>CP136058.1:267663312-277663312 GCA_032464435.1 Aegilops umbellulata
GCTTCTTTGATTCAAAAGTATGATATTACTCTCTACGAATCTGAAAATTTTGACATACTTAAATATTGCTATGAAAACTATGCTCATAATGTCTATGTCAAAGAATTTATTGAGATAATGACCGTTGCTTTGTAAGGAAATAATGATATGCATGAATCTATAATGATGATTCCAATGATTTGATTGAAATGTCCCTTGATGAACATGATGCTTGCTATTCTTGTGACCATGATGCCAATATTTATGAAGATGAATTTGCTATAGTTCCTTATGTTAAACATGAGATCGTTGCTATTGCACCCATACTTGGTAGTTCCTTCGACGAAAAGCATGATTGCAATGATTTTACTATAAATTCTCTTGATGTCAATTATGCTAATAATATGCAAAACCCTAAGCTTGGGGATGCTAGTTTTGCTATGTCTACTACTTGTTGCAATGATCATGATTAGGGTGATTCTTCTTTTGATCTTGAAAATTTATTTAAGCCCCATGATGAATATGAGATTGATAATAGTGTTTGCAATAATATTGAAAGTGGGTTTGGAAGAGTGTCAACTTTAGATCCCACATATTTGGAGTATGTTCAATATTATGATATTTTTGATAAAAGTGGGTCTGGAGAGGTCATGACTTTAGTTAATGATAATCCCACTATTTTGGAAGAATGTCAACTTCGCATGCATGTGGATCGTGTTGAGAATATGTTATGTGATAGCTACTTTGTTGAATTTACCTATGATCCTACATGTAATTATTATGAGAGAGGAAAATATGGTTGTAGAAATTTTTATCTTACTAAATTACCTCTCGTCATGTTGAGATTGCTATCGTCTCTTTCTTCTTCCTTGCATATGCTAATTTTTGCTTGCTATGATAATTTGTTTGCTTATAAAATGCCTATGCATAGGAAGTATGTTATACTTAGATGTGTTTGTCATGTGTTTTATGATGCTCTTTTTGCGCTTCAATTCTTGTCTTCCTTGTGAGCATCATTAAAATTATCAATGCCTAGCTAGGGGCGTTAAACGATAGCGCTTGTTGCGAGGCAACCCAATTTTATTTTTAGGTTTTTTGCTTTTGCTTATGTTTAGGAATAAATAATCCATCTAGCCTCTGGTTTGATGTGGTTTTATGTTTTAATTAGTGTTTGTGCCAAGTTAAACCTATAGGATCTTCTTGGATGATAGTTATTTGATCTTGCTATAATTTCCAGAAACTTACTGTTTATGAAAAAATTTGTTAAAAATCACCAGAACGTGATAAAATAGTGATTCCAATTGCTGCTGATCAATAAACAAATTTCCTAGTTCTTACTATTTTGTCTGAATTTTTTGAGTTCCAGAAGTTTGCGTTAGTTACAGATTACTACAGACTGTTCTGTTTTTGACAGATTTTGTTTTTCGTGTGTTGTTTGCTTATTTTGACGAATCTATGGCTAGTAGAATAGTTTATAAACCATAGAGAGGTTGGAATAAAGTAGGTTTAACACCAATATAAATAAATAATGAGTTCATTACAGTACCTTGGAGTGGTATTTTGTTTTCTTTCGCTAACGGAGCTCACGATATTTCTGTTGAGTTTTGTGTTGTGAAGTTTTCAAGTTTTGGGTGAAATCTTTTGATGGATTATGGAACAAGGAGTGGCAATAGCCTAATATTGGGGATGACCATGTCACCCCTAAGATAATCTAAGAACACCAAAAGTCAAAGCTTGGGGATGCCCCGGAAGGCATCCCCTCTTTCGTCTACTTCCATCGGTAATTTTACTTGGAGCTATATTTTTATTCACCACATGATATGTGTTTTGCTTGGAGCGTCTTGTATGACTTGAGTCTTTTATTTTTAGTTTACCACAATCATCCTTTCTTTACACACCTTTTGAGAGAGCCATAAATAAATTGGAATTTGATAGAATACTCTATATGCTTCACTTATATCTTTTGAGCTATATAGTTTTGCTCTAGTGCTTCACTTATATCTTTTAGAGCACGTTGGTGGATTTGTTTTATAGAAACTATTGATCTCTCATGCTTCACTTAGATTATTTTGAGAGTCTTAAATAGCATGGTAATTTGCTTAATAATAATAATATACTTGGTATTCAATATTTGTAAAACTTTCTTTTGAGTGCATTGGATACTAAGAAAAGTTTGATGCTTGATAATTGTTTTGAGATATGGAGGTGATAATATCAAAGTCATGCTAGTTGAGTTGTTGTGAATTTGAGAAATACTTGTGTTGAAGTTTACAAGTCCCGTAGCATGCACGTATGGTAAACGTTATGTAACAAATTTGAGACATGAGGTGTTATTTGATTGTCCTCCTTATGAGTGGCGGTCGGGGACGAGCGATGGTCTTTTACTACCAATCTATCCCCCTAGGAGCATGCGCATATTGCTTTGGTTTTTGATGGCTTGTAGATTTTTGCAATAATTATATGAGTTCTTTATGACTAATGTTGTGTCCATGGATTATACGCACTCTCACCCTTCCATCATTGCTACCCTCTTTGGTACCATGCATTGCCCTTTCTCACATCCAGAGTTGGTGCAAACTTCGCCGGTGCATCCAAACCCAGTGATATGATACGCTCTTTCACACATAAACCTCCTTATATCTTCCTCAAAACAACCACCATACCTACCTATTATGGCATTTCCATAGCCATTCCGACATATATTGCCATGCAACTTTCCACCATACCATTCATCATGACACATTCATCATTGTCATATTGCTTAGCATGATCATGTAGTTGACATAGTATTTGTGGCAAAGCCACCGTTCATAATTCTTTCATACATGTCACTCTTGATTCGTTGCATATCTCAATACACCGCCGGAGGCATTCATATAGAGTCATACTTTGTTCTAGTATCGAGTTGTAATCATTGAGTCGTAAATAAATAGAAGTGTGATGATCATCATTCAATATAGCATTGTCCCAAAAAAAGAGAGAAAGGCCAAAAAAAAAGAAAAAAAGAAGGCCCCAAAAAAAGAGAAATAAAAAGGGGCAATGCTACTATCCTTTTTTCCACACTTGTGCTTCAAAGTAGCACCATAATCTTCATGATAGAGAGTCTCTTGTTTTGTCACTTTCATATACTAGTGGGAATTTTTCATTATAGAACTTGGCTTGTATATTCCAACAATGGGCCTCCTCAAGTGCCCTAGGTCTTCGTGAGCAAGCAAGTTGGATGCACACCCACTTAGTTTCTTTTGTTGAGCTTTCATACATTTATAGCTCTAGTGCATTCGTTGCATGGCAATCCCTACTCCTTGCATTAACATCAATCGATGGGCATCTCCATAGCTCATTGATTAGCCTCGTTGATGTGAGACTTTCTCCTTTTTTGTCTTCTCCACATAACCCCCATCATCATATTCTATTCCACCCATAGTGCTATGTCCATGGCTCACGCTCATGTATTGCGTGAAGGTTTATAAGTTTGAGATTACTAAAGTATGAAACAATTGCTTGGCTTGTCATCGGGGTTGTGCATGATGAGAGCATTCTTGTGTGACGAAAATGGATCATGACTAAACTATATGATTTTGTAGGTATGAACTTTCTTTGGCCATGTTATTTTGAGAAGACATAATTTCTTAGTTAGTATGCTTGAAGTATTATTATTTTTATGTCAATATGAACTTTTGTCTTGAATCTTTCGGATCTGAATATTCATACCACAATTAAGAAGAGTTACATTGAAATTATGCCAAGTAGCACTCCGCATAAAAAATTCTCCTTTTGTCATTTACCTACTCGAGGACGAGCAGGAATTAAGCTTCGGGATGCCTGATACGTCTCCAACGTATCTATAATTTTTGATTGCTCCATGCTATATTATCTACTGTTTGGACAATATTGGGCTTTATTTTCCACTTTTATATTATTTTTGGGACTAACATATTAACCGGAGGCCCAGCCCAGAATTGCTGTTTTTTTGCCTATTTTAGTGTTTCGAAGAAACGGAATATCAAATGGAGTCCAAACGGAATGAAACCTTCGGGAACGTGATTTTCTCACCGAACATGATCCAGGAGACTTGGACCCCACGTCAAGAAAGAAGGGAGGTGGCCACAAGGGTGGGGGGCGCGCCCACCCCCCTAGGGCGCACCCCCTGCCTCGTGGGCCCCCCGTTGCTCCACCGACGTACTCCTTCCTCCTATATATACCTACATACCGCCAAGCGATTAGATACGGAGCCAAAAACCTAATTCTACCGCCGCAACTTTCTGTATCCACGAGATCCCATCTTGGGGCCTGTTCCGGAGCTCCGCCGGAAGGGGAATCCACCACGGAGGGCTTCTACATCATCACCATAGCCCCTCCGATGAAGTGTGAGTAGTTTACCTCAGACCTTCGGGTCCATAATTAGTAGCTAGATGGCTTCTTCTCTCTTTTTAGATCTCAATACAATGTTCCCCCCCTCTCTTGTGGAGATCTATTTGATGTACTCTTCTTTTTGCGGTGTGTTTGTTGAGACCGATGAATTGTGGGTTTATGATCAAGATTATCTATGAACAATATTTGAATCTTCTCTGAATTCTTTTATGTATGATTGTTTATCTTTGCAAGTCTATTCGAATTATCAGTTTGGTTTGGCCTACTGGATTGGTTTTTCTTGCAATGGGAGAAGTGTTTAGCTTTGGGTTCAATCTTGCGGTGTCCTTTCCCACTGATAGTAGGGGCAGCAAGGCACGTATTGTATTGTTGCCATCGAGGATAACAAGATGGGGTTTTTATCATATTGCATGAATTTATCCCTCTACATCATGTCATCTTGCTTAAGGCGTTACTCTGTTTTCTTGAACTTAATACTCTAGATGCATGCTGGATAGCGGTCGATGAGTGGAGTAATAGTAGTAGATGCAGGCAGGAGTCGGTCTACTTGTCTCGGACGTGATGCCTATATACATGATCATACTTAGATATTCTCATAACTATGCTCAATTCTGTCAATTGCTCAACAGTAATTTGTTCACCCACCGCAGAATACTTATGCTCTTGAGAGAAGCCACTAATGAAACCTACGGCCCCCGGGTCTATCTCTATCATATTAATCTTCCATCACTTTATTATTGCTTTGCTTTTTTACTTTGACTTTTTATTTTACTTTGCATCTCTATACCAAAAATACCAAAAATATTATCTATCATCTCTATCAGATCTCACTCTTGTAAGTGACCGTGAAGGGATTGGCAACCCCTATTCGCGTTGGTTGCGAGGAGTTATTTGCTTTGTGTAGGTATGAGGGACTCGCGCGTAGCCTCCTACTGGATTGATACCTTGGTTCTCAAAAACTGAGGGAAATACTTACGCTGCTTTGCTGCATCATCCTTTCCTCTTCGGGGAAATCCAACGCAGTGCTCAAGAGGTAGCATCAGTCAAGACTTATAGGTCGAAGATCATATATGTGTACAATTATGCAACAAAGAAATCACATGAATCCATGAATAAAACATGTATAGATCATAAAGTGGCAATCCATCACACTGCAGCAAACACAACCTTAAAGATTACATTATATAGTCACAATCATGTAGGCAGCTCATGTGATCATTCTATTGGAGAATAAGGGAGAGATTGCTATGTAGCTATTGCTATGGACTCATGGTCCAAAAAGGACTACTCACACATGCACATGATGGTGTCAAGGTTGATTTAGATGATCCCCATGATGAATTCCCCCTCTGGAGAGTACCGAAAAAGGTCTCAAAATTGGAACGTGGGGGAACAGAGTGGTGCAGCTACGAGAAAGAAATCCTTGATAAATACGACAAAGGGTTTTGGCACAATATAAAGCCAAGGGTACCTGGAGGTGGTGGAGGGGGTGCATGTGGGGCTCATAGGCCCCGCCTTTCGCCCCTTCGGTGCTTCTTGGAACATTCTAAATTTGAAAGTCAGCGATGTATTTTCATCCAGCTTTTTTGTCCTTAAAAAAGTGTTTTTATGAAAACTCCAAAACCAACAGAAAAATGGCTTTGGGCACTAAATTAATAGGTAAGTACAGAAAAATTAATAAAGTTGATGGCAAAACTATGCAATATAGATCTAAAAGTAGCACGAAAGAAAAAAATTATGGATACATCTAAAACGTATCAAGCGGCCAATCTGAGACGCCTCCATAGCAGGTCAAGCATATGCTCGATTGGGCGTCATCAGCGAGTCAACTTCAAGAGGGGAGACGATGGGAGATAAAAGGATAGACCAGGAAAAACAATCTCGATGGAGAAGACGAGTAGTGACTTCCAGAGGAGACCTAAACCTAGGCTCTAATACCATGTTATCGATGCAACCTATCTATATTGCGTAGCCCAAGGGGTATATATTACACAAGACTTTGGGTACAAGGGAGGACACATGATCAAATAAGGACTCCTAGACCAATACAAATACTTGTTAACACTCACATCATTCACGAAGAGGGACATCCATCAAGTTGTGGTGCTTGTGCAAAGTGGCCTCAAAATCCCACTCAGAAAGCCAACTTTAGAATCTTTTGCAAAAGGTTCGATGGCAAGGACGAGGATCGTTGGGGATAGCGGGTCCTCCTAGCGTAGAGTACGGGCGTATCTAAAAGGAAGGATTGGGTTGACATTGAGAAAGATCATGGAGGTGGAGGATGCCAAGCACATGCAGATAATGTCTCGATACCACTGACCGAACCGCAAGCAGTACAACACGTCGAGCAGGTAGGTCCAATTGACAAATAAATATTTTGAGATGTCCAACTTGAAGAAGAGTATAGGACGTTCTTACATTTAAGATCCTTCATGTGCTTCTAAACATGCATGTAATTGTCATGAACGCAATGCTTGCGAACAAAAGCACTATGGAGTTTGGAGAAGATAGTTGGGAGGGCCGGTGCAAGCTTGTTAACCAGAATCTTGGAGAAGACCTTTGACAAGATATGGATCTGTAAGTGCATCAAGTACCCTGTTAGTGGTTTTGGAGTATTGAAGACAAATAGGTTGAGGAACTAACGTGTTTGTGAGTGTATACATGAGATATATTCCATGAAGATTTGGTTTAACACATGGAAGATGACCCCTAAAATGGATTTCTTTATGTGAAGAATTTGGTGATGAAATTGGTACGACCTTTGAAGAAATTGATGTGAAGACTTGAAGCTTGAAGACTTCTGTTTTCGTAGTTTCTCTCTTCTTTTTTTGAGTCATAGGAAAAACCGTACTGTTAAATGGGGTCTAGGTGAATCATAGTTCACATTACCAAAGTAATGCTCAAACCTATACATACACAAGCCGCTTCGAGTGAAGCCTTTGGAAATCTCTGAAACAGCTGACTTATTTGCTAGCGACAGTGACGAAGTTCATCTGGTCGGCGACGAATTTGGTGAGGTTGAGGAGTTAGGATTTTGCAGTGCGATCTGCCTAAAAGTGAGGAAATTAAGTGCCCCGATGAATTTGAGAGTTCAAATTCCGACCGTTGCTGCGCCCCGGGCCAGCTGTCGAGTGGATCCTTATCCTGACAACGGTCATATCAGAGAAGGGCATTTATGAAAATTCATGTCGGGTTGCCCTGGCTATAAATAGCCGCCCCCACAACCACTTGTTGGTTGACTCCTCAGAGAGAAGTTGACACTTGTCATTTGAGTGCAACCCATCATCTGACGAGTTTAAGAGAATCCTAAGTGAGGAAAACCCGGAGCCAAAGTGATTGAGCATCATTGAAGAGATTGAGGTGTGTGATCCGATGCCTTTTAAAGGACATGAAAAGATCAAATACATATTTCATGTCCTCACCAGCATCCTAATACGTCTCCAATGTATCTATAATTTTTGCTTGTTCCATGCTATTATATTATCATTTTTGGATGTTTTACAATCATTTTATAGCAACTTTATATCATTTTTTGGGACTTAACCTATTGACATAGTGCCCAGTGCCAGTTGTTGTTTTTTTTGCTTGTTTTTTACTTTGCATAAAATCAATACCAAACAGAGTCCAAACGCAACAAAAAAATTTGGAGATTTTTTCTGGACCAGAAGGAACAACTTGGGCCGAAGAAGTACCAGAGGGGGGCTCCGAGGGGAGCACAACCCATCCAGGGGTGCCCTGGTGGGTTGTGCCCACCTCGGCCGCCTCCCGCACTGCCTCTTTGCTCTAGAACTACCCCAAAAATCCAACAACCCTAGGGGAGTCGACGAAACACAATTCCAGCCGCCGCAAGTTCCAAAACCACCAGATCCAATCTAGACATCATCACGGAGGGTTTCATCATCTCCATTGGTGCCTCTCCAATGATGCGTGAGTAGTTCATTGTAGACCTACGGGTCTGTAGGCAGTAGCTATATGGCTTTCTATCTCTCATTTGATTCTCAATACAATGGTCTCCTCGAGATCTATTTGATGTAACTCTTTTTGCGGTGTGTTTGTTGGGATCCAATGAACTTTGAGTTTATGATCAGATCTATTTTATCCATGAAAGTTATTTGAGTTTTCATCTCTTATATGCATGATTGATTATAGCCTCGTATTTCTTCTTCGAATCCTTGGTTTAGTTAGACAGACTAGATCAATTTTTCTTGCCATGCGAAGAGGTGCTTTGTGATGGGTTCGATCTTACGGTGCTCAATCCCAGTGACACAAGGGGAAATGACACATATGTATTGTTTCTATTAAGGATAACAAGATGGGGTCTATTCCTACATGAATAGAACTTGTCTACATCATGTCATTGTTCTTATTGCATTATCCGTTTTTCCATGAACTTAATACACTAGATGCATGCTGGATAGCGGTCGATGCATGGAGTAATAGTGGTAGATGCAGGCAGGAGTCGGTCTACTAATCTTGGATGTGATGCGTATATAATGATCATTGTCTGGATATCGTCATGATTATTTAAAGTTCTATCAATTGCCCAAAAGTAATTTGTTTACCCGCCGTATGCTATTTTTTCCGAGAGAAGCCACTAGTGAAATCTACGCCCCCCGGATCTCTCCTTTATCATATTTGCTTTCCGATCTACTCCCTCCGTTCCTAAATATTTGTCTTTCTAGATATTTCGACAAATGACTACATAGGGAGCAAAATAAGTGAATCTACACTCTAAAATATGTTTATATACATATGTATATGATGGTCCATTTGAAATATCTAAAAGACAAATATTTAGGAATGGAGGGAGTATTATTTGCCTCTTTTATTTTCAGATCTATCAATCCAAAAACCCAAGAATACCTTGTTGTATTTTTTTGTTATTTATTTTATCTCGCGTTCCCGCGAGATCTATTTATCCAATCTACTACAATTTTATCTATCTTTTACCCGGGAGGGATTGACAACCCCTCTTACGCGTCGGGTTGCAAGTATTTGTTCTTGGTGTGCAGATACTGTTTACATAGTGTTGCGTGGTTCTCCTACTGGCTCGATAACCTTGGTCTCATCACTGAGGGAAATACCTACCGTAGCTGTGCTGCATCATCGCTTCCTCTTCGGTGGAAATACTGACGCGGACACGGGCCATCACATCAACATATTGCTAATTCTTCCATTTGATTTTTTCATCTATGTGGATGTGATCGGACCCGCTCCCCTCTATGCTAAGCTCAACCCACTCTGTTCACAAATTCTTCATATGCGTTCTAATTGACACTGTTCAAAGTCTTCATTATGTCCTTGACAGCTGAAGAAATTGCGAACACATTTTAAAATTTCAAAAAGTTTTTGGTGGTTGGCACAGTAACTTCATCACGTGCTTCATTCACGTGAATAAGCATGTGAAAATGCATGTGTGACGCGTGTCACTGAGATGCGAATGCTCAGGGGCTTATTCATCCAAAATCTTTGGACCTCTCAGTTTTCACCGCGGCTATAAATAGCCTTGACCCCGTCAACCTAGTTTCACGTCGCTCCTCTGCTCCCATCGCTCTCACTTTCAGACCCTAGCGTTGCTGCTGCAATTCATCACCGCCGGAGCAGAAGAGCTTCACTCCCTCAACTTCTTGGTCGATGTATTCACGCCGCATGCGGATTTCACCTCCGCCGCCGCCATAGTTGTCTTTCGTCGCCGAGTTAGGGCCCAGAAGATCTAAAATGACAATTTCCATCATTTTGTCGTCCAGTTCATCGAGTTCATCACTGGGGTGATTAAATTCTAATTTCACACCCTGTTTGATCTTCACTCTACTCGAAAATCTTCAAGTGTTGTTTTTACCACTCTTTCAATTCTTCAGCACTTCCTTTTGGCTAGTCCTGTGTTTTTCTTCTAAGTTATGCTCAACAACTAGATTCCTTAATTGTGCAAATTGCTTCAGTCTATACAACTTTGGAACCTAGGTCAAGAACACTTAGCGAATTGCGTCAAGACGATAAGGGTCAATTTCCTCAACTGGTTTATTTTGAAAATTTCTGAGAACACATGCGACTCTTCCCAATTTCCTTGCAACTATACTCTATTCACAGGTACAAATTTATGTCGACGAATCTATTGGTTCTCATCAACTTAATTCATTTGCAGCGTTGCTTGAGGAAAATCTTCAAACTACATCAGACTATCAATAGCTCAGAAACCTCAGTTAAAGAAAATGGCTGATGGCAAAAATCCTCAGAAGGGAGGAAAATGTAAAGAGGAACACACTGCCTTTGAGATCCCTGAGGACATTTACTCAGGGTACTGCACGCCTGATGAAAATGTTCATGGCAAAGAAACCAAGGAGCAGCGTAAGACGCGCATGCAATGCATCAAATGCATATGGGCATATGAATGGAGATCTTACAGATATGTGACTCCCAAGTACATGAAGAAATTCACTGTGAAGCCACCATGCAATAGGCCACCTCTTGCTCCTAGCAACTGGCTGATCCTACAAGCATGAGAAGGGGTGAATAATTCCCTAAGGAATGGGCAAGGCATCAAGCTAAACTGGCGAAATAGGCCAAGAAGGCCATTAATGAATTCAACAGGGCCATAAAGGCCTCAACTGAAGTTGGTGCTAGTTGCAGTGGCAGTGCTAGCGCTCCAAGAAATCAATGCCTAAGAAGCCTGCTCACAAGCCCAAGCCATCTGATCCAAAGCCCTCCGTGGCCAAGCCAGCCGCTTCAAAGGCCTCAACACCCAAGATTGCAAAATCTTCAGTGCCTCCTCCTGCTTCAAGCTCTTCAATGGCAGCAGCAAGAGCTTCAACGCCGGCCGTGCTTGCATCTTGCCAGTGCCCCAAGGGCTTTCCAACAACCTCTATTGCTGCATCAACTGCCTCAGCTAGTGGGCAACCATCATCTCTGCCCAAGCTGAAGAAAAAGGTCGATGTTGGCTGTGGAACAAGGCCAAGTCCCAAAAGCAAGGCCGTAGTGCCATAAGCTGATGAACATGGGGTAGCTAACGAAGATGAGCTCACCGAGTTCCTTAGAAGGAAGCAAGAGCAAGCTGCAATTGCTAAGAATTCCTCAGTTCCATTACTGCTAGATCCAAAGTAGCTTCTTGACTTCATTGACATCTTGTGCACTAAGCCAGATACACCACTTGACGACCTCAACTTGCCTCCTGGCCCAGACCATGTAGTATTTGCATTCATATTGAATGAGAAAAACAAGATTGCACAGGCCAAGCTTGTGAAGAAACAACAATTACAGAAGGAGAAGGAGTTGAAGAAGAATATGCTCACCATATACATCCCCTCAGCAGCTTGTGACTCTACAATCTGAAATTCAGCAGTTGTCTGAAGAATATGATTGCCAACACTACAAAAAAAAGACACATCCCTGACATTTTGGGCCGAACGAATTTTTTCTGTCATACTTATGACACTTTTGTGACAATAATTATGACAAAACACGGTATCATCATAGATGTGGTCGGGTCCTACTTCTATGATAAAAAATCATGACAGAAAATGGGCTTTTCGTCCTGGGCGGGCCGGAGACGCAGCTGCATGACATTCTTTGGGTCGTCCATGATGGATCAAACCGTGGTAGAAGCGAGGGCGCGAAAAATATCGGGGAGTCCCCGGTTACGGTGGGTGGTCGGGGGCCGAGCGATGCGCGTTTCTCTCATACGTACGTGTGTGTGTGCGAGGCGTTGGGCTCTAACTGAGCCCGAGCGATCGCACTGCAGGCTACACGTTACTGAACCGGAGCGACCGATCGATGGCTATTAACTGAACCCGATCGAGCGATTCCTTCGCTACTGCTACTAACTGAAGCCGATCGATGCTGCCTCTTGATGAACAGTGAGCGTTGCTGGGGGGTTTGGATGAACAGTTCCCGGTGGGGGTGGATGAACAGGACCCCGTGGTGTTGCCTCTGGATGAACAGGACCCCAATCGATCGAGTCGGTTGGGGCTGGATGAACAGGACCCTGTGGAGGGTAGGACGAACAGGACCACCCCGTGGAGGGCAGGATGAACAGTAGACGGTGAAGGGCTGGATGAACAGTAGCCCGTGGAGGGGTGGTTGAACAGGAGCCCATGGAGAGGGCTGGTTGAACAGTAGCCAGTGGAGTAGTGCGCGATGGAGGCTGGATGAACAGGAGCCCGTGGATGAACATTCGCAGGTGGATGCTGGAGGAGGTCGACGGTGGATGAACAGTAGCCCATGGAGGCTGGAGGGGGTCTACGGTGGAGATGAACAGTATCCCGTGGAGTCCCGTTTTGCGGTACGCCACACCCCTCCCGATGAACAGGACCCCCGTTTCGACCGTAGAGCTCCAACACAAGTCCGCTTCCTTCGTTTTGCGGTACGCCACACCCCTCCCGATCAACAGGACCCCCATTTCGACCGTAGGAGGTCCGTTTCCTCCATTTTGCGGTATGCCAGACCCCTCCCGATGAACAGGATCCCGTTTCGAACGTGGCCGGTCGAACACAAGGCCATTTCCTCCGTTCAGCGGTACACCAGGCCTCGTTTCCATCGGCTGTTCCGTCCAAGCCGGTTGGCTCCCACACGTTCCGTTGCCTCCCGATGAAGACGACGCATTCTGTTGCCTCCCCATGAACATGACGACGACGCTATTTGTCCGTTCCGACCCAGCCATGTACACGAGCCCTGGCCATACGTACGCGTGAGTAGGCGTTCGAGACCCCGCCCGTATGTACGTACGTGGTCGTATTTACTTTCTTGCACCATAGCCGATGTACGTACGTGTACATGCTACGTGCGTGCCTCTACTACGACACGTGCACGCCTCTACATCGACTAGTATGTACGTACACGTTCGCGACCAGAATGACAACGCTACGTACGCTTCGACTAGGTGGGTCCCGACTGTCAGGCACTTCCTTGCGTGCGAAGATGTAGCTCGTGGGTCCCAGCAGTCACGGGGAAATGTTTTTTTTGTCAAATACGGTGGCCTGTCTGATGGGTCCCCGCTGTCAGGTGGAGGAATAATTATTTTGCGCATAATAAGGAGGCACTTCCTTGCTGCGGCCGTGGACCCAGCTATCAGCCTCTCCACGTACAGTCCACGTCTGATGGAAGCCGTTCCTTGACCATGTTGACCACGCCGCGCCGAGAGCACCAGAGCGGTGGACGACGGCGAGTCCTAGGAAGGGGACGACGCGGAGCCAGGGAAGACGCGGCAGTGGAAGCCCGCGCGGAGAGGAGTATGAGGGTTCACTGGTTTGGCTGTGGTGTGAGGCTGCCGTTGCCGCAGGGCCTGGCCAGCGGTGGGAATAGTAGGGGGCGGTGAGGCCTCCGTGGCAACACAACCGGCCACGAAAGGCAGGAGCATGCGGCACGACCGACGCTGCTTTGGGCGGCTGGAGCAAAAAGACTAGAGGTTTAAGAAGCACTAAGACCGTTGGATGGACGTCGTACGATCACTGGAGCTAGAATCATTCATATTGACTAAGTTGACAGAGCACTCCGTCCCCGTCAACTTAGTAGGCCCACAAGTCAGCCTCCCACCATGGTGGGTCCCAACCAGCAGGGGGAGTATTCATTTTTTTGTGCGTAATAAGGAGGCACTTCCGGTGGGTCCGAGCTGACAGCGGGGGGAACGTTTTTTTTGCGCAATGCGGTGGCCAGTCCGGTGGGTCCCAGCAGTCAGGGGGCAAACATCTTTTTTCGTGAAATACGGTGGCCCGTCCAGTGGGTCCCTACTGTCAGGTGGAGGAATCATTATTTTCCGCGTAATAAGGAGGCACTTCCTTGCTGCCGTCGTGGACCCAGCTGTCAGCCTCTCCACGTACAGTCCACGTCCGATGGAAGCCGTTCCTTGACCACGTTGACCACGCCGCGCCGAGAGCACCAGGGCGGTGGACGACGGCAAGGCCTAGGAAGGGGACGACGCGGAGCCGGGGATGACGCGGCAGTGGAAGCCCGCGCGGAGAGGAGTACGAGGGTTCACTGGTTCGGCTGCGGTGTGAGGCTGCCGTCGCCGCAGAATAACAGGGGGTGTGGGTGAGTAGAGGGATGGCCTGGCCAGCGGTGGGAGTAGTAGGGGGCGGTGAGGCCTCCGTGGCATCACAGCCGGCCACGGGAGGCAGGAGCACGCGGCACGACCGGCGCTCCTTTGGGTGGCTGGAGCAACAAGACCAGAGGTTGAAGAAGCACTACGGCCATTGGATGGGCATCGTACGGTCACTGCAGCTAGAATCGTTCATATTGACTAAGTTGACAAAGCCCTTGGTACGCGTCAACTTAGTAGTCCCATAGGTCAGGTTCCGAAACGCTGCACCCCAGATGTCAGGGGGAGGAATCATTTTTTGGGCGGGTGACGCTAGAATATCCGAGATTGAAGAAGAATCACGGCATTTGTTGGATGGACATCCAACGACCACTACTGCTAGAACCGTGTGTTGACTATAATAAGTTGACAAAGCCTTGCTGAGGGAGTCCTGGATTAGGGGGTGTTCAGATAGCTGGACTATACCTTCAGCCGGACTCTAGGACTATGAAGATACAAGATTGAAGACTTCGTCCCGTGTCCGAAAGGATCTTTTCTTGGCGTGGAAGGCAAGCTAGGCGTGCGGATATTCAAGATCTCCTACCATTGTAACCGACTCTGTGTAACCATAACCCTATCCGGTGTCTATATAAACCGGAGGGTTGTAGTCCGTAGAACAACCATCATCATACACAATCATACCATAGGCTAGCTTCTAGGGTTTAGCCTCCTTGATGTCGTGGTAGATCTACTCTTGTACTACCCATATCATCAATATTAATCTAGCAGGAGTAGGGTTTTACCTCCATCGAGAGGGCCCGAACCTGGGTAAAATAAAGTGTCCCTTGTCTCCTGTTACCGTCCGACCTTGACGCACAGTTCGGGACCCCCTACCCGAGATCCGGCGGTTTCGACACCGACATTGGTGCTTTCATTGAGAGTTCCTCTGTGTCGTCGCTTTTAGGCCCGATGGCTCCTTTGATCATCAACAACAATGAGGTCCAGGGTGAGACTTTCCTCCCCGGACAAATCTTCGTCTTTGGCGGCTTCGCTCTGCGGGCCAATTCGCTTGGTCGTCTGGAGCAAATTGAAAGCTACGCCCCTGGCCATCAAGTCAGGTTTGGAAGCTTAAACTACATGACAGATATCCGCGGAGACTTGATCTTTGACGGGTTCGAGCCACAACCAAGCGCGCCGCAGTACCTCAAGGGGCATGATATAGCTCTGCCTCCGAATAGTGCCCTGGAGGCCGCACACGCACCGGCCCCGATCCTCGACTCGGAGCCTGCTGCGTTCTTTGAGGATGAACGGTTGGACGTCACCTCGGGGGCTGTGATCTTGAAGGCGATCGAGCTGAACGCCAGCCCCGTACTCCGCACGGCCCATGACTCCAAGGAGTCGGATTCTTCTCCGAACTCCGGGCCTCCCGTGCCCCTGCCGATCGAATCCGATTGGGCGCCTATAATGGAGTTCACCGCCGCGGACATCTTTCAGCACTCACCTTTCGGTGATATCCTGAATTCTCTCAAGTCTCTCTCTCTATCAGGAGAGGCCAGGCCGGACTATGGTCTGCGAGGTTGGGATTCGGACGACGAAGAAATTCAAAGCCCACCCACCACCCACTTAATAGCCACTGTCGATGATTTAACCGATATACTTGACTTCGGCTCCGAAGACTTCGACGGTATGGACGACGAAGGAGGAGACGAACAAGAACCAGCACCTGTAGGGCGCTGGACCGCCACCTCGTCATATGACATATATATGGTGGACGCTCCAAAGGATGGAGATGGCGATGGAACAGCGGAGGATGACACCTCGAAAAAACAGCCAAAACGCCGGCGTCAACGGCGCCGCTCTAAATCCCGCCACAACAGAAATGGTGATTCCGGCACGGGAGATAATACTACCCCGGATAGCGCCGAAGAACACCAAATCCAGCAAGATTCGGCGCAGGGAGATGGAGAAGCCAGCCCTCATGAGAGAGCGGCAGAGCGAGAGGTTGAGGATGATAACTACACGCCTCCCTCCGAAGACGAGGCAAGCCTCGACAACGACGAATTCGTCGTACCATCAGACCCCGCCGAACAAGAGCGTTTTAAACGCAGGCTTCTAGCCACGGCGAATAGCCTAAAGAAAAAGCAGCAACAGCTTAGAGCTGATCAAGATTTGCTAGCTGACAGATGGACTGAAGTCCTTGCGGCCGAAGAGTATGAACTCGAGCGCCCCTCCAAAAGTTATCCTAAGCGCAGGCCGCTACCCCAATTAGAGGGGGAAACACCTACATTACCAATGCATGATATGGCAGACCCGCCACCTCGCTGCCACGACAGAGAGGCCTGTCGAACCTCTAAACAAGCCATGCCCTGGTGCCGCTCAATTAAGGCACGGGAAAATGAGCCAGACCTGCGAGACGTACTGGAGGATAAAGCAAGGCAAACAAGATCGATCTATGGATCGCGCAGACGCCCGACGACACGTGATTATCTTCACTCCGGACACAATAAATCCGGCCGGGCCGAACACAACAGGCATAGCTCTTCCGAGCTGCGTCGTGACATAGACCAGTACAGGGGCGCCGCACACCCACTATGCTTCACAGATGAAGTAATGGATCATAAAATCCTAGAGGGTTTCAAACCCGTCAACATCGAGTAGTACGATGGTACGACAGATCCGGCAGTATGGATTGAGGATTATCTCCTTCACACCCACATGGCCCGTAGCGACGATCTACACGCCATCAAATATCTCCCCCTTAAGCTCAAGGGACCTGCCGGCACTGGCTTAACAGCCTACCAGCGGACTCAATCAGTTCTTGGGAAGACCTGGAAGCCGCATTACTTGACAACTTCCAGGGGACCTATGTGCGGCCACCGGACGCCGACAACCTAAGCCACATAATTCAGCAGCCAGAAGAATCGACCAGGCAATTCTGAACACGGTTCCTAACAAGAAAAATCAGATAGTCGATTGTCCAGACGCAGAGGCCCTAGCAGCCTTCAAACATAACATCCGCGATGAGTGGCTTGCCCGGCACCTGGGACAGGAAAAGCCGAAATCTATGGCAGCCCTCACGACACTCATGACCCGCTTTTGCGCGGGCGAAGATAGCTGTCTAGCTCGCAGCAACAACTTATCGAAGAACCCTGGTAATTCGGATACCAAGGACAAAAGTGGCAGGACACGTCGAAATAAGCAAAAGCGTCGCGTTAGCAGCGACATCAATGAGGATACGGCAGTAAATGCTGGATTCAGAGGCTATAAATCCGGTCAGCGGAAAAACCATTTAAAAAGAATACCCAGGGCCCGTCCAGTTTGGACCGGATACTCGACCGCTCGTGCCAGATTCATGGCACCCCCGAAAGGCCAGCCAATCACACCAACAGGGATTGTTGGGTGTTCAAGCAGGCAGGCAAGTTAAGAGCCGAACACAAAGACAAGGGGCTGCATAGCGACGACGAGGAGGAGCCCAGGCCGCTGAACAACAATGGACAGAAGGGGTTTCCCCCACAAGTGCGGACAGTGAACATGATATACGCGACCCACATTCCCTAGAGGGAGTGGAAGCATGCGCTACGGGACGTATACGCGATGGAGCCAGTCGCCCCAAAGTTCAACCCATGGTCCTCCTGCCCGATCACTTTTGATTGAAGGGACCACCCCACTAGCATCCGTCACGGCGGTTTTGCCGCATTGGTTCTTGACCCAATCATTGACGGATTTCATCTAACAAGAGTCCTCATGGACGGCGGCAGTAGCCTGAACCTACTTTATCAGGATACAGTGCGGAAAATGGGCATAGATCCATCAAGGATCAAGCCCACAAGGACGACCTTTAAAGGCGTCATACCAGGTGTAGAGGCCAATTGCACAGGCTCGGTAACACTTGATGTGGTCTTCGGATCTCCGGATAACTTCCGAAGCGAAGAGTTAATCTTCGATATAGTCCCGTTCCGCAGCGGCTATCACGCCCTGCTCGGACGAACCGCATTCGCTAAATTCAATGCGGTGCCGCACTACGCATACCTCAAGCTCAAGATGCCAGGCCCTCGAGGAGTAATTACGGTCAACGGGAACATAGAACGCTCCATCCATACGGAGGAGCACACGGCGGCCCTCGCAGCGGAAGTATAAAGCAGCCTTTCAAGGCAACTCTCCAGTCCGGCCGTTAAAAAGCCGGACAATGCAAAGCGCACCCGGAGTAACCTGCAACAAGACCGCCTGGCACGTTCGGAGCAAGCGTAGCAATACGGCCCCAACCCCAGCCATCGCAACATAGCGGAGCTAGTACCTCGAGTACACAATTACGCCCTTGAAATTCCATGGGCACAGGGGGAGGGGCACATTAACGGCACGCTTACAATACGGCGTCAAACGTACTAGGGGCTGCCAATTTTTTTTACTTTCAGGACTCCACACTCTGGATAACCTGTTCGGCTTTGCTGCCGCACAGACGATGGAAGACCCAGGAAAAGCAGACAAAGCTACGCCGCATTACGGAACTCTCAGGTGGTCTCTATTTCGAGCGATATATCTGTTTCTAAATTCCGCGGCCTGCGCCTGGTCAGGACATGTTAAATAGTCTAATATCTTTTTCGCTTATCGCACTACTTGTATCGTTCGGCTTTGATAAATAGCCTCTCTATAAACAATGCATATCTTTTCGCCTATTTTTTGCGTTGTCCTCTTTTAATATATATGTTCATTAAAAAAACATGATCGCAACCGTACACCATGGTACGGCAAAACACGCCAGGGGCTTCATTACCCTTCTATCTGGTGTGAGAAGTCCGTACACTTTCACAAGTGCGGCACCCCGAACTTATAACACTATATGCATCGGCTCCGAATCATGATTTTGGTCACATGTTGGGTTTGCTCGGCTCCTATGTTTTGGTGCCTTACGTTCCGCTATATCGGCTATGGTAGCACTAGGAGAACCACTGTGATTGTGCCCCACTTCAGCTGGGTTAAGCACCTCAGTGGAGAAAGCTAAAACAGACTGTCATGATAAGGCGTGAGACCGGTCGCTGTTCGAGAGGTTTTTCGAGTCCTTAAAGACTTATGCCGCTTTGAGCGAGGAGCTGGCTATGTCCGGCCAAAGGCATGGATAGCGCCCCGAATTCGGCCTTCCGAACTAGGGGCTTCACCGAAATTTAAAATTATAACGTTCTATGGCTAAGTGAGAGTGTTCAAGCATTATAGTCCGATTGCCTGGTTCGTTGTGCTGAGCGCCTCCCTCGAAGGACCCAACTATGGGAAAAAGAGCCCTCAAGTTTATCCCGAACACCCCAGCACTAGTGGCATGGGGGCAGAAGCCGACGACTGGCCATCTCTCAATTTTTGATAAACGACCGCACAAAAAATAATATTTTAAATTCAATAAGCATTGCTTAGCGCATATGGACAAGTTTTCAGCGGACAGGATACAAACGAGTGAGTTCATTCAAATACTACATCTTTAGTACATTCATCCGCGACAAGGCGGGCTCCGGCAAGAACTTCCTTGTAGTAGTTCTCGGGCTTGCGATGCTCCTTCCCCAGCGGCGGCCCGTCCGTCACCAGCTTCTCTCCGTCCAGCTTACCCCAGTGTACCCTTACACGGGCAAGGGCCCTCCGGGCACCTTCAATGCAGGCGGAGCGCTTGATGACCTCAAGCCATGGACAGGCCTCCACCAGCCGCCGCACTAGCCCGAAATAGCTCCCAGGCAGGGCCTCTCCAGGCCACAGCCGAACTAGTAAGCCCTTCATGGCCTGTTCGGCCGCCTTGTGGAGCTCGACCAACTGTTTCAGCTGATCGCTCAAAGGCACAGGGTGTCCGGCCTCAGAATACTGAGACCAGAACACACTCTCCGTCGAGCTGCCCTCTTTAGCTCGGTAGAACGCGGCGGCGTCGGATACGCTGCGGGGAAGATCGGCGAACGCCCCTGGAGAACTCTGGATTCGGGTAAGTAACAGGTAGTTTACTTTTATATTCCTACTTTGCATTAAGAATGCCTTACCCGTTGCTATCTTTTTCACCTCCTCCAACTCTTGGAGGGCCTTTTGGGCTTCGACCTTGGCACTCTTGGCGGTCTCAAGGGCCGACGCGAGCTCGGATGCTTGCGCTTTTGACTCAAGCTCGAAACTCTCATGTTTTTTCATGAGAGCTTGCAGCTCTTGCTGCACCTCGCCGACTTGAACCCCAAGCCTTTCTCGCTCGGCGCGCTCCTCGGCCGTTTTCTTTCCGGCCTCAGCCAGCGCCTGCTTCAGGGTTGCCACCTCGGTTGTGGCCCCTACAATAAGCAGTACAATCCTGTTATTTCTTTCTGCAATCAAGCCTCTCTATAGGCACCTTTTTTCTTCTTTTTAGGGTATTTCTTACCTTCTTTCTCCTCGAGCTGCCGTTCGGCAAGGCCAAGCTCTTGCTCGGTCCGCCTGAGGTCCTTTTTAAGGACATCCACCTACGCAGTCAGTGCGGCGGTGGACAGCAGCGAAGCTTGCATACGCATATTTGACTTTTTGTTGTTAGACTCCTGCGAAAATTACTAGATCCTCTATTCGGCTTTTCTTTCCGAACACCGAACAGAGCATCAGGGGCTACTGTCTATGCGGTAAATAATTTGACATATTTTTACTTACCTCGAAGCCTGTTAGAAGGCTAGCGCAAGCTTCAGTCAGTCCGCTCTTAGCGGACTGAACCCTTTGGATCACCGAACTCATAATAGTACGGTGCTCCTCGTCGATGGCGGCGCCCTCAAGCACCTCCAGCAGATCGTCCGGCACCTCTGGTTGGACGGAGGTCGCCGGCTCAGACGGCTTACTCCTCTCGGAAGGAGTTCGCCCACCGCGTACCAGGACTGTCGAGTCCGGCGCGGTGTCCGGCACAAAGCCGGACTTGGAGCCCTGGGGGGTTTCATCCCCTTTACTCCTGGGGTCCGGAGGATTGCCTTGCGGCTCCTCCAGGACTATCTCCTCCTTCCCTGGAGCTTGGCGGGACGCCACTTCAGCGTCGTCTGCCCTGCAGGGGAAGACAGCGGGCGGAACAAAGTTCACGTCCGACGAATCCAGGGAGCCGCTCGACGAATCGTCGAGTTCGGCCTGGGGCGGGCTGCATAAATTACGAGCGATATTAGGGAAAGCCGCGCATTAAAAGAATATCATGAGTCACTCTGGTATATAAATACTTATGATTTCGCCGAACGCTTGGTTCTGTCCGGCCACTCCTTTCCGCCCTCTTCGGCGTCGTGGGAGTAGTCCGGCGGAGGGGTCTTCCTTTTCCTCGACCCCTCGGCCTCCCCCGTTGGGGTGGCCTTCTTCTTCTTTTCTCCCCTCGCTGGGGGGGGGGGGAGATCTTTCTTGTTCCTCCTCCTCGTTTTCACGAGAGGAGAGCGTCGCGGACTCGTCAGATGACGAGTCCGACACCACCATGTTATGGGAACTTTTTCGAGTCCCGGTGGTTTTCTTCTTCTTGACCTTCTTCTCTGGCACCACATAAGGTGCCGGAGCCATCAGCTTCACCAAGAGAGCTGGGGCTGGGTCTTCGGGCAGGGGAGCCGGACAGTTAATTGGTCCGGATATAGCCCGCCAAGCCTGTCAAAGGTAAAGGGAGTTTAGATCCCGCATAGAGTTAATCTATGAAGAAGAGCTTAACAAACCTGTCAAAGGTATAGATAGCTCACCTCGCTGGCATGATGCTGCGAGCTGTATCCGCGGTCCTCGGAAGCGGATGTGGGGGACTCGACGCCTTTGGTCAACACCTTCCAGACGTCTTCATACGTCGTGTCGAAGAGCCTACTGAGGGTTTGGTGCTGCACTGGGTCGAATTCCCACAAAGTAAAATCCCGTTGTTGGCACAGGAGGATCCGGCGAACGAGCATGACCTGGATCACATTGATCAGCCGGATTGGCCTGTTCACCAGGGACTGGATGCACATTTGCAACCCAGTCACTTCTTCCTCGTTGCCCCACGACAGGCCCGTCTCTTCCCAGGACATGAGCCGCGTGGGGGGTCCGGATCTGAACTCGGGGGCTGCGACCCATTTCGGATCGCGTGGCTCGGTGATGTAAAACCACCTGGCCTGCCACCCCTTTAGGGACTCCACATAGGAGCCATCGAACCAGAGGACGTTGGCCATCTTGCTGGCCATAGAGCCTCCGCACTCCGCCTGGGTGCCGAACACCACCTTGGGCTTGACGTTGAAGGTCTTGAGCCAGAGGCCGAAGTGGGGGCGGACGCGGAGAAAGGCCTCACACACGGCGATAAACGCCGAGATGTTGAGAACAAAGTTCGGGGCCAGATCGTGGAAATCGAGGCCGTAGTAGAACATGAGCCCCCGGACAAATGGGTGAAGTGGAAAGCCCAGTCCGCGGAGGAAGTGGGGAAGAAAAACTACCCTCTCATGGGGCCCTGGGGTAGGAAGAAGCTGCCCCTTCTCAGGAAGCCGACGCGGGATGTCCTTGGACAAGTATCCGGCTTTCCTTAGCTTTTTTACTTGGGCCTCCGTAACGGAGGAGGCCATCCACTTGCCTCCTGCCCCGGACATTGTTGGAGAAGGTTGAGGAAGGAAGAGCGGACTTGGGCGCTGGAGCTTGAGTGCGCGAGAGATGGATTGGCAAAGGAGGAAGAAGGCGTAGGTGAAAAGGTGGATCCTTATCCCCTTATATGGGCGGATGTGGCTATGCGTCCCCACCTACCTAATAAAACGCACTTGCCTCCCAAGCGCCGTGGTAAATGGCGCGGTTGGGTTACCCACGTCCGTATTGATGAGAATCCCGTTAAAAGGGGCACACGATCTCTGCTTTGAAAAGACGTGCCAAGGAAACCGCCTCGCTAGACACGCTGAGGTGGAACAATGAAAACAAATTATATAAAGAGCTTGGCCGCAGTGTTATGACGCACTGCGGAATACGTCAGCAGATTTGATTTGTGTTAATATTATTCTCTATATGGCAATATGTGGAAACTTATTTTGCAGAGCCGGACACTATTTTTGGTGTTTACAATCTTCTTGAAGAAATTGGAGGAGGAACCCGCCTTGCAATGCTGAGGACAATCTGCGCGCCGGACTCATCGTCATTGAAGCCTGGTTCAGGGGCTACTGAGGGAGTCCTGGATTAGGGGGTGTTCGGATAGCCGGACTATACCTTCAACCGGACTCCAGGACTATGAAGATACAAGATTGAAGACTTTGTCCCGTGTCCGGAAGGATCTTTTCTTGGCGTGGAAGGCAAGCTAGGCGTGCGGATATTCAAGATCTCCTACCATTGTAACCGACTCTGTGTAACCCTAACCCTATCCGGTGTCTATATTAACCGGAGGGTTGTAGTCCGTAGAACAACCATCATACCATAGGCTAGCTTCTAGGGTTTAGCCTCCTTGATCTCGTGGTAGATCTACTCTTATACTACCCATATCATCAATATTAATCTAGCAGGAGTAGGGTTTTACCTCCATCGAGAGGGCCCGAACCTGGGTAAAATAAAGTGTCCCTTGTCTCCTGTTACCGTCCGACCTTGACGCATAGTTCGGTACCCCCTACCCGAGATCCGCCGGTTTTGACACCGACATTTGCATACGCGTCAACTTTTTTAGGGGACGCGTCAACTTAGTAGGCCCACAAGTGTGTGGGAGAGAACTTATAGCCCATTTGCGATTTGTAAGAATGTACAACTCATTTTTGAATTCTAATGGAATTTACTACAGCCCATTTAAAATTTGTTAAAAGTACAGCCAATTTTCTAGCTAGGACAATGATTAATAATTTCAACCAACCGTTCAAGACAAAATTCAATAAAATTTCCCACATTTTGATGGGATCCGAAATATTTTTATCCCGAAATTTCTAGTCAGATTAAATATAAATTTGTATTACGTAAAAATCTAACGAAACATTGCGCGTGCAACAATTAAAAATTAAGATTTTCAAAATCCATAAATAATATTTTATAAACTAATTCCGTGCTTGGTGCATTTTTTATAGTTACTGCCCAGTTTTTATAATTACATCCCATCTATTATTTTTAAAGCCCATTTTCCTGTTAAGCCTAATGCATCCCTCCTAGGAAAGATTTGCAGCCCAACGCGGTGGAGAATAACAAGTTGACCTTGCCTGGGTATTCCTCAAAAAAACGTATAGCTGGGCTAGCCATTTTCATCTTGAAAAAAATTAATATCTGGGCTGGATATCTGTCCTGGGCTAGACGGGCCACAACCCTCCCAGTTAATACCCTGCTCTCCTCTGAATAACAACGAAAACATCACCAAGAAAAACTCTGCAGTGCTCACGCCTCAAAAACACAAATACTGCTCGAGCTGCTTGGTCCTAGCTGTCGGCCGCACCTTGTGCAATTCTCTCATTTATTAACTACATAGGTTGACAATGGTGTGGGACCGTGATGTCAGGAAACTAGGAGGAAGCAAAAAAAAAATAGTTGTACATAATAAGGAGGCACTTGCGTACGTACGGCTATGGCCCTAGTGGGTCCCTACTGTCAACCAGTCAAAATAAAGTCATCTCCTGAATCCTCATGTTCATTGACCATGTTAACAATGCTCGGCTCCACGGCGAGCGCAACAACTCGAAGGACGACAGAGAGGGCCTCGCGGGCCCTACGGATGGTCTGATACAGCACCTGCTGCTCATCCAGGAAGCCAGGATCATCGGACAACTATGAGCACCTTCGAGAGACTGAGACGACATGAAACGTAAGGTTGCGCTTGGGAGCTCTGGTTTACTTCACAACTGTATTAAGATACAAGTGTAATTTACTCGTCATCGGAAACAACGCGTAAAATACAGGCGTAATGAAACCAAGGGCCGAAGGTCTGTAAGTAAAACCGGCGGGTTACGCGTGTAATTTGAGAGACCGGTGTATACTTTACTAGTTGAAATCGACCAACCAAGCGCTTCGCCCGAGACCATCTACTTTTATTTACAAGCGGTTTGGTTGGAAAACGACGATCCAATCATGGCCTAAGATGATGAGTTGGTCGGAAGATCATATGGTTTCACGTCTAACCTACCCGACTTGTCGTATAGGCTATGAATGAAACATCAGACGATGAACTTCTTAAGCAAGGAAACAATAGAAGAGGATGATCTTCCTAACAAGCAAATCACTGGCATTAGATCGACATGCAAAACAATATGAAGCATTATTCTCAGGAGACACGGTAACATCTCGTGATGCCGCATGCCACAACATTCCAAGCTCAACTTTGCAATCAAACACAAGGCCTTGCATTACATAGACAATATTCAGAACAAACTCTTGAAATATCTTACATAAGTCAACATTCATGTGACTATGCATCTCAGCAGAGTAAATATTTACTTCTGAACTGAAGACATGAATGGGAAAAATGATCGACGTTGCTCACAGCAAACGCCCACTCAAAAATATCAAATGCATGTCTTCTGGCTAACATCAATCAGCAAAAATTGACAAGGCTTTCCAATTCCAATATATTAAACTAATTTCAACTTTGACAAGCTTTTCCCATTTAAAATATGTAATGCCTATGATTGTGGAACGGGCAGCGTTTGTCATCAGTTTGTCATCTGATAGTCCGGTGGCTCAAGGTGAAGACGAATGATTAGAGAACCATTCGATGTATTGTGCATGATGAAGTATTATTATGGAGGACACGAACCATCTGAATATTTTGTGCAGTTCCACTAAAATCAAGCTGAGCATCCCTGTGGATTTCGTATTTATATGCTACCAGGAAACAAAGACACATCAGCACACACATGAATATTGGCCCCAGTGTCAACCCACCAATCGGTGGACTAACAAACTGAAACTATGGTAAATAGATTACCATACCCAGATGCCCCATCATTGTTGTTTAGAGTGACATTGACAGACTTGGAGTCCTGTCCTGGCTTCTTGGTACTTGTTTGGGCACTTGTTTACCCAGTGTTCCTCCGAACTACAAGTAAAGCAGCCATCTCTACAGACTAGTCATGTCACCAGCGTCTACTAATACTTTGTAAAGCTTCTCGATCATTCCTTGTGTAATGTAGCGCAAATAGTGACTGCTTCTTTCTGCAAAGTGGTAAGACCATCTGGACCCACTAATGCAGCAGTTTCCCTTGGACACATTGGCTCCTTTAGTGCAGTTCAACTAAAATCAAAGTCGGAATAAAACCGGGCTTTAATTTTGATATCCCTGTAAGCAACAAAAGGTATAAGGGAAACAATTACTGAGAAATAATGGTTGATGACTTGTACTCCCAGAAGAAAAACATCAACTGATCTACCTTATCTTAATGGGAAACAAAGCAGGAGAGTAGCAATTTTCAATCAGTGTGATTCATTCATAGTAACTGAGACATTATCTTAACAATGCCTTGTTTCAACATGTATAAAGAACGACAAAGCAGAAAAGTATCATTCCTAAAACAATGCGACTGATTCATTTTAACAGAGACATTATCTTAACAATACCTTTGTTAAACATGTAGAAAGAACTACAAAGTAGTATAGTACCATTTGTAAAACATTGTAACTGATATATAATAATAGAGACATTATCTGAAAAATACATTTCTTAAACATGTACTCCGGCCGATCCCTAACAGAAATGGTACTCCCGCCGATCCCTAACAAGTGTTATAGTTTTGAACTAAGATTTAGTAGTTAATTCTGAGGAAAGTAGGTACTGACCTTTCAAGACCAATATTTGAAACAACGCCTGAGGTGGATCTAAAAGAGATCTCAACACATATATGGAAATCCGGTTTCATTTTGTGCAGTTCCACCAAAATTAAGCGAAGCAAAATGTTGCAATAGCAACAAGTTGAATACATATCCCTGTTTTAACAAAGGCAAAAAAGGAATCAATTACTGGCCAATAAAGGAGGATGAAACATGCGGCCACAAAAATGGTAATCCCGCCAATCCCTAACAAGTGTTGCAGTTTTGAAATAAGATTCAGTAGTTAATTCTGAGAGTGGCATTGCTTAATTTTACCAGCGGCATTAGATTAACAAAAGGCAAAAACAGTTCCAGGGGAGAGTGGGCGCAACAACAACATGGGCTTCCATCTACTTATAAAGGGGGTGATGCAGAGTTTGTTGTAACAAAGCAACAAGCATAATGTCTGGGTTTGGTCCCATTTTTGTTCACTACTTAATGTGAAAAGATAGCAATACAATAGCTTCAATTGAACATTTATTTAAAACAGTACCAATACAAGTAGCACAACATCTCAAAACACACTGCATGATCATGTGGATGAAGGCAAGTACCAACCTGTCATGACGCACACAAGATCACGTACGAATCTGTCAACACGAATAGGAAATCCAATATCGTTTTGTGCAGTTACTCTGAAATCAAGTAATGTCGCCGGTGAGACATTTAAGTTTGCTATAGCAACAAGTTGAATAGATATCCCTGATTAACAGAGGCAAAAAAGGAAACAATTACTGCCAATAGAGGAGGATGAAACATGCGGCCACAAAAAGAAGCATCTACCTTATCTTGATGGAAAACAAAGTATAGGACATCAACATTTCTAAAACGGTTGCATTGATTCATATTAACAGAGAAATACTCTTAAAATAGTTCAGTAGTTAATTCTGAGAGTGGCATTGCTTAAAATACAATAGCTTAAATTCAACATTTATTTAAAACAGTACCAATACAAGTAGCACAACATCTCAAAACACACTGCACGATCATGTGGATGGGACATGGGACATGCCAGCACCATGTGTATCCACACATATAAATGGGTGATGCAGAGTATGTAGCCAAGCAGCATATGTGCGTTGGTCCCATATTTGTTTGAAACTTTTTCTGATGTGAGGGCAGCAAATCTAGTCCTGCACAAACTACCCGACCCCCCAGTTTCTTTCCGTTTTCAACAAAGAGTTGAGTTCCTTACATATGTGTGTACTGGGTTACCCCCTTTTTCCCTTTTCGACCAACAAAGCGGCTGGATAGCAAGTCTATACTACTTTCCCTCCCTCCTTTCCTCATTGAACCACGTCCTAGATTCATGCTCCACCCCACCGCACCCTTCTTTCCTCTTTGAACCAAGACCTAGATTCGACTACAGAATCGAAAAAGATCAGCATGCAGCTAGACCAATGACGGTTTCAAAGAAACTTATACCTTAGGGTCGTCGGGATGTGGCAAGGTGTGCGACGGGAGGTCGGATCTGCTCACACTACGTATGGCAGCGAGGAAGAAGGGGTCGGTGGCCCTCCCGCGCAGGCGTTGGGTGAAAGAGAAAAGCGCAGCCGATAGTGGATTACCTCCCTCGCCGAAGGCGATAGAGTGAACGCTGCACCTCCTCCCCTTCCCGGTGTGACACGATCCAGACGCCTCCTTTGCCAGCTGTCCGTGAGGGGGGTGAGAGAGACATAGTACACAATGCAGTCTTATTCAGATCCGGTGAAGAGGGTGAGAGACAGTGAATATAGCAAACCCTAGCAAAGGAACGATGAGCCTCCAGCGTCTATATATATGTAGTGCGGCGAGAGTGTGGAGAGTGCAAACCCTAGCGAACAAGCGCTCAGGCTCCATCTTATATATATACTATAGTACGGACTAAGCTCCAGTGCCTTAACTGCACCTCCTTTTGGCTGTATGACAGGTGGGCCAGCCACATTTGGGCCCGCCTGTCATAAACCCAAAGGCAGGTGCACTAAAGTCAATGAAGCTGCGTCCATATAGTACTCGTGTATACGACTAATATATAGTGGAGTGGTTTTCTTATTCTCTCCATAACAATGGTTCTAAATTGTGTAAGTACGAAACGGAACTCTTTATTTAACGTACTAGTGAAGAAAACTACTACTCCCTCTATTCCTAAATACTTGTCTTTCTAGAGATTTCAACAAATGACTACATACGGAGCAAAATGAGTGAATCTACACTATAAAAAATGTCTATATACATCCTTATGTGGTAGTCCATTGCAAACCACTTGAAAGACAAATATTTAGGAACGGAGGGAGTACTTCTGATGAACTAACGATCCACGCGTCCTGGTCGCACTTCCTGTCCTTCACGTTCGGTACACTACCCTCCCTTAAGTGAACAACCACATATGCGCCAAATTATCGGAAACGTGTGAGAGTGTGTACAAATAAAGAATTTTAATTTCAATTATCAGAAAGGTTTGAGAGTATGTACAGTTTTCCTGTCTAATAATTATGGTTTGTTGTGTTCAGCCTAAACTTGGTCAAACTTTACAAAGTTTGACTTCAGTCAAATCTAATATGCGGAGTAAATAAAGATGGAGGGCTACTACGTCCATCCGGGTTTTTAGTCCACACCATTTTTTTAATCAAAGTTAATAGCTGGCAAAATAAATTTACAGGGGAGCTGGAGACAAAGTTGTGAGAAGGCTTAGAAATCAATACAAAACTTATGCTCTTAGTACCAACGTCGATCCTTATTCGAGGAAACATTTGGTTCATAGCCAATTGTGTGATAAAATTGCACCAACGTGAAAGATGACCGTGTGTCCAACGCAACCAAGGTGAACTGACGAAGGATATCATCTTTGTGGGTAACAAGCAAAGAGCACTGATGGAAGACAACTTGTTTTTCATTGAAAATCGATCAGCTTCACCAGCCGACGCAACCATGAGGCGCAACCATGAGCATCGATAGGTCATCGTGGTGATGCATCATCCATTTGGCATCAAATTTGGGTGAGGCACCTATGAAGTTCGACAAATCCTCACTGTGGTCTATTTCTTCTCAGTAGTCAAGCTCGATGAAGGAAGAACCACGTGGCAGAGGACAGTGAGGCGAAACAACAATGGCCATCCAATTTTGTGTAGTTCCAATAAAATTGAGGAAGACATGCCCGGGTATGGAGATACGCATCGCTGTTTCCAAAAATATAAAAAGGGATATAGTGTTGTTACTTTGTTTTACAAGATTAACAATGACATCTCAATTGTCAATAAGAATTATGAAAAGTACACCAACAAACACAAGCATCATGATTATCTTGATGGGAAGTAAGCCAGGATACCCGAGAAAAAAGCATTTCTTCATGTAACCAGTGATAGTATTAGATTAGCAGCAGCAATAGGAGCATATGGACAATGACCGCACAACCACCATGTACTTTTTGTCGAAACAAAATGTATACCTCCACCGAGGCATAAATCAGGACAACTTTTCGAGTGGCATTTCCTCTATAATAGTAGGTGATATTGGACCAGCCGACGAACCCTAGCTACTATACATGGGGAGCTGGGGAGTAGTCGCATAGAAGAAAACCCGCATGTAGCGACCGGGGGAGCTGGACCAGTACAAGAAGTTATACCTCAGGTGGGCGAGATGTCGCTTAGGCGGGCGGGCGGGATCTGCCCACACGACGGCAATGAACAAGGGCGCGGAGGACCTTTGCCCGCGCCAGCGCCGGCTCCGAGAGGACGGTGCGCATGGGCTTCCTCCATCGCCGACGGCGACAACGTCAACGCTGCACCTCCTCACCTCCCGAAACGGACGGGATTCGGCCGGAACTGTGACCACCGGTGAGGAGAGAGATAGTATGGACACTGTCATCTTGTTTTGATATGGAGAGGGCCAGAGAGCAAGACGCGAGAAACTCTATCAAACAAGAGGCTATAATGGAGTGAAACAATCTCTCCATAGCAGTGGTTTTAAATAGAATACGCGCGTTCCCGGAAAAAAGAAACAAAAACTGGCGGACAATTTTTTAACGTACCAAGAAAGAAAACTCAATCAAAAACACGCCCCCGCTTCGAGGCCGCGAGAGTTGTCGCGCACACACACATAGACATAGACATGCATATCCGTGTTTACGTAAAATTCCATTTCCAACTCCATCTCCAATCATATTTGTCCAACTGGCACATTATTTACGTTGTTAATTATATACGCGTCAATATTAACGTACAAGATCTCTTGTTTGCGGGCGTTCGGACCGCTGCCACGGCCGCTCCTGACCAACCCGAACCCTCATCATCACCCGCGCGTGCTTCCCGCCCGAAACGTTCAGTGCCGCATTCATGCCCGTCCAGAGTGGACGCGACCTCTCACTGGCGCCAGCATTGAAGCGGAGCGTCGGCCGAGAGAGCGTCGCCCGCGTCGCTTCCTAGTGCACGCGACTACTCCACGTTCAAAGGTCGCAATAGCCGGCCACAACATGCATGTAAAACGTTTTTGGGAGTCCGTGCTACAGCTAGCTGTCCTCCCCAACTCGTCAATCTCTTCCAGTAGTACTAGTACTCCATGGCGCGATCCATCAACAAGTAGGCGGGGAAGTTATCGTATACTCGATTTGCGGTGAGTGGCATGCCGAGCGATCGTGTGGGGTCGAACCGTGGAGGAGGGTGAGACAGTTTTGCTCGATGGCGTGATTCAACAAAACAAAATGTTGGTTTCTCTCCGTTTCCATTTTTTCTCCGGAAAAACGGAAACTTTCCACTCCATTTTCATTCCTACTCCAAGGTTGCCCCATTACAACATTCCATCAAATACAAAGGAAAACTAACATGCATGCTGATGCATCTCAATGATTCACATATCATAGCCAATATTTACTTCACAACTAAAGACAAAAGTTGTGAGAGCGTGTACGAAAGAAAAACTACTGATGGGGTCACTACGACTCAAACCCTATACCCTAAACAGGATTTAATTTCCTGGCCAGGTAGAACCTGTCGAAGGAAAGACGGCTGGCACCCTCGGATCATACGATGCTTTTGTGCAGTTCCACTAAAATCGAGCCGAGCATCCCTGATGGCAAAGATATTGAAGAAGTGTGATTAGAATAATAGTACTGGCACTAGTTCATGAGACATAAACTCATCACAAGTAGAAGTCGGTGGAAGTAGAGAAAGATCGACATGGAGATGGAGCTACGTGGGGAGTTGCGGCAGTGGAGCAAGCCAGCTCCAAAAGGAAGATGGACTACCTGGGACATCGGGTTGTAGCTAGAAGGGCGGTTGGGACGCGGCATCGGCCCATACCACGGTGACCCCCGATTGGGAGGCACCTACTGTGGATTTTCTCCCTCGCCGATGTCGACCGCGTCTACGCAGAACATTGTTCCCTTCCCCCAGCTGCGGGATCAGGCCGGATATGTGACCAGCGGTGTGGCCACCGTCGTTCTATGCTTATGAAGAGAGCAACCCAAGCAAGCAGGCTTGTAGCTTAGGCTCCTGCTAGTGTATATATAGTGGTTTTATTTTTCTCTCCATATCAACCATTTTATATTGTCTACGTGTCATTGAAGAGTGAAATGATGGTTGCTTCTTCCGACTAACTTACTGTGTGATTTGACTGCTCCTTTAGTGGCCCCTACACGTACTCCCCCTACGTGTATGCAACAGTCACACGTACACATGGACGCAAAAACACGCGCGACGCCCTAATGCATGCATGTCCAAGCACACGATGGAACACACACGGTCATGCTCAAGTGCTCAACCTACACGTGCATGCACACCCATACTCAGCCAGGGTGAGCTAGTGACCATATAAACACAGGAAAATGTATATATTGAGCGCAGTGAGCGTATTATGAAGTCCACTGACCATATTTTTACAAATATACAGTGACCGACAGTGTATTTATCTCGTTTGAAATTAAGCCATATTAACCGGAGAGGAGGCAGTATGGACTAGCATTACTTTGTTGTGTCCCGTCAACTTGCCGAACAAGGAGAAGCTTGCAGGACGGGAGAAGCTTGCACGCGGTGGCACACAGGACAAGGAGAAACTTTTGACTAATGCAAGCTGTCCTTCGCTTAGGCGGTGGACATGCAACAGTTAATTCGGTGTCAGATTGCTAGAAGCATACACTATACTAGTACTATTATTGTTGCACTTCCCGAAGAGGCGAACTGCCAAGCGCAAAGTTTACTAGTACTACTACTATAGTCTATAGAGGTACTATACTAGTACTAGGAACCGGATGGAGGAGCGTCTGCACTCTTATTATATTTTTGAAATGTGATAAAGCAATCTTCAACACATTTGGTTCTCTTCGAGGGTTCTCGCATGTGATAATGGAAGTTGATTGCATGGAACACTCGCCACAATTCTCGCTTAATTCTGGCTCATATCCTGTTACAAATAGGAGCGCTCGGTAATATTTCCTCTCTTTTTTGTTATTCAGCATGTAAACAGGTCAGCAAACCTTGCGGCGCATCATTGTGCAAACCATGCTTGCTGCACTTTGAATGTGGCCGAGAGCTGGCTTGATGAAACACCTCGCTTCCTACTTCTTTTTTTGCGGGGTACCTTGCTTCCTAGTGACCAGTTTCTTGGCTGATCGTCCTAAGAATGCTTATATATGAATAAAGCTCTCTCATTTACCCGCAAAAAAGATTATGCCATATTAACCGGAAAGGAGGGAGTATGGACTAGCACTACTTGTTGGTGTGTCCCGTCAACTCGCAGAAAGAGGAGAAGCTTGCAGGACAATGTGAAGCTCGCTTATGCCTTTTGACTAATGCAACGTACCCTCGCCCAGGCGGTGGACATGCATCAGTTCATTCGGTGTCAGATTGCCAGAGGCATACACCGTAGTACCGAACATGCGGAGTACCATCATTGTTCGACTTCACGAAGAGGCGAAGAGCCAAGCGCAAGCTTTAGTAGTACGAGTAGTACTACTACTAGAGCCGCATGGTGGAGCCTCTGTACTCTTATTTTTCTTAATCTTTGACTAGCAATGTGCCTGCCCATTGCAACGGATCCAAAATAGAATAATGCATGTTCACGAACTTCAAAGAAAAACATTCTAGTTTTGATGTATATATATCACTCAAAGTATATTACTAGGTTTCACGCAAAATATATTCCTCGTGATTGTTTTGATGAGGTGAGGGGGGATGTGATTGGTTTCTGGATACTACAGGGTTTTTTGCAAATTATAGCAGAGAAGAGGGGTCTTGGTGCAAAAACATCACAACTTAACTCACAGACGTTAGATGCAGATCTGATAGTCAGAAGTGATAGATGGCAGATACACCATCATCACCAACTGAGTCTTTTATAGAAGTATCTTTGATAAAGTACACATTTATTCCGGAGAAGGGCGGAAAACGGCAGCCCTACATGTAATGATGATATCGATCAACCATGCTCGAATATATCTTGGCCTCCGTGCAAGCCCGTCTGTGTGTTCTCCCTCCTCGTCTCTCTCAAGGAACGGCGGGTTGGCCATTTTGCCGTCAATTGAGATTGGTTTGCTCACACTTCGGTCCCACATGTTAGTGATATGCCAAGAGGAGGTGCGTTGACCGGCTGGCCATACACGTACTTGGTTTTGCAGCTTCATACTACTCCTCCCTCCATCACAGTTACAAAGCGCGCTACATTATGATGCATTTCTCTCAATGCATTTCCACCACCAGAGAGACTTTAGACGCGTTTGATTTAATGCTCAATTAATTAGGGCGTGGTAACCGCAATTTTCTCTCGATGTAGTACTACGGAGTGGAGTAAGTGCATGCATGTGTCTACCCGGGGTGGAAGCACTGCATGCATGTGTGTACGCATTATTTCCTCTAGTAATAGACACCGTGCTATAATTATCAATGCTATTTTTCAGGCCGGTCACTAGTCGCCTTGGTCCTAGAGATTTTCTCTTTTTCTGAAGCGCGCTCTATAAACAGTGACAGATGGAGTAGTATGAGCGGATTCAAAGAAGAGCGTATTGATGGTTGCTTCTTCCGAGCAACTTACAGTGGGAAAGGTGGGGCTTATGATTTGACTGCTCATTACTCACTATTAATGCCGCGCAATGACCGGTCTGAGTCTCCCATGCGGCTGTGCACTACCCCCTCGGTTCTTAAATATACTCCGGAGTATTTGTCTTTCTAGAGATTTCAACGAGTGACTACTCAAATATTTGTGTTTTTAGAGATTCAAATGGACTACTACATACAGATGTATATAGACATATTTTAGAGTGTAGATTCACTCATTTTGCTCCGTATGTAGTCACTTGTTGAAATCTCTAGAAAGACAAATATTTAGGAACGAAGGGAGTACACATACGAAGCAAAATGAGTGAATCTACACTCTAAAATATGCCCATTTGAAATTTGTAAAAAGACAAATATTTAGGAATGAAGGAGTATAATTTTGTGCATGGCACATGGACCCGGATGCCGAAGAGGCTTCTGGCAATGATATCAAGCTTCTAGCATTTGTTTACATAATTGACGTACTATGCAAATAATTTTCCAACGACATGAAATTGTACAATGGTGTGAGCTTTCAGCTTTTGTTTCGTGTGTCTTGCCATCGATGCTCTTTCAGAAACAATAAAAAACTAACTTCCTTGCTAATCAGAGCTAATATTTACATCACAACTGAAGACAAAGTTGTGAGAAGGTGTTAAATTAAAATTGATCCATGCTTTCATTGGCAGCAACGTCCCCCGAGCTCTGTCTAAATCAACAAGGCATGTTGGGAAAAAGTAGCTATCTGGAGCATGCAACATTCCGATCATTTTGTGCAGTTCCACTAAAATAGAGCTGAGCGTCCCTGTTCCAAAGATATTAAGTGTGATTACGATAATAGAGGACTGCTGACGAAACAATAAACACACAAATAGAAGCTGGTCACCTTTGCAGTCTCTCTTAAGACTAACTAGTTGGAGAAGATTAGGCTCGGAGTTGGATGAGGAGGATAGAGCAAAACCAATCTCCCTTTGTGCAGTCGCAATGAAATGTAGAGACGTTGCCCGTGTGACATTTTGGCAGAACTACACAAAGCACTCTTAAGAAAAAAGTGATTTGTGCAGTTCACTAAAAGGTCGCAATAGCAACGAGGTGAAATGGATAGCCCTGTTTGCAAAAAAGAGGTAGAAAGGAAACGATTACTGGCCAATAACAGTTGATGAGACATGAGACGACAAAAAAGAAGCATATTCCTTGTCCCAAGGGAGAATAACAACATGGTTGTGTTTGTCTAAAACAGTGTGAGGACAAGATTGCAATATGGAAAGTACGCCGGACGAGCTACGTTTTGGGCAAAGAACTATGGAAGATCCACATGCAGCGACGTGGGAAGATGGGCAGTGGAGCAAGGTTGGAGGGGATACCTGGAGGTCATCGGGATGTAACTAGGTGAGCGGCGGGCGGGCGGAATCTGCCCATACTGCGGCAGTAAGCAGGTGGCGTAGGCCCTACCACACCGGAGCTTGATCAGAGAGAACGACGTGTACCGCAGATCGGGACGTGCTGCCTCGGCATCGTCGAACAAAGAAACGATGCGCGTCCTCCCTTTCCGCCGGCGGACGGGATGCGGCCGGATCAGTGACCAATGGTGAGAGAGAGAGAGAGAGAGAGAGAGGCCACCGCACCCTTGTGTGAGATACTCCGAAGAGAGACAAACCAGGCAGGCATGCTCCATTGTATATAGTGGAGCGGACTACCTTTTTCTCCATAAAAATTGTTTTATATTCTATGTACGTGCCATTGAGCGATATAACTTTATTTAAAAATAACGTGCCAACGCATCAAGTCAAACTTTTTTCATGCATGCGTGGTACACGACCTCCGTAGGTAAACAACCGCTACACGCGTTCAAATTAGCACGTGGGCTGCCATTTCCTACAGAAATGAGCTCCACCGTGTACCCGCGCAGGTGTGGCTGGGCACGAAGCGTGAGTACGTGCACGGTGCACCTATTCTCTTCTTGTATACGTACACCACCTACGTGGGGTTGTGTGAGCGAGATACAAACGTAGAGAGACATAGTGTGTGGGTTCGTGAGAGTTTTGTTTGGGGGGAGGGGAGGGTGGGGTCAATCAAAAAATGTAACATATGGAATGTGTGTGAAATAGAATCCTGGATATATCATATATAGAGAGGGGGCGATCCACGAGAAGAGAGTGGAGGTATCATCGGCTTGAGGTGTCCATAGAATCGAAGAGAGGGATGATGTGTGTGTGTGCGCGCGCGCGATCGTAAAGAATGCCATCGAATTTGTGTGTGCCCATGTTAAAGATATAGAGTGGATGGCCTACTGGAACATGAGAGGGGACAGGTGCAGTTTGTCTCTGTGGCATGGATACCTACCTACAGCGCTCGACTACCGGTGTGTGGTGGGGGGGGGGAGGGAGGCCTAATTAACTATAGAGGTACAATGGCTGGTATATGCGTGGAGGAGGAGAGAGGCCTACCTCATGTATTAAGGGAGATCGATCTACCTCATGTATTAAGGGAGATTGATCATCATCCATGCATATGTGTAGGAGAGGAATAAGGTTGGGAGAGAGACAGAGCTAGAGTGTTGGAGGGGGTGGTAGTGGAGTCGCTTCTAATAAATGGTGGGATAGGCTTGCTAGACAACCGGAGGGCACGCGCGCAATATCAATAAGAGAGGGAATGGCTGCATGTCTGTGCACGTGCGTGTGAGAGACGGGTCAAGAGGCATGCATGAATGATGAGGGGGGGGGGGGCGATATGGATGTGGTAAGCAGACATAACTACATAGGAAGATCAATTGTCCTTTGTCAGAGAAAGGAGAGACATAACTTGTGAGTTACGTCGATCGATGGGGGGGGAATAGTTAAAGTCGACCTAGGTATATGTTGGGAGATTGATCAATATACATGCATGTGTGTGTTAGAAGCAAATGGGGCACGGGGAGAAGGATAGAGAGAGAGAGGGATGCATCTAGGAGGTGGTGCGAGAGTCATACTATATCGAGGGGGAGAAGTGTGCGAGTACGAGATCGATGAAAATAGTGGTGGGAGTGAGGCATGGACGGTGATAAGAGAAGAGGGGAAGCTTGTGTTTTGTGCTAGGCACACCTGGCTAGAGAGGCATATTGATCGATGTGTGCCATAAAGAAGGGGCTGGGGGCCTACACACAGTGGGTGAACGACCTAAAGTGAAAAGACGAATTTACGCGATGGAGCTAGAGAATGCTGAGGGAGGGTTAGAGGGATGCGGGCGTCTGCATGCATGAGAGAAAGTTAGCGCTAGCTAGCTACAAAGATAAGAGGATTGTGTGGGTGTAAAAGACGAATAGAGATCATACTTCATTATAAAAAGCGAATTCGGATATTTGAAGAATTTATCATAGTGTTTTAAACCGACGCATGTGTGAATATATATAACGGTGATAAACGTGGTGTGGTTATGAACATGTTATACTACATATAATATATTTTATCTCTACTCTTATAAAAAATGGAGTTGTTGATGATGGTGCCATCCTGCAATATAGGCGGTCCGATTTATATCTGACGGATAGGAAGGAAACTATGGCAATTTTGAAAAAAGATACCCACACCCCTCCCCATATTTGCAAATTAGGCCTCCCCTTGATCATGTTGACGTTCTGTGGAACACATGGGCATCTTGCTAGTACTAAGTATAACATATAGAACATTGATCATAATTTGGGCTAATGTGTGGCTTTTGCAGCTCAGGTCTAAATACTTGTCATAATGTAGGGGGCGGGGCACTATATTATGTGTGATAAACATGATGTACACGTATGGAACATGGTTTAGATTATGAATATATAGTTAGTACATCAAATGTACTATTGTTTGGAATCAACATCAAGTGTATTCAAAAAATAGAATTCGAGTTCATGTAGTACACATAGTTCATATCTATCTCTATAGTAATCATGTGGTGTGTTATTAAGGTAATACACGAATGATGGTTGAAGTTGGCAACAATCATGATTGTAGATTTGTTATTGAATTAGAGAAACGAATTCAAATTCAGTTCGAATTGCAGTGGTAGTATAGACATTTGGAATGCACTAAAATGTTGGTATGAGTAGGTTACATGCATTATACAGCAAGCGAAAAAATTTAATTGGACATAACATGGATTCATACTACCGAATAGCATTTAATTGCACTAAATTGTTGGTATGGGTAGCTTTAAATAGCATTTTTATAGTAAAACGGGGCAAGACTCTCTCTTTGTGTGGTGTGAATAGTTTTATTTTTTCTTTGTCTTTTTGGTTGAGGGAAGTGCGAATTGATTTGGTACGTACAAGTACAATATTACACGTTTGGCTTGTCCCTAAAATTCAACCTGCGCCTTGTTATATCCCGAAAATTCAGATATCGTGCTCCCAAAACTGGCGCCTTCACAACCCGCGCCTTGCTATCCCGAAATTACAACGCGCGCGAAAACTCCCTCCAGCTGCCAAATCCCGACATGTGAAATCCCCCTTCTAACCCTGAGCCGAAAGGGCCGCTAGTTCAAATCGGTGCGAGATACTTTTGTAACACGCCCTACATTTTGGACAAGCGCGTCCCTAAGTCATGGTTCACCCCCTCCCATCGCCTCCTTTTTGCCATTCGAAATCCCAGGACGCCATAACCTCTCCGCTCCAGCCGCGAAACCCCACCCTCCTCCGTCCGCCACCTCACCACTGCCCAGTCAGAGCCTCTTCCCCGACGACGTTGTCCACCGCAACAGCTTGACGTCCCTCGTCCACCTCCCCGTATGAGGATCCGTCGTCCATCTCATCGTCCCGCCGGTTCAACCGCCCCATCCTCCACCTCCAAGGAGCTGCTCCGACGATCGCCTCGTCTATCGCGGCTGCTCCATCCCCACAGCGCCGCCTTAACCCGCTCCACCGGAACCACAACATCCTCACCGACTCCTAGGACGAAGCCGAGGCCTACTCTGCGCCACCAAAGAGGTTGTACACTCATCGCATCACACCTTCTCCTTAGCTCGACCTCCCGGCGCCGACGGTGTTTCATCCCGCACCCCATGGAGCGGCTACCTTGAAGCCGGTGCCGCAGGCAACATCTCCATGGCGTCTCTCCCCTAGTGCGAGGCCCCTTCGGCGGCAGAGTCCATACCAGCCGGATCTGCTGCTGCTGCTCCGGCTCTCGCTCGCTCACTCGCACTGCTGCTGCTGCTCCGGCTCTCGCTCGCTCGCTCGCGGTGCTACTGCTGCTCTGGCTCTCGCTCGCCCAGCTGCTGCTGCTCCGGCTCTTGCTCGCTCGCTCGCGCTGCTGCTGCTGCTCTGGCTCTCGCTCGATCACTCGTTCGCCCAGCTGCTGCTGCTTCGGCTCTCGCTCGCTCGCGCTGCTGCTGCTGCTCCCCCCTCGCTTGTGCTGCTGCTCTGCTCCGATTTAGCTACACTTCAGTCGACTGAATCGACTTTTGGGTCAGTCGATTTTCAAGGGGTGGGGGGGGGGGCTCGCCGGAGTTAAGGAAGAACCACCCGCAGCGGGGACGGGGGCTCGCCGGAGAGGTACCCCACTATCTATCTTAGGGTTCAGGGTGGGGGCGGGGGGCCTGCTGGCTGGGGCGGCGGCGACCGGTGGTGGGGAGTTGTTTCAGGGCAGCGAGGCAGCGTTGGGGCCAGCGGTTCGGCCGGTGGTGGCTGGCGGCTCAGGGGGGTGCAGGTTGAAGATGAACTGCAGGCCCTCCCTAAACTACATGTCAAGTGCCTCTGTGCTACCATTGCGTTCAGTTTCGACAGTATCATTCAAACTCCACAGTAAATTTCAGTTTCGACAGTTAAGTACAGAGTCAACAGTTTTTACCTCATCTGTTGTAGTCAGGTGGTTTTTGGTGATGTAAATTTTACATATATTTTGCATCATCTATTGGAGATGCTATTAGAATCCCACTTGAGCTTGACAATGTCTGTCTTGTGCTGCTTCAGCCTTGAGGTCTTACGGCTCACCGGGGCTGCTCCAACGACAGAACGATCCATCACAACAAAGCAGTGCCATGGACACCGTCTAAAGATACCTCAGATCTTCCTCCACACCTCCAACAGCCATCTCTGCCTCAACTGCTTCAGCGACCAACCCAATGATGCTGAGGTCAACACGGCTACGACAAAGAGGTTGTACACTTGTTGCATCACTTATTACTATACATTCATGTCGATCCATTAGGGCTATTTTGGTTCAACGGAAAAACATAGAAATAGGGAATTTTCCAATGGAACTCTACTATTCAATTATTCATGCATTTTGTTGAAAGGAATGAAGCAAAACATCCACCTGGACCTACTTTTTAAAATCCTATGCATGAAAACAGGACCAAGTGCATTAGTGGCAGAATAACATTCTAACTGTACATGCTGTCATATGGTTTCACTTTATTTTGGCCATGTTTCTTTGCATTCCTCTGCTCTTCCAATTCCTATAAACCAAACACTCAAGTTGATAGAAATCCTGTGTTTACAAATGCTCTATTTACCATGTGCATTCCTATCCTATTCCAGTGTTTTTCCTATCCTTGCGTTTTTAGAATCATGCAAGCCAAATGAGCCCTTACAGAATTACTTCACTTACAGGTAGGTGTCGAAGGGAACTTTGTGTGGTTTGTCCTGCTCCTGCCGCGACGTCGTCCACCTCAACTGAGCTGCTCCATTGACAGAAACATCCACCAAACCAGACATCACGACTCCTGACCGTCTTTCGCCGCCTTAGATCTCCTTCCTTGCCGCCGGCACCCACCGCAACGGCATCACCATCATCGACTCAACAAATGAACCTGAGGAGTACACGGGTCCACAAGAGAGGTCACACTCTTTGGTTTCTGCTTATGTTATGCATTGCTTAAAATTACCTGCTACTTTATCATCTAGTTCACCTCTTGGACTCCAAGTCAGGTCCAAATTAATGTTCAAACTTGAGTTCTAAATTAGTTGTGGGGAACATATCGAGGAAGCAATGAATAGTATCTCTATCTAATATCTGGTTCACCTAGGGTATGCCTATGTTGTTCATCTTGGGTGGGAAACAAATAGTAAAGCAATCATCATTTGTCTTTTTATTAAATTAAAGAAATCATCAGCCTGCTATCATTATTTTCAGATCCATCCACTAGTTGTTACCATCACTCTAAATTTCTGCATGCTCTCCTTACATAATCTCACCATATTTTTTTCGTATGCATGTCAAATATTGTACACAGTCATGCTGAACATGTAGAGAAAAAGAGAAGAGTTTTGCGCGACAATACAATGTCATGCAGACATCGCTCCATGGTGGGTTCAATGGCAAACCCTCCCCACCCCTCTCCAGATTGTAATCCAGAGGAAGATATCTGTTCTGAGGCGGATTCAGACGCCGCTGACCACTCCTATTTACCCCCAAGGTGTTTGCTCTACCTTGGCATGATGATGTTAGCCATATCATGCATATGTTGCCTTGCAGTGCCTACTTTTGACATCATATATGTCATCTGCTTAGTTTAGATATGTTCTGTAATGCCACCTATTTAGTTTCTATATCATATATGGGAATTGTGCAGTCTCATGTCTTTTAGCCAGCCATAATATACGTGAAATGTGCAATGCCATCCTGTTTAACCAAGCATCATATATTTGAATGATATCTTGCCTATCCTTTTCTTCATTACATTTCCATTTGTCGACAATGTACATTAAACTACTCTTCATGTGAATCAACCATTTGGGTGGGAGATTGAAAAATCTAGAGTGAAAACAAGGCCTTCAGCGCAGACAGTGCTACCTGTCGAAGCAGATCTCTTGTTGGGTCCCGATAGCTCCTCAGAGATGGATTCAGAGATAGATGACCAGTCCTATTCCCCCACCGAGGTGTATGCTCTAACTTGGCACGGTTATACTGCTCATATCATGCATATGGTGTCTTGCATTGCATAGATTAGACATCATATACACAATATTCAACACCATGTTCTTAGTTCAGACATCATATCTAATGCCCTCTGTTTAGCATATAAATCACATATGTGAATTAAATGATGCGATCCTGATTACTTAGATAACATGTAGGTGAATTATGTCATGCAAACCTGTTTAGTTATTCATCATATCTTTGAATTATGTTATGCTATGCTATCCAGTTTAGATAGACATCATATGTGAAATTATGTCATGCTATCCGTTTTAGTTAAACAATATACATATCAACTATTTCATGCCCTCTTTTTTCACACTATCTATTGCATCTATCTCTCATACAATGTCTGTACATTCAACTATGTTTCCTGTTTATCAGCCATTTGAATTAGAGCGGGTGATGCCGACATCTAGCGGACTAAAAACACGGTCTTCAAATAAAACAGTGCTACCTCTTGGTGGAGATAGCAACCCGGTTGTACATGCACGAGAACCAGCCTTACCACACATAACCCAAACTCTCGCAGATTGTACCCCTACTACGATGGACAGAGAAACATCTTCACCTAATCTAACCCCAACCGCAGCAGATAGTAACCCAGTTCCTGTTGACACAGCACCATCTCCACCACAGAGCTCCCAAACAAGAGCAGTTAGTAAGGATGCTCTAGTGCCCAAAGGGCCAGTACTACCACGGCGAACCCCAACTCCACCAGTTAGTACGCCTATTCCTGTGGAGGAAGCACAACCAGCTAGTCGTAGTTTAGCATCTATCACATTTGATGTTATTAAATCGTATGTGTGTATCTTCCCATCTTGGAAATATTATACTGAAGATGAAGGAAAATGCCAGTTGCAGGTGTTTGTCCAGGAGTTATGTGTAAGTAATGTTATTCATGGCAATTACTTTGCTTTGTCCCATACATCCTACCTCCATGATGGTTATAATACATCAAATTTTCCCATTTTTCTCTATAGAGAAGGAACGATTTGGAAACTCAGGATGAGGTAACCTGTGCTAATACCTCTGCTATCTTCAAGAATGCTTGGTGGCAGTATCGGAATTACCTGAAGAAAACGTACTTCACCGGAAAAGAAACTCATCAAATTCCTTTACGTTCTCCTGAGACACATTTACTGGACGATGACTGGGAACGCCTTGTTCTGTACTGGTCCCGAACCAAGAATGTGGTAAGGTCTATGAGCTCATTTTCTATTTTTAAGTACTATATTCTTGCGTATTACTGTACTCTATTCATGTAGTGCCTAAACCTGAAGAACAACTGTTCTAATTTAAGATTCAATTCCTATCATAGTTCAAAAAAGTGCAGGCGTTAATTGTGCGTTTTGCCACCGCCTTGCGCTTTACTGAACAAAGCGCATGCTTACGCGCAGTTATGCACAGGTTAATCGTAGTTATGCGCAATGCATTTCGCCAACGCCTAGAGCCTAGGCGCGCTTAAGCGCTCGCTTAGGCACGCCTTTTTTTAACTATGATTGCTATTGTGCATACTGCTTTGCTCTTGTATCACTGTATTTACTCATACAAACTTATTTTTAAATTGAAGGATCCAATCAAAACTTCAATGGCACAACAGGTATGTTCACGCATGTTTCTTTAATATGCTTGCTCTTAGCAATAGCTCTGTTGATTTCAATTTCAATTGTGTATACAGTTGACTTCTCATATCATGCACATTACTAGCATCACAACAGAGCCAATAGTGTTGTTGTACATGTAGACCCGTGGTACCCATCTGAAATCTTGTTGTGCCGTGTAGTTTCCCACGCTTTGTATTCTTTCACTGCTGCTTTGTCTTGAACTGATATGATTTGAACCGTGTCTCTATTTTGATTTGGCAAGACAATGCAGTGACCATAGGACATAGATATATGTTTGTTTGATGCTTTTATTATGTACTAGTACTTGGCAATAGAAGACTTGGTAGTTTAATCCTGTCCACCTTACTAATGAACTGGTTCACCGAAATGAGTTTCATTTACTAGTACATGCTAAATTGTTATGTGTCTGCTTATTTCTTCTTTTAGAATGCTGACAGAATATTGGGGAAGAGTGCCTTATTAAGCAATGGTAAAGGAAGTAATGTAGGTAAGGTTCAGGATAGTGACACATCCTTGTTGGTCTCCAACAAAGCTGATAAAACAGCTAAGGAAGACTATCTCGAAGACAGTGAGACATCCCCAAAGTCCTGTCTTGGTTTAGTGTTGGAGTTACTGGCCACTACCGCTTGCACAAGCTATTCAAACTCACTGTGTGAATCAGTTCGGTTTCTTGAGTCTCAACTACAAGCTGAAAGACATCGATCAGCTGTGCTGCAAAAAGAAGCGGAAGGACTGCGGAAGTCCCTGGAGCATTCAGATGCATAGTTTCTGGTGCAACAGCAAGCGTTGGAGGATTTTAGCGCCAAACAGGACAAAGCTAATAAGCTTGCTAAGCTTATTGCCAGCATGGTGGATACCACGTTTCTTGAGCTCTTATGAAGTTGTTTCAGTTATGCTCTTGTTTTGCTGCCGCGTTTATTTGCACTGGTGGCCAATTTTGACGGCCAGTGTATGTAATATGCTGCTTTGTTCCCTATATTTGCACTGGTGGTGAACTTTGATGCCCAGTGGATGTAATATGTGTAATAGCGGTAATAGGCTAGCGTCAATTGCTTGCTTATTTATTTCCTTATTGTCTTGATTAGTTGCTCGTAGTCACTGCAGTTCTTTTTCTATGTTTTTCTAGTGGCCACAATAACCTATTTTTGGAAACTAGGCCAAAATAATCATGGCAACACACGGACTATTGTAACCATGGGCCTCCTATGGGCCGTATGATCCATGGGCCTTCTACGGGCCATAGGATCTGTCGGTGTCAAAACCGGCAGATCTCGGGTAGGGGGTCCCGAACTGTGCGTCTAGGCCGGATGGTAACAGGAGACAAGGGACACGGTGTTTTTACCCAGGTTCGGGCCCTCTCGATGGAGGTAAAACCCTACTCCTGCTTGATTAATATTGATGATATGGGTAGTACAAGAGTAGATCTACCACGAGATCAAAGAGGCTAAACCCTAGAAGCTAGCCTATGGTATGATTGTTGTATGATGATGTTGTCCTACGAACTAAAACCCTCCGATTTATATAGACACCGGAGAGGGTTAGGGTTACACAAAGTCGGTTACAATGGTAGGAGATCTTGAATATCCGCATCGCCAAGCTTGCCTTCCACGCCAAGGAAAGTCCCATCCGGACACGGGACGAAGTCTTCAATCTTGTATCTTCATAGTCCGGGAGTCCGGCTGAAGGTATAGTCCGGCTATCCGAACACTCCCTAATCCAGGACTCCCTCAGTAGCCCCCGAACCAGGCTTCAATGACAATGGGTCCGGCGCGCAGATTGTCTTCGGCATTGCAAGGCGGGTTCTCCTCCAAATTCTGTGTACCTGTTGAAATAATGTCCGATTTTTGTAATGTAGCGCTCCTTGGCTTCTACGCCCAATAATGGTCGTCTTCCACATGTCAAACGAATGCAAAAAGCCGGGGCATTTTTACATCCACACCCCTAGCCGCATAAACGGGCCGCCTATTTAATGGGATGGGGATTCAGATCCAAACCACACCTTCTCCTCTCCGCGAGTAATCATCAGAGCGCCTCCAGCAAAGGTCCATTCCAACATGGCCAGCCGTCGCAGCTCCTCCTCTCGCCCTTCCAGTCCTAAACCTAGAGACTGGGAGAGTTGCTCCATCCCGCACAGCGAGTTAGTGTCGCTTTAGGCCAAGGGATTTCTCCCTCAGGCCTATATGGTCCCGGTCCGAGCCGGACTCGCCACCTATAATGGCGGAAAACAAGCGAAGAGCACCCCCAATCCCTCCAAAGGAGAGCGGGTGTGCCTCATCCCTTATCTAATAAGGGGACTAGGATTTCCAATTCATCCATTTCTCCATGGGCTTCTGGAGTTCTACGGCCTCCAGCTGCACAATCTCACGCCCGCCTCTATATTGCATATCGCGGGCTTCGTCGCCCTTTGCAAGCTATTTTTGGGTGTTGAGGCTCATTTCGCGCTGTGGAAGAGGATATTCTGCCTGGTGCCCCGTTCTCAAGAGGGGTCTATATATCAAGTGGGCGGAGCGAAGTGTGGCGCATCGCCAGGACCGGATACCTATCCGGAACCCCAAAGAAGGCGTCCGAGGACTGGCCTTCGAAATGGTTTTATATAGATGATGTCCCGTTACCGGATCCTATCCGGGTCGGTCTCCCCGAGTTCAACAGTGCTCCATTAAAGAAACGCTTAAGATGGCGTCCGCGGAGCTCTCAGAGAGAAAGCGACAGAGACGTCCTTTACGTGATGGGCCGGATAAGACTATTGGCTCATTCCGGACTAACCATGATTGGAGTCATGGCCGCATGCATTATGCGGGGGGGTGCAGCCGCTTCAATATAGAGGCCACCCCATGTGGTATTTCAACGGGGAAGATGACGCCACCCGTTATGGTCGTAAGGGGCCGAACTCGACTGCCGCTCTGATAAAGATCTTATCCTCTTTGTACAAGGGAGAAGAGGAGGAATTCCTCCGCGTCAACCCGCAGGGCGGATTTACTATGTACAACCCTCCGAGTTGGGTAAGTGGACAATTGTGCTTGCCCATTCGTTTTATGTTCCGATGATTAAATATGTAGTCTAACAACTTCAACGCAGGAACTGCGTCAGGAGGTAAAGGATATAAACAGCCGTCCTCCACAGCCCGAGGATCCAGAACGGTCCCTCGATCCGGACTCCGAAGAGGATCCAGACATATTGGTGGAGCTTATTGACAGGGTGTTTCATCAGCTAAGCAAGGACAACACCTTGGTGTCCATTACGGCTGATTACCCAGGGTTAATCCCGGCCTCCCAGGTGACAGAGACCGGAGCCTCATTCCCTTGAGAAGGATTCCATTCTCACGTATTTCAGTTTTTCTGACGACAACCGTGTTTTGCAGGGGAGGTTTCCGAGGCGGGAGGCCGAACCTGCGGCGGCTAGCCAATGAGGGGCCGCAGGGCCCTGTGGGGTAAAAAGGAATGTAGTCCGGACTGAGATGCCGTCGCAAAGGTATAGCGCACCCTCTTTTTCCCTGGTGTTATTCCTTCAGGGCATATTAACGTTCGTGCTATCTTCAGGACGAAGAGACCTCGCCGAACTACATCTGGAGAGGTTGCCAATCGCGCCTCCACCAGCCAGGCTCCAACGCCTGGCCCGGAAGCGAAGGCGAGCACAAGGCGCGCACCGGACGCTCCTCCGACAGAGGATGCGGACAGGCTGTGTGCCACTAATTCCGAGGTGGAGAGTGCCATGAACCACAGGCGTTGCCGGACAGTTCTTCGCGACGCTTGTTTCTCCCAAGAGGCGTTAGATGCCTTCAATTCGGGAGATGCGTACCTCCGTGCCGCTCAAAATGGTTTAGCCAGAGCCACGGAGCAATATGTAAAAGACATACGGGTAAGAAAATTTTGGTATATATATATATATACCAGTAGCCCCCGAGACTTGAAACAGTTAGAGTAACTGATTTAGGGATCATTTGTTATGCAGGTTCTTACAGAGAAGAATATCGTATTGTCCCAGGAGCTGGAAGAGTGCAAAGCCCAACTGGAGGCCGCATTAGCCGCGGCAGGGGAGCCCAAAGAGACCCCCTCTGGTAAGATACACTTTGAAAGATTAGTATTTTGCAAAGTGCGGCGTGGGTGTAAATCTGCCAAATCATATTGCAGATGGCGCCGGACTCGATCCAGAGAGGCAACAACTCTTACGCCGGCTAAAGGCCGGTGAGAGTATGCTGACGAGGGTGAGGCGGGAGAAGAATGATCTTCAGGATGCCAACACCAAGCTGGACGTTGAACTTAAAGATGTTCGTGGCCAGCTATCGGACTCCACTAAGGAGAATCTGCGGCTTCGACGCGGCATATTTAGTAAGTGCTTAAGCGAATCTTTTGAAAAAAAAGAGTTCGGCGAGGAAGTCGACTAACAGAGTAATGTCTGTAGGTATGCTAACAGGTCGTCCTGCAGAGGAGATGCCCGGTTCTACGGGTGACCTTCTTCCTGAGCTCTCGCAACTGCACGAGCGAGTTCGGCAGGCGATGCGAGGCGTTGCCCAAGCCTTATGGCCTTCCCACTCCATGCCCGAGGGCCTTGGAGAGCCTGCGAAGAAGCTTAAGGGAGCTCGGCGGTGCTTCCGATTGTGGAAGATATCGGCCTGCCGACAAGGCGCTAGGGAGGCCTGGGCCATGGTGAAGACCCGGTTTACGAAGTCTGACCCAAACCACATGGCCGAGGTCGGACCTGTGGGGCCTGATGGGAAGGAGATACCTGTAAGCTTAGTATACGGCCAAGTAGAATTGGCCGCAAAGTATTCCCAGCAGGACTGTAAATTAGATAGCCTGTTAGATGGTATAGAAGAGGAATACAATCAGTTAGAGTGACTATGTAATTTTAATTGACATGTGTAATGCCTTCTAGCCGGATTGTAGATCGTTTGTCATTGCCGACCTTTTTCGCTTCTACCTCGGGACCTGACGGTCCGGAGTGTGTCCGAATACCCTACCGGTTGTGTACGAACCGGGGTATGCATGGAGACCAGGCGTAGGGGCATTAGTGCTTTGTCAGACAAGTGCCCAACTAGTTATGTTATATTACATGGTTAGTAAGAAACATCTTCCAGAGAGAATAGTTCCGTTAGGGGTTCCTTTCTCTGGGAGGCATGCCCTAAAGTGCATGTCCGGACTGCAAATGCAGGAAAATCATCTGGGGGCATGTATATAAATAAGTAAAAAAAGGTCGTCTTTAGTTCACCGACCGAATATTCCCTTAAGAACGCTAGCTTTCGGCTTCACCCAGTCTGAGGTACACATCCGGCTGATCCGGCAGTAACAATCACAGAGGTGCTCCCTTTACCACCTAGACGAACAATCGGGAACGTAGGGGTAAGCACAGGAGCCAGGCAACCCAGCTTGGCCAAAACTTAAGTCATATCGATGCATATATTGGTGAAGAAAAGGTACATGCGGAAGTTTGATGCATGTGTTGGGCGTGAAGCCCATATAAATAAGCTTCTATTTAAAGAAGCCCCCAGGTTTAATGAGCGCGGGTAGCGCGTCACTTGATGAGCCTTTAAGGGCTATAAGGGAAAAGAGGGGAAGGAGAGGAATGTAAGACAGAAAATGTAAAAAATGGACAGAGGAAGGAGACAAACACAGAGTCCGGCGCTAGGCATAGAATCTTCAGAGACGGGCCGCGTTCCATGGGTTCGACACGAGTCGGTTATCCAACGCATCTCGCAGGCGGTACGCTCCACCAGTCAGGACTTGGTCGATTATGAAGGGACCTTCCCACTTGGGCTTGAGTTTGTCCTTTTTCTTATCCGACAGGCGTAGAACTAGTTCGCCAACATTGTAATTTTTGGCCCGTACTTCTCTGCTTTGATATCTTCGAGCCTGCTTTTGATAAAATGTGGAACGGGCTTTTGCCACATCACGCTCCTCCTCCAAGGCGTCCAAGTTGTCCTGCCGATCGATCTTGGCTTCTCTTTCTTCGTACATGCGCACTCGAGGTGAGTCATGAATTATGTCGCAAGGCAGAACTGCCTCTGCGCCGTACACCATAAAGAATGGTGTGTATCCGGTGGAGCGATTCGGCGTAGTCCGCAACCCCCAAAGTACGGAGTCGAGCTCCTCTCCCCAGTGCGTGTTAGATTCCTTGAGGGACCGCACTAGTCTGGGTTTAATGCCGCTCATGATAAGACCATTTGCACGTTCGACCTGGCCGTTAGTTTGTGGGTGATAGACGGAAGCATAGTCGAGCTTGATGCCCATGTTTTTGCACCAGAGTTTTACCTCGTCGCCGGTGAAGTTTGTGCCGTTATCAGTGATGATGTTGTGGCGGATGCCACAACGGTGTACAACCCCGGATATGAAGTCTATCACAGGTCCGGATTCGGCCGTCTTAACAGGCTTGGCTTCTATCCATTTGGTGAACTTATCCACCATGACCAGTAAGTTTTTTTTCTTGTGGGTTCCGCCTTTAGGGGGTCCAACCATGTCAAGCCCCCAGACCGCAAAAGGCCAAGTGATGGGGATAGTTCGGAGGGCGGTGGGTGGCATATGGCTTTGGTTTGCAAAAAGCTGGCAACCGACGCATCGTTGGAACAAGTCCTGAGCGTCTGCTCGGGCCGTCGGCCAGTAAAAGCCCGTACGGAAAGCCTTGCTTACAAAGGACCGAGCTGCAGCGTGGTGGCCACCGAGTCCGGCATGAATTTAAGCCAGCAGGTTCCGCCCTTCCTCTTCGGAGATGCACCTTTGAAGGACTCCGGTAGTGCTTTTCTTATAAAGCTCTCCCTCGTGGACTTTATAGGCTTTAGATCGCCGCACTATGCAGCGTGCCTCGTTTTGGTCCTCTGGGAGTTCCTGCCTAGTAAGGCAGGCTAGGAATGGTTCTATCCATGGGGCGATGACCGCCATTATTACGTGGGCTGAAGGTGTAATTTCAGTGGCAGAGCCTCCAATTATGTCAGATTGTTCGGCGTCGAGTGGTGCGGTTAGGTCCGGGCTGTTATCTGCGGGTTCCCCCTCCCATGCTACGGATGGCTTGAACAGTCTTTCTAAAAAGATGTTGGGGGGGACTGCATCGCGTTTTGCTCCAATGCGTGGCAGGACATCCGCTGCCTGATTGTTTTCTCGGGCTATATGATGAAACTCCAGCCCTTCGAACCGAGCTGACATTTTTAGGACGGCGTTGCGGTAAGCTGCCATTTTTGGATCCTTGGCGTCGAAGTCTCTGTTTATTTGGGATATCGCGAGGTTCGAATCCCCGCGTACCTCTAGGCGTTGAATGCCCATGGATACTACCATCCGGAGACCATATAGGAGGGCCTCATATTCAGCTGCATTGTTGGAGTCTGTGTACATGATCTGGAGCACATATTGAACTGTGTCTCCTGTGGGGGACGTCAAGACGACGCCAGCCCCTAGTCCGGCCAACATTTTGGAGCCGTCGAAATGCATGATCCAGTTTGAATATGTGCCGTACTCTTTAGGGAGCTCGGCCTCCGTCCATTCTGCGACGAAGTCGGCCAAAACTTGCGATTTAATAGCTCGTCGTGGCTTATAGGTTATATCGAACGGGAGGAGCTCGATGGCCCATTTTGTGATGCGGCCCGTTGCATCGCGGTTGTTGATAATATCGTTGAGTGGTACTTCCGAGGCTACTGTTATAGAACACTCTTGAAAGTAGTGTCGTAGCTTTCGGGATGCCATGAATACCGCGTATGCAATCTTTTGATAGTGCGGGTACCGTGATTTGCATGGAGTGAGGACAGTGGACACGTAGTAGACCGGCCTTTGAAGGGGGAATTTGTGTCCGTCCGTTTCCCGCTCGACGACGAGTACTGCGCTGACAACTTGATGGGTTGCTGCAATGTACAATAGCATTGGTTCGCCGGTGTTTGACGCGGCCAGGACTGGGTTTGTTGCCAATATGGCTTTTATTTCATCGAGTCCGGCCATGGCAGCATCCGTCCACTCGAAGTGTTCGGTGCGCCGAAGGAGGCGATAAAGGGGCAGTGCCTTTTCTCCCAAGCAGGAGATAAAGCGGCTTAGAGCCGCCATGCATCCGGTTAATTTTTGTATTTGTTTGAGGTCCTTTGGGATATCCAGTTGCGACAAGGCTCGGATCTTGGCTGGGTTTGCTTCAATTCCTCTACCGGATACAATGAAGCCCAAGAGCTTTCTGACTGGAATGCCGAAAACGCATTTTTCCGGGTTGAGCTTGATGTCGTATTTTCGGAGGTTATCGAATGTTAGCCTCAAGTCGTCTACTAGAGATTCGACATGTCTTGTTTTGACGACCACATCATCCACGTACGCCTACACTGTTTTTCCGATCTGGTTTGCCAGACATGTCTGAATCATGCGCTGATATGTTGCGCCGGCGTTTTTCAGCCCGAAGGGCATTGTGTTGAAGCAGAATGGGCCGTATGGTGTGATGAATGCTATTGCGACTTGGTCTGATTCTGCCATCTTGATTTGATGGTAACCGGAGTATGCGTCGAGGAAACACAACGAATCGTGTCCTGCGGTGGCATCGATAATTTGATTGATACGGGGGAGGGGGAAGGGATCCTTTGGGCAAGCCTTGTTAAGGTCTTTAAAATCAACACACAGGCGCCAGGATTTGTCCTTCTATGGTACCATCACCAGGTTTGCTAGCCAGTCCGGATGTTTTATGTCTCTAATGAATCCAACCTCCAATAGCTTGGCTAGCTCCTCTCCCATAGCCTATCTCTTGGGTTCGGAAAAACGCCGAAGGGCTTGTTTGACAGGATATTTAAGCTGTGTTCGGCCAGCCTGCGTGGGATTCCTGGCATGTCTGAAGGGTGCCAGGCGAAGATGTCCCAATTTTCACGTAGAAATTCTCGCAGTGCGGCGTCCATATCAGGGTTTAATCGTGCCCCGATGGAAGCTGTTTTATTGGGGTCTGTTGGATGGACCTGGAATTTGACTATTTCGTCTGCCGGCTTAAAGGATGTGGAATGGGATCTCTTGTCGAGTATCACATCATCCCTGTTAACTGTGGTGCGCAGCGCAGTCAGTTGCTCAGCCGCTAAGGCTTCGGATAGTGCCTCAAGGGCCAATGCGACTGTCTTGTTTTTGGCGCGGAGTGCTATGTCCGGATCACTAGCGAGAGTGATGATTCCGTTCGGCCCGGGCATCTTGAGCTTCATGTACCCGTAATGGGGTATTGCTTGGAAGATTGTAAATGCTTCCCGCCCTAGTAGGGCGTGATATCCGCTACTGAATGGGGCCACCTAAAACGTGACCTCTTCGGATCTGTAATTATCCAGCATGCCGAACACCACATCTAGTGTGATTTTTCCTATGCAGCGCGCTTCCCGACTGGGGATTATTCCTCTAAAGGTTGTGCTGCTTCGCTCAACGCGGCTCCAGTCTAATCCCATTTTTTGAAGGGTTTCCTCATAAATGAGGTTCAATCCGCTGCCTCCATCCATGAGTACCTTGGTGAGGCGAAAGCCATCCACTATGGGACTGAGGACCAATGCGGCTGGTGCTCGGGCTGTTCGGAATTTAGGTTCATCACTTGCGTTGAAGCTAATAGCTGTGTCGCTCCATGGGTTTATTGTTGCTACTTGATAGACTTCGGCAAGGCTGCGGAGTGTTCTTTTTTGCATATTATTTGATGCGAATGTCTCGAAGACTGTGAGAACGGTACTGGTGTCCCCGGGGTGGTTTTCTGTGGCCTCCAAAATTAAGAGGTCCTCGCCAATTTTGGCCACCTGCCGGAGTATCCAACATGCTCTAAGGCTGTGAGTTGGTGTGGCGTCCTCTGTAATATGAATTTTACAGGGTCCATCGAGCCATCTTTCCAGTGCGGTTCCATGCTCTGTAGAGGGTTTTGGTTTTTTGGTGTTTAACCCGGGTGTCTTACAATGATGCACCCTCTTAGTTCGGACGGGATTGCTATTCAGGGCCGGATTATCCCAAAATTTTATTTCGGTTTTCCAGGCACTTTCCATCGCACAGTACTTTTGTACTATGGATGCCAAGTCAGCGAAGCGTGTAATATCACGACGACTTATGGCATTAAGGATTCCCTCGTCCGTGCAATTACTGCAGAAGATTGATATTGCGTCTCCCTCGCGGCAATCCTTTATCCTGTTCATAACCAGGAGGAATCAGGCCCAGTAATGATGTATTGTTTCCTCGGGCTTTTGCCTAATTTGGGAAAGATCACTTCTGTTCGGGTGGGCGGGTGGCGTTGAATCTGAAACCTCACCCAATCTAAGATTCAGAGGCCGAAGAGCTTCCGAACTCTGAGGTTCTGATTCTTGGATGTTGTCCAATGAGTCTAGCCCGTCGCCTGATTCTAAGCTCACGTCTTGAGTTACATCCTCCCCACCGCGGGTATCCGACTTGGAGGGGTCGGGAATTCGGACGTAGCTAGTCCTTAAAATAGATGAAGGGTCGCTGCACTGCGCCTCTACCACGGCGACGTGGTGGGTGACCTGGGGAGAGTTAATTTCTCTTAGATCAGGTTTAAGCCCAACCTGGTCGTAATCCGTGGCGACCCCCAGGGCGGCGATGCGATCCAAGAGCTCGTTTACGGAAGAGAGCTCCATCGGATCTAGCTGCTTGACAAGTTCCGAGCTGACGTGAAGGTTGCTTTTGATGACCCGAGAGGTCACTGTCGGCGCAACGGCCGAACAGGCGGTCATGACGAAACCACCTAGCCGGAGAGTTTGGCCGACAGCCAAGGCTCCCTTAGCGACGACACCGTCTTTAAATACGGGAGGAGGCATCCTTCCTGATTGCGACGGCACAGTGGAACTCTCAATGAAAGCACCAATGTCGGTGTCAAAACCGGCAGATCTCGGGTAGGGGGTCCCGAACTTTGCGTCTAGGCCGGATGGTAACAGGAGACAAGGGACACGATGTTTTTACCCAGGTTCGGGCCCTCTCGATGGAGGTAAAACCCTAATCCTGCTTGATTAATATTGATGATATGGGTAGTACAAGAGTAGATCTACCACGAGATCAAAGAGGCTAAACCCTAGAAGCTAGCCTATGGTATGATTGTTGTATGATGATGTTGTCCTACGGACTAAAACCCTCCGGTTTATATAGACACCGGAGAGGGTTAGGGTTACACAAAGTCGGTTACAATGGTAGGAGATCTTGAATATCCGCATCGCCAAGCTTGCCTTCTACGCCAAGGAAAGTCCCATCCGGACACGGGACGAAGTCTTCAATCTTGTATCTTCATAGTCCGGGAGTCCGGCTGAAGATATAGTCCGGCTACCCGAACACCCCCTAATCCAGGACTCCCTCAGGATCCATTGGCCTTCTATACGGGCCGTAGGATCGATGGGCCTTCTACGGGCCGTACGATCCATGGGCCTTTTACGGGTCGTAGGATCCATGGGCCTTCTACGGGGCGTATCATCATTTCACCAATCATGGGTCGTACTATTCGTGGACAATAATGGGCCATTTATTGGCCGTATTTGATAACTCTATGAAAACAACCCAATGGGTTTTTTCAACATGAAAACGACCCAATGTATTAACGGGCCGCAAACGGGCCGACTGTAATCACGGGCTGAATTTGGCCCACAAGCAGAAAATGACAGTAACAGGCCATAAGTAACTGAATGCTAGAAATGAGCCCAAGAGTAAATGGGCCCTGAGAAGGCCGAAAGATATCATGGGCTGGAAACGGCCCAACGGAATAATGGGCCGTTAATGGGTATAAAGTGATACACTGTTCATTACGGGCCAGTTTTACCACGGGCCATTAAGGGGCCGAGGGTTACTAAGGGCCTCATATGGGCCGAAAGACGCCATGGGCCATACATGGGCTGGAAGTTAAAATGGGCTGGAATTATATTGGACGGCCCAGATGACGCTACTGGGCCTAATTCGGATAGGCCGTAAACGGGCCCTGGGATAGCGGGCTGTAAATGGGCTATATGCGAACAAGCCGTTAACAGGCTTGCCGTGGGCCGGCCCGCCACCTTTTGACCAAGTCAAACGGGCCAGCCTTTTCACAGGAATGGGCCTCTATTGGGCCGTGCCACGTGTCGGCGTATCATATGCGCTTTGGGTCCAATGAGTGGATGACATCTGTCCCAACGGTGAGCCGACACATGTTTCCTCCAGCCAATGATGATTTCACACGTGGAAAATCCCCATTGGTCGGGGTTGTTAACGGGTTATCGGATCCAAAACCGGACCCGATAGCTTAACGACGTTCCGTTACGATGGATGCCATGTGTCGGTCACCCTTGACGAAAGCACTTCTGTGACGCGCGATTTATCTTCATGGAAGTGGACACTTCTGTGATGATAATTTTTGTAATGCCATGGAACATTTCTACGACAGCACAAGTATGACTATCTTGATTCTGTCATAAATTTGTCATGGATGTACATGCATGACAGAAAACGTGACCTACTGTGACAAACACGTATCATCACGGAAGTGTATTTTTTTGTAGTGCAAGCCAATCACTATTGTGGCGTCAAGGACAGATTCATCGCTGCCACCACCCAGGTAGTGGATGACCACAACAAGCGTGAGGCAGCCAAGTTTGGTATTGTGCCTCCTTCAAGTTCTTCAGCTCCTCCACCAATTGCTTAGGACAGTGAGACTGCGCCTCCATCTCCTCCACAAGAAACTACTCGGGCAACCGTTGAAGTTGCGCCTGAAGAAACTGCCAGGGAGACTGCATCAGTCATGCCTGAAGAAACTGAACCATGAAGTTCCTCAGCAAACAGCGCCTCAAATGACTTCATCTTTGAAGATCATCACTCTTCCTTCTGCATCAGAAGCGAAGAAGACCAAGGGTGCTGAGAAGGAAGCTAAAAAGAGAAAAACTTCAGTTCCTCCAACTGCTCCTAATTCTGTGAAGAAATTGAAGACCACACCATTGTCTTTAGTTATTCCTATTGATGCAGTTCCAATTTCATCAGTTCCCCCAGCTCATACAAATGATGATCAACAGATGGTTCCTTATGGGGTGGAATATGAAATTCCTCAAGCTGACGATGATGAAGAAAATGACACCTGTCGTGGACTTGACACGGCAGATGTCCTAGCGGAAGGACTTAGTCGTGGATCCATCGCAACTAGGTTAGCTTAAAGGGGTTAATCGGGACCAAGGACACAGAGAGTTTATACTGGTTCTGCCCCTTGCGGTGAAGGTAAAGGCCTACTCCAGTTTGGGATTATATTACTTGGGTTTCGATTATCAGGGAGCGAATCCGCTTGACCTAGTTCTCGGTCTGTTGTTTCTTGTCCTTAATCTGTCGCCGGGTCTTCCCTTTATATACATAGGTTGACGCCAGGTGGCTTACAGAGTCCCGACCAGCTCATACACGGCGTGTCCGGCTCGGTGACTAACTACGCTTGTCGGTGTCAAAACCGACGGATCTTGGGTAGGGGGTCCCGAACTGTGCGTCTAAGGTCGATGGTAACAGGAGACGGGGGGCACAATGTTTACCCAGGTTCGGGCCCTCTCTATGGAGGTAATACCCTACTTCCTGCTTGATTGATCTTGATGAATATGAGTATTACAAGAGTTGATCGACCACGAGATCGTAATGGCTAAAACCCTAGAAGTCTAGCCTGTATGACTATAATGGTATATGTATCATCTACGGACTAAGCCCTCTGGTTTATATAGACACCAGAGGAGACTAGGGTTACACAAAGTTGGTTACAGATAAGGGAATCTTCATATTTGATCGCCAAGCTTGCCTTCCACGCCAAGGAGAGTCCCATCCGGACACGGGTAGAGTCTTCGGTCTTCATATCTTCACAACCCATCAGTCCGGCCCATGTCCAACAGGCCGGACGCCCGAGGACCCCTTAGTCCAGGACTCCCTCAACGCTTGCCTTACAAAACAAGTCATACACATATGGCGGTTCATCCTCTTGGGCCTCAAGTCGCCTTCAGGTCTTGGGCTGTCTATGGGCTTGTATAAACCGCCATCTTCATTGATAAGTTCCAGTGGTATGACCCGGCCGCTCCAGGGTGGTTCATACCCAGTAGTTATATACCCAACATTAGGCCGTAGGTTGATTTGAACTTGTTCATATCAATCTTCAATACCTAACTTGTCAAAATCTTGCACTACTTGTTTGATGAACCTTGCTGTAAACCGCCATGACATCAGCTCATAGAATTTTCTTAAACCGCCATGATGTCATTTCACATTAATTTCGTGTGAGGCTCTGAACATTTTAACTGATCCTTATCTTAATGAGCATCCCGAAAACCGAGGCGTCCATATAGCCACATGATGATTTCGGCCTCCTCGATTCCCGCGCATGCCTTTATTCACCCCCCTTATAAATAGGGACGGGGGTGTTTATCATTTTCCCCCGCGCTTCCTCGTATTCCTCTTCCTCCTTCGCAAAGCCGCGCCTGCACTTGAACTATGCCGCCACCGTCCTTCGTCCACTGCACCAATCCAGGCTGCTGCATTAAGCTGACGAGTCCAGAGAACGCGGGCGCTCCATCACAGTCCATCTACAACCGTAAGTGTTCATCTCCTTCAACCTTAGATCTGCATTAGGGTTAACTCTGTTCATTAGTGTTCTTCACCGTTCTTCGGTTTCTCCTTTAGTTTGTGCAGCCTTTGATCTGATCACAATATGAAACTTATGCGGTAGCAGTCTAACATCTGCTTTTAACATCAGAACACTTCTTTTTCATAGAAAATCCCATCGGTGCACATGAACTTTTCTGCTGCCGCCACCTTAGGTTTATAATTTATTGTCTTTTTTGCATTGTTGTAGATCCACAATTATAGCTCCAGTTCGTGAAACCTGTTTGTCCATCACTTAGCAAAATTTTCACTGATAAATTTGAAGTACCAAAACTGCCATGGCGGCTTATATCGTAAACCGTGATCCACCATATAACACTAATCCTTGTTTAAACCGCCATCATATGCTTCATAACTTGCATGACCTGGCAATACGTCTCCGGTTTAACCATGCTTGCTTATTCATCCTCATAGTATGGTTCTGCATAATACACTTGGCTTTTAAAATTTGTCCGGCTTACCAACAGAATCCTTAACCCGGTAGGTACCATTAGTCCCCTTTTAAGCCGCCAATATGAATATCTGTATACTTCAATGTTCATCCTCTGGCTTAAATTGTCAGCCATTTATAGCACTTTATCTTTGAATCAATGGTCCAGTTTAATAGCATAATCTTAGACCGGTAATGTTTCTTTCTTATTAGGCTTTCAATCTCAAAATGGGCAAAACTATCACTGCTTGCAATTGGGTCGTTTCCCGGGTCACCGAGGAGGATTTGAACGAATATGTTCAGACAGGCGTCCTGGCCCAAAAGGACGTCATCCATTGGAGGGTCCCACGCACTGAAACTCCTCCTGAGCCCAAGGATGGTGAAGTGGCTGTCCTCGTTGATCATATGAACCGGGGCTTCAGCCCTCCCGGCTCAAAATTCTTCTGCGATGTGCTACATTTTTTCAAGCTCCATCCACAAGATATTGGACCCAACTCTGTTTCGAACAGCTGCAACTTCCAAGTCTTCTGCAAGGTGTACCTTCAGCAGGAGCCCACCGTAGAGCTATTTAGATAGTTCTATTACTTAAACCGGCAGAACAAGTTCACAGACGGGCCCAACCTAGAACTAGGCAGCATTTCTATACAACACCGGAAAGAAGCCACCTTCACAGCTGCCACTCTACCCGGTCATCCCAAAGACTGGAATCAGACTTGGTTTTATTGCCAAGATACTTCTCTAGAAGGGGAAAATCCCTTGCCGGGTTATCGCGCCAGCCGGCTTAGTAACAAACATCATCTTGCAGACAGCATCAGCATAGCAGAGCAGAAGAAGTACATGTCGTTTTTTCCAAACATCCATGCCTTGATGGCCAAGGACTTGACCGGAATTGATCTGGTTCGATACTGGGTCGCCTGGAGAGTCTTGCCTCTAAGCTGTCGGCCCGGTTTAATGTATGAGTACACCGGTGAGTTAAAATATCCTCAACACCACTGTCAGATCGAAATGACTGACGGAGACATCAAAAGTATGACCAAGACTCTGTTGAATGAGAGCTTGGAAGACTACAACAAAGTCAGATTGAATCCTTTCCGCGTCCTTAACAAACCACTAGCTGTAAGCTCTTTAATCAAGTTCACACTTAAATCATGTTTTCATTGGTACTGCCTGTTCATACTTATTCAATTTTTACAGGCTGATTCACCTTTTTGGACCAAGAAGCTGCAGGACAAGCCAGCCAAGAAAACCCGGACAAAGAGCAAGGCTATCAAAAAGCCTGCCAAGAAGAAAACCAACCCCATCGAGTTATTTAACTTGGATGATCACGAAGATGATGAGTCGAAGGTAGAACTTGATTCCCTTGGCTCATTCTTTGTTCATCTTATTGACAATGACCATTATCAGGATGACGCGGAGGCCAGCCGTGCAGATCATGAAGAGGTAATTACTCTTTCCTTCGGCTCAGACCCTTTGCCAACACAGAAAACCCGACAAGCAAGCCGGAAAGTAAGATTTTCTCACCCTTCAGCTTACTTGGATCCCAACTTTCTTTTGAAGAAGCAGCAACATGAAGCTCGCCGCACAACCCGGAACAGTGATGGTGCAGTTTTATCCTCCGGCTTACCGAACACCCCAGCACCTCGCAAACGTCGACCGGAGGTTTCAACCATTTCAGACTTATCTTATCCAAAGGCGGATCTTTTTCGACAACCTCTTAGCCCGTCTTATTCAAACTATCAGGGAACGTCTCATTCCTCCTCCGGCGACTCAACTGGGACTCAAATCCCAGCCTTCAAAACTATGCCTGGGTAAGGGTGTATTCCATCATTCAAAACTTCATGCCTGATTGATATGCTGACATCTTTGTATTTCTTATTTTCAGTGGCATGGCCAAACCTAGCAAGAAGGAGAAACTGAACAAGACGCCAGAAGATTCCAACCCTTATGAGCCAGAAAAGCAATTGCCATAGGCCTCTCATCCAACCGCTGAAGCTACCATTGATGAGCCGCCACCAAAAGATGACAACGTCACCATAGATCATATGGACGTTGAGACGGTCATCACTAAGCCGCCAAGTCCCATCATGCCCACTGAAGAGAAAATTGATGATGTCATCATCACCGGGCTTGGTTATACAGCGCCGAGTAACCCTACTGCCTTATCCAAACACAGCGCCAAGGAAGAATTTTCTGCTGCTGATAAAGGCAAGTGGAAGGTAGACTTGGAGAGCTACGCCCAGTTCAGCGCCCAAGAGATCCACTCTGGGTATTTGAACCGTCTGTATACCAACCATGATTTTGAAGCCGGATTGGTCAACTTGATGAAGGAGCACTATGAGGTAAGCCAACAAAATCCTCCACATAAATATGTCTCTATCAGCTGCCAAGTCTATAGAATATGATAGAATTGAAGATACTGTAGACTCTCAAATAGTCATAAATAGATGAACATCATCACTAGTAGCCCCCAACGGCCTGCTTAAACTATCAAGTTAAGCCGGGACTTCAATTATCAGTAATCAACTTTGCATCTGTAGCCCCCAAGGGCCAGTTTAATCAGTATGAATAAAACATGACTTGTCACCATGACGGAAAATATTATCCCAATATGTATCCCTTATAAACCGAATCATATCATTTTGCCCGGTTCATCAGATAAACTTGTCTTGAAAAGAGCAATAGGCATTAGCCCCCAAGTGCCAAGGAAAATACTTGTATTGTGCTTGGGACTTCAAAAATAATCATGATCATAATTCCTTCCATGTTTGTTCGTGTCGCAGGCTGAACTAATTGAGAAGGATTCCCAAGTCAACCTGAAGGCCAATATTAAAACTCAGCAATCTGGGACGTCCAAGGCCAAGTCAGAACTGAAGACTGCATTGGAAGACATTGAGCAGTTGAAAAAAAGCTTCAACGCTGATAAAACTGGCTGGGAAACCGAGAGGGCGGCCTTATTAAAGAGAGAAGAGGACGCTGAAGCAGCTCTTAAACAGGCCACTGATGAGTTGTCCGGTTTAAAGCATAAAATCAATAGCATGACATCAACCATCTTTGGTAAGTAATAAAAATGAATCCTTTACACCAGCAGCCATATCATAATCATCTGCCGGCTTACCAATGATTTTACTAATGCAGGCTTGCGAAGCGTCAAGTTGGGCTCTAATATGCGCATCAAGCTGAAGGTTGTCTATACTTTTGTAGAACAACTATATACCGGCGCTCAACGGACAATTGCTACTGCTATCCATAAGAATCATCCACCTACCCTCATCAAGGAAACATTGGAGAGGCTATCAGTGCTGCCCCAGAGGATTGACGAGCTAAAACAAGCTTCTGCCAGAGCCGGTGCCCTGACTGCCTTAAGTCGGGCAAAGGAATGGCAAGCCGATCTTGATCCTGAAGATTTGGCCAATGGTTGCCCAAGTGTAAAAGAATACGATTCTCCCTTCAGCGCTGACGACTTTGCAGAAATAGCAAGAGCAATGCATCCGTTAGCAAGCAAGCTGGCTGAAGAGACCAACCTATCCCAATACCAGGCGGCTTATGATGCGGAGAACAAGAAGATGAAGGCGTCAATTTATCAAGAGGTGGATCTCATCCCACCAACACATAAGCACACCTTCGCTCCTGACATTGATCCATCCAACCTTATTGATGATGAAGCTGTGTTTAGAGCATTGACCGGTATCAACTGGTCTACGCCTGACTTCCAGCCAATCGATAATCAAGGAGCTGAAGAAGAAGCGCAAGATGATCTGGAGGCTTCAACCCGCCAAGAATAGAAGTCTGAACTCATGAGGCGGCTTGCCAGTCATAGCATTTTGATGCTATGTCTCAAAAAACACTTGTCCTTTTGGGTCGTCAGATGCCTTGTAATAGGCTACATAAACAATTCTGATCTATCACGCCATCGTGCGTGTTTATTTGCATAACACTGTCGATCCATCATTTAAAGATCCGCCATTTATTCTTTATAATATTATCCATTATACATGCCGGACTTATCATTTTTCCCGCACATAAATAGATAACAAGTGCCCTGGCGGTTTACCTCAGGGCGGGTCACAATACCCCATATAAAAACCACTGATGACTAAATAGTCCATAATTAGGGCCAGTTTATCAAAACCTCATATAATCATAACAAAATATCATACCTGTGATATTTATGCACATTGCCAGCTTATCATGCCTGTAAGGGTAACAACCCAAAGACAGAGCACAACACCATGTTCAGTTTATTCATACCGCCGGCTCATCACGCCACATGCAGCAAGGGGTAATATCCCAAACCTTAGAGCCAGAACTCTAAGCACAAAATCATCATATACTGTCGACTTAAAGTCCAAAGCCAGTTCGGGTTAACAAAACTCCGGATAGATTCATATATGAACCATAAGGCACCTTGGCCCTAACCTTGTGTCAAGATGGCACAAAGAACAATCTCAAAAATGTTCAAATATAAATCAAGAAAAACACAAAACAAGGCATTCATAGGCTGCCAAGCCTCCATGTCAAGCGTTATTCAAGGGCCACGCAGCCGCTGAGTTAAACCTTAATTCAAACCCGTAAGTCGGACCTCACATGACAAATCATCGTTTTAAGTTTGACAAATTCAGGGTCTTTTACGAGATTGATTGTCAAGAGTACGGTGAGTCATTCCAGGATTACCTGGTCGGAGTGGCAGGCAAAAAAAGGCAGTATAACCCGGATTTTTTGGTGAATACACCTAGGGTCCAAGCCTATTACAAGGGTCAACAAAGCTCTGTTCATTAACAAAAAGCCCCCAAGTAATATTTCATTCTAGGCATATAAGCCGGATCAGTAGGGTAATCATAGCTATGCTCAATAAGCAGGAAGCCCCCAAGTATGTTGTAATCATGGCGTACAAGCCGGATCAAGAGGGTAGTCATAACTATGCTCAATAAGCAGGAAGCCGCCAAGTGATCGTATGAAGTGACAATAAAGACTCATATTCTCATAAATGAAATGACAGAGGCCCTGAATTATCAGGGATGCTGGCTTTATTATATTCATCATAATATATACATTGATAGAAATATGTACATCACAAGAGCCGGTGGCTCAAGTGTAATAAGGCCAAAGATGAGCAATATTCTATGGCCAACGGGTCTCCTCCTCCGATGTGCGTGAGTCCTTGTGGTCTCGAACATTGATAAGGTAGTATGATCCATTGTTCAATTTTTTTCTGACCACAAAGGTCCCTTCTCAAGGTGGGGATAGCTTGTGCATATCAGTTTGATCCTGGATAAGCCAGAGCACCAAATATCCTTCTTGAAAGGTTTTGGTTTTAACCCGGCGGCTGTGATAACGATGCAGATCTTGCTGGTAAATAGCTGAATAAGCAGCAGCATGGTCACGTTCTTCATCCAACAAGTCAAGATCATCCTGACGTGCTTTTTCATTATCAGCTTCAACATAAGCCGCCACTCGGGGCGAATCGTGACGGATGTCAGTAGGGAGAACCGCCTCTGCTCCATAGACCATGAAGAAAGGCGTGTAACCCGTAGATGTGTTAGGGGTAGTATTGATGCTCCATATCACTGAGGGTAATTCCTCCACCCAACAACCCGGCGTCCTCTGCAGAGGGACCATAAGTCGGGGCTTGATGCCTCTCAAAATTTCTTGATTGGCTCTTTCAGCTTGGCCATTGGACTGGGGGTGAGCCACTGATGATACATCAAGTCAAATATGCTCTCGTTGACAAAATTCTTTCATAGCACCCTTGGATAGATTAGTTCCATTATCAGTTATAATGATGTGGGGATAAAAAAATTGGAAAATCACCTTTTTGATGAATTGAACGGATGTCGCCGCATCACACTTACTGACCGGCTCTGCCTCAACCCACTTTGTAAATTTGTCAACTGCCACCAAAAGGTGGGTCTTTTTATCCTTGTACCTTTTGAAAGGTCCAACCATATCGAGCCCCCAGACGGCAAACGGCCAAGTTATTGGAATCATCCGCAATTCTTGAGCCGACACATGAGCTCTTCTGGAAAATTTCTGACAACCATCACATTTACTGACCAAATCCGATGCATCAGCATGAGCTGTCAGCCAATAAAATCCATGACTGGAAGCGTTGGCTAGAGATTTAGAGCCAGCATGATGACCACAATCTCCTTCATGAATCTCTCGTAGAATCTCATGGCCCTCCTCAGGAGAAACACAATGTTGAAACACCCCTGTGACACTGCGGCGGTGCAATTCTCCATTGACAATAGTCGTTGGCTTAGACCGCCGGTTTATCTGCCTGGCCAAAGTTTCATCTTCTGGTAACTCGCCCCAGGTCATATAAGCCAAATATGGAACTGTCCAATCAGGAACAGCATGAAGAGCCGCCACCAATTGTGCCTCCGGGTCAGGAATAGCAAGATCTTCCTCTGTAGGCGATTTGACTGAAGGGTTATGCAGAATGTCAAGAAATACGTTAGGTGGCACCGGCTTACGCTAGGACCCTAACCGACTCAAAGCATCAGTCGCCTCATTTTTCCTGCGATCAACATGTTCCACTTGATAACCTTTGAAATGACCACCAATAGCATCAACCTCACGGCGGTAAGCTGCCATGAGTGGATCCTTAGAATCCCAAGTGCTTGAAACTTGCTGAGCCACCAAATCTGAGTCACCAAAACACCTCACCCGGCTTAGATTCATCTCCTTAGCCATCTCAATTTGCCTTTGACCATCAAATTAAATGTGAATAACCCGTCCTCCTCTCTTTGAAACAAGGGGCGCTTCCGGTTCTGTGCGTGCTTCAAACAATTTTGTCTTCTCCATATTACCATATCTCTAGAGCCAATAATTTTCTATGAGGAACTACTGAACTCAATCACTTGCTGCCATTACTCAACAGTTTTCTATTGAGGGCTTGGAGTCTTCATTCTCTAGGGCAGAGCTCACTACCACTCATTATCGGAGGGAGACGTAACCATGGAGTAAGGCTTCATACTCAGCTACATTGTTAGTACAAGGGAACATTAACCTCAAAACATAACAAAATTTATCACCTCGTGGGGAAGTCAAAATAACTCCAGCCCCTGAGCCTTCCAACTGTCTGGATCCATCAAAGTGAATAGTCCAATATGTGTTATCTGGCTTTTCCTCAGGCATCTGCAGCTCTGTCGAATCATTGATGAAATCCACAAGTGCTTGAGACTTGATGGTTGTGCAAGGAATGTATTTCAAACCATGGGGTCCATGCTCAATGGCCCACTTGGCTACCCGACTTGTGGCTTCTCTGTTTTGAATAATATCCCCTAAAGGAGCAGAACTAACCGTAGTGATGGGATAACCTAGAAAATATTGCTTGAGCTTTCGACTAGCCATGAACACCCCATATACCAGCTTCTACCAATGCGGATACCTCTCTTTGGACTCAATGAGCACCTCACTGATGTAATAAACCGGCCGCTGAACCGGATATTCCTTGCCTGATTCCTTCCTCTCCACAACAATTGCCACGCTGACAGCTCCGCTATTGGCAGGCACATATAACAACAAGGGCTCTTTATCAATGGGAGCAGCAAGGATCAGTGGCTCAGCTAACTATTTTTTCAAAGCTTCAAACGCCTGATCAGCAGCATCACTCCAGACAAAGCGATATGTTTTCATCATCATCTGGTACAGAGGGATAAATTTTTCACCCAACCGGCTTATGAACCGGCTTAAGGTCGCAATATGACCCATCAGACGCTGGACATCGTTAATACATGCCAGTTTAGCCAAGGAAGTGATAGCCTTGATCTTCTCCGGGTTAGCTGCAATGCCCCGTTCCGAAACCAGAAAACCCAAGAGCTTGCGTGCTGGTACACAAAAGACACATTTGGAAGGGTTAAGCATCATCTAATAGACCCGGAGGTTGTCAAAGGTTTCCTTCAAATCATCTATCATGGTTTCCTTCTTCCTGGATTTCACAACAATATCATCCACACAAGCATGAACATTGCGTCCAATCTGGTCGTGAAGGCAATTTTGACCACATCGCTGGTAAGTCGCCTGGGCACTCTTGAGCCCAAAAGGCATAGACACATAATAGAAGGCTCCAAAAGGAGTGATAAAGGTTGTCTTCTCTTGGTCCTTAAGTGCCATCTTGATCTGATGATACCCATAATAAGCATCCAAAAAAACTCAAACACTCACAACCCGTCTGTCGGGGGTTAGGTGCGACATATGCCAAAGGATGGCTTATCATGGTGGGGGCGAGTAGAACGTCGCCGATGCCTGGAAACGGGATGAGGCGTAAACATGCTCGCCGGCGGATCTTACCCAGCTTCTGGGCTCTCCGAGGAGATAACACCCCTACTGCTGCTCTGCGGGGTCTCCGCATGGTCACTATGGACATATGTGTACAAAGTTGCTCCTTGAGCTGTGTTCTGAAGGTAGGAGAAGGCAAGGCTAGCTCTTCCCCTCTCTATGCTATTGGTCTGGTGGAGAAAGGATCGAACCCTTTGCATGGGTGCTCCGGGGGGTTTATATAGGCCTACCCCCGGGGGTACAATGGTAATCCGACTGGGTGCGGGTCCCAGCCGTCTGTCTCTCAGGTCGCCGTCTTCTCCGCCGACTCCTCGGGCCCGCCGCTGGTGGGCCCCGTCGACTGACTTGGTTACTGTAGCCGTGCCTTGGATGACGCTGGCATGGTCGTGGGGGCGTGGCTACAATGCCGCCGTCTGGCGGGCGATCACTGTCGCCACTCCCCGTCTTATCTGGTTAATGGCTTGTGGGGCCCGTGGGAGGAGCTGGCCGACTCTCGGAGGCCGACTCCCACGGTGGCCGTCTCTGGGCGCTCCCACCGTCTTCTATCTCCCCCGCTGACTGGCGGGGCCCACCGTCTCCAGGCCGTACCGGCGGGCCAACGTGGGAACAGGGTTCCGCCGCTGGGGCGGATGTCAGGGCTGGTATGGCCACAGTGCCGCGCCGTACTGAAGATCTCCTCCCGTACGTCACACTGTAGCCATACCCGCCTTTGGCAATCAGGATGGGGGAGGGCCACACTCTGGCCGTCCCCGGTCTTGTCCTCCTTCCTGAAGGCAGAAGGTGGTGATGTCGCGGGCCGACTCCCCATAGTCGGCCTCTCTGGAGTCGCCGGTCGGGAGTCACTGCCGCCTTTGGGACTCCTCCGAGAGTGGGTATTGGTGATGCATCGGCCGGCTCCCAGAGTCGGTCGATTGTCTTGGGATCCTTTGAGGGGCGCAGCCTGCCCCGATGTCTTGAAAGGTTCTGGGCCTCGGGTTTGCCTACCCGTGGCCCATTACTCCGACAGTAGTCCCCGAAGCTGGTGAGGCGCCGAGGGAAGCGCCGAGGGGCCTCAACAGTTTCTTCCTTCGTGGAGCTGGTGCCGTAGCTCGCCTGCCGTCTCTCAGAGGTCGAACGTGCCTTCAAGTCGCCTTCCTCTTCCTTAGGTATTTTCGAAGATCGTGGCGGGACGCTAACGGCGTGCTTGAGAAGCTACACGGCCGCCGCCCGCCGCAGCCCATTCCATGGGCGCCACGTGGCCGGGCGAGCCTGCCAGCCCACGCGCGCGACGGGACAGGCCCACGGGCGGGGCCCGCCACTACCGCGCCTCGGCCCCCGAGCGGATCCGCTGCGGCCGCGCGGGCGGTTGGGCTTCTGGCGCAGTAAATGCGCGCGTTGATTTCGCGTGGTAAATCGTGGGGGTCATGGGGGCGTGGGCGCAGTTAATCCCACGACACCCCCTCGGCTCCTCAGGCTGCAGGCCTATAAGTAGGCAGAGGGAGCGGGGCGGCGAAGCACGCGCGCCCGCTCTCCCCTGCATCTTCTTGCTCCCTCTCCTTCCTGCTTCCTCTCACTGCCGTCGCGCCGGACCACGCCTCGCTCCCGACGATGAGCTCTTCTTCCGCCGCCGTGCCCGCCGCCGTGCGCTCCGGTGTGTGGGATGGTTCCGAAGTTGACGACGACATCATCGAGTTTCTTCGCAAGACGTGCCGCATCCCCGGTGCACACCTCGTGCAAGCCCGCGCCCCGCCGCCGGAGGAGGTGTCGCCAGTGCCGGCGGAGGGCGAGCGCGTCGTATTCCGCTCCCACCTGACGCGCGCCTGGGGCTGCCGGCGAGCGGATTCTTCCGTTCGTTCCTGGAGTTTCACGGCCTCCAACCGCACCACCTTACTCCAAACACGGTGGTGCTACTGGCGGCCTTCACCTCGCTCTGCGAGGGATTCCTCGGTATTCTCCCCACAATCGAGCTGTGGGGGGAGTTCTTCCATTCCAAGCTCGGTACGCACGTCGCCGGCGTGCCAGCCCAATGCTGCGCCTTCATCGCGCTGCGGAGGACGACTGCCGACAGTCCATTCCCCGCCATCCAGCTGATCAAGTCGGTGAAGATGTGGCAACGTTCTTACTTCTATGTAAAGAACGTTGCCGCAGACGGCGACTGGGTCAACCTGCCGGCCTTCGAGGCCAAAGCGCCGGCTGGGAGGCAGCCCAGCTGGTCTTATCGCGCCAGGACGCTGACTCCGGCCGGAGCCGCCGCCGTGCAGCGACTTTGGGTGCTGACGCAGTCGGCCGGCTTGACTGGAGCCGACTTGCTGGCCGCCTTCGTGGCGCGCCGAGTTCTGCCACTCCAAAGCCGGCCTCATCTAATCTGTCAGATGAGCGGTCACCGGGACCCCAGTCGGACGTGCACCAAAGATCTTCCTCATGCGGAGGTCGCAGACACGGTGAACCTCATCGCGAACTGCGGCCTCTCGGGGGACTGGCAGTTTGGCATGGAGCCATACTCGCGCGCCAACCCCCCGCCGGCGGTAAGTTGCTCTTTTCTTTTCTTTCTCTTTTTCAGCCGAGTCCGGCTTCTGCTCTTTATTTCTCTGGACCTTTGAAACAGAACTCTCTCCTCCAGCCCTCATCTGGCGCTACGGGGCCGCCCTGTCAGTTCGCCCCTGACCGTGCGGAGAGCGACGTCGACGGCCCTGACTTGGGGGCGGCGGCATTGGAGGCCGACGCCGAAGGAGACGGCGAAGCAGAAGAAGGCGGCCTGAAGCCCTCGGCCACCTTCGCCGACTGGCCCGTCGACGAAGAAGGGGAAATCGCCCCGCGCCATCAGCCGAGGCAAGACGGCGCTAGGAAGCGCCGGGCCGGGCCGAGTTCACTCGGGGGCCGGGATAAGAGGTTTAAGGGGGCAGCCGCCGCGACCAAGCGGGAAGAGGTGGCCGCAAAGGTCCAGCGCTTCCGTAAGGAAGTGAAGAAGCCGCCGCTGTCCTCTGCGTGAGTGCCCCTGCTTCTCTATCTTGTTTTTGTCTTCTGGTGGGTTTAGTCTGAGTTTTTGCATGTTCTCCTCGTTTCAGAGCTCCTCTCACCCTCGGGAGGGTCGCCGCCGCCTCCATCAGGGGGTCGGTGGAGTCGTCTGCCACGACTCGGCGTATCGACCCAGCCGTCGACCTCCGGGAGGCGACGGAGCAGAACGCCCAGGAGAAACGTGACGAGGACGAAGCCGCCCGTCGGAAGGAAGCGGAGGCCGAGAAGACGGCGGCCCCCGCCCAGCAGGGTCTGGAGGAAGCCGCAGCCGCTGCCGCGGCCCAAGAGCGGGCCGAAGAAACCGCGCGCCGCCAATCGGTGCTGTTCGTCGTTCCGCTGAACTCGGCGCCGCCTCCGGTGTATACGGAGCGGTCTGGGGAGGCTGACGGGGAGTATGCCATCACGGCGAGGGAGGGCGGCGAGATCCCCAGGCGGGACCCGGTGGTGCCTCCACCACCGCCCCCGCCACCATCGGGGGGCGCGAAGGGTAAACAGTCGGCGGACCCGCCAGCACCGCCGACCACAGACGAAGCCACGGCGAACTTGCTTCTTCAAGTCGCCCTGCCAACCCGTCGCCGGCTCGAGAAGGCGACTTCGGCTCTGCGCCCTCTGGAGACCGGAGCGGCCAGCTTGGCCACGCCAGAGGTCGAGGTGATGAGCTCTGCGCCCGTTGGGTGGGCGCGAGGAGGCGGCACGGGCCCGCTAAACCAGGCGCTCCTGGACGCCCAGGCGAAGTTGCGAGCTGAAAGCGATGCCATCCAGCATTGCTCAAAGGCGCACCTGGCGACACGAGCGGCCGTCCGGGTATGTTCCTTCTGACTTGTTTTTTCTTGTTCTTCTCTGTGGGGGCACGCCAGCGCACCCACTGGGTGTAGTCCCCGAGTTCCAGGTCGGCTGCCGAGCAGGCGGGTTGGAACTCTAATGGCGAATTCCGAACGCTTATTCTTTTTGTAATGCACATTGTAGGACTACCACAACCTCCGAGCCACCGCCTTCAACCGAAATGTTGAAGAGCTGGGAAAGCGGACTGCCGACTTGACGGAGAGCCGGAGTAAGTTTGCTTCTTCGCGGGGGCGCGCTGGCGCACCCGCGGGCTGTAGTCCCCGAGACCTGGGCCGACTGCTGCGTAGTCGGGCCAGGTCTTCTTGGCGACCTTTCTGATGCCTTACGCCCTTTTTTCTTCTTTCTTCAGAGTCCAACGCTGTTCTTCAGCAGCAGCTGGGCGAAGCCAACACCGCCTTGCACGCCAAGGAGGTGGAGTGTGGCAAGCTCGTCACGGAGCGCGACCTGCTGGCCGCGCAGCTGGCGGAGCAGAAGGAGCTGCTCAAGAAGGTGCAGGAGGAGACGAAGGACAAGGAGGCTGAGCTCCATGCCGAGTTCAAGGTCGAACGCTCCTCCTGGACTGATAAGGAGGCGATGCTGACCTCTGGCTTCCACGAGATTGAAGATATCGTCGACGGTAAGTTTCCTTTGCTCGTTTTCTTTGAGCGACCGACTATGGGTCGGGCCGACTCTTGCTTTTTCTGACTTGTTTCTTTTTTCGTCCTTGGCAGACTTCTTCCCGGGTTACCCACGAACTGCCGCTCAAGCAATCGAGGCCGACCGTGAGGCGTGGAGGGCGGCCGGCGAGGATGTTGCTGCCAACGCCCCCCGGACTCTTGATGAACAACTCTTAAGCATCGAGGCTCGCCTGCGGCCGGCTCATCGGATGCTGCGCCGGCTTCAACTCGCCGGCGCCCAGGCGGTTGCTGCCTTGTGGCCGGAGATGCCAGTTCTGCGCACTCCCAGTCGGACTGCCGACTGGCTGGAAGTTGCAGCAGGCCGTCTGGAGGCCTGGAAGGGCTCCTCGGCACGTGCCGGGGCACGCTGTGCCTTGGAGTTCGTCAAGGCGTGGTATCCAGACCTGAGTCTGGACCAGCTGGCCACGCTCCGAGCTGAGGCCCAGCCGGAGCTGGCAGCCATGAAGGACAACTTTGTCAAGCGCGCCGCGGCACTCGCCGAGTACGTCGACCCCAACGTCTTCGTTCCTGAGCTAGCTAACAACGGCGAGGAGGCGCCGCCGGAGTGGTTCGGGATGAACCCGAACTATGGCGAGGACTCGGCGGAGGTGATCGACTCCAGTGTTGAGGAGGAAGGCGAGGTGGAAGCCGGCGGTGAGACGGAGGCGCCAGAAGTCGGAGCAGGCGACCAGCCTCAGCTCGACTGAGCCTCCAACAACGAGCCGCGTCCAACTACGCCAACTGCTGCTGGAGGTGATCAAGCCGAGTCTGCCCCGACGTCCGACACCGCCATCTCCTCCGCGCCTCCGAACCCGCCTGCAGCCTCATAGGCCGCTGCCTTGGTTTATTTACCTGCTTAGTAGTTTCTTGAAAACTTTGTTAATTCGCACATTTCCACCCACTGGGTGTATTTTGAACATCTGTTCATGGATTCAGCCAATGGCCTTTGTGGTGTAAATATTTGTCTAGATTCTATTGTTCCTGGCTTGTTGCTCTTTTAGGCTTTTTCCTTTGCCGCCTTCCCTTGGGTGCCGTCTTTGCCAATCGTACAGCCGCTCTGCGGACTGCCGCTGGATCAAATACCTGGCCTCCTTGGGAAGGCAAGTACTTAGCCATTCTAGAGTTTTTGTAGCAGGTCGGATAGGAAGACGGTAAGCGGACTACTCGGAGTCGGTTTTGCGAGGATCAGCTGAAAAGCCGGCTCGGGCTATGTTCTTACGCTTTGAGTCCTTAGCCTTTTTTCGTGCGGGCGCCTATTCTACCTTACTCCAGCCCACCAGTCAGCCGCTCTGCGAGCTGTGGCTTTGGCGGGAGTTGGCTTAGGCGCCGCGCACTACTTGTCTGACCGCAGGAAACGTTTTCATAGCGCGAGACGGCAAGTCCTCGGGCCGACTGGTCGAGCCCGGGGTCAAGCGGTATAAAGAGTGTCGTACTCGGAAGCATAATTCTTATCATACAGATAACAAAAAAGGAGCAGTCCCCAAGTCCGTCTCGGGGGCCCCAGAGTCTTGGTACTTAAGATACAAAAAAGGGGGCGTGATACATACTGCATCAGCTGTAAAATCTTCGAAGAAGATTCGCGTTCCATGGTCGCTCCGTCTCTTTGCCGGAGTCGTCCCTCTTGCGTGCTCGAGGCTTCTGAGCGTCGATCATGAAGGAAATATCCCCTAGAGGCAATAATAAAGTTATTATTTATTTCCTTAATTCATGATAAATGTTTATTATTCATGCTAGAATTGTATTAACAGGAAACATAATACATGTGTGAATACATAGACAAACAGAGTGTCACTAGTATGCCTCTACCTGACTAGCTCGTTAATCAAAGATGGTTATGTTTCCTAACCATGAACAAAGAGTTGTTATTTGATTAACGAGGTCACATATTAGTTGAATGATCTGATTGACATGACCCATTCCATTAGCTTAGCACCCGATCGTTTAGTATGCTGCTATTGCTTTCTTCATGACTTATACATGTTCCTTTGACTATGAGATTATGCAACTCCCGTTTGCCGGAGGAACACTTTGGGTGCTACCAAATGTCACAACGTAACTGGGTGATTATAAAGGAGTACTACAGGTGTCTCCAATGGTAGATGTTGGGTTGGCGTATTTCGAGATTAGGATTTGTCACTCCGATCGTCGGAGAGGTATCTCTGGGCCCTCTCGGTAATACACATCACTTAAGCCTTGCAAGCATTGCAACTAATGAGTTAGTTGCGGGATGATGTATTACGGAACGAGTAAAGAGACTTGCCGGTAACGATATTGAACTAAGTATTGGATACTGACGATCGAATCTCGGGCAAGTAACATACCGATGACAAAGGGAACAACGTATGTTGTTCTGCGGTCTGACCGATAAAGATCTTCGTAGAATATGTAGGAGCCAATATGGGCATCCAGGTCCCGCTATTGGTTATTGACCGGAGATGTGTCTCGGTCATGTCTACATTGTTCTCGAACCGTAGGGTCCGCACGCTTAACGTTACGATGACAGTTATTATGAGTTTATGCATTTTGATGTACCGAAGGTTGTTCGGAGTCCCGGATGTGATCACGGACATGACGAGGAGTCTCGAAATGGTCGAGATGTAAAGATTGATATATTGGAAGCCTATGTTTGGACATCGGAAGTGTTCCAGGTGGAATCGGGATTTTACCGAAATACCGGGAGGGTTACCGGAACCCCCCGGGAGCCAAATGGGCCAACATGGGCCTTGGTGGAAAGGTGAAAGGGCTGCCCTCATGGGCTGCGCGCCTCCCCCCTTCCCCTAGTCCTATTAGGACTAGGGAAGGTGGCCGGCCAGCCCCTCTCTCTTTCCCCACTTGGGGAGTCCTATTAGGAATAGGATTGGAGGGCAGTCCTACTCCCAGTGGGAGTAGGACTCCTCCTATGGCTGCCGCGCCCCTCCCCCTTTGCCCCTTTATATACGGGGGCAGGGGGCACCTCTAGACACAATTGATCATTGAGATCTTTCCTTAGCCGTGTGCGGTGCCCCCTGCCACCAAATTCCACCTCGGTCATATTGTCGCAGTGCTTAGGCGAAGCCCTGCGTCAGTAGTACATCAAGATCGTCACCATGCCGTCGTGCTGACGGAACTCTTCCCCGAAGCTTTGCTGGATCGGAGCCCGGAAAACGTCATCGAGCCGAACGTGTGCCAAGAACTCGGAGGTGCCGGAGTAACGGTGCTTGGATCGGTCGGATCGTGAAGACGTACGACTACATCAACCGCGTTGATATAACGCTTCCGCTTTCGGTCTACGAGGGTATGTAGACAACACTCTCCCCTCTCGTTGCTATGCATCACCATGATCTTGTGTGTGCGTAGGAATTTTTTTGAAATTACTACGTTCCCCAACAGTGGCATCCGAGCCTAGGTTTTTATGGTTTGATGTTATTTGCACGAGTAGAACACAAGTGAGTTGTGGGCGATATAAGTCATACTGCCTACCAGCATGTCATACTTTGGTTCGGCGGTATTGTTGGACGAGACGATCCGGACCAACCTTACGCGTACTCTTACGCGAGACCGGTTCCCTCGACGTGCTTTGCACATAGATGGCTTGCGGAAGACTGTCTCTCCAACTTTAGTTGAACCGAGTGTGGCTACGCCCGGTCCTTGAGAAGGTTAAAACAGAGTCTATTTGACAAACTATCGTTGTGGTTTTGATGCGTAGGTAAGATGAGTTCCTGCTTAAGCCCGTAGCAGCCACGTAAAACTTGCAACAACAAAGTAGAGGACGTCTAACTTGTTTTTGCAGGGCATGTTGTGATGTGATATGGTCAAGACATGATGCTAAATTTTATTGTATGAGATGATCATGTTTTGTAACCGAGTTATCGGCAACTGGCAGGAGCCATATGGTTGTCGCTTTATTGTATGCAATGCAATCGCGATGTAATGCTTTACTTTATTACTAAGCATAGTGATAGTCGTGGAAGCATAAGATTGGCAAGACAACAACGATGCTACGGTGGAGATCAAGGTGTCGCGCCGGTGACGATGGTGATCATGACGGTGCTTCGGAGATGAAGATCACAAGCACAAGATGATGATGACCATATCATATCACTTATATTGATTGCATGTGATGTTTATCTTTTTATGCATCTTATCTTGCTTTGATTGACGGTAGCATTATAAGATGATCTCTCACTAAATTATCAAGAAGTGTTCTCCCTGAGTATGCACCGTTGCGAAAGTTCTTCGTGCTGAGACACCACGTGATGATCGGGTGTGATAGGCTCTACGTTCAAATACAACGGGTGCAAAACAGTTGCACACGCGGAATACTCAGGTTATACTTGACGAGCTATGCATATAAGATATGACCTCGGAACACGGAGACCGAAAGGTCGAGCGTGAATCATATAGTAGATATGATCAACATAATGATGTTCACCATTGAAACTACTCCATCTCGCGTGATGATCGGATATGGTTTAGTTGATTTGGATCTTGTGATCACTTAGAGGATTAGAGAGATGTCTATCTAAGTGGGAGTTCTTAAGTAATATGATTAATTGAACTTTAATTTATCATGAACTTAGTCCTGGTAGTATTAGCATATCTATGTTGTAGATCAATAGCTCGCGTTGTTGCTTTCATGTGTTTATTTGATATGTTCCTAGAGAAAATTGTGTTGAAAGATGTTAGTAGCAATGATGCGGATTGGATCCGTGATCTGAGGTTGCTCCTCATTGCTGCACAGAAGAATTATGTCCTTGATGCACCGCAAGGTGACGGACCTATTGCAGGAGCAGATGCAGACGTTATGAACGTTTTTGCTATCTCAATATGATGACTACTTAATAGTTTAGTGCACCATGCTTAACAGCTTAGAATCGGGACTTCAAAGACGTTTTGAACGTCATGGACCATATGAGATGTTCCAGGAGTTGAAGTTAATATTTCAAGCAAATACCCGAGTTGAGAGATATGAAGTCTCCAACAAGTTCTATAGCTAAAAGATGGAGGAGAATCGCTCAATTAGTGAGCATGTGCTCAGATTGTCTGGGTACTACAATCGCTTGAATCAAGTGGGAGTTAATCTTCCAGATAAAATAGTGACTGATAGAATTCTCTTGTCACCATCATCAAGTTAGTAGAACTTCGTGATGAACTATAATATGCAAGGGATGACGAAAGTAATTCCCAAGCTCTTCGTGATGCTGAAATCGACGAAGGTAGAAATCAAGAAAAACATCAAGTGTTGATGGTTGACGAGACCACTAGTTTCAAGAAAAGGGCAAAGGGAAGAAGAGGAACTTCAAGAAGAACGGCAAGCAAGTTGCTGCTCAAGTGAAGAGGCCCAAGTCTAGTCCTAAGCCTGAGACTAAGTGCTTCTACTGCAAAGGGACTGGTCACTGGAAGCGGAACTGCCCCAAGTATTTGGCAGATAAGAAGGATGGAAAAGTGAACAAAGGTATATTTGATATACAGATTATTATTGTGTATTTTACTAGTGTTTATAGCAATCCCTCAGTATTTGATACTAGTTCAGTTGCTAAGAGTAGTAACTCGAAACGGGAGTTGCAGAATAAACAGAGACTAGTTAAGGGTGAAGTGACGATGTGTGTTGGAAGTGGTTCCAAGATTGATAGGATCATCATCGCACACTCCCTATACTTTCGGGATTAGTGTTGAACCTAAATAAGTGTTATTTGGTGTTTGCGTTGAGCATGAATATGATTTGATCATGTTTATTGCAATACGGTCATTCATTTAAGTTAGAGAACAATTGTTGTTCTGTTTACATGAATAAAACCTTCTATGGTTATACACACCAATGAAATGGTTTGTTGGATCTCGATCGTAGTAATACACATATTCATAAAATTGAAGCCAAAAGATGCAAAGTTAATAATGATAGTGCAACTTATTTGTGGCACTGCCGTTTAGGTCATATTGGTGTAAAGCGCATGAAGAAACTCCATGCTGATGGAATTTTGGAATCACTTGATTATGAATCACTTGATACTTGTGAACCATGCCTCATGGGCAAGATGACTAAGACTCCGTTCTCCGGAACAATGGAGCGAGCAACAGATTTGTTGGAAATCATACATACTGATGTATGTGGTCCGATGAAAATTAAGGCTCGCGACAAGTATCATTATTTTCTGACCTTCACAGATGATTTGAGCAGATATGGGTATATCTACTTAATGAAACACAAGTCTGAAACATTTGAAAAGTTCAAAGAATTTCAGAGTGAAGTTGAAAATCATCGTAACAAGAAAATAAAGTTTCTACGATCTGATCGTGGAGGAGAATATTTGAGTTACGAGTTTGGTCTACATTTGAAACAATGCGGAATAGTTTCGCAACTCACGCCACCCGGAACACCACAGCGCAATGGTGTGTCCGAACGTCATAACCGTACTTTATTGGATATAGTACAATCTATGATGTTTCTTACCGATTTACCAATATCGTTTTGTGATCATGCACTAGAGACAGTTGCATTCACATTTAAAAGGGCACCATCTAAGTCCGTTGAGACGACACAATCTGAATTGTGGTTTAGCAAGAAACCAAAGTTGTCGTTTCTTAAAGTTTGGGATTGTGATGCTTATGTGAAAAAGTTTCATCCTGATAAGCTCAAACCCAAATCGGAGAAATATGTCTTCAGAGGATACCCAAAGGAGACAGTTGGGTACACCTTCTATCTCAGATCCGAAGGCAAGACATTCGTTGCTGAGAGTGGATACTTTCTAGAGAACGAGTTTCTCTCGAAAGAAGTGAGTGGGAGGAAAGTAGAACTTGATAAGATAACTGTATCTGCTCCCTTATTGGAAAGCGGTCCATCACAGAAATCTGTTCCTGTGACTACTACACCAATTAGTGAGGAAGCTAATGATGATGATCATGTAACTTCAAATCAAGTTACTACCGAATCTCGTAGGTAAACCAAGAGTGAGATCCGCACCAGAGTGGTACGGTAATCCTGTTCTGGAAGTCATGTTACTAGACCATGACGAACTTGCGAACTATGAGGAAGCGATGATGAGCCCAGATTCCGCAAAATGGTTTGAGGCCATGAAATCTGAGATATGATCCATGTATGAGAACAAAGTATGGACTTTGATGGATTTGCCCGATGATCGGCAGGCCATAGAATATAAATGGATCTTCAAGAGGAAGATGGACGCTGATAGTAGTGTTACTATCTACAAAGCTAGAATTGTCGCAAAAGGTTTTCGACAAGTTCAAAGTGTTGACTACGATGAGAGTTTCTCACTCGTATCTATGCTTAAGTCTGTCCGAATCATATTAGCAATTGCCGCATTTTATGAAATCTGGCAAATGGATAAACAAAACTGCATTCCTTAATAGATTTATTAAAGAAGAGTTGTATATGATGCAACCAAAAGGTTTTGTCAATCCTAAAGGTGCTAACAAAATATGCAAGCTCCAGCGATCCATCTATGGACTGGTGCAAGCATCTCGGAGTTGGAATATACACTTTGATAAGTTGATCAAAGCATATAGTTTTATACAGACTTGCGATGAAGCCTGTATTTACAAGAAAGTGAGCGGGAGCACTACAGCATTTCTGATAAGTATATGTGAATGACATATTGTTGATCAGAAATAATGTAGAATTATTCTGCAAAGCATAAAGGAGTGTTTGAAAGGAGTTTTTCAAAGAAAGACCTCGATGAAGCTGCTTACATATTGAGCATCAAAATCTATAGAGATAGATCAAGACGCTTGATAAGTTTTTTCAATGAGTACATACCTTGACAAGATTTTGAAGTAGTTCAAAGTGGAACAGTCAAAGAAAGAGTTCTTGCCTGTGATTACAAGGTGTGAAATTGAGTAAGACTCAAAGCCCGACCACGGCAGAAGATAGAAAGAGAATGAAAGTCATTCCCTATGCCTCAGCCATAGGTTCTATAAAGTATGCCATGCTGTGTACCAGATCTATTGCATACCCTACCACTGAGTTTGGCAAGGGAATACAATAGTGATCTAGGAGTAGATCACTGGACAGCGGTCAAAATTATCCTTAGTGGAATAAGGATATGTTTCTCGATCATGGAGGTGACAAAAGGTTCGTCGTAAAGGGTTACGTCGATGCAAGTTTTGACACTGATCTAGATGACTCTAAGTCTCAATCTGGATACATATTGAAAGTGGGAGCAATTAGCTAGAGTAGCTCCGTGCAGAGTATTGTTGACATAGAAATTTGCAAAATACTTACGGATCTGAATGTGACAGACCCGTGGACTAAAATTATCTCACAAGCAAAACATGATCACACCTTAGTACTCTTTGGGTGTTAATCACATAGCGATGTGAACTAGATTAGTGACTCTAGTAAACCCTTTGAGTGTTGGTCACATATCGATGTGAACTATGGGTGTTAATCACATGGTGATGTGAACTATTGCTGGTAAATCACATGGCGATGTGAACTAGATTATTGACTCTAGTGCAAGTGGGAGACTGAAGGAAATATGCCCTAGAGGCAATAATAAAGTTATTATTTATTTCCTTAATTCATGATAAATGTTTATTATTCATGCTAGAATTGTATTAACAGGAAACATAATACATGTGTTAATACATAGACAAACAGAGTGTCACTAGTATGCCTCTACCTGACTAGCTCGTTAATCAAAGATGGTTATGTTTCCTAACCATGAACAAAGAGTTGTTATTTGATTAACGAGGTCACATCATTAGTTGAATGATCGACATGACCCATTCCATTAGCTTAGCACCCGATCGTTTAGTATGCTGCTATTGCTTTCTTCATGACTTATACATGTTCCTTTGACTATGAGATTATGCAACTCCCATTTGCCGGAGGAACACTTTGGGTGCTACCAAACGTCACAACGTAACTGGGTGATTATAAAGGAGTACTACAGGTGTCTCCAATGGTAGATGTTGGGTTGGCGTATTTCGAGATTAGGATTTGTCACTCCGATCGTCGGAGAGGTATCTCTGGGCCCTCTCGGTAATACACATCACTTAAGCCTTGCAAGCATTGCAACTAATGAGTTAGTTGCGGGATGATGTATTACGGAACGAGTAAAGAGACTTGCCGGTAAAGAGATTGAACTAAGTATTGGATACTGACGATCGAATCTCGGGCAAGTAACATACCAATGACAAAGGGAACAACGTATGTTGTTATGCGGTCTGACCGATAAAGATCTTCGTAGAATATGTAGGAGCCAATATGGGAATCCAGGTCCCGCTATTGGTTATTGACCGGAGATGTGTCTCGGTCATGTCTACATTGTTCTCGAACCGTAGGGTCCGCACGCTTAACGTTACGATGACAGTTATTATGAGTTTATGCATTTTGATGTACCGAAGGTTGTTCGGAGTCCCGGATGTGATCACGGACATGACGAGGAGTCTCGAAATGGTCAAGACGTAAAGATTGATATATTGGAAGCCTATGTTTGGACATCGGAAGTGTTCCAGGTGAAATCGGGATTTTACCGGAATACCGGGAGGGTTACCGGAACCCCCCGGGAGCCAAATGGGCCAACATGGGCCTTGGTGGAAAGGTGAAAGGGCTGCCCTCATGGGCTGCGCGCCTCCCCCCTTCCCCTAGTCCTATTAGGACTAGGGAAGGTGGCCGGCCAGCCCCTCTCTCTTTCCCCACTTGGGGAGTCCTATTAGGAATAGGATTGGAGGGGAGTCCTACTCCCAGCGGGAGTAGGACTCCTCCTATGGCTGCCGCGCCCCTCCCCCTTTGCCCCTTTATATACGGGGGCAGGGGGCACCTCTAGACACAATTGATCATTGAGATCTTTCCTTAGCCGTGTGCGGTGCCCCCTGCCACCAAATTCCACCTCGGTCATATTGTCGCAGTGCTTAGGCGAAGCCCTGCGTCAGTAGTACATCAAGATCGTCACCACGCCGTCGTGCTGACGGAACTCTTCCCCGAAGCTTTGCTGGATCGGAGCCCGGGGAACGTCATCGATCCGAACGTGTGCCAAGAACTCGGAGGTGCCAGAGTAACGGTGCTTGGATCGGTCGGATCATGAAGACGTATGACTACATCAACCGCGTTGATATAACGCTTCCGCTTTCGGTCTACGAGGGTATGTAGACAACACTCTCCCCTCTCGTTGCTATGCATCACCATGATCTTGCGTGTGCGTAGGAATTTTTTTGAAATTACTACGTTCCCCAATAGATCAGGTAGTAGGAGTCGTTGCCCAGCACCTTGCTAATGATGAAGGGGCCATCCCACGGAGCCGACAACTTGTGCTAGCCGGCTGTTCGCTGGATCAGCCGGAGCACAAGGTCGCCCTCTTGGAAGGATCTCGGCCTGACCTTCCTATTGTAGTAGCGATGTAGGCTCTGCTGGTAGATGCTGGACCGACTGAGTGCCAACAACCGGCCCTCTTCCAGCAGATCGACGCCGTCTTGCCGTGCTTCTTCTGCTTCCTCCGCAGTGTACATCGTGACTCGCGGGGAGTCGAACTCTATATCCGTTGGGATGACGGCTTCAGCACCGTAGACGAGGAAGAAGGGTGTGAAGCCGGTCGACTTGTTTGGAGTCGTGCGCAGACTCCAGAGGACGGCTGGTAACTCGTCAAGCCAACAGCCGACCGAGCGCTCCAGTGGTTCGATCAACCGAGGCTTGATGCCGGACAGGATGAGGCCATTCGCCCGTTCCACCTGCCCGTTTGACTGCGGATGGGCAACGGACGCTAGGTCCAGTCGGATGCCCTGCGTCGCGCAGAAACGGGCCAAGGCGCCTTTGGCAAAGTTGGTGCCGTTGTCGGTGATGATGCTGTGCGGTATGCCATACCGAATTGTGATGTCGGAGATGAAAGTCACGGCAGTCGGACCATTCAGTTTTTTGATGGGCTTCACTTCTATCCACTTGGTGAACTTGTCCACTGCGACAAGCAGATGAGTTAGGCCGCCTCGCGCCGTCTTGAAGGGTCCCACCATGTCCAGGCCCCAAACTGCAAAGGGCAAGGCGATGGGGATAGTCTTGAGTGCTGAAGCCGGTTGATGCGGCTTAGATCGGAATTTCTGGCACCCCTTGCATTTCTGGACCAACTCTTTGGCCTCTTCCAGGGCAGTCGGCCAGAAAAAACCGTGTCGGAAGGCTTTGGCGACGAGCGCTCTTGAGGCCGCGTGGTGGCCGCACTCGCCTTGATGGATGTCTCTGAGAATTGCTTGGCCTTGCTCTGGCTCGACGCAACGCTGATAGATGCCTGTGACGCTGCGTCTGACCAGCTCTCTGTTGACTATGGTGTATGCTGCTGCTCGGCGTTGTATTTGCCGAGCCAAGGTTTCATCAGGCGGCAGCTCCTTGCTTACCAGGAATTGGAGGATGGGTTGGGCCCATGAGGGTGCTGCTATCTCTTCGACTGCCAGAACTACAACTTGGACGAGGGCGGCCGGGCTGGGAGGCGGCGGGCTGGAGTCCGCGGCCGCTTGCTGGATCAGTGAAGTCCCCGGGCCGAGCTCTGGAGTCGTTTCTCTGGTCGCCGCAGTCCCCGGGCCGGCTTTGACTGCGGTGTTCTTGGAGTCATCTGCGAGGGTTTTTGCGCCGTTTGCTTGGGCTTTGGAGTCGGATCCGACTTCTTCTGGAGGAGCCGGCACAAAAATGGAGTCTGACTCTGGTGAGGGCTTGATGGATGGCTTGAGGAGGCGCTGAAGAGCGACGCCAGATGGTATTGCTTGGCGAGTGGAGCAGATTCGTGCCAAAGTATCTGCTTGGTTATTGTCGTTCCTCGGTACGTGGAGGAACTCGCAGCCCTCGAAATATCCGCTGAGTTGCTGCACGAGGAAGTGGTAGCTTGCCATGTTTGCATCCTTGGCGTCCCAGTCGCCAGATGATTGCTGGACCACCAAGTCGGAGTCGCCATAGCACAGGATCCGGCGAATGCCGAGTTCTTTGGCAAGCCGGAGCCCGTGAATGAGCGCCTCGTATTCAGCGACGTTGTTGGAGGCGGCGAAATGAATCTGCAGTGCATACTGGAGCTTGTCGCCCTTGGGAGAGGTGAGAACAACGCCGGCTCCCAAGCCGGTGCGCATCTTGGAGCCGTCAAAATGCATCCGCCAGTGGGTGGAGTCGGGCGTTGGCGGCAGGTACTGGGTATCGGCCCAGTCGACAAGGAAGTCGGCCAGTGCTTGCGACTTGATGGCGGTGCGGGGTTGATAGTAGATCGTGTAGGGCGCCAGCTCTATGGCCCATTTTGCCACTCGGCCCGACGCATCTCGGCTTCCGATGATCTCAGCCAATGGGGCTGTGCAGACCACTGTGATTGGGTGCTCTTGGAAGTAAGGCTTCAGCTTCTTGGCGGCGAAGTGCACACCGTAACACATCTTCTGGTAGTGAGGGTAGTTCTGCTTGGAGGTCGACAATACTTCACTCAGATAATAGACGGGTCTCTGGACCGGCAGTGCCTTGCCTTCCTCCTTGCGCTCAACTACGATAACCGTGCTGACTACTCGGCTGGTGGCGGCGATGTACAGGAGCATGGGCTCTTTGGGAGTCGGAGCCGCCAACACAGGAGGAGTAACCAACATCCTCTTCAGTTGCAGAAAGGCCTCGTCCGCCTTGTGGTTCCACTCGAAAAAATTGGTCTTCTTCATGAGTTGGTACAAGGGGAGAGCTTTCTCGCCTAGCCGACTGATAAAGCGGCTGATGGATGCCAAACAGCCAGTGAATTTCTGCACGTCCAACAGTCGGCTAGGCAACTACATCCTCTCGATGGCCTTGATCTTCACGGGGTTGCACTCTATGCCGCGCTCGGAGACCAGGAAGCCGAGTAGCTGGCCGGCTGGTACTCCGAAAACGCACTTCTCGGGGTTAAGCTTGATCTGGAATCGGTGCAGGTTCTCAAAGGTCTCTTTGAGGTCTTCCAGCAAGGTTCCACGCTTCTCCGTCTTCACCACCACATCATCCACGTAGACGTGGGCATTTCTGCCGAGTTGCTTGAGGAGGCACTTCTGCATGCAACGCTGAAAGGTGTCGCCGGCATTCCTCAAGCCGAACGTCATGGTCAGGTAGCAGAAGGCTCCGAATGGCGTGATGAAGGCAGTCTTCAATCTGTCTGCCGGATTCAGCTTGATCTGGTGATATCCTGAATAGGCATCTAAGAAGCTCAACAACTCGCATCCGGCTGTGGAGTCTATCACCTGATCGATCCTCGGTAGAGCAAACGGGTCCTTGGGGCAGGCTTTGTTCAGGCTTGTGTAGTCGATACACATTCGCCACTGCTTGTTTTTCTTCAGCACTAAAACTGGGTTTGCTAACCACTCTGGAAAGAATACTTCCATGATAAAGCCGGCTGCGAGGAGCCGGGCTATCTCTTCACCAATAACTCTTCTCTTCTCTTCTGACAGGCGGCGCAAGGGCAGCCTGACGGGTTTTGCATTGGACCGGACATGCAACTTGTGCTCGGCGAATTCCGTCGGTACACCTGGCATGTCTTTGGGGGACCATGCGAAGATGTCCCGATTCTCACGGAGGAAATCGACGAGCTCGCCTTCCTATTTGCTGTCAAGGTTCGCACCTATGACCGCGTACCTCTCGGGGTGTTCCGGGTCCAAGGGTATCTTCTTTGTTTCCTTTGCTGGTTTGAACGAGCCCTCAGCTTCCGACTCCTTGGGGTCGGGCGACAACTCAGGCTGCTCGCCAGCCATCGCCACAACCCGGTCAAGAAGCCGCCTCTCCGCTGCAATGACCAGGGACTCGGCCAGCCGACTGCTCTCGGCCGCGCAAGCGGACGACTTCCTGTAGTCGCCGACCACAGTCAGGATTCCCTTGGAACTCGGCATCTTCATCTTGAGGTAGGCGTAATGGGGGACCGCCATGAACTTGGCCAAGGCGGGTCGGCCAAGTAGCGCGTGGTATGGGCTCCGGAGGTCCACCACTTCGAACCAGACCGGCTCTCGGCGAAAGTGATCCTTATCCCCAAAAAGGACATCTATCAAAATCTTGCCGATTGGGGAGCAGGAAAGGCCAGGGACGATCCCATGGAATACAGTCCGGCTGTTCTGGAGTTGTCTTTGCTTGATTCCTAGCTTCTCCATTGTATCCTTGTACATGATGTTGATACTGCTGCCTCCATCTATCAAAACTCGCGAGAAGCGAGCTGCCCGCCTATCAGTAGCAAAGGTGGCCTCCAGGACCAGGGCATAGGACCCTGGATTCGGCATCACCTCTGGGTGATCAGCTCGGCTCCAGCTGATAGGCTTCTCGGACCAATGCATGTACTCTGGAGTGTCTGACGCCACTGCGTTAACTTCTTGCTGCTGCAGCCGCCTGTTGCGCCTGTCATCTGCCACGCTGGTGAACACCACGTAGGCCCCGTGCTCTTCGGGGTACTCATCTTGCACTGCGCCGACTGGCCTGGCAGCCGGCTGCTGGGGTGGAGGCGGAGGCAGCTGTCCAGCAGGGGGAGGAGGCACCAAGCCATCTCCCTTGGCAATCCTAGTCAGCCAGTGGCACTTTCTGGTGGTGTGGTTGGATGGCTTCGCGCCACTGTGGAACTTGCAGGGGCCATCCATAGTCTGCTCATAGGAAAAGGCCGACAGCCAGTTGGGCTTGCCGCCCTTCTGCCGCTTGGGTGGAGGCTGCCCTTCTGGCTGCTGATCGTTGACTGTTGCAACCAGCCGGCTATTGGGAGCCGGCTGCGGGGCCTTGCGCTTGTGATCGTTCTGCTGCAGCCGCCGGCTGGTGTCTCTAGCCGGGGTTCTGGGAGCCTGAGGAGCGACTTTGCCTGTCGTGCCGACTTGGATCTCCGTCTTCATGGAAGAGTCGGCCGTAGCGTACTTGTCTTCTATGATCAGCAGCTCATCCAGGGTCTCCGGCTCATCGCAGAGCAGCTTGTGCTTGAGGAGGGTGCCTTCTCTGCACCCGGCGATGAAGTACTCGATGGCCTGCACCTCGTGCACGCCCTCGCAGGAGTTTCGGAGCTCGGCCCACCGCGTGAGGTAGTCGCGAGTGGATTCGTCGGGGCCTTGCACGCACAATGAGAGCTGGCGAGGCTTGGGAGGTCGCTTGTACGTGCTTGTGAAGTTGCGGATGAAAGCCTCGGTGAAGTCGACCCAACTGTTGATGCTGCGGGCCTTCAGGCTGTTCAGCCATGTCCGGGCCGTGCCCTGGAGCATGAGCGGAACGTACTTGACGGCGACGCGCTTGTTGCCGCTTGCTATGTCGACGGCGGTGGCGTAGTCGACTAGCCAGTCCTCCGGCTTCACGGAGCCGGTGTACTTGGGGGTATCTCTGGGCAGAGTGAACCCTTTGGGGAAGGGCTCATCTCAGATGCGGGGACCAAAACACGGCGGCCCCAGCTCATCTTCTTCTTCCAGCACCAAAGATCGATGGAGTCGGTCGATCCGGAGGCGGGCATCGTTCTCTCCGACTACCTCTCGGCGGCCTAGGCGACCTCTGAGAGTCGGGTGTTCAACAGGCGGCGGAGAGACTCGCCTTTCTCTGCGGGGCGGCGGAGGCACATAGTCGTCCCGCCGCTCTACTGCTCTCGGGCGGCCGTCTTGGTCGCGCTCGATGGTGAGGTGAGTCCGACTGCGGCTTGCAGCCGGCTCCTTGTCTTTTCTTCCGCGGACGCCGCTAGTCGGCGTCCGAGATGTTGCGCCTTGATCTCGGCGAGGCGGCAGGTCATCTTTCTGCTGCCGCGGTCCTTCGGTGTGGCAGCCGACCGCGTTCTGCGCTCCGGCCGCGTCGAGGAGTCGCTGGACTCGCTCCGTCATCAGATGACGCTCTTCGCCTTCTAGGTTATCCAGCTCGTCTGCCGCCGCTTGGGCGGCTCGAATGTTTTCTGTGGGCGTGGCGTACACGGGGCGGTTGGCCCCGAACATGCTGGCGATGTCCGCGCCATGCTGGCGGACCGCGCCCAGGCGGCTTGGCCCCACCGGGGCCGGCGAGCCGCCCACGGCGCGATCCATCTCATGCTGGTAGGCCTCTGACAAGCGTCTCATGCTCGCCAGCTTCTTCGCGCCTTCGACGAGCTGGAGGCGGCGCGCTTCCAGTGTCTCGGCGTTGGCGTCCTCTGGAATGGGCGCATCCAGGTCTTGCAGTGCCGCGTCAAGCGGGTCGCGAGCTCTCCCGTCGGAGTGCTCGCCATGGTCGATGACGAGCACCTCAGTGACGGTGCTTCCGCCGCTCTCCGCGCGAGGGAGCGGCTCGTCGTAGACCACCACGTTGGTGGGGAAGGCGTCGAGCGACGCGGTGTCGGAATCGACCAGCATCGGGTCGGTGGAGCCTACGGACTCCAGGTCGGCGGCTGGCTCTCCAGCAACGTGGAGGTCGTCGAGGAGACCCGCGAGAAGGTTCGCGGGGCCGCTGGTGCCTGCGTCGGACGCAGGCTCGTCGGAGAGGCTAACCTCGCCGATGAGACCGGCGAGGCAGCTGGCCGCGCAGATGGTCTCAGCGTCGTGCAGCGCGTCGGTGTGAACTCCTTCTGGCGTGCCGGGCTGGCTACGCTCGCCAGGGAGGAAAAGGGTTCCCGTCTAGAACAGATCTCTGGACGACGGTGCACCTCGCCCCACGGTGGGCGCCAAATGTCGGGGGTTAGGTGCGACATATGCCAAAGGTTGGCTTATCATGGTGGGGGCGAGTAGAACTTCGCCGGTGCCTGGAAACGGGATGAGGCGTAAACATGCTCGCCGACGGATCTTACCCAGCTTCGGGGCTCTCCGAGGAGATAACACCCCTACTGCTGCTCTGCGGGGTCTCCGCATGGTCACTATGGAGATATGTGTACAAAGTTGCTCCTTGAGCTGTGTTCTGAAGGTAGGAGAAGGCAAGGCTAGCTCTTCCCCTCTCTATGCTATTGGTCTGGTGGAGAAAGGATCGAACCCTTTGCATGGGTGCTCGGGGGGTTTATATAGGCCTACCCCCCGGGGGTACAATGGTAATCCGACTGGGCGCGGGTCCCAGCCGTCTGTCTCTCAGGTCGCCGTCTTCTCCGCCGACTCCTGGGCTCCGCCGCTGGTGGGCCCCGTCGACTGACTTGGTTACTGCAGCCGTGCCTTGGATGACGCTGGCTTGGTCGTGGGGGCGTGGCTACAGTGCCGCCGTTTGGCGGGCGATCACTGTCGCCACTCCCCGTCTTATCTGGTTAATGGCTTGTGGGGCCCGTGGGAGGAGCTGGCCGACTCTCAGAGGCCGACTCCCATGGTGGCCGTCTCTGGGCGCTCCCGCCGTCTTCTATCTCCCCCGCTGACTGGCGGGGCCCACCGTCTCCAGGCCGTACCGGCGGGCCAACGTGGGAACAGGGTTCCGCCGCTGGGGCGGACGTCAGGGCTGGTATGGCCACAGTGCCGCACCGTACTGAAGATCTCCTCCCGTACGTCGCACTGTAGCCATACCCGCCTTTGGCAATCAGGATGGGGGAGGGCCACACTCTGGCCGTCCCCGGTCTTGTCCTCCTTCCTGAAGGCAGAAGGTGGTGAAGTCGCGGGCCGACTCCCCATAGTCGGCCTCTCTGGAGTCGCCGGTCGGGAGTCACTGTCGCCTCTGGGACTCCTCCGAGAGTGGGTATTGGTGATGCATCGGCCGGCTCCCAGAGTCGGTCAATTGTCTTGGGATCCTTTCAGGGGCGCAGCCTGCCCCGATGTCTTGAAAGGTTCTGGGCCTCGGGTTTGCCTACCCGTGGCCCATTACTCCGACACCGTCGTAGCATCAATAATCTGATTAATACGAGGGAGAGCAAAAGGATCAGCCGGGCAGGCCTCATTAAGGTCTATGTAGTCTACACACATGCACCAAGTGCCATTTTCTTAAGCACTAACACTGGATTAGCCAACCATTCAGGATGAAAACCTTCAACAATGAACCCAGCTGCCAAGAGCCGAGCCACTTCTTCACCAATGGCCTTACGCCTCTCTTCATTAAAGCAACGAAGGAATTGCTTGACCGGTTTAAACTTCGGATCAATATTGAGAGTGTGCTCAGCGAGTTCCCTCCGTACACCTGGCATGTCTGAAGGTTTCCATGCAAAGATGTCCCGGTTCTCATGGATGAACTCGATGAGCGTGCCTTCCTATTTCAGATCCAGATTAGCACTGATACTGAACTGCTTGGATGAGTCGCCAGGAACAAAGTCAACCAGCTTAGTGTCGTTTGCCAACTTAAACTTCAACGAGGGGTCATGCTCCGTGGTTGGCTTCTTAAAGGGTGTCATATCTGCTAGGTCAACATTATCTTTATAAAATTTCAACTCTTCAGTTTCACAAACAGACTCAGCATAAGCAACATCGCCCTCTTCACATTCCAAGGTTATCTTCGGTTCCCATGTACTGTGATGGTACCCTTATAACCTGACATCTTCATCTGCAGATAAACATAACAAGGCCTTGCCATGAACTTAGCATAAGCCGTCTGCACAAACAAAGCATGGTAAGGGCTCTTAATCTTAACCACCTCGAAGGTCAATGTCTCAACTCTAGAATCATGATCATCACCAAAAGCCACTTCCAAAGCTATCTTGCCCACTGGATATGCCGACTTACCAGGCACCACACCATGAAAAATGGTGTTAGACGGCTTAAGATCTTTGTCAGTCAAACTCATACGATGAAAAGTTTTGTGGTAAAGGGTATTGATGCCGCTGCCTCTATCCATGAGAACATTAGTGAACTTGTACCCTCCAACCTGTGGTGCAACCATCAAATCCAACTGACTCAGATTGTCAACCCGGGGCAGGTGATCCTCACGGCTCCAAAGAAGAGGATGTTCAGACCATCTCAAAAAACGGGGAACCGCCGGTTCAACCGCATTTACCGCCCTTTTATGAATCTTCTGATCTCGTTTGCATAAACTTGTGGTGAACACATGATATTGTCCACTATTTAGCTGCTTCAGATTACTCTAGTAACCAGATTGCTGTTGCTGATTCCCTTGGACAGACTGTTGATTGAAACCACCTTGATTTCCTTGGCACTGGAAACCAGAATTTGAGCCGCCAACACCAAAGCCAGGCCCATGACAGTCGGGTCCTAAACCGCCATTCGGCCCATGATTATTCTGGAAAAAATTGGAATTCCTATACTCCCTCATGATGAAGCAGTCCTTCCAGAGATGATTGGCCGACTTCTTGTGCTTACCATGCTTTGGGCAAGGCTGATTCATCATTGCCTCCAGGTTGAACTTCGGCCCACCAAGCTGGGGCGGCTTTCCCTTCTTGCGCTGATTATTGTTTTGCGTATTGGTGTTTTCGGGTTCCGGCAAAACCCTTGAGGTTCGAACACTGGGGTGCGCATGAAGATCTCTCCCTACCAACTCACACCCTCACCCTCACCGCGATCTCAAAGCCTAGCTCGACGAACCTGCAGAAAGAGAGACACAAGCGTTTATAATGGTTCGCGCCACCGTTGTGGTGTAATACCCTACTCCAGTGTGGTGTGGTGGATTGCCTCTTGGGCCGAGGATGAACAGTTACAAGGGAAGAACAGTCTCCTGGGTTGAGGTGCTCTTGTGCTTGGTGGTGGCTCTGTTAAAGATGAGATCCAGATGCCTCCTTTGGTGGTGGCTAGTCCTATTTATAGAGGCCCTGGTCCTCTCCCCAAATATTGAGCGGGAAGGGATCCAATAACGGCCAAATTCGAAGGGGGACGACTAGTACAAGCTATCCTGACTAAAGGTGGTCTTCGCCTGCCAAAGGCTCTGGTGGTGACGCCATCTTGTCGTCTTGCTGGTCTTGGTCTTGTTGCGCCGATATGGAAACCTTTGCCTGATGCCTCGGGACTCCTCGCCTGCGCTTGCCCCTTTAGCACCAAAGAGGAAACAAGGACACTGCGCGCACTGGCGCACGCTTGGCTCCAGTCGTCATGGCTTGCATCACAGGAACCTCGCGAGGTGTCCCTTGCTTTGATCTCTCCGCCCCTCGCGAGCCAACTTGGTGAGGTCGCTCCCGAGGAGGTCTTGTGTCGTCCGCCTCTCGAGGCTTGGCCCCTCGTGAGGGTCTTGACTCTTGAGTGTTTGTTGGTGAAGATGGGCCGTACAGGGCCGCTGGTGGAGCCACGCAGTGGGCCGCAGGCAGATAAGTCTGGGGACCCCCGTTCCCAGGACGCTAACAGTAGCCCCCGGGCTCCAGGCGTGCTCAGACTTGGCTTCGAGGCGAAGCCAAAGGCCAAGTGCGGAGCACCGTGGGCCCCAACAGCCCGCGGCCTTGGTCGACGTATGGCGATTGATTGGACGTGGGCGTCTCCGTTTCCCCATGCTGCCTCGGCAGCTGCCCGACTTGACGAGTCCTTGCTGCATGCAGAGAAATATCATCATTACCTGTGATCGTGGGGATCGCCAGTTGGCCTTCTCCTGCTATAAATGAGGAGGAGGGCAGAGCCCCCGTCGCCCATCTCTTCCTGCTCTGCTCGCTTCTTCTTCCTCGCTCCATCGCTAGTAGCCACTCCCATGGCGCCTATACGGAGGTTTTCGGTCGCAGAGAAGGGAACCCTCCCCCCCCCCCGCGACGAGCCCGGGCCACTTCCGCCGAAGAGGAGGCCGAGCCACTGCCGCGACATGGTCGTGAGGCCAGAGGTGTCGAGGCCTTGGTACGAGCGGGGATCGCCAGTTGGCCCTTTCCAACCCCACGGCAGCTTGGTGCTCTAAGCCGACAGGCCCCGATCCCCAGGCAGGCTGCAGCCGTCGCTGGTATGCCAGGTCGCGATGCCGTGATCAAGGCCAGGAGGTGAGCGGCCCAAGGTCCAGTAAGAGCTCCTGAGGCACGATGCTCAAGAGGTCCCCATTAGCGCTCAATTAACCACCAAGAGGCAGGAAAGGAAGGCGACATTGCTGCAACAAGGCTGCCACATGTGAGGATCTTATGCTGTAGCGCTGTGTCAATCGAAGCGCGAGACTTATCTTGGCATTCCTGAGCTGGCTCCTTGTGTCGCGCCAAACTTATGCGTCGACCGCTGTAGGGTAGCTAGGTTAGGCCCGTGCGAGCCTCCCCCTCTTCTCCACGCTCTTCCGAGTGCTCTGCGTCCTCAGGTCCCGACCCTCGAGCGAGCTCAGCCACCACTGGTATGCCAGGTCGCGATGCCGTAGTCAAGGCCAGGGGGTGAGGGCTGGAGAGCCAGTAAGGGCTCTTGAGTCGCGATGCTCACGAGCCCCCCCCTTTAACACGCAAGCGAATCGCATGGGAGAAGAGGGAGCCCGCGGTATCGCCCGTTGTCGTTCTCGGGAGGTTCCTGCGGGTCAGCATGAGGAGAAACACAGATTGCCATGATGATTGCCGATCTGCCGCAGGTCGTTCTGTGAGAAGATGAAGGCGCTCAGGGCCTGGTGAGGTGACATGTGCGAGGCTTGCCGTGAGCCAGAGCTCGACCGCTCAGATTTGTCGACGTTGCAGGGACGGACCCAAGCACAGACGACGTGCCGGAGTGTGTAGCTCCCGTGGCAGGTGACAATCAAGTAGGTGATAACCATAGATAGATTCTACATGGGGAGGGAACGAGATTAGGTAAACGCAAGAATGATACACGCCAGTGGGTCGGACCCGAGCGGCTTGGGGATGATGCAGCCCGAGGGGCGCCCCCAGCAAGGTAAGCTAAAGACGTAAAAGGATACATGCCGCAGGGACAGACCCACACGGCCTGGGAATGATGCAGCCCGGGGGGCGCTCGCAGCTAAATAAACTTGGAAAATGTCACCTGGTTCCGTTGTCGAAGGGATGTCAGGGCAGCTGAAGATGCGTGGCAAAGGGGTTGTTCCTCATGAGCCATCGGGGCCCTGAGCCTCGGGAGGCTCTGGGGGTCCAGATGGTTCCTTGAGGACCGTCTCCATCTTCGTGAGGACTGCGTGATGCCTGGCCTCCTGAGCCGCCAGGATGCTCCGCAGGTTGCGCTGAAAGGCAGCTGCCACGCTCGGTAGGCCGAATGGAATGTGAACATAGCTGTGAGGGGGGCCCTTGCCGCATCCCATGAGCGAAGGCCAGAAAAGTTCCTAAGAAGTGGCCCTGTTGAGCCCTGGGATGTCGACGCAGATGCGCAGCCCGCCATCCTTGCATGGATGGGGAGCTGCACCGGGTGAGCAGCGGTCACCGTGCATGGCTCTTGCATCCTGCAACTCCTGAGTGACCTTGGTGATGAACTCCTGAGTGACCTTGGTGATGAACTCCTGAGCACCAGGCGCTCCTCGCCCGATGTCCTCCTGAGGGAAACGTGCTGCGAAGCACGCCTCAACATGGTGCCCAAGCACCTCCCTCGTGATGTTGGCAAGGTCTGAGGCCCTCCAAAAGAGAGCTCCCGAGCCCTGCCTAAGGAGGGCGCCGGGCGCGCCTTCCTATGCAAGGGAGGGAGGTTCCCCAGGCGCGGGCGCCGATCCTGATGTTGTACCGCCGGAGGTGCCGCTCCCCTGAGGCCCCGTGTGGAGTAGCTGCTTCTTCTTCTTGGGGACGACCTCAGGAGGGTATAGGGTGCCTTGGTCGTCGGGGTCTTCGATTGATGTAGCTTGGAAGCGCACTCGAGGGATCACACTACATCTCTTTCTTCGCAGGGGACGGTGATGATCACACCGCTTCCTGGCATCTTGAGGACGTTGTAGCCGTGGTGGGTCACCGCCATGAACTTGGGTAGGGCCGGATACCCGAGGATGGCATTGTACGGCAGACGGATGTGAGCAACGTCGAAGTCGATGAGCTCAGTGTGGTAGTTGTTGCGCTATTCGAAGGTGACAGGGAGGCGGACCTGCCCTATCGGCATGGTGGAGCCGTCGGTCACTCCTGAGAAAGGCTTGGTAGGCTGAAACTGATCATATGGCACTTGGAGGCTGTCGAACGTCTCGACGGACGGGACGTTAAGCCCTGCGCCACTGTCGATGAGGATCTTGGTGACTTGCACGTTGCTGATGACGGGTGAGCAGAGCATCAGAAGGGCGCCAGCGGTGGCCGCGCACTTGAGTTTGTTTGCTGAGATGAAAGTGATGGCGCACTTGAACGACCTGAGCGGGCATGTGGCCTCGAGCGTGGGAAGGGCTGCGTTCACCTCGCGAGCAAACTGCTTGAAGATGCACTGAGAGGCTGGGGCTTGAGCTCCACCCAAGATGCAGGCGATGGCGCGCGGTTCTTGGAAGCCCCCAACCCCCTCATCCTCATGGTGGTCGTTGTTTCCTCTTGGTGGTGGCGGCAATGGAGGAAGTCCAGCATTGCCCTGAGGACGATCCTCGCGAGGCTGATCCCTCCAGGCACCCTCACGAGGCTGGTCCTGCCAGCGGTCTTCACGAGGTCGGTCGCGCCACTCCTGGCGGGGGCCACGGTCGTCCCAGCGTCCTCTGCCATGTCCTCCTCCTCGGCCGTAGCCCCGGTTGTTGCGCTCGGGGCGTCGACCGAGGCGTCCATCTCGAAAGGCCCTGAGCTCTTGACAGTCGTTAGTGTTGTTGTCGTGTACGTTGTGGAAGGCGCAGAAAGGACGGATGCTCTTGGATGACTCGGGAAGGTCTCGGCCGCGCTTCGTGTCTGGCTCCGCCGCGAGCACAACTACGCCCTTGCGCCTCACGTCCTTGGCCTTGGCTTTCTTCTCCTCCGGGTCGGTAGCTGGGAGCTCGAGGAGGGAAAGGCGTCCTTCCTCAGCTCTTGCGCACTTGGTCGCCAGGTTGAACAGCTCCAAGGTCGTGCAGAGCTCCTCATGGATGGCGAGCTCCTCCTTCATCTTGACGTCATGGATGCCATCAGAAAACACGGAGATGATGGCCTCGTACGTCACCTTGGGGATCTTGAGATGAACGTTGTTGAAGCGCTGGATGTACTTCTGGAGGGTCTCTCCCGGCTGCTGCTTGATGCGACGCGGGTCATCCGCGAACGGAGGGCGGTCGCGAGTTCCCTGGAAGTTGGTGACGAAGCGGTCGCGCATCTCGTTCCAGGAGAAGATCGAGCCCGGGGGCAGGTTCAGGAGCCACGAGCGAGCGCCGTCCTTGAGAGTCATGGGGAACTAGTTCGCCATGACTTTTTCGTCACCGTTGGCCGCCTCGATGCTTAGCTCATAGAGCTGCATGAACTCCGCGGGGTCGGGTGTGCCGTCGTAGCGAGGAGGTAGATCTGGCTTGAATTTGCCCGGCCACGCGACGCTACGCATCTCGGGGGTGAAGGCGCGGCAGCCTGCGGTGGCCACCAGAGCTCTTTGCTAATGTGGAGCCTGCCCTTGGTGTCCGCGCACCACCGCTGCAGGTGATACGTCTCCAACGTATCTATAACTTTTGATCGCTCCATGCTATATTATCTACTGTTTTGGACTATCTTGGGCTTTATTTTCCACTTTCATATTACTTTTGGGACTAACCTATTAACCGGAGGCCCAGCCCATAATTGCTGTTTTTTTGTCTATTTCAGTGTTTCAAAGAAAAGATATATCAAACGGAGTCCAAAACACCTGAAACTCCACGGAACTTGTTTTTGGACCAGAAGAAGCCCATGGAGTACCGAAAGCTCACCAGGGGAGTCCCGGGCTGCCCACGAGGGTGGGGGCGCGCCCCCCACCCTCGTGGGCAGCCCAGAAGTCCACCGACGTACCTCCTGCACCCATATATACTCTCGTGACCTAAAACTTCCAGAACGAAGATTGGATCAGAAGTTCTGCCGCCGCAAGCCTTTGTAGCCACGAAAAACCAATCGGGGCCCTCTCCGGCACCCTGCCGGAGGGGGCCATCATCACTGGAGGCCATGGAGGAGTATCCCGGAGGGGTCTTCATCACCATGAAGGCCAAGGACCAGAAGGTGGATGCCATGGAGGAGGAAGCACAAGCGGGAGAACCTCTCCTCCTCTCTTCCGGTGGTGCCGGAGTGCCATTAGGAGGGGAATCATCGCCGGGGGGATCGTCTTCATCAACATCACCATCCTCATCTCTTTTACGCGGTCCACTCTCCCGCACCCCGCTATAATCCCCTACTTGAACATGGTGCTTTATGCCACATATTATGATCCAATGATGTGTTGCCATCCTATGATGTTTTGAGTAGATATCTTTTGTCTTTGGGTTGATTGATGATCTAGATTGGTATGAGTTGTATGTTTTACTTTGATGCTGTCCTATGGTGCCATCCGTGTAGCGCAAGCGTGAGGGATTCCCGCTGTAGGGTGTTGCAATACGTTCATGATTCGCTTATAGTGGGTTGGTGAGTGACTGAAACACAAACCCGAGTAAGAGGGATTGTTGCGTATGGGAATAAAGAGGACTTGATACTTTAATGCTATGGTTGGGTTTTACCTTAATGATCTTTAGTAGTTGCGGATGCTTGCTAGAGTTCCAATCATAAGTGCATATGATCCAAGTAGAGAAAGTATGTTAGCTTATGCCTCTCCCTCATATGAAACTGCAATAGTGATTATCGGTCTTGTTAACGATTGCCTAGGACAATTCCACACACCGATCCACCATTATTCCACACTCGCTATTTATAATACTAAGTAATATATTCAAACTTTATGATAACATCACCTACTTTTATGTTTTAGCTCTCCGTTGCCTTGCAAAGTTATCCTCTTCATACCCACAACGTAGTTTTATTTCTCGTTGCTAGTTGGAAGCAAACGTTCGGTGCACGTAGAGTCGTATCGGTGGCAGATAGGGATTGAGAGAATATTGATCTTACCTTTAGCTCCTTGTGGGTTCGACACTCCATACTTATCACTTCCATCTTTGGAAAGTGCTACGATGAATCCTTGCACTTGGGGATTATCAGCAGGCGGCACGCAGTCTTGTCGTAGTGGCGCTGGGAGCGCGAGAGCGTTCTCCTGCGACCGAGGAACTTCTTGGCAGCTTCCTTCTTCTCGCGCGGGCGCCCGGCGTGGTGGGTCACGCCGGGGGGCCGCGCGCCTTGGCGCCAGGACGCCGTCTTGGTGCAGAGGTGGTGGAGGCTCTCCGTGAGCCACGTCGCTCGCAGCTGGCGGAGGGCGAGGCAGCGAGAGGGATGGCGCGGGGGAGCCCCCTTCGGCGCTGACGAGCTCAGCAATGCAGTCCAGCTAGTCCTCGTAGAGGTCGTCGATGGGGCGGTAGCGCAGGAGCTCGTGTGCCATGAGCAGCGCGGCCTGCGCGCCCGTGGGAGCGCGACGAGCGTGTGACGACGAGCTGGCTGGGGTCAGCGATGGAGTAGTGGTGCGGCCATCCCGCCGCACTGAGGGGTGCAGCGTGGACGCTTGCTGCTCGTTCCCTGCCGGGCCGGTGGCGGCGTTGGCGGCGGGTGACGGAGAACGACGGGGTGGCCCACCGACAGGAGCGGTCTGAGCGACGCGGGCAGCGAGGGCGGCCCGGCACTCAGCACGGGCTCGACGAGCGTCCGCCATGGATGCGACGGAGCGACGGGACGCGGATCGGCGGAAAGAAAGCTTTAGCGCACCCCTGCCTGGCGCGCCAAATATCGGATTTTGGGTTCCGGCAAAACCCTTAAGGTTCGAACACTAGGGTGCGCACAAAGATCTCTCCCTACCAACTCACGCCCTCACCCTCACCACGATCTCAAAGCCTAGTTCGACGAACCCGCAGAAAGAGATACACAAGCGTTTATACTGGTTCAGGCCACCGTTGTGGTGTAATACCCTACTCCAGTGTGGTGTGGTGGATAGCCTCTTGGGCTGAGGATGAACAGTTACAAGGGAAGAACAACCTCCTGAGTTGAGGTGCTCTTGTGCTTGGTGGTGGCTCTGTTCAAGATGAGATCCAGATGCCTCCTTTGGTGGTGGCTAGTCCTATTTATAGAGGCCCTGGTCCTCTCCCTAAATATTGAGCGGGAAGGGATCCAATAACAGCCAAATTCGAAGGGGGACAACTAGTACAAGCTATCCTGACTAAAGCTGGTCTTCGCCTGCCAAAGGCTCTGGTGGTGACGTCGTCTTGTCGTCTTGCTGGTCTTGCCCTTGTTGCACCGATATGGAAACGTTTGCCTGATGCCTCGGGACTCCTCGCCTGCGCTTGCCCCTTTAGCACCAAAGAGGAAACGAGGACACTGTGCGCGCTGGCGCCCGCCTGGCTCCAGTCGTCATGGCTTGCGTCACAGGAACCTCGCGAGGTGTCCCTTGCCTTGATCTCTCCGCCCCTCGTGAGCCAACCTGGTGAGGTCGCTCCCGAGGAGGTCTTGTGTCATCGCCTTGTGAGGCTTGGCCCCTCGCGATGGTCTTGAGTGGTTGTTGGTGAAGATGGGCCGTACAGGGCCGCTGGTGGAGCCACACAGTGGGCCGCAGGCAGGTAAGTCTGGGGACCCTGTTCCCAGGACGCCGACAGTGTTAGAAACAAAATCTAAACTGCCCTCAGCCTTGCGCTTACCGTTGCCACCGCGACCCGCCGTGTTATGTTGTTGTCCCTTCGCAATGCCACTCTTCTTCCCCTTACATGTATTCTCATCATTAGAGTCAGGGTCTTTGGTACTATCAGAGTCGGCATACTTGACGAGAGCCACCATGAGCTCCCCCATGTCATTGCAGTGGCATTTAAGCCGCCCAGTTTCTGCTTAAGGGGGAGAAAACAACAGTTCTTCTCCAACATCAGGACTGCTGATCCGACGTTGATACTATCCAATGAGTGTATAACAGCTGAGATTCGGCGCACCCAATTGGTTGTTGACTCGCCCTCACCTTGGACACAAGAATCCAAATCCAGGATCGACATATGCTGCTTGCACGTGTGTTTAAAATTTTGGATGAAATGAGCTTTCATCTCGGCCCATGATCTAATGGAGTAAGCGGGCAGCCCCTTCAACCAAGTACGAGCCGGCCCATCCAACATCATGGTGAAATACTTAGCACACGTAGCATCACTAACATCCAGCATCTCCATGGCCATCTCATAGTTCTCAATCCAAGCCTCAGGGGGCTGATCCGCCGTGTAATTTGGCACCTTGCGAGGACCTTTGAAATCCTTAGGCAAACGCTCATTACATAGAGCTGACACTAAACATGGCACACCTAAGGTTCTAGAGGTCACTCCTGCCTGCACTGATGCCGATGGATAAACCGGTGATTGTTGTTGAGCCGCCAGCTCAGCCTCCCGATGCGCTCTTCCCTGATCCACCAAGGTCTGAGCATCAATACCACCACATGCCGGGTCATGCCCACGAGGTTGGTTACGGCGTTGTTCACTGCTCGAAATTGCTGGTGAATCAATGTGCCAGCTATAACTCTGGCTTGGCCGAGGGGTTAAGTGAATCCTCTCACGACTGTATGAATAAGTCGCCTGCTGATCCAGCACTGTCTGAAGAAGTTCTCTGGCCCTCCGTGTCTCTATCGCAGCCGGAGACTCGCCTTCAACTGGTAGAGTAGCCAATCGCGTTGCGGCAACAATCATATTATCCAAAGGGTTGGAATAATGACCCGACGGTGTTGGAACATGCTGAGGCAGTGTATTATTCAAGCAAGGCGGCTCCATCGCACGCGGCTGAACTGACGCTCCAGTCACAGGTGCTTCAACCGCCTGGTTCATCATCGGCGGGTCACTGGTCCCTGCTCCAGGCGTTTTGAAGAGGTTCCTCGCATCATAAACTGGGGGTAAACGACTCTGGTGCCTCCTTCTCATGATCTCGTTTGAAGCGTTTTGATCCAAGGTGAGCCGGAAAGAGTCTGCATGAATCTGTTGTGCCTGAGCGTCCAAAGCAGCTCGCTCCGTAGCCATCCTAGCGTTCTCAGCCGTCAGCTCTTCCTTGGCTTGAGCTATCTCATCTCGTAGCTTCTCCACATCTACCTTGGGCTGCTCCTGGTTGTCCGGGGTTACCTCCACCCCCATCAAAGTCACCAAAGCCTCCAATAACTCTGTCAGAGCTTGAGCCAGCAGGCACGCAGTACTGCTAGCACCAGTCGTCGCTGCAGCCGTTGAGCTGGAGGTCATAGTCGTGGCGGTCATTGAGCCGAGAGCCGGTTGTGTGCCGGCCATGAAGATTGCAACCCTATTCGGCGGCTCATATGGATCCGGAATACTATCGCCATCAAAACAGCCCCCAAGCCAGCCGTCTTGCACTTGATACATGAAGTGGTCTCACCTATGGACGATTCACCATCAGAGTAGATGGCCATCTCACCACCAGACACAGATTCTTCCTCAAATTCCGCCCCATGGATGAAACCAACAAAGGCATGCCTCATGGCGGGTTGAACCTAGGCGGGTCGTGCACGCTGAGCCGTCTCGATGATGTCAGTGCAGGTGTCCGGCTCAAGGCCCGGTTCGCCGATCTTGCCGATGAAGACACGAATTCCGCCAAAGGGAACCCGGTACCCATACTCAGTTGAGCTGGCCTCGGGGCCCCGGCCTTCTTCGTCGATGTAGCGCTTTCCGCGACAACTCTTGGTCATCCGACCCATAGCGTATCCCTTGATCCCTTTGAAGCTTCCCTTCAAGAACTTGAAACCACCGTGCGCTGGCCCCACAGTGGGCGCCAACTGTCGTGGACTTGACACGACATATGTCCTAGCGGAAGGACTTAGTCGTGGATCCATCGCAACTAGGTTAGATTAAAGGGGTTAATCGGGACAAAGGACACATAGAGTTTATACTGGTTCGGCCCCTTGCAGTGAAGGTAAAGGCCTACTCTAGTTGGGATTGCATTACTTCGATTTCGATTACCAGGGAGCGAATACGCTTGACCTAGTTCTCGATCTGTTGTTTCTTGTCCTTAACCCGCTGCCGGGTCATCCCTTTATATACATAGGTTGACGCCCGGCGGCTTACAGAGTCCCGGCCGGCTCATTTACAACGTGTCCGGCTCGGTGACTAACTACGCTTGCCTTACAAAACAAGTCATACACATATGGTTGTTCATCCTCTTGGGCCTCAAGTCGCCTCCAGGTCTTGGGCCGTCTATGGGCTTGTATAAACCGCCAACTTCATTGATAAGTTGCCAGTGGTATGACCCGGTGTCGAATTTCGGGTTCCGGCAGACCCTTAAGGTTCGAACTCTGGGGTGCGCACGGAGATTATGCCCTCTACCTCTCCTTCTCGCAAAGATCTAACTACTGAAAGAACAGCACAAGAGACACAGAGTTTATACTAGTTCGGGCCACCATTGTGGTGTAATACCCTACTCTAGTTTGTGGTAGGTGGATTGCCTCTTGGGCTGGTGATGATGAACAATACAGGGAAGAGCAGCCTCGCGAGGGTCTGCTCTTGGCTAGGGGGATGAACTGCTAGGAGGAGTTCGACCGCCCTTCTCTCTTTCTCTCTCTTGTTCTCTGCTTGCTCAGATTCTAGGTTCTGCTTGCCTGATCGCTAGATTGCTTGATCGCTCGATCGCTCTCTTCTCTACCCTGGGGGTGGCTAGTCCTATTCATAGGCAAAGGCCATGGGCCTCTTCCCAAATATTGAGCGGGAAGGGCGCCAACAATTGGCCAATTCGAAGGGGAACATCTGGTACACTTATCCTGACTAAACTTGATCCTCGCCTGCCAAAGGACCTATGGTGACGCCGTTCTGGGCTCCACGATGACCTCCTTCCCACCGTTGGTCTGGTCTTGGTCTTGTTGCACCGAAATGGGAGCCTTTGCTTGATCCTCTCTCCTGCGCTTGCCCCCTTTGCACCAAAGAGGAAAGGGAGACGCTGCGCGGACTGGCGCCAACTAGCATCCTTGGTCGTCATGGCTTGCGTCATGGGCACCTCGCGAGGTACCCCGCCTTGATCTATCCGCCTCCTCTTGAGCTAGCCTGACGAGGCCGTGCCTGAGGAAGCGCTGTGTCGTCCGCCCCGTGAGGGTCTTGGGTCTTGTGTTGATGAAGTTGGGCCGTGCTGGGGCCCCATTCGAGCCACGCCGCAGGCCGCAGGCAGGCAAGTCTGGGGACCCCCGTTCCCAGAACGCCGACAGTAGCCCCCGGGCCCAAGGCGCACATGGACTTGGCCGTGCCGAGAGGCGAAAGGGCATGGGCGAAGCGCCGCGGGCCCTAACAGCCTGCGGCCTTGGGCGTCGCGTGGCGGTTGATTGGACGTGAGTGCTTCTGCAACTGCGCGGTTTATCAAAGGCGTGGCATCTGCTCCGGCTTTGCTCTTCTCTTTCTTCGGCCGCTGCTCAGATCCCCTTTCTTGCGCATCTCCTTCCTTCCTCCAAATTCCCAGATTTGCTCTACCCGTGTGACCTAGGAAGACATGGCGCCTCGTCAGCCTCCGGCCGAAGCTTGGTTCTCGCCTGCTCTGGACTTGCCCAATGTGTCGGAGGCGAGCCTTGCCCGGCTGCACCGGATGGCGGCGGCGCAGGGCATCGACGGGGCACAGGTGCTCAAGGTCGGCTCCGTCACCCCTGAGGGCCGAGGGAGCACCTTCTACCCTCTCTTTGTAAGCTCCATTACTGCGGGCCTGCTGCCTCCTTTCTCCGAGTTCTTCCTCTCTGTCCTCCGCCATTACAACTTACAAGCTCTGCATCTCCACCCCAACTCCATCCTTCTTCTGGCGATCTTCGCCTACTACTGCGAGGCTCATGTGGCGGTGCAGCCCTCTTTGGCTTTGCTGCGCCACTACTTCTTCCTCCGGGTCTCCCGTGGTTCTCCTTCCGCGTGCGCGAGCTTCGTCGCGTACGGCAGCGCCATAGCCATTTCGAATCCCGGGAAGAGGATCAAGGGCTTCAGGAGCAAGTGGGTCTTGGTAGATGCCGGGCGCATCCACCCTCGGTTGATCCTGCCCACAGAGCAGCCCGCGAGTTCCAGCGACTGGTGACAAGCGGAGCTCACGGACCCCCGCGCGAAGCCGGTACTGGAGAGGATGGACGCGGACCTGAAGCCGGCCATCATGGCGGCGGCGAAGCTGACCGGCGCGTCGCTGCTGAGGGAGTTCCTGGAGCACCAATTGGCTTCTCTTCGACGGTACTCACCTCCGATGTGGAGGCCTCATCCGAGCCCCGCGGCCGTGGGCGACGAGGATTTGACCGCGGTTCTCCAATCTCTGGTCGGGGGCGAGGTGGCAAGGTTGGAGGGCGCGCCCGCGCCCTTGTTTCTTCGCGACGACTGGAAGCAGGTGGTGGAGTCCATGCCCGTCTTCAACGGGAACGGGCCCGTGCCCGTGGTGGCTCCCGAGGGACTGGTGGACGTGTCCTCCGGCGATTCCAGCGAAGAGGGGGGTGAAGAGGAGCGGGAGCAGGGCCCTGACTCCGAGGCAACTGACGGAAAATCGAGGGCTCCCCTTCCCCGGCGCAGACCCCGTTCCCCCGCCTTTCTTCGAGCGACGATGATGATAACGATGAGCAGGTTGGCAGGAGCTTGCCCCCAATCCCGAAGAAGGACAGGACCGGGCTGCTCTCCCGCGGGTTTGCCCCTGGCCCAAGGCGCATCGCAGATACGCCTCCTGCTTCCGGGCTTCCTGAGGGTGACCCTTCTAGCCGGCTTTCTGGCTTCAAGTATGGCCGGAAGCTGCTTGAGCTTTCCAGCGACGACCCGCAAGTGCTCGATCCTTGTCTTTATTTCTTGTTCTGCTGCTGAGGCTTGACGTCCGCCCTCTTTGAACAGGCTGGCGCCCGCGGCGAAGAAACAGAAGGGGGCTCCTGAGGCTTCGATCACGGCAGCGCCTGTGTCCGTGGGGGATGGTGATCATGACGCACGGTCCTCTCCTGCCCGGTCGCCTTCGCAAGGCCTGGCTGAGCTGGCTGGGGCAAGCTCAGCCCCCATGGCCCAGGTGAATCCCGAGGTGCCCTTGTCTGCCGCCGCTACCACGACCATCGGGGCGCAGCAGACTCCGCCTCGGGATGCTGTGGTTGTGCCGCTGCTCCTTTCTCCTCCTGCTCCTCCGGCTGCTATTTCTCCGCCCCCTTCTGTCGTCCTGGAGCGTGCCGTTGCTGAACTGGACCGGTTGCGGCAGGATCTTCTTGGCGCCGACCCTCGCCTAGTGGCTGGACGCCTGGAACTGGCTTCGGGGTGGATCCGCTCCGACGCCTCGATTCGGGCGGCGCTGGTTCAGGCCTCGACGGCCTGTGACGGAGAGAGGGAGGCCACCCTCGAGGCAAAGGCTGCCCGAGACGCGGCCCTGGGGGAGGTGGTTGGAGTTCGTGGTTGCTGCAAGGAGCTGGAGGACGAGCTGCAAGGCCTGCGAGGCCAGCTCGCGGAGGAGGTCCGCCTTCGCCAAGAGCAGCAAAAGGGGACGAAGGCTCGCGAGGAGGCCATCGAGGACCGGGAGGCCAAGCTCAAGAAGCGCCGCGACCGCCTAGGCGCGCTGAAGAAGTAGCTGGAGGCGACGAAGGCCGAGCTGGACGCCAAGGCCCGGGTCCTTGCCAAGGATCGCGGTGGCCTTCGCGGACATGGAGAAGGATGCTCGTGCTTCGCTGAAGACACTTTACGAGAGCGGCCTGGAGAGCCCGCTGGCCGGCGACAGGGACGGCCCCGCCAAGCTGCTTCCCTTCCTGGTTCAGGCCCTTGGGGATGTCGCCCTTGGCCTTGGCCCCACGGCTGAGGCCGAGGCGCGTGTCCTGTCTTCTGCTGCGCTGACGCGGGTCTTCGCCCACATCTACCTTCGCGACCCCAGCGCCGACCTCGACAGCCTGCTGGAGCCAGTGAGTGGCAAGGGTGCTGCCGCCGCTGTCGAAGCCGTGAAGGGGCGCGCGGAGGCGCTGCTGGGGAAGTTCCAGGCCTTCAGCACCAAGCTGAAGCAAGGCGCTGCCGGCCCTGCTGCTCCACGAGGCGAAGCCACTCCGCGCTGCTCCACCGCCGACAAGTGACTCCGTTACCGCTCATGTTCTTCTTTTAATTCCTGCACATGCATCACGCCTCGGGGAGGCATTTAATCTTGCGTTTGGTACTGAAACGACCGTATGGACTATAATATTTGCTTTTAAATTCCTTGAGTTTTATGCTTTTCCTCCCTACTTGCTTGTGTTCTACGCCGGCAGAGCCCGGCTGTAACGCCCTCGATGCGGCTATATCTCCCACGTGTCGAGGCACGACTTAGAGGCATAACCGCATTGAAAGCAATGTCGCAAGTGAGGTAATCTTCACACATCCCATGTAATACATAAAGGGAAAGAGATACATAGTTGGCTTACAGTCGCCACTTCACACAATACATAAATAAACATTCATCATCCAGATTACACTCAAGGTCCGACTACGGTACCAAAATGAAAGAAGACTACCCCAAATGCTACATAGATCCCCGGATCACCCCAACTGGGCTCCACTACTGATCCTCTGGAAAAGACACATAGTAACGGCCACGTTCCTCATCGAACTCCCAAGTGAGCTCGGACGCGTCATCTGCACTGGCATCGTTGGTACCTGCAACTGTTTTGGTAGAATCTGTGAGTCACGGGGACTCAGCAATCTCACACCCGCGAGATCAAGACTATTTAAGCTTATAGGTAGGAAAGGGTTGTGAGGTGGAGCTGCAGCAAGCGACTAGCATATATGGTGGCTACAACGCAAAAGAGAGCGAGAAGAGAAGCAACGCACGGTCGTGAAGCTAGAAGTGATCAAGAAGTGATCCTAGAACAACCTACATCATACATAACTCCAACACCGTGTTCACTTCCCGGACATCGCCGAGAAGAGACCATCACGGTTACACACGCGGTTGATGTGTTTTAGTTAAGGTCAACTTTGGGTTTTCTACAACCGGACATCAACAAATTCCCATCTGCCTCATAACCGCGGGCATGGCTTTCGAAAGATAATACCCTGCAGGGGTGTCCCAACTTAGCCCATTATAAGCTCTCACGGTCAACGAAGGATATTCCTTCTACCGGGAAGACCCGATCAATCTCGGAATCCCGGACTACAAGACATTTCGACAGCAATAAAACAAGTCCAGCAAAGCCGCCCGATTGTGCTGACAAATCCTGATAGGAGCTGCACATATCTCGGTCTCAGGGCACATCCGGATGAGCAGTCCGTACAACTAAAACCAAGTCTCGAGTTGCCCCGAGGTGGCGCTGCAAAGGGCTCTAGTTTGGACCTTTGGACCAGCAATCGAAGGAGAACTGGCCCGGGGGGGTTAAAATAAAGATGACCCTTGAGTCTGCAGAACCCAAGGGAAAAAGGCTTAGGTGGCAAATGGTAAAACCAATGTTGGGCCTTGCTGGAAAAGTCTTATTCAAAGCGAACTATCAAGGGGGTCCCATAAATCACCCAACCGTGTAAGGAACGCAAAATCCGGGAACATAACACCGGTATGACGGAAACTAGGGTGGCAAGAGTGGAACAAAACACCAGGCATAAGGCCGAGCCTTCCACCCTTTACCAAGTATATAGATGCATTAATTAAATAAGAGGTATTGTGATATCCCAACAAGTAAACATGTTCCAACAAGGAACAACAGGTCCATGTTCCAACAAGGAACAAACTTCATCTTCACCTGCAACTAGCAACGCCATAAGAGGGGCTGAGCAAAGCAGTAACATAGCCAATCAACGGTTTGCTAGGACATGGATGGTTAGGGGCTGACATGGCAATATAGGAGGCATGATATAGCAAGTGGTAGGTATCGCAGCATAGGCATAGCAAAAGAGCGAGCATCTAGCAAGCAAAGATAGAAGTGATTTCGAGGGTATGGTCATCTTGCCTGCAAGGTTCTCAGAGTTGTCGAAAGCTTGGTCCTCGAAAGCGTTCTCAACAGGTTCCTCGTTCACGTACTCGTCTCCCGGCTCTACCCAAAGCAAGAACACAAGCAAATAGGACAAATATCAATCACGATGCAATGCGCAACCAACATGATGCAAAACATGGCATGATATGCGAGAGGTGATATGCAATGCATATGCGTGCTCCGGAAGGAAAAGATGAACAAGGCATAATCTTGGCAAACCAAGTATGCCACTGGATAGGTGAGGTGATTTCGGTTGAAATCGATATAAAGATCACCGGAATCGGATGCACGGTTTGCAAATGACAAGCAATACAAGAATGACGATAATCTGCCATTAACAGCATGATGCTACTTAGAAAGCAACAAGAAATTAGGCTACTGCACCCAAACATATCAAAAAAGCATATGACAGTAATCTACTCAAGATGCTTGACAAAAGATGAACACTGAGCTACGGCTAAATCACACCACAACAGGTTCAAACAAGCATGGCAAAAGTGCAAAAGATAACAGGTTCACAGACCGAGTGAAAGTGACATGCCAGAAATCAACATCAGGATGACATGTTTAGAGCAATGAAACAACATGCTACAGGGACAGGACATGACAAGTTAAGCCATGGCATGAATCTACTCAAAGCACTTGACAAAAGTTCCTTACTGACCATAAGCCAAAAAGGACCAGAAAATATGATAACACCCATGTCGATTAAGCAAGTTTCATTACAGGTTTCAGCCTTGGCAGAAAACTGGACATGTCAAAAACAGATAACGAGTAGGCATGTTCGTGAGCTCGATGCACTCACTACAGAGCATTGCATGATAAACTAAGCATACATACATCAAGAAGACATGGCATAGGAACTAGACATGGCAAGAATAACATCATAGCATGCAAGGATCAACTACACCAAGCTTGGCAAAATCGAATAACATCTAAACAATCTGCCAGCAACATTTTATAGCAAAAGTAGAGCTCGATTGACTCAAGCTATGGCACTCCATAAATACAAACAAGGCATGGATGGATAGAGCAAATCCATATGCTCAAAACACCCTTACTGATCATGCTTAAAATATGCATAGATCTCTCTTAAACAACATGAACACATGGCATAAAAATAACAACAGGCAGGGACTTGGTAAAATTACTAAGTCTCTGAAATCAGCAACATTAAGTACCCTAGTTTGCATGCTTGTGCTAGTCACCACAAAGGTCACAAAAATACATGGCATAATTCTCTGGAAAGGTAACATGGCATATTACAAAACTCATGTAGGACTCAACTTAATAGGATGCACACATCAATCATGGCAAAAATGACAAAAGTGCATGTTCTGATAAGATCCAGAAACTAACATCACCTAGCCCTCTTCTAATAGCATTTCGGGAATCAAGATTACCTCGAATGAAAACGATGCAATGGAATAAAATGATGTACTCTTCGAGGCGAACAATTTGACATATTATACGCACGAAACGGAGGTACAGATGCCGAGATACGACACGATGAACATGTGACAATGATGTGAAAAAAATAAAGACTTGGAGGAATTGAGAGGGGGGGGGGGGGCGAAGTCAACCCTAGATCTGGATCCGGCGACTCCGGCGGCGGGCGCGGCGAGGCGGCGAGCTCCGGGGAGGCAACGGCGGTGCGGCGCCCGGGCGGCGGGGCGGCGCGTGCGGGCGGCGGAGCGGCGGCGCGGCGCGGGGGCGGAGCTGCGCGGGGGCGGCGAAGGCGGCGAGCGGTGCGGCGGGGCATCGGCGGAGCGGCGGCCGGGCACGAGGAAGGCGCGGGGTCGCAGGCGGCGGGGGCGGAGCGGGCCGGCGCGGGCGCGCGCGGGCGACGGCTCGGGCCGCGGGGGCCGTGGCCGGGCCGCGCGGGCTTCGGCGGCGGCGGCGGCGATGCGCCACGTGGCGGCCTCCGATTGGCCGCGGCGGGCGGCGGCGGACGTGTCCGGCCGGACCGGACGTGTCCGGCGGCGGGCAGAGGAGCGGGGCTAGGGTTTAGGGGTGGAATGACCCGGGATTTCGGAGGGGGAGGTGTTTTTATAGGTAGAAGGAGCTAGGAAGCTCGAAAAGGAGAGCGGTTTTCGGCCACGCGATCGTGATCGAACGGCGGTGGACATGGCAGTGTCTTAGATGGGTTATTGGGCTGTTTTGAAGGGGTGTTGGGCTGCAACACACATGAGGCCTTCACGGTTACCCGGTTAACCGTTGGAGTACCAAACGACCTCCGATTGACCCGAAACTTGACATGCGGTTTACCGGTGTTATACCGAGGCCGCTTGACAAACCTCGGTCCAATCCGAGAAAGTTTAATACCCGCTCACGAATAAATGTAAAAGGGGATGCCGGGGGACATAGGAGCGCCGGATTGCAAAACGGACAACGGGGAAAATGCTCGGATTTATGAGACGAACACGTATGCGAATGCGATGCACATGATGACATGATATGAAATGCATGACATGAACAAAATGCAAACTGACGGGAAACCCAACCACGAAGGAAATATCATATCACAATGCCGAAAATGGCAAGAGTTGGATTACAAATATGGCAAGTTACATCTGGGGCTTTATACCGGCCCACCGCGTACCTCACCCAGCATTAGCTACGACCGGAAACCAGGACGGGACCAAAGGAGTGAGGGGCTATGTGACAAGTTAGGCTCCTGAGTCGCGATGCTCAGGAGTCCCCCTTGGCGCGCGAACAACAAGTAGGGAAGCATGATGTAGGTGTATCTTCCATTCTACGTCTGCAGAGCCCGACTCCGCGCGTACCTCACCCAGCATAGCCTTTCGGAACTAAGGGGCGAGGGGCTACGGAGCCAGTTAGGCTCTCGAGTCGCGATGCTCAGGAGTCCCCCTTGACGCGCAAACAGCGGGTGATGAGGTGAGATGCAAGCGGGACTACCGTTCTACGTCTGCAGAGCCCGGCCCCGCACGTACCTCACCCAGCATAGCCTTTTGGAACTAAGGAGTGAGGGCCTACGGGACCAGTTAGGACCCTGAGTCGTGATGCTCAGGGGTCCCCCTTGATGCTCAAACGGCCTTCATACCTTGGCTCCGCTCGGGGAGAGACGCGCGACGAACCAAGCCCGAGGGGCCTGGCTGGGCGGCGTATGTCTGGGCGTGACCCAATCATAGGCCCCGTGCCTAGCCCCCTCGTGCGGCGCTCCCGAGGGGAGGCATTGCGATGAGGCTAGCCACTGAGCTCTGGGCTCCCTGAGGTTAATGCGGCCCGGAGGCCACCCTCAGCTGTTTATCACCAGCGCAGAGCATAGCGCTTCCGTATGTGTACGGGCATAGCCGCTCCTCGGCAGTGTCGTCAGCCAGCGCGGAGCATGGTGCTTCCACTGGTACGTGGGAGGGGGCACCCCTCCGGGAGGAGCCCCCGGGGCATGTACAGCCCCGCCCTGACACATGGCCGGCACGGTAGGGCTAGGTGAGGTGTATCTAGGCACCCGTGAGCCAGCATGGGACTCACGGGGCCCTACCTCTAGGCGGGTTGCGCCTGGCGCTGGGCCGTATCTTGAGGAGTGTTCCTGCAAATTGGGTTAGATGTCGGTACTATACGTCCTCGGGTCCCGGCCCTCGAGCTTGTCTCAGCCGTCGCTGGTATGCCAGGTCGTGATGCCGTGGACAAGGCCAGAGGGTGAGGGCCGGAGAGCCGGTAAGAGCCCTGAGTCGCGATGCTCAGGTACCCCCCCCCTTTAACGTGCAAGTGGTCGACATGGAGAAGAAAGGGTGCCGTGGACAGGCATCAAGTAATCAAGCATGATAGGCGAAAGCATAGCTGGAAATAAATGCAAGGGAGATACATGCCACTAGGCTTGGCCCGAGCGGCTTGGGGATGATGCAGCCCGAGGGGTGCCCCCAACAAACCAAGCTAATGACCGAAAAATAAAAAGGGATACATGCCGCAGGGACGGACCCACGCGGCCTGGGAATGATGCAGCCCTGGGAGGGCGCTCCCAGCTGGAAATGAAGCTTGAAGGACGTCACCTGAAGATGTCGAAGATGAAGTGGTGTTGGTGCAGCAGACTCGGTGGGCTGCGGAAGCCGATCCTCACGAGCCCCCAGGCCCAGGGGCCTCAGGAGGCTCCGGAGGCGCTGGTGGCTCCTCGCGAATCATCTCCATCTCCGCCAGGACTGCAAAACGCCTGTCTTCCCAAGTCTCCATGATGCCCCTCATGAGGCGCTGGTACACAGCAGCCACGCTCGGCAAGCCGTAAGGCATGCGAACATAACTGTGGGGTGGGCCTCCGTAACGCCCCACTTGGGAGGGCCAGAGGCGCTCCATCGCGGTGACTCGATTGAGCCCTGGTATGTCGATGCAGACGCGCAGCCCACCATCCTCGCCTGGATGGGGAGCCACAGCCGGTAGACGGCGGCAACCTCTCATGATTCTTGACTCCTATAGTTCTTGAACGGCCTTGTTAACAAACTCCTGCTGGTCCGACCTTCCTTGCCTCGCTCCTTCTTGAGGGAAACGTGCTTCGAAGCACGCCTCCACGTGGTGCCCAAGCGCCTCCCTCGTGACCTTGGCCAGGTCGGTGGCCCTCCAGGTGAGAGCCCCCGAGCCCTGCCTGAGAAGGGCGCCGGGCGCGCTTTCCTATGCGATGGAAGGAGGGTCCCCTTGGGCAGACGTGGGCCCTGAGGGGCCTGCCTCCTGTGGGGCTGAGCTTGACGACGTCTTCTTCTTCTTGGGGGTGGTCTCGGAAAGCCTCCTGCTTCCGTGATCTGGGTCTTCTAGTGACGCGGCCTGAAAGGCTCGCTCCAGGGAACACAGTGCATCCTTCTCTTCACATGGCACCGTGATGACTTCGCCACTTCCTGGCATCTTGAGGACGTTATAGCCATGATGAGTCACGACCATGAACTTGGCCAGTGCTGGGTACCCGAGGATGGCGTTGTACGGCAGGCGGATGTGGGCGACGTCGAAGTCGATGAGCTCGGTGCGGTAGTTGCTGCGGGCCCCGAAGGTGACAGGGAGGCGGACCTGCCCGATTGGGATCGTGGAACCGTCGTGACTCTGGAGAAAGGCCTGGTTGGCTGAAGCTGGTCATAGGGCACTTGGAGATTGTTGAATGTTTCCACGGACAGGACGTTGAGCCCTGCTCCACCATCGATGAGGGTCCTGGTGACCAGTACGTTGCTGATGACTGGGGAGTAAAGCATCAGGAGGACTCCGGCTGTGGCCGCGCACTTGAGCTGATCCGCTGAGCTGAACGTGATGGCGCACGCCGACCACCTGAGAGGGCGCGTTGCTTCGAGCTTGGGGAGGACTGCATTCACTTCGCGGGCAAACTGCTTGAAGATGCGTTGGGAGGCTGGGGCTTGAGCTCCGCCCAGGATGCAGGCGATTGCGCGCGGCTCCTGGAAGCCCCCAGCCCCCTCGTCTTGGTGGCGGTCCTCGTTCCTTCTTGGCTACGGCGGCAGTGGAGGGAGGCCTGCGTTGCCCTGTAGGCGATCCTCACGAGGCTGATCCCGCCAGTCCCCCTCGCGAGGCAGGTCTCGCCAGCGGTCCTCGCGAGGTTGGTCACGCCACCCTTGGCGCGGGCCGCGGTCTTCCCAGCGTCCTGCGTTTCTTCCTCCTCCTCGGCCGTAGCCCTGGTCAGCACGGTCAGGACGACGGACGATCCTTCCTTATCGCATGGCGCGGAGTTCTTGGCATTCGTTGGTGTTGTGGGTGTGGAGGTCGTGGTACACACAGTTCCGGCTGCCCCTGGAGGATTCAGGCAGATCCTTTCCCCGCTTGGTGTCTGGTTCTGCCGCGAGCACGGTAGCCCCCTTGCGCTTCACGTCCTTGGCCTTGGGCTTCTTCTCTTCTGGGTCTACGGCAGGCAGCTCCAGGAGGGAGAGACGCCCCTCCTCAGCCCTGGCGCACTTGGTTGCCAAGTTGAACAGCTCCAGGAAGGTGCACAGGTCTTCATGCATCGCCAGCTCCTCCTTCATCTTGACGTCGCGCACACCATCGGAGAAGGCTGAGATGATGGCTTCCTCGGACACCTTGGGGATCTTGAGGCGTGCACTGTTGAAGCGCTGGATGTACTTTTGCAGGGTCTCTCCGGGTTGTTGCTTGATGCGGCGCATGTCGCTCACGGCCGGCGGCCGGTCACGAGTACCTTGGAAGTTGGCGATGAAGCGGGTGCGCATCTGGTCCCAGGAAGAGATCGTGCCTGGGGCCAGGTTCAGGAGCCAGGTGCGAGCTCCTTCTTTGAGCGCCATGGGGAACCAGTTCGCCATGACCTTCTCGTCCCCACTGGCAGCTTCGATGCCCAGCTCATAGAGCTGGAAGAACTTTGCAGGGTCGGTCGTGCCATCGTAGCGAGGAGGCAGGTCTAGCTTGAACTTGCCGGGCCACGCGACGCTGCGCAGCTTGGTGGTGTAGGCGCGGCAGCCTGCGGTGGCCACGAGAGGCTTCGGTTGAGGGAGAGCTTGGCCTTGCAGGTCCCCATGTACTGCAGCTGGAAGCAGCGCAGGGTCCTGACGTGCCGGAGCTGGAGCAGGGTCACGGCGAGCCGGAGCAGGAAGCGCCCGGGCGGCCTCCTGTGGTCAAGGGACTTCTTGGCAGCTCCGTTCTTGCTGGGCTGGCGCCTGACGGAGCGGGTTCCGCCCAGGGGCCACGCGCCTTGGAGCCATGGCGTCTTGTTGGAGAGGAGGCGGCTGGTACGTCCCCGGAGCTTCATTGCCAGCGCGTGGCGGGGTGCGGCGCAGCGGAGCGGACGGCGCAGGAGAGTCCCCTGCGGCGCGGATGAGCTCGGTGACGCGGTCGAGCCACTCCTCATAGACGTCGTCGACGGGACGGTAGCGCAGGAGCTCGTTTGCCGCGATGAGCGCAGCTCGAGCCTCCAAGGGTGCGCGGAGTGCGCGGGACGAAGAGCCAGCTGGTGTGAGCGATGGAGTAGCGGTGCGGCCATCTTGCCGCACGGACGGGTGCTAAGACGACGCTTGCTGCTCGTTCCCCGCCGGACCGGTGGCGGCGTTGACGGCGGGCGACGGGGAAGGACGAGGATGCCCATCGACGGGAGCCGTCTGGGCGACGCGGGAAGCGATGGCGGCCCGGCGCTCGGCGCGGGCCCGACGAGCGTCACACATGGACGCGACGGTCGGTGGAGAGCGGAACGGTGGAAGACAGATTCCGGTGCACCCCTACCTGGCGCGCCAAATGTTGGATTTCGGGTTCCGGCAGACCCTTAAGGTTCAAACTCTGGGGTGCGCGCGGAGATTATGCCCTCTACCTCTCCGTCTCGCAAAGATCTAACTACTGAAAGAACAGCACAAGAGACACAGAGTTTATACTAGTTCGGGCCACCATTGTGGTGTAATACCCTACTCTAGTTTGAGGTGGGTGGATTGCCTCTTGGGCTGGTGATGATGAACAATACAGGGAAGAGCAGCCTCGCGAGGGTCTGCTCTTGGCTAGGGGGATGAACTGCTAGGAGGAGTTCGACCGCCCTTCTCTCTTTCTCTCTCTTGTTCTCTGCTTGCTCAGATTCTAGGTTCTGCTTGCCTGATCGCTCGATCGCTCTCTTCTCTACCCTGGGGGTGGCTAGTCCTATTTATAGGCAAAGGCCATGGGCCTCTTCCCAAATATTGAGCGGGAAGGGCGCCAACAATTGGCCAATTCGAAGGGGAACATCTGGTACACTTATCCTGACTAAAGTTGGTCCTCGCCTGCCAAAGGCCCTGTGGTGACGCCGTTCTGGGCTCCACGATGACCTCCTTCCCACCGTTGGACTGGTCTTGGTCTCGTTGCACCGAAATGGGTGCCTTTGCTTGATCCTCTCTCCTGCGCTTGCCCCCTTTGCACCAAAGAGGAAAGGGAGACGCTGCGCGGACTGGCGCCCGCCTGGCATCCTTGGTCGTCATGGCTTGCGTCATGGGCACCTCGCGAGGTACCCCGCCATGATCTCTCCGCCTCCTCGTGAGCTAGCCTGACGAGGCCATGCCTGAGGAAGCGCCGTGTCGTCCGCCCCGCGAGGCTTGGACCCTCGCGATGGTCTTGGGTCTTGTGTTGATGAAGATGGGTCGTGCTGGGCCCCCATTCGAGCCACGCCGCAGGCCGCAGGCAGGCAAGTCTGGGGACAACCGGCCCCTCCTGGGCGGTTCATACCCAGTAGTTATATCCCCAACAACACCCATTCTGCTGCTACCACAAAGCAGATGGATGAAGAGAATGAAGTGGAAGCTGATGCTTCGCTTCACCAAGTATCGTCATGGAAGCCCTCTCAAGCTCCATTGGCTGAACAAAATGCCACTAGTTCATATGTAAGTAGTGAAGCAACTGAAGAGGATGTGGATATTGACGTTGCTACAATGCCCGTACTTCATGATGAATTTTGGGAATCAGCCCACCCAAATTCACCCATCACCACACCACTCATGCAAGTGCCTCAGTCGCCTGCGCGCTGCTACCTCTTGAACTTGCGTTGGTTTTCCCTGAAGAGGAGAGGATGATGCAGCAGAGTAGCGTAAGTATTTCCCTCAGTTTTTGAGAACCAAGGTATCAATCCAGTAGGAGGCCACGCTCAAGTCCCTCGTACCTGCACAAATCGATAGCAACTCGCAACCAACGCGATTAGGGGTTGTCAATCCCTTCATGGTCTCTTACGAGAGTGAGATCTAATAGAGATAATATTTTTGGTGTTTTTGATATAAAGATGCAAAGTGAAAAGTAAAAGGCAAAGTAAAAACAAAGCAAGATTAAAGTGATGGAGATTGATATGGTGAGAATAGACCCGGGGGCCATAGGTTTCACTAGTGGCTTCTCTCAAGAGCATAAGTTTTCTACGGTGGGTGAACAAATTACTGTTGAGCAATTGACAGAATTGAGCATAGTTATGAGAATATCTAGGCATGATCATGTATATCGGCATCACGTCCGTGACAAGTAGATCGAAAAGATTCTGCATCTACTACTATTACTCCACTCATCGACCGTTATCCAGCATGCATCTAGAGTATTAAGTTAAAAACAGAGTAACGCTTTAAGCAAGATGACATGATGTAGAGAGATAAATTCATGCAATATGAAATAAACCCCATCTTGTTATCCTCGATGGCAACGATACGATATGTGCCTTGCTGTCCCTTCTGTCACTGGGAAAGGACACCGCAAGATCGAACCCAAAGCTAAGCACTTCTCGGATGGCAAGAAAAACCAATCTAGTAGGCCAAACCAAACTGATAATTCGAAGAGACTTGCAAAGATAACCAATCATACATAAAACAATTCAGAGAAGATTCAAATATTATTCATAGATAGACTTGATCATAAACCCACAATTCATCGGTCTCAACAAACACACCGCAAAAGAAGAAGATTACATCAAATAGATCTCCACAAGAGACGGGGAGAAGATTGTACTGAGATCCAAAAAGAGAGAAGAAGCCATCTAGCTAATAACTATGAACCCGAAGGTCTGAGGTAAACTACTCACACTTCATCGGAGAGACTATGATGATATAGAAGCCCTCCGTGATGACGGCCCTCTCCGGCGGAGCTCCGGAACAGGCCCCAAGATGGGATCTCGTGGATACAGAAAGTTGCTGCGGTGGAATTAGGTTTTTGGCTCCTGTTCTGATCGTTTGGGGGTACGTGGGTATATATAGGAGGAAGAAGTACGTCGGTGGAGCTTCGGTGGGCCCATGAGGGTGGGGGCGCGCCTGGGGGTGTAGGGCGCACCCCCCTACCTCGTGCCCTCCTCGGAGCTTCCTTGGCGTAGGGTCCAAGTCTCCTGGATCTTATTCGGGAAGAAAATCACGTTCCAAAAAGGATTTTTCTGTTTGGACTCCGTTTGATATTCTGTTTCTTCGAAACATTGAAATAGGCAAAAAAAAAACAATTCTGGCCTAGGCCTCCGGTTAATAGGTTAGTCCCAAAAATAATATAAAAGTGGAAAATAAAGCCCAATATAGTACAAAACAATAGATAATATAGCATGGAGCAATCAAAAATTATAGATACGTTGGAGACGTATCACGCGCACTAAAGAAATGCATACTAGCTTGGAGGAAAGACAACCTTCTCTTCAGACCATCAATGAAGAAATTCTAGCTGCAACAATTGAAGAAACTGCGTAAGATGACCAGATGGTGGGTGTCGTCACTACATACCCTCAGTGCGATGACTCAATTCCTTCAGCAGACACTGATACAATTCCAACTGCTATTGCTAAGGAATTGCTAAATCACTTGTTGTGACTGATCTGCATGATTCCACTGGGTCTCCAAGACCAGTGTTTGATGTAATACCACAGAAGCAAAATCTTCAACTAGTTCATGTCATGCCAAAGATTGGCAGAAGCCTCAGGCGACCATAGTTTGATAATGCCAAATTCTTCGAAGAGAAGGGTTTCTTTGTTGGTGAGACCCATGTGACTCAGCCAAGATAAGGCGCTTGCACTTCTGAGAAAAGACACAAATGAACTATCATGCTTCATTGTTGTTGGACAAGAACAAGATCTTCCCGCATCGCCATATTCCTCATGTGGATGTGGAGTCTATTCCCTGCTTCAGGCCTGTATTGGTTGTACTTCATGATGTTGGGTTACTAAGCTTGTGCTCTAACATCTGCGACTGGAATGAAGAGCTAATTCTTCAGATCTACACCACTATGCATTTCTCTGGAAACGCTGACGACATTGTGATACGTCTCCAACGTATCTATAATTTTTGATTGGTCCATGATATTATATTATCTGTTTTGGATGTTTAATGGGCTTTACTAAGCACTTTAATATTATTTTTCAGACTAACCTATTAACCGAAGGCCCAGTGCAAATTGCTGTTTTTTTGCCTATTTCAGTGTTTCGCAGAAAAGGAATATCAAACGGAGTCCAAACGGAATGAAACCTTCGGTAGAGTTATTTTTGGAACAAATGTGATCCGGGGGACTTGGAGTGGACGTCATGAAAGAAGCGAGCAGGCCACGAGGCAGGGAGGCGCGCCTGCCCCCTGGGCATGACCCCCATCCTCGTGGACCCCTCGTAGCTCCACCGACCTACTTCTTCCTCCTATATACACCCATATACCCCGAAAACATCAGAGGGCACCACAAAACCCTATTTCCACCGCCGCAACCTTCTGTACCCGTGAGATCCCATCTTGGGGCCTTTTCCGGCGCTCCGCCGGAGGGCGAATCGATCACGGAGGGCTTATACATCAACACCATAGCCTCTCCGATGATGTGTGAGTAGTTTACCACAGACCTTCTGATCGTTTAGGGGTACGTGGGTATATATAGGAGGAAGAAGTACGTCGGTTGAGCTTCGGTGGGCCCACGAGGGTGGGGGGCGCGCCTGGGGGTGTAGGGCGCGCCCCCCTACCTCGTGCCCTCCTCGGAGCTTCATTGGTGTAGAGTCCAAGTCTCCTGGATCTTATTCGGGAAGAAAATCACGTTCCAAAAAGGATTTTTCTGTTTGGACTCTGTTTGATATTCTGTTTCTTCGAAACACTGAAATAGGCAAAAAACAGCAATTCTGGGCTGGGCCACCGGTTAATAGGTTAGTCCCAAAAATAATATAAAAGTGGAAAATAAAGCCCAATATAGTCCAAAACAGTAGATAATATAGCATGGAGCAATCAAAAATTATAGATACGTTGGAGAAGTATCAGGCATCCCCAAGCTTAATTCCTGCTCGTCCTCGAGTAGGTAAATGATAAAAAGAGAATTTTTGATGCGGAGTGCTACTTGACATAATTTCAATGCAAAATTTCTTAATTGTGGTATGAATATTCAGATTCGAAAGATTCAAGACAAAAGTTCATATTGACATAAAGAATAATAACACTTCAAGCAAACCAACAAAGCAATTATGTTTTCTCAAAGTAACATGGCCAAAGAAAGTTCATCCCTACAAAATCATATAGTTTAGTCATGCTCCATTTATGTCACACAAGAATGCTCTCATCATGCACAACCCCGATGACAAGCCAAGCAATTGTTTCATACCTTAATAATTTCAAACTCATAAACATTCACGCAATACATGAGCGTGAGCCATGGATATAGCACTATGGGTGGAATAGAATATAATGATGGGGGTTATGTGGAGAAGACAAAAAAGGAGAAAGTCTCACATCAATGAGGCTAATCAATGGGCTATGGAGATGCCCATCGATTGATGTTAATGCAAGGAGTAGGGATTGCCATGCAACGGATGCACTAGAGCTATAAATGTATGAAAGCTCAACAAAAGAAACTAAGTGGGTGTGCATCCAACTTGCTTTCTCACGAAGACCTAGGGCACTTGAGGAGGCCCATTGTTGGAATATACAAGCCAAGTTCTATAATGAAAAATTCCCACTAGTATATGAAAGTGATAACTCAAGAGACTCTCTATATGAAGAACATGGTGCTACTTCAAAGCACAATATTTGAGACTCGCTATATCATGGTGCTACTTTGAAGCACAAGTGTGGAAAAAGGATAGTAGCATTGCCCCTTTTTATTTATTTTCTTTTTTTGGGCCTTCTTTTTCTCTTTGGCCTTTCTCTTTTCTTTTTGGGACAATGCTCTATTGAATGATGATCATCACACTTCTATTTATTTACAACTCAATGATTACAACTCGATACTAGAACAAAGTATGACTCTATATGAATGCCTCCGGCGGTGTACCAGGATATGCAATGAATCAAGAGTGACAAGTATGAAAAAAATTATGAACGGTGGCTTTGCCACAAATACTATGTCAACTACATGATCATGCTAAGCAATATGACAATGATGAATGTGTCATGATAAACTGGATGGTGGAAAGTTGCATGACAATATATCTCGGAATGGCTATAGAAATGCCATAATAGGTAGGTATGGTGGCTGTTTTGAGGAAGATATAAGGAGGATTATGTGTGAAAGAGCGTATCATATCACGGGGTTTGGATGCACCGGCGAAGTTTGCACCAACTCTCAATGTGAGAAAGGGCAATGCACGGTACCGTAGAGGCTAGCAATGATGGAAGGGTGAGAGTGCGTATAATCCATGGACTCAACATTAGTCATAAAGAACTCATATACTTATTGCAAAAATGTACAAGCCATCAAAAACCAAAGTATTACGCGCATGCTCCTAGGGGGATAGATTGGTAGGAAAAGACCATCGCTCGTCCCTGACCGCCACTCATAAGGAGGACAATCAAATAATACCTCATGTTTCAAATTTGTTGCATAATGTTAACCATACGTGCATGCTACGGGACCTGCAAACTTTAACTCAAGCACTTATCAAATTCACAATTACTCTACTAGCATGAATTTGATATTACTACCTCCATATCTCAAAACAATTATCAATCATCCAACTTTTCTTAGTATTCAACGCACTCAAAAGAAAGTTTCACAAATCTTGAATACCAAGGAAGTTATTATTAAGCAAATTACCATGCTATTACGAATCTCAAAATAATTTAAGTGAAGCAAGAGAGATCAATAGTTTCTTTAAAACAAACCACCACCGTGCTCTAAAAGATCTAAGTGAAGCACGTAGAGCAAAATTACAATGCTCAAAAGATATAAGTGAAGCACATAGAGCAAAACTACATAGCTCAAAAAATATAAGTGAAGCACAAAGAGTATTCTAACAAATTTTAATTCATAGATGACTCTCTCAAAAGGTGTGTACAGCAAGGATGATTGTGGCACACTAACAAACAAAGACACAAATAATACAAGACGCTCCAAGCAAAACACATATCATGTTGGTGAATAAAAATATAGCTCCAAGTAAATTACCGATGGAAGTGGACGAAAGAGGGGATGCCTTCCGGGGCATCCCCAAGCTTTGACTTTTTGGTGTACTTGGATTATATTGGGGGTGCCATGGGAATACCCAAGCTTAGGCTCTTTCCACTCCTTGTTCCATAATCCATCAAAAGAATTCACCCAAAACTTGAAAACTTCACAACACAAAACTCAATAGAAATCTCGTGAGCTCCGTTACAGAAAGAAAACATAAAACCACTTCAAGGTACTGCAATGAAATCATTATTTATTTATTTTGGTGTTAAACCTACTGTATTCCAACTTCCCTATGGATTATAAACTATTTTACTAACCATAGATTCATCAAAATAAGCAAACAACACACGAAAAACAGAATCTGTCAAAAACAGAACAGTCTGTAGTAATCTGTAACTAACGCAAACTTCTGGAACTCCAAAAAATCTACAAAACTTAGACGACCTAGACAATTTGTTTATTGATCAGAAGCAATTGGATTCAGTATTTTATCACGTTCTGATGATTTTTAATAATTCGGGCACTGAACGCAAAGTTTCTGGAAATTACAGCAAGATCAAATAAATATCATCCAAGAAGATCCAATAGGTCTAGCTTGGCACAAACACTAATTAAAACATAAAATCACATGCAAACAGAATGTAGATGGGTTATTTATTCCCTAACAGAAGAAAAGCACAAAAAACCAAAAATAAAATTGGGTTGCCTCCCAACAAGCGCTATCGTTTAATGCCCCTAGCTAGGCATAAAAGCGAGGATAGATCTAGGTATTGCCATCTTTGGAAGGCAATCCATAAGTGGCTCTCATGATGGTTTCATATGGCAATTTTATTTTCTTTCTTGGAAAGTGTTCCATGCCCTTTTTTAATGGAAATTGGAATCTAATATTCCCTTCCTTCATATCAATAATCGCACCAACCATTCTAAGGAAAGGTCTACCAAGAATAATAGGGCAAGAAGGATTGCAATCTATATCAAGAACAATGAAATCTATGGGCACATAATTCCTATTTGCAACAATAAGAACATCATTAATCCTTCCCATAGGTTTCTTAATAGTAGAATCCGCGAGATGCAAGTTTAAAGAGCAATTTTCAAGGTCGCGGAAATCTAGCAAATCACACAAAGTCTTGGGGATAGTGGAGACACTAGCACCCAAATCACACAAAGCATAAAACTCATGATCTTTAATTTTAATTTTAATGGTTGGCTCCCACTCATCATAGAGTTTTCTAGGGATATAAACTTTCAACTCAAGTTTTTCTTCATAAGATTGCATCAAGGCATCAACAATATGTTCGGTGAAGGCTTTCTTTTGACTATAAGCATGTGGAGAATTTAGCACGGATTGCAACAAGGAAATACAATCATTCAAAGAGCAACTTTCATAATTAAATTCCTTGAAATCCAATATAGTGGGTTTAGCAACATCTAAATTTTTACTTCTTTCAATCCCACTTTCATCAGTTTCATCATAAAGATCTAAATACTCCGAATTTTTGGAACGCCTTCTAGGTAAAGGAAGATCATATTCAGTTTCATCAAGATTCATATTGCAAAACAAAGATTTGATAGGGGACACATCAATAACTCTTAGATCTTCATCTTGATTTTCATAGGTATTGGAAGAACACGCTTTAATAAAGGCATCTTTTGAAGCACGCATCCTAGCGGTTCTTTCCTTGCACTCATCAATGGAAATTATCATAGCTTTGAGAGACTCATTGATATCATGCTTAGGAGGAATAGATCTAAGCTTTAAAGAATCAACCTCAAGAGAAATTATATCAACGTTCCTAGCCAAATCATCAACTTTAAGCAATTTCTCTTCAAGCAAAGCATTAAAATTATTTTGTGAATTCATAAACTCTTTAACACTATTCTCAAATTCATAGGGCATCTTATTATAATTTCCATATGAGTTGTTGTAGGAATTTCCATGATTATTAGAACGATTACTAGGATATGGCGTAGGATTAAAATTCCCTCTATATGCATTGTTACCAAAATTATTCCTACCAACAAAATTCACGTCCATAGATTCATTGTTATTCTCAATCAAAGTAAAAAAGGGCATATCATTAGGATCAGATGAAACACTCTTAGTAGCAAATAATTTCATAAGTTCATCCATCTTTCCACTCAAAACATTGATTTCTTCTATCGCATGCACTTTTTTATTAGAAGATCTTTCAGTATGCCATTGAGAATAATTAACCATAATATTATCTAGGAGTTTAGTAGCATCTCCTAAAGTGATTTCCATGAAAGTGATTTCTAGAAGCAAAATTCAATCCGGCATAAATTTTTTGTATAATCATCCACAAATTTAAACCATGAGTAGGGCAATTACGTATCATTAATTTCATTCTCTCCCAAGCTTGTGCAACATGTTCGTGATCAAGTTGCTTAAAATTCATAATATCGTTTCTAAGAGAGATGATCTTAGCGGGAGGAAAATACTTACATGTAAAAGCATCTTTCCACTTGTTCCAAGAATCAATACTGTTTTTAGGCAAAGACGAAAACCAAGCTTTAGCACGATCTCTAAGCGAAAAAGGAAATAGCTTCAATTTAACGACATCATTATCTACATCATTTTTCTTTTGCATATCACATAAATCATTGAAGCTATTCAGATGAGTAGCGGCATCTTCACTAGGAAGGCCGGCGAATTGATCTTTCATAACAGATTCAACAAAGCAGTATTGATTTCACAAGATTCAGTATTGGCAAGAGGAGCAATCGGGGTGCTAAGGAAATCATTATTGTTGGTATTGGTGAACTCACACAATTTGGTAGTATCTTGAGCCATCGCGACAAACAAGCAATCCAACACACGAGCAAACAAAAGGCAAGCGAGAAAAAGGCAAACGGAGAAGGAGAAGGAGAAGGAGATTGGGAAAGAGAGGGCGAATAAAATGGCAAGGGTGAAGTGGGGGAGAGGAAAACGAGAGGCAAATGGCAACTAATATAATGTGGGAGATAGGGATTGTGATGGGTACTTGGTATGTTGACTTTTTGCGTAGACTCCCCGGCAACGGCGCCAGAAATTCTGCTTGCTACCTCTTGAGCTTGCGTTGGTTTTCCCCGAAGAGGAGAGGATGATGCAGCAGAGTAGCGTAAGTATCTCCCTCGGTTTTTGAGAATGAAGGTATCAATCTAGTAGGAGGCCACGCTCAAGTCCCTCGTACCTGCACAAATCGATAGCAACTCGCAACCAACACGATTAGGGGTTTTCAATCCCTTCACGGTCTCTTACGAGAGTGAGATCTAATAGAGATAATATTTTTGGGGTTTTTGATATAAAGATGCAAAGTGAAAAGTAAAAGGCAAAGTAAAAACAAAGCAAGATTAGAGTGATGGAGATTGATATGGTGAGAATAGACCCGGGGGCCATAGGTTTCACTAGTGGCTTCTCTCAAGAGCATAAGTTTTCTACGGTGGGTGAACAAATTACTGTTGAGCAATTGACAGAACTGAGCATAGTTATGAGAATATCTAGGCATGATCATGTATATAGGCATCACGTCCGTGACAAGTAGATCGAAACGATTCTGCATCTACTACTACTACTCCACTCATCGACCGCTATCCAGCATGCATCTAGAGTATTAAGTTAAAAACAGAGTAACACTTTAAGCAAGATGACATGATGTAGAGAGATAAATTCATGCAATATGAAATAAACCCCATCTTATTATCCTCGATGGCAACGATACAGTACGTGCCTTGCTGCCCCTTCTGTTACTGGGAAAGGACACCGCAAGATCGAACCCAAAGCTAAGCACTTCTCCCATGGCAAGAAAAGCCAATCTAGTAGGCCAAAAAAAACTGATAATTTGAAGAAACTTGCAAAGATAACCAATCATACATAAAAGAATTCAGAGAAGATTCAAATATTATTCATAGATAGACTTGATCATAAACCCACAATTCATCAATCTCAACAAACACACCGCAAAAGAAGAAGATTACATCAAATAGATCTCCACAAGAGAGGGAGAGAACATTGTATTGAGATCCAAAAAGAGAGAAGAAGCCATCTAGCTAATAACTATGGACCCAAAGGTCTGAGGTAAACTACTCACACTTCATCGGAGAGGCTATGATGATGTAGAAGCCCTCCGTGATGACGGCCCTCTCCGGGGGAGCTTCGGAACAGGCCCCAAGATGGGATCTCGTGGATACAGAAAGTTGCTGCGGTGGAATTAGGTTTTTGGCTCCTGTTCTGATCGTTTGGGGGTACGTGGGTATATATAGGAGGAAGAAGTACGTCGGTGGAGCTTCGGTGGGCCCACGAGGGTGGGGGCGCGCCTGGGGGTGTAGGGCGCACCCCCCTACCTCGTGCCCTCCTCGGAGCTTCCTTGGCGTAGGGTCCAAGTCTCCTGGATCTTATTCGGGAAGAAAATCACGTTCCAAAAAGGATTTTTTTGTTTGGACTCCGTTTGATATTCTGTTTCTTCGAAACACTGAAATAGGCAAAAAAACAACAATTCTGGGCTAGGCCTCCGGTTAATAGGTTAGTCCCAAAAATAATATAAAAGTGGAAAATAAAGCCCAATATAGTACAAAACAGTAGATAATATAGCATGGAGCAATCAAAAATTATAGATACGTTGGAGACGTATCACGCGCACTAAAGAAATTCATACTAGCTCGGAGGAAAGACAACCTTCTCTTCAGACCATCAATGAAGAAATTCTAGCTGCAACAATTGATGAAACTGCGTAAGATGACCAGATGGTGGGTGTCGTCACTACATACCCTCAGTGCGGTGACTCAATTCCTTCAGCAGACACTGATACAATTCCAACTGCTATTGCTAAGGAATTGCTAAATCACTTGTTGTGACTGATCTGCATGATTCCACTGGGTCTCCAAGACCAGTGTTTGATGTAATACCACAGAAGCAAAATCTTCAACTAGTTCATGTCATGCCAAAGATTGGCAGAAGCCTCAGGCGACCATAGTTTGATAATGCCAAATTCTTCGAAGAGAAGGGTTTCTTTGTTGGTGAGACCCATGTGACTCAGCCAAGATAAGGCGCTTGCACTTCTGAGAAAAGACACAAATGAACTATCATGCTTCATTGTTGTTGGACAAGAACAAGATCTTCCCGCATCGCCATATTCCTCATGTGGATGTGGAGTCTATTCCCTGCTTCAGGCCTGTATTGGTTGTACTTCATGATGTTGGGTTACTAAGCTTGTGCTCTAACATCTGCGATTGGAATGAAGAGCTAATTCTTCAGATCTACACCACTATGCATTTCTCTGGAAACGCTGACGACATTGTGATACGTCTCCAACGTATCTATAATTTTTGATTGGTCCATGATATTATATTATCTGTTTTGGATGTTTAATGGGCTTTACTAAGCACTTTAATATTATTTTTCAGACTAACCTATTAACCGAAGGCCCAGTGCAAATTGCTGTTTTTTTGCCTATTTCAGTGTTTCGCAGAAAAGGAATATCAAACGGAGTCCAAACGGAATGAAACCTTCGGTTGAGTTATTTTTGGAACAAATGTGATCCGGGGGACTTGGAGTGGACGTCATGAAAGAAGCGAGCAGGCCACGAGGCAGGGAGGCGCGCTTGCCCCCTGGGCATGACCCCCACCCTCGTGGACCCCTCGTAGCTCCACCGACCTACTTCTTCCTCCTATATATACCCATATACCCCGAAAACATCAGAGGGTACCACAAAACCCTATTTCCACCGCCGCAACCTTCTGTACCCGTGAGATCCCATCTTGGGGCCTTTTCCGGCGCTCCGCCGGAGGGCGAATCGATCACGGAGGGCTTATACATCAACACCATAGCCTCTCCGATGATGTGTGAGTAGTTTACCACAGACCTTCGGGTCCATAGTTATTAGCTAGATGGCTTCTTCTCTCTCTTTGGATCTCAATACAAAGTTCTCTTCGATCTTCTTGGAGATCTATTCGATGTAATTCTTTTTGTGGTGTGTTTGTCGAGATCCGATGAATTGTGGTTTCATGATCAAGATTATCTATGAACAATATTTGAATCTCCTCTGAATTCTTTTATGTATGATTTGTTATCTTTGCAAGTCTCTTCGAATTATCAGTTTGGTTTGGCCTACTAGATTGATCTTTCTTGCAATGGGAGAAGTGCTTAGCTTGGGTTCAATCTTGCGGTGTCCATTGCCAGGGGCAGCAAGACATGTATTGTGTTGTTGCCATCGAGGATAAAACGAATATCATATTGCTTGAGTCTATCCCTCTACATCATGTCATCTTGCCTAATGCGTTACTCTGTTCTGATGAACTTAATACTCTAGATGCATGCTGGATAGCGGTCGATGTGTGGAGTAATAGTAGTAGATGCAGAATCCTTTCGGTCTACTTGTCGCGGACGTGATGCCTATATACATGATCATGCCTAGATATTCTCATAATTTGTTCACCCATTGTAATACTTATGCTATCTTGAGAGAAGCCACTAGTGAAACCTATGGCCCCCGGATCTATTTTCCATCATATAAGTTTCCAATCTATTTTTACTTTGCAGTCTTTACTTTCAATCTATATCATAAAAATACCAAAAATATTTATCTTATTATCTCTATCAAATCTCACTTTTGCAAGTGGTCGTGAAGGGATTGACAACCCCTTTATCGCGTTGGTTGCAAGGTTCTTATTTCTTTGTGTAGGTACGAGGCGACTTGTGTGTAGTCTCGTACTGGATTCATACCTTGGTTCTCAAAAACTGGGGGAAATACTTATGCTACTTTGCTGCATCACCCTTTCCTCTTCAAGGGAAAAACCAACGCAAGATCAAGAGGTATCACATTGCAACATGGCCTCTGGACTAGATGAGTGAAGACAATGCACATGTTGATGAACTTCTTCATGCTCTACCAGTTGATCCACCCCTTGACGAAGACAACAAGATCTATGACGAACCTGAGCTGCCACATCATCTGATGCAAGTGCTTATGAAGCCATTAGCTGAAGGAGAAGCTCCAAGGACAACATTCCTTGTGAAGGATTTGCTATATGTGCCAAAAACAGTGTATCTCATTCAGGCCAAAACCTTAGCCCCATCAAAGGTCACAACTCCAACACTTCAGAAGTTGTGGGAGTCATGAAGAATCTAATGTTCCACATCATACATGGTACTCCCATCAACATCCATGATTTCTTCATGAGGACTTTGGTCACAGTGGCACATTCACCTTTTGGTCTGAAGCCTTATGGTCCATGGATCATGAGATTCATCAGATCCCGGTCTTCAATTCATTACAAGGCTGATTGTCAGAATCATCTAAGCTATCTGCCACAAGTTGAAGTTCTTCAGAGCACTATCTCCTTAGTCCTGGCAAGGGCAAGGTTGTAATTGATGAAGTAATTCGTCTCCTTGATGGACAATTTCGTCAGCCTGTCTCAAATTCCACTGCTGATGAAACTATAAGCCAGGACACAACTGCAAAGGCTTCGAGACCATCTTCTTCACCAGAAGCTCCACGTGTCATCACTGACCATGAATTTCCCTCTCGGAGGGGGAAATCATGCATTCATATTCTTGAAATATCTTATGATCATGTATGATTGGATTCCAAGATATGGGGAGATCTCCACAATTTCAACCTGCCATGTGCATTTGCAATCCAAATCATATTCATCATATGCACAACTTCAAGGGGAGTTCCTCAATATCTTGTAACCAATTTCTTCATACTTTGTATTTACACTTCAATTATTTACTCCCGTTGAAAAGCTAACCAATTTTTCATCAATCACCAAAAATAGGGAGATTGTAAGTGCATCAAGTGCCCCCTCAGTGCTTTTGGAGTATTGAAGACAAATAGGTTGAGGGACTAACGTGTTTGTGAGTGTACATAGGAGATATAGTCCCTGAAGATTTGGTTTAACACAAGGAAGGCGACCCCTAAAAATGGACTTCTTCAAGTGAAAAATTTGGTGATAAAATTGGTATGGCCTTTGAAGAAATTGATGTGAAGACTTGAAGCTTGAAGACTTTTGTTTTTTTAGTTTCTCTCTTCTTATTTTGAGTCATAGGAAAAACCGTATTGTCAAATGGGGTCTAGGTGAATCATAGTTCACATTTACAAAGTGATGCTCAAACCTATACATACACAGGACGCTTCGAGTGAAGCCTTTGGAAATCTCCAGAACAGCTGATGCATTTGCTAGCGAGAGTGATGAAGTTCATCTGGTCGCTGACAAATTTGATCAGGCTGAGGAGTTAGGATTTCACCAGTGTGATCTACCTAAAAGTGAAGAAATTGAGTGCCCTGACGAATTTGATAGTTCAAATTTTAACCGTTGCTGCACCGTGGTCCAGCCGTCGAGTGGATTCTTATCCTAACAACGGTCATATAAGAGAAGGGAATTTATGACAATTCATGTTGGGTTGCTCCTTGGCTATAAATAGCCGTCCCCACAACCACTTGTTAGTTGGCTACTCAGAGAGAACTTGGCACTTGTCATTTGAGAGCAACCCATCCTCTGATGACTTTGAGAGAGTCCAAGTGAGGAAAACCCAAAGCCAAAGTGATTGAGCATCACTGACGAGATTGATCTGTGTGATCCGACGCCTTTTACCTTTGAAGAATGTCATTCTTCCAAACAGTTAGGCGTCATGTTCTGAGCACCCAAGAGTCATTGTGGTGTGCGGGTGAACAAGTCTGTGAAGATTTTGGAACTCTACGTTGAAGACTTACCACGAGTTATTGGGCGAGGTCTAAGTGACCTTAGCTCAAGAGGAATATAGTGAGGACTGTGTGTCCTCTGAGTTTGTCTTAGCCGCCTCAACTAGATGTACATTTGATACAGCAACTGGAACTGGCCTACCAAATCGCCGTGTCTTCACCGAGCCAACTTGGTTTCAAATTCCTCACCCATCCCTTACTTTATTCCGATGCTGAAGAATTTGTGATCTACTTTCTGAAGAACTTGAACTGAAGAATTTCATCATGTTGTATTCTGTTTCTTTAGTTCATCTTCATCATGCTTGTATGACTATATGATTGCATGTTATTCATCTGTATCTATCTTGTATGTATGCTTTTCATTACTATGATGACTTAGTTTTCTAGCGTTTCTATTTCTTCACTCTGATCTTGATACGTCCATTTTGCATCATGTTTACCTACTGTTATTTATGATGTTCCTATGCATAATAATGCTTTTTGGAGTAATTCTAATGCCTTTTCTCTCATAATATGCAAGGTTCACACAAAAAGGGAGAATTCCGACAGCTGGAAATCTGGACCTGAAAAAGCTACGTCAGACCATCTATTATGCACAACTCCAAACAAGTTGAAACTTCACGAGGATTTTTTATGGAATAAATAAGAAATACCGGAGCAAATAACCACCAGAGGGGGCCACCTGGTGAGCACAAGACACCAGGGCGCGCCTGCCCCCCACCCCCAGGCGCGCCCTGGTGGGTTGTGCTCAACCCGGCCCACCTCCGGTGCCCATCTTCTGGTATATAACTCATTTTGACCTAGAAAAAATAAGGAGAGGACTTTCGCGATGGAACACCTCCATCTCGAGGCAGAACTTGGGCAGGAGCACTTTTGCCCTCCGGTGGAGCGATTCCGCCGGTGGAACTTCCCTCCCGGAGGGGGGAATCATCGTCATCATCATCACCAACAACTCTCCCATCTTGGGGAGGGCAATATCTATCAACATCTTCAACAGCACCATCTCCTCTCAAACCCTAGTTCATCTCTTGTGTTCAATCTTTGTACCGGAACTATAGATTGGTGCTTGTGGGTGACTAGTAGTGTTGATTACATCTTGTAGTTGATTGCTATATGGTTTATTTGATGGAAGATTATATGTTCAGATCCAATATGCTATTTAATACCCCTCTGATCTTGAGCATGATTATCATTTGTGAGTAGTTACTTTTTTCTTGAGGTCACGAGAGAAATCGTGTTGCAAGTAAACATGTGAACTTGATATGTGTTCGATATTTTGATAGTATGTATGTTGTGATTCCCTTAGTGGTGTCATGTGAATGTCGACTACATGACACTTCACCGTATTTGGGCCTAAGGGAATGCATTGTGGAGTAGTAATTAGATGATGGGTTGCGAGAGTGACAGAAGCTTAAACCCTAGTTTATGCGCTATTCCGTAAGGGACTGATTGGATCCAAAAGTCTAATGCTATGGTTAGAATTTATTATTAATACTTTTCTTGTAGTTGTGGATGCTTGCGCGCGGGGGGTGGGGGTTAATCATAAGTAGGAGGTTTTTTCAAGTAAGAACAGAACCCAAGCACCGGTCCACCCACATATCAAACTATCAAAGTAGCGAACACGAATCGAACCAACATGATTAAAGTGACTAGATGAAATTCTCGTGTACCCTCAAGAACGCTTTGCTTATTATAAGAGACCATTTTGGCCTGTCCTTTGCCTCAAAAGGATTGGGCTATCTTGCTACACTTTTGTCACCATTACTGCTATTTGCTCGTTACAAATTATCTTGCTATCAAACTACTTTGTTACTTACAATTTCAGTACTTGCAGACATTACCTTGCTGAAAACCACTTGTCATTTCCTTATGCTCCTCGTTGGGTTTGACACTCTTACTCTTTTCTAGCGCCATTGCCGGGGAGTGAATCGCTCTTGGTAAGTAGAAATTGGTAAGGAAAAATTATTACTACGTGCTGAAATTTATTGTCACTTGTTACTATGGAAAACAATCCTTTGAGGGGTTTGTTCGGGGTATCTTCACCTCGATCGGAACCACAATTAGTTACCCCTCAACCTACTGCATCTACTGAAAATATTAAATATGAAACTCCTTCCGGTATGATAGAACAACTGCTAGCTAATCCTTATGCAGGAGATGGAACCGAGCATCCTGATATGCACTTGATATATGTGGAAGAAATTTGTGGATTGTTTAAGCTTGCAGGTTTACCCAGAGATGAAGTTAAGAAGAAGGTTTTCCCTCTATCTTCAACGGGAAAAGCATTGGCAGGGTATAGGATATGCAACGATATTGGATCTTGGAATTGGAATCTATTGAAATTGGAGCTTCACCAAAAAATTTATTCTATGCATCTAGTTCATCGTGATCGGAATTACATATATAATTTTTGGCCTCGTGAAGGAGAAGTATCGCTCTAGCTTGGGAGAGGCATAAGTGAATGTTATATTCATGCCCAATCCTGAGCTCACAAGAGAAATTATTATCCAGAATTTTTATGCTCGGCTTTCTCATAATTTTGTGATGGTTCTTTTATGAAGAAGACTATTGAATTCCGGTGGGATCTCTTAGAAAGAATTAAACGCAACTCTGAAGATTGGGAACTCGACGAAGGTAAAGAGTCAGGTATTAAGCTTAAGTTTGATTATGTTAAATCTTTTATGAATACCGATGCTTTTCAAAAGTTTAGCACAAAATATGGACTTGACTCTGAGATACTAGCCTAATTTTGTGAATCATTTTCTACTCAAGTTGATCTCCCTAAGGAGAACTGGTTTAAATATCACCCACCTATCAAATAAAAAATTAAAGAACCGGTACTAGCTAAAGAGGAAACTATAATTTATAATGTTGATCCAGTTGTTCCTACTGCTTACATTGAAAAACCACCTTTCCCTGTTAGGATAAAGGAACATGCTAAATTTTCAACTATGGTCAACAAAAGTTATATTAGAACACCTAAACCTAATGAGCAAATCAAAGTAGAACCTAGTGTTGCTATGGTTGAGGATCTTCAAGAAGAAAATATAGATGGGCATGGTATTTATTCTATGATGAAGCTGCTAGAATTGCCAAATTCGTTAAAGAGGATAAACATAGACTTATTGTTGGTATGCCCGTTGTCTCAGCTAAAATAGGAGATCACTATTATCATGGTTTATGTGACATAGGTGCTAGCATGAGTGCTATTCCCTTTTCCTTATATCAAGAAATTATGAATGACATAGCACCCGCAGAGATAGAAGACATAGATGTTACTATTAAACTTTCTAATAGAGACGCCATTTCACCAATTGGGATTGTTAGAGATGTTGAAGTATTTTGTGGGAAAATAAAATACCCTACAAATTTTCATGTTCTTGGTTCCCCACAAGATGACGTTTGTCCCATTATCTTTGGTAGACCTTTCTTGAACATCGTTAATGCTAAAATAGATTGTGAGAAACAAATTGTTGGTGTTAGCTTTGGTGATGAGTCTCATGAGTTCAATTTTTCCAAGTTTAGTAGAAAACCTCATAAAAAAGAATTGCCTAGTAAGGATGAAGTAATTGGTCTTGCTTCTACTATGTGCCTCCTACTGATCCTCTAGAACAATATCTGCTAGACCATGAAAATGATTTACATATGCATGAAAGAAATGAAATAGACAAGATTTTCTTTGAACAACGTCCTGCTTAAACACAATTTGCCTATTGAAACTCTAGGAGGTCCTCCTCCACCTAAAGATGATACTGTGTTTGAATTAAAACAATTGCGAGACACTTTGAAATATGCTTATCTTGATGAGAAGAAGATATATCCTGTTATTATTAGTGCTAACCTTTTAGAACATGAAGAGGAAAGATTATTGAAAGTTCTAAGGAAGCACCGAGGTGCTATTGGATATACTCTTGATGATTTAAAGGGCATTAGTCCCACTCTATGTCAGCACAAGATTAATATGGAACCTGATGCTAAACCCGTTGTTGACCATCAACGTCGGTTGAACCCAAAGATGAAAGAAGTGGTAAGAACGAAAATATTAAAACTTCTTGAAGCAGGTATAATCTATCCTATAGCTGATAGTAGATGGGTAAGTCCTGTTCATTGTGTCCCTAAGAAGGGAGGTATTATTGTTGTTCCTAATGATAAGAATGAACTTATTCCCCAAAGAATTGGTACATGCCATAGAATGGTAATTGATTTTAGAAAATTAAACAAAGTAACTAGGAAAGATCATTAGCCTCTGCCTTTTATTGATCAAATGCTAGAAAGATTATCTAAGCACACGCATTTTTGCTTCCCTGATGGATATTCTGTTTTTTCACAAATACCTGTTTCTCAACGTGATCAAGAAAAGACCACTTTTACTTGTCCGTTTGGAACTTATGCTTATAGACGTATGACTTTCGGTTTATGCAATGCACCTGCTACCTTTTGAAGATGTATGACTACTATATTCTCTGACTTCTGTGAAAAGATTGTTGAGGTTTTCAAGGATGGCTTTTCTGTTTATGGGAAGTCTTTTGATGATAGTTTAAGCAATCTTGATCGAGTTTTGCAGGGATGCGAGCAAACAAATCTTGTCTTGAATTGGGAGAAGTGCCACTTTATGGTTAATGAAGGTATTGTTTTGGGCCATAAAATGTCTGAAAGAGGTATTGAGGCGGAGAAAGCTAAGGTTGATGCAATCGAGAAAATGCCATGTCCTAAAGATATCAAAGGTATTCGTAGTTTCCTAGGTCATGCTGGTTTCTATAGGAGATTTATCAAAGACTTTTATAAAATTTCTAGGCCCCTTACAAATCTTTTGCAGAAGGATGTTCCTTTTGTTTTTGATGATGATTGTTTAGAAGCCTTCGAAACACTCAAGAAAGCATTAATTTCTGCACCTATTGTTCAACCACCTGATTGGAACTTTCCCTTCGAAATTATGTGTGATGCTAGTGATTATGCTATTAGTGCTGTTCTAGGACAAAGAGTTGATAAAAACTAAATGTTATTCATTATGCTAGTAAAACTCTAGACAGTGCTCAACGAAAGTATGCTACTACGAAAAAGAATTTCTAGCAGTGGTGTTTGCTTGTGATAAATTTAGATCTTACATTGTTGATTCAAAAGTAATTGTTCACATCGATCATGCTACTATAAAATATCTTATGGAAAAGAAAGATGCTAAACCTAGACTTATTCGATGGGTCCTCTTGCTACAAGAATTTGATTTACATATCACTGATAGAAAATGAGCAGCGAACCCCGTAGCTGATAACTTGTCTAGGCTTGAAAATTTTCTTGATGACCCACTACCTATTGATGATACTTTTCCCGATGAGCAGTTAGCTGCAGTAAATGTTTCTCATAACACTCCTTGGTATGCTGACTATGCTAATTACATTGTTGCTAAATATTTACCACCTAGCTTTACATACCAACAAAAGAAAAAAATTCTTCTATGATTCAAGACATTACTTTTGGGATGACCCACATCTTTGTAAAGAAGGGTGAGGGAGTCCTGGATTAGGGGGTGTTCGGATAGCCGAACTATATCTTCAGCCGGAATCCAGGACTATGAAGATACAAGATTGAAGACTTCGTCCCGTGTCCGGAAGGTTCTTTCCTTGGCGTGGAAGGCAAGCTAGGCGTGCGGATATTCAAGATCTCCTACCAATGTAACCGACTCTGTGTAACCCTAACCCTATCCGGTGTCTATATAAACCGGAGGGTTGTAGTCCGTAGAACAACCATCACAACCATAATACCATCATCATACCCATAGGCTAGCTTCTAGGGTTTAGCCTCCTTGATCTCGTGGTAGATCTACTCTTGTACTACCCATATCATCAATATTAATCTAGCAGGAGTAGGGTTTTACCTCCATCGAGAGGGCCCGAACCTGGGTAAAATAAAGTGTCCCTTGTCTCCTGTTACCATCCGACCTTGACGCACAGTTTGGGACCCCCTACCCGAGATCCGCCGGTTTTTACACCGACATTGGTGCTTTCATTGAGAGTTCCCCTGTGTTGTCGCCTTTAGGCCCAATGGCTCCTTTGATCATCAGCAACGATGAGGTCCAGGGTGAGACTTTTCTCCCCAGATAGATCTTCGTCTTCGGCGGCTTCGCTCTGCGGGCCAACTCGCTTGGCCATCTGGAGCAGATCGAGAGCTACGCCCCTGGCCATCAAGTCAGGTTTGGAAGCCTAAACTACACGGCAAATATCCGCGGAGACTTGATCTTCGACGGATTCAAGCCACAGCCAAGCGCGCCGCACTATCTCGAGGGGCATGATATAGCTCTGCCTCCGAACAGTGTCCTGGAGGCCGCATACGCTCCGGCCCCGATCCTCGATTCGAAGCCCGCTGCGTTCTTTGAAGATGAACGGTTGGACGTCACCTCGGGGGCTGCGATCTTAAAAGCCATTGAGCCAAACGCAAGCCCCGCACTCCGCATGGCCCGTGACTCCAAGGAGCCGGACTCTTCTCCGAACTTCGGGTCGTCTGCGCCCCCGCCGATCGAATCAGATTGGGCGCCTGTAATGGAGTTCACCGCCGCGGACATCTTTCAGTATTCACCTTTCGGTGATATTCTGAATTCTCTCAAGTCTCTCTCTTTGTCAGGAGAGCCCAGGCCGAACTATGGCCTGCGAGGTTGGGATTCGGACGACGAAGAAATTCAAAGCCCACCCACCGCCCACTTAATAGCCACTGTCGACGATATATCCGACATGCTCGACTTCGGCTCCGAAGACTTCGACGGTATGGACGACGAAGGAGGAGACGAGCAAGAACCAGCACCTGTAGGGCGCTGGACCGCCACCTTGTCATACGACATATACATGGTGGATGCTCCAAAAGATGGAGATGGCGATGGAATAGCGGAGGATGGCACTTCGAAAAAGCCTCCAAAACGCCGACGTCAGCGGCGCCGCTCCAAATCCCGCCACAGCAGAAATGGTGATTCTGACACGGGAGATAACACTACCTCGGACAGCGTCGAAGAACACCAAAACCAGCAAGATTCGGCACAGGAAGATGGAGAAGACCGCCCTCATGAGAGAGCGGCAGAGCGAGAGGTCGAGGATGATAACTACATGCCTCCCTCCGAAGACGAGGCAAGCCTCGGCGATGATGAATTCATCGTACCATCAGACCCCGCCGAACAAGAGCGCTTTCAATGCAGGCTTTTAGCCACAGCGAACAGCCTAAAGAAAAAGCAGCAACAGCTTAGAGCTGATCAAGATTTGCTAGCTGACAGATGGACTGAAGTCCTTGCGGCCGAAGAGCACGAACTCGGACGCCCCTCCAAAAACTATCCTAAGCGCAGGCCGCTACCCCAATCAGAGGAGGAAGCACAAGACATGGCAGATCGGCCACCTCGCGGACGCGACAGAGAAGCCTGTCGAACATCCAAACAAGCCATGCCCCGCAGCCGCTTCACCAAGGCACGGGAAAACAAACCAGACCTGCGAGACATCTTGGAGGACAAAGCAAGGCAAACAAGATCGATCTATGGATCGCGTGGACGCCCGACGGCACGTGATAGATTTCACTCCGGACACAATAAATCCGGCCGGGCCGAACACAACAGGCACAGCTCCTCCGAACTGCGTCGTGACATAGCCCAGTACAGGGGCGCCGCACACCCACTATGCTTCACAGATGAAGTGATGGAACATAGAATCCCAGAGGGTTTCAAACCCGTCAATATCAAGTCGTACGATGGTACGACAGATCCGGCAGTATGGATTGAGGACTATCTCCTCCACATCCACATGGCATGTGGCGATGATTTGCACGCCATCAAATATTTACCCCTTAAGCTTAAAGGACCAGCCCGGCATTGGCTTAACAGCCTCCCAGCAGACTCGATCGGCTCTTGGGAGGACCTGGAAGCCGCATTCCTCGATAACTTTCAAGGGACCTATGTGCGGCCACTGGACGCCGACGACCTAAGCCATATAATTCAGCAGCCAGAAGAATCGGCCAGACAATTCTGGACACGGTTCCTAACAAAGAAAAATCAGATAGTCGATTGTCCGGATGCACAGGCCCTAGCAGCCTTCAAGCATAACATCCGTGACGAGTGGCTTGCCCGGCACCTGGGACAGGAAAAGCCGAAATCCATGGCAGCCCTCACGACACTCATGACCCGCTTTTGCGCGGGCGAAGATAGCTGGCTAGCTCGCAACAACAACTTATCGAAGAAGCAAGGTAATTCAGATACAAAGGACAAAGGTGGCAGGTCACAACAGAATAAACAGAAACGCCGTGTCAGCAGCGACAGCAATGAAGATACGGCAGTAAACGCCGGATTCAGAGGCCATAAATCCGGTCAGCGGAAAAAGCCATTCAAAAAGAATACCCCGGGCCCGTCCAGTTTGGACCGAATACTCAACCGCTCGTGCCAGATTCACGGCACCGCCGAAAGGCCAGCCAATCACACCAACAGGGATTGTTGGGTGTTCAAGCAGGCAGGCAAGTTAAGAGCCGAACACAAAGACAAGGGGCTAGACAGCGATGACGAGGAGGAGCCCAGGCCGCCGAACAACAAAGGACAGAAGGGGTTTCCCCCACAAGTGCGGATGGTGAACATGATATACGCGACCCATATTCCCAAGTGGGAGAGGAAGCGTGTGCTACGGGACGTATACACAATGGAGCCCGTCGCCCCAAAGTTCAACCCATGGTCCTCTTGCCCGATCACGTTCGATCGAAGGGACCACCCCACCAGCATCCGTCACGGTGGTTTCGCCGCATTGGTTCTCGACCCAATCGTTGACGAATTTCACCTTACAAGAGTCCTCATGGACGGCGGCAGTAGCCTGAACCTGCTTTACCAGGATACAGTGCGGAAAATGGGCATAGATCCATCAAGGATCAAGCCTACAAGGACAACCTTTAAAGGTGTCATCCCAGGTGTAGAGGCCAACTATATAGGCTCCATAACACTTGATGTGGTCTTCGGATCTCCGGATAACTTCCGAAGCGAAGAGTTAATCTTCAATATAGTCCCGTTCCACAGTGGCTATCATGCCCTGCTCGGACGAACCGCATTCGCTAAATTCAATGCGGTGCCGCACTACGCATATCTCAAGCTCAAGATGCCAAGCCCTCGAGGAGTAATCACGGTCAGCGGAAACACCGAACGCTCCATCCGTACGGAGGAGCACACGGCGGCCCTCGCAGCAGAGGTACAAAGCAGCCTGTTAAGGCAACTCTCCAGTCCGGCCGCTAAAAAACGGACAATGCAAAGCGCGCCCGGAGTAACCCGCAGCAAGACCGACTGGCGCGTTCGGAGCAAGCGTAGCAATACGGCCCCAACCCCAGCCATCGCTACATAGTGGATCTAGTACCTAGAGTACACAATTACACCCTTAAAATTCCATGGGCACAGGGGAAGGGGCACACTATTGGTATACCTATAGTACGGCGTCAAACGTACTAGGGGCTGCCAAATTTTTTCCTTTTTACTTTCAGGACTCCATACTCTGAATAAACTGTTCGGCTTCGCTGCCGCACAGACGATGCAAGAACCAGGAAAGCAGACAAAACAACGCCGCATTATGGAACTCTCAGGTGGTCTCTATTTCGAGCAATATATCTGTTTCTAAATTCCACGGCCTGCGCCTGGTCAGGACATGTCAAATAATCTAAAATATTTCTTGTTTATCACACTACTTGTATCGTTCGGCTTGAATAAACAGCCTTCTTATAAACAATGTGTCACATCCTAACTAGTTCATGCATTAGAGTGTGCATCATGTTTTTCTTTTGATAAGAAAATTGAAATGGGGAAGGCAGAACCCCCAGCTCCCCTCCTGAATCTACTAGGGTTTACTAAAATCTTTTTCAATGAACCTGAAATGCCCTTCTAAAATGTTCATCATCTTTGCTTTGGTCTTAAACCTCTGGCAAAAATAGTGCACATTTTTCTAGGTCAACAGAAGGTCATTGAATTAATGCATAAGTATTTGAATTTGGGCATTTAAAATTTACAAAACATTTCAAATGCCCAAATATCTCCAAACTAAAATGTTTCTTGCTGGAAATATTCCAACTAAGGACCAGGTGCAGTTTGGTGATTTTTGGAGTTGTGCTAGTATTTTAAATAAGTCTACAAAGTTACAAAAGAAATAGAAAAGGAAACAAAAGTCAGAAAAGGACTTACCTGGCGCCTGCCAACCGGCCCACCTGCCGGCCCAGCCCAGCTGCCGCGCCAGCGAGCTGCTTGGCTCGGCCAGGCAGGCACGCAGGTGCTCGACGCCGGCACCAGCGAGCGCCACGCAGCTCCCCGCCGCCCTGCTTCACCTCCTCGCCGCCTCGCTGCCCTGGATGAGTTCCACGTCGTCGCCTCGAGCCCCTGGACACGCCGTTCGCCCCTGCCTCGTCTCCCTCGCTCTTCCCCGCCATGGCCGACGCCATCGTCGCCGCTCCGCCGTCATAGCCGTAGCCACCGTCGTCCCCGTGCCACGAGACCGTGTCCAACCTCTCCGCCGTCGTGGACTTCGTCGAGCAGCACGAGCCCGAGCGCTCGCGTGCCCCGAAGCCACCGCACCGACCCCACCCGAGTCCACCGTCGCCGGAGATCCCCTTCAACGCCGTCGCCGCACCAGCTCGTCCCCGACCACGCCGTCTGGCTCTGCGAGTTCGCTGTGAGCATAGCCACCTCCCCATCCTCTCCTTTCCTCTTCTCGTGCACCACAGCGACTGCACGTAGTTCAACCGCACGCGCCGCCGCGGAGCTCGTCGCCGACGAGGCTCCGGCCACCCAACGGCCGCGCCACCCTGTCCACCAGCCTCACCGCACACCCAGGGCCCCGACGCATCACTCCACGCGCCTCGCCGTGCCCCGCAGCCCCGGTTTCACCTTCGCCCGAGCCCCGGCGCCGCCAAACTCGTCGCCGGCGCCAACTCCGGCCACCCCGACCCCAACTGACTCCACCAGTAGCCGCGGTTCGTTCCCAGGAGTGTGCAGATGCCTTCCGCGCCCCATTTGGTGGCCGGAACGGCCAATTTCACTCTGCTCCGCCGCGTCTGGCCTCGCCGGCGGCTAGACGCCGGCGAGTTGACCTTGACCTTGACCACGGGTGGGCCCTGGTTGACTCTGTTGAGTCAATGACAGGTGGGGCCCCCTTCTGTTAATCACCAGATTAGTTTTAACTATTTAAACTAGTTTAATTATCCACTGACATGCGGGTCCCATTGGTCAGTTTGACCTGGACGACTCCGTTGACCCCTGACGTCACGCTGACCTCATGCTGACGCCACAATTAATTTTCTGGATTTATTTTTGCACAGGAAATTCCAGAAATTAGTTCAAACTTCAAAAATTCATAGAAAATTATCTATAACTCCAAATGCAAAGTTTTATATATGAAAAATTATCAGAAAAATCCAACCTATCCATTGGTACTGGTTTCATGCATGTCAGAACAAGTTAAACCCACTGTTTAGGCATTACAAGTTGATACACTAATATGATCTTCATAAATGAGCTACCATTTGAATCTTTGGTTCAAATGGGTTCATTCCCTTCTGGTTTAACTTGCACTAGGTCAGGGCACATCCATATTGCCATGTCATAGCATGCATCATATTGTTGCATATCGTCATGTATTGATTGTGTTCCGATGTGTTCATCGTGGTAGGTTCTGCCTCCGAGGATATCTCCGAGTATCCAACTGAAGGGCAGTATCCCACGACCACTCCATCAGGCAAGCAAACCATTGATCATTCCGATACAAACCCATGTTCTCGCTTCTGCTCTCGTTTACTGCATTAAGACAACGCGTTTCAAACTGCTGTGTGTCGCGGTAGTTGAACCCACTTCCTTTGCATGACCTGTCATTGCCACAGTAACTAGATGAAACCCACTAGCATGTGTAGGAGTTGATTGAGCCAATACATGTGTATGTGTGTTCCTACCATGCTATGCTTGCTATGCTTAGAGTTGTGTCAGGTCTGGCTCATCGGGATGATGATCCGGAGTGAAAGGTTGTATCGTTGTCAATAGTGTGGAAGTGTTGAACACGATTTGGTAAAGGAATCGATGGAAGGCCATGTAGGAGTACATGGTGGGTTGTTTCATTGAGGCCGTTCTTAAGAACTGAGATCTGTGTGTGTGATTTAAGACTCAGCTACTACCACACATTGGGCCCGAAACCAATGGACCCTCTCGGCTTCTTGATCACGCTTGTCCTCTGTCCAGGAGTTGCAAAGTAGTTTCTGGTGTTTGTAGCATGCTGGGGGCCGCACGCGGCGCTGACCATCGGGGTGGGCTGTGTTGCGGTAGGCACGTGGCACGGTGTACCGACTCGCCCGTTTGGTGTCTCGGGAACCCTGCTCACATCGTTCGGGGCCGTTAGTGGAAACCTCGGCCGGACTCCCTGCGGATGGAACCCGAATAGGCGATGAACCTGGACTAGAGACTTGAGTGTTTAGGTAGGCCGTGGCCGACACCCTCGCTGGGCTTCCGCTTGAAGGTTGCCGAGTACATGTCGTGTAAACGGCGATAAGTGGTGAGAGCGTGTGTGAAGAAGTACACCCCTGCAGGGTATAAATCTATTCGAATAGCCGCGTCCGCGGTAAAGGACTACTTGGTCACCTATACAGTTCATAGACAAGTTAAATGGATACTACTAAAACTCTCAAGATAAGTGTGAGTACCGCGGATGGCCCTCTCGCAGGATGGCGAGAGAGGATCCACGGTGGAGTATTGTGATGGTGTTAGTGGACTCGTGTGCGACAAATGATTTACAAGTGGTGTCTATCGTAGGATAGTTTAGCCAAGAGTCAAAGCTGGCTTGCTGCAATAACCCCACTACCTTCTTGAGAATGTGCATGTATAATAGGTTCCTGTTGTAAGACTTGCTGAGTACCTCCGTACTCATGTTGCTTTAATCATGTTTTTCAGACGACTGCACCAACCCCTCTGGTGGGTTCTATGTAGACCTCGACGTTGACGAGTGACTTATCACCCAGGTGGTGATCCAAGACTTGTGAAGGGTCATTGTAGATAGACAGGCTTCGTCAAGCCTTCTTTCTTTCTAGTGTCTGTACTCAGACTACTTTGCTTCCGCATGTGCTTGTATGTTTGTATGACTTGAGTGTTGGGTCATGTGACCCCTATTTGTATGGATGATATGTATGGCTCCTCGGAGCCTTCTAAATAAAGTACTTGAGTCGTAGAGTACTGTTGTGATGCCATGTTGTATTTACTCATATCGGCATATTGTGTGTATGATTGAAATGCTTGGTATGAGTGGGATCCGACTATCTAGTTGTTTATCCTTGGCAGCCTTTCATATGGGGAAATGTAAGTCTTGTGCTTCTGAGCGATAGTAGTCCGCTACAGCCCGGTTCACCGGAGTCCTGCTAGCCCAGCACTACTGCTTGGACACTTGACTGGCCGGCATGTGTTTCACGTCGTTCCTATGTCTGTCCCTTCGGGGAAATGTCACGCGCTGTTATTCGGAGTCCTGCCTAGCCTGCTACAGCCCGGGTTACCGGAGTCCTGTTAGCCCAGTGCTACAGCCCGAATAGATACGTTGATGACCGACATGTTCGATGTGATTCATGTATGCCTGTCCTCATAGGCTAGCGCCGCTTTGGGTTCACAACTAGCCATGTCGGCCCGGGTTCTCTGTCATATGGATGCTAGCGACACTATCATATACGTGAGCCAAAAGGCGCAAACGGTCCCGGGCCAGGTAAGGTGGCACCCGTGGGAGTACCGTGCGTGAGGCCGCAAAGTGATATGATGTGTTACACGCTGGATCGATGTGGCTTAGGATCGGGGTCCTGACACAATGCATAAGCTTTTGTCTATTTTTTGCATTATCATCTTTTAATATATATATATGTTTCTTCCATAACATGATTGCACCCGTACACAATGGTACGGCAAACCACGCCAGGGGCTTTATTACCCTTTTATCTGGTGTGAGAAGTCCGTACACTTTCACAAGTGCGGCACCCCGAACTTATAGCACTATATGCATCGGCTCCGAGTCATGATTTTGGTCATATGTTGGGTTTGAACGGCTCCTATGTTTTGGTACCTTACGTTCCGCTCTATCGGCTAAGGTAGCACTAGGAGAACCACTGCGATTGTGCCCCAGATTAGGTGGGTGAGCACCTCAGTGGAGAAAGCTAAAACAGACTGTCATGATAAGGCGCGAGACCGGTCGCTGTTCGAGAGGTTTTTCGAGTCCCTAAAGGCTTATGCCGCTTTGAGCGGAGAGATGGTTAAGTCCGGCTAAAGGCGTGGATAGTGCCCCGAATTCGCCTTCCGAACTAGGGGCTTCACCGAAATTTAAGATTATAAAGTTCTATGGCTAAGTGAGAGTGTTCAAGCATTATAGTCCGATGGCCTGGTTCGTTGTGCTGAGCGCCTCCCTCGAAGGACCCAACTATGGGAACAAGAGCCCTCAGGTTTATCCCGAACACCCCAGCACTAGTTGCATGGGGGCAGAAGCCGACGAATCTCCATCTCTCAGTTATTGATAAACGGCCGCACAGAAAATAATATTTTAAATTCAGTAAGCATTGCTTAAGCGCATATGAACAAGTTTTCAGCGCACAGGATTCAAACGAGCGAGTTCATTGAAATATTACATCTTTGGCACACTCATCCGCGACAAGGCGAGCTCCAGCAAGAACTTCCTTGTAGTAGTTCTCGGGCTTGCGATGCTCCTTCCCCTGCGGTGGCCCGTCCTTCACCGGCTTCTCTCCGTCCAGCTTGCCCCAATGTACCCTTACACGGGCAAGGGCCCTCCGGGCACCTTCTATGCAGACGGAACGCTTGATGACCTCAAGCCGTGGACAGGCCTCCACTAGCCGCCGCACCAGCCCGAAGTAGCTCCCAGGCAGGGCCTCTCCCGGCCACAGCCGAACTAGTAAGCCCTTCATGGCCTGCTCGGCCGCCTTGTGGAGCTCGGCCAGCTGCTTCAGTTGATCGCTCAAGGGCATAGGGTGTCCGGTCTCAGAATACTGAGACCAGAACACACTCTACGTTGAGTTGTCCTCTTCAGCTCGGTAGAATGCGGCGGCGTCGGATGCGCTGCGGGGAAGATCGAAGAACGCCCCTGGAGAACTCCGGATTCGGGTAAGTAATAGGTATTTCACTTTTATATTCCTACTTTGCATTGAGAATGCCTTACCCGCTGCTATCTTTTTCACATCCTCCAACTCTTGGAGGGCCTTCTGGGCTTCGGCCTTGGAACTCTTGGCGGTCTCAAGGGCAGAGGCAAGTTCGGTCGCTTGCGCTTTCGCCTCAAGCTCCAAACCCTCATGTTTTTTCATGAGAGCTTGCAGCTCCTGCTGCACCTCGCCGCATTGGACCCCAAGCAACTCTCGCTCGGCGCGCTCCTCGGTCGTTTTCTTTTCGGCCTCAGAAAGCGCCTGCCTCAGGGTTGCCACCTCCGTTGCGGCCCCTACAATAGGCAGTACAATCCTGTTATTTTTTGCAATCAAGCCTCTCTATAGGCACATTTTATTATTGAGGATATTTCTTACCTTCCTTTTCCACGAGCTGCCTTTTGGCAAGGCTGAGCTCTTCTTCGGACCTCTCGAGGTCCTTTTTCAGGACTTCCACCTGCGCAGTCAGTGCGGCGGTGGACAGCAGGTAAGCCAGCATACGCATATTCGACTTTTTATTGTTAGACTCCTGCGAAAATTATTAGATCCTCTATTAGGCTTTTCTTTCCGAACACCGAACAGAGCATCAGGGGCTACTGTCTATGCGGTAATGAATTTAGCATATTTTTTGCTTACCTGGAAGCCTGTTAGAAGGCTAGCGCAAGCTTCATTCACTCCGCTCTTGGCAGACTGAACCCTTTGGACCACCGTACTCATAACAGTACGGTGCTCCTCGTCGATGGTGGCGCCTTCAAGCGCCTCCAACAGATTATCCGGCGCCTCTGGCTGGACAGAGGTCGCCGGCTCAGACGGCTTACTCCTCTTGGCAGGAGTTCGCCCACCGCGAGCCAGGACGGTTGAGTCCGGTGCGGAGTCCGGCACAAAGCCGGACTTGGAGCCCTGGGGGGTTTCATCCCCTTTACTCCTAGGGTCCTGAAGATTGCCTTGCGGCTCCTCCAGGACCACCTCCTCTTGCCCTATTCAGCAGGACGCCGCTTCGGCGCCGCCCGCCCTGCTGGGGGAGACCGCGGGCGGGACAGAGTCCATGTCCGACGAATCCAGGGAGCCGCTCGACGAATCATCGAGTGCGGCTTGGGGCGGGCTGCGCAAATAACATTCGACATTAGGGTAAGCTGCGCACTTGAAGATACTATGAGTCATTCTGGTATGTAAATACTTACGATGCCGCCGGACGCTTGGTTCTGTCCGGCCACTCCTCTCCGCCCTCTTCGGTGTTGAGGGAGTAGTCCGACGGAGGGGTCTTCCTTTTCTTCGACCCCTCGGCCTCCCCCGTTGGGGCGGCCTTCTTCTTTTTCGCTCCCCTCGCTGGAGGGGGAGAGCTTCCTTGTTCCTCCTCCTCGTTTTCACGAGAGGAGGGCGTCGCAGACTCGCCAGATGACGAGCTCGACACCACCACATTGCGGGCACTCTTTCGAGTCCCGGTGGTCTTCTTCTTCTTGGCCTTCTTCTCCGGCACCACATAAGGCGCCGGAGCCAGCAGCTTCTCTAAGAGAGCTGGGGCTGGGTCTTCGGGTAGAGGAGCCGGACAGTTGATGGGTCCGGCTATCTTCAGCCACGCCTGTCAAAGGCAAAGGGAGTTTTTAGATCCCACATAGAGTTAATCTATGTAGAAAAGCTTAACAAACCTGTGAAAGGTATAAATAGCTTACCCCGCCAGCGTTGCGCTGCGAGCTGTATCCGCGATCCTCGGAAGCGGATGTGGGGCACTCGGCACCTTTGGTTAGCACCTTCCAGACGTCTTCATACGTCGTGTCGAAGAGCCTATTGAGGGTTTGGTGATGCGCCGGGTCAAATTCCCACAAAGTGAAATCTCGTTCTTGGCACGGGAGGATCCAGCGGACGAGCATGACCTGGATGATATTGACATGCCGGATGGGCTTGTTCATCAGGGACCGGATGCAAGTTTGCAATCCGGTCACTTCTTCTTCGTTACCCCACGACAGGCCCGTCTCTTTCCAGGACATGAGCCGCGTGGGGGGTCCGGATCGGAACTCAGGGGTCGCGCCCCATTTCGAGTCGCGTGGCTCGGTGATGTAAAACTACCCTGCCTGCCACCCCTTTAAGGTCTCCACAAAGGAGCCATCGAACCAGAGGGCGTTGGCCATCTTGCCGGCCATAGCACCTCCGCACTCCGCCTGGGTGCCGGACACCACCTTGGGCTTGACGTTGAAGGTCTGGAGCCAGAGGCCGAAGTGGGGGCGGATGCGGAGAAAGGCCTCACACACAACGATAAACGCCGAGATATTGAGGATAAAGTTCGGGGCCAGATCGTGGAAGTCCAGGCCGTAGTAGAACATGAGCCCCCGGACAAAAGGGTGAAGTGGAAAACCCAGTCCGTGGAGGAAATGGGCGAGAAAAACTACCCTCTCATGGGGCCTTGGGGTGGGAAGAAGCTGCCCCTCCGTAGGAAGCCGGTGCGGGATGTCCTTGGACAGATATCCGGCCTTCCTAAGCTTTTTAATTTGACCCTCCATAACGGAGGAAGCCATCCACTTGCCTCCCGCTCCGGACATCACTGGAGCAGGTTGAGGAAGAAAGAGCGGACTTGGGCGTTGGAGCTTGAGTGCGCAGGAGATGGATGGGCAAAGGAGGAAGAAGGCGTAGGTGGAAGAGGTGGATCTTTATCCCCTTATATAGGCTTATGCCGTTATGCGTCCCCACCTACCTAATAAAACTCGCTTGCCGCTCAAACGCCGTGGTAAATGGCGCGGTTGGGTTACCCACGTCCGTATTAATGAGAATTCCGTTAAAAGGGGCACACGATCTCTGCTTCGACAAGACGTGCCAAGGAAACCGCCTCGTTGAACGTACCGCGGTGCAACAACAAAAAATAATCCATACAGAAGGCTTGGTCGCAGTGTTATGACGCACTACGGAATACGTCAGCAGATTTGATTTGTGTTTGTATTATTCTCTATATGGCAATACGTGGAAACTTGTTTTGCAGAGCCGGACACTGTTTTGGGTGTTTATTATCTTCTTGAAGAATTTGGAGGAGGAAACCGCCTTGCAATGTCGAAGACAATTTGCGCGCCGGACTCGTCGCTGAAGCCTGGTTCAGGGGCTACTGAGGGAGTCCTGGATTAGGGGGTGTTCGGATGGCCGAACTATATCTTCAGCCGGACTCCAGGACTATGAAGATACAAGATTGAAGACTTCGTCCCGTGTCCAGAAGGTTCTTTCCTTGGCGTGGAAGGCAAGCTAGGCATGCGGATATTCAAGATCTCCTACCAATGTAACCGACTCTGTGTAACCCTAACCCTATCCGGTGTCTATATAAACCGGAGGGTTGTAGTCCGTAGAACAACCATCACAACCACAATACCATCATCATACCCATAGGCTAGCTTCTAGGGTTTAGCCTCCTTGATCTCGTGGTAGATCTACTCTTGTACTACCCATATCATCAATATTAATCTAGCAGGAGTAGGGTTTTACCTCCAACGAGAGGGCCCGAACCTGGGTAAAATAAAGTGTCCCTTGTCTCCTGTTACCATCCGACCTTGACGCACAGTTCGGGACCCCCCCTGCCCGAGATCCGCCGGTTTTTACACCGACAAAGGGGTAGATGGTATTATTAGACGTTGTGTACCTGAACATCAAGAGGGACAAATACTACGGAAATGTCACTCCGAAGCTTATGGAGGACATCATGCTGGAGACAGAACTGCTCACATGGTATTGCAATCTGTGTTTTGTTGGCCTACTCTCTTCAAGGATGCCCGTAAATTCATCTTATCTTGTGATGAATGTCAAAGAATAGGTAATATCAGTAAGCGTCAAGAAATGCCTATGAATTATTCACTTGTTGTTGAACCATTTAATGTTTGAGGATTTGATTACATGGGACCTTTTCCTTCCTCTAATTGGTATACACATATTTTGGTTGATGTCGATTATGTTACTAAGTGGGTAGAAGCTATTCCAACTAGTAGTGCTAATCACAACACCTCTATTGGAATGCTTAAGGAAGTTATTTTCCCAAGGTTTGGAGTCCCTAGATACTTAATGACTGATGGTGGTTCACACTTTATTCATGGTGCTTTCCGTAAAATGCTTGCCAAGTATGATGTTAACGATAGAATTGCATCACCCTATCATCCTCAGTCTAGTGGTCAAGTTGAACTTAGCAATAGAGAAATAAAATTAATTTTGCAAAAGACTGTTAATAGGCCCTGGAAGAATTGGTCTAAGAAATTAGATGATGCACTCTGGGCCTATAGAACAACATATAAAAATCCTATTAGTATGTCTCCTTATAAAATGGTTTATGGAAAAGCTTGTCATTTGCCTATTGAGTTAGAACATAAAGCATATTGGGAAATCAAAGAACTCAACTATGATTTCAAACTTGCCGGTGAAAATAGGTTATTTGATATTAGCTCTTTAGATGAATGCAGAACCCTAGCTTATGAAAAATGCCAAGTTATTTAGAGAAAAAGTTAAAAGATGGCATGATAAAAGAATCCAAAAGCGTGAGTTCAAAGTTGGAGAATATGTTCTTTTGTACAACTCTCGTTTTAGATTCTTTGCAGCAAAACTCCTCTCCAAATGAGAAGGACCCTATGTTATCGAGGTGGTTTATAGATCTGGAGCTATCAAAATAAATAATGCCGAAGGCACTAACCCGAAGGTTGTTAATGGGCAAAGAATAAAACATTATATCTCAGGTACGCCCATTAATGTTGAAAGAAATATTATCCAAACTATGACACCATAAGAACACATAAAAAGAGAACTTCCAGAACACTCTAGAATCGTGAAAAAGAGGAGGTACGTGATACGGTAAGTAACGGACTCCGAAAAAACTGCAAAAATATTTTCTGTCTGTTTTGGAAAAATAACAAAAATTAGGAAAAGAAGAAACTACCGGGAAAGTGACCCTGGTGGGCACAACACACTAGGATGCGCCTGGCAAGTAGGTGGGTTGTGCCCACCTCGGGAACCTTCTGGACTCCATTTTTCTTCCGTTTGCTTGTTTCCCAAGATAAAAAATATTTATATACCCCTCAAACCTATTCACCACTGTATTGCGAAGAATCTTCTGTTCTCTTTTCTTGCTGTTTTCGGTCAGAACTGTTGAGCCAGGTGAGGGAGTCCTGGACTAAGGGGTCCTCGGGCGTCCGGCATGTTAGCCATCGGTCGGACTGATGGGCTGTGAAGATACAAAGACCGAAGACTTTACCCATGTCCGGACGGGACTCTACTTGGCATGGAAGGCAAGCTTGGCGATCAAACATGTAGATTCCTTTCTTAGTAACTGACCTTGTGTAACCCTAGATCCTCCCGGAGTCTATATAAACCGGAGGACTTAGTCCGGAGAGGGAGATACTCATTACCATAGTCATATAGGTTAGACTTCTAGGGTTAGCCACTACGATCTCGTGGTAGATATACTCTTGTAATACTCATATTCATGAAGATCAATCAAGCAGGAAGTAGGGTATTACCTCCATAGAGAGGGCCCAAACCTAGATAAACATCGTGTCCCCCGTCTCCTGTTACCATCGACCTTAGACGCACAGTTCAGGACCCCCTACCGGAGATCCGCCGGTTTTGACACCGACATCGGTGCTTTCATTGAGAGTTCCACTGTGCCGTCCTCAAAAGGTTAGATGGCCCCTTCATTCGTCAATGATGACGTTGTCCAAGGAGAAACTTTCCTCCCCGGACAAATCTTTGTGTTCGGCGGCTTCGCACTGCGGGCCAACTCATTTGGCCACCTGGAGCAGATCGATAGCTACACCCCTGGCCATCAGCTCAGATTTGGAAGCTTGAACTACATCACGGGCATCCATCGAGATTTGATCTTTGCCGGATTCGAGACTGTGGCAACCGCTCCTGGTCACCTTGATGAACATGACCTGAATCTGTCATCAGATCGCATCCAGGAGATAGCTCCTATAACTACTCTGGCCTTAGATCCGGAGCATACTATGCCATCCAAGGACGGGAGGCTCAACCCTACCACGGAGGCCGCAGATTCTCCGGCGTTGGAGCCGTACATAGACTTAACCTCACATGATATCTGTGTCACTGGAACTCCAGACTCGTCTCTGGTTATGAGTTCCGAATCATGTGAGTCCGCGGACGCCGAACTTGGTCACTTGCAGATCTTTGAATTCAGCACCGCAGACATCTTCCAGCACTCGCCCTTGAGCGATGTGCTAAGCTCATTAAAAAACCTGTCCTTGGCGAGGAACACACAACTGAACTATGTCCGGTTCGAACCAGGGGCTGACGATGGAGAATTTCGCTCCCCACCCGCCACCCACTTCATAGCCACGGTCGAGGATCTAACCGACATGCCTGATTACAGCTTCGAAGACATCGACGGTATGGACGACTATGCGGACGTGGAGCAGGGCCAAAACCCGCCATTCACTGGACGATGGATGGCCACTTCTTCGTACAACGTGTACATGGTGGATACACCTAAAGAAACCAACGACGATGGCCAAAAAGATCCAGTTGAGAATAAAACTCCTGAGACACAAAACAAACGCCGGCGTCCTCGGCGCCGCTCTAAGTCACGTCGTTCCAAAGACAGCAATGCTGGGACCGGAGGAAATAATACTCCGGAAGATGCCGAAAATGACGAAGACCCTGCCGAGGCAACTTCCGAACAGGCGGAACCAGGAAATAGGCAAGTTAGCCCTGATGAACAGGCCACACATGACAATTCAGAGGATGACAATTACCTCCCGCTCTCTGAAGATGAGGCAAGCCTCGGCGACGAAGAATTCATCGTGCCACAGGAACCTTCCGAGCAGGAGCGCTTCAAGCGTCGGCTCATTGCCACAGCAAGAAGACTGGAAAAGAAGCGGTGGCAGCTTCAAGCTGACCAAGATCTGCTCAATGACAGATGGACTGATGTCCTAGCAGCCGAAGAATACAGCCTCAAACACCCATCCAAGAGTTACCCGAAGCGCAAAATGCTGCCTCAGTTCGATGAGGATGCACCAAAGTCCATACCTCCCTTGCGCAATACGGCTAATAGACCACCACGTCGTCGGGAGGAAGCGGCAATCCAAGCTGAACAACAGCCTATACCACCGGAGCATGAAAGCAAATATAAAACAGCCCAGGATTATAAACACGGCATTCGGCAGGACCTGCACAAGAAAGCAGGTCATACCAGATCGATCTACAGATCACGAGGACGCACCTCAACACGAGACGACGACTATCTATCCGGACGTGCCGAACCTAGTCATGCCCGGGACGAAAATCGCAGACGAACCCCATCAGAGACACGTCGCGTCATGCCCCGATATAGAGGTGCCGCACAACTACTTTGCTTCACTGACAAAGTAATGGATCACAAATTCCCAGAAGGGTTTAAACCCGTAAATATCGGATCGTATGATGGAACAATAGATCCCACGGTGTGGATCGAAGATTTTCTTCTCCACATCCATATGGCTCGCGGAGACGATCTCCACTCCATCAAATACCTACCATTAAAACTCAAAGGACCACCTCGGCACTGGTTAAACAGCCTGCCTGAAAACTCGATTGGCAGCTGGGAAGATCTGGAAGACGCCTTCCATGACAACTTCCAAGGCACATATGTCCGGCCACCGGATGCCGATGATTTAAGTCACATTGTCCAGCATCCCGAGGAGTCTGCCAGGATGCTCTGGACTAGGTTCTTACTTAAAAAGAACCAAATTGTAGACTATCCGGACGCAGAAGCCCTAGCGGCCTTCAAGCACAGCGTCCGGGATGAGTGGCTTGCCCGCCACCTCGGTCAGGAAAAACCAAAATCAATGCCAGCCCGTACGGCCCTGATGACCCGCTTTTGCGCCGGAGAAGACAACTGGCTCGCTCGTAGAAGCAATAGCACCAGTGACCCGGGCACTTCCGAAGTTCGGGATGGCAATGGGAAGCCACGACGCAATAAAAGCAAGTACCGCAATAGCAATGAGGGAACACACGATACAGCGGTCAACGCTGGATTCAGCGGCCCCGGGCCCGGCCAACGAAAAAAGCCTTTCACGACAAATAAGGACGGACCATCCAATTTAGACAAAATATTGGATAGGCCCTGCCAGATTCATGGCCACCCCAACAAACCAGCTAATCACACCAACATAAGCTGTTGGGTTTTGAAACAGGGCGGCAAGTTAAATGCCGAACACAAGGAGAAGAGGCCGCCCGGCGACAGCGACAACGAAGAGACACATCAACCGAACACCGGGGGGGCAGAAGCAGTTTCCCCCGAAGTAAAAATAGTAAACATGGTATATGTCACATACACCCCTAGAGGTGAATGCATAGGAACCCCTCCCCCCCCCCCCCCCGTACAGATATCTCAGCTGAACTGCAAAGCGGCCTCATCTCGCCACATATCTCATCGCCCATTGCGCCGCCGGTCTCTGTTCAACACGACCGATCAATGTCCATCCTGGACTAGCAATTCGGTTTCTGCCGGTCGCCTAATATGCCTAAGAAATCGGTACCGCGCATACATAACTATGCACTTAAAATACCATGGGCATCAGCGGAATAAGGATGGGCTTACAAGTACTCCCATATACTCCCTTGTTTTTCTAACCAGCTTCATTTCTTCCTTTTTACTATCCTCTCTACAGATGGCTCAAAGGCTGGTCACCCAGGGACACTATGGGAGTTCGGGCTCATACAATCATCCAAAAGTTATTCCCGTCAAGGAGTACCCTAATCAAGGAAAGGCGACGCAGACGTGCGACAGGAGGTCCAAAATAACTTTTTGTAGACCACAGTCAGTATTTTGAGCCTGTAAGGTGCCTTTATGCTCAGCCCTCGACCCTTGGCATGTAAAATAGCCAGGGTGTGGCTTTGTTATCTATATAAAACGGTTGGCACATCACTTAGATCCCAGTAAAAATATTCTGCTCTTTTCTACAGAACCGAGTTTTACCCTTACGGTCATTTCAAACCTACACCTCGGCACAACTTGCCAGGGGCTTGGTATGGGAACAAACAAGTAGCCCACAAGACCGAACAGCTCTATAGCGTACTTCGGCGTTGCGAGTTTTGGCCTTATATGCATCAGCTCCGAATCATGTCTTGGGTCAAAAGTTGGGTTGCCCGACTCCTGTGCTTGCTACCCTACGTTCCGCTCTATCGGCTAGGGTAGTAAAGGGAGAACTACTGCGATTGTGCTTCTGGTTCACCTGGTTAAGCACCTTAGTAGAGAAAGCCAAAAACTGATTGTCATGATGCAGCGAGAGCTGGTCAACCACTCGATGACTTATTGGAATCTTTCGCGATTCCCCCAGTGTCACACGAAGGACCTCTTTCCGGCCAAATGTGTAAACACATCATATGAGAATAAGCCGCATACATACCAGGGGCTATATCGTAGACCCACCATAAAACTCCTATGTCTAAGTGAAAGTGTTAACGCCCTATAGTCCGATTGCCTGGTTCGCCGCATTGACACCTCCTTCACGGACCAAGACGTTGGGTCAAGAGTGATCACATGCTTTTCTGAACACCCCCGTACTTCCTACGAGGGGGCTGAAGCCGACGACTGGAAAACTTTCAGATCATATACAAACGGCCGTACAGGAGGAACAAAAGCCTTCAGACAAAACTAAAATATAGTCTGAATATAAAAATTGTCTTTTACATTTCGCTTACACTTCACTCAAACATTACACCTTTCAAACATTGACCCTCTATCAAGCGGGCAACCTCTAAGACGTCCTCAAAATAATGCTCTGGCGCATGATGGTCCTTGCCCTGGGGTGGACTCTTTGCCGCAACTTCGATGGCCTTCATCTTCCCCCAGTATGTCTTGACACGGGCGAAGGCCATCCGTGCACCTTCAACGCACGCCGACCGCTTAACAGCGTCGATACGTGGTGCCGCATCAATGAGCCGCTGCACCAAGACAAAGTAGCTATTCGGAATAGGCTCAGTCGGCCACAGCAGGATTATGACGTTCTTCATGGCAGCGCTGGATATCCTATGAAGCTCGGCCCATCAAGACATCTGTTCATTCAGCAGCAGAGGGCGCTTCGATGCGCCAAATTGTGACCAGAAAAGCTTCTCCATTGCATATCCCTCTCGCGCTTAGTAAAACTACGCCGCATCGGAAGAACTCTTCGGCAAGTCTAAAAATTCATCTGGAGAACTCCACACTTGGTTAAGCTGAACATAGTTCGGATCACCGAACTTAGTCTATAGTAAAAAGGGCTTACCGGCCGCAATCTCCCCAACTTGCCGGATCTCCTCACAGGCTGCTCTAGATTCGGACCGCGCTTCTCTCGCCTCTCGCAAGGCCTTATCAAGTTCAGCCGTTTTGGCTTTATTCTCCTTCTCAAGAAATTCACATCGGCTAGCAGCATTTTTTAGTTTGAGCGCCATCGTGGACATTTTCTCCTCGTCTTGGTGCTGAGCAGCTTGTTCGGCCTTTAAGTCGGCCGACGCCTTTTCGGCAGCTGCATCACTATACCGGGCCTGCTCCTTGGCCCGGGCTAGCTCTGTGCGAAGAATTTCAACGGCGGCGGCACCATCTGCAGCCATGTATATCCCAATATACAATTTTCAACATCATGCTTATATTACAAACACATATGTGTAGCAGTTGCTCTGAGTACATACCTTGTGACTCGTCAAGACGCCTATTGATCAACGCAACGTCATCCCCTGCCACATCAAGCCTCCGCTGCAGCTCAGCAATATCCGTAGTCCGGGCAGTCGCCAGGGGAGAAACAGCCTGTGTCCCAATTAACCAAATTATTCCCTGAACATTTCTTTTTGATTCTCGGATCGCCTCCCATGGGAAGCAACCCGAGTCTCAGGGGCTACTACCTATACACAGGTGCATTTCGAAAATACAGTTGAAAATATTACATCACAAGCCTCGAAGCCTCTCAGCAGGCTCATGAAGGCTTCATTCAATCCACTCTTTGCGGATAGAATCCTCTCAACCACCGTACCCATCAAGGTACGCTGTTCCTCCGAGACAGATGCTTTTCGCAGCATGTCCCTCAACATATCCGGCGCCGCCAGGTCTCCGGAACCCGCTGTAGGAGCACGACATCCTTTGAAGGAACCTGTTCACTCGCCTCCAGAATCATCGCTGGTCAAAAACCGGATAGTCCAGGGCCCTCATTGTTGGCCCCCGAATCCTGGATGATCGGGGGTTCACCTTCGGGCACTGCCTCCTTCATCCCTCGCGCCGCTTGTTGATCAAGAAAAACCCTTCGAGGCGACACTTCGGAGTCGTCCGCCTTATTGGGCAAGGAGGCCGGGGGAGGCGTCTCGCTTTCCATCATCTCTGGGAGAAGATCTCAGGAAGAAGAGGATTGCTCAGGAAAACTCTGTACCGAACTGTAAAGATACACATGTACGTTGCATGTCACTTCGGTAACAGGAAAGGAACGGGATGTGATCAAAGCATCCCGGATTCACTTGCGATTTGGTCGAAGGCTTGTCCTCATGACGGAGTTGTTCAACGACGTCGCCTTCCAATCCCGAGCCGCCTAACGATGGCATCTTGCCCCTCTTGGGAGACAGCTCCTCCCAACCTTCGGAGGCGGCCCTTTTCTTCCTGTATGGAGAAGGGAAGCTTGCTTCTCCTTCGCCTTTGTCTTCGGGCGAAGAGATGTCGATTTCTCCGGACTCGGTGTCTAATGTACCTCCGGAATGAAGGCCATACCTGGTCTTCCCACTCTCGACCTTGCTATCCTCCACCGGCACCTGGTACGATGCCGGTGCCAGCATCCTTGTTAGCACGGGGTTCGCTGAGTCTTCGGGAAGAGGGGCCGGACACCTAATCTGTTCCGCTTTCTTTATCCAGCCCTGGAAAGAGATGGTTTGCTCAGTGTCTTACCACAGGATACCTGATTAGGAGGTTTTCGGCGGACGGGTACTTACCGTGGTATCCGGATGGTTACAGTCAAGGCCAATGTCTTCGGTAGCATTCGACCACTGTTTTCGTTTCCCGAAAAATAATTTCCACATCCCTTTGGGTGTAGTGCCAAATAAGTGTTGAAGTGTCCGTGGCCCCTCAGGATTAAACTCCCACATGCAGAGAGGTCGCCTCTGGCACGACAAGGTCCGACGAACCAGCATTACTTGAATAACATTGATAAGATCAATGTCCCTCTCGAGGAGGCTCCGTATGCGGCTTTGTAGAGTCTGTACCTCATCGGTTGACCCCCAGTCCAACCCCTTATTGATCCATGATGCAAGCTGAATCGGAGGGTTGGATCGAAACGCAGGCGCAGCCGCCCACTTGGAGCCACGGGGCTCGGTGATATAGAACCACTCCCACTACCATAAGTCAGAGGACTCGGTGAAGGATCCTTTTAGCCAAAGAGCACTATTAAGCTTGCTCACGGCGGCGCCACCACACTCCGCCTACTCCCCCTATCATCTGTGGCTTCACATTGAAGGTCTTGAGCCACAAGCCGAAGTGTGGAGGGATTCGAAGGAAGGCCTCGCATGTGACGATAAACGCCGAGATAAGAACAGAGTTCGGGGCCAGATCGTGGAAATCCATCCCATAGTAGAACATGAGCCCTCGAAAAAAGGGATTAAGGGCAAAGCCTAACCCTCGTAGGAAGTGGGAGATGAACACGACCCTCTCGCCGGATCTGGGGGTAGGGATAACCTGCCCTTCGGCGGGGAGCCGATGGAGCATTTCTGCGGTCAGATATCTCGCCGCCCTAAGCTTCGCAATGTCCTCCTCTGTAATAGAAGAAGCCACCCACCGACCGGGAAGGCTGGATCCGGACATGATTAAGGCTTGGGGTGGTCGAAACTTGGGTTTTAAAACTCAAGATAGCAAGGGATGAGGAAGAAGCAAATGTGGAAGAGAGAGAGGCGGGTCTGTACCCCCTTATAAAGGTCGTAAGCATCTAAACGCCAACTCCCGGGCCTTAAAACTTGCCTGTTTCCAAGGAGTTGTGCCATAGAGACGGTTGGGTTACCCATGTCTGTGTTGATCAAAATCCCTTAATAAGGGGGACATGATCTCGGCTCGGATAAGACGTGCCAACAAAGTCACGCCTCAAAACCCGGGGCTATGGGCCAAACGGTTTAAAATAATGTCCCAACGGTGATGTGGTGTCGTGCTAAGAATAGTTGTCAGTGGACTTGGATTTATAAATTATTGTGCCCTCCATGGAAATACACAAAACTTATGTTATAGGTACGGACACGATCATTACATCTGAAGACCATCTTGGAGTTCGGAAGAAGGAACCCGCCTTGCAATGCCGAAGACAGATCTACGCGCCGGATACCTTGTCATTGAAGCTAGGTTAAGGGGCTACTGAGGGAGTCCTGGACTAAGGGGTCCTCGGGCATCCGGCCTGTTAGCCATGGGCCGGACTGATGGGCTGTAGGATCTAGAAGTGGGTGTGTCTAGAGGGGGGGTGATTAGACACTTAGTACTAAAGTTGCAGTTTTTAAGCCTTTTTGGTTTGAGTGAAGTTTTAGGCACAATTTCAACATACACAATACATATCAAGCAAGCATGCAAAGAGTATATAGGCAGCGGAAAGTAAAGCATGCAACTTGCAAGAATGTAAAGGGAAGGGTTTGTAGAATTCAAACGCAATTGGAGACACCGATGTTTTTCCCATGGTTCGGATAGGTGGTGCTATCCTACATCCACGTTGATGGAGACTTTAACCCATGAAGGGTAACGGTTGCGCGAGTCCACGGAGGGCTCCACCCACGAAGGGTCCACGAAGAAGCAACCTTGTCTATCCCACCATGGCCATCGCCCACGAAGGACTTGCCTCACTAGCGGTAGATCTTCACGAAGTAGGCGATCTCCTTGCCCTTAAAAACTCCTTGGTTAAACTCCACAATCTTGTCGAAGGCTCCCAAGTGACACCTAGCCAATCTAGGAGACACCACTCTCCAAGAAGTAACAAATGGTGTGTTGATGATGAACTCCTTGCTCTTGTGCTTCAAATGATAGTCTCCCCAACACTCAACTCTCTCTCACAGGATTTGAATTTGGTGGAAAGAAGATTTGAGTGGAAAGCAACTTGGGGAAGGCTAGAGATCGAGATTCATATGGTAGGAATGGAATATCTTGGCCTCAACACAAGGGTAGGTGGTTCTCTCTCAGAACATGTAGGTTGGAAGTGTAGATGTGTTCTGATGGCTCTCTCCACGAATGAAGAGGAGGGGGAGGGGTATATATAGCCTCCACTAAAAATCCAACCGTTACATACAATTTACCAATCTCGGTGGGACCGAATCAACAAACTCGGTCGGACCGAAAAGGTAAACCTAGTGACCGTTAGAGATTTTCGGTGGGACTGACATGCATCTCGGTAGGACCGATATGGTTAGGGTTTGGGCATAACGTAATCTCTGTGAGACCGATTACACAAACTCGATGAGACCGATTTGGTAATTAGCTAACCAGAGAGTTGGTCAGGCAAACTCGGTGGGACCGATTTGCTCTTTCGGTGAGACCAAAAAGTTACAAAAGGGAAACAGAGAGTTTGCATTGCAATCTCGGTGGTACCGATCCGCTCTTTCGGTGAGACCGAAAAGTTACGAAAAGGAAACAGAGAGGTTGCAATCCCATCTCGGTGAGACCGAGATCCCTATCGGTGAAACCGATTTGCTAGGGTTTTGGCAGTGGCTTATGACATATGAAACTCGGTGGCGCTGGATAGAAAGAATCGGTATGACCGAGTTTGGCTTAGGGTTTAGGTCATTTGTGGAAGTTGGAAAGTAGTTGAGGATTTTGGAGCATACCATTAAGCACACAAAGCAAAGGGCTCATTAAGCAACACCTCATCCCTCCTTGATAGTATTGGCTTTTCCTATGGACTCAATGTGATCTTGGATCACTAAAATGTAAAATGAAGAGTCTTGAGCTTTTGAGCTTGAGCCAATCCTTTGTCCTTAGCATCTTGAAGGAGTTCCCACAACGTTTAGTCCATGCCACTCCATTGTTGAACTTATCTGAAATATACTAGATAAAAATGTTAGTCCAACAAGAGATATGTTAACATTAATTACCAAAACCACCTGAGGAGCACTTGTGCTTTCAATCTCCCCCTTTTTGGTAATTGTTGGCAACATACATCAAAGCTTTAGATTAAGATAAAAGGAATAGCAAGTAAAGCTTTGGAAGAACATGTAACGAACATAGGCTCCCCCTATATGTATGCAATCAAGTGAATATAACATGTGGAAGCATGTGAGAGCATAGTCATGACAGAGTAGGCAATGTGTTACATGTATCTTGGCCATATGCATCAGAGCAAAAGATTATTAAGAGAAATACATTCATGCTTATGAGTCCTTGCAAACAGTATGTACAAAAGCAAGAATTCCTCATACTCATGATTCTGATGCATATACTTACCTTGTAGTCTTGAGTTGGCTTAGGATGGAATGAACCTGCATAAACAAGGTTAGATAACACAGGTACATCCACTAGCCAGAGCAAACCAGCGAAAACCACAAAAATACCAAGGCTGGGATGACATGTAGAGAGTGAGTACAAGGTACCACATTAGATTAGACATGTCCCCAAGAGTAAAGATATGCAATGAATTTGAATGATTTATTTCCCTTAGATGTCTTGCTCCCCCTGACTTTGACATGGGATATATGGAGAAGATAGGGAACAGAAAATTTAGAGCTGAAATATATGAATGAATAGAACATAATGCAAATGAGCACATATGACATATGAACATGTCTTTCCCCCAAAAAGACATGTGGCATCTCTCCTCTTGAATATCAAGCATCTGGGATCCTTGAGTGTTCTCTCCCCCTGGAGGGCTCTTCTCCCCCTTAATACTTTCTCATTTGAAGATGATAAGCTTTGATGTGATCTCTCTCTCCCCCTTTGACATTAATTTCCAAGAAGGTTTTTCTGGAATCTGTCATATAGGTTTGGTCCTTGAGATTCAGCAGAAAGCAATGAATAAAACTGTGATGCTTGTAGAGGATAAGATTCATCGAGTGGAGCTGGATTAGAATAAATATAGAATAAGTGGCAAACTGTTTTTCCTGTTGCGAAATCGGTGGCACCGAGTGACATTTTTTGGTGGTACCAAAAGGATCCGGTTGGACCGAAAACTACAATCCGGTGAAACCGAGTTCACTACAGAGAAAACATTTGTCACCTCAGCTCACTAGTCAAATAAGATCTCACAAAGATTTGCAATGAATTAACTGAAAGATTTGCAAAGAATTTGATGCAGAAATATGCAGGACAAAAATCAAAAAGAAAAGAATAAAAGTTCTAGATGAAGTTTTTTTTGTTAAAAAGAGGGAAATAAATATGCAAGGGACAAGTGCAATAACACAGAAAAGAATCATAAGAGAACTTCATCTAGGATTGGGCGGTGACAAAGTCACCTATGTTAGAGTATATTGACTTAGAGTCAAGTGAGAACACTTGATCATAGGTCATACTCATCGTTTAAGCTCAAAATGGGGTTACCATTTTTCGTTTAAGCTTCTTGATGTATTCACATCTTGTTGAGTTGCTTTGACTCATGACTTTGAGTAAAGCTTCTCTAATATGGAATATCCTACCTTGGGTGGTGGTGTGGATCTTACTCATGTAGTTGAACTTGTGTGGGTGCTCGAAGTTGATGTAGCTCATCATGAGTTGGGAGCACCCCTTGGAATTTGAGTTCATCTTCCTACATGGGTTAGTTCTTGCAAGGAAAAGCATTTTTATATCCAAAAATGGCAATTCATGAAGCTCAACATAGAATTTGTCAAAGGATATATTTGAATGGTTTCGTGCTTCCTTGTCTTCAACCACGGTCGTGTAGAGACTTGGTGATGTAGAGATTGCTCAAGATGTGAGAGAGTTGCAATCTCATAGAAATAGATTCATCCAAGTACCTACATGGGTTAGATAACATGCAAGATGCTAATATATCCAAGACATAAGATAGTCATCATAAGAGATATATCAAGGATTAGACATAAGCTCATGTCTTGCATGTATCCAATAGAGTTTTTACTCCAAGTTCGAAGCATCAATGGTGTTCAATTCTCCTCTCAACCTACAAAACACTTTCTCATCAAGTGGTTTAGTGAATATATCCGCTAATTGCTTATCGGTGCGCACATGTTTAAGATCAATGTCACCCTTAGCAACGTGATCTCGAATGAAATGATGACGAACTTCAATATGCTTAGTTCGAGAATGTTGCACAGGATTATGACCAATTTTGATAGCACTTTCATTGTCACAAAGCAATGGAACATGTTTCACATAGACTCCATAATCTTTAAGAGTTTGGGTCATCCAAAGTAATTGAGCACAACATGAACCAGCGGCAATGTATTCCGCTTCGACGGTAGATAAGGATACCGAGTTTTGTTTCTTGGAGGACCAAGACACAAGAAATCTACCAAGAAATTGACACGTACCCGAAGTGGACTTTCTATCAACCTTGTCTCCGACATAATCCGAGTCGGAATACCCAACAAGATTGAAAGAGGACCTCTTAGGATACCAAATGCCAAAATTTGGTGTATGGATTAAGTATCTCACTATCCTTTTCACGGCCTTAAGATGACATTCTTTAGGAGAAGCTTGATATCGTGCACACATGCACACACTTAGCATAATGTCGGGACGAGAGGCACATAGGTATAACAATGAACCAATCATAGAGCGATAAACCTTTTGATCAACCGGTTCACCATCTTTGGTCAAATCATTATGTCCACTAGTAGGCATGGGTGTAGACATACCTTTGCATTCTTGCATACTGAACTTCTTGAATAAGTCTTTGGTGTACTTCGTTTGAGAGATAAATGTGCCTTCCTTAGTTTGCTTGATTTGCAAACCGAGAAAGAATTTGAGTTCACTCATCATAGACATCTCAAACTTCTTTGACATTAGCTGTCCAAACTTCTCACTAAAAAGAGGGTTAGTAGAACCAAATATGATATCTTCAACATAAATTTGGCATACAAATAGTTCTCCATTAACCCTTTTAGTAAAAAGTGTGGAATCAATTTTTCCAATTTCAAAACCACTTGCAATAAGGAACTTGGTCAAGCATTTATACCATGCTCTAGGAGCTTGTTTAAGACCATAAAGGGCTTTGTGAAGTTTGTAAACATGATTAGGTTTCTTAGGATTGACAAAGCTGGGAGGTTGTTTGACATAAACTTCCTCCTCTATTTCACCATTTAGAAAAGCACTTTTAATGTCCATTTGGTACAAGGTGATATTATGGTGATTAGCAAAGGCATGTAAGATGCTAATGGACTCAAGTCTAGCAATGGGAGCATATGTCTCACCATAGTCCATACCTTCGACTTGTGTGTACCCTTGGGCGACGAGACGTGCTTTGTTGCAAACCACTTGTCCATCTTCATCTTGCTTATTGCGAAACACCCATTTGGTACCAATGATGTTGTGGTTGTTGTCGGGCTTCTCAACCAATGTCCAAACTTGGTTTCTCTCAAAGTTGTGTAGCTCTTCATGCATAGCGTTTATCCAATCCGGATCTTCCAATGCTTCTTCGACCTTCATAGGTTCAATGCTAGAGATGAATGAATAGTTTTCACAAAAGTTAGCTAAACGAGTTTTAGAGCGAGTGATTCTCCCGGTTTGAATATCATTGTAGATTTGCTCGACGGGATGATCTTTGGCAATTCTTGCTCGAACTCGTGAAAGCTTTTGCTTGGATCTTCGTTGAACTTCTTCTTCATCTTGTTCTTCTTCTTGGCCTTCTTCATCGTTGGCGTTGTCGTTCTCTTGTCGTGGTGGAGAAGGAGGTTTTTGATGTTCGCCTTGATGCATTTCCTCGTTTCCTTCATATTGGTGTGTCCCACTTGTGGATGCCTCCGTGTCGATTCTTGGTTCACCTTGTCATGAAGTAGAAGCTTCCACTTGGACGGACGAGGTACTCTCCTTCACCTCCGTTGGACGAATTTTGCCAATAGACAAGTCTTGGATTGCTTCCGAAGGGTCTTTGTCTCCTACATCAATTGGCAATTGCTCTACTTGCGAGCCATTAGATTCATCAAACTTCACATCTACCGTTTCTTCAACCTTTCGGGTGAAATTGTTGTAGACACGGTAAGTGTGAGAGTTTGAACCATAACCAAGTAGGAAACCTTCATGAGATTTAGGAGCAAACTTTGAACGACGATGCTTATCTAGAATGTAGCATTGAGCCAAATACTCGAAAGTATCCAACTTGGGGTTTGTTACCGGTGAGGAGCTCGTATGTCGTCTTGCCGAGTAGCTTGTGAAGATACAAGCGATTTGTTGCATGACAAGCCGTCTCAACCGCTTCTGCCCAGAAGTGCTTCGGCGTCTTGTACTCATCAAGCATCGTTCTCGCCATTTCGATGAGCGTCCGGTTCTTCCTCTCAACAACTCCATTTTGTTGAGGTGTGTACGTAGCCGAGAACTCATGTGAAATCCCTTCTTCGTCAAGAAAGGTATCCACATTTGCGTTCTTGAACTCCGTTCCATTGTCACTCCAAACCTTCTTGATCTTTACGTCAAACTGATTTTGGGCCTTCCTAGCGAAGTTTTTGAAGATCTTTTGGACCTGCGATTTATGATCAAGAAAGAACACCCACGTAAATCTTGAAAAATCATCAACTATAACTAGACCAAAAGAATTTCCACCGAGACTCTTGTAGGCATTGGGACCAAAAAGATCCATATGTAGTAGCTCGAGTGGCCTCCTTGTGGTCATGATGTTCTTCACGGGATGCCTTCCTCCAACCTGTTTACCTGCTTGACAAGCACTGCAAAGTCTATCCTTATCAAATATGACATCGTTAACTCCAAGGATATAATTTCCTTTAATAAGCTTGTCAAGGTTTCTCATGCCAACATGACCTAGTCGTCTATGCCACAACCAACCTTTTGAGGATTTAGAAATGAAGCAAGTTTTAGGTTGTGCCTTTTTAGAGAAATCGACAATATAAAGGTCACCTCTACGTATACCGGTAAAGACCATTTTATGATTATCTTGACGAAACACTTGGCAATCTACCTCAGTAAATAGGACATTTAAACCGAAATCAGCAAGTCTATATACTGAAAGTAAGTTGTAGCCAAGGGATTCAACAAGCATGACATTTTGAATGGAGCTATCGTGTGAGATGGCCACCTTACCAAGGCCAACCACCTTACCCTTTGAATTATCACCAAAGGTGACATACTTTCGAGGGCCGTCATTTTCAGCAAGCTCACGGAACATCTCTTCGTCTTCGGTCATATGATCGGTACATCCACTATCGAGAACCCATTCCTTTCTCCTGACACATATCCTCGAAGGTTTGCCATAAGACCAAAGTGTCTCATTGCATCATCAAGATCGAAGTCACTATCATCATTCTCATCGTAGTATCCATGTTCAACATGATCTTGTGATTCATCATTTCCTAGAGAAAGTGATTCATTAGATAAAAGATCATCAAAGTGGTCACTTTTATGAATTCTTATAGCTTCGGATATAATATCACTAATGATTCCAACATTTCCTTTAGCATGCATGAGATTAGTAAGCTCAAGTAGACAATCACCAAAACTAGGATCACTAGAGTTCATTTTACTCATGGCAATAGATTTATGAAGAATTTCATCCAAGTTTTTCAAGGAATAATCGGGGAATCGTTCCTCAAGAAATTTCCATATAGTATAGGCGCACTTAAGAGTAGGTAAACTAGCAATCAAGTATTTGGGCAATCCTCTAATGATGAGCTCAACGGTTCTAAGATTGCGAACCATGTTAATATCTTCATCTAGAGTGGGATGCATAGGATCAACATGAGGAGCACAAGGGCTAGCAATATACTTGTTCAAATGATATTGATTGAAAACCACAAGCATCTCATTTTTCCATTCATGAAAACACTCTCCATCAAGAATAGGCACTCTATGTCTAAGACTCCCTAAAGTAGGCACATCCATCTTCCTCCAATGGTGATTAAACCAAGGCAATGGAGACCAAAGCTCTGATACCACTTGTAGGATCTAGAAGTGTGTGTGTCTAGAGGGGGGGTGATTAGACACTTAATACTAAAGTTGCAGTTTTTAAGCCTTTTTGGTTTGAGTGAAGTTTTAGGCACAATTTCAACATACACAATACATATCAAGCAAGCATGCAAAGAGTATATAGGCAGCGGAAAGTAAAGCATGCAACTTGCAAGAATGTAAAGGGAAGGGTTTGGAGATTTCAAACGCAATTGGAGACACGGATGTTTTTCCCGTGGTTCGGATAGGTGGTGCTATCCTGCATCCACGTTGATGGAGACTTCAACCGACGAAGGGTAACGGTTGCGCGAGTCCACGGAGGGCTCCACCCACGAAGGGTCCACGAAGAAGCAACCTTGTCTATCCCACCATGGCCATCGCCCACGAATGACTTGCCTCACTAGCGGTAGATCTTCACGAAGTAGGCGATCTCCTTGCCCTTAAAAACTCCTTGGTTCAACTCCACAATCTTGTCGAAGGCTCCCAAGTGACACCTAGCCAATCTAGGAGACACCACTCTCCAAGAAGTAACAAATGGTGTGTTGATGATGAACTCCTTGCTCTTGTGCTTCAAATGATAGTCTCCCCAACACTCAACTCTCTCTCTCACAGGATTTGGATTTGGTGGAAAGAAGATTTGAGTGGAAAGCAACTTGGGGAAGGCTAGAGATCGAGATTCATATGGTAGGAATGGAATATCTTGGCCTCAACACAAGGGTAGGTGGTTCTCTCTCAGAACATGTAGGTTGGAAGTGTAGATGTGTTCTGATGGCTCTCTCCACAAATGAAGAGAAGGTGGACGGGTATATATAGCCTCCACTAAAAATCCAACCGTTAAACACAATTTACCAATCTCGGTGGGACCGAATCAACAAACTCGATCGGACCGAAAAGGTAAACCTAGTGACCGTTAGAGATTTTCGGTGGGACTAACATGCATCTCGGTAGGACCGATATGGTTAGGGTTTGGGCATAACGTAATCTCGGTGAGACCGATTACACAAACTCGATGAGACCGATTTGGTAATTAGCTAACCAGAGAGTTGGTCAGGCAAACTCGGTGGGACCGATTTGCTCTTTCGGTGAGACCGAAAAGTTACAAAAGGGAAACAGAGAGTTTGCATTGCAATCTCGATGGGACCGATCCGCTCTTTCGGTGAGACCGAAAAGTTACGAAAAGTAAATAGAGAGGTTGCAATCCCATCTCGGTGAGGCCGAGATCCCTATCAGTGAAACCGATTTGCTAGGGTTTTGGCAGTGGCTTATGACATATGAAACTCGGTGGCGCCGGATAGAAAGAATCAGTATGACCGAGTTTGGCTTAGGGTTTAGGTCATTTGTGGAAGTGGGAAAGTAGTTGAGGATTTTGGAGCATACCATTAAGCACACAAAGCAAAGGGCTCATTAAGCAACGCCTCATCCCTCCTTGATAGTATTGGCTTTTCCTATGGACTCAATGTGATCTTGGATCACTAAAATGTAAAATGAAGAGTCTTGAGCTTTTGAGCTTGAGCCAATCCTTTGTCCTTAGCATCTTGAAGGCGTTCCCACAACCTTTAGTCCATGCCACTCCATTGTTGAACTTATCTGAAATATACTAGATAAAAACGTTAGTCCAACAAGAGATATGTTGACATTAATTACCAAAACCACCTGAGGAGCACTTGTGCTTTCATGGGCTGTGAAGATACAAAGACCGAAGACTTTACCCATGTCCGGACGGGACTCTACTTGGCGTGGAATGCAAGCATGGCGATCAAACATGTAGATTCCTTTCTTAGTAACCGACCTTGTGTAACCCTAGATCCTCCCGGTGTCTATATAAACCAGAGGACTTAGTCCGGAGAGGTAGATACTCATTACCATAGTCATATAGGTTAGACTTCTAGTGTTTAGCCACTACGTTCTCGTGGTAGATATACTCTTGTAATACTCATATTATCAAGATCAATCAAGCAGGAAGTAGGGTATTACCTCTATAGAGAGGGCCCGAACCTGGGTACACATCGTGTCCCCCATCTCTTGTTACCATCGACCTTAGACGCACAGTTCGGGACCCCCTACCCGAGATCCGCCGGTTTTGACACCGACACTAGGAATCATATCTTCTTCCTCCAACAACGTGGAAGAGGATGCTTGGTTGATGAAGATTGAGCTGAAGAGGGAAGAGCCCGTAGAAGCCATTAAAGGGGACAAGAGCAAGGAGGCTACCGGAGATCAAGCGCCGGTGGTTGAGCTGGCTTGGCCTGCTGAAGAATAAGAAGAAGATATCCTTAAACCTTACTATGCTTATCTTACCCCTACTGAGATCGAAGACTTTTGGATCATTGAAACGGTTCGTGTGCAAAATAAATATCTCACTCGTGAAAATATTCTGCATCAAGAGCACATCATCTTCCTCCGGAGCATCATCCGTAGATTGAAGAATCTCTTGATCATGAAGGACAGGAGCGCCTCTACCTCATCACCACCACCTCCTTCTTCATCACCAAAATAAAATTGAGTATCGGGTATGGGCACTCCCCTTGGCTTCCGCCAAGCTTGGGGGAGGTGCCCCGCTATCGTATCACCCCCACTATCTTTTGCCTTTATTTATTTTAGTTTGATCCATAGTTATCTTTTGCTTTAGATGAATAAAAGTTAGTTCGATCCTTTCTTTTCAAGAGTTTGCTTAGTGATCCATCTTTCTAATCGTGTGCGAGATTTATAATAAAGTTTAGTTTGAGTTTTTGCTTTTTTTACTTTCATGTTTTAATAAAATAAAGGAAATAAATGAAAAAGATCATATGCTAATCTTATGGTAGGTGATGGCACCACATAAGGAAAATTATAAGTAGAAAATTTTATTAGAGATTGACAAACATAGCATTGGTCAATGAGGCAACTCATTAAAGAATTAATAAGGGAAGAGAAGATTCACATATAAATATACTACTAGAAATCTTTTGTGATTGTGAGCCTCCATCGAAATATTATATGCCAAAATTGTTGATGTTGGACAAGGAAGACAACATAATGATTTATGTTTCTTCATATTCACATAGAAGTTATATTGTCATAGATCCTTCAACATGTGGTGCTTGCCCCTATCTTTGCTAGCCAAAAATTCTGCACCAAGTAGAGATACTACTTGTGCATCCAAAAAACCTTAAACCCAAATCTTATTTTCAAGAGTCCACCATACCTACCTAGGGATTGCGCAAGATCCCTCAAGTAAGTTGTCATCGGTGCAATAAGGCAATAAAAACTGCTTCTAAAAGTGTTAGATCATTTAGTGTAAGAGAAAATTGAGCGTTGTATGAACTTGTGATAGCAAAGAAATAAAATCAACAGACTGCATAATAAAGGTTACTATCATAAGGGGCAATAACATGACGTTCTTTTGCACTAAGGGGTTGAGCATACAAACAAATAAGCGCATGGCAACCTCTGCTTCCCTCTGCGAAGGGCCTATCTTTTACTTTTATGTATTTACTTTTATGCAAGAGTCAAAGTTTTTCTCTCTATTCCTTTTTATTTTTCTCCTTTGGCAAGCATCTTGTGGTGAGGAAAAATCTAGGCACATATGTCCAGTTAAATATGGTGGCATGAGTTATTATTGTTGACATCACCCTTGCGGTGAATATGTTGGGAGGCGAAACTATAAGCCCCTATCTTTCTATGTGTCCGGTGGAAACGTTTTGCTCATGTGTATGCGGTGAGTGTTAGCAATCAAAGAAGACTATATGATGGTTGAGTATGTCGAGTTGCCTAAAGGCTCCGATACGTGAGCCTTCCTGAAGAGATGATGAATTGTAGTTACAAAGTTGACAGAGAACATAGTTTGTTGGTTTCCAATAGAGTTTATACTTTATACTTCGATAGTGTGATGAATTGTTACTTATTCATGAGAGGTCTATGATAAAAGTTCCATGATAAAGTTTTATGTTTAAGTTTGTTGTTGTTATAATAATGAACATGATGCTTCTATGTCCGTATTTTGTTTTTATCGACACCTCTCTCTCTCTCTCTAAGCATGGGACATGTTTTTCGATTTTGGTTTTCGCTTGAGGACAAGCGAGGTCTAAGCTTGGGGGAGTTGATACGTCCATTTTGCATCATGTTTACCTACTGTTATTGTTGGGTAACGCGGTAATTTCAAAAAAATCCGTACGCACATGCAAGATCTATCATGGTGATGCATAGCAACAAGAGGGGAGAGTGTAGTCCACGTACCCTCGTAGACCGTAAGCGGAAGCATTATGACAACACGGTTGATGTAGTCGTACGTCTTCACGATCCGACCGATCCTAGTATCGAAATTACGACACCTCCGCGATCTGCAAACATTCAGCTCGGTGACGTCCCACGAACTCTCGATCCAGCTGAGTGTCGAGGGAGAACTTCTTCAGTACGACGGTGTGATGACGGTGATGATGAAGCTACCAGCACAGGGCTTCGCCTAAGTACTGCAACGATATGACCGAGGTGGATTATGGTGGAGGGGGGCACCGCACACGGCTAAGAGATCAACTTGTGTGTCTATGGGGTGCCTGTCGGTTCCATATCCGGCGTATCTCGTAGTAGGGGTCCTAAGCTAGGCGTCTTGGAGCGATGGTAACATGGATAGAGGGTTTTACCCAGCTTCGGGCTCTCTCAAAGAGATAATACCCTACATGTTGCTTTTGATTGTATTCATATGGGGTGTAGTACAGAGTACATGTATCTACCACGAGATTGTTCTAATGAATATGAGATTGTCCATTGACTAGCCTGGCCTCGGTTTATATATGCACCGTAGGCCTAGGGTTTAGAGGAGTCCTTGTCTTGGGCGCCAAGTCTTGTGGAATCCTCCTTGTATGCGGCATGGGCTATCCGAACTGGCCCAATAGTGAACCGCCATGGGGGTCCTCGGCCCGATCCAGCTGGTCGGGAGATGACGTGGTGAGTACCCCCTAGTCCAGGACACCGTCAGTAGCCCCCTGAACCGGTCTTCAAGTTGGGACACTTCTAGATTCTTCTGGACAGTTCTTCATCTTCGGTCGTCGGTCTTGAAAACTGGTTCAACAAATCTTCCCATCTTCGATCTTGAGGATCGCCGAAGTAAATCCGAAGAGTTTAGACGTCGGCTATCCGAGGAGCCCCTTTAAGTTCTCGAGCTTTATCAGTGCCTTGTTATTTGTATGCCACGCCTCAGTTTGAAGTTGTTCCCGGGCGGCAACATCCTCTTGCGTCCGAGCACCAACGCCAGACTGCATTCGAGGTATCTTTTGCAGCCGAGCACCATTGTCGGACCGCTTCCGAGCTCCAATGCCGGAATGTATCCGAGCTCCAACGCCGGACTATGTCCAAGCTCCAACGCCGGATTGTATCCGAGCTCCAACGTCGGACTATGTCCAAGCTCCAACGTCGGACTATGTCCAAGCTCCAACGCCGGACTATATCCGAGGTGTCATAAATCACCTTGGTTCAAAAAAGTTGAAGGAGTTTAGCCGATCTTAATGCCAGAAATGCCCTTTATGGAGCCAACCACTAGCACCCGAGCTTTATGCCGGACTGCTTCCGAGGTGGTGCACCACCATGACTGCGGGCCGATTTATTTTTCAATATTTTTGATTGGTGCAATTTATTCTCTGCCGAGATATATAGCCGGTAGCCCTCAAGGTGTGTACCGGTCTAAAACCCGAGATGCACCTGAAGGATGACATAAGACCGCTGATCCCAGTAGCCCCTGAGACTCAGGTTGATTCACAAAATCGGCCTGAGGATCAACTCCTAGCTCGGCAGAATACTTCGGGACACAAAAAGCGTGTGCAAAGTCCTCAAGACTCAGGTTGGCTGCGGCCGACCAACCTGAGGATCATAATCTCCTCAAAAACTATATTGCACTTAAATTGTCTGCATTGGATTGTCAATGCAGTAGCCCCCGAGAATTGTGTTGGGCAAAATGGCCGACCCTAGGATCGTACCTCCTCGGGAACAAGTTCAACTGTCATGTATGTTTTGACAATGCCGAACTATAGTTTTAGGAAAGAGTTTCACGTCGAACACCTCAACCAAGAGAATGTCATGCTTCTTTCGTCGTGCTTCGATATGACACATCTGATCTCTAGACTTCAAGTGGGTCAGCCCTCGGCTTCAACCTCCCTATCCCGAAGGCGGAGTGTTTCACAGGCCAGTTTAGCGAACTAGACGCGAGTGGCTTTAGAGATAAGCCAGGCTACCCGGCTATTGATCATACACCAGAGTCGAGAAAGGAGTGGTAGAAAAAGACTGTGCAGCGACTAAGAAGAAAACATCTATTATAAAACGGCTCATACTAATTTAAGAGCCCACAAGTGACTTGGGTAAAAGAATTTTATCTATAATGAGTGTATGTACCGAAGTACTTATATCATATATGTGTTCACCCGAACTTTAAACGCGTCTTAACCGACCGTCGGCTTCTCCCTCTTTAGCCAAGGGCCAAAAAGTGTTATGTACTCCACCTGTCGAGAATATCGACGGTGTTTCAAATAACCAGGCAATCGGGCCATAAGGCTGTAATAGACAAAGCGCGCTCAGGGAACTTATGCTATATTACTGATGAAGTGTAAGAAGCATCTTCGAAGAAAATAGTACCTCCACTGATACCTTTCTTCGGTTGCTCATTGTTACTATGAGACTTGTGCAATAGATTTTTTCTATTCATGAGTTCCGCCGTGTGCCGACCATGATTGAAAACAATAAGAGCGCAAGCTTTCGGCTTCACCCAATCTGAGGTCCGAGCTCGGATGACCCGATCGTGACAATCGCAGAGGTGCTCCCTTTACTCCCTAGCCGAACTATCGGGAACGTATGGGTAAACATAGGAGCAAGGCAACCCATCTTGCGGAACACTTATGTTAACACGGTGCATATTGTGGCGTAATACACGAACAAGGAACGAAGCCATACAAGTATAATCATATGCAAGAGGAAAGGCTTTATAAAGGAATCCCCCAAGTAAACGGGGTATTTGAATTTGTGTGTCACAAACAAAGTTTTGACAAGGAAGTTTTACAAAAAACTTTTTTCCTAAAAAAGTATAATGTTGGTCGAACCGAACAAAATTTAAAACTGAAAGTTTTTTAGCATGAAAGCGACTTAGCTGGTTAATGTGCTCGGTGTTGATGACGCGATTCGGGCTTGTGGCGGGACGAAGATGCCCATTTATCTGTGACAGATCCGACAAGGTTCGTAGTCTTCGACATGGCCGAGGTCCCAGCCACCAAGCCCGAGGTGGTCGAGCAAAGAGATCGGCATTCCAAAGAGGTGAAACCCCCAGTCCGGCCGCGGTGATGGAGCAGGTCGGCGGGTGACACTGGAGTCTCCGACCGAGTGGGTTGATGAAGCGACAATGCGGGGTTGCCAACACCGGGTAGCATGTCAAGGTGACAACACAATTTGGTCGATAGAGGTGACAGCGTGGCCCGGACTAAGTAAATTGCCTGCATAGATAAAATAGTGCAAACCAAAAATGATAACAATATAAAAATTGCATAGTTTATTTATGCGAAGTTGATAATTCAACGAATATAGCCTGGGTGCCGAGGACGGTGTCGACGCGGGTCGTTAATGCCACAGTGAGGGCACCTGGAGCCCCATCGTCAGCCAATGTGTCACAAACAGGTCGGCGATGTGGATGTCGGCCACGTAAGCTGCTTGTTGCATCGATCCAATCTCGATGGACGTGAAGCAACTGGGAGTGCTAATTGCTTCAGGGAAGCACATGAAAGTCAGACCATTAGTAAAAGTGTAGACGGTCTCCAAACTTAATTAAATGATAGAGAAAAGAAAAAGCAAATCTCCCTGTGACCGCGCTGAGATTGGTCTGGCGTGATCACGCAGGCTAGACAACAACGTCGAATTGCCGAGGTGGTGGCGTGACATAGTCAAGGTTGATTATCTGGCGCGAAGTCAGTATCAACATTGATCAACATGTCGAGGTGACAACAAGAGACTGGCCAGATCGACGCCATGTACGAGGGTCGGCAAAAAAATTCTCTGCAAAAATAATGTAGCACAATGGAACAGAAACTATTCTCTGTATAATAATTTATGTGCTAGACAAATAGCTAAGAAACATAAACCCTGGACGGCGATGATCGTGGAGGACCAAAGCAAATAAAGAGACACTGGTCAAACTTTGATCTTTGCCAGAAGCAGTGCTAGCTGAAACTTTTCGAAAAGGATTGCTAGGAACTGCCGGCTCCCGACGAAGAGCTGAATTAAAAAGGGGAAAATAATTAAGTCTCCCTGTTTGTGTGCTGCCATGGAGCCAAGTCCCTATTGGGGTACTGCTTCCGCACTATCTCTTCGGCCAGATCGCCTGTTGGTCGGATCGAGTCCGGATCCGATGTCGACCCATCCGGGGCAACAATGTTTTTACGACAACGTCCGGACAGATGGCCTGCATACGCAAAAGTGCACATTGAACGCAAAAAGTATTTTGGATACACTAAATTATACAGCATAACAAATTGGAAAAGGTGCACCTGATCTGCAGCTATGGTAGCAAAAGAACTGCCCAAAGTGCTATATAATTAGCTAGCACGTTCCATCGATCAAACCTTGATGGGTGTGCACGACCGATATTTTTACGCCTTGTTACCGCTCTGTTCTCGGATGCAACTGTTTAGACCGGCTAGCCGGAAACTGTTCGGATCAGAACCGGCCGGACCACCACATCGACGGACCAAATTTTAGACTGGTCAATAAAAGTCTGATGTTCCTGTTTTGGGCAGCACGGCATAATGTGCCACTATCAATGTTCCTGCATACATAAAGCAGTGTAGGATGGAAAATAAAAAACCTTTTGTATAATTTATCTATGCAAAATAAATAATTTTAAGAAATATAGCATGTCACTAAGGTCGATGAAGACGGAGGAGTGACGACGCGATGGCGGAGGCGCCGCTGCGTGGTTTTCATAACCTCAAGTGGTACGTGCAAAGCTATCTGCACTTTTGATCAAGCGAACCTTGAAAAGCACGGTCCAATTAGTACTAGTACATTAGCACTTGTCGAACCCATGCTCAAATAAGTAGTAGACCACGAGAGACAGCCTTGATACTAGTAGATTAGATTAAGAGGGTGTTTGGATACGTTTTAGTCCCATGACTAAAAGTAGTGGGTTTAAAATTTGCTAGCTTCACCCATGCTTGGATCCAAATACTAAAGAGACTAAAATCAAGTTATTGAGCATTTCTTATCCTCCAAACCCTTCAATCCAGAACTCACATGTGTTAAATGAGAGGAATTAAATGAGGAGAGAGAGGGCTAATATATATTTTAGTAGGTTTCCTATGACCAAAAAAATTTTAGCCTCAAGAGTAGTCCTAGCCTCTCTTTAGTCAGGGGTGCTTGAAACTTTAGCCTCTAAAAGAGACTATTTTTAGTCAGACTAAAATAAGTCCCTTGGATCCAAGCACCCTCTAAAAAGGGGAAGGGGAAGAGAATCTCCCTGTTGCTGCCGATTCGATCTTTCGCCAGCATGCCCACCTGCGCCGCACTGCGTGGGCAGTACGGGCTACACGCTCACCTCTGCTGGGTCGCCGTCGCCTGTAGCTAGTCTGATAACTGTGCCGCCGTTTACAAACACAATTCACCAGGATCTTTATGGTACACATGGTAGTTCGGAATCTAGTGATCCACCAGGCGGCGGATACGGTCGCAGTCGCTAGAAGAATCCTCGATCCGGTCTGACTGCAGACGAATAGCACGACACGGTACCGACGACTTTGCAACAGAGAAAATTCACATGCAAAAGATCCGATTGGAAGAATATCACCTGATCGTTGATCTAGAATCCCATCGCACCATGATGATCACCTAAGAGGCTCTCAATGAAAGCACCAATGTCGGTTCCATATCCGGCGTATCTCGTAGTAGGGGTCCTAAGCTAGGCGTCTTGGAGCGATGGTAACATGGACCGAGGGTTTTACCCGCTTCGGGCTCTCTCGAAGAGATAATACCCTACATGTTGCTTTTGATTGTATTCATATGAGGTGTAGTACAGAGTACATGTATCTACCACGAGATTGTTCTAATGAATATGAGATTGTCCATTGACTAGCCTGGCCTCGGTTTATATATGCACCGTAGGCCTAGGGTTTAGAGGAGTCCTTGTCTTGGGCGCCAAGTCTTGTGGAATCCTCCTTGTATGCGGCATGGGTTGTCTGAACTGGCCCAATAGTGAACCGCCATGGGGGTCCTCGGCCCGATCCAGCTAGTCGGGAGATGACGTGGTGAGTACCCCTAGTCTAGGAAACCCTCAGTAGGGATATGACCGAGGTGAAACTATCAATGAAAGCACCAATATCACATGGCGATATGACCGAGGTGGATTATGGTGTAGGGGAGCACCGCACACGGCTAAGAGATTAACTTGTGTGTCTATAAGGTGCCCGCCTCCCCCGTATATAGAGGAGTGGAGGAGGGGAGGGCCTGATCCTCTCTATGGCGCGCCCTAGGGGAGTCCTACTCCCACCGGGAGTAGGATTCCCCCATTCCCTAGTTGGAGTAGGAGAGGAAGGAAGGAGGAGAGAGGGGCGAAGGAAAGGGGGGCCAGCCCCCCTCCCAATTCGGATTGGGCTTGGGGGGGGGGCGCCCCCTCCTAGGCCGCCTCCTCCTCTCTCCCACTAAGGCCCAATAAGGCCCATATACTCCCCGGGGGGTTCCGGTAACCCCCTGGTACTCCGGTAAATGCCCGAACTCACTCGAAACCATTCCGATGTCCAAACATAGTCATCCAATATATCAATATTTGTGTATCGACCATTTAGAGACTCCCCGTCATGTGTGTGATCATATCCGGGACTCCTAACTACCTTCGGTACATAAAAACACCTAAACTCATAATACCGATCGTCACTGAACGTTAAGCGTGCTAACCCCCCGGTACTCCGGTAAATGCCTGAACTCACTCGAAACCATTCCGATGTCCAAACATAGTCATCCAATATATCAATATTTGTGTATCGACCATTTAGAGACTCCCCGTCATGTGTGTGATCATATCCGGGACTCCTAACTACCTTCGGTACATAAAAACACATAAACTCATAATACCGATCGTCACTGAACGTTAAGCGTGCTGACCCTACGGGTTCGAGAACTATGTAGACATGACCGAGACTCATCTCCGGTCAATAACCAATAGCGGAACCTAGATGCTCATATTGGTTCCTACATATTCTACGAAGATTTTTATCGGTCAAACCGCATAACAACATACGTTGTTCCCTTTGTCATCGGTATGTTACTTGCCCGAGATTCGATCGTCGGTATCATCATACCTAGTTCAATCTCGTTACCGGCAAGTCTCTTTACTTGTTCCGTAATGCATCATCCCGTAACTAACTCCTTAGTCACAATGCTTGCAAGGCTTATAGTGATATGCATTACCGAGAGGGCCCAGAGATACCTCTCCGATACTCGGAGTGACAAATCCTAATCTCGATCTATGCCAACTCAACAAACACCATCGGAGACACTTGTAGAGCATCTTTATAATCAGCCAGTTATGTTGTGATGTTTGATAGCACACTAAGTGTTCCTCCGGTATTCGGGAGTTGCATAATCTCATAGTCATAGGAACATGTATAAGTTATGAAGAAAGCAATAGCAATAAATTAAACGATCATTATGTTGAGCTAACGGATGGGTCTTGTCCATCACATCATTCTCTAATGATGTGATCCCGTTCATCAAATGACAACACATGTCTATGGTTAGGAAAAATAACCATCTTTGATTAACGAGCTAGTCAAGTAGAGGCATACTAGGGACACTCTGTTTTGTCTATGTATTCACACATGTACTAAGTTTCCGGTTAATACAATTCTAGCATGAATAATAAACATTTATCATGATATAAGGTAATGTAAATAACAACTTTATTATTGCCTCTAGGGCATATTTCCTTCAATCTCCCACTTGCACTAGAGTCAATAATCTAGTTCACATCGCCATGTGATTTAACACCAATAGTTCACATCACCATGTGATTAGTTCACATCTCCATGTGACTAATACCCAAAGGGTTTTACTAGAGTCAATAATCTAGTTCACATCGCTATGTGATTAACACCCAAAGAGTACTAAGGTGTGATCATGTTTTGCTTGTGAGAGAAGCTTAGTCAATGGGTCTATCACATTCAGAGTCGTATGTATTTTGCAAATTTCTATGTCTTCAATGCTCTGCGCGGAGCTACTCTAGCTAAATGCTCCCACTTTCAATATATATTCAGATCGAGACTTAGAGTCATCCAGATCGGTGGCAAAGCATGCATCGATGTAACTCTTTACGACAAACTCTTTATCACCTCCATAACCGAGAAATATTTCCTTAGTCCTCTAAGGATAATTTTTGACCGCTGTCCAGTGATCTACTCCTAGATCACCATCGTACTCCCTTGCCAAAATCATGCTAAGGTATACAATAGGTCTGGTACACAGCATAGCATACTTTATAGAACCTATGACTGAGGCATAGGGAATGACTTTTCATTCTCTTTCTATTTTCTGCCATGGTTGGGTTTTGAGTCTTTACTCAACTTAACACCTTGTAACACAGTCAAGAACTCCTTTGGTTGTTCCATTTTGAACTACTTCAAAATCTTGTCAAGGTATGTACTCATAGAAAAATCTTATCAAGCGTATTTATCTATCTCTATAGATCTTCATGCTCAATGTGTAAGCAGCTTCACCGAGGTCTTTCTTTGAAAAACTCCTTTTCAAACACTCCTTTATGCTTTCCAGAAAAATTCTATATCATTTCTGATCAACAATATGTCGTTCACATATACTTATCAGAAAGGCTATAGTGCTCCCACTCACTTTCTTGTAAATATAGGCTTCTCCAAAAGTCTGTATAAAACCATATGCTTTGGTCACACTGTCAAAGCCCATATTCCAACTCCGAGATGCTTGCACCTGTCCATAAATGGATCACTGGATCTTCCACATTTTGTTAGCACCTTTAGGATTGACAAAACCTTCTAGTTGCATCATATACAACTCTTCTTTAATAAATCCATTAAGGAGTGCAGTTTTGTTATCCATTTGCCAGATTTAATAAAATGCGGCAATTGCTAACATGATTCGGACAGACTTAAGCATCGCTACGAGTGAGAAAATCTCATCGTAGTCAACACCTTGAACTTGTCAAAAACCGTTTTCCGACAATTCGAGCTTTGTAGATAGTAACACTACTATCAACGTCCGTCTTCCTCTTGAAGATCCATTTAATCTCAATGGCTCACCGATCATCCAGCAAGTCAATCAAAGTCCATACTTTGTTCTCATACAAGGATCCCATCTCAGATTTCATGGCCTCAAGCCATTTCGCGGAATCTGGGCTCATCATCGCTTCCTCATAGTTCATAGGTTCGTCATGGTTTAGTAACATGACTTCCAGAATAGTATTACCGTACCACTCTGGTGCGGACCATACTCTGGTTGACCTACAAGGTTCGGTAGTAACTTGATCTGAAGTTTCATGATCATCATCATTAGCTTTCCTCACTAATTGGTGTAGGCATCACTGGAACTGATTTTTGTGATGAACTACTTTCCAATAAGGGAGCAGGTACAGTTACCTCATCAAGTTCTACTTTCCTCCCACTCACTTCTTTTGAGAGAAACTCCTTCTCTAGAAAGGATCCACTCTTAGCAACAAAGATCTTGCCTTCGGATCTGTGATAGAAGGTGTACCCAATCGTTTCTTTTGGGTATCCTATGAAGACGCATGAGGGAGTCCTAGATTAGGGGGTGTTCGGATAGCCGGACTATACCTTCAGCCGGACTCCAGGACTATGAAGATACAAGATTGAAGACTTCGTCCCGTGTCCGGAAGGATCTTTTCTTGGCGTGGAAGGCAAGCTAGGCGTGCGGATATTCAAGACCTCCTACCATTGTAACCGACTCTGTGTAACCCTAACCCTATCCGGTGTCTATATAAACCAGAGGGTTCTAGTCCGTAGAACAACCATCATCATACACAATCATACCATAGGCTAGCTTCTAGGGTTTAGCCTCCTTGATCTCGTGGTAGATCTACTCTTGTACTACCCATATCATCAATATTAATCTAGCAGGAGTAGGGTTTTACCTCCATCGATAGGGCCCGAACCTGGGTAAAACAAAGTGTCCCTTGTCTCCGGTTACCATCCGACCTTGACGCATAGTTCGGGACCTCCTACCCGAGATTCGCCGGTTTTGACACCGACATTGGTGCTTTCATTGAAAGTTCCTCTGTGTCGTCGCTTTTAGGCCCGATGGCTCCTTTGATCATCAACGACGATGAGGTCCAGGGTGAGACTTTCCTCCCCGGACAAATCTTCGTCTTCAGCGGCTTCGCTCTGCGGGCCAATTCGCTTGGTCGTCTGGAGCAGATCGAAAGCTACGCCCCTGGCCATCAAGTCAGGTTTGGAAGCTTAAACTACACGGCAGATATCCGCGGAGACTTGATCTTCGACGGGTTCGAGCCACAACCAAGCGCGCCGCACTACCTCGAGGGGCATGATATAGCTCTGCCTCCGAATAGTGCCCTGGAGGCCGCACACGCACCGGCCCCGATCCTCGACTCGGAGCCCGCTGCGTTCTTTGAGGATGAACGGTTGGACGTCACCTCGGGGGCTGCGATCTTGAAGGCGATCGAGCCGAACGCCAGCCCCGTACTCCGCACGGCCCATGACTCCAAGGAGTCGGATTCTTCTCCGAACTCCGGGCCTCCCGTGCCCCTGCCGATTGAATCCGATTGGGCGCCCATAATGGAGTTCACCGCCGCGGACATCTTTCAGCACTCACCTTTCGGTGATATCCTGAATTCTCTCAAGTCTCTCTCTCTATCAGGAGAGCCCATGCCGGACTATGGTCTGCGAGGTTGGGATTCGGACGACGAAGAAATTCAAAGCCCACCCACCACCCACTTAATAGCTATTGTCGACGATTTAACCGACATACTTAACTTCGGCTCCGAAGACTTCGACGGTATGGACGACGAAGGAGGAGATGAACAAGAACCAGCACCTGTAGGGCGCTGGACCGCCACCTCGTTATATGACATATATATGGTGGACGCTCCAAAGGATGGAGATGGCGATGGAACAGCGGAGGATGACACCTCGAAAAAACAGCCAAAACACCGGCGTCAACGGCGCCGCTCTAAATCCCGCCACAGCAGAAATGGTGATTCCGGCACGGGAGATAATACTACTCCGGATAGCGCCGAAGAACACCAAATCCAGCAAGATTCGGCGCAGGAAGATGGAGAAGCCAGCCCTCATGAGAGAGCGGCAGAGCGAGAGGTTGAGGATGATAACTACATGCCTCCCTCCGAAGAAGAGGCAAGCCTCGACGACGACGAATTCGTCGTACCATCAGACCCCGCCGAACAAGAGCGTTTTAAACGCAGGCTTCTAGCCACGGCGAATAGCCTAAAGAAAAGGCAGCAACAGCTTAGAGCTGATCAAGATTTGCTAGCTGACAGATGGACTGAAGTCCTTGCGGCCGAAGAGTATGAACTCGAGCGCCCCTCCAAAAATTTTCCTAAGCGCAGGCCGCTACCCCAATCAGAGGGGGAAACACCTACATTACCAATGCATGACATGGCAGACCCGCCACCTCGCGGCCGCGATAGAGAGGCCCGTCGAACCTCTAAACAAGCCATGCCCCGGTGCCGCTCAACTAAGGCACGGGAAAATGAGCCAGACCTGCGAGACGTACTGGAGGATAAAGCAAGACAAACAAGATCGATCTATGGATCGCGCGGACGGCCGACGACACGTGATGATCTTCACTCCGGACACAATAAATCCGGCCGGGCCGAACACAACAGGCATAGCTCTTCCGAGCTGCGTCGTGACATAGCCCAGTACAGGGGCGCCGCACACCCACTATGCTTCACAGATGAAGTAATGGATCATAAAATCCCAGAGGGTTTCAAACCCGTCAACATCGAGTCGTACGATGGTACGACAGATCCGGCAGTATGGATTGAGGATTATCTCCTTCACATCCACATGGCACGTGGCGACGATCTACACGCCATCAAATATCTCCCCCTTAAGCTCAAGGGACCAGCCCGGCACTGGCTTAACAGCCTACCAGCGGACTCAGTCAGTTCTTGGGAAGACCTGGAAGTCGCATTCCTCGACAACTTCCAGGGGACCTATGTGCGGCCGCCGGACGCCGACGACCTAAGCCACATAATTCAGCAGCCAGAAGAATCGGCCAGGCAATTCTGGACACGGTTCCTAACAAAGAAAAATCAGATAGTCGATTGTCCGGACGCAGAGGCCCTAGCAGCCTTCAAACATAACATCCGCGACGAGTGGCTTGCCCGGCACCTGGGACAGGAAAAGCCGAAATCTTTGGAAGCCCTCACGACACTCATGACCCGCTTTTGCGCGGGCGAAGATAGCTGGCTAGCTCGCAGCAACAACTTATCGAAGAACCCTGGTAATTCGGATACCAAGGACAAAAGTGGCAGGACACGTCGAAACAAGCAAAAGCGCCGCGTTAGCAGCGACAGCAATGAGGATACGGCAGTAAATGCCAGATTCAGAGGCTATAAATCCGGTCAGCGGAAAAAGCCATTTAAAAAGAATACCCAGGGCCCGTCCAGTTTGGACCGGATACTCGACCGCTCGTGCCAGATTCATGGCACCCCCGAAAGGCCAGCCAATCACACCAACAGGGATTGTTGGGTGTTCAAGCAGGCAGGCAAGTTAAAAGCCGAACACAAAGACAAGGGGCTGCATAGCGATGACGAGGAGGAGCCCAGGCCGCCGAACAACAATGGACAGAAAGGGTTTCCCCCACAAGTGCGGACGGTGAACATGATATACGCGACCCACATTCCCAAGAGGGAGCGGAAGCGTGCACTACGGGACGTATACGCGACGGAGCCAGTCGCCCCAAAGTTCAACCCATGGTCCTCCTACCCGATCACTTTTTATCGAACGGACCACCCCACTAGCATCCGTCACGGCGGTTTTGCCGCATTGGTTCTTGACCCAATCATTGACGGATTTCATCTCACAAGAGTCCTCATGGATGGCGGCAGTAGCCTGAACCTGCTTTATCAGGATACAGTGCGGAAAATGGGCATAGATCCATCAAGGATCAATCCCACAAGGACGACCTTTAAAGGCGTCATACCAGGTGTAGAGGCCAATTGCACAGGCTCGATAACACTTGATGTGGTCTTCGGATCTCCGGATAACTTCCGAAGCGAAGAGTTAATCTTCGATATAGTCCCGTTCCGCAGTGGCTATCACGCCCTGCTCGGACGAACCGCATTCGCTAAATTCAATGCAGTGCCGCACTACGCATATCTCAAGCTCAAGATGCCAGGCCCTCGAGGAGTAATTACGGTCAACGGAAACACAGAACGCTCCATCCGTACGGAGGAGCACACGGCGGCCCTTGCAGCGAAAGTACAAAGCAGCCTTTCAAGGCAACTCTCCAGTCCGGCCGTTAAAAAGCCGGACAATGCAAAGCGCGCCCGGAGTAACCCGCAACAAGACCGCCTGGAACGTTCGGAGCAAGCGTAGCAATACGGCCCCAACCCCAGCCATCGCAACATAGCGGAGCTAGTACCTCGAGTACACAATTACACCCTCGAAATTCCATGGGCACAAGGGGAGGGGCACATTAACAGCATGATTACAATACGGCGTCAAACGTACTAGGGGCTGCCGGATTTTTTTTTACTTTCAGGACTCCACACTCTGGATAACCTGTTCGGCTTTGCTGCCGCACAGACGATGCAAGACCGAGGAAAGCAGACAAAACTACACCGCATTACCGAACTCTCAGGTGGTCTCTATTTCGAGCGATATATCTGTTTCTAAATTCCGCGGCCTGCGCCTGGTCAGGACATGTTAAATAGTCTAATATCTCTTTTGCTTATCGCACTACTTGTATCGTTCGGCTTTGATAAATAGCCTCTCTATAAACAATGCATAGCTTTTCGCCTATTTTTTGCGTTGTTCTCTTTTAATATATATGTTCATTAAAAAAACATGATCGCAACCGTACACCATGGTACGGCAAAACATGCCAGGGGCTTCATTACCCTTCTATCTGGTGTGAGAAGTCCGTACACTTTCACAAGTGCGGCACCCCGAACTTATAGCACTATATGCATCGGCTCCGAATCATGATTTTGGTCACATGTTGGGTTTGCCCGGCTCCTATGTTTTGGTGCCTTACGTTCCGCTATATCGGCTAAGGTAGCACTAGGAGAACCACTTCGATTGTGCCCCAGTTCAGCTGGGTTAAGCACCTCAGTGGAGAAAGCTAAAACAGACTGTCATGATAAGGCGTGAGACCGGTCGCTGTTCGAGAGGTTTTTCAAGTCCTTAAAGACTTATGCCGCTTCGAGCGAGGAGCTGGCTATGTCCGGCCAAAGGCGTGGATAGCGCCCCGAATTCGGCCGTCTGAACTAGGGGCTTCGCCAAAATTTAAAATTATAACGTTCTATGGCTAAGTGAGAGTGTTTAAGCATTATAGTCCGATTGCCTTGTTCGTTGTGCTGAGCGCCTCCCTCGAAGGACCCAACTATGGGAAAAAGAGCCCTCAGGTTTATCCCGAACACCCCAGCACTAGTGGTATGGGGGCAGAAGCCGACGACTGGCCATCTCTCAGTTTTTGATAAACGGCCGCACAGAAAATAATATTTTAAATTCAATAAGCAATGCTTAGCGCATATGAACAAATTTTCAGCGCACAGGATACAAATGAGCGAGTTCATTCAAATACTACATCTTTAGTACATTCATCCGCGACAAGGCGGGCTCCGGCAAGAACTTCCTTGTAGTAGTTCTCGGGCTTGCGATGCTCCTTCCCCGGCGGCGGCCCGTCCTTCACCAGCTTCTCTCCGTCCAGCTTACCCCAGTGTACCCTTACATGGGCAAGGGCCCTCCGGGCACCTTCAATGCAGGCGGAGCGCTTGATGACCTCAAGCCGTGGACAGGCCTCCACCAGCCGCCGCACTATCCCGAAATAGCTCCCAGGCAGGGCCTCTCCAGGCCACAACCGAACTAGTAAGCCCTTCATGGCCTGTTCGGCCGCCTTGTGGAGCTCGACCAGTTGTTTCAGCTGATCGCTCAAATGCACAGGGTGTCCGGCCTCAGAATACTGAGACCAGAACACACTCTCCGTCGAGATGCCCTCTTCAGCTCGGTAGAACGCGGCGGCGTCGGATACGCTGCGGGGAAGATCGGCAAACGCCCCTGGAGAACTCCGGATTCGGGTAAGTAACAGATAGTTTACTTTTATATTCCTACTTTGCATTAAGAATGCCTTACCCGCTGCTATCTTTTTCACCTCCTCCAACTCTTGAAGGGCCTTTTGGGCTTCGGCCTTGGCACTCTTGGCGGTCTCAAGGGCCGACGCGAGCTCGGATGCTTGCGCTTTTGACTCAAGCTCCAAACTCTCATGTTTTTTCATGAGAGCTTGCAGCTCTTGCTGCACCTCGCCGATTTGAACCCCAAGCCTTTCTCGCTCAGCGCGCTCCTCGGCCGTTTTCTTTCCGGCCTCAGCCAACGCCTGCTTCAGGGTTGCCACCTCGGTTGTGGCCCCTACAATAAGCAGTACAATCCTGTTATTTCTTTCTGCAATCAAGCCTCTCTATAGGCACATTTTTTCTTTTTTAGGGTATTTCTTACCTTCTTTCTCCTCGAGCTGTCGTTTGGCAAGGCCGAGCTCTTGCTCGGTCCGCCCAAGGTCCTTTTTAAGGACATCCACCTGCGCAGTCAGTGCGGCGGTGGACATCAGCGAAGCCTGCATACGCATATTTGACTTTTTGTTGTTAGACTCCTGCGAAAATTACTAGATCCTCTATTCGGCTTTTCTTTCCGAACACCGAACAGAGCATCAGGGGCTACTATCTATGTGGTAAATAATTTGACATATTTTTACTTACCTCGAAGCCTGTTAGAAGGCTAGAGCAAGCTTCAGTCAGTCCGCTCTTGGCGGACTGAACCCTTTGGATCACCGTACTCATAATAGTACGGTGCTCCTCGTCGATGGCGGCGCCCTCAAGCACCTCCAGCAGATTGTCCGGCGCCTCTGGTTGGACGGAGGTCGCCGGCTCAGACGGCTTACTCCTCTCGGAAGGAGTTCGCCCACCGCGGACCAGGACTGTCGAGTCCGGCGCGGTGTCCGGCACAACGCCGGACTTGGAGCCCTGGGGGGTTTCATCCCCTTTACTCCTGGGGTCCGGAGGATTGCCTTGCGGATCCTCCAGGACTATCTCCTCCTGCCCTGGAGCTTGGCGGGACGCCACTTCGGCGTCGTCCGCCCTGCAGGGGGAGACAGCGGGCGGAACAGAGTTCACGTCCGACGAATCCAGGGAGCCGCTCGACGAATCGTCGAGTTCGGCCCGGGGCGGGCTGCATAAATTACGAGCGATATTAGGGAAAGCCGCGCATTAAAAGATATCATGAGTCACTCTGGTATATAAATACTTACGATTTCGCCGGACGCTTGGTTCTGTCCGACCACTCCTCTCCGCCCTCTTCGGCGTCGTGGGAGTAGTCCGGCGGAGGGGTCTTCCTTTTCCTCGACCCCTCGGCCTCCCCCGTTGGGGTGGCCTTCTTCTTCTTTTCTCCCCTCGCTGGGGGGGAGAGCTTTCTTGTTCCTCCTCCTCGTTTTCACGAGAGGAGAGCATCGTGGACTCGTCAGATGACGAGTCCGACACCACCATGTTGCGGGAACTTTTTCGAGTCCCGGTGGTTTTCTTCTTCTTGGCCTTCTTCTCCGGCACCACATAGGGTGCCGGAGCCAGCAGCTTCACCAAGAGAGCTGGGGCTGGGTCTTCGGGCAGGGGAGCTGGACAGTTAATTGGTCCGGATATAGCCCGCCAAGCCTGTCAAAAGAAAAGGGAGTCTAGATCCCGCATAGAGTTAATATATGAAGAAGAGCTTAACGAACCTGTCAAAGGTATAGATAGCTCACCTCGCTGGCATGATGCTGCGAGCTGTATCCGCGGTCCTCGGAAGCGGCGACTCGGCGCCTTTGGTCAGCACCTTCCAGACGTCTTCATACGTCGTGTCGAAGAGCCTATTGAGGGTTTGGTGTTGCGCCGGGTCGAATTCCCACAAAGTAAAATCCCGTTGTTGGCACGGGAGGATCCGGCGAACGAGCATGACCTGGATCACATTGATCAGCCGGATTGGCCTGTTCACCAGGGACTGGATGCACGTTTTCAACCCAGTCACTTCTTCCTCGTTGCCCCACGACAGGCCCGTCTCTTTTCAGGACATGAGCCGCGTGGGGGGCCCGGATCTGAACTCGGGGGCTGCGACCCATTTCGGATCGCGTGGCTCGTTGATGTAAAACCACCCGGCCTGCCACCCCTTTAGGGACTCCACACAGGAGCCATCGAACCAGAGGACGTTGGCCATCTTGCCGGCCATAGCGCCTCCGCACTCCGCCTGGGTGCCGGACACCACCTTGGGCTTGACGTTGAAGGTCTTGAGCCAGAGGCCGAAGTGGGGGTGGACGCGGAGAAAGGCCTCACACACGACGATAAACGCCGAGATGTTGAGGACAAAGTTTGGGCCAGATCGTGGAAATCCAGGCCGTAGTAGAACATGAGCCCCCGGACAAATGGGTGAAGTGGAAAGCCCAGTCCGCGGAGGAAGTGGGGAAGAAAAACTACCCTCTCATGGGGCCCTGGGGTAGGAAGAAGCTGCCCCTTCTCAGGAAGCCGATGCGGGATGTCCTTAGACAAGTATCCGTCTTTCCTTAGCTTTTTTACTTGGGCCTCCGTAACGGAGGAGGCCATCTACTTGCCTCCCACTCCGGACATTGTTGGAGAACGTTGAGGAAGGAAGAGCGGACTTGGGCGCTGGAGCTTGAGTGCGCGAGAGATGGATTGGCAAAGGAGGAAGAAGGCGTAGGTTAAAAAGGTGAATCCTTATCCCTTTATACAAGCGGGTGCGGTTAGGCATCCCCACCTACCTAATAAAACTCACTTGCCTCCCAAGCGCCGTGGTAAATAGCGCGGTTGGGTTACCCACGTCCGTATTGATGAGAATCCTGTTAAAAGGGGCACACGATCTCTGCTTTGACAAGACGTGCCAAGGAAACCGCCTCGCTAGACACGCTGAGGTGGAACAATGAAAACAGTTTATATAAAGAGCTTGGCCGCAGTGTTATGACGCACTGCGAAATACGTCAGCAGATTTGATTTGTGTTAATATTATTCTCTATATGGCAATATGTGGAAACTTATTTTGCAGAGCCGGACACTATTTTTGGTGTTTACAATCTTCTTGAAGAACTTGGAGGAGGAACCCGCCTTGCAATGCCGAAGACAATCTGCGCGCCGGACTCGTCGTCATTGAAGCCTGGTTCAGGGGCTACTGAGGGAGTCCTGGATTAGGGGGTGTTCGGATAGCCGGACTATACCTTCAGCCGGACTCCAGGACTATGAAGATACAAGATTGAAGACTTCGTCCCGTGTCCAGAAGGATCTTTTCTTGGCGTGGAAGGCAAGCTAGGCGTGCGGATATTCAAGACCTCCTACCATTGTAACCGACTCTGTGTACCCTAACCCTATCCGGTGTCTATATAAACCGGAGGGTTGTAGTCCGTAGAACAACCATCATCATACACAATCATACCATAGGCTAGCTTCTAGGGTTTAGCCTCCTTGATCTCGTGGTAGATCTACTCTTGTACTACCCATATCATCAATATTAATCTAGCAGGAGTAGGGTTTTACCTCCATCGAGAGGGCCCAAACCTGGGTAAAACAAAGTGTCCCTTGTCTCCTGTTACCATCCGACTTTGACGCACAGTACGAGACCCCCTACCCGAGATCCGCCGGTTTTGACACCGACAACGCACTTCTCTGATTTGGGTTTGAGCTTATCAGGTTGAAACTTTTTAACATAAGCATAGAAACCCCAAACTTTAAGAAACAACAGCTTAGGTTACTTGCCAAACCACAGTTCATATGGTGTCATCTCAACGGATTTAGATGGTGCCCTATTTAGCGTGAATGCAGCTGTCTCTAATGCATAACCCAAAACGATAGTGATAAATCGGTAAGAGACATCATAGATCGAACCATATCTAATAAAGTACGATTACAACGTTCGGACACACCATTACGTTGTGGTGTTCCGGGTGGCATGAGTTGCGAAACTATTCCGCATTGTTTCAAATGAAGACCAAACTCATAACTCAAATATTCACCTCCATGGTCATGCCATAGAAACCTTATTTTTCTTGTTACGATGATTTTCTACTTCACTATGAGATTCTTTGAACATTTCAAATGTTCCATACTTATGTTTGATCACGCAGATATACCCATATCTGCTCAAATCATCTGTGAAGGTAAGAAATAACGATACCCGCCGCGAGCCTCAACACTCATCAGACCGCATACATCAGTATGTATTATTTCCAATAAGTCAGTTGTTCGCTCCATTGTTCCGGAGAACGGAGTCTTAGTCGTCTTGCCCATGAGGCATGGTTCGCAAGCATCAAGTGATTCCAAAAATCCATCAGCATGGAGTTTCTTCATGCGCTTTACACCAATATGACCTAAATGGCAGTGCCACATATAAGTTGCACTATCATTATTAACTTCGCATCTTTTTGGCTTCACTATTATGAATACTAGATGATACCCTGCGCGTTGCTGCGGGAATTCTTAGCCCTTTGCACATCATAATAAATAAATGAATACCTTTTTTGCATAGTAGATATATGACCCTACGATGAAAAAATTGCAGCAGACACAAAATTTAATACTCCCTCCGTTCCAAAATAAGTGACTCATGTTTGTACTAACTTTGTACTAAAGTTAATACAAAGTTGAGTCACTTAAACAGAATACTACTTGATTATAAGATGAGCCACATCTATATATGGACGTGACAGCAAAAGTATTTACCTAGAATAACTATATCACTGGAAAGTTCAGTAAAAAGCTGCAAGAGATAGCATCGACACTAAAGCAATGGCCTAGTGGTGAACTTAGGTCGGATAAGATGGACGCCACATGTTCTTCAAATAGATATCAAAAATGGTCTGTCTGTAGGACATAGGTCGGATGAGATGGTGGCTATGATGGGAGTCTTCTCATCCTGTATAAAAATTAGACTTCACTAACTATATTCCCCTCTTTTGAACAAACTGTATGGATACTATCATTGAAAAACAAATGCCAATAGAAACATCCTATAAATATTTACATATGACCAATGAGCAAGGTGCCGAAGAGCATTGCCTGCTAATTAAGTATAAGATAATAAAATCCTTAATGACTTATAGTCTATAAGTGCAAATGGCTTATCACTTAGTTGGTTCAGCATATGCAAATTGCAGAACACTTGAGTAAAAAAACACTATTAGCAGAGATTAATTTATTGGTATTCATAACCAAGATTCTTAAGAAGAGGAGGATGTGCAGATATAGGACCCATCAAGGCTTTCCATAAATAGCATGTGTTCCTGGTGATACTTAGCCGACAAAGATGAGTGGCAACTGCAAAAAAAATGTGAAGGGTTGAAACTTAAATACATACCATAGATAACATGTGCTCCTGATGATATTCTCAAATATATCTACCTTCCTCAAGAAAACAAAAACAAGATTTATGTACCCTCATTTCCTTGCACTTTTTTTAAATACCTGAAGAACCACTTTCAATATCTTCTACATACCACACGTCGTAACAAAACCAAGATCAAATGATACACAATACAAAGTATGTGAAGTCCATCGTTGGAATTTATATAAAATATGCATTGGTCCTCTAGAGACAATTTTCTCATGACTGTAGTCTTGGATGTATCAAATCTTTCCATGCAACTGGAACCATATATACTTCTCTTTTAATCTCATCAGTTCCTAGGATGCGCAAATATGACAATACATGGTCAGTGATATATTTGATATTCATTGGTCCTGTAGGAACAATCGTCTCATGACCATAATCCTGGATGTATCGAATCTTTCCATAAAACTGATCATCATACTTCTCTTTTGATCTCATCAATTCCCGGGTTGCGCGATATGACAATACATGGTTAGGACCAATGCAATTTCATGTTTCACAAAGCAAAGAGACATCACGGGATAAACTAAACATAACAGATCCATACCTCTGGAAAAAAATCAAGAAGATATCATCTCATATAATTAACATACCTTGTCAAAAATAAAAGCCCATATTACATAGTTACATAACTCTTCAGTTTCACTTTCACATGTCTGTACATAAAGTGCTCCTTTGATCACAGATGACCCTGGGTGTGGAAATTTTATGTTGGACTAATGATGCGTGCCTTGGATAGGTGCCCTTTCTTAGGTAGCTAATAAAACAGAGAAGTTGGGAAACAATTTTGTAGTCACCAGCAGTCGTGTAGATCGTGGACGGGAGCATCCAGCTACTTGATAAAAAAATAATGAATGACCAACAACCTGATGAGGAGTCCAATGGTGTATCGGGGGTGTGGCAACCAATTTTCTTCATGAGTATTACGAAAGGATCAACATATACACCACTTACCAGAGTAGCTTGAATGGAAATCAAAAACTCTAGAGGGGGAGAGGGGCGCGACCGCGCTCACGATCCAGATTGCGCAAGGCGGCCGACCACATGCCAACTCCTTCGTCCTCTGCACCAGTTGGTTGGCGGCGTGGCGCCACAATAGAACGTCAGCAACCAGTGACCAGGTGCATGGGGGCGGCAGGAGGAGGTGAGGGTGGAGGCGCGTTGCATCACGAGGCCACCGGCGGCATGACCAGAGAACAACAGACGAGGCCAAGATGGATGGATCTTAAGAGGCGAAGTGGAGAGAGGATAAGGACGCGGCGGCGGTGGATTTTTGTGATCTGAGAGACGAAGATGGAAGGGCGTCACTTAGGCTATCAAAGGGGCGGTATTCTTCGGTTAGGAAGGCAGAGGAGATCGCTAATTTACTTTTTGGCTAACAAAGGGGCAGTATTCTTCGGTCCGACGGTTGGTTCCAGAGGTTGTTTGCGGTAGAGAAGGTTGACCGTCTTGTAATCTTATGAAAAATAGCCGATTTGTCTAAAAAAAGAAAGGGCTGATTTGTCTAAAAAGAAGAAAAAAGCTGATGTGCCACAATGATGATGTGGATAGGCTGCATGTCAAGAGAAATAGGTTAGTGGGGATGAACTATTTAGGTATTATAGATGTGTATCACTACAATCGAGATTCAATAAACCATTCACTTTGGGTGTATGATCTCAGAAGGTTTTATTGATGTAAACAGAATAACAATTATTCTCTGACTTAAATGAATAACCGTATTGCGATAAACATGCTCCAATCATATTATACTCAACGCAAACACCAAATAACATTTATTTTAGGTTTAACACTAATCCCGAAGGTAAAGGGAGTGTGCGATGGTGATCTTATCAACCTTTAGAATCACTTCCAACACACATTGTCACCTCGTCCTCAACTAGTCTCTGTTCATTTTGTAACTCCTGTTTCAAATTACTAATCATAGCAACTGAACCAGTATCAAATACCCAGGGGTTACTATGAACGCTAGTAAAGTACAAATCAATAACATGTATATCATATATACTTTTGTTCACTTTGCCATCCTTCTTATCCGCCAAATATCTCGGGCAGTCCCACTTCCAGTGACCATTTCCTTTGCAGTAGAAGCACTCAGCTTCAGACTTGGGTCTAGCTTTGGGCTTCTTCATGAGAGTGGCAACTTGCTTGCTATTCTTCTTGAAGTTCCCTTATTTTCCCTTGCCCTTTTACTTGAAACTAGTGGTCTTGTCAACCATCAACATTTGATGCTTTTCTTGATTTCTACCTTCGTCGATTTCAGAATCACGAAGAGCTCGGGAATCGTTTTCGTCATCTCTTGCATTATAGTTCATCATGAAGTTCCAGCAACTTGCTGATAGTGACTAGAGAACTCCGTCAATCACTATTTTATCTGGAAGATTAACTCCCACTTGATTCAAGCGATTGTAGTACTCAGACAATATGAGCACATGCTCACTGGTTGAGCTATTCTCCTCCATATTGTAGGCAAAGTACTTGTCAGAGGTCTCATACCTCTCGACTCGGGCATGAGTCTGAAATACCAATTTCAACTCTTAGAACATCTTATATTCTCCGTGGCGTTCAAAACGTTTTTGAAGTCTCGGTTCTAAGCCGTAAAGCATGGTGCACTAAACTATCAAGTAGTCATCATACGAGCTTTGCCAAACGTTCATAACGTCTGCATCTGCTCCTGCAATAGGTCCGTCACCTGGCGGTGCATTAAGGACATAATTATTCTGTTCAACAATGAGGATAATCCTCAGATCATGGAGCTAGTCCGCATCATTGCTACTAACATCTTTCAACATAGTTTTTCTCTAAGAACATATCAAAAATAAACAGGAGCTACATCGCGAGCTATTGATCTACAACATAGTTATGCAAATACTATCAGGACTAAGTTCATGATAAATTAAAGTTCAATTAATCATATTACTTAAGAACTCCCACTTAGATAGACATCCCTCTAGTCATCTAAATGATCACGTGATCCATATCAACTAAACCATGTCCAATCATCACATGAGATGGAGTAGCTTTCAATGGTGAACATCACTATGTTGATCATATCTACTATATGATTCACGTTTGACCTTTTGGTCTTAGTGTTCCGAGGCCATATCTGCATATGCTAGGCTCGTCAAGTTTAACCCGAGTATTCTGCATGTGCAAAACTGGCTTGCACCCGTTGTATGTGAACGTAGAGCTTATCACACCCGATCATCACGTGGTGTCTCAGCACGAAGAATTGTCGCAATGGTGCATACTCAGGGAGAACACTTATACCTTGAAATTTTAGTAAGGGATCATCTCATAGTGCTACCGTCGTACTTAAGCAAAATAAGATGCATAAAAGATAAACATCACATGCAATCAAAATATGTGACATGATATGGCCATCATCATCTTGTGCCTTTGATCTCCATCTCCAGAGTACCGTCATGATCTCAATCGTCACCGGCATGACACCATGATCTCCATCATCTTGATCTTTATCAACGTGTCGTCACATGGTGGTCTAGCCAACTATTGCTTTTGCAACTATCGCTATCGCATAGCGATAAAGTAAAGCAATTATATGGCGCTTGTACCTTATGCAATAAAGAGACAACCATAAGGCTTCTGCCAGTTGTCGATAACTTCAAGAAAACATGATCATCTCATAAAACAATTTATATATCATCACGTCTTGACCATATCACATCACAACATGCTCTGCAAAAGCAAGTTAGACGTCCTCTACTTTGTTGTTGCAAGTTTTACGTGGCTGCTACGGGCTTAACAAGAACCGTTCTTACCTACGCATCAAAACCACAACGATTTTTTGTCAAGTTTGCTGTTTTAACCTTCAACAAGGATCAGACGTAGTCACACTCGATTCAACTAAAGTTGGAGAAACAGACACCCACTAGCCACATGTGTGCGAAGCACGTCGGTAGAACCAGTCTCGCGTAGGCGTATGCGTAATGTCGGTCCGGGCCGCTTCATCCAACAATATCGCCGAATCAAAGTATGACATGCTGGTAAGCAGTATGACTATTATTGCTCACAACTCTTTGTGTTCTACTCGTGCATATAACATCTGCGCATAGACCTGGCTCGGATGCCACTGTTGGGTAACACAGTAATTTCAAAAAATTCCTACGCACACGCAAGATCTATCATGGTGATGCATAGAAAGAGAGGGGAGAGTGTAGTCCACGTACCCTCGTAGACCGTAAGTGGAAGCGTTATGATAACGCGGTTGATGTAGCCGTACGTCTTCACGATCCGACCGATCCTAGTACCGAAAGTACGGCACCTCCGCGGTTTGCACACGTTCGGCTCGGTGACGTCCCATGAACTCTCGATCCAGCTGAGTGTCGAGGGAGATCTTCGCCAGCACGACAGCGTCATGACGGTGATGATGAAGCTACTACTGCAGGGCTTCACCTAAGTACTACAACGATATGACCGAGGTGGATTATGGTGGAGGGGGCACCGCACACGGCTAAGAGATCAACTTGTGTGTCAATGGGGTGCCCCCCTCCCCCGTATATAAAGGAGTGGAGGAGGGGAGGGGCCGACCCTCTCTATGGCGCGCCCTAGGGGAGTCCTACTCCCTCCGGGAGTAGGATTCCCCCCTTCCCTAGTTGGAGTAGGAGAGGAAGGAAGGAGGAGAGAGGGACGAAGAAAAGGGGGGCCAGCCCCCCTCCCAATTTGGATTGGGCTTGGGGGGGGGGGCCTCCTAGGCCGCCTCCTCCTCTCTCCCACTAAGGCCCAATAAGGCCCATATACTCCCCGGGGGGTCCCGGTAACCCCCCGGTACTCCGGTAAATGCCCGAACTCACTCGAAACCATTTCGATGTCCAAACATAGTCATCCAATATATCGATCGTTATGTCTCGACCATTTCGAGACTCCTCGTCATGTCCTTGATCATATCCGGGACTCTGAACTACCTTCGGTACATCAAAACACATAAGCTCATAATATCGATCATCACCAAACGTTAAGCGTGCGGACCCTACGGGTTCGAGAACTATGTAGACATGACCGAGACTCATCTCCGGTCAATAACCAATAGCAGAACCTGGATGCTCATATGGGTTCCTACATATTCTATGAAGATCTTTATCGGTCAAATTGCATAACAACATACGTTGTTCCCTTTGTCATCGGTATGTTACTTGCCCCAGATTCGATCGTCGGTATCATCATACCTAGTTCAATCTCGTTATCGGCAAGTCTCTTTACTCGTTCTATAATTCATCATCCCGTAACTAACTCATTATTCACAATGCTTGCAAGGCTTATAGTGATGTGCATTACCGAGAGGGCCCAGAGATACCTCTCCGATACTCGGAGTGACAAATCCTAATCTCGGTCTATGCCAACTCAACAAACACCATCAGAGACACCTGTAGAGCATCTTTATAATTAGCCAGTTACGTTGTGACGTTTGATAGCACACTAAGTGTTCCTCCAGTATTCGGGAGTTGCATAATCTCATAGTCATAGGAACATGTATAAGTTATGAAGAAAGCAATAGCAACAGAGTAAACGATCATTATGCTAAGCTAACGGATGGGTCTTGTCCATCACATCATTCTCTAATGATGTGATCCCGTTCATCAAATAACAACACATGTCTATGGTCAGGAAACATAACCATCTCTGATTAACGAGCTAATCAAGTAGAGGCATACTAGGGACACTTTGTTTTGTCTATGTATTCACACATGTACTAAGTTTCCGGTTAATACAATTCTAGCATGAATAATAAACATTTATCATGATATAAGGAAATATAAATAACAACTTTATAATTGCCTCTAGGGCATATTTCCTTTAGTTATTTATGATGTTTTAATGCATAATAATGCTTTTTGGAGTAATTATATTCTTTTTCTCTCATAAATCATAATATGCAAGGTTCACACAAAGAGGGAGAATTCCGGGAGCTCGAAATCTAGACCTGAAAAAGCTACGCCAGGCCACCTATTCTGCACAAATCCAAACAAGCTAAAACTTCACGAGGATTTTTATGGAATAATAAATACTGGAGCAAATAACCAACGGAGGGGGGCCATCTGGTGAGCACAAGACACCAGGGCGCGTGTGCCCGCCCAGGCGCGCCCTGGTGGGTTGTGCTCAGCCCGGCCCACCTCTGGTGCCCATCTTCTGGTATATAAGTCATTTTGACCTAGAAAAAAATAAGGAGAGGACTTTCCAGATGGAGCGCCACCGTCTCGAGGCGGAACTTGGGCAGGAGCACTTTTGCCCTTCGGCGGAGCGATTCCGCTAGTGAGACTTCCCTCTCGGAGGGGGAAATTATGCATTCATATTCTTGAAATATCTTATGATCATGTATGATTGGATTCCAAGATATGGGGGAGATCTCCACAATTTCAACCTGCCATGTGCATTTGCAATCCAAATCAAATTCATCATATGCACAACTTCAAGGGGAGTTCCTCAATATCTTGTAACCAATTTCTTCATACTTTGTATTTACACTTCAATTATTTACTCCCGTTGAAAAGCTAACCAATTTTTCATCAATCACCAAAAATGGGGAGATTGTAAGTGCATCAAGTGCCCCCTCAGTGGTTTTGGAGTATTGAAGACAAATAGGTTGAGGGACTAACGTGTTTGTGAGTGTACACATGAGATATAGTCCCTGAAGATTTGGTTTAACACATGGAAGACGACCCCTAAAAATGGATTTCTTCAAGTGAAGAATTTGGTGATGAAATTGGTATGGCCTTTGAAGAAATTAATGTGAAGACTTGAAGGTTGAAGACTTTTCTTTTCATAGTTTCTCTCTTCTTATTTTGAGTCATAGGAAAAACTGTATTGTTAAATGGGGTCTAGGTGAATCATAGTTCACATTTCCAAAGTGATGCTCAAACCTATACATACACAAGCCGCTTAGAGTGAAGCCTTTGGAAATATCCATAACAGCTGATGCATTTGCTAGCGAGAGTGACGAAATTCATCTGGTCGTTGACGAATTTGGTCAGGCTGAGGAGTTAGGATTTCGCCAGTGCGATCTGCCTAAAAGTAAAGAAATTGAGTGCCCCGACGAATTTGATAGTTCAAATTTTGACCGTTGCTGCGTCGTGGGCCAACCGTCGAGTGGATTCTTATCCTAACAACGGTCATATCAGAGAAGGGCATTTATGACAATTCATGTCGGGTTTCCCCTTGGCTATAAATAGCTGTCCCCACAACCACTTGTTAGTTGGCTGCTCAGAGAGAACTTGACACTTGTCATTTGAGAGCAACCCATCCTCTGAGGACTTTGAGAGAATCCAAGTGAGGAAAATCCAGAGCCAAAGTGAGTGAGCATCACTGAAGAGATTGATTTGTGTGATCCAACGCCTTTTACCTTTGAAGATTGTCATTCTTCCAGACGGTTAGGCGTCATGTTCTGAGCACCCAAGAGTCATTGTGGTGTGCCGGTGAACAAGTCTGTGAAGAGTTTGGAAGTCTATGTTGAAGACTTACCACGAGTGATTGGACGAGGTCTAAGTGACCTTAGCTCAAGAAGAATACGGTGAGGACTGTGTGTCCTCTGAATTCGTCTCAGCCGCCTCAACCAGACGTACATTTGATACAGCAACTAGAACTGGTCTACCAAATCACCGTGTCTTCACCGAGCCAACTTGGTTTCAAATTCCTCACCCATCCCTTACTTTATTCCACTGCTGAAGAATTTGTGATCTACTTTCTGAAGAACTTGAACTGAAGACTTTCATCATGTTGTATTCTATTTCTTTAGTTCATCTCCTCATGCTTGTGTGACTATATGATTGCATGTTATTCATCTGCATGTATCTTGTATCTATGCTTTTCATTTCTGTGATGACTTAGTTTTCTAGCCATTTCTATTTCTTCACCCTGATTTTGATACGTCCATTTTGCATCATGTTTACCTACTATTATTTATAATGTTTCTATGCATAATAATGTTTTTTGGAGTAATTTTAATGCCTTTTCTCTCATAATACGCAAGGTTCACACAGAGGGAGAATTCCTGCAGCTGGAAATCTGGACCTAAAAAAGCTACGTCAGGCCACCTATTCTGGACAACTCCAAAGAAGCTAAAACTTCATGAGGATTTTTCATGGAATAAATAAGAAATACTGGAGCAAATAACCACCGGAGGGGGCCACCTGGTGAGCATAAAGACACCAGGGCGCGCCTGGCCCCCCAGGCGCGCCCTGGTGGGTTGTGCTCAGCCCGGCCCACCTCTGGTGCCCATCTTCTGGTATATAAGTCATTTTGACCTAGAAAAAAAATAAGGAGAGGACTTCCGGGACATAGCGACGCCGTCTCGAGGCGGAACTTGGGCAGGAGCACTTTTGCCCTCCGGCGGAGCGATTCCACCGGGGGAACTTCCCTCCCGGAGGGGGGAATCATCGTCATCATCATCACCAACAACTCTCCCATCTCGGGGAGGGCAATCTCCATCAATATCTTCAACAACATCATTTACTCTCAAACCCTAATTCATCTCTTGTGTTCAATCTTTGTACCGAAACTATAGATTGGTGCTTGTGGGTGACTAGTAGTGTCTTTGTACCGGAACCTATATGCATTATATTAGTATGTTTTTCTATTAAGTTTTTAAAAGTTTGACTTAGGATAAAACTATATGCACTGTGTTTTTTGAGAATAAAAAATTAGTAGGAGTAGTACATATGGGTGGATATCAAGTGATACCACCTTTCACATGCTCCCATGTTATACTTTTGAAAAGCCACATTTGGATGTTTCAAAAATTTCTGAAAAAACTTGTGGGTGTTCACAAGACATATGTCTATAACCCCTAAAAAATTAGATAATAATTCAAAATATACATCAAGAAACAAAAAATTACAAATCTATATGTGAATAGTGTCATTCCTGACATAGGTCATGTTTTGTCTTCTTTTGACACTATTCATTCTAGATTTGTCATTTTTGTTTCTCAGTGAGTATTTTGAATTTTGATCTGAATTGTTTAGAGTTTGTAGACATATGTCTGGTGAGCATCTACAGATTTTTCCAGATTTTTTTGAAACATCTAAATGTGATATTTTTTTCAAAAGTTGGAGCATTGTGGGATACAAGGAATTGATAAATACACAAAAGTAGTATATAACACTATAAGTATGACCAATTAAATGCTGGGGCGATCAGCCAGCTAAGACGGAGGCGTGGGATGAGTTTACGTGCAGTTATATGTATGGTCCAGCCAAGAAATAAACGAGACGAGAAACTTCCGATAATAAAAAGGACGCGTCTAGCGGGCAAACAGCTGCCCGTTAGGCTGGTCATAGTGAGAGTAACATAGGTAGTAACATACATGCCACATAAGCAAAAAAGATGATGTGTCAAGTAATTAATGAAGAGAGGCAAATAGAGTAACATAATATGTTACCATCACATAGCGGTTCCCAATATAAAATGAGTCTACAAAGTAATAAATGAGGTGATGCATGACATTACACATATGTTACTACCCACTATAGAGGTAGTAACATAGACTAGTAACATATGTATGTTACTAGTCTAAGTTACTCCCCACTATGACCAGCCTTAGTGCTGCGTGGCGGCCGGCTATTTTAAGAAATTTTCTGTCCCCCTTCCTAATTAACCATCCTAATTAAAAAAGCTTTTCACCTGGTCCTTAAATGTCTGCACAACCATCCCTTCCGTGCATGCGTTTTATTCTTTGGTGTATTTAATCCGTAGTTTCAAAAACTAAAAAAACATAACTTTTAATCCGCGTGTCGGAATTAAGCTCCGTTTTCATCGCTGGAATCATCGCGATGTGCTCTTCGAAACTAGATCCGCATGGGGATGTTTCGACGAACTAGTCTTTCTGCCAACTAAATATCAATGTGTGTGCAACTAGACTAGATTGTCGCGTCAACTGAGCATATGTATGTGCAACTAGTGTCCTTTCAACGAAGCATCAATGTGTGTGCAACTAGGCTAGATTGCCGCGCCAACTGAGCATATGTGTGTGTGCCAAAAAAGTCCTGCCAACTAAACATCAATGTGTGTGCACCTAGACTACATTACCGCGCCAACTGCGCATATGTGTGTGCAACTAGTGTCGTGCCAACTAAACATCAATGTGTGTGCAACTAGACTAAATTACAAGCCAACTGAGCATATGTGTGTGCAACTAGTCTTCCTGCCAACTAAAAATCAATGTGTGTGCAAGTAGACTACATTACAAGAGCAGGTTACACATCGACTTTCGTCAAGGCAATAGAATAGTCGCACATCAAAGTTGTCGTGGTTGCTAGGTTGCAACCTCACACGAAGGTGCAGCTCCAAACATTAGTTTTGGAAAAAAGTTACACGATGTAGTAATAAAAGTTGCACAATACAATAATAGAGTTGCACAATATAGCATCAAAGTTGGTATCAAAAAAATTTCGTCAAAACATACTCATGCGGGATCTAGTTTCAAAGATCTCGTCGCGAGGATTCCAATAGTGGAAACGGATCTAAATTCCGAAGCACGGTTTTAAAATTTTGAAAACCCGAATAAATGGACATGTGCATGCATGGAACAATGCGGTGTCTTGCACATACCATCCTAGTAGTACATACCACGTCACGAATAAAGACAAATTTAAACCACAAAACTACATGCATGCGTGTGTAAGACCGGCCGCTCGTTTTCTTTAATTGGTGCGTATGCACTTTTTAGAATTTAGATAATAAAAATGAGTGAAGAAAACAAATCGGAGGAAGACGTGTGTATGTGGATCTTTTCTTTTGAGGGAAACACCAAATTTATTTAAGCAAAGTTAGGAATTTCATCCGCTAACACACTAAGAATGCAGTCAGGCCACGACATCCGCCATTCAACACACACCTCGTCCCCTACTGCTAGCTTAGCCAGAATGTGAGCGGCTCTGTTCGCTGTCCGCCGTCTCCAAGTGACCTTGCAGCCATTCCATTCATGCATTAATCGCTTGATGTCTTCAACGATCGGAGCAGCCACCGATAGGTTCTTGCTGTTGCCATTGATCATGCTCACCGCTTCTTTGCAATCCATCTCAACCTGCAACTGCTGCACACCAAGCTCACGCCCAAACAGAAGCGCTTGTCTGCACGCCTTCAACTCCACAAGCTCATGCTTTGAGGTATAACGGAAGAAGTGGGCCATCGCCCCCCCGGAACGCTCCCCCATGATCGCGAAGAACCACACCCCCGCCCCCATGGCCAGAAGTTTTGGAAGTCGCCCCATCTACGTTGGCCTTCATCCAGCCCAGCTCCGGTGGCAGCCACGCCTCCGGCACCGGTTGTGTAGAGTCCCTGGCCTTCTTCTTCACCGCTTCGTTCCACACATCCATGAACGAGGAAACAGATGCCGCGATATCATGTGCTGCTTTGATACGCGTGCCCTCCTTCGTCTCGTTCCGGGCTAACCACAAACCATAGACACCCTGCATAAGCATTTCTCTTTCCTCGTCCCTTGCATCTCCCATCCAGCCCCTAAGCCACCGTCCGACAACATGATTTGAAGATATCCCGGCTGGCGGGTAGGCTGGTGCAATGCTTCTCCTATCCGCCAGTGCCTGCCAGAACAACTTCGAGTGATAGCACGTCCAAAAGCGATGCATCAGATTCTCCTCTCTGCCACAAACCGTACAGAAAACCCCGGGCTTAATCCTTCGCCGGTGCAATTCAGAGCCAGTTGCCAATCCATTTGACATGAGCCTCCATGTATGAACCTTAACTTTATTAGGCACATGGGAGCTCCACAATGCAAGCCAGTTTCTATGGGTCACCACCGAAGACGACGACCCCGGCCGTCCGAACGCCGCCCTTCTCATGCTCATAGCCAGGTGGTATGCGGACCGAACTGTGTACTCCCCATCTTTAGTGTAATTCCAAGCCATGATATCCTCTACTCCAATCCCTCCCACCGGAATCTGCTTGATGTCAGACGCATCTTCAGGAGAGAACATGGCATCAACTTTTGCTTCATCCCACATGTTTCCATTCTCGATCAGCAGGTCAGCCACCCTCGTAGTACCATGCATGAAAGTCTGTCCCAGTGGACGAAGATAGCCCTTCCTAGGGATCCAATTGTCATGGTGAATTAGGCGTGCGTATGTGGATCGATCCGAGGAAATCGGAGGATGGGTGCGGGAGCTGGATTGCGGAATTTTCGGCCGCAGCCCACGCCTCGACATATACAAGTTTATATACTCCCTCCTTCCATCTATATAGGGCCTAATGCATTTTTTAAGACCGCCTTTGACTATTAACAAGATTAATAGTACATGACATGCACAATGTGAAAATTATATCATTGAAAGCTCCTTTCACACACGAATTTAATGATGTGCTTTGTGTAAGTTGCATGTCATATATTATTGCTCTAATATTTGGTCAAAGTTAGCCTCGAAAAACGCATTAGGCCCTATATAGATGGAAGGAGGGAGTATGTATGACCAATTAAATGTTCGGGACTAGCCGCCCCCATATGCGGGCCATAACTTTTCTGCAGGGAGAGGGAGGGGGTACATCAATGAATCTCGTCGTGAGCCGTCACCCAACGTCTTCAGCTGCTGCGTTGGACTGCCGGCGTGCGTACTGACGAGAGCTAGCGACAGTGCCACTGCCACGACCGGCGAGGTCCAGGCGTCTACGTGCCAGCGCCCAGACCGCGCGCTGGAACCGTGGAACGCCACAGGTTAAGGTTAGCTTGAGCCGCGGGGCGTGTAAACGCCGGTGACCAATGGCCGGGCACATACGCCCGATCTGCCCGTCCTGCCCCCCCCTCCTACCAAGAGTGAAGTCTATATTAAACCTAAGGATGTAGAGCCCGACGCAAATGAACCCTGACGTTTAAATCCCTAAAGTCCGTACCTTGACCTCACTGATCCCGGTCGTTTTTGACCTTTAGGTCGTATCCAAACGAAGGATTCCTACGTGGCCTGGGAAAGGACGGGATCGGGTGACCTTCTGCTCGTGTCGTAGCCGGGCTCGGGGCAGCGGCACGGCGCGTGGGGCTGGTTGCCGACCATGCATACAGGACAGAGCCGATAAGGTCCGTGTCTACGTCGACGAGCTCTGAGTGTCACTCCGCAATGCTTTTAGCAGCAAAACAGATGCCCGTATGAGTTGACTCCGTAAGTAGACAGGCAGGCTGGTTGATTCTTGGTGAAGACCCGTACGAGCTGGATGTATTCCTTCGGAGATACTACGTACGTACGCAAGCCATGCTGATCGATTTGATCGATATACTCTAGTCTGGACGCATGCACACAGGACACATTGGGTGTATTCCTTCGGAGATACTATACGTACGTGCAAGGATCGGCTGGAACTGTGGGAGGCCGGCACTGACGTGCACGCGAGCTCTAGAGCGTGGTCTCTAGCGGCGCAGCTCGCCGGGAGCGCGCCCTCACCATGGAGCAAGCGGACGGGCCCAGCATCCTCACTTTGGACGTGGCGGCGGTGAGCACGGAGGAGATGCCAGAGGACAAAGGATCAGTAGGTGCTCAATGCTGAAGTGTATGGTGCGCGGCACAGGAGTGCGTGCGTGCTCAAGACAGGTCAACACATACATGCCGTGGACGCCCGGATTCTCGTTTGACGCGACGGAACGGTACCGTAAGGCTCACACTGCACCATCATGGCTGCACAGAGCAGCGCTGGGGAGCTCGATGGTAGCTGGAGCAGCGGCGGGCGGTGGAGGGTAACCGGAGCAGCGGGGGTGATGCAGGCTTCGATGGCATGCGCACCCGATCGCATGCGGCATCATTAATTTGCAATCCCACCCTTCTAGGATGCCACGTCAGCAAATCCAGTCCAAAAACAGGCGTAAGGGCGATTACAACCGGGATCAGAGACGTCGGGGTATAGACTTCAGGGATTTAGACGTCAGGGTTCATTTGCGTCGCGCTCTACATCCTCAAGGTTTAAAATAGACTTCACTCCTCCTACCTAACCAAGGAGCAGAAGGTGCCACGGGGGCAAACTCGTCCTCGCGTCGCATCTACCAGTACAAAGCACGCACGCCCCCGGCACCAGCGAACTCTCTCTCTCTCTCTCTCGCCGCCTCTTCTATAAAGACGGCTGCCCGTTGTTAGGCCTGGCTACGTGTGTCAAATCCGCGCCTTGATCAGATTCTCTCCAAGATTCTACTAGGATAGACGTGGCTGATTCACTGGGCCTTTCAGCCAATGGAGAAGAGGGAGGAGAGCAACGCCCCGCTGCTGGAGCCCAGGCCGGCGGCGGCGGCGGAGAATGGCGGGGGTGACATGGTCGGCGACGGAGGGGCGGAAGAGGAAGAGGTGAGGTTGGGGCGTCAGCTGCTGGAGGAGAACCGGAAGCTGTGGGCGGTGGCGGGGCCGTCCATCTGCACGCGCTTCTCCACCTTCGGGGTCACCGTGATCAGCCAGGCCTTCATCGGCCACATCGGCCCAACCGAGCTCGCCGCCTACGCCCTCGTCTCCACCGTGCTCATGCGCTTCAGCAACGGCATACTGGTAATCACCTTCCTGCTTTGCTTCTTCCTTTTTGCCAACATCATGATCTGCTTCAATCTGACAAAGAATTAAGGCTTGACCATAACTGAACTGCTTAATTTTTTAGTACTACTGTATATACACAAAAACTGATTAAATTTGTAGAACCAAACCAGGAGTGCGCCCCTGCTTCAGTCCCTAGACAGTTTCAACATCATCATTAACATACAAACAACGGGGCAGAATAAGAATTAAGAACAGTGTTTCCTCGCAAATAGAACACGGTTTCTCTATGTGCAAGTAGCACATTTTGATACCCATGATGTGACACGACATGATATTGATAGGAAATATGCGGGCAAATATACACGCCAACTGTATCGTGGTCCATGCTTGGCACCGTATTCCTCATTTTTGGCAAATCAAACTCCAGTTTGCTGTCGACTTGTACACCAAAAGTAAAGTAGTTCTGGTACACGTACTACTTTCAAGTCACTGCTCATGTCAAAGCGGGACAAACCCCATAGGATTTTTCTTTCAGCGAAAACAACCCCATTGGATTTTTCTTCCATTTTACATCCTGAGCCGGTCTGGGTTACTACTACTTAATACCATGTGCTCTTTGTCCGGTACACCAGTGGCATTGCACCGTTTCAGACATTTCAGAGTCTGCACTGCATCAGAAGCAAATTTGTATCAAACCAGAAAAGGCTGATGGTCTCAAACACAACTGTACCAATAACGTGCGTAAACTGAATGCAGCTGGGCATGGCGAGCGCGCTGGAGACGTTGTGCGGGCAGTCGTACGGGGCGAAGCAGTACCACATGATGGGCATCTACCTGCAGCGGTCCTGGATCATCCTCACCGGCTGCGCCGTGCTCATGCTCCCCATTTTCATATTCACCGAGCCGCTGCTCGTCTTCATCGGCCAGGACCCCACCATCAGCGCCGTCGCCGGCACCATCTCCATCTGGTACATCCCCGTCATGTTCGCCAGCGTCTTCAACTTCACGCTCCAGATGTACCTGCAGGCGCAGAGCAAGAACATGATCATCACCTACCTCGCCTTCGTCAACCTCGGCCTCCATCTGTTCCTCTCGTGGCTCCTGACCGTCAAGCTGCACCTTGGGCTCGCTGGGGTCATGACCTCCATGGTCATCGCCATGTGGATTCCTGCGTTCGGGCAGCTCATCTTCGTCCTCTTCGGTGGCTGCCCTCTCACGTGGACGGGGTTCTCCTTCACAGCACTCACCGACCTCGTCCCTATCTTCAAGCTCTCTCTGTCCTCTGGTGTGATGCTCTGGTACGAACAAACTTGAGCTTTCACTATATATACTATTCCAGCTGCCTAAGTGTGCCTACTCACCAAGTGTTGGTCGACATTTTATACTTCACCGTCCTTGTCAATAATGCATTTTTTTTGTGCCTATTTGCCTTTTCAGTTTGGAATTGTGGTACAGCACCATACTGGTGCTCCTGACCGGGTACATGAAGAATGCAGAGAGTGCACTTGACGCTCTTTCAATATGGTAATACATACTTATTACTTTACTTCACAGTTCATCATTTCATATTGTGTCCCTGCCATCGCATATGAACTAATTTGGTACTGTGGTTTCTATCTGTGAAATCTGCAGCCTTAACATCAATGGTTGGGAGATGATGATCTCTATCGGCTTTTTGGCCGCGACAGGGTAACTTGTTGATTTAGAGCTCTCTGTTATTCGTATCATGCAATTGAATCAGTTTTCAAATTTTTGATGATAATGATTTTGTGTGTTATATATAGAGTGCGTGTGGCAAATGAGCTCGGAGCTGGAAGTGCAAAAAGGGCCAAGTTCGCCATCTTAAATGTCGTCGCCACTTCTTTCTCAATAGGCCTTGTGTTGTTCGTGTTCTTCCTTTTCTTCCGTGGGAAGCTTTCCTACATATTTACCACGAGTGAAGAGGTAGCTGCCTTAGTTGCTGACCTGTCGTCTCTTCTGGCCTTCTCCATCTTGTTGAACAGTGTTCAACCAGTGCTATCAGGTTTGCTTTAGCATTTGACTGAATTCAAATTTTTTTGGTTGGCTTAATTTTTTCAAAACGAGGCAAACAATTTTCCGGTCATACTAATGAAAAGTCGTTTGGTTTACTGATACTATAAATTGCTGTTTGATAGGTGTTGCTGTTGGTGCGGGTTGGCAAAGTGTCGTTGCCTATGTTAACATCACAACATATTACTTGATTGGTATCCCTCTTGGAGCAATCCTAGGTTATGTTCTTGGATATCATGTGAAGGTAAGATGAATGATTATTTTGGACATTGCTGTTGTATCTATCAATCGACCACTAGTTACTAAAATCATTTGTCATTGTGCCTCCTGGATCTATGCTGTGGTCCTAACTCTCCTTGGTTGTTGTTACAGGGCATTTGGGTTGGCATGCTGCTCGGAACACTGGTCCAAACAATTGTGCTTCTGTTCATAACAATTAGGACCGACTGGGATAAACAGGTTAGCTTGGTTAACTGTTCGATCATCACTGTATCAAACATTGTTAAGTACAGTCTTCATATGACTTATCTATTGTATAGAATTCTTTATAAGTAGGAGATGTACTCAATTATGGTTTCTATTCTATCATTTCAGGTGGAGGTTACTCAGGAGAGATTGAAGAGATGGTACATGGACGGGAACAACGGAAAGTCAGATTCGAGGTCAAGTCCATGAGATTAGAAATCTGGCACAATTAATGAATCACCATCAAGGTAGAACATGCATACTCTGCTTGATTGGAGTTCGCGGCGTTTCAGAGGTTAACTACGGTTCTTTCATATGTCAAGAATGAATGGATGGAACATTTGTAGGCGCAGACGTGTCGGAGGTTGTTCCTCAAGATCGAGCAAATGGTAACAGTGAGTCAGTGACGCAGGCTCCACTAGAGAAGGAAGAACATACTATCTCTGTTTCAGAATATTAGACATTTTTGGCAGTTCAATTTAAACTGCAAAAACGTCTTATGTATTTAGGAACAGATGGTGTATTACTCAAGGGACACTTGATTTTCTGTAATTGCTACCATTGCTTCAGCATGTAAAATATGCCTTGGATCGCTGTGGGCTGGTGGCACTAGTGTTGTTTTCTATTGATTGATTTTGGTTGTGATTAGTAAACATGGTGTTTCTATATCCATTGCATTCGCTTGGTCTTGTCATCAGGTATCTTGGTGTAATTATCAAACAATCAGTTAGGCTGGTCATAGTGGGGAGTAACTTAGACTAGTAACATGCATATGTTACTAGTCAGTCTATGTTACCACCTTCATAGTGGGGAGTAACATGTATGTAGTATCATGCAAACTATCATTTATTAAGATATAGACTCATTTTGCCTTGAGATGTGTTATGTTACAGTAACATATTATGTTACTTCAACCATCTCTCTCCTCATTAAATACATGTTATGTAAGCAAATTTTTCTTGGGATGTGTTATGTTACTTACTATGTTACTCCCACTATGACCAGCCTTAGGCGTAAAGACTATCCGAGATTTCTCTCTGACGGACGGGCTTTGCTAGACGTACGCGCTGATTTTACAGATTGTACGGGCTGGGCTGACGTGAGATTAGATGAAATATACTGACCAATTGCTTCTGCTCCTTGCTCAATTTGACACTGTTACTTATCAAAAAGGGCTACAATAGATCTCCTATATTTATGAGTTGTCAGATACCCTGTCCTTAGGTATTGAATAAATCTTCAGTATTTATGTGGATTCAGGAGAATTATATAATCCTCGCAAAAAAGGAGAATTATATAATCGGAAAGTTGTAGCATAGGCCGAGCTTCCCAGTACCGTCTATCTTGGCCTTCCATGGTCCTTTTATGTTCCTGGAGATTTGTGCAATTTGAGGGCTAGTTTCTCGTACGCCAGTTGATTAAGGTCTATAGACTCTGATAGGAACAGAGACGTCTGCACTGTGTGCGACGCGTAGGGTACTGTTCATTGATTGAGATGGCACACCTTTTACTGACATCACCGACCAAAAATCGATACGAATCACCAGCTCCTCACACCGTATTATTTCTATAATTTTTTTCACCCTTTCGGTCCTGTGCCCATGTGAAGAGAGAGAGAGAGAGTTTATTTTCTTTTACTGATCTAAGGTGAGTGAAAGGACAAACTGCAGCAGGAGAGAGAAAACGTAGAGCAAAGAGATGAAAGAAGAAATAAAGGCACCCTTAGGTATTTGAGCTTTGACATTTGCCATTAGTGTGAGATTGCCTTTTGTAAAAAAAATAGTGAGCGAAAGCTTGTACTATTGAGCATGCATGTGACATGTGAGACTGTAAGGAGAGAGAGAGGGAGAGAGAGAGTGTAGAGAGAGGTTGAGAGAGTTGTGCGGTGCAGTCATGCGAGAGAGACCGAGGAAAGAGAGAGCGCCCTTTGACATATCTAAGAAGTTGCATCCATGTCTGTCTATTAAAATCTCCTGACATGCATGGCGGGGCCTACGTGATGTCCATCGGTGCAGCCTGTGGCTGAGAGATTCCAAAAGAAGTGGACAAAAGTAGGCCAACGAGCTGGTCTGATGGAAGAGGGAGACATGACCCGTCATGTCAGGTGCAGTTCCCTACTAGGCTCGTGCCAGAGGATTAAGCACTGAGCGACTGACGCCTGCTGCTGATTTTCGCATTGCTGCACACATCCACATGAACGAGAAGCCAAAATGGATGGCTGTGTGTAACACCCCGGATGTAACTTGCCATAATTGTAATCCAATTCTTGCCATTTTCGGCTATGTGATATGATATTTCCTCCGTGGTTGGGTTTCTCTTCGTTTTGCATTTTGTTCATGTCATGCATTTCATATCATGTCATCATGTGCATCGCATTCGCATACGTGTTCGTCTCATGAATCCGAACATTTCCCCGTTGTCCGTTTTGCAATCCGGCGCTCCTATGTCCCCCGGCGTCCCCTTTTACGTTTCTTCGTGAGCGGGTATTAAACTTTCTTGGATTGGACCGAGGTTTGTCAAGCGGCCTCGGTATAGCACCGGTAGACCGCCTGTCAAGTTTCGGGTCAATCGGAGTTCGTTTGGTACTCCAACGGTTAACCGGGTAACCGTGAAGGCCTCATGTGTGTTGCAGCCCAAAACCTCTTCAAAACAGCCAATAACCCATCTAAGACACTCCCATGTCTTCCGCCGTTCGATCACGATCGCGTGGCCGAAAACCGCTCTCCAATTGGAGCTTCCTAGCCCCCTCTATGCCTATATATAGACCCCCCATTTCCAATTTCGGGTCAAATCCACCCTAACCCTAGAAATCCCTCTCCGCCGCCGGACAACGTCTGTCCCGGACCGGACGCAGTCGCCGCCGCCGCCCGCGCCAATCCGGTCACGCCACGTGTCCCTCGCCGCCTCCCACTGCCGCCGGCCCGCGGGGGTCGAGTCGGGCCCGCGCGGCCCGCCCGACCGCCGCCGCCCGCTGGCCCGAGGCGCCGCGCGCCTCCGCCGCCTCCTTCCCCGACGCCCGCGCCTCCTCCTCACCGGCGTAGGTCGCCGCCGCCGCGCCTCCGAGCCGCGCCGCCGCCGTCCGCCCGGATCCGCCCCGCAGCCCCTCGCCGTCGCCCGCCGCGTGGAGCGCCGCGCCGCCCTGCGCGCCTCCCTCCTCCCGGCGCCCCGCGGCCCCCGCCTCTTGCCGCCGCCGGAGCGGAGCTCCCTCGCCGCCCCGAGCTCCCCCCTCGCCGGAATCCGCCTCGGAGTCGCCGGAGCGCCCGGGACCCAGATCCGATCTGAGCACTCGGTTGACTTTCGTCCCCCTCAAATTCGTCCAAGTCCCTTAAGTTTTGCATCATCATCACATGTTCCTCATGCCGTAGCTTTGCATCCGTGGCTTCGTTTCGTGCGTATAATATGTCAAATTGTTCGTACCGAAGATTACATCATTTCATTCCATTGCATCATTTTCATTTGAGGTCATTTTGGTGCCCGAAATGCTGTTAGAAGAGGGCTATGTGATGTTAGTTTCTGAATCTTATCTGAACTTGCACTTTTGTCATTTTTTCCATGATTGTTGTGTACCTCCTATGAAGTAGAGTCCTACATGAGTTTTGTAATATGCCATGTTAACTTTCCAAAGAATTATGACATGTATTCTTGTGATCCTTGTGGTGACTAGCACAAGCATGCAAACTAGGGTACTTGATGTTGCTGATTTCAGAGACTTAGTAATTTCACCAAGTCCCTGCCTGCTGTTATTTTCATTCCATGTGTTCATGTTGTTTCCGAGAGATCTATGCATATTTTGAGCATGATCAGTAAGGGTGTTTTGAACATATGGATTTTATCTATCCATCCATGCCTTTTTTTGTATTTATGGAGTGCCATAGCTTGAGTCAATTGAGCTCTACTTTTGCTATAAAATGTTGCCGGCAGATTGTTTACGTGTTATTCGATTTTGCCAAGCTTGGTGTAGTTGATCCTTGCATGATATGATATTATTCTTGCCATGTATAGTTCCTACGCCATGTCTTCTTGATGGATGTATGCTTAGTTTATCATGCAATGCTCTGTAGTGGGTGAATCGAGCTCACGAACATGCCTACATGTTATCTGTTTTTGATATGTCCAGTTTTCTGCTAAGTCTGAAACCTGTAACGAAACTTGCTTATTTGACATGGGTGTAATCGTATTTTCTGATCCTTTTTGGCTTATGGTCAGTAAGGGACTTTTGTCAAGTGCTTTGATTAGACTCATTCCATGCCTTATTGTTCTATGTCCTGATCCTGTAGCATATTGTTTCATTGCTCTAAACATGTCATCCTGATGTTAGTTTCTGCTATGTTGTTATTTTCACTAAGTCTGTGAACCTGTTACCTTTTGCACTTTTGCCATGCTTGTTTGAACCTGGTGTGATGTGATTTAGCCGTAGCTCAGTGTTCATCTTTTCTCAAGCATCTTGAGTAGATAACTGTCATATGTTTTGTTGATATGTTTGGGTGCAGTAGCTTATTTCCTTGTTGCTTGCTAAGTAGCATTATGCTGTTATTGGCAGATTATTGTCATTCTTGTATTGCTTGTCATTTGCAAACCGTGCATCCGATTCCGGTGATCTTTATATCGATTTCAACCGAAATCACCTCACCTATCCAGTGGAATACTTGGTTTGCCAAGATTATGCCTTGTTCATCCTTATCCTTCCGGAGCATGCATATGCACTCCATATCACATCTCGCATATCATGCCATGTTTTGCATCATGTTGCTTGCGCATTGCATCGTGATTGATATTTGTCCTCTTTGCTTGTGTTCTTGCTTTGGGTAGAGCCAGGAGACGAGTACGTGAACGAGGAACCTGTTGAGAACGCTTTCGAGGACCAAGCTTTCGACAACTCTGAGAACCTTGCAGGCAAGATGACCATACCCTCGAAATCACTTCTATCTTTGCTTGCTAGTTGCTCGCTCTTTTGCTATGCCTATGCCGCGATACCTACCACTTGCTATATCATGCCTCCTATATTGCCATGTCAGCCCCTAACCATCCATGCCCTAGCGAACCGTTGATTGGCTATGTTACCGCTTTGCTCAGCCCCTCTTATAGCATTGTTAGTTGCAGGTGAAGATGAAGTTTGTTCCTTGTTGGAACATGGACTTGTTGTTCCTTGTTGGAACATGTTTACTTGTTGGGATATCACAATACCTCTTATTTAATTAATGCATCTATACACTTGGTAAAGGGTGGAAGGCTCGGCCTTATGCCTGGTGTTTTGTTCCACTCTTGCCACCCTAGTTTCCGTCATACCGGTGTTATGTTCCCGGATTTTGCGTTCCTTACACGGTTGGGTGATTTATGGGACCCCCTTGACAGTTCTCTTTGAATAAGACTTTTCCGGCAAGGCCCAACATTGGTTTTACCATTTTCCTACCACCTACTCCTTTTCCCCCCGGGTTTTCGCGAGCCCGAGGGTTATCTTTATTTTAGCCCCCACCCGGACCAGTGCTTCTCTAAGTGCTGGCCCAAACCGAGCAACCTGCGGGGCCACCTCGTGGCAACTCGAGGCCTGGTTTTACTCGTAGCTTGACTTATCCGGATGTGCCCTGAGACCGAGATATGTGCAGCTCCTATCAGGATTTGTCGGCACAATCGGGCGGCTTTGCTGGACTTGTTTTATTACTGTCGAGATGTCTTGTAGTCCTGGATTCCGAGACTGATCGGGTCTTCCCGGTAGAAGGAATATCCTTCGTTGACCGTGAGAGCTTATAATGGGCTAAGTTGGGACACCCCTGCAGGGTATTATCTTTCGAAAGCCGTGCCCGCGGTTATGTGGCAGATGGGAATTTGTTGATGTCCGGTTGTAGAAAACCCGAAGTTGACCTTAACTAAAACACATCAACCGCGTGCGTAACCGTGATGGTCTCTTCTCGGCGGGGTCCGGGAAGTGAACACGGTGTTGGAGTAATGTTTGACGTAGGTTGTTCTAGGACCACTTCTTGATCACTTCTAGCTTCACGACCGTGCTTTGCCTTCTCTTCTCACTCTCTTTTGCGTTGTAGCCACCATATATGCTAGTCGCTTGCTGCAGCTCCACCTCACTATCCTTTCCTACCTAAAAGCTTAAATAGTCTTGATCTCTCGGGTGTGAGATTGCTGAGTCCCCATGACTCACAGATTCTACCAAAACAGTTGCAGGTACCCACGATACCAGTGCAGATGACGCAGCTGAGCTCACTTGGGAGTTCGACGAGGAACGTGGCCGTTACTATGTGTCTTTTCCAGATGATCAGTAGTGGAGCCCAGTTGGGGTTATCCGGGGATCTATGTAGCATTTGGGGTAGTCTTCTTTCATTTTGGTACCGTAGTCGGACCTTGAGTGTAACTTTTATGATGGATGTTTATTTATGTATTGTGTGAAGTGGCGACTGTAAGCCAACTATGTATCTCTTTCCTTTTATGTATTTCATGGGTTGTGTGAAGATTACCTCACTTGCGACATTGCTTTCAATGCGGTTATGCCTCTAAGTCGTGCCTCGACACGTGGGAGATATAGCCGCATCGAGGGCGTTACAAGTTGGTAATCAGAGCCTTCCCCGACCTTAGGAGCCCCCACTGATTGATCGTCTTCAGTGGCCGAGTTGTGTCTAAAAAAATGTTTTGAGTCGTTTAGGAATTATATATCGGAGAGTTTAGGAATTCTTTTTACTTCCCAGTCTCCTCATCGCTCTGGTAAGGCATCCTGACGTAGAGTTTTGACTATTCTCTTCTCAAATTTCACTAAATTTTTTTTAGGATCACGCGGGTATCTTAGAGTCGTTCCGATGGTTTTATGATGACAACATTGTCTTGGTTGCCTCCCGTCAGCAGGGGTTTTAGAGGAGGTGTCCCGGGGAGTTGAGCTCCGAGGTGTTGTCGTCATAATTTTATCGTTGCGGTTTTGGAATACCTGAGTTTAGTACGCCGACATCGAAAATCTCTTTTGTACAGTTGTTGGTGAGATAACCCTGATAGCCCAGTACCGAGGCGAGTGCGGGAGTATTGCCATGACTTGTATAACGGATGCTTTTCGAAGATTGAGGTAGATGATTTCCGAGGATTTCTTGGTTATGTGTTGAAGGATGGATACAGCTGGATCTAGGTATTGTTAGTTTGGGTGATATATTTTGTGTCCCCTGTATCCCCAACACCTGATTGCATAACCAGAAAGTTTCTGGAGTTTATAAGTGGGAATTCATGTAGCTCTAGTATTTCTTCCGCAGATATTTGGTTCGTGATTGGGTAATCCTTACCAAGTATTTGTTCACATCCGTACCTTGTTGATTTTATTCCATACCTTGTTCTAAGTGGCTTCTCAGCTTATGGAAGTGTGATGCTTTACTTTGGAATTCATTCGTTCATTCTTGTTCGAATGTTTATTGTGAAGACTATATGTTGCAATTTCGTTCCTTTGATTCAGCTTCAATATATATCTGTCAAGATGCTAATGGATGTCACCCTCTTCAGGATGGCTCCGCCAACGCGTCAGAATCCAGAACGCAATGAAGGAAGTCAGGCTAACCCTCCGCCACCACCTCCGCCTCCGGAGGCTTGGCAAGCCTTGATGACTGCCACAAATGCCAATGCTCAGATTCTGATTCAGCTCTTGCAAGATCGCAACCAAGGGCAAGCTAATCAAGAGAATCAAGGCCAAGGCAACAATCAGCCGCACTTCGCTTCACTCAACCAGTTCCTTGCTAATCAGCCAAAGACCTTCAGCTACTGTGTCGAGGCCACAGACGCAGATGATTTGCTCGTGGACATCAGCAAGCATTTCGAGTGCAGCAATGTCAGACCTAAGGACTTTGTCAAGTTTGCCTCTTTTCAACTCAAAGATCAAGCTGATGAATGGTTCCAGCAATACAAAGATTCCAGAGGAGGTCGTGTGATTACCTGGGATGATTTCCGCCGTGACTTCAGAGCTCACCACATTCCAGAAAGTGTTGTTGAGAGTAAGCGTGAGGAATTCCGCAATCTCAAGCAAGGCACCATGTCTGTCTATCAATACAACACTCAGTTCCAGCAGCTCTCTCGTTTTGCGAGGCAAGACATCCCTGATGAGAAGAGTATGATCTACCAATTCAGGCGTGGTCTCAAAGAAGATCTGCAACTTGCTCTCGTGCTTTTTGAGCCATTAAAGTATGATGAATTCTACAACATGGCACTGAAACAAGAAGCTGCTCAGCTCAAGTGTGAGGCATCTAAGAAGAGAGTCAGAGATGCAATTCAGTCTTCTTCTTCTTCACTTGTGGCAGCTAAGCAACAGAAGTTCTGGTTGCCTCCTCCTCCTCCGTTCCGTCAGCCTTATCAGCAAAAGAACTCAAGTGGTCGTGGATCTTCCCACCCACCCAACCCTGGCTATCAGAACAAGTCTCAGAACCAAGCTCCAAGGCCAAGTGCTCCTTATCATCGTCCGCTCTCAGAGGTGACTTGTAGGAAGTGTCAGCAAAAGGGTCACTATGCGGACAAGTGCTTCAACCAAAGGCGCCTTCCGCCTCCTCCTCCTGTGAAATCTTCCAACAATGCAGTGGTCAAGCATAATCCTAAGCATGCCAAGGTGAATATGATGAATGCAGCTCAAGCGGAGGATTCTTCTGAAGTGATCATGGGTAACCTTCCTGTTAATGATATTCCTGCAAAAGTCTTATTTGATACTGGTGCATCGCATTGTTTCATGTCAAGACCATTTTCTGCCAAGCATGAGTTCACTTCTTCAAATTTGGATAGACCCATGCCTGTCATTTCTCCTGGTAAACGTTTGAGCTCTAGTTTGGTGGTTCCCGATGTTTCCATCAAGATGGGTGACTACAGATTCTTGTCTAAACCAGTTGTTCTTGGTGACTCTGATATTGATCTTATTCTCGGGATGGACTGGCTTTCTAAGCACAAGGCTCAGCTTGATTGTGCTGCCAGGGAAATCAAATTGACTCACTCTTCTAACGATGTGATCATCTATGCCTCTCGTGATGATACCATTCGGTTGTTTTCTCTCAATGAGAATGGTGAAATGGAGGCTATCTCTCAGATTCCAGTCGTTTGTGAATACCAAGATGTTTTTCCAGAAGAGCTTCCGGGTATGCCTCCCCGCCGGCTAGTTGAATTCGTTATTGATCTTGAGCCTGGCACGGAACCCGTTTGCAAGCGTCCTTACAAGCTTGGACCAGATGAGTTGAAGGAATTGAAGATACAACTCGATAAACAAGAGCGTCTGGGTCTGATCAGACTGAGTTCTTCTCCTTGGGGTTGTGGAGTTCTTTTTGTCCGGAAGAAGGATGGCACGGACCGACTTTGCGTCGACTACCGTCCATTGAACAAGAAGACTATCAAGAACAAGTACCCACTTCCCAACATCAATGAGCTATTTGAGCAACTTAAAGGTGCTAAGGTGTTCTCTAAGCTTGACCTTCGTATGGGTTATCATCAGATTCACATTCGTGAAGAAGATATTCCCAAGACAGCATTCAGAACAAGCTTTGGTTCTTATGAATACACTGTCATGTCCTTCGGCCTTGTCAATGCTCCTCCAGCTTTCTCTCGCTTGATGAATTTCATCTTCAACCCCTACATCAACGAATTTGTCTTGGTCTATCTCGATGATATTTTGGTCTTCTCAAAGAATAAGGAGGATCATGCCAAACATTTGCGATTGGCTCGACAAGCTCAGAGAGTATAAATTATATGCGAAGTTCTCCAAATGTGAATTTTGGCTTGATGAAGTTCTTTATCTTGGCCATATCATCTCTGCCAAGGGCATCGCTGTTAATCCTGAGAAGGTGTCTGCAGTTGTGAATTGGGAACCGCCTCAGAATGTCAAGCAGCTTCGCAGTTTTCTTGGACTTGCAAGCTATTGCCGAAGATTCGTTGAGAATTTCTCAAAGATTGCAAAGCCTCTTTCCAACCTCCTCCAGAAGCATGTGAAGTATGTCTGGTCTCCTGAGTGTGACGTTGCTTTCAACACTCTCAAAGAGAAACTCGTCACTGCTCTAGTTCTGACTCCTCCTGACGAATCCAAGCCTTATGAAGTATTCTGTGATGCTTCTCTTCAGGGCCTCGGTGCCGTGTTAATGCAAGAGAAGAAGGTTGTTGCCTATACCTCTCGTCAGTTGAAGCCCAACGAAAGGAACTACCCCACTCACGATCTTGAGTTGGCGGCAGTGGTCCACGCTCTAATAACATGGAGACATCTCCTCTTGGGAAGGAAAGTGGACATTTTCACTGATCACAAGAGTCTCAAGTACATCTTCACTCAGCCCAACCTCAACCTCAGGCAAACTCGATGGGTCGAAATGATTCAAGAGTATAATCCAAGTATTGAATACACTCCAGGCAAGGCTAATGTGACTGCAGACGCATTGAGCAGGAAGGCTTACTGCAACAGCTTAATCCTCAAGCCCTTTCAACCGGATCTCTGTGAAGCTTTCCGCAAGTTGAATCTCCAAGTTGTCCCTCAAGGTTTTCTTGCCAACCTTATTGTCTCTCCTACTTTGGAAGATCAGATTCGTGAGGCACAACTGTTGGATACCATGGTGAAGAAGGTGAAACGTGGTATTGACAAGGGCATTTCCAAATACAAGTGCTATCGAGTTGATGACAGAGATACTCTTTTCTTCGAGGACCGGATCGTGGTTCCAAAGGGCGATCTTCGTAAAGTCATTATGAACGAAGCGCACAACTCTCTTCTGTCAATTCATCCTGGAAGTACGAAGATGTACCATGACCTCAAGCAGTCGTATTGGTGGACTCGAATGAAGCGAGAGATTGCTCAATTCGTCAATAAGTGTGATGCCTGCAGAAGGGTGAAAGCAGAACACCAATGACCAGCTAGTCTTCTCCAACCTCTTGCTATTCCTGAATGGAAGTTTGATCATATCGAAATGGACTTCGTGACTGGTTTTCCTAAGTCCAATCATGGAAATGATGCTATCTTCGTCATCATCGACAAGCTCACCAAAGTGGCTCATTTTCTTCCTATCAAAGAGTCTATCACAGCAGCGCAGCTGGCAGAGCTCTACACCTCCAGAATTGTCTCCTTGCACGACATTCCACAATTGATCTCTTTAGACCGTGGCAGCATTTTTACCTCCAAGTTTTGGGATTCTTTTCAGAAGGCCATGGGCACCAACATTTGCTTCAGCACAGCTTTCCATCCTCAGACTAGTGGACAAGTCGAGCGTGTCAACCAAATTCTTGAAGATATGCTCAGAGCTTGTGTTATCTCTTTCGGCATGAAGTGGGAGGATTGTCTTCCTTACGCTGAATTCTCTTACAACAATAGTTTTTCAAGCCAGCTCGGGCAAAGCCCCATTCGAGATTCTCTATGGCAGAAAGTGCCGTACTCCTCTCAACTGGTCTGAAACCGGTGAACGCCAATTGCTCGGCAACGATTTGATCTCAGAGGCTGAGGCTATGTGCAAGGTCATTCGCGAGAACCTCAAAGCCGCGCAGTCGCGCCAGAAGAGCTATTACGATAGCAAACACCGAGATGTGGCATTCGAGATCGGAGACCATGTCTACCTCCGCGTCTCTCCAATGAAAGGAACTCGTCGCTTCGGTATCAAGGGGAAACTTGCCCCTAGATACGTCGGTCCTTTCAAGATCATCGGCAAACGAGGCGATCTCGCCTATCAACTTGAGTTTCCCTCCAACTTTGCAAATGTGCACGATGTCTTCCACGTGTCACAGCTTCGCAAGTGCTTCAAGACGCCTCATGTGTGTTGCAGCCCAAAACCTCTTCAAAACAGCCCAATAACCCATCTAAGACACTCCCATGTCCTCCGCCGTTCGATCACGATCGCGTGGCCGAAAACCGCTCTCCATTTGGAGCTTCCTAGCCCCCTCTATGCCTATATATAGACACCCCATTTCCAATTTTGGGTCAAATCCACCCTAACCCTAGAAATCCCTCTCCGCCGCCGGACAACGTCCGTCCCGGACCGGACGCAGTCGCCGCCGCCGCCCGCGCCAATCCGGTCACGCCACGTGTCCCTCGCCGCCTCCCGCCGCCGCCGGCCCGCGGGGCTCCGTTTTGTGCGTATAATATGTCAAATTGTTCGTCTCGAAGAGTGCATCATTTCGTTCCATTGCATCATTTTCATTTGAGGTCATTTTGATGCCCGAAATGCTGTTAGAAGAGGGCTATGTGATGTTAGTTTCTGAATCTTATCTGAACTTGCACTTTTGTCATTTTTGCCATGATTGTTGTGTACCTCCTATGAAGTAGAGTCCTACATGAGTTTTGTAATATGCCATGTTACCTTTCCAAAGAATTATGCCATGTATTCTTGTGATCCTTGTGGTGACTAGCAAAAGCATGCAAACTAGGGTACTTGATGTTGCTGATTTCAGAGACTTAGTAATTTCACTAAGTCCCTGCCTGCTGTTATTTTCATTCCATGTGTTCATGTTGTTTCCGAGTGATCTATGCATATTTTGAGCATGATCAGTAAGGGTGTTTTGAACATATGGATTTTATCTATCCATCCATGCCTTTGTTTGTATTTATGGAGTGCCATAGCTTGAGTCAATTGAGCTCTACTTTTGCTATAAAATGTTGCCGGCAGATTGTTTACGTGTTATTCGATTTTGCCAAGCTTGGTGTAGTTGATCCTTGCATGATATGATATTATTCTTGCCATGTATAGTTCCTACGCCATGTCTTCTTGATGGATGTATGCTTAGTTTATCATGCAATGCTCTGTAGTGGGTGAATCGAGCTCACGAACATGCCTACATGTTATCTGTTTTTGATATGTCCAGTTTTCTGCTAAGTCTGAAACCTGTAACGAAACTTGCTTATTTGACATGGGTGTAATCGTATTTTCTGATCCTTTTTGGCTTATGGTCAGTAAGGGACTTTTGTCAAGTGCTTTGATTAGACTCATTCCATGCCTTATTCTTCTATGTCCTGATCCTGTAGCATATTGTTTCATTGCTCTAAACATGTCATCCTGATGTTAGTTTCTGCTATGTTGTTATTTTCACTAAGTCTGTGAACCTGTTACCTTTTGCACTCTTGCCATGCTTGTTTGAACCTGGTGTGATGTGATTTAGCCGTAGCTCAGTGTTCATCTTTTCTCAAGCATCTTGAGTAGATAACTGTCATATGTTTTGTTGATATGTTTGGGTGCAGTAGCTTATTTCCTTGTTGCTTGCTAAGTAGCATCATGCTGTTATTGGCAGATTATTGTCATTCTTGTATTGCTTGTCATTTGCAAACCGTGCATCCGATTCCGGTGATCTTTATATCGATTTCAACCGAAATCACCTCACCTATCCAGTGGAATACTTGGTTTGCCAAGATTATGCCTTGTTCATCCTTGTCCTTCCGGAGCATGCATATGCACTCCATATCACATCTCGCATATCATGCCATGTTTTGCATCATGTTGCTTGCGCATTGCATCGTGATTGATATTTGTCCTCTTTGCTTGTGTTCTTGCTTTGGGTAGAGCCAGGAGACGAGTACGTGAACGAGGAACCTGTTGAGAACGCTTTCGAGGACCAAGCTTTCGACAACTCTGAGAACCTTGCAGGCAAGATGACCATACCCTCGAAATCACTTCTATCTTTGCTTGCTAGTTGCTCGCTCTTTTGCTATGCCTATGCCGCGATACCTACCACTTGCTATATCATGCCTCCTATATTGCCATGTCAGCCCCTAACCATCCATGCCCTAGGGAACCGTTGATTGGCTATGTTACCGCTTTGCTCAACCCCTCTTATAGCATTGTTAGTTGCAGGTGAAGATGAAGTTTGTTCCTTGTTGGAACATGGACTTGTTGTTCCTTGTTGGAACATGTTTACTTGTTGGGATATCACAATACCTCTTATTTAATTAATGCATCTATACACTTGGTAAAGGGTGGAAGGCTCGGCCTTATGCCTGGTGTTTTGTTCCACTCTTGCCACCCTAGTTTCCGTCATACCGGTGTTATGTTCCCGGATTTTGCGTTCCTTACACGGTTGGGTGATTTATGGGACCCCCTTGACAGTTCTCTTTGAATAAGACTTTTCCGGCAAGGCCCAACATTGGTTTTACCATTTTCCTACCACCTACTCCTTTTCCCCCCGGGTTTTCGCGAGCCCGAGGGTCATCTTTATTTTAGCCCCCACCCGGACCAGTGCTTCTCTAAGTGCTGGTCCGAACCGAGCAACCTGCGGGGCCACCTCGTGGCAACTCGAGGCCTGGTTTTACTCGTAGCTTGACTTATCCGGATGTGCCCTGAGACCGAGATATGTGCAGCTCCTATCAGGATTTGTCGGCACAATCGGGCGGCTTTGCTGGACTTGTTTTATTACTGTCGAGATGTCTTGTAGTCCGGGATTCCGAGACTGATCGGGTCTTCCCGGTAGAAGGAATATCCTTCGTTGACCGTGAGAGCTTATAATGGGCTAAGTTGGGACACCCCTGCAGGGTATTATCTTTCGAAAGCCGTGCCCGCGGTTATGTGGCAGATGGGAATTTGTTGATGTCCGGTTGTAGAAAACCCGAAGTTGACCTTAACTAAAACACATCAACCGCGTGTGTAACCGTGATCGTCTCTTCTCGGCGGGGTCCGGGAAGTGAACACGGTGTTGGAGTAATGTTTGACGTAGGTTGTTCTAGGACCACTTCTTGATCACTTCTAGCTTCACGACCGTGCTTTGCCTTCTCTTCTCGCTCTCTTTTGCGTTGTAGCCACCATATATGCTAGTTGCTTGCTGCAGCTCCACCTCACTATCCTTTCCTACCTAAAAGCTTAAATAGTCTTGATCTCGCGGGCGTGAGATTGCTGAGTCCCCGTGGCTCACAGATTCTACCAAAACAGTTGCAGGTACCCACGATGCCAGTGCAGATGACGCAGCCGAGCTCACTTGGGAGTTCGACGAGGAACGTGGCCATTACTATGTGTCTTTTCCAGATGATCAGTAGTGGAGCCCAGTTGGGGTGATCCGGGGATCTATGTAGCATTTGGGGTAGTCTTCTTTCATTTTGGTACCGTAGTCGGACCTTGAGTGTAACTTTTATGATGGATGTTTATTTATGTATTGTGTGAAGTGGCGACTGTAAGCCAACTATGTATCTCTTTCCCTTTATGTATTTCATGGGTTGTGTGAAGATTACCTCACTTGCGACATTGCTTTCAATGCGGTTATGCCTCTAAGTCGTGCCTCGACACGTGGGAGATATAGCCGCATCGAGGGCATTACACTGTGATAGTGGGTACCACGTAGGCCGAGCTACAAAAATTCGTTCTCTTATATAATCGAAAGACTACATTTTCTCGACTCTTGTTTATCCTTGAGAATTGCAAAAGAGTTTGGATTGGATCCAAAACCTCAGTCCATGCATGGTTGAGTGCCTCGAGCGCTTTGGTTGACCCAAGTAAGGTAGCAATTGAGGATAAATTGTGCTCGCTCTCAAGAAGATGAGTGTTGACTTGATCACTAATACCCACCCTTCTGAATTTGCTCAGTAGGGGAGCAAAATGAGTTTTTTTTTCATGAGAAGAACGAACACAGTGAGGTGGTAAGATATGAAGTGAGTCTTGTAGCACGGGGATTCATGCAAAGACCCGTCGTTGTTTTAAAAGATGAAACATATTCTCATGTTTTAAGCAGAACGATGTTTTGATAGTCGATATTATTGCAATGGATATTAATTTTGTATATTCAGTTGATGGATGTCGTGACTGCATAGTTGTATGAGTCACTTGATTCAGATATCTTTATGATAGTTCCTGAGGCAACGAAGATACTGAATTGGAGGTAACATGTATTGTGTAAAGTTTCAAAATTCATTATATGGCTTAAAGCAGTCAGGATGAATGTTGTATAACCGACTGAAGCGGGTTCCTTTGTTAGAAGAGTTACTCAAAAAATGATGATTCCTCATGTATGCTCATCAAGAAATTCAAAGAAGGATTTTGCATCATTTCTCTATGTTGATGATCTGATTATCATCGGCACTACACAAGAAATACATCAGACATGCAAAATATCCTAAGACCTGGTTTCGGATGAAATATTTGGTTGAGACCAAACTTTGATTGAGTTCGGAACTTGAGCGTGTTCCTTCGAGAATACTTGTTCATCGATCTGCATCTATCCAAAAGATTGTTGAAAAGTTCAACATGGATAAATCACATCCATCAAAGAAATTAGGTTGTGAGATCTCTTGATTAATACAGATAAATACTTATTTATACCTAAGGGCGGTGATGAAGGGGTATTGGAACTGAGTCTCCATATCATGGTGCAATGAAGCACTAATGTATCTAGCAAACTGCACCAGGTATGAAATATTATCAGAAGTGAACTGTCGGATAGATACAAATGCATCACCAATGGGAAGGGTTGGGTTGGTGTGAAGAATATTTTTGGATATCTTGTAGAGGCAAGTGATCTTGGTTTATGTGAAAAATCAAGATATGATCATGGTTGGATAACATGATGCTGGCTATATATCAGATCCCCATAATCTCATATCATTGTTGGGTGTTGCGTCCATGACAACTTCATGCTAGTGTAACAAACAGTGAGGCAAGTACACAACCATAGGTTAGCACGGGTGCTTCTCAAGCTCGACATCGCGCAAGGATTTGATCGGTATCTTGGCCATTTCTCCTCGAGGTTCTCAAGCACCTTGGTTTTGGGCCTCGCTGGCGCGAGTGGATCTCCATCCTCATCCCCACCGCCTCTACTTGGGTCTTGATGAATGGTACTGTTGGGCCACCAATCCCGCACGTGTGTGGTCTCCACCAGGGTGGTCCCTTATCGCCGGCATTCTTCACCATAATCATCAACGCGCTCAATTCTCTTCTCCAGCACACTATTCAGATTGGAGTTCTCCGGCGCCTTACCCCTCGTCACGCAGCGTCCAACATCTCTCTATTGACCGATGATGTGGTCATCTTCTGCCACCCTAACACCGATGAGTTGCAGGCAGTTCGTGCACTACTCAACACCTTTGGTATGACACCCGGTTTGTGCATCAACTATAATAAATGCTCGACTACGCCAATCCAGTGCTCGCAAGTGGTCTCCGAAGGCATTGTGACGGCCCTTTCTTGCCCCGTCACATCCTTCCTAGTGCAATACCTTGGACTTTCGCTCTTTTATCCATAAGGTTCCCTCATCGCAGCTTCCCCCGCTTGCTGACAAGCTTCTCAAGAAATTGGCGACTTGGAAGGCATCCTTGTTCTCCTGTGGTGAGCGGCTAGTGCTTGTCTGGCATGTGCTTTCTGCCATGCGGGTCCACATTCTTCTTGCCATGGCCATCTCACCTCCCATCCTCAAGAAGGTTCGCCAGGTTATTCATGACTTCCTGTGGCATGGTCATAGGGGCGTCAAAGCGGTGCCTGCCTAGTAAATTGGTCCAAGGTTTGCCGCCCTCTCGAGCTTGGTGGCCTTGGTGTCCGAGACCTCCAGCGTACAAGTGTCTCACTTCGCGTCCGATGGCTCTGGCTGCAGGATACCGATCCATCACATCCCTGGTCTCACCTGACGCTACTACATGATCTGAAGGTCCGCAACTTTTTCCGTGCATCAACCACCTGAATGCTCAGGGATGGTCGCACTTGCAAGTTCTGGACTGATCATTGCCTAAACGGCCAATCTGTTTCTGAAGGCTCCTTTCCTCACGGCCTTGGTCCCATACCGATGGCAATGCTGCTACACTATCTGAGATGCCCTCTCTGACTGGAGTTGGATTTGACATCCACGAGGCCCTTTGGCCAGCTGCTCTTGTTGAATACATCGATGTTTGGCGACTACTACAACAGGTGACTCTTACGGACTTTCCCGACTCTTTGCTATGGTAATGGACAAGTTCTGGTACCTATACCGTGGCCTCCTCCTACAAGGAGCTTTTCCTGGGTAGCACTACGTCCCCTTTTCTAGAGGCTGATCTAGAGGAGTTGGTGATGGAAATATGCCCTAGAGGCAATAATAAAATGGTTATTATTATATTTACTTAATCATGATGAAGGTTTATTATTCATGCTAGAATTGTATTGATCGGAAACTTAAATACATGTGTGAATACATAAACAAACACCATGTCCCTAGTGAGCCTCTACTAGACTAGCTCGTTGATCAAAGATGGTTAAGGTTTCCTAACCATGGACATGAGTTGTCATTTGATAATGGGATCACATCATTAGGAGAATGATGTTATGGACAAGACCCATCCGTTAGCTTAGCCTAATGATCATTCAGTTTGTTGCTATTGCTTTCATCATGTCAAATGCATATTCCTTCGACTATGAGATTATGCAACTCCTGGATACCGGAGGAATACCTTATGTGATATCAAACTTCACAACATAACTGGGTGATCATTAAGATGCTCTACAGGTATCTCCGAAGGTGTTTGTTGAGTTGGCATAGATCGAGATTAGGATTTGTCACTCTGAGTATCGGAGAGGTATCTCTGGGCCCTCTCGGTAATACACATCACAAGCTTGCAAGCAAATGACTAAGGAGTTAGTCTTGAGGTGATGTATTACGGAACGAGTAAAGAGACTTGCCGGTAACGAGATTGAACTAGGTATGAAGATACCAACGATTGAATCTCGGGCAAGTAACATACCGATAGACAAAGGGAATTACGTATGTTGTCATAACGGTTCAACCGATAAAGATCTTCGTAGAATATGTAGGATCCAATATGGGCATCCAGGTTCCGCTATTGGTTATTGACCGGAGAGGTGTCTCGGTCATGTCTACATAGTTCTCGAACCCGTAGGGTCCGCACGAGGGGTTGGTGCTCCCTATAAGTCCATAGGAGGAGGAGAAGGAAAGGGGGGAAGGGAAAGTGGGGATTAGGATTCCCACTTCCATCCCTCACCACCCTCTTTCATCCCTCACCCCCCTCTTTCATTCCCCTTCATCGAACTTTAAGCGTGCGGACCCTACAGGTTCGAGAACTATGTAGACATGACCGAGACACGTCTCCGGGCAGTAACCAATAGCGAAACCTGGATGCTCATATTGGCTCCTACATATTATACGAAGATCTTTACCGGTCGAACTGTTATGACAAAATACGTAATTCCTTTGTCCATCAATATGTTACTTGCCCGAGATTCGATCGTCGGCATCTTCATACCTAGTTCAATCTCGTTACTGTGAAGTCTCTTTACTCATTCCTTAATACATCATTTTGCAACTAACTCAGTAGTCACTTTGCTTGCAAGGATTCTTATGATGTGTATTACCGAGAGGGCCCAGAGATACCTCTCCAAAACTCAGAGTGACAAATCCTAATCTCGATCTATGCCAACTAAACAGACACCTTTGGAGATACCTGTAGAGCATCTTTATAATCACCCAATTACGTTGTGACGTTTGATAGCACACAAGGCATTCCTCCGGTATCCGAGAGTTGCATAATCTCGTAGTCCAAGGAATATGTATTTGACATCAAGAAAGCAATAGAAATAGAACTGAACGATCATAATGCTAAGCTAACGGATGGGTCTTGTCCATCACATCATTCTCCTAATGATGTGATCCCGCTATCAAATGACAACTCATGTCCATGGTCAGGAAACCTTAACCATCTTTGATCTACGAGCTAGTCAAGTAGAGGCTCACTAGGGACATAGTGTTTGTCTATGTATTCACACATGTATTTAGGTTTCTGATCAATACAATTCTAGCATGAATAATAAACATTTATCATGAATAAGGAAATATAAAATAACAACTTTATTATTGCCTCTAGGGCATATTTCCTTCAGTCTCCCACTTGCACTAGAGTCAGTAATCTAGTTCACATCGCCATGTGATTAACACCCATATTTCACATTGTCATGTGATTAACACCCATAGTTCACATGGCCATGTGACCAACACCCAAAGAGTTTACTAGAGTCAATAATCTAGTTCACATCGCCATGTGATTAACACCCAAAGAGTACTAAGGTATGATCATGTTTTGCTTGTGAGAGAGGTTTAGTCAACGGGTCTGCCACATTCAGATTCGTATGTATTTTGCAAATTTCTATGTCTACAATGCTCTGCATAGAGCTACTCTAACTAATTGCTCCCACTTTCAATATGTATCCAGATTGAGACTCAGAGTCATCTGGATTGGCGTCAAAGCTTGCATCGACGTAACCCTTTACGATGAACTCTTTATCACCTCCATAACCGAGAAACTTTTACTTAGTCCTTTTAGGTAACTAAGGATAATTTTGACCGCTGTCCAGTGATCTATTCCTGGATCACTATTGTACCCCCTTGCCAAACTCATGGAAAGGTACACAATAGGTCTGGTACACAGCATGGCATACTTTATAGAACCTATGGCTGAGGCATAGGGAATGACTTTCATTCTCTTTCTATCTTCTGCTGTGGTCGAGCTTTGAGTCTTACTCAACTTCACACCTTGCAACACAAGCAAGAACCTTTCTTTGACTGATCCATTTTGAACTTCTTCAAAATCTTGTCAAGGTAGGTGCTTTGTGAAAGTCCTATTAAGCGTCTCGATCTATCCCTATAGATCTTGATGCCCAATATATAAGTAGCTTCACCAAGGTCTTTCATTGAAAAACATTTATTCAAGTATCCTTTTATGCTATCCATCAATTCTACATCATTTCCAATCAACAATATGTCATCCGCATATAATATTAGAAATGCTGCAGAGCTCCCACTCGCTTTCTTGTAAATACAGGCTTCTCCGAAAGTCTGTATAAAACCATATGCTTCGATCACCTCATCAAAGCATATATTCGAACTCCGAGATGCTTGCACTAGTCCATAGATGGATCACTGGAGCTTGCACACTTTTTAGCACCTTTAGGATCGACAAAACCTTCTAGTTGCATCACATACAACTCTTCTTTTAGAAATCCATTAAGGAATGCAGTTTTGACGTCCATTTGCCAGATTTCATAATCATAAAATGTGGCAATTGCTAACATGATTTGGACAGAATTAAGCATCGCTACGGGTGAGAAAGTCTCATTGTAGTCAATGCCTTGAACTTGTCGAAAAACTTTTGCGACAAGTCGAGCTTTGTAGACAGCAACATTACCATCAACATCAGTCTTCTTGTTGAAGATCCATTTATTTTCTATGGCTTTCCGATCATCGGGCGAATCCACCAAAGTTCACACTTTGTTCTCATACATGGATAATATCTCAGATTTCATGGCCTCAAGCCATTTGTCGGAATCTAGGCTCATCATAGCTTCTTCATAGTTCGTAAGTTCACCATGGTCTAGTAACATGACTTCCAGAACAGGATTACCATACCACTCTGGTGCGGATCGTGTTGTAGTTGATCTACGAGGTTCAGTAGTAACTTGATCTTAAGTTTCATGATCATCATCATTAGCTTCTTCTCTAGTTGGTGTAGGCATCACGGGAATAGTTTTCTGTGATGAGCTACTTTCCAATTCGAGAGAAGGTACAATTACCTCATCAAGTTCCACTTTCCTCCCACTCACTTCTTTCGAGAGAAACTCCTTCTCTAGAAAGTTTCCATTCTTGGCAACAAAGATCTTGCCTTCGGATCTGTGGTCGAAGGTGTACCCAATGGTTTCCTTAGGGTATCCTATGAAGACGCACTTCTCCGATTTGGGTTCGAGCTTTGTCAGGGTGAAGCCTTTTGACATAAGTGTCACAACCCCAAATCTAAGAAACGACAGCTTAGGTTTCTTGCCAAACCCTAGTTCACACGATGTGGTCTCAACGGATTTAGACGGTGCCCTATTTAACTTGAATGCAGTTGTCTCTAATGCATAACCCCAAAACGATAGTGGTAAATCGGTAAGAGACATCATAGATCACACCATATCTAATAAAGTACGGTTACGACGTTCGGACACACCATTACGCTGTGGTGTTCCAGGTGGCGTGAGTTGTGAAACTATTCCACATTGTTTTAAATGAAGGCCAAACTCGTCACTCAAAAATTCGCCTCCGTGATCAGATTGTAGAAACTTTATTTTCTTATTACGATGATTCTCCACTTCACTCTGAAATTTTTGAAACTTTTCAGGTGTTTCAGACTTATATTTTATTAAGTAGATATACCCATATCTGCTCAAATCATCTGTGAAGGTCAGAAAATAATGATACCCGCCGCGTGCCTCAACACTCATTGGACCGCATACATCGGTATGTATTATTTCCAATAAGTCATTGGCTCACTCCATTGTTTCGGAGAACGGAGTTTTAGTTATCTTGCCCATGAGGAATAGTTTGCAAGTATCAAATGATTCATAATCAAGTGATTCCAAAAGTCCATCTGCATGGAGTTTCTTCATGCGCTTTACACCAACATGACCAAAACGGCAGTGCCACAAGTATGTTGCACTATCGTTATCAACTTTGCATCTTTTGGCATCAATATTATGAATATGTGTATTACTACGATCGAGATTCAATAAACCATTTGCATTGGGTGTATGAACATAGAAGGTTTTATTCATGTAAACAGAACAACAATTATTCTCTGACTTGAATGAATAACCGTATTGCAATAAACATGACCCAGTCATATTCATGCTCAACGCAAACACCAAATAACATTCATTTAGGTTCAACACTAATCCCGAAGGTAGAGGGAGTATGTGATGGTGATCTTATAAACCTTGGAATCACTTCCAACACACATCGTTACCTCGCCCTTAACTAGTCTCTGTTCATTTTGCAACTCCAGTTTCAAGTTACTAATCTTAGCAACTAAACTGGTATCAAATACCCATGGGCTACTATGAACACTAGTAAAGCACACATCAATAACATGTATATCAAATATACCTTTGTTCACTTTGCCATCCTTCTTATCCGCTAGGGTATTTGGGGCAGTTCTGCTTCTAGTGACCATTCCCTTTGCAGTAGAAGCACTCATCTTCAGGCTTAGGTCCATCTTTGGGCTTCTTCATGGGAGCGGCAACTTGCTTGCCATTCTTCTTGAAGTTCCCATTCTTTGCCTTGCCCTTTTTCTTGAAACCAGTGGTCTTGTTCACCATCAACACTTGATGCTCTTTCTCGATTTCTACCTTCGCTGATTTCAGCACCGCGAAGAGCTTGGGTATAATTTTCGTCATCCCTTGCATATTATAGTTCATCACGAAGTTATAGTAACTTGGTGATAGTGACTAGAGAACTTTTTCAATCACTATTTTATATGGAAGATTAACTCCCACTTGATTCAAGCGATTGTAGTACCCAGGGATTCTGAGCACATGCTCACTAGTTGAGCTATTCTCCTCCATCTTGTAGGCAAAGTATTTGTCAGAGGTCTCATACCTCTCGACACTGGCATGAGTCTGAAATACTAATTTAAGCTCTTGGAACATCTCATATGCTCCGTGGCGTTCAAAACATTTTGCAGCCCCGATTCTAAGCTGTAAAGCATGGCACACTAAACTATCAAGTAGTCATCATACCGAGCTTGCCAAATGTTCATAACGTCTGCATCCACTCCTGCAATAAGTTTGTCACCTAGCGGTACATCAAGGACATAATTCTTCTGTGCAGCAATGAGGATAATCCATAGATCATGGACCCAGTCCGCATCATTGCTACTATCATATTTCAACTTAGTTTTCTCTAGGAACATATCAAAAACATAGGGGAGCTACAATGCGAGCTATTGATCTACAATATAATTTGCAAATACTATTAGGACTAAGTTCATGATAAATTAAGTTCAATTAATCAAATTACTTAAGAACTCCCACTTAGATAGACATCCCTCAAGTCATCTAAATGATACGTGATCCAAATCAACTAAACCATGTCCGATCATCACGTGAGGTGGAGTAGTCATCAATGGTGAACATCTCTATGTTCATCATATCTACTATATGATTCACGTTCGACCTTTTCGGTCTCCAATGTTCTGAGGCCATGTCTGTAAATGCCAGGCTCGTCAAGTTTAACCCAAGTATTCCGCATGTCCAAAACTGTCTTGCACCCGTTGTATGTGAACGTAGAGTCTATCACACCCGATCATCACGTGGTGTCTCAACACGATGAACTGTCGCAGCGGTGCATACTCAGGGAGAACACTTATACCTTGAAATTTGGTGAAGGGATCATCTTATAATGCTACCGCCGTACTAAGCAAAATAAGATGCAGAAAAGATAAACATCACATGCAATCAAAATATGTGACATGATATGGCCATCATCATCTTGTGCTTTGATCTCCATCTCCAAAGCATCGTCATGATTTCCATCATCACCGGCTTGACACCTTGATCGCCATCGTTGCATTGTGGTCATCTCGCGAACTATTTCTTCTACAACGGTCGCTAACGCATAGTGATAAATTAAAGCAATTACATGGCGCTTGCATTTCATACAATAAAGAGACAACCAAAAGGCTCCTGCCGGTTGCCGGTAACTTTTACAAAACATGACCATCTCATACAACAACGTATATCACATCATGTCTTGACCATATCACATCACAACATGCCTTGCAAAAATAAGTTAGACGTCCTCTACTTTGTTGTTGCAAGTTTTACGTGGCTGCTACGGGCTTCTAGCAAGAACCGTTCTTACCTACGCATCAAAACCACAACGGTGATTTATCAAGTTTGCTGTTTTTAAACTTCAACAAGGACCGACCGCAGTCAAATTCGATTCAACTAAAGTAGGAGAAACAGACACCCGCCAGCCACCTTTATGCAAAACTAGTTGCATGTCTGTCGGTGGAACCGGTCTCATGAACATGGTCATGTAAGGTTGGTCCGGGCCACTGCATCCAACAATACCACCGAATAAAAATAAGACATTGGTGGTAAGTTGTATCACGATGACCGCCCACGACTCTTTGTGTTCTACTCGTGCATATAATCTACGCATAGACCGGGCTCAGATGCCACTGTTGGGAAACGTAGCATGCAATTTCAAAAAAAAAATCCTACGCTCACGCAAGATCTATCTAGGAGATGCATAGCAACGAGAGGGAGAGTGTGTCTACGTACCCTCGTAGACCGAAAGTAGAAGCGTTTGACAATGCGGTTGATGTAGTCAAACATCTTCTAGATCCGACCGATCAAGCACAGAACATACGACAACTCTGATTTCTGCACATGTTCAGTATGATGACGTCCCTCGCCTTCTTGATCCAGTAAGGTGTCGAGGAAGTAGATGAGTTCCGTCAACACAACGACATGGTGACGGTGATGGTGAAGTGATCTGCGTAGGCTTCACCTAAGCACCGCGAGAATATGATCGGGGGTGTAAACTTTGGAGGGGGGCACTGCACACGGCTAACAATTAATGTTGTGTGCTTGTGAGGCGCCCCCTCCCCACATATATATAGGTGGGAGGGGAGGGGAAGCAGCCAAGGCGCACCCTTGGGTTGGCCGCCCCCCTAGGGGCCCTGCCTTGCCCTGCACCCCCCTTTCCATGTATGCATGAAGGGGAAGGAAAGAGGGGGTGAGGGAAGAAAGTGGGAATCCTAATCTACACTTTCCTATCCCTGCCCCCCTTTCCTTGTCCTCCTCATATGGACTTATAGGGTGCACCAGCCCCTTGTGGGTTGGTGTGTTCCTTCACAAGGCCCATATGGCCCATAGGATTGCCGGGGGTACCCGAAACACCTTCCGGTGACCCGATAAGTACCCAATACCCTCCGAAACACTTCCGGTGTCCGAATACCATCGTCATATATATCAATCTATACCTCTTGACCATTTCGAGACTCCTCGTAGTGTCCGTGATCTCATTCGGACTCCGAAGAACATTCGGTCACCAAATCACATAACTCATATAATATAATATCATCATCGAACGTTAAGCGTGCGTACCCTACGGGTTCGAGAACTATGTAGACATGACCGAGACACCTCTTCGGTCAATAACCAATAGCGGAACCTGGATGCTCATACTGGCTCTCACATATTCTACGAAGATCTTTATCGGTCGAACCGTTATGACAACATACGTAATTCCCTTTGTCCATCGGTATGTTATTTGCCCGAGATTCGATCGTCGGCATCTTCATACCTAGTTCAATCTCGTTACTGTCAAGTCTCTTTATTCGTTCCGTAATACATCATCTTGCAACTAACTCATTAGTCACTTTGCTTGCAAGGCTTCTTGAGATGTGTATTACCGAGAGGGCCCAAAGATACCTCTCCAAAACTCGGAGTGACAAATCCTAATCTCGATCTATGCCAACTCAACAAACACCTTCGGAGATACCTGTAGAGCATCTTTATAATCACCCAGTTACGTTGTGATGTTTGATAGAACACAAGGCATTCCTCTGGTATCCGGGAGTTGCATAATGTCATAGTCGAAGGAATATGTATTTGACATCAAGAAAGCAATAGCAATAAAACTGAACGATCATTATGCTAAGCTAACGGATGGGTCTTTTCCATCACATCATTATCCTAATGATGTGACCCCGTTATCAAATGACAACTCATGTCCATGGTCAGGAAACCTTAACCATCTTTAATCAAGGAGCTAGTCATGTAGAGGCTCACTAGGGACATAGTGTTTGTCTATGTATTCACACATGTATTTAGGTTTCCGATCAATACAATTCTAGCATGAATAATAAACATTTATCATGAATAAGGAAATATAAAATAAGAACTTTATTATTGCCTCTAGGACATAATTCCTTCACCAAGTCTATGCGTAGATGATATGCACGAGTAGAACACAAAGAGTTTTGGGCAGTGATAGTCATGCTGCTTACCACCAACGTCTTATTTTGATTCGGCGGTATTGAGGGACTAAGCGGCCCAGACCAACCTTGCATGTCCACGCACATGAGACCAGTTCCACCGACTAACATGCAACTAGCTTTGCATAAAGGTGGCTGGTGGGTGTCTGCTTCTCCTACTCTAGTTGAATCGAATTCGACTACGACCGATCCTTGAAGAAGGTTAAAACAACAAACTTGATGATTCACCGTTGTGGTTTTTGCCCTAGGTAAGAACGGTTCTTGCTAGAAGCCCGTAGCAGCCACGTAAAACTTGCAACAACAAAGTAGAGGACGTCTAACTTGCTTTTGCAGGGCATGTTTGAGGGAGTCCTGGATTAGGGGGTCCTCAGGCGTCTGGGCTATGTGATATGGGCTAGACTGGTGGGCCATAAATATACAAGATGGAAGGCCTTCTCCCGTGTTCGGATGGGACTCTCCTTGGCGTGGAAGGCAAGCTTGGCGTTTGGATATGAAGATTTCTTTCTCTTTAAACCGACCCTGTACAACCCTAGGCCCCTCCGGTGTCTATATAAACCAGAGGGTTAGTCAGTAGGGACAATCATAATCATATAGGCTAGACATCTAGGGTTTATCCATTACGATCTCGAGGTAGATCAACTCTTGTAATCCTCATATTCATCCAAGTCAATCAAGCAGGAAGTAGGGTATTACCTCCGTTAAGAGGGCCCGAACCTGGGTAAACATCGTGTCCCCTGCCTCCTCTTACCTTCGATCCTTAGACGCACAGTTCGGGACCCCCTACCCGAGATCGGCCGATTTTGACACCGACATCGGTGCTTTCATTGAGAGTGCCTCTGTGTTGTCGACAGAAGGTTCGATGGCTCGTTCGATCGTCTACAATGATGCTGTTTCGGAGGAGACTTTCCTCCCCGGCCAAATCTTCATATTCGGAGGCTTCGCGTTGCGTGCCAACTCGATTGGCCACCTCGAGCAGATCGACAGCTATGCCCCTGGTCATCGGATCAGTTTCGGGAACCTAAACTATGTCGCCGATATCCGAGGAGATTTGATCTTCGAAGGATTCGCGGCCACAACCGCCGCTCCGGCCTTAGATCCGGAGCGGACCACCGGGTCGGAAGATGGGAAATTAGAGCCCACCGGACTCTCTGCAGTTATGGAGCTCTCTACCGGAGATCTGGTGGGGACGGCGTCATCAGCAAACACAAAAGTGAACCGAAATCCCCTTGTCACTAAAGCGTCGGACTCTTCCTCGGACTCTAAATCCGAAATCTCGAGGTCTGCCATAAGCGGGCACGACCAGGAGGCCCTCACCCTGGCCGGCCCCGCAGGCCCTCGCCTCTCTGTCCAAACCTTGCTCCTAAACGAGACCCTGGACTTAAAGCGACCCCTCGCCATCACAGAGGAATCGCCTCCGAATTACGCCCAGCCCAGACTAGGGGCTGAGTGCGGGGAATTTTACGTCCCACCCACCACCCACTTCATAGCCATTGTCGAGGATCTAACCGACATGCTGGATTATGCCTCCAGAGACATTGATGGTATGGACGACCATGCCGGAGACGATCAAGACCAAAACCCTCCGTTTACCGGACGGTGGACGGCCACCTCCACATATGATGTATACATGGTGGATACACCCAAAGAGGATGACGATGACGGCAAGAAGGATCTGACTGAGGACAAGCCTGCCGAAGCACCTCGAAAGCGTCGACATCAGCGGCGCCGCTCAAAGTCGCGTCGCGAAAAGACAGCAATACCGACACCAAAGACAATAACACTCCAGAGAACGCCAAAGACCCAGATGCCCCTGCCGAGCCAACATCCGAACAAGATGATATGGAAGACGGGCAAGTTAACCCCGATGTTCCAATCGGGAACGAGGACTCGGAGGATAGTAACTACCTACCGATCTCCAAAGAGGATGTGAGCCTCGGCGACGAAGACTTCATCGTGCCGGAGGAGCCCCTCAATTAAGAGCGCTTTAAGCGTAGGCTAATCGCTACTATGAGAAGCCTGGAAAAGAAGCAGCAGCAGCTTCAAGCTGAACAGGATATACTCAATGACAAATGGACTAATGTCCTGGCAGCCGAGGAATACGGCCTCGAGTGCCCAACCAAGAGTCACCCGAAGCGTAAGCTACTACCTCAATTTGATGACGAGGCCCTTGATCCAATACCGCCAAAGCATAAAAACACCGACGAGCCCGACCGCCCACCGCGCGGATGGGACAGACCGGCTACCCACGCCGAACACCAGCCAGCGCCACCACGCCGACAAGGCAGGGAGGTAGCGGCCCCGGGCTATACCTATGACTTACGCAAGGACCTGGATAGTAGAGCCGCTCTGACAAGATCAATCTATGGGTCAAGGGGACGTTCTCCGACACGAGAGGATGACCATCAGGCCTGGCTGACAGGCACAACCTCACTCGACCCGAGAACCGCATTCGGACTACATACGAACTGCGCCATGGCATCGCTCGATACAGAGGCGCCGCACACTCCTTGTGCTTCACCGATGAGGTTATGGAGCACCAGGTCCCCGAAGCATTTAGACCCGTCAACATCGAATCATATGATGGTACAACGGGCCCCGCAGTATGGATCAAAGATTTTCTTCTCCACATCCACATGGCTCGTGGTGATGACCTCCACGCCATCAAGTACCTGCCCCTAAAACTCAAGGGGTCAGCGTGGCATTGGCTGAACAGCCTCCCAGAAAACTCCATTGGAAGCTGGGAAGAATTGGAGGACACCTTTAGAGACAACTTTCAAGGTACCTATGTTCGGCCTCCAGACGCCGATGACCTTAGCCACATAGTCCAGCAGCCCGGAAACTTTGGACCAGGTTCTTGATTAAAAAGAACCAAATCGTGGATTGTCCGGACGCCGAAGCCCTCGCGGCCTTTAAACACAGCGTCCAAGATGAGTGGCTCGCCCGACACCTCGGCCAAGAAAAGCCGAAGTCCATGGCAGCCCTTACCACACTCATGACCCGCTTTTGCGCGGGAGAAGATAGTTGGCTGGCTCGTAGAAGCAACAACACCAGCGACCCCGAGACTTCCGAAGCCAGGGATGGCAATGGCAAGCCACGACGCAATAAACACAAGCATCGAAGCAACAACCAAGATACCAAAGACACAACGGTCAACGCCGGATTCAGTGGCTCCAAACCCGGTCAACAGAAGAAGCCATTCAAAGGAAATAGAGATGGCCCATCTAGTTTGGACATAATACTCGACCGGCCTTGCCAGATTCATGGCACCCCCGACAAGCCTGCCAATCATACCAAAAGAAATTGTTGGGTCTTTAAACAGGCCGGCAAGCTCAACGCCGAACGCAAGGGGAAGGGGCCGCCTAGCGAGGACGGCGATGAAGAGCCTCGCCCACAGAACACAGGGGGACAGAAGAAATTTCCTCCCAAGGTCAAAACAATGAACATGATCTACGTCACTCATATCCCAAGCGGGAGCGCAAGCGCGTGTTAAGGGACGTCTATGCCTTAGAGCCAGTCGCCCCAAAGTTTAATCCATGGTCAGCCTGTCCGATCACCTTTGACCGCAGAGACCATCCGACCAGTATCCGTCATGGGGGTTCGGCTGCATTGGTCCTCGATCCAATTATCGACGGATTCCACCTCACGCGAGTCCTCATGGATGGCGGCAGCAGCCTCAATCTGATTTATCAGGACACCATTCATAAAATGGGCATTGATCCGTCAAGAATCAAGCCCACTAAAACTGCCTTTAAAGGGGTAATACCCAGCGTAGAAGCCTGTTGCACAGGATCCATAATGCTGGAAGTCGTCTTTGGCTCACCGGATAACTTCCGGAGCGAAGACTTGATCTTCGACATTGTCCCGTTCCGAAGTGGCTATCACTCACTACTCGGACGAACTGCTTTCGCCCGTTTCAATGCATTCCCGCACTACGCTTATCTTAAGTTTAAGATGCCTGGACCACGGGGTGTTATCACAGTCAATGGAAACATGGAGCGCTCCCTCCGTACAGAGGAGCATACCGCAGCCCTCGGGGCCGAGGTGCAGGGTGGCTTCGCTACACCAAAGACCACACCGGCAGTTAAGCTCCCGGACACTGTTAAACGAGTCTGATCTACCTTGTAGAGCGACAGACCGGCTCATATAGAGCTAGATTAGCAATTTGGCCTCCGCCAATGCCCTAGCCTGATAGCGGCATACGTGCCGCGCATGCATAACTACGCGTTAAAAATACCATGGGAAAGGACGGAGTCATACTAAACATAGGGTCCACGATACGGCTTGACCCTATCCGGATCTACATATTGCTCCACCCTTTTCGTCTTGTTTTCATTTTTTCAGGTTCTTTACATGCCCGCATCAATTCCCGGAGCTAACAAGGGCCCCCCCTTCTAGGCCCCTTCTACATACTTGATCGTCGATCCTCTCAAAGGATCCTACGCCAAGGTGAAAAGTGGTGCAGACGTGCGGCAGAATGTCCAAAGGATCTTCTAGATCATCTTTCCAAATTTAGGACCTGTATACAACTTTCCCTTGTCCTCGGCATGTAAAATAGCCGTGATGCTTATCGCATCCTCTGTAAAAATACGTTTTGACGTACCAATCAGATTATAATGAAAACAGTTTTGCCCAGCCTTGTTCGGTATTGGCCTCTTTTCCCTGTTTTCCCACCTTACTTCCAAATTGGCATATATACCTTGGTACGACTTAAATCGCCAGGGGCTCTACTCAAGCCATACACATATCTTCAATGATAGAAAGTCCAAACACTCTCAGAGTTTACTTCGGTGTCCCGGATACTGCATTATATGCATCGGCTCCGAATCACGTCTTTGGTCAATAGTTGGGTTGCCCAGCTCCTGTGCTTGCCACCTTACGTTCCGTTTTACGGCTAAGGTAGGAAAGGGAGAACTACTGCGATTGTGTCTCCGGCTACCCCAGTCAAACACCTAAGTAGAGAAAGCCGAAAACTGACTATCATGGTGCGGCGAGAGCTGGTCAGCAATTCAGTGACTTATTAAATCTCTAGCGATGTCTCTCATATTACACGAAGGGCTGGCCGTGTTCAGTCATGCGTTTAAAGGCATCTAAGTTTGGTGGCCACATACGCCCCGGGGCTATCTTATGACCCCATTGTAAAACTCCTACGACTAAATGAGAGTGGTAAAGCCACATAGTCCGATTGCCTCGTTCGTCGCACTAACACCTCCTTTACGGACCAAGACGTTGGGTCAAGAGTGATCATGTCTTATCCCGGACACCCCCGTAATACCTACGTGGCGGCTGAAGTCGACGACTAGAAAATTCTCAAAGATATAAACGACCGCACAGAAGAAAAAGTAATTCAGTGATAACATGCATAAATATATTACAATGGCCTCGGTTTATAATACAATGTCTGGGTAGCTCAGATACAGTCGCTTGGACACAGGTACTCGAACATAATATCCTTTGAGCATTGGCCCTCTATCAAATGGGCACCATCAAGGACATCGTCAAAGTAGCGCTCCAGCTTGCGAGGAGCCTTGTCGCCAGGCGGAGGTTCAACGGCTACACTGGCAGACTTCATTTTGGCCCAATGCATTTTGACACGGCCAAAGGCCATCCGCGCACCCTCAATGCATGCCGAGCGCTTCACCGCCTCTATTCGGGGTAAGGCGTCACCTAGTCGCTTGACCAGGCCAAAGTAGCTGCATGGAATGGGTCCGGCGGGCCACAACCGGACTATCATGTCCTTCATGGCCGCACCGGACATCCTATGCAGCTCCGCCAGCTACATCATTTGATTGTTCAGCAGCGCTGGTCGTTCTAGCGCCAAATACTGCGACCAGAAGAGCTTCTCCATCGCGTTCCCGTCTTGGGCCCGGAAATATGGAAATATTGGGCGGCATCAGTAGCACGCCTCGGGAGATCCGCGAAAGCGTCTGGAGCACTCCACAATCGATTTAGCAATGCATATCTTCGACCGCCGAATATACTCTGTAAAAGAAAAGGCTTACCAGCCGCTATCTGTCTGGCTTGCTTGACTTCCTCACGAGCAGCCCGGGACTCGGACCGCCCTCCTTCGCAGCCTGAAGAGCCTTAGTGAGATCGGCTGCTTGGGCCTTGTTCCTCTCCTCCAAGGACTCACATTTCATGGTGGCCTCCTGGAGCGCTTGTTCTATTTCGGTCACCTTCGCCTCATACTTAAGGCGGGAGGCCTTTTCGGCCTCCACATCCTTAGGCGCCTTGTCTGCGGCTGCTTTACTTACCCTCGCCTCCTCCTTGGCTTCGGCAAGGGCACTCTTGAGGGCCTCGACCTCGGTCGCGTTGCCTACAATCATTCACATAGCAGCACACGAGCTTAAATGCTGAATTGGCTCTACAATTTAGGCTTGTAAGGGGTCTTTTTAAAAGCATACCTTGGGCCTCATCGAACCGCTTGTTAATTCGGTCGATCTCATCGTCAGCCAGCTTCAGTTTCCGCTAGAGTTCGGAAATTCCTGCATCCATGGCTGAAGCTGCTAGTAGTGAAGCCTGTTCATCAAAATAGACAAGTATGTTATCTCCGGAATTCTTGATCCTCTGTCCGGCCCCTTTTTTTAGAAAGCCGAACAGAGTCACATGGGCTACTATCTATGCACAGGCATATTTTCACACATGAAAATTAAGTCGCATACCTCAAAGCTTGTTAGCAGGCTGGTAAAAGCTTCATTCAGCCCGCTTTTCACGGACTGAACCTTCTCAACCACCGTACCCATTAGGGTACGGTGCTCTTCCACGACAGAAGCATGTCGAAGTGCTTCCCTCAATGTATCCGGCGCCTCCGGATTGATGGATGTCATCGGTGGAGATGGAACTCCCCCCTCCTTCAAAGGGGGCTGCTCGCTTGATTTCGGAGCCACGTGGGTCTCCAGAATCACATTCGGCTGGGGGCCGAACTGGTTCGGGCCCCCGTCACCAGTTTCCATGGGGGTTGTGCCCCCATGTTTTCGGCAGCCGAGGCATTACCCTCTGGCACCGTTTCTGTGGCCTTCTGCACCTCTCCCTGGCCCAGAGAGATCCTTTGGGACAACACCTCGGTGTCGTCCGCGGCATGAGGAGGAGAGGCTCGCGGAGGCGTTTCACTCTCCATCATCTCCGGTGCCAAAGAATTCCCCAAAGATGATGATTGTTGGGGGAGGTCATGGGTCGGACTGAAATACATAGATGATATGTTACCCTACAATTTATAAAAGCCGGATATATGCAGTATCTTTGAATACTTGCGATTCGGCCGAGGGCTTCGGCCTGGGGTTCCATTCGGGGACGGCTTCAACCTCTGATTCCGATCCATCCGAAAGGGAGAGTTTCCCCTTCTTGGACGCCTCCACTTCTAGGTCTGCGGACGCCCCTCTCTTCTTCTCTCCCCCTTGAGGGGAGAATTGCTCTCCTCCTCGTCTTCTTCATCTTCATCTCCCTCGGGGGAGGAGAGAACTTCGGTATCTTCTGACGCTATGTCCAAAGTACCCTTACGGCGGAGGCCACTTCCGGCCTCATTGCCCTTCTTCTTGGCCTTCTTCTCCGGCGCCTGGTACGACACCGGAACCAACATCTTTGTCAGCAAAGGGATAGCTGGGTCTTCGAGCAGCGGAGCCGGACAGTTAATCCGCTCCGCTTTCTTCATCTAGACCTGAAAAAATAGGAAGGCTTAGCATACTCCTCGAATCTTCGAGTAGAGGTTATATTCGAAAATCCAAAAACTTACCGGAGTGGCCGGATGAGCGCAGTCAAGGTCGAGGTCTTCAGTCGTGTCTGGCCACGACTTTTGGGACTTGGAAAGCAGCTTCTAGATTTCTTCATGCGTTGTACCGAAGAATCGTTGCAGGGTCCGAGGGCTGGCCGGATTGAACTCCCACATATGGAGAGTCCGGCGCTGGCAGGGGAGGATCCGGTGAAAGAGCATCACCTGGATCATGTCGGCAAGGCTGGTGTTCTTCTCTATCATGCCCTTGACGTGCTTCTGCAGCGTCATCACATCGTCGTACGATGCCCAGTCCAGGCCCTTCTTGACCCATGATGCGAGCCACATTGGAGGCTCGGATTTCAATTCAGGGGTGGCAGCCCACGCGGCGTCGCGGGGCTCTGTGACATAGAACCACTCCTGTTGCCACCCTTTCACGGTCTCAACAAAGGACCCCTTGGGCCAGGTCACGTTAGGGAGCTTTCTCACCATGGCGCCGCCACACTCCGCGTGTTGACCCTCGACCACTTTTGGCTTCACGTTGAAGACCTTGAGCCATAGGCCGAAGTGGGGGGGGGATGCGGAGGAACACCTCACACACGACGATGAACCCCGAGATGTTGAGGAAGAAATTCGGGGCTAGATCATGAAAATCTAGCCCATAATAGTACATGAGCCCGCGGACGAAGGGGTGGAGAGGAAACCCTAGCCCGCGGAGAAAGTGGGGGATGAATACTACCCTCTCATTGGGCTCCGGGGTGGGGATGATCTGCTTCTCAGCAGGGAGCCGATGGGTGATTTCTTTGGCTAAGTAGCCCGCTTCCCGGAGTTCCTGGATGTTCCCCTCCGTGACGGAGGAGGCCATCCACTTGCCCTGCGCTCCAGATCCGGACATGGCTGGAGTAGTTGGTAGCGAGGGGAAGGTTTGAGACTTGGGCGTTGGAGCTCGAGGACAGATGGGCTCAGGAGGAAGAAGGTGTGAGGTAAAAAGATGGATCCCAATCTTCTTATAAAGGCAGTGAATGTCGAGCGTCCCCCCACGAGCCTTAAAGCTCGCCTATTCCCCAGGGGTCGTGCAAACGGCACGGTTGGATTACCCAAACTCGTATTGATGAGGATCCCATAATAAGGGGACACAATATCTTCTTTGACAAGACGTGTCGATGAAACCCATGCCTCGAAACGCGAAGCGGGAGGCTGAAAAACGGTTCGAAATAATAATAGAGCCAGAACATAACACGTCGCTGAAAAAGTTATCAGAAGATATGACCCATTTTTCTGTTTAAGTATTTTTGCCCTTGTGGTTCAGGGTTGTAACTATTGTACAGAGCCGGATATAGTTCTTTTGATCAACTACTTTGGAGTATTCGGAGGAGGAACCCGCCTTGCAATGCCGAAGACAATCTGCGCGCCCGACACATCGTCATTGAAGCCTGGTTCAGGGGCTACTGAGGGAGTCTTGGATTAGGGGGTCCTCGGGCGTCCGGGCTATGTGATATGGGCCGGACTGGTGGGCCGTAAATATACAAGATGGAAGGCCTTCTCTCGTGTCTGGATGGGACTCTCCTTGGCGTGGAAGGCAAGCTTGGCATTCGGATATGAAGATTTCTTTCTCTTTAAACCGACCCTGTACAACCCTAGGCCCCTCCGGTGTCTATATAAACCGGAGGGTTAGTCAGTAGGGACAATCATAATCATATAGGCTAGACATCTAGGGTTTAGACATTACGATCTTGAGGTAGATCAACTCTTGTAATCCTCATATTCATCCAAGTCAATCAAGCAGGAAGTAGGGTATTACCTCCGTTAAGAGGGCCCGAACCTGGGTAAACATCGTGTCCCCTGCCTCCTCTTACCTTCGATCCTCAAACACACAGTTCGGGACCCCCTACCCTAGATCGGCCTATTTTGACACCGACAATGTTGTGATGTGATATGGTCAAGACATGATGTGATAAACATTATTGTATGAGATGTTCATGTTTTGTAAGTTATCGGCAACCGACAGGAGCCTTATGGTCGTCTCTTTATTGTATGAAATGCAAATGCCATGTAATTGCTTTACTTTATCACCATGCGGTAGAGATAGTTGTAGAATCAATAGTTGGTGAGATGACCACGACGCAACGATAGGGATCAAGGTGTCGAGCCGGTGATGATGGAGATCATGACGATGCTTTGGAGATGGAGATCAAAAGCATGAGATGATGATGGCTATATCATGTAACATATTTTGATTGCATGTGATGTTTATCTTTTATGCATCTTATTTTGCTTAGTATGACGGTAGCATTATAAGATGGTCCGTTCACTAAATTTCAAGGTAAAAGTGTTCTCCCTGAGTATGCACCGTAGCTAAATTTCATTGTGTTGAGACACCACGTGATGATCGGGTGTGATAGACTCTACGTTCACATACAACGGGTGTAAGACAGTTTTGCACATCCAGAACACTTGGGTTAAACTTGACGAGACTAGCATGTACAGACATGGCCTCAAAACACTAGAGAGCGAAAGGTCGAACATGAGTCATATAGTACATATGATCAACATAGAGATGTTCACCATTGATGACTACCCCATCTCATGTGATGATCGGACATGGGTTAGTTGATTTGGATCATGTAACACTTAGACAACTTGAGGGATGTTGATTTAAGATGGAGTTCATTAGTAATTTTGATTAATTGAACTTAGTTTATCATGAACTTAGTCCTGATAGTATTTGCATATCTATGTTGTAGATCAATAGCTCGCGATTTAGCTCCCCATATTTTTTATGTGTTCCTAGAGAAAACTAAGTTGAAAGACGATAGTAGCAATGATGCAGACTGGGTCCGTGTTCTGAGGATTATCCTCATTGCTGGACAGAAAATCCATGTCCTTTGATGCACCGCTAGGTGATAGACCTATTGCAGGAGCAGATGCAGATGTTATGAACGTTTGGCAAGCTCGATATGATGACTACTTAATAGTTTAGTACGCCATGCTTTACGGCTTAAAACCGTGACTTCAAAATGTTTTGAACGCCACGGAGCATATGAGATGTTCCCAGAGCTGAAATTAGTATTTTAGACTCATGCCCATGTTAGGAGGTATGAGACCTCTGACAAGTACTTTGCCTACAAGATGGAGGATAATAGCTCAACCAGTGAGCATGTGCTCATAATGTCTGGGTACTACAATCACTTGAATCAAGTGGGAGTTAATCTTCCAGATAAGATAGTGATTGACAAAATTCTCTACTCACTATCACCAAGCTACTGGAACTTTGTGATGAACTATAATATGCAAGGAATGAAGAAAATGATTGTCGAGCTCTTCGCGATGCTAAAATCGGCGAAGGTAGAAATCAAGAAAGAGCATCAAGTGTTGATGATTAATAAGATCAGTAGTTTCAAGAAAAAGGGCAAGGGGAAGAAAGGGAACTTCAAGAAGAATGGCAAGAAAGCTGCCGCTCCCATGAAGAAGCCCAAAGATGGACCCAAACCTGAAACTGAGTGCCTCTACTGCAAAGGAAATGGTCACTGGAAGCGGAACTGCCCCAAATACTTGGCGGATAAGAAGGATGGCAAAGTGAACAAAGGTATATTTGATATATATGTTGACGTGTACTTTACTAGTGTTCATAGCAACCCCTGGGTATTTGATACCGGTTCAGTTGCTAAGATTAGTAACTCAAAAACATGAGTTGCAGAATAAACAGAGATAAGTTAAGGTCGAGGTGACGACGTGTGTTGGAAGTGATTCCAAGGTTGATACGATCACCATCGCACACTCCCTCTACTTTCGGGATTAGTGTTGAACCTAAATAAATGTTATTTGGTGTTTGCGTTGAGCATGAATATGATTCGATCATGTTTACTGCAATACGATTATTCATTTAAGTCAGAGAATAATTGTTGTTCTATTTACATGAATAAAACCTTCTATGGTCGTACACCCAATGTAAATGGTTTATTGAATCTCGATCGCAGTGATACACATATTCATAATATTGATGCCTAAATATGCAAAGTTGATAATGATAGTGCAACATACTTGTGGCACTGCCGTTTAGGACATATTGGTGTAAAGCGCATGAAGAAACTCCATATAGATAGACTTTTGGAATCACTTGATTACGAATCATTTGATACTTGCGAACCATGTCTCATTGGCAAGATGACTAAAATTCCGTTCTCCGGAACAACGGAGTGAGCTAATGACTTATTGGTAATAATACATACCAATGTATGCGGTCTGATGAGTAATAAGGCATGTGGTGGGTATCGTTATTTTCTGACCTTCACAGATGATTTGAGTAGGTATGGGTATATCTACTTAATGAAACACTAGTCTGAAACTTTTGAAAAGTTCAAAGAATTTCAGAGTGAACTGAAGAATCATCATAACAAGAAAATAAAGTTTCTATGATCTGATCACGGAGGCGAATATTTGAGTTAAGAGTTTGACCTTCATTTATAACAATGTGGAATTGTTTCACAACTCACGCCACCTGGAACACCACAGCGTAATGGTGTGTCAGAACATCGTAATCGCACTTTATTTGATACGGAGCAATCTATGATGTCTCTTGCCGATTTAACACTATTGTTTTGGGGTTATGCATTAGAGACAACCGCATTCACGTTAAATAGGGCACCGTCTAAATCCGTTGAGACGACACCGTATGAACTGTGGTTTGGCAAGAAACCTAAGCTGTCGTTTCTTAAAGTTTGGGGGTGCGACACTTATGTCAAAAGGCTTCAGCCTGATAAGGTCGAACCGAAATCAGAGAAGTGTGTCTTCATAGAATACCTGAAGGAAACAATTGGTTACACCTTCTACCACAGGGACGAAAGCAAGATCTTTGTTGCCAGGAATGGAACCTTTCTAGAGAAGGAGTTTCGAAAAAAGTAAGTGGGAGGAAAGTAGAACTTGATGAGGTAATTGTACCTCTTCTCAATTTGGAAAGTACCACATCAGAGAAATTTTTTCCTGTGATGCCTACACCAACTAGAGAGGAAGCTAATGATGATGATCATGAAACTTTAGATCAAGTTACTACTAAACCTTGTAGGTCAACCAGAGCATGATCCGCGCCAGAGTAGTACGGTAATCCTGTTCTGGAAGTCATTTTACTAGACCAAGGCAAACCTACGAACTCTGAAGAAGCTATGATGAGCCCAGATTCCGATAAATGGCTTGAGGCCATGAAATCTAAGATAGGATCCATGTATGAGAAAAAAGTATGGACTTTGGTGGACTTGCCCGATGATCGGCAAGCCATTGAGAATAAATGGATCTTCAAGTAGAAGACACACACTGATGGTAATGTCACCGTCTACAAAGCTCGACTTGTTGCGAAAGGTTTTTGAAAAGTTCAAGGAGTTGACTACGATGAGACCTTCTCACCCATAGTGATGCTTAAGTCAGTCTGAATCATGTTAGCAATTGCCGCATTTTATAATTATGAAATCTGGCAAATGGATGTCAAAACTGCATTCCTTAATGGGTTTCTTAAAGAAGAGTTGTATATGATGCAACTAGAAGGTTCTGTCGATCCTAAAGGTGCTAACAAAGTGTGCAAACTACAGCGATCCATCTATGGACTGGTGCAAGCATCTCAGAGTTGGAACATACGCTTTGATGTGGTGATCAAAGCATATGGTTTTATACAAACTTATGGTGAAGCCTGTATTTACAAGAAAGTGAGCGAGAGCTCTGTAGCATTTCTGATATTATGTGGATGACATATTGTTGATCGGGAATGATATAAAATTTCTGGTAGCATAAAAGGATACTTGAATAAGAACTTTTCAATCAAAGACCTCGGTGAAGCTGCTTATATATTGGGCATCAAGATCTATAGAGATAGATCACGACGCTTGATAGTACTTTCACAAAGCACATACCTTGATAAAGTTTTGAAGAAGTTCAAAATGGATCAGTCAAAGAAAGGGTTCTTGCCTGTGTTACAAGGTGTGCAGTTGAGTAAGACTGAAAATCCGACCACGGAAAAATATATAGAGAGAATGGAAGTCAATCCCTATGCCTCAGTCATAGGTTCTATAAAGTATGCCATGCTGTGTACCAGACCTGTTGTGTGCCCTGCCATGAGTTTGGCAAGGGGGTACAATAGTGATCCAGGAGTTGATCACTAGACAAGGGTCAAAATTATCCTTAGGTACCTATGGAGGTGATAAAGAGTTCATCGTAAAGAGTTACGTCGATGCAATCTTTGCCACCAATCTGGATGACTCTAAGTCTCGATCTATATACATATTGAAAGTGGGAGCAATTAGCTAGAGTAGCTCCATGCAGAGCATTGTAGACATAGAAATTTGCAAAATACATACGGATCTAAATATGACAGACCCATTGTCTAAACCCCTCTCACAAGCAAAACATGGTCACACCTTAGTACTCCTTGGGTGTTAATCACATGGCGATTTGAACTAACTCTAGTAAACTCTTTGGGTGTTGGTCACATGACGATGTGAACTATGGGTGTTAAATCATATGGTGATGTGAACTAGATTATTGACTCTAGTGCAAGTGGGAGACTGATGGAAATATGCCCTAGAGGCAATAATAAAATGGTTATTATTATATTTCCTAAATCATGATAAAGGTTTATTATTCATGGTAGAATGGTATTGATGGGAAACTTAAATACATGTGTGAATACATAAACAAACACCATGGACATGAGTTGTCATTTGATAATGGGGTCACATCATTAGGAGAATGATGTGATGGACAAGACCCATCCCTTAGCTTAGCATAATGATCGTTCAGTTTGTTGCTATTGCTTTCATCATGTAAAATGCATATTCCTTCGACTACGAGATTATGCAACTCCTGGATACCGCAGGAATACCTTGTGTGCTATCAAACGTCACAACGTAACTGGGTGATCATAAGATGCTCTATAGGTATCTCAGAAGGTGTTTGTGAAGGAAATATGCCTTATAGGCAATAATAAAGTTGTTATTTATATTTCCTTATATCATGATAAATGTTTATTATTCATGCTAGAATTGTATTAACCAGAAACTTAGTACATGTGTGAATACATAGACAAACAGAGTGTCCCTAGTATGCCTCTACTTGACTAGCTCGTTAATCAAAGATGGTTAAGTTTCCTAGCCATAGACATGTGTTGTCATTTGATGAATGGGATCACATCGTTAGAGAATGATGTGATGGACAAGACCCATCCGTTAGCTTAGCATAATGATCATTTAGTTTTATTGCTATTGCTTTCTTCATGACTTATACATGTTCCTCAGACTATGAGATTATGCAACTCCCGAATACCGGAGGAACACCTTGTGTGCTATCAAATGTCACAACGTAACTGGGTGATTATAAAGATGCTCTACAGGTGTCTCTGATGGTGTTTGTTGAGTTGGCATAGATCAAGATTAGGATTTGTCACTCCGTGTATCGGAGAGGTATCTCTAGGCCCTCTTGGTAATGCACATCACTATAAGCCTTGCAAGCAATGTGACTAATGAGTTAGTTATGGGATGATGCATTACGGAACGAGTAAAGAGACTTGCCGGTGATGAGATTGAACTAGGTATGATGATACCAATGATCAAATCTCGGGCAAGTAACATACCCATGACAAAGGGAACAACGTATGTTGTTATGCGGTTTGACCGATAAAGATCTTCGTAGTATATGTAGGAGCCAATATGAGCATCCAGGTTCCGCTATGGGTTATTGACCAGAGATGTGTCTCGGTCATGTCTACATAGTTCTCTAACCCGTAGGGTCCGCAAGCTTAACGTTCGATGACGATTTGTATTATGAGTTACGTGAGTTGATGAACCGAAGTTTGTTCGGAGTCCCGGATGAGATCACGGACATGACGAGGAGTCTCGAAATGGTCGAGACATAAATATTGATATATAGGAAGGTTACGTTTGAACACCATAATGGTCTCGGAAAGGTTCGGGCATTTTCTGGAGTACCGGGGATTACCGGAACCCCCCGGGATTTAATGGGCCTTCATGGGCCCTAGTGGAGAGAGGAGGCGGCGGCCAGGTGGTGGCGCCCCCCCAAGCCCAAACCATATTTAACTAGGGTTGGGATGGGATGGCCCCCTTTCCTTCTCCCCCTCCCTCTCCGTGTGGAAATAGCAAAGGGGGGGGGGAATCCTACTTGGACACCTCTCCTCCCCCCTTTATATACGTGGGAGGGGCACCCCAGAGGCACACCAACTCTTCTCTTAGCCGTGTGTGGTGCCCCCCTCCACAGTTACACACCTCGGTCATATTGTCGTAGTGCTTAGGCGAAGCCCTGCGGCGGTAACTTCATCATCACCATCGCCATGTCATCGTGCTGACAGAACTCTCCCTCGGCCTCAACTGGATCAAGAGTTCGAGGGACGTCATCGAGCTGAACGTGTGCTGAATGCGGAGGTGCCGCACGTTCGGTGCTTGGATCGGTTGGATCGCGAAGACGTTCGACTACATCAACCGCGTTACTAAACGCTTCCGTTTTCAGTCTACGAGGGTACATGGACACACTATCCCCGCTCGTTGCTATGCATCTCCTAGATGGATCTTGCGTGATCGTAGGTAAATTTTTTGAAATACCGCGTTCCCCAACAGTGGTATCAGAGCCAGGTCTATGCGTAGATGTTATATGCACAAGTAGAACACAAAGAGTTGTGGGCTATAATAGTCATACTACTTACCAGCAACATCTTACTTTGATTTGGCGGTATTATTGGATGAAGTGGCCCGGACCGACATTACATGACCGCGTTCATGAGACTGGTTCTACCGACGTGCTTCGCACACAGGTGGCTAGCGGATGTCTGTTTCTCCAACTTTAGTTGAATCGAGTTTTACTACGCCCGGTCCTTGTTGAAGGTTAAAACAGCACACTAGGCAAAAAATTGTTGTGATTTTGATGCGTAGGTAAGAACGGTTCTTGCTAGAAGCCCGTAGCAGCCATGTAAAACTTGCAACAACAAAGTAGAGGACTTCTAACTTGTTTTTGCAGGGCTTGTTGTGATGTGATATGGTCAAGACCTGATGATATATAAATTGTTGCATGAGATGATCATGTTTTGTAACAGTTATCAGCAACTGGCGGGAGCCATATTGTTGTCGCTTTATTGTATGAAATGCAATCGCCATGTAATTGCTTTACTTTATCACTAAGCGGTAGCGATAGTTGTAGAAGCAATAGTTGGCGAGACGACAACGATGCTATGATAGAGGTCAAGGTGTCAAGCCGGTGACGATGGTGATCATGACAGTGCTTTGGAGATGGAGATCAAAGGCACAAGATGACGATGGCCATATCATATCACTTATTTTGATTGCACATGATGTTTATCCTTTATGCATCTTATTTTGCTTAGTACGGCGGTAGCATTATAAGATGATCTCTCACTAAATTTCAAGGTATAAGTGTTCTCCCTGAGTATGCACCGTTGGTACAGTTCGTCGTGCCGAGACACCACGTGATGATCGGGTGTGATAAGCTCTACGTTCACATACAACGGGTGCAAGCCAGTTTTGCACGCGCAGAATACCCGGGTTAAACTTGACGAGCCTAGCATATGCAGATATGGCCTCGGAACACTAAGACCGAAAGGTTGAACGTGAGTCATATAGTAGATATTATAAACATAGGTGATGTTCACCATTGAACACTACGCCATCTCACGTGATGATTGGACATGGTTTAGTTGGTATGGATCACATGATCATTTAGATGACTAGAGGGATGTCTATCTAAGTGGGAGTTCTTTAGTAATATGACTAATTGAACTTTAATTTATCATGAACTTAGTACCTGATAGTATTTTGCATATCTATGTTGTTGTAGATCAATGGCCCGTGCTACCGTTCCTTTGAATTTTAATGCGTTCCTAGAGAAAGCTAAGTTGAAAGATGATGGTAGCAACTACACAGACTGGGTCCATAACTTGAGGATTATCCTCATTGCTGGACAAAAGAATTATGTCCTGGAAGCACCGCTAGGTACAATACCCACTGCAGGAGCAACTCCGGACGTTATGAACGTCTGGCAGAGCAAAGCTGATGACTACTCGATAGTTTAGTGTGCCATGCTTTACGGCTTAGAATCGGGACTTCAACGACATTTTGAACGTCATGGAGCATATGATATGTTCCAGGAGTTGAAGTTTCAAGCAAATGCCCGGATTGAGAGATATGAGTCTCCAATAAGTTCAATAGCTGCAAGATAGAGGAGAACAGTTCTGTCAGTGAACATATACTCAGAATGTCTGGGTACCACAACCACTTGACTCAATTGGGAGTTAATCTTCCTGATGATAGTGTCATTGACAGAGTTCTTCAATCACTGCCACCAAGCTACAAAAGCTTCATGATGAACTATAATATGCAAGGGATGGATAAGACAATTCCTGAGCTCTTCGCGATGCTACAGGCTGTGGAGGTAGAAATCAAGAAGGAGCATCAAGTGTTGATGGTTAAAAAGACCACTAATTTCAAGAAAAAGGGCAAAGGGAAGAAGGGGAACTTCAAGAAGAACGGCAAGCAAGTTGCTGCTCAAGTGAAGAAGCCCAAGTCTGGACCTAATCCTGAGACTGAGTGCTTCTACTGCAAAGGGACTGGTCACTGGAAGCGGAACTGCCCCAAGTATTTGGCAGATAAGAAGGATGGCAAAGTGAAAGGTATATTTGATATACATGTTATTGATGTGTACCTTACTAATGCTTGTAGTAGCGCCTGGGTATTTGATACTGGTTCTGTTGCTCATATTTGCAACTTGAAATAGGGACTACGAATTAAGCGAAGATTGGCTAAGGACGAGGTGACGATGCGCGTGGGAAATGGTTCCAAAGTCGATGTGATCGCGGTCGGCACGCTACCTCTACATCTACCTTCGGGATTAGTTTTATACCTGAATAATTGTTATTTGGTGCCAGCGTTAAGCATGAACATTATAACTGGATCTTGTTTGATGCGAGACGGTTATTCATTTAAATCAGAGAATAATGGTTGTTCTATTTATACGAGTAATACCTTTTATGGTCATGCACCCTTGATGAGTGGTCTATTTTTGTTGAATCTCGATAGTAGTGATACACATATTCATAGTATTGAAGCCAAAAGATACAAGTTTAATAATGATAGTGCAACTTATTTGTGGCACTGCCATTTAGGTGATATTGGAGCGCATGAAGAAACTCCATGCTGATGGGCTTTTGGAATCACTTGATTGTGAATCACTTGATGCTTGCGAACCATGCCTCATGGGCAAGATGACTAAGACTCCGTTCTTCGGAACAATGGAGCGAGCAACAGACTTATTGGAAATAATACATACTGATGTATGCGGTCCAATGAGTGTTGATGCTCGCGGTGACGGAAATATGCCCTAGAGGCAATAATATAGTTATTATTTATTTCCTTATATCATGATAAATGTTTATTATTCATGCTATAATTGTGTCAACCGGAAACATGATACATGTGTGAATACATAGACAAATAGAGTGTCACTAGTATGCCTCTACTTGACTAGCTCGTTGATCAAAGATGGTTATGTTTCCTAGCCATAGATAAAGAGTTGTCATTTGATTAAACGGGATCACATCATTAGAGAATGATGTGATTGACTTGACCCATTCCGTTAGCTTAGGACTTGATCGTTTAGTATGTTGTTATTGCTTTCTTCATGACTTATACATGTTCCTATGACTATGAGATTATGCAACTCCCGTTTACCGGAGGAACACTTTGTGTGCTACCAAACGTCACAACGTAACTGGGTGATTATAAAGGTGCTCTACAGGTGTCTCCGAAGGTACTTGTTGGGTTGTCATATTTCAAGATTAGGATTTGTCACTCCGATTATCGGAGAGGTATCTCTAGGCCCACTCGGTAATGCACATCACTTAAGCCTTGCAAGCATTGCAACTAATGAGTTAGTTGCGGGATGATGTATTACAGAACGAGTAAAGAGACTTGCCGGTAACGAGATTGAACTAGGTATTGAGATACCGACGATCGAATCTCGGGCAAGTAACATACCGATGACAAAGGGAACAACGTATGTTGTTATGCGGTTTGACCGATAAAGATCTTCATAGAATATGTGGGAGCCAATATGAGCATCCAGGTTCCGCTATTGGTTATTGACCGGAGACGTGTCTCGGTCATGTCTACATAGTTCTCGAACCCGTAGGGTCCGCACGCTTAAAGTTCGATGACGGTTATATTATGAGTTTATGTGTTTTGATGTACCGAAGGTAGTTCGGTGTCTCGGATTTGATCACAGACATAACAAGGAGTCTCGAAATGGTCGAGACATGAAGATTGATATATTGGACGACTATATTCGGACACCGGAATGGTTCTGGGGGTTATCGGTTATATACGGGAGTACCTGGGGGTTACCGGAATCCCCCGGAGGTTATTGGGCCTAATGGGCCCAAGTGGTGGAAGAGGAGAGGCGGCCAAGGGGCAGCCGCACGCCCCTCCCCCCAAGTCTGAATTGGACAAGGAGGGGGGCGGTGCCCCACTTTTTCCTTTCCCCTCTCTCTCCTTCCCTCTCCTCTCCTACTCCAACATGGAAGGGGGGGAGTCCTACTCCCGGTGGGAGTAGGACTCCTCATGGGGCACGCCAAGGGTGGCCGGCCCCCTCCCCCTCCTCCACTCCTTTATATACGGGGAGGGAGGCACCCCCTAGAGATACAACAATTGATCCCTTGGATCTCTTAGCTGTGTGCGGTGCCCCCCTCCACCATAATCCACCTCGGCCATATCGTAGCGGTGCTTAGGCGAATCCCTGCATCGGTAAAACATCATCATCGTCACCACGCTGTCGTGCTGACGGAACTCTCCCTCAAAGCTCGGCTGGATCGGAGTTCGAGGGACGTCATCGAGTTGAATGTGTGCTGAACTCGGAGGTGTCGTGCGTTCGGTACTTGATCGGTCGGATCATGAAGACGTACGACTACATCAACCGCGTTGTGCTAACGCTTCCACTTTCGGTCTACAAGGGTACGTGGACACACTCTCCCCTCTCGTTGCAATGCATCACCATGATCTTGCGTGTGCGTAGGAATTTTTTTGAAATTACTACGTTCCCCAACACACGGCAGGTATCCTTATTTTCTGACCTTCACAGATGATTTGAGCAGATTGGGTATATCTACTTGATGGAACATAAGTCTGAAACATTTGAAGAGTTCAAAGAATTTCAGAGTGAAGTGGAAAATCATCGTAACAAGAAAATAAAGTTTCTACGATCTGATCGTGAGGTGAATATTTGAGTTATGAGTCTGGTCTTCATTTGAAACAATGTGGAATAGTTTCGCAACTCACGCCACCTGGAACACCACATCGTAATGGTGTGTCCGAACGTCGTAACCACACTTTATAAGATATGGTGCAATCTATGATGTCTCTTACTGATTTACCGCTATCGTTTTGGGGTTATGCTTTAGAGACGGCTGCATTCACGTTAAATAGGTCACCATCTAAATCCGTTGAGACAACACCATATGAACTGTGGTTTGGCAAGAAACCCAAGTTGTCGTTTCTTAAAGTTTGGGGCTGCGATGCTTATGTAAAAAAGCTTCAACCTGATAAGCTCGAACGCAAATCGAAGAAATGTGTCTTCATAGGATACCCAAAGGAAACTATTGGGTACACCTTCTATCACAGACCTGAAGGCAAGATATTCATTGCTAAGAATGGATCCTTTCTAGAGAAGGAGTTTCTCTCGAAAGAAGTGAGTGAGAGGAAAGTAGAACTTGATGAGGTAATTGTACCTTCTCCCGAATTGGAAAGTAGTCCATCACAGAAATTAGTTCCAGTGATTCCTACACCAATTAGTGAGGATGCTAATGATGATGATCATGAAACTTCTGATCAAGTTACTACCGAACCTCGTAGGTCAACCAGAGTAAGATCCACACCAGAGTGGTATGGTAATCCTGTCCTGGAAGTCATGTTACTTGACCATGACGAACCTACGAACTATGAGGAAGCGACGATGAGCCCAGATTCCGTGAATGGCTCGAGGCCATGAAATCTGAGATGGGATCCATGTATGAGAACAAAGTATGGACTTTGGTTGACTTGCCCGATGATTGGCAAGCCATAGAGAATAATTGGATCTTCAAGAAGAAGACTGACGCTGATGGTAATGTTACTGTCTACAAAGCTCGACTTGTTGCAAAAGGTTTTCGTCAAGTTCAAGGAGTTGACTACGATGAGACTTTCTCACTCGTAGCGATGCTTAAGTCTGTTCGAATCATGTTAGCAATTGCCGCATTTTATGACTATGAAATTTGGCAAATGGATGTCAAAACTGCATTCCTTAATGGATATCTTAAAGAAGAGTTGAATATGATGCAATCAGAAGGTTTTGTCGATCCAAAAGGTGCTAACAAAGTGTGCAAGCTCCAGCGATCCATTTATGGACTGGTGCAAGCCTCTCGGAGTTGGAATATACGCTTTGATAGTGTGATCAAAGCATATGGTTTTATACAAACTTTTGGAGAAACCTGTATTTACAAGAAAGTGAGTGGGAGCTCTATAGCATTTCTGATATTATATGTGGATGACATATTGTTGATCGAAAATGATACTGAATTTCTGAATAGCATAAAACGATACTTGAATAAGAATATTCCAATGAAAGACCTCAGTGAAGCTGCTTATATTTTGTGCATCAAGATCTATAGTGATAGATCAAGACGCTTAATTGGACTTTCACAAAGCACATACCTTGATAGAGTTTTGAAGAAGTTCAAAATGGATCAGTCAAAGAAAGGGTTCTTGCCTGTGTTACAAGGTGTGAAGTTGAGTTAGACTCGATGCCCGACCACTTCAGAAGATAGAGAGAAAATGAAAGTCATTACCTATGCCTCAGCCATAGGTTCTATCATGTATGTAATGTTGTGTACCAGACCTGATGTGTGCCTTGCTATTAGTTTAGCAGGGAGGTACCAAAGTAATCCAGGAGTGGATCACTGGACAACGGTCAAGAACATCCTGAAATACCTGAAAAAGACTAAGGATATGTTTCTCGTTTATGGAGGTGACAAAGAGCTCGTCGTAAACGGTTATGTCGACGCAAGCTTTGACACTGATCCGGATGAATCTAAGTCACAAACCGGATATGCATTTATATTGAATGGTGGAGCTGTTAGTTGGTGCAGTTCCAAGCAGAGCATCACAGCGGGATCTACGTGTGAAGCGGAATACATAGCTTCTTCGGAAGTAGCAAATGAAGGAGTCTGGATGAAGGAGTTCATACCCGATCTAGGTGTCATACCTAGTGCATCGGGTCCAGTGAAAATCTTTTGTGACAATACTGGTGCAATTGCCTTGGCAAAGGAATCCAGATTTCACAAGTGAACCAAGGACATCAAGAGACGCTTCAATTCCATCCGCGATCAAGTCAAGGAGGGAGACATAGAGATTTGCAAGATACATACGGATCTGAATGTTGCAGACCCGTTGACTAAGCCTCTCTCACGAGCAAAACATGATCAGCACCAAGACTCCATGGGTGTTAGAATCATTACTATGCAATCTAGATTATTGACTCTAGTGCAAGTGGGAGACTGAAGGAAATATGCCCTAAAGGCAATAATAAAGTTGTTATTTATATTTCCTTATATCATGATAAATGTTTATTATTCATGCTAGAATTGTGTTAACCGGAAACTTAGTACATGTGTGAATACATAGACAAACAGAGTGTCCCTAGTATGCCTCTACTTGACTAGCTCGTTAATCAAAGATGGTTAAGTTTCCTAGCCATAGACATGTGTTGTCATTTGATGAACGGGATCACGTCATTAGAGAATGATGTGGTGGACAAGACCCATCCGTTAGCTTAGCATAATGATCGTTTAGTTTTATTGCTATTGCTATCTTCATGACTTATACATGTTCCTTAGACTATGAGGTTATGCAACTCCCGAATACCGGAGGAAAACCTTGTGTGCTATCAAACATCACAACGTAACTGGGTGATTATAAATATGCTCTACAGGTGTCTCTGATGGTGTTTGTTGAGTTGGCATAGATCAAGATTAGGATTTGTCACTCCATGTATCGGAGAGGTATCTCTGGGCCCTCTTGATAATGCACATCACTATAAGCCTTGCAAGCAATATGATTTATGAGTTAGTTATGGGATGATGCATTACGGAACAAGTAAAGAGACTTGCCGGTGACGATATTGAACTAGGTATGATGATACCGATGATCGAATCTCGGGCAAGTAACATACCGATGACAAAGGGAACGATGTATGTTGTTATGTGGTTTGACCGATAAATATGTTCGTAGAATATGTAGGAGCCAATATGAGCATCCAGATTCCGCTATTGGTTATTGACCGGAGATGTGTCTCGGTCATGTCTACATATTTCTTGAACCTATAGGGTACGCACGCTTAACGTTCGATGATGATTTGTATTATGAGTTATGTGATTTGATGAACCGAAGTTTGTTCGAATTCCCGGATAAGACACAAACATGACGAGGAGTCTTAAAATGGTCGAGACATAAAGATTAATATATTGGAAGGTTATGTTTGGACACCAGAATGGTTTCGGAAAGGTTCGGGCATTTTCTGGAGTTCCGGGGGTTACCGGAACCCCCCTGGGAGTTAATAGGCCTTCATGGGCCCTAGTGGAGAGAGGTGGCGGCGGCCAGGTGGTGGCGCCGCCCCAAGCCCTAACCAAATTGGACTAGGGTTGGGGGGGCTTTCCTTCTCTTCTCCTCCTCCTTCCCTCCTCCTTGTGGGAATAGAAAAGGGGTGGGGGGCAAATCCTACTTGGACCAGGAGTCAAAGTAGGACTCCCCCCTATGGCCCGCCCCCCCTTGGGGCGGCCACCCCCCCTTTATATACGTGGGAGGGGTGAAGGAAATATTCCCTAGAGGCAATAATAAAGTTGTTATTTATATTTCCTTATATCATGATAAATGTTTATTATTCATGCTAGAATTGTATTAACCGGAAACTTAGTACATGTGTGAACACATAGACAAACAGTGTCACTAGTATGCCCCTACTTGACTAGCTCGTTAACCAAAGATGGTTATGTTTCCTAGCCATAGACATGAGTTGTCATTTTATGAGGGGATCACATCATTAGACAATGATGTGATTGACATGACCCATCCGTTAGCTTAGCACTATTATCGTTTAGTTTATTGCTATTGCTTTCTTCATGACTTATACATTGTAAGTGCATCTAGTGCCCCTTGGTGATTTTGGTGTATTAAAGACTTATAGGTTAAGGATCTAATGTGTTTATGAGTGTACACAAGTCTATAAGTCTATGAGGAGTTTGATATTTACAGAGAAAGTCGACCCCTAAAAATGAAGTTCTTCGACTGAAGACTTTGATATTCTGAAGAATTTCTGAAGAATTTGAAAGTGAAGAAATTGGTGTAACCCTGAAGACTTGGTATTCATTCGAGGAACATGAAGCGTGAAGACTTTTGTTTTCGTAGTTTCACTTTCTCAATTCTTGAGTCATAGGAAACACTGTACTGTTAAAGGGGGTCGAGGAAATACTAAGGAGAAATTTCCATGTGATGCTCAACTCAAATCCTACACCTACCAATCCCTTCGAGTGAAGCCATTGGAAATCTCATATAGTTCAGTCAATTTCTTCAGTGACAGAGACGCAGTTCTTCTGGTCACTGAGGACTTTGCTCTGACTGAGGAGTTAGGAATTTGCCAGTGCGAATTGCCTACACAGGGAGGAACATGATAGCCCTGAGGAATTTGAATCTCAAAGTTCCCACCGTTGCTGTGCTACGCGCCAGCTGTTCCAAAATATCTTATCCACCTAACGGTCATATCATTGAAGGGCATTTATGTCTTATCATGTCGGGCTGCTCCCTAGGCTATAAATAGCCCCCCCCTACAACCACTAGCTGGTTGGCTGCTCCACGAGAACTTGACACTTGTCATTTGAGAGCAACCCATCCTCCGAGGACTTTGAGCGAAAATCATCAAGTGAGGAAAATCCAAACCCAAACCCAAAACACCTACAAACCCAAAGTGATTGAGCATCACTGAAGAGATTGATCCTGCATGGATCCGACGCTTGTTACCTTTGAAGACTGTGCTTCTTCCAGACGGTTAGGCGTCATGGTCTAGAGCATCCAAGAGGAATTGTGGATCGCCGAGTGACCGAGTTTGTGAAGGTTTGGAAGTCACCTGAAGACTTACCATGAGTGATTGGGCGAGGACTGTGTGTCCTTAGCTCAAGGAGAATACGGTGAGGACTGTGTGTCCGGGACTGGGTGTCCTCGAGTTTAAATACTCAGCCGCTCCAACCAGACGTACAACTGAGACAACAGTTGGAACTGGTCTACCAAATCATTGTCTTCACCAAGCCCACTAGTTTTGATGGATAAGACAATGCCCGAGCTCTTCGCAATGCTAAAGGCTGCGGAGGTAGAAATCAAAAAGGAACATCAAGTGTTTATGGTTAACAAAACCACTAGTTTCAAGAAAAAGGGCAAAGGGAAGACGAAGAGGAACTTCAAGAAGAACAGCAAACAAGTTGCTGCTCAAGAGAAGAAACCCAAGTCTGGACCTAAGCCTGAAACTGAGTGCTTCTACTGCAAGCAGACTGGTCACTGGAAGCGGAACTGCCCCAAGTATTTGGCGGATAAGAAGGATGGCAAGGTGAACAAAGGTATATGTGATATACATGTTATTGATGTGTACCTTACTAATGCTCGCAGTAGCACCTGGGTATTTGATACTGGTTCTGTTGCTAATATTTGCAACTCGAATCAGGGACTACGGATTAAGCGAAGATTGGTTAAGGACGAGGTGACGTCGCGCGTGGGAAACGGTTCCAAAGTCGATGTGATCGCAGTCGGCACGCTACCTCTACATCTACCTTCGGGATTAGTATTAGACCTAAATAATTGTTATTTGGTGCCAGCGTTGAGCATGAACATTATATCTGGATCTTGTTTGATGCGAGACGGTTATTTATTTAAATCAGAGAATAATGGTTGTTCTATTTATATGAGTAATATCTTTTATGGTCATGCACCCTTAAAGAGTGGTTTATTTTTGATGAATCTCGATAGTAGTGATACACATATTCATAGTGTTGAAGCCAAAAGATGCAGAGTTGATAATGATAGTGCAACTTATTTGTGGCACTGCCGTTTAGGTCATATCGGTATAAAGCGCATGAAGAAACTCCATACTGATGGACTTTTGGAGCCTCTTGATTATGAATCACTTGGCACTTGCGAATCGTGCCTCATGGGCAAGATGACCAAAACACCGTTCTCCGGTACTATGGAGAGAGCAACAGATTTATTGGAGATCATACATACAGATGTATGTGGTCCAATGAACATTGAGGCTCGTGGCGGATATCGTTATTTTCTCACCTTCACAGATGATTTAAGCAGATATGGTTATGTCTACTTAATGAAACACAAGTCTGAAACATTTGAAAAGTTCAAAGAATTTCAGAGTGAAGTTGAAAATCATCGTAACAAGAAAATAAAGTTTCTACGATCTGATCGTGGAGGAGAATATTTGAGTTACGAGTTTGGTCTACATTTGAAACAATGCGGAATAGTTTCGCAACTCACGCCACCCGGAACACCACAACGCAATGGTGTGTCAGAACGTCGTAATCGTACTTTACTAGATATGGTGCGATCTATGATGTCTCTTACAGATTTACCGCTATCGTTTTGGGGTTATGCTTTAGAGACGGCCGCATTCACGTTAAATAGGACACCGTCAAAATCCGTTGAGACGACACCTTATGAACTATGGTTTAGCAAGAAACCAAAGTTGTCATTTCTTAAAGTTTGGGGCTGCGATGCTTATGTGAAAAAGCTTCAACCTGATAAGCTCGAACCCAAATCGGAAAAATGTGTCTTCATAGGATATCCAAAAGAAACTATTGGATACACCTTCTATCACAGATCCGGAGGCAAGACTTTTGTTGCTAAATTTGGAGTCTTTCTAGAAAAGGAGTTTCTCTCGAAAGAAGTGATTCGGAGGAAAGTAGAACTTGATGAGGTAACTGTACCTGCTCCCTTGTTGGAAAGTAGTACATCACAGAAAACTGTTTCTGTAGCACCTACACCAATCAGTGAGGAAGTTAATGATGATGATCATGCAACTTCAGATCAAGTTACTACAGAACCTCGTAGATCAACCAGAGTAAGATCCGCACCAGAGTGGTACGGCAATCCTGTTATGGAAATCATGCTACTAGATCATGGTGAACCTACGAACTATGAAGAAGCGATGGTGAGCCCAGATTCCGCAAAATGGCTTGAAGCCATGAAATCTGAGATGGGATCCATGTATGAGAACAAAGTATGGACTTTGGTTGACTTTCCCAATGGTCGGAAAGCAATAGAGAATAAATGGATCTTCAAGAAGAAGACTGACGCTGATGGTAATGTTACTGTCTACAAAGCTCGACTTGTCGCAAAAGGTTTTCGACAAGTTCAAGGGATTAACTACGATGAGACCTTCTCACCCGTAGCGATGCTTAAGTCTGTCCGAATCATGTTAGCAATTGCCGCATTTAATGATTATGAAATTTGGCAAATGGATGTAAAGACTGCATTCCTGAATGGATTTCTGGAAGAAGAGTTGTATATGATGCAACCGGAAGGTTTTATCGATCCAAAGGGAGCTAACAAAGTGTGCAAGCTCCAGCGATCCATTTATGGACTGGTGCAAGCTTCTCGGAGTTGGAATAAACGCTTTGATAGTGTGATCAAAGCATTTGGGTTTGTACAGACTTTTGGAGAAGCCTGTATTTACAAGAAAGTGAGTGGGAGCTCTGTAGCATTTCTGATATTATATGTAGATGACATATTACTGATTGGAAATGATATAGAATTTCTGGATAGCATAAAGGGATACTTGAATAAAAGTTTTTCAATGAAAGACCTCGGTGAAGCTGCTTACATATTGGGCATTAAGATCTATAGAGATAGATCAAGACGCTTAATTGGACTTTCACAAAGCACATACCTTGACAAAGTTTTGAAGAAGTTCAAAATGGATCAAGCGAAGAAAGGGTTCTTGCCTGTGTTACAAGGTGTGAAGTTGAGTAAGACTCAATGCCCGACCACTGCAGAAGATAGAGAGAAGATGAAAGATGTTCCCTATGCTTCAGCCATTGGCTCTATCATGTATGCAATGCTGTGTACCAGACCCGATGTGTGCCTTGCTATAAGTTTGGCAGGGAGGTACCAAAGTAATCCAGGAGTGGATCACTGGACAGCGGTCAAGAATATCCTGAAGTACCTGAAAAGGACTAAGGAGATGTTTCTCGTGTATGGAGGTGACAAAGAGCTCGTCGTAAACGGTTACGTTGATGCAAGCTTTGACACTGATCCGGACGATTCTAAATCGCAAACCGGATACGTATTTACATTAAACGGTGGAGCTGTAAGTTGGTGCAGTTCTAAACAAAGCGTCGTAGCGGGATCTACATGTGAAGCGGAGTACATAGCTGCTTCGGAAGCAGCGAATGAAGGAGTCTGGACGAAGGAGTTCATATCCGATCTAGGTGTAATACCTAGTGCATCGGGTCCAATGAAAATCTTTTGTGACAATACTGGTGCAATTGCCTTAGCAAAGGAATCCAGATTTCACAAGAGAACCAAGAACATCAAGAGACGCTTCAATTCCATCCGGGATTTAGTCTAGGTGGGAGACATAGAGATTTGCAAGATACATACGGATCTGAATGTAGCAGACCCGTTGACTAAGCCTCTTCCACGAGCAAAACATGATCAGCACGAAGACTCCATGGGTGTTAGGATCATTACTGTGTAATCTAGATTATTGACTCTAGTGCAAGTGGGAGACTGAAGGAAGTATGCCCTAGAGGCAATAATAAAGTTATTATTTATTTCCTTATATATCATGATAAATGTTTATAATTCATGCTAGAATTGTATTAACCGGAAACATAATACATGTGTGGATACATAGACAAACAGAGTGTCACTAGTATGCCTCTACTTGACTAGCTTGTTAATCAAAGATGGTTAAGTTTCCTAACCATAGACAAAGGAGTTGTCATTTGATTAACAAGGTCACATCATTAGTTGAATGATCTTATTGACATGACCCATTCCATTAGCTTAGCACCCGATCGTTTAGTATGTTGCTATTGCTTTCTTCATGACTTATACATGTTCCTATGACTATGAGATTATGCAACTCCCGTTTACCGTAGGAACACTTTGTGTGCTACCAAACGTCACAACGTAACTGGGTGATTATAAAGGTACTCTACAGGTGTCTCCAAAAGTATTTGTTGGGTTGGCGTATTTCGAGATTAGGATTTGTCACTCCGAATGTCGGAGAGGTATCTTAGGGCCTTCTCAGTAATGCACATCACATAAGCCTTGCAAGCATTGCAACCAATGAGTTAGTTGCGAGATGATGTATTACGGAATGAGTAAAGAGACTTGCCGGTAACGAGATTGAACTAGGTATTGGATACCGACGATCGAATCTCGGGCAAGTAACATACCGATGACAAAGGGAACAACGTATGTTGTTATGCGGTCTGACCGATAAAGATCTTCGTAGAATATGTAGGAGCCAATATGGGCATCCAGGTCCCGCTATTGGTTATTGACCGGAGACGAGTCTCGGTCATGTCTACATAGTTCTCGAACCGTAGGGTCCGCACGCTTAAGGTTTCGATGACAGTTATATTATGAGTTTATGCATTTTGATGTACCGAAGTTAGTTCGGAGTCCCGGATGAGATCACGGACATGACGAGGAGTCTCGGAATGGTCGAGACATAAATATTGATATATTGGACGACTATATTCGGACATCGGAATGGTTCCGAGTGGTTTCGGATAATAACGGAGTACCGGGGGGGGGGGGGTTACCGGAACCCCCCGGGGGGTTAATGGGCCCATATGGGCCATAAGGGAAAAGAGGAGGGGCGCCCAGGGCAGGCCGCGCGCCCCCTCCCCCCTAGTGCGAATAGGACAAGGAAGGGGGGGCGACGCCCCCCTTTTTTCCCTCCCCCTCTCTCCTTCCTTCTCCTACAAGGAAAGGGAGAGGAGTCCTACTCCCGGTGGGAGTAGGACTCCTCCTTGGCACGCCCCTCTAGGCCGGCCGCCCCCTCCCCCTTGCTCCTTTATATACGGGGGTAGGGGGCACCCTAGGACACACAATTGATCAACGTGATCGTTCCTTAGCCGTGTGCGGTGCCCCCCTCCACCATATTCCACCTCGGTCATATTGTCGCGGTGCTTAGGCGAAGCCCTACGTCGGTAGTACATCAAGATCGTCACCACGCCGTCGTGCTGATGGAACTCTTCCCCGAAGCTTTGCTGGATCGGAGCACGGGGATCGTCATCGAGCTGAACGTGTGCTAAGAACTCGGAGGCGCCGGAGTAACGGTGCTTGGATCGGTCGGATCGGGAAGACATACGACTACTTCCTCTACGTTGTGTCAACGCTTCCGCTTCGGTCTACGTGGGTACGTAGATAACACTCTCCCCTCTCGTTGCTATGCATCACCATGATCTTGCGTGTGCGTAGGAATTTTTTTGAAATTACTACGTTCCCCATCAGTGGCATCCGAGCCTGGTTTTTATGGTTTGATGTTATGCACGAGTAGAACACAAGTGATTTGTGGACGATATAAGTCATACTGCCTACCAACATGTCATACTTTGGTTCGGCGGTATTGTTGGATGAAGCGGCCCGGACCGACATTACGCGTACGCTTACGCGAGACTGGTTCTACCGACGTGCTTTGCACACAGGTGGCTGGTGGGTGTCAGTTTCTCCAACTTTAGTTGAACCGAGTATGGCTACGCCCGGTCCTTGAGAAGGTTAAAACAGAGTCTATTTGACAAACTATCGTTGTGGTTTTGATGCGTAGGTGAAATTGGTTCTTGCTTAAGCCCGTAGCAGCCACGTAAAATTTGCAACAAACAAAGTAGAGGACGTCTAACTTGTTTTTGCAGGGCATGTTGTGATGTGATATGGTCAAGACATGATGCTAAATTTTATTGTATGAGATGATCATGTTTTGTAACCGAGTTATCGGCAACCGGTAGGAGCCGTATGGTTGTCGCTTTATTGTATGCAATGCAATCGCCCTGTAATGCTTTACTTTATCACTAAGCGGTAGCGATAGTCGTAGAAGCATAAGATTGGCGAGACGACAACGATGCTACGATGGAGATCAAGGCGTCGCGCCGGTGACGATGGTGATCATGATGGTGCTGCGGAGATGGAGATCACAAAGCACAAGATGATGATGGCCATATCATATCACTTATATTGATTGCATGTGATGTTTATCTTTTATGCATCTTATCTTGCTTTGATTGACGGTAGCATTATAAGATGATCTCTCACTAAATTATCATAGTAATAGTGTTCTCCCTGAGTATGCACCGTTGTGAAAGTTCTTCGTGCTGAGACACCACGTGATGATCGGGTGTGATAGGCTCTACGTTCAAATACAACGGGTGCAAGACAGTTGCACACGCGGAATACTCAGGTTTAACTTGACGAGCCTAGCATATAACAGATATGGGCTCGGAACACGGAGACCGAAAGGTCGAGCGTGAATCATATAGTAGATATGATCAACATAGTGATGTTCACCATTGAAACTACCCCATCTCACGTGATGATCGGACATGGTTTAGTTGATTTGGATCACGTGATCACTTAGAGGATTAGAGAGATGTCTATCTAAGTGGGAGTTCTTAAGTAATATGATTAATTGAACTTAAATTTATCATGAACTTAGTCCCTGAAAGTATCTTGCTTGTTTATGTTGATTGTAGATAGATGGCTCGTGCTGTTGTTCCGTTGAATTTTAATGCGTTCCTTGAGAAAGCAAAGTTGAAAGATGATGGTAGCAATTACACGGACTGGGTCCGTAACTTGAGGATTATCCTCATTGCTGCACAGAAGAGTTACGTCCTGGAAGCACCGCTGGGTGCCAGGCCTGCTGCTGGAGCAACGCCAGATGTTGTGAACGTCTGGCAGAGCAAAGCTGATGACTACTCGATAGTTCAGTGTGCAATGCTTTACGGCTTAGAAGCGGGACTTCAACAACGTTTTGAACATCATGGAGCATATGAGATGTTCCAGGAGTTGAAGTTAATATTCCAACAGAATGCCCGGATTGAGAGATATGAAGTCTCCAATAAGTTCTATAGCTGCAAGATGGAGGAGAATAGTTCTGTCAGTGAGCATATACTCAAAATGTCTGCGTATTATAATCACTTGATTCAACTGGGGGTTAATCTTCCGGATGATTGCGTCATTGACAGAATTCTCCAATCACTTCCACCAAGCTACAAAGGCTTCGTGATGAACTATAATATGCAAGGGATGGATAAGACAATGCCCGAGCTCTTCGCAATGCTAAAGGCTGCGGAGGTAGAAATCAAAAAGGAACATCAAGTGTTGATGGTTAACAAAACCACTAGTTTCAAGAAAAAGGGCAAAGGGAAGACGAAGGGGAACTTCAAGAAGAACAGCAAACAAGTTGCTGCTCAAGAGAAGAAACCCAAGTCTGGACCTAAGCCTGAAACTGAGTGCTTCTACTGCAAGCAGACTGGTCACTGGAAGCGGAACTGCCCCAAGTATTTGGCGGATAAGAAGGATGGCAAGGTGAACAAAGGTATATGTGATATACATGTTATGGATGTGTACCTTACTAATGCTCGCAGTAGCACCTGGGTATTTGATACTGGTTCTGTTGCTAATATTTGCAACTCGAAACAGGGACTACGGATTAAGCGAAGATTGGTTAAGGACGAGGTGACGATGCGCGTGGGAAACGGTTCCAAAGTCGATGTGATCGCAGTCGGCACGCTACCTCTACATCTACCTTCGGGATTAGTATTAGACCTAAATAATTGTTATTTGGTGCCAGCGTTGAGCATGAACATTATATCTGGATCTTGTTTGATGCGAGACGGTTATTCATTTAAATCAGAGAATAATGGTTGTTCTATTTATATGAGTAATATCTTTTATGGTCATGCACCCTTAAAGAGTGGTCTATTTTTGATGAATCTCGATAGTAGTGATACACATATTCATAGTGTTGAAGCCAAAAGATGCAGAGTTGATAATGATAGTGCAACTTATTTGTGGCACTGCCGTTTAGGTCATATCGGTATAAAGCGCATGAAGAAACTCCATACTGATGGACTTTTGGAGCCTCTTGATTATGAATCACTTGGCACTTGCGAATCGTGCCTCATGGGCAAGATGACCAAAACACCGTTCTCCGGTACTATGGAGAGAGCAACAGATTTATTGGAGATCATACATACAGATGTATGTGGTCCAATGAACATTGAGGCTCGTGGCGGATATCGTTATTTTCTCACCTTCACAGATGATTTAAGCAGATATGGTTATGTCTACTTAATGAAACACAAGTCTGAAACATTTGAAAAGTTCAAAGAATTTCAGAGTGAAGTTGAAAATCATCGTAACAAGAAAATAAAGTTTCTACGATCTGATCGTGGAGGAGAATATTTGAGTTACGAGTTTGGTCTACATTTGAAACAATGCGGAATAGTTTCGCAACTCACGCCACCCGGAACACCACAACGCAATGGTGTGTCAGAACGTCGTAATCGTACTTTACTAGATATGGTGCGATCTATGATGTCTCTTACAGATTTACCGCTATCGTTTTGGGGTTATGCTTTAGAGACGGCCGCATTCACGTTAAATAGGACACCGTCAAAATCCGTTGAGACGACACCTTATGAACTATGGTTTAGCAAGAAACCAAAGTTGTCATTTCTTAAAGTTTGGGGCTGCGATGCTTATGTGAAAAAGCTTCAACCTGATAAGCTCGAACCCAAATCGGAAAAATGTGTCTTCATAGGATATCCAAAAGAAACTATTGGATACACCTTCTATCACAGATCCGGAGGCAAGACTTTTGTTGCTAAATTCGGAGTCTTTCTAGAAAAGGAGTTTCTCTCGAAAGAAGTGATTCGGAGGAAAGTAGAACTTGATGAGGTAACTGTACCTGCTCCCTTATTGGAAAGTAGTACATCACAGAATATCCTGAAGTACCTGAAAAGGACTAAGGAGATGTTTCTCGTGTATGGAGGTGACAAAGAGCTCGTCGTAAACGGTTACGTTGATGCAAGCTTTGACACTGATCCGGACGATTCTAAATCGCAAACCGGATACGTATTTACATTAAACGGTGGAGCTGTAAGTTGGTGCAGTTCTAAACAAAGCGTCGTAGCGGGATCTACATGTGAAGCGGAGTACATAGCTGCTTCGGAAGCAGCGAATGAAGGAGTCTGGACGAAGGAGTTCATATCCGATCTAGGTGTAATACCTAGTGCATCGGGTCCAATGAAAATCTTTTGTGACAATACTGGTGCAATTGCCTTAGCAAAGGAATCCAGATTTCACAAGAGAACCAAGAACATCAAGAGACGCTTCAATTCCATCCGGGATTTAGTCTAGGTGGGAGACATAGAGATTTGCAAGATACATACGGATCTGAATGTAGCAGACCCGTTGACTAAGCCTCTTCCACGAGCAAAACATGATCAGCACGAAGACTCCATGGGTGTTAGGATCATTACTGTGTAATCTAGATTATTGACTCTAGTGCAAGTGGGAGACTGAAGGAAATATGCCCTAGAGGCAATAATAAAGTTATTATTTATTTCCTTATATATCATGATAAATGTTTATTATTCATGCTAGAATTGTATTAACCGGAAACATAATACATGTGTGGATACATAGACAAACAGAGTGTCACTAGTATGCCTCTACTTGACTAGCTTGTTAATCAAAGATGGTTAAGTTTCCTAACCATAGACAAAGGAGTTGTTATTTGATTAACAAGGTCACATCATTAGTTGAATGATCTGATTGACATGACCCATTCCATTAGCTTAGCACCCGATCGTTTAGTATGTTGCTATTGCTTTCTTCATGACTTATACATGTTCCTATGACTATGAGATTATGCAACTCCCGTTTACCGTAGGAACACTTTGTGTGCTACCAAACGTCACAACGTAACTGGGTGATTATAAAGGTACTCTATAGGTGTCTCCGAAAGTATTTGTTGGGTTGGCGTATTTCGAGATTAGGATTTGTCACTCCGAATGTCGGAGAGGTATCTTAGGGCCTTCTCGGTAATGCACATCACATAAGCCTTGCAAGCATTGCAACCAATGAGTTAGTTGCAAGATGATGTATTACGGAATGAGTAAAGAGACTTGCCGGTAAAGAGATTGAACTAGGTATTGGATACCGACGATCGAATCTCGGGCAAGTAACATACCGATGACAAAGGGAACAACGTATGTTGTTATGCGGTCTGACCGATAAAGATCTTCGTAGAATATGTAGGAGCCAATATGGGCATCCAGGTCCCGCTATTGGTTATTGACCGGAGACGAGTCTCGGTCATGTCTACATAGTTCTCGAACCGTAGGGTCCGCACGCTTAAGGTTTCGATGACAGTTATATTATGAGTTTATGCATTTTGATGTACCGAAGTTAGTTCGGAGTCCCGGATGAGATCACGGACATGACGAGGAGTCTCGGAATGGTCGAGACATAAAGATTGATATATTGGACGACTATATTCGGACATCGGAATGGTTCCGAGTGGTTTCGGATAATAACGGAGTACCGGGGGGGTTACCGGAACCCCCCGGGGGGTTAATGGGCCCATATGGGCCATAAGGGAAAAGAGGAGGGACGCCCAGGGCAGGCCGCGCGCCCCCTCCCCCCCTAGTGCGAATAGGACAAGGAAGGGGGGGCGGCGCCCCCCTTTTTTCCCTCCCCCTCTCTCCTTCCTTCTCCTACAAGGAAAGGGAGAGGAGACCTACTCCCGGTGGGAGTAGGACTCCTCCTTGGCGCGCCCCTCTAGGCCGGCCGCCCCGTCCCCCTTGCTCCTTTATATACGGGGGCAGGGGGCACCCTAGGACACACAATTGATCAACGTGATCGTTCCTTAGCCGTGTGCGGTGCCCCCCTCCACCATATTCCACCTCGGTCATATCGTCGCGGTGCTTAGGCGAAGCCCTGCGTCGGTAGTACATCAAGATCGTCACCATGCCGTCGTGCTGACGGAACTCTTCCCCGAAGCTTTGCTGGATCGGAGCACGGGGATCGTCATCGAGCTGAACGTGTGCTAAGAACTCAGAGGCGCCGGAGTAACGGTGCTTGGATCAGTCGGATCGGGAAGACGTACGAATACTTTCTCTATGTTGCGTCAACGCTTCCGCTTCGGTCTACGTGGGTACGTAGATAACACTCTCCCCTCTCATTGCTATGCATCACCATGATCTTGCGTGTGCGTAGGAATTTTTTTGAAATTACTATGTTCCCCATCACCAGGGACTAAACATGGACTATAGGTTATTAAATGACAGGCTAAAAGACCTTATTACCCCTAGTAATGAACTAATAGAGAGAAGGTGCGATGCGTTTCAGGGGCAACTGTTGGAAAAAGTCCCAAAAAGACTCTCCGTCGGGGTCTTCTTTCTTTAGTCCCAAATGCCCACTTTTAATCCCTAAAAGTCCCTCCTGTTTGGTTTAGATGGGACTGACACGGAGTTTTTTTAGTCCCTCCACCAAAATGTCCCTGTAAACAAGCACCCTCCAATAATGCCGCTGGAAAATTGATGCAATGCCATAGTTAAAAGCAAATTACATGTTTAATGAATTTTATTGTTAATATAATCTCTCTGTTAATATTAATCAATGCCACCATTTGAGAAATGCTACTGTCTTGCTTTCTTACCCATTTAGGTAAGGTAGATGCTTCTTTTTGGTGGCTTCTGTGTCATCCACCATTATTGACCACTAGTTGTTTCCTTTGCACCTCTGTGTAAATAGGGTTATCTACTTCACCTCGTTGCCATTGTGACCTTTTGTTGCACTGCACAAAACACTTTTGTTTTAAGAGTGTTTTGTGCAATTCAACCAGAATGTCACACCGACAACGTTGGTTTATTGCTTGATCTTAGTGGAACTACACAAGAGGAGATCTTACTTCCTATCCGTGTTGGCAAATTTGGTTCATATCTTCTTCTTGTGAGTTGTTTGAATTCCGCGTCATGAGAGGTCAGTACTAGCCTTCTTTCGCATGATTTTGTAGTGTGCTTTCATATGTTGTGCTACTTGTACGGTAATGTTGCTTGATTTTTGTAACGCCCTCGATGCGGCTATATCTCCCACGTGTCGAGGCACGACTTAGAGGCATAACCGCATTGAAAGCAATGTCGCAAGTGAGGTAATCTTCACACAACCCATGTAATACATAAGGTAAAAGATACATAGTTGGCTTACAATCGCCACTTCACACAATACATAAATAAACATCCATCATTCAAATTACACTCAAGGTCCGACTACGGTACCAAAATGAAAGAAGACTACCCCAAATGCTACATAGATCCCCGGATCACCCCAACTGGGCTCCACTACTGATCATCTGGAAAAGAAACATAGTAACGGCCACGTTCCTCGTCGAACTCCCAAGTGAGCTCGGTCGCGTCATCTGCACTGACATCGTTGGTACCTGCAACTGTTGTGGTAGAATCTGTGAGTCACGGGGACTCAACAATCTCACACCCGCGAGATCAAGACTATTTAAGCTTATAGGTAGGAAAGGATTGTGAGGTGGAGCTGCAGCAAGCGACTAGCATATATGGTGGCTACAACGCAAAAGAGAGCGAGAAGAGAAGCAAAGCACGGTCGTGAAGCTAGAAGTGATCAAGAAGTGATCCTAGAACAACCTACGTCATACATAACTCCAACACCGTGTTCACTTCCCGGACCCCGCCGAGAAGAGACCATCACGGTTACACACGCGGTTGATGTGTTTTAGTTAAGGTCAACTTCGGGTTTTCTACAACCAGACATCAACAAATTCCCATCTGCCTCATAACCGCGGGCACGGCTTTCAAAAGATAATACCCTGCAGGGGTGTCCCAACTTAGCCCATTATAAGCTCTCACGGTCAACGAAGGATATTCCTTCTACCGGGAAGACCCGATCAGTCTCGGAATCCCGGACTACAAGACATCTCGGCAGTAATAAAACATGTCCAGCAAAGCCTCCCAGATGTGCCGACAAATCCTGATAGGAGCTGCACATATCTCGTTCTCAGGGCACACCGGATGAGAAGGACATCGGGTTGGCATAGACCCTGGTTGCCCAAGGGGCGCCGGACATCGCTCGGTTTGGACCAGCAATCGAAGGAGAACTGGTCCGGGGGTTAAAATATAGATGACCCTTGAGTCTGCAGAGCCCAAGGGAAAAAGGCTTAGGTGGCAAATGGTAAAACCAATGTTGGGCCTTGCTGGAGGAGTCTTATTCAAAGCGAACTGTCAAGGGGGTCCCATAAATCACCCAACCGTGTAAGGAACACAAAATCCGGGAACATAACACCGGTATGACGGAAACTAGGGTGGCAAGAGTGGAACAAAACACCAGTCATAAGGCCGAGCCTTCCACCCTTTACCAAGTATATAGATGCATTAATTAAATAAGAGGTATTGTGATATCCCAACAAGTAAACATGTTCCGACAAGGAACAACAAGTCCATGTTCCAACAAGGAACAAACTTCATCTTCACCTGCAACTAGCAACGCTATAAGAGGGGCTGAGCAAAGCGGTAACATAGCCAATCAACGGTTTGCTAGGACATGGATGGTTAGAGGCTGACATGGCAATATGGGTGGCATGATATAGCAAGTGGTAGGTATCGCAACATAGGCATAGCAAAAGAGCGAGCATCTAGCAAGCAAAGATAGAAGTGATTTCGAGGGTATGGTCATCTTGCCTGCAAGGTTCTCAGAGTTGTCGAAAGCTTGGTCCTCGAAAGCGTTCTCAACAGGTTCCTCGTTCACGTACTCGTATCCCGGCTCTACCCAAAGCAAGAACACAAGCAAGGAGGACAAATATCAATCACGATGCAATGCACACGCAACACGATGCAAAACACGGCATGATATGCGAGATGTGATATGCAATGCATATGCGTGCTCCGGAAGGACAAAGATGAACAAGGCATAATCTTAGAAAACCAAGTATGCCACTGGATAGGTGAGGTGATTTCGGTTGAAATCGATATAAAGATCACCGGAATCGGATGCACGGTTTGCAAATGACAAGCAATACAAGAATGACAAGAATCTGCCATTAACAGCATGATGCTCCTTAGCAAGCAACAAGAAATTAAGCTACTGCACCCAATCATAGCAACAAGGCATATGACAGTAATCTACACAAGATTCTTGACAAAAGATGAACACTGAGCTACGGCTAAATCACATTATAACAGGTTCAAACAAGCATGGCAAAAGTGCAAAAGATAACAGGTTCACAGACTTGGTGAAAATAACAACATGCCAGAAATTAACATCAGGATGACATGTTTAGAGCAATGAAACAACATGCTAAAGGAACAGGACATAGCAAAATAAGGAATGGCATAAATCTACTCAAGGCACTTAACAAAAGTCCCTTACTGACCATAAGCCAAAAATGATCAGAAAATATGATAACACCCATGTCAATTAAGCAAGTTTCGTTACAGGTTTCAGACTTAGCAGAAAACTGGACATGTCAAAAACAGATAACAAGTAGGCATGTTCGTGAGCTCGATGCACTCACTACAGAGCATTAAATGATAAACTAAGCATACATCCATCAAGAATACATGGCGTAGGAACTAGACATGGCAAGAATAACATCATAGCATGCAAGGATCAACTACACCAAGCTTGGCAAATTCGAATAACATGTAAACAATCTGCCAGCAACATTTTATAGCAAAAATAGAGCTCGATTGGCTCAAGCTATGGCGCTCCATAAATACCAACAAAGACATGGATGGATAGAGCAAAACCATATGCTCAAAACACTCTTACTGATCATGCTCAAAAGAGGCATAGATCTCTCGGAAACAACATGAACACATGGCATAAAAATAACAGCAGGCAGGGACTGTGAAATTACTAAGTCTCTGAAATCAGCAACATTAAGTACCCTAGTTTGCATGCTTGTGCTAGTCACCACAAAGATGACAAAAATACATGGCATAATTCTCTGGAAATATGGCATGGCATATTAGAAAACACATGTAGGACTCAACCTCATAAGAGGTACACATCAATCATGGCAAAAATGACAAAAGTGCATGTTCTGCTGAGAATCAGAAACTAACATCACATAGCCATCTTCCAACAGCATTTAGGGCATCAAGATGACCTCAAATGAAAATGATGCAATGGAATGAAATTATGTACTCATCGAGGCGAACAATTTGACATATTATACGCACGAAACGGAGCAACATACAGCAAGTTATGATGCGATGAACATGTGACAGTAATGCAAAATATCTCCGGGACTTGGAAGAAATTGAGGGGGAAGAAAAGTCAATCGCGGCACGGACTTCGAGGAACGTTGGAGTTCGGCCGGATGAGGCGGGGCGAGGAGAGGGACGCCGCGGATCTGGGCGCCTCGGCCTGGATCCGGCGCGGTCGGCGACGTGGGGCCACGGGCGGCGGAGGGCGGCGCGGGCGCGACGGTGGCGACGGCGCGGCGGCGGCGGTGAGCGCGACGGACGGCGAGGCGGCGGCGCGAAGCGGGCGGCGGGGCGGTGTGCGAGGCTCGGGCGCCCGCGAGAGGCGGCGGCGCGGCGACCCGGGCCGCGGGGGCCGGATCTGGGCCCCGCGGGCCTCGGCGGCGGCGGGCGGCGGCTGCGCGACGTGTCGCGCAGCGACTGGTCGGGGGCGCGGTGGCGGACGTGTCCGGCGCGGAGGGAGAGGAAGGAGCTAGGGTTTGATCCGGGATTTGAGGGGGGGATGCCTTTTTATAGGTAGAAGGAGCTAGGGAGCTCCAAATGGAGTGCGGTTTTCGCCCACACGATCGTGATCGAACGGCGGTGGACATGGGAGTGACTTAGATGGGTTATTTGGCTGTTTTTAAGGGGTGTTGGGCTGCAACACACACGAGGCCTTCACGGTTACCCGGTTAACTGTTGGAGTATCAAACGACCTCCGATTGACCCGAAACTTGACAGGCGGTCTACCGGTGCTATACCAAGGCCGCCTGACAAACCTCGGTCCATTCCGAGAATGTTTAATACCCGCTCACGAAGAAATGTAAAAGGGGATGCCGGGGGACATAGGAGCGCCGGATTGCAAAACGGACAACGGGGAAATGCTCGGATTCATGAGATGAACACGTATGCGAATGCGATGCACATGATGACATGATATGAAATGCATGACATGAACGAAATGCAAAACGAAGGGAAACCCAACCATGGAGGAAATATTATATCACATAGCCGAAAATGGCAAGAGTTGGATTACAAATATGGCAAGTTACATCCGGGGCGTTACAACACTCCACCACTACGAGAGGATCTCGTCCCGAGATCTAGGACTGAAAGAACTCCGGATACTCGGAACGTAGGTGGTCCTCACGCTCCCAGGTGGCCTCTCGGTCTGAATGGTGTGACCATTTCACTTTCAGGAATTTGATTGCCTTGTTGCGAGTCTTGCGCTCAGTTTCTTCAAGAATAGCAATGGGATTCTCATGATAGGAAAAATCTTCTTAAAGATCAATCTCTTCGAAGTTGATGGTGCGCTCAGGCGTCTTGAAGCACTTGCGAAGCTGTGACACGTGGAAGACATCGTGCACATTTGCAAAGTTGGAGGGAAGCTCAAGTTGATATGCGAGATCGCCTCGTTTGCCGATGATCTTGAAAGGGCCCACGTATCTAGGGGCAAGTTTCCCCTTGATACCGAAGCGACGAGTTCCTTTCATTGGAGAGACGCGGAGGTAGACATGGTCTCTGATCTCGAATGCCAAATCATGATGTTTGCTATCGTAATAGCTCTTCTGGCGCGACTGCGCGGCTTTGAGGTTCTCACGAATCACCTTGCACATTGCCTCAGCCTCTGAGATCAAATCGTTGCCAAACAATTGGCGTTCACCGGTTTCAGACCAGTTGAGAGGAGTACGACACTTTCTGCCATAGAGAATCTCGAATGGGGCTTTGCCCGAGCTGGCTTGAAAACTGTTGTTGTATGAGAATTCAGCGTAAGGAAGACAATCCTCCCACTTCATGCCGAAAGACATAACACAAGCTCTGAGCATATCTTCAAGAATTTGGTTGACACGCTCGACTTGTCCACTAGTTTGAGGGTGGAAAGCTGTGCTGAAGCGAATATTTGTGCCCATGGCCTTCTGAAAAGAATCCCAAAACTTGGAGGTAAAGATGCTGCCACGGTCTGAAGAGATCAATTGTGGAATGCCATGCAAGGAGACAATTCTGGAGGTGTAGAGCTCTGCCAACTGCGTTGCTGTGATAGACTCTTTGATAGGAAGAAAATGAGCCACTTTGGTGAGCTTGTCGATGACGACGAAGATAGCATCATTTCCATGCTTGGACTTAGGAAATCCAGTCACGAAGTCCATTTCGATATGATCAAACTTCCATTCTGGAATAGCAAGAGGTTGGAGAAGACCAGCTGGTCGTTGGTGTTCTGCTTTCACCCTTCTGCAGACATCGCATTCATTCACGAATTAAGCAATCTCTCACTTCATTCGAGTCCACCAATAAGACTGCTTGAGGTCATGGTACATCTTCGAACTTCCAGGATGAATTGACAGAAGAGAGTTGTGCGCTTCGTTCATAATGACTTTACAAAGATCTCCCTTTGGAACCACGATCCGGTCCTCGAAGAAAAGAGTATCTCTGTTATCAACACGATAGCACTTGTATTTGGAAATGCCCTTGTCAATACCACGTTTCACCTTCTTCACCATGGTATCCAACAGTTGTGCCTCACGAATCTGATCTTCCAAAGTAGGAGAGACGATGAGGTTGGCAAGAAAACCTTGAGGGACAACTTGGAGATTCAACTTGCGGAAAGCTTCACAGAGATCCGGTTGAAAGGGCTTGAGAATTAAGTTGTTGCAGTAAGCCTTCCTGCTCAATGCGTCTGCAATCACATTAGCCTTGCCTGGAGTATATTCAATACTCGGATTATACTCTTGAATCATTTCGACCCATCGAGTTTGCCTGAGGTTGAGGTGGGGCTGAGTGAAGATGTACTTGAGACTCTTGTGATCGGTGAATATGTCCACTTTCCTTCCCAACAGGAGATGTCTCCATGTTATTAGTGCGTGGACAACTACCGCCAACTCGAGATCGTGAGTGGGGTAGTTCTTTTTGTTGGTCTTCAACTGACGAGAGGTATAGGCGACAACCTTCTTCTCTTGCATTAAGACGACACCGAGGCCCTGAAGAGAAGCATCACAGAATACTTCATAAGGTTTGGATTCGTCAGGAGGAGTCAGAACTGGAGCAGTGACGAGTTTCTCTTTGAGAGTGTTGAAAGCAACATCACACTCAGGAGACCAGACATACTTCACATGCTTCTAGAGGAGGTCGGAAAGAGGCTTTGCAATCTTAGAGAAATTCTCAACAAATCTTCAGCAATAGCTTGCAAGTCCAAGGAAATTGCGAAGCTGCTTGACATTCTGAGGCGGTTCCCAATTCACAACTGCAGACACCTTCTCAGGATTAACAGCGATGCCCTTGGCAGAGATGATATGGCCAAGATAAAGAACTTCATCAAGCCAAAATTCACATTTGGAGAACTTCGCATATAATTTATACTCTCTGAGCTTGTCGAGAACCAATCGCAAATGTTTGGCATGATCCTCCTTATTCTTGGAGAAGACCAAAATATCATCGAGATAGACCAGGACAAATTCGTTGATGTAGGGGTTGAAGAAGAAATTCATCAAGCGAGTGAAAGCTGGAGGAGCATTGACAAGGCCGAATGACATGACAGTATATTCATAAGAACCAAAGCTTGTTCTGAATGTTGTCTTGGGAATATCTTCTTCACGAATGCGAATCTGATGATTCCCCATACGAAGGTCAAGCTTGGAGAACACTTTAGTACCTTTAAGTTGCTCAAATAGCTCATTGATGTTGGGAAGTGGGTACTTATTCTTGATTGTCTTCTTGTTCAATGGGCGGTAATCGACGCAAAGTCGGTCCGTGCCATCCTTCTTCCGGACAAAAAGAACACCACAACCCCAAGGAGAAGAACTCGGTCTGATCAGACCCAGACGCTCTTGTTTATCGAGTTGTTTCTTCAATTCCTTCAACTCATCTGGTCCAAGCTTGTAACGATGCTTGCAAACGGGTTCCGTGCCAGGCTCAAGATTAATAACGAATTCAACTGGCCGGCGGGGAGGCATACCCGGAAGCTCTTCTGGAAAGACATCTTGGTACTCACAAAGGGCTGGAATTTGAGAGATAGCCTCCATTTCACCATTCTCATTGAGAGAAAACAACCGAATGGTATCATCACGAGAGGCATAGATGATCACATCGTTAGAAGAGTGAGTCAATTTAATTTCCCTGGCAGCACAATCAAGCTGAGCCTTCTGCTTATAGAGCCAGTCCATCCCGAGAATAAGATCAATATCAGAGTCGCCAAGAACCATAGGTTTAGCCAGAAACCTATAGTCGCCCATCTTGATAGAAACATCCGGAGCCATCATCTTGGTATTCATGAACAAACCCGGAGAGGAAACCGCCATTGGCTTGGGCAGATCGACAGTATGCAAATTGTTCATGGATGCAAAAGGTCTTGAAATGAAAGAATGTGATGCACCAGTATCAAATAAGACTTTTGCAGGAATATCATTAACGGGAAGATTACCCATGATCACGTTAGAAGAATCCTCCGCTTGAGCTGCATTCATTATGTTCACCTTTGCAGACTTAGGATTATGCTTGACCACTGCATTGCTGGAAGATTTCACAGGAGGAGGAGGCGGAAGGCGCCTTTGGTTGAAGCACTTGTTCGCATAGTGACCCTTCTGCTGACATTTGTTACAAGTCACCTCTGAGAGCGGACGATGATAAGGAGCACTTGGCCTTGGAGCTTGATTCTGAGACTTGTTCTGATAGCCAGGGTTGGTTGGGTGGGAAGATCCACGACCACCTGAGTTCTTCTGCTGATAAGACTGACGGAACGGAGGAGGAGGAGGCAACCAGAACTTTTGTTGCTTAGCTGCCACAAGTGAGGAAGAAGAAGACTGAACTGCGTCTCTGACTCTCTTCTTAGATGCCTCACACTTGAGCTGAGCAGCTTCTTGTTTCAGCGCCATGTTGTAGAATTCATCATACTTTAATGGCTCAAAAAGCACGAGAGCAAGTTGTAGATCTTTTCTGAGACCACGCCTGAATTGGTAGATCATACTCTTCTCTCAGGGATGTCTTGCCTCGCAAAACGAGAGAGCTTCTGGAACTGAGTGTTGTATTGATACACGGACATGGTGCCTTGCTTGAGATTGCGGAATTCCTCACGCTTACTCTCAACAACACTTTCTGGAATGTGGTGAGCTCTGAAGTCACGGCGGAAATCATCCCAGGTAATCACACGACCTCCTCTGGAATATTTGTATTGCTGGAACCATTCAGCAGCTTGATCTTTGAGTTGAAAAGAGGCAAACTTGACAAAGTCCTTAGGTCTGACATTGCTGCACTCGAAATGCTTGCTGATGTCCACGAGCCAATCATCTGCGTCTGTGGCCTCGACACAGTAGCTGAAGGTCTTTGGCTGATTAGCAAGGAACTGATTGAGTGAAGCGAAGTGCGGCTGATTGTTGCCTTGGACTTGATTCCCTTGATTATCTTGCCCTTGGTTGCGATCTTGCAAGAGCTGAATCAGAATCTGAGCGTTGGCATTTGTGGCAGTCATCAAGGCTTGCCATGCCTCCAGAGGCGGAGGTGGTGGCGGAGGGTTAGCCTGACTTCCTTCATTGCGTTCCGGATTCTGACGCGTTGGCTGAGCCATCCTGAAGAGGGTGACATCCATTAGCATCTTGAAAAGATATATACGTGCTGAATCAAAGGATCGAAATTGCAACATATAGTCTTCACAATAAACATTCGAACAAGAATGAACGAATGAATTACAAAGTAAAGCATCACACTTCCATAAGCTGAGAAGCCACTTAGAAAAAAGGTATGGAATAAAATCAACAAGGTACGGATGTGAACAAATACTTGGTAAGGATTACCCAATCACGAACCAAATATCTGCGGAAGAAATACTAGAGCTACATGAATTCCCACTTATAAACTCCCGAAACTTTCTAGTTATGCAATCAGGTGTTGGGGATACAGGGGACACAAAATATATCACCCAAACTAACAATACCTAGATCCAGCTGTATCCATCCTTCAACACATAACCAAGAAATTCTTGGAAATCATCTACCTCAACCTTCGAAAAGCATCCGTTATACAAGTCATGGCAATACTCCCGCACTCGCCTCAGTACTGGGCTATCAGGGTTATCTCACCAACAACTGTACAAAAGAGATTTTCGATGTCGGCGTACTAAACTCAGGTATTCCAGAACTGCAACGATAAAATTATGACGACAACACCTCGGAGCTCAACTCCCCGGGACACCTCCTCTAAAACCCCTGCTGACGGGAGGCAACCAAGACAATGTTGTCATCATAAAACCATCGGAACGATTCTAAGATACCCGCGTGATCCTAAATTTTTTTTAGTGAAATTTGAGAAGAGAAGAGTCAAAACTCTACGTCAGGATGCCTTACCAGAGCGATGAGGAGAATGGGAAGTAAAAAGAATTCCTAAACTCTTCGATATATAATTCCTAATTGACTCAAAACATTTTTCTAGACACAACTCGGCCGCTAAAAATGATCAATCAGTGGGGGCTCCTAAGGTCGAGGAATGCTCTGATACCAACTTGTAACGCCCTCGATGCGGCTATATCTCCCACGTGTCGAGGCACGACTTAGAGGCATAACCGCATTGAAAGCAATGTCGCAAGTGAGGTAATCTTCACACAACCCATGTAATACATAAGGGAAAAGATACATAGTTGGCTTACAATCGCCACTTCACACAATACATAAATAAACATCCATCATTCAAATTACACTCAAGGTCCGACTACGGTACCAAAATGAAAGAAGACTACCCCAAATGCTACATAGATCCCCGGATCACCCCAACTGGGCTCCACTACTGATCATCTGGAAAAGAAACATAGTAACGGCCACGTTCCTCGTCGAACTCCCAAGTGAGCTCGGTCGCGTCATCTGCACTGACATCGTTGGTACCTGCAACTGTTGTGCTAGAATCTGTGAGTCACGGGGACTCAGCAATCTCACACCCGCGAGATCAAGACTATTTAAGCATATAGGTAGGAAAGGATTGTGAGGTGGAGCTGCAGCAAGCGACTAGCATATATGGTGGCTACAACGCAAAAGAGAGCGAGAAGAGAAGCAAAGCACGCTCGTGAAGCTAGAAGTGATCAAGAAGTGATCCTAGAACAACCTACGTCATACATAACTCCAACACCGTGTTCACTTCCCGGACCCCGCCGAGAAGAGACCGTCACGGTTACACACGCGGTTGATGTGTTTTAGTTAAGGTCAACTTCGGGTTTTCTACAACCGGGCATCAACAAATTCCCATCTGCCTCATAACCGCGGGCACGGCTTTCGAAAGATAATACCCTGCAGGGGTGTCCCAACTTAGCCCATTATAAGCTCTCACGGTCAACGAAGGATATTCCTTCTACCGGGAAGACCCGATCAGTCTCGGAATCCCGGACTACAAGACATCTCGGCAGTAATAAAACAAGTCCAGCAAAGCCTCCCAGATGTGCCGACAAATCCTGATAGGAGCTGCACATATCTCGTTCTTAGGGCACACCGGATGAGCAAGACGTCGGGTTGGCATAGACCCTGGTTGCCCAAGGGGTGCCGGACATCGCTCGATTTGGACCAGCAATCGAAGGAGAACTGGCCCGGGCGTTAAAATAAAGATGACCCTTGAGTCTGCAGAACCCAAGGGAAAAAGGCTTAGGTGGCAAATGGTAAAACCAATGTTGGGCCTTGCTGGAGGAGTCTTATTCAAAGCGAACTGTCAAGGGGGTCCCATAACTCACCCAACCGTGTAAGGAACGCAAAATCCGGGAACATAACACCGGTATGACGGGAACTAGGGTGGCAAGAGTGGAACAAAACACCAGGCATAAGGCCGAGCCTTCCACCCTTTACCAAGTATATAGATGCATTAATTAAATAAGAGGTATTGTGATATCCCAACAAGTAAACATGTTCCGACAAGGAACAACAAGTCCATGTTCCAACAAGGAACAAACTTCATCTTCACCTGCAACTAGCAACGCTATAAGAGGGGCTGAGCAAAGCGGTAACATAGCCAATCAACAGTTTGCTAGGACATGGATGGTTAGAGGCTGACATGGCAATATGGGTGGCATGATATATCAAGTGGTAGGTATCTCAGCATAGGCATAGCAAAAGAGCGAGCATCTAGCAAGCAAAGATAGAAGTGATTTCGAGGGTATGGTCATCTTGCCTGCAAGGTTCTCAGAGTTGTCAAAAGCTTGGTCCTCGAAAGCATTCTCAACAGGTTCCTCGTTCACGTACTCGTATCCCGGCTCTACCCAAAGCAAGAACAGAAGCAAGGAGGACAAACATCAATCACGATGCAATGCACACGCAACATGATGCAAAACATGGCATGATATGGGAGAAGGGATATGCAATGCATATGCGTGCTTCGGAAGGAAAAAGATGAACAAGGCATAATCTTGGCAAACCAAGTATGCCACTGGATAGGTGAGGTGATTTCGGTTGAAATCGATATAAAGATCACCGGAATCGGATGCACGGTTAGCAAATGACAAGCAAAACAAGAATGACAAGAATCTGCCATTAACAGCATGATGCCACTTAGCAAGCAACAAGAAATTAAGCTACTGCACACAAACATATCAACAAAGCATATGACAGTAATCTACACAAGATGCTTGACAAAAGATGAACACTGAGCTACCGCTAAATCACATCATAACAGGTTCAAACAAGCATGGCAAAAGTGCAAAAGATAACAGGTTCACAGACTTGGTGAAAATAGCAACATGCCAGAAATTAACATCAGGATGACATGTTTAGAGCAATGAAACAACATGCTACAGGAACAGGAAATAGCAAAATAAGGCATGGCATGAATATAATCAAGGCACTTAACAAAAGTCCTTTACTGACCATAAGCCAAAAAGGATCAGAAAATATGATAACACCCATGTCGATTAAGCAAGTTTCGTTACAGGTTTCAGACTTGGCAGAAAACTGGACATGTCAAAAACAGATAACAAGTAGGCATGTTCGTGAGCTCGATGCACTCACTACAGAGCATTACATGATAAACTAAGCATACATCCATCAAGAAGACATGGCGTAGGAACTATAAATGGCAAGAATAACATCATAGCATGCAAGGATCAACTACACCAAGCTTGGCAAAATCGAGTAACATGTAAACAATCTGCCAGCAACATTTTATAGCAAACGTAGAGCTTGATTGACTCAAGCTATGGCGCTCCATAAATACCAACAAAGACATGGATGGATAGAGAAAATCCATATGCTCAAAACACTCTTACTGATCATGCTCAAAAGAGGCATAGATCTCCCGTAAACAACATGAACACATGGCATAAAAATAACAGCAGGCAGGGACTTAGTGAAATTACTGTCTCTGAGATCAGCAACATTAAGTACCCTAGTTTGCATGCTTGTGCTAGTCACCACAAAGATCACAAAAATACATGGCATAATTCTCTGGAAAGATGGCATGGCATATTACAAAACACATGTAGGACTCAACCTCATAGGAGGTACACATCAATCATGGCAAAAATGACAAAAGTGCATGTTCTGCTGAGAATCAGAAACTAACATCACATAGCCCTCTTCCAACAGCATTTCGGGCACCAAGATGACCTCAAATGAAAATGATGCAATGGAAGAAATGATGTACTCATCGAGACGAACAATTTGACATATTATACGCACGAAACGGAGCAACATACAGCAAGTTATGATGCGATGAACATGTGACAGTAATGCAAAATATCTCCGGGACTTAGAAGAAATTGAGGGGGAAGAAAAGTCAACCGCGGCACGGACTTCGAGGAACGCCGGAGTTCGGCCGGAGGAGGCTGGAGGAGGCGGGGCGAGGAGAGGGACGTCGCGGATCTGGGCGCCCCGGCCCGGATCCGGCGCGGTCGTCGACGTGGGGCCGCAGGCGGCGGAGGGCGGCGCGGGCGAGGCGGTGGCGACGGCGCGGCGGCGGCGGCGAGCGCGACGGACGGCGAGGCGGCGGCGCGAAGCGGGCGGCGGGGCGGCGCGCGGGGCTCGGGCGCCCGCGGGAGGCGGCGGCGCGGCGACCCGGGCCGCGGGGGTCGGATTTGGGCCCCGCGGGCCTCGGCGGCGGCGGGCGGCGGCTGCGCCACGTGTCGCGCAGCGACTGGTCGGGGGCGCGGTGGCGGACGTGTCCGGCGCGGAGGGAGAGGAAGGAGCTAGGGTTTGATCCGGGATTTGAGGGGGGGATGCCTTTTTATAGGTAGAAGGAGCTAGGGAGCTCCAAATGGAGTGCGGTTTTCGCCCACACGATCGTGATCGAACGACGGTGGACATGGGAGTGACTTAGATGGTTTATTGGGCTGTTTTGAAGGGGTGTTGGGCTGCAACACACACGAGGCCTTCACGGTTACCCGGTTAACCGTTGTAGTATCAAACGACCTCCGATTGACCCGAAACTTGACAGGCGGTCTACCGGTGCTATACCAAGGCCGCCTGGAAAACCTCGGTCCATTCCGAGAATGTTTAATACCCGCTCACGAAGAAATGTAAAAGGGGACGCCGGGGGACATAGGAGCGCCGGATTGCAAAACGGACAACGGGGAAATGCTCGGATTCATGAGACGAACACGTATGCGAATGCGATGCACATGATGACATGATATGAAATGCATGACATGAACGAAATGCGAAACGAAGGGAAACCCAACCACGGAGGAAATATTATATCACATAGCCGAAAATGGCGAGAGTTGGATTACAAATATGGCAAGTTACATCCGGGGCGTTACAATTTTAGTGAACTGCACAAATGGAGACAAGACTTCCAATTCGTATGTGCACCGCAATATCCTATTGAGGTAAGATAAGGATATTTCACAACTGTTGGCCTGTATCTTGCCACTTCCATTAGAAAATTAATGTCATTGTTTAGTGCTATACTTGTGCAACCTAATTGACGTGCCAAATCTTACATTGAAGGTGAAGCTTGTCTGTTATTGAACCAAGTGATGAAGGGGAAGAACAAGCGGAAGAAAAACAAAAATCAACTCCTGGTGCTGTAATGAAGCACTGGAACTGTGATGACACAAGTAATGATATAGTTTTGCATCTTAATTTATTGCTATGGCTGGAACGATCAATTGTTTTGCCACTGATTTGATGCCACTCTTAATGTAATACGTAATTATCTCTACTTGTGCAAACAGGGATCTTCTTTGAAGATGTTGGAAACATTAATCTAATCGAGGAGTATATAGTAAGCATGGCCACCACAGTAGATAGCAACAGATGGTTCCGGAGAAGTGCTTCATCTATATGCTCTACATAATAAGCCTCCTGACAAAGGTTGGTACTCGCCCACTGATTTCATCCATATGACTGAGCTTTGTCATCTCTATTGGTGTTGTGCTACTGTTTAGATACTGTCATCAAAAAGTGGTATTGTCCTTGAGAAGTGCTTCGTCTGTGCTGTTTTAAATATTTACTTTTCTTTTTTTTCAAGCAAACAGGGATGCTAGCATTTAGTTATCCTCTTGTCTTTGCACAACATGATCATCCTCCTCTGAAGAAGAATATGGAGTACGTGAAGTGACTAGTTCCAATTATGCCAGGTTGAAGAAGCCATGTCTATATTCTCATCAGAAGGAGCAATTGAAGGATGGTTACATTACCCCCCCTCAAGACCAAACTAACTTCAGCTCAGAAGGACTGACAAATCTCCATTTACTTGCTGTGATGCGCGAGTACAATGTTGTTCTATGATTCTTTCCGGTGAGTTCCATTTTTCAAAAAGTGTGCTCTACATGGACCATGTCGGTGCCTGTTCTGTCAATTCATAGTACAGTTTGCTTTATACTAATCACTTTTTCTGTATTTGTGCAAACAGGGTGCTCGGCTTGATTTTAATGCGAACTGCACAAAATGTTCACGAATACATAGAATCATTCATTTCCACCATAAGAAAGGAGGTGCCAATTAGTTCAAGGAGTTGCAACATATAAGGGCGAAATCATACAAGCTACGCGCGAATTTGGTTGATTTTGGTGGAACTGCACAAAAAGAACAGCCGGCTTATTTAGCACGAGGTGCCATGTCAATGTCCGAACTGATGGCAAACCCTGCCCATTCCACAATCGTAGGCATTTGATATTTTGGAATGGGAAAACCTTGTCAAATTTTGCTCATTCATTTTAGCAAGAAGACATGCGTTTGATATTTTCGAATGGGACGCCCTTTGCTGTCAGCAGCATCGATCCTTTTTTTCTTTGTTCTTTAGTTGTGAAGTAAATATTGGCTCTGACATGTGAATCGTTGAGATGCATAATCCTTGGTTGTTTTGAATGATCTCTATGAATTGTCGGGCCTGTGTGTTTGATTGCAATGTACAAGAACACTAAAAAGCTGCTCAAACTATTTGTACTCCTTCTGTTCCTCTTTACTTCGCACATTGTGAAAGTGCATACTTTTTTCTATAAGATTGGTCAAAGTACAGATACTTTGACTGCGGACAAAACATGTATGCAGACTAGAAAGGACCGGAGGGAGTACATGTGAAACTGCTACAAACGAGGTGATCACCCTGGGAATAATGCTAGTACGTATTGTTTTGCATGTTCATCCAATGCCAGTGATACAAGAATTCGAACTAATCGAAATAAATTCATTCATACACGGTCAGATTTCATATAAACATGCCGGATTTCATTACATTTCATACATTCTTCAACTAAAAAGGGGTGCGCTGGAGCCGAGCAGAAGCTTCAGTGACTTAACTGCAGGTGCAGTTGCGTAACTAACATGTGGCCCAGATGCCTGTTGGGCCCACGTGTAAGTCAGCCAACTGCACCAGCAGTTAAGTAGAAGCAGCGTCCTTCTCCAACATAGCTCTCCGACTCCACGTCGCTGCCAAGAAGCTAACCGGCTGTCAGTGGTCAACCCGCCTAGCTTGGCTTCAACCGAGGGTAGCAGCGGTGGCCTTACTTGGACCCGAGCGGCGGCGACCTACCATGTTCTACTCTTTCTCGTTTTCTGTGTGACGCGGCCTCGCTGGCAGCGGGGCGGGGCCTCGACAGAGCCAGCGATGTCCTCTGGCTCGTTGCCGGCGGGTGGCGCCTCGGTGGAGCGGGGGAAAACCCCCCTCGTTTCCGGCAGGGTGGGGCCTCGGACGAGCCAGCGGTGTCCTCTGCCTTGTTGTTGGCGCCACCGAGCCTTTGCGGAGCAGGGCCTCGTCGACGTCAGCAGAGTGGGGACTCGTCGGAGCTGGCATTGTCCTCTGCCTCGTCCTCGGTCTTGCCGAACAGCGCCTCGCCCGCTTCATCACCCTCTTTGCAGGCGGCCGTAGCCTCCGCCACCTGCATGCGGTACCGCCAGCGCTCGGGGCGGCCCTCGCGGGCGGAGCGGTACGAGTCGAGCAGCGCCTCCTGCTTCGCCCGCTCTGCGGCGATCTGCTCCTCCGCCTGTAGGTGCTCCTGGAGGAGATGGTGGTTGGAGGCGGTGTCGGCCTGCGCCTCTCGGAACTGCTCACTGTGTCCATATATTGGGCACGGGCCTCGCCGTTGGTCATGGTGCAATACACCGGCGAGGATGGCGCGGAGTAGGGGGTTGGCGCCGGATCATTGACTACCATGTTCTCCATTTGGACGTCGTCGTCCTTCGGCTGCCTGCCGGCCAGCCAGTCGGCAGCAATGGCTGCCATCTCCTTATGATCCGTCGTCCGCCCGTCCCGAACAGCGCTGGAGCGCGAGGAAGCCATGGTGGGCGGTGTGGACAGGAGAATAGGAATGGATGCGGATGACTGCAGATTATGGTCGGTGCAGCAGTTTATATAGCAATGGTGGGCAGCGGAGGGACGGACGTGTGGTGCCAAAGTAGCCGCCTTGGCAACCGCGTATCATTAATGTGGGCGGTAGAAGGACGGACGGAGGACACTTGTGTCGTTTGAAGGCGGAGCAATCGCATGCACCAGGAAGCGGGGCGGGCGGCGCTGACCGTTTCGGGCGTAAAGCGCGCGCAGGTGAGGGAGGCGGTCTGGGTGGGCCAGGGCAGTCAGACTTGTGCTTGGCAGCGGGTCGGTCCAGCAGCCGGACATGCTGCCGCGCTAGCTGCCTCGCCGAGCTGAGCAACGACAATCAGACGATGGACGTAGCTTTCGACCAGGAGCCGGCGCCACTGTCCAAGCCGGTTCATGCCGTGTTCACCATAGAGGAGGTGCGGCCGCACTTCGACGCCCTAATGGCGGAAGAGCTACCAGCACAGGAGGACCTGTGTTGCAACCTCCGTCTCCTCAACGAGCATCGGTGAACAAGCGAACGACAATGCCATCGCGGACAAGTGGCCCTATGATCTTGGCTTCCCGAATGAGCAGCGGGCGCTGTATAAGACCATCCGTAGGGCCCGCGAGGCCCTCTCCGTCGTCCTTCGAGTTGTTGCGCTCGCTGTGGCGCCGCCGTCTCGTGTTGTCAACATGGTCAACGGACATGAGGATGAGGAGATGACTTTACTTGGAGAGGATGACAGTGAGGACCCACCAAGGCCATAGCCGCACGTACACAAATGCCTCCTTATTAGTATATAAAACAATAAAAAAAATGTTTCCTCCTGGTTTCCTGACACCAGGGTCCCACACCATTGTCAACCTATGTAGTCAATAAACAAGAGAATTGCACAAGAAGCGGCCGACAGCTGGGACCAAGCAGCTCGAGCAGTATTTGTGTTTTTGAGGTGTGAGCACTGCAGAGTTTTTCTTGAGCGATGTTTAGCCCAGATATTAATTTTTCTCCTCTAAACAACAACGAAAACATCGCTGCAGCTATTAACTGGGCGGGCTGTGGCCCATCTAGCCCAGGCCAGATATCCAACCCGGATATTAATTTTTTTCAAGCTGAAAATGGCTAGCCCAGCTATACTTTTTTTAGGAATACCCAGTCAAGGTCAAGTTGTTATTCTCCGTCCCACTGGGCTGCAAATCTTTCCTAGGAGGGATGCATTAGGCTTTACAAGAAAATGGGCTTTAAGAAATAATAAATGGGATGTAATTATAAAAACAGGGTAGTAACTATAAAAAATGCACCAAACACGTAATTACTTTATAAAATATTATTTTTGGATATTGAAAATTTTAATTTCATTAATTGTTGCGAGCGCAATGTTTCGTTGGATTTTTACGTAATATAAACTTATATTGAAATTGTATTTAATCTGACTAGAAATTTCGGGATAAAAATATTTTGGATCCCATCAAAATGTGGGAAATTTTATTGAATTCTGTTTTGAACGGTTGGTTGAAATGGGCTGTACTTTTAACAAACTGTAAATGGGCTGTAGTAAATTCCATTGGAATTCAAAAAGTGGCTGCACATTCTTACAAATCTCAAATGGGCTATAAGTTCTCTGCCACACACTTGTGGCCTTACTAAGTTGATGCGTCCCTTATAGTCAACACACGCGTATGCAAGGCTTTGTCAACTTATAGTCAACACACGCTTCTAGCAGCAGTGGCCGTTGGATGTCCATCCAATGGATGCCATGCTTCTTCTTCAATCTCGGATATTCTAGCTTCACCCGCCCAAAAAATGATTCCTCCCCCTGACATCTGGGGTGCACCATTTCGGAAGCTGACCTATGGGCCTACTAAGTTGACGCGTACCAAGGGCTTTGTCAACTTAGTTAGTTTAAATGATTCTAGCTGTAGTGACCGTACGATGTCCATCCAACGGCCGTCGTGCTTCTTCAACCTCTGGTCTTCTTGCTCCAGCCGCCCAAAGCAACGTCGGCCGTGCCGCCTGCTCCTGCCTCCCTTGGCTGGCTGTGCTGCCGCGCAGGCCTCACCGCCCCCTACTACTCTTACCGCTGGCTAGGGCATCCCTCCACTCATCCACACCCCCTGTTATTCTACGACGATGGCAGCCTCACACCACAGCCGAACAAGTGAACCCTCGTACTCCTCTCCGCGTGGGCATCCACTGCCGCGTCTTCCCCGGCTCCGCGTCGTCCCCTTCCTAGGCCTTGCCGTCGTCCACTGCCCTGGTGCTCTCGGCGCGGCGTGGTCAACATGGTCAAGGAACAACTTCCATCGGAAGAGTACTGTACGTGGAGAGGCTGACAGTTGGGTCCACGGCAGCCGCAAGGAAGTGCCTCCTTATTATGGGGAAAATAATTATTCATCCACCTGACAGCGGGGACCCACCGGACGGGCCATCGTATTTTGCGAAAAAACATTTCCCCCCTGACTGCTGGGACCCACCGGACGGGCCAACGTATTTCGCAAAAAAACGTTCCCCCCGCTGTCAGCTCGGACCCACCGGAGGTGCCTCCTTATTACGCACAAAAAATGAATACTCCCCCTGCTAGTTGGGACCCACCTTGGTGGGAGGCTGACTTGTGGGCCTACTAAGTTGACGGGGACGGAGTGCTTTGTCAACTTAGTCAATATTAATGATTCTAGCTCCAATGACCATACGATGTCCATCCAACGGTCGTGGTGCTTCTTCAACCTATGGTCTTGTTGCTCCAGCCGCCCAAAGCAGCACCGGTCGTGCCGCATGCTCCTGCCTCCCGTGGCCGGCAGTGCTGCCCCGGAGGCCTCACCGCCACCTACTATTCCCACCGCTGGCCAGGCCATCCCTATACTCACCCACACCTCCTGTTATTCTGCGGCGACGGCAGCCTCACACAGCAGCGAACCAGTGAACCCTCGTACTCCTATACGCGTGGGCATCCACTGCCGCATCTTCCCCGGCTCCGCGTCGTCCCCTTCCTAGGCCTCGCCGTTGTCCACCGCCCTGGTGCTCTCGGCGTGGCATGGTCAATGTGGTCAAGGAACGGCTTCCATCGGACGTGGACTGTACGTGGAGAGGCTGACAGCTGGGTCCACGGCCGCACCAAGGAAGTACCTCCTTATTACGCACAAAATAATTATTCCTCCACCTGACAACGGGGACCCACCGGACGGGCCACCGTATTTCATGAAAAGAAAAGTTTCCCCCTGATTGTTGGGACCCACCAGCTACATCTTCGCACGGAAGGAAGTGCATTAAGGCAAAAAAACGATTCGCCCCCCTGACTGTTGGGACCCACTGTCGGTGTCAAAACTGGTGGATCTCGGGTAGGGGACCCGAACTGTGCGTCTAGGATCGATGGTAACAGGAGACGAGGGACACGATGTTTACCCAGGTTCGACCCTCGCTATGGAGGTAATACCCTACTTCCTGCTTGATTGATCTTGATGAATATGAGTATTACAAGAGTTGATCTACCACGAGATCGTAATGGCTAAACCCTAGAAGTCTAGCCTATGTGTATATGGTAATGAATGTGTCCTATCCGGACTATGCTCTTCGGTTTATATAGACACCGGAGAGATCTAGGGTTTTATGGGGTCGGTTACATAAGAAGGAATCTTCATAGTTGGTCGCCTAGCTTGCCTTCCACGCCAAGGAAAATCCAATCCGGACACGAGTATGGTCTTCGGTCTTCATGTCTTCACAGCCCATCAGTCCGGCCCATGGATAGCAGGCCGAACGCCCGAGGACCCCTTAGTCCAGGACTCCCTCAGTAGCCCCTGAACCTGGCTTCAATGACGAGGAGTCCGGCGTGCAGATTGTCTTCGGCATTGCAAGGCACGTTCCCCTTTTTTTGAACTCCCAGATAGTCTTCGGACGTGATGATTGCATCCGGACCTGTTACACACCACACATAACCGCAGAGAGAATATAATATTTGCACGAATCTAATAGGTTGACGGTGTCTTTATAACACGACATTGCGTCTACCCGGTTATGATTTCGAACCGTTTTTCTTCTGCCATCCCACGTTTCGAGACGCGGTTGCTATTGGCATGTCTTGTCAAAGCAGAGATCGTGTCCCCTTATTGCGGGATTCTCATCAATGCGGGCATGGTTAACCAAACCGTGCCGTTTGCACAGCCCTTGGGAATAGGCGAATCTTAAGGCGAGCGAGGAGGTGTTTAATATTTGCTGCCTTTATAAGAGGATAAGGATCCCCTCTTCCTCTTCTCACGCTTTCTCTGTGTCTCCACCTTCCGGATCTCGAGCTCCAGCGCCCAAGTGCTCATCTCCTTTCTACTCAAGCAACCATGTCCGGATCCGGTGGTCAGGGCAAGTGGATGGTCTCCTCCGTCAAGGAGGAGGACATTACTGAGCTCCGAGCGGCCGGATATTTGGCGGAGGGAATTGCCCATCGCTTGCCGGCCGAGGGACAAATCGTCCCCACTCCGGAGCCCAACGAGAGGGTAGTATTCCATCCTCATTTCTTCCGCGGGCTAGGGTTTCCACTCCACCCTTTCATCTACGGGCTGATGTACTATTATGGGATAGATTTCCATGATCTGTCCCCGAATTCGTTCCTCAACATTTCGGTGTTTATCGTCGTGTGTGAGGCCTTCCTCTGCATCCAGCCCCACTTCTGGCTATGGCTCAAAGTTTTCAACGTAAAGCCGAAGGTGGTGGGTGGCCAGCACGCGGAGTGCGGAGGATCCATGGTGAGCAAGCTATCCAACGTCTCCTGGGATAAAGGCACTTTCGTGGAGACAGTAAAGGAATGGCAGAAGCAGTGGTTCTACATCACAGAACCTCGCGGCACCACCTGGGTCGCGGTTGCCGAATTCCGCTCCGGTGCTCCCTGACTCACCTCCTGGGTCGAGAAGTGTCTGGACTGGTGTTCACCTAACGAGCTGATAGCGCTGCAGACGCGCGTTCAAAGCATGGTGACCAAGAACGTCAAGCTCGTTGACGTCATCTAGGTGATGCTGGTCCGCCGGATTCTTCCGTGCCAGCGCTGAAGCCGCCCTTTGTGGGAGTTCAATTTGAAGAAGCACCAGACCATGGTGAGGCTCTTCGAGACTACCCACGAAGGTGCCTGGAAGTTGCTTTTTAAGGGAAACGAGAAGCCACCGGCCACGGATTCAGACCATGGCCACGATTGTACACGCCATGCCAGCAAGGTATGCTATTTCTGTCATATCCTCAACTTCATTGTTTTGAGGGTGACGTCTGAGCTTTTATTATGGTTCCTTTAGGACTAGACGGAGAGGGCGAAGCGGATCCAGTGTCCGGCTCCGCTGCCCGAAGAACCGGTTATCCCGCGCCTAGCGGAGATGCTGGTGTCGGCGGAATACAAGGCACCGGAGAAGAAGGCCAAGGGGGCCAAGAGTGCCCCCCCCCCCGTCGCAAGGGCACTTCGGACGCGACGTCCAAAGACGACAAGGCCCATTCCTCCGTTCCAGAGTACAATGAGGAGGAGGAGGAGGAGGAGGAAAACAACCCTCCTCCCGAGGAGAAGAAGAAGAAGAGGGCGGCCTCGGCACATCCGGAGGCGAAAGCGCCCAAAAAGGGGAAGGGCGCCCCAGCGGTCAACACCGCGTGGGACGATGACAGTAGTCCGGAACGGCACCCCCGCACTAAGCCCCCGGCCGCATAGTAAGTGACGGGGCTCGATTCTGCACACATCCAGCCCTTTCTCTCCATTATCTTGGCGTAGTTAACTGTACTATTGCAGTCCGGCCCGCGACCTAATCCAGCGGTCCTCGTCTGGAAGTTCGTTGGCTCCATCGGAGATGGTGAGCTAGTCGGCACCGCCTGCTTACTCCCTCGGGGCCAGGGACGACACCGAAGTGCTTTCCCAGAGGGCCAATCCAAACCAGGGAGGAGCCCAGGACGATGTCCAGGAGGCGCCACAAGGCGAAGCCTCCACTGCCGGACACATGGAGGAGACGATTCCCATGGGGACTGGCGAAGAGGGCCGCATCCAGTTTAGCCCTCAGCCAAATACGATTCCGGAGACCCATACGGTTCCGGAGTTGGGCGAGCAGCCCCCTTTGAAGGAGGGGGGCACGCCGCCTCCGCCGGTAGTCCCTGTCCATCCAGGGGCGCCGAAAAACCTGATGGAGGCGCTACGAAGCGCCTTTGTTATGGACGAGCACCGTGTCCTTATGGGCGCGGTGATTGAGAAGGTTTAGTCCGTCAAGAGTGGACTGAACGAAGCCTGCAACAACCTATTGACAGGTTTCAAGGTAAGTGAAACAGAAAGAGAAAAAGCCCCCTGTAGTCAGTATCCCCTAAGACGCTATCCGGTGAGAAGAACCGGACAGAGGATCTATTGTAGGAGACTAACATAGCCTGTATGCATAAGCAGGCGTTGCTATTGGCCGCAACCTCGCATGCTGCCGAAGTCTCTGAATTGAGGCAGTGGCTCGAGCGGACCGAGAACGAGCTCGGCGAGGTTAGGGTTCGGCTCCAGGAAAAGCAAGGTGAATAACGACTTGCTGTATGTTCGGAAAGCGTAAGCGATGTATGTTGACTATAGTGTCGTAATATGTGCAGGAGCTGCGATCGAGGTCGAGGCCCTGGGCGAGGCCGAGGAGAAAACTGTCCAGCAGCAAGCCGCCCGTAAGAAGCTCGAGGCCTGGGTCAAAGAAATTCAGCAGGAGCTCCAGGATGCGGTGAAAAAATGCGAGACCTTGGAGAATGATGCGTCGGCTCAAGAGGCCGAGCTCATCAAGGCTCGTCAGAGCACGGAGACTGCACAGAATGAGACCCAGGCCGCCCTCCGGGAGATCCAGCAGGCCAAGAAGATCACGGCGGGTAAGGCATTTAAGATGCAAAGCAAGTATGCGGAGAAGCAATACCTTTTACTAACCCGGGTTCGGAGTTCCCCAGGGGCTTTTGCAGATCTGCCACGCAGCGTATCAGATGCTGCAGAGTTCTACTGGGCCGAAGGAGGATGTTCTACGGAGAGGCTATTCTGGTCGCAGACTCGCAGTATGCGACACCAGAGCATGCCGTGTCCTTCACCGATCAGCTGAAACAGCTGGTGGAGCTGAACAGGGTGGCCGAACTAGCCATGAAGGATTTGACAATCCGGCTATGGCCAGCCAAAGCTATGCCCGATAGCTATTTCGGACTCGTGAGGCGTCTGGTGGAGGCATGTCCGCGGCTGGATGTCATCAAGCGCTCCGCCTGTATTGAAGGTGCCCGTATGGCCTTCGCTCGCTGCAAGATGTGGTGGGCGAAGATGAACGCTGTTGAAGTTGCCAGCGGGCCGCCGGAGGGCAAGGAGCACCGCACACCCGAGCGATATTTCGCGGATGTCGTAGAGGGTCTCGACTTGTGGCGGCGCAATGTTCACAGGACATTGTATTTGAATAAATGTATTCATGTTGCCTTTGCCTTGTATTATGAGAACAAAGCCGGTGTTTGTAAAATAATTTTATTATGCTTTAAATTGTTTCCTCCTGTGCGGCCTTATTATTTGTAATCTGAGGGTTGGCCAGTCGTCGGCTTCTTCCCTCATGTAGGTAGTACGGAGGTGTTCGGGATGGATTCTAAACAATCTTGATCCAATTATATGGTCCTTTGGAGGATTTGTTTACCGCAACGAACAAGGCAATCAGACTGTACGGCTTGAACGCCCTCACTTAGCCATAGAAGTTTTATAATTAAGCAAGTGTGCATCCCCTGGTTCAGGCCAGGGTGCTGTCAGCATCTGATCAGGAAGTGTCGATCCTTCGCATGACGCGGAAAAAATCTCCAACGATTTGGTAACCCTCAAACAGCTGACCGGCTCTCGCCATATCATGACAATCAGTTTTCGGCTTTCTCTACTGAGGTGCTCATCCGATCAAGGACAGGGCACAATCGCAGTAATTCTCCCTTTACAACCCTAGCCGATAGAACGGAACGTAGGGTAGCAAGCACAGGAGCCGGGCAACCCAACTATTGACCAAAGACATGATTCAGAGCCAATGCATATAATGCTAAATTCGGGGTGCCGAACTTATGTATAAGAAGTTTCGGACTTTGTTGCCGTATTGTGGGGCGATAAGTAGCCCCTGGCGAATATGAAACATACAGAAGAGGATCGATGCAGTAGATAAGCAGATCAAAATAAAACGAAGCAAGAAGAGAAAACCACAGAAGCTGGGCCACGAACCATTTTTATTATAACTGGGTGGATACGTCAAGGCGTATCTTGTACAGATGGTGTGAGAAGTATCTGAGCTATTTGACATGCCGGAATCAGTAGGGTGCAGCGTGCCGGTCCTGGAAAACAAGTATGAATACCGTTAAGAAAAACGTATAAAGGTTACCCTGCACACCTGTGCTGCTTGCCTCCGTTGTATGCCAATCCTTCTAAAGGACTTGCAATCAGGCCCGCGGAAAAAGGAACCTAAAACAAAAAAGGTAAAAATATGTGTGTCCGAGGTCTGTCTGACCGAACTGTAGACCCCGGGTTATATTGTGCCTCCATCGATGTCCATGGAATTGAGTGTGTAATTGTGTATGCGTGGTATGCCAGTACCTCATTGGGACTGGGACGGAGGCTGTATTGCTAGTCGAGCTCTTGACGAGCCATGCCGTCCTATTGCAGTGTAGTCCGGGACCTCTTAATGAGGTCCGAGGGCTCGGCAGCCGTACTATGGTGCTGCTTGAGAAGGCCGCTCTGTACTTCTGCTGCTAGGGCGGCGGTGTGCTCCTCTGTTCGGAGGGAGCGTTCCGTATTGCCATTGACTGTTATGACGCCGCGTGGGCCGGGCATCTTGAGCTTGAGATAAGCGTAGTGTGGCACTGCGTTGAATCTAGCGAACGCGGTTCATCCGAGCAGTGCGTGATAGCCGCTGCGGAAGGGGACGATATCGAAGATTAACTCTTCACTTCGGAAGTTGTCTGGAGAACCGAAGACCACTTCCAGCGTGATTGAGCCCGTACAGCGGGCCTCTACACCTGGTATGACTCCTTTAAAGGTAGTCTTTGTTGGTTTGATTCGCAAGGGGTTGATTCCCATCTTCCGCACTGTGTCCTGATAAAGCAGGTTGAGGCTGCTACCACAGTCCATCAGGACTCGTGTTAGGTGAAACCCGTCAATAATTGGGTCGAGGACTTGTGCGGCTGAACCGCCATGGCAGATACTTGTTGGGTGATCCCGACGATCAAAGGTGATCGGTAATGATGACCACGGATTGAATTTTGGGGCGATTGGCTCTACCGCGTAGACGTCCCTAAGTGCTCGCTTACGCTCCCTTTTGGGGATGTGCGTAGCGTATATCATGTTCATCGTTTTGTCTTGAGGGGGAAATTTCTTCTGCCCCCCACTGTTTGGCTGCCGGGGCTCTTCGTCCTCGTCCTCACTTTGTGATCCCTTTTCCTTGTTTTCAGCATTTAACTTGCCAGCCTGCTTGAAAACCAAACAATCTCTGTTGGTATGATTAGCTTGCTTATCCGGGGTGACGTGTATCTGGCACGGACGGTCGAGTATGCGGTCCAGGCTGGAAGGTCCTTCATTATTCCTTTTGTAGGGCTTCTTCCGTTGGCCGGACTTGGAGCCAGTGAATCCGGCGTTGACCGTGGTGTCTCGGTGTTGTTGACGTTGCTTCGGCGTTTGTGTCTATTGCACCGGAGCTTGCTAGTGCTATTCTTGGCCTCGGTGGGGCCTGTCTTGCTAGTTGTGTTGTTACTACGGGCCAGCCAACCGTCCTCTCCCGCGCAAAAGCAGGTCATGAGTGTCGTGAGGGCTGCCATGGGCTTCGGCTTTTCTTGGCCGAGGTGGCGTGCTAACCATTCGTCACAGATGCTGTGTTTGAAGGCTGCTAAGGCCTCAGCATCCAGACAGTCAACGATCTGGTTCTTTTTGGTTAGGAACCTAGTCCAGAATTTTCTGGTTGATTCTCCAGGTTGTTGAACTATGTGGCTTAAGTCATCGGCGTCTGGTGGCCAGACATATGTTCCCCGGAAGTTGTCCAGGAAGGCTTCTTCCAAGTCCTCCCAGCTGCCGGTAGAATTTTCAGGCAGGTTGTTAAGCCAGTGCCGAGCTGGCCCTTTGAGCTTTAGTGGGAGGTATTTAATGGTGTGGAGGTCATCTCCTCGAGCCATGTGGATATGGAGAATGAAATCCTCGATCCATACTGCAGGATCGGTTGTGCCGTCGTATGATTCAATGTTGACAGGCTTGAACCCCTCGGGGAATTCGTGATCCAGTACTTTATCTGTGAAGCAGAGAGGGTGTGCGGCGCCTCTATATCAGGCTGCGTCATGGCGTAGCTCTGACGGAGTCCATCTACGGTATTCGGCCCGGGCAAGGTTAGATTTATCACGTCCGAATAGGTAGCCGTCGTCGTGCCTCGAGGCATGCCCTCGCGATCTGTAGATCGATCTTGTATGTCCTGCTCTATCGTCCAGGATCTACCGAAGGTCGTACGTGTGACCACAAACTCTTCCGTCTCTATCTTTACGAGGTGGTGGGGCAGGCTACTGTTCGGGCTGAGTGCCGCTTTATCCCGGCCGCGGGGTGGCCGGTCGGCCGCCCTGTCTCGACCACGTGGTGGTCGTTCCACATTACGCAAGGGAGATGTGTGCTCTGGTGCTTCCTCATCGAATTGAGGTAGCAGTCTACGTTTCGGGTAGCTCTTTGTTTGGCGCCTGAGGCCGTATTCTTAGGCTGTCAAGATATCAGTCCACCTAACGACGAGCAGATCTTGTTCAGCTTGAAGCTGCTGCTGTTTATTTTTCAGGCTCCTCACAGTGGCTATGAGCTGAAGCTTAAAGCGCTCCTGCTCCAGAGGATCCTCAGGCACGATGAAGTCTTTGTTGCCGAGGCTTGTCTCCTCCTCAGAGGGTGGACGGTAGCTGTCGTCCTCCGACTCATCTTCTATGGCTTGTTTGTCAGGGTTGTCTTGCCTGTTGCCATGTTCCTCCTGTTCGGATGTAGCTCCGACAGGGTCTTCATTGTTTTCGGCGTCGCCTGGAGTACTATTCTCTCCGGTGCTGGTGTTGCCGTCCTTTGAGCGACGAGGCTTAGAACGGCGCTTGGGGCATCGGCGCTTGGACTGCTTCTCAGAGGTTTTATTCGCATCTGGCTCTTCATTGTCGTCGCCAGATCCTTTGGGTGTATCAACCATGTACACGTCATACGAAGAGGTAGCCGTCCAACGTACGGTGAATGGCGGGTCTTGGCCTTGCTCCATATCAACATCGTCGTCCATACCATCGATGTCTTCGGAGCCATAGTCCAGCACGTCGGTTAAGTCATTGACAGTGGCTATGAAGTGGGTGGAGGGTGGGAAGCAAAATCCCTCGTCATCTGTCTCTAGCTCGACCCGAACATAGTTCGGCTGTGAGTCCTCCTCCAAGGATAAGTTCTTTAAAGAATTAGTATGTCACCAAAAGGCGAGTGTTGGAAGAAGTCTGCGGCGCCAAATTCAAAAATGGATAACCGATCCAGCTCGGAGTCTGCAGGCGCGTCTGATCTGGAACGTGTAGCCGAAAACGAGTCCGGAGTTCCGTTGACGCAAATATTGCAGGATGTCGAGCCCGTGTGCGGCTCCAACGCCGTGGACTTTGTGGCCTCGAAGGGCACAATCTGCTTCAATTCTGAGGCCGTTGCAGCAACAGGATCCATCTCCTGGGGGTGATCCGATGACAGATTTAAGTCACGTTCGTCGGAGAGAGGGGGAGCGACTGCCGCAGTCTCGACCCCATCGAAGGTCAAGTCTTCACGGGTATCTGCGACACAGTTCAAGCTTCCAGACCTGACATGATCGCCAGGGGCGTGACTATCGACCTGCTCCAGATGGCCAAGCGAGTTGGCCCGCAGTACGAAGTCGCCGAACACAAAGGTTCGTCCGGGGAGGAAGGTTTCTCCCTGAACGGCGCCATTATTGACGATCGAAGGGCACATCGAATCCTTTGCCGACGACACGGTGGAACTCTCAATGAAAGCACCAATGTCGGTGTCAAAACCGGCGGATCTCGGGTAGGGGGTCCCGAACTGTGCGTCTAGGATCGATGGTAACAGGAGATGAGGGACACGATGTTTACCCAGGTTCGGGCCCTCGCTATGGAGGTAATACCCTACTTCTTGCTTGATTGATCTTGATGAATATGAGTATTACAAGAGTTGATCTACCATGAGATCGTAATGGCTAAACCCTAGGAGTCTAGCCTATGTGTATATGGTAATGAATGTGTCCTATCCAGACTATGCTCTTCGGTTTATATAGACACCGGAGAGATCTAGGGTTTTATGGGGTCGGTTACATAAGAAGGAATCTTCATAGTCGGTCGCCTAGCTTGCCTTCCACGCCAAGGAAAATCCAATCCGGACACGAGTATGGTCTTCGGTCTTCATGTCTTCATAGCCCATCAGTCCGGCGCATGGATAGTAGGTCGAACGCCCGAGGACCCCTTAGTCCAGGACTCCCTCGCCCACCAGCTACATCTTTGCACGCAAGGAAATGCCTGACAGTCAGGACCCACCTGGTCGAAGCGTACGTAGCGTTGTCATTCTGGTCGCGAACGTGTACGTACATACTGGTCGATGTAGAGGCGCGCACGTGTCGTAGTAGAGGCGCGCACGTAGTGTCGCGACCGGTTTTCCGGACATTGATTTCCAGAAAATGGTCGTCGAGCTCATCAGCCCCAGGATTTACTGTTAGCTGATGAGGCATCAACTTGATATAGAAAGTCCAAGCGAAAGATTACATAAGATGGAGTACAAGACCATTGTGGCCTATGAGTACAACAAATGGTTTCTAGTGGTTGACGGCGGAAGCGGTTTGCGGATCATCTGTGTATGGGACTCCATTACCCACGGCAACAGCTGACCAGGTTAACTCCTATCTTCACGAGGCGGCTATCACCGATTGCTTAGGGTCCGAGGCCGTCCTCACGTCGCTTCTCTCCAGGCAAGAAAATCTGGCCAAGACAATAGCCAGGGACAAGCCAGTGAGTACTTTGAATGTACTTGCAAACATTAAGAACACAGGTATAATATAGCCACAGATAATCATGCTTCAAAATATTCTATGACTACTCTGATCACTATGGAATAAGGTTCATGATGTATGCGAGTAAAATAGTTAAGTAAATCATGGGCAAACAATCAAATAAATGAAATAACAAAAATATGCCACAGTCGGGCGTCTGAGCGACGCCACATAAAGGGCTTTAAAAAATGCCACCGTCAGGCATCTGAGCGACACCACTTACAGGGCTTTAAAAGAAATGCCATAGTCGGGCGTCTTAGTGACGCTAATTACAGGGCTTTAAAAGAAATGCCACCATCGGGCGTCTGAGCGACACCACTTATAGGGCTTTAAAAGAAATGCCACAGCCGGCCGTCTTAGCGATGCCACTTACAGGGCTTTAAAAGAAATGCCACAGTCGGGCGTCTTAGCGACACCACTTACAGGGCTTTAAAATAAATGCCACAGTCGGGCGTCTTAGCGACGCCACTTACAGGGCTTTAAAATAAATGCCACCGTCGGGTGTCTTAGCGACACCACTTACAGGGCTTTAAAAGAAATGCCACAGTCGGGCGTCTTAGCGACACCACTTACAGGGCTTTAAAAGAAGAATCACAGTGAATATCCAGGAGGTAGAACCATCCCAGGGATATTCGATAATACCAAATATATCACGGGTTAGTCCATAAAATAATAATCAAAATTACCACCTGTCTCAAAAAACGTGGTTTCAGTTCGGGTATAACAGTTTCTCCTCCGAAGACCGACTCTAAGACCGACACTTGACCCATACCAAACTGTAATCCTTAACCAAGGACACGGCTATTCAAATAGGTTTAATCTCCGCAGAGGGTGTACTCTTTTCCCACGAATAACGGATTCCTTTAGTCCATCGGGACTAATTCCGTCTATGGCCTTTTAGTTGAAAACACACCTAACTTGCACACACCAGCTTAGCTCTTCGGTGTCTGGAATCACACACGACACCTGTCAAGCAAACTCTAAGTGGGGAGGCTACAACCTCGCGTAGCATGGGATCAAACTTATATCGCGCGCTCTAAGGGGTGGCCTCCCCTCTCGGTCCCAACCGGAAACACCCATGCCCCCGGACCAGGTGGCCTGCCTACCGGCTACAGCCAGGATCTTCCACCATGGCCTCTCTGTACGGTGTGTGCTTGAAAGGGGTTGACGACTTACTGAACCACACCCTACCTGTGGCAGGGACAAGTGGTAGTACTAGGCAAGTATGGGGGTTACTGGAACAAGACTCGATCTATGGTCAACTCAGGAGGTTTATGAGTTTCCTGCATGACATGGGTAATACAAATATTTCAGCCAATAAATCAACACCCATTATATCTTACCATGCCATACCGGATATAATCGTCTTGACGGAGACCGGTGACAAGCCCACGCCTACCCAAGGCAGAGGCTTTCCCGGCTCCCTCTCCAGCATGCATGTAAGGCATATGAGTATGATTGCCATCACACATGTGTTCATATCCAACAACAAAGAATAATCACCATTTATGCATTCATGCAAAAGATCATAGCTCATAAAATAATAATGCCCCGAAATAAGTGGGGTTATATACGTGCCAACTGTCCCATCAAAATATTACCCCGAGGTTCAGAATGCTTGCCTTAATGGTGTGGAAAGGCAAGGTTAACTCCAAGATTCTTGCAAGTCTCCTATCCTCTCTCCAAAACTTCTATTTTCAAAAATATGCAAATAACACATATTTCAAAAAGAGCACAAAAAGGTTGTTTGGAAAATTTTCAATTAAATCTTAAAATAAACTAGACAATATTTGAGAGATGTAGGAAAAAGAATTAATTCATTTGGAGTTATATTTAAAAAGATATAGTCAGTCAAAGTTCTGGTCAAAACTGATTTTAAAATAAAACAGAAAAAGAAAAACATTTCAGAGGGGAATACGCTTTCGGAGCGGGGAAAACGTACTGGGGTGGATTACGTCTTCACTTAAACACGTGGATGGCGCGGTGTGTCACTGACAGGGGGTCCAGGGGGCCCACTAGTCAGGTTTGACTACTCTTCCCTCCCTCTCATTCCTCTGTCCCGAGTGGAGGCGGGGCTCCGGCGATCGTCGCCGGCGACTGGCGGCTCCTCGCGGGGCCCCGAGGGCGGGGATGGATCCGCCACTCCAGTGCGGTCCTCCCGGTGGTTGCCAGGCCGGTGGGGACGGAGGGAGCTGCCGGCGGCGAGCTTCGCGACGGAGGAGGCTTCGGGGGCAGAGTGAAAATTCTCCCGCGGTGAGCCCCGATCGAAATCGAGTAGTGGGAAAGGTTCACGGGAGGGAGAAGGTGTTCTTGGTGAAGAGAAATGGGAGGGAGAGGCCATGGTGGCGCTGGGAGAGCTGGAGCCATGGCGGCGGCCGCTGCTGCCGGAGGTGGGGAAGATGACCTCCCTGGGTCGATTGGCTGCACCAAGGGATCCAAGGGGGATGGCTTAGAGTCGCCTGCATGCTCGGGAGGTTCCGGGGCGTCCTTTTATAGCTCAACAAGGTCGGCTCCGCGGCGGTGGATGAGGACGCCGGCAAACCGCCCCTCTGTAGCTTGCAGGGCGTCGTGGCGGCGACGAACGCTAGCGGACACGCTTGTGGATGAGTTCGGGCTGTGCCAGGGGCCAGGTGGCGAGCCGGGGTGGCTTGGGCGGCGCTGAATGGAGCAGAGGCTATCGTCCGACGCCGGCGTGCCGCCAAAAGTGCTCTGGCGGTGGCGCTGTAGGGTGCCAGGGCGGGCTGGCGTGTAGTGGTGAGGCGGGGAGTGCGTTGCAGCTAGCTGCAGGTGGTCATGAGTCGGAACGGGTGCGGGGTAAGACGCGGCGGCTCGGGTGCACGCGTGCGCCAAACGCACGCTCTGCTCGCGCTCTGGGCGTGCACGGGACGTGCTTGATGAAATGCCAGTGCATGCTGCAGAGCTTGGGTGAGGCTGGGACTTAACAGATCCAGGCTAGGAGCAACTGGGAGTCTAGTGGACATGTTAGTTCGATCAGTGGTGCAAGCTCACAGTGCAATGCCAAAAGTCATGTCAAAACAGATCATGCTCATAAGGTGTTTGAAAAAATGCTAAGGGAACTTAGGCATTTCTTGGAGTGGCCAAATTCTCCAGATCGGTGTCTCTTTAGAAGCAAGAGAAGGTGGTAAGGTCATTTGGACAAAAGGAGAAACTTGCTAGTGCAGGTTTTGATGAACTTCAGTTCTGGACAGAAAGGAAAGGGCATGGTTACATGAACCAAAAGTGATCCAAAGGTTTCATGCTCTTGGACTTAGGAGTTTAGAAGGAGGGACTATGAGCAGGAGAAATCACAAGGTCATTGGAGCAAAATTAAATGTGGTTGTAGTAGAAATCACAAGACTGGACCAGAATGAAAAAGAGGTTGGTTCACTCAAAAATTTCAAAGAACTACACTGGGTTTTTGCTTAAAGTTGAATCTCATGTTATTACCAACATCCCATAATTTTGGTGGATGCTAGAAAGTATTATTTAAAAGGGTTGAAGTGCAAAATTGCTCTCTGGACCAGAGAAGAAAATTGGGTGCACAGCTCAAAATATTTTATGAATAAAAGTTATTTTAGTATGATAGTGATTTAAAGACACCACATGACACCTCCAAATTTTTTTGTGGGAATTATGAGCGAACTTATCAAATGGTTGTAATGCAAAAGTGGCCATAAAGCCTGAATAAGCTCATTTTTCAAGAAAAGAAGGTCAAGTAAATTAATTATGTAATTTATCCTGCTGATTTAAGAAAAATGTTTTCTTGAGAGGTTATACTTGTCAAATAACATATTTGAAAAGCTTTCTCTTTGGGAAAAACTCATCACAACAAGGAAGAAAATGATTTAAAAAATCAAGATGGGGCTCAGAAATTCAAAGTTTTAATTCCTGGCAAAATTTTAATTCATTAAAACAAGGCTAAAATTTTGGGGTGTCACAACGCTACCCCCCTTAAGAAAAATCTTGTCCTCGAGATTTGTTAAAAGCTATTATAAGAAAACAATATGCAAATAGAAAGTGGTTACAGTGAGGGGCAATAAGTGGTGTAAAACCACAGTGTGAATACTGGTGCTGCGTGGAAAAATCTACGGTTCGGGACAAAAACGAGAGATTTCTACACTGGATATAAATTTAGAATAATTTCTAAATTTAAATATACGCTGGTCGTACCCGATAGCACAGTGCTGTCTTTGGCTGACAGGTGGACCCGGGGCCCACAGTCAGCCTCTTCTTCTCCCTCTGGCTCTTCTTCTTCCTCTCTCCCGCGTACTTTCCCGCGCTTTCTCCACCGGCGATGTTTAGCGCGTAGGGCATCTAGGCCATACCGCGGTAGTGCGCGGCGTGCTAGCTGCCGGGGCAGCGTGCACTCACCTCGCGGGCAGCGTGCTATCAGCACTGCTCGCGCATTCGACTCCGAACACCGGCGATCGAGCGACGAGCGGCGTTGGTGGACTTCGCCCACCGTACACCGAGCTCGAGCTATAAAACGGCCGAGGTGTTTTCTCTCTTCTTCCTCACACCTGACCTTGCTCCTCTTTCTCCTTCTCCTCCATTTCTGCTCACAAAAGCTCGGGTGAGGCTCTAATGGCGGAGTCGATGCTGGACTGGTACGCGATCCTGATATGCGGAGGGCTGGCGACACTGTTGGGGCTCTCCGTGCTCCGGTGTGTGATGATCTTCGATGATCGTCGCGATGCTGCTGCTCGGGTGTTAGTTCTCCGCGGTGGTGGTGATCACGAGGAGTAGGTGGGGTGCGCCGGGTGCTAACTGTTATTAGGGGAGGGGTTAGCCAGATGTAACACCGTTGCAAAGCTTTGCAAACAGTGTATGTGTGTCTGTTCGAGTGATTGCGGTTGTGAGTCTGCTGCCGTCGTTGCTCTGTGTGAAATAAAATAATCCAAGTCGTGAGAAGGTGCAGATGTATTGGCTCAGAGAAAAGATTTCTCATTCCAGGATTATTCGTGGAAGAAAACAGTAATGCAACAGTATCACTCATATTAATTGAAACTAAAGATTTACTCAACGTGCACACTCGGTTACCACGCATAAGTTACATCAGATAAATAAATGTTGCAACAATTTAAATGTAGCAGCAACGTCTATAATGCAAAGGGTAACTGGACGGGGTCCCGAGAAAATGTCTCTGGTACTGAGACACATTCCTCCTCTATCGGAGAAAGTGGATTGACCAGTCGATGCACGTGTCTCTCCTGGTCGGGCCTTAGTGTTCCGCCGATGGCGATCTGGGGATTTAAATCTGCGAGGCTCTGGAGATAACCCATCACGCGTTGGGTTAAATGCTCTTGAGCGATGACGTATTGGACAAGGTTGGCCAGGACGGGGTCTCTCTCGATTCGTCCATCGGGAAAAGATGTTACTCCTTCGGGCGCTGCACGGCTCGGGAAGTAATAATACCCTCGTTCGCTGGCATAAGGTACCGCGAATCGAAGACGAGCAAGCGCTTCGTATGCTGCAGCTTCCACGACCATCTATGGGGTTGGCATAGATTTCCCCACGAAGGAGACCTCTGTTGGGTCTTGGGCGGAGTTTACGGGAGGGATGTCCACTGCGACCCAATATCTCGAGGTGGAAGAGGTGATCCTCGATTTGAACAGCTCGTACTGGGGTGGCTGGGTAGCGCCCGTGGTATTGCAGGTAAAATCCCACAATATCTTGACAAAACTACCCGAGGTTGCATCTGGGGTTCTCAGGTAAAAGCTGGGGCTCGGCATGGCAAGAAAAGGTTGTGAGGATGGTGCACAGGATGAGAAGTGTTTGGCAAGGTCACGCGGTGGCCTCTTTATAGAACCGGAGCTGGGTTATTTTTACCGTGGTGAAAGGTAACGAAACTTCCAGCTCTGTTCCGCGGGTCGAAGTCAATGCCACAGATACACTTATTTCACCGAGGTGACGTGTTACTGTGGGGGTTGTCGGGGAGGTTTTTGGTAACTGCGCCAGGGATAGCAATCTCATACTGCATACTGGGTATTACTATTTAAAACAGAAGCAGGACAACAAGCAACGATTATTCACAAGGCCACACGGTTACAAGGCGAGAGTACACTGGGACTCGATACAACTCGGTTTACTTAGTCTACCTCGTTTACATCCATGCGGGCGTGCCTTGTGGATGTTGAGGCTCCTCCACGGGTCTCGCCGTCGGAATTAACTGGAGTGGGTTGAGGGGCTGCAGGCTCGGGGTAGCGATGATGGCCATCTCGGGAATTGCTGGCCACAACTCCATTGGAGTGTGTTCCCAAAATGCGATGTAGCACTTCTGGGGTTATCGCAACACCTTGGCCGATGGCTGGGGTAGACCTCAGGGGCTCGATCGGTTGTCCAAATAGCATGACTGGGTTGTCGGCGTTGGGCTCGTCCTCTTCTCTTGCCGGGGCTCGACGAACCAGCTCTTCACGAGCTGCGATAAGATCAATTGTGACCTGATCGCACAGTTCTTCTAGTGCACTTACGTAGCGCACTAGGTGCAACAATGCAGGATCTGTTTCGTGATCTCCGTTGGCAACTTGGTGTGGTCTACCATACCCTTCACGTCTGGGGTAGTAGTGGAACGAGCGACAGTCAACTCTGGGCGACAAGTGCCGGAGATGAACAATATCTTCTCGAGCAGCTAGTTGGATGGCTTGTGGCTCAAAGGAAGTTGTTCTTCCAGTGAACCTGTAGGGGCGTTCAGGTGCTAGACCCCTACCGTAGATGTGTACAGTGGCCCAGAATTGACGGCTTTCACCGCTTACGGGCCATTGGTACACAGCATATTCTGGGGGCTCTTCTAACGCATAGGCACGACGGGTGAGGTTCGCGAGTATGGTCACAAAACCTCCAAGGTTGGTTGTTGTGGTCTCATGGTACACGATAGGACCAGGCATTGTGGTTCGGTTTGGGATAGCGGCTGTGCTGTGCTGGGTTGAGGCTAGCGTGCCCTTTTATAGGGAAAAGGGACGGAGTCTTCCTTCGCACGCTTGCGAGAAAGGACTATTTAGGGGGTCGGTCATTGGCGCGTGATTGACGGCTAGGTTGGTAGGTTGGGCACCAACTGCCAAAAGATGTCGGGTCACTGTGGGGCTATCTTGCAGGAGAAGCTTGGCTGGGGTTTGGTTAAGGCTTGGTGGATTGGTTTGCCTAGGTTTTGTGACCTGGCTAAGATAGGATTAGCCAACGGTCATCCTGGCTCTGGTACCAAGTCTGTCGCGACCGGTTTTCCGGACATTGATTTCCAGAAAATGGTCGTCGAGCTCATCAGCCCCAGGATTTACTGTTAACTGATGAGGCATCAACTTGATACATAAAGTCCAAGCGAAAGATTACATAAGATGGAGTACAAGACCATTGTGGCCTATGAGTACAACAAATGGTTTCTAGTGGTTGACGGCGGAAGCGGTTTGCGGATCATCTGTGTATGGGACTCCATTACCCACGGGAACAGCTGACCAGGTTAACTCCTATCTTCACGAGGCGGCTATCATCGATTGCTTAGGGTCCGAGGCCGTCCTCACATCGCTTCTCTCCAGGCAAGAAAATCTGGCCAAGACAATAGCCAGGGACAAGCCAGTGAGTACTTTGAATGTACTCGCAAACATTAAGAACACAGGTATAATATAGCCACAGATAATCATGCTTCAAAATATTCTATGACTACTCTGATCACTATGGAATAAGGTTCATGATGTATGTGAGTAAAATAGTTAAGTAAATCATGGGCAAACAATCAAGTAAATGAAATAACAAAAATATGCCACAGTCGGGCGTCTGAGCGACGCCACATAAAGGGCTTTAAAAGAAATGCCACTGTCAGGCGTCTGAGCGACACCACTTACAGGGCTTTAAAAGAAATGCCACAGTCGAGCGTTTTAGCGACGCCACATACAAGGCTTTAAAAGAAATGCCACTGTCGGGCGTCTGAGCGACACCACTTACAGGGCTTTAAAAGAAATGCCATAGTCGGGCGTCTTAGCGATGCCACTTACAGGGCTTTAAAAGAAATGCCACAGTCGGGCGTCTTAGCGACACCACTTACAGGGCTTTAAAAGAAATGCCACAGTCGGGCGTCTTAGCGACGCCACTTACAGGGCTTTAAAAGAAATGCCACCGTTGGGCGTCTGAGCGACACCACTTACAGGGCTTTAAAAGAAATGCCACAGTCGGGCGTCTTAGCGACACCACTTACAGGGCTTTAAAAGAAGAATCACAGTGAATATCCAGGAGGTAGAACCATCCCAGGGATATTCGATAATACCAAATATATCACGGGTTAGTCCATAAAATAATAATCAAAATTACCACCTGTCTCAAAAACGTGGTTTCAGTTCGGGTATAACAGTTTCTCCTCCGAAGACCGACTCTAAGACCGACACTTGACCCATCCCAAATTGTAATCCTTAACCAAGGACACGCTTATTCGAATAGGTTTATTCTCTGCAGAGGGTGTACTCTTTTCCCACGAATAACGGATTCCTTTAGTCCATCGGGACTAATTCCGTCTACGGCCTTTTAGTTGAAAACACACCTAACTTGCACACACCAGCTTAGCTCTTCGGTGTCTGGAATCACCCACGACACCTATCAAGCAAACTCTAAGTGGGGAGGCTACAACCTCGCGTAGCATGGGATCAAACTTATATCGCACGCTCTAAGGGGTGGCCTCCCCTCTCGGTCCCAACCGGAAACACCCATGCCCCCGGACCAGGTGGCCTTCCTACCGGCTACAGCCAGCATCTTCCACCATGGCATCTCTGTACGGTGTGTGCTTGAAAGGGGTTGACGACTTACTGAACCACACCCTACCTGTGGCAGGGACAAGTGGTAGTACTAGGCAAGTATGGGGGTTACTGGAACAAGACTCGATCTGTGGTCGACTCAGGAGGTTTATGAGTTTCCTGCATGACATGGGTAATACAAATATTTCAACCAATAAATCAACACCCATTATATCTTACCATGCCATACCGGATATAATCGTCCTGACGGAGAGCGGTGACAAGCCCATGCCTACCCAAGGCAGAGGCTTTCCCGGCTCCCTTTCCGGCATGCATGAAAGGCAGATGAGTATGATTGCCATCACACATGTGTTCATATCCAATAGCAAAGAATAATCACCATTTATGCATTCATGCAAAAGATCATAGCTCATAAAATAATAATGCCCCGAAATAAGTGGGGTTATATACGTGCCAACTCTCCCATCAAAATATTATCCCGGGGTTCAGAATGCTTGCCTCAATGGTGTGGAAAGGCAAGGTGCACTCCAAGATTCTTGCAAGTCTCCTATCCTCTCTCCAAAACTCCTATTTTCAAAAATATGCAAATAACACATATTTCAAAAACACCACAAAAAGGTTGTTTGGAAAATTTTCAATTAAATCTTAAAATAAACTAGACAATATGTGAGAGATGTAGGAAAAATAATTAATTCATTTGGAGTTATATTTAAAAAGATATAGTCAGTCAAAGTTCTGGTCAAAACTGATTTTAAAATAAAATAGAAAAAGAAAAACGTTTCAGAGGGGAATACGCTTTCGAAGCGGGGAAAACGTACTGGGGTGGATTACTCCTTCACTTAAACACATGGATGGCGCGGTGAGTCACTGACAGTGGGTCCAGGGGGCCCACTAGTCAGGATTGACTATTCTTCCCTCCCTCTCCTTCCTCTGTCCAGAGTGGAGGCGGGGCTCCGGCGATCGTCGCCGGCGACTGGCGGCTCCTCGCGGGGCCCCGAGGGCGGGGATGGATCCGCCACTCCAGTGCGGTCCTCCCGGTGGTCGCCAGGTCGGTGGGGACGGAGGGAGCTGCCGGCGGCGAGCTTCGCGGCGGAGGAGGCTTCGGGGGCAGAGTGAAAATTCTCCCGCAGTGAGCCCGATCGAAATCGAGTAGTGGGAAAGGTTCACGGGAGGGAGAAGGTGTTCTTGGTGAAGAGAAGTGGGAGGGAGAGGCCCTGGTGGCGCTGGGAGAGCTGGAGCCATGGCAACTGCCGCTGCTGCCGGAGGTGGGGAAGATGACCTCCCTGGGTCGATTGGCTGCACCAAGGGATCCTAGGGGGATGGCTTAGAGTCGCCTGCGTGCTCGGGAGGTTCCGGGGCGTCCTTTTATAGCTCGACAAGGTTGGCTCCGTGGCGGTGGATGAGGACGCCGGCGAACCGCCCCTTTGTAGCTTGCAGGGCGTCGTGGCGGTGACGAACGCTAGCGGACACGCTTGCGGATGAGTTCGGGCTGTGCCAGGGGCCAGGTGGCGAGCCGGGGTGGCTTGGGCGGCGCTGAACGGAGCAGAGGCTGTCGGCCAACGCTGGCGTGCCGCCAAAAGTGCTCTGGCGATGGCGCTGTAGGGTGCCAGGGGGGCTGGCATGTAGTGGTGAGGCGGGGAGTGCATGGCAGCTAGCTGCAGGTGGTCACGAGTCGGAACGGGTGCGGGGTGAGACGCGGTGGCTCGGGTGCACGCGTGCGCCAACCGCACGCTCTGCTCGCGCTCTGGGCGTGCACGGGACATGCTTGATGAAATGCCAGTGCATGCTGCAGAGCTTGGGTGAGGCTGGCACTTAACAGATCCAGGCTAGGAGCAACTGGGAGTCTAGTGGACATGTTAGTTCGAACAGTGGTGCAAGCAAACAGTGCAATGCCAAAAGTCATGTCAAAACAGATCATGCTCATAAGGTGTTTGACAAAATGCTAAGGGCACTTAGGCATTTCTTGGAGTGGCCAAATTCTCCAGATCGGTGTCTCTTTAGAAGCAAGAGAAGGTGGTAAGGTCATTTGGACAAAAGGAGAAACTTGCTAGTGCAGGTTTTGATGAACTTCAGTTCTGGACAGAAAGGAAAGGGCATGGTTACATGAACCAAAAGTGATCCAAAGGTTGCATGCTCTTGGACTTAGGGGTTTAGAAGGAGGGACTATAAGCAGGAGAAATCACAAGGTCATTGGAGCAAAATTAAATGGGGTTGTAGTAGAAATCACAAGACTGGACCAGAATGAAAAAGAGGTTGGTTCACTCAAAAATTTCAAAGAACTACACTGGGTTTTTGCTTAAAGTTGAATCTCATGTTATTACCAACATCCCATAATTTTCGTGGAGGCTAGAAAGTATTATTTAAAATGGTTGCAGTGCAAAATTGCTCTCTGGACCAGAGAAGAAAATTGGGTGCACAGCTCAAAATATTTTATGAATAAAAGTTATTTTAGTATAAAAGTGATTTAAAGACACCACATGACACCTCCAAATTTTTTTGTGGGAATTATGAGTGAATTTGTCAAATGGTTGTAATGCAAAAGTGGCCATAAAACCTGAATAAGCTCATTTTTCAAGAAAAGAAGGTCAAGTAAATTAATTATGTAATTTATCCTGCTGATTCAAGAAAAATGTTTTCTTGAGAGGTTATACTAGTCAAATAACATATTTGAAAAGTTTTCTCTTTGGGAAAAACTCATCACAAGAAGGAAGAAAATGATTTAAAAAATCAAGATGGGGCTCAGAAATTCAAAGTTTTAATTCCTGGCAAAAATTTTAATTCATTAAAACAAGGCCAAAATTTTGGGGTGTCACACGTAGCATGTTCACATACATACAGCAGCCAGTGTGCAAGAAAGAAAATACGGCCACGTACGCACTTACGGGCAGGGTCTCGAACGCCTACTCGCGCATACGTACGGCCAGGGCTCGTGTACATGGTTGGGTCAGATGGAGAAACAACATCGTCGTCGTGTTCATGGGGAGCCAACCGGCTGGGTCGGAACGGAATGCGTCGTCGCGTTCAACGGGAGGGCTTGGACGGAACAGCCGATGGAAATGAGGCCTGGCGTACCGCAGAACAGAGGAAACGGCCTTGTGTTCAACCGGCCACGTTCGAAACAGGATCCTGTTCATCGGGAGGGGTCTGGTGTACCGCAAAACGGAGGAAGCGGACCACCTACGGTCGAAACGGGGGTCCTGTTGATCGAAAGGGGTGTGGCGTACCACAAAATGGAGGAAACGGACTTGTGTTGGAGCGCTACGGTTGAAACGGGGGTCCTGTTCATCGGGAGGGGTGTGGCATACCGCAAAACGGGACTCCACGGGATACTGTTCATCTCCACCATCGACCCCCTCCAGCCTCCATGGGCTACTGTTCATCCACCGTCGACCTCCTCCAGCCTCCACCTGCGACTGTTCATCCACGGGCTCCTGTTCATCCAGCATCCACCGCGTGCTACTCAAGTGGCTACTGTTCAACCAGCCCTCTCCACGGGCTCCTGTTCAACCACCCCTCCACGGGCTACTGTTCATCCTGCCCTCCACCATCTACTGTTCATCTTGCGCTCCACGGGGTGGTCCTGTTCATTCAGCCCTCCACGGGGTCCTATTCATCCAGCCCCAACCGGCTCGATCGATCGGGGTACTGTTCATCCAGAGGCAACACCATGGGGTCCTGTTCATCCACCCCCACCGGGAACTGTTCATCCACCCCCCTCCCCCCGCAACACTCACTGTTCATCCAGAGGCAGCATCGATCAGCTTCAGTTAGCAGCAGTAGCGAAGGAATCACTCATTCGGGTTCAGTTAACAGCCATCGATCGATCGCTGGGTTCAGAAACGCGTAGCCTGCAGTGCAATCGCTCGGGTTCAGTTAGAGCCCAACGCCTCGCACCCACGTGCGTGCGTGTACGAGAGAAACGCGCATCGCTCGGCCCCGACCACCCAACGTAACCGAGAAAACCCCGATATTTTCCTCGCCCTCACTTCTACCACAGTTTTTTCCATCATGTACGGCCCAAAGAATGTCATGCAGCAGCGCCTCCGGCCCGCCCAAGACGAAAAGCCCATTTTCTGTCATGATTTTTTGTCATAAAAGTAGGACCCCACCACATCTATGATGATACCGGGTTTTGTCACAATTATCGTCACAGAAGTGTCATAAGTATGACAGAAAAAGAATTCGTTCGGCCCAAAATGTAACGTATGTGTCTTTTTTTGTAGTGGAGTGACCTCTAGAACCTTGAGTGTGCCATGTTTAGTGCCGGCTCTACGCAACGAGCGCTTGCCTAAAGATTCAAAGGCCCACGTAAGGTGCCTAACTATACAACGGATCAACCCACAGAGGTTTGGATTGAGAGCTATGAGATGGCTATCGAGATGTTGGATGTTAGTGATGCTGCATGTGCTAAGTATTTCACCATGATGTTGGATGGGCCGGCTCGTAACTGGTTCATGGGCTGAATTGAAGTCCCGTTTCACTCAGAATTTCAGAGATACATGCAAGTAGCCCATGTCGATTCTTGACTTAGACACTTGTGTCCAGGGCGAAGGCGAGTCAAAGACCCATTGGGCGCACCGGATCTCGGCCATTATTCATTCCTCGGACAGTATTAACATCAGCTCAGTTGTCCTCATGTTGGAGAATAATTGTCGTTTTCTTCCCCTCAAACAGAAGCTGGGGTGGCTTAAGCGCCACCGTAATGATATGGGGGAGCTCATGGCGGCTCTCGTTAAATACGCTGACTCGGATAGTACCAAAGATCCAGAGTCTGATGAGGAGAAGGCTCGTTGTTGGCTCCCTTCCCGCTCAATATTTGGGGAGAGGACCAGGGCCTCTATAAATAGGACTAGCCACCACAATAGGAGGGACGAGTCTCGAACTCATTCAGTTCATCCTCACACCCACCAAGCACAAGAACACCTCGCCTCAGGAGGCTGTTCTTCCTCTTGTATTGTTCATCCTCAGCCCAAGAGGCAATCCACCACCACCACACCGGAGTAGGGTATTACACCACAAAGGTGGCCCAAACCAGTATAAATCTTGTGTCCTTTGTGTTGCGAGTTCGTCGAGTTAGCCCTTGAGATCTTAGCGAAGCTAGGACGTAGATTGGTAGGGGAAGATCTTTGTGCTCACCCCAGTGTCCGAACCTTGAGGGTTTTGCCGGAACCCATGATCCGACATTTGGCGCGCCAGGTAGGGGTGCACCGAAGCTCTTCTTCCACTAGCCGACCCGCTCGTCGATCCTTCGGCGCTCCACGGCTCCGATGTCCGGCGACTCAAGAGCCAATACCGACCGCTAGGCGGCCTGGCCGGCCCGGGCGGCGCCGTTTGCCCAAGAAGACCTCAACCCTGTGCCTCTGGCGGCACGCGCACTGCCAAACACCGCGGGGCGCGGGTGGCGCGGTCACTCACCCTCTGCTCTTACTCCACGACAAGTGCGAGCGGCCGCGAGGGCCTCAAGCCACGCTGCCGCCATAGCGCCGCACACCCGGAGGGAGCGGGTGAACATGAGGGCCGCGCTCACAGTGGCTCGAGAGCTGCTGCGATGCCGGTTAATGGAGAGCGGTCGGGATGCTTTGTTAGAGCGCATCGCCGAGCTCTTGGACGCCGCAACTTCAGGTGTGTCGCCCTTCTGTACTCCAATCACGCCACAAGCTGCGACCGGGTCGCATGGAGGACCACGCCGCGCCCGCATGCCCACAGGCGCACCACCATGCTTCATCGACACAGGCGCAACCAAAGGAGTCGTACGCCCACTCGCGCCCGCGCCACCTCCGCTGGGCGCGGGCACGAGCGCCGCCACCTACGATCCGGGCGGGATGCAACCCTACCATCCTCGAGGCGGCATGCTAAGACAGGCGACATGGAGCGTGGGGCACTACGGCGAGGTCTTCGAGGCGGCGGCTTCGAAGGCCTACGTGCCCCGCGTGATGGACCAGGAGTACATGCTGGAAGACGATCCTGGCTCGTTCCTCGAGCCGGGCTCGAAGGAGGAGGCGCTAGAAGTCGACACCTTTCAGGAGCCATCCGGAAGCCTCACCAACCGCGCCGGCGACAACGACTACAGGGTACCACTAATTCCTCAGGAGCCGGCTTACGCTAACCATGGTGCGCAGGAGGGTCACGTCACAGCAGCAGACGGTGGTCCCAACTCGTCGGCCTCCTTCCCGCCAGGAGGGGCATGCTGGGGATTGCAGGAAGGAAGCTGGGACGAAGGCCCACCCTAGCGCCGCGCGGAGCAAGGCGTCCCCCGGAGGTAGGCCCTCTGCCGGGGAGGTGCTCCAGTGCCTACCCTCGGCAGAGGACCCGTGGTCTCCGAGGGTGCTACTGGCGTCCCCTTTGCCCCTTTGGTGTCGTCCTGGTTTCTAGTCGCCCCCAAAGGTGGCCGAGGGAGGCGCAAGGCAGGGCCCTCCTCTAGCGATATGAAGTAAGGCTCACGCCTGTGAAGATCTCCGCCGTGACGCTCTCACGTAATATAGAGTTGGGCTGTACACGCCCCTGAGTCTCAGGAGTGCCACCCTCGGGCCTCGGGGGCTCCCTCCCACGTCCTAGTGGCAGCACTTAGCTCCGAGCTGGTGAGAAGACTTGAAGACAAGAAGACTAGACTAGGTGTCGGACGCGGCCATTTGCTTTGGATCCCTTTTCTGTAGCCTTGCCTTCTGGATCTGGATTTAAGTTGAAGTTGAATTTTCTTTGATGCGCGCGGGGGGTGCCTTTTCTCGTTCGAGCGATTTCTTGCTATCTCCTTATTCCAAAGCTCGCATTCGCTGCCTCCCCCTCGCGGTCCCCTCGCGAGCGGGGCTGGGCGCAACCTACGCACTGCGCGCGCCGATACCACGATCGGCACCTGATTCTTGCGAGGCCCTCTCAGGTGAATCAGCAGACCCTTCAGGAGTTTCTCGAGAGCTCACGACCTCACAATCCGGTTCGGGGCTTACCCCGGCTAAGGTAAGCCGCAACGGAAAACTTGCCACCAGACTCATGGATTCACAAAGGCGCACATTCAGCTTGACATAAAAGAATAAAGGCAGCGGTTTGTTTACACGAGGGGCTTCCACTCTCAAAATGCTCTTACAACCTCTAGGGACACGCCCAAGCCTCTGCATGCAAAAAAAAAAACAGCTGGGGAGCGCGGGGATCAGTCGGACATGTCGCTCGCCGCATCGCCTTCAGATGCGCCGCTGGCTGATAACCCACAAGTATAGGGGGTCGCAACAGTTTTCGAGGGTAGAGTATTCAACCCAAATTTATTGATTCGACACAAGGGGAGCCAAACAACATTCTCAAGTATTAGCAGTTGAGTTGTCAATTCAACCACACCTGGATAACTTAGTATCTGCAGCAAAGTATTTAGTAGCAAAGTAATATGGAAGTAACGGTAACGATAGCAAAAGTAATATTTTTGAGTGTTGTAGTGATTATAACAGTAGCAACGGAAAAGTAAATAAGCAGAGAACAATATGTGAAAAGCTCGTAGGCATTGGATCGGTGATGGAGAATTATGCCGGATGCGGTTCATCATGTAACAATCATAACATAGGGTGACACAGAACTAGCTCCAATTCACCAATGTAATGTAGGCATGTATTCCGAATATCGTCATACGTGCTTATGGAAAAGAACTTGCATGACATCTTTTGTCCTACCCTCCCGTTGTAGCGGGGTCCTAACGGAAACTAAGGGATATTAAGGCCTCCTTCTAATAGAGTACCGGATCAAAGGATTAACACATAGTGAATACATGAACTCCTCAAACTAAGGTCATCACCGGGAGTGGTCCCAATTATTGTCACTTCGGGGCTGCCAGATCATAACACATGGTAGGTGACTATAGACTTGCAAGATAGGATCAAGAACTCGCATATATTCATAAAAACATAATAGGTTCAAATCTGAAATCATGGCACTCGGGCCCTAGTGATAAGCATTAAGCATAGCAAAGTCATAGAACATCAATCTCAGAACATAGTGGATACTAGGGATCAAACCCTAACAAAACTAACTCGATTACATGATAAATCTCATCCAAACCATCACCATCTAGCAAGCCTACGATGGAATTACTCACGCACGGCGGTGAGCATCATGAAATTGGTGATGGAGGATGGTTGATGATGACGACGGCTACGGATTCCCCTCTCCGGAGCCCCGAACGGACTCCGGATCAGCCCTCCCGAGAGTTTTTAGGGCTTGGCGGCGGCTCCGTATCGTAAAACGCGATGAATCCTTCTCTCTGATTTTTTTTCTCCCTGAACACGAATATATGGAGTTGGAGTTGAGGTCGGTGGAGCGTTAGGGGGCCCACAAGGCAGGGGGTCAGGCGCGCCCCCCACCCTCGTGGATAGGTGGAGGCCCCTCTGATGTTGATTCTTCTTCCAGTATTTTTTATATTTTCCAAAAATAAGTTCCGTGGAGTTTCAGGTCATTCCGAGAACTTTTGTTTCTACACATAAATAACACCATGGAAAGTCTGCTGAAAACAGCGTCAGTCCGGGTTAGTTCCATTCAAATCATGCAAGTTAGAGTCCAAAACAAGGGCAAAAGTGTTTGGAAAAGTAGATACGACGGAGACGTATCAACTCCCCCAAGCTTAAACCTTTGGTTGTCCTCAAGCAATTCAGTTGATAAACTGAAAGTGATAAAGAAAAACTTTTACAAACTCTGTTTGCTCTTATTGTTATAAATATATAAAGCCAACATTCAAGTTTTCAGCAAAGATTATAACTAACCATATTCACAATAACATTTAGGTCTCATGTTTACTCATGTCAATGGCATAATTAACTAGCGAGCAATAATAATAAATCTCGGATGACAACACTTTCTCAAAACAATCATAATATGATATAACAAGATGGTATCTCGCTAGCCCTTTCTGAAACCGCAAAACATAAATGCAGAGCACCTTTAAAGATCGAGGACTGACTAAACATTGTAATTCATGGTAAAAGAGATCCATTCATAGTCATACCCAATATAAATTAATAATAATGGATGCAAATGACAGCCGTGCTCTCCAGCTGGTGCTTTTTAATAAGATGGTGATGACTCGACATAAAAGTAAATAGATAGGCCCTTCGCAGAGGGAAGCAGGGATTTGTAGAGGTGCCAGAGCTCGGTTTTGAAAGCAGAGATAAATAATATTTTGAGCGGGATACTTTCATTGACAACATAGCAACCAAGAGATGGCGATATCTTCCATGCTACATACATTATAGGCGGTTCCCAAACAGAATGGTAAAGTTTATACTCCCCCTCCACCAACAAGTATCAATCCATGGCTTGCTCGAAACAACGAGTGCCTCCAACTAGCAACAGCCCCGGGGGAGTTTTGTTTGCAATTATTTTGATTTAGTTTGCATAAAGCATGGGACTGGGCATCCCGGTGACCAGCCATTTTCTCGTGAGTGAGGAGCGGAGTCCACTCCTCTTGAGAATAACCCGCCTAGCATGGAAGATACGGACATCCCTAGTTGATACATGAGCTATTCGAGCATACAAAACAGAATTTCATTTGAAGGTTTAGAGTTTGGCACATACAAATTTACTTGGGACGGCAGGTAGATACCGCATATAGGAAGGTATAGTGGACTCATATGGCATAACATTGGGGTTTAAGGGATTGGATGCACAAGCAGTATTCCCGCTTAGTACAAGTGAAGGCTAGCAAAAGACTGGGAAGCGACCAACTAGAGAGCGACAACAGTCATGAACATGCATTAAAATTCATAGACATTGAGTACGAACATGAGTAGGATATAATCCACCATGAACATAAATATCGTGAAGGCTATGTTGATTTGTTTCAACTACATATGTGAACATGTGCCAAGTCGAGTCCCTTAAATCATTCAAAGGAGGATACCACCCCACTATACCACATCACAACCATTTTAATAGCATGTTGGCACGCAAGGTAAACCATTATAACTCATAGCTAATCAAGCATGGCATAAGCATCTATAATCTATAATTGTCATTGCAAACATGTTTATTCATAATAGGCTGAATCAAGAACGATGAACTAATCATATTTACAAAAACAAGAGAGGTCGAGTTCATACCAGCTTTTCTCATCTCAATTAGTTCATCATATATCGTCATAATTGCCTTTCACTTGCACGACCGAACGATGTGAATAATAATAATAGTACACATGCATTGGACTAAGCTGGAATCTGCGAGCATTCAATAAACAGGAGAAGACAAGGCAATATGGGCTCTTGGTTAAATCAACAATAATGCATATAAGAGCCATTTCAACAATTTAATCATGGTCTTCTCCTATCGACCCCCAAAGAAAAGAAACGAAATAAAACTATTTACATAGGAAAGCTCCCAACAAGCAAAAGAAGAACGGGAAATCTTTTTGGGTTTTCTTTTAATAATTACTACTACATCATGAAAAGTAAACTAGCTAAAAGCTATTACTATTTTTTTGGTTTTTCTTAAGGTTTATTAAACACACAAGAAGAAAGCAAGAAAAAGAAAATAAACTAGCATGGATATTACAAAGAAAAAGTATGAGCACTGACATCTAGCAATGAGTGTGTGAACATGAATGTAATGTGGTGAGAAATACGTACTCCCCCAAGCTTAGGCTTTTGGCCTAAGTTGGTTTATTGCCACGGATGGCCTGGCAGATATCCAAAGTTGTAGCTGGGGTCGTACTGAGATGCAGCAGCTATTTCCTCCTGAGCTGTAGCATGGCAGCGAGCTGCCTCCGCCCTCCTCTCGTACGCATCTGCCTCCTCCCTGGTTATAAAATGTCTTCCTTTTGCCTGAAAGTCAAAGAGAGCAGGAGCAGGGAGAATAATATTGACAGGGGGACGCCTGTCAAAGATTAGTCGATACTGGAGAGGTGATTCATTCCTCTCGACAAACTGGTGGTGAACCATAGCATTAAAGTCTGGATAAGTAGGAGGCAATTCAATATCATCATTATGTATGGTTACACCAAGAAAATCAGCTAAGCGGGTTGCATAAATTCCACCAAAGAAATCTCCATTAAATCTATTATGATGCAACCTACGTGCAACAATGGCTCCCATATTATAAGATTTGTCTCCTAACACAACACTCCTAAGAATACTGAGGTCAGGGACACACATATGACATGCTTCATCTTTACTATTTATGCACCTACCTATGAAGAGAGCAAAATAATGTATAGCAGGAAAATGAATGCTCCCTATGGTAGCTTGTGCTATATCTCTAGATTCCCCCATAGTTATACTAGCAAGAAAATTCCTAAATTCAGATTTGCGAGGTTCACTAGCACTACCCCATTGTGGAAGTTTGCAAGCAGTGGTAAAATCCTCTAAGTCCATAGTATAAGATTTTTCATAAAGATCAAACAGGACAGTTGGAGAATTGCGTGAAGATGAAAATTCAAACCTCCTCACAAAGGAACTAGTGAGATAGTGCTACTGGCAGCACTTTTCCTCCTCGAAGCTCACAAGATCAGCGTTACGCAAATATGCGTTAAATTCTTCCTTGTTTCCCGCTCGATCCATAAAGTCCTCTGAAGGCCATTCACAAGGCTGCACTGGAGCGTTCCTTGGTGGCTCATCGTCAGCATCACGCATTGCAAGCCTGGGTCGTTGCTTCCTTGAAGAACCACCTTGGTACATTTTCCTAAGCATATTTCTTCCTGTGAAAAATTTCTGAAATTTTTAGTAACTTCAAATAAAAGTAACCAAACTCAACCAAATTGATAGCAACTACTCCTACAAGTGCCTAGAGCCTATATCATGCATTAGAACTACTTGGAACCATATAAATTTGACATGCAAGCTCAACAACATGGTCACCTAGGCAGCACAAATTTGCAATGAATAAAGCACTAGAACAAAAACCAATTGGACCAATGGAGGAGTCACATACCAAGGAACAATCCCCCCCAAGCAGTTTTGTGAGAGGTGCTTTGAGCAAGGAGATCGAAAATCGCAGCAAAATGAGCTAGAAGTCGTGCTTGAGCTGGATGGTGATTTTTTTGGGAGGAAGAAGAAGTGTGTGGGTGCAGGAATAAGTGGAGGGGAGCCACCATGGGCCCACAAGGCAGGGGGCGCGCCCTGGACCCTCGTGGCCAGGTACTTGCTCCCCTTGTTGTGTTCTTAGTGCTAGATATTCTCAAATATTCTAGAAAAAATCATATTTCATTTGCAGGGCATTTGGAGAACTTTTATATTTGGGGTATTTTTATATTGCATGACTAAATCAGAAAACAGACAGAAAAATATTATTTTTACTTTATTTCAACTAAATAACAGAAAGTAGAAAGAGGGTACATAAGGTTGTGCCTTCTAGTTTCATCCATCTCATGCTCATCAAAAGGAGTCCACTAACAAGGTTGATCAAGTCTTGTTAACAAACTCATTCCGAATAACATGGAACCAGAGAAATTTCGAATACCACTATGTTACCTCAATGGGAATATGCACATCCTCAATAATAAGAATATCATATTTCTTCTTAATATTAGGAAGAGGAAATTCAAAACCTCCAAAAATAATCAATGGAATTTTTTCAATAGAGTTGATACTATGAACTTGAGGTTGTTTCCTCAGAAAGTGTACCGTATGCTCATTACCATTAACATGAAAAGTGGCATTGCCTTCCTTCCAATCAATAACAGCCCCTGCAGTATTCAAAAAAGGTCTTCCAAGAATAATAGACATACTATCGTCCTCAGGAATATCAAGAATAACAAAGTCCATTAGAATACTAACATTTGCAACTACAACAGGCACATCCTCACAAATACCGACAGGTATAACAGTTGATTTATCAGGCATTTGCAAAGATATTTCAGTAGGTGTCAACTTATTCAAATCAAGTATACGATATAAAGAGAGAGCCATAACACTAACACCGGCTCCAAGATCACATAAGGTAGTTTTAACATAATTTCTTTTAATGGAGCATGGTATAGTGGGTACTCCTGGATCTCCAAGTTTCTTAGGTATTCCACCCTTAAAAGTGTAATTAGCAAGCATGGTGGAAATTTCAGCTTCCAGTATCTTTCTTTTATTAGTAACAATTTCTTTCATATACTTAGCATAAGGGTTCATTTTGAGCATATCAGTTAATCGCATACGCAAAAAGATAGGTCTAATCATTTCAGCAAAGCGCTCAAAATCCTCATCATCCTTTTTCTTGGATGGTTTGGGAGGAAAAGGCATGGGTTTCTGAACCCATGGTTCTCTTTCTTTACCGTGTTTCCTAGCAACAAAGTCTCTCTTATCATAACGTTGATTCTTTGATTGTGGGTTATCAAGATCAACAGCAGATTCTATTTCTACATCATTATCATTGCTAGGTTGAGCATCATCATGAACATCATCATTAACATTATTACTAGGTTCATGTTCATCACCAGATTGTGTTTCAGCATCAGAAATAGAAATATCATTTGGATTGTCAGGTGGTTCAGGAATAGGTTCACTAGAAGCATGCAAAGTCCTATCATTTTTATTTTCTTCTTTTTAGAAGTACTAGGTGCATCAATAATATTTCTCTAAGAATCTTATTCAATTCTCTTAGGGTGGCCTTCAGGATACAAAGGTTCCTGAGTCATTTTACCGGTTCTAGTAGCCACTCTAACAGCATAGTCATTATTCTTATTATGTAATTCATTGAGCAAATCATTTTGAGCTTTAAGTACTTATTCTACTTGAGTGGTAACTGTCGTGGATTTGTCACGGCAGATGTCCTTAGTGTCAGGACTTAGTTGCGAGGCCAACGCATCTATGTGGTAGCTTGAGAGGGGTTGAGTGGGACGAGAGACGCAGGGCGGATCAACACACAAGACAAGGGTTTAGACAGCTTCGGGCCCCGGGAAACATCATCCGGTAAAAACCCTACATGATGTTTGAGGCTAGGTCTCATTATCATCCCGAGGGAGACGCCGTAAACCGGCTCTTGTGTCTAGCCCTAGAGATTATTGATTGCTTGTAGCTTGTAGCTTCTAACTTGTCCTCTCCCCCTTTGGGGAGCCCTGCCCCTCCTTATATATGTTGAAGGGGCGGTTTACATGTGGAGTCCTATTGGGATTAGGACTAGTCTATCTTTAATACAAACCGGATACAAGTCCTGGCTTTAACTCCTTGTAAGGAAAATATTCCTTTCCTCTTAAACCGGCCTACAATAGTTGAACCGGCCTTCATGAACCGCCAGACGGGCCACCGGGTCTTGTCGCTCCTCTGACCCGCCCGTCGGGTTACCAGTGAGTTACAACGTCCCGACGGGTTGCTGGTAAACCGCCAGGTCTGGGCGGGTCTTCAGATAAACCGCCAAGTCCGGCTGGGTTAACTTCCGGCCGGTTTACACCGCGGGGTATATCCCCAACAGTAACCATAGAAGCATGTTTACTAATGAGTTTAAGTTCACCTTTAACTCTATACATATAATCACCCAAGTGTTCAAGCATATCGGAATTATATTTCAATTGTCTACCAAAATAAGCATTAAAATTTTCTTGCTTAACAATAAAATTGTCAAACTCTTCTAAGCACTATCAAGCAGACTTATAACGAGGAATATCACCTTCATCAAATCTATAGAGAGAATTTACCTTTACCACCTGTGTCGGGTTATCAAGACCATGTGTTGCTTCTATAGGTGATGGATTAAGATCATATGTTTCTTCAACAGGCGGTAAATTAAGACCATGTATTTCTTCAATAGGAGGTAAATTCTTAACATCTTCAGCTTTAATACCTTTTTCTTTCATAGATTTCTTTGCCTCTTGCATATCTTCAGGACTGAGAAATAGAACACCCCTCTTCTTCGGAGTTGGTTTAGGAATAGGCTTAGGAATTGGCTCAGGAAGTGTCCAATTATTGTCATTAGTCAACATATTATTCAATAAAATTTCATCTTCATATGGTGTTCTTTCCCTGAAAACAGAACCAGCACGACTATCCAGGTAATCTCTAGAAGCATTAGTTAGTCCATTATAAAAGATATCAAGTATTTCATTTTTCTTAAGAGGATGATCAGGCAAAGCATTAAGTAATTGGAGAAGCCTCCGCCAAGCTTGTGGGAGACTCTCTTCTTCAATTTGCACAAAATTACATATATCCCTTAAAGCAACTTGTTTCTTATGAGCAGGGAAATATTTAGCAGAGAAGTAATAAATCATATCCCGGGGACTACGCACACAACCAGGATCAAGAGAGTTGAACCATATCTTAGCATCACCCTTTAATGAGAACGGAAATATTTTAAGGATATAAAGGTAGCGAGTTCTCTCATCATTGGTGAATAGGGTGGCTATATCATTTAATTTAGTAAGATGTGCCACAACAGTTTCAGATTCATAACCATAAAAAGGATCAGATTCAACCAAAGTAATTATATCAGGATCAACAGAGGATTCATAATCCTTATCAGTAACATTGATAGGTGAAGTAGCAAAAGCAGGGTCAGGTTTCATCCTAGCATTAAGAGATTGCTGCTTCCATTTAGCTAATAATCTCTTTAGATCATATCTATCATTGCAAGCTAAAATAGCTCTAGCAGATTTTTCATCCAGAACATAACCCTCAGGCACAATAGGTAATTCATATTTATTAGGGGGAGAGTCTTCATCATCACTTTCATCAATATTATCAGTTTCAATAGTTTCATTCTCTCTAACCCTAGCAAGTTGTTCATCAAGAAATTCACCAAGTGGCACATTAGTATCAAGCATAGAAGTAGTTTCATCATAAGTATCATGCATAGTAGAAGTGGCATCATCAATAACATGCAACATATCAGAATGAATTGCAGAAGCAGGTTTAGGTGCCGCAAGCTTACTCAAAACAGAAGGTGAATCAAGTGCAGAGCTAGATGGCAGTTCCTACCTCCCCTCATAGTTGAGGGATAAATTTTTGTTTTCTCGTCTTTCAAGTTCTTCATAGTGACCAGCAGATATAAATCCCAAGTGACTCAAAGAATAGAGCTATGCTCCCCGGCAACGGCGCCAGAAAATAGTCTTGATAACCCACAAGTATAGGGGATCGCAACAGTTTTCGAGGGTAGAGTATTCAACCCAAATTTATTGATTCGACACAAGGGGAGCCAAAGAATATTCTCAAGTATTAGCAGTTGAGTTGTCAATTCAACCACACCTGGATAACTTAGTATCTGCAGCAAAGTATTTAGTAGCAAAGTAATATGGAAGTAACGGTAAAGATAGCAAAAGTAATATTTTTGGGTTTTGTAGTGATTATAAAAGTAGCAACGGAAAAGTAAATAAGCAGAGAACAATATGTGAAAAGCTCGTAGGCATTGGATCGGTGATGGAGAATTATGCCGGATACGGTTCATCATGTAACAATCATAACATAGGGTGACACAGAACTAGCTCCAATTCATCAATGGAATGTAGGCATGTGTTCCGAATATAGTCATACGTGCTTATGGAAAAGAACTTGCATGACATCTTTTGTCCTACCCTCCCGTGGCAGCGGGGTCCTAACGGAAACCAATGGATATTAAGGCCTCCTTTTAATAGAGTATCGGACCAAAGCATTAACACATAGTGAATACATGAACTCCTCAAACTAAGGTCATCACCGGGAGTGGTCCCGATTATTGTCACTTCTGGGTTGCCGGATCATAACACATGGTAGGTGACTATAGACTTGCAAGAGAGGATCAAGAACTCACATATATTCATAAAAACATAATAGGTTCAGATCTGAAATCATGGCACTCGGGCCCTTGTGACAAGCATTAAGCATAGCAAATTCATAGCAACATCAATCTCATAACATAGTGGATACTAGGGATCAAACCCTAACAAAACTAACTCGATTACATGATAAATCTCATCCAACCCATCACCGTCCAGCAAGCCTACGATGGAATTACTCACGCACGGCGGTGAGCATCATGACATTGGTGATGGAGGATGGTTGATGATGACGACGGCGACGGATTCCCATCTCCGGAGCTCCGAACGGACTCCAGATCAGTCCTCCCGACAGGTTTTAGGGCTTGGCGGCGGCTCCGTATCTAAAACGCGATGAATCCTTCTCTCTGATTTTTTTCTCCCGGAACACGAATATATGGAGTTGGAGATGAGGTCGGTGGAGCGTCAGGGGGCCCACGAGGTAGGGGGCGCGCCCCCCACCCTCGTGGACAGGTGGAGGCCCCCCTGACGTGGATTCTTGTTCCAGTATTTTTTATATTTTCCAAAAATAAGTTCTGTGGAGTCTCAGGTCATTCCAAGAACTTTTGTTTCTGCACATAAATAACACCATGGAAAGTCTACTGAAAACAGCGTTAGTCCGGGTTAGTTCCATTCAAATCATGCAAGTTAGAGTCTAAAACAAGGGCAAAAGTGTTTGGAAAAGTCGATACGACGGAGACGTATCACTCGCGTCGCTGACACCATCGCCAGCATCACCGTCGCCTCCTCCGGTGCCGTCAACTTCATCAGCCATGCCGCCTTCATCCACCGCGACCACCACCGCGTCGTCATCAGAAGAGAAGGCCCTGACCAGCGTGTCCACCTTATCCTCCACCCACCGCGCCAGGTCACCCCGGATGGCCTCAGGGACTGGAGCGATGGCGGTGTCAAAGTCGAAGTCCCAGTAGGTGTTCTGAAGATGGCTAAAGACACGAGAGAATGCGTGCCCCAGCAGGTTGCGGCTCTTCTCTTTGACAAGCAAGCGAGCTCTCTCCGAGCGGTTCTCCAGGCGCGTCACCACATCGGTGAAGAAGCGGAGGTGGCTGGCGTAGTCGTTCACATGGGGGTGAGGGGCGTTCTCATCACAGATGTGGCCCAAGGCAATATTGGCCCTGTTCCGAAGGTCCTAAAGCGTGGGAGCATGCACTCACTCCAGCGTCCGCCGTTGAAGCACTTCGTCCCAGTTCTGCCGCGCAACAGACTCGGCATCAGCAACCCGCTTCTAAAGAGAGAGCAGATCTGCGTGGGCAGAGGCCAATTCCGCCTGTGCCATGACCAGGACGGCTGCCGTGGCCTCCTCACGCCTCTCCACCTCGGCTAGCCTGGGCCTAAGGGCAACGGCCCTACCCGCAGCCTCCGTCTTCGCAAGCTTCAACTTTAGGTCATGCCTACCCTCAAGACCCGCGCGATCCTCGGCCACCCGGCGATCGACCTCCTCCTGGGCCTTGGCCTCGCGAGCACCGACGACATCTTCCGCTTGAGCAACTTGATGCTCCCTAGTCTCCAGTCCCTCAAGCTCGAGGCTATGTTCCACGGCTTCCAGCGCCAACGCCTCCTCGCGCCTCCGGATCACTTCTTCTTCGGCGGGCGTCCCCCTCAGCGACGCAAGGGCGGCTCTGCGCGCCTCCACTTGCCGCTCCAAGGAGGCGCTCCAGGCTTGGAGCTCCCACGTGCGCTTCTCTGCGGCCTCGCGGCAGCGGTCAGCTTCTTGGGCCTCTTCTAGAGCTCGGGAGCAGGCTTCACGCGAGGTTGCGAGAGAAGCTTCAGCCTTCGCGTTATCAAGCTCGCGCTGGAGATGCTCCAGGTTGATGGCCACTTTCAACTTATGCCTCTCCTTCGCCAACCGAAGACCCTCAGCCTTGAGGCACGCGTCGATACCTGCGAGTTCTTCATCGAGTCGGTTCATCGCGCCCATCGCCTCCTGGAAGAGCTCGTGACGAACAACGCTTCGTCCATGCTCGAACTCGAGCGCACGGTCCATCTCATCCTCCACCGTGGGGGCTGCAAGCGGGGCCTGAAGTGGCCCGCCCCCTCCCAGCAGGGGGCTGGGGGCTGGCGCATGCCAGGAGGCCAGCCAGGCCTCTCGAGGGGCCAGGACGAATCGGGGCCTGCTGCTTGAGAAGGCGCCTGTTGGTGTCAAAACCGACGGATCTCGGGTAGGGGGGCCCGAACTGTGCGTATAAGGCGGATGGTAACAGGAGGCAGGGGACACGATGTTTACCCAGGTTCGGGCCCGATACCCTACTTCCTGCTTGATTGATCTTGATGATATGAGTAGTACAAGAGTTGATCTACCACGAGATCGTAGAGGCTAAACCCTAGAAGCTAGCCTATGGTATGATTGTTGTTGTCCTACAGACTAAACCCTCCGGTTTATATAGAAACCGGAGGGGGCTAGGGTTACACAGAGTCGGTTACAAGGGAGGAGATCTTTATATCCGTATCGCCAAGCTTGTCTTCCACGCCAAGGAGAGTCCCATCCGAACACGAGACGAAGTCTTCAATCTTGTATCTTCATAGTCCAACAGTCCGGCCAAAGGATATAGTCCGGCTGTCCGGATACCCCCTAATCCTGGACTCCCTCAGTAGCCCCTGAACCAGGCTTCAATGACGATGAGTCCAGCGCGCAGATTGTCTTCGGCATTGCAAGGCGGGTTCCTCCTTCGAATACTCCATCGAAGATCTTGAACACAAGGATAGTGTCCGGCTCTGCAAAACAAGTTTCCACATACCACCGTAGAGAGAATAATATTTACACAAATCTAATCGGCTGACACACTCGATATCATGACAACATACCATGGTCCGGTCCTTATTCGAACTGTTATTCTCAACCAGCCTTGGCGCATATCGCGAGGCGGTTTCCTTGGCACGTCTTGTCGAAGCAGAGATCGTGTCCCCTTATCACGGGATTCTCATCAATACTGATGTGGGTAACCCAACCGCGCCATCAATTACGGCGCTTGGGGAATAAGCGAGTTTACCAGCCTATTGGGGGCGTATAGTTTCGTCTGCCTTTATAAAGGGATAAGGGTTCACCTTTTTTCACCCACGCCTTCTTCCTCCTTGCTCATCCATTATCGCGCACTCGAGATCCAACACCCAAGTTCGCACCTTTCTCCTCACACCGCCCTAACCATGTCTGGAGCAGGAGGCAAGTGGATGAAATCCTCCGTCACGGAGGAGGACATCAAAAAGCTGCGGGGAGCCGGATACTTGGCCGCGGATATCACGCACCGGCTGCCCGACGAGGGGCAGATCGTCCCTACCCCGAAACCTTACGAGAGGGTAGTTTTCCTCACCCACTTCGTCCGCGAACTGGGGTTTCCCCTTCACCCGTTCGTCCGCGGCCTCATGTTCTACTACGGGCTGGACTTCCATGATCTAGCCCCGAACTTTATCCTCAACATCTCGGCGTTCATCGTCGTGTGCGAGGCCTTCCTCCGCGTCCAGCCCCACTTCGGCCTATGGCTGAAGACCTTCAATGTCAAGCCGAAGGTTGTAGGCGGCCAGCAAGCGGAATGCGGAGGCGCCATGGTGAGCAAAAATTCCCAATGTCACATGGCTCGAGGGCTCCTACGTGGAGACCATAAAGGGGTGGCAATCGGGGTGGTTCTACATCACCGAGCTGCGCTACACCGACTGGGTGGCGGCCCCCGAGTTCCGATCCGGAATCCCCATGCGGCTTACCTCCTGGAAAGAGAAGGGCTCGTCCTGGGGTTCATCGGCGGAGCTAGCCGGGCTCCAGAAGTGTATCCGGAACATAATAAGCAAGAAACTCAAGCTTGTCAACATGGTCCAGGTCATGCTCTTCCGTCGGATCCTCCCGTGTCAACAACGGGCGTTTAATTTATGGGAGTTCGACCCGGCCCAGCACCAGACTCTACGCGAGCTCTTCGACACTACGCACAAAGACGTCTGGAGGGTGTTGTTCAAGGGTGCCGAGGTCCCCCCTCCCTTATTGAGGACCGCGGACTTAGCGCGAAGCGCCCTGCGAATCCGGTAAGTTCTATACACCTTGTAGGGTATTTACTTTCCCCGGTTTAATCAAGTGCGGGATCTGAGCTCTCATGCCCTTAACAGGACTGGGTGGAGACATCGGAGCAGATCGACTGCCCGGCCCCCCTGCCCGAAGATCTAGCCAGCGCTCTCCTGACGGAGATGCTGACTCCAACACCTTATGAGGTGCCGGAGAAGAAGACCAAGAAGAAGGCCACGGGGTCCCGAAAGAGTTCCCGGCGTCAGGTGATATCGGACTCATCGTCCGATAACTCCGGGACGCACTCCTCCCATGAAGACGAGGAGGAGGAAGATGAAGGTTCTCCCCCTCCAGCCGAGGAAGACAGGAAAAGGAAGGCCGCCCCAACTAGGGAGGCCGAAGGGTCCAAGAAGGGAAGGACTCTCCTTCCGGACTGTTCCACGACCGCTGCTCATAGCGAAGACGAGTGGTTGCCCAGGGACAAGCCCCTGGCGAAGTCGTAAGTATTCGGATACCAAAGTAATTCATGGTATGCTTTTATCGCATTGCTTCTCCTTACGCCGAACATGATTATGCAGTCCGTCCCGAGCCCGTATTGACGTATCTTCGTCGGACGGTTCTTTGGACCCGTCGGATATGAATAGTGATTCACTTCCGACCGCCTCCTCACCTCGCCCTACGGACAACGTCGAGGTGTTGTCTCAAAGGGCACCAAGCTAAGGGGAGGTAGTCCTGGAGGCGCCTCAAGGCGACCTTCCGGACCCTGGGCGCAGAGGGAACAAGACTCCCATGGGCTCCAAGTTCGGCCCTCAGCCGAACACCGCATCGGAACCACCAGTGGTCCCGGGCTCCGGCAAGCGGCCCCCTGATAAGAGGGGTAAGCCACCTGTGCCGGTGACCTTTGTCCATCCAGAGGCGCCGGACAACTTGCTAGAAGTGCTTCGCAGCGCTTCCATCGATGAAGACCACCGCACTGTCTTGAGTGCGGTGATCAAGAAGGTTCAGTTCGCCAAGAGCAGACTGACCGAAGCCTGTGCCAGCCTCCTAATAGGCTTTGAGGTGAGTAATCGAAATATAGGAAAATATTACCGCATAGACAGTAGCCCGTGATGCTTTGTTCGGTGTTCGCGAAGAAAAGCCGAATGGAGGATCAAATAGTAACTACAGGAGTATAATCCAAATATGTCTATATGTGTATGCAGACTTCACTGCTGGCCGCTGCCGCACGTCCTGCGGAGGTCGCCGCCCTGAAGCAGGACCTCGAGCGGTCCAAGGAAGAACTCAGCATTGCCAAGAGGCAGCTCGAGGAGAACAAAGGTAAGCAATACCTTGTATATATAATAACCAGTTTTGGTTGTAAGATAATCGGATCATCATGAACGTGCCAGGGACCACGAACGAAGTGGCGACCCTAAAGCAGGCGCTGTCCGAGGCCGAAAACAAAGTGGCCAAGGAGCGCCTCGATAGAGAAAGTCAAGAAGCCCGAGTAGGCGAGGTGCAGCAAGAGCTCCAAGCGCTCGTGAAGAAGCACGAGTCCTTGGAGCTTGACTCGAAGACACGAGAGTCCGAGCTTGCCAAGGCCCTCGAAAGCGCAAAACATGCCAAGGCCGAAGCCCAGAATGCCCTCTAGGAGATTGAGGCAGTGAAGAAGATAGCGGCGGGTAAGGCATTCATTATGCAAAGCAAGCATGTGAAAGGAAATTTCTATTTACTTACCTGAGTTCGGAGCTCTCTAGGGGCGTTCGCAGATCTGCCCTGCAGTGTGTCTGACGCTGCGGAGTTCTACCGGGCCGAGGAGGGGAGCTCGACGGAGAAGGTGTTCTGCTCTCAGTATACTGGGACCGAACACCCGATGCCCATGAGCGACCAGCTGAAGCAACTGGTCGAGCTCCACAAGGCGGCCGAACAGGCCATGAAGGGCCTTATAGTCTGGATGTGGCCTGGCGATGCCCTTCCCAACAGCTACTTCGGCCTGGTGAGGCCGCTTGTGGATGCCTGCCCACGGTTGGAAGTCATAATACGGTCCGTCTGCATTGAAGGTGCGCGCAGGGCCTTTGCCCGTGCGAAGGTGCACTGGTCCAAGATGGACGCCGAGAAGCTGGTGAAGGAGGGGCTGCCGCAGGGCAAGGAGCATCGCCACCCTGAAATGTATTATGAGGGTGTCCTGAAGGGTGCCCGTCTCGTGGCGAACGAGTGTACCAAAGATGTAATTTTTGAATAAACTTGCTCGTGTGATCATGTGTGATGAAAACTAGTTCATGTGCGCTATGCAACGCTTTTTTATTTAAAATATTACCTTCTGTGCGGCCGTTTATAAATCTGAGAGTTAGCTAGTCATCGGCTTCTGCCCCCATGAAACTAGTGTTGGGGTGTTCGAGATAAACCTGAGCACTCTTTTTCCCATTTTTGGGTCCTTCGAGGGAGGTGCTCAGCGCAACGAACCAGGCAATCGGACTATAATGCTTTATGACTCTCACTTAGCCATAGAAGTCTACAATTTTAAATTTTGGCGAAGCCCCTAGTATTCGGAAGGCCGAATTTGGGGCGCTATACACGCCTAAGTCGGACAAGGCCGACTCCTCACCCGAAGCGGAAAAAGTCTTTAGGGACTTGAGACCTTTCGAATAGCGACCAACTCTCGCCTTATCATGACAATTAGTTTTAGCTTTCTCTACTGAGGTGCTCGTCCGGAAGAACCGGGGCACAATCGCAGTAGTTCTCCCTGTGCTACCTTAGCCGATATAGCGGAATGTAAGGCACCAAGACATGGGAGCCGGGCAAATCCAACTATTGACCCAAGACATGATTCGGAGCTGATGCATATAATGCTATAAGTTCGGGGTGCCGCACTGTCGAAAGTGTTCGGACTTCTCACACCGTATTATGGGGTATACGGAAGCCCCTGGCGTACTGACCGTACCGTAGTGTACGGGTGCTGATTGTCATAAATGAACATATATAAAAAAGAATATAGAATGCGATAATAGACTAGTGTTATGCATTCTTTATTCGAGAAATGCGTCGAAGCATACTGATACAAATAGTGCGGTAAGCAAAAAATAGGACTATTTGACATGTCCCATCCAAGGGCAAGCTGCGGACTGGTATCTCAAAGTAGGTATTTAATTCGTTATCAGAGACCACCGAGGGATTCCATTGTACGACGTAGCTTCCTGCCTCCTTGGATATTGTATCATATTGTCCGGCAATCATACTGCCGGATAGGGCTTCCAGATAGTAAAACCCTAAAAGAGAGAGAATGATAAAGATAGTAAGCCCCTAGAGCGGTTGAGCCGCATTGTGGGACCAGCCATGATCGTGCCCCCGCCTACATCTATGGTATTTTCAATGCGTAATTATGTACGCGCTGCGCGAATCTCGCCGTTCGACTGAGACTAGGGCGGGGGCCGAATTGCTAGGCGAGCTCTGAACGTGCCAGGCGATCCTGCTGCAGGTTACTCCGGACGCGCTTGACGGTGTCCGGGGGCTTTATCGCTGAACCGGCGGATTGCCTTAAGAGGTTGCTTTGTGCCTCCGCTGCGAGGGCCGCAGTGTGCTCCTCCGTACGGAGCGAGCGCTCTGTGTTTCCATTGACTGTGATGACCCCCCTAGATCCTGGCATCTTGAGCTTGAGGTATGCGTAATGCGGTACCGCATTGAATCTTGCAAATGCGGTTCACCCGAGCAGTGCGTGGTAGCCGCTGCGGAACGAGACGATATCGAAGATTAACTCCTCGCTTCGGAAGTTGTCCGGAGATCCGAAAACCACTTCCAGTGTGATTGAGCCCGTACAATGGGCCTCTACACCTGGGATGATGCCTGTAAAGGTCGTTTTTGTGGGTTTGATCCTTGAGGGGTCTATACCCATTTTGCGCACTATATCCTGGTAGAGCAGGTTCAGGCTGCTGCCACCGTCCATAAGGACTTGATTGAGGTGAAATCCGTTGATGATGGGGTCTAAGACCAATGAGCAGATCCGCCATGACGGATACTAGTGGGGTGGTCCCTGCGATCGAAGGTGACCGGACAAGAGGACCATGGGTTGAACTTTGGGGCGACGGGCTCCATCGCATATACGTCCCTTAGTGCACGCTTCCGTTCCCTCTTGGGGATGTGGGTTGCGTATATCATGTTCACCGTCATCACTTGCGGGGGGAACCTCTTCTGTCCTCCCGTGTTCGGCGGCCGTGGCTCGTCTTCGTCATCGCTGTGTAGCCCCTTATCCTTGTTTTCGGCGTTTAACTTGTCGGCCTGCTTGAACACCCAACATTCTCTGTTGGTGTGATTGGCTGGCTTGTTCATCCTCCGGCTCTAGATCGTGCTGGAGGGAATTGTCATCATCCTCTGCACTGTCCGGAGTACTGTTATCTCCAGTGCTGGTATCACCGCTTTTGCTGTGGCGAGACTTAGAGCGGCGCCGCTGACGCCGGCGCTTGGGTTGCTTCTTGGAGGGGTCATCCTCCATTGTCTTGTCGCCATTGCCTTCTTTGGGTGTATCCACCATATATATGTCATATGATGAGGTGGTGGTCCAGTGCCCCGTGGGCAGTGGTTCCTGTTCTACTCCTTCATCGTTGTCCATACCATCGATGTCTTCGGAGTCAAAGTCGAGCATGTCGGTTAAATCATCGACAGTGGCTACTAAGTGGGTGGTGGGTGGGGAGTGAATTTCTTCGTCATCCGCATCCCACTCTAGCCAAACATAGTTCGCCCAAGGTTCTCCTGACAGGGAGAGAGACCTTAACGAGTTCAGTACATCGCCGAAGGGCGGGTGCTGAAAGATATCTGCGGAGGTGAACTCCATGATCGGCGCCCAATCGGATTCGACAGGCATGGGCGCAGGCGGTTCAGAGTCCGTGGCCGGAGACGAGTCCCGTGGTTCGGCGTCACGGCTCTCGTGAAGGGTAAGGTCAGTGTTCGGCTCTATCGCCGCTGAGAGTTCGGCCTCCAAGGCGGGGTCTATCCGCCCGTCCTCGGATGGCGCAACCTGCTCCGGATTGAATGCCGGAGTAGTTACTGGTGTGATCTCCCGAGCACTGTCCGACGGCAGAGCTATATCGTGCTCATCGTGATCGTGCGGCACACCTGGCATGGGCCCGAAGCCGTCAAAGATCAAGTCTCCATGGATATTAGCAGTGTAATTCAAGTTTCCGAACCTGACCTGGTGGCCGGGGCGTAGCTCTCGATCTGCTCCAGATGGCCAAACAAGTTAACCCGCAGTGCTAAGCCGCCGAATACGAAGATTTGTCAGGGGAGGAAGACCTCACCCTGGACTGCATTGTTACCGATGATCGGAGGGGCCATCAAGCCTTACGGCGATGGCACAGTGGAACTCTCAATGAAAGCACCAACGTCGGTGTCAAAACCGGCGGATCTCGGGTAGGCGGTCCCGAACTGTGCGTATAAGGCGGATGGTAACAGGAGGCAGGGGACACGATGTTTACCCAGGTTCGGGCCCTCTCGATGGAGGTAATACCCTACTTCCTGCTTGATTGATCTTGATGATATGAGTAGTACAAGAGTTGACATACCACGAGATTGTAGAGGCTAAACCCTAGAAGCTATCCTATGGTATGATTGTTGTTGTCCTATGGACTAAACCCTCCGGTTTATATAGACACCGGAGGGGGCTAGGGTTAAACAGAGTCGGTTACAAGGGAGGAGATCTTTATATCCGTATCGCCAAGCTTGCCTTCCGCGCCAAGGAGAGTCCCATCCGGACACGAGATGAAGTCTTGAATCTTGTATCTTCATAGTCCAACAGTCCGGCCAAAGGATATAGTCCGGCTGTCCGGATACCCCCTAATCCTGGACTCCCTCAGCGCCCAAGACCGAAGCCATCCAGCCATCATCCACGATCAGAGGAGGAGCCCTCAGCATGCTCGCTGAGCTCCAGTCAAGGCCATGGAGGAAGGACGACGGGGGCATAAGCTCAAGGCGCCATGGAGGCAAGCGCGCCCCTGCAACCGACCCCGCACCAAGGGCGATGTGGAGGCTAGGGGAGCTCAAGGTCAGCGGGGGAGACGAGGAGAGAGAAGACTGCTTCTCGGGAGACTCAGCGGCTGTGGCGGAAGGGACCCTGAAGAGCCAACGTCAGGGAGGAAAGCAGCACTCAAGAAGCCACAAAGATATGGTACTTACTCATCAATGGCGATGTACTTCCTCCGTTTCAACGGCCCAAAGATGCCACCGCTGCCGCTCGGGGACCTCTTCCTCTTCCGGAGCTCCTCGAAGTCCATGCAGAGCTGACCAAAGCGTTGGACATGGCAGCCAGCACGAGGTGCAGCAGGAGAAGCGCTTGAAGGGACAGCCTCAGGGGCATCAACCCGAGGAGAGCCATCGGGCGCCATCTCGCAGCGACCTCCTGGGGTCTTAGGAACTTCGGCCTCAGAGGTCGCGTGCTGTGTCGTCCCCACAGCTGTCGTATCAGGACAAGAATCACGGGCTCCCGAGGAAGACGCCTCGGGAGCGCCAGACGGCATCAGCACCCCAGTACTAGGGCCATCGGCCTCGGACGGCGCTCGCCTCCCTGCATCCACACTCGGGGTGAGCTCGGCGCCGGTAGCGAAGAGGGGAACCACGTTGACAGGGTTCTCGCGGGGCCCCACCAGGCCGTCTAGGTGCATCCCCCCTTCGTCAAAGGAGGGCATGTGGTCCACGAATTCCTCCTTGTTCGAGCAACGGTACAACAGACAACTCTTACCAGGCATGTCGTCCGGCAACGGAACGCCCGCCAAGACCCCAAGCACTGTCTGTCGCGTCTTAAGAGGGAGCCTGGACTCCTGAAGCCTCATATGGTCCTTGCTGTTGAGCAAGGCCCACATCGGCCGAGAATGGCGCTGAAGCGGAGCGACTCGGCGCCAGACAAACTCGTTCACCACCATAGGCGCAGTTACGCCACGATCCTTTAACCACTTCATCCTGAGCCAGACAGGGAGAAGGCAAGGGCTCGCGAGCTTCTCGTGGCCCCAACCGGAGTTGGGGACGGCAGGCGCCGAGGAAGAATGGAGTAGAGGGTTCAGCACTCCAACATCAACAAATACCCACCGTGTCCGAAACTCGCCCATGGATGGAGGAAGCTCGAAGTCAATCCCCACGCCAGCCGTCGCATCCACAGCCTGGAAGCTCAGGCATCCCGAGCTCTGCCGGGGGTCAATCAGATGCAACGAGAAGAAGTGGCGAAGAAGGGCCACGGAAGGGGCAATGCCCACCATGGCCTCACACATGAAGGCGAAGACGGCAAGAAGGGTCGCGGATTGGGGATCAGGATGCAGCATGTGGATCTGGTAGTGTTCAAGCGCTGCGTTGAAGAAGGCGGAGAAAGGAGGGACCAGGCCATCCCAAAGGGCATCGATGAAGATTGGGACCTCGGTGGGAGCCCGGTCAATGCGAGCACGCGACGCAGGCCAAGCCACCGTCTTTCCCCACTCATTGAAACTGGAGGCGAGCATGGCACACTGTCGGATGTGGGGTTCCGGCAAAACCCGTAAGGTTCGAACTCTGGGGTGCGCGCGAAGTTCTTCCCCTCCTACCGATCCACGCCCTAGCTCGCTAAGATCTCATGGATGAACTCGACGAACTCTCAACACAGAAAGACACGAGATTTATACTGGTTCGGGCCACCGTTGTGGTGTAATACCCTACTCCAGTGTGTGGTGGTGGATTGCCTCTTGGGCTGATGATGAACAGTACAAGGGGAAGAACAGCCTCCTGAGGTTGAGGTGTTCTTGTGCTTTGTGGACTTGTGGATGAGAACTCTCAGTTTAACCTTGCCTCTACTGTGGTGGCTAGTTCTACTTATATAGGCCCTGGTCCTCTCCCCAAATAATGAGCAGGAAGGGAGCCAACAACGGCGGGAAAATTTGAAAGGGGACAACTAGTACAAGCTATCCTGACAAAAGTGGTCTTCGCCTGCTAAAGGCTCTGGTGATGACGCCGTCTTGGGCTCCATGGTGATCTCCGCCTTGCCTTCCTGCTGGTCTTGGTCTCGTTGCACCGATATGGAAACCTTTGCCTGATGGCTCGGTACTCCGTGCCTGCGCCTGCCTCCTTAGCACCAAAGAGGAAACAAGGACGCTGCGCGCGCTGGCGCCTGCCTGGCGCCCGCCTGGTGTCGGTCGTCATGGCTCACGTCAGGAGAGCCTCATGAGGTTTGCCCCGCCTTGATATCTCCGCTCCTCGTGAGCCTGCCTGGCTAGGCCGCTCCTGAGGAGGTCTTGCATCGTCCACCTCACAAGGCTTGGCCCCTCGGGAGGGTCTTGATTGCCTTGTCGATGAAGTTGGGCCGTACGGCCCGCTAGCTTAGCCACACCGTGGGCCGCAGGTAGGCAAGTCTGGGGACCCCCGTTCCTAGAACGCCGACAGTAGCCCCCGGGCCCAAGGCGCGCTCGGGCTTGGCTTCGAGGCGAAGCCAAGGGTCAAGCACGGAGCGCTGCTGGCCCCAAAAGCCTGCGGCCTCGGTTAACGCATGGCGGTTGATTGGATGTGGGCGTCTCCGCTTCCCCATGCTGCCTCAGTAGCTGCCCGACTTGACAAGTCCCTACGACATGCGAGGAAAGCCATCATTACCTGTGATCGTGGGAGGCACCGGTTGGCCTTCTTTCGCTACAAATGGGGAGGAGGCAAATCCCCCATCGCCCATCTCTTCCTTGCTCGCTTGCTTCTTCCTCCTTGCTTCTCCGCTTGCACCAATGGCGCCCATCCGAAGGTTTTCTGCGAACAAGAAAGGAAAGGCCACCCGCGACGATCCTGGGCCGCTCTCGCCGAAGAAGAGGATGGTCCATTGCCGTGACAAAGTGGCGATGCAGGTGGTGACAAGGCCTTGGTCTGAGCGGCCTCCTCCAGGGTATCCCCTACCCTTCTACGCCCGAGCCGAGGGCTCAGGAGGGCGAGGCGATGAGCGGCGCCGCCCGCGCCGCGCCTGTGGTCGCCGCGCGAAGGCAGCGCGTGCGGTCGCTCCGGGAGTCCACGCTACGGACTCCTCATGCGAGCTCATGCTATGGGCGCCGATGCCCCTAAGCTCTTGGATCCGTTTCCCATGGTTCTTCTCTGACGTGATGCCGCCGAGGGGGCCCCTCGAGCTTTGGTTGCAGCACGCCGACTACGATGCTCCGGCGGCTAGAGCAGAGATCGAAGCGGTCCCTGATGGCAAGATCTTCATGACCCGCGGCTGGGGTGAGGTCGCGCGGGTTTGCCGTGTGAGGGGTGCTCTCGCGATCCACTTCGAGTACGACGGCGCCACCACGCTCTTCCTCAAGGTCTTCGACACGGAGCGTCGCCGCCTAGAGTGTTGCCCTAGAGGGGAGCACCAGGTTGACACACACTCCACTCATGGCTACTCCAGCAGCAGCAGCCCCTGGGAGTCCAGAAGCTCTCCCGAGCCTTACGAGACTCCGGAGACAAGCGACGACAGCTACGTGCCCCCGAGCTCTCACCGGGCCCGGAGCAGGGCTCCAGCGTCCAGCCGACATCGTCACTGATCTGGATGAGGTTGGCGCCTGATACGTCTCCAACGTATCTATAATTTTTGATTGCTCCATGCTACTTTATCTACTGTTTTGGACTATATTGGGCTTTATTCTCCACTTTTATATTATTTTTGGGACTAACCTATTAACCGGAGGCCCAGCCCAGAATTGCTGTTTTTGCCTATTTCAGTATTTCGAGGAAACAGAATATCAAACGGAGTCCAAACGGAAAGAAACCGTCGGGAACGTGATCTTCTCACCGAACGTGATCCAGGAGACTTGGACCCTACTCCAAGAAGTTTCCGGGGAGGTCACGAGGGTGGAGGGCGCCCCCCTGGGCGCCCCCTGCCTCGTGGGCCTCTCGGAGCTCCACCGACGTGCTCCTTCCTCCTATATATACCTACGTACCCCCATTAGACCAGAGACGGAGCCAAAAACCAAATTCCACCGCCGCAACTTCCTGTATCCATGAGATCCCATCTTGGGGCCTGTTCCGGAGCTCCGCCGGAGAGGGCATCCATCACGGAGGGCTTCTACATCAACACCATAGCCCTTCCGATGAAGTGTGAGTAGTTTACTTCAGACCTTCGGGTCCATAGCTAGTAGCTAGATGGCTTCTTCTCTCTTTTTGGATCTGAATACAATGTTCTCCCCCTCTCTCGTGGAGATCTATTCGATGTAATCTTCTTTTTGCGGTGTGTTTGTTGAGACCGATAAATTGTGGGTTTATGATCCAACTTATCTATGAATAATATTTGAATGTTCTCCGAATTCTTTTATGTATCATTAAGTTATCTTTGCAAGTCTCTTTGAATTATCCGTTTGGTTTGGCCAACTAGATTGGTAGTTCTTGCCATGGGAGAAGTGCTTAGCTTTGGGTTCAATCTTGCGGTGTCCTTACTCAGTGACAGAAAGAGTTGCAAGGCACGTATTGTATTGTTGCCATCGAGGATAACAAGATGGGGTATTTATCATATTGCATGAATTTATTCCTCTACATCATGTCATCTTGCTTAAGGCGTTACTCTGTTTTTAACTTAATACTCTAGATGCATGCTGGATAGCGGTCGATGAGTGGAGTAATAGTAGTAGATGCAGGCAGGAGTCGGTCTACTTGTCACGGACGTGATGCCTATATACATGATCATACCTAGATAACCTCATAACTATGCTCAATTCTATCAGTTGCTCAATAGTAATTTGTTCACCCACCGTAGAATATCTATGCTCTTGAGAGAAGCCACTAGTGAAACCTATGGCCCCCGGGTCTATTCTCATCATATCAATCTCCATTGCTTTATTTTACTTGTTTTGCTTTTACTTTTCACTTTGCATCTTTATACCAAAAATACCAAAAATATTATCTCTATCAGATCTCACTCTCGTAAGTGACCGTGAAGGGGTTGACAACCCCTAAGCGTTGGTTGCGAGTTGCTACCGTTTTGTGCTGGTACGAGGGACTTGCGCGTGACCTCCTACTGGATTGATATCTTGGTTCTCAAAAATTGAGGGAAATACTTACACTATTGTGCTGCATCACCCCCTCCTCTTCAAGGAAAACCAACGCTAGCTCGAGACGTAGCAAGAAGGATTTCTGGCGCCGTTGCCGGGGAGGCCTACGCAAAAGTCAACATACCAAGTACCCATCACAATCTCTATCTCTCGCATTACATTATTTGCCATTTTCCTCTCGTTTTCCTCTCCCCAACTTCACCCTTGCCGTTTTATTCGCCCTCTCTTTCCCAATCTCCTCCTCTTTTTCCCTTTGCCTTTTGTTTGCTCGTGTGTTAGTTTGCTTGCTTGTCGTGATGGCCCAAGATGCTACCAAATTGTGTGACTTCACCAATACCAATAACAATGATTTCCTTAGCACTCCGATTGCTCCTCTTGCCAATACTGAATCTTGTGAGATCAATACTGCTTTGTTGAATCTTGTTATGAAAGATCAATTTGCCGGCCTTCCTAGTGAAGATGCCGCTACTCATCTAAATGGCTTTGTTGATTTATGTGATATGCAAAAGAAAAAGGATGTCGATGATGATGTCGTTAAATTGAAGCTATTTCCTTTTTCGCTTAGAGATCGTGCTAAAGCGTGGTTTTCATCTTTGCCTAAAAATAGTATTGATTCTTGGAACAAGTGCAAAGATGCTTTTATCTCTAAGTATTTTCCTCCCGCTAAGATTATCTCTCTTAGGAACGATATTATGAATTTTAAGCAACTTGATCATGAACATGTTGCACAAGCTTGGGAGAGAATGAAATTAATGCTACGTAATTGTCCTACTCATGGTTTGAACTTATGGATGATTATACAAAAAATTTATGCTGGATTGAATTTTGCTTCTAGAAATCTTTTAGATTCGGCCGCGGGAGGCACTTTTATGGAAATCACTTTAGGAGATGCTACTAAACTCCTAGATAATATTATGGTCAATTATTCTCAATGGCATACTGAAAGATCTACTAATAAAAAAGTGCATGCTATAGAAGAATCAATGTTTTGAGTGAAAAGATGGATGAACTTAGGAATTTATTTGTTAAGAGTGTTTCTTCTGATCCCAATAATATGCCTTTATCTACTTTGCTTGAGAATAATAATGAATCTATGGATGTGAATTTTGTTGGTAGGAATAGTTTTGGTAACAACGCGTATAGAGGGAATTTTAATTCTAGGCCTTATCCTAGTAATCCTTCTAATAATTATGGAAATTTCTACAACAACTGTTATGGAAATTTTAATAAGATGCCCTCTGAATTTGAGAGTAGTGTTAAAGAGTTTATGAATTCGCAAAAGAATTTCAATGCTTTGCTTGAAGAGAAATTGCTTAAAGTTGATGATTTGGCTAGGAACGTTGATAGAATTTCTCTTGAGGTTGATTCTTTAAAGCTTAGATCTATTCCTCCTAAGCATGATATCAATGAGTCTCTCAAAGCCATGAGAATTTCCATTGATGAGTGCAAAGAAAGAACCGCTAGGATGCGTGCTTACAAAGATGCCTTTATTAAAGCGTGTTCTTCTAAATCCAATGAAAATCAAGATGAAGATCTAAAAGTTATTGATGTGTCCCCTATTAAATCTTTGTTTTGCAATATGAATCTTGATGAATCTGATTATGATCTTCCCTTACCTAGAAGGCGTTCTAAGAATTCTGAGTTTTTAGATCCTGATGATGAAATTGATAAAAAAAGGGATTGAAAGAAATAAAAATCTAGATATTGCTAAACCAACTATTTTGGATCTCAAGTAATTTAACTATGAAAATTGCACTTTAATTGATTGTATTTCCTTGTTGCAATCCGTGTTAAATTCTCCTCATGCTTATAGTCGAAATAAGGCCTTTACCGAACACATTGTTGACGCCTTAATGCAATCTTATGAAGAAAAGCTTGAGTTGGAAGTTTCTATCCCTAGAAAACTCCATGGTGAGTGGGAACCTACAATTAAGATTGAAATCAAAAATTATGAGTTTCATGCTTTGTGTGATTTGGGTGCTAGTGTCTCTATTATCCCCAAAGCTTTGTGTGATTTGCTAGATTTCCGTGACTTTGATGATTGCTCTCTAAACTTGCATCGTGCGGATTCCACTATTAAAAAGCCTATGGGAAGAATTAATGATGTTCTTATTGTTGCAAATAGTAATTATGTGCCCTTAGATTTTATCGTTCTTGATATAGATTGCAATCCTTCATGTCCTATTATTCTTGGTAGACCTTTCCTTAGAACGATTGGTGCAATTATTGATATGAAGGAAGGGAATATTAAATTCCAATTTCCCTTAAAGAAGGGCATGGAACACTTTCCTAGAAATAAAATAAAATTACCATATGAATCTATCATGAGAGCCACTTATGGATTGTCTACCAAAGATGGCAATACCTAGATCTATCCTTGCTTTTATGCCTAGCTAGGGGCGTTAAACGATAGCGCTTGTTGGGAGGCAACCCAATTTTATTTTGTGTTTTTTGTTTTTGGTTCTGTTTAGGAATAAATAATCCATCTAGATTCTGTTTAGATGTGGTTTTATCTTTTAATTAGTGTTTGTGCCAAGTTAAACCTATTAGATCTTCTTGGAAGATAGTTATTTGATCTTGCTGTAATTTCCAGAATCTTTGTGCTCAGTGCCCGAATTGTTAAAAATCACCAGAACGTGATAAAATAGTGATTCTAATTTCTGCTGATCAATAAACAAATTTCCCAGGTCGTCTAATTTTGGTAGAATTTTTCGGGTTCCAGAAGTTTGCATTAGTAACAGATTACTACAGACTGTTCTGTTTTTGACAGATTCTGTTTTGCGTGTGTTGTTTGCTTATTTTGATGAATCTATGGCTAGTAAAATAGTTTATAAACCATAGAGAAGTTGGAATACAGTAGGTTTAACACCAATACAAATAAATAACAAGTTCACTACAGTACCTTAAAGTAGTCTTTTGTTTTCTTTCTCTAACGGAGCTCACGAGATTTCTATTGAGTTTTGTTTGTGAAGTTTTCAAGTTTTGGGTGAATTCTTTTGATGGATTATGGAACAAGGAGTGGCAAGAGCCTAAGCTTGGGGATGCCCATGGCACCCCCAAGATAATCCAAGGACACCAAAAAAGTCAAAGCTTGGGGATGCCTCGGAAGGCATCCCCTCTTTCGTCCACTTCCATCGGTAATTTACTTGGAGCTATATTTTTGTTCACCACATGATATGTGTTTTGCTTGGAGCGTCTTGTATTATTTGTGTCTTTGCTTGTTAGTCTACCACAATCATCCTTTATTTACACACATTTTGAGAGAGCCATGCATGAATTGAAATTTGTTAGAATACTCTATGTGCTTCACTTATATCTTTTGAGCTTGATAGTTTACTCTATGTGCTTCACTTATATCTTTTTGAGCGTGATAATTTTTGCTCTAGTGCTTCACTTAGATCTTTTAGAGCACGGTGGTGGATTGTTTTAAAGAAACTTGATCTCTCATGCTTCACTTAGATTATTTCGAGAGTTGTTAATAGCATGGTAATTTGCTTAATGTTAATATACTTGGTATTCAAGATATGTGAAACTTTCTTTTTAGTGGGTTGGATACTAAGATAAGTTTGATGCTTGATAATTGTTTTGATATATGGAGGTGATAATATCATAGTCGTGCTAGTTGAATAGTTGTGAATTTGAGAAATACTTGTGTTGAAGTTAGCAAGTCCCGTAGCATGCACGTATGGTTAAAGTTGTGTAACAAATTTGAAGCATGAAGTGTACCTGGCTTGTGCATCCTTATGAGTGGCGGTCGGGGACGAGCGATGGTCTTTTCCTACCAATCTATCCCCCTAGGAGCATGCGTGTAGTACTGGATTTTTGATGACTTCTAAATTTTTGCAATAAGTATATGAGTTCTTTTGACTAATGTTGAGTCCATGGATTATACGCACTTTTACCTTTTCGCCATTTGCTAGCCTCTTCGGTACCGTGCATTGCCCTTTCTCACATTGAGAGTTGGTGAAAACTTCGCCGGTGCATCCAAACCCCGTGATATGATACACTCTTTCACACATAAACCTCCCTATATCTTCCTCAAAACAACCACCATACCTACCTATCATGGCATTTCCATAGCCATTCCTAGATATATTGCCATGCAACTTCCACCATCATCATCATCATCATCATGACATGCTTTACTTTTGTCATATTGCCATTGCATGATCTTGTAGTTGACATCGTATTTGTGGCTTTGCCACCATGCATTATTTTTCATACATGTCACTCTTGATTCATTGCACATCCCGGTACACCGCCGGAGGCATTCATAATAGAGTCATATCTTGTTCTAGTATCGAGTTGTAATCATGTTGTTGTAATCAATAGAAGTGTGATGATCATCATTATTAGAGCATTGCCCAATCAAAAAAAAAGAAAGGCCATAAAGAAAAAAAAAGAAAGGCCCAAAAAAAGAGAAAATAAAAAGGGCAATGCTACTATCTCTTTTTCCACACTTGTGCTTCAAAGTAGCACCTTGTTCTTCATGTAGTGAGTCTCATATATTGTGCTTCAAAGTAGCACCATGATTTTCATATAGTGAGTCTCATAAGTTGTCTTGTTCATACTAATGGGAATTTTTCATTATAGAACCTGTCTTGTATATTCCAACAATGGGCTTCCTCAAAATGCCCTAGGTCTTCATGAGCAAGCAAGTTGGATGCACACCCACTAGTTTTCTTTTGTTGAGCATTCTTAGCTCTAGTGCATCCGTTGCATGGCAATCCCTACTCCTTGCATTAACATCAATTGATGAGCATCTCCATAGCTCATTGATTAGCCTCGTTGATGTGAGACTTTCTCCTTTTTTGTCTTCTCCACACAATCCCCATCATCATATTCTATACCACCCATAGTGTTATGTCCATGACTCGCGCTCATGTATTGCGTGAAGGTTGAAAAAGTTTGAGATTATTTGAGTATGAAACAATTGCTTGGCATGTCATCGGGGGTATAGAAGTTGGGAACATCTTTGTGTGACGAAAATGAAGCATAGCCTAACTATATGATTTTGTAGGGATGAACTTCCTTTGGCCATGTTATTTTGAGATGACATAATTGTTTGATTAGTATGCTTGAAGTATTATCATTTTTATGTCAATATGAACTTTTGTCTTGAACCTTTCGGATCTGAATATTCATACCATGATTAAGAAGATTTACATTGAAATTATGCCAAAGTATCACTCCGCATCAAAAATTCTCTTTTTATCATTTACCTACTCGAGGACGAGCAGGAATTAAGCTTGGGGATGCCTGATACGTCTCCAATGTATCTATAATTTTTGATTGCTCCATGCTACTTTATCTACTGTTTTGGACTATATTGGGCTTTATTTTCCACTTTTATATTATTTTTGGGACTAACCTATTAACCGGAGGCCCAACACAGAATTGATGTTTTTTTTGCCTATTTCAGTATTTCGAGGAAACAGAATATCAAACGGAGTCAAAACGGAATGAAACCTTCGGGAACGTGATCTTCTCACCGAACGTGATCCAGGAGACTTGGACCCTACTCCAAGAAGTTTCCGGGGAGGTCACGAGGATGGAGGGCGCCCCCCTGGGCGTGCCCCCTGCCTCGTGGGCCCCTCGGAGCTCCACCGACGTGCTCCTTCCTCCTATATATACCTACGTACCCCCATTAGACCAGAGACGGAGCCAAAAACCTAATTCCACCACCGCAACTTCCTGTATCCACGAGATCCCATCTTGGGACCTATTCCGGAGCTCCTCCGGAGAGGGCATCCATCACGGAGGGCTTCTACATCAACACCATAGCCCTTCCGATGAAGTGTGAGTAGTTTACTTCAGACCTTCGGGTCCATAGCTAGTAGCTACATGGCTTCTTCTCTCTTTTTGGATCTCAATACAATGTTCTCCCCCTCTCTCGTGGAGATCTATTTGATGTAATCTTCTTTTTGTGGTGTGTTTGTTGAGACCGATGAATTGTGGGTTTATGATCCAACTTATCTATGACTAATATTTGAATCTTCTCTGAATTCTTTTTTGTATGATTGAGTTATCTTTGCAAGTCTCTTTGAATTATCCGTTTGGTTTGGCCAACTAGATTGGTAGTTCTTGCAATGGGAGAAGTGCTTAGCTTTGGGTTCAATCTTGCGGTGTCCTTACTCAGTGACAGAAAGAGTTGCAAGGCACGTATTGTATTGTTGCAGTCGAGGATAACAAGATGGGGTATTTATCATATTGCATGAATTTATTCCTCTACATCATGTCATCTTGCTTAAGGCGTTACTCTGTTTTTAACTTAATACTCTAGATGCATGCTGGATAGCGGTCGATGAGTGGAGTAATAGTAGTAGATGCAGGCAGGAGTCGGTCTACTTGTCACGGACGTGATGCCTATATACATGATCATACCTAGATAACCTCATAACTATGCTCAATTCTATCAATTGCTCAACAGTAATTTGTTCACCCACCGTAGAATATCTGTGCTCTTGAGAGAAGCCACTAGTGAAACCTATGGCCCCCGGGTCTATTCTCATCATATCAATCTCCATTGCTTTATTTTGCTTGTTTTGCTTTTACTTTTCACTTTGCATCTTTATACCAAAAAGACCAAAAATATTATCTCTATCAGATCTCACTCTCGTAAGTGACCGTGAAGGGGTTGACAACCCCTAAGTGTTGGTTGCGAGTTGCTACCGTATTGTGCAGGTACGTGGGACTTGCGCGTGACCTCCTACTGGATTGATACCTTGGTTCTCAAAAACTGAGGGAAATACTTACGCTACTGTGCTGCATCACCCCTCCTCTTCGGGGAAAACCAACGCTAGCTCGAGACGTAGCAGTGCCGGCCTCTCGTGGCCCACTATTGATGATGGCGCCCGCCACGGGGGGTGTAGATAGGATTCCTCTTAGTCCTCGTTTCTGTGTCTTGCAGAGAATCATGAGGTACCCCGTGGGGGCATGTAAGGATCTGTGATGCCCTTTTGTGTATATCTTCCTTATTATGAAAATTTGCGAGCGCATGTACTGTCAAGGCTCGGTCTCCCCTTTCCAACCTCGCGATGGCTTGTTGCTCTACGTTGACAGGTCCCAGTCCCCAAGCAGGCTACAGCCGTCGCTGGTATGCCAGGTCGCGTGCCGTGGTCAAGGCCAGGAGGTGTGCGGCCCGAGGTCCGGTAAGAGCCCCTGAGGCGCGATGCTCACGAGGTCCCCTTTAGCGCTCAAGTGGCTATGGAAAGATAAGAAAGGGTGGCGACATGGCCGCGACAGAGCTGCGATGACCGTGATCCTATGGTTCCAACGATTAGCCGATCTGAGCGCGAGACTTATCTCAGTGGTGCGGGGTCGATTCTCCGTGATGCGCCAGACCTGTGCGCCACCATCCACAGCGTAGCTAGGTTAGGCCCATACGGGTCCTTCCCCTTCCAATGCTTTCTTTCGTGCTCTACGTCCTCAGGTCCCGGCCCTCGAGCGAGCTCAGCCGATGCTGGTATGCCAGGTCGCGATGTCGTGGTCAAGGCAAGGGGGTGAGGGCTGGAGAGCCAGTAAGAGCTCCCAAGTCGTGATGCTCAGGAGCCCCCCTTTAATGTGCAAGCGGATTGCTTGTAAGAGGAGAGGGCCCGCGGTTCCGCCTGCTATTATCATCGAGAGGTTCCTGCAGGTCATCACGAAGAGAAACACGGTTTCGCTATTATGGTTGCCAGCCTTGCTCCGAGACGAGATGAAGGCACCGAGGGCCTGGTGAGGTGACATGCTCGGGGCGTGCCGCCAGCCAGAGCTCGACCACTCAGGTTTGTCGACGTGGCAGGGACGGACCCATGTACCAGTGCCGTGCCTGTGCGAGGAGGCCTCGTGGGAGGCGACGATCGACCAGGTGGCAGCCGAGCAGGCAGTAATCATAGGCAGATCAAGCATGGAAGGTAAATCAGCTTGGGTAAGTGCAGAAGGATACATGCCACTTGGTCAGGCCCGAGCAGCTTGGGGATGATGCAGCCCGAGGGGCGCCCCCAGCAAGGTAAGTTAAAGACATAAGAAAAGGATACACACCACATGGATGGACCCACGCGGCCTGGGAATAATGCAGCCCGAGGGGCGCTCCCAGCTAAATGAGCTTGGAAAATGTCACCTGGTTCCGTCGACGAAGGAGAGTTGGTGCAGCTAAAGGAACGAGGCGAAGGAATGGCTCCTCATGAGCCCCCGGGGCCCTGAGCCTCGAGAGGCTCTGGGGGTTCAGGTGGTTCCCTGAGGACCATCTGCATCTCCGCCAGGACGGCGTGGTCCCTGGCCTCCTGAGCTGCCATGATGCGCCGCATGTTGCGCTGGTAGGCTGATGACACGCTCGGAAGGCCGAAGGGCATGCGAACGTAGCTGTGTGGTGGACCCTCGCAGTGTCCCATGTGCGAAGGCCAGAAGAGCCCCTGAGATGCAGCCCTGTTGAGCCCTGGGACGTCGATGCAGACACGCAGCCCGGCATCCTCGCCTGGATGGGGAGTTGTGCCGGCAATCACCGCGCATGGCTCTTGCGTCTTGCAGTTCCTGAGTGGTCCCGGTGATGAACTCCTGAACGGTGGGCGCTCCCTTTCCTGAGGGAAATGTGCCGCGAAGCACGCCTCCAAGTGGTGCCCAAGCGCCTCCCTCGTGATGTGGGCAAGATCCGAGGCCTTCCAGAAGAAAGCCCCGGAGCCCTGCCCGAGGAGGGCGCCGGGCGCGCCTTCCTATGCGACGGATGGAGGCGTGCCTGGAGCAAGCGCTGACCTGACGAGGTTCCAGCCGCGATGCCGCCCTCCTGAGGCCCGACACAGCGCAACTGCTTCTTCTTCGGGATGGCCTCCGGAGGGCCCTCACTTTTGCTGTCGGGGTCGTCGATCGCTGCGGCCTGGAAGGCGCGCTTGAGGGAGCACACCGCGTCCCTCTCTTCACATGTGACCGTGATGATTCCACCGCTTCCCGACATCTTGAGGACGTTGTAGCCGTGGTGGGTGACCGCCATGAACTTGGCCAAGGCCGGGTACCCGAGGATGGCATTGTACGGCAGACGGATGTGCGCGACGTCGAAGTCGATGAGCTCGCTGCGGTAATTCTTGCGCTCCTCGAAGGTGACAGGAAGGCGGACCTGCCCAATCGGTGTGGTGGAACCGTCGGTCACTCCTGAGAAAGGCTTGGTAGGCTGAAGCTGGTCATAAGGTACTTGAAGGTTGTCGAATGTGTCGACGGACAGGATGTTAAGCCCTGCTCCGCCATCGATGAGGGTCTTGGTAACTTGCACATTGCTGATGACTGGTGAACAAAGCATCGGGAGGGCGCCAGCGGTGGCTGCGCACTTGAGCTGATCTGTCGAGTTGAAGGTGATGGCGCACTGGGACCACCTGAGCGGACGTGTGGCCTCGAGCTTGGGGAGCACCGCGTTCACTTCGCGAGCAAACTGTTTGAAGATGCGCTGCGAGGCTGGGGCCTGACCTCCGCCCAAGATGCAGGCGATAGCACGCGGCTCCTGGAAGCCCCCAGCCCCCTCGTCTTGATGGTGGTCGTTGTTCCTCCTTGGCGGTGGCGGCAGCGGGGGAAGACCGACGTTGCCCTGAGGACGGTCCTCACGAGGCTGGTCTCTCCAGGCGCCCTCGCGAGGATGATCCTGCTAGCAGTCCTCGTGAGGACGGTCACGCCACTCCTAACGTGGGCCACGGTCGTTCCAGAGTCCGCCACCACGTCCTCCTCCTCGGCCGTAGCCACGATCACTGCTCTCGAGGCATCGACCGAAGCGCCCTTCGCGAATGGCCCTGAGCTCTTGACAGTCGCTGGTGTTGTGGGTGTTCAGGTTGTGGAAGGTGCAGAACGGTCGGCTGTTCTTGGATGACTCGGGCTGATCTCTACCCTGCTGCGAGCACAATGGCTTCCTTACGCTTTACGTCCTTGGCCTTGGCCTTCTTCTCCTCATCGCCCGCAGCTGGCAGCTCGAGGAGGGAAAGACGCCCCTCCTCAGCTCTTGCGCACTTGGTCGCAAGGTTGAACAGCTCTTGAGACGTGCACAACTCCTCGTGGATAGCGAGCTCTTCCTTCATCTTGACGTCACGGACGCCATCGGAGAACGCGGAGATGATGGCCTCGTCCGTGACCTTGGGGATCTTGAGGCGAGAGTTGTTGAAGTGCTGGATGTACTTCTGGAGGGTCTCTCCTGGTTGTTGCTTGATGCGGCGCAGGTCGCCCACGGCCGGCGGGCGGTCACGGGTGCCCTGGAAGTTGGTGATGAAGCGGTCGCGCATCTCATCCCAGGAGGAGATCGAGCCGTACTGCAGGTTCAAGAGCCAGGAGCGGACACCATCTTTAAGAGCCATGGGAAACCAGTTCGCCATGACTTTCTCATCGCCATTGGCCGCTTCGATGCTCAGCTCGTAGAGCTGCAGGAACTCCGCGGGGTCAGCGGTGCCATCGTATTGAGGGGGCAGACCCGACTTAAACTTGCCTGACCAAGCGACGCTATGCAGCTCGGGGGTGAAGGCGCGGCAGCCGGCCGTGGTCTCCGGGGCCCGCCTCAGAGCTGGGGCTTGGTCCTGAGGAGGTCCACGCGCCACCACTGCAGGTGGCGTGTGGTCTTGACGAGGCGGTGCGGGGAGCACAGGTGCAGCTTCCCGCGGCCGAGGGATTTCTTGGCAGCTCCTCTCTTCGCGTGCGGGCACCGGGCGTGGTGGATCGTGCCGCGGGGCCGCGCGCCATGGCGCTAAGGCGCGGTCTTGGGACAGAGGTGGTGGAGGCATGCCATGAGCCACGTCGCCCGTGGCTGGCGGAGGGTGAGACAGAGAAAAGGACGGCACCGGGGAGCCTCCGGTGGTGCGGACGAGCTCGGCAAGGCGGTCGAGCCACTCCTCGTAGAGGTCGTCGACCGGGTGGTCGCGCAGGAGCTCGTTTGCCGCGAGGAGCGTGGCCCGCGCATCCATGGGAGCGCAGTGTGCATGAGACGAAGAACCGGCCGGGGTCAGCGATGGAGTGGCGGTGCGGCCATCCTGCCGCACCGATGGGTGCAGCGAGGACGCTTGCTGCTCGTTCCCCGCCGGGCCGGTGGCGGCGTTGGCAACGGGAGACGGAGAACGACGAGGTGGCCTGCCGATGGGAGCCGTCTGAGCAACGCGGGCGGTGAGGGAAGCCTGGCGCTCTGCTCGAGGGCGGCGAGCGTCCGATATGGAGATGGCGGAGCGACGGATCGACGAAAAGGAAGCTACGATGCGCACCTACCTGGAGCGGCAAATGTCAGATGTGGGGTTCTGGCAAAACCCTTAAGGTTCGAACTCTGGGGTGCGAGCGAAGTTCTTCCCCTCCTACCGATCCACGCCCTAGCTCGCTAAGATCACACGGACGAACTCGACGAACTCGCAACATAGAAAGAGACGAGATTTATCCTGGTTCGGGCCACCGTTGTGGTGTAATACCCTACTCCAGTGTGTGGTGGTGGATTGCCTCTTGGGCTGATGATGAACAGTACAAGGGGAAGAACAACCTCCTGAGGTTGAGGTGTTCTTGTGCTTTGTGGACTTGTGGATGAGAACTCTCAGTTTAACCTTGTCTCTACTGTGGTGGCTAGTTCTACTTATATAGGCCCTGGTCCTCTCCCCAAATAATGAGCGGGAAGGGAGCCAACAATGGCGGGCAAATTTGAAAGGGGACAACTAGTACAAGCTATCCTGACAAAAGTGGTCTTCGCCTGCTAAAGGCTCTGGTGATGATGCAGTCTTGGGCTCCACGATGATCTTCGCCTTGCCGTCCTGCTGGTCTTGGTCTCGTTGCACCGATATGGAAACCTTTGCCTGATGCCTCGGTACTCCGCGCCCGCGCCTGCCTCCTTAGCACCAAAGAGGAAACAAGGACGCTGCATGCTCTGGCGCCCGCCTGGCGCCCGCCTGGTGTCGATCGTCATGGCTGACATCACGAGAGCCTCGTGAGGTTCGCCCCGCCTTGATATCTCCGCTCCTCGTGAGCCTGCCTGGCTAGCCCGCTCCTGAGGAGGTCTTGCGTCGTCCACCCCGCGAGGCTTGGCCCCTCGCGAGGGTCTTGATTGCCTTGTCGATGAAGTTGGGCCGTACGGCCCGCTAGCTTAGCCATGCCGTGGGCCGCAGGCAGGCAAGTCTGGCACTACAAAAAAATACACTTCCGTGATGATACGTGTTTGTCATAGTAGGGCGCGTTTTTTGTCATGCATGTACATCCATGACGATTTTATGACAGAATCAAGATAGTCATACATGTGCCGTCGTACAAGTGTTCCATGACATTACCAAAATTATCATCACGGAAGTGTCCACTTCCATGACGATAAATCGCGCGTCACAGAAGTGCTTTCGTCAAGGGTGACCGACATGTGGCGTCCACCGTTACGGAACGCTGTTAAGCTATCGGGTCGGATTTTGGATCCGATAACCCGTTAACAGCCCTGACCAATGGGAAATTTCCACGTGTAAAATTCTGATTGGCCGAAGGGAACACCTGTCAGCTCATTAGTGGGCCAGATGTCGCCCGTCCATTGGAGGAGACATGCCTATGATACGTCGACACGTGGCTGGGCCCAACAGAGGCCCATATAGGTTAAAAAGGCCGGCCCAGTCAAAGGCTCGTAGAACTTAATCAGGTACTAGTGGGCCAACCCAATAACGGCCTGCTTAATAAAGGCCCATTTACGGCCCGAAGCCAGATCTAGCCCGTTAATTGTTCGCCCAATATTTGGGCCCATTTACGGCCCGAAGCCAGATCTGGCCCGTTAATTGTTCGCCCATATTTGGGCCCATTTGCGGCCCGAAGCCAGATCTAGCCCGTTAATTGTTCACCGAATATTTGGGTAAAACTACAGCCCAGTGACTTTCAGCCTGTTAGAGGCCTGATGTAGACATGGGCCCATTTCAGCCCGGTGTGACTTTCGGCCTAGTAATGGCCCGTGCTGCCCATGGGCCATATATGGTCCGACGGGACATCGATCCCACTAACAGCCCGTGCTAAAGGTGGCAACAGTTAAGCCCAACGTGACTTTGGGCCTGTTAAAGGCATGTCGCGTAATTCGGCCCGTTGATGCCTGTGCTAAGCTTTAAGCCTCTTAAAGGCCCATGATATCAGTGGGCCCACTAAGGCTCGAGATATGTTTCGGCCTGGTAACAGCCCGTGAGCTAACTGGGCCCAAAATGGCCCGGTCTACATTTCGGCCTGCTGAAGGCCCGTCGACGACTAGTGAAAACTGAGGCCCAACATGCATTTTGGCCTGCTAAAGGCCCGTGGTTTCATCTCGGCCGTAACAGGCCAGTACAATATTCAGCCTGTTAATGGCCCAACGGTACCTGGGACAAACTAAGCGCGGGGTCAACAAAAGGCCCAACTAAAATATAGGCCGGTGTAAGTTTGGGCTCGACGCAATGTGTGAAGGCCCCAATAATTCGGGCCCAAGAAAGACACAGGCCAGCCCAATTGTGGCCCGCTAAAAACCTGGCCCGTTAGAGTCGAATGTTTCGGTCCGGTCGACTACATCTGATTTTTTTTTCAGATAGCGAATGATGGTAGTAACTAGTAGGAATTAAGAACAAACCTACTCTATACAATAAAGAAATTACGACATAGTAACTAAGAATAAACCTACACTATACAATAAAGGATTTAAGGTATATTACATCCACTGGGCATCGAAGTTCGCCACCAGTGATCATAAAGCGCAACGAAGAAGCAGATTACAAAAACTGGGCACCATTGCAACATAACAAAATAATACTGAACCGAGACCACTTCCAAGACAGTTCAAGAAAGGTTAGCCTTGCGGGGGAACTGCTGCGCAAGCTGCTGAGCAAGGTTGTGAGACCGGCCTAGCATGTCAGTCATAGGTTCCAGGTGTAGCTGTTTAGCGATGAGGTTCTCATTGGTGTTCTCCGCAATCTTTCTTAGATATAGGACTTCAAGTCGAAGTTGAGTTGCAGAATGCCTTTCTGCTAGAACTTGGGACTGAAGAAGTCGAAAATATTCACACAACGAATTCTGTGAGCTTGTATGACTGTTAGTCTCAAGTAACTTGAACACTGCATCAAGAAAATACTTTGGGGTTGTCTCGCTATCTTCAAGATGTTTTGCCTTCTTTGCTGCAATATATGTTGGGTTTGTCTCACAGCCTTCAGCAGACTTGTGCATGCCATTAGGCATATCACCCTGAAACAAAGCAGAGAGATGACAGGTTTTGCACGTGTATAAACAAAGATGATAACTGTTCTGTCAATTCTATCCAATTTCAAATTAGAAAATGAAGAGTAAGTTCAAAATACCAATAGCATAATTTGGCATTGTTCATAATGCGGGGAGCTTCACCACACTACTGGATTACCATGTCAACATAACAAGCATAGAGGAAGGGCAAAGAAAATCATTGTATCTATTTTGGATAATGTGCATGGCATGTTGTTCATATCATCATCCACATCAGTAAGATAAAACAGGAGATGACAAGGTGCAAACGTGGGCTGCTTCACCACACACTGGATTATAGATCTACAAAAACAAGCATACATATAGGGAGTATTAAGTAATGTGCATGGTATGAATAAGGAATTTGGTTTTACAAGTAAAACTTAGAACTTACGGTTCTTACGAACATGCATTTTGGTAAAAACAGCAAACTAAACAGCAGTAAACGATAGGGAGTATGAGCAAATTAAACAGCAGTTGAGGATAAAGGCTTTAGAAGGACTGACTTACATTAACAGTTAACACCGGCTTTATAATGCCCTTCTCCATGTCAAGGGAAGGATAACTTGTAACACCCTCGATGCGGCTATATCTCCCACGTGTCGAGGCACGACTTAGAGGCATAACCGCATTGAAAGCAATGTCGCAAGTGAGGTAATCTTCACACAACCCATGTAATACATAAGGGAAAAAGATACATAGTTGGCTTACAGTCGCCACTTCACACAATACATAAATAAACATTCATCATCCAAATTACACTCAAGGTCTGACTACGGTACCAAAATGAAAGAAGACTACCCCAAATGCTACACAGATCCCCGAATCACCCCAACTGGGCTCCACTACTGATCATCTGGAAAAGACACATAGTAACGGCCACGTTCCTCGTCGAACTCCCACGTGAGCTCGGTCGCGTCATCTGCACTGGCATCGTTGGTACCTGCAACTGTTGTGGTAGAATCTGTGAGTCACGGGGACTCAGCAATCTCACACCCGCGAGATCAAGACTATTTAAGCTTATAGGTAGGAAAGGATTGTGAGGTGGAGCTGCAGCAAGCGACTAGCATATATGGTGGCTACAACGCAAAAGAGAGCGAGAAGAGAAGCAAAGCACGGTCGTGAAGCTAGAAGTGATCCAGAAGTGATCCTAGAACAACCTACGTTATACATAACTCCAACACCATGTTCACTTCCCGGACCCCGCCGAGAAGAGACCATCACGGTTACACAAGCGGTTGATGTGTTTTAGTTAAGGTCAACTTCGGGTTTTCTACAACCGGACATCAACAAATTCCCATCTGCCTCATAACCGCGGGCACGGCTTTCGAAAGATAATACCCTGCAGGGGTGTCCCAACTTAGCCCATTATAAGCTCTCACGGTCAACGAAGGATATTCCTTCTACCGGGAAGACCCGATCAGTCTCGGAATCCCGGACTACAAGACATCTCGACAGCAATAAAACAAGTCCAGCAAAGCCGCCCGATTGTGCCGACAAATCCTGATAGGAGCTGCACATATCTCGGTCTCAGGGCACATCCGGATAAGCGAAGCGTACAGGTACCAACATAACCCAAGTTGCCAAGGGACGGTCCCGCATGGTGCTCTAGTTTGGACCAGCAATCGAAGGAGAACTGGCCCGGGGGGTTAAAATAAGATGACCCTCGGGCTCGCGAAAACCCGGGGGGAAAAGGCTTAGGTGGCAAATGGTAAAACCAATGTTGGGCCTTGCTGGAAAAGTCTTATTCAAAGCGAACTGTCAAGGGGGTCCCATAAATCACCCAACCGTGTAAGGAACACAAAATCAAGGAACATAACACCGGTATGACAGAAACTAGGGTGGCAAGAGTGGAACAAAACACCAGGCATAAGGCCGAGCCTTCCACCCTTTACCAAGTATATAGATGCATTAATTAAATAAGAGGTATTATGATATACCAACAAGTAAACATGTTCCAACAAGGAACAACAAGTCCATGTTCCAACAAGGAACAAACTTCATCTTCACCTGCAACTAACAACGCTATAAGAGGGGCTGAGCAAAGCGGTAATATAGCCAATCAACGGTTTGCTAGGGCATGGATGGTTAGAGGTTTAACATGGCAATATGGGTGGCATGATATAGCAAGTGGTAGATATCGCAGCATAGGCATAGCAAAGAGCGAGCATCTAGCAAGCAAAGATAGAAGTGATTTCGAGGGTATGGTCATCTTGCCTGCAAGGTTCTCAGAGTTGTCGAAAGCTTGGTCCTCGTAAGCGTTCTCAACAGGTTCCTCGTTCACGTACTCGTCTCCCGGCTCTACCCAAATCAAGAGCACAAGCAAAAGGAACAACTATCAACCACGATGCAATGCACAACCAACATGATGCAAAACATGGCATGATATGCGAGAAGGGATATGCAATGCATATGCGTGCTTCGGAAGGAAAAAGATGAAAAAGGCATAATCTTGGCAAACCAAGTATGCCACTGGATAGGTGAGGTGATTTTGGTTGAAATCGATATAAAGATCACCGGAATCGGATGCACGGTTAGCAAATGACAAGCAAAACAAGAATGACAAGAATCTGCCATTAACAGCATGATGCCACTTAGCAAGCAACAAGAAATTAAGCTACTGCACCCAAACATATCAACAAAGCATATGACAGTAATCTACTCAAGATGCTTGACAAAAGATGAACACTGAGCTACGGCTAAAACACACCACAACAGGTTCAAACAAGCATGGCAAAAGTGCAAAAGATAACAGGTTCACAGACTTAATGAAAATAACATGCCAGAAATTAACATCATGATAACACCCATGTTAATTAAGCAAGTTTCGTTACAGGTTTCAGACTTGGCAGAAAACTGGACATGTCAAAAACAGATAACAAGTAGGCATGTTCGTGAGCTCGATGCACTCACTACAGAGCATTGCATGATAAACTAAGCATAAATACATCAAGAAGACATGACATAGACACTATACATGGCAAGAATAACATCATAGCACGCAAGGATCAACTACAACAAGCTTGGCAAAATCGAACAACATGTAAGCAATCTGCCAGCAACATTTTATAGCAAAAGTAGAGCTCGATTGACTCAAGCTATGGCACTCCATAAATACAAAAAAAGGCATGGATGGATATAGCAAAACCATATGCTCAAAACACTCTTATTGATCATGCTCGAAAGAGTCATAGATCTCTCTAAAACAACATGAACACATGGCATAAAAATAACAGCAGGCAGGGACTTAGTGAAATTACTAAGTCTCTGAAATCAGCAACATTAAGTACCCTAGTTTGCATGCTTGTGCTAGTCACCACAGAGGTCACAAAAATACATGGCAAAAATCACTGTGACTAAGGCATGGCATGTTACAAAACTCATGTAGGACTCAACTTCATAGGGTGCACACATCAATCATGGCAAAAATGACAAAAGTGCATGTTCTGATAAGAATCAGAAACTAACATCACATAGCCCTCTTCCAACAGCATTTCGGGCACCAAGATGAGCTCAAATGTAAATGATGCAATGAGATGAAATGGTGTACACATCGAGGCGAACAATTTGACATATTATAGGCACGAAACGAAGAAATATACAACAAGTTATGATGCGATGAGCATGCAACAGTGATGCAAAATAATTGGGACTTGGCAGATTTCGAGGGGGGAGAGAAAGTCAACCGTGCGGTGGATCTGGATCCGGCGCGGGCGAGCTCGCCGGAGCTTGTCGCCGGAGAGGAAGGCCGGCGAGGGGGGTGGCGGATCCGGGCGCGCGGTTCCGGCCGCGGGCGGAGTGGTCGACGGCGGCGGAGGGCGCGGCAGCGCGGGGACGGGCGGCGACCGCGGGTGGCGACGGGCGGCGGCGGGCTCCGGCACCGGCGCGGGCGGAGCGGAGGCGAGGGGCGGCGCGCGGGTGCGGGGAATCGCGGGCGAGGCAGCGGAGCGACTGGGCCCGGCGCGGCCCAGCGCGGGCTCGCCGCGGGCTCGGCGGGCCGGGGCGGCTGCGCGGTGGCCGGGGCCACGTGGCGCGCCCTGGTTGGCCCGGGGCGGCGGCGCGGACGGTGTCCGGCGCGGCCCGGACACGTCCGGTGGCGGCGGAGGTGCGGAGAGCTAGGGTTAGGGTGGATTGATCCGGGATTTCGGGGGAGGCCACATATTTATAGGTAGAGGGGGCTAGGAAGCTCCAAATGGAGTGCGGTTTTCGGCCACGCGATCGTGATCGAACGGCGATGGACATGGGAGTGTCTTAGATGGGTTATTGGGCTGTTTTGGAGGGGTTTTGGGCTGCAACACACACGAGGCCTTCACGGTTACCCGGTTAACCGTTGGAGTATCAAACGACCTCCGAATGACCTGAAACTTGACATGCGGTCTACCGGTGCTATACCAAGGCCGCTTGACAAACCTCGGTCCATTCCAAGAATGTTTAATACCCGCTCACGAAAAAAAGAAAAAGGGGACGCCAGGGGGACATAGGAGCGCCGGATTGCAAAACGGACAACGGGGAAAATGCTCGGATTCATGAGACGAACACGTATCCGAATGCGATGCACATGATGACATGATATGAAATGCATGACATGACCAAAATGCAAACTGACGGGAAACCCAACCACGGAGGGAATATCATATCACATAGCCGAAAATGGCAAGAGTTGGAGTTACAATTATGGCAAGTTACATCCGGGGTGTTACAACACTCCACCACTACGAGAGGATCTCGTCCCGAGATCTAGGACTGAAAGAACTCCGGATACTCGGAATGTAGGTGGTCCTCGCGCTCCCAGGTGGCTTCTCGGTCTGAATGGTGTGACCATTTCACTTTCAGGAATTTGATTGACTTGTTGCGAGTCTTGCGCTCAGTTTCTTCAAGAATAGCAACGGGATGCTCATGATAGGACAAATCTTCTTGAAGATCAATCTCTTCGAAGTTGATGGTGCGCTCAGGAGTCTTGAAGCACTTGCAAAGCTGTGACACGTGGAAGACATCGTGCACATTTGCAAAGTTGGAGGGAAGCTCAAGTTGATAGGCGAGATCGCCTCGTTTGCCGATGATCTTGAAAGGGCCCACGTATCTAGGGGCAAGTTTCCCCTTGATACCGAAGCGATGAGTTACTTTCATTGGAGAGACGCGGAGGTAGACATGATCTCCGATCTCGAATGCCAAATCACGATGTTTGCTATCGTAATAGCTCTTCTGGCGCGATTGCGCAGCTTTGAGGTTCTCATGGATGACCTTACACATATCTTCAGCCTCTGAGATCAAATTGTTGCCAAGAAGTTGGCGTTCGCCCGTCTCAGACCAATTGAGAGGAGTACGGCACTTTCTGCCATAGAGAATCTCGTATGGGGCTTTGCCCGAGCTGGCTTGAAAACTGTTGTTGTAAGAGAACTCAGCATAAGGAAGACAATCCTCCCACTTCATGCCGAAAGAGATAACACAAGCTCTGAGCATATCTTCAAGAATTTGGTTGACACGCTCGACTTGTCCACTAGTTTGAGGGTGGAAAGCTGTGCTGAAGCGAATATTTGTGCCCATGGCCTTCTGAAAAGAATCCCAAAACTTGGAGGTAAAGATGCTGCCACGGTCTGAAGAGATCAATTGTGGAATGCCGTGCAGGGAGACAATTCTGGAGGTGTAGAGCTCTGCCATCTGCGCTGCTGTGATAGACTCTTTGATAGGAAGAAAGTGATCCACTTTAGTGAGCTTGTCGATGACGACGAAGATAGCATCATTTCCACGCTTGGACTTAGGAAAACCAGTCACGAAGTCCATTTCGATATGATCAAACTTCCATTCTGGAATAGCAAGAGGTTGGAGAAGACCAGCTAGTCGTTGGTGTTCTGCTTTCACCCTTCTGCAGACATCACATTCATTCACGAATTGAGCAATCTCTCGCTTCATTCGAGTCCACCAAAACGACTGCTTGAGGTCATGGTACATCTTCGTACTTCCAGGATGAATTGACAGAAGAGAATTGTGCGCTTCGTTCATAATGACTTTACGAAGATCACCCTTTGTAACCACGATCCGGTCCTTGAAGAAAAGAGTATCTCTGTCATCAACTCGATAGCACTTGTATTTGGAAATGCCCTTGTCAATACCACGTTTCACCTTCTTCACCATGGTATCCAACAGTTGTTCCTCACGGATTTGATCTTCCAAAGTAGGAAAGACGATGAGGTTGGCAAGAAAACCTTGAGGGACAACTTGGAGATTCAACTTGCGGAAAGCTTCACAAAGATCCGGTTGAAAGGGCTTGAGGATTAAGCTGTTGCAGTAAGCCTTCCTGCTCAAAGCGTCTGCAATCACATTAGCCTTACCTGGAGTATATTCAATACTCGGATTATACTCTTGAATCATTTTGACCCATCGAGTTTGCCTGAGGTTGAGGTTGGGCTGAGTGAAGATGTACTTGAGACTCTTGTGGTCGGTGAAAATGTCCACTTTCCTTCCCAACAGGAGATGTCTCCATGTTATTAGAGCGTGGACCACTGCCGCCAACTCAAGACCGTGAGTGGGGTAGTTATTTTCGTTGGGCTTCAACTGACGAGAGGTATAGGCCACAACCTTCTTCTCTTGCATTAAGACGGCACCGAGGCCCTGAAGAGAAGCATCATAGAAAACTTCATAAGGCTTGTCTTCGTCAGGAGGAGTCAAAACTGGAGCAGTGACGAGTTTCTCTTTGAGAGTGTTGAAAGCAACGTCACACTCAGGAGACCAGGCATACTTCACATGCTTCTGGAGGAGGTTGGAAAGAGGCTTTGCAATCTTTGAGAAATTATCAACGAATCTTCGGCAATAGCTTGCAAGTCCAAGAAAACTGCGAAGCTGCTTGACATTCTGAGGAGGTTCCCAATTCACAACTGTAGACACCTTCTCAGGATTAACAGCGATGCCCTTGGCAGAGATGATATGGCCAAGATAAAGAACTTCATCAAGCCAAAATTCACATTTGGAGAACTTCGCATATAATTTATACTCTCTGAGCTTGTCGAGCACCAATCGCAAATGTTTGGCATGATCCTCCTTATTCTTGGAGAAGACCAAAATATCATCGAGATAGACCAAGACAAATTCGTTGATGTAGGGGTTGAAGATGAAATTCATCAAGCGAGTGAATGCCGGAGGAGCATTGACAAGGCCGAAAGACATGACAGTATATTCATAAGAACCAAAGCTTTTTCTGAATGCTGTCTTGGGAATATCTTCTTCACGAATGCGGATCTGATGATAACCCATACGAAGGTCAAGCTTGGAGAACACTTTAGCACCTTTAAGTTGCTCAAATAGCTCATTGATGTTGGGAAGTGGGTACTTGTTCTTGATTGTCTTCTTGTTCAATGGACGGTAATCGACACAAAGTCAGTCCGTGCCATCCTTCTTCCGGACAAAAAGAACTCCACACCCCCATGGAGAAGAACTCGGTCTGATCAGACCCAGACGCTCTTGTTTATCGAGTTGTTTCTTCAATTCCTTCAACTCATCTGGTCCAAGCTTGTAAGGACGCTTGCAAACGGGTTCCGTGCCAAGCTCAAGATCAATAACGAATTCAACTGGCCGGCGGGGAGGCATACCCGGAAGCTCTTCTAGAAAAACATCTTGGTACTCACAAACGACTGGAATTTGAGAGATAGCGTCCAATTCACCATTCTCATTGAGAGAAAACAACCGAATGGTATCATCACGAGCGGCATAGATGATCACATCGTTAGAAGAGTGAGTCAATTGAATTTCTCTGGTGGCACAATCAAGCTGAGCCTTGTGCTTATAGAGCCAGTCCATTCCGAGAATTAGATCAATATCAGAGTCACCAAGCACCATTGGAGAAGATAGAAATCTATAGTCGCTCATCTTGATAGAGACATCGGGAACTAACGAGTTTGCTCTCATTGACTTCCCCGGAGAAATAACACCCAAAGGTTTATCCAGATAAGTCCAAGAAAAATCATTCTTTGCAAAGAACGATCTTGACATGAAACAATGCGATGCACCAGTATCAAATAAGACTTTTGCAGGAATATCATTAACAGGAAGATTACCCATGATCACTTCGGAAGAATCCTCCGCTTGAACTGCATTCATCATGTTCACCTTGGCATGCTTAGGATTATGCTTGACCACTGCATTGTTAGAAGATCTCACAGGAGGAGGAGGCGGAAGGCGCCTTTGATTGAAGCACTTGTTCGCATAGTGACCCTTCTGCTGACATTTGTTACAAGTCACCTCTGAGAGCGGACGATGATAAGGAGCACTTGGCCTTGGAGCTTCGTTCTGAGACTTGTTCTGATAGCCAGGGTTGGGTGGGTGGGAAGATCCACGGCCACCTGAGTTCTTCTGCTGATAAGGCTGACGGAACGGAGGAGGAGGAGGAGGCAACCAGAACTGCTGTTGCTTAGCTGCCACAAGTGAGGAAGAAGAAGACTGAATTGCGTCTCTGACTCTCTTCTTAGATGCCTCACACTTGAGTTGAGCAGCTTCTTGTTTCAGCGCCATCTTGTAGAATTCATCATACTTTAACGGCTCGAAAAGCACGAGAGCAAGTTGCAGATCTTCTCTGAGGCCACGCCTGAATTGGTAGATCATACTCTTCTCATCAGGGATGTCTTGCCTCGCAAAATGAGAGAGCTTCTGGAACTTAGTGTTGTATTGATACACGGACATGTTGCCTTGCTTGAGATTGCGGAACTCCTCACGCTTACTCTCAACAACACTTTCTGGAATGTGGTGAGCTTTGAAGTCACGGCGGAAATCATCCCAGGTAATCACACGACCTCCTCTGGAATCTTTGTATTGCTGGAACCATTCAGCAGCTTGATCCTTGAGTTGAAAAGAGGCAAACTTGACAAAGTCCTCAGGTCTGACATTGCTGCACTCGAAATGCTTGCTGATATCCACAAGCCAATCATCGGCGTCTGTGGCCTCGACACAGTAGCTGAAGGTCTTTGGCTGATTAGCAAGGAACTGATTGAGTGAAGCGAAGTGCGGCTGATTGTTGCCTTGGCCTTGATTCCCTTGATTACCTTACCCTTGGTTGCGATCTTGCAAGAGCTGAATCAGAATCTGAGCGTTGGCATTTGTGGCAGTCATCAGGGCTTGCCATGCCTCCGGAGGCGGAGGTGGTGGCGGAGGGTTAGCCTGACTTCCTTCATTGCGTTCCAGGTTCTGACGCGGTTGCAGAGCCATCCTGAAGAGGGTGACATCCATTAGCATCTTGAAAAAGATATATTCATGCTGAATCAAAGGATCGAAATTGCAACATATAGTCTTCACAATAAACATTCGAACGAGAATGAACGAATGAATTCCAAAGTAAATCATCACACTTCCATAAGCTAAGAAGCCACTTAGAAAAAGGTATGGAATAAAATCAACAAGGTACGGATGTGAACAAATACTTGGTAAGGATTACCCAATCACGAACCAAATATCTGCGGAAGAAGTACTAGAGCTACATTAATTCCCACTTATAAACTCCCGAAACTTTCTGGTTATGCAATCAGGTGTTGGGGATACAGGGGACACAAAATATATCACCCAAACTAACAATACCTAGATCCAGCTGTATCCATCCTTCAACACATAACCAAGAAATCCTCGGAAATCGTCTACCTCAACCTTCGAAAAACATCCGTTATACAAGTCATGGCAATATTCCCGCACTCGCCTCAGTACTGGGCTATCAGGGTTATCTCACCAACAACTGTACAAAAGAGATTTTCGATGTCGGCGTACTAAACTCAGGTATTCCAGAACTGCAACGATAAAATTATGACGACTACACCTCGGAGCTCAACTCCCCGGGACACCTCCACTAAAACCCCTGCTGACGGGAGGCAACCAAGACAATGTTGTCATCATAAAACCATCGGAACGATTCTAAGATACCCGCGTGATCCTAAAAAAAAATTTAGTGAAATTTGAGAAGAGAAGAGTCAAAACTCTACGTCAGGATGCCTTACCAGAGCGATGAGGAGACTGGGAAGTAAAAAGAATTCCTAATCTCTCCGATATATAATTCCTAATTGACTCAAAACATTTTTCTAGACACAACTCGGCCACTAAAAATGATCAAACAGTGGTGGCTCCTAAGGTCGGGGAAGGCTCTGATTACCAACTTGTAACGCCCTCGATGCGGCTATATCTCCCACGTGTCGAGGCACGACTTAGAGGCATAACCGCATTGAAAGCAATGTCGCAAGTGAGGTAATCTTCACACAACCCATATAATACATAAGGGAAAAAGATACATAGTTGGCTTACAGTCGCCACTTCACACAATACATAAATAAACATTCATCATCCAAATTACACTCAAGGTCCGACTACGGTACCAAAATGAAAGAAGACTACCCCAAATGCTACACAGATCGCCGAATCACCCCAACTGGGCTCCACTACTGATCATCTGGAAAAGACACATAGTAACAGCCACGTTCCTCGTCGAACTCCCACGTGAGCTCGGTCGCGTCATCTGCACTGGCATCGTTGGCACCTGCAACTGTTGTGGTAGAATCTGTGAGTCACGGGGACTCAGCAATCTCACACCCGCGAGATCAAGACTATTTAAGCTTATAGGTAGGAAAGGATTGTAAGGTGGAGCTGCAGCAAGCGACTAGCATATATGGTGGCTACAACGCAAAAGAGAGCGAGAAGAGAAGAAAAGCACGGTCATGAAGCTAGAAGTGATCCAGAAGTGATCCTAGAACAACCTACGTCATACATAACTCCAACACCGTGTTCACTTCCCGCACCCCGCCGAGAAGAGACCATCACGGTTACACAGGCGGTTGATGTGTTTTAGTTAAGGTCAACTTCGGGTTTTCTACAACCGGACATCAACAAATTCCCATCTGCCTCATAACCGCGGGCACGGCTTTCGAAAGATGATACCCTGCAGGGGTGTCCCAACTTAGCCCATTATAAGCTCTCACGGTCAACGAAGGATATTCCTTCTATCGGGAAGACCCGATCAGTCTCGGAATCCCGGACTACAAGACATCTCGACAGCAATAAAACAAGTCCAGCAAAGCCGCCCGATTGTGCCGACAAATCCTGATAGGAGCTGCACATATCTCGGTCTCAGGGCACATCCGGATAAGCGAAGCGTACAGGTACCAACATAACCCAAGTTGCCAAGGGACGGTCCCGCACGGTGCTCTAGTTTGGACCAGCAATCGAAGGAGAACTGGCCCGGGGGGGGGGGTTAAAATAAGATGACCCTCGGGCTCGCGAAAACCCGGGGGGAAAAGGCTTAGGTGGCAAATGGTAAAACCAATGTTGGGCCTTGCTGGAAAAGTCTTATTCAAAGCGAACTGTCAAGGGGGTCCCATAAATCACCCAACCGTGTAAGGAACGCAAAATCAAGGAACATAACACCGGTATGACGGAAACTAGGGTGGCAAGAGTGGAACAAAACACCAGGCATAAGGCCGAGCCTTCCACCCTTTACCAAGTATATAGATGCATTAATTAAATAAGAGGTATTGTGATTTCCCAACAAGTAAACATGTTCCAACAAGGAACAACAAGTCCGTGTTCCAACAAGGAACAAACTTCATCTTCACCTGCAACTAACAACGCTATAAGAGGGGCTGAGCAAAGCGGTAATATAGCCAATCAACGGTTTGCTAGGACATGGATGGTTAGAGGTTTCACATGGCAATATGGGTGGCATGACATAGCAAGGGGTAGGTATCGTAGCATAGGCATAGCAAAGAGCGAGCATAGCAAGCAAAGATAGAAGTGATTTCGAGGGTATGGTCATCTTGCCTGCAAGGTTCTCAGAGTTGTCGAAAGCTTGGTCCTCGTAAGCGTTCTCAACAGGTTCCTTGTTCACGTACTCGTCTCCCGGATCTACCCAAAACAAGAGCACAAGCAAAAGGAACAACTATCAACCACGATGCAATGCACAACCAACATGATGCAAAACATGGCATGATATGCGAGAAGGGATATGCAATGCATATGCGTGCTTCGGAAGGAAAAAGATGAACAAGGCATAATCTTGGCAAACCAAGTATGCCACTGGATAGGTGAGGTGATTTCGGTTGAAATCGATATAAAGATCACCGGAATCGGATGCACGGTTAGCAAATGACAAGCAAAACAAGAATGACAAGAATCTGCCATTAACAGCATGATGCCACTTAGCAAGCAACAAGAAATTAAGCTACCGCACCCAAACATATCAACAAAGCATATGACAGTAATCTACTCAAGATGCTTGACAAAATATGAACACTGAGCTACGGCTAAAACACACCACAATAGGTTCAAACAAGCATGGCAAAAGTGCAAAAGATAACAGGTTCACAGACTTAGTGAAAATAACATGCCAGAAATTAACATCAGGATGACATGTTTAGAGCAATGAAACAACATGCTATGGGATCAGGATGTCAGGACCCCGATCCTAAGCCACATCGATCCAGCATGTAACACATCATATCACTTTGCGGCCTCACGCACGGTACTCCCACGGGTGCCACCTTACCTGGCCCGGGACCGTTTGCGCCTTTTGGCTCACGTATATGATAGTGTCGCTAGCATCCATATGACAGAGAACCCGGGCCGACATGGCTAGTCGTTAACCCAAGGCGGCACTAACCTATGAGGACAGGCATACATGAATCACATCGAGCATGTCGGTCAACAACGTATAACTCCGGGCTGTAGCACTGGGCTAACAGGACTCCGGTAATCCGGGCTGTAGCAGGCTAGGCAGGACTCCAGATAACACCGCGTGACATTTCCCCGAAGGGACAGACATAGGAACGAAGTGAAACACATGCCGGCCAGTCAAGTGTTCCAAGCAGTAGTGCTGGGCTAGCAGGACTCCGGTGAACCGGGCTGTAGCGGACTACTATCGCTCAGAAGCACTAGACTACATTTCCCCATATGATAGGCTGCCAAGGATAAACAACTAGATAGTCGGATCCCACACATAGCAAGCATTTCAATCATACACACAATATGCTCGCTATGTGTAGATACAACATGGCATGACAACAAGACTCTACGACTCAAGTATTTATTCATTAGGCTCCGAGGAGCGAGATATTACAAACATGGGTCTCATGACCCAACATTCAGAGCATACAAGTCAAACACATGCGGAAGCTTAACATGTCTGAGTACAGACATCTACAAATGAAAAAGGCTGAGAAGCCTGACTATCTACCAGATCCTGCCGAGGGCGCAAGATCGTAGCTGAGGTAACAAGCTAAACGTCGAAGTCCACACGGAACTACTAGCGAGACTGACGTCTCTCTGCAAAAACATAAAATAGGCAAACGTGGGTACAAACGTACTCAGCAAGACTTACATCAGAACTAACTACATATGCATCAGTTTCAATAAAGGGGGTGGTGGAGTTTGACTGCAGCAAGCCAGCTTTGACTCGGTGGCTATCCTGAACTACGACTGCAAGTAACTCTTTTGAGGTGGCGCACACGAGTCCACATATTCACCATATCAATACACCACTATGGATCCACTTCCGTCTCCCTACGAGAAGGCCATCCATAGCACTCACGCTTATCTTGCGCATTTTAGAGTATCCACTTTCACTTGTCTATGAACTGATATAGGCAACCCAGAAGTCCATTACCGCGGACATGGCTATTCGAATAGATGATGTTAACCCTGCAGGGGTGTACTTCTTCACACACGCTCTCACCACTTACCGCCGTTTACACGACATGTACTCGGCAACCTTCAAGCGGAAGCCCAGCGAGGGTGTCCGCCACGGCCTACCTAAACACTCAAGTCTCTAGTCCAGGTTTATCGCCTATTCGGGTTCCATCCATGAGGAGATCCGGTCGTAGTTTCGCTCACAGCCCCAAACGATGTGTACAGGGTCCGAGACACCAAACGGGCGCCCGGCTGCCCAGCCACGTGCCTACCGCAACACAGCCCACCCCTACAGTCAGCGCTGCGTGCGGCTCCCAGCATACTACAAACACCAGAAACTACTTTGCAACTCCTGGACAGAGAACAAGGGTGATCAAGAAGCCGAGAGGGTCCATTGGTTTCGGGCCCAATGCGTGGTAGTAACTGTTTCATGGATCACAAACACAGAACTCAGTTCCTGAGGACGGCTACAATAAGACAACCCACCATGTACTCCTACATGGCCTCTCACCGCTACCTTTACCAAATCGTGTTCACACACTTAGCTCACACACAGTAGGACATGTTCAACACCATTCCGATTCATACCCGATGAATCAGACCCGACTCAACTCTAAGCAGTAGCAGGCATGACGAACAAACATGAATGAGTAGGCACATCAGGGCTCAAACAACTCCTACTCATGCTAGTGGGTTTCATCTAATTACTGTGGCAATGACAGGTCATGCAAAGGATAAAGGGGTTCAACTACCGCAGCAAGTAACAGTTGAATCGTTGTTGTCTTAATGCAGTAAAAGAGAGCAGGAGCGAGAGAGTGGGATTGTATCGGAATGAACAAGAGGGTTTTGCTTGCCTAGCACTTCTGAAGATAATATAGCTCTTCATCGGTGTCATCGAACTCATCGTCGGAACATCGTCTATCGAGAGGGGACAGTTACCGGCAAACAAGAAGGAAATGCAATCAATGCAATGCAACAGTATGATGCATGATCATGACATGTCAATATGTTGTGTTTTGACTAATGCATACTAGGACAGGTTGATTTGAACCCATTTGAATCAAAGATTCAAATGTAAGCTCATTTATAAAGTCATAATGGTGCATTATCTTGTTTCACCTAAACAGCAAGGTTACAGTGGTCTAACATGCATGAAAATGGTACAGATGGATAGATTGGATTTTTCTGATCATTTTTCATATATAAATCTTTGCATTTGGAGCTACGGTTGATTTTATATGATTTTTAGAAGTTTGCATCATTTTCTGAAATTCCTGAATAAAAATAAATCCAGAAAAAAGGTTAATTGCGTCAGCATGACATAGGTGTGACGTCAGCGGTCAAAGGCGCCAGCCCAGGTCAAACCTGACGTGTGGGATCCACACGTCAGTGACACAGAGCTGAAATGGGTGGTTGACAGGTGGGACCGGTCAACGCTGACTTGTCAAAGTCAATGCTGACAAATGGGGCCCGCAAGATTAGCACTAATTTAACAGGATAATTAGATTAACCTAATTAGGCTCGGGGACCCACATGTCAGTGTCTGTTAGGGTGGGTAATTAACAGATATTAGCACTAATTGTGCCGCCACGTCAGCATCGCCGGATTAGGCGTCGGCGACCACACGCCCTCCTGCCTACTGGCAGGAGGTTGAAGACGGTGGGGGCGCCTGCTGGGCTGGGCCAACAGTGTTGGGCCGGCCACTTGGGCTACAGACGCGCCAGGTAAGGAGGCCCAGGTGGGTTTCTCTCTCTCTCTCTCTCTGTTTTCTGTTTTCTAATTTCCTGCAACTGTTGGGCTTTATTAAAAATGCCAGGGCATTACCAGAATTCATGAAACTAATCATGGCTACTGTTTAGAATATATCCAACAGTAAACATTTTAGTTTATGATTATTTGAGCATTTAAATCATTTTATAGCATTTAAATGCCCAAATGCAAATAGAGTATGATTTAACTCAGAGCCCAAATAGACATGGAAAAATGTGCATCACCTCTGGTTACTGTTTACAGCATTTTCCATAAATGATGAACATTTTTGAAAGCCATTTGGATTTACTGGAAATATTTTCTTGGTTGAACCTATTTGAATTGCTTTAGTGCTAGGGCTTGGTCATCCCCACTTCAAAATTTCCTTTGAAATCAAACATGATGCATGAATGCAGATGCCACTAACTACAAATAATTCTGGGGCTGTGACACAGGACATAGCAAAATGAGGCATGGCATGAATCTACTCAAAGCACTTAACAAAAGTCCCTTAATGACTATAAGCCAAAAAGGATCAGAAAATATGATAACACCCATGTCAATTAAGCAAGTTTCGTTACAGGTTTCAGACTTGGCAGAAAACTGGACATGTCAAAAACAGATAACAAGTAGGCATGTTCGTGAGCTCGATGCACTCACTACAGAGCATTGCATGATAAACTAAGCATACATACATCAAGAAGACATGGCACAGACACTATACATGGCAAAAATAACATCATAGCATGCAAGGATCAACTACAACAAGCTTGGCAAAATCGAATAACATGTAAGCAATCTGCCAGCAACATTTTATAGCAAAAGTAGAGCTCGATTGACTCAATCTATGACACTCCATAAATACAAACAAAGGCATGGATGGATAGATCAAAACCATATGCTCAAAACACTCTTACTGATCATGCTCAAAAGAGGCATAGATCTCTCTAAAACAACATGAACACATGGCATAAAAATAACAGCAGGCAGGGACTTAGTGAAATTACTAAGTCTCTGAAATCAGCAACATTAAGTACCCTAGTTTGCATGCTTGTGCTAGTCACCACAGAGGTCACAAAAATACATGGCAGAACTCACTGTGAAGAAGGCATGGCATATTACAAAACTCATGTAGGACTCAACTTTATAGGGTGCACACATCAATCATGGCAAAAATGACAAAAGTGCATGTTCTGATAAGAATCAGAAACTAACATCACATAGCCCTCTTCCAACGGCATTTCGGGCATCAAGATGAGCTCAAATGTAAATGATGCAATGAGATGAAATGGTGTACTCATCGGGACGAACAATTATACATATTATACGCATGAAACGGAGCAATATACAGCAAGTTATGATGCGATGAACATGCAACAGTGATGCAAAATAATTGGGACTTAGCAGATTTCGAGGGGGGAGAGAAAGTCAACCGTACGGTGGATCTGGATCCGGCGCGGGCGAGCTCGCCGGAGCTCATCGCCGGAGAGGAAGGCCGGCGAGGGTGGCGGCGGATCCGGGCGCACGGTTCCGGCCGCGGGCGGAGTGGTCGACGGCGGCGGAGGGCGCGGCAGCGCGGGTACGGGCGGTGGCCGCGGGCGGCGACCGCGGGTGGCGACGGGCGGTGGCGGGCTCCGGCGCCGGCGCGGGCGGAGCGGAGGCGAGGGGCGGCGCGCGGGTGCGGGGAACCGCGGGCGAGGCGGCGGAGCGACTGGGCCCGGCGCGGCCCAGCGCGGGCTCTGCGGGCCGGGGCGGCTGCGTGGTGGCCGGGGCCACGTGGCGCGCCCTGGTTGGCCCGGGGCGGCGGCGCGGACGTTGTCCGGCGCGGCCCGGACACGTCCGGTGGCGGCGGAGGTGCGGGAAGCTAGGGTTAGGGTGGATTGATCCGGGATTTCGGGGGAGGCCACATATTTATAGGTAGAGGGGGCTAGGAAGCTCCAAATGGAGTAAGGTTTTCGGCCACGCGATCGTGATCGAACGACGATGGACATGGGAGTGTATTAGATGGGTTATTGGGCTGTTTTGGAGGGGTTTTGGGCTGCAACACACAAGAGGCCTTCACGGTTACCTGGTTAACCGTTGGAGTATCAAACGACCTCCGAATGACCCGAAACTTGACAGGCGGTCTACCGGTGCTATACCAAGGCCGCTTGACAAACCTCGGTCCATTCCGAGAATGTTTGATACCCGCTCACGAAGAAAAGAAAAAGGGGACGCCGGGGGGACATAGGAGCGTCGGATTGCAAAACGGACAACGGGGAAAATGCTCGGATTCATGAGACGAACACGTATGCGAATGCGATGCACATGATGACATGATATGAAATGCATGACATGAACAAAATGCAAACTGACGGGAAACCCAACCACGGAGGGAATTTCATATCACATAGCCGAAAATGGCAAGAGTTGGAGTTACAATTATGGCAAGTTACATCCGGGGTGTTACATAACTCAAGAATTTCAGCACAGAATCTTCTTCATAAGCATTGCCTGTACTCTACATTTTGTAGAGAGTAATTATAGATATGATAATACTGGAAGGGATAGAGGATAATGAAGATAAGATGCAGATTGATGCTACATAATCAACTACCAATCCCTGGAAGTACAAGCGTTACAGGACAAAATGTACTGACAAGAGCAATGGGCTACACTTCTGCACTGGTATTGTCTGTATATTCTACTTGTTGGTAAGATTAAATATAGATCTGATCTTTTTTAGTAAATGGTGGGTGAGGGAGATAAGATGCAGAATGCTACAAAATGAACCAATCCCTCTTCCTATAATACAAGAGTGTTTTGAACACTGGTGTACTGTACAAAACGTTCTTATATTATGGGACGGAGGGAGTAGCCGTTAATGTAAGTACAGTGATAGACCACGTTCAGTCCTTACAAGAGGACTGCAGAGCTAAACCTCTTCAAAAGCATTGGGTTGATTCTAAATTTATGTAAGAGTCCATACGAATCTTATAATGTCCACCAAATGGACGATTACGAGGCTAACATGTGTAGTGATGCTACATAATCAAACAACTACAAAAGTAAGTATGGTCATACAGGGCAAGAGGTACTCACAAGAGCAATGCAGTGTGCAGTATAGTTGCGAGATTCTGTGGTCCCTTGAGGACGAATGTTCTTCTGCTAACAGTTTTTGTACAAGTGAGACATTAAGGAAAATGTAGAAATGTAGTTCAAATTGTGATGTGATATCATAGACAGTACCTTACGCTGCAGCCGAGACCAATGTGTAACGAGATTATTCCAGTCACCATTGGATAAATGTAGCACCGGAGACTTTACAAAAATTTCGTTAAGAGGCTTGCCATTGAAGTGCGCTTGCCTCAGGTAGGAACGACACTTCATCAGTGAGTGATTGAAAAGCGCAACCAACCCTTGCTCGTCATCACAATCCAGTTTGCTCCTCGCCTATTTAAAAGAATGAAATGTTGTGTCTTGACTTCTGTCAGCAGAAACATATGCAGTAATGACCATGAATAACATTAGTACATTACTTATGCGTAAGTTGCGGAGGAAGACTGGAAATTGTTCTGTGTCTGCGGTATAATCTTTCCATGAAGGAAAGATGCGCACAAAGTTCCTGACAACAACATAAGCTTCATCTTCTAAACTGGGAAGGAATGGAACAGGGGTCCTATTTGCTGCAATTGGGGCTCTCTCTGGTTCGAAAAGGGATTTGGTGTACTCTTTGCTGGAATGGGGGTTTTGCGTCGTACAGCTGGTGCTATGTCAACTGGCATAATCATATTGTTTGCTGCAGTTGGGGCCTACTGAGTTGGGGCATCAGAAATGAGGGCTAGAGTCTGCTAGAGTTGGGGTATTTGTGGGTCAGGTGATATTGCAACTACACCTAATGGGCTATTTGATTTATCAGGTGTCACTACCTTTTCCAAATACATTGCTTGTGCTCCTCCACGATCAGCAATCGCCCTCTTCCTTTTGAACGTCTGATACACAAGAACAGCATTTGAATGGATAAATATGGTATGATGACAGATGGAATATGTACTGAAAATGGATAGGCAGGGCGTATTCACATACACGATGTGTAAACTAAGCTAATGGTAGTTCAACAAAGTAGAAGAAATGCAAATCATCAGTTGCAAGATATGTGCGAGCAATGTAACCTTGGAAAGTTAGAGCAAGTACCTTGATGGGTGAATAAGATAGGGCATCTTCCTCTGACTCCTCCACTAGGGAGCTACATTGACTTAGGTCTCCCTCTAGCTCAGAATCATTGTTAGGATCATAATCTGAGCATGAATCTATAAGTGGAGAGCGTTTGCATTGCATTGCATCCAGTCTTGATTTTAGTCCCTTAATGCCAAGTTTGACAGCCATGGCATTGTTCTGCTTTATTCCTTTCATGCGCGCAAGCTCATAATCATTATGATGATGTTCAGAATTTGAGATTCATGAAAACATAAGAAGTTGTCAGATCATCTATGGAATGCATTGCGGATTCAACTCAGAGAGTGTCTCCGTATAAACCCCTGCATATGCAAAGTTCACCTCCCCAACCGTGCTGACCAGACCACACACAAAAATACAAACCCCTTATGTCTCTATAACTGGCAGGCACACATTTCAAAACTGAAGTAGGAACATTAGAATCATATGAAATTCGTATTTGAACAAATAAACTAAGCAATTATGAGTGGCGTAATGTTTAGCTTCAAGGGTGGAGTGTTGGTAGTGCGACACAAAGCAAGTAGGCAGATTGCCATGTAAAAGATTGAAACCTATGTAAAAGCTGGAAATGAAACTTTCTTTCTATACAATGCATTGTTCGTTACCCACACATGATGGAAGAGATCACATAGAGAAATACTATTCACTCATGTCTACAGTTCCAGTATTTAGAAACAGGGAGGTCCACCCTAAAAGAATATTGACAACAAATATGACAAGGCAAGCATAGATGTAGTGAATCAATCATTTACTTGTGAGCTTACTAGGAAAAGTATGCAGAATTGTAACTGTAGTAAGAGACCGTCCAAAAACTGAATGAAGAAGTTTGTCTAGCACTTATTGTTTGCAACTAATCGATGTGAATAATTGGATATTATATCGAATGAGTAAGAAAGACAAGTAAAATTGTCAACAAACCTGGCTTGCAGTAGTAATCTGGGTACTAAAGATGACTGAAATACATCTGAACCATTAAGTGTAGGTAGCACTGAGCACACAACAAACCCTAATGACAGTCCTGCCTAATGAGTAATGAATCAATTAGAAAATGGGTGATGAGGAGTGGCTACTGAGTGTTGAGGACGTATCTCAGGATAAATTGGGTTGGCTTGGTGGGTGTTGCACGCCTGAGCACTGAAAGACCTGGGAAGGTAGGCACGGCGGCACGCCCAGGCAGCGGTGACGCTGTTGGGCGAGCGGCTCCTGGCCTCCTGTTAGTCTGGCGTCTCCTCCTAGAGTCATGCCGCCCGGGGACGGCAAGTCGCCGGCGAGGCAGGTGGCTGGGGGCGAGTAGAGATCGGAAGCGTGCAGCAGAACAAAGGGCAATCGGGGCCTGGGACGACCCAAAATCCCAGGGTGGGCCGGCCCACCATGGGCACCCTGTAGAGATACACACCCGAGCAGTGAACATGCATTTTTGAAACTAATTTAGGAACATTTAGATGACCAATTAAACAACTCTGTTTTAATAATATCAGATTCGTATTTAAACAACTAAGCTTGTTTAGTTTGATGGGTGGAGAAGTGTTATTATGACACGAAGCACATATTCTGATCGTATAGTGATCATAAAAGGGGGAAACTCTAAGCATATTTTTTTTAGCAAAAGAGGGTTTCCCCTCTGATTTCTATTAAAGAAACCACCACGGAACCAACATGATCAATTAAACCCTAAGCATGATCAATTAAACCGTATTATGGCTATGCCATGGCAGATTTGAAGCTGCAAACCGGAGAAATGATATTTAGCATCCATTGTTTGCTTCGAACTAAGAACTAAATTCTAAGAGCTGAAAAGAAAGTAGAGTAACCAAGTTAAGATCTATTTTCTAGTTGAGATCAAAAGGTTGAGGAGATATGAAGTACCACCTCTCTTGCGACGTCATGTAGGCATGGGGGGTGCGATGGCTGTCGGTGGCGTTGAAGCAGATCTGCGACGGTAGATGGGTGCATCGGGGGATAAGTCCCGTTGTGGTGGAAGAGAAGGTCGTGTGAGCGGCCCCGGCAAAGAGGACGACGGCGTCGATGAAGCGAGAGGACGCGATGCAAGGCTATTGGTCCGTCGCCGTGGATGAGAAACGTCCATCTCTAGCAGTGGACGACGCGGTCTTGGTAGGCGCTCCGGCATGGTGGAGGACGGTAGCGATGGATGTGGTGGAGGACGACGGCGATGGATGGGGTGGCGGACGGAGGCTGGTGTGGGGATGGGGTGTTCTAGCATGGACGGTGTATGAATGGGAAAATGGAGGGAGAGGTACGAGGAACCATGTTTTTGGGACGCGCCTGTCTGAAATATGGGAAAGTTACGAACTTAGCCCCCGTTTAAAATTTGGACGTCTCGTCGGTTGGGGATAGGACGGTAATCTCGCATCTCGCCAATATTTGCCCAGAGCGATTTCGGGCGAAGAGAGGGTGGTTGGCGCCCACGGTGTATGAACGGGGCTGACAGGTAGGGTGGTTGTGTCACGTCTGAGTGAAGTTACAAACCTGCCCCTATTGAAAATATTTGCCTACATCGATTTCGGTTGAGTCGAGCTTGTTTTGCCGCCCACCGTGTATGAATGGGGAATGGAGGGAGAAACAGAGGTCTTTCGGACGAGCTTGAATCAAATGAGTTTTGCCGCCCATGTTTGACGCCCACCGTGTCGGAATGGGCTCAGAGGCGGTCGTGCCACGTCTAATTGAAGTTACTAACCTACCCCTATTTAGAGCAGTGGAAATCGGGCCGATGGATTGTCCGTGTAATGGGTAGACAGTAATTTCCATCTCCCAAACACTTGGCTTCGGGCAGCCGACGTGGGAGTGGACATTTTGCTACTTCTTTCGAATTTTGGGACAATAAGCATCCACGTTTACCCTGGCAACTAAATTTGAATCCATATTGTATTCCTATATGAATCTTTATAAATCATTCTATGTGTTTTTATATATCTTCAAAAGGACGACAAAGATGTATTCCACTGTCATATATGAATATGGTTTACAAATGCCGATACTGAAATTCAGAAACTAGAATCCAGTTTAAGGTGAATTCAAATATTTGGAACACTTCATCTCCAACTCAAATGTCACACGCAGCATAATGTGTACTCCCATTTAGATATGTACACAAGCGATGTATCAAGATTCAAATACCGAGTCAATCAACCAAGAATGTACAGAACTAACAGACATATAAACACTTATAGAGTATATGGATCAATAATATCAACTAACATACATAAGCCAGGCCGCCGTACTTTTTTTGGCTACAATAGCATCCTTTTTTAGCCAGCATCTTGGCCCTTTCCGATGCGTGCCACTTATGGTCCATCTATACTACTACTATTGCTGAATGCACATTCAGCCCGATTGGCATATTTGTAGGTCTAGCACAGCAATCCAAATGAAATGTCTCCGAGTCTTATCAATTAATACAGACTTGTGCTCAAATAAAATTACAAATGAAAAAACAAAAAAACAATTATAACATGATCTCTGAAACAAATTGTTTGATTGATTACATGAACAGACAACACAAAGGTTATTCAACTATGGAAAGAACATTTCAGCTATGATTTATCAAGTAGGAATTTAATTTCCTTTTTTCCTTCAGGACCTTAACAATCTGGTCAGTCTCAGCTTGCTTCATTTTGAAATCCACCAAATACTTAATGGTTGTCTTGAGTACTGTTTGTGATTGTGCTGTTTGCTTCCTCAACATGTCAACTTCATCTCTAAGTGCAGAAGTAGAATCTCTTTCTACCACTAGTTTAGCCTCTAGAGCATCAGCAGTTGGCAATTCATAATGCACGATTGGGCCGGTACCATGCTACCTCTTGAGCACTGCGTTGGATTTCCTTGAAGAGGAAAGGGTGATGCAGCAGAGTAGAGTAAGTATTTCCCTCAGTTTCTGAGAACCAAGGTATTAATCCAGTAGGAGGCTATGCGCGAGTCCCTCGTACCTACACAAAACAAATAGCTCAACGCAACCAACATGATTAGGGGTTGTCAATCCCTTCACGGTCACTTACAAGAGTGAGATCCGATAGAGATGATAGATAATATTTTGGTATTTTTGGTATAGAGATGCAAAGTAAAATAAAAGGCAAAGTAAAAAAGCAAAGCAAATAATGAAGTGTTGGGAGATTGATATGATGAGAATAGACCCGGGGGCCATAGATTTCACTAGTGGCTTCTCTCAAGAGCATAAGTATTCTACGGTGGGTGAACAAATTACTGTTGAGCAATTGACAGAATTGAGCATAGTTATGAGAATATCTAGGTATGATCATGTATATAGGCATCACGTCCGAGACAAGTAGACCGACTCCTGCCTGCATCTACTACTGTTACTCCACTCATCGACCGCTATCTAGCATGCATCTAGAATATTAAGTTCAAGAAAATAGAGTAACGCCTTAAGCAAGATGACATGATGTAGAGGAATAAATTCATGCAGTATGATAAATACCCCATCTTGTTATCCTCGATGGCACCAATACAATACGTGCCTTGCTGCCCCTACTGTCGCTAGGAAAGGACACCGCAAGATTGAACCCAAAGCTAAGCACTTCTCCCATTGCAAGAAAAACCAATCTAGTAGGCCAAACCAAACTGATCATTCGAAGAGACTTGCAAAGATAACCAATCATACATAAAATAATTCAAAGAAGATTCAAATATTGTTCATAGATAATCTTGATCATCAACCCACGATTCATCGGTCTCAACAAACACACCGCAAAAAGAAGATTACATAGAATAGATCTCCACGAGAAGGAGGAGAACATTGTATTGAGATCCAAAAAGAGAGAAGAAGCCATCTAGCTACTAACTATGGACCTGAAGGTCTGAGGTAAACTACTCACACTTCATCGGAGGGGCTATGGTGATGATGTAGAAGCCCTCCATGGTGGATTCCCCTTCCGGCGGAGCTCCGAAACAGGCCCCAAGATGGGATCTCGTGGGTACAGAAGGTTGCGGTGGTGGAATTAGGTTTTTGGCTCCGTATCTGATCGTTTGGGGGTACGTAGGTATATATAGGAGGAAGGAGTACGTCGGTGGAGCAGAGGGGGGCCCACGAGGCAGGGGGCGCGCCCTCCACCCTCGTGACCGCCTCCCTCCTTTCTTGACGAAGGGTCCAAGTCTCCTGGATCATATTTGTTGAGAAAATCACGTTCCCGAAGGTTTCATTCCATTTGGACTCCGTTTGATATTCCGTTTCTTCGAAACACTGAAATAAGAAAAAAGCCAGCAATTCTGGGCTGGGCCTCCGGTTAATAGGTTAGTCCCAAAAGTAATATAAAAGTGGAAAATAAAGCCCAATATGGTCCAAAACAGTAGATAATATAGCATGGAGCAATCAAAAATTATAGATACGTTGGAGACGTATCAGGCATCCCCAAGCTTAATTCCTGGTCGTCCTCGAGTAGGTAAATGATAAAAAGAGAATTTTTGATGCGAAGTGCGACTTGGCATAATTTGAATGTAATTCTTCTTAATTGTGGTATGAATATTCAGATCCGAAAGATTCAAGACAAAAGTTCATATTAACATAAAAATAATAATACTTCAAGCATACTAACAAAGCAATTATGTCTTCTCAAAATAACATGGCCAAAGAAAGTTATCCCTACAAAATCATATAGTCTGGCTATGCTCTATCTTAACCACACAAAGTATTTAAATCATGCACAACCCCGATGACAAGCCAAGCAATTGTTTCATACTTTTACATTTTCAAAACTTTTTCAATCTTCACGCAATACATGAGCGTGAGCCATGGATATAGCACTATATGTGGAATAGAATCGTGATTGTGGAGAAGACAAAAAGAGAGGAAGATAGTCTCACATCAACTCGGCGTATCAACGGGCTATGGAGATGCCGATCAATAGATATCAATGTGAGTGAGTAGGGATTGCCATGCAATGGATGCACTAGAGCTATAAGTATATGAAAGCTTAACAAAAGAAACTAAGTGGGTGTACATCCAACTCGCTTGCTCACGAAGACCTAGGGCATTTTGAGGAAGCCCATCATTGGAATATACAAGCCAAGTTCTATATTGAAAGATTCCCACTAGTATATGAAAGTGACGAAATGAGAGACTCTCTATCGTGAAGATCATGGTGCTACTTTGAAGCACAAATGTGGTAAAAGGATAGTAACATTGTCCCTTCTCTCTTTTTCTCTCATTTTTTTATTTGGGCCTTTTCTCTTTTTTTTATGGCCTCTTTTTTTCTTTTTCATTTTATTTTTCATACGGAGTCTCATCCCGACTTGTGGGGGAATCATGGTCTCCATCATTCTTTCCTCACTTGGGACAATGCTCTAAAAATGATGATCATCACACTTTTATTTTTCTTACAACTCAACAATTACAACTCGATACTTAGAACAAAATATGACTCTATGTGAATGCCTCCGGCGGTGTACTGGGATATGCAATGAATCAAGAGTGACATGTACGAAAGAATTATGAACGGTGGCTGTGCCACAAATACGATGTCACCTACATGATCATGCTAGCAATATGACAATGATGGAACATGTCATAATAAACGGAATGGTGGAAAGTTGCATGGCAATATATCTCGGAATGGCTATGGAAATGCCATGATAGGTAGGTATGGTGGCTGTTTTGAGGAAGTTATATGGTGGGTGTATGATACCGGCGAAAAGTGTGCGGTATTAGAGAGGCTAGCAATGGTGGAAGGATGGAAAAAGTGTGTATAATCCATGGACTCAACATTAGTCATAAAGAACTCATATACTTATTGCAAAAATCTACAAGTTATCAAAGCAAAGTATTACGCGCATGCTCCTAGGGGGTTAGATTGGTAGGAAAAAACCATCGCTCGTCCCCGACCGCCACTCATAAGGAAGACAATCAATAAATAAATCATGCTCCGACTTCATCACATAACGGTTCACCATACGTGCATGCTACGGGAATCACAAACTTTAACACAAGTATTTCTCAAATTCACAACTACTCAACTAGCATGACTCTAATATCACCATCTTCATATCTCAAAACAATTATCAAGCATCAAACTTTTCTTAGTATTCAACGCACTCAAAAGAAAGTTTTACAAATCTTGAATACCAAGCATATTAAGATTTTTAAGCAAATTACCATGCTATTTAAGACTCTCAAAATAATCTAAGTGAACCATGAGAGATCAACAGTTTCTATAAAACAAATCCACCACCGTGCTCTAAAAGATATAGTGAAGCACTAGAGCAAAACTATATAGCTCAAAAGATATAAGTGAAGCACATAGAGTATTCTATCAAATTCCAGTTCATGTATGGCTCTCTCAAAAGGTGTGTACAGCAAGGATGATTGTGGTAAACTAAAAAAACAGACTCAAATCATACAAGACGCTCCAAGCAAAACACATAGCATGTGGTGAATAAAAATATAGCGCCAAGTAAAGTTACCGATGGAAGTAGACGAAAGAGGGGATGCCTTCCGGGGCATCCCCAAGCTTTGACTTTTTGGTGTACTTGGATTATCTTGGGGGTGCCATGGGAATCCCCAAGCTTAGGCTCTTGCCACTCCTTGTTCCATAATCCATCAAAAGATTTCACCCAAAACTTGAAAACTTCACAAAACAAAACTCAACAGAAATCTTGTGAGCTCCGTTAGCAAAAGAAAACAAAATACCACTTCATGGTACTGTAATGAACTCATTCTTTATTTATATTGCTGTTAAACCTACTGTATTCCAACTTATCTATGGTTTATAAACTATTTTACTAGCCATACATTCATCAAAATAAGCAAACAACACACGAAAAACAGAATCTGTCAAAAACAGAACAGTCTGTAGTAATCTGTAACTAACGCAAACTTCTGGAACTCCAAAAAATCAGACAAAATAGGACGACCTAAGAAATTTGTTTATTGATCAGCAGCAATTGGAATCAGTATTTTATCACGTTCTGGTGATTTTTAATAATTGTTTTCGTGAGCACAAAGTTTCTGGAAATTACAGCAAGATCAAATAACTATCATCCAAGAAGATCCTATAGGTTTAACTTGGCACAAACACTAATTAAAAGATAAAACCACATCTAAACAGAAGGTAGATGGATTATTTATTCCTAAACAGAAACAAAAAAAATTGGGTTGCCTCCCAACAAGCGCTATCGTTTAACGCCCCTAGCTAGGCATAAAAGCAAGGATAGATATAGGTATTGCCATCTTTGGTAGGCAATCCATAAGTGGCTCTCATAATAGATTCATATGGTAGTTTTTTTTCTTCCTAGGGAAGTGTTCCATGCCTTTCTTTAATGGAAATTGGAATCTAATATTCCCTTCCTTCATATCAATAATTGCACCAATCGTTCTAAGGAAAGGTCTACCAAGAATAATAGGGCAAGAAGAATTGCAATCTATATCAAGAACGATAAAATCTACGGGCACATAATTCCTATTTGGAACAATAAGAAAATCATTAATTCTTCTCATAGGTTTCTTAATAGTGGAATCCGCAAGGTGCAAGTTTAGAGAGCAATCATCAAAATCGCGGAAATCTAGCAAATCACACAAAGTTTTGGGAATAGTGGAGACACTATCACCCAAATCACATAAAGCATAAAATTCATGATCCTTGATCTTAATTTTAATAGTTGGTTCCCACTCATCATAAATTTTTCTAGGGATAGAAACTTCCAACTCAAGTTTTTCTTTATAAGATTGCATCAAGGCATCAACGATATGTTTAGTAAATGCTTTATTTTGACTATAAGCATGAGGAGAATTTAGCACGGATTGCAACAAGGAAATACAATCAATTAAATAGCAACTTTCATAATTAAATTTCTTGAAGTCCAAAATAGTGGGTCTAGGGTTTTATTCTTTTCAATCCCACTTTTATCAATTTCATCATCAAGATCTAAATACTCCGAATTTTTGGAACGCCTTCTAGGTAAAGGTGGATCATATTCAGTTTCATCAAGATTCATATTGCAAAGCAAAGATCTAATAGGGGACACATCAATAACTTTTAGATCTTCATCTTGATTTTCATAGGAATTGGAAGAACACGCTTTAATCAAGGCATTTTTTTGTAGCACGCATCCTAGCGGTTCTTTCCTTGCACTCATCAATGGAAATTCTCATGGCTTTGAGAGACTCATTGATATCATGCTTAGGAGGAATATATCTAAGCTTTAAAGAATCAACATCAAGAGAAATTCTATCAACGTTCCTAGCCAATTCATCAACTTTAAGCAATTTCTCTTCAAGCAAAGCATTGAAATTATTTTGTGAATTCATAAACTCTTTAACACTAGTATCAAATTCAGAGGGCATCTTATTAAAATTTCCATAAGAGTTGTTGTAGGAATTTTCATAATTATTAGAAGGATTACTAGGATAAGGCCTATGTCGGTGTACTAAAGTAGGGGTACCTTAGTATCCCGAACTTGTGCACGGGCAGTCGCAGCCCCCCACGGCAAGGCTTGCCGGGCGACCGCCAAGGACCTCCGAAGTCCCTTTGGAGCCATTCAAGAACAAAGTATTTAAGCCAAGGAGACAAGGCCCCGGTAAGAGGAGCTTGCCGGGAAGGCCAACCAAGGCACTTGCCGCGACAAGCCGCTCCTCCACGGCCCGCGCTCCAGCTCATCCACCAACGTGTCGCTCTGGGGCCGTTCCAGGCGTACGTGGCAAGAAGCTGTGCAGCTAGGGGCATGCGGTGGCAATCGGCGCTGACAAGATAGCCATCGTGGCAAATGGTGGCGCCCCTGACGGCCACTTTTTGCACTGTTTGGGCGACACAGACGGGCATTTAATGCCCTTGTCCCCTGCCGTCAGGGTTAGGTATGATAACACTATACAAGTAGTTGTACCCAACACAGCACTTTTCCGTTTTTACCCTTGCCTACGTTGCCACCTGTCGGTAACCCCTTGAGCATATAAAAGGAGGCCCATGCGCAATGTAGGGGAGGGAAGGGGGGGGAAGAGAACACTCACGCTCTGTCTCGCCGGCGGCTTGTGTGTACTGTAGCACTCAGCGCTCCCGAGCAAGAACACAATACAATCCACAAAGCAGCAGTAGGGTTTTACGCATCCGTGCGGCCCGAAGCTGGGAAAACCCCTCGCGTGCCTCGCCTCGATCTGCTCTTCGTGCGGCCTCCGCCCCCCGCCGAACCGAAAAGGGGGCTCCGTCCCCATAGGTGCCCGCGGAGCCAGTTTCTCCCCGGCATCTTTGGCGCGCCAGGTAGGGGGCGTCGAGGTAGGCGGCATCTCCGCGGAGCCAGTTTCTCCCCGAGCAAGGTAAAGCAGCGGCAAGGAGACAGACCTCCCCGCGGCCGCGACAAGCATGGAGATGACGACGATGACGAAGACATGGATGATGACGAGACCAGTGAGCAGGAGTTTCAGAAAGCCACAGAGGTCTTGTGCATTGACGGTGGTGCTTCTCTGCATACTTCACACCGCCAACTCAAGCAGTGGGTGCGGGAAGTCAATGCGGCAGAACCACCCGTCGAGTCGCGCAAGCTTCTGAAATGGTCCAGCACGCCTATCATCTTTGATATTGAGGACCACCCTGATCGCACAACTGCGGTCGGGTGCTTGCCGATGTTGGTTTCACCAACTATCCGCAACCTCAAGGTCACTAAGATGCTAGTTGACGGCGGGGCCGGCTTGAACCTGATCTCCTCCGCTGTGCTCCAGAAACTCCAGGTCCCTGACAGCGAGCTCGAAGAGACCGGCACATTCCAAGGAATCAACCCGGGAAGGAGCAAGCCGAAGGGGAAGATCACGTTGCCGGTGACGTTTTGCAGCGAGTTGAACTTCAGGACTGAGAGGATCACCTTTGACGTTGCCGATTTTCCATTGCCCTATAATGGAATTCTCGGCTGTCCAGCGCTCGCCAAGTTCATGGCGGCCTCTCATTACGCATACAACATGCTCAAGATGCCAGGCCCGATAAGTGTCATCTCTGTCCCTGGCGACAAGAAGGATGCCCTTATTTGCGCCGACAGGATCTACCGGGAGGCAGCAGCCGCAACGGGTCGCGAGACACTTGCCGCTGAAGCTCCCGGAGGAAAGAAGAAGACCAAGTCCGGCAAGAGCTCTGATGCCCACTCCGGCAAGCGCACCTCTTCGGAGTGCTGCGCTACCGTCGAGGACATGCCATCGAGCTCCACCGGCAAGTGCAAGAAGACGATGGCAGCTCCGCCAGCGACCAAGAAGGTGTCCGCCAAGGAGGACGGCACTGGTGGTACCTTCACCATCAGTGCCACTCTCGACCCTAAATAGGAAAGCGCGCTCGTTGCTTTCCTGCGGGCGAATGTCGATGAGTTTGCATGGCAACCGTCTGACATCCCCGGTGTTCCCAGGAAAGTAATTGAGCACCACCTTGCCGTCTGTCCTCACGCGCGGCCCGTCAAGCAGAAAGTTAGGAAGCAAGCAGTGGAGCGCCAAGAGTTCATTGTAGAAGAGATCAAGAAGTTGGAAGCAGCAGGCCTTGTCAGAGGAGTGCTCCATCCTACGTGGTTGGCCAATCATGTAGTCGTGCGCAAGGCTAACGGGAAATGGAGGCTTTGCATCGATTTCACTGATGTTAACAAAGCTTGTCCCAAAGATCCATTTCCCTTGCCGCGCATCGACCAGATTGTTGACTCCACGACCGGATGTGACCTGCTTTAATTTCTTGATGCATACTCAGGATACCATCAGATCTTCATGGCAGAAGAGGATGAGGAGAAAACCGCATTTATCACTCCATGTGGCACGTATTGTTTCATACGGATGCCTTTTGGTTTGAAGAATGCCGGTTCAACATTTGCAAGGGTAGTCCATACCGCTTTTGAGCCACAAATACATAGAAATGTGGAAGCCTACATGGATGATATAGTGGTCAAGAGCAAGGACAAGTCGACTCTGGTTCAAGATTTAGAGGAGACTTCTGCAAATCGGCGCAAGATCAGCCTCAAGCTCAACCCCGAGAAGTGTGTGTTTGGAGTCCCTTCCGGCAAGCTTCTCGGGTTCTTCGTGTCTCAGCGAGGGATTGAGGCCAACCCCGACAAGATCAAGACCATTGAGCAGATCGAAGCACCAAAGCGCGTCAAGGATGTGCGGAAACTTGCCGGTTGCATGGCAGCTCTCAGCAGGTTTATCTCCAAGTCTGCTGAGCGCGCTCTGCCGTTTTTCAAAATCTTGAAAAAGGCAGGTCCAATGAAATGGACTCCGGAAGCGGAGGCTGCGCTGCAGGACTTGAAGAGATACCTGTCCTCCACTCCAACACTTGTCGCGCCTAAACCATAAGACAAGTTGTTGCTGTATCTGGCGGCAACCAATCAAGTGGTTAGTGCTGCATTAGTAGCGGAGAGGGAGGCAGATGATGAGCCGGCATCCCCAGCAAGCCCATCCAGCGACAAGCAGGGGGCTTCCCCGACAAGCTCCGGTCCCGACAAGGATGAATCTGCGCAGGCGCAAGAGGAAGTGCAGAAGAAGAAAATGGTGCAGCGCCTAGTTTACTTTGTCAGCTCCCTTCTGCAGGGGGCTAGGTCAAGGTACTCTGGTGTGCAGAAATTGCTTTTCGGCCTTCTCATGGCCTCAAGAAAGCTGCGCCATTACTTCCAAGCACATGAGATCACAGTTGTCACTCGCCTTCCGCTGAAGAGGATACTGCAGAATCCAGAAGCAACAGGCAGGATTGTTGAGTGGGCACTGGAACTGTCAAGCTTTGGCCTCAAGTTTGAGAGCACTTCAACTATCCAAAGCAGGGCATTGGCAGAGTTCATAGCAGAGTGGACGCCAACACCAGATGAAGAAATTCCAGAAACGAGCATCCCCGTCAAGGAAGCAAGCAAGGAGTGGCTTATGTACTTTGATGGTGCCTTCTCGCTGTAAGGCGCTGGTGCTGGCGTGCTGCTTGTCGCACCCATCGGAGAGCACCTCAAGTACGTAGTCCAGATGCACTTTCCCAAGGAGCAAGCGACAAACAATACTGCAGAGTATGAAGGTTTGCTTGCCGGTCTCAGGATCGCGGCAGACCTTGGGATCAGGAAGCTCATTGTCAGGGGTGACTCGCAGCTCGTCGTCCGCCAAGTGAACAAGAATTACCAGAGTCCGTTGATGGAAGCTTACGTTGATGAAGTGAGAAAGCTAGAAGAGCGCTTTGTCGGCATACAGATGGAGCACGTTCCAAGAACTCAGAACGACATCGCCGATGGCCTATCAAAGTGCGCTGCACTTAAGTTACCTGTGGAACCAGGGATCTTTGTGCTCAAGCTGACTCAACCGTCTGTTACACCATCAACTGGGCAGAGCAAGAAGAGGAATTTGATTTCTGGCGACTATCTTCCGACAGAGCTTCCCGAAGCCGCCGCCAAGAAGGTCCCCAAAATCGACACCAAGAGTGCTGAGGAGCAGACTGCTCCGGCAAACCCCAGGGTTTGTTCCATCGTAGCAGACGCTCCCGACGAGTTTTGCTCCGGCAAGCTTGCCAGGGGACATCAAGCTTCGGCTAAGCCACAGGCTCTCGCCGTAGAAGTGGATGTTCCCGCAGCAGCAGAAGCGCCTTTGGTCCTTGTTGTCGAGCCGCAAGCTCCAGCATGGGCACAGCAAATTGTCCGTTTCCTTCAGACAGGAGAACTTCCCAAGGAGCAAGAAGAAGCGGAAAGAGTAGCCCGGCAGTCAAGTATGTACAAGTTTGTCGACAACACACTGTACAGAAGAAGACTCAACGGTGTGAAATTGAAGTGTATCCCCCGGGAAGATGGACAAAAGCTGTTGGCAGAGATACATTGAGGCATATGTGGTCACCACATTGGCGCAAGAGCCCTTGCCGGCGAAGCTTTCCGGCAAGGCTTCTTCTGGCCGACAGCCCTCCAGGATGCAACTGCACAAGTAACCAAGTGTGAAGCGTGCCAGTTCCATTCCAAGCAGATACACCAGCCAGCTCAAGCTCTCCAGACGATCCCTTTATCCTGGCCATTTTCGGTCTGGGGGCTCGACATCCTCGGCCCCTTCCCTCGAGCTGTCGGGGGCTTTGAGTTCTTGTACGTTGCAATCGACAAGTTCACAAAGTGGCCGGAAGTGGAAGCAGTGAGGAAGGTGACAGCACAGTCAGCAGTCAAGTTCTTCAGGTCGATTGTTTGCCGCTTCGGGATCCCTAACAGGATCATCACCGATAATGGTACGTAATTCACGAGCCGCACCTTCATGCAGTACGTCCAAGATCTTGGCGCCAAGGTCTGCTTCGCTTCTGTTGCTCACCCTAGAAGCAACGGTCAAGCGGAGAGGGAAAATGCTGAAGTGTTGCGTGGGCTCAAGACCAGGACTTTCGACAGGCTGCACAAGTGCGGAAGAAACTGGATTGAGGAGCTGCCGGTGGTTCTTTGGTCGATCAGGACGACGCCAAATCGAGCCACTGGCCAGACACCCTTTGCTCTAGTCTATGGAGCAGAAGCAGTTACCCCCACGGAACTCATATACGGATCGCCTCGAGTGCTTGCTTATGACGAGCTTGAGCAAGAGCAGCTGCAGCAAGAGGACGCGCTGCTCCTTGAGGAATATCGTCTTCAGGCTGCTGTACGAGCTGCTCGATACCAGCAAGCTTTGCGCCGCTACCACAGCCGCAAAGTTAATGCCAGAAGTTTCGAGGAAGGCGACCTTGTTCTTCGGCGCGTTCAGTCCGCCAAGAATTCCAACAAGTTGACGCCGAAGTGGGAAGGCCCTTACCGGGTGAAACGAGTCACTAGGCCCGGCGCTGTCCGCCTTGAGACCGAAGATGGCATTCTAGTGAGCAACTCCTGGAATATTGAGAATCTTCGTAAGTTTTACCCGTAAGGCGCGGTTGTCGGACCCTGTTCCGGCAACCACCTTTTTGTACAAGTCTTGCCGTTGTTGCATGTAATCCTTTGTACAAAGCCAGGCGCAGACCCTGAGCATCAGTAAATGAAGCGCTGGCGCCCTAAGTTTTAGCATGCATGCTGAGTCGAGTCTCGTCCTTGGTTAGGGTTGATAGTGCTTGGCGGCAGCTAACCCCTAGCTTAGAGGTCGGGTGTGCGTCCTTTTGTCATTCCTTCGTTGTTCTTGGTCCGCAGGGCTCGGACCAGCAGAAGACGAAAGGGATAAGAAGGACGGACCAGCATCTGGACCCCGGCGGACCAGTATTGCCGGAGGCTGCGCCCTGGCAAGCCGGCGTTGCCGGGGGCTGCAAGTACAAAGATTCACCCACGGCAAACCAGAGTTGCCGGGGGCGGCAGTCTCAGATAAGTTTTTCATCCCTTATCATGCATTTTCTTATGGACTGAGGAATGCGAAACCTCGTTACTTCCTACGAGCTACCGTACTCCCATAACTTTAGGCCCTAGGGCTCGTTCCTGTGACCAGGTTTGGTCGTAGTCGCGGCAGCAAAGGGACGAAACGAGGAGCCTGAACCCGCCTCATCAATGCCTCCGCCAAAAGCGTGAGAAAGGTCGAGCGACGGTGGGAGATGGCAGGGCCTGCTGCCGGGAAAAGAAATGTCTATCTGAAAGATATCAAGGATTCGCTCCTTGACGTGGGTTCCACCCGCGAGACAAGCAACCCGGCAAGCATCCCCTTTTCATTAAAAAACATTTCACTCAGGTACAGTCCATAGAGAATGAAAAACATGAATAAAGGGATTACAAGCTTTAAATGCAGCTAAGGCCCGAGGGCTTACAAATTAAAAAGAGATAAGGTGCCCGTAATCCCTTTCTTGTTCCTATCTTCAGGAGGTAGGGCAAGGAGGCGAAAAGAGAAAAAGGAGCGCCTAGGCGAGCTACGGGTGGCAGAAGACACCAAAAAGACATCTTGGCGGTCGTCCAAGGGCTGGATGGTGATGGCGGCGCCGGAAGCGGGGCTCGAAAACGAGACGGCAGGACGTCAACACGCTGTCGAGGGCGTCGTGCCCCCGTACTCCGAGTTGACAGCCTTGCCGCCCGCCCTCTTCCTCTTCCGCAGCCTCCCTACGCCAGCCGCCAAGGAGACGACCCCGAGAAGCTCAAGGAGCCGGCCACGCGGATGATGGGGTCGCCGGTGCCACACGGAGCGGCGCCCGACACCTAGTCGGACCCGTCATCCCGCCGCCCGCCACCCTCGTCGTCGCTGTCGCTCCCCTCCTCGTTACTATCGCTCGAGGAGGAGTCTTCGCTATCGGAGGAGCTGTCCACGCAGCACCTGGCCCAGGTCCCGAAGCACCCGAAGACCTTGACGGAGAGGAGATTGCCCTCCATCAGCTTAAAGTGGAGGGTAAACCCCTCCATCAGGCTGTGGATACGGGCGAACGTCTTCCACCCTCGACCAAGATACATCACATTGGGGGCTGGGAATTCAACGCGGACTCGCGTGCTGCTGATTCCACAGCCCCTCATGTGCAGCCTCAGGGTCTCGGGCGGGTCCAACTCCATCTCACGCGCAAATGGAGCCGGGAGTCAGAGGCGACGACGGGGCGCCCGGTGCAGCCTGACGAAGAACTCGCAAGGGTCGTCCCCAATGTGGACCGCCGTGGGAAGGGCAATCGCTGGCGGAGGCGAAGCCAGCGCGCCGCCCCGTCCTCCTCTTCCCCGAGCGCCTCAGCCACGTCCTCGACCTCGCCAACGACCTCGCCCCCTCCCTCTTCCCCTTACGGCTGGCTCTGCCGACGCGGGTGCGGGAGTGGGAGGGACGCGTTGCCTAGCGGCGACCCTCGCCGCAGCCGTTGAAGGACCAGGGTTCCCTTTCTCCATGGCTAATGGGAGAGAGGGGAGCAGAAGCTGAAGGAGATGAAAGAATGCAGGCTTCCGTCGCCCCCCTCCCGCTTCTTATAAAGGAGTAGGGTGGGGGCTCAACCGCCCCGCTCAGCCAATCAAGACACAGGAAGGGCAGGGGACTGGGACCGACCTGCTGCCTCGACCCACGACGGCCCGGTTTCCTGCCTCCACCGCCCGCAACTCCAGGCGCATGGAAGCCGCGTGGCTGGCGTGCAGAACCGAGGCGACGAATGAGGCGACATCTCCCCACACCGTGATCGTGGGGAGCGGACGCCTCGGAAACCGTGCCTCGGCCCCGTCCAGTAAATGAACCACGCCTCCCTCTGTTTATGGGAAGGCGCAAACCGCCCCCTTTACTATGACGTGACGCATGCATGCGGGACTCAGCCCCGCGCACGCCACCCACGTCACGCACGTCTCTCCCCACGGTGCCGCAATTGACGCGTGCCGTTCGGGGAAGGCATGCTGGATACAGAACAAGGTACGGCGTGACCCAGGCCGCGAGTGCCCGTGCCCTGTTTTGGGCATGACCCAACAGCACTCGGCACCGTGTATGGCCCAGGCCCGGGGGCTCCTGTCGGTGTATTAAAGTAGGGGTACCTTAGTATCCCGAACTTGTGCACGGGCAGTCGCAGCCCCCCACGGCAAGGCTTGCCGGGCGACCGCCAAGGACCTCCGAAGTCCCTTTGGAGCCATTCAAGAACAAAGTATTTAAGCCAAGGAGACAAGGCCCCGGCAAGAGGAGCTTGCCGAGAAGGCCACCCAAAGCACAAGACCCCGGCAAGAGGAGCTTGCCGAGAAGGCCACCCAAAGCACAAGGCCCCGGCAAGAGGAGCTTGCCGGGAAGGCCACTCGAAGCTCAAGACCCCGGCAAGAGGAGCTTGCCGGGAAGGCCAACCAAGGCACTTGCCGCGACAAGCCGCTCCTCCACGGCCCGCGCTCCAGCTCATCCACCAACGTGTCGCTCTGGGGCCGTTCCAGGCGTACGTGGCAAGAAGCTGTGCAGCTAGGGGCATGCGGTGGCAATCGGAGCTGACAAGATAGCCATCGTGGCAAATGGTGGCGCCCCTGACGGCCACTTTTTGCACTGTTTGGGCGACACAGACGGGCATTTAATGCCCTTGTCCCCTGCCGTCAGGGTTAGGTATGATAATACTGTACAAGTAGTTGTACCCAACACAGCACTTTTCCATTTTTACCCTTGCCTACGTTGCCACCTGTCGGTAACCCCTTGAGCATATAAAAGGAGGCCCAACGTAGGGGAGGGAAGGGGGGAAGAGAACACTCACGCTCTGTCTCGCTGGCGGCTTGTGTGTACTGTAGCACTCAGCGCTCCCGAGCAAGAACACAATACAATCCACAAAGCAGCAGTAGGGTTTTACGCATCCGTGCGGCCGAAGCTGGGAAAACCCCTCGCGTGCCTCGCCTCGATCTGCTCTTCGTGCGGCCTCCGCCCCCCGCCGAACCGAAAAGGGGGCTCCGTCCCCATAGGTGCCCGCGGAGCCAGTTTCTCCCCGGCAGCCTAGGATTAAAATTCCCTCTATACGCGTTGTTACCAAAATTATTCCTACCAACAAAATTCACATCCATAGGTTCATTATTATTCTCAATCAAAGTAGACAAAGGCATATCATTAGAATCAGAAGAAACACTCTTAGTAGCAAATAATTTCATAAGTTCATCCATCTTTCCACTCAAAACATTGATTTCTTCTATCGCATGCACTTTTTTATTAGTAGATCTTTCAGTGTGCCATTGAGAATAATTAACCATAATATTATCTAGGAGTTTAGTAGCATCTCCTAAAGTGATTTCCATAAAAGTGCCTCCCGCGGCCGAATCTAAAAGATTTCTAGAAGCAAAATTCAATCCGGCATAGATTTTTTGTATAATCATCCACAAGTTCAAACCATGAGTAGCACAATTACGTATCATTAATTTCATTCTCTCCCAAGCTTGTGCAACATGTTCATGATCAATTTGCTTAAAATTCATAATATCGTTTCTAAGCGATATGATCTTAGCGGGAGGAAAATACTTAGAGATAAAAGCATCTTTGCACTTGTTCAAAGAATCAATACTATTTTAGGCAAAGACGAAAACCAAGCTTTAGCACGATCTCTAAGTGAAAAAGGAAATAGCTTCCTTTTAACAATATCATTATCGACATCTTTTTTCTTTTGCATATCACATAAATCAACGAAGCTATTTAGATGAGTAGCGGCATCTTCACTAGGAAGGCCGGTGAATTGATCTTTCATAACAAGATTCAATAAAGTAGTATTGATTTCACAAGATTTAGTATTGATATGAGGAGCAATCGGAGTGCTAAGGAAATCATTATTGTTGGTATTGGTAAAGTCACACAATTTGGTATTATCTTGAGCCGTCGTGACAAGCAAGCAATCCAACACATGAGCAAACAAAGAGCAAGGGAGAAAAAGGCAAACGGAAAAGAGAGGGCGAATAAAGCGACAAGGGTATAGTGGGGGAGAGGAAAACGAGAGGCAAATGGCAAATAATGTAATGCGAGAGATAAGGAATTGTGATGGGTACTTGGTATGTTGACTTTTGTGCAGACAGCCCGGCAACGGTGCCAGAAATCTTCCTGCTACCTCTTGAGCACTGCGTTGGATTTCCTTGAAGAGGAAAGGGTGATGCAACAGAGTAGAGTAAGTATTTCCCTCAGTTTTTGAGAACCAAGGTATCAATCCAGTAGGAGGCTACGCGCGAGTCCCTCGTACCTACACAAAACAAATAGCTCAACGCAACAAACGCGATTAGGGGTTGTCAATCCCTTCACAGTCACTTACGAGAATGAGATCCGATAGAGATGGTAGATAATATTTGTGGTATTTTTGGTATAGAGATGCAAAGTAAAATAAAAGGCAAAGTAAAAAAAGCAAAGCAAATAATAAAGTGTTGGGAGATTGATATGATGAGAATAGACCCAGGGGCCATAGATTTCACTAGTGGCTTCTCTCAAGAGCATAAGTATTCTACGGTGGGTGAACAAATTACTATTGAGCAATTGACAGAATTGAGCATAGTTATGAGAATATCTAGGTATGATCATGTATATAGGCATCACGTTTGAGACAAGTAGACCGACTCCTGCCTTCATCTACTACTATTACTCCACTCATCGACCGCTATCAAGCATGCATCTAGAGTATTAAGTTCAAGAAAACAGAGTAACGACATAAGCAAGATGACATGATGTAGAGGAATAAATTCATGCAGTATGATAAATACCCCATCTTGTTATCCTCGATGGCAACAATACAATACGTGCCTTGCTTCCCCTACTGTCACTAGGAAAGGACACCGCAAGATTGAACCCAAAGCTAAGCACTTCTCCCATTGCAAGAAAAACCAATCTAGTCGGCCAAACAAAACTGATAATTCAAAGAGAATTGCAAAGATAACCAATCATACATATAAGAATTCAGAGAAGATTCAAATATTTTTCAGAGATAATCTTGATCATAAACCCACAATTCATTGATCTCAACAAACACACCACAAAAAGAAGATTACATCGAATAGATCTCCACGAGAGAGGGGAGAACATTGTATTGAGATCCAAAAAGAGAGAAGAAGCCATCTAGCTACTAACTATGGACCCGAAGGTCTGAGGTAAACTACTCACACTTCATCGGAGGGGCTATGGTGATGATGTAGAAGCCCTCCATGGTGGATTGCCCTTCCGGTGAAGCTCCTGAACAGGCCCCAAGATGGGATCTCGTGGGTACAGAAGGTTGCGGCGGTGGAATTAGGTTTTTGGCTCCGTATCTGATCGTTTGGGGGTATGTAGGTATATATAGGAGGAAGGAGTACGTCGGTGGAGCAGAGGGGGCCCACGAGGCAGGGGCGCGCCCTCCACCCTCGTGACCGCCTCCCTCCTTTCTTGACGGAGGGTCCAAGTCTCCTGGATCATATTTGTTGAGAAAATCACGTTCCCGAAGGTTTCATTCCGTTTGGACTCCGTTTGATATTCTGTTTCTTCAAAACACTGAAATAGGCAAAAAAACAGCAATTCTGGGTTGGGCCTCCGGTTAATAGGTTAGTCCCAAAAGTAATATAAAAGTGGAAAATAAAGCCCAATATGGTCCAAAACAGTAGATAACATAGCATGGAGCAATCAAAAATTATAGATACGTTGGAGACGTATCATGCCACTGTTATGGGATGGTGCAACGTCCATGGGGACCTCGCTCTTTGATCTTGGGCTAACCTGTTTTGCCATTAAAGTTCCGATTGGATTCAGAAAAGTTGAAGTTAGCAAAACATCTCAACTGGGAGTTATAACAGCAAACCAGTTAAACAAACAAGGAATTAAAGAGTTTCAATTGGATGCTGAAAAGTAGTTATTAACATCATTGTAACCCGCTGTTGCAGTAGCAAAGCAGTTAAACAAACAAGTAGATATTTAAGTTAAGGCAAACAGGTAATTCTTAACAGTAAGTATCAAACACATAGATAGGCACAATCTACAATATGATTAACAGGCTTTGCCATTATGTAATCAGTAGCAAACTAAATTAAGCCAAGCAACGTAATTTAACAATTTTGCAATAAGTGGCTAACTAAAATTCCGAGAAGTAGGTAACTGAACTTACGCTAGTTCTTTGTACAGGCCCACTTCAACTTCTTTTTTGCTTACAAGGTTGTACGAAGGAGTCCATGGCATCAATTGCTTGGATACGCAGTCCCAATACTTCTTTCTTCCCACACTGCATGGGTAAGTCGAATGGTTAATCTGGTAAGATGGTGCGTCCTTGATATGTTATATGAGGGTGTGTAGTCAGACTAGTTGTAGCCAAACACATCACAGTGGCATTTACTGTATATTTCATGCGATTACTTTTGGCATATCAAGATCTAAGCAATCTACAATAGGATGAAAAGACTGGCATCCTTCACATTATTGGTGAACTCAGTTCATAGAAACAAGCAATTCAACCATTCCGTGGGTAAATCAAAAGCGCCACTGGAATATTTTTCACTATCCAATCATACACACAAAAAGGGGCGACGCCACCATAGGGGCTGGTATGGGCGGCCGCCTCAGGTGGCTGGAAAGTGTGCACCTAGTTTGAGTCGTCCAGGTTGGCCCACGCTAGTTTTGTTCGTCCCAACGCACGAGCAGGCAAGGTAAAAAATGAAGAACAATGTTTCAATTTGGATGGGCCAATAACATAAGTGCAAGGCAGGCCCTATAGCAGGCTCGCGGCCCAAACGAGCGCCTCCCATATCGATCGACAACAGGAAAATTCCCAATTCATTCGCACCAGCCTCCAGTCTGGTTCGCTCCTAACCTAGCCGCCGCTGGACAGACCGACACAGCACTTCCTCGCGCCCTCGTTGGAGGGCGGTCGCCGGGCTTCAAGCGAACGGAAGGACAAGAAGATGAAGATCCAACCCTGGGTATAGCCTGCGTGGGAGGCAGTGGCGGCAGCATGGGCATGGCATCGAGCTTGCGCAAAGGGACAGTCGCATCTTGCAAGAGTAGCATGCGCAACGAGCAGGTACATCACATCCCTGATTATATCTAATTCAACTCTTCAATTTCTGGCCAATAGTTAAACCTGACGGTGTTGTAAAACTTCTTGTATGTAGGGAATCTATGAGAAAATGAAACCAATTTCTACTTATTTTATAACTCCCAGAATCAATACTGAACTGACTGAATCTGATGTATCTAATCAAGTTTCCCGTGCAAACATACAAGCTCATGTCATTCTTGAGTCTGAAGTGTCTAATGAACAGACTGCTAATGAAGGATTTGATGCGAACATTTTACATGCTCCTGGTGATGAACATATAGTGTCTAATGAGGGATCTAATGCAAGCATTTTGCAAGCTCATTGAAGGATTTAGTGTCTAATGATGATCTACTATGTTGAGAGAGACAAAGATTTGCAGGCATTGATGACAAGCAAATTATAGTGCATTTTCATAGCTTGAGGAAACGTCAAGGCCATCTACCAGAAAGTCCCCGTATCATGACAACATAGCATAAATACTTTTCTAATCTGTTGTTTGAAACTATTGGCATACTTGTGCAGGAAAGATATATTGATATGTAGTTTGCACACTGGTTATACGTGCAATTACACTTCGATATTTTCAGCCAGAGAACGAATAATTCAAGCAGGTACAGACCATGTTTGTAGTGCTTGTACACCATGTTGCATTTTGTGTTTTTGGTGCTTGCATCATTTAGTGTTTATAATCTGAACTACTTTGGATCATTAGCTGGTTTTCAAAGTACATGTAGCTTCACATTTCTCAAGTTATGTTGATTTCCAGAGTGCAAGTGCCTTCGTATTTTTTAAGTTAAATATTCGCCCCTGGTAACTTGAATTCATGGATCAGCCACTGCACACAAATCATACGCGAATGCCAGTATGAATTAAATGAAATGCAGGGACTTACGCTAGCTCGTTGTACAGGCTCACTGCAGCTCTGCTTATGCTTGGGATGTTCCATGTACAAGTCCATGTTACTACTTGCTTGGATGTGCAGGCCTTGTGCTCCTTGCATCCCCCTCTGCATTTTTGACACGGCGAATGGTTGATCAAATAAGAGGAATCGACCTTGATGTTGTAGCGGAGGACAGATACTTACAAGGTTATATGGGTGTGCAGGATGTGTCGTGGATTTGTCACGGCAGATGTCCTAGCGAAAGGACTTAGTCGTGGAGCCATCGCAACGGGGTAACTTGAAGGGGTTAAAAGCGGACGCAAGGACACGGTGTTTATACTAGTTCGGCCCCTTCGATGAAGGTAAAAGCCTACGTCTAGTTGTGATGGGATTGATGTGTTTTGAGGGCTAGGGAGCGATAAGCTTCGCCTAAACCTCGAGTTGTTGTTCTCTGTCCTTAAACCGCCGTCGGGTCGTCCCCTTATATACACGGGTGACGCCCGTCGGTCTACAAAGTCCCAACCTCCGGTTCATAAACGTGCCCGGGTTGGTCTCTCTATTCCTAACTTACAATGCAAGTTTACCTCAGGCCGGTTTACGGCCGTAAACCTCTAAACCGATTATAGGCCTTGGGCCCTTCTATTTCTCCTTGGGCTTTAACATCTTGGGTCCATTGACGGAGCTAACCCGGGCCCTGTAGGCCGGTTTACCACAAATAGCAATATCCCCAACATTAGGCCCCAGATTGATTTGAACAGATTCATGTCAATCCTTAATAAGAATTTCTGTCTTCAAATGTCTTCCAGTAACTGTTAAACCGCCGTTTCTTCGTCTCCTCTTGCTGCGGTAAACCGATATGACGTCAGCGCAAAGTTACCGCCTCTTTTTGCTAATCCGCAATAATCAGGGCGACGGCTGGGCTCCCGAAATCACCGGCCCCTGGATTCGCGCGCCTGGCACGCGCGCCGCGCCTTATAAATAGGACTTGAAGGCCATCTTCCTTTCCTACCTTTCGTCCCCTTCTTCGTCTTCCTCTCGACCCAGACCTCGGAGCTCCGCCGCCGCCGTCAGCTACTTCATCAACTCCGGCCGCTGCATCAACCTGACCGGACCAGAGTACCGCGGCGACCCTCCACATCCGTTTGGATCCCGGTAAGGCACCTGTTCTTCTTGCTTTAAATCTGTTCTAGGGTTCGTCATCCTGCCACTGTTCCTTGTTCATCTCCATAGCAGCTTTTGCGAACAGATTATGATACTTATATTGTGATTTGTAGTCACTCTCAATATTCGCCATAAATCTGCACTCATCTCCTTAGATCCCACTCATTTCCCTGCTTGTCGAACTTATGCTGTTCTGCTGTGAGCCAAACCTCATATTTTTACTTCTTTTTTGCCCTAGCTGTAGATCCATTGTTCTGAAAGAATCCGTACGGGATCTGTTTCTGCTTTCATATTCACAACTGTTAGATCTGGTCGGTTTAACTTTTAGCAGAGCGAACAACCCAAACCATATATCCATTAGTCCCCTCAATGAACCGCCAGATGATATCATTGTAGATAACTTCATTCTATATAAGAGCATCTTCGGTTTACAATCACACCTGTTCTCAAACCGGAATACCTTTGTCTTGTAGATTTCCTTATGGCAAAACAAGTGTACGAATGCAACTGGGTTCCCTCTCGCATCACCGAGACCCAATTAAACAACTTAGTTCTGACTGGCGCCTTGAGTAGCAAAAATGCCATCCATTGGAGGGTTCCAGGGGATGAATGTCCTCCTACCCCACAGGAAGGAGAAGTGGTGGTGTTTGCGGATCACCTGGCCCGGGGTTTTAATCCACCCGGTTCAAAATTTTATCGGGACGTCCTGGCTAATTTTAAGTTGCGCCCACAAGATGTTGGTCCAAACTCAGTCACGAATATCTGCCATTTTCAAGTGCTTTGTGAGGTGTACTTCCAGGAGGAACCTACTGTAGAGCTGTTCCGAGACTGTTTTCATTTGAACCGACGTACTAAATTCACCGACGGCCCTAATATGGAACTGGGTGGTATGGCGATTCAAAAGAGGAAAGAAGTGACTTATCCTCACGCCAAGTTGCATAGCCATCCGCAAGAATGGAATCACACTTGGTTCTATTGCAAGGATACTTCCCCTGCTGAAGAAAATCCTCTGCCTGGCTTCCGTCCAGAGAGACTTAGAAATACACACCCCTTCCCCCCAAGGCTAACCGCCAAAGAGAGGAGTAAGTATGCCCCTCAGCTGTCCAAGCTCAGAGCCTTCATGGCTAACGGTTTAACGGGGGTAGATCTTGCCCGTTGCTGGATTTCATGGAGCATCCTGCCCCTTAGCATCCGCTCCGGTTTAATGTGCCAATACACGGGCCGGGTTGATGATCCTTTGAGGCACTGCAGCATTCAGCTGACGAAGGACGAAGTTACTGAAGCTGTGAAAAAGATGCTGAATGAACCGGAATATGTTTGCGCCCGAACCGGCCTGCTTCTATTTTGTGCTACAAACAAACCACCTGCTGTAAGCATCTCACCTCTGTTTGTTATAGAATTTATGATCTCCTCATATACATATTGCTAACTCCAGTCCTTTCTGAGACAGGGAGATGATCCGTTTTGGAGCAAGAAGTTTCAAGAGCCGACAGAAAAGGTAACCCGATCCAAAACAAGGGTGAAGAAGCCCGCTCAGAAGAAAAGGAACACCGCTTCCTCTACCCCGGATTTAGAGGAGGATGATGTGGGTAATCCGGTCCTTGAGGTAGACCTCGATTCAGTTGGCTTACTTTTTATACGTCTTATTGATGATGATATTTGTCAGGACGACGCTGAAGCGAGTAATGCTGAAGGCCCAGAGGTAACTATTCTTTCTTCTGATGCAGTTCCTTTGCCTTTGAAAAAACCTCGCCAAGCAAACCGGAAAAAGAAATTTTCTCATCCTCTTGCTTACTTGGATCCCAAATTTCTTGTGAAGACCCAGCAACATGAAGCTCGACGCACCACCCGGCATAGCGGCCAGGTAGTTACCTCCGCCGGTTTACCGAACAGCCCGGTTCGGAAACGCCGCTTAGAGGTCTCCGATTTATGCGCTAGCTTTCCTCCTAAAGCAGGTTTAATTCGTCAGCCTCTTAATCCATCTGACTCCGATTATCAGGTCACTTCCCATTCATCTTCTGGTGAATCTTCAGCCACTCAACTGCCACCGCTAAAGACAGTTATTGGGTAAGTTGGACCGATCACAACATATTTCTATATGGGTTTCTTAATCCATCTTACGCCGTTCTTTCAATCTTTGGGTCTTTCCCAGGGCTAAACCTAGACCGAGCAAGAAGGCTCGTCTGGATAATCCGGCCGAAGGAACTGCCGCTCCTGAACCGGAGAGAACTCCTGGTGCTGATGCTCTAGTTCGTGAAGACATTCAGAATTATCTACCTCCACAAGATGACGCCTATGCTGAAGAAAGGCCTACCAATCCTGCCAGCCGTACTGATCAGCCTGCCAGTCCTGTTCGGGTTGAGGAATCCATCCCCCCTTCTGGAACTGTTGATAAACCGACAGTGCCAATGCAGAGCAGCGACTCCAAAGATGATGATGTTGTGATTACCGGCATTGGTCGCTCTGAACCGGGGAACTCTGCTACTTTAGCCAAGCATACTGCCAAGGAAGAAATCTCGGCCATGAAGGGCAAATGGGACGTTGATTCCTCAACGTACGCCGCTTTAAGCGCCCAAGATCTTTATTCTGGGTACCTGAACCGACTGTACACCAGTCGCGATTATGAAGCTGGTATGATCAGGATGATGAAAGAAAAACTTGAGGTAACTCTCTTGTGCTTCATTCTGTTGCAACCTAGCTTCTCAATTTTTTCCAATCCGAGATGGTAATCCGAATCATGCTGCCTTGACAACTAAGGCCCGGTTTAAAAACCCAGGGCTTCAACATAGGCCGTTAACCAGAAAACATCATCAAATAACCATTAGCCCCCAAGTACCAAGTTTAAATACTTGTATTAATCCTGGGACTTTTGTAATGGAAAACATGCGTTAAGATCAAGTATGCATTAGCCCCCAAGTATCGAGCACATAACTTGCTTGTGTGGTTGATACTTCCAAACCGTGCAATATTTTCTGAACACTGCTGACGACCTGCTGCAGGGGGATCTGAAGACCAAAGAGAAACAAGTCTCGGACCTTCAGGAAATCCTAAAAACCCAGCAGGCTGAAACTGCAAAAGCGAAGGAAGAATTGACCAATGCCTTAACCGTTATGGAACAGCTGAAAGAAAGCCGCAAAAAGGAACAAGCTGATTGGGCTACTGAAACGGCTCTTTGGATGAAAAGGGCTGAAAATGCCGAAGCTGCTCTCAAACCGGTGGTTGATGAATTATCCACCGTAAAGCGACAAATACACTCCATGACCTCTGCCGTCTTTGGTAAATTTCTTTCGATGCCCTTCTTCCAATTTGCACCTTGTCTGCTATATCCTATGTCCGGTTTGTAATCCATCTTGAAACACTTCAGGCACACGTATTGGACACTTGGGTTCTGATGTGCGGATGAAACTCAAAGCTGCCTATACTTTGATTGAACAGTTGTACACCGGAGCACAGAGAGCTATCACCACTGCATCGCATAACAACCCTGCACCGTCTCTGATTCAAGACACGTTAAAAAGGTTATCCATGCTTCCAGCCCGGATTGAAGAGTTAAAAAGATCAGCTGCTCGAACCGGAGCCATCACTGCCTTGATCCGGGACAAAGCGTGGGTACCAGATTTTGATCCTGTCGAAGTGGCCCCAGGATACCCCAGCTTGAAAGAAGACGGTTCAGATTTCGGCGAAAATGACTTGAGGGCGATAAACCGGGCGGTGCGCCCCCTAGCTTGTGAATTGGCTGAAGAAGCAGATCTGACACATTATCAGGCCCAATATGATAACCAGAACAAGCGAGTAGCTGCCCCGGTCCCTGAAGCGGAAAACCTTATTCCTCCAATCCGTAAGCATACCTACGCCCCTGACATGGAACCGTCTTTGCTGATTCATGAAGAAGCTGTCTTTCAAGCGCTAATGGGAATCGACTGGACCACTGCGGATTTCCAGCCAATGGGTAGCCAAGAGAAAGCTGAAGCGGCGCAAGATGATCCACAGCCTTCGAACCGAGGTGGCGAACAGGCGTAATCAATGCTCCGGTTCACCTTAATTGGTGACGTTTAATCCGTCAAAAAACAATATATTCAGGCACTACGCTGCCTTGTAATAAGATAGTTAATACCTCTGCCTTTGAATGCGCCTTTGTGCACGGGTACTGATGCCCTTGCCATGACTTTTTCCAACTTGTGTTTCTTGTCTTTACTGGGTACAAAGGACGGTCTTTCGACCATACGAACCGTGCTGCGCCTTTGCCAAACCGGGCAACTTGCCTCCGGGTTAAAAAATGGACCAGGCTGTGTCAGCTGAATCGGTTAAAAGTACTTGTCGTTCCAAAGAACAAAAAACACCGCAAGAAGGAAGATAACAAACAACCAAATACGAGAGAAGAACGCAATAATAAAACGCATGCAAAGGGTGGTTGCTATGAACCGTTCAGAAGGCGTTACCATCGTCAAGACAAAAAACCAAGCCCCCAAGGGGTGTAACTACGGTTTAAGTCGACTAGGTTCCTAACTGAATCGTGGCAAATATGCCGGTCAAATGGCATTGCATTGGTTCGGATTCGACCAAGCCCCCAAGTGACTCAGTGGCCTAGGGCCGATCAAGTGGCATTGCATTGGTTCGGACACGACCAAGCCCCCAAATGACTTATTGGCTGTTTAAAAGCCGATCAGAAGGCATTACCATCATCAAGACATGACCGAGCTCCCATAAGGTGTAACTACGGTTCAAGTCGATTAGGTCCCCAACTGACTTAGTGGCAAATGTGCCAGCCAGAAGGCATTACCGTCGTCAAGACATGACCAAGCTCCCCAGAGGTGTAGCTACGGTTCAGGTCGACTAGGTCCCCAACTGACTTTGTTGATCTTCTGTGAAGCGACCTCAAGGGGTAAACCGGAGGTTGCACTAAAGCGAATTAACTCCATGTAACCACGCATGATGTGAAGAACAGCAGAGACCCCGCTTGACTCGAGGCTCCGGTTTATTATATTGATCATAATATATACATGGTCATGATATGTACATAAACAGAGCCCAAGGCTCATGTATAATAAGGTCGAAGATGAGCTATGTTCCACGGCCTGTTGGTCTCCTCCTCTGATGTGCGTGAATCTTTGCGCTCTCGAATATCAATCAGGTAGTATGACCCGTTATTCAGATTCTTGCTGACCACAAAAGGTCCTTCCCAAGGCGGGGATAATTTATGTTGATCAGACTGATCCTGGATGAGCCGAAGCACCAAATCCCCCTCCTGAAAGGTTCTGGTCTTAACCCGACGGCTGTGGTAACGGCGAAGATCTTGCTGGTAAATCGCTGAACGGGCAGCTGCTAATTCCCGTTCCTCATCCAACAAGTCAAGAGCGTCCTGCCGTGCCTGCTCGTTGCCCGCTTCAACATAAGCTGCCACACGAGGTGAATCATGTCGTATATCACTGGGGAGAACCGCCTCTGCTCCATAGACCATAAAAAACGGCGTAAACCCCGTGGATCTGTTAGGCGTGGTGTTGATACTCCATAATACAGACGGTAGCTCCTCAACCCAACAACCCGGCGTCCTTTGCAAAGGGACCAGAAGCCGGGGTTTGATACCTCTCAAGATCTCTTGATTCGCTCTTTCTGCTTGACCATTAGACTGTGGGTGAGCTACTGAAGAAACGTCAAGCCGTATATGCTCACGTGCGCAGAACTCTTTCATGGCACCTTTGGATAGATTGGTACCATTATCTGTGATGATGCTATGTGGAAAGCCAAACCGGAAGATCACCTTCTTTATAAACTGCACCGCCGTGGCCGCATCACATTTACTGACAGGTTCGGCCTCCACCCACTTTGTAAATTTGTCAACCGCCACCAATAGGTGGGTCTTCTTATCTTTGGAACGTTTAAAAGGTCCAACCATATCGAGCCCCCAAGTCGCAAACGGCCAAGTAATTGGAATCATCCTCAATTCTTGAGCCGGTATGTGCGCTCGTCTGGAAAATTTCTGGCAACCATCACATAACCTGACCAGGTCTTCTGCATCCGCATGAGCAGTTAACCAGTAGAAACCGTGGCGGAACGCTTTAGCCACCAATGATTTTGAACCGGCGTGGTGGCCGCAATCCCCTTCATGTATTTCACGTAATATCTCGCACCCCTCTTCAGGGGATACGCACCGTTGCAGCGCTCCTGACACGCTGCGATGATGTAGCTCCCCCTTGAGAATGGTCATAGACTTGGACCTCCGTACTATCTGCCGAGCCAAGGTTTCGTCTTCTGGCAACTCACCCCGGTTCATATATGCCAGATAAGGAAGCGTCCAATCCGGGGTGACGTGAAGAGCCACCACTAATTGAGCCTCCGGATCAGGAATAGCCAACTCCAGCTCACCGGGTAGCTGTACCGATGGGTGATAAAATACATCCAAGAAAACATTGGGTGGGACCGGTTTACGCTGAGAGCCCAAGCGGCTTAAAGCGTCCGCTGCCTCATTCTTTCTGCGGTCCACATGGTCCACTTGATAGCCTTTGAAATACCCAGCCACCATATCTACTTCACGACGGTATGCAGCCATGAGCGGGTCCTTAGAATCCCAGGTGCCAGATACCTGCTGAGCCACTAGATCCGAATCACCAAAGCACCTAACTCGGCTCAGATTCATCTCTTTAGCCATCCGAAGACCATGAAGCAAAGCTTCATACTCAGCCGCATTATTTGTACAGGGGAACATTAAACGGAGGACATAACAAAACTTATCTCCTCGTGGGGAAGTTAAAACGACTCCAGCCCCCGAGCCTTCCAATTGTCTGGACCCGTCAAAATGAATAGTCCAATATGTGTTATCTGGCTTTTCCTCAGGTGCTTGTAACTCTGTCCAATCGTTTATGAAGTCGACAAGTGCTTGTGACTTTATGGCCGTCCGGGGTACGTATCTTAAACCGTGCGGCCCAAGCTCGATAGCCCACTTGGCAATCCGACCGGTCGCCTCCCGGTTCTGTATGATGTCACCCAAAGGAGCAGAACTGACCACCGTGATGGGGTGTCCTTGAAAATATTGCCTCAGCTTCCGGCTTGCCATAAAAACACCATATACCAGCTTCTGCCAATGCGGATACCTTTGTTTGGACTCGATAAGCACTTCACTGATATAGTAAACCGGTCGCTGAACCGGATGTTCCTTCCCAGCCTCCTTTCGTTCTACCACCATCGCCACACTGACCGCTCTGGCATTCGCAGCATCATATAACAGGAGTGGCTCTTTATCTACAGGGGCTGCCAACACTGGCGGATTGACTAGCTGTCGCTTCAAGTCCTCAAACGCTTTATCAGCCTCCGGACTCCAGACAAATTGATCTGTCTTCTTGAGCATTTGATACAAGGGGATCGCCTTTTCACCGAGGCGGCTGATAAACCGGCTTAACGCTGCAATCCGTCCGGCCATGCGCTGAACATCATTGACGCATTTCGGTTTGGCTAGGGAGGTGATGGCTATGATCTTTTCCGGATTGGCCTCAATTCCTCTATGGGACACTAAGAATCCCAACAACTTGCCTGCAGGTACACCAAAAACACATTTAGCTGGGTTGAGCATCATTTGGTACACTCTCAAGTTATCGAAGGTTTCCTTCAAATCATCAACCAGGGTCTCCTTCTTTCGTGACTTGACCACAATATCATCCACATAAGCATGTACATTACGACCAATCTGCTCGTGGAGGCAATTTTGCACACACCGTTGATAAGTAGCCTGCGCACTCTTGAGCCCGAAGGGCATAGAAACATAGCAGAAGGCTCCAAAGGGAGTAATGAACGCCGTCTTCTCCTGGTCCTTAACTGCCATCTTGATCTGATGATAACCCGAATAGGCATCCAAAAAACTCAAACGCTCGCAACCTGCCGTAGCATCAATGATTTGATCAATACGGGGGAGAGCAAAAGGATCCGCTGGACAGGCTTTATTCAAGTCTGTGTAATCCACACACATGCGCCAGGTGCCATTTTTCTTAAGAACCAGCACCGGATTAGCAAGCCACTCGGGAGGAAAAACCTCAATAATAAAACCAGCTGCCAGGAGCCTGGCCACTTCCTCACCAATCGCTTTACGTCTTTCTTCGTTAAACCGGCGTAAGAACTGTTTTACCGGTTTATACTTAGGATCCACATTAAGGGTGTGCTCAGCGAGTCGCCTCGGTACACCAGGCATGTCAGACGGCTTCCATGCAAAGATGTTCCGATTCTCACGGATGAACTCGATGAGCGCGCTTTCCTATTTTGGATCCAGGTTTGCACTGATGCTGAACTGCTTGGACGAATCGCCAGGTACGAAGTCAACAAGCTTAGTTTCGGCAGCCGATTTGAATTTCAAGGCCGGATCGTGGTCCGTAGTTGGCTTCTTCAACGAAGTCATGTCCTCCGGATCAACACTGTCTTTGTACTGCTTTAGCTCCTCCGTAGCACAAACCGATTTTGCATAAGTCGCATCTCCTTCCTCGCATTCCAAAGCGATTCGACGGCTCCCATGAACCGTTATAGTGCCCTTGTAACCCGGCATCTTGAGTTGCAGATATACATAGCAGGGCCGTGCCATAAATTTTGCATAGGCTGGCCATCCGAACAAAGCGTGGTATGGACTTTGGATTTTAACCACTTCGAACGTCAGCGTCTCTGATCTGGAATCATGACTATCGCTGAAGACCACTTCAAGGGCTATCTTACCAACCGGGTACGCAGACTTGCCAGGCACCACCCCGTGGAACACTGTATTGGTCGGTTTGAGATCCTTATCTACCAGTCCCATGCGACGGAAGGTCTCATAATACAAGATGTTAATGCTGCTCCCTCCGTCCATGAGCACCTTGGTGAGCTTATAACCTCCCACCTGAGGCGCCACCACCAAGGCTAACTGACCCGGATTATAAACCCTGGGAGGATGATCTTCTCGGCTCCATATGATAGGTTGTTCCGACCAGCGCAGATAGTGAGGCGTGGCCGGTTCAACAGCACTAACTGCCCGCCTCTGAAGCTTTCTATCCCGTTTATCCAAGCTTGTAGTAAAGACATGATACTGTCCACCACTCAACTGTTTCGGGTTGCTCTGATAACCTGATTGCTGCTGTCCGTAACCACTTTGATTACCTTGATTATTTTGGCTGTCCTGTCCGCCCGGATTACCATGGAACCCTGGACCGGAATTTCCGCCGCCGTATCCTGATCCGGAACCTGAACCGCCGCCAGAGCTGTGATCATATTGGAAAGTGTTTGAGCTTTTGAATTCCTTCATGATGTAACAATCCTTCCAAAGATGGGTTGCTGGCTCCTCTTTTGTTCCGTGCTTCGGACAGGGCTGGTTTAAGAAAAAGTTCAAACGCTCCGGATTAGGACCGGGATTTCCGCGAAAACTTGGCTGCTTCCCCTTACGCCGCTGGCCCTTATTCTGTGCACTTGTGTTGGCCACAAAATCCATGCTCCCATCCGGTTTACGCTTACCTCCGCCTCCATTACCTGTCGGTCGATGCTGCTGGCCTTTGGTGTTGCTATTCTTCTTTCCCTTCCCTGCTTTGTCGTCACCAGAGTTAGGATCCTTGGTACTGTCAGAATCCGCATACTTCACTAAAGAGGTCATGAGCGTTCCTATATCCGTGCAATCACGCTTCATCCGGCCTAACTTTAGCTTCAAAGGGCCAAACCGACAGTTGCTTTCCAACAGCACCACGGCGGTGTCTGCGTTGATGCGATCTGACGAGTGCAAAACTTCTGATACCCGGCGTACCCAATGGGTAGTTGATTCCCCTTCTTGCTGAACGCAAGCTGCTAGGTCAACTATCGACATTGGCTGTTTGCACGTGTCCTTGAAATTCTTGATAAACCGGGCGCGCAACTGGGCCCACGAATTAATGGAATTAGGCGGTAAGCTCTTTAGCCAAGTCCGGGCCGTTCCTTCTAACATCATAGTAAAATACTTGGCACACGCCGCGTCATCCACATCCAGCATCTCCATAGCCATCTCATAGCTCTCCACCCATGTCTCCGGAGGCTGATCTGCCGTGTAGTTTGGTACCTTGCGGTGGCCTTTGAAGTCTTTGGGCAGGCGTACGTTGCGCAAAGCGGGACCAAGGCACGGTACTCCCAAAGAACTAGAAACCACCCCCGGTTCAACCGTAGCAGCTGGGAAGATAGGTGTAAGCTGACGAGCCTGATGCTGCGCTGCTAATCCGGCCTCTCGCGCACGGGCGCGATCCACATTCTCTTGAGCATTGTCGACGCCCGCCGGATTGTTGTCGCGGAGCGCTTCACGCCTGGCATTACTTGAAACAGCCGGCTCCTCCATGCGCCTACTATAGCTCCCGCTGGGGCGAGGGGTGGAATGAATCCGATCACGGCTTTGCGAATATGCTTCTTGTTGGGCCAACGCGGTCCTAAGGAGCTCCTTGACCCGGCGTGTCTCTACATCCTGCGGTGAATCGTCTTCGATCGGAATGGCTTCCAACCGAGCTGCCGCCGCGACGAGGTTATCCATCAGGTTGGAATAATGGCCCGACGGTATTGGCACGGCCTGTGGTGTACCAGTGTTGTGACGAGGCAGGTTTATTATCCGGTGCTGAACCGGGGCGCCAACTGTCGCCTCCGCACGGTTTACCCCCGGGGTGTTGAAGAGATTTCTGGCATCGAGGGCTGCGGGCAATCGAGATCGGAATTTCCTCTTCAGGACTTCCTGAGACGCATTCTGGTCCATCATGAGCCTGTAAGCCTATGCATCTAAAGCGGCGCGCTCCGCCGTCATCCTGGCCTCTTCTGCTGCCAGCTCCGCTTTAGCTTGAGTGATATGTTCTCTCACTTTGGCAATCTCGGCATTGTGAACCTCCTGATCCACCGGGTTGGCTTCCGCCATGAGCGCTGCCAGTGCGTCAAACAGGTCTGACAATACTTGGGCTGGTGAATCCGCAGGGCCTCCTGCCCGCGCAGCTGTTGCCGCTGCCGATCCGGAGATCACTGCTGCCGCAGTTGATGAATGTGGCGCCGCCTGTGTTCCAGCCATGAAGATCCCAACTCGATAGGGCAGATCAGAGGGGTCCGGAATACTGTCGCCATCGGAGCTGCCCCCAATCCGATCGTCTTGTAGCTGGTATAGAGACTCGGTTTCCCCGGTTGACGTTTCGTCGCTGGAGTAGATGGCGGTTTCGCCACTGGATTCGGATCCTTCCTCGTAGCTTCCTCCGTGGATGACTCCCACGAAGGCGCGCTTCCCGGTCGGTTTAGCCAGAGTCGATCTCGTGCACTGAGCCGTTTCGACGAGGTCGGTGCAGACGCCCAGCTCCGGTTCACCGATCTTGCCGATGAAAACATGGATGCCGCCAAAGGGGACCCGGTACCCGTACTCGATCGAGCCGGCGTCGGGGCCCCAGCCTGTGCTGTCGATGTAGAGTTTTCCGCGACGACTTTTGGTCATCCGGCCCACAGCGTAACCCTCGAGTCCTTCAAAGCGGCCCTCCAAGAACTAGAAACCATCTCGCGATAGCCCCACGGTGGGCGCCAACTGTCGTGGATTTGTCACGGCAGATGTCCTAGCGAAAGGACTTAGTCGTGGAGCCATCGCAACGGGGTAACTTGAAGGGGTTAAAAGCGGACGCAAGGACACGGTGTTTATACTAGTTCGGCCCCTTCGATGAAGGTAAAAGCCTACGTCTAGTTGTGATGGGATTGATGTGTTTTGAGGGCTAGGGAGCGATAAGCTTCGCCTAAACCTCGAGTTGTTGTTCTCTGTCCTTAAACCGCCGTCGGGTCGTCCCCTTATATACACAGGTGACGCCCGTCGGTCTACAAAGTCCCAACCTCCGGTTCATAAACGTGCCCGGGTTGGTCTCTCTATTCCTAACTTACAATGCAAGTTTACCTCAGGCCGGTTTACGGCCGTAAACCTCTAAACCGATTATAGGCCTTGGGCCCTTCTATTTCTCCTTGGGCTTTAACATCTTGGGTCCATTGGCGGAGCTAACCCGGGCCCTGTAGGCCGGTTTACCCCAAATAGCAATATCCCCAACAGGATGTGTACCAGATCCCGTAGTGCCGTCATGCTTCGCTAAAAATGGATTTGCTTGTTTCAGATGATATCTCCAGAAGAAATAAGAGTTAAAGTCAGAGTTGCATAGGCGTGTAAGCTAAGAGAGTAGTGAAAGGATATCCAAACATCGACGGAACAGTGCACAAGGGAGTGATGTGTGGATACCTAGTTCGGGCCGGCGTTTGGGCATGCTCGCCTAGCTAGAGTGCGGGTCACTTCAGAGCCGTTGAGGGTGATGCCCTGGCGTTGGCTGGCCGCGCACGGATGCAGATCTTGAGTGGCAGCGGAGCGCTATGATGTGGTGGACGAGACCGTTGGTGAAGCCCCAACGGCCTCGGGGGGCGGAGGTGCGACGATGTGCTCGGTGAAGTAGCCCCGGTGAGCTGGGAGATGGCGTCGGTGAAGTGCACCTGATGCAGTGGAACTCGGTGTCTGTGAGGCACGTCGGTTGCGGCAGCCGACGTTGCCAGTGGACCACCCGGTGCGGTGGACGAGGGCGTAGATGAGGTAGCTCCTGTGCGGTGGTGAAGCGCAACCGTCGTCTTCATCGTTGTCATCCGGCACATAGGTGGGGAACGGTGGGGAAAGAGACGAGACGAGGGCCGATTCGAGGGATGGCGGCGAATTAGGGATTTGAGCAATCTGGGTGCGAAAGGGGACGGTGGAGAAGAGAGATTTTGCAGGGCTAGAATTGGGGCCGCCAGATATTTCAATTCGAAACATGGAAGCGCGAACTTATATTGTCGTCGTCCTTTTTTGGGGGGGAGGGGGTGGGTGGTTGGGTGCTACGCATCCGTCCGACACACGCGACCACCCCGACAGGACTATGCTTCGGTGCCTTAAGGCACCTGCCTTTGTGTCCATGACATGTGGGCCCAACAGGTGGCTGGCCCATATGTCAGTGACCCAAAGGCAGTTGCCTTTAAGGCACCGAAGCAGCGTCCACCTGGACACGACCCTGGTCTGCCTGGTGCACCTACATTTGAGAATGCAAATGAATCTTCTTTCATTTGCAAACGAATCTGTATGTATTACCATGCCCGTGTTTTCCTTGCAATAATTAGTCATTCAAAACGAGATACTCCATCCGTTCACTTTTGTAAGTCGTTTCAGACAACTTAAAATGAACTGTTTTGCACATTGTCTGAAATGTCTTCAAGGTCTTATAAAAGTGAACAGAGGGAGTACTATAAATTAATTAATGAGGAGTTATTTGAAGAAAAAAAATTCAAAACGGTACCCACGCTAACGTGGATTAGAGTGTGTGTCACATAATTAGTTATTTGAATTAGAGTGTGTGTCACGTAGTTAGTTATTTGAATTAGAGTGTGTGTCATGTAGCGATCTCCAATTCTAACGTGGATTTCGCATTTCACTGTATCCACGCTACTTTTTTAATACAAATTTATATGTGTATGATGAAAACCATGGTAGTGAGAAAACTTTTGGATGGATTCAAACATATGACCTAGAAAATAGCACAACAAACTGAGCCAATGTCAACTTTTCGAAACTTAGTATGGCACGAATTCAAAATAATTACCCATATGCCTGGTCCTCGGTTCAAATCTTACAATGTACACCGAATTGAAACATCGATATTAAGTCTCGTACTATGTACCTTCAAAGGTTGTTTTTAGCCCCCCCCCCCCCCCCCCGCGCGCAAACGCTACATACTTCCTGTATCGGTCAATCTTCCTCTCCTAACCACCTTAGGAAGCTATCGGTTTCCAACACACGTTCATTCTTTCTCTCCATGTTTCGATCTCTAAGTCTCTCAACTACACAACCCCTTTTTCCACTCTGTTACCAAATGTATTTACCTCACACACCCGCCATTGCACCCCATGCCGAGTTCTCTCTCTCCCCCCCCCCCCTCTACCTCTCACCCTCTCGCGCTAAATACATGCATTGCCTATCTAGCCCCCCAACCTCTCGTGCGCACGCACGCACGTTGTATATCTAGGCCACTCCCTCGAGACTGTCTCACTCTTTCTTCCGCACGGCGTGCCACACTCGCTCAACCTCGCTCTCTTTATCTGGGTCTCGTTTAACCTCGTTTTATTTCACACACAAATGATATATCTCCCTGTTCGGGCCTCGATCGACACACTCTATACTCTCTCACGCAGATTGTCTATCTAAGTCAGTCCATCCAAGCCGCCGCCACTCTTTCGACCTCATGGTGGGCCACGCTCACTCAATCTCTCTCTCTCTATCTATCTATCTCTCTCTCTCTCCGTATGTCTCGATTGACCTCGCTCTTTCTCGGACAAAAACGATATATCACCATCTTTGAGCCCAGTTCGACCTATTCACATTGTATACTCTCTCACGCACATCGTCTATCTAGGTCACTCTCTCCAACCCGTCTCACTCTTTCGATCGCACGGCGACCCTATGTGATCGGTTGACCTTGCTTCCTCCCACGCACAAAATATATCTACACGTCTGTGACTGGATCATCTCTCAAGCTCTATCTTACAGCCCTCACCCTTGCCAAAAACCTCAATCGGAGAATATCTCTCCAGAGCATATATATTTGTTCAATGAATATCGGACCACACTCACTTTGTCTCTCTATCTATATGTCTCTCGATTGACCTCGCTTTCTCACACTGTATCTTCCACGCGTTGAAGCTACTACCTCTCCATCCCTTGCAAATTCCGAGATATTTACATTGCGAGGGGCACTCCAACCTTGGATTAATTTGTGTAGGCATTTATTCCGGTCGGTTTAGATTATATTTTCATAGCATTCGGCCCACAACTACTCCAAACACTGTTGCAACCCACGCAACTCCCCTAGTTGATTTCCCTCTGGCTCGGTCATCGCTCTCTCGCACGTCCTTTCTCGCCTTCAACGTCGCACCATGGTATTATTGAAAAAACTATGTTGTTCTCTTTAATTATTATAAAAAAGCTACAAAACTACACACAGATAGTACACTTGGAATGGAGCAAATTTCGACCCACAAATTAAAGTGCTACAAACTACACACCGAGGGGCCCACATGTCATGAAACAAATTTGGACCCATATAGAAATTAAAAAATAAAGGACGAGGATCGAACATGCGACCGGGCCTTCAAGCCGCACGTCAATAGGCAACATACGTAGAATAGCAATGTTTGTTGTACCCCCTTTGTTCACATAATGTTTTTATATTACCACAGCCTAATTAATGGATAACATGTAATATTATTTTTAGTACTATTCGCCTTCACTTACTGGTGGGTTCCATGTGTTCTCTCTCTCTCTCCTCCCCTTCTGCGTTTAGACGCACGAGAAACAGGAAGAACTCGCGGGCGATGTTGCCGTTGACATATCTGGACGCGTTCACAAGTCACGGCACCAGTTTCATGTACTAGCAGCACTAGTCAGTGTGTACGTGCAATGCACGTTAATTTGGAAGTATATTAAGTGCATGCGGATATTAACTACTAGGATATTATTTGCGTGTTGTCATGTGATTAGCACTATTTTTGGCATGAAATTAACTGCACGCTAAACGTGTTGAGCGCTCGACATTGAAGCAGTCTAGGTCGTTGGATGACAAGGAATACATGTGGCTTGATGACGTTTTATATTTAATTTGATACGGCTCTAGCAGAACATTCAATCGATCAAACCATACATTTCGTTCAGCCTAACTCCGACTTTAAATTATACGACGATCGATATAAAATAAATGGAAATGATAAACGTTTGGATTTTAAGCATGGCAATCCGAATGTTTTCCATGGCAAATTTAGATTACGCGGCGGCAACGGGGGCGTCTCGCGGTGGGAAGCGGCTCCTCTGCTGTGCTCTGTGTGTCGTCGGGCCACTGACCGACGGCGACGGCGGCATCTTGCGCCATTGTTGGCGTACTCCTGGACATTGGCCTAGCTTCAAGGAAGGCCAAAATGTTTTGGACTTCGGAGCGAGTCAACTAGCAGGAGGAGGCGACTGGCGTTGGTGCAAGGAAGCGGTCGACGGAGGCCATCCATGCCGCTAAGGGGGGCATTGGCACCCGCGCGGGGACAGGCGTTGTCAACGGCGCGGCGGAGACATTCGTGTGCACGGGCACCGGAACGGGCGCGCACGTCAGTGCACGCGCAGGCGCATGCGCTGGCAGGTGCATGGGCACCGGCATGGGCGTGCGCGTCAATGCACGTGCAGGCGCATGCGCTGGCAGGTGCACTGGCGCGTGAAAGTCGGCGGGGACCTCGTGGAACCCCGTGAGATCAAGCTCGGCGACAATGTGCGGCTCCCAGCCCATCAATGCCACGGGGATGGGCGTTGGCGCAGTCGGGGCGACGGGAGCCGGAACGGGAGCGGGGACAGGCGCGGCGTCTTCCTGCAAGGCCAGTTCAAGCTCGTCCCAAAGCACCTTATGTTCTTGAGACTCCGGCTGGGTGTCTTCCTCAGGAAACTGGAACACTAAGGGCAGACCATCGTGATGCGGCATGGCGTACGTTTAGGTCAGTCTAGTTGGAGGTAGACAATAGGAGAATTGGAGAGGAAGAGAGAGGATTGTAGCGATACCGGGTAGTGCGGGGTTGATTTTAAACTGCGGCGCCGACGACATTAAAAGTGGGAGTAGTTGGGACGACGGTGGGCGGCGGAGCCTGGTCGAAGGGCTCGCCTCCCGGTGAGCCTGCACAGCGCTCTGCTCGCACGCCTCCCTGACAGCCGGCGCAGCGGTCTACTCGCACGCCTCCCGTCGACTCACACGCTTGCTCGGACGGCACTTGCCGGTGAGAAGCGGGGACTCGTGGCGACACGTAAACGCCCACAGTTTCAATAGTGAAAGCGTTCGCCTTAACGTGGCAGGTCTTTGTTCCAAAATACCTTGGCTCTTCATTTGTGCAACTTGTCATAAGCATCTTGTCTCAAATTGAAGAAAAAACTTACGAAGTAATATTTGTGCCATATCACGTGACCATGCTTAGTTTCAAGAATTTATGCTCACTTTTGGATTTTCTGAAATTTAAGATCCAGGATTCGAAACAATATCATAACCTGCATCATGCAATAAATTTTCAAGCCATACATCTGTCCTGTTGTATTTCTTAAGAAAGGATTTGGTCAAACATTTTGTTTAGTTAGACTTCAGACAAGTTATATATGCAGAGTAAAAGGACAATCCCTCCGTACCAGTGCATTGCCTGATATATTAACTCAAGTACTAGGCACAAACAAACGGGCTCAATTCTGTGCTCATCCTAGTGTAGTAGTAGTAGTACTAGGCAATGCAGTTGACGGGTGACGTTGACGAGCGGCGACCGAGGGAATTGAACCGTGCTCGGCACGGTAGGTAACGTTGTCTAGTTACTAAAGCATACCTCCGTTGTTCATCGGTAGTCATTATGGACCGGGGACATGAGGGGAATTTCCTAGGGCTGGAATTCTGGCCGCCAGATATTTCGACTTGAAACGCTGAGGCTCGATTGGTTGGGGTTGCCTAATGTGCGTACAACGCACGCCATCGAAGGACACGAGCCCGGTTTTTTTAGGATCAACACGAGCCAAGGTCTGGCTGGTACGCCGTTGGGTCCTACCATTTGAGAATACGAAAGGAACCTTTTAAATTGCCGAACGAATCTATGTGTATTTAATACCCGTATTTTCCTTGCAAATACTAATCTCAACGTGGTAATTGATTTATGACGAGTTGTTGAATTAGAGTTAGTTTGTGATATAGTGATCTCAACGTGGATTTCACATTTCATGGTATCCCTAGTAAGTTTTCCAATGCAAATTCAAATTTAAAAGATGAACAATATGGAGTTGAGAAAAGTTTGTATGTATCAAGCATATGACCACACACACACACACACACACACACAGAGAGAGAGAGAGAGAGAGAGAGAGAGAGAGAGAGAGAGAGACGAACACAACAACAATCCAATAAGTATAGTGCATCTATTTTTCCAAACCATGCATGTATGACATGAATTCAAAAATACTCCTTCTATTCCTAAATATTAGTCTTTTAGAGAGTTCAACAAGTGACTACATACGGAGAAAAATGAGTGAATCTAGATCTAGAATATGTCTATATACATCCGTATGTGCCAGCCCATTTGAAGTCTCTAAAAAGACTAATATTTAGGAACGAAGGGAGTAAAATGTAAGACATCCATGGTCCTCAGTTCAATATTTAAAATGAATATGAAACTGAAACATGAATATTAAGTCTAGTACTACAGTACATGCAAATGTTGTGTTTAGGCGGAGCTATGATTGTCGAGGGTCAACCCCTTGACCTTAGATAAAATTGTGGAGCTCTGTTTAGGGTTGTTTAGATTATATTTGTCCCCACCCTCCCAACCACCGATTGGTTGTGCACCCCCCACCCCTCCTCCCCGGGAGAATATCATGTGCCCCCATACCTTAGATGCTATATGCCGATATGAGTTGCTTGGAGCTTGTAGATCTGAGATATAGCAGCTCACATGATGTGTCTTAATATTTTTGCAGGAAACCTTGATGAGTTTGAGAATTGCACACAATTTGTACAAAAACTACTTAGATGCCCTTTGATCCCATATCCAACGACCTCGAAGCTCGTATCACCGTAGCATCTAAGATGAAGGAGGACATCATATTCTCTTGTATGTAAGAATATCATGTGCTACCACACCTTAGATGCTTTGGTGATACAAGCTCTTCGGAGGCGTTGGATTTGTGACCCAACACCTCCTCGATGGTTCGAATGGTTTTTTGCAGAAAAGCCCCAAAAGAGTTCGGCCACTTCTTACAAGGACAAAGACTGCTCAGATGCCATTGGATCTCAGATCAAACGACCTCCAAGCTCGTATCACCGTAGCATCCAAGCTGCGATAGCACCTTATGTTTTCTCGCATGAGAGAGTATGAGGTGCTCCCGCACCATAGTTTCTATGGTGCTACGAGTTCACTGAGATCTAATGGCCCATAGTAGGAGGTTTGAATGTTTTTGCAATATACGACTGATAGAGTTTGGGAAATGCGCAGAAAGTACAAGTACTACGCATGTGCCATCTGATCACTGATCATACGACCTAGATGCTCATATCACCATAGCGGGTAATTAAGCTACGAGGAGCACCTAATATGAGCACCGGGGAGCCGTTGGATCGAAGATGCAGCGACACACGGCACACACGAGGCCTGAATATTTTATTTGCAAAAAGAACCTTTGGAGAGTTTGGAAATTGCGCATAATTACAAAGACTACTCCCAAGCCATTGGATCTCACTTCCAACGGTGTAAAAACTCGTATCACCATAGTATCTAAGCTGCGGGGTGGATGTGATATTCTATGCCGCTGTCATTTTTGTTAGTAAACTTGCAAAATACGTGTAACTCGTGCCGTTACTTGTCTAACCGCGCAAAGTGTTTGTTCAAAAAAACCATCCTACACTGAAATATCGGAACAACACATGGGGGTCCCACTTGTCATTAATCAAATTTGGACCTAAAACTAACAAATTCTGAATGACGAGATTCGAATTGGCAAGCTAGACTACAAACGGTAAGTCGATAGCCTGAAAAAACGAATGGTTGTTGGCTTTGTCCCATAACTTGATTTTATACAGTACTTGCGTTGAGTAGAGTAGAGGGAGTGCCTCGTCAACACGTGCATGACCGTTGTCTCACTTACTGGTGGGTCCCAGGTCTGCGACCTCAATCTCTCTTCTCTCCATCGTCTAACCTTTGCACGGGCACACACGAAGAGCTGCGCTAGCTTGCCGTGGTGTTATTACAACTAAAAAAAGCTTGGAAAATAGAAGAATCGCCTAGAACAAGAGACGTTGTGGCTGGTTGAGACGGAGCTAACCACATCTATCCTCCATGCCATGTTTGCATGATGAAGCTGTGTGGCTAGTGGGGTGTTTTCGACCGACTGTCTGGGTCCCGAGGTCGAACCATAGGTACTATGTCTAATACAATATATTTTTACACGCACATTTTTCCTCCGTGCCGAGACATGGCACACCCTACCGCGCAATTTCGGGGTCCTCCCGGGTGCTGCACGCATATATTCTTCCTGACGTGGGACGCCCTACCGCGCGTTTTCTGGGTCCTCCTCGGTCGTAGCGCCGAAGCAAGTAAATGAGTCGTCAAATCACGAAAGACCACCTTTCCCGCCGAGTACATCAGTGAAGCACGGTGGCTAGCTAGTTGGGCTAGTTCGACCGATTAGCTAGGCCGCCGCCACATTTGTTTTTTCACCCCTTTTTTTATCTACTTGCCGGCAGGTAAATTTAAATATCCACCACGGCGTTGCTCTGGTGTTTGGGTGCGGCAGGATTTTTAATTTTTTGACTGACGGGAGCAGGCGCAGCAGGATTTTTAATTTTTTGATTGATGGGAGCAGGCGCGGCAGCAATTAGTCACGATGACTCCGCCTGTAAAAACCCACTGCTCCCTGATGTGAGAAGTCGTCGACTGGTGTTTTACCATGGTGAAAACCAAAAGATTCCCCGCTCCCTCCGCCTTCCCGTAGATTGCATTGCCTTTCAGCCGTTTCGCCCCCTTTGCTTCCTCTCCCCATTGCTTCTACCTAGTGCCATGGTGGTGCAGCAGATCACGGAGTCCGAGGTGAGGCGCCTAACACAAGAGCTCCATGCCAAGGAAGCGGAGCTCAGGGCCAAGGATGTGGAGCTCCGTGAGCTCAAGGAGGAGAGGAGTGCCATGCTCCTCCGTTAATTACGGGAGTTCACTGAGCTTCAAAAGCGGCAGGCGTCCACCACAAAGATGCTCGAGGTGTCAGCGGCGTTGCTGCAGAAAGCGGGAGATACGATAGGCCGTCAGGGGAGTCGGCTGGAGCGCGAGTGGGCCGATCGTGACGAGGTCCAGGATCGCCTCAGCCACTTGGTGAACCAAGTTGCCACGCATGTGTTGCAGCTGCGCGATGCCTACCGTCGTGCCAGCGCGACGATGCCGGCCGTTGGGCTAAACCCGTTCGACCACCCGGTCGACTTCAACGAGCCGCGGCTTCCTGACCTGGTCTCCTTCTTCACCTATATCTCCGAGGAGCTGAACCGTCTCCACGCGATGGTGGGGGCTGAGCTGGACAAGGAGGGGTTGTGGGCTGCCGTCGCCGTTGCCAGGTGAATCCTTTCAGGGCTCCATCACCGGAATCCATTCGTGCCATTGGACGCCGTCTTTGACGAGCTGGCTCCCGTCGATCGGGAGCGGGCTCTGCGGGCGGTTGCACCCTGCATCACCAACGTCGTGCGCCTCGAGAAGCAGAGGGACTTCGGTGGTGTTTAGGCGCCCTCTGCATGGGCATGTCCATGTCTCGGTGCAACATGACCGTTGGATCAAACTCAGACGGTGCAAATCAGTCAATGTAGCACAAAGCGTGTGGGTGTGTTTGGTTGCATTCTCATCTCAATATAGTTGTTTCTTCTTCGTGTATTTTTGTCAACCTACTAGTGTGGACTCATGCACCCTTCATGCACTCTGCCAAACACCCAAAAGTGGGTCGAGAAGGGAACTTTTGCTCCCATCCCGTGCACCCTTCATACACCCTGCCTAACACTATTCGTGCTTCATATGGTTCATATTTCGTGGAGTACTGTAGCACCGTACTCTCCGTGCGCTGTGGACCTAGTTCTGTTAACATTGATCTCACTGTTCATTCTCGACCGGACAGTCGAAAAAGCAGTACTATGTTACATATAGGAGTAGTTGACATGCGCACAACATCATTTGTTATCGTCATATCTTACTACACTAGCAACAACATTGTGTAGTACTGACGTATGAACCACTGCACATGCCTAGTAGTAGGAGCACTATGTATGTACAAGTGGCTGCCGTGTTTCGCACTCCTTTGTTGTAAGAGTGGAAACGCTTGCTGTAATCATTTTTTTCTTCAGAAAAACAGTGGGCACGCTCTACCGTGCGGATCCTCCTCCAGCCATGCACTAAATTACTCACTTTCGCTGACGTGTGGGACAGCCAGCACCTGGGTCCACCAGCCATGAACTAAATTACTCCGTAGTAGAGTGACGGTAGACTACCCCGATCGAACCGTCGCAGTAATGCCCAATGAGCCGTCAAATCACAAAACCTCCTCTTTTCCAGCAGTAAGTTGGACGGACGAAGCAACCATCATTTCACTCCTCTCTCTCAGCTTCCTCTCTTGAAGAAAACCCCCACTCACTTCGCTTCTCCCTCATCTCGTTCCTCCTTTCACTCTTCTCTCTCAGCTTCCTCTCTTGGATGGACGCCGGAGCACCGGCCGACGTGATGTCTATGGCTCTGGCCAAAACCGTCGAGGCTCATGGTACGAAGAAGTGCAAGCACCCCGCCGAGACTACCGCAGACAAGCTCAAAGCCATCGCCCTGTCCAAGCCCCCCTCTCCGGGATCCCTCATTAAGCAAGTCCAGGTAATGTCTCTTGTTGATGATCTTTTTCTCGATCTTGATCGTGTTTTTTCATCTAACACGCAGTACTAGTACTGGTAGTACAACTTTCTGGGTGATCTTGCATGTGATTTTAGTGTGCCAAATGATAGTTCTAAATTCCTCTTTTGACCAAAACATGCGAGAGGTTGACACTGATTTCTTATAGATTACTTTCAACTACTCCCTCTGTCCCAAATTTCTTGTCTTCGATTTGTCTAGATACGGATGTATCTAATACTAAAATGTGAGTTGATACATCCGTATCTAGACAAATCTAAGACAAGAATTTTGGGACAGAGCGAGTACTTTATGAACATCAATGCTACCTTTTAAGAGGGTATATTTGCCTCAGTAACTTGTGTTATGGATATTGCATGTAATCCCTCTGCTCTCATGCCTTTGAAGACATGTTCTAGTGTCTTTGTTCACTCATTTCTGTGCGTATACGTAGTCATATATGGAGTATAATATCGAAAATCATCTTATATTACTGAACGGAGGTAGTAATAAAATATGGTTTCTGTTTGAATTAGAACCAGGTCCGCGGTGGAAATGATGTTCTCAAAGTCATGCCATGTGAACTGGAAGACCTGATGATGAGTTCTACTGCTGAACTATCCAGCTGATGTGTCCTTGTCGCCACGTGTCCTGAACTAGTGTTTTCCTATAGCATTGTTGCCAGGCGTGTTCTCGAGGCTGTACTTGACCACAACAATTTCCTGGTTGTGCCTTCGATTATGAAGGGTGTGGTTCTTGTAAAGCTTCCCAACAAATTTGATGCGGCCTGTCTTCATCATCATGTTTATGAGTGGAAAGACCACTCTGTTAGGTTCTCCAAGGTTGACAACATGGTGATGGTGCATGTAGACATCTCACACGAAGTCCATGGCCTAGTCAGTTATGCGGGGTTCATACCATAGGTCGGTGGCAAGAAATAGTCTGCCGAGTTTAGTTAGTGCAACTTTGCTTGTCTGTCGTAAGTACTATTGTTCAGTACTTGATTTGTGTTTGTGAACCCTGTATAATTTATTAGTACTGCCGCTTTTGGTGTGTGGTCAGTCCTGAGAACGGTCTATGTTAATGATTGTCCACTCAATTCAGTCTGTATATTTTGAAGTATCCAGATCATATTTTTTGTGAGGACGGTTTACCAATTATTGTTACACTCCAATATCTGTATGCATTGCAGGGTTTATCGCACCCACCAGGATTTCCAGTCCCATGGATGTTCGGTCCATACGATTTGTCACGACCTTTGGACTGTCCTGCTTGTGGGAGTAGGCGGGGCCCCTGCATGCCATGCGTAGTTGGATGATCAATCTTCTGTTTAGTACTTCAACATAGTGATTTCCTGGTAAGGATTCACTCGTGTCACATCAAGCAAATCTTATTGATTTACTGTCTAAATCTTATTGATTTAATGTCATGTTTTCTTTCTTTTCCTGCAATTTTATGATGCAGGTTTTGCCATGTGACATTCATCACAGAATAAACCGTTTGGTTCGCTCTGCGATGGCTATTTTTGCAGGTTTCACTTCTTATGTCGTGTCAGTAATGAAGGGACTGTCCATCACTTATATTACTGGAAAAAAATTGGATCAGTCTGTTGTTTGAGTACAAGCTGAATCCCTATGATGAACTGTAGTTTGGTTTAACAAAAACGCCACAATTAGTCCTTCTCGCGTTTAAAAGAAATGAAGAAAAAAACTGGATCACGGTCACGGATCCTAGTCAAGTTAGAAAGTTGATTATAGCAGACCAGACACGATCGCCGATGTCTTGCACAGATCGAGCACCGGCAGTTGCTCTAGCACTGACAGCGGAAACAGCTCAATCTGATCCAGCTGAGGATTGGGCACCGACCGTGTCAGCGGATCAGTCTGATCTACCATAGGATCGGGCATCGACACCGGCACCTACTCCGACACCGACACCAGCTCTACAAGGAGCACCATCTCCGGCAGCAGCAGCGGCTTCGTCACCTGCACCAACACTTGCACTTGCATCTGCTCCGGCCCGTGCAGTTGCACCGACAATAGACTGGGCTGCAGTTCGCACTTCATATACCAAAGTCCTTATAAAAACCGACGTGTCCACCTTCTTGGTAAGCATTGGCCGCCCAAGTGCTTCGTTCTTTTTTCTTTCCATGTTGTTTCACATGATTCACTGTGTTGATCTAACTGTTTGGGTATGTCTTCTTGTTTGCAAACAGAGAATTCCTAGAGCAATGAGGGAGTCGTTCAACAATCCGGGCGACCGCGGCCAAGTTTCTCTTACCATGCGCAGCCTTGGTGTGAATGAACCTGCTCAATATACCGTAAGTACAAAGGATGGTCGCATGATGATTGATGCTAAAGGATGGTCAAGGTTCAAATCTAAATCATATCTTGCGGTAGAGGATGATGTCAAAATCGAACTTTCTCGGCAAGGAGAGCTGGTCCAAATCAACTTTGAAATTCTTCAGTAGCAGCACGCAACTGCCGAACTGATCTATCCTCCGGGAGATTTTGATGTAATAATCTGGCATGGTGAAACAAGTGTCCTGTGTGTATAGGTAGTACGACAGTATTATTTATCACATGGTATATCGTTGATAGAATTGCAACTCTGATTGCTGGTTAGGAACTGTCGTTCGATTTCATTCCAACAGCTGCCGTGCTTTATTCAATTTTGTGTATTCGCCTTGCGACAACATCTAAAACTATCGCCGTACCGATCGCTTGCAATATTAAAAGCGCTGAGGTAGAACACATGGGCCCCCAAACATGCAGGGTCGGCCTGCGGCCCAAAGTCCAGAACCGTGAGCCTATCTGAGTATTATATTCTCAGCTGAACCCCCAGAAAAAAAGCTGAACCCCCATAATGCCCATGCGTTGCAGAGGGAGTATATTTCTTGGCAAGGTGAGCTTGTGATATAAAAGATTTGTATATTTCTTTATAGAGGGAGTATCTCTCTGTCAAAATATATATTTATGTGTAACTAGTTACTCCTGTCTTTCTACTTCCTTTCGCTGATATGTGGGGCAACCGACAACGGGGTCCACGTGCCATATGCACAAATTAGAGTGCACAACTTCATGGTAGACACATCCCAGTCGTAGCGCCGCAGTAATGCCCAATGAGCCGTCAAATGACAACCCCCCTTCCAGCTTTAGTAGTAAGCTGGACGGACGAAGCGACAATATTTCACTGGGCCTGAATCCCTATCTCTCTCATCTGCTTGTTCAGAGAAAACCCCCTCTCGGCGATTGCATAGGGTTTTCTCATGGAGAACCAGGTACAAATTCTTCATCCATCCCCGATAAATCCAAGTCCCTTGGTCGCAGGTAATCCTAGGATGGCAGTCGCCGCCATTGATGCATTTTTCTTCCTACTGAATCTAGTGTGTTTCATTTGCAGTGCCCAAAGTCAAGTACCCTACATGTTTCTGCGCCCTCGGCGAGATGCCACACTTGTTCCTTCTCATCCTAACACAGCATTTTGAAACGCGCACAATATGTTCCTAGAATCCTCTTTTCTATCTGGGAGGGTGGGTTTTTTTTGAAGATGACGTGTTCTCATATTATTTTTCCTACAGTGTATTATTTTCTCTGCCAGAACACATGTACTCAAGATGCTCGGCCTTACCATAACTGAATACACTTGTTTGATGGTCACAGTGAAGACAAGCCATGGATATAAGTTCCGAGTTGGGTTCATGAACCAAGAAGATCGCTGCTTTTTTTATGGCCAAACTTGGATAAACTTTCTCAAGTGTTACAGACTGAAAGTTGGTGCACGAATGTTGATGGAAATAGCAGAACATGGTCTCATCTTCATTGCGATCTTCCACCCCGACGGCGTTCCAATTGTTCGTCCATGTTAGTTTTGTATCTGGTTCTTGCTTGTTGCCTCGATTACTTCTTAATCCACCTATTATGTCTAACTAATCACAATTTAACTTTAGAAGTAGCAAAGAATCTCTCACGAAGATGCTACTGCTAACTAATATTTTCATATAATTGGTGGCACGTGTAGGTTTTTTCAGAGTTAAGCAGTCTGCTCATTTGTTACTCTATAATAACTCGGCTGTTACTAATGGCACTGAAGTTCACCGGATCGACATCCACAAGTTCCTACACTTAATTGATCGTATTGAGGTCCTTGTGGGGCGTTTCAATGGTGGAAGGCCATGTGGGATATGTGTGCCACTGCTGCACTCGTTGAACAGGTCCAACTGTGTCGAGAAACTTATGGTACGAACTGTTTTCTGTTATATATGTTGTTCATAAACTATTGCTTATACACAGTTTTACAGCTGTGATCTTCTTGAAACAGGAACTGCCGAGTTCTATTGTTCCTATACAGATGCCTGACCATGGTCGGGTCAGACTTGCGCTTGGTCACAACATGATGTTTATGTCGACCTACTCAATTCCCCTTGGAGGTGAAAAGATACTTATTCATGGGTGGTCACAAATAATGAAGGCCCATCCATCTTGGAGAATAGGACAGAAGATTATGTTCTTGCTTTTCCATGGCTCTAAAACGAATATCCTGTTTATTGACCACGTTGTGAGATGAAGCCGCTTTCAGAAGGTTGTGGATGCGCGGGGTGGCGCCTGGGCCTTGTCCTGGGGCTTGGCGGCCTCACCCTTGGTTAACTGTAGGCAAAGTAGCACTGTTCGAGGCATGCTTTGTACGGTTGAACCTGTATAAGTACTCATACTGCTTTCAGCTTTGGTTGTTAAGTGCCCCTGCTGGTTTCAGTTAAGGTTGTTAGGTACTCCTGCTGCATTTACAACCTGTCGTGTTTCTTCAGTCATGTCTTCCTCCAGCCGCCAAAACCAAACCAGCGCCGGCGGGGCCGCCTGCTTCCGCCTCCCACGGCTGGCTGCGCCTCAGCGCACGCATCGCCGCCCCACCGTCTCCTAAATCGTTAACGCCGACGTCCTCCGCGCGCTTTGGTGCGCTCGCCGTGGCGCCGCCCTCTCGCGTTGTCAACATGGTCAACAAACAACAGGAATCGGCAGAAGTACGTGGAGAGGATGACAGTAGGGGCCCACCACGTTAGCGTATGGAAAAATAAAATGCTTCCTCCTAGTGTTTTCCTGACATCTGGGACCCACGACATTGTGAGCTTATATAGTCAATAGACAATAGAATAGCACAAGATCGGCTGACACCTGGGACGTAGCTACTCGAGCAGTATTTTTTTGTTTGGTACTGTTGAGACGGAGCAGGGTTTGAACTGGGCTGTAGCCCATCTAGCCCATGCTTATATTTTATGGTCACCATGTGACCAGCCCAGCTATTTTTTCTTTGTGAAAATGAGCCCAGTTTATTTTTTCTGAAGAATACCCAATCCACGCCTACTTATTTTTCTACGCCCTGATGGGCTACAACTCTTTCAAGACGCCTCCAAATCTTGAAAGTAATATGAAATGGGTTGTAAATATAAAAACAGATGACAAATTGGCAATTACTTTATAATTTCTGAATTTTTTCACATTTTCAGATTCCTATTTCACTGGGCATTAACCTAATTTAAATATATCTTCAAAGTACTTTAAATCTGGCTCGACATTTCGGTATAAAAATAGTTTGGAACCCACAGAAATATGCGAAATTGTCCCTGGCCAACCAAAAAACAACTGCAATAAATTGCATAAGAAGTTGCCACGAGCTATATATAAATTATTAAAAAAACAGGGAGTGGTCTGACTTGTGGGCCTGTTTAGTTGACGCGTATGCAAGATTTTTTTAGTTATCATATACGTCAACAAACGATTCTAGCAGACGTAACCGTTGGATGTCAATCCAACGGCCGTCGTATTTCTTCAATCTCTGATCTTCTTGCTCCAGCCGCCAAAGCGGCGCCGGCGGGACCGCCTACTCCCGCCTCCCGTGGCCGGCTGTGCTGCCGCGCAGGCCATAGCACCCCCTACTACTCCCACCGCTGGCCAGGGCATCGCTCTACTCACCCACACCCCCTGTCGGTGTCAAAACCGGTGGATCTCGGGTAGGGGGTCCCGAACTGTGCGTCTAGGCCGATGGTAACGGGAGACAAGGGACACAGTGTTTTTACCCAGGTTTGGGACCTCTCGATGGAGGTAAAACCCTACTCCTGCCTGATTAATATTGATGATATGGGTAGTACAAGAGTAGATCTACCACGATATCAGAGAGGCTAAACCCTAGAAGCTAGCCTATGGTATGATAGTTGTTCTTCCTATGGACTAAAACCCTCCGGTTTATATAGACACCGGAGAGGGCTAGGGTTACACAGAGTCGGTTACAATGGGAGGAGATCTACATATCCGTATTGCCAAGCTTGCCTTCCACGCCAAGGAAAGTCCCATCCGGACACGGGACGAAGTCTTCAATCTTGTATCTTCATAGTCCAAGAGTCCGGCCAAAGGTTATAGTCCGGCTATCCGGACACCCCCTAATCCAGGACTCCCTTAGTAGCCCCCGAACCAGGCTTCAATGACGACGAGTCCGGCGCGCAGATTGTCTTCGGCATTACAAGGCGGGTTCTTCTCCAAATTCCGTGTACCTGTTGAATAGCGTCTGGCTTCTCGTGAATATTGCGCTTCTTGGCTTCCACGCTCAATAATGGCCTTCTTCCACGTGCCCCCCCCCCAACTGCATAAATGAGCTGCCTATTAAAGAGACGAGGATTTAGATCCAAATCACACCATCTTCCCTCCGCGAGCATTCATCGGGGTGCATCCGACAAAGATCCATTCCATCATGGCTGGTCGTCGCAGCTCCTCCTCTCGCCCTCCTAGCCCTCAGCCCAGAGATTAGGATAGATGTTCCATCCCGCACAGCAAGCTAGTGACGCTCCAAACCAAGGGGTTTCTCCCCCGGCCTACGTGGTCCCGGTTCGAGCCGGGCTAGCCACCTATAATGGCGGGGAGCAAGCGGAGAGCGTCCCTAATCCCTCCAAAGGAGAGCGGGTATGCCTTGTCCCTTATTTGATAAGAGGGCTCAGATTTCCAATTCATCCATTTCTTCAGGGGCTCCTGGAGTTCTACGGCCTCCAGTTGCACAACCTTACTCCTGCCTCCATATTGCATATTGCGGGTTTCGTAGCCCTTTGCGAGCTGTTTTTGGGCTGCGAGGCTCATTTCGCGCTGTGGACGAAGTTGTTCTGCCTCGTGCCCCGTTCTCAGAAGGGGTCAGTATATCAAGTGGGCGGAGCCGAAGTGTGGCGCATCGCCGGGACCAGGTATCTATCCAGAACCCCGAAGAAGGCGTCCGAAGACTGGCCCCCAGAATGGTTTTATATAGAAGACGTCCCCCTGCCGGATCCTATTCGGATCGGCCTCCCTGAGTTCAATAATGCTCCCTTGAAGAAGCGCCTAAGCTGGCGTCCACGGAGCCCTCAGAAGGAAAATGACAAGGACGTCTTTTCCCTGATGAGCCGGATAAGGTTGTTAGCTCATTCCGGATTGACCATGATCGAGGTCATGGCCACATGCATTATGCGGGGGGTGCAACTGCTTCAGTATAGAGGCCACCCCATGTGGGATTTCAATGGGGAGGATGATGCCACTCGCTGCGGCTGTAAGGGGCCGGAATCGGTTGCCGCTCTAATGAAGATCTTGTCTGCTTTGTACAAGGGAGAAAAGGAGGAATTTCTCCGCGTCAATCCACTGGGCGGATTTTCTATGTACAATCCTCCAAGCTGGGTAAGCGGACACTTTCTTCTTGCCCATCCATTCCATATTCCCATATTTAAGTATCATATATTGTGATTTCGACGCAGGAACTGCGTCAAGCCGTAAAGGAGATAAACAGCCCTCCTCCACAACCCGAGGATCCGGAACGGTCCCTCGACCCGGCCTCCCAAGAGGATCCGGACATATCTGTGGAGCTGATCGACGGGGTATTTTACCAATTGAGCATCGACACTGCCATGGTGGCCATTACAGCCGATTACCCTGGGCTACTTCCAGCCTCACACGTAACTGAGACTGAAGTTCCAGCACTTTGAAAAAGGGATCCGTTTTTGCATATTTTCGATTACCGTATACCAACGGTGTTTTGAAGGGGAAGCCCTCAAGGAGGGAGACCAAGCCTGCGGCGACTAGCCAACAAGGGGCCGTGAGGCCCGGCAGGCTGAAAAGAAGTGCCGTCCGGATCGAGACGCCGATGCAACGGTATGGGGCACCATCTTATTCCAAGGTATCATTCTCAGAGGCATACTAACGCCCGTGCTCTCTTTAGAAAAAAGAGCGCTCGTCGAACTATATCCGGAGAGGTTGCCAATCGCGCCTCCACCAGCCAGGATCCAAAGCCGGGTCTGGAAGCGGAGGCGAACATGAGGCGCGCCCCGGACGCTCCTCCGACAGAGGATGCGGACAGGCTGTCTGCCACCAATTCCGAGGTGGAGAGTGCCATGAACCACAGGCGTCGCCGGACAATTCTTCGCGACGCTTGCTTCTCCCAGGAGGCGTTGGAAGCCTTCAACTCAGGGGATGCGTACCTTCATGCTGCTCAAAATGGTCTAACCAGAGCCACGGAGGAGTATGTAAAGGACATATGGGTGAGAAAATTTGGTGATTATATGTACCAGTAGCCCCCGAGACTTGAAACAGTTAGAATAACTGATTTAAGGATCATTTGTTATGCAGGTTCTTACAGAAAAGAATACCCAACTGTCCCATGAGCTGGAAGAGTGCAAAGCCCAACTTCAGGCCACACTGGCAGGAGCAGGGGAGCCCAAGAAGACCCCCTCTGGTATGATATGCCTCAGTTGATAAGTATCATATAAAGTGCAGCGTGTATGCCAGTCTGACAATAAAACTGCAGATGGCGCCGGATTAGATCCGGATAGGCAGCAACTCCTATGCCAGCTAAAGGCTGGTGAGAGCGTGCTTACAAAGCTGTGGCAGGAGAAGAATGATCTCCAAGATGCCAACACCCAGCTGGGCGTAGAACTAAAGGATGTTCATGCCCAACTATCGGACTCCGTTCAGGAGAATCAGCGGCTTCGACGCGGCATATTTAGTAAGTGCTTGAACGAACTTTGAAAAAGAGTTCGGAGAGGAAGCCGACTGACAGAGTTATGTCTGTAGGTATGCTAACAGGTTGTCCTGCAGAGGAAATGCCCGGTTCTACGGGTGACCTTCTTCCCGAGCTCTAACAACTGCACGAACGAGTTCGGCAGGTGATGCAAGGCGTCGCCCAAGCCTTGTGGCCATCCGTCTCCATGCCCGAAGGCCTTGGAGAGCTTGCAGAGAAGCTGAAGGGAGCGCGGTGGTGCTTCCGATTATGGAAGATATCGGCCTGCCGTCAAGGCGCCAGGGAGGCATGGGCCATGGTGAAGACGCGGTACACGAAGACTGACCCAAACCGCATGGCCGAGGTCAGACCTGTGGGGCCCGATGGGAAGGAGATCCCTGTGAGCTTAGTGTACGGCCAAGTAGAATTGGCCGCAAAGTATTCCCAACAGGACTATAAACTAGACAGCCTGTTATATGGTATTGAAGAGGAATTTAACCAGTCAAATTGACTATGTAATTTAACATGACATGAATAATGCCTTCTAGCCGGATTGTAGATCATTTGTCATGGCGGACCTTTTTGCTTCAACTTCGGGACCCGACGGTCCGGAGTGTGTCCGAATACCCCCTCAGTTATGTAAGAACCAGGGCATGCATGGAGACCAGGCGTAGGGGTCATTAGTGCTTAAAAAGACAAGTGCCCAACTAGTTATGTTATATTACATGGTTAGTAAGAAACATCTTCCAGGGAGAATAGTTCCATTAGGGGTTCCTTTCCCTGGGAGGCATGCCCTAAAGTGCATGTCCGGACTATGAAAAGAGACGCAGGAAAAACATCTGGGGGCGCGTAAGTAAATAAGTGAGAAATCATCCTTAGTTCACCGACCGAATATTCTCTTAAGAACGCTAGCTTTCGGCTTCACCCAGTCTGAGGTACACATCCAGCTGACCCGGCAGCTGCTCCCCTTATGCCCTAGCCGAATTAACGGGAACGTAGGGCATATACACAAGAGCCAGGCAACCCAGCTTGGCCAAAACTTAAGTCATATCGATGCATATAATGGTGAATAAAGGGTACAAGCGAAAGGATAACACATGTGTTGGGCATAAAGCCCGTATGAATAAAGCTTCTATTAAAGAAGCCCCCAGGTATAATGAACGCGAATAACGCGTCCGTTGTGTGCAAACAAGACACAAATTGGCCTTTAAAGGCTATGAGAGAAAAGAAAGGGAGAAGGATAGAAATACAAGATAGATAGTGTATAAAAAATGGACATAGGAAAGAGACGAACACAGAATCCGGCGCTAGGCGTAGAATCTTCGGAGTCGGGCTGCGTTCCATGCGTTCGGCTCGAGTAGATTATCCGATGCATCCCGCAGACGGTACGCTCCATCAGTCAGGACTTGGTCAATAATGAAGGGACCTTCCCATTTGGGCTTCAGTTTGTCCTTTTTCTTATCCGGGAGGCGTAGAACTAACTCGCCAACATTGTAAGTTTTGGCCCGTACTTCTCTGCTTTGGTATCTTCGAGCCTGCTATTGATAGAATGCGGAACAGGCTTTTGCCATGTCACGCTCCACCTCCAAGGCGTCCAAACTGTCCTGCCGATCAAGCTCGGCTTCCCTTTCTTCATACATGTGCACTCGAGGTGAGTCATGAATTATGTCGCAGGGTAGAACTGCCTCTGCGCCGTATACCATAAAGAATGGTGTGTATCCGGTGGTGCGATTCGGCGTGGTCCGCAGCCCCCAGAGTACGGAGTCGAGCTCCTCTACCCAGTGCGTGTTAGATTCCTTGAGGGACCGCACTAATCTGGGTTTGATGCCGCTCATGATTAGACCATTTGCTCGCTCGACTTGACCGTTGGTTTGTGGGTGATAGACTGAAGCATAGTCGAGCTTGATGCCCATGTTTTTGCACCAGAGTTTTACCTCGTTGGCTGTCGGCATTCTAGGAATGGGGGTCCCCAGACTTGCCTGCCTGCGGCCTACGGCGTGGCTCAAGTGGGGGCCCAACGCGGCCCACCTTCATCAACACAAGCTCAAGACCCTCGCGAGGGGCCAAGCCTCGCGGGGCGGACGACAGGAAGCTTCCTCAGGAGCGGCCTCATCAGGCACGCTCGCGAGGAGGCGGAGAGATCAATGCAAGGGTAACTCGCGAGGATCCAGTGACGCAAGCCATGACGATCAAGACCAGGCGGGCGCCGGCCTGTGCAGAGTCCTTGTTTCCCCTTTGGTGCAAAGGAGTCAAGCACAGGCCAAGGCATCAGGCAAAAGTTACCATTCTAGTGCAACAAGACCAAGACCAGCCGGACGGCCGGACGGAGGTCACCGTGGAGCCCAAGAAGGCGTCACCACCAGAGCTTTTGGCAGCCGAAGACCACCTTTGGTCAGGATAACTTGTACTAGATGTTCCCCTTCAAAATGGCCAATTGTTGGCGCCCTTCCCGCTCAATTATTTCGGGGAGAGGCCCAGGGCCTCTATAAATAGAGCTAGCCACCACAGAGTAGAGGCATCTAGAGACCAAGTAGAACTCACCGCACCAGCTCAAGAACACCCCTCGCGAGGCTGTTCTTCCTCTGTACTGTTCATCATCTGCCCCCAAGGCAATCCACCACACCACACACTGGAGTAGGGTATTACACCACAACGGTGGCCCGAACCAGTATAAATCTCGTGTCCCTTGTGTTGTTCATCGTTTTCATCTTAGTTCGCACAAGGGGATCGAACGTGGAATGGTAGGGGAGAGATCACCGCACGCACCCCAGTGTTCGAACCTCAAGGGTCTGCCGGAACCCGAAATCCGACATTTGGCGCGCTGGGTAGGGGTGCGCCGGAATCCCTTCTTCCGCTGTTCGCATGTGATCTTATGTCGCGCCCATGGCTGACGCTCAACGGGCTCGCGCCGAGCGCCGGGCTGCTCTCGCCACCCGCGTCGCCCAGACGGTGCCCGTCGGTGGTCCCCCTCATCGTTCCCCATCGCCCGCAGCCAACGCCGCCACCGGCCCGGCGGGGAACGAGCAGCAGGCTTCGTCCCAGCATCCTTCGGTGCGGCGGGATGGCCGCACTGCCACCCTGTCGCTGACCCCAGCTGGCTCATCGTCCCACGCCCGTCACGCCCCCCATGGACGCGCGCGCCTCGCTGCTCTTGGCGAAGGAGCTTCTCCGTTACCGCCCCGTCGACGACCTCTGCGAGGACTGGCTCGCCCGCATCACCGAGCTCGTCAGCGCCGCAGGGGTCTCCCCCTTGCGGTCCCGCTCACTACCACGCCCTCCGTTCCGCGCAGGAGGCGATGACCCGGAGGTGCCTCCGCCACCTCCTCCCCAAGATGGTGCCTTGGCTGCAAGGCGCGCAACCCCAGGGCGAGACCCACTACATCCAGCGCCTGCGCAGCAAGAAAGGAGCTGCCAAGAGATCCCGCGTCCCCGAGAAGGTGCTCGCGCGCTCCCGGCGTCGGCGCGCCAAGATCGCGTCCCAGCGCTTCCACAACAAGACCCCGCGCTGCTCCCAGCGGCGGCACGTGGTGACCTGCAAGAGCAAGATCGGCACCAGCCGAGGGCGCCGGTGGCCACGACGGGCTGCCTCGCCTTCACCCCCGAGCTGCGCAGCGTCACATGGCCGGGCAAGTTCAAGCCCGACCTCCCTCCTCGCTACGATGGCATGGCGGACCCGGCGGAGCCTCCCGAGGCCCCAGGGCCTGGGGGTTGATGAGGGCCGACGTCTTCACCGCGCATTGCTCGCTTCCTCAGTACCACTTCATCTTCAACAACGTTAGGTGACATCTTTCAGAGTTCTATTTTCAGCTGGGAGCGCCCGCAGGGCTACACCATTCCCAGGCCACGTGGGTCCGTCCCCGCGGCATGTATCCATTTTGTTTATGTTCTTTACTTACCTTGTTGGGGGCACCCTTCAGGCTGCATCACCCCCGCGCCGCTCGGGCTTGACCCAGCAGCAGCTGCCTTCCTAGTATTTGCCTTAGGATGAAGTGTTCTCTCGCGCTAAATTCGGTTCCCGTAAGTTATCGCCTACTGCTTATTGTCATGCAAAGCGCTTGCACGTTAAAAGGGGGGCGCCTGAGCATCGCGAATCATGGGCTCCTACTGGCTCTCCAGCCCTCACCCCCTGGCCTTGACCCATGGCATCGCGACATGTCATACCAGTGGCGGCTGAGCTCGCTCGAGGGTCGGGACCTGAGGACGTAGAGCATTTGCATTCTAACAACCCTGCAGGAACACACCAGTTGATAAAGGCCCAGAGCCAGGCGCAACCCGCCTCGAGGTAGGGCCTCGTGAGTCCCGTGCTGGCTCACGGGTGCCCAGATACACCTCTCCTAGCCCTATCGTGCCGGCCACGTGTCAGGGCGGGGCTGTACACGCCCCGGGGGCTCCTCCCGGAGGGGAGCCCCCTCCCACGCACCAGTGGAAGCACCATGCTCCGCGCTGGCTGACGACACTGCCGAGGAGGGGCTATGCCCGTACACATACAGAAGCGCTATGCTCCGCGCTGGTGATAAACAACTGAGGGCGGCCCACGGCTGTACCAACCTTAGGGAGCCCAGAGCTCAGTGTCTGGCACCATCGCAACGCCTCCCCTCGGGAGTGCCGCGCGAGGGGGCTGGACAAGGGGGCTACGCCCGGGCCTCGCCCGAGCACGCCACCCAGCCAGGTCCATCGGACCTGGTCATCGTGCGCCACTCCCCGAGCGGAGCCAAGGTACGAAACCCGTTTGAGCGTCAAGGGGGACCCCTGAGCATCACGACTCAGGAGCCTAACTGGTCACGTAGCCCCTCACTCCTTAGTCCCGTCCTGGTTTCCGGTCGGGGCTAACGCTGGGTGAGGTACGCGCGGGGCCGGGCCCTGTCGACGTAGAACGGACAATCCACTCCTCGCCTCCCCCCTCCCTATTTGTTGCTCGCGCGTCAAGGGGGTCTCCTGAGCATCGCGACTCGGGAGCCTAACCTGCCACGTAGCCCCTCACTCCTTAGTCCCGTCCTGGTTTCCGGTAGGGGCTAACGATGGGTGAGGTACGCGCGGGGCCGGACCCTGCCGACGTAGAGCGCAAGCAAGTAGGAGAGGAAAATGCAAATTCCAAGAAATTCAAAGCAAATATTACAAGCCATAAGATTGTTCCACAACGTCAAACACAAGTTTAAACGCCTCCGCGAGGCATGGTGCATGTGCAGGGATAAAACAAGACGGAAGTCGCGAGAGGATTACTTCCCAGTAACACCGTCACCGGTGGTGGAGTCATGCTGGACGGCTTCGCCTCTTGAGGTCGCACGGCCGGTGGCGCCACGCCCGGGCAGGATGCTGCGGGAGCGGAACTTCCCCAGCAAAGCCTCGGGTCGGCCCTTCACGGCCTCAGCAGCTGCGGCGGCACGGTCGCCGCTCACGGGCTCCAGCAGGCTATCGAAGTCGACGTCGGGGTCGCGCAGGTAGACATGGCAGAGGACATGCGTCAGCGACGCGGAAGACAGGGCACGCGCCTCGGCCTCGACCGTGGGGCCAAGGCCGTCTATGACATCCTCAAGCGCATCGACCAGGAAGGGGAGCAGCTTGGCGGGGCCGTCCTTTGCGCCAGCCAATGGATCCTCCAGGCCGCTCTCATACATCGTCTTTAGTATGCCGCGGGCCTTCTTCTCCAGCTTCGCGAAGGCCACCCGGTCCTCTGCCATGACCTTCGCCTTGGCGTCCAGCTTGGTCCTCTCTGCCTTTAGCGACCGCTCCAGCGTCTCCAGCCGCTTGTGGCGGTCGTCGAGCTCAGCGTCCCGGTCCTTGGCAGCGGCCTCCCTAGCCTTCATCTCCTTCTCCTTCTCCTTTCGGCCGTGCACCTCCGTGGCAAGCTCGTCGCGCAGGCCCTGCAGCTCGGCCTCAAGCATCTTGCGGCGGCCCTGGGCAGTGGCAGTGTCGCCCAGGGTAGCATCGCGAGCGGCCTTGGCTTGATTGGCGGCCCACTTCTCCTCGTCGGAGGACGACGCAGCCTGGCTCGGCGCCGCTCGGACAGAGGTGGCAGAGCGATCCCAGCCAGAAGCCAACTCCAGGCGCCCGGCCACCAGATGAGGGTCCGCACTCAGGAGATCCTCCTGCAGTTGGCTCAGCTCATTGGCAACCCGGTCCAGGACGGCAGCGGAGGAGGCAGAAGAGACAAGAACCTGTGGAGCAGGCGGAGAAGACGGCAGCGTGACCACGGCTTGGCAGGAAGGGACCTCCTGAGCCTTGGTCGCCGCGGCCGCAACATCGAGAACAGTCGACTCCAGGTCCAGCGGGGCCACGGGGGCTGACTCCTCACCAAGGTGCCCCGGTTGGCCTCGCGAGGGCGGCTGGATCAGAGAGGTGTGGGCATTGTCGTCCCCTCCCCCAGTGGCCGAAGGCGCCGCTCCGGCGGACGGATTCACCCCGAGCGGGGCCGCAGAAGCCTCCTTCAACCTCTTGGCCGCGGGTGCCGGCCTGGTAAAAAGAAGGGGCAAACGTCAAGCTTCAGCAGCAGAAACCAAGCGGAGCATGGATCGAGCACTTACTAGACGTCGTCCGTGGACTCAAGCAACCTCAGACCGAACTTGAAGCCCGAGAGCCTGCAGCGGGGGTCAGCCTTGGGGGACCCGGAAGCAGAAGGCGCGTCAGGAGGAATGGAGTCGGCCTTGGACCCCCCCAGGGACCACAGACGCTGGGGGAACCAGGCTCGACCTGCCCTTCCTCGTGACCGAGGAAGAACCCTCCCCTCCTCGCCTAGCGTCGGCCTCGTTGTCACATCCTAGCTAGTCATGCATTAGAGTGTTGCATCATGTTTACCTTTCATCAGAAAATTGAAATGGGGAAGGCAGAACCCCCAGCACCCCCCCTGAAATCAACTAGGGTTTACTAAAAATAATTTCAATGAACCTGAAATGCCCTTCTAAATGTTCACCCTCCTTGTCTTGGGTTAGGACCTCTGGCAAAATTGGTGCACAATTTTCTAGGTCATCAAAAGGTCACTAAATTAAATCTAATGTATGTTGATTTTGGACATTTAAATACTAATAAATATTTTAAATGTTCAAACAATTCTGGATTTAAGTCAGGGCTGTTAGGAATAATCCCAACAGAGCCCACACTTATTTTCAGGATTTTAGAAAGTGCCTAGGTATTTTTAATAATGCCACAAAGTTACAGAAAAAAGAAAAAGAAAACAGAAACTAAACTAATAGAAAAACTAACCTGGCCGCAGCCACCAGCCGGCCCACCTGGCGGCCCAGCGTTGTGCTGGCCCATGCCAGCTAGCTGCTTCGTCCCCGACAGGCAGGCAGGGAGCTAACGCCGGCGAGCGCGAGCTCGCCACGGTGCCAGCAGCTTGCTGCTTCGCGCGCCTGGACGCTGGGCGACCTCCACGTTGCCGTCCTGACACTGTGGACACCTCATTCACCCCCCTGCCTCTCTCCCTCGCTCCCCCTCCACCATGGCCGACGCTGTTGCGCCCGCGCCACCGTGAAAACCACGCCCTCCGTCGCCCCCGTGCTGCTCCACCGTGTCCTGCAGCTCCGCCACTTCCTCCTCGATCGCTCCACCAAGCCACGCCCCGCCGGAGGACCGCAAACGACTCCACCGAGCTCGTCTTCAACCTCCTGCCGACCAGATCGCCTCCGCCGCCCCGCTCGCTCCGGCTCGTCCCCAACCTCGCCGTCAACTCCGACGCAACTGCCGTGAGCGTAGCCACCTCCCATCCTCTCCATTCTTCTTCTCGTGCACCACAACGAGCACACGCAGCTCACCCGCACGCGCCGCCGCCTGACCACGTCGCCGGCGCTGCTCCGATGAAAATTTGGTCACGGGCTTGTGCCCGTCACACTCCTCGCGCCATGTAGAGGCCGTAGGTGCTAGCGCCACATCGCCTAAGCCACTGCAGTCACGCGCACGAGCTGGCCGAGCTTCGGCCTCCGCCTGACCTCGTCGCCGGCGAAGCTCCGACCACTCCTCGGCCAAGCCACCACCACGGCTGGATGCGGGCGAGCACCAGCTGCCCGTAGCTGCTCTCCGCGCAGCAAATGCAGCCATGTGGGCGAATCCCGCAGCACGCCGCCGCGTCTGGCCTCGCCGGCGGCTAAACGCCGGCAGGCTTTGACCCGTTAACCGGTGGGTTTGACCCCTGACATGGACTGGGTGGGCCCAGGTTGACTCCTCTGAGTCAATGACAAGTGCCCCCCCCCCCTCTGCTAACTAAATCTGATTAGTTTAATTAAAATTAGTTAGCTTAATTAACTACTGACACGCGGGACCCACTGGTCAGTTTGACCTGGACGACCCCGTTGAACCTGACGTCACACTGACGTAATGCTCACGCAGTAATTTAATTACTGGAATTATTTCTATACAGGAAATTCCAGAAATTAATCCAAACTTCAAAAATTCATAGAAATTAATCTGTAACTCCAAATGCAAAGATTTATATATGAAATTTGATTAGAAAAATTCAATCTATCCATTGGTACTGGTTTCATGCATGTCAGAACAAGTTAACCTTGCGGTTTAAGCAATACAAGATGATGCACTTAAATGGCTATGTTAAATGATCTAACACTTGAACCCTTGGTTCAGTTAAGCACATTCCACCCTGTTTTAGCTTGCATTAGGCCAAGACACTTCCCTATTGCCATGTCATAGCATGCATCATAATGTTGCATATCGTCATGTGTTGATTGTGTTTCGATTTGTTCTTCGTGGTAGGTTCTGCCTCCGAGGATATTCAAGAGTATCCAACTGAAGGGCAGTATCCCACTACCACTCCATCAGGCAAGCAACCCATTGATCATTCCGATACAAACCCATGTCCTCGCTTCTGCTCTTGTTTTACTGCATTAAGACAACACGATTCAAACTGCTGTGTGTTGCGGTAGTTGAACCCACTTCCTTTGCATGACCTGTCATTGCCACAGTAACTAGATGAAACCCACTAGCATGTGTAGGAGTTGAATGAGCCATATGTGTGTGTGTTCCTACCATGCTATGCTTGCTATGCTTAGAGTTGTGTCAGGTCTGGCTCATCGGGATGATGAACTAGAGTGAAAGGTTGTGTCGGTAACAAGGGTGAAGTGTTGAATACGATTTGGTAAAGGAATCGATGAGAGGCCATGTAGGAGTACATGGTGGGTTGTTTCATTGAGGCCGTCCTTAAGAACTGAGATCTGTGTGTGTGATTTAAGATTCAGCTACTACCACACATTGGGATCCTTAATTGACTCTCTCGACTTATTAACCACTCTTGTCCTCAGTCCGGGAGTTGCAAAGTAGTTTCTGGTGTTCGTAGTATGCTGGGGGGGCGCACGCAGCGCTGACCATAGGGGTGGGCTGTGTTGCGGTAGGCACGTGGCACGGTGTACCGATTCGTCCGTTTGGTGTCTCGGGAACCCTGTTCACATCGTTCGGGGCCGTTAGTGGAAACCTCGGCCGGACTCCCTGCGGATGGAACCCGAATAGGCGATAAACCTGGACTAGGGACTCGTGTGTTTAGTCCGGTCGTGGCCGACACCCTCGCTGGGCTTCTGCTTGAAGGTTGCTGAGTACATGTCGTGTAAACGGCGATAAGTGGTGAGAGCGTGTGTGAAGAAGTACACCCCTACAGGTTATAAAACTATTCGAATAGCCGCGTCCGCAGTAAAGGACTACTTGGTCACCTATGTAGTTCATAGACAAGTAAATGGATTCGACTAAAAATCTCAAGATAAGTGTGAGTACTGCGGATGGCCCTCTCGTAGGATGACGAGGGAGGATCCACGGTGGAGTATTGTGTTGGTGATAGTGGACTCGTGTGCGACAAATGCTTTACAAGTTGTGTTTGTCGTAGGATAGCTTAGCCAAGAGTCAAAGCTGGCTTGCTGCAATAACTCCACTACCTTCTTGAGAATGTGCATGTATAGTAAGATCATGTTGTAAGACTTGCTGAGTACCTCCGTACTCATGTTGCTTTAATCAATGTTTTTCAGACGACAACACCAACCCCTCCGATGGGTTCTATGTAGACCTCGACGTTGACGAGTGACTTATCACCCAGGTGGTGATCCAAGACTTGTGAAGGGTCGATGTAGATAGACAGGCTTCGTCAAGCCTTCTTTCTTTCTAGTGTCTGTACTCAGACTACTTTGCTTCCGCATGTGCTTGTATGTCTGTATGACTTGAGTGTCGGGTCATGTGACCCCTACCTATATGAATGATATGTATGGCTCTTCGGAGCCTCTTAAATAAAGTACTTGAGTTGTAGAGTTTTGTTGTGATGCAATGTTGTATTTACTCATATCGGGCATATTGTGTGTATGATTGAAATGCTTGGTATGAGTGGGATCCGACTATCTAGTTGTTTATCCTTGGCAGCCTATCTTATGGGGAAATGTAGTCTCGTGCTTCTGAGCGATAGTAGTCCGCTACAGCGCGGTTCTCCGGAGTCCTGCTAGCCCAGCACTACTGCTCGGAACACTTGACTGGCCGGCATGTGTTTCACTTCGTTCCTGTGTCTGTCCCTTCGGGGAAATGTCACGCGGTGTTATCCGGAGTCCTGCTGTCGGTGTACTAAAGTAGGGGTACCTTAGTACCCCGAACTTGTGCACGGGCAGTCGTAGCACCCCGCGGCAAGGCTTGCCAGGTGATCGCCAAGACCCTCCATGGTCCCCTTTTGGGCCATTCAAGAACAAAGTATTTGAGCCAAGGCCCCGGCAGGAGGAGCTTGCCGGGAAGGCCACCCGAAGAGAGCGAGGCCCCGGCAAGAGGAGCTTGCCGGGACTGCCGCTCGAAGCACAAGACCCCGGCAAGAGGAGCTTGTCGGGAAGGCCAACCACGGCACGACAGGAGGCTTGCCACGACGCGCCCCGCGCTCCGGAAAGGCCCGGTGAGTGACAAGCTCCCGGACGCGACAAGACATCCATCGTGGCAAGGCGCTTGCCACGGCAAGTTACCACCCCGTGCCTGCGCTCCAGCTCATCCACCAACGTGTCGCTCTTGGGGCATTCCAGGCGCACGTGGCGGGACTCTGTGTAGCCAGGGGCATGCGGTGGCGAAGCAAAGCTGACAGAGTAGCCATCGTGGCAAACGGTGGCGCTCCTGACGGTCCTTTTCTTGCACCGTCTGGGCGATGCGGACGGGCATTTAATGCCCTTGTCCCCCGCCGTCAGAGTTAGGTATGATAGCACTGTACAGCCACTGTGCAGGCAGCTGTACCCACTACAGCATTCTCCCATTTTTTTCCCCACCTATGCTGCCACCTGTGGGTAACCCCTTGAGCATATAAAAGGAGGCCCCATGCGCACGTAGAAGAGGAGGACCACCCATTTTTATGCTCGGTCTCGCCAGCGGCTCGTGTGTACTGTAGCACCACGCGCCTCCGAGCAAGAACACAATACAAACCACAAAGCAGCAGTAGGGTTTTATGCATCCGTGCGGCCCGAAGCTGGGTAAACCCCTTGTGTGCATCGCCTCGATCCGCTCTTCGCGCGACCTCCGCCCCCCGCCGAACCAGAAAGGGGCTCGGTCCCCATAGGTGTTCGAGGAAGCCGATTTCCCCCGACATCTTTGGCGCGCCAGGTAGGGGGCATCGAGGTTGTGTGAACCTAATCCGGCGTCCGCACAGGCTAGATCTCCATCATCTTCATCGACATGCCACCGAAGAAGAAGGCTCCGGAGGTGGCTGGTCCGTCCGCGTCGAACCCACCGCCCCTGGAGCAAACGGGTGGTGGGGACGGCACCGGCGGCGGAACGGGCGTCGCCGAGCCAGCTCATGGTGCCACGGCATCCGAACATGCACCGCGCCCCTCTCAGGGGCGCGGGACCAGCAGCGTCCTGGCGCTCACGGTACCATACGCTCGCTGGACCCTGATCGAGCTGGCGGATCCCAGGGTGTTCAAGGCCAGCATGCACACCAGCGTGTTGGCGCGAGCATGGCGCGGCTGCCTGGGCCGGGTGCTGCTCCTTCTAACACAGTTAGAAGTTCGAGCACATCCCGCTCCACACGCCGTTCACCCCCGCTGCCCGCCACTCCAGCAGAAGCTCTAGCACGAGCTCAACTGCACCTAGATTACCCTCCAACGGCGGACAAGCTCGACGACTGGAGGGCCACGATACAGAGTCTCATCGGCTTCGCTAACGGCGACACCCCGCGGCAGCACAGTGCATCGCAGCCGCGGCAGGTCGGCCAGGCGCGAACCGATGGTGCCAAGACCGGTGGGGGTGCAACCACTGTGCATTCCCCGCCCCAGAGGCCGAGATCGCCGACTCGCCGGAACCATCACGACAACGACTCCACCGCGTCGTCGAATCCGCGAACTCGTCGCGATCAACGCCAAGTTCTTCACGAGCGAAAGCAAGAGGACGCTCGCACTCGCATCGAGCGTCGGAGAGAAACGCGGCGTCAATCAGACGAGCACGCTGGGCCCTCTGTCGACATGCATGCGCCGAGGGGACCAGGCGACCTGCCGTACGCGGTAGGTTGCCCTGCGTTCACCCGTGAGCTGCGGCAAGTCCAGTGGCCCAGCACGAAGAATTTCAAGCCAGACGTCCCAGAGAAGTACGACGGCAAGTCGCATCCGTCGGAGTTCCTCAGCATCTACACCATTGCGGTGCGGGCTGCCGGGGGGCGAGACGACAAGATCCTTGCCAACTACTTCCCGCTGGTACTCAAATCCAACGTCAGATCCTGGCTCATGCACTTGCCGGACAACTCCATAACCTCCTGGACAGACTTGTGCCATCAGTTCGTTGGCGCCTTTACAGGCGGCCACAAACCCCATGGCCAAGCGAGCGACCTCCATCTGCTCGTCCAGAAGGAGGGAGAACCTCTACGCAAGTTCATTCAGAGATTCAGCCGTGTGCACTACAACATCCCCGATGTCCACCCTGCCGCGGTCATCAGCGCGTTCCATCAGAACGTGCGCAATCGCAGGATGTGGGAAGAGATGGCGATATGCAAGATCAAAGACGTCAGCGAGCTATATGCCCTGGCCGACAAGTGTGCACGTGCTGAGGAAGGGAGGAAACTCCCCGGAGAGAACATTGGAGCAGCAGAATGTGACAATGAGGATACCGCCCCGGCAAGGAAGAACCGGCGGCGGAGCAGCAGGAAGAAGAAGAGCCAAGAAGTACTGGTTGTTGAGCAGTCCGGCGATGAAGGCGCCGCCAAGAAGGCCCGGGCTGGTAGCTCCGGCAAGGGGGTTGCTGGATGCGCCAACTGCCAGGCCGTGGCGGTCGCTGACAAGCGGGACAGCACCAACAAACAGTACTGCAAGATCCACCGCACCAAGGGCCATGACCTCCAGAGTTGCAAGCAGGTCGAGCGGCTCGTCGAGCTGCAAAAGGCCGAGTATGAGCGGCGCGACAAGGAGAAAGCCCGAGGAGGTGGCGGAGGATCCGGCACGAAGCGTCCTGGCCAAGGAGGACGCCGCGACAAGGACAAGCAACGGCAAGCAGACAGACCTCCCCGCGGCCGCGACAAGGACGAAGAGACGACGAAGACGAAGACATGGATGATGTCGAGACCAGTGAGCAGGAGTATCAGAAAGCCACAGAGGTCTTATGTGTAGACGGCGGTGCTTCTCTGCATACTTCTCGCCGCCAGCTCAAGCAGTGGGCGCGGGAAGTCAATGTAGCGGAACCGCCCGTCGAGTCACGCAGGCCTCTGAAATGGTCCAGCACGCCTATCATCTTCGATATTGAGGACCACCCTGACCACACATCTGCGATCGGGTGCTTGCCGATGTTGGTCTCACCGACAGTCCGCAACCTCAAGGTCACTAAGATGCTAGTCGGCGGTGGGGCCGGCTTGAACCTGATCTCCTCCGCTGTGCTCCAGAAACTCCAAGTCCCCGACAGCGAGCTCGAAGAGACCGGCACGTTCCAAGGAATCAACCCGGGAAGGAGCAAGCCGAAGGGGAAGATAACGTTGCGAGTGACATTTGGCAGCGAGCTGAACTTCAGGACAGAGAGGATGACTTTTGACGTTGCCGATTTTCCATTGCCTTACAATGGAATTCTTGGCCGTCCAGCGCTCGCCAAGTTCATGGCGGCCCCTCACTACGCATACAACATGCTCAAGATGCCAGGCCCGATAAGTGTCATCTCTGTCCCTGGCGACAAGAAGGATGCCCTTATCTGTGCCGACAAGATCTACCGGGAAGCAGCAGCCGCAGCGGATCACAAGCCACTTGCCGTTGAAGCTCCCGGAGGGAAGAAGAAAACCAAGCCCGGCAAGTGCTCTGGTGCCTACTCCGGCAAGCGCACCTCTTCGGAGTGCTACGATGCCGTCGAGGACGCGCCATCGAGCTCCGCCGGCAAGAAGAAGACCAAGCCCGGCAAGTGCTCTGGTGCCCACTCCGGCAAGCGCACCTCTTCGGAGTGCTGCGCTACCGTCGAGGACGCGCCATCGAGCTCCACCGGCAAGAGTAAGAAGTCAATGGCCACCCTGGCAATGACCAATAAGGTGTCCGCCAAGGAGGACGGCACTGGTGGTACCTTCACCATCAGTGCCACTCTCGACCCCAAATAGGAAAGCGCGCTCGTTGCTTTCCTGCGGGCGAATGTCGATGTGTTTGCCTGGCAACCATCTGACATCCCCGGCGTTCCCAGGAAAGTGATTGATCACCACCTTGCCGTCTGTCCTCACGCGCGGCCCGTCAAGCAGAGAGTCAGGAAACAAGCAGTGGAGCGCCAAGAGTTCATTGCAGAAGAGATCAGGAAGTTGGAAGCGGCAGGCCTCGTCAGAGGTGTGCTCCATCCGACGTGGTTGGCCAATCCTGTTGTCGTGCGCAAAGCAAACTGGAAATGGAGGCTTTGCACCGATTTCACCGATGTCAATAAAGCTTGTCCCAAAGATCCGTTTCCCTTGCCGCGCATTGACCAAATTGTTGACTCCACGGCCGGATGCGACCTGCTTTCATTCCTTGATGCATACTCAGGATACCATCAGATCTTCATGGCTGAAGAAGACGAAGAGAAGACCGCATTCATCACTCCATGTGGCACGTACTGTTTCGTACGGATGCCTTTCGGACTGAAGAATGCTGGTTTGACATTTGCCAGGGTTGTCCACACCGCTTTTGAGCCACAAATCCACAGAAATGTGGAGGCCTACATGGATGATATAGTGGTCAAGAGCAGAGACAGGGCAACCCTAATTCAAGACCTAGAAGAGACCTTTGCGAACCTGCGCAAGGTCAGCCTCAAGCTCAACCCCGAGAAGTGTGTGTTCGGAGTCCCTTCCGGCAAGCTTCTCGGGTTCTTCGTGTCTCAGCGGGGAATCGAAGCCAATCCCGACAAGATCAAGGCCATCAAGCAGATTGAAGCACCAACATGCGTCAAGGATGTACGAAGGCTTGCCGGCTGCGTGGCGGCTCTCAGCAGGTTTATTTCCAAGTCTGCAGAACGCGCCCTGCCATTTTTCAAAGTTTTGAAAAAGGCGGGTCCAGTAAAATGGACTCCGGAAGCGGAGGCTGCGCTGCGGGACTTGAAGGAATACCTGTCCTCCGCTCCAATACTTGTCGCACCTAAACCACAAGAGAAGTTGCTGCTGTACCTGGCGGCAACCAATCAAGTGGTTAGTGTTGCGTTAGTAGCGGAGACGGAGGTAGATGATGAGCTAGCAACCGCGGCAAGTGCATCCAGCGACAAGCAGGGGGCTCCCTCGACATCTTTGGCGCGCCAGGTAGGGGGCGCGGGTGGTCGCAGGTAAGCTCAGGTATGGCCAGGTACCTTTCCGCTCCGGTGCACAGAGCGGAGGCAGTTCTCCTCACGGACTCGTATATGGCCCACCTCGAGTGCTCGCTCACGCTGAGCTCGAGCAAGAGCAGCTGCTCCTTGAGGGGGATCGTCTTCAGGCCGCTGTGCGAGCAGCTCACTCCCAGCAAGCTTTGCGCCGCTTTTATAGCCGCAAAGTTAGCGCCAGAAGTTTTGTGAAAGGCGACCTTGTTCTTCGGCGCGCTCAGTCCGCCAAGATTCCAACAAGTCGACGCCGACCGTGGGGAGGCCCATGCCAGCGCGGTTGTCGGAACCCGTTCCGTCAACCACCCTCTTTGTCCAAGTCTTGCCGCTGTTGCATGTAATCCTTGGTACAGAGCCGGGCACAGATCCCGTGCATAGCTCATATGCCCCGCACATCTTGTCGATTTCATGCTTTATACTTTGTGCATGTGCTATCTGACACGTTGTGCAGCACTTACCCCCGGTGAGCAATAGCGAGCCGCGAAGCCCCGTACCTTTATTTTCCCTTATCTCTCTTTTCTCTCGAGAAAAGGGAGGGCCCCTTGCCCACCAGTTTATCGGAGAGGGGGGAAGATAACAGTGTGGGCCAAGCGTCGTCCAAGAAAACCTCGCCTTGCCGGGCAGCGAACGACAGAAAAGCTAAGTTGCCAAAGTTTGAGCAATTAAGTTTTTGAATTTTTGAATTATCTCCCTTGAACGACCGCACTTTGTATGAAAAACCTGTGCGTGGAAGGACCGGCCCGTGGCTAGTTGCGCCCTTACTTCGTTTCGAGTCCGCTCAATGACTTAAGTGTGCTACAACCAGAGTGGCATCCTTACTTTGTTTCGAGCTCGCTCGGCAGCTTAAGTGTGCTGCGACTGCAGTCGCAACACTTACTTTGTTTTGAGCCTGCTCAACAATTTAAGTGAGCTGCAGCTAGCCGCGGCAAGGTTTCTTGCCGGTAATAGCACCGCTGGCGGGCTGCTGATGTCCCGCGCTCAGCGCCCGCGGCAAGGCGGAGGCCTACGCCGGCAAGTTCCCCAAGAGCATAGGGCAAAAACATACAAAGCGCGGAATCAAGTAGAGGGGATAACAGTGCAATCACTACCTAAGACAAAGTTATATTACAAGATAGTTTGTCGCGGCCATAATGAATCGCTTTCATAACTTGGCTAGCAGCGACAAGAAAATAAATGGGCAGGCGGCCTAATCCACACGGTCGCCCTCGATCCTCTTGATCCCGGCCACCTTCTCCACAATGGGCGCGCTACCTAGCGGCGACCCTCGCCGCTACCGACGAAGGACCAGGGTTCCCTTTCTCCATGGCGAATGGAGAGAGGGGATCAGAAGCTAAAGAGAAGAAGAGATGGAGGAGTGTGGGTTCCCGTCGCTCCCTTTTGCTCTTTATAAAGGAGCAGGCTGGGGCCTCGACCGCCCCGCTCAGCCAATCAAGACGTAGGAAGGCCAGACGACTGGAACTGGCCTGCTGCCTCGACCCGCGACGGCCCGGTTTCCTGCCTCCACCGTCCGCAACTCCAGGTGCATGGGGGGCGCGTGGCTGGCGTGTAGGACCGAGGCGACGGATGAGGCGACCTCCCCCCACCCCGTGATCGTGGGGAGCGGACGCCTCGGAAACCGTGCCTCGGCCCCGCCCAGCGAACGAGCCACGCCTCCACGCCTCCCTCCACTTATGGAGATAGCGCGAATCGTCCCCCTTTATTGCGACGTGACGCATGCCTGCGGGGCTCAGCCCCGCGCACGCCACCCATGTCACGCACGCCTCCCCCCACGACGCCGCGTTCGACGCGTGCCGTTTGGGGAAGGCGCGATGGATGCGGAGTTAAGATGCAGCGTGACCCAGGCCGCGCGTGCCCGTGCACTGTTTTCGGCCTGGCCCAACAGCGCTCGGCACCGTGTATGGCCCAGACCCGGGGGCTCCTGTCGGTGTACTAAAGTAGGGGTACCTTAGTACCCCGAACTTGTGCACGGGCAGTCGTAGCACCCCGCGGCAAGGCTTGCCAGGTGATCGCCAAGACCCTCCATGGTCCCCTTTTGGGCCATTCAAGAACAAAGTATTTGAGCCAAGGCCCCGGCAGGAGGAGCTTGCCGGGAAGGCCACCCGAAGAGAGCGAGGCCCCGGCAAGAGGAGCTTGCCGGGACTGCCGCTCGAAGCACAAGATCCCGGCAAGAGGAGCTTGCCGGGAAGGCCAACCACGGCACGACAGGAGGCTTGCCGCGACGCGCCCCGCGCTCCGGCAAGGCCCGGTGAGCGACAAGCTCCCGGACGCGACAAGACATCCACCGCGGCAAGGCGCTTGCCGCGGCAAGTTACCACCACGTGCCTGCGCTCCAGCTCATCCACCAACGTGTCGCTCTGGGGGCATTCCAGGCGCACGTGGCGGGAGGCTGTGTAGCCAGGGGCATGCGGTGGCGAAGCAAAGCTGACAGAGTAGCCATCGTGGCAAACGGTGGCGCTCCTGACGGTCCTTTTCCTGCACCGTCTGGGCGATGCGGACGGGCATTTAATGCCCTTGTCCCCCGCCGTCAGAGTTAGGTATGATAGCACTATACAGCCACTGTGCAGCCAGCTGTACCCACTACAGCATTCTCCCATTTTTGCCCCCACCTACGCTGCCACCTGTGGGTAACCCCTTGAGCATATAAAAGGAGGCCCCATGCGCACGTAGAAGAGGAGGACCACCCGTTTTCACGCTCGGTCTCGCCAGCGGATCGTGTGTACTGTAGCACCACGCGCCTCCGAGCAAGAACACAATACAAACCACAAAGCAGCAGTAGGGTTTTACGCATCCGTGCGGCCCGAAGCTGGGTAAACCCCTTGTGTGCATCGCCTCGATCCGCTCTTCGCGCGACCTCCGCCCCCCGCCGAACCAGAAAGGGGCTCGGTCCCCATAGGTGTTCGAGGAAGCCGATTTCCCCCGACACCTGCCTAGCCTGCTACAGCCCGGGTTACCGGAGTCCTGTTAGCCCAGTGCTACAGCCCGGATTTATACGTTGTTGACAGACATGCTCGACGTGATTCATGTATGCCTGTCCTCATGGGTTAGCGCCACTTTGGGTTCACGACTAGCCATGTCGGCCCGGGTTCTCTGTCATATGGGTGCTAGCGACACTATCATATACGTGAGCCAAAAGGCGCAAACGGTCCCGGGCCAGGTAAGGTGGCACCCGTGGGAGTACCGTGCGTGAGGCCGCAAAGTGATATGATGTGTTACATGTTGGATCGATGTGGCTTAGAATCGGGGTCCTGACAGCGTTGGCATCAGAGCCGGACTGCCTGTAGGTTCGCTAAGCCAAACTGGTCGATGTCGAGTCTAGAAATGCTTTAGTTATATGTAGGGGAATTGATTGTGGGAGGGAACGTAAGGCTCTTTTACTCCTTTACCTTATGCCCTCTGTTCTGAGTCATTCTCTTCTCATTCTACGTGGGTTAAGGACTAGGCTCTCTTCTCTCTATCAGGTTCACGTGTTACTAATCCATAGTAACTTATAGGCTTGATGGTTACAACCCAGTTTAGTTTCTACTAAATTCTAGTATGTCGCCAGTTGAACCGGAACCTTGATATGATGTTGTTGAGTGGTTTTGCAAACTGTTGTGGATGTCTCATCTCCTTTTCTGAGCATTTACAGCCGTTATGCTGTCCAATTTCTCCTAGAAAATTCTAATGCCTTTGCATTATTTTGTGCTTCCAGATGGCCACCCGTTCCCAGAACCAAGTGGTTCGTCTGACCCGTTGCATTGATGTATGTGGTCACACAGCCATGTTGGTTCGAGTGATGGTCGAGATAGGTTACCGATGGTATCCCGAATATACCGTCGAGGAGCAGCTTAGAGACTTTAATCAAAGCCAGTATATGTGCACGGTCAGGATATATCCATCTTATCCCGGAGCTACCGAACCGCTCCACTGTTCTTATGGACTTGGGATCACTATTGGGATGTCCGTGCAGCATGCAGCCTACTCGATGATGACTATCGTTCGAGCCAGAACTGCCTTGCTGAGCAACACCGATTTCCGCTACATGCCAGCATCCCTCCCTGGGGCGCATGGTTACCTTCAGGGTATGTGTAGCGACGCGTCCCATGAGGACTCACTCCTCCGCACCACTACTGAGATGCTGGAAGACAAGGACCGTGAAAATCGGGCCTTGCGTATGGAGCTCTTCATTGCTCGTTCTGATCACTGGGCTACTTTGACTCGGTTTGCCCCTGCAGTGCAAGCCGGATACATGGACATGAGGGACTTGTATCCTGTGCGTGCCAGTCTGCCAGATTTCATGGAGTGGCGTGAGGTGGGAGGCATCACTCCTCCTCGTGGACCTCGTCTGCCGCCATTTGTTGGACCAAGGCCACACCCAAGTCCCTATGGTCCGCAAGCTCCACAGGACCGTCTGTTCCCAGATGATCATGTTCCGCTTCCAGGCTTGGGTGGTGACTTCTATGAGGATTACTACGGAGCTGTCTGAGCTAGTAGTAGCTTCGCTAGTATTGTAACAGTTGTATGTCCACCGTCCTGCATGACTTGTGGAATATGACTTTGTGTGTATCCATTCCGAAGGTGTAGAAAAATAATGTATAGGAGCTTGGAATGCCTCCGATGAGATGTAACGTCTTTCATCATAGTTGTACTTTAGCCTGGGCTTGTACTAAACTATGTATGGTGTGTATGACCGTTGGTATATATATGGCAGTTTCTATATTACCATGTCATACGGATGAACATCTCTGCATTCTGTGCTATCCATTACATTCGGCACTTCTTGCCCAGATTTTGCCATCCTGGTCTAAATCGTTATTTTGTTTTTTCCTAGGATGGTCAACACCCGCAGCAACCCTGCTGCTCCGGAGCAGGGTGAAGCTAGCGCAGCTAGGGATGAAAATCTGTCTCAACCGCCTTCTCTGGCTGAAGTGATGTTGGAGGCAAAACGAAACAAGCGTGAGACTAACCGCTTGCTGGAGCGGATTGAGCAGAATACTGCATGCCAGCCAAGGAACAACCTGGTGTACATCAATGACTTTGTCAAGCTGTATCCACCGAAGTTTAATCATTCAGTCGAGCCTCTCGACGCGGATGACTGGCTTCGCAGCATCGCCCACAAGCTACGTTCTGCCAACATAGCCAAAGATGATAAAGTTACCTTTGATGCTTATCACCTCGAAGGCCCTGCTAGCCTTTGGTGGGAAAATTATGAGGCTATGCGCCCGGTCGGCCAAATCACTACTTGGGCTGATTTCAGTGCTGCTTTCCATGAGCATCACATTCCGGAAGGTCTCATGGATCGCAAGAGGGAGGAGTTCTGTAACTTCACCCAGGGTAGACTGACTGTGGATGCATACAGTCGTGAGTTTGGAAAGTTAGCACGTTACTCCCGAAGAGGTATCCACCGACGCCAAGAAGCAGGCAAGGTTCCGCAAGGGACTTAGCCCCGAGCTTCGCCGTGACCTTCGTCTGCACGATTGCACCTCTTTCCCGAAGTTGGTCAACAAGGCCATCAGTGCTGAGACAGGGCTGAATGACTTTGAAGCTTCACACAAACACTCCCGTGACTTTGGATCTTCATCCGACTCTGGATCTCAGAAGCGCCGGGTCTGGATCCCAAACACTGATGTGCCATCCAGGTTCACTCCGAGGCCATCCTTTGAGGCGCCTCGCCCCAACCAGCAGTATGTACCGCCCAAGACTTATGGTTGTCCCGCTGCTAATGCGGCTCCATGCCCCAATATGATAACTTGCTTCAAGTGTGGAGAGTCGGGTCACTACATCCGCGAGTGTCCCCAGAACAACCCCAACCAGTTCGGAAAGTCTGTTGGCCGTGGTAAGCCAACAGCAAAGGTGCTCGTCGCCAAGCCAGCCACCACTGCTCGTGGCCATGTCAACTACGTCCCAGCTGAGGAGACTTAGGAGGAGCATCTCATTCATTTATTTCTGAGAGCTATGCTCATTTGCACAGCACCACATTTTGTGACATGCCCACCTCCATGGTAATTCAAACCCCTGGTTCTAAGTGGCAAACCTCTAGAATTAGCCATGGAAATGAAATTCTTGTCGACAGATTGGTCTTCCTCGCGTCACTAATAGCTCTCAAGTCCTCGGACATAAACATCATCTTGGGTATGGACTGGATGTCAGCCCATTACGCTAAGATTGATTGCTCTACTAGAACTGTTCAACTCACCCATCCATCGGGCAAGATAGCCAATGTTTTGACCCGAGTGTCTGAGCGACAACTCTACTCCTTAAATGCCAACCCCCTTCCAGACCTTGAAGATATTCCGGTAGTCCGTGACTTTCCGGATGTCTTTCCAGAGGAGCTTCCAGGTGTTCCACCTGACAGAGATGTTGAGTTCGTGATAGACCTTGTTCCAGGAACCGTCCCAATCTCTAGAAGACCTTATAAGATGGCACCCCTAGAACTAGACGAGCTTAAGAAACAACTCGATGAGTCCTTGCAAAAGGGTTTCATCCGTCCTAGTTCTTCTCCATGGGCTTGCCCCGTCCTCTTCGTCAAGAAGAAGGATGGAACGGATCGAATGGTTGTAGATTACCGACCTGTCAATTTGGTCACTATCAAGAACAAGTATCCGCTCCCCAGGATCAATGACCTGTATGACCAGCTCGCGGGATCCTCAGTCTTTTCCAAGATGGATTTGAGGTTGGGCCACCATCAAATCAAAATCAAGAACGGGGACATTCCTAAAACGGCCTTTGTTACTCGTTATGGCCAATACGAGTACACCGTCATGTCCTTCGGTTTAACCAATGCTCCGGCCACCTTTTCTCGGTTCATGAACTCGATCTTCATGGAGTATTTGGATAAATTCGTCGTGGTATACCTCGATGATATACTCATCTACTCCAAGAATGAGGAAGAACATGCCGAACATCTAAGGCTAGTATTGATGAAACTTCGAGAGCATCGCCTTTATGCCAAATTCTCCAAGTGCAAATTTTGGTTGCCAGAAGTGACCTATCTGGGCCATGTAATCTCTGGTAAGGGCATTGCTGTCAATCCCGAGCGAGTTCAAGCCGTCCTTGACTGGACTCCACCTGAAACGGTCAAGCAAGTTCGGAGTTTTCTTGGTTTAGCGAGCTATTGCCGCCGCTTTGTCGAGAATTTCTCCAAAGTTGCTAAGCCTCTAACTGAACTCCTCAAGAAAGATAAGAAGTTTGAGTGGACCCCACAGTGCGAGTTCAGCTTTCAGGAACTGAAACGACGCCTGACATCTGCTCCCGTACTGGTACCACCAGATTTTTCTAAGGACTTTGTTATCTATTGCGACGCCTCGCGACAAGGACTAGGTTGCATACTCATGCAAGATCGTCATGTGATTGCTTACGCTTCTCGACAGTTGCGTCCACATGAGGATAACTATCCCACACATGATCTAGAGCTTGCAGCTGTAGTCCATGCACTCAAAACCTGGCGACATTACCTTCTTGGTAATCGTTGCGAAATCTACACTGATCACCAAAGTTTTAAATACATCTTCACCCAACCGGATTTGAATCTCAGGCAAAGGCATTGGGTCGAGTTGATCTCGGATTACGACTTAGGAATAACTTACACCCCAGGCAAAGCCAATGTCATGGCCGATGCACTAAGTCGTAAATCTTATTGTAACAACCTGATGTTACAACAAAGTCAACCACTGATCCACGAGGAATTTCGTAAGCTTAACCTTCACATTGTTCCTCGAGGATTCCTTTCCACCCTGGTGGCGAAACCCAACCTTACGGATCAAATCATAACCGCTCAGCGGTATGATAGAGGTATATCTCGGATTAAGGAAAACATTGCTAGCGGAGTTGCTAAATGTTTTTCCATGGATGAGCGAGGTGTGGTTTTCTTCGAGAACCGCTTGGTGGTTCCCAAGAAACAACAGCTACGGCAATTGATCCTTAAGGAAGCTCACGAATCCCCTCTCACCATTCATCCCAGTAGTACTAAAATGTATCAAGACCTACGCCAGAGGTTTTGGTGGACTAGGATGAAGAGAGAAATCGCTCAATACATTGCTAATTGCGACGTCTGTCGTCGCGTTAAAGTAGAGCATCAACGGCCTGCTGGCACCCTTCAACCATTGGAGATTCCTGAATGGAAATGGGATAAAATCGGTATGGATTTCATTACCGGGTTTCCCAGGACCAAGAGAGGGAATAATGCTATATTCGTTGTTGTCGATCGTCTTTCCAAAGTTGCCCACTTCCTACACGTTCGTGAGAGTATAACCGCTAGCCAGCTAGCTGACTTGTACATCTCTCGAATAGTGTCCCTTCATGGTGTTCCATTGGAAAATAATTCAGATCGTGGAAGTCTTTTCACCTCTCGATTTTGGGAGAGTTTCCAAAATGCTATGGGGACTCGTCTCTCCTTCAGCACCGCCTTCCATCCTCAATCAAGTGGTCAAGTAGAACGAGTCAACCAAATTTTGGAGGATATGCTCCGAGCTTCTGTCATCTCTTTCGGTATGGATTGGGAGAAGTGTCTTCCGTTCGCCGAGTTCGCTTATAACAACAGTTATCAAGCTAGCCTGGGCAAAGCTCCTTTCGAAGTTCTTTATGGACGAAAATGTCGAACGCCTCTTAACTGGTCAAAAACCAGGGAAAGACAACTCTTTGGCCCGGACATGATCCAGGCTGCAGAAGAGCAGGTTCGCATTATTCGTGAGAAGTTGAAAACAGCCCAATCTCGACAAAAGAGTCAGTATGACCGCAAGCATAAGCCCATGGCTTATGAAGTCGGCGAGATGGCTTACCTTCGGGTTACACGTTTAAAGGGAACCCATCGATTCGGTATCAAAGGCAAATTGGCTCCTCGTTACATTGGACCCTTTCGCATTCTTGCCAAACGAGGGGAGGTTGCCTACCAACTGGAACTACCTCCACATCTCTCCAGTGTTCATGATGTCTTCCACGTTTCTCAACTCAGGCGTTGCTTATCGGATCCTATCCGTGGAGTGGACCACGAAACGCTTGATCTCCAAAATAACCTCACCTACCGAGAATACCCCATTCGTATCCTTGATCAAGCCGAGCGTACCACTCGACGCCAGAATATCAAGTTTCTCAAAGTTCAATGGTCGCACCATTCCGAGCAAGAGGCTACTTGGGAAAGGGAGGATCGCTTCGACTCGAGTACCCCACCTTCTTTCCGACGGATCCTAAATCTCGGGACGAGATTCTTTCGAGTGGGGGTGAGTTGTCACATCCAAGCTAGTCATGCATTAGAGTGTTGCATCATGTTTACCTTTCATCAGAAACTTGAAATGGGGAAGCAGAACCCCCAGCACCCCCCCTGAAATCAACTAGGGTTTACTAAAAATAATTTCAATGAACCTAAAATGCCCTTCTAAATGTTCACCCTCTTTGTCTTGGGTTAGGACCTCTGGCAAAATTGGTGCACAATTTTCTAGGTCATCAAAAGGTCACTGAATAAATCTTATGTATGTTGATTTTGGACATTTGAATACTAATAAATATTTTAAATGTTCAAACAATTCTGGATTTAAGTCAGGGCTGTTAGGAATAATCCCAACAGAGCCCACACTTATTTTCAGGATTTTAGAAAGTGCCTAGGTATTTTCAATAATGCCACAAAGTTACAGAAAAATAGAAAAAGAAAACAAAAACTAAACTAATAGAAAAACTAACCTGGCCGCAGCCTCCAGCCGGCCCACCTGGCGGCCCAGCGCTGTGCTGGCCCATGCCAGCCAGCTGCTTCGTCCCCGCCAGGCAGGCAGGGAGCTGACGCCGGCGAGCGCGAGCTCGCCACGGTGCCAGCAGCTTGCCGCTTCGCGCGCCTGGACGCTGGGCGACCTCCACGTCGTCGTCCCGACCCCGTGGACACCTCATTCACCCCCCTGCCTCTCTCCCTCGCTCCCCCTCCACCATGGCCGACGCTGTTGCGCCCGCGCCACCGTGAAAACCACGCCCTCCGTCGCCCCCGTGCTGCTCCACCGTGTCCTGCAGCTCCGCCACTTCCTCCTCGATCGCTCCACCAAGCCACGCCCCACCGGAGGCCCGCAAACGACTCCACCGAGCTCGTCTTCAACCTCCTGCCGACCAGATCGCCTCCACCGCCCCGCTCGCTCCAGCTCGTCCCCGACCTCGCCGTCAACTCCGACGCAACTGCCGTGAGCGTAGCCACCTCCCCATCCTCTCCGTTCTTCTTCTCGTGCACCACAGCGAGCACACGCAGCTCACCCGCACGCGTCGCCGCCTGACCACGTCGTCGGCGTTGCTCCGGTGACCATTTGGTCACGGGCTTGTGCCCGTCACACTCCTCGCGCCACGTAGAGGCCGTAGGTGCTAGCGCCACATCGCCTAAGCCACTGCAGTCACGCGCACGAGCTGGCCGAGCTTCGGCCTCCGCCTAACCTCGTCGCCGGCGAAGCTCCGGCCACTCCCCGGCCAAGCCACCACCACGGCTGGATGCGGGCGAGCACCAGCTGCCCGTAGCTGCTCTCCGCTCAGCAAACGGAGCCCTGTGGGCGAATCCCGCAACACGCCGCCGCGTCTGGCCTCGTCGGCGGCTAAACGCCGGCAGGCTTTGACCCGTTGACCGGCGGGTTTGACCCCTGACATGGACTGGGTGGGCCCAGGTTGACTCCTCTGAGTCAATGACAAGTGCCCCCCCCCCCTCTGCTAACTAAATCTGATTAGTTTAATTAAAATTAGTTAGCTTAATTAACTACTGACACGCGGGACCCACTGGTCAGTTTGACCTGGACGACCCCGTTGATCCTGACGTCACACTGACGTAATGCTGATGCAGTAATTTAATTACTGGAATTATTTCTATACAGGAAATTCCAGAAATTAGTCCAAACTTCAAAAATTCATAGAAATTAATCTGTAACTCCAAATGCAAAGGTTTATATATGAAATTTGATCAGAAAAATTCAATCTATCCATTGGAACTGGTTTCATGCATGTCAGAACAAGTTAACCTTGCTGTTTAAGCAATACAAGATGATGCACTTAAATGGCTATGTTACATGATCTAACACTTGAACCCTTGGTTCAATTAAGCACATTCCACCCTGTTTTAGCTTGCATTAGGCCAAGACCACTTCCATATTGCCATGTCATAGCATGCATCATAATGTTGCATATCGTCATGTGTTGATTGTGTTTCGATGTGTTCTTCGTGGTAGGTTCTGCCTCCGAGGATATTCAAGAGTATCCAACTGAAGGGCAGTATCCCACTACCACTCCATCAGGCAAGCAACCCATTGATCATTCCGATACAAACCCATGTTCTCGCTTCTGCTCTTGTTTTACTGCATTAAGACAACGCCATTCAAACTGCTGTGTGTTGCGGTAGTTGAACCCACTTCCTTTGCATGACCTGTCATTGCGACAGTAACTAGATGAAACCCACTAGCATGTGTAGGAGTTGAATGAGCCGTATGTGTGTGTGTTCCTACCATGCTATGCTTGCTATGCTTAGAGTTGTGTCAGGTCTGGCTCATCGGGATGACGAACTAGAGTGAAAGGTTGTGTCGGTAACAAGGGTGAAGTGTTGAATACGATTTGGTAAAGGAATCGATGATAGGCCATGTAGGAGTACATGGTGGGTTGTTTCATTGAGGTTGTCCTTAAGAACTGAGATCTGTGTGTGTGATTTAAGATTCAGCTACTACCACACATTGGGATCCTTAATTGACTCTCTCGACTTATTAACCACTCTTGTCCTCAGTCCGGGACTTGCAAAGTAGTTTCTGGTGTTTGTAGTATGCTGGGGGCCGCACGCAGCGCTGACCATAGGGGTGGGCTGTGTTGCGGTAGGCACGTGGCACGGTGTACCGATTCGCCCGTTTGGTGTCTCGGGAACCCTGTTCACATCGTTCGGGGCCGTTAGTGGAAACCTCGGCCGGACTCCCTGCGGATGGAACCCGAATAGGCGATAAACCTGGACTAGGGACTCGTGTGTTTAGTCAGGTCGTGGCCGACACCCTCGCTGGGCTTCTGCTTGAAGGTTGCCGAGTACATGTCGTGTAAACGGCGATAAGTGGTGAGAGCGTGTGTGAAGAAGTACACCCCTACAGGGTATAAAACTATTCGAATAGCCGCGTCCGCGGTAAAGGACTACTTGGTCACCTATGCAGTTCATAGACAAGTAAATGGATTCGACTAAAAATCTCAAGATAAGTGTGAGTACCGCGGATGGCCCTCTCGTAGGATGACGAGGGAGGATCCACGGTGGAGTATTGTGTTGGTGATAGTGGACTCGTGTGCGACAAATGCTTTACAAGTTGTGTCTGTCGTAGGATAGCTTAGCCAAGAGTCAAAGTTGGCTTGCTGCAATAACTCCACTACCTTTTTGAGAATGTGCATGTATAGTAGGATCCTGTTGTAAGACTTGCTGAGTACCTCCATACTCATGTTGCTTTAATCAATGTTTTTCAGACAACAACACCAACCCCTCCGATGGGTTCTATGTAGACCTCGACGTTGACGAGTGACTTATCACCCAGGTGGTGATCCAAGACTTGTGAAGGGTCGATGTAGATAGAGAGGCTTCGTCAAGCCTTCTTTCTTTCTAGTGTCTGTACTCAGACTACTTTGCTTCCGCATGTGCTTGTATGTTTGTATGACTTGAGTGTCGGGTCATGTGACCCCTACCTGTATGAATGATATGTATGGCTCTTCGGAGCCTCTTAAATAAAGTACTTGAGTTGTAGAGTTTTGTTGTGATGCAATGTTGTATTTACTCATATCGGGCATATTGTGTGTATGATTGAAATGCTTGGTATGAGTGGGATCCGACTATCTAGTTGTTTATCCTTGGCAGCCTATCTTATGGGGAAATGTAGTCTCGTGCTTCTGAGCGATAGTAGTCCGCTACAGCCCGGTTCACTGGAGTCCTGCTAGCCCAGCACTACTGCTCGGAACACTTGACTGGCCGGCATGTGTTTCACTTCGTTCCTGTGTCTGTCCCTTTGGGGAAATGTCACGCGATGTTATCCGGAGTCCTGCCTAGCCTGCTACAGCCCGTGTTACCGGAGTCCTATTAGCCCAGTGCTACAGCCCGGATTTATACGTTGTTAACCGACATGCTCAATGTGATTCATGTATGCCTGTCCTCATGGGTTAGCGCCGCTTTGGGTTCACGACTAGCCATGTCGGCCCGGGTTCTCTGTCATATGGGTGCTAGCGACACTATCATATACGTGAGCCAAAAGGCGCAAACGGTCCCGGGCCAGGTAAGGTGGCACCCGTGGGAGTACCGTGCGTGAGGCCGCAAAGTGATATGATGTGTTACATGCTGGATCGATGTGGCTTAGAATCGGGGTCCTGACACTCGTCATCGTCCGGCATGGAGCGAAGGGCCCGGGACCTATGCCGGGGGAGGCATTCCCCCAAATCCTTGCCAGTCTCCTCCGAATCAGACGCTTCCTCCTCCACCTCTTCTTCCCCCTTTCCCCCGCTGGAGCTGACGGAGGACAAGTTCACCATCGCCAAGACCGCCAGATCCTCGAGAGCTGCCGCAGGCACCAGCCTCTCGCCCTTGAAGGTGGGCATGGCGTTCACCACCTGCTCCCAGTCGTCACAAAGGAACAGGGGGAAGGGGCGCCCACCGGGCTTGCCACGTCTCCCCCAACCAAGGAATGGAGGGTCACGGCCAGATCTTCGTCAGTCAGCGCCTCAGAGCTCAGGCGCATGGCGGCGTCCGCCCTTCCAAGCCTCCATAGTGGGAGCGGGTGCTCCTGGAGCGGAGCCACCTGGTGCTCCAGGAACTCCCTCAGGAGCGATGCCCCGGTCAGCTTCGCCGCCCCCAAGTTGCTTGGCTTCAGGTCCGCGTTCATCCTCCTCAGCACCACCTTCATGTGAGGGTCGACGAGCTCCGCGCGGGACCATGCGTCAACGGACTTAGGCTGCCCCGTGGGCAATACCAGACAAGGATGGAGGCGCCCGACGTCCATCATGACCCACTTGATCCGGTAGCCTTCGATCCTCTTCCCAGGCTTCGAGATGGCGTTGGAGTTGGAGTACGTGATGAAGCTCGCGCATGCAGAGACTTGAGTGCCAGAGACCCGGAGGGAGAAGAAGTGGCGCAGCAAAGCCACCGAGCGCTTCACGCCGACATGAGCCTCGCAATAATAGGCGAAAATCGCCAGGAGAAGGACAAAGTTAGGGTGGAGATGCAGAGCCTGCAAGTTGTATTGGCGGAGAATGGCATGAAAGAACTCGGAGAAAGGAGGCACCAGACCAGCGACAATGGCGCTCACGAAGAACGGGTAGAAGGTGCTCCCCTTGCCCTCAGGCTGGTCGGAGCCGACCTTGAGCACAGTCGCCCCCTCGCTGCCCTGCGCCACCATCATCAGGCACGCGAGGGCAAGGTTCTTCTCCGTCAGATTCGGAGAATACAGGGCCGGCGAGTACCACGCATCAGCCGGGGACTTGCGAGGCGCCATGGCGTGCCGTATGCAGAGGATTGAGACGGATCTGGAGGATTTCAGGAGCAAGAGGAAGGAGAGCGAGAAAGGGGATCTAGGGCAAGACAGATGAGAGCGGGGTAAGCAAGACTGGCCCGAGCATCCCCTTTTGTCAGTCGTGCGGTTGCCGAGGCATCGTGGGAAGCGCAAGCGCCCACGTCCAATTAACCGCCACACGACGCCCAAGGCCGCAGGCTGTTAGGGCCCGCGGCGCTTCGCGCTTGCCCCTTCGCTTCTTCGCTAAGCCAAGCCCGCGCGCGCCTTGGGCCCAGGGGCTACTGTTGGCGTTCTGGGAACGGGGGTCCCCAGACTTGCCTGCCAGCGGCCTGCGGCGTGGCTCAAGTGGGGGCCCAGCGCGGCCCATCTTCATCAACACAAGCTCAAGACCCTCGTGAGGGGCCAAGCCTCGCGGGGCGGACGACATGAAGCTTCCTCAGGAGCGGCCTCATCAGGCAGGCTCGCGAGAAGGCGGAGAGATCAATGCAAGGGTACCTCGCGAGGATCCAGTGACGCAAGCCATGACAATCAAGACCAGGTGGGTGCCGGCCTGTGCAGAGCCCTTGTTTCCCCTTTGGTGCAAAGAAGGAAAGCACAGGCCAAGGCATCAGGCAAAGCTTACCATTCCAGTGCAACGAGACCAAGACCAGCCGGACGCCCGGACGGAGGTCACCGTGGAGCCCAAGACGGCGTGACCACCAGAGCTTTTGGCAGCCGAAGACCACCTTTGGTCAGGATAACTTGTACTAGATGTTCCCCTTCAAAATGGCCAATTGTTGGTGCCCTTCCCGCTCAATTATTTCGGGGAGAGGCCCAGGGCCTCTATAAATAGAGCTAGCCACCACAGAGTAGAGGCATCTAGAGACCAAGTAGAACTCACCGCACCAGCTCAAGAACACCCCTCGCGAGGCTGTTCTTCCTCTGTACTGTTCATCATCTGCCCCCAAGGCAATCCACCACACCACACACTGGAGTAGGGTATTACACCACAACGGTGGCCCGAACTAGTATAAATATTGTGTCCCTTGTGTTGTTCATCGTTTTCATCTTAGTTCGCACGAGGGGATCGGACGTGGAACGGTAGGGGAGAGATCTCCTTGCGCACCCCAGTGTTCGAACCTCAAGGGTCTGCCGGAACCCGAAATCTGACATTTGGCGCGCCGGGTAGGGGTGCGCCGGAATCCCTTCTTCCGTTGTTCGCGTGTGATCTTCTGTCGCGTCCATGGCTGACGCTCAACGGGCTCGCGCCGAGCGCCGGGCTGCTCTCGCCACCCGCGTCGCCCAGATGGCGCCCGTTGGCGGTCCCCCTCGTCGTTCCCCGTCGCACGCCCCCAACGCCGCCACCGGCCCGGCGGGGAACGAGCAGCAGGCTTCGTCCCAGCATCTTCGGTGCGGTGGGATGGCCGCACTGCCACCCCGTCGCTGACCCCAGCTAGCTTGTCATCCCACGCCCGTCGCGCCCCCATGGATGCGCGCGCCTCGCTGCTTTTGGCGAAGGAGCTTCTCCGTTACCACCCCGTCGACGACCTCTACGAGGACTGGCTCACCCGCATCACCGAGCTCGTCACCGGCGCAGGGGGCTTCCTCTTGCGGCCCCCCTCGCTACCACGCCCTCCGTTCCGCGCAGGAGGCGATGACCCGGAGGTGCCTCCGCCACCTCCTCCCCTAGAAGGCGCCTTGGCTACAAGGCCCGCAGCCCCAGGGCGAGACCCACTACGTCCAGCGCCTGCGCAGCAAGAAAGGAGCTGCCAAGAGATCTCGCGTCCCCGAGAAGGTGCTCGCGCGCTCCCGGCGCCGGCGCGCCAAGATCGCGTCCCAGCGCTTCCACAACAAGACCCCGCGCTGCTCCCAGCGGCGGCGCGTGGTGACCTGCAAGAGCAAGATCGGCACCAGCCGAGGGCGCCGGTGGCCACGGCGGGCTGCCTCGCCTTCACCCCCGAGCTGCGCGGCGTCACATGGCCGGGCAAGTTCAAGCCCTACCTCCCTCCTCGCTACGATGGCACGGCGGACCCCTGTGAGCCTCCTGAGGCCCCATGGCCTGGGGGCTCATGAGGGCCGACGTCTTCACCGCGCATCGCTCGCTTCCTCAGTATCACTTCATCTTCACAACGTCAGGTGACATCTTTCAGAGTTCTATTTTCAGCTGGGAGCGCCCGCAGGGCTGCACCATTCCCAGGCCGCGTGGGTCCGTCCCCGCGGCATGTATCCATTTTGTTTATGTTCTTTACTTACCTTGTTGGGGGCACCCTTCGGGCTGCATCACCCCCGCGCCGCTCGGTCCCGACCCAGCAGCAGCTGCCTTCCTAGTATTTGCCTTAGGATGAAGTGTTCTCTCGCGCTAAATTCGGTTCCCGTAAGTTATCGCCTACTGCTTATTGTCATGCAAAGCGCTTGCACATTAAAAGGGGGTGCCTGAGCATCGCGACTCATGGGCTCCTACTGGCTCTCCATCCCTCACCACCCGGAGATCGTGTAGAAGGGCCTCATATTCGGCTGCGTTGTTGGAGTCCGTATACATTATCTGGAGTACGTATTGAACTGTATCTCCTATAGGGGACGTCAAAACGACGCCAGCCCCCAGACCAGCCAACTTTTTGGAGCCGTCGAAGTGCATGATCCAGTTCGAATATGTGCCGTACTCTTTAGGGAGTTCGGCTTCCGTCCATTCGGCGACGAAGTCGGCCAAAACTTGCGACTTAATGGCTCACTGTGGCTTCTAAGTTATGTCGAACGGGAGGAGCTCGATGGCCCATTTGGCAATCCGGCCCGTCGCGTCGCGGTTGTTTATAATATCGTTAAGTGGTACCTCCGAGGCTACCGTTATCGAACACTCTTGAAAGTAGTGTCGCAGCTTCTGGGATGCCATAAATACCGCGTACGCTATCTTTTGATAATGCAGGTACCGTGACTTGCATGGAGTAAGGACGGTGGACACATAGTAAACCGGCTTTTGAAGGGGGAATTTGTGTCTGTCCGTTTTTCGTTCGACGACGAGCACTGCGCTTACAACTTGATGAGTTGCCGCAATGTATAATAGCATCGGTTCGCCAATGTTTGGCGCGGCCAGGACTGGATTTTTTGCCAATATGGCTTTTATTTCGTCGAGTCCGGCCGTGGCGGCATCCGTCCACTCGAAGTGTTTGGTGCGCCGGAGGAGGCGATGAAGGGGCAATGCCTTTTCTCCCAAGCGGGAGATAAAGCGGCTTAAAGCCGCCACGCATCCGGTCAGTTTTTGAATTTGTTTGAGGTCCTTTGGGATATCCAATTGTGACAGAGCTCGGATCTTGGCTGGATTTGCTTCAATTCCTATACCGGATACAATGAAGCCCAAGTGCTTTCTGGCTGGTACGCCGAAAACGCATTTTTCTGGGTTGAGCTTGATGTCGTATGTTCGGAGGTTATCGAATGTGAGCCTCAAGTCGTCTACTAGAGTTTCGACATGCTTGGTTTTGACGACCACGTCATCTACGTATGCCTCGACTGTTTTGCCGATCTGGTTTGCCAGACATGTCTGAATCATGCGCTGATATGTTGCGCCGGCGTTTTTGAGCCCGAAGGGCATTGTGTTGAAGCAGAATAGGCCGTATGGGGTGATGAATGCCGTTGCGGCTTGGTCTGGCTCTGCCGTCTTGATTTGATGGTAGCCGGAGTATGCGTCGAGGAAACACAATGAATCGTGTCCTGCGGTAGTGTCGATAATTTGATCGATGCAGGGGAGGGGGAAGGGATCCTTTGGGCAAGCCTTGTTGAGGTCCTTAAAGTCGACGCACAGGCGCCAGGATTTGTCCTTCTTTGGTACCATCAGCAGGTTTGCTAGCCAGCCCGGATGTTTTATATCTCTAATGAATCCGGCCTCCAATAGTTTGGCTAGCTCCTCTCCCATGGCTTGTCTCTTAGGTTCGGAGAAATGCTGAAGAGACTGCTTGACTAGCTTGAATCCCTTTAGGATATTTAGGCTGTGCTCGGCCAGCCTGCGCGGGATTTCTGGCATGTCTGAAGGGTGCCAGGCAAAAATGTCCCAGTTTTCACGTAGGAATTCTCGTAGTGCGGCGTCTACATCGGGGTTTAATTGTGCCCCGATGGAAGCCGTTTTTGTGGGGTCCGTTGGATGGACTTGGAATTTGACTATTTCGTCCGCCGGCTTGAAGGAGGTAGACTTGGATCTTTTATCGAGTATCACGTCGTCCCTGTTTACCATGGAGTGCAGCGCAGTCAGTTCCTCGACCGCTAGGGCTTCGGATAGTGCCTTGAGGGCCAGTGCGGCTGTCTTATTTTCGGCACGGAGTGCTATGTTCGGATCACTAGCAAGAGTGATGATTCCGTTGGGCTCGGGCATTTTGAGCTTCATGTACCCGTAATGGGGTATGGCTTGGAAGATTGTGAACGCCTCCCGCCCTAATAGAGCGTGGTATCCGCTACTAAACGGGGCCACTTGGAAAGTGACCTCTTCGGACCTATAATTATCCGGCGTGCCGAACACCACATCTAGTGTGATTTTTCCTGTACAGCGCGCTTCCCGACTGGGGATTATTCCTCTAAAGGTTGTGCTGCTTTGCTCAATGCGGTTCCAGTCTATTTCCATTTTTCGAAGGGTTTCCTCATAAATGAGGTTCAATCCGCTGCCCCCGTCCATGAGTACCTTGGTGAGTCGAAAGCCGTCCACTATTGGACTGAGGACCAATGCGGCTGGTGCTCGGGTTGTTCGGCATTTAGGTTCATCACTGGCATTAAAAGTAATAGCCGTGTCACTCCATGGGTTTATTGTTGCCACGTGGTAGACTTCGAAAAGGCTGCGGAGTGTTCGTTTTCGCATATTATTTGATGCAAAAGTCTCGAAGACTGTTAATACCGTACTGGTATACTTTGGCTGGTGCTCTGTGGCTTCTGGGATTAGAGGATCTTCACCACTTTTGGCCACCTGCCGGAGTATCCAACATGCTCTAAGGCTATGAGTTGGTGTGGCGCCCTCTGTACTGTGAATTTTACAGGGTCCATTGAGCCATCCCTCCAGTACGGTTCCATGCCCTGTAGAGGGTTTTTGCTTTTTGGTGTTTAACCCGGGTGTCTGGCGATAATGCACCCTTTTATGTCGGACTGGGTTTGTATTCAGGGCCGGATTGTCCCAAAATTTTATTTCGGTTTTCCAGGCGCTTTCCATCGCACAGTATTTTCGTACTATGGACGCCAGGTCGGCGAAGCGTTCACGGCGACTTATGGCGTTGAGGATTCCCTTGTCCGTGCAATTATTGCAGAAGAATAAAATTGCGTCTTCCTCGCGGCAGTCCCTTGTCCTGTTCATGACCAGGGGAATCTGGCCCAGTAATGGTGTACTATTTCGTCGGCTCTTGCCTAATTTGGGATAGATCGCTTATGTTTGGGTGGGTGGGTGGAATTGAATCCGAAACCTCACCCAATCTGAGACTCAAGGGCCAAGGAGTTTCCGAACTCGAAAGCTTGGATTCTTTGATGTTGTCCAATGAATCTAGCCCGCTGCCTGAGTTTAGGTTCAGGGTTTGAGTGACGTCCTCCCCTCCGCGAGTATCCGGCTTGGAGGGATCGGGAATCCGGACATAGCTAGTCCTTAAGATAGATGAAGGGTCACCGCATTGTTCCTCCACCACTGCAATGTGATGGGTGACCTGGGGAGAGTTAATCCCTCTCAGATCGGATTTAAGCCCAATCTGATCGTAGTCTGTAGCGACTCCCGGGGCGGCGATGCGATCCAAGAGCTCGTTTAGGGAGGAGAGCTCCATTGGATCTAACTGCTCGGCAAATTCCGAGTTGACGTGAAGATTGCTTTTGATGACCCGAGAAGTCATCGTCGGCGCAGCAGCCGAATAGGCGGTCATAAGAAAACCACCTAGCCGGAGAGTCTGGCCGATAGCCAAAGCTCCCTTGGCAAGGGTGCCATATTTAAAGACGGGATGAGGCATCCTTCCTGATGGCGACGGCACAGTGGAACTCTCAATGAAAGCACCAATGTCGGTGTCAAAACCGGCGGATCTCGGGTAGGGGGTCCCGAACTGTGCGTCTAGACAGATGGTAACAGGAGACAAGGGACACAGTGTTTTTACCCAGGTTCGGGCCCTCTCGAAGGAGGTAAAACCCTACTCCTGCTTGATTAATATTGATGATATGGGTAGTACAAGAGTAGATCTACCACGATATCAGAGAGGCTAAACCCTAGAAGCTAGCCTATGGTATGATAGTTGTTCGTCCTATGGACTAATACCCTCTGGTTTATATAGACACCGGAGAGGGCTAGGGTTACACAGAGTCGGTTACAATGGGAGGAGATCTACATATCCGTATTGCCAAGCTTGCCTTCCACGCCAAGGAAAGTCCCATCCGGACACGGGACGAAGTCTTCAATCTTGTATCTTCATAGTCCAAGAGTCCGGCCAAAGGTTATAGTTCGGCTATCCGGACACCCCCTAATCCAGGACTCCCTCACCCCCTGTTATTCTGCGGCGATGGCAGCCTCACACTGCAGCCAAACCAGTGAACCCTCGTACTCCTCTCCGCGCGGGCTTCCACTGCCGCGTCTTCCCCAGCTCCGTGTCGTCCCCTTCCTAGGCCTCACCGTCGTCCACCGTCGTGGTGCTCTCGGCGTGGCGTGGTCAATGTGGTCAACGACCGACTTCCATCAGAAGAGTACTGTACGTGGAGAGGCTGACAGCTGGGTCCATGGCAGCCGCAAGGAAGTGCCTCCTTATTACATGCAAAATAATTATTCCTCCACCTGACAGCAGGGACCCACCGGACGGGCCACCAGTATTTCATGAAAAAAAAACGTTTCCCCCTGACTACTGGGACCCACAGGACGGGCCACCGTATTTCGTGAAAAAAATGTTCCCCCCGCTGTTAGCTCGGACCCATCGGAAGTGCCTCCTTATTACGCACAAAAAAATGAATACCCTTCTGCTAGCTGGGACCCACCTTGGTGGGAGGCTGACTTGTGGGCCTACTAAGTTGACTGGGACGGAGGCCTTTATCAACTTTAGTCAATATATGAACGATTCTAGCTCCAATGATCGTACGATGTCCATCCAATGGTCGTAGTGCTTCTTCAACCTCTGGTCTTCTTGCTCCAGTCGCCCAAAGCAGCGCCGGTCGTGCCGCCTGCTCCTGCCTCCCGTGGCCGACTGTGATGCCGCGGAGGCCTCACCGCCCCCTACTACTCCAACCGCTGGCCAGGCCATCCCTCTATGCACCCACACCCCCTGTTATTCTGCGGCGACGACAGCCTCACACCGCAGCCGAACGAGTGAACCCTCATACTCCTGTACGCGTGGGCATCCACTGCCGCGTCTTCCCCGGCTCCGCGTCGTCCCCTTCCTAGGCCTCGCCGTCATCCACCGCCCTCGTGCTCTTGCCACGGCATGGTCAATGTGGTCAAGGAATGGCTTCCATCGGACGTGGCTGTACGTGGAGAGGCTGACAGTTGGGTCCACGGCCGCAGCAAGGAAGTGCCTCCTTATTACGTGCAAAATAATTATTCCTCCACCTGACAGCGGGGACCCACCGGATGGGCCATCGTATTTCGCGAAAAAAACGTTTCCCCCTGACTGCTGGGACCCACCAGCAACATCTTCGCACGCAAGGAAGTGCGTCCGAGAAAAACGATTCGCCCCCCTGACTGCTGGGACCCACCAGCTACATCTTCGCACGCAAGGAAGTGCGTCCGAAAAAAAATAATTCGTCCCCCTCACTGCTGGGACCCACCAGCTACATCTTCGCACGCAAGGAAGTGCGTCCGAAAAAAAAACGATTCCCCCCTGACTGCTGGGACCCAGCAGCTACACCTTCGCACACAGGGAAGTGCGTCCGGGCAAAAAAACAAAACGATTCGCCCCCCTGACTGCTGGGGCCCACCAGCTACATCTTCGCAGACAAGGAAGTGCCTGACAGTCAGGACCCGCCTGGTCGAAGCGTGCGTAGCGTTGTCATTCTGGTCGCGAACGTGTACGTACATATATACTGATCGATGTAGAGGCGCGCACGTGTTGTAGTAGAGGCGCGTACATGTCGTAGTAGAGGCGCGCACGTAGCATGTACACATACGTACAGCGGCCAGGGTGCAAGAAAGAAAATACGGCCACGTACGTACATACGGGCAGGGTCTGGAACGCCTACTCGCGCATACGTACGGCCAAGGCTCATGTACATGGCTGGGCCGGAACAGAGAAACAGCGTCGTCGTGTTCATGGGGAGGCAACGGAATGCGTCGTGTTCATGGGGAGGCAATGGAATGCGTCGTGTTCATCGGAAGGCAAGGAACGCGTGGGAGCCAACCGGCTGGGTCGGAATGGAATGCGCGGTCGTGTTCATCGGGAGGGCTTGGACGGAACAGGCGATGGAAACGAGGCCTGGTGTACCGCACAATGGAGGAAATGGACCTTCTACGTTCGGAACAGGGTCCTACTGATCGGGAGGGGTCTGGCGTACCGCAAAACGGAGGAAACGGACCTCCTACGGTCGAAACGGGGGTCCTGTTGATCGGGAGGGGTGTGGCGTACTGCAAAACGGAGGAAATGGACCTCCTACGGTCGAAACGGGGGTCCTGTTGATCGGGAGGGGTGTGGCGTACCGCAAAACAGAGGAAATGGACTTGTGTTGGAGCGCTACGGTCGAAACGGGGGTCCTGTTGATCGGAAGGGGTGTGGCGTACCGCAAAACGGGACTCCACGGGATACTGTTCATCTCCACCGTTGACCTCCTCCAGCCTCCATGGGCTCCTGTTCATCCAGCCTCCACCGCGCGCTACTCCACCGGCTACTGTTCAACCAACCCTTCACGGGCACCCCTCCACCATCTACTGTTCATCCAGCCCTCCACACCACGGGGTCCTGTTCAACCACCCCTCCACGGGCACCCCTCCACCGTCTACTATTCATCCAGCCCTCCACACCACGGGGTCCTGTTCATCCAGAGGCAACGCCACTGCTCACTGTTCATCCAACCCCCCCCCCCCCTCGCAACGCTCGCTATTCATCCAATCGATCGGCTTCAATTAGCAGCAGTAGCGAAGGAATCGCTCGATCGGGTTCAGTTAACAGCCATCGATCGATCGCTCGGGTTCAGTAACGCGTAGCCTACAGTACAATCGCTCGGGTTCAGTTAGAGCCCAACGCCTTGCTCGGGTTTAGTTAGTGCCAACGCCTCGCACACACGCGCGTATGTTTACGAGAGAAACGCGCATCGCTCGGCCCCCGACCTCCCACCGTAACCGGGTACTCCCCGAAATTTTCCTCCCCCTCGCTTCTACCACGGTATTTTCCGTCATGGACGGCCGAAAGAATGTCATGCAGCTGCGTCTCTGACCCGCCCAGGTCGAAAAGCCCATTTTCTGTCATGATTTTTTTGTCATAGAAGTAGGAGCCCACCACATCTATGATGATACCGGGTTTTGTCACAATTATCGTCATAGAAGTGTCATACGTATGACAGGAAAAAAATTCGTTCGGCCCAAAATGTCACGGATGTGTCTTTTTTTCTAGTGGGGGACCCCCGTTCCCAGAACACCAAAAGACGCACCTTGCCCATGGCCTCATCGTTGAGCACCAACGATCGGTCAACTGCGGGCTGAAAGTGCAACTATCCCTAGGTGGTTTTGGTAATTCATAACAACATATAGCTCATTGAGCTAATGCTATTCCAAGACAATTATTTCAGGAAAGCTCAATGATTGGCATGGCATGGATGGTGAAAGTGGAACCCTCAAATGCTAAGGACAAAGGATTGGCTAAAGCTCAAAAGCTCAAGACTCTTCATTTTATATTTTAGTGATCCAAGATCACATTGAGTCCATAGGAAAAGCCAATACTATCAAGGAGGGATGAGGTGTTGCTTAATGAGCTCTTTGCCTTATGTGCTTCATGATATGCTCCAAAATCCTCAGCCACTTTCCCATATCCACATTTGACCTAAACCCTAAGCCAAATTCGGTCACACCGATTCTTTCTATCCGGCGCCACCAAGTTTCATATGTCATAAGCCATAGCCAAAACCCTAGCAAATCGGTTTCACCGATAGGGATCTCGGTCTTACCGAGATGGGATTGCAACCTCTTTGTTTCCCTTTCGTAACTTTTCGGTCTCACCGAAAGAGCGAATCAGTCCCACCGAGATTACAATGCAAACTCTCTGTTTCCCTTTTGTAACTTTTCGGTCTCACCGAAAGAGCAAATCGGTCCCACCGAGTTTGCCTGACCAACTCTCTGGTTAGCTTATTACCAAATCGGTCTCACCGAGTTTGTGTAATCGGTCTCACCGAGATTACGTTATGCCCAAACCCTAACCACATCGGTCCTACCGAGATGCATGTCAGTCCCACCGAGAATATCTAACGGTCACTAGGTTTACCTTTTCGGTCCGACCGAGTTTGTTGATTCGGTCCCACCGAGATTGGTAAATTGTGTGTAACGGTTGGATTTTGTGTGGAGGCTATATATTCCCCTCCACCTCCTCTTCATTCGTGGAGAGAGCCATCAGAACACACCTACACTTCCAACTCATATGTTCTGAAAGAGAACCACCTACTCATGTGTTGAGACCAAGATATTCCATTCCTACCATATGAATCTTGATCTCTAGCCTTCCCAAGTTGCTTTCCACTCAAATCTTCTTTCCACCAAATCCAAATCCTATGAGAGAGAGTTGAGTGTTGGGGAGACTATCATTTGAAGCACAAGAGCAAGGAGTTCATCATCAACACACCATTTGTTACTTCTTGGAGAGTGGTGTCTCCTAGATTGGCTAGGTGTCACTTGGGAGCCTCCGACAAGATTGTGGAGTTGAACCAAGGAGTTTGTAAGGGCAAGGAGATCGCCTACTTCGTGAAGATCTACCGCTAGTGAGGCAAGTCCTTCGTGGGCGATGGCCATGGTGGGATAGACAAGGTTGCTTCTTCGTGGACCCTTCGTGGGTGGAGCCCTCCGTGGACTCGCGCAACCGTTACCCTTCGTGGGTTGAAGTCTCCACTAACGTGGATGTAGGATAGCACCACCTATACGAACCACGGGAAAAACATTCGTGTCTCCAATTGCGTTTGAATTCTCCAAACCCTTCCCTTTACATTCTCGCAAGTTGCATGCTTTACTTTCCGCTGCCTATATACTCTTTGCATGCTTGCTTGAATTGTGTGATGATTGCTTGACTTGTCCTAAAGTAGCTAAAATCTGCCAAGAACTAAAATTGGGAAAAGGTTAAGTTTTTATTTGGTCAAGTAGTCTAATCACCCCCCCTCTAGACATACTTCTGATCCTACAAGTGGTATCAGAGCTTTGGTCTCCATTTGCTTTGATTCCCATAGCTTTTGGTGGTCATAGCCTTGGTTTCACAACCTAGGAGAGTATGGCGTCTAGTGAGGGAAATTATCACCGTAGAGGTCCTTACTTTGATGGTACTAACTTTGCTAGTTGGAAGCATAAAATGAAAATGCATATTCTTGGACATAACCCTGTCGTTTGGGCTATTGTGTGTGTTGGTTTGCAAGGTGACTTCTTCGAAGGGAAAGAACCAAACCGTGAAGCTACCGCAGATGAGTTGAAGATGCTACAATACAACGCTCAAGCTTGTGATATTCTCTTCAACGGATTGTGCCCCGAAGAATTCAACAAAATCAGCCGTCTTGAAAATGCAAAGGAAATTTGGGATACTTTGATTGATATGCACGAAGGTACCGACTCCGTCAAGGAATCCAAATTGGATGTGCTTCAAAGTCAGCTTGACAAGTTCAAAATGAAGGATGGTGAAGGTGTCGCCGAAATGTACTCTAGGCTTGCTCTCATCACAAATGAGATTGCCGGCTTAGGGAGTGAAGAGATGACCGACAGATTCATCATCAAGAAGATCCTAAGAGCCTTGGATGGAAAATATGATACCGTGTGTACATTGATCCAAATGATGCCCAATTACAAAAATCTCAAGCCAACGGAAGACATTGGAAGAATTGTTGCTCATGAGATGTCACTCAAGGACAAAGAGGAACTTCACAACAAATCAAGTAGTGCTTACAAAGCCTCATGTGAAGCCCCCACATCATCAAATGAGAAACAAAACTTCAATGAAGAATTGAGCTTAATGGTGAAGAACTTCAACAAGTTCTACAAGAGTAGAAGCAAAGATAGAAGCTCCAAGTCAAGGTCCTACAATGACAAAAGATCTTCTAGTCGAGAGCGAAACTGCTACAATTGTGGAAGACCCGGACACTATTCCAATGAGTGTACGGTTCCCTACAAAAGAAGAGAAGATTCTCCAAAAAGAAGAAGCAAAAGAGAGGAATCACCGTCACGAGAGAGGAGTAGAGATGATGGTTATGAACGAAGACACTCACGGAGAAGCAAGAATTCGGAAAGGAAGGAAAAATCATCAAGGAGCTACACAAAACGAAGACATCAAGCTCATGTTGGTGAATGGGTATCCGGCTCCGACTCCGACAATTTAGACAAGGTTGCTTCTTCGTGGACCCTTCGTGGGTGGAGCCCTCCGTGGACTCGCACAACCGTTACCCTTCGTGGGTTGAAGTCTCCACTAACGTGGATGTAGGATAGCACCACCTATCCGAACCACGGGAAAAACATCCGTGTCTCCAATTGCATTTGAATTCTCCAAACCCTTCCCTTTACATTCTCGCAAGTTGCATGCTTTACTTTCCGCTGCCTATATACTCTTTGCATGCTTGCTTGAATTGTGTGATGATTGCTTGACTTGTCCTAAAGTAGCTAAAATCTGCCAAGAACTAAAATTGGGAAAAGGTTAAGTTTTTATTTGGTCAAGTAGTCTAATCACCCCCCCCCCCTCTAGACATACTTCCGATCCTACACGGGCTCGGCGGCCGGAGGTGCATTGGCCGAAGACAGAGGTTTCTTCCCCTTATCCGCTTGTTTCAGCGCCATTTGGTGATGGAGTGAGCCGAGCTCAGGTCAGATTGGAAGGAGGAGCGGAGTCCCGGGGAAGTAGAGGAATTGGGGAAGTATGGCGCGGGCGACGGAATAATAACTGTGTAGCTTGCGGTGGCCGCATAGCCAGGCGGATTCCAAGGCAACATGGGGAAGCGGAGACGCCCATGTCCAATCAACCGCCATGCATCGACCAAGGCCGCAGGCTATTGGGGCCCGCGGCGCTCCGCACTTGACCTTTGGCTTCGCCTCGAAGCCAAGCCCGAGCCCGCCTTGGGCCCGGGGGCTACTGTCGGCGTTCTGGCAACGGGGGTCCCCAGACTTGCCTGCCTACGGCCCACGGCGTGGCTCTACGAAAGGGCCCGTATGACCCATCTGCATCAACAAGCGCTCAAGACCCTCATGAGGGGCCAAGCCTCGCAAGGCGGATGGCGCAAGACCCCTTCGGGAGCGGCCTCATCAGGTTGGCTTGCAAGGGGCGGAGAGATCAAGGCAAGGCAGACCTCACGAGGTTCTCGTGACGTGAGCCATTACGATCGAGACCAGGAGGGCGCCAGGCGGGTGCCAGCGCGCGCATGTCCTTGTTTCCCCTTCGGTGCTAAGGAGGCAAGCGCAGGCGCGGAGTACCGAGGTGTCAAGCAAAGGTTTCCAAATTGGTGCAACAAGACCAAGACCAGCAGGACGGCAAGACGGAGGTCACCATGGATCCCAAGGCGGCGTCACCACCAGAGCCTTTTGCAGGCGAAGACTGCTTTTGTTCGGATAAGTTGTACTAGTTGTCCCCTTTCAAATTGGCCGTTGTTGGCTCCCTTCCCGCTCAATATTTGGGGAGAGGACCGGGGCCTCTATAAATAGGACTAGCCACCATAGTAGAGGGACGAGTCTCGAACTCATTCAGTTCATCCTCACACCCACCAAGCACAAGAACACCTCGCCTCAGGAGGCTGTTCTTCCTCTCTAACTATTCATCCTCAGCCCAAGAGGCAATCCACCACCACCACACTGAGTAGGGTATTACACCACAAAGGTGGCCCGAACCAGTATAAATCTTGTGTCCTTTGTGTTGCGGGTTTGTCGAGTTAGCCCTTGAGATCTTAGCGAAGCTAGGACGTAGATCGGTAGGGGGAGATCTTCGTGTGCACCCCAGTGTTCGAACCTTGAGGGTTTTGCTGGAACCCGTGATCCGACAAATAGCAATTGAAAGGGGCAGCAACACCATACGACGGGTCAGGGTAATTATGGCAAGTGCAAGGCTGACAGCGGTTCAGACTTTGTGGCTAATACTAATACTCAGAACAATAATCAGCGTCGTAAGGGGAAGATGTTCGCACCCCATCTTGGCGGGCCAAAGTTTAATATTGAGCCGGTGATGAATCAGCCTTGCCTGAAGCATAGTACCCCTGATAAGCCGGCTACCCATATGTGGAAAGATTGCTTCATCATGAAGGAGTACCGGAATTCTGGTTTTATCAAGACCATCATGGCCCGCATGGTGGGTCAGGATCCGATTCACAAGGGCACGACTTTGGTGGCGGTGGATCAAACTCCGGTTTTTAGGGCCAAGGTAACCAAGGTGGTTTCAATCAGCAACCTGGTCAAGGGAATCAGCAGCAGCAATCTGGTTATCAGAGTCGCTCGAAGCAGTTGAATAGTGGACAGTATCATGTGTTCACCACGAGTTTATGCAAATGAGACCAGAAGATTCATAAAAGGGCATTGAATGCAGTTGAGTCGGCGGTCCCTCATTATTTGCGATGGTCTGAACATCCCATTCTTTGGAGCCATGAGGATCACCCGCCCCGGGTTGACAATCCGGGTCAGTTGGCTTTGGTGGTTGCGCCTCAGGTTGGGGGGGTACAAGTTTACTAAGGTGCTCATGGATGGAGGTAGCAGCATCAATATCCTTTACTATGACACGTTCCATCGTATGAACTTAACTGATAAAGATCTTAAGCCATCTAATATTGTTTTCCATGGAGTGGTGCCTCGTAAGTCGGCGTATCCGGTGGGTAAGATAGCTTTGGAAGTGGCTTTTGGTGATGATCATGATTATAGAGCTGAGACATTGACTTTCGAGGTGGTCAAGATCAAGAGCCCTTATCACGCTTTGTTTGGGCCGCCGGCTTATGCTAAGCTTATGGCAAGACCTTGTTATGTTTATATGCAGGTTAAGATGTCGGGCTATAAGGGTACCATCATAGTGCATGGGAACAGGAAGATAGCCTTGGAATGTGAAGAAGGCGATGATGCTTATGCTGAGTCTCCCTGTGCAACAGAGGAGTTGAAACAAAGATAACGTTGACCAGGCAGATATGACTCATTTGAAGAAACCAACTATAGAGCATGACCCTCTGTTGAAGTTTAAGTCGGCAGATGACACTAAACTGGTTGACTTTGTTCCTGGCGACTCATCCAAGCAGTTCAATATCAGTGCTAATATGGATCCAAAATAGGAAAGCGCGCTCATCGAGTTCATCCGTGAGAACCGGGACATCTTTGCATGGAAACCTTCTGACATGCCAGGTGTACCGAGGGAACTCGCTGAGCACACTCTCAATATTGATCCAAATTTTAAACCAGTCAAGCAATTCCTTCGTTGTTTCAATGAAGAGAGGCGCAAGGCCATTGGTGAAGAAGTGGCCCGGCTCTTGGCGGCTGGGTTTATTGTTGAAGTTTTTCATCCTGAGTGGTTGGCTAAGCCGGTGCTAGTACTTAAGAAGAACGGTACTTGGCGTATGTGTGTGGATTACACAGACTTAAACAAGGCCTGTCTGACTGATCCTTTTGCTCTCCCCCGTATTGATCAGGTTGTTGATGCTACGGTGGGTTGTGAGTGTTTGAGCTTTTTGGATGTTGACTCTGGTTATCATCAGATCAAGATGGCAGTTAAGGACCAGGAGAAGACAACTTTCATCACTCCCTTTGGAGCCTTCTGCTATGTGTCTATGCCCTTCAGGCTCAAGAGTGCCCAGGCGACTTATCAGCGGTGTGTTCAAAATTTCCTTCATAACCAGATTGGACGCAATGTTCATGCTTATGTGTGCTAGCAGGCAAGCTCTTGGGTTTTTTGGTTTCTAAAAGGGGCATTGAAGCTAACCCGGAGAAAATCAAGGCTATCGCTTCCTTGGCTAAGCCAGTGTGCATAAATGATGTCCAGCGCCTGGCGGGTCGTATTGCGGCCTTAAGCCGATTCATAAGCCAGCTGGGCGAGAAGGCTATCCCTTTGTACAAATGATGAAGAAAACAGATCACTTTGTCTGGAGTGATGCTGCTGATTAGGCATTTGAAGCATTGAAAAACAGTTGGTTGAGCTGCCGATCCTTGCAGCTCCTATTGATAAGGAGACCTTATTGTTATATGTGGCTTCTAATAGTCGAGCTGTCAATGTGGCCATTATGGTGGAACGGAAAGAGGCAGGCAAGGAATATCCGGTTCAGCGGCCGGTTTATTATATCAATGATGTTCTCACTGAATCCAAGCAGAGGTATCCACATTGGCAGAAACTGGTGTATGGAGTGTTCATGGCTAGTCGTAAGCTAAAGCAGTATTTCTTTGGTCATCCCATCACTGTGGTCATTTCTGCTCCTTTCGGGGATATTATTCAAAACAGAGAAGCCACGGGTCAGGTTTCCAAGTGGGCTATTGAGCTTGGACCCCATGTTTTGAAATACATGCCTCGGACAACCATCAAGTCTCAAGTGCTTGTGGATTTTATCAATGACTGGACAGAGTTGCAGATGCTTGAGGAGAATCCGGATAGCACATATTGTACTATTCACTTTGACGGATCCAGGCAATTGGAAGGCTCGGGGGGCAGGAGTTATTTTGACTTCCCCACGAGGTGATAAATTTTTTATGTCTTAAGGTTGATGTTCCCTTGCACTAACAATGCAGCAGAGTATGAAGCCCTGCTCCATGGTCTTTGGACGGCTAAAGAGATGAATTTAAGCCGGGTAAGGTGCTTTGGTGACTCAGATTTGGTGTCTCAACAAGTTTCAGGCACTTGGGATTCTAAAGATCCACTCATGGCGGCTTATTGCCGACAGGCTGATACTATTGTTGGTCATTTCAAAGGTTATCAAGTGGAACATGTTGACCCAGGAAAAATGAGGCAGTCGATGCTCTAAGCCGGCTTGGATCCCAGCGTAAGCCGGTACCACCTAACGTTTTTCTTGATATTTTGAATAATCCTTCGGTTAAACTGCCTACGGAGGAAGATCTTGCTATTCCTGACCCGGAGGCACAACTAGTGGCGGCTCTTCATGCTATTCCTGATTGGACAGTTCCATATTTGGCTTATATGACCCGGGGTGAGTTACCTGATGATGAAACTTTGGCCAGGCAGATAACCCGGTGGTCTAAGTCAATGACTATTGTCAATGGAGAGTTGCATCGGTGCAGTGTCACAGGGGCGTTTCAACATTGTGTTTCTCCTGAAGAGGGCCATGAGATTCTACGAGAGATTCATGAAGGAGATTGTGGCCATCATGCCGACTCTAAATCTCACGTGGCTAAAACTTTTCGTCATGGGTTTTATTGGCTGATGGCTCATGCTGATGCGGAGGATTTGGTCAGTAAATGCGATGGTTGTCAAAAATTCTCAAGACGAGCTCATGTGTCGGCTCGGAGGATGATCCCAATTACTTGGCCGTTTGCAGTCTGGGGGATGGATATGGTTGGACCTTTTAAAAGTCCAAGGACAAAAAGACTCACCTCTTGGTGACGGTTGACAAATTTATAAAGTGGGTTGAGGCAGAGCCGGTCAGCATGTGTGACGCGGCAACAGCGGTTCAATTCATCAAAAAGGTGATTTTCCGTTTTGGCTACCCTCACAGTATCATCATGGATAATGGTACCAATTTATCTAAAGGTGCTATGAAAGAATTTTGTCAACGTGAACATATTCGTCTTGATGTGTCATCTTTGGCTCATCCCCAGTCCAATGGTCAAGCTGAAAGAGCCATGTCGGTGTCAAAACCGGCGGATCTCGGGTAGGGGGTCCCGAACTATGCGTCTAAGGCGGATGGTAATAGGAGGCAGGGGACACGATGTTTACCCAAGTTCGGGCCCTCTCTATGGAGGTAATACCCTACTTCCTGCTTGATTGATCTTGATGATATGAGTAGTACAAGAGTTGATCTACCACGAGATCGTAGAGGCTAAACCCTAGAAGCTAGCCTATGGTATGATTGTTGTTGTCCTATGGACTAAACCCTCCGGTTTATATAGACACCAGAGGGGGCTAGGGTTACACGGAGTCGGTTACAATGGGAGGAGATCTACATATTCGTATCGCCAAGCTTGCCTTCCACGCCAAGGAGAGTCCCATCCAGACACGAGACGAAGTCTTCAATCTTGTATCTTCATAGTCCAACAGTTCGACCAAAGGATATAGTCCGGCTGTCCGGATACCCCCTAATCCTGGACTCCCTCAGTAGCCCCTGAACCAGGCTTCAATGACGATGAGTCCGGCACACATATTGTCTTCGGCATTGCAAGGCGGGTTCCTCCTCCGAATACTCCATAGAAGATTTTGAACACAAGGATAGTGTCCGGCTCTGTAAAACAAGTTCCACATACCACCGTAGAGAGAATAATTTTTCTGATCTGCTGACATATTTGATATCATGATATCATGCCATGGCACGGTTATTATCGAACCGTTTTTCTCAACCAGCCTTGGCGCACATCGCGAGGCGGTTTCCTTGACACGTCTTGTCGAAGCAGAGATCGTGTCCCCTTATCACGGGATTCTCATCAATACGGGCGTGGGTAACCCAATCGTGCTCGTTGGTATGACTCCTCGATTATAGGCAAGTCCCAAACGGTCACGAGGAGGACGCTTGGTATTCACCCTTGTAGGATCTAGAAGTAGGTGTGTCTAGAGGGGGGGTGATTAGACACTTAGTGCTAAAGTTACAGTTTTTAAACTTTTTCGGTTTGAGTGGAGTTTTAGGCACAATTTCACCATACACAATACATATCAAGCAAGCATGCAAGAGTATATGAGCAGCGGAATGTAAAGCATGCAACTTGCAAGAATGTAAAGGGAAGGGTTTGGAGAATTCAAACGCAATTGGAGACACGGATGTTTTTCCCGTGGTTCGGATAGGTGGTGCTATCCTACATCCACGTTGATGGAGACTTCAACCCACGAAGGGTAACGGTTGCGCGAGTCCACGGAGGGCTCCACCCACGAAGGGTCCATGAAGAAGCAACCTTGTCTATCCCACCATGTCCATCGCCCACGAAGGACTTGCCTCACTAGCGGTAGATCTTCATGAAGTAGGCGATCTCCTTGCCCTTAAAAACTCCTTGGTTCAACTCCACAATCTTGTCGGAGGCTCCCAAGTGATACCTAGCCAATCTAGGAGACACCACTCTCCAAGAAGTAACAAATGGTGTGTTGATGATGAACCCCTTGCTCTTGTGCTTCAAATGATAGTCTCCCCAACACTCAACTCTCTCTCATAGGATTTGGATTTGGTGGAAAGAAGATTTGAGTGGAAAGCAACTTGGGGAAGGCTAGAGATCAAGATTCATATGGTAGGAATGGAATATCTTGGCCTCAACACAAGGGTAGGAAGTTCTCTCTCAGAACATATGAGTTGGAAGTGTAGATGTGTTCTGATGGCTCTCTCCACGAATGAAGAGGAGGTGGAGGGGCATATATAGCCTCCACACAAAATCCAACCGTTACACACAATTTACCAATCTCGGTGGGACCGAATCACAAACTCGGTCGGACCGAAAAGATAAACCTAGTGACCGTTAGAGATTTTCGGTGGGACTCACATGCAACTCGGTAGGACCAATATGGTTAGGGTTAGGGCATAACGTAATCTCGGTGAGACCGATTACACAAACTCGGTGGGACCGATTTGGTAATTGGCTAACCAGAGAGTTGGTCAGGCAAACTCGGTGGGACCGATTACTAAACTCGGTTGGACCGATTTCGGTAATGAGTTACCCAGAGAGTTTGCATTGTAATCTCGGTAGTACCGATTGCCTAAGCTCGGTGAGACCGATTTTGACAATGGACATACACAGTGAGATTGCAATCCCATCTCGGTGAGACCGAGATCCCTATCGGTAGAACCGATTTGCTAGGGTTTGGCAGTGGCTATGACATGTGAAACTCGGTGGCGCCGGATAGAAAGAATCGGTAGGTCCGAGTTTGGCTTTGGATTTAGGTCATATGTGGAAGTGGGAAAGTAGCTGAGGGTTTTGGAGCATATCATCAAGCACATGGAGCAAAAGGCTCATTAAGCAACACCTCATCCCTCCTTGATAGTATTAGCTTTTCCTACGGACTCAATGTGATCTTGGATCACTAAAAGTGTAAAATGAAGAGTCTTGAGCTTGAAGCTTTAGCCAATCCTTTGTCCTTAGCATCTTGAAGGAGTTCCCACAGCCTTTAGTCCATGCCACTCCATTGTTGAACTTATCTGAAATATACTGGATAAAAGTGTTAGTCCAATAAGAGATATGTTGACATTAATTACCAAAACCACCTGGGAAGCACTTGTGCTTTCAATCTCCCCCTTTTTGGTAATTGATGTCAACATACATCAAAGCCTTAGATAGGATACAAAGAATAGCAAGTAAAGCTTTGGAAGGACATGTAACAATCATAGGCTCCCCCTACATGTATGCAATCATGTGAATATAAAATGTAGAAGCATGTGAGAGCATAATCATGACAGAGTAGGCAATGTGTTACATGTATGTTGGCCATATGCATCAGAGCAAAAGATAATTAAGAGAAATACCTTCATGCTTATGAGTCCTTCTTGCAAACAGTATGTACAAGAGCAAGAATTCCTCATACTCATGATTTTGATGCATATACTTACCTTGTAGTTTTGAGTTGGCTTAGGATGGAATGAACCTGCACAAACAAGGTTAGATAACACAGGTACATCCACTGGCCAGAGCAAACAAAAGAAGCTACAATAATACCAAGACTGGGATGACATGTAAAGAGTGAGTACAAGGTACCACATTGGATTAGACATGTCCCCAAGAGTAAAGATATGCAATGAATTTGAATGATTTATTTCCCTTAGACGTCTTGCTCCCCCTGACTATGACATGGGATATTGGGAGAAGATAGGGAACAAAAAATCAGAGCTGAAAGATATGAATGAATAGAACTTAATGCAAATGAGCACATATGAACATGTCTTCCCCAAAAAAGACATGTGGCATCTCTCCTCTTGAACATCAAGCATCTGGGATCCTTGAGTATTCTCTCCTTGAGTATTCTCTCCCCCATTCTCTCCCCCTGGGGATCTCTTTCTCCCCCTTAATACTTTCTCTCTCTTTCTTCCTGATGATAAGCTTTGATGTGGTCTCTCTCTCCCCCTTTGACATCAATTTCCAAGAAGGTTTTTCTGGAATCTGTCGAATAGGTTTGATCCTTGAGATTCAGCACAAAGCAATGGATAAAACGGTGATGCTTGTAGAGGACAAGATTCATTGAGTGGAGCTGGATCAGAAGAAATATAAAATATGTGACAAACTGTTTTTCCTGGTAAGAAATCAGTGACACCGAGTGGCATGTTTCGGTGGTACCGAAGGGATTCGGTTGGACCGAAAATTACAACCCGATGAAACCGAGTTCATCACAGAGAAAACACTTGTCACCTTAGCTCACTAGTCAAATAAGATCTCACAAAGATTTGCAATGAATTAACTGAAAGATTTGCAAGGAATTTGATGCGGAAATATGCAGAACAAGAATCAAAAAGAAAAGAATGAAAGTTCTAGATGAAGTTGTTTTTTTTGTTGTTGTTGTTTGAAAACGAGGGAAACAAATATGCAAGGGACAAATGCAAAAACATAGAAAAGAACATAGGAGAACTTCATCTAGAATTGGGCGGTGACATAGTCACCTATGTTAGAGTATATTGACTTAGGAGTCAAGTGAGAACACTTGATCATAGGTCATACTCATCGTTTAAGCTCAAAATGGGGTTACCATTTTTCGTTTAAGCATCTTGATGTATTCACATCTTGTGGAGTTGCTTTAACTCATGACTTGGAGTAAAGCTTCTCTAAGATGGAACAACATACCTTGGGTGGTGGTGTGGATCTTGCTCATGTAGTTGAACTTGTGTGGGTGCTCGAAGTTGATGTAGCTCATCGTGAGTTGGGAGGACCCCTTGGAATTTGAGTTGATCTACCTACATGGGTTAGTTCTTGCAAGGAAAAACACTTGTATATCCAAAAATGACAATCATGAAGCTCAACATAGAATTTGTCAAAGGATATGTTTGAATGGTTTCGTGCTTCCTTGTCTTCAACCACCATTGTGTAGAGACTTGGTGATGTAGAGATTGCTCAAGATGTGAGTGAATTGCAATCTCATAGAATTAGATTCACCAGGTACCTACATGGGTTAGATAACATGCAAGGTACAAATATATCCAATACATAAGATAGTCATCATAAGAGATATATCATGGATTAGTCATAAGCTCATGTCTTGCATGTATCCAATGGAGTTTCTACTCCAAGTTCGAAGCATCAATGATATTCAATTCTCCTATCAACCTGCAAAACACTTTCTCATCAAGTGGTTTAGTGAATATATCCGCTAATTGCTTATCGGTGCGAACATGCTTAAGATCAATGTCACCCTTAGCAACATGATCTCGAATGAAATGATGACGGACTTCAATGTGTTTAGTTCGAGAATGTTGCACAGGATTATGACCAATTTTAATAGCACTTTCATTGTCACAAAGCAATGGAACATGTTTCACATAGACCCCATAATCTTTAAGAGTTTGGGTCATCCAAAGTAATTGAGCACAACATGAACCAGCGGCAATGTATTCCGCTTTAGCGGTAGATAAGGATACCGAGTTTTGTTTCTTGGAGGACCAAGACACAAGAGATCTACCAAGAAATTGACAAGTGCCCGAAGTGGACTTTCTATCAACCTTGTCTCCGGCATAATCCGAGTCGGAATAGCCAACAAGATCAAAAGAGGACCTCTTAGGATACCAAATGCCAAAATTTGGTGTATGAATTAGGTATCTCACTATCCTTTTCACCGCTTTAAGATGACATTCTTTAGGAGCAGCTTGATATCGTGCACACATGCACACACTTAGCATAATATCGGGACGTGAGGCGCATAGGTATAACAATGAACCAATCATAGAGCGATAAACCTTTTGATCAACCAGTTCACCATCTTTGGTCAAATCATTATGTCCACTAGTAGGCATGGGTGTAGGCATACCTTTGCATTCTTGCATATTAAACTTCTTGAATAAGTCTTTGGTGTACTTCGTTTGAGAGATAAATGTACCTTCCTTAGTTTTCTTGATTTGCAAACCGAGAAAGAATTTGAGTTCACTCATCATAGACATCTCAAACTTCTTTGACATTAGCTTTCCAAACTTTTCACTAAAAAGAGGGTTAGTTGAAGCAAATATAATATCATCAACATAAATTTGGCATACAAATAGTTCTCCATTAACCCTTTTAGTAAAGAGTGTGGAATCAATTTTTCCAATTTCAAAACCACTTGCAATAAGGAACTTGGTCAAGCATTTATACCATGCTCTAGGAGCTTGTTTAAGACCATAAAGAGCTTTGTGAAGTTTGTAAACATGATTAGGTTTCTTAGGATTGACAAAGCCGGGAGGTTGTTTGACATAAACTTCCTCCTCTATTTCACCATTTAGAAAAGCACTTTTAATATCCATTTGGTACAAGGTGATATTATGGTGATTATCATAGGCAAGTAAGATGCGAATGGACTCAAGTCTAGCAACGGGAGCATATGTCTCACCATAGTCCATACCTTCGACTTGTGTGTACCCTTGGGCGACGAGACGTGCTTTGTTGCGAACCACTTGTCCATCTTCATCTTGCTTGTTGCGAAACACCCATTTGGTACCAATGATGTTGTGGTTGTTGTCGGGCTTCTCAACCAATGTCCAAACTTGGTTTCTCTCAAAGTTGTGTAGCTCTTCATGCATAGCGTTTATCCAATCCGGATCTTCCAATGCTTCTTCAACCTTCATAGGTTCAATTCTAGAGATGAATGAATAGTTTTCACAAAAGTTAGCTAAACGAGTTTTAGAGCGAGTGATTCTCCCGGTTTGAATATCATTGTAGATTTGCTCAACGGGATGATCTTTGGCAATTCTTGCTCGAACTCGTGAAAGCTTTTGCTTGGGTCTTCGTTGAACATATTCTTCATCTTGTTCTTCTTCATTGTTGGTGTTGTCGTTCTCTTGTCGTGGTGGAGAAGGAGGTTGTTGATGTTCGTCTTGACGCATTTCCTCGTTTCCTTCATCTTGGTGTGTCCCACTTGTGGATGCTTCCGGGTCAATTCTTCGTTCACCTTGTCGTGAAGTAGAAGCTTCCACTTGGACGGACGAGGTACTCTCCTTCACCTCCGTTGGGCGAATTTTGCCAATAGACAAGTCTTGGATTGCTTCTGAAGGGTCTTTGTCTCCTACATCAATTGGCAATTGCTCTACTTGCGAGCCATTAGATTCATCAAACTTCACATCTACCGTTTCTTCAACCTTTCGGGTGAAATTGTTGTAGACGCGGTAAGTGTGAGAGTTTGAGCCATAACCAAGTAGGAAACCTTCATGAAATTTAGGAGCAAACTTTGAACGACGATGCTTATCAAGAATGTAGCACTTTGAGCCGAATACTCGAAAGTATCCAACTTGGGGTTTGTTACCGGTGAGGAGCTCCTATGTCGTCTTGCCGAGTAGCTTGTGAAGATAAAAGCGATTTGTTGCATGAAAAGCCGTCTCAACCGCTTCTGCCCAAAAGTGCTTTGGCGTCTTGTACTCATTAAGCATCGTTCTCGCCATTTCGATGAGCGTCCGGTTCTTCCTCTCATCAACTCCATTTTGTTGAGGTGTGTACGTAGCCGAGAACTCGTGTGAAATCCCTTCTTCGTCAAGAAAGGTGTCCACATTTGCGTTCTTGAACTCCGTTCCGTTGTCACTCTGAACCTTCTTGATCTTCATGTCAAACTGATTTTGGGCCTTCCAAGCGAAGTTTTTGAAGATCTTTTGGACCTGCGATTTATCATCAAGAAAGAACACCCACGTAAATCTTGAAAAATCATCAACTATAACTAGACCAAAAGAATTTCCATCGAGACTCTTGTAGGCATTGGGACCAAAAAGATCCATATGAAGTAGCTCGAGTGGTCTCCTTGTGGTCATGATGTTCTTCACGGGATGCCTTCCTCCAACCTGTTTACTTGCTTGACAAGCACTACAAAGTCTACCCTTATCAAATATGACATCGTTAACTCCAAGGATATGATTTCCTTTAATAAGCTTGTCAAGGTTTCTCATGCCAACGTGACCTAGTCGTCTATGCCACAACCAACCTTTTGAGGATTTAGCAATAAAGCAAGTTTTAGGTTGTGCCTTTTTAGAGAAATCGACAATGTAAAGGTCACCTCTACGTATACCGGTAAAGACCATTTTATGATTATCTCGACGAAACACTTGGCAATCTGCCTCAGTAAATAGGACATTCAAACCGAAATCAGCAAGTCTAGATACCGAGAGTAAGTTGTAGCCAAGAGATTCAACGAGCGTGACATTTTGAATGGAGCTATCGTGTGAGATGGCCACCTTACCAAGGCCAACCACTACCCTTTGAATTATCACCAAAAGTGACATACTTTCGAGGGCTGTCATTCTCAGCAAGCTCACGGAACATCTCTTCGTCTCCGGTCATATGATCAGTACATCCACTGTCGAGAACCCATTCCTTTCCTCCTGACACATATCCTCGAAGATTAGCCATAAGACCAAAGTGTCTCATTGCATCATCAAGATCAAAGTCACTATCATCATTCTCATCGTAGTATCCATGTTCAACATGATCTTGTGATTCATCATTTCCTAGAGAGAGTGATTCATTAGATAAATGATCATCAAAGTGGTCACTTTTATGAATTCTTATAGCTTCGGATATAATATCACTAATGATTCCAACATTTCCTTTAGCATGCATGAGATTAGTAAGCTCAAATAGACAATTACCAAAACTAGAATCACTAGAGTTCATTTTACTCAAGGCAATAGATTTATGGAGAATTTCATCCAAATTTTTCAAGGAATAATCGGGGAATCGTTCCTCAAGAAATTTCCATATAGTATAGGCAAAATTAAGAGTAGGTAAACTAGCAATCAAGTTTTTGGGCAATCCTCTAATGATGAGCTCAACAGTTCTAAAATTGCGAATCATGTCAATATCTTCATCTAGGGTTGGATGCATAGGATCAACATAAGGTGCACAAGGACTAGCCATATACTTGTTCAAATGATATTGATTGAAAATCACAAGCATCTCATTTTTCCATTCATGAAAATACTCTCCATCAAGAATAGGCACTCTATGTCTAAGACTCCCTAAAGTAGACACATCCATCTTCCTCCAATGGTGATTAAACCAAGGCAATGGAGACCAAAGCTCTGATACCACTTGTAGGATCTAGAAGTAGGTGTGTCTAGAGGGGGGGTGATTAGACACTTAGTGCTAAAGTTGCAGTTTTTAAACTTTTTCGGTTTGAGTGGAGTTTTAGGCACAATTTCACCATACACAATACATATCAAGCAAGCATGCAAGAGTACATGAGCAACGGAATGTAAAGCATGCAACTTGCAAGAATGTAAAGGGAAGGGTTTGGAGAATTCAAACGCAATTGGAGACACGGATGTTTTTCCCGTGGTTCGGATAGGTGGTGCTATCCTACATCCACGTTGATGGAGACTTCAACCCACGAAGGGTAACGGTTGCGCGAGTCCACGAAGGGCTCCACCCACGAAGGGTCCACGAAGAAGCAACCTTGTCTATCCCACCATGGCCATTGCCCACGAAGGACTTGCCTCACTAGCGGTAGATCTTCACGAAGTAGGCGATCTCCTTGCCCTTAAAAACTCCTTGGTTCAACTCCACAATCTTGTCGGAGGCTCCCAAGTGACACCTAGCCAATCTAGGAGACACCACTCTCCAAGAAGTAACAAATGGTGTGTTGATGATGAACTCCTTGCTCTTGTGCTTCAAATGATAGTCTCCCCAACACTCAACTCTCTCTCATAGGATTTGGATTTGGTGGAAAGAAGATTTGAGTGGAAAGCAACTTGGGGAAGGCTAGAGATCAAGATTCATATGGTAGGAATGGAATATCTTGGCCTCAACACAAGGGTAGGAAGTTCTCTCTCAGAACATATGAGTTGGAAGTGTAGATGTGTTCTGATGGCTCTCTCCACGAATGAAGAGGAGGTGGAGGGGCATATATAGCCTCCACACAAAATCCAACCATTACACACAATTTACCAATCTCGGTGGGACCGAATCACAAACTCGGTCGGACCGAAAAGATAAACCTAGTGACCGTTAGAGATTTTCGGTGGGACTCACATGCAACTCGGTAGGACCGATATGGTTAGGGTTAGGGCATAACGTAATCTCGGTGAGACCGATTACACAAACTCGGTGGGACCGATTTGGTAATTGGCTAACCAGAGAGTTGGTCAGGCAAACTCGATGGGACCGATTACTAAACTCGGTTGGACCGATTTCGGTAATGAGTTACCCAGAGAGTTTGCATTGTAATCTCGGTAGTACCGATTGCCTAAGCTCGGTGAGACCGATTTTGACAATGGACATACACAGTGAGATTGCAATCCCATCTCGGTGAGATCGAGATCCCTATCGGTAGAACCGATTTGCTAGGGTTTGGAAGTGGCTATGACATGTGAAACTCGGTGGCGCCGGATAGAAAGAATCGGTAGGTCCGAGTTTGGCTTTGGATTTAGGTCATATGTGGAAGTGGGAAAGTAGCTGAGGGTTTTGGAGCATATCATCAAGCACATGGAGCAAAAGGCTCATTAAGCAACACCTCATCCCTCCTTGATAGTATTGGCTTTTCCTACGGACTCAATGTGATCTTGGATCACTAAAAGTGTAAAATGAAGAGTCTTGAGCTTGAAGCTTTAGCCAATCCTTTGTCCTTAGCATCTTGAAGGAGTTCCCACAGCCTTTAGTCCATGCCACTCCATTGTTGAACTTATCTGAAATATACTAGATAAAAGTGTTAGTCCAACAAGAGATATGTTGACATTAATTACCAAAACCACCTGGGAAGCACTTGTGCTTTCAACCCTCTTTATAAAGAGACCAAGGCCTATCCCTTTTTTATTCCTCGAACTCAATCGAATCCCTCCCCCGCCTCGAGTTCCAACACCCAAAGCTCAGGTCAGGCGCTTCAGACCTTTAGCCATGTCCGGATCCAACCCTCAAGGTCGGCGGATGCCCTCCTCCGTCACGGAGGAAGACGTCAAAAAGTTAAGAGAGGCCAGATTCTTGACCGGCAAGATCGTGCACCGGGTGCCTGCTTGAGGGCAGGTCATTCCTACTCCCAAATCCGGCGAGGGCGTTGTGTTCATATCTAACTTCCTTCGAGGGCTAGGCCTCGCTCTGGATCCCTTCGTGAGGGGGTTCATGTTCTATTACGAGCTAGATTTCCATGATTTAGCTCCGGATTCTATTCTCCACATCTCGTCTTTTATCGTCGTGTGCGAAGCTTTCCTCCACATCACCCCTGTCGGGGAAACTGACTCCACGAGCACCTATGGGGACGGAGCCCCTTTCGGTTCGGCGGGGGGCGGAGGTCGCACGAAGAGCGGATTGAGGCAAGGCACACGAGCAGTTTACCCAGCTTCGGGCCGCATGGATGCGTAAAACCCTACTGCTGCTTTGTGGATTGTATTGTGTTCTTGCTCGGGAGCGCTGAGTGCTACAGTACACACAAGCTGCTAACGAGACCGAGCGTGAGTGTTCTCCCTTCCTCTCCTCCTCCTCCTACGTTGCGCATGGGCCTCCTTTTATATGCTCAAGGGGTCACCGACAGGTGGCAACGTAGACGAGGGTAAAAATGGAAAAGGTGCTGCGGTTGGTACAGCTACCTATACAGTGTATCATACCTAACCCTGACGGCAGGGGACAAGGGCATTAAATGCCCATCTACGTCACCCAAATAGTGCGAAAAGGGACCGTCAGGGACGCCACCGTTCGCCACGATGGCGATCTTGTCAGCGCCGCTTGCCACAGTGTACCTCTGGCTGCACAGCCTCCCGCCATGTACGCCTGGAAAGGTCCCAGAGCGACACGTTGGTGGGTGTGCTGGAGCGCAGGTACAGAGTGGTCGCTTGCCGCGGCAAGCGCCTTGCCGCGGTCGTTGTCTTGTCGCGTCCGGAAGCTTGTCGCTCACGGGGCCTTGCCGGGACGCGTGGCGCGTCGCGGCAAGTTCCTTGAGATGCCTCGGTTGGCCTTCCCGGCAAGCTTCTCTTGCCGGGGCCTTGTGCCTTGAGTGGCCTTCCCAGCAAGCTCCTCTTGCCGGGGCCTTGTCTTCTCGGCTTGAATACTTTGTTCTTGAATGGCTCCAAAGGAACCACGGAGGACCTTGGCGGTCACCTGGCAAGCCCTGCCGCAGGGTGCTGCGACTGCCCGTGCACAAGTTCGGGATACTAGGTACCCCTACTCTAGTACACCGACAGGAGCCCCCGGGCCTGGGCCATACACAGTGCCGAGCGCTATTGGGCCAGGCCCAAAACAGGGCACGGGCACGTGCGGCCTGGGTCACGCCGTACCTGACTCCGCATCCACCGCGCCCTCCCCGAACGGCACGCGTCAATTGCGGCGTCGTGGGAGAGATCGTGAGTGGTTTCTTTATTCGGAAAGGCGGAACGTCCGCCCCCTCCCTCCTTATAAGCAGGGGAAACAGGGGCAGAGGCATGGTTTTCGAGGCGTCCACTCCCCACGATCACGGGGTGGGGAGAGGTCGCCTCATCCGTCGCCTCGGTTCTGCACGCCTGCCACGCGGCTTCCATGCGCTTGGGGTGGCGAACGGTGGAGGTGGGGAACCGGGCCGTCGTGGGTCGAGGCAGCGGGCCGGTCCCAGTTCCCTGCTCCTTCTGTGTCTTGATTAGCTGAGCGGGGCGGCCGAGCCCCCACCCTGTTCCTTTATAAGGAGCGGGAGGGGGGCGACGGAGGCCCGCATTCTTTCTCTCCTCTTTCCTTCAGCTTCTGCTCCCCTCTCTCTCATTCGCCATGGCGAAAGGGAACCTTGGTCCTTCAACGGTGGCGGCGAGGGTCGCTGCTAGACAACGCGTCCCTCCTTCTCCCGCACCCGTGGTGGCAGAGCCAGCCGTAAGGGGAAGAGGGAGGGGGCGAGGCCGTGGGCGAGGTCGATGCGCTCGGGGAAGAGGTGGACGGGGCGGCGCGCCGGCCTCGCCTCCGCCAGCGGTTCCTCTCCCCATGGAGGTCCATATTGGGGACGACCCTTGCGAGTTCTTTGTCAGGCTGCGTCGGCCGCCTCGTCGTCGCCTTCGTCTCCTGACTCCATTTGCGAGTGAGATGGAGTTGCACCCACCCGAGACACTAAGGCTGCACATGAGGGGTTGTGGAATCAGCGGTACGCCATTCTGCGTTGACTTCCCAGACCCTAATGTGATGTATCATGGTCGAGGATGGAAGACGTTCGCCCGTATCCACCGCCTGACGGAGGGGCTCACCCTCCATTTTAAGCTGATGGAGGGCAATCTCCTCTCCGTCAAGGTCTTCAGGTGCTTCGGGACTCGGGCAAGGTGCTGCGTGGAGAGCTCCTCTGATAGCGAAGACTCCTCCTCGAGCGAGAGTGACGAGGAGGACAGCAGCGGCGACGATGGGGGTAGCGGGCGGCAGGATGACGGGTCCGACTAGGTGTCGGGCGTCGCTCCGTGCGGCACCGGCGACCCCATCATCCGTGTCGCCGGCTCCTTGAACTTCTCGGGGTCGTCTCCTTGGGCGGCTGGCGTAGGGAGGCTGCGGAAGAGGAAGAGGGCGGGCGGCAAGGCCGACAAGTCGGAGTACGTGGGCGTGACGCCCTCGACAGCATGCTGACGTCCTGCCGCCTCGTCTTCGAGCCCTGCTTCCGGCGCCGCCATCACCATCCAGCCTTTGGACGGCCACCGAGATGTTCTCTTGCTGTCTTCTGCTACGCGTAGCTCGCCTAGGCACCCCTTTTGCCCTTTTCGCCTCCTTGACCTACCTCCTGAAGAGAGGGACAAGAAAGGGATTACGGGCACCTTATCTCTTTTTAATTTGTAAGCCCTCGGGCCTTAGCTGCATTTAAAACTTGTAATCCCATCACTCATGTTTTTCATTCTCTATGAGCTGTACCTGAGTGGAATGTTTTTTAGTGAAAAGGGGATGCTTGCCGGGCCACTTGTCTTGCGGGTGGAACCCACGTCAAGGAGCAAATCCTTGATATCTTTAAGATAGACACTTCTTTTCCCGGCAGCAGGCCCTGTCGTCTTCCCACGTCGCTCGACCTTTCTCACGCTTTTGGCGGAGGCAGGGGTGAGGCGGGTTCGGGCTCCTCGTTTCGTCCCTTTGCTGCCGCGACTACGACCAAACCTGGCCCCAGGAACGAGCCCTAGGGCCTAGAGTTATGGGAGCACGGTAGCTTTTAGGAAGAAACGAGGTTTCGCATACCTCAGTCCATAAGAGAATGCATGATAAGGGACGAAAAACTTATCTAAGATTGCAGCCCCCGGCAACTCTGGTTCGCCGTGGGTGAATCTTTGTACTTGCAGCCCCCGGCAACACTGGCTTGCCGGGGTCCAGATGCTGGTCTGTCCTTCTTCTCTTTTTTGTCCTCAAGTGATCCAGTCAGGATATGCGAGCCCTGCGAACCAAGGGAAACGAAAGAACGGCAAAGGGACGCACACTCGACCTCTAAGCTAGGGGTTAGCCGCTGCTAAGCACTATCAACCCTAACCAAGGACGAGACTCGATCTAGCATGCATGCTATAACTTAGGGTGCCAGCGCTTCATCTATGCTCAGGGTCTGCGCCTGGCTTTGTACAAAGGATTACATGCAACAGCGGCAAGACTTGTACAAAAGGTGGTTGCCGGAACAGGGTCCGACAACCGCGCCTTACGGGTAAAACTTACGAAGATGCTCAATATTCCAGGAGTTGCTCACCGGAATGCCATCTTCGGTCTCAAGGCGGACAGCGCCATGCCTAGTGACTCGTTTCACCCGGTAAGGGCCTTCCCACTTCGGCGTCAACTTGTTGGAATTCTTGGCGGACTGAACGCGCCGAAGAACAAGGTCGCCTTCCTCGAGACTTCTGGCATTAACTTTGCAGCTATGTTAGCGGCGCAAAGCTTGCTGGTAGCGAGCAGCTCGCACAGCAGCCTGAAGACGATCTTCCTCAAGGAGCAGCGCGTCATCTTCTCGCAGCTGCTCTTGCTCAAGCTCATCATAAGCGAGCACTCGAGCCGACCCGTATACGAGTTCCGTGGGGAGAACTGCCTCTGCTCCATAGTCTAGAGCAAAAGGTGTCTGGCCAGTGGCTCGATTTGGCGTCGTTCTGATCGACCAAAGAACCACCGGCAGCTCCTCAATCCAGTTTCTTTCGCACTTGTGCAGCCTGTCGAAAGTCCTGGTCTTGAGCCCACGCAGCACTTCAGCATTTGCCCTCTCCGCTTGACCGTTGCTTCTGGGGTGAGCAACAGAAGCGAAGCAGACCTTGGCGCCAAGATCTTGGACGTATTGCATGAAGGTGCGGCTCGTGAATTGTGTACCGTTGTCGGTGATGATCCTGTTAGGGATCCCGAAGTGGCAAACAATTGACCTGAAGAACTTGACTGCTGACTGTGATGTCACCTTCCTCACTGCTTCCACTTCCGGCCACTTTGTGAACTTGTCGATTGCAACGTACAAGAACTCAAAGCCCCCGACAGCTCGAAGGAAGGGGCCGAGGATGTCGAGCCCCCAAACCGAAAATGGCCAGGATAAAGGGATCGTCTGGAGAGCTTGAGCTGGCTGGTGTATCTGCTTGGCATGGAACTGGCACGCTTCACACTTGGTTACTTGTGCAGTTGCATCCCGGAGGGCTGTCGGCCAAAAGAAACCTTGCCGGAACGCTTTGCCGGCAAGTGCTCTTGCGCCAATGTGGTGACCACATATGCCTCCATGTATCTCTGCCAACAGCTTTTGTCCGTCTTCCCGGTGAATACACTTCAATTTCACACCGTTGAGTCTTCTTCTGTACAGTGTGTTGTCGACAAACTGGTACATACTTAACTGCCGGGCTACTCTTTCCGCTTCTTCTTGTTCTTCGGGAAGTTCTCCTGTCTGAAGGAAACGGAGGATCTGCTGTGCCCATGTTGGAGCGCGGCTCGACAACAAGGGCTAAAGGCACATCTGCTGCTGTGGGAACATCCGCTTCTACGGCGAGAACCTGCGGCTCAGCCGGAGCTTGACGTTCCCCGGCAAGCTTGCCGGAGCAAAACTTGTCGGGAGCGTCTGCTTCAACGGAACAAACCCTGAGGTTTGCCGGAGCAGACTGCTCCTCAGCACTCTTGGCGCTGATCTTGGGGACATTTTTGGCGGCGGCTTCGGGAAGCTCTGCCGGAAAATAGTCACCAGAAATCAACTTCCTCTTCTTGCTCTGCCCAGTCGATGGTGTTACGGATGGTTGAGTCAGCTTGAGCACAAAGATCCCTGGTTCCACAGGTAACTTAAGTGATGCGCACTTTGACAGGCCATCGGCAATGTCGTTCTGAGCCCTTGGAACGTGTTCCATCTGTAGGCCGACAAAGTTCTCTTCTAGCTTTCTCGCTTCATCAACGTAAGCTTCCATCAACAGACTCTGGTAACTCTTGTTCACTTGGCGGACGACAAGCTGCGAGTCACCCCTGACAATGAGCTTCTTGATCCCAAGGTCTACCGCGATCCTGAGACCGGCAAGCAAACCTTCATACTCTGCGGTATTTTTTGTTGCTTGCTCCTTGGGAAAGTGCATCTGGACTACGTACTTGAGGTGCTCCCCGGTGGGTGCGACAAGCAGCACGCCAGCACCGGCGCCTTGCAGCGAGAAGGCACCATCAAAGTACATCAGCCACTCTTTGCTTGCTTCCTTGACGGGGATGCTCGTCTCCGGAATTTCTTCATCTGGTGTTGGCGTCCACTCCGCTATGAATTCTGCCAATGCTCTGCTTTGGATAGTTGAAGTGCTCTCAAATTTGAGGCCAAAGCTTGACAGTTCCAGTGCCCACTCAACAATCCTGCCTGTTGCTTCTGGATTCTGCAGTATCCTCTTCAGCGGAAAGCGAGTGACAACTGTGATCTCATGTGCTTGGAAGTAATGGCGCAGCCTTCTCGAGGCCATGAGAAGGCCGAAAAGCAACTTCTGCACGCCAGAGTACCTTGACCTAGCCCCCTGCAGAAGGGAACTGACAAAGTAAACTGGGCGTTGCACCATTCTCTTCTGTATCTCTTCATGCGCCTGCGCAGATCCATCCTTGTCGGGACCAGAGCTTGTCGGGGAAGCCCCCTGCTTGTCACCGGACGTGCTTGCCGTGGTTGCTGGCTCATCATCTGCCTCCCTCTCCGCTACTAACGCAGCACTAACCACTTGATTGGTTGCCGCCAGATACAGCAGCAACTTCTCTTGTGGCTTAGGTGCGAGGACAGGTATCTCTTCAAGTCCTACAGCGCAGCCTCCGCTTCCGGAGTCCATTTCATTGGACCTGCCTTTTTCAATATTTTGAAAAACGGCAGGGCGCGCTCAGCAGACTTGGAGATAAACCTGCTGAGAGCTGCCATGCAACCGGCAAGTTTTCGTACATCCTTGACGCGCTTTGGTGCTTCGATTTGCTCGATGGCCTTGATCTTGTCGGGATTGGCTTCAATTCCCCGCTGAGACACGAAGAACCCGAGAAGCTTGCCGGAAGGGACTCCAAACACACACTTCTCGGGGTTGAGCTTGAGGCTGATCTTGCGCAGATTTGCAAAAGTCTCTTCTAAATCTTGAATCAGGGTTGACTTGTCTTTGCTCTTGTCCACTATATCATCCATGTATGCTTCCACATTTCTGTGTATTTGTGGCTCAAAAGCGGTATGGACTACCCTTGCAAATGTTGAACCAGCATTCTTCAAACCGAAAGGCATCCGTATGAAACAGTACGTGCCACACGAAGTGATAAATGCGGTCTTCTCCTCATCCTCTTCTGCCATGAAGATCTGATGGTATCCTGAGTATGCATCAAGAAATGAAAGCAAGTCACATCCGGTCGTGGAGTCAACAATCTGGTCGATGCGCGGCAAGGGAAATGGGTCTTTGGGACAAGCTTTGTTAACATCGGTAAAGTCGATACAAAGCCTCCATTTCCCGTTTGCTTTGCGCATGACTACAGGATTGGCCAACCACGTAGGATGGAGCACTCCTCTGACAAGGCCTGCTGCCTCCAACTTCTTGATCTCTTCTGCGATGAACTCTTCGCGCTCCACTGCTTGCTTCCTGTCTTTCTGCTTGACGGGCCGCGCGTGAGGACAGACGACAAGGTGGTGCTCAATTACTTTCTTGGGAACACCGGGGATGTCAGACGGTTGCCATGCAAACACATCGGCATTCGCCTGCAGGAAAGCAATGAGCGCGCTTTCCTATTTAGGGTCGAGAGTGGCACTGATGGTGAAGGTACCACCAGTGCCGTCCTCCTTGGCGGACACCTTCTTGGTCGCTGGCGGAGCTGCCATCGTCTTATTACACTTGCCGGTGGAGCTCGATGATGCGTCCTCGACGGTAGCGCAGCACTCCGAAGAGGTGTGCTTGCCGGAGTGGGCATCAGAGCTCTTGCCGGACTTTGTCTTCTTCTTCCCCCCGGGAGCTTCAGCGGCAAGTGTCTCGGGATCCGTTGCGGCTGCTGCTTCCCGGTAGATCTTGTCGGCACAGATAAAAGCATCTTTCTTGTCGCCAGGGACAGAACTAACACTTATCGGGCCTGGCATCTTGAGCATGTTGTACGCATAGTGAGAGGCCGCCATGAACTTGGCGAGCGCTGGACGGCCGAGAATTACATTGTAAGGCAATGGAAAATCGGCAACGTCAAAAGTGATCCTCTCAGTCCTGAAGTTCAACTCGCTGCCAAATGTCACTAGCAATGTGATCTTCCCCTTCGGCTTGCTCCTTCCCGGGTTGATTCCTTGGAATGTGCCGGTCTCTTCGAGCTCGCTGTCAGGGACCTGGAGTTTCTGGAGCACAGCGGAGGAGATCAGGTTCAAGCCGGCCCCGCCGTCAACTAGCATCTTAGTGACCTTGAGGTTGCGGATAGTTGGTGAAACCAACATCGGCAAGCACCCGACCGCAGTTGTGCGATCAGGGTGGTCCTCAATATCAAAGATGATAGGCGTGCTGGACCATTTCAGAAGCTTACGCGACTCGACGGGTGGTTTTGCCGCATTGACTTCCCGCACCCACTGCTTGAGTTGGCGGTGTGAAGTATGCAGAGAAGCACCGCCGTCAATGCACAAGACCTCTGTGGCTTTCTGGAACTCCTGCTCACTGGTCTCGTCATCATCCATGTCTTCGTCGTCGTCGTCATCTTCATTCTTGTCGCGGCCGCGGGGAGGTCTGTCTCCTTGCCGCTGCTTGGCCTTGCTGCGACATCCTCCCCGGGCTGGGCGCTTCGTGCTAGATCCTCCAGCAACTCCTTGGGCTTTCTCCTTGTCGCGTCGCTCGTACTCGGCCTTTTGCAGCTCGACAAGCTGCTCGACCTTCTTGCAGCTCTGGAGGTCATGGCCCTTGGTGCGGTGGATCTTGCAGTACTGTTTGTTGGTGCCGTCCTGCTTGTCGGCGGCCGCCACAGCCTGGCAGTTGGTGCATGCGGCAATATCCTTGCCGGAGCTACCAGCTCTGGCTTTCTTGTCGCCACCTTCGTTGCCGGACTGCTCAACAACTAGTACTTCTTTGGCTTTCTTCTTCCTGTTGTTCCACCGCCGGTTTTTCTTTGTCGGGGCATCGTCCTCGCTGTCAGATCCTCCTGCTCCTGTATTCTCTCCGGGGAGTCTCCTCCCTTCCTCAGCACGTGCACACTTGTCGGCCAGGGCATACAGCTCGCTGACGTCTCTGATCTTGCACATCGCCATCTCCTCCCGCATCCTGCGGTTACGCACATTCTAATGGAACGCGTTGATGACCGCGGCAGGGTGGACATCTGGGATGTTGCGTTGTACATGGCTGAATCTCTGAATGTACTTGCGCAGGGGCTCTCCTTCCTTCTGGGCGAGCAGGTGAAGATCACTCTCCTGGCCATGAGGTTTGTGGCCGCCTGTGAAGGCGCCGACAAACTGATGGCATAGGTCTGCCCAGGAAGATATGGAGTTGTCCGGCAAGTGCATGAGCCAGGACCTGACGTTGGGTTTGAGCACCAGTGAGAAGTAGTTGGCAAGGATCTTGTCATCCCGCCCCCCCCGGCAGCTTGCACCGCGATGGTGTAGATGCTGAGAAACTCCGACTGATGCAACTTGCCGTCGTACTTCTCTGGTACATCTGGCTTGAAATTCTTCATGCTGGGCCACTGGACTTGCCGCAGCTCAGGGGTAAATGCAGGGCAACCTACCGCGTAGGGCAGGTCGCCTGGTTCCCCTGGCGCATGCATGTCGACAGTGGGCCTAGCGCGCCGGTCTGATTGACGTCGCGCTTCTCTTCGGCGCTCGATGCGAGTACGAGCGTCTTCTTGCTGTCGTTCGTGAAGAACTTGGCGCTGATCGCGGCGAGCTCGCGGATCTGATGAAGCAGTGGAGTCGCTGTCGTGGTGGACCCGGCGAGTCGGCGATCTTGGCCTTCGGGGCGGAGAGTGCACGGTGGTCGCACCCCCACCGGTCTTGTCGCCATCGCCTCGCACCTGGCTGGCTCGCCGTGGCTGCGATGTACTCGGCTGCCGTGGAGTGTCGCCATTGGCGAAGCCGATGAGACTCTAAATGGTGGCCCTCCAGTCGTCGATCTTGTCCGGCGTTGGAGGGAAATCTAGGAGCAATTGAGCTCGCGCCAAAGCTTCCGCTGGAGTGGCGGGTAGCGGTGGTGAACGGTGCGTGGAGCGGGATATGCTCGGACTTCTAACTATGTTAGAAGGAGCAGTATCCCGTCCAGGCGACCGTACCTCGCTCGCGCCAGCATGTTGGCGCGCATGCTGGTCTTGAGGATCTCGCGATCCTCCAGCTCGATCTGGGTCCAACGAACGTATGGTACCGTGAGTACCATGACGCTGCCGGTCCCGCGCCTCCTGAGATGGGCGTGGTGCATGTTCGGACGCCGCGGCATTGTGAGCTTCCTCGCCGACGCCCGTTCCTCCGCCAGCGCCTACCCCACCAGCTGTTGGCTCCGGCGGTGGTGGGTTTGACGGGGACGGATCAGCCGCCTCCGAAGCCTTCTTCTTCGGCGGCATGCCGATGAAGATGATGAAGATCTAGCTCGCGTGAACGCCGGATCAGGTTCACACAGCCTCGACGCCCCCTCCCTGGCGCGCTAAAGATGTCGGGGAAACTGACTCCACGAGCACCTATGGGGACGGAGCCCCTTTCGGTTCGGCGGGGGGCGGAGGTCGCACGAAGAGCGGATCGAGGCGAGGCACACGAGCAGTTTACCCAGCTTCGGGCCGCACGGATGCGTAAAACCCTACTGCTGCTTTGTGGATTGTATTGTGTTCTTGCTCGGGAGCGCTGAGTGCTACAGTACACACAAGCTGCTAACGAGACCGAGCGTGAGTGTTCTCCCTTCCTCTCCTCCTCCTCCTACGTTGCGCATGGGCCTCCTTTTATATGCTCAAGGGGTCACCGACAGGTGGCAACGTAGACGAGGGTAAAAATGGAAAAGGTGCTGCGGTTGGTACAGCTACCTATACAGTGTATCATACCTAACCCTGACGGCAGGGGACAAGGGCATTAAATGCCCATCAACGTCGCCCAAACAGTGCGAAAAGGGACCGTCAGGGGCGCCACCGTTCGCCACGATGGCGATCTTGTCAGCGCCGCTTGCCACAGTGTACCTCTGGCTGCACAGCCTCCTGCCACGTACGCCTGGAAAGGTCCCAGAGCGACACGTTGGTGGGTGTGCTGGAGCACAGGTACAGAGTGGTCGCTTGCCGCGGCAAGCGCCTTGCCACGGTCGTTGTCTTGTCGCGTCTGGAAGCTTGTCGCTCACCGGGCCTTACCGGGACGCGTGGCGCGTCACGGCAAGTTCCTTGAGATGCCTCGGTTGGCCTTCCCGGCAAGCTTCTCTTGCCGGGGCCTTGTGCCTTGAGTGGCCTTCCCGGCAAGCTCCTCTTGTCGGGGCCTTGTCTTCTCGGCTTGAATACTTTGTTCTTGAATGGCTCCAAAGGAACCACGGAGGACCTTGGCGGTCACCTGGCAAGCCCTGCCGCGGGGTGCTGCGACTGCCCGTGCACAAGTTCAGGATACTAGGGTACCCCTACTCTAGTACACCGACAACCCCTCACTTCGGCCTATGGCTCAAAACCTTCCAAGTGGAGCCGAAGATGATCGAGGGGAGGCACGCGGAGCGCGGAGGTGCCGTAATAAGCAAAAGTGCCGATGCCCCATGGCCCGAGGGTTCTTTCCACGAGGTGTCCAGCTTATGGAAACAAGAATGGTTTTATGTCACAGCTCCCAGGGGTACCAAATGGGTGGCTCCCCCTGCCTTTCGCTCGGGCCCCCCTCCACGACTAACATCATGGATCAACAAGGGGCTGGACTGGGGGCCAGTAAAGGATGTGCCCACACTGCAGAGCCGCATCCGAGATCTCCTCGAAAGAGATATTGGTCTGGTCACAGTAACGCAAGTAATGTTACTTCGTCAAATCTTGCCCTGCAAACGTCGTCCCCTCCGTCTGTGGGAGTTAAACCCGGAGGGACCACGAGCTATTCAGCACTTCCTCGGCATGACGCTCGAGGAGATTTACAAAATTGTACTTCAGACCACAAGTAATGTGTCCGGATACCACCGAGGACGCGGGTCTGAGCTGCAATCGTCCAGATACCCAAGAAAGTCGCCCTGTGGCCGAACACGTTGTATTTTCATTCATCACAACATTATTCTGAAAAGTCGCTCTTTGACCAGGACTCGATAGCAAAGGCGAAGATGATCAGGTGTCCGGCCCCCTCCCCGAGGTCTCACCGGATCCGGTACTAGCCAGGATGTTGGAGCTCGCGATAAAGGTGGGAAGAAAGAGCGTCAAAGGAGGAGCTGCGTCAAGCTGGAGATATCGCGGCTGGGAAGCCCTTCTTGCTGCGGACGAAGTTCGGAGATCCAAAGTATGCCCCTCTTCATCAGCTATGGAGTTCCGCGAACGCGTATGCGGATCTGTCAGCCAGTGCGGCTGATGCAGCCGAGTACTTCAAGGATCAAAAAGATCGTGAGGTGGAAAAGCTGTTCTGGTCGCTGTTCAACGGTCCAGCGCGTCTGCTGCTGTTAAATGAGCGCATGACCGAATGGGCCGAGCTCCATAGGTTGTCTGGGCTTGCCATGGGGTCTGTTGTGGATCATCTGTGGCCGAGGGGGCCACGGCTGAACAGTTATTTTGGTTTGGTGCAGCAGTTCCTTGGTGTCGTGCCGCGCATCGACGCTATGAAGAGGTCGGCGTGCATCGAGGGTGCGCGGATGGCGCTTGCCCGTGTCAAAACATACTGGGCGGAGATGGAGGCCACCGCAATTGCAACCCCGAGTTCGGCAGTTAGCCGAGTAGCTGCCGAGCACTACTTTGACGAGGTCCTTGAAGGCGCTCGTTCAATAGAAGCGCGATGCTCGAAAAATATTATGTTCTAGTGACATGTATTCCCATTAAGAAACAATGTTTTACTTAATTGTAAAGGCTATTTTTATACTTTTGCCTGAAAGTGTTATGATGCCTCATGTGCGGCCGTTTATGTATATATGTATATAACCTGAAAGTTTGCAGTCGTCGGCTTCAGCCCCCACGCATATAATGCGGGGGTGTTCGCAGAAGACGCATGTTCACACTTGACCCAACATCTTGGTCCATTACGGAGGTGATAGCGCAGCGAACTAGGCAATCCGGACTATATTGCTTTAACACTTTCACTTAGCCATAGGAGTTTGACAGTGGGGCTACTATATAGCCCCTGGTGGCTCCGCGCTCATCCGAATATGGGGCGCGGTCGTGCCTGGCCGAGAAACGGCCCTTCGTTAATGCGGAGGAATCCCGAAGATTCCGATAGGTCATCGAGTGGTTGACCAGTCTCTCGCTTTATCATGACAGTCAGTTTTTGGCTTTCTCTACTGAGGTGCTCGTCCGGGCTAGCCAGGGCACAATCGCAGTAGTTCTCCTGGTGCCACCTTAGCCGATAGAGCGGAACATAAGGTAGCAAAACACAGGAGCCGGGCAAACCCAACATTTGACCAAAGACATGATTCGGAGCTGGTGCATATAAGGCCAAACTCGTGACGCCGAACACTCCCTAAGGTATTCGGTCTTAGTAGTATATACCGGGCTAAACAATGCCCTTGGTAATGAGCCCCTAGTGTCCGGGTACGTGCAATATTCTGACGTGGCCACATGCCAAGAACGCCAGCATCCCTCTCGGTTATATTGAAAATCCGGAGGATGTGAACAACGAAAGACAGTAAAAAAGGTTTACGCGGGGTCTTAATCTAAAGAGAAACCTTTGAACGGGTCCCTGCTGCACGTCTGCGCCTGTGTCTCCGTTGTGCCGTATCCTGGACGGGTGTAGCACGATTGTCATCTGTAAAAGAGAGGAACTTAGTTGAAAGTCGTCGTGTAAGAAATTGGCTATTATAAATAAACCTTATTAAAAGTAAAGATGGGTAAAGTTGAGCCGTATTATCGATGGGAAGCCCCTGGTACTGCCTGGGAGGGTGTAAACATTAAACTAGTCTCAAGTGTATCCAATGATTGTCCGAACCCGTCGAACCGTGTCCGTGGTCTTAACGACCAGTCATCTGTTCTGGTTGGTGAGGCCATCTAGTGTTCGGCTGTTAAAGCAGCCATACATTCTTCTACACGAAAGAAGCGCTCAACATTTCCATTTACTGTGATGATGCCACGCGGACCGGGCATTTTAAGCTTGAGTAAAGCATAATGCAGTATTGCATTAAAACGAGCAAAAGCCTCTCGTCCGAGTAGTGCTTGATAGCCACTTCGGAATGGAGCAATGTCGAAGGTTAACCTTTCGCTTCGGAAGTTGTCGGGCGAGCCGAACACAACCTCTAGTACTAGAGAGCCCGTGCAGCGGGCCTTTGTGCCTGGTATTACTCCCTTGAAGGTAGTATTACTGTGGCTGATTTTTGTTGGGTTTCTCCCCATTTTGCGGATGGTGTCCTGATATATCAGATTTAGACTACTGCCGCCGTCCATAAGGACTCGTGTGAGATGGTATCCATTTATTATTGGATCCAGCACCAAGGCGGCTCTTCATGCCGGATACCTATTAGGTGATCCCTGCGATCAAAAGTGACCGGGCAGGCCGACCAGGGGTAGAACTCAGGGGTGACGGGCTCTCTGGCTTGTGTATTTCGGAGTGCATATTTGCCTCTCCTCTTTGTCACGTGGATAACCTTTACTGTTTTGACTTCTGGTGGGAATTTTTTCTGTCCCCCAGTGTCTTGCTGGCGAGGCGCGTCCTCGTCCTCGCTCGGAGTGTCCTCCTCCTTGTGTTCGGAGTTTAGCTTGCCAGCCTGCTTGAAGACCCAGCATTCTCTATGGGTATGATTTGCGGGTTTGTCGGGGGTGCCGTGGATCTGACCTAGTTTGTCTAGAATCTTGTTTAGGCCGGTCGGTCCATCTTTGTTGCCTTTAAAGGGCTTTTTCCGCTGAACTGGTCGAGAGCCTCTAAATCCGGCGTTTACCGCCGTGTTATCTGGGTTGTCTTCTTTATTCCGGCGCTTGTTTTTACTGCGTCGCGGTTTTCCATTGCCGTCCCTGACTTCGCATGTCCTTGGGTCACTGACACCCATAGGGTCGCTGGTGCTGCTTCAGGCTAACCAGCTGTCCTCGCCCGCGCAAAAGCGGGTCATGAGGCTTGTTAGAGTTGCCATTGTTCTCGGCTTCTCTTGGCCGAGGTGTCTGGCAAGCCATTTGTCTCGAACGCTGTGCTTGAAAGCTGCTAAGGCTTCAGCGTCCGGACAGTCAACAATTTGGTTCTTCTTAGTGAGAAGCATGTTCCAAAGCTTTTGGGCTAACTCTCCGGGCTGTTCAATTATATGACTTAAATCGTCAGCGTCCGGAGGTCGGACATAAGTCCCTTGAAAGTTAGTCCGGAAAGCGTCCTCGAGCTCCTCCCAACTTCCAATGGAGTTTTCGGGGAGGCTTTTCAGCCAGTGTTGAGCTGGTCCTTTGAGCTTCAGGGGCAAGTATTTGATGGCATGGAGATCGTCTCCGCGAGCCATGTGAATATGGAGGATGAAGTCCTCAATCCAGACCCCAGGGTCTGTGGTTCTGTCATACGCCTCTATGTTAACTGGTTTGAACCCTTCTGGAAATTCAAGGTCTAGTACCTCGTCGGTGAAACATAGGGGTGCGCGGCGCCCCTGTATTTGGCTGTGCCATGGCATTTGGACGGTTGTGGTATTTGGTGTTGGCTGAGTGCTGGAGCGCGTTTCCTTGATCCGTAGATGGATCTGGTTGCACAGGCCCTTTGGTGCGAGTCTTCGTGTCGGTCATGTACTGACTTATGTGCGGCCTCGTTGGCCGCTCTATCACGGCCACGAGGTCATCGATCCGACCGGTCGGCGGTTTTATTTTTTGGCTGCGGGGGCTCTAAGGCCTCGTCGTCAAATTCCGGCAGCAGCTTTCGCTTTGGGTAGCTCTTCATGTGGCGACTGCCACCATACTTTTCTGCCGTGTCGAGCACTTTATTCCATCTACTGTTGAGTGTGTTTTGTGCGGCCTTGAGCCTTTGTTTCTACTTCTTCAGACTTCTTGCAGTGGCGATAATCTTGCTCCAGCTGCCTTTCTAGGATGATGCGTTCGTCGTCATCCGGACTGTTCTCCTCACCGGATATGGGTTGATTGGCTTGATGCTCGGTGTCGCCGTGTTCGGACAGCGGCTCTGTAGTTTGTCTCGTCCGTTGGCTCACCCTGCTCTACCGCTGGGTCAATTTGGCTTCTTCTTGCGATGTTATCGCTGTTTTTGCCGAGGTGGGATTTGGAGCGGCGCCTACGGCGCCGCTTTGATTGCTTGTCGAGGGAGCTATCTTTCGCTGCATCCTTCCGCTCCTCGTCATTATTTTCTTTGGGTGTATCCACCATGTATATGTCATGTGATGAAGTGGCAGTCCAGCGCCCTGTTGGCGGTGGTTCCTGTTCGTCTCCTGCATCGTTGCCCATACCATCGATGTCTTCGGAGTCGTAGTCGAGCATGTCGGTTAAATCATCGACAGTGGCTACTAAGTGGGTGGTGGGTGGGGAGTGAATTTCTTCGTCATCCGCATCCCATCCTAGCCGAACATAGTTCGGCCAACGTTCTCCTGACAGAGAGAGAGACTTTAACGAGTTCAGTATGTTGCCAAAGGGCGAGTGCTGAAAGATATCCGCGGAGGTGAACTCCATGATCGGCGCCCAATCAGATTCGATAGGTATGGGCGCAGGCGGTTCAGAGTCCATGGCCGGGGACGAGTCCAGTGGTTCGGCGTCACGGCTCTCATGAGGGGTAAGGTCAGTATTCGGCTCTATCGCCGCTAAGGGTGCGGCCTCCCAGGCGGGGTCTATCCACCCGTCCTCGGATGGCGCGATCTGCTCCGGATGAAAGGCCGGAGTGGTTGCTGGCGTGATTTCCCGCACACTGTCCGACGGCAGAGCTACATCATGCTCATCGTGATCGTGCGGCACACCCGGCATGGGTCCGAATCTGTCGAAGATCAAATCTCCGCGGATATCGGCAGTGTAATTCAAGTTTCCAAATCTGACCTGATGGCCAGGGGCGTAGCTCTCGATCTGCTCCAGATGGCCAAGCGAGTTGGCCCGCAGTGTGGAGACGCCGAATACGAAGATCTGTCCGGGAAGGAAGACCTCACCCTGGACCGCATCGTTGTCGATGATCGAAGGGGCCATCGAGCCTTACGACGACGGCACAGTGGAACTCCCAATGAAAGCACCAATGTCGGTGTCAAAACTGATGGATCTCGGGTAGGGGGTCCCGAACTGTGCGTCTAAGGCGGATGGTAACAGGAGGCAGGGGATACGATGTTTACCTAGGTTCGGGCCCTCTCTATGGAGGTAATACCCTACTTCCTACTTAATTGATCTTGATGATATGAGTAGTACAAGAGTTGATCTACCACGAGATCATAGAGGCTAAACCCTAGAAGCTAGCCTATGGTATGATTGTTGTTGTCCTACGGACTAACCCCTTCGGTTTATATAGACACCGGAGGGGGCTAGGGTTACACAGAGTCGGTTACAATGGGAGGAGATCTACATATCCGTATCACCAAGCTTGCCTTCCACGCCAAGGAGAGTCCCATCCGGACACGAGACGAAGTCTTCAATCTTGTATCTTCATAGTCCAACAATCCGGCCAAAGGATATAGTTCGGCTGTCCGGATACCCCCTAATCCTGGACTCCCTCAAGCCAATCAAGAAATTTTGAGAGGTATAAAACCCCGGCTTATGGTCCCTTTGCAGAGGATGCTGGGTTGTTGGGTGGAGGAATTGCCCTCAGTGCTATGGAGTATCAGTACTACCCCCAATAGATCTACGGGTTACACGCCTTTCTTCATGGTTTACGGAGCAGAGGCGGTTCTCCCTAGTGACATCCGTCATGACTCACCCCGTGTGGTGGCTTATGTTGAAGCTGATAATGAAAAAGCATGCCAAGATGCTCTTAACCAGTTGGATGAGGAGCGTGACCTTGCGGCGGCTCGTTCGGCGATTTACCAGCAAGATATGCGTCGTTATCATAGCCACCGGGTTAAAACCAGGACCTTTCAAGAAGGAGATTTGGTGCTCCTTCTCATCCAGGATCAAACTGACATGCACAAGCTATCCCCACCTTGGGAAGGGCCCTTTGTGGTCAGCAAAAATCTGAACAACGGGTCATACTACCTTATCGATGTTCGAGACCACAAGGACTCACGCACGTCGGAGGAAGAGAGCCGTCGGCCGTGGAATATTGCTCATCTTCGGCCTTATTACACCTGGGCCACCGGCTCTTGTGATGTACATATTTCTATCAATGTATATATTATTAGTAGTATAATAAAGTCGGCATCCCTGATAATTCAAGGCCTTTGTCGTTTCTTTTATGAGAATATGAGTCTTTATTGTCACTTCATAAGACCACTTGGGGGCTTCCTGCTCATTGAGCATAGCTATGACTACCCTCTTGATCCGGCTTGTACGCCTTGATTACAAAATACTTGGGGGCTTCCTGCTCGTTGAGCATAGCTGTGACTACCCTATTGATCCGGCTTGAACGCCGTTGCTACAACCCACTTGGGGGCTTGCTGCCCGGGTTAAAGGAGCCAAAGAGAGTCTGGTGCAGAGCACAACTCAAACATGGGTGCCCTGCCTTAACGCCTCAATATATATCACTTGGGGGCTCCCTGTTCATTGAACATAGCTTTGATAACCCTTTTGATTGGCTTGAAATGCCAGGTGTATACACCAAAAATTTCAGTTGATCCTGCCTTGTACGTCTGCCACTCCGCCCAGGTAATCCTGGAATTACCTGCCGAACTCTTGACAGTCAATCTTATTAAGACCCTGAACTTGTCAAAGTTAAAACGCTGGTTGGTCATGTGAGGCCCGGCTTACAGGTTTGAATGAAGGATTAACTTCGTGGATGTGCAGCCCATGAAAAGCACTTGATGTGGAGGCTTGGCCGCCTATGAAAGCCTTGATTTTTTTGTTATTTGTTTTTGAACTTTGTTTGGGTTTATATTTTTGTATCATATTGATATATGGTTTAACAAATTGGTTCGGGCCATGTTGCTTTGATCCTTATGATTCATATTTGAATTTATCCAGAGTTTTGATGACCCGGTCTGGCTTTGGACGGTAAGTCGCCAGTGAAAGTCTTGACTATAAGCTTGGAGTTCTGTGCTCTAAGTCTTTGGGTTGTTACCCTTACTGCATGTGGCTTGGTAAGCCGGCATTATGAACAAATATTACAGGTATGATATTTACTTTGTTATGATTATATGAGGTTTTGATAAACCCGCCCTGGTTATGGACGATACAGTCACCAGTAGATTTTTTGTGGGGCATTGTGACCCGCCTTGGGGTAAACCGCCAGGGCATTTGTTCTCTGTGTATATGCAGGGCTCATGACATCATGATCAGTAAGGTCGACAATGATTATGAGTATAAACAGTGGATCTCCAAATCAGATCGAACGACTCATAAGTGTTATGCAAATAAACACACACGATGGCGTGGCAGATCATGGTTTTTCAACCAGCCTATTACAAGGCATCATGTGGCCACAAAAGAATAAAGTGTTTTGAGACATACAACATCCCAATGCTATGATTGGTAAAACGGCTCATGGATCAAGACTCCTGTTTTGGCGGGACGAGGCTTCCAAGTCATCTTGCGCCGGTTCATCTTATTCTTCATCATCCGTTGGCTGGAAGTCAGATATGGCCCAATTGATCCCAGTCAAAGCTTTGAACACAACTTTGCCATCAATAAGTGTTGACGGATCAATATCAGGTGCAAAGGTGTGCTTACGAATTGGCGGAGTAAGATCCTGAGCTTCATGAACCGGCACCTTTATCTTCTTATTCTCTGCATCATAAACTGCCTGATATTGGGATAGGTCCGTCTCTTCAGCCAACTTGCTTGCTAATGGATGCTTTCCCCTTACTATTTCGGCAAAGTCATCTGCGCTGAAGGGAGAACCGTATTCTTTTATGCTTGGGTAGCCATTGGCCAAATCTTCCGGATCAAGGTCTGCTTGCCATGCCTTGGCCCAGTTTAATGCGGTAATGGCACCAGCTCTGGCGGCTGAACGCTTCAGCTCGCCGATCCTTTGCGGCAGCATAGATAACTTCTTCAGCACATCCTTGATAAGAGAGGGTGGTGACTTCTTGTGTAAAGCGGCAGAGATGGTTCGTTGAGCGCTGGTGTACAATTGTTCTACAAGCGTATATGTGTCTTTGAGTTTGGTGCGCATGTCTTGACCAAGGCTGGAGCTTCTCGGGCCCGCGTCAATGCAAAAAACTTTGGTAAAGCGGGTAATGGTTGCTATGCATTGCTACGAAAAGATTGAAGTACAGTATTCCTTACCAAAGATGGCGACTGTCATGGTGTTAATTTGATGTTTTAAGCCGGAAAGCTCATCAGCCACCGCTTGAGGGCAACTTCTGCTTCCTCTGCTCTTTTCAATAGAGCTATTTTTTCAGTTTCCCAACTGGTCCTGTCAGCCTTGAAGTCCTTTTTCAACTTCTCCGTTTCTTCTAAGGCGGTTGTCAATTCTGATCTGGCCTGGGAAGTTTCAAATTGTTGAGACTTGATATTTTTCTGAAGATCGGAGGCTTGGGATTCCTTCATATTCAGCTCTACCTGTAATATGCAAATGACATGCAACATTGCAATCATTATGTTTGAAGTCCCAATCACAATACAAGTATTTTACTTGGCACTTGGGGACTAATGCACATTGATCTTTTTGAAGGCAATTATATAATGACCCGGCTACACTGTTATGACTATAGCCGACTCATGAGGGCTACATACTCAGATTTTATTCATAGTTATGGTGTTAAGTCCCGGCTTATTCATGTTGATTAAACCGGCCCTTGGGGGCTACAGGTGCAAAGTTGATCACTACTATTTGAAGTCCCGGCTAAACTTGATAGTTTAAGCCGGTCTGAGGGAGTCCTGGATTAGGGGGTATCTGGACAGTCGGACTATATCCTTTGGCCGGACTATTGGACTATGAAGATACAAGATTGAAGACTTCATCTCGTGTCCGGATGGGACTCTCCTTGGCGTGGAAGGCAAGCTTGGCGATACTGATATAAAGATCTCCTCCCTTGTAACCGACTCTGTGTAACCCTAGCCCCCTCTGGTGTCTATATAAACCGGAGGGTTTAGTCCGTAGGACAACAACAATCATACCATAGGCTAGTTTCTAGGGTTTAGCCTCTACAATCTCGTGGTAGATCAACTCTTGTACTACTCATATATCATCAAGATCAATCAAGCAGGAAGTAGGGTATTACCTCCATCGAGAGGGCCCGAACCTGGGTAAACATCGTGTCCCCTGCCTCATGTTACCATCCGCCTTAGACGCACAGTTCGGGACCCCCTACCCGAGATCCGCCGGTTTTAACACCGACACGGTCCTTGGGGGTTACAGGTTTTGACCTGGATATATATAAGGCTATCTAAAAGTCTACAGTATATTCAATTCTATCATGTTCAGTAGACTTGGCGGCTGATAGAGGTATATTAATATGAAGAGGATTATGGTGGATTACCTCAAAGCATTCCTTCATAAGATTGACCAGGCCGGCTTCGAAGTCACGGCTGGTGTGAAGGCGGTTCAAATAGCCAGAGTGAATCTATTGAGTACTGAACTGAGCATAGCTTTCCAAGTCCACTTTCCATTTTCCCTTGTCAATAGCAGAGAACTCCTCTTTGGTGTTGTGTTTGGATAGGGCAATGGGGTTGCCTGGGGCTGTATATGTTGTGCCAGTAATCATTATGTCTTCAACCTCTTGAGCCGGTTGAGCAGGACTGGGCGGCCTGGCTGGTTCCGGGTCAACATTCATGGGATCCGTGATTGGGTGTTCTGGTGGCGGGTCATCCATGGTTGTTTCTGAAGTTTGATTCAAAGACTCAGATATGGTCTTCCCCGGGTTAACATCTTTGGCTGTTTTATCAACCTTCAGTTTTTTGCCGGGCTTGGCCATAGCGCTAAAAATAAGACATAAGACAGGGTTGATATGACAGTGGAGTACATAATTAAAAGCAAATAAGCTTGAAAGTGTTTCTTACCCAGGCACGGTCTTGAAAAAAGGTATTTGAGTCGCCATAGGAAGAATGAGAAGTCCCCTGATAGTTTGAATCAGACGGGTTAAGAGGTTGTCGAAAAAGACCTGCCTTGGGATAAGCTAAGCCGGAAATGATTGAAACCTCTGGTCAGCGCTTGTGAGGAGACGGTGTGTTTGGTAAGCCGGAGGAGAGAATCCCACCGCTGCTATTCCGGGTCGTACGACGAGCTTCATGTTGCTGCATCTTCAAAATAAAGTTGGGATCCAAATAAGCTGAAGGATGAGAAAACCTTATTTTTCGGCTTGCTTGACGAACTTTCTGTCTTGGCAGAGGTTCTGAGTCAGAGGAAAGGATAGTTACCTCTTCACCATCTGCATGGCTACCTTCCGCATCATCCTAATAGTGATCACTATCAATAAGATGTATAAAAAATGAGCCAAGGGAGTCAAGTTCTACCTCCGACTCAACATCCTCAAATCAAATAGCTCGGAGGTGTTGGTCTTCTTCTTGGCAGGTTTCTTCTGTGCCTTGTTCTTTGCCCGGGTCGTCCTGGCCGGTTTGTCCTGTAGCTTCTTATTCCAAAAAGGAGAATTTGCCTATGGAAGTCAAACGTTTATAAGAAGACAGTTTAAGTGAAAATATGATTCAACTGAAAAATGTTTACAAGCTTACAGCTGGTGGCTTGTTGAGAGTGCACAAAGGATTCAATCTGGCTTTGCTGCAATCTGCCAAGCTCTCGTTCAATAGAGTCTTGGTCATATTATTGATATCCTCATCAGTCAATTGGATCTAGCAGTGGTGTTGGGGATCTTTTAAGTCGCCGGTGTACTCGCACATTAAGCTGGGGCGGCGGCTTAAGGGCAGAACTCTGCAGGCGATCCAGCACCGAACTAGATCGATTCTGGTCAAGCCATTGGCCATTAAGGCCCCTATATTTTTTCCATTCTACTGTACTAATGCGGTCTGGAAGAGGACGCATGTTGCTAAGCCAGCTGACACGGTAACCCGGTAGAGGATTCTCATCCTCCGGAGATGTGTCTTGGCAGTAAAACCAAGTTTGGTTCCAGTCCTTAGGATGACTAGGCGGCTTGGCAGCTGGAAAAGTGGCTTCTTTGCGTCTCTGAATTGAAATACCGCCCAATTCTAAACTGGGCCCGTCAATAAATTCAGTCTGGCGGTTCAGATAGTAGAACTCTCTGAACAGTTCTACGGTGGGCTCTTGCTGAAGGTAAACTTCACAGAAGACTTGGAAATTGCAGATGTTTGAAACAGAGTTGGGTCCTATGTCTTGTGGATGAAGTTGAAAAAAGCTCGGTACATCATGGAAAAACTTTGAGCTGGGTGGGCTGAACCCCCGGAGCAAATGATCAGTGAAAACTATAACCTCGCCTTCCTTGGGTTGAGGAGGGATTTCTGTGCCCGGGACCCTCCAATGGATGACCTCTTTCTTGGCTAAAACACCCGTTTGAACAAATCCGTTCAGTGTTTCCTCGGTGACCCGGGAGACGACCCAGTTGCATGAGGTCACGAATTTTGCTTTTGACATTGTGAACTACAGGGGAAAATATTGTTGGGTTAAGAATTATGCTGTTAAAGCTGGTTAGAGTTTAAAAAGAACATTACCAGGTTATATAAGTTATGAAGCACATGTTGGCGGCTCAATGGGGCCTAATGTTATATGGCAGGTCACGGTTTATGGTATAAGCTGCCATGGCAGGTATGGTACTTCAGATCTATTAGTGAAATTTTGCTAAGTGATGGACAAACAGATTTTGCAGATTGGTTCTATAGTTTTGGATCTATCACAGTTTGAAAAAGAAAAGAAAAGTCTAAACCTAAGGTTGCGACAGTGGAGGAACTGGTGTGCTTGAGGGATTTCTGCGTAAGAAAGATATTTTCTATGAATGGAAAGGAGCGTTAAACTACTTCCGTGTGGCTTTCGCGGTGTTTTTAGATCAAACTGGGGGCGCTATGGAGGAACAGTGAAGAATGGCGAAGAACGCCGACGAACAGAACGAACCCTAATGCAGATCTGAGGAGATGAGTACTTACAAACGCTGATGGACAGCGGTGGCGCGCTGGCGGACGGAGGTCGGCGATGGCGGAGCTCGGGTCTGCAGAGGAGTCGTGAGGAGGAAGACGAAGACAAGGAGGCGAGGGGGAAAAATGAAGACAAGGACTCCCCTCTCTATTTATAAGGCAATGATCAGATGGCATGTGTGGGAATCGTGGAGGCCAGAAAATTGTTATGAGGCTATACAAACGCCTCGATTTTCGGGATATCCATTAAAGCAAAGATCCGTTGAGATATAGTAGGTTCTAAGTGAAGTTAATGTATGATGACGTCGTGGCGATTTACCAAGTTTTTGTGAGGTGATGTCATGGCGGGTTACAGTGAGCTGATGATGGAGGATTTTGTTAAGTCAAGATGATGAAGATTGATGTGAACAAGTTCAAATCAACCTGGGGCCTAATGTTGAGGATATAACTATTAGGTATGACCCGCCCAAGAGGGGTCGGGTCACACCACTGGCGATTTAAAGATGAAGATGGTGGGTCATGAAGGAAGCCTATTGAAGGCCCAAGACCCAGAGGCGACTTGAGGCCCAAGAGGATGAACCGCCATATGTGTAACTTGTATTGTAAGGCAAGCTTAGTTAGTCACTGAGCCGGAGACGTTGTGTATGAGCTAGCCGGGACTCTGTAAGCCGCCGAGAATCAATTTATGTATATAAAGGGGTGACTCGGCGGCGGGTTAACTCAAGAAACAACAAGTCGAGAACTAGGTCAAGCGTATTCGCTCCCTGGTAATCGAAACCCAAGCAATATAACCTAAAGCAGGAGTAGGTTGTTACCTCATTGAGAGGGGCCGAACCTGGGTAAACTCTCTGTGTCCTTTGTCTCGTTTAACCCCTTCAAGCTACCTACGTCGCGATGGCTCCACACCTAAGTCCTTTTGCTAGGGCATCTGCCGTGTTAAGTCCACGACAGAATTGGTATGAGATGATTTTGTTATTTGCAAGGTTCAGGGGGAGTACACTCTTGGAGGATAACCTATTTGAGATCCTTGAATTTTTGATACTGCACTCTCTTCCTCTATAAGGTTTTGTCCTATATGGTTTCTCATGGAAGATTTTCAATGAGGCAATAATAATACAAGCATTGTGATATGTCATTTTCTCCTTATTTTCCCACTATGTTTTTAGAAGAAGTTTTTTCATGGCATACTACATACACTCATCTTTTTTCCCGTTGGATTTTTGGAGGAGACTTTAAACAAGATGATAATCGTAAGAAGAAGCAATGGTTAGGGGGTGTTAAGAATTAATTAACATCCATCAATTAGGCATAATCACTGCTTTCCCTCTAACCACCGACGATTGCTATTTGGGCTGCTGCTTTGTCTTTAGGTGGTTTTTGTGTTTAGTTAGGGTTTGTGTTCTACTCGAAAAGGCGAGGCGGCGACTCTCTAGAGAAGGAATAATGTCCTTTCCTCTCAACCCCCGTTCAGGTGGTGCGTCTAGCAACATTAGAGAGTGTGTAGAGGTGTGTCTCCGGCAGATCTCGAGAGATTTGGTCGGTGATGGTCTTCAGTGGATCTTCGTGGATAACGTCTTCATTCGTGTGTTTACAAGTTGAACCCTTACGATCTATAATTTTCTGTCATCGGCAACAATAGTTGTTCTAGTGCGTTGGTCCTATGAGGCCTTAGCACGCCGATTTACGCACTATCTACTACTTCATCCTTCCCAAAATAAGTGACTCAACTTTGTACTAGCTTTAGTACAAAGTTAGTACAAAGTCGAGTCACTTATTTTGGGACGGAGGGAGTACAATAAGTTTTGTCCGGCTCCGATGAGGGAAGGACGATGACGGCGACGCACCTTCGGTTGGCTTCATGGCTTAAAGTCATCACTGGGTGATCCAAGGAACTGAACGTGTTTTTTTTAATTTCTAATAATATTCGTTGTACTGCGATGATTGATGAAGAACTAGTTGTTGGGGCGCCACCCGGTGGCGCCGCCTAAGACGAAGCTGGGCGGTGCCAGGTGGGAGGCGCCCCTTTCACATTGCTGGGTGTAGTTCACAATGTTATTACCAAAAAGAGAACGGTGGAAATGCAACACACTCATAGCATGAATCAGCCTTAGGAGTCATAGATATTAATATGTTCTTATAGTTTACATGACTGGCGACATAAACAACAATGATTGAAAAGCAACACGCGCAACACAGAAGCGAAGGTACAATAGGAGCATTTTCATCTCTTGTTGTGAAAAGGAAGTCCTGCCTAAAGCTAGAAATGCACAAGTATCATATATTATTGACACCACTTTTTTTGCTTAGAAATCAGAACATAGAGAAAGAAAATGGGGGATAAAATTGCTTCCACCAATTCCAAGCGAAGATAAACCTGAATGGACAAGCACATATATTAAGAAAGGATATGATTAATCACTTCGTAAGCCAATTTCCATAAGGCTATGATTGGAAGGAGGTCGGAAGGACGGCACCGCATGACGAGCCCTATCCATGCTGACCGTAGTCCTCGACCTGATATGCAACCTCCGTCGCTCACTATTCAATGCACATAGAAAAATCAGGATTGTAGTAGGCATGTCTTAGGTAAGATATATATGTGTAAATGTAAAGTTTTACAAATCAAGCATGCACTAAATGGAAGTACCTATTATACATAAAAGGGAAGTACTCCCTCCATCCCATAATGTAAGACGTTTCTGACACTACGCTAGTGTCAAAAAACGTCTTACAGTATGGGATGGAGGTAGTAACTGAGATAGATGTTGGGTTTCTTTCTTAGAAGGAAGTTGGTCATCAAATAGGCATAGATAATCAAATTTGGAATATCCCCAGGAACAATTAATTTTTGAAACTCACGGCAATATGTAGTGCATGTGTGTTAGGTCAGATAGATATGTTGTAGAGATTTAATAATGAAGCATCCACTGAACAAAAGAAACAATTATATATGAAAAGGAACTCTGTGGGCTATGCATGTTTCAGTGTCATGTAACTTATGTTACAGAACAAAACCAAGCTAGTAAAGAATCCATTGTGAAATCTTCATGTGGTAAAGAATATTTGTAGAATAACATGAAATAAATATTTATTGTCTGCCATTAGTATTACATGTTGTGTGGTCTGACTATTACAATGCATATCTAGAAGTATTTTGACGAGGCTGCTAGCCTGAATGTGGATCTACCGCGTGCTGCTCCTGTCCCCTCTCCCTCAATTCATCCTCATGGACTTGACAAGGTGACTGTCTCCTTCTCTGCTCTCAACCCCTCTAAGTTGTTACTTAAAATTTAACCATTTCTCTGTTTCTACCTATTGCCTCTGTCAATGCAATGGCTTAGGCCCCCCAGGTAGCTGCACAATTCATTCATGTCATGCGTTAAACAAATCGATTCCACTCAACACCTCTTAGCCACTAATCGAACATCAATTAGACTGATTATTAGTGCTTAAATAAATCACTAACTGCATCAGTACACCTTTCACAAGTGAACACATCGGTATGTAATGGATGGTATCTGTGAAATTCTAGAACACTAATTCACCTTTCACAACAAACAAATCTCAATAGCGCCTTATTTCTTTATTTCTCCATATTTCACAATAAATGATCAAGCATCTTTATGCATGTACCAAAGCATTTACCATTGTAGGAGCTTCCCAACTTTGCCTTCTGAGTTGTACGTTCTCTTCCATGGTTTAGACTCCATACGACCTTCAACGCCACCACCGATGACCGATCCCAATCATTGAGCCGAGCCTGGAGGCCATCAAAGGGACCGCCGTTTCCATAAAGGGACGGGTTGCCCTGAGATGGATGACACCAAGTCGATGGCACACGCTAGACGAAACCTAGCCCATATTAAAACTTGGGGGGGGGGGGGGGGGGCTCGGCCAAGCCATGGTCCTAGCACTGCAGATTTCGGCGGCCACGAGATTGTACACCACCCATGGTAGCGGCCAGGTATAGTTCACCACAGTAGAAGTGGCACAAGGACAATGCACAAGGAGTGTCCATGAAACCAGGGCTTGGAGAGTTGGTTTATTTCTGTTCTAGTTTCCCATAGAATATGCACCTCACATATAGAATACCTTTCTCGCCACGAATGCAGACTGCATATGGGCTAGCAAGCCGAGCCAATAGGCATTTGTTTTTGTCTCGGCCTCGTGTTTCATCAGCAGTGTCCTCTTTGCCTGAAACATGCAAAAATGCTAACCAAATTAACAAGCAGAAAAGTATGGTGCCTGCTAGATCATGTTCTCATAGTCAAGGGTACACATTAGAGCTGCAAGTTAGTCGCCGCCAACGCAAAGCAGAGGTCCAGCTCAGTTCAACAGATAGTAGTAGGTTGTACCTCCTCTTTGACAGGCTCCAAGCCCTTACTGATGTTCCCACGCCAGCCTGAGGGGGCTGGAAGCTCTAGTATTACCTGCATTACATGCCTGCTCATAAATTTGAAAACAGCTTGGCTAAAACCTCATATAACTTTCAGAATAATAAAACATGCAAAGCAGAGTTCTGATAACAAAAGCATGCAATGTACCAGGATTTTTGATAAATAAAATCAAGAGGCCATGTTATACTCCAACAAGCTATACTACAATATTGTCAGTTCTATCATCACACCGATTACATAATAGATGCATTGTTCAAGCATACCCAGGAGATAAACTTTAGATTTAAAACTGAAAATACACAAAAATCAATTGTCATATACATCCTCACAACCAAAGAAAGCACGCACGAAGAAAGTTATAGTTTTTCAACATATTCCTTCTAGGTCTGCAGCACACCCTACATTAAACTAAACATGCCCCTCAGGCAATTTTGGAACTCCTTTCGAACTACAAAGTTCATCTAGAACTGATAATACGTAACATTGAATAATTCATTTAGGCTAAAACACCCAGAGTCTTTTCAAGAAGGCCGCCTCGACAGTGCAGATGTATCAAACAGACCAGTCTAAATTTTAAGCACCAAGAAATTCATTTTTTTGCTGCTCCCCACAGGCTATAGATATGAATACCAATGGAGTTGCATACAGTAAGAAATGCAGAAATAGGAAAGTGATTTGCAGTCTCGATACCTCTCGCCTGAGGTCGTCGCTGACGCTTCCTTCATCCCCGACATCCTCCTTCAGTGTTCCGCTCGCTTCAAGCTCTGAAATCAGCACGCACGCCACACCACACAGAAGAAACACCAAATCAAGCGGTCAGCTGTCCATCACTACCATATACGCATCGAATGCGACCTGATCGGCGCAACAAAAGATTTAAAACCCACTCACTGTGCCATCGTCTAGGAGGCGTCCCGAGCCGGATCCTGAAGAAACAGATCATCGCCATGCAGACCACCGCAGCCACCACTGCACCGGCGCAACCTCGATCTCGGAGTTCGATTCCACCTTCAACCTTCCAACAATCTGCAGTAAGCAACTCACTTGGATGTCGGGCTTGATAGAGCTCTAAAGAAATACACTACATGAGTTACTGCTTGCTAAGTTTAGGAGTTAAAAAAAGTGTTCTGGATGTGTGGATAGGCTCTGTTTCTACTCTATGTGGGAAGAACGGTTCATAGATTTGGAGTCTAAATCAAACTGAATTTTGTGTACATTGAAATGGAGATGCATCAATAATTTTGTGTACATTAAAATGGAGAATTAGGCTTGGATTGGATTCCCATTACTTTTATCCTACCTCAACAATTTTTGGTTAGGATAAAATCATGGGGTTTTCCCAAAAAAAAAGCCCAGTAAGAAAGTAATCATAAGAATTAAAGCCTAGCAGAGAATCAGTTGGCATGTCAACATTCAGACAAAACAAAACCTACAGTCCTGGATTTTTGTTCCATCTAAAAAAGGTGCAATGTTAGAAACGGGAGTAAAATAAAATGTTGTGCACATGAGAATCCAGAAAATTCATATAAGCAATGAAGCAAAGATTAACAGTAAATTTAATCTGCAAAATTCATCTCGAGACTGCCATACTTCACCCAGGAGCTAGGAAAGCTAGAGTGCATATCACACACACATTCAGGCAAGTAAATTACTTCGATTGAATCCATTCCTTTTCATATATGGCATAAAGGCATCTAAAGAAGAAAAATACTTGATGATGTCAGTTTACCTTGCTAAGCTCATAAAATCCATCCAACTGATTAAGAAGCTCCATCGTCGTCCGCAGGATCTCACGGTCATCACTGGTTCTGGCTGCTCTGCGCCTCGGGTGCGGGCTGCTGCTGTTGATCTTCAGCGAGGCCCAGAACCACCAAGCTAGACCTGCCACCAAAAAGGCATGGGCTCCAATCAGATCCAGCCCCACGCATTTGAAATGGTATAGTACTCGAACTCGTATGAATAGAGCATGGCCACAAACCTCGGGAGAGTCGATCGCACGTTTGGCTGGCTGGCATGCTCGACCAAGGTCGCCTTCAGTACAGGGTTCTTATTCAGGGCATTTTCAAGTTGTGGAGTTGGTAATTGACAAACCGAGTGTGATGTTATGTAGAAGTCTTGATACATGACTGTTTTTTCTATTTTTGAACAGGAATAAATACGAAATTTGGTGCAGGCTTATGAGGAAAGTAAATATCGATCAGCAGTTTAACCTTCAACTATTAGGACGTTACCATTTCTGTTTCTAGAACTAACTATTAGATAGAAAAAGAGTGTTTGTGGCACTCGCTAAAATTTTAGTACAAGTTATCAACACATGATACACTCTGTACTTAAATTTTAGTACCTCTTGTACGTTAAAGAAAAAAGAACAGCTAACACATGATGCGCATCCTAGAGACTTCTTTTGCATGCAAAAGAACACATATAGGTGTATCGGGAGAAGAGAAGTGAACAAACCTGCAGTAACACACCATATGACTGAGGCTTTGTCAGGATAGCATACTTCAGGAATCCTACCCATAACTTCGGATATTTCCATGTCTGCCATGACAAAATGATGACTGAAGCGTCAGAAATGAAAAAAAAACACTAACTGAATTCATGCCCAACACAAAAGTGAGCACCTGCTTGCTAATAAGGCGTGACATGATCTCCATCACAAAATCCACCTGAAAGGAAGTCTGTCTCACTATCAGGTTATAATATAATGAGTAACAAATCAGCAAAACTGAGAGCTATTGACTTCAGCAAAAGTGAGAACTGTTGACTTGAGCATGATAATAATGCATAAACCACACCAAAGATGGGGGCGTACTGTCTTTGGGGCCGTGGAAGTGGACGAAGAACTATTGCATCCCATAAAAATAGCAACAAATTTGAAAGGAGGGACTGGTTAATTGTATTTTTTAAACTTCGCACAGAAAACTGAATATTTTTTTCTTCTTTGCGGAAACGAAAACCAAAGAACATAAAATCAAGATCTGCAAGTATAACTTGTATACTGCATATTCTCTTGACATGTATAATTAGTATTTAAAAAATGACAATGTAAAGCAAAGAAAATTGGCAGTAAGAGAAAGAGCTAGCTAGCAAATAATTAGATACAGACCAGGTTATCAGTTAGACACAGACCAGGTCATCAGTTAGACAGAGAATATAAGCACGTAATTAAATCACAGAAAATAGAACAAAGGATCATAAAGCAATCCTTCGTGGTGAGATACCCCTTTATTTTTCTCGAATTTGGAATTAACTTCTTTACACAATACACACAGCAACTGAGTATATTTGCATGTAATGTTGTACCAAGGATGGACAAGTGATGAACATGAACTGAATCGTAAAATCCGTATAATTTCCATTGTTTGCTTTCTAGGACAAGGCAGAATCATGAGCAAGTAAAATACAGTCAAGTAAGTTGCAAGCACCTAATAAGAGGTCTGACATCGGACATATGCCATGGAAATATAGTAGTAAGCCAAAATGGACCTTTTTCTTGATTCCTATCTTTTATATCCTGCAAGAAAGAGTATGGAATCTCAGTGGTGTGCGGCTAACAGATAATATTTATCAGAGCATGCCACTGTCAGACAATAACCAGCTGAGACATGTAGGATATAAAGAAATTTACCACACCTCAGCATCAACAAGCGATTCATCATCCTCAGTGTAGACCATGTTGGACACCAAAGTCTAGGGAATAAATACAAAAGGAAGATGTTAAAACTGTAAACAGGGGAAAGATTAAGCAGCATTAGCTTGGACAAGGAAAATCATATACTGGTATTAAGCGTGGCAAGCACTCCTGCAGTCCTTCAGGGCGGATGCTAACATCACAATACGCTGACCTGAAAAGGTTTACTTATAGTTAGTCCTATAATTCAACACAGTCAGTCAGTAATGTCATCAATGGCTCATAGTTTTTGAGATCTCAGATTCTCGGCTATATTGTGTGCATTTGTTCGTATTACGTGGATGAAAAAGACATCAACCTACAATACACCTGTTCCAGATTTAATACCAACTTTAATACAAGAATGAAGAGCTGGTCTGAAAGAGGATGCCACTTTTATGTTTGTTGAGAATGAGAATACATGCATACCATAACAGATTAACTTCCAAATGAAGTGTGTCTCTTACTTGCATATGACAGTGCTTTTTTTTATTGGATATTTCACATTAATAAGTGATTCTCCTTTCTTGAGTGAGCGATGTGAACATCCACAAGTAACCAAGCACTTAAGAACATATAACAAGATAAGTTGATAGTATCTTGCTTCGAGGGATTTATGTTTGTCCTTTCTTGAGTGAGCGATGAGCACTACAACACCGTTCTTCTAATGCGACATGTCATCTTGAAGAACATTGACAAAAAATTGATCTGTTGTACCCGCAAGAACTCATCATGCACCAGGAACTCATCTAGCAGGACACCAAAACCATTATCGCTGCTCCTTAATGCACCGGACCTTGGTTCAAAGCATAATCAGTTTTAGGACAAACCCATTACAAAATTATTTCACAAGAGATTGTGACTAACAAAAAGAAAATATGACACCATCACTTTTTGACGATTGACAACATCAGTTCTCTATGAGCCACATACAAACTAATCACTTTATTGCAATATGAAGATCATTCTAACCACTTAATTATTCTTTAACCTCTCCTTCTTGGAACTAACAAAAAAAACTGCATAAGATAGCAGAAAAGGTGTAGATGTGCTCTGGTAGACATCTTACCTCTCCTCTCCTTACTGTTGAAGTTTCTTCCTGATACACGAGATGAACCCACATCTAAAGAAACTAAGTTCAAGGTGAACACCATACACAACAACCATGAACAGTAAGGTAAAAAGAAGCAACAGCAATAAAAAAATCCTGATATTACCTACAACCCCAACAATTTATCCTCATTTTGGATCCAGCACAGAGAAGAAAGACGAGAGGCGGGTTGTACCTGATGCTCCTGTAGCGTGCGTCCTTCTCAGCATCGATCTTCTTCATGGCGCCGAAGACGAGGAGGAGAGAGGCGGCCGCTTGGCAAGCGAGCCAACAGCCGCACCCTTCATCGACCCGGCTCGACCTCGTCCTCCTCGACATCCTCATCGGCGACGCCTTCCCCTTCCTGATGCCAACACCAGCACGCCCGCCGACCCGTCTCCGTACAACAACGGTACCTCCAGCGGATCCAATAGCTCAGACACCGGCATGAGCGGCCCGTCGGCATCGGATCTCCTCCGTCTGCCGTCCTTGTGGCGGCTAAGGAGCAGGGGCAGGTCTCGTGCTCCTTCAGAGGAGGAGGGAGGCGGTCAGGGAGAAGGAGACGAGCGGGATGGAGAGAAGTACGGGAACGAGAAGATAGCTGGAGAAGGAGAACTTGCCGGGGCGCCGGGCCACTCGCCGGGCAGCACGTACGCCATCCGCTTTGGCGGCGGCGACTGAACCCAAGCCGGTCACCTCTGCCGGCGGCGGAGGAAGGAGGTGGCGTCGCGAGGATGGAAGGACGGCGGCACCTTGCTCCAGCAGGAGGAGGGGAGTAGACGGCGTGCACAAGAAGGAAGGGGATCAGGCAGCAAAGGGAAGGAGGAGACGTGTCTGCGAAGGAGAAGGGAAGGACGAGGGTGTGGGGATCGATGGGGTGTTGACTGCGTACGTTTTTGTCAAGCGTTGAAACGTTGGGGAGGTGTTACCTGGGTGGATCTTGCCACAGTAAAAAATTTAACGTGGCACGCGCGAGCGGACGCTATTGATGCACACCTTATTGTTTTGGATAAGTTGAAGGTTTTTCAGAAAGCACAACGTGATTTTGGCCTAGTCCACGGCCTAGCTCCCCATCCCGCCGCCGCCCTTATTCAGCGGCAACCTGGTCCCACAACCCCCTTGAAAAAATCACGGAGGGGGCCCTCTCACATCTCGCTTACATGCTGGGCCCACCTGACGTCAGTCAAAACGAATCCCTCCGCCTCGCGTAGGACGCACGCTCTCCTCTTCTTCTCCAAAGGCAACCACACCTCCCTCTGCGACTCCGTAGCCTCTACTCGCTTGTGCTTTGGGCGATTCCATCCAAGGAGAGAAGAGGAGAGGAGAGGAGGAGGCGGCAGAGGAGAAGTTTGGCAGGGAGATCGATGGGGCTGTCGTTCGGGACGCTGTTCGGGGCGTTGTTCGCGAAGAAGGAGATGCGGATCCTGATGGTCGGCCTCGACGCCGCCGGGAAGACCACCATCCTGTACAAGCTCAAGCTCGGCGAGATCGTCACCACCATCCCCACCATCGGTACCGATGCTGTTCGCCGCGCTGCTATTTTCTGCTTCCGGTTTCTTCCTGTCGCGCTCACGCTCGCTCACACGCCCAAATCGTATGTGCGGCCGAACCGCTGGCCGGGCTCGCATGAATTGCTTCCGCCGTTAGTATAGCATGAGAAAAATTAGAACACTGAATTATCCATATGCCTTCTTTCACTTCTGTCTAATCTAGTGTGCTAGATTTCTTTGCTGGTAGCCTGGTACCAATTGGGTTCTGTACTTGGAACAATTGATTTTGTACCTGTGCCAGTTGAAGTTGAAGTGTTGAACCCCCTATCGTTTAGCTACTGCTTAGTCTGTCTGTGGGTGCCTGGTGCGTACGTTGAATCAAAGATTTTGTGATACTCCCGTTCGGTTAGAGCTATTTTGTTAGGTTCAGCAGCTTAAGTTGCTATTAGAAGTTGTCCTGGAATCCGTATCGTCAAACATGTTCAGGTTTGCCAGAATAATAAGTAGAGAAAAGTAGCAATTTGCATTTCAAATACAAACCGGCGATCCAGTTAGGGCCTTCTATTGCAATATGGCTTCTATTTCAGATGTTACTTCTGTTAGTAGTGAAGTACTTGCCAAATTGGGGGTGTTTGTACTTCTGTTAGCAGGGGTTAATGTTGTGGTTGCTTACTCATTGTTTTTTCTTGTTTTGGCTGGGAGGCAGAAGTAAGGATTATATCGCTGATGATATCGTTTTGACATTTTGTTTACACAAGGGTTCAACGTGGAGACAGTAGAGTATAAGAACATCAGCTTCACTGTTTGGGATGTTGGTGGCCAGGACAAGGTTAGGGTTTTGCTATTTTCTTCTTCTTGGGTCACTCTTTGGCTGTTATTTCCTTTTTTGTCGTCACATGAATAAAATGCTAATCACCTGTTTGCAGTTACTAAAGTGTTTCATTGACAAAAGTCTATTTATGTAAAGACAAGCTGATGATTTATGTATGCCATTTTCAAAACAGATAAGGCCTTTGTGGAGGCACTACTTCCAGAACACTCAGGGCCTTATCTTTGTTGTCGACAGCAACGACAGAGACCGTATTGCTGAGGCAAGAGATGAGCTCCACAGGATGCTGAATGAGGCAAGTGCTATATATACCTGTTGAAATGTTGGACTGTGTTATCTTCTGTAGATGCACGGTTTAATTTTTGGAAACTCATGTATTATAGAAGTATTAAACATTACATTCAGAGTACATGTGTAAAAATTTACATCCTGAAGTATCTTATCTTATTGTTCTAAGAAAAAGAATCTTATCTTATTGCACATGGTACATCTTGGGGATATCAATAATACTGTGTCCCGGCAACTAGAATACTTTGCATGCTTTACATATGGTGATTTTGAGAACTTGATTTTGCACCATTAATAACTAATAAGTCTACATTATCATATACTTTTCTCACCTTACAATGGTATATCATTCTTTTGAATTTTGTCTATGTCTACCTGTGAAGTCAGTTCCAACAGTAATGTTTTTTTACCGGATTCCCTCAGTAATGTTTGCTAACTGTCACTAGGATGAGCTGCGCAATGCTGTATTGCTTGTTTTTGCTAACAAGCAAGATCTTCCCAATGCCATGAATGCTGCTGAAATAACAGATAAGCTTGGTCTACACTCTCTGCGTCAGCGACACTGGTATTTGACCCTTTCTGATTTTATACCTAGATCATAATTTTGCTAAGGCTTTCTGATAAGCTTGGTGTTACTTTCCGTTCTATTGCAGGTATATTCAGAGTGCTTGCGCCACAAGTGGGGAGGGTCTGTATGAAGGGTTGGACTGGCTCTCCAACAATATAGCCAGCAAGGTTTCTATCTAACACTCATGGCTGAAATGGCAATTTTTTTGGTCAACTTCGCTCTGGTGTTTATTTTTTGGGGTTCTAGTAGTACAAACTTTTTCCAGTCTTCAGCATGGTTGCATTATGACTTTGATATTCAGATATAAATGATGCATGACACTAACAAGCGCTATTTTCTTCACTGGATTGCAGTCCTGAAAGCTTCCAATGGATTGGCAGAACCGCAGAAGCAACTGGCGGCTGGACAAATGACTGGAATATGTAGGCATGTTAAAATGCTGCCAGAGTGTTGACATGTCTTTGTAAGCTCTATCTTTGAGCAGTTATCACACTGTTACTATGTTGTATCAATGATTGAATGTGCACACGAGGAAAACCTTTATGCTATAGTGAAAATGTCAGGTGCTCCTGAGCCTGATGAGTCATGAAGATCCTGCCCTGATTTTGTGAACCGAGATGTATTCTGTGCGTGATTAATCTCATTCCTGTGTATAATTGATCCGTCTCTCTAGTTAACGAACGTTGCGACGTGTTTGGTATCTGAGGATTATTATGGTAATCTCGTTTTGGATAAGCTAGTTTTGCAGATTTGGTTGGGGTTTTCTCGCATTTTTTTTGGTAAGGTTTCTATGGGTTTTATAGCTAGATTTTGTTGGATGGTTAAAATGTAGCTATAATCACAACCCCTTTAGCCAGCAAATGTTCACTCTGGGATGGCATTTGCGAATGTTATTTACCCAAATACTCCCTTCGTTTCTAAATATAAGCCTTTTCAGAGATTTCAATATGAATTACATATAAATGTATATAGACATTTTAGATTCTAGATTCACTTATTTTGCTTCGTATGTAGTTCATATTGAAATCTTTATAAGGTCTTGTATTTAGGAACGGGTGTACTTTAGAATACACATGGCAATTTCTTTAGAAACATGTGGCAAATTGTGGCAACAAAAGGATGTTGCTGTGTTCGCTGAAAGGAGTTGTCATATTCCCGCAACATAAAATCCAGTGACAAACGTTCGCAAATGCCATCCGAGCAAACGTTCGCTAAATAGCATTACTAGCGTATTTTTTTGCAGGAGAATCACAACATATGTTTTTTTTTGAGAATCACAACATATGTCAGCGACCACAGTACACGACTGGGCCATGCCGCGGTAGGTACGGCCCAAACGGCTGAACCCCCAACGGAGCAGCTAAAAACTCTGCTGCCGGCGCTAGGAACACTCCAGCAGCTCCTCTCTGGACGAGACGAATCGAAGCCGATCTGCCTTTCCAAATGCCGCAGGCGCAGGCTATGTCGGTCCTGCCGGTGGTGCTCCTCGGCTGCGGCGGCGTCGGCCGCCACCTCCTCCGCCACATCGTCTCCTGCAGGCCTCTCCACGCCAACCAGGTCAGGTTCATCCACCCTCCGCTTTCCCCTCCCCGATTCGGCGGCGCTCTCGTCGCTCATGCGTGCTACCTGGTTATGATTATAGGGCGTCGCCATCCGGGTGGTGGGCGTTGCCGACAGCTCGTCGCTGCTCGTCGCAGACGACGTCCGCGCCAGCGGCCTCGATGACGCGCTCCTCAACGACCTCTGCTCCGCCAAGTCCGCCGGCTCGCCCCTATCCTCGCTGCTCGCTCGCGGTATGTGAAGTTTCATTCCATCCGTATCGATCCTTATGTTGCAGCGCAAGTGGGTTCAACATTCATCAGAGTACTATTTAAAAATACGGAATCTACTTTTCTTCCCATACATGCAATGTAATTTGATGTATGACTGGATTGGTTGTGGAGTTCCAGGGCACTGTCAGGTGTTCAACAAGCCGGAGGCAATGGGGAAAGTCATCGATGCTGCTACCATGCTTGGAAGAACAACCGGTTTGTTAATTCTGCACTCTGTTGCTCATAGTATATCACAGACAACGCACCAACCCATTTTCCCTCGCACACCATATATTATGCTTGCCACGTTATTTGTTTCAATCAATAGAAAACATAAAATGAAGATCCCAGCTTTGCTCTGTGTGATGAGTTTGGTGATACTTCCTGTTATCCATGTACTGATCTTCTTTATTGCTTGTGTTACACTTGAACACTTTTTGTAGGTCTGGTGATAGTTGATTGTTCTGCAACTTATGACACCGTTGGTGTGCTGAAGGATGCCGTGGATCATGGATGCTGTGTTGTTTTGGCAAACAAAAAACCTCTTACATGTGCTTATGTAAGGCTATCTCGACGCCTAGTCTTACCAAGTGATGTATAAGATTCACTGGTTTATATTCAGTCAATGAGATAAATTTCGTATGTGCTTTACCTGATTTGCTTGCTTTTCGTGCAGGAGGATTTTAAAAAGTTGACGTCCCACTTCCGTCAGATAAGATTTGAATCTACTGTATGCACAAGCTACTAGTAATCATTTCTTGATTTCTTTCTCTTTTCATATTGAATATTTGGTCATTTTTTTGTGAAGTATTCTGATAGTTTGTTCATCACTCATGTTCATACGTTATTCTTGTTCATTTTATGTCAAAAAGATAATGTGACTGGACTGCAGGAGTCAAACCATGTATATTACATTATCTTATTTGGTTCTTTCCACTGTTTATTTGATATCTGATGCTTCAATTTTTACAAAGGACATCCACCAATCTTTGCAATTCTTACTTCCAGGTTGGAGCAGGTTTGCCTGTAATAGCTTCTGTAACCCGTATTATTGCATCTGGAGATCCAGTTTCCCGAATCGTTGGCAGTCTGAGTGGTACATAATTTGTAGCATGCTTGTTATGATAATGAAGTGTTTTACAAATAACAATACAATACACTCTTTCCTTAATACACTATTGTAGGTACACTTGGCTATGTGATGAGTGAGCTGGAGGATGGAAAAAAATTTAGTGAAGTTGTGAAAACTGCCAAGGCTCTTGGTTATACAGAACCAGGTCTAAAAGATGTATACTCACCTCATATCTGTCATCCTGATATTTATATATGTCTAGTTGTTTACCATTGGTCAATGAGAAGAAAATTACGTTGATACTATAAGCTTATTTCCAGGAAACTATGGTACGTAAGTAAAAGATAGTTGTATAGTTGTATCATTGGGTTGGAAGGAGAATGGATAATTTTATTCAGACTGAAGCAATATGTTGCTACATTTATCTGTATTATGCCATATTAATATATGTAGTTCTTCTAACAGACCGCTGTTTGATGAGTATATGGAAAATTGGTAAAGCTTAGACTATAGGATGGAAATAAACTGATGTGCTCTCATGCTATTTTTCTACTTCTCAATAGTAAACTTTAGAAATAAAATCTAAAATGTGCATTTTTGGTTGTCTTAAGGCATGAGATTTTGGAACGTAGCTATAGGCCTGACCTACTTTACTAAAAACACAAGAAATCAGAAAAACCAGTTCATTAAATGAGTTATATTTTTGTGTTTGACTTTTCTTTGTGAAAGCATGCTAAAGGTGAATATACTTTGGTTTTTAACTAAGGACTAGGTACTTTGCTTAACTTATGCTTTACATGGGAAAGTGCATTTACCCTGCTGTTTATCTTTTGTAGATCCACGTGATGATCTCAGTGGGATGGATGTGGCTAGAAAGGTTAGATAGCTCACGTCTCTTCATGCATTGAGTTAGTTAGCTGTGTTCTACTTATGAATATCAACAGAGTTCACTTTACTTGTGTCTTTGTTTAGCCTTTGGCAGTATTTTTCTTCTTCCGTTAAGTGAAGTAGTGAACTGATATGTATATTCTAACTGCTGTTGCATGTTACTTTTGATGAGTTTATGTTTTATTGCTAGGATCTGATAGAAAAAAAATCTTAACCAGTACAACCAAATACACAAAATGCCCATCCAATTCAAACAGGACAGGCCTACTTTGTCTACTTATCCTATTTTGAATTTCAATACCTTCACCTTCCGGATAGCCATTTATATTTGGTGTACATCAAATAATATTATGTTTCTCTAGAAAGGGAACTTATGTTCAGGTTTCAAATGTTTAATAACTTCCATTTGATCCTTTTTTAATTTGTCAAACATATTCGGTATATGTGCAGGCGTTGATCCTAGCTAGGCTTCTCAGGCAGCAGATCAGCATGGAGAATATCAATGTATGCCTATCTTCAATACTGTTCAGCAATTTGAATTATTCTGATGTGCTTGTTTTTGTACAAACATGGTTCCTTGTGCATGGGGTGCTGTTTTTCGTTGTTATAGCTTAACCAATATGCATGTTCCACCTTACTCTTAGTCTGACTGTTCACAAACAGTCAAGTAGCTTCTGGGTGAATCAATTCCTTTCCAAATCACTCTACTTGGCGATAACTTGCTTCATATATTCATATGCTGGCACTTAGTTTTTCATTCGTAGGACTTCTCTTGATTACTAGGGAGTAGATTAGATAACATGCTACAGTTTGAAAAACTACCCTCCAATGCCTGTAAAGATATTATTTGATTGATCCAATAGTTTCCGTTTTTAAACTAAAAAAATCATTGCTTGTTTGAGTTCCTATTTTTGCCAGAAAGCTGCATCATATATACTGTCCTACATTCTAGCGTGGAAGTTTGTGTAACTGAATAGGTACTCTATACTATTTAGATGAGCTAATTTTGTAGTTCTCTTCAGGTCGAGAGTTTATATCCGAGTGAGTTAGGACCTGAGGTTATGTCCACAACGGATTTCCTTGAGAGTGGGTTGGCAAAACTTGATCAGACGATTGAAGAAAAGGTTAAGGCAGCATCTTTGAGGGGAAATGTTCTGCGCTATGTTTGTGTCATTGGAAACACAGGGTATGTATCCTGACCAATTTGATGGGCATTGTGCATTGTGCAATGTCCTTCTGCATCATCACTCAGTGCTTTTACCTGTACATCAAAGCCTCCACTCTATTCTCCAAAACTACAGCAGTATTTATTTTCGGCTCATTTGCTGAAATAAAATACCATGATGTTTGTTTGACATTTTCTTTAAATGCTTATCTTTTGCATGCTGGTAGGTTAGTCTCAATGTTCTTGATATCCCCATTTTGTAGGTGCCAAGTGGGCCTTCAAGAGGTCCCAAAAGATTCTGCACTGGGGAGGTTGAGGGGAAGTGACAATGTGGTATGTTATATTTTTCTCTTTCTTGTTCGTTCATTGTCATATGCCACTTCTCTGTCAGCAGCCTTTTTTTTAATCCGAAACGGAGGCATGAGATTTGCCTCATCCATTAAATAAGGAGAGAATAGAGTTTAGAGCTTTACAAAGCACCCACAAAAACGGCATGACACTTACTCATGAAAAATGATAGGCCCTAGTTTCTTAGCGCCTGTGGTAACCCAAAGCTGGTGCTAAGAAGGATTGGCGACAGGGCACACTTGTTGCAGAACATCCAAGCATTTCTTTCGTTCCAGATTGTCCAGAGACAAGCATGGTGAGAGAAGCCATAGCCTGCCTATTGGGTCTGAGTAGGGTTTCTTTTGCCTTCCACTAGACGGGCCAATATCTTGTCAACCCTTCCAGACCATTAATTGATGCAAAGAATGCTCTACCTTTTACTGGTTGCATTGCCCCTTCTTTTTGGTGCCGTTGACAATTTGGGATAAACAGAGGTACACTAAAAGTACCGAAGTCAGTACTGCTTAAGCTGGCTTATAATGTGCTAGAAGCAGTTTGATTAAAAATCTCAGCTTCTACTAGTTTCCATAGATATCTTTTGGAACAACAGCAGAATCAAGTCTTACATGTTTTAATGTTCGAAGTGGTGCTGTCCCATGAATTATCAAATCAATTAGCGTCCTGAATGGCGAAGGAATCCTTTTGGTCTCCAATTTTTTGCTCTGTTACTTTAAAAGTTCACCTTTTGTTTTCTGAAAACCAGTGTCTAACTACAAATGCATCATTTATCCTGATCAGGTGGAGATATACAGCAGATGCTACGAGAGCTCCCCGCTGGTGATCCAGGGTGCAGGAGCCGGGAACGACACCACCGCCGCAGGAGTTCTCGCTGATATAATCGATCTCCAAGATCTTTTCCAGGCAAGACCGTGATTGTCTTGTTTAGCACCAAGGAGTTTAATTATTGCGTTGTATGATCGACCATAATGTCTATTGAACTGAAATTGGTTTTGGCGTTTGAGGTTGTATGAACATTTTCGGTTCTGTTTGGCTGCTGTCGATTTGACAAATCAGGATGGTGCTTTGCACTCGGGCTGTCCTTTAAAATTTAGGATATATCCTGTGAAAATAGGCAAATTTCTTTGTGAAATCATATCTAAAAGGCTATTAAAACTGTCCATTCCTTTTACGAAGTATGCTCATATATACATTTTTTTGACATTCTGCTCATATATACATATAATAAGGGTTCCGCCAATCAAAGGTACTCTCTCCAATCTCCATCCATATATATTAAAGGTCTGATCCGCCGCCTCCTCCGGCTGGTCTCACATAAATGTGATAACATGTCCAACCATTATATAAACTAGTTGCATGTCCAACCATTATATAAACTAGTTGCATGCCCGTGCGTAGCCACGGAATACGAAATGTGTCATGAAAAATATAAATAAAGTAATAATTTAAATTTGTAAAGTACTTAACTTCTACATCTCTCACGAAGAACTATACCTTCACAACCCATATTATCCACCAGCCTAATAATCTCTTGAATTTCTACTTAAGAGACCAACAAAAGATATCTTGCTTACTGAAAAAGGCTTTCGACCCGCTTTATATATAAAGCAACGATCCAGCCAACCTCATACAACTCCACACCAACACAATCAGGGCAAGATACAAGAATGTTGAGAACAGCTACACCACCTTACACAACTCCAAGCCATCTACAGGAGGGAAGAGAGAGCTCCGCTTGAAGTCGCCGAAGGCCTCAATCGTGAACAAATCACAACGAAGAGTCGGAGCTGTGCACAACGAACCGATTACTCCAAGGCGGAGCCTTCAACAAGGGCATGGCACCGAAGTATCGAGGTTTCCCCCGGAGCAACACGGAGGAGGAAGAGGAACCACGTGGACGCCTTCAAGAAGGAGACGACGCGACCGCCCATAGGCGCCGCCGCCGCCGACCTGGCAATGCCAGATAGGGTTTTCACCCGGCAAGCCCTCTTTGCCTTCGAGACGTAGTGTTGCAAGCACGCTGCAGAACCACCACCACCGACCGTTGTACCCAAGCTACCACACCGCCCGCACGACCATGGTAACCGGTCAACATCCGAGCTGCGAGCTCCGCCCACGAGCATCGCCTCCCACCACAGAGGCCGCAACCCCAGCATCCGAACCACTCCTCGACCGCCGCCGCCGCACACCGACATCGTCAACCGGTTAAGGGGCAGCAAAGGCCCCTCTTTCCGCCCCAAACAAGCTCCTTTGGCAGGATCGGGCGACAGCAAGATCTGGGCAGGGAAAACGCCGGTGGCTAGCTGTGCTGTAGCCACCCGAGACGCCCGATCTGGCACCTCCAAATCCCGGCGACGACGAGTCCGGGAGGCACCCCTGCCTCCCCCCTCACGGCGCCCTTGCCACCCACCGGCCAACCGAGCCAAACCAGACCACAAGAGGAGTCGCCACCAGCAGCCAATTCATGTGCCACCATGGCCGTAGAGGAGGGGGTCGAGCATACCGCTGTCGCGCCGCCACCTCCGCCAGCCCGCGCCAGAGAAGAGGCAGCCGCCCGCGATCTGTGTCGACCGCATCCCTTGCCGTCAGAGGAGAAGGACGGATGACCACCGCCTCCCCAGGCACATACCGCCACCGCTGCAAACGAACCGTTGTGGCGCCCGACGTTAGAGCCATGCCCCGGCCCGGGGTATTGACCCGCGCCAACCCCACCGCGCGGGGGGACGAGGATGCCCCGCCGGCACCGGCACCGACCGGCCTTTGCCCGGTCGGGCCACCCTAGCGGTGACAAGGAAGGAGGAGGGATGAGGAAAGGGGAGACCGGCGGTGTCGTGGTTCTAACTCTGACAGTAATGTAGGAGGGTATGAATGGAGAGGCTAGATCTTAGCTATGGAGGAGTTGTAAGCACACGATGTTTATGAGTTCAGACCCCTCTCGGAGGAAGTAACAACCCTACGTCTCGGTGCCCGGAGGCGGTCGATTGGATTATATGCGTATGAATAACAGGGGTGCGAACCCTTGACACTGAGGAGGGGGGTGGCTTATATAGAGTTCGCCAAGCCCCTCCAGCCCTCATTAATGCAGGGTTTAAAGTACATTAAGGCTGGGCGTTACTGGTAACGCCCCTAATAAAGTGCTATGATGACCATAAAAGCTACTTAATGACCGACCGTTTGCGTGCGGAGTGACTTTAGATCTCCTAGCAGTCGAGTGATGGCTTAGTGGTCGAGTGATAGCTTAGTGGTCGAGTGTGTTGAATCCGTCGAGTGGGATACCTCCAAGTCGATTGAAAGGTGACTTCTTCTAGGGATGTCCTTGGGTAGGGCACTTAGGACAGGTCCATGCCCCTACCCTAGGTACATAGCTTCATCATTAGCCCCCGAATGGATCGAGGTTCGAGTAGAGAAGGAGTTGGGGATCCTTCCGACCGGTTCTTCGTATTATATGAACGCCTTTTTCTGGATCAATTGTCAGGGATGACGTCATCAACTTCTTTCAGTCGCCTTGATCCATTCTTGGTTTCTTGTCGAGTGAGTTTCTTTACTTGAAGAATTCCGAGTGATGGTGTGGAGGAGATCTCTCGCCTGACGAGTTGTTCTGCAGCCCGCGGATTTTGCGGGATTTGAATTTCGGGAAGTGCGTGGGACGGGGGCGGCCGCAGTAAACAGATGGGATAGAACAGAACCTCCTCGATCTCCGCGCCACCTTTTTCGCCACGTACAGCGCGCGCCTATTGCGGGATCTGGCAGGATTGCCTAGGCCTACCAGTCAGTCACTCGGAAGCGACCTCTTATAAGCTACCGGCTCGGGACCCCCGAACAGTGTGCCTTCAGTTTTCCCCCTTCCTTTACAAAATCCTCCGCCACCTCCGCTCTCACCTCGGTGCCGTAGGTATGTTCGAGCTTCGCCGGCGACGATGGTGAAGGAGAAGACGTCGGCTCTGGAGCGCGCGAAGAAGGCAGCGGTGCAGGGGAAGGCGAAGAAGTCTGGTCAGGGCGGATCTTCTTCGAGGACCGCTCTGCCCAAGGATTGGATCCAGGGAGATTGGATGCCGTCGGCAATTCGGCAAGATGATCTTGATGATTTGGTTGAGGGGGGATTCATTCCCCACGAATCTGCGCGTCTTCCAGGGAAAGAAGTCGAACCCCAGCCTCTCGATGGTGAGTGCGTCCTCCTCACCACCCATATTGATCGTGGATTCTCTCTGCCTCCTCATCCTTTTTTCCGGAGCTTCTTGAACTTCTTCGGAGCGCAGCTCCATCACTTTACTCCCAATTCCATTGTGTATCTTGCTGCCTTTGTTTCCTTATGTGAGAACTTCTTGGGTTTCCGCCCCCATCGGGGGCTCTTCAAGCACATCTTCACTTGTCGCTCTCAGTCGGTTAAGAAAGCCAAGTCGAGTGATGAGAGGACGCAGGTGATCCAGTTGTGCGGGGGCCTGGCGATCCAAATGAGGGGAAAAAGCTCTTTTTCGTCCATTACCTTCCCTGAGTCGGTCCGCGGGTGGCAGTCGACCTGGTTTTACTATAAAGACTAGGTGACTCCGGGACAGGCGACTGGGCTTCCCCCTTTCTCCTTGAACCGAGCGGAAAAACCTGCCTCTCTGAAAGTGACGCCAGAAGAAAGGGTGCAAGTCAAGGTGCTGGTCGGTCGAGTGGTTCAGCTTGTCCACGAGGGCGTGACTGGCATGGACTTGTTGGATGTCTTCCTTCGGAGGCGCATCCAACCGCTTCAGGCTCGTGACCATCCGATGTGGATGTACTCGGGTCTCGATGACACCACTCGGATTCATCCGGAGGAGGCCACTGACGAGATGCTGGAAGGATGGCTGTCGAGTATCACAGGGAACAAGGACAACCCCGAGGAGCCAGGAGGATTCCTCCACTCGACCAAACATACGAAGTGGACAAGGTCTGACCTTGCGTTTCCGACTGTAATCTTGCTTTTTAATTTGTTCTCATTGAATCAGTCGATTGACTTTTGTCTCGTTTGCTGTCCTTCAGGCTATTACTGAGATGTACTCGATGCCCAATGGAGCGCAGGAGCAGGCCGAGGAAGGGGAGGCGAGTGGAGGCGAAAGTGGAGAGGAGTGGGAATCTGACGGTGAAGGAGAGGGGGATGACGACGACGACTCCAGTGAAGAGGAGGAGGAAGAAATCGAACCTCCCCGCTCGGAAAGGCGATCCAAGCTTACCCACGACCCTGTGCGGGAACGTGGTAAGGCGACCGTCCCTGTCGGGCAGTCGCCGAAGCGCCCTCGGACCACTTCTCCAACGCCGACAGAAAAAGCTCCCAAGCACCCACGAGCGACGCCGTCCAAGCCGCCAAAGGCTCTGCCTAAGATGAAGATGACCGTCCCCACCATTTCCGGGTAATAATAGAACTTGTTTCCCTTTGTTGACCGTGGACGGATCCTTGGTCGATTCATTGAATAATCTGACCGATTTTTGAAATTTGCAGTGCTGCTACCTCAGAGATCTCTGCCAAGGACGATGATCAAGAAATGGAAGATGTTGTTACCTCCAACCCTGGTATGATTTCAGATGCTCCGCTTTTAGTCGACTGACGATCTCTTCTGGTCGATTGGATTTTCATCTTTAATTTTGGATTTTTCTTGTAGCTCCCCCTCATGTCATTGACCTCCCTGATGACGACGACGAAGTGCCTCTGAGGGCGAGAAGGAACAGGAAGGCACCGGCTGGCAAGACCCAACAAACTACCTCGGCGCCTGAGGCCGTAGTTCGGGAGGGTGGTAATGCCACTCGGACTTCCGTGACCTTCGCTGTGCCTCTCACAAGTGCCCGGCCTTCATCGTCGACTGCAGATCAACCTTCGCTTTTTGCCATACACCACATCCCTGAGGATCAGGTGGGTGCCGCTAAAGAGGCCATACGCCAGGCGGGAATCATGATGGAGCAAGTGAAGGTGGTCCGGGAAGCTAGCCAAGCGGCTTATGACGCAAGTTCAGCTCTTCAGAGCAATGTCCAGGTCAGTCGATCGCTGCTTGTTCCGTTAGGATATGCTTATCTGAAGACTCTCTTTTCCGAAGATCTTTGTATCTGTACACCCACTGGGTGTGTTGATTGAATTTTTGGACCGGTGGGGGCACGCTGAGTGCACCCACTGGGTGTAGTCCCCGAGACTACGGTGGACTGCTGGTAGTCGATGGTAGTCTTTACATTGTGTTGTTTTATTCGAACTTCTTCACTCGGTCTGGTCAGGCCATGTCGAATGGAATCTTGTATCTAGTGGGGGTACGCTGATAGCACCCACTGTACATGGTCGACTGCGGGCAGTCGATTTTTTTTGGTCGAACCAGTGGGGGCACGCTGAGTGCACCCACTGGGTGTAGTCCCCGAGACTACTGTCAAATGTTTTTGATTCGGCTGTAGTCTTAGAAACGCCACCATTTTCTCTTAGTTACTCGGAAGTAACCTATCCTTGATATCTGTCGACTGATTATTCGCAGAAACCCTGCGAGCTTGTGGCTCGCTATACTGAGTTGGAAAACAAACAGATCCAGCTCAACCTTGACTTGAAGCTTGCACAAGAGAACTTGCAGAAGGCGAGAGACGAAGCGAAAGGTATGGCTGGTGAGCTTTTGACAACTGTCCTTTCTTTCTGGCCATTCTCGATGTTGAGCTCACTTATCGTTCCACAGATAAACTAGAGGAGGCTCTGAAGAAGAAGGACCATGACCTTGCTGAAGCGCAGAAGGAAGCCTTGAACAAAACGAAGCTTGCTGAAGAAAAACTGGCTTCAGTTGGAACCCTTGAAAAGGAAAACTACAGACTGAAAACTGCTCTCGACGCGGCTAACCAAGAGGTCAGCCGTCTGAAGAATGACAAGATAGCTCTAGGTGACAAGGCCAGTGAATTGGTAGGGAAGAGGAACGATCTGGAGGCTTATCTCGGTGGACTCGCCAAGAAGCTGTTCGTCATGCTTGAGGGTAACCATTTTTACCTGATTGACTTGTCGTCACTAAGCTCATGCAGAGTCGCTGTCTTATCTTTGACTTGTGTTTACAGAATTCTGCCAGAACTTCGAGGAGGAGACCAGTCGAGTGGAGAGAAGCTTGGACCCCACTAACTCCCCGGTGAAGGACGAAGCTGCTATGAACGTGCTCCGCCTGGAGTCTCGTGTTGCAGGTGTGGTTGATTATCTGGCCCGACTGAAAGTTGCGGTGTCGCGGATCGACACGTCGCTCTGGTCCAGGACAACGCTTCCAAATGACCTCGAGTCTCTGATGACTCGACTGAATGACGTTCCTGGTCGAGTGACGGAATGGAAGAAATCTTCGGCTAGGTGTGGTGCTGACGTCGCTCTGTCCCTGGTCTGCGTCCACTGCAAGGAGGCGCGAGAGGAAAAGTTGGCTGCTATCCAAGTTGCCAATACCAGGAAGCACAACTTTTAAGACTTCATGGAGACTTTCATTGCTGCTGCCACTCGCATTGCAGACGGGATCGATTTGGACGAGTTCGTCGCCCCTTCGAGTCCTCCGCCTGAGGAATAAGACTTTTATGCTTCACTTTAAATTTGCCTCGGAATGCCGAGTGGATTTTGTAACCGTTAAACTCTGTCGAGCTGAAGGCTCGAGTACTTTGATCTGAGGTCTGGGACCTTTGGGTCTTATCTGAACTTGATTTATCATTGAATATCTTCATGAATTATCTGTCGAGTGGAACTTGTTCCTCACTCGTAATAACTTCGTATTTGTGGTGTAGCTCTGAAGGAGAAGGTAGCAGTCGACTTGCACCTCGTCGTCCTTGCGGATTGGGATGTGTTTCGTACTTAGGCGAGTACTGGGCTGCAGCTAAGCCTCCGAGTGGGAGGTCCGCTCCCCACTCGGTAGGATTTTTCAAACTTAGGCGAGTACTGGACTGCAGCTAAGCCCCCGAGTGAGAGGTTTGCTCTCCACTCGGTAGGATTTTAAACACTTAGGCGAGCACTGGGCTGCAGCTAAGCCTCCGAGTGGGAGGTCTGCTCTCCACTCGGTAGGATTTTTTTAAACTTAGGCGAGTACGGGACTGCAGCTAAGCCCCAGAGTGGGAGGTTTGCTCTCCACTCGGTAGGATTTTAAACACTTAGGCAAGCACTGGGCTGCAGCTAAGCCTCCGAGTGGGAGGTCTACTCTCCACTCGGTAGGAGTTTTTCAAACTTAAGCGAGCACTGGGCTGCAGCTAAGCCTCCGAGTGGGAGGTTTGCTCTCCACTCGGTAGGATTTTAAACACTTGGGAGAGCACTGGGCTGCAGCTAAGCCTCCGAGTGGGAGGTCCGCTCCCCACTCGGTAGGATTTTTTCAAACTTAGGCGAGTACTGGACTGCAGCTAAGCCCCCGAGTGAGAGGTTTGCTCTCCACTCGGTAGGATTTTAAACACTTAGGCGAGCACTGGGCTGCAGCTAAGCCTCCGAGTGGGAGGTCTGCTCTCCACTCGGTAGGATTTTTTCAAACTTAGGCGAGTACGGGACTGCAGCTAAGCCCCCGAGTAGGAGGTTTGCTCTCCACTCGGTAGGATTTTAAACACTTAGGCGAGCACTGGGCTGCAGCTAAGCCTCCGAGTGGGAGGTCTGCTCTCCACTCGGTAGGTTTTTTTCAAACTTAGGCGAGTACTGGACTGCAGCTAAGCCCCCGAGTGGGAGGTTTGCTCTCCACTCGGTAGGATTTTAAACACTTAGGCGAGCACGGGGCTGCAGCTAAGCCTCCGAGTGGGAGGTCTGCTCTCCACTCGGTAGGATTTTTAAACACTTAGGCGAAACGGGTTCGCAGCTAAGCCTCCGAGTGGGAGGCTGGCTCTCCACTCGGTAGGATTTTTTTATATAGACTTAGGCGAAACGGATTCGCAGCTGAGCCACCCACTGGGGGATTTCACACGCAAACAAAAGCAACAACAATTACTGGAAAAATTGTAACACTCTTGTCTTTGATAAATAGACTACAGAAGTTTCTCTTATTACATCTCATCCGAGTGAGAATTCAAGTGTAAAAGGGGCGGAGCAGTTCCGCATTCCAAGCTCGTTGCTCATCAATCTGGCGATCGACATTGTAAAGGTGATACGCTCCATTGTGGAGGACTCTGGTGACGATGAAGGGGCCTTCCCAGGTAGGAGCGAGCTTGTATGGTTTCTGTTGATCCACTCGGAGGACCAAATCTCCTTCTTGGAAGGCTCGACTCTTCACGTTTCTGGCATGGAATCGACGCAAGTCTTGCTGGTAAATGGTCGATCGGATCATAGCCATTTCTCTTTCTTCTTTCAGGAGATCAACTGCGTCTTGCCGAGCTTGTTCTGCTTCAGCTTCGGAGTAGAGATCGACTCGGGGTGCATTGTGAAGCAGATCACTCGGCAAGACGGCTTCCGCTCCGTAGACCAGAAAGAACGGGGTTCTTCTAGTCGACCGATTCGGGGTGGTCCTCAATCCCCAAAGAACTGATGGAAGCTCGTCGACCCATGCGCCTGCTGAATGCTTGAGATCGTGCATCAGCCGATGTTTCAGCCCTTTGAGAATCAGACCATTTGCCCTTTCTGCTTGTCCATTCGACTGGGGGTGAGCGACCGACGCGTAGTCGACTCGTGTGCCTTGCGAGGCGCAAAAAGCTCTGAACTTGTCTGAATCAAAGTTTGACCCATTATCAGTGATGATGCTATGCGGGACTCCATATCTGAATGTTAACTCCCTGATAAAACTGATAGCAGTGCAAGCATCAAGATTCTTGATAGGCTTAGCTTCAATCCATTTGGTAAACTTGTCGACTGCCACAAGCACATGTGTGAAACCGCTCCTGCCTGTTCTCAGTGGACCAACCATATCCAGTCCCCAAACAGCGAAGGGCCAGACGAGTGGAATGGTCTTCAGGGCCGATGCGGGTTTCTGCGACATGTTGGAGTAGAACTGGCACCCTTCACACTTGTCGACTATCTCTTTTGCCATTTCGTTTGCTCTTGGCCAGTAAAATCCCGCTCGGTATGCTTTAGCCACAATGGTCCGAGAGGACGCATGGTGACCACAGGTCCCCGAGTGGATATCATCAAGGATTATCTGACCTTCTTCTGGTGTTATACACTTCTGACTGACTCCAGTCGCGCTTTCTCTATACAACTGTCCCTTTATGACTGTAAAGGCCTTGGATCGACGGACGATCTGTCGAGCCTCTTCTTCGTCCTCCGGGAGTTCTTTCCTCAGGATATACGCAATGTACGGTATCGTCTAGTCGGGGGTGATTGTCAAGACTTCCATGATTAGGTCGACCACTGTTGGAATTTCGACTTCAGTCGGATCTGAGGCACTCTTTGGCTGCGGGGCTTCATCTGTGAAAGGATCCTCCTGAACTGAAGGCGAGTGGATGTGTTCCAGAAACACATTGCTAGGAATGGCTTCTCTCTTGGAACCTATCTTTGCCAAATCATCAGCTGCTTGATTTTTCAGTCGGGGTATGTGATGAAGCTCTAACCCCTCGAATTTCTTTTCTAGCTTTCTCACTGCATTGCAATAACCAGTCATAGCTGGGCTCCTGACGTCCCACTCCTTCATCACCTGATTAACCCCCAAATCTGAGTCGCCATAGACCATGAGGCGACGGACGCCGAGTGAAATGGCCATGCGTAACCCATACAAAAGTGCTTCATATTCTGCTTCGTTATTGGAGGAATCGAAGTGAACCTGGAGAACATATCTGAGCTTATCTCCTCGGGAGGAAACCAATACTACCCCAGCACCGGAACCATTCAGCATCTTAGATCCATCGAAGAACATGGTCCAGTGCTCCGAGTGAACTTGAGTCAGTAGTTGCTGTTCAATCCACTCGGCGACGAAATCTGCAATTGCTTGGGACTTGATAGCCTTCTTTGCCTCAAACTTGATATCTAGGGGAAGGAGTTCAATCGCCCATTTTGCCACTCGACCAGTTGCATCTCTGTTGTGCAGAATCTCTGACAGTGGGGCGTCACTGACGACTGTAGTGGTGTGGTCAGAGAAGTAATGTGCAACCTTCTTCGTGGTCATATAAATCCCATATACGAGCTTCTGGTAATGAGAATATCTTTGCTTTGAAGGAGTCAAAACATCAGAAACATAGTATACTGGGCACTGAACCTTGAAGGCCTTTCCTTCTTCTTCCCGCTCGATCGTAAGTATTGTACTGACAACTTGTCCCGTGGCTTGGCTGCAATGTAAAGCAGCAAAGGCTCTTTGCTGATTGGGGCAGCAAGCACCGGCTGGGTGGAGAGCAGGGCTTTGAGCTCTGCAAACGCTGCATCAGCTTCTGGAGTCCACTCGAACTTGTCTGACTTCTTCATCAGTCGGTAAAGAGGCAATGCCTTTTCACCTAGCCGAGAGATGAATCGACTTAAAGCGGCCAAGCAACCTGTAAGCTTCTGGACATCGTGCACGCGCACAGGATGCTTCATCTGAAGTATAGTTCCAACCTTTTCAGGATTGGCGTCGATTCCTCGTTCAAAAATGAGAAAACTGAGTAACTTTCCACCTGGAACTCTGAATGTGCACTTTGATGGATTGAGCTTGATATCGTACCTCCTGAGGTTGGCAAAGGTTTCAGCTAGGTCAGTCAGCAGGTCGGAACCTTTCCGTGACTTGACCACAATATCATCCATGTATGCTTCCACATTCCGACTGGTTTGAGTGAGCAAACACTTCTGAATCATCCTCATGAACGTGGCTCCGGCATTTTGAGGCCGAAAGGCATGGTGACATAACAAAAGCACCCAAATGGAGTGATGAAAGCAGTTTTGATCTCGTCGGGTCCATACAAACGGATCTGATGGTACCCGGAGTAGGCGTCTAGAAAAGACAATCGCTCACACCCCGCGGTCGAGTCAACTATTTGGTGGATGCGAGGGAGAGGAAAATGATCTTTCGGGCAGGCGCGATTGATATGCTTAAAGTCAATGCACATGCGAAGTGACTTGTCCTTCTTGGGGACCATGACAACATTGGCGAGCCACTCGGAGTGGTAAATCTCTCGGATGAACTCCGCTGCTAAGAGCCGAGCCACCTCCTCACCAATAGCCCTCCTCTTCTGGACGGCGGACCGTCGAAGATGTTCTTTGACAGGTTTAACTTTCGGGTTGACTCGTAGACGGTGCTCAGCCAGTCCCCTGGGAACTCCAGGCATGTCAGAAGGCTTCCATGCGAAGATGTCCCAGTTCTTACGGAGGAACTGGATGAGCGCTTCTTCCTATTTGGAGTCGAGCGTCGTTGAGATGTGAGTTGGAGCAGCATTTGGATCGGTCGGGTGAATGTGAACTGGCTTCGTTTGACCGGACGACTGAAAAGCTGATTCTGAAGCGGGCTTCTTGGCTCGTAACAACTCACTCGGATCTGCAGTCTTCTGATACTCTTGCAGCTCGTCAACTGCCATCTGAGCATAAGCAATCTTTGAGCCTTTTTGAAAACATTCTTCTGCTTTCTTCCGATTGCCTGTAATAGTGATCGCACCTTTGGGACCAGGCATCTTCAATTTGAGACACACATAACATGGTCGTGCCATGAAGCGTGCATAAGCTGGTCTGCCCAAAATAGCATGATAAGCACTTTGGAAATCCACAACTTCGAATGTCAACTTTTCCTTGCGGTAATTCTTGGAATCACCGAAAACCACATCAAGAGCAATTTGGCCGAGTGACTCGGCTTTCTTCCCAGGAATGACTCCATGGAAACTCATGTTGCTGGTACTGAGCCTGGACACTGGAATGCCCATCCCTTTCAATGTTTCTGCATACAGTATGTTCGAACCACTGCCACCATCCATCAGGACTTTGGTCAGTCGAGTGCCTTCGACAACCGGGTCGACCACCAAAGCTTGCCTCCCAGGGGTGGCAATGTGCGTGGGGTGATCAGACTGGTCAAATGTGATGGCAGTCTGAGACCACTTCAGGTAACTGGGTGTTGCCGGAGCAACCATATTTACTTCCCGGTTGATAACTTTCAGTCGACTTTTGCTTTCGACATCGGCAAAAATCATCAAGGTGGAATTAACCTGGGGGTATCCATCACTGTCTTCCTTGTCTTCCACTTGATCTGACTCTTTCTCTTTATCTTTGGACTGTTTTCCCTGGAACTGCTGGATCAAGAGCCGACACTGTCGAGTGGTATGCTTAGGGTAAATAAGTTTACCCTCTTCATCTTTCTTGGTGTGGATGTGACACGGTAGATCCAAGACATCGTTTCCATCTTGGTCTTTAACTTTCTTAGGGTTCCAAGGCCCTTTGGGTTTCCCCTTAAACTTTCCTTGGGTTACGGCCAGGGCCTCCCCAGGAGCAGCTGGCTCTGCTTTCCGCTTCTGTTTCCGACTGGAATTTCCTCCGGTTTCCTAGGCGACTGACTTATGCTTGCCACTCCGGAGTCGATCCTCATCTTCACCATTAGCGTATTTGGTGGCAATCTCCATCATCCGATTCAGAGACATTTCTCCGCTTCGACCGAACTTCAGATTCAATTCTCTGTACTTAACGCCTTCTTTAAAGGCACAAACTGCTTGATGATCTGGTACATTTTCCACTGTGTGATGCAACGTGATCCACCTCTAGATGTAATCCCTCAGAGTTTCATTCGGCTTTTGTATGCAAGACCGCAATTCCGTAAGACCTGCAGGTCGCTTGCATGTTCCTTCGAATGTTGTGACAAACACTCGGGAGAGATCCTCCCAAGTGTAAATGCTGCTGGGTGCTAACTGATTTAGCCACGCTCTGGCCGAGCCTTCTAACATGAGAGGCAGGTGCTTCATGGCCACCTCATCGTTGCCACCGCCAATCTGGACAGCCACTCGGTAGTCTTCGAGCCAAGTATCGGGCTTGGATTCACCGGTGAACTTACTAACTCCAGTCGCCAACCTGAAGTTGGGAGGAATCACATCGGCTCTGATGGCTCGACTGAAACACTCCGGTCCTGAAACATGTACTCTGCTACTGGTAGGCGCATCTCTGTCGTGGCCTTCTCGGTGAGCTCTGTTCCTGTCGACCAAACCTTGAACTAGAATGGATCTCGCATCAAAGCCCGGTTCTCTGGGGTCGACTGGAATTCTCCGCCCAACACTATGAGGGCGTCTATCATCTTGCTGTCGAGGCACATATGATCCACTCCTCGGGGGAGGGGTTGGCACTCGACGTCGATCATCACGATCGAATCGGTGATCATACTGCTCATTCCTTCTGTGTTGATCACGCCGGTCTCCACGTCCCTCACGCCTCGGGGGCGATCTTGGGCTGTGAGCCGACTGGACTATATCTGCTGCAACGGATCGGCTATGGATCCTGTTCCGCGACTGAGAAACAGCGGAATTCTGGTCTCCCGCTGCCCGGAGCAACGCTCTGATTTGCAACAAGCCTCTGCCAGCCTTTGACTGGGAGGGCTGAATTGACTCAGCTATACGGGCTGCAGCTGCCAAATTCTGAATCGGAGTTCGATATACCTGGGGAGGTGGAAAGAGCTGATGTCGACTGGATTCTGGAACCCGTTGACGCGCTCGCTCGTCGAGTGCTCGCTGGAAATTCTCCAATCGAGTGCGCTCGGCCAAGTTAGCCAAGCGCGCGTCCTCCAAGGCCCGGGCCTCGGGGGTTTCTCCAACGATAGGAGTGTGAAGTGCATCCATGTTCCGGCGGCGAAGTTCCTCACGCTGCAATGATGTGAGAGGCTCGGGGAGATACTCCTCGTGGGGATGCAACGGGTCGCCCCCATCTGCGCCTCCATCAGTGCGGGGGAAACCGGGAGGACTGCGTGGTCCATTGATTACCAAAACCTCCGCCGCTGGGTCACTGCTGTTGCATTCGGACGCAGTCTCTGCGGAGCCAGTCGACAGGTCGAACAGGCCGTAGAGCGATTCGTCGGGCTCGATCGCCGCGACTTGTGGCGTGGTCGACTGGCGGGCCACCGCATGTCTCACCCACCTCTGAAGCCTCGACCGACCAGAGCGCTTGCGCTGGCAAGGGACAGAGCGGGAGGATGCCACAGGGGCCGACCGATACTGGGTCGATGGCTGCCGCAGGAGGACGCCGCGGACGCATGCGCGAAAGTGCGTCGCCCCGCGGACGGGGAGCACGTCGACGTCAAGCGGAGCCTCCTGGAGCCAAGCGGAGTCATCGGCGATGAACGTGAGCGCGCCGAGACGGATCTCGCGGCCCTCGACCAAAACTCCGCCCGAAACCATGATCAAAGAGATCGGAAAAATCGCAACTTCTCTAACTAGGCGCTAAACTCCTGCCCCAAGGTGGGCGCCAACTGTCGTGGTTCTAACTCTGACAGTAATGTAGTGGGGTATGAATGGAGAGGCTAGATCTTAGCTATGGAGGAGTTGTAAGCACACGAGGTTTATGAGTTCAGGCCCCTCTCGGAGGAAGTAACAGCCCTACTCTCGGTGCCCGGAGGCGGTCGATTGGATTATATGCGTATGGATAACAGGGGTGCGAACCCTTGACACCGAGGAGGGGGGTGGCTTATATAGAGTTCGCCAGGCCCCTCCAGCTCTCAGTAATGCAGGGTTTAAAGTACATTAAGGCTGGGCGTTACTGGTAAAGCTCCTAATAAAGTGCTATGATGACCATAAAAGCTACTTCATGACCGACCGTTTGCGTGCGGAGTGACTTTAGATCTCCTAGCAGTCGAGTGATGGCTTAGTGTTCGAGTGTCTTGAATCCGTCGAGTGGGATACCTCCAAGTCGATTGAAAGGTGACTTCCTCTAGGGATGTCCTTGGGTAGGGCACTTAGGGCAGGTCCATGCCCCTACCCTAGGTACATAGATTCATCAGGCGGCGCTATTTAGGGTCAGGGGCGAATCTAGCTTGTAGCCTGTGGGGGCGAATGCCCCCACTCGTTTTCTCAGCCCACTTGTACTAGGCTCGTAGTACAGAGCGTTGCCCCCGCTCAGCTTAATATATTTGCCCCCACTCAATCATTTTTCTGCTCTAAATTCCAAGCCCATTTACGAGAAATAATGGCTTAGAACACCATCACAGCCCATTAGATACAACCTAATACGAAGAGGCTGCCTACTCGAATGAACGGAAACGAATTAACACAGCACGCACGTCACGCACGGGAGTGCGGGAGTTGCCGAGTCGGAGTTGCTCAGATGCGTTCGCCGCTTGGCTCCCTGACGTGATAAGCCGCCGACGCCTTCCGCCCTGCGATGCACCTGCATGGCGTGCCTCCGGCGGTCGCCTCGATCCGCGGCCTGCAGGCCGGCTGGCCGGCCGTCAGATTAGCACAAGGAAGACGTTGCGCCATTGATCGATCAAGGTAAGTGGTAAACCCTAAGATGCGTAGGTTCAGTTTCTTTCTTCTAATTTCCAATTATTGGTATATTCCAATTTTCATGTTAGAGAGGCAATCGTATCAAATATCCATGTATTGAAATTTTGATATATGGATTGGTAATCGTATCATATATGGAACGCTGATTGAGTTAGCTTAGCTTAATAATTTTGTGTAAATAAGTACGTGGAATAGACTAAATCTATGAATGTTAAATTTTACTGTATGTCAAAATTTTGAACGCTCATATATTTGACATTGACAAGGAAGCTAATGAAGAGATTCTTTGGAAAATCAACAACCCACAATATGCCTAAAGAGGTGACAATTAAACGCTTCCTTGGGAAAAATCGCCGTGGGATGAAACAGAAGGAGGTAATGTGCTCAAGCTTATTTATCTATGAATTTTTTACATTCTCTCTAGATTGAAACATGTTTCTATTTTCTTACAGCTTGAAGACTATAAATTAATTCAAAATGGTCAGGAACAGCATATTGATATTTCTCAAGTTATTGCGCCTTAAATGGTTAGTTTATTTTTACTTTGGCAATGAACTTGACATAAGTATGTGTGTGTTGACATTATCTTATAAGGAAATATATGATTTTACTTCTTACACACTGTATTTTTTAGGGGTCTTACACACTGTGTATGCTTGTGTGTTTAGTTTTCTAAATGATCTAGCCATTAGTTCGTACACATCCCTTTGAAGAAAAAAAAACATACACATCTTTGCCCCCTCTCGGTTTTCATCCTGGCTCCGCCCCTGTCTAGGGTTCCCTCCCCGTCACCACACGGGGGCGACGCGGGAGGGAGGAGATGGTGGTCTCCTTTTTCCCCTCTGCTCTTTCCGACTGGTCCACCAGATGTTATCAGGAACAATAGTGAAGCTGAGCATCCGTTCCCACAAGAGAAAAATGGAAGAGTTAAATTGGCTGGACGAACCCATAAGCGTTATTGCTACTCCCATTGTCCTTCTTTACATGAAACGCATATTTCTAAAATGGAGACAATTTTTTACCTCATCTCATTAATAAAGAAGAACAGGCGAACATGGTTCATGATGTCCATTACACCTTAACTGAAAGACAAGCGAACCAACCTGTGGTTGGATGGTTAGAGGAACAGTGGTATCTTCAGCCCACCAGGGTTCAAGTTCTGGTGCTCGCATTATTTCTGGATTTATTTCAGAATTTCCGGCGATGTGCTTTCAGTGGGAGGAGACGTTCCCGTCGACAACAAGGCGCCTATGGTGACTTTATAAATCTCAAGATGATATATGCCGGCTCACTCTCTCGAAGGTACTCATAAAGATAGGGTGTAAGTATATGTGTTCATAAGGGTGAATGTATACGTGTATGTATGAGCGTTTGCGTCTGTACTGTGTTGAAAAAAAAAGACAAAAGCAACTACTCTCACGACAACTCATCATAATGGTCAAGGGCGAGGCGGTACACACTCCGCACTAAGAAAATCCTGCACGGATCGGTACGACGTGATGTATTTCACCACTCACCGGGTGACCAGTCAGTGATAACTATCAACATGGAATAACAAATTGAAGTTATCATTGACCTACTGAAGTTATCATTGACCGTCCGCTGGCTGAAGGCATGTGTAACAAAGTATTGAACAACAACACACAATTACAGAGGCAATACAAAGGACATTAAGACATGCACATATAAACATTGGTGAACATTCGATTGTCTCGTTGAATTTGAACTATTGTTGTACTCGCGATATTTGCATGAATGAATTGTGCTATTTCCACAATTATTTTGAATGTTACGGGCTATTTCTTACAAATTATGTTCGAACTTTGCTAAATTTGGTTGTGTTTGCATGAAATTCATCTGGTTTGTTGAAATCCAGTTTGAAATGTGCGCGGACACGGTTGAATAGCCGACTCCTGCATCAGTGCTTGCAGATTTGTCCCATGCGGATGAATACGGTGTCTGGTTTAAGAGTCGGCCTTTAAATGTCTTTAGGGCATCTCCAACACCGACCCTCAAATTGCCCGCAACTTTTCGGATCACACGGACTGGATGTGATGTGTTGTGCAATTCAATGCGGTCCTGCAACGGTCCAGGGCAATCCGGATGCACTTTTTCCCGCAAACCGGAGACAAATTAGGGGGCTCGTGGGTGTCCGAACAGCATCCACGCCCGCTTCTGACCACCCTGGCCACCCAAAATCCTTCCGTCCTAGCCCATGCACGTACTCGCCTGACGCCGGCTGCCCATATTTATTGGCCCTGTAGGGCGGACGCTCCGTATTGACGCCAGCCCAGAGCAAACGTGACCTCTCAGTGGCTCCTCCATTGAAGCGCCGCACCAACCGAGGCCACCGCCCGACGTCCTTGGTGTCTGCGCATGTTCAATAACGAAGACGCGTTACTGGAAGGGGCCGAATATCTACCATGCCCGTTCAATGCCCCGTCCGTTCGTGTGCCGCCGTTAAGCAGGCTCGCCCACTAAGAAACCCACTCCGACATTGTGCATTGACGCACCCGCACGCCTGGCCTCACCGGAATCCGCTATTTAAAGGCGGCCGCACCCGACTAACTCCATGCCACAAAGCAGCCGCTCCTCATCCTCCTCCCTTGCACCACATCCACCAATGCAGGCGGCAACGCTATTTGGGAGAGCCTTTCGATGGAGATGAAATACAAGGTGGTCGCCTGGCAGAGCCGTCGTGCCAGGCAGATCGAGGCCGGCATGCCGGCCAGCTCGCCTGAGGTCTCCAACGACGAGGACGACCCCACAATGGAGACAGTCTCCAATGACACCACACCGGAGCCTGCGCCTGTGCATGCTGGCTTCACCATGGAGCAGGCGCATGCGCACTTCAACGCCGCCATGGCGGAAGAGCAGCCTGCGCCGACGCCTATGTCGGTGTTCCAGCAGGTGCAGGAGGAACAACGGTACAACTTGTTCCTCCTCGAGCAGTACTGGCTGGTGGAGGGCCAAATCGACGGCGAGTGCGCGAGCGAGGAGGCCGTGGCGGCCATGGCCACGGCGAACCCCAACTTCGCCACACAGCAGCGTGGGATCTACAAGGCCGTCCGTGCTCAAACTGCCGCTCGCCAGGAACATGTTGGGGAACGTAGTATTTCAAAAAGATTCCTACGATCACGCAAGATCTATCTAGGAGAAGTATAGCAACGAGCAGGGAGAGTGTGTCCACGTACCCTCGTAGACTGAAAGCTGAAGCATTTAGTAACGAAGTTGATGTAGTCGAATGTCTTCGCGATCCAACCGATCAAGTACCGTACGCACGGCACCTCCGCGATCTGCACAGGTTCAGCTCGGTGACGTCCCTGAACTCTTGATCTAGCTGAGGCCGAGGGAGAGTTCCGTCAGCACGACGGCGTGGTGACGGTGATGATGAAATTACCGGCGCAGGGCTTCGCCTAAGCACTACGACGATATGATCGAGGTGTAAAACTGTGGAGGGGGGCACCGCACACGGCTAAGCGATTGTCTGTTGTCTCTTTGGGTGCCCCCCTCCCCACGTATATAAAGGAGGGAGGGAGGAGGAGGCCGGCCAGGAGGAGGCGCACCCAAGGCGGGGGGAGTCCTACTCCAAGTAGGATTCGCCCCCCTTTCCTACTTCCACAAGGAGAAGGGGGGAAAGAGAGGGAGAAGAGAAGGAAAGGGGGGCCGCCCCCCCTAGCCCTAGTCCAATTTAGTTTGGGCTAGGAGGGCGCGCGCCACACCTTGGCCTGCCTCCTCTCTTCCACCACTAGGCCCATGAGGCCCAATAACTTCCCGGGGGGGGGGGGTCGGAAACCCCTGGTACTCTGAAACTTATCCGAAATGACCCGAACCATTCTGGTGTCCGAATGTAGCCTTCCAATATATGAATCTTTATGTCTCGACCATTTAGAGACTCCTCGTCATGTCCGTGATCTCATCTGGGACTCCGAACAACCTTCAGTACATCAAATCACATAAACTCATAATACGAATCGTCATCGAACGTTAAGCGTGCGGACCCTAAGGGTTCCAAAACTATGTAGACATGACCGAGACACATCTCCGGTCAATAACCAATAGCAGAACCTGGATGCTCATATTGGCTCCTACATATTCTACGAAGATCTTTATCGGTCAAACCGCACAACAACATACGTTGTTCCCTTTGTCATCGGTATGTTACTTGCCCGAGATTCGATCGTCGGTATCATCATACCTAGTTCAATCTCGTTACCGGCAAGTCTCTTTACTCGTTCCGTAATGCATCATCCCGCAACTAACTCATTGGTCACATTGCTTGCAAGGCTTATAGTGATGTGCATTACCGAGAGGGCCCAGAAATACCTCTCCGACAATCGGAGTGACAAATCCTAATCCCGATCTATGCCAACTCAACAAACACCATCGGAGACACCTGTAGAGCATCTCTATAACCATCCAGTTATGTTGTGACGTTTGATAGCACACTAAGTGTTCCTCCGGTATTTGGGAATCGTATAATCTCATAGTCATAGGGACATGTATAAGTCATGAAGAAAGCAATAGCAATAAACTGAACGATCATAGTGCTAAGTGATGTCTACTACACAATCTTCTTCTTGTAGACGTTGTTGGGCCTCCAAGTGCAGAGGTTTGTAGGACAGTAGCAAATTTCCCTCAAGTGGATGACCTAAGGTTTATCAATCCGTGGGAGGCATAGGTTGAAGATGGTCTCTCTCAAACAACCCTGCAACCAAATAACAAAGAGTGTCTTGTGTCCCCAACACACCCGATACAATGGTAAATTGTATAGGTGCACTAGTTCGGTGAAGAGATGGTGATACAAGTGCAATATGGATGGTAGATATAGGTTTTTGTAATCTAAAAATATAAAAACAGCAAGGTAGCAAGTGATAAAAGTGAGCGTAAACGGTATTGCAATGCTAGGAAACAAGGCCTAGGGTTCATACTTTCACTAGTGCAAGTTCTCTCAACAATAATAACATAATTGGATCATATAACAATCCCTCAACATGCAACAAAGAGTCACTCCAAAGTCACTAATTGTGGAGAACAAACGAAGAGATTATTGTAGGGTACGAAACCACCTCAAAGTTATCCTTTCTGATCGATCTATTCAAGAGTCCGTAGTAAAATAACACGAAGTTATTCTTTCTGTTCGATCTATCCTAGAGTTCATACTAGAATAACACCTTAAGACACAAATCAACCAAAACCCTAATGTCACCTAGATACTCCAATGTCACCTCAAGTATCCGTGGGTATGATTATACGATATGCATCACACAATCTCAGATTCATCTATTCAAACCAACACAAAGTACTTCAAATAGTGCCCCAAAGTTTCTACCGGAGAGTCAAGACGAAAACGTGTGCCAACCCCTATGCATAAGTTCACAAGGTCACCGAACCTGCAAGTTGATCACCGAAACATACATCAAGTAGATCACGTGAATATCCCATTGTCACCACAGATAAGCACATGCAAGACATACATCAAGTGTTCTCAAATCCTTAAAGACTCAATCCGATAAGATAACTTCAAAGGGAAAACTCAATCCATTACAAGATATAGAGGGGGAGAAACATGATAAGATCCAACTATAGTAGCAAAGCTCGCGGTACATCAAGATCGTGCCAAATCAAGAACATGAGAGAGAGAGAGAGAGAGAGAGAGAGATCAAACACATAGCTACTGGTACATACCCTCAGCCCCAAGGGTGAACTACTCCCTCCTCATCATGGAGAGCGCCGGGATGATGAAGATGGCCACCGGTGAGGGATCACCCCTCCGGCAGGGTGCCGGAACAGGGTCCCGATTGGTTTTTGGTGGCTATAGAGGCTTGCGGCGGCGGAACTCCCGACCTAGGTTATGTTCTGGAAGTTTGGGTATATATAAGAGGTGTTGGCGTCGGGAACAAGCTAGTCAGGGGGGATCTTCGAGGCGGCCACGAGGTAGGGCGGCGCGCCCAGGGGGTAGGGCGCGCCCCCCACCCTCGTGGGTGCCTCGGGACTCTTCTGGCTCATCTCTGATACTCCGTGGGCTTCTTGTGGTCCAAAAATACTCTCCATGAAATTTCAGGTCAATTGGACTCTGTTTGGTTTTCCTTTTCTGCGATACTTAAAAACAAGGAAAAAACAGAAACTGGCACTGGGCTCTGGGTTAATAGGTCTGCGCTCTGGGTTAATAGGTTAGTCCCCAAAATCATATAAAATAGTATATAAATGCATATAAAACATCCACGATTGATAATATAATAGGATGTAACCATCAAAAATTATAAATACGTTGGAGACGTATCAAGCATCCCAAAGCTTAATTCCTACTCGTCCTCGAGTAGGTAAATGATAAAAAACAGAATTTTTGATGTGGAATGCTACCTAACATAATTTTCAATATAATTCTCTTTATTGAGGCATGAATGTTTAGATCCAAAAGATTCTAGACGAAGTTTTAATATTGACATAAAAATAGTAATATTTCTGTCACAGCCCTAGAGTTTGCTTGTAACTAGTGGCATTGCATCCATGCATCATGTTTAAAATTCCAAAGAAATTTGAAATGGGGATTGTTGAAACCCTAGCACTAAATGAAATTCACTAGGTTCAACTAAAATATTTTCATTGATTCCAAATGGCTTCAAAAATGTTCATCATTTCTGGAAAAATGCTTTGAGCAGTAACCAGAGATATTGCACATTTTTCCATGACATTTGGATTATTGAATTAAATCATATAGTATTTGCATTTGGGCATTTAAATTTTATATATTATTTTAAATGTCCAAATATTCATGAACTGAATTGCTGGTTATTGGAAATAATCCAAACAGTGGCCACAAGCAGTCTCATGATTTTTGAAAGTGCTTAAGTATTTTAATAAAGCCCTCAAATTTACAGAATAATAGAAAACTGAAATAAATAGAAAAGGAGAGAGAGAAAGGAACTTACCTGGCAAAGCCACCAGAGCCGGCCCAGCTGTGGCCCAGCGCTGTGGCCCAGCCCACCAGGCCCTCCACCGTCTTCAACCTCCTGCCAGTGGGCAGGAGGGCGTGTGCTCGCCGCGCGCGCGCCACCTCCACTCTGTGTGGCTGTCCTTCCGTCGCCTGGATCGTCTCTTGCAGCGCCACGCAGCCCCCTGGTCCCTCCCGTTCACTCCCTCGAGCTCATCCCCCTCCTCTGTTCTCTCTCTCGCGGCCACCCGAAAGAGCCGTCGCCGCCGACGAGCACCGCCGTGGCCACAACCACTGCCTCGCCTCGCCGATGCGCCCAGAGGCTCCGCCTCGACCCCTTCTACCTCTCCACCTAGCCACGAGGCCCCGGACGCACCGCAGCACCGCCATCGCCGTCTTCTTCAACCTCGGTCCGCCGAGATCGCCGGCGACCGTGCGCCCGCTCCGTTGCTTCCCCGAGCTCCCCAAGACCACCGCTGCACTCCCCGTGAGCTTCTCCTTCGATCCCCACTTCCCCCTTGCTCGTTTGCGCCATGTAGCCACCGCCCTCTTCGAGCCCGAGCGCTCCTCGCCGCCGGCCATGTCACCGTCGTGGCTACGGCCGTGCAAGCACGCGTCCGAGCGTGTCACCGTGCTCAGTGCACCCCCAGGAGGCCGTAGCACCCTTCTGCGCCCCCTGCCGTGCCTCCTAGCGTCGTTCCCGTGCACGCCCGAACTCCGGCCACCGCCGCGAGCTTGCCTCCGGCAAGCTCGGGCCACCTCAGCCCCTGCCGTTTGCACAAATGGATGCGGGCGAGTCCCAGCTTCACGTAGAGCCCCTCCGCCGCCCATTTGGTAGCCGGAGGGCAAAACCCGAGCAACGCCGCCGTCTCTGGACGTCGCCGGCGACTAACCCCGGCGGCCGCTGACGTGGACCCGTCATTAGCACTAATCACGGGGCTAACTAACCCCCTCTCTCACTGACAGCCGGGCCCCACTGCCTAACTAATCAATTAACAATAATAGATTAAGGTTAATCTAATTGCAGCGGGCCCACGCGTCAGCTTTGACTATGCTGACGTGTACGTTGACCCGGACCCACACGTCAGCCTCTGTAGTTGACACTGTGTCACTGACCAGTGGACCCCACCGGTCAGGTTTGACCTGGACCATGCCCCGTTGACCTGCTGACGTCATGATGATGTCGGGCTGACGCAGTAATCCTTTTCTGGAATTTAAATAAATCTTAAATGATTTATCTATTCAGAAAATATCCAAAACTTTGAAAAATCATAGAAAATAATCTATAACTCCAATGGAAATAATTTATATATGAAAAATTATCAGAAAAATTCATGGAATCCATCTGTACCATTTTCATGCATGTTTGAACAATGTTTGTCCTCTGTTTTGGACAAAACAAATATAGGGCATTTAAATAATCACATATGGAGTTGGAATTTGACTCATGTATTCAAACCAACTTCATTTAAGTCATAGTTAGATGCATTAGCTCAAATCACAGCATATTGCCAGGTCATGATCACGCATCATATTGTTGCATTGCATTGATTGTGTCTTTCTGTGTTTGCCGGTAACCGTCCCCTCTCACTAGACGATGTTTCGACGATGAGTTCGATGACACCGATGAAGAGCTATGTTATCTTCAGAAGTGCCAGGCAAGCAAAACCCCCTTGTTCATCCCGATACAATCCCACCCTCTCGCTCCTGCTCTCTTTTACTGCATTAGGACAACAACGATTCATGTGTTACTTGCTGCGGTAGCTGAACCCCTTTATCCTTTGCATGACCTGTCATTCCACAGTAAATAGATGAAACCCACTAGCATGAGTAGGAGTTGTTTGAGCCCATGTTGTGCCTACTCATTCATGCTTGTTTGTCATGTCTGCTACTGCTTAGAGTTGAGTCGGGTCTGATTCATCGGGAATGAATTGGAATGGTGATGAACATGTCCTACTGTGTGTGAGCTAAGTGTGCGAATACGATTTGGTAAAGGTATTGGTGAGAGGCCATGTAGGAGTACATGGTGGGTTGTCTCATTGAAGCCGTCCTCAGGAACTGAGTTCTGTGTTTGTGATCCATGAAACAGCTGCTACCATGCATTGGGCCCTGAAATATGACCCCGCTCGACTTCTTAATCACCCTTGTCCTCTGTCCAGGAGTTGCAAGTAGTTTCTGGTGTTTGTAGTATGCTGGGGGCCGCACGCAGCGCTGACCATAGGGGTGGGCTGTGTTGCGGTAGGCACGTGGCACGGTGTACCGATTCGCCCGTTTGGTGTCTCGGGAACCCTGCACACATCGTTTGGGGCTGTGAGCGAAACTCCGGCCGGATCTCCTCATGGATGGAACCCGAATAGGCGATAAACCTGGACTAGAGACTTGTGTGGTTAGTTAGGTCGTGGTTACACCCACGTCGGCTTTCGCTTGAAGTCTGCCGAGCACATGTCGTGTGCAGACGCTAAGTGGTGGAAACATGTGTGAAGAAGTACACCCATGCAGGGTTATAAATGATCTATTCGAATAGCCGTGTCCGCGGTAATGGACTTCTGGGTTGCCTATATCAGTTCATAGACAAGTGAAAGTGGATACTTTAAAATGCGCAAGATAAGCGTGAGTGCTATGGATGGCCTTCTCGTAGGGAGACGAAAGTGGATCCATAGTGGTGTATTGATATGGTGAATATGTGGACTCGTGTGCGCCACCTCAAAAGAGTTACTTGCAGTCGTAGTTCAGGATAGCCACTGAGTCAAAGCTGGCTTGCTGCAGTCAAACTCCACCACCCCTTTATTGAAACTGATGCATACGTAGTTAGTTCTGAGGTAAGTCTTGCTGAGTACGTTTGTACTCACGTTTGCCTATTTTATGTTTTGCAGAGAGAGACGTCAGTCTCGCTAGTAGTTCCGTGTGGACTTCGACGTTTAGCTTGTTACCTCAGCTACGATCTTGTGCCCTCGGCAGGATCTGGTAGATAGTCAGGCTTCTCAGCCTTTTTCATTTGTAGATGTCTGTACTCAGACATGCTAAGCTTTCGCATGTGCTTGTTGCTTATATGCTCTGAATGTTGGGTCATGAGACCCATGTTTGTAATATCTCGCTCTTCGGAGCCTAATGAATAAATACTTTGAGTCGTAGAGTTATGTTGTGATGCCATGTTGTATTTACTCATATCGGGCATATTGTGTGTATGATTGAAATGCTTGGTATGAGTGGGATCCGACTATCTAGTTGTTTATCCTTGGCAGCCTTTCATATGGGGAAATGTAAGTCTAGTGCTTCTGAGTGATAGTAGTCCGCTACAGCCCGGTTCACTGGAGTCCTGCTAGCCCAGCACTACTGCTCGGAACACTTGACTGGCCGGCATGTGTTTCACGTCGTTCCTGTGTCTGTCCCTTCGGGGAAATGTCACGCGGTGTTATCCGGAGTCCTGCCTAGCCTGCTACAGCCCGGGTTACCGGAGTCCTGTTAGCCCAGTGCTACAGCCCGGATATATACGTTGTTGACCGACATGCTCGATGTGATTCATGTATGCCTGTCCTCATGGGTTAGTGCCGCCTTGGGTTCACGACTAGCCATGTCGGCCCGGGTTCTTTGTCATATGGATGCTAGCGACACTATCATATACGTGAGCCAAAAGGCGCAAACGGTCCCGGGCCAGGTAAGGTGGCACCCGTGAGAATACCGTGCGTGAGGCCGCAAAGTGATATGATGTGTTACATGCTAGATCGGTGTGACTTAGGATCGGGGTCCTGACAGCGTTGGTATCAGAGCCTGACTGCCTGTAGGATTACCAAGCCAAACTGGTCGAAGTTGTGTCTAGAAATGCTTTAGTTATGTAAGGGAATTGATTGTGGAAGGGAACGTAAGGCTCTTTTTACTCCTTATACCTCATGCCCTTCTGATCTGAGTCAACCTCTTCTCTTCTACGGGGGTTAAGAACTAGGCTTCTCTTCTATCTCTCAGGATGACGTGTTACTAAACCGTAGTTGCCTAGGATTGTTGAGTTCAAGCCGCTGCTCAGTTTCTACTACTTCTATGTGTTCATAGTTGGCCTCAGAACATTGATATTGTGATGTTGAGTGGTTATGCCACCATTTTGCAGGATGTCTCAAATATTTTTGAGCATTTACAGCCGTTATGCTGTCCGAGTCATCCCAGGTTTCTAAATAGTCTGAAGCATTTGCAAATCCTTTCTTTCCGTTCCCGATGTCCTTTTGGGCCAGATTAAGCACACTACCGGTCTGTGAGGTACTCCGTTGCCTCGACATATATGTTGGAGCTACTATTATGACCTTAGGTGTCTTATGAAACCATCTAGTAATCTGTCCATGTCTTGTGTTCCCGGTGTGATGATTCTGGCCACCATTCTCGAAAGCATCCCGTGATGCCGCTTAGTAGTAGGTATTCTACTCCTGGGTTCTCGAACCCGAGATTCACTCTACTCACTTCTTGTTGATAGTGTTTGCTAGTTCCATTAGGATAGTAGTAACCTTTGCATTAGTCCTCGAGGTCCATGGTAAATCCTTCTTCCAATACCATGAACTACTTATGGCAGAAGTTCATTGTTGAACCAAAAATCACAACTAGAGTGCTCTTGATGAGTTCTTCATTCTATATTGTGACTCTGCCAATTCTTCCTCTTCTGCATGGACTATCCGGAAGAAATGTTGAGCTTTGCTCGATATACTAATCTATGCATCCACAACTCAGAAAGTGATATGTTCTTTTGAGTTGTTCTCCTTAGTTGTTTCTGACCTTCGTCTGTCAATTGTTGGTCAAGAGTAGTTGAGCATTCGTGTTATCGATGCCTATTATTCTTATGGTCCGTCCAGCCATTCTATTCCAGAATGACTAGGAGAAACAAACTCCAGTGCCTCATCCATTTCTAGGATTGGGTCAAAGTAATTGTATCCCGCAGATCGAAATGCCAATCCAGCTTCTGCTCTGCTCTACCTTGGAGTGTTACCATCTTTATGTCAAGAGAGTCATGAGAATTGCACCATCTCTCATGAATTTTTGACGTAGTGATACTTCTTGCCATCATTTTTCTTTCCTCGGTCCCGTGTTGTCACAACCGGAATGCCGTCGAGTGAACCATGATGTGTGAAATCAATACTCCTAGCAACCGTGTTGCCTGGTAGTTAATGGACAATATTCTCATTCTTAGCGTGTTGGTTATTAAATCATCATCCTAAGATTGAACGTGCTACCTAGTCCTTATTCTGGTGCACTCTTCGATCAATGAGTGAGGATTATTCAATCCCTTGCTTATTGATCATATCATCTTGCTCTGAAAAGCAAAATTGTTCTCGAGCTTAGCAACATATCGGTGGTTCGTGATTTTCCGAATATCTTCTCGGAAGTATTACCAGGTTGTCCTCAGACTGTTATGTTGAGCTCGTGATCAAGTTGGTTCCTTGTGAACCACCCTTTCTCCAAGAATCTGTGTTAGATATCCCTGAGCTAGTTGGTTGAGCTAGACAACAACTTGGAGAGTTGGAAGATAAAGCCTGTCTGACTTAGTTCATGTTAAGGGATATCTTTTGTGGTGTGTGTTGAAGAAAGATGATATCTTCACCAATTGGTCCTCGTGATCAGTTGTTGGATGTATTGTCTTGTCAAAACTTTGACTTGAGTATGGGCTATCGTCAAGTCAAATCAGAACCAACGATGTTCGTAATGTTGTCTTACTCGTGGTTGATCCCTCGAGCATACACCATTACATCTTTTGGTCTGACCAATGCTATCACCGTGTTCACATGATGGTGGAAGTCCAGTGATATGGTAATTCCGATGAGCTGTTGTTGAGCCCATCAGCAGCATTTTGTCTCCCCCATGATTCATGTTGAACGCTACACTAGTATTGGAAATTTGGTAAGCAATGCCTTCGTGTTCCGTTCATGAAGCTTATGCCTGGATGAAAGAAGTGACTTCCTCTAGTTCATGTGCATTTGAGGCAAGTTGCCGCCGTGGATTCGAGAAAGCTTGTTTTTGTTTCCTCTGGTACCATCCCAAGTCAGTCATGCATGTGCGAAGTATGCGATGGTTTGACAGGCTCGCAACCTTCCTTCCATATGTATCCCTAGCACACCAAGCCACTGATTGAATCGTTCAAGGAGAAGAAGTTCCTTCTTAAGAGCATGCCTTATGCAGGGACTTTGATATCCTCGACGATGGTTCCCAACCAGAACTCGGTGTTTTATTATAAGACTACCATGTGGTCATGCTTGTCTAGGACAGCGTGTTCACATGTGTTTAGCAGAACCATCTCATGTTTTGGAGCTTGCTATCGTAGTTCATTTCCTGAGAATCTGGCAACGTCATTTCATCGATTTGTGTTGCAAACTTTCATTTTTATTTCTAGACTTGATGGGTCTGGATTATCCTGTTACCAACTAGATCTGAATCTCAGGCAGATATGATGGTTGGAACTTTTCCAAGATCTATGATGTAGGTCCCGACAAGGTTGATGTCTGGCCGACACACCTAGCCGGAAGATCTACCATTATAGTATCTTGATTGAACTATTTGACCATCTTCTCCATGAGGATTTCGTGCGGCTTATTCTAGAAGTTGCTCCCTAGGGATCCTTGTGCTCTCAGTTTTCTCGATTATACCATAACCATTCAAACAATGGAATTGCTCTCGACTGTTGAGTTATCTCCCAGTTACCAGAATCATTCCCAACATTTGCATTTTGTTCCCAGCTTGCACCGCTGTTGTGCCATTCTACCTTGGGTTCCATCCATTTCCGGTGATAAGCAAAATCATTCATTGCGTTGTCTTCAACAAGGTAGTCCACATCATCCAACCTAGTCCGAGTATGTCACCTTTCCGAGCTCCTTCAAACGATCGTTTGTGATTGCCTTAGGCTGGAATAAAGAGTTCCAATGATCTCAGTATCAAAAGTAATTCTTTTTGCCACTTAAGGGAATATTTATGCGAGTCACCTTCCCTGAGGTACCCCGTTTTGGAATCATGGCAATTTTCCTCGCTACCGTGACACCCTCCACCATCTTTCTAAGTGTGGAATTTTTGCCCATCAAATCAAACCCCGTTGTTGTTCTTCCGTCCCTCACGATGCGTTTTGTGCCTCAACTAGAGATGTTCCAACATCTCATTCCACGAGTTAATCCTGAATGCTCGATCTTCGAGGAGATCGTTTCCTATAGAGTTTCTTTCTGTCACCATCGTGTTGGATGAAGATCTCAAAAGCATGGATGTCAAAATCAATTTGAAGCAATTAATCAACATCTCTGAGAAGGACAGTTGGATCGTGAAGACCGTGTTAGCTTTGTGCTCCCTCTGTCTTCTTACCTCACGTCTTGAATCTCGGGACGAGATTCTTGTTTAGTGGGGGTGAGTTGTCACAGCCCTAGAGTTTGCTTGTAACTAGTGGCATTGCATCCATGCATCATGTTTAAAATTCCAAAGAAATTTGAAATGGGGATTGTTGAAACCCTAGCACTAAATGAAATTCACTAGGTTCAACTAAAATATTTTCATTGATTCCAAATGGATTTAAAAATGTTCATCATTTCTGGAAAAATGCTTTGAGCAGTAACCAGAGATATTGCACATTTTTCCATGACATTTGGATTATTGAATTAAATCATATAGTATTTGCATTTGGGCATTTAAATTTTATATATTATTTTAAATGTCCAAATATTCATGAACTGAATTGCTGGTTATTGGAAATAATCCAAACAGTGGCCACAAGCAGTCTCATGATTTTTGAAAGTGCTTAAGTATTTTAATAAAGCCCTCAAATTTACAGAATAATAGAAAACTGAAATAAATAGAAAAGAAGAGAGAGAAAGGAACTTACCTGGCAAAGCCACCAGAGCCGGCCCAGCTGTGGCCCAGCGCTGTGGCCCAGCCCACCAGGCCCTCCACCGTCTTCAACCTCCTGCCAGTGGGCAGGAGGGCGTGTGCTCGCCGCGCGCGCGCCACCTCCACTCTGCGTGGTTGTCCTTCCGTCGCCTGGATCGTCTCTTGCAGCGCCACGCAGCCCCCTGGTCCCTCCCGTTCACTCCCTCGAGCTCATCCCCCTCCTCTGTTCTCTCTCTCGCGGCCACCCGAAAGAGCCGTCGCCGCCGACGAGCACCGCCGTGGCCACAGCCACTGCCTCGCCTCGCCGATGCGCCCAGAGGCTCCGCCTCGACCCCTTCTACCTCTCCACCTAGCCACGAGGCCCCGGACGCACCGCAGCACCGCCATCGCCGTCTTCTTCAACCTCGGTCCGCCGAGATCGCCGGCGACCGTGCGCCCACTCCGTTGCTTCCCCGAGCTCCCCAAGACCACCGCTGCACTCCCCGTGAGCTTCTCCTTCGATCCCCACTCCCCCCTTGCTCGTTTGCGCCACGTAGCCACCGCCCCCTTCGAGCTCGCCGCCGGCCATGTCACCGTCGTGGCTACGGCCGTGCAAGCACGCGTCCGAGCGTGTCACCGTGCTTAGTGCACCCCCAGGAGGCCGTAGCACCCTTCTGCGCCCCCTGCCGTGCCTCCTAGCGTCGTTCCCGTGCACGCCCGAACTCCGGCCACCGCCGCGAGCTTGCCTCCGGCAAACTCGGGCCACCTCAGCCCCTGCCGTTTGCACAGATGGATGCGGGCGAGTCCCAGCTTCACGTAGAGCCCCTCCGCCGCCCATTTGGTAGCCGGAGGGCAAAACCCGAGCAACCCCGCCGTCTCTGGACGTCGCCGGCGACTAACCCCAGCGGCCGCTGACGTGGACCCGTCATTAGCACTAATCACGGGGCTAACTAACCCCCTCTCTCACTGACAGCCGGGCCCCACTGCCTAACTAATCAATTAACAATAATAGATTAAGGTTAATCTAATTGCAGCGGGCCCACGCGTCAGCTTTGACTATGCTGACGTGTACGTTGACCCGGACCCACACGTCAGCCTCTGTAGTTGACACTGTGTCACTGACCAGTGGACCCCACCGGTCAGGTTTGACCTGGACCGTGCCCCGTTGACCTGCTGACGTCATGATGATGTCGGGCTGACGCAGTAATCCTTTTCTGGAATTTAAATAAATCTTAAATGATTTATCTATTCAGAAAATATCCAAAACTTTGAAAAATCATAGAAAATAATCTATAACTCCAATGGAAATAATTTATATATGAAAAATTATCAGAAAAATTCAAGGAATCCATTTGTACCATTTTCATGCATGTTTGAACAATGTTTGTCCTCTGTTTTGGACAAAACAAATATAGGGCATTTAAATAATCACATATGGAGTTGGAATTTGACTCATGTATTCAAACCAACTTCATTTAAGTCATAGTTAGATGCATTAGCTCAAATCACAGCATATTGCCAGGTCATGATCACGCATCATATTGTTGCATTGCATTGATTGTGTCTTTCTGTGTTTACCGGTAACCGTCCCCTCTCACTAGACGATGTTTCGACGATGAGTTCGATGACACCGATGAAGAGCTATGTTATCTTCAGAAGTGCCAGGCAAGCAAAACCCCCTTGTTCATCCCGATACAATCCCACCCTCTCGCTCCTGCTCTCTTTTACTGCATTAGGACAACAACGATTCATGTGTTACTTGCTGCGGTAGCTGAACCCCTTTATCCTTTGCATGACCTGTCATTCCACAGTAAATAGATGAAACCCACTAGCATGAGTAGGAGTTGTTTGAGCCCATGTTGTGCCTACTCATTCATGCTTGTTTGTCATGCCTGCTACTGCTTAGAGTTGAGTCGGGTCTGATTCATCGGGAATGAATTGGAATGGTGATGAACATGTCCTACTGTGTGTGAGCTAAGTGTGTGAATACGATTTGGTAAAGGTATTGGTGAGAGGCCATGTAGGAGTACATGGTGGGTTGTCTCATTGAAGCCATCCTCAGGAACTGAGTTCTGTGTTTGTGATCCATGAAACAGCTCCTACCATGCATTAGGCCCTGAAATATGACCCCGCTCGACTTCTTAATCACCCTTGTCCTCTGTCCAGGAGTTGCAAGTAGTTTCTGGTGTTTGTAGTATGCTGGGGGCCGCACGCAGCGCTGACCATAGGGGTGGGCTGTGTTGCGGTAGGCACGTGGCACGGTGTACCGATTCGCCCGTTTGGTGTCTCGGGAACCCTGCACACATCGTTTGGGGCTGTGAGCGAAACTCCGGCCGGATCTCCTCATGGATGGAACCCGAATAGGCGATAAACCTGGACTAGAGACTTGTGTGGTTAGTTAGGTCGTGGTCTACACCCACGTCGGCTTTCGCTTGAAGTCTGCCGAGCACATGTCGTGTGCAGACGCTAAGTGGTGGAAACATGTGTGAAGAAGTACACCCCTGCAGGGTTATAAATGATCTATTCGAATAGCCGTGTCCACGGTAATGGACTTCTGGGTTGCCTATATCAGTTCATAGACAAGTGAAAGTGGATACTTTAAAATGCGCAAGATAAGCGTGAGTGCTATGGATGGCCTTCTCGTAGGGAGACGGAAGTGGATCCATAGTGGTGTATTGATATGGTGAATATGTGGACTCGTGTGCGCCACCTCAAAAGAGTTACTTGCAGTCATAGTTCAGGATAGCCACTGAGTCAAAGCTGGCTTGCTGCAGTCAAACTCCACCACCCCCTTTATTGAAACTGATGCATACGTAGTTAGTTCTGAGGTAAGTCTTGCTGAGTACGTTTGTACTCACGTTTGCCTATTTTATGTTTTGCAGAGAGAGATGTCAGTCTCGCTAGTAGTTCCGTGTGGACTTCGACGTTTAGCTTGTTACCTCAGCTACGATCTTGTGCCCTCGGTAGGATCTGGTAGATAGTCAGGCTTCTCAGCCTTTTTCATTTGTAGATGTCTGTACTCAGACATGGTAAGCTTCCGCATGTGCTTGTTGCTTATATGCTCTGAATGTTGGGTCATGAGACCCATGTTTGTAATATCTCGCTCTTCGGAGCCTAATGAATAAATACTTCGAGTCGTAGAGTTATGTTGTGATGCCATGTTGTATTTACTCATATCGGGCATATTGTGTGTATGATTGAAATGCTTGGTATGAGTGGGATCCGACTATCTAGTTGTTTATCCTTGGCAGCCTTTCATATGGGGAAATGTAAGTCTAGTGCTTCTGAGCAATAGTAGTCCGCTATAGCCCGGTTCACCGGAGTCCTGCTAGCCCAGCACTACTGCTCGGAACACTTGACTGGCCGGCATGTGTTTCACGTCGTTCCTGTGTCTGTCCCTTCGGGGAAATGTCACGCGGTGTTATCCGGAGTCCTGCCTAGCCTGCTACAGCCCGGGTTACCGGAGTCCTGTTAGCCCAGTGCTACAGCCCGGATATATACGTTGTTGACCGACATGCTCGATGTGATTCATGTATGCCTGTCCTCATGGGTTAGTGCCGCCTTGGGTTCACGACTAGCCATGTCGGCCTGGGTTCTTTGTCATATGGATGCTAGCGACACTATCATATACGTGAGCCAAAAGGCGCAAACGGTCCCGGGCCAGGTAAGGTGGCACCCGTGGGAATACCGTGCGTGAGGCCGCAAAGTGATATGATGTGTTACATGCTAGATCGGTGTGACTTAGGATCGGGGTCCTGACAATTTCAAGCATGCTAACCAAGCAATTATGTCTTATCAAAATAACATGGCCAAAGAAAGCTTATCCCTACAAAATCATATAGTTTGGCCATGCTTCATTTTCGTCACACAAAATTCCCCCATCATGCACAACCCCGATGACAAGCCGAGCAATTGGTTCATACTTTTTAAAGCGCTTCAGCCTTTTCAACCCTCACGCAATACATGAGCGCAAGCCATGGACATAGCACTATGGGTGGAATAGCATATGATGATGGGGGTTATGCGAGAAGACAAAAAAGAAGAAAGTCTCACATTGACGCGGCTAATCAACGGGCTATGCAGATGCCCGTCAATTGATGTCAATGCGAGGAGTAGGGATTGGCATGCAACAGATGCACTAGAGCTATAAATATATGAAAGCTCATCAAAATAAACTAAGTGGGCGTGCATCCAACTTGCTTGCTCACGAAGATCTAGGGCATTTTGAGGAAGCCCATCATTGGAATATACAAGCCAAGTTCTATAATGAAAAATTCCCACTAGTATATGAAAGTGGCAAAATAAGAAACTCTCTATCATGAAGATCATGGTGCTATTTGGAAGCACAAGTGTGGAAAAATGATAGTAACATTGTCCCTTCTCTCTTTTTCTCTCATTTTTTCTCTCCTTTTTGTTTGGGCTTCTTTTGCCTCTTTTTTTATTTGGGATTCTTTGGCCTCTCTTTTTCCCGTCCGGAGTCTCATCCCGACTTGTGGGGGAATCATAGTCTCCATCATCCTTTCCTCACATGGGACAATGCTCTAATCATTAAAATCATCACACTACTATTTACTTATAACTCAAGAATTACAACTCGATACTTAGAAAAAAATATGACTCTATGTGAATGCCTCCGGCAGTGTACCCGGATATGCAAGAGTGACATGGTATGCAAGAATTATGAAGGTGGCTTTGCCACAAATACGATGTCAACTACATGATCATGCAAAGCAATATGACAATGATGGAGTGTGTCATAAAACGGAACGGTGGAAAGTTGCATGGCAATATTGTTGGGGAACGTTGCAGAAAACAAAAATTTTCCTACGGTTTCACCAAGATCCATCTATGAGTTCATCTAGCAACGAGTGATCGGATGCATCTACATACCTTTGTAGATCGCGAGCGGAAGCATTCACTAGAACGTGGATGATGGAGTCGTACTCGTCATGATCCAAATCACCGATGACCAAGCGCCGGACGGACGGCACCTCCGCGTTCAACACACGTACGGAGCGGATGACGTCTCCTCCTTCTTGATCCAGCAAGGGGGAAGGAGAGGTTGACGGAGATCCAGCAGCACGACGGCGTCGTGGTGGATGCAGTTGTCACGTGTAGCAGGGCTTCGCCGAGCGTCTACGCGAGAGGGAGAGGTGTGACAGGGGAGAGGGAGGCGCCAGGGGTCAAGGGTGCGGCTGCCCCTCCCTCCCCCCCTTTATATAGGCCCCCTGGGGGGGCGCCGGCCCTGGAGATCCAATCTCCCAGGGGGGCGGCGGCCAAGGGGGGTGGAGTGCCCCCCAAGGCAAGTGGGGCGCCCCCCACCCTAGGGTTTCAACCCTAGGCGCAGGGGGTGGGCCTAGGAGGGCGCACCAGCCCACTAAGGGCTGGCTCCCCTCCCACTTCAGCCCATGGGGCCCTCCGGGATGGGTGGCCCCACCCGGTGGACCCCTGGGACCCATTCGGTGGTCCCGGTACAATACCGGTGACCCCCGAATCACTGCCGATGGCCGAAACTGCACTTCCTATATATAATTCTTCACCTCTAGACCATTTCGGAACTCCTCGTGACATCCGGGATCTCATTCGGGACTCCGAACAACTTTCGGGTTACTGCATACTCATATCTCTACAACCCTAGCGTCACCGAACCTTAAGTGTGTAGACCCTACGGGTTCGGGAGATATGCAGACATGACCGAGACACCTCTCTGGCCAATAACCAATAGCGGGATCTGGATACCCATGTTGGCTCCCACATACTCCTCGATGATCTCATCGGATGAACCACGATGTCGAGGATTCAATCAATCCCGTATGCAATTCCCTTTGTCAATCGGTATTTTACTTGCCCGAGATTCGATCGTCGGTATCCCAATACCTCGTTCAATCTCGTTACCGGCAAGTCACTTTACTCGTACCTTAATGCATGATCCCGTGATCAAACACTTTGATTACATTGAGCTCATTATGATGATGCATTACCGAGTGGGCCCGGTGATACCTCTCCGTCATACGGAGTGACAAATCCCAGTCTCGATCCGTGTCAACCCCACAGACACTTTTGGAGATACCCGTAGTATACCTTTATAGTCACCCAGTTACGTTGTGACGTTTGGCACACCCAAAGCACTCCTACGGTATCCGGGAGTTACACGATCTCATGGTCTTAAGGAAAAGATACTTGACATTGGAAAAGCTCTAGCAAACGAATTATACGATCTTGTGCTTATGCTTAGGATTGGGTCTTGTCCATCACATCATTCTCCTAATGATGTGATCTCGTTATCAATGACATCCAATGTCCATAGTCAGGAAACCATGACTATCAGTTGATCAACGAGCTAGTCAACTAGAGGCTTACTAGGGACATGTTGGTGTCTATGTATTCACACATGTATTACGATTTCCGGATAATACAATTTTAGCATGAATAAAAGAAAATTATCATGAACAAGGAAATATAATAATAATGCTTTTATTATTGCCTCTAGGGCATATTTCCAACAGTCTCCCACTTGCACTAGAGTCAATAATCTAGTTACATTGTGATGAATCTAACACCCATAGAGTTCTGGTGTTGATCATGTTTTGCTTTAGGGAGAGGTTTAGTCAATGGATATGCGACATTCAGATCCGTATGCACTTTACAAATTTCTATGTCTCCATCTTGAACATTTTCACGAATGGAGTTGAAGCGACGCTTGATGTGCCTGGTCTTCTTGTGAAACCTGGGCTCCTTGGCAAGTGAAATAGCTCCAGTGTTGTCACAGAAGAGTTTGATCGGCCCCGACGCATTGGGTATGACTCCTAGGTCGGTGATGAACTCCTTCACCCAAATTGCTTCATGCGCTGCCTCCGAGGCTGCCATGTACTCCGCTTCACATGTAGATCCCGCCACGACGCTCTGCTTGCAGCTGCACCAGCTTACTGCTCCACCATTCAACATATACACGTATCCGGTTTGTGACTTAGAGTCATCCAGATCTGTGTCAAAGCTAGCGTCGACGTAACCCTTTACGACGAGCTCTTCGTCACCTCCATAAACGAGAACCATGTCCTTAGTCCTTTTCAGGTACTTTAGGATAATCTTGACCGCTGTCCAGTGTTCCTTGCCGGGATTACTTTGGTACCTTCCTACCAAACTTACGGCAAGGTTTACATCAGGTCTGGTACACAGCATGGCATACATAATAGACCCTATGGCCGAGGCATAGGGTATGACACTCATCTCTTCTGTATCTTCTGCCGTGGTCGGGCATTGAGCTGAGCTCAATTTCACACCTTGCAACACAGGCAAGAACCCCTTCTTGGACTGATCCATATTGAACTTCTTCAATATCTTTTCAAGGTATGTGCTTTGTGAAAGACCTATGAGGCGTCTTGATCTATCTCTATAGATCTTGATGCCTAATATATAAGCAGCTTCTCCAAGGTCCTTCATTGAACAACTCTTATTCAAGTAGGCCTTAATGCTGTCCAAAAGTTCTATATCATTTCCCATCAAAAGTATGTCATCTACATATAATATGAGAAATGCTACAGAGCTTCCACTCACTTTCTTGTAAACGCAGGCTTCTCTATAAGTCTGCATAAACCCAAACGCTTTGATCATCTCATCAAAGCGAATGTTCCAACTCCGAGATGCTTGCACCAGCCCATAAATGGATCGCTGGAGCTTGCATACCTTGTTAGCATTCTTAGGGTCGACAAAACCTTCCGGCTGCATCATATACAGTTCTTCCTTAAGATAACCGTTAAGGAATGCCGTTTTGACGTCCATCTGCCATATCTCATAATCATAGTATGCGGCAATTGCTAACATGATTCGGACGGACTTCAGCTTCGCTAAGGGAGAGAAAGTCTCATCGTAGTCAACCCCTTGAACTTGTCGATAACCCTTAGCGACAAGTCGAGCTTTATAGATGGTAACATTACCATCCACGTCCGTCTTCTTCTTAAAGATCCATTTGTTTTCTATCGCTCGCCGATCATTGGGCAAGTCTGTCAAAGTCCATACTTTGTTTTCATACATGGATCCTATCTCGGATTGCATGGCCTCTAGCCATTTGTTGGAATCTGGGCCCGCCATCGCTTCTTCATAGTTCGAAGGTTCACCGTTGTCTAACAACATGATTTCCAGGACAGGGTTGCCGTACCACTCTGGTGCGGAATGTGTCCTTGTGGACCTACGAAGTTCAGTAGTAACTTGATCCGTAGTTTCATGATCATCATCATTAACCTCCTCTCTAACTGGTGGAGGCACCACAGAAACATTTTCTTGAGCTGTGCTACTTTCCGGTTCAAGAGCTAATACTTCATCAAGTTCCACTTTCCTCCCACTTACTTCTTTCGAGAGAAACTCTTTCTCCAGAAAGGATCTGTTCTTGGCAACAAATATCTTGCCTTCGGATCTTAGGTAGAAGGTATACCCAATGGTTTCCTTAGGGTATCCTATGAAGACGCATTTTTCCGACTTGGGTTCGAGCTTTTCAGGTTGAAGTTTCTTGACATAAGCATCGCATCCCCAAACTTTTAGAAACGACAGCTTAGGTTTCTTCCGAAACCATAATTCATACGGTGTCGTCTCAACGGATTTAGACGGTGCCCTATTTAAAGTGAATGTAGCTGTCTCTAGAGCGTATCCCCAAAATGATAGCGGTAAATCAGTAAGAGACATCATAGATCGCACCATATCCAATAGAGTGCGATTACGACGTTCGGACACACCGTTACGTTGAGGTGTTCCAGGCGGCGTGAGTTGTGAAACGATTCCACATTTCCTTACGTGTGTGCCAAATTCGTGACTTAAATATTCTCCTCCACGATCTGATCGTAAGAACTTTATTTTTCGGTCACGTTGATTCTCTACCTCATTCTGAAATTCCTTGAACTTTTCAAAGGTTTCAGACTTGTGTTTCATTAAGTAGGCATACCCATATCTACTCAAGTCATCCGTGAGAGTGAGAACATAACGATATCCTCCGCGAGCCTCAACACTCATTGGACCGCACACATCAGTATGTATGATTTCCAATAAGTTGGTTGCTCGCTCCATTGTTCCGGAGAACGGAGTCTTGGTCATTTTGCCCATGAGGCATGGTTCGCATGTGTCAAATGATTCATAATCCAGAGACTCTAAAAGTCCATCAGCATGGAGCTTCTTCATGCGCTTGACACCAATGTGACCAAGGCGGCAGTGCCACAAGTATGTGGGACTATCGTTATCAACTTTACACCTTTTGGTATTGACACTATGAATATGTGTATTATCACGCACGAGATTCATTAAGAATAAACCATTGACCATCGGAGCATGACCATAAAACATATCACTCATATAAATAGAACAACCATTATTCTCGGATTTAAATGAGTAGTCATCTCGCATTAAACGAGATCCAGATACAATGTTCATGCTCAAACTTGGCACTAAATAACAATTATTGAGGTTTAAAACTAATCCCGTAGGTAAATGTAGAGGTAGCGTGCCGACGGCGATCACATCGACCTTGGAACCATTCCCGACGCGCATCGTCACCTCGTCCTTCGCCAGTCTCCGCTTATTCCGCAGCTCCTGCTTTGAGTTACAAATATGAGCAACGGCACCGGTATCAAATACCCAGGAGCTACTACGAGCACTGGTAAGGTACACATCAATTACATGTACATCACATATACCTTTAGTGTTGCCGGCCTTCTTGTCCGCTAAGTATTTGGGGCAGTTCCGCTTCCAGTGACCCTTCCCTTTGCAATAAAAGCACTCAGTCTCAGGCTTGGGTCCATGCTTTGACTTCTTCCCGGCAACTGGCTTACCGGGCGCGGCAACATCCTTGCCGTCCTTCTTGTAGTTCTTCTTACCTTTGCCTTTCTTGAACTTAGTGGTTTTATTGACCATCAACACTTGATGTTCCTTTTTGATTTCAACCTCTGCTGATTTCAGCATAGCAAATACCTCAGGAATGGTCTTTACCATCCCCTGCATGTTGTAGTTCATCACAAAGCTCTTGTAGCTAGGTGGGAGCGACTGAAGGATTCTGTCAATGACCGCCTCGTCTTGGAGGTTAATCTCCAGCTGAGTCAAGCGGTTGTGCAACCCAGACATCTTGAGTATGTGTTCACTGACAGAACTATTTTCCTCCATCTTACAACTGTAGAACTTGTCGGAGACTTCATATCTCTCGACCCGGGCATGAGCTTGGAAAACTAGTTTCAGCTCCTCGAACATCTCATATGCTCCGTGATGCTCAAAATGTTTTTGGAGCCCCGGTTCTAAGATGTAAAGCATGCCGCACTGAACGAGGGAGTAATCTTCAGCACGAGACTGCCAAGCATTCATAATGTCTTGGTTCTCTGGGATGGGTGCTTCTCCTAGCAGTGCTTCTAGGACATATTGTTTCCTGGCAGCTATGAGGATGATCCTCAGGTTCCGGACCCAGTCCGTATAGTTGCTGCCATCATCTTTCAGCTTGGTTTTCTCTAGGAACGCATTGAAGTTCATGTTGACATTAGCTTGGGCCATTTGATCTACAAGACATATTGCAAAGTTTATTTAGACTAAGTTCATGATAATTAAGTTCATCTAATCAAATTATTTAATGAACTCCCACTTAGATTAGACATCCCTCTAGTCATCTAAGTGTAACATGATCCGACTCGACTAGGCCGTGTCCGATCATCACGTGAGACGGACTAGTCATCATCGGTGAACATCTCCCTGTTGATCGTATCTTCCATAGGACTCATGTTCGACCTTTCGGTCTCTTGTGTTCCGAGGCCATGTCTGTACATGCTAGGCTCGTCAAGTCAACCTAAGTGTTTGCATGTGTAAATCTGTCTTACACCCGTTGTATGTGAACGTTGGAATCTATCACACCCGATCATCACATGGTGCTTCAAAACAACGAACTGTCGCAACGGCGCACAGTTAGGGGTAACACTTTCTTGAAATTTATTATGAGGGATCATCTTATTTACTACCGTCGTTCTAAGTAAACAAGATGCAAAACATGATAAACATCACATGCAATCAAATAATAATAGTGACATGATATGGCCAATATCATATAGCTCCTTTGATCTCCATCTTGGGGCTCCATGATCATCTTGTCACCGGCATGACACTATGATCTCCATCATCATGATCTCCATCATCGTGTCTCCATGAAGTTGCTCGCCAACTATTACTTATACTACTATGGCTAACATGTTTAGCAATAAAGTAAAGTAATTTACATGGCGTTTCCATTGATACGCAGGTCATAAAAAATAATGACAACTCCTATGGATCCTGCCGGTTGTCATACTCATCGACATGCAAGTCGTGATTCCTATTACATGAACATGATCTCATACATCACATATATATCATTCATCATTCATCACAACTTTGGCCATATCATATCACAAAGCACTTGCTGCAAAAACAAGTTAGACGTCCTCTAATTGTTGTTGCAAGTTTTACGTGGCTGCATTAGGGTTCTAGCAAGAACGTTTTCTTACCTACGTAAAAGCCACAACGTGATTTGTCAACTTCTATTTACCCTTCATAAGGACCCTTTTCGTCGAATCCGCTCCAACTAAAGTGGGAGAGACAGACACCCGCCAGCCACCTTATGCAACTAGTGCATGTTAGTCGGTGGAACCGGTCTCATGTAAGCGTACGTGTAAGCTTGGTCCGGGCCGCTTCATCCCACAATACCGCTGAAGCAAAATAAGATTAGTAACGGCAAGAAAGTTGACAACATCTACGCCCACAACAATTGTGTTCTACTCGTGCAAAGAGAACTACGCATAGACCTAGCTCTGATACCACTGTTGGGGAACGTTGCAGAAAACAAAATATTTCCTACGGTTTCACCAAGATCCATCTATGAGTTTATCTAGCAACGAGTGATCGGATGCATCTACATACCTTTGTATATCGCGAGCGGAAGCGTTCACTAGAACGTGGATGATGGAGTCGTACTCGCCGTGATCCAAATCAACGATGACCAAGCGCCGAACGGACGGCACCTCCGTGTTCAACACACGTACGGAGCGGATGACGTCTCCTCCTTCTTGATCCAGCAAGGGGGAAGGAGAGGTTGATGGAGATCCAGAAGCACGACGGCGTGGTGGTGGATGCAGTTGTCACGTGCAGCAGGGCTTCGCCGAGCGTCTGCGTGAGAGGGAGAGGTGTGACAGGGGAGAGGGAGGCACCAGGGGTCAAGGGTGCGGCTGCCCCTCCCTCCCCCCCTTTATATAGGCCCCCTGGGGGGGGGGCGCCGGCCCTGGAGATCCAATCTCCTAGGGGGGGCGACGACCAAGGGGGGTGGAGTGCCCCCCAAGGCAAGTGGGGCGCCCCCCACCCTAGGGTTTCAACCCTAGGCGCAGGGGGTGGGCCTAGGGGGGCGCACCAGCCCACTAAGGGCTGGCTCCCCTCCCACTTTAGCCCATGGGCCCCTCCGAGATGGGTGGCCCCGGTGGACCCCCGGGACCCATCCGGTGGTCTCGGTACAATACCGGTGACCCCCGAATCACTCCTGATGGCCGAAACTGCACTTCATATATATAATTCTTCACCTCCGGACCATTCAGGAACTCCTCGTGACGTTCGGGATCTCATCCGGGACTCTGAACAACTTTTGGATTACTGCATACTCATATCTCTACAACCCTAGCGTCACCGAACCTTACGTGTGTAGACCCTACGGGTTCGGGAGATATGCAGACATGACCGAGACACCTCTCTGGCCAATAACCAATAGCGGGATCTGGATACCCATGTTGGCTCCCACATACTCGTCGATGATCTCATCGGATGAAACACGATGTCGAGGATTCAATCAATCCCGTATGCAATTCCCTTTGTCAATCGGTATTTTACTTGCCCGAGATTCGATCGTCGGTATCCCAATACCTCGTTCAATCTCGTTACCGACAAGTCACTTTACTCGTACCGTAATGCATGATCTCGTGATCAAACACTTTGATTACATTGAGCTCATTATGATGATGCATTACCGAGTGGGCCCGGTGATACCTCTCCGTCATACGGAGTGACAAATCCCAGTCTCGATCCGTGTCAACCCAACAGACACTTTCGGAGATACCCGTAGTATACCTTTATAGTCACCCAGTTACATTGTGACGTTTGGCACACCCAAAGCACTCCTACGGTATCCGAGAGTTACACGATCTCATGGTCTTAAGGAAAAGATACTTGACATTGGAAAAGCTCTAGCAAACGAATTATACGATCTTGTGCTTATGCTTAGGATTGGGTCTTGTCCATCACATCATTCTCCTAATGATGTGATCTCGTTATCAATGACATCCAGTGTCCATAGTCAGGAAACCATGACTATCAGTTGATCAACGGGCTAGTCAACTAGAGGCTTACTAGGGACATGTTGGTGTCTATGTATTCACACATTTATTATGATTTCCAGATAACACAATTTTAGCATGAATAAAAGACAATTATCATGAACAAGGAAATATAGTAATAATGCTTTTATTATTGCCTCTAGGGCATATTTCCAACAAATATATCTCGGAATGGCTATGGAAATGCCATAATAGGTAGGTATGGTGGCTGTTTTGAGGAAGATATAAGGAGGTGTCGGTGTCAAAATCGGCGGATCTCGGGTAGGGGGTCCCGAACTGTGCGTCTAGGCGGATGGTAACAGGAGACAAGGGACACAATGTTTTACCCAGGTTCGGGCCCTCTTGATGGAGGTAAAACCCTACGTCCTGCTTGATTAATATTGATGATATGGGTAGTACAAGAGTAGATCTACCACGAGATCAAGGAGGCTAAACCCTAGAAGCTAGCCTATGGTATGATTGTTGTATGTTGGAGTTGTTGTCCTACGGACTAAAACCCTCCGGTTTATATAGACAGCGGAGAGGGTAAGGGTTACACAAAGTCGGTTACAATGGTAGGAGATCTAAATATCCGCATCGCCAAGCTTGCCTTCCACGCCAAGGAAAGTCCCATCCGGACACGGGATGAAGTCTTCAATCTTGTATGTTCATAGTCCAGGAGTCCGGCTGAAGGTATAGTCCGGCTATCCGAAAACCCCCTAATCCAGGACTCCCTCAGTAGCCCCTGAACCAGGCTTCAATGACGACGAGTCCGACGCGCAGATTGTCTTCGGCATTGGAAGGCGGGTTCCTCCTCCAAGTTCTTCATAAAAGATTGTAAACACCAAGAGTAGTGTCCGGCTCTTCAAAATAAGTTTCCACATATTGCCATAGAGAGAATAATATTAACACAAATCTAATCTGCTGACGTATTCGATAGCGTGACATCACACTACGGCCAAGCCTTTATTCGAATCATTTTCACCTCTCCACCTCAGCGTGTTTCGCGAGGCGATTTCCTTGGCACGTCTTGTCAAAGCAGAGATCGTGTCCCCCATTTATGGGATTCTCATCAATAAGGACGTGGGTAACCCAACCGCGCCATTTATCATGGCGCTTGGGAGGCAAGCGAGTTTTACTAGGATGGTGGGGACGCATAGCCGCATCCGCCCATATAAGGGGATAAGGATCCACCTTTTAACTACGCCTTCTTCCTCCTTTGCCTATCTATCTTCTACGCACCCGAGCTCCAGCGCCCAAGCCCGCACTTCCCACCTCAACCTTCTCCAGCAATGTCCGGAGCGGGAGGCAAGTGGATGGTCTCCTCCGTCATGGAGGGCCATGTCAAAAAGCTGAGGAGGGCCGGGTACTTTTCCAAAGACATCGCGCACCGGCTCCCTGAAAAGGGGCAGCTTCTCCCCAACCCAGAGCCCCATGAGAGGGTCGTATTCCTTCCCCACTTCCTCCGCGGACTGGGCTTTCCTCTCCACCCATTTGTCCGGGGGCTCATGTTCTATTATGGCCTGGATTTCCACGATCTGTCCCCGAACTTCATCCTCAACATCTCGGCGTTTATCGTCGTGTGCGAGGCTTTCCTCCGCATCCGCCCCCATTTTGGCCTTTGGCTCAAGACTTTCAACGTCAAGCCGAAGGTGGTGCGCGGCAGCCAAGCGGAGTGCGGAGGCGCCATGGCGGGCAAGATGGCCAACGTCCTATGGCTCGAGGGCTCCTTTGTGGAGACCTTGAAGGGGTGGCAATCAGGGTGGTTTTACATCACCGAGCCACGTGATCCGGAATGGATCGCAGCCCCCGAGTTTGGGTCCGGACCCCCCACGCGGCTCACGTCCTGGAAAGAGACGGGCCTGTCGTGGGGCTAGAAAGACGAGGTGACCGGACTACAAAAATGCATCCAAATCCTGGTGAACAAGCAGCTAAGGCTTGTCAATGTAGTCCAGGTTATGCTCGTCCGCCGGATCCTCCCGTGTCAACGATGGGACTTCAATCTGTGGGAGTTCGACCCGGCGCAGCACCCAACCCTGAGCAGGCTCTTCGACACGACATACGAGATGTCTGGATGGTGCTATTCAAAGGCGCCGAGGCTCCCGCGTCCGCTTCCGAGGACCATGGATTCAGCTCGCAGCGCCACGCTGACGAGGTAAGTTATTTTTACCTTTTACAGGACATTTGTTTCTCATAGTTTGACTCTATGCGGGATCTAAACCCCCTTACCTTTAATAGGCATGGCAGGTGAAGTCCGGACAGATCGATTGTCCGGCTCCTTTGCCCGAAGACCCAGCAGACGCTCGTTTATCGAAGCTGCTGGCTCCGGCACCCTATGTGGTGCCGGAGAAGAAGGCCAAGAATAAGAAGGCCACGGGGACTCGAAAGAGTTCCCGTCATATGGTGGTGTCGGACTCGTCATCCGACGAGTCTGAGACGCACTCCTCCCGTGAAGACGAGGAGGAGGAAGAAGAACCCTCTCCCCCTCCAGCGGGGGGAGGAAAGAAGAGGAAGGCCGCCTCAACAGGGGAGGCCGAAGGGTCCAAGAAGGGGAAAACCCTTCCTTCGGACTACTCCACCGTCGCCGACGACGACGAAGAGGAGTGGACGGACAGAGCCAAGCGTCCGGCGAAATCATAAGTATTCGGATACCAGAGTAACTCATAATATTCCTTTGTTGCACAGCTTTCCCTAATGTCGAACATAATTATGCAGCCCGCCCCAGGCCGGACTCGACGAGTCGTCGATCGGCTCCCTGGATTCATCGGACGTGAACTCAGTTCCGCCCGCTGTCTCCCCCCCCCCCCGCACTGCGGACGACGCTGAAGTGGCGTCGCGACAAGCTTCGGGGCAGGAGGAGGTGGTCCTAGAGGAGCCATGAGGCGACCCCCCGGACTCCAGGAGTAAAGGGGACAAGACCCCCCAGGGCTCCAAGTCCGGCTTTGAGCCGGACACCGCGCCGGAATCTTCAACAGTTCCGGACCGCGGTAGGCAAACTCCTTCCAAGAGGAGCAAGCCTTTTGAGCCGGCGGCCTCCGTCCAACCGGAGGTGCCGGACAATCTGCTGGAGGTGCTTAACAGCGCCTCCATCGACGAGGAGCATCGTACTATTATGAGTACGGTGATCCAGAAGATTCAGTCCGCCAAGAGCGGACTGATTGAAGCTTGTGCTAGCCTTCTAACAGGCTTCGAGGTAAGTAAAAATATGTAAAAATATTACCGCATAGACAGTAGCCCCTGATGCTCTGTTTGGCGTTCGGAAAGAAAAGCCGAATAGAGGATCTATTAAATTTCGCAGGAGTCTAACAAAAAAGAGTCAATATGCGTATGCAGGCTTTGCTGCTAGCCACCACCGCACTAACTGCGGAGGTGGGTGCCCTGAAGAAGGGCCTCGAGCAGACCGAGCAAGAGCTCGGTCTTGCCAAACGGCAGCTCGAGGAGAAGGATGGTAAGAGATACCATATAGAAAAAATATATAAAAAAGATGCAATTGCAAAAAATAACAGGATTGTACTGCTTATTGTAGGGGCCACGACCGAGGTGGCGACCCTCAAGCATGCGCTGACCGAGGCCGAGAAGAGAGCGGCCACGGAGCGCGCCGGGCGAGAGAAATTTGAGGCCCAGGTCGGTGAGGTGTAGCAAGAGCTTCAGGCTCTCATGAAAAAACATGAGAGTTTGGAGCTTGACTCGAAGACGCGAGCGTCCGAGCTCGCGGCGGCCCTTGAAACTGCCAAGGCCGAATCCCAGAAGGCCCTCCAAGAGTTGGAGGAGGTGAAAAAGATAGCGGCGGGTAAGGCATTCTTTATGCAAAGCAGACATATAAAAGTAAACTACTTGTTACTTACCCGAATCCGGAGTTCTCCAGGGGCATTCGCAGATCTTCCCCGCAGCGTATCCGATGCCGCCGCATTCTACCGAGCCGAGGAAGGCATCTCGAGGAGAAGGTGTTCTGGTCTCAGTACGCTGAGGCCGGACACCCTGTGCCCTTGAGCGACTAGCTGAAGCAGCTGGTCGAGCTCCACAAGGCGGCCGAACAGGCCATGAAGGGCTTCATAGTTCGGCTGTGGCCTGGAGAGGCCCTGCCTGGGAGCTACTTCGGCCTGGTGCGGCGGCTGATGGAGGCCTGTCCAAGGCTTGAGGTCATCAAGCGCTCCGTCTGCATCGAAGGTGCCCGTAGGGCCCTTGCCCGTGCAAAGGTCCACTGGGGTAAGCTGGACGGTGAGAAGCTTGTGAGGGACGGGCCGCCGCCGGGGAAGGAGCATCGCAAGCCCTATTATAAGGATGTTCTTGCGGGTGCCCGCCTTGTGGCGGATGAATGTACCAAGGATGTAATTTTTGAATGAACTTGCTCGTGTTTATCCTGTGCGCTGAAAACTTGTTCATATGCGCTAACCAATGCTTGTTGAATTTAAAATATTACTTTCTGTGCGGCCGTTTATCAAAAAATTGAGAGATGGCCAGTCGTCGGCTTCTGCCCCCATGCCACTAGTGCTGGGGTGTTCGGGATAAACCTGAGCGCTCTTTTTCCCATGTTTGGGTCCTTCGAGGGAGGCGCTCAGCACAACGAACAAGGCAATCGGACTATAATGCTTCAACACTCTCACTTAGCCATAGAACTCTATAATTTTAAATTTCGGTGAAGCCCCTAGTATTCGGAAGACTGAGTTCGGGGCGCTATCCACGCCTTGGCCGGACTAAGCCGGTTCCTCGCTCGAAGCGGCATAAGTCTTTAAGGACTCAAAAAACCTCTCGAACAACGACCGGTCTCTCGCCTCATCATGACAATTAGTTTAGCTTTCTTTACTAAGGTGCTCAGCCCAGCTCAACTGGGGCACAATCGCAGTAGTTCTCCTAGTGCTACCTTAGCCGATATAGCGAAACGTAAGGCACCAAAACATAGGAGCCGGGCAAACCCAACTATTGACCCAAATCATGATTCGGAGCCGATGCATATAGTGCTATAAGTTCGGGGTGCCGCACTTGTGAAAGTGTTCAGACTTCTCACACCATATTGAGGGGTACTGAAGCCCCTGGCGTATTTTGCCGTACCACAATGTACGGGTGCAACATGTCATTAATAAACATATATATAAATAGAGGATAATGCAAAAAATAGACAAAAGCTATGCATTGTTTATAGAAAGGCTGCTGTCAAAGCAGAACGATACAAATAGTGCGATAAGCAAAAGAAATTGGACTATTTAACATGTCCTGGCCAGGGGCAGGCCGCGGAATTGTATTCAAAAATAGGTATACTGCTCGTAATAGAGACCACCTAGGAGTTCCATATTGCGGCATGGCTTGTCTGCTGTCCTGGATCTTGCATCGTGTGTGCGGCAGTTGAATTGCCGAACAGGTCATACGAAGTATGGAGTCCTGAAAGTAAGAGAAAATTAAAAAAGAATCCGGCAGCCCCTAGTACGGTTTAAGCCGTGTTTTGGGCGTGCCGTGATGGTGCCCCTCCCCTTGTGCCCATGGTATTTCGAGAGTGTAGCTATGTACGTGAAGCACTGGTTTCGCTATATTGCGAGGGCTAGGGTTGGGGCCGCATTGCTACGCTAGCTCGGAACGTGCCAGGCGGTATTGTTGTAGGTTACTCCGGGCGCGCTTGACAGTGTCCGGCTTTTTAAGGGTCGGACTGGAGAACTGCCTAGAGAGGCTGCTTTGTACTTCTGCTGCGAGCGCTGCCGTGTGCTCCTCCGTTCGGAGGGAGCGTTCGGTGTTTCCGTTGACCGTGATTACTCCTCGAGGGCCTGGCATCTTGAGCTTGAGGTATGCATAGTGCGGTACCGCATTGAACTTTGCGAATGCGGTTCGCCCGAGCAGTGCATGATAGCCACTGCAGAACGGGACTATGTCGAAGATTAACTCCTCGCTTCGAAAATTATCCGGGGATCCGAAGACCACTTTAATTGTAACTGAGTTAGTACAGTTGGCTTCTACACCTGGTATGATGCCTTTAAAGGTCGTTTTGGTGGGCTTGATCCTTGTGGGATCTATGCCCATTTTCCGCACTGTATCCTGGTAAAGCAGGTTCAGGCTGCTGCCGCCGTCCATGAGGACTCTTATGAGATGAAATCCGTCAATAATTGGGTCAAGAACCAATGCGGCAAACCCGCCATGACGGATGCTAGTGGGATGGTCCCTTCGATCAAAAGTGATCGGGCAGGATGACCATGGGTTGAACTTTGGGGCGACTGGCTCCAGCGCATATACGTCCCGTAACGCACGCTTCCGCTCCCTTTTGGGGATATGGGTTGCGTATATCATGTTCACCATCCGCACTTGTGGGAAAACCCCTTCTGTCCACTGTTGTTCGGCGGCCTGGGCTCCTCCTCGTCATCGCTATGCAGCCCCTTGTCTCTGTTTTCGGCTCTTAACTTGCCTGCCTGCTTGAACACCCAACAATCCCTGTTGGTGTGATCGGCTGGCTTTTCGGGGGTGCCATGTATCTGGCACAAGCGGTCGAGTATTCGGTACAAACTGGACGGGCCCTGAGTATTTCTTTTGAATTGCTTTTTCCGCTGACCGAATTTGTAGCCTCGGAATCCGGCATTTACTGCCGTATCCTCGTTGTTGTCGCTGTTAACGCGGCGCTTTTGCTTGTTCCGGCGTGACCTGCCGCTTTTGTCCTTGGTATCCAAATTACCAAGGTTCTTGGTTAAGTTGTTGCTGCGAGCTAGCCAGCTGTCTTCTCCCGCGCAAAAGCGGGTCATGAGTGTCGTGAGGGCTGCCGTAGATTTCGGCTTTTCCTGTCCCAGGTGCCGGGCAAGCCACTCGTCGCGGATATTATGCTTGAAGGCTGCTAGGGCCTCCGCGTCCGGACAGTCGACTATTTGATTTTTCTTTGTTAGGAACCATGTCCAGAATTGCCTGGCCGATTCCTCTGGCTGCTGGATTATGTGGCTTAGGTCATCGGCGTCCGGTGGTCGCACATAAGTGCCCTGGAAGTTGTCAAGGAATGCGGCTTCCAGATCCTCCCAAGAACCGATTGAGTCTGCTGGCAAGCTGTTAAGCCAATGCCGGGCCGCTCCCTTAAGTTTGAGTGGGAGGTATTTGATGGCGTGTAGATCATCACCGCGGGCCATGTGGATATGAAGGAGATAATCCTCGATCCATACCGCAGGATCTGTTGTGCCATCGTATGTTTCGATGTTTACGGGTTTAAAGCCCTCAGGGATTTTATGATCCATTACTTCATCTGTGAAGCATAGTGGGTGTGCGGCGCCTCTGTACTGGGCTATATCATGACGCAGCTCAAAGGAGCTTTGTCTATTGTGTTCGGCCCGGCCGGATTTATTGTATCTGGAGTGACGATCACCGTCACGTGCCGTGGGGCGCCCGCGCGATCCGTAGATCGATCTTGTTTGCCTTGCCTTGTCCTCCAGTACATCTCGCAGGTCTGGCGCGTTTTCTCGTGCTTTAGCATGTTTTGAGCGGCGTCGGGGCATGGCTTGAGTGGAGGGCCTAGAGGCCTCTCTGTCGCGGCCACAAGGTGGCCGGTCGGCCATGTCTTGCGCTGGTGATGTAGGTGCTTCCTCCTCTAATCGGGGTAGCAGCCTGCGCTTTGGGTAACGCTTGGAGGGGCGTTCGAGTTCATACTCTTCGGCCGCAAGGACTTCAGTCCATCTGTCAGCTAGCAAATCTTGATCAGCTCTAAGTTGTTGCTGCTTTTTCTTGAGGCTGCTTGCCGTGGCTAAAAGCCTGCGTTTGAAACGCTCTTGTTCGGCAGGGTCTGATGGTACGACGAATTCGTCGTCGTCGAGGCTTGCCTCGTCTTCGGAGGGAGGCATATAGTTATCATCCTCAACCTCTCGGTCTGCCGCTCTCTCATGAGGGCTGGCTTCTCCATCTTCCTGTGCCGAATCTTGCTGGAGGGGGTGTTCTTCGGCGCTATCCGGAGTAGTATTATCTCCAGTGCCGGAATCACCGTTTTTGCTTTCGCGGGATTTAGAACGGCGCCGCTGACGCCGGCGCTTGGGATGTTTCTTAGAGGTGTCATCCCCCGCTTTTCCATCGCCATCTCCATCTTTTGGAGTGTCCACCATATATATGTCATATGACGAGGTGGCCTTCCAGCGCCCTATAGGTGCTGGTTCCTGTTCGTCTCCTGCATCGTCGTCCATACCGTCGATGTCTTCGGAGTCGAAGTCGAGCATGTCGGTTAAATCGTCGACAGTGGCTACAAAGTGGGTGGTGGGTGGGCTTTAAATTTCTTCATCGTCCGCATCCCATCCTTGCCGACCATAGTCCGGCCATGGCTCTCCTGATAAAGAGAGAGACTTTAGTGAGTTCAGGATGTCGCCAAAAGGCGAGTGCTGAAAGATGTCCGCGGCGGTGAACTCCATGATCGGCGCCCAATCGGATTCGATCGGCAGGGGCGCGGGGGGTTCGGAGTTCGGATAGGAATCCGGATCCTCGGAGTCACAGGTCATGCAGAGTGCGGGTGATGAGGACATGACTACCTTGGATACGACCAAAAATATTGCATACATGCATATTTGTCAGGTGATTTCTAGTGCAAACTATTCAATAATCTATTTTTGTTATCCAGAACAAAAATACTTCACACACTTTTGTGTTTTGTCTAATTGCAGGTGTATGGGACATTTGTACAACACACATATGAAGATAAGGGAGAAAGAGATGTTTACTTGCTGTTCAAAAAGTTCTTTCACGTCACTTTTGGGCCAAGAGAAGATAGAGTCCAAGTCTCTCACGTTCTGGATTCAGATTCGGACTGCACAGACATACCTGACTCAAAACGGCAATAACTTTTTCATACGGACTCCGAATTGGGTGTTTATTTTTTTGTTGGAAAGTAGATTTCGTCCTCTTTCCACTCCAATTGAAATCACCTTTAAATTCGTCCGGAGCGTTGAGTTATGGACGAAACAATCTGATGCTGCAGCAGAATCCGAGTCAAACTACAAGTCCAAAGGTGTTACGTCACCTCCACTTGGGCCCATTGGCCTTGTACGACCTAGGGTTAGTTCTAGGCTGCCTTGGGACGTCCTCCCACCTCCTTGGCCGCCACCCCTTGCTCCTATATAAGTAGATCCATCTAGTAGCTTTTTCCTTGGGATTTGTTTAGTTAAAAGTTAGCCATTGCAACTTCGTGTACTTCGTTTGTGTCCAACGACCAGACCAAGACCGCTTACGGATCCCCACCATTATCAATACTTCATATATATTCGCTATATTCAGATTGCTTTATCATATTCTTGCTTGTTCTTCAATTGCTTGCAGGAATAGACCTTCGTGGTCAGGTTGATTGTGCTCCGGCGTGGTCAATAACCTCTCGGAGTTGGTTTAGCGATTGCTAAGGCGCAACGTCGTGCACGTTTGTAGTCGGATCGCCAAAGTCGTCTCCACCAAATCGATAGTTATCATCTCATCGAAAGATCGGGACACCCCCGCCTCTATCAAGTGGTATCAGTTTTCAGGTTGCTCGGTGAGAATTTCCAGTTTTTCCTAGATTAAATCTATTTTTCTTACCTATTATCCAAAAAAAAGCCACAAAAAAAGTTAGATCTCTTCATCCTTTTGTCCAAGCCAGTCTGAGCCTTTGCAATTTTCTTTTCATTGTTTGCATTATTGAATTATCGGTTGCATCGTCGTTTCGAGTTGCTGGTCTTAGTGTCTAGTTCGTTTAGAGTTTCGAGTTCTGTTCACATTAGTCACGCCGCCGCTGCATCATTATCCCTTCCGTTGTCCACCACCCATCCATCAATTTCCACCACGTGCTACCCACCGTTGATTGTCTAATCATAGTTGAGATCGTTCACATCTTCGCTTGATCCAATCTGCATCTTATCTAGTTTGTTTGGAAATAGCGAGCGAGAAAAAAAGAGAAGAGAGAGAGAGAGGGAGAAAAAAAAAGGTCAGAGAAAAAAAAAGAGAAAGAAAAAGAGAAAAAAAAGTGTGAGGAGAAAAAAAGAGAAAAAAAAAAACAAAATTCGGATCTATCTAGATTCAATCTCGTAGTTGAATTCAGATTGGAATCTGTTTTGTGCACTGTTCAATAAAACAGACATAACTTCCTCATACGAAGTCCGTTTTGGCTCCACGAGTACTCAAATTAAAGCTAGCGACGAGCCGCATCTAAATAGTTGCAGAAGCTAGTTCAATATTTGACACCTCAAAATCGTCTTCTAAATAGGTCTTTTTTCCCTCCGAAGTTCGCGGACACAGCTTCTTCCAGTTTGTCAGGCCAGTTTTCGAATTCTTTGACTCCTCATATCAATTCGGAATTGAGTGATTCTTTTTGCATTGGAAAGCTTGAGCTAGTAGCATTCTTTGCAAAAAGTTATCAGAAAATTTGCTCAAACTTTTCAAGAGGAAAGTTGGAGAGAGAGTTGTTGTATATCCTGCTTGGCAGTTGTTTCACATCATTATCTTTACTGCTATTGTGATCTTCACTTATATCTTGCTGTCCAGAGCTACTTCATATCCTTTATTGATGCTAGTTTTGCTACGTCGTGACCTCATTAGTGTTCTAGGCTCGCGTCTCTAGTCCGGTCTAGCCTAGGACCAGCACAGTACCGTCGTTGAGCGTTTATTCAACATTGCATCTTTGAATTGATTATTGCTAATCTTTTGCTACCATATATAGCCAACCCAGCTCCACATATTTCTACACCGTGTATACATACGTTCACCTGGCAATCGCTTTACCCAACTTTTGGAGTTACTTGACACCGCTGGTTGCCGATCGCCGCCTGCTGCATGGTAAGAACTTGTAAGACATTGATATTTGCTTTACTGTGAGCGTTTTACCACCACATCCTAGTAGTTATAGGAACATTATTTTAGATTTTGTTTCTTGTTTCTACTAATCATGCCAGGATCTAGAGTCAATTCATGGGCTTTGTCGATCACGGGAGACGTGCCACCACCTTTGCAAATACAACAACCGTCACGAGAGGTGCACAAACATCCAAATGCACATGATCAGGTTAATGTATCTATACCACCATTTAATGGCCGTTTTAGACCTGCTTTATATATTGAATGGGAGTTCAACATAAAAAATATATTTGCTTCCCATAATTTTGATGAACATAAAAAGATTAAGGTTGCAGTTGGTTCTTTCACTGGTTATGCTTTGGTTTGGTGGACTGAATATTGTCGGTTACACCCTGATTATATACCTACTACTTGGGATGATTTGAAACTTGCCATGCGACATACTTTCGTCCCCGCTTACTATACTCGTGACATGATTAAGAAGTTGCAACATTTAAAACAAGGTAGTGACACTGTAACAAAATATTATGATGATTTACAAACTACCTTGTTGCATTCCTCTTTAGAAGAAAGTGAAGATGATTTTATGGATAGATTTTGGGGAGGATTAAACCGTGATATTCAAGAGATATTAATTCATGAAGAGTGTTATCCTATGGACCATTTGTTTCGCCTTGCTTGCAAAGCTGAACAAGAAATAAAACGACGTGTTGCTCACGAGGAGAACAAACGCACGGTGCATATTCCAAGAGTTGATATGATTGTTCCTTCAACTACTAGGCATACTATGCCATCCACATCCGTTGTTGTGAGGACTACATCACCTCCACCATGTGACACATCGCCCCCGAGAGTGGCTACACCATCTGAGTTGATCATAAGAGGTAATGAGAAAGGTACTGATCTTCCATCTCTACATGAGAATGATGAATGCCTTGTCAATTTGAATGCACCATCTGATGAGCTACCCACTACTTTGATCACACTACCTATTTTAGAGGACTATGTTGACAATTTGACTTTGCCATGTGATCAAACAACTGAAATACCAACAATTTTGAGTGCACCCATTGAATTAACTGTTGATGCAAAAGAACCAATGTTTAATCATTTTGATATGACCTCTAATCTTGGTGATGATTCTGTGTCCAATGACTTATTGCATGTTTGCTTATTTAAGCATGTAAATTTGACGCAAGTAAGGTTTATTCACCAATGTTGGGATGGTTTAATGATGAACATTGTCAACCTTTTAAAATGAATAAGAGCTTCGCTTATATGTGCAAACTGAGTTGCAATATTTTCATGCCTTCTACTTCTTGTGATAATATTTTGGCTTTAGATTTTATGAATTATGAAGGTTACTCATGTATACATGTGCCATATGTGCAAAAACTAAGGAAAGTAAAAATGGATGACATATACATATACAACATGTACACATTGTCTTTTTTGTTAGCCACATTTCAGATTAAGCAACGCCGAGGACGGCTTTGTTTTCAAGAAGGGGAGGATGATGAGGACATGACTACCTTGGATACGACCAAAAATATTGCATACATGCATATTTGTCAGGTGATTTCTAGTGCAAACTATTCAATAATCTATTTTTGTTATCCAGAACAAAAATACTTCACACACTTTTGTGTTTTGTCTAATTGCAGGTGTATGGGACATTTGTACAACACACATATGAAGATAAGGGAGAAAGAGATGTTTACTTGCTGTTCAAAAAGTTCTTTCACATCACTTTTGGGCCAAGAGAAGATAGAGTCCAAGTCTCTCACGTTCTGGATTCAGATTCGGACTGCACAGACATACCTGACTCAAAACGGCAATAACTTTTTCATACGGACTCCGAATTGGGTGTTTATTTTTTTGTTGGAAAGTAGATTTCGTCCTCTTTCCACTCCAATTGAAATCACCTTTAAATTCGTCCGGAGCGTTGAGTTATGGACGAAACAATCTGATGCTGCAGCAGAATCCGAGTCAAACTACAAGTCCAAAGGTGTTATGTCACCTCCACTTGGGCCCATTGGCCTTGTACGACCTAGGGTTAGTTCTAGGCTGCCTTGGGACGTCCTCCCACCTCCTTGGCCGCCACCCCTTGCTCCTATATAAGTAGATCCATCTAGTAGCTTTTTCCTTGGGATTTGTTTAGTTAAAAGTTAGCCATTGCAACTTCGTGTACTTCGTTTGTGTCCAACGACCAGACCAAGACCGCTTACGGATCCCCACCATTATCAATACTTCATATATATTCGCAATATTCAGATTGCTTTATCATATTCTTGCTTGTTCTTCGATTGCTTGCAGGAATAGACCTTCGTGGTCAGGTTGATTGTGCTCCGGCGTGGTCAATAACCTCTCGGAGTTGGTTTAGCGATTGCTAAGGCGCAACGTCGTGCACGTTTGTAGTCGGATCGCCAAAGTCGTCTCCACCAAATCGATAGTTATCATCTCATCGAAAGATCGGGACACCCCCGCCTCTATCAGCGGGGCTGGTGTTCGGCTCGATCGCCTTTGAGATCGCAGCCCCTGAGGTGGCGTCCAACCGCTCATCCTCGATCGGCGCAGCAAGCTCCAAATTAAGGGTCGGAACCAACACGCGTGCGGCCTCTAGGACACTGTTCGGCGCAGAGCTAGATCATGCCCATCGAGACAGTGCGGTGCGCTTGGCTGTGGCTCGAATCCGTCGAAGATCAAGTCCCCGCGGATGTCAGCCGTGTAGTTTAAACTTCCAAACCTGACCTGATGGCCAGGGGCGTAGCTTTCGATCTGCTCCAGGCGGCCAAACGAATTGGCCCGCAGTGCGAAGCCGCCGAAGACGAAGATCTGTCCGGGGAGAAAAGTCTCACCCTGGACCGCATCGTCGTTGATGATCAAAGGAGCCATCGGGCCTAAAAGTGACGACACAGAGGAACTCTCAATGAAAGCACCAATGTCGGTGTCAAAACCGGCGGATCTTGGGTAGGGGGTCCCGAACTGTGCGTCTAGGCGGATGGTAACAGGAGACAAGGGACACAATGTTTTACCCAGGTTCGGGCCCTCTTGATGGAGGTAAAACCCTACGTCCTGCTTGATCAATATTGATGATATGGGTGGTACAAGAGTAGATCTACCACGAGATCAAGGAGGCTAAACCCTAGAAGCTAGCCTATGGTATGATTGTTGTATGTTGGAGTTGTTGTCCTACGGACTAAAACCCTCCGGTTTATATAGACACCGGAGAGGGTTAGGGTTACACAAAGTCGGTTACAATCGTAGGAGATCTAAATATCCGCATCGCCAAGCTTGCCTTCCACACCAAAGGAAAGTCCCATCCGGACACGGGACGAAGTCTTCAATCTTGTATCTTCATAGTCCAGGAGTCCGGCTGAAGGTATAGTCCGGCTATCCGAACACCCCCTAATCCAGGACTGCCTCAGGACGCTTTTGTGTGATAGAGCGTATCGTATCACGGGGTTTGGATGCACCGGCGAAGTTTGCACCAACTCTCGAGGTGATAAAGGGCAATGCGGTACCGTAGAGGCTAGCAAATTGCGAAAAAGTAAGAGTGCATATAATCCATGGACTCACATTAGTCATAAAGAACTCATATACTTATTGCAAAAGTTTATTAGCCCTCAAAGCAAAGTACTACTACGCATGCCCCTAGGGGGATAGATTGTTAGGAAAAGACCATCGCTCGTCCCCGACCGCCACTCATAAGGAAAGCAATCAAAGAACACCTCATGCTTCAAATTTGTCACACAACGGTTACCATACGTGCATGCTACGAGACTTGCAAACCTCAACACCAGTATTTCTCAATTTCACAATTACTCAACTAGCACGACTCTAATATCACCATCTTTATATCTCAAAACAATTATCAAGTATCAAACTTCTCATAGTTTTTAATGCACTATATATATATATATGAATTTTTTTATTATACCCATCTTGGATGCCTATCATATTAGGACTAGTTTCATAACCAAAGCAAATTACCATGTTGTTTAGCACTCTTAAAATAATACAAGTGAAGCATGAGAGTTCATCTATTTCTTCAAAATAAAACCACCGTCGTTCTCTAAAAGGATATAAGTGAAGCACTAGAGCAAATGACAAACTACTCCGAAAGATATAAGTGAAGATCAATGAGTAGTCGAATAATTATGTAACTATGTGAAGACTATATAACATTTAAGAATTCCAGTTCTTGAGATATTATTCAAACAGCAAGCAAAACGAAATAAAATAAAATGACGCTCCAAGCAAAACACATATCATGTGGTGAATAAAAATATAGCTCCAAGTAAAGTTACCGATGAACGAAGACGAAAGAGGGGATGCCATCCGGGGCATCCCCAAGCTTAGGCTCTTGGTTGTCCTTGAATATTACCTTGGGGTTCCTTGGTAATCCCCAAGCTTAGGCTCTTGCCACTCCTTATTCCATACTCCATCGAATCTTTACCCAAAACTTGAAAACTTCACAACACGAAACTCAACAGAAAACTCGTAAGCTCCGTTAGTATAATAAAATAAATCACCACTTAGGTACTGTTGTGAACTCATTCTAAATTGATATTGGTGTAATATCTACTGTATTCCAACTTCTCGATGGTTCATACCCTCCAATACTACTCATAGATTCAGAAAAATAAGCAGACAACACAATGAAAACAGAATCAGTAAAAAACAGAACAGTCTGTAGTAATCAGAATCAAATAAATATTTCTGGAACTCCAAAAATTCTGAAATAATTTTTTGGACGTGAGGAATTTGTCTGTTAATCATATGCAAAAAGAATTAACCTAAAAGCACTCTCCAGTAAAAAAATGGCATCTAATCTCGTGAGCGCACAAGTTTCTGTTTTTTACAGCAAGATCGCAAAGACTTCACCAAGTCTTCCCAAAGGTTCTACTTGGCACAAACACTAATTAAAACATAAAACCACATCTAAACAGAGGCTAGATGAATTATTTATTACTAAACAGGAACAAAAATCAAGGAACAAAAATAAAATTGGGTTGCCTCCCAACAAGCGCTAACGTTTAACGCCCCTAGCCAGACATGATGATTTCAATGATGCTCACATAAAAGACAAGAATTGGAACATAAAGAGAGCATCATGAAGAATATTACTAGCAAATTTAAGTCTAACCCACTACCTATGCATATGGATTTTGTGAGCAAACAATTTATGGGAACAAGAATCAACTAGCATAGGAAAGCAAAACAAGCATAGCTTCAAGATTTTCAACACATAGAGAGGAAACTTGATATTATTGCAATTCCTACAAGCATATATTCCTCCCTCATAATAATTTTCAGTAGCATCATGAATGAATTCAACAATATAACCATCACATAAAGCATTCTTTTCATGATCTACAAGCATAGAATTTTTATTACTCTCTATATAAGCAAATTTCTTATCATGAATAGTAGTGCGAGCAAACTTAACAAAATAACTATCATGTGAGGCATAATCCAATTGAAAATAAAATCATGATGACAAGTTTCATGGTTATCATTATTCTTAATAACATACAAGTCATCACAATAGTCATCATAGATAGCAACTTTGTTCTCATGATCAATTGGAACCTCTTTCGAAATAGTGGATTCATCACTAAATAAAGTCATGACCTCTCCAAATCCACTTTCATAATTATCAAAATAATATTCAACATCCTCCAAAATAGTGGTATCATTACTTCCTAAAGTTGACACTCTTCCAAACCCACTTTCATCAATATAATCATCATAAATAGTAGGCATGCTTTCATCATAATAAATATTCTCATCAAAACTTGGGAGGTTAACCATATCATCTTTATAAAACATAACATCCCCAAGCTTGGGACAATCATTAATTGCAGCAAATAAATTCTCAAACTTGTCATTCTCATCAAACATGGCATCCCCAAGCTTGGGCCTTTTCATATCATAAGCATAATCAGTCTCATCATTAATAGTATGGATAGCACCAATAGTATAGCAATTATAATCATCACAATGAGTAATAGGAGTAGCATCTTTTGGGAGGGATACCTTTTTACCTTTGCTTCTCCGTCTTTTCTTTTTATTCTTCACATCATGTGTGGGTTTAATCCTCTTTTTGGAGCTCCATATTAATTGAGATGCTTATAAGAGACATGCAAACTCTATGCACTCCACAAAAATTGACATGCTTATAAGAGACATTTTCATCATGACTAGTGCAATCATCATTAGTACTATGGATATTCAAAGAGCTCGTACTAACAACATTGCAATCATGCTCGTCATTCAAAGATTTAGTGCCAAACATTTTAATGCATTCTTCTTCTAGCACTTGGGCACAATTATCGGAATCCTTATTTTTGCGAAAGATATTAAAAATATGAAGCATATGAGGCACCCTCAATTCCATTTTTTAGTTTTCTTTTATAGACTAAACTAGTGATAAAACAAGAAACAAAAAGATTCGATTGCAAGATCTACAAATATACCTTCAAGCACTCACCTCCTCGGCAACGGCGCCATAAACTGCTTGATGTCTACTACACAACCTTCTTCTTGTAGACGTTGTTGGGCCTCCAAGTGCAGAGGTTTGTAGGGCAGTAGCAAATTTCCCTCAAGTGGATGACCTAAGGTTTATCAATAAGTGGGAGGCATAGGTTGAAGATGGTCTCTCTCAAACAACCCTGCAACCAAATAACAAAGAGTCTCTTGTGTCCCCAACACACCCAATACAATGGTAAATTGTATAGGTGCACTAGTTCGGCGAAGAGATGGTGATACAAGTGCAATACGGATGGTAGATATAGGTTTTTGTAATCTGAAAATATAAAAACAGCAAGGTAGCAAGTGATAAAAGTGAGCGTAACGGGTATTGCAATGCTAGGAAGCAATGCCTAGGGTTCATACTTTCACTAGTGCAAGTTCTCTCAACAATAATAACATAATTTGATCATATAACAATCCCTCAACATGCAACAAAGAGTCACTCCAAAGTCATTAATAGAGGAGAACAAACGAAGAGATTATTGTAGGGTACGAAACCACCTCAAAGTTATCCTTTCTAATCGATCTATTCAAGAGTCCGTAGTAAAATAACACGAAGTTATTCTTTCCATTCGATCTATCCTAGAGTTCGTACTAGAATAACGCCTTAAGACACAAATCAACCAAAACCCTAATGTCACCTAGATACTCCAATGTCACCTCAAGTATCCGTGGGTATGATTATACGATATGCATCACACAATCTCAGATTCATCTATTTAAACCAACACAAAGTAATTCAAAGAGTTCCCCAAAGTTTCTACCGGAGAGTCAAGACGAAAACGTGTGCCAACCCCTATGCATAAGTTCACAAGGTCACTGAACCCGCAAGTTGATCACCAAAACATACATCAAGTAGATCATGTGAATATCCCATTGTCACCACAGATAAGCACATGCAAGACATACATCAAGTGTTCTCAAATACTTAAATACTCAATCCGATAAGATAACTTCAAAGGGAAAACTCAATCCATTACAAGAGATAGAGGGGGAGAAACATCATAAGATCCAACTATAGTAGCAAAGCTCGTGGCACATCAAGATCATGCCAAATCAAGAACACGAGAGAGATTGAGATCAAACACATAGCTACTGGTACATACCCTCAGCCCCGAGGGTGAACTACTCCCTCCTCATCATGGAGAGCGCTGGGATGATCAAGATGGCCACCGGTGAGGGATCCCCCTCCGCCAGGGTGCCGGAACAAGGTCCTGATTGGTTTTTGGTGGCTACAGAGGTTTGTGGCGGCGGAACTCCCGATCTAGGTTATGTTCTGGAAGTTTGGGTATATATAAGAGGTGTTTGCGTCAGGAACAAGTCAGGGGGGTCTCTGAGGCGGCCACGAGGTAGGGGGGCACGCCCAGGGGGGTAGGGTGCGCCCCCCACCCTCGTGGGTGCCTCGAGACTCTTCTGACCCATCTCCGATACTCCGTGGGCTTCTTATGGTCCAAAATTAATCTCTGTGAAATTTCAGGATAATTGGACTCTGTTTGGTTTTCCTCTTCTACGATACTCAAAAACGAGGAAAAAACAAAAACTGGCACTGGGCTCTGGGTTAATAGGTTAGTCCCAAAAATCATATAAAATAGCATATAAATGCATATAAATCATCCACGATTGATAATATAATAGCATGGAACAATAAAAAATTATAGATACGTTGGAGACGTATCACTAAGCTAACGGATGGGTCTTGGCCATCACATCATCATTCTCTAATGATGTGATCCTGTTCATCAAATGACAACACATGTCTATGACTAGGAAACTTAACCATCTTTGATTAACGAGCTAGTCAAGTAGAGGCATACTAGGGACACTCTGTTTGTCTATATATTCACACATGTACTAAGTTTGCAGTTAATACAATTCTAGCATGAATAATAAACATTTATCATGATATAAGGAAATATAAATAACAACTTTATTATTGCCTCTAGGGCATATTTCCTTCAGTCTCCCACTTGCACTAGAGTCAATAATCTAGTTCACATCGCTATGTGATTAACACCCAAAGAGTGATCATGTTTTGCTTGTGAGAGAAGTTTAGCCAACGGGTCTGCCACATTCAGAGCCATATGTATTTTGCAGATTTTTTTGTCTATAGTGCTTTGTATGGAGCTACTCTAGCTAATTGCTCCCACTTTCAATATGTATCCAGATTAAGACTCAGAGTCATCCGGATCGGTGTAAAAGCTTGCATCGGCGTAACTCTTTACGACGAACTATTTATCACCTCCATAACCGAGAAATATCTCCTTTGTCTTCTAAGGATAATTTTGACCGCTGTCAAGTGATCCACTCCTAGATCAATATCGTACCCCCTTGCCAAATTCATGGCAAGGTACACAATAGGTTTGGTACGCAACATAGCATACTTTATAGAACCTATGGGTGAGGCATAGGGAATGACTTTCATTCTCTTTCTATTTTCTGTCGTGGTCGTGTTTGGAGTCTTACTCAACTTTAGACCTTGCAATACAGGCAAGAACTCCTTCTTTGATTGTTTCATTTTGAACTACTTCAAAAATCTTGTCAAGGTATGTACTCATTGAAAAATCTTATCAAGTGCTTTGATCAATCTCTATAGATCCAGATGCCCAATATGTAAGCAGCTTCACCGAGGTCTTTCTTTGAAAAACTCCTTTCAAACACTCCTTTATGCTTTCCAGAAAACTCTACATCATTTCCAATCAACAATATGTCATTCACATATACTTATCAGAAAGGCTGTAGTGCTCCCACTCACTTTCTTGTAAATACAGGCTTCTCCAAAAGTCTGTATAAAATTATATTCTTTGATCACCTTACCAAAGCGTATATTCCAACTCCGAGATGCTTGCACCAGTCCATAGATGGATCACTGTAGCTTGCACACTCTGTTAGCACCTTTAGGATTGACAAAACCTTCTGGTTGTATCATATACAACTCTTGTTTAATAAATCCATTAAGGATTGTAGTTTTGATATCCATTTGTCAGATTTCATAAAATGTGGCAATTGCTAACATGATTCAGACATACTTTAAGCATCGATAAGAGTGAGAAAATCTCATCGTAGTCAACATCTTGAACTTGTCAAAAAAAACCTTTTCGATAAGTCGAGCTTTGTAGATAGTAACACTATTATCAGCGTCTGTCTTCCTCTTGAAGATCCATTTATTCTCAATGGCTTGCTGATCATCGGGCAAGTCCACCAAAGTCCACACTTTGTTCTCATACATGGATTATATCTCAGATTTCATGGCCTTAAGCCATCTGTCGGGATCTGGGATCATCATCGCTTCCTCATAGTTCGTAGGTTCATCATGGTCTAGTAACATGACTTCCAGAACAGGATTACGGTACCACTCTGGTGCGGACCGTACTCCAGTTGACCTACGAGGTTTGGTAGTAACTTGATCTGAAGTTTCATGATCATTATCATTAACTTCCTCACTAATTGGTGTAGGCGTCACTAGAACTGATTTCAGTAATGAGCTACTTTCCAATTCGAGAGAAGGTACAATTACCTCATCAAGTTCTACTTTCCTCCCACTCACTTCTTTCGAGAGAAACTCCTTCTCTAGAAAGGTTCCACTCTTAGCAACAAATATCTTGCCTTCGGATCTGTGATAGAAGGTGTACCCAACAGTTTCTTTTGGGTATCCTATGAAGACACACTTCTCCGATTTGGGTTTGAGCTTATCAGACTGAAACTTTTCCACATAAGCATCACAACCCCAAACTTTAAGAAACGACAACTTGGGTTTCTTGCCAAACCACAGTTCATATGGTGTCATCTCAACAAATTTAGATGGTGCGCTATTTAACGTGAATGCATCCATCTCTAAAGCATAACCCCAAAACAATAGCGGTAAATCAGTAAGAGACATTATAGATCGCACCATATCTAATAAAGTACGATTACGACGTTCGGACACACCATTACGCTGTGGTGTTTTGGGTGGCGTGAGTTGCGAAACTATTCCGCATTGTTTCAAATGAAGACCAAACTCGTATCTCAAATACTCACATCCACGATCAGATCGTAGAAACTTTATTTTCTTGTTACGATGATTTTCCACTTCACTCTGAAATTCTTTGAACTTTTGAAATGTTTCAGACTTATGTTTCATCAAGTAGATATACCCATATCTGCTTAAATCATCTGTGAAGGTCAGAAAATAACGATACCCGCCGCGAGCATCAACACTCAACCGCATACATCAGTATGTATTATTTCCAATAAGTATGTTGCTTGCTCCATTGTTCCGGAGATCGGAGTCTTAGTCATCTTGCCCATGAGGCATGGTTCGCAAGCATCAAGTGATTCCAAAAGCCAATCAGCATGGAGTTTCTTCATGCGCTTTACATCAATATGACCTAAACGGCAGTGCCACATATGAGTTGCACTATCATTATTAAACTTATATCTTTTGGCTTCAATACTATGAATATGTGTATCACTACTATCGAGATTTCAACAAAAATAGACCACTCATCAAGGTGCATGACCATAAAGATATTACACATATAAATAGAACAATCATTATTCTCTGATTTAAATAAATAACCGTCTCGCATCAAACAAGATCCAGATATAATGTTCATGATTAACGCTGGCACCAAATAACAATTATACAGGTCTAAAACTAATCCCGAAGGTAGATGTAGAGGTAGCGTGCCGACGACGATCACATCGACTTTGGAACCATTTCCCACGCGCATCGTCACCTCGTCCTTAGCCAATCTTTGCTTAATCTGTAGCCCCTGTTTCGAGTTGCAAATGTGAGCAACAAAACCAGTATCAAATACCCAGGCGCTACTACGAGCATTAGTAAGGCACACATGAATAACATGTATATCAAATATACCTTTCACTTTGCCATCCTTCTTATCCACCAAATACATGGGGCAGTTCCGCTTCTAGTGACCATTTCCTTTGCAGTAGAAGCACTCAGTTTCAGGCTTGGGTCTAGCTTTGGGCTTCTTCATGGGAGTGGAAACTTGCTTGCCATTCTTCTTGAAGTTCCCTTTCCTTCCCTTGCCCTCTTACTTGAAACTAGTGGTCTTGTCAACCATCAACATTTGATGCTTTTCTTGATTTCTACCTTCGTTGATTTCAGCATCACGAAGAGCTCGAGAATCGTTTTCGTCATCCCTTACATATAATAGTTCATCACAAAGTTCTACTAACTTGGTGATAGTGACTAGAGAACTCTGTCAATCACTATCTTATCTGGAAGATTAACTGCCACTTGATTCAAGCGATTGTAGTATCGAGACATTCTGAGCACATGCTCATTGGTTGAGCTATTCTCCTCCATCTTGTAGGCAAAGTACTTGTCAGAGGTCTCATACCTCTCGACTCGGGTATGGGTCTGAAATACCAATTTCAGCTCTTGGAACATCTTATATGCTCCATGGCATTTGAGGAGTCCTGGATTAGGGGGTGTTCGGATAGCCGGACTATACCTTTGGCCGGACTCCTGGACTAATGAAGACACAAGATTGAAGACTTCGTCCCGTGTCCGGAAGGGACTTTCCTTGGCGTGGAAGGCAAGCTTGGCGATATGGATATGTAGATCTCCTACCATTGTAACCGACTCTGTATAACCGTAACCCTCTCCGGTGTCTATATAAACCGGAGGGTTTTAGTCCGTAGGACAGAACAACAATCATACCATAGGCTAGCTTCTAGGGTTTAGCCTCCTTGATCTCGTGGTAGATCCACTCTTGTACTACCCATATCATCAATATTAATCAAGCAGGACGTAGGGTTTTACCTCCATCAAGAGGGCCCGAACCTGGGTAAAACATCGTGTCCCCTGTCTCCTATTACCATCCGCCTAGACGCACAGTTCGGGACCCCTACCCGAGATCCGCCGGTTTTGACACCGACATTGGTGCTTTCATTGAGAGTTCCTCTGTGTCGTCACTTTTAGGCCCGATAGCTCCTCCAATCATCAATAGCGATGCAGTCCAGGGTGAGACTTTTCTCCCCGGACAGATCTTCGTCTTTGGCGGCTTCGCACTGCGGGCCAATTCGCTTGGCCATCTAGAGCAGATCGAAAGCTACGCCCCTGGCCATCAGGTCAGGTTTGGAAGTTTAAACTACACGACTGACGTCCGCGGGGACTTGATCTTCGACGGATTCGAGCCACAGCCGAGCGCGCCGCACTTTCACGATGGGCATGATCTAGCTCTGCCACCGAACAATGCCCTGGAGGCCGCACTCGTGTCGGCTCCGACCCTTAATTCGGAGCCAACTGCGCCCATCGAGGATGGGTGGTTGGATGCTGCCTCGGGGGCTGCTATCCCAACGGCGATCGAGCCGAACACCAGCCCCGCACTCCGCAAGGCCCGTGACTCCGAGGGGCCGGACTCCTCTCCGGACTCCGAGCCCTCCGCGCCCCTGCCGATCGAATCTGATTGGGCGCCGATCATGGAGTTCACCGCCGCGGACATCTTTCAGCACTCGCCCTTCAGCGACATTCTGAAGTCACTAAGTCTCTCTCTTTATCAGGAGAGCCCTGGCCGGACTACGGTCAGCAAGGTTGGGATACGGACGATGAAGAAATTCAAAGCCCACCCACCACCCACTTTGTAGCCACTGTCAATGATTTAACCGACATGCTCGACTTCGACTCCGAGGACATCGACGGTATGGACGCCGATGCAGGAGACGATCAAGAACCAGTGCCTATAGGGCACTGGAAAGCCACCTCGTCATATGACTTATGCATGGTGGACACGCCAACATAGGGACATGGCGATGGAATAGCAGAGGATGACCCCTCCAAGAAACAGCCTAAGCGCCAGCGTCAGCGGCGCCGCTCAAAATCCTGCCAAAGCAAAAATGGTGATTCCGGCACGGGAGATAATAATACTCTGGAGAGTGCCGAAGAAAACCCCCTCCAGCAAGATTCAACACAGGAGGATGGAGAAGCCAGCCCTCATGAGAGAGCGGCAGACAGAGAGGTCGAGGACGATAATTATATGCTTCCCTCCGAAGACGAGGAAAGCCTTGACGACGACGAATTTGCCGTGACAGAGGATCCTGTCGAGCAAGAGTGTTTTCAACGCAGGCTTATGGCCACGGCAAGCAGCCTTAAGAAAAAACAGCAACAACTTAGAGCTGATCAAGATTTGCTAGCCAACAGATGGACCGAAGTCCTTGCGGCCGAAGAGTATGAACTCGAACGCCCCTCCAAGAGCTACCCAAAGCGCAGGTTGCGACCCCGATCAGAGGAGGAAGCACCTAAACCTACATCACCAGCACATGATACGGCAGACCGGCCACCTCATGGCCGGGACAGAGAGGCCTCTCGGCCCTCCACTCAAGCCGGACCCCGGCGCCGCTCAAAACATACCAAGGCACGGGAAAATGCGCCAGACCTGCGAGATATATTGGAGGACAAGGCAAGGCAAACAAGATCGATCTACAGATCTCGTGGGCGCCCCACGGCTCGAGACGATAACCGTCACGCCGGATACAGCAAATCCTGTAGGGCCGAACACAGCAGACAAAGCTCATTTGAGCTACGTCGTGATATAGCCCAATACAGAGGCGCCGCACACCCACTATGCTTCACAGATGAAGTAATGGATCATCAAATCCCTGAGGGTTTCAAACTCGTGAACATCGAATCATACGATGGCACAACAGACCCTGCGGTATGGATCAAGGATTATCTCCTTCATTTCCACATGGCCCGCGGCGATGATCTACACGCCATCAAATACCTCCCACTCAAACTTAAGGGACCAGCTCGACATTGGCTCAACAGCTTGCCAGCATAATCAATCGGTTGTTTGGAGGACCTGGAAGCCGCATTCCTCGACAATTTCCAGGGCACTTATGTGCGACCACCAGACGCCGATGACCTAAGCCACATAATTCAGCAGCCAGAGGAATCGGCCAGGCAATTCTGGACACGGTTCCTAACAAAGAAAAATCAAATAGTCGACTGTCCGAACGCAGAGGCCCTAGCAGCCTTCAAGCACAATATCCATGACGAGTGGCTCGCCCGGCACCTTGGACAGGAAAAGCCGAAATCTATGGCAGCCCTCACGACACTCATGACCCGCTTTTGTGCGGGAGAAGACAACTGGCTTGCTCGTAGCAACAATATGACCAAGAACCCTGGTAATTCGGATACCAGAGACAGTAGTGGCAGGTCGCGTCGCAACAAGCAAAAGCGCCGCATCAACGGCGACAATGCTGAGGATACGGCAGTTAATGCCGGATTCAGAGGCTATAAATCCGGTCAGCGGAAAAAGCCATTCAAAAGAAATACTCAGGGCCCGTCCAGTTTGGACCGAATACTCGACCGCTTGTGCAAGATACATGGCACCCCCGAAAAGCCAGCCAATCACACCAACAGGGATTGTTGGGTATTCAAGCAGGCAGGCAAGTTAAATGCTGAAAATAAATACAAGGGGCTGCATAGCGATGACGACGAAGAGCCCCGACCGCCGAACAACAATGGACAGAAGGGTTTTCCCCCACAATTGCGGACAGTGAACATGATATACGCAACCCACATCCCCAAGAGGGAGCGGAAGCGCGCGTTAAGGGACGTATATGCGATGGAGCCAGTCGCCCCAAAGTTCAACCCATGGTCTTCCTTCCCGATCACCTTTGATCAAAGGGACCACCCCACTAGCATCCATCATGGCGGATTCGCCGCATTGGTTCTAGACCCAATTATTGACGGATTTCATCTTACTAGAGTCCTTATGGACGGCGGCAGCAGCCTAAACCTGCTTTACCAGGATACAGTGCAGAAAATGGGCATAGATCCCTCAAGGATTAAGCCCACCAAAACAACCTTTAAAGGCGTCATACCAGGTGTGGAGGCCAACTGTACAGGCTCAGTTACACTTGAAGTGGTCTTTGGATCTCTAGATAATTTCGGAAGCAAGGAGTTAATCTTCGACATAGTCCTGTTCCGTAGTGGTTATCACGCACTGCTCGGGCGAACCGCATTCGCCAAGTTCAATGCGGTACTGCACTACGCATACCTTAAGATCAAGATGCCAGGCCCTCGAGGAGTAATTACGGTCAATGGAAACACCGAACGCTCCCTCCGAACGGAGGAGCACATGGTGGCCCTCGCAGCGGAAGTACAAAGCAGCCTCTCAAGGCAGTTCCCCAGTCCGGCCATTAAATGTCCGGACACCGTCAAGCGCGCCCGGAGTAACCTACAACAAGACCGCCTGGCACGTTCCGAGCAGGCGTAGCAATGCGGCCCCAACCCCAACCCTCGCGAAAATGCGAAATCAGTGCTTCGCGTACACAACTACGCTCTTGAAATACCATGGGCATAGGGGGAGGGGCACCATCACGGCACGCACAAAACACGGCTTAAACCGCACTAGGGGCTGCCGATTATTTTAATTTTCTCTTACTTTCAGGACTCCATTCTTCGGAAGGCCTGTTCGGCAGTACAATTGCCGCACAAACGATACAAGAACCAGGGAAGTAGACAAGCCATGCCGCATTATGGAACTCCCAGGTGGTCTCTATCACGAGCAGTATACCTGTTTCGCATACAATTCCGCAGCCTGCCCCTGGAACGGACATGTTAAATAGTCCAACCTTTTGCTTATCGCGTTATTTGTATCATTCTGCCTTGATCGCAGACTTTTTAATAAACAATGCATAGCTTCTGTCTATTTTTGCATTATTCTTTTTTACAAATATATGTTCATTAACGACACATTGCAATCGTACACTTTGGTACGGCCAATACGCCAGGGGCTTTAGTACCCCTCAATATGGTGTGAGAAGCCCAAACACTTTAACAAGTGCGGCACCCCGAACTTATAGCATTATATGCATCGGCTCCGAATCATGTCTTGGGTCAATAGTTGGGTTTGCCCGGCTCCTACATTTTGGTGCCTTACGTTCCGCTATATCGGCTAAGGTAGCACTAGGAGAACTACTGTGATTGTGCCCCAGTTGAGCTGGGCTGAGCACCTCAGTAGAGAAAGCTAAAATTGACTGTCATGATGAAGCGAGAGCTGGTCGCTGTTCAAGAGGTTCTTCGAGTCCCTAAAGACTTATGCTGCTTAGAGCGAGGAGTCGGCTTTGTCCGGCCAAGGCGTGGATAGCGCCCCGAATTCGGTCTTCCGAATACTAGGGGCTTCGCCGAAATTTAAAATTATACTCCCTCCGTTCCTCAATATAGGGTGTATAGTTTTTGGCACGGAAATTAAAGAACGCATGTGGAGGGAAAATTTCACAAGTTTTGGGAGAGATTGCACCTGACTAATTGACATGAGAAAATAGAGGAGCTTTCCCTATATAAGGAAATGTAATCAAATCCCTTAAAAAATTATCCAAACTAGTGGTGCAACGCAATAAACCTTATATTTCGGAATTTTTCTCAAAAATCTATACACCTTATATCAAGGAATAGAGGGAGTAGAATTCTATGGCTAAGTGAGAGTGTTCAAGCATTATAGTCCGGTTGCCTTGTTCGTTGTGCTGAGCGCCTCCCTCGAAGGACCCAAACATGGGAAAAAGAGCACTCAGGTTATCCCGAACACCCCAGCACTAGTGGCACGGGGGCAGAAGCCGACGATTCGCCATCTCTCAAATTTGATAAACAGCCGCACAAAAGGTAATATTTTAAATTCCAAAAGCATTGCTTAGCGCATATGAACAAGTTTTCAGCGCACATGACAAAACGAGCTAGTTTTACTCAAAAATTACATCCCTGGAACATTCATCCGCCATAAGGCGGGCACCCTTCAGAACGTTGTTATAATAATTCTCGGGCTTGCGATGCTCTTTCCCCGGCGGTGGCCCGTCCTTCACAAGCTTCTCAACATCCAGCTTGCCCCAGTGCACCTTAGCGCGGGCAAGGGCCCTACGGGCACCTTCGATGCAGACGGAGCGCTTGGCGACTTCGAGCCTTGGACAGGCCTCCACCAGCCGCCGCACCAGCCCGAAGTAGCTCCCAGGCAGAGCCTCTCTAGGCCACAACCGAACTATGAGGCCCTTCATGGCCTGTTCGGCCACCTTGTGGAGATCGACCAGCTGCTTCAGCTGGTCGCTCAGGGGCACAGGGTGTCCGGCCTCAGCATACTGAGACCAGAACACCTTCTCCGTCGAGCTGCCCTCCTCGGCTCGGTAGAATGCGGCGGCATCAGACACGCTACGGGGAAGATCTGCGAATGCTCCTGGAGACCTCCGGATTCGGGTAAGTAACAAGTAGCTCACTTTTATATGTTTGCTTTGCATAAAGAATGCCTTACCCGCCGCTATATTTTTCACCGCATCCAACTCATGGAGGGCCTGCTGGGATTCAGCCTTGGCAGACTTGGCATTTTCAATAGCTGCACGAGTTCAGACGCTCGCGTCTTTGAGTCAATCTCCAAACTCTCATGTTTTTTCGTGAGAGCCTAGATCTCTTGCCGCACCTCGCCAACCTGGGCCTCATACTTCTCCCGCTCGGTGCGCTCCATGACCGCCCTCTTCTCGGCCTCGGACATCGCTTGCTTAAGGGTCGCCACCTCAGACGTGGCCCCTACAATAGCCACGATAATCCTGTCATTTTTTGCAATTGCACTTTTTATATATTTCAAATGAGGTATCTCTTACCTTCCTTCTCCTCGAGCTGCCGCTTGGCAAGGCCGAGCTCTTGCTCGGACCGCTCGAGATCCTTCTTCAGCGTATCCACCTCCGCAGTTAGTGCGGCGGACGCTAGCAGTGAAGCCTGCATACGCATATTGAATCACTTTTTGTTAGACTCCTGCGAATTTTATTTGATCCTCTATTCGGCTTTTCTTCCCGAACGCCAAACAGAGCATCAGGGGCTACTGTCTATGCGGTAATATTTTTATATATTCTTCGCTTACCTCAAAGCCTGTTAAAAGGCTGGCACAGGCTTCAGTCAGTCCGCTCTTGGCGGACTGAACCTTCTGGATCACCGCACTCATAACAGTGCAGTGCTCCTCGTTGATGGAGGCGCCGTTAAGCACCTCCAGCAAATTGTCCAGTACCTCCGGTTGGACGGAGGCCGCCGGCTCGATAGGCTTGCTCCTCTTAGATGGAGGCCGCCTACGGGAGTCCAGAACCGGTGAAGGTTCCGGCATGGAGTCCGGCTTAAAGCCAGACTCGGAGCCCTTGGGGGATCTATCCCCTTTACTCCTGGAATCCGGGATGTCGCCTTGTGGCGCCTCCGGGGTCACCTCCTCTGACTTGGAACCTGCTGGGACAACACTTCGGCGTCGTCCGCAGGGCAGGGGGAGGTAGCCGCCGGAAGTGAATTCACATCCGACGAATCCAGGGAGCCGCTCGACGACTCGTCGAGCCCGGCCTTGGGCGGTCTGCATAAATCATATTCGACATAAGGAAAGGCTGTGCAATAAAGGAATACTATGAATTACTCTGGTATCCGGAAGCTTACGATTTAGCCGGACGCTTGGCCCTGTGCAGCCACTCCTCTTCGTCGTCGTCGGCGTCGGTGGGGTAGTCTGGAGGAAGGGTCTTCCCCTTCTTGGACCCTTCGGCCTCCCCGGTCGGGGCGGCCTTTCTTTTCTTTCCTCCCCCCGCTGGAGGGGGAGATGTTTCTTCTTCCTCCTCCTCGTCTTCACGGGAGGAGCGCGTCTCGGATTCGTCGGATGATGAATCCGACACCTCCAGGCGCCGGGAACTCTTTCGAGTCCCTGTGGCCTTCTTCTTGGCCTTCTTCTCCGGCACCACATAGGGTGCCGGAGCCAGCATCTTCGCTAAGTGAGCATCGGCTGGGTCTTCGGGCAAGGGAGCCAGACAGTTGATCTGTCCGGACTTCGCCTGCCAATCCTGTCAAAGGTAAGGGAGCTTAGATCCCGCAGAGAGTCAAACTATGGAAAACTAATACCTTGTAAAAGGTACAAATAGCTTACCACGCTAGCGTGACACTGCGTGCTGAATCCGCGATCCTCGGAAGCGGATGCGGGAGCCTCGACGCCCTTGAAAAGCACCTTCCAGGCATCTTCGTACGTCGTGTCGAAGAGCCTGCTAAGAGTTTGGTGCTGCGCCGGGTCGAACTCCCACAGATTGAAGGCCCGTTGTTGACACGGGAGGATCCGACGGATGAGCATAACCTGGACTACGTTGACAAGCTTGAGCTGCATGTTCACCAGGGTTTGGTTGAATTTTTGCAGTCCAGTCACCTCTTCTTTGCTGCCCCATGACAGGCCCGTCTCTTTCCAGGACGTGAGCCGCGTAGGGGGTCCGAACCAGAACTCGGGGGCTGCGACCCACTCAGGGTCGCGCGGCTCGGTGATGTAAAACCAGCCCGATTGCCACCCCTTCAGGGTCTCCAAAAAGGAGCCCTCGAGCCATAGATCGTTGGGCATCTTGCCCGCCATGGCGCCTCCGCACTCCGCCTGGTTGCCGCGCACCACCTTCGGCTTGACATTGAAAGTCTTGAGCCATAGGCCGAAATGGGGGCGGATGTAGAGGAAAGCCTCGCACATGACAATAAACGCCAAGATGTTGAGGACGAAGTTCGGGGCCAGATCGTGGAAATCCAGGCCATAGAAGAACATGAGCCCCCAGACGAATGGGTGGAGAGGATAGCCCAGTGTGCGGAGGAAGTGGGGGAGAAACACTACTCTCTCATGGGGCCTTGGGGTGGGGAGGAGTTGCCCCTCTTCGGGAAGCCGGTGCGCGATGTCGTTAGACAAGTATCCGGCCTTCCTCAGTTTTTTGATGTGTCCCTCCGTGACGGAGGAGACCATCCACTTGCCTCCCGCTCCGGACATGGATGGAGAAGGTTGAGGTGGGAAATGCGGGCTTGGGCGCTAGAGCTCGAGTGCGCAGAAGATGGATAGGCAAAGGAGGAAGAAGGCGTAGGTAAAAAGGTGGATCCTTATCCCCTTATATGGGCGGATGCGGCTATGCGTCCCCACCAGCCTGATAAAACTCGCTTATCTCCCAAGCGCCGTGATAAATGGCGCGGTTGGGTTACCCACGTCCGTATTGATGAGAATCCCGTAAATGAGGGGACATGATCTCTGCTTTGACAAGACGTGCCAAGGAAACTGCCTCGCAAAACGTGCTGAGGTGGGGAAGTAAAAATGATTCAAATAAAGGCTTGGCCATAGTGTGATGTCACGCTACGAAATACGTCAGCAGATTAGATTTGTGTAAATATTGTTCTCTCTATGGCAACATGTGGAAACTTATTTTGCAGAGCCGGACACTATCCTTGGTGTTCAAAATCCTCTATGAAGTACTTGGAGGAGGAACCCGCCTTGCAATAACGAAGACAATCTACGCGCCGGACTCGTCGTCATTGAAGCCATGTTCAGGGGCTACTGAGGGAGTCCTGGATTAGGGGGTGTTCGGATAGCCGAACTATACCTTTGGCTGGACTCCTGGACTATGAAGATACAAGATTGAAGACTTCGTCCCGTGTCCGGAAGGGACTTTCGTTGGCGTGGAAGGCAAGCTTGGCGATACGGATAAGTAGATCTCCTACCATTGTAACCGACTCTGTGTAACCCTAACCCTCTCCGATGTCTATATGAACCGGAGGGTTTTAGTCCGTAGGACAGAACAACAATCATACCATAGGATAGCTTCTAGGGTTTAGCCTCCTTGATCTCGTGGTAGATCCACTCTTGTACTACCCATATCATCAATATTAATCAAGCAGGACGTAGGGTTTTACCTCCATCAAGAGGGCCCGAACCTGGGTAAAACATCGTGTCCCGTGTCTCCTGATACCATCCGCCTAGACGCACAGTTCGGGACCCCCTACCCGAGATCCGCCGGTTTTGACACAGCGTTCAAAACGGTTTTTGAAGTCCCGGTTCTAATCCGTAAAGCATGGCGCACTAAACTATCAAGTAGTCATCATACCGAGCTTGCCAAACGTTCATAACGTCTGTATCTGCTCCTGCAATAGGTCCGTCACCTAGCGGTGCATCAAGGACATAATTCTTCTATGCAGCAATGAGGATAATCCTTAGATCACGGAGCTAGTCCGCATCATTGCTCCTAACATCTTTCAACATATTTTTCTCTAGGAACATATCAAAAATAAAATGGGGAAGCTATACGCGAGAAATTGATCTACAACAACATAGACATGCAAAATACTATCAGGTACTAAGTTCATGATAAATTAAAGTTCAATTAATCATATTACTTATGAACTCCCACTTAGATAGACATCCCTCTAATCATCTAAGTGATCACGTGATCCATATCAACTAAACCATGTCTGATCATCACATGAGATAGAGTAGTTTTCAATGGTGAACATCACTATGTTGATCATATCTACTATATGATTCACGCTCGACCTTTCGGTCTCAGTGTTCCGAGGCCATATCTGCATATGTTAGGCTCGTCAAGTTTAACCCAAGTATTCTGCGTGTGCAAAACTGGCTTGCACCCATTGTATGTGAACATAGGAGCTTATCACACCCGATCATCACGTGGTGTCTTGGCACGACGAACTATAGCAACGGCGCATACTCAGGGAGAACACTTATACCTTGAAATTTAGTGAGAGATCATCTTATAATGCTACCGCCGTACTAAGCAAAATAAGATGCATAAAGGATAAACATCACATGCAATCAATATAAGTGATATGATATGGCCATCATCATCTTGTGCCTTTGATCTCCATCTCCAAAGCACCATCATGATTACCATCGTCACCAGCTTAACACCTTGATCTCCATCGTAGCATTGTTGTCGTCTCGCCAACTATTGCTTCTACGACTATCGCTACTGCTTAGTGATAAAGTAAAGCAATTACATGGCAATTGCATTTCATACAATAAAGCGACAACCATATGGCTCCTGCCAGTTGCCGATAACTGTTACAAAACATGATCATCTCATACAACAATTTATATATCATCACGTCTTGACCATATCACATCACAACAAGCCCTGCAATAACAAGTTAGATGTCCTCTACTTTGTTGTTGCAAGTTTTACGTGGCTGCTACGTGCTTCTAGCAAGAACCGTTCTTACCTACGCATCAAAACCACAACGATTTTTTGTCAAGTGTGCTATTTTAACCTTCAACAAGGACCGGGCGTAGTCAAACTCGATTCAACTAAAGCTGGAGAAACAGACACCCACTAGCCACCTGTGTGCGAAGCACGTCGGTAGAACCAGTTTCATGAACGCGGTCATGTAATGTCGGTCTGGGCCGCTTCATCCAACAATACCGCCAAATCAAAGTATGACATGCTGGTAAGCAGTATGACTATTATCGCCCACAACCCTTCCTGTTCTACTCGTGCATATAACATCTACGCATAGACCTGGCTCGGATGCCGCTGTTGGGGAACATAGTATTTCAAAAAAAATCCTACGACCACGCAAGATCTATCTAGGAGAAGCATAGAAACGAGCGGGGAGAGTGTGTCCACGTACCCTCGTAGACCGAAAGCATAAGCATTTAGTAACGCGGTTGATGTAGTCGAACGTCTTCGCGATCCAACAGATCAAGTACCAAACGCACGACACCTCCGCGATCTGCACACGTTCAGCTCGGTGACGCCCCTCGAACTCTTGATCTAGCTGAGGCCGAGGGAGAGTTCTGTCAGCACGATTGCGTGCTGATGGTGATGATGAAATTACCGGTGCAGGGCTTCTCCTAAGCACTACGACGAAATGACTGAGTTGTAAAACTGTGGAGGGGGGCACCGCACATGGCTAAGAGATTGTCCGTTGTCTCTTTGGGTACCCCTCCCCACGTATTTAAAGGAGGGAGGGGGGAGGAGGCCGGCCAGGAGGAGGCGCGCCCAAGGGGTGGGAGTCCTACTCCAAGTAGGATTCGCCCCCACCCCTTTCGTACTTCCACAAGGAGAAGGGGGAAGGAGAGGGAGGAGAGAAGGAAAGGGGGGCCGGGCCCCCTAGCCCTAGTCCAATTTGGTTTGGGCTAGGGGGGCGCGCGCCACACCTTGGTCTGCCTCCTCTCTTCCACCACTAGGCTCATGAGGCCCAATAACTTCCCGGGAGGGGGGGGGGGGTCCGGTAACCCCCGGTACTCCCAAACTTATCCGAATTGACACGAACCATTCCCGTGTCCGAATGTAGCCTTCCAATATATGAATCTTTATGTCTCAACCATTTCGAGACTCCTCGTCATGTCCGTGGTCTCATATGGGACTCCGAACAACCTTCGGTACATCAAATCACATAAACTCATAATACGAATCGTCATCGAACGTTAAGCGGGACCCTACGGGTTCGAGAACTATGTAGACATGACCGAGACACATCTCCAGCCAATAACCAATAGCGGAACCTAGATGCTCATATTGTCTCCTACATATTCTACGAAGATCTTTATCGGTCAAACCGCACAACAACATACGTTGTTCCCTTTGTCATCGGTATGTTACTTGCCCGAGATTCGATCGTCGGTATCATCATACCTAGTTCAATCTCGTTACCGGCAAGTCTCTTTACTCATTTCATAATGCATCATCCCGCAACTAACTCATTAGTCACACTGCTTGCAAGGCTTATTGAAAGGACATGCGGAGCCCCCATGTGTGGTTTTGGTAATTGATGACATTCTCTACGGACTAATGGTTGCATTGAGTTATGTTTGAAGGATTTGTCCATAGGCACTTCTTGAAGTCCATGTGTTGGTTTCAAGGATTTTATGTGTTGGCCAAGGTGCTATTAAGGAATTATCCAAAGATTGGTCATGTGAGAGTTGAGCTTATTGCAAGCATGTCTTGAAGAAGAAAATTGTGTGATCATTCATGCTTACCTTCAAGGCATCATCCAAATGAAGAGAGTTGGAAAGGTTCAAGGTTGATCAAGACTAAGTCAAGAGTTAATCAAGTTGATCAAATAGCAAAGCGTAGAAGATGTACCGAGAGGGATCAAGTGATCCCATGGTATGGTAAGCATTGTCCATTACGCTTTGTGTACTAACCCATAGTCTTCTTGAGAGTTCTTTGTGGGGTTAGGTTGCGGTGTGCACATTCAAGTGATGCATCATGAAGAGATCAAGTGCTTGAATATTGCCATCCATTGTGGTGACAAAGGACTTGTGAAGATGTGCCAAAAAGTGGCTCATCCATAATGGAGTATGGGGGAGCAATCTACTAGTCTTCATCGAGCCAACGCAATCAAGAAAGGTGGTCCTACTTGAGGAAGTCAAGATCGTCTACATCTAGCTCAAGTGGACTTTGTGCAAGGCAAAGGTTTGGCCTTGATAGGTTCTCTATTTTACCGGTCTCATGGTGGTAGTTTGGAGACCGGTTATAGGATCGTTTGCCGTACTATCAAGGGGGGCTCTCAAGTGAGTAGCTTGATCGTATCATTCGTAGAGAGCTCAAACCATTGCATGCTTGCATCATCTTTCTTTGTTCTTTTTTGGTTTTCTCCTTGTGAGATTTGGAGCTTATGGTCATCTTCTTGACAAGCTCGAGTTCATAAAAAATGGAGTTCACATGCTTCTTCTATTGCATTTTCGGTGTTAGAGGTTTTTCTAGTCTTTTTTGAGAAAGGGTTCTCACCATTTTCTTATGGGCCTTTTCTAATTTGCTTCTTATTGTTTCTTTTATCAAGATTGTGTTAGTCCTTCTCGCTAGCTTTCCAACAAACTTGGTTTCGTTGAATTTGGAGTCCGTTTGCAAAAGTTGTGTCAGTTTTGGTGTCCTTATAAAAGCTGCAGCGGTACTACCGCTCGTGAGAGCGGTACTACCGCATGGAGGGGATGTAATTTTTTACTAACGCTCTTGGGAGAGGTACTACCGCGGCAACTTCCATGGCTACTTCTGCTCCGGACCATAAACTCGTCACAAGTCTAGCGGTGGTAGGCGCGGATGTATTTTTTTATTACCGCTCGCAAGCAGTAGTACCGCTACCCTTTGAGGTAGTACCGCTACCCCTAGCAGTAGTACCGTGAGGACGAGCGCTAGTACCGCTCTGTGCGGGCTGTGAGCATAACGGTTGGATTTTCCCCACCTATAAAAGGGGGTAGTCTTCCCCAATGAACCTTATCCTTTGAGCTCGTGTTCTTCCCCCATTGTTGACCTTCTTCGAGCTTGCTAACTCTCAGTCCTTCATGGATCCTTGCTACTTGACTAGCTCGTTAAACAAAGATGCTTAAGTTCCCTAGCCATGGACAAAGAGCTGTCATTTCATGAACGGTATCACATCATTAGAGAATGATGTGCTTGACTTGACCCATCCGTTAGCTTAGCACTATGATCGTTTAGTTTTTTGCTACTGCTTTCTTCATAACTTATACATGTTCCTATGACTATGAGATTATGCAACTCCCGAATACCGGAGGAACACTTTGTGTGCTATCAAACATCACAACGTAACTGGGTGATTATAAAGATGCTCTACAGGTGTGTCCGATGGTGTTTGTTGAGTTGGCATAGATCGAGATTAGGATTTGTCACTCCGATTGTCTGAGAGGTATCTCTGGGCCCTCTCGGTAATGCACATCACTATAAGCCTTGCAAGCAATGTGACTAATGAGTTAGTTGCGGGATGATGCATTAATAGAACGAGTAAAGAGACTTGCCGGTAACGAGATTGAACTAGGTATTGAGAAACTGACGATCGAATCTTGGGCAAGTAACATACTGATGACAAAGGGAACAACATATGTTGTTATGCGGGTTGACCGATAAAGATGTTCGTAGAATATGTAGGAACCAATATGAGCATCCAGGTTCCACTATTTTTTATTGACCGGAAGTGAGTCTCGGTCATGTCTACATAGTTCTCGAACCCGTAGGGTCCGCATGCTTAACGTTCGATGACGATCGGTATTATGAGTTTATGTGTTTTGATGTACCGAAGGTAGTTTGGAGTCCCAGATGTGATCACAGAGATGACGACAAGTCTCGAAATGGTCGAGACATGAAGATTGATATATTGGAAGGTTATGTTTGGACACCGAAAAGGTTTCAGATGAGTTCGGGCATATACCGGAGTACCGCGGGGCTACCGGAACCCCCCGGGGGCTATATGGGCCTACATGGGCTTTAGTGGGAGAGAGAGGAGGTGGCCAAGAGGTGGGGCGCCCCCCAAGCCCAATACGAATTGGGAGGGGGGGTCGGCCCCCTTTCCTTCCTCTCCTCTTCCCCTTCCTTCCCTCTCCTATTAAGACTAGGAAAGGGGGGAAACCTACTCCTAGTAGGAGTAGGAATTCCCCCTTGGGACGCACCATGAAGGGACGGCCAGCCCCCTCCCCCCTCCTTTATATACGGGGGAGGGGGCCACCCTATAGACACACAAGTTGACAGTTGTCTTAGCCGTGTGCGGTTCCCTCGTCCATAGATTTCCACCTCGGTCGTATCATTGTAGTGCTTAGGTGAAGCCCTGCGTCGATAACTTCATCATCATCGTCATCACACCGTCGTGCTGAAAAAACTCTCCCTCGGCCTCAGCTGGATCAAGAGTACGAGGGACGTCATCGAGCTGAACGTGTGCAGATCGCGGAGGTGCCGTGCGTTCGGTACTTGGATCGGTTGGATCGCGAAGACGTTGGACTACATCAACCGCGTTACTAAACGCTTCCGCTTTCCGTCTATGAGGGTACGTAGACGCACTCTCCCCGCTCGTTGGTATGCATCACCTAGATGGATCTTGCGTGTGCGTAGGATTTTTTTTGAAATTACCGCGTTCCCCAACAGTGGTATCAGAGCCAGGTCTATGAGTAGATGTTATATGCACGAGTAGAACACAAAGAGTTGTGGGCAATAATAGTCATATTGCTTACCAGCAGGTCATACTTTGATTCGGCGGTATTGCTGGATGAAGCGGCTCAGACCGACATTACGCGTACGCTTATGCGAGACTGGTTCTACCGACGTGCTTCGCACACAGGTGGCTAGTGGGTGTCTGTTTCTCCAACTTTAGTTGAATCGAGTGTGACTACGCCCGGTCCTTGTTGAAGGTTAAAATGACAAACTTGACGAAAAATCATTATGGTTTTGATGCGTAGGTAAGAACGGTTCTTGCTAAGCCCGTAGCAGCCACGTAAAACTTGCAACAACAAAGTAGAGGACGTCTAACTTGTTTTTGCAGGGCATGTTGTGATGTGATATGGTCAAGACGTGATTATATAATTTGTTGTATGAGATGATCATGTTTTGTAACACAGTTATCGGCAATTGGCAGGAACCATATGGTTGTCGCTTTTTTGTATGAAATGCAATCGCCATGTAATTGCTTTATTTTATCACTAAGCGGTAGCGATAGTCATAGAAGCGATAGTTGGCGAGATGACAACGATGCTTCGATGGAGTTCAAGGTGTCAAGACGGTGACGATGGTGATCATGACGGTGCTTTGGAGATGGAGATCAAAGGCACAAGATGATGATGGCCATATCATATCACTTATATTGATTGCATATGATGTTTATCCTTTGTGCATCTTATTTTGCTTAGTACAACGGTAGCATTAGAAGATGATCTCTCACTAAATTTCAAGGTATAAGTGTTCTCCCTGAGTATGCACCGTTGCTACAGTTCGTCGTGCCGAGACACCACGTGATGATCGGGTGTGATAAGCTCTGCGTTCACATACAATGGGTGCAAGCCAGTTTTGCACACATAGAATACTCGGGTTAAACTTGACGAGCCTAGCATATGCAGATATGGCCTCGGAACATTGAGACCGAAAGGTTGAGCGTGAATCATATAGTAGATATGATCAACATAGTGATGTTCACCATTGAAAACTACTCCATCTCACGTGATGACCGGACATGGTTTAGTTGATATGGATCACGTGATCACTTAGATGATTAGAGGGATGTCTATCTAAGTGGGAGTTCTTAAGTAATATGATTAATTGAACTTTAATTTATCATGAACTTAGTACCTGATAGTATTTTGCATGTCTATCTTGTTGTAGATCAATTGCTCGCGTATAGCTTCCCAGTTTTATTTTTCATATGTTCCTAGAGAAAAATATGTTGAAATATGTTATTAGCAATGATGCGGACTAGCTCCGTGATCTGAGGATTATCCTCATTGCTGCATAGAAGAATTATGTCCTTGATGCACCGCTAGGTGATGGACCAATTGCAAGCTTTGACACCGATTTGGATGACTCTAAGTCTCGATCTAGATACATATTGTAAGTGGGGCATTTAGCTAGAGTAGCTTCGTGCAGAGCATTGTAGACATAGAAATTTGCAAAATACATACGAATCTGAATGTGACAGACCCATTGACTAAACTTCTCTCACAAAGCAAAACATGATCACTCTTTGGGTGTTAATCACATACCGATGTGAACTAGATTATTGACTCTAGTAAACCCTTTGGGTATTAGTCACATGGAGATGTGAACTAATCACATAAAGATGTGAACTATTGGTGTTAAATCACATGACCATGTGAACTAGATTATTGACTCTAGTGAAAGTGGGAGACTGAAGTAAATATGCCCTAGAGGCAATAAAAAAGTTATTATTTATATTTCCTTATATCATGATAAATGTCAAACAAAGTGTCACTAGTATGCCTCTACTTGACTACCTCGTTAATCAAAGATGGTTAAGTTTCCTCGCCATGGACAAAGAGTTGTCATTTGATGAATGAGATCACATCATTAGAGAATGATGTGATTGACTTGACCCATCTGTTAGCTTAGCACTATGATCTTTAGTTTTTTCGCTATTGCTTTCTTCATAACTTATACATGTTCCTATGACTATGAGATTATGCAACTCCCGAATACCGGAGGAACACTTTGTGTGCTATCAAATGTCACAACGTAACTGGTGATTATAAAGATGCTCTACAGGTGTCTCCGATGGTGTTCGTTGAGTTGGCATAGATCGATATTAGGATTTGTCACTCTGAATGTCGGAGAGGTATGTCTGGGCCCTCTCGGTAATGCACATCACTGTAAGCCCTGCAAGCAATGTGACTAATGAGTTAGTTGCGGGATGATGCATTACGGAATGAGTAAAGAGACTTGCCGATAACGAGATTGAACTAGGTATTGAGATACCGACGATCGAATCTCGGGCAAGTAACATACCGATGACAAAGGGAACGACGTATGTTGTTATGCGGGTTGACCGATAAAGATCTTCGTAGAATATGTAGGAACCAATATGAGCATCCAGGTTCCGCTATTGTTTATTGACCGGAAGTGAGTCTCGGTCATGTCTACATAGTTCTCGAACCCGTAGGGTCCGCACGCTTAACGTTCGATGACGATCGGTATTATGAGTTTATGTGTTTTGATGTACCAAAGGTAGTTTGGAGTCCCAGATGTGATCACGGACATGACGAGAAGTCTCGAAATGGCCGAGACATGAAGATTGATATATTGGAAGGTTATGTTTGGAGACCGGAAAGGTTTCAGATGAGTTCGGGCATATACCGGAGTATCGGGGAGTTACCGGAACCCCCCGGGGGCTATATGGACCTACATGGGATTTAGTGGGAGAGAGAGGAGGCGGCCAAGAGGTGGGGGCGCACCCCCCAAGCCCAATCCGAATTGGGAGGGGGGTCGGCCCCCCTTTCCTTCCTCTCCTCTTCCCCTTCCTTCCCTCTCCTATTAGGACTAGGAAAGGGGGGAAACCTACTCCTAGTAGGAGTAGGAATTCCCACTTGGGGCGCGCCATGAAGGGCCGGCTGTCCCCCTCCCCCCTCCTTTATATACGGGGGAGGGGGCACCCCATAGACAAACAAGTTGACAGTTGTCTTAGCCGCGTGCGGTGCCCCCCTCTACAGATTTCCACCTCAGTCATATATCATTGTAGTGCTTAGGTGAAGCCCTACGTCAGTAACTTCATCATCACCGTCATCACGCGGTCGTGCTGAAGAAACTCTCCCTCGGCCTCAGCTGGATCAAGAGTACGAGGGATGTCAACGAGCTGAATGTGTGTAGATCGTGGAGGTGCCGTGCGTTCGGTACTTGGATTGGTTGGATCGCGAAGATGTTGGACTACATCAACCACGTTACTAAAGCTTCTGCTTTCTGTCTACGAGGGTACGTGGACACACTCTTCCCGCTCGTTGCTATGCATCACCTAGATGGATCTTGCGTGTGCGTAGGATTTTTTTTGAAATTACTGCGTTCCCCAACAGTGGTATCAGAGCCAGGTCTATTCGTAGATGTTATATGCATGAGTAGAACACAAAGAGTTGTGGGCGATAATAGTCATACTGCTTACCAGCAGGTCATACTTTGATTTGGCGGTATTGTTTGATGAAGCGGCTCAGATCGACATTACGCTTACGCTTACGCGACACTGGTTCTACCGACATGCTTCGCACACAGGTGGCTAGTGGGTGTATGTTTCTCCAACTTTAGTTGAATCGAGTGTGACTACGGCCGGTCCTTGCTGAAGGTTAAAACGACAAACATGACAAAAAATCGTTTTGGTTTTGATGCGTACGTAAGAACGGTTCTTGCTAAGCCCATAGCAGCCATGTAAAACTTGCAACAACAAAGTAGAGGACGTCTAACTTGTTTTTGCAGGGCATGTTGTGATGTGATATGGTCAAGACGTGAATATATAATTTGTTGTATGAGATGATCATGTTTTGTAACACAGTTATCGGCAACTGGCAGGAACCATATGATCATGCTTTTTTATATGAAATGCAATCGCCATGTAATTGCTTTACTTTATCACTAAGCAGTAGCGATAGTCGTAGAAGCGGTAGTTAGCGAGACGACAAGGATGCTTCGATGGAGTTCAAGGTGTCAAGACGGTGACGATGGTGATCATGATGGTGCTTTGGAGATGGAGATCAAAGGCATAAGATGATGATGGCCATATCATATCACTTATATTGATTGCATATGATGTTTATCCTTTATGCATCTTATTTTGCTTAGTGCGGCGGTAGCATTATAAGATGATCTCTCACTAAATTTCAAGGTATAAGTGTTCTCCCTGAGTATGCATCGTTGCTACAGTTCGTCGGCCGAGACACCACGTGATGATCGGGTGTGATAAGCTCTACGTTCACATACAACGGGTGCAACCCAGTTTTGCACACACAGAATACTCGGGTTAAACTTGACGAGCCTAGCATATGCAGATATGGCCTCTGAACATTGATACCGAAAGGTCGAGCGTGAATCATATAATAGATATGATCAACATAGTGATGTTCACTATTGAAAACTACTCCATCTCACGTGATGATTGGACATGGTTTAGTTGATATGGATCACGTTTTCACTTAGATGATTAGAGGGATGTCTATCTAAGTGGGAGTTCTTAAGTAATATGATTAGTTGAACTTTAATTTATCATGAACTTAGTCCTGATAGTATTTGCATAACTATGTCGTAGATCAATAGCTCGCGGTGTAGCTCCCCGTTTATTTTTGATATGTTCCTAGAGAAAAACTATGTTGATAGATGATAGTAGCAATGATGCGGACTAGCTCCGTGATATGAGGATTATCCTCATTGCTGCACAGAAGAATTATGTCCTTGATGCACCGCTAGGTGATGGACCAATTGCAGGAGAAGATACATATGTTATGAACGTTTGGCAAGCTCGGTATGATAACTACTTGATAGTTTAGTGCGTCATGCTTCACGACTTAGAACCGGGACTGCAAAAACGTTTTGAATGCCACGGAGCATATAAGATGTTCCAAGAGCTGAAATTGGTATTTCAGACTCATGCCCGAGTCGAGAGGTATGAGACCTCTGACAAGTACTTTGCCTACAAGATGGAGGAGAATAGCTCAACCAGTGAGGATGTGCTCAGATTGTCTGAGTACTACAATCGCTTGAATCAAGTGGGAGTTAATCTTCCAGATAAAATAGTGATTGACAGAGTTCTCTAGTCACTATCACCAAGTTACTGGAACTTCGTGATGAACTATAATATGCAAGGGATGACGTAAACAATTCCCGAGCTCTTCGTGATGCTGAAATTGATGAAGGTAGAAATCAAGAAAAGCATCAAATGTTGATGGTTGACAAGACCACTAGTTTCAAGTAAAAGGGCAGGGAAAAGAAAGGGAACTTCAAGAAGAATGATAAGCAAGTTGCCACTCCCATGAAGAAGCCCAAGCCTGAAACTGAGTGCTTCTACTGCGAAGGAAATGGTCACTGGAAGCGGAACTCCCCCAAATACTTGGCGGATAAGAAGGATGGCAAAGTGAACAAAAGTATATATGATATACATGTTATTGATGTGTACTTTACTAGTGTTCATAGTAGCCCCTGGGTATTTGATACTGGTTCAGTTGCTATGATTAATAACTTGAAACAGGAGTTACAAAATGAACAAAGACTAGTTGAGGGCAAGGTGACAGTGTGTGTTGGAAGTGATTCCAAGGTTGATAAGATCACCATCGCACACTCCCTTTACCTTCGGGATTATGTTGAACCAAAAATAAATGTTATTTGTCTGTTGCGTTGAGCATAATATGATCGAATCATGTTTATTGTAATACGGTTATTCATTTAAGTCAAAGAATAATTGTTATTATGTTTACATGAATAAAACCTTCTCAGGTCATACACCCAAGGTGAATGGTTTATTGAATCTCGATCGTAGTGATACACATATTCATAATATTGATGCCAAAAGATGCAAAGTTGATAATGATAGTGCAACATATTTGTGGCACTTCGGTTCGGGTCATATTGGTGTAAAGCGCATAAAGAAACTCCATGTTGATGGGCTTTTGGAATCACTTGATTATGAATTACTTGATGCTTGCGAACCATGCCTCATGGGCAAGATGACTAAGACTCCGTTCTCTGGAACAATGGAGAGAGCAACTGACTTATTGGAAATAATACATACTAATGTATGCAATCCGATGAGTGTTGAGGCTCGCGGCGGGTATCATTATTTTCTGACCTTCACAGATGATTTGAGCATATATGGGTATATCTACTTGATGAAACATAAGTCTGAAACATTTGAATATCAGAGTGAAGTGCAAAATCATTGTAACAAGAAAATAAAGTTTCTATGATCTGATCGCGGAGACGAATACTTGAGTTACGACTTTGGTCTTCATTTAATACAATGTGGAATAGTTTCGCAACTCACGCCACCTGGAACACCACAGCATAATGGTGTGTCCGACCGTCATAACCATACTTTGTTATATATGGTGCGATCTATGATGTCTCTTACCGATTTATCACTATCATTTTGGGGTTATGCATTAGAGACAACTGCATTCACGTTAAATAGGGCACCATCTAAATCCGTTGAGACGACACCATATGAACTATGGTTTAGCAAGAAACCTAAGCTGTCGTTTCTTAAAGTTTGGGGCTGTGATGCTTATGTGAAAAAGTTTCAACCTCATAAGCTCAAATCCAAATCGGAGAAATGCGTCTTCATAGGATACCCAAAGGAGACTGTTGGGTACACCTTCTATCACAGATCTGAAAGCAAGACATTCGTTGCTTATAATGGATCCTTTCTAGAGAAGGAGTTTCTCTCGGAAGAAGTGAGTGGGAGGAATGTAGAACTTGATGAGGTAATTGTACCTTCTCCAGAATTGGAAAGTAGTTCATCACAGAAATCGGTTCCAGTGATTCCTACACCAATTAGTGAGGAAGCTAATGATGATGATCATGAAACTTCAGATCAAGTTACTACCGAACCTCGTAGGTCAACCAGAGTATGGTCCGCACCAGAGTGGTACGGTAATCCTTTCTAGAAATCATGTTACTAGACCATGACGAACCTACAAACTATGAGGAAGCGATGATGAGCCCAGATTCCACGAAATGACTTGAGGCCATGAAATCTGAGATGGGATCCATGTATGATAACAAAGTATGAACTTTGATTGACTTGCCCGATGATTGGCAAGCCATTGAGAATAAATGGATCTTCAAGAGGAAGACGGACACTGATAGTAGTGTTACTATCTACAAAGCTCGAATTGTCGCAAAAAGTTTTCGACAAGTTCAAGGTGTTGACTACGATAAGATTTTCTCACTCGTAGCGATGCTTAAAGTCCGTCCGAATCATGTTAGCAATTGCCACATTTTATGAAATCTGTCAAATGGATGTCAAAACTGCATTCCTTAATAGATTTCTTAAAGAAGAGTTGTATATGATACAACAAGAAGGTTTTGTCAATCCTAAAGGCGCTAACAAAATATGCAAGCTCCAGCGATCCATCTATGGACTGGTGCAAGCATCTCGGAGTTGGAATATACGCTTTGATAAGTTGATCAAAGCATATAGTTTTATACATACTTGCGGTGAAGCCTGTATTTACAAGAAAGTGAGTGGGAGCACTACAACCTTTCTGATAAGTATATGTGTATGACATATTGTTGATCGGAAATGATGTAGAATATTTACAAGAAAGTGAGTGGGAGCACTACAGCCTTTCTGATAAGTATATGTGTATAGGATAAAAGGGTGTTTGAAAGGAGTTTTTCAAAGAAATACCTCGGTGAAGCTGCTTACATATTGAGAATAAAGATCTACAGAGATAGATCAAGACGCTCATTAATTTTTTTCAATGAGTACATACCTTGACAAGTTTTTGATGTAGTTCGAAATGGAACAGTCAAAGAAAGAGTTCTTGCCTATGTTGCAAGGTGTGAAGTTGAGTAAAGACTCAAAACCCGACCACGGCAGAAAATAGAAAGAGAATGAAAAGTCATTCCCTATGCCTCAGTCATAGGTTCTATAAAGTATGCTATGCTGTGTACCAGACCTATTGTGTACCTCACCATGAGTTTGACAAGAGGGTACAATAGTGATCCAGGAGTGGATCATTGGACAGCGGTCAAAATTATCCTTAGTGGAATAAGGACATGTTTCTCGGCTATGGAGGTGATAAAGAGTTCGTCGTAAAGAGTTACGTCGATGCAAGCTTTGACACCGATCTGGATGACTCTAAGTCTCGATTTGGATACATATTGTAAGTGGGGGCATTTAGCTAGAGTAGCTCCATGCAGAGCATTGTAGACATTGAAATTTGCAAAATACATATGGATCTGAATGTGACAGACCCATTCACTAAACTTCTCTCACAAAGCAAAACATGATCACTCTTTGGGTGTTAATCACATAGCGATGTGAACTAGATTATTGACTCTAGTAAACCCTTTGGGTATTAGTCACATGGAGATGTGAATTAATCGCATAAAGATGTGAACTATTGGTGTTAAATCACATGATGATGTGAACTAGATTACTAACTCTAGTGCAAGTGGGAGACTGAAGTTAATATGCCCTAGAGGCAATAAAAAAGTTATTATTTATATTTCCTTATATCATGATAAATGTTTATTATTCATGCTAGAACTGTATTAACTGGAAACTTAGTACATGTGTGAATACATAAACAAACAGAGTGTCACTAGTATGCCTCTACTTGACTAGCTCGTTAATCAAAGATGCTTAAGTTCCCTAGCCATGGACAAAGAGTTGTCATTTGATGAATGGGATCACATCATTAGAGAATGATGTGATTGAGTTGACCCATCCGTTAGCTTAGCACTATGATCGTTTAGTTTTTTTGCTATTGCTTTCTTCATAACTTATACATGTTCCTATGACTATGAGATTATGCAACTCCCGAACACCGGAGGAACACTTTGTGTGCTATCAAACGTCACGACGTAATTGGTGATTGTAAAGATGCTCTACAGGTGTCTCCGATGGTGTTCGTTGAGTTGGCATAGATCGAGATTAGGATTTGTCACACCGATTGTCGGAGAGGTATCTCTGGGCCCTCTCGGTAATGCACATCACTATAAGCCTTGCAAGCAATGTGACTAATGAGTTATTTGTGGGATGATGCATTATAGAACGAGTAAAGAGACTTGCCAGTAACGAGATTGAACTAGGTATTGAGATACCGATAATCGAATCTCGGGCAAGTAACATACTGATGACAAAGGGAACGACGTATGTTGTTATGCGGTTTGACCGATAAAGATCTTCGTAGAATATGTATGAACCAATATGAGCATCCAGGTTCCGCTATTGGTTATTGACCGTAAGTGAGTCTCGGTCATGTCTACATAGTTCTCGAACCCATAGGATCCACACGCTTAATGTTCGATGACGATCGATATTATGAGTTTATGTGTTTTGATGTACCGAAGGTAGTTTAGAGTCCCGGATGTGATCACGGACATGACGAGATGTCTCGAAATGGTCGAGACATGAAGATTTATATATTGGAAGGTTATGTTTGGACATCGGAAAGGTTTTGGATGAGTTCGGGCATATACCGTAGTACTGGGGGTTACCGGAAACCCCCGGGGGCTATATGGGCCTACATGGGCTTTAGTGGAGAGAGAGGAGGCGGGCAAGAGGTGGGGGCGCCCCCCCCCCAAGCCCAATCCGAATTGGGAGGGGGCGCCGGCCCCCCTTTCCTTCCTCTCCTCTTCCCCTTCCTGCCCCTCCTATTAGGACTAGGAAAGGGGGGAAACCTACTCCTAGTAGGAGTAGGAATCCCCCCTTGGGGCGCACCATGAAGGGCCGGCCGACCCCTCCTCCCCTCCTTTATATACGGGGGAGGGGGGCACCCCATAGACACACAAGTTGATAGTTGTCTTAGCCGTGTGCGGTGCCCCCCTCCATAGATTTACACCTCGGTTGTATCGTTGTAGTGCTTAGGCGAAGCCCTGTGTCGGTAATTTCATCATCACCGTCATCACGCCGTCGTGCTGACAAAACTCTCCCTCGGCCTCAGCTGGATCAATAGTACGAGGGACTTCACCGAGCTGAACGTGTGCAGATCGCGGAGGTGCCGTGTGTTCGGTACTTGGATCGGTTGGATCGCGAAGACGTTCGACTACATCAACTGCGTTACTAAACGTTTCCGCTTTCGGTCTACGAGGGTACGTGGACACACTCTCTCCGCTCATTGCTATGCATCACATGGATGGATCTTGCGTGTACGTAGCACTTTTTTTTCAAATTAGTACGTTCCCCAACAACCTTCACTTCATCGGTCTTATTGCTGGTGCTCATAGAGACGGCGGATGTAGGGCGCGGTCCCAAGAAGAGAACAACAGGGGCTTGGATGCCACCGTAGGATAGATTTAGTGTAGGATATACTCCCCGTCCCAAAATTCTTGTCTTAAATTTTTCTAAATACGAATGTATCAAGTCACGTTTTAGTATTAGATACATCCGTATCTAGACGAATTTAAGACAAGAATTTTGGGACGGAGTGAGTATTTTTTTTCTAAATGTTCAAAATATAATGAAAATCCATCGTATTTGTATGAATGTTGCTTGATTTATATAAAATCCACCGGTTGCACTTGCACCTGCATGGCCGAGGTGATGGAGCCATATGGCGCCCACCACGCTATAGGCGGAGTACACGCCTATACGGATGCCCAAGATCCATCCATGTTGGGCTAGTTCCGATTCCAAATTATTTTGTCTCTTCTTTTTCCCGTTATCTGCATTAGCATGTTGTGATGATGGATCTGGACAGAAAAAAGACAGAGGAGAAAGAAAGAGAGTGTGGGAAGAAGATGGATATGACTTGTAGGCCCTTGTAGTCAGTGAGAGAAGCGGGTAATCCCGACCGGGATTGTTTCTATCCCGGTTTGACGAACAAGTATTCAGCATAAATCAACTGGGAATGACCGGGATTAGATAATACAGGGTGACAATTTCAAGGATTTTTAGTTCAGGGTTTGATTCAGACTTGGCTTACGGAATCAAGGTTTATTTCAGACTTTCCTCTTAAATTATTGTTGAAATGTATGCGGACCGTGTTTTTTTAGATCAATCATTGCTTGTATTACTTAACAGTGCTAGGGCAAATCGCCCAAAGCACAGGTGTCCACAAGGCCAGGTACATCAGAGTCCCACTCTATGAATTGGTTGGACAAGTACATACGACCAAGCTTAGCGAGTTCATGCGCTACGGTATTAGCCCTACGTCCACAATACATGATTTTATGTTGCGAAAACCAAAGCTTCAGTTGTAGTTTGGAATCCTCGATCAATGCAGCATAGGCCGAGTAGTCCACCTTGCGCAGGTCAAGAGCCTCCACCAGTAGCTGGGAATCAGACTCGAAGATCACCCGGATCAAGCCCAGATCAGCAGCGAGGGCAACACCCTGTGACATGGCAAAAACTTCAGCACCAAACGCATCCTGGACATGATCCCGGCGTCCTGCACGGGCGCCAACAATGTTGCCAGCCCCATCCCGTGCAACCACACCCCATCCTATGAAAGAGTCACCTGGAGTAAAGGATCCATCTACGTTTATTTTGATCATATCATCCCCAGGTGGCCTCCATCTGTCCAGACTACCCCGGGTTTGGACTTGCGGCCTGAAAGCTTCAGTATACTCTAGTCCATACGCCCTCGCACGCCTTACAATCACACTTGCAGCTAGTGGCAGCTCTCCCGCTCTGAGTTTGTTCCTGTTGTGCCACCATAGCCACCAAGTCGTCAGGATTAGCACTCGGATCCCCTCGTCCAGCTTCCACATGAAATCAAGCATCACATGTACATATGTGATTTTTTCCATCTGCTCTCTAACACTTTCTAGCCCGAGCTCTCGCCACACCGGTTTGATGGATTTGCAACGGATAAACAGGTGCGCCCCATCTTCGTCCGCTCTACTACAGAAGAGGCATTTTGTATCCTCTATATGGATTCCTCTTCTTGCCACATTTGTCCGGAAAGCCAAGGACTCGTGCTTTAACCGCCAAGCAAACATCTGGATGTTTTTGGGGCACAGAAGCTTCCATAGCCTCTTCCAGGAGTCGTCCTGGCACGCATTCAGATTACCAACAGTTTTAGAGCTTCGGCCCTGGCCTCCATTCCTAGCCTGTTTGCCCATTTGTACATGCAGCTTGTAGGCGCTCTTAACTGAGTGTTCGCCTTTCTCATCAAACTGCCATGCAATGAAGTCAGGGACCCCTTCACGCAGTGGGATCTGTAATATGTGCCTTACATCATCCGGCCAAAACGTTTCCTGAACAAGCTGCTCATCCCAAGTCCCGGTAATTGGCAAGATTAGATCAGAAACATACTCCATCAGGTTACCCCCCCCCCCCCCCCCCTTGTAGTGATCACCTAACGAGCCCACGGCCTAGGAATCCATGGATCGCTCCAAACCCGGACATTGGACCCATCCCCAATTCTCCAAATATAGCCATGTTTGATTAGCTCCATCCCATGCAACAGACTTCGCCAGGTATAAGAGATTCCATCCCTCGGCGTTGCCTCAAGGATGTGGGTATTTGGAAAATAGCGGGCTTTAAGAATCAAAGCGCATAAGCTATCTGGCTATTGTATGAGTCTCCAAATCTGGCGAGATAGCATGGCAACATTAAAGCTGTACATATCTCTAAATCCAAGCCCTCCCTGGTGTGACGCCCGGGTAATCATGCTACAGTAACCTCTACTAATGATGCCACATCACCGAGGTCACTGTTGTTAATCTCGCGTTAATTCAAACCCGATCGGATTCAAATTCGAAATCAAACCCAAACGATGAAGTTTTCAAACATTAAAACTAAAATGCTCGGAGTGTGTCGATTAATCCATATATAGTGGTAGGTGATGAAACCAAACTTTTATAAAATATTTATGTGTACTAAAATAATTAAAACAATAATTGAAAATACTTAATAATTGCTTTTATGTATATAGGTAATTGTAAGCTAATTAAGATAATGTGTGAACATTTTATTACAGTGAGTTATGCTACCTTACTAATTTAGGTATGGGTTTTATAGTTTGATAAAACTGTTTTGATATTAAAACATTTAAAACCAAATTTAAAAGAATAAATGAAGACAAAAATAAAATAAAATAAAACAACCCCCCCCCCCCCCGCCCTAACTAGGCCACGGCCCAGCTGGCCTCTAGGCCAATCAGGCCGACTAGGCCGGCCCACCCACTCCCTCCATAACACCCTCCCGAAACCCTAATCCCCCGTCCCACTCGCTCACACTCACCCCCCCACGTCGCTCTCTCCCCCTCCCCGATCCAGATCTGAATCGGGGAAACGAACCCAGTCGCCCCCCCCCCCCCACGATCCCCTTCTCCCCTCACCCGCGCCGCCACACACACACTCACGCACACACGCGCAGTGGAGCGCGCGCCCGGCACCCGAGCCGCCGCTCCCTAGAGGTCGCCGCCCACCGACGTCGAGCAACGCCGCCCCGGCCTCCTCCTCGCGGTTCCCGACCTCCTGCACCGCATCCTCGTCCTCCTCCCCACTGGACTACGCCCGCCTCCCCGTCGCCGGGACACCCCGCCGTCGCTGCTCGTCACCAGGAGCTCCTCCGCCTCGTCGCGCCAACCTCGACTCCTCCTCGAGCCCGCTATGCTCAACTACAGGCTGGGTGAGCCTCGTCCTCCCCTCCTCCTCCTCTTTCCCTCGCAGGTCACCGCGCCGGCCGTCCTTCATGTAGCCATGCTCGCCGCGCCCGTGCGCGCACACTCTCTCGCGCGCGCGCTTGCGCATGCCCTCTCCGCGGCAACCTGCACCGCGCCCTTGCCGCAGCCCACTGCTGCCACCGTCCACCGCGGCGCTCGCTCGATGCCGCACGCCTGCGCACTGCGGCGCCCCAACCCCTCTCTGCCCGCTCCCTGCCCGCTAAGCCGCCTGCGCGCACGCGCGCTCGGCTACTGCCTACGCCGCTCGTCCGCAACCCCCTGTTGCCGCGCTGCCTTGCCACCCACCGCCGCCACGCCCGCGCGCTGCCCTCCTTGCTACTCCCTTGCCGCCCGTTCCCCCTGGACGCAGCCGCCAACGGACACCCGTCCTGAGGCAGCCATCGGCCGTGGCCTCATCCCCTTCTGGGCGGGTGCCCGATAGATCCGCCCCGCTCTGCTGCCCACACCCGTTAAGGCCCCTAGGCCCTATGACATGTGGGGCCCCAAACCCCCCCAGAACGTAAATAAATAAATAAATAAAAACAATTAAAATTATTAATTAAATAATTAATCATAATTAGATTAATGTAATCACTAATTAAACTAATTAGCTATTAGTTAACTAAATAGTCTATGACAAACGGGCCCCGTCTGTCAGTTTGACTGGTCAACGGTCACAGTTGACTGCTGACATCATGCTGACATCATGATGATGTCAGCAAACACTATTCTGGATAATATTGAATTAAATAAATTAAATAAATTCAAAAAATGATTTAAAACTTTAAAAATTAATAGAAAATAAACCGTAGCTCGGATGGAAAAACTTTGTACATGAATGTTGCTCAGAACGACGAGACGAATCCGGTTACGCAACCCGTTCGCCCGCCACACCTCCCTAGCATAGCGAACCTGCAACATTTCTCCTCCAGTTCATCTATCCGAAAACGCAAAACACCGGGGATACTTTCCCGGATGTCTCCCCGCTTCGTCCGTATCACTTCCTACCGCGTTAGGGCATACCTAGCACCGCGCATTGCCTTGTTATATTTTGTGATGCTTTGTTTGCTCCGTATTTACTATTTCTTCCCCCACCCTCTTCTCTCCGGTAGACTACGAGACTGACGCCGCTGCTGGTGCCCCGTTCGACTACGGAGTTGATGACCCCTCCTTGCCAGAGCAACCAGGCAAGCCCCCCCTTGATCACCAGATATCACCTACTCTTCTCTATACTGCTTGCATTAGAGTAGTGTAGCATGTTACTGCTTTCCGTTTTTCCTATCCTGATGCATAGCCTGTCCTTGTTACTACTGTTGTTACCTTTACCTACAATCCTACCTGCTTACTATAGGATGATAGTTTTCCATCAGTGGCCCTACATTCTTGTCCGTCTGCGGTGCTATACTATCGGGCCGTGATCACTCGGGAGTTGATCACGGGTATATACTACTTTATACATGATACATGTGGTAACTAAAGTCGGGTCGGCTCGAGGAGCACCCGCGAGTGATTCACGGATTGGGGGCTGAAAGGACCTTTGTCCCAACGACCCTCTGTGTGGATCTTTGTGGCGGAGCGACAGGGCAGGTTGAGGTCACCTAGGAGAGAGGTGGGCCTGGCCCTGTCGGCGTTCGCGGATACTTAACACGCTTAACGAGATCTGGGTATTTGATCTGAGTCTGGCTACTAGCCTATACGCACTAACCAACTACGCGGGAAAGATATGGGCACTCGACGTCGTGGTATCAGCTGAAGCCTTCGTGACGTCAGCGACTGAGCGGCGCGCGCCGGATTGGACTGGAATGCCACTAGGCTAGATCTGCTTCTGGCCGCCCTCACAACATGCAGGTGTGCTCAGGGCGATGGGCCCAGACCCCTGCGCGCTTAGGTTTAGACCGGCGTGCTGACCTCTCTGTTGTGCCTAGGTGGGGCTGCGACGTGTTGATCTTCTGAGGCCGGGCATGACCCAGGAAAGTGTGTCCGGCCAAATGGGATCAAGCGTGTTGGGTTATGTGGTGCACCCCTACAGGGAAGTTAATCTATTCAAATAGCCGTGATCTTTGGTAACAGGACGGCTTGGAGTTGTACCTTGACCTTATGACAACTAGAAGCGGATACTTAATAAAACACACCCTTCCAAGTGCCAGATACAACCCGGTGGTCGCTCTCTAACAGGGCTACGAGGAAGGGATCGCCGGGTAGGATTATGCTATGCGATGCTACTTGGTGGACTTCAGTCTACCTCTTTTCCATATGCTGCAAGACGGAGGCTGCCAGAAGCGTAGTCTTCGACAGGATTAGATATCCCCCTCTTATTCTGGCATTCTGCAGTTCAGTCCACTGATATGGCCCCTTACACATATATCCATGCATAAGTAGTGTAGCTCCTTGCTTGCGAGTACTTTGGATGAGTACTCACGGTTGCTTTCTCCCCCTTTTCCCCCTTTCCTTTCTTCTGGTTGTCGCAACCAGATGTTGGAGCCCAGGATCCAGACGCCACCGTCGACGACGACTCCTACTACCCTGGAGGTGCCTACTACTATGTGTTGTCTGCTGATGACGACCAGGAGTAGTTTAGGAGGATCCCAGGCAGGAGGCCTGCTCCTCTTTCGATCTGTATCCCAGTTTGTGCTAGCCTTCTTAAGGCAGACTTGTTTAACTTATGTCTGTACTCAGATATTGTTGCTTCCGCTGACTCGTCTATGATCGAGCACTTGTATTCAAGCCCTCGAGGCCCCTGGCTTGTATTATGATGCTTGTATGACTTATTTTATTTGTAGAGTTGTGTTGTGATATCTTCCCGTGAGTCCCTGATCTTGATCGTGCACATTTGCATGCATGATTAGTGTACGATTAAATCGGGGGCGTCACAAGTTGGTATCAGAGCCGACTGCCTGTAGCAATCCCCCTTTCCAACTCCTTGGCCGAAGTCGAGTCTAGACTTTACAAAACTTTTACTAACATGGTTGTGTGGCCCATGGGCCCACGTCGCCATTGGGTGGTATTATGATCTTTTACTCCTTGTCTATACTCTGGGACTCTCATCTCTCTTCTATTCGGGTTAAATGAATTTTGCTAAATCTAACATTAGGATCTCGTTATCACTTTCACCCGGAGAGCCCCTTATTACTGTTGACCGTCTGCTGCACGTGAAGACCCTGAAGATACTCTCCGTTGTTAACCCGAGAACTTGTGTTCATCGCGTTTGCAATTCCCCTTCCACCGTCAACCCTTATGGATAACTACTTGCAGTTGTTATCCTTGCATTCATCCCCAGTTGGTCTTGTTATTACAAGATACCCCGAAATACTCGTCGTTGTTTTGATAATCCTTTGAGCTTACTGCCTTGTTGTCTTTTTCACCTGAATACCCCTATGGTTAATTCTCGCACTTATCGAGTATCCGCTCATTCCCCAGTTGTTCATGTGTTCCACAGTGGTCTTCGAAATACTATTCGATCCTCCAAAAAATCCCTTAGCAGCTTATTGCTCTGCAATACTTGTCTGCTTGCATGATGGATGCTATCCATATGTCTGGCAATATTCGTTAGTATGCTTAGGCGCCGTCATTTTGATCCTTTTGATTCAACATGAAAGCGAATGCATGCAATCAGCAGTTGACCCTTTTAAATTATCTTTCCGGCTCAGACGTCATTTTAAGCATGAGCTGGTTCTCAACCAATCCAATTGTCGTTGATTGTACCCCTAAGGCTATTCAACCTATCCATCCCTAATCAGAACATTGCTTCTGATCCCTTGATTTGAAAATCAAAATTCCTTTGCATGGGAGCTCTGGATTAGTCGATTGTTTCTATAATCCAATGCTTGCATTGTTACCTCCTCTGGTTGTGTGCCGATGCTCACATCGGCTCTGTTACGGACCGACAGATCCCTTACTGGATTTTACCCGACACCGTCCTTCATAATCATTAAACTTATGAGCCTTTCATCGGATACATAATGCCTTGGGTAAATTGTATCCCCTGCTTTGACAACCATGCTCTACTTTCGAGCTTGTGTTAGTTACTCCTGAAAGTTTGTGGTATATGTTTCCACGATACCCCGATGGGTTGAACCTATGCCTTCCTTAATATGTGTGAACTCGAAAGCTTTCATGAGTCATACTCTTCTGGTGCTTCGCCAGATAAATTTCAACACTGCAACTTCTTTGAAGACGAGAAGTGAAGGAAAAGTTATGCATTGGAGAAGTGGGAGTCGACCTTGAACTTTGTGTTCATGCCCATGGACACGATGTAGATCTTATCATTAAAACTTCTCTTAAATTAATTATTCCTTTGCTATAAGTTCATCTTATATCTGGGATTCGGCCTTTTGCAATCGTGGTTCCGACCATGTTCTCCTTTAAATACTATTTCTCGTGCAAGTTTAAGCACTCGTCTTGTGGAGAGCAATACTCTACCCCAACCTCTACTTTGATCTGTCGTCGAGTATTACCCCTGGTATCTCGAGATTATCTTGGAACTATATAATTTCTTATGAGTTCTTCATCAAGTACTACATTCTCACTGATTACAAATTTTCATGGGCTCTGAGTTATTAAACACTCAAAGACACCGATAACGGAACCGAGTCTGCACTACGGTTCAACGACACTTGATAACCTTCTTTAAGTACGAGTTTGTACCCGACCACGCCATTCCTTGCCTGTTTGGCTATATCATTATCATGCTAAACCTTAACTGTACTACCTGGTCCTTAATCCCGAAGCACAACTTTAGATGGTAAGCTAATCTTACGTCGATCTTCCTCGTCATACCATTTCGCCTTGAACAACAAGCTCGATTTCGAGTTTGTGTCGTACCTATGGTTCCAATAACCTCTTGCTTCATCATCCCTTTGACTTGATGTCATCACCGATCGATTACTTCTTCATGAAATCTCTCGACAAAGGTGTCGTGATCATCATAAACATTCTGAGCTCTTCCTGGATATCAATTGAATTCCTGATGAGAAATACCACCTTTGCCCTCGACGATTTGTGTTGTCATCGACCACTTTATTGCCTTCCCTCCAACACAAACTTGTTGGTGTTCTGTGTCATACCTTGAGTTCCTTGCTATCCAGCATTTGTTCTTCCTTACCTTGGAGTATTACCATCTTTTATGTCAAGAATGTCATGAGGATTACTTCACCTCTTAAGAATTCTTGGTATAGTGATACTTCTCACCATCACCATTCTTTCTTGGTCCCCGTGTTGATTCCAACAAGTGAACGGTGTTGTTTGGATTCTTTCCTTCTAGCAACCCTATTGCTTTGAAGTTAATGGTCGGCCGTTCATTCTTGGACTATGGATTATTGAATCACCATTCTGGCATTGATCGTGCAACCCAACCCATATTTTGGGTGCACCTTTCAACCAATGTTTAAATGTGTATGTTTTCCTCGAGCATACTTCATTATATCATTTGATCTGACAAATGTTATCTTTTTGTTCATATAATTGTAGAAATCCATCTTTTTGGAAATCTCGATGATATGTCACTTGGTCCATCAGCCACCTTCTCGTCCTCTCCTTGGCTTAATGATGAACCCTTGTTCGGAATTCGCTTACATAGTTCAATTCCCGAGAATCTTACAATGTCATCTCGACAATGTGTGTTACACCTTTTCTTCTCACGCATCCTAAGTTGGAGGTATCCTAACACCAATCGGATCTGAACCTCGGTCAGATATGATGGTTGGAACATATTTCCAAGAGTTATAACATTGGTCTTTATATGACCTGGTAAGGTGATGTCATGCCTTCCACACCTGGTCGGAGGACCTGCTGTTATAGCTTCCTTTTTAGCAAGGTTAACCATTCTTCCATGAGGAAATTGTAAGACTTATTCTATAAGTTGTTCCTGATGAATCCTTTGTGTATCCAAGTCTGACCTTTGCTTGAAGACCATGCAATGCTATCTCGAAGCATGTCTGTGGTACTCCGATTTTCGACAAGAACATTTGAAGCCCAATGCTAAATGTTTTCTTGCTCAATTATCCAAACACCGTTGTATGGGTAATATCATGAAATCCCTTCCCCTTACCTTAATGGTTTTCTACTTTCTATCCTGTCATGGATATCATGCTCCGCTTGTCCTTGGGAAAGATATACCCTCGAAATATGTGTGTATACACATTTTCATTTCCATTGTTCGGGTTAAACCTGATAATCGCATTTTCCTTTCCATTGTCTTGTTTAAGCTTCCTTGTAATCTGACTTAACCGAGCAGTGATAATTCCTTGCTTAGTAAGCACCTCGTTGTACAACTCTGTCAGTAAGACCCTGTTACCATTATTGATAGCATCCCGGTAACCACCGATGGACGAGAACTTTGCCTATTGGTCTGCCTCTTTCAACGAGTAGGAAAATGGTTCTCTTCGTCCCTTGCCCTTGGTATCGATGTTGTTGCTGACATAACTGATAGGCTAGTCTCTGACATGCCTTCTATCATGACCATGCAAGATGTCACCACTCCTACTTTTATCCCACATGGTGGGTCCATAACCCGCAGTTCCACAGGATCGAAACCTGACTCTCCTGTACACCCCTGTTTCTAAAGTCATTCCTTAGGCTTGGCTTCGTATGAAAGATCACGAACACCTTTGGAGAGCTCATCAATTCTTGTATCAGACACGATACTTATTCCCGTTGCTTTGAACCCCGTTCACGCCCCGTTTCAGGCATCGAACGTTTGTCTGCCCGCTTGAAACTTCACATGATACCCCTTACTGTGTTCTCGATAATTCGAGAGTTACTTCCGCGGTTCCTCCACCTTCCTCGATGTTATCGACCAGATAGTCGACCTTGCAGAGATCTATTCTCTCGGAATGCCCACCCTTTATTCTTTCGTAAGTACGATGGAGTTCCTGAAGAAAGGACGCCGACTTCATCATGGTGACCTGAAGCAGAGAAATGAAGACATCAATGTATTGGACCGGCCTCTTCGAGAAGAGCAAGCCAGGATGAGAAGACCCGCTAGATTCGTAACCAAACCTTTCCCCCCTTTCACTACCTCTTAAATCTCGGGACGAGATTTCTTGTAGTGGAGGAGAATTGTGACGCCCGGGTAATCATGCTACAGTAACCTCTACTAATGATGCCACGTCACCGAGGTCACTGTTGTTAATCTCGCGTTAATTCAAACCCGATCGAATTCAAATTCGAAATCAAACCCAAACGATGAAGTTTTCAAAAATTAAAACTAAAATGCTTGGAGTGTGTCGATTAATCCATATGTAGTGGTAGGTGATGAAACCAAACTTTTATAAAATATTTATGTGCACTAAAATAATTAAAACAATAATTGAAAATAATTAATAATTGCTTTTATGTATATAGGTAATTGTAAGCTAGTTAAGATAATGTGTGAACATTTTATTACAGTGAGTTATGCTACCTTACTAATTTAGGTATGGGTTTTATAGTTTGATAAAACTGTTTTGATATTAAAACATTTAAAACCGAAGTTAAAAGAATAAATGAAGACAAAACAAAAATAAAATAAAACAACCCCCCCCAGCCCTAACTGGGCCACGGCCCAGCTGGCCTCTGGGCCAATCAGGCCGACTAGGCCGGCCCACCCACTCCCTCCATAGCACCCTCCCGAAACCCTAATCCCCCGTCCGGCTCGCTCACACTCACCCCCCCCCCACGTCGCTCTCTCCCCCTCCCCGATCCAGATCTGAATCGGGGAAACGAACCCAGTCGCCCCCCCCCCCCACGATCCCCTTCTCCCCTCACCCGCACCGGCACACACACTCACGCACACACACGCAGTGGAGCGCGCGCCCGGCACCCGAGTCGCCGCTCCCTAGAGGCCGCCGCCCACCGGCGTTGAGCAACGCCGCCCCAGCCTCCTCCTCGCGGTTCCCGACCTCCTGCACCGCATCCTCGTCCTCCTCCCCACCGGACTACGCCCGCCTCCCCGTCGCCGGAACACCCTGCCGTCGCTGCTCGTCGCCAGGAGCTCCTCCGCCTCGTCGCGCCAACCTCGACTCCTCCTTGAGCCCGCTATGCTCAACTACAGGCCTCGGTGAGCCTCGTCCTCCCCTCCTCCTCCTCTTTCCCTCGCAGGTCACCGCGCCCGCCGTCCTCCATGTAGCCATGCTCGCCGCGCTCGTGCGCGCACACTCTCATGCGCGCGCGCCCGCGCATGCCCTCACCGCGGCAACCTGCACCCCGCCCTTGCCGCAGCCCACTGCTGCAACCGTCCACCGCGGCGCTCGCTCGATGCCGCACGCCCGCGCACCGCGGCGCCCCGACCCCTCTCTGCCCGCTCCCTGCCCGCTAAGCCGCCTGCGCGCACGCGCGCTCGGCTACTGCCTACGCCGCTCGTCCGCAACCCCCTATTGCCGCGCTGCCTTGCCACCCACCGCCGCCACGCCCGCGCGTTGCCCTCCTTGCTAATCCTTGCCGCCCGTTCCCCCTGGACGCAGCCGCCGGCGGACACCCGCCCTGAGGCAGTCATCGGCCGTGGCCTCATCCCCTTCTGGGCGGGTGCCCGATAGATCCGCCCCGCTCTGCTGCCCACACCCATTAAGGCCCCTAGGCCCTATGACATGTGGGGCCCCAAACCCCCCAGAACGTAAAAAAATAAATAAATAAATAAATAAATAAAAACAATTAAAATTATTAAATAAATAATAAATTAAGATAATTAATCATAATTAGATTATTGTAATCACTAATTAACCTAATTAGCTATTAGTTAACTAAACAATCTATGACAACGGGCCACGTCTGTCAGTTTGACTGGTCAACGGTCGCAGTTGACTGCTGACATCATGCTGACGTCATGATGACGTCAGCAAACACTATTCTGGATAATATTGAATTAAATAAATTAAAAAAATTCTAAAAATGATTTAAAACTTTAAAAATTAATATAAAATAAACCGTAGCTCGGATGGAAAAACTTTGTACATGAATGTTGCTCAGAACGACGAGACGAATCCGGTTACGCAGCCCGTTCGCCCGCCACACCTCCCTAGCATAGCGAACTTGCAACATTTCTCCTCTGGTTCATCTGTCCGAAAACGCAAAACACCGGGGATAGTTTCCCGGATGTCTCCCCCCTTCGTCGGTATCACTTCCTACCGCGTTAGGGCATACCTAGCACCGCGCATTGCCTTGTTATATTTTGTGATGCTTTGTTTGCTCCGTATTTACTATTTCTTCCCCCCCTCTTCTCTCCGGTAGACTACGAGACTGACGCCGCTGCTGGTGCCCCGTTCGACTACGGAGTTGATGACCCCTCCTTGCCAGAGCAACTAGGCAAGCCCCCCCCCCCTTGATCACCAGATATCACCTACTCTTCTCTATACTGCTTGCATTAGAGTAGTGTAGCATGTTACTGCTTTCCGTTTTTCCTATCCTGATGCATAGCCTGTCCTTGTTACTACTGTTGTTACCTTTACCTACAATCCTACCTGCTTAGTATAGGATGCTAGTTTTCCATCAGTGGCCCTACATTCTTGTCCGTCTGCGGTGCTATACTATCGGGCCGTGATCACTCGGGAGTTGATCATGGGTATATACTACTTTATACATGATACATGTGGTAACTAAAGTCGGGTCGGCTCGAGGAGCACCCGTGAGTGATTCACGGATTGGGGGCTGAAAGGACCTTTGTCCCAACGGCCCTCTGTGTGGATCTTTGTGGCGGAGCGACAGGACAGGTTGAGGTCACCTAGGAGAGAGGTGGGCCTGGCCCTGTTGGCATTCGCGGATACTTAACACGCTTAACGAGATCTGGGTATTTGATCTGAGTCTGGCTACTAGCCTATACGCACTAACCAACTACGCGGGAAAGATATGGGCACTCGGCGTCGTGGTATCAGCCGAAGCCTTCGTGACGTCAACGACTGAGCGGCGCGCGCCGGATTGGACTGAAACGCCACTAGGCTAGATCTGCTTCCGGCCGCCCTCGCAACGTGCAGATGTGCTCAGGGCGATGGGCCCAGACCCCTGCGCGCTTAGGTTTAGACCGGCGTGCTGACCTCTCTGTTGTGCCTAGGTGGGGCTGCGACGTGTTGATCTTCCGAGGCCGGGCATGACCCAGGAAAGTGTGTCCGGCCAAATGGGATCAAGCGTGTTGGGTTATGTGGTGCACCCCTGCAGGGAAGTTAATCTATTCGAATAGCCGTGATCTTCGGTAACAGGACGGCTTGGAGTTGTACCTTGACCTTATGACAACTAGAACCGGTTACTTAATAAAACACACCCTTCCAAGTGCCAGATACAACCCGGTGGTCGCTCTCTAACAGGGCTACGAGGAGGGGATCGCCGGGTAGGATTATGCTATGCGATGCTACTTGGAGGACTTCAGTCTACCTCTTTTCCATATGCTGCAAGACGGAGGCTGCCAGAAGCGTAGTCTTCGATAGGATTAGATATCCCCCTCTTATTCTGGCATTCTGCAGTTCAGTCCACTACCCTTACACATATATCCATGCATAAGTAGTGTAGCTCCTTGCTTGCGAGTACTTTGGATGAGTACTCACGGTTGCTTTCTCCCCCCCTTTCCCCCTTTCCTTTCTTCTGGTTGTCGCAACTAGATGTTGGAGCCCAGGATGCAGACGCCACCGTCGACGATGACTCCTACTACCCTAGAGGTGCCTACTACTACGTGCTGTCTGCTGACGACGACCAGGAGTAGTTTAGGAGGATCCCAGGCAGGAGGCCTGCTCCTCTTTCGATCTGTATCCCAGTTTGTGCTAGCCTTCTTAAGGCAAACTTGTTTAACTTATGTCTGTACTCAGATATTGTTGCTTCCGCTGACTCGTCTATGATCGAGCACTTGTATTCGAGCCCTCGAGGCCCCTGACTTGTATTATGATGCTTGTATGACTTATTTTATTTGTAGAGTTGTGTTGTGATATCTTCCCGTGAGTCCCTGATCCTGATCGTACACATTTGCGTGCATGATTAGTGTACGATTAAATCGGGGGCGGCACACCTGGCCCTTAGCCATAGTGAGCTTCTCCCAACTAATCTAGTGCATTGCATTATCCTTGTCCTGCTGGCTCCACCAATAGTTACTGATGAGGGAGCTAATCTCTTCGCAGAAAGTTTTAGTCAGGTAGAAACATGACATAGCATATGTGGGAATCGCTTGGGCAACCGCCTTTACCAATGACTCCTTCCCTACCTTTGTAATCAATCTTTCCTGCCATCCATACACCCTTCCGGCGATAGCACCTTTGACATATGCAAATGCTTTACGCTTAGATCTACCAACATGCACCGGCAGTCCAAGGTATTTATCATTCCAATCCTCGCTGCTGATTTGTAGAGCTGCCTTAACATCCTCACGAGAAGGCGATGAAGTGTTTGGGCTGAATAAAAGAGTCGACTTCTCCATATTGATACACTGTCCAGAGCAATTCTCATACAGGTCAAGCACCTTTTTGAGTTCAGCCGCCTCTTGCTGGTTTGCCTTCATTAACAGAAGCGAGTCATCGGCAAAAAACTGGTGTGAAACAACTGGAGCTGCTGGGCAAATTTTCACACCACTAAGCTTCCCTTGAGATACTGCATCATGTAGGAGTGTAGAGAGCCCTTATGCACATATAACGAATAAGTACGGAGAGACGGGATCGCCTTGCCGGAGCCCTCGGAAAGGGCTGAACTGTTCTGTAAGTACCCCGTTGACCTTGATCTGATATCGAACAGTGGTTACACACTTCATGATGAGGTCAACCCAGCCTTGCCTGAACCCCATCTTAGTCAGCATTGCTTCTAAGAAACGCCACTCTAGACGATCATATGATTTGCTCATGTCAGACTTAACTGCCATGTAACCATCATTTCCCTTTCTCTTGTTGAGGAGAAAGTGGGTCAGCTCATAGGCAATGAGTGCATTATCGGTAATCAACCGTCCCGGCACAAATGCACTCTGGTTACCGATATAAGCTCCAGTAGGATCATCTTGATGCGATTAGCTAGAACTTTTGACACCAACTTGTAAACGACATTGCATAAACTTATAGGTCGCATATCCTTAATTCGAGCCGGGTCCTTCACTTTTGGGATTAGCACAACAACCGTGTCATTCCACCCCTCTGGTAGCATACCACCATTAAGGACCTGCAGCACCTCTTGCACAATCCGATCGCCCATAAGCGGCCAATTCTGTTTGTATACAATTGAGGGCATGCCATCAGGGCCGGGTGCTTTTAGGTCCCCGATATGATCCAACGCGGCTTTTACTTCCTCCCTTGTGAACTCAGCATCAAGGATGTTCTGCATGGCATTAGTTACGCGCGGCTGAACCTTGCTAATGAGTTCATCCAGGCGATCACCGCCAGACGAGGAGAATAGGTCCTAAAAAAAAGAGCAAACGTAATTAGTCATCTCCTCCCCCTCCTCCACCACTGATCCATCCTCCTTCCTCAACGTTTTCACACGATTCGCCTTCTTGCGCCCTGAAGCTACAGCAGTATAATAGCGGGTATTATTGTTCCTATTCCCATCTTTCAACCATGCCATGTATGACCGTTGCTTCATCTTAATGTTTTTCTTCCCCTCCAAATCTTCCACCACACAACGGAGCCTTGCCTCCTCCCTGACTTTGTACTCTGAAATAGGCGACCTCATGCATGTCTCCAGCTCCCGACGGGCTTTTTTAAGTCGCTCCTCTAGCTCACCTGCAACCTCCTTACTCCATCTCCGCATTCCCCCAACCATTTTGTGCAAAACTTTAGAAACATCCCTCGCTCCTTGCGCCCAGCCCTTCTCCCATTCATCTTTTATGACCTCACTGCAACCTTCCTCCTTTAACCACCAAGCTTCAAAGCGGAACCCCTTATCTCCCTGAGGACGTTGCATACTATCACCATTAGTCCTAACGATTACTGCACGATGATCGGAGTGACATGGCCTTCCATTGACTACGGCGAACTCGGGGTATATCTCACACCACCGATCCTTTGCAACCGCTCTATCAAGCCTTTCACAAATGTATGTGTCCAACTCCTGGCTATGATTCCTCCAAGTAAACTTATCATCGGAAAAGCCGATATCAGCTAGGTCACAACCTTCTAACACCTCTCTGAAGCTATCCATACAACATTGTGGTTTTGCAGCCCCCCCAATTTTCTCATCGCTGGAGAGGATCTCGTTGAAATCCCCCAAACACAGCCATGGACGTCCTTGCTGGTGCTGTTGGTCAAGAATTCGAAGTGTCCTCCAGGTCTCCTTCTTCCACTCCGCCTCCGATTCCCCATACACTCCCGAGGGAGTCCTAGATTAGGGGGTGTTCGGGTAGCCGGACTATACCTTCGCCGGACTCCTAGACTATGAAGATACAAGATTGAAGACTTCGTCCCGTGTCCGGATGGGACATTCCTTGGCGTGGAAGGCAAGCTAGGCGATGCGGATACTCAAGATCTCCTACCATTGTAACCGACTCTGTGTAACCCTAACCCTATCCGGTGGCTATATAAACCGGAAGGTTGTAGTCCGTAGGACGAACCATCATCATACACAATCATACCATAGGCTAGCTTCTAGGGATTAGCCTCCTTGATCTCGTGGTAGATCTACTATTGTACTACCCATATCATCAATATTAATCAAGCAGTAGTAGGGTATTACCTCCATCGAGAGGGCCCGAACCTGGGTAAAAACATCGTGTCCCTTGTCTCCTGTAACCATCCGGCCTTGACGCACAGTTCGGGACCCCCTACCCGAGATCCGCCGGTTTTGACACCGACATTGGTGCTTTCATTGAGAGTTCCTATGTGTCGTCGCCTTTAGGCCCGATGGCTCCTCTGGTCATCGACAACGATGAGGTCCAGGGTGAGACCTTTCTCCCCGGGCAGATCTTCGTCTTCGGCGGCTTCGCTCTGCGGGCCAATTCGCTTGGTCATCTGGAGCAGATCGAAAGCTACGCCCCTGGCCATCAAGTCAGGTTTGGAAGCTTAAACTACACGACTGATATCCGCGGAGACTTGATCATCGATGGGTTCGAGCCACAGCCAAGCGCGCCGCACTACCTCGAGGGGCATGATCTAGCTCTGCCTCCGAACAGTGTCCTGGAGGCCGCATACGCACCGGCTCCGACCCTTAACTCGGAGCCTATTGCGCCATGCGAGGATGGACGGCTGGACGTCACCTCGGGGGCTGCGATCTCAAAGGCGATCGAGCCGAACGCCAGCCCTGCACTCCGCGTGACCCGTGACCCCGAGGGTCCGGACTCCGAATCCCCCGCGCCCCTGCCGGTCGAATCCAATTGGGCGCCGATAATGGAGTTCACCGCCGCGGACATCTTTCAGCACTCGCCTTTTGGCGACCTCCTGAATTCTTTCAAGTCTCTCTCTTTATCAGGAGAGCCATGGCCGAATTACGATCAGCGAGGATGGGATACGGACGATGAAGAAATTCAAAACCCACCCACCACCCACTTGGTAGCCACTGTCGACAATTTGACCGACATGCTTGACTTCGGCTCCGAAGACTTCGATGGTATGGACGACGAGGTTGGAGACGAACAGGAACCAGCACCTGTAGGGCGCTAGACAGCCACCTCGTCATATGACATATATATGGTGGATACTCCAAAAGATGGAGATGGCGAGGGAACAGCGGGGGATGACACCTCCAAGAAACAGCCAAAGCGCCGGTGTCAGCGGTGCCGCTCTAAATCCCGCCAAAGCAAAAATGGTGATTCCGGCACCGGAGATAATAGTACCCCAGATAGCGCCGAAGAACACCCTCCCCAGCAAGATTCGGCGCAGGAAGATGGAGAAGCCAGCCCTCATGAGAGAGCGGCAGACCGAGAGGTTGAGGATGATAACTATATGCCTCCCTCCAAAGACGAGGCCAGCCTCGATGATGACGAATTCGTCGTACCATCAGACCCCGCCGAACAAGAGCGTTTCAAACGCAGGCTTTTAGCCACGGCGAACAACCTCAAGAAAAAGCAGCAACAACTTAGAGCTGATCAAGATCTGCTAGCTGATAGATGGACTGAAGTCCTTGCGGCTGAAGAGTATGAACTCGAACCCCCTCCAAGAGCTACCCAAAGCGCAGGCCGCTACCCCGCAGAGGAGGAAGCGCCTACATCACCAGCGCACGACATGGCAGACCGGCCACCTCGCGGCCACGACAGAGAGGCCTCCCGGCCCTCCACACAAGCCATGCCCCGACGCTGCTCAACTAAGGCACGGGAAAACGCGCCAGACCTGCGAGATGTACTGGAGGATAAGGCAAGGCAAACAAGATCGATCTACGGATCACGCAGGCGCCCTACGACACGTGACGATGATCTTCACTCCGGATACAACAAATCTGGCAGGGCCGAATGCAACAGACATAGCTCTTCCGAGCTGCGTCAAGATATAGCCCAGTACAGGGGCGCCGCACACCCACTATGCTTCACAGATGAAGTAATGGATCATAAAATCCCAGAGGGTTTAAAACCCGTAAACATCGAATCATACGATGGCACAACAGATCCGGCGGTATGGATCGAGGATTATCTCCTTCATATCCACATGGCACATGGCGATGATCTACACGCCATCAAATACCTCCCGCTCAAACTCAAAGGACCGGCCCGGCACTGGCTTAACAGCCTGCCAGCGGACTCAATCGGTTCTTGGGAGGACCTGGAAGCCGCATTCCTCGACAACTTCAAGGGCACTTATGTGCGACCACCGGACGCCGACGACCTAAGCCACATAATTCAGCAACCAGAGGAATCGGCCAGGCAATTCCGGACACGGTTCCTAACAAAGAAAAACCAGATAGTCGACTGCCCGGACGCAGAGGCCCTAGCAGCCTTCAAGCATAACATCCGCGACGAGTGGCTTGCCCGGCACCTGGGACAAGAAAAGCCGAAATCTATGGCAGCCCTCACGACACTCATGACCCGCTTTTGCACGGGCGAAGATAGCTGGCTAGCTCGCAGCAACAACTTATCAAAGAACCCTGGTAATTCGGATATCAAGGACAAAAGTGGCAGGACATGTCGAAATAAGCAAAAGCGTCGTGTTAGCAGCGACATCAATGAAGATACGGCAGTTAACGCCGGATTCAGAGGCTATAAATCCGGTCAGCGGAAAAAGCCATTCAAAAAGAATACTCAGGGCCCGTCCAGTTTGGACCGAATACTCGACCGCTTGTGCCAGATCCATGGCACCCCCGAAAGGCCAGCCAATCACACCAACAAGGATTGTTGGGTGTTCAAGCAGGCAGGCAAGTTAAGAGCCGAAAACAAAGACAAGGGGCTACATAGCGATGACGAGGAGGAGCCCAGGCCGCCGAACAACAATGGACAGAAGGGGTTTCCCCCACAAGTGCGAACGGCGAACATGATATACGCAACCCACATCCCCAAGAGGGAGCGGAAGCGTGCGCTACGGGACGTATATGCAATGGAGCCAGTCGCCCCAAAGTTCAACCCATGGTCCTCCTGCCCGATCACTTTTGATCGAAGGGACCACCCCAGTAGCATCCGTCATGGCGGCTTTGCCGCATTGGTTCTCGACCCAATCATCGACGGATTTCATCTCACAAGAGTCCTCATGGACGGCGGCGGTAGCCTGAACCTGCTTTACCAGGATACAGTACGGAAAATGGGCATAGATCCCTCAAGGATTAAGCCCACAAAAACGACCTTTAAAGGCGTTATACCAGGTGTAGAAGCCAACTGTATATGCTCCGTAACACTTGATGTGGTCTTCGGATCTCCGGATAACTTCCGCAGCGAAGAGTTAATCTTCGACATAGTCCCGTTTCGCAGTGGCAATCACGCCCTGCTCGGACGAACCGCATTCGCAAAGTTCAATGTGGTGCCGCACTATGCATATCTCAAGCTCAAGATGCTAGGCCCTCGAGGAGTAATCACGGTGAATGGAAACACCGAACGCTCCCTCCGTACGGAGGAGCACATGGCGGCTCTCGCAGCGGAAGTACAAAGCAGCCTTTTTAGGCAACTCTCCAGTCCGGCCGTTAAAAAGCCAGATACTGCCAAGCGCGCCCGGAGTAACCTACAACAAGACCGCCTGGCATGTTCTGAGCAGGCGTAGCAATGCGGCCCCAACCCCAGCCATCGCGGCATAATGAAGCTAGTACCTCGCGTACATAATTACGCCCTTGAAATACCATGGGCACAGGGGAAGGGGCACAGTAAACGGCGTGCCCGAAATACGGCTTAAAACGTACTAGGGGCTGCCGGATTCTTTTTTTTACTTTCAGGACTCCACACTTTGGACGACCTGTTCGGCAATTCGACTGCCGCACAAACGATGCAAGATCCAGGGAAGCAGACAAAGCTACGCCGCATTGTGGAACTCCCAGGTGGTATCTATTAAGAGCGGTATATCTGTTTCGAATACAATTCCGCGGCCTGCCCCTGGTCAGGACATGTTAAATAGTCTAATATCTTTTTGCTTATCGCACTACTTGTATCGTTCGGCTTTGATAAATAGCCTCTTTATAAACAATGCATAGATTTTGTCTATTTTTTGCATTATCCTCTTTTAATATATATGTTTATTAAATAACATGATCGCACCCGTACACCATGGTACGGCAAACACGCCAGGGGCTTAAGTACCCTTCGATCTGGTGTGAGAAGTCCGTACACTTTCACAAGTGCGGCACCCCGACCTTATAGCACTATATGCATCGGCTCCGAATCATGATTTGGGTCAATAGTTGGGTTTGCCCGGCTCCTATGTTTTGGTGCCTTACGTTCCGCTATATCGGCTAAGGTAGCACTAGGAGAAGCACTGCGATTGTGCCCCGGTTCAGCTGGGTTAAGCACCTCAGTGGAGAAAGCTAAAACTGACTGTCATGATAAGGCGAGAGACCGGTCGCTGTTCGAGAGGTTTTTCGAGTCCCTAAAGACTTATGCCTCTTCGAGCGAGGAGCTGGCTTTGTCCGGCCAAAGGCGTGGATAGCGCTCCGAATTCGGTCTTCCGAACTAGGGGCTTCGCCGAAATTTAAAATTATAGAATTCTATGGCTAAGTGAGAGTGTTCAAGCATTATAGTTCGGTTGCCTTGTTTGTTGTGCTGAGCGCCTCCCTCGAAGGACCCAACTATGGGAAAAAGAGCGCTCAGGTTTATCCCGAACACCCCAGCACTAGCGGCATGGGGGCAGAAGCCGACGACTGGCCATCTCTCAATTTTTGATAAACGGCTGCACAGAAAATAATATTTTAAATTCAATAAGCATTGCTTAGCGCATATGAACAAGTTTTCAGCGCACAAGATAAACATGAGCGAGTTCATTCAAAAATTACATCTTTGGTAAATTCATCCGCAATAAGGCGGGCACCTGCAAGAACATCCTTGTAGTAGTTCTCGGGCTTGCGATGCTCCTTCCCCTGCGGCGGCCCATCCTTCACCAGCTTCTCACCGTCAAGCTTACCCCAGTGCACCTTCGCACGGGCAAGGGCCCGACGGGCACCCTCGATGCAGACGGAGCGCTTGATGACGACGAGCCTTGGACAGGCCTCCACCAGCCGTCGCACCAGCCCGAAATAGCTCCCAGGCAGGGCCTCTCCAGGCCACAGCCGAACTATGAAGCCCTTCATGGCTTGTTCAACCGCCTTGTGGAGCTCGACTAGCTGTTTAAGCTGGTCGCTCAAGGGCACAGGGTGTCCGGCCTCAGAATACTGAGACCAGAACACACTCTCCATCGAGCTTCCCTCTTCAGCTCGGTAGAATGCGGCGGCGTCGGATACGCTGCGGGGAAGATCTGCGAACGCCCCTGGAGAACTCCGGATTCGGGTAAGTGACAAGTAGTTTACTTTTATATTTCTGCTTTGCATTAAGAATGCCTTACCCGCTGCTACCTTTTTCACCTCCTCCAACTCTTGGAGGGCCTTTTGGGCTTCGGCCTTGGCACCCTTGGCGGTCTCAAGGGCCGACGCGAGCTCGGATGCCTGCGCCTTTGATTCAAGCTCCAAGCTCTCATGTTTTTTCATGAGAGCCTGCAGCTCTTGCTGCACCTCGCCAACCTGAGCCCCAAGTCTTTCTCGCTCGGTGCGCTCCTCGGCCGTTTTCTTTTCAGCCTCAGATAGCGCCTGCTTGAGGGTCGCCACCTCAGTTGTGGCCCCTACAATAAGCAGTACAATCCTGTTATTCTTTGCAATCACGCCTCTCTATAGGCACCTTTTTCTGTAGGGTATTTCTTACCTTCCTTTTCCTCGAGATGCCGTTTGGCAAGGCCGAGCTCTTGCTTGGTTCGCCCGATGTCGTTTTTTAGGAATCCACCTGTGCAGTCAGTGCGGCAGTGGATAGCAGCGAAGCCTGCGTACACATATTGACTCTTTATTGTTAGACTCCTGCGAAAATTAATGGATCCTCTATTCGGCTTTTCTTTCCGAACGCCAAACAGAGCATCAGGGGCTACTGTCTATGCGGTAATATTTTGACATATTTTTACTTACCTCGAAGCCTGTCAGAAGGCTAGCGCAAGCTTCAGTCAGTCCGCTCTTGGCAGACTGAACCTTTTGGATCACCGTACTCATAATAGTACGGTGCCCCTTGTCGATGGAGGCGCCGTCAAGCACCTCCAGCAGATGGTCCAGCGACTCCGGTTGGACGGAGGTCGCTGGCTTAGAAGGCTTGCTCCTTTTGGAAGGAGCTCGCCTACCGCGGCTCGGAACTGTTGAAGATTCCGGCGCGGTGTCCGGCACAAAGCCGGACTTGGAGCCCCTGGGGGTCTTGTCCCCTTCACTCCTAGAGTCCGGGAGGTTGCCTTGCGGCTCCTCCAGGACCACCTCCTCCTGCCCCGGAGCTTGTCACGACGCCACTTCGGCGTCTTCCGTAGTGCGGGGGGAGACAGCGGGCGAAACCGAGTTCACGTCCGATGAGTCCAGGGAATCGCCCGACGATTCGTTGTATTCGGTCTGGGGCGGGCTGCATAAATTACATTCGACATTAGGGAAAGTTGTGCGTTAAATGAACATCATGAGTTACTCTGATATCCGAACTTACGATTTCGCCGGACGCTTGGCCCTGTTCGGCCACTCCTCTCCGCTCTCTTTGGCGTCATGGGAGTAGTCCGGCGGAGGGGTCTTTCTTTTCCTAGACCCCTCGGCCTCCCCTGCTGGGGCGGCCTTCTTCTTCTCTTCTCCCTCCGCTGGGGGGGGAGAGCTTTCTTCTTCCTCCTCCTCATTTTCACGAGAGGAGGGCGTATCGGACTCGTCAGATGACGAGTCCGACACCACCAAGTTACGGGCACTCTTTCGAGTCCCGGTGGTCTTCTTCATCTTCACCTTCTTCTCCGGCACCACATAAGGTGTCGGAGTCAGCAGCTTCAATAGGAGAGCTGGGGCTGGGTCTTCGGGCAGGGGAGCCGGACAGTTAATTGGTCCGGATATCGCCTGCCAAGCCTGTCAAAGGTAAGGGAGCTTAGATCCCGCATAGAGTTAATCTATGGAAAAGAGTTAATCTATGGAAGCTGTGTGCTGTATCCGCGGTCCTCGGAAGCGGATGCGGGGGCCTTGGCGCCTTTGATTAGCACCTTCCAGACGTCTTCATACGTCATGTCGAAGAGCCTGTTGAGGGTTCGGTGCTGCGCCGGGTCGAACTCCCACAAATTGAAGTCCTATTGTTGGCACAGGAGGATCAGGCGAACGAGCATGACCTGGACTATTGACAAGCTGGATTGGCTTGTTTATCTGGGACTGGATGCATGTCTTCAGTCCGGTCACCTCTTCCTCGTTGCCCCACGACAGGCCGGTCTCCTTCCAGGACATAAGCTGCGTGGGAGGTCCGGATCGGAACTCGGTGGCTGCGACCCATTTCGGATCGCGTGGCTCGGTGATGTAAAACCACCCTGCTTGCCACCCCTTCAGGGTCTCCACGAAGGAACCATCGTACCATAGGATGTTGGCCATCTTGCCCGCCATGGCGCCTCCGCACTCCGCTTGGCTGCCGCACACCACCTTGGGCTTGACATTGAAGGTCTTAAGCCAGAGGCCGAAATGGGGGCGGACGTGGAGGAAAGCCTCGCACACGACGATAAACGTCGAGATGTTGAGGATGAAGTTTGGGGCCAGATCATGGAAGTCTAGGCCGTAGTAGAACATGAGTCCCCGGACGAATGGGTGGAGTGGAAAACCCAGTCCGGGGAGGAAGTGGGGAAGGAAAACTACCCTCTCATGGGGCCTTGGGGTGGGGAGAAGCTGCCCCTTCTCGGGAAGCCGGTGCGGAATGTCCTTGGACAGGTATCCAACCTTCCTTAGCTTTTTTACTTGAACCTCCGTGACGGAGGAGACCATCCACTTGCCTCCCGCTCCGGACATTGCTGGAGAAGGTTGAGGTGGGAAGGACGGGCTTGGGCGCTGGAGCTTTAGTGCGCAAAAGATGGATTGGCAAAGGAGGAAGAAGGCGTAGGTAAAAAGGTGGATCCTTATCCCCTTATATGGGCCGATGCGGTTATGCGTCCCCACCTACCTAATAAAACTCGCTTGCCTCCCAAGCGCCGTGGTAAATGGCGCGGTTGGGTTACACACGTCCGTATTGATGAGAATCCCGTAAAAGGGGCACACGATCTCTGCTTTGACAAGACGTGCCAAGGAAACCGCCTCGCAAAACGTGCTGAGGGTGAAAAAGTAAAGACGATTCGTAAAAGGACTTGGCCGCAGTGTGATGACGCACTGCGGAATACGTCAGCAGATTTGATTTGTGTTAATATTATTCTCTCTATGGCAATATGTGGAAACTTATTTTGCAGAGCCGGACACTATTTTTGGTGTTTACAATCTTCTATGAAGGACTTGGAGGAGGAACCCGCCTTGCAATGCCGAAGACAATCTGCGCGCCGGACTCGTCGTCATTGAAGCCTGGTTCAGGGGCTACTGAGGGAGTCCTGGATTAGGGGGTGTTCGGGTAGCCGGACTATACCTTCGCTGGACTCCTGGACTATGAAGATACAAGATTGAAGACTTCGTCCCATGTCCGGATGGGACTTTGCTTGGCGTGGAAGGCAAGCTAGGCAATGCGGATACTCAAGATCTCCTACCATTGTAACCGACTCTGTGTAACCCGAACTGAGGGAGTCCTGGATTAGGGGGTGTTCGGATAGCCGGACTATAGCTTCAGCCGGACTCCAGGACTATGAAGATACAAGATTGAAGACTTCGTCCCGTGCCCGGAAGGATCTTTTCTTGGCGTGGAAGGCAAGCTAGGCGTGCGGATATTCAAGATCTCCTACCAATGTAACCGACTCTGTGTAACCCTAACCCTATCCGGTGTCTATATAAACCGGAGGGTTGTAGTCCGTAGGACAGAACCATCATCATACACAATCATACCATAGGCTAGCTTCTAGGGTTTAGCCTCCTTGATCTCGTGGTAGATCTACTCTTGTACTACCCATATCATCAATATTAATCTAGCAGGAGTAGGGTTTTACCTCCATCGAGAGGGCCCGAACCTGGGTAAAATAAAGTGTCCCTTGTCTCCTGTTACCATCCGACCTTGACGCACAGTTCAGGACCCCCTACCCGAGATACGCCGGTTTTGACACCGACATTGGTGCTTTCATTGAGAGTTCCTCTGTGTCGTCGCTTTTAGGCCCGATGGCTCCTTTGATCATCAACAGCGATGAGGTCCAGGGTGAGACTTTCCTCCCCGGAAAAATCTTCGTCTTCGGCGGCTTCGCTCTGCGGGCCAATTCGCTTGGTCATCTGGAGCAGATCGAAAGCTATGCCCCTGGCCATCAAGTCAGGTTTGGAAGCTTAAACTACACGGCAGATATCCACGGAGACTTGATCTTCGATGGATTCGAGCCACAGCCAAGCGCGCCGCACTATCCTGAGGGGCATGATATAGCTCTACCTCTGAACAGTGCCCTGGAGGCCGCACACGCTCCGGCCCCGATCCTCGACTCGGAGCCCGCTGCGTACTTTGAGGATGAACGGTTGGACGTCACCTCGGGGGCTGCGATCTCAAAGGCGATTGAGCCGAACGTCGGCCCCGCACCCCGCATGGCTCATGACTCCAAGGAACCGGACTCTTCTCCGAACTCCGGGCCCTCCGTGCCCCCGCCGATCGCATCTGATTGGGCGCCTGTGATGGAGTTCACCGCCGCGGACATCTTTCAGTGCTCACCTTTCGGTGATATTCTGAATTCTCTCAAGTCTCTCTCTTTGACAGGAGAACCCACGTCGGACTACGGTCTGCGAGGTTGGGATTCGGACGACAAAGATATTCAAAGCCCACCCACCACCCACTTAATAGCCACTGTCGACGATTTAACCGACATGCTTGACTTCGGCTCCGAAGACTTCGACGGTATGGACGACGAAGGAGGAGACGAACAAGAACCAGCACCTGTAGGGCGCTGGACCGCCACCTCGTCATATGATATATATATATGGTGGATGCTCCAAAGGATGGAGATGGCGATGGAACTGCGGAGGACGGCACCTCGAAAAAGCCGCCAAAACGCCGCTCTAAATCCCGCCACAGCAGAAACAGTGATTCCGGCACGGGAGATAATACTACCCCGGACAGCGCCGAAGAACACCAAAACCAGCAAGATTCGGCGCAGGAAGATGAAAAAGCCAGCCCTCACGAGAGAGCAGAGCAAGAGGTTGAGGATGATAATTACATGCCTCCCTCCGAACGATGAATTCGTCGTACCATCAGACCCCACCGAACAAGAGCGCTTTCAACGCAGGCTTCTATCCACGGCGAATAGCCTAAAGAAAAAGCAGCAACAGCTTAGAGCTGATCAAGATTTGCTAGCTGACAGATGGACTGAAGTCCTTGCGGCCAAAGAGCATGAACTCGGGCGCCCCTCCAAAAATTATCCTAAGTGCAGGCCGCTACCCCAATCAGAGGAGGAAGCTCATGACATGGCAGACCAGCCACCTCGCGGCCGCGACAGAGAGGCATGTCGAACCTTTAAACAAACCATGTCCCGGGGCCGCTCAACTAAGGCACAGGAAAACGAGCCAGACCTGCGAAACGTCCTGGAGGATAAAGCAAGGCAAACAAGATCGATCTATGAATCGTGCGGACGCCCGACGACACGTGACAATTTTCACTCCGGACACAATAAATCCAGCTGGGCCGAACACAACAGGCACAGCTCTTCCGAACTGCGTCGTGACATAGCTCAGTACAGGGGCGCCGCACACCCACTATGCTTCACAGACGAAGTAATGGATCATAAAATCCCACAGGGTTTCAAACCCATCAATATCGAGTCGTACGATGGCACAACAGATCCGGCAGTATGGATTGAGGACTATCTCCTTCACATCCACATGGCACGTGGCGATGATTTGCACGCCATCAAATATTTGCCCCTTAAGCTCAAGGGACCAGCCCGGCACTGGCTCAATAGCCTCCCAACAAACTCAATCGGTTCTTGGGAGGACCTGGAGGCCGCATTCCTCGACAACTTCTAGGGGACCTATGTGCGGCCACCGGACGCCGACGACCTAAGCCACATAATCCAGCAGCCAGAAGAATCGGCCAAGCAATTCTGGACACGGTTCCTAACAAACAAAAATCAGATAGTCGATTGTCCGGATGCAGAGGCCCTAGCAGCCTTCAAACATAACATCCGCGATGAATGGCTTGCCCGGCACCTGGGACAGGAAAAGCCGAAATCCATGGCGGCCCTCACGACACTCATGACCCGCTTTTGCGCGGGCGAAGATAGCTGGCTAGCCCGTAGCAACAACTTATCGAAGAAGCACGGTAATTCGGATACCAAGGATGAAAGTGGCAGGTCACGTCGGAATAAGCAAAAGCTCCGCGTTAGCAGCGACAGCAATGAGGATACGGCAGTAAATGCCGGATTCAGAGGCCATAAATCCGGTCAACGAAAAAAGCCATTTAAAAAGAATACCCAGGGCCCGTCCAGTTTGGACCGGATACTCGACCGCTTGTGCCATATTCACGGCACCCCCGAAAGGCCAGCCAATCACACCAATAGGGACTGTTGGGTGTTCAAGCAGACAGGCAAGTTAAGAGCCGAACACAAAGACAAGGGGCTGAATAGCGACGACGAGGAGGAGCCCAGGCCGCCGAACAACAATGGACAGAAGGGGTTTCCCCCACAAGTGCGGACGGTGCACATGATATACGCAACACACATTCCCAAGCGGGAGAGGAAGCGTGCGCTACGGGACGTCTACGCGATGGAGCCAGTCGCCCCAAAGTTCAACCCATGGTCCTCTTGCCCGATCACTTTCGATCGAAGGGACCACCCCACTAGCATCCGTCACAGCGGTTTTGCCGCATTGGTTCTTGACCCTATCGTTGACGGATTTCATCTTACAAGAGTCCTCATGGACGGCGGCAGCAGCCTGAACCTGCTTTACCAGGATACAGTGCAGAAAATGGGCATAGATCCATCAAGGATCAAACCCACAAGGACGACCTTTAAAGGCGTCATCCCAGGTGTAGAGGCCAATTGCATAGGCTCAATAACACTGGATGTGGTCTTCGGATCTCCAGATAACTTCCAAAGCGAAGAGTTAATCTTTGATATAGTCCCGTTCCGCTGTGGCTATCATGCCCTGCTTGGACGAACCGCATTTGCTAAATTCAATGCGGTGCCGCACTACGCATATCTCAAGCTCAAGATGCCAGGCCCTCGAGGAGTAATCACGGTCAGCGGAAACACCGAACGCTCCATCCGTACAGAGGAGCACACGGCGGCTCTCGCGGCGGAAGTACAAAGCAGCCTCTTAAGGCAACACTCCAGTCCGGCCGTTAAAAAACCGGACAATGCAAAGCGCGCCCGGAGTAACCTGCAACAAGACCGTTTGGCACGTTTGGAGCAAGCATAGCAATACGGCCCCGACCCTAGCCATCGCACCATAGCGGAGCTAGTACCTAGAGTACACAATTACGCCCTTAAAATTCCATGGGCACAGGGGGAGGGGCACATTAAACGGCATGCCTACAATACGGCGTCAAACGTACTAGGGGTTGCCGAACTTCTTTTACTTTCAGGACTCCATACTCTGGACAGCCTGTTCGGCCTTGCGGTTGCACAGACGATACAAGACCCAGGAAAGCAGACAAAGCTACGCCGCATCACGGAACTCTCAGGTGGTCTCTATTTCAAGCGTTATATCTGTTTCTAAAATTCGCGGCCTGCGCCTAGTCAGGACATGTTAAATAGTCTAATATCCTTCTTATCGCACTAATTGTATCGTTCGGCTTTGATAAATAGCCTCTTTATAAACAATGCATAGCTTTTTGTCTATTTTTTGCATTATCCTCTTTATATATATATATATATATATATATATATATATATATATATATATATGTTTATTAAATAACATGATCGCACCCGTACACCATGGTATGGCAAAACACGCCAGGGGCTTCATTACCCTTTTATCTGGTGTGAGAAGTCCGTACACTTTCACAAGTGCGGCACCCCGAACTTATAGCACTATATGCATCGGCTCCGAGTCATGATTTTGGTCACATGTTGGGTTTGCCCGGCTCCTATGTTTTGGTGCCTTACGTTCCGCTATATCGGCTAAGGTAGCACTAGGAGAACCACTGCGATTGTGCCCCAGTTCAGGTGGGTTGAGCACCTCAGTGGAGAAAGCTAAAACAGACTGTCATGATAAGGCGTGAGACCGGTCGCTGTTCGAGAGGTTTTCGAGTCCTTAAAGGCTTATGCCGCTTTGAGCGATGAGCTGGTTATGTCCGGCCAAAGGCGTGGATAGTGCCCCGAATTCGGCCTTCCGAACTAGGGGCTTCGCCGAAATTTAAAATTATAACGTTCTATGGCTAAGTGAGAGTGTTCAAGCTTTATAGTCCGATTGCCTGGTTCGCTGTGCTGAGCGCCTCCCTCGAAGGACCCAACTATGGGAACAAGAGCCCTCAGGTTTATCCCGAACACCCCAACACTAGTGGCATGGGGGCAGAAGCCGACGACTGGCCATCTCTCAATTTTTGATAAACGGCCACACAGAAAATAATATTTTAAATTAAACAAGCATTGCTTAGCGCATATGAAAAAGTTTTAAGCGCACAGGATACAAAACGAGCGAGTTCATTGAAATATTACATCTCTAGTACATTCATCCGCGACAAGGCAAGCTCCAGCGAGAACTTCCTTGTAGTAGTTCTCGGGCTTGCGATGCTCCTTCCCCGCCGGCGGCCCGTCCTTCACTAGCTTCTCTCCGTCCAGCTTACCCCAGTGTACCCTTACACGGGCAAGGGCCCTACGGGCACCTTCAATGCAGGCGGAGCGCTTGACGAGCTCAAGCCGTGGACAGGCTTCCACCAGCCGCCGCACTAGCCCGAAATAGCTCCCAGGCAGGGCCTCTCCAGGCCACAGCCGAACTAGTAAGCCCTTCATGGCCTGTTCAGCCGCCTTGTGGAGCTCGGCCAGCTGTTTTAGCTGATCGCTCAAGGGCACAGGGTGTCCGGCCTCAGAATACTGAGACCAGAACACACTCTCCGTCGAGCTGCCCTCTTCAGCTCGGTAGAACGCGGCGGCGTCGGATGCGCTGCGGGGAAGATCGAAGAACGCCCCTGGAGAACTCCGGATTCGGGTAAGTAATAGGTAATTTACTTTTATATTCTTACTTTGCATTGAGAATGCCTTACCCGCTGCTATCTTTTTCACATCCTCCAACTCTTGGAGGGCCTTCTGGGCATCGGCCTTGGCACTCTTGGCGGTCTCAATGGCCGACGCGAGCTCGGATGCTTGCGTTTTCGCCTCAAGCTCCAAACCCTCATGTTTTTTCATGAGAGCTTGCAGCTCTCGCTGCACCTCGCCGGCTTGGACCCCAAGCCTTTCTCGCTCGGCGCGCTCCTCGGTTGTTTTCTTCTCGGCCTCAGCCAACGCCTGCTTCAGGGTTGTCACCTCGGTTGTGGCCTCTACAATAGGCAGTTCACTCCTGTTACTTCTTTTGCAATCGAGCCTCTCTATAGGCACCTTTCTTTTTAGGGTATTTCTTACCTTCTTTCTCCTCGAGCTGCCGTTTGGCAAGGCCGAGCTCTTGCTCGGACCGCCCGAGGTCCTTTTTAAGGACTTCCACCTGCGCAGTCAGTGCGGCGGTGGAAAGCAGCGAAGCCTGCATACGCATATTTGACCTTTTTTGTTAGACTCCTGCGAAAATAACTAGATCCTCTATTCGGCTTTTCTTTCCGAACACCGAACAGAGCATCAGGGGCTACTGTCTATGCGGTAAATAATTTAACATATTTCTGTTTACCTGGAAGCCTGTTAGAAGGCTAGCGCAAGCTTCAGTCAGTCCGCTCTTGGCGGACTGAACCCTTTGGATTACCGTACTCATAACAGTACGGTGCTCCTCGTCGATGGTGGCGCCCTCGAGCACCGCCAGCAGATTGTTCGGCGCCTCTGGTTGGATAGAGGTCGCCGGCTCAGACGGCTTACTCCTCTCGGAAGGAGTTCACCCACCGCGGACCGGGACTGTCGAGTCCGGCGCGGTGTCCGGCACAAAGCCGGACTTGGAGCCCTGGGGGGTTTCATCCCCTTTACTCCTGGGGTCCGGAGGATTGCCTTGCGGCTCCTCCAGGACCATCTCCTCCTGCCCTGTTTGGCGGGGCGCCACTTCAGCGTCGTCCGCCCCGCTGGGGGACATAGCGGGCGGAACGGAGTTCACGTCCGACGAACCCAGGGAGCCGCCCGACGAATCATCGAGTTCAGCCCGGGGCGGGCTGCATAAAATACGTTCGACGTTAGGGAAAGTTGCGCATTAGAAAAATATCATGAGTCATTCTGGTATGTAAATACTTACGATATCGCCGGACGCTTGGTCCTGCCCGGCCACTCCTTTCCGCCCTCTTCGGCGTCGTGGGAGTAGTCCGGCGGAGGGGTCTTCCTTTTCCTCGACCCCTCGGCCTCCCCCGTTGGGGTGGCCTTATTCTTCTTTTCTCCCCTCACTGGGGGGAGAGCTTCCTTGCTCCTCCTCCTCGTTTTCACGAGAGGAGGGCGTCGCAGACTCACCAGATGACGAGCTCGACACCACCATGTTGCGGGAACTCTTTCGAGTCCCGGTGGTTTTCTTCTTCTTGACCAAGGTTGTTAGAATCGCGATTCTGTTGTACGATTCTACGACTTTACGATCCAAACTAACCCCTATGATTCTACGATTTTAGTTCATAGAATCTATGTTTCTACGATCCTGATAGTGAAGATTCTACGATTTGCGATCCTACCATCAGAGCTCCGATCCGATTCAAAATCGCGATTCTGACAACCTTGTTCTTGACCTTCTTCTCCGGCACCACATAAGGCGCCGGAGCCAGCAGCTTCTCTAGGAGAGCTGGGGCTTGGTCTTCGGGCAGGGGAACCGGATAGTTAATTGATCCGGCTACCTTCAGCCAATCCTGTTAAAGGCAAAGGGAGTTTGGATCCCCGCATAGAGTTAATCTATGAAGAAGAGCTTAATGAACCCGTTAAAGGTATAGATAGCTTACCTCGCGAGCATTACGCTGCGAGCTGTATCCGCGATCCTCAGAAGCGGATGCGGGCGACTCGGCGCCTTTGGTCGGCACCTTCCAGACGTCTTCATACGTCGTGTCGAAGAGCCTTTTGAGGGTTTGGTGCTGCGCCGGGTCGAATTCCCACAAAGTAAAATCCCGTTGTTGGCACGGGAGGATCCGGCGGACGAGCATAACCTGGATTATACTGACAAGCCGGATTGGCTTGTTCACCAGGGACTGGATGCAAGTTTGCAATCCGGTCACTTCTTCTTCGTCGCCCCACGACAGGCCCGTCTCTTTCCAGGACAAGAGCCGCGTGGGGGGTCCGGATCGGAACTCGGGGGCTGCGACCCATTCCGGATCGCGTGGCTCGGTGATGTAAAACCACCCAGCTTGCCACCCCTTTAGGGACTCCACAAGGGAGCCATCGAACCAGAGGACATTGGCCATCTTGCCAACCATAGCTCCTCCGCAGTCCGCATGGGTGCCGGACACCACCTTGGGCTTGACGTTGAAGGTCTTGAGCCAGAGGCCGAAGTGGGGGCGGATGCGGAGAAAGGCCTCACACACGACGATAAACGCTGAGACATTGAGGACGAAGTTCGGGGCCAGATCGTGGAAATCCAGGCCGTAGTAGAACATGAGCCCCCGGACAAAAGGGTGGAGTGGAAAACCCAGTCCGCGGAGGAAATGGGGAAGAAAAGCTACCCTCTCATTGGGCCTTGGGGTGGGAAGAAGCTGCCCCGCCTCAGGAAGCCGGTGCGGGATGTCCTTGGACAGGTATCCGGCCTTCCTGAGCCTTTTCACTTGAGCCTCCATGACGGAGGAAACCATCCACTTGCCTCCCGCTCCGGACATTGCTGGAGAAGGTTGAGGAAGGAAGAGCGGACCTGGGCGCTAGAGCTTGAGTGCGCGAGGATGGATGGGCAAAGGAGGAAGAAGGCGTAGGTAAAAAAGGCGGATCCTTATCCCCTTATATAGGCGGATGCGGTTATGCGTCCCCACCTCCCTAATAAAACTCACTTGCCTTTCGAGCGCCATGGTAAATGGCGCGGTTGGGTTACCCACGTCCGTATTAATGAGAATCCCGTTAAAAGGGGCACACGATCTCTGCTTTGACAAGACGTGCCAACGAAACCGCCTCGCTAAACACGCCGAGGTGGAACAATGAAAATAATTTATACGGAAGTCTTGGCCGCAGTGTTATGACGCACTGCGGAATAAGTCAGCAGATCTGATTTGTGTTAATGTTATTCTCTATATGGCAATATGTGGAAACTTGTTTTTGCAGAGCCGGACACTATACTTAGTGTTTACAATCTTTTTGAAGAACTTGGAGGAGGAACCTGCCTTGCAATGCCGAAGACAATTTGCGCGCCGGACTCGTCGTCATTGAAGCCTGGTTCAGGGGCTACTGAGGGAGTCCTGGATTAGGGGGTGTTCGGATAGCCGGACTATACCTTCAGCCGGACTCCAGGACTATGAAGATACAAGATTGAAGACTTCGTCCCGTGTCCGGAAGGATCTTTTCTTGGCGTGGAAGGCAAGCTAGGCGTGCGGATATTCAAGATCTCCTACCAATGTAACCGACTCTGTGTAACCCTAACCCTATCCGGTGTCTATATAAACCGGAGGGTTGTAGTCCGTAGGACAGAACCATCATCATACACAATCATACCATAGGCTAGCTTCTAGGGTTTAGCCTCCTTGATCTCGTGGTAGATCTACTCTTGTACTACCCATATCATCAATATTAATCTAGCAGGAGTAGGGTTTTACCTCCATCGAGAGGGCCCGAACCTGGGTAAAATAAAGTGCCCCTTGTCTCCTGTTACCATCCGACCTTGACGCACAGTTCGGGACCCCCTACCCCAGATCCGCCGGTTTTGATACCGACACTAACCCTATCCAGTGTCTATATAAACCGGAGGGTTGTAGTCCGTAGGACGAACCATCATCATACACAATCATACCATAGGCTAGCTTCTAGGGCTTAGCCTCCTTGATCTCGTGGTAGATCTACTCTTGTACTACCCATATCATCAATATTAATCAAGCAGGAGTAGGGTATTACCTCCATCGATAGGGCCCGAACCTGGGTAAAAACATCGTGTCCCTTGTCTCCTGTAACCATCCGGCCTTGACGCACAGTTCGGGACCCCCTACCCGAGATCCGTTGGTTTTGACACCGACAACTCCGGTTAGTCTCCAAACAACTCCATTCTCCCCTTTAACATCCACATCAATGTGTCTCCTCCCGTATGATCGCAATGTTACATCCACACCCCTCTTCCAAAACATAGCAATACCTCAGCTTCTACCCTCCGAGCTCCAGGCCACCATGTTGGCTAGACCCAACGACCACCGAAATCTGTCCATCTCCTTCTCCATAAGCTTTGTTTCAGCCAGGAAAAGGATATCGGGCTCCTCCATCCTCCCCAAGTCGAGGAGGCTTCAAACTGCCGGGCCGTTCCCGAGCCCCCGACAGTTCCGTCCTATGACTTTCATTGGTCTCGGCGGGGCTGCGCCTGCAGCCCGGCCGATATATGCTCATTGCTGGAACTGTAAATCCCTCCCGCCACACTCAGACCTCCCTCCTGCATCTCCACTCTTCCTCTCTTCTCCGCTATAGTGTCATCATCATCCAAGCGACTCCTCTTAGCCCCAAGCGCCACCGATTCAGACAGCTCCTCCGGGGCTGTACTCGGTTCCCTACCACTCTTCCTTCTAAACTTCCTCCCATTAATTTCTTTACCCCTCCGAGCTATCGTCTCCCTCTAACCAGCATCACTCCCCCCTCTACAAACTCCTTGGTATGCTTGTTCTGCTCAACTTGTTTTGCAGGATCGATCTCCATGAGCTTCTTAGATGGGTCTACTTCCTCTTCAGTTGTCTGCGACACCACTCTTGCATCCTTGCCTATCACATTAACATCAGCCTTACCCACATCATCACAGCCTAGCACGAGCTTCCGTGGGTTTCTGTCTCCAAATGCCTCGTGAGTAATCTTTTTCGCTGGGCTTGTCACCTCCTCTCCCTTATCCGCCTTCCCCCCATCCTCCTCACTTCCTTTAGAGTTCCCCTTACGCCATGAAAGACTTTCACTCCCACTACCCGATTTATCACCCGAACGTCCAAACCCAGCCCTTCTGTTTCCGCCTGGGAATCTGTTACCACTCCTCCATCCACCATCATCCGAACTCCTTCTCCTCTGCCCCATATCCGCCTTCAGCCATCTGCCATATTGAGCCTCCTCCCCTCTTTTAAGTTTTGTTGAGCAGTCCTTGTCTCCATGCCCAATCACCCCACATGTGTAGCAAAAGTCCGGGAGGAACTCGTACTCGAATCGACACCAATCACCATCATCCTCCCCCTCTCCATTCTTGCCTTTCTTCCTCCTCTGTGTATCCCTTGGATCCTCCTCCTCGAGCATGAAGCCACGCATGATAGGCTTATCAATGCACATTCTCACCTTCACCCTCATATACTTCCCTAACGCTCTTCCATCCCTACCTGTGTCCGCCTCCACAAAGCTACCAATGATGTTCCCGATCTCCACTGCTGACTCCTCAGTCATCATACCAAGGGGCAAGCCGAACACCCGCACCCATATTGGAATCCTATTGAAATCATAGTCCTCCATCCGTTTGCTTGGCACGTAATCCTCTACCACCACCAAGTCCTTATCGAACATCCATGGCCCATCCTCGATCGCCTTTCTCTTCCCTGATTCCTAGAGGAAAGTGAAGACGAACATGTTGTCTCCCACATCCTTGCAGTCAGTCCCCTTAATCGGACACCACACCCGCCCCAAAGAGAGGGAGATCGCATCCTGGTGCACTAGCTTGTCCGACAAAACCTTGCCCACCGCCTGGATCTCCACGCATTTGCCCTTCTCTCTTGCTGGGATCCGGATCTTCACACCCTTCCTCTCTTCCTCCGACAGCTTCAACCCCTTCAACATCCCCGCAACTCCTTCCATGGCTCCCCTCCCCTCCCCCCCCCCCCCCGGCTCCTCCTAGGGTTTAGGTGTTTTGCGACGACGCGCCCTAGGGAGCACGCCGAAGATCGAAGTGGCTAGTCCGGGACCAGAGCGCACGCAGATCACCGATCACGAACGCTAGGGTTAGACCGGCGGCGGACCCCCAAAACCCTAGTCGCATCTGGGTCGCCAGAGCGGACTCAAACCGTCACCAGGTGGGACGGACCTAGTTGGATGCGGACCGCGTTGGATGACGGCCTCCGGCATCAATGGCCGGAGGAAATTTACGAGTATGCCCTTACCTCGTTTCGTTGGGGAACGATTCGTTTGTTCGCTGCCTGCTCAGATCGAACACATTGGAGTCCAAAGGAATTCCGTGCAGTAACCAAACCACCTTCCTGTGATAATTCGGCGTTGCAACCTGCTACGTACGGCGACTAGAATGCGATCGCAACTCTACCAGTACCAGCCCCGATCCTACATACTCGCCGAGACACGCAGCACGAACCAAGCCAGAACAACTCGTACCGTGGTACGCACTCTCGCCGTGACATAGCTCTCGATTATCGATCGACTTTCGACGACCTACGCGACCATGGCGGGCGGCAGCAAGGCCGCGGCCGCTGTGGCGGTGGTCTTGGCCTTCCTACTCTTCGCCATCGCCTCGCCAGCAGCCGCCGCCGCACCCGACATGTCCATCATCTCGTACAACTCGGCGCACGCCGTCCGGGGGCTGGAGCGGATGGAGGCCGAGGTGCGCGCGATGTACGACCACTGGCTGGCGCGGCACGGCCGCTCGTACAATGCGCTCGGCGAGTACGACCGCCGGTTCCGGGCGTTCTGGGACAACCTCAGGCTCGTCGACGCCCACAACGCCAACGCCGACGCCCGCGGGTTCCGCCTCGGGATGAACCGCTTCGCCGACCTCACCAACGACGAGTTCCGCGCCGCCTAGCTACCTCGGCGCCATCCCGAGCAGCCAAGGCCGCCACGCCGTCGGCGGGAGGTACCTCCACGACGGCGCCGAGACGCTGCCGGAGTCCGTGAACTGGAGGGAGAAGGGCGCCGTGGCCCCTGTGAAGAACCAGGGCCAGTGCGGCAGCTGCTGGGCGTTCTCGGCGGTCGGCGCGGTGGAAGGCATCAACAAGATTGTCACGGGCGACCTGGTGACGCTGTCGGAGCAGGAGCTGGTGGAGTGCGCAAGGAACGGGCAGAACAGCGGGTGCAATGGCGGGATGATGGAGGACGCGTTCGACTTCATCGCCCGGAACGGCGGCATCGACACGGAGGAGGACTACCCCTACACCGCCAAGGACGGCAGGTGCGACCACGCCAAGAGGAGCCGCACGGTCGTGTCCATCGATGGCTTCGAGTCGGTGCCGGAGAACGACGAGCTGTCCCCGAAGAAGGCGGTGGCGCACCAGCCCGTGAGCGTGGGCATCGAGGCCGGCGGCCCCGAGTTCCAGCTGTACGATTCGGGGGTGTTCACCGGCAGGTGCGGCACGGAGCTGGACCACGGCGTGGTGGCGGTGGGGTACGGCACCGACAATGGCAGGGACTACTGGAGCGTGCGCAACTCATGGGGCCCAGACTGGGGCGAGGGCGGCTACATCCGGATGGAGCGCAACGTCACCGCGCGCGCCGGCAAGTGCGGCATCGCCATGATGGCGTCCTACCCCGTCAAGAACGGGCCCAACCCGTCACCCAAGCCTGACCCGCCGAAGCCGAAGCCGAAGCCGGTGGCCTGCGACCGCCACAGCAAGTGCCAGGCGGGGAGCACGTGCTGCTGCACCCACGGCGTGAGAAAGACGTGCTTCGTCTGGGGATGCTGCCCTGCCAAGGGCGCCACCTGCTGCAAGAACGGCGCCACCTGCTGCCCGTCGGACTACCCCGTCTGCAACGCCGAGAATCGCACTTGTTCCAAGGTACCAACAGCAACTATCCAATCTCGATGGGTTGATTTCTGGGACTAATTTGCATGCACGAATTCGTTGGTTTTGTGTTATTTTTGCATGGATGTTTTTGGTTTTGTTTGACAGAGCAAGAACAGCCTTCTAGGCTCTGGGTGCGCTTATCCGTACTCCGGCCAAGCGAAGCAGGACAACGACGATTACACAACTGGTCGATTTTTAGTGTTCTCTGAACTGGACTTCTAGGCTCTGGGTCTTTTCTTAGTTTCTTTAGCACATGGGTATTTTCTTAGTTGCAATAGTACACCATATAGGACATGAAATTTGTATCCGCACGAACATGTACAGGCGAAATACCAGAATTTTTTTAACACAAATACCAGAATTTTCACCTCGTTGAAGATCAGACACTCCTTGTATCCATTTTTTTTTCTTTCCATCTCTTTGTTTTTGGCTCTATTTATGTTCTCCAAATTAGCTATGATTTATATCAGGGTGAATTGAACTTGGGACCTCATACTGAGGCACGGCTGCTGTTGAATTTTAAGAAACGGAAACCTTTAAGAACATAGAATAGCGTCCAGAAGACATCTTTGGAATTTTTTGAAACCTTTTTTTTACTGATTGTGATTATTTTCGAAATGCCGAATATTTTTCAAAACACAAACAATATTAAATTTTGAAAAGTACTTTTTCAAATGTGTGTAAACTTTATAATTCCAATTTATTTTTTGAAAAATAAAAACAAAATTTGGTATTCCGAACAATTTCTCCATGAACAAATTTTGAAAACATGGACAATTTTTTAAAAGCCCCAAACAGACTTTTGAGTGTGGACACTTCTGAAAATTCCAAACATTTTGTGAAATACATGAATACATTTATTCTATTTGTTTGAATAAAAAAATTAATAACGTTTTTGCACCATTTTAATAATGATCGTGCATTTCAAAAGAATGTTTGTGATGTTTAAAAAAAATATTACACCATGGAAAAAATCATAACATTTGAAGAAATGTCCATGACAATTCTTTAAAAGAAACTTCCCGCATTCCAAAAAAGGCACGAAATTTTCTACAAAATTTTATGCAATGTAAAAAAAAATCTTCGCATAATTTTTTTTAAAAAATTCATAACATTTAGAAAAATAATTCAGTAGGAATTGGAAAAATGTTTACCATGTATTCTAAAAAAAATGCTTGGGCCTGTATTTGAAAAAAAAATCATCATGTATTATAAAAAAATGTTCAATGTGTGTTAAAGTATGTTCCCCGTGTATACAATAGAATATACAATGTGTATTAAAGTGGACATGTATTTGCAAAAAAATACAAATATTTAGGGGGTATTGGGTTGGAAATGAGTTGTGTGCCGAGAGTGGACATGCAACTATGTCGGGCATGAGTTGCATGTTTGGCTTGGACATGCAACTGGGTCAGGTGGGTTTACATGTTGGGGTTGAACATCGAACTAGATAGGGGTCGGTGCAAGTTGCGTGTTGAAAAACAAAGCACAATCCTAGTTGTGAGTCAAACGATGAGCTTGAACTGGGAAAACTACGAGCTGAATTGCGAGTTGAGGATGGACTTACAACTGGGACAACTACAAACTATGAGACCGGTTGCGAGTCAAGTGTCGACTTACAACTGGGATAAAAACAAACTATGGTCCCAGTTGCGAGTCAAGGATTAACTTACAACTAGGATAAAACAAACTATGGTCCCAGTTGCGAGTCCAGGATGGACTTGCAACTAGGATGAAAGACAAAAACACAAGCTCAGTTGCGAGTTAAGGATAGAATTGCAACTAGGATGAAAAACAAGCTACGGGCCTAGTTGCGAGTCGATGGTGGACTTGTAACTGAGACAATTATACAAAACAATGATACGGGTTGCGAGTCGATGGTGGACTTGCAACTAGGACAACAACAAACAATGAGCCCGGTTGCGAGTCGAGGGTGGACTTGCAAATGGGACAACAACAAACTATGATCCTAGTTGCGAGTCGAGGATGGACTTGCAATTAAGACAACTACAAAACAATGAGCCCATTTGCGAGTTAAGGGTCGACTTGCAACTCAGATGAAACAAACTACGGTCTCAGTTGCGAGTCAAGGGTGGACTTTCTACTAGCATAAAAAAACAAAAAAGGCCCTAAGTGTAAGTCAATGGTTGACTTGCATCTGGCCACCTAATTTGCGAGTGAATGGTTGACTTGCTGTAAGTGTATCTAGTTCCATCCCTAGTTGGTTTTGGAGTATTGACAACAAACATGGTTGAGGGACTAATGTGTTTGTGAGGATTACAGGATAACACAGGTTGTAGTCCCTTATTGATTCGGTTTGCCTACCAGAGATGACCCCTAAAAATGTATGAAGACATTAAAGACAATGGTGATTCGTGAAGACATTCACGGTGAAGATAATGACGTGTGAAGACATTCACTTGAAGATTATGGAGTGCGAAGACATAGTTTCTTTCATAGTTTCCTTTTCTTCTTTATTGCGTCATAGGAACCACCAAACTGTTAAGTGGGGTCCAAGTGAATAAAGTCAGAAGACTAACGTGATGCTCAACCCAAATCCTATGTCTTCGAGCGAAGACAATGAGAGCAAATCTTATCCAGAGTTGGATGAGTCAGCTTTGCTTGTAGACCAAGCCAAGCTGTCGCGTGCGTTTGAAATCCGACTGTTGGACACGTGTCGGTTCCTTAGTGACCCAAGGTTATTTCGGACATATCATGTCGGGTTGCCTCCCGGCTATAAACAGCCCACCTCCTACACCATAAATTGGCGGCTGCTCAGAGCACTACTAGGAAAAGGGCTAAAGATAGGATTGACACTAATGACGCACCAGAGAAGTGGTGAGCCACTACTATATACTAATGGCGCACCAGGTGGAGATACGCCATTAAGACACTAATGGCGCACCAGACAAAAGGTGCACCACTAGTAACAATTTTTTTTCATTTTTTCAAACATACTAATGGCGCATCCGGGCAAAGTGCGCCATTAGTAGTTAGAACTACTAATGGCGCACCGGCGACAAAGTGCGGCAGTATTTTTTTGTTTTTTACTTTATGGCAAAACTACTAATGGCGCACCGTTGCACAGTGCGGCATTACTAAACTAGTAATGCCGCACTGTGCAACGGTGCGCCATTAGTATAAAAATTATTTTTTTTCTTTTTTGCAAAACTAAGTTCAGCGGGATGAAGTCTCACGACTGTCACATGCTGATGACGCAGATACTTCCAGTTGCAATCCGTGGGATAATGGACGCGCACGTCCGTGAAACGCTATTTGGCCTATGCAACTTTTTCGACGTCATCTCTCGGAAGTCGATTGGCGTGAGGCAACTCAGAAGGCTACAGGAAGAGATCGTGGTGATAGTATGCAAGCTTGAGATGTACTTCCCGCCCGCATTCTTCGACGTTATGGTGCATCTGCTGGTCCATATCGTGGAGGATATCATCCAACTCGGGTCGACGTTCCTGCACAGCATGATGCCGTTCGAAAGGATGAATGGTGTCATCAAAGGATACGTTCTCAACATGTCACGTCCAGAGGGAAGTATAGACAGGGGCTTTCTGACCGAAGAGTGCATCTCCTACTGCACGAATTATCTAGGCATCGAGAACCCCGTTGGTCAGCCCGTCAACAGGCACCTCGGCAGCCTCGCTGGATGGGGTCACCGTGAGGGTCGCCGCGAAATGCATGTCGACTTCGAGGGTCGACTCGCCGACTTTGAGAGAGAAAACCTAGTCGCGCTACAACACATAGACGTGGTCGATCCTTGGGTGGTAGAGCACAAAACCTTTATCGAGAAGACGTACAATGACCGAGGCCAACAGAGTACGGACGGAGATATAATCAAAGAGCATAACTCATGTTTCACGCGTTGGTTCAAGCAGAAGCTTCTGTCGTACCCTTTACATGAGGATTCTTCCGCGGAAGAACAACTCATATTCGCCTTGTCACAGGGCGCCGAGCACAACCTGATGACCTATGAGGCGTACGATATCAATGGCTACACATTCTACACCGAGGACAAGGACATGAAGAGCGATGGTTATCAGAACTCCAGGGTAACGATGGAATCCTACACCGGTAACGACAAGGACAGATACTACGGAAGGATCGAGGAGATCTGGGATCTGAGCTACGCTGGAGAGAAGGTCCCGATGTTCCATGTCAGCTGGGCCAAGAGCGTCCTAAAAGAAGACCGGTATTTCACCACCATGGTTATACCCGAAGCCAAATCCAAGACCGCGGGCGCAAACGTCACCGCGAAAAATGAGCCATGGGTACTGGCTTCCCAAGTGGACCAATGCTTCTTCATTACCGACCAGTCAAAGCCCAGTCGTGTTGTCGTGAGGAGAGGCAAAAGGAAGATCATCGGAATGGATGGAGTAGCCAATGAACAAGACTTCGACAAGTACGGCGACCCGAAGATCGAACATGACGACGACGATGAAGTAGCAGCACACACCACAAGAAGAAGCAGGACCACCCTACCTAAAGGACGTCCGTTCCACAGAAGAACTCCATTTGCGAAAAAGAAGGGCAAGAAGACCGTGAACAGATAGCTAGCTAAGATCGATTGTATTTAAATCGTAGTCTTCATTTCTCGATTGTATTTCATGGGCACTTTTTGATATCATGAATATTTTTAAATTTCACGGGCACTTTTTGAATTCATGAGGACACTCGATCTCGATCCCCCTCCACCGCCGCCGACGAGCACTCGGCCCCCCTCACCCTCCCCCGCTCCACCGCCGCCAACGGGCACCCGGCCCCCCGCACCCTCCCCCGCTCCACCGCCGCCGCCGATGATATTTTCAAGTAACAAATTTGAACATATTTTTTAAAAAATTATTACAGTTTTTATAAAAAATATTACTGTTAAGATTTAAACAAGTTTGAACATATTTAAACACAAATAAATATCAAACAGCATTTAAAATGCAAAAAAAATATTGCGAAGCCTGGGAATCGAACCTAGGACCTCCTGGTGTGTGTGCTGCGTGCTAACCAGTCGGGCTAGTGGGCAAGTTCTGATGTAAATTGGATTAGGTGCAATATAACCTGTGATCAACTGTAATAAAAAACATTCTAATGGCGCACCGCTGCGGGGTGCGCCATTGTTATCTAAAAAAAGGTTTCTAATGGCGCACCGAGGTGTGGTGCGCCATTAGTAAGCTTCCCCCTAGCTATCCTCCCTCTCCCTCGCCAGATCCCCTTCGACCCTCTCTCCCTCGCCACCAGATCCACCCGCGCGCTGCCCCGACCCACGACGCCGCCGCCCCGACCCTCACCGGACTCCACCCCCGCCGCCCCCACCCCCGCCGCCCCCGCGCCCCCACCCCCGCCGGACTCCACCCCCGCCGCCCCCGCGCCCCCGTGCCCCCGATTCCATCTCTCCCTCTCGGTCCCTCCATCCTCTAGGCCTCCGCCACCGCCGGCCGCCAAGGCACCAACCACCTCCTCGGAGGCAGCGCCGCCTTGCCAACCACGACGCCGGCCACCTGCTCCTCACCAACCCCCATCAATGAGAGGAGCATCCGGTGCCCCCGCCCTCGAGTTCGTCGACGACGCCGTCCTCCAGCCGCTGCCGCCGCAGCCGCCGTCCTCCCGCCCAGGTACCTCTCCTCCTTCCTCCTTCCTCCCTCTCCTGTGTTCCTAGGTTCCTAGGTTCCTACGTTCAGACAGACAGTAATGACTGTGTTCCTAGGTTTAGACAGAAAGACAATGGAGAATGGAGATGCCATGCTAGTAATTCGTTCCTTTTCTTCTAAAATTGACAAATTTATCAGTCTCTGTTCCCTGGGTAATGATGAATGGATTCGTGATGGCCACAGATAAACACCTGCAACGCCTTCTACTGTGACTACTTCACCCCCCAACTCCACCTGTAATGTCTGAATTTTGTTACTGATGATGATAGCAGTAAAGTTTGTGCACTATAAATTGACATATGGAAGTAATCTGTTAATCTGAATTTTGTTACTGATGATGACAGGAGATTTGTGCACTGTAGTTTGTTAATCTGGACAGCTTAGTAGCTAATGCATTCAGTTAACCAAAGTTTAGTTCTTGTGTACTGTTATTTGTTAATCTGTTACTCCATTTGTTACTGAATTTTTCTCTTGGGGTTTAGTAGTGAGAACATGCATGGTCCAGCATTCAGTTGGAGTATTGCCTAGGTTCAATTAGGTTCAGTAGTGCTACTAGGTTTAATATCGTTGCTCCTGTGCTATACTTTGGCAGCCTGGAGTATTATTTCCAAATTGGAGTAGTAGTGACCATATAGTGTAGTGCTGTGTACTGTAGTTCCCGCTCTTCTCAAATTGGGGTATGTAGTGTAGTGTATTTCCCTCCTCAAATTACTTGCAAGCATATTGTAACTATTTTCACTCTGTCCTGAAGGTTTTTGACTACACAATCTGTGGTGACCCACACTCTATTGGTTCACACTCATTGAGTTCGCTCGTGAAGGTATTACATGTTCACATGGTACATTTATGTTTTTCAGCAGCTAATTGATGGTTTGATACATGATACATTTCATGCACAGGGTGCTAGAGCTGCACTTAACTTGCTAAAATCATCCCCTTGTTCTTACTGGTTATAGAGATTCATTGCTTGTCCTATGTTTTCTGTCAGGGTATTGTTCAGGAAGCTTGCTTGAGTTTGTGTCCTTTAATTTGTAAATCTGCAGTTCTAGCCACATTTAGGATAAGTTGTTGTATATACTGTCATAAAGTTCAGCAAGAACAGGGCATCAACAGTGCTACTCTAGTATCTAGTTGGGGAGGGACAAATGGACAGGGCATCACTGTAGCTGTACTGCACAACAAACTATTAGTCTTAGGATTAACACTCCTCATATGAGATGAGATGATTTTTTTAAATGGCTTCTTGCAGTTTTGAAAATTCAGTTTATTCGGTTACTAAAAATTCAGTTAATTCAGTTAGGGAAACAAATTTCAGAACTTTTGTTTGCTGTAACATATTGATGTGCTTTGTAAAACTTGTTCATGTACTGAACTACTAATGCCTTGTGATGCTCTGAATTACTTGTGATGCCTCTGAATTACTTGTGATCACATTAAGAAAGACATGCAAAGATGATGATCAAATATATATATTTCAGATTTGTATAGTTTCAGAGATTTGTATGACCAAAGATACAGTTCAGATTTGAATTGTTTCAGAAATTGGTATGACCAAAGATGCTATTGTATATAAATGGGCTGCTGTAGAACTGTTCTTCATCTTTACAGTGCTGTTGTATAGAAATATGCTGAATTTTCTACTCTGATTGTTGCTCAAAGAAATTTAGCAAAAAAATGGGGTCCTGGAAGACGCCGCTGCTGCTTGAGGCCCTTGAGAGGCCCTTCGTGTCGTGATGATTTTGCAGGTACCCCAAGAGGCCCTTGAGTTTGCCAGAATGTCGATTAACTTCCGTTCCGGCAAATTCGGGTACTCCATATGTCCTATTTTCAGCAAAGGTCATGCTGAAATTTCCTTGAATTTTAGCATGACTTTGCTAAAAATCGGACATATGAGGTACTTGCGACTAATGCCTGTTATCATGCATGTTTTATGATCTGTTGTAAGGGTACTAATTGGTCTCTTCTGTTGCTTATCAGAGATGGCGGGAAGCAGCCACCGCCGCTTTGCGACACCGCAATACGAGTTGGATGCTTCCGAGTTCTTCACTATCATACTTGGGACTTCAGTATCATCAATGACGCAGGTATATAAAACGAGAGATCTCCCCTTCACCCATCTCATTATGATATATGTTGTTTGCTACATCACTCATTGTCCCAAACTGCAGAGGCTGCCTGACAGTTTTATGAACATGCTGATGGGTGAAGATCCGCCAAATAATGTGAAGCCGCGACACGCCGGCAGCGGGTTTCGCAGGCTGTGGGATGTGGAGTTGGTGACCAAGGAGGGCCACATGTACTTGTCTCGTGGGTGGGAGAAGTTCTACCGTGCCTACGACCTACGGCTGGGGTACTTCCTTCTCTTCAGGTACGACGACGACGCCACCATGCTCATCGTGAAGGTGTTCAATGCGACTATGTGTCGCATGCGCTACGCTGACGATGATGATGCCGGTACATTCTGCCTCTTCTTATTCCTCTACATTTGGCTTTGTCTCACATCGATTGTTAACGGTCATTGTTGCATTTGAACAGGTAATGGGAGCAGCAGCAGCGACACTGGCTACAGCCAAAGCAGCAGCGACTTTGGCTGTAGCGAAAGCAGCAGCGATTCTGGCTGTAGCGAAAGCAGCAGCGATTCTGGCAGCAGCATAGACAACAAGAAGGATGATCTAGACTAGAGTGCGGGAGAAGAGGAGCAGAGTGGGGATGAGGAGCTGCAGGATGACGATGGGCATCAGGCTGAGGATGACCTAGCGCTGGTGGTGGCTGACCAAGGGCAAGAGATGGTGGTGGCTGACCATGGGCAAGAGATGGTGGTGGTTGACCATGGGCAAGAGATGGAGGTGGCTGAGGATGACCTAGCGATGGTCGTGCCTGAAGGTGGCCTCGCGATGGTGGTGGTGATTGACAATGACCACGCACCGGTGGTGGCGCCGGCGGTCCCACAGTTGGGCGACATGACCACGCCAATTGAGGTAGAAGACTACATCCCACTGCCTCCACCGCCTCCACCGCCTCGACGCTCTTGGCGCATTAGGCTGAGGAAGGAGAAGGAGAAGAACAATGCATGAGAACTGAACTTTGTCAGGTATGTCAGATCTCCAAAATGATATATATATATATATATATATATATATATATATATATATATATATATATATATATATATATATATATATATATATATATACTTAGTTACCTATGTTATCTGTAATATGCTTAGTTCCCTATAGGTTAGCTTCATTTTACCTAAGTTGGCTCTAATATGCTAACTTAGAGCTTATATGCTTAGTTTCCTATAGGTTAGCTCCAAAATAACTTATGTTAGCACAAAATGATCAAGTTTACATAATAAGCTTATAGTCTTGTTCTTATTCTTCTTCTTTTTCGAAATGACATAGGTTAGCTTCATTTTACCTAAGTTGGCTCTAATATACTAACTTAGAGCTTATATGCTTAGTTTCCTATAGGTTAGCTCCAAAATAACCTATGTTAGCACAAAATGATCAAGTTTACATAATAAGCTTATAGTCTTCTTCTTATTCTTCTTCTTTTCCAAAATTCTTCTTATTCTTCTTCTAGTGTTCTTCTTCTTCTAGTATTCTTCTAGTCTTCTTCTTTTTCTTCTTCTAACTTCTTGTTTATCATTTTGCAGATTTGATTTAATTCATGAAAGCTTGCATGGATGGAGTGCTTCTTTTCCATTTGTGTTTTTATTTTGTATCAATGTGAAACTTTTGTGAATTGATGGATAACGGTGTTGGATGAACAATGTGAAACTTTTGTAATATGTAACGATGGAACTATGTGTTGGCTATGTATGTATATATGATGGAACTTGTGTGTTGGCTATGATTGTTATATGGATGCTTGTTGTATATATATGTGTTGGATATCTCATAGGTGAAATAGTGACCTGAGATTAAGAAAAAAAATAAAAAAATTGTTACTAATGGCGCACTACCATGTGGTGCACAATTAGTATAGCAGACACTAGTGGCGCACCGTGGGCAAAACTAATGGCGCACTTCCTGGTGCGCCATTAGCATATCAGATACTAATGGCGCACCAGTGGTGTGCCATCAGTAAAAAATTCTAGTGGCGTGATACTAATGGCGCACCGGTGGTGCGCCATTAGTAGGCCTTTTCCTAGTAGTGGAGTTAGTGCACGGCTTTTATCGTTTGAGAGCAACCCACCTCTGAAGCCTTTGAGAGAGAGATCCCTGCGAGGACAAAGCCCAAAACACCCAGAGCCAAAGAGTGTTAGGCATCACTGAAGTCTTTCTATTCGCGTGACCTGAAGACTTGTTACACTTGAGGACTGTGTATCCTCCACCTGGTTAAGCGTCACGCTCTAAGGATCCAAAAGTCATTGTGGATCGCCGGGAACAGAGTCTGTGAAGGTTTGGAAGTCTACCTTGAAGACTTACCAGAGTAATCGGGCGAAGACTGGGTGTCCTTAGCTCAAGGGGAATAAGGTGAAGATGTGGTCTTCTGAGTTCAATCTCAGCCTCCCTAACCAAACGTACAGTTGTCACAGCAACTGGAACTGGTCTACCAAATCCTTATCTTCACCAATCTACTGGTTCTATCCCCCACCTCCTTTACATTTCAGTTTGTCTTCGTGAAGTCATTGTTTGTTTGCCCGATCTGTTTGACTTCACTGTGTGAAAACAATTACATGTTTGGCTTCATATTGTCTTCCATTCCGATATGTACTACTACTACCTAGCTGCTATTAGTCTTCGAGCTTTCATGATGCTTCTTACTTGACTATGGTCTGTCTAGAGTACTTTATCTTCCGCTACATATCATGTAGGTTCCATGCGATTTTGTGTCTTCAAAGACCTCGTGTTTTGAAGACTTTCATAAAAATGGCCTATTCACCCCCCTCTAGTCGATAACTAGCACTTTCAATTGGTATCAGAGCAAGGTGCTCCCTTGTTCTGTGTGATTCGGTTTAACCACCTGGAGTTTTAGCTATGTCGCCTACAGGGATAATCAAGTCTCCGTTGCGTGCCCCGTCTTCCATGCCACTGATTACCCCTACTGGAAGAATAAGATGTGCATGCATCTTGAAGCCATTGACATGTATGTCGTCAAGACTAGCGTTCGGTAGGTGAAGGTGTCACCGCTGTTGATGTCAAGAGGTTCGCGCAACTGGACTCAACCGCCAAGAACATCATCTGTGGTCGTATGACCAAATGACAGTATTGCCATCTGATTGCTCTGGAAACTGCGAAGCTAGTCTGGGACTGGCTGTCCGAGGTCAATGAAGGCGTCTCAACTTAGAGAGAATCAAGGATTGATGTACTTCGCTGTAACGCCCTCGATGCGGCTATATCTCCCATGTGTCGAAGCACGACTTAGAGGCATAACCGCCTTGAAAGCAATGTCGCAAGTGAGGTAATCTTCACACAACCCATGTAATACATAAGGGAAAGAGATACAGAGTTGGCTTAGAATCGCCACTTCATGCAATACATGAGTAAAGCATTACATCAAACAAATACAATCAGGGTCCGACTACGGAACCAAAATAAAAGAAGACTACCCCAAATGCTACACAGATCCCCGATCGTCCCAACTCGGCTCCACTACTGATCAACTGAAATGAATCAACACAATGAACAAGATCTTCATCGAGCTCCTCCTTGAGCTCGGGTGCGTCACCTGCACGGTTTCATCGGCACCTGCAAACTGGTTTTGGAAGTATCTGTGAGCCACGAGGACTCAGCAATCTCACACCCGCGAGATCAAGACTATTTAAGCTTAAAGGTAGGACAGGGTAGTGAGGTGGAGCTGCAGCAAGCGACTAGCATATCTGGTGTCTAACATACGCAAATGAGAGCGAGAAGAGAAGGCAAAAGCACGGTCGAACAACTATGATCAAGAAGTGATCCTGAAACTACTTACGTCAAGCATAACTCCAACACTGTGTTCACTTCCCGGACTCCGCCGAGAAGAGACCATCACGGTTACACACGCGGTTGATGTATTTTACTTAAGATCAACTTCGGGTTTTCTACAACCGGGCATTAACAAATTCCCATCTGCCACATAACCGCGGGCACGACTTTCAAAAGTTCAAACCCTGCAGGGGTGTCCCAACTTAGCCCATGATAAGCTCTCGCGATCAACGAAGGATATTCCTTCTCCCCGGGAAGACCCGATCAGTCTCGGAATCCCGGCTACAAGACATTTCGACAGTAATAAAACAAGACCAACAAAGCCGCCCGATGCGCCGACATCTCGATAGGAGCTGCACATATCTCGTTCTCAGGGCAACACCGGATAAGTCAAGCTACGAGTAAAACTAGGCCTCGAGTTTCCCCGTGGTGGCCCCGCAGGCTGCTCGGTTCGGACCAACACTTAGACAAGCATTGGCCCGTGGGGGCTAAATAAAGATGACCCTCGAGAGAGCGACTCCCAAGGGAAAAGTAGGTGGTGATGAGGCAAATGGTAAAACCAAGGTTGGGCCTTGCTGGAAAAGCTTTATTCAACGCGAACTGTCAAGGGGGTCCCATAAATCACCCAACCGCGTTAGGGACGCAAAATCCGGGAACATAACACCGATATGACGGAAACTAGGGCGGCAAGAGTGGAACAAAACACCAGGCATAAGGCCGAGCCTTCCACCCTTTACCAAGTATATAGATGCATTAATTAAATAAGATATATTGTGATATCCCAACAAGTAAACATGTTCCAACAAGGAACAACATCTCCATGTTCCAATAAGGAAGTTCATCTTCACCTGCAACTAACAACGCTATAAGATGGGCTGAGCAAAGCGGTAACATAGCCAAACAACGGTTTGCTAGGACAAGGTGGGTTAGAGGCTTGACATGGCAACATGGGAGGCATGCTAAGCAAGTGGTAGGTATCGCAGCATAGGCATAGCAAAAGAGCGAGCATCTAGCAAGCAAAGATAGAAGTGATTTCGAGGGTATGGTCATCTTGCTTGCAAAGTTCTCAGGGCTGTCGAAGGCTTGATCCTCGTAAGTGTTTTCAACAGGTTCCTCGGTCACGTACTCGTCTCCCGGCTCTACCCAAAACAAGAACACAAGCAAAGGAACAACTATCAACCACGATGCAATGCACAAACAACATGATGCAAAACATGGCATGATACACAATCAAGTATGATGCATGTCCGATTTAATGATTCATGGCATGGCAAATGCAACAAAAAAACACTACAAATTAAGTGGAGCTTTGCATATTGACGAAACACCACATTCAAGTTATTTAGTTCGCTCTTGTTTATGTACCCAACAATATTAAATGTTATTCAACATAGCAATGGGTGAAGCATAAATAAACTATCTATTTAGGCAAGTTAAAATGAGGCCGGAATAACCAACAACAATTCCGGAAAATCCTCATGTGCATATTTTAGATTTGGTACCGTTCTGCCCTAAAACATATTTTAATGTTGTTAAACAGCAAAATGAAGTGCACCATGTTAAACTAGGCATTTTTCTACCCCATTTACATATAAAGTTTATTAAATTCCGAGTTACGGTTAATTAGTTATGAAATAAATCATTTTAGCATGCTATTTAAGCAAAATTAAACAAATAGCAAGTTAAACATTTTAAACATGGATGAAAGCAGCATATTATGAAACTAGATAGAATTCTAAGCATTTTGCATATATAAGTTGTTTTAATCCGATGCATGGTTGATTAGTTATTACATGCATGAACATGAGGGTTTTTCTATAAAACTGCAGTTCTCTGGATAAATGGACAAAATCACAGAACGAAAAAAAACAATGCATGGGCCGAATCTGGTACACTGCTGGGCTGAACAGAGAGGAAAAACAAAGGAGGGGCGCTGGGGCGCTCACCATGGGCCAGGCCCAGATCGAGACGAGGGAGGAGGCGCTGGGCCACGTGATGCAGGCGTGGAGCGGTCAACGGGAGCGGGACTTGGCGCTGGCCAAGCGGGCACTGGGCGCGGCTCCGTTCACTCGCAGACGAGGACGAGGCAGGGGGTCGCGCGAGGTTCGCCGGGAAGACGGCAGCGGGCGGCAGACTTGACGCGCGGGAAGATGGATCCGGCCGGTCTTGAAGGAGATCGAGGCGCGGGAGGCAGCTCGAAGCAAAGGAGGCGAGCGGTCAAGGCAGAGGCGTCGTCCTCTGCCCGAACGAAGCAGCGGTGTAGCACGAGCTTGAGCGCCGGGCATGGCTCGCACTCGAGCAGCGCAGGGGAAGAAGACGCGACGGCATCAACGGCTGCGGGACTTGGGGACTAGCAGATCTGGTCGGTCCCGTACGGATCCGACGAAAGAAGTGGCGGGGGAACTTGGAGCTTGGCGCGGCATGACTCGAAGAAGGCCTCGCGGTGAAGAACTCCGGCAAGCAGGGAACGGGGCGACGATGAGCTCCTCGGGAGGCGCGGGCAGGGCGCCGGTTGAGGAGGCTGGTTCCCATCCGAATAGAGCGACGGCAGGATCCACGGGGCCGTCCATGGCCGACTCTGCTGCAAGGGAACGAGAGAGGCTTGCGTGAGCGAGAGAGAGACCAGAGAAGAAAAGGGAGATGGGAAGGGGAAAAAATACAAGAACGGCAGGGGACGGCCTGGTGGTCAAGGTCGATAGCGGCGGCGTGCTCCGGCGACTGGCGCAGGGCGGTACTGCTCTCGATCCATCTTGGATGGAGGCACGGGAGGACGGGACGAGGCGCTGCGCGGGGCTGCTGGATCCAGAGCCTCTGCGGGATGAACTGGGACGACGGGGGCCGTTCGATTTGGATCTGACATACCAGATCGAGGGTGGGGAGCTGCACTGGTTAGTTGGCTGTGGTGTGGTGGATCTGGTGGTGCGAGGTGGCGGCTGTGGGCTGGCCAGGCGCGGAAAACAAGGGGCGGCGGCGGCTGCACAGGAATGGAGGGCTAGTGCTAGGTTTAGGGTATGAGGTTGGACTATATATATATGGAAAAGAGGGGAGTTTGGATCATCCAATTAAAATTGGATGGTCGAGATAAAATAGGCTATGGAGTCCAATTAAGAAAAACGGAGATGTTTTATAGATGTTTAGGGATGATCCGGGCCCACTGTTAATGACAGCCCGGTTCGGGTCCGGGGTAGCTTCGGATGCACGCGAGGGGTTTGACGAAAGGCCAATGAAGACAAAGCAGTCAGAGAGAGGGTGACGAAGGCAAAGGAAGAAACGGCAACGACGAACGAATGCAAGTTTTAAAACATGACGGCAACAGAGTGCCGATGCAATGCGAATGATGCGATGATGAATGCAACAAACAAATAAAACACACGGTAACAACGAAGAATATGGAAATATATGGAAGGCGTCTGGAGCGTCGGTCTTGGGGCGCTACAACACTCCACCACTACAAGAGGATCTCGTCCCGAGATCTAGGATGGCACCGGAGGGAAACGGAAGAGGAAGAAAAGAGGTAAAACAAAGTTGCTTCTTTGACAAACGAGTGAAACCATGAACCTTGAGAGGTCCCAAAGCTTGAAGAAATGACACGACGGAGGTGAACAAAATTTAAAACACTCCGTTCCGCAAGAGGAACAAGGAACATTGCGAGAACCTTGTAGGTTGAAGGACATGAAACAAGAGCTCTATGAAACAATAAGAATATACCACCACACCAGTTGGAACGAGATAGCCAAGGAACAAGAATGACATAATTTTGACAGCACTCTGGTAGAAAAGAGAAGGAAAACTTGATAAGATGTGAAGAACTTGAAGAGAGAACACCACACTCTGGTTAATTGGATAAGCATGAAAAGAACACGATCCTCACAATTCAAGATGATGATTGAAAAGAGCAACATCACAAAGCCTCGAGGAGAAAGAATAGAAGATCGATCATTGGAATAAGAATGGAGAAGAAAATGCCAACTTCTGCCGCAAAAGAGCTTGGAGAGTACCCTTCAAAGAAGGTTATACCGGAGTTGTTGGAAAAACCAACAATGAAAGGATATGATCCTCGTGGGCTTATGGAGACCTCTCAAAACTTGAGGTGAAATTCTGCCACTAACGAAAACAATTGCTTGCTTGAGATCAACGAAGAGATGAAACTTCTTCCGCCAAGAGGAAGGAGAAAACTTGGATCATTGATAAGCACCATAATAGCAACATTCCTTAGGGAATGCTTTAGGTGAAACATGACACAAGATAACTCCAACGAAGAGATTATTGGGTTGAAAAGATCTCGTGAACGAATTGAAAATGATGAGTTTAAATATTTCATTCCTGACAACATGTGAATCATGAAATGCGAACTCAAATTGTCAAGAATGACATAACACCACCTCAAATGATAAGGTAGAACGAATTGCACTTTGGAATGCAGGAAGAAGAATATTTGAACTCCTCAAGACAAACCATGTGTTGAGCATCATGTTTATTTTTTAAGTATGGCTTGACGGATCATAACTCCGGGAAAAATCTTTTGAACTCCTCAAGACAAACCATGTGTTGAGCATCATGTTTATTTTTGAAGTATGGCTTGACGGATCATAACTCCGGGAAAAATCTTGAAGAACAAAACGAGAATGAAAGGAATCCTTGATGAACCATCCCATGAACCTTCCATGAAGAACTCCGGTAAAACAAGAATGATAGAAAGAGAGAGAAGTTGAAAACACAAGGTGAAGCCTTGCAATGATTTAGATGGAGCTTCAGGACGATGTAACCAGAAAACTTTGAACTCCAATAAGAAAGATGAACAAATGAAATCAAGAATTTTGATGAACCTCTGGAATAAGGAATTGAATTTACTCAATGAAACAAGAATAAGAATTACATTATGCTCATCATTCACCAATTTAAATTGATGACAAGCAATGGATTTGTCATACTACTTATTCTCGTAGAAAGGATTAAGATAGATATGGCGCAAACTTGGGAAGGTCTTCAACGAACCACCGGTAGGATTGGAAAGAACGAATGAATCTATATGATAACGAAGGAAGAGAACTCTTGAACGAACCACCGTAAAAATTGAAAGAGAACGAATCATCGGGAGGAATTAGAAAATGAACGAAGATACTTGAGAGAATTTAGATACAAGTGAACGCAGAGATCATGAACTGATTAGAGGGTATTTGAATGATGCACCGGTAAGATTTGGAGAACGAGATCTGAAAGCTGAGAATGAATAATATTGAGATGATGGCTCCGGAGAAAAAAATGGGAACAACTCATGAAATGCTCCGGATGGGTATGAAAAGAATTCTCACAATCCAAAACAATTATGAGAGGATGGCATCAAGCTAGAACCAAGAATCTTGAAGAGAATGGAGCAAGATTTACGAGAAACTCTTCTTCGGCCTTCAAAATGTTGAGAATGACGATGAGGGACACCACCATGAATTGTTGAGGCACTCCGGAATGAAAATTGGAAAGGTTGAACCAACGATGAAAAGAATTTGAAAGATCTTGGAGAAAGACATATGACTGATGATAACCCATTCTTACGTCACACTTGGAAAAGAATTTGGGAATAACTCCGGGAAAATAAAAAGAGTCAGGTAAGATCCTGGGAAAAGACATGTGGGTTAGGGCCCACTCAAAAGAAACACCGTTGAACGATTACTTGAAAGGGAGATTGCACCGGTTGATTTAAATGGCTAGAATGAGATAACAACCTCGAAATAGGTTGAACTGATCTTGAAAGACAAGACGAGCCTTCTGAGATATCTTCAGCACTCCCGAACAAATGAATAGCGAGAAGTGAATTATTATGAGGTGCACCGGTATGAGAAGGTATTGAAACAAGGAAAAGATGTGATCACCATCGAAAGATTGCATTGAACACACCGGGGAAGATAAAAGAACAAATAATTATAAACTTGAGGCTCCGTTAGCATCTTCATGAGAAACACCGGGTAAGAACATGAAGGAGAAGAATGGAGAGGCTTCACATCAATAAAATGGATACTTGATCAAGAAATCTGCATCCTTGAAGAAATAAGGGTGGGAGGGCGGGAAAAACAAAGACAACTTGGAACGAATGAAGCAAACACCATTGAGAAGAACTGATAATTGATCTTGCGAATGTTGAAGTGATCGGATCCACTTGAAGAGGGACACACTAGTTGGAAAAGAATTGGCATGATAATCTTGATGATCAAGAAGGATTAGTATTTCCATAGAAATATGATAACACCGTTTAGAAAAGGTATGGAATCAACACTTGACTTCGAAGCAACTCGAATACCACAAATAAAACAAAACAAAGGATTGGCTTGCAGAATAAGCCGGAAACAAACATATGATAGATCCCACATCGTATCATGTGTCTGTTGGAAAGAATTCCTACGTGATACTTGAATTCCCACTTATAAACTCCCGAAACTTTCTATTTATGCAATCAGGTGTTGGGGATACAGGGGACACAAAATATATCACCCAAACTAACAATACCTAGATCCAGCTGTATCCATCCTTCAACACATAACCAAGAAACCTTCGGAAATCGTCTACCTCAACCTTCGAAAAGCATCCGTTATACGAGTTATGGCAATACTCCCGCACTCGCCTCAGTACTGGGCTATCAGGGTTATCTCACCAACAACTGTACAAAAGAGATTTTCGATGTCGGCGTACTAAACTCAGGTATTCCAGAACTGCAACGATAAAATTATGACGACAACACCTCAGAGCTCAGCTCCCCGGGACACTTCCACTAAACCCCTGCTGATAGGAGGCACCAAGACAATGTTGTCATCACAAAACCATCGGAACGATTCTAAGATACCCGCGTGATCCTAAAAAAGTTTTTAGTGAAATTTGAGAAGTGAAGAGTCAAAACTCTACGTCAGGATGCCTTACCAGAGCGATGAGGAGACTGGGAAGTAAAAAGAATTCCTAAACTCTCCGATACATAATTCCTAAATGACTCAAAACATTTTTCTAGACATAACTCGGCCGCTAAAAACGATCAATCAGTGGGGCTCCTAAGGTCGGGGAAGGCTCTGATTACCAACTTGTAACGCCCTCGATGCGGCTATATCTCCCATGTGTCGAAGCACGACTTAGAGGCATAACCGCATTGAAAGCAATGTCGCAAGTGAGGTAATCTTCACACAACACATGTAATACATAAGGGAAAGAGATACATAGTTGGCTTACAATCGCCACTTCACGCAATACATGAGTAAAGCATTACATCAAACAAATACAATCAGGGTCCGACTACGGAACCAAAATAAAAGAAGACTACCCCAAATGCTACACAGATCCCCGATCGTCCCAACTGGGCTCCACTACTGATCAACAGAAATGAATCAACACAATGAACAAGATCTTCATCGAGCTCCTCCTTGAGCTCGGGTGCGTCACCTGCACAGTTTCATCGGCACCTGCAAACTGCTTTTGGAAGTATCTGTGAGCCACGAGGACTCAGCAATCTCACACCCGCGAGATCAAGACTATTTAAGCTTAAAGGTAGGACAGGGTAGTGAGGTGGAGCTGCAGCAAGCGACTAGCATATCCGGTGTCTAACATACGCAAATGAGAGCGAGAAGAGAAGGCAAAAGCACGGTCGAACAACTATGATCAAGAAGTGATCCTGAAACTACTTACGTCAAGCATAACTCCAACACTGTGTTCACTTCCCGGACTCCGCCGAGAAGAGACCATCACGGTTACACACGCGGTTGATGTATTTTACTTAAGATCAACTTCGGGTTTTCTACAACCGGACATTAACAAATTCCCATCTGCCACATAACCGCGGGCACGGCTTTCAAAAGTTCAAACCCTGCAGGGGTGTCCCAACTTAGCCCATGATAAGCTCTCGCGATCAACGAAGGATATTCCTTCTCCCGGGGAAGACCCGATCAGTCTCGGAATCCCGGCTACAAGACATTTCGACAATAATAAAACAAGACCAGCAAAGCCGCCCGATGCGCCGACATCCCGATAGGAGCTGCACATATCTCGTTCTCAGGGCAACACCGGATAAGTCAAGCTACAAGTAAAACTAGGCCTCGAGTTTCCCCGTGGTGGCCCCGCAGGCTGCTCGGTTCGGACCAACACTTAGACAAGCATTGGCCCGGGGGGGCTAAATAAAGATGACCCTCGAGAGAGCGACTCCCAAGGGAAAAGTAGGTGGTGATGAGGCAAATGGTAAAACCAAGGTTGGGCCTTGCTGGAAAAGCTTTATTCAACGCGAACTGTCAAGGGGGTCCCATAAATCACCCAACCGCGTTAAGGACGCAAAATTCAGGAACATAACACCGATATGACGGAAACTAGGGCGGCAAGAGTGGAACAAAACACCAGGCATAAGGCCGAGCCTTCCACCCTTTACCAAGTATATAGATGCATTAATTAAATAAGATATATTGTGATATCCCAACAAGTAAACATGTTCCAACAAGGAACAATATCTCCATGTTCCAATAAGGAAGTTCATCTTCACCTGCAACTAACAACGCTATAAGAGGGGCTGAGCAAAGCGGTAACATAGCCAAACAACGGTTTGCTAGGACAAGGTGGGTTAGAGGCTTGACATGTCAACATGGGAGGCATGATAAGCAAGTGGTAGGTATCGCAACATAGGCATAGCAAAAGAGTGAGCATCTAGCAAGCAAAGACAGAAGTGATTTCGAGGGTATGGTCATCTTGCCTGCAAAGTTCTCAGGGTTGTCGAAGGCTTGATCCTCGTAAGTGTTTTCAACAGGTTCCTCGGTCACGTACTCGTCTCCCGGCTCTACCCAAAACAAGAACACAAGCAAAGGAACAACTATCAACCACGATGCAATGCACAAACAACATGGTGCAAAACATGGCATGATACACAATCAAGTATGTTGCATGTCCGATTTAATGATTCATGGCATGGCAAATGCAACAAACAACACTACAAATTAAGTGGAGCTTTGCATATTGACGAAACACCACATTCAAGTTATTTAGTTCGCTCTTGTTTATGTACCCAACAATATTAAATGTTATTCAACATGACAAGGGGTGAAGCATAAATAAACTATCTATTTAGGCAAGTTTAAATGAGGCCGGAATAACCAACAACAATTCCGGAAAATCCTCATGTGCATATTTTAGATTTGGTACTGTTCTGCCCTAAAACATATTTTAATATTGTTAAACAGCAAAATGAAGTGCACCATGTTAAACTAGGCATTTTCTACCCCATTTACATATAAAGTTTATTAAATTCCGAGTTACGGTTAATTAGTTATGAAATAAATCATTTTAGCATGCTATTTAAGCAAAATTAAAAAAATAGCAAGTTAAACATTTTAAACATGGATGAAAGCAGCATATTATGAAACTAGATAGAATTCTAAGCATTTTGCATATATAAGTTGTTTTAATCCGATGCATGGTTGATTAGTTATTACATGCATGAACATGAGGGTTTTTCGGTAAAACTGCAGTTCTCTGGATAAATGGACAAAATCGCAGAACGAAAAAAAAACAATGCATGGGCCGAATCTGGTACACTGCTGGGCTGAACAGAGAGGAAAAACAAAGGAGGGGCGCTGGGGCGCTCACCATGGGCCAGGCCCAGATCGAGACGAGGGAGGAGGCGCTGGGCCACGCGATGCAGACGTGGAGCGGTCAACGGGAGCGGGACTTGGCGCTGGCCAAGCGGGCACTGGGCGCGGCTCCGGTCGCTCGCAGACGAGGACGAGGCAGGGGGTCGCGCGAGGTTCGCCGGGAAGACGGCAGCGGGCGGCAGACTTGACGCGCGGGAAGATGGATCCGGCCGGTCTTGAAGGAGATTGAGGCGCGGGAGGCAGCTCGAAGCAGAGGAGGCGAGCGGTCAAGGCAGAGGCGTCGTCCTCTACCCGAACGAAGCAACGGTGCAGCACGAGCTTGAGCGCCGGGCATGGCTCGCACTCGAGCAGCGCAGGGGAAGAAGACGCGACGGCATCAGCGACTGCGGGACTTGGGGACTAGCAGATCTGGTCGGTCCCGTCCGGATCCGACGAAAGAAGTGGCGGGGGAACTTGGAGCTTGGCGCGGCATGACTCGAAGAAGGCCTCGCGGTGAAGAACTCTGGCAAGCAGGGAACGGGGCGACGACGAGCTCCTCAGGAGGCGCGGGCAGGGCGCCGGTTGAGGAGGCTGGTTCCCGTCCGAATAGAGCGACGGCAGGATCCACGGGGCCGTCCATGGCCGACTCTGCTGCAAGGGAACGAGAGAGGCTTGCGTGAGCGAGAGAGAGACCAGAGAAGAAAAGGGAGATGGGAAGGGAAAAAATACAGGAACGGCAGGGGACGGCCTGGTGGTCGAGGTCGCTAGCGGCGGCGTGCTCCGGCGACTGGCGCAGGGCGGTACTGCTCCCGATCCATCCTGGATGGAGGCACGGGAGGACGGGACGAGGCGCTGCGCGGGGCTGCTGGATCCAGAGCTTCTGCGGGATGAACTGGGACGACGGGGGCCTTTCGATTTGGATCTGACGTACCAGATCGAGGGTGGGGAGCTGCACTGGTTAGTTGGCTGTGGTGTGGTGGATCTGGTGGTGCGAGGTGGCGGCTGTGGGCTGGCTAGGCGCGGAAAACAAGGGGCGGCAGCGGCTGCACGGGAATGGAGGGCTAGTGCTAGGTTTAGGGTATGAGGTTGGACTATATATATGGAAAAAGAGGGGAGTTTGGATCATCCGATTAAAATTGGATGGTCGAGATAAAATAGGCTATGGAGTCCAATTAAGAAAAATGGAGATGTTTTATAGATGTTTAGGGATGATCCGGACCCACTGTTAATGACAGCCCGGTTCGGGCGCGAGGGGTTTGACGAAAGGCCAATGAAGACAAAGCAGTCAGAGAGAGGGTGACGAAGGCAAAGGAAGAAACGGCAACAACGAATGAATGCAAGTTTTAAAACATGACGGCAACAGAGTGCCGATGCAATGCGAATGATGCGATGATGAATGCAACAAACAAATAAAACACACGGTAACAACGAAGAATATGGAAATATATGGAAGGCGTCTGGAGCGTCGGTCTTGGGGCGCTACATTCGCAATCTCTTCAATCGCTTCAAGAGAAATGACAATGATAATGTCCAGCTCATGTTCGATCGCCTCACTAATATCACAAATGAGCTTCGTGCACTCAGCGCCACTGAGATCACCAATCATGACATTGTGAAGAAGCTACTGAGATCACTTGACAACTCATTTGACACTCTGGCCCTGATGATTCAAGAATGCCCTAACATCAGAGATCTCGATCCGTCTGACATACTTGAGAGGCTCAACACACATGAGTTCTAGTTGTCTGAGAAGAGAGATATCTATGGCCCCAACTATGGCCGAACCCCTGCTTTGAAGGCAAAAGTTGTTTCCTCATCTGAAGAAGAATCTGACTGTAGTTCTGATGATCCTAAAGACATTGGCAAAGAGCTAGCAATGCTTGTGAGAAAGTTCCAGAAGTTATCCAAGAAGAATCGCTTCGGGAAGTCTTCAAGATCCAGTTCCAAGAATGATGAGGCTTCCTCTCATGACCACAAGAACAGAACATGCCACAAGTGCAAGAAGCCATGTCACTACATATCTGAATGTCCTCAATGGGATAAGGAAGCCAAGAAAAATAAGAAGAGCAAGGAATACGATTCTGACGACAAGAAGAAGAAAAAATCCTCAAAGTCTTCTTCAAAGTCTTCATCAAAGTCTTCGTCTTACAAGAAGAGATCATCTGTCAAGGCGTGTGCATTCATTGACAAGGAGATGGATTCAGAGGAGGAGTCTGCTTCTGAGGAGGCAGAGGTGGAGTTTGAGGAGGAGTCTGATTCAGGCGTGGCAAGCCTAGCTGTAGCTTCGACATTCATCGCCAAGTCCATCTTCAACACTGAAGACAATGGTCATGCCGCCGATGCTATAGCCGATGATGAGGACGACTCTGCTCCAACCTACTGCTTCATGGCACGAGGTGCCAAGGTAAACTCACGCGATGCTTACTTTCAAACCTCCAGTGAAGATGACTCTGAATGTGAATCCAAACCCAGATATAAGACTCTTGCTAAAATTGCAACTGAACAACAAACTGCTATGGAACACATTCAAAAATTGCTAGACAAAAGCGATGACCTGTTGGATGAGGAAATGAATCGAACTCAGTCCTCAATCTTGCCATAAAAAATCTTCGTCTTAAGTATGAAGAACTTGAAAGTTGTCATGAAACCATCTCAACCACTCATGAGAAGCTTTCCTATGATTATCTTCAAAGGAACCAAGATCTAGAGAAACTGAGAGTGTCTCATGAAGATCTTCAAAAAGAGAAAGATTCACTACTCGCTCAACAGATCAGTTCCGCTCAGGAAGATTTTGTGCTACCATGCTTAAAATGCCTTGAGCATGACAATGCTGTCTCTATTGCTGAATGTTCTACTGCCTCTGATGTTACAATATCTTCAACTGCTGATGTGGTAACTAACACCTCTTCTGAGGATGCCACTACTATTGCTGATGAGAACGCCGAGTTGAAGACATTGCTTGAAACAGGCATGTACAAAAGTCTCAAAGGGTGCCAGACACTATGTGATGTCCTCAAGAAACAGATTCTAAACTGAAACCCTAGGAAAGAGGGTGTTGGTTTCGAGAGGGAAATGAATGTTGATGGTGGAGGATCACGGGTTCCGGCAAAACCCTCAAGGTTCGAACACTGGGGTGCGCACGAAGTTTTCCCCCTTACCGATCCACATCCTAGTTTTGCTAATATCTCACAGACTAACCCGACGAACTCATAACACAGGGGACACAAGATTTATACTGGTTCGGGCCATCGTTGCAGTGTAATACCCTACTCCAGTGTGGTGGTGGTGGATTGCCTCTTGGGCTGATGACGAACAGTACAAGGGGAAGAACAGCCTCCTGAGGTTGAGGTGTTCTTGTGCTCGGCGAACTTGTGTGTGTGTGGATTCGATCAACTCAGGCTCAGTTGCCTTCTACTGTGGTGTCTAGTCCTATTTATAGAGGGCTCTCCCCAAATATTGAGCGGGAAGGGAGCCAACAACGGCCAATTTGAAAGGGGACAACTAGTACAACTTATCCTGACAAAAGCGGTCTTCGCCTGCAAAAGGCTCTAGTGGTGACGCCGCCTTGGGCTCCATGGTGACCTCCGTCTTGACGTCCTGCTGGTCTTGGTCTTGTTGCACTGATACGGAAACCTTTGCTTGATGCCTTGGTACTCCGCGCCTGCGCTTGCCTCCTTAGCACCAAAGAGGAAACAAGGACGCTGCGCCCGCTGGCGCCCGCCTGGTCTCAATCGTCATGGCTCACGTCACGAGAACCTCGCGAGGTTTGCCTTGCTTTGATCTCTTCACCCCTCGTGAGCCTGCCTGGCGAGGCCGCTCCTGAGGATGTCTTGCGTCATCCGCCTCACGAGGCTTGGCCCCTCGCGAGGGTCTTGAATGCCTTGTTGATGAAGATGGGCCGTACGGGTCTGCTAGCAAAGCCACGCCGTGGGCCACAGGCAGGCAAGTCTAGGTACCCCCATTCCGAGAACGCTGACAGTAGCCCCCGGGCCTAAGGCGCGCTCGGGATTGGCTTCGAGGCGAAGCCAAAGGTCAAGTGCGGAGTGCCACGGGCCCCAATAGCCTGCGGCCTTGGTCGGCGCATGGCGGTTGATTGGACGTGGGCATCTCCGCTTCCCCATGCTGCCTTGGCAACTGCCCGACTTGACAAAAAGGCTGGCGTGAGCAGCGCTTGTCTTCACTGCTTCCCTTCGCCTTGCTCAGATCCCCTTTCTTGCGCCCTGCCTCTGAAATCCTTAGATCTGCTTCCATCTTCTCCCGCATCAGCGACTAATGGCGCCGCGCAAGGTCAAGCCCTCCGTGTCGCCGGCTTGGTACGAACCTGCTCTCGACGTGCCCAACGTCTCGGAGAAAAGCCTCGCCGCCACGCGCTCGCTGACAGCGGGGGAGAGCAACGAGAGGGGGAAGACGGAGCTCTGGGCTGCCTCTGACGTGCCGGAGCCCGAGGGGAGCATGTTCTTCCCCTTCTTCACAAGCAGTATCGCCGCTGGGTTGGTTCCTCCCTTCTCCGATTTCTTCTATGAGTTCCTCGGCCACTACGGGCTGCAGGCGCTGCATCTCCATCCCAACTCCATCCTTCTCTTGTCCATCTTCGCCTACTATTGTGAGGCGTATCTGGGCATGATGCCGTCCGTGGCTCTTCTGCGCCACTTCTTCTTCCTCCGCGTCAGTGATGGTCGCATCTCCGGGTGCGCCAATTTCATCACGGCCGGCAAGGCCAACTCGATCTCGAATACAGGGAAGAAGGCCGAGAACCTCAAGGCCAAATGGGTCATGATGGGCGCAAAGTGTGTCCACCCGCGCTTGGCGCTGCCGATGGAGATGCCCCAGTCTGACAAGGGGTGGTCTCGCGCAGAGCTTACTGATGAGCGGGTGTCGTCGGTGTTGGAGCAGATGAAGGCTGACTTGAAGCCGGGAAATGCGAGGGCGGCCAAGGTGATGGGGGCCATGCTCCTGAGGGAATTCTTGACGCTGCGTGTTGCTCCTATTCAGGCGCGTGCGCGCCCCTTGTGGAGGCTTGGAGATGAAGAAGACAAGATTCGCCTGAGCCCGGAGGCCTTGCCCAACGACGAGCTGTCCGCAGTTTTGCGCCTCTTGGTCGGGGACAACCAAGAGTACCCACCGAGCGCCTTCGTTCCACTGTTCTGCCGCACGGACTGGGAACAGGTCGTGGCTTCCCGGCCAACTTTCGACAGTCGCGTGCTGGTGCCGCCGGTGCCTACTGGGGTCCCTACGGCGCCGAAGCTGGTGGAGTTGTCTTCTGATGAGTCCCGCGGGAAGGAAGAGGGGGAGGAGGAATACTCGGAGGTGACTCCTGAAGGGATGGGGGAGACCTCTCCCTTGAGCAAAGCCGACATCCTCCGCGCCCTGCCTGATGACGCCGAGGCCGACGCCCGCCAGGAGAAGGGGGAGCTGCCCGTCATCCCGACAAGGGGCAGATCATCGCTGGTCTCTCGAGATGTTACTCCTGCCGCGGCGCCGTGTGGAGCTGCTTTCGGCCCCTCCGCTGCGCCAGGTTCTGCTCTCGAAGCCAGCGTGCCCGCACCTCAAGCCTCGAGGCTCTCAGGCTTCAAGCTCACCAAGCGGAGGGTGGACTATGCTGCAGTGGACCAGTAAGTGCTTGAGCTTCATCTTGTTTCTGCTTATGCTGATGTTTCCTGATGCTCGTCCTTGGTTGTCCAGGCCGCTGTCTTTGGCGAAGAAGAGGAAGGGGGATGCTGCGGTCGCGCCCCCCTCCGCGGAGAAAGGAGGCGACAGTACTCGCACCTCCCCAGCCCGGTCGCCCTCGCGAGACCAGGAGGAGCGTCGTCACGAGGAGTCAGCCCCCGAGGTCCCGCTGGCTCCGGAAGTGCCGATGTCCGGCTCGGCGGTCGAGGTTCCAAAAGCTCAGGAGCCCTTGGTCTCCCAGGCTCTGGTGATGATGCCGTCTCCTCTTCCCGCTGCGCCACTACTCCCAGGTTCTTCTGCCTCCTCTGCTGTCTTGGAGCGTGTCCTTTCGGAGATGACCTAGCTGCAGGAAGATCTTCTGGGCGCGGATCCGCGCCTGGTGGCCGGGCGCCTGGAGATGGCCTCTGGCTGGCTTCACTCTGACTCAGCGGTTCGAGCGACACTGAGCCAGGCCGTGGCAGCCTCCAAGAAGGAGAAGCAGGCTGCCGCCAAAGCTATGGTCGATCGCGAGGCGGCACGGAAGGACGCCGAGGCCACCCACGACCGCTGCCGGGCGCTGGAGGACGAGCTGAAGAGCCTGCGCGACCAGCACGCGGAGGAAGCTCGTGGCTGCCAGGCGAAGGAGGAGGAGATGAGGGCTCGGGAGGATGCCATCAAGGACCACAACGTTGAGCTGGGAGAGTTGGAGAAGGCGCAGGCCGCGGTGCGCGGCCGGCTGGAGGAGCCGGAGCGGAAGGTGAAGGCGAAGGAGGCCGAGCTTGACGCCAAGGAGAAGATCCTATACGAAGACCGCGCGGCTTTCTCGCTCCTCGAGGAGAGGTCCCGCGTGGCGCTGAAGGCACTGTACAAGAAGGGCTTGGAGAGGCCGCTGACCACCGACAAGGATGGCCCTGCTTAGCTGCTTCCCTTCTTGGTGAAGGCGCTCGAGGAAGTCGTGGAGGGCATCGGTCCCATGGCGGAGGCAGAGGCCCGCGTCCTTTCTTCAGCCGCACTGATGCGGGTCTTCCGCCACCTGCACCTTCGTGACCTAGCGCTCGTCTTGACGAGCTACTGGAGCCGCAGCCGTGAAAAGTCAGGTGGAGGCCCTGCTGAAGAAGTTCCGCGGCTTCACTTCCACGCCTCCAACCGAAGGCGCTGCCACTCCTGCAGCTCCGGCCGGCGGCCCAGGCGAAGGCGACGCCATCAAGGGAGGAGTGCCTCTTACGGGCGTTGATTGTGTTCAAGGATGACCTGCGGCTCCTTTCCTGTTTTATTCCTGCGACATGCACCATGCCTCGTGGAGGCGTTAAACTTGCGTTTGATATTGTGAGGACAATACGTCTTGTAATATTTGCCTTGAGATTTTGCGGTTTTATTCCTATTTGCTTTGCGTTCTGCGTCGGCAGAGCCCGGCCCCGCGCATACCTCAACCGCCGTTGGGCCGACCGGAGACCAGGACGGACCAAGGAGTGAGGGGCTACGTGACCAGTTAGGCTCCTGAGTCACGATGCTCAGGAGTCCCCCTTAACGCGCAAACATCTTATAGGAAGGAGATGCGAGGATAGGTTAATGTTCTACGTCGGCAGAGCCTGGCCCCACGCATACCTCAACCGCCGTTGGGCCGACCAGAGACCAGGATGGACCAAGGAGTGAGGGGCTACGTGACCAGTTAGGATCCTGAGTCGCGATGCTCAGGAGTCCCCCTTGACGTGCAAACAATCTCCATACCTTTGCCCTCACCTAGACTCGGCCCGGGAGGGGCGTGCGACGACCAGGTCCGAGGGACCTGGCTTGGGTGGCGTACGCTCGGGCGTGACCCGAGCGCAGCCCCCATGCCCAGCCCCCTCGCGCGACTCTCCTAAGGGGAGGCGTTGCGGTGAGTCCGGACACTGAGCTCTGGGCTCCCTGAGGTTGATACGGTCGTGAAGCCGCCCTCAGTTGTTTATCACCAGCTTCGAGCATAGTGCTTCCGCTTGTGCACGGGCATAGCCGCTCCTTGGCAGTGTCGACGGCCAGCGCGGAGCATGGTGCTTCCACTATGGGTTGCGAAGAAATGAAACATATAACTAGGCATCTTCCGGAATTTGCCCGTTATAAACTTCTTGGTTTTGATCTAGAAGAAATTTATATGTATTGTGCGGTGAATTGCATTGAAAATCCTTATATTGTCAATTACATAATGAAAAGAAAACAAATAGAAGATGAAGAGAATGCTAACGAAAGGGAAGAGACTTCCCAATATCCTCCTATTATTTCTTATGATGAATCAGGTAATGAGGAGGAGCCTTCTATTCAACCAATCTCATTAATAAGGAGCTCCAAAAAGAGGATTGAACCCATACATGATGTGGTGAAGAAGAAGAAAATAAAAAGGAAGATAGGTAAAAAGGTATCCTTCCCAAATAATGTTGCTCCTATTATTGTTGTGCCTCATGAAAATGAATCAAAAATAATTGTGGAAGATGATGCACTTGATGATGATCTCGTTATGCCTATTGCTTGTTGTGATGATTATGATTGGGAATATAATGATACTTCTTATGATCTTGAAAATCTTTTTGGCACTTGCTTGGAAGAATATATCCATACTATTAATGATCAGAGTGATTATGCTTATGATATGAAAAGGCCCAAGCTTGGGGAAGCTATGTTTGATGAGGATGACGTATTTGAAAATATTTATGCTGCAATTAATGTTTGTCCCAAGCTTGGGGATGCTACGTTTAATGAAGATGATATTTTTAGCCTCCCAAGTTTTGATATGCAAAGTTGTTATGATGATAGCATGCCTTCTACCTATGATGATTATAGTGATGAAAGTGGGTTTGGAAGGGTGTCAACTTTAGGAAGTAATGATCCCACTATTTTGGAGGATGTTGAATATTATAATATTTGTGAAAGTGGATTTGGAGATGTCATGACTTTATTTAGTGATGAGTCCACTATCTTGGAAAAGGTTTCAATCGATTATGATGAGAACAAAGTTGCTACTTATGATGATTATTGTGATGAAACTTATGCTATAAAAAGTAGTGATGATTATATTTATAAAACTTGTCATGATTATGATTACCCTTTTTCTGAACATTACTCTTTTAATGTGGAAACAATTTATAGTATTCAAGTCTCTTATGATACTCCCACTATTCCGAATGAGAAGAATTTTGCTTATGTGGAGAGTAGTAAAATTTCTATGCAAGTATATCATGAAAAGAATGCTTTAGGTGCTGGTTATATTTTTGAATTCATTCATGATTCTACTTAAAATTATTATGAGGGAGGAACATATGCTTGTAGGAATTGCAATAATATCAAATTTCCTCTCTATGTGCTTAAAGTTTTGAAGTTATGCTTGTTTGGCCTTCCTATGCTAGTTGATTATTTTCCCATAAGTTGTTTGCTCACAAAATCCCTATGCATAGGAAGTGGGTTAGACTTAAATATGCTAGTCATATTCTTCATGATGCTCTCTTTATGTTTCAATTCTTATCTTTTATGTGAGCATCATTGAAATCATCATGCCTAGCTAGGGGCGTTAAACGTTAGCGCTTGTTCAGAGGCAACCCAATTTTATTTTAGTTTCTTGCTTTTTGGTTCTGTTTAGGAATAAATAATCCATCTAGCTTCTGTTTTAGATGTTGTTTTGTGTTTTAATTAGTGTTTGTGAGAAGTAGAACCTTTGGGAAGACTTGGGTGAAGTCTTTATGATCATGCTGTAAAAAACAGAAACTTTAGCGCTCACGAGATTAGATAAACTTTTTACTGGAGAGTGATATTTAGTTAATTATTTTTGCAGATGATTACTATACAAATTCCTCAGGTCCACCAATTTATTTTAGAATTTTTGGAGTTCCATAAGTTTGCGTTAGTTACAGATTACTACAGACTGTTCTGTTTTTGACAGATTCTATTTTTCGTGTGTTTGTTTGCTTATTTTGATGACTCTATGGCTAGTAAAATAGTTTATAAACCATAGATAAGTTGGAATAAAGTAGGTTTAACACCAATATAAATAAAGAATGAGTTCATTACAGTACCTTGAAGTGGTGTTTTGTTTTCTTTCGCTAACGAAGCTCATGAGATTTTCTGTTAAATTTTGTGTTGTGAAGTTTTCAAGTTTTGGGTAAATGATTCGATGGACTATGGAATAAGGAGTGGCAAGAGCCTAATCTTGGGGATTCCCAAGGCACCCCAAGTTAATATTCAATGATAACCAAGATCCTAAGCTTGGGGGTGCCCCGGATGGCATCCCCTCTTTCGTCTACGTTCATCGGTAACTTTACTTGGAGCTATATTGTTATTCACCACATGATATGTGTTTTGCTTGGAGCATCATGTCGTTTTAATTTGTTTTGCTTGCTCTTTGAATAAAATACCAAGATCTGAAATTATTAAATGGGAGAGTCTTCACATAGTTGCATAATTATCCGACTACTCTATCTTTTGGAGTAGTTTGTTGTTTGCTCTAGTGCTTCACTTATATCTTTTAGAGCACGGCGGTGGATTTATTTTGAAGAAATAGATGAACTCTCATGCTTCACTTATATTATTTTGAGAGTCTTAAACAGCATGTTAGTTTGCTTTAACAATAATAGGCATACAAGATTAGTAAAAGAAAATTTCTTATGAGTGTGTTGAATACTATGAGAAGATTGATGCTTGATAATTGTTTTGAGATATCGAGATGGTGATATTAGAGTCATGCTAGTTGAGTAGTTGTTAATTTGAGAAATACTTGTGTTAAAGTTTGTGATTCCCGTAGCATGCACGTATGGTGAACCGTTATGTGATGAAGTTGGAGCATGATTTATTTATTGATTGTCTTCCTTATGAGTGGCGGTCGGGGACGAGCGATGGTATTTTCCTACCAATCTATCCCCTAGGAGCATGCGCATAATACTTTGATTTGATAACTTGTAGATTTTTGCAATAAGTATATGAGTTCTTTATGACTAATGTTGAGTCCATGGATTATACGCACTTTTCTTCCTTCCACCATTGCTAGCCTCTCTAATACCGCGCACTTTTCGCCGGTATCATACACCCACCATATACCTTCCTCAAAACAGCCACCATACCTACCTATTATGGCATTTCCATAGCCATTCCGAGATATATTGCCATCCAATTTTCCACCGTTCCGTTTATTATGACGTGCTCCATCATTGTCATAGTGCTTTGCATGATCATGTAGTTGACATTGTATTTGTGGCAAAGCCACCTTCATAATTCTTTCATACATGTCACTCTTGATTCATTGCACATCCCGGTACACCGCCGGAGGCAGTCATATAGAGTCGTATTTTGTTCTAAGTATCAAGTTGTAATTCTTGAGTTGTAAGTAAATAGAAGTGTGATGATCATCATTATTAGAGCATTTTTTCTAGTGAGGAAAGGATAATGGAGACTATGATTCCCCACAAGTCGGGATGAGACTCTGGACTAAAAAAGAGGGGGAAAAAAGAGGCCATAAAAAAGACAGAAAAGGCCTAAATAAAAAAAATAAAAATGAGAGAAAAAGAGAGAAGGGACAATGCTACTATCCTTTTACCACACTTGTGCTTCAAAGTAGCACCATGATCTTCATGATAGAGAGTCTCCTATGTTGTCACTTTCATATACTAGTGGGAATTTTTCATTATAGAACTTGGCTTGTATATTCCAATGATGGGCTTCCTCAAAATGCCCTAGGTCTTCGTGAGCAAGCGAGTTGGATGCACACCCACTTAGTTTCTTGATGAGCTTTCATATACTTATAGCTCTAGTGCATCCGTTGCATGGCAATCCCTACTCACTCACATTGATATCTATTTATGGGCATCTCCATAGCCCGTTAATACGCCTAGTTGACGTGAGACTGTCTTCTCCTTTTTGTCTTCTCCACAACCACGATTCTATTCACATATAGTGTTATGTCCATGGCTCATGCTCATGTATTGCGTGAAGATTGAAAAAGTTTGATAACATCAAAAGTATGAAACAATTGCTTGGCTTGTCATCGGGGTTGTGCATGGTTTAAATATTTTGTGTGATGAAGATAGAGCATAGCCAGACTATATGATTTTGTAGGGATAGCTTTCTTTGGCCATGTTATTTTGAGAAGACATGATTGCTTTGTTAGTATGCTTGAAGTATTATTATTTTTATGTCAATATTAAAGTTTTGTCTTGAATCTTATGGATCTGAATATTCTTGCCACAATAAAGACAATTACATGGATAAATATGTTAGGTAGCATTCCACATCAAAAATTCGGTTTTTATCATTTACCTACTCGAGGACGAGCAGGAACTAAGCTTGGGGATGCTGATACGTCTCTAACGTATCTATAATTTTTGATTGTTCCATGATGTTATATTATCTGTTTTGGATGTTTATGGGCTTTATTAAACACTTTTATATTATTTTTTGGGACTAACCTATTGACCCAGAGCCCAGTTCCAGTTCCTGTTTTTTCCCTTGTTTCAGTGTTTCGAAGAAAAGGAATATCAAACAGAGTCGAAACGGAATGAAACCTTCTGGAGAAGTTATTTTTGGAAGGAAAGCAACCTGATAGACTTGGAGTGCACGTTAGGAAAGAAACGAGGGAGCAACGAGGTAGGGGGGCGTGCCCACCCCCTAGGGCGCGCCCTCCACCCTCGTGGGCCCCTCGTGGCTCCCCTGACGTACTTCTTTCACCTATATATACCCATATACCCTAAAACGATCGGGGAACAGAATAGATCGGGAGTTCCACGCCGCAAGCCTCTGTAGGCACCAAAAACCAATCGGGACCCTGTTCCGGCACCCTGCCGGAGGGGGGATCCCTCACCGGTGGCCATCTTCATCATCCCGGCACTCTCCATGACGAGGAGGGAGTAGTTCACCCTCGGGGCTGAGGGTATTTACCAGAAGCTATGTGTTTGATCTCTCTCTCTCTCCCTCCCTCTCTCTCTCTCTTGTTCTTGATTTTGCACGATCTTGATGTATCGCGAGCTTTGCTATTATAGTTGGATCGTATGTTTCTTCTCCCCCTCTACTCTCTTGTAATGGATTGAGTTTCCCCTTTGAAGTTATCTTATCAGATTGAGTCTTTAATGATTTGAGAACACTTGATGTATGACTTGCCGTGCATATCTGTGGTGATAATGTGATATCACGTGATTCACTTGATGTATGTTTTGGTGATCAACTTGCGGGTTCCGCCCATGAACCTATGCATAGGGGTTGGCACACGTTTTCGTCTTGATTCTCCGGTAGAAACTTTGGGGCACTCTTTGAGTTTCTATGTGTTGGTTGAATAGATGAATCTGAGATTGTGTGATGCATATCGTATAATCATACCCACGAATACTTGAGGTGACATTGGAGTATCTAAGTGACATTAGGGTTTTGGTTGATTTGTGTCTTAAGGTGTTATTCTAGTACGAACTCTAGGGCTGTTTGTGACACTTATAGGAATAGCCCAACGGACTGATTGGAAAGAATAACTTTGAGGTGGTTTCGTACCCTACCATAATCTCTCGTTTGTTCTCCGCTATTAGTGACTTTGGAGTGACTCTTTGTTGCATGTTGAGGGATAGTTATATGATCCAATTATGTTATTATTGTTGAGAGAACTTGCACTAGTGAAAGTATGAACCCTAGGCCTTGTTTCCTATCATTGCAATACCGTTTGTGATCACTTTTATCATTAGTTACCTTGCTATTTTTATATTTTCAGATTACAAAAACCTATATCTACCATCCATATTGCACTTGTATCACCATCTCTTTGCCGAACTAGTGCACCTATACAATTTACCATTGTATTGGGTGTGTTGGGACACAAGAGACTCTTTGTTATTTGGTTGCAGGGTTGTTTGAGAGAGACCATCTTCATCCTACGCCTTCCATGGATTGATAAACCTTAGGTCATCCACTTTAGGGAAATTTGCTACTGTCCTACAAACCTCTGCACTTGGAGGCCAAACAATGTCTACAAGAAGAAGGTTGTGTAGTAGACATCAATCACAGGGACTCGACGCTGGTGGAGAGCTTGCTCTTGATGGGGTCCGCGCACCGCCACTACAGGCGGCGCGCAGTCTTGCCGTGGTGGCGCAGGGAGCGCGGGGGCGTTTTCTCATGGCCATGGGACCTCTTGGCAGCTTATTTTTTCTTGCACGGGCGCTGGACGCGGCAGGTCATGCCGTGGGGCCACTCACCTTGCCGCCAAGACTCCGTCTTGGGGTAGAGGTGGTGGAGATGCTCCATGGGCCACGCCGCCCATGCCTGACAGAGGACGAGGCAGCGAGAGGGACATCGCAGGGGAGCCCCCTGCGGCGCTGACAAGCTCGGCGATGCGGTCGAGCCAGTCCTCGTAGATGCGTAGGCTGCTCTGTGCATGAGCCGGTGGCGGCGTTGGCGGCAGGAGACGAAGAACGACGGGGTGGCCCACTGATGGGAGCCGTCTGAGCGACGCGGGCGGCGAGGGCAGCCCGACGCTCAGCATGAGCGCGGCGAGCGTCCGCCATGGGGACGATGGAGCAACGGGATGCGGAGCGACGGAAAGGAAGCTTCGGCGCACCCCTACCTGGCGCGCCAAATGTCGGATAATGGGTTCCGGCAAAATCCTCAAGGTTCGAACACTGGGGTGCGCACAAAGATTTCCCCCCTGCCGATCCACGTCCTAGTTTTGCTAAGATCTCACAGACTAAGCCGACGAACTCATAACACAGGGGACACAAGATTTATACTAGTTCGGGCCACCGTTGCGGTGTAATACCCTACTCCAGTGTGGTGGTGGTGGATTGCCTCTTGGGCTGATGACGAACAGTACAAGGGGAAGAACAGCCTCCTGAGGTTGAGGTGTTCTTATGCTCGGCGAACTTGTGTGTGTGTGTGGATTCGATCAGCTCAGGCTCAGTTGCGTTCTATTGTGGTGGCTAGTCCTATTTATAGAGGCCCTGGTCCTCTCCCCAAATATTGAGCAGGAAGGGAGCCAACAACGGCCAATTTGAAAGGGGACAGCTAGTACAGTTTATCCTGACAAAAGCGGTCTTCGCCTGCAAAAGGCTCTGGTGGTGACGCCGCCTTGGGCTCCATGGTGACCTCCGTCTTGCTGTCCTGCTGGTCTTGGTCTCGTTGCACTGATATGGAAACCTTTGCTTGATGCCTCGGTACTCCGCGCCTGCGCTTGCCTCCTTAGCACCAAAGAGGAAACAAGGACACTACGCGCGCTGGCGCCCGCCTGGTCTCGATCATCATGGCTCACATCACGAGAACCTCGCGAGGTTTGCCTTGCTTTGATCTCTCCGCCCCTCGCGAGCCTGCCTGGCGAGGCCGCTCCTGAGGAGGTCTTACGTCGTCCGCCTCGCGAGGCTTGGCCCCTCGCGAGGGTCTTGAATGCCTTGTTGATGAAGATGGGCCATACGGGCCTGCTAGCAAAGCCACGCCGTGGGCCGCAGGCAGGCAAGTCTAGGGACCCCCGTTCCCAGAACGCCGATAGATGGTTCTTACTAGAAGCCTGAGGAGTACCCCAAAACCACATGGGTTGCTGCAAAGGGCCCTTCAGTGGATCCATCCACCTTATCTGACTTCACTTGTGCTAACCCATTTATCATTGATGAGTCCTTTGACTCCAATTATAAGCTGTTTAAGAATCAGGATGGTGAAGTGTTTGCCAGGTTTATTGGTACTAACAACAGGAATGGACCACCTTTGAAGAAGATCTGGGTACCTAAAGTTGTCTTGAGAAGCTTCCTGTGAATGTCATCATGACACCACCAGGGAAGAAGACAAACCCCAGACCAAAGGCTTCATATGGCCCAAAGGATTCATACAGACAAAGGACCTCACAAGGTTACCCTAACGCCAATGTTTTGCAGGGAAATTATCATCAGATTCATGAATATGAGCGTGTTTCTTCTAACTGCTATGTTCACAAATCAAAGAATTTTTCTGCATATTCATTTAAGTACTATTCACCACCTGCAAAACTATTTGCTAGGGCTCCAAAGCCAAAGTTCTTAGATGCTGCACTTAGACTCGTTGCTTCTAAGCCACCCCTTAAGATGCAGGGAAAGGTCTCCAGCCAGAAATCACTGACTTCTGAAGACAGTGCTAGGGATCTAAAACATCTTGTGGGACGCAAGATAAAGTGCCAAAATGGTATTACCATTTATTTCGTCCCTGGGTTTCTTGACGAGCATCCTATCTTACCGTCCAAGAATCTTAACTTTGATAGTATGCTTGTTCTTTATGTGTTTGTGCTTCACAATACTCTTGGTGAAGCCTATCCCGCTAACTGCACTGCAGGGTACGACTTCGAAAGCTACTGAGTGGATAATGGACAGTGGATGCACTAACCACATGACTGGTGATCAAAGTCTACTCATGGATTCAACCCTACGTCCATCTACTAAAAGCCACATCACGTTCGCTGACACTGGTAAAAGCAAGGTATTGGGCCTAGGTAGAGTTGCTATCTCAAAGGATCAACACATGGATGAAGTGATGCTTCTTGAATCCCTTGGATACAACTTAATGTCAGTCTCAATGCTTTGTGTGATCTAAACATGATTGTGATATTTGGAAAATATCGTTGCCTTGTGCTTATGGAATCTGACAAATCTCTAGTCTTCGAAGGTTATCGAAGAGGTGATTTGTATATGGTAGATTTCTCTGTAGGACCACAACTTGCCGTATGTCTTCTATCAAAAGCTTCAGAGTGTTGGCTTTAGCATCAATGGCTAGGACATGCGGGCATGAGAAACTTGCACACTCTCGTGAACAAGAAGCATATCATTGCGTTGAGGGCATCAAGTTCAAGAAGGATCATCTGTGTGGTGCTTGTGAAGACGGGAAGATGACTAGGGAAAAACATCCCTTGAAGACAATCATGACGACTTCGCGTCCCTTCGAGTTGCTACACATGGACTTATTTGTCCCTACTCACTACTCTACCCTTACTACCACTGCACATCTTATCGCTTCATTATTGTTGATGATTATTCAAGATACACCTGGGTGCATGATGTCTGCAAGAACTATGTTGGTATTTCCCCAAAGAGGAAGGGATTATGCAGCACAGGAACGGTAGGTATTTCCCTCAGTGATAAGACCAAGGTTATCGAACCAGTAGGAGAACCAATCCACACTACGTAAACAGCACCTGCACACAAATAACAAATACTCGCAAACCAACGTGTTAAAGGGGTTGTCAATCCCTTTAGGGTAACGGCGCCAGAAATTGGCAAGCGGACGTGAGAGAGTTATAATAATTTGATAGATCGAATGCCAGTGCAGCAAAGTATTTTTGTATTTTTGGTTTAATAGATCTGAAAATAAAAGGCTAAAATAGATCGCAAAGGCAAATAATATGAGAAAGAGACCCCGGGGCCGTAGATTTCACTAGTGGCTTCTCTCGAGAAAAATAGCAAATAGTGGGTAAAGAAATTACTCTTGGGCAATTGATAGAACTTCAAATAATCATGACGATATCCAGACAATGATCATTATATAGGTATCACGTCCAAGATTAGTAGACCGACTCCTGCCTGCATCTACTACTATTACTCCACACATCGACCGCTATCCAGCATGCATCTAGTGTATTAAGTTCATGGAGAAACGAAGTAATGCAATAAGAACGGTGGCATGATGTAGACAAGATCTATGTATGTAGAAATAGACCCCATCTTGTTATCCTTAATGGAAACAATACATACGTGTCGGTTCCCCATCTGTCACTGGGATCATGCACCGTAAGATCGAAACCATCACAAAGCACCTTTTCCCATTCCAAGATAAATAGATCAAGTTGGCCAAACAAAACCCAAATATCGGAGAAGAAATACGAGGATATAAGCAATCATCATATAACAGATCAAAGAAGACTCAAATAACTTTCATGGATAAAAAATAGATCTGATCATAAACTCAAAGTTCATCTGATCCCAACAAACACACCGCAAAAAGAGTTACATCATATGGATCTCCAAGAGACCATTGTATTGAGAATCAAACGCGAGAGAGGAAGCCATCTAGCTACTAACTACGGACCCGTAGGTCTACAAGAGACTACTCATGCATCATCGGAGAGGCACCAATGAACATGATGCACCCCTTTGTGATGGTGTCTAGATTGGATCTGGTGGTTCTGGACTCTGCGATGGCTAGAATTGATTTTCGTCTACTCCACTACGGTTTATGGAATATTGGGGTATTTATAGAGCAAAGAGTCGGCTCGGGAGGCACCTGAGGTGGGCACAACCCACCAGGGCGCGCCTGGGCCTCCAGGCGCGCCCTGGTGAGTTGTGCTCCCATCGGAGCCCCCCCAGGCGCTTCTCCAGCCCACTGGATGTCTTCTGGTCCAAAAAAATCCACAAAAAGTTTCGCTGCATTTGGACTCCGTGTGATATTGATTTCCTGCGATGTAAAAAACATGCAGAAAACAACAACTGGTACTTGGCTCTATGTCAATAGGTTAGTACCAAAAAATGATATAAAATGATTGTAAAACATCCAAGAATGATAATATAGCAGCATGGAACAATAAAAAATTATAGATATGTTGGAGATGTATCACCATCCCCAAGCTTAATTCCTATTGGTCCTCGAGTAGGTGAATGATAAAAACAGAATTTTTGATGTGGAATGCTGCCTAACATGTCATCTCATAATATTTTCTTTATATCATGGACATTTGGACTTTTATATTGTTCAAAGCAATAGTCTAGTTTTGACATGAGACTTAAATACTCAAGCATATCAACAAGCAACCATGTCTTTCAAAATATCAATGCTAAAATAAGTTATCCCTAGCCCATCATGCTCAATCATTGATCCATTCATGAAACACACTCGCATATTAGCTATACCCAATGCTCAAGTACGATCATAGTGCCTACTAGTTGGTGCTCTATAAGAGAAGATGGAGACTCAATTTTTTTGCATAAAGTAAAAGAAAGGCCCTTCGCAGAGGGAAGTAGGGATTTGGGTGCCAGAGCTCAAAGCGAAAATTCAGAGATAAAAACATTTTGAGAGGCATACTTTTCCCACCAACAAAAATGACTTAGAGCTCCCAACACTTTCCATGCTAGATATATCATAGGCGGTTCCCAAACAGAAAATAAAGTTTATTCCTTTTTCCACCATACTTTCACTATCCATGGCTAACCGTATCCACGGGTGCCTTCCATACCAACACTTTCAAGGAATTTATTATTTGATAACATAAAGTAAATTCATTTTTCATTTCGGGACTGGGCATCCCTAATACCTTTGCCTTACTCTCGTGCAATGACAAGTGAATAAACACTCATCGTGAGAAGAATACATCTAGCATGGAAAATATTAGCCACCCCGAACCGCCTCGTGAGCGGTACGAGCACACAAAAGAGAAATTTATTTTGAAAATTAGAGATGGCACATACAAATTTGCTTAGAACGGCAAAAGAATACCGCATATATGTAGGTATAGTGGACTCATGTGGCAAAACTGGTTTAAAGGATTTCGGATGCACAAGTAGTTATCATACTTAGTGCAAAATGAAGGCTAGCAAAAGATTGAGAAGCGACCAACCAAGAAACGAATAATCTCATAAGAGAGCATTAAGCATAATTAACACCGAATAATGCACCACAAGTAGGATGTAATTTCATTGCATGACTATTGACTTTCGTGCTTGCATAGGGAATCACAAACCTTAACACCAATATTATTACTAAAGCATAATTACTCATCAACATGACTCACATATCACATCATCATATCTCAAAACTATTACAAAGAATAAAGTTTATTTTGTCCAATGATCTTCATGATTTTTTTTATTATATCCTTTTTGGATATCTATCATTTTGGAACTAATTTTCATGTGTTGCTTTTGATAAGCTCAAACAAATATAAGTGAAGATCATGAGAATAATTTTTCTTTCTCTCAAATTAATTTAAGTGAAGCAAGATTGAATTTCTTGAAAATTTCACTAACTCTCAAATAAATCAAAGTGAAGCAAGAGAGCATTTCTTCAAATATACTAAAGCACACCATGCTCAAAAAGATATAAGTGAAGCACTAGAGCAATTCCATAGCTCATAAAAGTTTAAGTGAAGCATAGAGAGCAATTCTAACAAGTCATGGAATAATTTTGGCTCTCTCAAATAGGTGTGACCAGCAAGGAATAAAGACTTAAAACACAAAGCAAAACAAGCAAAGACTCATATCATACAAGACGCTCCAAGCAAAACTCATAGTATGTGATGAATAAAATATAGCTTCGAGTAAAATACCGATGGTCGTTAGAAGAAAGAGGGGATGCCACTCGGGGCATCCCCAAGCTTAGTTGCTTGCTTCTCATTGGATAATAGCTTGCGATGCCATGGGCATCCCCAAGCTTAGGCTCCTCTTACTCCTTATTCCTTCATCCATCGCAACATCACCCAAAACTTGAAAACTTCAATCACACAAAACTCAACAAAACCTTCGTGAGATCCGTTAGTATAAGAAAACAAATCACTACTATAAGTACTGTTGCAACCGATTCATATTTTATTCTTGCATTATATTTACCGTATTTCCTATGGCAAAAACTCTTCAAAGAAAACCATAGAATCATCAAAACAAGCACACAATGCAAAGAAAACAGAATCTGCCAAAAACAGAACAGTCTGTAGTAATCTGGATATTTCGAATACTTCTGTAACTCCAAAAATCCTAAAAACATAGGACGACTTGAGAATTTTGTATATTAATCTACTGTAAAAAAATTCAGAATTTTTCGTTGCTTCTGTAATTTTTAAAAATTGTAACTCTGGATGCAAAAGTTCTTGTTTTTTCCAGCAAGATCAAACAACTATCGCCCAAGAAGATCCTAAAGGCTTTACTTGGCACAAACACTAATTAAAACACAAAAAGCACAATCATAACAGTAGCATAATTGTGCAAACAGTCAAGAACAAAAAGCAAAAAGCAAAAATAAATTTTATTCATTGGGTTGCCTCTCAACAAGCGCTATTGTTTCACGCCCTTAGCTAGGCATAAGGCATGGATCTAAATTTTGTCATCTTTCCTCTTAATTTCCTTAGAGGTATTTTCTTCATGGGGTTTTTTATACACAACATAAAACATATTATCCATAGAAACCTTGGCACTATTAAGTTGCTTAACATCATAACCATTTGATTTCCGGCAACAATCTAAGAGTAATGTTGATTAACATTATTGAAAACTTGTTGGATTATATCTAAAATGGGGACTCTCTTTTTAAGATTCTCATCGAAGATTTGATTATCCCCAATAAAATGTCTTAAGGCATAATCACTATTGTAAAGAATTTCATCTATTACGGGCTTTTCACGATTCATACCATAAAAATCAAAGATTTCCCTAACTTCCCATATTATGTAGTCAAATTCATTCATAAGGACAAGAGTGGCCAACTTTTTAGCCCTAGGATTTTTTATAACGAGAAGCTCAAAAAACAATCTTTGCAAAGTAGGATGAGTATGGATAAATTTACTTTCAAGTTTCAGAACTAGTGCTGAAATAGCATCCACATATGATCTAGTATTTCTAAGTATAGGAGCATTATCAAGACTTATATTTCCAACACAATTGAAAATTCTTGGATACGTTCTTTTCCCATAACATTCCCTTGCCCCAAGATAAAGTTTTAGCATCCAGATTGCCCGTACGTCCAATATTAGGAGTTAGGCCATCATCTGTTGCTGCCATACCGAAATCACTCATGATTGCAAGCAAAGGATAGATCTGACGAGAAAACGGCGAACGGAAAAAGAGGGTGAATAAAACGGAAATTTTTTGTGAAGTGGGGGAGAGGAAAACGAGAGGCAAATGGCAAATAATGTAAATTGCGAGGAGATGAGGTTTGTGATTAAGAACCTGGTAGATGTTGATGATCCTCCCCGGCAACGGCGCCAAAAATTCCTTTTGATGTCTGCTAGAACTACATCGGTATTTCCCCAAAGAGGAACGGATGATGCAGCACATCAACGGTAGGTATTTCCCTCAGTGATGAGACCAAGGTTATCGAACCAGTAGGAGAACCAAGCAAAACTATGTAAATAGCACCTGCACACAAATAACAAATACTCGCAACCCGACGTGTGAAAGGGGTTGTCAATCCCTTTCGGGTAACGGCGCCAGAAATTGGCAAGCGGACGTGAGAGAGTTGTAATAATTTGATAGATTGAACACTAAATAAAATAAAGTGCAGAAAAGTACTTTTGTATTTTTGGTTTAATAGATCTGAAAATAAAGGGCAAATAAAATAGATCGTAAAGGCAATTGATATGAGAAAGAGACCCGGGGGCCGTAGATTTCACTAGCGGCTTCTCTCGAGAAAAATAGCAAATGGTGGGTAAACAAATTACTGTTGGGCAATTGATAGAACTTCAAATAATCATGACGATATCCAGACAATGATCATTATATAGGCATCACGTCCAAGATTAGTAGACCAACTCCTGCCTGCATATACTACTATTACTCCACACATCAAACGCTATCCAGCATGCATCTAGGGTATTAAGTTCATGGAGAAACGGAGTAATGCAATAAGAACGATGACATGATGTAGACAAGATATATTGATATAGAAATAGGCCCCATCTTGTTATCCTCGATGGCAATGATACATATGTGTCGGTTCCCCTTATGTCACTGGGATCAAGCACCGTAAGATCGAACCCATCACAAAACACCTCTTCCCATTGCAAGATAAATAGATCAAGTTGTCCAAACAAAACCCAAATATCGGAGAAGAAATACGAGGCTATAAGAAATCATGCATATAAGAGATCAAAGAAGACTCAAATAACTTTCATGGATAAAAAGATAGATCTGATCATAAACTCAAAGTTCACCCGATCCCAACAAACACACTGCAAAAAGAGTTACATCATATGGATCTCCAAGAGACCATTGTATTGAGAATCAAACGAGAGAGAGGAAGCCATCTAGCTACTAACTACGGACCTGTAGGTCTACAAGAGACTACTCACGCATCATCGGAGAGGCACCAATGAACATGATGCACCCCTCCGCGATGGTGTCTAGATTGGATCTGGTGCTTCTGGACTCTGCGGCGACTGGAATTGACTTTCGTCGACTCCCCTAGGGTTTATGGAATATTGGGGTATTTATAGAGCAAAGAGTCGGTTCAGGAGGCACCCAAGGTGGGCACAACCCACCAGGGCGCGCCTGGGCCTCCAAGTGTGCCCTGGTGGGTTGTGCTCCCCTCGGAGCACCCCCTAGGCGCTTCTCCGGATCACTGGATGTCTTCTGGTCCAAAAGAATCCACAAAAAGTTCCGCTGCATTTGGACTCCGTTTGGTACTGATTTCATGCGATGTAAAAAAACATGCAGAAAACATCAACTATTACTTGGCACTATGTCAATAGGTTAGTACCAAAAGGTAATATAAAATGATTATAAAACATCCAAGAATGATAATATAACAACATGGAACAATAAAAAAATATAGATACATTGGAGACGTACCAGTGCACATAATTCTCTATAATATTGAAGTGCGGGATGTCTTCAGACGATTCGCCAATCGCGCCATGACCAAATATGGCGTCAAGATCAAGCACATCAAGAGTGACAATGGCATGGAATTCAAGAACACTAGCCTCGACACCTATCTTGATATACTGGCAATCACCCAGGAGCTCTCCGCTCCATACACACCTCAGCAGAATGGCGTCATGGAGCGCAAGAACATGACCCTTATTGAGATGGCATGTACGATGCTTGATGAGTACAAGACTCCAAGAAAGTTCTGGCCTGAAGCCATTGATACTGCATGCCATATCATTAACAGAGTTTATCTTCACAAATTCCTCAATAAGACATCCTATGAACTACTCATTGGTAAGAATCCAAACATAAGCTATTTAAAAGTCTTTCGTTCTAGGTGCTGGATCAAGGATCCACATCACACTTCAAAATTTGCACCGAAAGCACATGAAAGTTTCATGCTTGGTTATGGAAAGGATTCGCACACCTACAGAGTCTTCAACCTCTTTCACTATAAAGTGGTTGAAACTATAGATGTGCGGTTCAATGAGAATAACGGCTCGCAAAGAGAGCACCTGCCAAATGTGCTAGATGAAGCTTCCCCTAGCGAATCTATCAAGCTGATGGGTACTGCAGAAATCATACCCACCGAGGAACAAGCGGAATAGGAAATTGTAGTTCCAATACCTACTACACGTGAAGACAATGCTCAGTCTAAAGATAATGATGAAGATGAAGATAGCAATCAGCAAGAGCAAAGTCTTCGCCCTGTTCATCCTCGGGTTGCCAATGAAGTTCAGATTGTGAAGATTCTTGATAGTATCAATGCACCTGGTCCTCTCACTCGATCAAGAGCAACACAACTAGCAAATTTATGTGGACACTTTGCATTTGTCTCTATATCTGAACCCAAGAAAGTTGATGAAGCCTTCATGGAACCTGAATGGATTCAAGATATGCAAGAAGAGCTTCAACAATTTGAGCTGAACAATGTCTGGGAATTTTTCAAACGTCCTAATCCTCGCAAGCAAAATATTATAGGCACCAAATGGATCTATCGCAACAAGAAAGATGAACATGGTCAACTTGTCAGAAAAAAAGCTCGTCTCGTTGCTCAAGGTTACACACAAGTAGAAGGAATTGACTTCGATGAAACATTTGCTCATGTGGCTAGGCTTGAAGCCATTCTTATACTGCTAGTATATGCCAACCACAACAACATCCTTATGTATCAAATGGATGTGAAGGGTGCCTCCCTCAACGGCAAAATTGAATAAGAAGTGTATGTAGCTCAATCACCTGGTTTTGAAGATCCAAAGTGTCCTGATATGGTCTACAAACTCAACAAGGCACTGTATGGCCTCAAACAAGCACCTCGCCCTTGGTATGACACACTCAAAGACTTCCTGAAGAGCAAATGCTTCAAACCTGGTTCTCTTGATCCCGCTCTCTTCACGAAGACATATGATGGAGAATTGTTTGTATCTATGTGGATTACATTATCTTTGGCTGCACTGATAAGAGATACAATGATGAGTTTAGGCATATAATGCAAGAGCAATATCAGATGTCCATGACGGGAGAGTTGGAATTCTTTATTGGTCTTCAAATCCGTCAAAAGTGAAATGGCATCTTCATATCACAAGAAAAATACCTCAAAGATTGCGTGAAGAAGTCTCGAATGGAAGACTTCAAAGGGTACACGATGCCTATGCCAACCAAAGGTCAATTGGGCTCCGACGACAATGGTAAAGAGTTTGATCAAAAGGTATACCTCTCCATGATTGGTTCTTTATTGTACTTATGTGCATCTAGGCCAGATATAATGCTTAGCGTTTGCATGTGTGCCCGATTCCAAGCGGCACCAAAGGAGTCGCATCACCTCGCGGTGAAGCGAATACTTAGATATTTGGCTCATGATAACCCACAAGTATAGGGGATCTATCGTAGTCGTTTCGATAAGTAAGAGTGTCGAACCCAACGAGGAGCAGAAGGAAATGACAAGCGGTTTTTAGTAAGGTATTCTCTGCAAGCACTGAAATTATCGGTAACAGATAGTTTTGTGATAAGGTAATTTGTAACGGGTAACAAGCAATGAAAGTAAACAAGGTGCAGCAAGATGGCCCAATCCTTTTTATAGCAAAGGACAAGCATGGACAAACTCTTATATAGAGAAAAGAGCTCCCGAGGACACATGGGAATTATCGTTAAGCTAGTTTTCATCACGCTCATATGATTCGGGTTCGTTACTTTGATAATTTGGTATGTGGGTGGACCGGTGCTTGGGTGCTGTCCTTTCTTGCACAAGCATCCCACTTATCATTAACCCCTATTGCAAGCATCCGCAACTACAAAAGAAGTATTAAGGTAAACCTAACCATAGCATGAAACATATGGATCCAAATCAGCCCCTTAAGAAGCAACTCATAAACTAGGGTTTAAGCTTCTGTCACTCTAGCAACCCATCATCTACTTATTACTTCCCAATGCCTTCCTCTAGGCCCAAACAATGGGGAAGTGTCATGTAGTCGACGTTCACATAACACCACTAGAGGAAAGACAACATACATCTCATCAAAATATTGAATGAATACCAAATTCACATGACTACTTATAGCAAGACTTCTCCCATGTCCTCAAGAACAAACGTAATTACTCACGGATCATATTCATCTTCATAATCAGAGGGGTATTAATATGCATAAAGGATCTGAACATATGATCTTCCACCAAATAAACCAACTAGCATCAACTACAAGGAGTAATCAACACTACTAGCAACCCACAGGTACCAATCCGAGGCTTTGGGACAAAGATTGAATACAAGAGATGAACTAGGGTTTGAGAGGAGATGGTGCTGGTGAAGATGTTGATGGAGATTGACCCCCTCCCGGAGGGAAGTTTCCCCGGCAGAACAGCTCTGCCGGAGCCCTAGATTGGTTCCGCCAAGGTTCCGCCTCGTGGCGGCGGAGTTTCTTCCCGAAAGCATGCTTATTATTTTTTCCAGGGTAAAAGACTTCATATAGCAGAAGATGGGCACCGGAGGCCTGCTAGGGGGCCCACGAGGCAGGGGGCGCGCCCAGGGGGTAGGCCCCTCTGGTGGATTCTTTCACCAGTATTTTTTATTAAATCCAAAACTAACTTCTGTGGAGTTTCAGGGCTTTTGAAGTTGTGCAGAATAGGTCTCTAATATTTGCTCCTTTTCCAGCTCAGAATTCCGGCTGCCGGCATTCTCCCTCTTCATGTAAACCTTGTAAAATAAGAGAGAATAGGCATAAGTATTGTGACATAATGTGTAATAACAACCCGTAATGCAATAAATATTGATATAAAAGCATGATGCAAAATGGACGTATCAACTCCCCCAAGCGTAGACCTCACTTGTCCTCAAGCGAAAGCCGATAACGATAAACATGTCCACACGTTTAGAGATAGAGGTGTCAATAAAATAAAATACGGACATGAGGGCATCATGATCATTCTTATAACAACAACATAATTGAATATTGCAATATGACCTCTTATGATCAAGTAATGATCTATTCACAATGTGAAGTATGAATCAGAAACTTCATTGAGAACTAACAAACTATGATCTCGGTCATTGAAGCAATTGCAATTTATCATAACATCGAAAGAGTCAATATAAGAGCTTTTCAGCAAGTACACATACTCAACTATCATATAGTATTTCACAATTGCTAACACTCACGCAATACTTATGGGTATGGAGTTTTAATCGGACACAGAGAAAGATAGGGGCTTATAGTATTGCCTCCCAACCTTTTACCTCAAGGGTAATGTCAACCATAATAGTTCATGATAACTTACATCCAATTGGATATATATACCAGGATCTTTCCAACACAATATGCTTGCCAAAGGATAAAATGTAAAAAGGAAAGGTGAAGATCACCATGACTCTTGTATAAGGTATAAGACAAGAATAAAAGATAGGCCCTTCGCAGAGGGAAGCAGAGGTTGTCATGTGCTTTTATGGTTAGATGCATGAAATCTTAATGCAAAAGAACGTCACTTTATATTGCCACTTGTGATATGGACCTTTATTATGCAGTCTGTCGCTTTTATTTCTTCCACATCACAAGATCGTATAAAGCTTATTTTCTCCACACTAATAAATCATACATATTTAGAGAGCAATTTTGATCGCATGCAACAATGAAAACTTACTTGAAGGATCTTACTCAATCCATAGGTAGATATGGTGGACTCTCATGGTAAAATAGGGTTTAAGGATATTCAAAAGCACAAGTAATATCTCTACTTGTGTAACGCCCGGATAATCAAGCTACAGTAATCCCCTACTAATGATGCCAATGGACCCGATGTGGAACTTATCATGGGATCTTCTTGTGATAATAATAATACCCTTGCTTTAAGTTCATCTAGTATCTATGTTTGGTCCTTTGCAACCGTGGTTCTGACCATGATTGTTCCCCTTTGATTCCATTTCTTGGATAAGTTAAAGCACTTGTCTTATGCAGATCAATGCATCTCCGCAACCTCTATTTTGATCTTCCTTCGAGTATTACCCTTCGGTACCTCGATAATAACAAAGAACCGTGTTGCTTCCTACGAGTCTTCATTTGGTATTGCTTCTCATCGATTTCAAATTTCCCCGGGTTTTGAGTTGTTAGTCACTCGAGAAAGCCGATAAGTGAATCGATTCCACACTCCGATTCAATAACTCTTAAGTAATTTTTGTTGCTTACGAGTTTAATAATCCTTCAAGTCATTCCTAGCCTGATCGGCTATATTTTTATCGTGTCTACTTTTAACTGTGCTACCTGGTCCTTATGCCCGGAGCAACTTTCGACGATGAGCTAAGGTTACGTCGATCTTCCTCATCTTATCATTTCACCTCGAACAACAAGCTTGACTTCGAGCTTTTGTCGAATCTGTGGTTCGCATAGTCTTTCATTTCATCCTTCCTTTTCTGCTCAATGGCATCTTCATAGAGTCTCTCGACAAAATCTGTCGTGATCACTGTCTACACTTTGGCTTCTTCAGAGATGTCAATTGAATTCATGGCAAGAAATACCATCCCTGCCCCTCGATGATTTGTGATATCATCGATGACATCTTGACTTTTTGCCAATACGGACCTGGTTGTGCTTGGTTATTCCTTATGTTCCGAGATATCTTGGAATTGTTTCTCGGTATCTCTTGAGATCTTCAAATCCAATCTTTACTTGACACCATATCATTGCCGCATCAAAGCATGATTGTGGTATTCCGAATATCAACAAGAACATCGGAAGCATAATACAAAATGTTTCTCGTTCGATGACCCTCACACCGTTGTATGGGTAATATCATGATTCTTCCCTCTCCACATTATCTAAATGCTTTTGAACTTGCTGTCCTATCATGTATATCCTGCTCCGCTTTTCCTTGGGAAGGATATACTCCCAACTCTTATGTGTAAACACATCTTCCTTTCCTTTGGGTTGCTTGATTCGATAATCATATTTTTCCTTTCCATTGGTCTGTTAAGTTTGATAGACACATTTTCCTTTCTGTCGGTTTGATTAACCTCTCTTGTAAATTTTATGATCTAAGCAGTAATAAATCCCTGCTTAAGGAAGCACCTCGGTGCCCAATTCTGTAAGTAAAACCCTGTTACTATTGTTGATGACATTCCGGTAACCACCGATGGACGAGAACTTTGCCTATTGGTCCGCCTCGTTCAACGAGCAGGAAAATAGTTCTCTTCGTCCCTCGCCCTTGGTACCAACGAGGTTCGCAACATAACTGACAGTCTATCATCTGACATGCCTTGCCATCGGCCCCCTTTCTACTTTTAACCCACATGGTGGGCCCATAACCCACAGGTCCCAGGATCGAAACCTGACTCTCATGTACCTCCCTGTCTTCCAAAATTGTTCCCCGCGCTTGGCTTCATATGTAATTCACGACCCACCTTCTTGTGATCTGTTCTAGTATCAGACGCAATACTTATTCCCATTGCTCTGAACCCCTTTCACCCTTCGTTTCAGGCAACGAACGATTGCCTACCCGGTTGGAGCTTCTTATTGCACCTCACCTTGCTCTCGACGACTTTCTTGAATTTCAACTCGAGAGATGCCTCTATGCCACATTCATTGAGATAGCCCCAGGTACCTATCTTGTGTTGAGCTCCGTCTTTCCTGAGTCTTTCCCCTTACTCCACCCCTTAAATCTCGGGACGAGATTTCTTGTAGTGGAGGAGATTTGTAACACCCGGATAATCAAGCTACAGTAATCCCCTACTAATGATGCCAAGTCATCACTGTTACTGTTGCTAATCTCACTTTGATTCAAAACCAATTCAAATTCAATTTTAAAATAAGGTCAAATAAATTATTTCTCCAAACAGTAAAACAAAAATCGCTGGGTTGCAAATTTTCACTAACAAATGTCATGAGTGTTTCAACATCATTTGGGATAGCTAATTTCCCCGGGAATTAATGCAGTTCCAAATCAGCATTTTTAAATGCTTTTCCATTTGTAAAAAATCCAAATCAATTCAAACCCCTCCCAAACCTTTTGTGGCAGGTGCCAAATATGGTAATGTATTTATTTGGCCAATGTCCCACATTTTACAGGACTCATTTTTGCAGCTCAAATATTGCATAGCATTTTTCTATATAAAAAAGAGAAAAGCAACCCCCCCTCTCACTGGGCTTCGGCCCAGCTGGCCACCGGGCCAACCAGGCCGGCCTAGCCGCCCCCTACTAACCCCCTCACCCCGTGACCTAACTGAACCCTCCCCCACGATCCCCACAATCCCCCCCGCCTGGATCTGGATCGCGCCCCGGCGTGCCCGGACCCCGCCGCCTCGTCCCTGCGCCCCATCGCCGGCGTCTCCCGTCTCCTTCGTCGCCTCCCCATGCCGGAACGCCTCCTCCCCGACCCGGCCTCCCCACGCCTCGCCGTCCTCCTCTCTCCAACGATGTGAGCGAGCCCCCCTCTCCTCTCTGCCCCGCTCAGTGCGCTCTTCACCGTCGCCCCTCGCACGTCCGCCCGCGCCCTGCCCGTGGCCCGCGCGCTGGCCACGCCCAGCGCGCACATCTGGCCCTGCAACCGCTCGCGCCTGCTTTCGCCCCGGGCCTCGCCATCTCCTCTCGCCGTAGCCGCCCGCCCCTGCTTCCCCTTGTGACGCCCCCGATTCAATCGTACACTAATCATGCACGCAAATTGTCGGTGTACTAAAGTAGGGGTACCTTAGTACCCCGAACTTGTGCACGGGCAGTAGTAACACCCCACGGCGAGGCTTGCCAGGGGAGCGCCAAGAATCTCCACGGCCCCTTCTGGGCCGAACGAAGGCCAAGTGTTTGAGCCAAGAAGACGAGACCCCGGCAAGAGGAGCTTGCCGGGCCAAGGAGACGAGACCCCGGCAAGAGGAGCTCGCCGGGACGACCAAGCCGAAGCACCAAGGCCCCGGCGGGAGGAGCTCGTCGGGAAGGCCAAACCAAGGCACCCCAAGAGAAGCCCGCCACGGCGCACCGCGCGCCCCGGCAAGGCCTGACGAGCGGCAAGCTCTCAGGCGCGGCAAGACGGCCGCCGCGGCAAGCCACCACCTCAGGCCTGCGCTCCAGCTCACCTGCCCACGCGTCGCTCTGGGGCTCTCCCAAAGGCACGTGGCGGGGCGCCGCGCAGCCTGAGGCGTGCGGTGGCATGCGACGCTGACAGGGTCGCCTCCGTGGCAATCGGAGGCGCCCCTAACGGTCCGCCTCGGCACTGTTCGGGCGACCCAGACGGGCATTTAATGCCCTTGTCCCCCGCCGTCAGAGTTAGGTGTGATAGCACTGTGCGGCCACTGTACGCACAGTCTTTTGCCATTTTTGCCATCGCCTGCGTCGCCACCTGTGGGTAACCCCTTGAGCATATAAAAGGAGGCCCATGCGCACGTAGGGGGGAGGGACGCCCAGTAGACATTCATCCACGTCCAGCTCCAAGCTTACTGTAGCTCCTTGCGCTCCAGAGCAAGAACCCGAATCAACCAGACAAGCAGCAGTAGGGTTTTACGCATCCGTGCGGCCTGAAGCTGGGTAAAATCGTTGTGTGTGTATCGCCTCGATCTGCTCTTTGCGCAGCCTCCGCTCCCCGCCGAACCGAAAAGGGGCCCCGACCCCATAGGTGTTCGAGGAGGCCGATTTCCCCCTACCTGGCGCGCCAGAGATGTCGCGGGAGACCGCGTGGCAGGCGCGCCGGGCCGAGGCGACGGATGAGGCGACCTCTCCCCACCCCGTGATCGTGGGGAGCAGGCGCCCCGAAAGCCGCGCCTCGACCCCGTTCGTTCACCGAGCCGCGCCTCCACGTCTCCCCCCCATTTAAAGGGGGAGCGGGCGTTTCGCCTTTCCGAATAAAGAAATCGTGCTCGACGTGACGCATGCCTGCGGGATTCAGCCCCGCGCACGCCACCCGCGTCACGCACGCCTCGCACGCCTCGCCCCCACGACGCCGCGATAAGCGCGCGCCACTTGGGGAAGGTGCGACGGGCACGGAGTTAAGGAGCAACACGACCCAGGCCATGCGTGCCCGTGCACTGTTTGGGCCTGGCCCAACAACGCTCGGCACCGTGTATGGCCGAGGCCCGGGGGCTCCTGTCGGTGTACTAAAGTAGGGGTACCTTAGTACCCCGAACTTGTGCACGGGCAGTAGTAGCACCCCGTGGCGAGGCTAGCCAGGGGAGCGCCAAGAATCTCCACGGCCCCTTCTGGGCCGAACGAAGGCCAAGTGTTTGAGCCAAGAAGACGAGATCCCGGCAAGAGGAGCTTGCTGGGCCAAGGAGACGAGACCCCGGCAAGAGGAGCTCGCCGGGACGACCAAGCCGAAGCACCAAGGCCCCGGCGGGAGGAGCTCGCCGGGAAGGCCAAACCAAGGCACCCCAAGAGAAGCCCGCCGCGGCGCACCGCGCGCCCCGGCAAGGCCTGACGAGCGGCAAGCTCTCAGGCGCGGCAAGACGGTCGCCGCGGCAAGCCACTTGCCGCGGCAAGCCACCACCTCAGGCCTGCGCTCCAGCTCACCTGCCCACGCGTCGCTCTGGGGCTCTCCCAAAGGCACGTGGCGGGGCGCCGCGCAGCCTGAGGCGTGCGGTGGCATGCGACGCTGACAGGGTCGCCTCTGTGGCAATCGGAGGCACCCCTAATGGTCCGCCTCGACACTGTTCGGGCGACCCAGACGGGCATTTAATGCCCTTGTCCCCCGCCGTCAGAGTTAGGTGTGATAGCACTGTGCGGCCACTGTACGCACAGTCTTTTGCCATTTTTCCCCTCGCCTGCGTCGCCACCTGTGGGTAACCCCTTGAGCATATAAAAGGAGGCCCATGCGCACGTAGGGGGGGGGGACGCCCAGTAGACATTCATCCACGTCCAGCTCCAAGCTTACTGTAGCTCCTTGCGCTCCAGAGCAAGAACCCGAATCAACCAGACAAGCAGCAGTAGGGTTTTACGCATCCGTGCGGCCCGAAGCTGGGTAAAATCGTTGTGTGTGTGTCGCCTCGATCTGCTCTTTGCGCAGCCTCTGCTCCCCGCCGAACCGAAAAGGGGCCCCGACCCCATAGGTGTTCGAGGAGGCCGATTTCCCCCGACACAAATGTGTACGATCAAGATCAGGGACTCACGGGAAGATATCACAACACAACTCTAAAAATAAAATAAGTCATACAAGCATCATAATACAAGCCAGGGGCCTCGAGGGCTCGAATACAAGTGCTCGATCATAGACGAGTCAGCGGAAGCAACAATATCTGAGTACAGACATAAGTTAAACAAGTTTGCCTTAAGAAGGCTAGCACAAACTGGGATACAGATCGAACGAGGCGCAGGCCTCCTGCCTGGGATCCTCCTAACTACTCTTGTCGACGTCAGCGGCCTCCCCGTAGCAGTAGGCACCTCCAGTGTAGTAGGATTCGTCGTCAACGGTGGCGTCTGGCTCCTGGACTCCGGCATCTGGTTGCGACAACCAGGTAAAAGGGATAGGGGGAAAAGAAGGAGAAAGCAACCATGAGTACTCATCCAAAGTACTCGCAAGCAAGGAGCTACACTACATATGCATGGGTATATGTGTAAAGGGGCAATATCGGTGGACTGAATTGCAGAATGCCAGAATAAGAGGGGGATAGCTAATCCTGTCAAAGACTACGCTTCTGGCAGCCTCCGTCTTGCAGCATGTAGAAGAGAGTAGACTGAAGTCCTCCAAGTAGCATCGCATAGCATAATCCTACCCGGCGATCCCTTCCTCGATGCCCTATTAGAGAGCGATCACCGGGTTATATGTGGCACTTGGAAGGGTGTGTTTTATTAAGTATCCGGTTCTAGTTGTCATAAGGTCAAGGTACAACTCCAAGCCGTCCTGTTACCGAAGATCACGGCTATTCGAATAGTTTAACTTCCCTGCAGGGGTGCACCACATAACCCAACACGCTTGATCCCATTTGGCCGGACACACTTTCCTGGGTCATGCCCGGCCACGGAAGATCAACACGTCGCAGCCCCACCTAGACCAACAGAGAGGTCAGCACGCCGGTCTAAACCTAAGCGCGCAGGGGTCTGGGCCCATCGCCCTGAGCACACATGCACGTTGCGTGGGCGGCCGGAAGCAGAACTAGCCCCCTTAATACAAGAGCAGGCTTACGTTCCAATCTGGCGCGCGCCGCTCAGTCGCTGACGTCGCGAAGGCTTCGGCTGATACTGGCGTCGCCGGGATTGTTGGAAATATGCCCTAGAGGCAATAATAAAAGCATTATTATTATATTTCCTTGTTCATGATAATTGTCTTTTATTCATGCTATAATTGTGTTATCCGGAAATCGTAATACATGTGTGAATACCAGACACTAATATGTCCCTAGTATGCCTCTAGTTGACTAGCTCGTTGATCAATAGATAGTCATGGTTTCCTGGCTATGGACATTGGATGTCATTGATAACGGGATCACATCATTAGGAGAATGATGTGATGGACAAGACCCAATCCTGAGCATAGCACAAGATCGTGTAGTTCGTTTTGCTAGAGCTTTCCAATGTCGAGTATCTTTTCCTTAGACCATGAGATCGTGTAACTCCCGGATACCGTAGGAGTGCTTTGGGTGTACCAAACGTCACAACGTAACTGGGTGACTATAAAGGTGCACTACAGGTATCTCCGAAAGTGTCTGTTGGGTTGACACGGATCGAGACTGGGATTTGTCACTCCGTATGACGGAAAGGTATCTCTGGGCCCACTCGGTAATGCATCATCATAATGAGCTCAAGGTGGCCAAGTGTTTGGTCACGGGATCATGCATTACGGTACGAGTAAAGTGACTTGCCGGTAACGAGACTGAACAAGGTATTGGGATACCGACGATCGAGTCTCGAGCAAGTAACGTACCAATTGACAAAGGGAATTGTATACGGGTTGCTTGAACCCTCGACATCGTGGTTCATCCGATGACATCATCGAGGAGCATGTGGGAGGCAACATGGGTATCCAGATCCCGCTGTTGGTTATTGCCCAAGAGCCGTCTCGGTCATGTCTGCATGTCTCCCGAACCCGTAGGGTCTACACACTTAAGGTTCGGTGATGCTAGGTTTATTAGGAAGACTTGTATGTGATTACCGAATGTTGTTCGGAGTCCCGGATGAGATCCCGGACGTCATGAGGAGTTCCGGAATGGTCCGGAGGTAAAGATTTATATATGGGAAGTTGTCATACGGACACTGGAAAGGTTCGGGGGCATATCGGTATTGTACCGGGGCCACCGGAGGGGTTCTGGGGGTCCACCGGGAGGGGCCACCTCTCCCGGAGGGCCTTATGGGCTGTATGAGGAAGGGAACCAGCCCAAAGTGGGCTGGTGCGCCTTCCCCCCCCCAAGGGCCCATGCGCCTAGGGTTGGGGGAAACCCTGAGGGGGCGCCCCCCTTGCTTGGGGGGCAAGCCCCCTCCCCTTGGCCGCCGCCCCCCCTCTAGATCCCATCTAGAGGGGCCGGCCCCCCTTGCCCCTTCCCCTATAAATAGTGGGGGTGAGGGGAGGGCAGAAAAACCATCCAAGGCGCAGACCCTCCCCTCCCCAACACCTCTCCTCCTCCGTCACGTGCTTAGCGAAGCTCTGCCAGAGTACTCCTTCTCCACCACCACCACGCCGTCGTGCTGCTGTTGGAGTCTTCTTCCTCAACCTCTCCTTCCCTTTGCTGGATCAAGAAGGAGGAGACATAGATTGTCCCGTACGTGTGTTGAACGCGGAGGTGCTGTCCGTTCGGCACTTGGTCATCGGTGATCTGAATCACGGCGAGTACGACTACGTCATCACCGTTCCCTGAACGCTTCCATGCGCTATCTACAAAGTGGTATGTAGATGCAATCTCTCTCCCATGACTCGTTGCTTAGATGAACTCATAGATGGATCTTGGTGAAACCGTAGGAAAAATTTTAATTTTCTGCAACGTTCCCCAACAGTGGCATCATGAGCCAGGTCTATGCGTAGTTCTCTAATGCACGAGTAGAACACAATTTGTTGTGGGCGTAGATGTTGTCAACTTTCTTGCCGCTACTAGTCTTATCTTGCTTCAACGGTATTGTGGGATGAAGCGGCCCGGACCAACCTTACACGTACGCTTACGTGAGACCGGTTCCACCGACTAACATGCACTAGTTGCATAAGGTGGCTGGCGGGTGTCTGTCTCTCCCACTTTAGTTGGAGCGGATTCGATGAAAAGGGTCCTTATGAAGGGTAAATAGAAGTTGACAAATCACGTTGTGGCTTTCACGTAGGTAAGAAAACGTTCTTGCTAGAACCCTAATGCAGCCACGTAAAACATGCAACAACAATTAGAGGACGTCTAACTTGTTTTTGCAGCAAGTGTTTTGTGATATGATATGGCCAAAGTTGTGATGAATGATGAATGATATATATGTGATGTATGAGATCATGTTCATGTAATAGGAATCACGACTTGCATGTCGATGAGTATGACAACCGGTAGGAGCCATAGTAGTTGTCATTATTCTTTTATGACCTGCGTGTCAATGGAAACGCCATGTAAATTACTTTACTTTATTGCTAAACGTGTTAGCCATAGTAGTAGAAGTAGTAGTTGGCGAGCAACTTCATGGAGACACGATGATGGAGATCATGATGATGGAGATCATGGTGTCATGCCGGTGACAAGATGATCATGGAGCCCCAAGATGGAGATCAAAGGAGCTATATGATGTTGGCCATATCATGTCACTAATATATATGTGATGTTTATTATGTTTATGCATCTTGTTTACTTAGGACGACGGTAGTAAATAAGATGATCCCTCACTAAAATATCAAAATTGTGTTCTCCCTAACTGTGCACCGTTGCTAAGGTTCGTCGTTCCGAAGCACCACGTGATGATCGGGTGTGATAGGTTCTTACGTTCGCATACAACGGGTGTAAGCCAGATTTACACACGCAATACACTTAGGTTGAATTGACGAGCCTAGCATGTGCAGACATGGCCTCGGAACACGGAGGACCGAAAGGTCGAACATGAGTCGTATAGAAGATACGATCAACATGGAGATGTTCACCGATGATAACTAGTCCGTCTCACGTGATGATCGGACACGGCCTAGTTGACTCGGATCATGTATCACTTAGATGACTAGAGGGATGTCAAATCTGAGTGGGAGTTCATTCATTAATTTGATTAGATGAACTTAATTATCATGAACTTAGTCTAAATCTTTACAATATGTCTTGTAGATCAAATGGCCCACGGTAATGTCAGCCTTAACTTCAACGCGTTCCTAGAGAAAACTAAGCTGAAAGATGATGGCAGCAACTATTCGGACTGGGTCCGGAACCTGAGGATCATCCTCATAGCAGCCAAGAAAGATTATGTCCTAGAAGCACCGCTAGGTGATGCACCATTCCCAGAAAACCAGGACGTTATGAACGCCCATCAGTAACGCATTGATGATTACTCCCTCGTTCAGTGCGGCATGCTTTACAGCTTAGAACCGGGGCTCCAAAAGCGTTTTGAGAAGCACGGAGCATATGAGATGTTCGAGGAGCTGAAACTGATTTTCCAAGCTCATGCATGGGTCGAGAGATATGAAGTCTCCGATAAGTTCTTTAGCTGCAAGATGGAGGAAAATAGCTCTGTCAGTGAACACATACTCAAGATGTCTGGGTTGCACAACCACTTGATTCAGCTGGAAGTTAATCTTCCGGATGAGGCGGTCATTGACAGAATCCTTCAGTCGCTCCCACCTAGATACAAAAGCTTCGTGATGAACTACAATATGCAGGGGATGGAAAAGACCATTCCCGAGTTGTATTCAATGCTGAAATCTGCGGAGGTGGAGATCAAAAAGGAACATCAAGTGTTGATGGTGAATAAAACCACTAAGTTCAAGAAAGGCAAGGGTAAGAAGAACTTCAAGAAGGACGGCAAGGAGGTTGCCGCGCCTGGTAAATCAGTTGCCAGGAAGAAGTCAAAGAATGGACCCAAACCTGAAACTGAGTGCTTTTATTGCAAGGGAAATGGTCACTGGAAGCGGAATTGCCCCAAGTACTTAGCGGATAAGAAGGCCGACAACACTAAAGGTATATGTGATATACATGTAATTGATGTGTACCTTACCAGTGCTCGTAGTAGCTCCTGGGTATTTGATACCGGTGCCGTTGCTCATATTTGTAACTCAAAACAGGAGCTGCGGAATAAACGGAGACTGGCGAAGGACGAGGTGATGATGCGCGTCGGGAATGGTTCCAGAGTCGATGTGATCGCCGTCGGCACGCTACCTCTACATTTACCTACGGGATTAGTTTTAAACCTCAATAATTGTTATTTAGTGCCAAGTTTGAGCATGAACATTGTATCTGGATCTCGATTAATTTGAGATGGCTACTCATTTAAATCCGAGAATAATGGTTGTTCTATTTAAATGAGTGATATGTTTTATGGTCATGCTCCGATGGTTAATGGTTTATTCTTAATGAATCTCATACGTGATGTTACACATATTCATAGTGTGAATACCAAAAGATGCAAAGTTAGTAACGATAGTCCCACATACTTGTGGCACTGCCGCCTTGGTCACATTGGTGTCAAGCGCATGAAGAAGCTCCATGCTGATGGACTTTTAGAGTCTCTCGATTATGAATCATTTGACACATGCGAACCATGCCTCATGGGCAAAATGACCAAGACTCCATTCTCAGGGACAATGGAGCGAGCAACCAACTTGTTGGAAATCATACATACAGATGTGTGTGGTCCAATGAGCGTTGAGGCTCGCGGAGGCTATCGTTATGTTCTCACTCTCACTGATGATTTGAGTAGATATGGCTATGTCTACTTAATGAAACACAAGTCTGAGACCTTTGAAAAGTTCAAGGAGTTTCAGAGTGAGGTTGAAAATCAACGTGACAGAAAAATCAAGTTTCTATGATCAGATCGTGGAGGAGAATACTTGAGTCACGAATTTGGCACACACTTAAGAAAATGTGGAATAGTTTCACAACTCACGCCGCCTGGAACACCTCAACGAAACGGTGTATCCGAACGTCGTAATCGCACCCTATTGGATATGGTGCGATCTATGATGTCTCTTACCGATTTACCGCTATCATTTTGGGGATACGCTCTAGAGACAGCTACATTCACTTTAAATAGGGCACCGTCTAAATCCGTTGAGACGACACCGTATGAATTATGGTTTGGAAAGAAACCTAAGCCGTCGTTTCTAAAAGTTTGGGGATGCGATGCTTATGTCAAAAAACTTCAACCTGAAAAGCTCGAACCCAAGTCGGAAAAATGCGTCTTCATAGGATACCCTAAGGAAACCGTAGGGTATACTTTCTACTTAAGATCCGAGGGCAAGATCTTTGTTGCTAAGAACGGATCCTTTCTGGAGAAAGAGTTTCTCTCGAAAGAAGTAAGTGGGAGGAAAGTGGAACTTGATGAAGTATTACCTCTTGAAACAGAGAGTAGCGCAGCTCAGGAAAATGTTCCTGTGGTGCCTGCTCCAATTAGAGAGGAGGTTAATGATGATGATCAAGATACTTCGGACCAAGCTCCCACTGAACTTCGTAGGTCCACAAGGACACGTTCCGCACCAGAGTGGTACGGCAACCCTGTCCTGGAAATCATGTTGTTAGACAACGGTGAACCTTCGAACTATGAAGAAGCGATGGCGGGCCCGGATTCCAACAAATGGTTAGAAGCCATGAAATCCGAGATAGGATCCATGTATGAAAACAAAGTATGGACTTTGACAGACTTGCCCAATGATCGGCGAGCGATAGAAAACAAATGGATTTTTAAGAAGAAGACGGACGCGGATGGTAATGTCACCATCTATAAAGCTCGACTTGTCGCTAAGGGTTATCGGCAAGTTCAAGGGGTTGACTATGATGAGACTTTCTCTCCCGTAGCGAAGCTAAAGTCCGTCCGAATCATGTTAGCAATTGCCGCATACTATGATTATGAGATATGGCAAATGGACGTCAAAACGGCATTCCTTAACGGCTATCTTAAGGAAGAACTGTATATGATGCAGCCGGAAGGTTTTGTCGACCCTGAGAATGCTAACATGGTATGCAAGCTCCAGCGATCCATTTATGGGCTGGTGCAAGCATCTCGGAGTTGGAACATTCGCTTTGATGAGATGATCAAAGCGTTTGGGTTTATGCAGACTTATGGAGAAGCCTGCATTTACAAGAAAGTGAGTGGGAGCTCTGTAGCATTTCTCATACTATATGTAGATGACATACTTTTGATGGGAAATGATATAGAACTTCTGGACAGCATTAAGGCCTACTTGAATAAGAGTTTTTCAATGAAGGACCTTGGAGAAGCTGCTTATATATTAGGCATCAAAATCTATAGAGATAGATCAAGACGCCTCATAGGTCTTTCGCAAAGCACGTACCTTGATAAGATTTTGAAGAAGTTCAAAATGGATCAGTCCAAGAAAGGGTTCTTGCCTGTATTGCAAGGTGTGAAATTGAGCTCGGCTCAATGCCCGACCACGGCAAAGGATAAACAAGAGATGAGTGTCATCCCCTATGCTTCAGACATAGGATCCATTATGTATGCCATGCTGTGTACCAGACCTGATGTAAACCTTGCCGTAAGTTTGGTAGGTAGGTACCAAAGTAATCCCGGCAAGGAACACTGGACAGCGGTCAAGAATATCCTTAAGTACCTGAAAAGGACTAAGGACATGGTTCTCGTTTATGGAGGTGACGAAGAGCTCATCGTAAAGGGTTACGTCGACGCTATCTTCGACACAGATCTGGATGACTCTAAGTCACAAACCGGATACGTGTATATGTTGAATGGTGGAGAAGTGAGCTGGTGCAGCTGCAAGCAGAGCGTCGTGGCGGGATCTACATGTGAAGCGGAATACATGGCAGCCTCGGAGGCAGCGCATGAGGCAATTTGGGTGAAGGAGTTCATCACCGACCTAGGAGTCATACCCAATGCGTCGGGGCCGATCAAACTCTTCTGTGACAACACTGGAGCTATTGCACTTGCCAAGGAGCCCAGGTTTCACAAGAAGACCAGGCACATCAAGCGTCGCTTCAACTCCATCCGTGAAAATGTTCAAGATGGAGACATAGAAATTTGTAAAGTGCACACGGATCTGAATGTCGCAGATCCATTGACTAAACCTCTCCCTAGGGAAAAACATGATCAACACCAGAACTCTATGGGTGTTCGATTCATCACAATGTAACTAGATTATTGACTCTAGTGCAAGTGGGCGACTGTTGGAAATATGCCCTAGAGGCAATAATAAAAGCATTATTATTATATTTCCTTGTTCATGATAATTGTCTTTTATTCATGCTATAATTGTGTTATCCGGAAATCGTAATACATGTGTGAATACCAGACACTAATATGTCCCTAGTATGCCTCTAGTTGACTAGCTCGTTGATCAATAGATAGTCATGGTTTCCTGGCTATGGACATTGGATGTCATTGATAACGGGATCACATCATTAGGAGAATGATGTGATGGACAAGACCCAATCCTGAGCATAGCACAAGATCGTGTAGTTCGTTTTGCTAGAGCTTTCCAATGTAGAGTATCTTTTCCTTAGACCATGAGATCGTGTAACTCCCGGATACCGTAGGAGTGCTTTGGGTGTACCAAACGTCACAACGTAACTGGGTGACTATAAAGGTGCACTACAGGTATCTCCGAAAGTGTCTGTTGGGTTGACACGGATCGAGACTGGGATTTGTCACTCCGTATGACGGAGAGGTATCTCTGGGTCCACTCGGTAATGCATCATCATAATGAGCTCAAGGTGGCCAAGTGTTTGGTCATGGGATCATGCATTACGGTACGAGTAAAGTGACTTGCCGGTAACGAGACTGAACAAGGTATTGGGATACCGACGATCGAGTCTCGGGCAAGTAACGTACCGATTGACAAAGGGAATTGTATATGGGGTTGCTTGAACCCTCGATATCGTGGTTCATCCGATGACATCATCGAGGAGCATGTGGGAGCCAACATGGGTATCCAGATCCCGCTGTTGGTTATTGCCCGAGAGCCGTCTCGGTCATGTCTGCATGTCTCCCGAACCCGTAGGGTCTACACACTTAAGGTTCGGTGACGCTAGGGTTATTAGGAAGACTTGTATGTGATTACCGAATGTTGTTCGGAGTCCCGGATGAGATCCCGGACGTCACGAGGAGTTCCGGAATGGTCCGGAGGTAAAGATTTATATATGGGAAGTTGTCATACGGACACTGGAAATGTTCGGGGGCATATCGGTATTGTACCGGGGCCACCGGAGGGGTTCTGGGGGTCCACCGGGAGGGGCCACCTCTCCCGGAGGGCCTTATGGGCTGTATACGGAAGGGAGCCAGCCCAAAGTGGGCTGGTGCGCCTTCCCCCCAAGGGCCCATGCGCCTAGGGTTGGGGGAAACCCTGAGGGGGCGCCCCCCTTGCTTGGGGGACAAGCCCCCTCCCCTTGGCCGCCGCCCCCCCTCTAGATCCCATCTAGAGGGGCCGGCCCCCCTTGCCCCTTCCCCTATAAATAGTGGGGGTGAGGGGAGGGCAGAAAAACCATCCAAGGCACAGCCCCTCCCCTCCCCAACACCTCTCCTCCTCCGTCACGTGCTTAGCGAAGCTCTGCCGGAGTACTCCTTCTCCACCACCACCACGCCGTCGTGCTGCTGTTGGAGTCTTCTTCCTCAACCTCTCCTTCCCTTTGCTGGATCAAGAAGGAGGAGACGTCGATCGTCCCGTACGTGTGTTGAACGCGGAGGTGCTGTACGTTCGGCACTTGGTCATCGGTGATCTGAATCACGGCGAGTACGACTACGTCATCACCGTTCCCTGAACGCTTCCGTGCGCGATCTACAAAGTGGTATGTAGATGCAATCTCTCTCCCATGACTCGTTGCATAGATGAACTCATAGATGGATCTTGGTGAAACCGTAGGAAAAATTTTAATTTTCTGCAACGTTCCCCAACAGGGATACCCATAACTACTCCCACGTAGATGGTTAGTGCGTATAGACCAAATGGCCAGACTCAGATCAAACACCCAGATCTCGTTAGGTGTGTTAAGTATCCGCGAACACCGACCATGGCCAGGCCCACCTCTCTCCTAGGTGGTCTGAACCTGCCCTATCGCTCCGCCACAAAGTAACAGTCGGGGGCCGTCGGGAACCCAGGTCCACCACTACCTGGGTGGAACCACCTGCCCCTTCAGCCCCCATCTCTGAACAGTATCACAGGTAATGTAACAGTGTAAAGTATATAGTATATGCCCGTGATCACCTCCCGAAGTGATCACGGCCCAGTAGTATAGCATGGCAAACGGACAAGAGTGAATGGCCACTGATGGAACACTAGCATCCTATACTACGCAGTAGGATAGCAGGTAAAGGTGACAACAGTAGTAACAAAGAGAGGCTATGCATCAGGATAGGAATAACAAAAGCAGTAACATGCTACACTACTCTAATGCAAGCAGTATAGAGAAGAATAGGCGATATCTGGTGATCAAGGGGGGGGGCTTGCCTGGTTGCTCAGACAAGAAGGACGGGTCATCAACACCGTAGTCGAACTGGGGGTCACCAGCAGCCTCGGGGTCTATCGGAAAGAAGTAACGGAGGGGAACACAATAAATAACAAAGAAATCAAAGCATCACTAAGCGTAACATGGAAATACGCGGTGTTAGAGGTGATCTAACGCAGGGATAGGTAATACCGACGAAGGGGGAAAACATCCGGGAAAGTATCCGCGGTGTTTCGTGTTTTCGGGCAGAGGAGCCGGAGGGGGAAAGTTGCGAGTTGGATATGCTAGGGATGTGTGGCAGATGAACGGGCTGCGTATTCGGATTCGTCTCGACGTTCTGAGCAACTTTCATGTACAAAGTATTTTGATCCGAGTTACAGCTTATTTTATATGTTTTTTCAAAGTTTTAAAGTTTTTCTAAAATTATTTATTAATTCGAATTAAAACAGGATATACTTTTTATACCCACTGAGGGCAAGCCACAGTCAATGACATGTGGGGCCAGGGGACTAGGTTGACCCAGTCAAATGTCCAGTCAGCAGTTGACTAGTCAACTGTTGACTGGTCAAACATGGGTAGTGGGGCCCAGCTGTCATTCTCACAGTTTTAATATTTTCTTTTAAGAAAAGATATTTAGAGGTGGGTACTTAAATTAGTTTATATTTAAACTAAGTTAATGGCCTTGGGCCCACGGGTCAGTACCTGTTTAGGGGTTTTTAGTTAGTGGCCAATGATGCCTCATCAGCAGGTTAAGGTGGCTAAGCGCCTGGGTTAACAAGGGACGGCGGCGACGACCATCCGGCCAACTCCGGCGTCGGCCGGACGCGTGACTAGGGGCGCCTGAAAGCCCTTGGCGCGGTGCAGCGGATGGTGGCCGCGGTAGGTGTGGGGGCGGTCTGTTGCGGTGCCGGCGTCGAGGCGAGCGGCGGCCGGAGCGGGCGTGGTTGCCGGCACGTGCGGCGGGCAGAGGCAGCTGCGGGGAGGCTGCAGGCGAAGGCGGCTAAGGCATAGGCGGCGGCCATGCGAGCCGAGGATGTGCGGGAGCAGCGGCGGTGAGGCGGCCATGGCTAGCAGCGGTGAGCGCGGCCGCGAGAGCAAAAGACGGCAACGACGGCAGTGGGAGGCACTGGACGTAGTGGCGGGCAGCAGTAGCAGGAGAAGGCACGCCCGGAGAACCCGGAGCGCGGGTGAGTCCGAGCTCACCGGGGCTGGCCGCGACGGGGCACGCGAGGGCGAGCGCCTGGGCGCGGGGACGGTGCGATTGGTGAGCGCGACGAGTTCAACACGGGGGGGGGGAGAGGGAGCACGGGGCGGTGCTCACGTTCGATGCAGGGAAGGGGCGGCGTGGCTCGATGGCGTCCGGCGAGGAGGAGGATGGGGACGAGCGTCGACGGTAGGCGGCGGGGCGTCCATCCAGCGGCGAGGTGGCGGGGCGTCCATCCAGAGGCATGGTCGCGGGGCGTCGGAGCCGGCGAGGGAGAGTCGGCAAACGGGAGGGGGCGCTGGGCGGCGCCGGGCAGCGCCAGACGGGGAGATCGGGTCGATCTCGATCTAGATCACGGGAGGGGAGAGGAACGAGCGAGAGAGAGAGTGGGGGTCGTGGGGTAGTGGGGGGAGAGGGGCTAGGGTTTCTGGCACCCGAGGGGATTAGTAACGGGCGCGGTTGGGCCGGCCTGGCGGCCTTGTAGCCTGCTGGGCCGAGGCCCAGCTGGGGGGGGGGGGGGTCTTTGTCTCTTTTATTTTTTTGTTAGTTTTGTTTTATATGTCCTATTGTTTTCTATTTATTTCCTGTTTTAATTTTAGTTCCACATTTTTTTAGGTATTAAAATATGACAATAGCTCCTAAAATAACGTTTCAAAATATCCCTCAACCATAAAATGTTTGGTGGTCAAATAAACTAATTTAGTATTTGTTTATTATTTAAAATCATTTAAATAATTGTCTTGCTACGGTTATATTCATTTTAGAGTATTTAGTCATATCATAAAAGTGTGGTTTCTCCGCCATAATTACCTATGCATCATTTAACACAACCCGAACATTTTAGTTTTAATGTTTGAAAACTTTTAATGTTTGCTTTTAATTCAATTTTGAATTGTGGATTTGAACCGGTTTTGGATCAACGTGAGATTAGCAATCGTAATAATGGTGACGTGGCATCATTAACGGGGGATTACTGTAGCCTAATTATCCGGGCGTCACAATTCTCCTCCACTACAAGAAATCTCGTCCCGAGATTTAGGAGGGGTTATAAGGGGAAGGGATCTGGTTACGAAATTCTAAAGATTTTTTTTTCGGTTATAGTTGCTCTTCTCGAAGAGGTCGATCCATTGCATTGATGTCTTCATTTTTCTACTTCAAGTCATCAAGATGAAGTCGGCATGCTTTCTTCGGGGTTTCCATCGTACTTACGAAAGAATAAGGGGGTATTCCGAGAGAACGAACCTCTACAAGGTTGACTATCTGGTCGATAACATCGGGGAAGGTGGCAGAACTTAACTCTCGAATTGAAACTTAAGAAAATATCGAGAGCAAAGTAATGAGGTTTCATGGGAAGTTTCGAGCGAGCAGGCAACCGTTCGATGCCTGAAACAGGGCGTGAAAGGGGCTCAAAGCAATCGGGAATAAGTATTGCGTCTGATACCAGAATAGATCACTAGGCAGGTGGCCCGAGAATTACATACGAACTCAAGCGCGAGGAATAACTTGGACAAAAGGGTGTACAGAAGAGTCAGGTTTCGATCCTGCGGAACTGTGGGTTATGGGCCCACCATGTGGTTTAAAGTAGGAAGGACGGTGACATCTTGCACGGTCACGATAGCAAGGCATGTCAGAGGGTAGCCTGTTAGTTATGTCGGCAACAACATCGAACCAAGGGCGAGGGACGAAGAGAACCATTTTCCTGCTCGTTGAACGAGGCGGACCAATAGGCAAAGTTCTCGTCCATCGGTGGTCACCGAAATGTCATCAACAATAGTAACAGGGTCTTACTAACAGAGGTGTACAACAAGGTGTTTACATAAGCAGAAGAATATTACTTCTTAGATCATACAGATCATCGGAAAGGTTAAACAAACCAATGTAAAGGAAATGTGATCATCAGATTAACAGGACAATGGAAAGGAAAATGTGTTTAACACATATTTCAAGGGTATATCCTTCCCAAGGACAAGCAGAGCCAGATATCCATGACAGGATATAACGTAGAAAATCCTTTAGGAAAAGGGAGAGAATTTTCATGACATTACCCATACAACGGTGTTTGGATAATTGAGTAAGAAAACATTTAGCATTGGGCTTCAAATGTTCTTTTCGAAAATCGGAGTACCATAGACATGTTTCGAGATAGCATTGACAGGGTATTCAAGCAAAGGTCAGACTTTGGAAACCCAAAGGATTCATCGGAAACAACTTATAGGATAAGTCTTACAATTTCCTCATGGAAGAATGGATAACCTTGCTGAAAGGGAATCTATAACAATAGGTCATCCGGCCAGGTGTGTTGGGCATGCCATCACCTTACCGGGTCATAAAAGACCAGTGTTATAACTCTTGGAAAAATGTTCCAACCATCACATCTGACCGAGATTCAGATCTGATCGGTGTTATGATACCTTAGACTCAGGATGCCTGAGAAGAAAAGGTGCAACACAAATTGTCAAGATGACATTGTAAGATTCTCAGGAATTGAACTGTGGAAGCGAGTTTTGAAACAAGAGTTCATCATTAAACCAAGGAGAGGATGAGGAAGTAGCTGATGGACTCAGCGACAATTCACCGAGATTTCCCTAAAAGTGGATTTCCACAATTATGTGAGCAAGGAGATATCATTTGTCAGATCAAATGATATAATGATTTATGCTCGAGGAAAACATACATAATTAAACATTGGTTGAAAGGTGCACCCAAAATATGGGTTGGATTGCACGACCAATGTCAGAATGGTGATGGTGAGAAGTATCACCATACCAAGAATTCTTAAGAGGTGGTGAAATTCTCACAACATTGAGGACATAAGAGATGTTAATGTTCCAAGGTAAAGAAGAACAATTGCTGGATAGCAAGGAACTCAAGGTATATCACCAAACACGAACAAGCTTGTGTTGGTGGGAAGGCAATAAGGAGGTCGATGATAATGCAGATCATCGAGGGCAATGATGGTATTTCTCATCATGAACTCAATTGATATCCTGAAAGAGCTCGTAAGGTTGATGCTGATCACGACACATTTTGTCGAGAGATTTCAAGATGTAATCGATCGACGATGACATCAATTCAAATGTATGGTGAACAAAAAGGTTATTGGAACCAAGGGTACGACACAAACTCGAGACCAAGTTTGTTGTTCCAGTAGAAATGATATGACGAGGAAGATCGATGTAAGATTAGGCCATCTTCGAAAATTTTGCTCCGGGAATGACCAGGTAGCATAGTTGAAATTTAGCACAATAATGATATAGCCAACCGGGCTAGAAATGACCCGAAGGATATTAAACACATGGGCAATAAAAATTACTTATAGTTATTGAACCGGAGTACAGACTCGATTCACTGTCGGTGTCCTTGAGTGTCTAACAACTCAGAACTCGGGGAAAATTTTGGAATCAGTGAGAAATAATACTTGAAGAAGAACTCATAAGAAGTTCTACAGTTCCATGATAATCTCGAGATACTAGAGGGGGGTAATACTCGATGACAGATCAAAGTAGAGGCTGGAATGGGATATTGCTCCGCAGCAGACAAGTCCTTACACTTGCATGAGAAATGGTATTTAAAGGAGAACATGGTCGAAACCATGATTGCAAAGGATCAATTCACCGATACAAAGGATAGTATATCAAGGAAATAGTTACCAGAAGTTTCCATGATAGGATCTACATCGTGTCCATGGGCATGAACACAAAGTTCAAGGTCGACTCCCACTTCTCCAATGCATAACCTTTCATTCACTTCTCGCGTTCGATGAAGTTGCAGTGTTGAAATTTTATCTGGCGAAGCACCATAAGAGTATGACTCGTGAAAACCTTCGGGTTCACACGGTTTAGAGAAGGCATATGTTCAACCCATAGGGCTTCTTAGAAACATATACCACAGTTACAGTAGTATATGCCACTAGCTCGAAAGCAGAGCATGGTTGGCCAAGCAGATGATACAATTTACCAAGGGCATTATGTATCAGGTAAAGAACTCACAAGAATTTTGGTTGTGAAGGACATTGTCGGATAATAACCAGGCAATGGGTATGGTGGTCCACAACGGGGCTAATGTGAGCATCGGAACTCAATCTAAGGAAGAAGGAATGCCAAGGCATCGGGTTATGGAAACCACTGGCTAATTCAAAGCTTAATGCAAAGAAATTTTATGATCTCCAAATCAAGGGATCAGAAGCAATCGCTCTGATCGAAAATGAATAAGTTCAATAGACTTAGGGGCACAACCGACAACAATATGATTAGCGAGAATCAGCCCACGTTTTCAAATGACGTCTGAGACGGAAGAGTGAGTTCTAGGATCTGATTGAGGATTGCGAGCATTCGCAACAAATTGAATCAACGGACTCAAAATGATCTTGCCAAAGGAGACTAATGATTATTGCCAGCCATATGGAAAGCATCCATAATGCCAGCAGACAAGTATTTGCAGAGCAATAAGTTACTAAAGATTTTCGGAGGATCAAATAGTATTTCGAAGACTTTTATGAAACACAAACAACTGGGGTAAGCGGATACTCGATAAGGGCGAGAAATTATCCGTAGGAGTATTCAGGTGGAAAGGAACTGCAAGGCAGTAGGCACAAAATATTCTCGGGGTATCTTGTAATAACAAGATCGACTGGGAATAAAAGTAAGTACGACAGGTGTAAGTATTTATCCATAGGGATATTTCGGTGGAAGGTAATTGCAAAAGAAACGGGCACAAGGTCTAGAGAGAATATCGGAGAGTATCTTCGAAATCTTCGGGTGCAGCCGGCGATCATCTGGACTGAAGGGGCTCTCCGGGAGAAAGTATTTTCGAGAACCTAAAGTTAGATTTTAGTAAAAATCGTTTACCCCGAATAGAAGAGAGTTCAGAATCCCGGAGTAAAGCGCGAGGAGTAAAATATCCTAATTCCACCCAATGGCGACGTGGGCCCATAGGCCGCGCAACCATGTTAGTAAAACATTTTTCATCGACTAGACTCAACTTCGGCCAAGGAGTTGGAAAGGGGATTCCTACAGGCAGTCGGCTCTGATACCAACTTGTGACGCCCCCGATTCAATCGTACACCAATCATGCACGCAAATGTGTATGATCAAGATCAGGAACTCACGAGAAGATATCACAACACAACTCTAAAAATAAAATAAGTCATACAAGCATCATAATACAAGCCAGGGGCCTCGAGGGATCGAATACAAGTGCTCGATCATAGACGAGTCAGCGGAAGCAACAATATCTGAGTACAGACATAAGTTTAACAAGTTTGCCTTAAGAAGGCTAGCACAAACTGGGATACAGATCGAACGAGGCGCAGGCCTCCTGCCTGGGATCCTCCTAACTACTCTTGGTCATCGTCAGCGGCCTGCCCGTAGCAGTAGGCACCTCCAGTGTAGTAGGATTCGTCGTCAACGCTGGCGTCTGGCTCCTGGACTCCGGCATCTGGTTGCGCCAACCAGGTAGAAGGGATAGGGGGAAAAGAAGGAGAAAGCAACCGTGAGTACTCATCCAAAGTACTCGCAAGCAAGGAGCTACACTACATATGCATGGGTATATGTGTAAAGGGGCAATATCGGTGGACTGAACTGCAGAATGCCAGAATAAGAGGGGGATAGCTAATCCTGTCGAAGACTACGCTTCTGGCAGCCTCCGTCTTGCAGCATGTAGAAGAGAGTAGACTGAAGTCCTCCAAGTAGCATCGCATAGCATAATCCTACCCGGCGATCCCCTCCTCGATGCCCAGTTAGAGAGCGATCACCGGGTTATATGTGGCACTTGGAAGGGTGTGTTTTATTAAGTATCCGATTCTAGTTGTCATAAGGTCAAGGTACAACTCCAAGCCGTCCTGTTACCGAAGATCACGGCTATTCGAATAGTTTAACTTCCCTGCAGGGGTGCACCACATAACCCAACACGCTTGATCCCATTTGGCCGGACACACTTTCCTGGGTCATGCCCGGCCGCGGAAGATCAACACGTCGCAGCCCCACCTAGACCAACAGAGAGGTCAGCACGCTGGTCTAAACCTAAGCGCGCAGGGGTCTGGGCCCATCGCCCTGAGCACACCTGCACGTTGCGTGGGCGGCCGGAAGCAGAACTAGCCCCCTTAATACAAGAGCAGGCTTACGTTCCAATCCGGCGCGCGCCGCTCAGTCGCTGACGTCACGAAGGCTTCGGCTGATTCCACGACGCCGGGATACCCATAACTACTCCCGCGTAGATGGTTTGTGCGTATAGACCAAATGGCCAGACTCAGATCAAACACCCAGATCTCGTTAAGCGTGTTAAGTATCCGCGAACGCCGACCAGGGCCAGGCCCACCTCTCTCCTAGGTGGTCTGAACCTGCCCTGTCGCTCCGCCACAATGTAACAGTCGGGGGCCGTCGGGAACCCAGGTCCACCACTACCTGGGTGGAACCACCTTCCCCTTCAGCCCCCATCTCCGAACAGTATCAGAGGTAATGTAACAATGTAAAGTATATAGTATATGCCCGCGATCACTTCCCGAAGTGATCACGGCCCAGTAGTATAGCATGGCAAACGGACAAGAGTGAATGGCCACTGATGGAACACTAGCATCCTATACTACGCAGTAGGATAGCAGGTAAAGGTGACAACAGTAGTAACAAAGACAGGCTATGCATCAGGATAGGAATAACGAAAGCAGTAACATGCTACACTACTCTAATGCAAGCAGTATAGAGAAGAATAGCCGATATCTGGTGATCAAGGGGGGGGGGGCTTGCCTGGTTGCTCAGACAAGAAGGACGGGTCATCAACACCGTAGTCGAACTGGGGTCACCAGCAGCCTCGGGGTCTACCGGAAAGAAGTAACGGAGGGGAACACAATAAATAACAAAGCAATCAAAGCATCACTAAGCGTAACATGGAAATACGCGGTGTTAGAGGTGATCTAACGCAGGGATAGGTAATACCGACGAAGGGGGGAAACATCCGGGAAAGTATCCCCGGTGTTTCGTGTTTTCGGGCAGAAGAGCCGGAGGGGGAAAGTTGCGAGTTGGATATGCTAGGGATGTGTGGCAGACGAACGGGCTGCGTATCCAGATTCGTCTCGACGTTTTGAGCAACTTTCATGTACAAAGTATTTTGTTCCGAGTTACAGATTATTTTATATGTTTTTTCAAAGTTTTAAAGTTTTTCTAAAATTATTTATTAATTCGAATTAAAACAGGATATACTTTTTATACCCACTGAGGGCAAGCCACAGTCCATGACATGTGGGGCCAGGGGACTAGGTTGACCCAGTCAAATGTCCAGTCAGCAGTTGACTAGTCAACTGTTGACTGGTCAAACATGGGTAGTGGGGCCCAGCTGTCATTCTCACAGTTTTAATATTTTCATTTAAGAAAAGATATTTAGAGGTGGGTACTTAAATTAGTTTATATTTAAACTAAGTTAATGGCCTTGGGCCCACGGGTCAGTGGCAGTTTAGGGGTTTTTAGTTAGTGGCCAATGATGCCTCGTCAGCAGGTCAAGGCGGCTAACCGCCTGGGTTAACAAGGGACGGCGGCGACGACCATCCGGCTAACTCCGGCGTCGGCCGGACGCGTGACTAGGGGCGCCTGAAAGCCCTTGGCGCGACGCAGCGGATGGTGGCCGCGGTAGGTGTGGGGGCGGTCTGTTGCGGTGCCGGAGTCGAGGCGAGCGGCGGCCGGAGCGGGCGTGGTTGCCGGCACGTGCGGCGGGCAGAGGCAGCTGCGGGGAGGCTGCAGGCGAAGGCGGCTAAGGCATAGGCGGCGGCCATGCGAGCCGAGGATGTGCGGGAGCAGCGGCGGTGAGGCGGCCATGGCTAGCAGCGGTGAGCGCGGCCGCGAGAGCAAAAGACGGCAACGACGGCAGTGGGAGGCACTGGACGTAGTGGCGGGCAGCAGTAGCAGGAGAAGGCACGCCCGGAGAACCCGGAGCGCGGGTGAGTCCGAGCTCACCGGGGCTGGCCGCGACGGGGCACGCGAGGGCGAGCGCCTGGGCGCGGGGACGGTGCGGTTGGTGAGCGCGACGAGTTCAACACGGGGGGGGGGGGGGGGGGGGGGAGAGGGAGCACGGGGCGGTGCTCACGTTCGATGCAGGGAAGGGGCGGCGTGGCTCGATGGCGTCCGGCGAGGAGGAGGATGGGGACGAGCGTCGACGGTAGGCGGCGGGGCGTCCATCCAGCGGCGAGGTGGCGGGGCGTCCATCCAGAGGCATGGTCGCGGGGCGTCGGAGCCGGCGAGGGAGAGTCGGCAAACGGGAGGGGGGCGCTGGGCGGCGCCGGGCAGCGCCAGACGGGGAGATCGGGTCGATCTCGATCTGGATCACGGGAGGGGAGAGGAACGAGCGAGAGAGAGAGTGGGGGTCGTGGGGTAGTGGGGGGAGAGGGGCTAGGGTTTCTGGCACCCGAGGGGATTAGTAGCGGGCGCGGTTGGACCGGCCTGGCGGCCTTGTAGCCTGCTGGGCCGAGGCCCAGCTGGGGGGGTCTTTGTCTCTTTTATTTTTTTTGTTAGTTTTGTTTTATATGTCCTATTGTTTTCTATTTATTTCCTGTTTTAATTTTAGTTCCACATTATTTTTAGATATTAAAATATGACAATAGCTCCTAAAATAACGTTTCAAAATATCCCTCTACCATAAAATGTTTGGTGGTCAAATAAACTAATTTAGTATTTGTTTATTATTTAAAATCATTTAAATAATTGTCTTGCTACGATTATATTCATTTTAGAGTATTTAGTCATATCATAAAAGTGTGGTTTCTCCGCCATAATTACCTATGCATCATTTAACACAACCCGAACATTTTAGTGTTAATGTTTGAAAACTTTTAATGTTTGCTTTTAATTCAATTTTGAATTGTGGATTTGAACCGGTTTTGGATCAACGTGAGATTAGCAATCGTAATAATGGTGACATGGCATCATTAACGGGGGATTACTGTAGCCTAATTATCCGGGCGTCACACCCCTGCTCGGTCCTACCCCGCCCGCGCTCACCCATGGTCGCCCGTGCGTGTCGTGAGCGCCCGCGCGCCCCTCTTCCTGCCTCTGCGGCCGTCGCCGCTAGCCCGCTACCGCCTCGCCGCTCACCCGCTACCGCCTAGCCGCCCTGCACTCCGCCGCCTGGGCGCGCGCCCGCCTTTGTTCGCCGACGCGGCCGTCGCCCTGTCGTGCCTGCTCGCTGCTGCTACCGGACATGGCCGCCGGAGCTCCTGAGCGCGCCCAACCGCCGTTGCCGCCCTGGGCCTCTGTCCAGTGAGGCCCCGATCGGTCCTAATTAGTGTGGCCTAACCCCCCGTTGGCACCAATCTGTCCACTTGTAGACACTGCATGTGGGCCCCACTGGTAATTGAACTAGTTAAGTAAACATGTTAAAACTATAGTCAATGACATGCGGGCCCCTTTGACCCCGTTGACTGGTCAATGTTGACCCAGTCAACGCTGACTGGACTTGCTGACTGGGCCCCTGGACCCCACTGTCATACACGTAGGCTAGTGTAGCACTAGGTAGCAAAAGTGTATTCTGCTTTCATTTTCGAATTAAAGATAATTTCAGAAATGTTTAAAACTTTGAAAATTCATAGAAAATAAGCCGTAACTCAGATGAAAATGTTTTCTACATGAAAGTTGCTCCGAACGATGAGACGAATCCGAATACGCCCTCCGTTCGTGTATCACACGTCCCTAATATAGCGAACATTGAACTTTTCCACTCCGGTTCATCTGTCTGACAAACGTCCGGAACCGGGAAAACATTCCCGGATGTTTTCCCCCTTCGCCGGTATTACCTATCCCTGCATTAGATCACCTCTAGCACCGCGTATTGCCATGTTATGCTTTGTGATGCTTTGATTGCTTTGTTATTTATTGTGTTCCCCTCCGTTACTTCTTTCCGGTAGACCCCGAGACCGCTGCCGGTACCCCTGTGATCGACTACATCGACGACGACCCCTCCTTGCCAGAGCAACCAGGCAAGCCCCCCCTTTGATCATCCCGATATCGCCCATTCCATTCTATCATGCTTGCATTAGATTTTGCTACTGTTATTGTTTGCTCCTATTCTGATGCATAGCCTCCTTTTGTATCCTACTTGCTTATCCTAAACTGCTTAGTATAGGTTGGTTAGTGATCCATCAGTGACCCCCACATTGTCCCTGTTGCCCCTGCTTCATCATTGAAGACCCGATCAACGGGATCGAAGACCAGGCCCCGACACCGCACATAACTTTCCCCTTAGTTGCTCGACACTACTGGGTTACTATCGAGTGCCGAGGGTGAACCCTCTACAGCACTTCTGATGTTAACCTGTAGTGTAGCTATTCGTTTGTGGTCATCGAGGGTGATTTCCTCCTTAACCACTTCCGATACGGCTCTATCGTGCAACCCCTCAAGTGTGAACTTCGAGGGTGGCTCCTCTTACGTTCACCTTGATGTTTACATCTGGTGGAATTCATCGGGGGTGATTCCTCGGGTTTTTCCCCTTGATGTTTGGACACACGGATACTTGAACTTTACCACCGTTACTTGGAAAGACGGGTCGACCCTGAGGGGTACCCGTGCGAGCTTAATTGCGAGTGATGTGGAGTCGGGCGGACCTGGAAGATGCCCGCCAGATAATTACGAGGCGTGGCCGGGCATTCCTAGCCCTTGCCGCAAGTCCTCGAGACGGGGCAACGGGGTCACCTCTTTCGTGAGTCTCTGCTTGTTACCGCGCGTTCCTAATCCACTAAGATTTGGATATTTGATCCGAGGGGCCTCTGGCCTGATAGCACTAACCATCACGTGGGCATAGTATGGGCGTTCTACGTCGTATGCATCAGCCGAAGCTTAATAGACGTTAGCGACTGAGTGGCGCGCGCCGGGTTGGACTAGTAGGCTCCTTCCTTTTTAGGAAGGTAGCTAGGTCTGCTCACCGGCCGCGTACGCAACATGCAGGAGTTCCCGGGGAGATGGCCCATGACCCCTGGGGGCATAGGTTTAGTCCGGCGTGCTGACCTCTCTATTAAGCCTAGGTCGGGTTGCGGCGTATTGTTTGGCCGAGGCCGGGCATGACCCAGGAAAGTGTGTCCGGCCGGAGTTAATCGAGCGTGGTGGGTAAGTTGGTGCACCCCTGCAGGGAAGAAAACATCTATCGATAGCCTGTCCTACGATAACGGACACTTGGAGTTGTATCCCGATCGATACAACTAGAACTGGATACTTGTGATGAGAACTGGATGGTGATGAGGATTTGATTGTGATGATAACCCGATAGTATGGCTCTGGGATGCCTTTCTCGCAGGGAGTCGAGAAAGGATCTCCGGCCGAGGTTGATAACACTTCTACTACTTTACTTTATGCTACTCTACTCCCTCCGGTTGCTGCAAGATGGTGGTTTCCAGAAGATGCTAGTCTTCGATAGGACTAGGCCTTCTCTCTATTCTGGCATTTCTGCAGCCCAGTCCACATATACAGCCTTCCTTTGATAATGTTGCATATGTAGTGTAGATCCTTGCTTGCGAGTACTTTGGATGAGTACTCACGGTTGCTTTGCTCCCCCTTTTCCCCCTTTCTTCTTCTTTCCGGTTGATGCAACCAGATGTCGGAGCCCAGGAGCCAGATGCCACCATTGATGCCTACTACTACGTGAAGACCGCCGACGACCAGGAGTAGTTAGGAGGCTCCCAGGCAGGCGGCCTTGCCTTTTCGATCGATGTTGCTTTTGTGCTAGCCTTCTTAAGGCAAACTTGTCTAACTTATATCTGTACTCAGATATTGTTGCTTCCGCTGACTCTTGTGTATTCGAGCTTATGAATTCGAGCCCTCGAGGCCCCTGGCTTGTAATATAAAGCTTGTATTATTTTAATTTGTGTCTAGAGTTGTGTTGTGATATCTTCCCGTGAGTCCTTGATCTTGATCGTACACATTTGCGTGTATGATTAGTGTACAATTGAATCGAGGGCGTCACAACTTGGTGCAAAGAATTTGGCTAGCAGGAGAGGGAAAGGCAAGCTCAACATGTTGGATAATCCATGACAATATACTTTATTTCGGATATAAGAAAACATAACCCATTACGTTGTCTTCCTTGTCCAACATCAACTCTTTAGCATGTCATACTTTAATGAGTGCTCACAATGATAAAAGATGTCCAGGATAGTATATTTATATGTGAAAACCTCTCTTTCTTTATTACTTCCTATTAACTGCAACGATGACCAAAACTATGTTTGTCAACTCTCAACAACTTTTATTCATCATACTCTTTATATGTGAAGTCATTACTCTCAATAAGATCAATTTGATGTCACATCCCTAGCTAGGCCATGCATTAGAGTGTGCATCATGTTTACATTCTATTAATTCTGAAATGGGAAATGCCAGAACCCCCAACACACACTCCCCCCCCTGGAAATAACTAGGGTTTACTAAAATCTTTTTCAATGAACCTGAAATGCCCTTCTGAAATGTTCACCCCCTTTGTTTTGGGATTAAACCTTTGACAAAAGTGGTGCACAATTTTCTAGGTCAACAGAAGGTTTTTGAATTAACACATAAGTATTTGAATTTGGGCATTTAAAATTTATAAAAATATTTTAAATGTTCAAATATTCTCAAACAGAAATGTTTCATGTTGTCTATATTTTAAATAGCAAGCATGAGCAGTTTGGGGATTTTTGGAGTTGTTTAAGTATTTTAAATAAGTCCACAAAGTTGCAGAAATAATAGAAAAGAAAACAGTTAAACAGAAAATACAACTAACTTACCTGGCGGCCCACCTGGCCGGCCCAGCCCACCAGCCGCGCCAGCGAGCTGCTTCGCCTCGCCAGCCAGGCAGGCAGGTGCTCGACGCCGGAGCAGGAGCTCGCCACGCAGCGCCCTGCCTCCCTGCTTCACCTTCCTCGCCGCCCGACGCGCTGGACGAGCTCCACGTCCTGCCCCGACTCCCCTGGACACGCCACTCGCTCCTCTGCCCCTCTCTCTCGCTCTCCAGCGCCATGGCCGACGCCATCGTCGCCGCACCGCCGCCATAGTCGTGCTCCTCGTCGTCTCCACGCCGCACCACCGTGTCCACAAGCTCCGCCATCCTCCTCTCCGTCGATCAGGCCGAGCCCACAGCGCCTGCGTGCCTCGAAACTGCCGCACCAACCTCGCCCGACACCGCCACCGCCGGAGATCCCCTTCAACGCCATCGCCGCACCAGCTCGTCCCCGACTCCGCCATCAGCTCCATCGCGACCGGTGAGAGCCTGGCCACCTTCCCATCCTCTCTGCTCCCTCTCTCGAGCCCTGTAGTGACTGCACGAAGCTCGCCGCACCCACCGCCGCGGAGCTCGTCGCCGACGTGTCTCCGGCTAACCACTGGCCACCTCACCACGTCTAACTTACTCACCGCACACCCAGGAGCCCAACGCACCGCTCCTCGAGCCTCGCAGTGCCCCGTAGCTCGTTTCCACTCTCACCCGAGCTCCGGCGACCGCCAACGTCGTCGCCGGCGCCGACTCCGGCCACCCCGACCCCAACCTACTCCACCAAGAGCTGCGGTTCATCGCCAGCTCCACTTAGATGCCTTCCGCGCCTCATTTGATGGCCGGAATGGCCAAAACCACTTTCCTCCGCCGCGACTGACCTCGCCGGCGGCTAGACGCCGGCGGGTTTGACCTTAAACACCGACTGGGTGGGCCCCAGTTGACTTTCTGAGTCGATGACAAGTGGGCCCCCCCTGCTAATCTTTCTGGTTAACTTAAATTAGTTTAGTTAGTCTAATTAAGCACTGACACGCGGGTCCCACTGGTCAGTTTGACCTGGGCGACCCCGTTGACCCATGACGTCACACTGACGCCAGGCTGACGCAATAAATTATTTTGCTGGATTTATTTTTATACAGGAAAATCCAGAAAATAGTTCAAACTTCAAAAATTCATAGAAAATTATCTGTAACTCCAAATGCAAAGTTTTATATATGAAAAATGATCAGAAAAATCCAATCTACCCATTGGTGCTAGTTTCATGCATGTTAAAACAAGTTAAAGCCCCTGTTTAGGCATTATAAGATATTGCACTAATATGATCTTATAATTGCACTACCATTTGAATCTTTGGTTCAAATAGGGTCATTTCCTTCTAGTTTAACTTGCACAAGACCAGGACACATTCATATTGCTATGTCATTGCATGCATCATATTGTTGCATATCGTCATGTATTGATTGTGTTGCAATGTGTCATTCGTAGTAGGTTCTGCCTCCGAGGATATCTCCGAGTATCCAGTTGAAGGGCAGTATCCCACCACCACTCCATCAGGCAAGCAAAACCATTGATCATTCCGATACAAACCCATGTTCTCGCTTCTGCTCTCGTTTACTGCATTAAGACAACGCGTTTCAAACTGCTGTGTGTCGCGGTAGTTGAACCCACTTCCTTTGCATGACCTGTCATTGCCACAGTAACTAGATGAAACCCACTAGCATGTGTAGGAGTTGATTGAGCCAATACATGTGTATGTGTGTTCCTACCATGCTATGCTTGCTATGCTTAGAGTTGTGTCAGGTCTGGTTCATCGGGATGATGATCCGGAGTGAAAGGTTGGGTCGTTGTCGAAAGTGTGGAAGTGTTGAACACGATTTGGTAAAGGAGTTGATGAAAGGCCATGTAGGAGTACATGGTGGGTTGTTTCATTGAGGCTGTCCCTAAGAACTGAGATCTGTGTTTGTGATCCATGATTCAGCTACTACCACACATTGGGCCCTGAAATATGACCCCGCTCGACTTCTTAATCACCCCTGTTCTCTGTCCAGGAGTTGCAAGTAGTTTCTGGTGTTTGTAGTATGCTGGGGGCCGCACGCAGTGCTGACCATCGGGGTGGGCTGTGTTGTGGTAGGCACGTGGCCGGGTCAACCGGGCGCCCGTTTGGTGTCTCGGAACCCTGTTCACATCGTTCGGGGCCGTTAGTGGAAACCTCGGCCGGACTCCCTGCGGATGGAACCCGAATAGGCGATAAACCTGGACTAGAGACTTGAGTGTTTAGGTAGGTCGTGGTCTACATCCACGTCGGCTTTCGCTTGAAGTCTGCCGAGCACATGTCGTGTGCAGACGCTAAGTGGTGGAAACATGTGTGAAGAAGTACACCCCTGCAGGGTTATAAATAATCTATTCGAATAGCCGTGTCCGCGGTAATGGACTTCTGGTTCGCTTATATCAGTTCATAGACAAGTTAAATGGATACTAATAAAAATCTCAAGATAAGTGTGAGTATCGCGGATGGCCCTCTCGTGGGATGGCGAGAGAGGATCCACGGTGGAGTATTGTGTTGGTGTTAGTGGACTCGTGTGCGACAAATGATTTACAAATGGTGTCTATCGTAGGATAGCTTAGCCAAGGGTCAAAGCTGGCTTGCTGCAATAACCCCACTACCTTCTTGAGAATGCGCATGTATAGTAGGTTCCTGTTGTAAGACTTGCTGAGTACCTCCGTACTCATGTTGCTTTAATCATGTTTTTCAGACGACTACACCAACCCCTCTGATGGGTTCTATGTAGACCTCGACGTTGACGAGTGACTTATCACCCAGGTGGTGATCCAAGACTTGTGAAGGGTCTTTGTAGATAGACAGGCTTCGTCAAGCCTTCTTTCTTTCTAGTGTCTGTACTCAGACTACTTTGCTTCCGCATGTGCTTGTATGTTTGTATGACTTGAGTGTTGGGTCATGTGACCCTATCTGTATGGATGATATGTATGGCTCCTCGGAGCCTTCTAAATAAAGTACTTGAGTCGTAGAGTACTGTTGTGATGCCATGTTGTATTTACTCATATCGGGCATATTGTGTGTATGATTGAAATGCTTGGTATGAGTGGGATCCGACTATCTAGTTGTTTATCCTTGGCAGCCTTTCATATGGGGAAATGTAGGTCTTGTGCTTCTGAGCGATAGTAGTCCGCTACAGCCCGGATCACCGGAGTCCTGCTAGCCCAGCACTACTGCTTGGACACTTGACTGGCCGGCATGTGTTTCACGTCATTCCTATGTCTGTCCCTTCGGGGAAATGTCACGCGCTGTTATTCGGAGTCCTGCCTAGCCTGCTACAGCCCGGGTTACCGGAGTCCTGTTAGCCCAGTGCTACAGCCCGAATAGATACGTTGATGACCGACATGTTCGATGTGACTCATGTATGCCTGTCCTCATAGGCTAGCGCCGCTTTGGGTTCACGACTAGCCATGTCGGCCCGGGTTCTCTGTCATATGGATGCTAGCGACACTATCATATACGTGAGCCAAAAGGCGCAAACGGTCCCGGGCCAGGTAAGGTGGCACCCGTGGGAGCACCGTGCGTGAGGCCACAAAGTGATATGATGTGTTACACGCTGGATCGATGTGGCTTAGGATCGGGGTCCTGACAGCGTTGGCATCAGAGCCGGACTGCCTGTAGGTTCGCTAAGCCAAACTGGTCGATGTCGAGTCTAGAAATGCTTTAGTTATATGTAGGGGAATTGATTGTGGGAGGGAACGTAAGGCTCTTTTACTCCTTTACCTTATGCCCTCTATTCTGAGTCATTCTCTTCTCATTCTACGTGGGTTAAGGACTAGGCTCTCTTCTCTCTATCAGGTTCACGTGTTACTAAATCCGTAGTAACTTATAGGATTGTTGGATACAACCCAGTTCAGTTCTACTAAAGTTTAGTATGTTACCAATTGAACCAGAACCTTGATATGTTGTTGTTGAGTGGTTTCGCAAACTGTTGTGGATGTCTCAATTCCTTTTCTGAGCATTTACAGCCGTTATGCTGTCCAATTTCATCCAGAAATTCTAATGCCTTTGCACTATTTTGTGCTTTCAGATGGCTACCCGTCCCCAAAACCAAGTGGTTCGTCTGACCCGTTGCATCGGTGTATGTGGTCATACCGCCATGTTGGTTCGAGTGATGGTGGAGGCAGGATACCGATGGTACCCTGAATACACCGTCGAAGAGCAGTTTAGAGATTTTAACCAGAGCCAATATCTGTGCACGGTCAGAATATATCCATCTTATCCCGGAGCCACGGAACCACTCCACTGTTCTTATGGACTCGGGATCACTATTGGGATGTCCGTTCAAGATGCAGCCTACTCGATGATGACCATTATGCGAGCTAGAACTGCCTTGTTGAGCAACACTGATTTTCGCTACATGCCAGCATCCCTCCCTGGGGCGCATGGTTACCTCCAGGGCATGTACAGTGATGCATCCCATGAGGACTCACTCCTTTGCACCACTACTGAGATGTTGGAAGATAAGGACTGTGAAAACCGGGCCTTGCGTATGGAGCTCTTTAATGCTCGTGCTGATCATTGGGCCACCTTGACGAGGTTTGCACCTGCTGTGCAAGCCGGATACATGGACACGAGAGACTTGTACCCTGTGCGGGCTAGTCTGCCAGACTTCATGGAATGGCGTGAGGTGGGAGGCATCACCCCTCCTCGTGGGCCTCTTCTACCGCCATTTGTTGGGCCGAGGCCGCATCCAAGTCCCTATGGTCCACAAGCACCGCAGCACCGTCTGTTCCCAGATGACCATGTTCCGCTTCCAGGTCTGGGTGGTGACTTCTATGAGGACTTCTACGGAGTCGTCTGAGCTAGTAGTAGTCTCGCTAGTATTGTAACAGTTGTATGTCCACCGTCCTGCGTGACCCGTGGAATATGACTTAGTGTGTATCAATTCCGGAGGTGTAGAAAAATAATGTTTAGGAGCTTGGAATGCCTCCGATGAGATGTAACGTCTTTCATCATAGTGGTACTTCAGCCGGGCTTGTACTAAACTATGTATGGGTGTATGACTGTTGGTGTATATATGGCAGTTTCTATATTACCATGTCATACGGATGATCATCTCTGCATTCCTTGTTATCCATTACATTCCGCACTTCCTTGACCAGATTTTGCCATCCTGGTTTAAATCGTTGTTTTGTTTCCCAGGATGGTCAACACCCGCAGCAACCCTGCTGCTTCGGAGCAGGGAGAAGCTAGTGCACCTAGAGAGGAAAGTCTGCCTCAACCACCTTCTCTGGCCGAAGTGATGCTGGAGGCAGAGCGCAACAGGCGCGACACCAACCGCTTGCTGGAGCGGATTGAACAAAACACTGCACGTCAGCAAAGGGTCAATCCAGTGTCCATCAATGACTTTGTCAAGCTGTACCCGCCAAAGTTCAATCATTCCATCGAACCTCTCGATGCGGATGACTGGCTCCGTAGCATCGCCCACAAGCTACGTTCTGCCAACGTGGCTGAAGATGATAAAGTCACCTTTGCTGCCTATCACCTCGAAGGCCCTGCCAGCCTTTGGTGGGAGAATTATGAAGCTATGCGTCCGGTCGGCCAACTCACTACTTGGGCTGATTTCAGTGCCGCTTTCCGTGAGCATCATATCCCGGAAGGTCTTATGGATCGTAAGAGGGAGGAGTTCTGTAACTTCACCCAAGGGAAGCTGACTATGGATGCATACAGTCGCGAGTTTGGGAAACTTGCACGCTATGCTCCCGAAGAGGTATCCACCGATGCCAAGAAGCAGGCAAGGTTCCGCAAGGGACTTAGCCCTGAGCTCCGACGTGACCTTCGTCTGCATGAATGCATTTCTTTTCCGAAGCTAGTCAATAAGGCCATCAGTGCCGAGACGGGGCAGAATGATTTTGAAGCTTCACGCAAACACTCCCGTGACTATGGATCTTCATCCGGCTCTGGATCTCAGAAGCGCCGGGTCTGGATTCCAAATTCTGCTATGCCACCCAGGTATACCCCGAGGCCATCCTTTGAGGCGCCTCGTCCGAATCAACAGTATGTGCCGCCGAAGACTTTTGGAGGCCCCACTGCCAATACTGCTCCACGCCCCAATATAACAACTTGCTTCAAGTGTGGTGAGCCGGGCCACTACATCCGTGAGTGTCCCCAGAACAACCCCAGCCAGTTCGGAAAGTCTGTTGGCCGTGGTAAGTCAACAGCAAAAGTGCTTGTCGCCAAGCCAGCCACCACTGCTCGTGGCCATGTCAACTACGTGTCAGCTGAAGAGACTCAAGAGGACCCCAACGTCGTTCTCGGTACGCTCCTTGTTAATTGCCATCCGGCAACTGTTCTCTTTGATACTGGAGCATCTCATTCATTTATTTCTGAGAGCTATGCTCGTTTGCACAACACCACTTTTTGTGACATGCCCACCTCCATGGAAATTCAAACTCCCGGTTCTAGATGGCAAACCTCTAGGATCAGCCATGGAAATGAAATTCTTGTCGACAGATTGGTTTTTCTCGCGTCACTAATAGCTCTCAAGTCTTCAGACATAAACATCATCTTGGGTATGGACTGGATGTCAGCCCATTACGCCAAGATTGATTGCTCAACTAGAACTGTCCAACTTACCCATCCATCGGGCAAGACAGTTAATGTTTTCACCCGAGTATCGCAGCGTCAGCTCTACTCTCTGAATGCCAATCCCCTTCCAGACCTCGAAGATATTCCAGTAGTCCGTGACTTCCCGGATGTCTTTCCAGAAGAATTGCCAGGTGTTCCACCTGACAGAGATGTCGAGTTCGTAATAGACCTTGTTCCAGGAACCGTTCCAATCTCTAGGAGACCTTATAAGATGGCACCCCTAGAACTAGCTGAGCTTAAGAAACAACTCGATGAGTCCTTGCAAAAGGGTTTCATCCGTCCTAGTTCTTCTCCATGGGCTTGCCCCGTCCTCTTCGTTAAGAAGAAGGATGGAACGGATCGGATGGTTGTGGATTACCGACCTGTCAATTTGGTCACTATCAAGAACAAGTATCCGCTCCCCAGGATCAATGATCTGTATGACCAGCTCGCTGGATCCTCAGTCTTTTCCAAAATGGATTTGAGGTTGGGCTACCATCAAATCAAAATCAAGAACGGGGACATTCCCAAAACGGCCTTTGTCACTCGTTACGGCCAATACGAGTACACCGTCATGTCCTTCGGTTTAACCAATGCTCCAGCCACCTTCTCTCGGTTAATGAACTCGATCTTCATGGAGTACTTGGATAAATTCGTCGTGGTATACCTCGATGATATACTCATCTACTCCAAGAATGAGGAAGAACATGCCGAACATCTAAGGCTAGTATTGATGAAACTCCGAGAGCATCGCCTTTATGCCAAATTCTCCAAGTGCGAATTCTGGTTGCCAGAAGTGACCTATCTGGGCCATGTAATCTCTGGTAAGGGCATTGCTGTCAATCCCGAGCGAGTTCAAGCTGTCCTTGACTGGACTCCACCTGAAACGGTCAAGCAAGTTCGGAGTTTTCTTGGTTTAGCGAGCTATTGCCGCCGCTTCGTCGAGAATTTCTCCAAGGTTGCTAAGCCTCTAACTGAACTCCTCAAGAAAGATAAAAAGTTCGAGTGGACCCCACAGTGCGAGTTCAGCTTTCAGGAACTGAAAAGACGCCTGACGTCTGCTCCCGTACTGGTACCACCAGACTTCTCTAAGGACTTTGTTATCTATTGCGACGCCTCGCGACAAGGACTAGGTTGCATACTCATGCAAGATCGTCATGTGATTGCCTACGCATCTCGACAGTTGCGTCCACATGAGGATAATTATCCTACTCATGATCTAGAGCTTGCAGCAGTAGTCCATGCACTCAAAACCTGGCGACATTACCTTCTGGGTAATCGTTGCGAAATTTACACTGATCACCAAAGTTTGAAATATATCTTCACCCAACCGGATTTGAATCTCAGGCAAAGACGTTGGGTCGAGTTGATCTCGGATTACGACTTAGGAATAACTTACACCCCAGGCAAAGCCAATGTCATGGCTGATGCACTAAGTCGTAAATCTTATTGTAACAACCTGATGTTACAACAAGGTCAACCACTTCTCCACGAGGAATTCCATAAGCTTAATCTTCACATTGTTCCTCGAGGATTCCTTTCCACCCTGGTGGCGAAACCTAACCTTACGGATCAAATCATAGCTGCCCAGAAGCGCGATAAGGGCATATCTCGGATTAAGGAAAACGTCGCTAGCGGAGTTGCTAAATGTTTCTCCATGGATGAACGAGGTGTTGTTTTCTTCGAGAACCGCTTGGTGGTTCCCAAGAAACAACATTTGCGTCAATTGATCCTTAAGGAAGCTCATGAATCCCCTCTCACCATTCATCCCGGTAGTACTAAAATGTATCAAGACCTACGCCAAAGGTTTTGGTGGACTAGGATGAAGAGAGAAATCGCTCAATACGTTGCAACTTGCGACGTCTGTCGTCGTGTTAAAGCAGAGCATCAACGGCCTGCTGGCACCCTTCAGCCTTTGGATATTCCTGAATGGAAATGGGATAAAATCGGTATGGATTTCATTACCGGGTTTCCCAGAACCAAAAGAGGGAATAATGCTATCTTCGTTGTTGTCGATCGTCTTTCCAAAGTAGCCCACTTCTTACCTGTTCGCGAGAGTATAACCGCTAGCCAGCTAGCGGATTTGTACATCTCTCGAATAGTATCTCTCCATGGTGTTCCATTGGAAATTAATTCAGACCGTGGAAGTCTTTTCACCTCTCGATTTTGGGAAAGTTTCCAAAATGCTATGGGGACTCGTTTCTCCTTTAGCACCGCCTTCCATCCTCAATCAAGTGGTCAAGTAGAACGAGTCAATCAAATTCTGGAGGATATGCTCCGAGCTTCTGTCATCTCTTTCGGTATGGATTGGGAGAAGTGTCTACCATTCGCCGAGTTCGCTTATAACAACAGTTATCAAGCTAGCTTGGGTAAAGCTCCTTTCGAAGTTCTTTATGGACGAAAATGTCGAACGCCTCTTAACTGGTCAGAAACCGGCGAGAGACAACTCTTTGGCCCAGACATGATCCAGGATGCAGAAGAGCAGGTTCGCATTATTCGTGAGAAGTTGAAAACCGCCCAATCCCGGCAAAAGAGTCAGTACGACCGCAAGCATAAACCCATGGCTTATGAAGTCGGCGAGATGGCTTACCTTCGGGTTACACCTTTAAAGGGGACCCATCGATTCGGTATCAAAGGCAAATTGGCTCCTCGTTACATTGGACCTTTTCGCATTCTTGCCAAACGAGGGGAAGTTGCCTACCAACTGGAACTACCTCCGCATCTCTCCAGAGTTCATGATGTCTTCCATGTTTCTCAACTCAGGCGTTGCTTCGCGGATCCTATCCGTGGAGTGGACCACGAAACGCTTGATCTCCAAGATAACCTCACTTATCGGGAATACCCCGTTCGTATCCTTGATCAAGCCGAGCGTACCACTCGACGCCACAATATCAAGTTTCTCAAGGTTCAATGGTCACACCATTCCGAGCAAGAGGCTACCTGGGAAAGGGAGGATCGTCTTCGACTTGAGTACCCCGCCTTCTTTCCGGAGGAACCTAAATCTCGGGACGAGATTCTTTTGAGTGGGGGTGAGTTGTCACATCCCTAGCTAGGCCATGCATTAGAGTGTGCATCATGTTTACATTCTATTAATTCTGAAATGGGAAATGCCAGAACCCCCAACACACACTTCCCCCCCCTGGAAATAACTAGGGTTTACTAAAATCTTTTTCAATGAACCTGAAATGCCCTTCTGAAATGTTCACCCCCTTTGTTTTGGGATTAAACCTTTGACAAAAGTGGTGCACAATTTTCTAGGTCAACAGAAGGTTTTTGAATTAACACATAAGTATTTGAATTTGGGCATTTAAAATTTATAAAAATATTTTAAATGTTCAAATATTCTCAAACAGAAATGTTTCATGTTGTCTATATTTTAAATAGCAAGCATGAGCAGTTTGGGGATTTTTGGAGTTGTTTAAGTATTTTAAATAAGTCCACAAAGTTGCAGAAATAATAGAAAAGAAAACAGTTAAACAGAAAATACAACTAACTTACCTGGCGGCCCACCTGGCCGGCCCAGCCCACCAGCCGCGCCAGCGAGCTGCTTCGCCTCGCCAGCCAGGCAGGCAGGTGCTCGACGCCGGAGCAGGAGCTCGCCACGCAGCGCCCTGCCTCCCTGCTTCACCTTCCTCGCCGCCCGACGCGCTGGACGAGCTCCACGTCCTGCCCCGACTCCCCTGGACACGCCACTCGCTCCTCTGCCCCTCTCTCTCGCTCTCCAGCGCCATGGCCGACGCCATCGTCGCCGCACCGCCGCCATAGTCGTGCTCCTCGTCGTCTCCACGCCGCACCACCGTGTCCACAAGCTCCACCATCCTCCTCTCCGTCGATCAGGCCGAGCCCACAGCGCCTGCGTGCCTCGAAACTGCCGCACCAACCTCGCCCGACACCGCCACCGCCAGAGATCCCCTTCAACGCCATCGCCGCACCAGCTCGTCCCCGACTCCGCCATCAGCTCCATCGCGACCGGTGAGAGCCTGGCCACCTTCCCATCCTCTCTGCTCCCTCTCTCGAGCCCTGTAGTGACTGCACGAAGCTCGCCGCACCCACCGCCGCGGAGCTCGTCGCCGACGTGTCTCCGGCTAACCACTGGCCACCTCACCACGTCTAACTTACTCACCGCACACCCAGGAGCCCAACGCACCGCTCCTCGAGCCTCGCAGTGCCCCGTAGCTCGTTTCCACTCTCACCCGAGCTCCGGCGACCGCCAACGTCGTCGCCGGCGCCGACTCCGGCCACCCCGACCCCAACCTACTCCACCAAGAGCTGCGGTTCATCGCCAGCTCCACTTAGATGCCTTCCGCGCCTCATTTGATGGCCGGAATGGCCAAAACCACTTTCCTCCGCCGCGACTGACCTCGCCGGCGGCTAGACGCCGGCGGGTTTGACCTTAAACACCGACTGGGTGGGCCCCAGTTGACTTTCTGAGTCGATGACAAGTGGGCCCCCCTGCTAATCTTTCTGGTTAACTTAAATTAGTTTAGTTAGTCTAATTAAGCACTGACACGCGGGTCCCACTGGTCAGTTTGACCTGGGCGACCCCGTTGACCCCTGACGTCACACTGACGCCAGGCTGACGCAATAAATTATTTTGCTGGATTTATTTTTATACAGGAAAATCCAGAAAATAGTTCAAACTTCAAAAATTCATAGAAAATTATCTGTAACTCCAAATGCAAAGTTTTATATATGAAAAATGATCAGAAAAATCCAATCTACCCATTGGTGCTAGTTTCATGCATGTTAAAACAAGTTAAAGCCCCTGTTTAGGCATTATAAGATATTGCACTAATATGATCTTATAATTGCACTACCATTTGAATCTTTGGTTCAAATAGGGTCATTTCCTTCTAGTTTAACTTGCACAAGACCAGGACACATTCATATTGCTATGTCATTGCATGCATCATATTGTTGCATATCGTCATGTATTGATTGTGTTGCAATGTGTCATTCGTGGTAGGTTCTGCCTCCGAGGATATCTCCGAGTATCCAGTTGAAGGGCAGTATCCCACCACCACTCCATCAGGCAAGCAAAACCATTGATCATTCCGATACAAACCCATGTTCTCGCTTCTGCTCTCGTTTACTGCATTAAGACAACGCGTTTCAAACTGCTGTGTGTCGCGGTAGTTGAACCCACTTCCTTTGCATGACCTGTCATTGCCACAGTAACTAGATGAAACCCACTAGCATGTGTAGGAGTTGATTGAGCCAATACATGTGTATGTGTGTTCCTACCATGCTATGCTTGCTATGCTTAGAGTTGTGTCAGGTCTGGTTCATCGGGATGATGATCCGGAGTGAAAGGTTGGGTCGTTGTCGAAAGTGTGGAAGTGTTGAACACGATTTGGTAAAGGAGTTGATGAAAGGCCATGTAGGAGTACATGGTGGGTTGTTTCATTGAGGCCGTCCCTAAGAACTGAGATCTGTGTTTGTGATCCATGATTCAGCTACTACCACACATTGGGCCCTGAAATATGACCCCGCTCGACTTCTTAATCACCCCTGTTCTCTGTCCAGGAGTTGCAAGTAGTTTCTGGTGTTTGTAGTATGCTGGGGGCCGCACGCGGTGCTGACCATCGGGGTGGGCTGTGTTGCGGTAGGCACGTGGCCGGGTCAACCGGGCGCCCGTTTGGTGTCTCGGAACCCTGTTCACATCGTTCGGGGCCGTTAGTGGAAACCTCGGCCGGACTCCCTGCGGATGGAACCCGAATAGGCGATAAACCTGGACTAGAGACTTGAGTGTTTAGGTAGGTCGTGGTCTACATCCACGTCGGCTTTCGCTTGAAGTCTGCCGAGCACATGTCGTGTGCAGACGCTAAGTGGTGGAAACATGTGTGAAGAAGTACACCCCTGCAGGGTTATAAATAATCTATTCGAATAGCCGTGTCCGCGGTAATGGACTTCTGGTTCGCTTATATCAGTTCATAGACAAGTTAAATGGTTACTAATAAAAATCTCAAGATAAGTGTGAGTATCGCGGATGGCCCTCTCGTGGGATGGCGAGAGAGGATCCACGGTGGAGTATTGTGTTGGTGTTAGTGGACTCGTGTGCGACAAATGATTTACAAATGGTGTCTATCGTAGGATAGCTTAGCCAAGGGTCAAAGCTGGCTTGCTGCAATAACCCCACTACCTTCTTGAGAATGCGCATGTATAGTAGGTTCCTGTTGTAAGACTTGCTGAGTACCTCCGTACTCATGTTGCTTTAATCATGTTTTTCAGACGACTACACCAACCCCTCTGATGGGTTCTATGTAGACCTCGACGTTGACGAGTGACTTATCACCCAGGTGGTGATCCAAGACTTGTGAAGGGTCTTTGTAGATAGACAGGCTTCGTCAAGCCTTCTTTCTTTCTAGTGTCTGTACTCAGACTACTTTGCTTCCGCATGTGCTTGTATGTTTGTATGACTTGAGTGTTGGGTCATGTGACCCTATCTGTATGGATGATATGTATGGCTCCTCGGAGCCTTCTAAATAAAGTACTTGAGTCGTAGAGTACTGTTGTGATGCCATGTTGTATTTACTCATATCGGGCATATTGTGTGTATGATTGAAATGCTTGGTATGAGTGGGATCCGACTATCTAGTTGTTTATCCTTGGCAGCCTTTCATATGGGGAAATGTAGGTCTTGTGCTTCTGAGCGATAGTAGTCCGCTACAGCCCGGATCACCGGAGTCCTGCTAGCCCAGCACTACTGCTTGGACACTTGACTGGCCGGCATGTGTTTCACGTCATTCCTATGTCTGTCCCTTCGGGGAAATGTCACGCGCTGTTATTCGGAGTCCTGCCTAGCCTGCTACAGCCCGGGTTACCGGAGTCCTGTTAGCCCAGTGCTACAGCCCGAATAGATACGTTGATGACCGACATGTTCGATGTGACTCATGTATGCCTGTCCTCATAGGCTAGCGCCGCTTTGGGTTCACGACTAGCCATGTCGGCCCGGGTTCTCTGTCATATGGATGCTAGCGACACTATCATATACGTGAGCCAAAAGGCGCAAACGGTCCCGGGCCAGGTAAGGTGGCACCCGTGGGAGCACCGTGCGTGAGGCCACAAAGTGATATGATGTGTTACACGCTGGATCGATGTGGCTTAGGATCGGGGTCCTGACATTTGATCTCTTTTATTTCTTTTTATTCTTTCTCTTTTCTTTTATTCCCTCACAATCATAGCAAAATAATCAAGCCCTTGACTCAACACTAAACTTTATTGTATATAGCTCACAGACTCGATTACATAGAAGGATCATGAAGCAAAACTCAAAATTAAATCATACTAAAACTTTATTCTACTAGATCAAGATATTACCAAAAGGATCGAACTAAGAAAAACGGTAAAGATAGGAGTGTGATGGTGATACGATACCGGGGCACCTCCCCCAAGCTTGGCAGTTGCCAAGGGGAGTGCCCATACCCATGTGATTATATCTCTTTTGCGGGTGAAGAAGATGGTGGTGATGATGGATAGTCGCACATCGAGCATAGGAGATCCTCCAATTTGCGAATAATGCCCTTGAGTGCAGTGATATGCTCCTTCAACAAAATATTTCCACGCGTGAGATACTTATTTTGTATGCGAGCTCACTCAATCATCTTGAAAGCTTCAATCTCCGTTAGGGTAAGAACATTGTGATGAGGTTGGAGGATGTCTTCATCTTCTGCTGCCGGAACTTGGTCCTCCATGGCCTTCGTGATCCCATCATCCTTGTTGATCTCCCCGAGTTCTTCTCTCTTCAGCTCTAAATTCATTAGCCAAGCATCATTGTGTGACGCCCCCGATTCAATCGTACACTAATCATGCACGCAAATGTGTACGATCAAGATCAGGGACTCACGGGAAGATATCACAACACAACTCTACAAATAAAATAAGTCATACAAGCATCATAATACAAGCCAGGGGCCTCGAGGGCTCGAATACAAGTGCTCGATCATAGACGAGTCAGCGGAAGCAACAATATCTGAGTACAGACATAAGTTAAACAAGTTTGCCTTAAGAAGGCTAGCACAAACTGGGATACAGATCGAAAGAGGCGCAGGCCTCCTGCCTGGGATCCTCCTAACTACTCCTGGTCGTCGTCAGCGGGCTGCACGTAGTAGTAGGCACCTCCGGTGTAGTAGGAGTCGTCGTCGAAGGTGGCGTCTGGATCCTGGGCTCCATCGTCTGGTTACAGCAATCGGGTAGAGGAATGGGGAAAAGGGGGAAACAAGGCAACTGTGAGTACTCACCCAAAGTACTCGCAAGCAAGGAGCTACACTACATATGCATGGGTATATGTGTAAGGGGCCATATCAGTGGACTGAACTATAGAATGCCAGAATAAGAGGGGGATATCTAATCCTGTCGAAGACTACGCTTCTGGCAGCCTCCGTCTTGCAGCATGTAGAAGAGAGTAGACTGAAGTCCTCCAAGTAGCATCGCATAGCATAATCCTACCCGGCAATCCCCTCCTCGATGCCCTGTTAGAGAGCGATCACCGGGTTGTATCTAGCACTTCGAAGGGTGTGTTTTATTAAGTATCCGGTTCTAGTTGTCATAAGGTCAAGGTACAACTCCAAGCCGTCCTGTTACCGAAGATCACGGCTATTCGAATAGTTTAACTTCCCTGCAGGGGTGCACCACATAACCCAACACGCTTGATCCCATTTGGCCGGACACACTTTCCTGGGTCATGCCCGGCCTCGGAAGATCAACACGTCGCAGCCCCACCTAAGCACAACAGAGAGGTCAGCACGCCGGTCTAAACCTAAGTGCACAGGGGTCTAGGCCCATCGCCCTGAGCACACCTCCACGTTGCGAACGCGGCCGGAAGCAGATCTAGCCCCCTTAATACAAGAGCGAGCTTACGATCCAATGCGGCGCACGCCACTCAGTCGCTGACGTCACGAAAGCTTCGGCTGATACCACGACGTCGGGATACCCATAACTACTCCCGCGTAGATGCTTAGTGCGTATAGACTAAATGGCCAGACTCAGATCAAATACCCAGATCTCATTAAGCGTATTAAGTAACCGCGAACGCCGACAGGGCCAGGCCCACCTCTCTCCTAGGTGGTCTCAAACCTGCCCTGTCGCTCCGCCACAAAGTAACAGCCAGGGGCCGTCGGGAACCCAAGCCCACCACTACCTGGGTGGAACCACCTGCCCCTTCAGCCCCCAACTCCGAACAGTATCACAGGTAATGTAACAATGTAAAGTATATAGTATATGCCCGCGATCACTTCCCGAAGTGATCATGGCCCAGTAGTATAGCATGGCAGACGGACAAGAGTGTAGGGCCACTAATGGAACACTAGCATCCTATACTAAGCAAGTAGGATTGCAGGTAAAGGTATCAACAGCAGTATCAAAGACAGGCTATGCATCAGGATAGGAATAACGAAAGCAGTAACATGCTACACTACTCTAATGCAACCAGTACAGAGGAGAGTAGGCGATATCTGGTGATCAAGGGGGGGGGGCTTGCCTGGTTGCTCTGGCAAGAGAGAGGGGTCGTCAACTCCGTAGTCGTACTGGGTAGCAGCAACGTCGGTCTCGGTGTCTAGCGAGAGAAGAGAGGGGAGAAACAATAAATATTTAAGCAAACAGATGCATAGCGATGCATGACATGACAAGTAACGGTGCTAGGGGTGCCCTAGCGCGGTATGAGGTGATACCGGTGAAGGGGGGAAACATCCGGGAAAGTATCCCCGGTGTTTCGCGTTTTCGGGCAGAGGAGCCGGAGGAGAAAGTTTGCGAGTTTGATATGTTATAAATGTGTGACGGACGAACGGGCAGCGTATCCGGGTTCGTCTCATCGTTCTGAGCAAATTTCATGTAGAAAGTAATTTAATCCAAGTTACGGATTAAAAGATATGATTTTCCAAAGATTTTATTAATTTCTGGAATTTAATTAATTATTTAAATCCAACATTATCCAGAATAGTAAATGATGACATCAGCATGACATCATGCTGACGTCAGCAGTCAACAAGGGTTGACTGGTCAACCTGACCAGTGGGTCCCACTGGTAATTAAACATATTACTTAACCTGATGAGGATTAATTAGTTTAGTTATTTGATTAGTTTAATTAATCAAAATTAATTAAGTTAACTTATTTATTTATTTATTTATTATTATTAATTTTGTTTCCTTTTAAAAAAACGTTCTGGGGGGCAATGGGCCCCCCACTGCCATTGGCCCTGAGGCCTTAGCGGGCACGCGGTTAACGGGCGAGGCGGCTCCAGGCGCCCGACGAGGCAGACCCGGGCACGCGGGCGACGGCCGCCGGGCGCGGTCGGGTGAGGCCATCGCAACCGGGCGGGGCAAGGGGGCAGGAGTAGGGTGCGGGGCCGGAGCGCCGGAGTTGTCCACGGACATGGCGGCGTCGCCGGCGCAAGGGGGGTGCAGGAGCGGGGCGGCAGAGAGGGGCGCGGCCCGGTACCGGTGCGGGGTTGCCCGAGAGGGCCATCGGCGAGCAGCGTAACAGAGGGGGAAGGCGAGGCCAGGGCTGGGCGGCCAGACGGAGGCGCAGCCGTGGCCGCGAATCGGGCGACGGCGAACGCAGGGCGGAGGGGTTGTGCGGGCGTTAGGCGCGGTGACCGGGGGGCGATGATTGGGGCGGTACAGGTGGTCGCGGCGAGGGCGCGCGCGCTAGTGCGCGCGGCCAAGCAGGGGAGTGAGGGCGGCGGTTGCGGTGAGCGCACGGAGAGCGCGGGGTTGCGGGCGTTCGGGCGCGACGAGTGGGATGGCGAGGCGTGCACGGGACGCACGCGCGCGGTGGCAGCGGCGACGAGCGCCGGGCGCGCGCGGTGGCGCGTCGAGCAGGGGAGGCCGATGCGGGTGGCGACGGGGAGACGTGCAGAGCGGCGCAAAGAGGAAGAGGAGGCCGTGGCCTCACCGGGCTTGCAGGGTCAAGGCAGCGGGCTCGGGGAAGGCCGGGGAGGTCCGTTGGGGAGGAGGACGAGGTCGACGCCGGCGTTGAGCTGGCAGGTCGGCGATGGAGCGCCCCGGGCGCCGCGGTGGTGGGTGGAGGGGCGAGGGGATCTGGTCCTTGTCCCGATCCAGATCCAAGCGAGGGGAGTGGGGGGTAGCGAGTGGGGCGACGGGGGAGTGGGAGCGATAGTGGCTAGGGTTTCGGGGCAGGGGGGTTATGGAGTGAAGGGGGGGGGGTCGGCCGGTTGGGCTAGTTGTGCCCGGCCAGCTGGGCCGAAGCCCAGTGGGGGGTGACCGTTGTTCTTTTTTTAGTTTGCTTTCTGTTTTTTTTGTAATTTCTATTCTTTTATTTATTTATTTTCTGTTTTAAATTATCTAGGGATTTTATAAAAATGTGTTTATTACACCATATTTACTTAAGCAAAATATGGCACCATTGTTGGAGGAGGGGGACGACATGATGCCTGGCCTTGACAACTCTGGCAGAAAACAACTTGAAACAAGAACAGAGAATATTTGCGTGGTACGACGGTCAAAACCTTTGGGAGATTATATAATGAATTTTTACCGACCAAAAGAAGTATCGTGCAAGAAAACGGAGTCCAGAGAGCACACGGGGTGCCCACGAGGCAGGGGGCGCCCAGGGGGTATGGCGTGCCCTCCACTCTCGTGGACACCTCGTGTCCTTCCCGGACTACTCCTTATTTTCCTATTTACTTAAATATTCCAAAACGGAGAAAGATTGCGATTAGAGCTGTTTTGGAGTCGGTTTACTTACCGTACCACATACCTATTCCTTTTCGGAGTCTGAAACGTTCTGGAAAGTGTCCCTTATGTATTCCTCCGGGGTTACGGTTTCAATAACATTAGTTTCAACATTTATAGGATTACCTGAGATATAATGTTCGATTCTTTGACCGTTCACCACCTTTAGATTTGTGCCTTCGAAGTTGTTAATTTTTATAGCACCAGAACGATAGGCCTCCTCGATAACGTAAGGACCTTCCCATTTAGAGAGAAGTTGTCCTGCAAAAAATATTTAAACGAGAGTTGAAAAGCAACACATAGTCACCTACATCAAACTCACGCTTTTGTATCCTTTTGTCATGCCATCTTTTAACTTTTTCTTTAAACAGTTTGGCATTCTCATAGGCCTGGGTTCTCCATTCGTCAAGTGAGCTAATGTCAAATAGCCTCTTCTCACCGGCAAGTTTGAAATCATAATTGAGCTCTTTAATGGCCCAATATGCCTTATGTTCTAGTTGGAGAGGTAAGTGACATGCTTTTCCATAAACCATTTTATACGGAGACATACCCATAGGATTTTTATATGCAATTCTATAGGCCCATAATGCATCATCAAGTTTCTTGGACCAATTCTTTCTAGATCTATTAATAGTCTTTTGCAAAATTAATTTGAGCTCTCTATTACTCAATTCTAGTTGACCACTAGACTGTTGGTGATAAGGGGATGCAATTCTATGATTAACATCATACTTAGCAAGCATTACGAAATGCACCATGAATAAAATGTGAACCACCATCAGTCATTAAATATCTAGGGACTCCAAACCATGAAAAAATAACTTCTTTAAGCATCTTAATAGAGGTGTTATGATCAGCACTACTAGTTGGAATAGCTTCTACCCACTTAGTAACGTAATCAACAACAACTAAAATATGTGATACCCATTAGAGGAAGGAAATGGTCCCATATAATCAAAACCCCAAACATCAAATGGTTCAATAACAAGTGAATAATTCATAGGCATTTCTTGACGTCTACTAATATTACCAATTCTTTGACATTCATCACAAGATAAGACAAACTTACGGGCATCTTTGAAGAGAGTAGGCCAATAAAAACTGGATTGCAATACCTTATGCGCAGTTCTATCTCCAGCGTGGTGTCCTCCATAAGCTTCGGAGTGACACTTGTGTAGGATTTGTTCCTGTTCATGCTCAGGTATACAACGTCTAATAACACCATATACTCCTTCTTTATAAAGGTGTGGGTCATCCCAGAAGTAATGTCTTAAATCATAGAAAAACTTTTTCTTTTGCTGGTATGTGAAACTAGGTGGTATAAATTTAGCAACAATATAATTAGCATAATCAACATACCATGGAGCAGCACGAGAAGCATTTATGACAGCCAATTGTTCATCAAGAAAGCTATCATCAATAGGTAGTGGGTCATCAAGAACATTCTCTAACCTAGACAAGTTGTCTGCAACGGGGTTCTTAGCTCCCTTTCTATCAATAATATGCAAGTCAAATTCTTGTAGCAAGAGAACCCATCTAACAAGTCAAGGTTTAGCATCTTTATTTTCCATAAGATATTTAATAGCAGCATGATCAGTGTGAACAGTTACTTTAGAATCAACAATATAAGGTCTGAACTTATCACAAGCAAATACAACTGCTAAGAATTCTTTTTCAATAGTAGCATAATTTCTCTGGGCATTGTCTAGAGTTTTACTAGCATATTGGATAACATTTAATATCTTATCAACTCTTTGTCCTAGAACAACACCTATAGCATAATCGCTAGCATCACACATAATTTCAAAGGGTAAATTCCAATCAGGTGGCTGAACAATAGGTGCAGAAATCAAAGCTTTCTTAAGTATTTAAAATGCTTCTACACAATCATGATCAAAGACAAAAGGAATATCTTTTTGTAAGATATTAGTCAGAGGCCTGGAGATTTTAGAGAAGTCCTTAGTGAACCTCCTATAAAAACCAGCATGACCAAGGAAACTTCTTATACCTTTAATGTCCTTGGGACACGACATCTTTTCAATAGCAGCAACTTTAGCTTTGTCAACTTCAATACCTCTTTCAGAAATTTTATGCCCCAAGACAATACCTTCATTAACCATAAAGTGGCACTTCTCCCAATTCAAGACAAGTTTAGTTCTTCACATCTCTGCAAAACTCGATCAAGGTTGCTCAAGCAATCATCAAAAGAAGTTCCATATACAGAGAAATCATCCATGAAAACCTCAACAATCTTTTCACAAAAATCAGAGAATATAGCCATCATGCATCTTTGAAAGGTAGCAGGTGCACTGCATAAACCAAAAGGCATACATCTATAAGCAAATGTACCGAAAGGGCAAGTAAAAGTGGTCTTTTCTTGATCCTCTTTTGACACAGGTATTTGAGAGAAACCGAAATAACCATCTAGAAAGCAAAAATGTGTATGTTTGGATAATCTTTCTAGCATTTGATCAATAAAAGGTAAAGGGTAATGTCGGGGGAAATCTGCCTCCACGAACACCTATGGGGACCGAGCCCCTTTCTGGTTCGGCGGGGGGCGGAGGTCGCGCGAAGAGCGGATCGAGGCGACGCACACAAGGGTTTTACCCAGCTTCGGGCCGCATGGATGCGTAAAACCCTACTGCTGCTTTGTGGTTTGTATTATGTTCTTGCTCGGGAGCGCTGAGTGCTACAGTACACTCAGGCAACTAGTCAGACCGAGCGTGAGTGGCCTCCTCCCTTTCTCCCTGTTGCGCATGGGGCCTCCTTTTATATGTGCAAGGGGTTACCCACAGGTGGCAACGTAGGCGGGGGTAAAACTGGAAAACGCTGTGTTGGGTACAGCTTTTTGCACAGTGCTATCATACCTAACTCTGACGGCAGGGGACAAGGGCATTAAATGCCCGTCTAGGTCGCCCAAACAGTGCAGAAAAGGGACCGTCAGGGGCGCCACCGTTTGCCACGACGGCTATCCTGTCAGCGTTGCTTCGCCACCGCATGCCCCTGGCTGCGCAGCCTCTCGCCACGTACGCCTGGAATGGCCCCAGAGGGACACATGGGTGGATAAGCTGGAACGCAGGCGCGGGGTGGTGACTTGCCGCGGCAAGCGCCTTGCCGCGGTTGATGCCTTGTCGCGCCCGGGAGCTTGTCGCTCACCGGTCCTTGCCGGGACGCGTGGCGCGTCGCAGCAAGTCTCTTGTCGTGCCCTGGTCGGCCTTCCCGGCAAGCTCCTCTTGCCGGGGCCTTGTGCTTCGAGTGGCCGTCCCGGCAAGCTCCTCTTGCCGGGGCCTTGCTCTCTTCGGGTGTCCTTCCCGGCAAGCTCCTCCTGCCGGGGCCTTGGCTCAAACACTTTGTTCTTGGATGGCCCAAAAAGGGACCATGGAGAGTTTTGGCGATCACCTGGCAAGCCTTGCCACGGGGTGCTACGACTGCCCGTGCACAAGTTCGGGGTACTAAGGTACCCCTATTTTAGTACACCGACAGGAGCCCCAGGCCTGGGCCATACACGGTGCCGAGCGCTGTTGGGCCAGGCCCAAAACAGTGCACGGGCACGCGCGGCCTGGGTCGCGCTACATCTTTTTCTGCATCCACCACGCCCTCCCCGAACGGCACGCGTCGAACGCAGCATCGTGGGGAGAGGCGTGCGTGACGTGGGCGGCGTGCGCGGGGCTGAGCCCCGCAGGCACGCATCACGTCGTAGGTGATTTGTTTATTCGGAAAGGCGAAACGCCCCCCTCCCCCTTATAAGCAGGGGAAACAGGGGCAGTCTACCCACCCGCCAGTTGCGATTCCTCGAAAATCTCCGCCACTTCCCAAGGAGAGCAGCGTTCCGCCCCTTCCGTCGCCACTAGTGCTACAAACGCCGTCGACCTCCCTCCCTGCTTCCGCCATGGCCCCGAAGGGCGACAAGGGGAAAGGGAAGGCTGCAAAGTCAGCCGAGGCGCAGCGGCTTGAGGCGCTGCGAAAGGAGCGGGCAACCTTCCCCCCTCAGCTCGACGCGTTGGACCCGAGGGAGGAATTCTACCTCTTCTGGTCGACGGGGACGCGAGCGCATACGCGCACGAGGGTTCTTCCCGCCGCCGCCCAGAAGAAGTATCCGACTGGGTATCCCTTCTTTCCTCTGCTCTTCTATTGCGGGCTCTACCCGCCCATCTCTGAATTTTTCTGCGACATCATGAACACCTACGGGTTCCATCTCCTTGATTTCACCCCCAATGCTGTCCTGACCATGGCAATTTTTGCACATCTTTGCGAAAACTTTGTCGGAGTCCATCCAAACGTAGCCCTCTTCCGCCACTTCTTCACGCCTCGAGTAGAGAGAGGAGAGCCTCTCTCCGGCGGAATCGCCTGGATCTTGAAGCCCGGCAAGAAGGATGCATATCTGGAGGGAGAGCTCCACAACAAATGGGAGGAGTGGAGAGCAGACTGGTGTCTGATCGTCGAGGAGAACCCGCAGCCATTCACTGTCGTGCGCCGAACTCCTGTGGTGCGCGGCAGGGATTGGAGCGACGTGGCTCCGGACGACGACAAGCTGCAGATTGCCGTTACCCGGATCCTGCGGCTCAGGCTTGCCGGGCTCACAGTTGGCGCCGTTGGCGCAGATTTCCTCCGCCGCCGCATCGCCCCCTGCAGGAGAAAGGGAGACCTGCCTGGGAGTTCCAGAATGCGGCAGACATCATGAGGCTGCGCCCTGGCCTCAACTTCAATTTCACTGTCTTGGAACTTGACGGGACGCTCAGGGAGCTGTTCAAGCACGACCCCGATCACCCCGAATGGTTCAGGCTGCCGCAAGGCGTCGTTCCGTTGTGCAACAATTCGTCGCTCAGCCGCATCCTTGCAATGATGCCGCTGTGCGACTCGCACGGGATCGACTCCACTTGGCAGGAGCCTGCTGACGACGTCGTGCGGGCGTTCTTCGACGACTTGGTGGAGGTGCCAGTCGACCCCGCCGAGCAGAAGGGCCTCACCCGGGACACCACCGACGAGGATTTGGCGCGCATCGCCTCTAGGATGGAAGAGGCAGCGGCAGCCGCGGCCGCGGGCGAATTTGGATTCACAGTGGCGGAGGCGGACGCAGCGGAGGCGGCAAGCCTTGCCGATCGGGCAGAGTTTGTCGGCGAGGAAGAGCCTGCCGGGCACGGCGTCGAGGCGGACAAGCCCACGGAGGACACGAGCGGCTTGCCGGAGACGGACGCCTCTTCCCCCCAACCTTTGGGCAGCTCGTCGCAAGCGGAGCCCCCGGCTCAGCCAAGGAGGCGTCTCCGCAAGGCTGGGGAGGTGGTACGGCAGGCGAGCCAACAGCCGCAGCGCCGCGTGACACGCTCCGCTGTGGCAGCAGGAGCGGGGTCTTCGCAGGCCGCCGCTTCTGCTCCTGCCGCCCCTCGCGCCACGGCGGCAGCCGGGGCAAGGCCGTCTCAGGCTAGCGCCACCACTGCCTCCGCCAAGCGACCGAGGGAGCCTACTCCTCCACCTCCTCGCGCCAGAAGCGGGCCAGTCTTCGACTTCTTCGCGCTTAGCTCCGACGAGGAAGAGGAAGAGGAGTAAGATCCTCGTTGTACTCGTATTTCTTCAATTCTTGAAGTTGTATCTCGCATCTCATTTGCTTTCCTCTGAATTTACTCCTTTTCAGGACTCTGGCTCAGAGGACGGCAAAGAGAGCCAAGTTCCCGGTGGTCATCCTTGACGACAAGCCCACCGTGACGGCAGGGGGTGCGCGTGAGATGACCTTGTCGGACCCACCAACTAATCCTCAGAGTAGCCCCCAGCGCAGCCCCCAACGTAAACATATGATTTGCTTCCTGCCGTTGGGCGCGCCTGGGTACTCTTCGTTTTTTGATATCTGACTGTTGATTTGCGTAGGAGCAGAGCAGCCCCACCAGGAGCGTCCAGAGACCGCCCCCGATGCGCCACCTGCTACAACCAAACCGCCAAGGGGGAGTTCCCCGGCAAGGGAGGATTCCCCGGCAAGGGAGCAGTCTCCAGCAAGGGAGCAGTCTCTAGCAAGGGAGCACTCTCCGGCAAGGGAGAAGTCTCCGGCAAGGGAGCAGTCTCCGGCAAGGGACAGCACCGGCGACCCCTTGGCGACGGAGACCGTGACTGCAGACTCTGGCGCAGGTAACCTTCTTGCCTCGAAACTCCCCTGGGGTTCTTCTTCTTTTTTGGATCTCCTTCTTTGGATAGTTGCTTGACTTCTCTCCCTCTTTCGGCCTTCAGACCCGCCCGCCACGGACCCGATGGAGACCGAGGTCGTCGTCGAGGAGGATGCGCGCGGCCATACCGACGACATGGCCGCCACCGGAGAGGCAGACGGTGCTGAAGATCTGGCCGGCGAAGAGGCCGCCAAGGCTGCCACAGCGGCCGCTGGCGAGGGGGCCGGCGATCGTACTGACGGCCCTGGGGCCGCAGGAGCGCCAGGCGCCGCGCCGACCGCAGTGTCGGGCCCCGAGGAGCCCCAGCCAGGCGTCTACCTGAAGGCCGGCGATGATATCTTCATCAAGCTCCCCTGGGAGTCGACTTCCAGGGCGCCGGTCGAGGGGGAGACCTTGGATGGAGAGGTGCTCGCCTCCGCCGGGCTGACGATGGTTGATGCGCCAAGCAGCAGCGGCGGCGAGCCTGAGGAGGAGCGGCTGCTCCGGAAGCTGGTGTCACTCTACCGCGCCCGACAAGCCCAGGTGGAACGCCGGGAAGCGCTTGTCGCGAAGGCGGGAGTGGACATGCAGAAGCGCGCCGAGGAGCTCCGGGAGCTCAACCAGGAGGCCCTCCGATCCTTGGCGGAGGAGCGGAGGCAACTCGACGAGGCGCGGACGGCCTTCATCCTCGAGAAGGCCGAATCCGAAGAGCAGCAGAGGCTTGCCGCCGAGGGGCTGTCCGCGCGGGAGGGCGAGCTGGTGCAGCAGAAAGCCAGTCTCGCCACCCACGAGGAGGAGGTCGCCGCGCGCGAGCAAGCGCTTGGCGGAGCCCTCAAGGAAGCGCAAGATGCTGCCGCGGCTGCCGAGGCCGCCAAGAAGGAGCTGGAGGCGAGGGTGGCGCAGCTCGACACTGATCTTAAGGCGAGCGGTGAGGAGCTCGCCGCGCTCAAGCAAGAGCACGAGAAAGGTGCTTATACCCTCGGCGAGCTGCAAGTACGCTTAGCCGATAAGATCAAGGAGCTTGACGCTGCCAAGGACTCCAATGCTGATCTCGAGATGAAGCTGGCCACCTTGTCCAAGACGCTGGACAGCGCCAAGGAGCGAGAGACGGCCTTGCGGAAGGAGATCACGGACAACGAGGCGCTGTTGAAGAGCGCCGCAGTTACCCAGAACAACTTCAGGGCGACGGTGGAGCAGTGGACGGAGGGTCTGGTGGACATCGCCGCCTCCATCGACAAGGAGCTGTCGCTGCTGGGGATGGAGGGTCACGAGTATCCCTCTGGCGCGAACCTCCCACCCAGCGCCAAGCTCACTTCGTTCTTCAAAGGCGTGGCGACGGCCCTTCAGGAACTCCGGGATGCGATCCCAGAGCGGCTGGCCGACGAGACGCGTGATGCCTGCGCTGGAGCCCTTGAGAAGGTGTTGGTGAAGATTGTCTTCCGCAACCCAGGCCTCAAGCTCACCAACGTCCTCAGATCCCTGCCGCCAGACGCTGACCTGGAGGAGATCAGGGCCCTCGTCGCGCCCATTGTGGAAAGGGTGGTCGGGATCAAGAGGATCGAGGGCGACCGTGTGGATTAGGCCGCCCGCCCTTTTCTTTTCTTGTCGCCGCTGGCCGAGTTATGGAAACAATTCATTAGGGCTGCGACAAGCTATCTTGTAATATAACTTCATCTTAGGTAGCGAATGCACTGTTACTTCCTCTATTTGATTCCCTCCTTTGTATGCTATTGCCCTACGCTTTTAGGGAACTTGCCGGCGTAGGCACACTTGTTGAGTGCGGGACATCAGCAGCCCGCTGGCGGTGCCGTTGCCGGCAAGAAACCTTGTCGTGACTAGCCGCAGTTCACTTAAGTTGTTGAGCAGGCTCGAAGCGAAATAAGGGCGCAATTGCAGTTGTAGCACACTCAAGTCGCTGAGCAAGCTCGAAACAAAGTAAGGGCACGAGTCTGGTCGCAGCATACTTAAATCGTTGAGCAGACTCGAAACGAAGTAAGGGCGCGACTAGCCACGAGCTGGTTCCTCCGCGCACAGGTTTTCCATACAAAGTACGGTCGTTCGAGGAAGATAACCTTAGAATTTAAAAACTTGATTGCTCAAACTTTGACAACTTAGCTTTTCCGTGGCTCGCTGCCCGGCAAGGTCGCTTTCTAGCAAGGCGAAACTTCATTGAACGTCGCCTGGTCCTCACCATTATCTTCCCCCTTCCCTCCCCGGCAAACTTGTGGGCGAGGGAAGCTTCCTTTTCTTGAGAAGAAAAGGAAGAAGAGAAAATAAGGGTTCGAAGCCCCATGGCCCGTCATCGCTTACCGGGGGTCAGTGCTGCACAGAGTGTCAGATAATACATGCAAAGAATAAAAAGCATGAGATCGACAAGATGTGCAGAACACATGAACTTAATCTGTGCACAGGGTCTGGCCTGGCTTTGTACAAAGGATCACATGCAACAGCGGCAAGACTCGTACAAAAGGGTGGTTGCCGGACGGGGTCCGACAACCGCGCCTTACGGGCGAAACTTACGAAGATGCCCAACGTTCCAGGAGTTGCTCACCGGAGTGGTATCTTTGGTCTCAAGGCGGACAGCGCCAGGCCTAGCGACTTGTTTCACCCGGTAAGGGCCTTCCCACTTCCTCGAAACTTCTGGCACTAACTTTGCGGCTATAAAAGCAGTGCAAAGCTTGCTGGTAGCGAGCAGCTCGCACAGCGGCCTGAAGACAGTCCTCCTCGAGGAGCAGCGCGTCATCTCGTCGCAGCTGCTCTCGCTCGAGCTCAGCGTGAGCGAACACTCGAGGTGGCCCGTATGCGAGATCCGTGGGGCTAACTGCCTCCGCTCCATGGAATAGAGCGAAAGGTTGCCTGGCCATATGTAACGCCCTCGATGCGGCTATATCTCCCATGTGTCGAGGCACGACTTAGAGGCATAACCGCATTGAAAGCAATGTCGCAAGTGAGGTAATGTTCACACAATCCATGTAATAAATAAGGGAAGGATACATAGTTGGCTTACAGTCGCCACTTCACACAAGTACATAAATAAACATTCATCATCCAGGTTACACTCAAGGTCCGACTACGGTACCAAAATGAAATAAGACTACCCCAAATGCTAAATAGATCCTCGGATCACCCCAACTGGGTTCCACTACTGATCATCGGAAACATAGTAACGGCCACGTTCCTCGTCGAACTCCCAAGTGAGCTCGGTCGCGTCATCTGCACTGGCATCGTTGGCACCTGCAACTGTTGTGATAGAATCTGTGAGTCACGGGGACTCAGCAATCTCACACCCGCGAGATCAAGACTATTGAAGCTTTAGGTAGGAAAAGGGGGTTTGTGAGGTGGAGCTGCAGCAAGCGACTAGCATATGGTGGCTACAACGCAAAAGAGAGCGAGAAGAGAAAGGCAAAGCACGGTCGTGAATCTAGAAGTGATCAAGAAGTGATCCTGAGACAACCTACGTCAGGCATAACTCCAACAACCGTGTTCACTTCCCGGACCCCGCCGAGAAGAGACCATCACGGTTACACACGCGTTTGATGTGTTTTAGCTAAGGTCAACTTCGGGTTTTCTACAACCGGACATCAACAAATTCCCATCTGCCTCATAACCGCGGGCATGGCTTTCGAAAGATAATACCCTGCAGGGGTGTCCCAACTTAGCCCATGATAAGCTCTCACGGTCAACGAAGGATATTCCTTCTACCGGGAAGACCCGATCAATCTCGGAATCCCGGACTACAAGACATTTCGACAGCAACAAAACAAGTCCAGCAAAGCCGCCCGATTATGCCGACAAATCCTGATAGGAGCTGCACATATCTCGGTCTCAGGGCACATCCGGATGAGCTGTACATACAACTAAAACCAGACCTCAAGCTCCCTTGAGGGGGCGCTGCACAGCGCTCTAGTTTGGACCAGCAATCGAAGGAGAACTGGCCCGGGGGTTTAAAATAAAGATGACCCTTGAGTCTGCAGAACCCAAGGGAAAAAGGCTTAGGTGGCAAATGGTAAAACCAATGTTGGGCCTTGCTGGAAAAGTCTTATTCAAAGCGAACTGTCAAGGGGGTCCCATAAATCACCCAACCGTGTAAGGAACGCAAACTCCGGGAACATAACACCGGTATGACGGAAAACTAGGGCGGCAAGAGTGGAACAAAACACCAGGCATAAGGCCGAGCCTTCCACCCTTTACCAAGTATATAGATGCATTAATTAAATAAGAGGTATTGTGATATCCCAACAAGTAAACATGTTCCAACAAGGAACAACAAGTCCATGTTCCAACAAGGAACAAACTTCATCTTCACCTGCAACTAGCAACGCTATAAGAGGGGCTGAGCAAAGCGGTAACATAGCCAATCAACGGTTTGCTAGGACATGGATGGTTAGGGGCTGACATGGTAATATAGGAGGCATGATATAGCAAGTGGTAGGTATCGCAGCATAGGCATAGCAAAAGAGCGAGCAATCTAGCAAGCAAAGATAGAAGTGATTTCGAGGGTATGGTCATCTTGCCTGCAAGAGTCTCAAAGTTGTCGAAAGCTTGGTCCTCGAAAGCGTTCTCAACGGGATCCTCGTTCACGTACTCGTCTCTCGGCTCTACCCAAGACAAGGGAACATGCAAAGGAACCAATATCAACCACGATGCAATGCGCAAGCAACATGATGCAAAACATGGCACGATATGCGAGAGGTGATATGCAATGCGTATGCATGCTTCGGAAGGAAAAGATGAACAAAGCATAATCTTGGCAAACCAAGCATGCCACTGGATAGATGAGGTTATTTCGGTTGAAATCGATATAAAGAACACCGGAATCGGATGCACGGTTTGCAAATGGCAAGCAATACAAGAATGACATGAGTCTGCCATTAACAGCATGATGCTACTTAGCAAGCAACAAGTAATTAAGCTACTGCACCCAAACATGTTAAAAAAGCATATGTCAGTAATCTACACAAGATGCACGACAAAAGATGAACAATGAGCTACGGCTAATTCACATCATAACAGGTCCAAACAATCATGGAAAAAGTGCAAAAGATAACAAGTTCTCAGACTTAGTGAAATTATCAACATAGCAGAAACTAACATAGGATGACATGTTCATAGCTACGAAACAACATGCTACAGGTTCAGAACATAGCAAAGTAAGGCATGACATGAATCTACTCATATCACTTGACAAAAGTCCCTTACCGACCGTAAGCCAAAAAGGATCAGAAAATATGATTACACCCATGTCAAATGAGCAAGTTTCGTTACAGGATTCAGACTTAGCAGAAAACTGGACATGGCAGAAACTGATAACGACTAGGCATGTTCGTGAGCTCGATGCACTCACTACAGAGCATTGAATGATGAACTAAGCATACATACATCAAGAAGACATGGCATAGTAACTAGACATGGCAAGAATAACATCATATCATGCAAGGATCAACTACACCAAGCTTGGCAAAATCGAATAACATGTAAACAATCTGCCAGCAACATTTTGTAGCAAAAGTAGAGCTCGATTGACTCAAGCTATGACACTCCATAATTGCAAACAAAGCCATGGATGGATAGATCAAATACTCAAGTTCAAAACACCCTTACTGATCATGCTCAAGTTATGCATAGATCCCTCAGAAACAACATGAATACATGGCATGAAAATAACAGCAGTCAGGGACTTAGTGAAATTACTAAGTCTCTGAAATCAGCAACATCAAGTGACCTAGTTTGCATGCTTGTGCTAGTCACCTCATAGATCACAAAAATACATGGCAAAATTCTCTGGAAAGGTAACATGGCATATTACAAAACTCATGTAGGACTCAACTTCATAGGAGGTACACATCAATCATGGCAAAAATGACAAAAGTGCATGTTCAGATAAGATCCAGCAACTAACAGCAACTAGCCCTCTTCTAACAGCATTTCGGGCATCAAGATTACCTCAAATAAAGATGATGCAATGGAATGAAATGATTTACTCTTTGAGACGAACATTTCTACATATTATACGCACGAAACGGAGCTACGGATGCGGAGTTACGGCATGATAAACAGGTGATGATAATATGAAAATATGAGGACTTAGAATATTTTGAGAGGGGGAAAGTCAACCCAGGGCGCGGAATCCGATGTTCGCCGGAGTGCTCGCCGGAGTGCTCGGGGAGGTGGCGGCGGAGGCGGATCCGGCCGGCCCCGGAGCGGATCCGGCGGAGGGAGGCGCGGGCGGAGCCGGGATGGTGCGGGCGGAGGCGTCGGCGGCGGAGGCGAGGCGGCACCGGCCGGCGACCGCGGGGGCGGCGACGGCGGAGCTGCGGGGCGGCGAGGGCGGCGCGGTGGCCCTGGGCGCGGGGCGGAGCCGGTGGGCGGCGGCGCGGCGCGGGCCCCGCGGGCCAGATCTGGGCCACGCGGGCCCTGGCGGCGGGGCGCGGCGGGTGGCGGCGACGACGAACCCGGTGGCGCCACGTGGCGGCGGCGGGGCGATCCGGACACGTCCGGCCGGCGGGTTTTCGTCCGGCGGCGGCGGGGGAGGAAATAGACTAGGTTAGGGTGGTTTTGCCCGTGATTTGAGGAGGGGGAGGTGTTTTTATAGCTAGAAGGAGCTAGGAAGCTCCAAATGGAGAGCGGTTTTCGGCCACGCGATCGTGATCGAACGGCAGAGGACATGGGAGTGACTTAGATGGGTTGTTGGGCTGTTTTGAAGGGGTGTTGGGCCGCAACACACACGAGGCCTTCACGGTTACCCGGTTAACCGTTGGAGTACCAAACGAACTCCGGTTGACCCGAAACTTGACAGGCGGTCTACCCGTGCTATACCGAGGCCACATGTCAAACCTCGGTCCATTCCGAGAATGTTCAATACCCGCTCACGAAGAAATGTAAAAGGGGACGCCGGGAGACATAGGAGCGCCGGATTGCAAAACGGACAACAGGAAAAATGCTCGGATTTATGAGATGAACACGTATGCGAATGCGATGCACATGATGACATGATAAGACATGCATGACATGACCAAAATGCAAAACGAAGAGAACCCAACCACGGAGGGAATATCATAACACAATGCCGAAAATGGCAAGAGTTGGATTACAAATATGGCAAGTTACATCTGGGGCGTTACACCATACCAGGGCTTACCTGCGCCGAGAGATGTCGGCGTATGTTCGGACACCGTGGCACCATGAGCTGGCTCGACGACGTCCGTTCCGCCGCCGGTGCCGTCCCCACCCCCGGTTTGCTCCAGGGGCGGTGGGTTCGACGCGGACGGACCAGCCACCCCCGGAGCCTTCTTCTTCGGTGGCATGTCAATGAAGATGATGGAGATCTAGCCTGTGCGGACGCCGGATCAGGTTCACACAACCTCGACGCCCCCTACCTGGCGCGCCAAAGATGTCGTGGGAAATCTGCCTCCACGAACACCTATGGGGACCGAGCCCCTTTCTGGTTCGGCGGGGGGCGGAGGTCGCGCGAAGAGCGGATCGAGGCGACACACACAAGGGGTTTACCCAGCTTCGGGCCGCACGGATGCGTAAAACCCTACTGCTGCTTTGTGGTTTGTATTATGTTCTTGCTCGGGAGCGCTGAGTGCTACAGTACACTCAGGCAACTAGTCAGACCGAGCGTGAGTGGCCTCCTCCCTTTCTCCCTGTTGCGCATGGGGCCTCCTTTTATATGTGCAAGGGGTTACCCACAGGTGGCAACGTAGGCGGGGGTAAAACTGGAAAACGATGTGTTGGGTACAGCTGTTTGCACAGTGCTATCATACCTAGGGCATTAAATGCCCGTCTAGGTCGCCCAAACAGTGCAGAAAAGGGACCGTCAGGGGCGCCACCGTTTGCCATGACGGCTATCCTGTCAGCGTTGCTTCGCCACCGCATGCCCCTGGCTGCGCAGCCTCTCGCCACGTACACCTGGAATGGCCCCAGAGCGACACGTGGGTGGATGAGCTGGAACGCAGGCGCGGGGTGGTGACTTGCGGCGGCAAGCGCCTTGCCGCGGTTGATGCCTTGTCGCGCCCGGGAGCTTGTCGCTCACCGGTCCTTGCCGGGACGCGTGCCGCGTCGCAGCAAGTCTCTTGTCGTGCCCTGGTCGGCCTTCCCGGCAAGCTCCTCTTGCCGGGGCCTTGTGCTACGAGCGGCCGTCCCGGCAAGCTCCTCTTGCCGGGGCCTTGCTCTCTTCGGGTGTCCTTCCCGGCAAGCTCCTCCTGCCGGGGCCTTGGCTCAAATACTTTGTTCTTGGATGGCCCAAAAAGGGACCATGGAGAGTTTTGGCGATCACCTGGCAAGCCTTGCCGCGGGGTGCTACGACTGCCTGTGCACAAGTTCGGGGTACTAAGGTACCCCTACTTTAGTACACCGACAGGTAATGATCCTTTTTAGTAGCTTTATTTAATTTGCGGAGATCAATTACCATTCTATAACCTGTAATAATTCTTTGTGGGATCAATTCATCTTTATCAATAGGAACAACAGTAATACCTCCCTTCTTAGGGACATAATGGACAAGACTTACCCACTGACTATCAGCAACGGGATAAATTATACCTGCCTCTAGAAGCTTTAGTATTTCTTTCCTTACCACTTCTTTCATCTTAGGATTTAACCGTCGTTGGTGATCAACAACTGGTTTAGCGTCTTTCTCCAATTTTATTTTGTGTTGGCATAAAGTGGGACTAATGCCCTTAAGATCATCGAGAGTATATCCAATAGCAGCACGGTGCTTCTTCAGATTTTTCTATAATCTCTTTTCTTCATGCTCTAAAAGGTTAGCACTAATAATAACAGGATATATCTTTTTCTCATCAAGATAAGCATATTTAAGAGTATCGGGTAATGGTTTAAGCTCAAACACGGGATCACCCTTGGGTGGAGGAGGATCCCCTAGGATTTCAATAGGCAAGTTGTGTTTCAAAATAGGTCCCTGTTTAAAGAATACCTCATCTATTTCCCTTCTTTCATTCATAAACATATCATTTTCATGGTCGAGAAAATGTTGTTTCAAAGGATCATTAGGAGGCACGGCAATAGAAGCAAGACCAATAGTTTCATCTTTACTAGGCAATTCCTCATCACGGGGTTGTCTATGAATTTTAGCAAAGTTAAACTCATGAGACGTATCCCCCAAACCAATAGTAACAACATCCTTTTCGCAGTCTATCCTAGCATTAACAGTATTCAAGAAGGGTCTACCAAATATGATGGGACAAAAGCTATCTTGTGGGGAACCAAGAACAAGAAAATCAGCAGGGTATTTAACATTCCCACACAAGACTTCAACATCTCTAACAATCCCAAGTGGTGAAATAGTGTCTCCATTGGCAAGCTTAATTGGAACATCAATTTCTTCTATCTCAGCAGGTGCAATATCATGCATAATTTCTTTGTATGAAGAGTGAGATATTGCACTTGCACTAGCACCCATATCGCATAAGCCATGATAACAATGATCTCCTATTTTAACAGAAATAACAGGCATGCCTACAACAGGTCTATGTTTATTTTTAGTATCAGGTCTAGCAATTCTAGCAGTTTCCTCACAGAACTAAATAACATGCCCATCAATATTATCAGCCAAGAGATCTTTAACCATAGCAATACTAGGTTCAACTTTAATTTGCTCCGGGGGTTTGGGTGTCTTAATGTTAATTTTATTGACCATAGTTGAAGCTTTAGCATGATCCTTTATTCTAACAGGGAAAGGTGGTTTCTCAATATAAGCAGTAGGAACGACAGGATCATTATAAGTGATAGTCTTTTCTTCAACTTTAATAGGTGCAAGTACTTTTACTTCAATGGGAGGATTATCTTTAAACCACTTCTCCTTAGGAAGATCAACATGAGTAGCAAAGGATTCACAGAAAGAAGCTACTATCTCAGAGTCAAGTCCATATTTAGTGCTAAATTCATGGAAAACATCGATATCCATAAAAGATTTAACACAATCAAACTTAGGTGTTATACCTGACTCCTTACCTTCATCGAGATCCCAATCTTTAGAGTTGCGTTTAATTCTTTCCAATACATCCCATTTGAATTCAATAGTCTTCATCATAAAAGATCTAGTACAAGAAGTATTGAGCATGGAGCGATTATTGAGAGAAAGCCGAGCATAAATTTTTTGAATAATCATTTCTCTTGAGAGCTCATGATTGGGGCATGAATATAACATTGACTTATGCCTCCCCCAAGATTGAGCGATGCTTTCTCCTTCGCGAGGCAAAAAATTATATATATAATTACGATCATGATGAACAAGATGCATAGGATAAAACTTCTGATGAAATTCCAATTTCAATTGGTTGTAGTTCCATGATCCCATATCATCACATAGCCTAAACCATGTCAATGCCTCTCCCTTCAAATATAAAGGGAAGACCTTCTTCTTGATAACATGCTCAGGCATACCTGCAAGCTTAAATACTCCACAAACTTCATCCACATAGATTAGGTGCAAATCGGGATGTAATGTTCCATCTCCTGTAAAGGATTAGCTAGCAGTTTCTCTATCATACCCAAAGGAATTTCAAAGTAAATGTTTTCAGTAGGTTCAGTAGGTTGAGGAACAACTCTTTGCTCTACTGGTCGGGGTGAAGATACCCCGAACAAGCCCCTCAAAGGATTATGTTCCATAGTAACAAGTGACAGTAAATTTCAGCACACTATATAAAATTTTCCTTACAAAATTCCACCTACCAAAGGCGCTTCACTCCCCGGCAACGACGCCAGAAAAGAGTCTTGATGACCCACAAGTATAGGGGATCTATCATAGTCCTTTCGATAAGTAAGAGTGTCGAACCAAACAAGGAGCAGAAGGAAATGACAAGCGGTTTTCAGTAAGGTATTCTCTGCAAGCACTGAAATTATCGATAACAGATAGTTTTGTGATAAGGTAATTTGTAACGCGTAACAAGCAATGAAAGTAAACAAGGTGCATCAAGATGTCCCAATCCTTTTTATAGCAAAGGACAAGCCTGGACAAACTCTTATATAGAGAAAAGCGCTCCCGAGGACACATGGGAATTATCGTCAAGCTAGTTTTCATCACGCTCATATGATTCACGTTCGTTACTTTGATAATTTGGTATGTGGATGGACCGGTGCTTGGGTGTTGTACTTTCTTGGACAAGCATCCCACTTATTATTAACCCCTATTGCAAGCATCTGCAACTACTAAAGAAGTATTAAGGTAAACCTAACCATATCATGAAACAGATGGATCCAAATCAGCCCCTTACGAAGCAACTCATAAACTAGGGTTTAAGCTTCTGTCACTCTAGCAACCCATCATCTACTTATTACTTCCCAATGCCTTCCTCTAGGCCCAAACAATGGTGAAGTGTCATGTAGTCGACGTTCACATAACGCCCACTAGAGGAAAGACAACATACATCTCATCAAAATATCAAACGAATACCAAATTCACATGACTACTTATAGCAAGACTTCTCCCATGTCCTCAAGAACAAACGTAATTACTCACAAATCATATTCATATTCATAATCAGAGGGGTATTAATATGCATAAAGGATCTGAACATATGATCTTCCACCAAATAAACCAACTAGCATCAACTACAAGGAGTAATCAACACTACTAGCAACCCAGAGGTACCAATCTGAGGCTTTGGGACAAAGATTGAATACAAGAGATGAACTAGGGTTTGAGAGGAGATGGTGCTGGTGAAGATGTTGATGGAGATTGACCCCCTCCCAATGATAGGATCGTTGGTGATGACGATGGCGATGATTTCCCCCTCCCGGAGGGAAGTTTCCCCGGCAGAACAGCTCTGCCGGAGCAATAGATTGGTTCCGCCAAGGTTCCGCCTCGTGGCGGCGGAGTTTCTTCCCGAAAGCTTGCTTATTATTTTTTTCAGGGTAAAAGACTTCATATAGCAGAAGATGGGCACCGGAGGCATGCCAGGGGGCCCACGAGGCAGGGGCGCGCCCAGGGGGTAGGGCGCGCCCCCCACCCTCGTGGCCAGGGTGTGGGCCCCTCTGGTGGATTCTTTCGCCAGTATTTTTTATTTAAATCCAAAAATAAATTCCGTGGAGTTTCAGGACTTTTGGAGTTGTGCAGAATAGGTCTCTAATATTTGCTCCTTTTCCAGTCCAGAATTCCAGCTGCCAGCATTCTCCCTCTTCATGTAAAACTTGTAAAATAAGAGAGAATAGGCATAAGTATTGTGACATAACGTGTAATAACAGCCCATAATGCAATAAATATCGATATAAAAGCATGATGCAAAATGGACGTATCAGCTCACACCCCAACGCTAGGATTATGGTATCCAAAGGGCTCAGAGTTTGATCTAGTTGGATTATCATATGTTGATTATGCTGGTGACAAGGTTGATCGCAAGTCCACATCAAGCACATGTCAGTTTCTTGGATGATCTCTTGTCTGTTGGTCTTCAAAGAAGCAGAACTGTGTATCACTCTCCACTGCTGAATCTGAATACATTGCTGTTGGATCTTGCTGCGCTCAGCTTCTCTGGATGAAGCAAACCCTCAAGGACTATGGCATCAACATGAAGATTGTGCCCCTCTACTGCGACAATGAAAGTGCCATCAAGATTGCTCAAAATCCAGTTCAGCACTCGAAGACAAAGCACATTCAGATCCATCATCACTTTCTCAGAGATCATGTGTTGAAGGAAGACTTTGATATCATTCACGTCAACACTGAAGAGCAATTGGCAGATATCTTCACGAAGCCCTTGTATGAGATAAGGTTTTGCAAGCTACGATGTGAGGTAAAAATCTTAGAATCCTCGAATATCCTGTGAATGGACACACACATCCTAACGCTTATGCATATTGATGACATAGGTGCGCAACACACAAAGTAACGATGTCTTCAATTCATGAAGACATACCCTTTGAGTGTGAACACATTAATGTGGACTTTGACTTTGGAGCGCCACGATAATTGTGTGCCTTGTTGTAACGCCCCGAGACCGATGCTCGAGAAGACTTCCAGCTATTCCGAGTTTCACAGTGTGTTTCTTTTGTGCTTGCTCTTTTATTTTTGCATTGCATCATGTCATCATGCCATCATGTCATTAACCTTTGCATCTCAACTCAACTAACAAATTGCATAGATGGTTGATCTATTTAAATCGAGGGAAGGGTGACTTCTCTTTATAACATATCGTCCCGATATTAGGGAGCTATATTAAATATTTCTTTAATTTGGAAATCACCATAACACACTTGCATATTATCCCAATGCCTTTGTTATCTTAATTCTTGGTTTCCAACCTTGCCATATATTCTTTATCATATTCCGGAGCTCCACCAAAAATCCGAGCATTTTGGACCTTCCCAACCCTCACTTCCTATTCAAATCATTTGAATTTAAATCAAATGAGTTTGAATTTAAATCTTTCAATCATGGCTTTTTCTATTTTCTTGGAACAAGCATATTTTTGTGAGTCTGGGAAAATTATCCGCGTGTCCAATTTCTTCCCCAACACCTCCTTTCTTCTCCCTTTCTTCTTTGTTATTTTCTGTTTCTAGAGAATAAGAGAGAGGGAGAAGAGAGCCCAGCAGCCTAGCCAGGCAGGCCCATCTGCGCCTAGGCCAACCCTAGCGCCTATCTAACCCTAGCCCCGATCCCCTCCTCTCGATCCCCTGGTCTCTCCCTCCTTCCCCCGCTCGCGCCGCCAGAGAGGAGCGAGAGCCTCTCGCTCAATCCCGTAGCGTCGCCACCTCACGCCTTCGATCTCCTCTGCCTCGCGTCGCCCTCCGTCGTCAAGCGCCGCCCCCGTCCGGATCTGTCGGGCCCTGCCATGGCCGCGCCTCCCTGCTGCCGAGGCCCCGACGCCAAGTCCCGCCTGCAGCGTCCTGGTGAGCGCCGGGTCAAACGGCAGCAGCTCCTCGTCGCCTCGTCCACGTCAACGGAAGCCGTGCCTTGGACCTCTGCAACCTTGCCGGAGTGAGCTCATCCCCGCCGCGCCAAGCCCCTCTCCATCGACCCCGCACGCCATCGCAGAAACTTCATCGCCGCCAGCCGGTGCAGTAGCGCCACCACAGTACCGCCCCAACCTCCGTGACCAGCGCCTCCACTACCTCCCCGTCGCTGCGCCAGCCTTCTGCATCGCGCCAAGTCCCAGCATCGCGCCCCTGTTGCTGTTGACGCCAAGTCCAATGGTCACCGAGCGTGGAATTTGCCAAGTACCACCAAGTTCCTGATGGATGCGCCAAGTCCCCAGCGAGACCTGTTTTCGTCAAGTTCGACTACACGGCTATGACCTTGGAGTTGGACCGCAAGTGCCAAGTACCCCACCGGCAAGACCATACGGACGCTCGAACGACTACAGACCGAAATGTCAAGTACCTCGTTGATACGTGTACGACTACCGTCGCCGAAGTCCGCGAGTACCAGTACTTCCACTACCGTCGCCGTGTAGCACTACTTCCTCTACGACCGTCCCGAGAACGACTACTTCCCTCGACATTTGTGAACCGCCTCGAAACGCATGCTTCGAAGGTATAACCCCGAGACGACCGCCGTGAACGAATGCATGTTGTATGAGATGCTCGAGATTTGCACCGTGATCGAATTATCTTTGCACGTTCCTCGTTTGCCATGCCACCGTCATGTGGGACACCGGGTATCCGGGATCACTCCCCATCTCTTGCGTGTTCCACACATCCGCACACTTCTCTCTTGCATCGGTATCTCAATCGAGTTACCGGGACCCGAATGTTGCCGTGGCACCAATTCGTTATCGTTGCCGTGGCACCCCTTTTGTTCCGCCATGGTGAACAAGTGCCTCATATCATGCTCATGTCAACATTTTCATAAAATTGCTTAAAACTTGCATTGTCATCCGCATCATGATAACAACATTTAAAAATGTTTAAAATTGTTGTTGCACCAAATTGCTAAAGGCATATGGGGATTTACCGGAATTGTTGTTTGTTGTTCCGGCCTCATTTAAATTTGCCTAGATAGGTAGTTTTTCTTATGATTCACCCCTTGCCATGTTTAACAACATTTAATATTGTTGGGTACATAAACGAGATCGAACCAAATAACTTGAATGTGGTGTTTCGTCAATATGCAACCCGTTGCATATTGAGCACCACTTAACTTGTAGTGTTGTTTGTTGCATTTTGCCATGCCATGCTTCATTAAACCGGACATGCATCATACTTGGTTGTGCATCATGCCATGTTTATGTGATGGTTGTTTACTATGTTGTTTGTTTCTTTCCGGGTTGTTTCTCTCGTTAGCTTCGGTTTTGTTCCGGAGTTGTGAGGATTCATTCGACTACGTCCGTTTGTCTTCTTCATGGACTCGTTCTTATTTCTTGCGGGATCTCAGGCAAGATGACCATACCCTCGAAATCACTTCTATCTTTGCTTGCTAGTTGCTCGCTCTTTTGCTATGCCTATGCTGCGATACCTACCACTTGCTTGTCATGCCTCCCATATTGTTAAACCAAGCCTCTAACCCACCTTGTCCTAGCAAACCGTTGTTTGGCTATGTTACCGCTTTGCTCAGTCCCTCTTATAGCGTTGTTAGTTGAAGGTGACGATGAAGTTTGTTCCTTGTTGGAACATGGAGGAACATGTTTACTTGTTGGGATATCACAATATCGCTTATATTATTAATGCATCTATATACTTGGTAAAGGGTGGAAGGCTCGGCCTTATGCCTGGTGTTTTGTTCCACTCTTGCCGCCCTAGTTTCCGTCATATCGGTATTATGTTCCCGGATTTTGCGTCCCTAACGCGGTTGGGTGATTTATGGGACCCCCTTGACAGTTCGCTTTGAATAACACTCCTCCAGGAAGGCCCAACCTTGGTTTTACCATTTGCCTACCTACCACCATATACCCCTTCCCTTGGGTTCTGCAGACTCAAGGGTCATCTTTATTTTAGCCCCCCCGGGCCAGTGCTCCTCTGAGTGTTGGTCCGAACCGAGCAGCCTGCGGGGCCACCGCGGGGAAACTCGAGGCCTGGTTTTACTCGTAGCTTGACTTATCCGGATGTGCCCCGAGAACGAGATATGTGCAGCTCCTATCGGGATTTGTCGGCACAATCGGGCGGCTTTGCTGGTCTTGTTTTATTACTGTCGAAATGTCTTGTAGCCGGGATTCCGAGACTGATCGGGTCTTCCCGGGGAGAAGGAATATCCTTCGTTGATCGCGAGAGCTTATCATGGGCTAAGTTGGGACACCCCTGCAGGGTATAAACTTTCGAAAGCCATGCCCGCGGTTATGGTCATATGGGAATTTGTTAATGTCCGGTTGTAGAAAACCCGAAGATGATCTTAATTAAAATACACCAACCGCGTGTGTAACCGTGATGGTCTCTTCTCGGCGGAGTCCGGGAAGTGAACACGGTGTTGGAGTTATGCTTGACGTAGGTTGTTCTAGGATCACTTCTTGATCATAGTTGTTCGACCGTGCTTTTGCCTTCTCTTCTCGCTCTCATTTGCGTATGTTGGACACCAGATATGCTAGTCGCTTGCTGCAACTCCACCTCACTACCTTCTCCTACCCATAAGCTTAAATAGTCTTGATCTCGCGGGTGTGAGATTGCTGAGTCCCCGTGACTCACAGATACTTCCAAAACCAGTTTGCAGGTGCCGATGAAACCGTGCAGGTGACGCACCCGAGCTCAAGGAGGAGCTCGATGAAGATCTTGTTCATTGTGTTGTTTCGTTTCAGTTGATCAGTAGTGGGGCCCAGTTGGGACGATCGGGGATCTGTGTAGCATTTGGGGTAGTCTTCTTTTATTTTGGTTCCGTAGTCGGACCTTGATTGTATCTATTTGGTGTAATGCTTTACTCATGTATTGCGTGAAGTGGCGATTGTAAGCCAACTATGTATCTCTTTCCCTTATGTATTACATGGGTTGTGTGAAGATTACCTCACTTGCGACATTGCTTTCAAGGCGGTTATGCCTCTAAGTCGTGCTTCGACACGTGGGAGATATAGCCGCATCGAGGGCGTTACAAGTTGGTAATCAGAGCCATCCCCGACTTAGGAGCCCCCTGCTTGTTTGAATCGCTGACTTTGTTGAGTCTAAAACAAAATGTTTTGAGTCTTAGGATTATATATATATCGGAGAGTAGGATTCTATTTACTCCTCAGCCCCTTCGTCGCTTTGGTGAGGCCCCCTGACGTAGATGTTTGGACTTTCCTCTCCTCAAATTTCACTAAAAAAAATTTAGGATCACGCGGGTATCTTGGAATCGTTCCGATGGTTTTGTGACGAGAACATTGTTCTTGGTGCCTCCTGACATTTAGGGGTTGTGACAGTGTCCCGGGGAGTTGAGCTCCGAGGTGTTGTCATCACAATTTTATCGTTGCAGTTCTGGAATACCTGAGTTTTGCCGACATCGAAAATCTCTTTTATGCAGTTGTTGGTGAGATCACCTCGACGCCACCCAGTACTGGGGCGGGAGTTCAGGAGTATTGCCATAACTCGTATAACGAATGCTTTTCGAAGGTCGAGGTACACGATTTCCGAAGGTTTCTTGGTTATGTGTTGACGGATGGATACAACTGGATCTAGGTATTGTTAGTTTGGGTGATATATTTTGTGTCCCCTGTATCCCCAACACCAGATTGCATAACCAGAAAATTTCGGGAGTTTATAGGTGGGAATTCAAGTAGCTCCTAGAATATCTTTCCGACAGATGCATGATATGGGATTGGGTAAATCTCTATCATGTGTATTTGTTCCGGCTTATTCTGCAAGCCAAATCCTTTGTTTTGTTTTATTTTTGGTATTCGAGTTGTTTCGAAGTCAAATGTTGAATCCATACCTTTCCTAAACGGTGTTCTCATATTTCTATGTGGATGCTAATCCTTCTTGTTCATCAAGGTTGTCTTTTCAATCCTTGCCAACCGGTGTGCTTCTCTCCAAGTAAATCCGATCATTCCAACATTCGCAAAATCAATTCTAAGTTTTTTTCTCTCAACGGTGTTTGTTTCATCCGACCCAAGTTGCCTTTGTTTTCCCACCCTCCCACCCTTTTGAGTCAAGGACTCATATATCCCTAACCAAGTATCCATTTTATTGAGTGAAGTTCCTTCATTCTTTTCCTTTAATGGTTTTATCCGGCGATTTCTCATGAAGACGCTAAGGAAGCTTCAACTTTATCATTGTTCCATTCTAATTTTCTTCTCCGGTGGATTTAATTCAAGATTTCGGTGTTGATCTTATCCCTTTTCCTCTTTTCAAATGTTTTCTCATGCCGGTGCACCACTTAATCATTCACCTCTTACTATTCATTTGTTCCGGAGTGATGAAGATATCTCAGAAGATTCAAGTTTCCATTCTCAATTCACTCAATTTCTTTTGAGGATGATATATCATTCAAGCCATTTAATTCAACTGGTGCAATGTCTCTTTTCAAGCAATCGTTCAACCATTCTTTTGAGTGGGCCCTAACCCACAGGTCTTTTCCCAGGATCTTACCTGACTCTTCTAATTTTCCCGGAGCTTCTAAAATTCTTTTCAAAGTTTGACGTAAGAATGAATTATCATCAGTCATATGTCTTTCTCCAAGATCTTTCAAATTCTTTTCATCGTTGGTTCACCCTTTCCAATTTCATTCCGGAGTGCCTAAAAAATTCATGTTGGTGTTTCTCATCGTCATTCTCAACATTTGAATACCAAAGAAGAGTTTCTCTTAAATCTTGCTCCATTCTCTTCAAGATTCATGGTTCTAGCTTGATGCCATCCTCTCATAATTGTTTTCGATTGTGAGAATTCTTTTCACCCATCTGGGGCATTTCAGGAGTCTTTTCAGTTTCATTCTTCGGAGCCCATCATCTCATAATTTTTCATTCAAGCTTTCAGCTCTCGTTCTCCAAATCTTACCGGTGCATCACTCAAATATCCTCTAATCAGTTCATGATCTCTTCGTTCTCATGTATCTAAATTCTGTCAAGTATGTTTATTCGTTTTCTAATTCTTCCCGGTGAATTGCGCCTTTGCTACTTCCATTTTCAATTCTTACGGTGGTTCGTTCAAGATTTCACTTCTTTCATTATCATATTAATTTATTCATTGTTTCAATCCTACCGGTGGTTCATTGAAGACCTTCTCAAGTTTGTGCTATATCTCTCTTGATCCTTTCTATGAGAATAAGTGGTATGTCAAATCCATTACTTGTCATCAATTTAATTGGTGAAGGATAAGCATAATGTAATTCTTATTCTTGTTTCATCAAGTTAACTCAATTCCCTATTCCGGAGGTTCTTCAAATCCTTGGTTTCAATAGCTCATCTTTCTTTTCCGGAGTTCCAAGCTCTCGCAATTATATCATCACGGAGATACATCTAAAGCATTACAAGGTTTCACCTTGTGTTTTCAACTTCTCTCTCTTTCTATCATCCTTGTTTTACCGGAGTTCTTCATGGAAGGTTCACATGATGGTTTATCAAGGACCATTTTCATTATTCAATTGTTCTTCAAGATTTCTCTCGGAGTTAAGATCCGCCAAGCTATACTCTAAAATAAACATGGCGTTCAACACATGTTTTGTTTTGAGGATTTCAAGTATTCTTCATCTTGCATTCCGAAGTGCAATCCTTTCTACCTTATCTTTTGAGATGGTGTTATGCCATTCTTGACAATTTCCCTTTGTGTTTCAAGGTTCACAAGTTGTTAAGAATAAGATATTTAAATCCATCATTTTCTCTCCGTTCAAGAGATCTTTTCAACCAATCAATCTTTTGTTGGAGTTTTATTGGGTTATATTTCACCTATAGCCTTCTCCAAGGAATGTAGCTATTTGTGGTGTTTATCAATGATCCAATTTTCTCCTTCTCATCTTGGTGAAGAACTTTTCATCTCCTTGTTGATATCAATCCAATCTGTTGTTTCCCTCAGTGGCAGAATTTCACCTCATAATTTTGAGATGTCTTCTATAAGCCCACAACAAGCTTATTCGTTTCGTTGTTGGTTTCTCCAACAACTCCGTTCTAACCTTCTTGGAAGGGTGCTTTCCAAGATCATTTGTGGCAGAAGTTGGCAATTTCTTCTCCATTCCTTTATTCCAATGATCTATCTTCCATTTTTTTTCTTCCGGGGGCATGGTGATGTTGCTCTCTTCGCTCATCATCTCGTTTTGCTAAGATCATGTTCTTTTCCTTGCTTATCCATTTAACCGGAGTGTTGTGCTCTCATTCAAGTTCTTTCATCTTATCTAGTTTTGCCCCGCTTCCCAACCGGAGTGCTGTCTGAAATCTTTCTTACCCCTTGTGCCTTTCTTTCAATAGTTCTAGAGGCAGTGTGTTGTTGATTTCATCAAGCATCCTCTCATCTTGCCAAGTTCATGTTCAATTCCTTCCATTTACAGTCGGAGTGCTGTCCAAATTTTATCATCCTTATTCCTTCTCTATCTTGTTTTAACCGGAGTGGTTTCAATATCTATCTTGTCACTTAACCCCTTGGTTCACGTCGTATTCCATGTTCCTCTTTGCTAACAGAGTGTTTGCAATCTCATTCATCTCCATTGTATTCTTCTTTCAATTTGTCCAAGCTCTCAAGGTTCTTGGTATCACTCGTTTGTCGAAGAAGCAACTCTGTTTTACCTCTTCCCCTTCCGTTTCCCTCCGGTGCCATCCTTAGATCTCGGGACGAGATCCTCTTGTAGTAGTGGACTGTTGTAACGCCCCGAGACCGATGCTCGAGAAGACTTCCAGCTATTCCGAGTTTTGCCGTGTGTTTCTTTTGTGCTTGCTCTTTTATTTTTGCATTGCATCATGTCATCATGCCATCATGTCATTAACCTTTGCATCTCAACTCAACTAACAAATTGCATAGATGGTTGATCTATTTAAATCGAGGGAAGGGTGACTTCTCTTTATAACATATCGTCCCAATATTAGGGAGCTATATTAAATATTTCTTTAATTTGGAAATCACCATAACACACTTGCATATTATCCCAATGCCTTTGTTATCTTAATTCTTGGTTTCCAACCTTGCCATATATTCTTTATCATATTCCGGAGCTCCACCAAAAATCCGAGCATTTTGGACCTTCCCAACCCTCACTTCCTATTCAAATCATTTGAATTTAAATCAAATGAGTTCGAATTTAAATCTTTCAATCATGGTTTTTTCTATTTTCTTGGAACAAGCATATTTTTGTGAGTCTGGGAAAATTATCCGCGTGTCCAATTTCTTCTCCAACACCTCCTTTCTTCTCCTTTTCTTCTTTGTTATTTTCTGTTTCTAGAGAATAAGTGAGAGGGAGAAGAGAGCCCAGCAGCCTAGCCAGGCAGGCCCATCTGCGCCTAGGCCAACCCTAGCGCCTATCTAACCCTAGCCCCGATCCCCTCCTCTCGATCCCCTGGTCTCTCCCTCCTTCCCAAGCTCGCGCCGCCAGAGAGGAGCGAGAGCCTCTCGCTCGATCCCGTAGCGTCGCCACCTCACGCCTTCGATCTCCTCTACCTCGCGTCGGCCTCCGTCATCAAGCGCCGCCCCCGTTCGGATCTGTCGGGCCCTGCCATGGCCGCGCCTCCCTGCTGCCGAGGCCCCACCGCCAAGTCCCGCCTGCGGCGTCCTGGCGAGCGCCGGGTCGAACGGCAGCAGCTCCTCCTCGCCTCGTCCACGTCAACGGAAGCCGTGCCTTGGACCTCTGTAACCTTGCCGGAGTGAGCTCGTCCCCGTCGCGCCAAGCCCCTCTCCATCGACCCCGCACGCCGTCGCAGAAACTTCGTCGCCGCCAGCAGGTGCAGCAGCGCCACCGCAGTACCGCCCCGACCTCCACGACCAGCGCCTCCACTACCTCCCCGTCACTGCGCCAGCCTTCTGCATCGCGCCAAGTCCCAGCATCGCGCCCCTGTTGCTGTTGACGCCAAGTCCAATGGTCACCGAGCGTGGAATTTGCCAAGTACCACCAAGTTCCTGATGGATGCACCAAGTCCCCAGCGAGACCAGTTTTCGTCAAGTTCGACTACATGGCTATGACCTCGGAGTTGGACCGCAAGCGCCAAATACCCCACCGGTAAGACCATACGGACGCTCGAACGACTACAGACCGAAATGTCAAGTACCTCGTCAATACGTGTACGATTACCGTCGCCGAAGTCCGCGAGTACCACTACTTCCACTACTGTCGCCGTGTAGCACTACTTCCTCTACGACCGTCCCGAGAACGACTACTTCCCTCGACATTTGTGAACCGCCTTGAAACGCATGCTTCGAAGGTATAACCCCGAGACGACCGCCGTGAACGAATGCATGTTGTATGAGATGCTCGAGATTTGCACCGTGATCGAATTGTCTTTGCACGTTCCTCGTTTGCCATGCCACCGTCATGTGGGACAACCGGTATCCGGGATCACTCCCCATCTCTTGCGTGTTCCACACATCCGCACACTTCTCTCTTGCATCGGTATCTCAATCGAGTTACCGGGACCCGAATGTTGCCGTGGCACCATTTCGTTATCGTTGCCGTGGCACCCCTTTTGTTCCGCCATGGTGAACAAATGCCTCATATCATGCTCATGTCAACATTTTCATAAAATTGCTTAAAACTTGCATTGTCATCCGCATCATGATAACAACATTTAAAAATGTTTCAAATTGTTGTTGCACCAAATTGCTAAAGGCATATGGGGATTTACTGGAATTGTTGTTTGTTGTTCCGGCCTCATTTAAATTTGCCTAGATAGGTAGTTTTTCTTATGATTCACCCCTTGCCATGTTTAACAACATTTAATATTGTTGGGTACATAAACGAGATCGAACCAAATAACTTGAATGTGGTGTTTCGTCAATATGCAACCGGTTGCATATTGAGCTCCACTTAACTTGTAGTGTTGTTTGTTGCATTTTGCCATGCCATGCTTCATTAAATCGGACATGCATCATACTTGGTTGTGCATCATGCCATGTTTATGTGATGGTGGTTTACTATGTTGTTTGTTTCTTTCCGGGTTGTTTCTCTCGTTAGCTTCGGTTTTGTTCCGGAGTTGTGAGGATTCGTTCGACTATGTTCGTTTGTCTTCTTCATGGACTCGTTCTTCTTTCTTGTGGGATCTCAGGCAAGATGACCATACCCTCGAAATCACTTCTATCTTTGCTTGCTAGTTGCTCGCTCTTTTGCTATGCCTATGCTGCGATACCTACCACTTGCTTGTCATGCCTCCCATATTGTTAAACCAAGCCTCTAACCCACCTTGTCCTAGCAAACCGTTGTTTGGCTATGTTACCGCTTTGCTCAGTCCCTCTTATAGCGTTGTTAGTTGCAGGTGAAGATGAAGTTTGTTCCTTGTTGGAACATGGAGGAACATGTTTACTTGTTGGGATATCACAATATCTCTTATATTATTAATGCATCTATATACTTGGTAAAGGGTGGAAGGCTCGGCCTTATGCCTGGTGTTTTGTTCCACTCTTGCCGCCCTAGTTTCCGTCATATCGGTATTATGTTCCCGGATTTTGCGTCCCTAACGCGGTTGGGTGATTTATGGGACCCCCTTGACAGTTTGCTTTGAATAAGACTCCTCCAGCAAGGCCCAACCTTGGTTTTACCATTTGCCTACCTACCACCATATACCCCTTCCCTTGGGTTCTGCAAACTCAAGGGTCATCTTTATTTTAGCCCCCCCGGGCCAGTGCTCCTCTGAGTGTTGGTCCGAACCGAGCAGCCTGCGGGGCCACCGCGGGGAAACTCGAGGCCTGGTTTTACTCGTAGCTTGACTTATCCGGATGTGCCCCGAGAACGAGATATGTGCAGCTCCTATCGGGATTTGTCGGCACAATCGGGCGGCTTTGCTGGTCTTGTTTTATTACTGTCGAAATGTCTTGTAGCCGGGATTCCGAGACTGATCGGGTCTTCCCGGGGAGAAGGAATATCCTTCGTTGATCGCGAGAGCTTATCATGGGCTAAGTTGGGACACCCCTGCAGGGTATAAACTTTTGAAAGCCGTGCCCGCGATTATGGGCATATGGGAATTTGTTAATGTCCGGTTGTAGAAAACCCGAAGATGATCTTAATTAAAATACACCAACCGCGTGTGTAACCATGATGGTCTCTTCTCGGCGGAGTCCGGGAAGTGAACACAGTGTTGGAGTTATGCTTGACGTAGGTTGTTCTAGGATCACTTCTTGATCATAGTTGTTCGACCGTGCTTTTGCCTTCTCTTCTCGCTCTCATTTGCGTATGTTGGACACCAGATATGCTAGTCGCTTGCTGCAGCTACACCTCACTACCTTCTCCTACCCATAAGCTTAAATAGTCTTGATCTCGCGGGTGTGAGATTGCTGAGTCCCCGTGACTCACAGATACTTCCAAAACCAGTTTGCAGGTGCCGATGAAACCGTGCAGGTGACGCACCTGAGCTCAAGGAGGAGCTCGATGAAGATCTTGTTCGTTGTGTTGTTTCGTTTCAGTTGATCAGTAGTGGGGCCCAGTTGGGACGATCGGGGATCTGTGTAGCATTTGGGGTAGTCTTCTTTTATTTTGGTTCCGTAGTCAGACCTTGATTGTATCTGTTTGATGTAATGCTTTACTCATGTATTGCGTGAAGTGGCGATTGTAAGCCAACTATGTATCTCTTTCCCTTATGTATTACATGGGTTGTGTGAAGATTACCTCACTTGCGACATTGCTTTCAATGTGGTTATGCCTCTAAGTCGTGCTTCGACATGTGGGAGATATAGCCGCATCGAGGGCGTTACACGTGTCTGGGTCTAATACTTCCTATACGATGGATTACGCCACCACCAACCTCTGTTGAAGATTTTCGTTTGGCGTCATGTTACATTATCTTCAAAGTTGGTTTGTCTTCCACATTGCCTTGTCTTCATGATTTATCTTCGCGATGTTCGATTTGGTCTTCATTGATAAATATATGTTTTGTCCTCTACAATATTTACTTATAGCTATGTCTTCAAGTTTCCATTTTCTGCGCTAAGTGAATGTGATCGGACCCCAACCCCTTCTATGCTTATCTCTCAAATTCTCTCTGTCTCTTAATATGCATTCTATTGTCTTCACTGTATCCTTGTCAGCTGAAGATACAGAGACACATTTTTAAAACTGCTTTTATTATCTCTATCATTTTGGCTTGAATACCGGAGAAGCAGGAAAGACCACCCGACAAACTAGGCGCGCGTGGGGCTGTGGCGTAACTTTCAATCAGCTGCATGCTTGCCACGTGTCCTTCAGATGTGAACCGCCAGGGGCACCTGAGTAATTACACTATGCCGGCCCTCCTTCTTATAAATACTCCTCCCCTGCAGTCATTATTTCTTCTCCCCTCACCGTCTTGCTCAAACCCTAGCGCCACCGCTAGCTTCCATCATCGTCAGAGACGAAGCGCTTCGCTGACGCGACTTCTTCGACTTCGTCTTCATGCCGGCCGCAAGCATCCCCCCCCGCCGGCACCATAGGTGTCTTCCGCCGCCAAGTTAGGGCGCGGGAGATTGGACTGCTCGGCCTCCAACTTTCTCTAGCAGTTCATCGTGCGGTAAATAAGAACTCACTTTTTACTGTTTATTTGATCCATTGAAATCTTCACATCTTACACTGGTGCGCGTCGGTCCTAAACAAACAGTTTTTTACCCCTTTCCAGGACGGCATTTGGAACCGTCGCCAAGTGAGTGTGGGCGATAGGGGGGTCCTTCCCACACGACCCAGAAACCGTCGGGGATATGCCCTCCTGGCACACACGTTCGGCAAAATGAGGTCGTGTGCGGTCGGCGAGCACTCAAATACGGAAATACGTACAGTACAGCTAAAAAATAGAATTATACGGCAAAATTGTTTTCGGTCGCAAGTACATCCCACACAGTCAGTCCCTGCTAAACGTTTCCGTTCGTATGCACATCCCACACAGTCGGTCCAAGGAAAACGTTTCTGTTCACAGGTACATCACACATAATTTTTCCCGTTAAATCGTTTGCGTTATTGAATGTATCACACACGGTCCATAGAAGAAACTGTGCGGCAAAGGTTGTCCATGACACACAGTTTTTATGTGGTAAACGTTTGTGCAAGGTGGCCTAACGCAAATAGTTTTCAAGAGAAAGTCGTGTGTGATTGTTCATTGATCCAACATGGTTTATTCCTAGAAACTGTGTGCGTTGCCTGAGGTCATCGCCTACGCTATTTTTTCAACAACCGTTTGCAATATCAAAACCCAATTAGCAGGCTAATTCGCCATTAGCAGGCTAATTTCCCTATTATTAATAATCCATTTATTAATCTAATTGACATTCATATTAAGCACACAATATATTTCATTTCCATATTAAGGAAGCAGAATTTCATAATTGAAGTACATCAGAGTACAACATAATATAGCTTCAGCACTCAGCTACCCCATTACACAACTGCACCAGCAGCAAGTTCCACATGCAATATTTAGAACCTTTCGAAATTAGCATCATAGACGGTATATAGACAGATGCGTCTCATCTGGAAAACTGCTGAAGCGGAAGGCGAATATTGAGCCTTCATTCATGTTGAAGGTCTTTGCAACTTTAGGCCAGTGCTTGTGGATGATTGACCGTCCGTCCTTCATCCTCTTCAGGAACACTTCGATATTGAACCATGGGTGTTGTACGAAAACCTTCCTCGCCTCCTGACCATAGAGGTGGTTTGAGAGGTAATCATTAGTGAACTGCTTTGGAAAGGCCTAAAAACAAGGATGTGCATAAATATCTTCTCTATATTGGAAATAGGGGAAAGGGATAAAAAAAAGGCAAGGTATAATAGTTAGTACCATCTTGTAGTGAACTGATGTCTTCTTCATTGTGCAGACAAAGATATTGTTGTTTTTGTCGCTAATTTCTTTATCCTAACAATCTTTCTGAGTTTCTTGATTTGATTGATATTCATGGACAACTCATTTCCCCATATGCAAAAAGGGTTGAACAGTGGGTCAAAACCTCTGACAGCAGGACCTACATGTGCAAGACCAAATTGTTAAAAACCAAAATATTAGAATGGTTCCTGAAATTGCACAACAATGTGCTATTAGACAACGCACCATGCACGTGCTAACCTCGATTGTAAACCTCAGTGCTTCCCATTGTTTCCCTGCAACACATAGAAGCTAGTTAGTCATCAGGTTAAGTAAGGGTTCGCATGCTATCAGTAAAATATGTTGATGAAATAAGCACATTGCAGATTCATCAGATTAATTGAAGCCACACGGAAAACCCATTTATCCAAACAAAGCATGATTAAGAACTAGGAAATATAGCACTTGTATATGTTTCTCATGTATTAAGTGCAACCAAATTCGATTTATTCCTCACATGCACAACAATACAAAATGCTACCCACGACAATTGGACATCGCATTGCAGAATTAAACCAAGCATTTAACTAAACACCACAACAAATGAACCAAACATAACTGAGCACCACATTGCACAATATAACATTGAACCAAGCAGTTAACTAAACACCACAACAAATGAACCAAACATTAACTGAGCACCACATTGCACAATATAACATACTCCTAATAGAAGATTAGAGAGTTAACCAAACAGTTAACTACAGCCAATTGTAGCAATTGTATTTGCTTCTCATGTATTTACTACAGTCAAATTCAATTTATTCCTCACATGGTATACAATAACAGAATGCACCCACAATTTTGTAAAGATAAATTCAATTTATTTCTCACATGGAAGACAATACAAAATTGCAGCCTGAAGAATTGAACATCACATTTGCAGAATTGAACATCACATTTGCATAATTGAACCAAACAGTTAACTGAAGACGACAAATAATTTACAAAACAGTTAATAAGTGAGCACCACAGTTCACGGCATATAGAACATATACACTAGAGCAACAGATTGCATGGTAAAATTAGATAGCACAATTCACTAGATTTTGTGAAGGAAAGGCAGGAGCAGCACACGCAACAGGTAAACCGAGCATGCTTAACTGGCATAGCTAGCAATTGGCAAGGTGCTCCTCCAAGATCTGGGGTCGGCACGAATGGCAGCCATCGCGACCTCATCCGCGTGTGCAGCCGTGATTTGCTTCTCCGCTGCCAAATGCTCCTTGAGGTCCTGGCTATACTGCGTGCACCATGGCTTAGGCCGGCGCTTATTTGGTGGAGGGGTCGGTGATTTGGGTGGAAGGTGTCGCGCTCGCGCCGGAGGTCGGGGCATCTGGGATGTGGAAGGAGGAGGAGGAGGATGGGGTCGGGTGTGGATTACCTGCCTGGATAGAGGAGGCCGAGCAGCGTGAAGGAGGGTCACCGGTGAGGAGGCGGTGGTGCTGCAAGAAAGGAGTGAAGGTTTCAACTTGGAAAGGAAGGTGGAAAGAGGGGAAATGTGGCTTTTGGTAAGGGGGAGGGGACGGGGAGGTAGATATTTCCACGGAAGCCGAAAATTTGAAATCGCTTCAGCCAAAAAGACTGGCGTGCAAAGTGTCATCAGACACGGTCCCTTATTCAGAACTGTGTATGATATGTGGACATCACAAACGATTCAGAGAGCTTAACCCTTGTGTGATGAGTTTGAACGTCAAAAGTTTTGGTTCGAATTTCCATGGTTACAGTGGTCATCCACGTCATTGCATAATTTGGGTACACAAAGGAGACTATAGCACACCCACAATTCTAACCGAGGAAGTTCAGCAATTAAACAGAGCTAGCTAACCTAAGCATTACTCTAACAAATTAAAGACCGGCGCTCTTAATTAAACAAAACAAAGAGTACTACTACCGCCGATGCTCATCGATCTCCGCCGCCGCCTCCATGTCCAGTTCGCGCCCGACGGTCTCCTGGGAAGGGGCTCCATGGCATCCATCGCACCATACTCGGCAAGCATCTCGCCATCCGCATCCGCCATCTCTTTGGAAAAGGCCGCCATGAGCTGGGCGTGGGCGGACGCGGTCTGGTCTTGGACGGGCTCTGTCATCACAAGGTATGCGGCGGAGGAACGGACGGTTGCTCGAACGCTCTCGGAGATTGCCAGCTCTTCGGCCGTGGGGCTTCGTTCGATTTGTGCGGCGACCACCAGGAGCTAGGCATGGGCAGCCTCCATCAGGGCTAAGGCCGCCACTATGGAACGGACAACTGCCGTGCCACTCTCGCCAGTTGCTATCCCCGAGGCAGATGTTGTTGCCGCCACCCGAGAAGCAACAACGGCTGTTTGGGCTGCCTTTGCCGCCTGGTCGCAAATTGCGGCCGCGCTCCTGCATCTTGTTAGCATGTGCATGGCGGCTGTGGATGCGCTCTCACCGGAGTGGGCCACCGAAGTTGCCCTCACGACACGGGTCCACGTGCCCATCTTTCACCGGTGATGATTGGGCAGAGAAATGATATTTGCGGAGCGAGCTAGTGTGCTTGAGACGCCGGTTATGGATTGTAGCCGACGCACCTTCTCGCGTAAGCCATAGGCGTACTATACACCGATGGTGCTCCAAGATATTTTGTACTACATCTCACACAGTTGCTGATAATAAATTGTGTGCGATCTACTTGATTTTTCATCTTGATTTGAATTACATAATGGGGTCACAGCGGCAATGGACGGTGTTTGAATTGCTAGACCTTTTATCTGGAGTGAACATGCAACTATATGTGTGTCGTAAAAGAATTGGACTTATTCAGGGTTCGTTTGAACATTTTATACATTAAATTGGTTTTCTAGCCATTTCAGGTGAACAATTCAAATTTTAACTACATGCACATGCTCCAGTGCATATAAATTGGTTGAAAAATCAAATATGTGTCCTTGGGTGCATGCTTAGGTCCCATGCAAGAAATGGGAATGAATTTCAAACCCCAGGGCACCGTTGATTGCCGGCAAAACATTAAGATGCCTGGTTTTTAAATTCTAGTAAATCCAAAACTCGTCTGAAATTCATGAAACTTGGCATGCTATCATGGAGCGACATCAACATGCCGTGGTACAAATTTTGTCCCATTTGGGGCAGGTTTGGGTATATGCTTCTCACAAACCGGAGCTTCTCACAACAAGCATGATGGTTTTCGGTAGGGAACGTCCCACCTTTGGGAACGAAACGATATCCATTGCCTCTTATTGCTTTCAATTTTTTTGCCCGTGTCAACATAGAACAACAGGAGTGTTGTGTGATTTTTTTGTGATTTTTTGGGGTTCGTTTAGACATTTTTATGCATTAACTGAGTTTTCAATGCATTTTATGTGCATAATTCAAATTTTAAATACATGCACATGCTCCAGTGCATATAAATTGGTTGAAAAATCAAATCTGTGTCCTTGGGTGCATGCTTAGGTCCCATGCAAGAAATGGGAATGAATTTCAAACACCGGGGCACCGTTCATTGCCGGCAAAACATTGCGATGCCTGGTTTTTAAATTCTAGTAAATCCAAAACTCGTCTAAAATTCATGAAACTTGGCATGCTATCAAGGAGCGACATCAACATGCCGTGGTACAAATTTTGTCCCATTTGGGGTAGGTTTGGGTATATGCTTCTCACAAACCGGAGCTTCTCACAACAAGCATGATGGTTTTTGGTAGGAACGTCCCACCTTTGGGGATGAAACGATATCCATTGCCTCTTATTGCTTTCAATTTTTTTTCTCGTGTCAACATAGAACAACAGGAGTGTTGTGTGATTTTTTGTTATTTTTCAGGGTTCGTTTGGACATTTTTATGCATTAACTGAGTTTTCAATGCATTTTATGTGCATAATTCAAATTTCAACTACATGCACATGCTCCAGTGCATTATATCCTACTCATGCTTGCATCCAATGTTTATTAATTTTAATGCATGTTCATGGCTGTTGTCGCTCTCTAGTTGGTCGCTTCCCAGTCTTTTGCTAGCCTTCACTTGTACTAAGCAGGAATACTGCTTGTGCATCCAATCCCTTAAACCCCAAAGTTATTCCATATGAGTCCACTATACCTTCCTATATACGGTATCTACCTGCCGTTCCAAGTAAATTCGTATGTGCCAAACTCTAAACCTTCAAATGAACATTCTGTTTTGTATGCTCGAATAGCTCATGTACCAACTATGGCTGCCCTTATCTTCCATGTTAGGCGGGTTATTCTCAAGAGGAGTGGACTCCGCTCCTCACTCACGAGAAAATGGCTGGTCACCGGGATGCCCAGTCCCACGCTTTATGCAAACTAAATCAAAATAATTGCAAACAAAACTCCCCCTAGGACCTGATGTTAGTTGGAGGCACTCGTTGTTTCGAACAAGCCATGGATTCATGCTTATTGGTGGAGGGGGAGTATAAACTTTACCATTCTGTTTGGGAACCGCCTATAATGTGTGTAGCATGGAAGATATCGCCATCTCTTAGTTGTTATGTTGACAATGAAAGTATGCCGCTCAAAATATTATTCATCTCTATTTCAAAACCGAGCTCTGGCACCTCTACAAATCCCTACTCCCCTCTGCGAAGGGCCTATCTATTTACTTTTATGTTGAGTCATCACCCTCTTATTGAAAAGCACTAGCTGGAGAGCACAGCTGTCATTTGCATTCATTACTGTTAATCTATATTGGGTATGACTATGATTGGATCTCTTTTACCATGAATTACAATGTCTAGTCAGTACTTGATCTTTAAAGGTGCTCTACATTCATGTTTTGCGGTCTCAGAAAGGGCTAGCGAGATACCATCTTGTTATATCATATTATGATTGTTTTGAGAAAGTGTCGTCATCCGAGATTTATTATTATGGCTCGCTAGTTGATTATGCTATTGATATGAGTAAACATGAGACCTGAGAGTTATTGCAAATGTGGTTAGTTATAATCTTTGCTGAAAACTTGAATGCTGGCTTGACATATTTACAACAACAAGAGCAAACAGAGTTTGTAAAGGTTTTTCTTTCTCTTTCAGTTTATCAACTGAATAGCTTGAGGACAAGCAAGGGTTTAAGCTTGGGGAAGTTGATACGTCTCCGTCGTATCTACTTTTCCAAACACTTTTGGCCTTGTTTTGGACTCTAACTTGCATGATTTGAATGCAACTAACCTGGACTGACGCTGTTTTCAGCAGAATTGCCATGATGTTGTTTTATGTGCAGAAAACAAAAGTTCTCGGAATGACCTGAAACTCCACGGAACATCAAGTTAAAAATAATAAAAAATCCTCGCCAAAGATGAAGACCAGGGGGCCCACACCTTGTCCACGAGTGTGGGGGCGCCCCCTACCACGTGGGCCCCCTGGAGCTCCTCCGTCGCCAACTCCAACTCTATATATTTGCTTTCGGGGAGAAAAAAAATAAAGGAGAAGAAATCATCGCGTTTTACAATACGGAGCCACCGCCAAGCCCTAAAACCTCTCGGGAGGGCTGATCTGGAGTCCGTTCGGGGCTCCGGAGAGGGGGATTCGTCGCCGTCGTCATCATCAACCATCCTCCATCACCAACTTCATGATGTTCACCGCTGTGCGTGAGTAACATCGTAGGCTTGCTGGACGGTGATGGGATGGATGAGATCTATCATGTAATCGAGTTAGTTTTGTTGGGGTTTGATCCCTAGTATCCACTATGTTCTGAGATTGATGTTGCTATGACTTTGTTATGCTTAATGCTTGTCACTAGGGCCCGAGTGTCATGATTTCAGATATGAACCTATTATGTTTTCATGAATATATGTGAGTTCTTGATCCTATCTTGCAAGTCTATAGTCACCTACTATGTGTTATGATCCGGCAACCCCGAAGTGACAATAATCGGGACCACTCCCGGTGACGACCATAGTTTGAGGAGTTCATGTATTCACTATGTGCTAATGCTTTGTTCCGGTTCTCTATTAAAAGGAGGCCTTAATATCCCTTAGTTTCCATTAGGACCCCGCTGCCACGGGAGGGTAGGACAAAAGATGTCATGCAAGTTCTTTTCCATAAGCACGTATGACTATATTCGGAATACATGCCTACATTACATTGATGAATTGGAGCTAGTTCTATGTCACCCTATGTTATGACTGTTACATGATGAACCGCATCCGGCATAATTATCCATCACCGATCCAATGCCTACGAGCTTTCCATCTACTGGTTTACGCTTATTTACTTTCCCGTTGCTACTATTACAATCACTACAAAACACCAAAAATATTACTTTTGCTTTTGTTACCTTTGTTACCGTTACCACTACTATCATATTACTTTGCTACTAAACACTTTGCTGCAGATATTAAGTTATCCAGGTGTGGCTGAATCGACAACTCAGTTGCTAATACTTGAGAATATTCTTTGGCTCCCCTTGTGTCGAATCAATAAATTTGGGTTGAATACTCTACCCTCGAAAGCTGTTGCGATCCCCTACACTTGTGGGTTATCAAGACTAATTTCTGGCGCCGTTGCCGGGGAGCATAGCTCTATTCTTTGAGTCACTTGGGATTTATATCTGCTGGACACTATGAAGAACTTGAAAGACGCTAAGACAACAATTTATCCCTCAACTACGAGGGGAGGTAAGGAACTGCCATCTAGCTCTGCACTTGATTCACCTTCTGTTATGAGTAAGCTCGCGACACCTAAACCTGCTTCTGCTATTCGTTCTGATATGTTGCATGTTATTGATGATGTCACTTATGCTATGCATGATACTTATGATGAAACTACTTCTATGCTTGATACTACTATGCCCCTTAGTGAATTTCTTGATGAACAAATTGCTAGGGCTAGAGAGAAAGAAATTATTGAAACTGATACTGTTGATGAAAGTGATGATGAAGATAGGCATGTTATTCCTGAGGGTTATGTTTTTGATATGGAATCTTCGCCAACTATTTTAGCTTGCAAAGATAGTCGTGAACTTAAGAGGCTATTAATTAAATGGAGTAAAGAATCTCTTAGAGATAAAATGAGGCCTGACCCTGCTTTTGCTACTTCACCTATTTGTGTTCCCGATAAGGATTATAATTCGTTGTTGATCCTGATATAATTACTTTGGTTGAATCTGATCCTTTTCATGGTTATGAATCTGAAACTGTTCTGGCACATCTTACTAAGTTAAATGATATAGCCACCCTGTTCACTAATGATGAGAGATCTTGTTACTTTTATATACTTAAAATATTTCCGTTCTCATTAAAGGGTGATGCAAAGATATGGTTTAATTCTCTTGATCCTGGTTGTGTGCGTAGTCCCCAGGATATGATTTATTACTTCTCCGCTAAATATTTCCCTGCTCATAAGAAACAAGCTGCTTTAAAGGAAATATACAACTTTGTGCAAATTGAAGAAGAGAGTCTCCCACAAGCTTGGGGGAGGCTTCTCAAGCTACTTAATGCTTTGCCTGATCATCCTCTTAAGAAAAATGAAATACTTGATATATTTTATAATGGACTAACCGATGCTTCCAGAGATTACCTAGATAGTTGTGTTGGTTCTCTTTTCAGGGAAAGAACACCGGATGAAGCTGAAATTCTATTGAATAATATGTTGACAAATGAAAATAATTGGGCACCTCCTGAGCCAGCTCCTGCTCCAATTACTGAGCCTATTCCTAAACCAACTCCGAAGAAGAGAGGTGTTCTATTCCTCAGCCCTAAGGATATGCAAGAGGCAAAGAAATCTATGAAAGAAAAAGGTATTAAAGCTGAAGATGTTAAGAATTTACCTCCTATTGAAGAAATACATGGTCTTAATCTACTGCCTGTCGAAGAAACATGTGATCTTAATCCATTACCTATTGAAGAACCTCCTGATCTCGATAACCCAACACAGGTAGTAAAGGTAAATTCTCTCTATAGATATGATAAAGCTGAAGTCCCTCCTACTAAAATTGCTAGTCAGTGCTTGGATGAGTTTGATAACTTTATGTTTAAGCAAGAAGACTTCAATGCTTATTTTGGTAGACAAATTAAACAAAATGCTTACATGATTAAACACTTGGGTGATTATATGGCTGATGTTAGAGGTGAACTTAAACTTGTTAGCAAACATGCTTCTATGGTTACCACTCAAGTAGAACAAGTACTTAAAGCTCAAAATGATTTGCTCCGTGAAATGAATAGTAAGAAAAATGATTATGCTATTAGAGTGGCTACTAGAACAGGTAGAATGACTCAGGAACCTTTGTATCCTGAAGGCCACCCTAAGAGAATTGAACAAGATTCTCCGAGAAATAATATTGATGCACCTAGTTCTTCTAAAAGGAAGAAAAACAAAATTGATAGTACTTTGCAAACTTCTAGTGAACCTATTGCTGAACCACCTAAGAATCCAAATGATATCTCTATGTCTGATGCTGAAACACAATCTGGTAATGAACATGAACCTAGTGAAAATGTTAATGATGATGTTCATGATGATGCTCAACCTAGTAATGATAATGATGTAGAAATTGAACCTGCTGTTGATCTTGATAACCCACAATCAAAGAATCAACGTCATGATAAGAGAGACTTTGTTGCTAGGAAACATGGTAAAGAAAGGGAACCATGGGTTCAGAAACCCATGCTTTTTCATCCCAAACCATCCAAGAAAAAGGATAATGAAGATTTTGAGCGCTTTGCTGAAATGATTAGACCTATCTTTTTGCGTATGTGATTAACTGATATGCTCAAAATGAATCCTTATGCTAAATATATGAAAGATATTGTTACAAATAAAAGAAAGATACCGGAAGCTGAAATTTCCACCATGCTTGCTAATTATACTTTTAAGGGTGGAATACCAAAGAAACTTGGAGATCCAGGAGTACCCACTATACCATGCTCCATTAAAAGAAATTATGTTAAAACTGCTTTATGTGATCTTGGAGCCGGTGTTAGTGTTATGCCTCTCTCTTTATATCATAGACTTGATTTGAATAAGTTGACACCTACTGAAATATCTTTGCAAATGGCTGATAAATCAACTGCTATACCTGTTGGTATTTGTGAGGATGTGCCTATTGTGGTTGCAAACGTTACTATTTTAACGGACTTTGGTATTCTTGATATTCCCGAGGACGATAGTATGTCTATTATTCTTGGAAGACCTTTTATGAATACTGCAGGGGCTGTTATTGATTGCAACAAAGGCAATGTCACTTTTCATGTAAATGGTAATGAGCATACGGTAAACTTTCCGAGGAAACAACGTCAAGTTCATAGTATCAACTCTATTGGAAAATTTCCATCGATTATTTTTGGAGGTTTTGAATTTCCTCTTCCTACTGTCAAGAAGAAATATGATATTCTTATTATTGGGGATGTGCATATCCCCGTTGAGGTAACATAGTGTTATTTGAATTTCTCCGGTTTCATGTTAACCGGAATGAGTTTGTTAACAAGACCTGATCAACCTTGTTAGTGGATTCCTTTTGATGAGCATGAGATGGATGAAAATAGAAGGCACAAACTTCTGTACCCTCTTTATACTTTCTGTTATTTAGATGAAATAAAGTAAAAATAGTGTTTTTCTGTCTGTTTCCTAATTTATCCGTGCAATATAAAAATATCCCGAAAATAAAAGTCCTCAGAATGCCATGCCAATTTAATATGATTTTTTCGGGAATATTTGAGGATTTATGGTACTAAAACACCGCGGGGAGAGTTGCCACCTGGCCACGAGGTTGGAGGCCCCCCCTAGGGCGCGCCCCCTGCCTCATGGGCCCACGGTGGCCCTCCTCCACTTATTCCTGCACCCATCCTCTTCTTCTTCCTCCCACAAACCCGAATAACCAGCTCAAGCACGAGTTCTAGCTCTCTTTGTTGTGATTTTCGATCTTCTTGCTCAAAGCACCTCTCACAAAACTGCTTGGGGAGATTGTTCCTTGGTATGTGACTCCTCCATTGGTCCAATTAGTTTTTGTTCTAGTGCTTTATTCATTGCAAATTTGTGCTGCATAGGTGACCATGTTCTTGAGCTTGCATGTCAAATTTATATGGTTCCAAGTAGTTCTAATGCATGATATAGGCTATAGGCACTTGTAGGAGTAGTTTCTATCATTTTTATTGAAGTTGGTTCACTTTTGTCTGAAGTTACTAAAAATTTCAGAATTTTTCAGAGAAAACAATATGCTTAGGAAGATGTTCCAAGGTGGTTCTTCAAGGAAGCAAGGCACTAGGCTTGCAATGCATGATGCCGATGAGGAACCCCCAAGGGACGCTCTAGTGCGGCCTTGTGAATGGCCTTCAGAAAATTTTATGGATCAAGCGGGAATCAAAGAAGAATTTAACGCATATTTGCGTAACGCCGATCTTGTGGACTTTGAGGCAGACAAATGCCCCCAGTACTATCAACTCACTAGCTCATTTGTGAGGAGGTTTGAATTTTCATCTTCGCGTAATTCTCCTTCAGTCATGTTTGATATTTATGACAAATCTTATACAATGGACTTAGAGGATTTTACTTTTGCTTGCAAACTTCCACAATGGGGTAGTACTACTGATCCCCGTAAATCTGAATTTAGAGACTTTCTTGCTGGTATAACTGTAGGGGAATCTAGAGATATAATGCAAGCTACCATAGGGAGCATTCACTTTCCTGCTATACATTATTTTGCTCTCTTCATAGGTAGGTGCATAAATGCTAAGGATGAAGCATGTCACATGTGTGTCCCTGACCTTAGCATTCTTAGGAGTGCTGTGTTAGGAGACCAATCTTATCATATGGGAGCCATTGTAGCTCGTAGGTTGCATCATAATAGATATAATGGAGATTTCTCTGGAGGAATTTATGCAACCTGCTTAGCTAATTTTCTTGAGGTGGATGTTCGTGAGGATGATATGGAGTTGCCTCCTACTTATTTAGATTTTGATTCTATGGTCTCTCATCAGTTTGTCGAGAGGACTGAATCACCTCTCCAGTATCGACTAATCTTTAACAAACGGCATGTTGTCCGTATTACTCTCCCTGCTCCTGCCTTCTTTGATTCTCAGACAAAAGGAAGATATACCATTACCAGAGAGGAGGCAGATGAGTACGAGAGGAGACCGGAGGCAGCTCGACGCCACGCTGCAGCTCAGGAGGCAATAGTCGCTGCATCGCAGTACGACCCCAGCTACACCAACGGGTATCCGCCAGGCCATCCCTGGCAATGAACCAACTTAGGCCAAAAGCCTAAGCTTGGGGGAGTATGTATTTCCCACCGACATTACATTTATGTTCACACACACTCATTGCTAGATGTCGGTGCTCATACTCTTTCACTATAATATCCATGCTGGTTTATGTTCTTTTTCCTGCTTTCTTCTTGTGTGTTTAATAAACCTTAAGAAAAAACAAAAAAAATAGTAGTAGTTTACTTTTCTTGTTGTAGTAGTAATAATTAAAAACAAAACCCAAAAATATTTCCCGTTCTTCTTTTGCTTGTTGGGATCTTTCCCGTTGTCGGTGTACTAAAGTAGGGGTACCTTAGTACCCCGAACTTGTGCACGGGCAGTAGTAGCACCCCACGGTAGGGCTTGCCAGGGGAGCGCCAAGAATCTCCACGGCCCCTTCTGGGCCGAACGAAGACCAAGTGTTTGAGCCAAGAAGACGAGACCCCGGCAAGAGGAGCTTGCCGGGCCAAGGAGACGAGACCCCGGCAAGAGGAGCTTGCCGGGACGACCAAGCCGAAGCACCAAGGCCCCGGCGGGAGGAGCTCGCCGGGAAGGCCAAACCAAGGCACCCCAAGAGAAGCTCGCCGCGGCGCACCGTGCGCCCCGGCAAGGCCTGACGAGCGGCAAGCTCTCAGGCGCGGCAAGACAGCCGCCGCGGCAAGCTACTTGCCGCGGCAAGCCACCACCTCAGGCCTGCGCTCCAGCTCACCTGGCCACGCGTCGCTCTGGGGCTCTCCCAAAGGCACGTGGCGGGGCGCCGCGCGGCCTGAGGCGTGCGGTGGCATGCAACGCTGACAGGGTCGCCGCCGTGGCAAGCGGAGGCGCCCCTAACGGTCCGCCTCGGCACTGTTCGGGCGACCCAGACGGGCATTTAATGCCCTTGTCCCCCGCCGTCAGAGTTAGGTGTGATAGCACTGTGCGGCCACTGTACGCATAGTCTTTTGCCATTTTTGCCCTCACCTGCGTCGCCACCTGTGGGTAACCCCTTGAGCATATAAAAGGAGGCCCATGCGCACGTAGGGAGGAGGAGGAGGGCCAGTAGACATTCATCCACGTCTAGCTCCAAGCTTACTATAGCTTCTTGTGCTCCAGAGCAAGAACCCGAATCAACCAGACAAGCAGCAGTAGGGTTTTACGCATCCGTGCGGCCCGAAGCTGGGTAAAATCGTTGTGTGTGTGTCGCCTCGATCTGCTCTTTGCGCAGCCTCCGCTCCCCGCCGAACCGAAAAGGGGCTCCGTCCCCATAGGTGTTCGAGGAGGCCGATTTCCCCCGACATCTTTGGCGCGCCAGGTAGGGGGACGTCGAGGATGTGCGAACCTGATTTGGCGACCACAGGTAAGCTCAGGTATGGCCAGGTACCTTTCCGCTCCAATCCGCGGAGCGGAGGCATTCCTCCTCACGGACTCGTGCACGGCCCTCCTCGAGTACCCGCTCACGCAGAGCTCGGGCAAGAGCAGCTGCTCCTCGAGGAGGACCGTCTTCCGGCCGCTGAGCGAGTCTCTCGCTTCCAGCAAACTTTGCGCCGCTCCCGTAGCCGCAGAAGTTAGCGCCAGAAGTTGCAAGAAAGGCGACCTCGTTCTTCGGCGCGCCTAGTCCGCCAAGATTTAAACGAGTCGACGCCGACCGTGGGAGGGACCTTGCCAGCGCGGTTGTCGGATCCCGTTCCGTCGACCATCCTCTCTGTCCAAGTCTTGCCGCAGTTGCACGTAATCCTTGGTACAGAGACGAGCGCAGATCCCAAGCATAGCTTATGTGCCCCGCACATCTTGTCAATTTCGCGCCTCTTTACTTTGCGCATACATCATTTGACACGTTGTGCAGCACTTGACTCCGGCGAGCGATGGCGGGCCGCAAGGCCCCAAGCCCTCGTTTTCCCTTACCTCTCTTTTCCCTCAAAAGTAAAGAGGGGGACCCCTCGCCCACAAGTTTGCCGGGGAGGGGGGAAGGGGAGATAACAGGATGGGCTGGGCGTCGCCCGAGGAAGCTTCGCCTTGCCGGACAGCAAACAACAGAAAAGCTAAGTTGCCAAAGTTTGAGCAATTAAGCTTCTTTTTAATTCTTAAGTTATCTTCCTCGAACGACCGAGCTTCGTATGGGAAACCTGTGCGCGGAGGGGCCGGCGGCTGGTTGCGCCCTTATTTCGTTTCGAGTCCGCGCAACGACTTAAGTGTGCTACACCCAGAGTAGCATCCTTACTTTGTTCCGAGCTCGCTCGGCAGCTTAAGTGTGCTGCGACTGCAGTCGCAACGCTTACTTTGCCCTGAGCCTGCTCAAAAATTTAAGTGAGTTGCGACCAGCCGCGGCAAGGTTTCTTGCCGGTGGCAGCACCGCTGGCGGGTTGCTGGCGTCCCGCACTCAGCACCCGCGGCAAGGCGGAGGCTTGCGCCGACAAGTTCCCGAAAGCATAGGGCGCGAACATACGAAACACAGAGTCGAATGGAGGAGATAACAGTGCAATAAACTGCCTAAGATAAAAGTTATATTACAAAATGACTTGCTGCTGCTCTAATCAGTTGTTTCTATGGCATGCTTAGCAGCGACAAGGGAAGAAAAGAAAAGGGCGGGCGGCCTAATCCACGCGGTCGCCCTCGATCCTCTTGATCCCAGCCACCCTTTCCACAATAGGGGCGACGAGGGCCCTGATCTCCGTCAGGTCAACGTTTTCCGGCAGGGACCTGAGGACGTTGGTAAGCCTGATGGTGGGGTTGCAGAAGACGATCTTCACCAGCACCTTCTCGAGGGCCCCGGAGATGGCTTCCCGCGTCTCCTCGGCCAGCTACTCTGGGAGCGTTTTCCGGAGGTGCTGGAGTACCGCCACCACGCCCTCGAAGAAGGAAGTGAGCTTGGCGCTGGGCGGGACGTTCTCGCCGGAGGGGTACTCGTGGCCCTCGATCCCCAGCAGCGTCAGCTCCTTGTCAATGGTGGCGGCAATGTCGACGAGGCCTTCGGTCCACCGCTCCACCGTCTCCCGGAAGGTATTCTGGGTAACGGCGGCGCTCTTCAACAGCTCCTCGTTATCAGCAACCTCCTTCCGCAAGGTCGTTTCTTGCCCCTTGGCGCTCTCCAGCGCCTTGGCCAGGGTGTCCAGCTTCAACTCGAGGTCGGCGTTGGAATCCTTGGCGGCGTCGAGCTCCTGGATCTTCTCAGCAAAGCGGCCCTGCAGCTCGCCGAGGGTGTGAGCACCCTTCTCGCGCTCCTGTTTGAGCGCGGCAAGCTCTTCGCCGCTCGCCTTGAGGTCGATGACGAGCTGCGCCACCCTCGCCTCCAGCTCCCCTTTGGCGGCCGCGGCAGCGTCCTGCGCCTTCTTTAGGTCCCCGCCAAGCGCCTGCTCGCGCGCGGTGACCTCCTCCTCGTGGCTGGCAAGGCTGGCCTTCTGCTGCACCAGTTCGCTTTCCCGCGCGGATAGCCCCGCGGCGACAAGCCTCTGCTGCTCTTTGGCCTCTGCCTTCTCGAGGATGAAGGCCGTCCGCGCCTCGTCGAGCAGCCTCCGCTCCTCCGCCAGGGACTGGAGGGCCTCCTGGTTGAGCTCCCGGAGCTCCCCGGCACGCTTCTCCATGTCCGCGCCGGCCTTCGCGACGAGTGCCTCCTGGTGCTCCACCTTAGCCTGCCGGGCGCGGTAGAGCGACACAAGCTTTCAGAGCAGCCGCTCCTCCTCGGGCTCGCCGCTGCTGGTGCTTGGCGCGTCGACCACTTTCAGCCCGACGGAGGCGAGCACCTCTCCGTCCAAGACCTCTCCCTCGACCGGCGCCCTGGAGCTCGGCTCCCAGGGAAGCCTGATGAAGACGCCGTCGCCGGCCTTCAGGTAGGCACCCGCCGAGGGCTCCTCGGGGCCCGACGCGGCGGCAGCGGCAGGATCGCCGGACGGCAAAGTGCTTGACGCCCCCGTTGCCCCGGGGGCGTCAGCACGATTGCCGGTCCCCTCGCCATCTGCCGCCGCGGTGGCCTTGGCGGCCTCGGCTTCCCCGCCGCCTGCGGGATCATGGGTGCCGTCCGCCTCCTCGGTGACGACGATGTCGTCGGCGTCGCCACGCGCGCCCTCCTTGACGACGACCTTGGTCTCCATCGAGTCCGCGGCAGGCGGGTCTGATGGCCGGAAGAAGGGAGAAGGATCAACCGAACGTCCAGCAAAGAGGGTCATAAGAAAGGAGAGCCAAGGGAAGTTCTCCGTGCGGAAGGGATTACTGGTGGCAGGGTCTGTGGCCGCGGCCTCCGCTGCCGGGGGTTCGTTGGTCGCGTCCCTCGCCGGAGAGCTCCTCCTCGCCGGAGAGATCTCCCCTGCCGGGGGCTCCTCCCTTGCCGGAGATTTCTCCCTTGGCGGGGTGGTCGACGCAGACGGCGCAGCAAGAGTGCTCTCCTGGCGCGCCTGCTGGGGCTGCTCTGCTCCTACCCAAAAGCAACAGCCATGTGTCAACAACGAAAAGAAGGAGAGCTCGCGTGCGCGCCAAACAGCAAAAATGAACCATGTACTCACGCTGGGGGCTGCGCTGTGGGCTGCCCTGAGGACCCGCTGCCAAGTCCGGCAAGGTCGTCTCCGGCACCTCCCCAGTTGTGGGGGGAGATTCGTCCTCAAGGACGACCAGCGGGATCTTGGCCCTCTTCACCCTCCTCTGGGCCAAAGTCCTGAAAGGGAACGGATTCGGAGGAGGATGAGTGGGCTGCAAAACAAGACGAAGCGACGGAAATCGAAAAGATGCAAGCTCTACAAGGAACTTACTCTTCTTCCTCCTCTTCGTCGTCGGAACTAAGCGCGGAATAATCAAAAACTGGCTTGCTCCTAGCGCGAGGGGACAGGGGAGTGGGTTCCCGAGACCGCTTGGCGGGGGCGGTGGACGACCCCGCCCCCATTGCCGCCGCGGCGCGAGAAGAGGCAGGAGCAGAAGCCGCAGCCCGCGAGGACCCCGCTCCCGCTGCTTCAGAAGAGCGTGTCACGCGGGGCTGCGGTTGCTGGCCCGCCTGCCGCACCGCCTCTCCGGCCTTGCGGAGACGCCTCCTCGGCTGGGCAAGGGGCTCCGCCTACGACGAGCTGCCTGGGAGCTGCGAGGAGGATGCGTCAACCTCCGGCAAGCCGCTCGCATCCTGGGCGGGCTCGCCCGCGCCGCCGTGCTCGGCTGGTTCCTCCTCGCCGACAAACTCCATTTGATCAGCAAGGCTCTCCACCTCTGCCGCGTCTGCTTCGGCCTCGGTGAAGCCAGATTCGCCCGCGGCCGCGGCCGCCGCCGCCTCCTCCACCCTGGAGGCGAGCTCCTCGGGGGTGGTGTCTCGGGTGAGGCCTTTCTTCTCGTCGGGGTCGACTGGCACCTCCACCAAGTCATCGAAGAAGGCCCGCACGACGCCGTCCGCCGGCTCCTGCCAGGTCGCGTCGATCTCGTGCGAGTCGCACAGCGGCATCATCGCGAGGATGCGGCTGAGCGACAAGTTGTTGCACAAGGGCACGACGCCCGGCGGAGGCCTGAACCATTCTGGGTGCTCGGGGTCATACCTGAACAACTCTTTCAGCATCCCGACGAGCTCCAGAACGGTAAAGTTGTAATTGAGGCCCGGGCGCAGCCTCATGATGTCCGCCGCGTTCCGGAACTCCCAAGCCGGCTTCCCCCTCTCCTGTAGGGGGGCGATACGGCGGCGAAAGAAATCTGCGCCAACGGCGCCGATGGTGAGCCCGGCAAGCCTGAGGCGCGGGATTCGGGTGACGGCAATCTTCAGTTTGGCGTCATCCGGGGCTACGTCGCTCCAGTCACGGCCGCGCACCACTGGAGTTCGGCGCACGGCGGTGAATGGCTGCGGCCTCTCCTCGACGATCAGGCACCACTCGGCTCTCCACTCCTCCCATCTGCCATGGAGTTCACCCTCCAAGTAAACCTCCTTCTTGCCGGTCCTGGAGATCCAGGCGACTCCGCCGGACAGCGGCTCTCCTTTCTCCACCCGAGGAGCAAAGAAGTGGCGGAAGAGGGCTACGTTGGGGCGGACTCCGACAAAGTTCTTGCAGAGGTGTGCGAAAACCGCCATTGTCAGAACGGCGTCGGGGGTGAAGTCGAGGGGGTGGAGGTTGTAGGTGTACATGATGTCGCAGAAGAACTCGGAAAAAGGCGGGCAAAGCCCGCAGTAGAAGAACACAGCAAAGAAAGGGTACCCGGTCGGGTACTCCTTCTGGGCGATGGCGGGAAGAACTCGCGTGCGCGGATGCGCTCGCGTCGTCGTCGACCAGAAGAGGCGGAATTTGTTCCTCAGCTCCAGTGCATCGAGCTGAGGGGGAAACGTCGTCGTTTCCCTCCGAAGCGCTTCAAGCCGCAGCGCCTTGGCCGACTTCACGGCCTTCCCCTTCGCCTTGTCGCTCTTCGGGGCCATGGCGGAGGCGGGAGAGAAGTCGTCGGCGTTGGCGGCGCCGGGGGCTGCGAGGGCGGATCGTTGCTTTCTCTGGTTAGAAGGAAGTGGCAGAGATTTTTGAGGAGTAGCAACCGGCGGAATGGCGAGCTGCCCCTGTTCCCCTCTGCTTATAAAGGAGGGAGCGGGCGTTTCGCCTTTCCGAATAAAGAAGTCGTGCTCGACGTGACGCATGCCTGCGGGACTCAGCCCCGCGCACGCCACCCACGTCACGCACGCCTTGCACACCTCGCCCCCACGACGCCGTGATAAGCGCGCGCCACTGGGGAAGGCGCGACGGGCACGGAGTTAAGGAGCAACGCGACCCAGGCCACGCGTGCCCGTGCACTGTTTGGGCCTGGCCCAACAACGCTCGGCACCGTGTATGGCCCAGGCCCGGGGGCTCCTGTCGGTGTACTAAAGTAGGGGTACCTTAGTACCCCGAACTTGTGCACGGGCAGTAGTAGCACCCCGCGGCAGGGCTTGCCAGGGGAGCGCCAAGAATCTCCACGGCCCCTTTTGGGCTGAACGAAGACCAAGTGTTTGAGCCAAGAAGACGAGACCCCGGCAAGAGGAGCTTGCCGGGCCAAGGAGACGAGACCCCGGCAAGAGGAGCTTGCCGGGACGACCAAGCCGAAGCACCAAGGCCCCGGCGGGAGGAGCTCGCCGGGAAGGCCAAACCAAGGCACCCCAAGAGAAGCTCGCCGCGGCGCACCGCGCGCCCCGGCAAGGCCTGACGAGCGGCAAGCTCTCAGGCGCGGCAAGACAGCCGCCGTGGCAAGACACTTGCCGCGGCAAGCCACCACCTCAGGCCTGCGCTCCAGCTCACCTGCCCACGCGTCGCTCTGGGGCTCTCCCAAAGGCACGTGGCGGGGCGCCGCGCAGCCTGAGGCGTGCGGTGGCATGCAACGTTGATAGGGTCGCCGCCGTGGCAAGCGGAGGCGCCCCTAACGGTCCGCCTCGGCACTGTTCGGGCGACCCAGACGGGCATTTAATGCCCTTGTCCCCCGCCGTCAGAGTTAGGTGTGATAGCACTGTGCGGCCACTGTACGCACAGTCTTTTGCCATTTTTGCCCTCACCTGCGTCGCCACCTGTGGGTAACCCCTTGAGCATATAAAAGGAGGCCCATGCGCACGTAGGGAGTAAGAGGAGGGCCAGTAGACATTCATCCACGTCCAGCTCCAAGCTTACTGTAGCTTCTTGCGCTCCAGAGCAAGAACCCGAATCAACCAGACAAGCAGCAGTAGGGTTTTACGCATCCGTGCGGCCCGAAGCTGGGTAAAATCGTTGTGTGTGTGTGTCGCCTCGATCTGCTCTTTGTGCAGCCTCCGCTCCCCGCCGAACCGAAAAGGGGCTCCGTCCCCATAGGTGTTCGAGGAGCCCGATTTCCCCCGACACCCGTGTAAATAGTTTTATTTCTTTTCTTTTCTTTCGGGGTCGATAGGAGAAGACCATGATTAAATTGTTGAAGTGGCTCTTATATACATTATTGTTGATTTAACCAAGAGCCCATATTACCTTGCCTTCTCTTGTTTATTGAATGCTCGCAGATTCCATCTTAGTCCAATGCACGTGCACTCTTATTATTATTCACATCGTTCGGTCATGCAAGTGAAAGGCAATTATGATGATATATGATGGACTGACTGAGATGAGAAAAGATGGTATGAAGTCGACCTCTCTTGTTTTTGTAAATATGATGAGTTCATCATTCCTGATTTAGCTTATTCTAAATAAACGTGTTTGCAATGACAATTAGAGATCATAGTTGCTTATGCCATGCTTGATTAGCTATGAGTTATAATGGTTTACCTTGCGTGCCAACATGCTACTAAAATGGTTATGATGTGGTATGATGAGGTGGTATCGTCCTTTGAATGATTTAAGTGACTTGACTTGGCACATGTTCACGCATGTAGTTGAAACAAATCAACATAGCCTTCACGATATTTATGTTCATGGTGGATTATATCCTACTCATGCTTGCATCCAATGTTTATTAATTTTAATGCATGTTCATGGCTATTGTCGCTCTCTAGTTGGTCGCTTCCCAGTCTTTTGCTAGCCTTCACTTGTACTAAGCGGGAATACTGCTTGTGCATCCAATCCCTTAAACCCCAAAGTTATTCCATATGAGTCCACTATACCTTCCTATATACGGTATCTACCTGCCGTTCCAAGTAAATTCGTATGTGCCAAACTCTAAACCTTCAAATGAACATTCTGTTTTGTATGCTCGAATAGCTCATGTATCAACTATGGCTGCCCTTATCTTCCATGTTAGGCGGGTTATTCTCAAGAGGAGTGGACTCCGCTCCTCACTCACGAGAAAATGGCTGGTCACCGGGATGCCCAGTCCCACGCTTTATGCAAACTAAATCAAAATAATTGCAAACAAAACTCCCCCTAGGACCTGATGTTAGTTGGAGGCACTCGTTGTTTCGAACAAGCCATGGATTCATGCTTATTGGTGGAGGGGGAGTATAAACTTTACCATTCTGTTTGGGAACCGCCTATAATGTGTGTAGCATGGAAGATATCGCCATCTCTTAGTTGTTATGTTGACAATGAAAGTATGCCGCTCAAAATATTATTCATCTCTATTTCAAAACCGAGCTCTGGCACCTCTACAAATCCCTACTCCCCTCTGCGAAGGGCCTATCTATTTACTTTTATGTTGAGTCATCACCCTCTTATTGAAAAGCACTAGCTGGAGAGCACAGCTGTCATTTGCATTCATTACTGTTAATCTATATTGGGTATGACTATGATTGGATCTCTTTTACCATGAATTACAATGTCTAGTCAGTACTTGATCTTTAAAGGTGCTCTACATTCATGTTTTGCGGTCTCAGAAAGGGCTAGCGAGATACCATCTTGTTATATCATATTATGATTGTTTTGAGAAAGTGTCGTCATCCGAGATTTATTATTATGGCTCGCTAGTTGATTATGCTATTGATATGAGTAAACATGAGACCTGAGAGTTATTGCAAATGTGGTTAGTTATAATCTTTGCTGAAAACTTGAATGCTGGCTTGACATATTTACAACAACAAGAGCAAACAGAGTTTGTAAAGGTTTTTCTTTCTCTTTCAGTTTATCAACTGAATTGCTTGAGGACAAGCAAGGGTTTAAGCTTGGGGAAGTTGATACGTCTCCGTCGTATCTACTTTTCCAAACACTTTTGGCCTTGTTTTGGACTCTAACTTGCATGATTTGAATGGAACTAACCTGGACTGACGCTGTTTTCAGCAGAATTGCCATGATGTTGTTTTATGTGCAGAAAACAAAAGTTCTCGGAATGACCTGAAACTCCACGGAACATCAAGTTAAAAATAATAAAAAATCCTCGCCAAAGATGAAGACCAGGGGGCCCACACCTTGTCCACGAGGGTGGGGGCGCCCCCCCTAGGGCGCGCCCCCTACCTCGTGGGCCCCCTGGAGCTCCTCCGACACCAACTCCAACTCTATATATTTGCTTTCGGGGAGAAAAAAATAAAGGAGAAGAAATCATCGCGTTTTACGATACGGAGCCCCCGCCAAGCCCTAAAACCTCTCGAGAGGGCTGATCTGGAGTCCGTTCGGGGCTCCGGAGAGGGGGATTCGTTGCCGTCGTCATCATCAACCATCCTCCATCACCAATTTCATGATGCTCACCGCCGTGCGTGAGTAATTCTATCATAGACTTGCTGGACGGTGATGGGTTGGATGAGATCTATCATGTAATCGAATTAGTTTTGTTAGGTTTTGATCCCTAGTATCCACTATGTTCTTAGATTGATGTTGCTATGACTTTGCTATGCTTAATGCTTGTCACTAGGGCTCGAGTGCCATGATTTCAGACCTGAACCTATTATGTTTTCATGAATATATGTGAGTTCTTGATCCTATCTTGCAAGTCTATAGTCACCTACTATGTGTTATGATCCGGCAACCCCGAAGTGACAATAATCGGGACCACTCCCGGTGACGACCATAGTTTGAGGAGTTCATGTATTCACTATGTGCTAATGCTTTGTTCCGGTTCTCTATTAAAAGGAGGCCTTAATATCCCTTAGTTTCCATTAGGACCCCGCTGCCACGGGAGGGTAGGACAAAAGATGTCATGCAAGTTGTTTTCCATAAGCATGTATGACTATATTCGGAATACATGCCTATATTACATTGATGAATTGGAGCTAGTTCTATGCCACCTTATGTTATGACTGTTACATGATGAACCGCATCTGGCATAATTATCCATCACCGATCCAATGCCTACGAGCTTTCCATCTACTGGTTTACGCTTATTTACTTTCCCGTTGCTACTGTTACAATCACTACAAAACACCAAAAATATTACTTTTGCTTCTGTTACCTTTGTTACCTTTGTTACCATTACCACTATTATCATATTACTTTGCTACTAAACACTTTGCTGCAGATATTAAGTTATCCAGGTGTGGTTGAACTGACAACTCAGTTGCTAATACTTGAGAATATTCTTTGGCTCCCCTTGTGTCGAATCAATAAATTTGGGTTGAATACTCTACCCTCGAAAGCTGTTGTGATCCCCTACACTTGTGGGTTATCAAGGTCCCATGCAAGAAATGGGAATGAATTTCAAACACCGGGGCACCGTTCATTTCCGGCAAAACATTGAGATGCCTGGTTTTTAAATTCTAGTAAATCCAAAACTCGCCTAGAATTCATGAAACTTGGCATGCTATCATGGAGCGGCATCAACATGTCGTGGTACAAATTTTGTCCCATTTGGGGCAGATTTGGGTATATGCTTCTCACAAACTGGAGCTTCTCACAACAAGCATGATGGTTTTCGGTAGGGAACGTCCCACCTTTGGGTATGAAACAATATCCATTGCCTCTTATTGCTTTCAATTTTTTTCTCGGCCAAGGATCCCATTGTATGGCAAGGGGATCTCGGCAACATCGAAAACGATCTTCTCCATCCTATAGTTCAGCTCGCCACCAAACGTAACGGGCAGCGTAATTTTACCTTTAGGCTGGCTCCTTCCCAGGTTGACCCCTTGAAACGTGCCCGTCTCTTCGAGGTCTCCATCAGGAATTTGCAGCTTCTTGATCACAGCGGGTGAGATCAAATTCAGACCGAACCCACCATCAACCAACACTTTGGTCACCTTGAGGTTGCGTATTGTTGGTGAAACCAACAATGGCAAACACCCGACCGTAGTTGTGCGGTTAGGGTGATCCTCGGTGTCAAAAATGATGGGTGTGCGGGACCACTTCAGTGGCTTCTGGGCATCGAACAACGGCTCCGCCGCAGTGACCTCACGCGCCCACTTCTTCTGTTGGCGGTGTGAGGTGTGCAACGAGGCGCCACCATCGACGCACATAGCCTCCGTAGCCTTCTGGAACTCGTGCTCGCCGGACTCGTCGTCCTAGTCGTGATCATCATCATCCTCCTTCTTGTCGCGGCCCCGAGCGGGCCTCTCTTGTTGGTTATCTTTGCCGCGGCGACCCCCTTGGCCGCCATGCTTCTTGCCGGATCCCTCAGCACCATTCCGACCCTTCTCCTTGTCTCACCTTTCATATTCAGCCTTCTGCTTTTCTGCAAGCAGCTCAACTTGTCGGCAGTTCTGGAGGTTATGGCCCTTGGTGTGGTGGATCTTGCAGTACTGCTTGTCGGAGCCTCCTCGCTTGTCAGCGGCTGCCAGGGCCAAGCAGGCGGCACACCCGACAACCTCCTTGCCGGGGTCGTCAGCCTTGGCCTTTTTGGCGGCGCCGAGCTCGCCGGATCCCTCAATGGCAAGCACAGTCTTGCCCTTGCGCTTCCTTTTGCGGCGCCGACCTTTCTTTGTCGGGGCAAAGGTGTCTTCGTCAGTGGAGTCGGTTTCCGCACCGGCGTCCTCGTCGGGGTACTTCCTCCCCTCTTCAGCTCGAGCACATCTATCAGCCAGAACATAAAGTTCGGCCACATCTTTGACCTTGTTCATCGCCAACTCTTCACCCATCTTGCGGTTGCGCACATTCTGATGGGATGCGCTGATAACGGCGGCGGGATGAACATCTGGGATGTTGTACTGCACCCGGCTAAACCTCTGTATGTACTTGCGCAGATTTTCACCTTCTTTCTGGGGGATGATATGCAAATCGCTTGCCTGGCCATGAGCTTGGTGGCCTCCAGTGAAGGCGCCAACAAACTCATGACACAAATCCGACCAAGAAGAAACAGAATCCACTGCAAGTGCATCAACCATGACATGACATTGGGTTTGAGTGCCAACAGGAAGTAATTGGCAAGCACCTTGTCGTCGCGAGCTCCAGCAGCTTGCATCGCGATGGTGTAGGTGCTGAGGAACTCCGATGGGTGGGTCTTGCCGTTGTACTTCTCGCCAACATTGGGCCTGAACGTGCGTTGGGAGGGCCACTGGAACTGCCGCAACTCTCGGGTAAAGGCTGGACAACCCACCTCGTAAGGCAGGTCGCCAGGGCCCCCCGGCGCCGGGTGGTCCATAGTAGGCCCCGCACACCGATCTGACTAATGGCGCGTCTCCCTCGTCATTTGATGGTAGTTCGAGCGTCTTCCTGGGCCCGTTCCCAAAGGACTTGACGTTGGTCGCGGCGTGTTCGCGGGTCGGACAACACTGTGGAAATGTTGTCACCGACGTCGGGTCGACGGGCCGGTGGCTGTTGTCGCGGCCGCGGGGGGGGGGGGGGAGTGCACCGTGGTCGCAGTGTCTCTGGTCCACCCCATCTCTGGCATGCACCGGCTCGTCAGGACGCCGGTACGAGGGTCCCGTCAGGAGCGGCTTGTCTTTGTTGGCGAAGCTGACAAGGCTTCGGATGGTGGCTCTCCACTCGTCGAGCTTCTCCGCAGCAGGGGGGAGTCAAGGAGCAGCTGCACGCGCGCCAGTGCTTCTGCTGGCGTAGGCGGCGGCGAGATCTGTGTAGACCATGACGCGCTCCAACTTCTAACTGGGTTAGAAGGGACTCTGTCGCGGTCTCGCGGTCGCACGCCGCCTGCACCGACGTCTGAGCGCACACGCCGGCCTGGTTCGTCATGTGAGTGGCGCACAAGGCTCTTTCTGCGGCGGTGCCCGGGGGCTCCGGCATCGCGGTGTTTCTCATCGCGCGCGGCCTGGGAAGGGCGTGGCGCGGGCGCCGGCTGGGGTGCCGTAGAGGCTGTTGCGCTGCCCGCGGGCAGCACGGCCACGCCCCCGGACCCAGCGGCACGTAGCTCGTCGTCTCAGATTCAGACGACGCCGCTCGCCTGGCTCCGATCTCCAGAATGTCGCGGATGCCCACGGGCCATGTCCCCGGCCCCATCCGTGGGCACCCGGGCGGCTGCTCGCGCTGGCGCGGACGGGCCGGCCCTGGATGAGCCGATCGCTGTGATCCCCTTCTTCTTGGGGGAAATGGTGATGACGAAGTTGGTGTGCTAACCTTCAAACCGGATTTTCACAGTTTGCGCCCCCTACCTGGCGCGCCAAAGATGTCGGGGGAAACGACACATATGGGATCATGAGGGGTCTTCACAAAGATCTGCATGCCACCACGGAGGCGCCTCCCGAGCTGTGGTTCTAGTGTGGTTGAGGGCGTCGGAACTCTCAGGATCAAGGGTGGCAGCCCTGCCGGCGTTGGGCGAGTTGCCCCGGCAAGGTTCTTGCCGGGGCTGTGGTGGCCGCCCCGGCAAGGGCCTTGCCGGGGGAGTCCATCTCGCCCTTCTGCTCTTCGTGTTTCTGGCTTGGCGTCGGTCTGGTCGTCTTGTGCCCTTGCTTCCTCTACCCCGCCAAGCATGGCCAGGGGCGTCGGGCTGCGACTGCCCGCGCACAAGTAAAGGGGTGCAAAAAGGGACACCTACTTTTGAACACCGACACTTATGAGTGGCGGTCGGGGACGAGCGATGGTCTTTTCCTACCAATCTATCCCCCTAGGAGCATGCGTGTAGTACTTTGTTTTGATGACTAATAGATTTTTGCAATAAGTATGTGAGTTCTTTCTGACTAATGTTGAGTCCATGGATTATATGCACTGTCACGCTTCCGCCATTGCTAGCCTCTCTAGTACAGCGCAACTTTCACTGGTACCATGAACCCACCACATATCCTTCCTCAAAACAGCCACCATACCTACCTATCATGGCATTTCCATAACCATTCTGAGATATATTGCCATGCAACTTTCCACCGTTCCGTTTATTATGACATACATCATCATTGTCATATTGCTTTGCATGATCATGTAGTTGACATCGTATTTGTGGCAAATCCACCGTTCGTCATTTTTTTATACATGTCGCTCTTGATTCATTGCACATCCCGGTACACCGCCAGAGGCACTCATATAGAGTCATATTTTGTTCTAAGTATCGAGTTGTAATTGATGAGTTGTAAGTAAATAAAAGTGTGATGATCTTCATTATTAGAGAATTGTCCCGTGTGAGGAAAGGATGATGGAAACTATGATTCCCCCACAAGTCGGGATGAGACTCTAGACGAAAAAAAGAGGCCAAAAAATGAGAGAAGGCCCAAATATAAAATGAGACAAAAAAAAGGATAATGTTACTATCCTTTTTGCCACACTTGTGCTTCCAAGTAGCACCATGATCTTCATGATAGAGAGTCTCCTATGATATCACTTTCATATACTAGTGGGAATTTTTCATTATAGAACTTGGCTTGTATATTCCAATGATGGGCTTCCTCAAATTGCCTGATGTCTTCGTGAGCAAGCAAGTTGGATGCACACCCACTTAGTTTCTTTTTGAGCTTTCATAAACTTATAGCTCTAGTGCATCCGTTGCATGGCAATCCCTACTCACTCACATTGACATCCATTAATGGGCATCTCCATAGCGTTGATACGCCTAGTTGATGTGAGACTATCTCCTTCTTTTTGTCTTCTCCACAACCACCGTCCATTCCACCTATAATGCTATGTCCATGGCTCACGCTCATGTATTGCGTTAAAGTTGAAAAAGTTTGAGAACATCAAAAGTATGAAACAATTGCTTGGCTTGTCATCGGGGTTGTGCATGATTTAAATATTGTGTGTGATGAAGATGGAGCATAGCCAGACTATATGATTTTGTAGGGATAAGCTTTCTTTGGCCATGTTATTTTGAGAAAACATAATTATTTTGTTAGTATGCTTGAAGTATCATTGTTTTTATGTCAATATTAAACTTCTATTTTGAATCTTACGGATCTGATCATTCATGCCACAATAAATATAATTACATGGATAAATATGATAGGTAGAATTCCACATTAAAAATTCTATTTTTATCATTTACCTACTGGAGGACGAGCAGGAATTAAGCTTGGGGATTCTTGATATGTCTCCAACGTATCTATAATTTTGATTGTTCCATGCTATTATATTATCTGCTTGGATGTTTTATATGCATTAATATGCTATTTTATATGATTTTTGGGACTAACCTATTAACCTAGAGCCCAATGCCAGTTTCTGTTGTTTCCTTGCTTTAGAGTTTCATAGAAAAGGAATACCAAACGGAGTCCAAACGGAATAAAACCTTCGCGATATTTTTTCTTGGACTAGAAGACACCCAGGAGACTTGGAGTGCAAGTCAAAGGAGCCTCGAGGCGGCCACAAGGGTGGAGGGCGCGCCCAAGGGGTGGGGCGCTCCCCCCAACCTTGTGGGTCCCTCATAGGTCTCCTGACCTAATTCTTCCTCCTCTATATACTCTTATACCCCATCCAGGGGAGCCGCGAAACCACTTTTCCACCGCCGCAACCTTCAGTACCCGTGAGATCCCATCTTGGGGCCTTTTCCGACATCTTGCCGGAGGGGGAATCGATCATGGAGGACTTCTACATCAACACCATTGCTTCTCCGATGAAGCGTGAGTAGTTTACTTCAGACCTACGGGTCCATAGCTAGTAGCTAGATGGCTTCTTCTCTCTCTTTGATTCTCAATACAAAGTTCTCCTCGATGTTCTTGGAGAATCTATTCGATGTAATACTCTTTTGCGGTGTGTTTGCCAAGATCCAATGAATTGTGGATTTATGATGAGCTTATCTATGAATATTATTTGAATCTCCTCGGAATTCTCCTATGCATGATTTGATATCTTTGCAAGTCTCTTCAAACTATCGATTTGGTTTGGCCTACTAGATTGGTTTTTCTTGCAATGGGAGAAGTGCTTAGCTTTGGGTTCAATCTTGCGGTGTCCTTTCCCAGTGACAGCAGGGGCAACAAGGCACGTATTGTATTGTTGCCATCGAGGATAAAAAGATGGGGTTCTCATAATATTGCTTGAGTTAATTCCTCTACATCTTGTCATCTTGCTTAAGGCGTTACTCTGTTCTTATGAACTTAATACTCCAGATGCATGCTGGATAGCGGTCGATGTGTGGAGTAATAGTAGTAGATGCAGAATCGTTTCGGTCTACTTGACATGGACGTGATGCCTATATTCATGATCATTGCCTTAGATATCGTCATAACTTTGCACTTTTCTATCAATTGCTCGGCAGTAATTTGTTCACCCACCGTAATAATGTCTATCTTGAAAGAAGCCTCTAGTGAAACCTATGGCCCCTGGGTCTATTTTACATCATATTAGTTTCCAGTCAACTTGCCAATTTCTGTCGTCGTTTCCTTACTTTGCAATATTTACTTTTCGTTCCATAAACCAAAAATACCAAAAATATTGCTTTACCGTTTATCCATCTCTATCAGATCTCACTTTGCGAATAACCGTGAAGGGATTGACATACCCTTTGTCGCGTTGGTTGCAAGTTGGTGTTTGTTTGTGCAGGTATTCGGTGGCTTGTTGCATAGTTTCTTACTGGATTTATACCTTGTTTCTCAAAACTGAGGGAAATACTTACGCTCCTTTGCTGCATCACCCTTTCCTCTTCAAGGGAAAAACCAACGCAATCTCAAGAGGTAGCAGTATCAAGCATGGATCGATCATTATGAGAAAGCCGAGCATAAAAATTCTGGATAATAATTTCTCTTGAGAGCTCATGATTGGGGCATGAATATAACATTGACTTAAGCCTCCCCCAAGCTAGAGCGATACTTTCTCCTTCACGAGGCCAAAAATTATATATGTAATTCCGATCATGATAAACTAGATGCATAGGATAAATTTTTTGGTGGAACTCCAATTTCAATCGATTCCAAATCCAAGATCCAATATCATCGCATAGCCTATACCATGTCAATGCTTTTCCCTTCAAAGATAAAGGGAAAACCTTCTTCATAACTTCACCTCCGGGTAAACCTGCAAGCTTGAACAATCCACAAATTTGTTCCACATATATCAAGTGCATATCAGGATGTTCGGTTCCATCTCCTGCATAAGGATTAGCTAGCAGTTGTTCTATCATACCTGAAGGAATTTCATATTCAATATTTTTAGTAGGTGCAGTAGGTTGAGGGGTAGCTAATTTTGCTTCCGGTCGAGGTGAAGATACCCCGAACAAACCCCTCAAAGGATTGTTTTCAATAGTAACAAGTGACAAGAAATTTCAGCATACTATATAAATGTTTACTTACCAAATTCCACTTACCAAAGGCGCTTCACTCCCCGGCAACGGTGCCAGAAAATAGCCTTGATGACCCACAAGTATATGGGATCAATTGTAGTTCTTTTCTATAAGTAAGAGTGTCGAACCCAACGAGGAGCAGAAGGAAATGACAAGTGGTTTTCAGCAAGGTAATGTGTGCAAGTGCTGAAATTGTAAGTAGCATAGTAGTTTGATAGCAAGATAATTTGTAACAAGCAAGTAACAATAATAGTAACAAAAGTGCAGCAAGGTAGCCCAATCCTTTTGAGTCAAAGGACAGGCCAAAATGCTCTCTTATGATAAGCAAAGAGTTCTTGAGGGTACACAGGAATTTTATCTAGTCACTTTCACCATGTTGGTTTGATTCGTGTTCGCTACTTTCATAATTTGTTATGTGGGTGGACCGGTGCTTAGCTGCTCTTCTTACTTGAGAAAACCTCCTACTTATGATTAACCCTCCCGCAAGCATCCGCAACTACAAGAAAAGTATTAAGAATAAATTCTAACCATAGCATTAAACTTTTGGATCCAATCGGTCCCTTGCGGAATAGCGCATAAACTAGGGTTTAAGCTTCTGTCACTTTCGCAACCCATCATCTAATTGCAACTCCACAATGCATTCCCTTAGGCCCAAATATGGTGAAGTGTCATGTAGTCAACGTTCACATGACACCACTAAGGGAATCACAACATACATACTATCAAAATATCGAACACATATCAAGTTCACATGATTACTTGCAACATGATTTTTCCAATGACCTCAAGAACAAAAGTAACTACTCACAGATGATAATCATGCTCAAGATCAGAGGGGTATTAAATAGCATATTGGATCTGAACATATAATCTTCCACTTTCCCCCTCCGGGAGGGAAGTTCCCCCGGCGGAATTGCTCCGCCGGAGGGCAAAAGTGCTCCTGCCCAAGTTCTGCCTCGAGACGGCGGCGCTCCGTCCCGAAAGTCCTCCCCTTATTTTTTTTCTAGGTCAAAATGACCTATATACCAGAAGATGGGCACCGGAGGTGGGCCTGGGTGAGCACAACCCACCAGAGCGCGCCCAGGTGGGTTGTGCCCACCTGGTGGGCCTCCTCTGGTACTTATTTGCTCTAATATTCTTCATATATTCCATAAAAATTCACCTTGAAGTTTCAGCTTGTTTGGAGTTGTGAAGAATAGGTAGCCTGACGTAGCTTTTCCAGGTCCAGATTTCCAGTTGTCGAAATTCTCCCTCTTTGTGTGTACCTTGCATATTATGAGAGAAAAGGCATTAGAATTACACCAAAAAGCATTATTATGCATGAAAACATAATAAATAATAGTAGGAAAGCATGATGCAAAATGGACGTATCATCCTCCACCTTGCCAACCTTGTCTGCCATCTTCCCCGTCGTCGGCTACATCCACGTTGTCCTCTACAGCCTCGCGGGATGCCAAGACGAGCCCTCTTGCTCCTCGTCTTTGACTCAAGCCACCGCACTTGTTCGACGGCCGCCATCGCCGACTCCGACAACTTCTCTCCAAGCCGAGCACATCATCGTGTTCGTGGTGATCATCCGCTCTTCCCCATCCCTTTCCCCCCTCGATCACGCGCTCTGTCGATGTTTACCATGTCCCCTCGAATCATTGCCGTCGAACCTCGCTGTCGGTGAGTGCTCCGACCCCCTCTTGCTTGTTCCGCATGTCTGGCGAGTTCCCCTTCCCGCGTAGTGTTCCTCCATAGTAGTCGCCGTGATTCTCCCTAGGGTTTGTCCGGTTCGAGTCCGTCGCCTCCGCCTCTGACCCTCATCGCCGGCGTCGCCTCCATCATCGTCTGATGCTGTGGGTTACACACACACGCGGGGGATCCATGCGCGCTTCCATCAGTGCCCTCCGTCGTGCCGTAGGGTCACCGGAGCAACTCCCGCGAGCCCTCCGCCGCCTCTGGCCACGCCGTCGACCTCCTCTGTTTTCCCCTGCTTCGACTCTGTCGTGTGCCACTGCCAAGTGGACCCCATAGGACCCACTGGTCAGCGAGTCAGGGGACCAGGACCCACCTGTCGTCCCCTCTCCCCATTTTCTTCTTTTCTTTTATGCATTAGTTCAGCATATTCCATTTCAGGAAAAGAGCATCTTTCCTTTTCAGGCAAGTCCAGTTCTGGACATACTATTTATGGAAATTTGCCATTTCTGTTTAATTCCATATTAGGCAGGTTCTAACTTAATGCAATTGTGGTTATTTTACTACAGCAACATATACATATTATATATGTTTTTTGGGGTAGAAAATCCCACTAATCCATCTATGGCATCCATTTCATCATTTGGGCAAGTTTGTGAACATGTTATTTTCACAACATATGCCATTCTGTCTTTTTTATATGTTTTTGTGTGATTTACATATGAGCAATTTCATGACATGAGTAGGAGCGCAAACATGCCATATTACTGCTAGTTTTTCTCCCATGTTGTGATACGCACTGCAGTGAGTGAAACAAGCTTGCAAACATGCCTACACGAATCTGTTTTGCCATGCCATATTTATTTTTGCTAAGTCTGGATCTAACAACATAACTTGCCATTTTGCATTGATGCTATCATCAAATCTTAGATCTTTGGAGCATGATCAGTAAGGGAGTTTTGTTAAGTGCATTTAGTACATGAATTCCATGTTCTTGTTTTCCATGATAAGTTCTTGTAGCATGTAGTTTGCTAGCTCTAAACATTGCAACCTAAATCTGTTTCTGCCATGTTCAGTGTTTTCTCTAAGTCTGTAAAACTGTTATCATTCGCCACTTTGCCATGTTGTTCTGATGACGATCTAGTGAGTTTTAGAAATATTTCAGTAATCATGTTTTGTAGTGTTTGTCATGTACTTCACTTCCATGCCATTTGTTTTCATGTTAAAGCCATGTTGCATATTCATATGAGGCATCCAAGTTGGCATGTTGATGTTTTGACAGTTGCATTGCATATCATATTACTCACCGTGTGAGCTCCGTGCATCCGTTTTCGATGATCTTTATATCGATTTCATCCAAAATCTTCCAATAGTTCTAGTGGCATGCTTGGTTTACCAAGATTCTGCCCATGTACATATTGTCTCCACCGTTTCTTTCCCATTGACATTTCCCTCGTTCCGGTAGAACCGTAGCTCCGTGCATGACGTTCTTCATATGCATTCATGTTAGAATTGCATAAAGTATTTGTTTATTTCCATGCCTTGTTTGTTTACTGTATGCTTGTGATTCTTGTGGGTAGTTTCGGGAGACGAGTTCGAGTCCGAGGGCCCTATCGAGTAAGTTCATGAGGAGCAAGTTTTCGATACCACCCAGGACAATCCAGGCAAGATGATCATTACCCCCGATATCACTACTATCTTTGCTTGCTAGTTGTTCGTTGCTATCGCTATGTCACGCTGCCTACCACTTGTTTATCCAGCCTCCTAAATTGCCATGATAATCCTCTAACCCACCTTCCTAGCAAACTGTTGTTTGGCTATGTTACCGCTTGCTCAGCCCCTCTTATAGCGTGCTAGTTGCAGGTGCAGTGTAGGTTGTTCCATGTTGGGACATGGATATCATGGGATATCACAATATCTCTTATTTAATTAATGCATCTATATACTTGGTAAAGGGTGGAAGGCTTGGCCTTTTGCTTGGTGTTTTTTTTCACTCATGTCGCCTTATTTTCCGTCATACAGGTCTTATGTTCCTTGATTTTGTGTTCCTAACGCGGTCGGGGTTTATGGGCCCCCCTTGACAGTTCGCTTTGAATAAAACTCTTCCAGCAAGGCCCAACTTTGGTTTTACCATTTGTCTAATAACAACTAAAATTTGCATAGGGAGTAATTAACCCGAGGATTCTTCATCAACAACCCGGGCCAGTGCTCCTCATGAGTGTTGGTCCAAACTAGAGCACTGTGTAGGGCCGCCCTGGGGAAACTTGGGTTATTTTGGCAGTTGTATGCATAGCTCATCCGTCGTGGCCTGAAACAAGATACATGCGGCTCCTATCGGGGTGTTGGCACGTCGGGAGGTCTTGATTGTTTTGTTTTACCATTGTCGAAATTTCTTGTGAACCGGGATTCCGAGCTTGGTAAGGTTGTCCCGGAAGGAGGTTTTTCCTTCGTGGATTGTTGGTGCAACAAACCCTGGGTCCGTTACCCAACTATGCATAGGCACGAGGTCAAGATTGAAGCACCAGCTTAAGTCAGAGATTGAAGAACCAAGAGATTTGAAGATCCAATATGCAGCCGAGAAGGACCAAGATCAAGCTAGAGGAACAAGATATCCGCAAGAGAAGGGCCTCCCTTGCCGGGCAGGCGAGCCCGGCAAGGGGCAAGGCCACCACCAGAAGTAGGCAACCAAGGCATCCCGGCAAGGTCTACCGGGGCTCGCGGTGGCTGAACAACCCCACCAACCACTCAAGTACGACCCACGTTCTCGATCAGTGCGGTGTCAAGCCGTAAGATGATTAAGTGGCAGCCATTCACCGCATGGCAGCCATTTCCTACAGAACAAGCCTACAAATGGCACCCGTCCTGCGACGTGTCAAGGGAACAGGCGTGGAGGTGGCAAGATAGCCCGGAAAGCCTTGTCGGGCAACCAGTGATGTGACACTAAGTGGTGGATTTAATGCACCCTGTCAGCCCGCAGAGTTAGGTATGATAACACTGCTTGCTATCATATCAGTGGATAATGACCACTTTGCCATTGTGGTGACCCCTTAATCTATAAAAGGAGGCCCATGGCACCTGTAGGAAGGGTTGGAAAGTTGAGGAACCCAAACCACCATACGCGCGTAGTCGCTGCTGCCCTACGGCAACCCTGCCGGGCAAAGTGTACTGCGTATCACCATTCCCATTCCACCATCAATCCACTAAAGCAGGAGTAGGGTCTTACGCCTCGCGATGGCCCGAACCTGGGTAGATCGCTTGTGTGCTCTCTGTCATGCTGCCGTGTGCTGGTCTGCTCTTTGTGCAACGCGTCGTCCCTCTGTCGAACCAGCAAGGGGCCTCCTGGTCCCATAGGTGGACGTGGATATCCCGCGACATCTTTGGCGCGCCAAGTAGGGGGGCGCTTGTGCGAACCTGAGAGCGTGCGCAGCGCGTCATCTTCATCACCATCTTCATCTTCGACGACTCCATCGACCATGGCGCCTAAGAACAAGAAGTCTGGCCCTTCGGCCCATCCTTCCACCTCGAAGGCCCCGCCACCTACAGCCTCCAATGTTGCGGGGGATGCGGAGACGAGCGAGGACGTGAGCGCTGATGGGGGCGTAGTTGGAGCAGGTGGCGCCATCACCGCTTCCCCCGCGGCCCACACGGGGGCAGAAGATGTCAGAGGAGAACATCATCAGCAACGCCTTGGCGGTCATGCTCCACAAGGTGTGGGCGAGGGGGTCACTCCGTCTGCACCCTCTCCTCCCACCGATGGGCACAGCCACAGCAACGATGCTCGGTCTTGGGTGAACCATCGCACTCCGGCCGCCCCCACCGCGGGAGCGACGGCGGCCCATGTGCCTCCTCCCGGACGAGTCGACCAGACGCTGCGCTCGATGGAGCCCCTGACCCTCGAGCACCACCGCCGTGCGACCCCACTGCCCAGGTGGTCGTCCCACAGCTGCATGGACGCGACACCCCCGCCGTCGCTGGCACCGTCAGGAGCCGGGCAACGGTGCGGTCGACGTCATCAATATCTATGCCAAGCACTGCCACGGAGGCTATGGCGCGAGCTCAGCTGCTGCTGAGGTTTCCGCCAGCGGCCGAGCAGATGGATGAATGGCGTGCCACCATCCAAAGCCTGCTCGGTTTCGCCAAAGCTGGGGGCTCATAGAGAGTTGGCCTGCCACGACCTCCCCAAGCGACAACAACTGCCCGCACTGCTGGCTGAGCAGAGGGGGCGATCCCCACGGTGCAGTCCCCACCATGGCAGCTGATACGTCCATTTTGCATCATGCTTTTATATTGATATTTATCGCATTATGGGCTGTTATTTCACGTTATGTCACAATACTTATGGCTATTCTCTCTTATTTTACAAGGTTTACATGAAGAGGGAGAATGCCGGCAGCTGGAATTCTGGGCTGGAAAAGGAGCAAATATTAGAGACCTATTCTGCGCAGCTCCAAAAGTCCTAAAACTCCACGGAATATCTTAAAATAAATAAAGAAAAATCATCGCCAAAGATGAAGTCCAGGGGGCCCACACCCTGCTCACGAGGGTGGGGGGCGCCCCCCCTCCTAGGGCGCGCCCCCCTACCTCATTGGCCCCCTGGTGGGTCTCCGACGCCCATCTTCTCCTATATGAAGTCTTTCGATGAGAAAAAACCAAGAAGAACTTTTCGGGACGAGACACCGCCGCCACGAGGCGGAACCTTGGCGGAACCAATCTAGGGCTCCGGCAGAGCTGTTCTACCGGGGACACTTCCCTTCGGGAGGGGGAAATCATCATCACCAACGCTCCTCTCATCGGGAGAGGGCAATCTCCATCAACATCTTCAGCAACACCATCTCATCTCCAAACCCTAGTTCATCTCTTGTATCCAATTCTTGTCTCCAAGTCCGGGATTGGTGCTAGTAGGTTGCTAGTAGTGTTGATTACTCCTTGCAGTTGATGCTAGTTGGTTTATTTGGTGGAAGATCATATGTTCAGATCCTATAAGCATATTATTACCCCTCTGATTATGAACATGAATATGCTTTGTGAGTAGTTACGTTTGTTCCTGAGGACAAGGGAGAAGTCTTGCTATTAGTAGTCATGTGAATTTGGTATTCGTTCGATATTTTGATAAGATGTATGTTGTCTAGCCTCTAGTGGTGTTATGTGAACGTCGACTACATAACACTTCACCATTATTTGGGCCTAGAGGAAGGCATTGGGAAGTAATAAGTAGATGATGGGTTGCTAGAGTGACATAAGCTTAAACCCTAGTTTATGCGTTGCTTCGTAAGGGGCTGATTTGGATCCACATGTTTCATGCTATGGTTAGGTTTACCTTAATACTTTTGTTGTAGTTGCGGATGCTTGCAATAGAGGTTATTCATAAGTGGGATGCCTGTTCAAGTAAGAACAACACCCAAGCACCGGTCCACCCACATATCAAATTATCAAAGTACCGAACGTGAATCACATGAACGTGATGAAAACTAGCTTGACGATATTCCCATGTGTCCTCGGGAGCGCTTTTCCTATTATAAGAGTTTGTCCAGGCTTGTCCTTTGCTACAAAAAGGATTGGACCATCTTGTTGCACCTTATTTACTTTTGTTACTTGTTGCTCGTTACAATTTATCTTGTCACAAAACTATCTGTTGCCACTTATTTCAGTACTTGCAGAGAATACCTTGCTGAAAACCGCTTATCATTTCCTTCTGCTCCTCGTTGGGTTCGACACTCTTACTTATCGAAAGGACTATGATAGATCCCCTATACTTGTGGGTCATCAAGACTCTTTTCTGGCACCGTTGCCGGGGAGTGTAGCACTTTTGGTAGGTGGAATTTGGTAAGGAAAAATTTATATAGTGTGCTGAAATTTACAGTCACTTGTTACTATGGAAAGTAATTCTCTGAGGGGCTTGTTCGGGGTATCTTGACCCCGTCCAGTAGAGCAAAGAGTTGCTCCTCAACCTACTGAACCTATTGAAAATGAAACTCCTTTTGAATTTCCTTCGGGTATGATGGAAAGACTGCTAGCTAACCCTTTTACAGGAGATGGAACAAAGCATCCTGATGAGCACTTAATATATGTGGATGAAGTTTGTGGATTATTTAAGCTTGCAGGTGTACCCGATGATGTTGCTAAGAAGAAGGTCTTCCCTTTATTTTTGAAGGGAGATGCATTGATATGGTATAGGCTATGTGATGATACGAGATCGTGGAACTATAAAAGATTGAAGTTGGAATTTCATCAAAAGTATTACCCTATGCATCTTGTTCATCGTGATCGCAATTATATATATAATTTCTGGCCTCGCGAAGGAGAAAGCATCGCTCAAGCTTGGGGGAGACTTAAATCAATGTTATATTCATGCACCAATCATGAGCTCTCGAGAGAAATAATTATGCAAAGTTTTTACGCTCGGCTTTCTCATAATAATCAAACCATGCTCGATACTTCTTGTGCTGGCTCTTTTATGATGAAGACTATTGAATTTAAATGGAATTTATTGGATAGAATTAAACGCAACTCTGAAGATTGGGACCTCGACGAAGGTAAGGAGTCAGGTATGACACCTAAGTTTGATTGTGTTAAATCTTTTATGGATACTGATATTTTCCGTAAGTTTAGCACTAAATATGGACTTGACTCCGAGATAGTAGCTTCCTTCTGTGAATCTTTTGCTACTTATGTTGATCTCCCTAAGGAGAAGTGGTATATCATCCTCCCATATAAGTAAAAGTAGTTGCACCTATTAAAGTTGAAGAAAAGACTATCACTAATAATGATCCTATTGTTCCTACTGCTTATGTTGAGAAACCACCTTTCCCTGTTAGAATAAAGGATCATACAAAAGCTTCAACTGTTGTTCGTAAAAGCAATATTAGAACTTATGCACCCCCTGAGTAAGTTAAAGTAGAACCTAATATTGCTATTGTTAAAGATCTCTTGTCTAATAATATTGATGGGCATGTTATTCAGTTCAATGGTGAAACTGCTAGAATTGCTAAGCCTTGTGATAAAGATAAACATAGACCTGTGGTAGGCGTGCCTGTTATTTCTATTAAAATAGGAGATCATTGTTATCATGGCTTATGTGATATGGGTGCTAGTGCTAGTGTTATCCCTTATGACTTGTATAAAGAAATCAAGGATGAAATTGCACCTGCTGAGTTAGAATATATTGATGTCACAATTAAACTTTCCAATAGAGATACTATTTCCGCGATGGGAATTGTTAGAGATGTTGAAATCTTGTGTGGGAAAACTAAATATCCCACTGATTTTCTTGTTCTCACTTCTCCACAAGATAGCTTTTGTCCCATTATATTTGGTAGACCCTTCTTGAACACTGTTAATGCTAGGATAGACTGCGAAAAGAATGTTGTTACCATTGGCTTGGATGATATGGTTCATGAGTTTAATTTCTCTAAATTTAGTAAACAACATCGTGAGGAAGAATTGCCTAGTAAGGATGAAATTATTGGTCTTGCTTATATTGCCGTACCTCCTAGTGATCCTTTAGAACACTATTTGCTAGACCATGAAAATGATATGTTCATGAATGAAAGAAGGGAAATAGATGAAGTATTCTTTAAACAGGAGCGTATTCTGCAACACAATTTGCCTGTTGAAATCTTAGGGGACCCCCTCCACCCAAGGGTGATCCCGTGTTTGAGCTTAAACCATTGCCTGATAATCTTAAATATGCTTATCTTGATGAAAAGAAGATATATCATGCTATTATTAGTGCTAACCTTTCAGAGCATGAAGAATAAAGATTATTGAAAACTCTGAAGAAGCACCGTGCTGCTATTGGATATACATAGTCCCACTCTATGTCAACATAAAATAAATTTGGAAGCGGATGCCAAACCAGTTCATGATCCTCAATGACGTCTGAATCCTAAAATGAAAGAAGTGGTAAGAAAAGAAATACTCAAGCTTATGGAGGCAGGTATAATTTATTCCGTTGCTGATAGCCAGTGGGTAAGTCATGTCCATTGTGTCCCAAAGAAAGGAGGTATTACTGTTGTTCCTAATGATAAAGATGAATTGATTCCACAAAGAATTATCACAGGTTATAGGATGGTAATTGATTGCCACAAATTAAATAAGGCTACTAAGAAAGATCATTACCCCTTACCTTTTATTGATCAAATGCTAGAACGATTATGCAAACATACACATTACTGCTTTCTAGATGGTTATTCTGGTTTCTCTCAAATACCTATGTCAGCTAGAGACCAACCAAAGACTACTTTTACATGCCCTTTTGGTACTTTTGCTTATAGACGTATGCCTTTTGGTCTATGTAATGCACCTGCTACCTTTCAAAGATGCATGATGGCTATATTCTCTGACTTTTGTGAAAAGATTTGTGAGGTTTTCATGGATGACTTTTCCGTCATGGTTCCTCTTTTGACGATTGCTTGAGCAATCTTGATCGAGTTTTGTAGAGATGTGAAGAAACTAATCTTGTCTTGAATTGGGAAAAGTGCCACTTTATGGTTAATGAAGGTATTGTCTTGGGGCATAAAGTTTCTGAAAGAGGTATTGAAGTTGATAAAGCCAAGGTTGATGCTATTGAAAAGATGTCACATCCCTAGTTCGGGTAATGCTTAGTGCTTGCATTAGAATGCTGCATCATGTTTAAATTCTATTTAAATTGAAATGGGGATTGATCAAACCCTAGCACCTAAAAGAAATCAAATAGGTTCAAATAAAACCTTTTTCAAAGAACCCAAAATGCCTTTGAAAATGTTCATGATTTTTTTTAAAGGTGAAAACCTCTGCCAAAAATGATGCTAATATTTTCAGGCCATTCTGGATAATTGAATTAATTCTTAAAGTATTTGAATTGGGGCATTTAATTGCTATACATATTATTAAATGCTCCAATAATTCTGAAAATAGCTAAGGGCCTCTGTAATAATTCATTTAATGCCCATAATTATTTTCAGGATTTATTAAAATGATTTGGGCTATAAACTAAATCAAAACAAAATAACAAAAATAGAAAACAGAAACTAAATTTTAAAAGAGAGAGAGGAACTACCTGGGCTCACCTAGCCGGCCCAGCTGGCCCAGCCCACCTGGCACCTCCTGTCGCCTTCCTCCTGCCAGTAGGAGCAGTTGTGTGCTCGCACGCGCGCGGCCGAGGAGGCCAGCTCCTCCCTGCCTGCCTGCCCCTCCCCGACGCATCTGGACGTCGCCACGCGACCCCCTGGACCCCCTCGACCGCTCCCCTCTCTCCCTGCCCCGCCTCTCTCGCTCTCTCTCCCGAAGCCGAGCGAGCTCGTCGCCGCCGACAAGCACCGCCGTGGCCACAGCCACTGCCTCGCCCCGCCGATGCTCTCAGAGGCTCCGCTGCAACCTCTTCTCCCTCTCCGCCGAGCTACACGACCAAGGACGGCCCCAAGACAACGCATGTGGCCTCCTTCCCCGGCCACAGCCGCCGGATGCCGCCGTCCGATTCGCCGTCTCCAACGCCTCCCCGAGTCTGCTGAGCTCCGCTTCGACCCCGCTGTGAGCTCCGCCACGGTTTCCCCCTCTTCCCCGCTTCATTTGATCGCCGTAGCCGTCGCCCCCTTGATGACCGAGCTGCGGCGCCGCCCGAGCTCGCCGGCGAAGAGGCACCGGTGACCAAATGGTCCCGTGAATATGCCCATTGGCCTTGCGAGCTCTTGTAGAGCCCGTAGATACTAACTGCTAGCTCCTCCGTGCGCTGCGTCGTCGGTTTCATCGACGTCCGAGCTCCGGCCGCCGCCGCGAGCTCGTCTCCGGCGAGTACAGACCACCCCAGCCGCTGTCGCTCGCCCAGTTGGATGCGGCGCACCATCAGCTACCCGTAGACGCAAACCACACGCTAAACCGAGCCCCGTTGCAGTTTTCCGGTGAGCTACCGCCGCGGCTTGAGGTCGCCGCCGGCCAAACTCCGGCGTGTCGACGTGGCCGCGTGTTTAGTGCTAATCACTGCCAGCTAAACACCCCACAAACACTGACGAGCGGGCCCCGCGTTGGGTCAAATCCCAGTCAACACGGGATTAACCTCTAACTATCTATAAGCATATGACATGTGGGACCGGGTCGTCAGGTTTGACCTGGGTCAACCCAGTTGACCTGCTGACGTCATGATGATGTCAGGCTGACGCAGTAATCCTTTTCTAGAATTTAAATAAATCTCAAATGATTTGTTTAATTCAGAAAATATCCAAAACTTTGAAAAATCATAGAAAATAATCTATAGCTCAGAATGAAATAAATTATATATGAAAAATTATCAGAAAAATTCAAGGAATCCATCTATACCATTTTCATGCATGTTAGAACAACTTATAGTTGCTGTTTAGCACAAATCTTATAATGGCATTTAAATATCCACATATGGAGTTTAAATTTGAATCTTGGATTCAAATCAACCTCATTTAATCTGGTTGCTAGTTGCATTAGCTCAAACCACATCATATTGCCATGTCATGATCATGCATCATATTGTCGCATTGCATTGATTGTTTTCTTTCTCTGTTGCCGGTGTTTGTCCCCGCTCGATAGACGTGGTTTCGACGATGAGATCGATGACACCGATGAAGAACTATAATATCTTCAGAAGTGCCAGGCAAGCAAAACCCCCTTGTTCATTCCGATACAATCCCACTCTCTCGCTCCTGCTCTCTTTTACTGCATTAGGACAACAACGATTCAACTGTTACATGCTGCGGTAGTTGAACCCCTTATCCTCTGCATGACCTGTCATTGCCACAGTAAATAGATGAAACCCACTAGCATGAGTAGGAGTTGTTTGAGCCCTGATGTGCCTACTCATTCATGCTTGTTTGTCATGCCTGCTATTGCTTAGAGTTGAGTCGGGTCTGATTCATCGGGAATGAATTGGAATGTGGTGAACATGTCCTACTGTTGACAGCTAGGTGTGTGAACACGATTTGGTAAAGGTAGCGGTGAGAGGCCATGTAGGAGTACATGGTGGGTTGTCTCATTGCAGCCGTCCTTAGGAACTGAGTTCTGTGTTTGTGATCCATGAACAGTTACTACCACACATTGGGTTCCGGTAACTCGACCCCTCTCGACTTATTAATCAACTTGATCTCTGTCCAGGAGTTGCAACTAGTTTCTGGTGTTTGTAGGTAGTGTTAGTAGTCTACCAAGTGGTACCCTGTACAGGTGGGCTTGGGACAGACTAGGCACCGTGGCACGGTGTACCAAGCGTAGATCCACCCGTCGAGGTGGGCTTGGGAACCCTGCACACATCGTTTGGGGCCGTGAGCGACACCCCGGCCGGATCTCCTTGCGGATGGAACCCGAATAGGCGATAAACCTGGACGAGAGACTTGCGTGGTTAGTCAGGTCGTGGCCGACTCCCTCGCCCGGCTTCCGCTTGAAGGTTGCCGAGGTACATGACGTGTACAGGGCGATAAGTGGCGAGAGCGTGTGTGAAGAAGTACACCCCTGCAGGGTTATCATTATCTATTCGAATAGCCGGATTCCTCGGATATGGAAACTTGGACCCCTTGCATAGTTCATAGACAAGTGAAAGTGGATACTCTAAAATGCGCAAGATAAGCGTGAGTGCTATGGATGGTGTTCTCGTAGGGAGACGGGAGCAGATCCATAGTGGTGTATTGGATGGTGAATATGTGGACTCGTGTGCGCCACCTCAAAGAGTTACTTGCAGTCGTAGTTCAGGATAGCCACCGAGTCAAAGCTGGCTTGCTGCAGTCAAACTCCACCACCCCCTTTATTGATACTGATGCATATGTAGTTAGTTCTGATGTAAGTCTTGCTGAGTACAATTGTACTCACGTTTGCCTATTTTACATTTTTGCAGAGAGACTTCAGTCTCGCTAGTAGTACCGCTTGGACTTCGACGTTTAGCTTGTTACCTCAGCTACGATCTTGTGCCCTCGGCAGGATCTAGTAGATAGTCAGGCTTCTCAGCCTTTTTCATTTGTAGATGTCTGTACTCAGACATGTTAAGCTTCCGCTTGTGTTTTGACTTGTATGCTCTGAATGTTGGGTCATGAGACCTATGTTTGTAATATCTCGCTCCTCGGAGCCTATTGAATAAATACTTTGAGTCGTAGAGTTATGTTGTGATGCCATGTTGTATTTACTCATATCGGGCATATTGTGTGTATGATTGAAATGCTTGGTATGAGTGGGATCCGACTATCTAGTTGTTTATCCTTGGCAGCCTATCATATGGGGAAATGTAGTCTAGTGCTTCTGAGCGATAGTAGTCCGCTACAGCCCGGATCACCGGAGTCCTGTTAGCCCAGCACTGCTGCTCGGAACACTTGACTGGCCGGCATGTGAATCACTTCGTTCCTGTGTCTGTCCCTTCGGGGAAATTTCACGCGGTGACTTCCGGAGTCCTGCCTAGCCTGCTACAGCCCGGGTTACCGGAGCCCTGTGAGCCCAGTGCTACAGCCCGGATTCACACGTTGATGACCGACATGCTCGATGTGTTTCATGTATGCCTGTCCTCATAGGTTAGCGCCGCTTTGGGTTCACGACTAGCCATGTCGGCCCGGGTTCTCTGTCATATGGATGCTAGCGACACTATCATATACGTGAGCCAAAAGACGCAAACGGTCCCGGGCCAGGTAAGGTGGCACCCGTGGGAGAACCGTGCGTGAGGCCGCAAGGTGATATGATGTGTTACATGCTAGATCGGTGTGACTTAGGATCGGGGTCCCGACAGCGTTGGTATCAGAGCCTGACTGCCCGTAGGATTACCAAGCCAAACTGGTCGAAGTTGTGTCTAGAAATGCCTTAGTTATGTAAGGGAATTGATTGTGGAAGGGAACGTAAGGCTCTTTTACTCCTTATACCTCATGGCCTTCTGATCTGAGTCAACCTCTTCTCTTCTACGGGGATTAAGAACTAGGCCTTCTCATCTATCTATCAGGATGACGTGTTACTAATCCATAGACTTATAGGATTGATGGATTCAAGCCCCAGTTCTGTTTCTACTACTTCCATGTGTTCTTAGTTGGTCTCAGAACTTCAATATTGTGATGTTGAGTGGTTATGCCACCAATTTTTGCAGGATGTCTCAAATCATTTTGAGCATTTACAGCCGTTATGCTGTCCGAGTCATCCCAGGTTTCTAAATAGTCTGATGCATTTGCAAATCCTTTCTTTCCGTTCCCGATGTCCTTTTGGGTCAGAACAAGCACACTAATCGGTCTGTTGAGGTACTCCGTTGCCTTGACATATATGTTGGAGCTATTATTATGACCCTAGGTGTCTTAGGGAGTCATCTGGTAATCTAGCAATGTTATGTGTTCCCAGTGTGATGATTCTGGCCACCATTCTCGAAAGCATCCCGTGATGTTATTAGTTAGTAGGTATTCTATTCGTGGGTTTTGAACCCGAGATTCACCCTACTTACTTCATGTTGATAGTGTTGCTAGTCCCTTTAGGATATTAGTAACCTTGTGATAGTCCCTAAGGTCTGTGGTATATCGTTCTTCCAATACCATGAACCATTATGGCAGAAGTTCTTTGAACCAAAAGATCACAACCAGAGTGCTCTTGAGGAGTTCTCCATTCTTAATTATGAATCTGCCAGTTCTACCTTTCCGCATGGGTTATCTGGAAGAAATGTTGAGCTTCGCTCGACATACTAATCTGTGCATCCACAACTCAGAAAAGATATATGTCCCTTTGAGTTGTCCCTCCTTAGTTGTGTTCTGGCCCTCGTCTATCAATTGATAGTCAGGGGTGGTCGTGCATTCGTGTTCATCGATCCTAGTATTCTTGTGGTTCGTCAAGCCATTCTGTTCTGGAATGACTAGGAGAAACAAACTCCAGTACCTCATCCATATCTAGGATTGGGTCAAAGCAATTGTACTTCGCAGATCAAAATGCCAATCCAGCTTTTGTTCTGTTCTACCTCGGAGTATTACCCCCTTTATGTCAGGATGGTCATGAGAATTGCACCATCTCTCATGAATTTTTGACGCAGCAATACTTCTTGCCCTCACTGTTCATTCCTCGGTTCCGTGTTGTCACAACCGGAATGCCGACAAGTGAACCATGATGTGTGAAATCAATACTCCTAGCAACTGTGTTGCCTAGTAGTAAATGGACAATATTCTCATTCTTAGCGTGTTGGTTATGGAATCATCATTATAAGATTGACCATGCTACCTAGTCCTTATTTCTGGTGCACTCCTTGATCAATGAGTGAGGATTAGTCAAACCCTTGCTCTTTTGATCATATCGTCTTGCCCTGAAAAGCAAGGTTGTTCTCGAGCTTAGTAACATACCGGTGGTTCGTGATATTCTGAATATCTTCTCGGAAGTATCACCAGGTTGTCACCTGACCGTTATGTTGAGTTCGCGATCAAGTTGGTTTTCCTCCAAACCACACCTTCTCCAAGAATCTGTGTTGGATACCCCTGAGCTAGTTGGTTGAGCTAAACAACAACTTGGAGAGTTGGAAGATAAAAGCCTGCCCGACGTAGCTCATGTTAAGGGATATCTTTGTGTGTGTGTGTGTGTTGAAGAAAGATGATATTTTCACCATTTGGTCCTCGTGATCAGTTGTTGGATCTATTACCTTGTCAAAACTTGATTTGAGTATGGGCTATTGTCAAGTCAAATCAGAACCAACGATGTTCGTAATGTTGTATTACCCGTGGTTGATCCCTCGAGCATACACCATTACATCTTTTGGTCTGACCAATATTATCACATCGTTCACATGATGGTGGAAGTCCAGTGATATGGGAATACCGATGAGTTGTTGCTGAGCCCATTAGCAGCATTTTGTCTCCCCCATGATTCATGTTGAACGCTACACTAGTATTGGAAACTTTGTAAGCAATGCCTTCGTGTTCCGTTCATGAAGCATATGCTTGGGTGGAAGAAGTGACTTCCTCGAATTCATGTGCATTTGGTGTAAGTTGCCGCCATGAATTTGAGAAAGGTTTGTTTTGTTTCCTCTAGAATCATCCCAAATCAGTCATGAATACGTGCGAAGTATTCTGTGGATTGAAGACTTGCAACCTTCATTCTATATTATCCCTAGCACACCAAGCCACTAATTGATTGGTTCAAGGAGAAGAAGTTCCTTCATAAGAGCTAATCATATGACTTATGCAAGGACTTCGATGTCCTCGATGATGGTTCCCAACCAGAACTTGGTGGTGTTTTATCATAAGACTACCATGTGACCATGCTTATCTGGGACAGCGTGTTCACATGCTTGTAGCAGAACCAACTCATGTTTTGGAGCTTGCTACCGTAGTTCATCTCCCGAGAATCCCGCAATATCATCTCGTCGATTTGTGTTGCAACCTTTCCTTTTCGGACATGTTGTCTGAAGTATCCTGTTACTAACCAGATCTGAATCTCAGGCGGATATGATGGTTGGAACATGTCCCGAGAACTAAAATATTGGTCTCTCCGTAACCCGGTAAAGTGGATGTCATGGCCAACACACCAGCCGGAAGACCTATTATCGTAGTATCTCGATTGAGGAAGTTGGTCACCTCCCCATAAGGATCTCGCAGGATTTACTTCTATAGTTATTCCCTGTGGATTTTTGTGTTCCGAAGTCCGACCTTTTACTTGATGTTCTAGATACCAAACCTTACCTATAAATGGGTTACGCTAGTACATCAAGGAGAACATTAGAAGCGGAGTGCTAAATGTCTCTCGGTCGATCATCCAGATTTTGTTTCCTTGGCTTCGCTAAGGTGAAATCTGAGAAGTGTTGTCTTCCTTTGCATCTGCATTATCCATCACTATTCATCATGGTAGTATGTTGTGTTGCCGGGATCCTTGACACGGATGTTGGTAAAACCCTGATGAATATGGAAATGCTCAAGTTCTTGAGAGCACGCTCAGTCATTGGGTTATATCCTCGGTATCAATTGGAATGTGCCTTCCATTGTCGAGTTGTCCTATAACTCTAGTTCCTCTCCAAACTGAGTATGCCATTCTTTCGATTTCATTCAAATGATCAATTGTGTTTTTCCTCGGGCTGGTATAAAGAGTTTCAATGATATCTGTATCAAAAGTAATTCTTTTTGCCACTTAGGGGAATAATTCTACGAGTCACCTTCCCCGAGGTGTCCCGTTATGGTATCATGGCAATTATTTCCTCGCCACCTTGACACCATCCACCATCCTTTAGGCGTGGAATTGTTGCCACCAAATCAAACCCTGTCGTTGTTCTTACATCCCTCTCGAGGTGTCTTGTGTCTCAACTCGAGATGTTCCAACATCTCATTCCGCGAGTTGATCTTGAGTGCTCGATCTTTAAGAAGATTGATTACTATAGAGTTTCTTTTGTCATCATCGTGTTGGATGAAGATCCCGAAAGCAAAGACGACAAGATCAATTTGAAGCAATGAATCAACATCTTCAATGAGGGCAACTGGATCATGAAGATCGTGTTAGCTCGTGACCTCTCTGACTTCTTACCTCACGTCCTGAATCTCGGGGCGAGATTCTTGTTTAGTGGGGGTGAGTTGTCACATCCCTAGTTCGGGTAATGCTTAGTACTTGCATTAGAATGCTGCATCATGTTTAAATTCTATTTAAATTGAAATGGGGATTGATCAAACCCTAGCACCTAAAAGAAATCAAATAGGTTCAAATAAAACCTTTTTCAAAGAACCCAAAATGCCTTTGAAAATGTTCATGATTTTTGTTAAAGGTGAAAACCTCTGCCAAAAATGATGCTAATATTTTCAGGCCATTCTGGATAATTGAATTAATTCTTAAAGTATTTGAATTGGGGCATTTAATTGCTATACATATTATTAAATGCTCCAACAATTCTGAAAATAGCTAAGGGCCTCTGTAATAATTCATTTAATGCCCATAATTATTTTCAGGATTTATTAAAATGATTTGGGCTATAAACTAAATCAAAACAAAATAACAAAAATAGAAAACAGAAACTAAATTTTAAAAGAGAGAGAGGAACTACCTGGGCTCACCTAGCCGGCCCAGCTGGCCCAGCCCACCTGGCACCTCCTGTCGCCTTCCTCCTGCCAGTAGGAGCAGCTGCGTGCTCGCACGCGCGCGGCCGAGGAGGCCAGCTCCTCCCTGCCTGCCTGCCCCTCCCCGACGCATCTGGACGTCGCCACGCGACCCCCTGGACCCCCTCGACCGCTCCCCTCTCTCCCTGCCCCGCCTCTCTCGCTCTCTCTCCCGAAGCCGAGCGAGCTCGTCGCCGCCGACAAGCACCGCCGTGGCCACAGCCACTGCCTCGCCCCGCCGATGCTCTCAGAGGCTCCGCCGCAACCTCTTCTCCCTCTCCGCCGAGCTACACGACCAAGGACGGCCCCAAGACGACGCATGTGGCCTCCTTCCCCGGCCACAGCCGCCGGATGCCGCCGTCCGATTCGCCGTCTCCCACGCCTCCCCGAGTCTGCTGAGCTCCGCTTCGACCCCGCTGTGAGCTCCGCCACGGTTTCCCCCTCTTCCCCGCTTCATTTGATCGCCGTAGCCGTCGCCCCCTTGATGACCGAGCTGCGGCGCCGCCCGAGCTCGCCGGCGAAGAGGCACCGGTGACCAAATGGTCCCGTGAATATGCCCATTGGCCTTGCGAGCTCTTGTAGAGCCCGTAGATACTAACTGCTAGCTCCTCCGTGCGCTGCGTCATCGGTTTCATCGACGTCCGAGCTCCGGCCGCCGCCGCGAGCTCGTCTCCGGCGAGTACAGACCACCCCAGCCGCTGTCGCTCGCCCAGTTGGATGCGGCGCACCATCAGCTACCCATAGACGCAAACCACACGCTAAACCGAGCCCCGTTGCAGTTTTCCGGTGAGCTACCGCCGCGGCTTGAGGTCGCCGCCGGCCAAACTCCGGCGTGTCGACGTGGCCGCGTGTTTAGTGCTAATCACTGCCAGCTAAACACCCCACAAACACTGACGAGCGGGCCCCGTGTTGGGTCAAATCCCAGTCAACACGGGATTAACCTCTAACTATCTATAAGCATATGACATGTGGGACCGGGTCGTCAGGTTTGACCTGGGTCAACCCAGTTGACCTGCTGACGTCATGATGATGTCAGGCTGACGCAGTAATCCTTTTCTGGAATTTAAATAAATCTCAAATGATTTGTTTAATTCAGAAAATATCCAAAACTTTGAAAAATCATAGAAAATAATCTATAGCTCAGAATGAAATAAATTATATATGAAAAATTATCAGAAAAATTCAAGGAATCCATCTATACCATTTTCATGCATGTTAGAACAACTTATAGTTGCTGTTTAGCACAAATCTTATAATGGCATTTAAATATCCACATATGGAGTTTAAATTTGAATCTTGGATTCAAATCAACCTCATTTAATCTGGTTGCTAGTTGCATTAGCTCAAACCACATCATATTGCCATGTCATGATCATGCATCATATTGTCGCATTGCATTGATTGTTTTCTTTCTCTGTTGCCGGTGTTTGTCCCCGCTCGATAGACGTGGTTTCGACGATGAGATCGATGACACCGATGAAGAACTATAATATCTTCAGAAGTGCCAGACAAGCAAAACCCCCTTGTTCATTCCGATACAATCCCACTCTCTCGCTCCTGCTCTCTTTTACTGCATTAGGACAACAACGATTCAACTGTTACATGCTGCGGTAGTTGAACCCCTTATCCTCTGCATGACCTGTCATTGCCACAGTAAATAGATGAAACCCACTAGCATGAGTAGGAGTTGTTTGAGCCCTGATGTGCCTACTCATTCATGCTTGTTTGTCATGCCTGCTATTGCTTAGAGTTGAGTCGGGTCTGATTCATCGGGAATGAATTGGAATGTGGTGAACATGTCCTACTGTTGACAGCTAGGTGTGTGAACACGATTTGGTAAAGGTAGCGGTGAGAGGCCATGTAGGAGTACATGGTGGGTTGTCTCATTGCAGCCGTCCTTAGGAACTGAGTTCTGTGTTTGTGATCCATGAACAGTTACTACCACACATTGGGTTCCGGTAACTCGACCCCTCTCGACTTATTAATCAACTTGATCTCTGTCCAGGAGTTGCAACTAGTTTCTGGTGTTTGTAGGTAGTGTTAGTAGTCTACCAAGTGGTACCCTGTACAGGTGGGCTTGGGACAGACTAGGCACCGTGGCACGGTGTACCAAGCGTAGATCCACCCGTCGAGGTGGGCTTGGGAACCCTGCACACATCGTTTGGGGCCGTGAGCGACACCCCGGCCGGATCTCCTTGCGGATGGAACCCGAATAGGCGATAAACCTGGACGAGAGACTTGCGTGGTTAGTCAGGTCGTGGCCGACTCCCTCGCCCGGCTTCCGCTTGAAGGTTGCCGAGGTACATGACGTGTACAGGGCGATAAGTGGCGAGAGCGTGTGTGAATAAGTACACCCCTGCAGGGTTATCATTATCTATTCGAATAGCCGGATTCCTCGGATATGGAAACTTGGACCCCTTGCATAGTTCATAGACAAGTGAAAGTGGATACTCTAAAATGCGCAAGATAAGCGTGAGTGCTATGGATGGTGTTCTCGTAGGGAGACGGGAGCAGATCCATAGTGGTGTATTGGATGGTGAATATGTGGACTCGTGTGCGCCACCTCAAAGAGTTACTTGCAGTCGTAGTTCAGGATAGCCACCGAGTCAAAGCTGGCTTGCTGCAGTCAAACTCCACCACCCCCTTTATTGATACTGATGCATATGTAGTTAGTTCTGATGTAAGTCTTGCTGAGTACAATTGTACTCACGTTTGCCTATTTTACATTTTTGCAGAGAGACTTCAGTCTCGCTAGTAGTACCGCTTGGACTTCGACGTTTAGCTTGTTACCTCAGCTACGATCTTGTGCCCTCGGCAGGATCTAGTAGATAGTCAGGCTTCTCAGCCTTTTTCATTTGTAGATATCTGTACTCAGACATGTTAAGCTTCCGCTTGTGTTTTGACTTGTATGCTCTGAATGTTGGGTCATGAGACCTATGTTTGTAATATCTCGCTCCTCGGAGCCTATTGAATAAATACTTTGAGTCGTAGAGTTATGTTGTGATGCCATGTTGTATTTACTCATATCGGGCATATTGTGTGTATGATTGAAATGCTTGGTATGAGTGGGATCCGACTATCTAGTTGTTTATCCTTGGCAGCCTATCATATGGGGAAATGTAGTCTAGTGCTTCTGAGCGATAGTAGTCCGCTACAGCCCGGATCACCGGAGTCCTGTTAGCCCAGCACTGCTGCTCGGAACACTTGACTGGCCGGCATGGGAAATTTCACGCGGTGACTTCCGGAGTCCTGCCTAGCCTGCTACAGCCCGGGTTACCGGAGCCCTGTGAGCCCAGTGCTACAGCCCGGATTCACACGTTGATGACCGACATGCTCGATGTGTTTCATGTATGCCTGTCCTCATAGGTTAGCGCCGCTTTGGGTTCACGACTAGCCATGTCGGCCCGGGTTCTCTGTCATATGGATGCTAGCGACACTATCATATACGTGAGCCAAAAGACGCAAACGGTCCCGGGCCAGGTAAGGTGGCACCCGTGGGAGAACCGTGCGTGAGGCCGCAAGGTGATATGATGTGTTACATGCTAGATCGGTGTGACTTAGGATCGGGGTCCCGACAAAAGATGACATGTCCCAAGGACATCAAAGGTATAAGAAGTATCCTTGGTCACGCCGGATTTTATAGGAGGTCCATTCAGGACTTCTCAAAAATTTCTCGGCCTCTGACTAATTTATTGCAAAAAGATGTACCATTTGTCTTTGATGATGATTGTGTAGAAGCATTTGAAATACTTAAGAAAGCATTAGTCTCTGCACCCGTTGTTCAGCCACCTGATTGGAATTTACCCTTTGAAATTATGTGTGATGCTAGTGATTATGTTGTAGGTGCTGTTCTAGGGCAAAGAGTTGATAAGAAATTAAATGTTATCCATTATGCTAGTAAGACTCTAGACAATGCTCAAAGAAATTATGCTACTACTGAAAAAGAACTTTTAACAGTTGTATTTGCTTGTGATAAGTTCAGACCTTATATTGTTGATTCTAAAGTAACTATTCACATTGATCATGCTGCAATTAAATATCTTATGGAAAAGAAAGATGCTAAACCTAGACTTATTAGATGGGTTCTCTTGCTACAAGAATTTGATTTGCATATTGTTGACAGAAAGGGAGCTAAGAACCCCGTAGCAGACAACTTATCTAGGTTAGAGAATGTTCTTGATGACCCACTACCTATTAATGATAGCTTTCCTGATGAGCAATTAAATGTTATAAGGACTTCTCTTAGTACTCCTTGGTATGCTGATTATGCTAATTATATTGTTGCTAAGTTTATACCACCTAGCTTCACAAACCAGCAAAAGAAAAAGTTCTTCTATGATTTGAGACATTACTTTTGGGATGACCCACATCTTTATAAAGAAGTAGTAGATGGTGCTATTAGACGTTGTGTACCTGAGCATGAACAAGAACAGATCCTACGCAAGTGTCACTCCGAAGCTTATGGAGGACACCATGCTGGAGATAGAACTGCACATAAGGTATTGCAATCCGATTTTTATTGGCCTACTCTCTTCAAGGATGCACGTAAGTTTGTTTTGTCTTGTGATGAATGTCAAAGAATTGGTAATGTTAGTAGACGTCAAGAAATGCCTATGAATTATTCACTTGTTATTGAACCATTTGATGTTTAGGGCTTTGATTATATGGGACCTTTTCCTGCCTCTAATGGATACACACATATTTTAGTTGTTGCTGATTACGTTACTAAGTGGGTAGAAGCTATTCCAACTAGTAGTGCTGATCATAACACTTCTATTAAGATGCTTAAGGAAGTTACGAGGTTTGGAGTCCCTGGATATTTAATGACTAAAGGTGGTTCATACTTTATTCATGGTGCTTTCCGTAAAATGCTTGCTAAATATGATGTTAATCATAGAATTGCATCTCCCTATCACCCTCAATCTAGTGGTCAAGTAGAATTGAGTAACAGAGAGCTTAAATTAATTTTGCAAAAGACTGTTAATAGGTCTAGAAAGAATTGGTCCAAGAAACTTGATGATGCATTATGGGCTTATAGAACTGCATATAAAAATCCTATGGGTATGTCTCCGTATAAAATGGTTTATGGAAAAGCATGTCACTTACCTCTCGAACTAGAACATAAGGCATATTGGGCTATTAAAGAGCTCAACTATGATTTCAAACTTGCCGGTGAGAAGAGGTTATTTGATATTAGCTCACTTGATGAATGGAGAACCCAAGCATTTGAAAATGCCAAGTTGTTTAAAGAAAAGGTTAAAAGATGGCATGACAAAATGATACAAAAGCGTGAGTTTAATGTAGGTGATTATGTATTGCTATACAACTCTTGTTTAAGATTTTTTGCAGGAAAACTTCTCTCTAAATGGGAAGGCCCCTATGTTATCGAGGAGGTCTATCGTTCCGGTGCCATAAAAATCAACAACTTCGAAGGCACAAATCCGAAGGTGGTAAACGGTCAAAGAATCAAACATTATATCTCTGGTAATCCCATAAATGTTGAAACCAATATTATTGAAACCGTAACCCCGGAGGAATACATAAGAGACACTTTCCAGAACGTTTCAGACTCTGAAAAGGAATAGGTACGTGGTACGGTAAGTAAACAGACTCCAAAACAGTTTCTAAGGCAATATTTCTCCGTTTTGGAATATTTAGAAAAATAGAAAAATAAGTGGCAGTTCGGGAAGGACACGAGGGCCCCACGAGGGTGGTGGGCGCCCCCCCCTGCCTGGGCACGCCCCCTACCTCGTGAGCACCTCGTGTGCCCTCCGGACTCGGTTTTCTTGCACGATACGTATTTTGGTCGGAAAAATTCACTATATATTCTCCCGAAGGTTTTGACTCCTGTATCACGCAAATATCCTCTGTTCTTGTTTCGAGCTGTTTTCTGTCAGGGTTGTCAAGGCCAGGCATCATGTCGTCTTCCTCCTCCAACAATGGTGACAAAGATGCTTGGCTAATGAAGATAGAGCTGAAGAGGGAAGAGCCCATGGAGATCAACAAGGATGAAGGGATCAAGAAGGCCACGGAGAAGCAAGCTTCGGCAGCAGAAGACATCCTTCAACTCGACCATAATCTCCTTACCCCAACTGAGATCGAAGCTTTCAAGATGATTGAGTTAGCCCGTATACAGAATAAGTATCTCACCCGTGAAAATATTTTGTTGAAGGAGCATATTATCGCACTCAAGGGCATTATCCGCAAGCTGGAGGACCTCTTACGCTCTATGTGCGATTATCCATCACCACCGCCTTCTTCACCAACAAAGGAGACATAATCACATGGGTATGGGCACTCCCCTTGGCAACTGCCAAGCTTGGGGGAGGTGCACCGGTATCATATCACCATCACAACTCCTATCTTTAACGTTTTCTTAGTTCGATCCTATTAGTAGTATCTTGATCTAGTAGAATAAAGTTGATGGCATGATCTAGTTTTGAGTTTTGCTTTCTGATCTTTCTATGTAATCGAGTCCGTGATATATATATATATAATAAAGATTAGTGTTGAGTCAAGGGCTTGATTATTTTGCCATGATCTTGGGTGAATAATAGTAAAAGAAGAAAAAGAATAAAAAGAAACAAGAGTTCATATTGATCTTATTGAGAGTAATGACTTCACATAGAAAGAGTATGATGATTAAAAGTTGTTGGGAGTTGGCAGACATAGCTTTGGTCATCGTTGCAATTAATAGGAACTAATAAGGAAAGAGAGGTTTCACATATAGATATATTATCATTGACATCTTTTATGATTAGGAGCAATCATTAAAATATGACATGCTAAAGAGTTGATGTTGGACAAGGAAGACAACATAATGAGTCATGTTTTCTTATGTCTGAGATAAAGTATGTTGTCATGGATCCTCTAACATGTTGAGCTTGCCTTTCCCCCTCATGCTAGCCAAATTCTAAGCACCAAGTAGAGGTACTACTTGTGCTTCCAAAAACCCTTAAACCAGTTTTGCCATGAGAGTCCACCATATCTACCTATGGATTGAGTAAGATCCTTCAAGTAAGTTGTCATCGGTGCAAAGCAATAAAAATTGCTCTAAATATGTATGATTGATTGGTGCGGGAGAAATAAAGTTTATACGATCTTGTGATGTGAAAGTAATAAAAGCGACGGACTGCATAATAAAGGTTCATATCACAAGGGGCAATATAAAGTGATGTTCTTTCGCATTGAGATTTTGTGCATCCAACCATAAAAAGCATGGCAACCTCTACTTCCCTCTGCGAAGGGCCTATCTTTTATTAGTATCCTCTACCTTATGCAAGAGTCATGGTGATGTTCACCTTTCCTTTTTCATTTTATCCTTTGGCAAGCCTAGCATGTTGGAAAGAACATGATATATATATCTAATTGGATGTAGGGGAGCATGAATTATTATTCTTGACATTACCCTTGAGGTAAAAGGTTGTGGGGCAAAATTATAAGTCCCTATCTTTCTCTGTGTCTGATTAAAACTTCATAACCACAAGTATTGCGTGAGTGTTAGCAATTATGAAGGACTAAGTGATAGTTGAGTATGTGGACTTGCTTTTCAGCTCTTACATAGACTCTTCCCGATGTTATGATAAATTACAATTGCTTCAATGACTAAGGTTATAGTTTGTTGGTGCTCAATAAGGTTTCTGATTCATACTTTTGCATTGTGAATAGATCATCACTTGAACATAAGTAATCATATGACAAAATCTTTATATGTTGCTGTTATGAGAATAATCATGATGCCTTCAAGTCCGTATTTTATTTTTATCGATGCCTCTACCTCTAAACATGAGGACATATTTATTGTTATTGGCTTTTCGCTTGAGGACAAGCGAGGTCTAAGCTTGCGGGAGTTGATACATCCATTTTGCATCATGCTTTTACATGGATATTTATCGCATTATGGGCTGTTATTTCACGTTATGTCACAATACTTATCGCTATTCTCTCTTATTTTACAAGGTTTACATGAAGAGGGAGAATGCCGGCAGCTGGAATTCTAGGCTGGAAAAGGAGCAAATATAAGAGACCTATTCTGCACAGCTCCAAAAGTCCTGAAACTCCACGAAATATCTTAAAATAAATAAAGAAAAATCCTCGCCAAAGATGAAGTCCAGGGGGCCCACACCCTGCTCACGAGGGTGGGGGGCGCGCCCCCCTCCAAGGGCGCGCCCCCCTACCTCGTGGGCCCCCTGGTGGGTCTCCGACGCCCATCTTCTCCTATATGAAGTCTTTCGATGAGAAAAAAACCAACAAGAACTTTTCGGGACGAGACTCCGCCGCCACGAGGCGGAACCTTGGCGGAACCAATCTAGGGCTCCGGCAAAGCTGTTCTACCGGGGACACTTCCCTCCGGGAGGGGGAAATCATCATCACCAACGCTCCTCTCATCGGGAGAGGGCAATCTCCATCAACATCTTCAGCAACACCATCTCATCTCCAAACCCTAGTTCATCTCTTGTATCCAATTCTTGTCTCCAAGTCCGGGATTGGTGCTAGTAGGTTGCTAGTAGTGTTGATTACTCCTTGTAGTTGATGCTAGTTGGTTTATTTGGTGGAAGATCATATGTTCAGATCCTATAAGCATATTATTACCCCTCTGATTATGAACATGAATATGCTTTGTGAGTAGTTACGTTTGTTCCTGAGGACAAGGGAGAAGTCTTGCTATTAGTAGTCATGTGAATTTGGTATTCGTTTGACATTTTGATAAGATGTATGTTGTCTAGCCTCTAGTGGTGTTATGTGAATGTCGACTACATAACACTTCACCATTATTTGGGCCTAGAGGAAGGCATTGGGAAGTAATAAGTAGAAGATGGGTTGCTAGAGTGAGAGAAGCTTAAACCCTAGTTTATGCGTTGCTTCGTAAGGGACTGATTTGGATCCACATGTTTCATGCTATGGTTAGGTTTACCTTAATACTTTTGTTGTAGTTGCATATGCTTGCAATAGAGGTTAATTATAAGTGGGATGCTTGTTCAAGTAAGAACAGCACCCAAGCACCGGTCCACCCACATATCAAATTATCAAAGTACCAAACGCGAATCATATGAACGTGATGAAAACTAGCTTGACGATATTCCCATGTGTCCTCGGGAGCGCTTTTCCTATTATAAGAGTTTGTCCAGGCTTGTCCTTTGCTACAAAAAGGATTGGGCCATCTTGCTGCACCTTATTTACTTTTGTTACTTGTTGCTCATTACAATTTATCTTGTCACAAAACTATCTGTTACCACTTATTTCAGTACTTGCAGAGAATACCTTGCTGAAAACCGCTTATCATTTCCTTCTGCTCCTCGTTGGGTTCGACACTCTTACGTATCGAAAGGACTACGATAGATCCCCTATACTTGTGGGTCATCAGCAGCCGACACGGGCGCAGTTGAATCAAGACCCCGACGACGTCTCGATGGCCTCTTCTGACCCTCGAGCATCTCCAGGGCAACGGCGAGCCCCGGAGGATAGGCGGCGGGGAGACGCACGCGTCTTCATCGATTGGTGTCGCGATGACCCCCGCCAGATCATCGGGTGCGGCAGCTTCAACGTCGACGAGCCTGCGCTCGATGTTGGTGGGTGCCTGCCTTTCGAGGTCGGCTGCCCTGCTTTTACACGAGAGCTGTGGCAAGTCTGTTGGCCGTCCGTTGGCACGTTCAAGCCAGATATACCAGAGAAATACGACGGGAGGGTTAACCCGGCAGAATTCTTGAGCATCTACACCATCGTTGTTCAAGCTGCTGGGGGAAGGGATGAGAAGGTGTACGCCAACTACTTCCCCTTGGCCCTCAAGTCCAACGTGAGGTCCTGGCTGATGCACCTGCCGGAGAACTCCATTTTTTCATGGGTAGACCTGTGCCACGAGTTTATTGGCGCCTTCACTGGTGGCCACCAAGAGCCCGGCAGGCCCAGCGACTTGCAACTTCTCCAGCAGAAGGAAGGAGAAACTCTTCGTAAGTATTTACAAAGATTCAATAAAGTTCATATGAATATTCCAAATATCCATCCGGCAGCCGTTATAGCCGCCTTCCAGTCTAATGTGCGCAATCGTCGCATTCATTCTAAGATGAATGTGCGGTTGCCTAAGATTGTGAAGGAGCTATACACACTGGTGGATAAGTGTGCTCGGATGGAGGAACGAAGGAAATTACCCGGAGAGGAAGATTCCATCAATATTGATTCAGAGGATGAAGATGAATCAACCAGTCAGAGGAAGGGCAAGAAGCACAGTAAGAAATCGAGGGATAAGCCAGTGATGACTTGTCAGGACCCCGATCCTAAGCCACATCGATCCAGCGTGTAACACACCATATCACTTTGCGGCCTCACGCACGGTACTCCCACGGGTGCCACCTTACCTGGCCCGGGACCGTTTGCGCCTTTTGGCTCACGTATATGATAGTGTCGCTAGCATCCATATGACAGAGAACCCGGGCCGACATGGCTAGTCGTGAACCCAAAGCGGCGCTAGCCTATGAGGACAGGCATACATGAATCACATCGAACATGTCGGTCATCAACGTATCTACTCGGGCTGTAGCACTGGGCTAACAGGACTCCGGTAGCCCGGGCTGTAGCAGGCTAGGCAGGACTCCGAATATCAGCGCATGACATTTCCCCGAAGGGACAGACATAGGAATGACGTGAAACACATGCCGGCCAGTCAAGTGTCCAAGCAGTAGTGCTGGGCTAGCAGGACTCCGGTGAACCGGGCTGTAGCGGACTACTATCGCTCAGAAGCACAAGACTTACATTTCCCCATATGAAAGGCTGCCAAGGATAAACAACTAGATAGTCGGATCCCACTCATACCAAGCATTTCAATCATACACACAATATGCCCGATATGAGCAAATACAACATGGCATCACAACAGTACTCTACGACTCAAGTACTTTATTTAGAAGGCTCCGAGGAGCCATACATATCATCCATACAGATAGGGGTCACATGACCCAACACTCAAGTCATACAAACATACAAGCACATGCGGAAGCAAAGTAGTCTGAGTACAGACACTAGAAAGAAAGAAGGCTTGACGAAGCCTGTCTATCTACAACGACCCTTCACAAGTCTTGGATCACCACCTGGGTGATAAGTCACTCGTCAACGTCGAGGTCTACATAGAACCCATCAGAGGGGTTGGTGCAGTCGTCTGAAAAACATGATTAAAGCAACATGAGTACAGAAGTACTCAGCAAGTCTTACAACAGGAACCTATCATACATGCACATTCTCAAGAAGGTAGTGGGGTTATTGCAGCAAGCCAGCTTTGACTCTTGGCTAAGCTATCCTACGATACACACCACTTGTAAATCATTTGTCGCACACGAGTCCACTATCACCATCACAATACTCCACCGTGGATCCTCTCTCGCCATCCTGCGAGAGGGCCATCCGCGGTACTCACACTTATCTTGAGAGTTTTAGTAGTATCCATTTAACTTGTCTATGAACTGATATAGGCAACCCAGAAGTCCATTACCGCGGACACGGCTATTCGAATAGATGATGTTAACCCTGCAGGGGTGTACTTCTTCACACACGCTCTCACCACTTATCGCCGTTTACACGACATGTACTCGGCAACCTTCAAGCGGAAGCCCAGCGAGGGTGTCGGCCACGGCCTACCTAAACACTCAAGTCTCTAGTCCAGGTTTATCGCCTATTCGGGTTCCATCCGCAGGGAGTCCGGCCGAGGTTTCCACTAACGGCCCCGAACGATGTGAACAGGGTTCCCGAGACACCAAACGGGCGAGTCGGTACACCGTGCCACGTGCCTACCGCAACACAGCCCACCCCGATGGTCAGCACCGCGTGCGGCCCCCAGCATACTACAAACACCAGAAACTACTTTGCAACTCCTGGACAGAGGACAAGCGTGATCAACAAGCCGAGAGAGTCAATTAAGGATCCCAATGTGTGGTAGTAACTGTATCATGGATCACAAACACAGAACTCAGTTCCTAAGGACGGCCTCAATGAAACAACCCACCATGTACTCCTACATGGCCTCTCATCGATTCCTTTACCAAATCGTGTTCAACACTTCACTCTTGTCACCGACACAACCTTTCACTCCAGTTCATCATCCCGATGAGCCAGACCTGACACAACTCTAAGCATAGCAAGCATAGCATGGTAGGAACACACACACATGTAATGGCTCAATCAACTCCTACACATGCTAGTGGGTTTCATCTAGTTACTGTGGCAATGACAGGTCATGCAAAGGAAGTGGGTTCAACTACCGCAACACACAGCAGTTTGAAACGCGTTGTCTTAATGCAGTAAACGAGAGCAGAAGCGAGAACATGGGTTTGTATCGGAATGATCAACGAGTTGCTTGCCTGACGGAGTGGTCGTGGGATACTGCCCTTCAGTTGGATACTCGGAGATATCCTCGGAGGCAGAACCTACCACGATGAACACATCGGAACACAATCAATACATGGCAATATGCAACAATATGATGCATGCTATGACATGGTAATATGGATGTGTCCTGACCTAGTGTAAGTTAAGTCAGAAGGGAATGAACCCATTTGAACCAAAGATTCAAATGGAAACTCATTTATGAAGACCAAATTGGTGTATCAACTTGCAAAGTCTAAACAGTGGGTTTAACTTGTTCTGACATGCATGAAACCAGTACCAATGGATAGGTTGGATTTTTCTGATAATTTTTCATATATAAAACTTTGCATTTGGAGTTATAGATAATTTTCTATGAATTTTTGAAGTTTGAACTATTTTCTGGATTTTCCTGTATAAAAATTAAATCCAGTAATTAGTTATTGCGTCAGCATGAGGTCATGCTGACCTCAGCAGGTCAACAGACCCGGTCCAGGTCAAACCTGACGCGTGGGTCCCGCGTGTCAGGGTTATTAGATTAAACAGATTAGATTAATCCTAATTCTGGATTAGTTAGCGGGCGGGGCCCACATGTCATAGACCCAGGGGGTCAACGGGTCAACTCCGCCGGCGTTGAGCCGCCGGCGACGTCCAGACGTGGCGGAGGAAGTGCAGATTCGTGCTCCGGCGACCAAATCGACGGCGGAGCACGTCTACGTGATGCGGGAGCTGACCCGCAACTCTTGGTGGAGTTAGTTGGGGTCGGGGTGGCCGGAGTTGGCGCCGGCGACGAGTTTGGCGGCGCCGGGGCTCGGGCGAAGGTGGAACCGGGGCTGCGGGGCACGGCGAGGCGCGTGGAGTGATGCGTCGGGGCCCTGGGTGTGCGGTGAGGCTGGTGGACAGGGTGGCGCGGCCGTTGGGTGGCCGGAGCCTCGTCGGCGACGAGCTCCGCGGCGGCGCGTGCGGTTGAACTACGTGCAGTCGCTGTGGTGCACGAGAGGAGGAAAGGAGAGGATGGGGAGGTGGCTATGCTCACAGCGAACTCGCAGAGCCAGACGGCGTGGTCGGGGACGAGCTGGTGTGGCGACGGCGTTGAAGGGGATCTCCGGCGACGGTGGACTCAGGCGGGGTCGGTGCGGTGGCTTCGGGGCACGCGAGCGCTCGGGGCTCGTCTTGCTCGAAGGAGAAGAAGGTGGCGGAGCTCGTGGACACGGTCGGGTGGCACGGGGACGACGGCAGCTATGGCTACGGCGGCGGAGCGGCGACGATGGCGTCGGCCATGGCGGGGGAGAGCGAGGGAGAGGGACAGGGGGGAAATGGACGTGTCCAGGGCGTCGGGGGCACGACGTGGAGGCCGTCCAGGACAGCGGGGCGGCGAAGCGGCGAGCAGGTGGCGTCGTGGCGAGCTTGCGCTCGTCGGCGTCACCACCCTGCCTGCCTGGCGGGGACGAAGCAGCTGGCTGGCTCGGGCCAGCACAGTGCTGGGCCGCCAGGTGGGCCGGCTGGGGGGGTTTGGCCAGGTAAGTCCTTTTCTGATTTTTGTTTCTTTTTCTATTTCTTTTGTAACTTTGTGGAATTATTTAAAGTACTTAGGCTCCTCCAAAAATTCTCAAACTGCACATGCTTGCTATTTAAAATATAGACAACATGAAACATTTCTGTTTGAGATTATTTGAACATTTAAAATATTTTTATAAATTTTAAATGCCCAAATTCAAATACTTATGTGTTAATTCAATAACCTTCTGTTGACCTAGAAAAATGTGCACTATTTTTGCCAGGGGGTTTAATCCAAGACAAAGAGGGTGAACATTTTAGAAGGGCATTTCAGGTTCATTGAAAAAGATTTTAGTAAACCCTAGTTATTTCCAGGGGGGAGTGTGTGTTGGGGGGTTCTGGCATTTCCCATTTCAGAATTAATAGAATTTAAACATGATGCACACTCTAATGCATGGCCTAGCTAGGGATGTGACAACTCACCCCCACTCAAAAGAATCTCGTCCCGAGATTTAGGTTCCTCCGGAAAGAAGGCGGGGTACTCAAGTCGAAGACGATCCTCCCTTTCCCAGGTAGCCTCTTGCTCGGAATGGTGTGACCATTGAACCTTGAGAAACTTGATATTGTGGCGTCGAGTGGTACGCTCGGCTTGATCAAGGATACGAACGGGGTATTCCCGATAAGTGAGGTTATCTTGGAGATCAAGCGTTTCGTGGTCCACCCCACAGATAGGATCCGCGAAGCAACGCCTGAGTTGAGAAACATGGAAGACATCATGAACTCTGGAGAGATGCGGAGGTAGATCCAATTGGTAGGCAACTTCCCCTCGTTTGGCAAGAATGCAAAAGGGTCCAATGTAGCGAGGAGCCAATTTGCCTTTGATACCGAATCGATGGGTTCCCTTTAAAGGTGTAACAGGAAGATAAGCCATCTCGCCGACTTCATAAGCCATGGGCTTATGCTTGCGGTCATACTGACTCTTTTGTCGGGACTGGGCGGTTTTCAACTTCTCACGAATAATACGAACCTGCTCTTCTGCATCCTGGATCATGTCCGGGCCAAAGAGTTGTCTCTCGCCGGTTTCTGACCAGTTAAGAGGCGTTCGACATTTCCGTCCATAAAGAACTTCGAAAGGAGCTTTACCCAAGCTAGCTTGATAACTGTTGTTATAAGCGAACTCGGCGAATGGAAGGCACTTCTCCCAATCCATACTGAAAGAGATGACAGAAGCTCGGAGCATATCCTCCAGAATTTGATTGACTCGTTCTACTTGACCACTTGATTGAGGATGGAAGGCGGTGCTAAAGGAGAGTCGAGTTCCCAAAGCATTTTGGAAACTTTCCCAAAATCCAGAGGTGAAAAGACTTCCACGGTCCGAATTAATTTCCAATGGAACACCATGAAGAGACACTATTCGAGAGATGTATAAGTCAGCTAGCTGGCTAGCGGTTATACTCTCGCGAACGGGTAAAAAGTGGGCTACTTTGGAGAGACGATCGACAACAACGAAGATAGCATTATTCCCTCTTTTGGTCCTGGGAAACCCGGTGATGAAATCCATACCGATTTTATCCCATTTCCATTCAGGAATATCCAAGGGCTGAAGGGTGCCAGCAGGCCGTTGATGCTCTGCTTTAACACGACGACAGACGTCGCAAGTTGCAATGTATTGAGCGATTTCCCTCTTCATCCTAGTCCACCAAAACCTCTGGCGTAGGTCTTGATACATTTTAGTACTACCGGGATGAATGGTGAGAGGGGATTCATGAGCTTCCTTAAGGATCAATTGTCGTAAATGTTGTTTCTTGGGAACCACCAAGCGGTTCTCGAAGAAGACCACACCTCGTTCATTCATGGAAAAACATTTAGCAACTCCGCTAGCAATGTTCTCCTTAATCCGAGATATCCCTCTATCATACCGCTGAGCGGTAATGATTTGATCCGTAAGGTTAGGTTTCGCCACCAGGGTGGAAAGGAATCCTCGAGGAGCAATATGAAGGTTAAGCTTACGAAATTCCTCGTGGAGAAGTGGTTGACCTTGTTGTAACATCAAGTTGTTACAATAAGATTTACGACTTAGTGCATCAGCCATGACATTGGCTTTGCCTGGGGTGTAAGTTATTCCTAAGTCGTAATCCGAGATCAACTCGACCCAACGTCTTTGCCTGAGATTCAAATCCGGTTGGGTGAAGATATATTTCAAACTTTGGTGATCAGTGTAAATTTCGCAACAATTACCCAGAAGGTAGTGTCGCCAGGTTTTGAGTGCATGGACTACTGCTGCAAGCTCTAGATCATGAGTAGGATAATTATCCTCATGTGGACGCAACTGTCGAGATGCGTAGGCAATCACATGATGATCTTGCATGAGTATGCAACCTAGTCCTTGTCGCGAGGCGTCGCAATAGATAACAAAGTCCTTAGAGAAATCTGGTGGTACCAGTACGGGAGCAGATGTCAGGCGTCTTTTTAGTTCCTGAAAGCTGAACTCGCACTGTGGGGTCCACTCGAACTTTTTATCTTTCTTGAGGAGTTCAGTTAGAGGCTTAGCAACCTTGGAGAAATTCTCGACGAAGCGGCGGCAATAGCTCGCTAAACCAAGAAAACTCCGAACTTGCTCGACCGTTTTAGTGGAGTCCAGTCAAGGACGGCTTGAACTCGCTCGGGATTGACAGCAATGCCCTTGCCAGAAATTACATGGCCCAGATAGGTCACTTCTGGCAACCAGAATTCGCACTTGGAGAATTTGGCATAAAGGCGATGCTCTCGAAGTTTCATCAATACTAGCCTTAGATGTTCGGCATGTTCTTCCTCATTCTTGGAGTAGATGAGTATATCATCGAGGTATACCACGACGAATTTATCCAAGTACTCCATGAAGATCGAGTTCATTAACCGAGAGAAGGTGGCTGGAGCATTGGTTAAACCGAAGGACATGACGGTGTACTCGTATTGGCCGTAACGAGTGACAAAGGCCGTTTTGGGAATGTCCCCGTTCTTGATTTTGATTTGATGGTAGCCCAACCTCAAATCCATCTTGGAAAAGACTGAGGATCCAGCGAGCTGGTCATACAGGTCGTTGATCCTGGGGAGCGGATACTTGTTCTTGATAGTGACCAAATTGACAGGTCGGTAATCTACTACCATCCGATCCGTTCCATCCTTCTTCTTGACGAAGAGGACGGGGCAAGCCCATGGAGATGAACTAGGACGGATGAAACCCTTTTGCAAGGACTCATCGAGTTGTTTCTTAAGCTCAGCTAGTTCTAGGGGTGCCATCTTATAAGGTCTTCTAGAGATTGGAACGGTTCCTGGAACAAGGTCTATCACGAACTCGACATCTCTGTCAGGTGGAACACCTGGCAGTTCCTCTGGAAAGACATCTGGGAAGTCACGGACTACCGGAATATCTTCGAGGTCTGGAAGGGGGTTGGCATTTAGGGAGTAGAGCTGACGCTCCGATACTCGGGTCAAAACGTTGACTGTCTTGCCCGATGGATGGGTAAGTTGAACAGTTCTAGTTGAGCAGTCAATCTTGGCGTAATGGGCTGACATCCAGTCCATACCCAAGATGATGTTTATGTCTGAAGACTTGAGAGCTATTAGTGACGCAAGGAAGACCAATCTGTCAACAAGAATTTCATTTCCATGGCTGATTCTAGAGGTTTGCCACTTAGAACCAGGGGTTTGAATTACCATGGAGGTAGGCATGTCACAAAAAGTGGTGTTGTGCAAACGAGCATAGCTCTCAGAAATAAATGAATGAGATGCTCCAGTATCAAAGAGAACAGTTGCCGGATGGCAATTAACAAGGAGCGTACCGAGAACGACGTTGGGGTCCTCTTGAGTTTCTTCAGCTGAAACGTAGTTGACATGGCCACGAGCAGTGGTGGCTGGCTTGGCGACAAGCACTTTTGCTGTTGACTTACCACGGCCAACAGACTTTCCGAACTGGCTGGGGTTGTTCTGGGGACACTCACGGATGTAGTGGCCCGGCTCACCACACTTGAAGCAAGTTATCATATTGGGGCGTGGAGCAGTATTGGCAGTGGGGCCACCAAAAGTCTTGGGCGGCACATACTGCTGATTGGGGCGAGGCGCCTCAAAGGATGGCCTCGGAGTATACCTGGGTGGCATGGCAGAATTTGGGATCCAGACCCGGCGCTTCTGAGATCCAGAGCCGGATGAAGATCCATAGTCACGGAAGTGCTTGCGTGAAGCTTCAAAATCATTCTGCCCCGTCTCGGCACTGATGGCCTTATTGACTAGCTTCGGAAAAGAAATGCATTCATGCAGACGAAGGTCACGTCGGAGCTCAGGGCTAAGTCCCTTGCGGAACCTTGCCTGCTTCTTGGCATCGGTGGATACCTCTTCGGGAGCATAGCGTGCAAGCTTCCCAAACTCGCGACTGTATGCATCCACAGTCAGCTTCCCCTGGGTGAAGTTACAGAACTCCTCCCTCTTGCGATCCATGAGACCTTCCGGAATATGATGCTCACGAAAAGCGGCACTGAAATCAGCCCAAGTAGTGAGTTGGCCGACTGGGCGCATAGCTTCATAATTCTCCCACCAAAGGCTGGCAGGGCCTTCGAGGTGATAGGCAGCAAAGGTGACTTTATCATCTTCAGCCACGTTGGCGGAACGTAGCTTATGGGCGATGCTGCGGAGCCAGTCATCCGCATCGAGAGGTTCAATGGAATGATTGAACTTTGGCGGGTACAGCTTGACAAAGTCAATGATGGACACCGAATTGATCCTCTGCTGGCGTGCAGTGTTCTGCTCAATCCGCTCTAACAAGCGGTTGGTGTCGCGCCTGTTGCGCTCTGCCTCCAGCATCACTTTGGCCAGAGAAGGTGGTTGAGGCAGACTTTCCTCTCTAGGTGCACTAGCTTCTCCCTGCTCCGAAGCAGCAGGGTTGCTGCGGGTGTTGACCATCCTGGGAAAACAAAACAACGATTTAAACCAGGATGGCAAAATCTGGCCAAGGAAGTGCGGAATGTAATGGTAACAAGGAATGCAGAGATGATCATCCGTATGACATGGTAATATAGAAACTGCCATATATATACCAACGGTCATACACATCATACATAGTTTAGTACAAGCTCAAGCTGAGGTACAGCTAAGACGACAGACGTTACATCTCATCGGAGGCATTCCAAGCTCCTATACATTATTTTTCTACACCTCCGGAATTGATACACACTAAGTCATATTCCACGGGTCACACAGGACGGTGGACATACAACTGTTACAATACTAGCGAGACTGCTACTAGCTCAGACAGCTCCGTAGAAGTCCTCATAGAAGTCACCACCCAGACCTGGAAGCGGAACATGGTCATCTGGGAACAGACGGTCCTGCGGTGCTTGTGGACCATAGGGACTTGGGTGCGGCCTCAGTCCAACAGATGGCGGTAGAAGAGGCCCACGAGGAGGGGTGATGCCTCCCACCTCACGCCATTCCATGAAGTCTGGCAGACTAGCCCGCACAGGGTACAAGTCTCTCGTGTCCATGTATCCGGCTTGCACAGCAGGTGCAAACCTCGTCAAGGTGGCCCAATGATCAGCACGAGCATTAAAGAGCTCCATACGCAAGGCCCGGTTTTCACGGTCCTTATCTTCCAACATCTCAGTAGTGGTGCAAAGGAGTGAGTCCTCATGGGATGCATCACTGTACATGCCCTGAAGGTAACCATGCGCCCCAGGGAGGGATGCTGGCATGTAGCGAAATTCAGTGTTGCTCAACAAGGCAGTTCTAGCTCGCATAATGGTCATCATCGAGTAGGCTGCATCTTGAACGGACATCCCAATAGTGATCCCGAGTCCATAAGAACGGTGGAGTGGTTCCGTGGCTCCGGGATATGATGGATATATCCTGACCGTGCACAGATATTGGCTCTGGTTGAAATCTCTAAACTGCTCTTCGACGGTGTATTCAGGGTACCATCGGTATCCTGCCTCCACCATCACTCGAACCAACATGGCGGTATGACCACATACACCGATGCAACGGGTCAGACGAACCACTTGGTTTTGGGAATGGGTAGCCATCTGAAGCACAAAATAGTGCAAAGGCATTAGAATTTCTGGATGAAATTGGACAGCATAACGGCTGTAAATGCTCAGAAAAGGAATTGAGACATCCACAACAGTTTGCGAAACCACTCAACAACAGCATATCAAGGTTCTGATTCAAATGGCAACATACTAAACTTTAGTAGAACTGAGCTGGGTTGTATCCAACAATCCTATAAGTTACTACGGATTTAGTAACACGTGAACCTGATAGAGAGAAGAGAGCCTAGTCCTTAACCCACGTAGAATGAGAAGAGAATGACTCAGAATAGAGGGCATAAGGTAAAGGAGTAAAAGAGCCTTACGTTCCCTCCCACAATCAATTCCCCTACATATAACTAAAGCATTTCTAGACTCGACATCGACCAGTTTGGCTTAGCGAACCTACAGGCAGTCCGGCTCTGATGCCAACGCTGTCAGGACCCCGATCCTAAGCCACATCGATCCAGCGTGTAACACACCATATCACTTTGCGGCCTCACGCACGGTACTCCCACGGGTGCCACCTTACCTGGCCCGGGACCGTTTGCGCCTTTTGGCTCACGTATATGATAGTGTCGCTAGCATCCATATGATAGAGAACCCGGGCCGACATGGCTAGTCGTGAACCCAAAGCGGCGCTAGCCTATGAGGACAGGCATACATGAATCACATCGAACATGTCGGTCATCAACGTATCTACTCGGGATGTAGCACTGGGCTAACAGGACTCCGGTAGCCCGGGCTATAGCAGGCTAGGCAGGACTCCGAATATCAGCGCATGACATTTCCCCGAAGGGACAGACATAGGAACGACGTGAAACACATGCCGGCCAGTCAAGTGTCCAAGCAGTAGTGCTGGGCTAGCAGGACTCCGGTGAACCGGGCTGTAGCGGACTACTATCGCTCAGAAGCACAAGACTTACATTTCCCCATATGAAAGGCTGCCAAGGATAAACAACTAGATAGTCGGATCCCACTCATACCAAGCATTTCAATCATACACACAATATGCCCGATATGAGCAAATACAACATGGCATCACAACAGTACTCTACGACTCAAGTACTTTATTTAGAAGGCTCCGAGGAGCCATACATATCATCCATACAGATAGGGGTCACATGACCCAACACTCAAGTCATACAAACATACAAGCACATGCGGAAGCAAAGTAGTCTGAGTACAGACACTAGAAAGAAAGAAGGCTTGACGAAGCCTGTCTATCTACAACGACCCTTCACAAGTCTTGGATCACCACCTGGGTGATAAGTCACTCGTCAACGTCGAGGTCTACATAGAACCCATCAGAGGGGTTGGTGCAGTCGTCTGAAAAACATGATTAAAGCAACATGAGTACAGAAGTACTCAGCAAGTCTTACAACAGGAACCTATCATACATGCACATTCTCAAGAAGGTAGTGGGGTTATTGCAGCAAGCCAGCTTTGACTCTTGGCTAAGCTATCCTACGATACACACCACTTGTAAATCATTTGTCGCACACGAGTCCACTATCACCATCACAATACTCCACCGTGGATCCTCTCTCGCCATCCTGCGAGAGGGCCATCCGCGGTACTCACACTTATCTTGAGAGTTTTAGTAGTATCCATTTAACTTGTCTATGAACTGATATAGGCAACCCAGAAGTCCATTACCGCGGACACGGCTATTCGAATAGATGATGTTAACCCTGCAGGGGTGTACTTCTTCACACACGCTCTCACCACTTATCGCCGTTTACACGACATGTACTCGGCAACCTTCAAGCGGAAGCCCAGCGAGGGTGTCGGCCACGGCCTACCTAAACACTCAAGTCTCTAGTCCAGGTTTATCGCCTATTCGGGTTCCATCCGCAGGGAGTCCGGCCGAGGTTTCCACTAACGGCCCCAAACGATGTGAACAGGGATCCCGAGACACCAAACGGGCGAGTCGGTACACCGTGCCACGTGCCTACCGCAACACAGCCCACCCCGATGGTCAGCACCGCGTGCGGCCCCCAGCATACTACAAACACCAGAAACTACTTTGCAACTCCTGGACAGAGGACAAGCGTGATCAAGAAGCCGAGAGAGTCAATTAAGGATCCCAATGTGTGGTAGTAACTGTATCATGGATCACAAACACAGAACTCAGTTCCTAAGGACGGCCTCAATGAAACAACCCACCATGTACTCCTACATGGCCTCTCATCGATTCCTTTACCAAATCGTGTTCAACACTTCACTCTTGTCACCGACACAACCTTTCACTCCAGTTCATCATCCCGATGAGCCAGACCTGACACAACTCTAAGCATAGCAAGCATAGCATGGTAGGAACACACACACATGTAATGGCTCAATCAACTCCTACACATGCTAGTGGGTTTCATCTAGTTACTGTGGCAATGACAGGTCATGCAAAGGAAGTGGGTTCAACTACCGCAACACACAGCAGTTTGAAACGCGTTGTCTTAATGCAGTAAACGAGAGCAGAAGCGAGAACATGGGTTTGTATCGGAATGATCAACGAGTTGCTTGCCTGACGGAGTGGTCGTGGGATACTGCCCTTCAGTTGGATACTCGGAGATATCCTCGGAGGCAGAACCTACCACGATGAACACATCGGAACACAATCAATACATGGCAATATGCAACAATATGATGCATGCTATGACATGGTAATATGGATGTGTCCTGACCTAGTGTAAGTTAAGTCAGAAGGGAATGAACCCATTTGAACCAACGATTCAAATGGAAACTCATTTATGAAGACCAAATTGGTGTATCAACTTGCAAAGTCTAAGCAGTGGGTTTAACTTGTTCTGACGTGCATGAAACCAGTACCAATGGATAGGTTGGATTTTTCTGATAATTTTTCATATATAAAACTTTGCATTTGGAGTTATAGATAATTTTCTATGAATTTTTGAAGTTTGAACTATTTTCTGGATTTTCCTGTATAAAAATTAAATCCAGTAATTAGTTATTGCGTCAGCATGAGGTCATGCTGACCTCAGCAGGTCAACAGACCCGGTCCAGGTCAAACCTAACGCGTGGGTCCCGTGTGTCAGGGTTATTAGATTAAACAGATTAGATTAATCCTAATTCTGGATTAGTTAGCGGGCGGGGCCCACATGTCATAGACCCAGGGGGTCAACGGGTCAACTCCGCCGGCGTTGAGCCGCCGGCGACGTCCAGACGCGGTGGAGGAAGTGCAGATTCGTGCTCCGGCGACCAAATCGACGGCGGAGCACGTCTACGTGATGCGGGAGCTGACCCGCAACTCTTGGTGGAGTTGGTTGGGGTCGGGGTGGCCGGAGTTGGCGCCGGCGACGAGTTTGGCGGCGCCGGGGCTCGGGCGAAGGTGGAACCGGGGCTGCGGGGCACGGCGAGGCGCGTGGAGTGATGCGTCGGGGCCCTGGGTGTGCGGTGAGGCTGGTGGACAGGGTGGCGCGGCCGTTGGGTGGCCGGAGCCTCGTCGGCGACGAGCTCCGCGGCGGCGCGTGCGGTTGAACTACGTGCAGTCGCTGTGGTGCACGAGAGGAGGAAAGGAGAGGATGGGGAGGTGGCTATGCTCACAGCGAACTCGCAGAGCCAGACGGCGTGGACGGGGACGAGCTGGTGTGGCGACGGCGTTGAAGGGGATCTCCGGCGACGGTGGACTCAGGCGGGGTCGGTGCGGTGGCTTCGGGGCACGCGAGCGCTCGGGGCTCGTCTTGCTCGAAGGAGAAGAAGGTGGCGGAGCTCGTGGACACGGTCGGGTGGCACGGGGACGACGGCAGCTATGGCTACGGCGGCGGAGCGGCGACGATGGCGTCGGCCATGGCGGGGGAGAGCGAGGGAGAGGGACAGGGGGGAAATGGACGTGTCCAGGGCGTCGGGGGCACGACGTGGAGGCCGTCCAGGACAGCGGGGCGGCGAAGCGGCGAGCAGGTGGCGTCGTGGCGAGCTTGCGCTCGTCGGCGTCACCACCCTGCCTGCCTGGCGGGGACGAAGCAGCTGGCTGGCTCGGGCCAGCACAGTGCTGGGCCGCCAGGTGGGCCGGCTGGGGGGGTTTGGCCAGGTAAGTCCTTTTCTGATTTTTGTTTCTTTTTCTATTTCTTTTGTAACTTTGTGGAATTATTTAAAGTACTTAGGCTCCTCCAAAAATTCTCAAACTGCACATGCTTGCTATTTAAAATATAGACAACATGAAACATTTCTGTTTGAGAATATTTGAACATTTAAAATATTTTTATAAATTTTAAATGCCCAAATTCAAATACTTATGTGTTAATTCAATAACCTTCTGTTGACCTAGAAAAATGTGCACTATTTTTGCCAGGGGGTTTAATCCAAGACAAAGAGGGTGAACATTTTAGAAGGGCATTTCAGGTTCATTGAAAAAGATTTTAGTAAACCCTAGTTATTTCCAGGGGGGGAAGTGTGTGTTGGGGGGTTCTGGCATTTCCCATTTCAGAATTAATAGAATTTAAACATGATGCACACTCTAATGCATGGCCTAGCTAGGGATGTGACATGACTGTGGAAGGTTCAGGCACACCCAGTACCGGCAAGAAGGCCAAGGCTGAGGCCCCCGGCAAGGAAGTTGCTACTTGCACAGCCTGCCGGGAAGCCGCTGCCGCCGAGAAAGCCAGGAAAGGTGATGGCCCGTATTACAAGATCCACCGGACAAAGGGCCACGACCTTCAGGAGTGCTACCAGGTTGAACAGCTTGTCAAGAGATAGAGGGCAGAATATGATAAGCGTGATAAGGAAAAAGGTCAGAATGCCACTGGCGGAAAGGGCCCAGGCGGTGAAGCAAATCGCCCCGGCAAACCCTTTCGGAATCAAGGAAAGCCCGCCAGGGGCCAAGAGAAGGAAATATGTGATGATGTGAGTGATGGAGGGAATGAAGAGGAAATAAGTGAGCAGGAGTTTCAGAAGGCCACTGACGCCCTATGCATTGATGGGGGTGCATCCTTGCACGCTTCTCACCGCCAGCTCAAGCAATGGGCACGAGAGGTCAATGCTATGGAGCCAGCACCAGAGGCCCAGAAACCACTCAAATGGTCCCGCATGCCAATTATTTTTTATGAAGAGCATCACCCTGGTTGCACCACTGCGGTAGGGTGCTTGTCGTTGTTGGTCTCCCCAACAATCCGCAACCTCAAAGTCAAAAAGATGTTAGTGGATGGCAGGGTCGGTTATATCTGATTTCCCCAGTGGTTATTAGCAAGCTTCAGATTGGAGAAGAAGGGCTGGAGGTTACCGGCACATTTCAAGGGGTTAACCCTGGCAGGAGCCATCCCAAGGGGAAGATTACGTTGCTGGTGACGTTTGGGGGAGAGCTGAACTATCGGACTAAAAAGGTTGTGTTAAATGTGGTTGATCTCCCCCTACCGTACAATGGGATTCTTGGGCGCCCGGCCCTGGCCAAGTTCATTGCAGCGTCCCACTACGCTTACAACACCTTGAAGATGTCAGGGCCACTGGGGGTCATCATTATCCTATCAGATGAGAAGGATGCAATTATTTGCGTAGACAAGATGTACTGGGATGCAGTCGCGGTGGAAGCAGCGGCGGCTCCCGCCAAGGAAAGCAAAGGAAGGAAAAGGGATTGTGGCCTCCGGCAAGGAGTCCAGGAAGCGTGCCCCCTCCGAGTGCACGGCACCCATTGATGACGTGTCGAAGTGTTCCAACAACAAGAGATCCAAGGTTGTTGCACCCCAAGTGAAGAAGGTCCCGGCAGGGCTGGCTGGCATTGATGGTACCTTCACCATCAGCGCCACTCTTGATGACAAATAGGAAAGCCCGCTCGTTGCCTTCCTGCGGGCGAATATCGATGTGATTGCCTGGCAACCATCTGATATCCCCGGTGTTTCCAGGGAGGTAATCAAGCACCACCTTGTTGTCTGCCCACATGCCCGACCTGTCAAGCAGAAAGTCCGGAAGCAGGCCTTGGAGCGGCAACAGTTCATTGCCGAGGAAATCAAGAAACTGGAGGCAGTTGGTTTGGTCGAAGGGGTACTGCACCCTACATGGTTAGCAAATCCAGTGGTAGTCAGGAAGGCAAATGGGAAATGGAGGCTTTGCATTGATTTCACGGATCTTAACAAGGATTGCCCGAAGGACCCATTTCCCTTGCCGCGCATCGACCAGATTGTGGATTCCACTTCTGGGTGTGATTTTGTCTCCTTTCTGGATGCATAATCCGGATATCACCAGATCTCCGTGCCCAAAGAAGATGAGGAGAAGACATCGTTCATCACTCCATGTGGTACATACTTCTTCGTCCGCATGCCATTCGAATTAAAGAATGTCGGGTCCACTTTTGCGAGGGCAGTCTAGATTGGTTTTGAGCCACAGTTGCACAGAAACATAGAAGCCTATATGGATGATATAGTGGTTAAAACTAAAGATAAGACCACTCTTATCCAGGATTTGGAGGAGACATTTGCTAACCTGCGCAAGATCAACTTGAAGCTTAATCCAGAGAAGTGCGTGTTTGGTGTCCCCTCCGGCAATCTGCTTGGTTTCTTCGTGTCCCATTGGGGGATCGAAGCTAACCCCGACAAAATCAAGGCCATCGAGCAGATCCAAGCACCAAGGACAGTTAAGGATGTGAGGCACCCGACGGGATGCGTTGCCGCGCTAAGTAGATTCATTTCCAAGTCTGTCGAGCGTGACGTGTCGTTCTTTAAATTTTTGAAGAAAGCATGGCCTGTGAAGTGGACCCCAGAAGCAGATGCAGCTCCGCACGAGTTGAAGGCTTACTTATCATCTGTGCCTACCTTGGTTGCACCCAGACCCCAAGAGTCATTGTTGCTTTACTTATGTCGATGTACAAAAAGGGGGTGCACTGTACCCCTATGACTGTGCACGGGCAGTCTGAGCCACGGGCGCCGCCACGCCGAGCACGGCAAGGGAGGTAAACCAAGGTAAGGCCGAGGCTGAAGAGGAGCAGAACGACGCCAAGAGCAGAGGGAACAAAGCAGACCCCCCCCCCCCCCCGGCAAGATCCTTGCCGGGGGAAGCTTTAGCTAGCTCGGCAAGATCCTTGCCGTGGCAGCTCGCCCCACACCTACGGAGCGAGGTCACCCTTGAGTCCACTGCCCCCATGGGGCAAGGATTCGGGAGACATCCCGTGGTGGCATGCAGATCTTTGTGAAGACATTCAAGACCAGATACCTAATTAAGAAGGTGATAACCCTTGGCGGGATTCCAGCCAGGGAGGACCACAAGGCCCCCGGCAAGAGCCTTGCCGGGGATGACAGCGAGCGCCACGGCAAGACCCTTGTCGGGGCCCCGGCAAGGCCCTTGCCAAGGACACCCGTGGGGCCACCATCAGGCCCGCACCAGTCGCGCCTCCACCGTCGTTCGCATGCAGCTGCCGACCCAACCAGTTGGGCAGGCGCCTGCGTGGCGGCATACAGATCTTCATGGAGACCCACCACTGCGCCACCTCAGCTGCTTGCCTGCCTACATGGCACCACAAGCACCGCTGGCCAGGGCACGTGTCAACACCAGAAGGAGCGGCGACGGACGGGACAGGGCTCTCCCCCGTCCCCGATAAAGCAAGGACACCTAAGCAAGGCGCATTAAATGCGCCTTGTCATGTAATGCAAGGGATAAACTCGCATTACTGTACCCTTTCCACCTCCTGTGTGCCACTGTGGCAGCCCCTTTCCTATAAAAGGAGGCCCGAGGCGACCAGGAGGGGGATTCGGCTTTTTGGAGCTCTTCACGCCCCATAGCTAGCTCAAGAACATAGATATACAATCCACCAAAGCAGGAGTAGGGTTTTACGCATCCTCGCGGCCCGAACCTGGATAAAGGAACCGTGTACTACCTATTTGATCCGCTCTTCTCACGACCCCCGCGCCCCGCAACCGTAGTAGGGATTCTTGTGACGATAACGGCACACAGTTCACAAGCCGCACCTTCATGCAATATACTCAAGACCTCGGCAGCAAAGTCTGTTTCGCTTCCGTTGCTCACCCACGAAGCAATGATCAAGCTGAGAGGGCAAATGCTGAAGTACTGCGAGGCTTAAGGACCAAGACCTTTGACAGGCTGCACAAGAGCGGAAGGCGCTGGATTGATGAGTTGCCGACGGTTCTTTGGTCAATCAGGACGACACCAAATCGAGCCACCGGCCAGACACCCTTTGCCCTGGTATACGGGGCAGAAGCAGTTATCCCTACTGAACTCATATATGGGTCACCTCGAGTGCTCGCTTATGATGAGCTTGAGCAAGAGCAACTGCAGCAAGATGACGCACTGCTCCTTGAGGAAGATCGTCTTCGGGCGGCTGTGAGAGCAGCACGCTACCAGCAAGCCTTGCGCCACTACCATAGCCGCAAGGTTCATGCCCGAAGCCTTGAGGAAGGCGACCTTGTCCTTCGGTGCGTTCAATCGGCCAAGAATTCGAACAAGTTGACGCCAAAGTGGGAAGGCCCTTACCGGGTAATACGAGTCACCAGGCCCGGTGCAGTCCGCCTGGAGACTGAAGATGCCGTCCGGTGAGTAACTCCTGGAACATTGAGCATCTTCGCAAGTTTTACCCGTGAGGCGCGGCTTGCCGGGCCTCCCGGCAAGCCACCTTTTTGTACAAGCATTGCCGACGGTGCATGTAACCCTTGGTACAAAGCCAAGCGCAGACCCTGAGCATAAATAAATGAAGCGCTGGCGCCCTAAGTTATAGCATGCATGCTAGGTCGAGTCTCGTCCTTGGTTAGGGTTGATAGTTCTTAGCGGCGACTAACCCCTAGCTTAGAGGTCGAGTGTGCGTCCCTTTGTCATTCTTTCGTCTTCTTTGGTTCGGAGGACTCACACATATCCTTGCCGGACCACTTAAGGACGAAAAAGAGAAGGAGGACGGACCAGCATCTAGACCCCGGCGAGCCAGTATCACCAGGGGCTACAAGAGCAAAGATTCACCCACGGCAAACCAAAGTTGCCGGGGGCTACAGCTTCAGATAAGTTCTTCATCCCTTATCATGCATTCCCTTTTGGACTGAGGTATGTGAAACCTCGTTCTTCCTAAAAGCTACCGTGCTCCCCAAACTCTAGGCCCTAGGACTCGTTCCTGGGGCCAGGTTTGATCGTAGTCGCGGCAGCAAAAGGATGAAACGAGGGGCCCGAACCCGCCTCATCCCTGCCTCCGCCAAAGGCGTGAGAAAGGTCGAGTGAGGTGAGGAGACGGCAAGGCCTATTGTCGGGCAAGGAAATGTTTATCTTAGAGATATCAAGGATTTAGTCCTTGTCGTGGGTTCTACCCACAAACAAATGGCCCGGTAAGCATCCCTTTTTCATTAAAAACATTCCATTCAGGTACAGTCCGTAGGGAATGAAAAACATGAATGATGGGATTACAAGTTTTAAATTCAGCTAAGGCCCGAAGGCTTACAAACTAAAAAGAGATAAGCTGCCCATAATCCCTTTCTTGTCTCTCTCCTTAGGAGGCAGGTCAAGGAGGCGAAAAGGGCAAAAGGGGTGCCTAAGCGAGCTACGGGTGGCAGAAGACACCAAGAGAACATCTCGGTGGTCGTCCGAAGGCTAGATGGTGATGGCGGCGCCGGAGGCAGAGCTCGAAGACGAGGCAGCAGGATGTCAGCACGCGTCGAAGGTGTCGGTGCCCGCGTACTCCGAGTTGACGGCCTTGCCGCCCGCCCTCTTCCTCTTCCGCAGCCTCCCAACGCCAGCCGCCCAAGGAGACGACCCCGAGGAGTTCAGGGAGCCGGCGACACGGATGATGGGGTCGCCGATGCCGCACGAGGCGGCGCCCGACACCTAGTCGGACCCGTCATCCTGCCGCCTCCTACCCTCGTCGTTGATGCCGCTGTCCTCCTCGTCACTCCCGCTCGAGGAGGAGTCTTCACTATCAGAAGAGCTCTCCACGCAGCACCTTGCGCGGGTCCCGAAGCATCTGAAGACCTTGACGGAGAGGAGGCCGCCCTCCATTAGCTTGAAAAGGAGGGTGAGCCCCTCCGTCAAGCGGTGGATACGGGCGAACGACTTCCACCCCCAACGAAGATACATCACGTGAGGAGCTGGGAAGTCGACGCGAACCCGCGTGCCGCTGATCCCGCAGCCCCTCATATGCAGCCGCAATGACTCCGGCGGATCCAGCTCCATCTCCCGTGCAAATGGAGTTGGGAGGCGAAGGCGATGATGAGGCGGCCGGCGCAGCCTGACGAAGAACTCGCAAGGGTCGTCCCCAACGTGGCCCTCCATGGGAGGAGGAACCGCTGGCGGAGGCGAGGCCGGCGCGCCACCCCGTCCTCCTCTTCCCCGAGCGCCTCGGCCTCGCCCACGGCCTCACCCCCTCCCCCTTCCCCTTGCGGCTGGCTCTGCCACCGCAGGTACAGGAGAAGGAGGGACGCGTTGTCGAGCGGCGACCCGCGTCGCCACCGTTGAAGGACCAGGGTTCCCTCTCTCCATGGCAAATGGAAGGGAGGGGAGCAGAAGCTGAAGAAGGAAGGAGGTGAAGGAATGCAGGACGCCATCCCCCCCTCCTCGCTCTTTATAAAGGGACGGGGTGGGGGCTCGGCCGCCCCGCTCCGCCAATCAAGACGCGAAGGGCGCAGGGAACTGGGACCGACCTGCCACCCCAGCTCGCGACGGCCCGGTTTCCCGCCTCCACCGTTCGCCACCCCAAGCACATGCGAGCCACGTGGCAGGCGTGCAGGACCGAGGCGACGGGTGAGGCGACCTCTCCCCACCCCGTGATTGTGGGGACTGGACGACATGAAGACCACGCCTCGACCCCGTTTAGTAAATGGGCCGCGCCTCCACGCCTCCCCCCTGTTTATGGGGAAGGCGCAAACCGCCCCCTTTACTACGACGTGACGCATGCGTGCAGAGCTCAGCCCCACGCATGCCGCCCATGTCACGCACGCCTCCCCACGTCGTGCCACGCGCGGGACGCGTGGGAAGCGCAGCGCGCGAAGAGACTTACCGCGGTAAAAACCGCCCCGCCTGCCTGTGCAACATTTTTGGGCCTAGCCCAACAACGCGTTGTGCTTATGTGTGGCCCAGGCCCGGGGGCTCCTGTCGGTGTACAAAAAGGGGGTGCACTTTTTGTACCCCTATGACTGTGCACGGACAGTCTGAGCCACGGGCGCCGCCACGCCGAGCACGGCAAGGGAGGTAAACCAAGGTAAGGCCGAGGCTGAAAAGGAGCAGAACGACGCCAAGAGCAGAGGGAACAAAGCAGACCCCCCCCCCGGCAAGATCCTTGCCGGGGGGCAGCTTTAGCTAGCCCAGCAAGATCCTTGCCATGGCAGCTCGCCCCACACCTACGGAGCGAGGTCACCCTTGAGTCCACTGCCCCCATGGGGCAAGGATTCGGGAGACATCCCCGTGGTGGCATGCAGATCTTTGTGAAGACATTCAAGACCAGATACCTACTTAAGAAGGTGATAACCCTTGGCGGGATTCCAGCCAGGGAGGACCACAAGGCCCCCGGCAAGAGCCTTGCCGGGGATGACAGCGAGCGCCACGGCAAGACCCTTGTCGGGGCCCCGGCAAGGCCCTTGCCAAGGACACCCGTGGGGCCACCATCAGGCCCACACCAGTCGCGCCTCCACCGTCGCCCGCATGCAGCTGCCGACCCAACCAGTTGGGCAGGCGCCTGCGTGGTGGCATACAGATCTTCGTGGAGACCCACCACTGCGCCACCTCAGCTGCTTGCCTGCCTACATGGCACCACAAGCACCGCTGGCCAGGGCGCGTGTCAACACCAGAAGGAGCGGCGACGGACGGGACAGGGCTTTCCCCCATCCCCGATAAAGCAAGGACACCTAAGCAAGGCGCATTAAATGCTGAAAGCACAAGTGCTCCTCAGGTGGTTTTGGTAATTAATGTCAACATATCTCTTGTTGGACTAACACTTTTATCTAGTATATTTCAGATAAGTACAACAATGGAGTGGCATGAACTAAAGGTTGTGGGAACTCCTTCAAGATGCTAAGGACAAAGGATTGGCTAAAGCTCAAAAGCTCAAGACTCTTCATTTTATATTTTAGTGATCCAAGATCACATTGAGTCCATAGGAAAAGCCAATACTATCAAGGAGGGATGAGGTGTTGCTTAATGAGCTCTTTGCCTTATGTGCTTCATGATATGCTCCAAAATCCTCAGCCACTTTCCCATATCCACATTTGACCTAAACCCTAAGCCAAATTCGGTCATACCGATTCTTTCTATCCGGCGCCACCGAGTTTCATATGTCATAGCCACTGCCAAAACCCTAGCAGATCGGTTCTACTGATAGGGATCTCGGTCTCACCGAGATGGGATTGCAATGTCAACTGTGTATGTCCATTGTCGAAATCGGTCTCACCGAGTTTAGGCAATCGGTACTACCGAGATTACAATGCAAACTCTCTGGATAACTCATTACCAAAATCGGTCCAACCGAGTTTAGTAATCGGTCCCACCGAGTTTGCCTGACCAACTCTCTGGTTAGCTAATTACCAAATCGGTCTCACCGAGTTTGTGTAATCGGTCTCACCGAGATTACGTTATGCCCAAACCCTAACCATATCGGTCCTACCGAGATGCATGTCAGTCCCACCGAAAATCTCTAACGGTCACTAGGTTTACCGTTTTGGTCCGACCGAGTTTATTGATTCGGTCCCACCGAGATTGGTAGATTGTGTGTAACGGTTGGATTTTAAGTGGAGGCTATATATACCCCTCCACCTCCTCTTCATTCTTGGAGAGAGCCATCAGAACACATCTACACTTCCAACTCATATGTTCTGAGAGAGAACCACCTACTCATGTGTTGAGACCAAGATATTCCATTCCTACCATATGAATCTTGATCTCTAGCCTTCCCCAAGTTGCTTTCCACTCAAATCTTCTTTCCACCAAATCCAAATCCTGTGAGAGAGAGTTGAGTGTTGGGGAGACTATCATTTGAAGCACAAGAGCAAGGAGTTCATCATCAACACACCATTTGTTACTTCTTGGAGAGTGGTGTCTCCTAGATTGGCTAGGTGTCACTTGGGAGCCTCCGACAAGATTGTGGAGTTGAACCAAGGAGTTTGTAAGGGCAAGGAGATCGCCTACTTCGTGAAGATCTACCGCTAGTGAGGCAAGTCCTTCGTGGGCGATGGCCATGGTGGGATAGACAAGGTTGCTTCTTCGTGGACCCTTCGTGGGTGGAGCCCTCCATGGACTCGCGCAACTGTTACCCTTCGTGGGTTGAAGTCTCCACTAACGTGGATGTAGGATAGCACCACCTATCCGAACCACGGGAAAAACATCCGTGTATCCAATAGCGTTTGAATTATCCAAACCCTTCCCTTTACATTCTTGCAAGTTGCATGCTTTACTTTCCGCTGCTCATATACTCCTTGCATGCTTGCTTGATATGTATTGTGTATGTTGAAATTGTGCCTAAAACTCCACTAAAACTGAAAAGCTTAAAAATTGCTACTTTAGCACTGAGTGTCTAATCACCCCCCCCCTCTAGACACACCTACTTCTAGATCCTACAAGTGGTATCAGAGCCTTGGTCTCCATTGCCTTGGTTTAATCACCTTTGGAGGAAGATGGATGTGTCTACTTTAGGGAGTCTTAGACATAAAGTGCCTATTCTTGATGGAGAGTATTTTCATGAATGGAAAAATGAGATGCTTGTGATTTTCACTCAATATCATTTGAACAAGTATATTGCTAGTCCTTGTGCTCCTCATGTTGATCCTATGCATCCCACTCTAGATGAAGATGTTGACATGATTCGCAATCTTAGAACCGTTGAGCTCATCATTAGAGGATTGCCCAAATAATTGATTGCTAGTTTACCCACTCTTAAATGCGCCTATACTATATGGAAATTTCTTGAGGAACGATTCCCCGATTATTCCTTGAAAAACTTGGATAAAATTCTCCATAAATCTTTTGCCATGAGTAAACTGAATTCTAGTAATCCTAGTTTTGGTGATTGTCTACTTGAGCTTACTAATCTCATGCATGCGAAAGGAAAGGTTGGAATCATTGGTGATATCATATCCGAAGCTATAAGAATTCATAAAAGTGACAACATTGATGATCATTTATCTAATGAATCACTTTCTCTAGGAAATGATGAGTCACAAGATCATGTTGAACATGGATACTACGATGACAGTGATGATAGTGACTTTGATCTTGATGATGCAATGAGACACTTTGGTCTTACGGCAAATCTTCGAGGATATGTGTCAGGAGGAAAGGAATGGGTTCTCGATAGTGGATGTACCGACCATATGACCGAAGATGAAGAGATGTTCCGTGAGCTTGCTGAAAATGACGACCCTCAAAAATATGTCACCTTTGGTGATAATTCAAAGGGTAAGGTGGTTGGCCTTGGTAAGGTGGCCATCTCACACGATAGCTCCATTCAGAATGTCATGCTTGTTGAATCCCTTGGCTACAACTTACTTTCAGTATCTAGACTTGCTGATTTCGGATTGAATGTCCTATTTACTGAAGTAGATTGCCAAGTGTTTCGTCGAGATAATCATAAAATGGTCTTTACCAGTATACGTAGAGGTGACCTTTATATTGTTGACTTCTCAAAAAGGGCTCAACCCAAAACTTGCTTTATTGCTAAATCCTCAAAAGGTTGGTTGTGGCATAGACGACTAGGTCATGTTGGCATGAGAAACCTTGACAAGCTTATTAAAGGAAATCATATCCTTGGAGTTAACGATGTTATATTTGATAAGGATAGACTTTGCAGTGCTTGTCAGGCAGGTAAACAGGTTGGAGGAAGGCATCCCATGAAGAACATCATGACCACAAGGAGGCCACTCGAGCTACTTCATATGGATCTCTTTGGTCCCAATGCCTACAAGAGTCTCGGTGGAAATTCTTTTGGTTTAGTCATAGTTGATGATTTTTCAAGATTTACGTGGGTGTTCTTTCTTGATGATAAGTCGCAGGTCCAAAAGATCTTCAAAAACTTCGCTACAAAGGCCCAAAATCAGTTTGACGTGAAGATCAAGAAGGTTTGAAGCGACAACGGGACGGAGTTCAAGAACGCAAATGTGGATACCTTTATTGATGAAGAAGGGATTTCACATGAGTTCTCGGCTACGTACACACCTCAACAAAATGGAGTTGTTGAGAGGAAGAACCGGACGCTCATCAAAATGGCGAGAACGATGCTTGATGAGTACAAGACGTCGAAGCACTTCTGGGCAGAAGCGGTTGAGACAGCTTGTCATGCAACAAATCGCTTGTATCTTCACAAGATACTCGGCAAGACGGCATACGAGCTCCTCACCGGTAACAAACCCCAAGTTGGATACTTTCGAGTATTTGTCTCAAAGTGCTACATTCTAGATAAGCATCGTCGTTCAAAGTTTGCTCCTAAGTCTCATGAAGGTTTCCTACTTGGTTATGGCTCAAACTCTCACACTTACCATGTCTACAACAATTTCACCCGAAAGGTTGAAGAAACGGTAGATGTGAAGTTTGATGAATCTAATGGCTCGCAAGTAGAGCAACTGCCAATTGATGTAGGAGACAAAGACCCTTCGGAAGCAATTCAAGACTTGCCGATTGGCAAAATTCGTCCAACGGAGGTGAAGGAGAGTACCTCGTCCGTCCAAGTGGAAGCTTCTACCTCACGACTAGGTCAACCAAGAGTCGACACGGAAGCATCCACAAGTGGGACACACCAAGATGAAGAAAACGAGGAAATACGTCAAGACGAACATCAACAACCTCCTTCTCCACCACGACAAGAGAACAACAACGCCAACAATGAAGAAGGCCAACAAGAAGAAGAACAAGATGAAGAGGAAGTTCAACGAAGACCCAAGCAAAAGCTTTCACGAGTTCGAGCAAGAATTGCCAAAGATCATCCCGTCGAGCAAATATACAATGATATCCAAACCAGGAGAATCACTCGCTCAAAGACTCGTTTAGCTAACTTTTGTGAAAACTATTCATTCATCTATAGCATTAAACCTATGAAGGTTGAAGAAGCATTGGAGGATCCGGATTGGATAAATGCTATGCATGAAGAGCTACACAACTTTGAGAGAAACCAAGTTTGGACATTGGTTGAGAAGCCCGACAACAACCACAACATCATCGGTACCAAATGGGTGTTTCGCAACAAGCAAGATGAAGATGGACAAGTGGTTCGCAACAAAGCACGTCTTGTTGCCTAAGGATACACACAAATCGAAGGTATGGACTATGGTGAGACATATGCTCCCGTTGCTAGACTTGAGTCCATTCGCATCTTACTTGCCTTTGCTAATCACCACAATATCACTTTGTACCAAATGGACATTAAAAGTGCTTTTCTAAATGGTGAAATAGAGGAGTAAGTTTATGTCAAACAACCTCCCGGCTTTGTCAATCCTAAGAAACCTAATCATGTTTACAAACTTCACAAAGCACTTTACGGTCTTAAACAAGCTCCTAGAGCATGGATAAATGCTTGACTAAGTTCCTTATTGCAAGTGGTTTTGAAATTGGAAAAATTGATTCAACCCTTTTTACTAAAAGAGTTAATGAAGAATCATTTGTATGACAAATTTATGTTGATGATATCATATTTGGTTCTACTAACCCTCTTTTTAGTGAAAAGTTTGGAAAGCTTATGTCAAAGAAGTTTGAGATGTCTATGATGAGTGAACTCAAATTCTTTCTCGGTTTGCAAATCAAGCAAACTAAGGAAGGTACATTTATCTCTCAAACGAAGTATACCAAAGACCTATTCAAGAAGTTCAATATGGAAGAATGCAAAGGTATGTCTACACCAATGCCTACTAGTGGACATAATGATTTGACCAAAGATGGTGAACCGGTTGATCAAAAGGTTTATCGCTCTATGATTGGTTCATTGTTATACCTATGTGCTCTCATCCCGACATTATGCTAAGTGTGTGCATGTGTGCACGATATCAAGCTGCTCCTAAAGAATGTCATCTTAAGGCCGTGAAAAGGATAGTGAGATACTTAATCCATACACCAAATTTTGGCATTTGGTATCCTAAGAGGTCCTCTTTCGATCTTGTTGGGTATTCCGACTCGGATTATGCCGGAGACAAGGTTGATAGAAAGTCCACTTCGGGTACATGTCAATTTCTTGGTAGATCTCTTGTGTCTTGGTCCTCCAAGAAACAAAACTCGGTATCCTTATCCACCGCCGAAGCGGAATACATTGCCGCTGGTTCATGTTGTGCTCAATTACTTTGGATGACCCAAACTCTTAAAGATTATGGGGTCTATGTGAAACATGTTCCATTGCTTTGTGACAATGAAAGTGCTATCAAAATTGGTCATAATCCTGTGCAACATTCTCGAACTAAGCATATTGAAGTTCGTCATCATTTCATTCGAGACCATGTTGCAAAGGGTGACATTGATCTTAAGCATGTTCGCACCGATAAGCAATTAGCAGATATATTCACCAAACCGCTTGATGAGAAAGTGTTTTGCAGGTTGAGAGGAGAATTGAACATCATTGATGCTTCAAACTTGGAGTAGAAACCCCAACGGATACATGCAAGACATGAGCTTATGTTAAATCCTTGATATATCTCTTATGATGACTATCTTATGTCTTGGATATATTTGCATCTTGCATGTTATCTAACCCATGTAGGTACTTGGATGAATCTATTTCTATGAGATTGCAACTCTCTCACATCTTGAGAAATCTCTACATCACCAAGTCTCTATACAACGGTGGTTGACAAGGAAGCATGAAACCACTCAAACATATCCTTTGACTATTTCTATGATTGAGCTTCATGATTGTCATGTTGGATATAAAAGTGTTTTTCCTTGCAAGAACTAACCCATGTAGGTAGATGAACTCAAACTTCAAGTGGTGCTCCCAGCTCTTGATGAGCTACATCAACTTCGAGCACCCACACAAGTTCCACTACATGAGCAAGATCCACACCACCACCCAAGGTATGTTGTTCCATCTTAGAGAAGCTTTACTCCAAGTCATGAGTTAAAGCAACTCCACAAGATGTGAATACATCAAGATGCTTAAACAAAAAATGGTAACCCCATTTTGAGCTTAAACGATGAGTATGACCTATGATCAAGTGTTCTCACTTGACTCCTAAGTCAATATACTCTAACATAGGTGACTATGTCACCGCCCAATTCTAGATGAAGTTCTCTTGTGTTCTTTTCTGTGTTATTGCATTTGTCCCTTGCATATTTGTTTCCCTCTTTTTCAAACAAAAAAAACTTCATCTAGAACTTTCATTCTTTTCTTTTTGCTTCTTGTTCTGCATATTTCTGCATCAAATTCCTTGCAAATCCTTAAGTTAATTCATTGCAAATCTTTGTGAGATCTTATTTGACTAGTGAGCTGAGGTGACAAGTATTTTCTCTGAAGTAAACTCGGTTCCACCGAACTGAACATTTTAGATCAACCGAATTCATTCGGTACCACCGACATGTGACGCTCGGTGACACCGATTGCGCAACAGGAAAACAGCTTGCCACTTATTCCATATTTCCTTTGATCCAGCTCCACTCGATGAATCTTATCCTCTACAAGCATCACCGTTTTATCCATTGCTTTATGCTGCATCTCAAGGACCAAACCTTTTCGACAGATTCCAGAAGAGCCTTCTTGGAAATTGATGTCAAAGGGGGAGAGAGAGATCACATCAAAGCTTATCACCTACAAGGGAGAAAGGGATCTCCAGGGGAGAGAATACTCAAGGATCCCAGATGCTTGATGATTAAGAGGAGAGATACCACATGTCTTTTGGGGGAAGGCATGTTCATATGTGCTTGTTTGCACTAAGCTCTATTCATTTATATCTTTCAGCTCTGATCTTCTGTTCCCTATCTTCTCCAAATATCCCATGTCAGATTCAGGGGGAGCAAGACATCTAAGGGAAAGAAATCATTCAAAGTCATTGCATATCTTTACTCTTGGGGACATGTCTAATTCAATGTGGTACTCTGTACTCACTCTCTACATGTCATCCCAGTCTTGGTACTCTCGTAGTTTCTTTTGTCTGCTCTGGCTAGTGGATGTATCTGTGTTTTCTAACCTTGTTTGTGCAGGTTCATTCCATCCTAAGCCAACTCAAGACTACAAGGTAAGTATATGCATCAGAATCATGAGTATGAGGAATTATTGCCTTTGTACAAACTGTTTGCAAGAAGTACTCATAAGCATGAAGGTATTCATCTTAATAATCTTTTGCTCTGATGCATATGGCCAAGATACATGTAACACATTGCCTACTCTGTCATGGTTATGCTCTCACATGGTTCTATATTTTATACTCACATGATTGCATACATGTAGGGGGAGCCTATGTTTGTTACATGTCCATCCAAAGCTTTACTTGCTATTCTTTTTATCTTAATCTAAAGCTTTGATGTATGTTGCCATCAATTACCAAAAAGGGGGAGATTGAAAGCACAAGTGCTCCTCAGGTGGTTTTGGTAATTAATGTCAACATATCTCTTGTTGGACTAACACTTTTATCTACTATATTTCAGATAAGTTCAACAATGGAGTGGCATGAACTAAAGGTTGTGGGAACTCCTTCAAGATGCTAAGGACAAAGGATTGGCTAAAGCTTCAAGCTCAAGACTCTTCATTTTACACTTTTAGTGATCCAAGATCACATTGAGTCTATAGGAAAAGCCAATACTATTAAGAAGGGATGAGGTGTTGCTTAATGAGACTCTTGCTCCATGTGCTTTGTGATATGCTCCAAACCCTCAGCTACTTTCCCACTTCCACATATGACCTAAACCCTAAGCCAAATTCGGTCATACCGATTCTTTCTATCCGGCACAACCGAGTTTCATATGTCATAGCCACTGCCAAAACCCTAGCAGATCGGTTCTACTGATAGGGATCTCGGTCTCACCGAGATGGGATTGCAATGTCAACTGTGTATGTCCATTGTCGAAATCGGTCTCACCGAGTTTAGGCAATCGGTACTACCGAGATTACAATGCAAACTCTCTGGATAACTCATTACCAAAATCGGTCCAACCGAGTTTAGTAATCGGTCCCATCGAGTTTGCCTGACCAACTCTCTGGTTAGCTAATTACCAAATCGGTCTCACCGAGTTTGTGTAATCGGTCTCACCGAGATTATGTTATGCCCAAACCCTAACCATATCGGTCCTACCGAGATGCATGTCAGTCCCACCGAAAATCTCTAACGGTCACTAGGTTTACCGTTTTGGTCCGACCGAGTTTATTGATTCGGTCCCACCGAGATTGGTAGATTGTGTGTAACGGTTGGATTTTAAGTGGAGGCTATATATACCCCTCCACCTCCTCTTCATTCGTGGAGAGAGCCATCAGAACACATCTACACTTCCAACTCATATGTTCTGAGAGAGAACCACCTACTCATGTGTTGAGACCAAGATATTCCATTCCTACCATATGAATCTTGATCTCTAGCCTTCCCCAAGTTGCTTTCCACTCAAATCTTCTTTCCACCAAATCCAAATCCTGTGAGAGAGAGTTGAGTGTTGGGGAGACTATCATTTGAAGCACAAGAGCAAGGAGTTCATCATCAACACACCATTTGTTACTTCTTAGAGAGTGGTGTCTCCTAGATTGGCTAGGTGTCACTTGGGAGCCTCCGACAAGGTTGTGGAGTTGAACCAAGGAGTTTGTAAGGGCAAGGAGATCGCCTACTTCGTGAAGATCTACCGCTAGTGAGGCAAGTCCTTCGTGGGCGATGGCCATGGTGGGATAGACAAGGTTGCTTCTTCGTGGACCCTTCGTGGGTGGAGCCCTCCGTGGACTCGCGCAATCGTTACCCTTCGTGGGTTGAAGTCTCCACTAACGTGGATGTAGGATAGCACCACCTATCCGAACCACGGGAAAAACATCCGTGTCTCCAATAGCGTTTGAATTCTCCAAACCCTTCCCTTTACATTCTTGCAAGTTGCATGCTTTACTTTTCGCTGCTCATATACTCCTTGCATGCCTGCTTGATATGTATTGTGTATGTTGAAATTGTGCCTAAAACTCCACTAAAACTGAAAAGCTTAAAAATTGCTACTTTAGCACTGAGTGTCTAATCACCCCCCCCCCCTCTAGACACACCTACTTCTAGATCCTACAAATGCGCCTTGTCATGTAATGCGAGGGATAAACTCGCATTACTGTACCCTTTCCACCTCCTGTGTGCCACTGTGGCAGCCCCTTTCCTATAAAAGGAGGCCCGAGGCGACCAGGAGGGGGATTCGGCTTTTTGGAGCTCTTCACGCCCCATAGCTAGCTCAAGAACACAGATATACAATCCACCAAAGCAGGAGTAGGGTTTTATGCATCCTCGCGGCCTGAACCTGGATAAAGGAACCGTGTACTACCTGTTTGATCCGCTCTTCTCACGACCCACGCGCCCCGCAACCGTAGTAGGGATTCTTGTGATCCCATAGGTGTCGTTCCACACCGACAACTTGGCGGCAACCAACCAAGTGGTCGGTGTGGCCTTGGTAGCACAGTGAGAAGTGAATGAGGCAGAAAGTGAATCACGGCAGGGTCAGAAAAGGATCAGAACAACAATGAGCACGGCAACGGGAGCAGCACCAAGGATGCGGCAAGGAAGAAAGTGGTGCAGCACCCAGTGTACTTTGTTAGCTCATTATTACAAGGGGCTAGATCGAGGTACTCTGGCGTGCAAAAGTTGATCTTTGGTCTAATCATGGCCTCAAGGAAACTGCGCCACTACTTCCAAGCCCATGAGATCACGGTTGTCACTCGTTTTCCGCTCCAAAGGATACTCCGAAACCCTGAGGCTACCGGCAGAATAGTGGAGTGGGCTTTGGAGTTATCCAGCTTTGGTTTGAAGTTTGAGAGCGCATCAACTATCCAGAGCAGGGTGCTGGCAGAGTTTATTGCAGAATGGACGCCAACCAACCCCTGATGAGGAAGTGACAGAAATAGCTCTCCCCGGCAAGGAATCACCCCAAGAATGGATTATGTATTTTGATGGTACTTTTTTCCTACAAGGAGTAGGGGCTAGCGTGCTTCTCGTTTCCCCCTCCGGGGATCACTTGAAGTACTTCGTCCAAATGCACTTTGCCCGGGAAGAAGCCACCAACAATACAGCTGAGTACGAGGGACTCCTTGCTGGGCTCAGGATTGCAGCAGAATTGGGAATCAAGAAGCTGATCATACGAGGAGATTCATGGCTTGTGGTGAGACAAGTCAACAAAGATTATCAAAGCCCACTGATGGTAGCATACGTCGAGGAAGTAAGGAGATTGGAGGAGCACTTTGATGGGCTGCAAACAGAACACGTACCCCGTGCGGAAAACAGCATAGTTGATCACCTGCCAAAGTGTGTTGCGCAGAAGCTTCCTGTGGAACTAGGAACTTTTGTTCTCCATCTCTCTCAGCCCTCCGTATCGCCGGCCACAATGGCTCGGAAAAGGAAAAAGTTGGACTACAGTAAGCCTCTCCTGGTCGAGCCGTCCGCTCCCAGCAGAGACCCTGCCGGAAACAACTCCTCACAGCCTACCAAACCACCCCCTCCAGCTGGGCCTATGGACCCCGCAAACAAGGCTGGTGCTCCCGCAGCAGAGGAGGTGTCAGTAGTCCTCGTTGCCGAGCCCCAGGCTCCAAATTGGGTGAGGCGCATCGTCCGCTTCCTCCAAACCCGAGAACTTCCGGGCGACCAAGATGAAGCTGAGAAAGTAGCCCGGAGGGCCAGCATGTATCAGTTTGTCGATGACACTCTATACAGAAGGAGGCCAAATGTTGTGAAATTGAAGTGTGTCTGTCGGGAGGATGTAAAGGAACTGTTGGCTGAGATTCACAAAGGAATGTGCGGCTCACACATTGGATCAAGGGCATTAGTTGGGAAAGCATTCCAGCAAGGGTTCTATTGGCCGACAGCCCTCCAAGATGTGGTCGAGCTCGTCACGACATGTGAAGCCTGCCAGTTCCATTCCAAGAGAACACACCTGCCTGCCCAAGCCCTTCACACAATCCCTTCATCATGGCCATTTTCAGTCTGCGGGCTCGATATCCTCGGCCCCTTCCCCCGAGCAATCGGGGGCTTTGAATTCTTGTTCGTTGCCATCGACAAGTCTACAAAGTGGCCAGAAGTGACTGCCGTGAGAAAGGTGACTGCTCAGTCGATGATACGTTTCCAACGTATCTATGATTTTTTATTACTCCATGCTATATTATCTACTGTTTTGGACTATATTGGGCTTTATTTTCCACTTTTATATTATTTTTGGGACTAACCTATTAACCGGAGGTCCAGCCCAGAATTGTTGTTTTTTGCCTATTTTAGTGTTTCGAAGAAACAGAATATCAAACGGAGTCCAAACAGAAAAATCCTTTTTGGAACGTGATTTTCTTCTCGGATAAGACCAAGGAGACTTGGACCCTACTCCAAGAAGTACCGGAGGCGGTCACGAGGGTGGGGGGCGCCCCCCCCCCCCCCACAGGGCGCGCCCCTGCCTCGTGGGCCCCTCGGTGCTCCATCGACGTACTCCTTCCTCCTATATATATCCACGTACCCCCAAACGATCAGAACAAGAGCCAAAAACCTAATTCCACCGCCGCAACTTTCTGTATCCATGAGATCCCATCTTGGGGCCTGTTCCGGAGCTCCGCCGGAGAGAGCCGTCATCACGGAGGGCTTCTACATCATCATAGCCTCTCCAATGAAGTGTGAGTAGTTTACCTCAGACCTTCGGGTCCATAGTTATTAGCTAGATGGCTTCTTCTCTCTTTTTGGATCTCAATACAATGTTCTCCCCCTCTCTTGTGGAGATCTATTCGATGTAATCTTCTTCTTTTGCGGTGTGTTTGTTGAGACCGATGAATTGTGGGTTTATGATCAAGTCTATATATGAATAATATTTGAATCTTCTCTGAACTCTTTTATGTATGATTGGTTATCTTTGCAAGTCTCTTCGAATTATCCGTTTGGTTTGGCCAACTAGATTGGTAGTTCTTGCCATGGGAGAAGTGCTTAGCTTTGGGTTCGATCTTGCGGTGTTCTTTCCTAATGACAGAAGGGGCAGCAAGACACGTATTGTATCGTTGCCATCGAGGATAACAAGATGGGGTTTATTTCATATTGCATGAATTTATCTCTCTACATCATGTCATCTTGCTTAAAGCGTTACTCTGTTTTTAACTTAATACTCTAGATGCATGCTGGATAGCGGTCGATAAGTGGAGTAATAGTAGTAGATGCAGAATCGTTTCGATCTACTTGTCACGGACGTGATGCCTATATACATGATCATGCCTAGATATTCTCATAACTATGCTCAATTCTGTCAATTGCTCAACAGTAATTTGTTCACCCACCGTAGAAAACTTATGCTCTTGAGAGAAGCCACTAGTGAAACCTATGGCCCCCGGGTCTATTCTCGCCATATCAATCTCCATCACTTTAATCATGTTTTTACTTTGCCTTTTACTTTCCACTTTGCATCTTTATATCAAAAATACCAAAAATATTATCTATCGGATCTCACTTTCGTAAGTGACCGTGAAGGGATTGACAACCCCTAATCGCGTTGGTTGCGTTGAGCTCTTTGTGTTGTGTAGGTACGAGGGACTTGCGCGTGGCCTCCTACTGGATTGATACCTTGGTTCTCAAAAACTGAGGGAAATACTTACGCTACTCTGCTGCATCATCCTTTCCTCTTCGGGAAAAACCAACGCAAGCTCAAGAGGTTGCAAGAATAATTTCTGGCGCCGTTGCCGGGGAGTCTACGCAAAAAGTCAACATACCAAGTACCCATCACAATCCCTATCTCTCGCATTACATTAGTTGCCATTTGCCTCTCGTTTTCCTCTCCCCCACTTCACCCTTGCCGTTTTATTCGCCCTCTCTTTCTCCTTCTCCTTCTCCTTCTCCTTCTCCTTCTCCTTCTCCGTTTGCCTTTTTCTCGCTTGCCTTTTGTTTGCTCGTGTGTTGGATTGCTTGTTTGTCGCGATGGCTCAAGATACCACCAAATTGTGTGACTTCACCAGTACCAACAATAATGATTTCCTTAGCACTCCAATTGCTCCTCTTGCCAATACTGAATCTTGTGAAATCAATACTGGTTTGTTGAATCTTGTTATGAAATATCAATTCGTCGGCCTTCCTAGTGAAGATGCCGCTACTCATCTGAATAGCTTCGTTGATTTATGTGATATGCAAAAGAAAAAAGATGTCGATAATGATGTCTTTAAATTGAAGCTATTTACTTTTTCGCTTAGAGATCGTGCTAAAGCTTGGTTTTCATCTTTGCCTAAAATAGTATTGATTCTTGGAACAAGTGCAAAGATGCTTTTATCTCTAAGTATTTTCCTCCCGCTAAGATCATCTCTCTTAGAAACGATATTATGAATTTTCAGCAACTTGATCATGAACATGTTGCACAAGCTTGGGAGAGAATGAAATTAATGATACGTAATTGCCCTACTCATGGTTTAAATTTGTGGATGATTATACAAAAAAATTATGCCGGATTGAATTTTGCTTCTAGAAATCTTTTAGATTCGGCCGCGGGAGGCACTTTTATGGAAATCACTTTAGGAGATGCTACTAAACTCCTAGATAATATTATGGTTAATTATTCTCAATGGCATACTGAAAGATCTTCTACTAAAAAAGTGCATGCGATAGAAGAAATCAATGTTTTGAGTGGAAAGATGGATGAACTTATGAAATTATTTGCTACTAAGAGTGTTTCTTCTGATCCTAATGATATGACTTTGTCTACTTTGATTGAGAATAACAATGAATCTATGGATGTGAATTTTGTTGGTAGGAATAATTTTGGTAACAACGCTTATAGAGGGAATTTTAATCCTAGGCCATATCCTAGTAATCCCTCTAATAATTATGGAAATTCCTACAACAACTCTTATGGAAATTATAATAAGATGCCCTCTGAATTTGAGAATAGTGTTAAAGATTTTATGATTCACAAAAGAATTTTAATGCTTTGCTTGAAGATAAATTGCTTAAAGTTGATGATTTGGCTAGGAACGTTGATAGAATTTCTCTTGAGGTTGATTCTTTAAAGCTTAGATCTATTCCTCCTAAGCATGATATCAATGAGTCTCTCAAAGCTATGAGAATTTCCATTTATGAGTGCAAGGAAAGAACCGCTAGGATGCGTGCTTCAAAAGATTCCTTTATTAAAGCGTGTTCTTCCAATACCTATGAAAATCAAGATGAAGATCTAAAAGTTATTGATGTGTCCCCTATCAAATCTTTGTTTTGCAATATGAATCTTGATGAAACTGAATATGATCTTCCTTTACCTAGAAGGCATTCCCAAAATTCGGAGTATTTAGATCTTTATGATGAAATTGATGAAAGTGGGAGTGAAAGAAATAAAAATTTAGATGTTGCTAAACCCACTATACTGGATTTCAAGGAATTTAATTATGAAAGTTGCTCTTTTATTGATTGTATTTCCTTGTTGCAATCCGTGCTAAATTCTCCGCATGCTTATAGTCAAAAGAAAGCCTTCACCGAACATATTGTTGATGCCTTGATGCAATCTTATGAAGAAAAACTTGAGTTGAAAGTCTCTATCCCTAGAAAACTCTATGATGAGTGGGAACCAACTATCAAAATTAAAATTAAAGATCATGAGTTTTATTCTTTGTGTGATTTGGGTGCTAGTGTCTCCACTATCCCCCAAACTTTGTGTGATTTGCTAGATTTCCGTGATCTTGATGATTGCTCTTTAAACTTACATCTCGCGGATTCTACAATTAAGAAACCTATGGGAAGGATTAACGATGTTCTTATTGTTGCAAATAGGAATTATGTGCCCGTAGATTTCATTGTTCTTGATATAGATTGCAATCCTTCTTGCCCTATTATTCTTGGTAGACCTTTCCTTAGAACGGTTGGTGCAATTATTGATATGAAGGAAGGGAATATTAGATTCCAATTTCCATTAAAAAAGGGCATGGAACACTTTCCAAGAATGAAAATACAATTGCCATATGAAACCATCATGAGAGCCACTTATGTATTTCCTTCCAAAGATGGCAATACTTAGATCTATCCTCGCTTTTATGCCTAGCTAGGGGCGTTAAACGATAGCGCTTGTTGGGAGGAAACCCAATTTTATTTTTTAGTTTTTTGTGTTTTTCTTCTGTTAGGGAATAAATAACCCATCTACCCTATGTTTGGATGTGGTTTTGTGTTTTAATTAGTGTTTGTGCCAAGCTAGACCTATTGGATCTTCTTGGATGATAGTTATTTGATCTTGCTGTAATTTCCAGAAACTTTGCGTTCAGTTCCCGAATTATTAAAAATCATCAGAACGTGATAAAATACTTATTCCAATTGCTGCTGATCAATAAACAAATTTTCTAGGTCATCTAATTTTGGTAGATTTTTTGGAGTTCCAGAAGTTTGCGTTAGTTATAGATTACTACAGACTGTTCTGTTTTTGACAGATTCTGTTTTACGTGTGTTGTTTGCTTATTTTGATGAATCTATGGTTAGTAAAATAGTTTATAATCCATAGAGAAGTTGGAATACAGTAGGTTTAACACCAAAATAAATAAAGAATGAGTTCATTACAGTACCTTGAAGTGGTTTTATGTTTTCTTTCTCTAACGGAGCTCACGAGATTTCTATTGAGTTTTGTGTTGTGAAGTTTTCAAGTTTTGGGTGAGTTCTTTTGATGGATTATGGAACAAGGAGTGGCAAGAGCCTAAGCTTGGGGATTCCCATGGCACCCCCAATATAATCCAAGGACACCAAAAAGTCAAAGCTTGGGGATGCCCCGGAAGGCATCCCCTCTTTCGTCCACTTCCATCGGTAATTTACTTAGAGCTATATTTTTATTCACCAACATGATATGTGTTTTGCTTGGAGCGTCTTGTATTATTTGTGTCTCTGTTTGTTAGTCTGCCACAATCATCCTTGTTGTACACACCTTTTGAGAGAGTCATCTATGAATTAAAATTTGTTAGAATACTCTTTGCGCTTCACTTATATCTTTTGAGCTATGTAGTTTTGCTCTATGTGCTTCACTTATATCTTTTGAGCGTTATAATTTTGCTCTATGTGCTTCACTTAGATCTTTTAGAGCACGGTGGTGGTTTGTTTTAAAGAAACTATTGATCTCTCATGCTTCACTTAAATTATTTTGAGAGTCTTAATAGCATGGTAAATTGCTTAATATTAATATGCTTGGTATTCATGATTTGTGGAATTTTCTTTTGAGTGCGTTGAATACTAAGAAAAGATTGAAGCATGATAATTGTTTTGAGATATGGAGGTGATAATTAGAGTCATGCTAGTGGAAGTAGTTGTGAATTTAAAGAATACTTGTGTTAAAGTTTGTGATTCCCGTAGCATGCACGTATGGTGAACCGTTGTGTGATGAAGTCGGAGCATAATTTATTTATTGATTGTCTTCCTTATGAGTGGCGGTCGGGGACGAGCGATGGTCTTTTCCTACCAATCTATCCCCCTAGGAGCATGCGTGTAATACTTTTCTTTGATGACTTCTAGATTTTTGCAATAAGTATATGAGTTCTTTATGACTAATGTTGAGTCCATGGATTATATGCACTTTTTCCCATCCTTCCACCATTGCTAGCCTCTCTAATACCGTGCACTTTTTGCTGGTATCATACACCCACCATATACCTTCCTCAAAACAGCCACCATACTACCTATTATGGCATTTCCATAGTCATTACGAGATATATTGCCATGCAACTTTCCACCATTCCGTTTATTATGACACGCTCCATTATTGTCATATTGCTAGCATGATCATGTAGTTGACATTGTATTTGTGGCAAAGCCACCATTCATAATTCTTTCGTACATGTCACTCTTGATTCATTGCATATCCTGGTACACCGCCGGAGGCATTCATATAGAGTCATATTTGTTCTAAGTATCGAGTTGTAATTATTGAGTTGTAAGAAAAATAAAAGTGTGATGATCATCATTTTTAGAGCATTGTCCCAAGTGAGGAAAGAATGATGGAGACCATGGTTCCCCCACAAGTCGGGATGAGACTCCGGACGAAAAATAATAAAAAAAAGAGGCCATAAAAAAGAATAGGCCCAAACAAACAAAAAATTGAGAGAAAAAGAGAGAAGGGACAATGTTACAATCCTTTTACCACACTTGTGCTTCAAAGTAGCACCACGATCTTCATGATAGAGAGTCTCTCGTTATGTCACTTTCATATACTAGTGGGAATTTTTCATTATAGAACTTGGCTTGTATATTCCAATGATGGGCTTCCTCAAAATGCCCTAGGTCTTCGTGAGCAAGCGAGTTGGATGCACACCCACTTAGTTTCTTTTGTTGAGCTTTCATATACTTATAGCTCTAGTGCATCCGTTGCATGGTGATCCCTACTCACTCACATTGATATCTATTAATGGGCATCTCCATAGCCCGTTGATACGCCTAGTTGATGTGAGACTATCTTCCCCTCTTTTTGTCTTCTCCACAACCACCGTTCTATTCCACATATAAGTGTTATATCCATGGCTCACGCTCATGTATTGCGTGAAGGTTGAAAAAGTTAGAGTATGAAACAATTCCTTGGCTTGTCATCGGGGTTGTGCATAATTTAAATACTTTGTGTGGTGAAGATGGAGCATAGCCAGACTATATGAATTTGTAGGGATAACTTTCTTTGGCCATGTTATTTTGAGAAGACATAATTGCTTTATTAGTATGCTTGAAGTGTTATTATTCTTTATGTCAATATGAACTTTTGTCTTGAATCTTTCTAATCTGAATATTCATACCACAATTAAGAAATTTTGCATTGAAATTATGCCAAGTAGCACTCCGCGTCAAAAATTCTCTTTTTATCTTTTACCTACTCGAGGACGAGCAGGAATTAAGCTTGGGGATGCCTGATACATCTCCAACGTATCTATAATTTTTTATTGCTCCATGCTATATTATCTACTGTTTTGGACTATATTGGGCTTTATTTTCCACTTTTATATTATTTTTGGGACTAACCTATTAACCGGAGGCCCAACCCAGAATTGCTGTTTTTTGCCTATTTCAGTGTTTCGAAGAAACAGAATATCAAATGGAGTCCAAACAGAAAAATCCTTTTTGGAACGTGATTTTCTTCTCGGATAAGACCCAGGAGACTTGGACCCTACTCCAAGAAGTACCGGAGGCGGTCACAAGGGTGGGGGGCGCCCCCCTACAGGGCGCGCCCCCCTGCCTCGTGGGCCCCTCGGTGCTCCACCGACGTACTCCTTCCTCCTATATATATCCACGTACCCCCAAACGATCAGAACAGGAGCCAAAAACCTAATTCCACCGCCGCAACTTTCTGTATCCACGAGATCCCATCTTGGGGCCTGTTCCGGAGCTCCGCCGGAGAGGGCCGTCATCACGGAGGGCTTCTACATCATCATAGCCTCTCTGATGAAGTGTGAGTAGTTTACCTCAGACCTTCGGGTCCATAGTTATTAGCTAGATGGCTTCTTCTCTCTTTTTAGATCTCAATACAATGTTCTCCCCCTCTCTTGTGGAGATCTATTCGATGTAATCTTCTTCTTTTGCGGTGTGTTTGTTGAGACCGATGAATTGTGGGTTTATGATCAAGTCTATCTATGAATAATATTTGAATCTTCTCTGAATTCTTTTATGTATGATTGGTTATCTTTGCAAGTCTCTTTGAATTATCCGTTTGGTTTGGCCAACTAGATTGGTAGTTCTTGCCATGGGAGAAGTGCTTAGCTTTGGGTTCGATCTTGCGGTGTTCTTTCCCAGTGACAGAAGGGGCAGCAAGACACGTATTGTATCGTTGCCATCGAGGACAACAAGATGGGGTTTATTTCATATTGCATGAATTTATCTCTCTACATCATGTCATCTTGCTTAAAGTGTTACTCTGTTTTTAACTTAATACTCTAGATGCATGCTAGATAGTGGTCGATGAGTGGAGTAATAGTAGTAGATGCAGAATCATTTCGATCTACTTGTCACGGACGTGATGCCTATATACATGATCATGCCTAGATATTCTCATAACTATGCTCAGTTTTGTCAATTGCTCAACAGTAATTTGTTCACCCACCGTAGAAAACTTATGCTCTTGAGAGAAGCCACTAGTGAAACCTATGGCCCCCGGGTCTATTCTCGCCATATCAATCTCCATCACTTTAATCTTGCTTTGTTTTTACTTTGCCTTTTACTTTCCACTTTGCATCTTTATATCAAAAATACTAAAAATATTATCTATCGGATCTCACTTTCGTAAGTGACCGTGAAGGGATTGACAAACCCCTAATCGCGTTGGTTGCGTTGAGATCTTTGTGTTGTGTAGGTACGAGGGACTTGCGCGTGGCCTCCTACTGGATTGATACCTTGGTTCTCAAAAACTAAGGGAAATACTTACGCTACTCTGCTGCATCATCCTTTCCTCTTCGGGGAAAACCAACTTAAGCTCAAGAGGTAGCAGTCGGCTAGCAAGTTCTTGAAAGAGTTGGTGTGTCATTTTGGAGTTCTGGCAAGGATCGTCACCGACAACGACACCCAATTCACGAGCCACGCCTTCATGCAATATGTTCGTACCCTTGGATACAAGATCTCATTCGCCTATGTGGCACACCCCCGGAGCAACGGACAAGCTGAGAGGGCGAACACTGAAGTGCTACTCGGACTCAAGACAAGAACTTTCGATACGCTGCAGAAGCACGGCACGCGGTGGATTGAGGAGCTGCCGGTAGTTCTGTGGTCCCTCAGAACAACACCACCTAACCGAGCTACCGGGCAGACTCCCTTCTCCTTGGTCTATGGCGCAGAAGCAGTTATCCCCACGAAACTCATTTAAGGGTCCCCTCGAGTACTTGCATATGATGAAGTAGCGCAAGATCAGCACCGGCGTGACGACGTTGTGCTACTCGAGGAGAACCGTCTCCGGGCTGCTACGTGTGTTGCACGCTACCAGCAGGCCCTGCGTCGCTATCACAGCCGCAGGGTTCATGCCCGATGTTTTGAGGAAGGTTACCTTGTCCTTAGGCGCATTCAGTTCGCCAAGGGTACAAACAAGTTATCACTGAAGTGGGAAGGCCCTTACCGGGTGGTACGAGTCACCAGACCCGATGCAGTCCGTCTGGAGACCGGAGATGGCACTCAGTTGCAAAACTCATGGAATATTGAGCATCTCCGTAAGTACTACCCGTAAGGCGCGAGGCTATTGGGCACTGCCTGGCAACCACCCTTTTGTACAGGCCCTACCTCAGCTGCATGTAACCCCTTGTACAAAGAGGGGCGATGGCCCCGTGCAAGAGAAAATAAAGAAGCACTGTAGGGGGCCCCAACTAAGATTGCATGCATGCACGAGCACACCAAGATCACTGCATAAGCATTTCATGAGCATTTTCATATGCATATAGATAGGATTGCATCCTGCATTCATTCTCATCTACATGGAGTTGTAGGTTCCTGCCGTGAACTTGGCTTCGACAAGGGATGAGAAGATTGCACGGCACATCGATCCCCGGCAAAGCCAAACAGATAAGTTTTACCTCTTGTCTATTAGTGTTCTATAAGGCTATGACTTTGCATAAGAAAACCTCGCCTCTCTTTTGCAACTTAGGTGCTCCCATCCATGACTCGAACGATGCTTCAGTCAGGATGGTCACAGTAGCCTTTGGTAAAAAGGAGCCGGCGGGGGGTTGGCCCCTCTGTCTGTTCCCCGACAGACGCGGCTCTCCGGCAGACAAAGATGGTGCCGGCAGGATATCCTGCCGGGGAATACTCGTTTATTATTAAAGAGGAACTCCACCTCTGCATGGGCATACACAAGGACGGGTTCCCGGCAAGGTTCATCTTTTTCATTCATATGCTGATACAAGTATAAGCATTACAGAGCACAAAGATGGACTTGAGAGATTACATTATTTGAATTAAAATTTGGCGATTGCCTACAAGTTTAAGATTGAAAAAAGATAAGTGCCCCGTAACCCCTCTTTTCTTTTCTCTGCTCCTCCTCCCCAGGATATTGAGGTAGGAGGGAGAGAAGAATAAAAGGGGCGCTTAGAGGGAGAGAACAACGAAGAGATCAGTGAAGCGGCCACCTGCTGTGACCCCCAGACGACACACTCCCAGGAGCTGCACAAGGTGACGGGTAGGGCCCGTTGCCCCTCCCAAGGGAAGTGGGGGGGCAGAAACGGTAGCGGCATCACGCACAATGAGCATGCGGTGCTACTGTCGTCTCGATAGGCTAGGAGGGGGCGTCTTCTCCAGTGTTGACCCCCAGCTCCACCACAAGAAGGACTCGAGGCATGCCACGCCCCACCTGGCGGGCAGGAAGGCGCGCCTCTCATCAACAACAGCCCCAAGACCTCCGGGAGGGGCAATGTTGGGATTACCAATGATCTCCAGCCCCGCCTCCCGGCCGGGCCTTGAAGAGACCAAGATATTCACCACACCAAGGACCAGATTCACTCCCCGAGCGCCAACACCAGCATGGGGCAACAATGGCCCCAAGCAGAAGCCCGGGGGCTGGCCCCAGGCTCCTCTCTTCGGCATCGCCGGTGGAAGCAGAGAATAAGGAAAGAAGAAGAGAAATGCAAAGGTGGATACTTCCGCCCTCCTCCACCCCTCCTTTTATAGGCGGGACGAGGAGGGGGGATACTCCATCAACGGGTGACCACCGCCCTCCTCCGCCAATTCAAGGCAGGCGGACCCACCTCAAGATGCCCTCCCGCGCCACTCGCCTCCGTTACCTACCCCGCGCGATGCATGCGGCTAAGGATAAGGGCACACTATGGGAAGAGTAAATTGGCTGTTTCTACCCCCATGTGTTAAATTAATTCATGGGCCATCACTACAGCGGCCCCACCACTATTGGCTTTACACCGCGCGCGGGGAAATCGGAAACCGTCCCGAAATCAAGACTAATGGAGCCGCAAAGGAAACCTCAAGGGGCCAACCCCTTCAACGATCCTGCCTATGCACTTATTAGGCCCTACCCCGATGACGCTCAGCAGCACGTTCGGGGCAGGCCCGGGGGCTTCTGTCGGTGCAACAAACTCTGGGTCCGTTGCCGAATTGTGCACAGGCACGAGGTCAAGATTGAAGCACCAGCTTAAGTCAGAGATTGAAGAACCAAGAGATTTGAAGAGCCAATATGCAGCCCAGAAGGACCAAGATCAAGCCAGAGGAACAAGATATCGGCAAGAGAAGGGCCTCCCTTGCCGGGCAGGCGAGCCCGGCAAGGGCAAGGCCACCACCAGAAGCAGGCAACCAAGGCACCCCGGCAAGGTCTGTTGGGGCTCGTGGGGGCATAACCACCCCACCAACCACTCAAGTATGACCCACGTCGTCGATCAGTGCGGCGTCAAGCCGCAAGATGATTAAGTGGCAACCATTCGCCACATGGCAACCATTTCCTACAGAAGAAGCCTACAAATGACACCCGTCCTGCGATGTGTCAAGGGAACAGGCACGGAGCTGTCGAGATAGCCCGGCAAGCCTTGCTGGGCAACCAGTGATGTGACACTAAGCGGTGCATTTAATGCACCCTGTCAGCCCGCAGAGTTAGGTATGATAGCATTGTTTGCTATCATATCAGTGGATAATGACCACTTTGCCATTGTGGTGACCCCTTAAACTATAAAAGGAGGCCCACGACACCCTTAGGAAGGGTTGGAAAGTTGAGGAACCCACACCTCCATACGCGCGTAGTCGCTCCTGCCCTACGGCAACCCTGTCGGGCAAAGTGTACTGCATATCACCATTCCCATTCCACTATCAATCCACTAAAGCAGGAGTAGGGTCTTACGCCTCGCGGCGGCCCGAACCTGGGTAAATCGCTTGTGTGCTCTCTGTTGTGCTGCCGTGCGCTGGTCTGCTCTTTGTGCAACGCATCGTCCCCTTGCCTGACCAGCAAGTGGCCTCTTGGTCCCATAGGTGGTCGTGGATATCCCACGACATGGATCGTGAGAGTTTGTGATGGACTAAGTTGGGACACCCCTACAGATTTTTATCTTTCGAAAGTCGTGCCCGCGGTTATGTGGCAGATGGGAGTTTTTAATATCCGGTTGGAGTGAAGTTTACACTAAACTCGGTAAAATACACCAATCGTGTGTGTAACCGTGATCATCTCTTTTCGACGAAGTTCGGGAAGAGAACACAATGGGGTTATGATTGCAACGTAAGTAGTTCAGGATCACTTCTTGATCATTACTAGTTTGCGACCGTATGCGTAGCCCCTCATCTAATTCTTGTATTCGTAAGTTAGCCACCATACAAATGCTTAGTGCTTGTTGCAACCTCACCACTTAACCATACCATTCCTATCTTAAGCTATGTTAGTTTTGACACCGAGGGTGATATGATTGCTGAGTCCCTGTGGCTCACAGTATACTACAAACACAGATGCAGGTACCCATGAGGCAGATACTGGTGATGCCACTGAGCTTCAGTGGGAGTTCGATTAAGAACATGGGCGGATGTACGTCACATATCTGGACGATCAGTAGTAGCGACTAGTTGGGTCGGTCGGGGCCTAGCTTGGGTGGTTCTCCCTTTTATCATTTGTGTTTCGTACGTAGTCGGACCCTTCTCTGCCTCTTGACAGATTATATTATTTGATGATAATTGTGTGGATTTGTGGCGAGTGTAAGCCAAAGCTTGTATTCTATCTATTCAATACATGAGATGCGCAAAGATACAACCACTCTTGTGACCATACCAATATGCGCTTATGCCCCAAGTCATGCATCGACACGTGTGGAGTATAGTTGCATATTAGGCGTTACAACGGCATCGATCCAGAATAATCGGCGACCCCGTAACATGGAGGCGAGATCCGGCGGGCTCTGCTCGAGGGGATCAGCGGCAGGGCGATCCTGATGGACTCCGACATTAGGAGTTGAGATAGAGATTTGTTGAGAGAAAGAAATAATTTCGTCCACAAAAATCTTTTGGTTTCGTGAACGAAGAAGAAAATAGGTCATGGATAGATATGATGAGGAATAGAGAAATCTCATGTGAGTAAATTTTTATTATCACCTTCTCTCTTCAATTATCAATGACTGCCATCTCCACACACAAAAAAGAAACGCAGTCAAAGATCTAACAAGAAAACACAAGTTATCAATGGTCCACATATACATCTGATCGTGCAGCCATAGGCCCACATCCCAATATATATAAAAACAGAACACCCACAAAGCCCATGGGCTACAACACAACAAAAGAGAAAAGACGAGCTAGCCGACAAGCCAAGGCCACGTGAAACAGGAACGCATCAGCGTGGGGAATGCATCAGCCTAGGGAAATAGCACAAATCTTAAAGTTCTATCCAATGATAATGTGAGGTAATTATTTCACATCTAGATGTGAAATAGCAATCCCATTTTATATTAATGATTTCACATTTGTCATGATTTAAATTGGGTATTTTTTAAGTTTAGATTTATTATAAAAGTTCATTAGAAGTACAAAGCAAACATGATAAAAAAAAATTAGCCGTCAATGTGTCGCTCTCGTCGTTCCCCTGCTGAATTTTGTCAACGGCAGCCAGAAAATCTTCGTGCATGTGCCTCGAAGTGCCAATGTACTAGGGCCACAATCGTTGATGTTGAACCATTGAATTGATCTGAAGCGGCTGACACCAAATCTCGCCATCGTGCATGCACGAAGAAAAATCTAACCTTGCCTCCCCAAGGATATGACAAGAATCTATGATGGAGATCTATCCAAGTGGATGAATTCGAGGAGGATCAAAGCCTGAAAGATCAACTCAAAGAAGAAGTGTTGCCATCCGCCCGAGCGCTGCCCCTGCAATGACTAAAACCCCTAACCTAAACCACTCACCGGATCAGAGACATCGGGATTCTTCTCCCGGTCATGGGCCAACGAAATGACAGGTGGAAAGGGGCGAATCCACGGGCTCGCCAATAGAGCCTAGAAGTGTCGAGTTTGCCCTAATCGCCAAATTGGGTATTTACCTTTCCTACCTAAAAGCCTAGTGTTCCCCGTTTGGCCCTCCTTTCGTCCAGTCTCTATAGCGATCAAAGCGGTCGGTCGATCTCAACTGACTCCCTGCGATTGATCGGGCCCAAGCGTGATCTTAGTTTTTTAGTTTATTTTTTCAATGTTCAGAATATAATTTGTTGTTAGTTTCAGTCGGCTAGGAATTAGAGATTGTCAAAAATCAACTGATTAATCGATTTTATCGTTCGACTATTAATGGGCCAACTTCTTACAAATTCGAGGTTTTAGCACTAAAATATGCTATATTCAATACAAAACAATATTGGACAGAAATGTTACCTTGATTTCTTCCCTTAAAATCCTTGTACAACACTAAAGTCCAAGGTTCTTTGATTCTCTCACAGCCACAACCAAAATAAATTGCTAGCAAACAACACAACACTACAATACACATATTGCTAGGACTAGGCCTGATTTATCGTTAGATTCCTGATAAATTGCTTATCAGAATGATAAATCAACACAAGTGGTTAATGGTGATGATATGGCATGTCTTATCGATCACCCTTGAGTAGGAATAAATCAGCCGCTAAATCGTTGAACCGGTCGATTTCTTAATAGTGGTTTTTCTATTGATTGTTGACCAACCCAGAGAATCCTATGTAGCCTAGCGATCATCCCCCGCACCACTTCTCCATTCCCCATCACCTCCCACATCCCAACGCACGCTAGCTCTTCCACAACAAGTGTCAGTCAATGATGAGTGATATTTTTCCCTCATCACACCGTTGTTAACCCGGATAATCTTTGATTTTTGAAAAAATCACTCTGATATTGCCACTAATGACAAATGAATGTGAGAGATCATGAAATCTTTTATTTAATTTGTTTCCATAGGAAAAGAGGACAGACATGGATGGACATCATCACTTAGAAGGAAACAAAGCTTGTGGGAGAAGGAAGGAAGGATTGGGGCGTAATAGTCTATCCAGAGCTCAAGACGGCGTCGGGTACGAGCGCATAAGTGCTGACAACTCCGGGAGGTCCAACCAACCAACAAATATAAAGGGACTCATACCAGATTCTCAAGATGAGAGCATCGAGAACACCATTCATGAAACAAAAGCCATCTTCCAACCCTAGCCACCACCATCTTCCATCTCATCTCCAAAGTCGCCGCCATCACCATCACCGTAGCAACTCCCCTCCAAGTTAGCCATACTTGTAATCGTATTCGCATTTGGCAACCATTGTAAGACATATTATTAATAAATCATTTATCTGTATGTCTTCTCCTATAATTTCCTCTTGCAACCTGATCCTCATGTATGAGTAATTCATTAAGGCAATGGGCGGAGCATAGCCTTGCAACCCTATGTATTTGTATGACGGATCGTTGAAATGACTTTGAATAATTAATGTCATGTATATGTCTAATTGCTACGGAGTTGTATTTTATCTCTTTCTCGTTCTACGACCTTGCTAGTACTGAGGATCTCGGAGTTCGGTCAAGGAGGAGGTAAGGAGCGAGGAGGACGCGAAATACTATTCTGAACACCAGTGGCAGAAAGGTTTAGTACGGCAGCGGAAAACCAATCCTTGAGAATTCATGTGGTTTAGGCATTAAACACCCAATGCTTTTGTCTAAATATTTACTCTTAATAATCGAGGTAATCCATAGAGATGATAAGGGCCTACGGTTGAACAAAAGACGTACTCTTGATCCAGGTCACGCACCGGTCAAGGCATAATTTGTACACATCCCCTACTTCATTGCGTTGCAAGCACATCTTAACAGGTGTCTTATAGAGTACAAATTAATATCACTAGATGACCCATTGCGTCAATTGGTGCAGAGAGCAACTGTAGTCTGGAAGTTAAGCAAACTACTTGAAGTATTTTTCCTTAAGCGTGTGAAAACAATTTTCTCATCCCACGCAGTTCGAAAGGTAAGAGAACTATTTCAAGTATTTTTTTCTTAACTGTCTGCAAATGATTCTCTCATCCCAAAATTTGGTCAAAGTTCGAAACTACAACTAGTTGAATAGAGAAGTTAGTGAACTATTTACAACTACAAGTAGAAAGTAAGCAACACTATGGGCAGCACATATGATAAATGCTCATTCTACACATCACCCTTAAAAGAAATTAGCATGAATAAGAATACATATGGGAATGATATAAAAATCAGATGCCAATGAAAGGCTGGAAACTGAAGTATAAGAAAATAATAGACACCCAGATGTGGCTTTGGAGGTTTGGTTTCCTCGTTGTACTGTGATACGTCCATTTTGCATCATGTTTTCCTACTGTTATTTATTATGGTTTGGATCATTATTTTACTTTATGATGCAATTCTAATGCCTTTTATCTCTTAGTTTGCAAGATTTACATGAAGAGGGAAATTGTCGGCAGCTGGAATTCTGGACTTAGAAAAGCCACATCAGATATAGCTATTCTCTGGAACTCCAAATGACCTAAAAATTTACTGAGAATTATTTTGGAATTAATAAAAATCACTGGAAGAATAGCCATCGGGAGGGACCCCACCAGTGAGCCACAAGCTCAGGTGGCACCCCCCTAGGGCGCGCCACCCGGGCTTGTGGGCCCACTAGTAGGCCTCCATGGCCATCTTTCTCTTATATGATGCCATTTCCCTAGAAAAAAATTAAAGAAACGACTTTCGGGATGAAGCGCCGCCATCTCGAGGCAGAATGTGGGCAGGAGCACCTTTGCTCTTCGGCGGAGCCATTCCGCCGGGGATACTTCCCTTTGGGAGAGGGAAATCGAAGCCATTGACATCACCAACATTCTTCTCATCGTGGGAGGACCAATCTTCATCAACATGTTCACCAGCACCATCTCATTCAAACCATAGTTCATCTCTTATATTCAATCTTTGTCCTAAAACCTCAGATTGGTACCTGTTGGTTGCTAGTAGTGTTGATTACATCTTGTAGTTGATGCTAGTTGGTTTATTTGGTGGAAGATTGTATGTTCATATCCTTAAGAATATTCAATACACCTCTGATCTTGAACATCAATATGATTTGTGAGTAGTTACTTTTATTCTTGAGGACATGGAGAAGTCTTGTTATAAGTAATCATGTGAAGTTGGTATTCGTTCAATATTTTGATGATATGTATGTTGTTCTCCTTTAGTGGTGTCATGTGAACGTCGACTACATGAAACTTCATCATACTTGAATCTAAGGGAAGGCATTAGGAAGTAATAAGTAGATGATGGGTTGCGAGAGTGACAGAAGTTTAAACACTAGTTTATGTGTTATTCCGTAAGGGGCTGATTTGGATCCATATGTTTCATGCTATAGTCAGATTTATCTTAATTTTTCTTTCGTATTTGTGGATGCTTGCGAGAGGGGGTAGTCATAAGAGGGTTGCTCGTTCAAGTAAGAACAACACCCTAGCACCGGTCCACCCACATATCAAATTATCAAAGTAGTGAACGTGAATCAACTAAACATGATGAACGTGACTAGACTAGACTTCCCAGGTGTCCTGGAGAACGCTTTGCTCATTATAAGAAGTACTTTCAGCTTGTCTTTTGCTATAAAAAGGATTGGGCCACCTTGCTGCACTCTTCTTACAATTGTTACTTGTTACTCCTTCGAATTACCTTGCTGTAAAACTATCTATTATTGCTACTTTCAGTACTTGCAGAGAATACATTGCTGAAAACCGCTTGTCATTTTTCTTTCAGCTTCTCGTTGAGTTCGACACTCTTACGTATCGAAAGGACTACCGTTGATACTCTATACTTGTGGCCCGTCAAGACTCTTTTCTGGCGCCGTTGCCGGGGAGTGAAGTGCCTTTGGTAAGTGGAATTTGGTAAGGAAACATTTTTATTACGTGCTTTTACTGTTACTTGTCACCATGAAAAATAATCTGTTGAGGGGCTTTTTGGGTTATCTTCACCTCAACCGAAAGTGGTAAAAGTTGCCCCTCAACCTACTGAAGCTACTCAAAATATTTATTGTGAGATTCCCTCGGGTATTTTAGAGAAACTAATAGCTAATCCTTATGCATGAGATGAGACTATACATCCTAATTTGCACTTAATTTATATAGACGAAATTTGTGGATTGTTTAAGAGTCAATTACGCCGGTGGTGCTAGAACTTGGCGCAAATGGTCACTTTGATGCTAGAAGTTGCGGTGTACATCGAAGTGGTGCAAAAACTTGGCTCGACCGTGCAAATACAGTGCATGTCCCATTTTGTATACAGAATCTGTGCTCACTAGGCACATGGGGTCCGCTGTCCGGAAGAAAGGTTTTTCTTCAAAAAAACCTCAGAATATATATTTTTGACAAAAAAGACCCTACGGACGTAACATTTTCTTCTCTATGCCCTGTTTGTCCCGCCTGTAAATATTTACGGAAGAACATTTTGTGCAAGTTTCGAACACGCGACCACGGGCTGCCAAAACAGACAAGCTAAACACTCACCCTACAAGTTGATATATTCAGTACTGATATCAACCGTATAAATATTTAGCCAACACTCATGTGGAGCTTAATGGCTTGCAGATATTGCAGCCCATTTTGCACAAGCTATTTTAAGATATTTAAAAAATATATGTTGTAAAATTTTGTTCCAATATTTACGTGTTATAAATATTATGTAAAAACTTATGTTCAAATATTTATGTGTTATCTATATTATGTAAATAAATTACGTTCCAATATTTATGTGTTATCAATATTATGTAAATAAAATCATTGAAATATATACCCATATATTATATATAAAGTAATTTTTAGGAAAAAATATTTAGTTAATACGGACATTTAGATGTATATTAGATACAATGTTTAATGAATACAAAAAATTATACACAGACGGATATTTAGATTTTAGAATGACGAAAACATTTAGAATGAATACAAAAAATTATACACAAACGGACATTTTAAATTATATCAACATTTTTTGGAATTCATAAATATTATTCAAATACACGAATCTGTTTTGAAATAATACATGAACAAGTTTATTTAATATAAATTTTAAATGTCTGTATTAACTAAAGATTTTATATAATACATGGGTGTATATTTAAATGATTTTATTTACTAATCATGGTTTGTTTGTGTACAATTTATAGCACACATATATTTAAACATAATTTTCATGACTTACATTTTATAAATATCTTAAAAAAAGAAGCTCGCGCAACATGGGCCGCAATATCTACAGCCCATTTAAACTTCAGATGCGTCCTGTTTAATATATATAGTCTAGTTATCCATTGAGGACATCGTGAATTGGACAATTGTTTGATAGGGTTTCTTTGTACCGTGGTCGCTTCGAATCCTGGCCTCCCCTTTTTCCTGATAATGTTGACATGCAGGACCCGTTGGTTAGAGATGAATAATGGCACGTAGATAGGGACTTTTATAAAAAATATATTTCAAGGGTGTTTTTGAAAAAAATCAGGCCACATGCCCCCTCTCCTAGGTCCAGTGACTGACAGCGGGACCCACGAGCCTAGTCGGCGTAGATTCCATATACCAATGCAATAAGCACTATATTTGTATGCTCGAGCCAAGTTTTTGCACCACTTTAATGCACATCGCAACTTCTAACACCAAAGCGACCGTTTGCGCCAAGTACTAGCACCACCAATGTAATTGAATCATTGTTTAAACTTGCAGGTTTATCCGAGGATGGAGTTGAGAAGAAAGTTTTCCCTTTATCTTTGGGGGAAGGGGACATTATCTTGGTACATGCTATTGGATAATATTGAAACATGGGACTGGAATCAATTGAAACTGAAATTCCACCAGAAATTTTAGCATATGCATCTGCTTCATCATGATCGGAATTATATATATAATTTTTAGCCTCGTGAAGGAGAAAGTATCGCTCAAGCTTGGGGGAGGCTTACATATATGATGCACACATGGCCCAATTATGAGCTCTCAAGAGGACTGGAATTACAAAAAAATTATGCTCGTATTTGTAATGATGATAAAGCAAAGCTTGACACTTCTTCTCCTAGTTCTTTTATGAAGAGAACGATTGAATTCAAATGGGTTATTATTGAAAGAATTAAACATAAGTCTGAAGATTGGGAAATCAACACATGTAATGAGTCAGGTATGAATCTTCAATATGATTGTGTTAAATCTTTATAGAGAAAGATGATTTTCATAAGTTTAGTGCAAAATATGGACTTGACTCTGAGATAGTAGATACTTTATGTGAATCTTTTGCTGCTCATGTTGATCTACCTAAGGAGAAGTGATTTAAATTCCATCCCCTATTGAAGAAATTTGTAGAGAACCTGTTATGGCTAAAGCTGAAACAATTATTTATAATTGATCCATTTGTACATGTTGCTTATATTGAGAAACCTCCTTTTCCTATTAGGATTAAGGAACATGCTAAAGTTACAACTGTGGTTAACAAGAGTAATCTTAAAACACCAAAACCCTCTGAACAAATTAGAGCTGATCCTAATATTGCAGTAGTCAAATATGTTTTTGTTGATAACATTGATGGGCGGGTCATTTATTTATGTGACGAAGGAACTAGGATTTCTAAAGAAGATAAATTAAATAAGAGCAAACCTATAGTTGGCATGCTTGTTGTTTCTATTAAAATTGGGGATCATTATTATCATGGTTTATGTGATATGGGTGCTACCGTAAGCGCTATTACGTTCACTTTATATCAATAAGTTATGGATGATATTGCATCTGTTGAGATAGAAGATATTTATGTTACTATTAAGCTTGCACACCGAGATACTATTTCACCACTTGGGATTGTTGGAGATGTTGAAGTCTTGTGTGGTAAGATCAAATACCCTACTGATTTTCAAGTACTTGGATCACTGCAAGATGATTTTTGTCCTATTATATTTGGTAGACCTTTCTTGAACACTGTTAATGCTAATATTGATTGTGCTAGGGAGACAGCCAGTGTTAATTTTGGTGATGTATCTCATGAATTTAATTTCTCCAAGTTTCGTAGACAACCACATGATAAAGAACTACCTAGTAAAAATGAAATTATTGGTCTTGCTTCTATTGTTGTGCCTCCTACTAATCCATTAGAACAATATCAGCTAGATCATGAAAATGATATGCATATGCATGAAAGAAATGAAATAGATGAAATATTCTTTAAGTAAGCACCTATCCTTAAACACAATTTGCATGTTGAAACCTTGGGAGGTCCTCTCCCACCTAAGAGTGATCATGTGTGTGAATTAAAGAAATTGCCTGATACAGTGAAATATGCTTATCTTGATGAACAGAAAATATATCTTGTTATTATCAATACTAACCTTCCAATGCACGAGGAAAAGAGACTACTTAAAACTTTAAGGAAGCATAATGCTGCAATTGGATATACGCTTGATGATCTTAAGGGCATTAGTCCCACTTTATTTCAGCACAAGATTAATATGGAGCCTGGCGCTAAACCAGTCATCGATCATCAATGCCGTTTGACTCCCAAAATGAAGGATGTGGTAAGAGCTGAAATATTAAAGCTTCTGGAGGCAAGTATCATTTATCCTATAGCTGATAGTAGATGGGTAAGTCTTGTTCATTGTGTCCCTAAGAAAGGAGGCATTACTGTTGTTCGTAGTGATAAAAATGAATTTATCCACAAAGAATTGTAACCGGATATAGGATGGTAACTGATTTTAGAAAATTAAACAAAGCTACTAGAAAAGATCATTTTCCTTTGCCTTTCATTGATCAAATGTTAAAAAGATTGTCTAAGTACACACACTTTTTCTTTCTTGATGGCTATTTTGTTTTTCTCAAATACCTGTATCAAAACAAGATCAAGAGAAACTACTTTTACTTGTCCTTTTAGAACTTATGCTTATAAACGTATGCCTTTTAGCTTATGTAATGCACCTGCTACTTTTCAAAGATGTATCGCTGCTATATTCTCTGATTTCTGTGAGAATTTTTTTGATGTAGTCATGGATGATTTTTCCGTTTACGTAACTTCTTTTGATGATTGCTTGTGCAAACTTAACCAAGTTTTGTAGAGAAGTGAAGAGACCAACCTCGTCTTGAACTGGGAGAAGTGTCACTTCATGATAAATGAAGGTATAGTCCCTGGTCATAAGATTTCTGAAAGAGGTATTAAATTAGATAAGGCTAAAGTTAATGTGACTGAGAAAATGCCATGTCCTAAAGATATCACATGTATAAGAAGTTTCCTTGGTCATGCTGGTTTTTATAGAAGGTTCATTAAAAATTTCGCTAAAATTTCGAGGCCTCTAACTAATCTCCTACAAAAATATGCTCCATTTGTTTTTTATGATGATTGTGTAGAAGCCTTTCAAATACTTAAGAAAGCCTTAATTTATGCGCTTGTTGTTCAATCACCTGATTGAAACCTATCCTTTCAAATTATGTGTGATGCTAGTGATTGTGCTATTGGTGTTGTTTTAGTTCAAAGAGTTGATAAGAAACTAAATGTTATTCATTATGCTAGTAAGCCCTTAGGTAGCGCTCAAAGAAATTATGCTACTACCGAGAAAGAATTTTTAGCAGTTGTGTTCATGTGTGTTAAATTCGGACCTCAGATTGTTGATTCTAAAGTTACTATTCACACCGATCACGCTGCTATTAAATATTTTATGGAAAATAAAGATGCTAAACCTAGATTTATTAGGTGGGTTCTTTTACTACAAGGGTTTGACCCTGCATATTGTTGATAGAAAAGGAGCTGAAAATCCTGTAGCAGATAATTTGTCTAGGATAGAAAATGTTCTTAATGACCCACTGCTGATTGATGATATTTTTCCTGATGAGCAATTAGTTGTTGTAAATGCTTCTACTTCTCGCAATAATCCTTGCTATGCGGACTATGCTAATTTTATTGTTGCTAAATATATACCACCTAGTGACACATTCCAACAAAAGAAAAAGTTATTCTTTGATTTAAGACATTACTTTTGGGATGACCCACATTTGTATAAAGAAGGAGTAGATGGTGTTATTAGACGTTGTGTACTGAGCATGAGCAGGAACAAATCCTAAGGAAGTGTCATTCCGAGGCTTACGGAGGGCACCATGCGGGAGACAGAACAGCACATAAGGTATTACAATCTGGTTTTTATTGGCCTACTCTCTTCAAAGATGCACGTAAGTTTGTCCTTTCCTATGATGAACGTCAAAGAGTTGGTAATATTGGTAGACGTCACTAAATGCCTATCAATTATTCACTTGTTATTCAACCGTTTGATGTTTGGTTTCTTTATTATGTGGGACCTTCCTTCCTCTAATGGATACACTCATATTTTAGTTGTTATTGATTATGTTACTAAGTGGGTAAAAGATATTGCAACTAGTAGTGCTGATCACAACACCTCTATTAAAATACTTAAGGAAGTTTTTTTCCGAGGTTTGGAGTCCATAGATATTTGATGACTAATGGTGGTTCGCATTTTATTCATGGTGTTGGGGAACGTAGCAGAAATTCAAAATTTTCCTACGTGTCACCAAGATCTATCTATGGAGAAACCAGCAACGAGGGGAAGGAGAGTGCATCTACATACCCTTGTAGATCGCTAAGCGGAAGCGTTCAAGTGAACGGGGTTGATGGAGTCGTACTCGCCGTGATCCAAATCACCGATGATCCTAGTGCCGAACGGACGGCACCTCCGCGTTCAACACACGTGCAGCCCGGTGACGTCTCCCATGCCTTGATCCAGCAAGGAGAGAGGGAGAGGTTGAGGAAGACTCCATCCAGCAGCAGCACAACGGCATGGTGGTGGAGGAGGAGCGTGGTGATCTAGTAGGGCTTCGCCAAGCACTACGAGATATGAGGAGGAGAGAGGTAGGGCTGCACCAACAGGGAGAGATCAAATCGTTTGTATTGGGCAGCCCCTAGGCCTCATATATATAGGGGAAGGGGAGGAGGGTGCGCCCCCTCTAGGGTTCCCACCCCTAGAGGGGCGGCAGCCCTAGATGGGTTTTGGGTGGTGGCCAAGAGGGGGAGGAGAGGGAGGCGCAGGGAGCATGGGCCTTAGGGCCCATCTGCCCTTAGGGTTTGCCCCCTCTCCTCTTCCCTTGTGCCTTGGGCCTTGTGGGAGGGCGCACCAGCCCACCTGGGGCTGGTCCCCTTCCACACTTGGCCCATGCTGCCCTCCAGGGCTTGTGGCCCCACTTGGTGGACCCCCGGGACCCTCCCGGTGGTCCCGGTACGTTACCGGTAAAACCTGAAACCTTTCTGGTGACAAAAACAGGACTTCCCATATATAAATCTTTACCTCCGGACCATTCCGGAACTCCTCGTGACATTCGGGATCTCATCCGGGACTCCGAACAACATTCGGTAACCACATACAAACTTCCTTTATAACCCTAGCGTCATCGAACCTTAATTGTGTAGACCCTACGGGTTCGGGAGACATGCAGACATGACCGAGACGTTCTCCGGTCAATAACCAATAGCGGGGTCTGGATACCCATGTTGGCTCCCACATGTTCCACGATGATCTCATCGGATGAACCACGATATCGAGGATTCGATCAATCCAGTATACAATTCCCTTTGTTTAGCGGTATTGTACTTGCCCGAGATTCGATCGTCGGTATCCCGATACCTTGTTCAATCTCGTTACCGGCAAGTCTCTTTACTCGTTCCGTAACACATCATCCCGTGATCAACTCCTTGATCACATTGTGCACATTATGATGATGTCCTACCGAGTGGGCCCAGAGATACCTCTCCGTCACACGGAGTGACAAATCCCAGTCTCGATTCGTGCCAACCCAACAGACACTTTCGGAGATACCTCTAGTGTACCTTTATAGCCACCCAGTTACGTTGTGACGTTTGGCACACCCAAAGCATTCCTATGGTATCCGGGAGTTGCATAATCTCATGGACTAAGGAAATGATACTCGACATTAGAAAAGCTTTAGCATACGAACTACACGATCTTTGTGCTAGGCCTAGGATTGGGTCTTGTCCATCACATGATTCTCCTAATGATGTGATCCCGTTATCAACGACATCCAATGTCCATGGTCAGGAAACCGTAACCATCTATTGATCAACGAGCTAGTCAACTAGAGGCTTACTAGGGACATGGTGTTGTCTATGTATCCACACATGTATCTGAGTTTCCTGTCAATACAATTATAGCATGGATAATAAACGATTTATCATGAACAAGGAAATATAATAATAACCTATTTATTATTGCCTCTAGGGCATATTTCCAACAGTCTCCCACTTGCACTAGAGTCAATAATCTAGTTCACATCGCCATGTGATTAACATTCACAGGTCACATCGCCATGTGACCAACATCCAAAGATTTTACTAGAGACAATAATCTAGTTCACATCACTATGTGATTAACACTCAATGAGTTATGGGTTTGATCATGTTGCTTGTGAGAGAGGTTTTAGTCAACGGGTCTGCAACATTCAGATCCGTATGTACTTCGCAAATCTTTACGCTATATTTGGAGCCATTTCAAAACACTGTTCTACTTGGAGCTATTCTAAATTGTTGCTCCATTATACGTATCCGGTATCTCTACTCAGAGCTATCCGGATAGGTGTTAAGCTTGCATCGACGTAACTCTTTATGTCGAACTCTTTATCACCTCCATAACCGAGAAACATATCCTTATTCCTCTAAGGATAATTTTGACCGCTATCTGGTGATCTACTCCTAGATCACCTTTGTACCCTCTTGCCAGACATGTGGCAAGGCACACATCAGGTGTGGTACTCAGCATGGCATACCGTATAGAGCCTATGACAAAAGCATAGGGGACGACCTTCGTCCTTCCTCTTTCTCCTGCCGTGGTCGAGCTTTAACTCTTAACTTCATACCTTACAACTCAGGCAAGAACTCCTTCTCTGGCTGATCCATCTTGAACACCTTCAAGATCATGTCAAGGTATGTGCTCATCTGAAAGTACCACTAAGCGTTTTTTTATCTATCCTTATAGATCTTGATGCTCAATGTTCAAGTAGCTTAATCCAGGTTCTCCATTGAAAAACACCTTTCAAATAACCCTATATGCTTTCCAGAAATTCTACATCATTTCGGATCAACAATATGTCATCCACATATACTTATCAGAAATGTCGTAGTGCTCCCACTCACTTTATTGTAAATACAAGTTTCTAACAAACTATGTATAAACCCATAAACTTTTGATTTCTCCATCAAAATGTATATTCCGACTCCGAGATGCTTGCTCTAGTCCATGTAAGGATCGCTGGAGCTAGCATACCTTTTAGCATCCTTAGGATCGACAAAACCTTTTCTGATTGTATCACATACAACCTTTCCTTACGAAAACTGGTAAAGAAACTTGTTTTGACATCCATCTGCCAGATTTCATAAATGCAGCTTATGCTAACACGATTCCTACGGACTTAAGCATCGCTACGAGTGAGAAAATCTCATCGTAGTCAACTACTTGAACTTGTGAAAAACTCTTTGCCACAAGTCGAGCTTCATAGACGGTGACATTACCGTCCACGTCCGTCTTCTTCTTCTTAAAATCCACATGTACCTAACAGTCTTACGACCATCAAGTAGTTCTTCCAAAGTCTACACTTTGTTTTCATACATGGATCCTTTCTCGGATTTTATGGCCTCGAGCCATTCATCGGAATCCGGGCCCACCATCGCTTCTCCATAGCTCATAGGTTCATCGTTGTCCAACAACGTGACCCTTAAGACATGGTTACCACTTAGAAGTTGTACACACCCTTGTCAACCTATGAGGTTCGATAGTAACTCGATCCGAAGCTCCATGATCATCATCATTAGCTTTCTCTTCAACTGAGGCAGGTGCCACAGAAACATTTTTCCTGTGCTGCGCTACTCTCTGGTTGAAGTAAAGGTTCAACAACCTTATCAAGTTCTATCTTCCTCCCACTCAATTCTTTCAAGAGAAACTCTTTCTCGAGAAAGGACCTGATTCTAAAAACAATCCCTATTGCTTTTGGATCTGAGGCAGGAGGTATACCCAACTCTATTGGGTGTCCTATGAAGATGCATTTATCCGCTTTGGGTTCGATCTTATCAGCCTGAAACTTTTTCACATAAGCATCGCGGCCCCAAACCTTTAAGAAACGACAGCTTAGGTTTCTCTAAACCATAGTTCATACGGTGTCGACTCAAACGGAATTGCGTGGTGCCCTATTAAAGTGAGTGCGGTTGTCTCTAATTCTTAACCCATGAACGATAGAGGTAATTCGATACGAGACATCACGGTACGCACCATATCCAATAGGGAGCAACCATGATGTTCGGACACACCATCACACTATGGTGTTCTAGGCGGTATTAGTTGTGAAACAATTTCCACAGTGTCTTAATTGTGTGCCAAACTCGTAACTCTGATATTCATTTCTATGATCATATCATAGACATTTTATCCTCTTATCATGAAGATCTTCAACTTCACTCTGAAATTACTTGAACCATTCAATATTTCAGACTTGTGTTTCATCAAGTAAACATACTCAGTATCTACTCAAATCATCTGTGAAGTAAGATCATAACGATATCCACTGCGTGCCTCAGCATTCATTGGACTGCACACATCAAAATGTGTTACTTCCAACAAGTTGCTTTCTTGTTCCATTTTACTGAAACCGAAGCTTTCAGTCATCTTGCCCATGTGGTATGATTTGCATGTCTCAAGCGATTCAAAATCAAGTGAGTCCAAACGGTCCATCTGCATGGAGTTTCTTTATGCGTATATACCAATAGACATGGTTCACATTACTCAATCCTTTTCAAAAATGAGTGAGTCCAAAGATCCATCAACATGGAGCTTCTTCATGCGTTTTATACCAATATGACTTACACGACAGTGCCACAAGTAGGTGGTACTATCATTACTATCTTATATCTTTTGGCATGAACATGTGTATCACTATGATCGAGATTCAATAAACCATTCATTTTAGGTGCAAGACCATTGAAGGTATTATTCAAATAAACAGAGTAACTATTATTCTCTTTAAATGAACAACCGTATTGCGATAGACATAATCCAATCATGTCTATACTCAACGCAAACACCAAATAACAATTATTTAGGTTTAACACCAATCTCGATGGTAGAGGGAGCGTGCGATGCTTGATCATATCAACCTTGGAAACACTTCCAACACATATCGTCAGCTCACTTTTAGCTAGTCTCCGTTTATTCCGTAGCTTTTATTTCGAGTTACTAACACTTAGCAACCAAACCGGTATCTAATACCCTGGTGCTACTAGGAGTACTAGTAAAGTACACATTAACATAATGTATATCCAATATACTTCTATCGACAACCTTCTCATCTACCAAGTATCTAGGGTAATTCTGCTCCAGTGGTTGTTCCCCTTATTACAGAAGCACTTAGTCTCGGGTTTTGGGTTCAACTGCCCTTTGCCCTTCTTGAAACTAGTGGTTTCACTAACCATAAACAATTGATGCTCCTTCTTGATTTCTACTTTCGCGGTGTCAAACATTGCGAATATTTCAAGGATCATCATATCTATCCCTGATATGTTATAGTTCATCACGAAGCTCTCGCAGCTTGGTGGCAATGACTTTGGAGAAACATCACTATCTTATCTGGAAGATCGACTCCCACTCGATTCAAGTGATTGTTGTGTTCAGACAATCTGAGCACAAGCTCAACAATTGAGCTTTTCTCCCTTAGTTTGCAGGCTAAGAAAATCGTCGGAGGTCTTATACCTCTTGACGTGGGCACGAGCCTGAAATTCCAATTTCAGTCCTTGAAACATCTCATATGTTCCACGACGCTTCAAAACGTCTTCGGTGCCTCAACTCTAAACCGTTCAACTGAACTATCACGTAGTTATCAAAACGTGTATGTCAGATGTTCACAACATCCACAGACGACGTTCGAGGTTCAGCACACTGAGCGGTGCATTAAGGACATAAGCCTTCTACGAAGCAACGAGGACAATCCTCGGTTTACGGACCTAGTCCGCATAATTGCTACTATCAACTTTCAACTAAATTTTCTCTAGGATCATATCTAAACAGTAGAACTGAAGCGCGAGATATAATTTGCGAAGACCCTTTTTGACTATGTTCAGGATAATTAAGTTCATCTTATGAACTCCCACTCAGATAGACATCCCTCTAGTCATCTAAGTGATTACATGATCCGAGTCAACTAGGCCGTGTCCGATCATCACGTGAGACGGACTAGTCATCATCGGTGAACATCTTCATGTTGATCGTATCTACCATACGACTCATGCTCGACCTTTCGGTCTCTTGTGTTCCGAGGCCATGTCTATACATGCTAGGCTCGTCAAGTCAACCTAAGTGTTCCGCGTGTGTAAATCTGGCTTACACCCGTTGTATGTGAACGTAAGAATCTATCACACCCGATCTTCACGTGGTGCTTCGAAACGACGAACTTTCGCAACAGTGCACAGTTAGGGGGAACACTTTCTTGAAATTTTAATGAGGGGTCATCTTATTTACTACCGTTGTTCTAAGCAAATAAGATGTAATAACATGATAAACATCACATGCAATCAAATAGTGACATGATATGGCCATCATCACTTTGCTCCTTTTGATCTCCATCTTCGGGGCTCCATGATCATCATCATCACCGGCATGACACCATGATCTCCATCATCATGATCTCCATCATCGTGTCTTCATGAAGTTGTCTCGCCAACTATTACTTCTACTACTATGGCTAACGGTTAGCAATAAAGTAAAGTAATTACATGACGTTTATGTTGACACGCAGGTCATAAATAAATTAAAGACAACTCCTATGGCTCCTGCCGGTTGTCATACTCATCGACATGCAAGTCGTGATTCCTATTACAAGAACATGATCAATCTCATACATCACATATCATTCATCACATTCTTCTTGGCCATATCACATCACATAGCATACCCTGCAAAAACAAGTTAGACGTCCTCTAATTGTTGTTTGCATGTTTTACGTGGCTGCTATGGGTTTCTAGCAAGAACATTTCTTATCTACGCAAAACCACAACGTGATATGCCAATTGCTATTTACCCTTCATAAGGACCCTTTTCATCGAATCCGTTCCGACTAAAGTGGGAGAGACAGACACCCGCCAGCCACCTTATGCAACTAGTGCATGTCAGTCGGTGGAACCGGTCTCACGTAAGCGTACGTGTAAGGTTGGTCAGGGCCGCTTCATCCCACAATACCGTCGAAACAAGATTGGACTAGTAACGGTAAGCATATTGAACAAAATCAACGCCCACAACTACTTTGTGTTCTACTCGTGCATAGAATCTACGCAATAGACCTAGCTCATGATGCCACTGTTGGGGAACGTAGCAGAAATTCAAAATTTTCCTACGTGTCACCAAGATCTATCTATGGAGAAACCAGCAACGAGGGGAAGGAGAGTGCATCTACATACCCTTGTAGATCGCTAAGCGGAAGCATTCAAGTGAACGGGGTTGATGGAGTCGTACTCGCCGTGATCCAAATCACCGATGATCCTAGTGCCGAACGGACGACACCTCCGCGTTCAACACACGTGCAGCCCGGTGACGTCTCCCATGCCTTGATCCAGCAAGGAGAGAGGGAGAGGTTGAGGAAGACTCCATCCAGCAGCAACACAACGGCGTGGTGGTGGTGGAGGAGCATGGTGATCCAGTAGGGCTTTGCCAAGCACTACGAGATATGAGGAGGAGAGAGGTAGGGCTGCACCAACAGGGAGAGATCAAATCGTTTGTATTGGGCATCCCCTAGGCCTCATATATATAGGGGAAGGGGAGGAGGGTGCGCCCCCTCTAGGGTTCCCACCCCTAGAGGGGCGGCAGCCCTAGATGGGTTTTGGGTGGCGGCCAAGAGGGGGAGGAGAGGGAGGCGCAGGGAGCATGGGCCTTAGGGCCCATCTGCCCTTAGGGTTTGCCCCCTCTCCTCTTCCCTTGCGCCTTGCGCCTTGTGGGAGGGCGCACCAGCCCACCTGGGGCTGGTCCCCTTCCACACTTGGCCCATGCTGCCCTCCGGGGCTTGTGGCCCCATTTGGTGGACCCCCGGGACCCTCCCGGTGGTCCCGGTACGTTACCGATAAAACCCGAAACCTTTCTGGTGACAAAAACAGGACTTCCCATATATAAATCTTTACCTCCGGACCATTCCGGAACTCCTCGTGACATTCGGGATCTCATCCGGGACTCCGAACAACATTCGATAACCACATACAAACTTCCTTTATAACCCTAGCGTCATCGAACCTTAAGTGTGTAGACCCTACGGGTTCGGGAGACATGCAGACATGACCGAGACGTTCTCCGGTCAATAACCAACAGCGGGGTCTGGATACCCATGTTGGCTCTCACATGTTCCACGATGATCTCATCGGATGAACCACGATATCGAGGATTCGATCAATCCCGTATACAATTCCCTTTGTCTAGCGGTATTGTACTTGCCCGAGATTCGATCGTCGATATCCCGATACCTTGTTCAATCTCGTTACCGGCAAGTCTCTTTACTCGTTCCATAACACATCATCCCGTGATCAACTCCTTGATCACATTGTGCACATTATGATGATGTCCTACCGAGTGGGCCCAGAGATACCTCTCCATCACACGGAGTGACAAATCCCAGTCTCGATTCATGCCAACCCAACAGACACTTTCGGAGATACCTGTAGTGTACCTTTATAGCCACCTAGTTACGTTGTGACGTTTGGCACACCCAAAGCATTCCTACGGTATCCGGGAGTTGCACAATCTCATGGACTAAGGAAATGATACTCGACATTAGAAAAGCTTTAGCATACGAACTACACGATCTTTGTGCTAGGCTTAGGATTGGGTCGTGTCCATCACATGATTCTCCTAATGATGTGATCCCGTTATCAACGACATCCAATGTCCATGGTCAGGAAACCGTAACCATCTATTGATCAACGAGCTAGTCAACTAGAGGCTTACTAGGGACATGGTGTTGTCTATGTATCCACACATGTATCTGAGTTTCCTGTCAATACAATTATAGCATGGATAATAAACGATTTATCATGAACAAGGAAATATAATAATAACCTATTTATTATTGCCTCTAGGGCATATTTCCAACACATGGTGCATTCCGTAAACTTCTAGCTAAATATGATGTCAACCACAGAATTGCATCACCTTATCATCCTCAGTCTAGTGCTAAGTTGAATTGACCAATAAAGAAATAAAATTAATTTTGCAAAAGACTATTAATAGATCTAGAAAGAATTGGTCTAAGAAACTTGTTGATGCATTGTGGGCATACAAAACTGCTTATAAAAATCCTATGGGTATGTCTTCATATAAAATGGTCTATGAAAAAGCATGTCAGTTACCTCTTGAATTAGAACATAAAGCTTATTGGGCAATTAGAAAACTTAATTATGATTTCAAGCTTGCTGGTGAAAAGAGGTTGTTTGGCATTCATTCTCTCGATGAGTGGAGAACACAAGCTTATGAAAATGCCAAGTTGTTTAAAGAAAAGGTTAAAAGATGGCATGATAAAAGGATTCAAAAACGGGAATTTAACATTGGGGACCAAGTTCTATTTTACAATTCTCGTTTCAGATTCTTTGCAGGAAAACTTCTCTCCAAATGGGAAGGGTCATACATCGTTGAAGAAGTTTATCATTTTGGGGCTATAAATATTAATAATGCCAAAGGAACAAACCCGAAGGTGGTTAATGGGCAAATAACTAAGCATTATATTTCAGGTACACCTATTAACCTTGAAACCAATATTATTCAAACAACTACACCAGAGGAACACCGAACACATAAAGGAAACCTTCCGGAACATCCAAAATCCTGAAAAGGGAATAGGTATGTGATATGGTAAGTAAACCGACTCCAAAAATTTCATAAAAATACTTTTTCATCGTTTTCGAATATTTAAAAAATTAGGAAAATAAGAGATAGTCGGGAAAGTGCACTAGGGGCCACAAGCTCAGGTGGCGCCCCTGGGGCATGCCACCCAGGCTTGTGGGGGCCTCGTGGACTTTCTCGACTCTGTTTTCTTCTCGATTACTTGTCCTGCGAGGGAAAAATCATTATATATACGTTTCGCTGTTTTGACCTCCATATCACAAGTTTCTCCTCTGTTCTTATTTCAGGTTGTTTTCTGTCAGGTTTCCAGGGCCAAGCCTCATGTCTTCCTCTTCCTCCAACAACGTGGTAGATGGTGCTTGGTTGCTATAGATGGAACTTGAAAGAGAAGGAACCAATGAAGCCACCATGGAGGAAGGATCAGGAGACTCGCTAGAGGTTCACCCTCTGGCTTCTTAGAGGGGAACTCTAGTAGGGATCTCCACTACTCCAAACCCCCACCAAGCCATGAGGACGATAGTGAGTCAAGGAAGGCAAGAGATACAAGAGGGGCCTGCCCCATGGAGGCCCTGAGCAAGTTACATGGGAATAATTTTCATAATTTGATTCACAATTATGGGGGTGAAAATACTCCTCGTATGCACATACCTTCCAACTGGATATTTCTCGTCCAAGTGAAAGTGATGCAGGAAAGAGCTCATGGTGGCCAGAGAATAAGCACATCATGGCTGAAGTCCAAAAGAACGCTGAGATGATCCAGCATGTGCTTCGAGAAATTCTAAGGGATATCTTGACTAACATCGTGAAGGACAAGCCCACTACTTCATCACTACAATCACCGAATAAATAAACTTGAGTACACGGGTATGGGCACCACCTTTTGCTTGTTCCAAGCTTGGGGGAGGTACCCCGGTATCGTATCACCATCACTTTCATCATTATTATTTATATTAGTTTGATCCTTAGTTATTTCGTGATTTAAAAGAATAAAGTTTTAGTATGAATTAGTTTCAAGTGCTTGTTTCGTGATCTATGTATCTATGTAATTGAGGGTGAGAGTTATATAATAAAGAGTAGTTTGAGTTGTGGTACTTTACTTTCTTGTTTCAATCTTAGCAATGAAAAGAATAAAAAGATCATATGTTAATCCCATGGGGAGTAATAACTTCACATAAAAGAAGTATAATTAATAAATTTTGTTGAAGGTGAACAAACATAGTATTGGTCATTGATGCAGTTCATGTAAAAGTAATAAAGAACATGCACGTTGATCATCGCAGCCAGACAATGAGTAGCGCATACAAATACAAATTATTCATACTTAAGAATACACAATTCAAACATAGTCTGAACATAAAAATTGTTCATAGTCCATAATAGAAAGCAAAAAAAAAAAATCAAAGTCCAGTGTGTTCTAGCGTGGATCCCCATATGCTCCACCAGATCATCGGGAAGTTGCATATGCATTTGTTGATCTCGCAGTTGTCGATGGATCTCCAAAACGTTGGCAATATGCTCTGCCTCTTGTTTTGGGAGGTGGACCTGAACATCGGGCTTCTCAAAATCATGCATGCGGGCTGCACCTTCACCCTCATTATCGATAATCATGTCGTGCAATATTATGCAACATGTCATGAGTTACCAAAGTGTCTCTGATCCCCACATCATTGAAGCTCCATGAACTATATCCCAATGAGCTTGGAGTAGAATGCCCTCTCTGCATCCTTCCTAGCACCTTCTTGTGCTTGTGCAAAGAGTCAATGCTTATTACCATGAGGATCCGATATAGTCTTCGTGAAAGCCACCCGTTGAGGGTAGATACCATCGGCAAGGTACTACCCCATATTTTAGTTGTGGTCGTTGATGGTGTAGTTGAACGGCGGAGCTTCCCCATCACAAAGTCTCCTGAACAAAGGAGGTCGTTGGAGCACATTAATGTTATTGTTAGAACCAGGCATGCCAAAGAAAGCATGCAACATCCACAAGTCCTTCGATGCCACTGCTTCAAGTATGATGATAGCTTCTTTGACGCGACCTTGGTACTACCCACACAAACCTTTTGGTAAATTCTTTCATTGTCAATGCATGCAATGAGCTGAACTAAGCATACCTGGGAATCCTCTTAATGCTTCTTCAATTGCCAACAATTTTTTTAGTGTCCTCCACAGCTGGCTTTCTCAAGTACTCTGCTCCAAACACCTTCACCATAATGCGTGCAAAAGTGCATTGTGGTGCTAAAGACTATGGTCTCTCCCATCCGGATCTTAGTATCAATGGCATCTGTGAGCTTACGATAAGCAAGCGCCTCGAGAGCAACCCTGCTTTTCCTTAGAGGGAGGGGGGGGGGGGAGAGAAAGTTGTCCGCAATTTTTTTTCCTTAGGTTGAAGTTGTCATCAACCTTCTGCACGATAGTCATGATGCGCAAGTACAAATCTCGACTCATCCGGAAGCCGTCAAAAGAAACCTTCATGGTATGTTGGCTCCATTGTGAAGTAGTCCGTGTACAGAAGTCATGCGCCAACGATCCTATTCCAATGAATAACTATCCGACCCTTTATGGAACCCTTGAAGTTCAGTATGTGCTCCTTTGCCTTCTCCATCTTCTCTTGGATGCTCATCATCATCATTTCAGCATCTTCGTCGCCTGAATCCGAAGAATCGATGAACTCGTTGAATATGAATTCGTCAAGGTATGTGTTTCCATAACCATCATTCCAGGAGGAGCCCATCGGTGACCTACAAATGACCAAAGAATCAAAAAACTGCTTCGACATTTCATCGAACACATAGACCGCGAGGTGTATATCCTGAGGAGTTGGACGTACTGGGGCGGCGTCCGTTGGCAGTGACTTTGTCCGGTGGCGGCATAGTGAGCGGCGTTGTGGGTTCGCGCCTCTGATGGCGAAGCTGTGGGTTGGGGATGATGGCAAACAACGATGACGGTGGAGCAATGATGGCGACTGTATGGACGAGGAAGAAAAGAGAATAGGAACATGGCATATTGGGCAAGGAGGGGGTGTCTCCAAACGAATTCAGGGGGCTTTGCGGTCAGTCCTATCTGACACTCGTGTTCGGACGCTTTTCAGCGTCTCCATATCCGCCCCACGTATGGGTAGGGGATGCGGGTTACCAGTTCGATAGGATGTTTGGCTGGATTTGTAGATGCTCTATAGAAGAAGAGAAAAAAAAAGATCTCGGACCAGACCGTTGTGCAACCAAGGCTGACAGACGGGCCATATAATATGTACGACAGGTGGACCCACATGTCAGTATATGCGGCTGAAATTAGCAAAATTGCAGCCCTGATTTCAAATCCCGCAAGCCGCCGCTTGCTCGGTTGCTTCTCGTCCCGGCGGCGGGCCACCGACCCTACCAATACACCCATGGCCGCCGCCGCCGACCACCAGCACGGCCACATCGACAAGGAGAAGGAGAAGGAGCTCCTCTCATCGGTGGTTGGTGACATACGCTGTTACTCCGGTTCCGACCCCCTCCGCCCATGGCTCCGGTACGGCCCTGCTCCCAGTCACCGCGCCTGCCCGCACCGCGCCCCTCCTTTCCTCCTCTCTGATCGAACCGATTCCGTTTTACAGGGGGATCCGGAGGCTGGAGGGGTCGCTGCCGCCGGCGACGTTGCGGGAGAAGCTGCCGAGGTTCCTCCAGAAGTGCGCCGAAGAGTTCCAGGACGAGCCCCGGTACCGCGACGACCCGCGATACCTCCGCGTCTGGATCCAGATGGTGAGCCACTTGCTGCTATACCAAACCATAGCACCGGCTGACTACGCGAGGGTTTCATTTTGTTGGGGGATTTACTGAGAGATGTTGAGATTGATTGGTACACTTAACGGCAGACTATCTGTTTGCTAATTTGCCATGCTAGGAGTTGCCTCCTACTGAATGTTCTCGTTGAAACACCACAGTTATTGAGCTCCCTTTCGCTCGGTTTCTCTTTGAGATAGGAATATTCTCTTGGATTGTTGCGAGGTCATATTGTGATTGCATGGTGTTGATGGTGTAGATGGACTATGTGAAGGACGCAAAGCCATTGCTGAAGAAGTTGGAGAGGAACAGAATAGGCCTCAAGAGAGCTGCGTTTTATATGGCTTATGCGATATATTATGAGAAGCGTAGGAGGTTTCAGGAGGCAGAGCAGATGTACCGCGTGGGAATCCAGAAGTAATCTCTTACCCTCCACGTTGTAGAGGATACTGTCGTTTGCTTCTACATTTTGTTATTATTGTCTGAATATAAATCTGATTATGTAAGCCTGGGTACTTATTATAAGTGTTCAATAGCCTTGCAGAGCCTATCGAGGAGTTACACAAATCACATGATCAATTTATCTATCGCATGGAGTTATACTGGAAGAGGAAAGATAAAGTATGGCTCTCACTTAACCTTGGCAAATATTGTGCGTTTGTAATCCTTTCTTACTATATGCATTTCATCTGCAGGAAGGAATGCCCAGCAGAGTTAAACCACTTCCTAGATGTGCAAACCAAGTTGATGGTACGTTTAGAAAGAAAAAAAACTTTACTCTGGCTATCTAAATCAGTTTCTAGTTGAACTTACATGTCATTGGGAATATGCTGCAGGTCAAAGCAGAAATTATACAGAACTTAAGTCCAATCCTGTGCAAAAATTGGGAAGTGGTTCAAATTCTTCATTGTGCCGTTATCCTCCATTAGGTCATGCTAAAGATGGTGTACCATCCAGAGGCACCTCAGGAGATAACAAGAATTTGTCTCGTTGTAATAGTGATGATACTGTAGTTGTACGATTTGTTGGCTCTGCATTGGTTGGAAAGTCAGAAACTGAAGATGCTTGTCATCATGGCCTTGTTGAACCAACTATAAACTTGAAGGAGGCTATGGATGACATCAATAGCATGTTTCTAGAGCCAGTGGAACCCGAGACAATGCTCAAGAAACGCTCAAAGCGTGATCAACCAAAGTTTAATCAGCAGGCAGGTGCACTTCATATCTTTGTTGATGAAGAACAACTTAACAGTAGTGAGTCAAACATTCTCCATGGCAAGAACACAAAGTCAGTCCATCCAAAGTTCAGTCAACAAACAAGTGCATTTGAAATATTTGTTGATGAAGATTGTCCTAATGGTACCAACCAAAATGTGGGCCAAAACAGGAAAAGTAACAAGGAAAACAGTCAGCAAACAAGTGGGTTTGAAATCTTTGTTGATGAAAATGAGCCTAAGGGCAATGATAAAAATGTCATGTGTCACAAGAACACTAGGTGTCCTCGACCATTACGTGATTCAGCAAGGCAGCAGGGCACAGGTGACTTCCAAAAGCCATTTGTGGGAGGGTTTGCAATATTGGCGGATGATGAGGATGAACAATGTGCGAACAATGATGATGGTGTTAGGATAAATTCCAGAAGTATGCATCCTCATAATAAGCTTACTATGCTCCATGCAGAAGCTGATAAAGAAACAAGACATGGCGAAGGTGAGAATCCTTTAAATTTTGGACTTCGAGAAGACACAATCATTCGTAGGTTTGTGGGATCTGCTGTTGTTGATGAGCCTAAAGTGGAAAATGCATGCCACCATGGGTTAGTTGATCCAACTATCAATTTGAAGGAGGCTATGTCTGATATAAACAACATGTTTGGAAAACCACTGAACTTCCAGGATGGTAAAAAACCGAACAGGAAAACGAATGCAGTATCAGAGAGAAAAGCAGCTCCTGTTTCTGGTTTCTGCATATTAGCTGATGATGACATTAGCAAGGACCCTGCTGCTAAAGACAAATCAAGCAATTCCTGTACATTTGGATCTGAGAGTGGTCTATTTGAGCCCACTATCACTACCCGCGACGTCATGTCGGAGATCAATGATATGTTTGGAATGTCACTTGACTTCTAAGGCACTTGCTTAGAGGGAATTTAATTACTCAATAGGTACTGTCTGTCCTGCACCTTGTCATTCTTTTCTTGAGAATCTTTGTATTCTGCATTCAAGATGTGAAATGTGCTGCATATTTCGTCTAAAAAGGAAAAAATGCAATCGATATGGAATATATGTACTGCCATTTGCTGATATAATAGCTTGGGATTCAGTTGAACTCTTTGGTGCATAGTTGGCGACTGGTGAATATTTAAAAAACTGATCATTCGTGTTTATCATTCTTATGTTTGAATGTGTTTCTTGATTCATTTTCCTTGATAAAATTGGGACGTGCGAAATGGTGACTAGCTTGGTTATTCATATCGCCTTGATATCGTGATGTTTTTGCTCTATTACCTGAAAAATGCTTCTCTTAACGCAGGTGCAGAAGATGCACAGAAAATGTTACAAGATCACCCCTCTGGTGATCCAGGGTGCAGAAACCGGGAATGATACCATGCTGGTGTTGTTCTCGCTGATATCATAATTTTCCAGGATATTTTCCACAAAATGAGCTCCAGATCTTTGTTTAGCACCAGGCCTATGAGTTTTGTACCATATGAATGCTGGTATAAGTTAAATTGTTCCCTCAGGATTTGAGGTCACAGAACATTCTGTTCTCCCCACTGTACTTTGTTCATTAGATCCTTGGCTAGCATTGGTGATGCTGCCCATTACAGTGACTTTCTCTTTGTTGGAAGTCACTGCCAGTCCATTATCAAACTCTGTCCCCGCTTTGCTTGTGTTTTTGCTGCTTGTACTGAAGGAATTTTACAGAATAAAAAATACAGTTCCAAACGGTGCCTACACTCTTACATTTGGTTTTGCGAGTACACTTATTTATGGCCATTAAGGTTTTACTTTCCATTTTTCTGCTGTTTGTTGACAACATATTGCAGGTTTCAATTGGGGAGACTGACGTGAAACAATTGATCGCAGCAGCTATTGTTGATTTCATCAAGGATCAAAGCCTACAGTAAGAAAAAAATTTGGCATATTTAGATAGGTAATGAAACATAGATTAATCGCTAGTGCACTAGCATTGTTAATCCCTATCCAGATAAGAGTGACACCTTTACAGGCCTAAAGAGGTGCACCAAGAAGAAGCTGGCGGCATATGATGAACCCTAACTGGTTTGTTAACGTTTTGGATTGGCTCAGATTCATGGCTGCCCGGTGTTGCCAGATGACCACTCTTTCGTGAGTGAATCCATGGTGATTGCTGCAGGTGCTGCGGTCTTGTCGCTTCTATGCTGAGTCAGTAGGACACCACACCTCTATCTGGGTTCAGGTACTCACTTACATATGCAGTATATTTAGATTCAGTTGTCACAAAGATCAAAGATGCATCCATCAACAACAGAGTTTAATCTCTAGAGATACAAAGAAAAAAGGGAAAGGAACGATAGGTAGGCAGTACGAATACTACTACTAGTCTAGTCCATGCATGACTTCTGGGTCACGAAAGCGTACATGTCCTGGCTGTAAATCTGCACTGGTCCGTTCATACACATGCAGGGTTCCCAAATTTGCATGAATTTTACAGGAATTCGACAGGGTCCAGTGAAAAAAAATACTGTGAATGTTGTGATTAATATTTTCGCTTTATATGCTAGAGAAAAATCATGGTAGCTTACAGATAGTTAGAATTAAGTTTCAGGAACGTACGCACAAACGAATATGGTGGTCCAGATTTTTGGTTTATGAACACTAGGCTGCATGCAAACCAATGCTTGGCGTTGTCGAACTACATTTTTACAGTAAGAAACACGATGTTAAAAAAAATTAAAGGATGGGAGGAGGAACTGATTGGTATGGACGTACAGTATATCAGTTGCATGAAAAGATACGTATACTGTGAGATTCTTTGGTCCAGACGAACCTAGATTCTGCAAAATATTTCTAGCCTAGTAAGTGTGAACCGAACTGTAGTATTATTGGTGTCGTTCCCTTTCTGAAGGCTGCTGAAGAATCTTTCTCGTTGTCCTTATGGTGTCAAGAGATGATTGGTGCGGATGGTGGTTATTCTAGTTCTGTTTAGATCACTTCGTTTCTTTTTCTTTTTCCTCGCTTAGGCATAGCTTTGGTCTTTTGTGACGTGTTTATTTCTGTGTGTTTGGTGTTTTGGTTGTGTGCATCGTAACTATGCCGAGGCCTGGCATACACTCATTGTATTTGTATCCCCTTGATGATTGATTTTGAGTCAATAAAATCCACCCTTTGTCAGAGATTGTTTCTAGAGTGGATTTGATAGGTTAGGTAAAAGAAACAGTAGAAGGTTGGTGGATAATCAGGTTGGTGCATGAAGAGGAGAAGATCGAGCAAATGTTATGAAGTTTATATATATATTTATGCTATCTGGAGATCGAGCGTGCAAATTGCAAGCAAATGGAGCCCCCAAGTCCCATACATCCCCAGCTAGACCTTGCTCCCCAGTGAATCGCGATCATGAGTTCATGACATGTAATGAAGATCTTTTTCAAAAAAATATAATATATTATACCTAGATTTTCTGTTATATCGTAGTAGGATACATTGTCCGTGTACTTTCGTTTTCCTAGAGCATTATGGGGTAATCGTGACTGGGAAAAGTAACAGTTTGCTCATGTCCAAAAACCCACAGGCGAGGCGAAGAACAAGGAAGACGTGCAGTGGCAATGGTTGGCGACATCGACGTCACGGTGTGGCACCGTATGACCCAGGCCACACAGAGGCACAGGTAGAGGTAGCCTAGCCCTGCTTGCTTCTCCGACAGTAGGATACGACTGTGATGTTCCCCTGTCCAGGTGGTCCAAACTAATCAGGTACTACTCCTACAATTAACTAGTGTAAGTAGGAGCGATAATCAGGGCCCTGTGGGGTGGCCCCCCCTCCCCGGATCCCCAACGCCTTGACAAGGAGGCGCCTGCGCCGATCCACGAGATGATCGACGGCGGGGGGCTAACTAGCTAGGGACCGCCCGTACAATCCATGGCTATCAGTTATAGCGCTCCCATGATGACATGTTCAACCAAACTCCCTGTTGTTTGAGGTTAAAAGAAAAGTACAGTCACTGGTAAGCCAGGGGCCTCTCCTAACCTGTCAGTTACCTTTGTTTTTGTTTTGGTAGTAGGAGTACACTGTATTTCCTTTAGACCAATCTATCTATCTATGGCCCCTGGTTAGCCAACCTACTAACCCAAACGTGCACGTTGTTGATTCACGACGTGATAACTGGTGTCAAGTTGGCATAGGATTTAATGGGGGCCATGGAGCTCTTTTTCGTGCAATTAACACTTTGTTCCCCCACACGGCGGTGGTCCTCGTTGAATCACCCATCGCCAATATTTTTGGCACGATCGAGCCGCGAGTCCTCTTCTCTCCAGCCCGGCTATATGCGTTCTTTAAAAGTGCTCTCATATATGCTAATGAAGCACGTTGTTCTAAATTCATTTGGACCTGCCAAAGAAAGTGAGGGGGCCGCCAGTGCACTAAACGCGTTGAATGGAGGAGCGTCTTCTAGTGGAGGATTAACCTCCTACCACAAAACCCACTTTTTTTTTTACGAGAAAACTTTCAATCTTCTATTGATCTTCAACCATGATAGTATAACGAACACCAGAAATAATAAAAAATTACATTTAGATCTGTAGACCACCTATCGACTCTAGTGAAGGATTGCAATCATGATTTGATGATGAAACTAGGACATGAGAGGTCCTTTTGATGCACAAGGGTAGACTGGGAGCAGGTGTCGCGCGCTAGTTCCGTCACAAGATGCATACAATGACATGTATGTATTCCCTGCAAAAAAAAGACATGCATGTACTGTATCGTCCATCGTAATACCATTCGGAAGTATACCAAGCTCTGCTCTTGGGGGAGCCGGGAGGCACGTGGGAAATAAATGCCGAAAAAAGCGACTCTTGTCCATGGGAACAGGGCAACCAACGAGCCCGAGTGACAGTTTCAAAAAAAAAAAAACGAGCCCGAGTGACGTGGAGCTCCCAACGCCCACGAGACGCGACATGCGAGCACGGCGTGTATCATCCATGCGTGGCATACACATGCAGCACTAGTGCTACACTTCAATTGTCCGATGACCCCCGCAGTAATCTGATGTGAGTGGTAATGGCTGGATGCATACGCACACTCCTGTGCAGTACAGGACCTAATCAAAACTGGGATCTTGGTTGATTTTATCGTGACTAATAAAAAGGAGCCATGCATGCATGTACTCACACAGGGGTGTTAGTCAAGGACTGTTTTCTCTTGACTTCTAATAATACGAGACGTGTTGATTTTATCGTGATTAATGAAGAAGAGCCATGCATGCATTTGCCGTACAGGGGTATTAGGCTGGTCATAGTGGGGAGTAACTTAGACTAGTAACATACATATGTTACTAGTCTATGTTACCACCTTCATAGTGGGGAGTAACATGTATGTAGTATCATGCAAACCATCATTTATTAAGATATAGACTCATTTTGCCTTGGGATGTGTTATGTTACAGTAACATATTATGTTACTCCAACCATCTCTCTCCTCATTAAATACATGCCATGTAAGCAATTTTTTCTTGGGATGTGTTATGTTACTTGCTATGTTACTCCCACTATGAGCAGCCTTAGTCAGGGATTGTTTTCTCTTGACTTCTAATAATACGAGATGTAGCACATTGACATTGCTGATCTTGTCCGGTTAAACTGGGGTCTCTCATGTGCCGGTGCTAGCTTATGCATGCGGCGTCATGCGTGGGCCTTCCAACATAGTCAGGATGATGCAGTGGGTCCAGTTACTCGCACAAGAGGATGGATGCACTTGCGTTGCAATAGGAGTATAGGACCCAAATTATTAGATTCACTTAACACAGAACGTTGTGTACATTTACTCCACCAATTTGGAAAAGGGGTCTTCGTGAAAGAAAGGAAAGCCATTATACATGGGAGACCCTGCACTTATCTGAAATTAAATTTGTACTCCCTCCGTCCGGAATTAGTTGACGCTCAAACGGATGCGTCAACTAATTTCGGATGGACGGAGTATAAGTGATGTGTTGAAATAATTAGCAATTATCGAGTTAATTTAATCCAGATTAATATGATGACAATAGTACTAGCCTTATAATCACATACGAGAAACTAGACATGCTACCATAAACAAAACATTGAACTATCACATATACAAAACATTGAACTATCACATCTACACATGAATCAACAACAAGACGAACAAAATATACATCGTGGTCATGATGACCGTAGCGTTGTAATTGTTGACAACCATGGAGATGAAGTAATACAGGGCAAACCGTAGGGTTGGCCCGATCTTCACAAATTATAGGTGGATTTGAGAAGAATCATGAGAGAAATCACAGTGAGTTCTCATAAGGGGAGATACATGAGCCTATAATGAAATATACATGTATTTGGTTATGTCATGTATGATGTCTAAATCTCCACTATAGCAAGCAGTAGTGAATAATCATTGCATGCATAAGTGAATTGCAGATTAGGAACCCTGGCCAAGCACAATGCCACACAAATAACATGTCACAATATTGAAATGCAGTGACTTACCATAACACGTTGTATAGGCTCATCGTTGTCCCTCTTTTTGTTGTGATGTTCCATGAAGGTGCCTCCTACATCATGTACCTTTTCATTGTTGCACCCTATTTGCACGTTGACACGGCTAATTTGAGATCTATTTACATGATTCTGCATATCCCTTGCACATAATTAAACCATCAATTAGTGATTATGTGTGTCACATAAACTAGCCATGACTCTGTGTAATGGACTTTCAGGCACACTTAGGGATCGCCTCCACCTCTCCTCCCCGCCGTCCGCAGCGCCGTCGGGCAAAGCTTGGCTGGCTGGGCGGCGGGGGGGGGGGGGCGTCTCTCCTCCTTGTCCGTCGTGGCTGGCGCGGGGCAGCCAGATCAGGCGGGGCGCCGGACTAGCGTGGGGCCGGGCGGCGCGGAGGTCGGGCTTCTTGGCAACGTCGTGCGCGGCGCGGCGGCGGTGGCGGCCTCCTCGCGGCATGGTGACAACTGCGTGGTGGGCAAGATCGGTGGTCGCGGGCGCTGGCGGGTTCAGATCGGATCCAATCTGGGTCTTGTGCTTGAACACCGTCAGCCGCCACGGGGTGGTTGTGGTCGTCGCTGACCACGCCGGATCGCTGGATTCGGCGCCTGGAGATCTACGATGGATTCTTATTGATCCTCCTTCATGGTGGGTTGAGCCCCATGGCTCTCTGTTCTCTGCAGGTTTTGGTTCATGCTTTGTTGTCAGGTCTGGAGCCGACGGAGGTTTGGTCGCTATAGGATGGGGACCGGAGGAAACTTTGATCGGCTTGTTTGGTCCGACATCAGCGACGTCTCTCGACGTTGTTACCCTCTGTGGAGGTGATGTCGAGGTCTCTCCTATCCACCTCCGAACCCCTCCCGGACGAAAGTCCAAAATTCAGTCTGGATTGGACGGTGGCGACGTCCTTCGCGTCGTACCCTCCAGGGAGGCGACGTCTTGGGAGGTTCTGCTGTTCGGCAGAGAGATGTTGTGGGTGATGGACTCCGCGTAGCTCGAGCAGCGGCGACGGTGTGGAGGTTGCCAGGAGGTGCGGTGTTGCTTCTACCGCGTCGATGACGACAAGTATTGGCAGCATGGTGCAGCTGGATATCTACGATAGATGCGGCTGGATGGACGAGCGCAAGGCGGCGCTGTCTAGCGTCGTGGTTGCGTCGACAGCTGACCTGGCAAGGTCTTTGCATCTGTACCTGCTCCGAAGATGGTTAGGTGGATGACGGCTACGGTAGCCTCGATGAGTGCACCGGACCGGTGTGTGACCCATTCCCGGTATGTGGCTGGTATGGGGCAACCGACATTAGATGTTAGGTTTTGGTGTGATGTCTGTTTGGTATTCGGCACCCCTGCATCAAGGGGAAAGGAGTAGCGACAGGTGTCACCAAGATGGTGGCTTCAGGCTTACAGATGTAATGATTTGTGAGGTCTCTGAGAATATTTAATAAAATGGCTGCATGCATCGCTCAGATGCAAAGGCTGGGGGGTATTCTTCCTTTTCTAAAAAAAAAACACTTAGGGATCCTAATTTAGTGCATTGACGTTCCTTTATGCCACATATGACTTTGTGTAATGTATGGCGTTTCTATCTTTAATTTAGTAGGCAATAGTGGTAATCATTTGCTGCACAAAGGGATTACAGGTCGAGAATCCTAGCAAAGCACGCCGCCAGACAAACAACAATACAAGAGAGAGAGACACACACTTACAAAATCATAACAATGCTTTAGTCCATGATTTTGGTTGGCCAAGGTGTTTGATCCAAAAGAAACATCGTCCTTGTAGCAATTGTCAGCTCCATAACATGTAACAGTGACAAGTTAGTATTTTTGAAGTACAGCGGGCAGGTGATGTTGGACGGGTTTAAAAGTGACAAGTACCTAGGTCGCGGCGGAGGCTTGGCATCGTGGGAGACGGTGGGAATCAGGTTAGAGGCATCGAGAGTGTTGCTGTTGTGGTGGCTGTTGGGGTCCGAGAAGGAGATCTAGGATCGTAGACGAGGGTGTTTGTGAAGTAGCTCCAGTAGGGTGGACAACGGTGTCGACGAAGCGGATCTGAGGCCGTGGACGAGTTCATTGGTGAAGCTCTATGTTTGAGTTATAATCTTTGCTAACTCTGGAAAAGAGGTGTGAGAGGGGTATATATAGGCCCACCAACGAATGGGGTAAGTTGGAGTGAAAGATACATGGGTTGGCATGCCTCGGAGGGTCCGAGCGTTTGAAGGTTCCAGGGTGACTTCAAGGCGGCTCCGATAGAAGACGGAAGGCTCTGTAGTTTGGCTCGGAGGCACCTCGAAGGCTCTGAGCTGCACCAGAAATGTTGTACCGAGGATCAAACGCTCCGAGAGTGCTCTGAGTTACTCCTTCTCCTTTGACTGCCCTTGCCATCGACGCTCTGGCACCGCATTTCCTTCTCCTCTTTCATGCTCCCCTCTTGGATGATGTAGTCAGACTCTTGCACTTGCACTCCTCCTCGGCATGAGTGATGCTCTCAAACGTGTACATGCATAAGGGAAGGGTGGAAAGTAGTGCACCATCCTTGAAAGAGCCAAGTAGACATGCGTAAGGAAGAAGATTCACTTGTATATGTATGATGTGTATGATGTGTGTGTCTCTTCATGATGAGGCACTTGCCATGGTGATGTTCGTAGGATGCTTCACATCATGAAGGTGGTGTAGTTGACATATCCATCATCCATCATTATTGAGGAAGTAAGTGATCAAATAAAAGAAGTCGTGTCCAGGAGCTTCCCAAAAACTTTATTGCCCCTCACCCATGCAAGTTCACAAGAGGTGATTCGGTGATTCCATAGGTATGCTCTCCCGTGCACATGGTCATCAGATGGGGAAAGTCGAGTGCAACATAGCGAGAGTAAAACAATGCCAGTGGTGCGTATGCATGAAGCATATGCAATTTGATGGGTCGTGGCTATTGTTTCCTTTTGTTGGGGAACGTAGCATGCAATTTCAAAAAAATTCCTACGATCACGCAAGATCTATCTAAGAGATGCATAGCAACGAGAGGGGGAGAGTGTGTCCATGTACCCTCGTAGACCGAAAGCGGAAGCGTTTAGTAACGCGGTTGATGTAGTCGAACGTCTTCACGATCCAACTGATCCAAGTACCGAATGTACGGCACCTTTGTGTTCAGCACACGTTCAGCACGATGAGGTCCCTCGAGCTCTTGATCCAGTAGAGGGTCGAGGGAGAGTTCCGTCAGCACGACGGCGTGGCGACGGTGATGATGAAGTTACCGGCGCAGGGCTTCGCATAAGCACTACGATGATATGACCGAGGTGTTAAACTATGGAGGAGGGCACCACACACGGCTAAGAGATTGTCTGTTGTGCTTTGGGGTGCCCCCTGGCCACGTATATAAAGGAGGAGGGAGAGAGGCCGGCGGCCAGGAGGGGTGCACCATGGGGGGAGTCCTACTTGGACTCCTAGTCCAAGTAAGATTCGCCCCCCCTTTCCTTTCTTCCACCAGAGGGAATAGGAAGGAGATGGAGAGGGAAAGGGAAGGGGGGCACTGATGTCGCTAGAAGCTACGTTGGTATTTCCCCGAAGAGGAAGGGATGATGCAGCACAGCGGCGGTAGGTATTTCCCTCAGATATGAAACCAAGGTTATCGAACCAGTAGGAGAACCAAGCAACACAACATAAACAACCCCTGCACACAGATAACAAATCCTCGCAACCCACATGTTAAAGGGGTTGTCAATCCCTTTCGGGGTACGGCGCCTCAAGTGGCAAACTAATGTGAGATAAATTTGTAGTAAATTGATAGATCGAACGCCAAATAAAATAAATAAGGGAAAATTTCAGCAAGGTATTTTTGTGTTTTTGGTTTAATAGATCTGAAAATAAAAGCAAAGGAAAATAGATCGCAAAGGCAAATAATATGAGAAAGAGACCCGGGGGCCGTAGGTTTCACTAGTGGCTTCTCTCGAGAAAGATAGCAACGGTGAGTAAACAAATTACTATTAGGCAATTGATAGAACTTCAAAGAATTATGACGATATCCAGGCAATGATCATTATATAGGCATCACGTCCAAGATTAGTAGACCGACTCCTGCCTGCATCTACTACTATTACTCCACACATCGACCGCTACCCAGTATGCATCTAGTGTATTAAGTTCATGGAGAAACGGAGTAATGCAATAAGAACGATGACATGATGTAGACAAGATCTATCTATGTAGAGATAGACCCCATTGTTTTATCCTTTGTAGCAATGATACATACGTGTCGTTTCCCTTTCTGTCACTGGGATCAAGCACCGTAAGATCGAACCCACTACAAAGCACCTCTTCCCATTGCAAGATAAATAGATCAAGTTGGCCAAACAAAACCCAAATATCGGAGAAGAAATACGAGGCTATAAGCAATCATGCATATAAGAGATCAAAGAAACTCAAATAACTTTCATGGATATAAAAAGATATAACTGATCATAAACTCAAAGTTCATCAGATCCCAACAAACACACCACAAAAAGAGTTACATCATATGGATCTCCAAGAGACCATTGTATCGAGAATCCAGCGAGAGAGAGGAAGCCATCTAGCTACTAACTACAGACCCGAAGGTCTACAAAGAACTACTCACGCATCATCGGAGAGGCACCAATGGAGGTGGTGAACCCCATCCGAGAGGGTGTCTAGATTGGATCTAGTGGTTCTGGACTCTGTGGTGGCTGGATGAATGTTTCGTCAACTCTCCTAGGGTTTCTGGAATATTGGGGTATTTATAGAGCAAAGAGGTGGTCCGGGGGCACCCGAGGTGGGCACAACCCACCAGGGCGCGCCTGGGCCTCCCGGCGCACCCTGGTGGGTTGTGCCCCCCTCGGGGCACCCCCCAGGGCCCGTTGTGTTCCTTCTGGCCCATAAAAATTCTCTATAAAGTTTCGGGGCATTTGGACTCCGTCTGATATTGATTTTCTGCGATGTAAAAAACATGGAAAAACAGCAACTGGCACTTGGCACTATGTCAATAGGTTAGTACCAAAAATGATATAAAATGACTATAAATGATTGTAAAACATCCAAGATTGATAATATAACAGCATGGAACAATCAAAAATTGTAGATATGTCAGAGACGTATCAACATCCCCAAGCTTAACTCCTACTCGTCCTCGAGTAGGTAAGTGATAAAAACAGAATTTTTGATGTGGAATGCTGCCTAACATGTCATATCATATTTCTTTTCTTTATAGCATGGACATTTGGACTTCTATTTATTCAAAGCAATAGTCTAGTTTTGACATGATAATTTAGATACTCAAGCATATCAACAAGCAACCATGTCTTTCAAAATATCAATGCTAAAGTAAGTTATCACTAGCCCATCATGCTCAAACATTGATCCATTCATGAAACACACTCAAATATTAGCAACACTCAATACTTAAGTACGATCATATTTCCTCCTAGTTGGTGCTTTTATAAGAGAAGACGGAGACTCAAAATAAAATTTGCGTAAAGTAAAATAAAGGCCCTTCGCAGAGGGAAGTAGGGATTTGTAGAGGTGCCAGAGCTCAAAGCGAAAAAATTAGAGATAAAAACATTTTGGGAGGTGTATCCATCCCACCAACGAAAACGACTTAGAGTTCCCAACACTTTCCATGCTAGATATATCATAGGCGGTTCCCAAACAGAAAATAAAGTGTATTCCTTTTTCCACCATACTTTCACTTTCCATGGCTAGTTGTATCCACGGTTGCCCTCCATACCAACACTTTTCAAGGAATTTATTATTTGACAACATAAAGTAAAATCATTTTTTTTGCATTTCGGGAGTGGGCATCCCTAATAACTTTGCCTTACTCTCGTGCAATGACAAGTGAATAAATACTCATCGTGAGAATAACACATCTAGCATGGAAAATATTAGCCACCCCTCAGCTCCGCGAGCGAAACAAACACACAAAAGAGAAGTTTATTTTGAAAATTAGAGGTGGCACATACAAATTTGTTTAGAACGGCAAAAGAATACCGCATATAGGTAGATATAGTGGACTCATGTGGCAAAATTGGTTTAAGGGTTTTGGATGCACAAGTAGAGATCATACTTAGTGCCAAATGAAGGCTAGCAAAAGATTGAGAAGCGACTGTCGGTGTCAAAACCGGCGGATCTCGGGTAGGGGGTCCCGAACTGGGCATCTAGGCGTATGGTAACAGGAGACAAGGGACACGATGTTTTTACCCAGGTTCGGGCCCTCTCGATGGAGGTAAAACCCTACTCCTGCTTGATTAATATTGATGATATGGGTAGTACAAGAGTAGATCTACCATGAGATCAAGGAGGCTAAACCCTAGAAGCTAGCCTATGATATGATTGTTCTTCTTCTGTCCTACGGACTAAAACCCTCCGGTTTATATAGACACCGGAGAGGGTTAGGGTTACACAGAGTCGGTTACAATGGTAGGAGATCTACATATCCGCATCGTCAAGCTTGCCTTCCACGCCAAGGAAAGTCCCTTCCGGACACAGGGCGAAGTCTTCAATCTTGTATCTTCATAGTCCAGGAGTCCGGTCGAAGATATAGTCCGGCTATCCGGACACCCCTTAATCTAGGACTCCCTCAGTAGCTCCTGAACCAGGCTTCAATGACGACGAGTCCGGCGCACAGATTGTCTTCGGCATTGCAAGGCGGGTTCCTCCTCCAAGTACTTCATAGAAGATTTTGAACACAAAGGACAGTGTCCGGCTCTGCAAAATAAGTTTCCACATATTGCCGTAGAGAGAATAATATTTACACAAATCTAATCTGCTGACGTATTCCGTAGCGTGACACCACACTACAGCCAAGCCTTTATTCGAATCGTTTTTACTGTCCCACCTCAGCGCGTTTCGCGAGGCGGTTTCCTTGGCACGTCTTGTCAAAGCAGAGATCGTGTCCCCCCACTTCACGGGATTCTCATCAATACGGACGTGGGTAACCCAACTGCGCCATTGATTACGACGCTTGGGAGATAAGCGAGTTTTATCAGGCTGGTGGGGACGCATAGCCGCATTCGCCCATATAAGGGGATAAGGATCCACCTTTTCACCTACGCCTTATTCCTCCTTTGCCTATCCATCTTCCGCGCACTTGAGCTCCAGCGCCCAAGTCCGCACTTCCCACCTCGACCTTCTCCAGCCATGTCCGGAGCGGGAGGCAAGTGGATGGTCTCCTCCGTCATGGAGGGACACATCAAAAAACTGAGGGAGGTTGGATACTTGTCTAACGACATCGCGCACCGGCTTCCCGAGGAGGGGCAGCTCCTCCCCACCCCAAGGCCCCATGAGAGGGTAGTGTTCCTTCCCCACTTCCTCCGCGGACTGGGCTTTCCTCTCCACCCATTCGTCCGGGGGCTCATGTTCTACTATGGCCTGGATTTCCACGATCTGGCCCTGAACTTCATCCTCAACATCTCGGCGTTTATCGTCGTGTGCAAGGCTTTCCTCTGCATCCGCCCCCATTTCGGCCTATGGCTCAAGACTTTCAATGTCAAGCCAAAGGTGGTGCGCGGCAACCAGGCAGAGTGCGGAGGTGCCATGGCGGGCAAGATGCCCAACGTCCTATGGCTCGAGGGCTTCTTTGTGGAGACCCTGAAGGGGTGGCAATCGGGGTTGTTTTACATCACGGAGCCGCGCGACCCTGAATGGGTCGCAGCCTCCGAGTTCCGGTCCGGACCCCCTACGCGGCTCACGTCCTGGAAAGAGACGGGCCTGTCGTGGGGCAACAAAGGAGAGGTGACTGGACTGCAAACATGCATCCAAACCCTGGTGAATAAGCAGATCAAGCTTGTCAATGTAGTCCAGGTTATGCTCGTCCGCCGGATCCTCCCGTGTCAACAACGGGCCTTCAACCTGTGGGAGTTCGACCCGGCGCAGCGCCGAACTCTGAGCAGGCTCTTCGACACGACGTACAAAGATGCCTGGAAGGCGCTATTCAAGGGCGCCGAGGCTCCCGCATCCGCTTCCGAGGATCGCGGATTCAGCACGCAGCATCACGCTAGTGCGGTAAGCTATTTTTACCTTTTACAGGGTATTAGTTTTTCATAGTTTGACTCCATGCGGGATCTAAGCTCCCTTACCTTTGACAGGATTGGCAGGCCAAGTCCAGACAAATCAACTGTCTAGCTCCTTTGCCCGAAGACCCAGCCGATGCTCGCTTGGCGAAGCTGCTGGTTCCGGCACCCTATGTGGTGCCGGAGAAGAAGGCCACAGGGACTCCAAAGAGTGCCCGGCGCCTGGAGGTGTCGGATTCATCATCCGACGAATCCGAGACGCGCTCCTCCCGTGAAGACGAGGAGGAGGAAGAAGAAACCTCTCCCCCTCCAGCGGGGGGAGGAAAGAAAAGGAAGGCCGCCCCGACCGGGGAGGCCGAAGGGTCCAAGAAGGGGAAGACCCTTCCTCCGAACTACTCCACCGACGCCGACGATGGCGAAGAGGAGCGGCCGCACAGGGCCAAGCGCCCGGCGAAATCGTAAGTATCCGGATACCAGAGTAATTCATAGTATTCCTTTATTGCACAGCCTTTCCTTATGTCGAATATGATTATGTAGTCCGCCCAAGGCCGGGCTCGACGAGTCGTCGAGCGGCTCCCTGGATTCGTCGGATGTGAATTCACTTCCGACGGCTACCTCCCCCCGCCCTACGGACGACGCCGAAGTGTTGTCCCAACAGGTTCCAAGTCAGGAGGAGGTGATCCCTGAGGCGCCGCAAGGCGACCTCCCGGATTCCAGGAGTAAAGGGGATAGATCCCCCAAGGGCTCCGAGTCTGGCTTTGAGCCGGACTCCGTGCCGGAACCTTCAACCGTTCCGGACTCCAGTAGGCAGCCTCCTTCCAAGAGGAGCAAGCCTACCGAGCCGGTGGCCTCCGTCCAACCGGAGGTACCGGACAATTTGCTGGAGGTGCTTAACAGTGCCTCCATCGACGAGGAGCACCGCACTGTTATGAGTGCGGTGATCCAAAAGGTTCAGTCCGCCAAGAGCGGACTGACTGAAGCCTGTGCCAGCCTTTTAACAGGCTTTGAGGTAAGTAAAGAATATGTAAAAATATTACCGCATAGACAGTAGCCCCTGATGCTCTGTTTGGCGTTCGAAAAGAAAAGCCGAATAGAGGATCTAATGAGATTCGCAGGAGTCTAACAAAAGTGAGTCAATATGCGTATGCAGGCTTCGCTGCTAGTGTTCGCCGCACTGACTGCGGAGGTGGGTACGCTGAAGCAGGACCTCGAGCGGTCTGAGCAAGAGCTCGGCCTTGCCAAGCGGCAGCTAGAGGAGAAAGAAGGTAAGAAATACCTTATTGAAATATATAAAAAGTGCAATTGCAAAAAATGACAGGATTAACGTGGCTATTATAGGGGCCATGTCTGAGGTGGCGACCCTTAAGCAAGCGCTGTCTGAGGCCGAGAAGAGGGCGGCCACGGAGCGCACCGAGCGGGAGAACTATGAGGCCTAGGTTGGCGAGGTGCGGCAAGAGCTCCAGGCTCTCATGAAAAAACATGAGAGTTTGGAGCTTGACTCAAAGACGCGAGCGTACAAGCTCGCGGAGGCCATTGAAAATGCCAAGTCTGCCAAGGCCGAATCCCAGAAGGCCCTCCAGGAGGTGGATGCGATGAAAAAGATAGCAGCGGGTAAGGCATTCTTTATGCAAAGCAAACATGCAAAAGTGAGTTACTTGTTACTTACCCGAATCCGGAGCTCTCCAGGAGCATTCGCAGATTTGCCCCGTAGCGTGTCCGATGCCGCCGCATTCTACCGAGCCGAGGAGGGTAGCTCGACGGAGAAGGTGTTCTGGTCTCAGTATGCTGAGGCCGGACATCCTGTGCCCCTGAGCGACCAGCTGAAGCAACTGGTCGAGCTCCACAAGGTGGCCGAACAGGCCATGAAGGGCCTCATAGTTCGACTGTGGCCTGGAGAGGCTCTGCCTGGGAGCTACTTCGGGCTGGTGGAGGCCTGTCCAAGGCTCAAAGTCATCAAGCGCTCCGTCTGCATCGAAGGTGCCCGTAGGGCCCTTGCCCGTGCTAAGGTGCACTGGGGCAAGTTGGATGCTGAGAAGCTTGTGAAGGACGGGCCACCGCCGGGGAAAGAGCATCGCAAGCCCGAGATGTATTATGAGGGCGTTCTGAAGGGTGCCCGCCTTATGGCGGATGAATGTTCCAGGGATGTAATTTTTGAGTAAACTCGCTCGTTTGGTCCTGTGCGCTGAAAACTTGTTCATATGCGCTAATCAATGCTTTTTGAATTTAAAATATTACCTTCTGTGCGCCGTTTATCAAATTTGAGAGATGGCGAGTCATCGGCTTCTGCCCCCATGCCACTAGTGCTGGGGTGTTCGGGATAAACTTGAGCGCTCTTTTTCCCGTTTTTGGGTCCTTCGAGGGAGGCGCTCAGCACAACGAACAAGGCAATCGGACTATAATGCTTGAACACTCTCACTTAGCCATAGAATTCTATAATTTTAAATTTCGGCGAAGCCCCTAGTATTCGGAAGACCGAGTTCGGGGCGCTATCCACGCCTTGTCCGGACAAAGCCGACTCCTCGCTCTAAGCGGCATAAGTCTTTAGGGACTCGAAAAACCTCTTGAACTGCGACCAGCTCTCGCTTCATCATGACAGTCAGTTTTAGCTTTCTCTACTGAGGTGCTTAGCCCAGCTCAACTGGGGCACAATCACAGTAGCTCTCCTAGTGCTACCTTAGCCGATATAGCGGAATGTAAGGCACCAAAACATAGGAGCCGGGCAAACCCAACTATTGACCCAAGACATGATTCGGAGCCGATGCATATAATGCTATAAGTTCGGGGTGCCGCACTTGTTAAAGTGTTCGGACTTCTCACACCATATTGAGGGGTACTGAAGCCCCTGGCGTATTGGCCGTACCAAAGTGTACGGGTGCAACATGTCATTAATGAACATATATTTGTAAAAAAGGGTAATGCAAAAATAGACAAAAGCTATGCATTGTTTATTAAAAAGGCTGCGATCAAGGCAGAACGATACAAATGACGCGATAAGCAAAAGGTTGGACTATTTAACATGTCCTGGCCAGGGGCAGGCTGCGGAATGTTATGCGAAACAGGTATACTGCTCGTGATAGAGACCACCTGGGAGTTCCGTAATGCAGCGTAGCTTTTCTGCTTCCCTGGTTCTTGCGTCATTTGTGCGGCAATTGTACTGCCGAACAGGCCTTCCGAAGAATGGAGTCCTGAAAGTAAGAGAAAATTTTAAAAAATCGGCAGCCCCTAGTGCGGTTTAAGCCGTGTTTCGGGCGTGCCGTGATGGTGCCCCTCCCCCTGTGTCCATGGTATTTCAAGAGCGTAGTTATGTACACGAAGCACTGGTTTCGCATTTTCGCGAGGGCTGGGGTTGGGGCCGCATTGCTACGTGATAACCCACAAGTATAGGGGATCGCAACAGTTTTCGAGGGTAAAGTATTCAACCCAAATTTGTTTATTCGACACAAGGGGAGCCAAAGAATATTCTCAAGTATTAGCAGCTGAGTTGTCAATTCAACCACACCTGGAAACTTAATATCTGCAGCGAAGTGTTTAGTAGCAAAGTAATATGATAGTGGTGGTAACGGTAAAAAAAGTAAAGACAGCAAAAGTAATGTTTTTGGTATTTTTGTAGTGATTGTAACAGTAGCAACGGAAAAGTAAATAAGCGTAAACCAGTATATGGAAAACTCGTAGGCACCGGATCAATGATGGATAATTATGCCGGATGTGGTTCATCATGTAACAGTCATAACATAGGGTGACACAGAACTAGCTCCAGTTCATCAATATAATGTAGGCATGTATTCCGTAAATAGTCATACGTGCTTATGGAAAAGAACTTGCATGACATCTTTTGTCCTACCCTCCTGTGGCAGCGGGCTCCTATTGGAAACTAAGGGATATTAAGGCCTCCTTTTAATAGAGAACCAGAACAAAGCATTAACACATAGTGAATACATGAACTCCTCAAACTATGGTCATCACCGGGAGTGGTCCCGATTATTGTCACTTCGGGGTTGCCGGATCATAACACATAGTAGGTGACTATAGACTTGCAAGATAGGATCTAGAACTCACATATATTCATGAAAACATAATATGTTCAGATCTGAAATCATGGCACTCGGGCCCTAGTGATAAGCATTAAGCATAGCAAAGTCATAGCAACATCAATCTCAGAACATAGTGGATACTAGGGATCAAACCCTAACAAAACTAACTCGATTACATGATAAATCTCATCCAACCCATCACCGTCCAGCAAGCCTATGATGCAATTACTCATGCACGATCGGTGAGCATCATGAAATTGGTGATGGAGGATGGTTGATGATGACGACTGTCGACGGCGACGAATCCCCCTCTCCGGAACCCCGAACGGACTCCAGATCAGCCCTCCCGAGAGAGATTAGGGTTTGGCGGCGGCTCTGTATCATAAAACGTGATGAAACTTTCTCTCTGATTTTTTTCTCCCCGAAATCCAATATATAGAGTTGGAGTTGGCGTCGGAGGGCATCCAGGGGGCCCGCGAGGTAGGGGGGCGCGCCCAGGGGGGAGGGGCGCGCCCCCACCCTCGTGGACAGGGTGTGGGCCCCCTGGTCTTCATCTTTGGCGAGGATTTTTTATTATTTATTCTAATATATTCCGTGGAGTTTCAGGTCATTCCGAGAACTTTTGTTTTCTGCACATAAAACAACACCATGGCAATTCTACTGAAAACAGCGTCAGTCCGGGTTAGTTCCATTCAAATCATACAAGTTAGAGTCCAAAACAAGGGCAAAAGTGTTTGGAAAAGTAGATATGACGGAGACGTATCAACTCCCCCAAGCTTAAACCCTTGCTTGTCCTCAAGCAATTCAGTTGACAAACTGAAAGAGAAAAAGAAAAACTTTTACAAACTCTGTTTGCTCTTGTTATTGTAAACATGAAAAGCCAGCATTCAAGTTTCAGCAATTATTATGAACTAACCATACTCACAATAACACGTAGGTCTCAAATTACTCATATCAATAGCATAATCAGCTAGCGAGCCATAATAATAAAACTCGGATGACAACACTTTCTCAAAATAATCATAACATGATATAACAAAATGGTATCTCGCTAGCCCTTTCTGAGACCGCAAAACATAAATGCAGAGCACCTTTAAAGATCAAGGACTAACTAAACATTGTAATTCATGGTAAAAGAGATCCAGTCAAGTCATACCCAATATAAACCAATCATAATGAATGCAAACAAGAGTGTGCTCTCCAGCAGGTGCTTTTTAATAAGAAGGGTGATGACTCAACATAAAAGTAAATAGATAGGCCCTTCGCAGAGGGAAGCAGGGATTTGTAGAGGTGCCAGAGCTCGATTTTTGAAATAGAGATAAATAATATTTTGAGCGGCATACTTTCACTGTCAACGCAACAACTATGAGATGGTTGTATCTTCCATACTACATGCATTATAGGCAGTTCCCAAACAGAATGGTAAAGGTTTATACTCCCCCTCCTCCACAAGCATCAATCCATGGCTTGCTCGAAACAACGAGTGCCTCCAACATTCAACGGGTCCCAGGGGAGTTTTGTTTAATTATTTTGATTTGCTTTGATCTTTTTGGATCATGGGACTGGGCATCCCGGTTATCGGCCCTTTCTCGTGAATGAGGAGCGGAGTCCACTCCTCTTGAGAATAACCCACCTAGCATGGAAGATATAGGCAGCCATAGTTGCACATGAGCTGCTCGAGCATACAAAACAGAATTTCATTTGAAGGTTTGGAGTTTGGCACATACAAATTTACTTGGAATGGCAGGTAGATACCGCATATAGGAAGGTATAGTGGACTCATATGGAACAACTTTGGAGTTTAAGGAGTTTGGATGCACAAACAGTATTCCCGCTTAGTACAGGTGAAGGCTAGCAAAAGACTGGGAAGCGACCAACTGAGAGAGCGACAACAGTCGTAAACATGCATTAAAATTAATTCACACCGAATATAAGCATGAGTAGGATATAATCCACCATGAACATAAATATCATGAAGGCTATGTTGATTTGATTCAACTACATGCGTGAACATGTGCCAAGTCGAGTCACTCAATTCATTTAAAGGAGGATACCATCCTATCATACCACATCATAATCATCTCAATAGCATGTTGGCACGCAAGGTTAACCATTATAACTCATAGCTAATCAAGCATGGCACAAGCAACTATAATCTCTAAATGTCATTGCAAATATGTTTACTTCATAATAGCTGAATCAGGGACGATGAATCATCATATTTACAAAAACAAGAGAGGTCGAGTTCATACCATCTTTTCTCATCCCAATGAGTCCATCATATATCATCATTATTGCCTTTCACTTGCACGACTGAACGGTGTATATAATAATAAGAGTGCACGTGCATTGGACTAAGCTGGAATCTGCAAGCATTCAACTCAAGAGAGAAGACAAGTAATATGGGCTCTAAGTTAAATAAACAATCGTGCATATAAGAGCCACTAAGCATTTTCAATATAGTCTTCTCGACCCCCAAAGTAAGGAAAAGAAAAATAAAAACTATTTACACGGGAAAGCTCCCAACACGCAAAAGAAGGACGGGAAATATTTTTGGGTTTTCTTTTTAATTCTACTACAAGCATGGAAAGTAGACTAACTAATTTTTTTAAGGTTTATCAAACACACAAGAAGAAAGCCAGAAAAATAAATTTAAACTAACATGGATATTACAATGAAAGAGTATGAGCACCGACATCTAGCAATGAGTGTGTGTGAACATGAATGTAATGTCGGTGGGAAATACGTACTCCCCCAAGCTTAGGCTTTTGGCCTAAGTTGGTCTATTGCCAGGAATAACCTGGCTGATATCCGTAGGTGAAGCTGGGGTCGTACTGCGATGCAGCGGCTATCGCCTGCTGAGCAGCAGCACGGCATCGGGCTGCTTCCACTCCCCTCTCGTACTCATCTGCCTCCTCTCTGGTAATAATATATCTTCCTCTCGCCTGAAAATCAAAGAAGGTAGGAGCAGGAAGAGCAACACGGACCACACGCCGTCTGTCAAAGATTAGTCGATACTGGTAAGGTGGTCCAGTCCTCTCAATGAACTGGTGGGAAAACACAAGATCAAGATCTAAATAAGAAGTGGGCAACTCCACATCACCCTCACGAATGTCTACATCAAGAAAATTAGCTAAGTGGGTTGCATAAATTCCTCCAAAGAAATCTCCGTTACGTCTATTAAGATGCAACCTACGAGCTGCAATGGCTCCCATATGATAAGCTTGGTCCCCTAACACAGCACTTCTGAGAATGCTGAGATTAGGGGCACACATGTGACATGCTTCATCCTTAGCAGTTATACATCTACCAATGAAAAGAGCAAAATAATGTATAGCAGGAAAGTGAATGCTCCCTATAGTGGCCTGTGCTATATCTCTAGATTCCCCCACAGTTATTCTAGCAAGAAAATCTCTATATTCAGATTTAGGGGGATCCCTGATACTACCCCAAGATGGAAGTTTGCATGCACGAGTGAAATCCTCTAAGTCCATGGTATAAGACTTGTCATAAAGGTCAAACATGACTGAAGGAGAATTACGCGAAGATGAATAATCAAACCTCCCCACAAATGAACTTGTGAGATAACGATACTAGGGGCATTTATCAGCTTCAAAGTCCTCAAGACCGGCATTACACACATATGCGTAAAATTCTTCTTTAATTCCCACTTGATTCATAAAATTTTCCGAAGGCCATTCACAGTGCCTCACGAGCGCGTCTCTTGGTGGTTCCTCGTCACCATCACGCATTGCAAGTCTAGGACCTTGCTTCCTTAAAGAACCACCTAGGAACATCCTCCTAAGCATATTGTTTTCTCTGAAAATAATTCTGAAATTTTTGATAACTTCAAACAAAAGTGAACCAACTTCAATAAGATTGATAGCAACTACTCATACAAGTGCCTAGAGCATATATCAAGCATTAGAACTACTTGGAACCATATAAATTTGACATGCAAACTCAAGAACATGGTCACCTATGCAGCACAAATTTGCAATGAATAAAGCACTAGAACAAAAACTAATTGGACCAATGGAGGAGTCACATACCAAGGAACAATCTCCCCAAGCAGTTTTGCGAGAGGTGCTTTGAGCAAGGAGATCGAAAATCGCAGCAAAAGTTGCTGGAACACGAGCTTGAGTTGGTTTTTCGGGTTTGTGTGAGGCAGAGGAAGAAGATGGGTGTAGGGATAAGTGGAGGAGGGCCACCATGGGCCCACGAGGCAGGAGGGCGCGCCTAGGGGTAGGGCGCACCCTCCACCCTCGTGACCAGGTGGCAGCTCCCCCGCGGTAATTTTTGCACTAAAAATCCTTAAATATTCCCGAAAAAATCATATTAAATAGGCATGGCATTCTGAGGACTTTTATTTTCGGGATATTTTTATATTGCGCGGATAAGTCAGGAAACAGACAGAAAAATACTATTTTACTTTATTTCTACTAAAGAACAGAAAATATAAAGAGGGTACAGAAGGTTGTGCTTCTAGTTTCACCCATCTCATGCTCATCAAAAAGAATCCACTAACAAGGTTGATCAAGTCTTGTTAACAAACTCATTCCGATAATCATGGAACCTGAGAAATTTCGAATAACACTATGTTACCTCAACGGGGATATGGACATCCCCAACAATAAGTATATCATATTTCTTTTTGACAGTAGGAAGTGGAAATTCAAAACCTCCAAATATAATCGATGGAATTTTTCCAATAGAGTTGATACTATAAACTTGAGGTTGTTTCCTCGGAAAGTGCACCGTATGCTCATTACCATTAACATGAAAAGTGACATTGCCTTTGTTGCAATCAATAACAGCCCCTGCAGTATTAAGGAAAGGTCTTCCAAGAATAATAGACATACTATCATCCTCGGGAATAACAAAGTCCGTTAAAATAGTAACGTTTGCAACCACAACAGGCACATCCTCACAAATACCGACAGGTATAGCAGTTGATTTATCAGCCATTTGCAAAGATATTTCAGTAGGTGTCAACTTATTCAAGTCAAGTCTACGATATAAAGAGAGAGGCATAACACTAACACCGGCTCCAAGATCACATAAAGCAGTTTTAACATAATTTCTTTTAATGGAGCATGGTATAGTAGGTACTCCTGGATCCCCAAGTTTCTTTAGTATTCCACCCTTAAAAGTGTAATTAGCAAGCATGGTGGAAATTTCAGCCTCCGGTATCTTTCTTTTATTAGTAATGATATCCTTCATATACTTAGCATAAGGATTTGTTTTGAGCACATCAGTCAATCGCATACGCAAAAAGATAGGTCTAATCATTTCAGCAAAGCGCTCAAAATCCTCATCATCCTTTTTCTTGGATGGTTTCGGAGGAAAAGGCATGGGTTTCTGAACCCATGGTTCTCTTTCTTTACCATGTTTCCTAGCAACGAAGTCTCTTTTATCATAACGTTGATTCTTTGATTGTGGGTTATCAAGATCAACAGCAGGTTCAACTTCTACATCATTATCATTACTAGGTTGAGCATCATCATGAACATCATCATTAACATCTTCACCAGGTTCATGTTCATTACCAGATTGTGTTTCAGCATCAGACATAGAGATATCATTTGGATTATCAGGTGGTTCAGCAATAGGTTCACTAGAAGTTTGCACAGTTCTATCATTTTTCTTTTTCTTCCTTTTAGAAGAACTAGGTGCATCAATATTATTTCTTTGAGAATCTTGCTCGATTCTCTTAGGGTGGCCTTCAGGATACAAAGGTTCCTGAGTCATTCTACCAGTTCTAGTAGCCACTCTAACAGCATAATCATTTTTCTTACTATTCATTTCATCAAGCATTTCTTTCTGAGCTTTAAGTACTTGTTCTACTTGAGTGGTAACCATAGAAGCATGTTTGCTAACAAGTTTAAGTTCACCTCTAATATTATCCATATAATCACTCAAGCGTTTAATCATAAAGGTATTCTGCTTTAATTGTCTACCAAAATAAGCATTAAAGTCATCTTGTTTAAACATAAAGTCATCAAATTCATCCAAGCACTGACTAGCAATTTTAGTAGGAGGGACCTCAACTTTATCATATCTATAGAGAGAATTTACCTTTACTACCTGTGTCGGGATATCAGGAGGTTCTTCAGTAAATAAGTAATTGAGATCATATACTTCTTCAACAGGAGGTAAATTAAGACCATGTATTTCTTCAATAGGAGGTAAATTCTTAACATCTTCAGCTTTAATACCTTTTTCTTTCATAGATTTCTTTGCCTCTTGCATATCTTCGGGACTGAGAAATAGAACACCTCTCTTCTTCGGAGTTGGTTTAGGAATAGGCTCAGTAATTGGCTCAGGAGCTGGCTCAGGAGTTTGTTGACACCAGATTTTGGCATGGTTAAGAGTCCGGGTTCGTATGCAAAAGTTAGAGGCAACACTTCGCGGGCCAGCCCTGAGTGGGAAAGAAAACCCTTGCCGGGGTGGAAACCTTGTCAGAGAGGAACCCTGGCCTAAGTACAAACCTTGCCGGAGTACAAACCTTGCCGGAGTGAAAACCTTGCCGGAGTACAAATCTTGCCGGAGTGAAACCCTTGCCGGAGTACAAACCTTGCCGGAGTGAAACCCTTGCCGGAGTACAAAACTTGCCGGGTTGGAGGCTGTGATAGTCAATCGGACGATAAGTTGAAGATGGGCTCAAAAGATTATTCAGATGATCTCGGATGGAAAAACGTTCAACATGAAAGTTGTTCGTCTCGTCGAAGAGATCGATTTTGATATAAAGATCATCCCAATACGAATTCGTATACAAAAGTTATGGCCGCTACAAGATGCTTGAAACAACACACAATCGAACAAATCAATATACTACTTTTTCATCTACGTTTTATCTCTCCACCGTTTTTCTCTCTCATTCTTCGCCGTTCTTCGTGTTTGAGAGCTGCGAATCTCGAGGCTCTAGGGGCGAGCGAATCGACGTAGGGCAGCCCATAGCCGCCGCACTCCCTGACGGGGTCCATCCCGGGGGTGTGGGGTTTTCGGGTCTGCAAAAGCGCCCGTCGACTGTCTTGCGTATCGTGCTGTCGGTCGGGTCTCCTTCGACGTGAGTTGCGGTGCATCACCCCCGGCGTCGAGGGTACACCTGACGTGTTCGTGTGTCAACACACTTTTTGGCGACTCCGCTGGGGAAAGAAGATCAATCATCATCATCCACCATGTCCGATCTTCCCAAGCCATCTGAGGTAGACGCCGATAACATCATTAAGCCTAGTCTTGATGAGATATCGGCCGATCATCGCCAAGTCTATGAGGAGTACAAGAAGGCGCGCGAAGAGAAGGATTTGTAGGAGTTCCTTGCAAAATTCAAGAAGGATCGCCAAGGCAACATCACTCCGATTGAAGAAATCAAGTTCCCTCCTCTTCAAGCCGAGCAGGTTAAACCCGCTGTGAGTACTACCTTTTCTCCTGAGCAGTGGGCTGAGATTGAGAGTCGTATTGCTGATGGTAACAATCTGGTCTATCAAACTTTCATAGAAAATACCAATGCTCAGAAAAATATATCTCAATCATCTAGTGGTAATGATGGTGTAGCTGCTAGTGTGCAAAACCCTAATCTGGCTTTACCTATCTCATCGGCGCCTCCCATGCCGATGACTTATTATCCTACTCAAACAAATCAGATTGTGACTGCACCCATTAATCCTATTATGAGCATGCCAGGTTCGGTGGCAACGCCGAACCAAACCCTACCTACAGCTACAACCACTCGGCCATTACCGAACTATAGTTCGGCATACATGCCACAGTTCATACCTACTGCTAGTAGTCCTACTCCTCCTATGCCGCTGCCACAAGTTGCATCGTCCACTATGGATGATGGTCTAGCTAATCTTAGAGAGGAGATGGCTAAGATGCTTTGAGAGAATTTTGGAGTTGAGTTACCTCGGAATCGGATTTACCAAAAGCCGTACCCCGAGTACTTTGATGCCATCCAGCGCCCTCTGGGATATAAGATTCCAGATTTTGTTAAGTTCAATGGAGAGGGCACAAAAACCACATGGAAGCATGTTAGCCAATACTTGGCACAATTAGGTGAAGCAGGCTCACTAAATGAGTTGAAAGTGCGTTTATTTCCTCTATCATTAACTGGTACCGCATTTTCATGGTTTTCTTCTTTACCACATGGTTCCATTCGGGTTTGGTCGCAGCTAGAGCAGAAGTTTCATGATCACTTTTATAGCGGCGACAATGAACTCAAATTGTCACATCTAACATCGGTTAAACAGAAGCATGATGAATCGGTCTCCGATTACGTCAAGAGATTTAGAGAAACAAAAAACCGGTGTTTTAGTTTGGTGATAACCGAGAGAGACTTGGCAGACCTAGTGCTGAGTGGTTTGAGAATTCCCATTAGAGAAAAGCTAGAAGGCTATTAGTTCTTAAATATCAACCAAGTCTTACAGAGGGCTTTGGCTCAGGAAAGCCGAAGCAAAGACCTAAAAGAAGTGCATAGATACAAAGCCGATCGTCCAAAGATGAATATGGTGGAATATGATAGTGATCACTCGGACGATGAGGGTGATGTTTTTGCTACTGAATTTGTTTGGCCATCTAAGGCCAAACCCTTTACTTGCAATGATCTGAAACCGATTTATAAGAATCGTGATGAAGAGATGAAGTTTACTTTTAACATTGCTAAGTGTGATAGAATATTTGATGCTTTGTTGCAGGCTAAGATTATTAGAATATCTCATACTTTACCGCCGTTTGAAGAGCTAAAACGGCGTGCTTATTGCAAGTATCATAATTCTTTTTCTCATGCTACTAACGATTGCAACGTTTTTCGACGACAGATGCAATCGGCCATTAATGACGGACGATTGAACTTTTCTGAGATGCAAGTTGATAAACAACCTTTTCCAATGAATACCATGGAGTTGGAGGGGAAGAAGCTACTCATTCGGCCGGAGGTTGCTGAATCTGCTAATAAAGCTAATATCATTGTTGGTGAGCCTAGGGAAGACAAGGAGGGCAACAAGGTCTTGGGGAGACAGGTTGTGCTTGACAAGCAACCCGGTGGCAAGGAGATAATCAAAATCACCATCAAGAATCCTACACTCGGGGGGCAACCGCAAGTGCAAGGAAATACTCGTGTTAAATTTGTCAAGCCCAGGAGTCCAGAAGTTGGCAAGTGGAAAACGAATGAAGCTAAAGTGCAGCGCAAGAAAATCAAGCCAACTTTTGATATGTTGCTGTCCAAGTATGCTAGTCATGCAGCCGGTTCTAGCTCCAACCGGTCATCAAATCGGAAGCGCTCAAGATCACCTCCTCGGGAAGAATTTCAGCATCATGCAAGGCCATATGGGTCGTGGGCGTCGGGACCATGGATGCCGCCACCCCCCTATGTGCCATACTACATGGGAGACTTCAATGGAGGATGGTGGCAGCCCCCAATGGCCCCTTATGCTTTTCATCCGGGTTGGGCAGAGCCAAGGAGGCCCGTTCATGAGAGACTTTCTTATCCCACACGAGGTCGTTTGAACAATAGTGTCAGTCGGCCAGTGCAAGATAATCAAAAAGGGGTCGGCAAGCAAGAATGGCGTGTTAAGTCGCCAAGTGCTGTAACGGTCGAGTCAAGCAAAGGCAAGGAAAAAACCAATGCCGACTCACTCATCTTGGGCACCGAAACATTCACCATACAACAGCCGATTATGCATAGCAATCCGACTGAGCTGATACTTGCTATCGCGCCAAAGCACTCGGCTAATGATCATGAAGCAAGCACCAGCCAAGTAAAAACGAGAGATCCTAAATACACCCAGCCAAAGTGGTGTCCTCCAGGGCTAACAAAGACACAAAAGAGGAAACTACAGAGGTTAAGGAGTCAAGAGATGGCAGAACAAGAGGCCGAGAAGCAAAGGGATAAGTTGTTCAATGACACTCGGCCTATGTTACCTACAAAACAAGTGTGGAGGCCCAAACAAATACAAGATGCAGTGGCTTCTACACCTATCACAGCAGCACCTGCACCACCAAAAGAGGACGACTCAATCATTGCATCGTCTGTGTTACCTATTGCTTCTTCTTCACTCGGACAAATTTCAGAATCAGTGGATACACTCGAGGAGGAGGCTGATATGTTAGATTACGAGTCTACACCGGTTCATGAAGGTATGGATATTAATATGGTGTATTACTTACCCGCTGAGTTTCGTGCTGTAGATGAGGAAGGGGAGGTGGCTCAGCTAGATTTTGGCCCTAAAAATGCAATATTCGAGAAGCCAAAAGACCCAGTAACGCATTTGAATCCGTTATATCTCAGAGGTCATATCAATGGGTCACCGCTCACTCGGATGCTTGTTGATGGTGGTGCTGTGGTAAATCTTATGCCGTATTCAGTCTTCAAAAAATTGGGGCTGCATGATGAAGAGTTGATAAAGACCAACATGGTGCTCAATGGATTTGAAGGCAAAGAGAAAACTGAAGCCAAAGGTGTGATGTATGTGGATCTCACGGTGGGAAGTAAAACTTTGGCTACCGCATTCTTTGTCGCTGAGGTGCAAGGTAACTACAACGTCATACTAGGCCGTGATTGGGTTCATGCAAACCAGTGCGTGCCATCCACTATGCACCAGTTTTTGATCCAGTGGGTTGATGATGAAGTGGAAGTCATTCATGTGGATAACTCGGCCTGTGTTGCTTTGGCCGAGGCATCGGTGGATTGGCAACACCCAAATGCTACTTTCTTGACGGGACGTGACTTGTCAGAGTTCGATTTTCTCAGCGCAACCAAGAATGGTTTCGTGCCCATCTCTTTAAAGCCGACTGAGTGCAATCGGCTCCAAGGTATGATATGTTTAAATGGATCCTAACTCAGATTGGTTACAAGAGCGACTTGTAGAATATCGGTCCAATGAGAACGATATGTATGAGTCCATAGAAGAGTTAGATGATATGGATAAATTAGGACAAGGTTTTACATCGGCCGATCCATTACAAGAGATAGATATAGGAGATGGTTTAACTCCTAGGCCGACATTTGTAAATGCAAATTTAAGAGCCGATCATAAAGCTAAGTTGATCGAGCTGTTGAAAGAATATGTTTGTTGCTTTGCATGGGAATATCATGAGATGCCAGGTTTAAGCCGAGAGCTAGTGGAGCATCGGTTACCTATAAAGGCTGGTTTTAGACCATATAAACAATCGGTCAGAAAGTTTAATCCAAAAACATATGACCGAATCAAGGAAGAGATCGGTCGTTTGCTTAAAGCTAATTTTATTAGACCTTGCAGGTATGCTGAGTGGATTTCTAACATTGTCCCTGTGGAGAAGAAAGGATCCGGCAAGTTGAGGGTGTGCATTGACTTCAGAGATTTGAATAGGGCTACACCCAAAGATGAGTATCCCATGCCAATAGCTGATATGCTTATTAATGATGCTTCTGGACATAAGGTTATTAGCTTTCTAGATGGTAATGCCGGATACAATCAAATTTTTATGGCCGAAGAGGACATGTCCAAGATAGCTTTTCGTTGCCCCGGTTTTCTTGGTTTATTCGAGTGGACAGTGATGACATTCAGATTAAAAAATGCTGGCGCCACATATCAAAGGGCTATGAATTTGATTTTTCATGATTTACTCGGTGTCATACTTGAAGTTTATATTGATGATATTGTTGTCAAATCGGATGCTTTTGAATCTCACTTGGCCAATTTGCGTTTAGCTTTTGAAAGAATGAAAAAGTATGGACTGAAGATGAATCCTTTGAAGTGTGCTTTCGGCGTGTCAGCTGGCAAGTTTTTGGGTTTCATTATTCATGAAGATGGTATAGAGATTGATCCCAAAAAGATAGAAGCTATACAGAAAGTGGAGGCTCCAACATGCAAGAGATATATGCAAAAGTTCCTTGGCAAGGTCAATTATTTGAGAAGGTTCATAGCTAATCTATCAGGGAAAGTTGATGCATTTACTCCTATCCTTCGGTTAAAGAATGATGCTGATTTCACTTGGGGGGCAAAACAGCAAGAAGCATTTGATATGATCAAGAATTATTTGTGCACTCCTCCGGTGATGAGAGCACCCAAGCATAGGGAACCCTTCAGACTTTACATTGCAGCAGAGGAAGGGGTTATTGGTGCTGTTCTAACTCAAGAGACCGAAGGAAAAGAGCATGCCATCACTTATTTGAGCCGCCGCTTATTGGACGCAGAGACAAGGTATAGATTTATTGAGAAATTATGTCTATGCTTGTATTATGCTTGCACAAAGTTGAGACATTATTTAGTGCCGAGTGCTTGTGTAGTAGCTTGTTAGACCGATGTCATTAAATATATGTTGCATAGGCCAATTCTTAGTGGTAGAATTGGCAAGTGGGCTTATGCTTTGATTGAATATGATTTGGCTTATGAATCTCTAAAATCCATGAAAGGCCAAATTGTTGCTAATTTCATTGTTGAACATCGGATTAGTGACGAACATGATAGTACTATGAACCTTGTTTCATTAGTACCATGGACATAATACTTTGATGGTTCAGTTTGTAGCAATGGCCAAGGTGTTGGTATTGTTTATATATCTCCTCATGGTGCTGTTTTTGAAGCCTCATGCCGCTTAGAATATTTTTGCACAAACAATCAAGCCGAATATGAAGCATTGTTATTCGGCCTGGAGATGTTGCTTGCTATAGGTGCTACACATGTTGAGGCTTTTGGTGATTCGTTGTTGGTAGTGCAGCAAGTGTCTAAGGTTTTTCAATGTTTAGACGAATCACTTAATGTGTATCTTGATAAGTGTCTAGATACAATTTCTACTTTGGATTGTTTCAGCATTGCTCACATATCTAGACATGACAATTGGAGAGCAAATGAGCTGGCACAACAGGCGTCCGGCTATCATGTTGATCATGGCATGTTTCATATTTCTCAGGAGTCGATGTCTTGTCTTGCTAATATGGGAGAGGCCGAACCAGAACCCACTGATTCGGCCACTAACAAAAAATCTAGTGCAGGTGAGAATCATGACTGGAGGAAGCCCATTATGGATTACTTGCGTGATCCGAGTAAAAGGATGGACAGGACTGTTCGGCGTATGGCTTTCAAATATACAATAAGAGATGGTGGTCTTTATCGCTGAACAGTTGAAGATGTTCTTTTGAAGTGTTTGGACGAGGACCAAGCAAGAGTTGCTATGGGAGAGGTACATGAAGGCATTTGTGGTACTCATCAGTCGGCTCCCAAGATGAAGTGGTTATTGCGACGTGCTGGATTTTATTGGCCGACTATGATCAATGATTGCTTCAGGTATTATAAAGGGTGTGAAGCTTGTCAAAAATTTGGTGATATTCAATTGGCTCCTGCTGCTATGTTACATCCTATTATCAAGTCGTGGCCTTTTAGAGGATGGGGTTTAGACTTTATTGGACAAATTCATCCGTCTTCCTCAAAGGGGCATCGGTTCGTATTGGTGGCAACCGATTATTTCACTAAATGGTCTGAAGCAGTACCTCTCAAGAACATGACACATACGGAGGTGATTAAATTCATAACCAAGCACATTATTCATAGATTCGGCATTCCTCAAACATTGACTACAGATCAAGGCTCCTCTTTCATGCCACACCAAGTTAGAGAATTTGCCGAATCTTATAACATAAAATTGCTCAATTCATCTCCATATTATGCCCAAGCCAATGGACAAGCTGAGTCTAGCAATAAAATTTTAATCAAGCTCATCAAGAAGAAGATTGAGGATAATCCAAGGAGATGGCATGAGTTGTTGTCTGAAGCTTTGTGGGCACATAGGATCTCAAGGCATGGTGCTACGAAGATAACTCCATATGAGCTAGTATATGGTCAAGAGGCTGTTTTACCAGTGGAGGTGAATTTGAATGCTTTGAGAATAGCCAAGAAAAATGATTTATCGGCTGTAGACTTTTATAACTTAATGATGGATAACATTGACGAAGTTGCCGATAAACATTTGGTTGTTTTGAAGGCCATAGAGAGAGACAAGTTAAGGGTGGCAAGAGCTTACAATAAGAAAGTCAAGTCGAAGAGTTTTCAAGTTGGTGATCTCATCTGGAAAGTAATTCTACCGATTGGTTCAAAAGATAGAAAATTTGGGAAGTGGTCTCCTAGTTGGGAAGGTCCTTTTAGGATCGCAAGAGTAGTTCCGGAAATTCATATTTGGTGGAATCCATACAAGGGGCGTTGTTACCTCGAGCTCTCAATGGCAAATACCTGAAGAAATACCACCCGAGTATGTGGCAAGAAGCCTAAATAGGCAATGGCCGATACATAATTATCGCCCTAAGGAAAATAAATGGCCGATGGGGTGTTGACATCGTCCTTAGAACAAACACAGTACAAGTTATTTTTCGGCACACAAGCTTTGCCGAAAAATAGGGGGGCATGTGTTGACACCAGATTTTGGCATGGTTAAGAGTCCGGGTTCGTATGCAAAAGTTAGAGGCAAAACTTCGCGGGCCGGCCCTGAGTGGGAAAGAAAACCCTTGCCGGGGTGGAAACCTTGTCAGAGAGGAACCCTGGCCGGAGTACAAACCTTGCCGGAGTACAAACCTTGCCGGAGTACAAATCTTGCCGGAGTGAAACCCTTGCCGGAGTACAAACCTTGCCGGAGTGAAACCCTTGCCGGAGTACAAAACTTGCCGGGTTGGAGACTGTGATAGTCAATCGGACGATAAGTTGAAGATGGGCTCAAAAGGTTATTCAGATGATCTCGGATGGAAAAACATTCAACATGAAAGTTGTTCGTCTTGTCAAAGCGATTGATTTTCATATAAAGATCGTCCAAATCCGAATTCGTATACAAAAGTTATGGCCGCTACAAGATGCTGCTACAGTAGATGGCCGGACACTCCAGAGACAACCCTCCGGATTCCATATTCTGCTGTAGGCCGGACTCTCTCAATATGACCTCTAATCAGAAAACTTTCAACATGAAAGTTATTCGTCTCGTCGAAACGATCGATTTTGATATAAAAATCATTCAAATCCGAGTTCGTATGCAAAAGTTAGAGCCCGCACAGCGCGACCCTCCAATGAGCAAAATATGACGCCCAGAACCAGACACATACGTGGGTATGTCTGATGAGCTGCGTGAATAATTAGCTATTTTACGCGAGTGATTTGACCCTCAAGATGACCTCGGATGAAAAAACGTTCAACATGAAAGATGTTCGTCTCGTCGAAACGGTCAAGATTGCTTTTGGGCTCATTTCCATCCGAGGTGGTTTGTCACCACAAAAAGGACCCTCAAAGTACAGCCAGTTTAAACCGAACAGTTTTGGAAAGTTCGGATAAAACCAGTCCGAATTTGACTAGGGTTTTGGACGTGAATTGATGCAATTTTCTTGTAAGGAAAGCTTAGATAAATCCTTTGCTTGTACGGGAAGTCCAGCCGCCTCTTATATATGTTGGGGGTGACGGCCGATTGAAACAACACACAATCGAACAAATCAATATACTACTTTTTCATCTACGTTTTATCTCTCCACCATTTTTCTCTCTCGTTCTTAGCCGTTCTTCGTGTTTGAGAGCTGTGAATCTCGAGGCTCTAGGGGCGAGCGAATCGACCTAGGGCAGCCCATAGCCGCCGCACTCCCTGACGGGGTCCATCCCGGGGGTGTGGGGTTTTCGGGTCTGCAAAAGCGCCCGTTGACTGTCTTGCGTATCGCGCTGTCGGTCGGGTCTCCTTCGACGTGAGCTGCGGTGCATCACCCCCGGCGTCGAGGGTACACGTGACGTGTTCGTGTGTCAACAGAGTTGGCTCGGGAGGTGGCTCAGGAGGTGCCCAATTATTTTCATTTGCCAATATATTATTCAATAAAATTTCAGCGTCATCCGGTGTTCTTTTCCTGAAAAGAGAACTAGCACAACTATCCAGGTAATCTCTGGAAGCATCAGTTAGTCCATTATAAAAGATATCAAATATTTCAGGTTTCTTAAGAGGATGATCAGGCAAAGCATTAAGTAACTTGAGAAGCCTCCCCCAAGCTTGTGGGAGACTCTCTTCTTCAATTTGCAGAAAATTGTATATTTCCCTCAAAGCTGCTTGTTTCTTATGAGCAGGGAAATATTTAGCAGAGAAGTAATAAATCATATCCTGGGGACTTTGCACACAGGCAGGATCAAGAGAATTAAACCATTTCTTAGCATCACCCTTTAATGAGAACGGAAATATTTTGAGTATATAAAAGTGGCGCGATCTCAGATTATTAGTAAACAGGGCAGCTATTTCATCTAATTTACGAAGATGTGCCACAACAGTTTCAGATTCATAGCCATAAAAAGGATCAGATTCAACCAAAGTAATTATATCTGAATCAACAGTAATATCATAATAATCCTGATCAGGAACACAGATAGGTGAACTAGCAAAAGCAGGGTCGGGTCTCATCCTACCTCTAAAAGATTCCTTACTCCACTTAATTAGTAACCTCTTACGTTCAGGTTTATCCGGACAAGCAAGAATAGCTTCATAAGATTCATTATTAAAAAGATAACCCTCATGAATAACATGCATAGGTTCATCATCACAAACATCATCGTGTTCAGGTTCACTAATTTCTCTTTCTCTAGACTTAGAGATTTGCTCATCTAGAAATTCACCAAGTGGCACAGTAGAATCAAGCATAGAAGTAGTTTCATCATAAGTATCATGCATAGCAGAAGTGGCATCATCAATAACATGCGGCATATCAGAATTCATAGCAGTAGTAGGTTTAGGTGTCGCTAGCTTACTCATAACAGAAGGTGAATCAAGTGCAGAGCTAAATGGCAGTTCCTTACCTCCCCTCGTAGTTGAGGGATAAATTTTTGTCTTAGCGTCTTTCAAGTTCTTCATAGTGTCCAGCAGATATAAATCACAAGTGACTCAAATAATAGAGCTATGCTCCCCGGCAACGGCGCCAGAAAAAGGTCTTGATAACCCACAAGTGTAGGGGATCGCAACAGTTTTCGAGGGTAGAGTATTCAACCCAAATTTGTTGATTTGACACAAGGGGAGCCAAAGAATATTCTCAAGTATTAGCAGCTAAGTTGTCAATTCAACCACACCTGGAAACTTAATATCTGCAGCAAAGTGTTTAGTAGCAAAGTAATATGATAGTGCTGGTAACGGTAACAAAAGTAAAGACAGCAAAAGTAATGTTTTTGGTATTTTTGTAGTGATTGTAATAGTAGCAACGGAAAAGTAAATAAGCGTAAACCAGTATATGGAAAACTCGTAGGCACCGGATCAATGATGGATAATTATGCCGGATGTGGTTCATCATGTAACAGTCATAACATAGGGTGACACAGAACTAGCTCTAGTTCATCAATATAATGTAGGCATGTATTCCGTAAATAGTCATACGTGCTTATGGAAAAGAACTTGCATGACATATTTTGTCCTACCCTCCCGTGGCAGCGGGGTCCTATTGGAAACTAAGGGATATTAAGGCCTCCTTTTAATAGAGAACCGGAACAAAGCATTAACACATAGTGAATACATGAACTCCTCAAACTATGGTCATCACCGGGAGTGGTCCCGATTATTGTCACTTCGGGGTTGCCGGATCATAACACATAGTAGGTGACTATAGACTTGCAAGATAGGATCTAGAACTCACATATATTCATGAAAACATAATAGGTTCAGATCTGAAATCATGGCACTCGGGCCCTAGTGATAAGCATTAAGCATAGCAAAGTCATAGCAACATCAATCTCAGAACATAGTGGATACTAGGGATCAAACCCTAACAAAACTAACTTGATTACATGATAAATCTCATCCAACCCATCACGGTCCAGCAAGCCTACGATGCAATTACTCACGCACGGCGGTGAGCATCATGAAATTGGTGATGGAGGATGGTTGATGATGACGACGGCGACGAATCCCCCTCTCTGGAACCCCGAACGGACTCCAGATCAGCCCTCCCGAGAGAGATTAGGGTTTGGCGGCGGCTCCGTATCGTAAAACGTGATGAAACTTTCTCTCTGATTTTTTTCTCCCCGAAAGCCAATATATAGAGTTGGAGTTGGCGTCGGAGGGCATCCAGGGGGCCCATGAGGTAGGGGGGCGCGCCTAGGGGGGAGGGGCGCGCCCCCCACCCTCGTGGACAGGGTGTGGGCCCCCTGGTCTTCATCTTTGGCGAGGATTTTTTATTATTTATTCTAAGATATTCCGTGGAGTTTCAGGTCATTCCGAGAACTTTTGTTTTCTGCACATAAAACAACACCATGGCAATTCTGCTGAAAACAGCGTCAGTCCGAGTTAGTTCCAGTCAAATCATACAAGTTAGAGTCCAAAACAAGGGCAAAAGTGTTTGGAAAAGTAGATACGACGGAGACGTACCACTACGCCTGCTCGGAACGTGCCAGGCGGTCTTTTTGTAGGTTACTCCGGGCGCGCTTGACGGTGTTCGGACGTTTAATGGCCGGACTGGAGAACTGCCTTGAGAGGCTGCTTTGTACTTCCGCTGCGAGGGCCGCCGTATGCTCCTCCGTTCGGAGGGAGCGTTCGGTGTTTCCATTGACCGTAATTACTCCTCAAGGGCCTAGCATCTTGAGCTTAAGGTATGCGTAGTGCGGTACCGCATTGAACTTGGCGAATGCGGTTCGCCCGAGCAGTGCGTGATAGCCACTGCAGAACGGGACTATGTCGAAGATTAACTTCTCGCTTCGGAAATTATCCGTAGATCCGAAGACCACTTCAAGTGTAACTGAGCCTGTACAGTTGGCCTCTACACCTGGTATGACGCCTTTAAAGGTCGTTTTGGTGGGCTTAATCCTTGAGGGATCTATGCCCATTTTCTGCACTGTATCCTGGTAAAGCAGATTCAGGCTGCTGCCGCCGTCCATAAGGACTCTAGTGAGATGAAATCCGTCAATAATTGGGTCTAGAACCAATGCGGCGAATCCGCCGTGACGGATGCTAGTGGGGTGGTCCCTTCGATCAAAGGTGATCGGGCAGGAGGACCATGGGTTGAACTTTGGGGCGACTGGCTCCATCGCGTATACGTCCCTTAACGCGCGCTTCCGCTCCCTCTTGGGGATGTGGGTTGCGTATATCATGTTCACCGTCCGCACTTGTGGGGGAAAACCCTTCTGTCCACTGTTGTTCGGCGGCCGGGGCTCCTCATCGTCATCGCTATGCAGCCCCTTGTCTTTATTTTCGGCATTTAACTTGAATACCTGCTTGAACACCCAACAATCCCTATTGGTGTGATTGGCTGGCTTTTCGGGGGTGCCATGTATCTGGCACAAGCGGTCGAGTATTCGGTCCAAACTGGACAGGGCCTGAGTATTTCTTTTGAATGGCTTTTTCCGCTGACCGGCTTTATAGCCTCTGAATCCGGCATTAACTGTCGTATCCTCAGCATTGTCGCCGTTATTGCGGCGCTTTTGCTTATTGCGACGCGACCTGCCACTACTGTCCTTGGTATCCGAATTACCAGGGTTCTTGGTCATATTGTTGCTACGAGCAAGCCAGCTGTCTTCTCCCGCACAAAAGCGGGCCATGAGTGTCGTGAGGGCTGCCATAGATTTCGGCTTTTCCTGTCCAAGGTGTCGGGCAAGCCACTCGTCACGGATACTGTGCTTGAAGGCTGCGAGAGCCTCCGTGTCCGGACAATCGACTATTAAATTTTTCTTTGTTAGGAACCGTTTCCAGAATTGCCTGGCCGATTCCTCTGGCTGCTGAATTATGTGGCTTAGGTCATCGGCGTCTGGTGGTCGCACATAAGTGCCCTGGAGATTGTCGAGGAATGCGGCTTCCAGGTCCTCCCGACAACCAATTGATTCTGCTGGCAAGCTGTTAAGCCAATGCCGAGCTGGTCCTTTAAGTTTGAGTGGGAGGTATTTGATGGCATGTAGGTCATCGCCGCGGGCCATGTGGATATGAAGGAGATAATCCTCGATCCATACCGCAGGATCTGTTGTGCCATCGTATGATTCGATGTTCACGGGTTTGAAACCCTCAGGGATTTGATGATCCATTACTTCATCTGTGAAGCATAGTGGGTGTGCAGCGCCTCTGTATTGGGCTATATCACGACACAGCTCAAACGAGCTTTGTCTATTGTGTTCGGCCCGACCGGATTTATTATATCCGGAGTGACGGTCACCGTCACGTGCCGTGGGGCGCCCGCGCGATCCGTAGATCGATCTTGTTTGTCTTGCCTTGTCCTCCAATATATCTCGCAGGTCTGGCGCATTTTCCCGTGCCTTGGTATGTTTTGAGCGGCGCCGGGGTGCGGCTTGAGTGGAGGGCCGAGAGGCCTCTCTATCGCGGCCACGAGGTGGTCGGTCGGCCGTATCATGCGCTGGTGATGTAGGTTTAGGTGCTTCCTCCTCGAATCGGGGTAGTAACCTGCACTTTGGGTAGCTCTTGGAGGGGCGTTCGAGTTCATACTCTTCGGCCACAGGGACTTCAGTCCATCTGTCGGCTAGCAAATCTTGATCAGCTCTAAGTTGTTGCTGTTTTATCTTGAGGCTGCTTGTCGTGGCCATAAGCCTACGTTTGAAACGCTCTTGTTCGACGGGATCCTCTGGCACGACGAATTCGTCGTCGTCGAGGCTTGCCTCGTCTTCGGAGGGAGGCATGTAATCATCGTCCTCGACCTCTCTGTCTGCCGCTCTCTCATGAGGGCTGGCTTCTCCATCCTCCTGTGTTGAATCTTACTGGAGGGGGTTTTCTTCGGCATTGTCCGGAGTGTTATTATCTCCCGTGCTGGAATCACCGTTTTTGCTTTGGCGGGATTTAGAGCGGCGCCGCTGACACCGGCGCTTAGGTTGTTTCTTGGAGGGGTCATCCTCCGTTGTTCCATCGCCATCTCCTTCTTTTGGGGTGTCCACCATGTATATGTCATACGACGAGGTGGCTTTCAAGTGCGCTATAGGCGCTGGTTCTTGATCGTCTCCTGCATCGGTGTCCATATCGTCGATGTCTTCGGAGTCAAAGTCGAGCATGTCGGTTAAATCATCGACAGTGGCTACAAAGTGGGTGGTGGGTGGGCTTTGAATTTCTTCATCGTCCGTATCCCAACCTTGCTGACCGTAGTCCGGCCAGGGCTCTCCTGATAAAGAGAGAGACTTTAGTGACTTCAGAAAATCGCCGAAGGGCGAGTGCTGAAAGATGTCCGCGGCGGTGAACTCCATGATCGGCGCCCACTCGGATTCGATCGGCAGGGGCGCGGAGGGCTCGGAGTCCGGAGAGGAGTCCGGCTTCTTGGAGTCACGAGCCTCGCAGAGGACAGGGCTGGTGTTCGGCTCGATCGCCGTAGAGATTGCAGCCACTGAGGCGGTGTCTAACCACCCATCCTCGATCGGCGCAGTTGGCTCCGAATTAAGGGTCGAAGCCGATGCGGGTGCGGCCTCCAGGGCACTGTTCGGCGGCAGAGCTAGATCATGCCCATCGTGACAGCGCGGCACGCTCGGTTGTGGCTCGAATCCGTCGAATATCAAGTCCCCGCGGATGTCAGCCGTGTAGTTTAAACTTCCAAATCTGACCTGATGGCCAGGGGCGTAGCTTTCGATCTGCTCCAGCTGGCCAAGCGAATTGGCCCGCAGTGCAAAGCCGCCGAAGACGAAGATCTGTCCGGGGAGAAAAGTCTCACCCAGGACTGCATCGTTGTTGATGATCGGAGGAGCCATCGGGCCTAAAAGTGACGACACAGAGGAACTCTCAATGAAATCACCAATGTCGGTGTCAAAACCGGCGGATCTCGGGTAGGGGGTCCCGAACTGTGCGTCTAGGCGGATGGTAACAGGAGACAAGGGGCACGATGTTTTTACCCAGGTTCGGGCCCTCTCGATGGAGGTAAAACCCTACTCCTGCTTGATTAATATTGATGATATGGGTAGTACAAGAGTAGATCTACCACGAGATGAAGGAGGCTAAACCCTAGAAGCTAGCCTATGATATGATTGTTCTTCTTCTGTCCTACGGACTAGAACCCTTCGGTTTATATAGACAACGGAGAGGGTTAGGGTTACACAGAGTCGGTTACAATGGTAGGAGATCTACATATCCGCATCGCCAAGCTTGTCTTCCACGCCAAGGAAAGTCCCTTCCGGACACAGGACGAAGTCTTCAATCTTGTATCTTCATAGTCCAGGAGTCCGGTCGAAGATATAGTCCGGCTATCCGGACACCCCTTAATCCAGGACTCCCTCAGCGACCAACCAAGAAATAGATAATCTCATAAGCAAGCATTAAGCATAATAACACCGAATAATGCACCACAAGTAGGATATAATTTCATTGCATGACTATTGACTTTCTTACTTGCATAGGGAATCACAAACCTTAACACCAATATTCTTACTAAACCATAATTACTCACCAACATAGCTCACATATCACATCATCATATCTCAAAACTATTACTGAGAGTCAAGTTTATTTTGTCCAAAGATCTTAATGAAAGTTTTTATTATATCCTTATTGGATATCTATCACTTTGGGACTAATTTTCATGCGTTGCTTTTCATAAGCTCAAACAAATATAAGTGAAGATCATGAGCATAAACAAATTTCTTTCTCTCAAATCAATTTAAGTAAAGCAAGAGAGAATTTCTTGAAAATTTTGCTAACTCTCAAATAAATATAAGTGAAGCAAGAGAGCATTTCTTCAAAAATACTAAAGCACACCGGGCTCAAAAATATATAAGTGAAGCACTAGAGCAAGTCCATTGCTCATAAAAATTTAAGTGAAGCATAGAGAGCAATTCTAACAATTCATGACATAATTTTGGCTCTCTCAAATAGGTGTGTCCAGCAAGGATTGATGACTTAAAACACAAAATAAAACAAGCAAATACTCATATCATACAAGTCGCTCCAAGCAAAACACATCATGTGACGAATAAAAATATAGTTTCGAGTAAAATACCGATGGTCGTTAGAAGAAAGAGGGGATGCCACTCGGGGGCATCCCCAAGCTTAGTTGGTTGCTCTTTTTTGGATAATAGCTTGGGATGCCGGGGAATCCCCAAGCTTAGGCTCTTATATCCTTCCTTCATCCATTGTAAGATAACCCAAAACTTGAAAACTTCAATCACACAAAACTCAACAAAACCTCTGTGAGATCCGTTAGTATAAGAAAGCAAACCACTACTATAAGTATTGTACCAAACCAATTCATATTTTGTTTTTGTATTATATCTACTGTATTCCAACTTTTCTATGGCAAAAACTCATCAAAGAAAACCATAGAGCCATCAAAATAAGCACACAACACAAAGAAAACAGAATCTGTCAAAACAGAACCGTTTGTAGCAATCTGACTTAGACGAAAACTTTTGAAACTCCAAAAATTCTGAAAAAATAGGACGACCTGAGAAATTTGTATGTTAATCTTCTGCAAAAAGAATCAGGACAAAATCACTTTCTGATAAAAAATGAGAATTATTTTGTGAGCGCAAAGTTTATGTCTTTTTCAGCAAGATCAAACAACTATCACCCAAGAAGATCCTATCGGTTCTACTTGGCACAAACACTAATTAAAACACAAAAAACAAAATCATAATAGTAGCATAATTGTGCTAACACTAAAGAACAGAAAGCAAAGAGCAAAAATAAAATTTATTCATTGGGTTGCCTCCCAACAAGCGCTATAGTTTTACGCCCTTAGCTAGGCATAAAGCAAGGATCTAAGTATTGTCATCTTTGGTTTGAGATCCATAAGATGCCCTCATGATTGATTCATAAGGTAGATGAATTCTAGTTCTAGGAAAGTGTTCCATACCCTTCCTCAAAGGAAATTGGAACTTAATATTGCCTTCTTTCATATCAATCACGGCACCGATAGTGCGTAAAAATGGCCTATCAAGAATAATTGGACAAGACGGATTGCAATCAATATCAAGAACATTAAAATCTATGGGCACATAATTCTTATTTGCAAGAATAAGAACATAATTAATTCTTCCCATAGGCTTTTTAATAGTAGAATCCGCCAAGTGCAAATTCAAAGAATATTCTTCAAGATTAGCAAGATCAAGCACATCACATAAATATTTTGGAATTGTAGAAACACTAGCACCCAAGTCACACAAAGCAAAATACTCATAATTTTTTATCTTGACGTAGATAGTAGGTTCCCATTCATCATGCAGTTTTCTAGGAATTAAAACTTCTAATTCCAATTTTTCTTCAAGAGCTTTCATCATAGCATCAACAATATGTTTAGTAAAAGCCTTATTTTGTTCATAAGCATGGGGTGAACTTATCATGGATTGCAACAAAGAAATACAATCAATCAAAGAGCAACTATCATAATTAAAGTCTTTGTAATCCAAAAGAGTGGGTACATCACTAGTTAAAGTTTTGACCTCTCCAAACCCACTTTCATCAATTTTCTCAACAAGATTTTCACCCTCCGAAATATTGGGACGCCTTCTACCTAAAGTTGACTCTTCTCCAGTCCCTTTTTCATTAATCTTAACTTTACTAAACAAGGAATCAATAGAAGAAACACCAATCATTTTAAGATCTTCATCACTTTTGCCTTCTAACGAGATTGGTTTAGTGGCCATTTCATTTACTAAGGTAGCTTGTGCATCGGGTATTTTTCCTAGCAAACTTTCGGCAAAAGCATACTTAGATTGGAGATTGCAAACTTCTCTACTGATATAATCAAGTTGTTTTGTAATAGCATCAAGCACAACGGAGTGCTCTTTAAGTTCTTCAGTAAAATACTTATTATGCTGAAATTGTGTAGTCATATATTCCTTAGTACTTTTCTCAATTTCAAGCAAAATATTTGGGTAAGAAACATCATAATATTTTCTTTGAGGCATCATGACTATGCAAACAAGAGTGCACACAAAAATAGATCCGGCAAGAAAACGGCGAACGGAAAAGAGAGGCGAATAAAACATCAATTTTTTGTGATGTGGGGGAGAGGAAAACGAGAGGCAAATGGCAAATAATGTAAATTGTGAGGAAATGAGATTTGTGATTAGGAACCTGGTATAAGTTGAAGATCCTCCCCGGCAACGGTGCCAAGAATTCCTTTTGATGTCGCTTGAAGCTACGTCGGTATTTCCCCAAAGAGGAAGGGATGATGCAGCACAGCGGCGGTAGGTATCTCCCTCAAATATTAAACCAAGGTTATCGAACTAGTAGGAGAACCAAGCAACACAACGTAAATAGCCCTTGCACATAGATAACAAATCCTTGCAACCCGAAGTGTTAAAGGGGTTATCAATCCCTTTCGGGGTATGGCACCTCAAGTGGCAAACGGACGTGAGATAAATTTATGGTAAATTGATAGATCGAACGCTAGATAAAATAAATAACGGAAAATTGCAGCAAGGTATTTTTGTGTTTTTGGTTTAATAGATCTGAAAATAAAAGCAAGGGGAAATAGATCGCAAAGGCAAATAATATGAGAAAGAGACCCGGGGTCCATAGTGGCTTCTCTCGAGAAAAATAGCAACGGTGGATAAACAAATTACTGTTGGGCAATTGATAGAACTTCAAATAATTACGACGATATCCAGGCAATGATCATTATATTGGCATCACGTCCAAGATTAGTAGACCGACTCCTGCCGGCATCTACTACTATTACTCCACACATCGACCGCTATCCAAGATGCATCTAGTGTATTAAGTTCATGGAGAAACGGAGTAATGCAATAAGAACGATGACATGATGTAGACAAGATCTATCTATGTAGAGATAGACCCCATCATTTTATCCTTAGTAGCAACGATACATACGTGTCGTTTACCTTTCTGTCACTGGCATCAAGCACCATAAGATCGAACCCACTACAAAGCACCTCTTCCCATTGCAAGATAAATAGATCAAGTTGGCCAAACAAAACCCAAATATCAGAGAAGAAATACGAGGCTACAAGCAATCATGCATATAAGATATCAAAGAAACTCAAATAACTTTCATGGATATAAAAAGATATAACTGATCATAAACTCAAAGTTCATCAGATGCCAACAAACACACCGCAAAAAGAGTTACATCATATGGATCTCCAAGAGACCATTGTATTGAGAATCCAGCGAGAGAGAGGAAGCTATCTAGCTACTAACTACGGACCCGAAGGTCTACAAAGAACTACTCACGCATCATCGGAGAGGCACCAATGGAGGTGGTGAACCCCATCCGAGATGGTGTCTAGATTGGATCTGGTGGTTCTGGATTCTGCAGCGGTGGATGAATATTTCGTCGACTCTCCTAGGGTTTCTGGAATATTGGGGTATTTATAGAGCAAAGAGGCGGTCTGGGGGGCACCCGAGGTGGGCACAACCCACCAGGGCATGCCTGGGCCTCCTGGTGGGTTGTGCCCCCTCGGGGCACCCCCAGGCGCAGCCAGGGCCCGTTGTGTTCCTTTTGGCCCATAAAAATTCTCCGTAAAGTTTCGGGGCATTTGGACTCTATCTGATATTGATTTTCTGCGATGTAAAAAACTTGGAAAAAACATCAATTGGCACTTGGCACTATGGCAATAGGTTAGTACCAAAAAATGACTATAAATGATTGTAAAACATCCAAGATTGATCATATAACAACATGGAACAATAAAACATTATATATACGTTGGAGACGTATCAGGCGCCGACCCCTCCTCCTTGTCCTATTCGGACTCCCAAGAAGGGGGTGCGCGGCCACCTCCCGTGGGATTCCCTCTCTCTCCCTTAGACCCATGTTGGCCCAATACTTCACGGGGGGGTTCCGGTAACCCCTCGGTACTCCGGAAAAAAATACCCGGATCACTCGGAACCATTCCGATGTCTGTACGTACATAACCTTCCAATATATGAATCTTTACCTCTCGACTATTTCGAGACTCCTGTTCATGTCCGTGATCTCATCCGGGACTCCGAACAAACTTTGGTCACCAAATCACATAACTAATAATACAAATCGTCATCGAACATTAAGCGTGCGGACCCTACGGGTTCGAGAACTATGTAGACATGACCGAGACACGTCTCCGGTCAATAACTAATAGCGAAACCTGGATGCTCATATTGGCTCCTGCATATTCTACGAAGATCTTTATCGGTCAAACCGCATAACAACATACGTTATTTCCTTTGTCATCGGTATGTTACTTGCCCGAGATTCGATCGTCGGTATCCTCATACCTAGTTCAATCTCGTTACCGGCAAGTCTCTTTACTCATTCCGTAATGCATCATCCCGCAACTAACTCATTAGTCACATTGCTTGCAAGGCTTGTAGTGATGTGCATTACCAAGAGGGCCCAGAGATACCTCTCTGATACACGGAGTGACAAATCCTAATCTTGATCTATGCCAACTCAACAAACACCTTCGGAGACACCTGTAGAGCATCTTTGTAATCACACAGTTACGTTGTGACAATTCATAGCACACAAGGTGTTCCACCGGTATTCAGGAGTTGCATAATCTCATAGTCAGAGGAATATGTATAAGTCATGAAGAAAGCAATAGCAATAGAACTTAACGATCATTATGCTAAGCTAACGGATGGGTCTTGTCCATCACATAATTCTCTAATGATGTGATCCCGTTCATCAAATGACAACACATGTCTATGGTTAGGAAACTTAACCATCTTTGATTAACGAGCTAGTCAAGTAGAGGCATACTAGGGACACTCTGTTTTGTCTATGTATTCACACATGTACTAAGTTTTCGGTTAATACAACTAGCATGAATAATAAACATTTATCATGATATAAGGAAATATTAATAACAACTTTATTATTGCCTCTAGGGCATATTTCCTTCAGTCTGCCACTTGCACTAGAGTCAATAATCTAGTTCACATCGTCATGTGATTTAATACCAATAGTTAACATCTTTATGTGATTAGTTCACATCGCCATGTGACTAACACCCAAAGGGTTTACTAGAGTCAATAATATAGTTCATATCGCTATGTGATTAACACCCAAAGAGTACTAAGGTGTGATCATGTTTTGCTTGTGAGAGAAGTTTATTCAACGGGTTTGTCACATTCCGAGCCGTATGTATTTTGCAAAGTTTCTATGTCTACAATGCTCTGTATGGAGCTCCTCTAGCTAATTTCTCCCACTTATAATATGTATCCAGATTGACACTCGGAGTCATCTGGATCAGTGTCAAAGCTTGCATCGACGTAACTCTTTACGACAAACTCTTTGTGACCTCCATAACCGAGAAACACATCCTTATTCCACTAAGGATAACCCTCTTGCCAAACTCATGGTGAGGTACACAATAGGTCTGGTACACAGCATAGCATACTTTATAGAACCTATGACTGAGGCATAGGGAATGACTTCATTATTTTTCTATTTTCTGTCGTGGTCGGGTTTTGAGTCTTACTCAACTTCACACCTTGCAACACAAGCAAGAACTCCTTCTTTGACTATTCCATTTTGAACTACTTCAAAATCTTGTCAAGGTATGTAATCATTGAAAAATCTTATCAAGCGTCTTAATCTATCTCTATAGATCTTGATGCTCAATGTGTAAGCAGCTTCACCGACGTCTTTCTTTGAAAAACTCCTTTCAAACACTCCTTTATGCTTTCTAGAAAATTCTACATCATTTCCGATCAACAATATGCTATTCACATATACTTATCAGAAAGGTCGTAGTGCTCCCACTCACTTTCTTGTAAATACAGGCTTCACCATAAGTCTGTATAAAACCATATGCTTTGATCACTTTATCAAAGCGTATATTCCAACTCCGAGATGCTTGCACCAGTCCATAGATGGACCGCTGGAGTTTGCACACTTTGTTAGCACCTTTAGGATTGACAAAACCTTTGGTTGCATCATATACAACTCTTCTTTAAGAAATCCATTAAGGAATGCAATTTTTGACGTCCATTTGCCAGATTTCATAAAATGTGGCAATTGCTAACATGATTCTGACTGACTTAAGCATCACTACGAGTGAGAAAATCTCATCGTAGTCAACACCTTGAACTTGTCAAAAACATTTTTGCGACAATTCGAGCTTTGTAGATAGTAACACTACCACATCATTCGTCTTCCTCTTGAAGATCAATTTATTCTCAATGACTTGTTGATAATCGGGCAAGTCCACCAAAGTCAACACTTTGTTCTCAAACATGGATCCTATCTCATATTTCATGGCCTCAAGCCATTTTGCGGAATCTGGGCTCATCGTCGCATTCTCATAGTTCATAGGTTCATGATGGTCTAGTAACATGACTTCCAGAATAGGATTACTGTACCACTCTAGTGTGGAACATGCTCTGGTTGACCTACGAGGTTCGGTAGTAACTTGATCTGAAGTTTTATGATCATTATCATTAGCTTCCTCTCTAGTTGGTGTAGGCATCACGAGAACGGATTTCTCTCATGAGCTACTTTCCAATTTGAGAGAAGGTGCAATTACCTCATCAAGTTCTACTTTCCTCCCACTCACTTCTTTCGAGAGAAACTCCTTCTCTAGAAAGGATCCATTCTTAGCAACAAAGATCTTGCCTTCGGATCTATGATAGAAGGTGTACCCAACGGTTTCTTTTGGGTACCCTATGAGGACGCACTTCTCCGATTTGGGTTCGAGCTTATCAGGCTGAAGCTTTTTCACATAAACATTGCAACCCCAAACTTTAAGAAATTACAGGTTAGGTTTCTTGCCAAACCACAGTTCATACGGTGTCGTCTCAACAGATTTAGATGGTGCCCTATTTAACGTGAATGCAGCTGTCTCTAATGCATAACCCCAAAATAATAGTGGTAAATCGATAAGATACATCATAGATCGCACCATATCTAATAAAGTATGGTTATGACGTTCGGACACACCATTACGCTGTGGTGTTCCAGGTGGCGTGAGTTGCGAAACTATTCCACATTCTTTCAAATGAAGACCAAACTCGTAACTCAAATATTCGCCCCCGCGATCAGATCGTAGAAACTTTATTTTCTTGTTACGATGATTTTCCACTTCACTCTGAAATTCTTTGAACTTTTCAAATGTTTCAGACTTATGTTTCATTAAGTAGATATACCCATATCTACTCAAATCATCTGTGAAGGTCAGGAAATAATGATACCCGCCACAAGCCTCAACACTCACCGGACCGCCTACATCGGTATGTATTATTTCCAATAAGTCAGTTGCTCGCTCCATTGTTTCGGAGAATGGAGGCTTGGTCATCTTGCCCATGAGGCATGGTTCGCAAGCATCAAATGATTCATAATCAAGGGATTCCAAAAGTCCATCCACATGGAGTTTCTTCATGCGCTTTACACCAATATGACCTAAACGGCAGTGTCACAAGTATGTTGCACTATCATTATCAACTTTGCATCTTTTGGCATCAATATTATGAATATGTGTATCACTACGATCGAGATTCAATAAACCATTTATATTAAGTGTATGACCATAGACGGTTTTATTCATGTAAACAGAACAACAATTATTCTTTGACTTAAATGAATAACAGTATTGCAATAAACATGATCCAACCATATTCATGTTCAACGCAAACACCAAATAACATTTATTTTAGGTTCAACACTAATCCCGAAGGTAAAAGGAGTGTGCGATGGTGATCTTATCAACCTTGGAATCATTTCCAACACACATTGTCACATTGCCCTTAACTAGTCTCTGTTCATTTTGCAACTCCTGTTTCGAGTTACTAATCTTAGCAACTGAACCGGTATCAAATACCCTGGGGTTACCATGAACACTAGTAAAGTACACATCAATAACATGTACATCAAATATACTTTTGTTCACTTTGCCATCCTTCTTATCCGTCAAGTATTTGGGGTAGTTCCGCTTCTAGTGACTATTCCCTTTGCACTCAGTTTCAGACTTAGGTCCAGCTTTGGGCTTCTTCATGGGAGTGGCAACTTGCTTGCCATTCTTCTTGAAGTTCCCTTTCTTTCCCTTGCCCTTTTACTTGAAACTAGTGGTCTTGTCAACCATCAACACTTGATGCTTTTTCTTGATTTCTACCTTCACCGATTTCAGCATCGCGAAGAGCTTGGGAATCGTTTACATTATCCCTTGCATATTATAGTTCATCATGAAGTTCTAGTAACTTGGTAATAGTGACTAGAGAACTCTGTCAATCACTATCTTATCTAGAAGATTAACTCCCACTTGATTCAAGTGATTGTAGTACTCGGACATTCTCAGCACATGCTCACTAGTTGAGCTATTCTCCTCCATCTTGTAGGCAAAGTACTTGTCAGAGGTCTCATACCTCTTAACACAGGCATGAGTCTGCAATACCAATTTCATCTCTTGGAACATCTTATATGCTCCGTGGCGTTCAAAACGTTTTTGAAGTCCCGGTTCTAAGCCATAAAGCATGGCGCACTAAAATATCAAGTAGTCATCATACTGAGCTTGTCAAACGTTCATAACGTCTGCATCTGCTCCTGCAGTAGGTCCGACACCTAGCGGTGCATCAAGAACATAATTTTTCTGTGCAGCAATGAGGATAATCCTTAGATCATGGACCCAGTCCGCATCATTGCTACTATCATCTTTCGACTTAGTTTTCTCTAGGGACATATCAAAAAATAACGGGGAACTACATCGTGAGCTATTGATCTACAACATAATTTGCAAATACTATCAGGACTAAGTTCATGATAAATTAAAGTTCAATTAATCAAATTACTTAAGAACTCCCACTTAGATAGACATCCCTCTAGTCATCTAAATGATCACGTGATCCATATCAACTAAACCATGTCCGATCATCACGTGAGATGGAGTAGTTTTCAATGGTGAACATCACTATGTTGATCATATCTACTATATGATTCACGTTCGACCTTTCGGTCTCAGTGTTTCGAGGCCATATCTGCATATGCTAGGCTCGTCAAGTTTAACCCGAGTATTCTGCACGTGCAAAACTGGCTTGCACACGTTGTACGTGAACGTAGAGCTTATCACACCCGATCATCACGTGGTGTCTCGGCACAACGAACTGTAGCAACGGTGCATACTCAGGGAGAACACCTATACCTTGAAATTTAGTGAGGGATCATCTTATAATGATACCGCCGTACTAAGCAAAATAAGATGCATAAAGCATAAACATCACATGCAATCAAAATATGTGACATGATATGGCCATCATCATCTTGTGCCTTTGATCTCCATCTGCAAAGCACCGTCATGATCTCCATCGTCACCGGCTTGACACCTTGATCTCCATCGTAGCATCATTGTCGTCTCTCCAACTATTGCTTCTATGACTATCGCTACCGCTTGGTGATAAACTAAAGGAATTACATGGCGATTGCATTTCATACAATAAAGCGACAACCATAAGGCCCCTGCCAGTTGCCGATAACTTTTACAAAACATGATCATCTCATATAACAATTTATATCTCATCATGTCTTGGCCATATCACATCACAACATGCCCTGCAAAAACAAGTTAGACGTCCTATACTTTGTTGTTGCAAGTTTTACGTGGCTACTACGGGCTTCTAGAAAGAACCGTTCTTACCTACGCATCAAAACCACAACGATTGTTCATCAAGTGTGATGTTTTAACCTTCAACAAGGACCAGTCGTAGTCAAACTTGATTCAACTAAAGTTTGAGAAACAGACACCCGCCAGCCACCTGTGTGCGAAGCACGCCGGTAGAACCAGTCTCATGAACGCGGTCATGTAATGTCGGTCTGGGCCGCTTCATCCAACAATACCGCCGAATCAAAGTAAGACGTTGGTGGTAAGCAGTATGACTATTATCGCCCACAAATCATTGTGTTCTACTCGTGCATATATCATCTATGCATAGCATAGACCTGGCTTAGATGCCACTGTTGGGGAACGTAGCATGCAATTTCAAAAAAAATCCTACAATCACGCAAGATCTATCTAGGAGATGCATAGCAACGAGAGGGGGAGAGTGTGTCCATGTACCCTTGTAGACCGAAAGTGGAAGCGTTTAGTAACGCGGTTGATGTAGTCGAACGTCTTCACGATCCAACCGATCCAAGTACCGAATGTACGGCACCTCCGTGTTTAGCACGATGACGTCCCTCGAGCTCTTGATCTAGTAGAGGGTCGAGGGAGAGTTCCGTCAGCACGACGGCGTGGCGACGGTGATGATGAAGTTACCGGCGCAGGGCTTCGCCGAAGCACTACGATGATATGACCGAGGTGTTAAACTATGGAGGGGGGCACCGCACACGGCTAAGAGATTGTCTGTTGTGCTTTGGGGTGCCCCCTGGCCACGTATATAAAGGAGGGGGAGAGAGGACGCCGGCCAGGAGGGGCGCGCCATGGGGGAGTCCTACTTGGACTCCTAGTCCAAGTAGGATCCCCCCCTTTTTCCTTTCTTCCACCGGAGGGAATAGGAAGGAGAGGGAGAGGGAAAGGGAAGGGGGCGCCACCCCCTCCTCCTTGTCCTATTCGGACTCCCAAGGAGGGGGCGCGTGGCCACCTCCCGTGGGCTTCCCTCTCTCTCCCTTAGGCCCATGTTGGCCCAATAATTCACCAGGGGGTTCCGGTAACCCCTCGGTACTCCGAAAAAAATACCCGGATCACTCGGAACCATTCCGATGTCCGAACTGTAACTCCCCGAGACCGATGTGCCAGTTGTCCTCCCGTTATTCGCTGTTGTTGCTTTGTCATTTGCTTGCGTGTCGCATCTTGCCATGTCATCATCCGCATTGCATCATCATGTTTTCGAAACTTGCATCCGTCCGGGTTCTCCGAGTTCTCTCCCTTGTCCGTTCTGAGACCAACCACACTTGCACGCGCCCGCGACATGTCCGAAATAGTATTTTATAAGTGGCCGGAAAATGTTCTCGGAATGGGATGAAAGTTGGCGTGCGGTGTTGTTTTGATGTCAGTAGACCGCCTGCCAAGTTTCATCGCATTCGGAGTCTGTTTGACGCCCCAACGAATAAATATAGCGGCATTATAGCCGGTCTAACGTCGGACGTTTTCGGTCTTCGGAAACCGTGTCGGGCTGCATCTCTCCCCTCTTCTCTCAGACCAACCCGCTCTTCACAATCCGCCAGACCCAACCTAACCTCTCTCGTCAGCCCGCGGACCTCCTTGCGCGCGCGTCCGAAAGTTGTCCCGGACCCGAACCGGACTGTCGCTACCGTTGTGTCCGGATCATCTCCTAACGTCTACAAAATATCTCTGTTTTCTTATTTGGGCTATCTAATCTATTTACTCTCGACCGCCCGATTATGATCGGACGGACTAAAACCACTCTCTCTGTGCTATATATAAACCACCCCATACCTAATACCCTAAAACCTAGGAGGTTTGTCCCTCCCCGCCGCCGCTCCTCTTCCACCTCGGGATCCCTCACGATCCAAACCACCAGCCACAGACGCCACCTTCTCCTCGATCCAAATCATCTTCGACCACCTTCCTCGTTTTCCGCCACCGCCCAACCACAGCCAGCCACACCCAGATCCGATCCATCCACTTGTCCGAGGAGACAGCAGCCGCATCGCTCGCACCCGAGGCCTCATGCCTACCCGACGCCCTCGCCCCCACGCTGGCAAGTGGTCTCGTCGGAGTGCCCCGCCGGAGTAGCAGCAACACCAGGACCGGCCTCGTCCCGCTCTCTTTTCCTTCCCTAGCTCTCTTTCTTCCTCCTTTTCTCTCTCGCTCACAGCTCTCTCTCCCTGAACAGGACCGTGCCGTCGCCATGGCCTACAGCTCCTCGACGCCCAGCTCGCCTCCGCCCTGTTCCCGGACGAACTCGTCCATTCCGCACCCCTCCGGCCTCGCCTTCTGTGTTGGAGACCCCCCCCCCCCGTCGGGCTCTGCTTCGCCACGCCGCCGCACGCAGACCCCTCTGCTCTCCTGCACCGTTCCTCCTTCGCCGCCTGGATCCGGCGCCCTTCGTCCGTCCTCGCCAGAGTCCCGCCAAGTCCCTCGTCCCGCCTCTGCTTGCCCGCTTCGTCAGCGCCAAGTCCCGCTGCTGCCTTCCCGTCCAGCGTCGCCGCTGCTCTGCTTCCTGACGAGTAGAGGATCGCACCAGCTTTAGTGCCTCCCCGCTGTCCAGATCGAGCGAGAGGAACTCGCCCGGTCCAGGCGCGTTGACTGCGCCACGTCAGCGCCAAGACCCAGCGCCTCTAGTCCTCTTCAACCGGCCCATGCGGCCTGGTGAGCACCCAGATCCAGTGCCCCCTCCTGTACACTATTGGCCCAGCCAGATTCGGCCCATGTCATGTTTTTTTTTTGTTCTGCGATTTATTATTTATCCAGTGTTTTACTGTTTTGCAGAAAAAACCCTAAGCATCATGCATATAATAACTCATTAACCGTGCATCGGATTAAAATGATTTAAACATGTAAATTGCTTAGAATTTTGTGTAGATTAATTATATCCAATTCCATCCATGTTTAAAATGTTTAAATTGCTGATTGCATTAATTTGCATAAATGCCATGTTAAAATGATTTATTTCATAACTAATTAACCGTAGCTCCGATTTTAATAAACTTTATATGTAAATGGGGTGGAAAAATGCATAGATTAACATGGTGGCATTACTTTGCATGTTTGACAACTCTAAAATATGCTTTAGGACAGAACAGTACTATACCTAATATATGCATATGAAGAGTTTCCGGACTTGTTATTTTGTTGTTCCGTCCTCATTTAAACTTGCCTAAATAGTTAGTTTAATTATGCTTCACCTCCTGCCATGTTTAACAACATTTAATTTTGATGAGTACATAACCGAGAGTAACTAAATAATTGATGTGGTGTTTCGTCAATATGCAACTCGTTGTATATTGAGCTCCACTTAACTTGTAGTTTTGTTTGTTGCATTTGCCATGCCATGCATCTTTAAACCGGACATGCATCATACTTGATTGTGCATCATGCCATGTTATTGTGATGGTTGTTTACTATGTTGTTTGTTTCTTTCCGGTTTGCTTCTCTCGTTAGCTTCGGTTTTCGTTTCGGAGTTGTGAGGATTCGTTCGACTACATCCGTTTGTCTTCTTCATGGACTCGTTCTTCTTCCTAGCGGGATCTCAGGCAAGATGACCATACCCTCGAAATCATTTCTATCTTTGCTCGCTAGATTGCTCGCTCTTTTGCTATGCCTATGCTGCGATACCTACCACTTGCTTATCATGCCTCCCATATTGTCAAACCAAGCCTCTAACCCACCTTGTCCTAGCAAACCGTTGTTTGGCTATGTTACCGCTTTGCTCAGCCCCTCTTATAGCGTTGTTAGTTGCAGGTGAAGATGAAGTTTGTTCCTTGTTGGAACATGGAGATGTTGTTCCTTGTTGGAACATGGTTACTTGTTGGGATATCACAATATATCTTATTTAATTAATGCATCTATATACTTGGTAAAGGGTGGAAGGCTCGGCCTTATGCCTGGTGTTTTGTTCCACTCTTGCCGCCCTAGTTTCCGTCATATCGGTATTATGTTCCCGGATTTTGCGTCCCTAACGCGGTTGGGTGATTTATGGGACCCCCTTGACAGTTCGCTTTGAATAAGACTTTTCCAGCGAGGCCCAACCTTGGTTTTACCATTTGCCTCACCACCACCTATTTTTCCCTTGGGAGTCGCTCTCTCGAGGGTCATCTTTATTTAGCCCCCCGGGCCAATGCTTGTCTAAGTGTTGGTCCAAACCAGAGCCACTTGCGGTGCCACCCCGGGGCAACTTGGGGTATCGTCGGTTGCCGTACGCAGTGTTCATCCGGTGTTGCCCTGACACCGAGATGTGTGCAGCTCCTATCAGGATTGTCGGCGCATCGGGCGGTCTTGCTGGACTTGTTTTATTACTGTCGAAATGTCTTGTAGTCGGGATTCCGAGACTGATCGGGTCTTCCCGGGGAGAAGGAATATCCTTCATTGATCGCGAGAGCTTGTCATGGGCTAAGTTGGGACACCCCTGCAGGGTTTTGAACTTTCGAAAGCCGTGCCCGCGGTTATGTGGCAGATGGGAATTTGTTAATGTTCGGTTGTAGAAACCGGAAGTTGACCTTAATTAAAATACATCAACCGCGTGTGTAACCGTGATGATCCCTTCTCGGCGGAGTCCGGGAAGTGAACACGGTGTTGGAGTTATGCTTGACGTCGGTAGTTCAGGATCACTTCTTGATCACAGTTGTTCGGTCGTGCTTTTGCCTTCTCTTCTCGCTCTCATTTGCGTATGTTAGCCACCATATATGCTAGTCGCTGGCTGCAGCTCCACCTCATACCTTTTACCCTACCTATAAGCTTAAATAGTCTTGATCTCGCGGGTGTGAGATTGCTGAGTCCCCGTGACTCACAGATACTTCCAAAACCAGTTTGCAGGTGACGATGAAACCGTGCAGGTGACGCACCCGAGCTCAAGGAGGAGCTTGATGAAGATCTTGTTCATTGTGTTGTTTCATTTCAGTTGATCAGTAGTGGAGCCCAGTTGGGACGATCGGGGATCTGTGTAGCATTTGGGGTATTCTTCTTTTATTTTGGTTCCGTAGCCGGACCTTGATTGTATCTGGTTGATGTAATGCTTTATTCATGTATTGTGTGAAGTGGCGATTGTAAGCCAACTAGGTATCTCTTTCCCTTATGTATTACATGGGTTGTGTGAAGATTACCTCACTTGCGACATTGCTTTCAATGCGGTTATGCCTCTAAGTCGTGCTTCGACACGTGGGAGATATAGCCGCATCGAGGGCGTTACAAGTTGGTAATCAGAGCCATCCCCGACCTTAGGAGCCCCCACTGATTGATTGTTTTCAGCGGCCGAGTTGTGTCTAGAAAAATGTTTTGAGTCATTTAGGAATTATGTATCGGAGAGTTTAGGAATTCTTTTTACTCCCTAGTCTCCTCATCGCTCTGGTAAGGCATCCTGACGTAGAGTTTTGACTCTTCTCTTCTCAAATTTCACTAAAAAAATTTAGGATCACGCGGGTATCTTCGAATCGTTCCGATGGTTTTGTGATGACAACATTGTCTTGGTGCCTCCTGTCAGCAGGGGTTTAGTGGAGGTGTCCCGGGGAGTTGAGCTCTGAGGTGTTGTCATCATAATTTTATCGTTACAGTTCTGGAATACCTGAGTTTAGTACGCCGACATCGAAAATCTCTTTTGTACAGTTGTTGGTGAGATAACCCTGATAGCCCAGTACTGAGGCGAGTGCGGGAGTATTGCCATAACTCGTATAACGGATGCTTTTCGAAGGTTGAGGTAGACGATTTCCGAAGGTTTCTTGGTTATGTGTTGAAGGATGGATACAGCTGGATCTAGGTATTGTTAGTTTGGGTGATATATTTTGTGTCCCCTGTATCCCCAACACCAGATTGCATAACCAGAAAGTTTCGGGAGTTTATAAGTGGGAATTCAAGTATCACGTAGGAATTCTTTCCAACAGACACATGATACGATATGGGATCTATCATATGTTTGTTTCCGGCTTATTCTGCAAGCCAATCCTTTGTTTTTGTTTTGTTTTGTGGTATTCGAGTTGCTTCAATGTTAAGTGTTGATTCCATACCTTTTCTAAACGGTGTTATCATATTTCTATGGAAATACTAATCCTTCTTGATCATCAAGATTATCATGCCAATTCTTTTCCAACCGGTGTGTCCCTCTTCAAGTGGATCCGATCACTTCAACATTCGCAAGATCAATTATCAGTTCTTCTCAACGGTGTTTGCTTCATCCGTTCCAAGTTGTCTTTGTTTTTCCCGCCCTCCCACCCTTATTTCTTCAAGGACGCAGATTTCTTGATCAAGTATCCATTTTATTGATGTGAAGCCTCTCCATTCTTCTCCTTCATGTTCTTACCCGGTGTTTCTCATGAAGATGCTAACGGAGCCTCAAGTTTATAATTATTTGTTCTTTTATCTTCCCCGGTGTGTTCAATGCAATCTTTCAATGGTGATCACATCTTTTCCTCATTTCAATACCTTCTCATACCGGTGCACCTCATAATAATTCACTTCTCGCTATTCATTTGTTCGGGAGTGCTGAAGATATCTCAGAAGGCTCGTCTTGTCTTTCAAGATCAGTTCAACCTATTTCGAGGTTGTTATCTCATTCTAGCCATTTAAATCAACCGGGGCAATCTCCCTTTCAAGTAATCGTTCAACGGTGTTTTCTTTTGAGTGGGCCCTAACCCACAGGTCTTTTCCCAGGATCTTACCTGACTCTTTTTATTTTCCCGGAGCTATTCCCAAATTCTTCTCGAAATTTGACGTAAGAATGAATTATCATCAGTCAAATGGCTTTCTCCAGAATCGCTTCAAATTCTTTTCATCATTGGTTCAACCTTTCCAATTCTCATTCCGGAGTGCCTCAACAATTCATGGTGCTGTTTCTCGTCATCATTCTCAACATTTGAAGACCGAAGAAGAGTATCCCTTAAATCGTGTCCATTCTCTTGAAGATGCGTGGTTCTAGATTGATGGCATTCTCTCATAATTGTTTTGATTGTGAGAATTCGTTTCATACCCATCCGGAGCATTTCATGAGTTGTTTCCATTTCTTTTCCCCGAATGCCATCATTTCATAATTCCTCATTCTCAGCTTTCAGCTCTTGTTTTCCAAATCCTACCGGTGCATCGTTTAAATATACTCTAATCAGTTCATGATCTCTTCGTTCACTTGTATCTAAATCCTAGCAAGCATCTTCGTTCATTTGCTAATTCTTCCCGGTGGTTCTTTATCTTTTCTTCGTCCATTTTAAATTCTTACGGTGGTTCGTTCAAGAGTTCTCTTCCTTCGTTATCATATAGATTCATTCGTTCTTTCCAATTCTACCGGTGGTTCGTTGAAGACCTTCCCAAGTTGAGCAATATCTCTCTTAATCTTTTCTACGAGAATAAGTAGTATGCCAAATCCGTTGCTTGTCATCAATTAAATTGGTGAAGGATACGCATAACGTAATTCTTATTATGGTTTCATCCAAGTGATCTAGTTTCTTCTTTCTAGAGTTGTTCATCATGCCACATTTCTCGGTTCGAGAGGCTTCATCTTTCTCATTTCTGGAGTTCCAAGTTTTCCGCATTATCTCGTCGCGAAGCTCCATCTAAATCATCGCAAGGCTTCACCTTGTGTTTTCAACTTCTCTTTATTTTTATCATCCTTTCATTATCGGAGTTCTTCATGGAGGCTCTACATGGTGGTTCGTTAAGGATTCTTTTCATTATTCAATTGTTCTTCAAGATTTCTCTCGGAGTTATGATCCGCCAAGCTATACTCTAAAATAAACATGGTGTTCCAACACATGTTTTATTTTCAGGAGTTCAAGTATTTTTCATCTTGCATTTCTAAGTGCAATTCTTTCTACCTTATCTTTTGAGATGGTGTTATGTCATCCTTGGCAATTTCTTCTCGTGCTTCATGATTCACATGTTGTCAAGAATGAGGTATTTAAATCCATCAAGCTCTTCATTGGAGTTATCTTGGGTTATATTTCACCTAAAGCTTTCCCTAAGGATTGTTGCTTTTTATGGTGCTTATAAATGAACCAAGTTCTTCGTTTGTTCTCCCGGTGAAATAAGTTTCTCGTCTCCTTGTTGATATCAATCCAATCATTTGTTTCCGTTGGTGGCAGAAGCTCACCTCATAATTTTGAGATGTTTCTATAAGCCCACTACAAACTTATTCTTTTCGTTGCTAGTTTTTCCAGCAACTCCGTTCTATTCTTCTTTTTAAGGGTGCTTTCCAAACTCATTTGTGGTAGAAGTTGTCATTTTCTTCTCCATTCCTTTATTCCAATGATCTAACTTCTATTTCTTCTTCCGGAGGCATTATGATGTTGCTCCCCTCACTCTTCTTCTCGAATGGTGAGGATCATGTTCTTTGCTTTTGCTTATCCATTTAACCGGGGTGTTATGTTTATCATTCCTCTTTTAACCGGAGTCTCATCCAAGTGCTTTCATTTTGCCAAGTTCAAATTCTATTCCTCCATTTCCAACCGGAGTGTTGTATCATCTCTTCGATATGGTAGCATCTTATCAAGCTTTCATCTATTTTCTACCGGAGTGCTGTCCAAATTATGTCATTCTTGTTCCTTTGCTATCTCGTTATACCAGTGTGGTTTCATATTCTTTTGATTAGTTAAGCCCTTGTTTCATGTCTTTCAACCTACAAGGTTCTTGTAATGTTCCTTGTTCCTCTTTGCTAACAGAGTGTTTGCAATCACGTTCATCTCCATGGTACTCTTATTTAAATTGATTAACCTCAAGGTTCATTGGTTTCACTCGTTTGTCAAAGAAGCAACTTAGTTTTACCTCTCCTCTTTATCTTCCGTTTTCTCTCCGGTGCCATCCTAGATCTCGGGACGAGATCCTCTCGTAGTGGTGGAGTGTTGTAACGCCCCGAGACCGATGTGCCAGTTGTCCTCCCGTTATTCGCTGTTGTTGCTTTGTCATTTGCTTGCGTGTCGCATCTTGCCATGTCATCATCCGCATTGCATCATCATGTTTTCGGAACTTGCATCCGTCCAGGTTCTCCGAGTTCTCTCCCTTGTCCGTTCTGAGACCAACCACACTTGCACGCGCCCGCGACATGTCCGAAATAGTATTTTATAAGTGGCCGGAAAATGTTCTCGGAATGGGATGAAAGTTGGCGTGCGGTGTTGTTTTGATGTCAGTAGACCGCCTGCCAAGTTTCATCGCATTCGGAGTCTGTTTGACGCCCCAACGAATAAATATAGCGGCATTATAGCCGGTCTAACGTCGGACGTTTTCGGTCTCCGGAAACCGTGTCGGGCTGCATCTCTCCCCTCTTCTCTCAGACCAACCCGCTCTTCAATCCGCCAGACCCAACCTAACCTCTCTCGTCAGCCCGCGGACCTCCTTGCGCGCGCGTCCGAAAGTTGTCCCGGACCCGAACCGGACTGTCGCTACCGTTGTGTCCGGATCATCCCCTAACGTCTACAAAATATCTCCGTTTTCTTATTTGGGCTATCTAATCTATTTATTTTCGACCGCCCGATTATGATCGGACGGACTAAAACCACTCTCTCTGTGCTATATATAAACCACCCCATACCTAATACCCTAAAACCTAGGAGGTTTGTCCCTCCCCGCCGCCGCTCCTCTTCCACCTCGGGATCCCTCCTGATCAAAACCACCAGCCACAGACGCCACCTTCTCCTCGATCCAAATCATCTCCGACCACCTTCCTCGTTTTCCGCCACCGCCCAACCACAGCCATCCACACCCAGATCCGATCCATCCACTTGTCCGAGGAGACAGCAGCCGCATCGCTCGCACCCGAGGCCTCATGCCTCCCCGACGCCCTCGCCCCCGCGCTGGCAAGTGGTCTCGTTGGAGTGCCCCGCCGGAGTAGCAGCAACACCAGGACCGGCCTCGTCCCGCTCTCTTTTCCTTCCCTAGCTCTCTTTCTTCCTCCTTTTCTCTCTCGCTCACAGCTCTCTCTCCCTGAACAGGACCGTGCCGTCGCCATGGCCTACAGCTCCTCGACGCCCAGCTCGCCTCCGCCCTGTTCCCGGACGAACTCGTCCATTCCGCACCCCTCCGGCCTCGCCTTCTGCGTTGGAGACCCCCCCCCCCCCCGTCGGGCTCTGCTTCGCCACGCCGCCGCACGCAGACCCCTCTGCTCTCCTGCACCGTTCCTCCTTCGCCGCCTGGATCCGGCGCCCTTCGTCCGTCCTCGCCAGAGTCCCGCCAAGTCCCTCGTCCCGCCTCTGCTTGCCCGCTTCGTCAGCGCCAAGTCCCGCTGCTGCCTTCCCGTCCAGCGTCGCCGCTGCTCTGCTTCCTGACGAGCAGAGGATCGCACCAGCTTCAGTGCCTCCCCGCTGTCCAGATCGAGCGAGAGGAGCTCGCCCGGTCCAGGCGCGTTGACTGCGCCACGTCAGCGCCAAGACCCAGCGCCTCTAGTCCTCTTCAACCGGCCCATGCGGCCTGGTGAGCACCCAGATCCAGTGCCCCCTCCTGTACACTGTTGGCCCAGCCAGATTCAGCCCATGTCATGTTTTTTTTCCGTTCTGCGATTTATTATTTATCCAGTGTTTTACTGTTTTGCAGAAAAAACCCCTAAGCATCATGCATATAATAACTCATTAACCGTGCATCGGATTAAAATGATTTAAACATGTAAATTGCTTAGAATTTTGTGTAGATTAATTATATCCAATTTCCATCCATGTTTAAAATGTTTAAATTGCTGTTTGCATTAATTTGCATAAATGCCATGTTAAAATGATTTATTTCATAACTAATTAACCGTAGCTCCGATTTTAATAAACTTTATATGTAAATGGGGTGGAAAATGCATAGATTAACATGGTGGCATTACTTTGCATGTTTGACAACTCCAAAATATGCTTTAGGACAGAACAGGACCAAACCTAATATATGCATATGAGGAGTTTCCGGACTTGTTATTTTGTTGTTCCGGCCTCATTTAAACTTGCCTAAATAGTTAGTTTAATTATGCTTCACCTCCTGCCATGTTTAACAACATTTAATTTTGATGAGTACATAACCAAGAGTAACTAAATAATTGATGTGGTGTTTCGTCAATATGCAACTCGTTGCATATTGAGCTCCACTTAACTTGTAGTTTTGTTTGTTGCATTTGCCATGCCATGCATCTTTAAACAGGACATGCATCATTCTTGATTGTGCATCATGCCATGTTATTGTGATGGTTGTTTACTATGTTGTTTGTTTCTTTCCGGTTTGCTTCTCTCGTTAGCTTCGGTTTTCGTTTCGGAGTTGTGAGGATTCGTTCGACTACGTCCGTTTGTCTTCTTCATGGACTCGTTCTTCTTCCTAGCGGGATCTCAGGCAAGATGACCATATCCTCGAAATCATTTCTATCTTTGCTCGCTAGATTGCTCGCTCTTTTGCTATGCCTATGCTGCGATACCTACCACTTGCTTATCATGCCTCCCATATTGTCAAACCAAGCCTCTAACCCATCTTGTCCTAGCAAACCGTTGTTTGGCTATGTTACCGCTTTGCTCAGCCCCTCTTATAGCGTTGTTAGTTGCAGGTGAAGATGAAGTTTGTTCCTTGTTGGAACATGGAGATGTTGTTCCTTGTTGGAACATGGTTACTTGTTGGGATATCACAATATATCTTATTTAATTAATGCATCTATATACTTGGTAAAGGGTGGAAGGCTCGGCCTTATGCCTGGTGTTTTGTTCCACTCTTGCCGCCCTAGTTTCCGTCATATCGGTATTATGTTCCCGGATTTTGCGTCCCTAACACGGTTGGGTGATTTATGGGACCCCCTTGACAGTTCGCTTTGAATAAGACTTTTCCAGCGAGGCCCAACCTTGGTTTTACCATTTGCCTCACCACCACCTATTTTTCCCTTGGGAGTCGCTCTCTCGAGGGTCATCTTTATTTAGCCCCCCGGGCCAATGCTTGTCTAAGTGTTGGTCCAAACCAGAGCCACTTGCGGTGCCACCCCGGGGCAACTTGGGGTATCGTCGGTTGCCGTACGTAGTGTTCATCCGGTGTTGCCCTGAGACCGAGATATGTGCAGCTCCTATCAGGATTGTCGGCGCATCGGGCGGTCTTGCTGGACTTGTTTTATTACTGTCGAAATGTCTTGTAGCCGGGATTCCGAGACTGATCGGGTCTTCCCGGGGAGAAGGAATATCCTTCGTTGATCGTGAGAGCTTGTCATGGGCTAAGTTGGGACACCCCTGCAGGGTTTTGAACTTTCGAAAGCCGTGCCCGCGGTTATGTGGCAGATGGGAATTTGTTAATGTCCGGTTGTAGAAACCCAAAGTTGACCTTAATTAAAATACATCAACCGCGTGTGTAACCGTGATGGTCCCTTCTCGGCGGAGTCCGGGAAGTGAACACGGTGTTGGAGTTATGCTTGACGTAGGTAGTTCAGGATCACTTCTTGATCACAGTTGTTCGACCGTGCTTTTGCCTTCTCTTCTCGCTCTCATTTGCGTATGTTAGCCACCATATATGCTAGTCGCTGGCTGCAGCTCCACCTCATACCTTTTACCCTACCTATAAGCTTAAATAGTCTTGATCTCGCGGGTGTGAGATTGCTGAGTCCCCGTGACTCACAGATACTTCCAAAACCAGTTTGCAGGTGCCGATGAAACCGTGCAGGTGACGCACCCGAGCTCAAGGAGGAGCTCGATGAAGATCTTGTTCATTGTGTTGTTTCATTTTAGTTGATCAGTAGTGGAGCCCAGTTGGGACGATCGGGGATCTGTGTAGCATTTGGGGTAGTCTTCTTTTATTTTGGTTCCGTAGCCGGACCTTGATTGTATCTGGTTGATGTAATGCTTTATTCATGTATTGTGTGAAGTGGCGATTGTAAGCCAACTAGGTATCTCTTCCCCTTATGTATTACATGGGTTGTGTGAAGATTACCTCACTTGCGACATTGCTTTCAATGCGGTTATGCCTCTAAGTCGTGCTTCGACACGTGGGAGATATAGCTGCATCGAGGGCGTTACACGAACATAACCTTCCAATGTATGAATCTTTACCTCTCGACTATTTCAAGACTCATTGTCATGTCTGTGATCTCATCCGGGACTCCGAACAAACTTCGGTCATCAAATCACGTAACTCATAATACAAATCGTCATCGAACGTTAAGCGTGCGGACCCTACAGGTTCGAGAACTATGTAGACATGACCGAGACACGTCCCCGGTCAGTAACCAATAGCGGAACCTGGATGCTCATATTGGCTCCTACATATTCTACGAAGATCTTTATCGGTCAAACTGCATAACAACATACATTATTCCCTTTGTCATCGGTATGTTACTTGCCCGAGATTCGATCGTCGGTATCCTCATACCTTGTTCAATCTCGTTACCGGCAAGTATCTTTAATCGTTCTGTAATGCATCATCCCGCAACTAACTCATTAGTCACATTGCTTGCAAGACTTATAGTGATGTGCATTACCGAGAGGGCCTAGAGATACCTCTCCGATACACGGAGTGACAAATCCTAATCTTGATCTATGCCAACTCAACAAACACCTTCGGAGACACCTGTAGAGCATGTTTATAATCACCCAGTTACGTTGTGACGTTTCATAGCACACAAGGTGTTCCTGCGGTGTTCGGGAGTTGCATAATCTCATAGTCAGAGGAATATGTATAAGTCATGAAGAAAGCAATAGCAATAAAACTTAATGATCATTATGCTAAGCTAACGGATGAGTCTTGTCCATCACATCATTCTCTAATGATGTGATCCCATTCATCAATTGACAACACATGTCTATGGTTAGGAAACTTAATCATCTTTGATTAACGAGCTAGTCAAGTAGAGGCATACTAGGGACACTCTGTTTTGTCTATGTATTCACACATGTACTAAGTTTCCGGTTAATACAATTCTAGCATGAATAATAAACATTTATCATGATATAAGGAAATATAAATAACAACTTTATTATTGCCTCTAGGGCATATATCCTTCACCTTTCTCCACCTTGAATGACGTGACTCCATAAATTAGATTAATTATCCGGCCAAAAAGATAAAACAGGTCCCCACATTGTGGAGGCCTCGAGCTCTTGCAAGGGAAAGGGGCCATCGCCATCTCCTCGGACGATTTGGAATAGCTCCTTCTAGCTAATTAGGTTATAGTTCTAGCTAACTAAGTTGTAGTTCTAGATAAATGTACCCCGGGTTTAGTTAATTATGCAATGGATGTTGACCATGCAGTATTTAGTTCACCTACGCAATGTGATGTTCAATTATGCAATGTAACTATTATTAAAATCAAAGACCAAATATAGTTCAAAGGGGGGCAAGGAGTGCCATTAGAAACTAAATTATTTATGTGCTTCCAAAGATCCTAGAGAATAACACCACAACTAGCAGTAGTAGCATCAAGTATTTTTACGAGCAAGCCAAAGAGAGGTGATATATTCTAAACTATCTCATTGCTTCCTACCTAATAAAATGTTGAATTCATGACAAATGTTTAGTGCAACAAGATAAAAAAATTAGTTTTGTATACTTTCAAGTTTAGAGCAGAATACACAATCATCAAGTTTTCTCGTATTTCATTTTTTGAGGTTATCTCTAGTCGTGATTTTGTTATCTGAGATAAGCCGTAAAAAGATGTGTATCACTGGTGATACCTATAATTTCCACGCAACATGAATATACACCTGAGTAACACCCCTGGAATTGGTAACATATAGAAAACTAGTAGAATGCATACTAGAATTCTCATATTCCCATATTACAAAGTCACTATCTCTAGTCAAAGAGATGTTCTGACCCATGGCTTCAATCTCAAGCCAAATGGTTCATCATCTTAGGAGTAAAGATTCTCCTAAAAGAGAGGATCGTTCTGCTCCCATCCCAATTTTTCCTAATGGACTTACCATATTATCTACAAATGCAATAAATATGCCAATATTGAACATACATGGGGGAGGATCCAAACCAAGTACGTAATTTTATTCCCATCTCCTATCACCCACGTATAACCAAATTTCACAGCCCTAGTTGCCCATAGGACCCCTTTCCAGAAGTTGGAGGCCCCTAGAGGATCTTAGAAAGTATTAGATTTAGCTTATATTTAGTTTTGAGTGTTCTTTCAAATATTCCCTCTCCATGTATATATCTTTTAACCCGAGCTCCTACAAGACAAATGGATCTTTTTCCACATAGCAACTAATTTCTAGTTGGTCAAATGGATCTTACTAAGTTACAGTTGGTCAAATGGATCTTCCTATGCCCCTCAAATCATTCCGGAGGCAATTAGCCATTTGAGTGTTCATGAGATCCACAACCCATTTGGGGAATTTAAAGAAAGAGATGAGGTAAATATGAATACTGGCTAGACATGCTTCGATCAAAGTGAACCTAGCAGCACAGGAATTAGTTTTGCCTCCATCCAACTATTATGCTCAGGATCTTGTCTACCAGTGCTTGTAAATCACTCCTAGAAAACTTATCCTAAATACTTAATTGGAAAAACTCGAATAGGACAACACATATACCAGTAAAGGCTTATATCTCACTTTAACCATATTCAGAGGGGTCATCTCACTTTTTATCATATTATTCGCATCCTGGAAGTTGCTCAGAGCAGGTAAGGATCCATTTGGAATTAGTAGCTAACCCGGGGTCACTATCTACAAACATGATAGTATCATGAACATATTGCAAACCAACCACCCCTCCAAGGTGGATAGATAGGCATAGGCCTTTGATCATGTTGTTGTCTACAACTTTGGGAAGCATTCTAGTGAGGACATCGACAACCATGTTGAACAGCCCAGGGACAAAGGATCACCCTGCCTCAAGCCCTTACCAATATTGCTCAGTTTGACACATACAAAACCTCCATGAGTGGTTTTCCAAACCAAGTCCAACCATCTTTTATTGAATCCTCTAAGCTGAAGAGGTTTGTTCAAACAAAAACCTACCTTATCAAAAGCTTTGCTTTTCATAATCAAGTTTAAGCACTACTCCTTTCTCATATTTAACCAGGGAGTGAATGACTTCATGTATTGTGACCACACTCTCAAGAATATATCTGCCTTTTATGAAGGCATACTGGTTGTTAGATACAAGTTTATTTAAGAATTTGGATCTATTGGTCAGAACTTCAGTAAAAATCTTGAGGTGCATGTTCCAGTAGTTCTTGATAGGTAACGAAATTTAGGTACACTTTACCGTTTTGTTTCCTACATATAGTAGAGTACCACGGAGTGAAATGCCTTGACTAGTTATGGTAAGCTTGACGAGTCATTGGTGTGGTGGCTTGCATGCACAAGTCTAGCCAAGGATCCACTTTAAATCCCACACAGTAGCGCTAGGATGCAGCAGTACGTACACCTCTAGCTCGTCCTTCCTTTAAGGCGTGGTGGGGCGGGTCGGTTTCTATAATTCATGTGATGTCGTTGACAGAAAGAGAAAGCAAGCATTGCATGTAGATCGACTGGAGCTACAGAAAGTGAAAGTAAATCATCAGCGTCAGAGAGCTATAGAGTTAGACGATAGATAGCAAGTGAAAAGGAGCTCACTCCCCTTCATCATCTCTCTCCTATATATACGGAGAGAGAGAGAGTGAGTGAGAGATCATCAGACAGTGTGCTGCCAGAAGCCAGCTGCAGACACGAGCGAGAAAGACGATCGAGCTGCCAAAAGGAGAAGAGATCAAAGAAGGTGGTCGGTCGATCATGGGGAGGCCGCCGTGCTGCGACAAGGTGGGCGTGAAGAAGGGGCCGTGGACGCCGGAGGAGGACATCATCCTGGTGTCCTACATCCAGGAGAACGGCCCCGGGAACTGGCGGGCCGTGCCGATCAACACCGGCCTCATGCGCTGCAGCAAGAGCTGCCGCCTCCGCTGGACCAACTACCTCCGCCCCGGCATCCGCCGCGGCAACTTCACCACGCACGAGGAAGGCATCATCGTCCACCTCCAGTCCCTCCTTGGCAACAGGTAACCAACTAGGCCACCCAGCGAGCGATCGTCGAGGTTGGCCATGGTGACCGCCCGTGCATGGCGATATACATGATCTGATTACAACTCTTTGCATTGGGGGGAATGTAGATGGGCCGCGATCGCGTCCTACCTGCCACAGAGGACGGACAACGACATCAAGAACTACTGGAACACGCACCTCAAGAAGAAGCTCAAGAAGCAGCAGGCCATGGGCGCCATCTTCGCGCCACCGCCGCCGCCGCCCTCCAGCTCCGCCGAGACAGCTGCCAACCTCCCCAACGCCGTCCATCTCGACCACCACCACCACCGATACCACCATGACGCGATCGCCGCCTCCAGCTCCACGGTCGACCACGGCTGCTACACGGCGTGCAGCAACCCGGAGGTCACCCAGCAGCATACGACGATCACCATGCGCCGCTCGCCATTCGCCGACGTCGCCGCCGACTGCTCCTCGTCGTCCTACGCCTCCAGCATGGACAACATATCCAGGCTCCTCGACGGTTTCATTAAGAGCTCCCCGCCCACCGCCACCGACGTCAAACCCAACATAGCCGTGGTCAGCGACCCTTTCATGTCCTTCGACCGCATATCTGGCACCGGCGCCGAGCTGGCTTTCGTCCCTGGCGTTCAGCAGCTGCAGCAGCAGCAGCCGGCGTTAATGGGGGGCATCAGCTATGATGACGAGGCCACCAGACAGCAGCAGCAGCAGCTCCATCATCAGTTGCCACTGTGTTCGATCGAGAAGTGGCTTCTCGACGAGGCGGCGGAGCAGGTCGCTGACCTGATGGACCTCTCCGACGGTGGCTGCTCCTCCCTGCCATTGCTGTACTAGCCAGTACTACTGTGGTACTAGCTGGAAAAGGCAAACCAACGAACCATGTCACTTTCCAAATACGTAGTTAATCGTTTCTACAGTCAATTACTCCTACATGCATACACATCCACATATATACATAACAGAGAGGCTAAGTAATTTCTGTTAATTACATGTTCTAGCTAGCTTCTTGGAGATCGCTATGATGACACCATCAAGTTAACTAGAGAGAGAGAGAGAGAGAGAGAGAGAGAGAGAGAGAGAGAGAGAGAGAGAGAGAGAGAGAGAGAAAGAAGTTAATTAGAGAGACGTTTACTAATGGTGCATGTTACACTGGGATCTGATCTGCAAGCATGATGCGACTAAGGGTTGTCATGTCTGTTCTTGAATGTAGTTTTTTGTGGGGAAATTTATTTTTGTTTCTGGGTTATAGTGCAAGCTAGCTGAAGTGTTCCAGCTTAGCTTACCCGGTGTTGAATTGTACGGAGTATGAATATAAGTTAGTGAAGCCTTCTGTTTTTGTCTTGATTCTAGTTGATTGATTCTGCAACGACTTGTACTTTTTCCTGATCATGTACGGTGTGACATGAATGCTACCCAAACTTGTTAGTAGGAAAAAAGCTAGAGAGAGAGAGGGGGGGGCATATGTCCCTGTCGGCAACGGCAGATGGTCCCTGATCACATTCACTGCAAAGATGATCACACTCATCACTGCAAAAAAGGAAACAAACTCCCAGATTATAACAAAAAAACAATATTCCCTCCATCCCACAATATAAGATGATGTTCTTACAATCTATGTTAGTTTGCAAAAAGGTCTTATATTACGGGACGGATGGGGTAATACATAGCCTTTTTAGCCCGGATTATTTGGGGAACAGATGAACCATTTCTCAATGCATGGTTAGTTATTTAACTATCTGATTCCAAAAGAAAACTGCACGGATTTAAAAGCTATTAACCGAGCAAGTATCTTTCAGGAAAGATACCGATAGATTTTGCACAAGAATTAACAATGATTGCTCCTGGCTAGTCATCAACATCGCTTGAAATGCTCTGTTAGCTTGTAGCACATCAGGTAAAGCAACAGGAGGTACGGCAGAGAATGGTCATGAATATCCAGGAAAGAGATGATCAATTACATGATTAAGACATGGTCTGTGGGGTGTCCCTGGATCTCCGTTGTGCGTCCCTTCCGTGTCATGTGCACACCCTCCACAATAGTTACTAGCTATGGATCAATAAAAGCCATCGCTACTTTGGCCACATGTTGTGAAATGACTTCTGAAGACAAGTTTCTGCATATGATTATTAAATATTTAATTAAATATTTAATCCAAATATTTATGGTCAGATTTTCAAAAGTTTGATTTCATTTATATCCAGAGCAACAACTTTTGACACAATTGGAGGGAATACAATGCGATCTAAAAAAAATGTAAATATCACACCTGCATTTGGATGCAGTCTTAGATCAGAGGGTGCGCTTTTTTCGACAACAGGCGCTTTTATTAAACTCGAAATGTATCAAAAAAAGATCAGGGGGTGAAATGGCCTAGCTGAGTGATGAATTTTGCTTGTTCAAAGCCTATCTAGACTGGGTAATCTCAACTAGTCAACTGCAGCACCCTCACCTGACCCAGCTAGCTGGTCCAGGCATCCAGCTATATCTTTCAGATCAGCTCAGGCTGGACCAGTATCGAACTATCAGCAGGACCAAGCAAGACTTTTCCTGGCCCAACCAGGGATGCAAAAACCGGCGAAAACCAGTGGGTATACCGGTTTCCCCTGTTTAGGGACATTTTTAATGATTGGGCAGTATGTTGTTCGGTAACTGTGAATTTGTGATGCAATGTCAAACTCGGAAAATGGGGTGAACATATGGTTACGGACGCTCTTACAATCCAGTTTTTTTTAAAGGCTGTTTGGATTAGAGATATTTCTCTAGAGTTTTGGTAATTAGTCCAGATTTAATCTACATACTGAAACTCCAGAAAATATAACCTACATCCAATCACCTCCTCTACGGTTACAACAGAAGGGAGATGCAAAATTTTACGTCCAGTCAAACACCATGACAAGAACAGCTCCTAACGTGGAGCTCTTGAGCAGTTGAGCCAATGGTAGTCAAACTCCATGACAAGCACAGTTCCTAACATGTAGTTCCTGAGCAGTTGAGCCCATGGTAGTGAAACTCCATGACAAGCACAGCTCTAACATGGAGTTCTTGAGCAGCTCAGCCAATGGCGGGAGCGTTAATCTCATGTTTTTGCCAACAAAAGAAGCATCATCACTGTCATCATCGGCCATGTCAATTTAGACAGAGCACACTGCAGTGATTTTCAGCAACGACTGACTCGGGTATACACATCTCAATCTCGACGTAGCCATCGCTCCATTACAGGAAAGGTGGCCCGGTCAGTGCACGCACGTGTAACTCAAGCGCGCCCGGTGCCCAATGGAGTGTGCCAGGGCAACCAACAGAGCAGGTGGCAATTAATTAGGAAAGAATGGAAGATCTGTATGTGTTACCTCGGTGGAGTACATGGACGACCTCTTCCAACGAGTCATTGACCATCGGCAGAAACTTCTTGCAGCAACACAGCACAGTAACCACAAGAGTGTCGCCGAGCAACCACTCCCTCTGTTTTCCACAATGTTTGTCCCGCACACATACCTAGCAACAGTAGGAAAAATGGTGCTCAGTTCTCAAACTGGAAGTAAAACGGCTCCAAAAAGGAGAAGGAAGAATTTCTGAAGAACTTGGTCGTGTGCAGATAAATCTGAGCAGTCACCACTCATCCACCAATATACCGCTTTTTATTCTGTCATTCCAAAAACACTTATGAAGTCTTTGTTCAGAGCCATACCCTTTAATGCCCCAGAAACTCACTCTGCAGTCTGTACCTACACCGTCAATTGACAGACATTAGTCGCCATCTTTGGTCTATCAACATAAAGGCCCGGACTGGGAGTTGAACCCTGTTTATCCCCAACTGGACCCTAACAGATAGCCTCAGGAGGAAGGATACAAGGCCCTTGAAAGTGATTCGTACAACTGTGAAGGATAATGTCACCATCAAGTATTCAATTGGCTCTTTACTAGATAGGTGATATAACAAGAAAGATCCAAAGACCCAAACATTGATGTGCATGGACCTTTGACTTGAGAAAGAACTGCAGGCAACTTAAACTTTCCAGTCCAGTTCGGTAAAACCTATCTTTAATTTACGACAAGACCCGGCACGTGAATTTACACTGTACTGGAAGCTTGCATGAGGTGGCTAGACTCATTTTGTGTTTTTTCGCACTAATTCCAGTTTATTTTGTCAAGGACAGGTTATGTTTTTAATAAGGTGAAAGATCAATACTATACATGCATAGTTATTCAAGAAATTACAACCATCTGGCCCCTAATTACACAAGAAACTACTTCCTCCGTTCCTAAATAATTGTCTTTCTAGAGATTTCAACAAGTGACTACATACGGAGCAAAATGAATGAATCTACACTCTAAAACTTGTCTACATACATCCGTATGTTGTAGTCCATTTGAGATGGCTAGAAAGACAATTATTTGAGAACGGAGGGAATACTATGTCTACAAGGCCATGAGGTGAGATCCAAATATCCCTATCAGTGTAATAATCACCAATTAGTGTAGTTGCTACATGGTGGGCCTGGTATTGCCTCAATTTAGGGAAATCTATACGGAGGGAACATTGCACATACACCTGGCACTTGATGACTTAATTAGACTAATACCTGTAGAGAATAGAATTATAAAAAATCAACCATTACAAATCATTCATTCAGCAAGACCAGATTAGTTTGACCTAGTGGCATCATCATTTGAATGATTAAAACAGTTCCAAACTAATTAACCTATGATTAAACGTGAAATGGCTTGGAGAACTGGAAAAATTATCCTTGTTATTCAAAAAACTCTGGCTCCAACTAAACTTGTGCAAAACACAAATATTTTTCTTTTAAATGGATGCATCCAAAGATACAGAAGAGGGTGCCAAAAGGGGGGCAAGATCAAGCACATGGACCAACTAAGACGAATCATGCCAAACAAGACTACTCTAAAACAAAATACAGATGCAGTTGCTGATACAAATGAAAAGAGCATGGGATACAGATGACAAGAGAACAGCCTGCAGTGTTTTAGGTCGAAAGGTTGTCTCAACAAGGACACCCTTGGGCAGTGCTTTAACTTGCTCATATCTTAGTTCACATGAAAGTACTAGTCTTCCACATAATCATCACAAAGAGTTAGTAGCTTACCTCCCAACTACTAACCAAAGCAGCACTGAAAGGACCACCTCAGCCATCCAATTCTTTTGCTTTGCAACGAGAGCATCACAGATAAACTGCCTCCAGTTAAATCTTTAATAGTCATGTTAATACCACCTTACTGTTATGACTTATGAGAACGTTATAGATGCCCTTCGTTTCAGTAAATGTAATCAAGCTCAACGTACATCCATGAAGTGCAAAGGGCTCCACATACCAGTGCATTTAGATAATTCACCTACCCGATGGAACTAGCAAATCTGCAAAATTACAGGAAGCAACCCTTGGGTCTGGAATTGCAGGATCTCGAGTGTACAAGAAACGACAAAAGTGAAAAATATATGCAGTTGAAGATAACCATAAAGATCCTTTAAAAGGAAGATAGATACAAATGGAATCTGCAACCGCTATGATAGGCATGTATGCATTTCAAGACTACTAACCAAACTAATGAATATGCAGAAGAACATATGGCACACTTGCTTCTTAGTAGTTACTAGTTAGGATCAGCATTTAGCTCAAAAAGGCATTACAATTTGCAGAAAAAATTGTCGCTTTCTGTTAACCTACTAATAATGCATTTGCTTCAGCCATTACATGCTCATTGTAAAAAATTCGCCTACATATTGTGCCCAGTACAGGATGCTTCTATTTTAGAAATGTAATTAGGTAACTCAGCAAGAATATGTTTAAACAACAAAATAAAATAAAATAATATCACCCTCGTAATCTTATTTTATTTGTCATGTCATAAGCACATCCACGTCTATTGTAGACAATTTTGTAACCACCTACTCAATGCAGATTTTCCCCAGCAGCACGCTATCGATAGCCTTGATATGGTGTTTAAGAGGCTATGAAACATGCCACATTGCCTGCTATCTGTTCCAGCTAACGTGTCAAGGTCCTATGCCGTAGCAAAGAACTAGACTTAGATATCGATCCACTTGCCACAAAATTAGCGCACAAAATTCAAGCTAAAAAAAGTAGCACTGTCAGTCTGTTAGAAACATTAATATGAATTCATCATTGCAGGCCCATCAGTTGATTGTACAATTCGAGAAATAAGAAGTCTGGAATGTGTGGCTATCATCTGCCAGTTATGTCAAGTCTCAGAAGCTGTCACGAAGCGGTAGTAACATCAGTTACCACTTCCCAGACTTCTCTATGACGTTAAGGATAAGAAAGTCAATATTCCTTTGATTTACAAGAATTGTAGTCAGTGCAAACAAAAACTGGTTATTTTCCACGCCCTTCTCTCAAAAACAGCACACCTTGCTTGTCTGGAAACCATTAGCACATTAACCTTTCAAGAACTGAACAAGCAATCTCAGAATTCCATCGACTTGAATTGAAATTAGCTTTAAATGAAGAAATGATAGAGTGTGCCTAGGGGTTGAACAGATGTTAAGATCATTTTTGCAGAAAACAGGGGAAATGGAGAGCATTGGAAGCATCAGCACAAAGAGAGTAACCAAAAAAATAGTAACTCAAGAATTGTTTTTCACCAACATAAGCAAAGTTAGTGCCATCAATGTCCCAACTGATTGGGGTTTAATTATTGAGTGATTGATTTATCAAGAAAGATGGAGTTGACTTCTGTTGTAGACTACCAGCCAATGAGCAACTCCATTAAGACTTCTGATGTATGATTTTAAGCTAACAACCATTGCACTCTGAAAGCCAAGAGGAAGTTGTTTTATGCTCAGCCTAGTTGCGCTTTAAAGTTAACCATCAATTTGTACTTCTATACGTCTAGACATCAAGGTAAATACTTGATGAGGTACATTTCCCTCCAGAAAAAGATAAGGAGGTACTGTTGTCTGTTGCAGTATGGGCTCATTGCAATGCCAGCTTGATCATGACTTATTTGCAGCATTATGTAACCCGGCATTCAAAATTTAGAAGGCTAGCATCACACTAATAACTATTCCAGTTGCAAGGAATTGGGATGGGCCCACCAGTTGATTGCATTTCCATAAAGCTGATAAAAGTATCAAATTGCACAATGAATTGTGCGGTTCAGTGATTGAGAACGACCAGCTTAACCTGAAGAAGGTCAGCGTGTCAAACAACACAAAAAAACATGGGCAGCTTGCAACATGTGGACATATTTTGTCGAAACAGACTTTTCTGATTGATGCAAACTAAGTAGCACAGACAGTACAAAGCTCCCTTCAAGATGTGGTCTAAGACTGCTCACCGTTTCCAATCAGATGGACACCATCTGATATACTGATAGCAACCCAGGGTAACAGTGCACAGTACATCGTTTGATGTCTTTGTGAGTCAAGACTTCAACTCTCCATATGTGGCATGCGTACTCATCAAACTTAGCTAAGTGGTTGGCAACATCCATCAACCTTCGTCAAGACTCGGTTTCGCACCTAGAACAGGAAAACGCAGAGAGAAAATTCTTGGGAGGGGGCATTTTTGTGCGAAGAAAACTGTAAATAGAAGTCTAAAATTCACCTAACAATATACTGCCATGTAAAATTTATGATACCGTTGTGTACAGATGATTGGGAAGAAATGTGCAGTGATTGATATGAGAAGAACTGTGCAGTGATGGTTTGGATGAAATATTTCGCTTCTAACAAACCAAGACGGAGTAGCTGTGTGGAAAGAAGACTAACTTACATTGAACTATGGGGGATAGAGAAACGTGGGCCTGTTTATCAGGTTTGCAATCCCGCTCAGTGAATTGGCCAACGAGTGATACAATCTTCCGCGGCCCACCATGACTGCATTCTACAACGCGTCAACGGTATCCTCAAGGAATTCTATCTCATTAAACTATGGTGGGGACTGTATGTAGAACTGCCAAAGTGTAAAGTAGACATAACCTACCTGCACAAGGAATGTAGTACAAATGATTCCTTAGGAAAAAATCCTATAGGATTCAATCCTACGAATAAAACAACCAATATAGGAAAAGTGCTAAGGATTCTAATCCTTCAAAAATCCTATGCAATTCCTTTGAATGAAAGGAGCCCCGGGGAGGTGTCCCTAAACTGGCCACTATGATCTGGACAAGAAAAAGTGGGACAGAAACAGCGGAATAGCAGTGACTAGTCCTGATGATCTACCACAAACAAATGTCAAGCATAGAACTACAGAAAGTTCATAGATAGCATTGGTTGGATCTGTGCACGGACAGTGTCCTTATACTAACTTGATAGATGAAGATCGCTGACAAACACCATGTGTTGACATCTCAGCACACTCATCAAAGATCTATGAGTTTGTCTGGTTGAAGATAAAACCATGATTTTCTGACAACACGCTAAGGATTTCTATCAACAGTATACGAGCACATGAATGAATCAAATTACTGTAACAATATCGCAAATCAGCCAACAGGGCCTCTGAGTCACACAAATTGCAAGTTAGATGTCTCGTAAAGTACCCTATGACACTTGTTCTTTCAGAGTTCAGACTAATTACATGTTCAGAACATTTGGGCAGAAAAATGACAGTTCATCCATAGCCCTGTGAACGACATGATAAATTGGCCCTCTGTAACAAAAGTCCTGTTCAAAATTGCTTCCTCTCATTGTAAGAATGGTATGAAACTTTGTAAGAATGATTAGCTAAGCTAAAAATTGTTTACAGGTCAATTCTGTCAGGTAAAGAATGGCAACATAGAGTAGAGTAACGCGTGTTAGTTTGCACACTAAAAACTTGACACAACTTTATTGATACAGAAACGAATACAACATTATCCTACAATAAAGCTGCATGCTTATGCAAGTACAGATACAAACATCCATTCTATCAGGTAGAGAAACCAGTAAACAAGTGTACCTTGCCCCTTGTATGTCAGAATCAGGTTGACATCTGAATCTGTTGGATTATCCTTTGTTAATGGGGCAGTTGGAGAGTGGAACAAACTCTCCTCTATCACTAAAAACATGATCGCCAAGGAACTCAGATGTTGCAGATTACATGTTTGTCAGGCTGCTATTTGTAATTTGGTGAAAATATCAGGTGGACAACATGGCATGCACCACCATCCTCAACCAGTCAACCTCCTTTATTTAGAGAGAACAAGCCTCAGGTTTCCCATCTTGGGAATGAAAGAATCATCAGCATGGGACGAGCACATGGCATCAAAGCTTCTCTGTTAACCGAATCATGAAAGAACTGACAGCAACAACATCAAGAACAATCCATGATGACTCAAACATTTCATGGAAATAATCAGCACCGATCTCCTCTGCCGCTGACCTAAATGCGTTACCGAACGCGTTCCCCTGAACTGCCCCGAGCCTTGGCTTCCCACATACACCAATGACCAACACCTTCTCAGGCTCCCTTGCTAAGCAGGCACAGATTAGCGGCTTCATCCTTGCACCCCTCTCCTTCAGTGCATCCATCAGGAAGAAACAGAACTTGGTAAGTGCCTGCGGGTGGCACAGCTTAGCAGTGTCCACTGGATCATCAAGCTTCACCCACCGGAACTTCTTCGCACTCCGGATGAATCCACTCTTGGTGATGGCTGAGCTTCCCTGCCTCAGTATCGCCATCTGTATCTCAATTGCAGATTGCATTCCTTTTCGCAGCTGATCCACATTGCTCAGCGACAACGCAGAGTATGCAACCCAAAATTGCTCAGCAGCACAACAGTCCTTTGAGTCCTTGGACTCGGCATTCAGGGACTCAAGCAAAGCTGTGACGCCATACACAACATCCGCAGCAGATACCTTGGACCTGTAACCGTGCACCCTCAGGAAGCTCCGGTAGTAGAACTCAGTGAGACCATACTCAGGCAGGAACCGATCAAACTCATCGCGCATCTTGCGCTTGACCTCCATGCTCATGTACTGGAACCTCTTCTGGCAGTCGGCGAGCGGGAACCCCATCCTCGCCAGGAGCAGCTTCAACTTCTTCAGCCCGTTGTCGCTCCAGGTCTTGAGCTTGGTGGCGACATATGAGGAGCAGAGCATGGAGTCGAACAAACTCCACTCCCGCAGCAGCATCAGCCTTGGCTCGTCCTCATAGGCGATGCGGGAGGCCTCCGGCGCCCGGATCTTGGTTCCATCCTTCAGCGTGACCACCGACCCGAGGCCGGACGGGTCGAGGTTGCCGGATCCGTTGATGTGCTGCTCGAGCTCCATGACGGCGGCCTGGTAGCGCTCGTTGGTGATGCGCTCGTGGACGAACTGGTCGGTGAGGGAGACGCAGGCGAGCCAGAGGAGCTCGTTGGTGTTCCTGCGGAGAGTGTGGGCGAGCTCGTACATGAGGCACCCCGACGGCTTCCCGTGGAAGGTGCCGAGGCGGTAGTACTCCCTCCGCAGCTTGCCGAACAGCCTCTCCGGGTCGCCGTCCGCCTCCCCATCGCCCGAGAGCCGCCGCCTCTTCCTCCTCCCTCCCTCGGCGTCAGAATCGGAGTCAGAGGCGTCAGAGTCCTCGTCCTCCTCCGAGACACGGAGGTGCTCGTCGGCGTCCCCGTCGGCGGTGAGGTCGGAGGCGTTGGCGAGGGAGGAAACGTCGAAATCATAGGAGAGGTCGGCGGTGTGCTCGTCGTCGGTGGTGAAGAGCACGACGACGCGGTCGTTGGCCGCGGCGAGGTTGTGGAGGTGGACGGGGCGATGGGAGTCGACGACGAACGCGGTGGAGGCGGGGGGCAGGATGCCGCGGAGGTCGCGGTGCGCGCCCCAGTTGATGAGGAGCAAGCAGAGCGGCTGGGACGCGGAGAAGGAGGCGAGGAGGGTGGCGGCGGCGGCGGCGGAGGCGACGGGGTAGATGGAGAAGCGGATGGAGTCGGCGGAGAGGACGTGGGTGAGCGCCTTGAGCGCGCAGAGGGAGTCGGCGTCGGCCGCGGAAGGGAGGATCAGCAGCGGGGAGGAGGCGGCCGCCGCGGCCGCGGCGGCGGCGGCGCGGAGGCGGGAGTAGAAGGAGTCGGCGCGGAGCTCCCGCACCATTGGCGCATCAACGGGGGGGATCGAGATCGAGAATTTTCGGTGGAGGTGGGAGAGCCGGAGAGGAATGCTGGAGATCTGGAATGGAGTTTGGATTGGGGGCGCTTTGTGGGAGCGGCGAGCGCGGGAGGATTTCGGAATTTTGGTTTTGGGAGGGAACGGCTCGCGTCTTTCGGTTTTCGAACTCCAAATTTTCGGCTTTTCGGTTTCCGGCCCGTCACTGGGGCAGAGTCTCTTGTGCCGCCCCGATGTTTCGTTGGATGACACGCGGGACCACATTCCGGTGGGGCGGGCTTGTCATAGGGGAGAAACATTCCGGTGGGTTGCTTCAGTGATGCGTAATCGTCACTACTGCTGGTACATAGCTGGGCTGGCTCTGACCTAATTGCGAGGCCGCATGGGCTCAGGTCCAGCATCTCTCTATTCGAGAGACTTTTATGGGCTCAGGTCCAGCGTAAGAGTCTTGTTGCAGAAAATCAAAAAAAAAATGTTCAACATGGGTCTTATTGCAGAAAATTGTAAAGGAGAAAATTTTGCAACAAAGATCTTATTGCAAAAATACATATAACAAGAGTCTTGTTGCAGCAAAAAGGAGAAACGATCCAGACAACTCCATCAATGAATCAAACGGCTTGCTAGCCGCCGGATCTTACACAGACACGTATCATGCCCCTTTGAAAATTCGGCCGCATGGTCCTACTCGGAGGGTCTCACAATCTATTTATAGGGGGCATATATTTCTTTTTTCTTGAGATCTTAATATTTTTGTTTGAAGGGGTTTTGAGATCTTAATAGGGGGTATATGCGGTCTCACAGTCATTGTTGCAAAAATTGCAATAGCATCTTCACCGCATCTAATTTTCTGCAACAATATATGTGTTGCAAAATTTGCAACAGCATCTCCGGCCGCTCGCGCACTAGCGCAGTCGTTGTTTGTTGCCACTATTCTGCAACAACACCATTTGTTGCAGAGATAAGGTGAGAGACGGGTGTGGTCCAGTAGGCCACGCGTTGAGTGAAGGAGGCGGACGCCCCGCACTAGATCTGCTAACTGATCAGAATCATTTCCCTTTTTCAAATCCGCGAACATGAACTATTTTAGAATTACAAACCTTTTTTCCCAAATCCTTTGTGAACGAAATTACAATTTCATGAACTTTTTTTATTTTGCGAACTTTTTCCAAATTATGAGCTTTTCCAAGTCTTGAAATTTCTTCAAATTTGCATTTTTTTTCCAAGTTTATGAACTTTTTCCAAACTTGTTGAACTTTTTTTAAAAATTGCATGGGCTTTTTTTAAAAAATTGAACTTCAAAAAAATTGTGAACCTTTTTCCATGGATGTCACGAGTTACTTGTGGTCTAGCCTTTTAGGGCATCTCTATCGCTGACCATAAAATCTGCTCCGACATCCGTCCGCGGACACGGGGGCGGTCAACACGGATGCGGGAGCCAGCCATCCAATGCTATCTTATATATGTCCGTCAGTGAAGGGCAATTTAAAACTCAAATAAAGTTGGGTTTCCCTTTTACTTGCCTACACATAGCTTTGGTCTTATATAACTTTGTTATCTGCTAGCGTGTTTTTGTGTGTGTGCGTTGGTGTTGGTTTGTGCATATTAGCTATGCAGAGGCCGGATGTGTGTTCTTTAGTTTTGTATCCTCTTGATGCTGCTCTTTGAGCCAATAAAATCCACCCTTTGTCCAATAAAATGTGCGCCGGACCACATTAGCGTCGTATCACATGCCCGAGCACAACCAAAAAGCAGCAAGTATGCTTAGTTTTTACACGCCCAGTCACAAAATAATACCAGCCTGGCAATCTGAGCCTCCACGCTCAAGGTGTCGCCACCGCCGCGTAGACAACCTCCTCCTCCTTGTCCGCCGCCTCCTCCTCATCTTTCCGACGCTGCAACATCTTGTAGTGGACGGCTTGCACGATCATTCTTGCGCCTGTTGGGGAACGTTGCATGGAAAACAAAAAATTTCTATGCACACGCAAGATCTATCCATGAAGATGCATAGCTACGAGAGGGGAGAGTGTGTCTACGTACCCTCATAGACTGTTAAACAAAAGCGTTTATCACACGGTTGATGTAGTCGTACTCTCCGCGATCCGATCACGATCCAACCGATCTAGTGCCGAACGGACGGCACCTTTGAGTTTAGCACAGTGTGGCTCGATGGCGTCTCCTCCTTCTTAATCCAGCAAGCGGGAAAGGAGAAGTAGATGGGATCACAACCAGCACAACGGCGTGGTGGTGATGGTGGTGGTGGAGCACCGACAGCGCTTCGCTAAGCGTCGCCGGGACGAGACGGTGGAACTATGGAGTAACAGGAGAGAGAGGGGCGCCAAGGGCTTGGTGTGTCCTCTTGGGCGCTCCTTCCCCTTTATATATAGGTGGAGGGGCGTGGGAAACAACCCCTCCAAGCCCTAGGGTGCGTCTAAGGGGGAGAGGACTTGGACTCCAAGTCAAATCCTATTCCTAATAGGACTCCTTCTTTTTTGCCTTCTCTAGCCACATGGGCTTTTGAGGACTTGGTGCGCCTAGCCCAATAAGGCCAGGGCGCCTCCCCGCAGCCCATGCTAGCCCTTGGGTCGTGATGGACCCACTTGTGGACTTCCGGACCCCTCTGAATTCCTCCGGAACCTTCTTGAAGCTTCCCGGTACAATGCCAAAAAAATTGCACATTTTTTCGAAACCCAAAATATGACTTTCCATATATAAATCTTTACCTCTCGACCATTCCGGGACTCCTCGTGATGTCCGGGATCTCATCCGTGACTCCGAACAACATTTGGTTCCCGTTCATCAAATATCCCAATACTACTCTAGCGTGAACGAACGTTAAGCGTGCGACGCTATGGGTTTGGGAATTATGTAGTCATGACCAAGACACCTCTCCGGTCAATAACCAATAGCGGGACCTGGATGCCCATATTGATTCCTACATATTCCACGAATATCTTTTATCAGTTGAACCTTCATGACAACATACGTAATTCCTTTTGTCTGTCGATATGTTACCTGCCCGAGATTTGATCGTCGGTATCTCTATACCTAGTTCAATCTCGTTACTGACAAGTCTCTTTACTCATTCCGTAATACATCATCTTGCAACTAACTCCTTATCACTTTGCTTGCAAGCTTTTTGTGACGTGTATTATTGAGAGGGCCCAAAGATACCTCTCCGATAAACGGAGTGACAAATCCCAATCTCGATTCACGTCAACTCAACATACACCTTCGAAGATACCTGTAGAGCATCTTTATGATCACCCAGTTACGTTGTGACGTTTGATAGCACAAAAGGTATTCCTCCGGTATCCGGGAGTTGCATGATCTCATGGTCGAAGGAATATGTATTTGACATTAAGGAAGCCGTAGCAATAAACTGAACGATCATATGCTAAGCTAACAGATGGGTCTTGTCCATCACATCACTCTCCTAATGATGTGATCCCGTTATCAAATGACAACTCATGTCTATGGTTAGGAAACCTTAACCATCTTTTGATCAACGAGCTAGTCTAGTAGAGGCTCACTAGGGACACAGTATTTGTTTATGTATCCACACATGTATTTAAGTTTCCGGTCAATACAATTCTAGCATGAATAATAAACCTTTATCATGATTAAAGAAATATAATAATAACCATTTTATTATTGCCTCTAGGGCATATTTCCATCAGTCTCCCACTTGCACTAGAGTCAATAATCTAGTTCGCATCGCCATGTGATTAACACGCATAGTTCACATCACCATGTGTCTAACACCCAATGAGTTTACTAGAGTCAATAATCTAGTTCACATCACCATGTGATTAACACCCAAAGAGTACTAAGGTATGAACATGTTTTGCTTGTGAGAGAGGTTTAGTCAACGGGTCTGCCACATTCATATCCGTATGTATTTTGCAATTTTCTATATCTACAATGCTCTGCATGGATCTACTCTAGCTAATTGCTCCCACTTTCAATACGTATCCAGATTGAGACTCGGAGTCATCTGAATCGGTGTCTAAGCTTGCATCGATGTAACCCTTTACGACGAACTCTTTATCAACTCCATAACCGAGAAACATTTCCTTAGTCCTCTTAGGTAACTAAGGATAATTTTTGACCGTTGTCTAGTGGTCCACTCCTGGATCACTATTGTACCCCCTTGCCAAACTCATGGCACGGCACACAACAGGTCTGGTACACAACATGGCGTACTTTATAGAACCTATGGCTGAGGCATAGGGAATGGCTTTCATTCTCACTCTATCTTCTGCTGTGTCGGGCTTTGAGTCTTACTCAACTTCACACCTTGCAACACAGGCAAGAACCCCTTCTTTGACTAATGCATTTTGAACTTCTTCAAAACTTTGCCAAGGTGTGTGCTTTGTGAAAGTCCTATTAAGCGTCTCAATCTATCCCTATAGATCTTGATGCCCAATCACTGGTACGCGTCTGTGCTATACAAACGGTTTTTAACCCCTTTCCGCGACGACATTTGGAACCGTAGCCAAGTGAGTGTGGGTGATAGGGAGTCCTTCCCACACGACCCAGAAATCGTCGGGGATATGCCCTCCTGGCACACACGCTTGGCAAAATGAGGTCATGTGAGACCGGCGAGCGCTCAAATACGGAAATACATACAGTAGAGCTAAAAAATACAATTATACGGCAAAATTGTTTGTGGTCGCAAGTACATCCCATACAGTCAGTCCCCGCTAAACGTTTCCATTCGTATGTACATCCCACACAGACGCTCCAAGGAAAACGTTTCAGTTCACAGGTACATCACAGACAATTTTTCCCGTTAAATCGTTTGCGTTATTGAATGTATCACACACGGTCCATAGAAGAAAATGTGTGGCAAAGGCTGTCCATCACACACAGTTTTTATGTGGTACACGTTTGCCCAAGGTGGCCTAACGCAAACAGTTTTCAAGAGAAAATCGTGTGTGATTGTTCATTGATCCAACACGGTTTATTCCTAGAAACTGTGTGCGTTGCCTTAGGTCATCGCCCACCGTATTTTTTCAACAACCGTTTGCAATAGCAAACCCAATTAGCAGGCTAATTCGCCATTAACAGGCTAATTGCCCTATTATTAATAATCCATTTATTAATCTAATTGACATTCATATTTAAAGGAAATATGCCCTAGAGGCAATAATAAAGTTGTTATTTATATTTCCTTATATCATGATAAATGTTTATTATTCATGCTAGAAATGTATTAACCGGAAACATAGTACATGTGTGAATACATAGACAAACAAAATGTCATTAGTATGCCTCTACTTGACTAGCTCGTTAATCAAAGATTGTTAAGTTTCCTAGCCATAGAAATGAGTTGTCATTTGATGAACGGGATCACATCATTAGAGAATGACGTGATTGACTTGTCCCATTCCGTTAGCTTAGCACTTGATCGTTTAGTATGTTGTTATTGCTTTCTTCATGACTTATACATGTTCCTATGACTATGAGATTATGCAACTCCCGAATACCGGAGGAACACTTTGTGTGCTATCAAACGTCACAACGTAACTGGGTGATTATAAAGATGCTCTACAGGTGTCTCCAATGGTGTTTGTTGAGTTGGCATAGATCGAGATTAGGATTTGTCACTCCGATTCTCGGAGAGGTGTCTCTGGGCCCTCTCGGTAATGCACATCACTATAAGCCTTTCAAGCAATGTGGCTAATGAGTTAGTTACAGGATGATGCATTACGAAACGAGTAAAGAGACTTACCGGTAACGAGATTGAACTAGGTATTGAGGTACTGACGATCGAACCTCGGGCAAGTAACATACCGATGACAAAGGGAACAACGTATGTTGTTATGCGGTTTGACCGATAAAGATCTTCGTAGAATATGTGGGAGCCAATATGACCATCCAGGTTCCGCTATTGGTTATTTACCGGAGACGTGTCTCAGTCATCTCTACATAGTTCTCGAACCCATAGGGTCCGCACGCTTAACGTTCGATGACGATCGGTATTATGAGTTTATGTGTTTTGATGTACCAAAGGTAGTTCGGAGTCCCGGATGTGATCACGGACATGACGAGGAGTCTCGAAATGGTCGAGACGTAAAGATTGATATATTGGACGGCTATATTCAGACACCGAAAGTGTTCTGGGTGGTTTCGGATAAAACCGGAGTGCCGGAGGGTTACCGGACCCCCCCGGGGAACTAATGGGCCTAGATGGGCCTTAGTGGAGAGAGAGAGAGGGGCAGCCAGGGCAGGCTGCGTGCCCCTCCCCCTTGAGTCCGAATTGGACTAGGAGGGGGGCGGCGCCCCCCTTTTCCTTCTCCTCTCCCACTCCTTCCTTCCCCCTCCTAGTAGGACTAGGAAAGGAGGAATTCTACTCCTACTAGGAGGAGGATTCCTCCCCTCCTTGGCGCGCCATAGGGACGGCCGGCCTCTCCCCTTGCTCCTTGATATATGGGGGCAGGGGGGCACCCTAGGACACACAAGTTGACATTGTTTAGCCACACGGTGCCCCCTCCACAGATTTCCATCTCAGTCATATCGTTGTAGTGCTTAGGCGAAGCCCTGCGTCGGTAACTTCATCAACACCGTCACCATGCCGTCGTGCTGACAAAACTCTCCCTCGGCCTCAGCTGGATCTAGAGTTCATGGGACGTCACCGAGCTGAACGTGTGCAGATCGCGGAGGTGCCGTACTTTTGGTACTAGGATCGGTTGGATCACGAAGACGTTCGACTACATCAACCGTGCCACTTGACGCTTCCGCTTATGGTCTACGAGGGCACATGGACTTCACTCTCCCGCTCGTTGCTATGCATCACATAGATCTTGCGTGATCATAGGAATTTTTTTGAAATTACTGCGTTCCCCAACAGTGGCATCAGAGCCAGGTTTATGCGTAGGTGTTATATGCACGAGTAGAACACAAAGAGTTGTGAGTGATAATAGTCATACTGCTTACCAGCATGTCATACTTTTGATTCGGCGGTATTGTTGGATGAAGCGGCTCAGACCGACATTACACGTACGCTTACGCGAGACTGGTTCTACCGACGTGCTTTGCACACAGGTGGCTAGTGGGTGTCTGTTTCTCCAAATTTAGTTGAATTGAGTGCGACTATGCCCGGTCCTCGTTGAAGGTTAAAACAGCACACTTGACGAAAAATCATTGTGGTTTTGATGCGTAGGTAAGAACGGTTTCTTCTAAGCCCATAGCAGCCACGTAAAACTTGCAACAACTAAGTAGAGGACGTCTAACTTGTTTTTGCAGGGCATGTTGTGATGTGATGTGGTGATTATATAAATTGTTGTATGAGATGATCATGTTTTGTAACACAGTTATCGGCAACTGGCAGGAGCCATATGGTTGTCGCTTTATTGTATGAAATGCAATCGCCATGTAATTTCTTTACTTTATTACTAAGCGGTAGCGATAGTCGTAGAAGCAATAGTTGGCGAGACAACAATGATGGTCCGATGGAGATCAAGGTGTCAAGCCGGTGACGATGGTGATCATGACAGTGCTTTGGAGATGGAGATCAAAGGCACAAGATGATGATGGCCATATCATATCACGTATATTGATTGCATGTGATGTTTATCCTTTATGCATCTTATTTTGCTTAGTACGACGGTAGCATTATAAGATGATCTCTCACTAAATTTCAAGGTATAAGTGTTCTCCCTAAGTATGCACCGTTGCTACAGTTCGTCGTGCCGAGACACCACATGATGATCGGGTGTGATAAACTCTAAGTACACATACAACGGGTGCAAGCCAGTTTTGCACACGCAGAATACTCGGGTTAAACTTGACGAGCCTAGCATATGCAGATATGGCCTCGGAACACTGAGACTGAAAGGTCGAGCGTGAATCATATAGTAGATATGATCAACATAGTGATGTTCACCATTGAAAACTACCCCATCTCACGTGATGATCGGACATAGTTTAGTTGATATGGATCACGTGATCACTTAGATGATTAGAGAGATGTCTATCTAAGTGGGAGTTCTTAAGTAATATGATTAATTGAACTTTAATTTATCGTGAACTTAGTCCTGGTAGTATTTGCATAATTATGTTGTAGATCAATAGCTCGCGATGTAGCTCCCCGTTTATTTTTGATATGTTCCTAGAGAAAAGCTATGTTGAAAGATGATAGTAGAAATGATGCGGACTAGGTCCGCGATCTGAGGACTATCCTCATTGCTGCACAGAAGAATTATGTCCTTGATGCACCGCTAGGTGACGGACCTATTGCAGGAGCAGATGCACACGTTATGAACATTTGACAAAGCTCAGTATGATGACTACTTAATAGTTTAGTGAACCATGCTTTACGGCTTAGAACCAGGACTTCAAAAATGTTTTGAACGTTACGGAGCATATAAGATGTTCTAAGAGTTGAAATTGGTATTTCATATGCATGCCCGTGTCGAGAGGTATGAGACCTCTGACAATACTTTGCCTACAAGATGGAGGAGAATAGCTCAACCAGTAAGCATGTGCTCAGATTGTCGGAGTACTACAATTGCTTGAATCAAGTGGGAGTTAATCTTCGAGATAAGATAGTAATTGACAAAGTTCTCTAGTCACTATCACCAAGTTACTAGAACTTAGTGATGAACTATAATATGCAAGGGATGACGAAAGTAATTCCCAAGCTCTTCGCGATGATGAAATCGGCGAAGGTAGAAATCAAGAAATAACATCAAGTGTTGATGGTTAACAAGATCACTAGTTTCAAAGAAAAGGGCAAAGGGAAAGAAAGAGGAACTTCAAAGAAGAATAGCAAGCTAAGTTGCTGCTCCCATGAAGAAGCCCAAAGCTAGATCCAAGCCTGGAATTGAGTGCTTCTACTGCAAAGGAAATGGTCACTGGAAGTGGAACTGCCCTAGATACTTGGCGGATAAGAAGGATGGCAAAGTGAACAAAAGTATATTTGATATACATGTTATTGATGTGTACTTTACTAGTGTTTATAGCAACCCCTCAGTATTTGATACTGGTTCAATTGCTAAGAGTAGTAACTCGAAACGGGAGTTGCAAAATAAACAGAGACTAGTTAAGGGCGAGGTGATGATGTGAATTGGAAGTGATTCCAAGGTTGATAAGATCACCATCGCACACTCCCTTTACCTTCGGGATTAGCGTTGAACCTAAAATAGATGCTATTTAGTGTTTGCATTCAGCATAATATGATTTGATCATGTTTATTGCAATACGGTTACTCATTTAAGTCAAAGAATAGTTGTTATTATGTTTACATGAATAAAATCTTCTGAGGTCATCCACCCAAGGTGAATGGTTTGTTGAATCTAGATCATAGTGATACACATATTCATAATATTGATGCCAAAAGATGCAAAGTTGATGATGATAGTGCAACATATTTGTGGCACTGCCGGTCATATTGGTGTAAAGCGCTAGAATAAACTCCATGCTGATGGACTTTTAGAACCGCTTGATGCTTGCGAACCATGCCTCATGGGCAAGATGACTAAGACTCCATTCTCCGGAACAATGGAGCGAGCAACTGACTTATTGGAAATAATACATACTGATGTATGTGATCCGATGAGTGTTGAGGTTCGCGGTGGGTATCGTTATTTTCTGACCTTCATTGATGATTTGAGCAGATATGGGTATATCTACTTGATGAAACATAAGTCTGAAACATTTGAAAAGTTCAAAGACTTTCAGAGTGAAGTGGAAAATCATCGTAACAAGAAATTAAAGTTTCTACGATCAACGAATATCTGAGTTACGAGTTTGGTCTTCATTTGAAACAATGTGGAATAGTTTCGCAACTCACGTCACCTGGAACACCACAGCGTAATGGTGTGTCAGAATGTCATAATCGTACTTATTAGATATGGTGCAATCTATGGTGTCTCTTATCGAATTACCACTATCCTTTTGGGGTTATGCATTAGAGACAGCCGCATTCACGTTAAATAGGGCACCATCTAAAAATCCGTTGAGATGACACCGTATGAACTGTGGTTTAGCAAGATGTCGTTTCTTAAAATTTGGGGTTGCGATGCTTATGTGAACAAGTTTCAACATGATAAGCTCAAAAACCAAATCGGAGAAGTACGTCTTCATAGGATACCCAAAAGGAAACTGTTGGGTACACCTTCTATCACAAATCCGAAGGTAAGATCTTTGTTGCTAAAAGTGGATCCTTTCTAGAGAAGGAGTTTCTCTCGAAAGAAGTGAGTGGGAGGAAAGTAGAACTTGATGAGGTAACTGTACCTGCTCCCTTATTGGAAAGTAGTTCATCACAGAAATCAGTTCTAGTGATTCCTACACCAGTTAGTGAGGAAGCTAATGATGATGATCATGAAACTTCAGATCAAGTTACTACCGAACCTCGTAGGTCAACCATAGTAAGATCCGCACCAGAGTGGTACGGTAATCCTGTTCTGGAGGTCATGTTACTTGACCATGACAAACCTACGAACTATGAGGAAGTGGTGATAAGCCCAAATTCCGCAAAATGGCTTGAGGCCATAAAATCTGAGTTAGAATCCATGTATGAGAACAAAGTGCGGACTTTGGTGGACTCAACCCTTGATCGGCAAGCCATTGAGAATAAATGGATCTTCAAGAGGAAGACGAACGCTGATAGTAGTGTTACTATCTACAAATCTCGAATTCTCGCAAAAACTTTTCGACAAGTTCAAGGTGTTGACTACGATGATATTTTCTCACTCGTAGCGATGCTTAAGTCTGTCCGAATCATGTTAGCAATTGCCACATTTTATGAAATCTGGAAAATGGATGTCAAAACTGCATTCCTTAATGTTTTTCTTAAAGAAGAGTTGTATATGATACAACAAGAAGGTTTTGTCAATCCTAAAGGTGCTAACAAAGGGTGCAAGCTCCAGCGATCCATCTATGGACTGGTGCAAGCATCTAGGAGTTGGAATATACGCTTTGATAGTGTGATCAAAGCATATGGTTCTATACAGACTTTTTGAGAAGCCTGTATTTACAAGAAAGTGAGTGGGAGCACTACAACATTTCTGATAAGTATATGTGAATGACATATTGTTGATCGGAAATAATGTAGAATTTTTCTGGAAAGCATAAAGGAGTGTTTGAAAGGAGTTTTTCAAAGAAATACCTTGGTGAAGCTGCTTGCATATTGAGCATCAAGATCTATAGAGATATAACAAAATGCTTGATAAGTTTTTTTTCAATGAGTACATACCTTGACAAGATTTTGAAGTAGTTCAAAATGGAACAGTCGAAGAAGGAGTTCTTGCCTGTGTTGCAAGGTGTGAAGTTGAGTCAGACTCAACGCCCGACCACTTCAGGAAATAGAAAGAGAATGTAAATTCATTCCCTATGCTTCAGTCATAGGTTCTATAAAGTATGCCATGTTGTGTACCAGACCTTTTATGAACCTCACCATGAGTTTGGCAAGAGAGTACAATAGTGATCCAGGAGTGGATCACTGGACAGCGGTCAAAATTATCCTTAGTGAAATAAGGAGATATTTCTCGGTTATGGAGGTGATAAAGAGTTCGTCGTAAAGAGTTACGCCAATGCAAGCTTTGACACTTATCCGGATGACTCTAAGTCTCAATCTGGATACATATTGAAAGTGGGAGCAATTAGCTAGAGTATCTCCATGCAGAGCATTGCACACATAGAAATTTGCAAAATACATACGGCTCTGAATGTGACAGACCCATTGGCGAAGCTTCTCTCACAAGCAAGACATGATCACACCTTAGTAATCTTTGGATGTTAATCACATAGCGATGTGAACTAGATTATTGACTCTAGTAAAACCCTTTTGGGTATTAGTCACATGGCGACGTGAAATAATCACATGGTGATGTGAACTATTGGTGTTAAATCACATGGCGATGTGAACTAGATTATTGACTCTAGTGCAAGTGGGAGACTGAAGGAAATATGCCCTAGAGGCAATAATAAAGTTGTTATTTATATTTCCTTATATCATGATAAATGTTAATTATTCATGCTAGAATTGTATTAACTGGAAACTTAGTACATGTGTGAATACATAGACAAACAGAATGTCACTAGTATGCCTCTACTTGACTAGCTCGTTAATCAAAGATGGTTAAGTTTCCTAGCCATAGACATGAGTTGTCATTGGATGAACAGGATCACATCATTAGAGAATGATGTGATTGGCTTGACCCATTCCGTTAGCTTAGCACTTGATCGTTTAGTATGTTGCTATTGCTTTCTTCATGACTTATACATGTTCCTATGACTATGAGATTATGCAACTCCCGAATACCGGAGGAACACTTTGTGTGCTATCAAACGTCACAACGTAACTGGGTGATTACAAAGATGCTCTACAGGTGTCTACAATGGTGTTTGTTGAGTTGGCATAGATCGAGATTAGGATTTGTCACTCCGTTTGTTGGAGAGGTATCTCTAGGCCCTCTCGATAATGCACATCACTATAAGCCTTGCAAGCAATATGACTAATGAGTTAGTTACGGGATGATGCATTACGGAACGAGTAAAGAGACTTGCCGGTAACAAGATTGAACTAGGTATTGAGATACCGAGATCGAATCTCGGGCAAGTAACATACCGACGACAAAGGGAACAACGTATGTTGTTATGCGGTTTGATCGATAAAGATCTTCGTAGAATATGTGCGAGCCAATATGAGCATCCAGGTTCCGCTATTGGTTATTGACCGGAGACGTGTCTCGGTCATGTCTACATAGTTCTCGAACCCGTAGGGTCCGCACGCTTAACGTCCGATGACGATCGGTATTATGAGTTTATGTGTTTTGATGTACAAAAGGTAGTTCGGAGTATCGTGTGTGATCACGGACATGACGAGGAGTCTCAAAATGGTCGAGGCATAAAGATTGATATATTGGACGGCTATATTCGGACACCGGAAGTGTTCTGGGTGGTTTCGGATAAAACTGGAGTGTCGGAGGGTTACCGGAACCCCCTCGGGGAACTAATGGGCCTAGATGGGCCTTAGTGGAGAGAGAAAGAGAGGGGCGGCCAGGGCAGGCCGCGCCCCCCTCCCCCTTGAGTCCGAATTAGACTAGGAGGGGGGCGACACCGCCCTTTTCCTTCCCCTCTCCCACTCCTTCCTTCCCCCTCCTAGTAGGACTAGGAAAGGAGGAATCCTACTCCTACTAGGAGGAGGATTCCTCCCCTCCTTGGTGCGCCATAGAGCCGGCCAGCCTCCCCCCTTGCTCCTTTATATACGGGGGCAGGGGGCACCCTAGGACACACAATTTGACATTGTTTAGCCATGTGCGGTGCCCCCCTTCCACAGATTTCCACCTCGGTCATATCGCTGCAGTGCTTAGGCGAAGCCCTGCATCGGTAACTTCATCAATACCATCACCATGCCGTCGTTCTGACAAAACTCTCCCTCGGCCTCAGCTGGATCTGGAGTTCGTGGGACGTCACCGAGCTGAACGTGTGCAGATCTCGGAGGTGTTGTACTTTCAGTACTAGGATCAGTTGGATCGCGAAGACGTTCGACTACATCAACCGCGTCACTTGACGCTTCCGCTTACGGTCTACGAGGGTACGTGGACTTCACTCTCCCGCTCGTTGCTATGCATTACATAGATCTTGCGTGATGGTAGGAATTTTTTTGAAATTACTGCGTTCCCCAACAATATTAAGCACATAATATATTTCATTTCCATATTAAGGAAGCAGAATTTCATAATTGAAATACATCAGAGTACAACATGATATAACTTCAGCACTCAGCTACCCCATTACACAACTGCACTAGCACCAAGTTTCACATGCAACATGTAGAACCTTTCGAAATTAGCATCATAGACGGTATATAGACAGATGCATCTCATCTGGAAATCTGCTGAAGTGGAAGGCGAATATTGAGCCTTCATTCATGTTGAAGGTCTTTGCAACTTTAGGCCAGTGCTTGTGGATGATTGACCGTCTATCCTTCGTCCTCTTTAGGAACACTTCAATATTGAACCGTGGGTGTTGTATGAAAACCTTCCTCACCTCCTGACCATAGAGGCGGGTTGAGAGGTAATCATCAGTGAACTGCTTTGGGAAGGCCTGAAAAGAAGGATGTGCATAAATATCTTCTCTATATTGGAAATGGGGCAAAGGAATAAAAAAGGCAAGGTATAATAGTTAGTACCATCTTGTAGTGAACTGATGTCTTCTTCATTGTGCAGACAAAGATTTTGTTATTTTTTGTCGCTAATTTCTTTATCCTGACAATCTTTCTGAGTTTCTTGATTTGATTGATATTCATGGACAACTCGTTTCCCCATATGCAAAAAGGGTCGAACAGTGGGTCAAAACCTCTGACAGCAGGACCTACATGTGCAAGACCAACTTGTTAAAAACCAAAATATTAGAATGGTTCCCACAATTGCACAATAATGCGCTATTAGACAACAGACCATGCACATGCTAACCTCGATTGTAAACCTCAGTGCTTCCCATTGTTTCCCTGCAACACATATAAGGTAGTTAGTCATCTGGTTAAGTAAGGGTTCGCATGCTATCAGTAAAATATGTTGATGAAAAATAAGCACATTGCAGATTCATCAGATTAATTCAAGCCACATGGAAAACCCATTTATCCAAACCAAGCATGATTAAGAACTAGGAAATATAGCACTTGTATATGTTTCTCATGTATTAAGTGCAACCAAATTCGATTTTTCCCTCACATGCACTACAATACAAAATTCTACACACGACAATTGGACATCGCATTGCAGAATTGAACCAAGCAGTTAACTAAACACCACAACAAATGAACCGACATTAACTGAGCACCACATTGCACAATATAACATACTCCTAATAGAAGATCAGACAGTTAACCAAACAGTTAACTACAGCCAATTGTAGCAATTGTATTTGTTTCTCATGTATTTACTACAGCTAAATTAAATTTATTCCTCACATGGTATACAATAACAGAATGCACCCACAACTATTGAACATCACATTGCAGAATTAAACCAAACAGTTAACTAAACACCACAACACAAATGAACCAAACATTAAGTGAGCACCACATTGCACAATGTATAACCAAACTAAGCATGCTTGACAACTTGGAAATATAGCAATTGTATTCGTTTCTTATGTATTTTGTAAAGATAAATTCGATTTATTTCTCACATGGAAGACAATACAAAATTGCAGCTTGAAGAATTGAACATCACATTTGCAGAATTGAACCAAACAGTTAACTGAAGACGACAAATAATTAACAAAACAGTTAATAAGCGAGCACCCCACTGCACAACATATAGAACATATACACTAGAGCAACAGATTGCATGGTAAAATTAGATAGCATAATTCACTAGAATTTGTGAAGGAAAGGCAGGAGCAGCACACGCAACGGGTAAACCGAGCATGCTTAACCGGCGTAGCTAGCAAATGGCAAGGTGCTCCTCCAAGATCTGGGGGTCGACACGAATGGCAGCCATTGCGACCTCATCCGCCCGTGCGGCCGCCATTTGCTTCTCCGTTGCCAAATGCTCCTTGAGATCCTGGCTATACTGCGTGCACCATGGCTTAGGGCCGCGCTTATTGGGTGGAGGGGTCGGTGATTTGGGTGGAAGGTGTCGCGCTCGTGCCGACGGTCGAGGCATGTGGGATATGGAAGGAGGAGGATGGGGGTCGGGTGTGGATTATCTGCCTGCATAGACGAGGCCGAGAAGCGTGAAGGAGGGTTGCCGACAAGGAGGCGGCGCTGCAAGCAAGGAGTGAAGGTTTTAACTTGGAAAGGAAGGCGGAAACAGGGAAAATGTGGCTTTTGGTAAGGGGTAGGGGGCGGGGAGGTAGATATTTCCGCGGAAGCCAAAAATTTGAAATCGCTTCAGCGAAAAAACTGGCGCGCAAAGTGTCATCATATATGTCCCTTATTCAGAACTGTGTACGATATGTGAACATCACAAACGATTCAGATAGCTTAACCCGTGTGTGATGAGTTTGAACATAAAAAAATTTGGTTCAAATTTCCATGGTTATAGTGGTCATCCACGTCATTGCATAATTTGGGTACACAAAGGAGACTACAACACACCCACACTTCTTAATCGAGCAAGTTCAGCAATTAAACAGAGCTAGCTGACCTAAGCATTACTCTGACAAATTAAAGACCGACGCTCTTAATTAAACAAAATAAAGAGTACTACTACGACTGGTGCTCGTCGATCTCTGCCGCCGCCTCCATGTCCAGCAAACGCCCGACGGTCTCCTGGGGAAGGGGCTCCATGGCATCCATCACACCATACTTGGCAAGCATCTCACCATCCGCATCCGCCATCTATTTGGAAAATGCCGCCATGAACTAGTCGTGGGCGGACGCGATCTGGGCTTGGACGGGCTCCGTCGTTGCAAGGTATGCGGCGGAGGAACGGACGGCTGCTCGAACGCTCTTGATGGTTGCCAGCCCTTCGGCCGTGGGTTGCTGACCGTTGTCGGAGAAGCTTCTGTAAGTGCATCTAGTGCCACCCCTAGTTGGTTTTGGAGTATTGACGACAAACCTGGTTGAGGGACTAATGTGTTTGTGATAATTGCAGGATAACACAGGTAGTAGTCCCTCATTGATTCGGTTTACCTACCAGAGATGACCCCTTAAAATGTATGAAGACATTGAAGACAGTGGTGGTATATGAAGATATTCACATTGAAGACTATGACATGAGAAGACATTGAGTGAAGACTTTGGAGCACGACTTAGTTGTTTCATTGTTTCCTTTTCTTCTTTGTTGAGTCATAGGAACCACTGTACTGTTAAGTGGGGTCCAAGTGAACAAAGTCAGAGTGACTGAAGTGATGCTCAACCAAAATCCTATGTCTTCGAGCGAAGACAATGAGAGCAAATCTTATCTAGAGCTGGATGAGTCAGCTTTGCTTGTAGCCCAAGTAAAGTTGCCGCGTGTGCTTGAAATCTGACCGTTGGAACACGTGTCAGTTCCTTAGTGACCCAGGGTCATTTCAGACATATCAGGTCGGGTTGCCTAGTGGCTATAAATAGCCCACCCCCCTACACCATAAATTGGTGGCTACTCAGAGTTAGTACACCACTTTTGTCGTATTAAGAGCAACCCACCTCGAAGCCTTTGAGAGAGAGAAATCCTTGCGAGGACAAAGCCCAAACACCCAGAGCCAAAGAGTGTTAGGCATCACTGAACTCTTTCTATCTGAGTGACCTGAAGACTTATTACACTTGAGGACTGTGAATCCTCCAGCCGGTTAGGCGTCGCATTCTGAGCATCCAAGAGTCATTGTGGATCGCCGGTGAACGAAGTCTGTGAAGGTTTGGAACTCTACCTTGAAGACTTACCAGAGTAATTGGGAGAGGACTGGGTGTCCTTAGCTCAAGGTGAATAAGGTGAAGACGCGGTCTTCTGAGTTGAATCTCAGCCTCTCTAACCAGACGTACAGTTGTCACAGCAACTGGAACTGGTCCAACAAATCCTGTGTCCTCAACAAGTGACTGGTTCTATCTCTCCCTTTCTTTACTTAGAGTTTATCTTCGTGAAGTCATTGCCTGTTTGCTTTACCTATTTGTCTTCACTGTTTGACTTCTATTGTTGTCTGGCTTCATACCATCTTCCATCCTGATCCTTACTACATAGCTGCTATTTGTCTTCGTACTCTCACGTTATTGCATACTTGACTATGGCTTGCTTAGTGTAGTTTATCTTCCGCTGCATTTCAATAGGTTCATTTCTATTGTTTTTCTTCGAAACTTCCATGTTTTGAAGACTTTCATAAAAATCGCCTATTCACCCCCCCTCTAGTCGATAACTAGCACTTTCAATTGGTATCAGAGCAAGGTACTCCATTGTTCTGTGTGATTCGGTTTAACCACCTGGAGTTTTAGCTATGTCGACTGCAGGGATAATCAAAGTCTCCGTTGCTTTCCCCGTGTTCGATGGAACTGAATATCCCTACTGGAAGAATAAGATGCGCATGCATCTTGAAGCCATTGATGTCGACCTCTGGTATGTCGTCAAGAACGGCGTTCCCAAGACTGGTGAAGGTGTCACTCCTGCTAATGTCAAGAAGTTAATTCAACTGGATTCTACTGCCAAGAACATCATCTGTGGTCATCTGACCAAAGGACAGTATGGCCGTGTGAGCGCTCTAGAAACGTCGAAGCTAGTCTGGGACTGGCTGTCCAAGGTCAACGAAGGCGTCTCAACCCAGAGAGATCAAAGAACCAGTGTTCTTCGCAACCTCTTCAACCGCTTCAAGAGAAACGACAATGAAAATGTCCAGCTCACGTTTGATCACCTCACTGACATCACAAATGAGCTTCGTGCTCTCGGCACCACTGAGATTACCAAGCATGAAATCGTCAAGACACTACTGAGATCACTTGACAACTCCTTTGACATCCTTTGCCCTCATGATACAAGAACACCCTGACTTCAAGACACTCGATCCGTCTGATATACTTGAGAGGCTCAACATACATGAGTTCCAGCTATCTGAGAAAAGAGATATCTATGGTCCCAACTACGGCCGAACTCGCGCTTTGAAGTCAAAAGCTGTTTCCTCATCTGAAGAAGAATCCGACTGTAGTTCTGATGATCCTGAAGACATTGGAAAGGAACTTGCTATGCTTGTGAAGAAGTTCCAGAAGTTCACTAAGAAGAAGGGCTTCAGAAAGTCTTCACGATCCAGCTCAAGAAATGATGAAGCTTCCACTCATGACTACAAGAAGAGAACATGTCACAAGTGCAAGAAACCTGGACACTATATCTCTGAGTGTCCACAGTGGGACAATGAGAAGAAGAAAAAGAATAAGAGCAAGGAATATGATTCTGATGACAAGAAGAAGAAAAAGTCTTCTTCCAAGTCTTCATCTCATAAGAAGAGCTCATCTGGCAAGGCCCGTGCTTTTGTTGGCAAGGAGATGGATTCAGAGGAGGACTCTGCTTCTGAGGAGGCGGAGGAGGAGTCTGAGGAGGAGTCCGGCCCTAGTGTTGCAATTCTGGCTCTAGCCACATAATACGTTGCCAAGTCCATCTTCAACACTGAAGACAATGACTTCCACACCGAAGCTGAAGCTAATGACAAGGACGACTCTGCTCCCGCCTACTGCTTCATGGCACGTGGTGCCAAGGTAAAATCACGCGATGCTTACTTTCAAACATCTAGTGAAGATGACTCTGATTGTGAATCCAAACCCAGCTACAAAACACTTGCTAAAATTGCAACTGAACAACAATGGGCTATGGAACATACTCAAAAACTGTTAGACAAAAGCGATGACCTGTTGGATGCGGAAATGACCCATTCACAGTCCTTAGTTGAAGACATAAAAAATCTTCATGCTAAGTACCAAGAACTTGAAAGTCGTCATGAAACGCTCTCAACCACTCATGAAAAGCTCTCCTATGATTATCTTCAAAGGAAGCAAGAGCTTGAGAAATTGAGAGCGGCTCATGAAGATCTTCAAAAAGAGAATGAGTCACTTCGCGCTCAACAGATCAGTTCCGCTCAGGATGGATTCGAACCACCATGTCTAAAATGCCTTGAGCGTGACAACGCTACCTCTGTTGCTGAATGTTCTATTGCTGCTACTGTTGCATTGTCTTCAACTACTGATGTGGTAACTAACCCTTCGGCTCAGAATACCACTACCATCGCTGATGAAAATGCTAGGTTGAATACATTGCTTGAAACAGGGATGTACAAAAGTCTGAAAGGGCATCAGACACTGTGCGATGTCCTCAAAAAGCAGATCCTGAACCGAAACCCTAGGAAAGAGGGTGTAGGGTTCGAGAGGAAAATGAATGTTGATGGTTCCTACTGGAAGCCTGAGCAGTACCCCAAAACCACATGGGTTGCTGCAAAGGGACCTTCAGTGGACCCATCCACCTTATCTGGCTTTACCTGTGCTAACCCTGTTGTCATTGATGAATCCTTTGATGCAAACTATAAATTGTTCAAGAATCAGAATGGTGAAGTGTTTGCCAGATATATTGGTACTAACTGCAGGAATGGGCCACCTATGAAGAAGATCTGGGTTCCCAAAAGCTGTCTTGAGAATCTTCCAGTGAATGTCATCATGGCACCACCTGGGAAGAAGAAGACAAACCCCAGACCTATGGCTTCATATGGTCCAAAGGCTTCATACAGACAGAGGACTCACCTGAGTCACCCTAACGCAAATGTTTTGCACGGAAACCATACTCAGACTTATGAATATGAGCGTGTGTCTTCAAACCGCTATGTTCATAGAACCAAGAACTTTTCTGCTTATTCATATGAGTATCATTCATATCCTTCAAGGCTATTTGCTAGGGCTCCAAAGCCGAAGTTCTCAGATGCTGCACTTAGACTCATTGCTTCTAAGCCACCCCTGAAGATGTGGGTGGTTAAGAAGAATTAACTTTCTCTTGCAGGGAAAGGTCTCCAGCCTGAAATCAAAGGCGTCTGATGCTATTGCTGGGGACCTAAAACATCTTGTGGGGTGCAAGATCAAATGCCCAAATGGTCTTACTATGTATTTTGTTCCTGAATCGTTTGCCATTCATCCTATCAGTCCTAATCTTGATCTGAGCTTCAATAATCCTCTTGCCCGTCAAATGTTTATGCTTCACAATGCTCTTGGTGAAGCCTATCCCCCTAACTGTACTGTAGGGTATGACACCTCATGCTTCAGAATGGATTATGGACAGCGGATGCACTAATCATATGACTGGTGATCAAATTCTTTTCATGGACTCAACCTTACGTCCATCTGACAAGAGTCACATCACATTTGCTGACACTGGTAAAAGCAAGGTATTGGGTCTAGGTAGAGTTGCAATCTCAAAGGATCAGCACATGGATAAAGTGATGCTTGTTGAATCCCTTGGTTTCAACATAATGTCTGTCTCAATGCTTTGTGACTTGAATATGATTGTGATATTTGGAAAATATCGTTGCCTTGTACTTATGGTGTCTGACGAATCTCTAGTCTTTGAAGGGTATCGGAAAGATGATCTATACATGGTAGATTTCTCAGCAGGTCCACAACTTGCCTATGTCTTCTTGCAAAAGCTTCAGAGTGCTGGCTATGGCATCGGAGGCTGGGGCATGCTGGCATGAGGAACTTACACACTCTCGCCAAGAAGAAGCATGTCATAGGCATCGAGGGCGTCAAGTTCAAGAAGGATCATTTGTGCGGTGCCTGCGAAGCTGGGAAGATGACAAGGGCCAAGCATCCCTCGAAGATAATCATGACGATATCATAACCCTTCGAGCTGCTACACATGGACTTATTTGGCTCTACTCACTACTCTACCCTCACAACAACTGCTTGTCTCTATGGCTTCGTTATTGTTGATGATTACTCAAGATATACATGGGTGCACATAATTCTCTACAAGACTGAAGTGCAAGATGTCTTCAGACGCTTCGCCAATCGAGCCATGAACAATTATGGTGTCAAGATCAAGCATATCAAAAGTGACAACAGCACTAAGTTCAAGAACACCGGACTTGATCTTTATCTGGATACAATGGGAATCACTCATGAGTTCTCAGCTCCGTACACACCTCAGCAAAATGGCATCATAGAGCGCAAGAACAGAACCCTCATTGAGATGGCTCGAACAATGCTCGATGAATACAAGACACCAAGAAAGTTCAGGCCTGAAGCTATTGATACAGCATGTCATGTCATCAACCACGTTTACATCCATAAGCTTCCGAATAAAACATCCTATGAGCTACTCACTGGCAAGAAGCCAAATGTCAATTACTTCAGAGTATTTGGAGCTAGGTGCTGGATCAAGGATCCACATCACAAATCAAAATTTGCACCTAAAGCTCACGAAGGCTTCATGCTCGGCTACGGAAAGGACTCGCACTCTTACAGAGTCTTCAACCTCTATCTCTACAAAATCGTCAAAACTGTGGACGTACAATTCGATGAAACCAATGGTTCACAAAGAGAGCTCCTGCCAAGTACACTAGACGAAGCTCCACCCAGTGAATCTATCAAGCTAATGGGAACTGGTGAAATCATGCCTTCTGAAGCACAGCCTGAAGAGGAACTTATCATTTCTGCACCTAACCAACCTAAAGACAATGCTCAGCCTGAAGACAATCCTTCCAATGTTGATAATGATCAGCAAGAGCAAAATCTTCGTCCAGTTCATCCTCGTGTTGCAAACAAAGTACAGATTGAGAAGATAATTGATAGCATCAATGCACCTGGTCCACTTACTCGCTCAAGAGCAACACAATTTACAAATTTCTGTGGGCATTTTTCCTTTGTGCCAATATCAGAACCCAAGAAAGTTGCTGAAGCCTTTATGGAACCTGAATGGATTCAAGCTATGCAAGAAGAGCTTCAACAGTTCAAGCTGAACAATGTTTGGGAACTTGTCAAGCGTCCTGACCCTCGCAAGCATAACATAATAGGCACAAAATGGATATATCGAAACAAGCAAGATGAGCATGGTCAAGTCATCAGAAACAAAGCACGTCTCGTCGCTCAAGGATATACTCAAGTTGAAGGGATTGACTTCGATGAAACATTTGCTCCTGTGGCTAGGCTTGAAGCTATTCGGATACTGCTAGCTTATGCAAATCATCACAACATCTTGCTATATCAAATGGATGTGAAGAGTGCATTTCTCAACGGCAAGATTGAAGAAGAAGTATACGTCGCACAACCACCTGGCTTTGAAGACCCAAAACATCCTGATATGGTGTACAAGCTAAATAAAGCACCGTATGGCCTCAAACAAGCTCCTCGCGCCTGGTATGATACGATCAAAGACTTCCTGAAAAGCAAAGGCTTCAAACCTGGATCCCTTGATCCCACACTCTTCACGAAGACATATGATGGTGAACTGTTTGTGTGCCAAATCTATGTGGACGATATTATCTTCGGCTGTACCAATCAGAAGTATAGTGATGAGTTTGGACACATGATGCAAGAGCAATATCAGATGTCCATGATGGGAGAGCTGAAGTTCTTCCTTGGTCTTCAAATTCGTCAGCAAAGGAATGGCATCTTCATATCTCAAGAAAAATACCTCAAAGATTGCCTGAAGAAGTTCGAAATGCAAGATTGCAAAGGTTACACGACGCCAATGTCAGCCAAACATCATCTGGGTCCCAACGACAATGGTAAAGAGTTTGATCAAAAGGTATACTGCTCCATGATTGGTTCTTTACTTTACCTATGTGCATCTAGGCCAGATATCATGCTTAGTGTTTGCATGTGTGCTCGATTCCAAGCGGCACCAAAGGAATCGCATCACTTAGCTGTGAAGCGAATTCTTCGATATTTGGCTTACACCCCAACATTAGGATTATGGTATCCAAAGGGCTCAGAATTTGATCTGGTTGGATTCTCGGATGCTGATTATGCTAGTGACAAGGTGGATCGCAAGTCTACATCAGGCACATGTCACTTTCTGGGACGATCACTTGTCTGTTGGTCTTCAAAGAAGCAGAACTGCGTATCTCTCTCCACTGCTGAATCTGAATACATTGCCGCTGGATCTTGCTGCGCTCAGCTTCTATGGATGAAGCAAACTCTCAAGGACTATGGCATCAATCTGAAACAAGTGCCTCTCTTCTGTGACACCGAAAGCACCATCAAGATTGCCAACAACCCAGTTCAGCACTCAAAGACAAAGCACATTGAAATTCGTCATCACTTTCTCAGAGATCATGTCATGAAGGAAGATATTGATATCATTCACGTCAACACTGAAGAGAAACTGGCAGATATCTTCACAAAGCCCTTGGATGAGAAAAGGTTTTGCAAGTTACGGTGTGAGCTAAATATCTTGGAATCCTCAAATGTCCTGTGATCAGGCACACATCCTAACACTTATGCATGTTGATGACTTAGATGTGCAACACACGAAGTAAAGTATATCTTCAACCAATGAAGACTTACATTCTGAGTGTGAATACATTAACGTGGAATTTGACTTCGGAGCGCCACGATAATTGTGCGCCGTGTCTGGGTCTAATACTTCCTATGCGGTGGGTAACGCCACCACCAAATTCTTATGTTTGAAGTGTTTTATCCATGGCGTTACATTTGCTATGTCTTCACATTTGGTTTGTCTTCAATATCAACCTGTTTTCATGATTATCTTCACTATGTTGATTTGATTGTCTTCTGATATATACACATTAGTGTTCTGTCCTCTACAACATTCACTTATAGCTATGTCTTCCTTGTTGAATCTTTTGAACTAAGTGAATGTGATCGGACCCTAATCTCTCTATGCTTTCTATCTCAAACTCTATCTGTCCAAATCATATGCATTCTATTGAAACTGTCAAATGTCTTCTTTGCGTCCTTGTCAGCAGAAGATACAGAGACAAACATTAAGTCTGTTTTAAATGCCCTATCCTTATTGCCTGAAATCCGGAGAAGCCGGAACGACCATCCGACAGTTCCGGTGGGCATGGGAACGTGGGACAACTCCGAGTATGTTGCATGCTTGCCACGTGTCCCTCAGATGTGAACCGCCAGGGGCACCTGCGTAATTGCGCTGTGCCGCACACTTCCTTATAAATACATGTCCCCTGCGGTCAAGAAAACCTTCTTCCACCTCTCCACCTCGTCAAAACCCTAACGCCACCGCTAGCTCTCGACGACGCCGACGACGAAGCGCTTAGCTGCCGCGACTTCACCGACGTCGTCCTCACGCCGGCCATGGACATCGTCCTCTCCGCCGCCGCCGTAGGTGTCCTCCGTCGCCAAGTTAGGGCATGGTGGATTGAACTGCTCGGTCTCCTACTCTTCCCATCTAGCAGTTCTTCGCATGGTAAATAGAACACTCTTTTTACCATCTTTATGATCCTCAAAGATTCATCCTGTTTACCAAAATAGGTTTCTGCCTACTCAATGTTAGATCTATACTGTCTGCATCTCATATAATGCCTAGTACATTCACTTAAGCTTCACATCTAGTTAGATTCCTCACTTGTACTTATTCATGGATTCGTACAAATCTGGAACCAACTCTCAGCACATAAGTGAATGTCTTCGCATCATGAGGTCAATGTCTTCAAACTGATTTATCTTCAACATCTTCTGAGAATGCATATGACCTCTCCCCTTCCCTCGCATCTCTAATGCTGTCACAGGTACATGTCCGTGGGAGAATCCCTTGGTTCTCATAGTCTGCATTCGTTTGCAAAATTCTTACAGCATCACATTAACTCTCCCGAAGCCAGTTCCTGTTTGTCCAGCAAGAGCAAGCCTCTGAAGCATTTGAACGTGTTGAAGCCATTTAGTTTGAAGTTCATGTCTACAGAAAAATCAGCTAGGAAGGGTGGCAGACAGCATCGTGGGGGAACTTCAAGAGATCTGCCTGATGACCTCTCAGAGCTGTACAAGACAGATCCAGCAGAGGATTACAATTAGCGCAAGACACGAATCCAATGGATTCGAAGATATTGGGCCGAACAATGGTTTATATACAAGTTTGTGACCCAGGAGTATGCTGAAAAGAATGCCATCAAGAGTCCTTGGGGTGACATTCTCTTCCAAAGCCTTCCTCCCAAGACAAGAGCTGAAGCTATTGCTCAGGGTTTCTATCCCTGTATGGTCCATGGACCACAGCCTGTAAATGCCGACCCAACATCACTGCTCTGGTGTCGTGACGATAATCTCTTCAAGCGCAACTTCCAGCATGCAAAGGCATCGGCTAAGGAAAACAAGAAGTCATTGGGGCTAGACTTCAACCCTGGTCCTTCTGCTCCCCGGGCTGACGGCACACGCGATGCTGAACCCAATACCATCGGACCTTTCTACAACCTTGATGGCCTTATCACTCACATTTTTGTTCAAGGTGCCAAAGTGGATCATTCTGATGATGATGCCGACACTGATGAAGCCCCAGCTCCTACTCCAAAGCCGCAGAAGCAAAAGAAGGCTAAAGCTTCAAAGTCAGCTGCTGCTCCAAAAGCCTCACGTGCGAAGCCACTGGCTACTGCACCTCCTGAAGACAGTGTGCAGTCTGAAGATCTATCACGTATCTCCAAGAAGACGGAGATGAAAAAGAAAAACGTCAAGAATACTGATCAGGCATTGACCCCCGCTGCCATTCTGCGAGACGAGCACATTGATCTGTCAAGTGATGAAGATCTTGCAGATGACGCTCTTGAGCAACTGATTAAGAGCAAGGAAGAAGCAGAAATCTTCAATGATTTGCCTCTCTTTGACGTGGCAATCATACACAACTTCATTGATGAGTGGTTTGAGACCCCCAATCTCAGTTTTGAAGATCTGCAACTTCCAATTGGCCTCAGCGTCTCTTTCAATGGCGCCATTGCTTCTGAGCTAGCTCTTGCTCAGCGCATCGTTGAACTGAAGCACAAGATCGACTATGATAAAGCTCAGTTCAAGAAGCACATGGCAAAGCTCAGCGTGCAAGATGTCAAAAACTTCAAGGTTATGCTGCACGAGCTCAAAGAAGCTTTTCTGAAGAAACGGGAAGAAGCTAAAGGTTCTCGTGAGCGCATGAAGAGTCTGGCTGACAAGTGCGTGCGAGCCTACAATGAGGCTGAAAAGCGCAAGGCTCTTGGCATCCTGGCATCGACCCCAGAATGGATGCAAAGAAGAAGAAGCCGTTGACTGATCAATCTGCACCCTCTAGGCGTGAAGAACCTCGAATTGTCTTCCCAAGCAGCATGTCCGGCTCGAAGCCAAAGGTCAGGTCAACCGCTTCAGAACTGAAGAAGACAAGGATTGCCGAGGCTGAAGCCAGAAAGAGGAAAAATCCTGAAGCTTCTGATGTCGCACCCTCCAAGAAGAAGCGCAAAACCAAGAAAGATCGGGCTGCTCCCACAGAGCCCCTTGTTGTCAAGCCCATCTCGGTTGCTCGTCCTGACTCCTCGCATCAAGAACGACGGATGATAGTTCATGAGCCTGCTTCCACAGAGGCTCCTGAAGCTGAAGAAATTCCAACAGTTGACCCCACCACTGCTGAAGACATTGGTCACCATGACAATGTTGAAGATGATGTAGTTCTTCCTCAGATCGAGCACAACTTGGTATCATCGCCTGTTCTCATGAACAGCGAACTCATCAGCATTGGTCGTCCTCTCACGCCAATTGCTCAGGATGCATCATGGGCTGATCACCCACAACGACAAGACACCCCGATTACTCCCCAACAACAAGTCACACCACATGTGCAAGAAGAAGAAGATGACTTCGACGCCCAGCCAACTCCATCTCCACAGGCGTCGCCAGCGTTACGCAGGCTTCGCAAAGGACCAAGGCCCCAAGTCCCTCTTTCGAGCGTTCCAGAAGGAGAAGTGCACCACCAATATGTTGCACGCCAGGTGTTTCCAGAAGCCACTCCTACTGTGAATGTCTCCGAGTCTGAAGCTAAAGTTGTTGAAGACAATCCGGCTGCATCAGCCGAAGACAAACAAGCAGAAGAACGTGTCCCTACTCCCCCCATCACTGAAGAAGCTGTTCCTGAAGTGAATGTATCGGTGCCCGACCCTCCAGCTCATCAAGTGGAGGTTAAGAATCTTAAGGCTGCCACCACTAACACCACTGAAGCCAATGACGTGGTCATGGTTGAAGACAATGTGGAGCTCGCACCAAACACTGTGCCAGAAGCCAATGAAGCCAATGATGCACCTTCAACAGATGTGCAGCCTGACGCCTCTGTTGATGCCACTGCTCCTGTTCCGCCACCAAGGCCACATACGATCGAGCAAGCATACAACTATGGCCAACTCATCACTGTCAAATGGCCTCTTCTCGTTCCTCCACCTGCTGCTGGTCTCCAATTTGACTATCACGTCGAGCGCAGGCCTCAGGTTCAAAAGCCAATGCCAAGGCTGCCCAGGTTTCCAGGTACTGCATCGGCACCCGGATCATTCAATATCAATGGCTTCAAAGCACACAACACCTTCTTTGATAGCGCCAAGAACCCCTACTCTAAGGCAAGAATTTCTTCTGATCGGTTCTGGAGCTATCAGCAGCGCAGTTATTACTCATGCATCTTATACAATCAAGGTCGCATTTTCCCACATATGCGTCTTGACAATGAAGCGATAACTGGTCTGCCCTGTTTGGAAGAAGCGCTGGATTGCTTCAGAGAGTCTGGCCTGTTGCAATTTGTCACTGACAAAGAGCACTGGAACGAAGAATTGCTTCTCCAATTCTATGCCACTCTCCATATTCGTGGCTACAACAGGGATCCGAATACTTGGATCCTTGAGTGGATGACAGGCAATGTTCATCATGAAGCCAAAGCCTTTGATGTCATTGAGCTCACAGGCCTGCCCACTCCAGGTGATCTTTATGAACCTGGTTGTCAGCTCCACAGTGCTGCTATGGAAAGCATTTTTCACAAGTCTGAACCCAACATGAGTCAGATGCTTAGCATGATGAAGCCTTTGCCTCCTGATGCTGAATATCCTAAGGAATTATTTGTTGAAGACCTTGAGTATCTGCCACACACCATCTATCACATCATTCGGCGAACTCTTTGGCCCATCAAAGGACATTCTCCACGTGCTAAGCTGGAAGGTGCAATGAAGACTTTGGTCTTCCATATTCTTCACGGCAAAAGCTTCAATGCACAAGACTTCTTTATTCGCCAACTTGCTGCATCAGGATCTGACATTTTTGGTCTGAAGTTCTATGCTCCCTGGATCATGCGTCAGATCAAGCTTCACTCTGCCTTCAACTATCAGCCCTCTGCACGCAATCATATCATCTTTTTGCCAGATGTTGATCTGTTTGTTGAAGCCATATATCCAGAGCCTGCCAAGGAGCCTCTTAGTCTCCATCCCTTGAAGACTCTGACTATTCTTCCTCCGCCGCAACGGTGAATGCCAGAGTGATCAATGATGAACATGATGCTACTTCTTCACCACCTTCAGCGCGAATCGACACTGCACCAAGTTCGTCTGCACCGCCAACCAACACTGACAACCGTGCTGCTTCTCCTACTCCTTCTGGGAACGAGTAGATGCTCTATGTATTCAAACCTTTTCGGTCCTTACTGACAAAAGGGGGAGAACCATAGGAGTTTTATAGTCTTCAAGCGGGTCCATATGGGCGGTGGTTTTATATTTTGCCTAGTGTTTACAACTCTCGCTTTTTGATACATTTGGTTCTTTGAGTTGTAACACTTAAACTCGATGGTCGTCTGCCACTTATTTGCTATTCTGTGATGCGATGATAAATTCTGCATGTGCACTTAGGTCATCTTGCAGACGTCCATTTTTCATTATGCATGTCATTATCTTCGTTATATCAAATCATGCATGATGAATTGTCTTCATATGTTGAAGAGGATCTCCACAAGTACAACCTGCCATGTGCATTTGCATTCCAAAGACAAATTACTTATATGCACATCTTCAGGGGGAGCCTTTGCCACTTATGAAGACAATACCTAAATCCTTTACATTTCACATACTTTTATCCCCGTTGAAAACTTCAACCAGTTTGTCATCAATCACCAAAAAGGGGGAGATTGTAAGTGCATCTAGTGCCACCCCTAGTTGGTTTTGGAGTATTGACGACAAACCTGGTTGAGGGACTAATGTGTTTGTGAGAATTGCAGGATAACACAGGTAGTAGTCCCTCATTGATTTGGTTTACCTACCGGAGATGACCCCTAAAAATGTATGAAGACATTGAAGACAGTGGTGGTATATGAAGATATTCACATTGAAGACTATGACATGAGAAGACATTGAGTGAAGACTTTGGAGCACGAAGACTTAGTTGTTTCGCTGTTTCCTTTTCTTCTTTGTTGAGTCATAGGAACCACCGTACTGTTAAGTGGGGTCCAAGTGAACAAAGTTAGAGTGACTGAAGTGATGTTCAACCAAAATCCTATGTCTTCGAGCAAAGACAATGAGAGCAAATCTTATCCAGAGCTGGATGAGTCAGCTTTGCTTGTAGCCCAAGTAAAGTTGTCGCGTGTGTTTGAAATCTGACCGTTGGAACACGTGTCAGTTCCTTAGTGACCCATGGTCATTTCGGACATATCAGGTCGGGTTGCCTAGTGGCTATAAATAGCCCACCCCCTACACCATAAATTGGTGGCTGCTCAGAGTTAGTACACGGCTTTTGTCGTATTAAGAGCAACCCACCTCGAAGCCTTTGAGAGAGAGAAATCCTTGCGAGGACAAAGCCCAAACACCCAGAGCCAAAGAGTGTTAGGCATCACTGAACTCTTTCTATCTGAGTGACCTGAAGACTTATTACACTTGAGGACTGTGAATCCTCCAGCCGGTTAGGCGTCGCGTTCTGAGCATCCAAGAGTCATTGTGGATCGCCGGTGAACGAAGTCTGTGAAGGTTTGGAAGTCTACCTTGAAGACTTACCAGAGTAATTGGGCGAGGACTCGGTGTCCTTAGCTCAAGGGGAATAAGGTGAAGATGCGGTCTTCTGAGTTCAATCTCAGCCTCCCTAACCAGACGTACAGTTGTCACAGCAACTGGAACTGGTCCAACAAATCCTGTGTCCTCAACAAGTGACTGGTTCTATCCTCTCCCTCTCTTTACTTAGAGTTTATGTTCATGAAGTCATTGCCTGTTTGCTTTACCTATTTGTCTTCACTGTTTGACTTCTATTGTTGTCTGGCTTCATACCATCTTCCATCCTGATCCTTACTACCTAGCTGCTATTTGTCTTCGTACTCTCACGTTATTGCATACTTGACTATGGCTTGCTTAGTGTAGTTTATCTTCCGCTGCATTTCAATAGGTTCATTTCTATTGTTTTTCTTCGAAACTTCCATGTTTTGAAGACTTCCATAAAAATCGCCTATTCACCCCCCCTCTAGTCGATAACTAGCACTTTTAGCTTCGTTCAATTTGTGCGGTGACCGCCAGGAGCAAGGCGTGGGTGGCCTCGACATGGTCGTGTGCGGCCTCCATCAGGGCTAAGGGCGCCGTTGCGGAACAGACAACTGTTGTGCCGCTCCTGCCAGTTGTTATCCCGAGCCAGATGTTGTTGCTGCCACCTGAGAGGCAACAGCGGTCGTTTGGGCTGCCATGGCGCCCGTCACAGATTGCGGCCGCGCTCATGCACCTTGGTAGCACACGGATGGCGGCTGCAGCCGCGCTCTCGCCGTAGTGGGCCACCGAAGTTGCCCTCAAGACTTGGGTCCATGTACCCATCTTTCACCTGCGATGATTGAAAAGTGAAATGATATTTGGGGAGCGAGCTAGTGTGCTTGAGACGCCGGCTATGGACTGTAGCCGACGCACCTTCTCACGTAAGCCATAGGTGTACTATACACCGACGGTGCTCCAGGATATTTTTTGCTGCATCTCACACAGTTGGTGATAATAAACTGTGTGTGATCTACTTGATTTTTCATCTTGATTTGAATTACATAATGGGGTCACAACGGCAATGGACGGTGTTTGAATTGCTACACCTTTTATCTCGAGCGAACATGCAACTATATGTGTGTTGTAAAAAATTGGAATTATTCAGGGTTCGTTTGAACTTTTTATACATTAAATTGGTTTTCTAGCCATTTCAGGTGCACGATTCAAAATTAAACTACATCCACATGCTCCGGTGCACCAACATGGGTTGTAAAATCATATATGTGTCCATGGGTTTATGCTTATCTCCCATGCAAGAAATGGGGATGAAATTCGAACGCCACGGCACCGTGGCTCTCCGGCAAATGTCGACGTACTTGCTTTTGTAATTCTAGTAAATCCAAAATTCATCTGAAATTCATGAAACTTGGCATGCTATCATGGAGCGGCATCAACATGCCGTGGTAATTTTTTTCCCATTTGGGGCAGGTTTGGGTATAAGCTTCTCATAACCCAGAGCTTCTCACAACAAGTGTGATGGTTTCGGTAGGGAACGTTTCACCTTTCTGGACGAAACGATATCCGTTGCCTCTTCTCGATTTCAATTTTTTTCCTAGTGTCAACATAGAACAACAGGAGTGTTGTGTCAATTTTTGGGATTTCTCGGGGTTCGCTTGGACATTTTTATACATTAACTGAGTTTTCTGTGCATTTATGTGCATAATTCAAATTTGAACTACACGCACATGCTCCAGTGCATATAAATTGGTTGAAAAATCAAATTTGTGTCCTTGGGTGCATGCTTAGGTCCCATGCAAGAAATGAGAATGAATTTCAAATACCAGGGCATCGTTGATTGCCGGCAAAACATTGAGATGCCTGGTTTTTAAATTCTAGTAAATCCAAAACTCGTCTGAAATTCATGAAACTTGGAATGCTATCATGGAGCAACATCAACATGCCGTGGTAATTTTTTTGTCCCATTTGGGGCAGGTTTGGGTATATGCTTCTCACAAACCAGAGCTTCTCACAACAAGCATGCTGGTTTTGGTAGGGAACGTCCCCATTGCCTCTTATTGCTTTCAAATTCTTTCTCGTGTCAACATAGAACAACAGGAGTGTTGTGTCAATTTTTGTGATATTTCGGGGTTTGTTTGGACATTTTTATGCATCAACTGAGTTTTCAATGCATTTATGTGCATAATTCAAATTTGAACTACATGCACATGCTCAAGTGCATATAAATTGGTTGAAAAGTCAAATCTGTGTCCTTGGGTGCATGCTTAGGTCCCATGCAAGAAAAGGGAATGAATTTCAAACACCAGGGCACCGTTGATTGCCAACAAAACGTTGAGATACTTTATTTTCAAATTTTAGTAAATCCAAAACTCGTGTGAAATTCATGAAACTTGGCTTGCTATCATGGAAAAGCACCCGACATGTGTGGTATTTTTTGTGTCCATTTTGAGAGAAGGCGCACTCGAATAATGACAACCAACAAAGGCTTTTTTTTTAAAAAGCTGTCACTTTAATATCTCAAACGTTTGTATAATTCACCCATGTGCGTTCTGTTAACCATTCACGTGACGCCACATGTCTTGGTTTTAATGGTTGTAGGAGTTGCCGTGCGGACAGTTGCTTGACCTTGAGTGAACGGGAGGTGTGCGAGCGCAGTCCGGTGTGCAGGCTGACCCAGAGGCGTGCAAGCTGTCCTTGAATGCGGAGGCTCACCGCGAAGCATGCGAGCTGTACGCTGCGCAGGCTCACTGGGAAGCGAGTGAAGGAAATATGTCCTAGAGGCAATAATAAAGTTGTTATTTATATTTACTTATATCATGATAAATGTTTATTATTCATGCTAGAATTGTATTAACCGGAAACTTAGTACATGTGTGAATACATAGACAAACACAGTGTCACTAGTATGCCTCTACTTGACTAGCTCGTTAATCAAAGATGGTTAAGTTTCCTAGCCATAGACATGAGTTGTCATTTGATGAACGGGATCACATCATTAGAGAATGATGTGATTGACTTGACCCATTCCGTTAGCTTAGCACTTGATCATTTAGTATGTTGCTATTTCTTTCTTCATGACTTATACATGTTCCTATGACTATGAGATTGTGCAACTCCCGAATACCGGAGGAACACTTTGTGTGCTATCAAACGTCACAATGTAACTGGGTGATTATAAAGATGCTCTACAGGTGTCTCTGATGGTGTTTGTTGACTTAGCATAGATCGAGATTAGGATTTGTCACCCCGATTGTCGGAGAGGTATCTCTCGGCCCTCTCGGTAATGCACATCACTATAAGCCTTGAAAGCGATGTGACTAATGAGTTAGTTACGGGATGATGCATTATGTAACGAGTAAAGAGACTTGTCAGTAACGAGATTGAACTAGGTATTGAGATACCGACGATCGAATCTCGGGCAAGTAACATACCGATGACAAAGGGAACAACGTATGTTGTTATGCGGTTTGACCAATAAAGATCTTTGTAGAATATGTGGGAGCCAATATGACCATCCAGGTTCCGCTATTGGTTATTGACCGGAGATGTGTCTCGGTCATGTCTACATAGTTCTCGAACCTGTAGGGTCCGCACGCTTAATGTTCGATGACGAACGGTATTATGAGTTTATGTGTTTTGATGTACCGAAGGTAGTTCGGAGTCCCGGATGTAATCACGGACATGACGAGGAGTCTCGAAATGGTCGAGACATAAATATTGATATATTGGACGGCTATATTCGGACACCGGAAGTGTTCTGGGTGGTTTCGGATAAAACTGTAGTGCCGGAGGGTTACCGGAACCCCCCGGGGAACTAATGGGCCTAGATGGGCCTTAGCAGAGAGAGAGAGGGGCGGCCAGGGCAGGCCGCGCGCCCCCTCCCCCTTGAGTCTGAATTGGACTAGGAGGGGGGCGGCGCCCCCCTTTTCCTTCCCCTCTCCCACTCCTTCCTTCCCCCTCCTAGTAGGACTAGGAAAGGAGGAATCCTCCTCCTACTAGGAGGAGGATTCCTCCCCTCCTTGGCGCCCCTTACGGCTGGCCGACCTCCCCTTGCTCCTTTATATACGGGGGTAGGGGCACCCTAGGACACACAAGTTGACATTGTTTAGGCATGTGCGATGCCCCCCTCCACAGATTTCCACCTCGGTCATATCGTTGTAGCGCTTAGGCGAAGCCCTGCGTCGGTAACTTCATCAACACCATCACCACGCCGTCGTGATGATGAAACTCTCCCTTGACCTCAGCTGGATCTAGAGTTCGTTGGACATCACCGAGCTGAACGTGTGCAGATCGCGGAGGTGCCGTACTTTCGGTACTAGGATCGGTTGGATCGCGAAGACATTCGACTACATGAACCGCGTCACTTGACGCTTCCGCTTACGGTCTACGAGGGTGCATGGACTTCACTCTCCCGCTCATTGGTATGCATCACATAGATCTTGCGTGATCGTAGGAATTTTTTTGAAATTACTGCGTTACCCAACAGTGGCATCCGAGCCAGGTTTATGCGTAGATGTTATATGCACGAGTAGAACACAAACGAGTTGTGGGCGATAATAGTCATACCGCTTACTAGCATGTCATACTTTGATTCGGCGGTATTGTTGGAGGAAGCGGCTCGGACAGACATTACGCGTACGCTTACGCGAGACTGGTTCTACCGACGTGCTTTGCACACAGGTGGCTGGCGGGTGACAGTTTCTCCAACTTTAGTTGTATCGAGTGTGGCTACGCCCGGTCCTTGTTGAATGTTAAAACAACACACTTAACGAAAAATCATTGTGGTTTTGATGCGTATGTAAGAACGGTTCTTGCTCAGCCTGTAGCAGCCACGTAACACTTGCAACAACAAAGTAGAGGACGTCTAAGTTGTTTTTGCAGGGCTTGTTGTGATGTGATATGGTCAAGACATGATGCTAAATTTTATTGTATGAGGTGATCATGTTTTGTAACAGAGTTATCGGCAACTGGCAGGAGCCATATGGTTGTCGCTTTATTGTATGCAATGCAATCGCCCTGTAATTGCTTTTACTTTATCACTAAGCGGTAGCGATAGTCGTAGAAACAATATTTGGCGAGACGACAACGATGCTACGATGGAGATCAGGTGTCGCACCGGTGACGATGGTGATCATGACGGTGCTTTGCAGATGGAGATCAAAGGCACAAGATGATGATGGCCATATCATATCACTTATATTGATTGCATGTGATGTTTATCCTTTATGCATCTTATTTTGCTTTGTTTGACAATAGCATTATAAGATGATCTCTCACTAAGTTTCAAGGTACAAGTGTTCTCCCTGAGTATGCACCGTTGCGAAAGTTTGTCGTGCCGAGACACCACGTGATGATCGGGTGTGATAAGCTCTACGTTCACATACAACAGGTGCAAGCCAGCTTTGCACACGCAGAATACTCGGGTTAAACTTGACGAGCCTAGCATATGCAGATATGGCCTCGGAACACTGAGACCAAAATGTCGAGTATGAATCATATAGTAGATATGATCAACATAGTGATGTTCACCATTGAAAACTACTCCATCTCACGTGATGATCGGACATGGTTTAGTTGATTTGGATCACGTGATCACTTAGATGATTAGAGGGATGTCTATCTTAGTGGGAGTTCTTAAGTAATATGATTAATTGAACTTTAATTTATCATGAACTTAGTACCTGATAGTATTTTGCATGTCTATGTTGTTGTAGATCAATGGCCCGTGCTACCGTTCCTTTGAATTTTAATGTGTTCCTTGAGAAAGCTAAGTTGAAAGATGATGGTAGCAATTACACGGACTGGGTCTGTAACTTGAGGATTATCCTCATTGCTGCACAGAAGAGTTACATCCTGGAAGCTCCGCTAGGTGTACCACCCGCGTCGGCAGTTGCAGACATTGTGAATGCCTGCCAGTCGCGTGTTGATGACTGCTCAATAGTTCAGTGTGCCATGCTTTACGGCTTAGAACCGGGACTTCAACGTTGTTTTGAACGTCATGGAGCATATGAAATGTTCCAGGAGTTGAAGTTAATATTTCAAGCAAATGCCCGGATTGAGAGATATGAAGTCTCCAATAAGTTCTACAGATGCAAAATGGAGGAGAATAGTTCTGTCAGTGAGCATATACTCAGAATGTCTGGGTACCACAATCACTTGACTCAGCTGGGAGTTAATCTTCCAGTTGATAGTGTCATTGACAGAGTTCTTCAATCACTGCCACCAAGCTACAAGAGCTTCGTGATGAACTATAATATGCAAGGGATGGATAAGACGATTCCCGAGCTCTTCGCAATGCTAAAAGCTGCGGAGGTAGAAATCAAGAAGGAACATCAAGTGTTGATGGTCAACAAGACCACCAGTTTCAAGAAAAAGGGTGAAGGGAAGAAGGGGAACTTCAAGAAGAACGGGAAGCAAGTTGCTGCTCAAGTGAAGAAGCCCAAGTCTGGACCTAAGCCCGAGACTGAGTGCTTCTATTGCAAAGGGACTGGTCACTGGAAGCGGAACTGCCCCAAGTATTTGGAGGAGAAGAAGGATGGCAAAGTGAAAGGTATAATTTATATACATGTTATTGATGTGTACCTTACTAATGCTCGCAGTAGCACCTGGGCATTTGATACTGGTTCTGTTGCTATTATTTGCAACTCGAAACAGGGACTATGGATTAAGTGAAGATTGGCTTAGGACGAGGTGACGATGCGCGTGGGAAATGGTTCCAAAGTCGATGTGATCGCGGTCAGCACGCTACCTCTACATCTACCTTCTGGATTAATTTTAGACCTAAATAATTGTTATTTGGTGCCAGCATTAAGCATGAACATTATATCTAGATCTTGTTTGATGCGAGACAGTTATTCATTTAAATCCGAGAATAATGGTTGTTCTATTTATATGAGTAATATCTTTTATGGTCATGCACCCTTGAAGAGTGGTCTATTTTTGTTCAATCTCGATAGTAGTGACACACATATTCATAATATTGAAGCCAAAAGATGCAGAGTTGATAATGATAGTGCAGCTTATCTGTGGCACTGTCGTTTGGGTCATATTGGTGTAAAGCGCATGAAGAAACTCCATTCTGATGGACTTTTGGAATCACTTGATTATGAATCACTTGGTACTTGCGAACCATGACTCATGGGCAAGATGACTAAAACTCTGTTCTCCGGAACAATGGAGCGAGCAATAGATTTGTTGGAAATCATACATACTGATGTATGTGGTCCGACGAATATTGAGCTCGCAGCGAGTATCGTTATTTTCTCACCATCATAGATGATTTGAGCAGATATGGGTATATCTACTTGATGAAACATAAGTCTGAAACATTTGAAAAGTTCAAACAATTTCAGAGTGGAAAATCATCGTAACAAGAAAATAAAGTTTCTATGATCTGATCGTGGAGGAGAATATTTGAGTTACGAGTTTGGTCTTCGTTTAAAACAATGCGGAATAGTTTCGCAACTCACGCAACCCGGAACACCACAACATAATGGTGTGTCCGAACATCGTAACTCACTTTATTTGATACGGTGCGATCTATGATGTCTCTTACTGATTTACCGCCATCATTTTGGGGTTATGCTTTAGAGACGGCTACATTCACGTTAAATAGATCCGTTGAGACGACACCTTATGAACTGTGGTTTGGCAAGAAACCCAAGTTGTCGTTTCTTAAAGTTTGGGCTGCGATGCTTATGTGAAAAAGCTTCAACCTAATAAGCTCGAACCCAAATCGGAGAAATGTGTCTTCATAGGATACCCAAAAGAGACTGTTGGGTACACCTTCTACCACAGATCCGAAGGCAAGACATTCATTGCTAAGAATGGATCCTTTCTAGAGAAGGAGTTTCTCTCGAAAGAAGTGAGTGGGAGGAAAGTAGAACTTGATGAGGTAACTGTACCTGCTCCCTTATTGGAAAGTAGTTCATCACAGAAATCAGTTCATGTGATCCCTACACCAATTAGTGAGGAAGCTAATGCTAATGCTCATGAAACTTCAGATCAAGTTACTACCGAACCTCATAGGTCAACCAGAGTAAGATCCACACCAGAGTGGTACGGTAATCCGGTTCTGGAGGTCATGTTACTTGACCATGACGAACCTACGAACTATGAGGAAGCGATGATGAGCCCAGATTCCGCGAAATGGCTTGAGGCCATGAAATCTGAGATGGGATCCATGTATGAATACAAAGTGTGGACTTTGGTTGACTTGCCCGATGATCGGCAAGCCAAAGAAAATAAATGGATCTTCAAGAGGAAGACGAACGTTGATAGTAGTGTTACTATCCACAAAGCTAGACTTGTCAAAAAAAAGGTTTTTGACAAAGTTCAAGGTGTTGGCTACGATGAGATTTTCTCACTCGTAGCGATGCTTAAGTCTGTCCGAATCACGTTAGCAAATTTCCACATTTTATGAAATCTGGCAAATGGATGTCAAAACTACATTACTTAATGGATTTCTTAAAGAAGAGTTGTATATGATGCAACCAGAAGGTTTTGTCGATCCTAAAGGTGCTAACAAAATGTGCAAGCTCCAGCGATCCATCTATGGACCTATGCAAGCATCTCGGAGTTGGAATATACACTTTGATGAGTTGATCAAAGCATATAGTTTTATACAGACTGACCAAGAGACTTTCTCACCCTTAGCGATGCTTAAGTCTGTCCGAATCATGTTAGCAATTGCTGCATTTTATGATTATGAAATTTGGCAAATGGATGTAAAGACTGCATTCCTAAATGGATTTCTGGAAGAAGAGTTGTATATGATCCAACCCGAAGGTTTTATCAATCCAAAGGATTTTAACAAAGTGTGCAAGCTCCAGCGATCCATCTATGGACCGATGCAAGCATCTCAGAGTTGGAATAAATGCTTTGATAGTGTGATCAAAGCATATGGTTTTATACAGACTTTTGGAGAAGCCTGTATTTACAAGAAAGTGAGTGGGAGCTCTATAGCATTTCTAATATTATATGTGGATGACATGTTTTTGATTGGAAATGATATAGAATTTCAAGATAGCATAAAAGGATACTTGAACAAGAGTTTTTCAATGAAAGACCTCGGTGAAGCTGCTTATATATTGGGCATCAAGATCTATATAGATAGATCAAGACGCTTAATTGGACTTTCACAAAGCACATACCTTGATAAAGTTTTGAAGAAGTTCAAAATGGATCAAGCAAAGAAAGGGTTCTTGCCTGTGTTACTAGGTGTGAAGTTGAGTCAGACTCAATGCCCAACCACTGCAGAAGATAGAGAGAAAATAAAAGTTGTTCCCTATGCTTCAGCCATAGGCTCTATCATGTATGTAATGCTGTGTACCAGACCTGATGTGTGCCTTCCTATTAGTTTAGCAAGGAGGTACCAAAGTAATCCATGAGTAGATCACTTGACAGCGGTTAAGAACATCCTGAAATTCCTGAAAAGGACTAAGGATATGTTTCTCGTTTATGGAGGTGACAAAGAGCTCGTCGTAAATGGTTACGTCGATGCAAGCGTTGACACTGATCCGGATGACTCTAAGTCACAAACCGGATACGTTTTTATATTGAACAGTGGAGCTTTCAGTTGGTGCAGTTCTAAGCAAAGCGTCGTGGCGGGATCTATGTGTGAAGCGGAGTACATAGCTGCTTCGGAAGCAGCAAATGAAGGAGTCTAGATGAAGGAGTTCATATCCGATCTAGGTGTCATACCTAGTGCATCGGGTCTAATGAAAATCTTTTGTAACAATACTAGTGCAATTGCCTTGGCAAAGGAATCCAGATTTCACAAGAGAACCAAGCACATCAAGAGACGCTTCGATTCCATCTGCGATCAAGTCAAGGAGGGAGACATAGATATTCGCAAGATACATACGGATCTGAGTCGCAGACCCGTTGAATAAGCCTCTCTCACGAGCAAAACATGATCAGTACCAAGAGTCCATGGGTGTTAGAATCATTACTGTGTAATCTAGATTATTGACTCTAGTGCAAGTGGGAGACTGAAGGAAATATGCCATAGAGGCAATAATAAAGTTGTTATTTATATTTCCTAAAATCATGATAAATGTTTATTATTCATGCTAGAATTGTATTAACCGGAAACTTAGTACATGTGCGAATACATAGACAAACAGAGTGTCACTAGTATGCCTCTACTTGACTAGCTCATCAGTCAAAGATGGTTAAGTTTCGTATCCATAGACATGAGTTGTCATTTGATGAACGGGATCACATCATTAGAGAATAATGTGATTGACTTGACCCATTCTGTTAGCTTAGCACTTGATCGTTTAGTATGTTGCTATTGCTTTCTTCATGACTTATACATGTTCCTATGACTATGAGATTGTGCAACTCCCGAATACCGGAGGAACACTTTGTGTGCTGTCAAAAGTCACAACGTAACTGGGTGATTATAAAGATGCTCTATAGGTGTCTCCAATGGTGTTTGTTGAGTTGGCATAGATCGAGATTAGGATTTGTCACTCCGGTTGTCAGAGAGGTATCTCTGGGCCCTCTCGGTAATGCACATCACTATAAGCCTTGAAAGCAATGTGACTAATGAGTTAGTTACGGGATGATGCATTATGGAATGATTAAAGAGACTTGCCGGTAACGATATTGAACTAGGTATTGAGATAACGACGATCGAATCTCGGGCAAGTAACATACCGATGACAAAGGGAACAACATATGTTGTTATATAGTTTGACCAATAAAGATCTTCGTAGAATATGTGGGATCCAATATGAGCATCTAGGTTCCGCTATTGGTTATTTACCGGAGACGTGTCTCGGTCATGTCTACATAGTTCTCGAACCCGTAGGGTCTGCACACTTAACGTTCGATGATGATCGATATTATGAGTTTATGTGTTTTGATGTACCGAAGGTAGTTCGGAGTCCCGGATGTGATCACGGACATGATGAGGAGTCTCGAAATGGTCAAGACATAAAGATTGATATATTGGACGGCTATACTCGGACACCGGAAGTGTTCTGGGTGGTTTCAGATAAAAGCAGAGTGCAGGAGGGTCACCGAAACCCCCCGGGGAACTAATGGGCCTAGATGGGCCTTAGTGGAGAGAGAGAGGGGCAGCCAGGGCAGGCCGCACGCCCCCTCCCCCTTGAGTCCGAATTGGACTAGGAGGGGGGCGGTGCCCCCCTTTTCCTTCCCCTCTCCCACTCCTTCCTTCCCCCTCCTAGTAGGACTAGGAAAGGAGGAATCCTACTCCTACTAGGAGGAGGATTCCTCCCCTCCTTGGCGCGCCTTAGGGCCGGCCGGCCTCCCCCCTTGCTCCTTTATATACGGGGGCAGGGGGCACCCTAGGACACACAAGTTGACATTGTTTAGCCGTGTGCGGTGCCCCCCTCCATAGATTTAGACCTCGGTCATATCATTGTAGTGCTTAGGCGAAGCCCTGCATTGGTAACTTCATCAACACCGTCACCACGCCGTCGTGCTGACGAAACTCTCCCTCGACCTCAGCTGGATCTAGAGCTCGTGGGACATCACCGAGCTGAACGTGTGCAGATCGCGGGGGTGCCGTACTTTCGGTACTAGGATCGGTTGGATCACGAAGACGTTCGACTACATCAACCGCGTCACTTGACGCTTCCGCTTACGGTCTACAAGGCTACGTGGACTTCACTCTCCCGCTCGGTGCTATGCATCACATAGATCTTGCATGATCGTAGGAATTTTTTTTGAAATTACTGCGTTACCCAATAGAGAGCCCTTTGACTTCCATGGCTGCCTGCCTTCCTCTCCGTGCGTGTGCCCCCCTCAGCGGCATGGGACGCCGCCATTGAACGCTACCTCTCAGCGCCGCCGGCTGCCGTCCTCCCGCCCCCCGCCTGTCGACCCCGAGACGACATGATGCAAAGTGAGAGTAGGATTTGTGCATCTCTTCAACGCAAACGGTTCTTTTGGATGACCCATGTGCAACCACATACAAACAATTTGGTGCGATTTGCATCTGTCATATTGGGTATGTTACCATTTGTCAAACTAGAAAGATTTACATTTGTTGATCTAGTAACATTGCCATTTGTCAACCTTGTAACACTGCGATTTGTCAAAATATGAAGCTAAAAATCACTAGTAGTATATAATTTTTGCAACTAAAATTCAGTAATTAAGCATATATTTTATTTATAGATTAAGCAGTTGTTCTTAATTTATACAAACAGCTCAACTCGACAGCTGAACCGACCAAACTTTTCCCCAATTGTTGCCGACCACGTACTGAAATAGCTAGTTCAACTATATATACCAGCTAATTTTAAGTACGTTGTATAGTTCCACCACATCTATAGTTAGATGAACTGAACAAAATAGCCCCTAAATACTACTACTACTTTGGAGGGGCTTTGTACTACTTCCGGCTGCCTCTCCTCTGCCGAGCGTGCTCAGTAAGAGGCGGTGGAGGAGGAGCCTACTGACGAGCTGGGCAACCGCAATATGGTGCCTAACGTTGTTGCAGCTTCAGCGGCGCTCACCTCGAACGCCCTCTAACGCTCCAGACGACCCCTCTCGAAGTGGTGCTTATCCTCGTAGATCTCCTGATTCCTTGCCTCTGAGGCGGTGTGTGCCGCGACCACGGCGGCGGTAAGGCTCTTTGCATGCTCGACGAGGCGCTCCTCCTCCTGCAGGAACTATGTGTAGCGCGCAAGGTCGCTGACGCACGTGCGGGCATCCACCTCCGCCTCCCGCCTTCGGGCGGAGATGGCGGAGCGGGTGATGACCCCGACGGTCAACGGTGGGCTGGTGGCCACGGCGGCCGACGACGGGGTGACGGCCACGACCACCACCTCCCACCTTTGGGCCACGGTGGCGGAGTGGGTGATGGCCACGGTGGACGGCAGTGGGGTGGCGGCCATGACGGCCACCTCCCGCCTTCGGGCCGCGGCGGAGGAGCGGGCGATGGCCCTGGCTTTCAACAGTGGTGTGGCGGCAACAACGGACAACAACAGCTGCCGACGGGCACCGGCGGCAGAGCGTGTGGTGGGTCTTCCGCGCACACCCAACAGGGACGCCACGTGCACTACACTACGTCGGGGACTGCATCGCCGCCGCGGTGTAGCCTCCCAGCTGGAGCTGTCCTCTGATGACGGCGGAGTGGCTGAGCGACGGTGCGGACCGGTGACATTGGCGATTGTGGGAGAAGCATGAAGGAAATATGCCCTAGAGGCAATAATAAAGTTATTATTTATTTCCTTATATCATGATAAATGTTTATTATTCATGCTAGAATTGTATTAACCGGAAACATAATACATGTGTGAATACATAGACAAACAGAGTGTCACTAGTATGCCTCTACTTGACTAGCTCGTTGATCGAAGATGGTTATGTTTCCTAATCATAGACATGAGTTGTCATTTGATTAACGGGATCACATCATTAGGAGAATGATGTGATTTACATGACCCATTCCGTTAGCTTAGCACACGATCGTTTAGTATGTTGCTATTGCTTTCTTCATGACTTATACATGTTCCTATGACTATGAGATTATGCAACTCCCGTTTACTGGAGGAACACTTTGTGTGCTACCAAACGTCACAACATAACTGGGTGATTATAAAGGTGCTCTACAGGTGTCTCCAAAGGTACTTGTTGGGTTGGCGTATTTCGAGATTAGGATTTGTCACTCCGATTGTCGGAGAGGTATCTCTGGGCCCACTCGGTAATGCACATCACTATAAGCCTTGCAAGCATTGCAACTAATGAGTTAGTTGCAAGATGATGTATTACAGAACGAGTAAAGAGACTTGCCGGTAACGAGATTGAACTAGGTATTGAGATACCAACGATCGAATCTCGGGCAAGTAACATACCGACGACAAAGGGAAAAACGTATGTTGTTGTGCAGTTTGACCGATAAAGATCTTCGTAGAATATGTGGGAGCCAATATGAGCATCCAGGTTCCGCTATTGGTTATTGACCGGAGACGTGTCTCGGTCATGTCTACATTGTTCTCGAACCCGTAGGGTCCGCACGCTTAAAGTTCGATGATGGTTATATTATGATTTTATGTGTTTTGATGTACTGCGAAGGTAGTTCGGAGTCCCGGATGAGATCGGGGACATGACGAGGAGTCTCGAAATGGTCGAGACGTAGAGATCGATATATTGGACGACTATATTCAGACATCGGAAAGGTTCCGAGTGATTCGGGTATTTTCGGGGGTACCGGAGAGTTATGGGAATTCGTATTGGGCCTTAATGGGCCATACGGGAAAGGAGAGAAAGGCCTCAAATAGGGAGGGGGGGCGCCCCCTTCCTTCCTTCTCCTTTTTCCTTCCCTTCTCCTACTCCAATAGGAAAGGAGGAATCCTACTCCCGGTGGGAGTAGGACTCCCCCCTTGGCACGCCCTACTTGGCCGGCCGCTTCTCCCCCCTTGCTCCTTTATATACGGGGCAGAGGGCACCTCTAGAGACACAACAATTGATCTGTTTGATCTTTTAGCCGTGTGCGGTGCCCCCCTCCACCATAGTCCACCTCGATAATACTATAGCGGTGCTTAGGCAAAGCCCTGCGTCAGTAAAACATCAACATCGTCACCACGCCGTCGTGCTGATGAAACTCTCCCTCAACACTCGGCTGGATCGGAGTTCAAGGGACGTCATCGGGCTGAACGTGTGCTGAACTTGGAGGTGCCGTGCGTTCGGTACTTGATCGGTCGGATCATGAAGACGTACGACTACATCAACCGCGTTGTGCTAACGCTTCCGCTTTCGGTCCACGAGGGTACGTGGACAACACTCTCTCCTCTCATTGCTATGCATCACCATGATCTTGCGTGTGCGTAGGATTTTTTTTGAAATTACTACGTTCCCCTACAATGGTATCAGAGCAAGGTTTTATGCATAGATGTCATATGCACGAGTAGAACACAAGTGAGTGTGGGCGATATAAGTCATACTGCTTACCAGCATATCATACTTTTGTTTGGCAGTAATGTTGGATGAAGCGGCCCGGACCGACATTACGCGTACGCTTACACAAGACTGGTTCTACGGACGTGTTTTGCACACAGATGGCTGGCGGGTGTCAGTTTCTCTAACTTTAGTTGAACCGAGTGTGGCTACGCCCGGTCCTTGCGAAGGTTATAACAGCACCAACTTGACAAACTATCGTTGTGGTTTTGATGTGTAGGTAAGAACGGTTCTTGCTCAGCCCGTAGCAGCCACGTAAAACTTGCAACAACAAAGTAGAGGACGTCTAACTTGTTTTTGCAGGGCATGTTGTGATGTGATATGGTCAAGACGTGATGAGATATAAGTTGTTGTATGAGATGATCATGTTTTGTTGAAGTTATCGGCAACTGGCAGAAGCCTGTATGAGATGATCATGTTTTGTTAAAGTTATCGGCAACTGGCAGAAGCCTTATGGTTGTCTCTTTATTGCATAAGATGCAAGCGCCAAATAATTGTTTTACTTTATCGCTATGCGATAGCAATAGTTGCAAGAGCAATAGTTGGCGAGACGACCATGTGACGACACATTGATATAGATCAAGATGATGGAGATCATAGTGTCATGCCGATGACGATGGAAATCATGATGATGCTTTGGAGATGGAGATCAAAGGCACAATATGATGATGGCCATATCATGTCACATATTTTGATTGCATATGATGTTTATCTTTTATACATCTTATTTTGCTTAGTTCGACAGTAGCATTATAAGATGATCTCTCACTAAATTATCAAGGTATAAGTGTTCTCTCTGAGTATGCACCATTGCGAAAGTTCTTCGTGCTGAGACACCACGTGATGATCGGGTGTGATAGGCTCTACGTTCAAATACAACGGGTGCAAAAAAGTTGCACACGCGGAATACTCAGGTTAAACTTGACGAGCCTAGCATATAACAGATATGGCCTCGGAACACTAAGACCGAAAGGTCGAGCGTGAATCATATAGTAGATATGATCAACATAGTGATGTTCACCATTGAAACTACTCCATCTCACGTGATGATCGGACATGGTTTAGTTGATTTGGATCACGTGATCACTTAGAGGATTAGAGGGATGTCTATCTAAGTTGGAGTTCTTAAGTAATATGATTAATTGAACTTAAATTTATCATGAACTTAGTCCTGGTAGTATTAGCATATCTATGTTGTAGATCAATAGCTCGCGTTTTGCTCCCCTGTTTTATTTTGATATGTTCCTAGAGAAAACTAAGTTGAAAGATGTTAGTAGCAATGATGCGGACTTGGTCCGTGATCTGAGGATTAACCTCATTGCTACACACAAGAATTATGTTCTTGATGCACCGCTAGGTGACAGACCTATTGCAGGAGCAGATGCAGACGTTATGAACGTTTGGCTAGCTCAATATGATGACTAATTGATAGTGTAGTGCACCATGCTTAATGGCTTAGAATCAGGACTTCAAAGACGTTTTGAATGTCATGACCATATGAGATGATCCAGGAGTTCAAGTTAATATTTCAAGCAAATACCCGAGTTGAGAGATATGAAGTCTCCAACAAGTTCTATAGCTAAAAGATGGAGGAGAATAGCTCAACCATTGAGCATGTGCTCAGATTGTCTGGGTACTACAATTGCTTGAATCAAGTGGGAGTTAATCTTCCAGATAAGATAGTCATTGACAGAATTCTCTAGTCACTATCACCAAGTTACTAGAACTTTGTGATGAACTATAATATGCAAGGGATAACGGAAACGATTCCCAAGCTCTTCGTGATGCTGAAATCGACGAAGGTAGAAATCAAGAAAAACATCAAGTGTTGATGGTTGACGAAACCACTAGTTTCAAGAAAAGGGCAAAGGGAAGAAGGGGAACTTCAAGAAGAACGGCAAGCAAGTTGCTGCTCAAGTGAAGAAGCCCAAGTCTGGTCCTAAGCCTGAGACTAAGTGCTTCTACTGCAAATGGACTGGTCACTAGAAGCGGAACTGCCCCAAGTATTTGGCGGATAAGAAGGATGGCAAAGTGAACAAAGGTATATTGGATATACATGTTATTGATGTGTATTTTACTAGTGTTTATAGCAACCCCTCGGCATTTGATACTGGTTCAGTTGCTAAGAGTAGTAAATCGAAACGGGAGCTGCAGAAAAAACAGAAACTAGTAAAAGGCGAGGTGATGATGTGTGTTGGAAGTAGTTCCAAGATTGATATGATCATCATCGCACACTCCCTATACTTTCGGGATTAGTGTTGAAACTAAATAACTGTCATTTAGTGTTTGCGTTGAGCATGTATATGATTTGATCATGTTTGTTGCAATATGGTTATTCATTTAAATTAGAGAATAATTGTTGTTCTGTTTACATGAATAAAACCTTCTATGGTCATACACCCAATAAAATTGTTTGTTGGATCTCAATCGTAGTGATACACATATTCATAATATTGAAGCCAAAAGATGCAAAGTTAATAATGATAGTGCAACTTATTTGTGGCACTGCCGTTTAGGTCATATTGGTGTAAAGCGCATGAAGAAACTCCATGTTGATGGAATTTTGGAATCACTTGATTATGAATCACTTGATGCTTGCGAACCATGCCTCATGGGCAAGATGACTAAGACTCCATTCTCCGGAACAATGGAGCAAGCAACTGACTTATTGGAAATAATACATACTGATGTATGTGGTCCGAGGAGTGTTGAGGCTCGCGGCGGGTATCGTTATTTTCTGACCTTCACAGATGATTTGAGCAGATATGGGTATATCTACTTGATGAAACATAAGTGTGAAACATTTGAAAAGTTCAAAGAATTTCAGAGTGAAGTGGAAAATCATCGTAACAAGAAAATAAAGTTTCTAAGATCTGATCATAGAGGACAATATTTGAGTTACGAGTTTGGTCTCCGTTTGAAACAATGTGGAATAGTTTAGCAACTCACGCCACCCGGAACACCACAACGTAATGGTTTGTCCGAACGTCGTAACCTTACTTTAACTAGATACGGTGCGATCTATGATGTCTCTTACTGATTTACCGCTATCGTTTTGGGGTTATGCATCAGAGACAGCTGCATTCACATTAAATAGGGCACCATCTAAATCCGTTGAGACCACATCGTATGAACTATGGTTTGGCAAGAAACCTAAGCTGTCGTTTCTTAAAGTTTGAGGTTGCAATGCTTATGTGAAAAAGTTTCAACCTGATGAGCTCAAAACCAAATCAGAGAAGTGCGTCTTCATAGGATACCCAAAAGAAAATGTTGGGTACACCTTCTATCATAGATCCGAAGGCAAGATATTCGTTGCTGAGAATGGATCCTTTCTAGAGAAGGAGTTTCTCTTGAAAGAAGTGAGTGGGAGGAAAGTATAACTTGATCAGGTAACTGTACCTGCTCCTTTATTGGAAAGTAGTTTATCACAGAAATTTGTTCCTGTGACTCCTACACCAATTAGTGAGGAAGCTAATGATGATGATCGTGTAACTTCAGATCAAGTTACTACCGAACCTCGTAGGTAAACCAGAGTGAGATCAACACCAGAGTGGTACGGTAATCCTATTCTGGAGGTCATGTTACTTGACCATGACGAACCTATGAACTATGAGGAAGCGATGATGAGCCCAGATTCCGCAAAATGGCTTGAGACCATGAAATCTGAGATGAGATCCATGTATGAGAACAAAGTATGGACTTTGGTTGACTTGCCCGATGATCGGCAAGCCATAGAAATAAATGGTTCTTCAAGAGGAAGACGGACGCTAATAGTAGTGTTACTATATACAAAGCTAGACTTGTCGAAAAAGGTTTTTGACAAAGTTCAAGGTGTTGACTACAATGAGATTTTCTCACTCGTAGCGATGCTTAAGTCTGTCCGAATCATGTTAGCAAATTGCCACATTTTATGAAATCTAGCAAATGGATGTCAAAACTACATTCCTTAATGGATTTCTTAAAGAAGATTTGTATATGATGCAACCAGAAGGTTTTGTTGATCCTAAAGGTGCTAACAAAGTGTGCAAGCTCTAGCAATCCATCTATGGACTGGTGCAAGCATCTCGGAGTTGGAATATACGCTTTGATGAGTTGATCAAAGCATATAGTTTTATACAGACTTGCGGTGAAGCCTGTATTTACAAGAAAGTGAGTGGGAGCACCACAACATTTCTGATAAGTATATGTGAATGACATATTGTTGATCGGAAATAATGTAGAATTTTCTGGAAAGCATAAAGGAGTATTTGAAAGGAGTTTTTTCAAAGAAAGACCTCGGTGAAGCTGCTTACATATTGAGCATCAAGATCTATAGAGATAGATCAAGACGCTTGATAAGTTTTTTCAATGAGTACATACCTTGACAAGATTTTGAAGTAGTTCAAAATGGAACAGTCAAAGAAAGAGTTCTTGCATGTGTTACAAGGTGTGAAATTGAGTAAGACTCAAAGCCCGACAACGGCAGAAGATAGAAAGAAAATGAAAGTCATTCCCTATGCCTCAGCCATAGGTTCTATAAAGTATGCCATGTTGTGTACAAGATCTATTGCATACCCTACCACTGAGTTTGGCAAGGGAGTACAATAAGTGATCTAGGAGTAGATCAGTGGACATCGATCAAAATTATCCTTAGTGGAATAAGGATATGTTTCTCGATTATGGAGGTGAAAAAAGGTTCGTCGTAAAGGGTTACGTCGATGCAAGTTTTGACACTAATCTAGATGACTCTAAGTATCGGTCTAGATACATATTCAAAGTGGGAGCAATTAGCTAGAGTAGCTCCGTGCAGAGCATTGTAGACATAGAAATTTGCAAAATACTCACGGATCTGAATGTGATAGACCCGTTGACTAAAATTATCTCACAATCACACCTTAGTACTCTTTGGGTGTTAATCACATAGCGATGTGAACTAGATTACTGACTCTAGTAAACCCTTTGGGTATTGGTCACATGTCGATGTGAACTATGGGTGTTAACCACATAAAGATGTGAACTATTGATGTTAAATCACATGACGATGTGAACTATATTATTGACTCTAGTGCAAGTGGGAGACTGAAGGAAATATGCCCTAGAGGCAATAATAAAGTTATTATTTATTTCCTTATATCATGATAAATGTTTATTATTCATGCTAGAATTGTATTAACCGGAAACATAATACATGTGTGAATACATAGACAAACAGAGTGTCACTAGTATGCCTCTACTTGACTAGCTCGTTGATCGAAGATGGTTATGTTTCCTAACCATAGACATGAGTTGTCTTTTGATTAATGGGATCACATCATTAGGAGAATGATGTGATTGACATGACCCATTCCATTAGCTTAGCACACGATCGTTTAGTATGTTGCTATTGCTTTCTTCATGACTTATACATGTTCCTATGACTATCAGATTATGCAACTCCCATTTACCGGAGGAACACTTGGTGTGCTACCAAACGTCACAACATAACTGGGTGATTATAAAGGTGCTCTACAGGTGTCTCCAAAGGTACTTGTTGGGTTGGCGTATCTCGAGATTAGGATTTGTCACTCCGATTGTCGGAGAGGTATCTCTAGGCCCACTCGGTAATGCACATCACTATAAGCCTTGCAAGCATTGCAACTAATGAGTTAGTTGTAGGATTGTGTATTACAGAACGAGTAAAGAGACTTGCCGGTAACGAGATTGAACTAGGTATTGAGATACCAATGATCGAATCTCGGGCAAGTAACATACCGATGACAAAGGGAACAACGTATGTTGTTATGCGGTATGACCGATAAAGATCTTCGTAGAATATGTGGGAGCCAATATGAGCATCCAGGTTCCGCTATTGGTTATTGACGGGAGATGTGTCTCGGTCATGTCTACATTGTTCTCGAACCCATAGGGTCCGCACGCTTAAAGTTCGATGATGGTTATATTATGAGTTTATGTGTTTTGATGTACCGAAGGTAGTTCGGAGTCCTGGATGAGATCGGGGACATGACGAGGAGTCTCTAAATGGTCGAGATGTAAATATCGATATATTGGATGACTATATTCGGACATCGGAAAGGTTCCGAGTGATTCGGGTATTTTCGGGGGTACCGGAGAGTTATGGGAATTCGTATTGGGCCTTAATGGGCCATACGGGAAAGGAGAGAAAGGCCTCAAAGGTGGCCGCACCCCTCCCCATGGACTGGTCCGAACTGGACTAGGGAGGGGGGGGCCTTCCTTCCTTCTCCTTTTCATTCCCTTCTCCTACTCCAACAAGGAAAGGAGGAATGCTACTCCCGGTGGGAGTAGGACTCCCCCCTTGGCGCGCCCTACTTGGCCGGCCGCCTCTCCCCCCTTGATCCTTTATATACGGGGGCAGGGGGCACCTCTAGAGATACAACAATTGATCTGTTTGATCTTTTAGCCGTGTGCGGTGCCCCCCTCCACCGTAGTCCACCTCGATAATACTGTAGCGGTGCTTAGGCGAAGCCCTGCGTTGGTAAAACATCAACATCGTCACCACGCCGTCGTGCTGACGAAACTCTCCCTCAAAACTCGGCTGGATAAGAGTTTGAGGGACGTCATCGGGCTGAACGTGTGCTGAACTCGGAGGTGTCATGCGTTCGGTACTTGATCGGTCGGATCGTGAAGACGTACGACTACATCAACCGCGTTGTGCTAACGCTTCCGCTTTCGGTCTACGAGGGTATGTGGACAACACTCTCTCCTCTCGTTGCTATGCATCACCATGATCTTGCATGTGCATAGGAATTTTTTTGAAATTCCTACGTTCCCCTACAAAGCAGATGAGATAAGCTACAGGGTAGGAGGGGGAAATGCGACGCAGGACTTGAGGGTTTTTATAGCAGGCCGGTAAGCATTGGGATTTTGGGGGATTTCACCGAGTCGGACGGGAAGCTTGCGCGTGAACCTGCGAGGTTGCGCGGGAACGGGCTCACTGGCGATTCATTGGCGCCACCGTTTGGCCAAAAGAATGCCCCCGCGCGCTGCGCAAGCTTGCGTTGTAAGCCGTCTGCGGCAGCGGGGTGACAAGACGTGCAAGAGAAGGACGAAAGGCCATGTAGACATACGGTTAATAAAAGAAAACGTTTGCGATTTAGTTACCTACTATACCCCCGTCCTGGTTTATAAGTATGATTTAACTAATAAAATATGAATGCATGTCGCTAAAGATTATATAGTTGGATTTGTATTCGAACATAGTTTCCAATTATATATGTTTTATAACATGCTGATACGTCCATTTTGCATCATGCTTTTATATCGATATTTATTGCATTATGGGTTGTTATTACACATTATGTCACAATACTTATGCCTTTTCTCTCTTATTTTACAAGGTTTACATGAATAGGGAGAATGCCGACAGCTGCAATTTTCGGCTAGAAAATGAGCAAATATTAGAGACCTATTCTGCACAACTCCAAAAGTCCTGAAACTCCACGAAAGTCAGTTTTGGACCCACCGTCCACGAGGGTGGGGGGCGCGCCCTACCCCCCTAGGCGCGCCCCCTGCCTCATGGGCCCCCTGGCAGGCCTCCGGTGCCCATCTTTGGCTATATGAAGTCTTTTGCCCTGGAAAAAATCATAAGCAAGCTTTCGGGACGAAGCGTCGCCGCCACGAGGCGGACCCTGTCAAAACCAATCTAGGGCTCTGGCGGAGCTGTTCTGCCGGGGAAACATCCCTCCGGGAGGGGGAAATCATCACCATCGATCCTCTCATCGTGAGGGGGTCAATCTCCATCAACATCTTCACCAGCACCATCTCCTCTAAAACCCTAGTTCATCTCTTGTATCCAATCTTTGTCCCAAAACCTCAGATTGGTACCTGTGGGTTGCTAGTAGTGTTGATTACTCCTTGTAGTTGATGCTAGTTGGTTTATTACGTGGAAGATCATATGTTCAGATCCTTTATGCATATTAATACACCTCTGATTATGAACATGAATATGATTTGTGAGTAGTTACGTTTGTTCCTGAGGACATGGGAGAAGTCTTGCTATAAGTAGTCATGTGAATTTAGTATTCGTTCGATATTTTGATGAGATGTATGTTGTCTTTCCTCTAGTGGTGTTATGTGAATGTCGACTACATGACACTTCACCATTGTTTGGGCCTAGAGGAAGGCATTGGAAAGTAATAAGTAGATGATGGGTTGCTAGAGTGACAGAAGCTTAAACCCTAGTTTATGCGTTGCTTCGTAAGGGGCTGATTTGGATCCATATGTTTCATGCTATAGTTAGGTTTACCTTAATACTTCTTTTGTAGTTGCGGATGCTTGCAATAGGGGTTAATCATAAGTGGGATGCTTGTCCAAGGAAGGGCACTACCAAAGCATCGGTCCACCCGCATATAAAATTATCAAAGTAACGAACGGGAATCATATGAGCGGATGAAAACTAGCTTGACGATAATTCCCATGTGTCCTCGGGAGCGTTTTCCTTTATATAAGAGTTTGTCCAGGGTTGTCCTTTGCTACAAAAAGGATTGGACCATCTTGCTGCACCTTATTTACTTTTATTACTTATTACCCGTTACAAATTACCTTATCACAAAACCATCTGTTACCGATAATTTCAGTGCTTGTAGAGAATACCTTACTGAAAACCGCTTGTCATTTCCTTCTGCTCCTCGTTGGGTTCGACACTCTTACTTGTCGAAAGGACTATGATAGATCCCCTATAATTGTGGGTCATCAAGACTCTTTTCTGGCGCCGTTGCCGGGGAGTGAAGCGCCTTTGGTAGGTGGAATTTGGTAAGGAAAAATTTATATGGTGTGCTGAAATTTACTGTCACTTGTTACTATGGAACATAATCCTTTGAGGGGCTTGTTCGGGGTATCTTCACCCCGACCAGTAGAGCAAAGAGTTTCTCCTCGACCTACTGAACCTACTGAAACTGTTTACTTTGAAATTCCTTCGGGTATGATAGAGAAACTGCTAGCTAATCCTTTTACAGGAGATGGAACATTGCATCCCGATTTGCACCTAATCTATGTGGATGAAGTTTGTGGATTGTTTAAGCTTGCAAGTATGCCCGATGATGTTATCAAGAAGAAGGTCTTCCCTTTATCTTTGAAGGGAAAGGCATTGACATGGTTTAGGCTATGTGATGATATTGGATCATGGAACTACAACCGGTTGAAATTGGAATTTCATCAGAAGTTTTATCCTATGCATCTGGTTCATCGTGATTGTAGTTATATATATAATTTTTGGCCTTGCGAAGGAGAAAGCATCGCTCAAGTTTGGGGGAGGCTTAAGTCAATGTTATATTCATGCCCCAATCATGAGCTGTCAAGAGAAATTATTATTCAAAAAAATTATGCTCGACTTTCTCTCAATAATCGCTTCATGCTCGATACTTCTTGTACTGGTTCTTTTATGATCAAGCAGGATCTTTTTCCCTTGAAAGTCAAAGAACATCATTTGCCGTTGCATTTCAAACAAGTTTCTGAACCCATTGTGACTCCTTTGGAAGGAAATCCGAGGGATTATGGTGAGTCTATACATTACTTCGCCTGGTAAGGACAAACGTTGCATTCTGCACAAGCTCAACGATCCGGTGAATCCCATTTGGTTGTAAATTCAAGAAAATAAGGCGACTATAAGCCTTATTCTCCTCGTGTTCGCCGTGTGGCCTGCCGTAATGTACGTGTGTGAAAGCCAATAATAGGGGGGCATTCCTGGCATCGGTCAATATATATGTAGAAACAATATCTCCACTATGGAGGACACAAAAATTTCGGGCGGTGCGTCGGAACGCGTCATGAGAAAATGGAGTTCTTTCAAGGAATGCCATATAAAGGACCGGTGTTCACTAAATCGATCATGACTTTGTCATTCGGAGTCTGTTTCGGACCCATAAGTACTCAACATGCTCGTGACGAGCGTGGCAATATAGAAAATACTTCCGGTATGCGCAGGTGGCCCGCAGGACCCTAAATTCGGCCCCTAGGCAAGACTAACTGCCCCTGAAAGTCAAAGAACATCATTTGCCGCTGCTTTTCAGACAAGGTTCTGAACCCATTTGCACTCATTTGGAAGGAAATCCGAGAGATTATGGTGAGTATAAACATTAGTCCGCCTGGTAAGGACAAACCTTGCATTCTGCACATGTTCTATGATCCGGGGAATAATATTTGGTTGTAAATTCAAGAAAATAAGGCGACTATAAGCCTAATACTCCTTGTTTTTGCGGTGTGGCATGCTGTAATGTACGTGTGTGACGGCCAATAATAGGAGGGCATTCCTGGCATCGGTCTATATATATGTGGAAACAATGTCTCCACTATGGAGGACACAAAATTTCGGGGCGGCGCAAGAGAACGTGTCATGAGAAAATGAATTTCTTTCAAAGACTGCCAGCTAAAGGACCGGCGTTCACTAACTTTGTCATTCGGAGTCCGTTTCGGACCCACAAGTACTCAAAATGCTCGCAACGAGCGTGGAAATCTGGAATATACTTCCGGCTTGCGTAGGAGGCCTGGAGGACCCTCTAATTAGGCCCCTAGGCAGGACTTCTTGCCCCTGAAATTCAAAAACATCATTTGCCGCTGCTTTTCACACAAGTTTCTGAACCCATTGGCACCCCTTTGGATGGAAATCCGAGAGATTATGGTGAGTATAAACAGTAGTCCACCTGGTAAGGACTAACGTTGCATTCTGCACATGCTCTATGATCCGGGGAATCCCATTTCGTTGTTAATTCAATAAAATAAGGTGACTATAAGCCTTATTCTCCTTGTTTTTGCCGTGCGGCATGCCATAACGTATGTGTGTGACAACCAATAATAGGAGGGCATTTCTGGCATCGGTCAATATATGTGTGGAAACAATATCTGCACTATGGAGGACACAAAATTTTGGGGCGGCGCGCCAGAACGCGTCACGAGAAAATAAAGTTCTTTCAAGGACTGCCATATAAGGGGCCGGTGTTCACTAAAATGGTCATAACTTTGTCATTCGGAGTCCGTTTGGGACCCACAAGTACTCAAAATGCTTGTGACTAGCATGGGAATCGAGAAAATACTTCCGGCTTGTATAGGAGGCCCAGAAGACCCTCAAATTCGGCTCCTAAGCAAGACTTTTTCCCCCTAAATGTCAAAGAACATCATCTGCCGCTACTTTTCAAACAAGTTTTTGAACCCATTGGCACTCCTTTGGAAAGAAATCTGAGAGATTATCGTGAGTACAAACATTGGTCCGCCTGGTAAGGAGAAACATTGCATTCTGCACATGTTCTATGATCCGGGGAATCCCATTTGGTTGTAAATTCAAGAAAATAAGGCGACTATAAGGCTGATTCTCCTTGTTTTTGCCGTGTGTCATGCCGTAACGTACGTGTGTGATGGCCAATAATAGGAGGGCATTCCTGGCATCGGTCAATGTATATGTGGAAACTTTACCTCCACTATGGAGGACACAAAATTTTGGGGATATTGTTTCCACATATATATTCACCGATGCCAGGAATGCCCTCCTATTATTGGCCATCACACACGTATGTTACGGCATGCCAAATGGCAAAAACAAGGAGAATAAGGCTTTTAGTCGCCTTATTTTCTTGAATTTACAACCAAATGGGATTCCCCGGATCATAGAGCATGTGTAGAAATGCGACGTTTGTCCTTACCAGGCGGACTAATGTTTATACTCACCATAATCTCTCGGATTTCCTTCCAAAGGAGTGGCAATGGGTTCAGAAACTTGTCTCAAAAGCAACGGTATATGATGTTCTTTGACTTTCAGGGGCAAAAAGTCATGCTTAGGGGCCAAATTTGAGGGTCTTTCGGCCCTCCTATGCAAGCCGAAAGTATTTTCTCGATTCCCACGCTCGCCGCGAGCATTGTGAGTACTTGTGCGTCTGAAATAGACTCCGAATGACAAAGTTATGACCGTTTTAGTGAACACCGGTCCTTTATATGGTAGTCTTTTAAAGAACTTCATTTTCTCGTGACGCGTTCTCACGCGCCGCCCCAAAATTTTGTGTCCTCCATAGTGGAGGTAAAGTTTCCACATATATATTGACCGATGCCAGGAATGCCCTACTATTATTGGCCATCACACACGTACGTTATGGTATGACACACGTCAAAAACAAGGAGAATAAGGCTTATAATCGCCTTATTTTCTTGAATTTACAACCAAATGGGATTCCCCGGATCATAGAACATGTGCAGAATGCAATGTTTCTTCTTACCAGGCGGACCAATGTTTGTACTCATGATAATCTCTCGGATTACCTTCCAAAGGTATGCCAATGGGTTCAGAAACTTGTCTGAAAAGCAGCGGCAGATGAAGTTCTTTGACTTTTAGGAAAAAAAGTCTTGCTTAGGTGCCGGATTTGAGGGTCTTCCGGGCCTCCTATACAAGTCGGAAGTATTTTCTCAATTCCCATGCTAGTCGCAAGCATTTTGAGTACTTGTGAGTCCCAAACGGACTCCGAATGACAAAGTTATGACCGTTTTAGTGAACACCGGCCCCTTATATGGCAACCCTTGAAAGAACTTTATTTTCTCGTGACGCGTTCTGGCGCGCCGCCCCAAAATTTTGTGTCCTCCATAGTGCAGATATTATTTCCACACATATATTGACCGATGCCAGGAATGCCCTCCTATTATTGGTTGTCACACACATACGTTACGGCATGCCGCACAACAAAAACAAGGAGAATAAGGCTTATAGTCGCCTTAATTTATTGAATTAACAACGAAATTGGATTCCCCGGATCATGGAGCATGTGCAAAATGCAATGCTTGTCCTTACCAGGTGGACTACTGTTCATACTGACCATAATGTCTCAGATTTCCATCCAAAGGAGTGCCAATGGGTTCAGAAACTGTGTGAAAAGCAGCGGCAAATGATGTTGTTTGACTTTCAGGGGCAAGAAGTCCTGCCTAGGGGGCGAATTAGAGGGTCCTCCAGGCCTCTTGCGCAAGCCGAAAGTATATTCTAGATTTCCACGCTCGCCGCGAGCATTTTGAGTACTTGTGGGTCCGAAACGGACTCCGAATGACAAAGTTAGTGAACACCGGTCCTTTAGATGGCAGTCTTTGAAAGAAATTCATTTTCTCGTGACGCGTTCTCTCGCGCCGCCCCGAAATTTTGTGTCCTCCATAGTGGAGATATTGTTTCCACATATATATAGACCGATGCCAGGAATTCACTCCTATTATTGGCCGTCACACATGTACGTTACAGCATGCCACACGGCAAAAACAAGGAGTATAAGGCTTATAGTCGCCTTATTTTCTTGAATTTACAACCAAATATGATTCCCTGGATCATAGAACATGTGCAGAATGCAAGGTTTGTCCTTACCAGGCAGACTAATGTTTATACTCACCATAATCTCTCGGATTTCCTTCCAAATGAGTGCAAATGGGTTCAGAACCTTGTCTGAAAAGCAGTGGAAAATGATGTTCTTTGACTTTCAGGGGCAGAAAGTCTTGCCTAGGGGGCGAATTTAGGGTCCTCTGGGCCACCTGCGCATACCGGAAGTATTTTCTATATTGCCACGCTCGTCGCGAGTAGTTTGAGTACTTGTGGGTCCGAAACGGACACCGATTGACAAAGTTATGACCGTTTTAGTGAACACTGGTTCTTTATATGGCATTCCTTGAAAGAACTTCATTTTCTCGTGACGTGTTCCAGCGCGCCGCTCAATATTTTTGTGTCCTCCATTGTGGAAATATTGTTTCTACATATATATTGACCGACGCCAGGAATGCCCCCCTATTATTGGCTTTTACACACGTACATTACGGCAGGCCACACGGCGTAAGGAGAATAAGGCTTATAGTCGCCTTATTTTCTTGAATTTACAACCAAATGGGATTCACCAGATCGTTGAGCTTGTGCAGAATGCAATGTTTGTCCTTACCAGGCGAAGTAATGTATAGACTCACCATAATCTCTCGGATTTCCTTCCAAAGGAGTGCCAATGGGTTCAGAAACTTGTTTGCAACGCAAGGCAACTGATGTTCTTTGACTTTCAAGGTTTTTTATAGCAGGCCGTAAGCATTGGGATTTTGGGAGATTTCGCTGAGTCAGGCGGGAAGCTTGCATGGGAACCTGGGAGGTTGCGCGGGAACGGGCTGACCGACGATTCATTGGCGCCACCGTTTGGCCAAAAGAACGCCCCCGCGCGCTCCGCAAGCTTGCGCTGTAAGCCGTCTGTGGCAGCGGGATGACAAGACGTGCGAGAGGAGGACGAAAGGCCACATACACATGCGGTTAATAAAAAAAGTTTGCAACTTAATTACCTACTATACCCCTGTCCTTGTTTATAAGTATGATTTAACTAATAAAATATGAACGCATGTCGCCAAAGATTATATAGTTGGATTCGTATTCGAACATAGTTTCCAATTATATATTATAACATGCTGATACGTCCATTTTGCATCATGCTTTTATATCAATATTTATTGCACTATGGGATGTTATTACACATTATGTCATATTTATTTTAGAAAAGGAGGTAGACCCCTGGCCTCTGCATCTGGACGATGCATGCAACCACTTTATTAATTATTCTCATAAAACCTTATAAAGTCATACAACAGTAAGACTGAAGCCACCGTCTAGGCAACATCTGTCGCTACTCCTATCCAGTTGATGAAGGGATGCTGATAGTCTGAGCCTAATACCAAACAGCCCTTACAGCCAAACATAACCAGGACGCCTGCTGGGTATGAGGCCGCTGCCGCCACCTACCACCAATCCATCTTCAGTGCAGTACTGCCGCATCTACCTTACCTGGTCTAGCTATCATCGATGCCACCACGACACTAGACAATGCCACCATCCTGCGCTCGTCCATCATCACACGCCCACCGGCGAGACCTCGCTGCTCCATGCCGCCGAGACCTGCCGTTGTCGACGTGCCAGATGCCACGCCGCTCCTCCTCTTGTCCCCTCCAACCAGCACTTGCTCCAAAACTATGCCCCCAGCAGGGAGAACAACATAAAAAATGCCATCATCGTCCGATCCGGTAGACCCAGATCTAGGGTTTCCCCCGGAACATCCCGATCAAGTTGACGTGACCTGCAACGATGATGCCTCGAGAAGGGAACGACGTCCGAGACGCTGCCATCGTCCACAGTGACCGCAGTCAAGCGCGATTTTCACCAGAAGCCACGTCGTCCCGATCTCGCGGCTGGTTGGAACTGAGCGGAGCCTTGCCATGAAGACGTATGCTGTCGTCGGTAATCCGGCGGAGATCCGTCATCTCCTCACCTGTCCCTCCACGCGCCGCCGGTCTGAATCCAGATCAGGGCGCCAGATCCCTCGATCTGCCGCGATCCGGTCCGCAGCTAGCACCTTCGCTACGCAGCAGGAGCACCGCCCAATTTCCGGGGCCTCCGCCCCGGCATCCAGTCTCCACGAGCACTGGCCGCCGCCCCCAGCCGCAGCTGCCAGCCTCCAGCAGCGATTACGACCACCCCAGCACGCGAGGCAAGGCACCAGGACCACACCCCGCTCCTAGCCACGCACCGTCGACGTAAACGCGTCAGCCGCCGGCGCTCGAGATCCATCCGAGATCCGCCGAGACGCGCGAGAGAGAAGACAGCCCCGCCGCCGCCGACGCCATGCGGGCTTTGCCCGGCGGCGCCCAGTGGCGGCGGCGAGGTGAGGGAGGAGGCGGGAGGGAGCCGGCCGCGGCGGCGTGCGAGATCCGCCCGAGCCCACACATTATGTCATAATACTTATGGCTTTTCTCTCTTATTTTACAAGGTTTACATGAAGAGGGAGAATGCATGCAGCTGGAATTCTAGGCTGGAAAAGGAGCAAATATTAGAGACCTATTCTGCACAACTCCAAAAGTCCTGAAACTCCACGAAAGTCTGTTTTGGAATACATGAAAAATATTGGGCGAAGAAAGCACCAAAGGGGGGCCACCCACCGTCCACGAGGGTGGGGGCGCGCCCCCCTGCCTCATGGCCCCATGGCAGGCCTCCGGCGCCCATCTTTGGCTATATGAAGTCTTTCTCCCTGGAAAAAATCATAAGCAAGCTTTCGGCACGAAGCGCCGCAGCCACGAGGCGGAACCTGGCGAAACCAATCTAGGGCTCCGGCGGAGCTCTTCTGCCGGGGAAACATCCCTCCGGGAGGGGGAAATCATCATCATCGTCATCACCACCGGTCCTCTCATCATGAGGGGGTCAATCTCCATCAACATCTTCACCAGCACCATCTCCACTAAAACCCTAGTTCATCTCTTGTATCCAATCTTTGTCCGAAAACCTCAGATTGGTACCTGTGGGTTGCTAGTAGTGTTGATTACTCCTTGTAGTTGATGCTAGTTGGTTTATTTGGTGGAAGATCATATGTTCAGATCCTTTATGCATATGAATACCCCTCTTATTATGAACATGAATATGATTTGTGAGTAGTTATGTTTGTTCCTAAGGACATGGGAGAAGTCTTGCTATAAGTAGTCATGTGAATTTGGTATTCGTTCGATATTTTGATGAGATGTATGTTGTCTTTCCTCTAGTGGTGTTATGTGAACGTCGACTACATGACACTTCACCATTGTTTGGGCCTAGATGAAGGCATTGGAAAGTAATAAGTAGATGATGGGTTGCTAGAGTGACAGAAGCTTAAACCCTAGTTTATGTGTTGCTTCCTAAGGGGCTGATTTGGATCCATATGTTTCATGCTATGGTTAGGTTTACCTTAATACTTCTTTTGTAGTTGCGGATGCTTGCAATAGGGTTTAGTCATAAGTGGGATGCTTGTCCAAGGAAGGGGACTACCCAAGCACCGGTCCACCCACATATCAAATTATCAAAGTAACGAACGCGAATCATATGAGCGTGATGAAAACTAGCTTGACAATATTCCCATGTGTCCTCGGGAGCGTTTTCCTTTATATAAGAGTTTGTCCAGGGTTGTCCTTTGCTACAAAAAGGATTGGACCATCTTGCTGCACCTTATTTACTTTTATTACTTATTACCCGTTACAAATTACCTTATCACAAAACTATCTGTTACCGATAATTTCAGTGCCTGCAGAGAATACCTTACTAAAAACCGCTTGTCATTTCCTTCTGCTCCTCGTTGGTGTTGGGGAACGTAGTAATTTTAAAAAAATCTTACGCACACACATGATCATGGTGATGCATAGGAACAAGAGGGGAGAGTGTTGTCTACGTACCCTCGTAGACCGAAAGCGGAAGTGTTAGCACAACGCGGTTGATGTAGTTGTATGTCTTCACGATCGGACCGGTCCAAGTACCGAATGCACGACACCTCCTAGTTCAGCACACGTTCAGCTCGATGACGTCCCTTTCCAATGTCCGAATATATTCGTCCAATATATCGATCTTTATGTCTCGACCATTTCGAGACTCCTCGTCATACTTTCACTAGGTAACTAATGATAAAAGTGAGCACAAACGGTATTGCAATGCTAGGAAACAAGGCCTAGGGTTCATACTTTCACTAGTGCAAGTTCTCTCAACAATAATAACATAATTGGATCATATAACTATCCCTCAACATGCAACAAAGAGTCACTCCAAAGTCACTAATAGCGGAGAACAAACAAAGAGATTATGGCAGGGTACGAAACCACCTCAAAGTTATTCTTTCCAATCAATCCGTTGGGCTATTCCTATAAGTGTCACAAACAGCCCTAGAGTTCGTACTAGAATAACACCTTAAGACACAAATCAACCAAAACCCTAATGTCACCTAGATACTCCAATGTCACCTCAAGTATCCGTGGGTATGATTATACGATATGCATCACACAATCTCAGATTCATCAACCAACACATAGAACCTCAAAGAGTGCCCCAAAGTTTCTACCAGAGAATCAAGACGAAAACGTGTGCCAACCCCTATGCATAGGTTTATGGGCGGAACCCGCAAGTTGATCACCAAAACATACATCAAGTGAATCACGTGATATCCCATTATCACCACAGATACGCACGGCAAGACATACATCAAGTGTTCTCAAATCATTAAAGACTCAATCGGATAAGATTACTTCAAAGGGAAAACTCAATCCATTAGAAGAGAGTAGAGGAGGAGAAGCAACATAAGATCCAACTATAATAGCAAAGCTCGCGATACATCAAGATCGTATCACCTCAAGAACACGAGAGAGAGAGAGAGATCAAACACATAGCTACAGGTACATACCCTCAGCCCCGAGGGTGAACTACTCCCTCCTCGTCATGGAGAGCACCAGGATGATGAAGATGGCCACCGGTGAGGGTTCCCCCCTCCGGCAGGGTGCCGAAACAGGGTCCCGATTGGGTTTTGGTGGCTACAGAGGCTTGCGGCGACGGAACACCAGATCTATTCTGTTCCCCGATCGTTTTAGGGTATATGGATATATATGGGTGAAAGAAGTACGTCAGGGGAGCCACGAGGGGCCCACGAGAGTGGAGGGCGCGCCCAAGGGGGGTGGGCACGCCCCCCTACCTCGTGGCTCCCTCGTTTCTTTCCTGACGTACACTCCAAGTCTATCAGGTTGCTTTCCTTCCAAAAATAACTTCTCCAGAAGGTTTCATTCTGTTTCGACTCTGTTTGATATTCCTTTTCTTCGAAACACTAAAACAAGAGAAAAAAACAGGAACTAGCACTGGGCTCTGGGTCAATAGGTTAGTCCCAAAAATAATATAAAAGTGTTTAATAAAACCCATAAACATCCAAAACACATAATATAATAGCATGGAACAATAAAAAATTATAGATATGTTGGAGACGTATCAGCATCCCCAAGCTTAATTCCTGCTCGTCCTCGAGTAGGTAAATGATAAAAACAGAATTTTTGTTGTGGAATGCTACTAGGCATAATTTCAATGTAATTCTTCTTAATTGTGGTATGAATATTCAGATTCATAAGATTCAAGACAAAAGTTTAGTATCGACATAAAAATAATAATACTTCAAGCATACTAACTAAGTAATTATGTCCTCTCAAAATAACATGGCCAAAGAAAGTTCATCCCTACAAAATCATATAGTTTAGTCATGCTCCATTTTCATCACACAAGAATGCTCTCATCATGCACAACCCCGATGACAAGCCAAGTAATTGTTTCATACTTTAGTAATCTCAAACTCATAAACCTTCACGCAGTACATGAGCGTGAGCCATGGACATAGCACTATGGGTGGAATAGAATATGATGATGGGGGTTATGTGGAGAAGACAAAAAAGGAGAAAGTCTCACATCAACGAGGCTAATCAATGAGCTATGGAGATGCCCATCGATTGATGTTAATGCAAGGAGTAGGGATTGCCATGCAACGGATGCACTAGAGCTATAAATGTATGAAATCTCAACAAAAGAAACTAAGTGGGTGTGCATCCAACTTGCTTTCTCACGAAGACCTAGGGCACATGAGGAGGCCCATTGTTGGAATATACAAGCCAAGTTCTATAATGAAGAATTCCCACTAGTATATGAAAGTGACAAAACAAGAGACTCTCTATCATGAAGATTATGGTGCTACTTTGAAGCACAAGTGTGGTAAAAGGATAGTAACATTGTCCCTTCTCTCTTTTTCTCTCATTTTTTTGGTCCTTCTCTTTTTTTATGGCCTTTCTCTCTTTTTTTATTCCTCACTTGGGACAATGCTCTAGAAAATGATGATCATCACACTTCTATTTATTTACAACTCAATGATTACAACTCGATACTAGAACAAAGTATGACTCTATATGAATGCCTCCGGCGGTGTACCGGGATATGCAATGAACCAAGAGTGACATGTATGAGAGAATTATGAACGGTGGCTTTGCCACAAATACTATGTCAACTACATGATCATGCAAAGCAATATGACAATGATGAACGTGTCATGATAAAAGGAATGGTGGAAAGTTGCATGGCAATATATCTCGGAATGGCTATGGAAATGCCATAATAGGTAGGCATGGTGGATGTTTTGAGGAAGATATAAGGAGGTTTATGTGTGAAAGAGTGTATCATATCACGGGGTTTGGATGCACTGGCGAAGTTTGCACCAACTCTCAATGTGAGAAAGGGCAATGCACGGTACCGAAGAGGCTAGCAATGATGGAAGGGTGAGAGTGCGTATAATCCATGGACTCAACATTAGTCATAAAGAACTCACATACTTATTGCAAAAATCTACAAGTCATCAAAAACCAGCACTACGCGCATGCTCCTAGAGGGATAGATTGGTAGGAAAAGACCATCGCTCGTCCCCGACCGCCACTCATAAGGAAGACACTCAAAGAACACCTCATGTTTCAAATTTTTTACATAACGTTATACGTGCATGCTACGGGACTTGAAAACTTCAACACAAGTATTTCTCAAATTCACAACTACTCAACTAGCACAACTTTAATATCACTACCTCCATATCTCAAAACAATCATCAAGCATCAAACTTCTCTTAGTATTCAACACACTCATAAGAAAGTTTTTACTAGTCTTGAATACCTAGCATATTAGGATTAAGAAAATTACCATGCTATTTAAGACTCTCAAAATAATATAAGTGAAGCATGAGAGTTCATCTATTTCTTCAAAATAAAACCACCGCCATGCTCTAAAAGATATAAGTGAAGTACTAGAGCTAACAACAAACTACTCTAAAAGATATAAGTGAAGATCAATGAGTAGTCGAATAATTATGCAACTATGTGAAGACTCTCTTACATTTAAGAATTTAAGATCTTGGTATTTTATTCAAACATCAAGCAAAGCTAAAGAAAATAAAATGACGCTCCAAGCAAAACACATATCATGTGGTGAATAAAAATATAGCTCCAAGTAAAATTACCGATGAACGAAGAAGAAAGAGGGGATGCCTTCCGAGGCATCCCCAAGCTTAGGCTCTTGGTTGTACTTGAATATTACCTTGGGATGACTTGGGCATCCCCAAGCTTAGGCTCTTGCCACTCCTTATTCCATAGTCCATCGAATCTTTACCCAAAACTTGAAAACTTCACAACACAAAACTTAACAGAAAATCTCGTGAGCTCCGTTAGCGAAAGAAAACAAAACACCACTTCAAGGTACTGTAATGAACTCATTCTTTATTTGTATTGGTGTTAAATCTACTGTATTTCAACTTCTCTATGGTTTATAAACTATTTTACTATCCATAGATCCATTAAAATAAGCAAACAACACACAAAAAACAGAATCTTTCAAAAACAGAACAGTCTGTAGTAATCTGTATCAAACATATACTTCTGGAACTCCAAAAATTCTAAAATAAATTGGTGGACCTAAGGAATTTGTCTATTAATCATCTGCAAAAATAATCAACTAAATATCACTCTGCAGTAAAAAGTTGAAGCTAATCTCGTGAGCGCTAAAGTTTCTGTTTTTTTACAGCATGATCATAAAGACTTCACCCAAGTCTTCCCAAAGGTTCTACTTGGCACAAACACTAATTAAAACATAAATCCACATATAACCAGAGGCTATATGATTTATTTGTTCCTAAACAGAACCAAAAATCAAGAAACTAAAATAAAATTGGGTTGCCTCCCAACAAGCGCTATCGTTTAACGCCCCTAGCTAGGCATGATGATTTCAATGATGCTTGCATAAAAGATAAGAACTGAAACACAAAGAGAGCATCATGAAGAATATGACTAGCACATTTAAGTCTGACCCACTTCCTATGCATAGGTATTTTGTGAGCAAACAGCTTATGGGAACAAGAATCAACTCGCATAGGAAGGTAAAACAAGCATAACTTCAAGATTTTAAGCACATAGAGAGGAAACTTGATATTATTGTAATATCTACAAGCATATGTTCCTCACTCATAATAATTTTCAGTAGCATCATGAATAAATTCAACAATATAACCAACACCTAAAGCATTCTTTTCATGATCTACAAGCATAGAAAATTTACTACTCTCCACATAAGCAACTCTATTCTCATCAATAGTAGTGGGAGCAAACTCAACAAAACATCTATCATGTGATTGAAAATTAAGATCAAGATGACAAGTTTCATGGTTATCATTATTCTTTATAGCATACGTGTCATCACAATAATCATCATAGATAGGAGGCATGCTTTCATCATAATAAATTTGCACATCAAAACTTGGGGAACTAAAAATATCATATTCATCAAACATAGCATCCCCAAGCTTGTGGCTTTGCATATCATTAGCATCATGGATATTCAAGGAATTCATGCTAACAAAATTGCATTCATGCTCATCATTCAAATATTTAGTGCCAAACATTCTATAGATTTCTTCTTCTAGCACTTGAGCAAAATTTTCCTATCCATCATTCTCACGAAAGATATTAAAAAGATGAAGCATATGAGGCAAACTCAATTCCATTTTTTTGTAGTTTTCTTTTATAGACTAAACTAGTGATAAAACAAGAAACTAAAAGACTCGATTGCAAGATCTAAAGATACACCTTCAAGCACTCACCTCCCCGGCAACGGCGCCAGAAACTGCTTGATGTCTACTACACAACCTTCTTCTTGTAGACGTTGTTGGGCCTCCAAGTGCAGAGGTTTGTAGGACAGTAGCAAATTTCCCTCAAGTGGATGATCTAAGGTTTATCAATCCGTGGGAGGCGTAGGCTGAAGAAGGTATCTCTCAAACAACCCTGCAACCAAATAACAAAGAGTCTCTTGTGTCCCCAACACACCCAATACAATTGTAAATTGTATAGGTGCACTAGTTCGGCGAAGAGATGGCGATACAAGTGCAATATGGATGGTAGATATAGGTTTTTGTAATCTGAAATTATAAAAACAGCAAGGTAACTAATGATAAAAGTGAGCACAAACGGTATTGCAATGCTAGGAAACAAGGCCTAGGGTTCATACTTTCACTAGTGCAAGTTCTCTCAACAATAATAACATAATTGGATCATATAACTATCCCTCAACATGCAACAAAGAGTCACTCCAAAGTCACTAATAGCGGAGAACAAACAAAGAGATTATGGTAGGGTACGAAACCACCTCAAAGTTATTCTTTCCAATCAATCCGTTGGGCTATTCCTATAAGTGTCACAAACAGCCCTAGAGTTCGTAGTAGGATAACACCTTAAGACACAAATCAACCAAAACCCTAATGTCACCTAGATACTCCAATGTCACCTCAAGTATCCGTGGATATGATTATACGATATGCATCACACAATCTCAGATTCATCTATTCAACCAACACATAGAACCTCAAAAATTGCCCCAAAGTTTCTACCGGAGAATCAAGACGAAAACGTGTGCCAACCCCTATGCATAGGTTCATGGGGGAACCCGCAAGTTGATCACCAAAACATACATCAAGTGAATCACGTGATATCCCATTGTCACCACAGATACGCACGACAAGACATACATCAAGTGTTCTCAAATCATTAAAGACTCAATGCGATAAGATTACTTCAAAGGGAAAACTCAATCCATTACAAGAGAGTAGAGGGGGAGAAGCAACATAAGATCCAACTATAATAGCAAAGCTCGCGATACATCAAGATCGTATCACCTCAAGAACACGAGAGAGAGAGAGAGGGAGATCAAACACATAGCTACTGGTACATACCCTCAGCCCCGAGGGTGAACTACTCCCTCCTCGTCATGGAGAGCGCCGGGATGATGAAGATGGCCACCGGTGAGGGTTCCCCCTACCGGTAGGGTGCCGGAACAGGGTCCCGATTGGGTTTTGGTGGCTACAGAGGCTTGCGGCGGCGGAACTCCAGATCTATTCTGTTCCCTGATCGTTTTAGGGTATATGGATATATAGGTGAAAGAAGTACGTCAGGGGAGCCACGAGGGGCCCACGAGGGTGGAGGGTGCGCCCTAGGGGGTGGGCACGCCACCCTACCTCGTGGCTCCCTCGTTTCTTTCCTGACATGCACTCCAAGTCTATCAGGTTGTTTTCCTTCCAAAAATAACTTCTTCAGAAGGTTTCATTCCGTTTCGAATCCGTTTGATATTCCTTTTCTTCGAAACACTGAAACAAGAGAAAAAAATAGGAACTGGCACTGGGCTCTGGGTCAATAGGTTAGTCCCAAAAATATTATAAAAGTGTTTAATAAAGCCCATAAACATCCAAAACACATAATATAATAGCATGGAACAATCAAAAATTATAGATACGTTGGAGACGTATCAGTCATTCACATATATTTATCAGAAATGTTGTAGTGATCCCACTCACTTTGTTATAAATACAGGCTTCGCAAGTCTGTATAAAACTATATGCTTTGATCAACTCATCAAAGCGTATATTCCAACTCCGAGATGCTTGTATAGGTCCATAGATGGATCGCTGGATCTTGCACATTTTGTTAGCACCTTTAGGATTGACAAAGCCTTCTGGTTGCATCATTTACAACTCTTCTTTAAGAAATCCATTAAGGAATGTAGTTTTGACATCCATTTGCCATATTTCATAAAATGTGGCAATTTGCTAACATGATTCGGACAGACTTAAGCATCGGTATGAGTGAGAAAATCTCATCGTAGTCAACACCTTGAACTTTGTCAAAAACCTTTTTTTCGACAAGTCTAGCTTTGTGGATAGTAACACTACTATCAGCGTCCGTCTGCCTCTTGAAGATCCATTTATTTTCTATGGCTTGCCGATCATTGGGCAAGTCAACCAAAGTCCACACTTTGTTCTCATACATGGATCCCATCTCAGATTTCATGGCCTCAAGCCATTTTTCGGAATCTGGGCTCACCATCCCTTCTTCATAGTTCGTAGATTCATCATGGTCAAGTAACATGACCTCCAGAACAGGATTACCGTACCACTCTGGTGCGGATCTCACTCTGGTTTACCTACGAGATTTGGTATTAACTTGATCTGAAGTTACATGATCATCATCATTAGCTTCCTCACTAGTTGGTGTAGTAGTCACAGGAATAGATTTCTGTGATGAACTACTTTCCAATAAGGGAGCAGGTATAGTTACCTCATCAAGTTGTACTTTCCTCCCACTCACTTCTTTCGAGAGAAACTCCTTCTCTAGAAAGTATCCATTCTTAGCAACGAATATCTTGCCTTCGGATCTGTGATAGAAGGTGTACCAAATTGTCTCCTTTGGGTATCCTATGAAGACACATTTCTCCGATTTGGGTTTGAGCTTATGAGGATGAAACTTTTTCTTATAAGCATCGCAACCCCAAACTTTAAGAAACGACAACTTTGGTTTCTTGCCAAACCACAGTTCATAAGGTGTCGTCTCAACGGATTTAGATGGTGCCCGTTTTTAACGTGAATGCAACTGTCTCTAATGCATAACCCCAAAACTATAGTGGTAAATCGGTAAGAAACATCATAGATTGCACTATATCCAATAAAGTATGGTTATGACATTTGGACACACCATTATGCTGTGGTGTTCCAGGTGGCACGAATTTGTGAAACTATTCCACATTGTTTTAATTGAAGACCAAACTCGTAACTCAAATATTTGTATCCACGATCAGATCGTAGAAACTTTATTTTCTTGTCACGATGATTTTCCACTTCACTCTGAAATTCTTTGAACTTTTCAAATGTTTCAGACTTATGTTTCATCAAGTAGATATACCCATATCTGCTCAAATCATCTGTGAAGGTCAGAAAATAACGATACCCGCCGCGAGACTCAACACTCATTGGACCGCATACATCTGTATGTATTATTTCCAACAAGTAAGTGGCTCGCTCTATTGTTCCGGAGAACGAAGTCTTAGTCATCTTGCCCATGAGGCATGGTTCGCAAGCATCAAGTGATTCATAATCAAGTGATTCCAAAAGCCCATCAACATGGAGTTTCTTCATGCGCTTTACACCAATATGACCTAAACGGTAGTGCCACAAATAAGTTGCACTATCATTATTAACTTTGCATCTTTTGGCTTCAATATTATGAATATGTGTATCACTACAATCGAGATCCAACAAACCATTTTCATTGGGTGTATGACCATAGAAGGTTTTATTCATGTAAACATAACAACAATTATTCTCTAATTTAAATGAATAACCATATTGCAATAATCATGATCAAATCATATTCATGCTCAACGCAAACACTAAATAACATTTATTTAGGTTCAACACTAATCCCGAAAGTATAGGGAGTGTGCGATGATGATCATATCAATCTTGGAACTGCTTCCAACACACATCATCACTTCACTCTTAACTAGTTTCTGTTCATTCTGCAACTCCTGTTTCGAGTTACTATTCTTAGCAACTGAATTAGTATCAAATACCGCGGGGTTGCTATAAACACTAGTAAAGTACACATCAATAACATGTATATCAAATATACCTTTGTTCACTTTGCCATCCTTCTTATCCGCCAAATACTTGGGGCAGTTCCGCTTCTAGTGACCAGTCCCTTTGAAGTAGAAGCAATCAGTTTCAGGCTTAGGTCCAGACTTGGGCTTTTCCACTTGAGCAGCAACTTGCTTGCCATTCTTCTTGAAGTTCCCCTTCTTCCCTTTTCCCTTTTCTTGAAACTAGTGGTCTTGTTAACCATCAACACTTGATGTTTTTCTTGATTTCTACCTTCGTCGATTTCAGCATCACGAAGAGCTTGGGAATCGTTTCCGTTATCCCTTGCATATTATAGTTCATCACAAAGTTCTAGTAACTTGGTGATAGTGACTAGAGAATTCTGTCAATTACTATCTTATCTGGAAGATTAACTCCCACTTGATTCAAGCAATTGTAGTACCCAGACAATCTGAGCACATGCTCAATGGTTGAGCTATTCTCCTCCATCTTGTAGGCAAAGTACTATCAGAGGTCTCATACCTCTCGACACGGGCATGAGTATGAAATACCAATTTCAACTCTTGGAACATCTTATATGCTCCGTGGCGTTTAAAACATTTTTGAAGTCCCGTTTCTAAGCCGTAAAGCATGGTGCACTAAACTATCAAGTAGTCATCATACCGAGCTTTTGTCAAAATGTTCAAAACATCTACATCTGCTCCTGCAATAGTTCTGTCACCTAGCGGTGCATCAAGGACATAATACTTCTGTGCAGCAATGAGGATAATCCTCAGATCACGGACCAAGTCCGCATCATTGCTACTAACATCTTTCAACATAGTTTTTCTCTAGGAACATATATAAAAAAACAGGGAGCAACATTGCGAGCTATTGATCTACAACATAGATATGCTAATACTACCAGGACTAAGTTCATGATAAATTAAAGTTTAATTAATCATATTACTTAAGAACTCCCACTTAGATAGACATCCCTTTAATCATCTAAGTGATCACGTGATCCATATCAACTAAACCATGTCCGATCATCACGTGAGATGGAGTAGTTTTCAATGGTGAACATCACTATGTTGATCATATCTTCTATATGATTCACGCTCGACCTTTCGGTCTCTGTGTTTCGAGGCCATATCTGCATATGCTAGGCTCGTCAAGTTTAACCTGAGTATTCCGCGTGTGCAACTGTTTTGGACCCGTTGTATTTGAACGTAGAGCCTATCACACCCGATCATCACGTGGTGTCTCAACATGAAGAACTTTCGCAACGGTGCATACTCAGGGAGAACACTTTGATCTTTAAATTTAGTGAGAGATCATCTTATAATGCTAGCGTCAATCAAAGCAAGATAAGATGCATAAAAGATAAACATCACATGCAATCAATATAAGTGATATGATATGGCCATCATCATCTTGTGCTTGTGATCTCCATCTCCGAAGCACCGTCATGATCACCATCGGAGCATCGTTGGCGTCTCGCCAACTTATGCTTCTACGACTATCGCTACCGCTTAGTGATAAAGTAAAGCATTACAGGGCGATTGCATTGCATACAATAAAGCGACAACCATATGGCTCCTGCCAGTTGCCGATAACTCGGTTACAAAACATGATCATCTCATACAATAAAATATAGCATCATGTCTTGACCATATCACATCACGACATGCCCTGCAAAAACAAGTTAGACGTCCTCCACTTTGCTGTTGCAAGTTTTACGTGGCTGCTACGGGCTGAGCAAGAACCATTCTTACCTACGCATCAAAACTACAACAATATTTTGTCAAGTTAGTGTTGTTTTAACCTTCTCAAGGACCGAGCGTAGCCACACTCGGTTCAACTAAAGTTGGAGAAACTGACACCCGCCAGCCACCTGTGTGCAAAGCACGTCGGTAGAACCAGTCTCGCGTAAGCGTATGCGTAATGTCGGTCTGGGCCGCTTCATCCAACAATACCGCCAAACCAAAGTATGACATGTTGGTAAGCAGTATGACTTGTATCACCCACAACTCACTTGTGTTCTACTCGTGCATATAACATCTACGCATAAAACCTGGCTCGGATGCCACTGTTGGGAACGTAGTAATTTAACAAAAATCCTACGCACACACAGGATCATGGTGATGCATAGCAATGAGAGGGGAGAGTGTTGTCTACGTACCCTCGTAGACCGAAAGCAGAAGCGTTAGCACAACGCGGTTGATGTAGTCGTACGTCTTCACGATCCGACCGATCCAAGTACCGAATGCACGGCACCTCCGAGTTCAGCACACGTTCAACTAGATGACGTCCCTCGAACTCCGATCCAGCCGAGCTTTGAGGGAGAGTTCCATCAGCACGATGGCGTGGTGACGGTGATGATGATGCTACTGACGTAGGGCTTCGCCCAAGCACCGCTACGATATTATCGAGGTGGAATATGGTGGAGGGGGGCACCGCACATGGCTAAGAGATCAAAAGATCAATTGTTGTGTCTAGAGGTGCCCCCTGCCCCCGTATATAAAGGAGGGAGGGAGAGGCTGGCCCTAGAGGGGGCGCGCCAAGTGTGGGGAGTCCTACTAGGACTCCCAAGTCCTAGTAGGATTCCCCTTTCCTTTCCGGAGTAGGAGAGAAGGAAAGAGGGGGAGAGGGAGAAGGAAAAGGGGGTTGCACCCCTTGTCCAATTCAGACCGGAGGGGGGGCGCCTCCTTCCTTTTGGCCTCTCTCCTCTATTCCCGTATGGCCCAATAAGGCCCAATACTTCTCCCGTTGAATTCCCATAACTCCGAAAATACCCGAATCACTCGGAACCTTTCCGATGTCCGAATATAGTCGTCCAATATATCGATCTTTATGTCTTGACCATTTCGAGACTCCTCGTCATGTCCCCGATCTCATCCGGGACTCTGAACTACCTTCGGTACATCAAATCACATAAACTCATAATACGATCGTCACCGAAACTTTAAGCGTGCGGACCCTACGGGTTCGAGAACTATGTAGACATGACCGAGACACGTCTCCGGCCAATAACCAATAGCGGAACCTGGATGCTCATATTGGCTCCCACATATTCTATGAAGATCTTTATCGGTCAAACCGCATAACAACATATGTTTGTTCCCTTTGTCATCGGTATGTTACTTGCCCGAGATTCGATCGTCGGTATCTCAATACCTAGTTCAATCTCGTTACCGGCAAGTCTCTTTACTCGTTCCGTAATACATCATCCCGCAACTAACTCATTAGTTACAATGCTTGAAAGGCTTATAGTGATGTGCATTACCGAGTGGGTCCAGAGATACCTCTCCGATAATTCGGAGTGACAAATCCTAATCTCGAAATACGCCAACCCAACAAGTACCTTCGGAGACACCTGTAGAGCACCTTTATAATCACCCAGTTACGTTGTGACGTTTGGTAGCACACAAAGTGTTCCTCCGATAAACGGGAGTTGCATAATCTCATAGTTATAGGAACATGTATAAGTCATGAAGAAAGCAATAGCAACATAGTAAACGATCCAGTGCTAAGCTAACGGAATGGGTCAAGTGAATCACATTATTTTCCTAATGATGTGATCCCGTTAGTCAAATGACAACTCATGTCTATGGCTAGGAAACATAACCATCTTTGATTTAACGAGATAGTCTAGTGGAGGCATACTAGTGACACTCTGTTTGTCTATGTATTCACACATGTATCATGTTTCCGGTTAATACAATTCTAGCATGAATAATAAACATTTATCATGATATAAGGAAATAAATAATAACTTTTATTATTGCCTCTAGGGCATATTTCCTTCAGTTGGGTTCGACACTCTTACTTATCGAAAGGACTATGATAGATCTCCTATACTTGTGGGTCATCAAGACTCTTTTCTGGCGCCATTGCCGGGGAGTGAAGCGCCTTTGGTAGGTGGAATTTGGTAAGGAAAAATTTATATAGTGTGCTGAAATTTACTGTCACTTGTTACTATGGAACATAATTCTTTGAGGGACTTGTTCGGTGTATCTTCACCCCGACCAGTAGAGCAAAGAGTTGCTCCTCAACCTACTGAACCTACTGAAATTGTTTACTTTGAAATTCCTTTGGGTATGATAGAGAAACTGCTAGCTAATCCTTTTACAGGAGATGGAACATTGCATCCCGATTTGCACCTAATCTATGTGGATGAAGTTTGTGGATTATTTTAGCTTGCAGGTATGCCCGATGATGTTATCAACGGGAAGGTCTTACCTTTATCTTTGAAGGGAAAGGCATTGACATGGTTTAGTCTATGTGATGATATTGGATCATGGAACTACAACCGATTGAAATTGGAATTTCATCAGAAGTTTTATCCTATGCATCTGGTTCATCATGATCGTAATTATATATATATAATTTTTGGCCTCGCAAAGGAGATAGCATCGCTCAAGCTTGGGGGAGGCTTAAGTCAATGTTATATTCATGCCCCAATCATTAGCTCTCAAGAGAAATTATTATTAAAAAAATTATGCTCGGCTTTCTCTCAATAATCGCTCCATGCTCGATACTTCTTGTACTGGTTCTTTTATGATGAAGACTATTGAATTCAAATGGGATTTGTTAGAAATAATTAAACGCAACTCTGAATATTGGGAACTCAACGAAGGTAAGGAGTCAGGTATAACCCCTAAGTTTGATTGTGTTAAATCTTTTATGGATACCGATGTTTTCCGTGAATTTAGCACTAAATATGGACTTGACTCTTAGATAGTAGCTTCTTTTTTTGAATCATTTGCTACTCATGTTGATCTCCCTAAGGAGAATTGGTTTAAATATCATCCTCCTATTGAAGTAAAAGTAGTTGAACCTATTAAATTTGAAGAAAATATTATCACTTATAATGTTGATCCTATTGTTCCTACTGCTTATATTGAGAAACCACCTTTCCCTGTTAGAATAAAGGATCATGCTAAAGCTTCAAATGTGGTCAACAAAAGTAATGTTAGAACACCCAAACCCTTTGAGCAAATAAAAGTTGAACCTAATATTGTTATGGTTAAAGATCTCTTGGTTGGTAATATTGATGGGCATGTTATTTACTTCTGTGATGAAGCTGCTAGGATTGCTAGACCCGATACTAAAAATAAACATAGACCTGTTGTAGGCATGCCTGTTATTTCTGTTAAAATAGGAGATCATTGCTATCATGGTTTATGTGATATGGGTGCTAGCGCGAGTGCAATACCTCATTCTTTATACGAAGAAATTATGCATGAGATTGCACCTGCTGAGTTAGAAGGTATTGATGTTACAATTAAGCTTGCCAACAGAGATACTATCTCACCGGTTGGGATTGTTAGAGATGTTGAAGTCTTGTGTGGGAAAGTTAAATATCCTACTGATTTTCTTGTTCTTGGTTCCCCACAAGATGACTTTTGCCCCATTATATTTGGTAGACCCTTCTTGAATACTGTTAATGCTAAGATAGACTGCAAAAAGGATGTTGTTACTATTGGATTAGGGGATATGTCTCATGATTTTAATTTTGCTAAATTTCTTAGACAACCCCATGATAAAGAATTGCCTAGTAAAGATGAAATTATTGGTCTTGCTTCTATTGTCGTGCCTCCCAACGACCCTTTAGAACAATATTTGCTAGACCATGAAAATGATATGTTTATGAATGAAAGAAGGGAAATAGATGAAGTATTCTTTAAACAGGGACCTATTTTGAAACACAAATTACCTGTTGAAATTCTAGGGGATCCTCCTCCACCCAAGGGTGATCCCGTGTTTGAGCTTAAACCATTACCTGATACTCTTAAATATGCTTATCTTGATGAAAAGAAGATATATCCTATTATTATTAGTGCTAACCTTTCAGAGCAGGAAGAAGATAAATTATTGAAAACTCTGAAGAAGCACCGTGCTGCTATTGGATATACTCTGGATGATATTAAGGGCATTAGTCCCACTCTATGCCAGCACAAAATAAAATTAGAGAAAGACGCTAAACCGATTGTTGATCACCAACGACGGTTAAATCCTAAGATGAAAGAAGTGGTAAGAAAATAAATACTAAAGCTTCTGGAGGCAGGTATAATTTATCCCATTGCTGATAGTCAGTGGGTAAGTCCTGTCCATTGTGTCCCTAAGAATAGAGGTATTACTGTTGTTCCTAATGATAAAGATGAATCGATCCCACAAAGAATTGTTATAGGTTATAGAATGGTAATTGATTTCGCAACTAAATAAAGCTACTAAAAAAGATCATTACCCTTTACCTTTTATTGATCAAATGCTAGAAAGATTATCCAAACATACACATTTTTGCTTTCTAGACGGTTATTCTGGTTTCTCTCAAATACCTGTGTCAAAAGAGGATCAGGAAAAGACCACTTTTACTTTCCCTTTCAGTACCTTTGCTTATAGACGTATGCTTTTTGGTTTATGTAATGCACCTGCTACCTTTCAAAGATGTATGACTGCTATATTCTCTAACTTTTGTGAAAAGATTTTTGAGGTTTTCATGGATGATTTCTCCATTTATGGAACTTCTTTTGATGATTGCTTAAGCTACCTTGACCGAGTTTTGCAGAGATGTGAATAAACTAATCGTGTCTTGAATTCGGGGAAGTGCCACTTTATGGTTAATGAAGGTATTGTCTTGGGGCATAAATTTTCTGAAAGAGGTATTGAAGTTGATAAAGCTAAAGTTGATGCTATTGAAAAGATGCCGTGTCCTAAGGACATTAAAGGTATAAGAAGTTTCCTTGGTCATGCCAGTTTTATAGGAGGTTCATTAAAGAATTCTCAAAATTTTCTAGGCCTCTTACTAATCTCTTACAAAAAGATGTTCCTTTTGTCTTTGATGATGATTGTGTAGAAGCATTTGAAATACTTAAGAAAGCCTTGATTTCTGCACCTATTGTTCAGCCACCTGATTGGAATTTACCCTTTGAAATTATGTGTGATGCTAGTGATTATGTTGTAGGTGTTGTTCTAGGAAAAAGAGTTGATAAGAAATTAAATGTTATCCAATATGCTAGTAAAACTCTAGACAGTGCCCAGAGAAATTATGCTACTACTAAAAAAGATTTTTTAGTAGTTGTATTTGCTTGTGATAAGTTTAGACCTTATATTGTTGATTCTAAAGTAACTCTTCACACTGATCATGCTGCCATTAAAAATCTTATGGAAAAGAAAGATGCTAAACCTAGACTTATTAGATAGGTTCTCTTGCTACAAGAATTTGATTTGCATATTATTGATAGAAAGGGAGCTGAGAACCCCGTTGCAGACAACTTGTCTAGGTTAGAGAATGTTCTTGATGACCCACTACCTATTGATGATAGCTTTCCCGATGAACAATTAGCTGGCATAAATACTTCTCGTACTGCTCCATGGTATGCTGATTATGCCAATTACATTGTTGCTAAATTTATACCACCTAGTTTCACATACCAGCAAAAGAAAAAGTTTTTCTATGATTTAAGACATTACTTTTGGGACGACCCACACCTTTATAAAGAAGGAGTAGATGGTGTTATTATACGTTGTGTGCCTGAGCATGAACATGAATAGATCCTACGCAAGTGTCACTCCGAAGCTTATGGAGGACACCATGCTGGAGATAGAACTGCGCATAAGGTATTGCAATCCGGTTTTTATTGGCCTACTCTTTTTAAAGATGCCCGTAAGTTTCTCTTGTCTTGTGATGAATGTCAAAGAATTGGTAATATTAGTAGACGTCAATAAATGCCTACAAACTATTCACTTGTTATTGAACCATTTGATGTTTGGGGCTTTAATTATATGGGACCGTTTCCTTCCTCTAATGGGTATACACATATTTTAGTTGTTGTTGATTACATTACTAAGTGGGTAGAAGCTATTCCAACTAGTAGTGTTGATCATAACACCTCTATTAAGATGCTTAAAGAAGTTATTTTTCCGAGGTTTGGAGTCCGTAGATATTTAATGACTGATGGTGGTTCACATTTTATTCATGGTGCCTTTCGTAAAATGCTTGCTAAGTATGATGTCAATCATAGAATTGCATCTCCATACCATCCACAATCTAGTGGTCAAGTAGAACTAAGTAATAGGGAGATTAAATTAATTTTTCAAAAGACTGTTAATAGATCTAGAAAGAATTGGTCCAAAAAACTTGATGATGCATTATGGGCCTATAGAACTGCATATAAAAATCCTATGGGTATGTCTCCGTATAAAATGGTTTATGGAAAATCATGTCACTTACCTCTCGAACTAGAACACAAGGAATATTGGGCCATTAAAGAGCTCAATTATGATTTCAAACTTGTCGGTGAGAAGAGGCTATTTGACATTAGCTCACTTGATGAATGGAGAACCCAGGCCTATGAGAATGCCAAACTACTTAAAGAAAAGGTTAAAAGATGGCATGACAAAAGGATACCAAAAGCGTGAGTTTAATGTAGGTGATTATGTTCTGCTATACAACTCTCATTTAAGGTTTTTTGCAGGAAAACTTCTCTCTAAATGGGAAGGTCCTTACGTTATCGAGGAGGTCTATCGTTCCGGTGCCATAAAAATCAACAACTTCGGAGGCACAAATCCAAAGGTGGTGAAAGGTCAAATAATCAAACATTATATCTCTGGTAATCCAATAAATGTTGAAACTAATGTTATTGAAACCGTAACCCCGGAGGAATATATAAGGGACACTTTCCAGAATGTTTCAAACTCCGAAAAGGAATAAATATGTGGTACGGTAAGTAAATCGACTCCAAAATAGTTCTAATGGCAATTTTTCTCCGTTCTGGAATATTTAAGAAAATAGGAAAATAAGTAGTCCGAAAGGGACACGAGGCATCCACGAGGGTGGAGGGCGCGCCCTACCCCTTGGGCGCCCCCCCCCCCCCCCCCCCCGCCTTGTGGGCCCTCCGGACTTCGTTTTATTGCACGATACTTCTTTTGGTCGGTAAAAAATCATTATATAATCTCCCGAAGGTTTTGACCACCGTACCACGCAAATATCTCCTGTTTTTGTTTTGAGCCGTTTTTCTGACAGATCTAGATCACCATGACGTCTTCGAGCGCACCCGAGGACAAGTTGTTTGAGAAGGTCATCAACCCCTACCTCGCGGAGGTGCTGCAACACCCTCAAACCATTGAGATGCATGAGGGGGTGCTGCACATTTGCGATGTTAAGGGACCAAGGAGGGCCGGAAGCGTGGAGACAAGACTCGAAGCAATGGAGCAGCAAGTTTTCAAGTGCCCAGGGATGGTGGAATGCGGACTCGACGCCAATCACATGATGATCGCGGAGTTCACCAACAACGACAAGCTGGATGCCAAGAACATTGGGGAGGCCATCTTCAAGCTTCACGAGAAAATCGAGCACCTCCAAGCCCAGATCTATGACCTGCAAAACCAAAACTGTGAGTATGAATATATATTCAAGAGGATGAGTTTGGCTGCAGATCTGAGGATCCCGGAGACTCAATCATCTTTGTATGATGGTGAGCATATGCCTTGGAAGAGGGACGACAAGCCTACATCATCAACAACTCCATCATCACCACCTCCGAAGAAGGAGAACTGAGTATCGGGTATGGGCTCTCCCCCTGACAACTGCCAAGCTTGGGGGAGTTGCCCCGGTATCGTATCACCATCACACTCCTATCTTTACCGTTTTTCTTAGTTCGGTTCTTTTAGTAATATCTTGATCTAGTAGAATAAAGTTTTAGCATGATCTAGTTTTGAGTTTTGCTTTATGATCCTTCTATGTAATAGAGTCTGTGAGCTATATATAATAAAGATTAGTTTTGAGTCGAGGGCTTGGTTATCCTGCTATAAACTTAGGGAATAAAAGAAAAAATAAAAGGAATTAAAGAGATCATATTGATCTTATGGAGAGTAATGACTTCACATATAAAAGAGTATGATGAATAAAAGTTGTTGAGAGTTGACAAACATAGTTTTGGTCATCGTTGCAATTAATAGGAAGTAATAAAGAAAGATAGGTTTTCACATATAAATATATTATCTTGGACATCTTTTATGATTTTGAGTACTCATTGAAATATGATATGCTAAAAAATCTATGTTGGACAAGGAAGACAACGTAACGGGTTATGCTTTCTTATATCCGAGATAAAGTATATTGTCGTGGATCATCCAACATGTTGAGCTTGCCTTTCCCCCTCATGCTAGCCAAATTCTTTGCACCAAGTAGAGATACTACTTGTGCTTCCAAATATCCTTAAACCCGTTTTTTCCATGAGAGTCCACCATATCTACCTATGGATTGAGTAAGATCCTTCAAGTAAGTTGTCATTGTTGCATGCAATAAAAATTGCTCTCTAAATATGTATGATCTATTAGTGTGGAGAAAATAAGCTTTATACGATCTTGTGATATGGAAGCAATAAAAGCGACAGACTGCATAATAAAGGTCCCTATCACAAGTGGCAATATAAAGTGACGTTCTTTCGCATTAAGATTTCGTGCATCCAACCATAAAAGCACATGACAACCTCTGTTTCCCTCTGCGAAGGGCCTATCTTTTACTTTTGTCTTATGCCTTATGTAAGAGTCATAGTGATCTTCACCTTTCTTTTTTACATTTTATCCTTTGGCAAGCACATTGTGTTGGAAAGATCCTGATATATATATCCAATTGGATGTAAGTTATCATAAATTATTATTGTTGACATTACCCTTGAGGTAAAAGGTTGGGCGGCAAAACTATAGGTCCCTATCTTTCTCTTTGTCTGATTAAAACTCCATACCATAAGTATTGTGTGAGTGTTAGCAATTGTGAAGGACTAAATGATAGTTGAGTATGTGGACTTGCTGAAAAGCTCTTATATCGACTCTTTCCGACGTTATGATAAATTGCAATTGCTTCAATGACCGAGATCATAGTTTGTTAGTTCTCAATGAAGTTTCTGATTCATACTTGACATTGTGAATAGATTGTCACTTTATCATAAGAAATCATATCACAATATATATATATATGTTGCTGCTATAAGAATGATCATGATGCCCTCATGTCCATATTTTATTTTATCGACACCTCTATCTCTAAACATGTGGACATATTCTTCGTCATCAGCTTCCGCTTGAGGACAAGCGAGGTCTAAGCTTGGGGGAGTTGATACATCCATTTTGCATCATGCTTTTATATCGATATTTATTGCATTATGGGCTGTTATTACACATTATGTCACAATACTTATGCCTTTCCTCTCTTATTTTACAGCGTTTACATGAAGAGGGAGAATGCCAGCAGCTGGAATTCTGGGCTGGAAAAGGAGCAAATATTAGAGACCTAATCTGCACAACTCCATAAGTCCTGAAACTCCACGAAAGTCAGTTTTGGAATATATGAAAAATATTGGGCGAAGAAAGCACCAGAGGGGGGCCACCCACCGTCCACGATGGTGGGGGCGCGCCCTAACCCCCTGGGCGCGCCCCCTGCCTCGTGGGCCCCCTGGCAGGCCTCCGATGCCCATCTTTGGCTATATGAAGTCTTTCGCCCTGGAAAAAAATCATAAGCAAGCTTTCGGGACGAAGCGCCGCCGCCACAAGGCGGAACCTGGCGAAACCAATCTAGGGTTCCGGCGGAGCTGTTCTGCCGGGGAAACATCCCTCCGGGAGGGGGAAATCATCACTATCGATCCTCTCATTGTGAGGGGGTCAATCTCCATCAACATCTTCACCAGCACTATCTCCTATAAAACCCTAGTTCATCTCTTGTATCCAATCTTTGTCCCAAAACCTCAGATTGGTACCTGTGGGTTGCTAGTAGTGTTAATTACTCCTTGTAGTTGATGCTAGTTGGTTTATTTAGTGGAAGATCATATGTTCAGATCCTTTATGCATATGAATACCCCTCTGATTATGAACATGAATATGATTTGTGAGTAGTTACATTTGTTCCTGAGGACATGGGAGAAGTCATGCTATAAGTAGTCATGTGAATTTGGTATTCGTTCAATATTTTGATGAGATGTATGTTGTCTTTCCTCTAGTGGTGTTATGTGAATGTCGACTACATGACACTTCACCATCGTTTGGGCCTAGAGGAAGGCATTGGGAAGTAATAAGTAGATGATGGGTTGCTAGAGTGATAGAAGCTTAAACCCTAGTTTATGCGTTGCTTCATAAGGGGCTGATTTGGATCCATATGTTTCATGCTATGGTTAGGTTTACCTTAATACTTGTTTTGTAGTTGCGGATGCTTGCAATATGGGTTAATCATAAGTGGGATGCTTGTCCAAGGAAGGGCAGTACCCAAGCACCGGTCCACCCACATATCAAATTATCAAAGTAACGAACGCGAATCATATGAGCGTGATGAAAACTAGCTCGACGATAATTCCCATGTGTCCTCGGGAGCGTTTTCCTTTATATAAGAGTTTGTCCAGGCTTGTCCTTTGCTACAAAAAGTATTGGGCCATCTTGCTGCACCTTATTTACTTTTATTACTTATTACCCGTTACAAATTACTTTATCATAAAACTATCTGTTGCCGATAATTTCAGTGCTTGCAGAGAATACCATACTGAAAACCGCTTGTCATTTTCTTCTGCTCCTCGTTTGGTTCGACACTCTTACTTATCGAAAGGACTATGATAGATCCCCTATACTTGTGGGTCATCACATGCATTAACATTTTGTTGGTTAAATTTGAGGGCAAAGTATGGCACAAAATATAAAGGGTACTATAGACTAGACGGAGGTGGTAGCACACGGCCGCTCTCTATGCAGCGACGCAACTGTCGGCCAACTGATAGGCGACCATTTCCTGCGTGTTCAACTTCTCTATGCGTGTGGTTGCTTGCGGTTTAGGCGGTCGCGGCGCGCTCTGCTCGCGTCCCACCGCGCGCGCTCGGCTCTCGCGTCCCTCTGGGTGCTCTACTCTAGTCCCTCCACGCGTGCTGCCAGTGTTTGGGGCCTGCGCACGATCACGCACGTTCGTGTGCATGCGGTTGCACCGGGCGTGGTGCAACGATGCAGTTACTCGCTACAAAAACTGCCATGCGGACACGCCGAGAATCCATGCCGCCCGACCCCCTTTTATTCCTGCGGCCATTTACCTTCATCTCTCGTCTCACACGACACAATAAGCACTCCCATGAGGACACATACAGACAGGGCATCCAGCGGTTCCAATGGCGCTCCCCGTGGCTCCAATGGCGCTCCCAGCGGCCGACGACGACAACGATGGGCAGTTCACCACGCAACTCGTCGTGGACACCCACGTGAGGGGGAAGGCTCTCTTGGTAGTGTACACGAGCGATCCGGTCTCGGTGGAGAGCTCCATCCAAACTATGGAGCAGTTCATTGCCTAGGACAAGTACCAAGTGGTCGGCTTCGACCTTGAGTACACCATGGGTCATGACGGGCACGATCAGAAGGTTGCCGTCGCCAAGTTGTGCGTGCGACATGACGTCCTCGTCTACCGCTACCACCTGGCCACAACGCCTTGCGAGCGTTTCTCCAGGTTTTGTTGGGGAACGTAGTAATTTCAAAAAAATTCCTACGCACACGCAAGATCATGGTGATGCATAGCAACGAGAGGGGAGGGTGTGTCCACATACCCTCGTAGACCGAAAGCAGAAGCGTTATGACAACGCGGTTGATGTAGTCATACGTCTTAACGATCCGACCGATCCAAGTACCGAACGCACGGCACCTCCGAGTTCAGCACACGTTCAGCTCGATGACGTCCCTCGAACTCCGATCCAGCCGAGCTTTGAGAGAGAGTTTCGTCAGCACGACAGCGATGTGACGATGATGATGTTCTACTGACGTAGGGCTTCGCCTAAGCACCGCTACGATATTATCGAGGTGGATTATGGTGGAGGGGGGCACCGCACACGGCTAAGAGATCCAAGGGATCAATTGTTGTCTCTAGAGGTGCCCCCTGCCCCCGTATATAAAGGAGGGAGGGAGAGGCCGGCCCTAGAGGGGGCGCGCCAAGTGTGGGGAGTCCTACTAGGACTCCCAAGTCCTAGTAGGATCCCCCTTTCCTTTCCAGAGTAGGAGAGAAGGAAAGAGGGGGAGAGGGAGAAGGAAAAGGGGGTTGCACCCCTTGTCCAATTCGGACCAGAGGGGGGGGGGCGCGCCTCCTTCCTTTTGGCCTCTCTCCTCTATTCCCGTATGGCCCAATAAGGCCCAATACTTCTCTCGGTGAATTCCCGTAACTCCCCGGTACTCCGAAAATACCCGAATCACTCGGAACCTTTCCAATGTCCGAATACAGTCGTCCAATATATCGATCTTTATGTCTCGACCATTTCGAGACTCCTCGTCATGTCCCCGATCTCATCCGGGACTCAAGCGTCACCGAAACTTTAAACTTCGGTACATCAAATGACATAAACTCATAATATAATCATCACCGAAACTTTAAGCGTGCGGACCCTACGGGTTCGAGAACTATGTAGACATGACCGAGACACGTCTCCGGCCAATAACCAATAGCGGAATCTGGATGCTCATATTGGCTCCCACATATTCTACGAAGATTTTTATCGGTCAAACCGCATAACAACATACGTTTGTTCCCTTTGTCATCGGTATGTTACTTGCCCGAGATTCGATTGTCGGTATCTCAATACCTAGTTCAATCTCGTTACCGGCAAGTCTCTTTACTCATTCCTTAATACATCATCCCGCAACTAACTCATTAGTTACAATGCTTGCAAGGCTTATAGTGATGTGCATTACCGAGTGGGCCCAGAGATACCTCTTCGACAATTCGGAGTGACAAATCCTAATCTCAAAATACGCCAACCCAATAAGTACCTTCGGAGACACTTGTAGAGCACCTTTATAATCACCTAGTTACCTTGTGATGTTTGGTAGCACACAAAGTATTCCTCCGGTAAATGGGAGTTGCATAATCTCATAGTCATAGGAACATGTATAAGTCATGAAGAAAGCAATAGCAACATAGTAAACGATCCAGTGCTAAGCTAACGAAATGGGTCAAGTTTATTTTCCTAATGATGTGATCCCGTTAATCAAATGACAACTCATGTCTATGGCTAGGAAACATAACCATCTTTGATTTAACGAGCTAGTCTAGTAGAGGCATACTAGTGACACTCTGTTTGTCTATGTATTCACACATGTATCATGTTTGTGGTTAATACAATTCTAGCATGAATAATAAACATTTACCATGATATAAGGAAATAAATAATAACTTTTATTATTGCCTCTAGGGCATATTTCCTTCAGTCTCCCACTTGCACTAGAGTCAATAATCTAGTTCACACCGCCATGTGATTTAACATCAATAGTTCACATCTTTATGTGGTTAACACCCATGGTTCACATCGATATGTGACCAACACCCAAAGGGCTTACTAGAGTCAGTAATCTAGTTCACATCGCTATGTGATTAACACCCAAAGAGTACTAAGGTGTGATCATGTTTTGCTTGTGAGATAATTTTAGTCAACAGGTCTATCACATTTAGATCTGTAAGTATTTTGCAAATTTCTATGTCTACAATGCTCTGCACGGAGCTACTCTAGCTAATAGCTCCCACTTTCAATATGTATCCAGATTGAGACTTAGAGTCATCTGGATCAGTGTCAAAACTTGCGTTGACGTAACTCTTTACGACGAACCTTTTGTCACTTCCATAATTGAGAAACATATCCTTATTCCACTAAGGATAATTTTGACCGATGTCCAGTGATCTACTCCTAGATCACTATTGTACTCCCTTGCCAAACTCAGTGGTAGGGTATACAATAGATCTGAAACACAGCATGGCATGCTTTATAGAACCTATGGCTGAGGCATAGGGAGTGAATTTCATTCTCTTTCTATCTTCTGCCGTGGTCGGGCCTTGAGTCTTACTCAATTTCACACCTTGTAACAGAGGCAAGAACTCTTTCTTTGACTGTTCCATTTTGAACTATTTCAAAATCTTGTCAAGGTATGTACTCATTGAAAAAACTTATCAAGCGTCTTGATCTATTTCTATAGATCTTGATGCTCAATATGTAAGCAGCTTCACCGAGGTCTTTCTTTGAAAAACTCCTTTCAAATACTTTATGCTTTCCAGAAAATTCTACATTATTTCCGATCAACAATATGTCATTCACATATATTTATCAGAAATGCTGTAGTGCTCCCACTCACTTTCTTGTAAATACAGGCTTCACCGCAAGTCTGTATAAAACTATATGCTTTGATCAACTCATCAAAGCGTATATTCCAACTCCGAGATGCTTGCACGAGTCCATAGATGGATCGCTGGAGCTTGCACATTTTGTTAGCACCTTTAGGATCGACAAAACCTTCTGGTTGCATCATATACAACTCTTCTTTAAGAATCCATTAAGTAATGTAGTTTTGACATCCATTTGCCAGATTTCATAAAATGTGGCAATTTGCTAACATGATTCAGACAGACTTAACCATCGCTACGAGTGAGAAAATATCATCGTAGTCAACACCTTGAACTTTGTCAAAAACCTTTTTTTCGACAAGTCTAGCTTTGTGGATAGTAACACTACTATCAGCGTTTGTCTTCCTCTTGAAGATCCATTTATTTTCTATGGCTTGCCGATCATCGGGAAAGTCAACCAAAGCCCACACTTTGTTCTCATACATGGATCCCATCTCAGATTTCATGGCCTCAAGCCATTTTTCAGAATCCGGGCTCACCATCGCTTCTTCATAGTTCGTAGATTCGTCATGGTCAAGTAACATGACCTCCAGAACAGGATTACTGTAACACTCTGGTGCGGATCTCACTCTGGTTTACCTACGAGGTTCGGTAGTAACTTGATCTGAAGTTTCATGATCATCATCATTAGCTTCCTTACTCATTGGTGTAGGTGTCACAGGAACCAGTTTCTGTGATGAACTACTTTCCAATAAGGGAGCAGGTACAGTTACCTTATCAAGTTCTACTTTCCTCCCACTCACTTCTTTCGAGAGAAACTCCTTCTCTAGAAAGGATCCATTCTCAGCAACGAATATCTTGCCTTCGGATCTGTGATAGAAGGTGTACCCAACATTTTCTTTTGAGTATCCTATGAAGATGCACTTCTCCGATTTGGGTTTGAGCTTATCAGGTTGAAACTTTTTCACATAAGCATTGCAACCTCAAACTTTAAGAAACGACAACTTAGGTTTCTTGCCAAACCATAGTTCATACGGTGTCGTCTCAACAGATTTAGATGGTGCCCTATTTAACATGAATGTAGCTGTCTCTAATGCATAACCCCAAAACAATAGTGGTAGATCGGTAATAGACATCATAGATCGCACCATATCTAATAAAGTACGGTTACGACGTTCGGACACACCATTACACTGTGGTGTTCCAGGTGGCGTGAGTAGTGAAACTATTTCACATTGTTTTAACTGAAGGCCAAACTCGTAACTCAAATATTTTACTTTTGCGATCATATCATAAAAACTTTTATTTTTGTTACGATGATTCTCCACTTCACTCTAATTTTTTTGAACTTTTCAAATGTTTCAGACTTGTGTTTCATCAAGTAGATATACCCATATCTGCTCAAATCATCTGTGAAGATCAGAAAATAATGATACCCGCCACGAGCCTCAATATTCATCAGACCACATACATCAATATGTATGATTTCCAATAAATCTGTTGCTCGCTACATTGTTCCGGAGAACGGAGTCTTAGTCATCTTGCCCATGAGGCATGGTTCGCAACTATCAATTGATTCATAATCAAGTGATTCCAAAAGTCCATTAGCATGGAGGTTCTTCATGCGCTTTACACCAATATGACCTAAACGGTAGTGCCACAAATAAGTTGCACTATAATTATTAACTTTGCATCTTTTGGCTTCAATATTATGAAAATGTGTATCACCAAGATCGAGATCCAACAAATCATTTTCATTGGGTGTATGACCATAGAAGGTTTTATTCATGCAAATAGAACAACAATTATTCTCTAGCTTACATGAATAAGCGCATTGCAATAAACATGATCCAATCATATTCATGCTCAATGCAAACACTAAATAACATTTATTTTAGGTTCAACACTAATCCCGAAAGTATAAGGAGTGTGCGATGATGATCATATCAATCTTGGAACCACTTCCAATACACATCTCGCTTCACCCTTAACTAGTCTCTGTTCATTCTGCAACTCCCGTTTCTTGTTACTACTCTTAGCAACTGAACCAGTATCAAATACCGAGGGGTTGCTATAAACACTAGTAAAGTACACATCAATAACATGTATATCCAATATACCTTTGTTCACCTTGCCATCCTTCTTATCCGCCAAATACTTGGGGCAGTTCCGCTTCCGGTGACCAGTCCCTTTGCAGTAGAAGCACTCAGTCTCAGGCTTAGGTACAGACTTGGGCTTCTTCACTTCAGCAGCAACTTGCTTGCCGTTCTTCTTGAAGTCCCCCTCCTATTAATTTTCCCTTTTCTTGAAACTAGTGGTCTTGTTAACCATCAACACTTGATGCTCTTTATTGATTTCTACCTTCGTCGATTTCAGCATCACGAAGAGCTTGGGAATCGTTTCCGTTATCCATTGCATATTATAGCTCATCATGAAGTTCTAGTAACTTGGTGATAGTGACTAGAGAACTATGTCAATCACTTGTTGGGGAACGTAGTAATTTCAAAAAAAATCATACGCACACGCAAGATCATGGTGATGCATAGCAACGAGAGGGGAGAGTGTCGTCTACGTACCCTCGTAGACCGGAGCGGAAGCGTTGACGCAACGTAGAGGAAGTAGTCGTATGTCTTCCCGATCCGACCGATCCAAGCACCGTTACTCCGGCACCTCCGAGTTCTTGGCACACGTTCAGCTCGATGACGCTCCCCGGGCTCCAATCCAGCAAAGCTTCGAGGAGGAGTTCCGTCAGCACGACGGCGTGGTGACGATCTTGATGTTCAACTGTCGTAGGGCTTCGCCTAAGCACCGCTACAATATGACCGAGGTGGAATATCATGGAAGGGGGCACCGCACACGGCTAAGGAACGATCACGAAGATCAACTTATGTGTCCTGGGGTGCCCCCTGCCCCTGTATATAAAGGAGCAAGGGGGGAGGGTTGGCCGGCCTAGGGGGCGCGCCAAGGAGTAGGATTCCTACTCCTAGTTGGAGTAGGTTTCCTCCTTTCCTAGTCCAACTAGGAGAAGGGGGGAAAGGGGGGAAGAGGGAAAGGAAGGGAGAGAGGGGCCGTGCCCCAAACCCCTTGTCCAATTCGGACTGGCCTTGGGTGGGGCGCGCGCCACCTCCTGGTCCTTCCCACTAAGGCCCATCAAGGCCCATTGCTTCTTCCTCGTATTCCCGTAACTCCCCGGTACCTTCGAAAATACCCGAATCACTCGGAACCTTTTCGATGTCCGAATATAGTCGTCCAATATATCGATCTTTACGTCTCGACCATTTTGAGACTCCTCGTCATGTCCCCGATCCCATCCGGGACTCCGAACTCCTTCGGTACATAAAAACTCATAAACTCATAATATAACTATCATCGAAACCTTAAGCGTGCGGACCCTACGGTTCGAGAACAATGTAGACATGACCGAGACACGTCTCCGGTCAATAACCAACAGCGGGACCTGGATGCCAATATTGGTTCCTACATATTCTACGAAGATCTTTATCGGTCAGACCGCATAACAACATACATTGTTCCCTTTGTCATCGGTATGTTACTTGCCCGAGATTCGATCGTCGGTATCCAATACCTAGTTCAATCTCGTTGTCGGCAAGTCTCTTTACTCGTTCCGTAATACATCATCTCACAACGAACACATTAGTTGCAGTGCTTGCAAGGCTTAAGTGATGTGCATTACCGAGAGGGCCCAGAGATACCTCTCCGACAATCGGAGTGACAAATCCTAATCTCGAAATACGCCAACCCAACATCTACCTTTGGAGACACCTGTAGAGCTCCTTTATAATCACCCAGTTACGTTGTGACGTTTGGTAGCACACAAAGTGTTCCTCCGGCAAACGGGAGTTGCATAATCTCATAGTCATAGGAACATGTATAAGTCATGAAGAAAGCAATAGCAACATACTAAACGATCAGGTGCTAAGCTAACGGAATGGGTCATGTCAATCACATCATTCTCCTAATGATGTGATCCCGTTAATCAAATGACAACTCATGTATATGGCTAGGAAACATAACCATCTTCGATTAACGAGCTAGTCAAATAGAGGCATACTTGTGACACTCTGTTTGTCTATGTATTCACACATGTATTATGTTTCCGGTTAATACAATTCTAGCATGAATGATAAATATTTATCATGAAATAAGGAAATAAATAATAACTTTATTATTGCCTCTAGGGCATATTTCCTTCATCACTATCTTATCTGGAAGATTAACTCCCACTTGATTCAAGCGATTGTAGTACTCAGACATTCTAAACACATGCTCACTAGTTGAGCTATTCTCCTCCATCTTATAGGCAAAGTACTGTCAGAGGTCTCATACCTCTCGACACGGGCATGAGTATGAAATACCAATTTCAACTCTTGGAACATCTTATATGATCCATGGCGTTCAAAACGTCTTTGAAGCCCCGATTCTAAGCCGTAAAGCATGGTGCACTAAACTATCAAGTAGTCATCATATCGAGCTTGCCAAACGTTCATAACGTCTGCTTTTTCTCCTGCAATCGGTCTGTCACCTAGCGGTGCATCAAGAACATAATTCTTCTGTGCAGCAATGAGGATAAACCTCAGATTACGGAGCTAGTCCGCATCATTGCTACTAACATTTTCAACATAGTTTTTCTCTAGGAACATATCAAAAATAAAACAGGGGAGCTAAACGCGAGCTATTGATCTACAACATAGAAATGCTAATACTACCAGGACTAAGTTCATGATAAATTAAAGTTCAGTTAATCATATTACTTAAGAACTCCTACTTAGATAGACATCCCTCTAGTCATCTAAATGATCACGTGATCCAAATCAACTAAACCATGTCCGATCATCACGTGAGATGGAGTAGTTTTCAATGGTGAACATCACTATGTTGATCATATCTACTATATGATTCACGCTCGACCTTTCAGTCTCCAGTGTTCCGAGGCCATATCTGCATATGCTAGGCTCGTCAAGTTTAACCCGAGTATTCTGCTTGTGCAAAACTGGCTTGCACCCGTTGTAGATGAACGTAGAGCTTATCACACCCGATCATCACGTGGTGTCTCGGCACGACGAACTTTGGCAATGGTGCATACTCAGGGAGAACACTTTTATCTTGAAATTTAGTGAGAGATCATCTTATAATGCTACCGTCGATCTAAGAAAAAATAAGATGCATAAAAGATTAACATCACATGCAATCAAAATATGTGACATGATATGGCCATCATCATCTTGTGCCTTTGATCTCCATCTCCAAAGCATGGCCATGATCTCCATCGTCACCGGCATGACACCATGATCTCCATCATCTTGATCTATATCAATATGTCGTCACATGGTCGTCTCGTAAACTATTGCTCTTGCAACTATTGCTATCGAATAGCGATAAAGTAAAGCAATTATTTGGCGCTTGCATCTTATGCAATAAAGAGACAACCATAAGACTTCTGCCAGTTGCCAATAACTTCAACAAAACATGATCATCTCATACAACGACTTATATCTCATCACGTCTTGACCATATCACATCACAACATGCCCTGCAAAAACAAGTTCGATGTCCTCTACTTTGTTGTTGCAAATTTTACGTGGCTGCTACGGGCTGAGCAAGAACCGTTTTTACCTACGCATCAAAACCACAACGATATTTTGTCAAGTATGTGTTATTTTAACCTTCACAAGGACCGAACGTAGCCACACTCGATTCAACTAAAGTTGGAGAAACTGACACCCGCCAGCAACCTGTGTGCGAAGCACGTCGGTAGAACCAATCTCGCGTAAGCGTACACGTAATGTCGGTCCGGGTTGCTTCATCCAACAATACCGCAGAATCAAAGTATGGCATGCTGGTAAACAGTATGACTTGTATCGCCCACAACTCACTTGTGTTCTACTCGTGCATATAACATCTACGCATAAAACCAGGCTCGGATGCCACTGTTGGGGAACATAGTAATTTCAAAAAAAATCCTACGCACACGCAAAATCATGGTGATGCATAGCAACGAGAGGGGAGAGTGTGTCCACATACCCTCGTAGACCAAAAGTGGAAGCGTTATGACAGCGCGGTTGATGTAGTCGTACGTCTTCACGATCCAACCGATCCAAATACCGAACGCACGACACCTCCGAGTTCAGCACACGTTCAGCTCGATGACGTCCCTCGAACTCGGATCCAGCCGAGCTTTGAGGGAGAGTTCCGTCAGCACGACGGCGTGGTGATGATGATGATGTTCTATCGACGCAGGGCTTCGCCAAAGCACCGCTATGATATTATCGAGGTGGATTATGGTGGAGGGGGCACCGCACACGGCTAAGAGATCCAAGGGATCAATTATTGTGTCTAGAGGTGCCCCTCTGCCCCCGTATATAAAGGAGGGAGGGAGAGGCCGGCCCTAGAGGGGGCGCACCAAGTGTGAGGAGTCCTACTAGGACTCGCAAGTCCTAGTAGGATTCCCCTTTTCTTTCCGGAGTAGGAGAGAAGGAAAGAGGGGGAGAGGGAGAAGGAAAAGGGGGCTGCACCCCTTGTCCAATTCGGACCAAAGGGGGGCTCCTCCTTCCTTTTGGCCTCTCTCCTCTATTCCCGTATGGCCCAATAAGGCCCAATACTTCTCCCAGTGAATTCCCGTAACTCCCCGGTACTCCGAAAATACCCGAATCACTCGGAACCTTTCCGATGTCCGAATATAGTCGTCCAATATATCGGTGTTTACGTCTAAACCATTTCGAGACTCCTCGTCATGTCCCCGATATCATCCGGGACTCCGAACTACCTTCGGTACATCAAATCACATAAACTCATAATACAATCGTCACCGAAACTTTAAGCGTGCGGACCCTACGGGTTCGAGAACTATGTAGACATGACCGAGACACGTCTCTGGCCAATAACCAATAGCGGAACCTGGATGCTCATATTGGCTCCCACATATTCTACGAAGATCTTTATCGGTCAAACCACATAACAACATACGTTTGTTCCCTTTGTCATCGGTATGTTACTTGCCCGAGATTCGATCGTAGGTATCTCAATACCTAGTTCAATCTCGTTACCGGCAAGTCTCTTTACTCGTTCCCTAATACATCATCCCGCAACTAACTCATTAGTTACAATGCTTGCAAGGCTTATAGTGATGTGCATTACCGAGTGGGCCCAGAGATACCTCTCCGACAATTCGGAGTGACAAATCCTAATCTCGAAATACGCCAACCCAACAAGTACCTTCGAAGACACCTGTAGAGCACCTTTATAATCACCAAGTTACGTTGTGACGTTTGGTAGCACACAAAGTGTTCCTCCGGTAAACGGGAGTTGCATAATCTCATAGTCATAGGAACATGTATAAGTCATGAAGAAAGCAATAGCAACATACTAAACGATCCAGTGCTAAGCTAACGGAATGGGTCAAGTCAATCACATTATTTTCCTAATGATGTGATCCCGTTAATCAAATGAAAACTCATGTTTATGGCTAGAAAACATAACCATCTTTGATTTAACGAGCTAGTCTAGTAGAGGCATACTAGTGACACTCTGTTTGTCTATGTATTCACACATGTATCATGTTTCCGGTTAATACAATTCTACCATGAATAATAAACATTTATCATGATATAAGGAAATAAATAATAACTTTTATTATTGTCTCCAGGGCATATTTCCTTCAGGTTTATCAACAGCTCCGACTACAGTTTCGCTGCGGTGGACACCACCAACGATCTAAAAGAGCTCAAGGTTTCAGGCTTGAAATGCCCGAATCTTGTCAACATCCAGCGCGGCTACAAGGTCTGGGGAAGTGATATAAACAAACTGAACTCCCTGGTTGACCTCGCCTCGGCCATCATCGACCCCTACTACATGAAGATGAAGAATGAGATCAATAAGGACAGGAACACCTGGCACAGTGTGTGGCATGAGAGACCGGATGAACAACATGTCAAGTACGCGGCCATGGACGTGTACACAAGCTACGAGATGTACAGGCGGATCGTTGACATGAGGAACTGTCTTCTTCCTGACCTAGACGAGGGATCGAGCCACATAGCAGTGGCGGGAGCGCCAGAAGAAGTAGATGACTAGACAATAATTTCTCCTACTTTAGAATGCATGCAATTGTTTATTGAGATGTATGCGAATGATCTGTATAGTCACTTATGTAATTGGATGTTTATTTCAGTTATATAAATACACATGATATTCTACTGTAGACAGAGCAAATCACACAGCTTATTAGCAGCAATCGTCTATGTTATTATTGGTCTTCGCACACATTTCTGATTACGGATCTGTTTGCCGCGTATCACACACTTCTTGTTCAGTTGAACCATTTCCATTGTGTTGCCTAATCACACATAGTTCATCCTAGTGAACCGTATGCTATATATCACACACGCCTTCATCTGCCTGCCCGTTTCTTTTGTTCCTCCTCATCCCAAACAGTTAATTGAACTGAACCGTATGCCCTGCATCGCACACGCAACTAAAATCTGAACCGTGTTTGATGCTTCTGTCATCGCAAACTTTTTGCACCTTTTTTGACGGTTTTTTTACACCACGTTTGTGATTATGGCATCGCACACAGTTTCATCAAAGGGTCTCTGATCGTAGTGTCGCCTTTGGACCATCCTGCAATAGTGAATATATAAGTAGCTTCACTGATGTCTTTCATTGAAAACTTCTTATTCAAGTATCCTTTTATGCTATCCAAAAATTCTATATCATTTCCAATCAACAATATGTTATCCACATATAATATCAGAAATGCTACAGAGCTCCCACTCACTTTCTTGTAAATACAGGCTTCACCGTAAGTCTGTATAAAACCATATGCTTTGATCACCTCATCAAAGCGTATATTCCAACTCCGAGATGCTTGCACCAGTCCATAGATGGATCGCTGGAGCTTGCACACTTTGTTAGCACCCTTAGGATCGACAAAACCTTCTGGTTGTATCATATACAACTCTTCCTTAAGAAATCCATTAAGGAATGCAGTTTTGACGTCCATTTGCCAAATTTCATAATCATAAAATGCGGCAATTGCTAACATGATTCGGATAGACTTAAGCATCGCTACAGGTGAGAAAGTCTCATCATAGTCAACCCCTTGACTTTGTTGAAAACCTTTCGCGACAAGTCGAGCTTTGTAGAAAGTGATATTACCATCAGCTTTCGTATTCCTCTTGAAGATCCATTTAGGCTTGCCGATCATCGGGCAATTCTACCAAAGTCCACACTTTGTTCTCATGCATGGATCCTATCTTAGATTTTGTGGCCTCAAGCCATTTATCGGAATCTGAGCTCATCATAGCTTCTTCATAGTTCGTAGATTCGCCGTGGTCTAATAACATGACTTCCAGGAAAGGATTACCGTACCACTCTGGTGCGGAACGTGTTATGGTCGACCTACGAAGTTCAGTAGCAACTTGATCTAAAGTTTCATGATCATAATCATTAGCTTCCTCTCTAGTTGGTGTAGGCATCAAGTAAAAGTTTTTCCCTGGTGTGCTACTTTCCAATTCGAGAGAAGGTACAACTACCTCATCAAGTTCTACTTTCTTCCCACTCACTTCTTTCGAGAGAAACTCCTTCTCTAGAAAGGACCCATTCTTGGCAACAAAAATATTGCCTTCGAATCTGTGGTAGAAGGTATATCCAATGGTCTCTTTAGGGTATCCTATGAATACGCACTTATCCGCTTTGGGTTCGAGCTTATTAGGCTGAAGCTGTTTGACATAACATCGCATCCCCAAACTTTAAGAAACGACAACTTAGGTTTCTTGCCAAACCATAGTTCATACGGTGTCGTCTCAACGGATTTATACGGTGCCCTATTTAACGTGAATGTGGCTATCTCTAATGCATAACCCCAAAATAATAAAGGCAAATTGGTAAGAGACATCATAGAATGCACCATATCTAATAAAGTATGGTTACGACGTTCAGACACACCATTACACTGTGGTGTTCCAGGTGGCATGGGTTGTGAAACAATTCCACATTGTTTTAAATGAAGGCCAAAGTCGTAGCTCAAATATTCACCTCCACGATCAGATCATAGAAACTTTATTTTCTTGTTACGATGATTCTCTACTTCACTTTGATATTCTTTAAACTTTTCAAATGTTTCCAGATTTGTGTTTCATCAAGTAGATATACCTATATCTACTCAAATCATCTATAATGTTAGAAAATAACGATACCCGCCGCGTGCCTCAACACTCATCGGACCGCATACATCGGTATGTATTATTTCCAATAAGTTATTAGCTCGCTCCATTGTTCTGGAGAACGGAGTTTTAGTCGTCTTGCCCATGAGGCATGGTTCACAAGTATCAAATGATTCCAAAAGTCCATCCGCATGGAGTTTCTTCATGCGCTTTACACCAATATGACCTAAACGACAGTGCCACAAGTATGTTGCACTATCATTATCAACTTTGCATATTTTGGCATCAATATTATGAATATATGTATCACTACGATCGAGATTCAATAAACCATTCATATTGGGTGTATGACCATAGAAGGTTTTATTCATGTAAACAAAACAACAATTATTCTCTGACTTAAATGAATAAACGTATTGCAATAAACATGATCTAATCTTGTTCATGCTCAACGCAAACAGCAAATAACATTTATTCATGCTCAACACTAATCCCGAAGGTAGAGGGAGTGTGCGATGGTGATCATATCAATCTTGGAAACACTTCCAACACACATCGTCACCTCGCTCTTGACTAGTCTTCGTTTATTCCGCAACTCCTTTTTCAAGTTACTAATCTTAGCAACTGAACCGGTATCAAATATCCAGGGGCTACTACGAGCACCAGTAAGGTACACATCAATAACAAGTATATCAAATATACATTCGTTTATTGAAATCAAGGTAAGAACTAGGGTTTGGAGATGAGATGGTGCTGGTGAAGATGTTGATGGAGATGAAATCTCCCACGACGAGAGGAGCGTTGGTGATGATGACGGCTTCAATTCCCCTCCCCCCCTCCCCCGAGGGAGGTATTCCTGACAGAATCGCTCCGCGAGAGAGCAAAATTGCTCCGCCTATGGTTCCGCCTCGAGACGGTGGGGACTGGTCACAAAAATCTTCTTTTTATTATTCCGAGGTAAATGGCTTCATATAGAAGAAGATGGATATCGGTGGACTTTCATGGGCCCCACAAGCTCAGTCGGCGTGCCATTGGTGGTGGGCACGCCCTTGGGTTTGTGGGCCCATGGTGGGTCTTCTTTGGTATCTTTTTTCCTCCAGTATTTTTTATACATTTCAAAACAAATCTCCATATATTGTCAGGTCATTTGGAGCTTCGGAGAATAGCTGTCTCTGTTGTAGCTTATTCATGCTCAGTATTCCAACTGCGAGCAATCTCCCTTTTCTTATATAACTTGCAATCTAGGAGAGAAAAGGGATTAGAACTGCATCATAGAGTAAAACATAACTCTAAAATATTATAAATAATAGTAGAAAAACATGATGCAAAATGGATGTATCATAAGGCGCAATGTGCTTTCTGCGTGAAACGAATCATGCAAGAGCTGCCAGAAGAGCCCCCTTCTATGCCTGCCTATGAAATCCGTGGATACGACCAACAACACATTGCACAGTAACTCATCCTACATGGTCGAGTACCACGCCATCCTTCGTACTCTAGAAAAATGACACGATGTTAGAAAATTAGCTCAGTGGCATTTGACCGTACACCTGTCGGTGCGTGGTGTTTGCCATGGACATCGTCCACTGGGGAGGAGTGTACCTGGCTATGGGCGGGTCCTAGGTGGACGATGTCGTGGTAAAAGGCTAGCAGGCATGTCGGTGCTGGTGGCGAAGGTCCGGCAATGCATGTGTAGCGATCGGAGAGGTACAATGGCGGCGGAGGAGGATGAGGGTGAGAATGCAAAGCAATGGAGAGAAGGGGCAGATTGGAAAAGAATGAAACCAGGATGGAGGATTTATTGGGTCGGGGGTGTCGGGGGATTGGAAAAGAATGTGGTCGCTTTCTGGACTCATGCAAAGCTCCCCCCCCCCCCTCCGCTTTGCTTTCAATTTACGGGAAAAAGTGCGCCTGGACCGTTCGGCAGACTGATACGATCTCGTGTTCGATGACAGAACACATTCAGACAGCCCGGCCCGGATATATGCCGGTGGTTTGAGGCTTGGCGTTGGAGATGCCCTTAGAAAAAAAGGTAAATACAGTAAGAGTCCTAGAACTTGCACGCGACCATCAGTTTGTTGCACAAATTTATAAAAAATTGTGATTGTGGTCGTTGAACTTGCACGGGCATGCAAATACGGTCACATATCTCGTATGCGGGCGTATCTAGTGCATGTGTGGCAGCCCGGCCCGGATATATGCCGGTGGTTTGAGGCTCGGCGTTGGAGATGCCCTTAGAAAAAAAAGGTAAATACAGTAAGAGTCCTAGAACTTGCACGCGACCATCAGTTTGTTGCATAAATTTATAAAAAATTATGATTGTGGTCGTTGAACTTGCACGGGCATGCAAATACGGTCACATATCTCGTATGCGGGCGTATCTAGTGCATGTGTGGCATGCCAACATGGATAGGGCCCACGGTCAGTGCCAGATGGCGCTCCTCGCGACACGGTTTTTGCAAAAAAAAAAAAGAACAGAAAATTCACCTTTTTTATTTGCCGAAAAATACCAACTACTGTTGGGTCCCACATGTTGATACAAACAGAAAATTCACACGAAATAGTGTGGGCATTGGGTTTTGAGCCCAAAACCGAATGTTGGTAACCTAGCGGGTCTCGCCATTCGACCTAAAGATTTTGATGCTTCATTAGATAACTTTTTTTTGAGGGCTTTCATTAGGATAACTAGAGCTTAATATACTACTCCATTTAAATGGGTTGCGGTCTATCTGGCCCATTTTGCACTTGTTCTTTTTTAGAAATTTGTAGATATATTTAAATTGTTACCTCGGTGTCTTATAAATATTGTGCATAAAAACGGAATCTTAATTTTTAAAACTGGCCGGTATTATTTTTAAAATATTCAAACATTTTAAATAATATATATGAATTATAAAACGTTTGTAGAATTATAATACAACTATTTTAAAATTTAAAAATTTAAAATATTATTTAAATTACACAAAAGTTTAAATAATTATACACAAATTTTTATAGTTCAATATTTGTAAAATTAAAAATACTCATAGTTTAAAATTTAAACTGTTGTTATGAATATTTAGTTGTGTCTAATATTTAAATATATATTTTTTGGATATGATTCATGAGTAAAAATTATACGCAAGTGAATATTCATAAATATTAAGTAAACTTTTGTATTTATGATATTTTATAATTTAAATATAAGCCATGGGTTTACAATGTAAATGTCTGTATTAACTAAATATTTTTTGTGAGGTGTATATTTAATAAATAGTTGATTCTACATTTTACTTGTATTAAGTGGCTTCATGTGCACGACAGGTCTTTGGTTGATAATCTCGGATGTTTTATAATTCATAAGTATCATTTCAATATATGTATATTTTAAAAATAATACACGAACAAGTTTCAACAGTAAGTTATTTTCTTTATATGTAAAATACTTATAACACACAAATATATGAAAGTTATCTTATTACTAAGATTATAATTTTTATAATTTTTTCAGTCTACCATCTAGAAATTTCTAAAAAAACGAAGAAGTGCAAAATGGGCCGCACAGACTGCGGCCCATTTGTGCTCGCGCCTTTGTTCTACTATATTAAGGCCTAGTTATCTTTTTAGACATCAAAATGTTTAGGTTGGATTCCGATATCACTCCCTCCCCAGGTTATGACAAGTGGTGTGTTGCATGTGCGTTACTTGTTGCAAGCTGGAAGTTTTCTCTTTTTTCGTAAATCTGTTTATTTAAAACGTTTTATCTCTTAAATCGTGCGTCCAAATCTCGAATCGTTTTCACCGTTGAAACCCTCGCGTCGATATCTTGAACACTAGATCCCACGCTGATAGGTTTTGACGAACTTTTTTTTGACAAAAACCGAACCAGGAGCATGTTTTTCTTTTCTTTTCGGAAGCCATTTCCGAGAGGCACGACCGTGCGGAAGCAAATCCATGCCTCTCGCGGAAGCAAAACCGTGCCACTCATGAAAGAAAAAAACGCATTTCCCCGTTTTTGAGAGGCACGGCCGTGCCTCTCTCGGAAGCAAATTTGTGTCTCTTGCGGAAGCAAAACCGTGTCTCTCACGAAAGAATAAAAAGAAAAAGAAAACGTGTTTTTTCATTTTCTGAGAGGCACGTCTCACGGAAAAAAAAGAGAAAACGCATTTTTTTTTCATTTTCGAGAGACACGACGATGCCTCTCGCGGAAGCAAAAGTGTGCTTCTCATGAAAGAAAAAAAAAGAAAACATATTTTTTTCCCGTTTTCGAGAGGCAAGGTCGTGCCTCTCCCGAAGTAATACCGTGCCTCTCGTGAAAGAAAAAGCATATGCCTCCCACGGGAAAGAAACGCTTTTTCCCACGCATTTTATAATTAAAAAGCTAAATAAGACAGATGAAAAATTGAAAAGCAAAAAAAAACTACATCTAAAAAGCCGAAAATACGTGCGAAAATGTGATCGTTGGAGAGGGCGCTCCTCAACTTGGTTCTCTCGTTGGATTCGCTAGACCGGCTAGCTTGCCAGCGGTGGGTTGTGGGTTGGAAACCCAGTCCCCACACTATTTCTTGTTAATTTTATCTTTGTGTTGACATGTCGGACCCAGCAGTAGTTGGCACTTTTCCGCAAAGAAAAAAAAAGCCAGTATTTTTTTGTTTGCAAAAACGTGTCACGCCGAGCGTCATCTGACACTGACAATGGAAACTGTCCACGTTGGCATCCACGCATGCACTGAATACGCCCATGTATGGAATATGTGACCGTACCACCATAGTAGAGAAGTACAGCGAGTTGCCAAAAGAATGAAGTTATGCAACAAAAGCAAAGCAAAATGTGCTGTCCAACCAAACAGCAGCTTGCTAGCAAGTAGAGCATACGGCATCCGCACACATGTATCAATGTATGTATGCATGAACAGATGGTCGTGTGGTTGTTTGTGCATGGGCGGATGATCGCCGAACGGAACTGCCGATGGATGGGGACACACCTGGCATAAATTAAAAGGCTTGATAGTGGAGAACAAGGATCCGGTTTGTGTGCTTTTTTCGCATGCTTTTATCCGTGCTCCTACTTCATCCTACGGCTGTTTTTTTTTTCCTTTTTCTTTCTAATCTAATCATTTCCCTTCTGATTTTAAAAGGATGGGGTCGGGTTTTATTTTGTTTCAATCAAATCAATCCACGTACGCGGGAGTACGGATGGACGCACGTGCGGGGAGCAGGCAAGTCTCGTCCGGAGAGGATCCGGCTTGCCTGCTTCCTCCCCATGCTCCCACTTCATCCTCCGGAGAGCAAGGCACATGAACACTTTGGCCCATGGTCTGCTGATTGCTGATTCACCTAGAAACGGGGCCTGACTTCTAGCGATGTGTGTTCATTCATGTAAAGATAAATACATCAATGGTGCATGGAGTTGTACACCACCTGTAGTTTGGTACTAAAATTACTCCTTCGATTCAAAATAAGTGTCGCGTTGTTGAATTGTAGTTAATTGAAAACTGCAACACTTCATATTTGTGACGCCCCCGATTCAATCGTACACTAATCATGCACACAAATGTGTACGATCAAGATCACGGACTCACGGGGAGATATCATAATACAACTCTAAAACATAAATAAGTCATACAAGCATCATAATACAAGCCAGGGGCCTCGAGGACTCGAATACAAGTGCTCGATCATAGACGAGTCAGCGGAAGTAACAATATCTGAGTACAGACATAAATTAAACAAGTTTGCCTTAAGAAGGCTAGCACAAACTGGGATACAGATCGAACGAGGCGCAGACCTCCTGCCTGGGATTCTCCTAACTACTCTTGGTCGTCGTCAGCGGCCTGCCCGTAGCAGTAGGCACCTCCAGTGTAGTAGGAGTCGTCGTCAACGATGGCGTCTAGCTCCTGGACTCCGGCATCTGGTTGCGACAACCAGGTAGAAGGGAAAGGGGGAAAAGAGGGAGAAAAACAACCGTGAGTACTCATCCAAAGTACTCGCAAGTAAGGAGTTACACTACATATGCATGGATATATGTGTAAAGGGCCATATCAGTGGACTGAACTGCAGAATGCCAGAATATGAGGGGGATAGCTCATCCTGTCGAAGACTACGCTTCTGGCAGCCTCCGTCTTGCAGCATATAGAAGAGAGTAGACTGAAGTCCTCCAAGTAGCATCGTATAGCATAATCCTACCCGGCGATCCCCTCCTCGATGCCCTGTTAGAGAGCGACCACCGGGTTGTATCTGGCACTTGGAAGGGTGTGTTTTATTAAGTATCCGGTCCTAGTTGTCATAAGGTCAAGGTACAACTCCAAGCCGTCCTGTTACCGAAGATCACGGCTATTCGAATAGATTAACTTCCCTGCAGGGGTGCACCACATAACCCAACACGCTTGATCCCATTTGGCCGGACACACTTTCCTGGGTCATGCCTGGCCTCGGAAGATCAACACGTCGCAGCCCCACCTAGGCACAACAGAGAGGTCAACACGCCGGTCTAAACCTAAGCGCGCAGGGGTCTGGGCCGATCGCCCTGAGCACACCTGCACGTTGCGAGGGCGGCCGGAAGCAGACCTACCCTAGTGGCGTTCCAGTCTAATCCGGCGCGCGCCGCTCCGTCGCTGACGTCAAAAGTGCTTCGGCTGATACCACGACGCCGGGATACCCATAACTACTCCCGCGTAGATGGTTAGTGCGTATGGACCAAATGGCCAGACTCAGATCAAATACCCAGATCTCGTTAAGCGTGTTATGTATCCGCGAACGCCGACCAGGGCCAGGCCCACCTCTCTCCTAGGTGGTCTCAAACCTGCCCTGTCGCTCCGCCACAAAGTAACAGTCGGGGGCCGTCGGGAACCCAGGCCCACCTCTACCGGGATGGAGCCACCTGCCCCTTCAGCCCCCATCTCCGATCAGTATCACAGGTAATATAACAGTGTAAAGTATATAGTATATGTCCGCGATCACTTCCCGAAGTGATCACGGCCCAGTAGTATAGCATGGCAGACGGACAAGAGTGTAGGGCCACTGATGGAACACTAGCATCCTATACTAAGCAAGTAGGATTGCAGGTAAAGGTATCAACAGCAGTATCAAAGACAGGCTATGCATCAGGATAGGAATAACGAAAGCAGTAACATGCTACACTACTCTAATGCAAGCAGTATAGAGGAGAGTAGGCGATATCTGGTGATCAATGGGGGGGGGCTTGCCTGGTTGCTCTGGCAAGAGAGAGGGGTCGTCAACACCGTAGTCGTACTGAGTAGCAGCGGCGTCGGTCTCGGTGTCTAGCGAGAGAAGAGGGGGGAAGAAACAATGAATACAATGCAAACAGATGCGTAACGATGCATGTCAAAGCAAAGCGTGATGCTAGGCGTTCCCTAACGCGGTATGAGGTTATACCGGTGAAGGGGGAAAACATCCGGGAAAATATCCCCGGTGTTTCGCGTTTTCGGGCAAAGGAGCTGGAGGGGGAAAGTTGCGAGTTGGATATGTTAGAGATGCGTGGCGAACGAACGGGCCGCGTATCCGAGTTCGTCTCGTTTTTCTGAGCAACTTTCATGTACAGAGTATTTTTTTTCCGAGATACGGTTTATTTTATATAATTTTTGAAGTTTCAATAATATTTTGGAATTATTAATTAATTCGAAATAAATGGGGAAAATGCTATGGGTACAAGAAGTGTACCCAGCACTATGTACATGCAGCTTACAGGTGGGTCTAGAGGACTTAGTTAGCGGTGTGTGTCAACCATTGACCAGTCAGCAGTTGAACCGGTCAACTGGGTCAGGGGGCCTACATGTCATGGACTCAGGCATTTAACAAATTTTATTAACCAGTTTAACTAACTTGTGGGGCCAGACTGTTAGTGTCACAGGATTAGTTGACTTAATTAAAATGTTTGACTGGTGAATTAATCTAGTAGGGCCCATATGTCATACAAACAGAGTTAGTAAATTTATTTATCCATGTTTTGTTAATAGGAGGACCCACATGTAAGTGACTACTTAGGATGGGGGTTAATTAGACCTACCACTAATCTAATCAGGGATTTGCCGCATCGGCTGTGGCACAGACAGCTTGTTACGGGAGAGAATGAGAGGAAATAGAACACACTTCAGCCATAGGCAGTGAGTATACGTACAGGTTGGAGCCGCTCCTGGCCTAGTGGAGATCATGGGGTTGCCCACTACTCTAAGACGTGTGCACGAATATAAACTGCAGCGCTACCATCTACTGCACCGTAGAGCATCATCTATACAAGAGCTCGTACACTACACATAACGTACACACTAACACAGACACCCACGGTTGGGCACGCACGCACACATGTGTGCGGCGTCCATGGCCATGGCGACCAAGGGAGGCGTAGCGCCGGGGAAGCAGCAGCAGCCCTGGTGGGCGCAGCCAACCGCCGACGGGTGCTGGCCAGGGGCGCGCGCAGTGCAGGCAGGGGCAACTGCAGCAGCAGCAGCACGCGGGCGCGCGGGCGACGCATTGGCGAGGCGGCAATAGGCGCGTGCGGGGGATGACCAAAGGAAACAGGCAACAGCGGCGGAACCGGCCGGGCGCGGATGCACGAGGCAGGGGAGTGCGGTGAGCGCGGCCAGGAGCGCGAGCTCCGGCGCTCAGCCACGACGGCCAACGGAAACGAGGGAAGGGGGAAGCAGGGGGAATCGGCTCTAAGTAGGGCGAGGGGGCCGCGGATGCGCGCCACGGCGCCATGGCATCCGTGGATGCGGTGCCACGATCCCCTATGAACAGGACGAGGAAGAAAACGGGAGGGATTTGGGCTGGGCTGACTTACGGCCCAAATAGCATAGTAGGTTTCAGTTGTTTTCTCTTTTCCTAAATTCTGTTATAATGTTACAACTCTGTTTTCTATTTCTTTTTGCTAGCAAAAAGATTCTTGCTTAATATGAAACTTTGCACATAAATTCTACTCAACACTACAGGGTTTCACAAAAAAGTTTGAGGTCAAATTGTAATTGTTCAAATTTACTTTTGAATTTAAATATGTTTATTTAATGTTGGCTGCACTGTTTTAAATAGGTTAAGGGCATTTAATTATTTTAAAATATGTTGGTTCCTACATGAAAATTACCTAGTGAATATTTCAAACTCACCGAACATTTTTGTTTTATTGTTTGAAAAAATAAAATTTTGACATGCAATTTAAATATGATTTCGAACTGGGTTTTGACCAAGTGAGGTTTAGCCAAATAATTGTGATGGCATAACATCATTAGCGTGAGTTTACTGTAGCATAACTATCGGGTGGTTACAATATCACTCTGTGCATTTTAAAACCGAACCAAAAAACCATACCGAAAATAAACCGAACCGAATTTATGGTTTTTATGGTTTCTGGTTTCGATATGGTATGAACTTTTCATACCGATTTGAACTTTGGTTTTTATGGTATATACCGAAAAGCCGAACAGTTAACCGAATAAACCGAAATAAAAAATAAATTTATATTTCTTGAGATGAACAACCGTACAAGTTATCATTTTCCTTGTACATGAATCAAATTCACTACCAAGCACGTAAATTTTCCTTGTAACATAGTCATTTTTCTCTTTCTAAAATGCTAAGCACGTCCATAACCATCAACAGTTGAATCAATGCATGCATATATACTTATATATATACTCATATACTATTTGTGTAAAATAGTATGTGTTTTGAGTCATAAATTTGCAAATTATTATTACGTCATTTTCAAATTCGCGTCAACTTTGATTTTTATGGTATATACCGAAACCATACCAAAATAATTTGGTATATATCGAAACCGAACCGTATTTTATTTTCATACCGTGTTTACCAAAGTATTAATACCATACAAACTAAAAAACGTATAAACCGAACCATGTAAACCGAATAAACCGAACGCACAGGGTGAACTTCATATGAATCAGAGGTATTAAAAAGTAAAAAATAAAACTGGTCCCAAAACTTGATACACAGAGCATGTATGGTTCAATTTGCGCCTGGAGCTGTATATGGCGCTTGCGTAGCGTGCCAGCATGGTGCCAACCACCACTATCTCGTAAGGATCCTGGTAAATACCACACGTGTATCACAAACACATGTCAATTCCGAATTTTTTATATCAAATTTAGTGACGCAAGGATGCAACTTTACTACCTCCGTCCTGTAGTAGTTGTCAAACATGACAACTTCTTTTTATCACAAGTTTCAGTTTTTTTTTAGTTTCTTTTTTTGTCAGATGACAACTTTAGTTGAAAAAAAATATCACGACTGGAGTGCTTCGTGCCACACGTGTGACACTTATTATTTAGGATCTCGTAAAAAGTCTCTGAAACATCAGGCCCACCGACAGTGACCGGACAAGGTTGGAGCATCGCATTTTCTATCATGAGAAAACACCTTAAATTAGCGGAAATTGGCTTTGGCTCATAGGTGTATAAGCACGCATCGTTCAAATGCACATTTTAAAAAGTTAAAAAAATCACGAGGAAAAATCCCGAGTGTAAAACCGGACATTATATGTGCGCGCACAAAGTTTCGATGAAAAAAACATATTTTGTGGCTTGTGTAAAAAAAACAATTTTTGATGCTTGATTATAGTTATTCATGAGACATTTTTTTTGGTCTTTTTTGTACATGCCACAAAGAATGTCTTTTTTCACCGAAACTTTATGCACACACATATAATGTCCGGGTGTACACGCAAGATTTTTTCTCAAATTATTTTTTATTTTAAAATGTTTTCTACATATATTTCATAATAGGTGAATATGCAACTATGAGCCAAAACGTCACGTAAACACCACTATGCGTCTCATATCCGTTGAATCCCACTTATCAGTAAACAGTACAAAGGGATAATTCATATGGTACACATGAAGGTCAAACGCGAGACCTCATTGTATAGCGCCGGCTTCACTCCATCACGTTTGATGTCAATAAATGATAACTTTTGTTTAGACCTAATAAAGGATAACTAGACTTAGTGTCTCGGTCTTTTTTTTTGAGGTGTAGACTTAGTGTCTCGTAGTCGAACACACTCGTGGGTGCCTAAATGGGCTGCAGTCACAGCTGCCCATTTTCGATATGTTCGTTGTTTTGTTTTTCGTTTTTGAAAAAAATATGCAAATTATAATTGCGGTAAAAAGAAAATTTTGAAATATTTAGGTTCATATATTTTAGATAGGTATATAAAAAAGCAGTCATATATTAAAGAAAAATATGATCACTGGGTTTGTAATCTACTCCCTCCGTCTCATAATGTAAAACATTTTTTTCACACTAGTGTAGTATCAAAAAACGTCTTGCATTATGGGACGGAGGGATTATTTAATAAAAATATACACATATCATTTTAAGAAGTATTCATGTAAATAAATTAATATTTAAAAAATAAAAGAAAATTATAAGTAAATAATATTCATTTGAGGCTATGCAGTCTAGGGCTTACTAGACTCTTATTTATTTTTCCATACATCCTTTTCTATTTATTTTTGTAAAAGTATATAAATGTCTCTTTCCCAACAAACAAATTTATTAAAACATGTAAACACCTTTTAAGAAAACATAATTCTTTAGTATATACTACATGCATATTTAATTGAAAATGCAAACATTTTTAAAATTACATGAAATTTTACCCAAATATTATTTATTTATTTTATATTTTTAGTAAAAATCTACGCTTTTTAAAATTATACAGAAAAATAGAATACATAAAGTTATTTTAATTGTATGGAATTTTTTAAAATGATATGCAAATATTTTTAGAATCCCATGAACTTTGTTCAATGTAAGTAATTTTTTTTGTATGTATATTATTTATAATAGATGAATATTCTAATTTTATTTACATATATTTTTAAGAATCCATTAAATTAAAACTAACATATGGAAAATGTGTCCAAGTGGATGCAGCCCATTTAACCCCACGAGCGTGTTTGGCAACGAGACATTAAGCCTATTTATCATTCATAGAGTTGTAAAAAAAGTCCTTTATAGACACGAAACGTTGATTGGGTGGGTCTGACTAGCAGCCTCGGGGCTATAAGTTGAGGTCTCAAGTTATCCGTGGGCACATGCTGGCGTTTCAGGGGCTTTTTATGAGATTTTGTAGTACTAATTAGGGAGTTTTCTGCAAAAAGCAGTGCTCTAGTTCCGCGCAGTCATTGTCAGTGGGCCTGGCACTACGCTGTCACGCCAAGTGAGCGGCGTGCATAGCTGCGGATGGGAATTGAACAATACATGCATGTTGGGACAAGTTTTGACATCAGTTCTCTATATCTTTTCTAACTTTTGGCACCAAACTAATCGGCGGCGATGACCCCCAACAGCTAGATCCGGCCATTTGAGTGGATTCAATGGCGGCATTGGTCGATTGAAAGTGTCGGCTGGGGGCACCGGCGTGGCTACGGTGCGGGCGGGAGTGAATTAAACCGAATAAAGGATCAGCTAAGTCCGGTTTAAGTTCTAAAAACAAAATTTCACCCCCTACTAGTAACAAAACAAAACAAAACAAAACCCTACACCACGACGTATGACCTACTACCACGGGAAATGCTGCCCTGCTTCTCACTTTCCACTCGCTGATGCAAAGAAGACGAAGCTAGCGGTGTACTCCCTTCATAAAGAAATATAAGAGAGTTTAGATCATTAAAGTAGTGATCTAAATTTTCTTATATTTGTTTACAGAGGGAGTACAAGATAGTGGTTAACAATGTGGTAGGGTAATTGTACTGTAGCTATTGGATGCGGTTGCTTATAGGTGAAACCCCGGAACAAGTTGCTTGGCGTGGAGAAAAAGGAAAATACACAGGAGCTCTCGGGTGCTCCGCACCCCTGTACGAAAAATATTCGTAAAAAATTCTTAGAAAATCAAAAAAATCCAAAATTTCGGGATGTCAAACCTGGTTTCCCAATCTACTTCCATGTGAAATTTCGTGAAAAAATACCAAAAAACATATCCGTGGCGAAGGAATTACTGCCCGGAAAAATATATACCCAAACAGTGTTTTGCTATACATAGGAAATTTTTGTCTTTTTTGCCGCGAATACATTTCCTGGTATTTTTTCACCAAATTTCATATGGGAGTACATCGGGAACCCGTGTTTGATATCCCACAATCTCAGATTTTTTTTAAAATTTCTCGGTGTTTTTTTCCTGATATTGTACGTATAGGGGTGTGGAGCACCCGAGAGCTCTAAATCCTCTTCCGGAGAGAAACCCCTACCGTACCCGAAACGAAGTCCGCAGGGGGGGCTGGTGGCCTCAAGTTTGGTCCACGATCGATCATTCTACGCCCGTAGGATGATCAAATTACAAATCAAAATCCGTCCGTTGGATCTGGCGGCATGCATCCACTGGACGAGGGCAGGGGGTGAAGGGTCCCGGCTAGCGAATATACGCTGACAGCAATGAAGCCGCTGCGATGGATCGAGCTGGCCACTATAGTGCACGCACGTACAGATCGAGATATATCCCCATCGATGAGGCTGGCCTCTTGTCACCCTGCCTTTGCTTTCCTACCTAGTACGTACTCCATCGCGCCGCACCCATTCGGTTGATTTATTGCCGCCGCCCGTGCCAATTACACACAGCGTCCGTCGGTAGAAAACACACACTCGGTTTTGTGACATTCGGGCCTTGTACAATGCTAGGTGCTTAGAGAGATGCTTAGTAAAATAAACTGGATTTTTCTGAAGCATCAGTGTCTATTTCTACAAGAGAGACGTCTAATTAAGCGTCTGCGCGGTACAAATAAGCACCGGTGCTTAAGAAAAGCATGGTTTATTTCTCCAAGCACTTCTTATAATTATCTTGCATTGTACAAGGCATCAACTTCTCCAAGAATTATCCCAATGGGTCCAATCATTTGATATACACTAATTTCAGCGACAGTTAATTCCGGACGGAGGCTGTTCAACCTTTTCAAGACTGGAGAGATGTTCGTTGTGCCGGTGTAGTGTATCGTCCTCTCCTTGTAAAAAGGAACGGGATATCTCTCGCGATGACCCGCTTTAGATTTGGGTATACGGAGTCACGTTTTCCATCCGCGTTGGTTGGGAAATCACGTGCCCTGCTGGGTTTTCCAGTGGCTGAGATTAGTTGGTTAGCCCTGAAAGTCGTTGGAAAAGTAGGTTCAGGAATATCACAAGAACATGGTGGCTACGGCACTGGCAGTTGGAGGCAGCAATAGATATGGCGCGCGCTATGAGAGTGACGGCCAGTCTCCACGCTTGACAAGAGCTGGTGCGAGCGAGGATATTAGTAAAGTGACAGCGCAGTGAGATTTAATTGTACAGCGACAGTGCGTACGCTTGATCTGGTTTTGATGGCTAAGATAACCCTTCAAGCTCTTGAAAGCAAAACAACGCTTGCTCTTTGACTTTGATGCACAGGTTAAGTTATTATTACAGTCACTGACAGCATCGTTAACCTTCATTTGAGCACTGTTTTAAACTGCAGCATGCATACCAACAAATGGGTAGCGGTTAGCTCTCAAACTTTTCTGGCACGGAGATCCAAATGATGGGAACCCAGCCTAGTTCAGCTGGCTGATAGGAACCAGGCACGAAGATCCCCGACCCCCGACTTCTCTTCGGCTCGAATTTAGGTTACTATATTCCGGCCGTGCTAATTGAAAACAATACCTAAATGACCCATGCTAGCTAGTACTACTAGCTAGTGACAGGATAACATAATTTTACAGCCGCACTCGGTGAAGTAAAGCTCACGAGTCAAAGTGTAATTCCATTCAGTAAAGCAAAGGCACCTATGATGTAGTAGTAGCTACTCATAATGTTAATCCATAATCAGAGGCATATCTTATTAACTGCTGGTTCCAAACAAGAAGCACAAATCTGTACAAATTACAACATGTTCATCTCACCGATCGATCTACACACGCACCAGTTTGGATTCTCATCAACACGCATATGCTACACGTACGGATATGTTAATTACATCACACACAATCGAGCACCAAATTAATCCCAATACCAGGAAGAGGAGGAGGAGGAAGAAGATAATATATGTATTTGATAGATCGATCAAGATCAAATGGAGTCATCTCAACGTCCACCACGCCTTACCTGCCGATGCCGGTCCACCCGGACGAGCCAGCAAGAGAACAGCGGGCTTGGGCGGCGACGGGCGGTGGCGATCACCGGCCGGAGGTGTCGGAGGAGCAGTCGCAGTCGACGGCCTCCACCTCGCGCTTGTGGAAGCTGCGGTGGCAGCCGCACGCCGCGCAGAGGAGCGCCTCGGCGCCCGCGGGGGCGGACGCCATGAACTCGCGGCAGCCGTCCACGGCGTACCCGCCGATGCCGGCGGCGTGGTTGCGCTGGCACTCCTTGTAGTGCACCACCTTGCCGTCCTTCCTCTCGGGCGCCACCGCCGTGCCGTTGGCGAGCGCCTTGGACGCCGACCGGTCCTGCTGGGGCCCCATGGACGACGCCTTCTTGCCGGCCGGCGGCCGTCGTCGGGGCTGTGGCGTCTGGGAAGGGAGGGAAGGGAGTGGGAAGGCTTTTGCTATGGCGCCCTTGGATGCTGGTACTTATATGGGCAGGAGCACGAGAGGGAGGGGCGATGGTTTTCTCCATTTCTTTTCCGCGGGCACGCAAAGGCTTTGCGTGTAACTGCGTTTGGAGAAAAAAGGAGTCTCGCAAGGTTACAAGAATGGGCACCAGCGCGCAGTGCTCTTGTTTTAGGATCATTCGTCGGAGCACCTGGTTAATTTGGGGCGAGCATTCGGTCCACACGATGGTATCGTGTGTGGTCTGGATTTATTTCTTGTTTACGTAACCGGTTGGCGCCATGATTCGTGTAGCCATTTGTCGTGTTGATATTTTCATGTTTTTCCTTGTAATTGGTAAATTTTATGATGGACGCGCGTAGAATGATGACGTTGTCTGGCGTCGTGATGGCGTTGATGACAATATACTTGGCAAGGTCAATGCATTGATCTATTTTGAAGTTGAGACGAGGGAAGATGGAGACGACGGATTCTAGAGTGATGAGGGTATGCTAGACCGGTTGATACTCTTGGCTCACTGTGGGGCGGCTTGATGAGGCTAGTGTATTAGATGATGTGGGTTGATGCGAGGTCATGGCACATCATCAAACTTACAGTTACAGGGGTAGCGATAGAGATCGCCAGAAAGATGGCTTTGGGTTGATCTATGTATTTGTTTTCTCAGACTCCATTGAATAATTTAATAAAAGGGTTTTCTATTTCTATGCCCAGACAAACTAGCTTTGTCCACTTTCCCCTCCATTGTGCCGCCCACCCTCACCAATGCCCAAACAAGTGTTTGTTGGTCAAGGAAGTTGATTGTTAGCCAGCTATTACTGACGTGTGGGACACCCCGTGCCATGTGGCGCTCTCACGGTCGCCCGTGTGTGTGTCCACATGCATGAGCAGTCACATCATAGTCACATCAGTCCTTTCACACACGGGGAATACGCATCGCCCGTACGATGTTCCATGTGGGGAGTCGCGTTGCTGGTGTACCCGTCACCCGCCTATTAATGCCTTTTAGCCACATGCCACGCATCGGCATACACCCACTCTAGCCCGGTCCCCTTCCCTCCCCTCCCACACCCTTCTCCCCGCCGTGCGCCTCCACAACTCAAACCCTAGCTGCCTCCACTTCTATAGCCGCAACCATGGCCAGCCATGACGGTGGGACGGGAAGCAGCATCCGACAAGAGCCTAAGATTGGGGATGCCCAAGGCACCCCAAGGCAATATCTAAGGAAGACTCAAGCAGCTAAGAGCATCTCCAGCTGCGCCCCCAACAGGCCCTCCCCAAACGATTTTTTGGCGCCGGCGGGCGAAAATCGGCCCAGTCGCTCCCCGGGATCTCATTTAGCGCCGGTTTGGGCCGAAATAACAGCCGGCGAACCCGAGCTGAACCCAAGCGCCCGAGGGTCGCCTGGGGGCGCCGGCAAAAGCGAAAAGCGGCGTGGGGCCGCTCTGTCGGCGAGAGGAGGCCCTTTTCCCGCCGTTTCCTCCCGCTTCCCCCCCTCGGCTTTCGTCTCATTCTCCATTCCTCCCGCCAATCTCCTCCTCCTACCCTCCCAGCCGGCCGCCATGCCGCTGAAGAAGTACGTGATCCCCCGCGCCGCGACGGATGCCACCGCCAACGCCACCCAGCCGAAGCAGAGGAAGCAGAGGGCGCCGCCGTCTAAGCTCCCGGGCATGTCGAACGCCGATTGGAGGGCGGAAGTTCAGCGCCAGGAGGCTGTCACCACCGACCAGCGGAACAGGGCCAACACCAAGAAGGCCCGGGACAGGGCGGCGCTCGCGGCTGCGGCGGTGGCGGAGCAGGCGAATCGCTCGGCCGAACAGGCCAAGGCGGCTCGCGCGGGGATGATGAATCCACCCGGCAGCCACGGCCCGTACGCGTCCTGGAGCTAGCAAAGCATCGGTACTCCGCCCGGCTTCTCGTCGTCGCCACAACCCTGGGGGTGAACGCCGTCGCGGGGCTACGCCGACGGCGATGTGCACGGCGGGTTCAACCCCAACATCACCTTCCCCCATGGTCACCCGGCCCAGCGCACGCCCTCGTCCGCCTTCGCCGGCGTGCAGTACCCTCGGTACACCTACTCACCGCAGGCCTACGCAGCCTCCCCGACGCCACCTCTCCGTCGTGGCATGCTGCTCTTCTCACAAGCCTCCTTGTCTCATCTCGACGACACCGACGCGACGGAGGCCGACATGGACGACATCATCACGACCGGCTCGACCGCCGCCGCCTCCCTCGGGTTCACTTCCCAAGAGGACACAATGGACCTCAACGGTGACATGGACGGCGAGCTCGACTACGGCGAGGAGGAGCCTGAGGAGGAGGAGCCGGCGCCTGCTCCTGCGAGGAAGGGGAACAACAAGAAGAAGGGGGCGACCAGGACCGGCGAGCCGCACATCAAGTGGGCGTCCAAGTAGGACGAGTGCCTCGCCGAAGCGTGGAAAGTCGTCTGCCTCGACCCGATCACCGGCACAAACCAGAGCATCGACATGTATTGGGAGCGCATCAAGGCCGAGTTCGACGAACGTAAGCTCCTCGACCCCTACTTCAAAGGCGTCTACATGCAGCGCGGGTTGAAGGCAATGGCGAACCATTGGGGGCTCATCCAAACGGCGTGCAACAAATGACATGGGATTATCAAGGAGATCTTGGCTCGCCCGGAGAGCGGCGCCAGCATCGAGGATCAGGTATGGCACGCCCGTCTCTCCCTTTTCTTTTCGCCGTGCTGGCGCCCATCGACTCTTGTTCCTCGGCGCAACTGCTGCGGATGTTCGCCATGTTTCGCCAGGACAGCAGCGACCAAGATTTCAAGTACCTCCACGTCTTCAAGTGGATCGAGAAGTGCGAGAAGTGGGCGGATATCCGGCGCACCCTCGCCAAGGCCAAGGAGACATACAAGCCAGATGCACCGACGCCGGGCGTGTCAGAAGGGCGCCCGGACGACAACAAAGAGGCCAAGAAGGGGAAACACGCCGAGTCGACTACCGCACGTGTGCAGGAGTCCATCGAGCATTGCATCACCGACTTCTAGACCCGGACCGAGGAAGAGAAGACCGAGGCGCGGTGGTCGGCGTTGATGGCGAACAGCGTCGTCAAGCTCGACCTGCTCCGGACCAACGTTGCCGTGAAGAAGAGAAACACTGACTTGGCATTCCTGATGGGGGCGGACATGTCGACGATGGATGAGCAGGTCAAGGCATGGTACCTGGCGGAGCGCGGCCTCATCCTGAACCAGATGTCGTCGACGGCGCCGCCAATTCCCACGCCGACACCAACGCCACCGCCAAGCCCGAGCGATGATGCCTCCACGACGCCCAGCAGCACAGAAGCCGCACCGACGCCACCCAGCATAGAAGCCGCGCCAATGCCGCCCAGCCCGCGCACGCCGACTCCTCCAACGCCGGAGGCGGACACCACCGTTTGATGCATTGCCTACGTGTCCTTTCTTTTTGTGCACCAAACTTTTCATTTGATCGCCAAACTGTGGCAAAGGTGATCGCCGAACTGTGGCGCTGATCGCCGTACTTGTGGCGTTTTTTTTGGGCGGAATGGACCAGGTTTGAATTTGCGACGCCTTGGGGTCGACACCTGGGGGTGTGGCTGGGACCTAGATCACCCCCCAGGGCCTAAAAATCACCGAGCGCGCGTCCGAAATAGCGTCGGCCTATGCGCTGGGGGGCTGAACGAGTGGAGATGCTCTAAGCTTGGGGATGTCCCGGATGGAGTCTCCTCTTTCATCTTCAGAATTATCGGTATGTCTCACTTGGATCTATATTTTAACTCTTCACATGATATGTGTTTTACTTGGAGCGTCATTTGTTTTTGTTTGTTTTTTTGCTTGTTTTTACAATCATTTTTTTTTCTGAGCACACTATTAAGAGAGACACAAATTCATCTTGTATTATAGAATGCTCATTTGTTCTTCACTTATATCTATTTGAGTTGAGGCAATTGCTCTTGTACTTCACTTATATTTGTTAGAGCACGGTGATATGCATTTATAGAAATGATTAGGACTCTCTTGCTTCACTTATATGTTTTTAGATAGCTGAATAGTAATTGGTAATTTGCATGAATTATGTGTTGGTCCAAAAATAATGCATGTGTAGAGTGGCAAGATAAGATCACTGAACTAGATAATCTTAATTATGTGCAATTTTGCGATATTGAGATAATAATATGTGATCGTGTGAGTGAATGGTTAGAGTTAAGTAAGAATATTGTTGTTAAGGTTTGATAATATCGCATTTGTTAGGACCGAGAGTATATCGACCAGAGGGGGGGGGGGGTGAATGGGAGATTCAAAAATTCTTTGCGGATGTTTTGAACTGATCCCAAACACAACAGCGGAAATAAGGTTCGGTAGAAATGAACTTGATCAAGCATGTTATTTAGGAACATATCTATCGAGGTAGGCAGCAATAATGGTTCGAGCATATGATATCTGATACGTCTCCAACGTATCTACTTTTCCAAACACTTTTGCCCTTGTTTTGTACTCTAACTTGCATGATTTGAATGGAACTAACCCGGACTGACGCTGTTTTCAGCAGAATTACCATGGTGTTATCTTTATGCAGAAACAAAAGTTCTCGGAATGACCTGAAACTTCACAGAGATTATTTTTGGAAATAATAAAAAATATTGGCGGAAGAATCAAGGCCAGGGGGCCCACACCCTTTCCACGAGGGTGGGAGGCGCGCCTCCCCCCAGGGCGCGCCCCCTACCTCGTGGGCCCCCTGGTGCTCCATCGACCTCAACTCCAACTCTATATATTCATGTTCGGAGAGAAAAAATCAGAGAGAAGGATTCATCGCGTTTTATGATACGGATCCGCCGCCAAGCCCTAAACTCTCTCGGGAGGGCTGATCTGGAGTCCGTTCGGGGCTCCAGAGAGGGGAATCCGTCACCATCGTCATCATCAACCTTTCTCCATCACCAATTTCATGATGCTCACCGCCGTGCGTGAGTAATTCCATCATAGGCTTGCTGGACGGTGATGGGTTGGATGAGATTTATCATGTAATCGAGTTAGTTTTGTTAGGGTTTGATCCCTAGTATCCACTATGTTCTGATATTGATATTGCTATGACTTTGCTATGCTTAATGCTTGTCACTAGGGCCCGAGTGCCATGATTTCAGATCTGAACCTATTATGTTTTCATGAATATATGTGAGTTCTTGATCCTATCTTGCAAGTCTATAGTCACCTACTATGTGTTATGATCCAGCAACCCCGAAGTGACAATAATCGGGACCACTCCCGGCGATGACCATAGTTTGAGGAGTTCATGTATTCACTATGTGTTAATGCTTTGGTCCGGTACTCTATTAAAAGGAGGCCTTAATATCCCTTAGTTTTCAATAGGACCCCGCTGCCACGGGAGGGTAGGACAAAAAATGTCATGCAAGTTCTTTTTCTTAAGCACGTATGACTATATTCGGAATACATGCCTACATTACATTGATGAATTGGAGCTAGTTCTATGTCACCCTATGTTATAACTGTTGCATGAATAATCGCATCCGCCATAATTCTCCATCACCAATCCAATGCCTACGAGCTTTTCACATATTGTTCTTCGTTTATTTACTTTTCCGTTGCTACTGTTACAATCACTACAAAACTATCACTGTTACTTTTGCCACCGTTACCGTTACTTTCATACTACTTTGCTACTAAATACTTTACTGCAGATATTAAGTTATCCAGGTGTGGTTGAATTGACAACTCAACTGCTAATACTTGAGAATATTCTTTGGCTCCCCTTGTGTCGAATCAATAAATTTGGATTGAATACTCTACCCTCGAAAACTGTTGCGGTCCCCTATACTTGTGGGTTATCAAGACTATTTTCTGGCACCGTTGACGGGGAGCATAGCTCTATTCTTTGAGTCACTTGGGATTTATATCTGCTGATCACTATGAGGAACTTGAAAGACGGGAAAACCAAACTTTATCCATCAACTACGAGGGGAGGTAAGGAACTGCCATCTAGCTCTGCACTTGATTCACCTTCTGTTCTGAGTAAGCTTGCGACACCTAAACCTGCTTCTGCTATTAATTCTGATATGTCGCATGTTATTGATGATGCCACTTCTACTATGCATGGTACTTATGATGAAACTACTTCTATTCTTGATACTACTGTGCCACTTGGTGAATTTCTTGATGAACAACTTGCTAGGGCTAGAGAGAATGAAATTATTGAAACGGATAATATTGATGAAAGTGATGATGAAGATTCTCCCCCTAGATATGAATTGCCTGTTGTGCCTGAGGGTTATGTTATGGATGAAGAAACTGCTAGAGACTTTCTTGCTTGCAATGACAGAAGTGATCTTAAGAAATTATTAGCTAAGCTGAAACAAAAATCTCTGAATGCTAGAATGAAATATGATCCTGCTTATGCTACTTCACCTATCTTTGTTACTGATAAGGATTATGAATTCTCTGTCGACCCTAATATAATTACTTTGGTTGAATCTGATCCTTTCTATGGCTATGAATCTAAAACTGTTGTGGCACATCTTACTAAATTAAATGATATAGCCACCCTCTTCACTAATGATGAGAAAACTCGCTACTATTACATACTTAAAATATTTCCGTTCTCATTAAAGGGTGATGCTAAGACTTGGTTTAATTCTCTTGATCCTGGTTGTGTGCGTAGTCCCCAGGATATGATTTATTACTTCTCTGCTAAATATTTCCCTGCTCATAAGAAACAAGCTGCTTTATGGAATATATATATATACATATATATATATATATATATGTATATATGTATGTATGTATATATATATATAATTTTATGCAAATTGAAGAAGAGAGTCTCCCACAAGCTTGGGGAAGGCTTCTCCAATTACTTAATGCTTTGCCTGATCATCCTCTTAAGAAAAATGAAATACTTGATATCTTTTATAATGGACTAACCGATGCTTCCGGAGACCACCTGGATAGTTGTGCTGGTTGTGTTTTCAGGGAAAAAACTGTTGATCAAGCTGAAATTCTATTGAATAATATGTTGACTAATGAAAACAATTGGGCACTTCCTGAACCAACTCCTAAGCCAACTCCGAAGAAAAGGGGTATTCTATTTCTCAGTCCCGAAGATATGCAAGAGGCAAAGAAATCTATGAAGGAAAAATGTATAAAAGCTAAAGATGTTAAGAATTTACCTCTCGTTGAAGAAATACATGGTCTTAATTTACCGCCTGTTGAAGAAACACACGGTCTTGATAACCCGACACGGGTAGTAAAGGTAAATTCTCTCTATAGATTTGATGAAGGTGATATTCCTCACTATAAGTCTGCTAGACAATGCTTAGATGAGTTTGACAATTTTATTGTTAAACAAGAAAACTTTAATGCATATTTTGGTAGAGAATTAAAACGCAATGCTTATATGATTGAACACATGAGTGATTATATATCTAGAGCTAAAGGTGAACTTAAACTCATTAGTAGACATGCTTCTATGGTTACCACTCAAGTAGAACAAGTACTTAAAGCTTAGAATGATTTGCTCAATGAATAAAATAGTAAAAATAATGAATTTGTTGTTAGAGTTGCAACTAGAGGGGGTAAAGTGACTCAGGAACCTTTGTATCTTGAGGGCCACCCTAAGAGAATTGAGCAGGATTCTCAGAGAAATAATTTAGATGTACCTAGTCCTTCTAAAAAGAAGAAAAAGAAGAATGATAGGACTTTGCATGCTTCAGTGAACCTATTGTTGACACACTTGAGAATCCCAATGATATTTCTATTTCCGATGTTGAAACACAATCTGGTAATGAACATGAACCTAGCAATAATAATGATGTAGAAATTGAACCTGTTGTTGATCTTGATAACCCACAATCAAAGAATCAACGTTACGATAAGAGAGACTTTGTTGCTAGGAAGCACTGTAAAGAAAGAGAGCCATGGGTTCAGAAACCCATGCCTTTTCCTCCTAAGTCATCCAAGAAAAAGGATGATGAGGATTTTGAGTGCTTTGCTGAAATGATTAGACCTATCTTGCGTATGCGTTTGACTGATATGCTCAAAATGAATCCTTATGCTAAGTATATGAAAGGAATTGTTACAAATAAAAGAAAGATACCGGAAGCTGAAATTTCCACCATGCTTGCTAAGTATACTTTTAAAGGTGGAATACCTAAGAAACTTGGAGATCCAGGAGTACCAACTATACCATGCTCCATTAAAAGAAACTATGTTAAAACTGCTTTATGTGATCTTGGAGCCGGTGTTAGTGTTATGCCTCTCTCTTTATATCGTAGACTTGATTTGAATAAGTTGACACCTACTGAAATATCTTTGCAAATAGCTGATAAATCAACTGCTATACCTGTTGGCATTTGTGAGGATGTGCCTGTTGTGGTTGCAAACGTTACTATTTTAACGGACTTTGTTATTCTTGATATTCCCGAGGACGATAGTTTGTCTATTATTCTTGGAAGACCCTTTTTGAATACTGCAGGTGCTGTTATTGATTGAAACAAAGGCAATGTCACTTTTCATGTTAATGGCAATGAGCATACGGTACACTTTCTGAGGAAACAACCTCAAGTTCATAGTATAAACTCTATTGGAAAAATTCCATCGATTATTTTTGGAGGTTTTGAATTTCCTCTTCCTACTGTCAAAAAGAGATATGCTATTCTTATTATTGGGGACGTGCATATCCGCGTTGAGGTAACCTAGTGTTATTCGGAATTTCTCCGGTTTCATGTTACTCGAAATGAGTTTGTTAACAAGACCTGATCAACCTTGTTAGTGGATTCCTTTTGATGAGCATGAGATGGATGAAGTTAGAAAGCACAACCTTATGTACCCTCCTTTTACTTTCTAATTTTTAGAATAAATAAAGCAAAATTAGTATTTTCTGTCAGTTTTCTGAATTATCCGTGCAATAAAAAAATACCCCGAAAATAAAAGTTCTCCAAATGCCCCGAAATTGAAATATGATCTTTTCTGAAATATTTGAGAATATCTGGCACTGAGAACACAGTAGGGGAGCAAGCACCTGGCCACGAGGGTCCAGGGCGCGCCCACCCCTACAGGGCGCCCCCTGCCTCGTGGGCCCATGGTGGCTCCCCTCCACTTATTCCAGCCACCACACACTCCTTCTTCCTCCCAAAAAAATCACCAACCAGCTCAAGCACGAGTTCTAGCTCATTTTGCTGCGACTTTCGATCTCCTTGCTCAAAGCACCTCTCACAAAACTGCTTTGGGGGATTGTTCATTGGTATGTAACTCCTCCAATGGTCTAATTAGTTTTTGTTCTAGTACTTTATTCATTGCAAATTTGTGCTGCCTAGGTGACCATGTTCTTGAGCTTGCATGTCAAATTTATATGGTTCGAAGTAGTTCTAATGCATGATATAGTCTCTAGGCACTTGTAGGAGTAGTTGCAATCAGTTTTGTTGAGTTTGGTTCACTTTTATTTGAAGTTACTAAAATTTTCAGAAATTTTTCACAGGAAGAAATATGTTTAGGAAAATGTACCAACGTGGCCCTTCAAGGAAGCAAGGACCCATGCTCGCAATGCGCGATGCCGACGATGAACCACCAAGGGAAGCTCAAGTGCGGGCTTGTGAATGGCCTTCAGAGGACTTCATGGATCGAGCAGGAATCAAGGAAGAATTCAACGCATATGTGCGTAATGATGATCTTGTGAGCTTCGAGGCAGATACGTGTCGTCAGTACCACTATCTCACTGATTCCTTTGTGAGGAGGTTTGAATTTTCATCATCATGCAATTCTCAAACTGTCCTATTTGATCTTTATGAAAATTCTTATACTATGGACTTAGAGGATTTTAATACTGCTTGCAAACTTCCATAATGGGGTAGTCCTAGTGAACCTCACAAATATGAGTTTAGAGATTTTCTTGCTAGTATAACCGTGGGGGAATCTAGAGACATAACACAAGCTACCATAGGGAGCATTCATTTTCCTGCTATACATTATTTTGCTCTCTTCATAGGTAGGTGCATAAATGGTAAGGATGAAGCATGTCACATGTGTGTCCCTAATCTCAGTGTTCTCAGGAGTGCTGTGTAAGGAGATAAACATTATAATTTGAGAGCCATTGTTGCACGTAGGTTGCATAATAATAGAATTAATGGAGATTTCTTTGGCGGAATTTATGCAACCTTCTTATCTGAATTTTAATGCCATGGTTCACCATCAGTTTGTTGAGAGGAATGAACCACCTCTCCAGTATCGACTAATCTTTGACAGGCGTCACGCCGTCAATATTGTCCTCCCTGCTCCTACTCTCTTTGACTTTCAGGCAAAGGGGAGATATTTTATAACCAGGGAGGAGGCAAATGAGTACGAGAGGAGGACGAGGGCAGCTCGCCTCCACGCTGCAGCCCATGATGCAATAGCCGTTGCATCTCAGTACGACCCCAGTTACAACTTTGGATATCCGCCAGCCATCCGTGGTAGTAGACCAACTTAGGCCAAAAGTCTAAACTTGGGGGAGTACGTATTTCTCACCGACATTACATTTATGTTCACACACTCATTGCCAGTTGTCGATGCTCATACTTTTTCACTGTAAAATCCATGCTAGTTTATTTTCCTTTTTATGCTTTCTTCTTGTGTGTTTGAAAAACCTTAAGAAAAACCAAAAAAAATTAGTAGTAGCCATTAGCTAGTTTACTTTTCTTGCTGTAGTAGTAATAATTAAAAGAAAACCCAAAAAGATTTCTCGTTCTTCTTTTGCTTGTTGGGAGCTTTCCCATGTAAATAGTTTTATTTCTTTTCTTTTCTTTGGGGATCGATAGGAGAAGACCATAATGAAAATGTTAAAGTGGCTCTTATATGCATTATTGTTGATTTAACCAAGAGCCCGTATTGCCTCGTCTTCTCCTGTTTATTGAATGCTCGCAGATTTTAGCTTAGTCCAATGCACGTGCACTATCATTATTATACACATCATTTGGGTGTGCAAGTGAAAGACAATAATGACGATATATGATGGACTGATTGAGATGAGATAAGCTGGTATGAACTCGACCTCTCTTGTTTCTGTAAATATGATTAGTTCATCGTTCCTGATTCAGCCTATTATGAATGAACATGTTTGCAATGACAATTAGAGATTATAGTTGCTTATGCCATGCTTAATTAGCTAGGAGTTTATAATGGTTTATCTTGCGTGCCAACATGCTATTAAAATGGTTGTGATATGGTATAGTAGGGTGGTATCCTCCTTTGAATGATTCAAGTGACTTGACTTGGCACATGTTCACACATGTAGTTGAAACAAATCAACATAGCCTTCACAATATTTATGTTCATGGTGGATTATATCCTACTCATGCTTGCACTCAATGTCTATTAATTTTAATGCATGTTCATGACTGTTGTCGCTCTCTATTTGGTCGCTTCCCAATCTTTTTCTAGCATTCACTTGTACTGAGCGAGAATACTGCTTGTGCATCCAATCCCTTAAACCCAAAGTTATTCCATATGAGTCCATCATACCTTCTTATATGCGGTATCTACCTGCCGTTCCAAGTAAATTTGTATGTGCCAAACTCTAAACCTTCAAATGAAATTCTGTTTTATCGTGGAAGTTTTATTCCATTTGATATTCCTTTTCTGCGAAACTCTAAAATAAGGAATAAACAGAAACTGGCACTGGGCTCTAGGTTAATAGGTTAGTCCCAAAAAATATATAAAATAACATATTAATGCATATAAAACATCCAAAACAGATAATATAATAGCATGGAACAATCAAAAATTATAGATACGTTGGAGACGTATCAAGCATCCCCAAGCTTAATTTCTGATCGTCTTCGAGTAGGTAAATGATAAAAACAAAATTTTTCATGTGGAATGTTACCTAACATATTTATCAATGTAATTTCCTTTATTGTGGCATGAATGTTCAGATCCGTATGATTCAAAACAAAATTTTAATATTGACATAAAAACAATAATACTTCAAGCATACTAACAAGGTAATTATGTCTTCTCAAAATTTAGAAATCAAAGATTCAATTAAAAGTTAAAAGCTACATGTGGTATCTTTAATGGGGAGTTATGCTAAACAAATACAACCTCGTTCGTCCAAATTGGAAAGGAAGCAAAAAGTGTGGCTTTTGCACTCACAATGAGACAATCAAACACCTCCTTTTCATTGCAAATTTGCATGCTCTATGTGGTCAGTCATCCAAATAGCGTCCAATTTGAATCCGCCCACAAGTGTTTCCAATATTTTTGGTCATTGGTTGGAGTTATTCCATATAGGTTCATAACCCTAATAAGGGTGAGACATATGTCTTATTATGTTTGCTTTGGTTACGTCGAAATAATTTCTTTCTAGTACCAAAAACTCTTCTCCTTTGCAGGTGAAATTTCGTTGTACACACTCGCTTCTTACGTGGTCTACGCTACACCGAACGGGGTACCAACCGCTATTCAAGACGGTGTGTGTGTCAGATTAGAGCGGGTGGTCAGGGAGGATTACCCAACATGGATGGTAGCATACTCTCTGGATCGGTCCACCACCTATTTTGACATAGGCACAACGTCAGTGTCATATGACTATAATTGCGGATGTCAATTTTATGTCAGACTGTAGGTATATAGTTGTGTACATCTTAGTTATGCAGAGGCCAGATTTTTCTCATTATGCTTTGTGTGCTTGATGCACATTTTGAGTTAATAAAAGCACCATTTCTCAAATGATCCATGGACGACAAGAGTGCGATGATAACCAATTTTGCATACACCAACAAAATAGGCCAATATCATGGAGCTTTGGTATGCTTTTTTCGTGAAGAATGGAAGTTTCATATTAATCAGACACCAATAGTAAAAAAACTATAAAAGAAGAGCATCTCTATCCCTTCCTTCCATTAAATCTTTAAAAATATGGTTAACAAAGTAACTCCACCTAAACATTCTTCTATATCTTTAGTGCCTCAAATGTTTTTGCTTTTTATTTCTCAAAACACACGCCTTGAACCTATCTTTGCTCTAGAAAGACACACTCTCAGTAAAACTTTAGCCAACCTTCTTTCTCTTATTCATGGTGAAGTCGCCTCAATTGGTCGGCCGCGGGCTATAAAACCGCGCCGACTCACCCCCAAACCCTACCCACGTCGCCGATGACCCTTTGAGATTCGGTTTGGATAACCTTATCCCCAAGAAGTGACCCTAGGTATTGAACCCACAAGGATGTGCACTGCGACAAGGGCTCAAACAAGTTATTGTTCTTGCAATAAAGTACAGTCTTTAGCCGAAGCTTTAACAACTTGTTTGGATATAAACAATGATATAGAAATACGCATGAGTATGAGGTCATACTCTCACAATCTTGTATTTGTGCGTGAGATCTCATCTTGATAATAAACATAGTCTTGGAAGACACCCATTATGATGTGCTCACAATGCGATGAAGTGGGGGATGTGTCCAAAGTACGTCACAACCTGCATGGACAGTCAGTTGTCTAACTAATGGCCCTTACCTTCGCCCGGAGTTACCTTGGTTATGAAGAATTACTCTAGACCAAAGCATTTGATGTTTAATGACTAAACATCATTTATCTCCAAGTAATTGCTTTCCGCTACCGTACTAATCCTTTCGACCACTGATGTTCAGAATAGCGTTTCACGCATCCTCGCTTATTACCTTCTCCTTGAACGATCTACAAGATCCGGTGGTGGTCGGCGGTGCTGGCAGCACTGGTGGTGGCGTGGCAGCACGGGACCACTGCAGCGGCGGCGGCACGAGGGTGTCCATGCGTGAAAGTTTAGGCGGTTTCAGCCCCCCAAAATTATACGGAAAGGTTATCTTCCCATAAACGCGAGGGGATTTAAGGCAGTTGTACGGAATCTCATAAAAGATTCTGGGCTTGCGGAAGCTATTGGAGGGCTATTTTGTCTCAACTTCCCGTAAGCAGTAGATTTTTCCCTATAGGAGAGCTATTGGAGTTGCTCTAATACTTTGTTTCGAGAACAGTGGGCTGGTTCAACTGGCTATTTTAGTGCAGCCTCCTGTTTGTTTTTCTAGCAACTTGCACATGTATATTTGTTTTGTTTTTCTTTATTTCCTTTTGTGTTGGTAGAGCTAAAATATATGGAGTTGGAAAAGCAATATCTTATCTTGTTCCATTGCTACCAAAAGGTAACAGTAATGGCAGTTTGATGCTATCATTGTTAAAGACCACCATGACCAACAAACTAGCAGTTTGAGCAGGTCCATTAGTGGACAAGATTAGATCTGAATTGACCTGACAAAAAACGTCTTAGGTGGACTGGGACGTGCCTCTTTTCTAATCGCTATAGGGTCATGACAGGTTTTTGCTTCAGAAATTGACGTGTTGAGTGTTGACAAAAAGGGAAAATGAATGGAAAAGGCAGATCCAACATAGTCAAATTTCATAGATTCAGTGACTGGCGTAAGTAAAAGCACAGTGCAAAAGATGGAAATTTGTCATCAAATGAACCGAAGTCTATTGGATGAGTTGGATCCACGTAGGAGGAGAAGGTTGGACTGAGAAGCACTCCTCTCCAATTGACTCTTCTGCTTCTCCTTTTCTCTGCTTGCTTGCGGCGCCATTCTTCTACCTGTCTAAATCGATTGAGCTATTTTTCCTGACGTGCTACAGTTCATTTCACCAATGATTAGTAATGTCATGATGATCTACGAAAAACGCCATGATCTTCAGCTGTCCGAGCAGTACTAGCTCATCTGAATGCATTTTTCAGATGCAAAATCTATCCATCACCTGTGGGGCTATCTTGCCACATTTTAGCATGATTCAGGCCACATTTCAGGGAGAATCTTCCATACTGGGTTAAGGTATGATATGGGGAAGATGCCATGATATCTGCTTTTGCTTGCCAGGCTGAGAGAGGTCTCTTGAGGGCAAAGGAAAAGGATGGGTAGCAGCAGCGGCTGGATCGATCTAGTGCAGCACCAACCATGGCGACAGTGGTGCAGAAATGTCGCATTCAGGAGCCAAACCTGTCTTTCCGCTCTAGTGGAGGCGGTGATCGGATAATATATGCCTGCTCACTCAGGAACAAGAATAGATTCATGTCGCCGGCGCTGCTGCCGCAGTGACAAAAATGGCACATGTTCTTGCTTTCGAAAACTATTTCTATATGTGCCATTGCGAGCCCAACCACATTTTTTCTCCAGATGTCATTGCTCATGTCGCATAATCTCGGATTTTTTAGATTTAAAAAGATGAGCTAGCTACCCATACCCAGGCAGGCATCACCAAATCTCTGGAAAGTTGGGCTGGCTGATAGGATTATATGACATGGGTTTGCCCAAGAATTGTTGAGTAAACGAAACGAGTGGGGCCTGAATTTGACCTTATGAGGGAGGTTGCAGGCAGGAAATTCAGGCGGGGCCGAGTAGCCGGTGGATAATGCGACTCCAGGGTCCACCTGTCGAAATCAGAGCACGCATCGGTGCATCGTGGAACAAGACAGGGACATGCCTAATTCAATTCAAGGCTCACCAGATCAGCCCGTGGCATCCCCGGTCAGTAGAATGTTTCGCTCCAAAGTCGCTTGTCAGTGACCAGATGCGCACTGCTCCGATTGCTGTCAGACAGACTGACAGACTGACTCAGGGGAAGAACGATGATTGATTGATAATTCAGATTCAGCACGTACTACTACTCCAGAGTAGTATATTTCTCTAATTTCATCACGCGCGCACTCACACACATGCACAGATGCGTTCGGAGGTCCCCTACGGATGCAATGCAATGCACCGCCGCGCACGACTGGTCGCTCTTTTATGAGTCGACGCGACAGTGGTTGCGGATTCGCTGGCGAGTGAATCCGCACGTGAAAGGGTGGCGTGCGATTCAAGGCCGGCCTCTCTTTCCGGCCTCGGCCAGCTCGGCCCCCAACTTGGGCCGCTCCGCTGAATCTGAAATGAATGAATGCTCGACAGACAGCGGAGGGGAGGAAGACGGCGAGATCACGAGCATGGTCGTATCTCGTATCTGCAGGGCCGGCCGGGCGGGGTCAAATCCATCCGTGTTGTGTTGGTGGTGAGTGACCGACCGGGGGAGAATGGGGTGTCTGCCATTGCCGTTGCCGTTGGCGTTGGACATGGACATGGATGGATCGTTTCTGGTTCGCGTCCAATCGGCGGCAGCGCGGCGGGACATGGATCAGTCGGCCAATCGTTGTTCTCGGCGCTGTAGCAGATGGAATGGCACCCGGTATCGGTATGGAGGAGATATATGGCATCTGTTCATGATTTCACTAGTCAACTGTTGTTTGCTGTGGACGGATGATGATCTGCCTGCCGTCGTGCGCGTCGCCATCAATTATAGCAGTATAGTAATAGAATATCCGTTACATCTTTGGCGCAAAAACCCAAATGTGAAGGACAAAATGGGTTCATCTGAAAGTATGACGTTAACCTATAAGATGACATCCTACAATACAATGTCAATTTACGGTCAGTTTTTTTGGGCTTATTACTGGCTATAAAAATTAGCTGCCCTCTCTCCAAATTATTCTAGAAGGCCAACCTAAAATTTTAATTTAAAAAACTAATAAGGGCATTACAGTGGTTGATAAGATAATGTTATCGTAAGCCTTGCGCGTAATTTAAAGATGACAATAAAATAATGTATACAATGGATTATCTCTTAGTCATGTCTTTAATAACTAGCAATTTCTAAAAACATGATGAGATATATTATGCTAAGAGATCATCTCTTAAATAAGAGAAGGCAAGTCTTTTCTTATGATTTCTCTTTTCTACCTCTCAGCATTTATCCTATGTGACACCCCTAAGATAGCATCATTGTACATATGCCCTAAGGAAATAAGCTGCTCTCTCCCTGTCTTATTCTCGAAGATGATCACCATGAAACTCATCTAAGCCAGGACCTTGAAGGTAAGGAAGCATCCGGTCTGCAGATGGTGAGCTATGGCAAAGCCAGCACACGCTCGATTAGTGGAAAACCTCCCGTTGACATCCCGGAGCTTGACCCTCCCATAAATCAATGAAACATATTCCACAACGTTGTTGTAGCATGTCATCTTTCCACAACAAGCAAAACCAATTCAACTGAATTAAACTAACATCATTGTTGTAGCATGTCATCTTTCAGATGATTTGTTATGCTTCTTTCTAATAATTCACTTAGCTTTTAAGTTGTGTTCGCCAAAGACTGTTCCATATAGTTTACTTAACTTCTTTGTTGTAGTTGGGCTCTATGCCAAGGGTGCAACGGTCATCTAGTATAAGGAATGTCTAATGATCACGTGAAGGCATTATGAGGGTCATATGAACAAAAGGTTCTAGCTACTTCAAACATGTAGTCTGAATTTCCTACCATCTACAAGTGGTTCAAGTTAATTTTCTTTTGCCATATCATATCCAGTATAGTAAATTGTATGCACCCATATGTGCAGAACTCACGTGTCAGTTTCAGTGCTAGGGCATAGGTTTAGTATCTAATCATAAAAAATAAGCTGCCCTATTCCCAACTTATTCTAAAAGGCCAACCTAAAATTTTACTTTAAAAAATTAATAAGGACATGTACAGTGGTTGATAAGACATTGTCATCTTAAGCCTTGCATATAATTTACAGATGACAATAAAATAATGTCTACAATGAGTTATCTCTTAGCCTTATTTTTAATATGGAGTAACTAACAATTTCTAAAAACATGATGAGACATATTATGCTAAGAGATTATCTCTAAAATAAGAGAAGACAAGTCTTTTTTTTATGATTTCTCTTTTCTAACCCCAACATTTATCTTGTGTGGCACTCCTAAGATAGCACCACTGTACATGCCCTAAGAAATAAGCTGCTCTCTCTCTATCTTATTTTCCAAGATGATCACCATGAAACTAATCTAAGCCAGGACCTTGAAGGTGAGGAAGCATCCGGTCTGCAAACCGTGAGCTATGGCGAAGCGAGCACATGCTCGATTAATGAAAAACCTCCCATTGACATTCCAGAGCTTGACCATCCCATAAATAAATGAAACATATTCCATGTACGATTGATTTGTTTCTCGGTTGCATTTGACTATTTTATTATTCTACGACAAGCAAATCCAATTCAACTGAAATTAACTAACATCATTGTTGTAGCATGTCATCTTTCAGATGATTTGTTTAGAGCTTCTTTCTAATAATCCACTTAGCTTTTAAGTTGTGTTCGCCAAAGACCGTTTCATATAGTTTACTTAACTTCTTTGTTGTAGTTGGGCTTTATGCCAAGGGTGCAACAGTTCATCTAGTATAAGGAATGTCTAATAATCACGTGAAGACATTATGAGGGTCGTATGAACAAAAGGTTCTAGCTACTTCAAACATGTAGTCTGAATTTCCTACCATCTACACGTGGTTCAAGTTTGTTTTCTTCTGCCAAGTCAGTATAATAAATACACCCATATGTGCAGAACTCACATGTCAGTTTCAGTGCTAGGGCATAGGTTTAGTACCCTAATCATAAAAAAGATGGTACTCCTATCTTTTGAACATGCCATTTTATTCGATTACCACGCTTCATCCTAAATCTAAATTCATGTAAAATGTACTGTTGCATAGTGGACCTTTCTTTCGATCATGCTTTCTCGCAACAACACCCAGGAAATCATCCCTCTGTCCCAAAATATAAGAACGTTTTTAACACTATATTAGTGTCAAAAACGTTCTTATATTATGGGACGGAGGAAATAGTTCTTAAAAAAATTAGTATAGATAAATAGTTAATACACACATGTGGCAATATATCCTTGCCCCATGGAAGTGAGCACTCATACTTTCAGACAAGGTTACATTTCTTTCTGTGTAACTTCACAAAAAAAATGTTCATGTGCAAAATGAGTCGCCATTTCATTTTAAGATAAGGGATAAGACGTGATAACATTAAGAGTACACATATTCAAGAGCTTTAAGAAGATACAAATTCAATGTGCATCAAACAAATTACGCAAAATCTGACCTTTTGACAAAGAAAGAACTATATTGAGGAGAGAGGACATCTTGCACGCAATGACAGCTGCACACGGATATCCAGCCGCACGTCATTGCGAGGTGATCCGCGCAGTAAAAGTTTGTGGAAATGGGAAAAGGCGTCATATTGCATCCTTACGAATACCGTGTCCACGTTGGCTAGGTGGCCTCGCCAGGGGATACACATCTGATGGGAAGGACCAGGCATGCATGGCATTGCCTTTTTTACATCGCGGGCCCGATCCTAGTTTTACTAAAGTGTATGGACGACACAGACTGGGTTGCGTGTACGAAGGTTAGGCGTTGTCATCTGCCCCGCATCTATCTTTTGCATTTGGGCGTAGAGGCCTGATTGAACTGGGGAAGCGGCGACGCTTGAAGACCATCCGGATATGCCGCATGGTGATTCCCATAGCGTCGTCGCCGCGTTGGCCGCTAAGTGAGTTAAACTCTGCCTCTCTTCTTTTCCACCTGTGGTCGGTGGATGGGTTTTGCCGCCCCTGCTCTTTATTTCCTCTGGACCTTACCAGCTGACCTTACCCGCTGGCTCGCACGCTGAGACTGCAGATCGGCCGAAGCGGCAACCGCCCCAGTGCTGCGCGGGGTTGCTAGAGCAGTGGTCGCCAGCGGCTTCACCGCCTGATACAACCATAGGCGGGGACACGCCGGAGAGGCAAGCGGCGATTCAGAGCCGTCTAGCGCCTCGTCTGATGTCGAGTTGTCGGGTGCGTCCTGCACCACTTCTCTTTAAGGAGTATATTTATGCATTTGTCCATGATTAGGGATTAAATGGTTTCAAACATGTGAAAATACTTAGTTTTAATAACAAAAAATTTAGTTCACTACTTGTGAAACGGTTAATTATTTGAATGTATCAACAGAGTTTTTTGGATAACTCGGTTAATCATCCTAACTAAGATCGATTATTGGATTACAAAAAATATTTTTATGAGTTCTATTCTCAGATTCTAATCTGAGGGGTTTGCGCTATTCTTTAAATAACTATACTAAACTAAATAAAAAAACTTTTTGGCATGATTCAAATGAAAAATCTTTCGGGTAATTGCCTTTGGCTCCTAGGTGCATATGCATCCATTGTTGAAATACACATTTCAAAAAGTTAAAAAATTCGGAACAAAAATCCCACGTGTATATCCAAACATTTTATGTGCGTGCACAAGGTTTCGGTGAAAAACGACGTTTTTTGTGGCTTGTGTAAAAAAAGATAAAGAAATGACTTGTGAATAGTAAGAATGAAGCATCAGAAATTGACTTTTTTACACAAGCAACAAAAACCGTCGTTTTTCATCGAAACCTTGTGCACGCACATAAAATGTCCGGATATACACGCGGGATTTTTTTCCGAATTTTTCAACTTTTTGAAATATGTATTTTGATAATAGGTGCATATGCAATATTTATTTGTTACTGAAGGGAAAAACGTTTCAGCTGTTCCTAGATTTCCGCTCGGTGAATGTCTTGCTAGAAGATCTTTTCAGTTCTGGTAACAGTGGTGTGCTGCCGGCAATTTACTCAGAGTAAAATGCATCTGTGGTTATTGAACTTGTGTCAATAGCCCACTTTGGTCACCGTACTTAAGAATACGGTCAATACGGTCATTATATACGACTTGAGGTGATTATACGGTCACTGACTCAACGTATAGCTTCATATTTTACTCTGTTGACTGGTCAAACATCATAGCGCCCTCTCTCTATCTTATGTAGGCCCCGTCAGTCAGCGAAAAAACGCTATGCGTTGCAAGAGAATCGAACCAGCGATCATCTGCTAAGCCCACGTACGCTAACAACTATGCCCACACAACTTCGTTTTAATTTCTCAATTAAAAAAAAACACCTTCGCACAGAACACGCACACAAAACACTTGAAAGCATATTTAATTAACACGCACACAACACACTTAAACGCATGCACGCAACACTTTCGCAAGTTCGTTGGGCTACTTAGACGACATGAGGTCGAGGCGCGACGTCGTATTGTTGCAGTTCTTCGTCGGCATCGCCATCCTCCTGGTGATGCACGTCCTCGAGGCTATCGCCATCGTGGGTATCGTTACGTGTGGCCGGTGACAAGGCGAACGCTGTGGAGCAAGGCCTAGATGTGTGAACCTTTGCCGTGCTCATGCAAACCTAGCTTGTAGTACTAGCCAGTCTGCTCCCGATCGATCGTTTCACAGGCAATACCAAAACACACACACACACACACACACACACACCCGTACACAACGATGAACGTGTCGTTCCTGTTTATCTTTATTTGCTTCATGTCTCGATGCAAAAAATTTCAAGGGGATATAGGAGTATATATATTAGCTCTAACGGCTGCGCAATGCATGCGGCTATGATGGTCGGGCTCGTCGGAGTGCAGGTGGCGATGGCGTGCCGCATGGAGTGGAGCGGCGCCCCGTCCCGCCCGCGCACGATAGCATGCATGCATGCATGCACACACGCGGCGGCTACTGACACGACAAATTGTGCACACCTTGATCTTACTGTGCTGCGGCTGATCCCTGGTTTCTTTCCCCTTCAAAGCATAGTGTTTTTATTTCTTTTTTCTGCTGAAAGGTGGGACCCACATAAAGGTAGAGAGAGAGAGGGTTCTGTGACGTTTGACCGGTCAATAAAGTAAAATACGGAGCTATACAGTGAAGGAGTGACCGTAGAATCACCTCAAGTCGTATATAGTGACCGTATTGACCGTATTCTTATGTAGAGTGACCAAAGTGAGCTTTTGATACAAGTTCAGTGACCATGAATGCATTTTACTCATTTACTCATCACAAGTGTACAACAATGAGCCGCTCGATTGCATTTTGACAGATTTCTATTCTAGTCGCTCGATCGCATTTTAACCGGATGTGGTTGACCAGTTCACCAAACAACCGCTAACTTTAAAAACATAATAAAAAGGAAAAATTACAAAAATTGTTAAAGTTCATGAATTCAAAAATGGTCACAATTTTTTTAAGTTCATGAATTTGAAAAACAGATCATGAATTTAAAAAGTTCGTAATAGCGAAAAAATCATCAAATTTGAAAAAAAGTTGATCGAATATGATTTTTTTATCAAATTTGGAAACGTTCATTGGATTTGAAAAAAAACATCAATTTTGGAGAAGAGTTCACAAATTTGAAAAAAGTTCACACATTTAAGAAAAGCAGAAAATAAACAAGTAACAAAAGAAAGGGAAAAGAAAACGTAGAAACCCAGGTGGACAATGTAGAAAAAACAAACAGAGAAAGAATGAGCCGTTACACTAAAAGGTCCAGAGTCCAGGGGGGTGCACCCTGTATCGAATGGCCTTTAAGGGGCGCCTTAAGCGCCGCATAGGAAATGCCTCACCATCCATAGGGATGAAGCAATAGGGATGGAACAACACTTCTCTTTCCTTTCTTCCTCCTCACGCTTGTAATCAACCACTGTACTTGTGTGTGAGAAATACAAAAGAGGGACTAGATCCATGCAGCTAACCACAGGTATCAGAGACCTACCTCCACCATTCCTCTTCGCTCACACACTGGAAACCCACAGCCGGAAGAAACCTCGCGAGGCGTCATCTCCAACATGGATCCCGAGCTCCGCGCCTACCTCGAGCAGATGAATAACGACACAGCCACCAGCTTCAACACCATCTGCAAGGCGCTAGTAGTCCAAACCTCCCGGATCGACGACCTCACCACTTGGAAGCCAGATCTGGAGGCCCGCTTTGTCACGCTCGAGTCCATAGTAAAAGAGTACAAAATTATCAAGAATATGAGTACAACATAGAAATAGACATGGTTATAGAGTTGATGGCACCTCGATCGACGCTGGCCTCATGGAAAAGGAGAACGCCTTCAGTATCGCGGTTCTTGCAGTATCTCATTAAGAAATGTCCCAAGTTGCCTACAGTAAAAGAGGAACATTGCTTAGAGATGTCAAATCATTCCAAAGAAAAGAATAAAGGAAGGTTAGTGCGCCCGCTTCACTGCTCTTTGGGCAAATATTGGGCCGTTCTTGCAAGCACATTCAGAAAAACTTAAACAATCCCATGAGTCTGCACTGATGGAAAAATGAAAATCCGGTACATTAGAAAGAAATTTACAAACAGATATAGCAACAAAAGTCGACGAATTTGATATATTGAACCCTTCATAGCTAGTGGGCAAAAATAGAGAACCATACATAATCGGTTATTATTTGCTATAATTAGGTGGCAATGATTACCATGGGGGTCACAACAGTAAGGAATGAAGAGAACATTGTTAATGTAAAATCAGAAAATGAGTTGGAATGACATACCTTTGCAAGAGAGCTATAAAGTGCAGAAGGTAATTCAACATTGAAGTAGTAGTTATGGGGTAATAGATTTAATCTCTTTATCCTACTATAGACTAAAAAGTGTTGAATTATCGAATAATATATGCATGATGACTTGAGGAAGTCACAAGGCCTGATTAAATGTAGACAAAGACGTAACAACCTGATCAAATGTTGCAATGGATTGTGAATGAGCTACACCAATCACTGAGAAACAATGTTGAAATAGCCGTTGACAATAGATGTTTTAAAAGGTGATCTAAAGCAGCATTATGCTGAATAACAAAGTATAAGAAAGAGAAGACCCTAATATAATATTCACGAGTGCAAATATAATGGAACTGTAAAATTTTTCTTGAAGGAAAACATAACATATTTGTATTGCTAAGGGGCTTATCGATTTCATATATCTGCCATGATCAGCAGCTAGATGCCAATACGTCGACTAACATCCATGGAAGAGTCAACATATTTATGTAGCTTGTCGGTGCAGCCAAATTAAGTTAAATAGTCAATGATGAGCTAACTTTGTCTTAATAGATGGAAGATATAGTTACCTCACAAATAAAGTCGAGAATCAATAATGAAGCTTACTAATTGAATAGCTTTCATAACTGCAACCTCGATTACACTTTCAACTATAAATTCAGATTTGGAGAATGCAAGGGGATGGAAACAGTCATAAAACCTATATGTAAGATGCATCGGATGAAATGCAAGGCATCAGTCCTCATACCATATAAAGAATTAAAACTCAAGGATACATGTTCAATCGGCAAAAGTAAATTCAGATTTGGATAAACAAAAAATTATAACAGGGAAAATAAAATAAAATGCATAGCTATGTATTTAATCTAGTAAAACTAAATTGAAATATAGTACTCAAGCACACCAAGATTCAGAATTAGTGATGGATGGGTACAGTATCTACCTATAGGATGAGGTGCCTGGGTATGCAGCGAGGGTAGAAGAACCAAGATGACTACTTGGCTATCCAAATCGTGCAGCACCTGAGAAAGTCTAGATTTGTTATTCAAACATTATAAGTCATGAGCAAAATAAATCAAGCATACAAAATTCAGAAATAGCAGTTAAATTCAGATACTAATCAAGCACACAAAAATCAGAATTAGCAATAGATGGCAACAATATTTACTACTCCCTCTGCAAAGTTTTATAAGACGTTTTAGGTCACTATTACCTATAGGAGCCATAAATCCGAGGTGCTTGGGTATGCAGCAGGGGGGAGAACAACAAAAATGGTGGCCCGGGCATCCAATTCGTCTAGTACCCGAGAAAGTCCAAAATTGTGATCAACCGGCAATATGTCATAGGGATGTTGAGGAGGACTGGGGAGGGAGTTGCTCACCCGTGGTAGCGGTATGAGCAATATGGCAGACGCCCAGGATGGAGGATGATGGGAACAAAATGAGTTTAGGTGGAGCACCAAATTTAAACAGGAATCCATCAGTTTCTTGTGGAGATTGCGGGGAGAAGTAGTGAAGCGTCAATCATCGATGACCTGCAGCAGAAGGTTTTTTTTTTATCTTTTTAGGATAAGCGTTTATTCGGTGGTTGTACATGGCAACGGAGAAGATACATAGTGTGGGTCATTTGGAGCATTGGGCTGCACAGGTGTATCTGATTTCCACTAGACGACCTATACACCTGAACGGGTGCTCCTATTCGGCGCTTCAGGTGCCAGGGAAGCTCCCTGGCGTGCATGCGCCGATGCTGGTGGACCGGCCCATATAGATTTCGCATTTCATTCCCCCATGGTTCGCTCAAACACATTTAAAAAATGAAAAAATTCGCAAAAACGAAAAATTTCGTGAAATAAAAAATGTTCAGGGATTTCTGAAAAGGATTCATGAATTTTAAAAAAGTTCATCGATTTGAAAATAGTTTATTGAATTTGAAAACAAAGTTCATCAAATTTGAAAATAAGTTCATCGAAATTGAAAATATGTTCATGGATTTTGAAAAATAAAAGTCCACAAATTTGAAAAAGTTCATCAAATTTGAAAAAAAGTTAATCAAATTGAATAAAAATCATCAGTTCTGAGAAAAAAGTTCAGATTTGACGAAAAAGTTCATGAATTTGGAAAAAAATCATCAAACCAGGAAGAAGAGAAAAAAGCAAGAAAAGTTGGAAAAGGATGTTAGTTATCAGATCGTGCTAGGTAACGTGGTGGTTAATGCTGCGTATCTCGATGCCAGAGATCGCTAGTTCGATTCACCTCGGGATCACTTTTTTGTGTTTTAAAAAACAGAAAAGAAGGGGAGACCGGCCGGTCCAGCGCGAAAGTGGTGTGCGCGCTCGTTTGCAAATTGCATACCAACGGGCGCTTGAAGCACCAAACAGGAAACACCCATCTGAACAGAGAGAGTAGCAAAGCAGCCATCTACGGCTGAAACTACGACAGAAGTTCTTTTTCCTGTAATCCTGATCATATGCAATGTGCCAATAATACAGCTAGGTTAAGAGATCGCTGGTTCGATTCAGCGCGGGGTCACTTTTTTGCATTTAAAAAAACAAAAAAGAAGGGAAGATCGGCCCGCCGTGGTGTGTGCCCCCGTTTGCAAATTGCATACTGACGAGCGCCTGAAGCACCAAATAGGAAACGCCCATCTGAACAAAGAGAGTAGCAAAGCAGCAATCTACGACAGAAACGACGATAGAAGCTCTTTTTTCTGTAATCCTGATCACTAGGAGATCCAGTACGCAACTGTATGTACCAATAATACAGCTAGGTTCAGAGATGGTTGGTTCGATTCACCGCAGGATCACCTTTTGGCGTTTTAAAAAAACAGAAAATAAGGGGAGATGGTCCGTGCGCCCGTTTGCAAATTGCATACTAGTGGACGCCCGAAGCGTCAAATAGGAAACGCCCATCTGAACAGAGAGAGTAGTAAAGCAGCCATCTACGACATAAGCTCTTTTTTCTGTAATCCTGATCAGTAGATGATCCGGTATGCAACTGTACCCATAGTACAGCTAGGTTCAGCACGGAAAATACTCTACCTACAATTCTCTTGTCCATGCAAACCTCACACTCAACATGGAAGAAAATATAATAATGTAGAGAAATCTACTCCCTCCGTCCCATAATATAAGAGCGTTTTTGACACTACATTAGTGTAAAAAACGCTCTTATATTATGGGACAGAGGGAGTAGCAATTTAACCGACTTCAACAGCCCGAAACAAAATGTAAACAAGAGTAGCTGCACTTATTTTTTGGAGAATCGGGCAGTTGCTCATTTATCCATCATAGATAATCATGTTGAATACAGTCAAAAAAGAAAGTCACGCTCATCGAAACGAAAGAGAAAAAGCCAGGCACATCCGCCAACCATAGTCTACTAATAATGTTCTCATGACTAGCTTGCGTAGCGCATATATGAGCTGTGCATTGTGCAAAGCAAAATCTGAATATTTGCAATTAACACCTGAGTGAGAATTCAATGGTATTTTGCCCATATAACCATATTAACCAAGGCTTCAGAATCGTTTCCATTATCACTTGTTTCCATTATCAGTACTTCACTGCCCACTTAGCCAAAGAGTGCCACTGACGAAGACAGAAGCTGTTGGTTTACATCCAGAATGCCACAGGATCCACCAAGAAGGCAGAGTATTCCGTCACTGACTTGGGCAGTTCATAGGATCGAACGCGACGGCGCGCGGCGGTACGCAGGTCTCCATTCTTGTCATACACCAGCGAGAACGTGGTCAGTCGAAGCAGGTAGCACTCGCGCTCGGGCAGGTACTCCTTGTACACGCCCTCCTCACGGTCGTCCAGGGAGAGACACTGCAAGAGACAGAACTTGCTTCTACAGCCCCTGCCCAGGTAAACAAGGGCGGCGCCGATGTGCTTCTCATCTGGGTCCTCACAGAAGAGCTTCTCCTTGCTGAGCTTCCAGGCTGGGGGCTGTCTACAGCCGTCGTCTCTGTCGTTGTCACCGGTAGACGGCACGTCACAAGAGCAGAGGTGGCCGAGCATGTCCGGGTCTCGGGCAAGGCCAACCCAGGCGTCCAAGTCACAGTCATAGTGTGCAGGGCCCTTGAAGGGCAGCTTCCAGTTGCCGCTGCGCATCCAGCAGGGGGAGCTCGCCATGGTATCGAAGCTGAACGTCGCGCCGGTCTTGCCGGTGACGCTGACAAATATGGTTTGTCCGTCAGGGTGCACAGCGTGAGAGGTGACACGCTCGCGCTTGAAGGGTGGCGTCGGGAGGCGGCGCCACGACCGCCACTTGGGCACATCCATGCCACAGTTGGGGTCAACAAGCGGCGGAGGAGGATGGAGCATCTCGAAGGTGTCGAAATCCAGGCCATAGAGCCTGTCTGCGACGGGTATGTAGATTGGGGCGCTCGGGTCCCTTCGCATCCGGGGGCCAAAGCTGAGGCACCGAGTGCGGACGTCGAAGACGGGGACGTAGCGCCTGGGCGTGTGATGCAAGGCCATGATCTTGGTGCCGAAGGCCGCTGCGAAGTGGTCGGCGCCTTCGTGCGGAGCCTCCAGGCGGAAGACCACCGGTGGCAAGCGCTGCTCGGAGTGTTTACATGAGCTGTTGCCTACTTGTTCCTTCTCGCAGGTGTAGATATTGGCATCATAATCCTCCTCCAGGTCTACCTTGCGGATGCTGTATCCCTGTTCCCAGTCTTCCGTGACAAGGTAGAGGTGCTTCCGCCGGCGAGGACGCTTGGCTGCACGGCCACCGCCGGTGGCATCCGCTAAACGCTCACTTGCGTTTTCTCCTCCACAAACCCTCACTTTTCCCCCTTCTCCACCCGGCCGCCCCACTCAAGCCCCTCCCTAATGCCCACAAAATTTCGTGGATCGAAGCTTCAAATCGGTGATTTATCCTTCCCTTCGACCCCTGAAGGTATTCTCCATCATTCCTCCTCTTTTTGTTGGTTGAAATCTCCACATTGTGGGGATTTGGGGAAACCCTAGGTCATCCAATTTTGCTATTTTTGTTGATGCATTTTGGTGTTTATGATTCTAGATGGCAAGGATCGTCAATGTGCATCATGTGGACTTTGTCTCATTTGAGAAGGGGGACGCGGAGTATGGTGACCCGAAGAAGAAGCCGGTAGTGATGGTGTTTCCCACAAGTCCTAGCTTGAGGAGGTTTTGGTTGAGCTTCGAAGAAGGTTGAATTGGATGGAAGAAAGCGATGGAGTAGACTTAATTGAAAGGTATAATGTTGGGTATGGACAACATATTCGTTGGAAGATAATGCCTCTTGACTCCGAGTTTCATTGGGAAGCATATAAAGAGAGTGTGTTGGCCTCACAAGATAAATCATTTGAGTTATTTGCCACAAAGGTTGTTCGTGCTCCGTGCACATTGATTTGAATCGTTGTGCATATTCATATGATGTTAGAAGCCCGGTTCGAGATTCAACGCATGTCAATCCGGTGCATGACACAACAATGAGCCAACCTCCAATGACCCAATGTTTGAGCCCCGTCGGGAATGACCAAGTTGATAATGAAGACTTGCACATGGATGGTGGTGAGTTTGAGGGTGATGAATCGGAGGCTTATCTTCGTGATCATTATGTCGGTGATATTGAGGCAAATTGCATGGAAGAGGACATGGACCATGAGATTCCATACAATAGGTCCTATGCGTGGGACTCGGAGGATGAAGGTCCGGATGAAGAAATAGATGAGGATGGTTTGACGCCTAAAGAAGTCAATGCTTTCAAGAAGGTAATAGGCTGTAGTCACAAGACATCATTGTTTCGTGATCTAAGCCTAGCCGATAAGGCGATTGTTGATGGTGGCACAAGTAAAATTCTAGCACCAAGGTTAACTTCAAAGCGAGATACCAAAGCAAGTGTGTATGGTGTTAGTGAAGGAACAATCTTTGAAAGCTTGGCAGAACTTCAAATATGGGCCCAGGACTACGCGATTAAGTTTCATCGGCCATTCTTTGTGGAGAAGTCAAGCTTCAAAGTGAGTTATGTGGTCAAATGTGAGGAACACAAGAATCATTGCCCTTGGGTTATCCGTGCAAGATGTGTCAAAGGCGGGCCACAATGAAGATTACAAGTTTCGTGTTTCACCATCGATGTAGTGGCAAGGATATTGATGATGACAATGTAAAGGATGATCACCGTCAATTGACCTCCAAATTCATTGCATATCGATTTTCAGCCTCCATAAAGATACTCCCGACATATCCCATTCGTACTTTGATGGAGATGGTGAAGGAGATTTTTGGGTACGAGGTGAAGTATGGGAAGGCATGGAAGGCCAAGCAAGCTGCCTTTGAGATATTGTATGGTGGTTGGGAAGAATCATACAACCGCCTCACGATGGTGTTGAAAGCGATGGCGGCAGAAAATCCTGGCATGTACTATATGGTGGAGCCAGATGGCGTGAGAACAAGGATATACAACGATGCAACCGTTCGAATATTTGGACGTGCATTCTGGACTTTTGAGCCATGCATTAGGGCCTTCAAGCATTGTAGGCCGGTTATGTCCGTTGATGGCACATTTCTGAATGGCCAGTTCAAGGGCACATTGTTGATCGCCATTGCTAATGATGGTGGTGACAAATTGGTTCCATTGGCGTTCGCTTTGGTGTCGGCGGAGAACAATGACAACTGGGAGTGGTTTCTTAGTCTAATGAGGACCAAGGTAATTGGACCTCAAAGAGAGGTTTGCATCATCTCGGACCGCCACCCAGGAATACTCAATGCAGTGGAGGTTGACATTCCAGGACATCCTCGCGTGCACCATAGGTGGTGCATGAGGCATTTTGTGTCTAACTTTTACCGAGCATGTGGAGACAAGGAATTGTCTGACCTTCTTTATGATTGTTGTCTCGCATTCACCACTAGACATTTTGAGAAATTGTGGGACAAAGTGTATGCTAAAGCAAACAATGGTGGCAAAGATTTCCTAAATAGGAATCTTGTCGATAAAGGAAAATGGGCACGAGCTTTTGACAACGATGGAGTGAGATACGATGACATGACAAACAACATGGCTGAATGTTTCAACATGGTGCTAAAGGGTGTCCGTGCATTGCCGGCGACAGCAATAGTAGAGTATACATTCCAGAAGTTGAATGTCTAGTTTCAAAATTATAGTGGAGAAACATCCAACTTGATGTCCGGGAAAAACAAGGCCAAAAAGATGTACAAGTATCCACCAAAGGTCGACGATTGGATGGAATACCAAGCAAGGAAGGTGGATTCACACCGGCGGACTTCCCTTGTACCCCTGGCTCCCTCCCTATGAGTCCAACCATAATATCACGCCATCCATCAGAATCTGTACTAAAACAAATAGGCTCTCCTTGGATGGGAAGTTCAGTGATCAGAGAAACATCCTACAAAGTGACCGTCATCTTCCCAACATAGAAGTGAAAAGTATGTGTCTCAGGGCGCCATCGGTCAACAAGTGACGTGATCGCACAAGGGTTCATCTTCGGCATCGAACAAGACACGAGTGAGATGAAAGGGAGAAGCCCCGTCTTCCGGATATATTCCGTGTATCACTCGTCAAACTCCATCTTGTCATGAACCGAACCGGACCTCAGGTGAAGCTGATCAAAAACCCTTCCTTCATCTGCCATGAACCGTCCATGATGCAATTGATCATACGATGGATGGATAAGAGAAGCCATCCTGCAAATTACAAATGTATATGGTAAGCCCCATTGTCATTTGCAAATATCCACACTAGTGCAAAAACATACATACATATGCAAAATTTCCACACTAATTCTTCTTCCATACACCATATATGTGCATATAAATTTCTACAATATCATACACCATATATTTGCACTAATTCTTTCATACACCATATATGTGGGTACATATCCTAACCAAATTCATAACACTTTTATAAAATCTTATATCATGCATATTCTAAGCCATACATATCCTAAATCACACTAATCCCCACATTATCACACAAAAATCCACTATCCATTTCAACAAAAGGATGAACAAGGATTTCACCCAAATCAATCAAATGCAGAGATTTCAACCAATAGAAACAGGGAAAAAGGAAGGGAATACCTTGAGGGTTCGAAGGGCAACCGGATCCACCAATCTTTGTCTTAGATCCGCAGCTCTTGAGTGGGAGAAGGAGGGGCGATTTGAGAGGCGCCATGGCTGGGAAAGAACAGAGGGAGGAGAGAAAGAAAGAATAGAGACCAGAGGGGCTCGGGCGGTGATGTGGTGAAGGGGTATGGCGCCCCAGGCCGGGGCGTCGTGCTTCAGCCCATGGCGCCCTGGGCCGAGGCGTCATGGGCCCAAGGCCATGCCTACGTGGCAGTCAGCGCCAACGCGCATGGCGCCTTTGACCGGGGCGTTATGTTATCTAGCATGGCGCCCCGGGCGCGGGCGTCATGTGGGTAGGGCCATTTTACGAAATATTTTCAAAAGAGGGCCATGTTTTGCTAAACTTTGGCCAAAGGGCCAGTTTTGTGATTTTTCACCTCGGGGTACAGCCTGCGCGCACTGCCGATGTCTACACAGCATTTCCCTTGCCTTCTCTTATAAATTTACCTACGGGGAGGGGAAGACGGATTTGTGTGGCAGGGTTTTTAAAGGACTTTCTGAAGATGTTACGGGCAGGTATTAGGAACTAATGAACTGGGGGCGAATTTGAATGGATCCATGGTTAATATGTGTGGAGACAGTTATTCATGTAAATTTGAACCGGTATCTTTGTGTTTCGACTTTTTGTCGTTCATTTATCAAGTTTCAGCAGCTGAAACCTAACAAAGTTACAGAAAAAAAGTCAAAACAGGTCTTATTTGAAAGCCCTCGTCACAAAAAGCACGCATATGAACACGAAACAAGTCAAAGATACAAATATGGAAGATTTCAATCGAAAGCACACAAAAAAAATGATGTAGGTGCCCCCCAGCACCTACATACCACATTGACGGTGTTGAACATTATAAGCACCATGAAATCAATCATCTCAACGGCTAGCTGCGTCCGTCCTTTGGACAATCAAGCAACAGTAAGGAACAAGATATCACATACAAACACATGGTGTTCTATCTTTAGAGCCAGCATAACATAATCATTGGGCCCTGGCATACAGCTACAAGCCCTACAAACGGAAGGGCTACCGGCACAGCAGACCTTTACCAAAAGTCATTCCAAAACTATTTCAAGATGTGGCGAACTGATCCCGTCTGCCAGGTCTCTGAGCACCTCCGATCTCTCACACTCGTGCCACTCCCGGCGCCGCCGGACTATCTCCAGGCCGACGAGCTCCCGATCTTCGTCCTCCACGACATGCCCATCCAGCAGGTGGGCGTGCTCCAGCATCGGCGATGCCTGGATGATCTGCTTCACAAAGCCTGTCTGCCACGCCGCCCCGTCGAAGCCAATGACCACGAGTTCTTTCAGGTGATGGTGATGCGGATGGTGTTCCACCTGCACATCTAGTGATCCTGCGGACCTTGCCTTCTCTGAGTTGTTGTCAAACTGCATTCAGGTTTTAGAGTTTCAGGAATCTCTTAGAAACAAAAAAGGTACCGTGCTTGACAAAATCGTAGGATGAACGTACATGAACATGGAGCGACTCCAAGGCAGGCGCGGCAGCAACTAGGCAGAGAATCCAGATTGTATCCCAGTTCATTGGCACGTTTGCAATGAATAGTTTATTGAGATGACTGAGCCGGACAGGAATGGCGGTTGGTTCGAGCCACATCTGCATATATGAAGTGATAATTTAGCACTGTCTTATGTAGCGATGCGACGTTATGACCAATAAAAAAAAGGATCATTTCAGGAAAAGCTACTCACCTGACGCCCTCTTAACTGCAGAACAAGGTACTCCAGAGATGGCGGTGCCCCTCTAAAGAATTTGCTTAGTTGATATGTCCTGTTGCTACGAGAGGAATCATCCTTGCCATTATCTCCAGTTTGCAAGAAGTTCAGACTCACATGCCTAAGTCGAGGCACATCGCCGTAGCGTATTATAGTTGGCTGACCACGACAAGCAAATGTTTCAAGATAAGGCACCGAAGCCAGATGGACACTCACAGTGTTGTAGTTGTCCAATTGCAGACTCTTTAACTGTGAGTTAGGAATAACGATATTAAAAGCAGGTTGGCGACAGCCAGAATCTTTCAGCCTCAAATCCACCAGCTGCGCGCAGTTTTCCAGAATATCAAGAACATGTAGCATGCGTAAACTTTCTTTGCACAGAGTAAGTGATGTGAGGCTCTGAAACGTCAAGGGGTTGGGTGCAAAACGATGATAACAATTGGATAGCACAAGCCGTTTCAGTCGCACATTCTTGCATCCATCCAACAGCCGGAAGTCATAGCGCCAGGAAGAGTTGTCAATGACAAGCTCCAATTCTTCAACGCCCCATCTGCCAATCGCTTCCGTGATCCATTGATCAGTGAAATCGCTCCTCCCACAGGCTTGAAGCCTCAGCTTCTGGATAGAACGTTGCTGAACATTGTCGGGAGCCAGAAGGAATGCATTCACCCGTTTAACATAGCGTCGCATGGCACAACGCTCATAACGTTGCAGGATGGGTGTTAGCAGACAGACATTCCACCTCCAGTCTTTGAAGGAATATAACCAGTCTCTAGAAGCATAACTGCCGTCCAACTTCAGTTTATTCTTCTCTGCCTCATACCTTGCCTTAGCCTCCACCACAACTTGCTTCAGTCTGTGGTACCGTGGAGGGAGAATGTTATCAACCGTAAGGTCAAAACCTGTGTGCGAGTGTGTATAGAGATCCCGCCATTGCTTCGAAAGGATAGTGGTGGCTGTCGCTGTCCGTGCATCTAGCTTGTCAATGATCAAGATTAATATCTCGTTAGGTAAGCTGCTGATCTTGTCCTCATGGCAACTGTTGTGCTCCTCGCCCTGACGCATCTAGTTTTGTTTTGGTGAGAAATAAATGAAATAGCAATCAGGGAATTCCAAATAACTTAAGCAGATAACTGGACAACTTGCCTTAAAAGTAAGCATTAACAACATTCCTAGTAAATTTCAGTGCATGAACAAGCAAAACACATGAAAGAGTGGCTCCACCTAAACAACCTAAATCCTCCAAGAGAAGTCCTGTGCGAGAGGATGTGCTCCCAGCCTATCCATGGCGTCCCGTCTTTTTTGGACTGAGCGACTCTGACTGCGAATCAAGGGTGCACGCTGCCTCCCGTGCGGGCCTCAAAAGCCTCATTATAACCCGGAAACACTCGGTTGGAGGGCCCACCAAGGCCCATTCCCCACCACGCCTATCCTCACATACGCCGCCTTGCCCCCTCCGTCGCCTCTCTCTCTCCCCAACGCCTCCCTCCCAAGTGAGCCGCTGCCTCCGGCAGGCTCCTCTGTCGCCTCGGGTGACACGTTGGAGGAACGATATTGGGCTTGAGAAGTGAGCAAGGAACCTGACATAACATTCCTATGGTTCCTCTGTCCCGGTCTTGCACCACTCTCATATCCATCAATCAATTTCATAGATAGTTACTATGGTTGTTTCTTCCTCCATTCACTAAAGCAAATGGAGCCTTTCCCTCCTCGAGTCAGCAAGCCAACTCGAGTGTTTTACCCTCGTGTCACTAGCGCAACGCGAGCCATTCAAAAAAAAGTCTTGGAACTGAAGAGAAATCCATCTCTATACAAACTCTTTATGAGCCTCCTCCTCCTCCATTTCCAAGCTCGGGCGCCCAAAGCTACTCCTCCCCGTCTCAAGCAGGCAAGCGAGTTGCCCAGGGTATGCTTCTCTCCACCTTGGTCGTGTATATTGATGATTGAAACATGGTCGTGGGTGTGTAAGATTTTGGTACGGAGAAATCGATTTTGTTTTAGGGATCTAGGAGCAGAGTCTGTTTGTACAATTAGGACCTGCCAGTTGCTTTCTAGGATTAGGTAGCTTCGTTCAGATCTCTGATCCTGTTTGGGGGGACAGGAAATTCCCAATTTGCAACAAATGCTCTGGAAGAAGCATTTTTCTACTTTGAGTACCCGTCATCATATTGTCTTACTCTTACACATGAGAATTAGTGAGAGGAAGGTTCCTTGAATGTAACTTGTCTCAACGCAATTAGTAGGCAAGCAGCTCCTGCTACATGAGTTCCATACTCCAGTCTAAATATGCTCTCAGTAAAAGGTAGGCACCCAGATCAACTTTTGATTTGTATTTTTGTATCCCCGGTTCTACACTCTGTAATTTTTATTAAGTTTCAAAAATTAGGCATGCCAGTCAAGGTTCCCTTATTATGTAGGCTTTTTGTGTGTTATTTTTCCAAACACACGCTTAACAACTGTCACCTCGGTGTTATTGATTACGAAGCATTTTTGTGATCCTCTAATTGTTACCTACTGCCATTTGTGCCAGCATTCATATACTAGCCTACATAAATAGAAATGGATGAGCATCCACATTGTTCTGCATATGCATGTTTTTGCAGGGAGGCAGAAGGTATTTTCCTTTGTTCTGCTATGTTTGAACGTAGGATTCTGAAAACTAATCATTTCATTGTATTTACATTGGTGACATGCAATTGGTGTTTTACTACATTCCGAAAATGTAATTGCATGACACATAATTTTAGTCATCTGTAAAATGTTTTGGAAATATTACGGTAGGAGTGCTACTGGAATATTTCTATACATACATGGACTGCATATGTGAAGATGAATTTCCATTCCCATGTTTCCTACCTCTATGGATGCTTAGAATGATTAGGCACCAGCATGTTGGACAGGATTGTAATGCCCAGTTTTTTTAAAAAAAACTCATAGCCCTTTCATTGTGATTGTTAAGAATGTAAGCAAAAGAAAGAATGCATGTGTTCATTCTATGCACTTGGTAATTTGCTGCTATTTTCAAATTGTTTCTGTGTCTATTTTTTGCGAAGCAATCTTGAGCATTGGAAGATTTGAGGTCTTATGTACAAAAAACAAAACTTATAGTGGATCTGTTTATTATTTCCAGTCTAGATTAGGCTAAGCATTATAAGTGATATGCTGTTTTCATCCTTCTGTTGTCAAGAATTGATGTGGGTATGCTATACTTTTCTCTCTGCAGCCAACTTGCTGCAGTTAGTGAAGAACAAGAGAGATTAAGGAAGGACTATGCTGTATGGCTATGTTGACAAGATAAAAATTTATGGATGGAGTACTGGAGTTGTGTAGAAACTTTAGGAGAGGAGGACAGCCAGCCAGCATAAGTGCGTACATTACTTTTGTATTTTTGATGGGCTGATGCGCATGCATTATTTGTGCTTCACTCAAATGAGCCAATTAATTCACTAAATTTTCCGTGTGATTTGCAGCTCCTTGTCTAGAATCAACAGAATCCAGTACAAACTTCAATTAACTGGAATTAATGTGTTGATCTGGTGTCCAAGGAGTGCACATGCTGACCTCAGGCTGGAGAATGTTCATGTAGGCAAAAATATTATGTCATCCTACGCTGTACTTTTCTGGAACATGCATATGAAAGGAATCTCTAAATAAAAATGCAGATATTCCTCTCTGCCGCTTTCTGCAGTTGTAACTTCTGATAAATGCTTTCTAAACAGGTTAGGTGAATTTCTCTGCAACGAGCAGCTCGACAAAAGTTCCGGTCAGGCTTTATGTTTACTTGCTTCTTTGTCTTCTGCTGCAGCTGCACTGGTTGACACTCACGGCATCGACCCATTTGACCGAGAGGAGCTGCTGCAGTGTATCGTCGGAGCCATCGTATAGGCCATAGTCATCGTTGTAATTCTGAATGCATAGATCCTCATGTTTGAGAGGTGGAAGCATGAGACTATAACGTTCATCTTCTGAACTTTTTACCCAATCAAATCATGTGTTTTGCATTTTTGATTGTATCATCACTAGTTTCCTGCCTTAAAGGATGGTCACAGTCTCCGAACAAGTTTTAGGGGTTGATCATGTCACAATTGTTGTTGTGTGGTTCACCCAGGAATTCGATGTTAACATGTAATTGTGCATGCCTGATTAGACTTTATCCATGACTGCAGGAATTGGGCCTCTGTTGGTGCTGGCTAATTGCACATGGCCGAACCAGCCAAATCTGCAGATACATGGCATGGCCAAACCAGGCAAGACAACCATCGATCCAGTCTCAGCCCAGTAGAGGCAGCTCAACAAGGCGTGCATCTGGGACTAGTAATGACAGGACCAGACGCAATAAATTTAAGAGCATATATGTTCCCTCAGTCCCATAATATAAGTGTCAAAAACGCTCTTATATTATGGGACTGAGGGAGTACATTGGTACTCCATTCAGCTGCAAAACTCCTCCGATCCAAATTAATTGACGGTCACAATGTTCTACTAAAGGAGCGTCAATTAATCTGGATCGGAGGGAGTAGCAGAATACACACCAGACTGCATTGTCTCTGTCTACAGCACTAGTATTGCTCAACAAACACGGAGCAATCCAGAAGTAAACAGTTATCTGGCACCATTTGGCCGTGAGTTGCGCGTAGATTATTGTAACGATGAAAAATATTCAACAGAAATCACAGGGATGGGTGCCGTACTTACCCGTTTCCGGGGTGGGTAGGCGGCGGCGGTGGTGCGGAGATCGGAGGCCTTCCTCAGCCGGCGGTGGCGTGGAGGATCTGCACCCGTGTCCATCGGGTCCGAGGCGCGATGGCGGCCGACCGGCCGGGGAATGGACGGCGGCGGTGGATTCGCAGGTAGGCTATGGAGGTACGGGGCTGGTTTAGGATGGTGGATTTGGACTGGAGAACCCGATGCGGCCGAACGCCGACTACTCGGGGCCGCGCCCTCACCGCCGCGACGGACGTGGGTTCGTTCTGGCCGGCTCACATCAGTTTCTTTGTTCCATGCCTGCGCCTAGGGCACTAGCCCGGGCTTCACGACGGCGCGTATGACGGCACGAGTTTTTTTTTTTTTTTTTGAGACCATCGGCACGAGAACTTGACGAAGGGAAGTGGGAAGCGTGCTGGGCCCATTCGCGGCGCTGGAAGTGGGAAGCCCCTTGTTTGTTTGTTGGGTTTGTTGCTTTTTTCTGTTTTATTAAGTTTTTTCATAGTTAGAAACAATTAAGGATTTCAAAAAAGTTGGGCATTGTGAAAGAAATCATCGTGAATTAAAAAAAGTGCAAGATTTTTCAAAAAAAATCGTGAAATGATAAATGCTCAGGGATTCAAAAAATGTTCATCTATTTAAAATGTTCATGAAAAAATGATAACAATATTCAAGAAATGTTCGGGAACTTAGAAATTGTTCCCAAATTTTGCAAAATGTTCACAAAATTAAAAGAATGTTCCCTTTCAAAAAGTATTCATGAACTCGAAACAATATTCGTCAAAAACAAAAAATATTCCTAAATTTCGAAAATTGTTCCCAAATTTTCAAAAAATGCTCGCCGGTTCAAATAAATTGTTCAAGTATTCCAAAAAATGTTCACAAATTTCTAAAAAATGTTCATTAATTTGAAAATTGTTCACGATTTCAAAAAAAGTTCATGCATTTGCAAAATGTTCATGATTTCAAAATATGTTCACGAATTTGAAAGATGTTCGCGGATTGAAAAATAAAAAGGAAAGTAAACAAAATTAAATAGAAATAAAAATGAAATATAGAAAGGAAATAAAAAATAAAAAGGAAAATAAAAAAGAATAAGAAAGAACGAAAAAAGTAAGAAAAGGTCCAAGGAAGGTTCTAGAACCTTCACAAAACGGGTGGGGATGAAATCGGGAAATGGGCCAGCCCATACTAATACACATCGCATGAGGGTGTACGCTCCAGATCGCTCGCTGGCGACCTACGCGCCAAATAGGAGGCGCCAACGAGAGTTTTTTTAGACTATCGGCACGAGAGCTTGACGAACTCCGGCGAAAGGCTCTCGATTTTGTAACTGGGCCAGCCCATCTGATCAATGACATTGGACCGTCATTTGTCGTTTGAAGGACCAGGATGGTATGGGCATCATGTCGTCTAAAATGAATATTCCTCCAAAATGAAATTTCCTCCGTGTGGCATCTGCCACTTTTGTTTCTTTCCTTAGGACTTGTTGAGCTGGTGCCAACAGAACCCTTGGGACCTTTCATTTGCGTATTAGTAGGTTGCTACTCTATCAGCCCTTGTTTGTGCTTGTGGCGGTTTTCTTTATATATAAAGCGGGGAGAAAGTCTATTTCAGTATAGCGATACCTACTAATTTATACCTATTTACCTACTAATAGGGGGTGGTTAATATTCTTGGTTTGGTTTGGTCCACTTCGATGATTTTCGTTTTCTTTGTCATCAATCATATTATTGCGTGTGCATTGCAACCGGGCGTAAATATTCTAGTGGCTTGATATGAAACGTTTCAAACATATACCTTATCATCATGCATATGTTGCAGCATTGTTAATTGTTTTACAAACCATTCAAAATCGAATAGCACCCTGTCTAGAAACATTTACATGCCAGCAATATATGGGAGGTAATGTGTAGGATCGAAAGTATGTCTAGAGAGGGGGTGACTAGACTACTTGACCAAATAAAAATCTAGCCTTTTCTCAATTTTAAGTCTTGGCGGATTTTAGCAACTTAGCACAAATCAAGTAATCAACCTACACATGCAATTCTAAGAGTATAGCAGCGGAATGTAAAACAATTGCATATGAAGGTAAAGGGAGGAGTTTGGAGGGAGCAAACACAATGTAGACACGGAGATTTTTTATCCGTGGTTCCGATAGGTGGTGCTATCGTACATCCACGTTGATGGAGACTTCAATCCACGAAGGGTAACGGTTGCACGAGTCCACGGAGGGTTCCACCCATGAAAGGTCCACGAAGAAGCAACCTTATCTATCCCACCATGGTCATCCCCCACGAAGGACTTGCCTCACTAGGGTAGATCTTCACGAAGTAGGCGATCTCCTTGCCCGTACAAACTCCTTGGTTCAACTCTATAATCTTGACGGAGGCTCCCAAGTAACACCTAGCCAATCTAGGAGACACCACTCTTCAAAAGGTAATAGATGGTGTGTTGACGATGAACTCCTTGCTCTTGTGCTTCAAATGATAGTCTCCCCAACACTTATCTCTCTCTCATAGGATTGGATTTGGTAGAAAGATGATTTAAGTGGAAAGCAACTTGGGAAAGGCTAGAGATCAAGATTTATGTGGTTGGAATGGAATATCTTGACCTCAACACAAGTGTAGGTGGTTCTCTCTCAGAAAATGTATGATGGAAGTGTATGCATGTTCTGTTGGCTCTCTCCACGAATGAAGAGTGGGTGGAGGGGTATATATAGCCTCCACACAAAATCACCAAACTCGGTGAGACCGGATTAGAAAACTCGGTGGGACCGAATTAGAAAACTCGATCGGACCGATTTGGTTCATAATGTGACCGTTAGGCATTTCGGTGGGACCGATATGTCAACTCGGTGTTTCCGATTTTATTAGGGTTAGGGCATAACGTAATCTCGGTGAGACCGATTACACAAACTCGGTGAGACCGATTTTGGTAATAGCCAAACAGAGAGTTGGTCACGCAAACTCGGTGGGACTAATTTGCTCATCTCGGTAGGACCAAAGCATTACGAAAAGGAAACAAAGAGTTTGCGTTGCAGACTCGATGGGACCGATCGCTCATCTCGGTTAGATTGAAACGTTACGAAGGGAAACAGAGAGTTTGCAATCCCATCTCAATGAGAACGAGATCCCTATCGGTGAGACCGAAGTGACTAGGGTTTGTGGCAGTGGCTATGTCAAGAGAACTCGGTGGCGCTGGATACAAAGTTTCGGTGGGGCCGAGATTGACTTTTGGTTTGGGACATATGTGGATATGAGAAAGTAGTTGACGGTTTTTGGAGCATATCACTAAGCATTTTGAGCAAGAAACTCATTAAGCAACACCTCACCCCCTTTTGATAGTTGTCGGTAGGGATGAAAATGGAGTGGAAACTTTCCGTTTTTCCGGAGGTAAAATGGAAACGGAGAGGAAATATGAAAACGGAAATGGAAATTTGCAAAACGGAAGTGAAAATGGATTTTTTTATGCGGAAACGGAAACAAAAACGGAACGATGTTTTCCGATGGAACATGCATGGAAACGGAACTTTCCGTTTCCATGAATATGGAATTTCTGTTTTTACAACAGACCTATAGCTACTTTGTAGGCCAACCACCAAAGAGAACAAAATGACACAATTAGTAGAATGGATCTAAGGCCCAACTTCTACTACAACACATGTACTCAGCTTGACCCTATACGCAATTGTCTGGTACTACTACAATACTATGCTAAGTTGCTATACTTTTGTAGCCGTGTTAACTCATTAAATTTGTTTGTTTTTGTGTGTATTTCTCTATGATTCAATGGGTTTTTAAAGTTCCTATCAATGCCTATTTTTGTTTCCGTGTCTGCTTTGTATTCGCTCCGTGTTCGTTTCCGGTAGTATCTGTTTCTGTATTCATTTCCGGGGTTTCTGTATTCGTTTCCGCTTCTGCAAAAAAATATGAAAACAAATATGATAGCACTCAGTTCCGTCCGTTTCCGCTCTGTTTTCATCCCTGGTTGTCGGTGTCAAAACCGACGGATCTCAGGTAGGGGGTCCCGAACTGTCCGTCTAAGGTCAATGATAACAGGAGACGAGGGACACGATGTTTACCCAGGTTCGGGCCCTCTCTATGGAGGTAATACCCTACTTCCTTCTTGATTGATCTTGATGAATATGAGTATTACAAGAGTTGATCTACCACGAGATCGTAGTGGCTAACTAGAAGTCTAGCATGTATGACTATGGAAATGAGTATCTCCCCTTTCCGGACTAAGCTCCGGTTTATATAGACACCCGGGAGATCTAGGGTTACACAAGGTCGGTTACAAAGGAAAGGAATCTACATATTCGGCCGCCAAGCTTGCCTTCCACGCCAAGGAGAGTCCCATCCGGACACGGGTGCAGTCTTCGACCTTCGTATCTTCACAGCTCATCAGTCCGGCCCATGGCTAACAGCCCGGACGCCCGAGGACCCCTTAGTCCAGGACTCCCTTAGTAGCCCCTGAACCTGGCTTCAATGACGAGGAGTCCGGCGAGCAGATTTGTCTTCGGCATTGCAAGGCGGGTTCCCTTCCTTCCGAACTCCAAGATAGTCTTCGGACGTGATGATCATATCCGGACATGTAACACACACCACACACAACCGCAGAGAGAATATAATACCCTGCGAGTCCAATCGGCTGATGATGTCATATCTGTCCGGCCGTAATTCTGAACCGTTGTTTAGCCCGCGGCCCCACGTTTCGAAACGTGGTTGTCATTGACACGTCTTATCCAAGCAGAGATCGTGTCCCCTTATTAAGGAATTCTTTTATCGACACGGACGTGGGTAACCCAACCGTCCTTAGGATACAACTCCTTGGGAATAGGCAAATTTTAAGGCCTGGGAGGAGGCGTTCGATATTATCGGCCTTTATAAAGGGGCACAGACCCGCCTTTCCTCTCCATGCTTGCTTCTTCCTTGACTCTTACTACCTTGAGTTCCAACACCCAGGTTTCACCCTCCGTAAGCCTCAGTCATGTCTGGATCCAGCCGTCAAGGCCGGTGGGTGGCTTCTTCTGTCACAGAGGAGGATATCGCAAAGCTTCGGGCGGCAAGATATCTGACCGCAGAAATCTCCCATCAGCTTCCCGCGGAGGGGCAGATTATTCCTACCCCTAGATCCAGCGAGAGGGTCGTGTTCGTTTCCCACTTCCTCCGAGGTTTAGGGTTCGCCCTTAATCCCTTCGTCTGGGGGCTCATGTTCTATTATGGACTGGACTTTCACGATCGCCCAAAATTCTGTTCTTCTTATCTCGACGTTTATCGTCGCGTGCGAGGCCTTTCTCCGAACTCCCCCACACTTCGGCTTGTGGCTTAAGACCTTCAATGTGAAACCGCAAATGATAGAGGGGGAGCAGGTGGAGTGCGATGGTGCCTCAGTGAGCAAGCTTACCAGCGCTATATGGCTAAAAGGATCTTTCAAGGAATCTTCCGACTTATGGCAGCAGGAGTGGTTTTATATCACCGAGCCCCGTGGTTCCAAGTGGGCAACTGCGCCTGCGTTTTGATCCAGCCCCCCAATTCAGTTGGCATCCTGGATTAATAAGGGGTTGGACTGGGGATTAGTTGACGAGGTGCGAACTCTGCAAAGTTGCATCCGGAGCCTCATTGAGAAGGATATCAATATTGCCAAGGTTATTTAGGTAATGCTAGTCCGCCGAATCCTGCCATGTCAGCGACGGCCTCTCTGCTTGTGGGAGTTTAACCCAGAAGAGCCACAGACTCTTCAGCACTTTTTCGGCACTATGCACGAAGGAATGTGGAATTTATTCTTCGAGAAACGAGAACAATGGCCAGGCACCACCGAAGATACCGGCCTGGACTGTAATCATCCGGACACCCTGGTAAGTACTCGTCCGCCGAACACCTCATAATCAGGTATCTAGTGGCAAGGCACTGATCAAACAATCCTTTTTCAGGGCTGGATAAAGAAGGCGGAACGGATTAGGTGTCCGACCCCTCTTCCCAAAGACTCGGCTAACTCCATGTTAACAAGGATGCTGGTGCCGGCACCATACCAGGCGCCGACAAAGGAGGGCAAGGAGGAGAGTAAGAAGACCCAGGATGACCTTCGTTCCGGAGGTAAGTCGGATACGGGGTCTGGAGGAATCGATATTTCCTCGCCTGAGGAGAAAGGCGAAAGAGAAGCCAGTATCCCTTCTCCATTCAGGAGGAAAGGGGCCGCTTCTGAAGGTTGGGAGTGTTGGGTAACGTAGCAGAAATTCAAAATTTTCCTACGTGTCACCAAGATCTATCTATGGAGAAACCAGCAACGAGGGGAAGAAGAGTGCATCTACATACCCTTGTAGATCGCTAAGCGAAAGCGTTCAAGTGAACGGGGTTGATGGAGTCGTTCTCACCGTGATCCAAATCACCGATGACCAAGTGCCGAACGGACGGCACCTCCGCGTTCAACACACGTACAGCCCGGTGACGTCTCCCATGCCTTGATCCAGCAAGGAGAGAGGGAGAGGTTGAGGAAGACTCCGTCCAGTAGCAGCACAATGGCGTGGTGGTGGTGGAGGAGCGTGGCAATCCTGCAGGGCTTCGCCAAGCACCGCGGGAGAGGAGGAAGGAGAGATGTAGGGCTGCGCCATCGAGAGGTGAAAACTCCTATGTTGGCAGCCCCAAATACCTCAACTATATATAGGGGAGAGGGAGGGGGCTGCGCCCCCTCTAGGGTTCCCACCCAAGGGGTGCGGCAGCCCCCAGATCCCATCTGGGTGGCGGCCAGGTGGAGGGGAGAGGGAGGCGCACCAGGCATGGGCCCTAAGGCCCATCTGCCCTTAGGGTTTGCCCCCCCTTCCCTTAGGCGCCTTGGGCCCTTGTGGGGGGGGGGGCACCAGCCCACCTGGGGCTGGTTCCCTCCCACACTTGGCCCATGCGCCCTTCGGGGTTGGTGGCCCCACTTGGTGGACCCCCGGACCCCTCCGGTGGTCCCGGTACACTACCGGTGATGCCCAGAACACTTCTGGTGGCCAAAACCATACTTCCTATATATAAATATTTACCTCCGGACCATTCCGGAACTCCTCGTGACGTCCGGGATCTCATCCGGGACTCCGAACTACATTCGGTAACCACATACAAACTTCCTTTATAACCCTAGCGTCATAGAACCTTAAGTGTGTAGACCCTACGGGTTCGGGAACCATGCAGACATGACCGAGACGTTCTCCAGTCAATAACCAACAGCGGGATCTGGATACCCATGTTGGTTCCCACATGTTCCACGATGATCTCATCGGATGAACCACGATGTCGAGGATTCGATCAATCCCGTATACAATTCCCTTTGTCTTGCGGTATTGTACTTGCCTGAGATTCGATCGTCGATATCCCGATACCTTGTTCAATCTCGTTACGGCAAGTCTCTTTACTTGTTCTGTAACACATCATCCCGTGATCAACTCCTTGATCACATTGTGCACATTATGATGATGTCCTACCGAGTGGGCCCAGAGATACCTCTCCGTCACACGGAGTGACAAATCCCAGTCTCGATTCGTGCCAACCCAACAGACACTTTCGGAGATACCCGTAGTGCACCTTTATAGCCACCCAGTTACGTTGTGATGTTTGGCACACCCAAAGTATTCCTACGGTATCCAGGAGTTGCACAATCTCATGGTCTAAGGAAATGATACTTGACATTTAGAAAAGCTTCAGCATACGAACTACACGATCTTTGTGCTATGCTTAGGACTGGGTCTTGTCCATCACATCATTCTTCTAATGATGTGATCCCGTTATCAATGACATCCAATGTCCATGGTCAGGAAACCGTAACCATCTATTGATCAACGAGCTAGTCAACTAGAGGCTTACTAGGGACATGGTGTTGTCTATGTATCCACACATGTATCTGAGTTTCCTATCAATACAATTCCAGCATGGATAATAAACGATTATCATGAACAGGAAATATAATAATAACCTATTTATTATTGCCTCTAGGGCATATTTCCAACAGTCTCCCACTTGCACTAGAGTCAATAATCTAGTTCACATCGCCATGTGATCAACACTCACAGGTCACATCGCCATGTGACCAACATACAAAGAGTTTACTAGAGTCAATGATCTAGTTCACATCACTATGTGATTAACACTCAATGAGTTCTTGGTTTGATCATGTTATGTCTGTGAGAGAGGTTTTAGTCAACGGGTCTGCAACATTCAGATCCGTATGTACTTTCCAAATCCCTATGTCATCTTGTAGATGTCGCTACTACGCTATATTTCAAACAACTGTTCTACTATACGAATCCGGTTTACTCTACTCAGAGCTATCCGGATAGGTGTTAAGCTTGCATCTATGTAACTCTTCACGTCGAACTCTTTATCACCTCCATAACCGAGAAACATATCCTTATTCCTCTAAGGATAATTTTGACCGCTATCTGGTGACCTACTCCTAGATCACCTTTGTACCCTCTTGCCAGACATGTAGCAAGGCACACATCAGGTGCGGTACTCAGCATGGCATACTGTATAGAGCCTATGACAAAAGCCTAGGGGACGACCTTCATCCTTCCTCTTTCTTCTGCCGTGGTCGAGCTTTAAGTCTTAAATTCATACCTTACAACTCAGGCAAGAACTCCTTCTTTGACTGATCCATCTTGAACACCTTCAAGATCATGTTAAGGTATGTGCTCATTTGAAAAATACCATTAAGCGTTTTGATCTATCCTTATAGATCTTGATGCTCAATGTTCAAGTAGCTTAATCCAGGTTTTCCATTGAAAAACACTTTTCAGATAACCCTATATGCTTTCTAGAAATTCTACATCATTTCTGATCAACAATATGTCAACAACATATACTCATCAGAAATTCTATAGTGCTCCCAATCACTTCTTTGGAAATACAAGTTTCTCATAAACTTTGTATAAACCCAAAATCTTTGATCATCTCATCAAAGTGTACATTCCAACTCCGAGATGCTTACTCCAGTCCTTAGAAGGATTGCTGGAGCTTTGCATACTTGTTAGCATCTTTCAGGATCGACAAAAACTTCTGGTTGTATCACATACAACCTTTCCTTAAGAACAAGGAAACAATATTTTGACATCCTATCTGCAAGACTTCATAAATAATGCAGTACCTGCTAATTCCAACAGACTCTTAGCATCGCTACGAGTGAGAAAGCCTCATCGTAGTCAACTCCTTGAACTTGTCGGGAGACATCTTAACAACAAGTCGAGCTTTCTTAATGGTGACATTTACCATCATTGTCCGTCTTCCTTTTAAAATCCATCTGTACTCAACAGCCTCACGACCATCGAGCCGTTCTGCCAAAGTCTACACTTTGTTTTCATACATGGATCCTCTTTCGGATTTTATGGCCTCGAGCCATTCATCAGAATCCGGGCCCACCATCGCTTCTCCATAGCTCGTAGGCTCAATGTTGTCTAGCAACATGACTTCCAAGACAGGATTACGTACCACTCTGGAGTAGTGCGCATCCTTGTCGTCCTATGAGGTTTGGGAGTGACTTGATCCGAAGTCTCATGATCACTATCATAAGCTTCCACTTCAATTGGTGTAGGTGCCATAGGAACAACTCCTGTGCCCTGCTACACACTAGTTGAAGTGACGGTTCAATAACCTCATCAAGTCTCCACCATCCTCCCACTCAATTCTTTCGAGAGAAACTTTTCCTCGAGAAAGGACCCGATTTGAGAAACAATCCGTATTGCTTTCGGATCTGAGACAGGAGGTATACCCAACTGTTTTGGGTGTCCTATGAAGATGCATTTATCCGCTTTGGGTTCGAGCTTATCAGCCTGAAACTTTTTCACATAAGCGTCGCAGCCCCAAACTTTTAAGAAATGACAGCTTAGGTTTCTCTAAACCATAGTTCATATGGTGTCATCTCATCGGAATTACGTGGTGCCCTATTTAAAGTGAGTGCGGTTGTCTCTAATGCCTATCCCATGAGCGATAGTGGTAATTCGATAAGAGACATCATGGTATGCATCATATCCAATAGGGTGCAGTTATGATGTTCAGACACACCATCACACTATGGTGTTCCAGGCAGTGCTAGTCGTGAAACAATTTCCACAATGTCTCAATTGTGTACCAAACTCGCAAGTCAGATATTCATCTCTATGATCATATCATAGATATTTTATCCTCTTGTCACGACGATCTTCAACTTCATTCTGAAATTACTTGAACCATTCAATAATTCAGACTTGTGTTTCATCAAGTAAATATGCTCAGTATCTACTCAAATCATTCGTGAAGTAAGAGCATAATGATATCCACTGCGTGCCTCAGCACTCATTGGACTGCACACATCAAAATGTGTTACTTCCAACAAGTTGCTTACTTGTTCCATTTTACTGAAACCGAAGCTTTCAGTCATCTTGTCCATGTGGTATGATTTGCATGTCTCAAGCGATTCAAAATCAAGTGAGTCCAAATGGTCCATCTGCATGGAGTTTCTTCATGCGTATATACCAATAGACATGGTTCACATGTCTCAATCCTTTTCAAAAATGAGTGAGTCCAAAGATCCATCAACATGGAGCTTCTTCATGTGTTTTATACCAATATGACTTACATGGCAGTGCCACAAGTAGGTGGTACTATCATTACTATCTTATATCTTTTGGCATGAACATGTGTATCACTATGACCGAGATTAAATAAACCATTCATTTTAGGTGCAAGACCATTGGAGGTATTATTCAAATAAATAGAGTAACCATTATTCTCCTTAAATGAATAACCATATTGCGATAGACATAATCCAATCATGTCTATGCTCAACGCAAACACCAAATAACAATTATTTAGGTTTAACACCAATCTCGATGGTAGAGGGAGCGTGCGATGCTTGATCATATCAACCTTGGAAACACTTCCAACACATCTCGTCAGCTCACCTTTAGCTAGTCTCCGTTTATTCCGTAGCTTTTATTTCGAGTTACTAACACTTAGCAACCGAACCGGTATCTAATACCCTGATGCTACTAGGAGTACTAGTAAAGTACACATTCACATAATGTATATCCAATATACTTCTATCGACAGCCTTCTCATCTACCAAGTATCTAGGGTAATTCTGTTCCAGTGGCTGTTCCCCTTATTACAGAAGCACTCAGTCTCGGGTTTGAGTTCAACCTTGGGTTTCTCCACTAGAGCAGCAGCTGATTTGCCATTTCATGAAGTATCCCTTCTTGCCCTTGCCCTTCTTGAAACTAGTGGTTTCACTAACCATCAACAATTGATGCTCCTTCTTGATTTCTACTTTCGCGGTGTCAAACATCGCGAATATTTCAAGGATCATCATATCTGTCCCTGATATGTTATAGTTCATCACGAAGATCTAGCAGCTTGGTGGCAATGACTTTGGAAAAACATCACTATCTTACCTGGAAGATCAACTCCCACTCGATTCAAGTGATTGTTGTACTTAGACAATCTAAGCACAAGCTCAACGATCGAGCTTTTCTCCCTTAGTCTGCAGGCTAAGAAAATCGTCGGAGGTCTTATACCTCTTGACGTGGGCACGAGCCTGAAATCCCAATTTCAGCCCTCGACACATCTCATATGTTCCGTGACGTTTCAAAAACGTCTTTGGTGCCTCAACTCTAAACCATTTAACTGAACTATCACGTAGTTATCTAAACGTGTATGTCCGATGTTCGCAACATCCACAAACGACGTTTGGGGTTCAGCACACTGAGCGGTGCATTAAGAACATAAGCTTTCTACTGTCCGCATAATCGCTACTGTCAACTTTCAACTATATTTTCTCTAGGAACGTATCTAACACAGTAGAACTAAAGCGTAAGCTATGACATAATTTGCAAAGATCTTTTGACTACGTTCAAGATAATTAATTTCATCTTATGAACTCCCACTCAGATAGACATCCCTCTCGTCATCTAAGTGATTACATGATCCGAGTCAACTAGGCCGTGTCCGATCATCACGTGAGACGGACTAGTCATCATCGGTGAACATCTCATGTTGATTGCATCTTTTATACTACTCATGCTCGACCTTTCGGTCTCTTGTGTTCCGAGGCCATGTCTGTACAGGCTAGGCTCGTCAAGTCAACCTAAGTGTTTCGCGTGTGTAAATCTGTCTTACACCCGTTGTATGTGAACGTGAGAATCTATCACACCCGATCATCACGTGGTGCTTCGAAACGACGAACTTTCGCAACTGTGCACAGTTAGGGGGAACACTTTCTTGAAATTTTAATGAGGGATCATCTTATTTACTACCGTCGTTCTAAGCAAATAAGATGCAAAAACATGATAAACATCACATGCAATCAAATAGTGACATGATATGGCCATCATCACTTTGCTCCTTTTGATCTCCATCTTCGGGGCTCCATGATCATCATCGTCACCGGCATGACACCATGATCTCCATCATCATGATCTCCATCATCGTGTCTTCATGAAGTTGTCTCGCCAACTATTACTTCTACTACTATAGCTAACGGTTAGCAATAAAGTAAAGTAATTACATGACGTTTATGTTGAGACGCAGGTCATAAATAAATTAAGACAACTCCTATGGCTCCTGCCGGTTGTCATACTCATCGACATGCAAGTCGTGATTCCTATTACAAGAACATGATCAATCTCATACATCACATATATCATTCATCACATCCTTTTGGCCATATCACAACACATGGCATACCCTGCAAAAACAAGTTAGACGTCCTCTAATTGTTGTTTGCATGTTTTACGGGGCTGCTATGGGTTTCTAGCAAGAATGTTTCTTACCTACGCAAAACCACAACGTGATATGTCAATTGCTATTTACCCTTCATAAGGACCCTTTTCATCGAATCCGATCCGACTAAAGTGGGAGAGACTGGCACCCGCTAGCCACCTTATGCAACTAGTGCATGTCAGTCGGTGGAACCTGTCTCACGTAAGTGTACGTGTAAGGTCGGTCCGGGCCGCTTCATCCCACAATGCCGCCGAATCAAGATTGGACTAGTAACGGTAAGCATATTGAACAAAATCAATGCCCACAACTACTTTGTGTTCTACTCGTGCAAAGAATCTACGCAATAGACCTAGCTCATGATGCCACTGTTGGGTAACGTAGCAGAAATTCAAAATTTTCCTACGTGTCACCAAGATTTATCTATGGAGAAACCAACAAGGAGGGGAAGAAGAGTGCATCTACATACCCTTGTAGATCACTAAGCGGAAGCGTTCAAGTGAACGGGGTTGATGGAGTCGTTCTCGCCGTGATCCAAATCACCGATGACCAAGTGCCGAACGGACGGCACCTCCGCGTTCAACACACGTACAGCCCGGTGACGTCTCCCATGCCTTGATCCAGCAAGGAGAGAGGGAGAGGTTGAGGAAGACTCCGTCCAGCAGCAGCACAACAGCGTGGTGGTGGTGGAGGAGCGTGGCAATCCTGCAGGGCTTCGCCAAGCACCGCGGGAGAGGAGGAAGGAGAGATGCAGGGCTGCGCCATCGAGAGGTGAAAACTCCTATGTTGCCAGCCCCAAATACCTCAACTATATATAGGGGAGAGGGAGGGGGCTGCGCCCCCTCTAGGGTTCCCACCCAAGGGGTGCGGCAGCCCCCAGATCCCATCTGAGTGGCGGCCAGGTGGAGGGGAGAGGGAGGCGCACCAGGCATGGGCCCTAAGGCCCATCTGCCCTTAGGGTTTGCCCCCCTCCTTCCCTTAGGTGCCTTGGGTCCTTGTGGCGGGGTCACCAGCCCACCTGGGGCTGGTTCCCTCCCACACTTGCTCCATGCAGCCCTTCGGGGCTGGTGGCCCCACTTGGTGGACCCCCAGACCCCTCCGGTGGTCCCCGTACACTACCAGTGATGGCCAGAACACTTCCGGTGGCCAAAACCATACTTCCTGTATATAAATCTTTACCTCCGGACCATTCCGTAACTCCTCGTGACGTCCGGGATCTTATCCGGGACTCCAAACAACATTCGGTAACCACATACAAACTTCCTTTATAACCCTAGCGTCATCGAACCTTAAGTGTGTAGACCCTACGGGTTCGGGAACCATGCAGACATGACCGAGACGTTCTCCAGTCAATAACCAACAACGGGATCTGGATACCCATGTTGGTTCCCACATGTTCCATGATGATCTCATCGGATGAACCACGATGTCGAGGATTCGATCAATCCCGTATACAATTCCCTTTGTCTTGCGGTATTGTACTTGCCCGAGATTCGATCGTCGGTATCCCGATACCTTGTTCAATCTCGTTACGGCAAGTCTCTTTACTCGTTCCGTAACACATCATCCCGTGATCAACTCCTTGATCACATTGTGCACATTATGATGATGTCCTACCGAGTGGGCCCAGAGATACCTCTCCGTCACACGGAGTGACAAATCCCAGTCTCGATTCGTGCCAACCCAACAGACACTTTCGGAGATACCCGTAGTGCACCTTTATAGCCACCCAGTTACATTGTGACGTTTGGCACACCCAAAGTATTCCTATGGTATCCGGGAGTTGCACAATCTCATGGTCTAAGGAAATGATACTTGACATTTAGAAAAGCTTCAGCATACGAACTACACGATCTTTGTGCTATGCTTAGGATTGGGTCTTGTCCATCACATCATTCTTCTAATGATGTGATCCCGTTATCAATGACATCCAATGTCCATGGTCAGGAAACCGTAACCATCTATTGATCAACGAGCTAGTCAACTAGAGGCTTACTAGGGACATGGTGTTGTCTATGTATCCACACATGTATCTGAGTTTCCTATCAATACAATTCCAGCATGGATAATAAACGACTATCATGAACAAGGAAATATAATAATAACCTATTTATTATTGCCTCTAGGGCATATTTCCAACAGGGAGGGGCGGTCTCCTAAGAGGGGCAAGATGCCACCGTCGAGCGGCTCGGGATTGGAAGGCGACACCGTTGAACAGCTCCATCATGAGGACAAGCCCTCAACCAAACCGTAACTGAATCCGGGGTGCTTTGATAGCGTACCGCCCCTTTCCTGTTACCGAAGAGATACGTAACGTGCCTGTGAATTTTTACAGTTCGGCACAGAGTTTTTCTGGGCAATCCTCTTCTTCGGGAGATCTCCTCCCAGAGATGATGGAAAGCGAGATGCCTCCCCCGACCTCCTCGCCCAATAAGGCGGACGACTCCGAAGTGTCATCTCGGAGGGTTTTCCTTGATCAACAAGCTATGCAGGGGATGAAAGAGGCAGTACCCGAAGGTGGACCTTCGATCGTCCGGGATTCGGGGGCCAATAATGAAGGCCCTGGACTGTCCGGTTTTCAGCCAACGATGATTCTGGAGACGGGTGAACGGGTTCCTTCAAAGGATGGTCGTGCTCCTAGAGCGGCTTCTGGAGACCCGGTGGCGCCGGATATATTGCGGGATATGCTGCGAAAAGCATTTATCTCGGGGGAACAACGTACCTTGATGGGTACGGTGGTTGAGAAGATTCTGTCCGCGAAGAGAAGATTGAATGAAGCCTTCATGAGACTGTTAAAAGGCTTCGAGGTTTGTGACGTAATGTTTTCAACTATATTTTATTTGCAAAGATGCACCTGTGTATAGGTAGTAGCCCCTGAGACTCGGGTTGGCTTCCCATGGGAGGCGAACGGAGGATCAAGAAGAAATATTCAAGGACTAATCTGATTAACTTGAACACAGGCTGCTCCCCCCTGGCTACTTCCCAGACTACGGATATTGCCGAGCTGCAGCGGAAGCTTGATGTGGCAGGGGATGATATTGTGTTAATCAATATGTGTCTTGACGAGTCGCAAGGTATGTATTCGGGGTAGTCCCTTCACATACATTTTTGTGGTATAAGCATGACGCTGAAGGTTATATACTGGGATATGCATGACTGCAGATGGTGTTGCCGCCGTTGAAATTCTTTGGGCGGAGCTGGCCCGGGCCAAGGAACAGGCCTGATTATGTAATGCGGCTGCCGAAAAGGCATCGGCTGAGTTAAAAGCCGAACAAGCTGCTCAGCGCCAAGACGAGGAGAAGATATCCACGATGGCGCTCGAATTAAAAAATGTTGCTAGCCGCTGTGAACTTCTTGAGAAGGAAAATGAAGCGAAAACGGCTGGACTTGACAAGGCCTTACGAGAGGCGAGAGAAGCGCGGTCTGAATCCAGAGCAGCCCGTGAGGAGATCCGGCAAGCTGGGGAGATTGCGGTCGGTAAGCCCTTCTTGCTACAGGCTAAGTTCAGTGATCCGAACTATGCTCAGCTTAACCAGGTGTGGAGTTCTCCGGACGAGTTTTTAGACTTGCCGAAGAGTTCTTCTGATGCGGCGTAGTTTTACCAAGCGCGAGAGGGATGTGTAACGGAGAAACTTTTCTGGTCACAATTTGGTGCGTAAAGCGCCCTCTGTTGCTGAATGAACAGATGTTTCAATGGGCCGAGCTTCATAGGATATCCGGCGCTGCCATGAAGAACGCCATAAGCCGGCTGTGGCCGACTGAGCCTGTTCCGAATAGCTACTTCGGCTTGGTGCAGCGGCTCGTTGATGCGGTGCCATGTATCGACGCTGTGAAGCAGTCGGTGTGCATTGAGGGTGCACGGATAATTCAAGACATACTGGGGGAAGATGAAGGCCATCAATGTTGCGGCGAAGAGTCCACCCAAGGGCAAGGACCATCACGCACCGGAGCGTTATTTTGAAGACATCTTAGAGGTCGCCCGCTTAATAGAGGGTCAATGCTTGAAAGACATAATGTTCGAGTGAGGTGTATGGGAATTGTAAAAGACAATTTTATAGTTAATCTATTTTTATGTTTTGCTTGAAAGCTTGTGTTCCTCCTGTGCGGCCATTTTAATATAATCTGAAAGTTTTCCAGTCATCGGCTTCAGCCCCCTCATAGGAAGTACGGGGGTGTTCGGAAAAGCATTTAATCACTCTTGACCCAATGTCTTGGTCCATGAAGGAGGTGATAATACGGTGAACCAGGCAATCAGACTATAGGGCGTTAACACTTTCACTTAGCCATAGGAGTTTTATAGGGGGGGCTACCATATAGCCCCTGGCATGCGTATGGCTTATTCCCATATGGTGCGTTACATATATGACCTGAAGAAAAAAGGTCCTTCGTGTGGCACGGAGGGGATCGCGACAGATTCTGGTAAGTCCTCGACTGGTTGACCAGCTCTCGCAGCATCATGACAGTCGGTTTTTGGCTTTCTCTACTGAGGTGCTTGACCAGATGACACGGAAGCACAATCGCAGTAGTTCTCCCTTTACTACCCTAGCCGATAGAGCGAAACGTAAGGTAGCAAGCACATGAGCCGGGCAACCCACCCATTGACCCAAGACATGATTCAGAGCTGATGCATATAAGGCCAAACTCATGACGCCGAAGTACGCTTAGAAAGCTGTTCGGACTTTGTTGGCGACTCATTTGTTCCCATACCGAGCCCCTGGCAGGTTGTGCCGAGGTATGGCTGTAAAACAGCTATAGGGGCTGAATTCATTTGAAAAAGAAACGAATGATTAATGCGGATTATATTTACTGGGAGTTGAGCGATATGCCAATGATTACATTATATATATAAAGACCGCAACCTCGGCTATTTGACATGCCCAGGGTCGAAGGCGGAGGAGAAAGGCATATTACAGGCTCGAAATAAAGAGTGCGGTCTACAAAAAGTTATTTTGGACCTCCTGTCGCATGTCTGCGCCACCTGTCCTCGGCGAGGGGAATCCTTGACAGAAGCAGCCCCTTAGGTGAGTGTACGGATCCGAACTCCGATGTAGTCAATTTAGATGATTGTTCTTTGCGTCACCTGTTTTTGAGAAATAATGAAGAAAAAAAATGAAATTAGATGAAAATGTTACGGGAATGCTTGCCAGCTTGTCCGTATTGTGCTTCCGCCAATGCCCATGGTATCTTGAGTGCGTAGTGATGATACGCAGTGCAAATCTTGCGGGTATATGAGGTGGGCAGCGGAAGCCGGACTGCTATTTCCTCTCCGGGTTTGATCGATCTTCAGGGGGAAATTGCTTTTGGCTCCCGGTATTTGGTTGGTGAACCTCTTCGTCGTCCCTATCGCTTGGCGGTCTCCTCCCCTTGTGTTCGGCGTTGAGCTTGCCGGCCTGCTTGAAGACCCAACAACTTCTGTTGGTATGATTAGTTGGTGTTAAGGCATATCTCTCTCGATGTGGTTTTGGTGATTGATGATAACATGTTTGCGGACTAATCGTGTGCCTTGAGCATTTCAGAGATTCATCTTTGGCGCGAGACGATTTCTTTCCCTCGGAGTGTCATTCAAGACGGTGTAGCTCTTTCGTTTCTTTTTGGGTGGACTAGTTCGTAGAGAGCACCGTACTATCAAGAGGGGGTCCGCTTTGGTAAGGCTAGGGTGGAATCAACACGTACACATCCGTTTCACACTCTCTGAGCCTTTCTGCTTCAATGGAGATCTCTTCCCTCCTCCTTTGGGCTTTGTCTGGTCCCAGTGGTAGTACCGCGGTGCCCAGCGGTAGTACCGCTTAGGGGTCACAGGCGGCAGTACCGCTCCGCAGCGGTAGTACCGCCGGTGGGTCCTCAGCCGTAGTACCGCCGCGGTCCCTGGCCCCTACCGCGTCGATTCGAGGGGGTAATTTCCCATGTCGGATTGTGCGGTACTTTGCAGCGGCAGTAGAGCGGCAGTACCGCCCTACCGCTGCGGCAGTACCACTCGGGTCCCTTCCCCCTGCCTTCCAGACTGCGCGGCAGTACCGCCAGGGGGAGCGGTAGTACCGCTGCCTCCCGTGGTAGTACCGCCCTCTGCGGGGCTGTTGGGGGGGGGGGTAACGGTTGGATTGTTCCCCCCACTATATAAGGAGGTCTTCTTCCCCAAAGTTGACTTACCTCTTCCCCCAAAAGCTCCATTGTTGCTCCAAGCTCCATTTTCGCCCGATCTCTCTCCCTAGCCAATCAAACTTGTTGATTTGCTCGGGATTGGTTGAGAAGGCCCCGATCTACACTTCCACTAAGAGAAATTTGATTCCCCCCACTAATCCCTAGCGGATCTTGTTACTCTTGGGTGTTTGAGCACCCTAGACGGTTGAGGTCACCGCGGAGCCATAGTCCATTGTGGTGAAGGTTCGTGGTGTCGTTGGGAGCCTCCAATTAAGTTGTGGAGATTGCCCCAACCTTGTTTGTAAAGGTCCGGTCGCCGCCTTCAAGGGCACCAATAGTGGAATCACGACATCTCGCATTGTGTGAGGGCGTGAGGAGAATACGGTGGCCCTAGTGGCTTCTTGGGGAGCATTGTGCCTCCACACCGCTCTAACAGAGACGTACTTCCCCTCAAAAGGAAGGAACTTCGGTAGCACATCCTCGTCTCCACCGTCTCCACTCTTGGTTATCTCATCCCTTTACTCGTGCAAGCTTATTTGTGTTATATCCATTGCTTGCTTGTGTGCTTTTGTTTGTTGCATCATATAGGTTGTCCACCTAGTTGCATATCTAGACAACCTACTTTGATGGAAAGTTTAATTTGGTAAAGAAAAGCTAAAAATTGTTAGTTGCCTATTCACCCCCCCTCTAGTCAACCATATCGATCCTTTCAATTGGTATCAGAGCCTCGTCTCTTTATTAAGGACTTTACCGTTCGAAGAGTATGGTTGACACCATAGACGGAGCGGAGGAGCACTCCAGTGTGAATCCTTTCTTGTCTACGGCCGATGGGGAAACCGCGGTCTCTCGTGAGGAATTCAATGTGGCTTTGGAAACATTGAAGACCTCCATGACGACCGAGGTTGAAAGCATGTTTAATAAATTCATAGAAGGGCTTAAACTTTCCACCGCACCTTTGAAAGTGGGTGATCCCGCTAACAAGGTGACGGGTGCTAACCCCGACAAGGGGGAAGCTACTAGTGAGAAAGTCCCTTCTTCTAGTGGTAAGAATGGCACCGACATCTTTGCCCATGTGGAACCTCCACCGGTTTATGGTGGACCGATTCCTTCTACTCACTTGAATCATGCCGGTCCTCCCCCCAAGATTGATAAAAGGGAGGATTTTGATTCTTGGGTCTATTGTTTTAAGCGTCATTTAAATCATGTGAATACTAATCTTTGGAGAATTATTGAAGAAGGTTTTTATCCGCACGACCGAAGCAACTTCACTCCTAGAGAAGCCGCAGATAATCAATTCAATGAGAATGCTCTCTTCATCATGCAAGATGCAATTCCTCCCGAAGATCTTCCTCACCTCTGGCCCTATGCCATGGCCAAGGATGCATGGCTCCAAGTTGTGTCCCTCTACCGAGGAAGCGCAAGCATTCAACGCTCCAACTATGAAGTGGTGCAAGATGAGGCCGACGAGTTCGCAATGAAAGAGGATGAAGAACCACGTGAACTTTATCGGAGAGTAACCAAACTCGCGGTCTTACTCCGAGATCATGGGAGCAAGGACACGGATGACAATTGGATCAAGCACAAATTCCTCAAGGCAATGATGGCTTACCACAAGGCCATGTCCTCCGTCATTCTTCAAAGGCTGGACTTCCACACCTTGACCTCAAGTGAGGTGTTAGTTGAGTTTGTGGCTATGATCATATTGGACAAGACCGCCGACAATGCGGTTCTTCGCTCTCAAAGAGCAAAGAAGCCCAACCTTGCATTGAAGGCCAAGGTTTGTGTTGAAGAATATGAAGAAGAGGAGAGCAATCCCGAAGATACAAAGTATGACTATCATGAACACATGGACCTTGCTTCTAGGCAATTTTGGAACAAGAAGAGTTCAAGGCCCAACTTCAACAAAAGCAACTCAAGTGGTGCTAAGGTCAAGCAATGTGTGAGAACTTGCTATAATTGTGGCAACGTGAGTCACTTTGTTACGGAATTCCCTTATGAGAAGAGGGAAGACAATGGTGGCAAGCTCATCCGAAAGGACAAGGCCAAGTCTTTCCCCAACAAGAGCAACTTCACCAAGAAGACTCCTCACAAGGCTTTGGTGGTACAAGAAGAGTACAATGGGGATGATGATGATGATGATGAAGATGGTGGGTCAGTTGCCATGGCCTCCATTGCCATTGCGACGACTCCATGGGTATCTCTCTTCGATTCTCCTAATGAGAGCATCACTGCCAAGTGCCTCATGGCTAAAGCCACCAACAAGGTAACCCCAACATCAAAACTACCTTCCTCGATCATCCTTATTTGACGAATTGCATTGATGAACATGAGGGATCTTCTGTGGAGGAGAATGAGTTTGAGTCCTTTATGGGTAAACTCAAGGGTAAATCCAAGAAGCACTTCGTTGCTCTCTTGGAACAACTTGGTGAAGCCAATGACATGATCGAGGCTCACAAAGATACCATCTCTAAGATGGAGGGGCATAGTTGAGACTATGCCGATGAGATTTCGGATCTTTCCAATGCTCTTGAGGAAGAGTGTGGTCTTCGTTTGGCTCTTGAGGAGTCACACAACGATGATCATACTAAATTAAAGAAAGATCTTGATCATGCTCTTGTTGTTTCTCGTGTGCTAAATTCCGAGAAAGCCAAACTTGGGGTTGATCTTGCTAGACTCAAGGAGGAGTTTGATATACTTGACAAGGCTCACAAGGCCTTGAAAGGTATTCATGTAGTCTCAAGGAGTCTCATGATCAACTCCAATTGAAGCTAACTAAGGAGAAACCACTTTTCCTCATATGGTTTAATTGATAATGCAAATGCTACTAACCCGTGTTGTGAGCATGCACATCTTATTGAGGAAAATGCTAAGTTGAAGGAGCAACTTGAGAAAGGCCTTGTGTCATGCATACAAGGTGAGAAGAACCTCAACGACCTTTTGAGCAATCAAAAGGAAGTTGTGGCCAAGGAGGGGATTGGGTTCACACCCAAGCCTAAGAAGAAGAAGGAGAATGGCAAGACCAAGCGACCTCCTCCTCTCAAGCAAACTTTTGTGAAGGAGGGAGAGGTTGCTTCCAAGGATAAGAAGAACAATGCGAAGGGTGATGGTGCCAAGAAGGGCAATGTCACCCTTCCCAACAAAGCCGGTGATTTTAACCCTTCTTATGTGTTATGACGTGCTAGTGATGGGCATGTTTATGCCAAATTTGTTGGTTCTCCTTATGAGTACATTGAATGGTCTATTTGGGTTCCTAAGACCCTTGTCACTAACATCAAAGGACCCATTACAAAATGGGTACCTAAAGCCAAGCATTGATCTCTTGTAGGTGTTTGCTTCCGGTGGAGGATCATGGTTGCTCGATAGTGGAGCTACGAATCATATGACCGGAAGCAAGGACTTGGTGGTGGACGTTCTCAAGACTCCATCTATGCCCACCAATGTCGAGTGGGGTGATGCCTCATCTTCTAAGGTATTGGGACTCGGCAAGGTTGTCATTTCTCATGATCTCACGATCGAGAAGGTCATGCTCGTTGAGTCCCTTGCATGCAATTTACTTTCCGTTCGTCAACTTGCAATCATGGGATTTGCCACTTTCCTTGATCTCGATACCGTGGCCCTCTTGTGGAGCAAGGCTCTTAAATTAGCCTTTGTTGGGCATGTCGAGAACGGTCTATATGTGATTAACTTTTCGGAGCGACTGCTACCTCTTGAGCACTGCGTTGGATTTCCCCGAAGAGGAGAGGATGATGCAGCAAAGTAGCGTAAGTATTTCCCTCAGTTTTTGAGAACCAAGGTATCAATCCAGTAGGAGGCCATGCGCGAGTCCCTCGTACCTACACAAAACAAATAGCTCAACGCAACCAACGCGATTAGGGGTTGTCAATCCCTTCACGGTCACTTACGGGAGTGAGATCTGATAGAGATGATAGATAATATTTTTGGTATTTTTGATATAAAGATGCAAAGTAAAATAAAAGGCAAAGTAAAAAAGCAAAGCAATAATAAAGTGATTGGAGATTGATATGATGAGAATAGACCTGGGGGCCATAGGTTTCACTAGTGGCTTCTCTCGAGAGCATAAGTATTTCTACGGTGGGTGAACAAATTACTGTTGAGCAATTGACAAAACTGAGCATAGTTATGAGAACATCTAGGTATGATCATGTATATAGGCATCACGTCCGAGACAAGTAGACCGACTCCTGCCGGCATCTACTACTATTACTCCACTCATCGACTGCTATCCAGCATGCATCTAGAGTATTAAGTTAATGAAAACAGAGTAACGCCTTAAGCAAGATGACATGATGTAGAGGAATAAATTCATGCAATTTGATAAATACCCCATCTTGTTATCCTCGATGGCAACAATACAATACGTGCCTTGATGCCCCTACTGTCATTGGGAAAGGACACCGCAATATTGAACCCAAAGCTGAACACTTCTCCCATTGCAAGAAAACCAATCTAGTAGGCCAAACCAAACTGATAATTCGAAGAGACTTGCAAAGATAACCAATCATACATAAAAGAATTCAGAGAAGATTCAAATATTGTTCGTAGATAATCTTGATCATAAACCCACAATTCATCGGTCTCAACAAACACACCGCAAAAGGAAGATTACATTGAATAGATCTCCACGAGAGAGGGGGAGAACATTGTATTGAGATCCAAAAAGAGAGAAGAAGCCATCTAGCTACTAACTATGGACCCGAAGGTCTGAAGTAAACTACTCACACTTCATCGGAGGGGCTATGGTGATGATGTAGAAGCCCTCCATGGTGGATTCCCCTTCCGGCGGAGCTCCGGAACAGGCCCCAAGATGGGATCCCGTGGGTGTAGAAGGTTGCGGCGGTGGAATTAGGTTTTTGGCTCCGTATCTGATCGTTTGGGGGTACGTCGGTATATATAGGAGGAAGGAGTACGTCGGTGGAGCTTCGAGGGGCCAACGAGGCAGGGGGCGTGCCCTAGGGGGGCGCGCCCTCCACCCTGGTGACCGCCTCTCTTCTTTCTTGACAGAGGTTCCAAGTCTCCTGGATCTTATCTGATGAGAAAATCACGTTCCCGAAGGTTTCATTCCGTTTGGACTCCGTTTGATATTCCGTTTCTTCGAAACACTGAAATAGGCAAAAAACAGAATTCTGGGTTGGGCCTCCGGTTAATAGGTTAGTCCCAAAAGTAATATAAAAGTGGAAAATAAAGCCCATTATTGTCCAAAATAGTAGATAATATAGCATGGAGCAATAAAAAATTATAGATACGTTGGAGACGTATCAGCGACCCACTAAGACCGCCACATGCCTAATGGCTAAAGTTGACGTGGGATGGCTTTGGCATCACCGCCTAGCTCATGTCAATATGAGATCTTTGCAAAGTCTTCTCAAGGGGGACCATGCCCGTGGACTAACGAATGTTAGTTTTGCTAAAGATCGTGCTTGCAGTGCTTGTATCGAAGGAAAGCTACATGAGAAGGCTCACTATCGGTGTCAAAACCGGCGGATCTCGGGTAGGGGGTCCCGAACTGTGCGTCTAGGCGGATGCTAACAGGAGACAAGGGACACGATGTTTTTACCCAGGTCCGGGCCCTCTCGATGGAGGTAAAACCCTACTCCTGCTTGATTGATATTGATGATATGGGTATTACAAGAGTTGATCTACCACGAGATCGAGGAGGCTAAACCCTAGAAGCTAGCCTATGGTATGATTGTTGTATCTTGTTGTTGTCCTACGGACTAAACCCTCCGGTTTATATAGATACCGGAGGGGGCTAGGGTTACACAGAGTCGGTTACAAAGAAGGAGATCTACATATCCGTATTGCCAAGCTTGCCTTCCACGCCAAGGAGAGTCCCATCCGGACACGAGACGAAGTCTTCAATCTTGTATCTTCATAGTCCAACAGTCCGGCCAAAGGATAGAGTCCGGCTGTCCGGATACCCCCTAATCCAGGACTCCCTCAGTAGCCCCTGAACCAGGCTTCAACGACGATGAGTCCGGCACACAGATTTGTCGTCGACATTGCAAGGCGGGTTCCTCCTCCGAATACTTCATAAAAGATTGTGAACACGAGGAACATGTCCGGCTCTGCAAAACAAGTTCCACATACAACCGTAGAGAGTATAATATTTCCGCAAATCTATTCTGCTGACGTATTTCACAGTGCATCATCACACCACAGCCAGGTCACCATTCGAATCGTTTTTTACAACCAACCTCAGCGTGTTTCGCGAGGCGGTTTCCTTGGCACGTCTTGTCGAAGCAGAGACCGTGTCCCCTTATCGCGGGATTCTCATCAATACGGACGTGGGTAACCCAACCGCGCCATCAATTACGGCGCATGGGGGATAAGCGAGATTTACTAGGCTGGTGGGGGGCGCATAGTTTCGTCCGCCCTTATAAAGGGATAAGGATTCACCTTTTTCTACCCACGCCTTCTTCCTCATTGCTCATCCATTCCTACGCACTCGAGCTCCAGCGCCCAAGTCCACATCTTCCTCCTCAACCTTCTCCAATCATGTTCGGAGCGGGAGGCAAGTGGATGGTCTCCTCCGTCATGGAGGGACACATCAAAAAGCTGAGGGGAGCCGGATACCTGTCCGAGGATATCGCACACCGGCTCCCAGATGAGGGGCAGCTCATCCCCACCCCCAGGCCCCATGAGAGGGTAGTATTCCTTACCCACTTCCTCCGCGGACTGGGATTTCCCCTCCACCCATTCGTCTGGGGGCTCATGTTCTACTACGGCCTGGATTTCCACGATCTAGCCCCGAACTTCATCCTCAACATCTCGGCGTTTATTGTCGTGTGCGAGGCCTTCCTCCGCATCAAGCCCCACTTCGGCTTATGGCTGAAGACCTTCAATGTCAAACCGAAGGTGGTGGGTGGCCAGCAGGCGGAGTGCAGAGGCGCCATGGTGGGCAAAAAGCCCAACGTCACATGGATCAAGGGCTCCTACGTGGAGACCATAAAGGGGTGGCAATCGGGGTGTTCTACATCACCGAGCCGCGCGACCCCAAATGGGCAGCGGCCCCCGAGTTCCGATCCGGAATCCCCACGCGGCTCACCTCCTGGAAAGAGAAGGGCCTGCCCTGGGGTAGTCCGGTAGAGCTGACCGGACTCCAAACCTGTATCCAAAACATGATAAACAGGAAGCTCAAACTTGTCAACATAGTCCAAGTCATGCTCATCCGCCGGATCCTCCCGTGTCAACAACGGGCGTTCAATTTGTGGGAGTTCGACCCGGCCCAGCACCAGGCTCTGAGCGAGCTCTTCGACACGATGCATGAAGACGCCTGGAAGGTGTTGTTTAAGAGCGCCGAGGTTCCCCCTCCCCTCACCGAGGATCGTGGACTCAGCGCGAAGCGCCAAGCTGGCGCGGTAAGCTTTTTTTTATCTCTTATAGGGTATTTATTTTTCATAGTTTAACTATGTGTGGGATCTGAGCTTCCATGCCTTTGACAGGAATGGGTGGAGACATCGGGGCAGATTGACTGCCCGGCCCCTCTGCCCGAAGACCCTGCAGACGCTCTCCTGATGGAGATGCCGACTCCGGCGCCTTACGAGGTGCCGGAGAAGAAGATCAAGAAGAAGGCCACGGGAACCCGAAAGAGTTCCCGGCGCCAGGTGGTATCGGACTCATCGTCCGATAACTCCGAGACGCACTCCTCCCGTGAAAACGAGGAGGAGGCAGATAAAGATTCTTCCCCTCCAGCCGGGGAAGACAAGAAAAGGAAGGCCGCCCCAACTGGGGAGGCCGAAGGGTCCAAGAAGGGAAGGACTCTTCCTCCGGACTGCTCCGCCACCGCCACCGACAGGGAAGACGAGTGGCCACCCAGGGCCAAGCCCCTGGCGAGATCGTAAGTATTCGGATACCAGAGTAACTCGTGGCACAGTTTAATTGCACAGCTTCTCATAACGCCGGACATGGTTATGCAGTCCGTCCCGGGCCCGTATCGACGTATCCTCGTCGAGCGGTTCTTTGGATCCGTCGGCTATGAGCAGCGGAGGATCACTTCCGACCGCCACCACCCCTCGCCCTACGGACAACGCCGAGGTGTTGTCTCAAAGGGCACCAAGCGGAGGGGAGGTAGTCCTGGAGGCGCCTCAAGGCGACCTTCCGGACTCCAGGCGCAAAGGGAGCAAGGCTCCCCAGCGCTCCAAGTTCGGCGCTAGGCCGAACACCGCACTGGAACCTCCAGTGGTTCCGGACTCCGGCAGGCGACCCCCTTCCAAGAGGGGCAAGCCGCCCGTGCCAGTGACCTCTGCCCATCCAGAGGCACTGGACAACCTGCTGGGAGCGCTTAGCGGCGCTTCCATTGATGAGGAGCACCACACTATTATGAGTGCGGTGATCAAGAAGGTTCAGTCCGCCAAGAGCGGACTGACTGAAGCCTGTGCCAGCCTTCTAATAGGCTTTCAGGTAAGTATTTAAAATATAGGAAAATATTACCACATAGACAGTAGCCCATGATGCTTTGTTTGGTGTTCACAAAGAAAAGCCGAATAGAGGATAAAAAAAAACATCCGCAAGAGTCTAATACAAGTATGTCTATATGCGTATGTAGGCTTCGCTGCTGACCTCTGCCGCACTGACTGCGGAGGTCGTTGCACTGAAGCAGAGCCTCGAGCGGTCCGAGAAAGAGCTTGGCCTTGCCAAGAAGCGGCTCGAGGAGAACCAAGGTAAGCAATGCCTCGTCTCTCTCTCTCTCTCTATATATATATATATAAAGGAAGTGGTTGCAAAATGATAGGATCATCATGAATGTGTCAGGGGCCACGACCGAAGTGGCGGCCCTGAAGCAAGCGCTGTCCGAGGCCGAAAACAAAGCGGCCACGGAGCGCACCGAGCGGGAGAAGCAAGAGGCACGGGTGGGTGAGGTGCAGCAAGAGCTCTAGGCTCTCGTGAAGAAGCACGAGACTTTGGAGCTTGACTCAAAGACGCGAGAGTCTGAGCTTGCCACGACCCTCGAGAGCACAAAGCATGCCAAGGCCTAAGCCCAAAAAGCCCTCCAGAAATTGAGGCGATGAAGAAGATAGCGGCGGGTAATGCATTCATTATGCAAAGCAAGCATGTGAAAGTAAATTACTTGTTACTTACCCGAGTCCGGAGCTCTCTAGGAGTATTCGCAGATTTGCCCCGCAGCGTGTCTGATGCCGCAAAGTTCTACCTGGCCGAGGAAGGGAGCTTGACGGAGAAGGTGTTCTGGTCTCAGTATACTGAGGCCGAACACCCGGTGCCTTTAAGCGACCAGCTGAAGCAATTGGTCGAGCTCCATAAGGCAGCCGAACAGGCCATGAAGGGTCTTACAGTCTGGCTGTGGCCTGGCGACGCCCTTCCAAACAGTTACTTCGGCCTGGTGAGGCGGCTTGTGGATGCCTGCCCCTAGCTTGAAGTCGTCAAGCGGTCCGTCTGCATCGAGGGCGCCCGCAGGGCGCTTGCTCATGTTAAAGTACGCTGGGGCAAGATGGACGCTGAGAAGCTGGTGAAGGAGGGACCACCGCAGGGCAAGGAGCATCGCCGCCCCGAAATGTACTATGAGGGTGTCCTGAAGGGTGCCCGCCTTATGGCGGATGAGTGTTCCAAAGATGTAATATTTGAGTGAACTTGCTTGTGTGATCCTGTGTTATGAAAACTTGTTCATATGCGCTATGCAACGCTTATTTGAATTTGAAATATTACCTTCTGTGTGGTTGTTTATCAAATCTGAAAGATGGCCAGTCGTCGGCTTGTGCCCCCATGCCACGAGTGCTGGGGTGTTCGGGATAAATCTGAGCACTCTTTTTCCCATTGTTGGGTCCTTCGAGGGAGGTGCTCAGCGCAACGAACAAGGCAATCAGACTATAATGCTTTATCACTTTTACTTAGCCATAGAAGTCTACAATTTTAAATTTTGGCGCAGCCCCTAGTGTTCGGAAGGCCGAACGGGGGCGCTATACACGCCTTAAGCCGGACAAAGCCGACTCCTCGCTCGAAGCGGCATAAGTCTTTAGGGACTCGAGACCTCTCGAACAGCGACCAGCTCTCGCCTTATCATGATAGTCAGTTTTAGCTTTCTCTACTGAGGTGCTTGCCCAGATGAACCGGGGCACAATCGTAGTAGTTCTCGCAGTGCTACCTTAGCCGATATAGCGGAGCGTAAGGCACCAAAATATGGGAGCCAGGCAAACCCAACATTTGACCAAAGACATGATTCGGAGTTGATGGATATAATGCTATAAGTTCGGGGTGCCGCACTATCGAAAGTGTTCGGGCTTCTCACGTCGTATTATGGGGTACTTAAGCCCTTGGCGTATTGGCCGTACCAGAGTGTACGGGTGCTGAATGTCATGGATGAACATATGTATATATAAATAAAGGAAGAATAGAGAATGCAGTAATAGACTAGTGCTATGCATTGTTTATTCGAAAAGGTGCGTCGAAGCAGAATGGTACAAGTAGTGCGATAAGCAAAAAGTAGGACTATTTGACATGTCCCCTCCAAGGGCAAGCTGAGGAATGGTACTTAGAGCATGAATTTCACTTGTTATCAGAGACCACCTGGGAGTTCCATGGTGCGACGCAGCTTTCTGCCTCCTTGGTTGTTGTACCGTGTGTCCGGTAATCGTGCTGCCGGACTGGGCTTCCAGAGAGTAAAGTCCTGAAAGAGAGAAAGAATAACAAAGCGGGAAGCCCCTAGTGCGGTTGAGCTGCGTTTTTGGGGCGTGCCGTAGTCGTGCCCCCCGCCTATGTCCATGGTATTTTTAATGCGTAATTATGTACGCGTGGCACGGATTTTGCCGTTTGGCTAGGACTGGGGTGGGGGCCGCATTGCTATGCGAGCTCGGAACGTGCCAGGCGGTCTTGTTGCAGATTACTCCGGGCGCGCTTGACGGCGTCCGGGTGTTCGATCGCCGAACTGGTTAATTGCCTTGAGAGGCTGCTTTGCGCTTCTGCTGTGAGGGCTGCAGTGTGCTCCTCCATTCGGAGAGAGCATTCTGTGTTTCCATTGACTGTGATGACCCCCTAGGGTCCTGGCATCTTGAGCTTGAGGTATGCATAATGCGGTACCACATTGAATCTCGCAAATGCGGTTCACCCGAGCAGTGCGTGATAGCCACTGCAGAACGGGACTATATCGAAGATTAACTCTTCGCTTCGGAAGTTATCCGGGGATCCGAAGATCACTTCCAGTGTGGCTGAGCCTGTACAATGGGCCTCTACACCTGGTATAACGCCTTTGAAGGTCGTTTTTGTGGGTTTGATCCTTGAAGGGTCCATACCCATTTTGCGCACTGTGTCCTGATAAAGCAGGTTCAGGCTGCTACCACCATCCATAAGGACTCGAGTGAGGTGAAATCCGTCAATGATTGGGTCTAGGACCAGTGCGGCGAATCCGCCATGACGGATACTAGTGGGGTGGTCCCTGCGATCGAAGGTGATCGGACAGGAGGACCATGGATTGAACTTTGGGGCGACTGGCTCCAACGCGTATACGTCCCTTAGCACACGCTTCCGCTCCCTCTTGGGGATGTGGGTTGTGTATATCATGTTCATCGTCCGCACTTGTGGGGGGAACCACTTCTGTCCTCCAGTGTTCGGCGGCCGGGGCTCTTCCTCGTCATCACTGTGCAGCCCCTTGTCCTTGTTTTCAGCATTTAACTTGCCGGCCTGCTTAAACACCCAACAATCTCTGTTGGTGTGGTTGGCTGGCTTGTCGGGGGTGCCGTGTATTTGACACGAGTGGTCGAGTATTCGGTCCAAACTGGACGGGCCCGAAGTGCTTCTTTTGAATGCCTTTTTCCGCTGACCGGGTTTAGAGCCTCTGAATCCGGCATTGACTGCCGTATCTTCGGTATTGTCGCTGTTGATGCGGCGCTTATGTTTATTGCGACGTGACCTGCCATTGCTATCCTTGGTATCCGAAGTACCAGGGTTCTTTGATATGTTATTGCTGCGAGCCAGCCAGCTGTCCTCTCACGCGCAAAAGCGGGTCATGATTGTCGTGAGGGCTGCCATAGATTTCAGCTTTTCCTGGCCAAGGTGCCGAGCAAGCCACTCGTCGCGGATGTTATGATTAAAAGCTGCTAGGGCCTCGGCATCCGGACAGTCGATGATTTGATTTTTCTTGGTTAGGAACCGTGTCCAGAATTGCCTGGATAATTCCTCTGGCCGCTGAATTGTGTGGCTCAAGTCATCAGCATCTAGTGGTCGTACATAAGTGCCCTAGAAGTTATCGAGGAATGCAGCTTCCAGATCTTCCCAACGGCCAATGGATTCAGCTGGCAAGCTGTTCAGCCAATGCCAAGCTGGTCCTTTGAGTTTGAGTGGAAGGTATTAGATGGCGTGTAGATCATCACCGCGGGCCATGTCAATACGCAGGAGGTAGTCCTCGATCCATACCGCAGGATCTGTTGTACCATCGTATGATTTGATGTTTACGGGTTTGAAACCCTCTGGGATTTCGTGATCCATTACTTCATCTGTGAAGCATAGGGGGTGTGCGGCGCCTCTGTACTGGGCTATATCGCGATGCAGCTCATATGAGTCTTGTCTGCTGTGTTCCGCCCGGCCGGATTTACTTTTACTGTATCCGGCGTGACGGTTATCGTCTCGCGTAGTGGCGCGCCCTCGTGATCCGTAGATCGATCTGGCGTGTTTTGCTTTGCCCTCCAGTACGTCTCGCAGGTCTAGCATATTTCCTTGTGCCTTTTTATTTGAGTGGCGCCGAGGTGCAGGCTGGGCCTTCGGCAGAAATGCCGCTCTGTCGCGCCCACGAGGTGGCCGATCAGCCGCATCATACGCTGGGGATGTAGGATTTAATGCTTCCTCCTCTAACCGGGGTAGCAAATTGCGCTTTGGGTAACTCTTGGAGGGGCGTTCGAGTTCATATTCCTCGGCCATCAGGACTTCAGTCCATCTGTCAGCTAGCAAATCTTGATCAGCTCGAAGCTGCTGTTGCTTTTTCTTAAGGCTATTTGTCGTGGCTATAAGCCGACGCTTGAAGTGCTCTTGTTTGACGGGATCCTCAGGCACGGCAAATTCATCATCGTCGAGGCTTGCCTACGCTTGAAGTGCTCTTGTTTGACGGGATCCTCAGGCACGGCAAATTCATCATCGTCGAGGCTTGCCTCGTCTTCGGAGGGAGGCATGTAATTATCATCCTCCGCCTCTCCATCTGCCGCTCTCTCGGGAGGGCTACCTTCTCCATCCTCCTGCTCTGAATCTTGCTGGAGGGGATTGTCGTTATCTTCGGCACTGTTCGGAGTGTTATTATCTCTTGTGCCGATATCACCGCTTTTGCTTTGGCGAGGCTTAGAGCGGCGCCGCTGACGTCGGCGCTTGGGTTGCTTCTTGGAGGGGTCATCCCCTGTTGTCCCGTCGCCATTGCCTTCTTTGGGTGTGTCCACCATATATATATATATATCATATGATGAGGTGGTTGTCCACTGCCCTGTGGGTAGTTGTTCTTGTTCGTCTCCTGCATCGTCATCCATACCGTTGATGTATTCGGAGTCGAAGTCGAGCATGTCGGTTAAATCATCGACACTGGCTACTAAGTGGGTGGTGGGTGGGCGGCGAATTCCTTCGTCATCTGCATCCCAATCCTGCCGGACATAGTTCGGCCAGGTTTCTCCTGACAAGGAGAGGGACCTTAATGAGTTCAGTATGTCGCCGAAGGGCGAGTGCTGAAAGATATCCGCGGAGGTGAACTCCATGATCGGCGCCCAGTCGGATTCGACAGGCACGGGCGCAGGCAGTTTGGAGTCCGTGGCCGGAGAAGAATCCGACAGTTTGGAGTCACGACTCTCGTGAAGGGTAAAGTTGGTATTCGCCTCGATACTGCGGCCTCCGTGGCGGGGTCTAGCCACCCGTCCATGGATGGCGCGGTAGGCTCCGAATTGAGGGTCGAAGTGGTTGCAGGTGCGATCTCATGAACACTGTCCGACGGCAGAGCTAAATCATGCTCATCGTGACCGTGCGGCGCACTTGGCAGGGGCTCGAATCCGTCGAAGATCATGTCTCCGCGGATGTTGGCCGTGTATTTTAGGTTTCCAAACCTGACCTGATGGCTAGGGGCATAACTCTCGATCTACTCCAGATGGCCAAACGAGTTGGCCTGCAATGCGAAGCCGCCGAATACGAAGATCTGTCCGGGAAGGAAAGTCTCACCCTGGACTACATCGCTATCGATGATCGAAGGAGCCATCAAGCCTGACGATGACGACACAGAGGAACTCTCAATGAAAGCACCAATGTCGGTGTCAAATCCGGCGGATCTCGGGTAGGGGGTCCCTAACTGTGCGTCTAGGCGGATGGTAACAGGAGACAAGGGACATGATGTTTTTACCCAGGTTTGGGCCCTCTCGATGGAGGTAAAACCCTACTCCTGCTTAATTGATATTGATGATATGGGTATTACAAGAGTTGATCTACCACGAGATCGAGGAGGCTAAACCCTAGAAGCTAGCCTATGGTATGATTGTTGTATCTTGTTGTTGTCCTACGGACTAAACCCTTCGGTTTATATAGATACCGGAGGGGGCTAGGGTTACACAGAGTCGGTTACAAAGAAGCAGATCTACATATCCATATTGCCGAGCTTGCCTTCCACGCCAAGGAGAGTCCATCCGGACACGGGACGAAGTCTTCAATCTTGTATCTTCATAGTCCAACAGTCCGGCCAAAGGATATAGTCCGGCTGTCTGGATACCCCCTAATCCAGGACTCCCTCACTCACCCTCCCACGACTATCATTTACTCGAAGAGGCCTTTGGAGCTCCTTCACTTGGACCTCTTTGGGCCTCCATCCTTTGATAGTCTTGGGGGGAGGAAGTATTGTTTGGTGATTGTGGATGATTATTCAAGACACACTTGGGTATATTTCTTCAAGAGGAAGAGTGAGACCCAACAAACCATCATCGACTTTGCAAATGAAGCTCAACGTCAACACAATGCAAAGATCTTGACTATAAGAAGTGACAACGGCTCCGAGTTTAAGAACTACACCTTGGATGAGTTTCTTAGTGATGAGGGGATCAAGCATCAATATTCCGCACCTTACACCCCTCAACAAAATGGTGTTGCGGAGAGGAAGAACCGAACGTTGATGGATGCGGCAAGAACCATGATGGCGGAGTTCAAGTCTCCCTACAACTTTTGGGCCGAAGCCATCAACACCGCGTGTCATGCTTCAAACTGGCTCTATCTCCGCAAAGGCTTGAACGAGACTCCATATGAGATACTCACCGGTAACAAGCCCAACCTCAAGTACTTTCGGGTGTTCGGGTGTAAGTGTTTAATTCTCAAGAAAGGTGTTCGTTTGTCTAAATTTGAGGCTAGAGCTTATGAGGGCATATTTGTTGGTTATGCTACAAACTCTCATGCTTACCATGTTCTCAATAAGTCCACGGGGCTTATTGAGGAAACGTGTAATGTGGAGTTTGATGAAAATGACGGCTCCCAAGTGGAGCAAAGTGGTACTTGTGATGTAGGTGATGAAATTCCTCCCCAAGCCATAAGAAGAATTGGTGTTGGCTTTATCCTACCCATTGAGGAACCCCTTGTGGCCGAAGGAGAAGGACAATATTCCACTCAAGTGGAACCATCACCAACTCAAGACCCACACGCTTCCGAAGAACATAGTGAAGGCCCTCAACCAAATGAACAAGACCAAGGGAAAGATCTCTCTCAAGATGGTGGCGAACCACCACATGATGCCCAAGGTCAAGTTCTCTCCTCCGAGCAAGATCAAGATCAAGAGCAAGCTCAAGATCAAGAACAAGCTCATGACGGCGCTCAAGTTTCCACTTCTCCACATCTCACTTCCGAGGAGGAATTGGAGCGTCATGCTGCCAAGATTGCTTCCAAGCTCACCACCAAAGGGCACATCATGGAGAATGCGCTTGGAAGCTTAACCAAAGGGGTAAGCACTCGTAGACAATTAGCAAACTATTGTGAACATCATGTGTTTGTCTCTTGTGTGGAACCACAAAAGGTTTATGAAGCTCTCGAGGATCCGGATTGGCTGAATGCGATGCATGAAGAACTCAACAACTTCGAGCACAACAAGGTGTGGAGATTGGTGCCAAGGCCAACCGGGAATCATGATGTCATGAGAACCAAGTGGATATTTCAGAACAAGCAAGATGCTCATGGAACTATCATTCGCAACAAGGCTCACTTGGTGGCACAAGGCTACTCCCAAGTCGAGGGTATCGACTACGGTGAAACCTTTGCTCCCGTTGCTCACCTTGAGTCCATTCGCATGCTAATTGCATATGCTTCTCGTCATAACTTTAAGTTGCAACAAATGGATGTGAAGAGTGCTTTTCTTAACTGTCCCATTAATGAGTTGGTTTACCTCAAACAACCCCCGGGTTCGAGGATCCCTACTTTCCCGATCATGTGTATCAACTCGATAAGGCACTCTATGGCCTTAAACAGGCCCCACGTGCATGGTATGACCACCTTACCGAGTTGCTACAAGATCGTGGATTTGAAGTTGGGCTAATCGACCCCACTCTTTTTACTAAGAAGGTCAAAGGGGAGTTGTTTGTGTGCCAACTATATGTTGATGATATTATCTTTGGTTCCCCTAACAAATCTTTCAATGAGGAATTTGCCAATCTCATGACCTCAAAGTTCAAGATGTCTTCCATGGGAGAGTTGAAGTTCTTTCTCGGATTCGAAGTGAAGCAAAGAAGAGAAGGAACCTTCATCAACCAAGCCAAATACACTCAAGACATGCTCAAGAGATTCAAGCTAAGCGATGTCAAGCCGTCTTCCACTCCAATGCCCACCAAATGCCAACTTGACATTGGTCCCAATGGTAAAGCGGTGGATCAAAAGGTATATCGCTCCATGATTGGCTCCTTGCTTTACCTTTGTGCATCTAGACCGGATATCATGTTGAGTGTGGGAATTTGTGCACGGTTTCAAGCCGCACCTAAGGAAAGCCACTATGTGGCGGTCAAGCGAATCTTTCGATATTTGGCTCATACCCCAAACTTTGGCTTATGGTACCCAAGAGGAGCAAACTTCAAGCTTGTAGGATATTCGGACTCCGATTGGGCGGGAGACAAAGTGGATAGGAAGTCCACTTCCGGAGGGTGCCAATTCCTTGGTTGTTCTTTGGTGAGTTGGTCTTCCAAGAAGCAAAGTTGTGTGTCTCGCTCGTCCACCGAAGCGGAGTATGTGGCGGCCGGTAGTTGTTGTGCACAACTCTTATGGATGAGGCAAACTTTAAAGGATTACGGTGTCATTTGTGACAAAGTGCCTCTTTGGTGTGACAATGAAAGTACCATCAAGATTTCTCTCAACCCGGTGCAACACTTCAAGACGAAGCATATTGAGGTTTGGTATCACTTCATCCGGGATCACATTAGGCGAGGGGAGATCGAGCTCAACTATGTCAACACTCATGATAACCTTGCAGATATCTTCACGAAGCCTTTGGATGAAGCAAGATTTCGCGAGTTAGGGCATGAGCTAAATATCATTGATTCGAGCAATGTTGCTTGAACCCTTGCACACCCCACCATACTCAACTTGTTATCTTGTTTAGGTGTAGGCATGGATATAGGGGGAGTGGTGTTCTCTCAATGAACTCTCCCTCCCCCCGTTATGCGTAAATTGATCAACTCTTTCACATTAGCCATTTTTGATGGTACTTGTGCTTCAAAGACGAGTTTTGGTCATGGGCCCGAGGATAATTCTTCGCGGTGCCATACCAATTGACTCAAACATCGGTGGCCTCAGCCACCGCCCTCTCTTGGAGAGGTGTGTGTGTCTCTTGCTCTCTTTGTTGGTTTTGTGTGTGTGTGTTTTGTTCCCGTTTTGCGTCTCGTTCTTCTCTCTTGAGTTAAGCCCTTTTTGGCCTAGTTCTTCTTGCGGCTGAGCGGTACTACCGCTGCGAGCGCGGTACTACCGCTTATGAGGGTCAAGCGGTACTACCGCCCTCTCCAGCGGTACTACCGCTGCAGGGCAGGCGATGGGGGTTATATCGGGGTAGGGGAAGTTATTTTCTTCCCCATACCCATCCGCCCCCACTCGCTCGTCTTCTTCGTCACTCCAGCGACGCCTCGCCACGGGAGGGCTCCTGTCGGCTGCCGTTTTCGGGCCGTTCCTCTCCATTTCCTCCGGTGGAGTCGTTCCCCACCACGTCCTCTAGCCATGGATGCCGGTATTGCCCTCGTTCCCGTCTTTCTCTTTGCCTAGATCTTGCATCTAGTTCTTAGGGGCAATAGGCATTGTTTTCTCGTTTTTGGCTATGAAGAGGCTTGATTAGGATGGAGATAGCGTCTAGGCCCTTTGAATTGATGTTTGGTAGGATTAATTTTTGAATTTGGCATCCCGGTAGTGCCAGATCTGTCCATGGCAGTAGGGAACCATCGTTCCCCGTCTTGAGCGGTACTACCGCTCATCTTTAAGTGGCACTACCGCACGAGCGGTACTACCGCGGGTAGGTCGCGGTACTACCGCCAGATCCCCAGTTCCATCATTTTCTACCTCACCTTGATCCTTGTTGCTTTGTTTGGTGGCTTATGCTTTTTCTTTCGTGGTGTTTTTGTTGCTTGTGTGTTTGGTTCCAGGTGATGATCTTCCTGAGCACCAGGCCCGCCGTATCAACCCCGATCATGCTTCATCAAAGCACTACCGCACTTCTAAGTCAGCAGGTGGTTCCTCTAGTGCTCCACCACCGCCTGCGGGTGCTTCCTCCAGTGCACCACCTCCGCCTCAACTCCAGAAGAAATCTGCCAAGGGGCAAGACTGTGACTGAGATGACTGCCAAGGAGTTCTGGGCAAAGCGTCACCGTAACTCCTATGAGGAAGCCCAAGAACCCAATTTGTTCAACCACCCGTTCTGGAACCGCTTTTAGTTTGCCATGTTCTTTGATGTGATCAAAGCCAAGAAGAATCTCTATGTTGATGTTCGCTCCATCGACACGGATGCCATGGAAAAGGATCCTGAGTACTTTGGTGAAGCTCTTCAGATGTGTTCCCAGCTGAACATTCTCAGGATCATGCAGTTCAACAAGGATTTCTATGTTGATTTGGTGGCTCAATTCTATGCCACTGTCCATATTGGGACTAATGCAGAAAGGACTCTGACTTGGATGACCAATGGCAAGCTGCTTTCTGTCAAGTGGAAGGCCTTCATGGAGTTACTTGATGTGGAAGATCACGGGCTTGAGACTCCAGTCGGCTTCCGCCCTCACCACAATGCAAACTCCACTCACGAGCAAGCTCTCTGGCCCTACTGTTCTGTGAAGGTTAACCCTGTGACTCAAAAGGAAACCTATGAGTTGTCTACCTATCTCGACATCCTTCATCGTGTCTTTCGAGAGACCCTCTTCCCTCGCATCGGGAATCTGGATATGGTCCACTCCTATCTCATGGACACGCTTCTCTTCTGCCAGCAGGAGAAGGAAGCAAACACTGGCGAGTCCCTGGACATTTCTCATGTTATGTGGTCTGAGCTTCTTACTGCCATTTCTGAGCGCAAGTGCCCGGTCTATGGTCTGTTCATCATGCTGCTCATTCAGAAGGCTTGGGCACATGTCTATCCCAAGGTTGGGTTGGAAACTAGAGATTTGGTGTCTCATGAGATCAAGCGTCTGAGGAAGAAGGACAATTGGGGCACCCCTGCTCCTAAATTCGGGGGTCCATCTACTGCTGCTGACATGGAGACCGAGGGCGGGGTTGAGGCCGATGATGACGATGAGGACTATGAGCCTTCTGGGACAGAGCCCTCTTGGGCAGAGAAGCTCAAGCACAAGATGAAGAAACTTTTATGCATGGAGTCTCATGGTCAGTACATGACTCATGTGGCGGAGAACAAGGCCAGGGGCGTCACAAGGATCTCATGCGTCAGTTGGGTGCGACTGTTGTCAGTGGGTCAGAGGGTCAGATCACTGAGGAAGAGGAGTGGATCCAGCAGCATTGCCCGTGGACCGATTCAGACGCCGAGCAGTTCCCGACCGATGACGGCGGTGCAGACGATCCCACGGGGATGTGATGCTCGTGATCCTCAGCTTGCTATCACCTGGAGCCGTAGCATCGCTCTTTGCCCTTTTGGTGTCTCGATGCCAAAGGGGAGAGAGTTTTAGGGATTTGTGTCATTGTCGTGTTGCGAGTGTGTCTTTGTGTTTGTGTTCGCCGTTTGCTTTGCTTTGTTTGGTTTATGCCTGTGAGACCTAAGTTCTAGACATATGGTGTGAGACATATGCTACCTTATCGTTATCTTATCTATGTCTATCTAGTACTTTGGTATCTTATGAGTTGCATGCTTATCTTGTTTTACTTACCCTGCTCTCATATATCTTTTTCTTAGGTTGTTGGACTATAAAATATAGGGGGAGTGTTGATCCTAATGTGTGTGTCGTGCATTCCAAAGCCATTCCTTTCTAAGTGCACACATTCAGGGGGAGCCCATCTATATTTTGTAGTCCTAAGTATCTTTACTTTCATGTCTTATCCTTGTGCAAATCCTTGGTTGTCATCAATCCACCAAAAAGGGGAGATTGTTAAGGCATATCTCTCTCGATGAGGTTCTGGTGATTGATGACAACATGTTTGCGGACTAATCGTGTGCCTTGAGCATTTCAGAGATTCATCTTTGGCGCGAGATGATTTCTTTCCCTCAGAGTGTCATTCAAGACGGTGTAGCTCTTTTGTTTCTTTTTCGGTGGACTAGTTTCGTAGAGAGCACCGTATTATCAAGATGGGGTCCGCATTGGTAAGGCTAGGGTGGAATCAACATGTACACATTTGTTTCACACTCTCTGAGTCTTTCCACTTCAATGGAGATCTCTTCCCTCCTCCTTTGGGCTTTGTCTGGTCCCAACGGTAGTACCGCGGTACCCAGCGGTAGTACCGCTTAGGGGTCATAGGCGGTAGTACCGCTCCGCAACGGTAGTGCCACCGGTGGGCCCTCAGTCGTAGTACCGCTGCGGTACCTGGCCCCTACCGTGTCGATTCGAGGGGGTCATTTCCCGTGTCGGATTGTGCGGTACTTTGCAGCGGCAGTAGAGCGGTAGTACCGCTCATGAGCGGCAGTACCGCCCTACCGCCGCGGCAGTACCACTCGGGTCCCTTCCCCACTGCCTTCCAGACTGCACGGCAGTACCGCCAGGGGGAGCGGTAGTACCGCTGCCTCCCGCGGTAGTACCGCCCTCTGCGGGGCTGTTTGGGGGGGTAACGGTTGGATTGTTCCCCCCACTATATAAGGAGGTCTTCTTCCCCAAAGTTGACTTACCTCTTCCCCCAAAAGCTCCATTGTTGCTCCAAGCTCCATTTTCGCCCGATCTCTCTCCCTAGCCAATCAAACTTGTTGATTTGCTCGGGATTGGTTAAGAAGGCCCCGATCTACACTTCCACCAAGAGAAATTTGATTCCCCCACTAATCCCTAGCGGATCTTGTTACTCTTGGGTGTTTGAGCACCCTAGACGGTTGAGGTCACCGCGGAGCCATAGTCCATTGTGGTGAAGCTTCGTGGTGTCATTGTGAGCCTCCAATTAAGTTGTGGAGATTGCCCCAACCTTGTTTGTAAAGGTCCGGTCGCCGCCTTCAAGGGCACCAATAGTGGAATCACAACATCTCGCATTGTGTGAGGGCGTGAGGAGAATACGGTGGCCCTAGTGGCTTCTTGGGGAGCATTGTGCCTCCACACCGCTCTAACGGAGACATACTTCCCCTCAAAAGGAAGGAACTTCGGTAACACATCCCCGTCTCCACCGGCTCCACTCTTGGTTATCTCATCCCTTTACTCGTGCAAGCTTATTTGTGTTATATCCATTGCTTGCTTGTGTGCTTTTAGTTGTTGCATCATATAGGTTGTCCACCTTGTTTCATATCTAGACAACCTACTTTGATGCAAAGTTTAATTTGGGAAAGAAAAGCTAAAAATTGTTAGTTGCCTAGTCACCCCCCTTCTAGTCAACCATATCGATCCTTTCAGTTGGTTCATCGGGGTGTCCGTGAATCTGGCAGGGTCGGTCCAATATCCTGTCTAGGTTGGATGGTCTGTCTCGGTTTGCCTTGAATGCCTTTTTCCGTTGACCGGGTTTGGGATTGCTAAATCCGGAGTTGACCGTTGTGTCGCGTGATCTTTCATTATCATTGCGGCTGTTGTGTTTGCTTCGTTATGGCTTGCCATTGCCGTCTTGGATTTCCGAAGTGCCCGAGTCACCGGCGCTATCGCTTCTACGAGTGAGCCAGCTGTCTTCTCCCACGCAAAAGCGGGTCATTAGAGCGGTAAGGGCTGTCATGGATTTAGTTCCATCTTGGCCGAGGTGGCGTGCCAGCCATTCATCCCGGACGCTGTGTTTGAAGGCCGCGAGGGCTTCCGCGTCCGAACAGTCGACAATTTGGTTCTTTTTAACTAAGAACCTAGTCCAGAGCTTCCTGGCTGACTCTCCGGGCTTCTAGACAATGTGACTTAAGTCATCGGCGTCCGGTGGCCGGACATATGTCCCTTGGAAGTTGTCGCGAAAGGCGTCTTCCAAATCTTCCCAGCTGCCAGTAGAATTTTCCGGCAGACTGTTTAACCAGTATCGAGCTGGTCCTTTGAGTTTTAGTGGTAGGTATTTGATGGCATGAAGGTCATCTCCGTGGGCCATGTGGACATGGAGGAGGAAGTCCTCGATCCATACTGCGGGATCTGTTGTTCCGTCATATGATTCGATATTCATCGGTTTGAACCCGTCTGGGAATTCATGCTCCATTACTTCGTCTGTGAAGCAAAGAGGGTGTGCGGCGCCTCTATGTTGGGCCACACTGCGACGTACCTCCGATGGAGTCCATTTGCGGTTTTCGGCTCAGGCGTGTCTAGGTTTGTCATGTCCGAATAGGTAGCTGTCATCGCGTGTCGAGGCACGTCCTCGCGATCCGTAGATCGATCTTGCGTGTCCTGCTCTATTGTCCAAGTCCTGTCGAGGGTCGTATGTACAATCCCGAGTTGTTTTATTCTTGCCTTTACAGCGAGGCGGGGTGACCTGGTGTTTGGTTTGAGTTGCCGCTTTATCCGGCCCAAGTTGTGATCGGCCTGCCGCATCGTGCGATGATAGTACGGGCTCAACGCCTCGTCATCGAACTGAGGTAGCAATCTACGCTTCGGGTAGCTTTTGGTTGAGCCACTAAGGCTGTATTCTTCGGCGGCCAGGACTTCGGTCCATCTATCATTGAGCAGATCTTGGCCCGCTTGGAGCTACAACTGCTTCTTTTTTAGGCTTCTTGCAGTGGCTATTAGTCGGTGTTTGAAGCGCTCCTGCTCGATAGGTTCTTCCGGCACAATGAACTCCTCGTTGTCGAGGCCCTCGTCTTCCTCGGAGAGCGGAAGATAGTTACTGTCCTCCGAGTCTTTGTGTATAGCTTGTTCATCCTGTTCGGGGGTTGCTCCGACAGGGTCTTCATTGTCTTCGGCATCGTCCGGAGTATTGTTTTCTCTAGTGCCCGTGTTGTTATCTTTTGTACGTTGTGACTTAGAGCGGCGCCGCTGATGCTGGCAACTGGGCTTTGTCTCAGGAGGTTTGTCTTCAACTGGATCCTCTTTGTCGTCGTTATTAGTTTCTTTAGGCGTATCCACACTGTATACATCATAGGAAGAAGTGGTCGTTTGTCGCCCAATGAATGGCAGGTTCTGGCCCTGCTCCTCGTCGGCATCGTCGTCCGTACTGACGATGTCTTCGGAGCCGTAATCAAGCTTGTTGGTTAAGTCTTCGACAGTGGCTATGCAGTGGGTGGCGGGTGGGAAGCAAAATTCCCCATAATCAACCCCTAGTTGGAACCGTACATAGTTCGGCTGTGAGTCCCCTACCAAGGACAAGTTCTTTAATGAGTTTAGCACATCGCCCAAGGGCGAGTGCAGGAAGATGTCTGCGGGGCTGATACATCTCCGTCGTATCTACTTTTCCAAACACTTTTGCCCTTGTTTTGGACTCTAACTTGTATGATTTGAATGGAACTAACCCGGACTGACGCTGTTTTCTGCAGAATTGCCATGATGTTGTTTTATGTGCAGAAAACAAAATATCTCGGAATGACCTGAAACTCCACGGAATACCTTACAATAAATAATAAAAAATCCTCGCCAAAGATGAAGACCAAGGGGCCCACACCCTGTCCATGAGGGTGGGGGGCGTGCCCCCCCTAGGGCACGCCCCCTACCTCGTGGGCCCCCTGGACACCTTCCGACGCCAACTCCAACTCTATCTATTGGCTTTCGGGGAGAAAAAATAGAGGAGAAGAAATCATCGCGTTTTACGATACGGAGCCGCCGCCAAGCCCTAAAACCTCTCGGGAGGGCTGATCTGGAGTCCGTTCGGGGCTCCGGAGAGGGGGATTCATCGCCGTCGTCATCATCAACCATCCTCCATCACCAATTTCATGATGCTCACCGCCGTGCGTGAGTAATTCCATCGTAGGCTTGGTGGACGGTGATGGGTTGGATGAGATTTATCATGTAATCGAGTTAGTTTTGTTAGGGTTTGATCCCTAGTATCCATTATGTTCTGAGATTGATGTTGCTATGACTTTGCTATGCTTAATGCTTGCCACTAGGGCCCGAGTGCCATGATTTCAGATCTGAACCTATTATGTTTTCATGAATATATCTGAGTTCTTGATCCTACCTTGCAAGTCTATAGTCACCTACTATGTGTTATAATCCGGCAACCCCGAAGTGACAATAATCGGGACCACTCCCGGTGATGAACATAGTTTGAGGAGTTCATGTATTCACTATGTGCTAATGCTTTGTTCCGGTTCTCTATTAAAAGGAGGCCTTAATATCCCATAGTTTCCAATAGGACCTCGCTGCCACGGGAGGGTAGGAAAAAAGATGTCATGAAAGTTCTTTTCCATAAGCACATATGACTATATTCGGAATACATGCCTACATTACATTGATGAATTGGAGCTAGTTCTGTGTCACCCTATGTTATGACTTTTACATGATGAACCGCATCCGGCATAATTATCCATTACTGATCCGATGCCTACTGTCACACCCTGATTTTCATGCCACTACACTTAAGCTTCAATCATGCTAAAATGAGGTTTGACAAAAACTTTTGAGTGTTTTCTCTTTGCTTTGATTGAATGTTTGACTGCTGTTTGCAAGTGCTCTAAAAATCAAACAAAATCCTCCAACTCCTATACTTCATCTCCTTGCTCCAAACTCTTGAACCAATGATCATGCCATGTGTTTAGGACATAAAAATATTTTTTTACAAAAATAATTTGGCCAAATAGTATTTTCAAAAATTAGTTTTTCAAAAACCCCTGAATTGAGGTTTGCACTGCAAGTACTTAATTAAGGGCAGTACAAATCTTTCCAAAAGTATGTTTGACTCCTATTAGATATAGGATACCCATAAACCACAAAAATATAATTTTAAAAGTTATTTTCCTATTTTATTTAAAGGCTTATTCTTAAGGCCAGAAATGGTATTTAATAGGTTAAAATTATTTTAAAGCTTTAAAAATAATTGAGAAAAATTAGGGAGACTCAATGGACATATGTTTTCCATATATATGAGTTTCAACATATGGTCATGATCAAAATATTGGACATAACCCTCCAGAACCATTTCAGCTCATTTCAAATATTTGAAATATTTCTATAAGAAATATTTTCAAATAAATCCAGGAAAATTCTAGCATGTCACATATGACATTTTTGATGATCTTGCCAAGTACCATGTCATTGAGAATAGTATAACCCCATGAAACCCTCTCAAAACCACTTCTGTCCTTTTTCAAGTTTGAACATTTTTGCACTGTCAAACATGTCCAAATGCTCTCAAACTTGGTGCACATGCTCAAATGGTGAAATAATGCATCTAGACCAAATGGAACAAGTTGGAGAGAATGTTATCTTGATCAAAGTACCCCAAAACCCTCTCTGACCAGAATCAAATTTGAACAAGTTTGTACTGCCAACTTTCTCTCCTTGACCCCAACTTTTGTGGGCATGTTCATATGGCCAAATGGGCCACTACACCAAGTGGTGCATCAAGGGGAAGTGCTTTGCTCAACTAGATCTAAACAAGTTCATTTCTGCTAATTTCTAGGGTTTACAAAAGTTGCATTGGCAACTTTGCCCGAATAAGCTCCAAATTGGTGGAAGGCCCTAATTATATGTGTCATTTCACCCTGTGGAGTCTCATGCCAAATGGAATCCTTTTCCTTGCACAAACAAGCAACAAACACCTTCTGCAAAATTTCCAAAACCACCTTTTGACCACTTCCACTAATTTCCATGACCCTATCTTTTTACCACAGCTGCCCCAGGTCACCTCCTACCTCCAGTAACTCTCCTCCTTCAACAGCTCAATTATCTGGGGGTAAAACCCATCTCTTTCTCTCTGTTTACTCATGGCAACTCCTCTCTCTCTCTCTCTCTCTCTCTCTCTCTCATTTCTACATGCAGCACCCCACCTAGCTCCTGACCACTCTAGAGCATCCAAGGAAGCTCCAGGACACAAGTGGACATGCCCCTGACCTTTTAAAATGGCCATGCCGGCCATATGCATGCTCTGGAGCGCGCTACAGTGCTCCTACGCACTATAGCTGCTCTCTGCCCAAGCCACCCGACCACCTCGGGCCTCCCAAGCACTCCCGACGATGCGCCTCGGCGTCCACAACACGGTAGCTGGTCGGCCCCCTTCTTCCTCTCTCTCCCCTGCCCCTTCTCGCACGCGCACCATGGCTGCCCGAGAGCTCCAATGGGCATGCTCACACGCGCGCTGCCCTGACGCTCCCCCGCTCCTTCTCTCCTTTCCTCTGGGCGTAGACCACCCCTACAAACACCCCGGACACGCCCACGTGAGCCCCCGTGGCTTGCAGCGACGGCAACAGCCTCGCCGGCGCATGAGCTCACGGTGCACCATCGCCCCGCCATACAAGGCGACCCCGAGCCCTCTCTGTTATCCTTTTGCTCTCTACCCCTCCCGTGCATCCCCTAGACCAACCTACCTCTCCCTCTCATGCCCTCCGCCCACCTCCATGGCCGGAGCCATGTCGTCGGCCTCCTCCTAAATTAACGCTATGTGGTCTCCCCCCTCCCCTTTAGACTCCACCAGTGCATCACCAACCTCCCTAAGGACATCTCCCGAGCTCCATTTCTTCCTCTCCGCGGCTGCAGCGTCGTGTCCCACCCTCACCATTGCCGCCGTCCGTCGCCGGCGATGCGTTGTTCGCGTCCGACCACCCCAACGATCATGGCGCACCTCGACGGATGAGGCACGCTCTCCTGAGCATGCCGGTGTGCTGGGCGTCGACGGAGGTGGCCTGTGCCGCCGGGGAGAGCGCCGGCGCTGCTCGGCCTCGCCTCCTCTATTCCCGTCGCGCCGCGGGGGAGGTTGAAGGCGACCTGCCGCTGGGGCCCGCGCGTCAGCGACCCAGTGGGCGGGCCCGCCCGTTTAAGTGGAGACGGCTTCCGCCGTTAACGCATCTCCCGCGCGAAGGCATATTTTCATGAAGCCGCCTCCGACGTGGCCCCTGCGCGCGTGCAGCCGAGCCGCTGGGCCGGCCCACTACTAATTCCCGCCCTGTGCGCAGGATAAGGGTAAAACCCTTTCCCTTTTCTTTTTCTTTTTTAGGTAAACTTGTAAAATCCATAAATAATTAAAATTAACTCCAAATTTGATGATTCAAATTTCTAGTAGTTTCTAGATTCATGCCCTGTCTCATGGTGCTATTTGCACATTTTTCCAGAAGTATCTCTTTCACAAATAATTACCAAATACCATTTTTCCATTTCTGTCATAAACTTTAGAAAATCATAGAGGGCTCAAATTTGATCCAAATGCCATTATTCAAATTCCTAGATACTTCTAAGCTCATAACTTAGGTTTGGAACATTTTTCCTAATACCTTCTGTGTCATATAAAATATTGGTTCATTTCTCCATGTATAGCCAAGTTTACAAATTCATAGAAAACTCATTTGAACTCCAAATCCAGTGAAACCAACTCCTAGGTTCTTCTAAAATTATTACTTGTTAAATGGGTGTCTTTGCTCACTTTTCAAAATAATATTTCTGTACACTTCTTGCAAATCGACAAATCCCTTGATTCCATCATATGGAAATGTTCAGAGATATCCATTCATCAAGTCCCAATGAAACCACTTTGCTCACTCCTCATATGACCAAGGGTATTCTAGAAAAGTCCAACTCACATTTTTAGAGCACTTTTATTTTTGCATTGTTGTGTTGCTTATTGTGCTTGTTTCCGACGTTAGTTGACAAAGTAGACGGAGTACTTGGAGAAGAATCAGAAGACTTTGAAGACCCACAAGACTTTGCTGAACCAGGCAAGCAGCCCTTTGACCATGTCTATGAAACCCTTTTTATGCATGTCATATAGCAATTTATTAGTGTTGCATCGGAGTCATGATGAGATGGTAACCACTTTGATGGGTTGCCTCTATTACTTCCTCGTTGATACTTGCATTGTGCATGACCCTACCTCCTTATGAGGGTTATGCCGGTGGGAGTAGATAGGATGCTAAAGTAGTGTTATGCAAAAAGGGACGGGAATATGCATGGTGATGGAGACAAAGTATTTCCAAAGGACTTTTCGAAAACCCCATCGGGTGCCACTTATGCCCGAGGGAGATGATGAGTTGGGTAGCCACTTGATGACGAAGTGGTGTACCGAGGCAAGTGTGTGTGTTGTTTTCAAAAACGGATTGGTTTAAGTTGCGACCGTTATTCCAACCTTACATGCGCAACCACTCTACCCTTATATGGGAAAGGGCATTATTGATTACCTAGGCCGATACTAGCTTGGAGCCCGCATTACTAGTGACGGGGGAGAGTTGGTGCTCTCTCTCGGGACGGGGTCGTGCCAGGTAGGGCGGCCAAGAACATTTTTATGGGGCACCGGACACACCGTTGGTACCTCGTGCCAGTGGTATGTGATGAATATGGGAGCGAGGCTCCAGAATTTGAAGTTGTGAAATGTTGGGCACGGGGGTTACTACCAATCGAGTGGACTCCATGTTAGTGTCGTCTAGGGAAAGATAGTGATCGGGTGCTTACCCCGGGTACTTGAGGTACCGCGGGTCGTGGATGACACGGAAGTTCCCGGGATCTTGTGGGTAAAGTGTGCAACCTCTGCAGGGTGTAAAACTATTCGAATAGCCGTGTCCACGGTGAAGGACAGTTGGGTAACCGCTCTTGGGCTACGTCCACATGTTCACAAACCAGTGTGTGTGTTTGGATAAGTGGGGAGAACTACTGGGGTCAAGTCAAAGGACTTGACATGATTGAGATGGGTTGATGCCCACTCTATTTATGTTGATATTTGTAACCTGTCCTCATGGTTACTTGAATTCTCCTGATGCATGTCTTACAAGTTGTTGAACATGTCATTGCACTCAAAACTAGCTTTCTGCAAAAATTTACCTATATCATGCATTGTTGTATCTTGAACCAAAACACGGGTTGCTTGCGAGTACATTCAAAGTACTCATTGGCTTGCCACTGGTTATTTTATTGGCCAGGCATGAAAGAACATGATATGAAGAAGAATACTTTGGTGACGAACCTGCGAGCTAGGGCGCTTCCCAGTCAGAATGCCTGTAGGGTTAAGGCAGATGGCATGGGTCCAAGTTATCGACGAAGATTTCCGCTGCAATGTTATACTCAAGACTTGACCATAATGGTCCTACTTGTGTAATACGGTATGTATGGATGTAAGACTCTTGTTATTCAGCTTCTGTGTGTTCTGTGAGCATTGATCTCTGGGATCACTGTACACGTGCATTCGGTGATCACAACTTATGAGTCGGGGTCCCCACAGAGCTGGTATCAGAGCCATCCTGACTGTAGGAAGCCTTAGTTAGCATGGTCGTTAGTTAGAGTAAAACTATTTCCAAAACTATTACTTGTTTTCAAAACTATCTATACTTCTCTTCCCCTCTAAGTTTTTCTGAAAAACTAGGGTATATTTTCCTTATTGATCTCTTCCCCTTCAAAACTTATGGTCGCTAGTACCTTTAAGCCCCTGACTACAGGATTCCCTGTAACCCTCGTGGGTAACCTAGAAGGAAGATGCCTTGTCGAACACTCACCCACCTCTTCTGAACCCAAGATTCGCGACACCACAACAAGACGATGTCAACAGAAGATACGCCTTTGAAGAATGAGGACATGAAGACCCAGAGGATGGTGACACCTTTGAATTTGCCCTAGGATGATGCAACCTTGTCCTATGACGATCAGGGTGTAAGATATGCAAGACCATGATAGACATCGCTAATAGAGCAATCATGTCCTTACCGTTGTTGTATCGGCAACCACCGGTGGATGAGAACCTCGCCACTTGGCCCGCCTCACTATAGTGAGCAGGAAAACGGTTCTCTTCATCCCCCGCTCTTAGTGTCGATGTTTTCATCAACGTAACCAACATGTTGGACCTCTACTATGCCTTGTTAATATCATTGCATAAGGGATTACCTACCTTGTACCGTCGACGCCTTAGAAGGCAAAAGGGGTCGTCATGATTAAGAAGACAACAAAAGACTGAGTCAATGCCTGCTACGAGGAGACACCTTCACCCCATCACTTCAACAGGCGAGAAGTTGTTGAAGAATCTTCATGCTCAACCCGGATTGTTTCATCGAACAACTACAAGAGACGTAGCAACACCTGAGGAAAACTCAGAAGACTGCATGAGGCACAAGGCATGACTACTGAGTCCGAGAACCCCTAGGGTAGGATGAGTCGTGTACCCCCTATGCGCATTCGAGTCCTTATGATGGTTCGAATAGAACCATGACTGTGTGTTGCTTGTTTTATTTGTTTGTGTTTTGATATAAGTCGCGCTTTTTCCCTAGGTAACAAGTACGCGACTATATCACCTTCCTTATTTTCCTTTGTTTGGCCCTTTTTGGCACTTGTTTGTTTGCACCTGCACTATAGAACCCCCTTAGGCATCCCCATCTATGCCACTTTTCTCTCTCATCTCTCTCAGCAACTAAAGACCGACAAGACAAGATACACCAAGGATCCTACTTCGGCAACCAATTAGCACTGAAGACTTTTGCTAAGGCCTCCTAGACCAAGTGAAGCCCCTTAGAGTTATGGTTGCCCCTCAAGATTAGAGACCCATTCCTAGACCCTTCGAGACTTCATAAGATACCCCAGCTCGAATCCTTAACCATGTGCTTAACCCATAGAATTGCAAGAGAACCAGTTAAGCCTCCGTAACCTTGCTTATCACTGGGTTCATTATGGAACTAGTAGACATAGTGAATGAGTACGTTGTCATCCTAATATAGCACCAGAAACTGACGATGCCATAGGAAGACCAATTTGAGGATATAGGAATAGAGGACCAATGACTTGATGAGTTTATATCAATGACTTCGAGGAATCATCTGAGACTATTTGCTGGATTATGAGGCTTTCATGTTTGTAGATGAACTTGGATGGATCATGATTATAGATTAGAATAGCTTTCATTACCCCTGAGTAAATTGGATTTAGTAGGATAATTGTGTTCGCAAGCTGGAATTCTTGGAAGTATTTGGATTTAACTTAGCCATGGGATATTGATAGGAGACAATTGATATTACGTAAATGACTTTGGGGAACATGTAGGAATTCTCGTTGGACAAGAGATTTGGATTTAAGTAGGTGATTCTAGTTGAATATAGATGCTGAGTATGTCTACATGGTTCGGAGTAAATTGGATTTAGACTGATGATCTCGATCATGATACCATGTTTCTCGGTGGACGATAAACTAGGAGATTGGACTAATTGTCGGAGTTGATATAAGCTTGACCTTGGAGTTTACTTTACCATGATAATGGAAATTGGTGGACTTACTATAGTAGAGACAACCCATTCAAGTATTTGGGGATTATAGGGACTTTAGGAGATCATGTGGAACACCATAGACATCGGATTTGTAGAATTAATGGATTATGTAGTGATTAATGGAAGTTAACGGGTTGTTGGAGTTGATTCATAGGAAGGAAACAAGGTTTTTGGAGTGGCATACGAGGTGTTTCCTTAGGATAGAGATACACTAACATGGAACTTGGAAGAATGCGCTGAGCACTTGGATTGTCATGTTTAATTCAAGCTTAGCAGCTTATATGCTCTACCCATGGATTTTTAGGGGTAGCCATACATATGAGTTTGGGAATCGTAGACATATATGATTTTGTTAGACCTCCTCTCGGGAGTCATGAGGAGATTAATAGCATGAGTGATGATTGGAGTTGACCTATACGAAATGATGCTTTCAGCGGTATGAGGTGATCTGTTTGGAGGACTAGATAGAACAATTGGCATCACAGGAATTGTGCTCAAGGATAAACACTCACTCGCACCCTAGAATCCTTGAAACCCTTAAGCCCTACCAAGCTACGACATGGTCGGATAATAACTTTGGGTCTTGACTCTAGATTGAAAACACGTTGGCCCACACTCAACCGTTACCACCACCAATGCCCCAGCCTACCTTATGTACCCCATGAACAGAAACTTCATGGAGTACTTGGTCACGTTGGTTGTCACTTTTACTTGGTGACCTACTCGTCTAACTGAAGATGGAAGAGGAATCATTCAGCTGGTTAAGGAACATCTGAAGGTCGCCATGTCAAGGAGGAAGAACTATACCAACCACTACCGTCAAGAAGTGAACTTCCTCGTCGAAGACCGTGTGTATCTGCAAACCACTCCTCTCTAAGGAACCAAGCATTTCCATGTCAAAGGAAAGCTCACACCAAGATTTATCGTCCCTCTGAGATCACTACGAGACGAAGAGAAGATAGTTACCAGCTGGAGTTGCCACCTGAGTTACCCACTATGCACAACGTTTTCCCACACAACACAACCTCGGGAGTGTTTCCAACTTCCTAACTAGCCCGACCTCTACAAGGATATCGATCACCGAGCCATTGACCTCCAGCCCAATATGACCTACGCGAGAGACCCCAATTGCAATCTGGATCAAGCAGGACGACAAACACGAAGCCACGCCATCGAGTACTTCAAGGTTCAATGGAGCACCAAACAGAAGCAGAAGCAGTATGAGGACGTGAAGACTACCCCAAATCCAAGTTTCCGTATTCCTTTCCGCGCCTAGTCTGGGAATCTCGGGGACGAGATTCTTGTAAGGGGGGTAGGTCTGTCACACCCTGATTTTCATGCCACTACACTTAAGCTTCAATCATGCTAAAATGAGGTTTGACAAAAACTTTTGAGTGTTGTCTCTTTGCTTTGATTGAATGTTTGACTACTGTTTGCAAGTGCTCTAAAAATCAAACAAAATCCTCCAACTCCTATACTTCATCTCCTTGCTCCAAACTCTTGAACCAATGATCATGCCATGTGTATAGGACATAAAAATAATTTTTTACAAAAATAATTTGGCCAAATAGTATTTTCAAAAATTAGTTTTTCAAAACCCCCTGAATTGAGGTTTGCACTGCAAGTACTTAATTAAGGGCAGTAAAAATCTTTCCAAAAGTATGTTAGACTCCTATTAGATATAGGATACCCAGAAACCACAAAAATATAATTTTAAAAGTTATTTTCCTATTTTATTTAAAGGCTTTTTCTTAAGGCCAGAAATGGTATTTAATAGGTTAAAATTATTTTACAGCTTTAAAAATAATTGAGAAAAATTAGGGAGACTCAATGGACATATGTTTTCCATATATATGAGTTTCAACATATGGTCAGGATCAAAATATTGGACATAACCCTCCAGAACCATTTCAGCTCATTTCAAATATTTGAAATATTTCTATAAGAAATATTTTCAAATAAATCCAGGAAAATTCTAGCATGTCACATATGACATTTTCGATGATCTTGCTAAGTACCATGTCATGCAGAATAGTATAACCCCATGAAACCCTCTCAAAACCACTTCTGTCCTTTTTCAAGTTTGAACATTTTTGCACTGTCAAACATGTCCAAATGCTCTCAAACTTGGTGCACATGCTCAAATGGTGAAATAATGCATCTAGACCAAATGGAACAAGTTGGAGGGAATGTTATCTTGATCAAAGTACCCCAAAACCCTCTCTTGACCAGAATCAAATTTGAACAAGTTTGTACTGCCAACTTTCTCTCCTTGACCCCAACTTTTGTGGACATGTTCACATGACCAAATGAGGCCACTACACCAAGTGGTGCATCAAGGGGAGGTGATTTGCTCAACTAGATCTACACAAGTTCATTTCTGCTAATTTCTAGGGTTTACAAAAGTTGCATTAGCAACTTTGCACAATAAGCTCCAAATTGGTGGAAGGCCCTAATTATATGTGTCATTTCACCCTGTGGAGTCTCATGCCAAATGGAATCCTTTTCCTTGCCCAAACAAGCAACAAACACCTTCTGCAAAATTTCCAAAACCGCCTTTTTGACCACTTCCACTAATCTCCATGACCCTATCTTTTTACCACAGCTGCCCCAGGTCACCTCCTACCTCCAGTAACTCTCCTCCTTCAACAGCTCAATTATCTGGGGGTAAAACCCATCTCTTTCTCTCTCTGTTTACTCATGGCAACTCCTCCTCTCTCTCTCATTTCTACATGCAGCGCCCCACCTAGCTCCTGACCACTCTAGAGCATCCAAGGAAGCTCCAGGACCCAAGTGGACATGCCCCTGACCTTTTAAAATGGCCATGCCGGCCATATGCATGCTCTGGAGCGCGCTACAGTCCTCCTACGCACTATAGCTGCTCTCTGCCCAAGCCACCCGACCACCTCGGGCCTCCCCAGCACGCCCGACGATGCGCCTCGGCATCCACAGCACGGCAAATGGTCGGCCCCCTTCTTCCTCTCTCTCCCCTGCCCCTTCTCGCACGCGTACCATGGCCGCTCGAGAGCTCCCATGGGCATGCTCACACGCGCACTGCCCTGACGCACCCCCGCTCCTTCTCTCCTTTCCTATGGGCGTAGACCACCCCTACAAACACCCCGGACACGCCCACGTGAGCCCCCGTGGCTTGCAGCGACGGCAACAGCCTCGCCGGCGCATGAGCTCACGGTGCACCATCGCCCCGCCATATAAGGCCACCCCGAGCCCTCTCTGTTCTCCGTATGCTCTCTACCCCTCCCGTGCATCCCCTAGACCAACCTACCTCTCCCTCTCGTGCCCTCCGCCCACCTCCATGGCCGGAGCCATGTCGTCGGCCTCCTCCTAAATTCGCGCTATGTGGTCTCTCCCCTCCCCTTTAGACTCCACCAGAGCATCACCAACCTCCCCAAGGACATCTCCCGAGCTCCATTTCTTCCTCTCCACGGCTGCAGCATCGTGTCCCACCCTCACCATCGCCGCCGTCCGCCGCGGGCGATGCGCTGCTCGCGTACGACCACCCCAACAATCGTGGCGCACCTCGACGGATGAGGCACGCTCTCCTGAGCACGCCGGTGTGCTGGGCGTCGACGGAGGTGGCCTGTGCCGCCGGGGAGAGCGCCGGCGCTGCTCGGCCTCGCCTCCTTTGTTCCCGTCGCGCAGCGCGGGAGGTTGAAGGCGACCTGCCGCTGGGGCCCGCGCGTCAGTGACTTAGTGGGCGGGCCTGCCCGTTTAATTGGAGACGGCTTCCGCCGTTACCGCCTCTCCCGTACGAAGGCGTATTTTCATGAAGCCGCCTTCGACGTGGCCCCTAATCGCGTGCAGCCGAGCCGCTGGGCCGGCCCACTACTATTTCCCGCCCTGTGCGCAGGATAAGGGTAAAACCCTTTCCCTTTTCTTTTTCTTCTTTCTGTAAACTTGTAAAATCCATAAATAATTCAAATTAACTCCAAATTTGATGATTCAAATTTCTAGTAGTTTCTAGATTCATGCCCTGTCTCATGGTGCTATTTGCACATTTTTCCAGAAGTATCTCTTTCACAAATAATTACCAAATCCCATTTTTCCATTTCTGTCATAAACTTTAGAAAATCATAGAGAGCTCAAATTTGATCCAAATGCCATTATTCAAATTCCTAGATACTTCTAAGCTCATAACTTAGGTTTGGAACATTTTTCCTAATACCTTCTGTGTCATATAAAATATTGGTTCATTTCTCCATGTATAGCCAAGTTTACAAATTCATAGAAAACTCATTTGAACTCCAAATCCAGTGAAACCAACTCCTACGTTCTTCTAAAATTATTACTTGTTAAATGGGTGTCTTTGCTCATTTTTCAAAATAATATTTCTGTACTTCTTGCAAATCCCCAAATCCCTCGATTCCATCATATGGAAATATTCAGAGATATCCATTCATCAAGTCCCAATGAAACCACTTTGGTCACTCCTCATATGACCAAGGGTATTCGTGAAAATTCCAAGTCACATTTTTAGAGCACTTTTATTTTTGCATTGTTGTGTTGCTTATTGTGCTTGTTTCCGACGTTAGTTGACAAAGTAGACGGAGTACTTGGAGAAGAATCAGAAGACTTTGAAGACCCAGAAGACTTTGCTGAACCAGGCGAGCAGCCCTTTGACCATGTCTATGAAACCCTTTTTATGCATGTCATATAGCACTTTATTAGTGTTGCATCGGAATCATGATGAGATGGTAACCACTTTGATGGGTTGCCTCTATTACTTCCTCGTTGATACTTGCATTGTGCATGACCCTACCTCCTTATGAGGGTTATGCCGGTGGGAGTAGATAGGATGCTAAAGTAGTGCTACGCAAAAAGGGACGGGAATATGCATGGTGATGGAGACAAAGTATTTCCAAAGGACTTTTCGAAAACCGCATCGGGTGCCACTTATGCCCGATGGAGATGATTAGTTGGGTAGCCACTTGATGACGAAGTGGTGTACCGAGGCAAGTGTGTGTGTTGTTTTCAAAAACGGATTGGTTTAAGTTGCGACCGTTATTCCAACCTTACATGCGCAACCACTCTACCCTTATATGGGAAAGGGCATTATTGATTACCTAAGCCGATACTAGCTTGGAGCCCACATTACTAGTGACGGGGGAGAGTTGGTGCTCTCTCTCGGGACGGGGTCGTGCCAGGTAGGGCGGCCAAGAACATTTTTATGGGGCACCGGACACACCGTTGGTACCCCGTGCCAGTGGTATGTGATGAATATGGGAGCGAGGCCCCAGAATTTTAAGTTGTGAAATGTTGGGCACGGGGGTTACTACCAATCGAGTGGATTCCATGTTAGTGTCTTCTAGGGAAAGATAGTGATCGGGTGCTTACCCCGGGTACTTGAGGTACCGCGGGTCGTGGATGACACGGAAGTTCCCCGGATCTTGTGGGTAAAGTGTGCAACCTCTGCAGAGTGTAAAACTATTCGAATAGCCGTGTCCACGGTCAAGGACAGTTGGGTAACCGCTCTTGGGCTACGTCCACATGTTTACAAACCAGTGTGTGTGTTTGGATAAGTGGGGAGAACTACTGGGGTCAAGTCAAAGGACTTGACATGATTGAGATGGGTTGATGCCCACTCCATTTATGTTGATATCTGTAACATGTCCTCATGGTTACTTGAATTCTCATGATGCATGTCTTACAAGTTTTTGAACATGTCATTGCACTCAAAACTAGCTTTCTGCAAAAATTTACCTATATCATGCATTGTTGTATCTTGAACCAAAACATGGGTTGCTTGCGAGTACATTCAAAGTACTCATTGGCTTGCCACTGGTTATTTTATTGGCCAGGCATGAAAGAACATGATATGAAGAAGAATACTTTGGTGACGAACATGCGAGCTAGGGTGCTTCCCAGTCAGAATGCCTGTAGGGTTAAGGAAGATGGCATGGGTCCAAGTTATCGACGAAGATTTCCGCTGCAATGTTATACTCAAGACTTGACCATAATGGTCCTACTTGTGTAATACGATATGTATGGATGTAAGACTCTTGTTATTTAGCTTATGTGTGTTCAGTGAGCATTGATCTCTGGGATCACTGTACACGTGCATTCGGTGATCACGACTTATTAGTCGGGGTCCCCACACCTACGAGCTTTCCATATACTGGTTTACGCTTATTTACTTTCCCGTTGCTGCTGTTACAATCATTACAAAACACCAAAAATATTACTTTGCTTTCTTTGCTCTTTTGTTCCGTTACCACCACTATCATATTACTTTGTTACTAAACACTTTGCTGCAGATACTAAGTTTCCAGGTGTGGTTGAATTGACAACTCAGCTGCTAATACTTGAGAATATTCTTTGGCTCCCCTTGTGTCGAATCAATAAATTTGGGTTGAATACTCTACCCTTGAAAGCTTTTGCGATCCCCTATACTTGTGGGTTATCAAGACTAATTTCTGGCGCCGTTGCCGGGGAGCATAGCTCTATTCTTTGAGTCACTTGGGATTTATATCTGCTGGACACTATGAAGAACTTGAAAGACGCTAAGACAACAATTTATTCCTCAACTACGAGGGGAGGTAAGGAACTACCATCTAGCCTTGCACTTGATTCACCTTCTGTTATGAGTAAGCTTGCGACACCTAAACCTGCTTCTGCTATTCGTTCCGATATGTCGCATGTTATTGATGATGCCACTTCTGCTATGCATGATACTTATGATTAAACTACTTCTATGCTTGATACTACTGTGCCCCTTAGTGATTTTCTTGATGAACAAATTGCTAGGGCTAGAGAGAAAGAAATTATTGATTATGATTATAATGATGAAAGTGATGATGAAGATAGGCCTATTATTCCTGAGGGTTATGTTTTTGATATGGAATCTTCTGCCGCTATTCTAGCTTGCAGAGGTCATCACGAACTTAAAAGGCTATTGATTAAATGGAACAAAGAATCTCTTAAAGATAAAATGAGGCCTCACCCTGCTTTTGCTATTTCACCTATCTGTGTTCCTGATAAGGATTATGAATTCTCTGTTGATCCGGATATAATTACTTTGGTTGAATCTGATCCTTTCCATGGCTATGAATCTGAAACTGTTGTGGCACATCTTACTAAATTAAATGATATAGCCACCCTGTTCACTAATGATGAGAGATCTCGCTACTTTTATATACTTAAGATATTTTCGTTCTCATTAAAGGGTGATGCTAAGATATGGTTTAATTCTCTTGATCCTGGTTGTGTGCGTAGTCCCCAGGATATGATTTATTACTTCTCTGCTAAATATTTCCCTGCTCATAAGAAACAAGCTGCCTTAAAGGAAATATACAACTTTGTGCAAATTAAAGAAGAGAGTCTCCCACAAGCTTGGGGGAGGCTTCTCAAGTTACTTAATGCTCTGCCTGATCATCCTCTTAAGAAACATGAAATACTTGATATCTTTTATAATGTACTAATCGATGCTTCCAGAGATCACCTGGATAGTTGTGCTGGTTCTCATTTCAGGGAAAGAACACCGGATGAAGCTGAAATTCTATTGAATAATATGTTGACAAATGAAAATAATTAGGCACCTCCTGAGCCAGCTCCTGCTCCAATTACTGAGCCTATTCCTAAACCAACTCCGAAGAAGAGAGGTGTTCTATTTCTCAGTCCCGAAGATATGCAAGAGGCAAAGAAATCTATGAAAGAAAAAGGTATTAAAGCTGAAGATGTTAAGAATTTACCTCCTATTGAAGAAATACATGGTCTTAATTTACCGCCTGTTGAAGAAACATATGATCTTAATCCTCTATTTATTGAAGAACCTCCAGATCTCGATAACCCGACACAGGTAGTAAAGGTAAATTCTCTCTATAGATTTGATGAAGGTGATATTCCTCACTATAAGTCTGCTAGACAATGCTTAGAAGAGTTTGATAAATTTATTGTCAAACAAGAAAATTTTAGTGCTTATGTTGGTAGACAATTGAATTATGATTCCGATACGATTAAACACTTGGGTGATTATATGGCTAATATTAGAGGTGAACTTAAACTTGTTAGCAAACATGCTTCTATGGTTACCACTCAAGTAGAACAAGTACTTAAAGCTCAAAAAGAAGTGCTCAATGAAATGAATAGTAAGAAAAATGATTATGCTGTTAGAGTGGCTACTAGAACTGGTAGAATGACTCAGGAACCTTTGTATCCTGAAGGCCACCCAAAGAGAATTGAGCAAGATTCTCAGAGAAATAATATTGATGCACCTAGTTCTTCTAAAAAGAAGAAAAAGAAAAATTATAGAATAGTGCAAACTTCTAGTGAACCTATTGCTGAACCACCTGATAATCCAAATGATATATCTATGTCTGATGCTGAAACACAATCTGGTAATGAACATGAACCTAGTGAAAATGTTAATGATGATGTTCATGATGATGCTCGACCCAGTAATGATAATGATGTAGAAATTGAACCAGCTGTTGATCTTGATAACCCACAATCAAAGAATCAACGTTATGATAAAAGAGACTTTGTTGCTAGGAAACATGGTAAAGAAAGAGAACCTTGGGTTCAGAAACCCATGCCTTTTCCTCCCAAACCATCCAAGAAAAAGGATGATCAGGATTTTAAGCGCTTTGCTGAATTGATTAGACCTATCTTTTTGCGTATGCGATTGACTGCTATGCTCAAAATGAATCCTTATGCTACATGAAAGATATTGTTACTAATAAAATAAAGATACCAGAAGCTGAAATTTCCACCATGCTTGCTAATTACACTTTTAAGGGTGGAATACCAAAGAAACTTGGAGATCCAGGAGTACCTACTATACCATCCTCCATTAAAAGAAATTATGTTAAAACTGCTTTATGTGATCTTGGAGCCGGTGTTAGTGTTATGCCTCTCTCTTTATATCGTAGACTTGACTTGAAGAAGTTGACACCTACTGAAATATCTTTGCAAATGGCTGATAAATCAACTGCTATACCTGTCGGTATTTGTGAGGATGTGCCTATTGTGGTTGCAAACGTTACTATTTTAACGGACTTTGTTATTCTTGATATTCCCGAGGATAGTATGTCTATTATTCTTGGAAGACCTTTTCTTAATACTGCAGGGGCTGTTATTGATTGCAACAAGGGCAATGTCACTTTTTCATGTTAATGGTAATGAGCATATGGTACACTTTCCGAGGAAACAACCTCAAGTCCACAGTATCAATTCTATTGGAAAAGTCCCATCGATTATATTTAGAGGTTTTGAATTTCCTCTTCCTACTGTCAAAAAGAAATATGATATACTTATTATTGGGGATGTTCATATCCCCGTTGATGTAACTTAGTGTTATTCGAAATTTCTCCAGTTTCATGATTATCGGAATGAGTTTGTTAACAAGACTTGATCAACCTTGTTAGTGGATTCCTTTTGATGAGCATGAGATGGATGAAACTAGAAGCACAACCTTCTGTACTCTCTCTATACATTCTGTTCATTAGTAGAAATAAAGTAAAAATAGTATTTTTCTGTCTGTTTCCTGACTTATCCGTGCAATATAAAAATATCCCAAAAATAGAAGTCCTCAGAATGACATGCCAATTTAATATGATTTTTTGGGGAATATGATGATTTATGGTGCAAAAATCACCGCGGGGGGAGTTGCCACCTGGCCACGAGGGTGGAAGGCGCGCCCTACCCCCCTGGGCGCGCCCCCTGCCTTGTGGGCCCATGGTGGCCCTCCTCCACTTATTCCTGCACCCATGTTCTTCTTCTTCCTCACACAAACACGAAAAACCAACTCAAGCACGAGTTCCAGCCCTCTTTGCTGTGATTTTCGATCTCCTTGCTCAAAGCACCTCTCGCAAAACTGCTTGGGGAGATTGTTCCTTGGTATGTGACTCCTCCATTTGTCCAATTAGTTTTTGTTCTAGTGCTTTATTCTTTGCAAATTTGTGCTGCATAGGTGACCATGTTCTTGAGCTTGCATGTCAAATTTATATGGTTCCAAGTAGTTCTAATGCTTTATATAGGCTCTAGGCACTTGTAGGAGTAGTTGCTATCAGTTTTATTGAAGTTGGTTCACTTTTATTTGAAGTTACTAAAAATTTCAGATTATTTAAGAAATTTTTCAAAGAAAAGCAATATGCTTAGGAAGATGTTCCAAGGTGGTTCTTCTAAGAAGCAAGGACCTATGCTTGCTATGCGTGATGCTGACGAGGAACCACCAAGAGACGCTCTAGTGCGGCCTTGCGAATGGCCGTCGGAAAACTTTATGGATCGTGCAGGAATTAAAGAAGAATTTAACGCATATTTGCGTAATGCCGGTCTAGAGGATTTTGAGGCGAACAAATGCCCCCAGTATCATGATCTCACAAGCTCATTTGTGAGGAGGTTTGAATATTCTTCTTCGCGTAATTCTCCTTCAGTCATGTTTGATCTTTATGACAAATCTTATACCATGGACTTAGAGCATTTTACTCTTGCTTGCAAACTTCCGCAATGGGGTAGTGTCAGGGATCCCCCTAAATCTGAATTTAGAAACTTTCTTGCTAGTATAACTGTAGGGGAATCTAGAGATATAACGCAAGCTACTATGGGGAGCATTCACTTTCCTGCTATACATTATTTTGCTCTCTTCATAGGTAGACACATAAATGCAAAGGATGAAGCATGTCACATGTGTGTCCCTGACCTTAGCATTCTCAGGAGTGCTGTGTTGGGAGACCAATCTTATCATATGGGAGCCATTGTAGATCGTAGGTTGCATCATAATAGATATAATGGAGATTTCTTTGGAGGAATTTATGCAACCCGCTTAGCTAAATTTCTTGAGATAGACGTTCGTGAAGGAGACATGGAGTTGCCTCCTGCTTATTTAGATTTTAATTCTATGGTTTCCCACCATTTTGTTGAGAGGACTGAGTCACCTCTCCAGTATTGGTTAATTTTTAACAAACGGCATGTTGTCCGTATTAGTCTCCCTGCTCCTGCCTTCCTTGATTACCAGGCAAACGGAAGATATACTATCACTAGAGAGGAGGCAGATGAGTACGAGAGGAGAGCGGAGACAGCCCGACTCCATGCTGCAGCTCAGGATGCGATAGCCGCTGCATCACAGCACAACCCCAACTTTTCCTCGTCGCAATACGACCCCAACTACACCTATGGGTATCCGCCAGGCTATCCCTGGCAATAAACCAACTTAGGCCAAAAGTCTAAGCTTGGGGGAGTACGTATTTCTCACCGACATTACATTTATGTTCACACACACTCATTGCTAGATGTCGGTGCTCATACTCTTTCAGTGTAATATCCATGCTAGTTTATTTTCTTTTCCTGCTTTCTTCTTGTGTGTTTGATAAACCTTAAGAAAAACCAAAAAATTAGTAGTAGTTTACTTTTCTGCTATAGTAATAATTAAAAAGAAAACCCAAAAATATTTCCCGTTCTTCTTTTGCTTGTTGGGAGCTTTACCATGTAAATAGTTTTTTTATTTCTTTTCTTTTCTTTGGGGGTCAGTAGGAGAAGACCATAATTAAATTGTTGAAGTGGCTCTTATATGCATTATTGTTGATTTAACCAAGAGCCCATATTGCCTTGTCTTCTCCTGTTTATTGAATGCTCGCAGATTCTAGTTTAGTCCAATGCATGTGCACTCTTATTATTATTCACTTCGTTTGGTCGTGCAAGTGAAAGACAATTATGATGATATATGATGGACTGACTGAGATGAGAAAAGCTGGTATGAACTCGACCTCTTTTGTTTTTGTAAATATGATGAGTTCATCGTTCTTGATTCAGCTTATTATGAATAAACATGTTTGCAATGACAATTAGAGATCATAGTTGCTTGTGCCATGCTTGATTAGCTATGAGTTATAATGCTTTACCTTGCGTGCCAACATGCTATTGAGATGATTATGATGTGGTATGATGAGGTGGTATCCTCCTTTGAATGATTTAAGTGACTTGACTTGGCACATGTTCACGCATGTAGTTGAAACAAAATCAACATAGCCTTCACGATATTTATGTTCATGGTGGATTATATCCTACTCATGCTTGCATCCAATGTTTATTAATTTTAATGCATGTACATGGCTATTGTCGCTCTCTAGTTGGTCGCTTCCCAGTCTTTTGCTAGCCTTCACATGTACTAAGCGGGAATACTGCTTGTGCATCCAATCCCTTAAACCCCAAAGTTATTCCAGATGAGTCCACTATACCTTCCTATATGCGGTATCTACCTGCCGTTCCAAGTAAATTTGTATGTGCCAAACTCTAAACCTTCGAATAAACATTCTGTTTTGTATGCTCGAGTAGCTCATGTATCAACCAAGGCTGCCCTTATCTTCCATGTTAGGCGGGTTATTCTCAAGAGGAGTGGACTCCACTCCTCACTCACGAGAAAATGGCTGGTCACCGGGATGCCCAGTCCCATGCTTTATGCAAACTAAATCAAAATTAATTGCAAACAAAACTTCCCCTGGGACCTGATGTATGTTGGAGGCACTCGTTGTTTCGAGCAAGCCATGGATTGATGCTTGTTGGTGGAGGGGGGTATAAACTCTACCATTCTGTTTGGGAACCGCCTATAATGTGTGTGACATGGAAGATATCGCCATCTCTTAGTTGCTACGTTGACAATGAAAGTATACCGCTCAAAATATTATTTATCTCTATTTCAAAACCGAGCTCTGGCACCTCTACAAATCCCTGCTTCCCTCTGCGAAGGGCCTATCTATTTACTTTTATGTTGAGTCATCACCCTCTTATTAAATAGCACTAGCTGGAGAGCACAACTGTCATTTGCATTCATCACTGTTAATTTATATTGGGTGTGACTATGATTGGATCTCTTTTACCATGAATTAATGTCTAGTCGGTCCTTGATCTTTAAAGGTGCTCTGCATTTATGTTTTGCGGTCTCAGAAAGGGCTAGCGAGATACCATCTTGATATATCATATTATGATTGTTTTGAGAAAGTGTTGTCATCCGAGATTTATTATTATGACTCGCTAGTTCATTATGCTATTGATATGAGTAATTATGAGACCTGAGAATTATTGCAAATATGGTTAGTTATAGTATTTGCTGAAAACTTGAATGCTGGCTTGACATATTTACGACAACAAGAGCAAACAGAGTTTGTAAAAGTCTTTCTTTATCTCTTTCAGTTTGTCAACTGAATTGCTTGAGGACAAGCAAGGGTTTAAGCTTGGGGGAGTTGATACGTCTCCGTCGTATCTACTCTTACAAACACTTTTGCCCTTGTTTTGGACTATAACTTGTATGCTTTGAATGGAACTAACCCGGACTGACGCTGTTTTCAGCAGAATTGCCATGGTGTTGTTTTATGTGCAGAAAACAAAATATCTCGAAATGACCTGAAACTCCACGGAATACCTTACAATAAATAATAAAAAATCCTCGCCAAAGATGAAGACTGGGGGGCCACACCCTGTCCACGAGGGTGGGGGGCGCGCCCCCCTACCTCGTGGGCCCCCTGGACACCTTCCGACGCCAACTCCAACTCTATATATTGGCTTTCGGGGAGAAAAAATTAGAGGAGAAGAAATCATCGCGTTTTACGATACGGAGCCGCCGCCAAGCCCTAAAACCTCTCGGGAGGGCTGATCTGGAGTCCGTTCGGGGCTCCGGAGAGGGGGATTCGTCGCCGTCGTCATCATCAACCATCCTCCATCACCAATTTCATGATGCTCACCGCCGTGCGTGAGTAATTCCATTGTAGGCTTGCTGGACGGTGATGGGTTGGATGAGATTTATCATGTAATCAAGTTAGTTTTGTTAGGGTTTGATCCCTAGTATCCATTATGTTCTGAGATTGATGTTGCTATGACTTTGCTATGCTTAATGCTTGTCACTAGGGCCCGAGTGCCATGATTTCAGATCTGAACCTATTATGTTTTCATGAGTATATGTGAGTTCTTGATCCTACCTTGCAAGTCTATAGTCACATACTATGTGTTATAATCCGGCAACCCCGAAGTGACAATAATCGGGACCACTCCCGGTGATGACCATAGTTTGAGGAGTTCATGTATCCACTATGTGCTAATGCTTTGTTCCGGTTCTCTATTAAAAGGAGGCCTTAATATCCCTTAGTTTCCAATAGGACCTCGCTGCCACGGGAGGGTAGGACAAAAGATGTCATGCAAGTTCTTTTCCATAAGCACGTATGACTATATTCGGAATACATGCCTATATTACATTGATGAATTGGAGCTAGTTCTGCATCACCCTATGTTATGACTGTTACATGATGAACCGCATCCGGCATAATTATCCATTACTGATCTGATGCCTACGAGCTTTCCATATACTGGTTTACGCTTATTTACTTTCCCATTGCTGTTGTTACAATCATTACAAAACACCAAAAATATTACTTTGCTTTCTTTGCTCTTTTGTTACCGTTACCACCACCACTATCATATTACTTTGCTACTAAACACTTTGCTACAGATACTAAGTCTCCAGGTGTGCTTGAATTGACAACTCAGCTGCTAATACTTGAGAATATTCTTTGGCTCCCCTTGTGTCGAATCAATAAATTTGGGTTGAATACTCTACCCTCGAAAGCTGTTGCGATCCCCTATGGTTGTGGGTTATCAGGGGCTGAACTCCAAGATCGATAAGCGATCAAGTTTGGTATCCGTGGACTCACATGGTTCGAAACTTATACCCAGAGTTCCGGTGACACGAGTATTGCGTGAGGTTAACTCCATGTGCGGCTCCAACGCCGGAGAATCCGTGGCCTCCGGGGTGGGGTTGAACCTCCAATCCTTGGATGCCATAGTGTGCTCTGGATCTAGAGCCGGGGTGGTCACAGGAGCTATCTCCTGGATGCGGTCTGACGATGGATTTAGGTCATGTTCATCAAGGTGACCGGGAGCGGTCGCCACGGTCTTGAATCCGTTGAAGATCAAATCTCCGCGGACGTCTGCAACGTAGTTCAAACTTCCAAATCTAACCTGATGGCCAGGGACGTAGCTATCGATCTGCTCCAGGTGGCCAAATGAGTTGGCCCGCAGCATGAAGCCGCCGAACACGAAGATCTGTCCGGGGAGGAAGGTTTCCCCTTGGATAGTATTGCTGTTGACGATTGAAGGGGCCATCAAACCTTTTGGGGACGGCATAGTGGAACTCTCAATGAAAGCACCAATGTTGGTGTCAAAACCGGCGGATCTCGGGTAGGGGGTCCCGAACTGTGCGTCTAAGGTCGATGGTAATAGGATACGGGGGACACAATGTTTACCCAGGTTCGAACCCTCTTTATGGAGGTAATACCCTACTTCATGCTTGATTGATCTTGATGAATATGAGTATTACAAGAGTTGATCTACCACGAGATCGTAATGGCTAAACCCTAGAAGTCTAGCCTGTATGACTATGGTAATGAGTATCTCCCCTTTTCGGACTAAGTCCCCCGGTTTATATAGACACCGGGGAGATCTAGGGTTACACAAGGCCGGTTACAAAGGAAAGGAATCTACATATTCGGCCGCCAAGCTTGCCTTCCACGCCAAGGAGATTCCCATCCGGACACGGGTGCAGTCTTCGACCTTCGTATCTTCACAGCCCATCAGTCCGGCCCATGGCTAATAGGCCGGACGCCCGAGGACCCCTTAGTCCAGGACTCCCACAATAGTATTGGCTTTTCCTATGGACTGAATGTGATCTTGGATCACTAAAAATAAAATGTACAGTCTTGTGCTTTGAGCTTGAGCCAATCTTTTGTCCTTAGCATTTTGAGGGGTCCACTTTCTAATCCATGCCATGCCAATCATTGAGCTTCCTGAAATATTTATCTTGAAATAGTGTTAGCTCAATGAGCTATATGTTGTTAATCATTACCAAAACCACCCAGGGATAGTTGCACTTTCAATCTCCCCCTTTTTGGTAATTGATGACAACATATAGATCAAAGCTTCGACATATGATAATAAGATTGAAATACATTGTCGCTTTGAGAAGTATGTGGTAAGCAAGAGCTCCCCCTAAATTTGTGCATTATTTAAAATTTGCTTTGGACTGCAAATGCACAATGTGTTAGGATCATGGGTCACTCTTCCATGTCACATACATCTTGGTGGAGCACTCAAAATGATAGAAATTAAAAGCATGCACTCATCACCAAGCAAGTGAATGATCATATATAAGATATAAAAGATAGTATCATCCAAACAAGCATTTAAGGTAGCAAATGATCAATCACATGATCATCCAAGTATCTCACAAAAGACATAATGTAGCAAGCAAACACACAATAAAGTTCAAGCAAGTAAAATGCAAAGAGAGAAAAAACAACACACACTCTCTCTCGAAGGCTATGATCTATACATATTTCTCCCCCTTTGGCAACAAGTTACCAAAAAGTTCAAATATGCATAGTGCTATGCGTCTCTCAAGCTTGGCCTTCATGAGGTGGTGTAGAGATGACTCCAAGGACGAAAGCTTCTGTCGATGTAGCTGGAGCTGGTGGAGTGGCTGCTGGAGCTGGTGGCACTGAGGCTATGGCTGCTGGTGCAGATGTAGTAGCTCTAGTGTCTGGGATAGGCACTGCAGCAGACCTCTGGCTTCTGGGCACTCTAGCAATGGCATCTGTAGTAGACTTGCCCTTCTTCTCCTCCACTTCCTCCTGAAGTTGCTCAACCACTGACTGAATCTCAGTTACCTTGACATCAAGATCATAGAATTTCTGCTCAATGATCCTCTCCAAGCTCTCCTGGTTCTGAGTCAGGGTGGCCAAGCCCTTCTCAATCCTTAGAGTGGATTGGATTAGATATCCAAGCTGATCTTGCTTGCTCTTCAAGAACACTTGAGATGCCTCTTCAACAGTTGGCATCCTTGTAGCTTTCTCTTCCCTTGCCTTCTCTCTCTTCTCATGTGCTTGCACAGATGTGGGGTCTTCCTCATTCATCACAACAATATTGTCTTCAAAATCAGGATGCAGAGGAAGGTGCTCCTTGTCCAACAAGTATGTACATGTGCCCATCTTGGAGTTGACGAGCTCCTAAATGTGTGGAGCATACCCACAACTTCTCTTCTGGTCAGCAGCTGTCCTTTTGATTGTCTCTACAATCAAACTCATGACCTTGAACTTCTGAGGCACATCAAACAAATGTAGCAAATTGATAGCATGTCCTCTGATCATCTTGTGATCTCCTGACTTGGGTAGCAATGTGTGCCTAAGGATCCAGTTGATGGTAGGCAGACCAGACAACAGGTAATGTACTGATCCAAGCTTATGAGTCTCCAAAGCCTTGTCTGGGATCTCCTTGTACATGTTTTCCATTGAGTTGTTATCCTTCTTCTTGTCAGCATATACATCCAAGTCATCCTCATGTTCTTCAGGGGCATTTATCAGATTAGCCCATTCCTCAACTGTGGACCGGTACCTTGTACCCTCAGACATCCATACTATCCTCCCATCTGGATAGAAATGGGCAGTGGAGTAAAATTGCATGATCAGCTCATCATTCCATTTGGTGAGCTTCTGTCCAACAAACGTATCTACTCCACAGGCCTTGAAGCTGTCATAGACTCCTGGATAGTGATCTTCATTTTCCTTGATGTACTCCCAGTCCACCCATCTCATGTCACACACTATGGGCTTCTTGTCAAGCAGGATAGTCTCATAGAAATCTTGGTGTTCCTTTGTGTGGAACCTATAGTCAACTGTTGTTCTCCTACTCACAGCATAAGGATATGATTGTCTCCACAATCTTAGTCCTGCATCCTTCCTGATCCTCATATCTTAACAGGATGTGCATCATTATGATCAGGGATCTCTGGCTTTAGCTTCCTTAGCACTTGGGCTTCAGCTTCCTCTTCTTCAGGCTCAGGCACTGGGGCCTTGTTCTTCTCCTCAGCTGGAATACTTCTGGTGTTCCTCTTGGGTTTTGGGGGCTTCTGAGTTTGAGCTTTGGGAGCTGTTTTGGGCTTTGATTGAGCAGACCTTGCCTTTATTGAAGAAATATGCCCTAGAGGCAATAATAAAGTTATTATTTATTTCCTTATTTCATGATAAATGTTTATTATTCATGCTAGAATTGTATTAACCGGAAACATAATACATGTGTGAATATATAGACAAACAGAGTGTCACTAGTATGCCTCTACTTGACTAGCTCGTTAATCAAAGATGGTTAAGTTTCCTAACCATAGACATGAGTTGTCATTTGATTAATGGGATCACATCATTAGGAGAATGATGTGATTGACTTGACCCATTCCGTTAGCTTAGCACTTGATCGTTTAGTATGTTGCTATTGCTTTCTTCATGACTTATACATGTTCCTATGACTATGAGATTATGCAACTCCCGTTTACCGGAGGAACACTTTGTGTGCTACCAAACGTCACAACGTAACTGGGTGATTATAAAGGTGCTCTACAGGTGTCTCCGAAGGTACTTGTTGGGTTGGCGTATTTCAAGATTAGGATTTGTCACTCCAATTGTCGGAGAGGTATCTCCGGGCCCACTCGGTAATGCACATCACTATAAGCCTTGCAAGCATTGCAACTAATGAGTTAGTTGCAGGATGATGTATTACGGAACGAGTAAAGAGACTTGCCGGTAACGAGATTGAACTAGGTATTGAGATACCGACGATCGAATCTCGGGCAAGTAACATACCGATGACAAAGGGAACAACATATGTTGTTATGCGGTCTGACCGATAAAGATCTTTGTAGAATATGTGGGAGCCAATATGAGAATCCAGGTTCCGCTATTGGTTATTGACCGGAGACGTGTCTCGGTCATGTCTACATAGTTCTCAAACCCGTAGGGTCCGCACGCTTAAAGTTTGATGACGGGTATATTATGAGTTTATGTGTTTTGATGTACCGATGGTAGTTCAGAGTCCCGGATGAGATCACGGACATGAAGAGGAGTCTCAAAATGGTCGAGACATGAAGATTGATATATTGGATGACTATATTCGGACACCGGAATGGTTCCGGGGGTTGTCGGATATATACCGAAGTACCGGGGGTTACCGGACCCCCCCCCCCGTGGGTTTAATGGGCCTACATGGGCCTTAGTGGAGAAGAGGAGGGGCGGCCAGGGCAGGCCGCGCGCCCCCTCCCCCTCTAGTCTGAATTGGACGAGGGGGGGCGTCGCCCCGCTTTCCTTCCTCTCTCCCTCCTCCTTCCCCCTTCTCCTAATCCAACAAGGAAGGGAGGGAGTCCTACTCCCAGTGGGAGTAGGACTCCTCCTGGTCCGCCTCCTCCTGGCCGGCCGCCTCTCCCCCCTTGCTCCTTTTTATACGGGGGCAGGGGGCACCCCATGGACACAACAATTGATCATTGATCTCTTAGCCGTGTGCGACGCCCCCCTCCACCATAGTCCACCTCGATAATATCGTAGCGGTGCTTAGGCGAAGCACTGCGTCGGTAGAACATCATCATCGTCACCATGTTGTTGTGCTGACGGAACTCTCCCTCAAAGCTTGGCTGGATCGGAGTTCGAGGGACGTCATCGAGCTGAACGTGTGCTGAACTCGGAGGTGCCGTGCGTTCGGTACTTGATCGGTCGGATCATGAAGACGTACGACTACATCAACCGCGTTGTGCTAACGCTTCCGCTTTCGGTCTACGAGGGTACGTGGGCACACTCTCCCCTCTCGTTGCTATGCATCACCATGATCCTGTGTGTGCGTAGGAATTTTTTTTGAAATTACTACGTGCCCCAACAGTGGCATCCGAGCCTGGTTTTATGTGTAGATGTAATATGCATGAGTAGAACACAAGTGAGTTGTGGGCGATACAAGTCATACTGCTTACCAGCATGTCACACTTTGGTTCGGCGGTATTGTTGGATGAAGCGGCCCGGACCGACATTACGCGTACGCTTACGCGAGACTGGTTTTACCGTCGTGCTTTGCACACAGGTGACTAGCGGGTGTCAGTTTCTCCAACTTTAGTTGAACCGAGTGTGGCTACGCCCGGTCCTTGAGAAGGTTAAAACAGCACTAACTTGACGAACTATCGTTGTGGTTTTGATGCGTATGTAAGAACGGTTCTTGCTCAGCCCGTAGCAGCCACGTAAAACTTGCAACAACAAAGTAGAGGACGTCTAACTTGTTTTTGCAGGGCATGTTGTGATGTGATATGGTCAAGGCATGATGCTAAATTTTATTGTATGAGATGATCATGTTTTGTAACCGAGTTATCGGCAACTGGCAGGAGCCATATGGTTGTTGCTTTATTGTATGCAATGCAATCGCCCTGTAATGCTTTACTTTATCACTAGGCGGTAGCGATAGTCGTAGAAGCATAAGTTGGCAAGACGACAACGATGCTATGAAGGAGATCAAGGTGTTGCGCCGGTGACCATGGTGATCATGACGGTGCTTCGGAGATGGAGATCACAAGCACAAGATGATGATGGCCATATCATATCACTTATATTGATTGCATGTGATGTTTATCTTTTATGCATCTTATCTTGCTTTGATTGACGGTAGCATTATAAGATGATCTCTCACTAAATTATCAAGGTATAAGTGCTCTCCCTGAGTATGCACCGTTGCGAAAGTTCTTCGTGCTGAGACATGATACGTCTCCAACGTATCTATAATTTTTGATTGCTCCATGCTATATTATCTACTATTTTGGACATTATTGGGCTTTATTATCCACTTTTATATTACTTTTGGGACTAACCTATTAACCCGAGGCTCAGCCCAGAATTGCTGTTTTTTTGCCTATTTCAGAGTTTCGAAGAAAAGGAATATCAAACGGAGTCCAAACGGAATGAAACCTTCGGGAACGTGATTTTTAGGAAGATTATGATCCAGGAGACTTGGACCCTATGTTAAGAAACAAAGGAGGAGGCCACGAGGTAGGGGGGCGCGCCCTCCACCCTCGTGGGCCACCTATTGCTCCACCGACGTACTCCTTCCTCCTATATATACCTACGTACCCCCAAACGATCAGAACAGGAGCCAAAAACCTAATTCCACCGCCACAACCTTCTACACCCACGGGATCCCATCTTGGGGCCTGTTCCGGAGCTCCGCCGGAGGGGGCATCCATCACGGAGGGCTTCTACATCATCACCATAGCCTCTCCAACAAAGTGTGAGTAGTTTACCTCAGACCTTCAGGTCCATAGTTAGTAGCTAGATGGCTTCTTCTCTCTTTTTGGATCTCAATACAATGTTCTCCCCCTCTCTTGTGGAGATCTATTCGATGTAATCTTCTTGTTGAGGTGTGCTTGTTGAGATCGATGAATTGTGGGTTTATGATCAAGATTATCTACGAACAATATTTGAATGTTCTCTGAATTCTTTTATGTATGATTGGTTATCTTTGCAAGTCTCTTCAATTATCTGTTTGGTTTGGCCTACTAGATTGATCTTTCTTGCAATGGGAGAAGTGCTTAGCTTTGGGTTCAATCTTGCGGTGTCCTTTCCCAGTGACAGTAGGGGCAGCAAGGCACGTATTGTATTGTTGCCATCGAGGATAACAAGATGGGTTTTTTATCATATTGCATGAATTTATCCCTCTACATCATGTCATCTTGCTTAAGGCATTACTCTGTTTTCATGAACTTAATACTCTAGATGCATGCTCGATAGCGGTCGATGAGTGGAGTAATAGTAGTAGATGCAGGCAGGAGTCGGTCTACGTGTCTCGGACGTGATGCCTATATACATGATCATACCTAGATATTCTCATAACTATGATCAATTCTGTCAATTGCTCAACAGTAATTCGTTCACCCACCGTAAAATACTTATGCTCTTGAGAGAAGCCACTAGTGAAACCTATGGCCCCCGGGTCTATCTTCATCATATTAATCTTCCAACACTTAGTTATTTCCTTTGCTTTTTTTACTTTGCTTTTATTTTACTTTGCATCTTTATCACAAAAATACCAAAAAAATTATCCTATCATATCTATCAGATCTCACTCTCGTAAGTGACCGTGAAGGGATTGGCAACCCCTTATCGCATTGGTTGCGAGGAGTTATTTGTTTTGTGTAGGTACGAGGGACTCGCGCATAGCCTCCTACTGGATTGATACCTTGGTTCTCAAAAACTGAGGGAAATACTTACGCTACTTTGCTGCATCATCCTTTCCTCTTCAAGGAAATCCAACGCAGTGCTCAAGAGGTAGCAAGAAGAATTTCTGGCACCATTGCCGGGGAGTCTACGCAAAATTCAACATACCAAGTACCCATCACAAACCCTTATCCCCCGCATTACAGTATTTGCCATTTGCCTCTCGTTTTCCTCTCCCCCACTTCACCCTTGCCATTTTATTCGCCCTCTTTTTTTGTTCACCTTCTTATTTTTGCCCCTCGCTCTCTCTGTCGTTATGTCTGAATTTGGGGAAATTATTGCCGATATGGATAATAATAATATCATAGAAAATTCTGATGCTCCTGCTGAAGAACCCCCTACCTTGCATATAAAAAGATTTCGAATTGGTAGTGGTAATATTATTGGAAAAGGAGTTATTCAAGATTTCTTTACTTGTGCCGGTGCTTTGCCTTCTCTAGGCGGTTCTATTCTCCATAGAACTAGTAGTCTTGTGGACGCTATTGCCATGTTATAGTTGAACTTGAAAGGCAATTTATGCACATGCATCCTTGCATACAAAGAATTTTCCTAGAATTCTCTAATATTGAGCATTCTTCTGTTAAGCGTGCCGCCACTATATTTTTGGCTCATGAGTTTAGGTTCATAATAAAAGAGGCCAAAGAAATCTTTGCGCGTTACAGGGTAGATGCTAGTCATCCTCCCATTGAAGCTATCCTTTTTAATCAAGAAGACATGATGTGTTTACAATCTTTGGATCATATTGCTTATAACAAAAATCTTAGGAAAAAAGGTTCCCGCCGATGTTCTAGTTGATAGAATTTCCGAGCTTAATTTCAGAATAATGGATTAGGTTTTCCTCTTGAACAAAGGCTTGTGACTTTTTGCCAAAAGAATGCTCTTAATGATGAATTGGTTGTGCAATACAAAGGGCCTAGGGAGGAACCCATACCTCCCAAGATTGATCTTGGGGACTTTTGTCCCATAAAATTTAGCCCTTTTGATTATTTTTGCTTGTCTCAAAGAAAACTTGCTGCTGAACGTAGAGAATATGAGAAAAGTTTTCATGACTTGCCGTAGCACTATTATGGCAATACTTAGATCTATCCTTGCTTTTGTGCCTAGCTAGGGGCGTTAAACGATAGTGCTTGTTGGGAGGCAAACCAATTTTATTTTTAGTTTTTTGCTTTTTGCTTATGTTTAGGAATAAATCTTTGTTCTAGCCTCTGGTTAGATGTGTTTTTATGTTTTAATTAGTGTTTGTGCCAAGTTAAACCTATAGGATCTTCTTGGATGATAGTTATTTGATCTTGCTGTAATTTCCAGAAACTTTCTGTTCACAATAACAATTGTTAAAAATCACCAGAACGTGATAAAACACTGATTCCAATTTCTGCTGATCAATAAACATATTTTCTAGGTCTTCCTATTTTGGTAGATTTTTTGGAGTTCCATAAGTTTTCGTTAGTTACAGATTACTACAGACTGTTCTGTTTTTGACAGATTCTGCTTTTCGTGTGTTGTTTGCTTATTTTGATGAATCTATGGCTAGTAAAATAGTTTATAAACCATAGATAAGTTGGAATACAGTAGGTTTAACACCAATATAAATAAAGAATGAGTTCATTATAGTACTTTGAAGTGGTCTTTTTTTTTCTTTCGCTAACGGAGCTCACAAGATTACTGTTGAGTTTTATGTTGTGAAGTTTTCAAGTTTTGGGTGAAAGATTTTGATGGATTATGGAACAAGGAGTGGCAAGAGCCTAAGCTTGAGGATGCCCATGGAAACCCCAAGATAATCCCAGGACACGAAAAAGCCAAAGCTTGGGGATGCCCCGGAAGGCATCCCCTCTTTCGTCTACTTCCGTCGGTAACTTTACTTGGAGCTATATTTTTATTCACCACATGATATGTGTTTTGCTTGGAGCGTCTTGTATGATTTGAGTCTTTGCTTTTTAGTTCACCACAATCATCCTTTCTGTACACACCTTTTGAGAGAGCCATACATGATTTGGAAATTATTAGAATACTCTATGTGCTTCACTTATAACTTTTGAGTTATATAATTTTTCTCTAGTACTCCACTTAGATCTTTTGAGCACGGTGGTGGATTTGTTTTATAGAAATTATTGATCTCTCATGCTTCACTTAGATTATTTTTAGAGTCTTAAATATCATGGTAATTTGCTTAAATAATCCTAATATGCTAGGTATTCAAGATTAGTAAAAACTTTCTTATGAGTGTTTTGAATACTAAGAGAAGTTTGATGCCTGATGATTGTTTTGACATATGGAGATAATAATATCAAATTCGTGCTAGTTGAGTAGTTGTGAATTTGAGAAATGCTTGTGTTGAAGTTTGCAAGTCCTGTAGCATGCACATATGGTAAACGTTATGTAAAAGTTTGAAACATGAGGTGTTCTTTGATTGTCCTCCTTATGAGTGGCGGTCGGGGATGAGCGATGGTCTTTTCCTACCAATCTATCCCCCTAGGAGCATGCGCGTAGTGCTTGGTTTTTGATGACTTGTAGATTTTTGCAATAAGTATGTGAGTTCTTTATGACTAATGTTGAGTCCATGGATTATACACACTCTCACCCTTCCATCATTGATAGCCTCTTCGGTACCGTGCATTGCCCTTTCTCACATTGAGAGTTCGTGCAAACTTCGCCGGTGCATCCAAACCCCGTGATATGATACAATCTTTCACACATAAACCTCCTTATATCTTCCTCAAAACAGCCACCATACCTACCTATTATGGCATTTCCATAGCCATTCCGAGATGTATTGCCATGCAACTTTCCACCATTCTGTTATAATGACATATTCACCATTGTCATATTGCTTAGCATGATCATGTAGTTGACATAGTATTTGTGGAAAAGCCACCGTTCATAATTCTTTCATACATGTCACTCTTGGTTCATTGCATTTCCCGGTACACCGCCGGAGGCATTCATATAGAGTCATATTTTGTTCTAGTATCGAGTTGTAATCATTGAGTTGTAAATAAATAGAAGTGTGATGATCACCATTTTCTAGAGCATTGTCCCAAGTGAGGAATTAAAAAAAAGAGAGAAAGGCCATAAAAAAAGAGAAGGCCCAAAAAAAGAGAGAAAAAGAGAGAAGGGACAATGCTACTATCCTTTGCCACACTTGTGCTTCAAAGTAGCACCATAATCTTCATGATAGAGAGTCTCTTGTTTTTTCACTTTCATATACTAGTGGGAATTTTTCATTATAGAACTTGGCTTGTATATTCCAACAATGGGCCTCCTCAAGTGCCCTAGGTCTTCGTGAGCAAGCAAGTTGGATGCACACCCACTTAGTTTCTTTCATCGAGCTTTCATACATTTATAGCTCTAGTGCATCCGTTGCATGGCAATCCCTACTCCTTGCATTAACATCAATCGATGGGCATCTCCATAGCCCATTGATTAGACTCGTTGATGTGAGACTTTCTCCTTTTTTGTCTTCTCCACATAACCCCCATCATAATATTCTATTCCACCCATAGTGCTATGTCCATGGCTCGCGCTCATATATTGCGTGAAAGTTTATAGGTTTGAGATTACTAAAGTATGAAACAATTGCTTGGCTTGTCATCGGGGTTGTGCATGATGAGAGCATTCTTGTGTGACGAAAATGGAGCATGACTAAACTATATGATTTCGTAGTGATGAACTTTCTTTGGCCATGTTATTTTGAGAAGACATAATTGCTTAGTTAGTATGCTTGAAGTATTATTATTTTTATGTCAATATGAACTTTTATCTTGAGTCTTTTGGATCTGAATATTCATACCACAATTAAGAAGAATTACATTGAAATTATGCCAAGTAGCACTCCGCATAAAAAATTATCTTTTTTATCATTTACCTACTCGAGGACGAGCATGAATTAAGCTTGGCAATGCCTGATACGTCTCCAACGTATCTATAATTTTTATTGCTCCATGCTATATTATCTACTGTTTTGGACATTATTGGGCTTTATTATCCACTTTTATATTACTTTTGGGACTAACTTATTAACCGGAGGCCCAGCCCAGAATTGTTGTTTTTTGCCTATTTCAAAGTTTCGCAGAAAAGGAATATCAAACGGAGTCCAAACGGAATGAAACCTTCGGGAACGTGATTTTTAGGAAGATTATGATCTAGGAGACTTGGACCCTACGTCAAGAAATGAAGGAGGAGGCAACGAGGTAGGGGGCGCGCCCTCCACCCTCGTGGGCCCCCCGTTGGTCCACCGACATACTCCTTCCTCCTATATATACCTACGTACCCCCAAACGATCATAACAGGAGCCAAAAAAACCTAATTCCACCGCCGCAACCTTCTGTACCCATGAGATCCCATCTTGGGGCCTGTTCCGGAGCTCCGCCGGAGGGGGCATCCATCATGGAGGTCTTCTACATCATCACCATAGCCTCTCCAATGAAGTGTGAGTAGTTTACCTCAGACCTTCGGGTCCATAGTTAGTAGCTAGATGGCTTCTTCTCTCTTTTTGGATCTCAATACAATGTTCTCCCCCTCTCTTGTGGAGATCTATTCGATGTAATCTTCTTCTTTTGCGGTGTGTTTGTTGAGACCGATGAATTGTGGGTTTATGATCAAGTCTATCTATGAATAATATTTGAATCTTCTCTGAATTCTTTTATGTATGATTGGTTATCGTTGCAAGTCTCTTGGAATTATCTGTTTGGTTTGGCATACTAGATTGATCTTTCTTGCAATGGGAGAAGTGCTTAGCTTTGGGTTCAATCTTGCGGTGTCCTTTCCCAGTGACAGTAAGGGCAGCAAGGCACGTATTGTATTGTTTCCATCGAGGATAACAAGATGGGGTTTTTATCATATGGCATGAATTTATCCCTCTACATCATGTCATCTTGCTTTAGGCGTTACTCTGTTTCCATGAACTTAATACTCTATATGCATGCTGGATAGCGGTCAATGAGTGGAGTAATAGTAGTAGATGCAGGCAAGAGTCAGTCTACTTGTCTCAGACGTGATGCCTATATACATGATCATACCTAGATATTCTCATAACTATGCTCAATTCTGTCAATTGCTCAACAGTAATTTGTTCACCCACCGTAAAATACTTATGCTCTTGAGAGAAGCCACTAGTGAAACCTATGGCCCCCGGGTGTATCTTTATCATATTAATCTTCCAACACTTAGTTATTTCCTTTGCTTTTTTACTTTGATTTTATTTTACTTTGCATCTTTGTCACAAAAATACCAAAAATATTATCCTATCATATCTATCAGATCTCACTCTCGTAAGTGACCGTGAAGGGATTGACAACCTCTTATCACGTTGGTTGCAAGGAGTTATTTGTTTTGTGTAGGTACGAGGGACTCGCGCGTAGCCTCCTACTGGATTGATACCTTGGTTCTCAAAAACCGAGGGAAATACTTACGCTACTTTGCTGCATCATCCTTTCCTCTTCAAGGAAATCCAACATAGTGCTCAAGAGGTGGCAAGACACCACGTGATGATCGGGTGTGATAGGCTCTACGTTCAAATACAACGGGTGCAAAACAGTTGCACACGTGGAATACTTAGGTTAAACTTGACGAGCCTAGCATATAGCAGATATGGCATCGGAACACTGAGACCGAAAGGTCGAGCATGAATCATATAGTAGATATGATCAACATAGTGATGTTCACCATTGAAACTACTCCATCTCACGTGATGATCGGACATGGTTTAGTTGATTTGGATCACGTGATCACTTAGAGGATTAGAGGGATGTCCATCTATGTGGGAGTTCTTAAGTAATATGATTAATTGAACTTAAATTTATCATGAACTTAGTACCTGATAGTATTTTGCTTGTCTATGTTGATTGTAGATAGATGGCCCATTTTGTTGTTCCGTTGAATTTTAATGCGTTCCTTGAGAAAGGAAAGTTGAAAGATGATGGTAGCAATTACACGGACTGGGTCCGTAACTTGAGGATTATCCTCATTGTTGCACAGAAGAATTACGTCCTGGAAGCACCGCTAGGTGCCAGACCTGCTGCAGGAGCAACTCTAGATCTTATGAACGTCTGGCAGAGCAAAGCTGATGGCTACTCGATAGTTCAGTGTGCCATGCTTTACGGCTTAGAACCGGGACTTCAACGACGTTTTGGACGTCATGGAGCATATGAGATGTTCCAGGAGTTGAAGTTAATATTTCAAGCAAATGCCCGGATTGAGAGATATGAAGTCTCCAATAAGTTCTACAGCTGTAAGATGGAGGAGAATAGTTCTGTTAGTGAGCATATACTCAGAATGTCTGGATATAACAATCACTTGATTCAACTGGGAGTTAATCTTCCGGATGATAGCGTCATTGTCAGAATTCTTCAATCACTGTCACCAAGCTACAAGAGCTTCGTGATGAACTATAACATGCAAGGGATGGATAAGACGATTCCCAAGCTCTTCGCAATGCTAAAGGCTGCAGAGGTAGAAATCAAGAAGGAGCATCAAGTGTTGATGGTCAAAAAGACGACCAGTTTCAAGAAAAAGGGCAAAGGGAAGAAGAAGGGGAACTTCAAGAAGAACAGCAAACAAGTTGCTGCTCAAGAGAAGAAACCCAAGTCTGGACCTTAGCCTGAGACTGAGTGCTTCTATTGCAAGCAGACTGGTCACTGGAAGCGGAACTGCCCCAAGTATTTGGCGGATAAGAAGGATGACAAGGTGAACAAAGGTATATGTGATATACATGTTATTGATGTGTGCCTTACTAATACTCGCAGTAGCACCTGGGTATTTGATACTGGTTCTGTTGCTAATATTTGCAACTCGAAATAGGGACTACAGATTAAGCGAAGATTGGCTAAGGACAAGGAGACGATACGTGTGGGACATGGTTCCAAAGTCGATGTGATCGTGGTCGGCACGCTACCTCTACATCTACCTTCGGGATTAGTTTTAGACCTGAATAATTGTTATTTGGTGCCAGCATTGAGCATGAACATTATATCTGGATCTTGTTTGATGCGAGACGGTTATTCATTTAAATCAGAGAATAATGGTTGTTCTATTTATATGAGTAATATCTTTTATGGTCATGCACCCTTGAAGAGTGGTCTATTTTTGTTGAATCTCGATAGTAGTGATACACATATTCATAATATTGAAGCCAAAAGATGCAGACTTGATAATGATAGTGCAACTCATTTGTGGCACTGCCGTTTAGGTCATATTGGTGTAAAGCGCATGAAGAAACTCCATACTGATGGGATTTTGGAATCACTTGATTATGAATCACTTGATGCTTGCGAACCATGCCTTATGGGCAAGATGACTAAAGACTCCGTTCTCTGGAACAATGGAGCGAGCAACTGACTTATTGGAAATAATACATACCGATGTATGCGATCTGATGATTGTTGAGGCTCGCGGCTGGTATCGTTATTTCTGACCTTCACAGATGATTCAAGAAGATATGGGTATATCTACTTAATGAAACATAAGTCTGAAACATTTGAAAAGTTCAAAGAATTTCGGAGTGAAGTTGAAAATCATCGTAATAGGAAAATAAAGTTTCTACGATCTGATCGTGGAGGAGAATATTTGTGTTACGAGTTTGGTCTTCATTTGAAACAATGCGGAATAGTTTCGCAACTCACGCCACCCGGAACACCACAGCGAAATGGTGTGTCCGAAAGTCGTAATCGTACTTTACTAGATATGGTGCGATCTATGATGTCTCTTACCGATTTACCGCCATCGTTTTGGGGTTATGCTTTAGAGACGGACGCATTCACGTTAAATAGGACACCATCTAAATCCATTGAGATGATGCCTTATGAACTATGGTTTGGCAAGAACCAAAGTTGACGTTTCTTAAAGTTTGGGGCTGCGATGCTTATGTGAAAAAGCTTCAACGTGATAAGCTCGAACCCAAATCGGAAAAATTTGTCTTCATGGGATACCCAAAAGAGACTGTTGGGTACACCTTCTATGACGGATCCGAAGGCAAGACTTTTGTTGCTAAATTTGGAATCTTTCCAGAGAAGGACTTACTCTCGAAAGAAGTGAGTGGGAGGAAAGTAGAACTTGATGAGGTAACTGTAGCTGCTCCCTTATTCGTAAGTAGTTCATCGCAGAAACCGGTTCCTGTGACACCTACACCAATTAGTTAGGAAGTTAATGATGATGATCATGAAACTTCAGATCAAGTTGTTACTAAACCTCGTAGGTCAACCAGAGTAAGATCCGCACCAGAGTGGTACGGTAATCCTGTTCTGGAGGTTATGTTACTAGACCATGATGAACCTACGAACTATGAAGAAGCGATGGTGAGCCCAGATTCCGCAAAATGGCTTGAGGCCATGAAATCTGAGATGGGATCCATGTATGAGAACAAAGTATGGACTTTGGTTGACTTGCCCGATGATCGGCAAGCCATTGAGAATAAATGAATCGTCAAGAAGAAGAACTAACACTGACGGTAATGTTACTGTCTATAAAGCTCGACTTGTTGCGAAAGGTTTTCGACAAGTTCAAGGGATTGACTATGATGAGACTTTCTCACCCGTAGCGATGCTTAAGTCTGTCCGAATCATGTTAGCAACTGCCGCATTTTATGAGATCTGGCAAATGGATAAACAAAACCGCAATCCTTAATGGATTTATTAAAGAAGATTTGTATATGATGCAACCATAAGGTTTTATCAATCCTAAAGGTGCCAACAAAATATGCAAGCTCCAGCGATCCATCTATGGAATGGTGCAAGCATCTCGGAGTTGGAATATACGCTTTGATAAGTTGATCAAAGCATATAGTTTTATACAGACTTGCGGTGAAGCTTGTATCTACAAGAAAGTGGTGGGAGCACTGCATCATTTCTGATAAGTATATGTGAATGACATATTGTTGATAGGAAATAATGTAGAATTATTCTGCAAAGCATAAAGGAGTGTTTGAAAGGAGTTTTTCAAAGAAAGACCTCGGTGAAGCTGCTTACATATTGAGCATCAAGATCTATAGAGATAGATCAAAGACGCTTGATAAGTTTTTCAATGAGCATATACCTTGACAAGATTTTGAAGTAGTTCAAAATGGAACAATCAAAGAAAGAGTTCTTGCCTGTGTTACAAGATATGAAATTGAGTAAGACTCAAAGCCCAACCACGACAGAAGATAGAAAGAGAATGAAAGTCATTCCCTATGCCTCAGCCATAGGTTCTATAAAGTATGCCATGTTGTGTACGAGATCTATTGTATACCCTACACTAAGTTTGGCAAGGGAGTACAATAGTGATCTAGGAGTACATCGCTGAACAGCGGTCAAAATTATCCTTAGTGGAATAAGGATATCACTACAAAAAAATACACTTCCGTGATGATACGTGTTTGTCACAGTAGGTCGCGTTTTTTGTCATGCATGTACATCCATGACGATTTTATGACAGAATCAAGATAGTCATACATGTGCTGTCGTAGAAGTGTTCCATGACATTACCAAAATTATCATCAGGGAAGTGTGCACTTCCATGACGATAAATCGCGCGCCACAGAAGTGCTTTCGTCAAGGGTGACTGACACGTGGCATCCACCGTAACGGAACATCGTTAAGCTATCGGGTCGGGTTTTGGATCCGATAACCCGTTAACAGCCCCGACCAATGGCGAATTTCCACGTGTAAAATCATCATTGGTTGGAGGAAACACGTGTCGGCTCATCGCTGGGACAGATGTCATCCACTCATTGGACAGAAGGCGCCTATGATGCGTCGACACATGGCACGGCCCAACAAAGGCCCATTCCTGTGAAAAGGCCGGCCCGTTTGACTTGGTCAAAAGGTGGCGGGCCGGCCCAAGGAAAGCATGTTAACGGCCTGTTCGCATATAGCCCATTTATAGCCCGCTAACCCAAGGCCCGTTACTCCCTATCCGAATTAGGCCCAGTAGCGTCATCTGGGCCATCCAATATGATTCCAGCCCGTTTTCACTTCTGGCCCATGTATGGCCCATGACGTCTTTCGACCCATATGAGGCCCTATGTAACTCTTGGCCTATTAACGACCCGTGGTGAAACTGGCCCGTAATGAACAATGTATCACTTTACACCCATTAACGGCCCGTGGTGAAACTGGCCCGTAATGAACAATGTATCACTTTATACCCATTAACGGCCCGTTATTCCATTGGGCCGTTTCCAGCCCATGCTATCTTTCGGCCTTCTCAGAGCCCATTTATTCTTGGGCTCATTTCCAGCATTCGTTTACTTACGACCCGTTACTGTCATTTTCTGCTTGTGGGCCAAATTCAGCCCGTGGTTACAGTTGGCCCGTTTGTGGTCCGTTAATACGTTGGGCCGTTTTCATAGCGTCATCAAATACAACCTATTAACGATGGCCCGTTATGGTCGGCCCATGAACGGGCAATTCCAACTCTAGCCCGTTTACGGCCATAATGTGGCATGTTATTGGCCCATGTTTGGCCAATCGATCATACGGCCGGTATAAGGCCCATTGATGATACGGCCCGTAGAAGGCCCATTGTTTCTACGGCCCATAGAAGGCCCATTGTTTCTACGGCCCATAGAAGGCCTACTGTTTCTATGGACCGTAGAAGGCCCGCTGTTTCTACGGCCCGTAGGAGGCCCAGTGTCACTACAATAAATATTAGCCCATGGTTATTGTGGCCTAGTTTTAAAAAATAGGTTACTGCAGCCACTAGCAAACCGCGGAAAAAGAACTGCACTGACTACAAGCAAACAAATAAACAAGACAACAAGGAAATAAATAAGCAAGCAACTTATGCTAGGCTATCACGGCTATTACACATATTACATCCACTAGGCATCAAAGTTCGCCACTAGTGCAAATATAGGGAACAAAGTAGCATATAAACGCCGCAACAAAACAAGTCTAGAACTGAAACCACTTCAGAAGAGTTCAAGAAATAATATCCTGGGTACCCATAATGCTGGCAAGATGCTTAGCAAGCTTATTAACTTTCTCTTGTTTGGCGCTTAAATCCTCCAGCGCTTGCTGTTGCACAAGAAAGTACGCATCTGAATTCTGCAGGGACTTCCTCGGTCCTTCGGCTTCTTGCCGCAGCACAGCTGACTGATGTCTTTCAGCTTGTAGCTGAGACTGAAGAAGCCGAAGTGATTCAGGCAGGGAGTTCGAAGAGCTTGTGCCAGCGGTATCGGCCAGTAACTCGACCACTACATCAACGCAGGACTGTGGGGTCTTCTCACTGTCTACAAGATCGTTTTTATCACCTTTCTTGGAGACCAACAGGGTTGTCTCACTATCTTGAACCTTATGTGCATTACTTTCTCTACCATTGCATAGTGGGGTGCTCTTCTCCAATATTTTGTTTGCATACTACAAGAGAAACAAGCAGACACATCACAGGTTTAGCTTGTAGTATACGAAACTCATTTTGGTAAACCGGTTCAGTAGTAAGGTGGACAGGATAACAACATGAAACAAACATATATCTATGTACTATGGTCACTGTATTGTCCATATCATTCTAGTTTATGTTCCCTAATCAAGATAGAGACACAGTTCAACTCATATATTTTTAAGACACAGCAGCATAGACAGAATATAAGTGTGAGAAACTACACAGCATTGGCAGCACTTGTAATGTGCATCACATGAGAACATAACTGTTTATACAACTTAAACTGAAATCAACATAGAGCAAGAAGTTAGAGCAACAATCCAGTTAAAGAAATAGGTTTAAAACATACCTGTTGCGCCATTGGAGTTTCAATTGGATCCTTCAAATTCGAAAGTAGTTGGTATGAGTAAGTACAGTGATGCAACAGCAAAGGAGTATGGACCGTAGCTATGGAATCTGACCTAAGAACAGTTGCTCTTCTGCTTTAAACGTGGAGTTTGGGTTAGCTGTGTTGGTCTTCGTGCTTTGGGCACTGCAGTAGATTTACAAACTGCTCGTGTGGGGGTACTCTGTGGTGGACATGGTGCTTTGTCAACTATAAGTGGGTTGCTATCTGCTGGGGTTGCGGTTAGATGGGTTGTAGCTAGTTCTCTGCCCAACGGTGTAAGTGTGCAATCTGGAAGAGTCTCAATTATGTGTGGTGGGGCTAGTTTGTGGGCCAGTACAACCATGGTTCTATCTGCATCGACGGGTAGCACTGTCTTTTGTGAAGAACGGGTTTTTGCTCCCTTAGATACTGCCATCACCCCCTCCAATTCAAATGGATGATAAACAAGAAAAGAAATTGAACATACAGACATTGTATGATAGACAAATGTGGTAATTCACATATATGTTGTCTAACCAAACAGGACAGCAGGACACAATTTCACATAGATGATGCCTAACTAAACAGGGTAGCATGACACAGTTTCAGATATATGATGGATAACTTAACAGGATATAATGGCATAATTCAACATATGATGAGTACCTAAACAGGATGACATGACAAAACTATATGATGTCTTTCTAAAATAGGTTGGGATGAAATAATTCACATACATGTTGTCTAAGTATATAGGATGGCATGTTATAATTGACATAATTGATTCATATACTAAGCAGCTGGCACTCGCATGTATGATCTCTAAACTAAGCAGATAGAATTCAATATTGTGCATATGATGTCTAAACTAAGCAATGCAAGAACCCATATGCATCATATGAGAAATATAAACATTGCAACTTAGAGCATACACCTCAGGTGGGATATAGGACTGGTCATCTGTCTCTGAATCCTCCTCTGAGGAGCTCCCTGTAACCATCGAGATATATGCTTCAACAGGTACCATTGCCTGCTTTGAAGACCTTGTTTTCACTCCAGATTTTTTCATAACCGGCTCAAATGGCTGATACACATGAAGAGTAGTTCAATATACACAGATTGTCGACAAATGGAATATGTAATGAAAAAAAAGATGGCATGAGATAATTCACATATATGATGCCTAGCTCCATGGCGGTGCATAATTCACATATATGATCACTGGCTGAAAAACATGGCATTGCATAATTCACATATCTGATATAGAAAGCAAACAGGAGGCATTCACACAAAGCATGTCTAATATAAGCAGATGGCATGGCAATGCAAGACACCATATGCATGATATGAGCAATATAACCCAGCTAAGTTAGAGCATGCACCTCGAGGGGGGAATACGACTGGTCATCTCTCTCTGAATCCTCCTCTGAGGAGCTATCTGTAACCAGCAAGAAATCTGCATCGACAGGTAGCACTGACTGCTCAGAAGACCTTGTTTTCACTCCAGATTTTCCCATGACCGACTCGAATGGCTGATGCACAGGAAGAGTAGATGAATGTATAAACATTGTTGACAAATGGAATACATTATGGAAAAAAAATGGCACGATACAATTCACATATACGATGACTGGCTAAACAGGATGGCATTGCATGATTCACGTATATGATTGCCTGGCTAAAGAAGATGGCATTGCATAATTCCCATATACTCCCTCTGATCCTAAATATTTGTCTTTTTAGAGATTTCAAATGGACTACCACATACGGATGTATATAGACATATTTTAGAGTGTAGATTCACTCATTTTGTTCCGTATGTAGTCACTTGTTGAAAAATCTCTAAAAAGACAAATATTTAGGAATGATGGGAGTATGATATAGAAACCAAACAGGTGGCATTCACACAAAGCAAATCTAAACTAAGCTGATGACATATAAGATGTATAATGTAAGCAATGCAAGGCGCCATATGCATGATATGACCAACATCAGCATGCCAGGTTGGAGCAAACACCTCAGGTGGTAAACAGGCGTGGTCGGCTCCTTCTGAATCTTCATCTGAACAGTTATCTTCCTCTGGAATACCATCTAGAAATGCAGGAGGGGGGGCACTTCGCCCACCATGGAGCAGCGTCTGCATGGCATTATATTTGCACGCAACGGTCTTCTCTTTTTCTCTACATGTTCAGTACGATTGTGTACAATATCTGACATGCATAATAAAAAAATAGTTAGATTTTGTAAGGCCTAAGGGGTGCATGCAAAAATCAAGACTGATGGTAGCAAACGAGTGGATGGATCCAAAACTAATGATAGCAGGTAGATTATAGCTTCAGTTTAAAAAGATAGACAATGGATCATCTATTGTTTGTTGCCCACCCAACATGAACCACATAGAAGACCCCAGATGAACCAGATAGTAGACAGATACTATTAGTTGCTGGTTCGATATGAGACCCATGGGCAATTCAAAACTCAAGATTGAACGATAAAGTAGCAGGTAATAATAACCGATGTATAACGTAAGCAAACATGAAAGACTGCGACCTCTCTTCCGGAACTGTGTAGTCCTCAGGTTCATCTGCTTAGTCCATGATGGTAATGCAGTTGGCGTGGCTGCCGGCAACGGGGAAGATGATCTGAGGCGGCGATAGGAAGTCTGCAGGGGGATCTTTGCTGCAGTGAACACTTCTGTCGATGGTGCACCTCAGGTGGGGTGGATGATGGCACGGCAGGAGCTGGACATAACACACAGAGTTTTCTTTGACGCGTATCTGAAAATGAAGTAAATCTATAAGGGCTCCTTAGAATTGGAGGATTCTATAAACGCAGGGACAGGAAAAACACATGAATAGGATAGGAATGCACGTGCAAAACAGAGCATTTGGAAACATAGGATTTCAGTCAACCTGGGTGTTTGGCTCACATGAATTGGAAGAACAGAGGAATGGAGAAACAAAGTGATGTGATGAGTGTACAACCTCTTTGGCATAGTCTTGTGGACCTCAGCATCATTAGGTTGGACGTGGAGGATGGTGATGATGCTGCTGTGACTGTCGGAGGCGGGGAAGAAGATCCGAGGCCTCTGGAAATGGTGCTGAGAGTACTGCTCCGCTGTGATGGATGGTTCCGTCGTTGGAGCAGCTCCGCTAAGGTGTACGGCGACGAGGCTGAAGCATGACAAGACAGACAACGTTAATCTAAAGTGGGACCCTAATATCATCTGCAATAGATGATGTAAAATACATCACCAAAGAGTGCTAGATGTAAAACGCATCACCGCGCCATGGCCGCTCCGACAGATGTTGTAAGTACTGTTCACTCTGAACTTAACTGAAGAAAATGAACTTCACAGTCGAAACTGAATTTTACTGTCGAAACTTATTGAACTAGTAACAGAGCATTGCAATAGATGTTTAGGTCGTTCGAGCACTAGTAGCAGAGAAGCAGTGATCTAAATCAGCAAATGCTCGAGCAGGGAACGCACTAGCAGAGAGCAAGTCATGCAGTAGCACCACGAGCGAGTGCTAAAGCAGCAACTCCTGTAGCTGCCGGAGGTCGTGCAGCAGCAGCAGCGCAAGCGAGAGCAAGAGTAGAGCAGCAGCACGAACGAAAGCAGGAGTAGTGTAGCAGCGCGACCAACAGCAAGAACAGAGCCGCAGTGCGAGCGAGAGACGGAGCAGCTGCAGCTAGTGCCGTTGTGGAAGTCGCCGCCGAGGAAGCAACGACATGGGGGAGAGACGCCGTGGATGATGTGGCCGGCGACGGCGCCGTCGATGGAGACACGCCATGTCTGCTCGGTATCGAGCGCCAGCAGCCCCGTGAGATCGAATAAAAGATAAAATGCAGCGGTGAGTGCAGAACCTCCTTGGTGGCGCCGAGTTGGCCTCGGCTTCATCGGAGGAATTGGTGAGGGTGCTGCGGTTCCTGTGGGGCAGGTCAAGATGGCGCTGTGGGGATTGAGGTGGCGCGATAGACGAGGCGAACATCAGGGCAGCTCCTTGGAGGTGGAGGACGGGGCGGCTGATCCGGCGGGACAACGAGATCGACAACAGATCCTCATCCGGTGCGGTGGATGAGGGACGACAAGCTATTGCGGTGGACGACGTAGTCGGGGAAGAGTCTCCGGCTGGGCGGCGGTGGGGAGGCCGACGGAGGAGCGTGGGGTTTCGCGGGTTTTGGCGGCCTTGGTGTACGAATGGGGGGGCGAAGGGGGAGGGGGAGCCAAGCTTAGGGACGTGCTTGTCCGAAATGTAGGGTAAGTTACCAGCGTACCCCCACCGGTTTTGACACCGCGACTTGGAGCTTCATTTCCGGCTGAGGGGTAGAAGGGGGATTTCGCGTGTCTGGGCTGCGGGAGCGATTTCGGATGAGGAGGGAGTTCTCGCGCGCGTCCAAATTTCGGGATAACAAGGCGCGACGCGGGTTGAAGAAGCGGGAGTTTCAAAGCATGTGAGACAAAAGATACTCGAGCTTGAAAATTCCGGGATAACAAAGGTGCGGATTCCTTGTTCAGCAGAACAAACTTAACGTGTAAAAAAACAATTCATACAAGACACAAGAGAGTCATGTCCCCTTTTACTATATTGCTATAGATGCCATTGAAAATACTACAAGAAGAATGTAAAAAAACGGGAGAACAAGATTACCCTGCACAGTACCAAATCGATTGCACTTCCCTCAACAACAACAAAAAACAAATCAATTCCCACCAAAGAAATAGTAATGTCCCTCTTTATATGATTACACATGCCATGATCTCGAATTTCAATTTCTGAATCCACGTTATGTTGAATTCGAATATATCGTTAGGTGACCTTGCAGTTTATAATTGATGTAGTCGTACATTTTGATCTTCCATCATATATGAACATTTTACTCCACCATGTGAACATATATATTGTCGTCTACCATATGGACTAAATTTGAATCAATTTTCCTTATTTGAATATGATTGTTGTCAAGTTATACAATAATTTAAATATTATCTTGATAACAAAAACATGCATATAGCAGTAATCATATTTCACTATGAACTACATGTACCATACGCTCTCCAATTCAAATATTTGTATCCATTTTATGTTGAATTCAAATCATAGTACATTATTGGTCTAGGTAGCGAGATGTTTGGGATAATCTAAACCCTGTTTTCATACGTATAATTTTTGGCTGAATTGGGACAAGTTTTGGTATAAGCCTCTTGCAAAACCGGAGATTCTCTCAACAAGCCTCGTGGTTCCGAGAGGGAACGTGTCACCTTTGTGTGCGAAACGATATACGCTGCCTCCCCCCTGATTTCATTTATAGAGGCAACATAGAACTATATGAGTGCCCTGTTAAATTTTGGAATTATTTTGGGTTCATTTGGCCTTTTTATACATTAGTTGAGTTTCTGGACTTTTAATGTGCATAATCTAAATATGAATTCCATGCACATGCTCCGGTGCACCAAAGTGGGTTGAAAAATCACATGTGTGTCTTTGGTTGAATTTCTAGGTCCCATGGAAGAAATGAGAATGAAATTCAAACATCTGGGCATCATGACTCGGCCGAGAACATCGAGAAACTTTGATTTTAAATTCATGTAAATCCAAAACTCGCCTGGAAATCATGAAACTTGGCATGGTGTCATGTCATGGCACTAACATGTTGTGGTAAAAAAATTGGGCCGATTTGGAAGCTCGTGGTTCTAAGAGGGAACATGCCACCTTTGAGTGTGAAATGATATACGCTGCCCCCCCCTTGAGTTTCTTAACAAAGGCAACATAGAACTACATTAGTGCCCTGTTAAATTTTGGAATTATTCCGGGTTCGTTTGTTGTTTTTTATACATTAATTGAGTTTCTGGTCATTTAATGTGCATAAGTCAAATTTGAACTACAAGCACATGCTCTCGTGCACCAAAGTTGGTTGAAAATCACATTTGTGTCCTCGGGTGAATTTCTAGGTCCCATGCAAGAAATGAGAATAAAATTAAAACATTTGGGCATCGTGGCTCGGCCAAGAACATTGAGAAACTTGGTTTTAAAATTCTTGTAAATCCAAAACACGTCTGAAAATCATGAAACTTGGCATGCATGTCATGTCATGGTACTACCATGTTGTGGTAAAAAAAATTGGCCGAATAGGAACAGATTTTGGTATAAGCTTCTTGCAAACCGAAGCTTCTCTCAAGAAGGCTCGTGGTTCTGAGAGGGAATGTGCCACCTTTGAGTGCGAAACGATATACGTTGTCCCCCTTGAGTTTATTTACAAAGGCAACATAGAACTACATGAGTGCCCTGTTAAATTTTGGAATTATTCCGGCTTCGTTTGGCCTTATTTACACATTAATTGAGTTTTTGGTCATTTAATGTGCATAATTCAAATTTGAACTACAAGCACATGCTCCCGTGCACCAAAGTTGAACTACAAGCACATGCTCCCGTGCACTCCCTCCTTCCATCTATATAGGTCCTAATGCGTTTTTCGAGGCAAACTTTGACCAAACGTTAGAGCAATAATATATGACATGCAACTTACACAAAGCATACCTTCAAATTTGTATGTCAAAGGAGCTTCCAATAATATAATTTTCATAGTATACATCTCATGTGCTATTAATCTTGTCAATAGTCAAAGGCTGTCTTGAAAAACACATTAGGCCCTATATAGATGGAAGGAGGGAGTAGGTCCCATGCAAAAAATGAGAATAAAATTCAAACATCTGGGCATCGTGGCTCGGTCGAGAACATTGAGAAACTTGGTTTTAAAATCATGAAACTTGGCATGGTGTCATGTCATGGTAGTACCATGTTGTGGTAAAAAGAATTGGCCGAATAGGAACAAATTTTGGTATAAGCTTCTTGCAAATCGGAGCTTCTCTCAAGAAGGCTCGTGGTTCTGGGACGGAACGTGTCACCTTTGTGTGCATAATTCAAATTTGAAATACAAGCACATGTTCCAGTGCACCAAAGTTGGTTGAAAAATCACACGTGTGTCCTCGGGTAAATTTCTAGGTTCCATGCAAGAAATGGGAATGAAATTCAAAATTCTGGACGTCGTGGTTGGGTTGGAAACATTGAGAAACTTAGTTTTTTAATTCCTGTCAATCCAAAACACGCATGAAAATAATGAAACTTGGCTTGGTGGCATGACATGGCACCAACATGCTGTGGTAAATTTGCAGTCTGATTTGCGAAGGCGCACACATTAACAATCAACAAAGTCATTTTGGAACAAGTGATGTCACGTTACAATAGAAACACAAGTATTATTGAAACCGTGGGTGTTCTACTTACTAGTACCATTTACGTGCCGCCACGCGTCCCCATTTTTTATTAGCTAGGAGGCGTCGTGCATGGTAGCTATTTGAGTACGAGAGGCGTGCGATCAGACCCCTGCGCGTGCTTATCGGGAGGAGAGCCCTTTGACCTCCATCTGCCGTCCACCTCTCTCCCAAGGTCTCCATTAATGGCGCCCGAGCCTCTGTTTAATGGCGTGGCTATGTCTCACTCGACTGAGATTTAAGAGAGAAAAAAGAAAATCTGAAAGCACAGATCTTGATGTAAGATCCGATGGACCTATATAGCATCTACTGCGACTTATCGCAAGACTGATGAATATATAAGGACGATTATTTTTTTTACCAAAGAAGGACTGAAAACCACCACAATTCACAAGAAGTTCAGCACAACTCCAGCCTAACATGAAGGACTAAAAGCTACCAGATTGAAATCGCAACATCCCAAGAGGCCAACAAAGGCCAAACATCCGCGCTAGAACCCAACATTTCACAACCGACGACACAATCCACATCCTAAACCGATTATTACATCAAAAGAAACCAGGAAACTGAAGGATAAAAAGGGATGTGTCTAGAACTAAAATACATCTACATACATCTCCTTTTATCCATTTGACGACAAGTAGTACTTCTTACCCAAAGGAACTTTATATCCAACAGACACAAAATATCCGTTCAACTGTTGGAAATTACTGATCTGATGTCAAAGTAATTGCCGCATCGCCACCAAAACCCACCATTTCTTAAGCTAAAGTAGACCAAGGTAATCCCTATATTAGCATATTACTAAGATAAACAGAAGGCACTGTAGAAACATTTAGGACGTGGGCTTGTCAATCTGAATGTGGAGGGACACAAGCTTAGCCCCGGCCAGCAGCTTGGGCGGAACTGTCAAGAAGGTCAGCTCCTTCACGTCGACGTTGCCGGGATCATTGCTGCTTGTCACCTCCATTTCCACCTTGACGGCGTCGGTCGTGCCTTTGGGCTCCCCCGGCGGGCCGTTCGCCCACAGCTTGGTCACGTAGTGCGGCAGTGGGGACGCCCCTGCTCTGATGCAGACGACCGACACGACGATAGGCGCGCCGATGTCGAGCACGCCGCTGACCAAGAAAAATGCACGGCGGTCCTCCTCCGCGAACAGCAAGAGCCGTGGCTTCGACAGTGGCACTTGCAGCTGGAGCACCTTGCCGTACTGGATCCTATGCACGGGCATGGGATGCGTGGTGCTGATGTGGTGGTAGAGCGCCGGCGGTGGGCCTTCGTAGCCGTAGACGGGCACGGGGCATTTGCAGGGCGCGAGCAGACACACGCTCTGGTGATCGGCGAGCTTGTGGTAAGTGGCGTAGAGCCCACAGCCTTCGTGCGGGCACTCCACCCTCACCGACGAAAGGACGGAGTCCACCGCCGTGTTTCGCACGTCGAAGCCACCGTTGCGCTCGCACTTCTGGCACTGCCGCTGGTTCCCGGGGTTCTCGACGCGGCAGTTCGCGCAGGCCAGGTGCCCTGCCTTGCACTGCAGAAATCAATCGAATAGCACATCAATCAAGAAACCTGCACCTTGCTCAATCATCCAAACGGACGAGGTGTATTCGAACCTCATACACTGGAGGCGTCAAGGGGCGAAGGCACAAGGGGCAGTGGAGCACGGTGAGGTCCATCGAGACCTTAGAGAGCTCCATCGTCGGGTCCTGTTCGGTCTGCATGATCTCGCCCTCCTCGTGCACAACCATCTCTCGACTTGGGCCGGGGTATTACAAAGCTTTACCGTCACATATTTTATACTACTTCAAGGTGCATTAAATCAACACATGCAAGTATCAAAAGGAGAGTCACAACATGCATGCATGCGTTGTAATTAATGCATCGGTAAACGCAAATTATTGAAATATATCGAGTGCAGTGCTTTGATGTGTCGCGTAACCTCGTACATCAACGAGAAGTTTGATTATCCTCTCCCTCGTGGACTCAACTGCACCTGCCTTTGGCTGTATGACAGGTTGGCCACACACCTATCGGGCCCACCTGTCATACACGCAACGGCAGAAGCATCCCTCCCTCGCCCATGAGCATGGTGACTGGCAAGACTAGGAGAAGCTTTCGCTACACGCTCTCCCTCCCGCACACGGTGGATATGCAGCAGTTCAATCGGTGTCAGATGGCTAGAAGCGTACTATAGTACTCCTCCAGTGCAGTAGTACTGCATCATTGTTCGACTTCCCGAAGAGGCGAAGAGCCAAGCGCAGCCCGGACGCTCGTGTGGCAGTTTCATGTGTAGAGTAGTCTAGGATAGCGTGTACCATGCGTGTAAGCTTAAAATCGTTGGGGTCGGCTCCATGCTATGTGGCCGTCTCAAAGTTTTTAAAAAAATTTAAAATAGTCTTCTGGCCCTACCTGACAACCTGGTGATTGTAGTTTGCACGCTCATCTGGTCAAGACAGGAATATATATTTTAATTTGTTTTTTTGAAAAGGGGGGACTCCCCGGCCTCTGCATCAGAACGATGCATACAACCACATATATTTTAATTTGTGGTGGGTAAATGTTAGAGGTTGCAGCAAATATATTGTACACTGCGGGTCTTTCAGCCAAGTTTAGAGGCAAGCATGTGGGGCCAGTGCTATGATGTGTCGCGTCAACTCGTACAACGAGGAGAAGCTTGATTTTACTACACGCCTTCTCCCTCACCCATGCGCGCGGTTCCTCACAAACGAGGACATGCTTTTGCTTAGTAGTACTTCTACAACAAGCTATCCGCCCCGCTCGCGGTGGGCGGACATGCAGCAGTGGATTCGACACTGTAGAAGAAGCAGTAGTAACATCATTGTTCGTCTTCTCGAAGAGGCGAAGAGCCAAGCGCAAACCGAACGTTGCAGTTGCGAACATTGGAGCACGCATATAGCCAGGATCTTGCATGAGACAAAATTGCTATGTGAGTCCACTATTGTACTAGTACGTACAACTACTTGCTAGTATAGCCCTGTAAACCAGAAAGGAGTATTTGCTCTTATAGAGATTTCAACAAGTGACTAGACTACACTGGGGCGAAGTACATATGGAGCAAAATGAGTGAATCTGCACCGTAAATAAATACGTACTAGTTCTATCATTTTCCTCTCCGAGGTGCAAAATATTGAGTATACTGACTAGTCTCTTTTTGACACACATTTACATTTTTTTACACAGTACAGACGCAAGCGCTCATATACACGCGCATACACTCACCCCTATGAACGCACACACGCACGACACTATCATCTTGAAATTTACGAAGTCACCATAGGCACCTCGTCATCGACGGGTCCATAGGTGCTTGAATGCCAAGGAGGGAGAGGGTAGCGGTTCCCGAGACATTGAACGGTCAATGATGCATCCTCAATTACATGCAGAGGGAATCAATTGGAGAAGTAGAATAGAGCCAGCACGATGTTAATGCAACAGAGTTTGGACTCTCATATAATAAAGGCGCCCCACCACTCCAATCCATCTACTCCCAAGTCTCTGCGCAACACTGCTCACTCCAATCCAGGTCCAAGTGAGCAGAAGCCACAAGCACCTATGGAGGCGATGGACGCGAGGCGGCAGTCGGCTGTGCCAAATCATCCAAGGCGCTGGCCTGCGGCCCTGCACCGTGCAGCGTTTCTAGATGGTGCTGGCGACCGCAGGCATCGTAGCCCTCGCCGACGCCGCCTTCACCTCTCGCATGGACGACATGATGGTCAACTCCATCCGCAAGTTCACCGCTGTCAAGAAGCGCGCGGACGACCTTGCCGTACTGCTCTAGCCCGCGTGCCCAGGCTCCTCACTGCCTGCCACCCTCATCGGCCTCCATGGTGATGAACTCTTTCAAGCCCTGGTGGCCCTGCAAGTGCCGGAGGTCACGACGAAGAATGTGCACCTCGAGGCCGCGCTCGCCGCACAGCGCCTCTCCATGCAAGAAACCGTCGACCTGCACATCAACGTCTACGAGGAAATCGTCTACATAGGCCACTACAAGGCAAGCGAGGACAGAAAGACGTTGGCCTTCTTCCAGCGGCTGGAATCTTTCAGAAGCACGTCGACCTGGCCTCGAAAGCCGCTGCTACTTAGGCGTCGTTCGGTGGGCCGACGCCCTGAGTCGAGGAGGTGGACGTCCTCGATGGATGCATCTCTTCTTCTTGCCTCCTGTAACCAGCACTGCATCGCCTCGTGGCCTTAATGTTTTATTAGTATAGTACTCCCTCCGTTCCCAAATATAAGTCTTTCTAAAGATTCCAGCAAGTGACTACTACATACGGAGCAAAATGAGTGAATCTACACTCTAAACTATGTCTACATACATCTATATGTTGTATTCCATTTGAAATAGTATCTAAAGAGGCTTATATTTATGAACGGAGGGAGTATATGGCATTTTTATTCCAGTCGTAACGTTTTCACTGTGAGGTGGCACCGCAGTTGAGCAAACCCACCCCGCCCACCGGGCGTCGGCCGAGTTTAGAATTAGAAGAGATAAACGAGGGAGGAGAGCTAGCTGTAGCACGGACGCTGTTGTCAGATGGGACTCGTGTTTATAGAATAGGAGTACTGAGCACTCGTGCCTCTTTTTTTTAGGGAAAAATTAGTCGTATGTCTAGTACCACGAGTTGGGTGTGTGCGACCTATAGCTGTCATCACTTTAGGTCTCCTTTTTGAACCGCGACTACGCTTCACAATACATATTATTTCACGCATTTATCCTCCTATATGTACTCCTAGGCTATTTCCACGTGCTCCCATTCGCCGACATGTGGGACATAGAGCATCTGGGTCATAGCGCATGCACGACTCGGAGCATATGCCGGGGTACTTTACATTTCAGACCTCACGAATTACATGCAAACCCCCCGCAGAAGATTAAATAAATGAATGAATTACTACATGAAACCGGATTATTTTCATGGAAACCGGAGCACGTTCATTAAATTTTGTACATAACAAGTTTATAAAAAATGACCGGACCGAAACCAGTCTAAGGAACTCTTTGATTTTTCCCGCAAAAAAAGGGCCTGTTTGATTCACAGGATACTGAAAACACGGGAATGGGGAAAGTATGATGGTGATGAACCGAGACGAGGAGAATTGTAACTCAGTTAGAGGTTAGAGTTAGATTCTAACCCTGAACTAACTCTAAACCAAAGAGGTGTATGGATGGCAGGGTTAGATTGACAATAAATGCTCTATCTCAATCATTTGACTACTTTGGACCCTATTTCCTGCCGGATTTGGAGGGTGCTTGGATACGTTTTAGTTCCATGACTAAAAGTAGTGGGAGTAAAACTTGCTAGTCTCACCCATGCTTGGATCCAAATACTAAAGAGACTAAAATCAAGTTAATGAGCATTTATTATCCTCCAAACCCTCCAATCCAGAACTCGCCTGTGTTAAAGGAGAGGAGTTAAATGAGGAGAGAGAGGACTAATCCACATTTTAGTAGGGGTACCCCTGACTAAAAAATTTAGTATCAAGACTAGTTTTAGCCCCTCTTTAGTCAGGGGTGCTTGGAACTTTAGCCTCTTAAAGAGACTATTTTTAGTCTGACTAAAATAAGTCCCTTGGATCCAAGCACCCTCTTGGTGTGGCCGGCTCTTCTGTGGCCTCCTCCTGCTCACAATTGACATAAACGAACCATCTATACAAATCAAGCATGCAAAACATGATAATTTTTACTTTGTCCATACAAATGAGATATCCCACTTAAACATACAAGTCGTCAATCAAGCTTCACAAAATAAAAAAACACTTCATGAAACAAAGAATGAGCTAACTCATCACGGAAGTTGTCGGGGGGAATCGGTTTCCTCGAACACCTATGGGGACCGAGCCCCTTACTGGTTCGGCGGGGGGCGGAGGTTGCACAAAGAGCAGATCGAGGCGGTGCACACAGGAGATTTTACCCAGCTTCGGGCCGCAAAGATGTGTAAAACCCTACTGCTGCTTGGTGGATTGTATTGTGTTCTTGCTCAGGAGCGCGCGGTGCTACAGTACACGTGGGCCGCTGGCGAGGTCGAGCGTAAAGATTGGTCTCCTCCCCCTCTACGTGTGCATGGGGCCTCCTTTTATATGCTCAAGGGGTTACCCACAGGTGGCAGCGTAGGTGAGGGCAAAAATGGCAGAATGCTGTAGTGGGTACAGCTGCTTGCACAGTGGTTGTACAGTGCTATCATACCTAACTTTGACGGCGGGGGACAAGGGCATTAAATGCCCGTCCGCGTCGCCCAGACGGTGCAGGGAAGTGGACCGTGAGGATCGCCACCGTTTGCCACGATGGCTACTCTGTCAGCTTCGCTTCGCCACCGCATGCCCCTGGCTGCACAGCCTCCCGCCACGTGCGCCTGGGATGCCCCCCAGAGCGACACGTTGGTGGGTGAGCTGGAGCGCAGGCACTAGGTGGTAACTTGCCGTGGCAAGCGTCTTGCCGCGGTGGATGTCTTGTCGCGCCCGGGAACTCGTTGCTCACCGGGCCTTGCCGGGGCGCGGGGCGCGCCGTGGCGGGGTCCTTGTCGTGCCGTGGATGGCCTTCCCGGCAAGCTCCTCTTGCCGGGGTCTTGTTCTTCGAGCGGTAGTCCCGGCAAGCTCCTCTTGCCAGGGCCTCGCTCTCTTCGGGTGGCCTTCCCGGCAAGCTCCTCTTGCCGGGGCCTTGGCTCAAATACTTCGTCCTTGAATGGCCCAAGAGGGGACCATCGAGGGTCTTGGCGATCGCCTGGCAGGCCTTGCCGCGGGGTGCTACGACTGCCCGTGCACAAGTTCGGGGTACTAAGGTACCCCTACTTTAGTACACCGACAGGAGCCCCCGGGCCTGGGCCATACACGGTGCCGAGCGCTGTTGGGCCAGGCCCAAAACAGTACACGGGCACGCGCGGCCTGGGTCACGTTGCATCTTTTTCTGCGCCCACCACGCCCTCCCCGAGCGGCACGCGTCGAATGTGGCATCGTGGGGAGAGGCGCGCGTGACCTGGGTGGCGTGCGCGGGGCCGAGCCCTGCAGGCATGCGTCACGTCGCAATAAATGGGGACGGTTCGCACTATCTTCATAAGTAGAGGGAGGCGTGGAGGCGTGGCTCCTTCGCTGGACGGGGTCGAGGCACGGTCTTCGAGGCGCCCGCTCCCCACGATCACGGGGTGGGGGGAGGTCGCCTCACCCGTCGCCTCGGCCCTGCACGTCAGCCACGCGGCCTCCATGCACCTGGAGTTGCGGACGGTGGAGGCGGGAAACCGGGCCGTCGCGGGTCGAGGCAGCAGGCCGGTCCCGGTCGCCTGGCCTCCCTGCGCCCTGATTGGTTGAGCGGGGCGGTCGAGTCCCCACCCTGCTCCTTTATAAGGAGCAAGAGGGGGGGCGACGGGAACCCACACTCCTCCATCTCTTCCTCCTCTGACCCCCTCTCTCCATTAGCCATGGAGAAAGGGAGTCCGGGTCCTTCATCAGTGGCGGCGAGGGTTGCCGCCAGGCAGCGCGCCCCTCCTCCCCTTGAACCCGCGGCGGCGGAGCCAGCCGCAAGGGGAAGGGAGAGGGGGGCGAGGTCGTGGACGAGGGCGTGGACGAGGCCGCGGCGCTCAGGGAAGAGGCGGGCGGGGCGACGCGTCGGCCTCGCCTTCGCCAGCGGCCCCTCTTCCCACGGCGGTCCATCCGGGGACGATCCTTGCGAGTTCTTCATCAGGCTGCGGCGGGCGCCTCGTCGCCGCCTCCGCCTCCCGGCTCCTTTCGCGAGCGTGATGGAGATGGAGCAACCCGAGATGCTAAGGCTGCGCATGAAGGGCTGCCGGATCAGCGGCACGCGGGTCCACGTCGAGTTCCCAGCCCCCGGCGTCGTGTATCTTGGCCGAGGGTGGAAGACATTCGCCCGTATCCACACCTTGACGGAGGGGTTCACCCTCCATTTCAAGTTGATGGAGGGCGATCTCCTCTCCGTCAAGGCCTTCGGGGACTTCGGGACCCGGGCCAGGTGCTGCGTGGATAGCTCCTCCGACAGCGAAAGCTCCTCCTCGAGCGAGAGCGATGAGGAGGGGAGCGACAGCGACGACGAGGGCAGCGGTCGTCGGGATGACGGGTCCGACTAGGCGCCAGTCGCAGCTCCGTGTGGCACCGGCGACCCCATCATCCGGGTCGCCGGCTCCTTGAGCTTCTCGGGGTCGTCTTCCCGGGCGGGTGGAGTGGCGAGGCTGCGGAAGAGGAAGAGGGCGGGCGGCAAGGCCGTCAACTCGGAGTACGAGGGCTAGGTGCCCCCGACAGCGTGTTGATGTCCCGCTGCCTCATCTTCAAGCTCCATCTCCGGCGCCACTGCCACCATCCAGCCTCCGGAGCCCCCGGGGCGTTCTCTTGGTGCCTTCTGCCACCCGTAGCTCGCCTAGGCGCCCCTTTTGCCCTTTTGCCTCCTTGTCCTACCTCCTGAGGAGAGAGACAAGAAAGGGATTACGGGCACCTTATCTTTTTTTAATCTGTAAGCCCTCGGGCCTTAGTTGCATTTAAAACTTGTAATCCCATCTTTTCATGTTTTTCATTCTCTCTGAACTGTACCTGAGCGGAATGTTTTTAATGAAAAGGGGGAGTTTGCCGGGCCATTTGTCCCACGGGTGGAACCCACGCCAAGGAGAGAACCCTTTGTATCGTTAGGATAGAAATTTCTTCGCCCGGCAACAGGCCCTGCCGTCCTTCCGCGCCGCTCGGCCCTCCTCACGCCTTTGGCGGAGGCGGGGAGAAGGCGGGATCCGCCCCCCTGCTTCGCCCCTTTGCCGCCGCGACTACTACCAAGACGGGCCCCAGGAACGCGCTCCGGGGCCTGTCGTCGAGGGAGCACGGCAGCTTTTAGGGGAAAAAGGGTTTTCGTATTCAATAGTTCATGAGAGGATGCATGACAAGGGATGCGAAAACTTATCTGGGATCGCAGCCCCCGGCAACTTTGGCTTGCCGCGGACGAATCTCCGTACTTGCAGCCCCCGGCAACACTGGCTTGCCGGGGACCAGATGCTGGCCCGCCCTTCTTCTCTTCTTCGCCCTTGGGTGGTCTGGCCAGGATGTACAAACCCCTGCGAACCAAAGGGAACGAAAGAACAGGAAAAAAGGACGCAGACTCGACCTCTAAGCTAGGGGTTAGCAGCTGTTAGGCACTATCAACCCTAACCAAGGACGAGACTCGACTCAGCATGCATGCTAAAACTTAGGGCGCCAGCGCTTCATTTCTGCTGCTCAGGGGTCTGCGCCTGGCTTTGTACAAAGGATTACATGCAACTGCGGCAAGACTTGTACAAAAGGTTGGTTGTCGGGCGGGCCCCGACAACCACGCCTTACGGGTAAAACTTACGAAGATGCTCAATATTCCAGGAGTTGCTCACCGGAGTGCCATCTTCGGTCTCGAGGCGGACAGCACCGGGCCTCGTGACTCGTCTCACCCGGTAAGGGCCTTCCCACTTCGGCGTCAACTTGTTATGATTCTTGGCGGACGGGGCGCGCCGAAGAACAAGGTCGCCTTCCTCGAAGCTTCTGGCTTTAACTTTGCGGCTATGGTAGCGGCACAAAGCTTGCTGGTAGCGAGAGGCTCGCACAGTAGCCTGAAGACGATCTTCCTCAAGGAGCAGCGCGTCATCTTCACGCAGCCGCTCTTGCTCAAGCTCATCATAAGCGAGCACTCGAGGTGACCCGTATACGAGTTCCGTGGGGGTAACTACTTCTGCTCCATAGACTAGAGCGAATGGTGTCTGGCCAGTGGCTCAATTTGGCGTCGTTCTGATCGACCAAAGAGCCACCGGCAGCTCCTCGATCCAATTTCTTCCGCACTTGTGCAGCCTGTCGAAAGCTCTGGTCTTGAGCCCGCGCAGTACTTCGGCGTTGGCCCTTTCAGCTTGACCGTTGCTCCTGGGATGAGCAACAGAAGCGAAGAAGACCTTGGCGCCGAGATCTTGGACGTATTGCATGAAGGCGCGGCTCGTGAATTGCGTACCGTTGTTGGTGATGATCCTGTTGGGGATCCCGAAGCGGCAGACAATCGACCTGAAGAACTTGATGGCTGACTGTGCTGTCACCTTCCTCACTGGTTCCACTTCCGGCCACATTGTGAACTTGTCGATTGCGACGTACAAGTACTCAAATCCCCCGACAGCTCGGGGGAAGGGGCCAAGGATGTCGAGCTCCCAGACCGAGAATGGCCAGGATAAAGGGATCATCTGGAGAGCTTGAGCTGGCTGGTGTATCTGCTTGGAATGGAACTGGCACGCTTCACACTTGGTTACTTGTGCAGTTGCATCCTGGAGGGCTGTCGGCCAGAAGAAACCTTGCCGGAACGCTTTGCCGGCAAGTGCTCTTGCGCCAATGTGGTGACCACATATGCCTCCATGTATCTCTGCCAACAGCTGTTGTCCGTCTTCCCGGGGAATACACTTCAATTTCACACCGTTGCGCCCTCTTCTGTATAGTGTGTTGTCGACGAACTGGTACATACTCGAGCGCCGGGCTACTCTTTCCGCTTCTTCTTGTTCTTCGGGAAGTTCTCCGTACTGGAGGAAATGGACAGTCTGCTGCACCCATGCTGGAGCCTGTGGCTCGACAACAAGGACTGAAGGCACTTCTGCCGCTGCGGGAGCGTCCGCTTCTATGGCGAGGATCTGGGGCTCGGGCGGAGCTTCACGTTCCCCGGCAAGCTTGCCGGAGCAAAACTTGTCGGGAGCGCCTGCTTCTACGGAACAAACCCTGGGGTTTTCCGGAGCAGACGGTTCCTCAGCGCTCTTGGCATCGATCCTGGGGACCTTCTTGGCGGCGGCTCCGGGGAGCTCTGCCGGAAGATAGTCGCCGGAGACCAACTTCCTCTTCTTGCTCTGTCTGGTTGATGGCGTTACGGATGGCTGAGTCAGCTTGAGCACAAAGGTCCCTGGTTCCATAGGTAACTTAAATGCCGCGCACTTTGACAGGCCGTCGGCGATGTCATTCTCAGCTCTCGGAATGTGTTCCATCTGCAGGCCGTCAAAGTGCTCTTCCAGCTTCCTCACTTCATCAACGTACGCTTCCATCAACGGACTCTGGTAATCCTTGTTCACTTGGCGGACGACGAGCTGTGAGTCACCCCTGACAATGAGCTTCCTGATCCCAAGTTCTGCCGCGATCATGAGACCGGCAAGCAAACCTTCATACTCCGCAGTATTGTTGGTTGCTTGTTCCTTGGGGAAGTGCATCTGGACTACGTACTTGAGGTGCTCTCCGGTGGGCGCGACAAGTAACACGCCGGCGCCGGCGCCTTGCAGCGAGAAGGCACCATCAAAGTACATCAGCCACTCTTTGTCTGCTTCTTTGGCAGGGATGCTCGTCTCTGGGATATCTTCGTCCGGTGTTGGTGTCCACTCCGCTATGAACTCCGCCAAAGCTCTGCTTTGGATAGTCGAGGTGCTCTCGAACTCGAGACCGAAGCTCGACAGTTCTAGTGCCCACTCGACAATCCTGCCTGCTGCTTCTGGATTTTGCAGTATCCTCTTCAGCGGAAAGCGGGTGACAACTGTAATCTCGTGTGCTTGGAAGTAATGGCGCAGCTTTCTCGAGGCCATGAGGAGGCCGTAAAGCAGTTTATGCACACCAGAGTACCTTGATCTGGCCCCCTGCAAAAGGGAGCTCACAAAGTAAACTGGGCACTGCACCATTTTCTTCTTCGGCACCTCCACTTGCTCCTGCGCAGATTCATCCTCGTCGGGGCCAGAGCTTGTCGGGGAAGCCCCCTGCTTGTCGCCGGACGTGCTTGCCGCGGTCGCTGGCTCATCGTCTGCCTCCCTCTCCGCTACTAACGCAGCACTAACCACTTGATTAGTTGCCGCCAGGTACAACAGCAGTTTCTCTTGTGGTTTAGGCGCGACAAGGATCGGAGCGGAGGACAGGTATTTCTTCAGGTCCTGCAGCGCAGCCTCCGCTTCCGGAGTCCATTTTACTGGACCCGCCTTTTTCAAAATTTTGAAAAATGGCAGGGCGCGTTCTGCAGACCTAGAGATAAACCTGCTGAGAGCCGCGACGCAGCCGGCAAGCCTTCGCACGTCCTTGACACGGGTTGGTGCCTCAATCTGCTCGATGGCCTTGATCTTGTCTGGGTTGGCTTCTATTCCTCGCTGAGACACGAAGAACTCGAGAAGCTTGCCGGAAGGAACTCCGAACACGCACTTCTCGGGGTTGAGCTTGAGGCTGATCCTGCGCAGATTCGCAAAGGTCTCTTCTAAGTCTTGAATCAGGGTTGCCCCATCTCTGCTCTTGACCACTATATCATCCATGTAGGCCTCCACATTCTGGTGGATTTGTGGCTCAAAAGCGGTGTGGACGACCCTTGCAAATGTCGAACCGGCGTTCTTCAGTCCGAAAGGCATCCGTACGAAACAGTACGTGCCACATGGAGTGATGAACGCGGTTTTCTCTTCATCTTCTTCAGCCATGAAGATCTGATGGTATCCAGAGTAGGCGTCAAGGAATGAAAGCAGGTCACATCCGGCCGTGGAGTCAACAATCTGGTCAATGCGCGGCAAGGGAAAGGGATCCTTGGGACAAGCTTTGTTAACATCAGTGAAATCGATGCAAAGCCTCCATTTCCCATTTGCTTTGCGCACGACAACAGGATTGGCCAACCACGTCGGATGGAGCACACCTCTGACGAGGCCTGCCGCTTCCAACTTCTTGATCTCTTCTGCGATAAACTCTTGGCGCTCCACTGCTTGCTTCCTGACTCTCTGTTTGACGGGCCGCGCGTGAGGACAGACGGCGAGGTGGTGCTCAATCACTTTCCTGGGAACGCCGGGGATGTCAGATGGCTGCCAGGCAAACACATCGACATTCGCCCGCAGGAAAGTAACGAGCATTCTTTCCTATTTGGGGTCGAGCGTGGCACTGATGGTGAAGGTACCACCAGTGCCGTCCTCCTTGGTGGGCACCTTCTTGGTCGTTGGCGGAGCCGCCATTGTCTTCTTACTCTTGCCGGTGGAGATCGATGGTGCGTCCTCGACGGTAGCACAGCACTCCGGAGAGGTGCGCTTGCCGGAGTGGGCACCAGAGCACTTGCCGGGCTTGGTCTTCTTCTTGCCGGCGGAGCTCGATGGCGCGTCCTCGGCGGCATCGCAACACTCCGAAGAGGTGCGCTTGCCGGAGTAGGCACCAGAGCACTTGCCGGGCTTGGCTTTCTTCTTCCCTCCGGGGGCTTCAGCGGCAAGTGGCTTGGGGTCCACTGCGGCTGCTGCTTCCCGGTAGATCTTGTCGGCGCAGATAAGGGCATCCTTCTTGTCGCCAGGGACAGAGATGACGCTTATCGGGCCTGGCATCTTGAGTACGTTGTATGCGAGCGCTGGACGGCCGAGAATTCCGTTGTAGGGCAACAGAAAATCGGCAACATCGAAGGTAATCCTCTCTGTCCTGAAGTTCAGCTCGCTGCCAAATGTCACTGGCAACGTTATCTTCCCCTTCGGCTTGCTCCTTCCTGGGTTGATTCCTTGGAATGTGCCGGTCTCTTCGAGCTCGCTGTCGGGGACCTGGAGTTTCTGGAGCACAGCGGAGGAGATCAGGTTCAAGCCGGCCCCGCCGTCGACTAGCATCTTAGTGACCTTGAGGTTGCGGACTGTCGGTGAGACCAACATCGGCAAGTACCCGATCGCAGTCGTGCGATCAGGGTGATCCTCAATATCGAAGATGATAGGCGTGCTGGACCATCTCAGAGGCCTGCGTGACTCGATGGGTGGTTCCGCTGCATTGACTTCCCGCGCCCACTGTTTGAGCTGGCAATGAGAAGCGTGCAGAGAAGCACCACTGTCCATGCATAAGACCTCTGTGGCTTTCTGAAACTCCTGCTCACTGGTCTCGACATCATCCATGTCTTTGTCTTCGTCGTCGTCTTCCTCTTTGTCGCGACCGCGGGGAGGTCTGTCTGCTTGCCGCTGCTTGTCCTTGTCGCGGCGTCCTCCCTGGCTGGGACGCTTCGTGTCGGATCCTCCGCCACCTCCTCGGGCTTTCTCCTTGTCGCGCCGCTCGTACTCGGCCTTTTGCAGCTCGACGAGCCGCTCGACCTGTTTGCAGCTCTGGAGGTCATGGCCCTTGGTGCGGTGGATCTTGCAGTACTGTTTGTTGGTGCCATCCCGCTTGTCGGCGACCGCCACGGCCTGGCAGTTGGTGCATCTGGCAACCCCCTTGTCGGAGCTACCAACCTGGGCCTTCTTGGCGGCGCCTTCATCGCCGGACTGCTCAACAACCAGTACTTCTTGGCTCTTCTTCTTCCTGCTGCTCCGCCGCCGGTTCTTCCTTGCCGGGGCGGTATCCTCACTGTCAGATTCTGCTGCTCCAATGTTCTCTCCAGGGAGTTTTCTCCCTTCCTCAGCACGTGCACACTTGTCGGCCAGGGCATATAGCTCGTTGACGTCTTTGATCTTGCACATCGCCATCTCCTCCCTCATCCTGTGGTTGCGCATGTTCTGATGGAACGCGCTGATGACCGCGGCAGGGTGGACATCGGGGATGTTGTAGTGCACACGGCTGAATCTCTGAATGAACTTGCGCGGAGGTTCTCCCTCCTTCTGGACGAGCAGGTGAAGGTCACTCGCTTGGCCATGGGGTTTGTGGCCGCCCGTGAAGGCGCCAACAAACTGATGGCACAAGTCTGTCCAGGAGGTTATGGAGTTGTCCGGCAAGTGCATGAGCCAGGATCTGACGTTGGACTTGAGCACCAGCGGGAAGTAGTTGGCAAGGATCTTGTCGTCTCGCCCCCCGGCAGCCTGCACCGCAATGGTGTTGATGCTGAGGAACTCCGACGGATGCGACTTGCCATCGTACTTCTCTGGCACGTCTGGCTTGAAATTCTTTGTGCTGGGCCACTGGACTTGCCGCAGCTCACGGGTGAACGCAGGGCAACCTACCGCGTACGGCAAGTCGCCTGGTCCCCCCGGCGCATGCACGTCGACAGAGGGCCCAGCGCGCTCGTCTGATTGACGTCACGTTTCTCTCCGACGCTTGATGCGAGTGCGAGCGTCCTCTTCCTTCCGTTCGTGAAGAACTTGGCGTTGATCGCGGCGAGTTCGCGGATTCGACGACGCGGTGGAGTCGTTGGCGTGATGGCTCCGGCGAATCGGCGATCTCGGCCTCTGGGGCGGGAAATGCACGGTGGTTGCACCCCCACCGGTCTTGGCGCCATCGGTTCGCGCCTGGCCGACCTGCCGCGGCTGCGACGCACTGTGCTGCCGCGGTGTGTCGCCGTTAGCGAAGCCGATGAGACTCTGTATCGTAGCCCTCCAGTCGTCGAGCTTGTCCGCCGTCGAAGGGTAATCTAGGAGCAGTTCTGCTCGTGCTAGAGCTTCTGCTGGATTGGCGGGCAGCGGCGGCGAACGGCGCGTGGAGTGGGATGTGCTCGAACTTCTAACCACGTTAGAAGGAGCAGCACCCGGCCAGGCAGCCGCGCCACGCTCGCGCCAACTCGCTGGGGTGCTTGTTGGCCTTGAACGCCCTGGGATCCGCCAGCTCGATCTGGGTCCAGCGAGCGTATGGTACCGTGGGCGCCAAGACGCTGCTGGTCCCGTGCCTCCTGAGAGGGGCGCGGTGCATGTTCGGACGCCGTGGCGCCATGAGCTGGCTCGCCGACGCCCGTCCCGCCGCCGGCGCCGTCCCCGCCACCCGTTTGCTCCAAGGGCGGCGGGTTCGACGTGGACGGACCGGCCACCTCCGGAGCCTTCTTCTTCGGTGGCATGTCGCTGAGGATGAAGGAGATCTAGCTGGTGCAGACGCCGGATCAGGTTCGCACAACTTCGACGCCCCCTACCTGGCGCGCCAAAGATGTCGGGGGGAATCGGCTTCCTCGAACACCTATGGGGACCGAGCCCCTTACTAGTTCGGCGGGGGGCGGAGGTTGCACAAAGAGCAGATCGAGGCGGTGCACACAGGAGATTTTACCCAGCTTCGGGCCGCAAAGATGCGTAAAACCCTACTGCTGCTTGGTGGATTGTATTGTGTTCTTGCTCGGGAGCGCGCGGTGCTACAGTACACGCGGGCCGCTGGCGAGGTCGAGCGTAAAGATCTGTCTCCTCCCCCTCTACGTGCGCATGGGGCCTCCTTTTATATGCTCAAGGGGTTACCCACAGGTGGCAGCGTAGGTGAGGGCAAAAATGGTAGAATGCTGTAGTGGGTACAGCTGCCTGCACAGTGGTTGTACAGTGCTATCATACCTAACTCTGACGGCGGGAGACAAGGGCATTAAATGCCCGTCCGCGTCGCCCAGACGATGTAGGGAAGTGGACCGTCAGGATCGCCACCGTTTGCCATGATGGCTACTCTGTCAGCTTCGCTTCGCCACCGCATGCCCCTGGCTGCACAGCCTCCCGCCACGTGCGCCTGGGATGCCCCCCAGAGCGACACATTGGTGGGTGAGCTGGAGCGCAGGCACGAGGTGGTAACTTGCCGCGGCAAGCGTCTTGCCGCGGTGGATGTCTTGTCGCGCCCGGGAACTCGTTGCTCACCGGGCCTTGCCGGGGCGCGGGGCGCGCCGTGGCGGGGTCCTTGTCGTGCCGTGGATGGCCTTCCCGGCAAGCTCCTCTTGCCGGGGTCTTGTGCTTCGAGCGGTAGTCCCGGCAAGCTCCTCTTGCCAGGGCCTCGCTCTCTTCGGGTGGCCTTCCCGGCAAGCTCCTCTTGCCGGGGCCTTGGCTCAAATACTTCGTCCTTGAATGGCCCAAGAGGGGACCATCGAGGGTCTTGGCGATCGCTTGGCAGGCCTTGCCGCGGGGTGCTACGACTGCCCGTGCACAAGTTTGGGGTACTAAGGTACCCCTACTTTAGTACACCGACAGAAGTCATTCACGATAGGAAGGGAGCCCGGAGCCCCTCACGCACCGAGGGAGGAGCCCGCCATCATCGCTTTGGAGGAAGGCTCTGTAGAGCCCAAGCCCCGGGAACCCATCCGACGCCGGCCCTTGCGAGTTGAGGTCGACACCGGCATGGGTGGCAGGGCCGCTTGCCGTCGACTGGGAACTTAATCTTTGGGCCTCTAGAAATAATGCAAGCCTATAACTAAAATACCTAGAAAGGTGAACTGAATCTTTGGGCCTCTAGAAATAATGCAAGCGTGAAACTGAAATACCTAGAAAGGTGAACTGAATCTTTGGGCCTCTAGAAATAATGCAAGCCTGAAAGTGAAATACCTAGAAAGGTGAACTGGATCTTTGGGCCTCTAGAAATAATGCAAGCCTGAAACTGAAATACCTAGAAAGGTGAACTGAATCTTTGGGCCTCTAGAAATAATGCAAGCCTGAAATTGGAATACCTAGAAAGGTGAACTAAATCTTTGGGCCTCTAGAAATAATGCAAGCCTGAAATTGAAATACCTAGAAAGGTGACCTGAATCTTTGGGCCTCTAGAAAGATTTATTACCTCCTCAAGCAGCATCAAAGAATTCCATGCGTGCACCACAAATCTATACCAAGTTTGATCAGGATCTACTTTTCCAAATCAGAATTAGCGCTAGAGCAAGCAAGATCAATGATATGGCCGTGAGACAGAGAAGAAACGAACAAACTCACCCCTCTCGCGACCTCCCTGGTAGATGCGCCGCCGCCGCGCACGACAGAGGGAGAAAAATGACTGGTGAAGGGGGAGCGGGGCGGCCTTCGAAGGCTGGAGGGAGAGGGCGGCCGGAGTAGGACGGCGGAGGCCAGAAGGAGAGGGCGGCCGGAGGAGAGAGAGGACGAGCAGCCCTATGGGGAATAGAGAGGAGTCGTGCGAGAGGGGGGAGCGATTTGGTGCGGGCAGGGGAGATTTTTTTAGTTCTCTTTTAGTGGGCCCGAGGATAACTAACCCAATTAGAACCTCTCCACCGGGCTAGTTTTTTTAGCTGGGTTAGAGCAAACTAGCTCAAACTAACCCCTCTTGTTTTGATAATTTGAGGCTATTTCAACCCAAACTAGCTCTAACTCAAGGATCCAAACAAAGAGGAGTGTTACTGTACATGCTACAGTGTGGATCGTAGCACATTGTTTTTTATGCCATATCACCACATTGTTTTCTACTGCTGGTTTACTGGGCTACCGTGGTCTGCACTGCTGGTTCACTGAGCTGCTGTGGTTCACACTCCTCCGACCTGAGTAGTACTACCTCCGTTCCTAAATATAAGCCTTCGTAGATATTTCACTGTGGACCACATACGGATGTATATAGATGCATTTTATGTGTAGATTCACTCATTTTTCTCCGTATGTGGTCCATAGTGAAATCTCTCCAAAGACTTATATCTAGGAACGGAGGGAGTAGTATAGTACTAGTATATACCACATCATTCTTTGCTCCTTCTTACTACTCCGACATCTGGGAGAGCCAGCATCCGGGTCGACGTGTCATGCACCAGATTAGAGCGCGGAACGGAAGGGGGGCATCACCCGATCGGAGCGCTAGTAATTCATGACTATAGTGAGTGGTCATATCACAGGTCTTTCCAGCAGTAACACGCTGTCAAATCGCACAGCCCCACTCGCTCACCCCCCTCGCCTCTCTGTCAAACCGCCTACCCGAAAACTGCCGCACGTTCTGCCCGGGAAAAGCCCCGCCCTCAACTTTTAACTATGCGAAAATAGTTCGAGCTTGTTCGTTCTATATAAATACAGTACTTACTATATGTTTATTCACCCGTGGGGTTGTTAAATGAATGGAGGGGCGGGGAGCACAAGTGAACAATACTGTAGTACTACTAGTAGTAAGTAGGAGTCGTACAGTAGTCACCTTAAATAGAGAGTTTCTTTTCTTTAATGCCACGTACACAAATTGAAACGCTTGTTGTGGCGAGAAAAAAGATAATCACTCCACTATATATGGATGCAGGGGCCTGAGCGCTTGCTTTACTAGGGTTGCTCTCTTCATTCTCTCATCCTCTCAAGATATAAACAAGACAGTGGTAGCGACATTTTCTCTCTGCTCACCGCTGGTCACAGATCCGACCGGATCCCTTCGGCCGGTGTGTGTAGAGGACTAAAAGGTGCATCGTTCATGCGGTCATCACAGCCGAGGGAGGAAACCCACAGCTGCCGGAGGGGCCTGATCCTTTGCCCGTGCCGTTCTCTCCGACGCAGCGCCGGCTCAGGAGGTCCTCCGACCCTTCTTCCTCCCTGTCGTATTGTCCGCAGATCCGACCTGCCGCCGCCGACATCCCGACGACCCTCAGGTATAAGTTCTTCAAAAGTGGCCTTGATCTACTGCCCCAGCTCCCCACGTGTCTGCATGTGCATCTTTTTCTACTCCCATCAGCTCTTCCAAAGCCACCTAAATTTTTAGTATTATTAGAGGTAAAGCTACTTCATGCATTCGAATCTAGGGCTTTGTCAAACAACGAAGAAAGGGGGGAAAGTTGTAGCATGAATCTAGGACTTGATTCAAATAGGAAATAATATGGTGAAAGTAGTAGAGACCAGATACCCAACCGGTCTCTTGGTTGAAAAGGGAAATAATGGGAAAACGTAGTACAAACTGGATAAGGAACAGATCTATTATTGGTTGAAAAAAGGATAGAAAGTGGCGGTTGGTGGACAAGTCAACAGAGTATGTCCAGGATTATATTTGCTGCCATCACATAGTAAAAGGTCTCCAGGATTAGATTTGCTGCCCTCACATAGTAAAAGGTCTCAGGATTAGATTTGCTGCCCTCACATAGTAAAAGGTCTCAGGATTAGATTTGCTGCCATCACATAGTAAAAGGTCTCCAGGATTAGATTTGCTGCCCTCACAGAGTAAAAGGTCTCGAGGATTAGATTTGCTTCCCTCACATAGTAAAAGGTCTCCAGGATTAGATTTGCTGCCATCACATAGTACAAGGTTCCATGATTAGGTTTGCTGCCCTCACATAGCATGAACAAACTCGGCATCACCACTTTATGCCTCCTTGTAGGTACATTGTGCTGATGCGTCCACTGTCGCATGTCCTTATACCAACCTTTTGCCGTTGTTAATGTAAGGGCGCATGTAAAATGAAGCGATCACACTGTTACCTTAGGGACATGTCTAACCAATGTTATTGTTAATCTAATGCCTCCAGTGATAAGATGCAATTAAACTGTGTTACAAATGGCACTCCTGTTGTTTTCCCCAGTATGATAAGTAAGTTGCTCCTTTACGCTGCCGAGTGTCCTGGTGTCCCCACGGTCCCATGCCCTTAAACCAACTCTTTAGCTGCTGTTGATTTACTGTGTCTGGTAAACAAGCAATGCCACCATTAAAGTAATCCCATATTTGAGGAATCTCATTGTTGATCGTAATGCTTCTGGTAACATGAAGCATTGCTGACGTTTTAAAATTTCTACTGTCCTTGCGTGATTGCCATGAACGTCATTAAGATGCTTCTTTTCATTTCGTATATGTTTCGTATATTCTTATTGACCAGCAACTGTTTACTTTCTATCTTTTTGTGTAGATAGGGATATCCATTTCACCTTGTTGCTATTGTGACCTTTTGGTGAACTGCACAAAACACTTTTTTTGGAATGAGTGTCTTGTGCAGTTCAACTAAAATGTCACGTGGGCAACATCTCTCAATTTTGGTGGAACTGCACAAAATGGTGATTGGAGTTTCCAAAATCTCCGTCAAGTTCTGCTGGTAATCTCGTGCAACATTTTATTAGCCTTTGCAAGATGGAGCCGTCACTGTCACCACAATGGCACTTTATTTTAGTGGAACTGCACAAAAGGATAAGAAAAATATAGTTGCACCTTACATGAGCCGGACAGCCAACCTTAATGTTCCTCAATTTTAGTGCAACTACTAAAGAAGAACCTGCCAACTCACAAGAGCAAGTACTTCTTGCTAGCCGAATGATGCAATCTTTGCTTCATTTCAGGTGAACTGCAGAAAAAGGCTCATGAATTGAATCATGGAACTCCAGGCAAACCTCATCCAAGTAGAGCTGGAGGTTGAGTTCAAGGAGGCCGCTATTAAAGCGAAATCATGCTCTCATGTCTCCTTGTTTGTGCTGTGCAAACATGTTGTGACGGTCAAGAGCATTCTCCAAGTTCTTCGATTGTATGACATGGCTAGCCAAGATGGATTTAATCCCGATATTCACTTTATCAAAAGGCTTTAATGGGTTGGTTCTGAATCTTGCAAGCTGGGAATCAGTGAGATGTGTAGGCATCTTTGTTGTACTTATTATTTGGATCTTATTAATCCTGCAAGCTGGGAATCAATGAGATGTGTAGGCATCTTTGTTGTACTTATTATTTGGATCTTATTTGTTGGTTCTGAATCTTGCAAGATGGGAAACACGACATGATGATGCAGAGGACAACAACCATAACAGACAGTTTAAACTTGGTAGTATTATCTTTGTGAAAGCGCGACAAATGTGCTGATAGTGTGCGTCCTGAGAATAATAATTCTAATTGTTGTGCATGTTGATCTTGTGGCACTGATAGAACGAGCGAACGCGTTGCTTGTTTTAAGTATAAATTTCTATTAAAGCTAATTAAATTTAAGTAAAGTGACCACTAACTCCTGTTATTACAGTACCAATACAGACCCGCTCGTGAACCGACGTGTGGCCGAGGGTGCATCTTCTGCCGGGCGTGCAACGGACGAGGGAGGGGTAGTAACTGTTGTCTCTTGTACACACTCAGCTTACTGTTGAATCCAGTTCCCCAAGAGCTGAAAAACGAACTGCTGCCGCCGCCTACACACTCGTTCACTCGAAGAGACTCCAATGGCGATCCGAGGGGTGAGCCTGATGGCTATGGACTTCAGCAAGGAGTTACCCTTTGAGTTCGCCGTTCAGTCCTATGGTTGTACCAAGTTGAATGTGATGTACACCAACGATACAGACTCGGTGAAGCTCTGCCTCGCCTCAGTCCTATGGCTGCACCAGGTTCTGGAGCATTCGCCCGTTTCATCGGCTATCTGGTGCAGCAAGCTTGTCGACATCCAGAAGCAATACAAGATCATCAGCAACGGGCAGGAGAAGGACTCCGTGGTTGACCTCGCTGAGACCATCATCGACCCCTGATACGCCAACATGAAAGAAGACGACCTGAACACGTGGGAGGTACCTCCGAATCTAGCCTACATAACCTACGCGGCCAAGGACGCATACGCATGCTACGACATGTACATGCATATCTTGGACATGAGGGTGTGTCTGCTTCCCGTAACTGACGAGTACACGGACAGCCGCAGCGTCATGATCAAGCGTGCCAGGAAGGTCTAGATGTTGCACTTTATCTATTTATAAGCACCTTTATCATCTGAGTGTTTCATGCATTAGCCTATGTGTCGTAATTATCTATTTTTTCCGAAATTTTTCTTTTAAGAACCCATTAACCTGATTGCTTTTTTAGTGGCAATTTGCTTATGTATGTAAACTAGTTCACTTGTTCGTAAAAAAACTAGTTCACTCGGCTGCCGTGCTTTGAATCTCCTTCCTCCCAACATATTCCCCTCCTCATGTGGACCCAGCAGGTCTTTGAATTTTCTCCCAGTTTCTTCTTCGATGTGAACTGAGTTTTCTCCCAGTACTTTCTCCTAGAACCAACTCAACTGTCCCACGTCTAGCCTAAAAAATAATAATACCCCACGTACTATTAACTCATCAAATTAAATGATATTTTATTTCATAAGTTGAAAGTTCTTACAAAATAATAATAATAATTGTTTATATATAACTTGGCAAGTTAACTCCTAGTGATTGCATACATAAGCTTGCAAAGATTTTACTGACGTGCAATCATGTGTTTATGTTTTTATAACATTTCTCCGTCTAGCCCAACATGATATTTTCACCCAGCCCAGCAAGTCCGCGGATTTCGAGAAAAATGCAAATGGGATTTAAATGGGCTGCATAGATGCTACATCATTGTTTCACCCAGCCCACCAAATGGACTAAAAAAACAAATGGAGTGGCTGACATGTGGGCCAGTAGGTCGAAGCCTAAGAAGGCGTTGGATTTACATCCAACGGCCGACATTCTTCATCAATCTCTTGTCTTCTTCCCCAAGCGCTGTCGGAACCGCCTGCTCCAGCCTTCGGCGTCCAGCGGCGTTGTTTTGCACTCCTCGGCGAAACGCTACCCCGCCAACGGCCAGGCCATCCATCCACTCCGCACCTCCTGTTATTCTTTGCCGAGTGTAGGCCCACCCCGCACCCGAACCAGTCAAGTTTCCCAACTCCTCTCCGTCTGCGACTCCACTGCCGCGTCTTCCCCATCTCCGGGTCATTCCAGTCTAGGGCCTCTTCGTCGTCCATCGCCTCGGTGCGCTCGGCGCGGCGTGGTCAACATACGAGAGTCATCGGAAGAGGACAGTACGTGGAGAGCCTGACGGCTGGGACCCACGAGGTCCATGGTCGCACACAAGGAAAGATCCTCCTTATTACGCACTGTACGTGGGAAGGGCTTCTGTATTTCGCAAAAAAACATTCCCCCCGCTGACAGGTCGGACCTACTAGCTATATCTTCGCACGCAAGGAAGTGCCTCCTTATTACGCACCAAAAAATGAATACCCCCTGCTAGCTGGGACCCACCATAGTGGGTGGCTGACTTGTGGGCCTACTAAGTTGACGAGGACGGAGGGCTTTGTCAACTTAGTCAATATGAACGATTCTAGCTCCAGTGACCGTACGATGTCCATCCAACGGCCATAGTGCTTCTTCAACCTTTGGTCTTCTTCCTCCAGCCGCCCAAAGCAGCGCCGGTCATGCCGCGTGCTCCTGCCTCTCGTGGCCGGCTGTGATGCCGCGGAGGCCTCACCGCCCCCTACTACTCCCACCGCTGTCCCAGGGTATCCCTCTACTCACCCACACCCCCTGTTATTCTGCGGCGACGATAGCCTCACGCCGCAGCCGAACCAGTGAACCCTCGTACTCCTCTCCGCATGGGCATCCACTGCCATGTCTTCCCCGGCTCCGTGTCATCCCCTTCCTAGGCCTCGCCGTCGTCCACCGCCTTGGTGCTCTCGGCGCGGCGTGATCAATGTGGTCAACGACCGACTTCCATCGAAGAGTATTGTACGTGGAGAGGCTGACAGCTGGCCACAACCCAGTTTTTTTGTGATTTGCCAAGTAAGTCACTTTGTCAGACCTGTTGGGCTGCAAATCTTTCAAGACGAGGAGAGCTTCATTCGGCTGGCCGAGAAAATGTCCTATCAGTAATGAGAAATGGGATGTACATTTTTAAAACACATCAAACCGGCAATTAGTTTCAAATATCTTTTTTTCATTTCGAGATTTTAAATTACATTAATTTTTATGCGTGGAGAATTTGTTGGATTTTATATTGATATACATTTATTTTTAAAATCAGTTTGAATGTGAGTCGAAATTTCGGGATTAAAAACAGTTCGGACCGCACCGAAATATGCAAAATTTTCATATAATTTTTTAACTATGGCCACAATATGGGCTGTAATGCTAACAAAAAGAATATGGGCTCAAAAAACCTTAAGAATTAGCAAATGGGCTGTAAATTATTAGAAATAATGGCGGATGGGCTGTATGCTATTTTCCACAGATTTGAGGCTTTTGTAAAAAAAAGGTTGACGCACAAGCAGTGACTGTTGGATGTCCATCAAACGGCCGTCATGCTTCTTCAATCTCTGCTCTTCTTGCTCCAGCCACTCAAACAAGCGCCGGCGGGACTGCCTGCTCCCTCCTCCCCGCGGCCGGCTGTGCTACCGCGCAGGCCTCACCGCCCCACCGTACTCCCATCGCTGGCCTAGCCATCCCTCTACTCACCCACACCTGCTGTTATTCTCCGGCGACGGCAGACGAACCAGTAAACCCTCGTACAGTCATACTCCCCTCCGCGTGGGAAACAACTGCCGAGTCTTCCCTGCCTCTGTGTCGTTCCCTTCCTAGGCCTCACCGTCGTCCACCGCCCTGGTGCTCTCGGCGCGGCCTGGTCAACGTGGTCAACGACCGACATGGATTTGAAGTGGACTGTACGTGGAGAGTCCGACAGCTGGGTCCACGACTGCACGCAAGGAAATGCCTCCTTATTATGCGCAAAATAATGATTCCTCCACCTGACATCAGGGACCCGCCGAAAGGGCCTCTGTATTTCACGAAAAAACATTACCGCCGCTGACAGCTCGGACCCACCAGTTATATCTTCGCACGTAAGGAAGTGCCTCCTTATTATGCACAAAAAAAATGAATACTCCCCCTGTTAGCTGGGACCCAATATAGTGGCAGGCTGACTTGTGGGCCTACTAAGTTGACGGGGACGGAGGGCTTTGTCAACTTAGTCAATATGCATGATTCTAGCTCCAGTGACCGTACGATGTCCATCCAACGGCCGTAGTGCTTCTTCAACCTCTGGTCTTCTTGCTCCAGTCGCCCAAACCAGCGTCGGTCGTGCCTCGTGCTCCTGCCTCCCGTGGCCGTCTGCGATGCGGCGGAGGCCTCACCGCCCCCTACTACTCCCACCGCTGGCCAGGCCATCCCTCTACTCACCCACACCCCCTGTTAATCTACGGTGACAGCAGCCTCACACCGCAGCAAACCAGTGAACCCTCGTACTCCTCTACGTGTGAGCATCCACTGCCGCGTCTTCCCCGGCTCCGCGTCGTCCCCTTCCTAGGCCTCGCCGTCGTCCACCGCCCTGGTGCTCTTGGCGCGGCGTGGTCAACATGGTCAAGGAACGGTTTCCATCGAATGTGGACTGTACGTGGAGAGGCTGACAGCTGGATCCACGGCCGCAGCAAGAAAGTGCCTCCTTATTACGTGCAAAATAATTATTCCTCCACCTGACAGCGGGGACCCACCGGACGGGCCACCGTATTTTGCGAAAAAACATTTGCCCCTGACTGCTGGGACCCACCAGCTACATCTTCGCATGCAAGAAAGTGCGTCCGGGCAAAAAAAACGATTCGCCCCTGACTGCTGGGACCCACCAGCTACATCTTCGCAGGCAAGGAAGTGCCTGACAGTCAGGACCCACCTGGTCGAAGCGTATGTAGCGTTGTCATTCTGGTCGCGAACGTGTACGTACATATATACTGGTGGATGTAGAGGCGCGCACGTGTCGTAGTAGAGGCGCGTACATGTCGTAGTAGAGGTGCGCACGTAGCATGTACACGTACGTACAGCAGCCAGGGTGCAAGAAAGAAAATACGGCCATCTATGTGTACATACGGGCGGGGTCTCGAACGCCTACTCGCGCATACGTACGGCCAGGGCTCGTGTACATGGTTGGGTCGGAACGGAGAAACAGCGTCGTTGTCATGTTCATGGGGAGGCAACGGAATGCGTCGTGTTCATGGGGAGGCAACGGAATGCATCGTGTTCATCGGGAGGCAACAGAACGCGTGGGAGTCAACCGGCTGGGTCGGAACGGAATGCGTGGTTGTGTTCATCGGGATGGCTTGGACGGAACAGGCGATGGAAATAAGGCCTGGCGTACCGCACAACGGAGGAAACGGACCTCCTACGTTCAGAACGGGGTCCTGTTGATCGAGAGGGGTCTGGCGTACAGCAAAACGGAGGAAACAGACCTCCTACGGTCAAAACGGGGGTCCTGTTGATCGGGAGTGGTGTGGCGTACCGCAAAACGGACGAAACAGACCTCCTATGGCCGAAACGGGGGTCCTGTTGATCGGGAGGGGTGTGGCGTACCGCAAAATGGACGAAACGGACTTGTGTAGGAGCGCTACGGTTGAAACGGGAGTCCTGTTCATCGGGAGGGGTGTAGCGTACCGCAAAACGAGACTCCACGGGATACTGTTCATCTCCACCGTCGACCTCCTCCAGCCTCCATGGGCTCCTGTTCATCCAGCCTCCACCTCGCGCTACTCCACCGGCTACTGTTCAACCACCCCTCCACGGGCACCCCTCCACCGTCTACTATTCATCCAGCCCTCCACACCACGAGGTCCTGTTCAACCACCCCTCCACGGGCACCCCTCCACCGTTTACTGTTCATCCAACCCTCCACCACACCACAGGGTCCTGTTCATCCAGAGGCAACGCCACCGCTCACTGTTCATCCAAACCCCCGCAACGCTCACTGTTCATCCCAGAGGCAACATCAATCGGCTTCAGTTAGCAGCAGTAGCAAAGGAATCGCTCGATCGGGTTCAGTTAACAGCCATCGATCGATCTCTCGGGTTCAGTAACGCGTAGCCTGCAGTGCAATCGCTCGGGTTCAGTTAGAGCCCAATGCCTCGCTCGGGTTCAATTAGAGCCAACGCCTCGCACACACGCGCGTACGTGTATGAGAGAAACGTGCATCGCTTGGCTCCCGACCTCCCACCGTAACCGGGAACTCGCCGAAATTTCCGTCATGGACGGCCCAAAGAATGTCATGCAACCGCGTCTCCGGCCCTCCCAGGACGAAAATCGCATTTTCTGTCATGATTTTTTGTCATGGAAGTAGGATCCCACCACATCTATGATGATACCGGGTTTTGTCACAATTATCGTCATAGAAGTGTCATATGTATGAAAGAATTTTTTTTCGTTCGGCCCAAAATGTCACGGATGTGTCTTTTTTGTAGTGTATGTTTCTCGATTATGGAGGTGACAAAAGGTTCATCGTAAACGGTTACGTCGATGCAAGTTTTGACACTCATCCAGATGACTCTAAGTCTCAATCTGGATACATATTGAAAGTGGGAGCAATTAGCTAAAGTAGCTCCGTGCAGAGCATTGTAGACATAGAAATTTGCATAATACATACGGATCTGAATTTGGCAGACCCGTTGACTAAATTTCTCTCACAAGCAAAACATGATCACACTTTGGGTGTTAATCACATAGCGATGTGAACTAGATTTTTGACTCTAGTAATCCCTTAGGGTGTTAGTCACATGGAGATGTGAACTAATCACATAAAGATGTGAACTATTGATGTTAAATCACATGGCGATGTGAACTAGATTATTGACTCTAGTGCAAGTGGGAGACTGAAGGAAATATGCCCTAGAGGCAATAATAAAGTTATTATTTATCTTTGTATTTCATGATAAATGTTTATTATTCATGCTACCATTGTATTAACTAGAAACATAATACATGTGTGAATATATAGACAAACAGAGTGTCACTAGTATGCCTCTACTTGACTAGCTCGTTAATCAAAGATGGTTAAGTTTCCTAACCATAGACATGAGTTGTCATTTTATTAACGGGATCACATCATTAGGAGAATGATGTGATTGACTTGACCCATTCCGTTAGCTTAGCACTTGATCGTTTAGTATGTCGCTATTGCTTTCTTCATGACTTATACATGTTCCTATGACTACGAGATTATGCAACTCCCATTTACCAGAGGAACACTTTGTGTGCTACCAAACGTCACAACGTAACTGGGTGATTATAAAGGTGCTCTACAGGTGTCTCCGAAGGTACTTGTTGGGTTGGCGTATTTCAAGATTAGGATTTGTCACTCCGATTGTCGGAGAGGTATCTCCGGGCCCACTCGGTAATGCACATCACTATAAGCCTTATAAGCATTACAACTAATAAGTTAGTTGCGAGATGATGTATTACGGAATGAGTAAAGAGACTTGCCGGTAACGAGATTGAACTCGGTATTGAGATACCGACGATCGAATCTCGGGAAAGTAACATACCGATGACAAAGGGAACAACGTATGTTGTTATGCGGTCTAACCGATAAATATCTTCGTAGAATATGAGGGAGCCAATATGAGCATCCAGGTTCCGCTATTGGTTATTGACCGGAGACGTGTCTCGGTCATGTCTACATAGTTCTCGAACCCGTAGGGTCCGCACGCTTAAAGTTTGATGACGGTTATATTATGAGTTTATGTGTTTTGATGTACCGAAGGTAGTTCGGAGCCCCAGATGAGATCACAGACATGACGAGGAGTCTCGAAATGGTCGAGACATGAAGATTGATATATTGGACGACTATATTCGGACACCGGAATGGTTCCGGGGGTTATCGGATATATACCGGAGTACCGGGGGTTACCGGAACCCCCGGGGGGATACCGGAACCCCCTCGGGGGTTTAGTGGGCCTACATGAGCTTTAGTGGAGAAGAGGAGGGGCGGCTGATACGTCTCCAACGTATCTATAATTTTTGATTGCTCCATGCTATATTATCTTCTGTTTTGGACATTATTGGGCTTTATTATTCACTTTTATATTATTTTTGGGACTAACCTATTAACCGGAGGCCCAGCCCAGAATTGTTGTTTTTTGCCTATTTCAGAATTTCGCAGAAAAAGAATATCAAACGGAGTCCAAATGGAATGAAACCTTCAGGAGCGTGATTTTCAGAACGAACATGATCCAGGAGACTTGGACCCTACATCAAGAAATCAAAGAGGAAGCCATGAGGTAGGTGGGCGCGCCTACCCCCCCTCCTAGGCGCACCCTCCACCCTCATGGGCCCCAAGTTGCTCCACCGGCATACTCCTTCCTCCTATATATACCTACGTACCCTCAAACGGTCAGATACGGAGCCCAAAACCTAATTCCACCGCCGCAACTTTCTGTACCCACGAGATCCCATCTTGGGGCCTGTTCCGGAGCTCTGCTGGAGGGGGCATCGATCATGGAGGGCTTCTACATCAACACCATAGCCTCTCCAACAAAGTGTGAGTAGTTTACCTCAGACCTTCGGGTCCATAGTTATTACCTAGATGGCTTCTTCTCTCTTTTTGGATCTCAATACAATGTTCTCCCCCTCTCTTGTGGAGATCTATTCGATGTAATCTTCTTTTGCGGTGTGTTTGTTGAGATCAATGAATTGTGGGTTTATGATCAAGTTTATCTATGAACAATATTTGAATCTTCAAAATTATTTTATGTATGATTGGTTATCTTTGCAAGTCTCTTCGAATTATCAGTTTGGTTTGGCCTACTAGATTGATCTTTCTTGCAATGGGAGAGGTGCTTAGATTTGGGTTCAATCTTGCGGTATCCTTTCCTAGTGACAGTAGGGGCAGCAAGGCACGTATTGTATTGTTGCCATCAAGGATAACAAGATGGGGTTTTTGTCATATTGCATGAATTTATCCCTCTACATCATGTCATCTTGCTTAAGGCGTTACTCTGTTCTTATGAACTTAATACTCTAGATGCATGCTGGATAGCGGTCGATGTGTGGAGTAATAGTAGTAGATGCAGGCAGGAGTCGGTCTACTTGTCTCGGACGTGATGCCTATATACATGATCATACCTAGGTATTCTCATAACTATGCTCAATTATGTCAATTGCTCAACAGTAATTTGTTCAACCACCGTAAAATACTTATGCTCTTGAGAGAAGCCACTAGTGAAATCTATGGCCCCCGGGTCTATTTTCCATCATATTAATCTTCCAACACTTAGTTATTTCTATTGCTTTTATTTTACTTTGCATCTTTATCATAAAAATACCAAAAATATTATCTTATCATATCTATCAGATCTCACTCTCGTAAGTGACCGTGTAGGGATTGACAACCCCTTATCGCGTTGCTTGCGAGGATTTATTTGTTTTGTGTAGGTGCGAGGGACTCGCGCGTAGCCTCCTACTGGATTTATACCTTGGTTCTCTAAAACTGAGGGAAATACTTACGCTACTTTTCTGCATCACCCTTTCCTCTTCAAGGGAAAACCAACGCAGTGCTCAAGAGGTAGCAAGAAGGATTTCTAGCGCCGTTGCCGGGGAGGTCTACGCAAAAGTCAACATACCAAGTACCCATCACAAACCCTTATCTCCCGCATTACATTATTTGCCATTTGCCTCTCGTTTTCCTCTGCCCCACTTCACCCTTGCCGTTTTATTCGCCCTCTCTTTTCCGTTCGCCTTTTGTTCGCTTGCTTTTCGTTTGCTCGTGTGTTGGATTGCTTGCTTGTCACGATGGCTCAAGATAATACCAAATTATGTGACTTTACCAATACCAACAATAATGATTTCCTTAGCACTCCGATTGCTCCTCTTACCGATACTGAATCTTGTGAAATCAATGCTACTTTGTTGAATCTTGTCATGAAAGATCAATTCGCCGGCCTTCCTAGTGAAGATGTCGCTACTCATCTAAATAGCTTCGTTGATTTGTGTGATATGCAAAACAAGAAAGATGTGGACAATGATATTGTTAAATTGAAGCTATTTCCTTTTTCACTTAGAGATCGTGCTAAAGGTTGGTTTTCGTCTTTGCCTAAAAATAGTATTGATTCTTGGAATAAGTGCAAAGATGCTTTTATCTCTAAGTATTTTCCTCCCGCTAAGATCATATCTCTTAGAAACGACATTATGAATTTTAACAACTTGATCATGAACATGTTGCACAAGCTTGGGAGAGGATGAAATTAATGATATGTAATTGCCCTACTCATGGTTTGAATTTGTGGATGATTATACAAAAAAATTATGCCGGACTGAATTTTGCTTCTAGAAATCTTTTAGATTCGGCCGCGGGAGGCAATTTTATGGAAATCACTTTAGGAGAAGCTACTAAACTCCTAGATAATATTATGGTTAATTATTCTCAATGGCACACTGAAAGATCTACTAATAAAAAAGTGCATACGATAGAAGAAATTAATGTTTTGAGTGGAAAGATGGATCAACTTATGAAACTATTTGCTAGTAAGAGTGTTTATTCTGATCCTAATGATATGCCTTTGTCTACTTTTATTGAGAATAATAATGAATCTATGGATGTGAATTTTGTTGGTAGGAATAATTTTGGTAACAATGCGTATATAGGAAACTTTAATCCTAGGCCTTATCCTAGCAATTCCTCTAATAATTATGGTAATTCCTACAACAATTCTTATGGAAATTTTAATAAGTTGCCCTCTGAATTTGAGACTAGTGTTAAAGAGTTTATGAATTCGCAAAAGAATTTCAATGCTTTGCTTGAAGAGAAATTGCTTAAAGTTGATGAATTGGCTAGGAACGTTGATAGAATTTCCCTTGATGTTGATTCTTTAAAATTTAGATCTATTCCTCCTAAGCATGATATCAATGAGTCTCTCAAAGCCATGAGAATTTCCATTGATGAGTGCAAAGAAAGAACCGCTAGGATGCGTGCTAAGAAAGATTGCTTTATGAAAGCGTGTTCTTCAAATTTCTATGAAAATAAAGATGAAGATCTAAAAGTTATTGATGTGTCCCCTATTAAATCTTTGTTTTGCAATATGAATCTTGATAATGATGGGACTCAATATGATCCACCTTTACCTAGAAGGCACTCCAAAAATTCGGAGTTTTTAGATCTTGATGCTAAAATTGATAAAAGTGGGATTGAAGAAATCAAAACCCTAGATGTTAATAAACCCACCATTTTGGATTTCAAGGAATTAAGTAATGATAATTGCTCTTTAATAGATTGTATTTTCTTGTTGCAATCCGTGCTAAATTCTCCTCATGCTTATAGTCAAAATAAAGCTTTTACCAAACATATCGTTGATCCTTTGATGCAATCTTATGAAGAAAAGCTTGAGTTGGAAGTTTCTATCCCTAGAAAACTTTATGATGAGTGGGAACCTACTATTAAAATTAAAATTAAAGATCATGAATGCTATGCTTTGTGTGATTTGGGTTCTAGTGTTTTCACGATTCCAAAAACTTTATGTGATTTGCTACGTTTCTTTGATTTTGATGATTGCTCGTTAAATTTGCACCTTGCGGATTCCACTATTAAAAAACCTATGGGAAGAATTAATGATGTTCTTATTGTTGCAAATAGGAACTATGTGCCCATAGATTTTATTGTTCTTGATATAGATTGCAATCCTTCATGTCCTGTTATTCTTGGTAGACCTTTCCTTAGAACGATTGGTGCAATTATTGATATGAAGGAAGGGAATATTAGATTTCAATTTCCATTAAAGAAAGGCATGTAACACTTTCCTAGGAAGAAAATAAAATTACCTTATGAATCTATTATGAGAAACACTTATGGATTGCCTACCAAAGATGGCAATACCTAGATCTATCCTTGCTTTTATGCTTAGCTAGGGGCGTTAAACGATAGCGCTTGTTGGGAGACAACACAATTTTATTTTTAGTTTTTTGATTTTTGCTTCTGTTTAAGAATAAATATTTGATCTAGCCTCTGGTTATATGTGTTTTTATGTTTTAATTAGTGTTTGTGCCAAGTTAAACCTATAGGATCTTCTTGGATGATAGTTATTTGATCTTGCTGTAATTTCTAAAAACTTTCTGTTCACGAAAATATTTGATAAAAATCACCAGAACGTGATAAAATATTGATTCAAATTGCTGCTGATCAATAAACAAATTGTCTAGGTCGTCCTATTTTGGATGATTTTTTGGAGTTCCAGAAGTTTGCGCTAGTTACATATTACTACAGACTGTTCTGTTCTTGACAGATTCTGTTTTTCGTGTGTTGTTTGCTTATTTTGTTGAATCTATGGTTATTAAAATAGTTTATAAACCATAGAGAAGTTGGAATACATTAGGTTTAACACCAATATAAATAAAGAATGAGTTCATTACAGTACCTTGAAGTGGTCTTTTGTTTTCTTTCGCTAACAGAGCTCACGAGATTTTCTGTTAAGTTTTGTGTTGTGAAGTTTTCAAGTTTTGGGTAAAAGATTTGATGGATTATCGAAGAAGGAGTGGCAAGAGCCTAAGCTTGGGGATGCCCATGGCACCCCCAAGATAATATAAGGACACCAAAAAGCCAAAGCTTGGGGATGCCCCGGAAGGCATCCCCTCTTTCGTCTACTTCCATCGGTAACTTTACTTGAAGCTATATTTTTATTCACGACATGATATGTGTTTTGCTTGGAGCGTCTTGTATGATTTGAGTCTTTGATTTTTAGTTTACCACAATCATCTTTTCTGTACACACCTTTTGTGAGAGACACACATGATTCGGAAATTATTAGAATACTCTATGTGCTTCACTTATATCTTTTGAGTTATATAGTTTTGCTCTAGTACTTCACTTATATCTTTTAGAGCACGGCGGTGGATTTGTTTTATAAAAACTATTGATTTGTGACGCCCGGATAATTAAGCTACAGGGAACCTCTACTAATGATGCCACATCACTTCGATTACTGTTGCTAATCTTGCGTTAGTTCGAAACCGATTCAAATTCAAATTCAAAATCAAGCAAACAATAAAAGTTTTCAAATATTAAAACTAAAATGTACATCATGTGGCAATTAATCCATAACTATTTTGGTGGTGGAACCAACCTTTTACAAAGTGTTTCAATGCCCTAAACTAATTTAAAACAGTGGCTAAAATAATAATTTAATTGCTTTTGAAGATATAGAAATATTAAACTAATTTATTTTGGGTCCAGACTAGGTTTGGCAGTGGCCTATTTTGATGATACTATTTAGGTAATAACATAGTATTTTAAAGAAACTAAAATATCAGGAACTAAAATGAAAATAGAAAACAAACTAACAGAAAACAAAATGAAAAAAGGAGAACCCCACCACTAGGCCAGTCAGCCCAGCTGCTAGCCAAACCGGCCCAGGCCGGGCCCCCACTCCCCTTATCCCCCTCACCCCCCCGAAACCCTAACTACCGACACCCACTTCTCCCCTTCCTTTCCCACGATCCAGATTGGATCGGGGCTCACGCCCCCCCCCCCCCCCCCCCGCTCGATCTAGACGCCGCCTGGAGCTGCTCGACGCCGTCCTCCTCGTCAACGCCGTCGCCGGAGCCCCGCACCGCGACGACTCTATTGCCGGATCGCCTCCTCGTCCTCCTCCCCACTGACTTCGTCGGCATCGCCACGCCCCGCCCCGTGTCGGACGCTGCCGTCCTCGTCTTCCTCCCCGAGCACCGCTGCCCCCGAACCCTACAACCGCCGTGAGCACCGCACCGCACCTCCCTCCCTCTTGCCCTCTGCCTCCGCCCGCACGCGCCGCTAGCCGCGTCGTGGCCCTGCTCGCCCCGCTTCGTTCCTCCCCCACGAGCGCGCGCTCACCGCGTTCGCTGCATCGATCGCGCGCCCCACCGCACCAGACCGCGCCCGCGACGACGCCGACGGTGCCCCCTACTGCTTGCGCATTCCGCGGCCCCCCTGCTCGCTGTTGCGCGCCCCGGTGCGCCCAACCAGCCCCCCCCCCCGCTTGCCGCCGTCGCCTGCTGCTACGCCTACTGCTGCCACCCAGGCCCTATGCCTCCTCCACCGCGCTGGCCTCGTCGTGCCGCCGCTGCCTTGCAGCGACCCCGCTGCCTGCATCACCCCCGCCTCCGCTGCGCGCTCACATGCCGACGGCTGCCCTCGCTCGGCTCCGTCGCCCCTGCCCCGCGTGGCCTCGCCTTCCCCTCCCTGCCGGCACCGTGCCCGTCGGCGCCCCTCTGGGTGCCGTGGCGCGCGCACCCGCCTACCCGTTACGCATGCACCCGTTTTGCCCTATGGGCCAATGACAACTGGGGCCCGCCCTTGTAAACGAAAAACATTTTTCTTAAAAGAAAATTGAAATTAAAATATATTAATTGATTAATTAGTGATATAATTAACTTAATTAATTCTGATTAACTAAACTAATTAAAGTTAGTTAACTTAATTAAGTAACTAAACTATTTAGCGTTGTTTAGATAAAACTATGACAATGACAGATGGGCCCGCTGCACTGTTTAAAGAGATAAGCACTGATAAAAGAACAATCAATGACAGGTGGGACCCCGTGGTCAGTTGACTAGTCAAAGTCCATAGTTGACTACTGACTGGGCAGTCAACTGGGCCCCACTGCCAGCCTCTATGCTGCTCTGCGGTGTACGCTTTGTGTGTGCACGTAGCAATTTATTCTTTATTTTCGAATTTGAATTAATTCCAAAAATTCTAGAAAATCATATAAAACTTTGAAAAATCATAGAAAATAATTCGTAACTCGGATGAAAAAACTTTGTACATGAAAGTTGCTCAGAACGACGAGGCGAATTCGAATACGCAACCCGTTTGTCCGCCACACATCCCTAGCATAGCGAACACACAACTATCCCCCTCTGGTTCATCTGTCCGAAAACGCGAAACACCGGGGATACTTACCCGGATGTTTCCCCCTTCGTCGGTATCACCTCCTATTGCGTTAGGGCACACCTAGCACCGCGCATTGTCTTGTCACGCGTCGTCATGCTTATGTTTGCATTGTATTTATTGTTTCTTCCCCCTCTTCTTTCGGGTAGACTACGAGACCGACGCTGTTGCCGCCCCGTTCGACTACGGAGCTGACGACCCCTCCTTCTTGCCAGAGCAACCAGGCAAGCCCCCCCCCCCTTGATCACCAGATATCTCCTATTCTTCTCTATACTGCTTGCATTAGAGTAGTGTAGCATGTTACTGCTTTTAGTTAATCCTATAATGCTGCATAGCTTGTCCTTGCTACCACTGTTGTTACGTTTACCTGCTATCCTACTGCTTAGTATAGGATGCTAGTGTTCCATCAGTGGCCCTACACTTTTGTCTGTCTGCCATGCTATACTACTGGGCCGTGATCACTTCAGGAGGTGATCACGGGCATATACTATATACTTTACACTGTTACATTACCTGTGATACTGTTCAGAGATGGGGGCTGAAGGGTCAGGTGGTTCTACCCAGGTAGTGGTGGGCCTGGGTTCCCGATGGCCCCCGACTGTTACTTTGTGGCGGAGCGACAGGGCAGGTTGAGACCACCTAGGAGAGAGGTGGGCCTGGCCCTGGTCGGCGTTCGCGGATACTTAACACGCTTAAGATCTTGGTATTTGATATGAGTCTGGCTACTAGCCTATACGCACTAACCAACTATGCGGGAAAGTTATGGGCACTCGACGTCGTGGTATCAGCCGAAGCCTTCGTGACGTCAGCGACTGAGCGGCGCGCGCCGGATTGGAACGTAAGCCTGCTCTTGTGTAAAGGGGGCTAGTTCTGCTTCCGGCCGCCCACGCAACGCGCAGGTGTGCTAAGGGTGATGGGCCCAGACCCCTGTGCGCTTAGGTTTAGACCGGCGTGCTGACCTCTCTATTGTGGCTAGGTGGGGTTGCGACGTGTTGACCTTCCGAGGCCGGGCATGACCCAGGAAAGTGTGTCCGGCCAAATGGGATCAAGCGTGTTGGGTTATGTGGTGCACGCCTGCATGGAAGTTAATCTATTCGTATAGTCGTGATCTTCGGTAACAGGACGACTTGGAGTTGTACCTTGACCTTATGACAACTAGAACCGGATGCTTAATAAAACACACCCTTCCAAGTGCCAGATATAACCCGGTGATCGCTCTCTAACAGGGTGACGAGGAGGTGATCGCCGGGTAGGATTATGCTATGCGATGCTACTTGGAGGACCTCAGTCTACTCTCTTCTACATGCTGCAAGACGGAGGTTGCCAGAAGCGTAGTCTTCGACAGTATTAGCTATCCCCCTCTTATTCTGGCATTCTGCAGTTCAGTCCACCGATATGGCCCTTTACACATTTACCCATGCATATGTAGTGTAGCTCCTTGCTTGCGAGTACTTTGGATGAGTACTCACGGTTGCCTTGTTCCCCCTTTTCCCCTTTTCTTTACCCGATTGCTAGGACCATATGATGGAGTCCAGGAGCCAGACGCCACCATTGACGACGACTCCTACTTCACCGGAGGTGCCTACTACTACATGCAGCTCACTGACGACGACCATGAGTAGTTTAGAAGGATCCCAGGCAGGAGGCATGTGCCTCTTTCGATGTGTATACCAGTTTGTGCTAGCCATCTTATGGCAACTTGTTTAACTTATGTCTGTACTCAGATATTGTTGCTTCCGCTGACTCGTCTATGATCGAGCACTTGTATTCGAGCCCTCAGGGCCCCTGGCTTGTATTATGATGCTTGTATGACTTATTTATGTTTTAGAGTTGTGTTGTGATATCTTCCCGTGAGTCCCTGATTTTGATCATACACGTTTGCGTGCATGATTAGTGTACGATTGAATCGGGGGACGTCACATGATCTCTAATGCTTCACTTAGATTATTTTGAGAGTTTTAAATAGCATGGTAATTTGCTTAAATAATCCTAATATGCTAGGTATTCAAGATTAGTAAAAACTTTCTTATGAGTGTGTTGAATACTAAGAAAAGTTTGATGCTTGATAATTGTTTTAAGATATAAATATGGTGATATTAGAGTCATGCTAGTTGAGTAGTTGTGAATTTGAGAGATACTTGTGTTAAAGTTTGTGATTCCCATAGCATGCACGTATGGTGAACCGTTATGTGATGAAGCCGGAGCATAATTTATTTATTGATTGTCTTCCTTATGAGTGGCGGTCGGGGACGAGCGATGGTCATTTCCTACCAATCTATCCCCCTAGGAGCATGGCGTAATACTTTGCTTTGATAACTTGTAGATTTTTGCTATAAGTATATGAGTTCTTTATGACTAATGTTGAGTCCATGGATTATACGCACTTTCTTCCTTCCACCATTGCTAGCCTCTCTAATATCACGCACTTTTCGCTGATATCATACACCCACCATAAACCTTCCTCAAAACAGCCACCATACGTACCTATTATGGCATTTCTGTAGCCATTCCAAGATATATTGTCATGCAACTTACCACCGTTCCGATTATTATGACACGCTCCATCATTGTCATATTGCTTTGCATGATCATGTAGTTGACATCGTATTTGTGGCAAATCCACCGTTCATAATTCTCTCATACATGTCACTCTTGATTCATTGCATATCCCGGTACACCGCCGGAGGCATTCACATAGAGTCATATTTTGTTCTGTATTGAGTTATAATTTTGGAGTTGTAAGTAAACAAAAGTGTGATGATCATCATTTTTAGAGCATTGTCCCAAGTGAGGAAAGGATGATGGAGACTATGATTCCCCCACAAGTCGGGATGAGACTCCGGACGAAAAAAGAGAGGCCAAAATAAATAAATAAATGAGAGAAAAAGAGAGAAGGGACAATGCTACTATCCTTTTACCACACTTGTGCTTCAAAGTAGCTCCATGGTCTTCATGATAGAGAGTCTCCTATGATATCACTTTCATATACTAGTGGGAATTTTTCATTATAGAACTTGGCTTGTATATTCCAATGATGGGCTTCCTCAAAATGCCCTAGGTCTTCGTGAGCAAGCGAGTTGGATGCACACCCACTTAGTTTCTTTTGTTGAGCTTTCATATACATATAGCTCTAGTGCATCCGTTGCATGGCAATCCCTACTGTCGGTGTCAAAACCGGCGGATCTCGGGTAGGGGCTCCCGAACTGTGCGTCAAGGTCGGATGGTAACAGGAGACAAGGGACACTTTGTTTTACCCAGGTTCGGGCCCTCTCGATGGAGGTAAAACCCTACTCCTGCTAGATTAATATTGATGATATAGGTAGTACAAGAGTAGATCTACAACGAGATCAAGGAGGCTAAACCCTAGAAGCTAGCCTATGGTTATGATTGTGTATGATGATCGTCGTCCTACGGACTACAACCCTCCGGTTTATATAGACACCGGATAGGGTTAGGGTTACACAGAGTCGGTTACAGTGGTAGGAGATCTTGAATATCCGCACGCCTAGCTTGCCTTCCACGCCAAGGAAAGAACCTTCCGGACACGGGACGAAGTCTTCCATCTTGTATCTTCATAGTCCTGGAGTCCGGCTGAGAGTATAGTCCGGCTAGCCGAACACCCCCTAATCCAGGACTCCCTCAGTAGCCCCTGAACCAGGCTTCAATGACGACGAGTCCGGCGCGCAAATTGTCTTCGGCATTGCAAGGCGGGTTCCTCCTCCAAGTTCTTCAAGAAGATAATGAACACCAGAAAATAGTGTCCGGCTCTGCAAAACAAATTTACACGTATTGCCATGTAGAGAATAATACAAACACAAATCAAATCTGCTGACGTATTCCGCAGTGCGTCATAACACTGCGACCAAGCCTTCTGTATGGATTATTTTTACTGTTCCACCGCAGCACGTTCAACGAGGCGGTTTCCTTGGCACGTCTTATCGAAGCAGAGATCGTGTGCCCCCCTTTAACAGGATTCTCATTAATACGGACGTGGGTAACCCAACCGCGCCATTTACCACGGCGCTTGAGCGGCAAGCGAGTTTTATGAGGCAGGTGGGGACGCATAACAGCATCAGCCTATATAAGGGGATAAATATCCACCTCTTTCACCTACGCCTTCTTCCTCCTCTGCCTATCCATCTCTCGCGCACTCAAGCTCCAATGCCCAAGTCTGCCCTTTCTCCCTCAACCTTCTCCAACAATGTCCGGAGCAGGAGGCAAGTGGATGGCTTCCTCCGTCACAGAGGAACAAATCAAAAAGCTTAGGAAGGCCGGATATCTGTCCAAGGACATCGCGCACCGGCTTCCTGAGGCGGGGCAACTCCTTCCCACCCCCAGGCCTGATGAGAGGGTGGTTTTCCTCCCCCATTTCCTCCGTGGACTGGGCTTTCCGCTCCATCCTTTTGTCCGGGGGCTCATGTTTTACTACGGCCTAGATTTCCACGATCTGGCCCCGAACTTCGTCCTCAATATCTCGGCGTTTATCGTCGTGTGCGAGGCCTTTCTCCGCATCCGCCCTCACTTCGGCCTTTGGCTAAAGACCTTTAGCGTCAAGCCTAAGGTGGTGTCCGGCACCCAGGCAAAGTGCGGAGGAGCTATGGCTGGCCGAATGGCCAATGCCATCTGGTTCGAGGGCTCATTCGTAGAGACCTTGAAGGGGTGGCAGGCTGGGTGGTTTTACATCACCGAGCCACGCGACGCGAAATGGGTCGCGGCCCCTGAATTTCGATCCGGACCCCCCACGCGTCTCAAGTCCTGGCAAGAGACGGGCTTATCGTGGGGCAACAAGAGCGAAGTGACCGGATTGCAAACTTGCATCCAGTCCCTGGTGAACAAGCCAATCCAGCATGTCAATATCATCCAGGTTATGCTCGTCCGCCGGATCCTCCCGTGCCAAGAACGGGCTTTTACTTTGTGGGAATTCGACCCGGCGCGGCACCAAACCCTTAGTAGGCTATTCGACACGACGTATGAAGACGTCTGGAAGGTGCTGACCAAAGGCGCCGAGTCCCCCACATCCGCCTCCGAGGATCGCGCATACAGCTCGCAGCGCAACGCTGGCGAGGTAAGCTATTTATACCTTTGACAGGTTCGCTAAGTTCTTCTACATAGATTAACTCTATGCGGGATCCAAAAACTCCCTTTGCCTTTGACAGGCGTGGCTGAAGATAGCCAGACCAATTAACTGTCTGGCTCCTCTGCCCGAAGACCCGGCCCCAGCTCTCTTGGTGAAGCTAATGGCTCCGGCACCTTACGTGGTGCCGGAGAGGAAGGCCAAGAAGAAGAAAACCACCGGGACTCGAAAAAGTGCCCGCGACATGGTGGTGTCGGACTCGTTATCTGACGAGTCCGCGACGCCCTCCGCTCGTGAAAACGAGGAGGAGGAAGAAGAAATCCCTCCCCCTCCAACGGGGGAAGGTAAGAAGAGGAGGGCTGCCCCAGCGGGGGCAGCTAAGGGTCCAAAAAGAGGAAGACCCCTCCGCCGGACTACTCCCCTGACGCCAACGAGGACGAGGAGTGGCCGGAAAGGACCAAGCGTCCGATGAAATCGTAAGTATTCGGATACCAGAGTAACTCATGATATTCTTTTATTTGCACAGCTTTCCCTTATGTATGAATATAATTGTGCAGGCCGCCCCGGGCCGCACTCGACATTTCGTCAAGCGGCTCCCTGGATTCGTCGGAGATGGACTCCGTCCCTCCCGCGGTCTCCCCCCGCAGGGCGGGCGACACCGAAGCGGCGTCCTGCTGAACAGGGCAGGAGGAGGTGGTCCTGGAGGAGCCACAAGGCAATCCTCAGGACCCCAGGAGTAAAGGGGATAGAACCCCCCAGGGCTCCCAGTCCGGCTTTGTGCCGGACACCGTGCCGGACTCAACCGTCCTGGTTCACGGTGGGCGGACTCCTTCCAAAAGGAGTAAGCCATCCGATCCGGCGACCTCTGTCCAGCCAGAGGCGCTGGACAACCTGATGGAGGCACTTGAAGGTGCCACCATCGACAAGGAGCACCGTACTGTTATGAGTACGGTGGTCCAGAGGATTCAGTCCGCCAAGAGCGGACTGAATGCAGCTTGCGCTAGCCTTCTAACAGGCTTCCAGGTAAGCAAAAAATATGCTAAATTCATTACCGCATAGACAGTAGCCCCTGATGCTCTGTTCGGTGTTCGGAAAGAAAAGCCGAATAGAGGATCTAATAATTTTCGCAGGAGTCTAACCATATAAAGTCAAATATGCGTATGCAGGCTTCCCTGCTGTCCACCGCCGCGCTAACTGCGCAGGTGGAAGTCCTGAAAAAGGACTTCGAGCGGTCCGAGCAAGAGCTCGGCCTGGCCAAGAGGCGGCTCGAGGAGAAGGAAGGTAAGATACCCCCTCAATAATAAAATGTGCCTATAGAGAGGCTTGATTGCAAAAAATAACAGGATTGAACTGCCTATTGTAGGGGTCGCCACGGAGGTGGAAACCCTGAGGCAGGCGCTTATTGAGGCCAAGAAGAAGACGGCCGAAGAGCGCACCGAATGAGAGAAGCTTGGGGTCCAATACGGAGAGGTGCAACAGGAGCTGCAAGCTCTCATGAAAAAACATGAGGGTTTAGAGCTTGACGTGAAAACGCAAGCCACCGAACTCGCCTCTGCCGTTGAGGCCACCAAGAGTGCCAAGGCCGAAGCCCAGAAGGCCCTCCAAGAGTTGGAGGATATGAAGAAAATAGCAGCGGGTAAGGCATTCTCAATGCAAAGTAGGAACATAAAAGTAAAGTACCTATTACTTACCCGAATCCGGAGTTCTCCAGGGGCGTTCTTCGATCTTCCCCGCAGTGCATCCGACGCCGCCGCATTCTTCCGGAGCGAAGAGAACAGCTCGACAGAGAGTGTGTTCTGGTCTCAGTATTCTGAGGCCGGACACCCTGTGCCCTTGAGCGACCAGCTGAAGCAGCTGGCCGAGCTCCACAAGGCGTCCGAACAGGCCATGAAGGGCTTACTAGTTCGGCTGTGGCCTGGAGAGGCCCTGCCTGGGAGCTACTTCGGGCTAGTGCGGCGGCTGGTGGAAGTCTGTCCACGACATGAGATCATCAAGCGCTCTGTCTGCATTGAAGGCGCCCGGAGGGCCCTTGCCCGTGTAAGGGTACACTGAGGTAAGCTGAACGGCGAGAAGCTGGTGAAGGACGGGCCGCCGCAGGGGAAGGAGCATCGTAAACCTGAGAACTACTATGAGGAAGTTCTTGCCGGATCCCGCCTTATTGCGGATGAATGTACCAAGGATGTAATATTTCAATAAACTCGTTTGTTTGTATCCTGTGCGCTGAAAACTTGTTCATATGCGCTTTAAGCAATGCTTTGAATTTAAAATATTGTTTTATGTGCGGCCGTTTATCAGTAATTGAGAGATGGCGAGTCGTCGGCTTCTGCCCCCATGCAACTAGTGCTGGGGTGTTCGGGATAAACCTGCGGGCTCTTGTTCCCATAGTTGGGTCCTTCGAGGGAGGCCCGCAGCACAACGAACCAGGCAATCGGACTATAATGCTTGAACACTCTCACTTAGCCATAGAACTTTATAATTTTAAATTTCGGCGAAGCCCCTAGTTTGGAAGGCCGAATTCGAGGCACTATCCGCGCCTTTAGCCGGATTTAACCAGCTCTCCACTCGAAAGCGGCATAAGCCTTTAAGGACTCGAAAAACCTCTCGAACAGCGACCGGTCTCACGCCCTATCATGACAGTCTGTTTTAGCTTTCTCACTTGAGGCGCTCACCCACATGATCTGGGGCGCAATCGCAGTGGTTCTCCTAGTGCTACCTTAGCCGATAGAGCGGAACGTAAGGTACCAAAACATAGGAGCCGGGCAAACCCAACATATGACCAAAATCATGACTCGGAGCCGATGCATATAGTGCTATAAGTTCGGGGTGCCGCACTTTGGGAAAGTGTGCGGACTTCTCACGACCAGATAAAAGGGTAATGAAGCCCCTGGCGTGGTTTGCCGTACCATGTTGTACGGGTGCCATCATGTTATAAAATAAACATATATAAAAAGATGATAATGCGAAAAATAGACTAAAGCTATGCATTGTTTATAAGGAGGTTGTTTGTTCAAGCCGAACGATACAAGTAGTGCAATAAGCAAAAAGTACTAGACTATTTAACATGTCCTGACCAGGCGCAGGCCGCAGAAACTTAGAAACAGATATATTGCTCGAAATAGAGACCACCTGAGAGTTCCATAATGCGGCGTCGTTTTGCCTGCTTTCCTGGGTCTTGTACCGTCTGTGCGGCAGCGAAGCCGAACAGTTTTTACAGAGTCCTGAAAAAAAGGAAAGAAAAAAAAATTGGCAGCCCCTAGTACGTTTGACGCCGTATTGCAGGTATGCCAGGAATATCCCCCTCCCCTGTGCCCATGGAATTTTGAGGGCGTAATTATGTACTCTAGGTACTAGCTCTTTTATGTAGCGATGGCTAGGGTTGGGGCGTTATTGCTACGCTTGCTCCGAACGCGCCAGTTGGTCGTGCTGCAGAGTACTCCGGGCGCGCTTTGCATTGTCTGGCTTTTTAGCGACCGAACTGGAGAGTTACCTTAAAAGGCTGCTTTGTACCTCCGCTGCGAGGGCCGCCGTGTGCTCCTCCGTACGGATGGAGCGTTCGGTGTTTCCGCTGACCGTCATTACACCTCGAGGGTCTGGCATCTTGAGCTTGAGATATGCGTAGTGCGGCACCGCATTGAATTTAGCGAATGCGGTTCGTCCGAGCAGGGCATGATAGCCACTGCGGAACGGGACTTTGTCGAAGATTAACTCTTCGCTTCGGAAGTTATCCGGAGATCCGAAGACCACATCAAGTGTTATCGAGCCTGTGCAATTGGCCTCTACACCTGGAATGATGCCTTTAAAGGTCGTCCTTGTGGGCTTGATCCTTGATGGATCTATGCCCATTTTCCGCACTGTATCCTGGTAAAGCAGGTTCAGGCTGCTGCCGCCGTCCATGAGGACTCTTGTAAGGTGAAATCCGTCAACTATCGGGTCAAGAACCAATGCGGCGAAACCGCCGTGACGAATGCTGGTGGGGTGGTCCCTTCGATCGAAAGTGATCGGGCAAGAGGACCGTGGGTTGAACTTGGGGGCGACTGGCTCCATCGCGTATACGTCCCATAGCACACGCTTCCTTTCCCTTTTGGGAATATGGGTCGCGTATATCATGTTCACCATCCGCACTTGTGGGGGAAACCCCTTCTGTCCTTTGTTGTTCGGCGGCCTGGGCTCCTGCTCGTCATCGCTGTCCAGCCCCTTGTCTTTATGTTCGGCTCTCAGCTTGCCTGCCTGCTTGAACACCCAACAATCTCTGTTGGTGTGATTGGCTGGCCTTTCGGGGGTGCCATGAATCTGGCACGAGCGGTCGAGTATTCGGTCCAAACTGGACGGGCCCTGGTTATTCTTTTTGAATGGCTTTTTCCGCTGACCGGATTTAAAGCCTCTGAATCCGGCATTTACTGCCGTATCCTCATTGTTGTCGCTGCTAACACGGCGCTTTGGATTATTTCGACGTGACCTGCCGCTTTTGTCCTTGGTATCCGGATTACCAGTCTTCTTCGATAAGTTGTTGCTACGAGCTAGCCAGCTGTCTTCGCCCGCGCAAAAGCGGGTCATGAGTGTCGTGAGGGCCGCCATGGATTTCGGCTTTTCCTGTCCTAGGTGCCGGGCAAGCCATTCGTCGTGGATATTATGCTTGAAGGCCGCTAGGGCCTCTGCGTCCGGACAGTCGACTATCTGATTTTTCTTTGTTAGGAACCGTGTCCAGAATTGCCTGGCCGATTCATCTGGCTGCTGAATTATGTGGCTTAGGTCATCGGCGTCCAGTGGTCGCACATAAGTGCCCTGGAAGTTGTCAAGGAATGCGGCTTCCAGGTCCTCCCAAGAACCGATTGAATTTGCTGGCAAGCTGTTAAGCCAATGCCGAGCTGGTCCCTTAAGCTTGAGTGGGAGGTATTTGATGGCGTGCAGGTCGTCGCCGCGTGCCATGTGGATGTGGAGGAGATAATCCTCGATCCATACTGCCGGATCTGTCGTACCATCATACGACTCGATATTGACGGGTTTGAAACCCTCTGGGATTTTATGATCCATTACTTCGTCTGTGAAGCATAGCGGGTGTGCGGCGCCCCTGTACTGGGCTATGTCACAACACAGCTCGGAAGAGCTGTGTTTGTTGTGTTCGGCCTGGACGGATTTATGTCCAGACTGAAAATCATCACGTGTTGGGCGTCCGCGCGATCCATAGATCGATCTTGTTTGCCTTGCTTTGTCCTCCAGGACGTCTCGCAGATCTGGTTCTTGTTCCCGTGCCTTTGTGAAGCGGCGGCGGGGCATGGCTTGTTTGGTTGTTCAGCAGTTTTCTCTGTCGCGGCCACGAGGTGGCCGATCTGCCATGTCTTGTGCTTCCTCCTCTGATAAGGGGAGCGGCCTGCGCTTAGGATAATTTTTGGAGGGGCGCCCGAGTTCATACTCTTCGGCCGCAAGGACGTCTGTCCATCTGTCAGCTAGCAAATCTTGATCAGCCCTAAGTTGTTGCTGCTTTTTCTTTAGGCTGTTCGCCGTGGCTATAAGCCTGCGTTGAAAACGCTCTTGTTCGGCAGGGTCCGATGGTACGACGAATTCGTCGTCGCCGAGGCTTGCCTCGTCTTCGGAGGGAGGCATATAGTTATCATCCTCAACCTCTTGTTCTGCCGCTTTCTCATGAAGGCTGATTTCTCCGTCTTCCTGTGCCGAATCATGCTGAGGTTGGTGCTCTTCAGCGCTATCCGGGGTAGCATTATCCCCCGTGCCGGAATCACCAATCTTGCTTTGGCGGGATTTAGAGCGGCGCCGCTGACGCCGGCGTTTGGGAGGCTTTTTCGAGGTGCCATCCTCTGCTGTTCCATCGCCGTCCCCGTCTTTCGGAGCGTCCACCATGTATATGTCATATGACGAGGTGGTAGTCCAGCGCCCTACGGGTGCTGGTTCTTGCTCGTCTCCTCCTTCGTCGTCCATACCGTCGAAGTCTTCGGAGCCGAAGTCAAGCATGCCGGTTAAGTCGTCGACAGTGGCTATTAAGTGGGTGGTGGGCGGGCTTTGAATTTCTTCGTTGTCCGAATCCCAACCTCGCAGGCCATAATTCGGCCCGGGCTCTCCTGACAAAGAGAGAGACTTGAGGGAATTCAGTATATCGCCGAAAGGTGAATGCTGAAAGATATCCGCGGCGGTGAACTCCATTACGGGCGCCCAACCTGATTCGATCGGCAGGGGCGAGGGAGTTTTGGAGCTCGGAGAAGAGTCCGGCTCCTTGGAGTCATGGGCCACACGGAGTGCAGGGCTGTCGTTTGGCTCGATCGCCTTTGAGATTGCAGCCCCTGAGGTGACGTCCAACCGTTCATCCTCAACGAACGCAGCGGGCTCCGAATCGAGGGTCGGGGCCGGAGCGTATGCGGCCTCCAGGACACTATTCGGGGGCAGAGCTATATCATGTCCCTCGAGATAGTGCGGCGCGCCTGGCTGTGGCTCGAATCCATTGAAGATCAAGTCTCCGCGGATATTTGCCGTGTAGTTTAAGCTTCCAAACCTGACTTGATGGCCATGGGCGTAGCTTTCGATCTGCTCCAGATGGCCAAGGGAATTGGCCCGCAGAGCGAAGCCGCCGAAGACGAAGATCTGTCCGGGGAGAAAAGCCTCGCCCTGGACCTCGTCGTTGCTGATGATCAAAGGAGCCATCGGACCCAAAGGCGACGACACAGAGGAACTCTCAATGAAAGCACCAATGTCGGTGTCAAAACCGGCGGATCTCGGGTAGGGGGTCCCGAACTGTGCGTCAAGGTCGGATGGTAACAGGAGACAAGGGACACTTTGTTTTACCCAGGTTCGGGCCCTCTCGATGGAGGTAAAACCCTACTCCTGCTAGATTAATATTGATGATATAGGTAGTACAAGAGTAGATCTACCACGAGATCAAGGAGGCTAAACCCTAGAAGCTAGCCTATGGTTATGATTGTGTATGATGATCGTCGTCCTACGGACTACAACCCTCCGGTTTATATAGACACCGGATAGGGTTAGGGTTACACAGAGTCGGTTACATTGGTAGGAGATCTTGAATATCCGCACGCCTAGCTTGCCTTCCACGCCAAGGAAAGAACCTTCCGGACACGGGACGGAGTCTTCCATCTTGTATCTTCATAGTCCTGGAGTCCGGCTAAGAGTATAGTCCGGCTAGCCGAACACCCCCTAATCCAGGACTCCCTCACCTACTCACTCACATTGATATCTATTGATGAGCATCTCCATAGCCCGTTGATACGCCTAGTTGATGTGAGACTATCTTCTCCTTTTTGTCTTCTCCACAACCACCATTCTATTCCACATATAGTGCTATGTCCATGGCTCACGCTCATGTATTGCGTGAAGATTGAAAAAGTTTGAGAACGTCAAAAGTATGAAACAATTGCTAAGCTTGTCATCGAGGTTGTGCATGATTTAAATACTTTGTGTGGTGAAGATAGAGCATAGCCAGACTATATGATTTTGTAGGGATAACTTTCTTTGGCCATGTTATTTTGAGAAAACATAATTGATTAGTTAGTTTGCTTGAAGTATTATTATTTTTATGTCAATATTAAACCTTTGTCTTGAATCTTCCGGATCTGAATATTCATACCACAATTAAGAAGAATTACATTGAAATTATGCCTATTAGCATTCCACATCAAAAATTCTGTTTTTATCATTTACCTACTCGAGGACGAGCATGGATTAAGCTTGGGGATGCTTGATACGTCTCCAACGTATCTATAATTTTTGATTGCTCCATGCTATATTATCTTCTGTTTTGGACATTATTGGGCTTTATTATTCACTTTTATATTATTTTTGGGACTAACCTATTAACCGGAGGCCTAACCCAGAATTGTTGTTTTTTTGCCTATTTCAGAGTTTCGCAGAAAAAGAATATCAAACGGAGTCCAAACGGAATGAAACCTTCTGGAACGTGATTTTCAGAACGAACATGATCCAGGAGACTTGGACCCTACGTCAAGAAATCAAAGAGGAAGCCACGAGGTAGGGGGCGCGCCTACCCCCAGGCGCGCCCTCCACCCTAGTGGGCCCCACGATGCTCCACCGACGTACTCCTTCCTCCTATATATACCTACGTACCCCCAAACAATCAGAACAAGAGCCAAAAACCTAATTCCACCGCCGCAACCTTCTGTACCCATGAGATCCCATCTTGGGGCCTATTCCGGAGCTCCGCCGGAGGGGGCATCGATCACGGAGGGCTTCTACATCAACACCATAGCCTCTCCGATGAAGTGTGAGTAGTTTACCTCAGACCTTTGGGTCCATAGTTATTAGCTAGATGGCTTATTCTCTCTTTTTGGATCTCAATACAATGTTCTCCCCCTCTTTTGTGGAGATCTATTCGATGTAATCTTCTTTTGCGGTGTGTTTGTTGAGACCAATGAATTGTGGGTTTATGATCAAGTTTATCTATGAACAATATTTGAATCTTCTGAATTCTTTTATGTATGATTGGTTATCTTTGCAAGTCTCTTCGAATTATCAGTTTGGTTTGGCCTACTAGATTGATCTTTCTTGCGATGGGAGAAGTGCTTAGCTTTGGGCTCAATCTTGCGGTGTCCTTTCCCAGTGACAGTAGGGGCATCAAGGCATGTATTGTATTGTTGCCATCGAGGATAACAAGATGGGGGTTTTATCATATTGCATGAATTTATCCCTCTACATCATGTCATCTTGCTTAAGACGTTACTCTGTTCTTATGAACTTAATACTCTAGATGCATGCTGGATAGAGGTCGATGTGTGGAGTAATAGTAGTAGATGCAGGCAGGAGTCGGTCTACTTGTCTCGGACGTGATGCCTATATACATGATCATACCTAGATATTCTCATAACTATGCTCAATTCTGTCATTTGCTCAACAGTAATTTGTTCACCCACCGTAAAATACTTATGCTCTTGAGAGAAGCCACTAGTGAAACCTATGGCCCTCGGGTCTATTTTCCATCATATTAATCTTCCAACACTTAGTTATTTCTGTTGCTTTTATTTGACTCTGCATCTTTTTCATAAAAATATCAAAAATATTATCTTATCATATCTATCAGATCTCACTCTCGTAAGTGACCGTGTAGGGATTGACAACCCCTTATCACATTGGTTGCGAGGATTTATTTGTTTTGTGTAGGTGTGAGGGACTCGCGCGTAGCCTCCTACTAGATTGATACCTTGGTTCTCAAAAACTGAGGGAAATACTTACGCTACTTTGCTGCATCACCCTTTCCTCTTCAAGGGAAAACCAACGCAGTGCTCAAGAGGTAGCAGCGGCCAGGGCAGGCCGTGCGCCCCCTCCCCCTCTAGTCCGAATTGGACAAGGAGGGGGGCGGCGCCCCCTTTCCTTCCTCTCTCCCTCCTCCTTCCCCCTTCTCCTAATCCAACAAGGAAGGGAGGGAGTCCTACTCCCGGTGGGAGTAGGACTCCTCCTGGCGCGCCTCCTCCTGGCCAGCCGCCTGTCCCCCCTTGCTCCTTTATATACGGGGGCAGGGGCACCCCATGGACACAACAATTGATCATTGATCTCTTAGCCATGTGCGGTGCCCCCCTCCACCATAGTCCACCTCGATAATATCGTAGCGGTGCTTAGGCGAAGCCCTGCGTTGGTAGAACATCATCATCGTCACCACGCTGTCGTGCTGATGGAACTCTCCCTCAAAGCTCGGCTGGATCGGAGTTCGAGGGACGTCATCAAGCTGAACGTGTGCTGAATTTGGAGGTGTCGTGCGTTTGGTACTTGATTGGTCGGATCGTGAAGACGTACGACTACATCAACCGCATTGTGCTAACGCTTCCGCTTTCGGTCTACGAGGGTACGTGGACACACTCTCCCCTCTCGTTGCTATGCATCACCATGATCCTGTGTGTGCGTAGGATTTTTTTTGAAATTACTACGTTCCCCAACATTTATATCATCACCCATAAGCTTCTGAGCTTTGGGTGCTGGTGCAACATGCTCTTCCTCTTCCTCTTCTCCTTCAAAATCTCTCTTCATTGAGGGCTTACCAAGAACTCTGTCAGTAGTGGTTCTTGCCCTCTTCTTCTTCTTCTTCTCCTCACCAGTTGCTTCTTCTTCAGATTCAATGGTGAACTTCATAGTTTCACCTGTGGCAACTTTCCTTGGCTTTGACATTAGCATCCTCCTTGCAGGTGCCTTCTTGTTCAGTCCTGGCTTACTTGCAGCAGCTGTGCCATACTCCTTCTTTAGCACCTTCTTCTTGGAGCTTACTTCCTCCTTAGTTACCACATAGTCCTCATCCTCTGATTCTGAGGTTCTCTTCTTCCTAGACCTGGTGGCTGCCTTTGGCAAGTTGCTTGGAGTGCTCCTACCGCCATCATCAGAAGTGCTAGAGGGATCTGAGCCCTCACTCATCTGCACATGTTCCTCTGACCTGTTCTGGCTGTCACTCTGATCAGACGTCTTGCAGGCAAACTGTCAGCAGACCCTGTGAATAGGTTGTAGATGAGGTAGAGTAGATAAGCACCACAAAGTACAGAGATTTTGCAAAACAAATTGAGTCAAAAAATTTAGTTTTAGTTCTCTACAGAAGTGATCTCGGAGCTACCGAATTGACAGACTCGGTGATACCAAGCAACATTTGGAACCTAAACTAGTGAACTCGGTTGGGCCGAGTCACATTTCGGTGGCACCGAGGTTGCTAGGGTTTCACAGAATCTTGAACTCGGTCACACCAATTTGCACGTTTTGGTCAGACCGAAAAGTGCATGTGCAATGGCCTAAGCTGAATCGGTGAGACCGATTTCTACATTCCTGTCGGTCCGAGATGAGTTATGCGGAGAGCTAACCCTAAAATTTTCGAATCAATCTAGACCTAAGGAAGTTTTTGCTGGATAGATTAATCTCATTCATGGCAAGAAACATGGCATCGTCCTTGTGCTAGGAATCGGAGTGAAAAAGACAGCACAAGGGGTCGAACACTTACCCTAGAACGGCGAGTGTTCGCTATGGCAGCGACGGCGGAGCAGATTCCGTCGACGGCGGCAGAATCCAACGGCGGGGGGTCGTTGGCGGCGAGGAGATGATCCGGAGACCCGAGGAGGCAGAGCAGGACACGCACGGGCTGATAGAATTCAAAGAATTTTTCAAAGTCTCACCGTGGGTATTTATATCCCGACCTTGTCGATGTGACCGAGTGGAACAACTCGGTGGCACCGAGATTGCAGAATTGCAAGCGGTTGCTGCAACTCGGTGTGACCGAAGTGTTCAAATCGGTTGCACCGAGATGAAAACCTAGATCAACTTAGTGAACTGGGTTTGACCGAAATATATATCTCGGTCAGACCGAAATGCACAAAGAGGTTTTGGAAGTTTAAGTCTGTGACGAATCAGGGACTCCGAGTGCTCCTCACACAGAGTGGTTCGAATCTGACTTGATCAAACTTTGTGATGTAGCATGAATAGAGTTTGAGACGAGAAAAGCATAGATAGCTAGAGGGAGTTCTTAGGCATTCTTGTCCATCCATTTGGCAAAAGAGAAAAGGCCAAACAATCAAAACAACAAATGGATGTCCTCGAATGAGTAAAATATACAACCAACATGCTCACACAATAAATTGACAAATGAAATATGTGACAAAGCATGCACAAACACTCTATCATCTATCAAGCAATTGGCGATGACTAGGTCATCTATATATGAGTATATTGACTTAGGAGTCAAATGAGAACATTTGATCATAGGTCATACTCATCGTTTAAGCACAAGTGGGGTTACCACTTTTACATAAAGCATTGTTGTGTTCACATCATTAGAGTTGCTTTAGCTCAATTGTTAGAGTAAAGCTCCCCCTAGATGTGATGTCCCCCCTAAGAGGGATGAACTAACCTTGGGTTTTGTCGATGATGACTTCATGTAGGTGTTGAAGGTGTGGATGCTCAATGTTGATGTAGATCATTCGGAGCAATCCATTGGAGTGAGTTGCACTTTCAATACCTACACGGGTTAGTCCCACAAGGAATAAACAAGGATATCCATAGACATAGAGTGATGTTCACATGGGATTATGTCCATGAATGCATTTGGTTACCTTGTCCCTTATCTTACCAACAAGAGGGTTTGTGACTCCTTGAACTAGTGCAAGATATGGAAGTTGTTTGCACTCGTCCTTGCCAAAATGATAAGAGTGAAGTATGTTGGCGGAGTCACCCTCAAGAACTCTCTAGTTCTTCTTCTTAGGGGTACACACCGTATTGATGGGAATCCTTGGAGTTGTAGTCGTACTTGATGAAGTGGAACTTGATGTAGTCTTGGGAACCCACTTGACCAAGGCTTTAGGAGCTTCTTCAAATGCATCAGTTTCCTCTTGAAGCTTGTCCTTGCCTTTTAGCTTGTGGTCTTGTGGTGGAAGATCATCTTGAGCTTGTGTTCCTTGGAAAGAAGTAGGATCATACTTCTCTTGTTGAGGAATAAACTTCGTCTTGGGGTATTGATCTTCTTCCCACTCAACTCCATTGGCATTGAACTTTTGTTCAAAACCAACACCTTGATTCTTCCGGTGTCTTCCTTGCTTGCGTACAATTTTCTCAAATTGCTTACTTCTGGCAAGACTCTTGTAAACACCTTTCTCTATAATTACCTTCAATAAGCTATTTTCTTGCTCAAGTGTAACTTGGCTAAGAGAATCATTAGTGGAATCAAGAGAACTACTAGAAGCAACAACATTGGATTTAGCACGATTGTTGTTACTACTAGAGGAAGAATCTTTCTTGTTCTTATTGCTAGATTTAACTTGTGGCATGTAAGTAGACAAGAGTAAACGCTTGGCAATGTAAGAAGAACTTTTCTTGCGAAGATCATCATTGATTGCTTTTAAGAACTCATGCTCTTGCTCAATGTTGAGCTTTTCAAAGTGTAGCTTCTCATGAGTCTTTAAAAGTTCTCGATGATCTTCCAAGGTAGTTTCATGAGCTAACTTAAGAGTGTTTAGTTCTTTAGTTAGACGCTCAATCTTCTCCTTATCATTGTCATTCGTTTTATCTTGATTATCATGATTAATAGCAAGTTCATCATAGTTCTCATAACTAGAGTTGTCAACAAGTAAATCATCATCTCCTAGCAAATCATCTTCATCACTATTGAAATCAACATACTCGGGGTGTGTTACCTTTGGACCTTTAGCCATGAAGTATCTTCCAATTCCTTCATTTGTTGAGTCAAATATGTCATAGGAGTTGGTTGTCACAAGAGCTAGACCGGCAACACCTTCATCTTGAGTATATTCGGAGTCGGAGTGATGGTCGGAGTCTGAGCCGGATACCCATTCACCAACATGAGCTTGATGTCTTATTTTTGTGTAGCTCTTTGATGATTTGTCCTTCCTCTCGGAATCCTTGCTTCTCCGAGAGGGTCTTCGTTCATAACGATCATCTCTACTCCTTCTCTCTCTCGGTGGTGATTCTTCTCTTCTACTTCTTCTTTTGGGAGAATCTTCTCTTCTTTTGTAGGGAGTCGTACACTCATTGGAGTAGTGTCCGGGTCTTCCACAATTGTAGCAATTTCGTTCACGACTTGAAGATCTTTTGTTGTTGTAGGACCTTGACTTGGAACTTCTTTCCTTGCTTCTACTCTTGTAGAACTTGTTGAAGTTCTTCACCATTAGGCTCAGTTCTTCATTGAAGGTTTGTTTCTCACTTGATGATGTGGGAGCATCACATGAGGCTTTATAAGCACCGCTTGACTTGTTGTGAAGCTCTTCCTTATCCTTGAGTGACATCTCATGAGCAACAATTCTTCCAATGACTTCCGTTGGCTTGAGGTCTTTGTAATTGGGCATCATTTGGATCAATGTGCACACGGTACCATATTTTCCATCCAAGGCTCTTAGGATCTTCTTGATGGTGAATTTATCGGTCATTTCTTCACTTCCTAAGCCGACAATCTCATTTGTGATGAGAGCAAGCCTAGAGTACATTTCAGCGACACCTTCACCATCCTTCATGTTGAACTTGTAAAGTTGACTTTGAAGCACATCCAATTTGGATTCCATGACGGAATCGGTACCTTTGTGCATATCAATCAAAGTATCCCAAATTTCCTTTGCATTCTCAAGACAGCTGATTTTGTTGAATTCTTCGGGGAACAATCCGTTGAAGAGAATATCACAAGCTTGAGCGTTGTATTGTAGCATCTTCAACTCTTCCGCGGTAGCTTCACGGTTCGGTTCTCTCCCATCAAAGAATTCCAATGCAGGCTGAGGGAGTCCTGGATTAGGGGGTGTCCGGGTAGCCGAACTATACCTTCAACCGGACTCCAGGACTATGAAGATACAAGATTGAAGACTTCGTCCCGTGTCCGGATGGGACTTTCCTTGGCGTGGAAGGCAAGCTTGGCGATGCGGGTATTCAAGATCTCCTACCTATGTAACCAACTTTGTGTAACCCTAACCCTATCCGGTGTCTATATAAACCGGAGGGTTGTAGTCCGTAGGACAATCATCTTCATACACAATCATACCATAGGCTAGCTTCTAGGGTTTAGCCTCCTTGATCTCGTGGTAGATCTACTCTTGTACTACCCATATCATCAATATTAATCAAGCAGGAGTAGGGTATTACCTCCATCGAGAGGGCCCGAACCTGGGTAAAAACATCGTGTCCCTTGTCTCCTGTTACCATCCGGCCTTGACGCACAGATCGGAACCCCCTACCCGAGATCCGCCGGTTTTGACACCGACATTGGTGCTTTCATTGAGAGTTCCTCTGTGTCGTTGCAATCAGGAAGGATGCCTCTTCCCGTCTTTAAAGACGGCGCCATTACTAAGGGAGCCTTGGCTGTCGGCCAAACCCTCCGGCTAGGTGGTTTTCTCACGACCGCCTGTTCGGCCGTTGCACCGACGGTGTCCTCTCGGGTCATCGAAAGCAACCTTCACATCAGCTTAGAACTTGCCGAGCAGCTGGATCCGATGGAGCTCTCTTCCGTAAACGAGCTCTTGGATCGCATCGCCGCACTAGGGGTCGCTACAAATTACGACCAGGTTGGGCTTAAACCCGATCTAAGAGAAATTAACTCTCCCCAAGTCACCCACCACGTTGCCGTGGTAGAGGCGCAGTGCGGCGACCCTTCACCTATTCTAAGGACTAGCTACGTCCGAATTCCCGAACCCTCCAAGCCGGATACCCACGGAGGGGGGGATATAACTCAAGGCCTGAGCTTAGAATCAGGCAATGGGCTAGATTCATTGGACAACATCCAAGACTCCGGACTTCAGAGTTCGGAAGCTCTTCGGCCTCCGATTCTTAAATTGGGTGAGATCTCAGATTCAACGCCACCCGCCCGCCTGAACATAAGCGATCTTTCGCAAATCAGGCAAAAGCCCGAGGAGACAGTACATCACTACTGGGCCAGATTCCTCCTGGTTATGAACAGGACAAAGGACTACCGCGAGGGAGACGCAATTTCAATCTTTTGCAGTAATTGCACGGACGAGGGAATACTCAACTCCATAAGTCGTCGTGACATTACACGCTTGGCTGACTTGGCGTCCATAGTACAAAAGTACTGTGCGATGGAAAGCGCTTGGAAAACCGAAATAAAATTTTGGGATAATCCGGCCTTGAATATCAATCCCGTCCGAACTAAGAGGGTGCATCATAGTAAGACACCCAGGTTAAGTATCAAAAAGCCAAAACCCTCTACAGGGCATGGAACCGTACTGGAAAGGTGGCTTGATGGACCCTGTAGAATTCACAGTACAGAGGACGCCACACCAACCCACATCCTTAGAGCATGTTGGATACTCCGGCAGGTGGCCAAAATTGGCGAGGATCTCCTAATTTCGGAGGCCGCAGAAAGCCAGCCCGAGGACACCAGTACTGTTCTCACAGTCTTCGAGACTTTCGCATCAAATAATATGCGAAAAAGAACACTCCGCAGCCTCGCCGAAGTCTATCAAGTAGCAACAATAAAGCCATGGAGCGACACTGCTATCACCTTCAACGCAAGTGACGAACCTAAATTCCGAACAGCCCGAGCACCAGCCGCATTGGTCCTCAGTCCAATAGTGGACGGCTTTCGCCTCACCAAGGTACTCATGGATGGAGGCAGCGAATTGAACCTCATTTATGAGGAAACCCTCCAAAAAATGGATATAGACTGGAGCCACATCCAGCGAAGCAGCACAACCTTTCGAGGAATAATCCCAAGTCGGGAAGCGCGCTGCACAGGAAAAATCACACTACATGTGGTGTTCGGCATGCCGGATAATTACAGGTCCGAAGAGGTCACGTTCCAGGTGGCCCCGTTCAATAGCGGATACCACGCTATACTAGGGTGGGAGGCATTTACAATCTTCCAAGCAATACCCCATTACAGGTACATGAAGCTAAAGATGCCCGGGCCGAACGGAATTATCACCCTCGCTAGTGATCCGGACATAGCACTCCGCGCCGAAAACAAGACGGCCGCATTGGCCCTTAAGGCACTATCTTAAGCCTTGGCGGCTGAGGAACTGACTGCGCTGCGCTCCACGGTTAATAGGGATGATGTGATACTCGATAATAGATCCAAATCCACATCCTTCAAGCCAGCGGACAAAATAGTAAAATTCTAGGTCCATCCAACGGACCCCAATAAAACAGCTTCCATCGGGGCACGACTGAACCCTGATGTAGACGCCGCACTGCGAGAGTTCCTACAAGAGAACTGGGATATTTTCGCCTGGCACCCTTCAGACATGCCAGGAATCCCACGCAGGCTGGCCGAACATAGCTTAAATATCTAGAAAGGATTCAAACCTGTCAAACAAGCCCTTCGGCATTTTTCTGAATCGAAGAGACAGGCTATGGGAGAGGAGCTAGCCAAGTTATTGGAGGCCGGATTCATTAGAGACATAAAACACCTAGACTGGCTAGCAAACCTGGTGATGGTACCAAACAAGGACAAATCCTGGCACCTGTGTGTCGATTTTAAAGACCTTAACAAAGCCTGCCCAAAGGATCCCTTCCCCCTCCCCCGTATCAATCAAATTATCAATGCCACCGCAGGACACGATTCGTTGTGTTTCCTCGACGCATACTCCGGTTACCATCAAATCAAGATGGCAGAATCAGACCAAGCTGCAACAACATTCATCACACCATACGGCCCATTCTGCTTCAACACAATGCCCTTTGGGCTGAAAAACGCCGGCGCAACATATCAGCGCATGATACAGACATGTCTGGCAAACCAGATCGGCAAAACAGTAGAGGCGTATGTAGATGATGTGGTCATCAAATCAAAACATGTCGAATCTCTAGTAGACGACCTGAGGCTTACATTCGATAACCTCCGAAAATACGACATCAAGCTCAATCCGGAGAAATGCGTCTTCGGCGTTCCAGCCGGAAAGCTCTTGGGCTTCATCGTATCCGGCAGAGGAATTGAAGCAAATCCAGCAAAGATCCGAGCTTTGTCACAATTGGATGTCCCAAAAGACCTCAAACAAATACAGAAATTAACCGGATGCGTGGCGGCTCTAAGCCACTTCATCTCCCGCTTGGGAGAAAAGGCACTGCCCCTTTATCGCCTCCTTTGGTGCACCGAACACTTCGAGTGGACGGATGCCGCCACGGCCGGAGTCGATGAAATAAAAGCCATATTGGCAACAAACCCAGTCCTGGCCGCGCCAAACACCGGCGAGCCAATGCTATTGTACATCGTGGCAACCCATCAAGTTGTCAGCGCAGTGCTCGTCGTCGAGCGGGAAACAGACGGACACAAATTCCCCCTTCAAAGGCCGGTCTACTACGTGTCCACTGTCCTCACTCCATGCAAATCACGGTATCCGCATTATCAGAAAATTGCATACGCGGTATTCATGGCAACCCGGAAGCTACGACACTACTTTCAAGAGTGTTCGATTACAGTAGCCTCGGAAGTACCACTCAATGACATTATCAATAACCGCGATGCAACGAGCCGGATCGCAAAATGGGCCATTGAGCTCCTCCCATTCGATATAACCTATAATCCACAGTGAGCCATCAAATCGCAAGTGTTGGCCGACTTCGTCGCAGAATGGACGGAGGCCGAACTCCCTAAAGAATACGGCACATACTCAAACTGGATCATGCATTTTGACGGCTCCAAAATGTTGGCCGGACTGGGGGCTGGCGTCGTTTTGACATCCCCCACAGGAGACACAATCCAATATGTACTCCAAATTATGTACACGGACTCCAACAATGCGGCCGAATATGAGGCCCTCTTACATGGTCTCCGGATGGTAGTATCCATGGGCATTCAACGCCTAGAGGTACGCGGGGATTCGAACCTCGCGATATCCCAGATAAATGGCGACTTCGACGCCAAGGATCCAAAAATGGCAGCTTACCGCAATGTCGTCCTAAAAATGTCAGCCCGGTTCGAAGGGCTGGAGTTTCACCATATAGCCCGAGAAAACAATCAAGCAGCGGACGTCCTGGCACGCATCGGAGCAAAACGCGATGCAGTCCCCCCCCCAACATCTTTTTGGAAAGATTGTTCAAGCCATCAGTAACATGGGAGGGGGAACCCGCAATTAATAGCCCGGACGCAGCCTCACCACTCGACGCTGAACAACCTGACATAATTGGAGGTCCTGCTAATGAAATTACACCTTCGGCCCACGTAATAATGGCAGTTATCGCCCCATGGATAGAACCATTCCTAGCCTACCTTACTAGGCAGGAACTCCTAGAGGATCAAAACGAGGCCCGCTGCATAGTGCGGCGATCTAAAGCCTACAAAGTCCACAGGGGGAGCTTTATAAGAAAAGCACTACCGGAGTCCTTCAAAGGTGCATCTCTGAAGAGGAAGGGCGGAACCTTCTGGCTGAAATTCACGCCGGACTCAGTGGTCATCACACTGTTGCTCGGTCCCTTGTTAGCAAGGCTTTCCGTACAGGCTTTTATTGGCCGACGGCCCGGGCAGACGCTCAGGACCTAGTCCAACGTTGCGTTGGTTGCCAACTTTTTGCCAACCAAAGCCATATGCCACCCACCGCACTCCAAACTATACCCATCACCTGGCCTTTTGCGGTCTGGGGGCTTGACATGGTCGGACCCCTTAAAGGTGGAACCCATAAGAAAAAATACTTACTGTTCATGGTGGACAAGTTCACCAAATGGATAGAGGCCAAGCCTATTAAGACGGCCGAATCCGGACCCATGATAGACTTCATATCCGGGGTCGTACACCGTTATGGCGTCCCCCACAGCATCATCACTGATAACGGTACAAACTTCACCACCGACGAGGTAAAACTCTGGTGCAAAAATATGGGCATCAAGCTCGACTATGCTTCGGTCTATCACCCACAAACTAACGGTCAGGTCGAACGTGCAAATGGTCTTATTATGAGCGGCATTAAACCCAGACTAGTGCGGTCCCTCAAGGAATCTAATACGCACTGGGTAGAGGAGCTCGACTCCGTGCTCTGGGGGTTGCGGACCACACCGAATCGCACCACCGGATACACACCATTCTTTATGGTGTACAGCGCAGAAGCAGTTCTGCCCTGCGACATAATTCATGACTCACCTCGAGTGCGTATGTACGAAGAAAGAGAAGCCGAGCTCGATCGGCAGGACAACTTGGACGCCTTGGAGGAGGAGCGCGACGTGGCAAAAGCCCGTTCCACGTTCTATCAACAGCAGGCCCGAAGATATCAAAGCAGAGAAGTACGGGCCAAAAATTACAATATTGGCGAACTAGTTCTACGCCTGCCGGATAAGAAAAAGGACAAACTGAAGCCCAAGTGGGAAGGTCCATTCATAATCGACCAAGTCCTGACTGGTGGAGCGTACCACCTGCGAGATGCGTCGGATAACCGACTCGAGCCGAACCCATGGAACGCCACCCGCCTTCGAAGATTCTATGCCTAGCGCCGGATTCTGTGTTCGTCTCCTTCCTCTGTCCATTTTTTACATTTTTCTGTCTTCTATTTCTCCTCTTCTCCTCCTTTTCTTTTTACAGCCCTTAAAGGCTCATCAAGTGATGCGCCACTCGCGCTCATTAAACCTGGGGGCTTCTTTAACAGAAGCTTATTTATACGGGCTTCACGCCCATCACATGTGTTAAACTTCCACATGTACCTTTTTTCTTCACTACCATATGCATCGATATGACTTAAGTTTTGGCCAAGCTGGGTTGCCCGGCTCCTGTGCTTACCCCTACGTTCCCGATTGTTCGGCTAGGCGGTAAAGGGAGCACCTCTGCGATTGTTACTGCCGGGTCAGCCGGATGTGTACCTCAGACTGGGTGAAGCCAAGAGCTAGCGTTCTTAAGGGAATATTCGGTCGGTGAAATAAAAGATGATCTCTTTACTAATTTTATGCGCCCCCAGATGCTTTTTCTACGGTTTTTTTACGCAGTCCGGACATGCACTTTAGGGCATGCCTCCCCAGCGAAAGGAACCCTTAGCGGAACTATTCTCTCTGGAAGATGTTTCTTACTAACCATGTAATATAACATAACTAGTTGGGCACTTGTCTGGTAAAGCACTAATGACCCATACGCCTGGTCTCCACGCATACCCCGGTTTTTATATAACCATTGCGGTATTCGGACACACTCCGGACCGTCAGGTCCCGAGGTTGAAGCGAAAAGGTCGGCAAAGACAAACGATCTACAATCCGGCTTGAAGGCATTACACATGTCATTTCAAACTTACATAGTCATTCTGACTGACCGTATTCCTCTTCTATACCTTCTAACAGGCTGTCTAATTTACAGTCCTGCTGGGAATACTTCGCGGCCAACTCTACTTGGCCGTATACTAAGCTTACAGGGATCTCCTTCCTGTCCGGCCCCACTGGTCCGACCTCGGCCATGTGTGTCGGGGGAAATCGGCCTCCTCGAACACCTATGGGGACGAAGCCCCTTTTCGGTTTGGCGGGGAGCGGAGGCCGCGCAAAGAGCAGATCGAGGCGACACACACACAACGATTTTACCCAGCTTCGGGCCGCACGGATGCGTAAAACCCTACTGCTGCTTGTCTGGTTGATTCGGGTTCTTGCTCTGGAGCGCAAGGAGCTACAGTAAGCTTGGAGCTGGACGTGGATGAATGTCTACTGGGCGCCCCCCTCCCTACGTGCGCATGGGCCTCCTTTTATATGCTCAAGGGGTTACGCACAGGTGGCGACGCAGGCGAGGGCAAAAATGGCAAAAGACTGTGCGTACAGTGGCCGCACAGTGCTATCACACCTAACTCTGACGACGGGGGACAAGGGCATTAAATGCCCGTCTGGGTCGCCCGAACAGTGTCGAGGCGGACCGTTAGGGGCGCCTCCGATTGCCACGGAGGCGACCCTGTCAGCGTTGCATGCCACCGCACGCCTCAGGCTGCGCGGCGCCCCGCCACGTGCCTTTGGGAGAGCCCCAGAGCGACGCGTGGGCAGGTGAACTGAAGCGCAGGCCTAAGGTGGTGGCTTGCCGCGGCAAGTGGCTCGCCGCGGCGGCCGTCTTGCCGCGCCTGGGAGCTTGCCGCTCGTCGGGCCTTGCCGGGGCACGTGGTGCGCCGCGGCGGTCTTCTCTTGGGGTGCCTTGGTTTGGCCTTCCCGGCGAGCTCCCCCCGCCGGGGCCTTGGTGCTTCGGCTTGGTCGTCCCGGCAAGCTCCTCTTGCCGGGGTCTCGTCTCCTTAGCCCGGCAAGCTCCTCTTGCCGGGGTCTCGTCTTCTTGGCTCAAATACTTGGTCTTCGTTCGGCCCAGAAGGGGCCGTGGAGATTCTTGGCGCTCCCCTAGCAAGCCTCGCCGCGGGGTGCTACTACTGCCCGTGCACAAGTTCGGGGTACTAAGGTACCCCTACTTTAGTACACCGACAGGAGCCCCCGGGCCTGGGCCATACACGGTGCCGAGCATTGTTGGGCCAGGCCCAAACAGTGCACGGGCACGCGTGGCCTGGGTCGCGTTGCTCCTTAACTCCGTGCCCGTCGCGCCTTCCCCAAGTGGCGCGCGCTTATCGCGGCGTCGTGGGGGCGAGGCGTGCGAGGCGTGCGTGACGTGGGTGGCGTGCGCGGGGCTGAGTCCCGCAGGCATGCGTCACGTCGAGCACGATTTCTTTATTTGGAAAGGCGAAACACACGCTCCCTCTTTAAATGGGGGGAGACGTGGAGGCGTGGCTCGGTGAACGAACGGGGTCGAGGCGCGGCTTTCGGGGCGCCCGCTCCCCATGATCACGGGGTGGGGAGAGGTCGCCTCATCCGTCGCCTCGGCCCTGCGCGCCTGCCACGCGGTCTCCATGCACTTGGGGTCGCGATGGTGGAGGCAGAAAACCGGGCCGACGCGGGTCGAGGTAGTGGGTCGGCCCCCGTCGCCTGCCCTTCCTCTGCTTCGATTGGTTGGGCGGGGCGGCCGAGCCCCCACCCCGCCCCTTTATAAGGAGCGAACGGGGGTGACGAAGATTCGCAATCCTTCATCCCTTCTTCTCCTTGATTCCTGGTCCCCTCTTTCCGACTGCCATGGAGAAAGGGAACCCTGGTCCTTCGTCGGTGGCGGCGAGAGTTGCCGCTAGGCAGCGCGCCCCTCCTCCCCTTGCACCCGTGGTGGCGGAGCCAGCCGTAAGGGGAAGGGGGAGGGGGCGAGGTCGTGGACGAGGCCGTGGACGGGGCCGAGGCGCTCGAGGCGGACGTGGCGGCGCGCCGGCCTCGCCTCCGCCAGCGGCTCCCCTTCTCACGGCAGTTCATCTCGGGGACGACCCCTGTGAGTTCATCATCAGGCTGCGCCGTGCGCCTCGCCGTCGCCTCCGCCTCCCGGCTCCCTTCATGAGCGTGTTGGAGGTGGAGCAACCCGAGACGCTGAGACTGCGCATGAGGGGCTGCGGGATCAGTGGTATGCGAGTCCACGTCGAATCCCGAGCCCCCGGCGTGATGTATCTTGGCCGAGGGTGGAAGTTGTTCGCCCGGATCCATAGCTTGATGGAGGGGTTCACCCTCCATTTTAAGCTGATGGAGGGTGACCTCCTCTCCGTCAAGGTCTTCGGGGACCTCGGCACCCGGGCCCGGTGCTGCGTGGATAGCTCCTCCGACAGCGAAGGCTCCTCCTCGAGCGAGAGTGACGAGGAGGGGAGCGACAGCGACGACGAGGGGAGTGGTCGCCGGGATGACGGGTCCGACTAGGCGCCGGTCGCAGCTCCGCGTGGCACCGGCGACCCCATCATCCGCGTCGCTGGCTCCGTGAACTCCCCGGGGTCGTCTCCTTGGGCGGCTGGCGTAGGGAGGCTGCGGAAGAGGAAGAGGGCGGGCGGCAAGGCCGCTGCCTCATCTTCCAGCTTCGCTCCAGACACCGTCATCACCCTTGCTCGCGGCGACGGCCACCGGGGTCTTCTCTCTGGCCTAGCAAGCTCCTCTTGCCGGGGCTTCGTCTTCTCGGGCGGCCGGAGTGGCGAGGCTGTGGAAGGGGAAGAGGCCGGCGGCAAGGCCGTCAACTCGGAGTACGAGGGCTAGATGCCCTTGACAGCGTGTTGACGTCCCACTGCCTCATCTTCGAGCTCCGCTTCCGGCGCCGCCGTCTCCATCCAGCCTCCGGAGCCCCCGAGCGGAGCCCCGGACGTTCTCTTGGTGTCTTCTGCCACCCGTAGCTCGTCTAGGCGCCCCTTTTGCCCTTCTCGCCTCCTTGCCCTACCTCCTGAGGAGAGAGACAAGAAAGGGATTACGGGCACCTTATCTCTTTTTATCTTGTAAGCCCTCGGGCCTTAGTTGCGTTTAAATCTTGTAATCCCATCTTTCATGTTTTCCATTCTCTCTGAACTGTACCTGAGTGGAATGCTTTCAATGAAAAGGGGATGTTTGCCGGACCATTTGTCTCGTGGGTACATCCCGCGGCAAGGAGCGAACCCTTTGCATCGTTAAGATAGACACTTCCCCGCCCGGCAACAGGCCCTGCCGTCTTCCCGCGCCCCTTGACCCCCCTCGCGCTCTTGGCGGAGGCAGGGAGAAGGCGGGTACTGGCCCCTCGCTTCCTCCCCTTGCCGCCGCGACTACTATCAGAAGCGGGCCCCGGGAACGCGCTCCGGGGCTTGTCGCTTAAGAGAGCATGGTAGCTTTTAAGAGGAAGCAAGGTTTTCGTATTCCGCAGTCCATAAGAGAATGCATGATAAGGGATGCGAAGACTTATCTGAGGTTGCAGCCCCCGGCGACTCTGGCTTGCCGGGGCGTAGGTGTTGGCTCGTCCTTCTCCCCTTCTTTGTCCTTGAGCGGCTCGGCTAGGATATGCAATTCCTGCGAGCCAAAGGGAAAGGACGGGAAAAAGACGCAGACTCGACCTCTAAGTTAGGGATTAGCGACTGTTAGGCACTATCAACCCTAACCAAGGACGAGACTCGACTCAGCATGCATGCTAAAACTTGGGGCGCCAGCGCTTCATTATCTGCTGCCAGGGTCTGCGCCTGGCTTTGTACAAAGGATTACATGCAACTGCGGCAAGACTTGTACAAAAGGTTGGTTGCCAGACGGGGTCCGACAACCGCGCCTTACGGGTAAAACTTACGAAGATGCTCAATATTCCAGGAATTGCTCACCGGAGTGCCATCTTCGGTCTCGAGGCGGACGGCGCCGGGCCTCGTGACTCGTTTCACCCGGTAAGGGCCTTCCCACTTCGGCGTCAACTTGTTGTGTTTCTTGGCCGACTGAACGCGCCGAAGAACAAGGTCGCCTTCCTCGAAGCTCCTGGCTTTAACTTTGCGGCTATGGTAGCGACGCAAAGCTTGCTGGTAGCGAGCGGCTCGCACAGCAGCCTGGAGACGATCCTCCTCGAGGAGCAGCGCGTCATCTTCACGCGACCGCTCTTGCTCAAGCTCATCATAAGCGAGCACTCGAGGTGACCCGTATACGAGTTCCGTGGGGGTAACTGCTTCTGCTCCATAGACTAGAGCAAATGGTGTCTGGCCGGTGGCTCGATTTGGTGTCGTTCTGACCGACCAAAGAACCGCCGGCAGCTCCTCGATCCAGTTCCGTCCGCGCTTGAGCAGCCTGTCAAAACTTCTAGTCTTGACCCCGCGCAGTACCTCGGCGTTGGCCCTTTCCGCTTGACCGTTGCTCCTGGGATGAGCAACAGAAGCGAAGCAGACCTTGGCGCCGAGGTCTTGGGTGTACTGCATGAAGGCGTGACTTGTGAACTGCGTACCGTTGTCGGTGATGATCCTGTTAGGGATCCCGAAGCGGCAAACAATTGACCTGAAGAATTTGATCGCGGACTGGGCCGTCACCTTCCTCACTGGTTCCACTTCTGGCCACTTTGTGAACTTGTCGATTGCAACGAACAAGTACTCAAAGCCCCCGACAGCTCGGGGGAAGGGGCCGAGGATATCGAGCCCCCAGACCGAAAAGGGCCAGGATAAAGGGATCGTCTGGAGAGCTTGAGATGGTTGGTGTATCTGCTTGGAATGGAACTGGCACGCTTCACACTTGGTTACTTGTGCAGTTGCATCCTGGAGGGCTGTTGGCCAGAAGAAACCTTGCCGGAACGCTTTGCCGGCAAGTGCTCTGGCGCCAATGTGATGTCCACATATGCCTCCATGTATCTCCGCCAACAGCTTCTGCCCGTCTTCCCGGTGAATGCACTTCAATTTCACCCCATTGTGTCCTCTTCTGTACAGTGCGCTGTCGATGAACTGGTACATACTGGACTGCCGGGCTACTCTTTCCGCTTCTTCTTGTTCTTCAGGAAGCTCTCCTGTCTGGAGGAAACGGACAATCTGTTGCGCCCACGTCGGAGCCTGTGGCTCGACGACGAGGACTAAAGGCATGTCTGCGGCTGTGGGAACATCAGCTTCTACGGCGAGGACTTGGGGCTCGGCCGGAGCTTGACGTTCCCCGGCAAGATTGCCGGGGCAGAGCTTGCCGGGAGCGCCTGCTTCGTCGGGACAAACCCTGGGGTTTGCCGGAGCAGGCTGCTCCTCAGCACTCTTGGCGCCGATCTTGGGGACTCTCTTGGCGGCGGCTTCGGGAAGCTCTGCCGGGAGATAGTCACCGGAGACCGACTTCCTCTTCTTGCTTGGCCCAGTTGACGGTGTCACAGATGGCTGAGTCAGCTTGAGCACAAAAGTCCCTGGTTCCACAGGTAGCTTCAGTGCGGCGTACTTCGACAGGCCATCGGCAATGTCGTTCTCTGCTCTTGGAACGTGTTCCATTTGCAGGCCGTCAAAGCGCTCTTCCAGCTTTCTCACTTCATCAACGTAAGCCTCCATCAACGGGCTCTGGTAATCCTTGTTCACTTGGCGGACGACGAGCTGCGAGTCACCCCTGACAATAAGCTTCTTGATCCCAAGTTCCGCCGCGATCCTGAGACCGGCGAGCAAACCTTCATACTCTGCTGTATTGTTGGTTGCCTGCTCCTTGGGAAAGTGCATTTGGACGATGTACTTGAGGTGCTCTCCGGTGGGCGCGATGAGCAGCACGCCAGTGCTGGCGCCTTCCAGCGAGAAGGCACCATCAAAGTACATCAGCCACTCTTTGCTTGCTTCTTTGCCGGGGATGCTTGTCTCTGGAATTTCTTCGTCCGGTGTTGGCGTCCATTCTGCTATGAACTCTGCCAATGCTCTGCTCTGGATGGTCGAAGTGCTCTCGAACGTGAGGCCAAAGCTTGACAGCTCTAGTGCCCACTCGACAATCCTGCCTGTTGCTTCGGGGTTCTGCAGTATCCTCTTAAGCGGAAAGCGAGTGACCACTGTGATCTCGTGTGCTTGGAAGTAATGGCGCAGCTTCCTCGAGGCCATGAGGAGGCCGAAAAGCAATTTCTGCACACCAGAGTACCTCGACCTAGCCCCTTGCAAGAGGGAACTGACGAAGTAAACTGGGCGCTGCACCATTTTCTTCTGCTGCACCTCCCCTTGCGCTTGCACGGATTCCTCTTTGTCGGGGCCAGAGCTTGTCGGGGAAGCCCCCTGCTTGTCGTCGGACGCGCTTGTCGTGGCTGCTGGCTTGTCATCAGCTTCCCTCTCTGCTACTAACGCAGCACTAACCACCTGATTGGTTGCCGCTAGATAGAGCAGCAACTTCTCTTGTGGTCTAGGCGCGACAAGTATTGGAGCGGAGGACAGGTATTTCTTCAAGTCTTGCAGCGCAGCCTCCACTTCCGGAGTCCATTTTACTGGACCCGCCTTTTTCAAGATTTTGAAAAACGGCAGGGCGCGTTCCGCAGACTTGGAAATAAACCTGCTGAGAGCCGCCACGCAGCCGGCAAGTCTTCGCACATCCTTGACACGTTTGGTGCTTCAATCTGCTCGATGGCCTTGATCTTGTCGGGGTTGGCTTCGATCCCACGCAGAGACACGAAGAACCTGAGAAGCTTGCCGGAGGGGACTCCGAACACGCACTTCTCGGGGTTGAGCTTGAGGCTGATCTTGCGCAAGTTCGCAAAGGTCTCTTCTAAGTCTTGAACCAGGGTTGCCCTGTCTCTGCTTTTGACCACTATGTCATCCATGTAGGCCTCCACATTTCTGTGGATCTGTGGCTCAAAAGCGGTGTGGACAACCCTCACAAACGTAGAACCTGCATTCTTCAGTCCAAAAGGCATCCGCACAAAACAGTACGTGCCGCATGGAGTGATGAACGCAGTCTTCTCTTCATCTTCTTCAGCCATGAAAATCTGGTGGTACCCGGAGTAGGCGTCAAGAAACGAAAGTAGGTCACATCCGGCCGTGGAGTCAACAATCTGGTCAATGCGCGGCAAGGGAAATGGATCTTTGGGGCAAGCTCTGTTAACATCGGTGAAGTCGATGCAAAGCCTCCATTTCCCGTTTGCTTTGCGCACGACGACAGGATTGGCCAACCACGTCGGATGGAGCACGCCTCTGACGAGGCCTGCTGCTTCCAACTTCCTGATCTCCTCCGCGATAAACTCTTGGCGCTCCACTGCTTGTTTCCTGACTTTTTGCTTGACGGGCCGCGCATGAGGACAGACGGCAAGGTGGTGCTCAATCACTTTCCTGGGAATGCCGGGGATGTCAGATGGTTGCCAGGCAAACACATCGACATTCGCCCGCAGGAAAGTAACGAGCGCGCTTTCCTATTTGGGGTCGAGAGTGGCGCTGATGGTGAAGGTACCACCAGTGGCATCCTCCTTGGCGGGCACCTTCTTGGTCGCTGGCGGAGCAGCCGTCGTCCTCTTGTACTTGCCGGCGGGGCTCGATGGTGCGTCCTCGACAGCAGCACAACACTCCGAAGAGGCGCGCTTGCCGGAGTGGGCACCAGAGCATTCGCCGGGCTTGGTCTTCTTGCCGGTGGAGCTCGATGGCACGTCCTCGATGGCAGCGCAGCACTCCGAAGAGACGCGCTTGCCGGAGTGGGCACCAGAGCATTCGCCGGACTTGGTCTTCTTCTTTTTCCCGGGAGCTCCAGCGGCAAGTGGGCCGCGGACCGTTGCTGCTGTTGCGTCCCGGTATATCTGGTCGGCGCAGATAAGGGCATCCTTCTTGTCGCCGGGGACAGAGATGACGCTTATCGGGCCAGGCATCTTGAGCACGTTGTACGCATAATGAGAGGCCGCCATGAACTTGGCGAGCGCTGGTCGGCCGAGGATTCCATTGTAAGGCAACGGAAAGTCGGCGACGTCAAAGGTGACCCTCTCAGTCCTGAAATTCAGCTCGCTGCCAAATGTTACCGGCAGCGTGATCTTTCCCTTCGGCTTGCTCCTTCCCGGGTTGATTCCTTGGAATGTGCCGGTTTCTTCGAGCTCGCTGTCGGGAACTTGGAGCCTCCGGAGAACAGCGGAGGAGATCAGATTCAAGCCGGCCCCGCCGTCAACTAGCATCTTAGTGACCTTGAGGTTGCGGACCTTTGGGGAAACCAACATCGGCAAGCACCCGACCGCGGTTGTGCGATCAGGGAGGTCCTCAATATCGAAGATGATAGGCGTGCCGGACCATTTCAGAGGTCTGCGTGACTCGACGGGCGGTTCCGCTGCATTGACTTCCCGCACCCACTGTTTAAGCTGGTGGCGAGAAGCGTGCAGGGAAGCACCGCCGTCCACACACAAGACCTCTGTGGCTTTCTGAAACTCCTGCTCGCTGGTCTCGGGGTCTTCCATGTCTTCGTCGTCGTCATCGTCTTCGTCTTTGTCGCGGCCTCGGGGAGGTCTATCTGCTTGCCGCTGCTTGTCCTTGCCGCGGTGCTCCCCCTGGTCGGGACGCTTCGTGCCGGATCCCCCGCCGCCTGCTTGGGCTCTCTCCTTGTCGCGTCGTTCATACTCGGCCTTCTGCAGCTCGACGAGTCGCTCGACCTGCTTGCAACTCTGGAGGTCGTGGCCTCTGGTGCGGTGGATCTTGCAGTACTTCTTGTCGGTACCGTCCCGCTTATCGGCAACCGCCACTGCCTGGCAGTTGGCGCATCCGACAATCTCCTTGCCGGAGCCACCAGCCTGGGCTTTCTTGGCGGCGCCCTCGCTGCCGGACTTCTCGACAACCAGCACCTCTTGGTTTTTCTTCTTCTTGCCGTTCCGCCGCCGGCCTTTCCTCGCCGGGGCGGTACCTTCACTGTCGGATTCTCCTTCCCCAACACTTTCTCCGGGGAGTTTCCTCCCCTCCTCAGCGCGCGCACACTTGTCGGCCAGGGCGTAAAGCTCGCTGACCTCCTTGATTTTGCACATCGCCATCTCCTCCCGCATCCTGCGGTTACGCACGTTCTGATGGAACGCGCTGATTACCGCGGCGGGGTGGACGTCTGGGATGTTGTAGTGCACACGGCTGAACCTCTGGATGAACTTGCGCAAAGACTCCCCTTCCTTCTGTACAAGCAGATGAAGGTCGCTCGCCTGGCCATGGGGTTTGTGGCCGCCCGTGAAGGCGCCAACAAACTGATGGCATAGATCTGGCCAGGAGGATATGGAGTTGTCCGGCAAGTGCATGAGCCAGGATCTGACGTTGGGTTTGAGTACCAGCGGGAAGTAGTTGGCAAGGATCTTGTCGTCCCGTCCCCCGGCAGCCTGCACCACAATGGTGTAGATGCTGAGGAACTCCGACGGATGCGACTTGCCGTCGTACTTCTCGGGCACGTCAGGCTTGAAGTTCTTCGTGCCGGGCCACTGGACTTGCCGCAGCTCACGGGTAAACGCAGGGCAGCCTACCGAATACGGTAGGTCGCCTGGTTCCCCCGGTGCATGCATGTCGCCAGAGGGCTCAGCGCGCTGGTCTGATTGATGCCGTGCTTCTCTTCTGCGCTCGATGCGGGTTAGAGCGTCTTCTTCCTTCCGTTCGTGAAGGACTTGGCGTTGGTCGCGACGAGTTCGCGGATTCGACGACGCGGTGGAGTCGTTGTCGTGGTGGGTCCGGCGAGTCGGCGACCGTTGCCTCTGGTGCGGGGAGTGCACGGTGGTCGCACCCCCGCCAGTCTTGGCGCCATCGGTCCTCGCCTGGGCGGCTGGCCGCGGCTGCGACACGTTGGGCTGCCGCGGAGTGTCGCCGTTGGCGAAACCGATGAGGCTCTGAATGGTTGCCCTCCAGCCGTCAAGCTTGTCTGCCGTCGGAGGGTAGTCCAGGAGTAGCTGAGCTCGTGCGAGAGCTTCCGCTGGGGTGGTGGGCAGAGGCGGCGAACGGCGCATGGAGCGGGATGTGCTCGAACTCCTAACCACGTTAGTAGGAGCAGCACCCGGTCCAGGCAGCCGCGCCACGCTCGTTCCGGCACGCTGGTTCGCATGCTGGCCCTGAGCGCCTTGGGACCCACCAGCCCGGTCTGGGTCCAGCGAGCGTATGGTACCATGGGTACCAGGACGCTGCTGGTTCCGCGCCTCCTGAGAGGGGCGCGGGGCGAGTTCGGACGCCGCGGGACCAAGAACTGGTTCGACGGTGCCCGTTCCTCCGCCGGCGTCCTCCCCACCACCCGTCTGCTCCAGGGGCGGTGGGTTCGACGCGGACGGACCGGTCACCTCCGGAGATTTCTTCTTCGGCGGCATGCTGGCGAAAACGATGAAAGTCTGGCTCGCGCGAACGCCGGATCTGGTTCACACAACCTCGACGCCCCCTACCTGGCGCGCCAGAGATGTCGGGGGAAATCGGCCTCCTTGAACACCTATGGGGACGGAGCCCCTTTTCAGTTCGGCGGGGAGCGGAGGCTGCGCAAAGAGCAGATCGAGGCGACACACACACAACGATTTTACCCAGCTTCGGGCCGCACGGATGCGTAAAACCCTACTGCTGCTTGTCTGGTTGATTCGGGTTCTTGCTCTGGAGCGCAAGGAGCTACAGTAAGCTTGGAGCTGGACGTGGATGAATGTCTACTGGGCGCCCCCCCCTCCCTACGTGCGCATGGGCCTCCTTTTATATGCTCAAGGGGTTACCCACAGGTGGCGACGCAGGCGAGGGCAAAAATGGCAAAAGACTGTGCGTACAGTGGCCGCACAGTGCTATCACACCTAACTCTGATGGCGGGGGACAAGGGCATTAAATGCTCGTCTGGGTCGCCCGAACAGTGCCGAGGCGGACCATTAGGGGCACCTCCGATCGCCACGGAGGCGACCCTGTCAGCGTTGCATGCCACCGCACGCCTCAGGCTGCGCGGCGCCCCGCCACGTGCCTTTGGGAGAGCCCCAGAGCGACGCGTGGGCAGGTGAGCTGGAGCGCAAGCCTGAGGTGGTGGCTTGCCGCGGCAAGTGGCTTGCCGCGGCGGCCGTCTTGCCGCGCCTGAGAGCTTGCCGCTCGTCAGGCCTTGCCGGGGCGCGCGATGCGCCGCGGCGGGCTTCTCTTGGGGTGCCTTGGTTTGGCCTTCCCGGCGAGCTCCCCCCGCCGGGGCCTTGGTGCTTCGGCTTGGTCGTCCCGGCAAGCTCCTCTTGCCGGGGTCTCGTCTCCTTAGCCCGGCAAGCTCCTCTTGCCGGGGTCTCGTCTTCTTGGCTCAAATACTTGGTCTTCGTTCGGCCCAGAAGGGGCCGTGGAGATTCTTGGCGCTCCCCTGGCAAGCCTTGCCGCGGGGTGCTACTACTGCCCGTGCACAAGTTCGGGGTACTAAGGTACCCCTACTTTAGTACACCGACAATGTGGTTTGGGTCAGACCTCGTAAAACGGGTCTTCACCATGGCCCAGCCCTCCCGAGCGCCTTGTCGGCAGGCCGATATCTTCCACAACCGGAAGCGCCGCCGAGCTCCCTTCAGCTTCTCCACAAGCTCTCCAAGACCCTCGGGCATGGAGTGGGAAGGCCATAAGGCTTGGGCAACGCCTCGCATCACCTGCCGAATTCGCTCGTGCAGTTGCAGTAGTTCGGGAAGAAGGTCACCCGTAGAACCGGGCATCTCCTCTGCAGGACGACCTGTGAGCATACCTACAGATATTACTCTGTTAGTCGACTTCCTCGCCAAACTCTTTTTTCAAAGTTCGTTCAAGCACTTACTAAATATGCCGCGACGAAGCCATTGATTCTCCTTCATGGAGTCCGATAGCTGGCCACGAACGTCTTTAAGTTCGACATCCAGCTTGGTGTTGGCATCCTGAAGGTCATTCTTCTCTCGCCTCACCTTTGTCAACGTACTCTCACCGGCCTTTAGCCGGCGTAAGAGTTGTTGCTTTTCCGGATCGAATCCGGCGCCATCTGCAATATGACTTGTCAGATTTGCACCCAAACCGCATAACACTAATCTTTCGAAGTGTATCTTACCTGAGGGGGTCCCTTTGGGCTCCCCTATTGCGGTCAGTGCGGCCTCTAGTTGGGCCTTGCAATTTTCCAGCTCCTGGGACAGTACGGTGTTCTTCTCGGTAAGAACCTGCATATTAAATGATCCTTAAAACAGTTACTTTAACTGTTTCAAGTCTCGGGGGCTACTGGTATATATATATATTTGACCAAAATTTTCTCACCCGTATGTATTTTACATACTGCTCCGTGGCTCTGGCTAAACCACTTTGAGCAGCACGGAGGTACGCGTCTCCCGAATTAAAGGCATTTAAAGCCTCTTGGGAGAAACAAGCATCGCGTAGAATTGACCGGCGACGCCTGTGGTTCATGGCACTCTCCACTTCAGAATTTGTGGCAAATAGCCTGTCCGCATCCTCTGTCGGAGGAGTGTCCGGTTCGCGCCTAGTGCTCGCCTCCGCCTCCTGGCCAGACGTTGGAGCCTGGCTGGTGGAGACGCGATTGGCAACCTCTCCGGATATAGTCCGGCGAGGTCTCTTCGCCCTGAAGACAGCACGAATGTCAGTATGACCTGACAAAATAACACCATGGAAGCAGAGGGTGCGCTATACCTTTGCGTCGGCATCTCAGTCCGGACTACATTTCTTTTTGCCCCACGGGGCCCTGCAGCCCCTCGCTGGCCAGTCGCCGCAGGTTCGGCCTCCCGCCTCGAAAATCTCCCCTGCAAAACACGGTTGTCGTTAGAAACACCGGAATACATGAGAATGGAATCTCTCTTAGGGAATAAAAACTCTGGTTTCTGTCACCTGGGAGGCCGGGATTAACCCGAGGTAATCAGCTGTAATGGCTACCAAGGTATTGTCCTTGCTTAATTGATGGAACACCCCGTCGATAAGCTCCACCGATATGTCCGGATCCTCTTCGGAGTCCGGATCAAGGGACCGTGCTGGGTCCTCGGGCTGTGGAGGGCGGCTGTTTATGTTCTTTACTTCCTGACGTAGTTCCTGTGCCGAAGTCGTTAGACTACATATCTAACTATGGGAGTATAAAACGAACGGGCAGGCGAAATTGTTCACTTACCCAACTTGGAGGTTCGTACATAGTGAATCCGGCCCGCGGGTTGACGCGGAGGAATTCCTCCTTTTCTCCCTTGTACAAAGAGGATAAAATCTTTATCAGAGTGGCAGCTGAGGCTGGCCCCTTATGACCATAACGGGTGGCGTCATCCTCCCCGTTGAAATCCCACATGGGGTGGCCTCTATATTGAAGCGGTTGCACCCCCCGCATAATGCATGCGGCCATGACTCCAATCATGGTTAGTCCGGAATGAGCCAACAGTCTTATCCGGCCCATCAGATAAAGGACGTCTCTGTCACTTTCTCTCTGAGAGCTCCGCGGACGCCAGCTCAAGCGTTTCTTCAAGGGAGCACTGTTGAACTCGGGGAGGCCGATCCGGATAGGATCCGGTAGCGGGACGTCATCTATGTAAAACCATTCCGAAGGCCAGTCCTCGGATGCCTTCTTTGGGGTTCCGGATAAGTATCCAGTCCCGGCGATGCGCCATACTTCGGCTCCGCCCACTTGATATATAGACCCCTCTAGAGAACGGGGCACTAGGCAGAATAACCTCTTCCACAACGCGAAATGAGCCTCAATGCCTAAAAATAGCTCGCAAAGGGCGACGAAACCCGCAATATGCAATATGGAGGCGGGCGTAAGATTGTGCAGCTGGAGGCGATAGTACTCCAGGAGCCCGCGGAGAAATGGATGAATTGGAAATCCCAGTCCCCTTATTAGATAGGGGACGAGGCACACCCGCTCTCCTTTAGAGGGATTGGGGGTGCTCTCCGCTTGTTTTCCGCCATTGTAGGTGGCGAGACCGGCTCGGACCGGGACCATGTATGCCTAAGGGAGAAATCCCTTGGCTTGAAGCGACACTAACTCGCTATGCGGGATGGTGAAACTCTCCTAGTCCCCGGTTTTAGGACCGGAGGGGCGAGGGGAGGAGCTGCGACGGCTGGTCATGTTGGAATGGACCTTTGCTGGGAGCACTCTGATGATAACTCGCAGAGAGGAGGGGATGTGGTTTGGATCTGAATCCTCATCCCGTTAAATAGGCGGCTCGTTTGTACGGCCAGGGGTGTGGATGTAAAAACACTCTGGCTTTTCGCATTCGTTTAACACATGGAAGACAACCATTATTGGGCGTGGAAGCCGAGGAGCACAGCATTATAAAAAATCAAACATTATTCCTACAGGTACACAGAATTTGGAGAAGAACCCGCCCTGCAATGCCGAAAACAATCTGCACGCCGGACTCGTCGTCATTGAAGCCTGGTTCGGGGGCTACTGAGGGAGTCCTGGATTAGGGGGTGTTCAGGTAGCCGGACTATACCTTCAGCCGGACTCCAGGACTATGAAGATACAAGATTGAAGACTTCATCCCGTGTCCGGATGGGACTTTCCTTGGCGTGGAAGGCAAGCTTGGCGATGCGGATATTCAAGATCTCCTACCTATGTAACTGACTCTGTGTAACCCTAACCCTATCCGGCGTATATATAAACCGGAGGGTTGTAGTCCATAGGACAATCATCTTCATACACAATCATACCATAGGCTAGCTTCTAGGGTTTAGCCTCCTTGACCTCGTGGTAGATCTACTCTTGTACTACCCATATCATCAATATTAATCAAGCAGGAGTAGGGTATTACCTCCATCGAGAGGGCCCGAACCTGGGTAAAAACATCGTGTCCCTTGTCTCCTGTTACCATCCGGCCTTGACGCACAGATCGGGACCCCCTACCCGAGATCCGCCGGTTTTGACACCGACACAAGCCAATACACACAATAGCCCAAACGGCGGGGTTATGTGCAAGAATATGCATTTTCATCTTATGCTTCCAACTAGCAAAATTAGTACCATCAAAGTAAGGACCTCTACGGTGGTAATTTCCCTCGCTAGATGCCATACTCTCCTAGGTTGTGAAACCAAGGCTATGATCACCAAAAGCTATGGAAATCAAAGCAAATGGAGACCAAATCTCTATACCAATTGTAGGATCAAAAGTATGGCTAGAGGGGGGTGATTTGACTACTTGACCAAATAAAAATCTAGCCTTTTCTCAATTTTAAGTCTTGGCAGATTTTAGCAACTTAGCACAAATCAAGTAATCAACCTACACATGCAATTCTAAGAGTATAGCAGCGGAATGTAAAACAATTGCATATGAAGGTAAAGGGAGGAGTTTGGAGGGAGCAAACACAATGTAGAATGGAGATTTTTTATCCGTGGTTCCGATAGGTGGTGCTATCGTACATCCATGTTGATGGAGACTTCATCCCACGAAGGGTAGCGGTTGCGCGAGTCCACGGAGGGCTCCACCCACGAAGGGTCCACGAAGAAGCAACCTTGTCTATCCCACCATGGCCATCGCCCATGAAGGACTTGCCTCACTAGGGTAGATCTTCACGAAGTAGGTGATCTCCTTGCCCGTACAAACTCCTTGGTTCAACTCCACAATCTTGAAAAAGGCTCTCAAGTAACACCTAGCCAATCTAGGAGACACCACTCTCCAAAAGGTAATAGATGGTGTGTTGATGATGAACTCCTTGCTCTTGTGCTTCAAATGATAGTCTCCCCAACACTCAACTCTCTCTCATAGGATTGGATTTGATAGAAAGATGATTTGAGTGGAAAGCAACTTGGGAAAGGCTAGAGGTCAAGACTTATGTGGTTGGAATGGAATATCTTGACCTCAACACAAGTGTAGGTGGTTCTCTCTCAGAAAATGTATGATGGAAGTGTAGGCATGTTCTGGTGGCTCTCTCCATGAATGAAGAGTGGGTGGAGGGGTATATATAGCCTCCACACAAAATCACCAAACTCGGTGGGAACGAATTAGAAAACTTGGTCGGACCGAATTAGAAAACTCGGTCGGACCGATTTGGTTCATAATGTGACCGTTAGGCATTTCGGTGGGACCGATATGTCAACTCGGTGTTACCGATTTTATTAGGGTTAGGGCATAACGTAATCTCGGTGAGACCGATTACACAAACTCGGTGGGACCGATTTTGGTAATAGCCAAACAGAGAGCTAGTCAGGCAAACTCGGTGGGACCGATTCGCTCGTCTTGGTAGGACCGAAGCGTTACGAAAAGGAAACAGAGAGTTTGCATTGCAGACTCGGTGGGACTGATCGCTCATCTCGGTTAGACCAAAACTTTATGAAGGGAAACATAGAGTTTGCAATCCCATCTCGGTGAGACCGAGATCCCTATCGGTGAGACCGAAGTGACTAGGGTTTGTGGCCGTGGCTATGTCAAGAGAACTCGGTGGCGCCGGATACAAAGTTTCGGTGGGGCCGAGATTGACTTTTGGTTTGGGACATATGTGGATATGAGAAAGTAGTTGAGGGTTTTTGAAGCATATCACTAAGCATTTTGAGGAAGAAACTCATTAAGCAACACCTCACCCCCTTTTGATAGTATTGGCTTTTCCTACGGACTCAATGTGATCTTGGATCACAAAAAATAAAATGTAGAGTCTTGTGCTTTGAGCTTGAGCCAATATTTTGTCCTTTGCATTTTGAGGGGTCCACTTTCTAGTCCATGCCATGCCAATCACTGAGCTTTCCTGAAATATTGATCTTGAAATAGTGTTAGCTCAGTGAGCTATATATTGTTAATCATTACCAAAACCACCCAGGGATAGTTGCACTTCCATAATGTGGTGGTGACGGGGCCTTCGTCCGGTTCCTTGGTGTCCTCCCAACCCGCTCCCTTGCCGCCTGGCTGCTGGCTGCTTCCCAGCTCCGGCGAGGTTCTTACCACCTCGACTTCCCACATCTCCGTCCAACACCTGTTTTTGAGACACTCTCGCTAAGCTTTATTTATGTCACGATAATGTTTACAGGAATGAAAAGAAGATCACCGGATTAACCTAACCATACATGGCGACCAAACCCAAGTGATAATGCAAATCTTAGCGAGATTCTGAGCCTCGGTAATAGAGGTTCTAACCTCGTGGGCAATATTACATAAAGAAAAAGCCATAGCATGCTCTATGATTTCATGTATAATTGCTTCATACTCTACTGAGGATCCTTGTTTAACTCTGTTAACCACAATCTTGCAATCCGATGCGACATGAATCTTCTGCACATATAAATCTTTCGCCAGTACTAAAGCCTCTCTGACTCCCAACGACTTGAGAGTTTCCGGATCAGCTAGATTTCTGAACATAATGCAAGAAGCCCCCATAAAACTGCCTTCTGAATCTCAACACACCACAACAACATCATCGTATCTACTGTTCCGTGCAACCGCTGCATCCGTGTTGAGTTTTACATGTTCAACTGGTGAAGCTAACTACCCTGTGGGTCGTGGTGCAGTACTCCTCCGATGGGTTGTCCTTGGTTTGGCTAATATCCTGATGTCAGCCAAGAAAGATTTGATGAAACAGTGGGTTGAGAGTGGACTCTGAAATATATCCTCATGGATTGCTTTTCTCCTCGCTTTTCAAATCGCCTACATGGTCACTACCATTAGCTCATGAGACAGTGTCTCGTTCATCAAGAATAGCCGCTCCCTTGCATTCAAATCATGGTTTGCACACATATGTTCAACCATCTCTTCTGTAGCGAGTGATCACACACTTCTAGCCAACATGCATTCAAACAGAGCGTGCTTCCAATTGTCTTCATATGAACGTATTGCGTGAACGGAAGATGTTGCCATATGACGGTGATGCAACACATCTGAGGTAGGCATCGAGTTCTACCCCAACCTCCAGAAGAAGTTATTTCTTAGATGTCAATGTAGTGTTCCAAAGCTTCGTCCAGTTTTGTTCTGTCTCAGACTGGCCCTGAACATTCTCTAACCAATTCTCCCTTTGGGTCTTTGTTTTGAGGTAATAGCACCCCAGGTCCACAAACTTGCACCAAATATGATGTTTTAGTCCAAAACTTGCAAAATGTTAATGAGGACTCCTACAACTTGACACCCTATGTGATGTTTTGGTCCACAGCCACTCACAGTGTGACAAGTGGCAGTTCAGAGGGTGGATCGATCAGCTCTGGCAATTTTTCACAAAGGCCCCTGCCGTCTACTCGATTCAACACGCACTACACCCACCTGAATTAAATGCCACATGAGTTGCACCAGATCCGTTCGACCTCTCCTGCTGTCCTGTCAGGGGAGACAGTGTGCTGGCGATTTGGTGATGACGCTCGTCACCGCGCCGTCGTCGCCGGAGTTCGCCGGCGGGATGGAGCCACCTCCTCCCGCTCATCTCATTCGGCTGCTCGGTGTCATCCCACCGGACTATGGTGAGCTCCTGTCCCCTCTTCCGCCTCCTTCCGTGTTACGCCCGTGCTCTGTTTCATCGTCGTCGTTCGTCGTCCGCATCAGCCCCGCCACGTCGGTGTGTCCTATGATGGTTGCTTGTTGAATGTTGTTGGGTTTGCCTGACGACAGTAAAGCTAGGGTTTTGGCCAAGTAGATTAGGTTAGGGTTTAGGGTGGCAAAGTCCTGGGTTTGGCTTGACAATTGGGTATTCTTTTTCGTTCATATGTTAATTTGTTAGACTAGAGTTGTGGGTCGGTCCTCCATTCATGTGCATCGAAAGAAAATCTGACAATACTTGATTGTGTTCATTGCCACCAAATTTAGTTGTTCATGTTTCAGGTGTTAATGCTTACTATTGCAATGTTCATGGTCATGTTTCAGGTGTTAGTGATGCCACCAGTTGGTTGTGTTCAATGGCACCAACTTCAGTTTGCTCGAGTATTGATTTTAGGACATTTGACTGAATTTTTTCAGTTAACTGTAGTTATCTGAATGTTGTCAGTTAACTGTAGTTATCTGAATTTTGTCAGTGCACTGTAGTTATTCACAATGTTTTTAGTTCACTGTAGTTAACTGAACTTCTCAGTTAACTGAACATCTGATTAACTGAACATCTCAGTTAACTGAAGATCTCACTGAACTTCTCAGCTAACTTAATTTTACTGTTAAGTGTATACATCATTGTGCATTACTTACAAATTACACATATTTGATGCAGTGTGTGATTCAGCAAATGGACAAAGGGTGGACACTTCTTTCTTTACACTTGAACTTGAGCATGATGGAATTTTCTATGGCCCAATCAGTAATTTGGAGTACTGGAACCATTCAGTGGAAGTTCTTGATTATGTTGATGCTACCACATTCTCGTATTCTTTCATTGAAGAGCACCTAACTTGGTTGGGATATCTAGTGGGTGAGCACATACTTTACTGGTGCTTGCCTGACAAATCAATTGCAGATGGTTTGGTCAGAATTAAATCTGATGATGATGTGCAACACATCATCAGAGCTAGTGTTGAGCATAAAGTGCTGGCTATTATGGTTGACCATGCAGATTTCATCAGCAATTTCAGGGCTGAATCCATATGCACATTGCCATCTATTATGGTTGAAGCATCTTTCCAGCATAGTGTCATTTATGTCAATGAAGAAGATCCAATGTCATAAATTGCTGCAACTGGAACATAACCTGAAAGTTTGGTGATAGAAGGTGTAGAGCACAATTTGCTTACTGAAGATGGAGTAGCAGTAATTAAAGATATAGTTGTTTCTAAATCAGATTTTAGTGACAGTGATTATGACATAGATAAGGGGGATGATGATCTTTATGATGACAACATTGACTTTGATGTTGATGAACAAGCTGAAGAAGAAGAGGATGATGTGGAGGTAGATGACTATTTGCTTGATGATCAAGATCTTAATCTGCCCATTGAGGAAGCAGAGTAGTTGAGGTACAAGTTTATTGCCTTCAGTTCAAAGGTGGACATGGTTGCCCCTGCCTTCAAAGTTGGGATGGTCTTTGCTGATGTGAAGGAGCTTAGACTTGCTATTACTGCATATTCTGTTAAGAACAGAGTTCAAATCAAGAAGTTAAAGAATGACAAAACTAGAATAGAGGCTGTTTGTGAAAGAGGTTGCCCATGGTGGCTAAAATCTGGCAAGGACGACAAGATAGGAGGATTTGTAATCAAGGCTTACTATGGAGAGCACTGTTGTCAGAAGAAATGGAAGATAAGGCAGATGACAGCTAAGTTTCTGTGCCAGTATTTCATAGATGAGTTCAGGGATGACCAGAAAATGTCACTTGGTACATTTGCAAGAAAAATCACCAAGGCATTCAATGTGACCCCTAACAGATGGAAGCTAGCAAGGGCTAGAACTGCAGCCCTGAAAGAGATCCATGGTGATGAAGAACATCAGTTCAGTAGGCTATGGGACTATGGTCATGAATTAAGGACTACAAACCCTGGCTCTACATTTCTGTTATCAACTGAGCTGAAGAAAGACCCAAAATTTCCAATGGCAGGAAGTGTCTGAAGACATTGTACTGGTCTTATGATGCATGTAAAAGAGGGTGGTTAAAGGGGTGCAGGCCTATCATTTTCATTGATGGATGTCACATGAAAACAAGGTTCAAAGGAGTTTTGCTTAGTGCTGTTGGAATTGATCCAAATGACTGCATTTTCCCCATTGCAATGGGTTGGCTTGAAGTAGAATGCACAGGATCCTGGGAATGGTTTCTGACAACTTTGAAAGATGATCTAAACATCACTAACACTGCTCCTTTCACAATTATGAGTGACAAGCAAAAGGGATTGATAAATGTTGTGCAGAAAGTGTGGCCAGATGCAGAGCATAGGTTTTGTGTGAGGCATATCTATCAGAATTTCAATGAGAAGCACAAGGGAGAGTAGCTGAAGCAAGACCCATGGGCCATTGCAAGATCACCAAACAAAGTGAAGTGGAGGCAGAACTATGAGAAAATGGATGTAGATAGTTCAGCTGCATTTCATTGGACTGAAAGACTTGATCCAAAGACTTGGTGTAAAGCATTTTTCAGTGAATTTCCCAAATGTGATATTCTACTGAACAATAATTCTGAAGTGTTTAACAGCTATATCCTTGAAGGCAGAGAGATGGCAGTATTGTCAATGCTTGAATATATATTCTACAAAATCATGCAAAGGCTTGTGAGCAAACAAAGAGAGGCAATAGAAAAGTGGGCAGGGCAGAGAATATGCCCAAAGATCAAGAAGAAGTTAGACAAGAACACTGAATTTGCTGCAAATTGTCATGTTTCAGAAGCTGGCCAACAAAAATTCAGAGTTCAGTCTGGAAATTCTAGCTACTCAGTGGACTTGTGTTTGCATACCTGTGATTGCAGGAGATGGCAGTTATCTGGTGTGCCTTGTGGCCATTCCATAGCATGTTGTAGGGAAGAAAGAATTGACCCAGAGTTAATGGTTCATGACTGCTACACTATGGAGAACTATATGAAAGCATATATCTACACACTGGTCCCTCTAAGAGACCCTAAATACTGGGAGGTGCAGCCAGGATACAAGGTTTTTCCACCTGTGTTCACTAAACAGCTGGGCAGGCCAAAGAAAAACAGGAAAAAAAACACCTGAAGAGAAAACCAAACATGGTGTGAGATATTTGAACAAGAAAGGTGTTACAATGCATTGCTCCATATGTGGTAGAGCTGACCACAATAGAAAGGGCCACTACAGATGGCAGGAAGCACTTGTTGAAGAAGGGGTAGAGCTGGTGGATGAAAATTATGATGATCCAACTTTTCTGCAGGTATGTTTCACTTGTAACTAATAAAGTTTCACTTATAACTGAAGAATGTTTCAGTTTCAACTGAATAATATGAGCTTCTTCTTTGCAGAACATATACCCTACCAGGCCAGATCCTAGTGAGTCACCCACCAGCATGGTCTTCAACATGGCTACCAGAGATAGAGCTAGAAGAGCTCAACAAAGAGTTCATGGCCCATTGCCACAGCAGTCTTCATTTGTTGCTGCTGCTAGTGCTGCAATACCACAGCCAAGGGTCGCTACAGAGATGAACATTGCTAGACAGACAAGGGCAAGAACAACAGCTGACAAAGGAGAAGGATCTGAAGCTACTGGCAGAGGAAGAGGAAGGAAAAGGAGAGGAAGAGGAGAAGGAAATCCAGCAGCAAGGAGAGGAAGAGGAGAAAATACAAATCCAACGCTTGGAAGAGGAGCAAATGCAAATGCAATGCTTGGAAGAGGAGAAAATCCAGTGCTTGGCAGAGGAGCAAATGCAGTGCTTGGAAGAGGAGCAAATCCAGTGCTTGGCAGAGGAGCAAATCCAGTGCCAGGAAGAGGAGCAAATGCTGATGCAGTTCCAGCAAGAGGAGGCAGAAATGTGCATGCTTGGAGAGGCAGGGGAGGAAATTTAGGTGCAGGTAGAGGTAGGGAAGGAAGAAATGCAGATGTAGGTACAGGAAGAGGAGCAATCACAGGTGAGAGGGCATGGTGGCTGATGTTTGGAGAAGATATGAGCAACAACCTAATCCCTGATCTAAATGCTCCCCCTGATGCTTGATTTTGTGGCAGTTCAGACTGTCACTTTTGATGTTAAGGCCTGAAGCAATGTAAAACACCGAGTGGCCTTTTTAGATGCAGAAAGGAGCATCCAGTGCCTCATTATTTGATGGCTAACAGTGGCATTAAGTGCCCTTTTTGTAACTAAAAACTGTGATGGCAAACATGTGGCATTACCTGGGTTTTAATGCTTTCCAAAATTCAGTTAACTTCTGTCATTTAGCAAAGTTCAGTTTAATTCAGTTAAGGCTGTCTAAAATTCAGTTAAGTTCTGTTAGTTTGCAAAGTTCAGTTTACTTCAATTTAGGCTGTCCAAAATTCAGTTAAGTTCTGTCAATTTTCAAAGTTCAATTTAATTCAGTTCATTATGTCCAAAATTTAGTTAAGTGCTGTCAGTTTGCAAAGTTCAATTAAATTCTGTTTAAATGTTTTAATGAAGTTAAATTCTGTTGAAATGTTTAACTTGCTATAGCAAACTGAATGTACTTAGCTGCAATTATTTGGCCTACAGATAATTGAATTTTGTGTAAGGTAAAAAAACAAAAAATGTTCGGCCTGGGTCTCGAACCCAGGACCGTGGTTTGGTAAGTTAGGAGCAATGCCAGTGGAGTAGTAGTCGTGGGTTGGTGTATTTGCTGCCACTGTTGTACTAATACTGATTTTTACGAGGGGCCGACGATTCAGTTTTCACACCTGTCTTAAAGACGGCAACCCACCGCTCTCGTCGCCCACTCCCCACTTCCCTCGTCTGCTCGTTTCTTGCGCTACCCACCTCCATCTCATCGCCACCTCCATCTCATCGCCACACCAAAACCCTCGCCGAGGTCGAAGCCGCCGCCGCCATGGACGGCAGCCTCGGATGGCAGAGGGCCGTAGAAGATCTGGCCGGTGACGACCAGGCGACGCGGGCGGAGCTGCAGGAGATCACGCCCTGGTTCCCAAGCATCCAGATGATGAGGAACCACGTGCACAGCCTCATCAAGGCAATGACGGACGACGAGAAGTGTTGCGCCATGCCCAGTGGCCCGTACGGCGTCGTCGGCGTCCATCCGACGAAGATCCTGCAGTTCGCCATGGGGGAGACGCGGTCGGATGATCCGGACCAGCGTGCGCGCTGGTGGATGTACCGGTCCGCCAGGGCGCCACTGCAGCAGCCAGATCCGAACTGTGTCGCCTCTAGGGCGGAGCGCGTGCGGGAGGTCGTCCTTACCGTCCCCGCGCCAATCAACAGGGCGTACTGGGACAAGTTCCAGCCTGAGCTCCTCCTTACCGATGACGTCTCCGACGTGGATTCGTCGTCCGACTCCGAGCACGAGCACCTCACCTTCGACGCGGACTCTGGCTATGACCCGGAGACCGAGTCATCTGAAGAGTGGGAGGTGGACGTCATCGTCCTCTTTGACGACGAGCCGGATGAGGTGCAGATGGCACCACGGGTTGTGCACCTCCCCATCGACGTGGACGCGCTGTCGGATGTGCCTGACCTCGTCTTCGTCAAGCAAGAGGAGGCGGACGAGGCGGACAAGGTGCCTGTGCAGGAAGTCGAGGCAGACGGCAGGAAGGGGAAGAAGAATGCAAGCAACAAGAGGCCTGGAGATGGGATGGTGCGCTGCCCCGAGAGGCTGAAGATGTTGAAGAAGAATTGAAGCAGAAGCCTTGAAGAAGAAGTGATGCAGCTGAAGAAGACTTTAGGTATGCTGATATAGTAGAGCAGCATATAAGTTAAGTATTTAGGCAATGTTGTTTAGGTGTGCTCATATATGCAGAGAATATAAGTTATTTTATGATGCTATGGTGTTGTTAAGTATGATGGTGAACTAATGTGTTGAACTATGATGGTATGGTCAGTTATGCTAAACTAAGGTATGAATGTTGCTGTTTAGGTGTTGAAGTATCCAATGATGTAGTTAGTTAGTTATGAATATTGTGGTCAGTTAACAATTTGAATGTCTGTATGTGGTGTTCAAGTGTTGAAGTGTTGTTGTTTAGGTACGAATGTTTCTGTTTAGGTATGAATGTTGCTGTTCAAGTGTTGAAGTATCCATGACTAGGGTCCATATGCAACAATTTGTTGCAACAAACTCTTTCCCAAAATAGAAGGGACCCCAGATGCATGTAGTAGGGTACATATGCACATATTCAGTTAAACATTCAGAACTCCGAAAAATTCAGTTAACTAAAATTTAGTGCACTCAGACAACAAATGTAGTTTTCTTATTCTGACTTTGAAAATAGATTTGAGTTAGCTTAGTGCACTACAAAATTCAGTACTGTTAACTATGACCAAATTCAGTTAACTCCCCAAAATTCAGTTAACTGTCAAAGTATAGGTAACTGTCAAAAAATTCAGTTAACTGTCAAAGTATAGTTAACTATGACCAAATTCAGTTAACTCACTAAATCAATAATAAGACACTTCAATTAAATAAAAGTATTTAAATTGAAGTACATACTTCAGTACACAAATTAGTCAAATTACTGAATACTAATAAGTCTGGAACTTCAAGTGCAAGGTCATACTGGACCTGCTACTAATGATTACAATAATCATTGCATCACTCAAATTCTTCAAGCATCTCTTTCAGCTTCCTTATCTTACCCTTGGTGTCTTCCTTATGTTTGAAAAGATCACCAATCATGTACTCTAACTTATTCTTCTCTTGCTTTAGCACATTCCTCTCCAGCACCAGGTTGTCCCTCTCTTGCACCAGACTGTCCCTCTCTTCCATGATATTGTCCCTCTCCTGCTTCATGAGGTCCCTCTCTTTCTCTGCCTTGACCCTCACAACTTGATGAATGTTTGTGAATGATTTGTCAGACATCTTCTTCTTATCAAAATCTTCCTTCATGTCAGCCAGAGCAAGTTGTGTGTTGCCTAGTTGGGCCAGAGCTTGCTCCTTCTCAGCCACCATTTGAGCAAAATCAACCTTAAAAACCTCACCCGGCAACAAAGAAAAATATTCAGTACAATGAAAAAAATAGTTATATATTGGCTCAACTACACTACAAATGTTCAATTTACATGAAGAACAGACAATTTACTTGAGCAAAATTTGTCAGCTTCCACACTTCAGAGTTACACACATTCATGCTCACATCTAGAACTCAGATCTGTGGCCAGGCCGCTCCACTCCAAACACAAGATGGTGGCAGGTAGCTAAAACAAAAGTAAATCAGCTTCATTTACTAACTAACAATGCACACCCAAAGAAACCCTAACCCTACCAGAGAAAGAGATCTAACTTGCACTTCACTGCTGACTGACTCAGCGTCGGACGAACTGCCAGAATCGCTCCAGGAAACCATGGCCACGAGCTGTGCAAATGTTCAAGGCAGGGGATGGGGGAAGGGACCTTGCTGCCGGCAACAGTGGGAGAGGGAGAGAGCGAGAGCGAGAGGGAGAGCGAGAGGATGGAGATTGGGGAACAGGAAGGAGAAAGGGGGACAACAACGATAGGTGGTGGGGGTGGGGGAACGGGAGGAATGAGATCAGCGACGGGGTGCAGTGCGGGTTGAATCGAGTAGACGGCAGGGGCCTTTGTGCAAAATTGCCAGAGCTGACCGGTCCACCATCTGGACTGCCACTTGTCACGCTGTGAGTGGCTGTGGACCAAAATATCACATAGGGTGTCAAGTTGTGGGAGTCCTCAGTAATATTTTGCAAGTTTTGGACTAAAACATCACATTCGGTGCAAGCTTGTGGACCTAAGGTGCTATCACCTCCTTTGTGTTGATCAACATCTTATTAACCGACCTGACAGAAAATCTCCCATGACGGTCAGCTCCCATGCCTAGAAATCTTCCACCTCCGTTGGGCCATGGCCGGCGCGGCTCCGTGCTTGTTTTTTAGGGGAAAGCCAAATTTTATTCATCATAGTCCACAATGGGTGGGATACAACTCGGATCATGGGGTTGGCCCAACCATAGGTGGCGCCCCGGACCGAGACGAAGTGAATATTTGGCTAATCTATGTGCTTCGACATTAGCAGCACGACCTTCGAAAGAAAAATTACACTGAAATAAAGATGCTCTAATATTAATCTCCTGGATGATTGAACCACTTTTGCCTCTTCCTCCACATGAAATGTCAGCCACCGTTTGCTTGGAATCAGAAACGACGATGAAGGTGTGCAGGTTGAGGTCTTCCGCGAGCGCTAAAGCCTCTCTGCAGGCAATGGCCTCGAGTACCGCTGGGTCCTCTAGGCCAGCTACCACCAAAGCAGAGCTGCCTAGGAAATTGCCTTGCCTGTCCCGGCAAACGGCTACTGCTGATCCACCTTTTCTTGCTCTTACTCCAGCATCCATGTGGATCTTGGCATAGCCAGCCGGTGGAGCTTTGGGGCGTGCAGCCCGTGTCTGACCCGTAGCCTGAACTCCTCCCCTCGTCGTAGTGATTCTGACGTTGATCATGTTGAGTTCATCTATGAAGCGCTTGCCAAAAGAGTTAGTAGCTTGAGGTGATTGGAAAATTCCTTCATGAATTGCCTTGCGCCGGGCTGTCCAGATTGCCCAGAGTGTGACCGAGAGCATTACAAACTGATCATGCGTGAGCGACTGCATGAAGGTGAAGAGCCACTGCTTGGCATTGGGTTCTGTGTTGGATACCAGATTTTGAACCAGCTCCTCATCAACAAGAGCCCATACACATCTCGAGCTAGTACAGTTTACCAAGGAGTGTCTCCATGAATCAGGAGAGCCACATAAACTGCAATAAGCATTATCTGCCATGTGCCGATGAGCCCTAATGTCCTCCGTAGGAAGGGATTGCTTTGACAAACGCCAGAGAAACATCCTAACCTTTCCCGGGACCTGGGTCTTCCACAGAGATTTCCATGCTCCTTCCTCCCGCGCGTTATTTGATGTGCCAGCTGTTCCCTCGAGCCATGCCTCACGACGCTATCTTGTTGCTACAAGCATGCGGTAAGCAGATCTGACAGAGAAGTTTCCGCTTGATTCAAAATTCCAGCCCCAAAAATCTTGGAGATTGCGGGTGCACACAGGAATCCCCAATATGATCTGAGCATCCATGGGCATAAATACTTGGTTGACTAGCTAGCTATTCCATGAAGCGCTCGTCTGGTCGATCAGTTCCAAGACCAGGTTAGGCGGATTTGGGTGAATACTCCCATACGGGCGCAACATCTCATCCCTTGGTAGCCACTGGTCTTCCCATATGCGAGTTGATTGACCATTGCCAATTCTACGAATGAGCCCTTGTTTCAATGTGTCCCTACCTTCGATAATGGCTTGCCATATCTGTCTTGGATGGTTGCCCAAGGTCGCCTCCAAAATGGTCGAGTCAGAGAAATATATGCTCTTTAACACACGAGCACTAAGGGAATCTGGTGTTTGGAGTAATCTCCACGCTTGTCGTGCTAACATCGCCATATTGAACAGTTCAAAGTCTTTAAACCCTAGGCCTCCCATTCCCTTTGGCTGCGTCATGCTTTTCCAAGATACTCAGTGAGGTTTTCTTTTGCCATCTTTACTCCCCCATCAGAACTTCCTAATAAGCATATTAAGATGCTCACATAAACCCCTTGGGAGTTTGAAGCATGACCCTTGGGAGTTTGAAGCATGACATTGAGAAAACTGGTATGGATTGGGCAACTGATTTGACTAGAACCTCCTTGCCAGCCGTTGACATGGTGTTTTCCACCCAACCCTGCACCTTGCTCCATAAACGATCTTTGAGGTATTTAAAGGCCCCATTCTTCGAACTCCCAATATCTGATGGCACCCCTAGATACTTCTCATTTAAAGTTTCATTGGGTATATTGAGTAAACCCTTTATTTCAGTTATGGTAGCCTCTGGCACCCCCTTGCTAAAAAAGATTGAAGATTTTGCAAAGTTCACTCGCTGACCTGATGCTTGACAATATGTATCCAGTACTAGGTTCACCTCATTAGCTCCTGCACTATTTGCCTTGCAGAACAGTAGGTTGTCATCAACGAATAACAGATGGCTAACTGGTGGCGCCGTAGGAGCCACTTGTACACCACCCAGATTGGATGACTCACTCTTTGATTTAACAAGCACGACAGACCCTCTGCTGCTAGCAAGAACAAGTACGGAGATATTGGGTCCCCTTGTCTGATTCCTCTTGAAGGTTGGAATTCCTCCAGTCTCTTCCCATTAAACATGACAGAAAACTGTACATTAGTGACCAGTCCCATAACTATGTCCACCCATCTCTCAGTGAACCCCAACTTTACCATGATTACTCTCAAATATGGCCACTCCACCCTATCATAGGCCTTCATCATGTCTAGCTTCAGGGCAAAAGACTGGTGTTTTTTGGCGTTATTTCTCTTCAAAAAATGTACGCACTCGTAAGCAGTGATGATGTTATCAGTGATTAGTCTGCCAGGGACAAAAGCAGACTGTTCCTCAGAAATAATATCAGGTAGTACCACCTTAAGACGAATGGAGATAACTTTGGAAGCATTTTTGTAAAGAACATTACACAAACTAATGGGACAAAACTGGCTCAATAGGGTTGGATTTTTGACCTTGGGAATCAACACGAGTATGGTCTCATTGATGCATGCTGCCGATTTTGTGCCCTCAACAATTTTAAGCACGACTTTGGTGATCTCGTCTCCACATGCATGTCTCCTAGTGCCGCTGAAAGAAGTGAGCAGGAAAGCCGTCTGGACCTGGTGCCTTAGTGGGAAACATTTGAAAAGAGTCGTCTTAACATCTTCTGCACTATACGGAGCATTCAGCATCGCATTCATCGCCTGCGTTACCTTGCATGGTACTGTTTCGAGAACCTATGCCATGTCACCCACCCCTTCTGTCGTGTACAAATCTTTGTAGAAAGCAGTCGTCATATTTTCCATCTCTGCCACATTTTCAGTAACCTGACCATCAGCAAGCTGTAGCGATTTGATCTGGTTTTTGCGTCGCCTCCTGCCCGCTCTCATGTGGAAGAAATAGGTGTTTTTGTCGCCATGCATGTGTTGGGGAACGTTGCAGAAAACAAAAATTTTCCTACGGTTTCACCAAGATCCATCTATGAGTTCATCTAGCAACGAGTCATGGGAGAGAGAGTTTGCATCTACATACCACTTTGTAGATCACGAGCGGAAGCGTTCAACGAACGGGGATGATGGAGTCGTACACACCGTGATCCAAATCACCGGAGATCCTAGCACCGAAAGCACGGCACCTCCGCGTTCAACACACGTACGGTCAGCATAACGTCTCCTTCTTGATCCAGCAAGGCAAAGGAGAGGTTGGGGAAGAAGACTCCAGCAGCAGCACGACGGCGTGGTGATGGTGGAGACGCAGTACTCCGACAGGGCTTCGCCGAGCTCTTACGGAGGAGGAGGAGGTGTTGGAGAGGGAGAGGGAGGCGCCAGGGCATAGGGTGGTCAGCCCCCCTCCCCTCCCCCCTTTATATAACCCCTTGGGGGGGCGCCAGCCCTAGGAGAAGGAATCTCCTAGGGGGGCGGCGGCCAGGGAGGGGGGCTTGCCCCCCAAGCAAGGGGGGCGCCCCCTTTAGGGTTTCCCACCCCAAACCCTAGGCGCATGGGCCCTTGGGGGGTTGGCGCACCAGCCCACTATGGGCTGGTTCCCTCCCTCATACGGCCCATGGGGCCCTCCAGGATAGGTGGCCCCACCCGGTGGACCCCCCGGGACCCTCCGGTGGTCCCGGTACAATACCGATAACCCCGAAACTTGTCCCGATGTCCGTATGACGACTTTCCATATATAAATCTTTACCTACGGACCATTCCGAAACTCCTCGTGACGTCCGGGATCTCATCCGGGACTCCGAACAACATTCGGGTTACTGCATATTCATATCTTCACAACCCTAGCGTCACCGAACCTTAAGTGTGTAGACCCTACGGGTTCGGGAGACATGTAGACATGACCGAGACGGCTCTCGGGCAATAACCAACAGCGGGATCTGGATACCCATGTTGGCTCCCACATGCTCCACGATGATCTCATCGGATGAACCACGATGTCGAGGATTCAATTAATCCCGTATACGATTCCCTTTGTCAATCGGTATTTTACTTGCCTGAGATTCGATCGTCGGTATCCCAATACCTCGTTCAATCTCGTTACCGGCAAGTCACTTTTCTCGTACCGTAATGCATGATCCCGTGATCAAACACTTTGATCACACTGAGCTCATTATGGTGATGCATTACCGAGAGGGCCCGGTGATACCTCTCCGTCAAGCGGAGTGACAAATCCCAGTCTCGATCCATGTCAACCCAACAGACACTTTCAGAGATACCCGTAGTATACCTTTATAGTCACCCAGTTACGTTGTGACGTTTGGCACACCCAAAGCACTCCTACGGTATCCGGGAGTTACACGATCTCATGGTCTAAGGAAAGGATACTTGACATTGGAAAACTCTAGCAAACGAATTAAGCAATCTTATGCTATGTTTAGGATTGGGTCTTGTCCATCACATCGTTCTCCTAATGATGTGATCTCGTTCTCGATGACATCCAATGTCCATAGTCAGGAAACCATGACTATCTGTCGATCAACGAGCTAGTCAACTAGAGGCTCACTAGGGACATATTGTTGTCTGTTATTCACACATGTATTACGATTTCCGGATAACACAATTATAGCACGAATAAAGACAATTATCATGAATAAGGAAATATAATAATAATGATTTTATTATTGCCTCTAGGGCATATTTCCAACAGTCTCCCACTTGCACTAGAGTCAATAATCTAGTTACATTGTGATGAATCGAACACCCATAGAGTTCTGGTGCTGATCATGTTTTGCCTTAGGGAGAGGTTTAGTCAACGGATCTGCGACATTCAGATCCGTGTGCACTTTAAAAATCTCTATGTCTCCATCTTGAACATTTTCATGAATGGAGTTGAAGCGACGCTTGATGTGCCTGGTCTTTTTGTGAAACCTGGGCTCCTTTGCAAGTGCAATAGCTCCAGTGTTGTCACAGAAGAGCTTGATTGGCCCCGACGCATTGGGTATGACTCCGAGGTCGGTGATGAACTCCTTCACCCAAATTGCTTCATGTGCTGCCTCCGAGGCTGCCATGTACTCCGCTTCACATGTAGATCCCGCCACGACGCTTTGCTTGCAACTGCACCAGCTTACTGCCCCACCATTCAAAATATACACGTATCCAGTTTGTGACTTAGAGTCATCCAGATCTGTGTCGAAGCTAGCGTCGACGTAACCTTTTACGACGAGCTCTTCGTCACCTCCATAAACGAGAAACATTTCTTTGGTCCTTTTCAGGTACTTCAGAATATTCTTGACCGCTGTCCAGTGTTCCTTGCCGGGATTACTTTGGTACCTACCTACCAAACTTACGACAAGGTTTACATCAGGTCTGGTACACAGCATGGCATACATAATAGAACCTATGGCTGAGGCATAGGGGATGTCGCTCATCTCTTCTATATCTTCTGCCGTGGTCGGACATTGAGCTGAGCTCAATTTCACACCTTGTAACACAGGTAAGAACCCTTTCTTAGATTGATCCATATTGAATTTCTTCAATATCTTATCAAGGTATGTGCTTTGTGAAAGACCTATGAGGCGTCTCGATCTATCTCTATAGATCTTGATGCCTAATATATAAGCAGCTTCTCCAAGGTCCTTCATTGAAAAACTCTTATTCAAGTAGGCCTTAATGTTGTCCAAGAGTTCTATATCATTTCCCATCAAAAGTATGTCGTCTACATATAATATGAGAAATGCTACAGAGCTCCCACTCACTTTCTTGTAAACACAGGCTTCTCCATAAGTCTGTGTAAACCCAAACGCTTTGATCATCTCATCAAAGCGAATGTTCCAACTCCGAGATGCTTGCACCAGCCCATAAATCGAGCGTTGGAGCTTGCACACCTTGTCAGCGTTCTTAGGATCGACAAAACCTTCCGGCTGCATCATATACAATTCTTCCTTAAGGAAACCATTAAGGAATGCCGTTTTGACGTCCATTTGCCATATCTCATAATCATAGTATGCGGCAATTGCTAACATGATTCGGACGGACTTCAGCTTCGCTACCGGTGAGAAAGTCTCATCGTAGTCAATTCCTTGAACTTGTCGATAACCCTTAGCGACAAGCCGAGCTTTATAGATGGTCACATTACCATCCGCGTCTGTCTTCTTCTTAAAGATCCATTTATTTTCTATGGCTCGCCGTTCAACGGGCAAGTCAGTCAAAGTCCATACTTCGTTTTCATACATGGATCCTATCTCGGATTTCATGGCTTCTAGCCATTTGTCGGAATCCGGGCCCGCCATTGCTTCCTCATAGTTCGAAGGTTCACCGTTGTCTAACAACATGATTTCCAAGACAGGGTTGCCGTACCATTCTGGTGCGAAACGTGTCCTTGTGGACCTTCGAATTTCAGTAGGAGCTTGATTAGAAGTATCTTGATCATCATCATTAATTTCCTCTCCAGTCGGTGCAGGCACCTCAGAAACGTTTTCTTGAGTTTCGCCGTTTTCCGGTTCAAGAGGCAACACTTCATCAAGTTCTACTTTCCTCCCACTTACTTCTTTCGAGAGAAACTCTTTCTCTAGAAAGGATCCATTCTTGGCAACAAAGATCTTGCCTTCGGATCTGAGGTAGAAGGTATACCCAACAGTTTCTTTAGGGTATCCTATGAAGACGCATTTTTCCGACTTGGGTTCGAGCTTTTCAGGTTGAAGTTTCTTGACATAAGCATCGCATCCCCAAACTTTTAGAAACGACAGCTTAGGTTTCTTCCCAAACCATAATTCATACGGTGTCGTCTCAACGGATTTCAACGGAGCCCTATTTAAAGTGAATGCGGCAGTTTCTAAAGCATATCCCCAAAAAGATAGCGGTAAGTCGGTAAGAGACATCATAGATCGCACCATATCTAATAGAGTGCGATTATGACGTTCGGACACACCATTACGATGAGGTGTTCCAGGCGGCGTGAGTTGTGAAACTATTCCACATTTTCTTAAGTGTGTGCCAAATTCGTGACTCAAGTATTCTCCTCCACGATCTGATCGTAGAAACTTGATCTTTCTCTCACGTTGATTTTCAACCTCACTCTGAAATTCCTTGAACTTTTCAAAGGTCTCAGACTTGTGTTTCATTAAGTAGACATACCCATATCTACTCAAGTCATCAGTGAGGGTGAGAACATAACGATAGCCACCGCGAGCCTCAACACTCATTGGACCGCACACATCGGTATGTATGATTTCCAATAAGTTGGTTGCTCGCTCCATTGTTCCTGAGAACGGAGTCTTGGTCATTTTACCCATGAGGCATGGTTCGCACGTGTCAAATGATTCATAATCAAGAGACTCTAAAAGTCCATCTGCATGGAGCTTCTTCATGCGTTTGACACCTATGTGACCAAGGTGGCAGTGCCACAAATATGTGGGACTATTGTTATCAACTTTAACTCTTTTGGTATTCACACTATGAATATGTGTATCATCACGTACGAGATTCATCAAGAATAAACCATTAACCATCGGAGCATGACCATAAAACATATCTCTCATATAAATGGAACAACCATTATTCTCGGATTTAAATGAGTAGCCATCTCGAATTAAACGAGATCCAGATACAATGTTCATGCTCAAACTTGGCACTAAATAACAATTATTGAGGTTTAAAACTAATCCCGTAGGTAAATGTAGAGGCAGCGTGCCGACGGCGATCACATCGACCTTGGAACCATTCCCGACGCGCATCGTCACCTCGTCCTTCGCCAGTCTCCATTTATTCCGCAGCTCCTGCTTTGAGTTACAAATGTGAGCAACTGCACCGGTATCAAATACCCAAGAGCTACTACGAGTATTGGTAAGGTACACATCAATTACATGTATATCACATATACCTTTGGTTTTGCCGGCCTTCTTGTCTGCTAAGTATTTGGGGCAGTTCCGCTTCCAGTGACCACTTCCCTTGCAATAAAAACACTCAGTCTCGGGCTTGGGTCCATTCTTTGGCTTCTTCCCGGCAACTTGCTTACCGGGCGCGGCAACTTCCTTGCCGTCCTTCTTGAAGTTCTTTTTACCCTTGCCCTTCTTGAACTTAGTGGTTTTATTCACCATCAACACTTGATGCTCCTTCTTGATTTCTACCTCTGCTGATTTCAGCATAGCATATACCTCAGGAATGGTCTTTACCATCCCCTGCATATTGTAGTTCATCACAAAGCTCTTGTAACTAGGTGGAAGCGACTGAAGGATTCTGTCAATGACCACTTCTTCCGGGAGATTAACTTCCAGTTGAGTCAAGCGGTTGTGCAACCCAGACATTCTGAGTATGTGTTCACTGACAGAGCTATTTTCCTCCATCTTACAGCTAAAGAATTTGTTGGAGATTTCATATCTCTCAACCCGGGCATGAGCTTGGAAAACCATTTTCAGCTCTTCGAACATCTCATATGCTCCATGTCTCTCAAAACGTTTTTGGAGCCCCGGCTCTAAGCTGTAAAGCATGCCGCACTGAACGAGGGAGTAATCATCGCAGCGTGACTGCCAAGCGTTCATAACGTCTTGTTGTGCAGGGAGAATAGGTGCGTCACCCAGCGGTGCTCGTAGGACATAATGTTTCTTGGCAGCTATGAGGATGATCCTCAGGTTCCGGACCCAGTCCGTATAGTTGCTACCATCGTCTTTCAGCTTGGTTTTCTCTAGGAACACGTTGAAGTTGAGGACTACGTTGGCCATTTGATCTACAAGACATATTGTAAAATATTTAGACTAAGTTCATGATAATAAAGTTCATTTAATCAAATTATTTAATGAACTCCCACTTAGATAGACATCCCTCTACTAGTCATCTAAGTATTACATGATCCGAGTCAACTAGGCCGTGTCCGATCATCACGTGAGACGGACTAGTCAACATCGGTGAACATCTTCATGTTGATCGTATCTTCTATACGACTCATGCTCGACCTTTCGGTCTTCTGTGTTCCGAGGCCATGTCTGTACATGCTAGGCTCGTCAAGTCAACGTAAGTGTTTCGCGTGTGTAAATCTGTCTTACACCCGTTGTATGTGAACGTTAGAATCTATCACACCCGATCATCACGTGGTGCTTCGAAACAACGAACTGTCGCAACGGTGCACAGTTAGGGAGAACACTTTCTTGAAATTATTATGAGGGATCATCTTATTTACTACCGTTGTTCTAAGTAAACAAGATGCAAAACATGATAAACATCACATGCAATCAAATAATAAATGTGACATGATATGGCCAATATCACATAGCTCCTTTGATCTCCATCTTGGGGCTCCATGATCATCTTGTCACCGGCTTGACACCATGATCTTCATCATCATGATCTTCATCATCGTGTCTCCATGAAGTTGCTCGCCAACTATTACTTCTACTACTATGGCTAACGCGTTTAGCAATAAAGTAAAGTAATTTACATGGCGTTTCTCAATGACATGCAGGTCATACAAAAAATAAAGACAACTCCTATGGCTCCTGCCGGTTGTCATACTCATCGACATGCAAGTCGTGATTCCTATTACAATAGCATGAACATCTCATACATCACATATAGATCATTCATCATACATCACAACTTTGGCCATATCATATCACAAAGCACTTGCTGCAAAAACAAGTTAGACGTCCTCTAATTGTTGTTGCAAGTTTTTACGTGGCTGAATTAGGGTTCTAGCAAGAACGTTTTCTTACCTACGTGAAAACCACAACGTGATTTGTCAACTTCTATTTACCCTTCATAAGGACCCTTTTCATCGAATCCGCTCCAACTAAAGTGGGAGAGACAGACACCCGCTAGCCACCTTATGCAACTAGTGCATGTTAGTCGGTGGAACCGGTCTCACGTAAGCGTACGTGTAAGGTTGGTCCGGGCCGCTTCATCCCACAATACCGCTGAAGCAAGATAAGACTAGTAGCGGCAAGAAGAGTTGACAACATCAACGCCCACAACAAATTGTGTTCTACTCGTGCAATAGAGAACTACGCATAGACCTAGCTCATGATGCCACTGTTGGGGAACGTTGCAGAAAACAAAAATTTTCCTACGGTTTCACCAAGATCCATCTATGAGTTCATCTAGCAACGAGTCATGGGAGAGAGAGTTTGCATCTACATACCACTTTGTAGATCACGAGCGGAAGCGTTCAACGAACGGGGATGATGGAGTCGTACACACCGTGATCCAAATCACCGGAGATCCTAGCACCGAAAGCACGGCACCTCCGCGTTCAACACACGTACGGTCAGCGTAACGTCTCCTTCTTCTTGATCCAGCAAGGCAAAGGAGAGGTTGGGGAAGAAGACTCCAGCAGCAGCACGACGGCGTGGTGATGGTGGAGACGCAGTACTCCGACAGGGCTTCGCCGAGCTCTTACGGAGGAGGAGGAGGTGTTGGAGAGGGAGAGGGAGGCGCCAGGGCATAGGGTGGTCAGCCCCCTCCCCTCCCCCCTTTATATAACCCCTTGGGGGGGCGCCGACCCTAGGAGAAGGAATCTCCTAGGGGGGGCGGCGGCCAGGGAGGGGGGCTTGCCTCCCAAGCAAGGGGGGCGCCCCCTTTAGGGTTTCCCCCCCCCCAAACCCTAGGCGCATGGGCCCTTGGGGGGGTTGGCGCACCAGCCCACTATGGGATGGTTCCCTCCCTCATACGGCCCATGGGGCCCTCCGGGATAGGTGGCCCCCCCGGTGGACCCCCCCGGACCCTCCGGTGGTCCCGGTACAATACCGATAACCCCGAAACTTGTCCCGATGTCCGTATGATGACTTTCCATATATAAATATTTACCTCCGGACCATTCTGAAACTCCTCGTGACGTCCGGGATCTCATCCGGGACTCCGAACAACATTCGGGTTACTGCATATTCATATCTTCACAACCCTAGCGTCACCGAACCTTAAGTGTGTAGACCCTACGGGTTCGGGAGACATGTAGACATGACCGAGACGGCTCTCGGGCAATAACCAACAGCGGGATCTGGATACCCATGTTGGCTCCCACATGCTCTACGATGATCTCATCGGATGAACCACGATGTCGAGGATTCAATTAATCCCGTATACGATTCCCTTTGTCAATCGGTATTTTACTTGCCCGAGATTCGATCGTCGGTATCCCAATACCTCGTTCAATCTCGTTACCGGCAAGTCACTTTTCTCGTACCGTAATGCATGATCCCGTGATCAAACACTTTGATCACATTGAGCTCATTATGATGATGCATTACCGAGAGGGCCCGGTGATACCTCTCCGTCAAGCGGAGTGACAAATCTCAGTCTCGATCCATGTCAACCCAACAGACACTTTCAGAGATACCCGTAGTATACCTTTATAGTCACCCAGTTACGTTGTGACGTTTGGCACACCCAAAGCACTCCTACGGTATCCGGGAGTTACACGATCTCATGGTCTAAGGAAAGGATACTTGACATTGGAAAACTCTAGCAAACGAATTAAGCGATCTTATGCTATGTTTAGGATTGGGTCTTGTCCATCACATCATTCTCCTAATGATGTGATCTCGTTCTCGATGACATCCAATGTCCATAGTCAGGAAACCATGACTATCTGTCGATCAACGAGCTAGTCAACTAGAGGCTCACTAGGGACATATTGTTGTCTGTTATTCACACATGTATTACGATTTCCGGATAACACAATTATAGCACGAATAAAGACAATTATCATGAATAAGGAAATATAATAATAATGCTTTTATTATTGCCTCTAGGGCATATTTCCAACAGCATGAGCCAGTCAACCCTGGCACGTTGCCTCCACAAGATCTCCTTGGTGAAAAAGTTCAATCAAGTGGTCACATATTTTTGTCTCCTGCCGTGAGGGGCCGGATCTTCCTGGGAGTTCGCGCAACACCTGTAGTTGCTTTTTTAATTCAGCTATCTCTCTACGCACACTGCCAAAATGTTGTCGATCCCAAGTAGCCAGGTCACCCGACAGCGCTTGTAGCTTTGTCTTCACCTGCTCCACCGAATCCCCCTGCACCTGGTTCCAACCCGCATGCACCACTGTATCCAACATCGAGTCGCGCTCCCATCATACTTCATATTTAAACGGTCGTGGCCCCCTTCTGCATGCATGCATTGCTTGGAGCCTAAGCATCATAGGTACGTGGTCAGATGTAGCAGCAGTAAGGTGCTCCAGAGAAGCATCTGGGAAGGCCAGAACCCAAGCGGGATTAGCCACGCCCCTGTCCAACCGCACCCTTGTGTACGTGCCGCCCACCACCTTCTTCTCAAAGGTCCAGTTCTGTCCCTTATAACCAATGTCAGATAAACCGCACGTGTCAATAGCGTCTCAGAATGCGTCCATCTGCGCCTGGCTTCGCTGCCCAATTCCATCGTGCTCATGGGCATGAAGTACTTCGTTAAAATCCCCAATGACTATCCATGGATCGTTGCTCGTTCCTGCAATTCCACGCAACATGTCCCAAGTTTTGTGCCGCTCACTTGTTTGGGCCTCACCATACACAAAGGTGATTCTGGTTTTGATATCTACCATCTGTTCAACCAAAACGTCTATGTGATACTCAGAATAACCGATAACCTCGAGCTTTATTTCCTCATTCCAAAAAATACCTAGTCCACCACTCCTGCCGGAGCTGTTTACAACAAAGCTTTTATTATAACCTAGAGTTCCTATCAGATTCTCAACTCGTGAGCCCTCTAACTGAGTTTCAAGGATGCATACAATAGAGGGGGCAAGTTGCTTCGAAAGATCTTGAAGCTCTCGAACTGTCGCGGGTCTGCCAGCCCCACGACAGTTCCAAACTAGGCAACTCATTGCGCCAGGCGCGACCCGTTGATAGGGCCCGCCGATTGCGCATTGTTTTGGGTGTTTGAGTGTTTGTTCTTCACTTGGTTCTTCTCCAACTGAGGTGGGTTGGTCTTCGTTCTTTTGGTTTCTTGCTTAGACGAAGGGCTCTGTGGAACAGTTTCTGTGGCAAGTGTTTGAGGTTCCATCGAAGATGATGGGGTGGCTCCTGGAGCAGTAAGCAAGAGCGCATTTGCAAGGGCACCTCTCTTACGATTCCCTTCTCCTTCTTCCATCTGTGTATCCGGATCAGTAGCAGGGTCATATTTGCTTTTTTTTTTAGAACTATATTTGCGTGGCTCCGTGCTTGGTGGTCGGTGGGTTTTTTCTAACACAAGGACCAAATGACTAGCCCGAGAGAAGGCCCAACATATTACCTCGGCCCATGCAGCTCTTCACTGACTAAACCCCAACGCCCCGGACGTATAAAATCGCCCACTCCTCGCAATCACCTGCCTACGCCGCCGCCGCTCCTCCCTGATCCCGCCGCCGCCGCCGCCGCCGCGCTCTCACCAGGCACCACCGCAAACATGGCTGCTGTCCTCACCCGCCCGACGCCGGGCACGGTCCAGTGCTTCGGGCGCAAGAAGACGGCGGTGGCCGTCGCGTACACCAAGCCAGGGCGCGGCCTCATCAAGGTGAACGGCGCTCCCATCGAGCTGATCCGCCCGGAGATGCTCCGCCTGAAGGCGTTCGAGCCCATCATGCTCGCCGGCCGCTCTCGCTTCAAGGACATCGACATGAGGATCCGCGTCCGCGGCGGCGGGAAGACCTCCCAGATCTACGCCATCCGCCAGGCCGTCGCCAAGGCGCTCGTCGCCTACTACCAGAAGTATGTTGACGAGGCCGCCAAGAAGGAGGTCAAGGACATCTTCGCCCGCTACGACCGTACCCTCCTCGTCGCCGACCCCCGTCGCTGCGAGCCCAAGAAGTTCGGTGGTCGCGGCGCCCGCGCGAGGTTCCAGAAGTCTTACCGTTGATTGGCCCGCAGGATCGTCGTCTATTGGGTGGTTTTCTCTGCTTTACCTCCCCAGTTTTAGACCCCGTATGATTAGTTCCGGACCTTGGCAAGATATTGTGGTATGATGTGCTGTGAGATGTTTTAAGACTACTACTGGGTAGTTGCTCGATTATGTTTTTTACTTGTTATGTTAAGGAATTTTGATATGGTTGCGTGCTTGCACTATATTTTATGCTATGTTTCAGGTTTCATGCTAAATGATGTTGTCTGATGACTGATGTTATGTTTAAGTTAGCCGGATGAGTTGAATGATGCAAATGCAATCACTTTGATCTTCTAGGAAATGCCCATGTTGCTCTTTATTCTTTGCATCTTCGGTTGGATCTTCAGTACAATTTATATAATAAGAGTATTAAGACTGATTTGCTTAGGATGATATGGTTGATTTCTGTGCTTTACCTCACAAATTCTAGAATGTTGATGCTTTTGTTCTGGCTCGTGTCTAGACATCATGATATGAATGTGATGTGAGATGTTTGAGGATATCGGGTAGTTGCTTTGCTTGATGCCCAATTTGAGGAATTTTGATATCATTACCTTGTATTGATGCTATGTTTCCAGTTTCATTAGATTGTTGCAAATAAATATCATTTTGATCAACTATGAATTGCCCATTTTGCTCTTGTTCAGCACATCTTTGGTTACGAGTGATCTGTCTGGGCATGTTGTGCTAACTGGTATTCAACTATATCAGCACTCGGCTGTTGCATATTGTGTGTATATTGATGATGTCAAGTAGCAAACTAGCAAATGATGCTTGTTATCATCTATGGCAAAAGCACAAGTATAATACATTGTAAATAACGTTTAGTTCATCTTCCTTTTTCGTTTAACTAGCCTATAAGTAGAAGTTTTGATTGATGGAAACATAGTGTAGCTCCTTGCATACATGTCTTAGTATCTACCTATAGGAAAGACATGGTAACTGATTTTAGCAGAATAAGTTTAATCCTAAATCAAACACATATCACCGTGTTTCTAGTTCTATGCTATGTCTGTGATTTCTAAATTAAGTTACCTAGATAGAGCATTTCATCATATAGCTTTTAAAATTGGTACTATAGTTCAGAATGTTCGTAAACAGTAGAAAAATCCACATCTGAAATGGTTCTCAGCAACACAGTGCAATAATGCTGCCATTCCTGACTATCTGCTACCAGTCTATTCGGTATGCTTGCATTCTACTGCTGTGTTGAGTTTCAGTTTGAAACAAGTGTTGCAATTTCTTGGGCTATTCTGTTCTTTTGACCTGTGTCATTGCTTCAAATTTCTATTGTAGTTTTGGTTTGTGATCTCAGTGCAACATTGTAGCATTGGCTATGCTTCTCCTGTGTCATCTGCTGTGTGTTTGATCTATGTCATATCTGATGTTACAAGGATTTTGCTTAACTGTGATACAGAATCCATTCCTGCTGTTTCTGAAATCACCTGGTGGAGAGCAGCAGTTTCGTGAGGTTCTGCTCACGTTAGTTGTCCCAATTCTTGTTTCATTTTTGAGTGTGCCTTAGTTTTTTCTCTTAACTGATGTGAATTGCGGTAAATGTAATGCAGTCGGGACGATGTATTTTGGAACCTTGCTGCATTTTGTGCGTTGGATACCTAGCACCAGGTAGAGATTTGTGAGCCAATAGCGTGGGCTCCCAGCTTGCAGGCAATGCTTTGTTCGGACAGCTCTGTGTTTTAAGACCCATGACTACCGTTTTGCTTCAGACCTGCGAACTAGTTAGACTGTTTTGCTTCAGAACTGCTGACGTGGTTAGACTGTTGTGGAACGTATGCAATGGTTAGTACAATTCTTGACATTTGGGGACATTGTTGTGCATGCTGATTGTGAATTATGGAAGCTTTGTTGTAAAATATTGGCTTTTGAAATATGAAATGTACTCCCTCTGTCTCAAAGTGTAGTGTCAAAAAACATCTTACATTGAGTAATAATCTTTGTTATGGTTTTTCATATTCTCAGTCGCTGATCTGGGGCCTAAAGAAAAATTCCTTGAACAAAAGAAAGAAGGACACTCGACAATCTGCACCACTGCCATGAATGCAGTAGAAATGTGGCACTTAGACACCTGCGAATTCGATAACCAAATTTTAGCTCTTTTGGGCGATCTGAATAGCACTTGTTTAGCCAAATTTCGGGATGGGAATGAGCCGACCTGGCCCTGGCCCTTGTGGCGCCAAGGTCAATTTAAGAGGTGACCGGTCGACCCATATAAAGAATACTCTGTGACTTCGTTGGCTCAATATTTCGGGTGGATCCAAATTCTTGCTTTACATTGTCTTGGATAAACAGGATGTTAAAATTAGGCACAATTTAATGGAATCCGTGTAAAAATTAAGATTTCTAATACGTGGTTAACAAAAAAATCAAGTCGTTTGCTTGTGGTTTTGTACATGCGCATATTGCCGAAACATATGAACACAATTTTGTTGTTCATAGTGTTCGCCGGAAATTATTCGACAGACTACATCACAAAATCGGATCCTACGACAAAGCCCTCGCGACGATGATTGCAACTGCTGTGAGATATAGTAGTAAGACTATAAGGTGGGTTGACCCGCTGAATGATAACCCACAAGTATAGGCGATCACAACAATTTTTGAGGGTAGAGTATTCAACCCAAATTTATACATTCGCCACAAGGAGAGCCAAAGAATATTTAAAGGTATTAGCAACAGAATTGTCAATTCAACCACACCTGAAGATTAATTATCTACAGTAAGTAATCAGTAGCAAAGTAATATGATAGTTTTGATAGTAGTGACAGCAACAATTGTAACAGTAACAGTGATAGCAGTAATTTTGTAGCAAGTGTAACAGTGATGATAGCAGTAGTAACTTAGTAGTAACAATATAAGATAAATTCGTAGGATTGGATCGGTGACTTGTTGGATGATATTCATCATGAGACAATTATAACCTAGGACGATACGACACTAGCTCCAGTTCGTCAATATAATGTAGGCATGTATTCCGTAAATAGTCATACATGCTTATGGAAAGAACTTGCATGACATCTTTTGTCCTACCCTTCCGTGGCAGCTGGGTCCATATTGAAAACTAAGGGATATTAAGGTCTCCTTTTAATAGAGAACCGGAACAAAGCATTAACACATAGTGAATACATGAACTCCTCAAACTATGATCATCACCGGAAGAAGTCTCGGTTTCTGTCACTCCGGGGTTACCGGATCATAACATCTAGTAGGTGACTATAACTTGCAAGATTGGATCTAGAACATGAATATAATGATGATAACATAAACGGTTCAGATCTGAGTTCATGACACCCGGGCCCAAAGTGACAAGCATTAAGCATGGCAAAGTCATAACAACATCAATCTAAGAACATAGTGGATACTAGGGATCAAGCCCTAACAAAACTAACTCTATTACATGATGAATCTCATCCAACTCCTCACCGATCAGCGAGCCTACGAAGGAATTACTCACTCCCAGTGGGGAACATCATGGAATTGGCGATGGAGAAGGTTTTTTTAAACAACTTGAACTTTATTAATTAGAAATAATAGTTACATCGTCTATCAGAAGAGTTACAAGATTTTCCATGGGCTACTCTATCCAATCCCTAGTCGTGGAACATTTTGCTAATCTAGCAAGTTCATGAGCTACTTTGTTCGCTTCTCTATTACAATGTTCAAAGCTGGTTTGTGGAAAATCACAGGACATAAAAAAACAATCCTCAAAAATTGCCGCCGCTGCCCCCGCAGACTCTCCACTATTATTCATTGTGTCAATGACATCCATATTATCAGAATTGATAATGAGACGATTGCAGCCCATTTTTTGTGCCAATAGTAAACCAAACCTGAGTGCTAACGCCTCCGCTGTCAGAGCATCCACACAATACTGAATCTTCCGGTTACCACCTACTATGAAATTTCCTTTGTCATCTATGATAACAGCACCCGTTGTGCCCCGTAGCTGATCATGATCAAAAGAAGCATCCACATTCAATTTAACAAACCCCATGGGAGGTCTGCGCCATCCTTCATTCTTTCTCTTTGCTTTAGGTGAGTGGGCATTTACATAATTCGCTGTTATAGCCCTAATCCCCATGGAGGTTTGAGACGCCTCTTGAGACTTACCCTCATGGACTAGTTTCCATCTATTCCATCATAAATACCAAGCAGCTATAGCGATTAGTTCCCCTGCATTCTGAGATCCCAAGATAGGTAATTCATGATCAGGCATAAGGAGTAAGAATTCAAGGACTGCCTCTCCTGCACGGTCAATGACGCAGGCTTTTTTACCACTTCATACAGCCCCAAATATTCCCACACTTCTTTTGCCCTTTGGCACAGAAATAATATATGTTTCGTGTCCTCTTGCCCATCCAAACATGCTGGGCATATTGGCTGAGTTTTAATATGTTTGTTGGCCAGTGTCTTCTGGCGATGGAGAAGGGTTGGTGATGATGAAGAACGAAGACCCCCCTCTCCGGAGCCCCAAACGGACTTCAGATCTGGCCTCCCGATGAAGAACAGGAGGTGACGGCGGCTCCGTCTCGTGGATCGCGATAATTCTTTCTCCCTGATTTTTTTTTGGAAAAAAAATAGGAATTTATAGCGTCGGTTTCAGGGTCTGCGGGGCCATCTGGTGGGGACAACCCACCTGGGCACGCCCTGGTGGGTTGTGCCCACCCAGGCCCCCCTCTCCGGTAGGTCTTGGCTCCAGAAATTCTTATATTTGATACAAAAATTCCTCGCAAAGTTTCGTTCCATTCCGAGAACTTTTATTTCTGCACAAAAACAACACCATGGTAGTTCTGCTGAAAACAACGTCAGTCTGGGGTTAGTTTCATTCAAATCATGCAAATTAGAGTCCAAAACAAGAGGAAAAACGTTAGGAAAAGTAGATACGTTGGAGACGTATCAACTCCCCAAGCCTAAACCTTTTTTTTGTCCTCAAGCAATTCAGTTGATAAACTGAAAGTGAAAAAGAAAAACTTTTATGAACTCTTTTGCTCTTGTTTGCATAAATAAGCTTAAACAACACCCAGGTTTTCAGCCAACATTATAACTAACCATGCCGACAATAAGTCTTAAAGATTATATTGACTCATTCAATGATATAATCAGCTAGCGAGCAATAATAAGATATCTCAAATGGCAACACGTTGTCAAAACAACCTGCTACCTCTTGAGCACTGCGTTGGTTTTTCCTTGAAGAGGAAAGGGTGATGCAGCAAAGTAGCGTAAGTATTTCCCTCAGTTTTTGAGAACCAAGGTATCAATCCAGTAGGAGGCCACGCTCAAGTCCCTTGTACCTACACAAATAAATAAGAACCTTGCAACCAACGCGATAAAGGGGTTTTCAGTCCCTTCACGGCCACTTGCAAAAGTGAGATCTGATAGAGATGATAATATTTTTGGTATTTTTATGATAAAGATAAAAGTAAAGATTGCAAAGTAAAAATATATTGGAAACTTATATGATGGAAAATAGACCCGGAGGCCATAGGTTTCACTAGTGGCTTATCTCAAGATAGCATAAGTATTAGGGTGGGTAAACAAATTACTGTCGAGCAATTGATAGAATTGAGCATAGTTATGAGAATATCTAGGTATGATCATGTATATAGGCATCACGTCCGTGACAAGTAGACCGACTCCTGCCTACATCTACTACTATTACTCCACACATCGACCGCTATCCAGCATGCATCTAGAGTATTAAGTTCATAAGAACAGAGTAACGCTTTAAGCAAGATGACATGATGTAGAGGGATAAACTCATGCAATATGATATAAACCCCATATTTTTATCCTCGATGGCAACAATACAATACGTGTTGTTTCCCCTACTGTCACTGGGATCGAGCACCGCAAGATTGAACCCAAAGCTAAGAACTTCTCCCATTGCAAGAAAGATCAATTTAGTAGGCCAAACCAAACTAATAATTCAAAGAGAATTGCAAAGATAACCAATCATACATAAAAGAATTCAAAGAAGATTCAAATATTGTTCATAGATAATCTTGATCATAAACCCACAATTCATCGGATCTCGACAAACACACCACAAAAGAAGATTACATCGAATAGATCTCCAAGAGAATCAATGAGAACTTTGTGTTGAGATCTAAAGAGCGAGAAGAAGCCATCTAGCTAATAACTATGGACCCGAAGGTCTAAGGTAAACTACTCACACATCATTGGAGAGGCTATGGTGTTGATGTAGAAGCCCTCCATGATCAATGCCCCCTCCGGCGGAGCGCCGGAAAAGGCCTCAAGATGGGATCTCACGGGTACAGAAGGTTGCGGCGGTGGAAATAGGGTTTTGGCTCCTCTACTGATGGTTTGGGGGTACGTAGGTAAATATAGGAGGAAGAAGTAGGTCGGTGGAGCCACAAGGGGCCCACGAGGGTGGAGGGCGCCCCTGCCTCGTGGCTTCCTTGTCGGTTGCTTGACGCTCACTCCAAGTCCTCTGGATCACGTTTGTTCCAAAAATCACATTCCCGAAGGTTTCATTCCGTTTGGACTCCGTTTGATATTCTTTTTCTGCGAAACACTGAAATAGGAAAAAAACAATTTGGGATGGGCCTCCGCTTAATAGGTTAGTCCCAAAAATAATATAAAAGTGTATAAATAAGCCCATTAAACATCCAAAACAGAATATATAATAGCATGGAACAATAAAAAATTATAGATACGTTGGAGAAGTATCAAGCATCCCCAAGCTTAATTCCTGCTCGTCCTCGAGTAGGTAAATGATAAAAACAGAATTTTTGAGGTGGAATGCTTCTTTGCATAATTCTCAATGTAATTCTTTTTATTGTGGCATGAATATTTAGATCCGAAATATTCAAGATAAAGTTTAATGTTGACATAAAAACAATAATACTTCAAACATTCTAACCAATCAATTATGTCTTATCAAAATAACATAGCCAAAGAAAGCTCATCCCTACAAAATCATATAGTTAGGCCATGCTTCAGTTTCGTCACACAAACGTTCTCATCATGCATAACCCCGATGACAAGCCGAGAAATTGGTTCATACATTTTAACGCGCTTCAGCCTTTTCAATCCTTACACAATACATGAGCGTAAGCCATGGATATAGCACTATGGGTGGAATAAAGTATAATGATGGGGGTTATGTGAGAAGACAAAAAGATAGAAAGTCTCACATTGACGCGGCTAATCAATAGGATATGGAGATGCCCATCAATTGATGTCAATGAGAGGAGTAGGGATTGCCATGCAACGGATGCACTAGAGCTATAAATATATGAAAGCTCAACAAAAGAAACTAAGTGGGTGTGCATACAACTTGCTTGCTCACGAAGACCTAGGGCATTTTGAGGAAGCCCATCATTGGAATATACAAGCCAAGTTCTATAATGAAAAATTTCCACTAGTAAGTGAAAGTGATAACATAGGAGACTTTCTATCATGAAGATCATGGTGCTACTTTGAAGCACAAGTGTGGAAAAAGGATAGTAACATTGCCCCTTTGTCGGTGTACTAAAGTAGGGGTACCTTAGTACCCCAGACTTGTGCACGGGCAGTCGTAGCACCCTGCGGCAAGGCCCGCCCCGGAAGCGCCAAGAGAAGACCAAGCATTCAAGACAAGGCCCCCGGCAAGAGGAGCTTGCCGGGCCAAGAAGACAAGACCCCGGCAAGAGGAGCTTGCCGGGCCGGGAAGACAAGACCCCGGCAAGAGGAGCTTGCCGGGACGACTGAGCCCATGTAAGGCCATCCAAGAACAAAGTATACGAGACAGAAGATCGAGCCCCCGACAAGAGGAGCTTGTCGGGAAGGCCGAACCCAGGCACCACAAGAGAAGCCCGCCGTGGCGCGCCAGGCGCCCCGGCAAGGCCTGATAGCTGGCACGCTATCAGGCACAGGAAGACGACCCCCGCGGCAAGCCACTTGCCGCGGCAAGATCGCCACCTCAAGACTGCGCTCCAGCTCGCCCGCCCACGCGTCGCTCTGGGGCTTCCCCCGAGGGCACGTGGCGAGGCACCGCGCAGCCTGGGGCATGCGGTGGCATGCAGCCGCCATCGTGGCGAACGGTGGCGCACCTAACGGTCCGCCTCGGTGCTGTCCGGGCGACCGTGACGGGCATTTAATGCCCTTGTCCCCTACCGTCAGAAGTAGGTATGATAACACTGTGCCGCACTGTAGCACCACCGTTCCCACACTATTACAGCTACCACCCCTTTTACACTTTTACCCCTTTCTCTTACGTTGACACCTGTCGGTGACCCCTTTGCGCTATAAAAGGAGGCCCGTGTGCAACGTAGAGGGGGTTCCGGGGGGTTGGGTTCGGTTCGGGAAGGGTTCCGGGGTTCGGAGATTCGGCATCCAGACAGCCATACGCTCGGTGCAGCTAGCTCCCCAAGCTCCCGAGCTCCCCAGTTCAATACAACCAAGCAAGAGTAGGGTTTTACGCGTCCATCGCGGCCCGAACCTGGGTAAACCGCTCGTGTGCCCGCCTCGATCTGCTCTCTGTGCTCCCTCCGCCCCCCTCACCGGACAACGAAAGGGGCTCCGGCCCCATAGGTGCTCGCGGGGGGACGCCCGTCCGCCCCGACACCCTTCTCTCTTTTTCTTTCATATTTTTTTCTTTTTTCTTGGGCCCCCCTTTTTTTTCTTTGGCCTCTTTTTTTTTTTTCATTGAGTCCAGAATCTCATCCCGACTTGTGGGGGAATCATAGTTTCCATCATCCTTTCCTCACATGGGACAATGCTCTAATAATGATGATCATTACACTTTTATTACTTATAACTCAACACTTAGAACAAAATATGACTCTATGTGAATGCCTCCGGCGGTGTACCGGGATATGCAATGAATCAAGAGTGATATGTATAAAAAATTATGAAAGGTGGATTTGCCACAAATAAGATGTCAACTAAATGATCATGCAAAGCAATATGACAATGATGGAGCGTGTCATAATAAACAGAACGGTGGAAAGTTGCATGGCAATATATCTCGGAATGGCTATGGAAATGCCATAATAGGTAGGTATGGTGGCTGTTTTGAGAAAGATATAAGGAAGTTTATGTGTAATAGAGCGTATCATATCACGGGGTTTGGATGTACCAGCGAAGTTTGCACCAACTCTCAAGGCAAGAAAGGGCAATGCACGGTACCATAGAGGCTAGAAAACTGCGGAAGGTTGAGAGTGCGTATAATCCATGGACTCACATTAGTCATAAAGAACTCATATACTTATTGCAAAAGTTTATTAGCCCTCGAAGCAAAGTACTACTACGCATGCCCCTAGCAGGATAGATTGGTAGGAAAATACCATCGCTCGTCCCCGACCGCCACTCATAAGGAAAGCAATAAAAGAACACCTTGTGTGTCAAAATTGTCACACAACTTTTACCATACGTGCATGCTACGGGACTTGCCAACCTTAACACATGCATTTCTCAATTTCACAATTACTCAACTAGCAAACTCTAATATTACCACCTTTATATCTCAAAACACTTATCAAGTATCAAACTTCTCATGATATTCAATGAACTCAATACGACAGTTTTTATTATGCTTATCTTGGATACCTATCATATTCAGATTAATTTCACAATTAAAGCAAATTACCATGTTGTTTAAGACTCAAAATAATATAAGTGAAGCATGAGAGATCAATAATTTCTATAAAATAAAACCACCACCATGCTGATATAAGTGAAGCACTAGAGCAAAAACTATATAGCTCAAAAGATATAAGTGAAGCACATAGAGTATTCTAACAAATTCCGAATCATGTGTGTCTGTCTCAAAAAGTGTGTATAGCAAGGATGATTGTGGTAAACTAAAAAGCAAAGACTCAAATCATACAAGATGCTCCAAGCAAAACACATATCATGTGGTGAATAAAAATATAGCCCCAAGTAAAGTTACCGATAGACGAAGACGAAAGAGGGGATGCCTTCTGGGGCACCCCCAAGCTTAGGCTTTTGGTTGTCCTTGAATTTTACCTTGGGGTGCCTTGGGCATCCCCAATCTTAGGCTCTTGCCAATCCTTGTTCCATAATCCATCAAATCTTTACCCAAAACTTGAAAACTTCACAACACAAAACTTAACAGAAAATCTCGTGAGCTCCATTAGCGAAAGAAAACAAAACACTACTTCAAGGTACTGTAATGAACTCATTATTTATTTATACTGGTGTTAAACCTACTATATTACAACTTCTCTATGATTTATAAACTCTTTTACTATCCATAGATTCATCAAAATAAGCAAACAACACACGAAAAACAGAATCTATCAAAAATAGAACAATCTGTAGTAATCTGTAACTAACGCAAACTTCTGGAACTCCAAAACTTCTACCAAAATAGGACGACCTAGATAATTTGTTTATTGATCTACTTCAATTGAAATCAGTATTTTATCACGTTCTGATGATTTTTAACAATTGTTTTCCTGAACAGAAAGTTTTTGGAATTTTCAGCAAGATCAAATAACTATCATCCAAGAAGATCCTATAGGTTTAACTTGGCACAAACACTAATTAAAACATAAAAAACACATCTAACCAGAGGCTAAATCAAAGATTTATTACTAAACAGAACCAAAAAGCAAGAAAATAAAATAAAATTGGGTTGCCTCCCAACAAGCGCTATCGTTTAACGCCCCTAGCTAGGCATAAAAACAAGGATAGATCTAGGTATTGCCATCTTTGGTAGGCAATCCATAAGTAGCTCTCATAATAGATTCATAAGGTAATTTAATCTTATTTCTAGGGAAGTGTTCCATGCCTTTCCTTAACGGAAATTGGAATCTAATATCCCCTTCCTTCATATCAATAATTGCATCAATCGTTCTAAGGAAAGGTCTATCAAGAATAATAGGACATGAAGGATTGCAATTATATCAAGAACAATAAAATCTACAGGCACATAATTCCTATTTGCAACAATAAGAACATCATTAATTCTTCTCATAGGTTTCTTGATAGTGGAATCCGCAAGATGCAAGTTTAAAGAGCAATCATCAAATTCACGGAAACCTAGCAAATCATACAAAGTTTTTGGGATCGTGGAAACACTAGCACCAAAATCACACAAAGCATAGCATTCATGATCTTTAATTTTAATTTTTATTGTAGGTTCCCACTCATCATAAAGTTTTCTAGGGATAAAAACTTCCAACTCAAGTTTTTCTTCATATGATTGCATCAAAGCATCAACAATATGTTTAGTAAAGGCTTTATTTTGACTATAGGCATGAGGAGAATTTAGCACGGATTGCAACAAGGAAATACAATCTATTAAAGAGCAATTATCATAATTAAACTCCTTGAAATCCAAAATAGTGGGTTGATACGTCTCCAACGTATCTATAATTTTTTATTGCTCCATGCTATATTATCTACTGTTTTGGACCATATTGGGCTTTATTTTCCACTTTTTTATATTATTTTTGGGACTAACCTATTAACCGGAGGCCCAACCCAGAATTGCTATTTTTTTGCCTATTTCAGAGTTTCGAAGAAACGGAATATCAAACGGAGTCCAAACAGAATGAAACCTTCGGGAACGTGATTTTCTCACCGAACATGATCCAGGAAAGCTCCGAGGTGGGCACGAGGTAGGGGGGCACGCCCCCCACCCTTGTGGGGCCCATGAAGCTCCACCGACGTACTTCTTCCTCCTATATATACCTACGTACCCCCAAACGATCAGAGACGGAGCCAAAAGCCTAATTCCACCGCCACAACCTTCTGTACCCACGAGATCCCATCTTGGGGCCTGTTCCGGAGCTCCGCCGAAGGGGACATCTACCACGGAGGGCTTCTACATCATCATAGCCCCTCCGATGAAGTGTGAGTAGTTTACCTTAGACCTTCGGGTCCATAGTTAGTAGCTAGATGGCTTCTTCTCTCTTTTTGGATCTCAATACAATGTTCTCCCCCTCTCTCGTGGAGATCTATTCGATGTAATCTTCTTTTTGCGGTGTGTTTGTTGAGACCGATGAATTGTGGGCTTATGATCAAGTCTATCTATGAACAATATTTGAATCTTCTCTGAATTCTTTTACGTATGATTCGTTATCTTTGCAAGTCTCTTCGAATTATCAGTTTAGTTTGGCCTACTAGATTGGATTTTCTTGCAATGGGAGAAGTGCTTAGCTTTGGGTTCAATCTTGCGGTGTCCTTTCCCAGTGACAGTAGGGGCAGCAAGGCACGTATTGTATTGTTGCCATCGAGGATAACAAGATGGGGTTTTTATCATATTGCATGAATCTATCCCTCTACATCATGTCATCTTGCTTAAGGCGTTACTCTATTTTTAACTTAATACTCTAGATGCATGCTAGATAGCGGTCGATGAGTGGAGTAATAGTAGTAGATGCAGGCAGGAGTCAGTCTAGTTGTCTCAGACGTGATGCCTATATACATGATCATACCTAGATATTCTCATAACTATGCGCAATTTTGTCAATTGCTCAACAATAATTTGTTCACCCACGGTAAAATACTTATGCTCTTGAGAGAAGCCACTAGTGAAATCTATGGCTCCCGAGTCTATCTTTATCATATTAATCTTCCATCACTTTATTATTGCTTTGATTTTTTACTTTGCTTTTATTTTTACTTTGCATCTTTATCACAAAAATACCAAAAATATTATCTATCATATCTATCAGATCTCACTCTCGTAAGTGACCGTGAAGGGATTGACAACCCCTTATCGTGTTGGTTGCGAGGAGTTATTTGCTTTGTGCAGGTACGAGGGACTCGCGCGTAGCCTCCTACTGGATTGATACCTTGGTTCTGAAAACTGAGGGAAATACTTACGCTACTTTGCTGCGTCATCCTTTCCTCTTTGGGGAAATCCAACGCAGTGCTCAAGAGGTAGCAAGAAGAATTTCTGGCGCCGTTGTCGGGGAGTATACACAAAAGTCAACATACCAAGTACCCATCACAATCCCTTGTCTCCCACATTACATTATTTGCCATTTGCCTCTCGTTTTCCTCTCCCCCACTTCACCCTTGCCGTTTTATTCGCCCTCTCTTTTCCGTTTGCCTTTTTCCTCGCTTGCCTTTCTGTTTGCTCGTGTGTTGGATTGCCTGTTTGTCGCGATGGCTCAAGATAATACCAAGTTATGTGACTTTACCAATACCAACAATAATGATTTACTTAGCACTCCGATTGCTCCTCTTACCAATACTGAATCTTGTGAAATCAATACTCCTTTGTTGAATCTTGTTATGAAAGATCAATTCGGCGACCTTCCTAGTGAAGATGCCGCTACTCATCTAAATAGCTTCATTGATTTGTGTGATATGCAAAAGAAGAAAGATGTTGATAATGATATTGTTAAATTGAAGCTATTTCCTTTTTCGCTTTGAGATCGTGCTAAAGCTTGGTTTTCGTCTTTGCCTAAAAATAGTATTGATTCTTGGAACAAGTGCAAAGATGCTTTTATCTCTAAGTATTTTCCTCCCGCTAAGATCATCTCTCTTAGAAATGATATTATGAATTTTAAGCAACTTGATCATGAACATGTTGCACAAGCTTGGGAGAGGATGGAATTAATGATACGTAATTGCCCTACTCATGGTTTAAATTTGTGGATGATTATACAAAACTTTTATGCCGGATTGAATTTTGCTTCTAGAAATCTTTTGGATTCCTCCGCGGGAGGCACTTTTATGGAAATCACTTTAGGAGATGCTACTAAACTCCTCGATAATATTATGGTTAATTATTCTCAATGGCACACTTAAAGATCTACTAATAAAAAAGTGCATGCGATAGAAGAAATTAATGTTTTGAGTGGAAAGATGGATGAACTTATGAAATTATTTGCTAGTAAGAGTGTTTCTTCTGATCCTAATAATATGCCTTTTTCTACTTTGATTGAGAATAATAATGAATCTATGGATGTGAATTTTGTCGGTAGGAATAATTTTGGTAACAACGCGTATAGAGGGAACTTTAATCCTAGGCCTTATCCTAGTAATCCTTCTAATAATTATGGAAATTCCTACAACAACTCTTATGGAAATTTTAATAAGATGCCCTATGAGTTTGAGACTAGTGTTAAAGAGTTTTTGAATTCGCAAAAGAATTTCAATGCTTTGCTTGAAGAAAAATTGCTTAAAGTTGATGATTTGGCTAGGAACGTTGATATAATTTCTCTTGAGGTTGATTCTTTAAAGCTTAGATCTATTCCTCCTAAGCATGATATCAACGAGTCTCTCAAAGCCATGAGAATTTCCATTGATGAGTGCAAAGAAAGAACCGCTAGGATGCGTGCTATGAAAGATGCCTTTATTAAAGCGTGTTCTTCCAATTCCTATGAAAATAAAGATGAAGATCTAAAAATTAATGATGTGTCCCCTATTAAATCTTTGTTTTTCAATATGAATCTTTATAACGATGGGGCTGAATATGATCCACCTTTACCTAGAAGGTGTTCCAAGAATTCAGAGTTTTTAGATCTTGATGCTAAAAGTGATAAAAGTGGGAAAACCCTAGATGTTGCTAAACCCACTATTTTGGATTTCAAGGAATTTAATTATGAAAATTGCTCTTTAATTGATTGTATTTCCTTGTTGCAATCCGTGCTAAATTCTCCTCATGCTTATAGTCAAAATAAAGCCTTTACCGAACATATCATTGATGCTTTGATGCAATCTTATGAAGAAAAACTTGAGTTGAAAGTTTCTATCCCTAGAAAACTTTATGATGAGTGGGAGCCTAATATTAAAATTAAAATTAAAGATCATGAGTTTTATGCTTTGTGTGATTTGGGTGCTAGTGTTTCCACTATTCCCAAAACCTTGTGTCATTTGCTAGATTTCCGCGATTTTGATGATAGCTCTCTAAATTTGCACCTTGCGGATTCCACTATTAAGAAACCTATGGGAAGAATTAATGATGTTCTTATTGTCGCAAATAGGAATTATGTGCCCGTAGATTTTATCGTTCTTGATATAGATTGCAATCCTTCATGCCCTATTATTCTTGGCAGACCTTTCCTTAGAACGGTTGGTGCAATTATTGATATGAAGGAAGGGAATATTAGATTCCAATTTCCATTAAAGAAAGGCATGGCACACTTCCCTAGTAAGAAAATAAAATTGCCATATGAATCTACCATGAGAGCCACTTATGGATTGCCTACCAAAGATGGCAATACCTAGATCTATCCTTGTTATGCCTAGCTAGGGGCGTTAAACGATAGCGCTTGTTGGGAGGCAACCCAATTTTTTTTTTTTTGCTTTTGCTTCTATTTAGGAATAAATCTTTGATCTAGCCTATGGTTAGATGTGTTTTTATGTTTTAATTAGTGTTTGTGCCAAGTTAGACCTATAGGATCTTCTTGGATGATAGTTATTTGATCTTGCTGTAATTTCCAGAATCTTTCTGTTCACGAAAACAATTGTTAAAGATCACCAGAATGTGATAAAATACTGATTCCAATTGATGATGATCAATAAACAAATTTTCTAGGTCTTCCTATTTTTGTAGATGTTTTGGAGTTCCAGAAGTTTGAGTTAGTTACAGATTACTACAGACTGTTCTGTTTTTGACAGATTCTGTTTTTTGTGTGTTGTTTTCTTATTTTGATGAATCTATGGCTAGTAAAATAGTTTATAAACCATAGATAAGTTGGAATACAGTAGGTTTAACACCAATATAAGTAAAGAATGAGTTCATTACAGTACCTTGAAGTGGTCTTTTGTTTTCTTTCGCTAACGGAGCTCACGAGATTTCTGTTGAGTTTTGTGTTGTGAAGTTTTCAAGTTTTGGGTGAAATCTTTTGATGGAGTGTGGAACAAGGAGTGGCAAGAGCCTAAGCTTGGGGATGCCCATGGAACCCCCAAGATAATCTAAGGACACCAAAAAGTCAAAGCTTGGGGATGCCCCGGAAGGCATCCCCTCTTTCGTCTACTTCCATCGGTAATTTTACTTGGAGCTATATTTTTATTCACCACATGATATGCGTTTTGCTTGGAGAGTCTTGTATTATTTGTGTCTTTTTTTGTTAGTTTACCACAATCATCCTTGCTGCACACACCTTGTGAGAGAGCCATACATGATTTGGAATTTGGTAGAATACTCTATGTGCTTCACTTATATCTTTTGATCTATATAGTTTTGCTCTACTACTTCACTTATATCTTTTAGAGCACAGTGGTGGATTTGTTTTAAAGAAACTATTGATCTCTCATGCTTCACTTAGATTAATTTGAGAGTCTTAATAGCAGGGTAATTTGCTTAAAATATTAATATGCTTGGTATTCAAGATTTGTAAAGCTTTCTTTTGAGTGCGTTGAATACTAAGAGAAGTTTGATACTTGATAATTGTTTTCAGATATGGAGGTGATAATATCAAAGTCGTGCTAGTTGAGTAGTTGTGAATTTGAGAAATGCTTGTGTTGAAGTTTTCACATCCCGTATCATGCACTATGGTAAACGTTATGTAACAAATTTGACACATGAGGTGTTCTTTGATTGTCCTCGTTATGAGTGGCGGTCGGGGACGAGCGATGGTCTTTTCCTACCAATCTATCCCCCTAGGAGCATGCGCGTAGTGCTTTGGTTTTTGATGGCTTGTAGATTTTTGCAATAAGTATATGAGTTCTTTATGACTAATGTTGAGTCCATGGATTATACGCACTCTCACTCTTCCATCATTGCTAGCCTCTTCAGTACCGTGCATTGCCCTTTCTCACATTGAGAGTTGGTGCAAACTTCGCCGGTGCATCCAAACCCCGTGATATGATACGCTCTTTCACACATAAACCTCCTTATATCTTCCTCAAAACAGCAACCATACCTACCTATTATGGCATTTCCATAGCCATTCCGAGATATATTGCCATGCAACTTTCCACCATACCGTTCATCATGACACATTCATCATTGTCATATTGCTTAGCATGATCATGTAGTTGACATAGTATTTGTGGCAAAGCCACCGTTCATAATTCTTTTATACATGTCACTCTTGATTCATTGCATATCCCGGTACACCACCGTAGGCATTCATATAGAGTCATACTTTGTTCTAGTAACGAGTTGTAATCATTGAGTTGTAAATAAATAGAAGTGTGATGATCATCATTTTCTAGAGCATTGTCCCAAGTGAGGAATAAAAAAAAGAGAAAGGCCATAAAAAAAGAGAGAAAAAGAGAGAAGGGACAATGCTACTATCCTTTGCCACACTTGTGCTTCAAAGTAGCACCATAATCATCATGATAGAGAGTCTCTTGTTTTGTCACTTTTATATTCTAGTGGGAATCTTTCATTATAGAACTTGGCTTGTATATTCCAACAATGGGCCTCCTCAAGTGCCCTAGCTCTTCGTGAGCAAGCAAGTTGGATGCACACCCACTTATTTTCTTTTGTTGAGCTTTCATACATTTATAGCTCTAGTGCATCCGTTGCATGGCAATCCCTACTCCTTGCGTTAACATCAATCGATGGGCATCTCCATAGCCCATTGATTAGCCTCGTTGATGTGAGATCTTCTCCTTTTTTGTCTTCTCCACATAAACCCTATCATCATATTCTATTCCACCCATAGTGCTATATCCATGGCTCACGCTCATGTATTGCGTGAAGGTTTATAAGTTTGAGATTATTAAAGTATGAAACAATTGCTTGGCTTGTCATTGGGGTTGTGCATGATGAGAGCATCCTTGTGTGGCGAAAATGGAGCATGACTAAACTATATGATTTTGTAGGGATGAACTTTCTTTGGCCATGTTATTTTGAGAAGACATAATTGCTTAGTTAGTATGCTTGAAGTATTATTATTTTTATGTCAATATGAACTTTGTTTTGAATCTTTCAGATCTGAATATTCATACCACAATTAAGAAGATTTACATTTAAATTATGCCAAGTAGCACTCCGCATCAAAAATTCTTTTTTATCATTTACCTACTCGAGGATGAGCAGGAATTAAGCTTGGGGATGCCTGATACGTCTCCAACGTATCTATAATTTTTTATTGCTCCATGCTATATTATCTACTGTTCTGGACCATATTGGGCTTTATTTTCCACTTTTATATTATTTTTGGGACTAACCTATTAACCGGAGGCCGAGCCCAGAATTGCTGTTTTTTTTGCCTATTTTAGAGTTTCGAAGAAACGGAATATCAAACGGAGTCCAAACGGAATGAAACCTTCGGGAACGTGATTTTCTCACCGAACATGATCCAGGAGACTTGGACCCTACGTCAAGAAATCTCCGAGGTGGGCACTAGGTAGGGGGGCGCGCCCTACCCCCCTAGGCGCGCCCCCACCCTCATGGGGCCCACGAAGCTCCACCGACGTACTTCTTCCTCCTATATATACCTACGTACCCCCAAACGATTAGAGACGGAGCCAAAAACCTAATTCCACCGCCGCAACCTTCTGTACCCATGATATCCCATCTTGGGGCCTGTTCCGGAGCTCCGCCGGAGGGGGCATCTACCACGGAGGGCTTCTACATCATCATAGCCCCTCCGATGAAGTGTGAGTAGTTTACCTTAGACCTTCGGGTCCATAGTTAGTAGCTAGATGGCTTCTTCTCTCTTTTTGGATCTCAATACAATGTTCTCCCCCTCTCTCGTGGAGATCTATTCGATGTAATCTTCTTTTTGCGGTGTGTTTGTTGAGACCGATGAATTGTGGGTTTATGATCAAGTCTATCTACGAACAATATTTGAATCTTCTCTGAATTCTTTTATGTATGATTGGTTATCTTTGCAAGTCTCTTCGAATTATCAGTTTAGTTTGGCCTACTAGATTGGTTTTTCTTGCAATGGGAGAAGTGCTTAGCTTTGGGTTCAATCTTGCGGTGTCCTTTCCCAGTGACAGTAGGGGCAGCAAGGCACGTATTGTATTGTTGCCATCGAGGATAATAAGATGGGGTTTTTATCATATTGCATGAATATATCCCTCTACATCATGTCATCTTGCTTAAGGCGTTACTCTATTTTTAACTTAATACTCTAGATGCATGCTGGATAGTGGTCGATGAGTGGAGTAATGGTAGTAGATGCAGGCAGGAGTCGGTCTACTTGTCTCGGACGTGATGCCTATATACATGATAATACCTAGATATTCTCATAACTATGCGCAATTCTGTCAATTGCTCAACAGTAATTTCTTCACCCACCGTAAAATACTTATGCTCTTGAGAGAAGCCACTAGTGAAATCTATGCCCCCCGGGTCTATCTTTATCATATTAATCTTCCATCACTTTATTATTGCTTTGCTTTTTTACTTTGCTTTTATTTTTTACTTTGCATCTTTATCACAAAAATACCAAAAATATTATCTATCATATCTATCAGATCTCACTCTCGTAAGTGATCGTGAAGGGATTGACAACCCCTTATCGCGTTGGTTGTGATGAGTTATTTGCTTTGTGCAGGTACGAGGGACTCGCGCGTAGCCTCCTACTGGATTGATACCTTGGTTCTCAAAAACTGAGGGAAAAAACTAAGGGAAATACTTACGCTACTTTGTTGCATCATCCTTTCCTCTTCGGGGAAATCCAACGCAGTGCTCAAGAGGTAGCAATTATCTTGTAACTAGCAATCATCTAAAGTTTTAACCTCTTCAATCCCACTTTTACCAATTTTTGCATCAAGATCTAAAAACTCCGAATTTTTGGGACACCTTCTAACTAAAGTTGACTCATCTCTAGTCCCATCGTTATCAAGATTCATATTGCAAAACAAAGATTTAATAGGGGACACATCATAACTTTTAGATCTTCATCTTTATTCTCATAAAAACTAGAAGAACACGCCTTAACAAAATAATCTTTCTTAGCACGCATCCTAGCGGTTCTTTCTTTGCACTCATCAATGGAAATTCTCATGGATTTGAGAGACTCATTGATATCATGCTTAGGTGGAATAGATCTAAGCTTCAAAGAATCAACATCAAGGGAAATTCTATCCATGTTCCTAGCCAATTCGTCAACTTTAAGCAATTTTTCTTCAAGCAAAGTATTGAAATTCTTTTGCGAATTCATAAACTATTTAACACTAGTCTCAAAATCAGAGGGCAACTTATTAAAATTTCCATAAGAATTGTTGTAGGAATTACCATAATTATTAGAGGAATTACTAGGATACGACCTAGGATTAAAGTTTCCTCTATAAGCGTTGTTACCAAAATTGTTCCTACCAACAAAATTCACATCCATAGATTCATTATTATTCTCAATCAAAGTAAACAAAGGCATATCATTAGGATTAGAAGAAACACTCTTATTAGCAAACAATTTCATAAGTTTATCCATCTTTCCACTTAAAACATTAATTTCCTCTATCGCATGCACTTTTTTACTAGATCTTTCAGTGTACCATTGAGAATAATTAACCATAATATTATCTAGGAGTTTAGTAGCTTCTCCTAAAGTGATTTCCATAAAAGTGCCTCCCGCGGCCGAATCTAAAAGATTTCTAGAAGCAAAATTCAATCCGGCATAATCTTTTTGTATAATCATCCACAAGTTTAAACCATGAGTAGGGCAATTACGTATCATTAATTTCATCCTTTCCCAAGCTTGTGCAACATGTTCATGATCAAGTTGCTTAAAATTCATAATATCGTTTCTAAGAGAGATGATCTTAGTGGGAGGAAAATACTTATAGATAAAAGCATCTCTGCACTTGTTCCAAAAATCAATACTATTTTTAGGCAAAGACGAAAACCAAGTTTTAGCACGATCTCTAAGAGAAAACGGAAATAGCTTCAGTTTAACAATATCATTGTCCACATATTTCTTATTTTGCATATCACACAAATCAATAAAGCTATTTAGATGGGTAGCGGCATCTTCACTAGGAAGGCCGGCGAATTGATCTTTCATGACAAGATTCAACAAAGCAGCATTAATTTCACAAGATTCAGCAGTGGTAATAGGAGCAATCGGAGTGCTAAGAATATCATTGTTGTTGGTATTGGTAAAGTCACATGATTTGGTATTGTCTTGAGCTATCGTGACAAGCAAGCAATCCAACACACGAGCAAACAAGAAGCGAGCGAAAAAGAGGCGAACGAAAAGAGAGGGTGAATAAAACGGCAAGGGTGAAGTGGGGGAGAGGAAAACAAGAGGCAAATGGCAAATAATGTAATGCGAGGGATAAGAGTTTGTGATGGGTACTTGGTATGTCTTGACTTGTGCGTAGACTCCCCGGCAACGGCACCAGAAATCCTTCTTGCTACCTCTTGAGCACTGCGTTGGTTTTCCCTTGAAGAGGAAAGGGTGATGCAGCAAAGTAGCGTAAGTATTTCCCTCAGTTTTTAAGAATCAAGGTATCAATCCAGTAGGAGGCCACGCTCAAGTCCCTTGTACCTACACAAACAAATAAGAACCTTGCAACCAACGCGATAAAGGGGTTGTCAATCCCTTCACGGCCACTTGCAAAAGTGAGATCTGATAGAGATGATAATATTTTTGGTATTTTTATGATAAAGATAAAAGTAAAGATTGCAAAGTAAAAATAGATTAGAAACTTATATGATGGAAAATGGACCCCGGGCCATAGGTTTCACTAGTGGCTTATCTCAAGATAGCATAAGTATTACGGTGGGTAAACAAATTACTGTCGAGCAATCGATAGAATTGAGCATAGTTATGAGAATATCTAGGTATGATCACGTATATAGGCATCATGTCCGTGACAAGTAGACCGAGTCCTGCCTGCATCTACTACTATTACTCCACACATCGACCGCTATCCAACATGCATCTAGAGTATTAAGTTCATAAGAACGGAGTAACGCTTTAAGCAAGATGACATGATGTAGAGGGATAAACTCATGCAATATGATATAAACCCCATATTTTTATCCTCGATGGCAACAATACAATATGTGTCATTTCCCCTACTGTCACTGGGATCGAGCACCGCAAGATTGAACCCAAAGCTAAGCACTTCTCCCATTGCAAGAAACATCAATCTAGTAGGCCAAACCAAACTGATAATTCGAAGAGAATTGCAAAGATAACCAATTATACATAAAAGAATTCAGAGAAGATTCAAATATTGTTCATAGATAATCTTGATCATAAACCCACAATTCATCAGATCTCGACAAACACACCGCAAAAGAAGATTACATCAAATAGATCTCCAAGAGAATCGAGGAGAACTTTGTATTGAGATCCAAAGAGAGAGAAGAAGCCATCTAGCTAATAACTATGGACCCGAAGGTCTGAGGTAAACTAATCACACATCATCGGAGAGGTTATGTTGTTGATGTAGAAGCCCTCCATGATCAGCCCCCTCCGGCGGAGTGCTGGAAAAGGCCCCAAGATGGGATCTCACGGGTACAGAAGGTTGCGGCGGTGGAAATAGGGTTTTGGCTCCTCTGCTGATGGTTTGGGGGTACGTAGGTATATATAGGAGGAAGAAGTAGGTCGGTGGAGCCACGAGGGGCTCACGAGGGTGGAGGGCGCGCCCCAGGGGGTAGGCGCGCCCCTGCCTCGTGGCTTCCTTGTTGGTTGCTTGACGTCCACTCCAAGTCCTCTGGATCACGTTTGTTCCAAAAATCACGTTCCCGAAGGTTTCATTCCATTTGGACTCCGTTTGATATTCTTTTTCTGCGAAACACTGAAATAGGCAAAAAACAGTAATTTGGGCTGGGCCTCCAGTTAATAGGTTAGTCCCAAAAGTAATGTGAAGTGTATAAATAAGCCCATTAAACATCCAAAACAAAATATATAATAGCTTGTAACAATAAAAAATTATAGATACGTTGGAGACGTATCACAACCATGATATAATATGACAATAGTGGTATCTCGCTAGCCCTTTCTGAGACCGCAAAACATAAATGCAGAGCACCTCGAAAGTTCAAGCAGCGACTAAACATTGTAATTCATGGTAGAAAAGATCTAGTCATGATGCACCCAACATTAGCTACACACGATGCATAAGTCATGAAAGCTGTGCTCTCAGGTTGTAGCGCTTATTTTAGAAGGTGATGGCACAACATAAAATTAAATAGATAGTCTCTTCGCAGAGGGAAGCAGTGATTTGCAGAGGTGCCAGAGCTCAAGTTTTAAAACAGAGATAAATGATATTTTGGGACATGCATCCTTTTCATTTACTTCACGACCATCAGTTATCAATATCTTTCATGCTAAGCACGCTAGTAGCGGTTCCCAAGCGATAAAATTAAAGGTTTTGACTCCATTGGGAGTTTTTGTTTGATTATGTAAGACATTAACTCTTTTCCAGTTTGCAGTTTGGGACTGGGCATCCCTATTACCGCCATTTTCTCATGCGATGGCGAGTGAATAAATACTCGACCTGAGAATAACCTGCTTAGCATGGAAGATACCGACCACCTCCTGTCGTTCCATGAACGATCCAGGCACACAAAAAGGATATTTATTTAGAAGTTTTTAGAGGTGGCACATGCAAATTTACTTAGGACGGCAGGGTAATACCGCATATAGGTAGGTATGGTGGACTCATCTAGAATAACTTTGGGTTCAAGTTTTTTGATGTACAAGCAGAGTTCCCACTTAGTACAGGCGAAGGCTAGCAATTAGATTGAGAAGCGGTCAACTAGAGAGCAACAACGGTCATAAACATGCATTATGCGTAAGTAACATTGGACACTAGCATGAGTAGGATATGAACACCATGAACATAAATATCATAGAGGCTATGGTTGTTTTGATTCAACTATATGCATGAACATGTGCCAAGTCAAGCCACTCGAACATTCAGAGGAGGATACCATATCATCATACTACATCACAATCATTTTAATGCAATGTTGATATCCAAGATAAATCATTATCCACTCCCAGCTACTTATGCATGGCATGAGAAACTATAATCTCTAATTGTCATTGCAAACATGTTTAATCATAATGGGCTGAATCATGGATACTAGGTTAAACATATTTACACAAACGGAATAAGTCCAGTTTCTCTGTGCCACGACCAGTTCATCGGATATCGTCATTATTGCGTTTCACTTGCACGACCGAACGATATGAAAATAATAATAGTGCAAGAGTGCCGTGGACTAAGCTGGAATCTGCAAACATTTTATTCGAAAGGAGAAGACAGGGTAAAATCTGCTCTTTATTAGTTCAACAATTATTCATATGAGAGCCACTCAACATTTTCATCATGGTCTTCTCCTTGGTACAACTCGAATAAAAAGAAAAGAAATTCAGAGAAACCCACTGAAATATTTTTGGAGTTATTGGTTTTCTTGAACAAGGAAATAAAAGGGAAAAGCGAAAACGAGAAAAACTATTTACACAGGAAAGCTCCCAACAGGCGAAAGAAGAACAAGGAAATCTTTTTGGATTTTCTTTTTAATACTACTACTAATCATGCATAGAAAGTAAACTACTACAACTAATTTTTTTGGTTTTTCTAAAGTTTTTTCAAACACACAAGAAGAAAGCAAGAAAATAAATCTAAGCATGGATGATACAATGAAAAAATGTGAACACTGACAAATGGAAATGAGTGGACATGAATATAATGTCGGTGAGAAACACATACTCCCCTAAGCTTAGGCTTCTGTCCTAGCTTGGTAGTAAGTGAGTAACTTGGAGGGTAGTAGTCAGCGTGGTAGCTTACGGAGGCTCTTGGTGCGGATGCCTCGGCTTGCGGTGCTGCCTCCACTGCTGCATTATGAGGTCGGGCCCCGCTCTCAATAACAAAATATCTTCCCTTGCTGTGATGGTTAAAAAGAGCTGGCGCAGGCAAATATGTGTGCACAACAGATTTTTGGTTAAACAAAAGACTATAAGTGAAGTTATCAACCTTTCCTTTGAGAATCTTATGATCCTTTAAGGTGCCAAAATCTAAATACTGCGTGGGTAGGATAGGATCAAAGGGCAAGGGTGAAACACCCAGCCCTCGTGCTAAACGCGTGGCATAAATTCCACCATAGAACCAGACACTGTTAGCGTTGTGCTGAAGTCTGCGTGCAACAATCGCTCCAAGGTTATAATCCCCTTCACCAGTGAGAGCAGTGCGAATGAGGCTCAAGTCTGGAGCACATAGTGTGCTACAATCTTGCTTGCCTACTATTCATTTCCCATTAAATAATGCAAAGTACCGAATTATGGGAAAATGAATGCTCTTTATTCTACCATGTGTCACTCCCCTCCTTTCACCGTAATAAAGACTAGTCAAGAATGTTTTGAACTCAGCCTTTGGTGGTTCGTCAAGCGAACCCGAAAATGGAAGTCTGCACTGGTAAGCAAAATTTTCTAGTGATATGGTAAATGGACTATTATAAAGCATGAACGACACCCTAGACTCACGGGGAAAGAATTTAAATCCTTTGACAAATGATTCAGTGATAAGATGGTGTTGTTCGCACTTATCTGAAAGGTAGGGACCGAGACCAGCATTGTGAACATATTGCTCAAATTCCTCCTTAATGCCCACATGCACCATATAATCATTACAAGGCCATAAGCACATTTTGGTGGCGACATCTCGTGTGGAACTTTCACTTGGTTCAACATAAGACCAGTGGGCAGAACTGTCACTAGAAGATGCCCCCGAGGATCGCCTCCTCGAAGAGCTCCTTCCAAATAGGTTCATCATGTCCGCATACAATTTTCTGAAAATTTTTGGGTGACAAAAATTTGTCAACAGAACTTAGCAACTACTCATAGGGATACATAGAAGCCATAGCAAGCATTCAAACTACTTAGAACTCTAAGAATTCAACATGCAAGTTCATCTACAGCAGCACCAAGAGTAGCTAATTATTCCAAATATAAACCACTAAAACAAAAACTAATTGGAAAAACGGTGGAGTCACATACCAAGCAACAATCCCCCGAAACAGTTTCGGAAACGGAGCTTCGAGCAAAGAGATTGAAGTTCGCTGGTTTGAGAGCAAGAACACGGGTGAGAGAGAGAATGGAGATTTTGTTCTAGAGGTAAGTGATGATGTGGTATGAAGAGGTAAGTGAGCGGGCCCACGTGGGGACCACAACCCACCAGGGCGCGCTTGGGGGTCCTGGCGCGCCCAGGTGGGTTGTGCCCACCTGGTGCACCTCCCTTTGATATTATTTGCACCAGAAACTCAGAAATATTTAGAAAAAATCATATTAAATTTCCAGAGCATTTTGAGAACTTTTATTTTTGGGTCATCTTTTAATTGCACGGGAAATTCAGAAAACAGACAAAACATGGCATTTTATTTTATTTAACTAATAAAAACAGAAAACAAAAAGTGGAGACAGAAGGTAGTGCTTACTAAATTCAACAACTTCATACCACTAAAAATGATCCATTAATAAGGTTGATCATGTCTTATTAACAACCACTTTCGATTAACATGAAACAGAAGAACTTTCGTAAATCACTAAGTTACCTCAATGGGGATATGAATGTCCCCAACAATAAGCATTTCATATTTCTTTTTGACAATAGGTAGAGGTATTTGAAAACTTCCAATAGTGATTGTCAGAGATTTTTCAATAACACTAATACCATCCACTTGGAATTGTTTCTTCGAAAAGTGCACCGTATGCTCATTACCATTGATATGAAAAGTGATCTTGCTTTTATTGCAATCAATAACAGCCCCTGCAGTATTCAAGAAGGGTTTACCAGGGATAATTGACATGTTGTCGTCCTCGGGCATCTCAAGTATAACAAAGTCAGTCAAAATAGTAACATTAGCAACAACAACGGGCACATCCTCATAGATACCGATAGTTATGGCAGTTGATTTGTCAGCCATTTGCAAAGATATTTCAGTAGGTGTGAGTTTATTCAGATCAAGTCTTTTCTATAAAGAGAAAGGCATAACACTAACACCAGCTCCTAAATCACACAAAGCAGTTTTCACATAATTCTTTTTGATAGAGAAAGGTATAGTTGGTATTCCCGGATCTCCAAGTTTTTTAGGTACTCCATCTTTAAAAGTATAATTAGCAAGCATAGTGGAGATTTCAGCTTCCGGTATTTTTCTCTTATTTGTGATGATGTCATTCATATACTTTGCATAAGGAGGCATTTTTAAGATATCAGTCAAGCGAGTACGCAAAAAGACTGGCCTCAGCATTTCAGCAAAGCATTCGAATTCTTCATCATCTTTCTTTTTAGTTGACTTGGTGTAACACCCCCCAGTGTCATGCTACAGTAATCACCTGTTAATGGTGCCATGCCATCATTGTTACTGTTGCTAATCTCACTTTGATTCTATTCGAGTCCAAATCTCAATTTCAAATCAAAGTCAAAATTCTAAATTGCTCAAACATGAAAACTAAAATGTTTATCATGTGGCAAATATCCTTTTGACAATATTGGTAGTGAACCAACATTTTTGCAAAGTGTTTAAATGCCCTAAACTAATTAAAACAGTAGTTAAAACATTGTTTAAATGCCTTTTTGTTTTATAAAAACACTAAGCTAATTTATTTAACTACCAAACTAATTGTGGCAGTAGTCTAAATATAATAATAACTTAGGTTCAAGCTTGTATTTTATAAAACTGTTTTGCCTTTTGAAATTAATAGAAAACAAAGAATGTTTAAAAAAAAACACCCCCCCGCTGGGCCGAACGGCCCAGCTGGCCGCCGCACCGGCCGGCCCACCAGGCCCAGCCGGGCCTCCTTATCCCCCCACTCCACGAAACCCTAGCCGCCCTGACCCACTTCCACCACTCGCTCCTCCCACTCCCCTCGATCTGGATCAGGGATCCACCCCGACGACCGCGCCCATGCCTCGACACCGGCGCCCGTCCTCGGCGCTGCCCCGTCTCATCACCGGATCGCCTCTTCACCCTCGTTCCCCCTCGCGCGATGCCCGCCCGAAGGCCCCGCCGTCGCCTACCTCCGTCGTCGCCCGGGTCGCCTACTGCCTCGCGTCTCTGACCTCGTCGCCCGCGTCCTCATCCTCCTCCACGCCGCCGCCTCGCGTCGTCGTCAGACCCCGCCGGAACGCCTCCTTGACTCCACCGCTCCCCGCCGTCACGTTCCCCCTGCATCGGGCCTCCCCTGCAACGCGGGTGAGGAACCCCACCGGCCTCCTCCTCCCTCTACAGGTGCGCTCACCGCTGCTCACGCTCGCGTCCGAGCACTACGACGTGCTCCTGGGTCTCCCAGGAGTCCAACGCGACCGCCTGCGCCTCCGCTCGTGCCTCTTGTCACCGTTCCCGCTGAACCAGTGCTCCAGCCGCCGCGCCTCGCTGCTGTCTACCGCCCATGCCGCCGCTGCGCGCCACTCCGCTCTCGCGCCCGGCGACCGCAGCCACCGCGACCCTGTCCCCCCTCCTGCGCGCTCCAGGCCCTCCCTCGTCCGGCAACGTCGCGTGCGCGCGTCCGCGCCGCAGGCCGTGCTCCCGCCCTCCTACCCCGGCCGGCCGCGGCTGGCCATGGCCCCGCCGGCGCCATCTGTCGCTTCGGTGCGGGTGTGCGGGCGCTCACACCCGATAGCGCTCGCCCAACTGGCCTCTAGGCCACTGACAGTGGGGCCCAACCCCTTTAAAAAAAGGAAAAACAAAGTGTATTTGAAAAATAAGAATAAGTAATTAATTAATAAATTAAATAGGTAACTAATTAACTTTGTTTTGTACCTAATTAACTTGATTAGTTAATTAAAACTGTTAGTTAGTTGTCAGTCTATGACAAGACTGCCCCACAGGCCAGGATTGACTTTAGTCAACTCTGTTGACTGCTGACGTCATGATGACGTCATGCTGATGCAATAACCCCATTTTAGATTTAATAATAATTTCAGAAGATTGCTAAAACTTAAATAATTCATAGAAAAATAACCGTACCACGGATGGAAAAACTTTCCACATGAAAGTTTCTCAGAAAAATCCAACGAATCCGATTACGCGGTCCGTTCATCTGTCACATGCCCCTAGCATGATGAACATGGAGCTTTCCCCCTCCGGTCATCTGTCTAACACAGGTCCGGAACCGGTATTACATTCCTGGTTGAATTCCCCCTTCACCTATATCGTGTAGCCATACGTTAGGTCACACACGGCACAACATATTGCCACGTTATGCTTTGTGATGCTATGTTTGCTTTATATTTACTGTTTCTTCCCCCTCTCCTCTCTGGTAGACCCCGAGACCGATGCTTCCCCTGTGATCGACTACGTTGACGACGACCCCTCCTTGTCAGAGCAACCAGGCAAGCCCCCCCTTTGATCATCTCGATGTCGCCCATTCCATTCTCTCATGCTTGCATTAGATTTTGCTACTGGAATTGATTGCTCCTATTCTGATGCATAGCCTGCTTTTGTAACCTGCTTATCCTAAACTGCTTAGTATAGGTTGGTTAGTGATCCATCAGTGACCCCCACCTTGTCCTTGTTGCCCCTGCTTCATCATTGAAGACCCGATCAGCGGGATCGAAGACCAGGCCCTGACACGGCACATCACTTTCCCCTTAGTTGCTCCACACTACTGGGTTACTATCGAGTACCGAGGGTGAACCTCTTCAGCACTTCTGATGTTAACCCTGTACTGTAGTCATTCGGTCGTGGTCATCGAGGGTGATTTCCTCCTTAACCACTTCTGATACGACTCTGTCGTGCAACCCCTCAAGTGTGAACATCGGGGGTGATTCCTCTTATGTTCACCCTGGTGATTACATCTAGTGGAATTCATCGGGGGTGATTCCTCGGGTTTCCCCCTTGATGTTTGGACACACGGATACTTGGACTTTACCACTGTTACTTGGAAAGACGGGTCGACCCTGAGGGGTACCCGCGCGAGCATAATTGCGAGTGATGCGGAGTCGAGCGGACCTGGAAGGTGCCCGCGAGATAATTACGAGGCGTGGCAGGGCATTCCTAGCCCTTGCCACAAGTCCTCGAGACGGGGCAACGGGGTCACATCTTTCGTGAGTCTCTGCTTGTTACCGCGCGTTCCTAATCCACTACGATTTGGATATTTGATCCGAGGGGCCTCTGGCCTGATAGCACTAACCATCACGTGGGCATAGTATGGGCGTTCTGCGTTGTATACATCAGCCGAAGCTTAGTAGACGTCAGCGACTAAGCGGCGCGTGCCGGGTTGGACTGCGTAAGCGCCTGCCTTGTTGAAGGAGGTAGCTAGGTCTGCTCACCGTCCGCGTTCGCAACGTGCAGGAGTTCCCGGGGAGATGGCCCATGACCCCTGGGGGCATAGGTTTAGTCCGGCGTGCTGGCCTCTCTATTAAGCCTAGGTCGGGTTGCGGCGTATTGTTTGGCCGAGGCCGGGCATGACCCAGGAAAGTGTGTCCGGCCGGAGTCAATCGAGCGTGGTGGGTAAGTTGGTGCACCCCTGCAGGGAAGAAAACATCTATCGATAGCCTGTCCTACGGTAACAGACACTTGGAGTTGTATCCTGATCGATACAACTAGAATTGGATACTTGTGATGAGAACTGGATGGTGATGAGGATTGGATTGTGATGATAACTGGATAGTATGGCTCTAGGATGCCTTTCTCGCAGGGAGTCGAGAAAGGATCTCCGGCCGAGGTTGATAACACTTCTACTACTTTACTTTATGCTACTCTACTCCCTCCGGTTGCTGCAAGATGGTGGTTTTCAGAAGATGCTAGTCTTCGATAGGACTAGGCCTTCTCTCTATTCTGGCATTTCTGCAACCTAGTCCACATATACAGCCTTCCTTTGATAATGTTGCATATGTAGTGTAGATCCTTGCTTGTGAGTACTTTGGATGAGTAATCACGGTTGCTTTGCTTCCCTGTTTCCCCCTTTCTTCTTCTTGCCGGTTGATGCAACCAGATGTCGGAGCCCAGGAGCCAGATGCCACCGCCGATGCTTACTACTACGTGGAGACCGCCGACGACCAGGAGTAGTTAGGAGGCTCCCAGGCAGGAGGCCTTGCCTTTTCGATCGATGTTGCTTTTGTGCTAGCCTTCTTAAGGCAAACTTTTCTAACTTATGTCTGTACTCCGATATTGTTGCTTCCGCTGACTCTTGTGTATTCGAGCTTATGTATTCGAGCCCTCGAGGCCCCTGGCTTGTAATATAAAGCTTGTATTATTTTAATTTGTGTCTAGAGTTGTGTTGTGATCTTGATCGTACACATTTGCGTGTATGGTTAGTGTACGATTGAATCGAGGGCGTCACACTTGGGTGGAAAAGGCATAGGTTTTTGAACCCAAGGTTCTCTTTCTTTACCATGTTTTCTAGCAACAAAGTCTCTTTTATCATATCTTTTATTCTTAGGTTGTGGGTTATCAAGAAAACAGGTGGTTCTATCTCAACATCATTATCTGGTTCTTTTTCATTTGTTTGAGTGTCTTCATGAACCTCATCACTATCACTATGTGAGTGTTCATTGCCTGATTGAATTTCGGCATCAGAGATAGAAGTTTCATTATCATTGTCAGGAGGTTTTTCTATTTCAGGTTCACTAGAAGTGTGCAAAGTCCTATAATTTTTCTTTTTATTTTTATTTCTAGAAGGACTAGGTGCATCAGTGTTAACTCTTTGTGAATCATGTTCTATTCTTTTTGGGTGTCCCTCAGGATAAAGTGGTTCCTGAGTCATTTTACCTCCTCTAGTTGCAACTCTAACAACAAAGTCATGTTTATTATTATTCATTTCATCGAGTAATTCTCCTTGTGATTTAGCAACTTGTTCTAATTGAGTTTGAACCATAGAAGCATGTTTTCCAACACCTCTAACATCATTTGAGATTCTAAATAACAAGTCACTCAAGCGAGCAATCATATCATTATTGTATCTTAATTGTTTCATAACATTTGCATTGAAGTGGTCTTGTTTTCTAATATAGTTTTCAAACTCATAGAGGCATTGGCTAGGATGCATATTGCGAGGATTGTCATTATCATTGAACTTCATTAAAGAATTTACCTCTACCACCTTAGGCAGTGGTGGTGTATTAAGCCCATGTATTTCTTCAATAAGAGGTAAATTTTAACATCCTCAGCTTTAATACCTTTTTCCTTCATAGATTTCTTTGCCTCTTGCATATCTTCAGGACTGAGATATAATATACCCCTCTTCTTCGGAGTGGGTTTAGCCGGTGGTTCAGGAAGAGTCCAATCATCATAATTTTTCAATATGTTATTCAATAATTCTTCAGCTTGTCCAATAGTTCGTTCCCTAAAAACACAACCAGCACAACTATCTAGGAAGTCCCTAGAAGCATCGATTAGTCCATTATAGAAGATATCAAATATTTCATTTTTCTTAAGAGGATGATCAGGCAAGGCATTAAGTAACTGGCAAAGCCTCCCCCAAGCTTGTGGGAGACTCTCTTCTTCAGTTTGCACAAAGTTAAATATTTCCTGTAAGGCAGCTTGTTTCTTATGAGCAGGAAAATATTTTTTAGAGAAGTAATAAATCATATCCTGGGGACTACGCACACAACCATGAGCAAGTGTATTGCACCAAGCTTTAGCATCACCCTTTAATGAGAACGGAAATAATTTGAGAATAAAGTATAGGGAGTCTTCTCATCATGAGTAAAAAGGGTGGCTATATCATTCAACTTAGTAAGATGTGACACAACAGTTTCAGTTTCATAACCATGGAAAGGATCAGATTCAACCAAAGTAATTAACTCTGGGTAAACAGAGAATTCATAATCCTTATCATCAATAAAGATAGGTGAAGTAGCAAACTTAGGACCACATTTCATTCTAGCATTCAGAGATTTTTCTTTATACTTGCATAATAATTCCTCTAGATCATCTCTATCCTTACAAGCAAGAATATCTCTAGTTGTCTCCTCATTCATAACATAACCTTCCGGTACCTTAGGCAATTCATATCTAGGAAGGCTAGTTCTAGCAGGTGTTTCGGGAGATTCAGTTTCAAGCTCATCATCACATTCAACAACATCATGTTGTATTACTCTAGCAATTTGTGCATCAAGAAAATCACCAAGTGGCACATCATCATTATCAAGCAAGGTACTAGCATTATCATAAGCATCATCCATAGCAGAGGTAGCATCATCAAAAACTTGCGACATATCAGAATTAATAGCATGTGGTGGTGTTGCATGTTTACTCATAACAGAAGGTGAATCTAAAGCAGAACTGGATGGCAGTTCCTTACCTCCCCTTGTCGTTGACGGAAATATCTTAGTCTTAGGATCCTTCAGATTCTTCATAGTGACAAATTGATAATAATTCCAAGTGACTCAACAAATATAGCTATGCTCCCCGGCAACAACACCAGAAAAAGGTCTTGATAACCCACAAGTATAGGGGATCGCAACAGTTTTCGAGGGTAGAGTATTCAACCCAAATTTATAGATTCGGCACGAGGGGAGCCAAACAATATTTGAAGGTATTAGGAGATGAGTTGTCAATTCAACCACACCTAGAGATTAATTATCTGCAACAAGTAATCAATAGCAAAGTAATATGATAGTTTTGATAGTAGTGACAGCAGCAATGGTAACAGTAATATTGATAGCAGTAATTTTGTAGCAAGTGTAACAGTGATGATAGCAGTAGTAACTTAGCAGAAACAATATAAGATAAATTCATAGGCATTGGATCGGTGACTTGTTGGATGATATTCATCATGAGACAGTTATAACCTAGGGCGATACGGCACTAGCTCCAGTTCGTCAATATAATGTAGGCATGTATTCCGTAAATAGTCATACGTGCTTACGGAAAGAACTTGCATGACATCTTTTGTCCTACCCTCCCGTGGCAGCGGGGTCCATATTGGAAACTAAGGGATATTAAGGCCCCCTTTTAATAGAGAACCAGAACAAAGCATTAACACATAGTGAATACATGAACTCCTCAAACTACGGTCATCACCGGAAGAAGTCCCGGTTTCTGTCACTCCAGGGTTACCCGATCATAACACGTAGTAGGTGACTATAACTTGCAAGATCGGATCTAGAACATGGATATAATGATGATAACATAAAAGGTTCAGATCTGAGTTCATGGCACCCAGACCCAAAGTGACAAGCATTAAGCATGGCAAAGTCATAGCAACATCAATCTAAGAACATAGTGGATACTAGGGATCAAGCCCTAACAAAACTAACTTGATTACATGATGAATCTCATCCAACTCCTCACGGACCAGCGAGCCTATGAAGGAATTACTCACTCCCGGTGGGGAGCATCATGGAATTGGCGATGGAGAAGGGTTGGTGATGATGAAGAACAAAGACCCCGCCTCTCCGGAGCCCCAAACGGACTCCAGATCTGGCCTCCCAATGAAGAACAAGAGGTGACGGTTGCTCCATCTCGTGGATCGCGATAATTCTTTCTCCCTGATTTTTTTTCTAGAAAAATAGGAATTTATAGCGTCAGTTTCAGTGTCTGTGGGGCCACCAGGTGGGGACAACCCACCTGGGTGCGCCAGGAGAGGGGGGCGCGCCCTGGTGGGTTGTGCCCACCCAGGGGCCCCTCTCCAGTAGGTCTTGGCTCCAGAAATTCTTATATTTGATATAAAAATTCCTCGCAAAGTTTCGTTCCATTCCGAGAACTTTTATTTCTGCACAGAATCAACACCATGGTAGTTCTGCTGAAAACAGTGTCAGTCTGGGGTTAGTTTCATTCAAATCATGCAAATTAGAGTCCAAAACAAGAGGAAAATTGTTAGGAAAAGTAGATACGTTGGAGACATATCACTGAACCAATGAGTCACTCGGTGCCGGCTATGTGATAAGTCCATTTTGCATCATGCTTTTATATCAATATTTATTGCATTATGGGCTGTTATTACACATTATGTCACAGTACTTATGCCTATTCTCTCTTATTTTACAAGGTTTACATAAGGAGGGAGAATGACGGCAGCTGGAATTCTGGGCTGGAAAAGGAGCAAATATTAGAGACCTATTCTGCACAACTCCAAAAGTCCTGAAACTCCACAGAAGTTATTTTAAGAATATATAAAAAATACTGAGCAAAAGAAATACGTCAGGGGGGCCACCACCTGTCCACGAGGGTCGGGGGCGCGCCCTACCCCCCAGGGCGCGCCCCTTGCCTCATGGGCCCCCTGTTGGCTCTCCGGTGGCCATCTTCTGCTATATGAAGTCTTTCGTCCAGGGAAAAATCATAGGAAACTTTCGGGACGAGACGCCGCCGCCACGAGGTGGAACCTTGGCGGAACCAATCTAGGGCTCCGGCAGAGCTGTTCTGCTGGGGACACTTCCTTCCGGGAGGGGGAAATCATCGCCATCGTCATCACCAACGCTCCTCTCATTTGGAGAGGGCAATCTCCATCAACATCTTCACCAACACCATCTCCTCTCAAAACCCTAGTTCATCTCTTGCATCCAATTCTTGTCTCCAAGTCCAGGATTGGTACTAGTAGGTTGCTAGTAGTGTTAATTACTCCTTGTAGTTGATGCTAGTTAGTTTATTTGGTGGAAGATCATTTGTTCATATCCTATATGCATATTAATACCTCTCTGACTATGAACATGAATATGCTTTGTGAGTAGTTACGTTTGTTCCTGAGGACACGGGAGAAGTCTTGCTATTAGTAGTCATGTGGATTTGGTATTCGTTCGATATCTTGATGAGATGTATGTTGTCTATCCTCTAGTGGTGTTATGTGAACGTCGACTACATAACACTTCACCATTATTTGGGCCTAGAGGAAGGCATTGGGAAGTAATAAGTAGATGATGGGTTGCTAGAGTGACAGAAGCTTAAACCCTAGTTTATGTGTTGCTTCGTAAGGGGCTGATTTGGATCCATATGTTTCATGCTATGGTTAGGTTTACCTTAATACTTTTGTTGGAGTTGCAGATGCTTGCAATAGAGGTTAATCATAAGTGGGATGCTTGTTCAAGTAACAACAACACCCAAGCACCGGTCCACCCACATATCAAATTATCAAAGTATCGAACGCGAATCATATGAACGTGATGAAAACTAGCTTGATGATAATTCCCATGTGTCCTCGGGAGCCCTTTTCTCTATATAAGAGTTTGTCGAGGCTTGTCCTTTGCTACAAAAAGGATTGGGCCACCTTGCTGCACTTTATTTACTTTTGTTACTTGTTGCTCATTACAAATTATCCTATCACAAAATTATCTGTTACCACTTATTTCAGTACTTGTAGAGAATACCTTGCTGAAAACTGCTTATCATTTCCTTTTGCTCCTCGTTGGGTTCGACACTCTTACTTATCGAAAGGACTACGATAGATCCCCTATACTTGTGGGTCATCAAGACTCTTTTCTGGCGCCGTTGCCAGGGAGTGAAGCGCCTTTGGTAGGTTGAATTTGGTAAGGAAAAAATTATATAGTGTGCTGAAATTTACTGTCACTTCTTACTATGGAAAGTAATCCTGTGAGGGGCTTGTTTGGGGTATCTTCACCCCGACCAGTAGAGCAAATAGTTTCTCCGCAACCTACTGAACCTACTAAAAATGAAAATGTTCCCTTTGAAGTTCCTTCGGGTATGTTAGAAAAACTGCTAGCTAATCCCTTCGCAGGAGATGGAACAAAGCATCCTGATGAGCACCTAATCTATGTGGATGAAGTTTGTGGATTATTTAAGCTTGCAGGTATACCCAATGATGTTGTTAAGAAGAAGGTCTTCCCTTTATCTTTGAAGGGAGATGCATCGACATGGTATAGGCTATGTGATGATACGGGATCATGGAACTATAAATTATTGAAATTGGAATTTCATCAGAAGTTTTATCCTATGCATCTTGTTCATCGTGATCGCAATTATATATAACTTTTGGCCTCGCAAAGGATAAAGCATCGCTCAAGCTTGGGCGAGGCTTAAATCAACTTTATATTCATGCCCCAATCATGAGCTCCCAAGAGAAATAATTATTCAAAGTTTTTATGCTCGGCTTTCTGATAACAATCGCACCATGCTCGATACTTCTTGTGCTGGCTCCTTTATGATGAAGACTATTGAATACAAATGGAAGTATTGGATAGAATTAAATGCAACTCTGAAGACTGGGATCTCAACGAAGGTAAGGAGTCAGGTATGACACCTAAGTTTGATTGTGTTAAATCTTTTATGGATACCGATGTTTTCCGTAAAGCACTAAATATGGACTTGACTCTGAGATAGTAGCTTCTTTCTGTGAATCTTTTGCTACTTATGTTGATCTCCCTAAGGAGCAGTAGTTTAAATATAATCCTCCCATAGAATTAGAAGTAGTTGCACCTATTAAAGTTGAAGAAAAGACTGTCACTTATAATGATCCTATTGTTCCTACTTTCTTATGTTGAGAAATCACCTTTCCTTGTTAGGATAAAGGATAATGCTAAAGCTTCAACTGTGGTTCGTAAAAGTAATATTAGAACTTATACACCCCCTGAGCAAGTTAAAGTTGAACCTAATATTGCTATTGTTAAAGATCTCTTGGCTGATAATATTGATGGGCATGTTATTTATTTCTGCAGTGAAACTGCTAGAATTGCCAAACCTTGTGCTAAAGATAAACATAGACCTGTGGTAGGCATGCCTGTTATTTCTGTGAAAATAGGAGATCATTGTTATCATGGCTTATGTGATATGGGTGCTAGTGCTAGTGTAATACCTATCGACTTATACAAAGAAATTATGCATGAAATTGCACCTGCTGAGATAGAAGGTATTGATGTCACAATTAAACTTGCCAATAGAGATACTATATCACCAATGGGAATTGTTAGAGATGTTGAAGTCTTGTGTGGGAAAACTAAATATCCTGCTGATTTTCTTGTTCTTGGTTCCCCACAAGATAGCTTTTGTCCCATTATATTTGGTAGACCCTTCTTGAACACTGTTAATGCTAAGATAGACTGCGAAAAGGATGTTGTTACTATTGGTTTGGGTGATATGTCTCATGAGTTTAATTTCTCTAAATTTAGTAGACAACACCATGAAGAAGAATTGCCTAGTAAGGATGAAACTATTGGTCTTGCTTCTATTGCCGTACCTCCTGGTGATCCTTTAGAACAATATTTGCTAGACCACGAAAATGATATGTTTATGAATGAAAGAAGGGAAATAGATGAAGTATTCTTTAAACAGAAACCTATCCCGAAACACAATTTGCCTGTTGAAACCCTAGGGGGTCCTCCTCCACCCAAGGGTGATCCTGAAAGTGCAACTATCCCTGGGTCGTATTGGTAATTCCTAACAACATATAGCTCATTGAGCTAACATTATTCCAAGAATAATATTTCAGGAAAAGCTCAATGAATGGCATGGCATGGATGAGGAAAGTGGATCCCTCAAAATTCTAAGGACAAAAAGATTGACTCAAGCTCAAAAGCTCAAGACTCTACATTTTACATTTTAGTGATCCAAGATCACATTGAGTCTATAGGAAAAGCCAATACTATTAAGGAGGGATGAGGTGTTTCTTAATGAGCCTCTTGCTTCAAGTGCTTAGTGATATGCTCCAAAACCCTCAACTACATTCCCACATCCACATATGACCTAAACCAAAAGTCAAACTCGGTCCCACCGATTCTTTCTATCCGGCGCCATCGAGTTTCAAATGTCATAGCCACTGCCACAAACCCTAGGCAAATCGGTTTCACCGATAGGGATCTCGGACTCACCGAGATGGGATTGCAATCTCTCTGTTTCCCTCCGTAACGTTTCGGTCTAACCGAAGTGAGCGATCGGTCCCACCGAGATTGCAATGTAAACTCTTTGTTTCCCTTTTGTAACATTTCGGTCTCACCGAGATGAGTGAATCGGTCCCACCGAGTTTACCTGATCAACTCTCTGGTTAGCTTATTACCAAAATCGGTCCCACCGAGTTTGTGTAATCGGTCACACCGAGATTATGTTATGCCCTAACCCTAACCATATAGGTCCTACCGAGTTGCATCTCAGTCCCACCGAAAATCCTAACAGTCACTAGGTTTGCTGAATCGGTCCGACCGAGTTTAACCATTCGGTCCCACCGAGTTTGGCAAATTGTGTGTAACGGTTAGATTTTGTGTGGGGGCTATATATACCCCTCCACCCACTCTTCATTCAAGGAGAGAGCCATCAAAACATACCTACACTTCCAATACACATTTTCTGAGAGAGAACCACCTACACTTGTGTTGAGGTCAAGATACTCCATTCCTACCATATGAATCTTGATCTCTAGCCTTCCCCAAGTTGCTTTCCACTCAAATCTTCTTTCCACCAAATCCAAATCCTGTGAGAGAGAGTTGAGTGTTGGGGAGACAATCATTTGAAGCACAAGAGCAAGGAGTTCATCATCAACACACCATTTGTTACTTCTTGGAGAGTGGTGTCTCCTAGATTGGCTAGGTGTCACTTGGGAGCCTCCGACAAGATTGTGGAGTTGAACCAAGGAGTTTGTAAGGGCAAGGAGATTGCCTACTTCATGAAGATCTACCGCTAGTGAGGCAAGTCCTTCGTGGGCGACGGCCGTGATGGAATAGAAAAGGTTGCTTCTTCGTGGACCCTTCGTGGGTGGAGCCCTCCGTGGACTCGCGCAACCGTTACCCTCCGTGGGTTGAAGTCTCCATCAACGTGGATGTACGATAGCACCACCTATCGGAACCATGACAAAAACATTCGTGTCTCCAATTGCGTTAGAATCCTCCAAACCCTTCCCTTTACATTCTTGCAAGTTGCATGCTTTACTTTCCGCTGCTCATATACTCTTTTGCATGCTTGCTTGAATTGTGTGGAGATTGCTTGACTTGTGCTAAGATAGCTAAAATCTGCCAAGAACTAAAATTGGGAAAGGCTAGATTTTTATTTGGTCAAGTAGTCTAATCACCCCCCCTCTAGACATACTTTCGATCCTACAAGTGGTATCAGAGCCTTGGTCTCCATTTGCTTTGATTTCCATAGCTTTTGGTGGTCATAGCCTTGGTTTCACAACCTAGGAGAGTATGGCGTCTAGCGAGGGAAATTATCACCGTAGAGGTCCTTACTTTGATGGTACTAATTTTGCTAGTTGGAAGCATAAGATGAAAATGCATATTCTTGGACATAACCCCGCCGTTTGGGCTATTGTGTGTATTGACTTGCAAGGTGAATTCTTTGATGGGAAAGAACCGAACCGTGAAGCTACCGCGGAAGAGTTGAAGATGCTGCAATACAATGCTGAAGCTTCTGATATCCTCTTCAATGGATTGTGCACCGAAGAATTCAACAAAATCAACCGTCTTGAGAATGCAAAGGAAATTTGGGATACTTTGATTGATATGCACGAAGGTACTGACTCCGTCAAGGAATCCAAATTGGATGTGCTTCAAAGTCAACTTGACAAGTTCAAAATGAAGGATGGTGAAGGTGTCGCTAAAATGTACTCTAGGCTTGCTCTTATCACAAATGAGATTGCCGGCTTAGGAGTGAAGAGATGACCGATAGATTCATCATCAAGAAGATCCTAAGAGCCTTGGATGGGAAATATGATACTGTGTGCACATTGATCCAAATGATGCCCAATTACAAAGATCTCAAGCCAACGGAAGTCATCGGAAGAATTGTTGCTCATGAGATGTCACTCAAGGATAAAGAGGAACTTCACAACAAATCAAGTGGTGCTTACAAAGCCTCATGTGAAGCCCCCACATCATCAAGTGAGAAACAAACCTTCAATGAAGAATTGAGCTTAATGGTGAAGAACTTCAACAAGTTCTACAAGAGTAGAAGCAAAGAGAGAAGCTCCAAGTCAAGGTCCTACAATGACAAAAGATCTTCTAGTCGAGAGCGAAATTGCTACAATTGTGGAAGGCCCAAACACTATTCCAATGAGTGTACGCCCCCCTACAAGAGAAGAGAAGATTCTCCCAAGAGAAGAAGTAGAAGAGAAGAATCAGCATCTAGAGAAAGAAGGAGTAGAGATGATCGTTATGAACGAAGACCCTCACGGAGAAGCAAGGATTCGGAAAGAAAGGACAAGTCATCAAGGAGCTACACAAAACGAAGACATCAAGCTCATGTTGGTGAATGGGTATCTGGCTCCGACTCCGACAACCACTCCGAGAGAAGCTATCACTCCGACTCCGAATATACTTAAGATGAAGGTGTTGCCGGTCTAGCACTTGTGACAACCAACTCCTACGACATATTTGACTCACCAAATGAAGGAGTTGGAACGTGCTTCATGGCTAAAGGCCCAAAGGTATCACACCCCGAGTATGTTGATTTCAATAGTGATGAAGATGACTTGTTAGGTGATGATGATTTACTTGTTGACAACTCTAGTGATGAATACTATGATGAAACGTCAATTAATCATGCTAATCAAGATAAAACGAATGACAATGATAAGGAGAATATTGAGTCTCTAACTAAAGAACTAAACACTCTTAAGTTAGCTCATGAAACTATCTTAAGAGATCATTGAGAACTTTTAAGGACTCATGAGAAATTACGCTTTGAAAAGCTCAACCTTGAGCAAGAGCATGAGTTCTTAAAAGCAATCAATGATGATATTCGTAAGAAAAGTTCTTCTTACATTGCCAAGCGTTTACTCTTATCCACTTACATGCCTCAAGTCAAGTCTAGTAACAAGAACAAGAATGATTCTTCCTCTAGTAGTAACAATAATCATGCTAAATCCAATATTGTTGCTTCTAGTAGTCCTCTTGATTCCACTAATGATTCTCTTAGCCAAGTTACACTTGAGCAAGAAAATAGCTTATTGAAGGGAATTATAGAGAAAGGTGCTTACAAGAGCCTTGCCGGAAGTAAGCAATTCGAGGAAATTGTACGCAAGCAAGGAAGGCACTGGAAGAATCAAGGTGTTGGTTTTGAACGAAATTTCAATGCCAATGGAGTTGAGTGGGAAGAAGATCAATACCCCAAGATGAAGTTTCTTCCTCAGCAAGAGAAGTATGATCCTAGTTCTTTCAAAGGGACACAAGCTCAAGATGATCTTCCACCACAAGACCACAAGCAAAAAGGCAAGGACAAGCTTCAAGAGGAAATTGATGCATTTGAAGAAGCTCCGAAGGCCTTGGTCAAGTGGGTTCCAAAGACTAATTCAAGTTCCACTTCATCAAGTACAACTACAACACCGAGGATTCCCATCAAGATGGTGTGGATCCCGAAGAAGAAGAACTAGAGAGTTCTTGAGGGTGACTCCGCTAACATACTTCACTCTTATCATCTTGGCAAGAACAAGTGCAATCAACTTCCACATCTTGCACTAGTTCAAGGAGTCACAAACCCTCTTGTTGGTAAGACAAGGGACAAGGTAACCTAAAAGCTTTCATAGACATCATCTTGTGTGTACATCACTTTATGTCTATGGATATCCTTGTTTGTTCCTTGTTGGACTAACCCGTGTAGGTATTGAAAGTGCAACTCACTCCAATGGATAGCTCCAAATGATCTACATCAACATTGGGCATCCACATCTTCAACATCTACATGAAGTCATTATCGACAAAACCCAAGGTTAGTTCATCCCTCTTAAGGGGGGATCTCACATCTAGGGGGAGCTTTACTCTAAGAATTGAGCTAAAGCAACTCTAATGGTGTGAACACAACAATGCTTTATGTAAAAGTGGTAACCCCACTTGTGCTTAAATGATGAGTATGACCTATGATTAAATGTTCTCATTTGACTTCTAAGTCAATATACTCATATATAGATGACCTAGTCATTGCCAATTGTTTGATAGTTGCTAGTATTGGTTGTGCATGCTTTGCCACATATTTCATTTATCATTTTATTGTGTGAGCATGTTGGTTGCATATTTCACTCATTCGAGGACATCCACTTGTTGTTTTGATTGATTGGTTTCTTTTTCTTTTTGCCAAGTGGATGGACAAGAATGCCTAAGAACCTTCTCTAGCTATCTATGCTTTTCTCGTCTCAAACTCTATTCATGCTACATCACAAAATTTGATCAAGTCAGATTCCAACCACTCTGTGTGAGGAGCACTCGGAGTCCCTGATTCGTCATAGACTTAAACTTCCAAAACTTCTTTGTGTGTTTCGGTCTGACCGATTCCTCCATTTCGGTCATACCGAGATCACTAAGTCGATCTAGGTTTTCAATCTCGGTGCAACCGATTTGAACTTTTTGGTCACACCAAGTTGCTATAACTATCAACAGTTATGCATCTCGGTGCCACCGAGTTGTTCCACTCGGTCACACCGAAAGGGTCGGGCTATATATACTCACAGGCAAAATTTTGGAAATTTCTTCGAAACCTCTTCGCCCGCGCATAGCTCGCTCTGCCTCCTGGGTCTCCGGATCATCCTCCTCGTCGCCAGCCGCCTCCTGTCGCTGGTCTCCACCGCCGTCAACGGAATTCGTCCCCGCCGTTGCCGCCGTAGCGAGTTCATCGCCGAACTAGGGTATGGACTCGATCACAGTGCTATCCCCGTCCGATTCCTAGCACATTGTGTTCATTATGATTCTTGCCACGATTGAAACGCCTCTATCCAGTCAAAACACTCCGTAGAATTAGAATTGAATCAAAAATTTAGGGTTAGATTTCCGCCGGAACCATCTCGGACCCACCGAGTTGCAGAACTCGGTTCCACCGATTCGGCCAAGGCCATTGCACATGTGGTTCTCGGTCTGACCGAGAATTGCAAATTGGTGTGACCGAGTTTAGGACTTTGTGAAACCCTAGTAGTCTCGGTGCCACCGAACTGTGACTCGGTCTGACCGAGTTCACTAGTTTTGGTTCCAACAGCTGCTTCGGTATCACCGAGTTTGCAAATCAATTGATTTGAAATGCTTTCTATGGAAAACTAAAACTAAGTTTTTGACTCATTCTTTTGCAAAAATCTCTGTATTTTGTGATGCTCATCCACTCTATCTCATCTACAATCTATTCACAGGGTCTGCAGTTAGTGTTTGCAACATGTCTGACCAGAGAGACAGCCAGAACAAGTCAGAGGAGCAGGTTCACACGAGTGAGGGCACTAGTCCCTCTAGCAGCTCAGATGAGGGTAGTAGAAGCACCCCAAGCAACTTGCCAAATGCTGCTACTAGAGCAAGCAAGAAAAGAACTTCAGAATCTTAAGATGAAGATTATGTGGCAGAGGAAGAGGAAGCCACATCAAAGAAGAAAGTGCTTAAGAAGGAATATGGCACAACTGCAGCCACTAAGCCAGGTCTGAAGACCAAAAGCACAACAGGAAGACAACCAATGTCCAAAGCCAGGGCATCCTCCCACAAACCCTCCAAATCAACTATAGGAGATGAGGCTGCAAAAGAGAAAAAAGGAAAGAAAGAGGGGCAGATGGTGCAAGAAAGTTGATCCAATGGCTGAATTTGAGAAGCACTCTTCTGAGGAAGAAGAGGAAGAGGAAGAGGTTGTTGCACCAGCACCTAAGGCCCAGAAGCTGATGGGTGATTGAGGGAGTCCTGGATTAGGGGGTGTTCGGGTAGCCGGACTATACCTTCGCCGGACTCCTGGACTATGAAGATACAAGATTGAAGACTTCGTCCCGTGTCCGGAAGGGACTTTCCTTGGCGTGGAAGGCAAGTTAGGAGATGCGGATATTCAAGATCTCCTGCCAATGTAACCGACTCTGTGTAACCCTAACCCTATCCGGTGTCTATATAAACCGGAGGGTTGTAGTCCGTAGGACAGAATCGTCATACACAATCATACCATAGGCTACCTTCTAGGGTTTAGCCTCCTTGATCTCGTGGTAGATCTACTCTTGTACTACCCATATCATCAATATTAATCAAGCAGGAGTAGGCTTTTACCTCCATCGAGTGGGCCCGAACCTGGGTAAACTTTGTGTCCCTTGTCTCCTGTTACCATCCGGCCTTGACACACAGTTCGGGACCCCCTACCCGAGATCCGCCGGTTTTGACACCGACATTGGTGCTTTCATTGAGAGTTCCTATGTGTCGTCGCCTTTAGGCCCGATGGCTCCTCTGATCATCAACAACGATGAGGTCCAGGGTGAGACTTTTCTCCCCAGACAGATCTTCGTTTTCGGCGGCTTCGCTCTGCGGGCCAATTCGCTTGGTCATCTGGAGCAGATCGAAAGCTACGCCGCTGGCCATCAAGTCAGGTTTGGAAGCTTGAACTACAGGGCTGATATCCGCGGAGACTTGATCTTCGATGGGTTCGAGCCACAGCCAAGCGTGCTGCACTATCTCGAGGGGCATGATCTAGCTCTGCCTCCGAACAGTGTCCTGGAGGCCGCATACGCACTGATTCCGACCCTTAACTCGGAGCCCGTTGCGCCATGCGAGGATGAACGGTTGGATGTCACCTCGGGGGCGGCGATCTCAAAGGCGATCGAGCCGAACGCCAGCCCCGCACTCCGCGTGACCCGTGACCCCGAGGGTCCGGACTCCTCCCCGGACTCCGAACCCCCCGCGCCCCTGCCGGTCGAATCCGATTGGGCGCCGATAATGGAGTTCACCGCCGCGGACATCTTTCAGCACTCGCCTTTTGGCGACATCCTGAATTCTCTCAAGTCTCTCTCTTTATCAGGAGAGCCCTGGCCGGACTACGGTCAGCGAGGATGGGATACGGACGATGAAGAAATTCAAAGCCCACCCACCACCCACTTGGTAGCCACTGTCGACGATTTAACCGACATGCTTGACTTCGGCTCCGAAGACTTCGACGGTATGGACGACGAGGTAGGAGAAGAACAGGAACCAGCACCTGTAGGGCACTGGACAGCCACCTCGTCATATGACATATATATGGTGGATACTCCAAAAGATGGGGATGGCGAGGAAACAGCGGGGGATGACACCTCCAAGAAACAGCCAAAGCGCCGGCGTCAGCGGCGCCGCTCTAAATCCCGCCAGAGTAAAAACGGTGATTCCGGCACCAGAGATAATAGTACCCTGGATAGCGCCGAAGAACACCATCCCCAGCAAGATTCGGCGCAGGAAGATGGAGAAGCCAGCCCTCATGAGAGAGCGGCAGACCGAGAGGTCGAGGATGATAACTATATGCCTCCCTCCGAAGACGAGGCCAGCCTCGATGACGACGAATTCGTCGTACCATCAGATCTCGCCGAACAAGAGCGTTTCAAATGCAGGCTTTTAGCCACGGCGAATAGCCTCAAGAAAAAGCAGCAACAGCTTAGAGCTGATCAAGATCTGCTAGCTGACAGATGGACTAAAGTCCTTGCGGCTGAAGAGTATGAACTCGAGCGCCCCTCCAAGAAGTACCCAAAGCGCAGGCCGCTACCCCGATCAAAGGAGGAAGCGCCTACATCACCAGCGCACGACATGGCAGACCGGCCACCTCGCGGCCGCGACAGAGAGGCCTGTCGGACCTCCAACCAAGCCATCCCCCGATGTCGCTCAACCAAGGCAAGGGAAAATGCGCCAGACCTGCGGGATGTACTGGAGGATAAAGCAAGGCAAACAAGATCGATCTACGGATCGCGCAGGCGCCCGATGACACGTGACGATGATCTTCACTCCGGACACAATAAATCCGGCCGGGCCGAACACAACAGACATAGCTCTTCCGAGCTGCGTCGTGACATAGCCCAGTAGAGGGGCGCCGCACACCCACTATGCTTCACAGATGAAGTAATGGATCATAAAATCCCAGAGGATTTCAAACCCGTAAACATCGAATCATATGATGGCACTACAGACCCGGCGGTATGGATCGAGGATTATCTCCTTCACATCCACATGGCACGTGGCGATGATCTACACGCCATCAAATACCTCCCGCTCAAACTCAAAGGACCGGCCCGACATTGGCTTAACAGCCTGCCAGCGGACTCAATCGGTTCTTGGGAGAACCTGGAAGCCGCATTCCTCGACAACTTCCAGGGCACTTATGTGCGACCGCTGAACGCCGACGACCTAAGCCACATAATTTAGCAGCCAGAAGAATCGGCCAGGCAATTCTGGACACGGTTCCTAACAAAGAAAAACCAGATAGTCGACTGTCCGGACGCAGAGGCCCTAGCAGCCTTCAAGCATAACATCTGCGACGAGTGGCTTGCCCGGCACCTGGGACAGGAAAAGCCGAAATCTATGGCAGCCCTCACGACACTCATGACCCGCTTTTGCGCGGGCGAAGATAGCTGGCTAGCTCGCAGCAACAGCTTATCAAAGAACCCTGGTAATTCGGATACCAAGGACAAAAGTGGCAGGACACGTCGAAATAAGCAAAAGCGCCGCGTTAGCAGCGACAGCAATGAAGATACGACAGTCAACGCCGGATTCAGAGGCTATAAATCCGGTCAGCGGAAAAAGCCATTTAAAAAGAATACTCAGGGCCCGTCCAGTTTGGACCGAATACTCGACCGCTTGTGCCAGACCCATGGTACCCCCGAAAGGCCAGCCAATCACACCAACAGGGATTGTTGGGTGTTCAAGCAGGCAGGCAAGTTAAGAGCCGAAAACAAAGACAAGGGGCTGCATAGCGATGACGAGGAGGAGCCCAGGCCACCGAACAACAATGGACAGAAGGGGTTTCCCCCACAAGTGCGGACGGTGAACATGATATACGCAACCCACATTCCCAAGAAGGAGCGGAAGCATGCGCTACGGGATGTATACGCGATGGAGCCAGTCGCCCCAAAGTTCAACCCATGGTCCTCTTGCCCGATCACCTTTGATCGAAGGGACCACCCCACTAGCAGCCGTCATGGCAGCTTTGCCGCATTGGTTCTCGACCCAATCATCGACGGATTTCATCTCACAAGAGTCCTCATGGACGGCGGCAGTAGCCTGAACCTGTTTTACCAGGATACAGTGCGGAAAATGGGCATAGATCCATCAAGGATTAAGCCCACAAGGACGACCTTTAAAGGCGTTATACTAGGTGTAGAAGCCAACTGTACAGGCTCCGTAACACTTGATGTGGTCTTCGGATCTCCGGATAACTTCCGAAGCAAGGAGTTAATCTTCGACATAGTCCCGTTCCACAGTGGCTATCACGCCCTGCTCGGACGAACCGCATTTGCCAAGTTCAATGCGGTGCCGCACTACGTATATCTCAAGCTCAAGATGCCAGGCCCTCGAGGAGTAATCACGGTCAACGGAAACACCGAACGCTCCCTCCGTACGGAGGAGCACACGGTGGCTCTCGCAGCGGAAGTACAAAGCAGCCTTTTTAGGCAACTTTCCAGTCCGGCCATTAAAAAGCCAGACACTGTTAAGCGCGCCCGGAGTAACCTGCAACAAGACCGCCTGGCACGATCTGAGCAGGCGTAGCAATGCGGCCCCAACCCCAGCCATCACGACATAGCGAAACTAGTACCTCGCGTACATAACTACACCCTTGAAATACCATGAGCACAGGGGAAGGGGCACAGTAACGGCATGCCCGAAATACGGCTTAAAACGTACTAGGAGCTGCCGGATTCTTTTTTTTTAGTTTCAGGACTCCACACTTTGGATGACCTGTTCGGCAGTTCGACTGCCGCACAAACGATGCAAAATCCAGGGATGCAGACAAAGCTACGCCGCATTATGAAACTCCCAGGTGGTCTCTATTACGAGTGGTATATCTGTTTCGAACACAATTTCGCGGCCTGCCCCTAGCTAGGACATGTCAAATAGTCTAATATCTTTTTGCTTATCGCACTACTTGTATCGTCCGGCTTTGACAAATAGCCTCTTTATGAACAATGCATAGCTTTTTGTGTATTTTTTGCATTATCCTCTTTTACTATATATGTTTATTAAATAACATGATCGCACCCGTACACCATGGTACGACAAACACGCCAGGGGCTTCAGTACCCTTCGATCTAGCGTGAGAAGTCCGTACACTTTCACAAGTGCGGCACCCCGAACTTATAGCACTATATGCATCGGCTCTGAATCATGATTTGGGTCAATAGTTGGGTTTGCCCGGCTCCTATGTTTTGGTGCCTGACGTTCCGCTATATCGGCTAAGGTAGCACTAGGAGAACCACTGCGATTGTGCCCCAGTTCAGCTGGGTTAAGCACCTTAGTGGAGAAAGCTAAAACTGACTGTCATGATAAGGCGAGAGACCGGTCGCTGTTCGAGAGGTTTTTCGAGTCCGTAAAGGCTTATGCCGCTTCGAGCGAGGAGCTGGCTTTGTCCAACCAAAGGCGTGGATAGCGCCCCGAATTCGGTCTTCCGAACTAGGGTCTTTGCCGAAATTTAAAATTATAAAGTTCTATGGCTAAGTGAGAGTGTTCAAGCATTATAGTCCGATTGCCTGGTTCGTTGTGCTGAGCGCCTCCCTCGAAGGACCCAACCATGGGAAAAAGAGCGCTCGGGTTTATCCCGAATACCCTAGCACTAGCGGCATGGGGGCAGAAGCCGACGACTGGCCATCTCTCAATTTTTGATAAATGGCCGCACAGAAAATAATATTTTAAATTCAATAAGCATTGCTTAGCGCACATGAACAAGTTTTCAGCGCACAGGATAAACACGAGCGAGTTCATTCAAAAATTACATCTTTCGTACATTCATCCGCAATAAGGCGGGCACCAGCAAGAACATCCTTATAGTAGTTCTCGGGCTTGCGATGCTCCTTCCCCTGCGGCGGCCCGTCCTTCACCAGCTTCTCACCATCAAGCTTACCCCAATGCACATTTGCACGAGCAAGGGCCCTCCGGGCGCCTTCGATGCAGGCGGAACGCTTGATGACCTCAAGCCTTGGACAGGCCTCCACCAGCCGCCGCACCATCCCGAAGTAGCTCCCAGGTAGGGCCTCTCCGGGCCACAGCCGAACTATGAAGCCCTTCATGGCTTGTTCGGCCGCCTTGTGGAGCTCGACCAGCTGTTTCAGCTGGTCGCTCAAGGGCACAGGGTGTCCGGCCTCAGAATACTGAGAACAGAACACACTCTCCGTCGAGCTGCCTTCTTCAGCTCGGTAGAATGCGGCGGCGGCGGATACGCTGCGGGGAAGATCTGCGAACGCCCCTGGAGAACTCCGGATTCGGGTAAGTGACAAGTAGTTTACTTTTATATTTCTACTTTGCATTAAGAATGCCTTACCCGCTGCTATCCTTTTCATCTCCTCCAATTCTTGGAGGGCCTTTTGGGCTTCGGCCTTGGCACCCTTGGCGGTCTCAAGGGCCGATGTGAGCTCGGACGCTTGCGCCTTTGACTCAAGCTCCAAGCTCTCATGTTTCTTCATGAGAGCCTGCAGCTCTTGATGCACCTCGCTAACCTGAGCCCCAAGTCTTTCTCGCTCGGTGCGCTCCTCGGCCGTTTTCTTTTCGGCCTCAGATAGTGCCTGCTTGAGGGTCGCCACCTCAGTTGTGGCCCCTACAATAAGCAGTACGATTCTGTTATTCTTTGCAATCACGCCTCTCTATAGGCACCTTTTTTAGGGTATTTCTTACCTTCTTTTTCCTCGAGCTACCGTTTGGCCAGGCCGAGCTCTTGCTCGGTCCGCCCGAGGTCCTTTTTTAGGACATCCACCTGTGCAGTCAGTGCGGCGGTGGATAGTAGCGAAGCCTGCATACGCATATTGACTCTTTATTGTTAGACTCCTGCGAAAATTAATAGATCCTCTATTCGGCTTCTCTTTCCGAACGCCAAACAGAGCATCAGGGGCTACTGTCTATGCAGTACTATCTTGACATATTTTAACTTACCTCGAAGCTTGTCAGAAGACTAGCACAAGCTTCAGTCAGTCCGCTCTCGGCGGACTGAACCTTTTGGATCACCGTACTCATAATAGTACGGTGCCCCTTGTCGATGGAGGCGCCGTCAAGCACCTCCAGTAGATGGTCCAGTGACTCCGATTGGACGGAGGTCACTGGCTTAGAAGGCTTGCTCCTTTTGGAAGGAGTTCGCCTACCGCGGCTCGGAACTGTTGCAGGTTCCAGCGCGGGGTCCGGCACAAAGTCGGACTTGGAGCCCTGGGGGGTCTTGTCCCCTTCACTCCTGGAGTCCGGGAGGTTGCCTTGCGGCTCCTCCGGGACCACCTCTTCCTGCCCCGGAGCTTGTCGCGACGCCACTTCGGCGTCATCCGTGGTGCGGGGGGAGACAGCGGGAGGAACGGAGTTCACGTCCGTTGAATCCAGGGAGCCGCCCGACGATTCGTTGTATTCGGCCTGGGGCGGGCTGCATGTTCACATTCGACATTAAGGAAAGCTGCGCAATGAAGGAACATCATGAGTTACTCTGATGTCCGAACTTACGATTTTGCCGGACGCCTGGCCCTGTTCGGCCATTCCTCTTCGCTCTCTTCTGCGTCATGGGAGTCGTCCGGCGGAGGGGTCTTCCTTTTCCTAGACCCCTCGGCCTCCCCTGATGGGGCGGCCTTCTTCTTCTCTTCTCCCTCCGCGGGGGGGGGGGGGGGGGGGGCTTTCTTCTTCCTCCTCGTTTTCACGAGAGGAGGGCGTCTCGGACTCGTCAGATGATGAGTCCGACACCACCAAGTTACGGGCACTCTTTCGAGTCCCGGTGGTCTTCTTCTTCTTGACCTTCCTCTCCGGCACCACATATGGTGCCGGAGACAGCAGCTTCACTAGGAGAGCTGGGGCTGGGTCTTCGGGCAGGGGAGCCGGACAGTTAATTGGTCCGGATATCGCCTGCCATGCCTGTCAAAGGTAAGGGAGTTTAGATCCCGCATAGAGTTAATCTATGAAAAAGAGCTTAATAATCCAGTCAAAGGCATAGATAGCTTACCTCGCTAGCGTGACGCTGCGTGCTATATCCACGATCCTCGGAAGCGGATGCGGGGGCCTCAGCGCCTTTGATCAGCACCTTCCAGACGTCTTCATACGACATGTCGAAGAGCCTGGTGAGGGTTCGGTGCTGCGCCGGGTCGAACTCCCACAAATTGAAATCCCGTTGTTGGCACGGGAGGATCAGATGAACGAGCATGACCTGGACTATATTAACAAGCCGGATTGGCTTGTTTATCAGGGACTGGATGTAGGTCTTCAGTCCGGTCACCTCTTCCTCGTTGCCCCACGACAGGCCCGTCTCTTTCCAGGACATAAGCCGCGTGGGGGGTCCGGATCTGAACTCGGGGGCTGCGACCCATTCCGGATCGCATGGCTCGGTGATGTAAAACCACCCGGCTTGCCACCCCTTTAGGGTCTCCACAAAGGAGCCCTCGAACCAGAGGACGTTGGCTATCTTGCCAGCCATAGCGCCTCCGCACTCCGCTTGGCTGCCGCGCACCACCTTGGGCTTGACGTTGAAGGTCTTGAGCCAAAGGCCGAAATGGGGGCGGACGCGGAGGAAGGCCTCGCACACGACGATGAATGCCGAGATGTTGAGGATGAAGTTCGGGGCCAGATCGTGGAAATCTAGGCCGTAGTAGAACATGAGTCCCCGGACAAATGGGTGAAGTGGAAAACCCAGTCCGCGGAGGAAGTGGGGAAGGAAAACTACCCTCTCATGGGGCCTTGGGGGGAGAAGCTGCCCCTTCTCGGGAAGCCGGTGCGAGATGTCCTTGGACAGGTATCCGGCCTTCCTTAGCTTTTTTACTTGAACCTCCGTGATGGAGGAGACCATCCACTTGCCTCCCACTCCGGACATTGCTGGAGAAGGTTGAGGTGGGAAGAGCGGGCTTGGGCGCTGGAGCTTGAGTGCGCGAGAGATGGATTGGCAAAGGAGGAAGAAGGCGTAGGTAAAAAGGTGGATCCTTATCCCCTTATATGGGCGGATGCGGTTATGCGTCCCCACCTACCTAATAAAACTTGCTTGCCTCCCAAGCGCTGTGGTAAATGGCGCGGTTGGGTTACCCACGTCCGTATTGATGAGAATCCCGTTAAAAGGGGCACACGATCTCTGCTTTGACAAGACGTGCCAAGGAAACCGCCTCGTTGAACGTGCTGAGGTGGAAAAGTGAAAACAATTTGTGTGAAGAGCTTGGCCGCAGTCTGATGACGCACTGCGGAATACGTCAGCAGATTTGATTTGTGTTAATATTATTCTCTCTATGGCAATATGTGGAAACTTATTTTGCAGAGCCGGACACTATTTTTGGTGTTTACAATCTTCTATGAAGGACTTGGAGGAGGAACCCGCCTTGCAATGCCGAAGACAATCTGCGCGCCGAACTCATCGTCATTGAAGCCTGGTTCAGGGGCTACTGAGGGAGTCCTGGATTAGGGGGTGTTCGGGTAGCCGGACTATACCTTCGCCGGACTCCTGGACTATGAAGATACAAGATTGAAGACTTCGTCCCGTGTCCGGAAGGGACTTTCCTTGGCGTGGAAGGCAAGTTAGGCGATGCGGATATTCAAGATCTCCTGCCAATGTAACCGACTCTGTGTAACCCTAGCCCTATCCGGTGTCTATATAAACCGGAGGGTTGTAGTCCGTAGGACAGAATCATCATACACAATCATACCATAGGCTAGCTTCTAGGGTTTAGCCTCCTTGATCTCGTGGTAGATCTACTCTTGTACTACCCATATCATCAATATTAATTAAGCAGGAGTAGGGTTTTACCTCCATCAAGAGGGCCCAAACCTGGGTAAACTTCGTGTCCCTTGTCTCCTGTTAGCATCCGGCCTTGACGCATAGTTTGGGACCCCCTACCCGAGATCCGCCGGTTTTGACACCGACAGTGATGCTACAAAGTCAGGGGCTGCTTCATCAAAACCCAAAATAGCATCCAAAGCTGCCTCCAAGCCCAAGAGTGCACCTAAGAGGAATACCAAGAACATATCTGCTGCTGAGAAGAACAAGGCCCCAGTGCCTGAAGTTGCTGCTAATGAAGATGACGAAGGATAAGTTCTGAGGAAGCTCAATCCCAAGATTCCAGACCACAATGATGCTCATCCTGTGGCTGAGAACATGAAGATCAGAAGAGACTCAGGGTTGAGGAAATGGAGAGAGACAGATCCATATGCTACCAGGAGAAAAACTGCTGTTGATTACAGGTTCCACACAAAGGAACATCAAGATTTCTATGAGACAGTGCTGCTGGACAAGAAACCCATAGTGTGTGATATGAGGTGGGTCGACTGGACCTACATGAAGGAAAATGAGGAACACTATCCTGGAGTGTATGACAGCTTCAGTGCTTGTGGAGTTGCAGACTTTGTTGGGCAGAAGCTCACAAAGTGGAATGAGGAGCTCATAATGCAATTCTACTCCACAGCACATTTCTATCCAGATGGCAGGATAGTTTGGATGTCTGAAGGTACAAGATACCAATCAACTATTGAGGAATGGGCTCAGTTGATCAATGCCCCAGAAGAGCAGGAAGATGACTTGGATGTTTATGCCAAGAAAAAGATGGATCACAATTCTATGTCAAACATGTACAAGGAGATCCCAGACAAAGCTCTTAAGACTTTCAAGTTTGGGTCAGTCCATTTTCTTCTGTCAGGGCTGCCTACAATCAACTGGATCCTAAGGCACACTCTTTTGCCCAAGTCAGGTGACCACAACATGATCAGAGGGCATGCAATTAATTTGCTACACATATTTGATGTGCCACAGAAGTTCAAGGTCATGAGCCTTATAGTTGAGACTATCAAGAGGACAACAGCTGACCAGAAGAGAAGTTGTGGATATGCCCCACAAATTCAGGAGTTGATTAACTCAAATATGGGCACAGGTACATACTTATTGGGTAAGGAACACTTGCCTATCTATCCTGACTTTGAGGACAATCAAGTTGTGATGAATGAGAATAAACCATCATCAGTACAAGCTCAAGCAAAGAAGGAGAAGGCAAAGATGGAGAAAGCTGCCAAGATGCCAACTCAAGAGGAGGCATTTGAGTACTTTTTGAAGAGCAAGCAGGACCAACTTGGTTATTTGATAGCATCAACTCTGAGGATTGAGAAGGGGTTGACCACCCTAACTCGAAACTAGGAGAGCTTGGAAAGAATCATGGAACAAAAATTCTATGATTTAGATGTCAAAGTAACTGAGATTCAGTCTGTTGTGGAGCAGCTACAGGATGACATGCAGGAGAGGAAAGGCAGAACAACCATTGATGCATTTGCCAGAGTGCCTCGAGCTCAAAGATCAACTGCAGTGCCAGTATCAGATACCAGAGCCACTTCATCTGCTCCAGCTACAGCTTCAGTGCCACCAGCTCCAGCACCTACCCTAGTAGCTCCATCTACTTTGACTGAAGCCTTCGTCCTTGGCGTTATCCGGACTCCACCACCTGAAGACCAAGCCTGAGAGACGATATAGTACTATGCATTTTCTAGGAACTTTTTGGTAACTTGTTGCCAAAGGGGGAGAAAAATGTATAGATCATAGGCTTCGAGAGAGAGAGAGAGAGTTTGCTTTTGTTCTCTCTTGTCTTCTTGGTTGAACTTTGTTTGCTTTTGATTGCTTGAGATACTATGCTTATTTGTGAGACATTGATGATCATGTGTGTTTGATCATAAGCTACACTTATGCTTGTTAAATGATATTATCTTACTTATCCTTATATGATCATTCACTTTGCATGGTGATGAGTGCATGTATTTAATTCTTATCATTTTGAGCGCTCCACCAAGATGTATGTGACATGGAAGAGTAACCAATGATCCTAACTCATTGTGCATTTGCAGTCCAAAGCAAATCATAAGATATGCACAAATTTAGGGGGAGCTCTTGCTTTTCACATACTTCTCAAAGCGACAATATATTTCACTCTTATTATCATTTGTCGAAGCTTTGATATATATGTTGTCATCAATTACCAAAAAGGGGGAGATTGAAAGTGCAACTATCCCTGGGTGGTTTTGGTAATTCCTAACAACATATAGCTCATTGAGCTAACATTATTCCAATAATAATATTTCAGGAAAATCTCAATGAATGGCATGGCATGGATGAGGAAAGTGGATCCCTCAAAATTCTAAGGACAAAAAGATTGGCTCAAGCTCAAAAGCTCAAGACTCTATATTTTACATTTTAGTGATCCAAGATCACATTGAGTCTATAGGAAAAGCCAATACTATCAAGGAGGGATGAGGTGCTGCTTAATGAGCCTCTTGCTTCAAGTGCTTAGTGATATGCTCCAAAACCCTCAACTACATTCCCACATCCACATATGACCTAAACCAAAAGTCAAACTCGGCCCCACCGATTCTTTCTATCTGGTGCCACCGAGTTTCAAATGTCATAGCCACTGCCACAAATCCTAGGCAAATCGGTTTCACCGATAGGGATCTCGGACTCACCGAGATGGGATTGCAATCTCTCTGTTTCCCTTCATAACGTTTCGGTCTAACCGAAGTGAGCGATCGGTCCCACCGAGATTGCAATGTAAACTCTCTGTTTCCCTTTTGTAACATTTCGGTCTCACCGAGATGAGCGAATCGGTCCCACCGAGTTTACCTCACCAACTCTCTGGTTAGCTTATTACCAAAATCGGTCCCACCGAGTTTGTGTAATCGGTCACACCAAGATTACGTTATGCCCTAACCCTAACCATATCGGTCCTACCGAGTTGCATCTCAGTCCCACCGAAAATCCTAACGGTCACTAGGTTTGCTGAATCGGTCCGACCGAGTTTAACCATTCGGTCCCACCGAGTTTGGCAAATTGCGTGTAACTGTCAGATTTTGTGTGGAGGCTATATATACCCCTCCACCCACTCTTCATTCGAGGAGAGAGCCATCAGAACATACCTACACTTCCAATACACATTTTCTGAGAGAGAACCACCTACACTTGTGTTGAGGTCAAGATATTCCATTCCTACCATATGAATCTTGATCTCTAGCCTTCCCCAAGTTGGTTTCCACTCAAATCTTCTTTCCACCAAATCTAAATCCTGTGAGAGAGAGTTGAGTGTTGGGGAGGCTATCATTTGACGCACAAGAGCAAGGAGTTCATCATCAACACACCATTTGTTACTTCTTGGAGAGTGGTGTCTCCTAGATTGGCTAGGTGTCACTTGGGAGCCTCCGACAAGATTGTGGAGTTGAACCAAGGAGTTTGTAAGGGCAAGGAGATCGCCTACTTCGTGAAGATCTACCGCTAGTGAGGCAAGTCCTCCGTGGGCGATGGCCGCGATGGAATAGACAAGGTTGCTTCTTCGTGGACCCTTCGTGGGTGGAGCCCTCCGTGGACTCGCGCAACCGTTACCCTCCGTGGGTTGAAGTCTCCATCAACGTGGATGTACGATAGCACCACCTATCGGAACCACGACAAAAACATCCGTGTCTCCAATTGCGTTTGAATCCTCCAAACCCTTCCCTTTACATTCTTGCAAGTTGCATGCTTTACTTTCCGCTGCTCATATACTCTTTTGCATGCTTGCTTGAATTGTGTGGAGATTGCTTGACTTGTGCTAAGATAGCTAAAATCTACCAAGAACTAAAATTGGGAAAAGGCTAGATTTTTATTTGGTCAAGTAGTCTAATCACCCCCCCTCTAGACATACTTTCGATCCTACAGATCCCGTGTTTGAGCTTAAACCGTTGCCTGGTACTCTTAAATATGCTTATCTTGATGAGAAAAAGATACATCCTGTTATTATTAGTGCCAACCTTTCAGAGCATGAAGAAGAGAGATTATTGAAAACTCTGAAGAAGCACCGTGCTGCTATTGGATATACTCTTGATGATCTTAAGGGCATTAGTCCCACTCTATGTCAACGTAAAATAAATTTGGAAGAAGATGCCAAACCAGTTCGTGATCATCAACAACGTCTGAATCCTAAGATGAAAGAAGTGGTAAGAAAGGAAATACTAAAGCTCCTTGAGGCAGGTATAATTTATCCCGTTGCTGATAGTCAGTGGGTAAGTCTTGTCCATTGTGTCCCTAAGAAGGGAGGTATTACTGTTGTTCCTAATGATAAATATGAATTGATTCCGCAAAGAATTATTACAGGTTATAGGATGGTAATTGATTTACACAAATTAAATAAAGCTACTAAGAAAGATCATTACCCCTTACCTTTTATCGATCAAATGCTAGAAAGATTATCCAAACATACAAATTTTTGCTTTCTAGATGGTTATTCTGATTTCTCTCAAATACCCATGTCAGCCAATGATCAATCAAAGACCACTTTCACATGCCCTTTTGGTACTTTTGCTTATAGACGTATGCCTTTTGGTTTATGTAATGCACCTGCTACCTTTCAAAGATTTGTGAGGTGTTCACACTACAAAAAAAGACACATCCGTGACATTTTGGGCCGAACGAATTTTTTTACTGTCATACATATGACACTTCTATGACGATAATTGTGACAAAACCCGGTATCATCATAGATGTGGTGGGATCCTACTTCTATGACAAAAAATCATGACAGAAAATGGGCTTTTCGTCCTGGGCGGGCCGGAGACGCAGCTGCATGACATTCTTTGGGCCGTCCATGACGGAAAAAACCATGGTAGAAGCAAGGGGGAGGAAAATTTCGGGGAGTTCCCGGTTACGGTGGGAGGTCGGGGGCCGAGTGATGCGCGTTTCTCTTGTACACGTACGCGTGTGTGTGCAAGGCGTTGGCTCTAACTGAACCCAAGCGAGGCGTTGGGCTCTAACTGAACCCGAGCGATTGCACTGCAGGCTACACGTTACTGAACCCGAGCGATCGATCGATGGCTGTTAACTAAACCCGATCGAGCGATTCCTTGGCTACTGCCGCTAACTGAAGCCGATCGATGGGATGAACAGTGAGCGTTGCGGGGGGGGGGGGGGGGTTGGATGAACAGTGAGCGGTGGCGTTGCCTCTGGATGAACAGGACCCGGTGGTGTGGTGGAGGGCTGGATGAACAGTAGATGGTGGAGGGGTGCCCGTGGAGGGGTGGATGAACAGGACCCCACGGTGTGGAGGGCGGGATGAACAGTAGACGGTGGAGGGGTGCCCGTGGAGGGGTGGTTGAACAGGACCCCGTGGTGTGGAGGGCTGGATGAACAGTAGACAGTGGAAGGGTGGTTGAACAGTAGCCGGTGGAGTAGCGCGCGGTGGAGGCTGGATGAACAGGAGCCCGTGGAGGCTGGAGGAGGTCGACGGTGGATGAACAGTAGCTCGTGGAGGCTGGAGGGGGTCGACGGTGGAGATGAACAGTATCCCGTGGAGTCCCGTTTTGCGGTACGCCACACCCCTCCCGATGAACAGGACTCCCGTTTCGACCGTAGCACTCCAACACAAGTCCGTTTCCTCCGTTTTGCGGTACGCCACACCCCTCCCGATCAACAGGACCCCCGTTTCGACCGTAGGAGGTCCGTTTCCTCCATTTTGCGGTACGCCACACCCCTCCCGATCAACAGGACCCCTGTTTCGACCGTAGGAGGTTTGTTTTCTCCGTTTTGCGGTACGCCACACCCCTCCCGATCAGCAGGACCCCCATTTCGACCGTAGGAGGTCCGTTTCCTCCGTTGTGCGGTACGCTAGGCCTCGTTTCCATCGCCTCTTCCATCCAAGCCCTCCCGATGAAGACGACCACGCATTCCGTTCCAACCCATGAACGCGATGACGACGATGTTTCTCCATTCCGACCCAGCCATGTACACGAGCCCTCGCCGTACGTATGCACGAGTAGGCGTTCGAGACCCCATCCGTATGTACACATACGTGGCCATATTTTCTTTCTTGCACCCTGGCCGCTGTACGTACGTGTACATGCTACGTGCGCGCCTCTACTACAACACGTGCGCGCCTCTACATCCACCAGTATGACAACGCTACGTACGCTTCGACCGGGTGGGTCCCGACTGTCAGGCACTTCCTTGCCTGCGAAGATGTAGCTGCTGGGTCCCAGCAGTCGGGGGGCGAAATACGGTGGCCCGTCCGGTGGGTCCCCGCTGTCAGGTGGAGGAATAATTATTTTGCACGTAATAAGGAGGCACTTCCTTGCTGCGGCCGTGGACCCAGCTCTCAGCCTCTCCACGTACAGTCCACGTCCGATGGAAGTCGTTCCTTGACCACGTTGACAACGCCACGCCGAGAGCACCAGGGCGGTGGACGACGGCGAGGCCTAGGAAGGGGACGACGGGGAGCCGGGGAAGACGCGGCAGTGGAAGCCCGCGCGCGCGCGGAGAGGAGTACGAGGGTTCACTGGTTCGGCTGCGGTCTGAGGCTGCCGTAGCCGCAGGGCCTGGCCAGCGATGGGAATAGTAGGGGGCGGTGAGGCCTCCGCGGCAGCACAACCGGCCACGGGAGGCAGGAGCATGCAGCACGATCGACGCTGCTTTGGGCGGCTGGAGCAAGAAGACCAGAGGTTGAAGAAGCACTACGGCCGTTGGATGGACATCGTACGGTCAGTGGAGCTACAATCGTTCATATTGACTAAAGTTGACAAAGGCCCCCGTCCCAGTCAACTTAGTAGGCCCACAATTCAGCCTCCCACCATGGTGGGTCCCGGCTAGCAAGGGAAGTATTCATTTTTTTTGTGCGTAATAAGGAGGCACTTCCGGTGGGTCCGAGCTGACAGCGGGGGGAAGTTTTTTTCGCGAAATACGTTGGCCCGTCCGGTGGGTCCGAGCAGTCAGGGGGGAAACGTTTTTTTCGCGAAATAAGGTGGCCTGTCCGGTGGGTCCCTGCTGTAAGGTGGAGGAATAATTATTTTGCGCGTAATAAGGAGGCACTTCCTTGTGGCCGCCTGGACCCAGCTATCAGCCTCTCCACGTACAGTACTATTCCGATGAAAGTCGGTCGTTGACCACGCCGCGCCGAGAGCACCAGGGCGGAGGTCTGGACGACGGTGAGGCCTAGGAAGGGGACGACGCAGAGCCGGGGAAGTGAAGGAAATATGCCCTAGAGGCAATAATAAAGTTATTATTTATTTCCTTATATATCATGATAAATGTTTATTATTCATGCTAGAATTGTATTATCCGGAAACATAATACATGTGTGAATACATAAACAAACAGAGTGTCACTAGTATGCCTCTACTTGACTAGCTCGTTAATCAAAGATGGTTATGTTTCCTAACCATGAACAAAGTGTTGTTATTTGATTGACGGGGTCACATCATTAGTTGAATGATCTGATTGACATGACCCATTTCATTAGCGTAGCACCTGATCGTTTAGTTTGTTGCTGTTGCTATTCTTCATAACTTATACAGGTTCCTATGACTATGAGATTATGCAACTCCCATTTGCCAGAGGAACACTTTGGGTGCTACCAAACGTCACAGCGTAACTGGGTGATTATAAAGGAGCATTATAGGTGTCTCCGAAGGTACATGTTGGGTTGGCGTATTTCGAGATTAGGATTTGTCACTCCGATTGTCGGAGAGGTATCTCTGGGCCCTCTCGGTAATGCTCATCACATAAGCCTTGCAAGCATTGCAACTAATGTGTTAGTTGTGAGATGATGTATTACGGAACGAGTAAAGAGACTTACCGGTAACGAGATTGAACTAGGTATTGGATACCGACGATCGAATCTCGGGTAAGTAACATACCGATGACAAAGGGAACAACGTATGTTGTTATGCGGTCTGACCGATAAAGATCTTCGTAGAATATGTAGGAGCCAATATGGGCATCCAGGTCCCGCTATTGGTTATTGACCAGAGAGGTGTCTCGGTCATGTCTACATTGTTCTCGAACCCGTAGGGTCCGCACGCTTAACGTTTCGATGACAGTTGTTATGAGTTTATATGATGTTGATGTACCGAAGGTAGTTCGGAGTCCCGGATGTGATCACGGACATGACGAGGAGTCTCGAAATGGTCGAGATGTAAAGATTGATATATTGGAAGCCTACATTTGGATATCGGAAGTGTTCCGGGTGAAATCGGGATTTCACCGGAGTACCAGGAGGTTACCGGAACCCCCCGGGAAACATATGGGCCATATTGGGCCTTAGTGGAAAAGGAGAAAGGGGCTGCCCTAGGGCTGGCCGCGCGCCTCCCCCCTCCCCTAGTCCTATTAGGATTAGGAGAGGTGGCCGGCCCCCTCTCTCCCTCTTTCCCCTTGAGGAATCCTAGTCCAACTAGGATTGGGGGGGGGGAATCCTACTCCCGGAGGGAGTAGGACTCTCCTGGCGCACCAGGCTTGGCCGGCCAGCCCCTCCCCCTTGGCTCCTTTATATACGGAGGCAGGGGGCACCCCAAAGACACACAAGTTGATCATTGAGATCGTTCCTTAGCCGTGTGTGGTGCCCCCCTCCACCAGATTACACCTCGAATATATCGTAGCGGTGCTTAGGCGAAGCCCTGCGTCGGTGGAACATCATCATCGTCACCACGTCGTCATGCTGACAGGACTCTCCCTCGACACTCGGCTGGATCGGAGTTCGAGGGACATCATCGAGCTGAACGTGTGCAGAACTCGGAGGTGCCGTACGTTCGGTGCTTAGATCGGTTGGATCGTGAAGAAGTACGACTACATCAACCGCGTTGATATAACGCTTCCTCTTTCGGTCTACGAGGGTGCGTAGACAACACTCTCCCCTCTCGTTGCTATGCATCACCATGATCTTGCGTGTGCGTAGGAATTTTTTTGAAATTACTACGTTCCCCAACAGTGGCATCCGAGCCTAGGTTTTTATGGTTTGATGTTATTTGCACGAGTAGAACACAAGTGAGTTGTGGACGATACAAGTCATACTGCCTACCAACATGTCATACTTTGCTTCAGCGGTATTGTTGGACGAGACGATCCGGACCAACCTTACGCGTACGCTTATGCGAGACCGGTTCCCTCGACGTGCTTTGCACATAGATGGCTTGCGGAAGACTGTCTCTCCAACTTTAGTTGAACCAAGTGTGGCTACGCCCGGTCCTTGAGAAGGTTAAAACGGAGTCTATTTGACAAACTATCGTTGTGGTTTTGATGCGTAGGTAAGATGAGTTCTTGCTTAAGCCCGTAGCAGCCACGTAAAACTTGCAACAACAAAGTAGAGGACGTCTAACTTGTTTTTGCAGGGCATGTTGTGATGTGATATGGTCAAGACATGATGCTAAATTTTATTGTATGATATGATCATGTTTTGTAACCGAGTTATCGGCAACCGGCAGGAGCCGTATGGTTGTCGCTTTATTGTATGCAATGCAATCGCCCTGTAATGCTTTACTTTATCACTAAGCGGTAGCGATAGTCGTGGAAGCATAAGATTGGCGAGACGACAACAATGCTACGATGGAGATCAAGGTGTCGCGCCGGTGACGATGGTGATCATGACGGTGCTGCAGAGATGGAGATCACAAGCACAAGATGATGATGGCCATATCATATCACTTATATTGATTGCATGTGATGTTTATCTTTTTATGCATCTTATCTTGCTTTGATTGACGGTAGCATTATAAGATGATCTCTCACTAAATTATCAAGAAGTGTTCTCCCTAAGTATGCACCGTTGCAAAAGTTCTTCGTGCTGAGACACCACGTGATGATCGGGTGTGATAGGCTCTACGTTCAAATACAACGGGTGCAAAACAGTTGCACACGCGGAATACTCAGGTTATACTTGACGAGCTATGCATATAAGATATGACCTCAGAACACAGAGACCGAAAGGTCGAGCGTGAATCATATAGTAGATATGATCAACATAACGAAGTTCACCATTGAAAACTACTCCATATCACGTGATGATCGGTTATGGTTTAGTTGATTTGGATCACGTGATCACTTAGAGGATTAGAGGGATGTCTATCTAAGTGGGAGTTCTTAAGTAATATGATTAATTGAACTTAAATTTATCATGAACTTAGTCCTGGTAGTATTAGCATATCTATGTTGTAGATCAATAGCTCGCGTTGTTGCTTCCCTATGTTTATTTTGATATGTTCCTAGAGAAAATTGTGTTGAAAAATGTTAGTAGCAATGATGCGGATTGGATCCGTGATCTGAGGTTTATCCTCATTGCTGCACAGAAGAATTATGTCCTTGATGCACCGCTAGGTGACGGACCTATTGCAGGAGCAGATGCAGGCATTATGAACGTTTTGCTAGCTCAATATGATGACTACTTAATAGTTTAGTGCACCATGCTTAACGGCTTAGAATCGGGACTTCAAAGACGTTTTGAACGTCATGGACCATACAAGATGTTCCAGGAGTTGAAGTTAATATTTCAAGCAAATACCCGAGTTGAGAGATATGAAGTCTCCAACAAGTTCTATAGCTAAAAGATGGAGGAGAATCGCTCAACTAGTGAGCATGTGCTCAGATTGTCTGGGTACTACAATCGCTTGAATCAAGTGGGAGTTAATCTTCCAGATAAGATAGTGATTGACAGAATTCTCTAGTCACCATCACCAAGTTAGTAGAACTTCGTGATGAACTATAATATGCAAGGGATAACAGAAAATATTCCCAAGCTCTTCGCGATGCTAAAATCGGGAAGGTAGAAATCAAAGAAAAACATCAAGTGTTGATGGTTGACAAGATCACTAGTTTCAAGAAAAGGGCAAAGGGAAAGAAGGGGAACTTCAAGAAGAACGGCAAGCAAGTTGCTGCTCAAGTGAAAAAGCCCAAGTCTGGTCCTAAGCCTGAGACTAAGTGCTTCTACTGCAAAGGGACTGGTCACTGGAAACGGAACTACCCCAAGTGATTGGTGGATAAGAAGGATGGCAAAGTGAACATAAGTATATTTGATATACATGTTATTGATGTGTACTTTACTAGTGTTCATAGCAACCCCTCAGTATTTGGTACTAGTTCAGTTGCTAAGATTAGTAACTCGAAACGGGAGTTGCAGAATGAACAAAGGCTAGTTAAAGGGCAAGGTGACGATGTGTGCTGGAAGTGGTTCCAAGATTGATATGATCATCATCACACACTCCCTATACTTTCGGGATTAGTGTTGAAACTAAATAAGTGTTATTTGGTGTTTGCGTTGAGCATGAATATGATTTGATCATGTTAATTGCAATACAGTTATTCATTTAAGTTAGAGAACAATTGTTGTTCTGTTTACATGAATAAAACCTTCTATGGTCATACACACCAACGAAAATGGTTTTTTGGATCTCGATCGTAGTGATACACATATTCATAATATTGAAGCCAAAAGATGCGAAGTTAATAATGATAGTGCAACTTATTTGTGGCACTGCCGTTTAGGTCATATTTGTGTAAAGCGCATGAAGAAACTCCATGCTGATGGAATTTTGGAATCTCTTGATTATGAATCACTTGATGCTTGCGATCCATGCCTTAAGGGCAAGATGACTAAAAACGCCGTTCTCCGGAACAATGAAGCAAGCAACAGATTTATTGGAAATCATACATACTGATGTATGTGGTCCGATGAATATTAAGGCTTGCAGCAGGTATCATTATTTTCTGACCTTCACAGATGATTTGAGAAGATATGGGTATATCTACTTGATGAAACATAAGTCTGAAACGTTTGAAAAGTTCAAAGAATTTCAGAGTGAAGTAGAGAATCATCGTAACAAGAAAATAAAAGTTTCTACGATATGATCGCAGAGGTAAAATATTTGAGTTACTAGTTTGGCCTTCATTTAAACAATGTGAAATAGTTTCACTACTCATGCCAACTGGAACACCACAGCATAATGGTGTGTCCGAACGTCATAACCGTACTCTATTGGATATAGTACAATCTATGATGTTTCTTACCGATTTACCAATATTGTTTTGGGATCATGCATTAGAGACAGCTGCATTCACGTTAAAAAGGGGCACCATCTAAAGTCCGTTGAGACGACACAATATGAACTATGGTTTGGCAAGAAACCAAAGTTGTCGTTTCTTAAAGTTTGGGGTTGTGATGCTTATGTGAAAAAGTTTCATCCTGATAAGCTCAAACCCAAATCGGAGAAATATGTCTTCATAGGATACCCAAACGAGACAGTTGGGTACACCTTCTATCACAGATCCGAAGGCAAGACATTCGTTGCTGAGAATGGATACTTTCTAGAGAAGGAGTTTCTCTTGAAAGAAGTGAGTGGGAGGAAAGTAGAACTTGACAAGGTAATTGTACCTGCTCCCTTATTGGAAAGTAGTTCATCACATAAATCTGTTCTTATGACTACTACACCAATTAGTGAGGAAGCTAATGATGATGATCATGTAACTTCAGATCAAGTAACTACCGAATCTCGTAGGTAAACCAGAGTGAGATCCGCTCCAGAGTGGTACGGTAATCCTGTTCTGGAAGTTATGTTACTAGACCATGACGAACTTGCGAACTATGAAGAAGCGATGGTGAGCCCAAATTCCGCGAAATGGTTTGAGGCCATGAAATCTGAGATATGATCCATGTATGAGAACAAAGTTTGGACTTTGATTGGCTTGCCCGATGTTCGGCAAGCAATTAAGAATAAATGGATCTTCAAGAGGAAGACGGACGCTGATAGTAGTGTTACTATCTACAAAGCTAGAATTGTCGCAAAAGGTTTTCGACAAGTTCAAGGCGTTGACTACGATGAGAGTTTCTCACTCGTGTCTATGCTTAAGTCTGTCCGAATCATATTAGCAATTGCCGCATTTTATGAAATCTGGCAAATGGATATAGCAAAACTGCATTCCTTAATGGATTTATTAAGAGTTGTATATGATGCAACCAGCAGGTCTTGTCGATCCTAAAGGTGCTAACAAAATGTGCAAGCTCCAGCGATCCATCTGTGAACTGGTGCAAGCATCTCAGAGTTGGAATATACGCTTTGATGAGTTGATCAAAGCATATTGTTTTATACAGACTTGCGGTGAAGCCTGTATTTACAAGAAAGTGAGTGGGAGCACTACAACATTTCTGATAAGTATATGTGAATGACACATTGTTGATCAGAAATAATGTAGAATTATTCTGCAAAGCATAAAGGAGTGTTTGAAAGGAGTTTTTCAAAGAAAGACCTCGATGAAGCAGCTGACATATTGAGCATTAAGATCTATAGAGATAGATCAAGACGCTTGATAAGTTTTTTCAATGAGTACATACCTTGACATGATTTTGAAGTAGTTCAAAATGGAACAGTCAAAGAAAGAGTTCTTGCCTGTTTAACAAGGTGTGAAATTGAGTAAGACTCAAAACCCGACCACAGCAGAAGATAGAAAGAGAGTGAAAGTCATTCCCTATGCCTCAGCCATAGGTTCTATAAAATATGCCATGCTGTGTACCAGATCTATTGTGTACCCTACACTGAGTTTGGCAAGGGAGTACAATTGTGATCTAGGAGTAGATCACTGGACAGCGGTCAAAATTATCCTTAGTGGAATAAGGATATGTTTCTCAATTATGGAAGTGACAAAAGGTTCGTCGTAAAGGGTTACGTCGATGCAAGTTTTGACACCGATCTGGATGACTCTAAGTCTCGATCTAGATACATATTGAAAGTGGGAGCAATTAACTAAAGTAGCTCCGTGCAGAGCATTGTAGACATAGAAAGTTGCAAAATACATACGGATCTGAATTTTGGCAGACCCGTTGACTAAGCTTCTCTCACAAGCAAAACATGATCACACCTTAGTACTCTTTGGGTGTTAATCACATAGCGATGTGAACTAGATTACTGACTCTAGTAAGCCCTTTGGGTGTTGATCACATATCGATGTGAACTATGGGTGTTAATCACATGGTGATGTGAAGTATTGCTGGTAATCACATGGCGATGTGAACTAGATTATTGACTCTAGTGCAAGTGGGAGACTGAAGGAAATATGCCCTAGAGGCAATAATAAAGTTATTATTTATTTCCTTATATATCATGATAAATGTTTATTATTCATGCTAGAATTGTATTATCCGGAAACATAATACATGTGTGTATACATAAACAAACAGAGTGTCACTAGTATGCCTCTACTTGACTAGCTCGTTAATCAAAGATGGTTATGTTTCCTAACCATGAACAAAGAGTTGTTATTTGATTGACGGGGTCACATCATTAGTTGAATGATCTGATTGACATGACCCATTTCATTAGCATAGCACCTGATCGTTTAGTTTGTTGCTGTTGCTATTGTTCATCACTTATACAGGTTCCTATGACTATGAGATTATGCAACTCCCATTTGCCAGAGGAACACTTTGGGTGCTACCAAACGTCACAACGTAACTGGGTGATTATAAAGGAGCATTACAGGTGTCTCCGAAGGTACACGTTGGGTTGGCGTATTTCGAGATTAGGATTTGTCACTCCGATTGTCGGAGAGGTATCTCTGGGCCCTCTCGGTAATGCTCATCACATAAGCCTTGCAAGCATTGCAACTAATGTGTTAGTTGTGAGATGATGTATTACGGAACGAGTAAAGAGACTTACCGGTAACGAGACGTAAAGATTGATATATTGGAAGCCTACATTTGGATATCGGAAGTGTTCCGGGTGAAATCGGGATTTCACCGGAGTACCAGGAGGTTACCGGAACCCCCCGGGAAACATATGGGCCATATTGGGCCTTAGTGGAAAAGGAGAAAGGGGCTGCCCTAGGGCTGGCCGCGCGCCTCCCCCGTCCCCTAGTCCTATTAGGATTAGGAGAGGTGGCCGGCCCCCTCTCTCCCTCTTTCCCCTTGAGGAATCCTAGTCCAACTAGGATTGGGGGGGGGGGGGAATCCTACTCCCGGAGAGAGTAGGACTCTCCTGGCGCACCAGGCTTGGCCGGTCAGCCCCTCCCCCTTGGCTCCTTTATATACGGAGGCAGGGGGCACCCCAAAGACACACAAGTTGATCATTGAGATCGTTCCTTAGCCGTGTGTGGTGCCCCCCTCCACCAGATTACACCTCGAATATATCATAGCGGTGCTTAGGCGAAGCCCTGCGTCGGTGGAACATCATCATCGTCACCACGCCGTCGTGCTGACAGGACTCTCCCTCGACACTCGGCTGGATCGGAGTTCGAGGGACGTCATCGAGCTGAACGTGTGCAGAACTCGGAGGTGCCGTACGTTCGGTGCTTAGATCGGTTGGATCGTGAAGAAGTACGACTACATCAACCGCGTTGATATAACGCTTCCGCTTTCGGTCTACGAGGGTGCGTAGACAACACTCTCCCCTCTCGTTGCTATGCATCACCATGATTTTGCGTGTGCGTAGGAATTTTTTTGAAATTACTACGTTCCCCAACAGGAAGACGCAGCAGTGGAAGCCCGCGCAGAGAGGAGTACGAGGGTTCACTGGTTCGGCTGCGGTGTGAGGCTGCCATCGCCGCAGAATAACAGGGGGTGTGTGTGAGTAGAGGGATGGCCTGGCCAGCGGTGGGAGTAGTAGGGGGCAGTGAGGCCTCCGCCGCATCGCAGCCGGCCACGGGAGGCAGGAGCACGAGGCACGACCGGCGCTGGTTTGGGCCGCTGGAGCAAGAAGACCAGAGGTTGAAGAAGCACTATGGCCGTTGGATGGACATCGTACGGTCACTGGAGCTAGAATCGTGCATATTGACTAAGTTGACAAAGCCCTCCGTCCCCGTCAACTTAGTAGGCCCACAAGTCAGCCTGCCACTATACTGGGTCCCAGCTAACAGGGGGAGTATTCATTTTTTTGTGCGTAATAAGGAGGCACTTCCTTGCGTGCGAAGATATAGCTGGTGGGTCCGAGCTATCAGCAGCGGTAACATTTTTTCGTGAAATACAGAGGCCTCTTCGGTGGGTCCCAGATGTCAGGTTGAGGAATCATTATTTTGCACGTAATAAGGAGGCATTTCCTTGCGTGCGGCCGTGGACCCAGCTGTCGGCCTCTCCACCTAAAGTCCACTTCAGATGCATGTCGGTCATTGACCACGTTGACCAGGCCATGCGGAGAGCACCAGGGCGGTGGACGACATGGAGGCAGGGAAGACTCGGCAGTTGTTTCCCACGCAAAGGGGAGTACGACTGTACGAGGGTTTACTGGTTCGTCTGCCGTCGCCGGAGAATAACATCAGGTGTGGGTGAGTAGAGGGATGGCTAGGCCAGCGATGGGAGTACAGTGGGGCGGTGAGGCCTGCACGGCAGCAGAGCCGGCCATGGGGAGGAGGGAGCAGGCAGTCCCGCCGGTGCCTGTTTGAGCGGCTGGAGCAGGAAGAGCAGAGATTGAAGAAGCACGACGACCGTTGGATGGCCATCTGATAGTCACTGCTTGTGCGTCAACCTTTTTTTAGGAAAGCCTCAAATCTATGGGAAACAGCATACAACCCATCTGCCATTATTTCTAATAATTTACAGCCCATTTGCTAATTATTAAGGTTTTTTTTTGGAGCCCATATTCTTTTTGTTAGCATTACAGCCCATATTGTGGCCACGGTTAAAAAATTATACGAAATTTTGCATATTTCGGTGCGGTCCGAACTGTTTTTAATCCCGAAATTTCGACTCACATTCAAACTGATATTAAAAATAAATGTATATCAATATAAAATCCAACAAATTCTCCACGCATAAAAATTAATGTAATTCCAAATCTCGAAATGAAAAAAAAGATATTTGAAACTAATTGTCGGTTTGATGTGTTTTAAAAATGTACATCCCATTTCTCATTACTGATGGGCCATATTCTCGGCCAGCCAAATGAAAGCTCTCCTCTTCGTCTTGAAAGATTTGCAGCCCAACACGCTTGAGAAAGCGACTTACTTGGCAAATCACAAAAAAACTGGGCTGTGGCCATGGACCTAGCTGTCAGCCTCTCCACGTACAGTACTCTTCCGATGGAATGTCGTTGACCACGTTTACCACGCCGTGCCGAGAGCACCAAGGCGGTGGACGACGGCGAGGCCTAGGAAGGGGACGATGCGGAGCCGGGGAAGACGCGGCAGTGGATGCCCACGCAGAGAGGAGTACGAGGGTTCACTGGTTCGGCTGTGGTGTGAGGCTGCCGTCGCCGCAGAATAACAGGCGAGTGGGTGAGTAGAGGGATGGCCTGGCCAGCGGTGGGAGTAGTATGGGGACGATGAGGCCTCCGCGGCAGCACAGCCGGCCACGGGAGGCAGGAGCATGCGGCACGACCGGCGCTGCTTTGGGCGGCTGGGGCAAGAAGACCAGAGGTTGAAGAAGCACTACGGCCGTTGGATGGACATCGTTGGCCGCGCCGCGCCGAGAGCACCAAGGCGGTGGACGACGGCGAGGCCTACGAAGGGAACGACACGGAGCCGGGGAAGACACGGCAGTGGCTGCCCACGCGGTGGAGAGTACGAGGGTTGACTGGTTCGGCTGCCGTCGCCGGAAAATAACAGGAGGTGTGGGTGAGTAGAGGGATAGACAGGCCAGGGATGCGAGTATGATGGGGCCGTGAGGCCTTCCCGGCAGCACTGCCGGCCATGGGAGGCGGGAGCAGGCGGTTCCGACGGCGCTGGTTTGGGCGGCTGGGGCAGGAGGATCAGAGGCTGAAGAAGCACGATTGCCGTTAGATTGACATCTAACGGTCTGACGCTGGTAGAGTCGATTGTTGACTAAGTTTCTTTTTTGAGAAACCTTGTGTACGCATGAACTTAGTAGGCCCACAAGTCAGCCTCCAAATCTGTGGAAGACAACATGAAGCCCATTTGCTATTTTTTATAATTTGCAGCCCATTTGCTAATTCTTAAGTAATTTATTACAGCCCATTTTTTGCCTAGGACCACGGTCAAAAAGTCCAACCTTATTTTTCATATTTCGGTGGAGTCCGAACTGTTGTAATCCCGAAATGATAAACATTTTTTAAGAATTTATTGATTTGCCAAAAAAATTGTTTTGTTTTTGTAAGCAAATAAGACGTGGGACAAATTTAGTTGGTTTAAGGGAAAACCAGTGGTAAAAAAATCAGCGCTGGGTGGGAAAAAACAACAAAAATAAGGATGTAAACATGAAAAGGGAATTTTATGTGTTTTCAATATAATGATACGTGTATACGAACTAGTAAAACTATAGGTAGAGCTTAGACAATGGATGTTGGACATGCGTTTCAAGAGGAAAATAGAACTGGGCTGTGTGTTTGATTCAGTAAAAAAACTACCTGCAGATGTTGTAAGACAAAATATAACTAACGCTGGCAGGCCAGAGGCCAGTAGATACCTGCTGGATCTTTGTGCCCCGTTGTCGTCATGGGCTGGGCCTGTTAAAAACAAAACAACCCTGGCAATCTACAGCCCAGTTGAAACTTGCTCGACCTGAAAAAACAATATACGTGCTCAATAAACGAGAGAATTCTGCAAGTACAGACTGATAACTGGGATGCAGCATGGATATTGTTTTTATCATGATAAAAAGTGCATGCACTTGTTTCTAAAAAATTGGAGAACTGGGAATTCAAACGGCGGGTGCTTATGCTACCCATCAAATAAAAATCAGGTTCCTGAAAATTCGTTTTGAAAAAAATGATTCAGCTTTATATCCACGTCGACCCTCGGCATGATGGTTGGAAGCAAATGCAAGTTCATACCAAAAGGTCGTTAACAACAATACCAACTTGCGGACGACAAGGTAGTACAACTACCAATACCAAACTAACTTATAATCTTTTTACTCCTTGCCCTAGTGTTCGTCTGGTAGAAAATCTTGCAGAGGACCAGCTCCCGCTCATTCTCTTGCTCCAGGTCCCCGAGGTAGTATTGGTGCATCACCCAGTTGGTCCTCTGCTGGTCGAAGTTCTTGTTGGTGTGCAGCACCAGAACCTTTTTTGCTGCCCGTCTGCCGGCCGTTGAACATCACCGGCAAGGTATTGTCGGTCTTGTGCCACACCGCGTGCATGCCGCACTTTGACTGTATCTTCCGACGCGTCCACGTGCCCCTTTTGAATGCCCTGGAATTGCGCTAGAAGAAATGCTTCCGGCCACTCAGTGTGATACCTGCAGTATTGTGGAATACAGGTTTTAGTGTACCTAGTTGGCATTTTCATAACATCTTTGGCATGTTGCAGTCACTTGTTTCACTTTTTATTAACTGTCAAATTGTAATTGCTTCACCAAGTCTGCGTGTAAAAAGAAAAATAGAGCTATAAACGACGAAATATTTTTGTGCAAGTAGACGGTCGATCGGTGTCTTACCTGGAAGTTTCTCAGGTTGGGTGTAACATATGCCATGCTCGTTGTCGATGGTTGGTATGAACATCGATGAGAGACTGAAATCTCGCGCTGTCAGCACTCACTTTGGCCTCAAGTTTCTCAGGTTGGGACAATCCTTCTTCGACTTGCAACGGTAATTCCAGAATACCCGAACACGCCACTGGGATTCTTGTGTCACCTCACGCGCAGCATGTTGTCACGTCAATTCAATGTGTGGACATGATGAATAATTTGACCGACGTATACTAGTACTTCTACTGTACTACTTACTAGTCGTATTTAGTGTCACAATTTATACATAGGTTTAACTAACAAGTACACACTTGAAGCCTAACTGACATATGTATATATATATATATATATATGGCTTCTGCACAACATCTCCATCATCATTATCAGTACATCCTACGCAGGTGAGTTAGGATGCACTTGATCCCAGGAAGGTATCTATCCTTCAAACCAGAGGAGTGCTTCAAACTAACAACAGTACATAATATCCAACAAAAGAGGGTCGTGCTACAGCAACAGAATACATGGCTCAGTCTAGATATCAGCACGAATCAAGTTGTGCATATTTGCTGTTGGCATGAACCACATCGCCGCATGTCGGGTTTGCAAAAGCCATCCATCGCATGGAAGCTTGATGCCTTTCACACACTGAAGATTATCTGGCAACAAGCTATGTCGACGAATCTATGGATATGGTGATTCATGAAACCCATGGTATGATGTGTAAACACAGCCCCCCCTCGCGAATGGAAGCTGCATAGCACGGTAATCATCGCCGGTGATATGATCGATGATTGGTTGGATGATCGGATAATTGAGCTCGAGGAACAAGTAGTGGTTGCCGAGGCTGTAAACCCGCCTCCAGTTGAATACGCCTGGCCCAACGGAGCTGGAATCTTTCTCGAACATGAAGCAGCCATAGCCATCAATGTCACGAACGCCCCACGCATTGTACTGCATGTGGTTTGATGTAATGGTTTGGTCAATTTGGTACGTGCGAATGAGAATCAAATGACCGCCGTCAGCTGAACGAGCGATAAACCACCACCCATCGGCTGGTATGATTCCAGGTCCTGGAATCATGAAGGCCAACACATTTGCGTCTGCTGCAACAATTCAAATTGGAGACCAAAAGGACAAAAATAAACAATCATGTTCAGAGTATGTGTGGAATTAAGATTATTATAACAGTGACACATATCATTGACAGAGAATTGCAATGCCGTGGTCATAATCATACCCCAAGTTAAAAAAATAAGCCAATGGCTTTCGTATTCTAGCAATATGTCATGGTTCAAACATCATGTAACAATGAGAGGAAAACAGCTATGACAGCGCCTACTCATATTCTACCATAGCACTTACTACTACTGTTCTCATATCAACTCTAAGCAATAACATGTGTTGTTATAAAAATCTTGTAAACGAGAGTAACTTATAGCAATCATGATGTTATGCTCATAATATGTATTCTAACAATCATTAGATGCCAATTGTTCTCATATCAACTCTAACAATAACATGTGTGGTCATAAAAATCTAGGATATGAGAGGAACATATATCAATGATGTGGTTACAGACATGCTATGCATTCTAAATTTGTAACAAATGAACAGGCAGTCGTATTCATAAGGTAAAGATGAGATGAGATAGAAAAATTACACGACGATAGATTCCACCAATATAGGTAGCCAATTTGTGCGTCGACCGCGTAAACGATGCCATCGTGCACTATAGCATCAGTCAGAAATGTTTCCTCAATAGGATTGATGATGAGCCATAACCATGTATGGCGACCGGATTCCAGATAGACTAATCCCTTGTTGAACAAGGCAATGAGCTTGTAATCCATGTAGTCTTCTGATGGTGTGGGCACTTCGTAGATTACAACTTTCTGCAAACAGAGGTCGAGCCAAAAGCTTGACGCGTCTCGTGCGTAGTAGGCAGGAGTGTCCGGTGGGCCGCGAGGCTCGATGGCGGCGGTATCCAACGATGGAAGGGTGATCTCTTGTTGGGTGTAGATATCCACGAGACGCCACGGACTACCGGTGTGGTGGATGAGGACGATCCAGTTGGCCTTCATGCCCACCCAGTAGTGGCCGCGCATGAAGGACAGGTGGACCGGTAGTGGTAGCATGTCGAGGGGCACCACGGCAACCTCCGTAGGATCGTCGAGTTGGTGTCTGGGCCACCTGCGAGGATCGGGCATCAGCAAGCAGGGTGTCTTGAAAAGAGTCAGCCGGTTGCAGACGAGTAGACGGTACAAAGACACCGAGCATGCGGCCAGACGGACGGTGCTGAGTAGGTCCATGCGACTACATATCTGCTCCAAGAGAACATCGGGGAGGGAATTCCAATCGCGGCTCTGCGTGTCAGTCGGTTCTGCCATTGGGGGTTTCAGTGCCTGCGAGCCAGCGGGGAAGTGGATTCGGGCGGGCGAGCAAAGAAGCTTCTCCTCATGTGGCCGAGTAGTGAGCGGGGGGATATGGTACGCGTGAGCTACCAAGGAAGATGGCGCGGGCGGGCGAGGAGTGAGCAGGGGTAAATGGTGTGCGACCGACGATGGGGAAGAGAGGAGGAAGAAGAAGAGAGGAGGAAGAAGAGTGGAAGACGGGGAATAAAGTGCATTCAATCTCAATTCTACTAGTACTACTACCAGGATATACCGTCCTTCGGAGTGTAAATAGTTACACCGATGACATGTGGGTCTACCACAACAGGGCCCATATGTCAGTTAATGGAGGACAGAAGTGCGTAGGCGTATTTGCGGAAGCATGCTCTACTGGCGAACATGATGGCAGTACTGGGTAAGGCTGATTTAGTAACACCAACACGATGGTTCAGCTTATTAATTATGTGTCCCATCTGCTGCAGCGTGTATTGTCACTTCACTGCGAAGACTAGTTGAATAGTTCTCTCTGACCGAGATGGGGAATAAATGGATCGCGAGGACTTCCTTTCTACAGTATCCCTATGCCTCTACGCTCACTTCACTCATTTTGCTCCGTACCTAGTCACTTGTTGAAATCTGTAGAAAGACAAATACTCCGTATTTGGGAACAGATGGAGGCTTTTACTCCATACTATTTGGGAACAGAGGGAGTATCACCATATGGAGGGAACAGAGGAAGCTTGAAATATGAACATGTCAATGGGAGGGAGTAAGCCCCATGCATGCATGCATGCATGCAACATGCAACACTCACACGTACACATGGATGCACGCAACACTCACACACCCATGCGGCACACACCAGACGACGCAACACACACGCTCACGCTCAAGTGCTCAGCCTACTCCCTACGTTCGTGAAAGATTGTACATTTATAGATTTACACATTGACCAGGGCATAATTAACGCCCAAAAGTAGCAGACTTATGTGTGCATGCGACCATTGAGATAGGAAGATTAAATGAAGGCCGTTGCATGCTGTAATTAAGGATAGACATGTAGCCTATACCTACATCACAAGTTGGTGCATTAATCAATCAATATCGATTTATATTAAAGGCTAAATGCATTGGAAGTGTAGATGTACATCATGTAGTACACTCTTTGTTGGAAGACCGAGGGAGGACACGTGCATGCACTCACATACACAGTCAGGGCGGTTCGCGCGCAAGGGTTGGACTCGTATCGCGCCTGCGTAAAGTTTTGTTTAACTGATTTGTTTGCTCTGCCAACTGACAGGTGGGACCCAGAAACCAGGTGACAATTTAACCAGTCAACAAAGTGCCACGTCAACTATGTGGCCGGTCAGTAGGGTGCAATACGGTGCTCTACGATGAGCTAGTGATTGCATAATCGCCGCAAAACTATATATAGTGACCGTAAAGAGCGTACTGTTACATACGTTGACCGCCAGTGTATTTTTCTCATTTCAAATTAAGCCATATTAATCGGAAAGGACGCAGTATGGACTACTATTACTAGTACTAGTACTGCTTTAATGTGTCCCGTCAACTCGCCGAACGAGGAGAAGCTTGCTTACTATGCCTCTCCCTCGCCCACGCGCGCGGTGGTTCGCAGGACTAGGAGAGGGTTTTGACTACAGCGCCCTCTCCCTTTCCCTCTCCCTCTCCCTCGCCCTCGCGGTGGACGTGCAGCAGTTCAATCGGTGTCAGATTGCCAAAAGCATATTGTACTGTAGTATCATCATTGTTGGACCTTCTGAAGAGGCGAAGAGCCAAGTGCAAGGTTCACACGAGTACGAACTATTGAACCTCCCGAAGAGGCAAAGAGCCAAGCGCAAGGTTTTATAGGAGTTTTCGTCCTAGTAGGAGTGTACTTGTACAACTATGGAGAACGATGCTACTGTATGATGCCGCCACGTCACGTATATCCAAAGTTGTGCCACCTTTTTTTCTCAAAGAGCGTGTTGGAGCCCGTGCAACAACCACACAAGTTGCACGTACACATAACACATTTACTAGTAATAAATTCTAAAGGAAAAATGCCAGTATGCCACACAAGTTCATCTCCAACTCATGTGATAAATTTGTGCATGACTAGTCTACATATATTCACAGCGCTACCGTTCACAATTACTGTACTCCACTTACACATTATAGATGGGCTACATGTCCTCCTCCAGGTTCCAGTCCCAGGTGTTCTTCATGGATGGCACGATCCATAGCGGTGGGCAACGGGAATCATTGTCGCAGCTTTCTAGTCCGGTTCCACACGATGGAGACTCATCCAAGCTGAAGCGGCATAAATCAGGGATAGCGTGTCCCAGCATGTCGTTCATCCGGCGGTGCGCACTGAAGACATAACCATGCTTCATGAACGGCAGGCCTTCCGTGTCGTGCACGAAAGGTGGCATCCGCTTCACAATGGGGTAGCTGTCCCCGATGAAAAGCGAGTACTCTCCAAGAGTGTTCCTCGGCACCGACGTAGCATCATGGGGGTCGAACTCGGCGTCGTTCATCTGGTACACGCGGTATCCCAGATCTGGACACATGGTGACGTACATAGTCAAGGTCCATGCATAATAATGTTGTGCTCAAATGTGGCGGTCAGTAATACTATGCAGCAAATAGTACTACTCCGGTATAGAGGAAGTAAAATAACCGACTTATTATATATAGCCACTCTTGGCTACATGGATGAGATAGTAAGACATGGAAAAACAAAAATGGTGGCAGCTAGTGGGTTCAAGTATTCATGGGCCTAGCTAGCTATATGCGTCCTCCAAGGTAAAAAGTACTCCTACTAGTACTACAAAGCATACTACTAGTACAACAATGAAAGAGAAGGCGAGAGGGTTAAAAAATGGAATACCTGGGTAGACGGTGACGGTCCGATCGTGGTAGATTATGTGACCATGTTGCACATCAGTGGTACCATGGGTAACGACTGCTAAGATAGTTGATCCCAATATGCCAAAGTTAACTACAAGGTTCCAGGTTAGACCGAATCGCGGATGCAAATGCACATCCAGGATCGGTGATCTTATTTTGATCGGGGGATGACTGGTCCCTGCAAAATAATGGAGTACCGTTAGGGATGCAAATGATGGTTTGTGCATTCCGTTTGTAATCTCCCGTACCGTAGGATGTCAACCAAATGAAACAAGTCCCCTGGCTTGTCACCGCGAAGGTGCGGCCTAGATGGCGCACGGCGTCTTCGAATGTGTAGGGGTACAAATCTGCCGCCGCCAACATGCGCCAGCCTCTGCCATTGCTGCCTCCTGCATTGATGGCAATCCTTATGTCGAACACCGCGATGCGATAGTAATCGTCGTAGCCGCGTTGCTTTGTCGGCGGGTCCACAATTGCTATCTTCTTCAATCTCATGTAGGCATCATCATACGTATTCTTGCCCAGCCAGTCCGGAAGGCCAATCCCAATGGTGGAGAACGGGTCTACCGGAACGGCCGCACTGCTGTGGATGTTGTGCAAAATCATGGTGGTATCCGGCTGGAGGTATGCAAGCCAATCTTCGTTGGCACCGACCCAGACCTATATATAAGATGGTGGGCAGCGGAGAAATTACGGGATGGAAATGGAATAACTAAGTACTACATGATCAAACTCCATTACTGACCTGCTCATCGGACAAAATCCGACTACCTCTCAACATCGTCAACTCTAGCGGAGTCAACGTGCAACCATGGCCAGGGAGCGGTGGACTGTTCGAAGAATTGTCCCATAGAAGAACCTTCTCCTCGAGGACTCATGGAAGACCAACAAGCATGGCCTTTTCCCAAGCCTGTTTAAGCAGCGTCTTGAAAAAGTTGGTGCAGGAAGCACCGAGTCTTGCAGCGGTGAGGGCGTCGGAGCGGCGTGCGATTTCTCCCAGAGAATTGTCGTCCAAGGTCTCCCAGCCCCGACGAGGAGGAGAACCGCCTGGCGAATCCATGGGAGCAACGATGAACTGCCTTCTCTTCGGGGGGAGGGGAACTGGCGAGGAGGAGGTAAGAGCGTAGTAACCGCAGGGCCTCGTCCCTTCCAACTGTAGATCGTTCCTCGGCGAAGGGGTGAGGCTATTATTTACTACTCTAAACAATAGCACTAGTAAATAATAGCACTAGTAAGAAATTTTTGGCACTAGGTAGTAGTTTTTGGTACCATGGAGTACTAGTACTAGCATTATGGAACGTTATGGGATTGCATTATACTGTAAATAATAGCACTAGTAAGAAATTTTTGGCACTAGGTAGTAGTTTTTGGCGTGGATTAAGAAATTTTGGGTATGTTTTTGCCATTTTTTGTACATGCCAACTAGTGTCAAAAAACATCGTACATTATGGGACGGAGGAGTACGTACTCGTACTGTAGCAGTACTAGTACTACTTTTCTCAACTACTCCTAAAAAAAGCACCCAATTAATGCTCTTGTTTTCCTCAAAAAAGTATGTTTACCAATGCATTAATTGCAATGCATGCATGCATAAATTACATTAATTGGTCAATTTTCTCTTAATACTTGCATGCAATGATTTAATGCACCTTGGAATCTGAACATGTGATGGGAAACAACCAAATTGAGCCTTATAAAATGGAAAAACTAAAATTTTGAGATGAGCCCTATAAACCGGAAAGAAGGGAGTATTGTACTTCTAGTCTAGTCTTGTATAGTGCACCAGTTTTGAACTCTTGAATCTCAGGGCCAAGGAGCTACAGTTGGAAGTGGAGGGAGCTACTGTTCTCTAGAACCATTGTTGTACTATCAATGCAGGGGAAGTACACCTGCATAGTGGCCTAGTGGGTACTCTCGATGCTCTATTCAGCCACTCCTCTCACGTAGCTGGCCTACTCAGCCGCTCCTCTCACGCACACACTAGCAGCCTGTTTATCAGCGACGGTTACTGCGGGGGCAGAACATTTGAGTTATTTGATACAGCGAGACTAGGCTTTTCGCTTCCATTTGTGGAGGTGTAATGGATCTTGTCGAACTTTGTTAGCAGTTCCTTCTTTATGAATGAGATGAAGCAAAGCTTTTGCCTCCGTTTCAAAAAAACACGTCAAGAGGAATTTATTTTATAGTAGAGCCGATAATGGAGTGAAGTCCATGCATGCAATGATGCAACGCCACAAGCTACAGAGTAGTAGTAGAGCACTTTACGTACAGAGCCGTATTACACAGTTCCCAATGCCCCGCTAGGCTTTTTCGGTTCCTCGGGCTTAATTGGGAGGCGCTAGTTTAAATATGCTACTAGCTGGAAGCTGCAAGCGAGGTGCGGCTAGGGCAAGCACGCGAGCCACAGGATGCTGGGAAGGAAAACCCGTTCACGTGGCTAGGCTGTCCAGACTCCAGTGCACCCAGATTGTGGGGCCGCACGTCCGTTTGACTTCAAAACTCAAACTACCCGTGTAAAATATTGGCTCGCAGCGAAGTGTAGTACTCCCTCCGTTCCGAATTACTTGTCGCGAGTATGGATGTATCTAGATGTATTTTAGTTCTAGATACATCCATTTCTGCGATGTATCTAGATAGTATACTATTTTTTTTAAAAGGCCGCCATGCGTTCGGCCGGGATCGAACCCCGAGGTATACACTCCTGCGACCACTAGTAGTACTCGTTGGAGTACAACGCAACCTAGAATCGTCTTTTGTCGCTAGTAGTACGTACATTGTTCCTTACAAGAAACCCCTAAGAGCATGGTTAATAGTATAGCCAGCTGCTGGCTATAAGCCAGTGCCATGTCATCTACAGCCCATCCTATAGCCAACATGTAGTAGTAGTTTATTTCTTATAGCCCGTTGAGTCAGCTCTATTGTACTTGCTCTAATAATGCAAGAAACCACTAAAATGCCAAGAAACTACTACCACTTGCATACGTGGCAGACTTAAGATAAGACTACCTTATCAACCATTGTACTCCTCTTACCAACAAAAATCCTCGAGTGACCTCCTACCTCCGGCCCGTCCACCTAGTCATCCTCGGCCATGGGAAGCAGCTACCGCCGCCGGCAGAAGGCGAGGTCAAAACCGCCGGTGGTGCGGAGCCCATGTTGCGGCAGCCCGAATGCCAGCTCCGTCCGGCGCTCGTGGCCGCTAGCTAGCCAAGATAGCTCCGTCCAGCTGCTTGTCTGCAAGGTTTGCTAGCTAGATTGGCACGGCAGTGCGGCGGTTTGCTTGCGCGCGCCGCGCTAAGGCCAACCATCTGGCTCAAGCGAAGGCCAGCGCGGCGGCTTGCTCGTTCGTGAGTCACGCTCGGGCCAGCCTGCCAACCCGTGCGGAGGCCAGCGTGGCGTCCAGCCCGTCCGGCGGAGCAGCGGCCAACTCGCTCATCACCGGCGCCACCGGAGAACACGCATCAGTACTGTTTGAAGTAATGTTCAGGAAAAATAATGATTTGAGGGGGAATAACAGGATAGAAGGTCAGATGTGGGTCCCTCGTGTCAACGGTCAAACAAAATGTGTTGGTTTAAGCTGCCTCGTCAGGACGGACATGTGGGCCAACCCTATCATAAATGGGTTAAAACGAACCTAATCGGTAGGAGTACTAGGTAGTTTTTGGCGTGGATTAAGAAATTTTGGGTATGTTTTTGCTATTTTTTGTACAATATATTCCTCCTAGGGCTGGTTGAAAGTGGTAGTTTTTTGTTAAATACTCTACATATTGTAAGTAGGAGTGAAAGTTAAGCTTTGGAAGCCAATAAGCAAGGCTAGTTACATAGTGCATATGTGTACATGATTGAAAGTAAATATCAACCATGAGTGACTAATATCTTGATGGAAAACTCGAAACTATGGAATACTAGGAAAAGAAATGCATGGTTGGAAATACTAGCAATGTTCATGTCCGTTGCAACGAATCACACTTAGAATAATACTTATTCACAAACTTGGTACAAAACACTCTAATTTTGATATACATATGTCACTAGAGATATATTATGTTTCAATTAGAATATATTCCTTGGGCTGTTTTGGTGAGGTCAGGGAGGGATGTGGTTGGTTTTAAGATACTAATTATGGGTTTTTCTGCAAATTGGTAGACAAGTGGGATGTTGGTGAGAAAAGGCAACAACTTACCTCACAATCATTAGATGTAGATCTAATGGTCAGAAACGACGGATGGCAGACACACCAGCATCACCAACTTAGTCTTGTGTAGGAGTACTAGCAAGATCCGTGCATTGCACGGAACATCAAGATGCATTTTTTTTATAAAACACTCGTTGTGATTGACCCTTGTGGGAGTAATCCCATGTGTAAAAACTAATGATATCTCAAGAAATATGAGGTAAGGTGAAGAGGAGTGGGGTGTGGTGGTGGTTGGTGGTCGGACTGAGCGGAGGCATGGGGATTGATGACGCCGACAGCGGCCACCAGGACAGTTTGTTCCAGAGGCTTCCTTTATTAATTGCTCAACAATGAGATTTGTTGGAGATAAGGATGAACAAGGGAAGGCCTTGTCTGCAAATGTGGAGAGGGGTGCGGGTATCTTTTAGTTTAATTTCCATCCGTCAGATATAGATCGGACGGTCTATATTGCAAGATGGCACACGTACCATCATCACCAACTCGGTTTTTTATAAGAGAAGAAATATAACTATGGAGATACAAACGTACTATCGATACTTGCTTCCGTAAACTAGCATCTACATTCTATTCAACGCCTCGGCATGTGGGGCCTTAGCACAATGACTTCTCGACTGTGTAAAACGAAGATTTTCCCGTTGCCGACAAGGAGGGGGTGACGGCGGCGCTCTTTTTGGCTTGCTCTAGTCCTAGTACATACTAGGTGGTCTAAGCACGTGTAGATTTATTCTTTTTCATGTCTCGTGTTCGCCATACTGCCACGACTGTTCATGAATAGACGGTAAGTTATTCACGGGGAAACCCTTGTTGAGCGTGTTTGCGAGAGAGAGAGAGAGAGAGAGAGAGAGAGAGAGAGAGAGAGAGAGAGAGAGTGCGTGTGTGATATGTTAGAGACCGAGGCAATGATAACAAATTCTTTGTGTCTATGTGTGTGGAGGATAGAGAGAGACATGTACATGGGGATTTGTGTTGTGTAACGTGGAGACACATATACATAATTAGAGAGTGAGTGTGTGAGATACACATGCGGACATGAGGAGAGATGAGGATCCACGTAAATGGGTGTTTGTGCGTGTCTGTGTGTGTTTGTGCACGCGTTTGTGTGTGAGAGGCAGAGAGTGTATGTGGAGTAGAGAGACCACTGATGATGTAAACCTAGTATAAGAGAAGGGGGATGGTCTGACATGTGTAGTAGCGAGATAGCACGGGTGCGGGCGGGGTGAGCAGACTATTTGGAAGATACATCGAGTGTGTGTGTGGGAGAGGGGTGTGAGAGCGAGAGAAAGAGAGAGCTAGCGACGGAGAGAGAGAGAGAGAGAGAGAGAGAGAGGAAGAGAGGGGCGAGAGGGGTCGTTTGTGTCCATAAATGGCGTATAGATAGGGAGTCAATGTTGATGTTGTCCGAAATTGGCCTATGGACGGAGACGCAAGGGAAGCAAGTCATCGTGTGTGTGATAGGGACTTCATGAGAGATCTAGAATAGATGGTGTAGAGAACAATGTGCGAAATCGAGAACGATTATACATTAGGGAGCTATGCAAAGAGTCACGACATATATGTATACGGGGAAAGAGCTGGGGCTGGTCCGCATGTGGGAGAGATAGAAAGAGGAGAGTGGTGCGCAAGGAGACAAAGTGTGCTTGTTTGCAGTGGGGGTGGTGTGTGAGGTGAGTGCGCGAGAACCACATAACTAGGAGATAGACGTTTGGAGGTGACGTTTTGTGTGAATGGGAAATATACACTCTACATAGTGCGTGTGCTTGTGTAAGAGAGATAGCGGGAGACCTAGAGAGTGAGGGAAGAGATGTGTGCATGCCCGAGAGACAAAGTGATAGAGACCTATGTTGGGGTCCGGACTTTACAAGAGAGAGGGGTGTTAATGTGCTCGTGTGTTGGTGTTTGGGGGAGAGAACGACTTCTCTCTCTCTCTCTCTCTGTGTGTGTGTGTGTGTGTGTGTGGTGGGGGGGGGTTGACTTCAGATAAAGAGTGAGGTGTCTATATTTGAGGGACTTTAGCGTAATTGAGATATTGTGCACTCATGGTTGGTCAATTTTTTTTCACAGTTTGTACTATGAGATAACGATACTTTTGAACATGCGTCATATACCTTGATGTACCAGAATTACAAACCTAAGATTGGAATTTTGGAATTCGACTCCATCATTAGCTTTTGTAATTCATTTAAATGGAGGTACATTTTTTAAGCCGGGATTTCGTGATTTCAAATTCATATATCAAACCTAGAGATATACACATACGGGCATGTTCAAACTTTATAATCATCCACTTTATTCATACACATACACATTTTTGCTTTTTTCATCATATTTAGGATAAACACATTTGGAATTTCATTTGAATTGGACCGTATGATGGTATTTGCTTGTAGTAGCTCAATGATCCATATTTGAATTGAATGGACAATCTAAGTTTTGAGTTGGAGACATTGATTTTCAAAACTTGCACATTTTTTTGCGTGCAAAACAAACAAATTGTCGGCCATGATATCATAGTCGGTCGTACGAGAGCAGAATACTTATAATTTTAGGCGCCAAAAGCTTTCAAACGTCCCGATCACATCGAAATATCACGCGCCCGAAAGTTTAGCCCTGCGATATTCCTGTTTTACCCCTGCCACATGAACGGAAAAGGGCTGCTTTGGTAACTCCATTGTTTTCCCCTCTTTGCCTCCAACATTCTTCCCCAGAGCCCCTCCCCTTCTCCTCCCCGACCCCCCCAACCACGACAAGTCGCCGAATCTAGTCCTCCGCCGCAGCGGTGGACCTCACACCCCGCCGGATCTACCTTCCGCACCTTGGAACCCCCAACTGCCAACTCACCACTTCACCGGAGCCGCTTCAGCGTCCACCGCTCCAGATCTCCTTCACCGCCATCATGGTCCACCGCACCGGATCTGCTTAACCGGCGCCCTCGTCCACCACAGCGTAGGCCCTTCACTGACTCCCTCGTCCGCCCCTTCGTCGGCCCTTCATACAAGCCCTCGTCCGCCGCAACAGATCCGCCTCACCGAAAGCACTGTACAACGCGCCCCGCCGAAGCCTTCGTCCACTGCACCGGACCCACTCCATGGACGCCATATTCAACTCCACCGGCCCTGCTTTACCGACGCCGCAACCTCATCAGGTTATTTCGATCTCCTTTCGGTTTTTATCTTTATCGTGCAACTGTTCACTTACCACACATGAGCTTTCTTGTATGTCGACAGGCGCCGCAACCGGAGCACCGGAGCCGCTTCAGCAACGGTGACAGCCGGCCCAAACTCAACCGCAACACGAGCACCATCGACGATCCTTAGCTATCAAGTATGACAACGATACCCATACGCCACCGAGAATCAGGCACTATTATCCAACGACCGGTGCCTACGTTCACTTTTCTAGCATAAGCAGCGCACCTTTGAATATCTTCAGGGCATCATTCAGTTTTTCATGAGACGCGTTATTCTGCTTGCACCTGTAGGGCCATACTTCTGGCAGTGAACATGTTACATGTGCTAAATTACATACTAGTGCACATATAGTTAATATGCTTTAGTTTTGTTCTGATGCCACCCGTTGGTTCCATCAGACTACTTAATGTTCTCTATGCTTAATTACACATCAGCAAACTAGCATGTGGTTCCGTTGCTTTTTGTTCGTTTTACCCTACACTTTCTGATGCTAGCTATTACATCACTGCTCCGAGCCTCTGTTCATTACTTGTTTGTGTGTTCTTGATCTTCCCAAGTTGCATGACTAATTTGATGCTTCTATTAATTATGGAGCTGCCAACCCCATAAAGCAAAATATTTGTTCTTTTGGGGCTGGCACCTCAAACAAGCATAAAAATATAGGGAAGCAGATATACTCCCTCTGATTCTATTTACTCTACGCATAACTCTTGACCCGCATACCAAGGAGGGCACTGGTTTAATTTTTTGGACTAATCTGCCAATTAATTAGGGCAGAGGCGGATGGGGCGGGGCACAAAAGGAAACCAGCGCTAGGAATCGGCAACGCGCAGACTAATACGAGAAAACTGGGAAAAAGTTATACGCAAAGTAAAAAGAATCGGAGGGAGTATTGTCGTGTATGCACACACCCTTCTTTCATTAGTTTAGATGAACCATTGATGATCAATTCGGACCAGTGCATGCGATTAAAATTAATTTTACCTAAATAGATGGTGCAGAATAAACTACAACAACTAGATTTGCAACCACGGGATGCTGACGATATCTTCAAAGAACATTGCAACAGCAGCTAGGCTTCACTGCAACATATGGTAAGCCAGTGTGTTTTAGTACATGTGAAATGTAATGCGAGTGGGCTGCTTTCTTGGCTTGTGCCCTCAACGTGTAATCCTACCGAATTAGAAATAGTTCAGTTGTCTGCTTTGCTGTATTGCTTGATTCGAATGCTTATTTGTTGTTACGCTATACCTGAGTTGGCCAATATGTCAGCACTGCCTGATGTACTATCGTAAAGAAATGCATGCCTATTTCATTTGAGTCCTTAACTTTTCCTCTCAACTTCATCACAAGACTGTCTTCGTAGTTTATAAGAGGCCACACTGTTAAGTGCTTTCTCAGATTATTTCAACTGCTTAGATGCCTTGGCAACTTAAATATAGCGGTTGTACACTCCCTTTCAACTAGGGATGTCAACTGGGTTCGGTTTAATCCCGATTAAAGTCCACTAGTGGTATGATAGTTCAGAAGAGTTTTTGTTCTTTTGAGGAAAATGAACTAGGGAGGTAGAAAAACTAACTAGATGGGACTGGCGGATTTCGTTTATTTGCCACTTACATCCCTAGTTTCATCTTACCATTTTAATTTCTTTTCGGCTGATGCTGCTTCGAACCATTTAAATATAGTTTACCATGCTCGGCAATAGTTCGTCCGTCGTTTACCATGTAAGCTTACTGCCTGGATCATACGATAACTATCTCTTACTGATGTCCAGCGAAAACCTTTCAGGATGCCGTTCACACTAGGACACAATGTACAACCCCAGAATCTATTTGTGGAAGCAGTGCGCCATCCATGTTACTAGATGGTAGCAGTTCAGAGGCAACACTGCCGGAGAGCAGTCTGAGCACAGATATTATAGTGCTTGAGGCTCTACTAGAGGCAGAAAGAGATGGTGTGGCTGCCATGAATGAGGTAATCTTTATCTTGAGGCTGGAAATTACGGAATTAGCGGCACGCATTATGCAAGCAACCCAATAATTGGAGGAAGTAAGAATGTTGCATTTGAAGACAGAGGAGGTCCTGCTATTTCTGCTATCTGAAGCCCAAGATAATCCCGGTTCTTATTTAGATACCAGTTGAAATTTTCATTAGATTATTGTACTTGCATGTTGTGTCATATCTCTGAATGGATTATGTTGCAAGACCCCCTATGTTGTCCATGTGTTGTAATGATCCGAATTTTTTAGGCGAGGTAATCCTCAGTACTTGTATGATTGACATAAGGTGAACTGTTTTTCGTGTGAGCATATTGTATTGGATGAAATAACTGTTTGACTCACAGTGTATCCAACCTACTGAATTCGAAGATCACGACATTTCTAAATCATAATCATATATAAAGGTGGAATAAATCTTTGTTGTGGTTTTGAAGAAATAAATAACAAAACATATAATTATCTGTGGATATTCGTAATCGAATACAAATTGGATTTGAATTTAGTTTGCCAGGTCCCAGGGCAAACGTGAATGCTAATTCTCCCAAGTTTTGAACGAAGTGGCTAAACACCAACTATAATTTGTGGGCTGCCCGAAGCAAGTGTTTGCGAGATGGAAATTGTTGTCTACCCCTGACACTTGACATCCTTATCGACAGGATTTACACTGCTGTCGATAGGGGTAGACTAGTAACTTCAATCAGACGTGATACGACGGCCTCTGAGCCCATTCAGTCACGGTGGGTGCCAAACGTGGGCGGCAAAACACATTTGATTCAAGCTCGTCTGAAAGACATGTGTCTCTTCCTCCATTTCCCCATTCATACACAGTGGGCGGCAAAACAAACTCTCCTCGTCCAAAATCGATGTAGGCTTATATTTTAAATAGGGGCAGATGTGTAACTTTCATCAGACGTGACACAACCGCCCTACCTGTCAGCCCCGTTCATACACCGTGGGCGCCAACCGTGGGCGGCAAAACACCCTCTCCTCGCCCGAAATAGTTACCGGCGAATATTTGGGAGATGCGATATTACCGTCCTATCCCCAACCGACGCGATGTACGAAATTTTAAACGGGGGATAAGTTAGTAACTTTCCCATATTTCAGACAGGCGCATCCCAAAGTTTGAGATCCCCCTCCCCTCCATTTCCCCATTCATACACCGTCGGCGGCACGACAACCTCCGCACTGCGGCCAGCCTCCTCCGTCTGCCACCCCATCCTCCACCTTGCCGGAGCCGCTACCCCTACCCCGTCGTCCACTGCAAGAGATGGACGTCTCTCATCCATGGCGCTGGACCAGGATCCTTTCATCGCCTCCTCTCGCTTCATCGGCGCCGTCGTCCACCTTTTCGTTGACGCTCCTACGACCGCCTCGTCCACGGCAATAGGATATATCCCCCGACCCGGTCGTCTGCCGTCTAAAGTCTTCTTCCCCGCCGCCGACAGCCATCCCACCCGCAGGACCCTCAACGTATCAGCATAGGCCTACACGGCGTCGCAAGATAGCTGGTACTCTTCCATATGTGCTTAAGTTATTGATCTCACCCGGAAAATAGATCATAATTTGTTTACTGTACTTTTCTTGTCCGTACCAAATCTTAGTGGCTAGTTGAAAGCAAACATTGATTGCAAAGTAGCTTTGTCCGGTTTGCACCTTCAGATCCGCCATGGCACGGGCACTATACTCGTAAAGCTTATGGTTTCCCCCCTTCATATTCACTACCATCATCGTAGGTGCTTCGTGTCGTGCTAGCACTGCTCCTCAAGACCTCAACCCAAAGCTTACGTGTTCAAATACGAATCTGATATGATGCTCATATCACTAAAACAGAGAACGTTTAATTGGTCACCTAATGTTCCTATATTCGTTTCGAAAAGCATGTGCGCCACCCACTGGTCCAGGTAGTTCCACTTTCCTGATTTTTCTCTTGATGCTTAGGGTTTTCCCCTTTTATATACTCTACTATGATCTGCATTGGTGCTTTCTGTCGTACTAGCATTACTCCACCCTTGAAGCTAAACAACACAACACTCATAATTCAAAAGCTTAGTTTTTCAAATATGATTGTGATATGATACTGATATTAGTTAACCGACACATTTAATTGGTTAGCTAAAGGTCCCACTTGAGTTTCCAAATGCATGTTGCGACATATAGAGAGACAGCATAATTGCATTTCTTTGTCACTTGTTGACCGTACTTTCTTGTCCATACCAAATCTTAGTTGTTATTTCAAAGCAAACATCGGTTGCTAACTACCCTTTGCGCGGTTTGCAGCTTCAGATCTGCCATCCCACTGCCATGGTCAACACTGTACTTATCATGCTTATGTTTTCCCCATTTTATGATGACCACAATCAGCCTACGTGGTTCGTGTCGTAATAGCACTGCTCCACCCATCGAGCTAAACAAGCTTAGTTGTACAAATTCATATCTGATATTATTGCTGATATTAGTAAAACTGAGAGATGTTTAATTGGTTAGCTAAATGTTCCTACTTTAGTTTCAAAATGCATGTAAGCCACATATGGAGAGACCGGAAAGAATAATATTTCTCTGTGCACTCTTGTTCATCATGGGTGGCCAACCGACATTGTATTAAAAGACTTGTAATATCTTCAATCTGCTTGCTCTTCTGCTCTTCTTTAAGATGATACTCTTCTCTTGCGGTCGACTGGTCAGGTCGAGTTGTTCTCCCTTAGTATATTTTAAATCTGTCAGGTCAGGTCGACTTGTTCTTCTTTACTATATGTTGAAGCTATCATCTGCAAAGTGTCATCACTTCTGGAGCTCTCATATTTTGAGTAGTAGGCCACATTACAGCATGCATGGCATCTTTTAAAAGAATTGCAGAGATAGCACAAAGGGGTTTACAGGGAGGCAGTATTGGATTAGAATCACTTCTGCATTACGAAGAAAATCTCACTTGTTTTTATGTTTTCATGCATGTCAGATATTGAACATCATCAAAATGAATATGAGAATGGGCGCACAAGAGGAATATTGCGGAACGATCCACTGGCTATCAAACTTGGCATGGTGGAGGATGGCCTATCTTATTCACCCATCAAGGTGCTTGCTCTAACTTTGCAAAGTTATATTGGTCGCACATATTTTGCATCTGACCTCTTGCATTACTTCTACTTTTGTTACACCATCTGCTTAGTTTAAGCATCATATATGAGTATATGCCATACCTATCCATTTTCTGTACCTATTCCATGTGTCGTCACACTATGTTTTTCCAGTCAGATGTTGTTCTTTCGTAATAGGTGTCCAAAAGGAAGAGGGTGAGTGCAGGTCGTCAAGGAGTACAAACTAGGTATTTGGAGAAGGTAGTGATACCTGTTAAATCAGATAGATCAGCAGCCACAGAAAACACAGGCCCAACTGTACCACACTTTACCCCTACTCCAGTGGCCAAACCCCTATTAGAACTGCTGGGAGCCCAGCGTCAGGTACTGTCTATGATATCAATTCAAAATTTGAACTCCTAAATTTCTGCTTGTGCCTTACCTTCTCTCTTGTATGAAAACTAATTTCAGATGAATCTCCTTGCTCAAAGGATCATACGATCTCAAAACAATAATGGGCTCTACATTGCTCTTGTCAGTACCTCTCTCCCTTTTGCCTTGTGACACTGTACTTAATTAATTTCTATTTGATTATGTATCATCAGTCTGCACCTGAGCTTCATTATCCTCTGTTTCTTCCAATATTATTTGATCTATATTTACTCTTTGCAAAATGTAGAATAATGGCAGCGCTTATAAAGAATTTTCTTTGGGGAATTTATTGAATTATCCTTCCATCAACATGGAGAAGGGCTTTGTCCAGCCCGTGTTAACATGTAATGTAAGTTCATCCTTCTCAAGCCTTCAAACTTTGTTCTAGTATAGATTAGGATAGGCATCATTTCCTCCACTGTTGTTTGCTTTGCTGTTTACATCTGATTGGATGTTTGCAACAACTACCAGTTTCAAATTGTAGTTGTAAAAACATGTTCCTTATGCAGAACAGATCCATTTATTTGCTTATATAATTGTGAAACCTGTTACGTGTCTCCTTGTTTCTCTTTCAGACTCGTATCTCTTACGCCAGGCAGAACTTTAGGGAAGATAATGAGCCAAACCATTTTGAGGACAGCGAGATGACCCCAAGGTCCTGTCTTGATGAAGATAGTGAGTTGAAGCTACTCACCAGCAGGTGTGAGACAACCTCTGTGCAGTCGCTCCCTCAATCAGTTCGACTTCTTCAGTCTCAACTTAAAGCGGAAAGGCTTGCTTCAGCTCAGCTCCGACTTGAAGTCAAAGATGCAATGAAGATGTCAGAGGACTGCCGTGCGCACCATCATGCCTTAAATCTAGTGTTGATGCATCTATGGTTGACACAACTGAGGTCTACTCAGCTTCTTCAGCTGGTTGGGGGGGGGGGGGCGACCTGGCCAGGCCTAGTGCCTTCTGAAGTGCTCTCAGTTTTGTATATTCTTTTGTCGGCGCGTTTATTTGCACTGGTGGCGAACTTTGATGCCCAGTGGATGTAATATGTGTGATAGAAGTGATAGCCTAGCGTAAGTTGCTTGCTTATTTATTTCCTTGTTGTCTTGTTTATTTGTTTGCTTCTAGTCATTGCAGTTCTTTTTCCGCAGTTTGCTAGTGGCTGCATTAACCTATTTTTTAAAACTAGGCCACAATAACCATGGGCTAATATTTACTGTAGTGACACTGGGCCTCCTACGGGCCATAGAAACAGTGGGCCTTCTACGGGCCGTAGAAACAATGGGCCTTCTACGGGCCATAGAAACAATGGGCCTTCTACAGGTCGTATCATCAATGAGCCTTATATGGGCAGTATGATCGATGGCCAAACATGGGCCAATAACAGGCCGCATTATGGCTGTAAACGGGCTAGAGTTGGAATCGTCCGTTCATGGGCCGACCATAACGGGCCATCGTTAATAGGCCGTATTTGATGACGCTATGAAAACGACCCAATGTATTAACGAACCACAAACGGGCCGACTGTAACCACGGGCTGAATTTGGCCCACAAGCAGAAGATGACAGTAACGGGCCGTAAGTAAACGAATGCTGGAAATGAGCCCAAGAATAAATGGGCTCTGAGAAGGCCGAAAGATAACATGGGCTGGAAACGGCCCAACGGAATAACGGGCCGTTAATGGGTATAAAGTGATACAATGTTCATCAAGGGCCAGTTTCACCACGGGCCGTTAATGGGTGTAAAGTGATACACTGTTCATTACGGGCTAGTTTCACCACAGGCCGTTAGTAGGCCAAGAGTTACATAGGGCCTCATATGGGCCGAAAGACGTCATGGGCCATACATGGGCCAGAAGTGAAAACGGGCTGGAATCATATTGGATGGCCCAGATGACGCTACTGGGCCTAATTCGGATAGGGCGTAACGGGCCTTGGGTTAGCGGGCTGTAAATGGGCTATATTCGAACATGCCATTAACAGGCTTTCCATGGGCCGGCCCGCCAGCTTTTGACCAAGTCAAACAGGCCGGCCTTTACACAGGAATGGGCCTCTGTTGGGCCGTGCCATGTGTCGACGTATCATAGGCGCCTATCTGACCCACTGACGAGCTGACACGTGTTTCGTCCGGCCAATAAGAATTTTACACGTGGAAATTTCCCATTGGTCGGGGCTGTTAACGGGTTATCGGATCCAAAACCCGACCCGATAGCTTAACAGCGTTCCGTTACGGTGGATGCCACGTGTCGGTCAACCTTGACGAAAGCACTTCTGTGACGCGCGATTTATCGTCATGGAAGTGGACACTTCCGTGATGATAATTTTGGCAATGTCATGGAACACTTCTACGACAGCACAGGTATGACTATCTTGATTCTGTCATAAATTTGTCATGGATGTACATGCATGACAAAAAAAAGCGACCTACTATGACAAACACGTATCATCACGGAAGTGTATTTTTTTGTAGTGTCATGGACGACTTCTCCGTCTACGGATCCTCTTTTGATGATTGCTTGAGCAACCTTGATCGAGTTTTGTAGAGATGTGAAGAAACTAACCTTGTCTTGAATTGGGAAAAGTGCCACTTTATGGTTAATGAAGGTATTGTCTTGGGTCATAAAGTTTCTGAAAGAGGTATTGAAGTTGATAAAGCCAAGGTTGATGCCATGTCCCAAGGACATCAAAGGTATAAGAAGTTTCCTTGGTTTACGCCGGATTTTATAGGAGGTTCATTAAGGACTTCTCAAAAATTTCTCGGCCTCTGACTAATTTATTACAAAAAGATATACCATTTGTCTTTGATGATGATTGTGTAGAAGCATTTGAAATACTTAAGAAAGCATTGATCTCTCCACCTATTGTTCAGCCACCTGATTGGAATTTACCCTTTGAAATTATGTGTGATGCTAGTGATTATGCTGTAGGTGTTGTTCTAGGGCAAAGAGTTGATAATAAATTAAATGTTATTCACTATGCTAGTAAAACTGTAGACAATGCTCAAAGAAATTATGCTACTACTGAGAAAGAATTTTTAGCAGTTGTATTTGCTTATGATAAGTTCAGACCTTATATTGTTGATTCTAAAGTAACTATTCACACTGATCATGCTGCTATTAAATATCTTATGGAAAAGAAAGATGCTAAACCTAGACTTATTAGATGGGTTCTCTTGCTACAAGAATTTGATTTGCATATTGTTGATAGAAAAGGAGCTGAGAACCCCGTTGCAGACAACTTGTCTAGGTTAGAAAATGTTCTTGATGACCCACTACCTATTGATGATAGCTTTCCGGATGAGCAATTAAATGTCATAAATGCTTCTCGTGCTGCTCCATGGTATGCTGATTATGCTAATTATATCGTTGCCAAATTTATACCACCTAGTTTCACATACCAACAAAAGAAAAAGTTTTTCTATGATTTGAGGCATTACTTTTGGGATTACCCACATCTTTATAAAGGAGTAGATGGTGTTATTAGACGTTGTGTACCTGAGCATGAACAGGAACAGATCCTACGCAAGTGTCACTCTAAGGCTTATGGAGGACACCACGCTAGAGATAGAACTGCACATAAGGTATTGCAATCTGGTTTTTATTGGCCTACTCTCTTCAAGGATGCCCGTAAGTTTGTCCTTTCTTGTGATGAATGTCAAAGAATTGGTAATATTAGTAGACGTCAAGAAATGCCTATGAACTATTCACTTGTTATTGAACCATTTGATGTTTGGGGCTTTGATTATATGGGACCTTTCCCTGCCTCTAATGGATATACACATATTTTAGTTGCTATTGATTACGTTACTAAGTGGGTAGAAGCTACTCCAACTAGTAGTGCTGATCATAACACTTCTATTAAGATGCTTAAGTTATTTTTCCAAGGTTTGGAGTCCCTAGATATTTAATGACTGATGGTGGTTCACATTTTATTCATGGTGCTTTCCGTAAAATGCTTGCCAAGTATGATGTTAATCATAGAATTGCATCTCCTTATCACCCACAATCTAGTGGTCAAGTAGAATTGAGTAATAGAGAGCTCAAATTAGTTTACAAAAGACTGCCAATAGATCTAGAAAGAATTGGTCCAAGAAACTTGATGATGCATTATGGGCCTATAGAACTGCATATAAAAATCCTATGGGTATGTCTCCGTATAAAATGGTTTATGGAAAAGCATGCCACTTACCTCTTGAACTAGAACATAAGGCTTATTGGGCTATTAAAGAGCTCAATTATGATTTCAAACTTGTCGGTGAGAAGAAGTTATTTGATATTAGCTCACTTAACGAATGGAGAACCCAAGCTTATGAAAATGCCAAGTTATTTAAAGAAAAAGTTAAAAGATGGCATGATAAAAGGATACAAAAACGTGAGTTTAATGTAGGTGATTATGTATTTCTATACAACTCTCGTTTAAGATATTTCGCAGGAAAACTTCTCTCTAAATGGGAAGGTCCTTACGTTATCGAGGAGGTCTATCGTTCCGGTGACATAAAAATCAACAACTTCAAAGGCACAAATCCGAAGGTGGTGAACGGTCAAAGAATTATACATTATATCTCAGGTAATCCCATAAATGTTGAAACCAACGCTATTGAAACCGTAACCCCGGAGGAATACATAAGGGACACTTTCCGGAACGTTTCAGACTCCGAAAAGGAATAGGTATGTGGTACGGTAAGTGTCGGGGATATACCCCGCGGTATGACCCGGCCGGAGCTTGACGATTCACAGATAACCTGCCTGATCTTGGCGACTCATTAGTAACCCGGCGGGCGGGTCAGATGGATGACAAGGCCCAAGGCCCAGAAGGCCGGTTCACGTTTAATGGTGGGCCGGTTTAAGAGGAAAGGCATGAGGAACATTTGTCTTACAAGGAGTTAAGACCTGGCCTTATATCCGGTTTGTATTAGAGATAGACTAGTCCTAATCCTAATAGGACTCCACATGTAAACCGTCCCTTCAACATATATAAGGAGGGGCAGGGCTCCCCAAAGAGGGACAAGCTACAAGCAAGAAGAAACAATCTTAGGGCTAGACACAAAGAGGAGAGCCGGTTTACGGCGACTCCCTCGTGATGATAATGAGACCTAGCCTCAAACAGCATGTAGGGTTTTTACCGGATGATGTTTCCCGGGGCCCGAAGCTGTCTAAGTCCCTGTCTTGTGTGTTGATCCGCCCTGCGTCTCTCGTCCCACTCAACCTCTCTCGAGCTACCACATAGATGCGTTGGCCTCGCGACTAAGTCCTGACACTAAAGACATCTGCCGTGACAAAACCACGACAGTTGGCGCCCACCGTGGGGCTTGCGCACAGTGGTGTTGAGTTCTTGAAGGGATACTCTCCTAGGGATCGAGGAGCTCGCGATTTTCAGATGAAGAAGAACCAGTCTGAAAGGATTTACATCAGTTGAGTTCATCGATCAGATTGTTAATCTAAGATTTAAAATTCAAGAGAAGTAAGGCTGCGACATGTTCGTTTTCCGCAAGTCGCCGAGATCGACAGGAGCGTTTCTGCCGCACACATATACTACAGAAATCCACCGCAGTCATTGGTGAATTTTTCTACGGATTCGACAGCCGGGTCCGATTGTTATTAGGCGGTTGCCACAAAAATCAGTCCATTCAATGGTCGATAAACCGATTCCGTGCAACTGTTGGATGAGCACGCGCACCGCTGATATTTTCTATCAAAGTACTGGTCTACAAACGCCTTTGTTTATTGGGAAACAGACTGACCACATAGCTGTACCCAAGGCACCCCTGGAACTTGGTTTTTGTGCGGAGTGGACACACCTGAAGATATTAACTGTTGTTGATGCCACCTCCACGTGAAGAGCAAGAATCAATTTGTCTACGGAGTACTACTTTTTGCTCCTTGCATGATTGAAGGGAAAATAAAACAAGAAGAAGACTGTGCTTGGAGGGGATTCTTTGGAAAGTATTTATGCATCGCCTGCCGGTTCGTCCCCGAGTAAAACCCGCAGCTGCAAGCCGTCATTACATCCAGCTTCGAGTTACCTGCCTCGGTCGTCTTCTACTTTTTTCTTAAAGTCACCCAGCTCCATCTTTGCTGGAAAGTTGTTCGCCGATCCACCTCAACCACAGCGAGGCCAAGCTGCCCGCCGCTGCTCCGCCCAGGCGCTCGGCGGGCTTCGCGCTGCCCCGGATCAGCTCGCCGCCAGATAGGATCTAAGTTGGACTGACAGATAGCAATTCTAGTAATCAAAGGATCAACCAGAAGAAAAACCATTAAAGTGCATCGGGACGGATTGATATACAGGCAAGATTTTTGTCAGTAAATTGCTGCGACTCCGATTATCAGTCTCCTACACTGATCAGAAGTGGTGGCAGCAATGCAGTCCACATGCATCAGGTCACACTGATGTGCATTAACACAAATTTCAAGGCAGTCAAGGGCAATAATTAATCAGAAAGTAGAAAAAGACAAAAGCAAACCAGGTGGGTGGTAATGCCACATGGAGATAGACGTACACCCGAGCGTATGTGCGGCAAATACCAGACATGCATGCAAGCCGCCGTTCCCACGGTCCAGTCTGCATCAACTCGTCAGGACCGCGTGAATGACCCAATAAGCGAATAGACCGCCGTCCCCCGCAGTCCGGTCTACATCAACATATAGCCGACTCGCCCGTCCGTGCTGGTTTACAACATCGGTGCCGATTCTCCCCATCTGTGGCCGTCTCTTGCGGCCGCACCAGTTTACAACATGGAGGACAACTTGCTCGTCCATGCCGGTTTATATGTTGCGACCGGATCGTCAACATCACAGTGGATAATTTCCGGCTAAACATATCAGGTTAAATCCATCCAGTCAATTTTTTATTGATACATTTTTTATGATTTCGAGAACAATTACTCTCACCTGCAATACCTTTTATGCAGGATAATTAGTCACAACAAAAAGTGGCTCATACCATGGGTACGGAGCACGCGCTGGCAACATCCTGCCCGGTGTTTGTCCATACCATATTACACGGTGAATGGATGTGTGCAAGATGCCGCCTTTACGACCCGGTTTACATCAGCTTGCTGGGACCGCGCCTGCGATTAACTCGCTCGTCCGTGCCGGTTTACAATGTCGTGGCCGAATCATCTGTCCGAGCTGCCTCTGATGCTGCGGTCATCTTTGCTGTCCGTCTCTCGCGGCCTGGTCTACATCAACACGCCAGGCCGCACCTGTCTGCATGAGCTGTTTATTGAGTATAAAGCCAGTCACTGCTTGGGTAGCCCGGTTTTCTTTCAAATTGGAGGAAAATTATCATCGACTGCCGTCTGCACTGGATGGCTCAATGAGCAGGCGCACAAGTCGCCGCCACTACAGTTTGATTAACTTCAAATCACCAGTTGGAAGGAACCATTGGCCGAGTTGCTGACACGGCTCATACGGGATCATTTATAACCCGCCGCAGTCACATCAACCTTCTGTGGATTCACATCGTGCTATCAACATCAATGATATACAAGTTATGCCGGTTTATATCACGGTCAAATATGGAGAGTCTCAAGCCAACTCCTCGAGTCACCTTTGAGACTCGGGGGCTATGATGACATGACTTAGCAAATCTTGCCAGTTTGAGCCGGTTTAAGAAACCCAGGACGATGGAGGGAAAGATAACCCGGTCCCGGAGGCTACTGTTATATTGATGAAAATTTAAAGGCCGTCAGATAATTTCCGGCTTAGAAAGTATACGACAGTTACAAAATCCCGGCTCAATGAAGAAGATCCGGGTCATCAGAAAGGATTCCTGTTTAAAATCCGGCTCAAGGGAAGTCAGTCTCACTGAAGCTCTCAAATATCCGGTTTACAATCCGGTTCAAGAGAAATCTATTCTCCCACAAAGCTTTGAAGCGCTCAGATCCGGTTTAACAATGTCCGGTTCAAAAAGGAATTAACTTCTCGCAAGTTCGAGTTTAAAGGCCGTCAGAAAATTTCCGGCTGAAAATGAAGATTCCGGTTTAAGATCCGGTTCAAGGGAAGGATGTCTCCCACAAAGCTTTGAAGCTCTCAATATCCGGTTTAACATCCGGTTCAAAAAGGATTTATCTCTTGCAAAAAGTTAAAGGGTGCCAAAGAGGACCTGCTGCCATGATGCGCGGTTTAAAGATGGGTATCATGCCTTATTGGCTTATCGTATTATTGATCACTTGGGGGCTTGGTCATGTCTGAACCATAGTCACACCTCTTGATCGGCTCAATGCCACAATATCACTTGGGGGCTTGGTCGTATCTGAACCAATGCAACACCTTCTGATAGGCGAAAGCCACAAGATCACTTGGGGGCTTGGTCATGTCTGAACCATAGTCACACCTCTTGATCGGCTCAATGCCACAACATCACTTGGGGGCTTGGTCGTATCCGAACCAATGCAACACCTTTTGATAGGCGAAAGCCACAAGATCACTTGGGGACTTGGTCACGTCTGAACCTGTCACACCTCTTGATCGGCCTAAGGCCACATAATCACTTGGGGGCTTGGTCGAACCCGAACCATTGCCACGCCTCTTGATCGGCATAATGCCATTGTTTCATTTGGGGACCTGGCTGACTTGAACCATAGCTATGCCTATCGGGAGCTTGGTCGTGTCCGACCATGGTAACGCCACTTGATCGGTTCAATAGCCTCTTTTTGCAAATGGTTTTATCATTGCCTTTGCTTGAAATTTTGTTTTGATAAATATTTCTTTTGTTGCGTTTTTAAACCGACAATTCTTAAACCGGTTCGACTGTCAAATTACAAATTGACGGAACACGGTCAAATCTTAATCCGGAGGCTATCTGCCAGGTTTGATTTTCTGTTACCATCCTATTATGGAGTAAACCGGTGTTTATCAACCCGGCTCGGCTTTCAACTACAAGTCGTCAGTACATGATCAAGTTATAATCCGGAGACTATCAGCCCGGGCTGGTTTGACTATGAGTCGCCAGTATTATATGTGGTTAAACCGGTGTTTATCACAACCTGGTACGGTTTTATCATAAACCGACACAATATGGAAGGAGTTATCAGTACTCAAAATCTGGGTTATTACCCCTATTACAAAAAGTTGGTAAACCAACGATGTGATTCAATGTCACAGGTATGATATATTTCATATTTGATTATTCTTAAGTGCAGCCTTGGTTATAAACCTGGGTTATATGTTGGGTATTATGACCCGTCCGACGGTAAACCGCCAGGACACTTGAGGGAGTCTTGGATTAGGGGGTGTTCGGATAGCCGAACTATACCTTCAGCCGGACTCCAGGACTATAAAGATACAAGATTGAAGACTTCGTCCCGCGTCCGGAAGGATCTTTTCTTGGCGTGGAAGGCAAGCTAGGTGTGCGGATATTCAAGATCTCCTACCAATGTAACCGACTCTGTGTAACCCTAACCCTATCCGGTGTCTATATAAACCGGAGGGTTGTAGTCCGTAGGACAACAGAACCATACAACGATCATCATACACAATCATACCATAGGCTAGCTTCTAGGGTTTAGCCTCCTTGATCTCGTGGTAGATCTACTCTTGTACTACCCATATCATCAATATTAATCAAGCAGGAGTAGGGTTTTACCTCCATCGAGAGGGCCCGAACCTGGGTAAAATAAAGTGTCCCTTGTCTCCTGTTACCATCCGACCTTGACGCACAGTTCGGGACCCCCTACCCGAGATCCGCCGGTTTTGACACCGTCATTGGTGCTTTCATTGAGAGTTCCTCTGTGTCGTCGCTTTTAGGCCCGATGGCTCCTTTGATCATCAACAACGATGAGGTCCAGAGGGAGACTTTCCTCCCCGGACAGATCTTCGTCTTCGGTGGCTTCGCTCTGCGGGCCAATTTGCTTGGTCATCTGGAGCAGATCAAAAGCTACGCCCCTGGCCATCAAGTCAGGTTTGGAAGCTTAAACTACACGGCGGATATCCGCGGAGACTTGATCTTCGACGGATTCGAGCCACAGCCAAGCGCGCCGCACTGTTTCGAGGGGCATGATATAGCTCTGCCTCCGAACAGTACCCTGGAGGCCGCACACGCTCCAGCCCCGATCCTCGACTCGGAGCCTACTGCGTACTCTGAGGATGAACGGTTGGACGTCACCTCGGGGGCTGCGATCTCAAAGGCGATCGAGCCGAACACCAGCCCCGTACTTCGCACGGCCCATGACTCCAAGGAGCCGGACTCTTCTCCGAACTCCGAGCCGTCCGCGCCCCTGCCGATCGAATCTGATTGGGCGCCTGTAATGGAGTTCACCGCCGCGGACATCTTTCAGTGCTCACCTCTCGGTGATATCCTGAATTCTCTCAAGTCTCTCTCTTTATCAGGGGAGCCCAGGCCGAACTATGGCCTGCGAGGTTGGGATTCGGACGACGAAGAAATTCAAGGCCCACCCACCACCCACTTAATAGCCACTGTCGACGATTTAACCGACATGCTTGACTTCGCCTCCGAAGACTTCAACGGTATGGACGACGAAGGAGGAGACGAACAAGAACCAGCACCTGTAGGGCGCTGGACCGCGACCTCGTCATATGATATATACATGGTGGATGCTCCAAAGGATGGAGATGGCGAGGGAACGGCGGAGGACGGCACCTTGAAAAAGCCGCCAAAACGCCGGCGCCAACGGCGCCGCTCTAAATCCTGCCACAGCAGAAACGGTGATTCCGGCACGGGAGATAATACTACCCCGGACAGCGCTGAAGAACACCAAAACCAGCAAGATTCGGCGCAGGAAGATGAAAAAGCCAGCCCTCACAAGAGAGCGGCAGAGCAGGAGGTTGAGGATGATAATTACATGCCTCCCTCCGAAGACGAGGCAAGCCTCGGCGACGACGAATTCGTCGTACCATCAGACCCCGCCGAACAAGAGGGCTTTCAACGCAGGCTTCTAGCCACGGCGAAAAGCCTAAAGAAAAAGCAGCAACAGCTTAGAGCTGATCAAGATTTGCTAGCTGACAGATGGACTGAAGTCCTTGCGGCCGAAGAGCATGAACTCGAGCGCCCCTCCAAAAATTATCCTAAGCGCAGGCCGCTACCCCAATCAGAGGAGGAAGCTCATGACATGGCAGACCGGCCACTTCGCGGCCGCGACAGAGAGGCCTGTCGAACCTCTAAACAAGCCATGGCCCGGCGCCGTTCAACTAAGGCACGGGAAAACGAGCCAGACCTGTGAAACGTCTTGGAGGATAAAGCAAGGCAAACAAGATCGATCTACGGATCGCGCGGACGCCCGATGACACATGATGATTTTCACTCCGGACACAGTAAATCCAGCCAGGCCAAACACAACAGGCACAACTCTTTCGAACTGCGTCGTGACATAGCCCAGTACAGGGGCGCCGCACACCCACTATGCTTCACAAACGAAGTAATGGATCATAGAATCCCAGAGGGTTTCAAACCCGTCAATATTGAGTCGTACGATGGTACGACAGATCTGGCAGTATGGATCGAGGACTATCTCCTTCACATCCACATGGCACGTGGCGATGACTTGCACACCATCAAATATTTGCCCCTTAAGCTCAAGGGACCAGCCCGACACTGGCTCAATAGCCTTGCAGCAGACTCAATCAGTTCTTGGGAGGACCTGGAGGCCGCATTCCTCGACAACTTCCAGGGGACCTATGTGCGGCCACCGAACGCCGACGACCTCAGCCACATAATCCAGCAGCCAGAAGAATCGGCCAGGCAATTCTGGACACGGTTCCCGACAAAGAAAAACCAGATAGTCGATTGTCCAGATGCAGAGGCCCTAGCAGCCTTCAAACATAACATCCGCGACGAATGGCTTGCCCGGCACCTGGGACAGGAAAAGCCGAAATCCATGGCAGCCCTCACGACACTCATGACCCGCTTTTGCGTGGGCGAAGATAGCTGGCTGGCTCGCAGCAACAACTTATCGAAGAAGCACGGTAATTCGGATACCAAGGACAAAAGTGGCCGGTCACGCCGGAATAAGCAAAAGCGCCGCGTTAGCAGCGACAGCAATGAGGATACGGCAGTAAACGCCGGATTCAGAGGCCATAAATCCGGTCAGCGGAAAAAGCCATTTAAAAAGAATACTCAGGGCCCGTCCAGTTTGGACCGGATACTCGACCGCTCGTGCCAGATTCACGGCACCCCCGAAAGGCCAGCCAATCACACCAACAGGGACTGTTGGGTGTTCAAGCAGGCAGGCAAGTTAAGAGCCGAACACAAAGACAAGGGGCTGAATAGCGATGACGAGGAGGAGCCCAGGCCGCCGAACAACAATGGACAAAAAGGGTTTCCCCCACAAGTGCGGACGGTGAACATGATATACGCAACACACATTCCCAAGCGGGAGAGGAAGCGTGCGCTACGGGACGTATACGCGATGGAGCCAGTCGCCCCAAAGTTCAACCCATGGTCCTCCTGCCCGATCACTTTCAATTGAAGGGACCACCCCACTAGCATTCGTCACGGCGGTTTCGCCGCATTGGTTCTTGACCCAATCGTGGACGGATTTCACCTCACAAGAGTCCTCATGGACGGCGGCAGTAGCCTGAACCTGCTTTATCAGGATACAGTGCGGAAAATGGGCTTAGATCCATCAAGGATCAAGCCCACAAGGACGACCTTTAAAGGCGTCATCCCAGGTGTAGAGGCCAATTGCACATGCTCGATAACACTTGATGTGGTCTTCGGATCTCCAGATAACTTCCGAAGCGAAGAGTTAATCTTCGATATAGTGCCGTTCCGCAGTGGCTATCATGCCCTACTCGGACGTACCGCATTCGCTAAATTCAATGCGGTGCCGCACTACGCATATCTCAAGCTCAAGATGCCAGGCCCTCGAGGAGTAATCACGGTCAGCGGAAACACCGAATGCTCCATCCGTACGGAGGAGCACACGGCGGCTCTCGCAGCGGAAGTACAAAGCAGCCTCTTAAGGCAACACTCCAGTCCGGCCGTTAAAAAACCAGACAATGCAAAGCGCGCCCGAAGTAACCTGCAACAAGACCACCTAGCACGATCAGAGCAAGCGTAGCAATACGGCCCCGACCCCAGCCATCGCACCATAACAGAGCTAGTACCTAGAGTACACAATTATGCCCTTAAAATTCCATGGGCACAGGGGGAGGGGCACATTAAACGGCATGCCTAAGATACGGCGTCAAACGTACTAGGGGCTGCCAAACTTCTTTTACTTTCAGGACTCCATACTCTGGATACCTGTTCGGCAGTGTTGCCGCACAGACGATGCAAGACCCAGGAAAGCAGACAAAGCTACATCGCACTTAGGAATTCTCAGGTGGTCTCTATTTCGAGCAATATATCTGTTTCTAAACTTCGCGGCCTGCGCCTGGTCAGGACATGTTAAATAGTCTAATATCTTTTTTGCTTATCGCACTACTTGTATTGTTCGGCTTTAATAAGTAGCCTCCTTATAAACAATGCATAGCTTTTTGTCTATCTTTTGCATTATCCTCTTTTTTATATATATGTTTATTAAATAGCATAATCGCACCCGTACACCATGGTACAGCAAACCACGCCAGGGGCTTCATTACCCTTCTATCTGGTTTGAGAAGTCCGTAAACTTTCACAAGTGCGGCACCCCGAACTTATAGCACTATATGCATCGGCTCCGAGTCATGATTTTGGTCACATGTTGGGTTTGCCCGGCTCCTATGTTTTGGTGCCTTACGTTCCGCTATATTGGCTAAGGTAGCACTAGGAGAACCACTGCGATTGTGCCCCAGTTCAGGTGGGTTGAGCACCTCAGTGGAGAAAGCTAAAACAGACTGTCATGATAAGGCGTGAGACCGGTCGCTGTTCGAGAGGTTTTCGAGTCCTTAAAGGCTTATGCCGCTTCGAGCGAGGAGCTGGTTATGTCCGGCCAAAGGCGTGGATAGCGCCCCGAATTCGGCCTTCCGAACTAGGGGCTTCGCCGAAATTTAAAATTATAACGTTCTATGGCTAAGTGAGAGTGTTCAAGCATTATAGTCAGATTGCCTGGTTCGCTGTGCTGAGCACCTCCCTCGAAGGACCCAACTATGGGAACAAGAGCCCTCAGGTTTATCCCGAACACCCCAGCACTAGTGGCATGGGGGCAGAAGCCGACGACTGGCCATCTCTCAATTTTTTTGGATAAACGGCCGCACAGAAAATAATATTTTAAATTCAATAAGCATTGCTTAGCGCATATGAACAAGTTTTCAGCGCACATGATACAAACGAGCGAGTTCATTCAAATATTACATCTTTAGCACATTCATCCGCGATAAGGCGGGATCCGGCAAGAACTTCCTTGTAGTAGTTCTCGGGCTTGCGATGCTCCTTCCCCTGCGGCGGCCCGTCCTTCACCAGCTTCTCTCCGTCTAGCTTCCCCAGTGTACCCTTACACGGGCAAGGGCCCTCCAGGCACCTTCAATGCAGACGGAGCGCTTGATGACCTCAAGCCGTGGACACGCCTCCACCAGCCGCCGCACAAGCCCGAAATAGCTCCCAGGCAGGTCCTCTCCAGGCCATAGCCGAACTAGTAAGCCCTTCATGGCCTGTTCGGCCGCCTTGTGGAGCTCGTCCAGCTGCTTCAGCTGATCGCTCAAGGGCACAGGGTGTCCGGCCTCAGAATACTGAGACCAGAACACACTCTTCGTCGAGCTACCCTCTTCAGCTCAGTAGAACGCGGCGGCGTCGGATGCGCTGCGGGGAAGATCGAAGAACGCCCCTGGAGAACTCCGGATTTGGGTAAGTAATAGGTACTTTACTTTTATATTCCTACTTTGCATTGAGAATGCCTTACCCGGTGCTATCTTTTTCACATCCTCCAACTCTTGGAGGGCCCTCTGGGCTTCGGCCTTGGCACTCTTGGCGGTCTCGATGGCCGAGGCGAGCTTGGATGCTTGCGTTTTCGCCTCAAGCTCCAAACCCTCATGTTTTTTCATGAGAGCTTGCAGCTCTTGCTGCACCTCGCCGGCTTGGACTCCAAGCCTTTCTCGCTCGGCGCGCTCCTCGGCCGTTTTCTTCTTGGCCTCAGTCAGCGCCTGCTTTAGGGTTGTCACCTCAGCTGTGGCCCCTACAATAAGCAGCACAATCCTGTTATCTCTTTTTGCAATCAAGCCTCTCTGTAGGCACCTTTTCTTTCCCTTTTAGGGTATTTCTTACCTTCTTTCTCCTCGAGCTGCCGTTTGGCAAGGCCGAGCTCTTGCTCGGTCCGCCCGAGGTCCTTTTTTAGGACTTCCACCTGCGCAGTCAGTGCGGCGGTGGAAAGCAGCGAAGCCTGCATATGCATATTTGACCTTTTTTTAGACTCCTGCGAAAATTACTAGATCCTCTATCCGGCTTTTCTTTCCGAACACCGAACAGATCATCAGGGGCTACTGTCTATGCGGTAAATAATTTTACATATTTTCACTTACCTCGAAGCCTGTTAGAAGGCTAGCGCAAGCTTCATTCAGTCCGCTCTTGGCGGACTGAACCCTTTGGATCACTGTACTCACAACAGTACGGTGCTCCTCATCGATGGCGGCGCCCTTAAGCACCTCCACCAAATTGTCCGGCGCCTCCGGTTGGACGGAGGCCGCCGACTCAGATGGCTTACTCCTCTTGGAAGGAGTTCGCCCACCGCGGACCAGGACTGTCGAGTCCGACGCGGTGTCCGGCACAAAGCCGGACTTGGAGCCCTGGGGGGGTTCGTCCCCTTCATTCCTGGGGTCCGGAGGATTGCCTTGTGGCTCCTCCAGGACCACCTCCTCCTGCCTCGGAGCTTGTCGCGACGCCACTTCGGCATCAACTGCAGTGCGGGGGGAGACAGCGGGCGGAATTGAGTTCACGTCCGACGAATCCAGGGAGTCGCTCGACGAATTGACGAGATCGGCCCGGGGCGGGCTGCATAAAGCACAGGCGATATTAGGAAAAGCCGCACATTAAAAGAATATCATGAGTCACTCTGGTATGCAAACACTTACGATTTCGCCGGACGCTTGGTTCTGTACGGCAGCTCCTCTCCGCCCTCTTCGGCGTTGAGGGAGTAGTCCGGCGGAGGGGTCTTCCTTTTCCTCGACCGCTCGGCCTCCCCCGTTGGGGCGGCCTTCTTCTTCTTTGCTCCCCTCGCTGGAGGAGGAGAGCTTCCTTGTTCCTCCTTCTCGTTTTCACGAGAGGAGGGCGTTGCCGACTCATCAGATGATGAGTCCGACACCACCATGCTGCGGGAACTCTTTCGAGTCCCGGTGGTTTTCTTCTTCTTGGCCTTCCTCTCCGGCACCACGTAAGGTGCCGGAGCTCGCAGCTTCTCCAAGAGAGCTGGGGCCTGGTCTTCGGGCAGGGGAGCCGGATAGTTAATTGGTCCGGATACCTCCTGCCAAGCCTGTCAAAGGTAAAGGGAGTTTAGATCCCGCATAGAGTTAATCTATGTAGAAGAGCTTAACGAACCTGTCAAAGGTATAGATAGCTTACCTCGCCAGCGTTGCGCTGCGAGCTGTATCCGCGATCCTCGGAGGCGGATGTGGGGGACTCGGCGCCTTTGGTCAGCACCTTCCAGACGTCTTCATACGTCGTGTCGAATAGCCTACTGAGGGTTTGGTGCTGCGCCGGGTCGAATTCCCACAAAGTGAAATCCCGTTCTTGGCACGGGAGGATCAGGCGAATGAGCATGACCTGGACTATATTGGCAATCCAGATTGGCTTGTCCACCAGGGACTGGATGCATGTTTGCAAACCAATCACTTCCTTCTCGTTGCCCCACGACAGGCCTGAGCCGCGTGGGGGGTCCGGATCTGAACTCAGGGGCCGCGACCCATTTCGGATCGCGGGGCTCGGTGATGTAAAACCACCCAGCCTGCCACCCCTTTAGGGACTCCACGAGGGAGCCATCGAACCAGAGGACGTTGGCTATCTTGCCAACCATAGCGCCTCCGCACTCCGCCTGGGTGCCGGACACCACCTTGGGCTTGACGTTGAAGGTCTTGAGCCAGAGGCCAAAGTGGGGGCGGACGCGGAGAAAGTCCTCACACACGTCGATAAACGCCGAGATGTTGAGAATGAAATTCGGGGCCAGATCGTGGAAATCCAGGCCGTAGTAGAACATGAGTCCCCGGACAAAGGGGTGAAGTGGAAAGCCCAGTCCGCGGAGGAAGTGGGGAAGAAAAACTACCCTCTCATGGGGCCTTGGGGTAGGAAGAAGCTGCCCCTTATCAGGAAGCCGATGCGGGATATCCTTGGACAGGTATCCGGATTTCCTTAGCTTTTTGATTTGAGCCTCTGTCACGGAGGAAACCATCCACTTGCCTCCCGCTCCGGACATTGCTGGAGAAGGTTGAGGAAGGAAGAGCGGACTTGGGCGCTAGAGCTTGAGTGCGCAAGAGATGGATGGGCAAAGGAGGAAGAAGGCGTAGGTGAAAAAGGCGGATTCTTATCCCCTTATATAGGCGGATGTGGTTATGCGTCCCCACCTACCTAATAAAACTCACTTGCCTTTCAAGCGCCGTGGTAAATGGCGCGGTTGGGTTACCCACGTCCGTATTAATGAGAATCCCGCTAAAGGGGGGCACATGATCTCTGCTTCGACAAGACGTGCCAAGGAAACCGCCTCGCTAAACGAGCTGAGGTGGAACAATGAAAACAATTTATGTAGAAGGCTTGGCCGCAGTGTTATGACGCACTGCGGGATACGTCAGCAGATTTGATTTGTGTTAATATTAATCTCTGTATGGCAATATGTGGAAACTTGTTTTGCAGAGCCGGACACTATACTTGGTGTTTACAATCTTTTTGAAGAACTTGGAGGAGGAACCCGCCTTGCAATGCCGAAGACAATTTGCGCGCCGGACTCGTCGTCATTGAAGCCTGGTTCAGGGGCTACTGAGGGAGTCCTGGATTAGGGGGTGTTCGGATAGCCGAACTATACCTTCAGCCGGACTCCAGGACTATGAAGATACAAGATTGAAGACTTCGTCCCGCGTCCGGAATGATCTTTTCTTGGCGTGGAAGGCAAGCTAGGTGTGCGGATATTCAAGATCTCCTACCAATGTAACCGACTCTGTGTAACCCTAACCCTATCCGGTGTCTATATAAACCGGAGGGTTGTAGTTCGTAGGACAACAGAACCATACAACGATCATCATACACAATCATACCATAGGCTAGCTTCTAGGGTTTAGCCTCCTTGATCTCGTGGTAGATCTACTCCTATACTACCCATATCATCAATATTAATCTAGCAGGAAAAGGGTTTTACCTCCATCAAGAGGGCCCGAACCTGGGTAAAATAAAGTGTCCCTTGTCTCCTGTTACCATCCGACCTTGACGCACAGTTCTGGACCCCCTACCCAAGATCCGCCGGTTTTGACACCGACAACACTTTAGACTTGTTGTATGCAGAAACAGGTTGAATAAAGCATGATTATAAATCACCGATGTTTATTAAACCGTCCTGTCTTTTATATTTCACCAGTATAATGATAAATTATCTGGTGTTTATTAAACCGGCCCGGCTTTAAGACGATAAGTCACCAGTATACGATGAGAAATTATCCGGTGTTTATTAAACCGGCCTGGCTTGGGACTATAAGTCGCCAGTATATATTTGGATTGCGCCATTGGAAGCATGCGCTTATAAATCATTGGGTTATATTATTCAAATAGCCAAACTTGGTTGAATTTTCATTATGATATTGAATGAAGAAGGTTTTCATACCGGATTATATTATCTTGAATAGCCAACATGGCTGGATTTTTATGGTTATTAATAACCGGTATTATTAAGGTTTTCAAAGTCGCTTTAGCGCAATGACTATTATTTTATCAGAGGATATGATTTATTCTACAATGGAAGGAATAGTCCCGAGTCGCTGCAGGCTTACGATCCGACACTTGGGGACTACATTATTCAAGTTGAGATTATATCAAATATGCAAGTCTCATGTCGCCACAAGCATGCACCATGACACTTGGGGGCTAATGCAAAGTCATTTTTATTGGCCTTATTGAAGACCCGACTCATCACATTATAATGAGCCGGCCCTTGGGGGCTACCAATTGCTCCTGTCAACAATTCAAGTTGTTGTTCAAATCTACATGATCATATTTACAAAGTCCCTGCTCATTATTGCATAATGACCCGGCCCTTGGGGGCTACACTGATTGAATTTTTTTATAAGCAATTACAAGTCCCAGGTTGCTGCAAGCATGACAACCCGGCACTTGGGGGCTATAGGTGATATACATATAAAGGGGAAAAATCTTCAAATTCTTAGTTTTGAGCAGGTCAGATTGACCCGGTGTTTGCAACAAATCATGATCCGGTGTCACCAATAATTATGACCCGGCGTCGGCAACAGTTATGACCCGGTACTATCAATATTTACAAGCCAGCAATTTTGATTATGATAAACCGGCAAGTTTTACCTCTTCAAACCGGCTGAAAGTCAGATGAGTATTTCAAGACCAATATGTTTTAAGCCGGCGCTTTGGATGCCGATTCAAAGTGGATTATTTCTTACAATATTTCTCTACAAGAGACCAATGCCAACAAATTGACTCTGAAGCTGGCCTATTGACCCGGATTTCTCAAAAGAAGTATCTGGACTTTTTGCATTCACAAAGTTTGAACATATCTACTAAAGGAGATTTGCTATGAGTTCATGGGCATGTATCAAGAAGGAAATGACAAGGATTTAAAGATGACCAGGTGCCGGCTTGCAAAAATTTAACCCGGAGCACAACCTATCAAGTTTGTTCTTGTGTTTATTTTACAGGATCAGTTTAACATGGATAAATCCAAATTAAACTAGGGGCTAATGTCGGGGATATACCCCGCGGTATGACCCGGCCGGAGCTTGACGATTCACAGATAACCTGCCCGATCTTGGCGACTCGTTAGTAACCCGGCGGGCAGGTCAGATGGATGACAAGGCCCAAGGCCCAGAAGGCCGGTTCACGTTTAATGGTGGGCCGGTTTAAGAGGAAAGGCATGAGGAATATTTGTCTTACAAGGAGTTAAGACCTGGACTTATATCCGGTTTGTATTAGAGATAGACTAGTCCTAATCCTAATAGGACTCCACATGTAAACCGCCCCTTCAACATATATAAGGAGGGGCAGGGCTCCCAAAAGAGGGACAAGCTATAAGCAAGAAGAAACAATCTTAGGGCTAGACACAAAGAGGAGAGCCGATTTACGGCGACTCCCTCGTGATGATAATGAGACCTAGCCTCAAACAGCATGTAGGGTTTTTACCGGATGATGTTTCCCGGGGCCCGAAGCTGTCTAAATCCCTGTCTTGTGTGTTGATACGCCTTGTGTCTCTCGTCCCACTCAACCTCTCTCAAGCTACCACATAGATGCGTTGGCCTCGCAACTAAGTCCTGACACTAAGGACATCTGCCGTGACAAAACCACGACAGTAAGTAAACTGACTCCAAAACAGTTTTTAAGGAAATACTTCTCCGTTTTGGAATATTTAGAAAAGTAGAAAATAAGAAGTGGTCCGGGAAGGACAAGAGGCCTCCACGAGGGTGGAGGGCGCGCCCCCTACCTCGTGGGCACCTCGTGTGCTCTTCGGGCTCCGTTTTCTTGCATGTTACGTATTTTGGTCGGTAAAAATTCATTATATAATCCCCCGAAGGTTTTGACTCCGTTATCATGCAAATATCCTTTGTTCTTGTTTCGAGTTGTTTTTCTGACAGATCTAGATTATCATGACGTCTCCAAGTGCCCCCAAGGACAAGTTCTTCGAGAAGGTCATCAACCCTTACCTCGCGGAGGTGCTGCGACACCCTCAAACCATTGAGATGCGTGATGGGACCGAAGGGGAACGAAAGCGTGGAGACGAGGCTCGAAGCAATGGAGCAACAAGTTTTCAAGTGCCAGGGGATGGTGGAACGTGGAATCAACTCCAACCACATGATGATCGCGGAGTTCACCAACAAGCACAAGCTGGATGCCAACAATATTGGGGAGACCATCTTCAAGCTTCACGAGAAGATCGAGCACCTTCAAGCCCAAATCTATGACCTGCAAAACCAAAACTGTGAGTATGAATATAGATTCAAAAGGATGAGTTTGGCTGTAGATTTGAGGATCCCGAAGACTCGATCATCCTTCTATGATGGTGAGCCTATGCCTTGGAAGATGGACGACAAGCCCATATCATCACCAACACCGCCACCTTCTTCACCAGCAAAGGAGATATAATCACATTGGTATGGGCACTCCCCTTGGCAACTGCCAAGCTTGGGGGAGGTGCCCCAGTATCGTATCACCATCACACTCCTATCTTTACCGTTTTTCTTAGTTCGATCCTATTAGTAGTATCTTGATCTAGTAGAATAAAGTTTTTGGTATGATCTAGTTTTGAGTTCTGCTTTATGATCCCTCTATGTAATCGAGTCCGTGAGCTATATACAATAAAGATTAGTGTTGAGTCAAGGGCTTGATTACTTTGCTATGATCTTGAGTGAATAAAAGAAAAGAGAAAAGAATAAAAAGAAACAAAGAGATCATATTGATCTTATTGAGAGTAATGACTTCACATAGAAGGAGTATGATGATTAAAAGTTGTTGAGAGTTGACAAGCATAGCTTTGGTCATCGTTGCAATTAATAGGGAGTAATAAAGAAAGAGAGGTTTGATATATAAATATACTATCATGGATATCTTTTATGATTGGGAGCACTCATTAAAATATGACATGCTAAAGAGTTGATGTTGGACAAGGAAGACAACGTAATGTTTTCTTATATCTGAGATAAAGTATATTGTCATGGATCATCCAACATGTTGAGCTTGCCTTTCCCCCTCATGCGAGCCAAATTCTTAGCAACCAGTAGAGATACTACTTGTGCTTCCAAAACCCTTAAACCAGTTTTGCCATGAGAGTCCACCATATCTACCTATGGATTGAGTAAGATCCTTCAAGTAAGTTGTCATCAGTGCAAGCAATAAAAATTGCTCTTTAAATATGTATGATTGATTGGTGTGGAGGAAATAAGCTTTATACGATCTTGTGATGTGGAAGAAATAAAAGCGACGGACTGCATAATAAAGGTTCATATCACACGTGGCAATATAAAGTGACGTTCTTTCGCATTAAGATTTTGTGCATCCAACCCCGAAAGCGCATGGCAACCTCTGCTTCCCTCTGCGAAGGGCCTATCTTTTACTATTATCTTCTACCTTATGCAAGAGTCATGGTGATCTTCACCTTTCCTTTTTACATTTTATCCTTTGGCAAGCATAGTGTGTTGGAAATATCCTAATAGATATATCTAATTGGATGTAGGGGAGCATGAGTTATTATTGTTGACATTACCCTTGAGGTAAAAGGTTGGGGGGGCGAAACTATAAGCCCCTATCTTTCTCTGTGTCCGATTAATACTCCATAACCACAAGTATTGCGTGAGTGTTAGCAATTATGAAAGACTAAATGATAGTTGAGTATGTGGACTTGCTAGAGAGCTCTAACATAGACTCTTTCTGATGTTATGATAAATTGCAATTGCTTCAATGCCTGAGATTATAGTTTGTTAGTTCTCAATAAAGTTTCTGATTCATACTTTTGCATTGTGATTAGATTATTACTTGAGCATAAGAAATCATATGACAATATCCATATATGTTGCTGTTATAAGAATAATCATGATGCCTGCATGTCCGTATTTTATTTTATCGACACCTCTACCTCTAAACATGTGGACATATTTATCGTTATCGGCTTCCGCTTGAGGACAAGCGAGGTCTAAGCTTGGGGGAGTTGATACGTCCATTTTGCATCATGCTTTTATATCGATATTTATTGCATTATGGGCTGTTATTACACATTATGTCACAATACTTATGCCTATTCTCTCTTATTTTACAAGGTTTACATAAGGAGGGAGAATGCCGGCAGCTGGAATTCTGGGCTGGAAAAAGAGCAAATATTAGAGACCTATTCTGCACAACTCCAAAAGTCCTAAAACTCCACGGAAGTTATTTTACGAATATATAAAAAGTACTGAGCAGAAAAAATACGTCAGGGGGCCACCACCTGTCCACGAGGGTGGGGGCACGCCCTACCCCGCAGGGCACGCCCCCCTGCCTCGTGGGCCCCCTGTTGGCTCTCCGGTGGCCATCTTCTGCTATATAAAGTCTTTCGTCCAGGGAAAAATCATAAGCAACCTTTCGGGACGAGACGCCGCCGCCACGAGGCGGAACCTTGGCGGAACCAATCTAGGGCTCCGGCAGAGATGTTCTGCCGGGGGCACTTCCCTCTGGGAGGGGGAAATCATCGCCATCGTCATCACCAATGCTCCTCTCATTGGGAGAGGGCAATCTCCATCAACATCTTCACCAGCACCATCTCCTCTCAAAACCCTAGTTCATCTCTTGTATCCAATTCTTGTCTCCAAGTCCGGGATTGGTACTAGTAGGTTGCTAGTAGTGTTAATTACTCCTTGTAGTTGATGCTAGTTGGTTTATTTGGTGGAAGATCATTTGTTCAGATCCTATATCCATATTAATACCCCTCTGATTATGAACATGAATATGCTTTGTGAGTAGTTACGTTTTTTCCTGAGGACATGGGAGAAGTCTTGCTATTAGTAGTCATGTGAATTTGGTATTCGTTCGATATCTTGATGAGATGTATGTTGTCTATCCTCTAGTGGTGTTATGTGAACGTCGACTACATAAAACTTCACCATTATTTGGGCCTAGAGTAAGGCATTGGGAAGTAATAAGTAGATGATGGGTTGCTAGAGTGACAGAAGCTTAAACCCTAGTTTATGTGTTGCTTCGTAAGGGGCTGATTTGGATCCATATGTTTCGTGCTATGGTTAGGTGTACCTTAATACTTTTGTTGTAGTTGCGGATGCTTGCAATAGAGGTTAATCATAAGTGGGATGCTTGTTCAAGTAAGAACAGCAACCAAGCACCGGTCCACCCACATATCAAATTATCAAAGTACCGAACGCGAATCATATGAACGTGATGAAAACTAGCTTGACGATAATTCCCATGTGTCCTCGGGAGCGCTTTTCTCTATATAAGAGTTTGTCCAGGCTTGTCCTTTGCTACAAAAAGGATTGGGCCACCTTGCTGCACTTTATTTACTTTTGTAACTTGTTGCTCGTTACAAATTATCCTATCACAAAATTATCTGTTACCACTTATTTCAGTACTTGCAGAGAATACCTTGCTGAAAACCGCTTATCATTTCCTTCTGCTCCTCGTTGGGTTCGACACTCTTACTTATCGAAAGGACTACAATAGATCCCCTATACTTGTGGGTCATCACTATGTTGACCCAAATCTCGTTTGAGACCGACCCACATGACCCATTGACTTCGAATTTTTGGGTCGGTTCAACGACCCGGCTGGGCGACTCGCCCCATTCCCATCTTGAGCCTAACTCAACAAGTGCAGGCCATCTCCGGATTTAACTAGCCAGTGACCATTTAACTAGCTAATGACCAAACTATTTCACGGGGAATTGTTTTTGTTTCATCACCATCATTGCCAGTCTCTTTCCTTAGAGCATAACAACCAAACGCCACATATCCGCCCCAAATGCCCGGCCAGTCCGGTCACCGCCCGAGCGCAAAATTGTCACCCAACCGGCCACCCCAAGCACGGTCCAAACACCCGGACTGACAGGCAATCCCCATACCCAACCCATACTTGTGGCGGATATGGGGACGCCCGGACGCGTCCGCCGCGTCAAATCCGACCCACTATGGCCCACCCGACCCCACATATATTCATCCCTATCCACTCTCCACACCAAACCCTAGCCAATCAACTCCACTTCACTCCCTTCCGTCCCATAGATCCTTTTTGGAGAACTCCGGCCTACTCCAGCATGGCGGGTAGTGGATCTAACTCTAAGAGGTCCGAATCCATCAACTGGGAGCTTGTCATCTGCGACCCCGAGGAGGAGATGGTCGTCTGTACTACTCTCCGATGCTCCCGGGAGGAGTGCTCTCTCCGCCCTAATGTCGGAATTGATCTGGCGGGAATACAACGCCTCCGCTCAAATGGCGATATGATCGGTGGGGCCAATGGCTCAAGGCGCCTGATCGCGGCCTTGTAGGAAGCAGTGACCACCGCATGACGGGGCAACCCTGCTCTGCCGATGGAATTGTTTAGGTGTCGCCTCATCCCCGCGATGTCGGCCGCCAAAACAGAGGCCATAGCCGCCACCATGGTTTACGTCCAAACTTTCTAGGAGGAGTGGCGGGTAGCGGGATGATGCAACAGCCCTTGAGGTGGAGGCTGCTTTGGCAGCCCACGAGGCGGGGCCGATGAAATCGCATGCTAGCATGGGCAAGGACGAGTAAGGCCTCCTTGCCCGCATAGCCGAGAAGCGACAAAGGAGGGCAGTCTGTGCCATGGAAAAAGAGCAAAGCAGGGCAATTCGTGCCATGGATGGACTGCGCTGACATGAGGAGAAGGACGAGGACAACGATGGATCCGACAGCTTTGACAGTGAGTTGACCCTTCTCGATCCGTTTTGCGTCCTCGACTAGTACTCCTGCAAGGAAGACGGCAAGGGCAAGGGTGACCGTGGATGAACTTCTTCCATCATCGTTTCATTCGTAGTTAGTAGAACATGTCAAATTTTGGTAATCCGATGACATGTGTGTTCAACTACGTGTGTAATTTTCCCAGGTTTAGGCCCTTGGTATGCGAGGTAATACCCTACTCTTGCTCATGTATATTGATTGTATAGGGGTTACAAAGATCGAGGGATTGAGTAAATCTCTAGGTTTCTAATGATTTATGTATACGCGACTAGCCTAACCTCGACTTATATTGGTATCGGGCTCTGGGGTTACATGTTCTAAGTCGGTTAGGAGGAGACCTCCGGATGCCGGTTGCCTTGTCTTGTACTCCAAGAATTCTGGGCCCACCACATTGTGAGGCCATGGGGCGGGCTAATTGGCCCATGACATAACCAGCCTGAGGGCTCTAGGTCGGCCTGGTCAGGTTGGCTTCCAGTAAGGCAAAGCACCCCACCGTAACACCACCAGTATTTGTGACATTCAAGCAAGTAGCAAGCAATCATTGCATTCTAAGCTTAAGACTTGGGGGCTATATAAATATATATGAGTAGAGACAACAAGTTTTACCTCATATTTTCTCTTCAGGAGGTTGACCATTGCACGTTCAGTTTCCCAGCTCTCAGACAACCGGGTCCGATAGCTTTGATGGAGCGGATTCACATCCAAATTTTTAAATGTCTCTGAATGAAGGCTGGCCTTCCCTTTATCCCGGCTTGGCGACTCGTCTTTGGCCACTATTTTTGCCAAGATGGTTGAAGCCTCAGGAGGAGCGCCATGGCTTTCACTAGTAATAGCCACATCATCATGAGCCTTTTTAGTTGACTGCTCCAATATTGGATCTTCTTTATGCTCCTCCACAACAGGAGGAGTGGCAATGAGAGTAGGGCTAACTGGGTTGTCCTGGTGAGCTGGTTCTTCTTGAACAACCGGGTCATCCGTCACCACATCATGGGAAGGGACTCCCATCTCAGTGTCTGCCAGTTACCGACTCTCTTATTCACAAAGGCTTTGGCCCTAAAAAATAGCAAAGACACGATGATCAATAGATGAAAGAAGCATGTTATGAGTTGACAAGTTATTTATACAACTTACCCGCGGTTGATGTTGAAAGTCGACAGTTGGCTGGCGGTGGACTCATCAGACAAGGGTGAAGTCATGTGGTACTCACTAGGACGGTATGTTTAAGTTGAATGACTTCCTCACTAGGATAGTAAACGGGTGCCCCATGTGAGACCTGTGGTTCAGTGAGATGCCAAAGGGATAAGAAATTCTCCATACATCTGTCGAATGACTTCCTCACTAGGACGGTATGTTTAAGTTGAACATGTTCTGATTGAATTTCATATGTGATGTATACAGGTGTGCCCAAAATTGTCTAACTAGCAAGTTGTTTATTTCAATTTTGCTCAGGTCATCCCTTGCGGGGCAAGGCGTGACTTCTTAGAGAAGTTTCGAGTTCCAGTAGATGCCACCATCACATTCTAGTGCACCCTCATGAAGATGCTGACGGCCCAACAATTCAATTGTCTTGTCACTAACGAGGCAAACCGCACCTATTTCGGTTGCCCTGGTTGGAAAGCCCTTGCAACTTCTTATGAGATGGAAGCTGGGGAGAGAGCCACATTCTACCTCGATTATGACCGTGACGAGATCATGGTCTACTACAGGCCTACTGGCAGCTACGATGGTTCACTTACTCCGCACTATGCTGACTCCGCCCGCCGAAAATTCTAGTTAGCTAGTTGGCATGCATGGAAGATCTCATGTTATTATCACCTCTATTTATTTGAACTTGTACATTCATGTGTTACTTTGCCTAATTTGTTGAAGTATATCAATAAGTGCATTGTTGAAACTAAATGTTGTTATTGGCTCTATTTATAGTTGATTTATTTATTGTTCTTAAACTGGATTATGCTGTCATTTTGGTTGCGATCGCTGATGTACAACTTTTATTTCAAATCTGAAAATCAAATTACCAGCGCCGCGACAACATGGAATGTCACTACTGATGAATATTTGTGCTGGAGTTGGCCACGTGGCACGCCATTATCGTCCGAAATACTGTTGACGTAGGGTACAATGCGAGCACTGTTTTTAACAATGACGCCATATTGGTGGCGTCAAGTGTCCACGCCACCAAGGATATTTTTGGCATGCTATAGCTAGACTTTTCTGCACTAGTGAGGTAATGACAAAGGTACTGATCTTCCACCTCCACATGAGTATGATGAATGTCTTGTCAATTTAAATGCACCATGTGATGAGCTACCCACTACTTTGATCACACCATCTATTTTAGAGGACTATGTTGATGAGTAGAATTTGTCATGTGATCAAACAACTGCAATACCAACAATTTTGGGTGCACACATTGAATTAATTATTGATTAGAAAGAACCATGTAACTCAGTGACTAAATCTGATTTGGATCAAGTACAATTGATTAGCCATGAGGACATGTTGCATGCTAATTCTTTGTATTCTGTGGTTGTTAATTTACCCATGCCTTTGTCACATGCGAAGATCAAAATAATTGAAATCGCATGTTGAAATCACTGCAAAGTGTTTACGCCTCCAATTTTACTTTTAACTTGATTGGAGATTATGGCGTAGACAATGAATTTTTTGTGGATAAGATTTGTATCACGAGTGAGATCATGCTAGTTTGAAAGAAATGAAAATAATTGTGCCAATGAATAATCATTTTGATATGACCTCTAATCTTGGTGACGATTCTATGTTGAATGACTTGTTGCATATTTGCTTATTTAAGCACATTGTAGCATGTAATTATGAAACTATTAAGGTTTATTCACCAATGTTGAGATGGTTGAATGATGAGCATTGTCAATCTTTTCATATGAATAAGAGCTTCACTTATACGTGCAAACTAAGTTGCAATAATTTAATGCCTTCTACTTGTGATAATAGTTTGGCTTTATATTTCATGACATATGAAAGTTACTCTCGTATAAATGTGTCATATGTGCAAAACCAAGGGAAGTAAAAATGGATGACATATAAATATACAACATGTACACCTTGTCTCTTTTGTTAGCCACATTTCAGATTAAGCAACATCGAGGGCGCCTTTATTTTCAAGAAGGGGAGGATGATGAAGACATGGCTACCTTGGATACGACCAAAAATGTTGCATACATGCATATTTGCGGGGTGATTTCTTATAAAAAATTATGTAATAATTTATTTATATTATTCAGAGCAAAAATACTTCACCTATTTTTATGTCATTGCTAATGCAGAGTTGCTGAACACTAGTATGAACTATGTGTGAAGACAAAGGAAAAGGAAATCACAGGTGTTGTTCAAGAAGTCATTTTGTGTCGAAGGAAATGATTCTTTGATATTCAAAAAGTCCTCTCACGTCACTTTTGGCCTAAGAGAAGATAGAGTCCAAGTCCCCCATGTTCTGGACTAAGATTCGGACTACACAGACATACCTGACTCAAAATGCCAAGAACTCTTTCATTCGAACTCCAAATTGGATAATTCTTTTTTTGTTGGAAAGTTTATTCCGTGCACTTTCCAACCCAATTGGATCCACGTTCAAATTAGTCTAGAATGTTGAGATATTGATGAAATAATCCGACACTCAACAGAATCCAAGTCAAACTACAAGTCCAAAGGTGTCGCATCACCTCCACTTGGGCCCATGTACCTTGTACGTCCTCCCACCTCCTTGGTCGCTACCCCTTGCTACTATATAAGTTGATCAATCTAGTAGTTTTTTCCTTGGGATTGGTAAAGTTTGCCATTGCAACTTCGTGTATTTCGTTTATGTCCAACAACCAGACCAGGACCGCTCTCGGATCCCCACTTTTCTTAATACTTAATATATATTCACAATATTCAGTTTGCATTATCATATTCTTGCTTGTTCTTCGATTGCATGATGGAATAGACCTTCGTGGTCAGGCTGATCATGCTTTCGGAATGTCAGTTACCTTAGGAGATTGATTTAGCGATTGCTAAGGCGCAACATGGTTGCACATTTGTAGTCGGTTCGTCAAAGTTGACTCCACCAAATTGATAGTTATCATCTCATCGAAAGACCAAAACACCTTCGCCTCTATCAGCTGCTCCGGGTCTTCCTCTCCAGAATTCTAGTGTGCTACGTGTTCTTCAAAGAATTTTTTTTGTCTAAGTAAGTCGCTCGGTGTAAAAATGATACCTTACGGACCGCAAGCCGGGTTCTCCTTTGGTCAAGTGTTTCCAAGTCAGAAGTAGACCGATTTACCTCTGCATCATCGGCTCTGCTGGTCTCGGCGTGTTCCTGAGAAGAGTCGGCGCCAGCAAGTTCATTATGAAGACGACCAACAGAGTCGAGTTCTACATCATCTTCTTCTTCCACCTCCTCTAGGTTGCTATCCTTAGGAGGAGTGGGAATATAGGGTTTGGTTTTCCACAAGTCAGCGTTTTCCTACACAAGATGTAAAGCCTGCATATTAGATGAAGCAAAGAAAAATTGCACAAGTTTTTTAGGATAAATTTCAAAAGGCGACTTACCTCAGGCGCCGGGTTAACGGTGAAGAAGGGGGCAAGGCCCATGATTGCGATCTTCTCACAAGTCTCACCAAGAAGTTTCTTGATGGCCTTCATGAAGTCACTGGAAGACAAGTCATGCTTGCTGAAATGCAAGTCGTCGTCCAATTCACAAGTGTACTCGTACATGAGTCGGCTCCTGAAATTAAGGGGTTGAATCTGCCAACTCATCTAGCATCGGCTCAGATCAACCCCAGAGTGACCATGAGCAATTAAGGCATTGATTTTAGAATACAAGGACTCCAGCGCCATTCTCTCTTCTGTAGATGCATAGGTAGCAAATTGCTTTGTGGAGCCAAGTCGTTCTAATTTGTAACCCATCAATTGATGTTGTTGGTTCAGGGATGTGTCCTTGCAGTAAAACCTAGTCTTGTGCCATCCTTTAGGATGACTCGCCAATGCCATATCAAGAAATGCAAAGTTTCTCCTCCGCCGAATCGTATCTCCACATTCTAGACTCGGTCCTCCTGTGTATTCAGTCTGACAGTTGCAGTAAAAGAACTCTTCAAAGAGACTAACTGCTGGTTCACTCTAGAGATACACTTCGCAAAAGACTTGGAAGTTGCTTAAATTAATAACTGAGTTGGGACCAAGATCTTGTGGCCTGATGTCAAAATAGTGAAGGATGTCACAGAAAAACTTGGAACCCGGAGGACGAAAACCTATGTCCAGGTGATCCGCATAGAAGACAAGTTCTTTCTGATCTGGTTGGGGCCGGATCTCTTCCTGAGGGGCTCGCCATTCGATTTGGTCTTTGGCTAGCAGAGTACCAATCATTACCAAATCGTTGAGCATGAGCTATGTCATGCATGACTTGGTCCAGTTGGCGGCTTTGCTTATTTTGGGAGCCATGAATTCAGTTTGCAATAAAGCTCAACTACAAGGTGTAAAAGACAGCTATAGGCCGGCTGGGAGCATATGAGACAAGCATCAAGAGCAACTAAGGGTGTCTAAAAGCGCAAGCCAGGAAATGAATATAATCATTTATGAGTTGGCAAAAAAGATAACCGAAGATGTTTTGAGTCATCTACAATGAGAGACGGCAGGATTACAGAGCTATTTCTGGGTCAAATTGGTTACAAACAACAACTGTTCAGATTGAATGTCAATTATGGATCTGAAAAATGCTTGGAAAAGAAAGAGTAAAAGCCCTAGGTTTGATAATACAACTAGGAATATTTGCAAATGGAGTTATCGAGGCAATATAGAGGATCTAAGGCAATGTTAAAAGTGTTGCAGAGGTAATATAGCACCCCATGGACGATGAGTTGGGGCTGAACTAGATCTACAAACAGATGCTTGAAGATCTCCGATGAACTATGAAGAACTCCGGCGATATAATGCCATGCACGGGATGAAGTACTCACAGATGTGTGGAGGAGCGGTTGAAGGCCTTGAGTTTCGTGGACGTGGTCATAACAGTTCTGATGAGTCTCGCTGATGGCGTCGATGGTGAAGGAAATATGCCCTAGAGGTAATAATAAAGTTGTTATTTATATTTCCTTATATCATGAAAAATGTTTATTATTCATGCTAGAATTGTATTAACTGGAAACTTAGTTCATGTGTGGATACATAGACAAAACAGAGTGTCCCTAGTATGCCTCTACTTGACTAGCTCGTTAATCAAAGATGGTTATGTTTCCTAACCATAGACATGTGTTGTCATTTGATGAACGGGATCACATCATTAGAGAATGATGTGATGGACAAGAACCATCCATTAGCTTAGCACAATGACCGTTAAGTTTTATTGCTATTGCTTTTTGCATGACTTATACATATTCCTCTCACTATGAGATTATGAATTTCACCCCCCCAGTTTCTTAGTACTTTGTTGGGGGGTGTCGGTTTTGATTGGCATTGCCTACCCCCAAAAGGAAGGTCCGGTGGGATCTTACTTGGGGTTAAATGTGAGTCATTGGAAGTTCGGAGTGTGGTCATGGGAGATTTTGTGGTAAAATTCAGGGTAAGATCAAAGGCCGACAGGTTTAATTGGGCATTGGTGGCGGTGTACGGCGCCGCGCAGCCAGAGATCAAGCCAGATTTTTTGGCTGATCTTGTACGTATTTGTGGGAGTGAGCAGCTCCCAATCTTTGTTGGGGGCGATTTTAACATTATTCAAAGGAGGGAGGAAAAGAATAATGATAATTTTGACGGCAGATGGTCGTTTATGTTCAATACCATAATCGAAAGCCTGGATCTTAGAGAGATCGAGCTTTCAGGTAGGAAATTCACTTGGGCTAATACATTACCAAACCCGACATTTCAGAAGCTAGACCGTGTCCTTGCTAGTGTTGAATGGGAACAGAAGTTTCCTCACGGTCCAAGCGTTATCGCGCGCAATCTCGGATCACACCCTATTGCTAGTTGATTCTGGCGAGGCCACTCACATGGGGAACAAAACACTTTTTTTTGAATTAGCGTGGTTCGAAAGAGCAGGGTTCTTGGATCTGATAGCTAGAGAATGGGCTAAAGATTCAGGTGGGAGATCTCCTGTTGAAAGATGGCAGAATAAGATTAGGCATCTATGAAGATTCCTTCGTGGATGGGCTAAGCACATGCATGGGATTTATAAGGCTGAAAAGGAAAGCCTCCTTATACTTATTCAATCCCTAGATTTAAAAGCTGAGTCCACCATTTTAGATAGCAGAGAGCTGGAAACTAAAGTGGAAGCGGAGTTGAGACTGAAAGAACTCCTTCGAGAGGATGAATTGAAGTGGGCGTTGCGGGCTAAGGTTCGCAAAATCGTCCAAGGGGATGACAACACTCAATTCTTTCATATGATTGCTAATGGAAAACACCGAAAATAGAGGATCTTTCAATTGGAGCAGAACGAGGGGACGATTTTAGGACAAGAAAACCTCAGAGTATATATAACCAATTACTATAAGCAGTTGTTTGGGCCTCCGGAGGACAACTTTGTGTCCTTAGATGAGTCCAGGGTTGAGGATGTCCCTCAACTTGCGGTGGATGAGAATGATATTTTAACCCCCCATTTACGGAGAAAAAGGTGTTTGAGGCTATTTCACAAATGAAGGACAATAAGGCTCCAGGGCCGGGATGGTTTTCCGATGGAGTTTTATAAAATGTGTTGGCACACTATCAAAGGGGATTTACTTCCGATGTTCCATGATTTATTCTCTGGACAGCTTCAATTGTTTCAATTGAATTTTGGAACGATAACTTTACTTCCTAAGAAAACAAAGGCCATTCGTATTGAGAAGGTCGGGCCTATCTGTCTTCTTAATGTAAGTTTCAAAAATTTCACCAAGGTCGGGACCAATAGGCTTACGCAAATTGCGCACTCTATGGTGCAACCATCCCAGACTGCTTTCACGCCGGACAGAAATATCCTAGAAGGGGTGGTAGTCCTGCATGAAACGCTCCATGAAATCCACACGAAAAAACTTGACGGAGTTGTTTTCAAAGTGGACTTTGAGAAAGCGTACGATAAGGTCAAATGGCCTTTCCTTAAACAGGCCTTGTGAATGAAAGGTTTTGATCAGGCCTGGAGACACTAGGTAGACTCTTTCACGCAAAAAGGGAGTGTTGGGATTAAAGTGAATGATGATATAGGTCACTACTTCCAAACACACAAAGGATTGAGGTAAGGCGACCCGATGTCACCTATCCTATTCAACATAGTGGTTGATATGCTGACAATTCTCATAGGAAGGGCTAAGGATGCGGGGCAGGTAGGTGGCCTAGTTCCGCATTTAGTTGATGGAGGTGTATCCATCCTACAGTACGCCGATGATACTATCATCTTCATGGAGCATGACTTGGCAAAAGCGAGAAACATGAAGCTTGTATTATGCTTATTCGAACAATTGACCGGGTTAAAGATAACTTCCATAAGAGCGAATTGTTCTGTTTTGGAAGAGCTAATGATGACCAAGAGGCATATAAACAATTGTTCGGGTGTGAATTGGGGGATCTACCTTTCACATATTTAGGTATACGAATCCACCATCGTAAGCTGACTAATAGAGAATGGAAGTGCGTTGAGAAAAGAAGCTGAGCTGCTAGAAGGGCAAGCTGATGTCATACGACAACCGATTAATTCTCATTAATTTGGTCCTCACAAGTATGCCCATGTTTCTTCTTTCCTTTTTTGAGGTACGTGTTGGGGTCCGGAAAAGGCTAGACTTCTATCGATCACGATTCTTTTGGCAGAGTGATGACCTAAAACGAAAGTACAGAGTTGCTAAGTGGGATATCATTTTGTAACATCCCAATATTCTAAATTTTGGAATATTATATTAAATAGGTAGTTTTGATTGATTGTATGATTGCTTGAGTGAAATTGAGTGAAAATTCGAAACTTTTTAAAAGTTAAATGAGAGGGAATAAAAGAAATTTCCCAAACTTTCATCTTGCTTTTATGATCCCCATGAAATCAAACTTATTTCATCACAAAACCCTAGAGTGGAGATAATATGACTTCTTCATTTAAATAAACGAAAAGGGTTTTTCAAAAGATTTGAATTCCATTTGGAAATATTTCAAACTCAGAAACTTTAAGAAACTCAATGATTTTCATGAGAGAAGATAAAATGACTTCTTCAAAACATATGAAATATGAGTTGGAAGTTTAAAAGAATCAAATTGAAAGATGATAACCCACAAGTATAGGGGATCGCAATAGTTTTCGAGGGTAGAGTATTCAACCCAAATTTATTGATTCGACAAAGGGGAGCCAAAGAATATTCTCAGGTATTAGCAGTTGAGTTGTCAATTCAACCACACCTAGATAACTTAGTATCTGCATCAAAGTGTTTAGTAGCAAAGTAATATGATAGTAGTGGTATCGGTAACAAAAGTAAAGAAGGAAAAGTAATATTTTTGGTGTTTTGTAGTGATTGTAACAGTAGCAACAGGAAAGTAAATAAGCGAGAACCAATATAGGAAAAGCTCGTAGGCATTGGACCGGTGATGGAGAATTATGCCGGATGCGGTTCATTATGTAACAAGCATAACATAGGGTGACATAGAACTAGCTCCAATTCGTCGATGTAATTCAGGCATGTATTCCGAATATAGTCAGACGTGCTTATGGAAAAGAACTTGCATGACATCTTTTGTCCTACCCTCCCGTGGCAGCGGGGTCCTAATGGAAACTAAGGGATATTAAGGCCTCCTTTTAATAGAGAACCGGAACAAAGCATTAGCACATAGTGAATACATGAACTCCTCAAACTATGGTCATCACCGGGAGTGGTCCCGATTATTGTCACTTCGGGGTTGCTGGATCATAACACATAGTAGGTGACTATAGACTTGCAATATAGGATCAAGAACTCACATATATTCATGAAAACATAATAGGTTCAGATCTGAAATCATGGCACTCGGGCCCTAGTGACAAGCATTAAGCATAGCAAAGTCATAGCAACATCAATCTAAGAACATAGTGGATACTAGGGATCAAACCCTAACAAAACTAACTTGATTACATGATAGATCTCATCCAACCCATCACCGTCCAGCAAGCCTATGATGGAATTACTCACGCACGGCGGTGAGCATCATGAAATTGGTGATGGAGGATGGTTGATGATGACGACTGCGACGAATCCCCCTCTCTGGAGCGCCAAACGGACTCCAGATCAGCCCTCCCGAGAGGTTTTAGGGCTTGGCGGCGGCTCCGTATCGTAAAACGCGATGATTTCTTCTACTTGACTTTTTTCTCCCTGAAAGCAAATATGTAGAGTTGGAGGCGTCGGAGGAGCTCCAGGGGGCTCATGAGGTAGGGGGCGCGCCCTAGGGGGGCGCCCCCACCCTCGTGGACAGGTGGTGGGCCCCCTGGCCTTCATCTTTTGCAACAATTTTTTATTATTTCCGAAAATATGTTCCATGAAGTTTCAGGTCATTCCGAGAAGTTTTGTTTCTGCACATAAATAACACCATGGCAATTCTGCTGAAAACAGCGTCAGTCCGGGGTTAGTTCCATTCAAATCATGCAAGTTAGAGTCCAAAACAAGGGCAAAAGTGTTTGGAAAAGTAGATACGACGGAGACATATCAACTCCCCCAAGCTTAAACCTTTGCTTGTCCTCAAGCAATTCAGTTGATAAACTGAAAGTGATAAAGAAAAACTTTGACAAACTCTGTTTGCTCTTGTTGTTGTAAATATGTAAAGCCAACATTCAAGTTTTCAGCAAAGATTATAACTAACCACATTTGCAATAATTCTCAGGTCTCATGTTTACTCATATCAATAACATAATCAACTAGCGAGCCATAATAATAAATCTCGGATGACAACACTTTCTCAAAACAATCATAATATGATATTGTCGGCGTTCTGGGAACGGGGGTCCCCAGACTTGCCTGTCTGCGGCCTGCGGCGTGGCTCAAATGGGGGCCCAGCGTGGCCCATCTTCATCAACACAAGACACAAGACCCTCGCGAGGGGCCAAGCCTCGCGAGGCGGACGACACGGCGCTTCCTCAGGCACGGCCTCCTTAGGCTGGCTCGCGAGGAGGCGGAGAGATCAAGGCGGGGTACCTCGCGAGGTGCCCATGACGCAAGCCATGACGATTGAGGGTGCCAGGCGGGCGCCAGCCCGCGCAGCGTTCCCCTTTCCTCTTTGGTGCAAAGGGGGCAAGCGCAGGCGAGAGAATCAAGCAAAGGCACCCATTTCGGTGCAACAAGACCAAGACCAGTCCAACGGTGGGAAGGAGGTCACCATGGAGCCCAGGACGGCGTCACCACAGGGCCTTTGGCAGGCGAAGACCGACTTTAGTCAGGATAAGTGTACTGGATGTTCTCCTTCGAATTGGCCAATTGTTGGCGCCCTTCCCGCTCAAATATTTGGGAAGAGGCCCAGGGCCTTTGCCTATAAATAGGACTAGCCACCCCCAGGGTAGAGGCAGCTGGAACGCAGCATACACGAATGGAGCTAGCAACACACCCAGAGAGTGAGAAGGGCGATTGAACTCCCCCAGCAGTTCAACCCCTAGCCAAGAACAGACAGACCCTCGCGAGGCTGTTCTTCCTTGTACTTTTCATCCTCATCAGCCCAAGAGGCAATCCACCCACCACAAACTAGAGTAGGGTATTACACCACAATGGTGGCCCGAACTAGTATAAACCTTGTGTCTCTTGTGCTATTCGTTCTGTAGTTTAGATCCTTGCGAGACGGAGAGGTAGAGGGCATAATCTCTGCGCGCACCCCAGAGTTCGAACCTTAAGGGTCTGCCGGAACCCGTAATCCGACATTTGGCGCGCCAGGTAGGGGTGCGCCGGAATCTGCCTTCCACCGCTCCGTCCTCCTCCGGCTGTCGCATCCATGTACGGCGCGCATCGAGCTCGCGTCGCACCAGCGGCCCTCGCCGGTGGGCGTTCTCGCCGTCCCCCGTTGTCCGCCGTCAACACCGCCACCGGCCCGGCGGTAAACGAGCGGCAAGCACCGCCCCAGCATCCGCCTATGCGACAGGGCGACCGCGCCGCGACATCGACGCATCCGGTCGTTGCGGCCCTCCTGGGCGGCTCGCAGGCGCCGCCCACGAGCCGCCACGTCAAGCCGTTTGCCCGCCGGATCAGCGCCATTTCCGCACGGCAGGGGGCTCCCCCGGACCGGGCGGCACGCGAGGTCGGTCTGACCTTCAGCTCGGAGGACCACCCCGCTAACTTGGCTAGCTCGGGCGCGCTCCCCCTGTTGTGCACCCCCACCATCTGCCAGGTGGCCGTCACCAGAACCCTCGTCGACGGCGGCGCGGGCCTCAGTGTGCTTTCGGTCGTGACCTTCAACCTTCTCTGCATACCCCGGGAGCGGCTGCAACCCAGCCGATCTTTCTCGGGCATCGGGGGCGGATCATCCGACTCCTTGGGACAGATCCGGCTCCCAGTAACCTTCGGCACCTATGACAACTTCCGCACGAAGATGGTCAACTTCGACATCGCCCCCATCGGCCTCCCTTACAACGCCATCCTCGGCTACCCGGCACTGGCTCAGTTCATGGCCGTCACGCAGCCGGCGTACAACCTCATGAAGATGCCCGAGAGCAACGGTACCCTCACCATGCACGGAGACACCGGGGACGCCCTGCGAGTACTCAAGCTCGCCTTCAAGACGGCGGCATCGGCACAGCCCGCCGACGCGGGGACCCCTGAGCCCAAGGGGGCTGCGCCCACCAAGAAGAAGCAGTTGTTCACCCAGGACAAGGCAGAAACCAAGCAGATACCCGTCGACGAGGACGGGTCCTCCAGTGCCACTTTCACCATAGGCGCCAACCTCAAGCCTGAGCAGGAGGAGGCCTTGGTCAGGTTCCTGCACGCAAATAAGAAAGTGTTTGCTTGGGAGCCCGATCAGTTGGCAGGGATACCCAGGAGCGTCATCGAGCATCACCTCAATGTGTGCCCAAATGTGCGCCCCGTGAAGCAGGAGGCCAGGCGGCAGTCCACAGAGAAGCAGGCCTTCATCGTCCAAGAGACCCGCAAGTTAGAAGCCGCTGGGGTCATTTGCGAGGTCCGATACCCGGATTGGTTGGCCAACCCTGTCGTTGTGCCCAAGAAAGGGGGGAAGGAATACGCATGTGTGTCGACTTCACCAATCTCAACAAGGCATGCCCGCAAGATCCGTTTTCGCTCCCCCGCATCGACCAGATCGTCGATTCCATCACCGACTGCGACCTGCTGTGCTTCTTGGACGCCTTCTCCGGATATCACCAGATCAAGATGGCGGTAGAAGACGTTGAGAAGACCGCCTTCTTGACCCCATGCGGGGTATACTGCTATACATGCATGCCATTTGGACTGCGTAACGCAGGGGCGACCTTTCAGCGGCTAATGCACATCACCTTGGGCCCGCAACTCGGGAAGAATGTCGAAGCCTACATTGATGACATTGTGGTGAAATCTCAGGAGGCCAAGACCCTGATACAAGACCTGGAGGAGACCTTCGCGAGCCTCGACGCAGTAAACCTGTGGCTCAACCCAGAGAAATGTGTGTTTGGGGTCCCCTCGGGCAAGCTCTTGGGCTTCCTCGTGTCCCACCGTGGCATCGAGGCTAACCTAGAGAAGGTCAAGGCGGTCGAGGACATGAGTCCGCCAAAGACCCTCAAAGAAATGCAGAAGCTCACTGGGCGCGTGACCGCGCTAGGGCACTTCATCTCCAAATTGGGGGAGCGAGCGCTGCCTTTCTTTCACCTGATGAAGAAAAAGGGGCCCTTTGAATGGACTAAAGAGGCAGATAAGGCGTTTCAAGATCTCAAGAGGTACCTGACCAGTCCCCCAGTCATGGTGGCTCCGCGCCCTCAAGAGCCCCTGCTGCTTTACCTCGCCGCCACTCCCTACTCCGCCAGCGCAGCCCTGGTTGCGGTTAGGGAGGAGCGCCAGGTTAAGACCGCAGCGGCAGCCCGAGGCAAGACAAAACGGGAACAAGGAAAGCCCGTGGAAGCCACAACCACAGATGAAGAGGGTCAGCTACCGAAGAACGCACCGGAGACAGGGGAGGCCGCATGCCCAGATGGTTCACCTCCTGAGGCCACGTCACCTCATGAGGTGCCCTTACCTCCCGAGGGCGCCGCGACCCAAGATGCTCTCAGCCTTGTTGAGCACCCGGTCTACTTCGTTAGCACGGTGCTAAGGGACGCGAGGGCACGGTACCCAATGCCAGAAGCTCCTCCTCGCGCTACTGGTAACCTCGCGCAAGCTGCGTCACTACTTCCAGGCTCACCCCATCAAGGTCGTCTCATCGTACCCCCAGGAGAGAGTGCTCAGGAGCCCTAACTCGGCCGGAAGGGTCGCCCGAGTGGAATATAGAGCTACAGGCGTTTCAGCTCGAGTTCAGCACAACCAGGGTCATCAAAGGAGCAGCATTGGCGGATTTCGTGGCAGAATGGGCGGAGGCACCAAGCCTCAAGGACGACGAGGATCGGTCCCTCTCCCCAGGAAGTGAGGCGCCGGAAGGCTGGGTTATGTACTTTGATGGGGCGTTCTCCAGGCACGGCACGGGGGCTGGTGCGGTGCTGATATCACCCACTCAGGATAAGCTCTATTATGCCGTACAGCTCTGTTTCCAGCAAGGTGAAAAGGTCTCCAACAACATAGCAGAGTATGAGGGACTGATAGCCGGGCTGAAGGCCGCAGTGGCCCTGGGAGTGAAGCGCCTCACCGTCAAGGGCGACTCGCAGCTCCTAGTCAATTTCTCCAACAAGGTGTATGAGCCGAAGGACGAGCATATGGAGGCCTACCTGGCGGAGGTCCGCAGGATGGAAAAGCAGTTCTGGGGGCTGGAGCTGAAGCACGTGCCCCGTGGCACCAATCAGGAAGCTGACGACATAGCCGGACGGGCATCCAGGCGGTTGCCGCAGGAACCTGGCGTCTTCGAGGAGCGGCTCTTCAAACCTTCAGCACAGCCGACGTTATCAAACATGGCTCAGCCTCGAGAGGATCTCCCCCAGCCGCCAGCCTCGGGAGCCCCGGTCTATGGGCCGACCTCAGGAGCATGCCTGCTCCTGACGATGGAACCTCAGGAGGAGTGCTGGATCACAGAACTCCAGAGTTATCTAACACAAGGGGCCCTACCGGAAAAGGAAGAGGAAGCAGAACGTGTGGCGCGGCAGGCCACGGCATACTGCATCCGAGATGGAGAACTTTACCGGAAGCGACCAAACGATGTATCTCTGCGCTGCATCTCCAGGGAGCAAGGAAAGGAACTACTGGAGGACATACACGGCGGAGAATGTGGACACCACTCATCATCACGGACCCTCGTCGGCAAGGCATTCCGTAGTGGTTTCTATTGGCCCACCGCGCTCAACGACGCAATCGAATTGGTGAAGGCTTGTGAGGCCTGCCAGTTCCATTCCAGGCAGATCCATCAACCAGCGGGGGGCCTGCAGACTATACCCCTCTCCTGGCCATTCGCAGTTTGGGGGTTAGATATCCTGGGCCCGTTCCCTCGGGCGCCAGGGGGCTACCGTTACCTCTACGTCGCCATTGACAAGTTCACCAAGTGGGCAGAGGTGGAGGCTTTCCGAACCATCCTCGCGGGCTCCGCGGTCAAGTTCATCAGGGGTATCGTGAGCCGGTTCGGGGTGCCGAACCGCATCATCACAGACAGCGGTTCACAGTTCACCAGTAATCTCTTCAAAACATACTGTGCTAACCTTGGGACGCAGATATGCTACGCTTCGGTGGCACACCCGCGAAGCAATGGGCCGGCCGAACGAGCCAACGCGGAGGTCCTGAGAGGCCTCAAGACCAGAATGTTCAAGAAGAAGCTGGAGGCATGCGGCTGGGGTTGGTACGACGAGCTCCAATCCGTGCTGTGGTCCATCCGCACCACCGCGACCAAACCAACCGGGGAGACCCCATTCTTCCTGGTCTATGGAGCCGAAGTAGTCCTTGCTCACGAGGTCAGGTGTCGCTCCGCACGGGTCCTGGCATTCGACGAGGCGCAGCAGGACGCCATGCGGGGGATGGAGCTCGTGCTGGGGGTGGAACGCCGCCGGGAAGCCGCACTGCAAGCGGCAAGGTACCAACAGGCGCTACGAGGATATCACTGCCGCAACATCCGCCCCAGGACCCTCGAGGTAGGAGACCTCGTACTCAGGCGGGTCCTCTCCAGGGAGGGGCTGCACAAGCTCTCTCCCATGTGGGAGGGCCCGTTCAAGGTTGTTCATGTTTCCAGGCCAGGCTCCGTGCGCTTGGAGACTCAAGAGGGGGAGCCGATCCAGAACGCGTGGAACATCCAGCACCTCCGGAGGTTCTACCCCTAAAAGGCCCAGAGCCTGTGAAGAAGGCAAACGCCTGTGAAGATCATCTCTTTTTGGAAAAGGCCCAGAGCCTGTGAAGAAGGCAAACGCCTGTGAAGATCATCTCTTTTTGGAAAAGGCCCAGAGCCTGTGAAGAAGGCAAACGCCTATGAAGATCATCTCTTTTTGGAAAAGACCCAGAGCCTGTGAAGAAGGCGAACGCCTGTGAAGACCTTCCCTTTTTGGAAAAGGCCCAGTGCCTGTGAAGAAGGCGAACGCCTGTGAAGACCTTCCCTTTTTGGAAAAGGCCCAGAGCCTGTGAAGAAGGCAAGTGCATGTGAAGCTGATCACCTCTAGGGAGAAAGGCCCGGAGCCTGTGAAGCTCGCCGCCCCGTGACACTCTCACGTAATAATGAGAGGGGCTGTACATGCCCCGGAGTCTCAGGAGCGCCGGCCTCAGGCCCTGGGGCTCCCTCCCACGCCCAGTGGCAGCACTTAGCTCCGCGCTGGTGAGAAGACGTCGAAGACTAGATTAGGTGCCGGACGCGGCTTTTTATTTGCTTTCCGCAGTTGGCGTGTTTATTTGCATCTGAAATCTTATCGAAACTATCGCCGTCGTCGATTTGTGGTTCGTTGGTTTTCGCTCCTCGTTTTGATTTCTCTCATGAAAGGCCTCGCGAGGGATGGCTCGAACGCCCTCGCGAGCGTTTCCGTCCTACCCGCTTAAAGGTTTCACGGCCCGGGCTCTCTTCAGGAGCACCCCTCTAGTCCGTGCCCCTCGGGCACCGTGACACGCGCACAGGGCCTGGGTCGGTCGCCCCCCGGCCGGGGCCGAAAACTACCTACGCGAGGGCAAATAGTTGAGAAGCGCAACAACAAAGTTAAGGTAATGGCTACAACGGCAATGATTCTCAACACGCCCCCACGGGGCTCCATGCAGCCGTTTTGTCTTACACAGGGAGCAAAAGGAAAAGGAAAACGCGAGCCCGGCGCGGCCCGCCTCGCATCGGCCTGCAGAGGCGACACGGGTGCCTCCGAAGCTCAGGCGGACTCCCTCTTGCGCTTCACCGGGGCGCGGCGACGGGCGGATGAACGGCCACCCCCCAAGCAAGCGCGACGGCGAGGGGGCTGGCTGCGGCCACCGCTGGAGGAGCCGCCCGAAGAAGAGTTGGTGGAGCTTGGGGAGCATCGGGCGCCGCCATCAGTGCGGGCGCTGTCTCCTCCATCGTCGTCGGAGCGAGGCCCCTGGCCAAGGTCGTTGCCCTCGGGGCAGCATCCTGCGCGGCGACCATCTTCCCCAAACACCCTCACATAGAGGGTGCCGTCGCCGTCGAACTTAAAGTGCAGGGTGCACCGCTGGCCCAGGCCGCGCGCGCGGGCAAACGCTTGCCAGCCGCGGGTCAGGGCCCCATTCCCAGAAGGGGAGACCTCAAGCGAGACCCAGGAGGCCCTACTGCAGCAACCGTCAGCCTGAAGCCAGAAGCCGCATCAGGCGCTGGCCGGCAGCCCGCCGATGAAGAAGCGAGGGAGCTGGAGCCAGGTGTTGGTCGGGTCTGCCGACCACACGACGAACTCCGGCAGCGTCTCCGCCGAGCGAAAGCGCGGCCTGGGGGGCCGCGCAGTCACAGCCTGCCTCCCCTTGGCAGCCGAGCGCTCACCACCACGGGGAGAACCATCCCTGTGGCCACGGGGAGCCACAGCAGGGACCGCGGGATGCTTGCGGGGACGACCCCGGCCGCGCTTGGCCGGAGGGGAGTCGGGCCCCGCCCGACTAGCCTTCCCCTTCTCCGCGGCTGAGAACCTCTTCGGAGCCATGCGAGCGGCGGGCGGCAAAAGAGAAAAAGAAGAAGAGAAGCGGGAAGGGGCGGACTGGCGGAGCTTATGCGGCCCCGTACTTATAGCCGGAAAAGGCCAACCGTCGAGCACCATGATCGTAGGTAATAATGACCCGTATCTATGCATGCAGGGACTAGTCAAGTCACGCAGTTACCAAGGAGTCGTGGGGAAGTGGAGACGCCCACGTCCAATCAACCGCCACGCGACACCCAAGGCCGCAGGCTGTTAGGACCCGCGGCGCTTCGCCCTTGCCCTTTCGCCTCTCGACACAGCCAAGTCCATGCGCGCCTTGGGCCCGGGGGCTACTGTCGGCGTTCTGGGAACGGGGGTCCCCAGACTTGCCTGCCTGCGGCCTGCGGCGTGGCTCAAATGGGGGCCCAGCGTGGCCCATCTTCATCAACACAAGACTCAAGACCCTCGCGAGGGGCCAAGCCTCGCGAGGCGGATAACACGGCGCTTCCTCAGGCACGGCCTCCTTAGGCTGGCTCGCGAGGAGGCAGAGAGATCAAGGCGGGGTACCTCGCGAGGTGCCCATGACGCAAGCCATGACGATCGAGGGTGCCAGGCGGGCGCCAGCCCACGCAGCGTTCCCCTTTCCTCTTTGGTGCAAAGGGGGCAAGCGCGGGCGAGAGGATCAAGCAAAGGCACCCATTTCGGTGCAACAAGACCAAGACCAGTCCAACGGTGGGAAGGAGGTCACCATGGAGCCCAGGACAGCGTCACCACAGGGCCTTTGGCAGGCGAAGAGCGACTTTAGTCAGGATAAGTGTACTGGATGTTCCCCTTCGAATTGGCCAATTGTGGGCGCCCTTCCCGCTCAAATATTTGGGAAGCGGCCCTGGGCCTTTGCCTATAAATAGGACTAGCCACCCCCAGGGTAGAGGCAGCTGGAACGCAGCATACACGAACGGAGCTAGCAACACACCCAGAGAGTGAGAAGGGTGATTGAACTCCCCCAGCAATTCAACCCCTAGCCAAGAACAGACCCTCGCGAGGCTGTTCTTCCTTGTACTGTTCATCCTCATCAGCCCAAGAGGCAATCCACCCACCACAAACTAGAGTAGGGTATTACACCACAATGGTGGCCCGAACTAGTATAAACCTTGTGTCACTTGTGCTGTTCGTTCTGTAGTTTAGATCCTTGCGAGACGGAGAGGCAGAGGGCTTAATCTCCGCGCGCACCCCAGAGTTCGAACCTTAAGGGTCTGCCTGAACCTGTAATCCGACAGATATAACAAGATGGTATCTCGCTAGCCCTTTCTGAGACCGCAAAACATAAATGTAGAGCAACTTTAAAGATCAAGGACTGACTGACATTGTAATTCATGGTAAAAGAGATCCAATCATAGTTATACCCAATATAAATTAACAGTAATGGATGCAAATGACAGCTGTGCTCTCTAGCTAGTGCTTTTAATAAGAGGGTGATGACTCAACATAAAAGTAAATAGATAGGTGAGGGAGTCCTGGATTAGGGGGTATCCGGACAGCCAGATTATATCCTCTGGCCGGACTATTGGACTATGAAGATACAAGATTGAAGACTTCGTCCCGTGTCCGGATGGGACTCTCCTTGGCGTGGAAGGCAAGCTTGGCAATACGGATATGTGGATCTCCTTCCTTATAACCGACTCTATGTAACCCTAGCCCCCCCGGTGTCTATATAAACCGGAGGGTTTAGTCCGTAGGACAGAAGAACAACAATCATACCATAGGCTAGCTTCTAGGGTTTAGCATCTCTGATCTCGTGGTAGATCAACTCTTGTAATACTCATATCATCAAGATCAATCAAGCAGGAGTAGGGTTTTACCTCCATCGAGAGGGCCAGAACCTGGGTAAAAACACTGTGTCCCCTGTCTCCTGTTACCATCCGCCTAGACGCACAGTTCAGGACCCCCTACTCGAGATCCACCGGTGTTGACACCGACATTGGTGCTTTCATTGAGAGTTCCTCTGTGTCGTCATCGCTAGGCTTGATGACTCCTTCGATCATCGATAGCGATGCAGTCCAGGGTGAGACTTTTCTTCCCGGACAAATCTTTGTATTCGGCAGCTTCGCACTGCGGGCCAACTCGCTTGGCCTTCTGGAGTAGATCGAGAGTTACGCCCCTGGCCACCAGGTCGGGTTTGGAAGCTTAAACTACATGGCCTACATCCGCAGAGACTTGATCTTCGACGGATTCGAGCCCCCGCCCAGTGCGCCGCACGGTCACAATGAGCATGATTTAGCTCTGCCATCGGATAGTGCTCAGGAGATCGCATCGGCAACCACTCCGACCTTCAATTCGGAGCCAATTGTGCCATCCATGGACGGGTGGGTAGACCCCGCCACGGAGGCCGCATTCTCAGCGGCGATCGAGCCAAATATCGACCTTACCCTTCGAGAGAGCCGTGATGCCAAATTGCCGGACTTTTCCCCGGCCACGGACTCCGAACCGCCTGCGCCTGTGCCTATCGAATCCGACTGGGCGCCGATCAAGGAGTTCACCTCCGTGGACATCTTTCAGCAATTGCCCTTCGGCGAAATACAGATGTCATTAAGGTCCCTCTCCTTGTCAAGAGATTCCTGGCCGAACTATGACCGGCGGGATTGGGATGCGGATGACGGAGAAATTCGCCGCCCACCCACCACCCACTTAGTAGCCACTGTCGATGATCTGACCGACATGCTCGACTTCGACTCCGAAGACATCGACGGTATGGACGATGATGCAGGAGCCGAACAGGAACCACTGCCCACAGGGCACTGGACAACCACCTCACCCCATGATGTATACATGGTGGACACACCCAACGAGAACGAAGAAAAGGAGCGGAAGGACGCAGCGAAGGATTGTTCCCTCGAAAAGCAGTCAAAGCGGCGGCGTAAGTGATACGTCTCCGTCGTATCTACTTTTCCAAACACTTTTGCCCTTGTTTTGGACTCTAACCAAATATTCTCGGGAAGTCCTGAAACTCCACGGAACACCTTAGAAAAAACAATAAAAAATCCTCGCCAAAGATGAAGACCAGGGGGCCCACACCCTGTCCACGAGGGTGGGGGCCGCACCCCCCTCTAGGGCGCACCCCCTACCTCGTGGGCCCCCTGGACACCCTCCGACGCCAACTCCAACTCTATATATTGGCTTTCGAGGAGAAAAAAATCAGAGAGAAGAAATCATCGCGTTTTACTATACGGAGCCGCCTCCAAGCCCTAAAACCTCTCGGGAGGGCTGATCTGGAGTCCGTTCGGGGCTCCGGAGAGGGGGATTCATCGCTGTCGTCATCATCAACCATCCTCCATCACCAATTTCATGATGCTCACCGCCGTGCGTGAGTAATTCCATCGTAGGCTTGCTGGACGGTGATGGGTTGGATGAGATTTATCATGTAATCGAGTTAGTTTTTTTAGGGTTTGATCCCTAGTATCCACTATGTTCTAAGATTGATGTTGCTATGACTTTGCTATGCTTAATGCTTGTCACTAGGGCCCGAGTGCCATGATTTCAGATCTGAACCTATTATGTTTTCATGAATACATGTGAGTTCTTGATCCTCTCTTGCAAGTCTATACTCACCTACTATGTGTTATGATCCGGCAACCCCGAAGTGACAATAATCGGGACCACTCCCGGTGATGACCATAGTTTGAGGAGTTCATGTATTCACTATGTGCTAATGCTTTGTTCCGGTTCTCTATTAAAAGGAGGCCTTAATATCCCTTAGTTTCCAATAGGACCCCATTGCCACGGGAGGGTAGGACAAAAGATGTCATGCAAGTTATTTTCCATAAGCACGTATGACTATATACGGAATACATGCCTACATTACATTGATGAATTGGAGCTAGTTCTGTGTCACCCTATGTTATGACTGATACATGATGAACCGCATCCGACATAATTATCCATCACTGATCCGATGCCTACGAGCTTTCCATATACTGGTTTATGCTTATTTACTTTCCCGCTGCTACTGTTACAATCACTACAAAATACCAAAAACATTACTTTTGCTGTCTTTACTTTTGCTGCCGTTACCACCACTATCATATTACTTTGCTACTAAACACTTTGCTGCAGATACTAAGTTTCCAGGTGTGGTTGAATTGACAACTCAGCTGCTAATACTTGAGAATATTCTTTGACTCCCCTTGTGTCGAATCAATAAATTTGGGTTAAATACTCTACCCTCGAAAACTGTTGCGATCCCCTATACTTGTGGGTTATCAAGACCTTTTTCTGGCGCCGTTGTCGGGGAGCATAGCTCTATTCTTTGAGTCACTTGGGATTTATATCTGCTGGACACTATGAAGAACTTGAAAGACGCTAAGACAACAATTTATCCCTCAACTATGAGGGGAGGTAAGGAACTGCCATCCAGCTCTGCACTTGATTCACCTTCTGTTATGAGTAAGCTAGCGACACCTAAACCTGCTTCTGCTATTCGTTCCGATATATCGCATGTTATTGATGATTCCACTTCTGCTATGCATGATACTTATGATGAAACTGCTTCTATGCCTGATACTACTGTGCCCCTTAGTGAATTTATTGAAGAACAAATTGCTAGGGCTAGAGAAAGAGAAATTGATGAATCTGAATACGATGATGAAAATATGCCCGTTATTCCTCAGGGTTATCTTTTTGATAAAGATTCTTCTTTAGCTATTTTAGCCTGCAGAGATAGATACGAGCTTAAGAGGTTATTGATTAAATGGAACAAAGAATCACTTAGAGATAAAATGAAACCTGATCCTGCTTTTGCAACTTCACCTATCTTTGTTCCTGATAAGGATTATGAATTCTCTGTTGATCCAGATATAATTACTTTGGTTGAATCTGATCCTTTATATGGCTATGAATCTGAAACTGTTGTGGCACATCTTACTAAGTTAAATGATATAGCTGCCATGTTCACTAATGATGAGAGATCGCATTACTTCTATATACTCAAAATATTTCCATTCTCATTAAAGGGTGATGCTAAGATATGGTTTAATTCTCTTGATCCCGGTTGTGTGCGTAGTCCCCAGGATATGATTTATTACTTCTCTGCTAAATATTTCCCTGCTCATAAGAACCAAGCTGCTTTGAGGGAATATACAACTTTGTGCAAATTAAAGAAGAGAGTCTCGTACAAGCTTGGGGGAGGCTTCTCAAGTTACTTAATGCTTTGCCTGATCATCCTCTTAAGAAACCTGAAATACTTGATATCTTTTATAATGGACTAATCGATGCTTCCAGAGATTACCTGGATAGTTGTGTTGGTTCTCTTTTCAGGGAAAGAACACCGGATGAAGCTGAAATTCTATTGAATAATATGTTGACAAATGAAAATAATTGGGCACCTCCTGAGCCAGCTCCCGCTCCAATTACTAAGCCTATTCCTAAACCAACTCCGAAGAAGAGAGGTGTTTTATTTCTCAGTCCCGAAGATATGCAAGAGGCAAACAAATCTACGAAAGAAAAAGGTATTAAAGCTGAAGATGTCAAGAATTTACCTCCTACTAAAAAAATACATGGTCTTAATCTACCGCCTGTCGAAGAAACATATGAACTCGATCACTTATTTACTGAAGAACCTCCTGATCTCAATATCCCGACACAGGTAGTAAAGGTAAATTCTCTCTATAGATTTGATGAAGGTGATATCCCTCACTATAAGTCTGTTAGGCAATGCTTTGATGAGTTTGATAATTTTATTGTCAAACAAGAAAATTTCAATGCTTATTTTGGTAGACAATTGAAATATGATTCCGATATGATTAAATACTTGGGTGATTATATGGCTAATATTAGAGGTGAACTTAAACTTGTTAGCAAACATGCTTCTATGGTTACCATTCAAGTAGAACAAGTACTTAAGGCCCAAAAAGAATTGCTCCATGAAATGAATAGTAAGAAAAATGATTATGCTGTTAGAGTGGCTACTAGAACTGGTAGATTGACTCAATAACCTTTGTATCCTGAAGGCCACCCTAAGAGAATCGAGCAAGATTCTCAGAGAAATAATATTGATGCACCTAGTTCTTCTAAGAAGAAGAAAAAGAAAAATGATAGAACTGTGCAAACTTCTAGTGAACCTATTGCTGAACCACCTGATAATCCAAATGATATCTCTATGTCTGATGCTGAAACACAGTCTGGTAATGAACATGAACTTAATTGAAATACTAATGATGATGCTCATGATGATGCTCAACCTAGTAATGATAACGATGTAGAAATTGAACCTGCTGTTGATCTTGATAACCCACAATCAAAGAATCAACGTTATGATAAAAGAGACTTTGTTGCTAGGAAACATGGTAAAGAAAGAGAACCTTGGGTTCAGAAACCCATGCCTTTTCCTTCGAAACCATCCAAGAAGAAGGATGATGAGGATTTTGAGCGCTTTGCTGAAATGATTAGACCGATCTTTTTGCGTATGCGATTAACTGATGTGCTCAAAACAAATCCCTATGCTAAATATATGAAAGATATCATCACTAATAAAAGACAGATACCGGAAGCTAAAATTTCCACCATGCTTGATAATTATACTTTTAAGGGTGGAATACCAAAGAAACTTGGAGACCCCGGAGTACCTACTATACCTTGCTCCATTAAAAGAAATTATATTAAAACTGCTTTATGTGATCTTGGAGCCGGTGTTAGTGTTATGCCTCTCTCTTTATATCGTAGACTTGACTTGAATAAGTTGACACCTACTGAAATATCTTTGCAAATGGCTGATAAATCAACTGCTATACCTGTCGGTATTTGTGAGGACGTGCCTGTTGTGGTTGCAAACGTTACTATTTTAACGGACTTTGTTATTCTTGATATTCCCAAGGATGATAGTATGTCTATTATTCTTGGAAGACCTTTTCTTAACACTGCAGGGGCTGTTATTGATTGCAACAAAGGCAATGTCACTTTTCATGTTAATGGTAATGAGCATACGGTACACTTCTCGAGGAAACAACCTCAAGTCCATAGTATCAACTCTATTGGAAAAATCCATCGATTATATTTGGAGGTTTTGAATTTGCTCTTCCTACTGTCAAAAAGAAATATGATATACTTATTATAGGGGATGTGCATATCCCCGTTGAGGTAACTTAGTGTTATTCGAAATTTCTCCGGTTTCATGATTATCGGAATGGGTTTGTTAACAAGACTTGATCAACCTTGTTAGTGGATTCTTTTTTATGAGCATGAGATGGATGAAACTAGAAGCACAACCTTTTGTACCCTCTTTAAATTTTCTGTTAATTAGTAGAAATAAAGTAAAAATAGTATTTCTCTATCTGTTTCCTGGCTTACCAGTGCAATATAAAATTATCCCAAAAATAAAAGTCCTCAGAATGCCATGCCAATTCAATGGAGCAAAAGTGCTCTATTCTTTGCAAATTTGTGCTGCATAGGTGAGCATGTTCTTGAGCTTGCATGTCATATTTATATGGTTCCAGGTAGTTCTAATGCTTGATATAGGCTCTAGGCACTTATAGGAGTAGTTGCTATCAGTTTTATTGAAGTTGGTTCACTTTTGTTTGAATTTACTAAAAATTTCAGAATTTTTCAGAGAAAAACAATATGCTTAGGAAGATGTTCCAAGGTGGTTCTTCTAAGAAGCAAGGACCTAGGATTGCTATGCGCGATGCTGACGAGGATCCACCAAGATACGCCCCCGTACGGCCTTGCGAATGGCCGTCGGAAAATTTTATGGACCGGGCGGGAATTAAAGAAGAATTCAAAGCATACTTGCGCAATGACGGTCTTGAGGATTTTGAGGCTGACAAATGCCCCCAATATCATGATCTCACAAGTTCATTTGTGATGAGGTTTGAGTATTTATCTTCGCGTAATTCTCCTTCAGTCATGTTTGATCTTTATGATAAATCTTATAGAATGGACTTAGAGGATTTGCAAACTTCCATCATGGGGCAGTATTAGGGATCCCTCTAAATCTGAATTTAGAGACTTTCTTGCCAGAATAACTGTAGGGGAATCTAGAGATATAACGCAGGCTACCATAGGGAGCATTCACTTTACTGCTATACATTATTTTGCTCTTTTCATCGGTAGATGCATAAATGCTAAGGATGAAGCATGTCACATGTGTGTCCCTGACCTCAGCATTCTTAGGAGTGCTATGTTAGGAGACCAATCTTTTCGTATGGGAGCCATTGTAGCTCGTAGGTTGCATCATAATAGACATAATGGAGATTTCTTTGGAGGAATTTATGCAACCCGTTTAGCTCATTTTCTTGAGATAGACATTCGTGAGGGTGATACGGAGTTGCTCACTGCATATTTAAATTATGACTCCATGGCCTCACATCATTTTGTTGAGCGACCCGAATCACCTCTTTTATATCGTTTAACTTTTAACAAATGGCATGTTGTCCATATTACTCTCCCTGCTCCTGCCCTTTTTGATTCACAAACAAAAGGAAGATATACTATTACTAGAGAGGAGGCAGAGGACGCCGCACACAAGCCAGTATGCGATCCACGTGAGGACTCGCATCAAAAGGACGACGCAACCAGATCCATCTATGGGCCAAGGAAGCACGCTCCAACACGCAATGCAGCACAACAAAAATCCGAACACCACGGTACACCCAAATACAGGGGTGTCGCACACCCCCTATGTTTCACTGACGAGGTGCTAGACCATGAATTTCCAGAGGGATTCAAACCTGTAAACATAGAGGCATACGACGGAATGAGAGACCCTGGGGTCTGGATTGAGGATTACATTCTCCATATCCACATGGCTCGAGGAGACGATCTCCATGCCATCAAGTACTTACCCCTGAAGCTCAAAGGGCCAGCTCGGCACTGGCTTAAAAGCCTCCCCGAAAACACCATCGGAAGTTGGGAAGAGCTCGAGGATGCTTTTCGGGCAAATTTTCAAGGCACCTATGTCCGACCACCGGATGTAGACGATTTAAGTCACATAACTCAATAGCTCGGAGAGTCAGCCCGAAAGCTTTGGAACAGGTTTCTCACTAAAAAGAACCAAATAGTCGATTGTCCGGACGCCGAAGCCTTAGCAGCTTTCAAACACAGCGTCCGAGACGAATGGCTTGCCAGACACCTCGGCCAAGAAAAGCCGAGAATAATGGCAGCATTAACAAGCCTCATGACCCGCTTTTGCGCGGGCGAGGACAGCTGGTTAGCCCGATGTAGCACCAGCGACCCAAGTACATCTGAAGTCAGGAACGGAAACGGGAAGCCACGACGCAGCAAAAACAAGCGCGGGAATAAAGAAGACAGCCCGAAGAGCACGACGGTAAACGCCGGATTCAGAAGCTCTCGGCAAGGTCAGCAAAAGCTGCCCTCGAAAGGCAACAGAGACGAACTGTCCAGCCTAAACAAGATTCTAGACAAACTATGTCAGATCCACAGCACCTCCGATAAACCTGCAAATCATACCCATAGAGAATGTTGAGTCTTCAAGCAGTCCGGCAAGCTCAAAGCCGAACACAAGGGGCAAGATACACCAAGCAAAGACGAGGACGAGCCTCACCAGCAAGGCACTGGGAAACAGAAGAAATTCTCATCAGAAGTCAAAATAGTAAACGTGTTACACGTGATGAAGGGGAGAAACAAAGCGGCACTCCTAGAGACACATGCCCCAGGACCTATCACCGCGGAGTTCTGCCACTGGTCGTCCCATCCGATCACCTTTGACCATCGGGATTACTCGACAAGGATCCGACATGCAGGATGGGCTGCCTTGGGTTAGACCCAATAATCAACGGATACCACTTCACACAAGTCCTGATGGACGGCGGCAATAGTTTAAACCTGATATACCAGGACACAGTCCGCAAAATGGGGATAGACTCAACAAAAATCAGCCATAGCAATACTTCCTTTCAAGGAGTAACGCCAGGCCCAGAAGCCCATTGCACGGGCTCCCTGCTACTAGAGGTTATAATCGGCTTCCCCGATAACTTCCGCAGCGAAAAGTTAACCTTCCACATCGCTCCTTCCAAAGTGGTTATCAATCACTACTCGGACGCGAAGCTTTCGCTCGCTTTAACACAATACCGCATTATGCTTCTCTCATGCTTAAGATGCCCGGTCCACGTGGCATCATTACAGTAAATGGAAATATTGAGCGCTCATTGCGCGCGGAAGACCGTGTGGCTGCCTTGGCAGCCGCACACTAAACGGCCTCACCAACTAGAGAACCTAACAGGTTGTTAAGACCATAGACACGGCTAGACGAGTCTGGTGCAGCTATATATAATTGATACAGGTTTGATGGCTATACCCCTATAACAATACAAGGGGCTCAACGTGTGTAAACAAGTGACAATTAGGCTCAACTTTACTCATCTTGAACTGTACATGGTTTATTTAGTATAACCTACCTTTCGCACGACAACTTCTCAACTAAGTTCCTCTCTTTTACAGATGACCATCGTGCTACACCCGTCCAGGCTACGACACAACGGAGACACAGGCGCAGACGTGCAGCAGGGACCCGTTCCAAGGATTCTTTTTAGATTAAGACCCTGCGTAAACCTTTTTTTTACTGTCTCTTGTTGATACACATCCCCCGGATTCTCAATACAACTGAGAAGGATGCTGACGTATTGGCATGTGGCCACGTCAGAATATTGCACATACCTGGACACCAAGGGCTTATTACAAAGGGCACTATTTAGCCCGGTTTACATCATAAAGACCGAATACCTTAGGAAGTGTTCGTCGTCGCGAGTTTGGCCTTATATGCATCAGCTCCGAATTATGTCTTTGGTCAAATGTTGGGTTCGCCCAGCTCCTGTGTTTTGCTGCCTTATGTTCCGCTCTATCGGCTAAGGCTGCACCAGGAGAACTACTGCGATTGTGCCCTGGTTCATCCGGATGAGCACCTTAGTAGAGAAAGCCAAAAACTGACTATCATGATATAGCGTGAGACTAGTCAACCACACGGTGACCTAGCGGAATCTTCAGGATTCCTTCGCCTTAACGAAGGGCCGTTTCTCGGCCAGGCATGTACGCGCCCCGAATTCCGATGAGCGTGTAGCCACCAGGGGCTATATAGTAGCCCCACTGTCAAACTCCTATGGCTAAGTGAAAGTGTTAAAGCATTATAGTCCGATTGCCTAGTTCGCTGCGCTATCACCTCCTTAATGGACCAAGACGTTGGATCAAGTGTGAACATGCGTCTTCTGCGAGCACCCCTGCATTATATGCGTGGGAGCTGAAGCCGACGACTGCCATCTTTCAGGTTATATACATATATACACAAACGGCCGCACAGGAGGTATTATAATTCTTTCGGGCACAAGTATAAAATAGCTTTTACAATTCAGTAAAACATTGTTTGTCAATGGGGATACATGTCATTAGAACATAATATTCTTCGAGCACTGCGCTTCTATTAAACGAGCGCCCTCAGGAACTTCTTGAAAGTAGTGCTCGGCAGGTACTCGGCTCTCGTCCGAATCTTGGGCTGCAATAGCGGTGGCCTCCATCCCTGCCCAGTATGTCTTGAAACGGGCAAGGGCTATCCGCGCACCCTCTACGCACGCCGACCTCTTCATCGCGTTGATGTGCGGCACTGCACCAAGGAACTGCTGCACCAAACTAAAATAACTGTTCGGCTTTGGCCTTTCCGGCCACAGATGATCCATAACAGACCTCATGGCGAGTCCGGACAATCTATTCAGCTCGGCCCATTCGGCCAACCGATCAGTCAATGGAAGTGGACGCTCTGGAACGTTAAATTGTGACCGGAACAACTTTTCCACTTTGCGATCTTTTTTATCTCGGAAGTATTCGGCCGCATCGGCAGCACTCGCCGCTAAGTCCAGATATGCGTCCGCAGAACTCCACAGCCGGTCCAAAGGGGCATACCTAGGATCTCCGAACTTCATCCGCAGCATAAAGGGCTTCCCAGCCGCAATATCCCCAGCTTGACGCAGCTCCTCCTTCATCGCTCTCATTGCAAAGCGGGTGTCTTTGGTAGCCATCGTGTCCTTCTCCAGGTCTGTCCTCTTCGCTCGATCTTCCTTTTCAAGAAGCTCGTAACGGTCAGCGGCATTCTTCAATTCCTCAGCCGTCCTGGCTATTTCCTCCTTGCTTTGGCAATGAGAAACCTGTTCGGCTTTCAGCTCCTTGATTGCCTTTAGGGCAGCCGCATCGCTTTTCCTGGCTTGTTCTTTGGCTCGGGCAAGTTCCGCTCGCAGATTCTCCACGGCCGCAGCTCCATCTGCATTCACACACATGTAATAGATACTGGCATCATGCTCCTCTTACCATGTGTCACCGGAGAAATCATACCTTGTGCCTCGTCAAACCGCTTGTTGATAAGTACGATGTCGGCGTCTGCCACATCGAGCTGCCGCTTTAGATCGGCAAACTCATTAGTCCGGCTGGCCACCGGACCCTCCGCCACCTGCATATTAAGGCGGCACCATTATTCCTGGGACTATGATCCTCTGTGCGTTGTCGTCTTTGACAGCACCCAGAGTCTCAGGGGCTACTATCTACACAGGGCACATCTAAAAATGTGCGGTACTATCAAAAATGTACATCATTTCACGTACTTCAAAACCTGTCAGTAGACTCATAACGGCTTCATGCAACCCGCTTTCGGCGGACGAAATCCTTTCAATCACCGCACCCATCAATGTGCGGTGCTCTTCTGAGATAGCCGCTCACTCTAGCAGATCCCTCAGTACGTCCGACCGCATACTAGACGGTGCCGGACTCTTTTGACTGCTCTCTTTAAGAGCCGGATACTGAGGACTTTGGGTGGCCATATGATTACCTTCTGGCCTTGCCGAATCAGGAGAAACCCTCCGCGACGACACCTCGAGGTCGCCCGCCTCTTGAGGCGGTATGGTAGGGGGAGGCGTTTCGCTCTCCATCATCTCTGGAAGAAGATCCCCTGAAGACAAGCTTTGCTGAGAAGGGCTAAGATCCGAACTGCAAGATAAATACTTCGGTTATTTTCGTCAGAAGTAAAGCGAGGTATTTTCATTACTAAGTACCCTTTTACTTATAGCTCGGTGGAGAGCTGATCCCCTTGAGGGCATAGTGCGGCCGAGGTATCCCCCGGGGCAGGACCCTCCGGCGAAGATTTGTTCCCCCGTTTGGAGACCATTGTCTCCAGGTCCTCGGAGGCGGTCCTCTTCCTTCCCTGGGGAGAGGAAGTTTCGGTTCCTCCTCCCCGGTTAACCTCCTTCGAGGAGGCGCTAGCCTCCTTGTCCCCCCCCTTCAATCGAGGGGTCATACCAACGGGCGTGATTGGGAGTTCAACCCTTCGTCGAGTCCTGCCCTGCAAACGTCATCCCCTCCGCATGTGGGAGTTCAACCCGGAGGGACCGCGAGCTATCCAACACTTCCTTGGCATGATTGGGTTACCCACGACCGTGTTGATGAGAATCCCGTTAAAAAGGGGACACGATCTCTGCTTCGACAAGACGTGCCAAGGAAACCGCCTTGCGGAACACGCTGAGGTTGATTATGAAAAACGAATAAATGACCTGGCTGCGGTGTGATGTTACACTGCGAAATACGTCAGCAGATTAGATTTGTGGAAATATTATTCTCTCTGCGGTTGTATGTGGAAGTTGTTTTGCAGAGCTGGACACGACCCTCGTGTTCAAAATCTTCTATGAAATATTCGGAGGAGGAACCCGCCTTGCAATGCCGAAGACTATATCCTCTGGTTCAGGGGCTACTGAGGGAGTCCTGGATTAGGGGGTATCCGAACAGCCGGACTATATCCTCTGGCCGGACTGTTGGACTATGAAGATACAAGATTGAAGACTTCGTCCCGTGTCCGGATGGCACTCTCCTTTGTGTGGAAGGCAAGCTTGGCAATACGGATATGTGGATCTCCTTCCTTGTAACCGACTCTGTGTGACCCTAGCCCCCCGGTGTCTATATAAATCGGAGGGTTTAGTTCATAGGACAGAAGAACAACAATCATACCATAGGCTAGCTTCTAGGGTTTAGCCTATCTGATCTCGTGGTAGATCAACTCCTGTAATACTCATATCATCAAGATCAATCAAGCAGGAGTAGGGTTTTACCTCCATCGAGAGGGCCCGAACCTGGGTAAAAACACCGTGTCCCCTGTCTTCTATTACCATCCGCCTAGACGCACAGTTCGGGACCTCCTACCCGAGATCCGCCGGTTTTAACACCGACGATAGGCCCTTCGCAGAGGGAAGCAGGGATTTGTAGAGGTGCGAGAGCTTGGTTTTGAAATAGAGATAAATAATATTTTGAGCGGCATACTTTCATTGTCAACATAGCAACTAAGAGATGGCGATATCTTCCATGCTACACACATTATAGGCGGTTCCCAAACAGAATGGTAAAGTATATACTCCCCCTCCACCAACAAGCATCAATCCATGGCTTGCTCGAAACAACGAGTGCCTCCAACTAACAAGAGTCCTGGGGGAGTTTTGTTTGCAATTAATTTGATTTAATTTGCATAAAGCATGGGACTGGGCATCCCGGTGACTAGCCATTTTCTCGTGAGTGAGGAGCGGAGTCCACTCCTCTTGAGAATAACCCGCCTAACATGGAAGATAAGGGCATCCCTAGTTGATACATGAGCTATTCGAGCATACAAAACAAAATGTTTATTTGAAGGTTTAGAGTTTGGCACATACAAATTTACTTGGAACGGCAGGTAAATACCGCACATAGGAAGGTATGGTGGACTCATATGGAATAACTTTGGGGTTTAAGGGATTGGATGCACAAGCAGTATTCCCGCTTAGTACAAGTGAAGGCTAGCAAAAGACTGGGAAGCGACCAACTAGAGAGCGACAACAGCCATGAACATGCATTAAAATTAATAAACATTGGATGCAAGCATGAGTAGGATATAATCCACCATGAACATAAATATCGTGAAGGCTATGTTGATTTGTTTCAACTACATGTGTGAACATGTGCCAAGTCAAGTCACTTAAATCATTCAAAGGAGTTACCACCCCATCATACCACACATCACAACCATTTTAATAGCATGTTGGCACGCAAGGTAAACCATTATAACTCATAGCTAATCAAGCATGGCACGAGCAACTATGATCTCTAATTGTCATTGCAAACATGTTTATTCATAATAGGCTGAATCAGGAACGATGAACTCATCATATTTACAAAAACAGGAGAGGTCGAGTTCATACCAGCTTTTCTCATCTCAGTCAGTCCATCATACATTATCATAATTGCCTTTCACTTGCACGACCGAATGAAGTGAATAATAATAAGAGTGCGCGTGCATTGGACTAAGCTGGAATCTGCGAGCATTCAATAAACAGGACAAGACAAGGTAATATGGGCTCTTGGTTAAATCAACAATAATGCATATAAGAGCCACTTCAACAATTTAATCATGGTCTTCTCCTATGGACCCCCAAAGAAAAGAAATAAAACTATTTACACGGGAAAGCTCCCAACAAGCAAAAGAAGAACGAGAAATATTTTTGGGTTTTCTTTTTATTTATTACTACTACAGCAAGAAAAATAAACTACTACTAATTTTTTTTGGTTTTTTTCTTAAGGTTCAACAAACACACAAGAAGAAAGCAAGAAAAAGAAAATAAACTAGCATGGATATTACAATGAAGGAGTATGAGCACCGACATCTAGCAATGAGTGTGTGTAAACGTAAATGTAATGTCAGTGGGAAATATGTACTCCCCCAAGCTTAGGCTTTTGGCCTAAGTTGGTCTATTGCCAGGGATGGCCTAGCTGATCTCCGTAGGTGTAGCTGGGGTCGTACTGTGATGAAGAAGACTCAACCGGGTTATATTTCCAACCGGGTCATACCGCGGGGTATATCCCCGACATTAGCCCCCAGTTTAATTTGGATTTATCCATGTTAAACTGATCCTGTAAAACAAACACAAGAACACATTTGACAGATTATGCTCCGGGTTAAGAATTCTTGTAAACCGGCACCTGATCATCCTTAATTCCTTGTCATTTCCTTCTTCTAGAAAATCCAGGTCAATAAGACAGCTTCATACTCAATTTGCTGACATTGGTTTCTCACCGATAAATATTGTGAAGAATAATCCACTTGAGTCGGCTTCCAAAGCGCCAGCTTAAGAAATATTGGTCTTGAAATACTCATCTGATATTCAACCGGCTTGAAGAAGTAGAACTTGCCGGTTTAATATTACCAAAATTGCCGGCTTGTAAATATTGATGGCACCGAGCCATAATTGTTACCGACGCCGGGTCATAATTGTTGCAGACACCGGGTCAATCTGGTTTGCTCAGAACTGAGAATTTTAAGATTTTTCTCCCGTATATCCATATTACCTGTAGCCCCCAAGTCTTGAGTAGAACAAAGTGATGGCTTAAGACTTGCTTCAATATAAATATTGCCACTTTTGAAGAAATCCATGTTGTTCATCCCAGTCACTAGTGAAAATTGAATACTCCATATTATGCAGCCCCCAAGTGCCGGGTTGTCATGCTTGCAGCAACCTGGGACTTGTAATTGCCTGATGCTCAAAAAACTTCAACCAGTGTAGCCACCAAGGGCCGGGTCATTATGCAATAATGAGCAGGGACTTTATAAATATGATCATGCTTCATTTGAAAATAACATCGTATGATGTAACTCCACCATGGGGCTTTGAACCCACGTGCACAAGGTCAAGAGCTTTGTGCTTTACCAACTGAGCAGTGGACCTTTCAATATAATGGTTTTAAGACTTGTGTACCTTGAATTGTTGACATGAGCAATTGGCAGCCCCCAAGGGCCGACTCATTACAATGTGATGAGTCGGGTCTTCAATAAGGTGAGCAAAAAATGACTTTGAATTAGCCCCCAAGTGTCATGGTGCATGCTTGCAGCGACATGAGACTTGCATATTTGATGTAATCTCAACTTGAATAATGTAGCCCCCAAGTGTCGGGTCGTAAGCCTGCAGCGACTCGGGACTATTCCTTCAATTGTAGAATAAATCATATCCATTGATAAAATAATAGCCATTGCGCTAAAGCGACTTTGAAAACCTCAATCATAATACTGGTTATTGACAACCATAATAAAATCCAGCCATGTTGGCTATTTGAAGATTTGAACAATATAATCCAATGATTTATGAGCGCATGATTCCAATGGCGCAATCCAAATATATACTGGCGACTTATAGTCCCAAGCCAGGCTGGGTTAATAAACACCGGATAATTTATCATAATATTGGCGACTTATAGTCAAAAGCCAGGCCGGGTTAATAAACGCCGGTGATTTATAATCATACTGGTGATTTGTAGTTGAAAACCAGACCGGGTCAATAAACACCGGATTGTAGCTGATCGTATGCTGACAACTTATAGTTGAAAGTCAAGCCGGGTCAATAAACACCGAATTAGTATAATCTTCATCAAAATAAACTGCCAAAAGAAAGATTTCAGAAGAAAACATGCAAAAGGCGAGGCTTTTCATGGGCTGCCAGGCCACTGAGTTAAACCATTTTGCAAAGCCTTATAAGATGGACCTCACATTAACCAATCGTCATTTTAACTATGACAAGTTCAGGGTATTTATAAGATTGACTTGTTAAACGTTCGACGGGTCTTACCAGGATTACCTGGACGAAGTGGCTTACTTAAAAAAGCAGGATAACCCGGGTGAGGGAGTCCTGGGTTAGGGGGTGTCCGGATAGCCGGACTATACCTTCAGTCGGACTCCTGGACTATGAAGATACAAGATTGAAGACTTCGTCCCGTGTCCGGAAGGGACTTTCCTTGGCGTGGAAGGCAAGCTTGGCGATGTGAATATGTAGATCTCCTACCATTGTAACCGACTCTGTGTAACCCTAACCTCTCCGGTGTCTATATAAACCGGAGGGTTTTAGTCCGTAGGACAGAACAACAATCATCCCATAGGCTAGCTTCTAGGGTTTAGCCTCCTTGATCTCATGGTAGATCTACTCTTGTACTACCCATATCATCAATATTAATCAAGAAGGAGTAGGGTTTTACCTCCATCGAGAGGGCCCGAACCTGGGTAAAAACATCGTGTCCCTTGTCTCCTATTACCATCCGCATAGACGCACAGTTCGGGACCCCCTACCCGAGATCCGCCGGTTTTGACACCGACATTGGTGCTTTCATTGAGAGTTCCTCTGTGTCGTCACTTTTAGGCCCGATGGCTCCTCCGATCATCAATAGCGATGCAGTCCGGGGTGAGACCTTTCTCCCTGGACAGATCTTCGTCTTCGGCGGCTTCGCACTGCGGGCCAATTCGCTTGGCCATCTGGAGCAGATCGAAAGCTACACCCCTAGCCATCAGGTCAGATCTGGAAGCTTAAACTACACGGCTGACATCCGCGGGGACTTGATCTTCGACGGATTCGAGCCACTGCCAAGCGCGCCGCACTGTCACGATGGGCATGATCTAGCTCTGCCGCCGAACAGTGCCCTGGGGGCCGCACCTGTATCCGCTCCGACTCTTAACTCGGAGCCGACCACACCAATCGAGGGCGGGTAGTTAGACACCGCCTCGCGGGCTGCAATCTCTACGGAGATCAAGCCGAACACCAGCCCTGCCCTCCGCGAGGCTCGTGACTCCAAGGAGCCGGACTCCTCTCCGGACTCCGAGCCCTCCGCGCCCCTGCAGATCGAATCCGATTGGGCGCCGATCATGGAGTTCACCGCCGCGGACATCTTTCACCACTCGCCCTTCGGCGATATTCTGAAATCACTAAAGTCTCTCTCTTTACCAGGAAAGTCCTGGCCGGACTATGACCGGTAGGATTGGGATGCGGACGACGAAGCTATTCGAAGCCCACCCACCACCCACTTGGTAGCCACTGTCGATAATGTAAATGACGTGCTCGACTTCGACTCCGAAGACATCGACGGTATGGACGACGATGTAGGATACGAACATGAACCAACGCCTATAGGGCACTGGATAGCCACCACATCTCATGATGTGTACATGGTGGACACACCTAAAGGAAGCGACGACGAGGAACACAGGGATGCAACGAGGGATCGTTCTCTCGAAAAGCAATCAAAGCGGCGACGTAAATGCCGCTCCAAGCCCCGCCTCGACAGAGACAGGATCCATACAGACCCAGCCATAGAGCAGGACGAGCCGGCGGACGACGAACAGGGCAACTTGAATAAACAAATCGAACAACTTGTCCCCGGCGAGAACAGCATTCCGGACGACCTTACGCCGGACAAGCTAATGGAGCAGAAGAACCTCCACCGAAGGCTCGTTGCCACTGCATGTAGCCTAAAAAAGCAGAAGCGGAAGCTCAAAACTACGGAAGATGCACTCAGAATCAGATGGAGCAAAGTACTCAACACCGCATACAAATACGGCAGCAGTCGCCACACCAAAAGCTATCCGAAGCGAAAGCTACTGCCGGAATTTGACGAGGAGGCCTTAGAGCCCCCGCAACCAAAAAATAAGAAAGCCACCCGTTCGGATAGACGACCCCATGGCCAGCATAAAGCGGCAAGCGGCGCCGCATACAAGCCGGCACGCGACCCACTCAAGGATTCGCATCAAAAAGATGGCCCAGCTAGATCTATCTATGGGTCAAGAAAGCAAGCTCTCGTAAGCAGTGCAACACAACCAATATACGAACATCACGACACACCCAAATACAGGGGTGCCGCACACCCCCTATGTTTCACCGACGAGGTTCTGGACCATGAATTTCCAGCGGGATTCAAGCCCGTAAACATAGAGGCGTACGACGGAGCAACAAACCCCGGAGTCTGGATTGAGGATTATATCATCCACATACACATGGCAAGAGAAGATGACCTCCACGCCATAAAATACTTACCCCTCAAGCTTAAAGGGCCAGCTCGGCATTGGCTCAAAAGCCTTCCCAAAAACACCATTGGAAGTTGGGGAGAGCTCGAAGACGCTTTCCGGGAAAATTTTCAAGGGACCTATGTCCGCCCTCCGGATGCAGACGATCTAAGTCACATAACTCAACAGCCCGGAGAGTCAGCCCGGAAATTCTGGAACAGATTCCTTACTAAAAAGAATCAGATAGTCGACTGTCCGGACGCCGAAGCCCTAGCAGCTTTTAAGCATAACGTTTGAGACGAATGGCTCGCCGGACACCTCGGCCAAGAAAAGACAAGAACAATGGCCGCATTAACAAGCCTCATGACCCGCTTTTGCGCAGGAGAGGACAGCTGGTTGGCAAGATGTAGCACCAGCGACCCAAGTACATCCGAAATTAGGGATGGAAACGGAAAACCGCGACGCAACAAGGACCAGCGCTGGACTAAGGAAAGCGGTCCGAAGAGCACGGCAGTAAATGCCGGATTCAAAAGCACTCGGCAAAATCAGAAAAAGCCACCCCTCAAGGATAACAGGGACGAGCTATCCAACTTAAACAAAACCTTGGACAAGATATGTCAAATACACAGTACTCCCAGGAAGCCTGCAAACCATACCCACAGAGATTGTTGGGTTCTCAAGCAATCCGGCAAACTCAACGCCGAACACAAGGGGCTCGACACACCAAGCAAAGACGATGACGAACCCCGAAAGCAGAGCACCAGGAAACAAAAGAATTTTCCACAAGAAGTCAAAACAGTAAACTTACTTCACATAACAAAACAAGCGGCGCCCATAGAGGTACACACCATACGGCCTATCCCAAAGGAGTCTCGCCACTGGTTGTTAAAACCGATCACCTTCAATCATCTGGATTACTCTAGAAGTATCCGGAACGCAGGTTGGACTGCCTTGGTATTAGATCCAATAATCGGCTGACTCCACTTTAGAAATGTCCTGATGGATGGCGGCAGTGGTCTAAACCTGATATATCAGGACACAATCCGCCATATGGGGATAGACCCAGCAAAAATTCTCCATAGCAAAACCTCCTTTCAAGGGGTAACACCAGGCCCGGACGCCCATTGCACGGGTTCTCTCCGGCTAGAAGTTAAATTCGCCTCCCCCGACAACTTCTGTCGCGAAAGGCTAACCTTCCATATCACCCCATTCTCAAGCAGCTATCAAGCACTAATGGGACGCGAAGCTTTCGCCCACTTTAACGCAATTCCGCACTATGCATCTCTTACGCTTAAGATGCCCGGTCCACGAGGCATCATCTCATTAAAGGGAAAGCATTGAGTATGCCTCCCGCGTGGAAGATTGTGCGGCTGCCTTAACAGCCCCACAATAAAATGGCTTCACCAGCTAAAAACATCTAAACAGGTCATTAAGACCACGGACACGGCTAGACGAGTCCGGCATAAAAATACAATTGATAAAGGCTTAATAGCCATACACCCCAGTAATAGGGGCTCCGCGCATATAAAGAAAGAGACAATCAAGCTCAATTTTACCCATTTCAATTTATACTTTGTTTATTTAGTATAACTTCTATTCGGCACGACCTTTCTCAAATAAGTTCCTCTCTTTTACAAATGAACACCGTGCTGCGCCCATCCAGGATACGGCACAACGGAGACACAGGCGCAGACGTGAAGTAGGGACCCGTTCCAAGGATTCTTTTCAGATTAAGACCCTGCATAAACCTTTTTTACTGTCTCTTGTTGATACACATCCCCTGGTTTTTTGGTATAACCAAGGAGGAGGCTGGCGCCTTGGCATGTGGCCACGTCAGAATTTTGCGCGTACCTGGACACTAGGGGCTTATAATTAAGGGCGTTGTCCCGCCCGGCTTCATAAAGACCGAATACCTTAGGGAGTGTTCGGCGTCGCGAGTTTGGCCTTATATGCATCAGCTCCGAATCATGTCTTTGGTCAAATGTTGGGTTGCCCGGCCCCTGTGTTTTGCTGCCTTACGTTCCGCTCTATCGGCTAAGGCGACACCAGGAGAACTACAGCGATTGTGCCCCGGTTCGGCCAGGCGAGCACCTCAGTAGAGAAAGCCAAAAACTGACTATCATGATATAGTGAGAGACTGGTCAACCACTCGATGACTCACCGGAATCTTTAGGATTCCTCCGCATTAACGAAGGGTCGTTTCCCGGCCAGGCACATACGCGCCCCGAGTTCGGGCGAGCGCAGGCGCTACCAGGGGCTATATAAGTAGCCTCACTGTCAAACTCCTATGGCTAAGTGAAAGTGCTAAAGCATTATAGTCTGATTTCCTAGTTCGCTACGCTATCACCTCCTTTGTAGGACCAAGACGTTGGATCAAGTGTGAAAACGCGCCTTCTGCGAACACCCCCGCAATATTTGCATGGGGGCTGAAGCCGACGACTGCCATCTTTCAGATTACATATACATATATCCTAAACGGCCGCACAGGAGGTGTTACAATACTTGAAGGCGCAAGTATAAAAAGCTTCTACAATTTATCAAAAATTGTTTTACAATAACATATGCTATTTAAACATAACATCCTTCGAGCACTGCGTCTCTATCACATGAGCGCCTTGAAGAACTTCCTGAAAATAGTGCTCGGCAGGTACTCGGCTTTCGTCCGAATCTCGGGATGCAACAACGGTGGTCTCCATCTCCGCCCAGTATGTTTTGACACGGGCAAGAGCCATCCGTGCACCCTCTATGCATGTTGACCTCTTCATCACATTAATATGCGGCACCACACCAAGGAACTGCTGCACCAAGTTGAAATAACTTTTCGACTCCGGCCTCTCCGGCCACAGGTGGCTCATGACACACTTCATGGCGAGTCCGGACAACCTATTCAGCTCAGCCCATTCGGCCAGACCATCGGCTACGAGCAGCGGACGCTCTGTATTATGGAACTGTGACCAGAAGAGCTTCTCCACTTCGCGATCTTCTTGATCTCGAAAGTGTTCGGTCACATCTGCAGCACTCGCTGCCAAATCCAGATAGGTGTCCGCCGTACTCCACATTCGGTCTAGCGGAGCATGTTTAGGATCACAGAACTTCCTCCGCAGCATAAAGGGCTTCCCAGCCGCGATCTCTCCGGCCTGACGCAGCTCCTCCTTCATAGCTCTCATCGCAGAGCGAGCATCCTTGGCATCGGCAACGGCCTTCTCCAGGTCCGTCTATTCTGCCCGGTCTTCTTTTTTCAAAAAGCTTGCAACGGCCAGCAGCGCTCTTCAGCTTCACGGCCATCTCGGCCATCTCCTTCTTGCTTCGGCAGTGAGCAGCCTGTTCGGCTTTCAGCTCTTCAATTGCCTTTCTGGCAGCCGCATCACTTTTTCTGGCTTGCTCCTTGGCTCGGGCAAGTTCCGCCCGAAGATTCTCCATGGCAGCAGCACCATCTGCATTACGCACACACATTGTAAGATACTGGCGTAAAGCTCCTCTTACTAGGTGCCACCGGAGGAACTACATACCTTGTGCCTCTTCAAGCCGCCTGTTAACAAGCGTAATGTCAGCATCTGCCATGTCAAGTTGCCGCTTTAGCTCGGCAAATTCATCAGTCCGGCTGGCCGCCGGACACTTCGCCACCTACACATGAAGGCGGCATTTTAGACCTGGGGTTATGATCCTCTGCGCGCCGTCACTTTTGACAACGCACAGAGTCTCAGGGGCTACTATCTACACATGGCGCATCTTGTTCATGCGCAACTGTATACCTCAAAACCTGACAGTAAACTCCTGACGGCCTCATGCAATCCGCTCTTCGCGGACGAAATCCTCTCAACCACCGTACCCATCAAGGCACGGTGCTCCTCTGAGATAGACGCTCGCCCTAGCAGATCTTTTGGCTCCTCCGACCGCGCACCGGACGGTGCCGGACTCGTCTGATGGCCCTTTTCGAAGGCCGGACGCGGAGGGCTTTGGGGGCCCAGATGACTACCGTTCGGCCCTGCCAGATTCGGAGAAACCCTCCGCGATGATACCTCAAGGTCGCACGCCTCGCTAGGCAGAACGGCAGGGGAAGGCTTTCCGCTCTCCATCATCTCCGGAAGAAGGTCCCCCGAAGACGAGCCCTGCTGAGAAGGGCTGAGGTCCGAGCTACAAGGTAAAATTTCGTTTTACTTTTCTCAGATATAAAGCAAGGATTTCTCTTATCTCTTAAAAAGAAAACCTCTCTCTACTTACGGCTCGGTGAAGGGTTGGTCCCCTTGAGGGCATAATTCGGCCAAGGTATCCCCCGGCGCAGGACCCTCTGACGAGGGTTTCTTCCCCCGCTTTGAGGCCATGGTCTCCGGGTCTTGAGAGGCGGTCCTCTTCTTCCCCTGAGGAGAGGAATTTTCAATTCCTCCCTTCCGAACAGCCTCCTTCGAGGAGGCCGTAGTTTCCTTGTCCCCTCCCTTGCTTTCCTCCAAAGGCACAATCTTCAACATCCTGACCAGCACGGGATCCGGCGTGGTCTCGGGGAGGGGAGCCGGACACCTAATAAGCTTTGCTTTCGCTATCCACTCCTATTTAAAGGACAACTCTTTTAGGGGCAAGTTTATGACAAATATACGGATAGCGAGTCCGGGCACAAGGCTACTTACTTGAGTATCCGGGCGATTGCAGCTCAGACCTGCCTGCTCGGTCAAGTCCGGACACGTTGCTTGTGATCCAAAGAACAATTCATACATCTCCACGGGCGTTGCGCCCATGAAATGCTGGAGAGCTCGCGGTCCCTCCGGATTAAACTCCCACGGGCGAAGGGGGCGACGTTTGCCGGGCAGGGTTCGGCGGATCAGCATGACCTGTGTCACTTTGACGAGGCTGAGGTCTCTTTCTAAGAGATCCCTATTGCGACCCTGCAACAAGGACACGTCCTTGGATGGCCCCCAGTCTAGTCCTTTATTGACCCATGACGCTAGCTGTGGTGGGGGACCCGAGCGAAAGGCAGGTGGCGCCACCCACTTGGTGCCCCTGGGAGCGGTGATATAGAACCACTCTCATTGCCATAAGCCGAGCTCCTCTTGAAAAGAGCCCTCGGGCCATGGAGCATCAGCATTCCTTCTTATAACAGCGCCTTCGCACTCCGCGTGTCGTCCCTCGATCATCTTCGGCTCAACTTTGAAGGTCTTGAGCCATAGTCCAAAGTGAGGAGTAACACGGAGGAAGGCTTCACACACAACAATGAATGAGGAAATATGGAGGATGGACTCCGGAGCTAAATCGTGAAATTCCAACCCATAATAAAACATGAGCCCCCTCACGAAGGGATCCGTCTGGAAGCCTAGCCCCCGACGGAAGTGAGACATGAACACCACGCTCTCACCAGGCTTGGGAGTGGGAATGGCCTGCCCTTGAGCAGGCAACCTATGTGAGATTTCGCCGGTCAAAAACCTGGCCTCTCTCAGCTTTACCACGTCCTGCTCCGTAACGGAGGAGGGCATCCATCGGCCTCGAAGATCGGAACCGGACATTGTCGAAGATCTGAAGCGCCTGAAATCTGGAGCCTTGGGTGTTGGAACTCGAGGCGAAGTGCGAACTCATTTGAGATTGAAAAGAGGGAGTATAAGAGGTTGAATACCAAGGGCCCTCCCCGTAACCGTTTGGGACTCGCCTTTAATCGAGGAAACATGCCAACGAGCACGATTGGGTTACCCACGTCCATATTGATGAGAATCCCGTAAATAAAGGGGACACGATCTCTGCTTTGACAAGACGTGCCAAGGAACCGCCTCGCGAAACACGCTGAGGTGGGGGAGTAAAAACGATTCGAATAAAGGCTTGGCCGTAGTGTGATATCACGCTATGGAATATGTCAGCAGATTAGATTTGTGTAAATATTATTCTCTCTACAGCAATATGTGGAAACTTATTTTGCAGAGCCGGACACTATCCTTTGTGTTCAAAATCTTCTATGAAGTACTTGGAGGAGGAACCCGCCTTGCAATGCCGAAGACAATCTGCACGCCGGACTCGTCGTCATTGAAGCCTGGTTCAAGGGCTACTGAGGGAGTCCTGGATTAGGGGGTGTCCGGATAGCCGGACTATACCTTCAGCCGGACTCCTGGACTATGAAGATACAAGATTGAAGACTTTGTCCCATGTCCGGAAGGGACTTTCCTTGGCGTAGAAGGCAAGCTTGGCGATGCGAATATGTAGATCTCCTGCCATTGTAACCGACTCTGTGTAACCCTAACCTCTCCAGTGTCTATATAAATCGGAGGGTTTTAGTTCGTAGGACAGAACAACAATCATCCCATAGGCTAGCTTCTAGGGTTTAGCCTCGTTGATCTCGTGGTAGATCTACTCTTGTACTACCCATATCATCAATATTAATCAAGCAGGAGTAGGGTTTTACCTCCATCGAGAGGGCCCGAACCTGGGTCAAAACATCGTGTCCCTTGTCTCTTGTTACCATCCGCCTAGACGCACAGTTCGGGACCCCCTACCCGAGATCCGCCGGTTTTGACACCGACACCGGGGTTTTAGGTGAATACACCTGGCTTCCAAGCCTGGCTTTTATAGCCTATTACAAGGTTATAGACTCTTTGTTCTTGTAGAAGCAAAGAGCCCCCGAGCAATATTTTGAGCTGTGCTCAATGGGTGCCTGAGTTTGAGTTGTGCTTTTGCAACACTCTCTTTGGCCCCTTTTGACTTTTCTGAGAACTCGAACTTTGCGAGAGATATTTCTTCTTGAACCAGATGTTAAACCGGATATTGAGAGCTTCAAAGCTTTATGGGAGACATATTTCCCTTGAACCGGATCTTAAACCGGAATCTTCATTTTCAGCCGAAAATTTTCTGACGACCTATAACCTCGAACTTGCGAGAAATTAATTCTTTTTGAACCAGAAATTCTTAAACCGGATTTGAGAGCTTCAGAACTTTGTGGGAGAACAGATTTCCCTTGAACCAGATTTTACCGTTATTCTTTATTTTGAACCGGAAATTTTCTGACGGCCTCTAAATTTTCATCAATATGGTAGTAGCCTCCGGGATCGGGTTATCTTTCCCTCCAACGTCCTGGGGTTCTGGACTTCACTGAAAACTGGCAACATTTTCTGAGTCATATCATTGTAGCCCGGAGTCTCAAGGTGACTCAAGGAGTTGGCTTGAGATTCTCCATATTTGACCGTGATATAAACCGGCATAAGTTGTAAATCATTGGTGTTTGATAGCACGATGTGAATCCATAGAAGGTTGAGGTGACTGCAGCGGGTTATAAATGATCCCGTATGAGCCGTGTCAGCAACTCGGCCAATGGTTCCTTCCAACTGGCGATTTGAAGTTAACCAAACTGTAGTGGCGGCGACTTGTGTGCCTGCCCATTGAGCCATCCAGTGCAGACGGCGGTTGATAGTATATGATAATTTGCCTCCATTTTGTTTAAAGAAAACCGGGCTACCCAAGTTGTGACTTGCTCATACTCAATAAACAACTCATGCAGACAGGTGCGGCCCAGTATGTTGATGTAGACCAGGCCGCGGGAGACGGACAACAAAGACGACCGCAGCATCAGAGGCAGCTCGGACAGATGAGTCGGCCGCGACATTGTAAGCCGGTGCGGACGGGGAAAGTTGGCACCGGTGTTGTAAACCGGCACGGACGGGCGAGTTAATCGCGGGCGCAGTAACCCACGCGAACGGGCGAGTTAATGTAGACCGGGTCCATAGAGGCGGAGGCTTTGTGCACGTCCATTGAACAGCGAGCAAACGCGATCCCGGCAAGTCGATGTAGACCGGGCCGCAAGGGCGTTGACTTGCAAACGCCAGTGTAGAATGATGCTGGCGCGCACTCCGTATCCGTGGTATAACAATTGTCCTGAGTAAAAAATATTACCGGCCAAAGTAATTGTTTTCGGACGAATTAATATGTACGAAAAATATATATGAAAAATAGCACCTGGTATTTTTTGTCGGATGATTGTGTACATGTAGCCTTATCCTCAGCGCGATCCATCAGAGGCGATTACGACAGCCACACTTGGCCGTGGCGGCTGAAGCCAGGCAAAGACACACGAAGGCGAAATCCACTTCCGAGTTGTTGACTCCCTTTTTTTTAAGGTGGTCCGGCTGGTGGTAGCCGAAGCTGAATCAAAATGACTGGACTGCGTGTTGTATGTGTCTGTCGCGCACGCGTGACTTTGGCATGTTGACGTAGAGTGGATCACGTCCATAGGCAGCTGGGTACAGATGAACGACGCGCAACCTTCGGGCAACTCTAGACGCAGTATAGAAATCCTTCCAGATTTTTGTCTTATATGCTTTGGCTTTCATCACGTGAGAGGCTATGACAGATTTGAGGTAGTACAAACCCGCGACACTCAGGTTACATCCATCAATTACTGTCAGCTGCTCAAAAACTAGCTCATGTGGCCGATTTAATAACCTCTAACCTTCCACTTTCCCTGACGCGTAGTGTGACCACGTAGCAGCGGCTGAATATGATGAGGTGGACCGGTTTGTAAACGGAGATGGCGGCAGCTCCGATGGTGTGTCAAGCAACTGGAGGCGGAGCGACAGCGACCGGAGGAGGTGACGAGCAATCCGTGGTGGCCGAGGAATTCGGGATGGTTGACTTTGTTTTTACGCCCACGTCCATATATCCTCCGGGTCGTAATCTACTTGATTTTATTTTTCTTTCCTTATTGCTATGGCGGAGATCACAATGCCCAGCAACGTTTTTTTTGGCAAGAAGTAACAGCAGCAATTCCGTGTCTCATCCGTACATGACGCACCCGAGAAACAAGTAGCAGCAGGAAATCGACGTTCTCGGCGACTTGTGGTTTAACACGGTGCAAAAATAGCCTATCGGTCTGTGTGACGTGATCCTTGCGCTGATCGGTCTTCAACTTGCAGTGGCGGCGACGCACCCGACGCCATCTTAATTTTCTTGAACTCAAAACTTTTATCTATCTAATCGCGAGCTCCTCGATCCCTGAAGAGATCTCTTCAAGACTTCAACACCACCGTGCGCAGGCCCCACGGTGGGCGCCAACTATCGTGGATTTGTCACGGCAGATGTCCTAGTGTGAGGACTTAGTCATGAGGCCAATGCATCTATGTGGTAGCTTGAGAGGGGTTGAGCGGAATCGAGAGACGCAACACAAGACAAGGGTTTAGATAGCTTCGGGGCCCGGGAAACATCATCCGGTAACAACCCTACATGTTGTTTGTGGCTAGGTCTCATTATCATCACGAGAGAGTCGCCGGTAAACCGGCTCTTTGTGTCTAGCCCTAGAGACTGTTTCTTATTCCCTGTCCTCTTGGGGAGCCCTGCCCCTCCTTATATAAGTTAGAGGGGCGGGTTACATGTGGAGTCCTATTAGGATTAGGACTAGTCTACCTTCTAATACAAACCGGATACAAGTCCGGGTCTTGACTTCTTGTAACGGAAATATTCCTCACGCCTTTCCTCTTAAACCGGACCACCATTAACATAAACTGGCCTTCTGGGCCTTGGGCCTTGTCATCCGTCTGTCCGCCCACTGGGTTACCAGTGAGTCATAATGTTAAGGCGGCTTGCTTGTAAACCGTCTGGTCAGGGCGGGTCGCCAGTGAATCGCCAAGTGTCAACCGGGTTATATTTCCAACCGGGTCATACCGCGGGGTATATCCCCGACAGGGGAAGTGGAGGAGATGAGAAAGGAGCGAGAGGTAGAAGAAGGCGTGTAGGATCGAAAGTATGTATAGAGGGGGGTGATTAGACTACTTGACCAAATAAAAATCTATCCTTTTCCTAATTTTAAGTCTTCGCAGATTTTAGCAACTTAACACAAGTCAAGTAATCAACCTACAGATGCAAGTCTAAGAGTATGGCAGCGAAATGTAATAACATTGCACACGAAGGCAAAGGGAGGAGTTTGGAGGGAGCAAACGCAATTTAGACACGGAGATTTTTTTCCATGGTTCCGATAGGTGGTGCTATCGTACATCCACTTTGATGGAGACTTCAACCCACAAAGGGTAATGAATGCGCGAGCCCATGGAGGGCTCCACCCACGAAGGATCCACGAAGAAGCAACCTTGTCTATCCTAGCATGGCCATCACCCATGAAGGACTTGCCTCACTAGGGTAGATCTTCACGAAGTAGGCGATCTCATTGCACGTACAAACTCCTTGATTCAACTCCACAATCTTGTCGGAGGCTCCCAAGTGACACCTAACCAATCTAGGAGACACCACTCTCCAAAAGGTAATAGATGGTGTGTTGATGATGAACTCCTTGCTCTTGTGCTTCAAGTGATAGTCTCCCCAACACTCAACTCTCTCTCACAAATTTGGATTTGGTGGAAAGATCATTTGAGTGGAAAGCAACTTGGGGAAGGCTAGAGATCAAGATTCTTGTGGTTGAAATGGAATATCTTGGTCTCAACACATGAGTAGGTGGTTCTCTCTTAGAAAATGTATGCTGGAAGTGTAGGCATGTTCTGATGGCTCTCTCCATAAATGAAGAGTGAGTGGAGGGGTATATATAGCCTCCACACAAAATCTAACCTTTACACACAATTCACCAAACTCAGTGGGACCGAATCATGAAACTCGGTCAGACCGGTTTAGTTCAAAATGCAAGCATTAGGCTTTTCGGTGGGGCCGACATGTCAAGTCAGTGGGACCTATTTTATTAGGGTTAGGGCATAACGTAATCTCAGTGAGACCGATCGCATAAACTCGGTAAGACTGATTTCTTTAATAGGCAAACAGAGAGTTGGTCAGGCAAACTTGGTGGGACCGAATCGCTCATTTCGGTGAGACCGAAATGTTACAAAAGGAAAACGGAGAGTTTGCATTGCGAACTCAGTGGGACCCTATCGCTCATCTTGGTTAGACCGAAACGTTACGAAGGGCAACAGAGAGTTTGCAATCCCATCTCGGTGAGACCGAGATCCCTATCGGTGAGATCGAACTGATTAGGGTTTCTGGGAGTGGCTATGTCAAATGAACTCGGTGGCGCCGGATAGATCAAATCGATGGGGCCGAGTTTGACTTTTTTTTGGGACATATGTGGATATGAGAAAATGGTTGAAGGCTTTTGGAGCATATCACTAAGCATTTTGAGCAAGCAAGCCATTAAGCAACACCACATCCCCTTTTAATAGTATTGGCTTTTCCTATGGACTTAATGTGATCTTGGATCACTAAAATGAAAATGTAGAGTCTTGAGCATGAGCCAATTTGTGTCCTTAGCATTTTGAGGGGTCCACATTCCTAGTCCATGTCATGCCAATCATTGAACTTTCTAAAATGATCATCTTGAAAGAGCATTAGTTCAATGAGCTATATGTTGTTAGGAATTAACCAAACCACCTAGGGATAGTTGCACTTTCAGTCTCCCCCTTTTTGGTAATTGATGAAAACATATAGATCAAAGCTTTGACAAATGATAATAAGATTGAAATACATCGTCACTTTGAGAAGTATGTGATAAACAAGAGCTCCCCCAAAAATTGTGCATTATTTAAAATTTGCTTTTGAATGCAAATGCACAATCAATTAGGATCATGGGTTACTCTTCCATGTCACATACATCTTGGTGGAGCGCTCAAAATGATAGAGAGTAAAAATATGCACTCATCGCCAAGACAAAGTGAATGATCATACAAGAGATAATAGATAACATCACTCAAGCACAAGCATTAATGTAGGATATGATCAAACACATTATCATACAAGTATCTCACACACATAGACAAAGAGTATCAAGCAAGCACACAAAAGTATCAACCAAAAGTCAAAGAAGACAAAAAAAGCAGAGCTCTCACTCTCGAAGCCTATGATCTATACACTTTCTCCCCCTTTGGCAACAAGTTACCAAAAATCTCGAAAATGCATAGTGCTATGCGTCTCTCTAAGCTTGCTCTTTGGGAGGAGGCGTTGAGAGGACTCCAAGGATGAATGCATTGGTTGAAGTTGTTGGAGCTGGTGGAGTGGCAACTGGAGGTGGCACTAATTTTGTGGCTACAGGTGCTGATGTAGTTGCTCTTGTGTCAGCCATGGGCACTGCAGCAGATCTCCCCCCTCTTGGCACTCTCTAAAAGGCATCTGTTGTAGCCCGCCCTTTCCTCTCCTCAGCTTCTTCCTGGAACTGCTCAACTGTTGTCTGCATCTCTGTCACCATCAAGTCAAGATCATAGAATTTAGTCTCAATGATCCTTTCCAGGCTCTCTTGGTTTTGAGTCAGGGTGGCCAAGCCCTTCTCAATCCTCAAGGTGGCTTGAATCAGATATCCAAGTTGATCTTGCTTAGTCTTTAGAAACACTTGAGATGCCTCTTCAGCACTTGGCATCTTTGCAGCTTTCTCAGCTTTAGCTTTCTCTCTCTTTTCTTGTGCCTCTACAGATGTGAGATCATCTTCATTCATGACAACAGTGTTGTCCTCAAAATCTGGTCTCGAGGGTAGATGTTCCTTGTCCAAACAATAAGTGCCTATGCCCATTTTGGAGTTGATGAGCATTTGAATGTGTGGAGCATACTGACGATGACATGTACCTAGGGTAGGGGTAACAGGCCTGACCTAGACACCCTTCCCAAAGACACTGCCCTATGGTCAAAAGCATTCAAAGAACAACAACATTCACCGACTGAAATCACCTCAGAGTGCAATCCACTCGACCAACAGTTCCACTCGGATAACCCAATTCCATTCGACCAGGATATAGTCATTCGACCATAACAGAAACCACTCGGAGAACAGAAGATCTAAGGTCACTCAGGATGGCAACGGACAGGCATTCACTCCATAGTCTTAAAGGTCATTAATAGTCATTTATAGCAGACGTTACCAGTAATGTCTCTGTCTTAACTTACATTGAACCCTGTGTAACCGAGGGCTGGAGGGGCCTGGCGCACTCTATATAAGCCACCCCCTCCTCTGGCACAAGGGTTCGCACCCCCTGTAACTTCATGCATAATCTAGTCGACCGCCTCCGGGCACCGAGATGTAGGGTTGTTACTTCCTCCGAGAAGGGCCTGAACTCGTAAATCTTGCGTGCACAACCTCATCGTAGCTAGGATCTCGCCTGCTCCTACGTACCCCCTATTCTACTGTCAGACTTAGAACCACGACAGTTGGCGCCCACCATGGGGCAGGTGTCTTAGCGAATTTCCGGTGAGGTTGCGATTTTTTCGATTCCCATCATCATGGTTTTCGGTGGTGGCTTGGCTGAGGGCTGCCAGATCCATCTCGGCGTGCTCGTTTTCGTCGTTGATGACTCCGCCTGGCTCCACGAGGCTCCCCTCGATGTCGAGGCGCTCCCCGTCCGGCGGGTGACGCACTTTTGCGCATGCGTCTATGGCGTCCTTCTGCGGCAGCCGTCGACTCAGTATCGATCGGCGCCCGCGACATCTTCGCTCCCCGCTATTCGTCGTCGCAAGCGATCTGGTCGATCGCGAATTCAGCGGTGGGTGAAGAATGCTGTGGCTCGTCTGACGACCACCCCTCAAGTCACGACAATCGAGCCCGACGAATCTCTCTACGGGCTATTCGACCTGTCCAGTGGCTCCGTCGAGACCCTGTCTGAGTGCGACAGCAGCGACCCTGCAGCGGAAGTCCTGATGGTTGACACGCCGTGCAGCCCACCTGCTTTCCGTCGCGGCGACGGCGGCAATGGCGGTGGCGACCCATCGCATGTTCATGAGAATATCATCCCGAAGCCCTCACTTCGCAGCAGAGGGAGGAGCTGCACCGCCGCAACGAGGAGGCTCTTCACACTCCCATTGTCGGGGAGACTGCCGAGGCCCAGGCCTTGGAGACTGCGTGCATGGCCACTTTGGCTGAGCGCGCGCGGTTGGAGAACCTTCAACATTCACTCGACGAGCACGCTCGGCAACAGATTCCCGAATCCAGTCGATGGCGACAGTTATTCCCGCCTGAACCTCAGGTATACCGCACTCCGATTCAGAATCTTACAGCTATGGCCCGAATAGTGGAGTCGATTCAGCCATCTCAATCAGAGGCTGGAAGAGCTCTGATGCAAATCCGGGCGCTACTCCGAGTAGCAGGAGAGCAAAACGCAGTTGTTTCTCAGTCTCGCAATAGGATCCACAGCAGATCTGTGGTGGCTGACACAGTTCACTCGACTCATAGCCCAAGATTGCCCCTGCGGCGTGAGGGGCATGGGCATCGCCAAGAGCAATATTTGGGTCAGAATCACAAGCAGTATGATCACCGACTCGGCCATGATGAGCACCGTCGAGTGCCTACGCCCCCTCCAAGGAGCCGATCGTATGTATCCCAGCAATATGATGTCAGGCGCCCGCACAATGATGAGCGGAGGGTCCCAGTCGACCCAAGAGAGCCAGGTTTTGATGCGAGGTCGATCCTCGTTCAAGGCCTGGTCGACAGGAACAGAGCACACAGGGAAGGACTTGACAGAGACCGCCCGACTGGCAGCAGAGTTCATGTCTCCGGGCCTGAGTGTTTCAGCGGAGCTATCAGAGCCGCTGAGATTCCTCCCAATTTCAGGTTGGCAACAGGAGTGAGCAAGTTCACCGGTGAGTCGAAGCCAGACACTTGGCTGGAAGATTATCGGGTGGTTGTATAGATCGGTGGTGGTAATGATGAGGTAGCCATGAAGCATCTCCCCTTGATGTTGGAGGGTTCGGCCAGAGCATGGCTGAATCAGTTGACTCCAGGCAGTATATTCAGTTGGAAAGAGTTGGCTCGAGTGTTTGTCAGGACATTTGAGGGCACCTGCAAACGACCTGCGGGGTTGGCAGAATTATAGCATTGTGTACAAAAACCGAATGAAACTTTGAGGGAATACATCCAGAGGTGGACCACTTTGCATCACACAATGGAGAATGTGTCTCAGCACCAAGCAGTTTGCGCCTTCGAAGAGGGCGTTAGGTACAGAGAGCTTAACCTAAAATTCGGTCGGACAGGAGACATGACCCTGACCCGAATGATGGAAATAGCCACTTGGTATGCTAACGACGAGGAAGAAGACCGTCTCCGCAGTGGCAAGAGAAAACCAGTTGGCCAGGACACAGGAGGAGGTAATTCCAGTCAGAAGCAAAAACGCAAAGCTGAACCCGCAGGACCTGGTGAGACTGCAGTCGTGGTCCAAGGAAACTTCAAGGGAAAACCTAAGGGGCCCTGGATCCCCAAGAAGGTAAAATATCAGGCAAGAAATGATGTGCTAGATTTACCGTGTCATATACACACCAAGAAGGATGAAGAGGGAAACCTGATTTACCCCAAGCATACCACTCAACAGTGTCGACTCCTTATCCAGCAGTTCCGAGAGAAACAACCCAGTGAGAAAGAAAAGGAATCTGATAAGGATAAGGACAAAGAGGAGGATGATGGTTTCCCCAATGTCAATTCCACCTTGGTGATTTTTGCTGATGTCGAGAGCAAGAGTCGACTAAAAGTCATCAACAGAGAAGTGAACATGGTTGCTCCGGCAACGACGACATATTTGAAGTGGTCACAAACTGCAATCACATTCGACCAGTCTGATCACCCAGCACACGTTGCCACTCCAGGACGGCAAGCGTTGGTAGTCGACCCAGTTGTTGGGGTACTCGACTGACCAAAGTTTTGACGGATGGTGGCAGTGGTCTGAATATTCTCTATGCTGAGACCCTGAGAGGGATGGGCATTCCGATGTCCAAGCTTAGTGAGAGCAACATGAGGTTCCACGGTGTCATCCCTGGGAAGAAAGCTAATTCACTCGGCCAGATCACTCTTGACGTGGTTTTCGGTGATTCAAAAAATTACCGTAAGGAAAAGTTGACATTTGAAGTTGTGGATTTTCAAAGTACCTATCATGCTATTCTAGGTAGACCTGCATATGCTCGTTTCATGGCTCGACCATGTTACGTGTACCTTAAGCTGAAGATGCCTGGCCCCAGGGGCGTGATCACAGTCACTGGTAATCGGTAGAGAGCAGAAGAGTGCCTCCAGAAGGGCTCAAAAATTGTCGATGAACAGATGGCAGCAGTAGAAATGCAAGAATATCAGAAGAACGCAGATCCGAGTGATTTGTTACGTGCTAAGAAGCCTGCTTCAGATTCAGTATTTCAGTCGTCCGGTGAAACGAAGCCAGTTCGCATTCACCCGACCGATCCCAATGCTGCTCCGCCTCATATTTTAACAACACTCGACAGCAAATAGGAAGAAGCGCTCATCTAGTTCCTCCATGAGCACTAGGACATCTTTGCATGGAAACCTTCTGACATGCCGGGTGTACCCAGGGGACTGGCTGAGCACCGTTTTTGTGTCGATCCTAAAGCAAAACCCGTTAAAGAGCATCTCCATCGGTCCGCCGTGGAGAAGAGAAAGGCAGTCGACGAGGAGGTGGCTCGGCTTCTGGCAGCTGAGTTCATCCCTGAAATATACCACTCCGAGTGGCTCGCCAATGTTGTCATGGTCCCCAAGAAGGACGATTCAGTTCGTATGTGCATTAATTTCAAGCATATCAGTCGGGCATGCCCGAAAGATCATTTCCCTCTCCCCCGCATCGACCAGATTGTCGACTCAACTGCGGGGTGTGAGCGTTTGTCTTTTCTGGATGCATATTCCAGGTATCATCAGATCCGACTGTATGGACCTGATGAAATAAAAACTGCTTTTATCACCCCCATTCGGGTGCTTTTGCTATGTTACCATGCCCTTTGGCCTCAAGAATGTTGGTGCCATGTTTATGAGAATGATTCAGAAGTGCCTGCTCACTCAAATCAGTCGGAATGTGGAAGCATATATGGATGACATCGTGGTTAAGTCGCGTAAAGGTTCTGACCTACTGGCTGACCTCGCTAAAACCTTTGCCAACCTGAGGAGATATGATATCAAGCTTAATCCATCGAAATGCACATTCGAAGTCCCAGGTGGAAAGTTACTCGGTTTCCTCATTTCTAAACGAGGGATTGATGCAAACCCAGAGAAAGTTGGTGCAATCCTCCGAATGAAGCGCCCTGTGCGCGTGCATGACATTCAGAAGCTCACTGGTTGTTTGGTCGCTTTAAGTCGATTCATCTCTCGTCTCGGTGAGAAGGCATTGCCTCTTTACCGACTGATGAAGAAATCTGATAAGTTTGAGTGGACTCCTGAAGCTAACGCAGCATTTGCAGAGTTCAAAGCCCTACTTTCCACCCAGCCGGTGCTCGCTGCCCCCAATCAGCAAAGAGCCTTTACTGCTTTATATTGCAGCCACTGGACAAGTTGTCAGTACAGTACTCATGGTCGAGCGGGAAGAAGAAGGTAAAGCCTACAAGGTGCAGCGCCCAGTGTACTATATTTCTGAAGTCTTGACCCCGTCCAAGCAGAGATATCCGCATTATCAGAAGCTTGTGTATGGAATTTACTTGACCATGAAGAAGGTTGCACATTACTTCTCAGATCATTCGATTATAGTCAACAGCGATGCTCCATTGTCAGAAATCCGGAACAACAGAGATGCAACTGGTCGAGTGGCAAAATGGGCGATTGAACTCCTTCCGTTGGATATCAAGTTTGAGGCAAAGAAAGCAATCAAGTCCCATGCAATAGCTGATTTCCTCTCCGAATGGGTTGAGCAGCAACAACCGACTCAGATTCACTCGGAGCGTTGACTATGTTCTTTGATGGATCCAAGATGTTGAATGGTTCTGCTGCTGGCGTAGTCCTGGTATCCCCATGAGGCGACAAGCTCAGTTATGTTCGCCGGATTCACTTTGATTCCTCCAACAATGAAGCTGAATATGAGGCACTTCTGTATGGGTTGCGTATGGCCATTTCACTCAGCGTTCGTCGCCTAATGGTTTACGGCAACTCAGATTTGGTGGTCAATCAAGTGATGAAAGAGTGGGATATCAGGAGCCCAACCATGACTGGCTATTGCAATGCGGTGAGAAAGTTAGAAAATAAGTTTGAAGGGTTAGAGCTCAACCATATACCCCGATTGAAGAATCAAGTAGCTGATGACTTGGCGAAGATATGTTCTAAGCGGGAGCCCATTCCTAGCAATGTGTTCTTAGAGCATCTTCACACACCGCAGTTCAAGAAGATACTTTCACAGAAGAGCCCCCGCAACCAAAAAGTTCTATCGATCCGACTGAAGTTGAGATCCCAGCCGTGGTCGACCTGATCATGGAGGTTTTGGTCGTCATCCCCGATTGGACGGTGCCTTATATTGCATACCTTCTTAGAAAGGAACTTCCAGAAGATGAAGAGGAGGCCCGTCAGATTGCCCGTCGATCCAAAGCCTTCACCGTGATAGGTGGACGGCTTTTCAGAGAGAGTGTTACTGGAGTTGCTCAGCAATGCATCACGCTAGAGGAAGGTCGAATGATCCTCAACGATATCCACTCGGGAACCTGTGGTCACCATGCGTCCTCTTGGACCATCGTGGCCAAAGCATACCGAGCAGGATTCTATTGGCCACGAGCAAATGAGATGGCAAAAGATATAGTCGACAAATGTGAAGGCTGTCAGTTCTACTCCAACATGTCCCACAAACCTGCATCAGCCTTGAAGACCATTCCACTCATCTGGACATTTGCTGTTTGGGGATTGGATATGGTTGGACCCCTGAGGACCGGCAGAAGTGGTGTCACTCATTTGCTTGTAGTAGTCGACAAGTTCACTAAATGGATCGAAGCCAAGACATCAAGAATCTTGATTCAGGCACTGCCATTTGTTTCATCAGAGAGCTGACATTCAGATATGGAGTCCCTCAGCATTATCACGGATAATGGCTCCAACTTTGATTCTGATGAGTTCAGAGTATTTTGCAACTCCCAAGGAACTCTGATCGACTACGCGTCTATCGCACATCCACAGTCGAATGGGCAGGCAGAGAGAGCAAATGGTTTGATCCTCCAAGGGTTGAAACCTTGATTGATGCGTGACCTCAAGCATGCAGCTGGTGCTTGGGTCGACGAGTTACCATCAGTCCTTCGGTCGACTGGCGGGACCCCTTTCTTCATGGTCTATGGGGCTGAAGCCGTACTGCCGAGTGATTTGCTTCACGATGCACCCCGAGTAGAGCTCTTCTCAGAAGTTGAAGTAGAACAAGCTCGACAAGATGTTGTTGACCTTCTAGAAGAGGAAAGAGAGATGGCTTGATCCGGTCGACCATTTATCAGCAAGACCTCCGCCTATTCCATGCCAGAAATGTGCAAGGTCGAGCATTTCAGGATGGAGACCATGTGCTCCGAGTGGATCAGCAACGGCCCCACAAACTTGCTCCCGCTTGGGAAGGTCCCTTCATCGTCACCAAGGTGCTCCACGACGGAGCATATCACCTCTTCATTGTGGAACAGAAGAAGGACGAGCCACGTGCTTGGAATGCGGAGCTGCTTTGCCATTTTTACACTTAAACACTCGAGTCGATGAGTTGTAATAAGAATCGTTCAGATTGCTTATCAAAGACAAGGTTTCTGTAATATCTTAATAATTGTTGTCCTATCAATACATGTGTCCAAATCGCCCAGTGGGTGTCTTAGCTGCGAACCTGGTTCGCCTAAGTCTCAAAAATCTACTTCGAGTGGAGAGCAACCCTCCCACTCGGGGGCTTAGCCATGAACCTGATTCGCCTAAGTTTGAAAAAATCCTACCGAGTGAAGAGCAACCCTCTCACTCGGGGGCTTAGTTGCAGTCCTGTACTCGCCTAAGTTTGAAAAAATCCTATCTAGTGATGAGCAACCCTCTTACTCGGGGGCTTAGCTGCAGTCTCGTACTCGCCTAAGTTTTAAAAATCCTACTGAGTGATGAGCAACCCTCTCACTCGGGGGCTTAGCTGCAGTCCCGTACTCGCCTAAGATTAAAAAATCCTACCAAGTGAAGAGCAAATCTCTCACTCACAAGCTTAGCTGCAGTCTCGTACTCGCCTAAGTTTAAAAAATCCTACTGAGTGATGAGCAACCCTCTCACTCGGGGGCTTAGCTGCAGTCCCGTACTCGCCTAAGATTAAAAAATCCTACCAAGTGAAGAGCAAATCTCTCACTCACAAGCTTAGCTGCAGTCTCGTACTCGCCTAAGTTTAAAAAATCCTACCGAGTGATGAGCAACCCTCTCACTCGGGGGCTTAGCTGCAGTCCCGTACTCGCCTAAGTTTAAAAAATCCTACCGAGTGATGAGAAACCCTCCCACTCGGGGGCTTAGCCGCGAACCTGATTCGCCTAAGTTTCAAAAACCCTACAGAGTGATGAGCAACCCTCTCGCTTGGAGGCTTAGCTGAAGTCCCGTACTCGCCTAAGTTTTAAAAATCCTACCGAGTGATGAGAAATCCTCTCACTCGGAGGCTTAGCTGCAGTCTCGTACTCGCCTAAGTTTAAAAAAAATCCTACTGAGTGAAGAGCAATCCTCTCACTCGAGGGCTTAACTACAGCCCCGTACTCGCCTAAGTTTAAAACCTCCGAGTGAAGAACAATCCTTTCCCTCGGAGACTTGGACACATGCTCCGTCCCGATCCGCAAGGACGACGAGGTGCAAGTCCTCTGCGACCCTCTCCTCAGAGCTGCGCCATAAGTACAATGTACGCTCCATCTCGATTCACAAGGACGACGAGGTACAGGTCGTCTGTGACCTTCTCTTCAGAGCTGCATCACATGTACAAAAGATTGTTCCGAGTGAAGAAACAAGTTCCACTCGGAGACAAAAGCAATCATATTCAAGGAAAAACCAAGTTTAGGTAAATCCCATGAGGTTCTGAACTGTAGATAAAAGTACTCAGGCATCATGCCCTAAGGAGTTTAACGGTTACAAAGTCACTTGGCATCCCGAGGCAAATTTAATCAGAGCATAAAGTTTGTTCACTCCGCTGGAGGAGGACTCGCAGGCTCGACGAACTCGTCCAAGTCGATCCCATCCGCAATACGGGTGGCTGCTTCGATGAAGGTCTCCATGAAGGACTGGAAATCAAGCTTCTTGGTATTGGCCACCTTGAGCGCTGCTAGTTTATCTTCCTTGGCCTCCTTGCAGTGGACCCGAACCAGAGACAGAGCCATATCAGCACCACATCGGGCGGATGACTTCTTCCATTCCTGCACTCGACCAGGGATCTCATTAAGTCGAGTCATCAGAGACTCGAGGTCATTCTAAAATGTCACCCTTGGCCAGAGCGTCGTGTCAATCCGCGACACCGCCACCTTCAGTCGCGTAAGGTAGTCCATGGCATTGGCAAGGCGAGATTCCAGTCGGAGCACGTTCATGGCAGCTTCATCCTTAACAAGGGAGTCGATGGGATTCAAGCTTGTCTCAATTCGCCCAGTCTCTTCCTCAAAGTTTTGGTAGAATTCTGCACACATAGTAAAGCGATGAGTCGACAGCTATATGACGAGTCAACAACAACAAATTAGTCGGATAAGGCAAAATAACTTCAAGCGTAGGGAACAACTTCTTGGTGGGCCTTCCCAGATACCCTCCAGCTCATCCCGCTTCCGAGTGAGATCTCCAACTTTGTCGGTCAGAGTCACCTTGTCCTTCTTTAGCTGCACGACTTCCTTGTTGGCTTCGCTGATGGCAGTCTTCAGTTTGGCGTTTTCTTCTTTGAACTTACTAACTGAAGCCAGCTTCTTGTCGGCAAGTTCGGTTTTTTCCCGCGTCGTCTTCTGAGCTGCAGCAAGGTCAAGGTCCTTCTATTCCAGCGCCTGCTTCATTTTATCTAAAGAAATAACATTCTTCAGACGAGCTTGGAGTTGTCTATTTTCACTACGCACATCTGCTCGAGTAGTGTCACTCGGTTCAAAGAATGAAAAGAAAAGATGACAAAACAAATAGTCGGCAAGTCATTACCTCCCATGGCAGTAGCTTCATCCCGTGCATTCTTCAAGTTCTCCTTGGCTAGTGTCAGGTCAAGATTGAGTTGGATATGTTGTTTCTGCAACTCAGCAAACTGGACCCCGAAGTCACAAGATTTCTGTAGTCAATGAATAAGACATGTCAATCGACTGAGACAGAGATTGATTGCTTCCGAGTGAAAAAGATACAAGTTCAAGTCATTACAGCAAACAAGTTCTAAGACTACTGCCGAATCAAACATTCAACAGTAGTCTCGGGGACTACACCCAGTGGGTGCACTTGGCGTGCCCCCACTGGTCCGGATCCCACTCGGCACAACCAGTCTAAACCGAGTGGAAGAGCTTAAAAGAGATATTTTTTTATAAAGACCCCCGCCGAATCAAACATTCGACGGCGGTCTCGGGAACTACACCCAGTGGGTGCACTCTGCGTGCCCCCACTGACTCAAAGATACACTCGACATGACACGGTCGACTCAAGTGAAAGAATTATACAACAAGTTTAAACACCCAGTGGGTGTACATATGCAAAGTGTAGACGGACAATAGATGCACAATAAAGGTTTTTCAGGTAGCATATCCTAACAGAACAAGCATCAAGACAAAAAGAGCAGTAGGGAATCAACTAACCTGAACGTTAGCCTGGAGAGCCGAGCTGGCGTCATAAGCAGCTTGGCTGGCGTCTCGCACCACCTTCATCTGCTCCATCATAAGACCTGCCTGGTGTATAGCTTCCTTAGCGGCACTTACTGGGTCCTCTGGGACAGGATGGACAACAAAGAGTGAAACTGGTGGAATAGTCGAAGCTATCACAGGATCTGAGGCATGAAGTTGCACGGATGAAGCAGGAACTTGGACAGTCAATGACGAAGGGCGTTCAGTCGACACAGGATCAGAAAAAGTAACAGAGGCTCGATTGAGGTCTCCCGACTGCTGGATCTCCGGTTCTAGTACTGGCGTCATTTTGGGAGTCCTGTTGGCTGGCGCCCTCCTGCCTGAGGTCTTCCCCTCCTTCCCGTGGGCTTCTGAGGCACATTGTCATCATCGTCTAGAAGTTCAATAACATTATGCGAAGCTGCACTACAAGAGTTCAGTCGACCATGAAAAGCTAATTGACAGACAAGATGTCAGGAGTCATGCCTGCTTTAGAAGTGGCCGCATCCTCCATCTCCTCATCATCGTCATCCTTGTAAATGGAAGTCCCAGAAGTCGCAGCACTGCGAGTTTCAGAGTTCACTCGGTCAAGATGAAGAATGAGTCGATTGAAATATGGAGGTTTCCAAACAAAGCAAAAGTAAAGAGGCAAAACGAGGTACTTACGTAGAAGCTACGGGAACATCCACCTTGATCCTAGGTAGAGCCTTCCGAGGCTTTGTAGGGGCAACTTTGGGCTGCTTCGACACCTTTTTAGTCGGTTCGGGAGAAGACGTTCGGGTGCGCTTCGATGCTTGCTTACTCCGAATGACCACTTTGCCCCGCACGCTTGCCAGGTTGTGCTTCTGCTTAGAGCGTCTTTCAGAACGAGGTGGGGAGTCGACTTCTTCACCAATGCTTGAGTCTTCACTCTCTTCCCTATCCTCGTCATCATATTTCCAACCGGCCCTGTCGCCACCGCTCGCTTCTCCTTCACGGTCTTGCTCCCCATTGGGCATCGAGTACATCTCGGTATAGATCTGTGAAGTAAAGAATTGGACAAGTATCAGTCAGAGTCAAAGACATTTACAAATCAGAACAAAAGGCACTCGGGAGTGAAGGTCAAACCTTGTCTGGTGCGTTGAAGGAGTCGAGTGGTTGAATTCTCCTGGACCCCTTGGGGTTGTCCTTGTTTCCAGTGATGCCCTGCAACCACTGCTCCACCATCTCCTCGGTGACTTCCTCCGGGTGAATCCGAGTGGTGTCTTCAATGCCCGAGTACATCCACATAGGATGATCGCGAGCCTGGAGTGGTTGGATGCATCGACTGAGGAACACCTCCAGCAGATCCATGCCAGTCATGCCATCACGGACTAATTGGACTACTCGTTCAACCAGCATGTTCACCTCTACTTTCTTGGCTGAAGTCACTTTCAATGAGGAGGGCTGCTGGACCCGCTCCATGGAGAAGGGAGGAAGACCAGTCGACTGCCGAGGAGTCGGTTGATCCTTACAGTAAAACCAGGTCGACTGCCACCCTCTAACTGAATCAGGAAGAGTCATAGCTGGAAAAGTACTCCTGCCCCTCATCTGAATCCCTAGACCTCCGCACATCTGAATCACATGTGTCCTCTCATCACTAGGATTAGCCTTTTTCACAGATTGGGAACGGCAAGTGAAGATGTGTTTGAAGAGACCCCAGTGTGGTCGACAACCCACGAAATTCTCACACATAGACACGAATGCAGCGAGGTATATGATGGTGTTGGGGGAAAAGTGATGAAGTTGAGCTCGTAAAAAATTCAAGAAACCTCGGAAAAACGGATGAGGGGGCAAAGAGAAACCGCGGTCAACATGGGTCGTGAGGAGGACGCACGCACCCTCCTGCGGCTGCGGCTCGGTCTCGTTGCCCGGCAACCTCCAAGATCCGTGGGAAATCAAGCCCCCTTTAGCCAGATCCTCCAGGTCATCCTTCGAGATCATGGACCGGATCCAGTCGCCCTAGATCTAGCCGGGCGGCAGGCTGGCCCTCGACGACGATCCCCCCCCCCCCCCGACTCGTCTTCTTGCCCTTCGCCACCGTCGTCGCCTTCTTCGCGCGCTCCAAGGCCACCATCTTGTCCTTCCCCATCGCAGAGGGCTGCACACGGACGGGGCGGCGACGTCGTAAGTGGAGGCGAATTCGGTGGAGAAGCAGAGGAAGAAGAAGGGGAATGGCGAGCACTGTGCAGAATACATCGGCCGCAATGTTTTATATAGGCCCGTTTCCGAGTGGCTGACTCGTGGGCCCAAGTGATCCTAACAAATCCCATAACAATCGCGCGCTAGGCACGTGGAGAAAAAGGCGGCACGGAGATCGAGGCGCCCCTGCCTAATCCGTCCCGTTTACTGTGGTGCCCTCCGCCCCGCGCGCTTCCCCAAATTTCGAATCCCGTGAGATCTGGGAACGGCAGTACAACCAATCGCACCAAAGATTTCATGCTGCTCCAACACTTGAAGAATATCAGCATAAGTTCATTTGACCAAGTCTGAATGGATCAAGGCGAATGCAAATGAATTTGGAGTTTCAACATGATTCATCGGCCCAGGAAGAATGCCTCCAAAGCATAAAAATTGGGTCAAAATCATCTCCAACCTCTTCTCCATTCGAACCCCGATCCATTCGGGGGCTAATGACGATGACATGTACCTAGGGTAGGGTAACAGGCCTGACCTAGACACCCTTCCCAAGGACATTGCCCTACGGTCAAAAGCATTCAAAGAACAACAACATTCACCGACTGAAATCACCTCAGAGTGCAATCCACTCGACCAACAGTTCTACTCGGATAACCCAATTCCGACCAGCACATAGTCATTCGACCATAACAGAAACCACTCGGAGTATAGAATATCTAAGGTCACTCAGGATGGCAATGGACAGGCGTTCACTCCGTAGTCTTAAAGGTCATTAATAGTCATTTATAGCAGACGTTACCAGTAACGTCTCTGTCTTAACTTACATTGAACTCTGTGTAACCAAGGGCTGGAGGGGCCTGGCGCACTCTATATAAGCCACCCCCCTCCTCTGGCACAAGGGTTCGCACCCCCTGTAACTTCACGCATAATCCAGTCGACCGCCTCTAGGCACTGAGACGTAGGGCTATTACTTCCTCCGAGAAGGGCCTGAACTCGTAAATCTTGCGTGCACAACCTCATCGTAGCTAGGATCTTGCCTCCTCCTGCGTACCCCCTATTCTACTGTCAAACTTAGAACCACGACACATACCCACATGACCTCTTCTGATCTGCAGCTGTCCTCTTGATTGTCTCAATAATCAGGCTCATGACTTTGAATTTTGGGGGCACATCAAACAACTGCAGTAGGTTGATGGAGTGACCTCTGATCATTCTATGATCTCCAGACTTAGGCAACAATGTATGCCTCAATATAGTGTTGATTGTGGTCAATCAAGACAACAAATAGTAAATAGAGCCCATCTTGTGAGTTTCCAAGGCTTTGTCAGGAATCTACTTGTACATATTTGCCATGGAGTTGTGATCCTTCTTCTTCTTGGCATATACATCTATGTCATCCTCTTGCTCTTCAGGTGCATTGATCAATTTTGCCCATTCATCAAGTGTAGACTGGTACCTAGTACCTTCAGACATCCAGACAATTTTCCCATCAGGATAAAAGTGTGTTGTGGAGTAGAATTGCATGATGAGTTCATCATTCCACTTGGTCAGCTTCTGACCCACAAACTTGTCCACTCCACATAGACTGAAGCTCTCGTGCACTCCTGGAAAATGGTCTTCATTGTTCTCAATGTATTTCCAATCTTCCCACTTCATATCACAAACAATTGGCTTCTTGTCAAGCAATATGGTCTCATAGAAATCCTACTGCTCTTTGGTATGGAACTTGTAGTTCACAGCAGTCCTTCTCCTTATAGCATATGGATCTGATTGTCTCCATAGCCTAAGACCTGCATCCTTTCTGATCTTCATGTTTTCTGCCACTGGATGGCTATCGTCATGGTCTGGAATCTTGGGTTTGAGTTTCCTAAGCACTTGGGCTTCAACATCTTCTTCATCAACCTCAGTTTCAGGCACTGGGGCCTTGTTCTTCTCAGCAGCTAGAATCTTTCTTGTGCTCCTCATGGGTGCAGTCTTTGGAGCTTGAGCAGAAGCTTTGGGAGCTGTCTTGGGATTAGAAGGGGCAGCCCCAGACTTGATGGCATGTCCCATCAGCTTTTGAGTCTTTGATGCTAGTGCAGCATCTTCTTATTCTTCATCATCATCAGAATCTATTACCATGGTTGATGTTCCAAGTACTTTTGCAGTTGTGGTTCTTGCCCTTTTCTTCTTCTTGCCAGCAGCCACATCATCATCTGACTGTTCTATAGTGAACTGCATGGTTTCTCGTATTGGAACTTTTCTTGGCTTGGATGTTGGCACCCTTCTGGCAGGAGTTTTCTTCTTCATCCCTAGCTTGATAGTGGCAGCTGGACCATATTCCTTTTTCAGCACCTTCTTCTTAGAGCCGACATCTTCCTCAGCAGCAACATAATCTTCATCTTCTGAGTCAGAATTTCTGTTCCTCCTTGTCCTTGTAGCTGCTTTGGGCAAGTTGCTTGGGGTGCTCCTGCTACCCTCATCATAGCTTCTAGAGGGACGAGTGCCCTCACTCATGTTCACCTGCTCTTCTGACTTGTTCTGGCTATCACTCTGATCAGACATTCTGTCAAAGCAAACTGACAGTTGACCATGTGAATAGTTATGTATGAGATAGAGTGGATGAGCATCACAAAGTGCAGAGATTTTGCAAAACAAATGAGTCAAAAACTTAGTTTTAGTTATCCACAGAAAGCATTTCGGAGCTACCGATTTGTTAAACTCTGTGACACCGAAGCAACTTTTGGAGTCTAAACTAGTGACATCGATCAGACCGAGACACAGCTCGGTGACTCCGAGAATGCTAGGGTTTCACTGAGAGTTGAACTCGGTCACACCGATTTGCAAGTTTCCGTCAGACCGAAAAGTGCAAGTACAATGGCCTAAGCCAAATCGGTGAGACCGATTTCCACAACTCGGTCGGTCAGAGATGAGTTCGGCGGAAACCTAACCCTAAATTTTCGAATCAAATCTAATCTAAAGGATGTTTTTGCTGGACAGGATGATCTCATACGTGTTAAAGAACATGGCATTTGCTTTGTGCTATGAATCGGAGTAAAGGAACATCACAAAGATTCGAACTCATACCCTAGTTCGGTGATGAGCTTGCTACGGCGGCAATGGCGGTGTTGAAATCCGTTGACAGCGACGGAGACCAGTGGCGGGAGGTCGCTGGCGACGAGAGGACGATCCGGAGACCCGAGGCGGCAGATCAGGACACGCGCGGGCTGAGAGGTTTTGGAGGAATTTCCAAAATTTGACCCGTTGGTATATATATATATATATATCCTGACCCTGCCAGTGTGACCGAGTGGAACAACTCGGTGGCACCGAGATGCAGAATCGCAAGCGGTTACTGCAACTCGGTGTGACTGAAAAGTTCTAATCGGTTGCACCGAGATTGAAAATCTAGATCAACTCAGTGAACTCGATCAGACCGAAAAGGATGAATCGGTCAGACCGAAATGCACAGAGAGGTTTTGGACATTTAAGTTTATGACGAATCAGGGACTCCGAGTGCTCCTCACACAGAGTGTTCAAATCTGACTTGATCAAACTTTGTGATGTAGCATGAATAGAGTTTGAGACGAGAAGAGCATAGATAGCTAGAGGAAGTTCTTAGGCATTCTTGTCCATCCATTTGGCAAAAGAAAAAGAGCCAAACAATCAAAGCAACAAGTGGATGTCCTTGAATGGGTAAAATATGCAACCAACATTCTCACACAATAAAATGGCAAAAGAAATATGACAAAGCATGCACAAACACTCTAGCATCTATCAAGCAATTGGCGATGACTAGGTCATCCATATATGAGTATATTGACTTAGGAGTCAAATGAGAACATTTGATCATAGGTCATACTCATCATTCAAGCACAAGTGGGGTTTCCACTTTTACATAAAGCATTGTTGTGTTCACACCATTAGAGTTGCTTTAGCTCAATATTTTGATTAAAGCTCCCCCTAGATGTGATATCCCCCCTAAGAGGGATGAACTAACCTTGGGTTTTGTCGATGATGACTTCATGTAGATGTTGAAGATGTGGATGCTCAATGTTGATGTAGATCATTCAGAGCAATCTATTGGAGTGAGTTGCACTTTCAATAGCTACATGGGTTAGTCCCACAAGGAACAAACAAGGATATCCATAGACATAGAGTGAAGTTCACACAAGATGATGTCCATGAAAGCATTGGGTTACCTTGTCCCTTGTCGTACCAACAACAGGGTTTGTGACTCCTTGAACTAGTGCAAGATATGGAAGTTGTTTGCACTTGTCCTCGCCAAGATGATATGAGTGAAGTATGTTGGCGGAGTTACCCTCAAGAACTCTCTAGTTCTTCTTCTTCGGGATCCACGTCAACTTGATGGGAATCCTTGGAGTTGTAGTCATACTTGATGAAGTAGAACTTGATGTAGTCTTGGCAACCCACTTGACCAAGGCCTTGGGAGCTTCTTCAAATGCATCAATCTCTTCTTGAAACTTGTCCTTGCCTTTTTGCTTGTGGTCTTGTGGTGGAAGATCATCTTGAGCTTGTGTCCCCTCGAAATAAGAAGGATCATACTTCTCTTGTTGAGGAACAAACTTCGTCTTGGGGTATTGATCTTCTTCCCACCCAACTCCATTGGCATTGAACTTTCGTTCAAAACTAATACCTTGATTCTTCCGGTGCCTTCTTTGCTTGCGTACAATTTCCTCAAATTGTTTACTTCTGGCAAGGCTCTTGTAAACACCTTTCTCTATAATTCCCTTCAATAAGCTATTTTCTTGCTCAAGTGTAACTTGGCTAAGAGAATCATTAGTGGAATCAAGAGAACTACTAGAAGCAACAATATTGGATTTAGCATGATTATTGTTACTACTAGAAGAAGAATCTTTCTTACTCTTGTTGCTAGATTTTACTTGTGGCATGTAAGTAGACAAGAGTAAATGCTTGGCAATGTAAGAAGAACTTTTCTTGCAAAGATCATCATTGATTGCTTTTAAGAACCCATGCTCTTGCTCAAGGTTGAGCTTTTCAAATAGTAGCTTCTCATGAGTATTTAAAAGTTCTCGATGATCTTCCAAGGTAGTTTCATGAGCTAACTTAAGAGTGTTTAGTTCTTTAGTTAGATGCTCAATCTCCTTCTTATCATCATCATTCATTTTATCTTGATTAGCATGATTCATAGCAAGTTCATCATAGTTTTCATCACTAGAGTTGTCAACAAGTAAATCATCATCACCTAGTGTGACGCCCCGAGACCGATGCTCGAGAAGACTTCCTTATTTTCGTGATCACCGTGTGTTTCTTTTGTGCTTGCTCTTTTATTTTTGCTTTGCATCATGCCATCATGCCATCATGTCATTAATCTTTGCATCATGAGCTTTGCATCATGTCATTTAATTCAACCAGTTAAATCGTATGGATCTTCGGTCCATTTAAATCGAGGGAAATGTACATGGTGATTTCTCTTTATAACTTATATCCTCCCAATATTATTAGGGAGCTATAAAAATAGTATTCCATTGTTTTGGAATTGATCATAACACACTTGCAAAATATATCCCATGCCATTGTGATCTCAACTCTTGGTCTCCAACCTTGCCCATAATTTCTTCATCATTTTCCGGAGCTCCATATAAACATCTCAACATTTTTGGCCTTTCCTAAAACTTGTCCTAGTTCAAACCATTTGAATTAAATTCAAATGGGTTTGAATTTAAATCTTGCTTTCGCGCCAACTTCTATTTTCTTGGATCAAACTCATTTTTACGAGTCCGTGAAAATTATCCCCGTGTCCGTGAAAATTATCCTCGTGCCCTACTCGTTCTCTAACCATTCTTTTCTTCCCTTTTCTTTCTCTTTATTTTCTGTTTTGAAAAGAGAGAGAGAAGGAGTCCAACAGCCAGCAGGCCTCCTGGCCTTTTTCCTCTCCCCTCCTCCCAAGGCCTAGGCACAGCCCCTTCTCTACTGGGCCGGCCTCCCAAGTCCCAGCCGGCGCCCATCGACCGAACCCTAACCCCCCTGCCCGACCCCCTTCTCATCTCTCGATCCCTCCCTCTCGTTCCCCACTCCGCCGCCAGCCACTCGTCCCGATCGGGATCGTCCTCGATCCTCTGCCTCCTCCCTCCTAGCGTCGCCTCCACCTTGAGAACCCCGCGCCCGACCTCCTTCTCGCCGCCCTTGGTGCCGCGCCACCGGTCCTCCCCCTCGCCCTCGTCGACGACCAGCGCTGCCCGTGCAGCCTCCCCTCCTCCGCGTCGTCGCCTCGCCATGGCGCCGCGCCCGGCCTCCCGCACCACTACCTTCCCCAGCAAGCTCCACCGCCCCTTGTCTCACCCGCGTCGGCGACCAGCAGCAGGTCGTTGCTCCGCGCCGTCCCTGCCGTCTTCGGTGCCGCGCTGGTGAGCGCCACCGCCGGGGCTGCGTCAACTCGCCGCCCTCTGCCTCGCCAGCGCCACCTTGCTCCACATCCTGCTCGTCCCGGACCTCCTTCCCCGCGCCGAGACCCGCTGCCGTCGCCCCCTGCATCCTCTGCTCCGAGCAGGAGGACGAGCGCTCGACCGCGCGTGTTGACTGCGCCCCTGCTCCGTCCTCGTGCCCGCCGGGCCTCCTCGGCTTTGACCGGCGACCTCCGCAAGTTGAGGATCAAGACCCGAGACCTGAGACCCGTGGCCTCCGAGGCTTCCTCTCTGAATGGTTTCGTCAAGTGCCCTTCGGCGTGATCAAGACCGCGAGCACCACGGATCCATCAAGTACCTCTTCCGGTGATTCGAACGTCTACGTAACGTGTACCTCTACGCTCAAAAACGTTGGATGCGCCAAGTTCCACTACCGCCGACGTACATTTCGCCAAGTACCACTACCGTCGACCCCGAAGCCCTCGGATTCGTCAAGTCCGAAGATGCAAGTACCACTCCGAACCATGTACGACGACCGTCGCCGAAGACCCGTGTAAAGTGAACGTGAACGACTACCGTCGCGAGTACCTCTACCGTCGCCATGTACAACTACTTCCACTACGCCCGCGAGAACGTCTACTTCCACTGCCGTCGCGAGAACGACTACTTCCACTACTACCGTCGCGGAACAACTACTTCCCACGACGACCCGTGAACGACTACTTCCTCTACATCGTACCGAACCCGAACCGCTCCGAAATGCACGCGTCGAAGGTATAACCCCGAGAAGTCCTTCCGAGAACGAATGTTGTGTGATGTATGAGATGAACCGCGTGTTTGCACCGTTTGCGGTTGTTCGTTGCGATGCCGTTCTTTTGCCATGCCACCGACTCGTGGGAAACCCGGTAACCGGGATCACCCCATCCTTCTATCACGTGTCACGCTCACGCCACGCTTCCTTTTGCACCGGTATCTTCATGAGTACCGGAACCGATATGTTGCCGTGGCACCATTTTCGGATTCGTTGCCGTGGCACACTTTCTTTCCGCCACGGTGACAAATGCTTCTTACTGCTCTTATCAACATTTTCATAATAATTGCATAAGCTTGCACATGTCATCCGCATCATGATAACAACAATTAAAATGTTTAAAATGTTGTTTGTTTAAATTTGCTTAAATGCCATGCTAAATGATTTATTTCATAACTAAATAACCGTAGCTCCGATTTTAATAAACTTTATATGTAAATGGGGTGGAAAAATGCCTAGCTTAACACGGTGCACTTGCTTTGCATGTTTAACAACTCTAAAATTATGTTTAGGGCAGAACAGTACCAAATCTAATATATGCTCATGAGGATTTTCCGGACTTGTTGTTTGTTGTTTTGGCCTCATTTAAATTTGCCTAGATAGGTAGTTTTTAATATGCTTCACCCCTCGCCATGTTAATCAACATTTAATATTGTTGGGTACATAAACAAGAGTGAACTAAATAAATGTTGTGAAGTTTCGTCAATATGCAACTCGTTGCATATTGAGCTCCACTTAACTTGTAGTATTGTTTGTTGCACTTTGCCATGCCATGCTCATTAAACCGGACATGCATCATACTTGATTGTGCATTATGCCATGTCTATGTGATGGTTGTTTACTTTTTTGCCTGTTTCTTTCCAGGTTGCTTCTCTCGTTAGCTTCAGTTTCGTTCCGGAGCTGTGAGGATTCGTTCGTCTTCGTCCGTTTGTCTTCTTCATGGACTCGTTCTTCTTCCTTGCGGGATTTCAGGCAAGATGACCATACCCTCGAAATCACTTCTATCTTTGCTTGCTAGTTGCTCGCTCTTTTGCTATGCCTATGCTGCGATACCTACCACTTGCTTATCATGCCTCCCATATGGTTAAACCAAGCCTCTAACCCACCTTGTCCTAGCAAACCGTTGTTTGGCTATGTTACCGCTTTTGCTCAGCCCCTCTTATAGCGTTGTTAGTTGCAGGTGAAGATGAAGTTTGTTCCTTGTTGGAACATGGAGATGTTGTTCCTTGTTGGAACATGTTTACTTGTTGGGATATCACAATATCTCTTATATTATTAATGCATCTATATACTTGGTAAAGGGTGGAAGGCTCGGCCTTAAGCCTGGTGTTTTGTTCCACTCTTGCCACCCTAGTTTCCGTCATATCGGTATTATGTTCCCGGATTATGCGTCCCTAACGCGGTCGGGTGATTTATGGGACCCCCTTGACAGTTCGCTTTGAATAAGACTTTACCAGCGAGGCCCAACATTGGTTTTACCATTTGCCTCACCTATGTCCTTTTATTTCCCTTGGGTTTCTGGAGCCCGAGGGTCATCTTTATTTTAGCCCCCCGGGCCAGTTCTCCTTCGAGTGCTGGTCCAAACCGAGCGATGTCCGGCGCCCCCTGCGCAATCAGGGTCTATGCCAACCCGATGTCTTGCTCATCCGGTGTGCCCTGAGACCGAGATATGTGCAGCTCCTGTCAGGATTTGTTGGCACATCCGGGCGGCTTTGCTGGTCTTGTTTTATTACTGTCGAAATGTCTTGTAGCCGGAATTCCGAGACTGATCGGGTCTTCCCGGGGAGAAGGAATATCCTTCGTTGATCGCGAGAGCTTATAATGGGCTAAGTTGGGACACCCCTGCAGGGTTTGAACTTTCGAAAGCCGTGCCCGCGGTTATGTGGCAGATGGGAATTTGTTAATGTCCGGTTGTAGAAAACCCGAAGTTGACCTTAATTAAAATACATCTACCGCGTGTGTAACCGTGATGGTCTCTTCTCGGCGGGGTCCGGGAAGTGAACACGGTTGTTGGAGTTATGTTTGACGTAAGTAGTTCAGGATCACTTATTGATCATAGTTGTTCGACCGTGCTTTGCCTTCTCTTCTCGCTCTCATTTGCGTATGTTAGCCACTATATATGCTAGTCGCTTGCTGCAGCTCCACCTCATACCTTTTACCCTACCTATATGCTTAAATAGTCTTGATCTCGCGGGTGTGAGATTGCTGAGTCCCCGTGACTCATCAGATACTTCCAATACCAGTTTGCAGGTGCCGATGAGACCGGGCAGGTGACACACCCGAGCTCAAGGAGGAGTTCGATGAAGATCTTGTCCTTTATGTTGTTTCGTTCTAGTCGATCAGTAGTGGAGCCCAGTTGGGGTCGATCGTGGACCTTTGTCGCTTTTGGGGTTTCTTATTTTATTTTGGCTCCGTAGTCGGGCCCTGATTGTAACTGTATGATGTACTGTTTTATTTATGTATTTGTGTGAAGTGGCGATTGTAAGCCAACTATGTATTTCTTTCCCTTATGTATTACATGGGTTGTGTGAAGATTACCTCACTTGCGACATTGCTTTCAATGCGGTTATGCCTCTAAGTCGTGCTTCGACACGTGGGAGATATAGCCGCATCGAGGGCGTTACAAGTTGGTATCAGAGCCTTCCCCGACCTTAGGAGCCCCCACTGATTTGATCGTTTTTAGTGGCCGAGTTGTGTCTAGAAAAATGTTTTGACTCATTTAGGAACTATATATCGGAGAGCTTAGGAATTTTTTTTACTTCCCAGTCTCCTCTTCGCTCTGGTAAGGCATCCTGACGTAGAGTTTTCACTCTTCTCTTCTCAAATTTCACTAAAAAAAAATTTTAGGATCACGCGGGTATCTTAGAATCGTTCCGATGGTTTTATGATGACAACATTGTCTTAGTTGCCTCCCGTCAGCAGGGGTTTTAGTGGAGGTGTCCCGGGGAGTTGAGCTCTGAGGTGTTGTCGTCATAATTTTATCATTGCAGTTCTGGAATACCTGAGTTTAGTACGCCGACATCAAAAATCTCTTTTGTATAGTTGTTGGTGAGATAACCCTGATAGCCCAGTACTGAGGCGAGTGCGGGAGTATCGCCATGACTTGTATAACGGATGCTTTTCGAAGGTTGAGGTAGATGATTTCCGAGGATTTCTTGGTTATGTGTTGAAGGATGGATACAGCTGGATCTAGGTATTGTTAGTTTGGGTGATATATTTTGTGTCCCCTGTATCCCCAACACCTGATTGCATAACCAGAAAGTTTCGGGAGTTTATAGGTGGGAATTCAAGTATCTCGTAGGATATCTTTCCAACAGACACATGATACGATATGGGATCTATCATATGTTTGTTTCCGGCTTATTCTGCAAGCCAATCCTTTGTTTTTGATTTGTTTTGTGGTATTCGAGTTGCTTCGATGTCAAGTGTTGAATCCATACCTTTCCTGAACGGTGTTCTCATATTCCTATGTGAATACCAATCCTTCATGATAACTGAGAGTGTCATGTCAACCCTTTTCAACCGGTGCGTTTCTCTTCGAGATGATCCCATCATTCTCCCCATCCGCAAGATCTATTCTAAGTTTTCTCAACGGTGTTTGCTTCATCCGTCCCAAGTTGTCATTGTTTTTCCCGCCCTCCCACCCTTTTTCTTCAAGGACTCAGATTCCTTAACCAAGTATCCATCTTATAGATGGGAAGTCTCTCCATTCTTTTCCGTCAATGTTCTTATCCGGTGATTTCCATGAAGATGCTAACGGAGCCTCAAGTTTATAATTATTTGTTCTTTTATCTTCCCCGGTGTGTTCAATGCAATCTTTCGATGGTGATCACATCTTTTCCTCGTTTCAATATCTTCTCATGCCGGTGCACCTCTTAATCGTCCACTTCTCGCTATTCAATTGTTCCGGAGTGATGAAGATATCTCAGAAGATTCAAGTTTCCATTCTCAATTCACTCAAGTTCTTTTGAGGATGTTATCTCATTCAAGTCATTTAAATCAACCGCTGCAATCTCCCTTTCAAGCAATCGTTTAACGGTGTTTCTTTTGAATGGGCCCTAACCCACAGGTCTTTTTCCAAGATCTTACCTGACTCGTCTAATTTTCTTGGAGCTATTCCCAAATTCTTTTCAAAGTTTGACGTAAGAATGAATTGTCATCAGTCAAATGCCCTTCTCCAAGATCTTTCAAATTCTTTCATCATTGATTCAACCTTTTCAATTTTTAATACGGAGTGCCTCAACAATTCATGGTGGTGTTTATCATCGTCATTCTCGGATTTTAAAGATCGAAGAAGAGTTTCCCTTAAATCTTGTCCATTCTCTTGAAGATTCATGGTTCTAGCTTTATGCCATCCTCCTATAATTGTTTTCGATTGTGAGAATTCTTTTCACCCATCCGGAGCATTTTCAGGAGTCTTTTCAGTTGGATTCTCCGGAGCATTTCGAAGAAGAAGAGGGCAAGAACCACTACTGCCAGAGTTCTTGGCAGACCATCAATGACAAGATATTCTGAAGGAGAAGAGGAAGAACAAGAGGATGTTGCACCAGCACCCAAAGCTCAGAAGCTTATGGGAGATGCTGTCAGATCAGGGGCTGCTCCATCTAAGCCCAAAGCTGCTGCTCCAGCTCAGAAACCCCCAAAACCCAAGAGGAACACCAGAAGTATACCAGCTGAGGAGAAGAACAAGGCCCCAGTGCCTGAAGCTGCTGAAGAAGAGGAAGATGACTCACCTATTTTGAGAAAGCTGAAGCCCAAGATCCCTGACCACAATGATGCACATCCTGTTGCAGAAAACATGAAAATAAGGAAGGATTCATGACTGAGATTATGGAGACAGTCTGATCCATATGCTGTCAGGAGGAGAACTGTTGTGGACTACAGGTTTCACACTAAGGAACAACAAGACTTTTATGAGACAATTTTGCTTGACAAGAAGCCCATTGTGTGTGACATGAGATGGATTGACTGGGAGTACATCAAGGAGAATGAAGATCACTATCCAGGTGTATATGACAGCTTCAAAGCATGTGGAGTTGATACATTTGTTGCCCAGAAGCTCACCAAGTGGAATGATGAGCTTATCATGCAATTTTACTCCACTGCCCACTTCTACCCAGATGGGAAGATCATTTGGATGTCTGAAGGTACAAGGTACCAGTCTACTATTGAAGAATGGGCTTAGTTGATCAATGCCCCAGAAGAAAGAGAGGATGACTTGGATGTTTATGCTGCAAAGAAGAAAGACCATAACACTATGGCCAACATGTACAGAGAGATCCCAGATGATGCTTTAGATACTCATAAGTTTGGATCTGTCCACTTCTTGTTGTCTGGTCTACCTACCATCAAATGGATCATAAGGCACACATTGCTACCCAAGTCAGGTGATCACAAGATGATCAGAGGACATGCTATCAACTTTCTCCATTCGTTTGATGTGCCACAAAAGTTCAAAGTCATGAGTCTGATTGTGGAGACAGTCAAAAGGACAGCAGCTGATCAGAAGAGAAGTTGTGGGTATGCCCCACACATTCAGGAGCTCATCAACTCCAAGATAGGCACATGAAAATATCTATTGGACAAGGAGCACCTGCCCATCTACCCTGAATTTGAAGACAACACTATTGTCATGAATGAAAATAACCCATCATCAGCTCAAGCACATGAGAAGAGAGAGAAGGCAAGGGCAGAGAAAGCTGCAAACATGCCAACTGTTGAAGAGGCATCTCAAGTGTTCTTGAAGACCAAGCAAGATCAGCTTGGATATCTGATCCAATCCACTTTGAGGATTGAGAAGGGCTTGGCCACCCTGACTCAAAACCAAGAGAGTTTGGAGAGGATCATTGAGCAGAAATTCTATGATCTTGATTTAAAGGTAACTGAGATCCAAACTGCAGTTGAGCAGCTACAGGAGGAAGAAGAGGAGAAGAAGGGCAAGTCTACTATAGATGATTTTGCTAGAGTGCCCAGAAGCCAGAGGTCTACTGCAGTGCCAGTCACAGATACTCGAGCTACAACATCAGCTCCAGCAGCTACAGCCTCAGTGCCACCAGCTCCAGCAACCACTCCACCAGCTCCAGCTACATCAACAGAAGCTTTCGTCCTTGGAGTCATCTCTACACCTCCTACCGAAGATCAAGCCTGAGAGTCGTTTAGCACTATGCATTTTTGAACTTTCTGGTAACTTGTTGCCAAAGGGGGAGAAAAATGTATAGATCATAGGCTTCGAGAGAGAGAGAGTGTGGTTTTTTAACTCTCTTGCTATTTTGGTTGAACTACTTTATTGCGCGCTTGTGTGAGATACTTTATGTTTTTGTGAGATACTTGTTTGATCATGTGTTTGATCATATGCTACCCTTAATGCTTGTTGGATGATATTATCTCTTATATCCTTATATGATCATTCACTTGCTTGGTGATGAGTGCATGCTTTTAACTTCTATCATTTTGAGCGCTCCACCAAGATGTACGTGACATGGAAGAGTAACCCATGGTCCTAATCGATTGTGCATTTGCATTCAAAAGCAAATTTTAAATAATGCACAAATTTAGGGGGAGCTCTTGCTTATCACATACTTCTCAAAGCGACGATGTCTTTCAATCTTATTATCATTTGTCGAAGCTTTGATCTATATGTTGTCATAAATTACCAAAAAGGGGGAGATTGAAAGTGCAACTATCCCTGGGTGGTTTTGGTTATTCCTAACAACATATAGCTCATTGAGTTAATGCTCTTTCAAGATAAATATTTCAGGAAAGCTCAATGATTGGCATGGCATGGATGAGAAAAGTGGACCCCTCAAAATGCTAAGGACAAAGGATTGGCTCAAGCTCAAAGCTCAGGACTCTACATTTATTTCATTTTAAGTGATCCAAGATCACATTGAGTCCATAGGAAAAGCCAATACTATCAAGAGGGGATGAGGTGTTGCTTAATAGCTTGCTTGCTCAAAGGGCTTAGTGATATGCTCCAAAAACCCTCAACTACTTTCTCACATCCACATATGTTACAAACCAAAAGTCAAACTCGACCCCACCGAAACTGTCTATCCGGCGCCACCGAGTTCAGTTGACACAGCCACTGCCAGAAACCCTAGTCTTTTCGGTCTCACCGATAGGGATCTCGGTATCACCGGGATGGGATTGTAATCTCTCTGTTTCCCTTCGTAACGTTTTGGTCAAACCGAGATGAGCGATCGGTCCCACCAAGATTGCCATGCAAACTCTCTGTTTCCCTTTCATAACGTTTCGGTCCAACCGAGATGAGTGAATCGGTTCCACCGAGTTTGCCTGACCAACTCTCTATTTATTTATTACCAAAATCGGTCTCACCGAGTTTGTGTAATCGGTCTCACCGAGATTACGTTATGCCCTAACCCTAATGAAATCAGTCTCACCGAGTTGACGTGTCGGTCCCACCAAAAATCCTAACGGTCACATTATGAACTAAATCGGTCTGACCGAGTTTCACGATTTGGTCCTACCGAGTTTGGTAAATTGTGTGTAACGGTTAGATTTTGTGTTGAGGCTATATATACCCCTCCACCCACTCTTCATTCATGGAGAGAGCCATCAGAACATGCCTACACTTCCAACATATATTTTCTGAGAGAGAACCACCTACACTTGTGTTGAGGTCAAGATATTCCATTCCAACCACATAAATCTTGATATCTAGCCTTCCCCAAGTTGCTTTCCACTCAAATCGTCTTTCCACCAAATCCAATCCTATGAGAGAGAGTTGAGTGTTGGGGAGACTATCATTTGAAGCACAAGAGCAAGGAGTTCATCATCAACACACCATTTGTTACTTCTTGGAGAGTGGTGTCTCCTAGATTGGCTAGGTGTCACTTGGGAGCCTCCGTCAAGATTGTGGAGTTGAACCAAGGAGTTTCTAAGGGCAAGGAGATCGCCTACTTCATGAATATCTACCCGAGTGAGGCAAGTCCTTCATGGGCGACGGCCATGGTGGGATAGACAAGGTTGCTTATTCGTGGACCCTTCGTGGGTGGAGCCCTCTATGGACTCGCGCAACTGTTACCCTTTCTGGGTTGAAGTCTCCATCAATGTGGATGTACGATAGCACCACCTATCGGAACCACGGATAAAAAATCTCCGTGTCAACATTGCGTTTGCTCCCTCAAACTCCTCCCTTTACCTTCATATGCAATTGTGTTACATTCCGCTGCTATACTCTTAGAATTGCATGTGTAGGTTGATTGCTTGACTTGTGCTAAGTTGCTAAAATTTGCCAAGAACTAAAATTCGGAAAATGCTAGATTTTTATTTGGTCAAGTAGTCTAATCACCCCCTCTAGACATACTTTCGATCCTACAGCTTTGTTGACGTACTTCTGCAATGAGAACGAAACAATGAGAACTTCTGCAATCTCGAACTTCTGCAAATGAACTTAAGAAAATGAACTCCATATTACCTTCACAGTTCCCCTCAACTTGTTCTCACTAGCTCGAGTCCCGGGGATAGTACTAAGTGCATCAGAGGCTTGAAAGATGCTTTTGTTCAGCTTCGAAGACTACAAAGTAATAAAATGAGTTAGTAGCACTAAAGCTGATTTCATCCAACCGTCGGTTGAAAAGAGATAAAAACAACTTACCACTCTGTTCATGAGGGGTCCGTACTCCCTAAACCCGCCTTGAAGCTCTCTGATGCTCTCGTTGTAGGCTTCATTCTCGGAGTCGTCATCGAACAGGTCTTCGGCATCTGCTGTCGTCCACTGGGGCCTCAGACGCAGACGATGCTTGATGCCATCATCGTACCACAACATGTGATCCTCGTAATCGTCCCAGTCAATCACTCTCCTCTCCGTGTGTTTGTGGCCTTTCCACTCGTTCCATTCCTTCACGTATCTCGCATGCTGGGCTTCCCAATCTATGATTGCCTGGTTCTTCTGCCTGCTCACCCTGCAATGCATAAGAAATAATGTAAAACACCCTTCTTGTATGAATGTAAAACATCAAAACAAGAACTTGGAATCGATGAGGACGACTTGTGGTACTCACTGGTGTAGGTCCACGATACCGGTGGCTACGACCTACACCAGTGAGTACCACAAGTCGTCCTCATCGATTCCAAGTTCTTGTTTTGATGTTTTACATTCATCCACCGGTAACGATATAGGTAGGCGAGTCCGGCGGGCCCCCAACTGTACCCCGCGTCCCAGTCCTTTAGGAAGTCAAGATACATCCATAGGGCAGAGTTCCCAGAGCAGTCCGGAAACACTATCTCTGTGAGAAGATACCACAGGTAGGCCCTAGTGTACTGCTCCACCACCCGGGGTTCGGCATCTTCCGGGCACTTGCTCCGGTGCTCGAGGAGCCATGGCAGCGGTATGCCGGAAATTCGGTTGCTCTTAGCGGGGGGGGCAGTCCCCGATGAGGGTGACAACCCTATCGTGCCAGTTCATCCTCTCCACTCGCCCTGTGAGAGCACGACCCTCGAGCAATAGGGCCGTAATCATCGCCCAATCCTCGAGGGTCATGGTCATCTCCCCACATGGAAGATGGAAGCTATGCGTCTCTGGACGCCACCGGTCGATCAAAGCCGTGAGAGTTGAGTGGACGAGCGTCGGCGGCTTACGCTTGAACTGCAGGACGAAACCTAATAGTCGGGCTCTCCTGAAGAACGGTGTGAACCGCTCGTCGTATTCCAACTTAACCGTCGTCTTGTGAGCCCTCATCCGCAGTGGCGGCAGCATCTGTGAAAATCAATAACCAAAGCATAATTAGCATGGACATAATAGTTAGCAACTTGTTTTCATCAATTGTAAAGATTTGGTTAAGAATGGTAATTACCACTCCATTCTCAATGAAATGGGCACGATGACGCTTGTCGAACTTAGTGTCAAGCATGGTGTACTTCATGCCGATGTCGTCCGCAAGAGGTGGCCTCCTAATTTTTTTGCATAAACATAAGCATAAGCATATCAAAAGAATTTTTAACATGAACTAGGAAACATATAGATGCATAACAAAGGTTCATCACATCCAGAAAAACCTATGAGTTCAATCTTTGAATAATCATATGAAGATTTTTTTAACATGAACATGAACTAAATAAAATGCATATATCAAGATGCAATCACCAAGGTTAAAAAAAATAAAATACATATATCAAGATGCAATGACCATGGTTCAAATGCATCATATCATATCATATTTCTCCGACAACATCCAACATGCATCATATCATATTGTTTTCAAAAACAAAAACCATGAACTAGGGTTCATCTTGAGGGGTTAACCATGTTTACTCCAACAAAATCCACTACTTGCATCATATAAGATCCACATGCATCCTATATCAAAACAAATATCTCCAATATTCATCATACCATAATTTTTTTTAACACAAAAAATTATGAACTAGGTTCATCTTGAGGGTTCAACATTTGTTCTCCAACTATATCCACTACTTGCATCATAGCATATCAACATGCATCATCATATCACAATAAATTCCTCCAACATGCATCATATAAAAAATCCTCCAAAAATAATATGAACTAGGGTTCATCTTCACATAACCATACCAACTAGTGACTAGAGTTCATACCTAACACAATATAACATCTATAATCAACCTAAATCAATCCTGGGGTTCAAGATTTTTAAATCGAGTTCAAAAAGGGGAGTGATTTGAATCAAATAATGCGACGGATCGGAAGCTATTTGACTAAAACTAATTGGAGGGATCGAAGGAGCTTACTTTTCTTTCTTCGGGGCCATCTCGATCCACAAAAATGGTGAAGAAACGACGAAGATCAGAGGGGGAGTGGAGGAGATGAGAGAGGGGGTGAGAGGAACAACTCCTCTGTTCTTGGGGTGGCTGGGTGGGGGATAAGGGGGTGGGGCAGCTGGCCCGCGGGCTTATAACTGCCCACACCCTACCGCCAGGGTCCCTGGCGGTAGGATCGGACGGGCTACCGCCAGGACCAGCAACGGTAGGGTGGGACAGAGGGGGACGAAGGGCGTTACTGCTGCTAACGTGGATGTTTCCTACCGCCGTAGGTTCTGGCGGTAGGCTATAGCATCCTACCGTCGGGCCTCGTGCCGGTAGGAGAAATGGTCAAATCTCGAGAAAAAAATCAAACAGGGGTCAGATCTCGATTTTGTTTGACAAAAGGGTCAAAACACAAAATTTTGCCCTGAGAGGAGGTCGATTTCATCTGCGACCCGCCTCCACGATCCTTAAATATTGCAGGCTCCACGATCCGTGTGATTGGTTTTTTGCTCCACTCGTGTACCGAGGTGCGTGGAGTCCCGAGGCAACACTGAGCCGACGTACGCCGCGTCATATCAATCTGCAAGTTGAGGCTGCTGCGTATATACGCTTGAAGCCCTGAGTACGCAGCGTCCACATCAGCTGGTCGTTCCACCGAGTTCCGCTGCTCCATGTACAACATCATCGAGTAGCTGTTGTTGTTTCGTTCAAGTCCCGAGGCTGCTGCTGTTGCTTCGCATCACGTCAAGCATAAGTCGAGATCGGTTTTAATTACTAGTACTCGTGGCCGATCTAGCACTCAAGTGAAGGCTACACTACTAGTTTTTTCATCGTCAACTGCTACGTCGACTGGCCGTACTACTAGGTGCTACTGTTCCTTGCTCTGTTTGCTCCGCATATTAATTCTGTTGAGAATTTTCTACCGGCTTGTACTACTTTGTGTACACAGATTTATCTACACTCATGGTATCCATGAAGTATGATGTTCCGCTGCTGGATCGTGACAGGTTTACCCTATGGCAAGTCAAGATGCGGGCGTTGTTGGCACAGGCCGACTATGATGAAGCACTAGATAGTTTTGGGAAGAATCGGATTCAGGAATGGACTAATGCGGAGAAAAGAATAGATCATAAGGCTTTGTCACAAATTCAACTCCATTTGCATAATAATATTTTGCAGGAAGTTTTAAGCGAGAAAAATGTCGCCGCTGTATGGTTAAAGCTGGAAGGGATTTGCATGACAAAAGATCTCACTAGTAAGATGCATGTGAAGCAAAAATTATTCCTGCACAGGTTACCCAAGGGAGGTAATGTTTTGAATCATATTTCAGAATTTAAAGAGATCATATCTGATCTAGCTGCAATGGAGGTTAAGTATGAAGAGGAATATACTGCTTTAATGTTACTTTGTTCACTGCCAAGTTCTTATACCAATTTTAGAGACACCATATTATATAGTCGTGATACTCTCACACTTAATGGAGTTTATGAAGCTTTGAACTCTAAGGAGAAGATGAAATTAATGGTGCCTCATGATGGTTCGAGTTCATCCCAAGCCGAGGGATTATCTGTTCGTGGCAGGACAAAGGAGAAGAACTCCAATAATGAAAACGGAGGCAAAAGTAAAAACGGCTATAGGGGCCGGTCGCAATCCAAAGACAAGAAATATTGCAGATATTGCAAGAGAGACGGGCATGACATCTCAGAGTGTTTCAAGTTGCAGAATAAAGAAAAGAGGAAAGGTAACAAACAAGGTGAAAATTCTGCTAACGTTGCTCGTGATGATAGTTCCGACGATGCTCTTGTCGTTATTGCTGGATGTGCTGAGACCAATGATGAGTGGGTACTTGACATTGCATGCACTTTTCATATGTGTCCACATAGAGATTGGTTTAATACTTTTGATTCTACTACTGCTCCTGGTTCCATTTTGGGTTTCGATAATTCACCATGCAAGATTGAAGGCATAGGTTCCGTTCGTATCAAGATGTTTGATGGCACAGGCAAAACTTTGACAGATGTTCGGTATATTCCGAAGATGAAGAGAAATCTTATTCTACGAGTGCCCTTGATGCAAAGGGGTACAAATATTCAGGTGGAGATAGTGTTTTGAAGGTCACCAAAGGCTCCCTTGTTGTGATGCAGGTGACTTAAGTTCGACCAATAGTCTTTATTACCTTTGAGGTTATACCATTTCAGGTAATGCTACTCCAGTTGTTTCAAAAAATTCTGACTGTGATGCTGCTAACCTTTGGCATATGCGTCTTGGACATATGAGTGAACTTGGTTTGGCAGAGTTAAGTAAGAGAGGTCTTCTTGATGGATATGAACCTGGTAAATTGAAATTTTGTGAGCATTGTATCTTCGTGAAGTTCAACACTTCGACTCATACAACCGAAGGTATTCTTGATTATGTTCATTCTGATTTATGGGGACCATCTCGCAGAAAGTCACTAGGCGGTGCTAGTTACATGCTCACTATTATTGATGATTATTTGAGAAAAGTTTGGCCTTATTTCTTGAAGCATAAATATGAAACATTCTTAGTTTTTAAGGAGTGGAAGATTATGATTGAAAGACAAACTGAAAATAAGGTAAAAATACTTCGCACTGATAATGGTACGGAATTATGTTCTAAGCAATTTAAGAATTATTGCAAGTCTGAAGGCATTGTCAGACACTACACCGTTCCTTATACCCCTCAACAAAATGGTGTTGCTGAGCGTATGCATAAGACCATTATTTCCAGAGCCCGTTGTAAGTTGTCCAATGCAGGTTTGCATAGGCATTTTTGGGCTGAGGCCACTTCCACTGCTTGTTATCTTATTAACCGTTCACCATCTATTGCTCTTAATAAGAAAACTCCAATTGAGATATGGTCTGGTTCACCTGCTGATTATTCACAGTTGAGAGTTTTTGGTTGCACTGCTTATGCTCATGATGATAATGGAAAGTTGGAGCCTAGAGCTGTTAAGTGCATCTTTCTTGGTTATAAATCTGGTGTTAAAGGTTTTAAATTGTGGAATCCTTAAACAATGAAACTGCTATGTTACATGGTGTTTCATCTACTAACGTTCATGTTGAGAGTGAACAGCGGCCTATTGTTCAGGAGCCTAGGTGGAGCATGTTATTGATTCAGGTGATACATTTGGTAATGAAATTGTTGATGCACATGATGAACCCGTCGTTGATGATGATCATGTCACTCCCACTCCAAATCGGTCTATTGTTCCACCTAGTTGGGATCTTGCACGTGACAGAGTTAGGCGGGGTACTAATAAACCTGGCAGGTTAATTGAAGAGTGCAATATTGTTTCTTTTGCTTTGTCTGTTGCAGAAGAAATTGAAGGTAATGCTGAGCCTTCTTCATATTTTGAGGCTATTATTTTTGAAGTGGATGACCGCTATGCATGATGAGATGGAATCACTTGAAATGGCACTTGGGATTTAGTAAGATTACCTAGAGAGAAGAAACCTATTCGTTGCAAGTGGGTTTTCAAGAGGAAAGAAGATGCTTCTCCTAATGATGAGACAAGATATAAAGCAAGGTTAGTTGCTAAAGGTTACACTCAAATTCCAGATATTGACTATAACGAAGTCTTTTCTCCTATTGTGAAGCATAGATCTATTCGCACTTTACTTAGTATTGTTGCCATGCATGATTTTGAGCTTGAATAATTGGATGTTAAAACTGCATTCTTACATGGAGAATTAGAAGAGAATATTTATATGGAACAACCTGAAGGTTTTGTTATTCCTGGAAAAGAAAAGCTTGTATGTAAGTTAAAGAAATCTCTTTATGGATTGAAGCAATCCCCTAGACAGTGGTACAAGAGATTTGACACCTTTATGCTCTCAAGATTTCAAAAGGTCTAATTATGATAGTTGTGTTTATTTGAAAACTCTCAGTGGTTCAACTATTTATTTGCTCCTTTATGTTGATGATATGCTAACCGTTGCAAAGAGTATGTCAGAGATTAATGAACTAAAGAAGCAATTGAGTAATGAATTTGAGATGAAGGATTTGGGTGCAGCAAAGAAAATACTTGGCATGGAAATATCCAGAGATAGACCATCTGGAAAAGTATATCTAAGTCAGAAGGGATATATTGATAAAGTTCTTCGTCGTTATTTAGCAAGCGCTCCTTTTGTACAACCTTTGTATCTTTATATAGCAAGCGCTCCTTCTCCTCCCACACGTGTATGGGCCGGCCCATGTACGGGCCTGATGCCCCCCCCCCCCCCCCGCATTTTTCATTACCTTTTTATTTTTGCCTTTTCTATTCTTATTTTGTTTTTGTTTTTCCTTTTTAAAATTAATTTGGGATTTCAAAAATTCCAAATTTCAGAAAGTTGTGAGTTGAGGATTTTTTTTGTTTGAGAAATCATAAAATGTTCATGAATTCAAAAAATGACACGGCTATCATAAAATGTTCAAGTTTTTTATTTATTTTTGCATATTATAAAAAACTATGATTTTAGAAAAAGTGGTTATGATTTTTCTAAAATTTTGTTTTTGTTTTTCCTTTTTAATATTAATTCGATATTTCAAAAATTCCAAAATTCAGAAAGTTGTGAGTTGAAGACTTTTTGCTTGGGAAATCATAAACTGTTCATGAATTCAAAAAATGGTAAGGAAATCATAAAATGTTCAAAAAAATTATATTTTTTGTATACTATAAAAATTATTATGATTTCAAAAAATGTTCATGATTTTTAAAAAATTCTTTTTTTATTTTTCCTTTATAATATTTATTCGGGATTTCAAAATTCCATATTTCAGAAAGTTGTGAGTTGAAGATTTTTTGTTTGAGAAATCATAAACTGTTTGTGGATTCAAAAAAGGTACGTAAATCATAAAATGTTCAATTTTTTATATATTATATACAAAAATTATTTTTTAAAAAAATTCATAATTTTTTTTAGAAAAATCTGTTTTGTTTTTCCTTTTAAATATTAATTCGGGATTTCAAAATTCCAAATTTCAGAAAGTTGTGAGTTGAAGATTTTTTGTTTGAGAAATCATAAAATGTTCATGAATTCAAAAAATGCTAGGGAAATCATAAAATGTTCAGGATTTTTAAAAACTGTTTGCATATTATAAAAATTATGATTTCAAAAGAAAATGTTCATGATTTCTAAAAATGCTCATGATTTTTAAAAAGTGATTGTGAATTCAAAACATATTCAGCAATTTGAAAATAATGTCCATAAAATGTGAGAAAATGTTCACAAAATAATAAACATATATGTAAATAACGAACAAAACGAATCATCACTTACATAGAGCTCTTTTAGGGGATATGTAGAGGAGAGCGGCGATAGCGTGCTCGGGCGCGCGCGCTCCTGGTATGAGAGCGAATGGAGCAAGGTCACGTGGCTGGTGGCAGTTATGACTGATGGAAATGCAGATTCATATTAGCGCGATAAATGGCGGATACACCGTAGTGGCACCGTATACTCGACTTGACGGAACGATGCATTGCCGTGAAGGAATTCCACCATGATGTACGGGTGGACTGGTGGTACAGGTCCTACAGAACGTCCAACAAGGGGTGGGGCCATTTAATACGATACCTCATGTTGACTGGACTTTTTTCTGTATACCCTCCCTCTGATTCTTATTGAAGAATCAATTACATTTTTATAGCTTGCCTCATGGTCGTTAATTACATTCGGTGTAGATTCATACATAAATTTTGAAAAAATGATACGAGCCGGCCTTACAATTTGTATTTCGGGTACGTTTGATTACATTTCCGGTGTGTTCGTTAACTCTATGTTAATTCAGCTGGCACACGCTCAATACCTACGTGTGAGTCCCACCTGTCAGTAGCAATGAAAGAAAGGAAAACCATTATACAAAAATAAAGTGATAGCCGCTGCACCACCTCGTAGGTTCTGTCAATGGTGGAGAAAGACGTTACTTATACTCTTTAGAAGAATAATTGATTTGGAACCAAAACGCTGCATCAAGGTTTGAACAAGTGTTTTTTTCTTCTTGATGTTGGTATTTTTCATTAGATTGAAAAAATTGAAGTGATATTTTATTTTGGATTCGAACTCAAGAGTGTCGCATGTGTCCGGCAGTAGCCACTGCACCACATACTATTTCTGGTTAATGTTATGTAATGCTATATATATTTAATCCGGAAATTTGTCTTCAATCTAAAATGTGTGTTGCACGGGTTTACTGTGTGAGTGCTTCTCTCATCATCATTTTTCCTGGTCGATCGGTTATGGAAAATTCCTTGAGCCCATTTTTTAGAAGATGCTCATATGCAGATGTTTTCACATAACAACTTTTGTCCAAGTGATAGGGTGTGAACCATAACGGCTCATATGCAAAAAGTATTGATGGAGAGTTAACAACAATGACATAAATGTACTCAAAAGTATCTGAAACACAAGTTGTAGGATCGATTTATGTCAATTTCAAGTTTATGTATATATGTGTACACCCAGTGCAAGTTTATGTATTAAAATTCTACCTAACTAACTCCTTATTGAACAGCAGGTGAAAACAACAACGTAAAAAGGTGTAAGGGTTGTTTGGTTCCTTGCCACACTTTGCACACCTCACCTTAGACAAGTTTGACCAAATTAGGTGGGTGTTTGGTTCTAGCCACACCTAAGACAATTCTTTTATGAGTAGTAAGCCCTCCATGTCGTAGACATAAAAGGTGTGAACATCCCCTAAGGCAAGCCAAAATGTGGCTATGAATTTGAGCAACTTAAGTAAGGCAAGTGTGCCAAAAATAATATGGCAATATGTGGCAAAAATAGTCACAATCAAAACAGGCCAATAATGTTTCTAGTTATTCTGCGCGGATATGTTTTTCTTGAAAATATGTTGGCGAAGACTGATATCCATGCAAAGGTGAGGGAGTATGCATTCTTATGCGATGCATGGTCAGCCACAAGTACGGGGTTTGTAACCATGAAAAATAGGGCACAATATTTTGGCAACATGTGCATTATTGGTTTCATGAGTACAAGCATTACAAGTCCTATAATTTAGATGTGATCCATGATCGCAATGAGAAGTCGTTGCTACATCGGTGGTACACTATTTTGAAATTCCTCGTGAAGTTTTCCAACGCGATTTCACAAGTGGAAGAAGGTGGCTACTGGTCGCGATGTACTATCGGATAGAGAGCTAACCCTTCACATTTATTTACTGTTGGATAAAACTCAAAGGCCAGCCCATCTAAGAGAGCATGTGGTGATGAAGAAGGTCATACTCAAGGAGGCAAAGTTTGAGATAAAGGTCACTTACGAGGACCAAGGAGTATGTTTGAATTTGAGATTGATGAATTTAAAAAACTTTTAGAACATCTAATGCTTTTATTTGTGATTTAAATGTATGATTAAATTGCTATTGCTCAATGACTGGACATTTGAATAGTTGTATTCTTCTTATTTTTTAAAGAGAGGCGGACATTTGGAAGCGGTATATTGGCACCAAATTAAATGTCCAGCAAACAGTTGATGTATATGGTTCAACTTCTGGCTCTACTAGAGCTATCCGTTGACACATTTGAACGGTGTCTGCGGTCGGACATCTTACATTCTTAAGAAGTTGATCCCCACTATTATTCATTCTCTCAACATGCGCACTGTCCACGTCAACATCATGCCACGTCAGAGTTATGTTTGCAAAGAGCAGCCAATCCAGTATGATTGATGTGGCAATCTGCGCGAGCGAGAACTGCATGCATGCCCACCTAACATCAGGCAGTTACTACGCGCGAACGACACAAATACTCGCTGGTCTAACCCATGCATGGCGGCCAAGAATCACTCGGTGCAGTTAACTCCAAGCATAGACCACCGAAGCAATCCAAGCGCATGCATGTCGCAACTTAATTCGGTGCTGTTAATTAATAATTACCATTGCCTAAACCCATGCATGCGGTTAATCATGGCTGAATTGACGGAGGATTTTATTCCCTTCCGAATCCCGGCCGTAACATTTAATTCCGGATGCATTATCATCTCCACGATACTTTCCTTTCATTCCGTCTCCTCCGTTTCCTCCCTCTTCGTCTTCTACATCCGTTTCCACTCGCACATATAAATTAACGCTTTGGTCTTCTGTTTGAATTCAGTTCAACAATACTCCAAGAGCGATGGTGGCGTTGATGGCGACTTGCCGCTGCAGCCAAGCCTTCGTGAGTCGTCGGCGCCGGAGACACCCACGCACTGCTGCCGCAGGCCCCTGTAATCATCGCAGTCGCACCGAGCCCTGCACCCCGATGCCAATGAATCGATCCCCGGCTCGTAGGCTCCTCCGCCCCAAGCCACACATCCCGGCGTCAACCAGAGCACCCGGTGGGCAACACGTGCCACCGTCGGCACCTCCTCCGACATCAACTTCACAAGAGGTGGGGGCTCTCCTTCCTCTCTACATCCTTAGATCCGAGCTAATTTTTCGAGTTAGCCTGAGTTGGAAACTCTGTTTGTGTGTGGTACTAGGAAGCTAAATCTTACATTCTTAAGAAGTTGAATTGGTACTTTTGCTGCTTTCCTATGATTTGTACAATCAGAGCACATGACATAGTGCAGTTCCACATTCAATATGTGTTCTTTCATGGCAGTATTATTTCATGGTGACATGAGATCGATCTAATACCTAAGTGGTACCATTGTCGTTCTTCTACTGCAGGTGTTCAAAACAGAAGGTTTTGTTTGATCGTTGCTAGGCATCCGGACGCACGTGCATTTCATTCAAGAGGACGCAAGGAGCTCTAACTATGGTTTATATGATGTGTTTTTTTGTTCGGAGATAGATGCTGGAATAGTAACTGATGTTCAATTTCAATCATGTGCATGTATACTTACAATCAAGCGATCTTCTATAGGCTAAGCAGTAGGGATATTATGTCTTCAAACCTATAGCATCTATTGACAAATGTAAGAATAATTCATTTATGCGGTTACAATATCATTATATGATTGTTCTGGTTTGATGACACTCATAGCCTAAAAGGTACATCCTTGCTGAGAGGATCAAGTATGGCCTGTTTTGATCATCATTTTGTTTAATTGTTCTATGCTCGCTGAAAGCCTATTAAGAAGGTGTGAGTAAGTGGAGTGTATATGTTGTTCTACTTAGGGATCATGCTATTTTGTACACCTTTGGTTATTCTCTCAAATGGGTATTAGTTTTTTTTTTCATATTCAAAGTTTGAGATTGCTAAACGGGCCTGCCACCCGCTCTCTCAAATGGGTAATAGGTTGCATCACAACTATACATTCCTTCTATTCCGTGTTAGCGGTGTGTTTTAATTAGAAAGTAGTAATACACAATTTTTCTTTGGATTTTTTAGGAAACTGGCTTCTCATATCATTCTATAAAAGGTTCAAAAAATATACATCTAAAACTGTAAATTCTATAAGAGGTTCCCGTATCATTATTTATCACTATAAATTTTATTTATATGTAATACTACAAATCCCGCAGCAACACGCGGGGTATCATCTAGTTTTGTTCATTTTGATGGACAACGCTTGGAGGCCTAATTATTCTCTTCTTTTCTTGCGGTGGAGGCCTAATTATTCATCGGCACACAAGTGCATTTGTTAACATAAAGTGCTCCAGTTTCCGGATGTAGTATGGGGATTGGGATCAGGTGACATGCGCTACGGTGACATGCACGGTGACATGCGGCCCGAATTCAAATTTAAACATTGCGAAAAAATCTGAAAAAATCATGTATGTTCACAGCACATATTAAGATAGCCCCTAAAAATTTAAGATCAAAATTCGAAACATACATCGAGAAATAAAAAAGAGAAACTCAGATGTGAATAGTCTACAGAGAACCATTCGGGAACTATTCATGACAGATTTCACTTTTTTATTTCTCGATGTATGTTTCGAATTTTGATCTCAAATTTTTAGATTTCTCTTTTTTATTTCTCGATGTATGTTTCGAATTTTGATCTCAAATTTTTAGGGGTTATCTTAGTATGTGATGTGAACATGCATGATTTTTTTCAGATTTTTTCGCAATGTTTAAATTTGAATTTGGGCCGCATGTCACTGTGCATGTCACCTGATCCCAGTCCCTCACGTACCTGGCGGAAAGCTCTGCATGTGGGTCTGCTCTTTACCTATATGGCAGGGAATACTTAATTTGCGTCTGTGCTATACACCCCATAATACCTGACACATCCCGCATCCCCATGCAAACGTGCGCTTCTCGATTCCGGGAGCGAGCGAGCTCGTCCGCTCCTGTGAATTACCGATATGTAGAGGTTGTTTTGTGATTTTATTTAGTCCTTCGCACATTGGTTAAAAAAGGGTTTTTGTGTTCTATACAACGCTTGGCCCCGGAAAATTTGACACAACTTTCTATGAGTTAGTTTTTGTAAGCTGTATGAATATGACTAAGTCTAATCTGCCTCCTACATAGCTATGTTTATTCTGGTATTATAATTTTACTGGTCATGGAAAACACCGTGATGCTAGATCAAGGCGAGGCACATAATCATCAGTCTAGCTCCGTAGGGTTCATCAATGCAGCTTGCTTAGCCAAAAAAATATTTCATTGTGGCGCATTAGGAAATCAAGTCACGATGACACCATCACATTTTTCAGTTTTTGAAATGACTTCTTAAAAGTCTCTTATCTCATCATGAAATGATTCAGACGTAGTTTATGATGTAACATAATCTATATAATCTGATTGTTTTTCTTCCGTTGCAAAGCACGGGCATATTTGCTAGTGTATCTAAGAACATCTACAATTGGACCTCTTAAACCCGCCTCATACGTCCGGGCAGGCCGTCTGGTCACTGCCCGGTCACGATTTTTCGACCTAGACGGGCCGCTCAAACGACCGGGCTGACCGGCATCCCCATATCCAGCTCAAATATGGGGCGGATATGGGGCTGCCCGGGCCCGCCCGCCATGTTGGACCCGACAGCCCGACCCCACCCCAAATTGCATCAAATTCACCAAACCCTTCATCCTTCTCCCGTTGCCCTCCAACCATTCCCGCGCCCGGACCCTCGCCGGCCTCCACCCTTGCTCCGAGTCCTCACCTCTGATCCCGATCCACCGTAGGAGATGTCGTCCAGCCCAACACACACCGCCGCGATGGAGACGGAGTCCGCCTTGTTCGTCGGAGGCGTGATTTCGTCGGCGGCGACTTGCAAGGTGAAGAATGTCGCGGCGACATTTGGCGACATAAAGCTTGAGAAGGAAAGGTTGCAACTCGCACGGGACGTGGAAGATGCGAAGATCATGTTGGTGGACGAGACCGTCTTGGATGAGCATCCGAAGAAGTGACTTGTGGACAAGAAGAAGGAGATCAACAACCGGAGGGACTACGAGGCGGCGAGGGCGGCTGCGGCTCGGATGCAGGCGGCGGCCCGGATGCAGTTGGAGTAGGCAGTCCGGATGCAGGCGGAGCAGACAACCGGGATGTAGGCGGAGCAGGACGAGCAAGATGCATTCCGCTCGAAGCAAGCGCCCAGCCAGTGATCCGAGGCCAGGGCCGGTCCTGAGATTTCGGGGGCCCGGGGCGAACTAAAAATTGGGGCCCCCTAATATACAAGCCATTGTAATATACGTGTGCATATATATATATATAAATATATATATATATATATTATTAATATTATTATTACCAGTAACAATTAAATCCAAAACCTGTATGCGTATCAAAAAAATATACATAATACCTTAAAATTTTCTCCTAACATTCCTCGATGCAAAGTCACTTATGATGGGTCGATGTCAATCTCATCCAATAATTTCTTCTCGATGCATAATGTGGCCAAACCATTTAACCTCTCTTGAGTCATGGTTGACCTCAAATAATTCTTCAATAATTTCAACTTCAAAAAGCTTCTCTCGGCCGATGCGACCGTCACAGGCACAGTAAATAAGATGCGATAAACAATGGATATATTGGGGTAACAATCAACTTCTCTGACATGCCTGAAAATCTCCATAGCAGATATTGCGCCATCTGGCAAAGTGAATCTCATAATCTTCAATTCAGAAATAAGATCGTATACCTCAACATCAGATGAACCATTAAGAGAGAAAGTTTCTGCAAATTTTGTGCAACATTCTTCAAGTTCATTATCACTTAATGACGTGAGAGTGCCCGAGCTCAATAAAAATCCGAATATATCTTTAAAGACCATGAATTCTTTAAATCTATCATTCAAAGAGGTGATCGCCATATCAACCAAAACATTAAAATATTTAACTTGGAAAGCCTTCTCAGCTTCCAGGATTTGTTCTTGACAATCACTTTCATCATACTGTTTCTTCCTCTTAGCATGACGTTTCACTGGAAACAATGGCTCTATTCCCATTTCAGTTGCAATACCTTTAGCGATGGTCAGACTTGAAGAAAACCCCTCATCTCTGTACTTCTCAAAATATTTTTTTATACCTTTTATTTGCTTCAAAGCGGAGTCAATGCACATGGTTGACGATTGCAACATCTTGCTAACTTTATTTACAGCAAATAGTGTTGGGGAACGTAGTAATTTCAAAAAATTTCCTACGCACACACAAGATCATGGTGATGCATAGCAACGAGAGGGGAGAGTGTTGTCTACGTACCCTCGTAGACCGAAGCGGAAGCGTTGACGCAACGTAGAGGAAGTAGTCGTACGTCTTCCCGGTCCAACCGATCCAAGAACCGTTACTCCGGCACCTCCGAGTTCTTGACACACGTACAGCTCGATGACGCACCCCGGGCTCCGATCCAGCAAAGCTTCGGGGAGGAGTTCCGTCAGCACGACGGCGTGGTGACGATCTTGATGTTCAACCATCGCAGGGCTTCGCCTAAGCACCGCTACAATATGACCGAGGTGTAATATCATGGAGGGGGGCACCGCACACGGCTAAGGAACGATCACGAAGATCAACTTGTGTGTCTATGGGGTGCCCCCTGCCCCCGTATATAAAGGAGTGGAGGAGGGGAGGGCCGGCCCTCTCTATGGCGCGCCCTAGGGGAGTCCTACTCCTATCGGGAGTAGGATTCCCCCTTTCCTAGTCCAACTAGGAGTCCTTCCAAGTATTAGGAGTAGGAGACAAGGAAGGGGAAAAGAGAAGGGAAGGAAGGAGGGGGCGCAGCCCCTCCCCCTAGTCCAATTCGGACTAGGCCTTGGGGGGGGGCGCGGCCTGCCCTAGGCAGCCCCTCTCTCTTTCCCGTATGGCCCAATAAGGCCCAATACTTCTCCCCCGTATTCCCGTAACTCCCCGGTACTCCGAAAAATACCCAAACCACTCAGAACCTTTCCGAAGTCCGAATATAGTCGTCCAATATATCGATATTTACGTCTCGACCATTTCGAGACTCCTCGTCATGTCCCCGATCTCATCCGGGACTCCGAACTCCTTCGGTACATCAAAACTCATAATATAACTGTCATCGAAACCTTAAGCGTGCGGACCCTACGGTTCGAGAACAATGTAGACATGACCGAGACACGTCTCATGTCAATAACCAATAGCGGGACCTGGATGCCCATATTGGTTCCTACATATTCTACGAAGATCTTTATCGGTCAGACCGCATAACAACATACGTTGTTCCCTTTGTCATCGGTATGTTACTTGCCCGAGATTCGATCGTCGGTATCTTAATACCTAGTTCAATATCGTTACCGGCAAGTCTCTTTACTCGTTCTGTAATACATCATCTCGCAACTAACTCATTAGTTGCAATGCTTGCAAGGCTTATGTGATGTGCATTACCGAGAGGGCCCAGAGATACCTCTCCGACAGTCGGAGTGACAAATCCTAATCTCAAAATACGCCAACCCAACATGTACCTTTGGAGACACCTGTAGAGCACCTTTATAATCACCCAGTTACGTTGTGACGTTTGGTAGCACACAAAGTGTTCCTCCGGCAAACGGGAGTTGCATAATCTCATAGTCATAGGAACATGTATAAGTCATGAAGAAAGCAATAGCAACATACTAAACGATCGGGTGCTAAGCTAACGGAATGGGTCATGTCAATCACATCATTCTTCTAATGATGTGATCCCGTTAATCAAATGACAACTCATGTCTATGGCTAGGAAACATAACCATCTTTGATCAACAAGCTAGTCAAGTAGAGGCATACTAGTGACACTCTGTTTGTCTATGTATTCACACATGTATCATGTTTCCGGTTGATACAATTCTAGCATGAATAATAAACATTTATCATGAAATAAGGAAATAAATAATAACTTTATTATTGCCTCTAGGGCATATTTCCTTCAAATAGAACATCATGCCAGATAATCATACCAACTAGAAACTCAAAGCGACCAAGTGCATCAAATAAATTTTTGGCATCACTTTTATCTTTAGGATCAGTGTCAGAAGCATGACGTAACTCATGACGTAACTCAGACAATGTTGACCTTAACTCAGCGGCTTGATATCTTATTGCTGTAACACTTTTGATTCTACTCTCCCAACGAGTATTGGACAATGATTTCACGGTCAAACTAGGAACATGTTTAAGCAAAACATTCCACCTTTTTGTAGAGCCATCAAATAATACATATATGCGTTGAACAATTCCAAAAAATGAAACAACTTTCTCACATGATTTTGCCATATCACAGAGAGTGAGATTTAGGCTATGACAAGCACATGGCATATATAATGCTCTTGGATTCATATCAAGTGACCTAGATTGTACCCCTCGGTATTTTCCTTTCATATTAGAACCGTTATCATATCCTTGACCCCTTATATCTTGAATATTTAGGCCAAAAGACTCAACAGAATCAAGCAGTACTTTGAAAATCCCTAAGCCAGAAGTGTCATCCACTTTCAAGAACCCCAAAAAGTACTCCTCAATTTTTATTTTGCCATCAGACAGATTAACACATCGAACTAAAAAGGTCATTTGTTCTTGATGACTAACATCAGGGGTACAATCTAGGATAATAGAGAAATACTTGGCCTCTTTAACAACCTTTATGATAGAACATGTGATGTCAGAAGCCAAAAGAGATATCAGCTCATTTTGTATTTTATGACTGGGATAGTGATAATGGATTTCCTTGTTCTCAACACGTCTAAGGTGATCTTGCATTACCATATCAAATTCTGCAATCATCTCAATGCAAGCTAAGAAATTACCATTATCATCCTTGTAAAGCTGCTCACTACTTCCACGAAAAGCCAAGTTGCGCTTACCAAGATATTTCACAACTGCTATTATTCTTAACAGGCCTGACATGTTCTTTCTCCTTTGTTATTTGATGTTGCAAATCTTATCAATAGTTTCCTGTTTTCTCAGTCTAACTCTCAATTCATTCCACTTGTTCATGTTATTAATATGCTCAATGCTATTTTCATGTTCTTTGTGAAGGAAATATGCCCTAGAGGCAATAATAAAGTTATTATTTATTTCCTTATATCATGATAAATGTTTATTATTCATGCTAGAATTGTATTAACCGGAAACATAATACATGTGTGAATACATAGACAAGCAGAGTGTCACTAGTAATGCCTCTACTTGACTAGCTCGTTAATCGAAGATGGTTATGTTTCCTAACCATGAACAAAAGAGTTGTTATTTGATTAACGGGATCACAGCATTAGAAGAATGATGTGATTGACATGACCCATTCCATTAGCTTAGCACCCGATCGTTTAGTATGTTGCTATTGCTTTCTTCATGACTTATACATGTTCCTATGACTATGAGATTATGCAACTCCCGTTTACCAGAGGAACACTTTGTGTGCTACCAAACGTCACAACGTAACTGGGTGATTATAAAGGAGCTCTACAGGTGTCTCCAAAGGTACATGTTGGGTTGGCGTATTTCGAGATTAGGATTTGTCACTCCGATTATCGGAGAGGTATCTCTGGGCCCTCTCGGTAATGCACATCACTTAAGCCTTGCAAGCAATGCAACTAATGAGTTAGTTGCGAGATGATGTATTATGGAACGAGTAAAGAGACTTGCCGATAACGAGATTGAACTAGGTATTGAGATACCAACGATCGAATCTCGGGCAAGTAACATACCGATGACAAAGGGAACAACGTATGTTGTTATGCGTTCTGATCGATAAAGATCTTCGTAGAATATGTGGGAGCCAATATGAGCATCCAGGTTCCGCTATTGGTTATTGATCGGAGACGTGTCTCGGTCATGTCTACATTGTTCTCGAACCCGTAGGGTCTGCACGCTTAAGGTTTCAATGACAGTTATATTATGAGTTTATGAGTTTTGATGTACCGAAGGAGTTCAGAGTCCCGGATGAGATCGGGGACATGACGAGGAGTCTTGAAATGGTCGAGACATAAAAATCGATATATTGGACAACTATATCCGGACATCGGAAAGGTTCCGAGTGATTCGGGTATTTTCGAGGGTACCGGGGAGTTACGGGAATACGAGGAAGAAGTAATGGGCCTCATGGGCCAAGTGGTGGAAGAAAGGAGGCAGGGCGCGCAGCCCCCCTAGCCCAAACCGAATTGTACTAGGGGGCGGCCCCCCTTTCCTCTTTTTCCTCCCTCTCCTTCCTTCTCCTTCTCCTTCCCTTCCTTCCCCTCTCCTACTTGGACTAGGAAAGAAGGGGGAATCCTACTTGGAGTAGGATTGCCCCCCTTGGGCGCGCCTCCTCCCCTTGGCCGCCTCTCCCCCCTTGCTCCTTTATATACGGGGGCAGGGGCACCCCATAGACACAACAATTGATCATTGATCTCTTAGCCGTGTGCGGTGCCCCCTCCACCATAATCCTCGATAATATTGTAGCGGTGCTTAGGCGAAGCCCTGCGACGGTAGAACATCAAGATCGTCACCACGCCGTCGTGCTGACGGAACTCATCCCCGACACTTTGCTGGATCGGAGTCTGGGGATCGTCATCGAGCTGAACGTGTGCTAGAACTCGGAGGTGCCGTAGTTTCGGTGCTTGATCGGTCGGGCCATGAAGACGTACGACTACATCAACCGCGTTATTATAACACTTCCGTTTTCGGTCTACGAGGGTACGTGGACAACACTCTCCCCTCTCGTTGCTATGCATCACCATGATCTTGCCTGTGCGTAGGAATTTTTTTGAAATTACTACGTTCCCCAACAGTGGCATCAGAGCCTGGTTTTATGCGTAGATGTCATATGCACGAGTAGAACACAAGTGAGTTGTGGGCGATATAAGTCATACTGCTTACCAGCATGTCATACTTTGGTTCGGCGGTATTGTTGGATGAAGCGGCCCGGACCGACATTACGCGTATGCTTACGCGAGACTGGTTTTACCACCGTGCTATGCACACAGGTGACTAGCGGGTGTCAGTTTCTCCAACTTTAGTTGAACCGAGTGTGGCTACGCCGGTCCTTGCGAAGGTTAAAACATCACCAACTTGACAAACTATCGTTGTGGTTTTGATGCGTAGGTAAGATTGATTCTTGCTTAAGCCCGTAGCAGCCACGTAAAACTTGCAACAAACAAAATAGAGGACGTCTAACTTGTTTTTGCAGGGCATGTTGTGATGTGATATGGTCAAGGCGTGATGAGATATAAGTTATTGTATGAGATGATCATGTTTTGTTGAAGTTATCGGCAACTGGCAAAAACCTTATGGTTGTCTCTCTATTGCATAAGATGCAAGCGCCAAATAATTGCTTTACTTTATCGCTATGCGATAGCAATAGTTGCAAGAGCAATAGTTGGCGAGACAACCATGTGACAACACATTGATATAGATCAAGATGATGGTGATCATGGTGTCATGCCGGTGACGATGGAGATCACGACGATGCTTTGGAGATTGAGATCAAAGGCACAAGATGATGATGGCCATATCATGTCACATATTTTGATTGCATGTGATGTTTATCTTTTATACATCTTATTTTGCTTAGTTCGACGGTAACTTTATAAGATGATCTCTCACTAAATTATCAAGGTATAAGTGTTCTCCCTGAGTATGCACCGTTGCGAAAGTTCTTCGTGCTGAGACATCACATGATGATCGGGTGTGATAGGCTCTACGTTCAAATACAACGGGTGCAAAACAGTTGCACACGCGGAATACTCAGGTTAAACTTGACGAGCCTAGCATATAACAGTTATGGCCTCGGAACACTGAGACCGAAAGGTCGAGCGTGAATCATATAGTAGATATGATCAACATAGTGATGTTCATCATTGAAACTACTCCATCTCACGTGATGATCGGACATGGTTTAGTTGATTTGGATCACGTGATCACTTAGAGGATTAGAGGGATGTCTATCTAAGTGGGAGTTCTTAAGTAATATGATTAATTGAACTTAAATTTGTTGGAAATATGCCCTAGAGGCAATAATAAATGGATTATTATATTTCCTTGTTCATGATAATTGTCTATTGTTCATGCTATAATTGTATTGTTCGGAAATCATAATACATGTGTGAATACATAGACCACAATGTGTCCCTAGTAAGCCTCTAGTTGACTAGCTCGTTGATCAATAGATAGTCATGGTTTCCTGACTATGGACATGGGGATGTCATTGATAACGGGATCACATCATTAGGAGAATGATGTGATGGACAAGACCCAAACCTAAGCATAGCACAAAAGATCGTATAGTTCGTTTGCTAGAGCTTTTCTGAATGTCAAGTATCATTCCTTAGACCATGAGATTATGCAACTCCCGAATACCGTAGGAGTGCTTTGGGTGTATCAAACGTCACAACGTAACTGGGTGACTATAAAGGTGCACTACAGGTATCTCCGAAAGTATCTGTTGGGTTGGCATGAATTGAGACTGGGATTTGTCACTCCGTGTGACGGAGAGGTATCTTTGGGCCCACTCGGTAAGACATCATCATAATGAGCTCAATGTGATCAAGGTGTTGTTCACGGGATGATGTATTACAGGAACGAGTAAAGAGACTTGTCGGTAACGAGATTGAACAAGGTATCGGTATACCGACGATCGAATCTCGGGCAAGTATCGTACCGATGGACAAAGGGAATTGAGTACGGGATTGATTAAGTCCTCGACATCGTGGTTCATCCGATGAGATCATCAAAGAGCATGTGGGAGCCAACATGGGTATCCAGATCCCGCTGTTGGTTATTAACCGGAGATCGTCTCGGTCATGTCTGCATGTCTCCCGAACCCGTAGGGTCTACACACTTAAGGTTCGGTGACGCTAGGGTTGTTAAAGATATTAGTATGCAGCAAACCGAAGGTTGTTCGGAGTCCCGGATGAGATCCCGGACGTCACGAGAGGTTCTGGAGTGGTCCGGAGGTAAAGATTTATATATGGGAAGTTGTTGTACGGACACCGGAAAGTCTCGGGGGCATATCGGTATTGTACTGGGGCCACCGGAGAGGCACCGGGGGTCCACCTTGAGGGGCCAGCCCTCTCGTAAGGCCTCATGGGCCACAAGGGGCAGAGAACCAGCCCCTGGTGGGCTGGGCGCACCCCCTTCCCTTGGGCCCATGCGCCTAGGGTTGGGGGAAAACCCTAGTGAGGGCGCCCCCTTGCTTGGGGGGCAAGCCCCCCACCCTTGGCCGCCGCCCCCCTGGAGATCCATCTCCAGGGCTGCCCCCCCTTGGGGGCCTATATAAAGGGGGAGAGGGAGGTCAGCCGCACCCCTGCTGCATTGGCGCCTCCCTCTCCCCGTTACACCTCTCCCTCTCTCCGTAGAAGCTTGGCGAAGCCCTGCTGGAACTCTGCTGCATCCACCACCACGCCGTCGTGCTGCTGGATCTTCATCAACCTCTCCTTTCCCCTTGCTGGATCAAGAAGGAGGAGACGTCGATCGTCCCGTACGTGTGTTAAACGCGGAGGTGCCGTCCTTTCGGCGCTGGTCATCGGTGATTCGGATCACGGCTAGTACGACTCCATCATCCACGTTCTCCTTGAACGCTTCCGTTGCGATCTCCAAGTGGTATGTAGATGCTCTTCTATCCCCTCGTTGCTAGAATACTCCATGGATAGATCTTGGTGATCCGTAGGAAAATTTTAATTTCTGCTACGATCCCCAACAGTGGCATCATGAGCTAGGTCTATGCGTAGTTTCTATGCACGAGTAGAACACAAAGTAGTTGTGGGCGTCGAATTGTCAATTCTTCTTGGCGTTACTAGTCCTATCTTGGTTCAGCGGTATTGTGGGATGAAGCGGCCCGGACCAACCTTACACGTACGCTTACGTGAGACTGGTTCCACCGACTGACATGGACTAGTTGCATAAGGTGGCTGGCGGGTGTCTGTCTCTCCCACTTTAGTTGGATCGGATTCGATGAACAGGGTCCTTATGAAGGGTAAATAGAGATTGACAATTCACGTTGTGGTTTTAACGTAGGTAAGAAACGTTCTTGCTAGCAACCTATAACAGCCACGTAAAAACTTGCAACAACAATTAGAGGACGTCTAACTTGTTTTTGCAGCAAGTGCTTTGTGATGTGATATGGCCAGAAGTTGTGATGAATCATGTGATGTATGAGATGATCTTGTTATTGTAATAGGAATCACGACTTGCATGTCGATGAGTATGACAACCGGCAGGAGCCATAGGAGTTGTCTTTATTTATTTATGACCTGCGTGTCAACTTAAATCGTCATGTAATTACTTTACTGTTGGAAATATGCCCTAGAGGCAATAATAAATAGGTTATTATTATATTTCCTTGTTCATGATAATCGTTTATTATCCATGCTAGAATTGTATTGATAGGAAACTCAGATACATGTGTGGATACGTAGACAACACCATGTCCCTAGTAAGCCTCTAGTTGACTAGCTCGTTGATCAATAGATGGTTACGGTTTCCTAACCATGGACATTGGATGTCATTGATAACGGGATCACATCATTAGAAGAATGATGTGATGGACAAGACCCAATCCTAAGCCTAGCACAAGATCATGTAGTTCGTATGCTAAAGCTTTTCTAATGTCAAGTATCGTTTCCTTAGACCATGAGATTGTGCAACTCCCGGATACCGTAGGAATGCTTTGGGTGTGCCAAACGTCACAACGTAACTGGGTGGCTATAAAGGTACACTACGGGTATCTCCGAAAGTGTCTGTTGGGTGGCACGAATCGAGACTGGGATTTGTCACTCCGTGTAAACGGAGAGGTATCTCTGGGCCCACTCGGTAGGACATCATCATAATGTGCACAGTGTGATCAAGGAGTTGATCACGGGATGATGTACTACGGAACGAGTAAAAGAGACTTGCCGGTAACGAGATTGAACAAGGTATCGGGATACCGACGATCGAATCTCGGGCAAGTATCGTACCGATAGACAAAGGGAATTGTATACGGGATTGATTAAGTCCTTGACATCGTGGTTCATCCGATGAGATCATCGTGGAACATGTGGGAGCCAACATGGGTATCCAGATCCCGCTGTTGGTTATTGACCGGAGAACATCTCGGTCATGTCTGCATGTCTCCCGAACCCGTAGGGTCTACACACTTAAGGTTCGATGACGCTAGGGTTATAAAGGAAGCTTGTATGTGGTTACCGAATGTTGTTCGGAGTCCCGGATGAGATCCCGGACGTCACGAGGAGTTCCGGAATGGTCCGGAGGTAAAGATTTATATATGGAAAGTTGTTGTTCGGGTTTCGGGAAAAGTTCGGGTTTTTCGGTATTGTACCGGGAAGCTTCTAGAAGGTTCCTGAGGACTCCGGAGGGGTCCGGAGGTCCGGAGATTGTTCCACCACGTCCAATACAGCAGCATGGGCTGTAAGGGGGCGCCCTAGCCTTAATGGGCCAGGGGAACCAGCCCCCCCAAGGCCCATGCGCATGGAGAGGGGAAACCCTAAGGGGAAGGGCCTCCACTTGACTTGGGAGGCACTCCTTCCCCCCTTGGCCGCCGCCCCCCCTAGGGGAAACCCTAGGGCGCCTCCCCTCCCCCCTTGCCCCTATATATATGAGGCCTAGGGGCTGCCCAAACATACATGTGATTCGATCTCTCGTTGGTGCAGCCCTGCGTCTCTTCTTCCTCCTCTTCTGTGGAGCTTAGCGAAGCCCTGCAGGATTGCCACGCTCCTCCATCATCACCACGCCGTTGTGCTGCTGCTGGATGAAGTCTTCCTCAACCTCTCCCTCTCTCCTTGCTGGATCAAGGCTTGGGAGACGTCACCGGGCTGTACGTGTGTTGAACGCGGAGGTGCCGTCCGTTCGGCACTTGGTCATCGGTGATTTGAATCACGACGAGTACGACTCCATCAACCCCGTTCACTTGAACGCTTCCGCTTAGCGATCTACAAGGGTATGTAGATGCACTCTCCTTCCCCTTGTTGCTGGTCTCTCCATAGATAGATCTTGGTGACACGTAGGAAAATTTTGAATTTCTGCTACGTTCCCCAACAGTGGCATCATGAGCTAGGTCTATTGCGTAGATTCTATGCACGAGTAGAACACAAAGTAGTTGTGGGCGTTGATTTTGTTCAATATGCTTGCCGTTACTAGTCTTATCTTGATTCGGCGGCATCGTGGGATGAAGCGGCCCGGACCAACCTTACACGTACTCTTACGTGAGACCGGTTCCACCGACAAACATGCACTAGTTGCATAAGGTGGCTGGCGGGTGTCTGTCTCTCCCACTTTAGTCGGATCGGATTTGATGAAAAGGGTCCTTATGAAGGGTAAATAGCAATTGGCATATCACGTTGTGGTTTTGCGTAGGTAAGAAACGTTCTTGCTAGAAACCCATAGCAGCCACGTAAAACATGCAACAACAATTAGAGGACGTCTAACTTGTTTTTGCAGGGTATGCTATGTGATGTGATATGGCCAAAGGATGTGATGAATGATATATGTGATGTATGAGATTGATCATGTTCTTGTAATAGGAATCACGACTTGCATGTCGATGAGTATGACAACCGGCAGGAGCCATAGGAGTTGTCTTTATTTATTCATGACCTGCGTGTCAACATAAACGTCATGTAATTACTTTACTTTATTGCTAACCGTTAGCTGTAGTAGTAGAAGTAATAGATGACGTGACAACTTCAAGAAGACACGATGATGGAGATCATGATGATGGAGATCATGGTGTCATGCCGGTGACGATGATGATCATGGAGCCCCGAAGATGGAGATCAAAAGGAGCAAAGTGATGATGGCCATATCATGTCACTATTTGATTGCATATGATGTTTATCATGTTTATACATCTTATTTGCTTACAACGACGGTAGTAAATAAGATGATCCCCTACAACAATTTCAAGAAGTGTTCTCCCCTAACTGTGCACCGTTGCTACAGTTCGTCGTTTCGAAGCACCACGTGATGATCGGGTGTGATAGATCCTTACGTTCACATACAACGGGTGTAAGACAGTTTTACACATGCAAAACACTTAGGGTTAACTTGACGAGCCTAGCATGTACAGACATGGCTCGGAACACAGAAGACCGAAAGGTCGAGCATGAGTCGTATGGAAGATACGATCAACATGAAGATGTTCACCGACGTTGACTAGTCCGTCTCACGTGATGATCGGACACGGCCTAGTTGATTCGGATCATGTAATCACTTAGATGACTAGAGGGATGTCTATCTGAGTGGGAGTTCATAAGATGAACTTAATTATCCTGAACATAGTCAAAAAGATTTTGCAAATTATGTCGTAGCTCGCGCTTTAGTTCTACTGTTTTAGATATGTTCCTAGAGAAAATATAGTTGAAAGTTGATAGTAGCAATTATGCGAACAGTAGAAGGCTTGTGTCCTTAATGCACCACTCGGTGTGCTGGACCTCGAACGTGGTCTGTGGATGTTGCGAACATATGACATACACGTTTTGATGACTACATGATAGTTCGGTAGTGACAAATGGTTTAGAATTGAGGCACCAAAGACATTTTTGAAATGTCGTGGAACATATGAGATGTTTCGAGGGCTGAAATTGGGATTTCAGGCTCGTGCCCACGTCAAGAGATATAAGACCTCCGACGATTTTCTTAGCCTGCAAACTAAGGAAGAAAAGCTCAATCGTTGAGCTTGTGCTCAAATTGTCTGAGTACAACAATCGCTTGAATCGAGTGGGAGTTTGATCTTCCAGATAAGATAGTGATGTTTCTCCAAAGTCATTGCCACCAAGCTGCTAGAGCTTCGTGATGAACTATAATCAGGGATAGATATGATGATCCTTGAAATATTCGCGATGTTTGACACCGCGAAAGTAGAAATCAAGAAGGAGCATCAATTGTTGATGGTTAGTGAAACCACTAGTTTCAATAAGGGCAAGGGCAAGAAGGGATACTTCATGAAACGGCAAATCAGCTGCTGCTCTAGTGAAGAAACCCAAGGTTAAACCCAAACCCGAGACTGAGTGCTTCTGTAATAAGGGGAACAACCACCGGAGCAGAATTACCCTAGATACTTGGTAGATGAGAAGGCTGTCGGTAGAAGTATATTGGATATACATTATGTGAATGTGTACTTTACTAGTACTCCTAGTAGCATCAGGGTATTAGATACTGGTTCGGTTGCTAAGTGTTAGTAACTCGAAATAAAAGCTACGGAATAAACGGAGACTAGCTAAAGGTGAGCTGACGAGATGTGTTGGAAGTGCTTCCAAGGTTGATATGATCAAGCATCGCACGCTCCCTCTACCATCGAGATTGGTAGTAAACCTAAATAATTGTTATTTGGTGTTTGCGTTGAGCATAGACATGATTGGATTATGTCTATCGCAATACGGTTATTCATTTAAGGAGAATAATGGTTACTCTATTTATTTGAATAATACCTTCAATGGTCTTGCACCTAGAATGAATGGTTTATTGAATCTCGATCATAGTGATACACATGTTCATGCCAAAAGATATAAGATAGTAATGATAGTACCACCTACTTGTGGCACTGCCATGTAAGTCATATTGGTATAAAACGCATGAAGAAGCTCCATGTTGATGGATCTTTGAACTCACTCATTTCTGAAAAGATTGAGACATGTGAACCATGTCTATTGGTATATACGCATGAAGAAACTCCATGCAGATGGACCGTTTGACCTCACTTGATTTTGAATCGCTTGAGACATGCAGATCATACCATATGGGCAAGATGACTGAAAGCTTCGGTTTCAGTAAAATGGAACAAGAAAGCAACTTGTTGGAAGTAACACATTATGATGTGTGCAGTCCAATGAGTGCTGAGGCACGCAGTGGATATCGTTATGCTCTAACTTCACAGATGATTTGAGTAGATACTGAGCATATTTACTTAATTATTGAATGGTTCAAGTAATTTCAGAATGAAGTTGAATATCGTCGTGACAAGAGGATAAAATATCTATGATATGATCATAGAGATGAATATCTGAGTTGCGAGTTTGGTACACAATTGAGACATTGTGGAAATTGTTTCACGACTAGTACCGCCTGGAACACCATAGTGTGATGGTGTGTCCGAACATCATAGTTGCACCCTATTGGATATAATGCATACCATGATGTCTCTTGTCGAATTACCACTATCGTTCATGGGTTAGGCATTAAAGACAACCACATTCACTTTAAATAGAGCACCACGTAATTCCGTTGAGACGACACCGTATGAACTATGGTTTAGTGAAACCTAAGTTGTTGTTTCTTAAAAGTTTGGGGCTACGACGCTTATGTGAAAAGGTTTCAGGCTAATAAGCACGAACCCAAAGCGGATAAATGCATCTTCATAGACACCCAAAACAGTTGGGTATACCTCCTGTCTCAGATCCGAAAGCAATAAGGATTGTTTCTCAAATCGAGTCCTTTCTCGAGGAAAAGTTTCTCTCAAAAGAATTGAGTGGGAGGATGGTGGAGACTTGATGAGGTTATTGAACCGTCACTTCAACTAGTGTGTAGCAGGGCACAGGAGTTGTTCCTATGGCACCTACACCAATTGAAGTGGAAGCTTATGATAGTGATCATGAGACTTCGAATCAAGTCACTCCCAAACCTCATAGGATGACAAGGATGCGTACTACTTTAGAGTGGTACGTAATCCTGTCTTGGAAGTCATGTTGCTAGACAACAATGAACCTACGAGTTATGGAGAAGCGATGGTGGGCCCGGATTCCAATGAATGGCTCGAGGCCATAAAATCCGAGAAAGGATCCATGTATGACTTTGGCAGAACGGCTCGATGGTCGTGAGGCTGTTGAGTACAGATGGATTTTAAAAGGAAGACGGACAATGATGGTAAATGTCACCATTAAGAAAGCTCGACTTGTCATTAAGATGTTTTCCGACAAGTTCAAGGAGTTGACTGCGATGAGACTTTCTCACTCGTAGCGATGCTAAGAGTCTGTTGGAATTATGTTAGCGATTACTGCATTATTTATGAAATTGTGCAGATAGGATGTCAAAACATTGTTTCCTCGACGATTTTCTTGAGGAAAGGTTGTATGTGATACAGCCAGAAGGTTTTGTCAATCCTGAAAGATGCTAATAAGTATGCAAAGCACCAGCAATCCTCCTGAGGACTGGAGTAAGCATCTCGGAGTTGGAATGTACACTTTGATGAGTTGATCAAAGATTTTAGGTTTATATAAAGTTTATGAGAAACTTGTATTTCCAAAGAAGTGAGTGGGAGCACTATAGAATTTCTGATGAGTATATGTTGTTGATCAGAAATGATGTAGAATTTCTGGAAAGCATATAGGGTTATTTGAAGAGTGTTTTCAATGGAAAACCTGGATTAAGCTACTTGAACATTGAGCATCAAGATCTATAAGGATAGATCAAAATCGCTTAATATTACTTTCAAATGAATACATACCGTGACAAGATTTTGAAGGAATTCAAAATAGATCAGCAAAAAAGGAGTTCTTGGTTGTATTACACATGTGAGTATTGAGTAAGACTCAAGACCTGACCACGGCAGAATAGAGAGAAAGGACGAAGGTCGTCCCCTATGCTTAGACATAGGCTCTAAAGTATGCTATGTTGTACCGCACCTGAAGTGTGCCAAGCCATGAGTTAGTCAAGGGGTACAAGTGTGATCCAGGAATGGATCACAGGACAACGGTCAAGGTTATCCTTAAGTAACTAGTGGAGTAAGGAATTTTCTCGATTATGGAGGTGGAAAAGAGTTCGTCGTAAAGGGTTACGTCGATGCAAACTTTGACACTGATCCAGATTATACTAAGTAGTAAATTGGATTCGTATAGTAGAACAGTTATTTGGAATAGTTCCAAATAGAGCGTGGTAACTGCATCTAGGAGATGACATAGAGATTTGTAAAGGACACACGGATCTGAAAGGTTCAGACCCGTTGACTATAACATCTCTCACAAGCATAACATGATCAAACCAAAAACTCATTGAGTGTTAATCACATAGTAATGTGAACTAGATTATTGACTCTAGTAAACTCTTTGGGTGTTAGTCACATGGGGATGTGACCTTGGGTGTTGGAATCATTGCAATCACATATCGATGTGAGCTGGATTATTGACTCTAGTGCAAGTGGGAGACTGTTGGAAATATGCCCTAGAGGCAATAATAAATAGGTTATTATTATATTTCCTTGTTCATGATAATCGTTTATTATCCATGCTAGAATTGTATTGATAGGAAACTCAGATACATGTGTGGATACGTAGACAACACCATGTCCCTAGTAAGCCTCTAGTTGACTAGCTCATTGATCAATAGATGGTTACGGTTTCCTAACCATGGACATTGGATGTCATTGATAACGGGATCACATCATTAGAAGAATGATGTGATGGACAAGACCCAATCCTAAGCCTAGCACAAGATCATGTAGTTCGTATGCTAAAGCTTTTCTAATGTCAAGTATCGTTTCCTTAGACCATGAGATTGTGCAACTCCCGGATACCGTAGGAATGCTTTGGGTGTGCCAAACGTCACAACGTAACTGGGTGGCTATAAAGGTACACTACGGGTATCTCCGAAAGTGTCTGTTGGGTGGCACGAATCGAGACTGGGATTTGTCACTCCGTGTAAACGGAGAGGTATCTCTGGGCCCACTCGGTAGGACATCATCATAATGTGCACAGTGTGATCAAGGAGTTGATCACGGGATGATGTACTACGGAACGAGTAAAAGAGACTTGCCGGTAACGAGATTGAACAAGGTATCGGGATACCGACGATCGAATCTCGGGCAAGTATCGTACCGATAGACAAAGGGAATTGTATACGGGATTGATTAAGTCCTTGACATCGTGGTTCATCCGATGAGATCATCGTGGAACATGTGGGAGCCAACATGGGTATCCAGATCCCGCTGTTGGTTATTGACCGGAGAACATCTCGGTCATGTCTGCATGTCTCCCGAACCCGTAGGGTCTACACACTTAAGGTTCGATGACGCTAGGGTTATAAAGGAAGCTTGTATGTGGTTACCGAATGTTGTTCGGAGTCCCGGATGAGATCCCGGACGTCACGAGGAGTTCCGGAATGGTCCGGAGGTAAAGATTTATATATGGAAAGTTGTTGTTCGGGTTTCGGGAAAAGTTCGGGTTTTTCGGTATTGTACCGGGAAGCTTCTAGAAGGTTCCTGAGGACTCCGGAGGGGTCCGGAGGTCCGGAGATTGTTCCACCACGTCCAATACAGCAGCATGGGCTGTAAGGGGGCGCCCTAGCCTTAATGGGCCAGGGGAACCAGCCCCCCCAAGGCCCATGCGCATGGAGAGGGGAAACCCTAAGGGGAAGGGCCTCCACTTGACTTGGGAGGCACTCCTTCCCCCCTTGGCCGCCGCCCCCCCTAGGGGAAACCCTAGGGCGCCTCCCCTCCCCCCTTGCCCCTATATATATGAGGCCTAGGGGCTGCCCAAACATACATGTGATTCGATCTCTCGTTGGTGCAGCCTTGCGTCTCTTCTTCCTCCTCTTCTGTGGAGCTTAGCGAAGCCCTGCAGGATTGCCACGCTCCTCCATCATCACCACGCCGTTGTGCTGCTGCTGGATGAAGTCTTCCTCAACCTCTCCCTCTCTCCTTGCTGGATCAAGGCTTGGGAGACGTCACCGGGCTGTACGTGTGTTGAACGCGGAGGTGCCGTCCGTTCGGCACTTGGTCATCGGTGATTTGAATCACGACGAGTACGACTCCATCAACCCCGTTCACTTGAACGCTTCCGCTTAGTGATCTACAAGGGTATGTAGATGCACTCTCCTTCCCCTCGTTGCTGGTCTCTCCATAGATAGATCTTGGTGACACGTAGGAAAATTTTGAATTTCTGCTACGTTCCCCAACATTTACTTTATTGCTAAAGCGTTAGCCATAGTAGTAGAAGTAATAGTTGACGTGACAACTTCACGAAGACACGATGATGGAGATCATGATGATGGAGATCATGGTGTCATGCCGGTGACGACGATGAACATGGCGCCCCGAAGATGGAGATCAAAGGAGCGCAATGATGTTGGCCATATCATGTCACTATTTGATTGCATGTGATGTTTATCATGTTTTACATCTTATTTGCTTAGAACGACGGTAGCATAAATAAGATGATCCCTCATTAAAATATCAAAAATGTGTTCTCCCTAACTGTGCACCGTTGCTAAGGTTCGTCGCTCCGAAGCACCACGTGATGATCGGGTGTGATAGGTCCTTATGTTCGCATACAACGGGTGTAAGCCAGATTTACACACGCAATACACTTAGGTTGGATTGACGAGCCTAGCATGTACAGACATGGCCTCGGAACACGGAGGACCGAAAGGTCGAACATGAGTCGTATAGAAGATACGATCAACATGGAGATGTTCACCGATGATGACTAGTCCGTCTCACGTGATGATCGGACACGGCCTAGTTGACTCGGATCATGTATCACTTAGATGACTAGAGGGATGTCAAATCTGAGTGGGAGTTCATTCATTAATTTGATTAGATGAACTTAATTATCATGAACTTAGTCTAAATCTTTACAATATGTCTTGTAGATCAAATGGCCCACGGTAATGTCAGCCTCAACTTCAACGCGTTCCTAGAGAAAACTAAGCTGAAAGATGATGGCAGCAACTATTCGGACTGGGTCCGGAACCTGAGGATCATCCTCATAGCAGCCAAGAAAGATTATGTCCTAGATGCACCGCTAGGTGATGCACCATTCCCAGAAAACCAGGACGTTATGAACGCCCATCAGTCACGCACTGATGATTACTCCCTCGTTCAGTGCGGCATGCTTTACAGCTTAGAACCGGGGCTCCAAAAGCGTTTTGAGAAGCACGGAGCATATGAGATGCTCGAGGAGCTGAAATTTTGATTTTCCAAGCTCATGCCCGGGTCGAGAGATAGAAGTCTCCGACAAGTTCTTTAGCTGCAAGATGGAGGAAAATAGCTCTGTCAGTGAACACATACTCAAGATGTCTGGGTTGCACAACCGCTTGACTCAGCTGGAAGTTAATCTTCCGGATGAGGCGGTCATTGACAGAATCCTTCAGTCGCTCCCACCTAGCTACAAAAGCTTTGTGATGAACTACAATATGCAGGGGATGGAAAAGACCATTCCCGAGTTGTATTCAATGCTGAAATCTGCGGAGGTGGAGATCAAAAAGGAACATCAAGTGTTGATGGTGAATAAAACCACTAAGTTCAAGAAAGGCAAGGGTAAGAAGAACTTCAAGAAGGACGGCAAGGAGGTTGCCGCGCCTGGTAAATCAGTTGCCAGGAAGAAGTCAAAGAATGGACCCAAACCTGAAACTGAGTGTTTTTATTGCAAGGGAAATGGTCACTGGAAGCGGAATTGCCCCAAGTACTTAGCAGATAAGAAGGCCGGCAACACTAAAGGTATATGTGATATACATGTAATTGATGTGTACCTTACCAGTGCTCGTAGTAGCTCCTGGGTATTTGATACCGGTGTCGTTGCTCATATTTGTAACTCAAAACAGGAGCTGCGGAATAAACGGAGACTGGCGAAGGACGAGGTGACGATGCGCGTCGGGAATGGTTCCAGGGTCGATGTGATCGCCGTCGGCACGCTACCTCTACATTTACCTACGGGATTAGTTTTAAACCTCGATAATTGTTATTTAGTGCCAAGTTTGAGCATGAACATTGTATCTGGATCTCGTTTAATACGAGATGGCTACTCATTTAAATCCGAGAATAATGCTTGTTCTATTTATATGAGTGATGTGTTTTATGGTCATGCTCCGATGGTCAATGGTTTATTCTTAATGAATCTCGTACGTGATGTTACACATATTCATAGTGTGAATACCAAAAGATGTAAAGTTAATAACGATAGTCCCACATACTTGTGGCACTGCCGCCTTGGTCACATTGGTGTCAAGCGCATGAAGAAGCTCCATGCTGATGGACTTTTAGAGTCTCTCGATTATGAATCATTTGACACGTGCGAACCATGCCTCATGGGCAAAATGACCAAGACTCCATTCTCAGGGACAATGGAGTGAGCAACCAACTTGTTGGAAATCATACATACAGATGTGTGTGGTCCAATGAGCGTTGAGGCTCGCGGAGGCTATCGTTATGTTCTCACTCTCACTGATGATTTGAGTAGATATGGGTATGTCTACTTAATGAAACACAAGTCTGAGACCTTTGAAAAGTTCAAGGAGTTTCAGAGTGAGGTTGAGAATCAACGTGACAGAAAAATAAAGTTCTTACGATCAGATCGTGGGGGAGAATATTTAAGTCACGAATTTGGCACACACTTAAGAAAATGTGGAATCGTTTCACAACTCACGCCGCCTGGAACACCTCAGCGTAACGGTGTGTCCGAACGTCGTAATCGCACTCTATTGGATATGGTGCGGTCTATGATGTCTCTTACAGATCTACCGCTATCATTTTGGGGATACGCTCTAGAGACAGCCGCATTCACTTTAAATAGGGCTCCGTCAAAATCCGTTGAGACGACACCGTATGAATTATGGTTTGGAAAGAAACCTAAGCTGTCGTTTCTGAAAGTTTGGGGTTGCGATGTTTATGTCAAGAAACTTTAACCTGAAAAACTCGAACCCAAATCGGAAAAATGCGTCTTCATAGGATATCCCAAGGAAACAGTTGGGTATACCTTCTACCTCAGATCCGAAGGCAAGATCTTTGTTGCCAAGGACGGATCCTTTCTGGAGAAAGAGTTTCTCTCGAAAGAAGTAAGTGGGAGGAAAGTGGAACTTGATGAAGTATTACCTCTTGAAACAGAGAGTAGCGCAGCTCAGGAAAATGTTCCTGTGGTGCCTGCTCCAATTAGAGAGGAGGTTAATGATGATGATCAAGATACTTCAGACCAAGCTCCCACTGAACTTCGTAGGTCCACAAGGACACGTTCCGCACCAGAGTGGTATGGCAACCCTGTCCTGGAAATCATGTTGTTAGACAACGGTGAACCTTCAAACTATGAAGAAGCGATGGCGGGCCTGGATTCCAATAAATGGTTAGAAGCCATGAAATCTGAGATAGGATCCATGTATGAAAACAAAGTATGGACTTTGACAGACTTGCCCGATGATCGGCGAGCGATAGAAAATAAATGGATCTTTAAGAAGAAGACGGACGCGGATGGTAATGTCACCATCTATAAAGCTCGACTTGTCGCTAAGGGTTATCGACAAGTTCAAGGGGTTGACTACGATGAGACTTTCTCTCCCGTAGCGAAGCTGAAGTCCGTCCGAATCATGTTAGCAATTGCCGCATACTATGATTATGAGATATGGCAAATGGACGTCAAAACGGCATTCCTTAACGGCTATCTTAAGGAAGAACTATATATGATGCAGCCGGAAGGTTTTGTCGACCCTGAGAATGCTAACAAGGTATGCAAGCTCCAGCGATCCATTTATGGGCTGGTGCAAGCATCTCGGAGTTGGAACATTCGCTTTGATGAGATGATCAAAGCGTTTGGGTTTATGCAGACTTATGGAGAAGCCTGCGTTTACAAGAAAGTGAGTGGGAGCTCTGTGGCATTTCTCATACTATATGTAGATGACATACTTTTGATGGGAAATGATATAGAACTTCTGGACAGCATTAAGGCCTACTTGAATAAGAGTTTTTCAATGAAGGACCTTGGAGAAGCTGCTTATATATTAGGCATCAAAATCTATAGAGATAGATCAAGACGCCTCATAGGTCTTCCGCAAAGCACGTACCTTGATAAGATTGTGAAGAAGTTCAAAATGGATCAGTCCAAGAAAGGGTTCTTGCCTGTATTGCAAGGTGTGAAATTGAGCTCGACTCAATGCCCGACCACGGCAAAGGATAAACAAGAGATGAGTGTCATCCCCTATGCTTCAGCCATAGGATCCATTATGTATGCCATGCTGTGTACCAGACCTGATGTAAACCTTGCCGTAAGTTTGGTAGGTAGGTACCAAAGTAACCCCGGCAAGGAACACTGGACAGCGGTCAAGAATATCCTTAAGTACCTGAAAAGGACTAAGGACATGTTTCTCGTTTATGGAGGTGACGAAGAGCTCGTCGTAAAGGGTTACGTCGACGCTAGCTTCGACACAGATCTGGATGACTCTAAGTCACAAACCAGATACGTGTATATGTTGAATGGTGGAGCAGTGAGCTGGTGCAGCTGCAAGCAGAGCGTCGTGGCGGGATCTACATGTGAAGCGGAATACATGGCAGCCTCGGAGGTAGCGCATGAGGCAATTTGGGTGAAGGATTTCATCACCGACCTAGGAGTCATACCCAATGCGTCGGGGCCGATCAAACTCTTTTGTGACAACACTGGAGCTATTGCACTTGCCAAGGAGCCCAGGTTTCACAAGAAGACCAGGCACATCAAGCGTCGCTTCAACTCCATCCGTGAAAATGTTCAAGATGGAGACATAGAAATTTGTAAAGTGCACACGGATCTAAATGTCGCAGATCCATTGACTAAACCTCTCCCTAGGGCAAAACATGATCAGCACCAGAACTCTATGGGTGTTCGATTCATCACAATGTAACTAGACTATTGTCTCTAGTGCAAGTGGGAGACTGTTGGAAATATGCCCTAGAGGCAATAATAAATGGATTATTATATTTCCTTGTTCATGATAATTGTCTATTGTTCATGCTATAATTGTATTGTTCGGAAATCATAATACATGTGTGAATACATAGACCACAATGTGTCCCTAGTAAGCCTCTAGTTGACTAGCTCGTTGATCAATAGATAGTCATGGTTTCCTGACTATGGACATGGGGATGTCATTGATAACGGGATCACATCATTAGGAGAATGATGTGATGGACAAGACCCAAACCTAAGCATAGCACAAAAGATCGTATAGTTCGTTTGCTAGAGCTTTTCTGAATGTCAAGTATCATTCCTTAGACCATGAGATTATGCAACTCCCGAATACCGTAGGAGTGCTTTGGGTGTATCAAACGTCACAACGTAACTGGGTGACTATAAAGGTGCACTACAGGTATCTCCGAAAGTATCTGTTGGGTTGGCATGAATCGAGACTGGGATTTGTCACTCCGTGTGACGGAGAGGTATCTCTGGGCCCACTCGGTAAGACATCATCATAATGAGCTCAATGTGATCAAGGTGTTGTTCACGGGATGATGTATTACGGGAACGAGTAAAGAGACTTGTCGGTAACGAGATTGAACAAGGTATCGGTATACCGGCGATCGAATCTCGGGCAAGTATCGTACCGATGGACAAAGGGAATTGAGTACGGGATTGATTAAGTCCTCGACATCGTGGTTCATCCGATGAGATTATCGAAGAGCATGTGGGAGCCAACATGGGTATCCAGATCCCGCTGTTGGTTATTGACCGGAGATCGTCTCGGTCATGTCTGCATGTCTCCCGAACCCGTAGGGTCTACACACTTAAGGGTCGGTGACGCTAGGGTTGTTAAAGATATTAGTATGCAGCAAACCGAAGGTTGTTCGGAGTCTCGGATGAGATCCCGGACGTCACGAGAGGTTCCGGAGTGGTCCGGAGGTAAAGATTTATATATGGGAAGTTGTTGTACGGACACCGGAAAGTCTCGGGGGCATATCGGTATTGTACCGGGGCCACCGGAGAGGCACCGGGGGTCCACCTTGAGGGGCCAGCCCTCTCGGAGGGCCTCATGGGCCACAAGGGGCAGGGAACCAGCCCCTGGTGGGCTGGGCGCACCCCCTTCCCTTGGGCCCATGCGCCTAGGGTTGGGGGGAAACCCTAGTGGGGGCGCCCCCCTTGCTTGGGGGCAAGCCCCCCACCCTTGGCCGCCGCCCCCCTGGAGATCCATCTCCAGGGCTGCGCCCCCCCCTTGGGGGCCTATATAAAGGGGGAGAGGGAGGGCAGCCGCACCCCTGCTGCATTGGCGCCTCCCTCTCCCCGATACACCTCTCCCTTTCTCCGCAGAAGCTTGGCGAAGCCCTGCTGGAACTCTGTTGCATCCACCACCACGCCGTCGTGCTGCTGGATCTTCATCAACCTCTCCTTTCCCCTTGCTGGATCAAGAAGGAGGAGACGTCGATCGTCCCGTACGTGTGTTGAACGCGGAGGTGCCATCCTTTCGGCGCTGGTCATCGGTGATTCGGATCACGGCGAGTACGACTCCATCATCCACGTTCTCCTTGAACGCTTCCGTTGCGATCTACAAGTGGTATGTAGATGCTCTTCTATCCCCTCGTTGCTAGAATACTCCATGGATAGATCTTGGTGATCCGTAGGAAAATTTTAATTTCTGCTACGATCCCCAACAAAATTTACCATGAACTTAGCCCTGGTAGTATTTTGCAAATTATGTTGTAGATCAATAGCTCGCGTTGTTACTTCCCTGTGTTTATTTTGATATGTTCCTAGAGAAAATTGTGTTGAAAGATGTTAGTAGCAATGATGCGGATTGGATATATTATCTGAGGTTTATCCTCATTGCTGCACAGAAGAATTATGTCCTTGATGCACCGCTAGGTGACAGACCTATTGCAGGAGCAGATGCAGATGTTATGAACGTTTGGCTAGCTCAATATGATGACTAGTTGATATTTTAGTGCACCATGCTTAACGGCTTAGAATCGGGACTTCAAAGACATTTTGAACGTCATGGACCATATGAGATGTTCCAGGAGTTGAAGTTAATATTTCAAGCAAATACCCGAGTTGAGAGATATGAAGTCTCCAACAAGTTCTATAGCTAAAAGATAGAGGAGAATCGCTCAACTAATGAGCATGTGCTCAGATTGTCTGGGTACTACAATCGCTTGAATCAAGTGGAAGTTAATCTTCTAGATAAAATAGTGATTGACAGAATTCTCTAGTCACCATCACCAAATTAGTAGAACTTCGTGATGAACTATGATATGCAAGGGATAACGGAAACGATTCCCAAGCTCTTCGTAATGCTGAAATTGACGAAGGTAGAAATCGAGAAAAACATCAAGTGTTGATGGTAGACAAGACCACTAGTTTCAAGAAAAGGGCAAAGGGAAAAGGGGAACTTCAAGAAGAACAGCAAGCAAGTTGCTGCTCAAGTGAAGAAGCCCAAGTCTGGTCCTAAGCCTGAGACTAAGTGCTTCTACTGCAAAGGGACTGGTCACTGGAAGCGGAACTACCCCAAGTGATTGGTGGATAAGAAGGATGGCAAAGTGAAGATAAGTATATTTGATATACATGTTATTGATGTGTACTTTACTAGTGTTCATAGCAACCCCTTAGTATTTGATACTAGTTCAGTTGCTAAGATTAGTAACTCGAAACGGGAGTTGCAGAATAAACAGAGACTAGTTAAAGGTGAAGTGACGATGTGTGTTGGAAGTTGTTCCAAGATTGATATGATCATCATCGCACACTCCCTATACTTTCGGGATTAGTGTTGAACCTAAATAAGTGTTATTTGGTGTTTGCGTTGAGTATGAATATGATTTGATCATGTTTATTGTAATACGGTTATTCATTTAAGTAAGAGAATAAATTGTTGTTCTATTTACATGAATAAAACCTTATATGGTTACACACCCAATGAAAATGTTTCATTGGATCTCGATCGTAGTGATACACATATTCATAATATTGAAACCAAAAGATGCGAAGTTAATAATGATAGTGCAACTTATTTGTGGCACTGCCGTTTTGGTCATATTGGTGTATGACCTAAAGATGCGAAGTTAATAATGATAGTGCAACTTATTTGTTGCAGAATAAACCAAAAGATGCGCATGAAGAAACTCCATGCTGATGGGATTTTGGAATTACTTGATTATGAATCACTTGGTGCTTGCGAACCATGCCTTATGGGCAAGATGACTAAAGACTCCGTTCTCCAGAACAATGGAGCGAGCAACTGACTTATTGGAAATAATACATACTGATGTATGCGATCCGATGAGTGTTAAAGCTCGCGGCGGGTATCGTTATTTTCTGACCTTCACATATGATTTGAGCAGATATGGGTATATCTGCTTGATGAAACATAAGTCTGAAGCATTTGAAAAGTTCAAAGAATTTCAGAGTGAAGTGGAAAATCATCGTAACAAGAAAAATAAGGTTTCTACGATCTGATCGCGGAGACAAATATTTGAGTTACGAGTTTGGTCTTCAATTAAAACTATGTGGAATAGTCTCACAAATTCATGCCACCTGGAACACCACAGCATAATGGTGTGTTCAAACGTCATAACCGTACTTTATTGGATATAGTGCAATCTATGATGTTTCTTACCAATTTACCACTATAGTTTTGGGGTTATGCATTAGAGACAGCTGCATTCACGTAAAAAGAGCACCATCTAAATCCGTTGAGACGACACTGTATGAACTGTGGTTTGGCAAGAAACCAAAGTTGTCGTTTCCTAAAGTTTAGGGTTGCAATGCTTATAAGAAAAAGTTTCATCCTGATAAGATCAAACCCAAATCGGAGAAATGTGTCTTCATAGGATACCCAAAGAAGACAGTTGGGTACACCTTCTATCACAGATCCGAAGGCAAGACATTCGTTGCTAAGAATGGATCCTTTCTAGAGAAGGAGTTTCTCTCGAAAGAAGTGAGTGGGAGGAAAGTAGAACTTGATGAGGTAATTGTACCTGCTCCCTTATTGGAAAGTAGTTCATCACAGAAATCTGTTCCTGTGACTACTACACCAATTAGTGAGGAAGCTAATGATGATGATCATGTAACTTCAGATCAAGTTACTACCGAACCTCATAGGTAAACCAGAGTGAGATCCGCACCAGAGTGATACGGTAATCCTATTCCGGAGGTCATGTTACTTGACCATGACGAACCTACGAACTATGAGGAAGCGATGATGAGCCCAGATTCCGCGAAATGGCTTGAGGCCATGAAATCTGAGATGGAATCCATGTATGAGAACAAAGTGTGGACTTTGGTGGACTTGCTCGATGATCGGCAAGCCATTAAGAATAAATGGATCTTCAAGAGGGAGACGGACGCTGATAGTAGTGTTACTATCTACAAAGCTAGAATTGTCGCAAAAGGTTTTCGACAAGTTCAAGGTGTTGAGTACGATGAGAGTTTCTCACTCGTATCTATGCTTAAGTCTGTCCGAATCATGTTAGCAATTGCCGCATGTTATGAAATCTGGCAAATGGATAAACAAAACTGCATTCCTTAATGGATTTATTAAAGAAGAGTTGTATATGATGCAACAGAAGGTTTTGTCAATCCTAAAGGTGCTAACAAAATGTGCAAGCTCCAGCGATCCATCTATGGACTGGTGCAAGCATCTCGGAGTTGGAATATGCACTTTGATGAGATGATCAAAGCATATAGTTTTATACAGACTTGCGGTGAAGCCTGTATTTACAAGAAAGTGAGTGGGAGCACTACAACATTTCTGATAAGTATATGTGAATGACATATTGTTGGTCGGAAATAATGTAGAAGTATTCTGCAAAGTATAAAGGAGTGTTTGAAAGAAGTTTTTCAAAGAAAGACCTCGGTGAAGCTTCTTACATATTAAGCATCAAGATCTATGGAGATAGATCAAGATGATTGATAAGTTTTTTCAATGAGTACATACCTTGACAAGATTTTGAAGTAGTTCAAAATGGAACAGTCAAAGAAAGAGTTCTTGGCTGTGTTACAAGGTGTGAAATTGAGTAAGACTCAAAGCCCGACCACGGCAGAAGATAGAAAGAGAATGAAAGTCATTCCCTACGCCTCAGCCATAGGTCCTATAAAGTATGCCATGCTGTGTACCAGAACTATTGTATACCCTACACTATGTTAAGCAAGGGAGTACAATAGTGATCTAAGAGTAGATCACTGGACAGCGGTCAAAATTATCCTTAGTGGAATAAGGAAATATTTCTCGAATATGAAGGTGACAAAAGGTTCGTCGTAAAAAGTTACGCCGATGCAACTTTTGACACAGATCTGGATGACTCTAAGTCTCGATCTAGATACATACTGAAAGTGGGAGCAATTAGCTAGAGTAGCTCTGTGAAGAGCATTGTAGACATAGAATTCGTAAAATACTTACGGATCTGTATGTGACAGACCCGTTGACTAAAATTATCTCACAAGCAAAACATGATCACACCTTAGTACTCTTTGGGTGTTAATCACATAAGCGATGTGAACTAGATTACTGTCTCTAGTAAACCCTTTGGGTGTAGGTCACATGATGATGTGTACTATGGGTGTTAATCACATGGTGATGTGAACTATTAGTGTTGAATCACATGGCGATGTAAACTAGATTATTGACTCTAGTGCAAGTGGGAGACTGAAGGAAATATGCCCTAGAGGCAATAATAAAGTTATTATTTATTTCCTTATATCATGATAAATGTTTATTATTCATGCTAAAATTGTATTAATCGAAACATAATACATGTGTGAATACATAGACAAACAGAGTGTCACTAGTATGCCTCTACTTGACTAGCTCGTTAATCGAAGATGGTTATGTTTCCTAACCATGAAAAAAAGAGTTGTTATTTGATTAACGGGATCACGTCATTAGAAGAATGATGTGATTGACATGACCCATTCCATTAGCTTAGCACCTGATCGTTTAGTATGTTGCTATTGCTTTCTTCATGACTTATACATGTTCCTATGACTATGAGATTATGCAACTCCCGTTTACCAGAGGAACACTTTGTGTGCTACCAAACGTCACAACGTAACTGGGTGATTATAAAGGAGCTCTACAGGTGTCTCCAAAGGTACATGTTGGGTTGGCGTATTTCGAGATTAGGATTTGTCACTCCGATTGTCGGAGAGGTATCTCTGGGCCCTCTCGGTAATGCACATCACTTAAGCCTTGCAAGCAATGCAATTAATGAGTTAGTTGCGAGATGATGTATTATGAAACGAGTAAAGAGACTTGCCGATAACGAGATTGAACTAGGTATTGAGATACTGACGATCGAATCTCGGGCAAGTAACATACCGATGACAAAGGGAACAACGTATGTTGTTATGCGGTCTGATCAATAAAGATCTTCGTAGAATATGTGGGAGCCAATATGAGCATCCAGGTTCCGCTATTGGTTATTGACCGGAGACGTGTCTCGGTCATGTCTACATTGTTCTCGAACCCGTAGGGTCCGCACGCTTAAGGTTTCAATGACAGTTATATTATGAGTTTATGAGTTTTGATGTACCGAAGGAGTTCGGAGTCCTGGATGAGATCGGGGACATGACGAGGAGTCTCGAAATGGTCAAGACGTAAAAATCGATATATTGGACGACTATATTCGGACATCGGAAAGGTTCCAAGTGATTCGGGTATTTTCGGGGGTACCGGGGAGTTACGGGAATACGAGGAAGAAGTAATGGGCCTCATGGGCCAAGGGGTGGAAGAGAGGAGGCAGGGCGCGCGGCCCCCCTAGCCCAAACCGAATTGGACTAGGGGGGCGGCTCCCCTTTCCTCTTTTTCCTCCCTCTCCTTCCTTCTCCTTCTCCTTCCCTTCCTTCCCCTCTCCTACTTGGACTAGGAAAGAAGGGGGAATCCTACTTGGAGTAGGATTGCCCCCCTTGGCCGCCTCTCCCCCTTGCTCCTTTATATACGGGGGCAGGGGGCACCCCATAGACACAACAATTGATCATTGATCTCTTAGCCGTGTGCGGTGCCCCCCTCCATCATAATCCTCGATAATATTGTAGCGGTGCTTAGGCGAAGCCCTGCGACGGTAGAACATCAAGATCGTCACCACGCCGTCGTGCTGACGGAACTCATCCCCGACACTTTGCTGGATCGGAGTCCGGGGATCGTCATCGAGCTGAACATGTGCTAGAACTCGGAGGTGTCGTAGTTTCGGTGCTTGATCAGTCGGGCCGTGAAGACGTACGACTACATCAACCGCGTTGTTATAACGCTTCCGCTTTCGGTCTACGAGGGTACGTGGACAACACTCTCCCCTCTCGTTGCTATGCATCACCATGATCTTGCGTGTGCGTAGGATTTTTTTTGAAATTACTACGTTCCGCAACACTTTGAGCTTCTCACTAATATGCCTCCAATGTCCTAGTCCATCATGTGCTAAGGAACTCTGACTCCTGTTGGTGCTAGACTTGAAGATCTTACAACAGAAGAAAAAAACTTTATTGACATTTTTTGAATAAACTAGCCATTTCCTATCATGTTCCTCTCCATTGCTTAATTTTCTATGATAATGAGCATACGAAAAATGTCTTCCTGTTTCATCTACATGGTATTCCATTTTTTCCTCTCTGATAGGCCCTTTCTCAACTAAGATATCTCTTACTTTATTATAAAGATTATCCCAGTTTTTTGGATCATAAATATCGGCGGTATAAACTGGTTGTTCATCAACACTAGCAGATTGGGCATGTGCATCCGACGAATTACTTACATTCTCGGAGCCTCTTACATTCTCATCGCCGATGTTGGAGTTGATATTTTCTTCTTGCTGATTAGAGTCCGAGTTTTCATTAGTTTGTTGCTCTTCCACAATGGCAACAATCGCCAACGCATCAGCTGGGTCCGGCGGAGTAGTACAGGCACCAATATCACTTGGCTTGAAAAAATTGCGAATACCTCCGCGCTGTGACTTTATAAATTTATTCTCTTTCTCCTTTTTTTTCCTTTTGTGGCTACCCGATGGATAGTTCCTCTTGCTGGGCGCTATGAGAACAAACACAATGCTGAAAAAAAAATATTGAATCAATTGTTGAACGGTGCTAGCTCTAAACCAAAGTCCAAAGAATTTGTTGTATGAATAATATACCTCAATACCTTATGTACAGAATCTTGACGATCAAACTTCAGTAGTCTGTACGTGTCTAGAGTCTGCAGATTGCTGAGAGGAGAGCAATTGAGCAAAGACCAAAGGAGGGTGGGGGCCCAGAACTGAAAACAACGACCAACATAATCAAATTAGAAAGGAAATTACCAGGGGACGGCGAGGTTGGAGTGCGTCTGTGCGTGCACGGCGTCGGCGGCCAGCAGGTAGGGGCGTAGGGCTGGGACCTGGGAACTCTTCGTGATGGAAGAAAGGCGTCGAACGTAACAGGAAGGGAATTGCGTCCAGGCGCTGATTGCTCTCTAATTCGCTATCTTTCCTTTTTTTCCAAAGGATCTCTCGCTGTTTCCTGGGGAACGATCTCACGATCGCTGTTGCCGATTGGGCCTGGTTTCTTTCTTTTTTTTTGGCGATCGGGCCTCCTACTCCTGGCGCTCTCCTACTACATGCATACCTGGGGGGATGGTTTTTTGGGGCCCGGGGCGGCCGCCCCCCTGCCCCCCCCGGGCCGGCCCTGTCCGAGGCCATCTGTCACGCTCAGACATTGATTTTATTTTGCCATGTCCGGTGGTTGAGATATGATTTGCTTTGCTTTGTTTCGAACTTTGGCATTCAGACAGTTTATACCGTATGATCGACGCGCATAGATTGCATGGATTAGAGAATCGGAATTTGCAGTATATGAATATGCGGCGTAATATTTGAGGGGTTGAATTTGGAAAGTCATGCTGTAAATGCTCTAGCACGACTGTTGGGACGGAGGTAATATTTGTGAACATAGGAAGCAGAAGATTGCAGTACCTCGTTAACAAAAAATAAAATTGCAGCTCTTGATCTTCACAAGGCCGCACACGTGCGAGACACTGCCTCTAATGCTCGGGCCCACTCGTCAGCCTCTAAAACAAGCGTGGTAGCAACTCACGCCACGACCTGCCCCCCGTTCTCTGCCTCTGCCACGATTCGCAATACAGATCACGGCCGCGGTGACCAGCAGAAATCGGTATCCGAAGCGGGCGAACCAAACCAACGCAAACCCCAAATCCCCAATCCGAGCTGCCCTCTCCCCCCTGAGGTAAGATCCGTTCACGATCTCCGCGCCAGATACTCCAGATCGATTTCTGCAGCAATTTCCCGCAATTTTGTCTGATTTTTTCTCGGGGGGTCGATCGGATACGATTCGATTCGATCAGATGGCGGCCCTCTGGATGGCGTTGGCGGTGATGCTGGTCGCTGCTGCTCAGGTGGCGGTGGCTGCCCCGGTGACGGCGCCGGTGGCTGCCCCGGTGACGGCGCCGGCCTTCCTCTGGGCGCCCAAGAACTACGGGTAAGTAGCTGAAGCGCACTATGATGCGCATCTTTGCTGTGTTAGATGTGATACGTTCTTGTAAAGCTGGGGGAATCTTAGCCCGGAATTCTGCTTCGATCTGAAACTATTGCAAGTTGGTGGATTAACAACTGTTGGGGGGCGTAATGACATGAATTTTTTCATGGAAGGGGCACCATGTTGCTTCATCCAAGTATTCTTACATGAAATGAGCATAAGCCTAGAAGTTGATTGAGTGCATGGGATACTCACCTCAAGTATGTTACTACAAGGCTCTACGGTGTGTCTGTATGTTGTGGAATAGCACGTTCCATTGGGAGGCAATCATCATGTTACATCAAGACTGATATCTCCATTCTCTAAAGAGTAAAATGCATCATAAGTCCTAAAACTATTGGTGATGTGTCAGGTTAGTCCTATAACTTGGAAACTGCAGCTTTGGGTCCTAAAACTATTGGAGGTGTCTCAGTTTAGTCCTATAACTTCGAAACTGCAGTTTTTGGTCCCAAAACTATTGGAGGTGTCTCAGTTTAGTCCTATAACTTCGAAACTGCAGTTTTGGGTCCCAAAACTATGCAAGTTTGTTCATCTCAGGTCCTAAGCTTGCATGGCCAGCATCTATGGTGCATTTTTTTGAAAGAGCACTTTATATGTGTTTACTTCCCCAAAAGTGGTCCATACGCTTCAAAGTTGCAGTGTGTTGCAACCTGCACGCCCTCCACCTGCGTGCCCATAAGCTACAAGGCAACCTCGCTAAGGCCAACTCTAACCGATCCCCTAAAAGTTAACGGAGTAAAAGGCTTAGTGGGGTATAAATAGTTAAATACTCCACTAAGTTTTGGCCGGACCTAGCCGATCCCCTAAATATAACAGAGTAAATTTTTGTTTTTCTAAACTTTGCAATTCAAGTATAAATTGCAACTACATATTAGCACACACATAGAAACTAAACATAAATTTGAATGTTCAACCAAATTACGAATATAGTTTACAAACCGAATTCAGAGTTTACAAACCAAATTCAAAAGTTTACAAACCAAATTATTCAAATTTAAACATGCCGAATGGTTCAAATGTAGCAAGTAGCAGTTCAAAGCCTCTGGGTGTCTTCCTCGGTTCGTGCTCTCAAGTACTCCGGGCCAAAGACAGCGATCACTGCTTTGGTGAACCTTCGAACAGCCTCCAAGATTGTGTCTTCGCCAATGCGTACATAGTCATCAATTGCATCGGAAGAACACCCATATGCCAAGACTCAAACAGCCGCAATGCATTTCATCAGAGAGCTTGCACTGATCTCTCCAGATGCATTTCTCCTGAGCTTGAACTAGTCATCATATCTCTCAATGGCTTTTGCAATGGTCAGAAAAAGACTTGTGTGCATCCGAAAGCGTCGGCGAAAGTACTTCTCTGGATAGGTTGGGTTTGGATCAAAGTAATCTTCATGATCTTGGTATGGGCCTCCGCTCTATCACGGTTGATGTGTATGCGGCCAAATTGTGATCCTCTCCTCGGCCGCCGAACATCATCATTGAAAATCATGCCTAAAACGGTGTCAAAGTCATCGCCGTCTTCTTCCTCCTCTAGGACGAGTCCTCCAACGCCATCTCCCTCAACCTCTTCATCTACAATCCAAACGGTTCGGTTCAATCCAAACGTCTCGGTTCAAAGAGAAACAAACAAAAAAACTCACCTAGGCAATTCTTCGAACACTTGGGGTGCGGTGGTGGTGCAAAAGCCGTTCGGCGTGGTTTAGACCGAACCGGCAAGCGGCGGGTGACCTGCTGCGGTGCGCAAGCAAGGTGAGATGCGGCGGCCGCTAGAAAAAGAAGAAAATCAAAAGAAAACGGACGAATCAACAATGGCGACGGCGGCAGCGTTTCACCTTGATTCCGGCAATGGCGACCGGGGCCGAACGGTCTGGCCGATGGGCAGAACGCCGGCAAAGGGCAAGGGATGGAACGAGGTAGCGGCGGGGCCAGCGGGAGGCGTGGATGCGAGAGAGAGACGCAACGTTTTACTTGGCCGCCAATCGGTGGAGTAAAAATAGGGAAATTTTTGGGTCCGGAGTAAAAATATACTCCACTAACTGCGGATAGGGGATTGACTAGGTGCCGGTTAGTGGAGGGGATCGGTTAGAAATGCCCTAAGAGGTTTTGGCGCGGCCACCGGGAAGACCCTGAGCCAGTTGGCATGGAGGACGACATCCCTCTCCTTGGGCGCGGCCGCCGGAGAGACACCGAGCCAATCGGGATGGAGGACGCCATCCCCCCCCCCCCCCCTCTCATGACATTGTCCATGCCCCGATACCCTTGCTGTAGAGCTGGTCATGCATGTTGTTGTTTGGGTACGAGCATGGCCACAGGTGGGAAATAGTCACTGCTGCGGGATGGCGTGGAAGTTAACCTGGTGGGTCGATTGGGTCAACGTGGCAACAATTCAAGCATCTCCAAGCGACACGGCGGCGGGTCAATGCTGGCCATGCAAGCTTAGGACCTGGGATGAACAAATTTACATAGTTTTGGGACCCAAAACTACAGTTTCAAAGTTATAGGACTAAACTGGCACAGCTCCAATAGTTTTAGGACCTAAAACTGCAGTTTCAAAGTTATAGGACTAAACTGACACACCTCCAACAGTTTTAGGACTTATGATGCATTTTACTCTTCTCTAAAAAAGATTGGTATCTACATTGACACAGTAGATTTATGTCAGCTGCTTTTCTCTTCAATCGTAATTGCGCGTGTTCATACAGCTACCCGTGGAAAAACCAATCTCTAGATCCTGACTTAGTGCAAACATTAATTAACTCATCCTTGTGATAATGGTCAGATTGCGGAGTGTAGAGTAGTGTGGTTGGAAGAAAAAGTTCCCAACTTCAGTACTGGAAGGCTGGAGGATTGATGATATCTGGTGATGAAACCCACTCTACATAGAAAGCCACACATTTTGTTCATGTAGATTACTAAGAATAGTGATCTATGGGTATAAACCCTGGATGAAGGAGAGACAGAACAGAGTTTATTGTTGGCATCAGGACCCTTGTTCAACTTGTATGCAGGCCACTCCATAGTCCCGTTGACATTAGGAGAGCAGATGCTGAGCATCAGTTCTCAGGGGAAGTTGCACTTTTTGTGTTGCAAATTGAACAGTGACTTCTGTTCAATCACGCTGTCTGCCTATATTTGTATACCTCAAGTAGAAACATGTAGTTCCTTTTTTCTCTATTTCTTGTCGAATGTATCTGGCCTCGAAGCTGAAGGAAACTTGAAACCCTGATTTCCATTAGATATGACAATCGCCTTCTACTGAGATGCATCCTTACCTGTGAATATTACAGCAACTGTGTAATGCATCCAGGCGCTACCTGCTACCTAGGTCACATGTTGCTCCTCCGTCTTCTTAGTGTAGACGATGCATCTCATACATCTCCAGTGTTACTCCTTGTTGTTCTTAGTGCAGGTGATTCATATTTTACATCTCTGGTGTTCCTGATCAGTCTTACTCCTGGATTTTTGGTTACTTGTTGACTAGTTCCAAGTTTTCATTTTGTGAAATTTATGCATTCGGTTACTTACCAACGAAGTACAATTATACGAGTTCACTTTTGATATATTTGCCGTCCTTCAAGTAATAGTAGTTTACATAACATTACCTTTATCTCCAGACTTAGTCCCAATGAGGCTAAAGAAGTAGTCCACTATCAGACAATCTCCCCAAAGAGTTTAGCTGATTCTGTTCTCAAGGAAGGTGGCTGGTCAAACTTGGTGGTGAGTTCCCCTTCAATGTCCCAATTGGAACTTAAGTTGACATCCAGCTTTATTGAAATGTGAGTTCTTCGTATGTACAAATTTAAGCAGCGCACAATGTTTTGGTTTTGTTTTCAGTGTTCAAAGGATGGTCCTCAAAAGAATGTTGATGTTGCAGTTCTTTTTCTTGGATCAAAGGTATTTCTTGGACTACCATACATTTGTTACTGTTATAAATTAGTTTTTTCATCTTTTGGGCATTCACTGGTTACACTAAATCCACACTTGATGGAAGCAGCCTCATAATCATCGATAATTGTTTATTCAAATACCTTCTCGTCGTGATATCTCAGCTAGCTGTTATTGGTCAAGTCCAAGAGGCCATTATTTTTTCTAAAATTCTCCATGCTTTAGTCTGTGTGGGAAAAAAAAATCTCCATCCTAGAATTTTTTTTGTTGAAGATGCTATCTCTGTTTTGTTGCTTCAGTTACACTAACCAGTAACTAATATTGTTCCTCAGCTAGAATCATCAGACATCTCTAAAGATAAACAAGTCGATCCTGCTTTAGCGGACATACTAAAGGTAGTCACAGTCATCATATATGGTTTTCCATGTTTTTTCTCTGCTGTCATACATAATTTTAAGCATAGAATGCTTTCAAATCCATTAATATATATACCTTTTACCAGCTGTCCTTCTCAAGCTCCGAGTTTTCCATGGCATTCCCTTATGTTGCCATGTCAGATGACGAAGCACTAGAGAGTTCATTGCTATCTGGATTTACTGAGAATTGTGAGGATGGTTCTGGAGGAAATCATATCACTTACACAGACACGTGTACTGCAAGCAGTGGAAGTGTGAAGAAACATCTGAACATGGATTCTGTTCAAGCAAGTTCTCTTTTACATATGAAATACTTATTTCGATATTTTCTGTATATCATTATTTATTGACAGCATATACATTCCAGGACTTGGTGAAGTCACGGATGGGAAACAACCAACCAACTGAGCTAATCGTCTTCTGTAGCGGTGGTTTCAAGGACAATGCAAAATCAGAAGGTTGGGTAAAGTAACCAGGTTTAGTTCCATCACCTTCAACTGTACAACTTTAACCTGTGTTCCACTTCCTTACTTCAGGGCAGTTGCTTTTGGATCTGGTTTCTGTTCTTGACAAGTCTGGGGCTAAATACACAGTTCTTTACGCTTCTCAACCCTATGGTTTGCTGGAGAATCCTTCGGACCTGCCATTAGCCAGGTATCTTGCAGAGAAGACCAATACAACTAAACCTGTCCTAGAGAAATGCGATGGAGAGTGCCAATTAAAATCAACTCTCCTGGAAGGAGTTTTTGTGGTAAGTTGGTACTCGCACTCTGTTTTGTGTATTCCAAACTATGCCGTGGAGTTTGTCCTCTTCATCTGTATAAACTGCAGTATGTAGATCACAGTTGTTTGCATCCATGCATAATTCATTCACATTTTTGCGTAATCTGCAGGGTGTGGTGCTGCTTATCATCTTGATATCGGGACTTTGCTGCATGATGGGGATCGATACCCCGTCAAGGTTTGAGGCTCCCCAGGATTAATCCTGGTCTGATTTTGAAGCAAACCCGATGTGGATGGCCAGTGTGTGTTACCCTGCGCAGTGGATATAGTTAGCTTCCTTTTCAAAGGTGCCTTGCTTGTGTATTTTCTAAGCCAAACTTCAGTTTAGTGACCAATTTTTTGGTGTATTATTATTGCATTCCAAACCCACGGAGATCTGAGCCTTTGCAAACTACTACATGCGCAAGGCTTATGTTGTACTATCAAACCAGAATTGTTTCCAGTTTTCTCTGTGAATAGCCTGGAACTCAGGAAGCCAATAAGATGATGGCACTACTGTCCATCTAATAAAATCTTGTTATTCTTTAGTAGTCATAACTTGAAGCACATCAATTTCTTGGGTGATTGGGACACAAGGCTACTTTTGGGGCATTGCTCCTTTCTAGGTTGCACCGCTGAGGATGTGTAATTGTCAGCTAGACTTACGGCGCAAGTGATTACATGATTGAGATTGGAGTAGTGACCGCTCTGCTTGCTTCATTTAAAACGATGGATAGTCGGATGACGATCCAGTATCTTTTCCTCCTCCTGTGTCAATTTGTCCTTTATGCTTGCTATAGGTCTTGTCTTGGCTTAGCACTCAAGTGAGTAGAAAATTGTGGCAATCCCTTTATATATGGTTTAACGCGTGTTACATTTTGTCCTTTATAATGCAAAGGAAACACAACTGAAATTTCGCGAGCATATAGATTGCGTGGCGTTATATCGTGTTTCATATCCCAACTTGGGGCAAAAGGCTTTGTTTTTGTTGTATATTGCTTACTGTTGTGCCATTCCTCGCTGACGCGACATTTTTGTTCTTGACCAACATATCCTCATAGTCACGCCGAGGCACGCGTCATTGCATATCCCCGATCCCCATGATGACAGTAGTATAATGTCTATCCGCTGAGCCTGACGTGGCGAATGGGATGTGTTTTCAGCATAGTCGGTACCGGCGGCGTACTGGCCCATACATTGGCTGCCAAGTCAGTGCGTGTTGGTCTCTTGGGAGCCATCCCACTGCCAGTGTATAGTATAGCCTGCAAAACATAACTTGGAAGAAAGGTGTTTGACGTTTGCGGATTGTTGTGAGCAGTTTTTCCTTCCTGAAATAAATAAACCTGCTTACGTAGCAAGACCCTGGGGGAGGGGATGCGTATGATGAGTTAGTTATGTACCTACCTTGGCCATCTACAGAAGCATGATACTATTGCTGATCTAGTATCGCTACGGAGTGGAGTAATTGGAAGTGATGCATTTCTCCCAACGGAATTTTAGCCGCTCTCCTGCAATTTTTTTTTAAAAAAAGGTGCAAGAGATCTCAGTAGGCATTGCTCGATCCAAATACAAACTTACCTCGTGATACATGCAGTGGGGCAAACTGAGCGTACCTCAGATGGTTAGATTCCTTTTGATGAAACCAGCGGAATTTATTTCAGACTTTTTGGCAATAGTTTGTTCAATGATAAGAAACGTTCCATCGATTGCAATGACATCCGTGGTAACTTCGTTAATCTCAAGAGATCTACTCCCTCCGTTTTTATTTAGTTCGCATATTAGCTTTGGTCAAAGTCAAGCTTTGTAAATTTTGACTAAGTTTATAAACAAAAATATTAACATATACAATAAAAAATCAACACCACTAGATTCATTATTGAATGTACTTTCACATCAAATAGATTTGTTATGGTAAATACTTATATATTTTTCTATAAACTTGATCAAACTTTGCAAAGTTTGACTTCGGTCAAACCTAATATGCAGACAAAATAAAAACGGAGGGAGTACCAACCCAGTTTCTCAGAGGTGCTGATAGGGGTGCGTTAAATGCCACTAGGACGACTTACATAGCATGTGACAAAAGGTGGAAAATGCACATAGCTTTTAAAATATCGAAACAGAAAAAGGTAAGTAACTTGCACCGGCTTATGATGCAGGAAACATGCCCAAAATGCCGGTAAAAAAGGGGGATTCCTTTCTATTTTTTCTTCTTCTTAGATCACGTTGCACCAGGCCTTGCGGCACTGTATGTGGGATCATGCATGCAAGCTGGATGCCATGGGCTACGTCTACATCTTTCAGTTACTATTTTGCTGGTTGTATATAGTTTCTTTTCCGAGGAATCTTCGCTGGCCAACATTGGTAACTGATCATTTTACTTTCAGAGTTTCAGTTAAAAGCTCTCCATTTTCTAACGATCGATCTTCATGTGTACTACTGTTGTGTTAAAATATTGGAAGTTCTAGACTTATCCTAAGTCATTTTCTTTTTAGGTTTGATCAACTTTATATGAAAAAAATGCTAATATCTACAACGTCGGATATATATCTTTACCTAATAATAAAGTAAATTGGGTTTCTTTCGTCCGTCATGGCATTTTTTCAGAAAAGTCCCTCTATTTCAGAAAATTCAACCCACCGTTCGGATTTAAGTCTCGCCCGAACCGTTATTTTACATTTTTCGAAACCCCCCTGACGTTTTAGGTAATTCATCCACGGATCATATTTAAGTCAAACAAATGCTTTTTAAAATCATTCATATATTTTAAACCGTAACTCCGATTGGAACATGTTATATATGAAATTTGATTAGAAAAATATGTAGAATATGAATATTAGATTATTTTTTATTTTCAAATATTATTTTCCAATATATTTGAGTCAAACAAAATGATTTTTTAAATTATATGTATCTTTTAAACCGTAACTTCGATTTTAACATATTATATATGAAATTTTATTAGAAAAATGTGTGGAATCTAAATATGATGTTAATTTTACCTGTTAAATATTTTTTAAATATTTTTATGAAAGCAAACTTATAATTTATAGCGCAAGATCATTTTTTTCATACCGGCGGCGATCCAGATTGCAAATAAACACCCCAATAACCATATAGGGAAAAGAAAACATCGATAACTACACATGCATACCTCTGAAAAATGTCGCAGGGGAAAACAACAGATTTCTCATCGCGAGAGTGAGAGAGAGAGAGAGAGAGAGAGAGAGAGAGAGAGAGAGAGAGAGAGAGAGAGAGAGAGAGAGAGAGAGAGAGAGAAAGACGCCTTAGGATTAACCATATTCAACACACGTTTTTTGTTGTTTTGTATGAACACCTAGGCCATCGCCGGTGAGGGTGAGAAGGAGGATAAGCGGCAACACAAATATGATGCCTCGCAAAAATAAAGGAGATGGATCTATTGTGGTCTTGAGTGATGGTTGTTGAGTTAAGAGCGTGTGTTATGTTTTCTCTCCCGTTGCAACGCACGGACTCTTTTGCTAGTAATATAGAAGTATATTACGAGATGAATCTAATGAAGCTAATTTGATGTTATAGATGTTGTTATTTCTACAAACTTGTTCAGAACTTAAAAAGAAATTTGACTGAGGACAAAACTAAAACTTAAAATATTTTAAATAGAGGAAGAACTTCGTAATTAAACTGGTCTCTCGGTAGATTAAGTGAATGACCTCCTCCCATAACTGAGCTGGCATACAGGTGGCGTCCCCACGTGGCCTGCGTGCATGCACGCGCCGTCCAACATGTATGCATGCGTGGCTGCACGTGCTTTCCTGCTGACGAACGCTCCAGCTTGCACCAACCTGTACAATGCTAATTAACGTGGAGGCCACTTGACTAAGTCCTAACTTGCGCGCCAAGAATACAAACTAGCTTGGTTACATTACGAGCAATTTCATAGGTCTCGACAAACAAAAGTCACCGCACCTGAAAAGTATTGTCATACGTATGAGCGCTACTATATAAGTATGACCCAGTTGTGTCTTTCTATACATACTTCCTCAATTTCTTTTTAGTGTGCAGATAAGATTTGGTCAAATTCAAACTTTGTTAACTTTAACTAAGTTTGCAAAAAGTATATCAAGATTTGCAATATGTAATCAATATTGTTAGATGCATCATGAAGTTTATTTTCATACCATATAGTTTTATTCTTGCAGATGTTGATATTTTTCCTATAAAATTGGTCAAACTTTACAAAATTTGACTTTAATCAAATGTTATATATAGACTAAAAAGAAACAAAGAGAGAGAGAGAGAGAGAGGACATATGGAAGAATATATATACACCATGTCTCAGTCTCTTGTTTTAGATATCTCTCTAGCTCTCTCTATCTCTACAGCCTATTTAGAGTAGCACTATGACCAACCTCGACTTTGCTTTCTTACAGTAAGAACATCATGCATTACTGAACCTACGTACACATGCACTAGCTAGCTAGCTAGCTACTAGCTAGCTGATTTGGTTACCCGTTTGTAGCTAGTAGCTAGCTACTTTGGTTACCCATCTGTAGCTAGTAGCTAGCTAGAGAACAGAATAAGGTAGTACCACGACCTAATCAACAGCATCATCTGTTAATTATTTTGGATGAGAAGGCACAAAAAGGACACGACTAGGACAATCAAGATTCAACAAAAACAGCCTGTATATATATAGTATATAGACGACCGAGGTCCTTATTGTGTATCATTGACAATGAAGAAGAGCCATCTACAAACGCCACATATATACAAAGCCTAAAGAAAGAGTTTGCAAAACCATAAGTTGTCTGAAGTTTTGTAGTCTATTTCTCGAAGTCTTAATTTGGGCCAACATCCAACCAACTAAAATAGCCGAGTACCCGAACATAAGCATGCATCCTCATTTCCGCACCACTTCACAGTCCTCATATATAACTTAATTAGCAAGAATTGTTCGTGTTGCTAAAATAGCTAGCAGACTTCTTCTCTTCTTCAGATACTACTATATTCATATGGTTAACTACACTTTAGGCAAAGGATATTCACCTGGGAGTTATACTTATATTACCCAAGTTACACAAAGATCCCCGCTAAAATTTAGGCGACCGAGAACTGGCGAAACTGAAATTATGTGCCATGCGACAACATCAGCTCAATGAAGAAGCAACATAGTTAACTCACAACAAAACAATATATTGTCCTTTTTTACAAAATCCTAAAACAAACTAATGCAACTGTAATCTCTCCATAGTCCATATATAATCGACATCGATCTAATCAATGAAGCAACCAACAAAATTACTACAATCAATGAACATTCCATCAGTAGAACCTAGGACCAAGATTGTTATCAGCAGCTGGGCGTCCATTCATAGCGGCAGAAGCAATATCATAATTCCCATAGGGAAATTCACCGTCGTCGTAGCTCCCAAGCTTGCCCTGCTGAGGCAGAACACTGCCGGAGCCGGAGGTGGCAGAGCTCGGCAACTGCAGACCCTTTGCCGGCTCACCAAAGTTTTGGGCGCCAACGACACCTCCTAGGGCTCTCATCATGATCGCCTGCTGCTCATGGAGGTTGACGTCGTAGCTTCTTCTTCCCATCATCCCGCCATGCGGCGCCGTATTCATAAGCATGTGCTGCCAGGAGGAGCCGCTTGTTGCCGGGACTGAGCTGGCTATGGCGGTGGCCGTTTGCGCGTTGCTTGGGGCGTTGGTCAAGCTGTAGTTAGACATGAGGTTGTAGCTTCCAGCTGTAGTAGGAACGGACGGGTAGTAGTAGTCCGCGTTGTACGGCGGCGCCGCACTGTTGTTGTTGGTGGTGGTCGTCGTCTTGGCCGGCAGCTGGTTGCTTGTGTACTCGTCGGAGTTGGGGATGTAGCAGAGCGGGTCGATCGTGAACATGGAGTCGGTGAAGTCTCCGGCGCCCTCGCCGGCGTCGACGACCGAGCTGGCGTTCGGCGTCGTCACGGCGGAGTACTCGGCGTCCACGTCGGCGGCCCTCGTCGCCTTGGCCTCCCCCTTCTTGTTGAACACCTTGCACACGACCCATTCGTCCTGACCGATCAAAAGCACAGGCGAAACATATCCAATCAATTCACGCTCCGATGGAATGTTGAGTGCACTGCATACCTAATAATTACGAGTAGAATGGAATGTTGGAGAGGCTCACCTTGGGATTGTTCATGGTTTGGCCTCTGGACTTGCCTTCGAGGCGGAACTCGTGCATGACCCACTCAGACTTGGCGCCCCGGGGCGCGCGGCCCGTGTAGAACACGAGCGTCTTCTTCATCCCGACGAGCTCGCGGGCGCGGGGCTTGAAGATCTCCCTGTCCTTGCCGGTGGCTTTCCAGTAGCCCTCCTTGGTGGCGCGGTTGGCCCGGCTCCCGGTGGGGTACTTGAGGTCCTTGTGCACAAAGAAGTACCACTCCTTCTCCCCCATGTTGGCCTTGCCTTCAATTCCATATATCAAACAACATCAGCAGCTAGCCCGCCGTAAATATGCATGGAAAAAGAAGAAGAAGACGATGAAGCTAGGGGGGCGAAGCGAATTGTTACCTGGGAGATCTCGTGGCTCGCAGCTGTTGAGGTCGACCTCGCCGACGGCGCGGGAGACGAAGCTGGGGTCGAGGAACTTGCGCAGGAGGTAGCTCGTGATGATCTCCTCGTCGGTGGGGTGGAACCTGAACCCCGGAGGCAGCGACAGGCCGCCGCCGCGGCCTTGCTCCTCCGACGGACTTGCTACTACGCTCTCCACCATGCTCGCTCTCTCGATCAAGCTAGCCAAGGAAATCAGTGGCCTGCTAGCTAGGATTGATATCGATCGGGAGGAAGAAGAAGAGGAAGGAGGCTTGCTTGGGCGCACAAGAAAGCAAAGCGAGGTATGAATGGGAATAGGGAAGGCGATAGAGCGAGCAAGATGCCAACTTTTATAATGCTTTCAGCGACCTTTTCCGTGGCCTCGGAGGGGCCAGGTCCACCTAAACCTTGCCTAGGAAGGAACTCTTCACTCGGTTTCATTAATCGCCCCACATCACACATCAGATTTAGGTGTGATCGGGGGCATTAATTTCAGCGATTAATTCCCTTGCGCAGCTTTAATTCCCTATATCTTGACAGCTACCGGGGAGTGTGTGTGTGTGTGTGTGTGGGGGGGGGGGGGGGGGGGGGGGTGGGGGGGGGGGGGGGCTGCTGCCAATTAAAACTGACGGCGGGAGGCTTGTCTGGTAGGCCACTTTCTTCTCTCTTGTAGCGTTGCGGAGAAAGATACAAATCCCTCAAATCAGAGACTGTTCTCTCGCCTAGATATTTTGACAAAAGAAATTGTTCCCTTTACTTTTCTCCTATGTACGGTTTCAGCATATAGCTGATAGGCTGATTTGAAGAAATATGTAGGGTTTGTGTGTTCTTTGATGACCATGCATATGCATGAGAGAGGTATGTACGTTTGGTCAGGTCTTTGCATGCAGTTAGGCTAGCTAGCTCAATGATAATGTGTAATTTCGCAGCATATATGATAAACAACCCAGTTTCGATTTGTTAATTGTTGATGAGCGTAGATTCAAGTGTGCTTTGCTCCGGTTTCTTTGTAATTGCCATCTCTTTTGACAAAAATAAAATAAAATAAAATTTGTGCAGCGCACATCAGCACGCATGCATGTACACATTGAAGCTAGCTAGCACAGCCATATCAGCCTAACATTAAGTAGTACTCTACTACTTAGCTTAGCATCAGGATGAGTAGTGCTAGTAATATTTGTGGTGTGGGCATGCATGCAGCAATCAGGCCAGGTTATATGGCTCGTTCTTGCAAGTTGCAACATGTCTTGTTCAGTTCATGACCGTGGCAATTTAGTTGGCCAAGGTAGGACTTTTTTTTATTACCTTTTTTAACCGTACGGATTCAAGCCCGCAGCAGCAACATAAGACCTCTACAAGAAGAAATATTCTCATGGCATGGAACGGTGAAAGCCTGCAGCATGCATGGAAGAATGACGGCTGTTCATACCTCACAAGTATACCATGCATGGAACAATCGAAATTGGTCAGCTCTAGCCTCTCTTAGTTAGGCCACGACCTTGCCGCCTCGGTCGGCTAGCTTAGAATCTCGTAGAAACTCAGCACTACTGAATGAAACTACGTATACGTGTCCAGCTGTTTAGATTATTAATTTATTCTCTAGCTGTGGGGGCTAGGAGCACGTGCGTGCATGCTTGACAGCCAGCCCTAGAGGGCTAGAGCACACGATGCAAGGTCCATATTATCTGGCCGGCGGAACTGGATTTGGCGGCCGGCCGGGCTTCGATTCAAACTCTCGATCTTGACCCAACTGTTGCTAGGGAAAGCGATCGGCGGGTGCCACATGCGCTTGTGGTACAGCTAGCCTAGCTTACGTCCAGCTAGCCACGCATGCATATGCTCCTGTAAAGCTTGTCAGAGGTACACCGTTCTCTACCATTCAATGTCGGTTCCGAATCCTGTATGCCTCGGTAGATTAACGGAGATAGAAGTTTCTGCTTAGGGCCTGTTTGGTTTCAATAAGTCACCTGACTTATAAGTCAGGTGACTTAAAACCAGTGACTTATAAGTTAAGGTCCCGATAACTGTCACATGTGTGGTGTATCGGGTAGTTGTGCCACACGCCTCGTGTGGCATGGACAGCAACCAGCCCACACACCTATGTGTGGGCAAAACAACTAATGCCCACACATCTATTTTCCCCTCCTGAACCCTCTCACACACGTGCGTGTGGGCGAAGTTGGTAACGCCCACACGCCCGTATGTCAGGCCTCGTACCCTTCTGGTCCCGCACACGACGCGTGACGCCCATCGCGCGTCCGCAGTTGCCATGGTCCAGACCCTCGTCCATGTTCGTTTATCTGCAGTTGCCATGTCGCTGAACTACGGTTGCCATGTCGGACAACTGCAGTTGTCATGGTTGCTCAACTGCAGTTGCCATGTATGGTCTGATCTAATGTAGTTGCCATGATTTCATAACTTTAGGAGTTGCCACATACTAACACTAGGCAGTTGAGAGAGTTGCCGTGTGCTCACAAACATGCTAGGGCAGTTGCCATGTAAAAAGGAAGAGTTGCCATCTGCTTACGTGCACGTTAAGGCAGTTGCCATGTACGTGCACGTTTGAGCAGTTGCCATGTACCATGCAAAAACACATGGCAACTCGGTAAAAGACAGTTGCCATCTGCTTACGTGCACACTAGGCAGTTGCCGTGTACCCTGCAAAAACACATGGCAACTCGGGTAAAAAAAGAGTTGCCACCTGCTTATAAATGCCATCTGCTTACGTGCACACTAGGCAGTTGCCGTGTACCCTGCAAAAACACATGGCAACTCGGGTAAAAAAAGAGAGTTGCCACCTGCTTATAAAGCACACTAGAGGCAGTTGCCATGTGCGCTGCAAAAACACATGGCAACTAGCAGCTTACGTGTGGGAGAAGAGACGGACGTGTGGGCGATTTGGCAAATGCCCACACACCAGCCCTTGTGTGTGACTGAAAACTGGTGTGTGGGTGAACTGCTAAACGCCCACACACCGACCCCTCCGTGTGGTAAAACGGATGTGTGGGCGGACTATGTCACACACCACAGACATGCCTTGTCCTACGTGGCACAGAAAATCAGCCAGATTATGTCAAGATTCGTGCATATAGTACTGGACGGTGATGAATGCGTGTGGTCGAGATGGTCAACGCCCACACGTGTGGGCGTTAACATTTCCGATAAGTTATGCTTGTTTGGAAATTCTTCATGACAAGCTACCAGCTAAATTTGTCAGGGTTGTCAACATTTCAGGACGATGGTCCACCCCGCTCGCCCCTGCTAGGTAGCCACCCGCTCGCCCCTGCGTCGCTGGCCGCTCCGGCCGCGGCGGCCACCTTCCCCGAGCCCAGCATGGGCGCGCCACCCTGTTGCGCCTCTGCAAGCTCTGCTTGCTCTGATCCGCAGGGCCATGCGCTGGTTCTCCTGGATGCGAGGGGCAGCCCAGCCCCCTCCCCGCCGCCCAGCCGGAGATCCCGGACTCTGCCGCGCATTCAATCCCGGATCCGGCGGCCTCGCCGCGCCTGCTGCTGCGGAGTGAATGCTCCAGGGCGGTTGCTTCCTTAGATCCGGCGGTTCTTCCCCCTCCCCTAGCCCGAAGGCTGCAATCCATCATCGTCATCCATCCCCTGCTTCCCTTTCGGGAATGGGCGGTGGCTAGACCGAAGTCACCTCGCGCAAAGGCCGCAAGACCGCTCTGGATCTACCGGTTTCTCCCAGGTCGAGCGCAGCTCATCGCTCGGACCGCCGGCAGGGCTTCAATGCTGTGGGTGGCTGGGAGGCCTTCTTAAGCCGCTTCTGCGGCCGCTGCAAGCACCACCGTAGAAAAGATTGCCGCGATCCCCTGCGCTGTGTGACCTGCGAGCTGCTCGGCCATTTCGCTAGGGAGTGCCCTCAGAACCCGCGCAACGGCCATGGCGGCCCCGCCTCCAGTAGGATAGGACCGCTCCCCCCTCGCACGTCGTCCCTCGCTCGCCTCCACTTCCCTTCCCCGCCGCCTCCGCCCCTGCCACCGCAAGCCGCGTCTGAAGCTGCTATGGCGCCCACCCCTGAGCTCAGCCTGGTCGATCCGGCCACGCGCCCGCGCACGAGCCACAAGATCGGCGAGTCCACCCTGGCAATCGAGCAGAGCATCTTCTTCCTCAGGTGGCATGCCGTCACGCTGCGCGCGCTCGACGGGATCAGCGCCACCTCGCCCATGGCGGTGGGCCGTGCGTTCGAGGCGCAACTCTGTGTGCCGCCGCATCATCTGCGAGTGACAGCGCACAACCCGGAGGATTTCTTCATCATCTTCACCCAGCCTGCCCACCAAGACAATGTTGTGCGCCATGGCACCCTGCGCGTCGACGACGTCAACTTTGGCATCGAGCCGTGGAGAGAGAACGACCACGCCGGCCACGAGACCTTCAACATCCATGTCCGCTATGTCATCGAGCACCTGCCGCAGCAATACTGGTCCCTGGAAGGAGTCCAGGAGGTGTTCGGCGACAAGGTGCGCGTCGACCGCCTCGACAGCTGCACGCTGGAGCACGACCACACCAAGCATCTCGCCTGCTGGGTGTGGGTCTGGGACATGGCCTTCATCCCCACCAGGCACACCTACTGGAAGCTTCCCCAGGGCGCTGGCCGCGTCGAGGAGATGGAGGGCTTCTCGCCACCGGACTGGCGGGTCGCCCTGCCGCCCGGCGCCGAGCGCTACGATCTTCTCATCCACGTCGACAGGGTGGAGGACTGGTCCCCCCGCTCGCCTCGCTCCTCGCACTCTGCTCAGAGCGGCCTGCCCTCCTCCGGCTTTGACCACGACGACGACCTGCCGCGCACCTTCCCAAGTTCCTGGATTCTGCATGTGGAGGACGACCAGCCTGAGGAGCGGCACCGCCGTCAGCAGCGCGCGCCGGTGGTGGACTCGGGTTGTCGGGGTCTCCCCCGTGGTGACCCGCGGCGCGACGACGATGGACGCGGCGACGTCGGCCGTCGCTCCTGGAAGGACACGTTGCTGGGGCGCGGTCGCGGCTCCAACGCCCAATCCGCGGCGGACGGGGCCACTAGCAAGATGCACCAGCGCAGCCGCTCCCCTTCGCCCCGGCGCGCGGGCAGTGGTCGGCACGGCGGCCGTGATCGATCAGCTGGCAAGGCGTACCCAAGCAAGAAGATGGCTAGCAAGCCGCGTCTGGCCAGTCAGGTGTGCGTGCCCACTGCATCCACGACCGCGCGCATGCCTGCCCCCGCCATCAGCATCGCTATCGACGGAGTCGACGAGTTCTTCAACAACGCAGACAAGATGCTGCTCGCCCCCAGGGCCCCGGGTGACGGCGTCGCGGCCCAGCTAGATGAGGTGATCGCGGCTTCGACGGCCGTGCCGCTCGAGTTTGAGGAGGAGGTAAGGCGGTCCAAGGGCAAGGAATCAGTTTACATTCCGGATGTGTTTAGCCCGACGCTCTCCAGATCATGCCATAGCCCTGTCCTCCTCAGCTGTCAGACCCCGACGGCCGCGACCAGGTTGCGGTTGAGCTGGGTGCAGTCACGCAGCAAGTTCAGCTCCTGGAGATCGTCGAGTCCTTTGCTGCACCACGGCGCCTTTTCTACGATAAGCCAACCCCCCTGCTTGCCCTGCCTAAGCCCAAGCGAAGCTCCGCTCCCCCCAAGACGCGTGCCACGTCCGTTCTGCCATCGCGCCAGAGCACGCGCCAGGCAGCCCTGAACTACAAGGTGCCGGTTGCCCAGCGCGGCACGCTCCGACTAGTTCAGGGCCTTGGCCTCCTTGGACCCAAGGAGAAGATGACGAAGAAGGCGGCGGAGGCGCTCGTGCGCAGGTTCGACGAGCCCTTCTCCGAGGAAGACATCGCCGTCATCGCCAAGCTTACCAGGATGGGCACGGAGGCCCTGCGCATTGCTGCAGGTCTCAACGGGCCTGAAGGAGTAGCCGAGGAGGCCATGGTGTAGTCATGTTAGAGATCCTTCCTTGTTGTAGTAGTAGCTGTAGTCTCCGGTGGCGGCCAGCGTTCGGCTGGCCGGAGTTAGGTTTTCTTCCCCTATGTCAACGTTGTAGTGTGAGGTTGAGCTGGCGCCGTCGCAACTTGGGGCCTATTGGTGGGCGACGGCGCTCCGCGGACCGCTTGCAAGTGTACCTGTGTTCTTCTCTTAGTAACTGTAGTCGCCGGAGAGATCTTCTGTGTCCTGATGATTGACGAACCCAACTTGCCCCCGATCATGTGTTGGAACGTTCGTGGTTTAAACTCGCCGGCGAAGCGAGAAGCGGTCCGCGAGGTGGTTGTCGCGCATCGCACCGCCATCCTGTGTATGCAGGAGACCAAGATCGATGTGTGGACGCCGGACCTTGTGCGTGACATCGGCGGCCAAGCCTTGCGGGGCTGTGCGGTTCTGCCAGCCATGGGCACTCGAGGCGGCATAGCCATCCTCTGGAATCAGGACTTAGTTGACGTAGTCAGTCACGCTATAGGCTAGTTCGCGATCACTGTAAAGGTTAGCTTAGCTAGGCACCAACTTCAGTTCTGGTTAACCTCTGTCTACGGGCCGACGGACGACGCAGGCAAAGAAGCCTTTCTAGCAGGAATCTCAAACTCCGCCCCCTCCATGCTCTGAGCCATGGATTATTAACGGAGATTTCAACCAAATTTACGAGGCTAGAGAGAAAAACAACCTAAACCTAAATAGAAGGCTCATGCGTCGTTTTAGGGCCGCCATTGATAGAGCTGGGCTACACCAAATAAAGTGCGGCAATCGCAAGTTCACCTGGAGCAACGAGCGTGACAACCCAACAATGGTGGGCATCGACAAGTTCTTCTGCAACTCGTCGTGGGAAGCCCTGTTTCCCCGCGCAATGCTGCTGGCTGCATCGACGGCATGCTTCGACCACTGCCCACTTCTGCTCTCTGATGCGGAGGGACCCAAACGCCGAAGATGTTTCAAGTTTGAATCCTTCTGGCCCCGTTTCCCGCGCTTCATGGACACGGTGACCGCGGCCTGGGCGCGGCCAGTCGCGCCAAGCTGTGCGTTTGCGCGCCTCCACATCAAGCTTGCCCGCACGGCCAGGGATCTTCGCATTTGGAGCCAGTGCCTTTTCGGCGATGCAAAGCTGCAGTTCCACATAGCTTGTGAGGTCATCTTGCGCCTCGATGCAGCCCAAGAGACGCGCCAACTGTCGCCGGCAGAACGCGAGCTGCGGAAGGGACTGAAGCTCAGACTTCTGGGTCTGGCAGCGATCGAGCGGTGCAGAAAGAGACAGGCTTCTAGGCTTACATGGCTGCGCTCCGGTGATGCTCCAACAAAGTTCTTCATGGCCAAGATCTGCTCACGCAGAAGAATTTTTTTATTCATGCGCTCTCCACCAACGAGTCTGTTGTCACGGCTCACAGTGACAAAGAAGCGGCCATCCACAACCACTTTGATGCAATCCTTGGGACCGCAGGCCACCGTTCATCCACGATCAATTGGAGTTAGATCAGCATGCCACAGATTCACGAAGGGGGGCTCGATAACCCATTCACAGAGCAAGAGGTGTGGACGGCGATCCAGGCCGCGCCACCAGAGAAGTCGCCGGGGCCGGGCGGTTTCAGCGGGCTGTTTTTCAGATCGTGCTGGGGGATCATCAAAGATGAAGTGATGCAAGCTTTCAACTAGTTCTACAATCTGGCCGACAACAATTTCGGGCTGTTAAACTCAGCGATCGTGGCACTGATCCCAAAAAAGACGGAGCGAGCGGCCTTGGCGATTACCGCCCGATCAGCCTGATTCACTCCATTGCAAAGCTAGTATCCAAAGTTCTGTTGATCAGGCTGGCTCCAATTGTTCATAATATCATATCGCCGGCCCAGACTGCGTTCATAAAGTCCAGATGCCTTCATGACAGTTTTGTATATGTGCAAAACTGTGTCAGAGCTCTGCATCGTCGGAAAACGCCGGCCGTTTTGCTCAAACTTGACATCTCAAGAGCCTTCGGTAACGTCTCAAGGGAGTACTTGCTTGAGCTCATGACAACCTTGGGCTTCAGCGCTAGATGGCGGGATTGGATCACGCTGCTGCTGGCCACTTCATCCTCCGCCTTCCTCCTCAACGGCACCCCGGCCCATCCATCCTGCATCGACGTGGCCTCCGTCAGGGCGACCCCCTATCGCCGCTCTCTTTATTCTAGCTATATATCCCATCCACTGTTTGCTCAAAGTGGCAGAGGAAGAGCTACTCATATCGCTGGTGCAGGGAAGGGAAGTTAAGTTCAGAGTCAGCCTCTATGCAGACGACGCCGTCATCTTTGCCAACCCAATCAAGGAGGAGATTGATCAGATCATGAACATTCTCAGTAGTTTTGGCAACGCCTCTGGCCTGAAGATCAACAACGCAAAATCCACGGCGACTCCGATTTGCTGCAACAACGTCGACCTCAACGCAGTCCTTCAGTCTTTCGGAGGGCCGGTTATGCAGTTCCCGATTAGATATCTAGGTCTCACCCTCACAATCGGCCGCCTCCGGCTCGTCCATCTCCAACTCATCCTCGACTGTATTAGGGCTAGGCTTGCGGTCTGGAAGGGGAAATTGTTATCCATCGCCGGCCGTAGAGTTCTAGTCAGATGTGTTCTTACTGCCATGCCAACGTTCGCCCTCACGGCGCTGCGTTTCCCTGCCAAGCTCCTCAAGGAAATCGACAAATGTAGACACCGTTTCCTCTGGGGCAAGGACATGGAGCTCTCTGGCGGCAGCTGCAAGGTTAGCTGGGGACGGGTCTGCATGCCGATCGAGTACGGAGGGCTGGGCATCCTAGACCTAGCTAAATTTAGCCGCGCCCTAAGACTTCGATGGCTTTGGCACGCCTGGAAAAGCCCGGAGCGACCGTGGGCGGGGACGGAGCCACCCTGCGACGCCTCCGACAGGGCCCTCTTCTGCGCGGCCACCAACGTGGATATTGGAAACGACCAGATGGCCAGTTTTTGGCATTCGGCATGGATCGACGCGTCGCCTCTGAAGATCCTCTACCCCAACCTTTTCAAGCTCTCCAAGCGAAAGAACAGGTCTGTTGCAAACGCGCTGCTTCATGATCGCTAGATCGCCGACCTAGCTTATGGCGACGCCAACCCAATCGCCCGAGACGTGCTAAACCTGTACAGGCGCATCCAACAGCGCGGTTTAAACCTCCTGGAGGTCAGCCAGGCCTGCATCACATGGAAAATCACAGCCTCAGGACAGTATTCAGCGCGATCGGCGTATGCTGCTCAGTTCCAGGGCAGTGTTCAATCTCCCCTCCGCACGATCATCTGGGACACTTGGGCACCCTCAAAGCTGAAGATTTTTGCCTGGCTGCTCCACCAGGACCCTCTGGTGCAATGATCGTCTGCAAAGAAGAGGCTGGCCCAACAATTATTTCTGTCAGTTGTGCCTGCGAAACCGGGAAAGCTCCATGCATCTGTTCTGGCAATACCATTTCGCGGCTCAAACCTGGGAGGCAATCTCAACCTGGCAGCTTTGTCATGCCATGCGCCAAGAAACTTGGATCAACAGGAGTAGCTCCCTGGACAAGGTGCAAGCTATGTTGAGGCCACGCCTCCAAATTTCAGAAAAGGAATCAAGGCCCTCGCAATGCTTGCCCTTTGGGAGATCTAGAGGGATAGAAACAATTGCATTTTTAGAGCAAAGACGACAGACGTGAATGATGTTCTCCTTGCGATCAGAAGAGGTCTAAACCTATGGCAGCAGGGCGGCGTGAAGTTCATCCAGAGCCCCTTCGGGGACCAGCCAGGAGAATAGGCTAGCAGTCTTGGTGCCGCAGGCACCAATTTTTACCTTCTTCTTCTTATTTCCTTGATCTACGGATCGCCGCCTTACCACTTTTGTCATCTGCTCCCTGCTCATTATCAATGAAACACCAGCTTCGCTGGTCCTTCAAAAAAAAGTCACGCCTGTTTGGTTGCCACCTGACTTATAAGTCACCTGAGCACATCTTTTCACCTTGTTTTTTATATAAAGGTGGTGGGACCCATGCAAAAAAGGATGACTTATAAATTTTAAGTTGGGGTGGAGCAACTTATGACTTATAAGTTGGATCCGTTTGGCAAAATAAGTCACTTTTTACACTTTTCGACTTATAAGTTAGTGACTTATTTAAAACCAAACAGGGCCTTAACTGCAAGCTAGTCTACCGGTACGGCCAAGTTTGTTTACCTAAAATGTACTAGTAGTAGTGGATGTGCAACATTACTTGGTTTGAAATTTTCTATCAACTCGATCGGCAGCTGGCTCATCGGAGATCCAAGATACTCTCTACTGTCAGCATGATGTCGTCAGATAGAAAAAAAAATCACCCGCAAAAAAAAAAGGTGCAAGCCACGGCTAGCAAGCTGTACTCCACCAATTTAGGGACCGAATGCATGTATCTTCTCGAGAATCTGCTTGTCCTTCTTTTTTTGCGAATTAAGAATCTGCTTGGTCAAGTCTTAACAAAATTTCCTGGTACGTTCTCTCAGCAAACAGCTCATGAGTTGCATTTTAATATTGTGGAAACACCTCGGAATTCAGAAATGTTCGTACTGACTTGTTTTTATTTATTTATTTACACTGTACTGACGTGTGAGAAGTGGGCAGGCTAGGTTAGGAGCTGTTTTTTTGTTGAATTTTTTCAAATTATGAACATTTTGTAAATTGCGAATATTTTTTTGAATTTTGGAGCAGCCCAATTCGATTGGCCAGGAGCTTTTTTGTTTTGAGAAATGTTTGGTCTTTCTTTTAGAACTGAGAAATGTTTGGCCAGGAGTTGTTCCCGAATAGATGACTCCTGAACTATATGGGCCTAGGATTCTCAGCCCATATAAATTCTAGGCCGAGATAGCTTTCTCTCCCACATGACAGCCCATTATGTTTCTGAGAAAAAAAAACACTATACTTTGTATCTGGGAGCTCCTATTCCCCACGTAGGGCGACAGGAGTCGCCCAAACGCGCACTCCTCGACCCACGCGCGCCCATCATTCCTTTTTATGTTTTTTTAAATTTAATGAATTAAAACTCTTCCTCAATTTATGAAATGTTTATGAATTTTAGAAATATTAACGAATTTGTGGAAATGGTCCCAAATTCAAAAAATGTCCAGGATTAGAAAAAGTTCATGATTTTAAAAATATTGATGAATTTGAAATAAAAGTTCACGAATACAAAAAATGTTCGTCGTTTTGAGAAAAAATGTTTTTAGATTTAGTTTTTTACGAATTTTAAAAACTGTTCTCAATTTCAGAAAAATGTTCAGAAATTTGAAAATATTCATTATTTCAAAAAATGTTTGTGAATTTTCCCAAAAAATCCGGAATTCGAAAAATATTCCTGGGTTTCATAAAATAATCATGAATTTGAACCAAAAAATGAGAGGGAAAAAAGGAAAAGGATAACGAAAACAAAACACAAAAATGAAAAATCAGGAAAAAGAAGGCAAAAGAAAAAACGGCCTGGGAAGGTTCTAGAACCTTCTGAAAATGGGAGCTAGTTGTGTCAACCCAAGTGATGTAGCGACATCAAAGGGGCGGTAGTTGGATTTCTGGTCATCTTCAAAGGGTCTCTATAAAATGTACACAACTATCATGCAAAACAACAAGGCCGTTGAACTCTTTGGTAAAGTCTGGAAAGGACCAAGTAGGCTCGAGCATAAAATTATCTTTTGGCTTACACTGCATGATAAGCTGAACACGACAACACTGTTTCAGAGGAAAGGCTTATATATGGATGATTATAGATGCGCCCACTTTACGTACTTAAAAAGTTGATGAAACTGCGCATCATCTGTTTGGGGACTACAACTTTGCCAATGACGGTTGGAGATTCATTATCTCACTTTGAGATAGAGGTGTTTTTGTTTATGATGAAGCTCTTCTCACGATTGAGAGACTACCTGAACCAACAGCAATGGATTCTTATACACGAGTACTGGAATATTCGGATGCAAAGGAATGGAAAGATCTCCATGAGCATAACTCCCTCTCTTGACTCCTAGAAACACTTCTTCAGAGCAAATCAAGAGCTTCTAAGTCACATGATTAGGGACAAGCATGTTGCTTGCTTTCGAACATTTTGAACTGGAATATTAGGGGCATTAATGATTCTAACAAATGGCTGGCTTTGAGGAATAAAATTGATGAGTCTAATGCTGACATCGTCTGCATTCAAGAAACTAAAAGAGAAAATTTTGATGCAAGATACCTCAAGAACTTTTTTCCTAGGCGAATCAATCACTTTGAGTATCTTCCTTCGGTTGGTGCTTCAGGAGGGCTACTTATTGCCTGGAATGGCTCCCTTTTTTACAGGAGAACATCTTTTTCACAATGATTTTTCTCTTTCTGTTCGTTTTACTTCCGCTATGTCTGGAGACTCCTTCATTCTCTCAAATATTTATGGGCCTTGCCAAAAGAATTCAATTTCTGAATTGGTTAAAAGATATTCAAATGCCTGCAGATACTAGATGGATTATCATGGATGATTTCGATTATGTCAGATTTTTCCAAGTGATAGAAATAGGGCTAGAGGAAACTTCACAGAGATGTTGCAATTTAATGAGGCCATCAATACCCTAGCTTTGGTTGAAATCCCTCTGAAGGGTAGACAGTACACTTGGAGTAATATGCAAGATGCCCCTCCTTTGGAGAAATTGGATCGGGTTTTTACCTCAAAATCTTGGACCACTGAATTCCCCAATACATTGGTCCTACCCCTTGCCAAACCAATCTATGATCACACTCCATGTCTGATTCAAATTGGCACACACATTCCCAAATCCAAAATTTCCAGGTTTGAGAACTTCTGGATGAAAGCGCATGGTTTCAAAGAAGTGGTCAAGCACAGCTGGGAACGGGCAATTCACATCATTGACTCTGCCAAGAGAATTTCAGCTAAATTCAAGAGATTGAGAAAGTGCCTCAAAATCTAGGCTAAAACCATTGCACATCTCACCATCTCAATCAAAAATACTAATGAGGTGATTCTGCTCCTTGATACTATTGAAGAATTCAGGCATTTATCTATCTCAGAATGGAATGGCAGGATCTTCCTAAAACAACATTTGTTGCAACTTCTGGAGTGACAAACGATTTATTGGCAGCAGAGAGCCACCATTAGATGGGTCATATTTGGAGAAGCTAATTCAAAATATTTTCAAGCTAAGGCCACTATTAAATACAGAGTGAACCATATTGACAACTTGCAAGATGAGGCTGGCAACACTTGCAGAGAACATAATGTGAAGGTTGGTATCCTCTTAAATGCTTTCAAGAAAAGGATTAGCACATCCACTCCTACTTTTAATCTTCTTGAGCTGGACTCTCTGGTTGATAGAACTACTGATTTATCAGTTCTGGAGCAACCTTTCTCTAAAACTGAGATTGATAAAGTGGTTCAAGGTTTGCCTGCTGATAAAGCCCCTGGTCCTGATGGTTTCAACACTGATTTTGTTAAATTTGATGTCATCTCTCCTAATTTCTATGCATTGATTGAGGATTTGTTCAAAGGAACCATCAGTTTACAGAGCATCAACAGTTCTTATATTACACTCATTCCAAAGAAAGATGCACCAGCTACACCAAATGACTTCAGGCCCATTACCCTGCTTAATTGTTCCATCAAGATTATCACCAAACTACTTGCCAACAGATTGCAAACAATAATTTTAAAGCTGGTTCATACAAATCAATATGGATTCCTAAAATCAAGATCTATACAAGATTGTTTGGCTTAGGCTTATGAGTATCTTTACCAGTGCAAATCCTCCAACGAGGAGCTGATTCTTCTTAAGTTAGACTTTGAGAAGGCTTTTGATATGACTGAGCATCAAACCATCAAAGACAATTTAATTGCTCGAGGCTTTGGACCTAGATGGCTCATGTGGATGGACATGATCTTCACTTCTGGCTTCTCCTCAGTGCTTCTCAATGGTGTGTCAGGGAAGTAGTTTTTGTGCAAAAGAGGTGTTAGACAAGGAGACCCTATATCCCCACTGCTCTTTGTACTTGCTGTTGATTTGCTCCAATAAATTCTAAACAAAGCAATGGTGTCAGGCCTCATTTCAAAACCTCTTGAGCTTCACCCCTGTCCAGATTTTCCAGTGATCCAATATGCAGATGACACAGTCTTAATCATGCCTGCATGCAGAATTCAATTAGAGCAGCTCAAAAGTCTCCTGATGCATTTCACTGCTTACACTGGTCTAAGGATTAACTTTGACAAGTCTGAAATGATTTCAATCAACACACCAAATCAAATGATGTAACTTCTGGCAAACAATTTGGGATGTTCTATTGGCAGTCTTCCTTTCACTTATCTTGGTTTACCTCTCAGCCTACTCAAACCTAAGTTGGAGGAATTTGCCCCTATCATTAAAAGGATTGACAGAAGACTTGCTGGTTGCTCCAGTTTGCTATCGTATGGGGATAAGCACAAGTTTGCCAATCTTTTTCATGAGCACACTCACCCTTCCTGTTGGCATAGTTTATCAGATCAATAATTTACTCAGATTGTGCTTTTGGAGAAAGTATGGTATGGAAGAACGAGGTCCTGCCATGATTGCCTGGGAAAAAGCTTGTGTCCCCAAAGATCAAGGTGGTCTGGGAACTTTAGACACTGCCACTCACAAATATTTATTGATAAGCATATTCATAAATTTTTGAATCATGCTGACCTCCCCTGGGTGAAGCTTATTTGGGAATTTTACTACCCCAATGGCATCCTCACCCCAGACCAGTGGGCTCTTTCTGGTGGAAAGGGATCCTCAAGTTGCTCCCTTTATTCAAACTTTGGGCTAAGGGAGAGGTTGGTACATGCAACTCCATAAATTTATGGCAGGATAACTGGGGTCATGCTTCTCTTCATCATAAATATCCAGAGCTATATTCTTTCTCACTCAGAGAAGACTTACCAGTACAAGAATTTCTACAAATGGAAAATCCCCTGGACAACTTCCACACACCACTCTCCATCCAAGCTTTACAACAATTTCAAGAGCTCCAGTCCATTATCCAAGACACTCAGCTGTCTGCTAATTGTGACATTTGGAGTTACTCATGGGGTAATGCATTCTCCTTCATCAAAATGTACAAATGCTTGGCAGAGAAAGATCACAACCCACCTCCCATTTTCAAGAAGATTTGGAAGAATGCAGCTATTCTGAGATACACATTTTTTTATGGCTCATCTTGCATGACAGAGTAACTCCAGGGGTCTCTTAAAAAGAAAATCCTTTCATCTGCCTTCTTATGATTGTGAGACCTGCCATATCAGCACAAAAGAAACAACCTTGCATCTTTTTTGGGACTGTGATTTTGCTCAAGCTTGCTGGAACTCTATCCTAGGACAACGAAGACGTGTCATATCGATCTTTGATGAAATAATTCTTCTCCCAGAAGCATTTCCTCCCAACATTGCTATGGAAATTTTGATCATCGGTAGTTGGAACATTTGGATGCAACACAATGGGAAAATCTTCAAAGCCGAGACCCCTTCCATTCAAGCATGGAGAAGAGCCCTTAAGACAGACTTACTACTTCTCCAGCATCGCATCAAGGACAAGTTTAAACCTTTGCTTGTCAATTGGACGGAACAATTTTTAAACTAGTTTATCATGTTGTCGTTTGGATTCCATAAAACTGGAGTTGGTTGAACTCCCTGTAATTCACACTTTTGTTTATATTTAATATATTAATACACTAGAACGATTGTTCACTACTAGGGAAATGCTTATACACAGGAGCTTAGTAGTAGCGCTTTTTATAAGAAAGTGTTGCTGCTAAGTAACAGTAGCGCTTGTAACTGAGGAGCGCTGCTACTATTCATGTAGCAGTAGCGCTTGTGTTATAAAAAGCACTCCTACTATAGTTGCCAACGGTTGCATGGCAGTGTAGCTATACTAGTAGTGCTCGTAATTAAAAAGCGCTACTGCTATTGTACATAGCAATAACGCCGTCCTCTGACGTTTAGAGTTTATTCCTAAAAAGCGCTACGACTATCCTTACCTTATCCACACTCGGCGCCCCGCGCGTGTCCCTCACTCTCCCTGACACACTCACTCGCCACACGTCGTCGTCTGCCGTCGCCGTCGTCGCCTTTCGTCGCTGCCGCCGCCTGCCGACTCCCCCAAGGTATATCCCTCCTCCTCTCTCCGCCCTCCCTCCTCCTCCTCTCTCCCTCTTCCCACGGCCCTCCTCTCTCCTCCCTCTCCAACGGCGGCCCCCTCTGATCCTCCTCCTCCCTCTCCGGCGGCCCTCTCCTCCTCCTCCTCTTCCTTCCTCCTCCTCCTGGCCTCCCCCCACCTCCTCCTCCCCCTTTCTGTAAATAGGTTTTAGTTTTTGTTAGATGTAGGTTTTTGTTTTTAGTAAATATAGGTTTTTAGTATATTTTGTTTTTAGAAAATTTGAATAAGTAATTTGAAAAGAATAAGTAAATGTAGGTCTTTTGAATAGAATAGGAATTTTTTAGAAATATTGAATAAGTAAATTTGAATAGAACAAAATATGAAATTGAAAAAATAAGTAAATGTAGGTCTTTTGAATAGAATAGGAAATTTCTAGAAAATTTGAATAAGTAAATTTAAAAGAATAGGAAATTATAAGTAAATTTGAATAGAATAATTAAATGTAGCTTATGGAGTTTCACTAAGTCCTAAGATGATGATAATAATGTTTTTGTTTATATTTTGTTTTTGCAGAAATCAAGGAGCCCCTGCATCATCCCCGCCGTCGTCCCCGTCACCGACCCCCTCTGACCTCGATCGTGGTGAGACCAGCCACCCCATGTTGTTAATTTAATTTAGGTATTTTAGGTGTTTAATCTTAGAATAATGTAGTATGAACCCTAGTTATGATCGAATCATGTTCAAAATGTAGGTTTTAATTAGGTGTAGTTAATAGAATTTAGGTGTTTTAGGTGTCACATTTGTTGTTATTTTTTTTAGTTAAAGAAATTATTCTCACATCGACGTCGACGATGCCTATCCCGCATCCTCGTCGTCGACTCGGCGGAGGAGGCCTGGGCTTGGTGAGGAGCCATGTCCGGGACTGGGCTCCGCCGAGCTGGTACTGGGAGGTGCTACCTTCCGGGGGCGCATCTTGGTGAGGAGCCAGCCCGTCGTTGACCCGGACCTTCTTTGGTGGTGGTCGGGTGGGCCAGTGATGGTGCGGAGGCTTGAGGACCTCGCGGAGGTGGTACGTCACCGTGTCAGCGAGGAGGACGAGCACGTCCGTCGCTACATGGTTGCGTTGGAGGGCAGATTCTCCAATACCTGGGAGGTTCTTCAGGGATCTCATTGGAGCTATGATCCTGTGATGGTTCCTTCTCTTTGGGTGTCCACCGCCCGCGCCGATACCCTTCATTCGCTACGGTTTTAGCTGTATTAGTGATGTTATATGTATGATACTATTTGAGATCTCTTAGTGATAATATTCGACGATGTACAGACGAAACAGATGGTTTAGTTTTGCTTATTGAATGAATGCTAATTTGAATACTAATTTATTTTATGATTTGGTTTTGCTTATTGAATGCTCAAATTGGAAAACTACTCCATCAAGTTTGAATGCTCATATGATGTAGATATAAACATGTATATTTTGTGTTGCTCAAATAGAATATGTGCTTGCCCAAGTGGCCGGCCATGTTTGCAGGTTACACCTCCTATAGTGGCCTATGTTTTGCCGGAGTGTTGATTAATTTCCGTTCCGGCAAATTTCAGGCGCTCGATATGTCCTTTTTTAGCAAAGGTCATGCTGGATTTTTTTCGTGAATTCTAGCATGACTTGTTCTAGAATATGTAGGAAATATCGAGTGGCCTAGATTTTCTCGAAAAATAATTAAACGACATTTCGGGTTGACTTTAAGTCTGTCGAGGCTCCATCACCGAAGGTCGAAAAATCAGTGAGGGAGTGTATCCACCATATATGAGAGAGGACGAAGAAGCCCGACTGTTGTCGTGGGGGTCGTTTTTCCTTCTTATCCTTGTGGTAGACCTTTGTTATGCACTAGGGGAAGGAGGAATAACGACCATCGCCAACGATTGAAAATCTATGAGGGAGTGTATCCACCATATATGAGAGAGGACGAAGAATCCCGACTGTTGTCGTGGTGGTCGTTTCTCCTTCTTCTCCTTGTGCTAGACCTTTGTTATGCACTAGGGGAAGGAGGAGTAACGACCATCACCGACGGTCGCAAATGTCAGAGAGGAATCAGTGAGGGAGAGTCTCCACCATATAGACTCAACAGACTGATAGTCAACCCGTGATGAATAATAATGATCTAATGTAATCTTTATAGTACATATATTGAATTGTACAAGTTTAAAATTTTAATTATGAACGTAGGAAATGTCGTACTCGGACGACGAAAGTCTCCCGGGGGAGTGCGACTGGTGCCACGACGACAAGGTCTGTGCGACAGGCCTCACCTGGACGAAGATCGGCGCTTCAGCATTAAGCTCGAGGAGACCTTCGATGTTGAAACGGTACGCAACGACGACAAGTGTTGTTTTCGTAATTAAGCACGACTTCAACTATTTCAACGTGTAATTTTCATCTGTGACGCCCCCGATTCAATCGTACACTAATCATGCACGCAAATGTGTACGATCAAGATCAGGGACTCACGTGAAGATATCACAACACAACTCTACAAATAAAATAAGTCATACAAGCATCATAATACAAGCCAGGGGCCTCGAGGGCTCGAATACAAGTGCTCGATCATAGACGAGTCAGCGGAAGCAAAAATATCTGAGTACAGACATAAGTTAAACAAGTTGCCATAAGATGGCTAGCACAAACTGGGATACAGATCGAAAGAGGAGCAGGCCTCCTGCCTGGGATCCTCCTAAACTACTCCTGGTCGTCGTCAGCGGGCTGCACGTAGTAGAAGGCACCTCCGGTGTAGTAGGAGTCGTCGTCGAAGGTGGCGTCTGGCTCCTGGGCTCCAGCATCTGGTTGCGACAACCAGGTAGAATGGAAAGGGGAAAAGGGGGAAACAAAGCAACCGTGAGTACTCATCCAAAGTACTCGCAAGCAAGGAGCTATACTACATATGCATGGATATATGTGTAAAGGGCCATATCAATGGACTGAACTGCAGAATGCAAGAATAAGAGGGGGATATCTAATCCTGTCGAAGACTACGCTTCTGGCAGCCACCGTCATGCAGCATGTAGAAGAGAGTAGACTGAAGTCCTCCAGGTAGCATCGTATAGCATAATCCTACCCGGCGATCCCCTCCTCGATGACCTGTTAGAGAGCGATCACCGGGTTGTATCTGGCACTTGGAAGGGTGTGTTTTATTAAGTATCCGGTTCTAGTTGTCATAAGGTCAAGGTACAACTCCAAGCCGTCCTGTTACCGAAGATCACGGCTATTCGAATAGATTAACTTCCCTGCAGGGGTGCACCACATAACCCAACACGCTTGATCCCATTTGGCCGGACACACTTTCCTGGGTCATGCCTGGCCTCGGAAGATCAACACGTCGCAGCCCTACCTAGGCACAACAGAGAGGTCAGCACGCCGGTCTAAACCTAAGCGCGCAGGGGTCTGGGCCCAGCGCCCTGAGCACACCTGCACGTTGCGAGGGCGACCGGAAGCAGACCTAGCCTAGTGGCGTTCCAGTCCAATCCGGCGCGCGCCGCTCCGTCGCTGACGTCAAGAAGTGCTTCGGCTGATACCACGACGCCGAGTGCCCATATCTTTCCCGCGTAGTTGGTTAGTGCGTATAGGCCAGTAGCCAGACTCAGATCAAATACCCAGATCTCGTTAAGCGTGTTAAGTATCCGCGAACGCCGAACAGGGCCAGGCCACCTCTCTCCTAGGTGGTCTCAACCTGCCCTGTCGCTCCGCCTCAAAATAACAGTCGGGGGCCGTCGGGAACCCAGGCCCACCTCTATCGGGATGGAGCCACCTGCCCCTTCAGCCCCCATCTCCGAACAGTATCATAGGTAATGTAACTGTGTAAAGTATATAGTATATGCCCGTGATCACCTCCCGAAGTGATCACGACCCAGTAGTATAGCATGGCATACGGACAAGAGTGTAGGGCCACTGATGGAACACTAGCATTCTATACTGAGCAGTAGGATAGCAGGTAAAGGTAACAACAGTAGTAGCAAGGACAGGCTATGCAGCAGTATAGGATTAACTGAAAGCAGTAACATGCTACACTACTCTAATGCAAGCAGTATAGAGAAGAATAGGCGATATCTGGTGATCAACGGGGGGGGGGGGGGCTTGCCTGGTTGCTCTGGCAAGAAGGGGTCGTCAACACCGTAGTCGATCACAGGGGGTACCGGCAACGGTCTCGGGGTCTACCGGAAAAGTAACGGAGGGGAACACAATAAATAACAGAGCAATCAAAGCATAACATGACAACGCGGTGCTAGAGGTGATTCTAACGGAGGGATAGGTGATACCGGCGAAGGGGGGAAACATCCGGGAAAGTATCCCCTGTGTTTCGAGTTTTCGGACAGATGAACCGGAGGGGAAAAGTTACAGGTTCGCTATAACGCCCTCGATGCGGCTATATCTCCCACGTGTCGAGGCACGACTTAGAGGCATAACCGCATTGAAAGCAATGTCGCAAGTGAGGTAATCTTCACACAATCCATGTAATAAATAAAGAGGAAGATACATAGTTGGCTTACAATCGCCACTTCACACAAGTACATAAATAACATCCATCATACAGATTACACTCAAGGTCCGACTACGGTACCAAAATGAAAGAAGACTACCCCAAATGCTAAACAGATCCCCGGATCACCCAACTGGGCTCCACTACTGATCATCTGGAAAAGAAACATAGTAACGGCCACGTTCCTCGTCAAACTCCCAAGTGAGCTCGGACGCGTCATCCGCACTGGCATCGTTGGTACCTGCAACTGTGGTGATAATATCTGTGAGTCACGGGGACTCAGCAATCTCACACCCGCGAGATCAAGACTATTTAAGCTTAAAGGTGGGAAAGGGGTTTATGAGGTGGAGCTGCAGCAAGCGACTAGCATATGGTGGCTACAGCGCAAAAGAGAGCGAGAAGAGAAGGCAAAGCACGGTCGTGAAGCTAGAAGTGATCAAGAAGTGATCCTGAAACAACCTACGTCAGGCATAACTCCAACAACCGTGTTCACTTCCCGGACCCCGCCGAGAAGAGACCATCACGGTTACACACGCGGTTGATGTGTTTTAGTTAAGGTCAACTTCGGGTTTTCTACAACCGGACATCAACAAATTCCCATCTGCCTCATAACCGCGGGCACGGCTTTCGAAAGATAATACCCTGCAGGGGTGTCCCAACTTAGCCCATGATAAGCTCTCACGGTCAACGAAGGATATTCCTTCTACCGGGAAGACCCGATCAATCTCGGAATCCCGGACTACAAGACATTTCGACAGCAACAAAACAAGTCCAGCAAAGCCGCCCGATTGTGCCGACAAATCCTGATAGGAGCTGCACATATCTCGGTCTCAGGGCACATCCGGATGAGACTAGCTACGAGTAAAACCAGGCCTCGAGTTTCCACGAGGGGGCCCCACAGGCAGCTCAGTTCGAACCAGCACTTAGAGAGAAGCACTGGCCCGAGGGGGGGGCTAAAATAAGGATGACCCTCGGGCTCGCGAAAACCCGGGGGAAAAAGAGTAGGTGGTGGCAAATGGTAAAACCAATGTTGGGCCTTGCTGGAAAAGTCTTATTCAAAGCGAACTGTCAAGGGGGTCCCATAAATCACTCAACCGTGTAAGGAACGCAAAAATCCGGGAACATAACACCGGTATGACGGAAACTAGGGTGGCAAGAGTGGAACAAAACACCAGGCATAAGGCCGAGCCTTCCACCCTTTACCAAGTATATAGATGCATTAATTAAATAAGAGGTATTGTGATATCCCAACAAGTAAACATCAAGGAACAACAAGATCATGTTCCAACAAGGAACAAACTTCATCTTCACCTGCAACTAGCAACGCTATAAGAGGGGCTGAGCAAAAGCGGTAACGTAGCCAATCAACGGTTTGCTAGGACATGGATGGTTAGGGGCTGACGTGGCAATATGGGTGGCATGATATAGCAAGTGGTAGGTATCGCAGCATAGGCATAGCAAAAGAACGAGCAATCTAGCAAGCAAAGATAGAAGTGATTTCGAGGGTATGGTCATCTTGCCTGCAAGAGTTTCAGAGTTCTCGAAAGCTTGGTCCTCGAAAGCGTTCTCAACGGAATCCTCGTTCACGTACTCGTCTCCCGGCTCTACCCAAGACAAGAGAACAAGCAAAGGAACCAATATCAACCACGATGCAATGCGCAAGCAACATGATGCAAAACATGGCATGATATGCGAGAGGTGATATGCAATGCGTATGCATGCTCTGGAAAGACAAGGATGAACAGGGCATAGTCTTGGCAAACCAAGCATGCCACTGGATAGATGAGGTGATTTCGGTTGAAATCGATATAAAGTTCACCGGAATCGGATGCACGGTTTGCAAATGGCAAGCAATACAAGGATGACACGAATCTGCCATAAACAGCATGATGCTGTTTATCAAGCAACAATTAATTAAGCTACTGCACCCAAACATGGCAACAAAGCATATGACAGTAATCTACACAAGATGCATGACAAAAAATGAACACTGATCTACGGATAATTCACATCATAACAGGTCCAAACAATCATGGCAAAAGTGCAAACGATAGCAAGTTCTCAGACTTAGTGAAATTAACAACATAGCAGAAAACTAACATCAGGATGACATGTTCAGAGCAATGAAACAACATGCTACAAGAACAGAACATAGCAAAATAAGGCATGGCATGAATCTACTAAAGGCACTTGACAAAAGTCTATTTATGACCATAAGCCAAAAAGGATCAGAAAATATGATTACACCCATGTCAATTAAGCAAGTTTCGTTTCAGGTTACAGACTTGGCAGAAAACTGGACATGTCAAAAACAGATAACGACTAGGCATGTTCGTGAGCTCGATGCACTCACTACAGAGTATTTCATGATAAACTAAGCATACACACATCAATAAGACATGGCATAGTAACAATACATGGCAAGAACAACATCATAGCATGCAAGGATCAACTACACCAAGCTTGGCAAAATCGAATAACATGTAAACAATCTGCCAGCAACATTTCGAAGCAAAAGTAGAGCTCGATTGACTCAATCTATGGCACTCCATAATTGCAAACAAAGGCATGGATGGATATATCAAATACTCAAGTTCAAAACTCCCTTACTGATCATGCTCAAATTATGCATAGATCTCTCGGAAACAACATGAACACATGGCATAAAAATAACAGCAGTCAGGGACTTAGTGAAATCACTAAGTCTCTGAAATCAGCAACATCAGGTGACCTAGTTTGCATGCTTGTGCTAGTCACCACAAGTATCACAAAAATACATGGAAAAATCCTCTGGATAGGTAACATGGCATATCACAAAACTCATATAGGACTCAACTTCATAGGAGGTACACATCAATCATGACAAAAATGACAAAAGGGCATGTTCAGATAAGAATCAGAAACTAACATCAACTAGCCCTCTTCTAACAGCATTTCGGGCATCAAGATGACTCCAAATGAAAATGATGAAATGGAACAAAATGATGTACTCTTCGAGGAGAACAAAATTACATAGTATACGCGCGAAACGGAGCTACAGATGCAAAGTTACGGCATTATGAACACGTGATGATATTGCAAAACTTAGAGGACTTAGAGAAAAACGAGAGGGGAAAGAAGTCAACCCTGCCGGGCACGCGGATCGAGGCAGCGGCGCGGCTCGCCGGATCCGCGCCGGAGGAGGCGGACGAGAGGCCAGGGCGACCGGATCTGGCCGGATCCGGCGCCGGCGACGTCGGCGGAGGCGGGACCGGGCGCGGTGCGGTGCGGAACGGCGCGGGACGGCGCGGCGGCGGGCGGCGGCGGGAGGAGACGGTGGCGCGGCTGGCGGGAGGAGACGGCGGCGCGGATGGCGGGTGGCGGCGCGCGCGGGAGCGGGCGGAGGCGGCGGCGGCGGGGCGCTGGGCGCGGGGCGGCCCGGAACGGGCGCGGGGAGGGCCGGCCGCGGGCTCGCGGGCCGGCGGCGCGGGGCGGCGGCGCGCGCCACGTGGCGAGGCCCGATTGGCGCGGGTGGCGGCGGCGACTCGTCCGGTCCGGGACGGACGCGTCCGGCGGCGGCGGGGCGAATAGAACTAGGGTTAGGGGTGTTTTGCCCGCAAATGAAGGAGGGGGAGGCCTTTTTATAGATAGGAGGAGCTAGGAGGCTCCAAACGAAGTGCGGTTTTCGCCCACGCGATCGTGATCGAACGGCGGAGGACATGGGAGTGTCTTAGATGGGTTATTGGGCTGTTTTGAAGGGGTGTTGGGCTGCAACACACACGAGGCCTTCACGGTTACCCGGTTAACCGTTGGAGTACCAAACGAACTCCGATTGACCCGAAACTTGACAGGCGGTCTACCGGTGCTATACCAAGGCCACATGTCAAACCTCGGTCCATTCCGAGAATGCTTAATACCCGCTCACGAAGAAATGTAAAAGGGGACGCCGGGAGACATAGGAGCGCCGGATCGCAAAACGGACAACGGGAAAGAAGCTCGGATTTATGAGACGAACACGTATGCGAATGCGATGCACATGATGACATGATATGAAATGCATGACATGACCAAAATGCAAAACGGAGAGAACCCAACCACGGAGGGAATATCATAGCACATAGCCGGAAATGGCAAGAGTTGGATTACAAATATGGCAAGTTACATCTGGGGCATTACATTCGCTATGCTAGGGACGTGTGGCGGACGAACAGACTGCGTATCTGGATTCGTCTCGTCGTTCTGAACAACTTTCATGTACAAAGTTTTTCCATCCGAGCTACGGTTTATTTAATATTAATTTTAAAAGATTTAAATTAGTTTTAGCATTTATTTAATTAACTTAATACAACATTATCCAGAACAGTGCATGCGGACGTCAGCGTGACGTCAGCAGTCAACAGAGGTGTTGACTAGTCAACTGACGTGTGGGTCCCATTCGTCATTGACTGAGATTAACTAAAACAGATTAATTAGTTTAAATAGTAATTAGGTTAATCCAATCTAAGATTAATTATGTTAATTAATTCGTTAATTAATTAATTAATTAATATTTGAAATGTTTTAATTATTTATTTATCTATTTTTTTATTAAATCTTTTTTAATCCTTTTTTTTATTTTTCGTTTTGGGGCTGGGCCCGTTCGGTCAGTGGCCTAGGGCCATTGCGGGCGTGCAGGCCGCCCGCATTGCGGTTATGGGCGCAGAGGGGGTGTGCGGGCGTCGCCCGTGGGCAAGCCCGCTCGAGCACGGGGGAGGCCGCCGGGGCGTGGCGGGGCTCCGGCGTGGTGCAGATTGGGGCCGAAGGGAGGCGTGGCCAGGGGTGGCGCAGAGCAGTGGGTGGGCGGCGAAGGAGGAGCCGCAGCTGCTGCTGCGTGCTGGGGCGGGACAGTGCGGTGCCATGGTGCAATGTTCGTGGGCGCCAACGGCGGCGGTGAGGCGCACGGCGAGGCGAGGGATGCAGGGGCGGAGAGGGCTCGGCGGCAGGTGCAGGCGGAGCTGCAGCGGGGCTCGGTGGGCGCGAGGCATGGCGGGAGAAGGGCAAAGCCCTGGTGCGTCCGGGGAGTGAGCGGTCAGCGCCGACGAGCACGAGGCGCTGGAGGCGAGGCTAGTGGCAGGGAAGCGGCGATCGGAGCGGGTGGCGCGGGAAAGGGAGAAGGGAGTGGAGGCCCATGGCACGCGGACGCGCAAGCGCGGCCATGGACAACACCGTACGACGAACGAAGAGAGGGGGATGGGGGAAGCGTGCTCACCGGGCCCTGTAGTTGTGCTAAAAATGAGCTCGGGGAGGCGTCGGAGCTCGGGGTCGCGATGGTCGATGACGAGGACGAAGACGGCGCGATGCATCCGCTGGGGAGGAGGAGAGCCGTCAGGCAGGGGAGTTCTCGGAGCGGCGAGCGGCGTCGGGAGCACCACTGGGTTGAGCGACGGGGCGACGGGATCTGGGTTGACCCCGATCCAGATCGGGGGAAGAGAAGGGGATCGTGGGGGTTAGTGGGGTGGTTGCGTAGGGTTCGGTCGGGGTGTGGGGGGGATAAGGGAGTCGGGGTGGCCGACCAAGGGGGCCTGGTAGCCCAGTTGGGCTAGGGGGTGGGGTCTAACCTTTTGATTTTTGTTTCTCTTTTATTTTTCATATTCTTTTTTGTTTATTTAATCTTTCAAATTGTTTTTGTTTTGTAAAACATATAGTTATTACCTAAATTAGTAATAGTGATTATACCACTGCCACAATTAACTTGGGAACTTCAAAATAAAATAGTTTTCCTTTGTTTAAATATTTTTAAAGCGTTTAAATAATTATTATTGCTACTGTTTAAATCATTTTAGAGTATTTAGCCATATTATAAAAGTGTGGTTTCTCTACCAATATTACTTATGATTTAATTGCCACATTTAGAACTTTTTAGTTTTAACATTCAAAAACTTTTATTGTTTGACTTTATTTTAAATTTGAGTTTGAACGGTTTTGAATCAATGCGAGGTTATCAGCAGTAATCGTGGGGACGTGGCATCATTAGCAAAGGTTTACTGCAGCTTAATTATCCGGGCGTCACATCATCTTTTACAATTCGACTAGCTTATCTCATGCCATGCAAGACGCTATGTCTTGGAGAGGATGGGTTTTGAAGACCATAAAAGTACGGAAACAAAGAAAATTCACCTATGAACCCATCATGATATGGATTTTGAAGTAAATCTGTATAATTCTGAGAGCGTAACCTATTTTGGTTGCAAAAATTGGGAAGCACTTTGCAAGATGTATGATTTTTATGAGGGTATGCTTGTCACCATGGATCTTGCTGATCCTGACATCGACAAGACAATATGAACATTTGGGTCCTTGTTGATACGCTTCCAATTCTACCGCTATGTGAGTTTCTCAAACATAGTTATTAACTAATTTATATTGTTCATTTCAAAATAGTTGACAACTTATTTCCATTGAAAACTTATTTTCATTGTTCAAACAATGTGCGGAACATGGTAGACATAACCTACTACACCGATGGCTCTGAGTTAACTTATTAGGAGAAAAATCATCTGGTCGCATTTTGTACTGATCTTGAGAATTACAATATCTCTTATAAAACTCCTCCACATTATGGTCAATACGTGCCACTAGTGCACATGTTGAAGTACGGTAACATCCATGGAGATGCCATGGTAAGATTTTTTAGTATTACGACATCCTTGCATCTTTTGCATAAATTCTTTTAAAACTTAACTACATTGCTAACTATAAAGTTATTACTATGTTTTTCAACAGAAAATCCCGAATGATTGTGTGCCTCATCTGATGTATCAGAATGGTCGCCTTGATGTTTTGAACATACGGCCATGTCATCCTACGAATCTCACCTGTCCATATCGGATTTGTAAAAGAATTGGAGACATGAAAATCAAATAATGAAAAAAATGTATGGACAGTCGTAAGGAGGTACTTGGAAGCAACATTGTGCGAAAGGCAAGAATTGAAGACATGATAATCTTCATTCTCCATAATGGAGAGCCAGGGCCTATCTTGTTTTATGCTATTTTACCTAAGTGAAGGTAGTAGGTCCTAGTTAATAATACTCATGATCATGTGCTAAGAATAACGAAGTAGGATTGGTTAGATGACTATGATGATGATGATGTGGTATCGGGTAGAAGTTGTATAATCGATGATGATGATTATGACTTGTTATTATGATACCAATGATGAGTTATTTATTATTATGATCGATGATGCATGATGTTAAGTTGTTATATGCATGTTGCCTCCACTTGAATCTAATCCAGGTTCATTTCACCCACTGTTATATATAATAAGTAATCATGGTCATAAAATCATATGATGAAAGTACTGTATATAAAATCACATAATGAAAATAAGCTGTATTTTAAAAAATACAAGAAAATTTAGCAGCATCGTTTTTTAGAACAAAGGAAAGCGCTGCTGCTAACTAGGTATAGCAGTAGCGCTCTCTTTCCAGCGCTACTGCTACTAGTTAGGTGTAGCGCCTTAGTGGCAGCGCTGGTCCCAGCGCTACTGCTAGCTATAAAACAAGCGCTACTACTAGGGTTTTCCCTAGTAGTGGTTCTACGGATTCGGTTCAAAAAAAGATATGTTATTTTTTTGCCTAATTTCAATTCCTATAGTGTTTCCTAGAGCCGACATTGGTTAACTTAGTCTTTGGGACTTCTTTTTCTCTTTCCTTCCATTTTAACCCCTTGTAACATACTTATACTTGATTAATAAAAAATTGCCGTAGAACATACGGCCATGACCTCAAACTAAATTAGTAAGTATCAGTTTTAAGCCAGCGGACAAAATGTTTCCTCCTCAACTACCTAGTTTTGCTTCAAAACTATCATAAATCGATTTGTGCCACTGGGCTAATTTTTTTGAAATGCAGCGAGATGTCAAGGTATATAAAAAGGTGAAATGTAACAAGTCCGCAGCCAAAAAGCTGCTCTTAGCATGATGTATGCTGTGCTCCATGAAGAGGATCAAACTAGCTAGAAGATCGAATTCATCTTCGTGAAAATAAAGGGAGATTGAGTTCAGAATTTTCCTTTTCTATAAAGGTGGGAGGTCAAGTTTTTGTTACCCGAAGTAGCCAATTATTAGTGGCTACCGATAGTGGCTATCGTTCTAGAAAAAGGGGACCAGCTACCCATGTCATGTACTCATGCATGTGAGCTCATGGATAAGCCTTTCAACCTCTTGACGTACGACGATCCTTGTAACCCCACCCCACAGACGTTTTTCAACTAGCTTTTCGCAAGCAAGCATGCATGCCTGCTTAGAGATAATCTATCATAACCGATGCTTAGGGCATCATCGTCATGACTTAGCTAAGCCTAAGCTGAAGCCTGATTAGGACGCATCATTCTTATCTTAACCACCCTCATATGTCTCAATCACCTTTTAATCGCGCGTGCGGTTAGGCTATCCGGCGACTAAACAAGTGTATAAGTACCAATTAACTGTAACAAGTCCCCGTAAGCATGTGTGACTTGATGCTTCCGCTACGTGTAGCTACATGAATAAATTTCTTTGGTGTGATCGCTTCAAGTCCCAACCATGGGGTGGTAGAGCCGTAGAGGTAGACCAGATCGGAAAGGCTAAGCCAATTAAGTACTCTGCATTATCTTCTTGCCTTGGTATGGTACACGATGGTTCGAAAGGGCCGGAAGCATAAACAAATCTGTGTCTCCAATAGGGAGACGCTCTTGTGATTAACCTAATGGAGGAAGACGAAAGATTCAGTTTCGAGCCTATCTAATTCGCAACGTGTGATATATACCAGCATGCACGACAACTAAAGTAAGTTCAGTAGCAGTTGAGCGGCGTGTGCCGCCGCCTTCTTCATCTGTCCGGCCTGCGACAATTTTAATCCACGCCTGGATGGTTCCTGCGAGCTGACGTTTTGCCCTTCTATTGGCCCTGGAGCCTTAGTTAAATGCTGTGTCTTTGATTCGGACTTTGGTTTCCGGTGACAAATGCTACTCCAGATCATTCGAGCGAGCGTTAGTTAATTCCTCCCGGTTGTACGGTGGACAAGGGAAGGGTTCAGACCGCACACGCTAGCAACATGCCTCGCTAATTAACTAGTGCTGGGTACGCCAGCAGTTAATTAACAAGTCCGGCTGCGTGTGTCGACCATGGAATGGATGCGTCGTTGGTTTTGCATTCTACAATTAACTAAGGAAGGAGCCTAGAATATATGGTGATCATCACATATAGGAGTATCTTGTGATAATACTGGATTAATTTATTTCACAATAAACCCCGTAATTTACAGCTTTTGTGGTACACCAAGAATTCTGAAGTTTGTCCGTTCTTATCGGTCGGGAGTTCACGACACAGCAAGCTAAGTAGATCCCTGCCTATCTGCCACAAGAGTCGGGCGGTCTCTTCGATCCAAGCTCTCTGGTTCTTCACATGTGCAGCTGCTGGCTGAGGAACGGATGGATCAGCATGCCGCTGTACTGATCCGCCGGGAGCTGCAGCTGGCTGCAGTACAAGCTGCTGCTGGACCTCTTCCTCTTCATGCCGTTGTACCTATCGCCATTCATGCCGTAGTCATCTACACGGGCCTCGGGTAGCTGAGGCACGTCGATGGTGTCGTTGTTCACGTAGCCGTTGTTATTGTTAATGTGTAGCGTTTGTTGCCATGGAGGCTGCGAGTAGATGAGTGGGTTTTCCGGCGGCAGCTGGTAGTCTGCTCCGGCGTCCGACGACGAGGCGCCGGCGCCGTCGAGGAGGAGGTGCGAGAGCGCGGCGTAGTCGACGGTGTTGAGCAGGTCGGTGAGGGAGCACGACTTGGCGATCGCCATGGGGCGGAACTGCTGCAGCTGGAGCTGGTCGTCGTCGCCGCCGTCGAAGGCCTCGGACTTGGGCGACGACACGGTGTGGTTGTTCTGCGAGTCCTCCACGGTGGAGCTCTCCTGCTCGTGCTCCTGTTCCTGGTCAGAGGAGGAGAAGTTGGGCAAGTTGCCGCACTTCTTGTGGATCCTACACAGCACCCAGTCGTCCAGCTGCATGAACCAAAAAATAAAGAATCCCGGATTAATTCACTGATTAAACAAATATTTCAGATGCAAACAATTAAGTCGAGTAAGTTGTAGTAGCTTATGGTACAAGCAACTGCTCTTACCAAAGTGAAGAAAATACAGTAGATAATAAGTAAATAAATAAATAAGCAAAGAAAAAAAAAGCTCACCCTCATGGAGGATCCTCTGCGCTTGGTGGTCCGGTTGTCGGCGTCTGTGAGGCGGTACTCGTGCATGATCCAGTCGGTCTTGACGCCCTTGGGCGGCTTGCCCCTGTAGAAGACGAGCGCCTTCTTGACCCCGATGCTCTCGTTGGCCGGCGTGGACAGGATGGCCTTGTCGGTGCCGGTGGCCTTCCAGTAGCCGGACCCGGCGGCGCGGTTGGGGCGCGCGCCGTTGGGGTACTTGCGATCCCGGGGGCTGAAGAAGTACCACTCATTCTCCCCAAACAAGGCCTTGCCTGCAAAGTTCAAACAGGAAGATTAGTAACCAGAGCAGAGTTTTTTTTAGAAAAGGAACCAGAGCAGAGTTGGAGCTGATTGATCGAAGGATGGCGTCGATTAGTTTTAGTTATGTATATATACCGGGGAGGTCCCATGGATTGCACTTGTAGATGTTGACCTCGGCGATGATGGGCACGGGGCTGGCCATGGACGCGGCCTGCCTGCCGAGGTAGTGGACGATGAGCTCCTCGTCGGTGGGGTGGAACCGGAAGCCGGGAGGGAGGGCGGGCATGGCGGCGCTGCTGCCCATTGGCATGGCGACGGCGAGCAGGTGGGAACGGAATCAATACGAGTTGGTGTGGGCTGCTGGATGATGTGACAGTGAGCTAGGTAGCTAGCTGGAAGGCGGGAGGAGGAGGAGCTGGAGAAGATGGCTACTACTGCATATGAAATGCTGTGTGGTGTGGTGTTGATGGGAGGGAGGCTTGAAATTTTTCAGATGCAGGGAGCGGGGCGTGGATTTATAGGTGCCATGGCTTGTCCGCTTGCGAGTCAGCAGCGAGGTGGTGGGTGGATCAGTATCGCGAGGGGCAGAATCGGCAACTAATTCCTTAGTTTATTTACGTCATCACATAGTACCTTTCTTTTCAAATAAAATACCAAGACTAATGAACTTGTCTGCCTCTGCATCAGTGGAGTGTACAGAGGTTATATTCTGCCTCACGAGGGCAAAACTACTCGAAGTAGATTCACACCGGAATTAACCTTTGGAACGCAAAACACAAGTGCAAACACAGGCGGACACGTGCGAGCCCAATCGACTGCACAGGTTTGTCGCCGCGGTGAAAGTGAAACGGGCAAATGGCTAATCTGCCCCTCTGGGCGTACGGGTGAGCTAATCATCGGCGTGGCTCCACGTTGTGTGTGCAGGGGGGACGAACGGGTCGTGGATAACCAACGCAAAAGAGCGGACTTTTTTTTTTCCTTCTCTTCTCTTCTTTTCTTTTGGTTATAGCAATAGCAAGCAGGAATGGTGAGGACGACACCGGCTGCGACACCTGTCCGCCTCGTGGTTGCCGCCAATGATATGCACCCTTTGGCGTCTTGCGGGCTCGTGGCCTGCTCGTGCCTGCCTCTGTCTCTATGACCGCCCGCTGGCTCCTTCCTTCCTTCGCTCATTGTTTGATTTTTTTTAATCTTGTTTGGAGTTGATTAATGGCCGGGTCCATCTCGTGGATTTCATGTGCCACCGACCGGACCATAGCTATAGCATGGCATCCTGGCTCGTGGGGGCGTGGCTATGGAGAACTTCAGATAAGGGAGAATGCGGTGCTGGCCGTACGATCCGCGTCTCCTATGTTATGTGCCGTGTACATTGGCCAATAATTAATACTCTATGCATCTAATATTGAAATGCATCTAGATACATCCATTTCAATGACAATTGATATGGATTGAAGTGTACCAAAGCTAAGGGAGGACCCAATCTCATACTACTGCATGGCAAACACGTGTCATTCCTCGCCATTTTGCACATATGTGAATGAAAATAATGTAAGTATTGGCCTAATTGTGCAAGGGTCATCGATTCAGAACAATAGGAAACTCTAGTGCACCACTTCCAACAATTACGAGGTGACTCCCACCATCACCCCTTCCCCTTCCTCGGGTTTTCCCGCCGGCGACCCCTGGCCTCCGCTATCCCTCCTCCTCTAACACTCTCCTCTCTTGTCCTTCCTTTGGGTTGAAGTCACATGGCGGCTGACGGTGTCAAAACCGGCGGATCTCGGGTAGGGGGTCCCGAACTGTGCGTCTAGGCGGATGGTAACAGGAGACAAGGGACACGAAGTTTTACCCAGGTTCGGGCCCTCTTGATGGAGGTAAAACCCTACGTCCTGCTTGATTAATATTGATGATATGGGTAGTACAAGAGTAGATCTACCACGAGATCAAGGAGGCTAAACCCTAGAAGCTAGCCTATGGTATGATTGTTGTATGTTCTATCGACTAGCCTGGCCCTGGTTTATATAATGCACCAGAGGCCTAGGTTAACAAGAGTCCTAGCCGAATACGCCGGTGGGGAGAAGTCCTTGTCTTGATCGCCAAGTCTTGTGGAATCTTCCTTGTATGCGGCAGCTGTCCGAACTGGCCCATGAGTATACGGCCACGGGGGTCCTCGGCCCAATCTAATAGATTGGGAGACGACGTGGTGAGTACCCCCTAGTCCAGGACACCGTCAGTAGCCCCCTGAACCGGTCTTCAAGTTAGGGACGCTCCTCGATTCTTCCGAACTGTTCTTCATCTTTGGTCGTCGGTCTTGAAAACTGGTTCAACAAATCTTCTTTATCTTCGATCTTGAGGATCGCCGAAATGCATTCGACGGGTTTACACGTCGGGTATCCGAGGAGCCCCTTTAAGTTTCCGGCCTTTATCAATGCCTTGTTTATTTTTATGCCACACCTCGGGTTTGAAGTTGTTCCCGGGAGGCAATGTCCTCTTGCGTCCGAGCTCCAACGCCGGACTGCATTTGAGGTATCCTTTGCAGCCGAGCACCAACGCCGGACCGCCTCCCAGCTCTAATGCCGGAATGTATCCGAGCTCCAACGCCGGACTATGTATCCGAGCTCCAACGCCGGACTGTATCCGAGCTCCAACGCCGGACTGTATCAGAGGTGTCGTAAATCACCTTGATTCAAAGAAGTTTGATGGAGTTTAGCCGAGCTTAATGCCGGAAATGCCCTCTACGGAGCCAGCCACTAGCGCCCGAGCTTTATGCCGGACTGCTTCCGAGGTGGTGCACCACCCCGAATGTGGGCCGATTTTTGTCATTATTTTTTATTGGTGCAATTTATTCTCTGCCGAGATATACAGCCAGTAGCCCTCATGGTGGGTATCGGTCTAAACCCGAGATGCACATGAAGGATGGCATAAGACCGCTGATCCCAGTAGCCGCTGAGACTCAGGTTGTTTTGCAAAATCGGCCTGAGGATCAAGTCCTAGCTTGGCAGAATACTTCGGGACACAAAGAGCGGCGTGCTCAGTCCTCGAGACTCAGGTTGGGTGCGGCCGACCAACCCGAGGATCAAAATCTCCTCAGAAACTATATTGCACATAAAATTTCCTGCATTGGACAAGCAATGCAGTAGCCCCCGAGACACTGGTCGGGTGGCAACACCAGATCAGGGGATTGATGTGCCCCTTTAATATGTTTAAATAATAAGCCCGAAGCCCAGTAGCCCCCGAGCCTTAATGCGGTCATGGGTGGCCGAATTAAGGATCGATATCCATAGTAAAATCACAAATTGTGTGTAATGACTTTATGTACTCAAGTACTTTATGTCATTTAATGCTTGGATCCGCATTGTACAAAACTTTGTTGACCGACCATCGGCTTCCACCTCCTCGGTCAGTAGCCGAGGAGTGTTTGTCTTACTTTATAAAGCCTTTATGAGGACGACAAACAAGGCAATCTGGCCATACGGTTTTATAAACAAAGGTACGCGGAGAGATATGTTATATTACTGTTTAAGAGAAGAAATGTCTTCCAAAGAAAATAGTCCCGCTATCGGTTCCTTTCTTTGGGTTGTCATGCTAAGCATGATCATAAAACCTCAGCTCCAATGTAAGAGCAAAATATTGAGGATTTAGTTTGGGAGGCTAGTTAATAGCCCCCGGTAGTGTTCGGCGACAGTCGAGGTCAAGCCGTAAACACTTCGGCAAATGTTATGAACGGCCTGTTATTTAACATAGTCATCGGATCGCTGACCAGTTTACGCTTATTGTGACAGTCAGTTTTCGGCTTTCTCCACTGAGGTGCTTAACCATGTGAGCTGGAAGCACAATCGCAGTGGTTCTCCCTTTGCACGCCTAGCCGAACAAAACGGAACGTAGGAAGCAAGTGCAGGAGCCGGGCAACGCAACCATTGACCGAAGACACAATTCGAAACCGATGCATATATAACAATATCTGAGAATGTTTTTGCCGAATCCCTAAAGGTGTCCGGCGTTGCACTGCGAGACTAATGCTGGAAAACCACAAATAGTTTAAAAGTGCCAAAAAGCTTGGAAAACCAAGAAACGTCAATAAAAACATGGCGTCCGAACAATATCAAGTGTTCGGTGCCAATCCAAAAATTGGTCTTAGAAAAAAGAAGTTTTTCTGTCGTGCTTTAACATGATACATCCTATCTCAAGACTTCGAGCGGGTCAGCCTACGGCTTCAACCTCCTATCCCAAGGGCGGAGTACTTCTCATCAGGCCAGTTTAGCAAACTAAACTCTAGCGACTTTGAGATAGAAATTAGGCTCCTCGGCTAGTGACCGCACACTCGTGTCGAAAAAGGAGTGATAGATAATAATAATAATAATAATAAAACTTTGCAACGACGACGAAGAAGAACACTTATCATAAAACGGCTCATATAAATTTAAGAGCCCCCAAGTGACTTGGGTAAAAGAATGATTGCATGTACCGAAGTACTTATATCATATCTATGTTCAACCGAACTTTAAACACGTCTTAACCGACCGTCGACTTCTCCCTCTTCGGTCAAGGACCGAAAAGTGTTATGTACTCCATCTGTCGAGAATATCGATGGTGTTTCCAATAACCAGGCAATCGGGCCATAAGGCTGTAACAGACAAAGCGCGCTCATGGAACTTATGCTATATTACTGCGAAGTGTAAGAAGCATCTTCGAAGAAAATAGTACCCCCACCGATATCTTTCTTCGGTGCTCATTGTTATTATAAGACTTGTGCAATAGATTTTTTGTACTCATGAGTTCCGTTGTGTGCCGACCATCATTGAAAACTATAAGAGCGCTAGCTTTCGGCTTCACCCAGTCTGAGGTCCGGCTCGGGTGACCCGATCGTGACAATCGCAGAGGTGCTCCCTTTACTCCCTAGCCGAACAATCGGGAACGTAGGGGTAAACACAGGAGCGAGGCAACCCAGCTTGCAAATCGCTTAAGTCAATATGGTGCATATTGTGGCGTAATACACGAACAAGGAACGAAGCCGTACAAGTATAATCATATGCAAGAGGAAAATCTTCATGAAGGAAGCCCCCAAATGAATTGGGTATTTAAATTTATGCGTCACAAACAAAGTTTGGACAAGGAAAATTTTTTACAAGCAACTTTTTTTCTAAAAAAGTATAATGCTTGGTCGAACCGAACACAAGTTAGAAATTAAAGCTTTGAGCATGAAAGCGACTTAGCTGGTTAATGTGTTCGGTATTGATGACGCGGTCCGAGCTTGATGCGGGGCAAGGTTCTATCCCCCAAGCCGGTCCCGAGGTGGCGGCGCGGAGAGCTCGACACGCCGAAGTGGTGACATAGCACGGTCAATGCAGACCAGCAGAGTGACGCCAAAGTCCCTGGATCATTTTCCTGTGCACAAAAAATAGTGCAAACCGGAGATAATAGTAATAATGATAATTAAAAAAATCGTTGCATAATAAATAATTTATGCAAACTGAGTAATAAAAGAAATATGGCCTGGCGCCGAAGTCAATGTCGATGCAGGGCGTCGGCGTGATGCGGTAAAGGCGGGGGAAAGCCTGAATTCGCAGGTCGGTCCGAGCTCCGGATGCGGCGTTCGCCGGACTATGTACGGAAACTGACCGAACCACCATGCGACTGTCGTGAATGCAACCACCATTTGATAGACCTGTGTACATATGATGGACAAACCAGAGTAATAATTCGTTGGAAAAAATGAACCCAAACAAGCAAAAAATATTACGGATTGATAGCACCTGGTTTATTTGTTGTAGCAATCCGAAGGAAGGTGATTCCCAAAATTGGGACTCGCTCCGCACACCCATTGCCCGATGGGCGATAAAATGACGGCATGGCAATGCTAGTAAAGGTTGGCTCTCCGAGGCAAAGCCCTCGGCCCAGCTAATGTGACGGAGCTAGTCGGCTAGTGACGCCGAAGTGTCCGGAGTAGGTTGATGAAGAGATGGCGAAGCCCCCGGTCCAGCCGAGATGTCGAAGCCCCGATGTCAGCCGATGAGTCGAAGTAGGTCGGCGTGATGGACACCAGCTTGAAGAAGCCATAGTGCGGCCCTGTCGATGCAGGTCGTGACGTGGTCGATGCCGGCTTGATGAAGCAACCGTGCGGCGATGCCGGTATGCCCGCTCCGTGTAATCCGTGGGGCGGCGATGTTGGTGATGTTTTATCCTTCGCGATGCCGGACTCTTGTTCGGCTTGCAGAGATGATGATCCGAAGAAGTTGAGCTCGGCTCAACAAAGTGATGTCGTGTCTTAGTGCAGGTCGGCAGCCGTGGAGTAATATTGCCGGACTGGTTTGACACCAGCATAATGTTGAAGATCATGTTCAAAAGATCTTAAAGTTAGTGGGATGTGTTCGGGAACAAAACACAATACCCCATACAAAACTTTCTTCAAAAGGGATGTCCGAAATCCCGTTCATAGAAAAGATGAACTCGGGTCGGATTCGTTTTCGCGCAGAAAACAGATCCGAAAAGTGATGCACTAATCGGAAGGTTCCCGGAGTTTGGACGGTCGGATCGAGCTGAAATTTTGAGAGGTGATAGATACAGGAATTCCGCAGCCGATCAATGGTTGGATCTTCCAAAGGACCTCTGAGCTAGAAGCTGGACACCACGCCCTAAACACATCCAAATTCCCGTCCAGATTTGACAGGGCCCTGGTATATCGTGGATTGCCAAAGATTCCTCTATCGGAACTCGACGAAATTTTCCAGGGTTGTTGTAGACTCAATTCAGCACAATTCCACCAAAGCGATGCTCGAGGAGGTGGTGGCAGCAGATACGAGTTCGCTATCCAGAAAAATAGCACGGTCGCTTGAGGGCAATGTTGACGTGAGCCCCCGAGCTCCATGGATGATTCCTCCGTGATCTTGATAGAGATCGAAGTTGATGTTTGATGAAGGCCCTCATCCGAACATGGTGATCCGAACACGGGGCGCAATTCTTGGTCGAACCAAGGTGACCAGTCGAGCTAGTGACGAAGATGCCGAAGTCACAGTTGATCTGCAGGCGAGCCATCGATCTTTTTGTCGATCACACAGCGGAACTCTCAATCAAAGCACCAATGTCGGTGTCAAAACCGGCGGATCTCGGCTAGGGGGTCCCGAACTGTGCGTCTAGGCGGATGGTAACAGGAGACAAGGGACACGAAGTTTTACCCAGGTTCGGGCCCTCTTGATGGAGGTAAAACCCTACGTCCTGCTTGATTAATATTGATGATATGGGTAGTACAAGAGTAGATCTACCACGAGATCAAGGAGGCTAAACCCTAGAAGCTAGCCTATGGTATGATTGTTGTATGTTCTATCGACTAGCCTGGCCCTGGTTTATATAATGCACCAGAGGCCTAGGTTAACAAGAGTCCTAGCCGAATACGCCGGTGGGGAGAAGTCCTTGTCTTGATCGCCAAGTCTTGTGGAATCTTCCTTGTATGCGGCAGCTGTCCGAACTGGCCCATGAGTATACGGCCACGGGGGTCCTCGGCCCAATCTAATAGATTAGGAGACGACATGGTGAGTACCCCCTAGTCCAGGACACCATCAGCGGCCAACGACCATTGGGGCAATTGTGCGACAGAAGCCCGATGGGATGGCCACCACATGTGCATGTGGTTCTAGGGTCACAAACTGACATGGCATCTGACCACTTCGAATGATGTCTACCTCGGGATGGATCTGCAAATCTGGGTGCATGGTCAACTTTACTAGCTGATGGGCCACCTCCTCGTGTGGGTGTGTAGTGAGAATGCGATGGACAATCTTGTGTTTTTGGTAGAAGGTACAAGTGACCATAGACTTGTGCTTAGTGGGGTGGTTGGGGTGGTCGGCCTCGCCCGAGCAACTCGTTTTTCATTGGAGACATCCGAGGTTGCTTCTCTTTAGTTGAGGGTGTGAGCCATGCCACTTGGGTGCGGGGGTCACAACTCAAGTGTTGCCTCGTGGCCATGGTTGCAAGGGCGGTGTGATGACTAGCAAGTGGCAAGCAATGGAGGTGGTATGATGGTTATAGTGCGGCCGGCCGCACTTGGTTCTAGAGGTTAGGACCTTCCTACCAAGGTGAAAACCTACCCAGCAACATGCATGTGTGTCGTTTCCTTCTTGGAAGCAATGCCACAACTCTTTTCTTGCCCTCCTCGATGGTCCAGGCGAAAACTCTTGATCCTTTTGAATTTGGCGGTGGCAAGACAGTGGGGTCGTGTCGGTTTCCTTCCTGAAGGCATCGTCTTAAGAGTCCACACTTTGTCGCTCCTTCGTTGCCAATGTGGTGGTGATGGTGCTCACTCGAAACATAGTTTGTGTGGCTCATCTCGGAAGTGCAACATTGTTGACACGCTAGCTTGAGTTCTAGGGTGAGCCCTGGCCCATAGTGAACAACATCTCTTGCATAATCAAGGATGGGGTTCCCTGTGACAACAAAATTTGAAGGTGGACCCGCATGTGGCCATCCTCTTGACCACAAGGAACTAAATCACACGTTAATTCTCTGTGTTATAACAATTAACTTGTGACGATTGTATCTCAAAGTATAACAAACAAGTATGGGTTAATTTAATATGATAGTTATTCTAACCTCATATTCTCAATATTGTTTTAGGACTATGTTACTCTTAATGATATCCTAAGATCTGGAAAACATGATCACAAACAACACTTGAGCTAGTCTTAGAGGCAAGACTAGGAATCATATTTTACCCTTTATCATTCCACACGTGCATATAAGTTTTCCACTGGATCGCACATTCCAGGATCATAGCAATTATAGCATAAAATATAAACTCTTAATTATGGAAATATAATAATACAATAATATTGCCTCTAGGGCATATTTTCAACAGAATCCCACTTGCACTAGAGTCAATAATCTAGTTACATAGTTTCTTTAACACATATGGCTATCCGGTGTTGCTCATGCTTTGCTCGTGGTAGAGGCTTCGTCATCGAGTCCGACACTTGAAATCCGTGTGAATCTTGAGTACTTTCACAAACCCCTTATCGACATACTATCGGATAATGTGATACTTGCGTTCGATATGTCTGGTCTTCATGTGGGATCTCGGTTCCTTTGGTTGAGCAATCGTGCCACTGTTATAATAATAGAACGCCTTTGGGTTCATCGCACTTGGGACCACACTAACTTTTTCAGGAAACTTCTTGATCGAGACCGTCTCCTTCGAAGCTTCTGAAGCCGCAATACATTCTACTTCCGTTGTAGAATCTACAACAGTGTTCTACTTGAAATTCTTTCAAACCACTTCCCCACCATTGAGGGTGAAAACATAGCCCGATTGAGACTTATGGTCATCTATATCAGTCATGAAGGTAGCGTCCGTGTAACCATTTACAACAAGCTCTTCATCTCCTCCATAGACAAGGAGCATGTCCTTTATCCTCCTGAGTTACTTAAGAATATTTTCAAAAGCTGCCCAGCGAGTGATGTCTACTACACAACTTATTCTTGTAGACTCGTGTTGGGCCTCCAAGTGCAGAGTTTTGTAGAACAACAACAAATTTCCCTCAAGCGGATGACCTAATGTTTATCAACCTGTGGGAGGCGCAGGATGAATATGGTCTCTCTCAAACAACCCTGCAATCAAATACAAGAAATCTCTTGTGTCCCCAACACACCCAATACAATGGTAAATTGTATGGTGCACTAGTTCGTCGAAGAGATGGTGATACAAGTGTAGTATGGATAGTAGATAGGGGTTTTTGTAATATGAAAATATAAAAATAACAAGGTAGCAAGTGATAAACAGAGCACAAACAGTATTGCAATGCTTGAAAACAAGGCCTAGGATTCATACTTTCACTAGTGCAATCTCTCAACAGTGCTAACATAATTGAATCATATAACCATCCCCTGAACGTGCGACAAAGAATCACTCCAAAGATCTTATCAATAGCGGAGAACATAATAATAAATAATGTAGGTACTAAACCACCTCAAAGTTATCCTTTGCGATCAATCTATTGAGCTATTCCTATAAGTGTCACAAACAACCCTAGAGTTTGTACTAAAATAACATCATATGATACACATCAATCAACTCTAGTGCCACCTATATACTCTAATGTCATCACAAGTATCTGTGAGTCAATTATAGCCGGGTCAACTCTAATGGCCTCCGTATGGCTAAGGAAATGAATCTTAGCCGGGACAGGTGCCTCATCAACTCTGATCTGGTTGCTCAACAAGTTTCTGAAAAGTGGGATTCCAAGGCCCCCCTCATGGCGTCTTATAGACAAACAGTGACCAATATAGTAGGACACTTTAAAGGATATCAAGTGGACCATATAGATCGGCGACTCAATGAGGCGGCCGATGGTCTTTCACAACTCGGTTCTCAACGTAAGCTGGTCCCTCAAAATGTGTATCTTGATGTTCTCCACAATCCTTCTATCAAATTGCCATCCGAGGAAGATCTTGCTATACCTAACCCAGAGGAACAATTGGTGGCGGCTCTTTGTGCTATACCAGATTGGACGACTCCTTATTTGGCTTATTTGACTCGCGGTGAGCTCCCTGAGGATGAACTCATCGCTTGTCAGATCGTTCGAGGCTCCAAGTCCATGACTATTGTCAATGGCGAGTTGCATAGAAGAAGCATTACAGGTGTTTTTCAATGTTGTGTCTCCCCTGAAAAGGGTAGAGAAATCCTCAATGAAATTTACTCTGGTGATTGTGGTCATCATGCCGGCTCAAGATCCCTGGTAGAAAAGGCGTTTCGACACGGTTTCTATTGGCTCACGGCTCATGCAGATGTTGAGGATATTGTGTGCAAGTGTGATGGATACCAGAAGTTTGCACGTCAGGCTCATGTTCCTGCTCAAGAACTTCGGATGATCCCAATCACATGGCCGTTTGTTGCTACGGGCTTGATATGGTTGGCTTGTTCAAGCGATCCAAGGACAATAAGACCCACCTGTTGATCACTGTTGATAAATTTACGAAGTGGGTTGAAGCAGAGCCAGTAAGCAATTGTGATGCAGCCACATCAGTTTAGTTCCTGAAGAAGTTGATTTTTTCTTTGGTTATCCACATAGCATCATCACTAATAACGAAACTAACTTGTCCAAGGGAGCTATGAAGCAATTTTGTCAACGAGAGCACATCCAGCTTGATGTAGCATCCGTTGCACATCCTCGGTCCAATGGGCAAGTAGAACGCGCCAACCAGGAGATTTTACGAGGCATCAAGCCAAGGCTCATGATTCCTATGCAGCGTACGCCGGGTTGTTGGGTTGAAGAGCTTCCCCCAGTCCTTTGGAGTATATGGACCACCTACAACAGATCAACAGGCTATACGTCTTTCTTCATGGTTTATGGTGCGGAAGCCGTCTTACCAAGTGATATTCGTCATGACTCTCCACGCGTGGCAGCTTATGTTGAAGAAGATAATGAGCAGGCACGCCAAGGCTCTCTTGATGGCCTAGAGGAGGAACGTGATTTTGCTACAGCATGATCTGCGATATATCAACAAGACCTACGTCGCTATCATAATTCTAGAGTTCGCACCCGCTCTTTCCAGGAGGGCGACTTAGTGCTCCGGTTGATCCAAGAACAAGCCAGTATGCATAAGTTTTCACCCCCTTGGGAAGGGCCTTTTGTCATTAGTAAGAACCTCAACAATGGATCATATTACCTGATTGACATACATGAACATGATAAGTTACGAGGAGGAGACCAACATGCCTTCAAATATTTCTCATCTCCGTCCTTATTACACTTAGAGCCACTGGCTCCAGTTTTTGTACATACCTTTGTATGCATATCTTTTATGATCAATATTAATAAAGCCGGCATCCCCGAAACTCGGGGCCTCTGCCGGTTCATCCAATATATTGTACATGAGTCTTTATTTTTTTATCATAGGTCACTTGGGGGCTTCCGACTCATCAAGTTTAGCTATTAACATCCCTCTTGACCCGACATATGCCATTGTAAATCTTGGTTAAACCTACCTATTTGCTTCATTCTCATCCACCAAGATGACCCGACGTACTCTTGACAGGCAATCTATTATGACCCTGAACTTGTCAAGGTTAAAACATCGACTTATGTCATGTGAGAGCCAACTTACAGAGAGCTAGGATAAACCAAGGGCTATCACGCCAGCTTCATGGAAGCAAGACTCGTCCTCGAAAGCCGGTATTTTTTTGTCATGCCTCGAAAGACGGCTTAACATTTATCTTTATCGATATTTAAACTTTTGTTTTAAAGGTTTATTTGCTCCTTGATCAAATATTATATCAACAATAAGTCGTCGGGTCAACAATACACCAGCTTATTTGATCAAGATTGAGCTCTCAACGGCTATGAGCCGCTCGAATCATCGGTACTCCAGGTTAGAACAATCACATATTGATATCAACCATGAGTCATTCAAATATATATATACAGGTTGCATATTGTAGGATCAAGATTGCAGACGAATAACCATTGTTGGCGGCTCAAAATATGACTCGCCACATCATTCATTCAAGCAACAGATCAGTATTAGGAGACTGGGCGGGTCAACAGAGCACCACACTAGTCGAAATCTTTATGCTCAAATTGTTAAAGTGCGCGAAGGCACCACAGACGATCCAAAAACTTTTACTACCCTATTACGTAGCCACAGTTGGGCTAAATATGCCAAAGTTTTTTTGGAGTCATCTTCTCCTGTACGCTAGTCCTTGTGTCCTTCGGGTTGACGCCTTCTTGACGATCTTCATCATTTGATGCTTGTTATCCTGCGCCGACTCTTCTTCTTCTCCGATCTGAAGGTTGTTCAGATCCCAGTCGATAGTGGTTAAAGCTTGGAAGATGGCATCGTCTTGAATGGTAATTGGCGGGTCAACATCAGGAGCGAAGATATGCTTACACCATGCAGGAGTCAAGTCAAAAGGCTCAAAGGTTGGCGGGTTAACCCACACATTCTGTTTGTTATAAGCCAACTGATACTTGCTTAGGTCGATATCTTCAACCAATTGACTCGCGAGAACGCGAGTTTCCTTCATGCAACGGGCATAATCAGTCGCAGAAAATTGGCTACCATCAACATTAAACTCTGGAAAGCCGCCAGACATCTCAGACGAATCCATCTCTAGCATATAAGCTTTGGCACAACTAAGAGACATCATTGCGCCGGCTTGGGCGGCTGATTTTTCCCACTCCTCAAGTTGCTTGGGAATGGTGGAGAGTTGTTTCAGCACATCCCTTATGAATTGTGGCGTATCTTTCTCGCCCATCACAACCATGATGGTAAACAAGCTTCCTACATATAGTTTCTCAAGGAAGGTGTATAAGGCTTTTAACTTCACCATGGGTGCCTGGCGGAGATTTCCACTTCTTGTACCTGCAAACTGTAGACATTCAAAGGTTACAAACCTTGCCGCATGAGAATTGTTAGGCGGGTTATCCTCAACTAGTTACAGAACAAGCTTACCAAAAGACAGCTGTTGTCATTTGAGTAACATGACGCTTCAATGAGTTGAGCTCTTCAATAACAGGCTTGAGCTGGCCCTCTGCTTCCTCAGCACGTTTCAACAATGCTGCCTTTTCCTCCTCATGAGAGGTCTTTAAGGAGCTCAAGTTTTCAGAAGCAATAAGCACTGATTGTTGCCATGAAGAAGCTGATGACTCGGCCTTCTCGCACAACATTTTCTTAGTTTCGAGCTGCTCCTGTAAGACGGCAACCTTTGATTCGGCAAAATTGAGCATATCCTGTCATAACCAGCAAACTCAATGCAAATATTGTGAAGTCCCAAGCCAACACAGATGCGCGACTCACTTGGGGGCTACAAGAGGCAAAAATTCTTCTATACTTAAAGTCCCAAGAAGCTGCAAGCAACCTACATGGCACTTGGAAGCTAATGCAAGTCATTTTTTTACATAAGACACACAAGTAAAGACTCGACTTATTTTATTAAAATAAGTCAGCCCTTGGGGGCTACACGGTGTTTTATCTTCAGTTTTGTTACATTCAACATTATGAAGACCCGACTCTCTCACAGAGACGAGTCGGCCCTTGGGGGCTACATGTCACTTTTTCTCCAATCTACATGAGGACATATTTTTGAAGAACCCGTTTGTTATTTCCATAACAACCGGGCCCTCGGGGGCTATAGAGCGCTTGCCAAAATTGTTGTGCAAGTCTCATACATACTCATACTTCCTATGTCCAAGAGTTGGGGGCTACATAAATATATATGTTATGGAATAAAGAGGAAATTTTGCATACCTCATATTTTCTCTTCATCATATTAACCATACTCGCTTCAATATCCCGGCTTGTGGATAGCGGGGTCAAGTAAACTTCATGAAGCTCTTTTGCACGGAGATCCTCAAGATTTGGCAGCTCAAGTTTTGCCTTCCCCTTTACAGAAACGACCGGTTTATCTTTGGTCATAAACTTGGCCATGACGTTCAAAGCTTCCGGAGATTTGTGTGCTTCCCCAGTAATGATGACCTCGTCACTGGTAATCACATGTGATGGAACATCTTCAGTCGCCTTTACTAGAATTGAGGCATGAGCAGGGCTTGGCGGGTCAACATTGCCAGCCGCATCATCTGGGCCGACTTGAGTGTCCATCTGAACAAGCTTCGTTATGGTTGTTCTTTCAATACCAGCTGGCTCATCTTGTTGGGGCAACTCAACCCTTTGATCAAGGCGGTCTTCCTCATCTCAGTTTGGGCCTCAGGGGTCATGATACGTCTCCAATGTATCTATAATTTTTGATTGTTCCATGCTATTATATTATCCATCTAGGATGTTTTATATGTATTTATATGCTATTTTATATGATTTTTGGGACTAACCTATTAACCTAGAGCCCAGCGCCAGTTTCTGTTTTGTCCTTGTTTTTGAGTTTTGTAGAAAAGGAATACCAAACGGAGTCCAATTGACGTGCCAATTCTTGATGATTTTTTATGGACTAAAAGAAGCCCCCGGAGTAAAATAGTTGGGCCAGAAGAGTCCCGAGCCATCCACGAGGGTGGAGGGCGAGCCCTACCCCCTAGGCACGCCCCCTGCCTTGTGGATGACTCGGGGACCGTCCTGATGTGAGACCGATGCCAAAAATTCCTATAAATACAGAAACCCCCGAAAAGAATCCTAGATCGGGAGTTCCACCGCCGCAAGCCTTAGCCACCAAAAACCAATCAGGACCCTGTTCCGGCACCCTGTCGGAGGGGGATCCATCACCAGTGGCCATATTCATCATCCCGACGCTCTCCATGACGAGGAGGGAGTAGTTCACCCTCAGGGCTGAGGGTATGTACTAGTAGCTATGTGTTTGATCTCTCTCTCATGTTCTTGATTTGGCACGATCCTGATGTATCGCGAGCTTTGCTATTATAGTTGGATCATATGATGTTTCTCCCCCTCTATCTCTTGTAATGGATTGAGTTTTCCCTTTGAAGTTATCTTATCGGATTGAGTCTTTAAGGATTTGAGAACACTTGATGTATGTCTTGCATATGCTTACCTGTGGTGATAATGGGATATTCACGTGATCCACTTGATGTATGTTTTGGTGATAAACTTGCTGGTTCAGTGACCTTGTAAACTTATGCATAGGGGTTGGCACACGTTTTCGTCTTGACTCTTCGGTAGAAACTTTGGGGCACCCTTTGAAGTTCTTTGTGTTGGTTGAATAAATTATTCTGAGATTGTGTGATGCATATCGTATAATCATACCCGCGGATACTTGAGGTGACATTGGAGTATCTAGGTGACATTAGGGTTTTGGTTGATGTGTGTCTTAAGGTGTTATTTTACTATGAACTCTAGGGTTGTTTGTGACACTTATAGGAATAACCCAATGGATTGATCGCAAAGAATAACTTTGAGGTGGTTTCGAACCCTACAATAATCTCTTCATTTGTTCTCCACTATTAGTGACTTTGGAGTGACTCTTTGTTGCATGATGAGGGATTGTTATATGATCTAATTATGTTATCCTTGTTGAGAGAACTTGCACTAGTGAAAGTATGAACCCTAGGCCTTGTTTTGAAGCATTGCAATACCGTTTGTGCTCACTTTTATCATTAGTTACCTTGCTGTTTTTATATTTTCAGATTACAAAAACCTATATCTACCATCCATATTGCACTTGTATCACCATCTCTTCGCCGAACTAGTGCACCTATACAATTTACCATTGTATTGGGTGTGTTGGGGACACAAGAGACTCTTTGCTATTTGGTTGCAGGGTTGTTTGAGAGAGACCATCTTCATCCTACGACTTCCACGGATTGATAAACCTTAGGTCATCCACTTGAGGAAAATTTGCTACTGTCCTACAAACCTCTGCACTTGGAGGCCCAACAACGTCTACAAGAAGAAGGTTGTGTAGTAGACATCAAGCTCTTTTCTGGCGCCGTTCCCGGGGAGGCTAGGTAAGCGGCACTAACACCCCGTCAACTAAGCAATTTCTAGCGCCGTTGCCGGGGAGGTTAGTGCTTGAAGGTATATATTTAGACCTTGCAATCGAATCTTTTAGTTTCTTGTTTTATCACTAGTTTAGTTTATAAAAGAAAACTACAAAAATATATGGAATGGAGGGTTCCTCATATGCTACATCTTTTTAATGTCTTCCATGAAAATAAGGATTCCGATAATTGTGCCAAAATTTTATAAGAAGAATGCAATAAAATGTTTGGCATACAATCTTTGAATGATGAGCATGATTGCAATGCTGTTAGTATGAACTCTTTGAATATCCGTAGTACTAATGATGATTGCACTAGTCATGATGAAAATGTCTCTTATAAGCATGTCAATTTTTGTGGAGTGCATAGAGTTTGCAAGTACACACCAAATAGGGAAGATAGATTTTGCAAGAGGCATAAGTATTTAGAAACTAAATGGTTGCAAGAGAGGCTAGATGCTTGTGCTGAAATTTAAAAATTTCTTTGCCATCCTTGTGAACTTTGCAATGAACGTGATCATTTAAATCTTCAATGGAAATTGTTTCATGATCGAACCGTGTCCAAAAATTGTGATGACTTGATTTCCCTTGCACATCATAATGAACTTAGTTTGCTTGTGGGTTATGAAAAATGAAATGTATAACTAAGGATCTTCCAGAATTTGTCCTTGATAAAGTTCTTGATTTTGATCTAGAGGAAATTTATATGTATTGTGTGGTGAATTGCATTGAAAATCCTTATATTGCCAATTACATAAAGACAAGAAAACAAATAGAAGATGAAGAGAATACTAATGAAAGGGAAGAGGTTTCCCAATATCCTCCCATTATTTCTTATGATGAATCAGGTAACGAGGAAGAGCCTTCTATTCAACCAATATCATTAATAAGGAGCTCCAAAAAGAGGATTAAACCCACACATAATGTGGAGAAGAAAAAGAGAAGAAGGAGAAGCAAAGGTAAAAAGGTATCCCTCCCAAATGATGTTACTCCTATTACTCATTGTGATGATGATAATTGCTATACTATTGGTGCTATCCATACTATTAATGATGAGAGTGATTATGCTTATGATATGCAAAAGCCCAAGCTTGGGGATGGTATGTTTGATGAGAATGACATGTTTGAGAATTTATTTGCTTCAATTAATGTTTGTCCCAAGCTTGGGGATGCTATGTTTAATGAAGATGATATTTTTAACCTCCCAAGTTTTGATATGCAAATTTATTATGATGATAGCTTGCCTCCTATTTATGATGATTATATTGATGAAAGTGGGTTTGAAAGAGTGTCAACTTTAGGAAGTAATGATCCCACTATTTTGGAGGGTGTTGAATGTTATTGTGACATTTATGAAAGTGGATTTGGAGAGGTCATGACTTTATTTAGTAATGATTCCACTATCTTGGAAGAGGTTTCAATTGATTATGATGAGAACAAAGTTGCTACTTATGATCATTATTGTGATGACACTTATCCTATAAAAAGTAGTGATGATTATATTTATAAAACTTGCCATGATTATGATTACCCTTTTTCTGAACATTACTCTTTTAATGTGGAATCAATTTATAGTATTCGAGTTTCTTATGATACTCCCACTATTCCGAATGAGAAGAATTTTGCTTATGTGGAGAGTAATAAAATTTATATGCTTGTGCATCATGAAAATAATGCTTTATGTGATAGTTATATTGTTGAATTCATTCATGATGCTACGGAAAATTATTATGAGGGAGGAATATATGTTTGTAGGAATTGCAATAATATCAAGTTTCCTCTCTATGTGTTGAAAATCTTGAAGTTATGCTTGTTTTGCTTTCCTATGCTAGTTGATTCTTGTTCCCACAAATTGTTTGCTCACAAAATCCCTATACATAGGAAGTGGGTTATACTTAAATGTGCTAGTCATATTCTTCATCATGCTCTCTTTATGTTTCAATTCTTATCTTTTATGTGTGGATCATTGTCATCATCATGCCTAGCTAGAAAGGCATTAAAGAAAAGCGCTTGTTGGATGACAACCCAATATTCACCCCTACTATTTTTGTGTGTCCACATGATTAAGCTACTGTAGTAATCATGTTTTATAGCTTTTTTTTTTCAATAAAGTGCCAAGCAGAACCTTTGGGAAGACTTGGGTGAAAGTTAATGTGATCTTGCTGTAAAAAACAGAAACTTTGCGCTCACGAGATTAGCTGTCATTATTTATAGAAGAGTGATTTTAAGTTGATTCTTTTTGAATAACATTAACAGACAAATTTCTCACGTCCACCAATTTATTTCAGAATTTTTGGTGTTAGAGAAGTATTCGAGAGTTACAGATTACTACAGACTGTTCTATTTTTGACAGATTCTGTTTTCTACGTGTTGTTTGCTTATTTTGATGAATCTATGAGTAGTATCGGAGGGTATGAACCATAGAGAAGTTGGAATACAGTAGCTATTACACCAATATGAATTTAGAATGAGTTCGCAACGGTACCAAAAGTGGTGATTTTATTTCATTATACCAACGGAGCTTACGAGTTTTCTATTGAGTTTTGTGTTGTGAAGTTTTCAAGTTTTCGGTAAAGATTCGATGGACTATGGAATAAGGAGTGGCAAGAGCCTAAGCTTGGGGATTCCCAAGGCAGCCCAAGTTAATATTCAAGGACAACCAAGAGCCTAGGCTTGGGGATGCCCCGGAAGGCATCCCCTCTTTCGTCTTCGTTCATCGGTAACCTTACTTGGAGCTATATTTTTATTCACCACATGATATGTGTTTATCTTGGAGCGTCATTTTATTTTATTTTATTTTTATTGCTGTTTGAATAATATCCCAAGATCTGAAATTCTTAAATGTTAGAGAGTCTTCACATAGTTACATAATTATTCAACTACTCATTTATCTTCATTTATATCTTTCGGAGTAGTTTGTCGTTTTCTCTAGTGCTTCACTTATATCTTTTAGAGAACGAGGGTGGTTTTATTTTTAAGAAGTTAATGAACTATCATGCTTCACTTATATTATTTTTAGGGTCTTTTAGAACATCATGGTAATTTGCTTTGGTTATGAATTTAGTCCTAATATGATGGGCATCCAAAAGGGATATAATAAAAACTTTCATATAAAGTGCATTGAATAATAAGAGAAGTTTGATTCCTTATGATTGTTTTGAGATATGAAGATGGTGATATTAAAGTCATGCTAGTGAGCAGTTGTGAATTTGAGAAATACTTGTGTTAAGGTTTGTGAGTTCCGTAGCATGCACATATGGTGAACCGTTATGTAACGAAGTTGGAGCATGACATATTTTTTTGATTGTCTTCCTTAAGAGTGGCAGTCGGGGAGGAGCGATGGTCTTTTCCTACCAATCTATCCCCCTCGGAGCATGCGCGTAGTACTTTGTTTCGATGACTAATAGATTTTTGCAATAAGTATATGAGTTCTTTATGACTAATGTTGAGTCCATGGATTATACGCACTCTCACCCTTCCACCATTGCTAGCCTCTGTAGTACCGCGCAACTTTCGCCGATACCATAAACCCACCACATATCCTTCCTTAAAACAGCCACCATGCCTACCTATCATGGCATTTCCATAGCCATTCCGAGATATATTGCCATGCAACTTTCCGCCGTTCCGTTTATTATGACACGTTCCATCATTGTCATATTGCTTTGCATGATCATGTAGTTGACATTGTATTTGTGGCAAAGCCACCTTTCATAATTCTTTCATACATGTCACTCTTGATTCTTTGCACATCCCGGTACACCGCAGGAGGCACGAATATATAGTCATATTTTGTTCTAAGTATCGAGTTGTAATCCTTGAGTTGTAAATAAATAGAAGTGTGATGATCATCATTATTAGAGCATTGTCCCGTGTGAGGAAAAAAAGAGGCCAAAGAAGCCAATGAAAAAAAGGGAGGCCAAAGAAGCCAAACAAAAAAAAGAGAGAAAAAGAGAGAAGGGACAATGCTACTATACTTTTTCCACACTTGTGCTTCAAAGTAGCACCATGATCTTCATGATAGAGAGTCTCCTATGTCGTAACTTTCATATACTAGTGGGAATTTTTCATTATAGAACTTGGGCTGTATATTCCAATGATGGGCTTCCTCAAATTGCCCTAGGTCTTCATGAGCAAGAAAGTTGTATGCACACCCACTTAGTTTATTTTGTTGAGCTTTCATACACTTATAGCTCTAGTGCATCCGTTGCATGGCAATCCCTACTCACTCACATTGATATCTATTGATGGGCATCTCCATAGCCCGTTGATATGCCTAGTTGATGTGAGACTATCTTCTCCTTTTTGTCTTCTCCACAACCACCATTCTATTCCACGTATAGTGCTATGTCCATGGCTCATGCTCATGTATTGCGTGAAGATTGAAAAAGTTTGAGAACATCAAAAGTATGAAACAATTGCTTGGCTTGTCATCGGGGTTGTGCATGATTTGAGTATTTTGTGTGATGAAGATGGAGCATAGCCAGACTATCTGATTTTGTAGGGATAGCTTTCTTTGGCCATGTTATTTTGAGAAGACATAATTGCCTTGTTAGTATGCTTGAAGTATTATTGTTTTTATGTCAATATTAAACTTTTGTTTTGAGTCTTCTGGATCTGAATATTCTTGCCACAATAAAGAAGATTACATTGATAAATATGTTAGGTAGCATTCCACATCAAAAATTCTGTTTTTATCATTTACCTACCTGAGGACGAGCAGGAATTAAGATTAGGGATGCTTGATACGTCTCCAACGTATCTATAATTTTTGATTGTTCCATGCTATTATATTATCCATCTAGGATGTTTTATATGCTATTTTATATGATTTTTTCGGACTAACCTATTAACCTAGAGCCCAGTGCCAGTTTCTATTTTTCCTTGTTTTTGTGTTTTACAGAAAAAGAATACCAAACGGAGTCCAATTGACGTGCCAATTTTGATGATTTTTTTATGGACCAAAAGAAGCCCCCGGAGTAAAATAGTTGGGCCAGAATAGTCCCGAGGCATCCACGAGGTGGAGGGCGAGCCCTACCCCCTGGGCACGCCCCCCTGCCTGGTGGATGACTCGGGGACCCCCTGGTGTGAGACCGACACAAAAATTCCTATAAATACAGAAACCCCCAAAAAGAATCCTAGATCGGGAGTTCTACCGCCGCAAGCCTTTGTAGCCACCAAAACCAATCGGGACCCTGTTCCGGCACCCTACCGGAGGGGGGATCCATCACCGGTGGCCATCTTCGTCATCCCGGCGCTCTCCATGACGAGGAGGGAGTAGTTCACCCTCGGGGCTGAGGGTATGTACTAGTAGCTATGTGTTTGATCTCTCTCTCTCTCTCTCATGTTCTTGATTTGGCACGATCCTGATGTATCGCGAGCTTTGCTATTATAGTTGGATCATATGATGTTTCTCCCCCTCTATCTCTTGTAATGGATTGAGTTTTCCCTTTGAAGTTATCTTATCGGATTGAGTCTTTAAGGATTTGAGAACACTTGATGTATGTCTTGCATGTGCTTATCTATGGTGACAATGGGATATTCACGTGATCCACTTGATGTATGTTTTGGCGATCAACTTGCGGGTTCAGTGACCTTGTGAACTTATGCATAGGGGTTGGCACACGTTTTCGTCTTGACTCTCCGGTAGAAACTTTGGGGAACTCTTTGAAGTTCTTTGTGTTGGTTGAATAGATGAATCTGAGATTGTGTGATGCATATCGTATAATCATACCCGCAGATACTTGAGGTGACATTGGAGTATCTAGGTGACATTAGGGTTTTGGTTGATGTGTGTCTTAAGGTGTTATGTTACTACGAACTCTAGGGCTGTTTGTGACACTTATAGGAATAGCCCAATGGATTGATCGGACGAAATAACTTTGAGGTGGTTTCGTACCCTACAATAATCTCTTCGTTTGTTCACCACTATTAGTGACTTTGGAGTGACTATTTGTTGCATGTTGAGGGATTGTTATATGATGTAATTATGTTATCCTTGTTGAGAGAACTTGCACTAGTGAAAGTATGAACCCTAGGCCTTGTTTCGAAGCATTGCAATACCGTTTGTGCTCACTTTTATCACTAGTTAACTTGCTGTTTTTATATTTTCAGATTACAAAAACCTATATCTACCATCCATGTTGCACTTGTATCACCATTTCTTCGCCGAACTAGTGCACCTATACATTTTACCATTGTATTGGGTGTGTTGGGGACACAAGAGACTCTTTGCTATTTGGTTGCAGGGTTGTTTGAGACAGACCATCTTCATCCTACGCCTCCCATAGATTGATAAACCTTAGGTCATCCACTTGAGGGAAAATTTGCTACTGTCCTACAAACCTCTGCACTTGGTGGCCCAACAACGTCTACAAGAAGAAGGTTGTGTAGTAGACATCAGGTCACCAAGAGTGGGTCCTCTGATTTAGGGATTTCTGGAGTCAAAGATGACTCACCACTTTTCCTCTTCTTGGCCTTGGCCCTGTAGTTACATAAAGATGTTCAGATATACAAAGAAATGGCTGATGAAGTATGAATTGTCAAAAATACTTACCCATTTAATGATCAAGGGTGTTAGCTGAGTGGCGGATGAATCCCCAGATGATGGCGGCGACTCCTGATACTTTGAATCAGAGGGGTTAAGTGGTTGCGTAATAAGGCCGGCTCATGGAAGAGATGGGGTTGGACTGTGAGGCACCTTGGTACGTCGTTTACGGGCGACTGGCACATCAGATAAGCCGACAACCAATTCTCCAGAGCCACTTCGAGTCTGGCATTTCGATGAACCAGCATGGTGTGATTTCTTCAAAACAAATTGTGGATATAAGTGAGCATCTCGATGAGAAAACAACACTGTTCTCACACCCCGTCTTGTTTTCTTCATAGATAAGTATTCCGGGCTGGATGAAATTGAAATTACCTCAACGTCATCGGCTCGACTTGTTTTAGTATTATCCTAAATATAATGAGCGTCAGCAAGATCAATAAAAAGACGACCGAGAGAGTCAAGTTCTACCTCCAACTCATTTCCAGCTGCCGGCTCATCTGCATTGGCTGGCAAATTTTATTTTGGACCTGGGGCGGGAGTACACTTGCGTGGTGCTTTTCTCCTCCAGAATATGTCAATCTCCTACGGTTGTGATAAGCTGGAAATTAATATTATGATGAGCAAGTCAAATGCAGAATAAGCAAGACAAATGCAAACGTACTTACTGGGGGCACAGGGTTCTTCAGACAGAAGGGTGCAAGTCCAGTCTTGTCGCATATTTCCTGGGGCTCACCCAGTAAATTCTTGGTGGCCTTGTTAACTTCAACAACAGTCAAATCAACTTAACTGAAGCATTGCATGTCATTTTACTCGCCAGAATAATTGCACATTAAGTTAGTCCTTCGACTTAGTGGCTGAATCTGCCAACTGATCCAGCACCGGGTCAGATCAACTCCAATGAGGCCGTTTGCTTTCAAGGCCCTTAATTTGGGATAGAAGGGGGCGACTTGTTGTCGCTCTTCGTTAGCAGCCCAACCAGGAAAAACAATGGTTGCATTAAGATGGTCCGGTCTATAACATGGTAGGGGGATCTCATTGGCAGGAGCAGTGTTCTTGCAGTAGAACCATGTTTTATTCCATCCTTTCAGATGGCTCGCCAAATTGGCCTCTGGAAAAGGATAGTTCTTCCGTCTCTGGACTGACACCCTGCCAAGTTCGACGCTAGCTAGGGCCATCTGCGCACTCGGTTTGATGATTGATGTAGAAAAAATCTCGGAAGAGAGTAACAGTTGGCTCCGTCTGAAGATAGACTTCGCAAAATACTTGAAGCTAACATATGTTGGTCATCAAGTTCGAACCAATATCTTGGGGACGAAGGTCAAAGAATTTAAGGAAATCCCCAAAGAATTTTGAGACGGGTGGTGAGAAGCCTGTCGATGGGAAGGACACCTATGGGATCACTGGAATCCCTTCTACGGTCGGCGGGCGCGGGGTTGTGTCAGAGTAATGGGCCACGGGTAGCCTAACCAGTGCCCCCGAACCTTTCAAGACATCGGGGCCGGCTACGCCCCTCAAGACGTCAAGATAGATCTTGAAAATGCAACTATCCCTAATTTTAAATATGACATGGAAGAGTAACCCATAATTCTAACTCTTTGTGCATTTGCAGTCCAAAGCAAATTTTAAATATGCACAAATTTAGGAGGAGCTCTTACTTATCACATACTTCTATAATTCATTCTTATTATCATTTGTCGAAGCTTTGATCTATATGTTGTCATCAATTACCAAAAAGGGGGAGACTGAAAGTGCAACTATCCCTAGGTGGTTTTGGTAATTCATAACAACATATAGCTCATTGATCTAATGCTATTCCAAGACAATTATTTCAGGAAAGCTCAATGATTGGCATGGCATGGATGGTGAAAGTGGAACCCTCAAAATGCTAAGGACAAAGGATTGGCTCAAGCTCAAAAGCTCAAGACTCTTCATTTTACATTTTAGTGATCCAAGATCACATTGAGTCCATAGGAAAAGCCAATACTATCAAGGAGGGATGAGGTGTTGCTTAATGAGCCTTTTGCCTCATGTGCTTAACGATATGCTCCAAAATCCTCAGCTACTTTCCCATATCCACAAATGACCTAAACCCTAAGCCAAACTCGGTCCTACCGATTCTTTCTATCTGGCGCCACCGAGTTTCACATGCCATAAGCCACTGCCAAACCCTAGCAAATCGGTTCTACCGATAGGGATCTCGGTCTCACTGAGATGGGGTTGCAATCTCTCTGTTTCCTTTTCGTAACTTTTCGGTCTCACCGAAAGAGCGGATCGGTCCCACCGAGATTGCAATGTAAACTCTCTGTTTCCCTTTTGTAACTTTTCGGTCTCACCGAAAGAGCAAATCGGTCCCACCGAGTTTACCTGACCAACTCTCTGGTTAGCTTATTACAAACATCAGTCTCACCGAGTGTGTGTAATCGGTCTCACCGAGATTACGTTATGCCCTAATCCTAACCATATCGGTCCTACCGAGTTGCATGTCAGTCCCACCGAAAATCTCTAACGGTCACTAGGTTTACTATTTCGGTCCGACCGAGTTTGTTGATTCGGTCCCACCGAGATTGGTAAATTGTGTGTAACGGTTGGATTTTGTGTGGAGGCTATATATACCCCTCCACCTCCTCTTCATTCGTGGAGAGAGCCATCAGAACACATCTACACTTCCAACTCATATGTTCTGAGAGAGAACCACCTACCCTTGTGTTGAGGCCAAGATATTCCATTCCTACCATATGAATCTTGATCTCTAGCCTTCCCCAAGTTGCTTTCCACTCAAATCTTCTTTCCACCAAATCCAAATCCTGTGAGAGAGAGTTGAGTGTTCGGGAGACTATCATTTGAAGCACAAGAGCAAGGGTTCATCATCAACACACCATTTGTTACTTCTTGGAGAGTGGTGTCTCCTAGATTGGCTAGGTGTCACTTGGGAGCCTCCGACAAGATTGTGGAGTTGAACCAAGGAGTTTGTAAGGGCAAGGAGATCGCCTACTTCGTGAAGATCTACCGCTAGTGAGGCAAGTCCTTCGTGGGCGATGGCCATGGTGGGATAGACAAGGTTGCTTCTTCGTGGACCCTTCATGGGTGGAGCCCTCCGTGGACTCGCGCAACCGTTACCCTTCGTGGGTTGAAGGCTCCATCAACTTGGATGTAGGATAGCACCACCTATCCGAACCACGGGAAAAACATCCGTGTCTCCGATAGCGTTTGAATTCTCCAAACCCTTCCCTTTACATTCTTGCAAGTTGCATGCTTTACTTTCCGCTGCCAATATACTCTTTGCATGCTTGCTTGAATTGTGTGATGATTGCTTGACTTGTCCTAAAGTTGCTAAAATCTGCCAAGAACTAAAATTGGGAAAAGGTTAAGTTTTTATTTGGTCAAGTAGTCTAATCACCCCCCTCTAGACATACTTCCGATCCTACAAGTGGTATCAGAGCTTTGGTCTCCATTTGCTTTGATTTCCATAGCTTTTGGTGGTCAAAGCCTTGGTTTCACAACCTAGGAGAGTATGGCGTCTAGCGAGGGAAATTATCACCATAGAGGTCCTTACTTTGATGGTACTAATTTTGCTAGTTGGAGGCATAAAATGAAAATGCATATTCTTGGACATAACCCCGCTGTCTGGGCTATTGTGTGTGTTGGTTTGCGAGGTGACTTCTTCGATGGGAAGGAACCAAACCGTGAAGCTACCGTGGATGAGTTGAAGATGCTACAATACAACGCTCAAGCTTGTGATATTCTCTTCAACGGATTGTGCCCCAAAGAATTCAACAAAATCAGCCGTCTTGAGAATGCAAAGGAAATTTGGGATACTTTGATTGATATGCACGAAGGAACCGACTCCGTCAAGGAATCCAAATTGGATGTGCTTCAAAGTCAACTTGACAAGTTCAAAATGAAGGATGGTGAAGGTGTCGCTGAAATGTACTCTAGGCTTGCTCTCATCACAAACGAGATTGCCGGCTTAGGGAGTGAAGAGATGACCGATATATTCATCATCAAGAAGATCCTAAGAGCCTTGGATGGAAAATATGATACCGTGTGCAAATTGATCCAAATGATGCCCAATTACAAAGATCTCAAGCCAACCGAGGTCATTGGAAGAATTGTTGCTCATGAGATGTCGCTCAAGGATAAAGAGGAACTTCACAACAAATCAAGTGGTGCTTACAAAGCCTCATGTGAAGCCCCCACATCATCAAGTGAGAAACAAAATTTCAATGAAGAATTGAGCTTAATGGTGAAGAACTTCAACAAGTTCTACAAGAGTAGAAGCAAAGATAGAAGCTCCAAGTCAAGGTCCTACAATGACAAAAGATCTTCTAGTCGAGAGTGAAACTGCTACAATTGTGGAAATACCCGGACACTATTCCAATGAGTGTACGGCTCCCTACAAAAGAAGAGAAGATTCTCCAAAAAGAAGAAGCAAAAGAGAAGAATCACCATCAAGAGAGAGAAGGAGTAGAGATGATCGTTATGAACGAAGATACTCACGGAGAAGCAAGGATTCGGAAAGAAAGGATAAATCGTCAAGGAGTTATACAAATCAAAGACATCAAGCTCATGTTGGTGAATGGGTATATGGCTCCGACTCCGACAACCACTCCGAGAGAAGTTATCACTCCGATTCCGAATATACTCAAGATGAAGGTGTTGCCGGTCTAGCACTTGTGTCAACCAACTCCTACGACATATTTGACTCACCAAATGAAGGAATTGGAAGATGCTTCATGGCCAAAGGTCCTAAGGTAACTCACCCTGAGTATGTCGATTTTAATAGTGATGAAGATGACTTGTTAGGTGATGATGATTTACTTGTTGACAACTCTAGTGATGAATACTATGATGAAACGTAAATTAATCATGCTAATCAAGATAAAACGAATGACAATTATAAGGAGAAAATTGAGGCTCTAACTAAAGAACTAAACACTCTTAAGTTAGCTCATGAAACTATCTTCGAAGATCATCGAGAACTTTTAAGAGCTCATGAGAAGTTACGCTTTGAAAAGCTCAATCTTGAGCAAGAGCATGAGTTTTTAAAGGCAATCAATGATGATCTCCGCAAGAAAAGTTCTTCTTACATTGCCAAGCGTTTACTCTTATCCACTTACATGCCTCAAGTCAAGTCTAGTAACAAGAACAAGAAAGATTCTTCCTCTAGTAGTAACAATGATCATGTTAAATCCAATATTGTTGCTTCTAGTAGTTCTCTTGATTCCACTAATGATTCTCTTAGCCAAGTTACACTTGAGCAAGAAAATAGCTTATTGAAGGGAATCATAGAGAAAGGAGTGTACAAAAGCCTTGCCGGAAGTAAGCAATTCGAGGAGATTGTACGCAAGCAAGGAAGGCACCGGAAGAATCAAGGTGTTGGTTTTGAACGAAAGTTCAATGCCAATGGAGTTGAGTGGGAAGAAGATCAATACCCCAAGACAAAGTTTGTTCCACAACAAGAGAAGTATGATCCTACTTCTTTCAAGGGGACACAAACTCAAGATGATCTTCCACCACAAGACTACAAGCAAAAAGGCAAGGACAAGCTTCAAGAGGAAATTGATGCATTTGAAGAAGCTCCTAAGACCTTAGTCAAGTGGATTCCCAAGACTACTTCAAGTTCCACTTCATCAAGTACGACTACAACTCCAAGGATTCCCATCAAGATGGTGTGGATCCAAAACAAGAAGAACTAGAGAGTTCTTGAGGGTGACTCGCCAACATACTTCACTCTTATCATTTTGGCAAGAACAAGTGCAATCAACTTCCACATATTGCACTAGTTCAAGGAGTCACAAACCCTCTTGTTGGTAAGACAAGGGACAAGGTAACCTAAAAGCTTTCATAGACATCATCTTGTATGTCCATCACTCTATGTCTATGGATATCCTTGTTTGTTCCTTGTGGGACTAACCCATGTAGGTATTGAAAGTGCAGTTCACTCAAAAGGATAGCTCCAAGTGATCTACATCAACATTGAGCATCCACATCTTCAACATCTACATGAAGTCATCATCGACAAAACCCAAGGTTAGTTCATCCCTCTTAGGGGGGATATCACATCTAGGGGGAGCTTTACTCTAAGACTTTAGTTAAAGCAACTCTAATGATGTGAACACAACAATGCTTTATGTAAAAGTGGTAACCCCACTTGAGTTTAAACGATGAGTATGACCTATGATCAAGTGTTCTCATCTGACTCCTAAGTCAATATACTCATATATAGATGACCTAGTCATCGCCAATTGCTTGATAGATGCTAGAATTGGTTGTGCATGCTTTGTCACATATTTCAATTGCCATTTTATTGTGTGAGCATGTTGGTTGCATATTTTACTCATTCGAGGACATCCACTTGTTATTTTGATTGTTTGGCTTTATTTTTCTTTTGCCAAGTGGATGGAAAAGAATGCCTAAGAACCTTCTCTAGCTATCTATGCTTTTCTCGTCTCAAACTCTATTCATGCTACATCACAAAATTGATCAAGTCAGATTCGAACCACTCTGTGTGAGGAGCACTCGGAGTCCCCGATTCGTCATAGACTTAAACTTCCAAAACCTCTTTGCGATTCTCGGTCTGACCGATATCCCACTTTCGGTCTTACCGAGATCATTATGTTGATCTATGTTTTCGATCTTGGTGCAACCGATTTGAACCATTCGGTCACACCGAGTTGCAATAACTGTATACAATTTTGCATCTCGGTGCCACCGAGTTGTTCCACTCGGTCACACCGATAGGGTCGGGCTATATATAGACACGGGCAAAAATTTGGAAATTTCTCCGAACCCTTTCGCCCGCGCGATAGCTCGCTCTCCCAACATGGTCTTCGGAACGTCTCCTCGCCGCCAGCCGCCTCCAGTCGCTGGTCTCCGTCGCCGTCAACGGGATTCAACCCTGCCGTTGCCGCCGTAGCAAGTCTCCACCGAACTAGGGTATGGACTCGATCTTTGTGCTATTCCCCAATCCGATTCCTAGCACATTGTGATCATATTGACTCTAGCCACGTTTGATAAACTCCTATCCAGTAAATGAATTCGTAGAATAGGTTTGATTCGCAAATTTTAGGGTTAGGTTTCCGCCGAAACCATCTCGGACCCACCGAGTTGAAAAACTCGGTCCCACCAATTTGGCTCATGCCATTGCACAAGTGAGACTCGGTCTGACCGAGTATTGCTAATCGGTGTGACCGATTTTGGAACTTTGTGAAACCCTAGCAGTCTTGGTGCCACCGAACTGTGACTCGGTCTGACCGAGTTCACCAGTTTAGGTTCCAAAAACTGCTTCAGTATCACCGAGTTTAAAAATCGGTAGATCCGAAATGATTTCTGTGGGAAACTAAAACTAAGATTTTGAATTATTCTTTTACAAAAATCTCTGCATTTTGTGATGCTCATCCACTCCACCTCATCTATAAACTATTCACAGGGTCAGCAGTCAACTTGTTCATCATGTCAGATCAGAGTGATAGCCAGAACATGTCAGAACAGCCGGTGCAGATGAGTGAGGGCACTAGTCCCTCCAGTTCTTCAGATGAAGGCAGCAGGAGCACCCCTACCAACCTGCCAAAAGCTGCCACAAGACAAAGGAAGAAGAGAACCTCAGAATCAGAGGATGAGGACTATGTGGCAGAAGAGGAAGCAACTTCCAAGAGAGTTGTGCTCAAGAAGGAGTATGTCTCAGATGCAACCATCAAGCCAGGAATGCACAAAAAGGCACCTGCCAGGAGAGTTCCTACCTCCAAGCCTAGGAAGGCTGTTCCTGAGGAAACTATAAAATTCACTGGAATCTGAAGAGGAAGAAATTGGCCAGGACAAGAAAAAGAAGAGAGCTAGAACTACCACTGCCAGAGTTGTTGGCAAGCCTTCTATGAGGAAAGATTCTGATGAGGAAGAAGAAGAAGAGGTTGCTGCACTAGCACCTAAGGCACCCAAGCTAATGGGTGATGCTATCAAATCAGGGGCTACTGCATCTAAGCCCAAGGAAGCACCCAAGGCAGCATCAAAGGCCAAGACAGCTCCAAAGAGAAATACAAGGAGCATCCTAGCAGCTGAGAAGAACAAGGCCCCAGTGCCTGACACTGCAGAAGAAGAAGAAGGCCAAGTTCTCAAAAAGTTGAAGCCCAAGATCCTAGACCACAATGATGCTCATCCTGTGGCTGAGGATATGAAGATCAGAAGAGACTCAGGACTGAGAAAGTGGAGAGCAGAGGATCCATATGCTACCAGGAGGAGGACTGCTGTTGACTACAGGTTCCACACTAAGGAACAACAGGACTTCTATGAGACAGTCTTATTGGACAAGAAGCCCATTGTGTGTGATATGAGATGGGTCGACTGGGAATACATCAAGGACAATGAAGAGCACTACCCTGGAGTGCAAGACAGCTTCAAGGCATGTGGAGTAGCTGACTTTGTTGGGCAGAAGCTCACAAAGTGGAATGAAGAGCTGATCATGCAGTTCTACTCCACATCACATTTTTATCCAGATGGCAGAATTGTATGGATGTCTGAAGGTACGAGGTACCAATCAACAGTTGCTGAGTGGGCATAGCTCATCAATGCTCCAGAGGAAAATGAGGATGACTTGGACATATATGCCAAGAAGAAGATGGATCACAACTCCATGTCCAACATGTACAAAGAGATCCCAAACAAGGCACTTGACACTTTCAAGTTTGGATCAGTACATTATCTTCTGTCAGGATTGCCAACTATCAATTGGATACTGAGGCACACCTTGTTGCCCAAGTCAGGTGATCACAAGATGATCAGAGGCCATGCAATCAACTTGCTTCATATCTTTGATGTGCCACAAAAATTCAAAGTCATGAGCCTCATGGTAGAAACAATCAAGAGGACTGCAGCAGACCAGAAGAGGAGCTGTGGATATGCCCCTCAGATCCAGGAGATGATTAACTCCAAGATGGGCACAGACATATACCTCTTGGATAAGGAACATTTGCCTATTCATCCAGATTTTGAAGATAATGAAGTTGTGATGAATAAGGATGAACCATCTTCAGCCCATGCAAAAGCACAGAAGGAGAAGGCAAGGAAGGAGAAAGCTGCAAAGATGCCAACTCAAGAGGAGGCATCTGAATATTTCTTGAAAACCAAGCAAGAGCAGCTCAGTTACTTGATTGCATCCACCCTGAGGATAGAGAAAGGACTGGCCACCCTCAATCAGAATCAGGAGAGCTTGGAGAGGATTGTAGAACAAAAGTTCTATGACTTGGATGTCAAAGTGACAGAGATTCATTCTGCAGTGGAGCAACTTCAAGATGATATGGAGGAGAGGAAAGGGAAGACTACCACTGATGCATTTGCCAGAGTGCCACGAGCTCAGAGGTCTAGTGCAGTGCCAATTCCTGACACAAGAGCCACCACCTCAGCTCCAGCCACAACACCAGCCCAACCAGCTCCAGCATCAACTTCAGCTCCAGCTCCAACCACGTCTACAGAAGCCTTCGTCCTTGGAATGATCCAGACTCCACCACCACCAGAAGATCAAGCCTGAGTGTCGATTTAGCACTATGCATTTTCTAGGAACTTTTTGGTAACTTGTTGCCAAAGGGGGAGAAAAATATATAGATCATAGGCTTCGAGAGAGAGATAGTGTTGTTTTTCTCTCTTGCTTTATTTGGTGGTTTTTCAAACATTGTTTGCTTTTGGTCGAGATACTTTGATATGCTTGTGAGACATTGATGATCATGTGTTTGATCATAAGCTACACTTATGCATGCTTGATATATCTTATCTATCTTATGTGATCATTCACTTTTCCTTGGTGATGAGTGCATGTATTTCATTATTATCATTTTGAGCGCTCCACCAAGATGTATGTGACATGGAAGAGTAACCCATAATTCTAACTCTTTGTGCATTTGCAGTCCAAAGCAAATTTTAAATATGCACAAATTTAGGGGGAGCTCTTACTTATCACATACTTCTCAAAGCGACGATATAATTCATTCTTATTATCATTTGTCAAAGCTTTGATCTATATGTTGTCATCAATTACCAAAAAGGGGGAGATTGAAAGTGCAACTATCCCTAGGTGGTTTTGGTAATTCATAACAACATATAGCTCATTGATCTAATGCTATTCTAAGACAATTATTTCAGGAAAGCTCAATGATTGGCATGGCATGGATGGTGAAAGTGGAACCCTCAAAATGCTAAGGACAAAGGATTGGCTCAAGCTCAAAAGCTCAAGACTCTTCATTTTACACTTTAGTGATCCAAGATCACATTGAGTCCATAGGAAAAGCCAATACTATCAAGGAGGGATGAGGTGTTGCTTAATGAGCCTTTTGCTTCATGTGCTTAATGATATGCTCCAAAATCCTCAGCTACTTTCCCATATCCACAAATGACCTAAACCCTAAGCCAAACTCGGTCCTACCGATTCTTTCTATCTGGCGCCACCGAGTTTCACATGTCATAAGCCACTGCCAAACCCTAGCAAATCGGTTCTACCAATTGGGATCTCGGTCTCACCGAGATGGGGTTGCAATCTCTCTGTTTCCTTTTCGTAACTTTTCGGTCTCACCGAAAGAGCGGATCGGTCCCACCGAGATTGCAATGTAAACTCTCTGTTTCCCTTTTGTAACTTTTCGGTCTCACCGAAAGAGCAAATCGGTCCCACCGAGTTTACCTGACCAACTCTCTGGTTAGCTTATTACAAATATCGGTCTCACCGAGTTTGTGTAATCGGTCTCACCGAGATTACGTTATGCCCTAATCCTAATCATATCGGTCCTACCGAGTTGCATGTCAGTCCCACCGAAAATCTCTAACGGTCACTAGGTTTACTATTTCGGTCCGACCGAGTTTGTTGATTCGGTCCCACCAAGATTGGTAAATTGTGTATAACGGTTGGATTTTGTGTGGAGGCTATATATACCCCTCCACCTCCTCTTCATTCGTGGAGAGAGCCATCAGAACACATCTACACTTCCAACTCATATGTTCTGAGAAGAACCACCTACCCTTGTGTTGAGGCCAAGATATTTCATTCCTACCATATGAATCTTGATCTCTAGCCTTCCCCAAGTTGCTTTCCACTCAAATCTTCTTTCCACCAAATCCAAATCCTGTGAGAGAGAGTTGAGTGTTCGGGAGACTATCATTTGAAGCACAAGAGCAAGGGGTTCATCATCAACACATCATTTGTTACTTCTTGGAGAGTGGTGTATCCTAGATTGGCTAGGTGTCACTTGGGAGCCTCCGACCAGATTGTGGAGTTGAACCAAGGAGTTTGTAAGGGCAAGGAGATCGCCTACTTCATGAAGATCTACCGCTAGTGAGGCAAGTCCTTCGTGGGCGATGGCCATGGTGGGATAGAAAAGGCTGCTTCTTCGTGGACCCTTCGTGGGAGGAGCCCTCCGTGGACTCGCGCAACCGTTACCCTTCGTGGGTTGAAGTCTCCATCAACGTGGATGTAGGATAGCACCACCTATCCGAACCACGGGAAAAACATCTGTGTCTCCGATAGCATTTGAATTCTCCAAACCCTTCCCTTTACATTCTTGCAAGTTGCATGCTTTACTTTCCGCTGCCAATATACTCTTTGCATGCTTGCTTGAATTGTGTGATGATTGCTTGACTTGTCCTAAAGTTGCTAAAATCTGCCAAGAACTAAAATTGGGAAAAGGTTAAGTTTTTATTTGGTCAAGTAGTCTAATCACCCCCCTCTAGACATACTTCCGATCCTACAGATTTCCGCCTTCTGGCGGCCGGTTGGCCGAACGGCCGGCTATCAGAAGGCAGCCGAGTTCCAGAAGATGGCATCATGATAGGTCGACTCCTAGTGGGCGGCCTCCAGAGAGGCCGGCCCCTAGCAGTCGGCCTGTGGCGCCCCTCAAAGTCTGCGCTCTCATCAAGAAGACAAGACAGGGTGTGGCTACAGCGTAGCCCATCCCCCCGAATCCAGGGCCGAGCGTGGCCACAGTGCCCCGTACAGGCGGAGATCTCCGCACGACGCGACACTGTTGCCACTCCCCCTAGAAGTCACTCCTGACAGGCGGAACCCTGTTCCCACGACAACCTGTCGGTACGGCTTGCAGGCGGCGGGCCCTACCAGGCAGTGAGAGCCCTGAAGACGGAGGAAGTCAGGCCAGCCGAACCTGAGGGAGGCCGGCTTCCAGCAGGCGGCTTATCCCTCCCTCAGGCCCCGTGCGCCATCAACCAGATGAGACACGGTGTGGCTACAGTGATGGCCCACCAGGCGGCGGGACTGTAGCCACGCTCCCCCGACCAAGCCTGTGTCATTAGCATCACGACTACAGTGATCCGCAGCCGGTAAGAACTGTGAGCGGCGGAGACAGCCTGTCGGCTCCGTACCAGACCAGCCGGTGGAACCCACCAAGCGGCGGGCCCCAGCAGCCGGCGACCAGAGAGACTGATGGCTGGGTCCTGCACCCGACCAGATTACCATTGTACCCCTGGGGGGTAGGCCTATATAAACCCCAGGGCACCCATGCCAAGGGTTCCAACCTGTTAGAATTAGACTCACACCTAGGGGAGAGGAGAGCTAGCCCTACCTTCTTCTACCTCTAGCATACAACTCTAGGAGCACCATTGTACCCACTAGTGCCTTAGTGATCATGCGCAGACCCCGCAGAGCAGGACTAGGGGTGTTATCTCCTAGGAGAGCCCCGAACCTGGGTAAAGTGCGTCGGCGTTCGTGACTACGCCTCATCCCGCTTCCAGGCACCGACGACGTTCTACTCGCTCCCGCCAAGATAAGCCATCCATTGGCATATGTCGCACCAACCCCCAACATTTGTCGCCCACCATGGGGCGAGGTGCACCGTCTCCCGGAGACCTGCTCTAGACGACAACCTTGTTCCTTCCTGGTGAGTGCAGCCAGCCCGGCACGCCAGATGGTGTTTGCACCGACGCGCTGTGCGGCGCGGAGGTCGCCTGCGCGGCCAGCTGCCTCGCTGATCTTGTTGGCGAGATTCGCCTCTCCAACGAGCCTGCGTCCGATGCGGGCACCGATGGCCCCGAGAGCCGCCTCGTGAGCCTCCTCGATCAGCTCCATGTCGCCAGCGAGCCTCCTGCTGACTTGGAGTCGGTTGGCTCCACCGACCCGATGTTGGTCGACTCCGACATAGGCGTCACTTGACGCGTTCCCCTCCAACGTGGTGGTCTGCGATGAGCCGCTTCCTCGCGCGGACAGCGGCGGCAGCACCGTCACGGAGGTGCTCGTCATCAGCCATGGCAAGCACTCTGGCGGAGGTGTCCAGGATCCGTTGCAGGCGGCAATGCAAGACCTGGCTGCGCCTATCCTGGAAGACACCGACGCTGAGACGCTGGAAGCGCGCCGCGTCCAACTCGTTGACCAAGTGATTGATTATACCAGCCTCAACAAAGCATGCCCCAAAGACCCATTTGCTCTGCCAAGAATCGACAAAGTGATTGATTCCACAGCCGGATGCGAGCTGTTGAGCTTTTTGGATGCATACTCAGGGTATCACCAGATCAAGCTGAACCCAACCGACAGGCTGAAGACCGCCTTCATCACGCCATTCGGAGCCTTCTGTTACCTGACCATGACGTTCGGCTTGAGAAACGCCGGTGCCACGTTTCAACGTTGCATGCAGAAGTGTCTCCTCAAGCAACTCGGCAGAAACGCCCATGTCTATGTGGACGATGTGATGGTGAAGATGGAGAAGCGTGGAATGCTACTAGAAGATCTCAAGGAGACCTTTGAGAATTTGCGCTGATTTCTGATCAAGCTCAACCCGGAGAAATGCATCTTTGGAGTGCCAGCCGGCCAGCTTCTTGGCTTTCTGGTTTCAAAACGCAGCATAGAGTGCAACCCTGTGAAGATCAAGGCCATCGATAGGATGGAGGTGCCCACCCGACTGCTGGACGTGCAAAAATTCACCGGCTGCTTGGCGTCCATCAGCCGTTTCACCAGTCGGTTGGGCGAGAAGGCTCTTCCCATGTACCAGCTCATGAAGAAGACCATTTTTTCGAGTGGAATGACAAGGCGGATGAAGCTTTTCTCCAGCTCAAGAAAATGTTGACCACTCCGCCTGTCTTGGCGGCCCCGACACCTAAGGAGCCCATGCTCCTCTACATCACCGCCACTAGCCGGGTGGTCAGCACAGTCATAGTGGTGGAACGCAAGGAAGAAGGCAAAGTCCAACCAATCCAGAAGCCGGTGTATTACCTGAGTGAAGTACTATCCGCTTCCAAGCAGAACTACCCCCACTACCAGAAGATGTGCTATGGCGTGCACTTTGCCGCCAAGAAGCTGAAGCCATACTTCTAGGAGCACCCAATCACTATGGTCTGCACGGCTCCACTTGCCGATATTATTGGAAGCCGAGATGCCTCAGGCCGAGAGGCCAAATGGGCCATAGATTTGGCCCCCTACACCATCTACTACCAGCCTCGCACCGCCATCAAGTCACAAGCACTGGCCGACTTCCTCATCGACTGGGCCGAGACCCAGTACCTGCCGCCAACGCCAGATTCCACTCATTGGCGAATGCACTTTGACGGTTCCAAGACGTGCACCGGTTTGGGAGCCGACATCGTCCTCACCTCTCCCAAAGGCGACAAGCTCAGATATGTGCTGCAAATTCACTTTGCCGCTTCCAACAACGTTGCTGAATACGAAGCACTCATTCACAGGCTCCGGCTTGCCAAGGAACTTGGCATTCGCCGGATCCTGTGCTACGGTGATTCCGACTTGGTGGTCCAGCAGTCGTCAGGCGACTGGGACGCCAAGGATGCAAACATGGCGAGCTACCGCTTTCTCGTACAACAACTTTGTTGGGGATATTACTACTGGGCGTAAACCGGCCTACCTGGGCCGGGTTAACTTCATCAGTAGTTCAAAGGTGTTAAAGCCCAAAGAAGCAGATAAGGGCCCAAGGCCTGTAGTCGGTTTATGACCTATAGCCATAAACCGGCTTTATATGTAAACTTGTATTGTAAGTTAGGAATAAGGAGAGACCAACCCGGATACGAGTATGAACCGGTGATTGGAACTCTGTGAACCGACGGGCGTCACCCGTGTATATAAGGGGACGACCCGGCGGCGGTTCAAAGACAGACAACAACAACTCGAGACTTAGGCGAAGCTTGTTCGCTCCCTAGTCATCGAAACCCCATCAATTCCATCACAACTAGACGTAGGCTTTTACCTTCATCGAAGGGGCCGAACTAGTATAAAAACTCTCTGCGTCCCTGTGTCCGCTTTAACCCCTTCAAGCTAACCCGTCGCGATGGCTCCACGACTAAGTCCTTTCACTAGGACATGTGCCGTGACAAAACCACGACAGTTGGCGCCCACCGTGGGGCTATCGCACGATGGTTTCAAGTTCTTGGAGGGCCGCTTTGAAGGACTCGAGGGCTACGCTGTGGGCCGGATGACTAAGAGTCGTTGCGGCAAGCTCTACATCGACGATGCAGGCTGGGGCCCCGAGGCCGGCTCAATTGAGTACGGGTACTGGGTCCCCTTTGGTGGCATACACGTTTTCATCGGCAAAATTGGTGAATCGGGCCCTGAGCCGGACATCTGCACTGACCTCGTCGAAACGGCTCAGCGTGCGCGATCTGCCCAGGTTAAACCGGCCGTGAAGCGTGCCTTCGTGGGAGTCATCCATGGAGGAAGTTATGAGGACGAATCAGAATCTGGTGGCGAGACCGTCGTTTACTCTGGCGACGAGTCATCAACCGGAGAAACCAAATCTCTGTATCAACTGCAAGATGGCCGGTTTGGGGGCTGTTCCGATGGCGACAGTATTCCGGACCCCTCTGATCCGCCCAACCGGGTTGGAATATTCATGGCCGGTGCACGGGCCGCGCTTCATTCTTCGACCGATGCGGCAATGATCTCCGGTTCAGTAGCGGCGACGGCTGCCGGGGCAGGAGGCTCTGTGCGCCGTCGGCTCAAGTTTTATCGGATCTGTTCGATGCGTTGGCTGCGCTCATGGCAGAGGCTAACCCGGCGGATCAGGACGCTCACAACGCGGAGATTGCAAAAGTGAGGGAGCAAATCACTCAGGCTAAGGCGGACTTAGTAGCTGAAGATACAAGGATGACTGCAGAGCGGGCCGCTTTAGATGCACAGGCCTACAGGCTCATGTTGGACCAGAACGCGTCGCAGGAAGTCATGAGGAGGAAGTACCGATCTCGTCTACCTTTGGTCTTCAAAGCCAGAGACCTCTTCAACACCCCCGAAACGGGAACCAGTAATCCGCCAGGGGTAAACCGGGCGGAAGCACCTGGGACGGGCGCGCCGGTCCAGCCCCGTTTAATAGATCTGCCCCGTCATAATACTGGTGTACCTTAGGTTGTGCCAACACCTCCGGGTCACTACTCCAACCCGATGGACAACCTTGTTGCGGCTGCTGCACGGCTAGAGGCCATTCCAATTGAAGGTGATTCACCGCAGGCGGTAGAGACGCGCCGGGTCAAGGAGCTCCTTAGGACAGCTTTGGTCCAACAGGAAGCATATTCGTACAGCCGCGATCGGATCCACTCAACCCCTCGTTTGAGTCGGAGCTATAGCAGGCATATGGATGAACCGGCAGTGTCAAGTAATGCACGACGAGGAGCGCCCCGTGGTAACAACCCGGCAGGTGGTGTCGATAATGCTCAGGAAGTGGTGGACAGGGCCCGAGCGCGCAGGGAGGTCGAGTTAGCGGCACAGTATCAAGATCGTCAGCTTACGCCGGTTCGTCCGACCACCATGGTCGATCCTGGAGTTACCTCTAGTGCTTTGGGGGTGCCTTGCCTTGTTCCCGCTTCACGCAATGTGCGCCTGCCCAAGGATTTCAAGGGCCCGCGCAAGGTACCAAATTATACGGCGGAGCAACCTCCAGAGACATGGGTGGAGAGCTATGAGATGGCCATGGAGATGCTTGACGTGGATGAGGCGACGTGTGCAAAGTATTTTACCATGATGCTTGAAGGAACTGCCCGTACATGGTTAAAAAGCTTACCGGCCAATTCTATCAGTTCATGGGCCCAGTTATGAGCCCGGTTTACCAGTAATTTCAAAGACACGTGTAAGCAGCCGATGTCGATAGTGGATCTAGCTGCCCGTGTCCAGGAGGAAGGAGAATCAACGACGCATTGGGTGCGCCGGGTCTTGCAAGTTCTGCATTCATCAGACCGCATCAATGCTGACACCACAGTTATAACCCTGGAAGGCAATTGCCGGTTTGGGCCCCTAAAGCTGAAATTAGGGCGGATGAAGCACCACTGCACTGACATAGGGACTCTCATGGGCGCTTTGGTAAAGTATGCTGATTCTGATAGTACCAAGGATCCCGAGTCTGATGATGAGAAGACAGGGAAGGGAAAGAAGAACGACAACTCCAAAGGTCAGCAACATCACTCGACAGGTAATGGTGGCGGAGGCAAACGCAAAGTGGATGGCAACATGGACTTCGTGGCTAATACCAGCGCGCAGGACAAGGGCCAGCGAAGCAAGGGTAAACCGCAGAATCGCAGTGGAGCGCCTAACCCTAACCCGGACCGCCTAAATTATCTGTTGAACCAGCCCTGTCCGAAGCATGGGACGAAGGAGGTACCAGCAAACCACCTTTGGAAGGATTGTTACATTATGCAGGAGTTCAAGAATTCTAATGCTTTCCGGTATGATCACGGCTCTGGCGGTGGCTCAGGATTCGGGCCGGGTTACGGTGGAGGAAATTCCGGTTCAGGATTTAATGGTAATCCGGGCGGACATAGTAATCAGAATAATCAGAGTAGTCAGGGTGGTTACAACCAGCAGCAGCAACAGTCAGGTTACCAGAGCAACCCAAAGCAGTTGAATAGTGGGCAGTACCATGTCTTCACCACTAGCTTAGACAAGCGAGACCGGAAGGTTCAGAAGCGGGCAGTCAACTCTGTTGAACCGGCTGTGCCCTGTTACTTATGCTGGTCTGAGCAGCCAGTCATATGGAGCAGAGAGGATCACCCACCCTGGGTTGATAACCCGGGTCAGCTAGCATTGGTGGTGGCACCTCAGGTGGGAGGTTATAAGTTCACCAAGGTACTCATGGATGGAGGGAGCAGCATTAGTATCTTGTACTATGAGACCTTCTGTCGTATGGGACTGACAGATAAAAATCTCAAACCGTCCAATACGGTGTTCCATGGTGTGGTACCTGGCAAATCAGCATATCCTGTTGGTAAGATAGCTCTGGAGGTGGCCTTTGGATATGATCATGATTCCAGGACGGAGACGCTGACGTTTGAAGTGGTAAAAATCCAAAGTCCGTATCACGCCCTGTTTGGGCGACCGACCTACGCCAAGTTCATGGCACAACCTTGTTATGTGTACTTACAACTCAAGATGCCGGGTCACAAGGGGACAATAACGGTTCATGAAAGCCATAGAGTCGCTTTGGAGTGCGAGGAAGGAGATGCGGCCTACGCAGAGTCGGTTTGTGCCACCGAGGAGCTGAAATTTTATAAAGACAATGTTGGTCCGGCAGATATGACTCCGTTGAAGAAGCCAACTATGGAGCATGATCCGGCCTTGAAGTTCAAATCAGCAGCTGAGACTAAGCTTGTTGACTTTGTGCCTGGCGATTCGTCCAAGCAGTTCAGCATCAGTGCCAATTTGGATCCGAAATAGGAAAGCGCGCTCATCGAGTTCATCCGTGAGAATCGGGACATTTTTGCATGGAAGCCTTCTGACATGCCAGGTGTACCGAGGCAACTCGCTGAGCACACTCTTAATGTGGATCCTAAATACAAACCGGTGAAACAGTTCCTCCGCCGGTTTAATGAAGAAAGACGCAAAGTTATTGGAGAAGAGGTAGCCAGGCTTTTGGCAGCTGGTTTTATTGTTGAAGTTTTTCACCCTGAGTGGCTTGCTAATCCGGTGCTGGTCCTTAAGAAAAACGGCACCTGGCGTATGTGTGTAGATTACACAGACCTTAATAAGGCTTGTCCAGCAGATCCTTTTTCCCTCCCCCGTATTGATCAAATCATTGATGCTACGGCGGGTTGCGAGCGTTTGAGTTTTCTGGATGCATATTCTGGGTATCATCAGATTAAAATGGCAGTTAAGGACCAGGAGAAGACGGCGTTCATCACTCCCTTTGGAGCCTTCTGCTATGTGTCTATGCCCTTTGGGCTCAAGAGTGCCCAGGCAACCTATCAACGGTGTGTACAAAATTGCCTTCACAAGCAGATTGGCCATAATGTACATGCTTACGTGGATGATATTGTGGTTAAGTCAAGGAAGAAGGAGACTCTGGTTGACGATTTGAAGGAAACCTTTGGTAACCTGAGGACGTACAAGATGATGCTCAATTCGGCCAAATGTGTTTTTGGTGTACCGGCAGGCAAGTTATTGGGTTTTCTGGTGTCCAACAGGGGAATTGAGGCTAATCCGGAGAAGATCACAGCCATCACCTCCCTGGCTAAACCGAAGTGTATCAATGACGTTCAACGTTTGGCTAGTCAGATTGCCGCGTTGAGCCGGTTTATCAGCCGCCTTGGTGAGAAGGCAATTCCTTTGTATCAGATGTTGAAGAAGACGGATCAGTTCGTCTGGAGTTCTGCTGCTGATCAGGCATTTGAGGACTTAAAGCGCTAATTGGCCAACCCACCTGTGCTTGCCGCTCCCGTTGACAAGGAGCCGCTACTGCTAACGCTCGCGCAGTCAGTGTGGCTATTGTGGTGGAGCGGAAGGAGGCAGGCAAGGAGCGTCCGGTTTACTATATCAGTGAGGTACTTATTGAATCCAAGCAAAGATATCCGCATTGGCAGAAGCTGGTATATGGAGTTTTCATGGCAAGCCGGAAGCTGAAGCAATGTTTTCAAGGGCACCCCATCACAGTGGTCAGTTCTGCTCCCTTAGGCGATATCATCCAGAACCGGGAAGTGACTGGCCGGATTGCCAAGTGGGCTATAGAGCTTGGGCCGCACGGGTTAAAGTACGTGCCCCGAACGGCGGTGAAGTCTCAAGCACTTGTTGATTTCATCAATGATTGGACGGAATTGCAAGCACCTGAAGAGAAGCCAGATCACACATATTGGACCATCCATTTTGACGGATCTAGGCAATTGGAGGGCTCGGGGGCTGGAGTCGTATTAACTTCCCCACGAGGTGACAAGTTTTGTTACGTCCTCCGCTTAATGTTCCCTTGTACTAACAATGCAGCTGAGTATGAAGCCTTGCTCCATGGTCTCCGGATGGCTAAGGAGATGAATCTAAGCCGGGTTAAGTGCTTCGGTGACTCGGACCTAGTGGCTCAACAGGTGTCCGGCACTTGGGATTCCAAGGACCCACTCATGGCTGCATATCGTCGTGAGGTGGATATTGTTGCAGGTCACTTCAAGGGGTATCAGGTGGACAACATGGACCGTCGGAAGAATGAAGCGGCGGACGCCTTAAGCCGGTTGGGCTCTCAACGTAAACCGGTCCCGCCTAATGTTTTTCTTGATGTGCTACACAACCCGTCGGTCAAGCTCCCTGGTGAAGCGGATTTGGCTATTCCTGATCCGGAGGCTCAATTGGTGGCAGCTCTACATGTCATTCCGGATTGGACGCTTCCTTATCTTGCGTACATGAATCGGGGCGAGCTACCAGAGGACGAAACCTTGGCCCGGCAGATAATCCGGCGATCCAAGTCTATGACTATTGTTAATGGCGAATTGCATCATTGCAGTGTGTCAGGGGCGTTTCAACGATGCGTGTCTCCTGAGGAAGGCTGTGAAATTTTGCGTGAGATCCATGAAGGAGATTGTGGTCATCACGCCGGTTCAAAGTCATTGGTGGCTAAAGCGTTCCGCCATGGTTTTTATTGGTTAACTGCTCATGCTGATGCGGAGGATCTGGTCAGACGATGTGACGGTTGCCAAAAGTTTTCAAGACGCGCTCATGTGCCGGCTCAAGAATTGAGGATGATTCCGATTACTTGGCCGTTTGCAACTTGGGGGCTGGATATGGTTGGGCCTTTCAAAAGGTCCAAGGATAAGAAGACCCACCTCCTGGTGGCGGTTGACAAGTTTACAAAGTGGGTGGAGGCAGAACCTGTTAGCAAGTGTGATGCGGCCACGGCGGTTCATTTCATCAAAAAGGTGATTTTCCGGTTTGGCTTTCCACATAGTATCATCACAGATAATGGTACCAATTTGTCCAAGGGGGCCATGAAGGAGTTCTGCGAACGTGAGCACATCCGACTTGACGTTTCATCAGTAGCCCACCCACAGTCCAATGGTCAAGCAGAAAGAGCTAACCAAGAGATCTTGAGAGGCATCAAACCGCGGCTTATGGTTCCTTTGCAGAGGACACCGGGTTGTTGGGTAGAAGAGCTACCATCTGTGTTATGGAGTATCAATACTATGCCCAACAGATCCACAAGATACACACCATTCTTCATGGTCTACGGAGCAGAGGCAGTTCTTCCCAGCGATATCCGTCATGACTCACCTCGTGTGGCGGCTTATGTTGAAGCGGACAACGAGACGACACGACAAGATGCTTTGGACCTGTTGGATGAGAAGCATGGCATAGCAGCGGCTCGCTCGGTGATTTACCAACAGGATCTTCGTCGTTATCACAGTCGTCGAGTCAGAACCAGAACCTTTCAAGAAGGAGATTTGGTGCTTCGGCTCATTCAAGATCAGACCGATATGCATAAGTTATCCCCACCTTGGGAGGGACCTTTCGTGGTCAGCAAGAATCTGCACAACGGGTCATACTATCTGATCGATATTCGAGAGCATAAAGACTCACGTACATCAGAGGAGGAGACCAACAGGCCGTGGAACATAGCTCATCTTCGTCCTTACTATACCTGAGCCAACGGCTCTACTTATGTACATATTGTGACAAGTGTATATATTATGATTATTATAATAAACCGGAGCCTCAGCTAAAGCGGGGTATCTGTTCTTTTACATCATGCGTGGTTACATGGAGCTGTTCTGTCTTAAAGCGGCCTCCAGTTTACCCCTTGAAAGTTTTATAAACATCACTTGGGGGCTTGGTCATGTCCGAACCAATGCAACACCTTTTGATAGGCGAAAGCCACCAGATCACTTGGGGACATGGTCAAGTCTGAACCAGTCACGCCTCTTGATCGGCCTAAGGCCATAGAATCACTTGGGGGCTTGGTCGAACCCGAACCATTGCCACGCCTCTTGATCGACATAATGCCACGGTTTCATTTGGGGACCTGGCTGACTTGAACCATAGCTACACCTATCGGGAGCTTGGTCGTGTTCGACCATGTGTAGGACCTTGAAGAGGTGTGTCTAGAGGGGGGGTGATTAGACACTTAGTGCTAAAGTTGCAGTTTTTAAGCTTTTTTCAGTTTAAGTGGAGTTTTAGGCATAATTTCTACATACACAATACATATCAAGCAAGCATGCAAAGAGTAAATGAGCAGCGGAAAGTAAAGCATGCAACTTGCAAGAATGTAAAGGGAAGGGTTTGGAGAATTCAAACGCAATTGGAGACACGGATGTTTTTGGCGTGGTTCGGATAGGTGGTGCTATCCTACATCCACGTTGATGGAGACTTCAACCCACGGAGGGTAACGGTTGCGCGAGTCCACGGAGGGCTCCACCCACGAAGGGTCCACGAAGAAGCAACCTTGTCTATCCCATCATGGTCATCGCCCACGAAGGATTTGCCTCACTAGCGGTAGATCTTCACGAAGTAGGCGATCTCCTTGCCCTTACAAACTCCTTGGTTCAACTCCACAATCTTGTCGGAGGCTCCCAAGTGACACCTAGCCAATCTAGGAGACACCACTCTCCAAGAAGTAACAAATGGTGTGTTGATGATGAACTCCTTGCTCTTGTGCTTCAAATGATAGTCTCCCCAACACTCAACTCTCTCTCACAGGATTTGGATTTGGTGGAAAGAAGATTTGAGTGGAAAGCAACTTGGGGAAGGCTAGAGATCAAGATTCATATGGCAGGAATGGAATATCTTGGCCTCAACACAAGGGTATGTGGTTCTCTCTCAGAACATATGAGTTGGAAGTGTAGATGTGTTCTGATGGCTCTCTCCACGAGTGAAGAGGAAGTGGAGGGGTATATATAGCCTCCACACAAAATCCAACCGTTACACACAATTTACCAATCTCGGTGGGACCGAATCAACAAACTCGGTCAGACCGAAATAGTAAACCAGAGAGTTGGTCAGGCAAACTCGGTGGGACCGGTTACTAAACTCGGTTGGACCGATTTTGGTAATAAGTTAACTAGAGAGTTTGCATTGTAATCTTGGTAGTACCGATTACCTAAACTCGGTGAGACCGATTTTGGTAATGGACATACACAGTGAGATTACAATCCCATCTCGGTGAGACCGAGATCCCTATCGGTGAAACCGATTTGCTTAGGGTTTGGCAGTGGCTATGACAAGTGAAACTCGGTGGAGCCGGATAGAAAGAATCGGTAGGTCCGAGTTTGGCTTTGGGTTTAGGTCATATGTGGAGGTGGGAAAGTAGCTGAGGGTTTTGGAGCATATCATTAAGCACACCAAGCAAAAGGCTCATTAAGCAACACATCATCCCTCCTTGATAGTATTGGCTTTTCCTATGGACTCAATGTGATCTTGGATCACTAAAATGTAAAATGAAGAGTCTTGAGCTTGAAGCTTTAGCCAATCCTTTGTCCTTAGCATCTTGAAGGAGTTCCCACATCCTTTAGTCCATGCCACTACATTGTTGAACTTATCTGAAACATGCTAGATAGAAACGTTAGTCCAACAAGAGATATGTTGACATTAATTACCAAAACCACCTGGGGAGCACTTGTGCTTTCAATCTCCCCCTTTTTGGCAATTGATGGCAACATACATCAAAGCTTTAGGTAAAGATATAAAGAATAGCAAGTAAAGCTTTGGAAGGACATGTAACAAACATAGGCTCCCCCTACATGTATGCAATCATATGAATATAAAATATAGAAGCATGTGAGAGCATAATCATGACAGAGTAGGCAATGTGTTACATGTATCTTGGCCATATGCATCAGAGCAAAAGATTATTAAGAAGAATACCTTCATGCTCACGAGTCCTTCTTGCAAATAGTATGTACATAAGCAAGAATTCCTCATACTCATGATTCTGATGCATATACTTGCCTTGTAGTCTTGAGTTGGCTTAGGATGGAATGAACCTGCACAAAAAAAGTTAGATAACACAGGTACATCCACTAGCCAGAGCAAACCAAAAGAAACCACAAGAATACCAAGACTGGGATGACATGTAGAAAGTGAGTACAAGGTACCACATTGAATTAGACATGTCCCCAAGAGTAAAGATATGCAATGAATTTGAATGATTTCTTTCCCTTAGATGTCTTGCTCCCCTGAATCTGACATGGGATATTGGGAGAAGATAGGGAACAGAAAATCAGAGCTGAAAGATATAAATGGATAGAACTTAATGCAAATAAGCACATATGAACATGTCTTTCCCCCCAAAAAGACATGTGGCATCTCTCCTCTTGAACATCAAGCATCTGGGATCCTTGAGTATTCTCTCCCCCTGGAGATCTCTTTCTCCCCCTTAATACTTTCTTCTTTGTAGGTGATAAGCTTTGATGTGATCTCTCTCTCCCCCTTTGACATCAATTTCCAAGAAGGGCTTTCTGGAATCTGTCGAATGGGTTTGGTCCTTCAGACTCAGCACAAAGCAATGGATAAAGATGTGATGCTTGTAGAGGACAAGATTCATTGAGTGGAGCTGGATCAGAAGAAATATGGAACAAGTGGCAAACTATTTTTCCTGTTGTGAAATCGGTGGCACCGAGTGGCATGTTTCGGTGGTACCGAAAAGATTCGGTTGGACTGAAAACTACACTTCGGTGAAACCGAGTTCATCACAGAGAAAAACACTTGTCACCTCAGCTCACTAGACAAACAAGATCTCACAAAGATTTGCAATGAATTAACTGAAGGGTTTGCAAGGAATTAGATGCAGAAATATGCAGAACAAGAAGCAAAAAGAAAAGAATGAAGATTCTAGATGAAGTTTTTTTGTTGTTGTTTGAAAAAGAGGGAAACAAATATGCAAGGGACAAATGCAATAACACAGAAAAGAACACAAGAGAACTTCATCTAGAGTTGGGTGGTGACATAGTCACCTATGTTAGAGTATATTGACTTAGGAGTCAAGTGAGAACACTTGATCATAGGTCATACTCATCGTTTAAGCTCAAAATGGGGTTACCATTTTTTGTTTAAGCATCTTGATGTATTCACATCTTGTTGAGTTGCTTTGACTCATGACTTGGAGTAAAGATTCTCTAAGATGGAATATCATAGCTTGGGTGGTGGTGTGGATCTTGCTCATGTAGTTGACCTTGTGTGGGTGCTCAAAGTTGATGTAGCTCATCAAGAGTTGGGAGAACCACTTGGAATTTGAGTTCATTCTACCTACATGGGTTAGTTCTTGCAAGGAAGAGCACTTGTATATCCAAAAATGACAATCATGAAGCTCAACATAGAGTTTGTCAAAGGATATGTTTGAATGGTTTTGTGCTTCCTTGTCGTCAACCACCGTTGTGTAGAGACTTGGTGATGTAGAGATTGCTCAAGATGTGAGTTAGTTGCAATCTCATAGAATTAGATTCAACCAAGTACCTACATGGGTTAGATAACATGCAAGGTGCAAATATATCCAAGACATATGAATAGCATCATAAGAGAAATATCAAGGATTAGTCATAGGCTCATGCCTCGCATGTATCCAATGGAGTTCCTACTCCAAGTTTGAAGCATCAATGATGTTCAATTCTCCTCTCAACCTGCAAAACACTTTCTCATCAAGTGGTTTAGTGAATATATTCGCTAATTGCTTATCGGTGCGAACATGCTTAAGATCAATGTCTCCCTTAGCAACATGATCTCGAATGAAATGATGACGAACTTCAATGTGCTTAGTTCGAGAATGTTGTACAGGATTATGACCAATTTTTATAGCACTTTCATTGTCACAAAGCAATGGAACATGTTTCACATAGATCCCATAATCTTTAAGAGTTTGGGTCATCCAAAGTAATTGAGCACAACATGAACCAGCGGCAATGTACTCCGCTTCGGTGGTGGATAAGGATACCGAGTTTTGTTTCTTGGAGGACCAAGACACAAGAGATCTACCAAGAAATTGACAAGTACCCGAAGTGGACTTTCTATCAACCTTGTCTCCGGCATAATTCGAGTCGGAATAGCCAACAAGATCAAAAGAGGACCTCTTAGGATACCAAATGCCAAAATTTGGTGTATGGATTAAGTATCTCACTATCCTTTTCACAGCCTTAAGATGACATTCTTTAGGAGCAGCTTGATATCGTGCACACATGCACACACTTAGCATAATATCGGGATGTGAAGCACATAGGTATAACAATGAACCAATCATAGAGCGATAAACCTTTTGATCAACCGGTTCACCATCTTTGGTCAAATCATTATGTCTACTAGTAGGCATGGGTGTAGGCATACCTTTGCACTCTTGCATATTGAACTTCTTGAATAAGTCTTTGGTGTACTTCGTTTGAGATACAAATGTACCTTCCTTAGTTTGCTTGATTTGCAAACCGAGAAAGAATTTGAGTTCACTCATCATAGACATCTCAAACTTCTTCGACATTAGCTTTCCAAACTTTTCACTAAAAAGAGGGTTAGTTGAACCAAATATGATATCATCAACATAAATTTGGCATACAAATAGTTCTCCATTAACTCTTTTAGTAAAAAGTGTGGAATCAATTTTTCCAATTTCAAAACCACTTGCAATAAGGAACTTGGTCAAGCATTTATACCATGCTCTAGTAGCTTGTTTAAGACCATAAAGAGCTTTATGAAGTTTGTAAACATGATTTGGCTTCTTAGGATTTACAAAGCCGGGAGGTTGTTTGACATAAACTTCCTCCTCTATTTCACCATTTAGAAAAGCACTTTTAATGTCCATTTGGTACAAGGTGATATTATGGTGATTAGCATAGGCAAGTAAGATGCGAATGGACTCAAGTCTAGAAACGGGAGCATATGTCTCACCATAGTCCATACCTTCGACTTGTGTGTACCCTTGGGCGACGAGACGTGCTTTGTTGCGAACCACTTGTCCATCTTCATCTTTCTTATTGCGAAACACCCGTTTGGTACCAATGATGTTGTGGTTGTTGTCGGGCTTCTCAATCAATGTCCAAACTTGGTTTCTCTCAAAGTTGTGTAGCTCTTCATGCATAGTATTTATCCAATTCGGATCTTCCAATGCTTCTTCAACCTTCATAGGTTCAATGCTAGAGATGAATGAATAGTTTTCACAAAAGTTAGCTAAACGAGTTTTAGAGCGAGTGATTCTCCCGGTTTGAATATCATTGTAGATTTGCTCGATGGGATGATCTTTGGCAATTCTTGCTCGAACTCGTGAGAGCTTTTGCTTGGGTCTTCGTTGAACATCTTCTTCATCTTGTTCTTCTTCTTGGCCTTCTTCATTGTTGACGTTGTCGTTCTCTTGTCGTGGTGGAGAAGGTGGTTGTTGATGTTTGTCTTGATGCATTTCCTCGTCTTCTTCTTGGTGTGTCCCACTTGTGGATGCTTCCGTATCAATTCTCGGTTCACCTTGTCGTGAAGTAGAAGCTTCCACTTGGACGGACGAAGTACTCTCCTTCACCTCCGTTGGACGAACTTTGCCCATGGACAAGTCTTGGATTGCTTCTGAAGGGTCTTTGTCTCCTACATCAATTGGCAATTGCTCTACTTGCGAGCCGTTAGATTCATCAAACTTCACATCTACCGTCTCTTCAACCTTTCGGGTGAAGTTGTTGTAGACACGGTAAGTGTGAGAGTTTGAGCCATAACCAAGTAGGAAACCTTCATGAGATTTAGGAGCAAACTTTGAACGACGATGCTTATCAAGAATGTAGCACTTTGAGCCGAATACTCGAAAGCATCCAACTTGGGGTTTGTTACCGGTGAGGAGCTCGTATGCCGTCTTGCCGAGTAGCTTGTGAAGATACAAGTGATTTGTTGCATGACAAGCTGTCTCAACCGCTTCTTCCCAAAAGTGCTTCGGCGTCTTGTACTCATCAAGCATCGTTCTTGCCATTTCAATGAGCGTTCGGTTCTTCCTCTCAACAACTCCATTTTGTTGAGGTGTGTACGTAGCCGAGAACTCGTGTGAAATCCCTTCTTTGTCAAGAAATGTCTCCACATTTGCGTTCTTGAACTCCGTTCCGTTGTCACTCCGAACCTTCTTGATCTTCACGTCAAACTGATTTTGGGCCTTCCTAGCGAAGTTTTTGAAGATCTTTTGAACCTGCGATTTATCATCAAGAAAGAACACCCACGTAAATCTTGAAAAATCATCAACTATAACTAGACCAAAAGAATTTCCACCGAGACTCTTGTAATCGTCGGGACCAAAAAGATCCATATGAAGTAGCTCGAGTGGCCTCCTTGTGGTCATGATGTTCATCACGGGATGCCTTCCTCCAACCTGTTTACCTAATTGACAAGCACTACAAAGTCTATCCTTATCAAATATGACATCGTTAACTCCAAGGATATGATTTCCTTTAATAAGCTTGTCAAGGTTCCTCATGCCAACATGACCTAGTCGTCTATGCCACAACCAACCTTTTGAGGATTTAGCGATAAAGCAAGTTCTAGGTTGAGCCTTTTTAGAGAAATCAACAATGTAAAGATTACCTCTACATATACCGGTAAATACCATTTTATGATTGTCTCGATGAAACACTTGGCAATCTACCTCGGTAAATAGGACATTCAAACCGAAATCAGCAAGTCTAGATACTGAAAGTAAGTTGTAGCCGAGAGATTCAACGAGCATGACATTTTGAATGGAGCTATTGTGTGAGATGGCCACCTTACCAAGGACAACCACCTTACCCTTTGAATTATCACCAAAGGTGACATATTTTCGAGGGCCGTCATTTTCAGCAAGCTCACGGAACATCTCTTCTTCTCTGGTCATATGATCAGTACATCCACTGTCGAGAACCCATTCCTTTCCTCCTGACACGTATCCCCGAAGATTTGCCATGAGACCAAAATGTCTCATTGCATCATCAAGATCGAAGTCACTATCATCATCCTCATCATAGTATCCATGTTCAACATGATCTTGTGACTCATCATTTCCTAGAGAGAGTAATTCATTAGATAAATGATCATCAAAGTGGTCACTTTTATGAATTCTTATAGCTCCGGATATAATATCACTAATGATTCCAACATTTCCTTTAGCGTGCATGAGATTAGTAAGCTCAAATAGACAATCACCAAAACTAGGATCACTAGAGTTCATCTTACTCAAGGCAATAGATTTATGGAGAATTTCCTCTAGATTTTTCAATGAATAATCGGGAAATCGTTCCTCAAGAAATTTCCATATAGCATAGGCACAATTAAGAGTAGGTAAACTAGCAATCAAGTTATTGGGCAATCCTCTAATGATGAGCTCAACGGTTCTAAGATTGCGAATCATGTCAATATCTTCATCTAGGGTGGGATGTATAGGATCAACATGAGGTGCACAAGGACTAGCAATATACTTGTTCAAATGATATTGATTGAAAATTACAAGCATCTCATTTTTCCACTCATGAAAATACTCTCCATCAAGAATAGGCACTCTATGTATAAGACTCCCTAAAGTAGACACATCCATCTTCCTCCAATGGTGATTAAACCAAGGCAATGGAGACCAATGCTCTGATACCACTTGTAGGACCTTGAAGAGGTGTGTCTAGAGGGGGGGGGGGTGATTAGACACTTAGTGCTAAAGTTGCAGTTTTTAAGCTTTTTCAGTTTAAGTGGAGTTTTAGGCACAATTTCAACATACACAATACATATCAAGCAAGCATGCAAAGAGTAAATGAGCAGCGGAAAGTAAAGCATGCAACTTGCAAGAATGTAAAGGGAAGGGTTTGGAGAATTCAAACGCAATTGGAGACACAGATGTTTTTGGCGTGGTTCGGATAGGTGGTGCTATCCTACATCCACGTTGATGGAGACTTCAACCCACGGAGGGTAACGATTGCGCGAGTCCACGGAGGACTCCACCCACGAAGGGTCCACGAAGAAGCAACCTTGTCTATCCCATCATGGCCATCGCCCACGAAGGACTTGCCTCACTAGCGGTAGATCTTCACGAAGTAGGCGATCTCCTTGCCCTTACATACTCCTTGGTTCAACTCCGCAATCTTGTCGGAGGCTCCCAAGTGACACCTAGCCAATCTAGGAGACACCACTCTCCAAGAAGTAACAAATGGTGTGTTGATGATGAACTCCTTGCTCTTGTGCTTCAAATGATAGTCTCCCCAACACTCAACTCTCTCTCACAAGATTTGGATTTGGTGGAAAAAAGATTTGAGTGGAAAGAAACTTGGGGAAGGCTAGAGATCAAGATTCATATGGTAGGAATGGAATATCTTGGCCTCAACACAAGGGTAGGTGGTTCTCTCTAAGAACATATGAGTTGGAAGTGTAGATGTGTTCTGATGGCTCTCTCCACGAGTGAAGAGGAGGTGGAGGGGTATATATAGCCTCCACAAAAAATCCAACCGTTACACACAATTTACCAATCTCGGTAGGACCGAATCAACAAACTCGGTCGGACTGAAATAGTAAACCTAGTGACCGTTAGAGATTTTCGTTGGGACTGATATGCAACTCGGTAGGACCGATATGGTTAGGATTAGGGCATGACGTAATCTCGGTGAGACCGATTACACAAACTCGGTGAGACCGATTTGGTAATAAGCTAACCAGAGAGTTGGTCAGGCAAACTCGGTGGGACCGATTACTAAACTCGGTTGGACCGATTTTGGTAATAAGTTAACCAGAGAGTTTGCATTGTAATCTCGGTAGTACCGATTACCTAAACTCGGCGAGACCGATTTTGGTAATGGAAATACACAGTGAGATTACAATCCCATCTCGGTGAGACCGAGATCCCTATCGGTGAAACTGATTTGCTTAGGGTTTGGCAGTGGCTATGACAAGTGAAACTCGGTGGCGCCGGATAGAAAGAATCGGTAGGTCCGAGTTTGGCTTTGGGTTTAGGTCATATGTGGAGGTGGTAAAGTAGCTGAGGGTTTTGGAGCATATCATTAAGCACACCAAGCAAAAGGCTCATTAAGCAACACCTCATCCCTCCTTGATAGTATTGGCTTTTCCTATGGACTCAATGTGATCTTGGATCACTAAAATGTAAAATGAAGAGTCTTGAGCTTGAAGCTTTAGCCAATCCTTTGTCCTTAGCATCTTGAAGGAGTTCCCACATCCTTTAGTCCATGCCACTACATTGTTGAACTTATCTGAAACATGCTAGATAGAAACGTTAGTCCAACAAGAGATATGTTGACATTAATTACCAAAACCACCTGGGGAGCACTTGTGCTTTCACCATGGTAACACCATCTGATCGGCTCAATAAAAGCCTCTTTTTGCAAATGGTTTTATCATTGCCTTTGCTTCCAACATTTTTCTTATTATTGCTTTGCGTTTTTTAAACTGGCAACGTTTTAAACCGGTTCAAACTGTCAATCGATGGAATACGGTTCATTTTTAATCCGGAGATTATTTGCCCGGTCTGACTTTTTCCGTTAACATCCCATTATGGAGTAACAGGGTGTTTTTTAACCCGGCATGGTTTACATGATAAACCGGCATTTTATACACAGGAGCTGTTTTCTCCATTAACGGTTTAGGTTTGTAAACCTCCGTTTCAAGATTGGCTAAAGCCAACTTCTTGCCCATCGATGGCAGGTATTTTGTATCACAAAATTTGATCATATACCTCAATTTCATTGCATATATATATATATATATATATATAAAGGTTATAAACCGGCTGGCGGTACAGCCGCCGCGGCAGTTTAAGATTTTGTGATTGCAGGAAATATAGATTGAAGGTTTCGCCCATTCAAACAAAAATATCAGTGCCTATGCACGAAGGCATCTCAGAAGCAGGAGTATTGGCTATCCTATTACAAGGCAACATGGTGCCCAAATAAGATCATTGTTTTCTTGACGGAATATAGCAAAGCAGCAATTTAAACCGGTCTCCGGTTCAAGCTTGGTCACCACCCTGATCTGATGGTTGTGGTTCCTCCTGTGCCGCTTCAGCTTCTTCTTCCCTACCCAGTGGTTGGAAATCAACAGTGGTCCAGTCGATTTCCATTAGGGCTTGAAAGACAGCTTCATCATGGATCAGTGACGACGGTTCAATATCAGGAGCGTAAGTATGCTTACGGATTGGAGGGATCAGATTCTTCGCTTCAGGAATCGGTGCAGCCACTCATTTATTCTGGTTGTTATATTGATCTTGATAATGCGACAAGTCTGCCTCTTCCGCCAATTGGCAAGCTAGAGGGCGCACTGCCCAATTTATCGCTCTCAGGTCATCCTCATTGAACTCCGAACCATCTTCCTTCAAACTGGGATAACCTTGAGCTGCCTCAACAGGATCGAAATCCGGTACCCATGCTTTTGCCTGGATTAAGGCATTGATGGCACCGGTTCGAGCAGCAGATTTCTTCAGCTCTACAATACGGGCGGGAAGCATTGACAACCTCTTAAGTGTATCTTGAATTAAAGAGGGCGCCGGATTGTTATGTGATGCAGTAGAGATGATCTGCTGCGCTCCAGTATACAGCTGTTCGATTAATGTATAGGCGACCTTCAATTTCATCCGAACGTCTGACCCCAAGTGACCAATGCGTGTACCTACAACATTACAAAGAGTTCACAAACCGGACCTATCATAGGAAAGCCAAATTATTACAGAAGTCAAAGGAAGTTTACCAAAGATGGCGGCAGTCATGGCATGCACTTGCCGCTTTACGCTGGTTAGCTCATCTACCACCGGTTTAAGGGCAGCTTCAGCAATTTCAATTTTCTTGGTCAAAGTGGTCTTCTCAGTGGCCCAATCCGCCCGCTCTTTGTTGAAGCCCTCCTTCAGCTGTTCCATGACGCTTAAAGCGCTGGTCAACTCCTCTTTCGCCTTTGAGGTTTCAGCTTGTTGGGATTTCAAATTTTCTTGAAGATCGGCGAGTTGGCTTTCTTTGGTTTTCAGCTCAGCCTGTATACAGACAGTCATATGATTTAACAAACGGTACAAGAATTGAAGTACCAACCACATAACAAATTATGCACTTGGCACTTGGGGGCTAATGCATATTTGATCTTCATTTGTCAATTAATTGCAAAGTCCCAAGCTCAATACAAGTATTCAAGTTGGCACTTGGGGGCTAATGCATATTTGCTCAAATAAATTCTGATGCTGTCATATTAAACTACTTAAGTGCCCGGTTTAACTACATTAAGTTAAACCGGCCCTTGGGGGCTATATCAGTGAATTTTGAGGCATTCAGATTTATATTAGTAAGTCCCGGTTTGAAAGAGGATTGCAAAAACGGCCCTTGGGGGCTAGGAGAGTTGACAAAATTGAAGTATCCAAGCAGGAAACACCACATGGAAGTTACCTCAAATTTTTCCTTCATCATATTCACCAGGCCGACTTCATAGTCACGGCTGGTGTAGAGCCGGTTCAAGTAGCCGGAATGAAGATCTTGGGTATTCAAAGCAGCGTAAGTCGCCAGATCAACATTCCACTTGCCCTTGCTCATAGTAGCGAATTCTTCTTTGGCAGTATGCCTGGATAAGGCGACTGGATTACTTGGTTCAGTACGGCAAATGCCAGTAATCACAACATCATCATCCTTGGCGTCACCGGTTTGACCATGGGCAGTTGGTTTGCTAGCAGGCCGGATTGGATTGGTGGATTTCTCAATCCAGATGGGGCTTCCGGGCTGGTCAGCAGGCCTTTCTTCGGCAATAACATCATCACCTTGCAGTGGGGGGGTCATTGGGTATATCTTCACGAATGACCGCTTCAGGATCCGGTGTTTTATCCGGTTCAGGAACGACATCCTCCTCGGCCGCTTTATCCAGGCGGGCCTTCTTGCTTGGCCTAGGCTTGGCCCTAAAAGGAGTAATCAAAATCAAATACAACATATGTTCCAACATGATGTATCAGAAATATTATGATAAGTATAGCTTACCCAAGCACCGTCTTGGGTGGTGGCAGCTGAGTAGCTGATGACTCGCCAGAGGATGAGTGGGAAGTAACCTGATAATCGGAGTCAGACGGATTAAGAGGTTGACGATAACAACCCTCTTTAGGACAAGCACCGACAAGCAAATTAGAGACCTCTGAACGGCGTTTCCGAACCGGACTGTTCGGTAAACCGGCGGAGGTAACTACCTGGCCGTTGTGCCGGGTTGTGCGGCGAGCTTTGTGCTGTTGGGTCTTCATAAGAAATTTGGGATCCAAGTAAGCAAGAGGATGAGAAAATTTAACTTTCCAGTTTGCCTGACGGATTTTTATTGAAGGCAAAGGGTTCGAATCAGAAGAGAGAGTAATTACCTTTGCATCATCAGCATGACTAACTTCGGTATCATGCTGACAAATATTATCATCAATAAGGTGTGTGAAAAGTAAGCCAAGTGAATCAAGTTCTACCTCAAGGTCCGGATTACCCACATCGTCATCAGCGGGCGGATCAGAGGATGCAGTGGTTTTCCTCTTATGAGCAGGCCTCTTAATGACTTTGGTTTTTGGCCGGGTTGGTCTTTCCGGTTTGTCTGGTTTCTCCTGCGGAAGCTTCTTGCTCCAAAACAGATCATTGGCCTGTTTCAACAGATATTGGTGTCAAATAATAGACAGATATAGCAATGTCAGGGTCAATGAAAGGTGAAATTAAAAACATACAGCTGGAGGTTTGTTGGTGGCGCAGAAAGGAAGCAGGCCGGTTCGGGCACAGATGTGTTCCGGTTCGTTCAACATTTTCTTCACAGCTTCTGTGACTTCTTCGTCGGTGAGCTAGATGTTCATGTGTCGCAGTGGGTCGTCAACACTGCCCGTATATTCGCACATCAAACCGGAGCGTTGACTAAGGGGCAGTATGCTCCATGATATCCAACAACAAGCGAGATCAACTCCTGTTAAACCGTTGGCCATAAAGGCTCTGAGCTTAGACAATTGAGGAGCGTATTTACTCCTCTCCTTGGCAGTCAACCTTTGTGGAAAGGGGTGCGTATTGCTAAGCCGCTGCGGACGAAAGCCAAGCAAGGGATTTTCATTAGCAGGGGAGGTGTCTTTGCAATAGAACCATGATTGATTCCATTCTTGGGGATGGCTGTGCAGTTTTGCGTGAGGGTAAGTGACCTCTTTCCTTTTCTGAATCACCATACCACCCAATTCCATATTGGAACCATCAGTAAATTCTGTGCGGCGGTTTAGATGAAAACAATCTCTGAATAACTCGACTGTGGGTTCCTCTTGAAAGAACACCTCACAAAGTACTTGGAAATGGCATATGTCGGTGACAGAATTGGGGCTAGTATCTTGCGGACGGAGTTGGAAATTGGCCAAGACATCCCGGTAGAATTTTGAACCGGGCGGATTAAAACCTCGTGCTAAGTGGTCTGCGAAAACGACAACCTCTCCTTCTTGAGGTGTGGGAGGACATTCTTTGCCAGGGACCCTCCAATGGATGGTGTTTTTGCTGCTTAAAGCGCCAGTCAGGACTAAGTTGTTCAGTTGAGTTTCTGTGACGCGGGGAGGAGCCCAGTTGCACTCATATACTTGTTTGGCCATGGTGGAGTCTACAAAATAAGTGATTCCGGTTCAAGATTGTGTTGGGTAAAAGTATACACCGGTATGAACAATGTTAAACCGGAGGTAACCATATCTAAACCGGAGTTCTATGAAGCAGCATCATATGACTAACGAGTTCTGGCGGTTCAACAAGGGGACTAATGGTATATACCGGTTTATTAATTTTTTCTACATTGAGTTAAACCGCCTGATCTAAGCATTGAAAGCAACTGAGGTTGCGGATGGCTAAGTATGGAGAAACAGGTTTTACATGGTCTTATTACAGCAATGGATCTGAAACAAGTTCAGAAAAGAAGACAAAATATTCAAAGACTTAAAGCAGAGCGGAAGTGAATCAATGGGCAGATATATAGATGAGATCTACGGACTCGAGCATGAAACTACAGGCGGATGCTAAAAGCTACTGCTAATCAGAGCAGGGTTTCACAGATCTATCCAGGAGTCTGGGTACGAGCATGAACAAACGATGAACACGGCAAGAACACAAAACCCTAAGAACAGATCTATGCTAAGAAGAACAGAAGGCTTACCAGAATCGAGGAAGATGCGTAAAGCTACCGCAGTGCTCTGGTACGTTCAGGTTGATGCAGCGGCCCAAGAAAGTGCAGAGGTCAACGGCGGCGGCGGAGCTCCGAGGCTGGCGACGCGAGGAAGACGAAGAGAAAGGGGATGATGGGGAGAAAAGAAATGACCCTTCGGTCTTATTTATAAGGCAAGAGACACGTGTCAGGCGCGTGAATCAAGGAACCACAAATCTTGGAGACGGAGCTGTCGCCTCGGTTATGGCGGATTCATTAAACAAAGAAGATATCATGAATGTTATCTTTATGATGACGTCATGCCGGTTTACAGCAACCAGAGAAGGTGACATCACGGCGGTTCAACAACGACAAGAAGATGTTGAAGACGAAGATTTTTTTGCTAAGGATTGACATGAACCCTTCAAATCAATCTGGGGCCTAATGTTGGGGATATTACTACTGGGCGTAAACCGGCCTACCTGGGCCGGGTTAACTTCATCAGTAGTTCAAAGGTGTTAAAGCCCAAAGAAGCAGATAAGGGCCCAAGGCCTGTAGTCGGTTTAAGACCTGTAGCCGTAAACCGGCTTTATATGTAAACTTGTATTGTAAGTTAGGAATAAGGAGAGACCAACCCGGATACGAGTATGAACCGGTGATTGGGACTCTGTGAACCGACGGGCGTCACCCGTGTATATAAGGGGATGACCCGACGGCGGTTCAAAGACAGACAACAACAACTCGAGACTTAGGCGAAGCTTGTTCGCTCCCAAGTCATCGAAACCATATCAATTCCATCACAACTAGACGTAGGCTTTTACCTTCATCGAAGGGGCCGAACTAGTATAAAAACTCTCTGCGTCCCTGTGTCCGCTTTAACCCCTTCAAGCTAACCCGTTGCGATGGCTCCATGACTAAGTCCTTTCACTAGGACATCTTCCGTGACAAAACCACGACAAACTTAGTGGATACTTTGAAGGGTGAGAGTTCATCCATGTGCCAAGAAATGACAATGAGCAAGGAAACGCCTTGGCACAAATTGGCTCCACCCGACAAGCAATACCAGCCGGCATTGCTCTGCAACGCCTCCTCAAGCCGTCTGTCAAGCCGTCACCAGAGTCAGACTCCATCTTCGTGCTGACTCCTCCTGAAGTAGTCGGATCCGACTTAAGAGCCCCAGCAGCCAGCACGGGAACTTCGGCAGGCGGCCCGAGGACTGCAGCAGTCGCACCTGGCCCTGGGACCTCAGAACCCGACCCGGGGACTGCAGCAGTCGGCCCGGGGACTTCATCGATTCAGCAAGCGGCAGCTGACTCCAACCCACCGCCTCCCAGCCCAACCGCCCTCGTGCAAGTAGCAGTCCTAGCAGTCGAAGAAGTTGCAACACCTTCCTGGGCTCAGCCCATCCTCAATTTTCTAGTGAACAAAGAGCTGCCGACTGACGAGATCTTGGCCCGACAAGTGCAACACCGGGCAGCAGCATAGACCATCGTCAACAGAGAACTTGTGAGGCGCAGCATCACTGGTGTTTACCAGCGCTGCGTGGAGCCGAAGCAAGGCCAAGCAATCCTCAAAGATATCCATCAAGGCGAGTGTGGTCACCACGCGGCTTCAAGAGCACTTGTTGCCAAAGCTTTCCGCCACGGTTTTTTTCTGGCCGACTACTCTAGAAGACGCCAAAGACTTGGTCCAGAAGTGCAAAGGGTGCCAGAAGTTCCGCTCCAAGCCATATCAGTCGGCTTCTGCACTGAAGACTACTCCCATTACCTGGCCCTTTGCCGTCTGGGGCCTAGACATGGTGGGACCTTTCAAGACGGTATGAGGCGGCGTGACTCATCTGCTTGTCCCGGTGGACAAGTTCACCAAGTGGATAGAAGCAAAGCCAATTAAGAAGTTGAATGGTCTGACTGCTGTGACTTTCATCTCCGACATCACCATCCGTCAAACGGCCAGGTGGAGCAAGCAAACGGCTTCATTTTATCCGGCATCAAGCCCCGACTGGTCGAGCCTCTGGAGAGGTCGGCCGGCTGTTGGCTCGACGAGCTGCTGGCCGTCCTTTGGAGCCTGCGCACAACTTCGAACAAGTCAACCGGCTTTACACCTTTCTTCCTCGTCTACGGTACCGAAGCCGTCATCCCGACGGACGTAGAATTCAACTCACCTCGAGTCACCATGTACACCGAAGAGGAGGCCGAAGAAGCACGACAAGGCGACGTCAATTTGCTGGAAGAGGGCTGGCTGTTGGCACTCAGCCGGTCCACCATCTACCAGCAGAGCCTGCACCGATATTACAACCGAAAGGTCAAGCCAAGATCCTTCCAAGAGGGAGACCTCGTGCTCCGGCTGATCCAGCGAACAACCCGCCAACACAAGCTCTCGGCACCTTGGGAAGGCCCCTTCATCATCAGCAAGGTGTTGGGAAACGACTCCTACTACCTCATCGTCGCTTAGAATCCTCGAGCATGCAAAAGAGATGAATCCGGCAAGGAGACGGAGCGACCATGGAATGCGAATCTCCTTCGAAGGTTTTACAGTTAAAGCAGTATGTACCATGCCAAATTTTGTATTAAGTACAAAGACTCCGGGTCCCCCGAGAAGAGCTCGGGGACTGCCCTCTTTTATCTATATGATAAGTATTACGCCTATCATTTGTGTTATCTCATTAGACTGTCTGGCACCGCGTTCGACCAGTCGACCCGGGGACTTGCCGCTTTGTACTATGAAATGCTTTCTGCATCCGGACAAGTAATGCGTTGGCACTTTAGCTTTCTCCTGCCAGAAGCCGCAGCTCACAGAGCAACTGTTCGATCAGCAGGAGGTAAGGCGAAAAGGGTGTCTGCATGAAAAATGGCTAAGGACCTAAAGCATACACATAGTCCAAGCCGGCTTCTCGCCTCACCGACCGGCTGTTGAGCAGCCGGCTGGCCGGCTTCTACTTAACTTTCTAGAAAACTCTAGTCGGCTAAGTACTTGCCTTCCCGAAAGTGGCTAAGTACTTGACCCAGCCACAGTCCGCAGAGCGGCTGTTCGGCTAGCAAGACGGCAACCAAGGGAAGGCGGCAAAGGAAAAAAGCCAAAAGAGCAGAAAGCAAGGAAAGATAGAATTCGGCTAAGATATTTACACATCAAAAGGCCCTTGGCCGACATTCAACAGAAGTTTGAAATACACCCCGCGGGTGAATTGTGCGCAATTAACAAAGTCTGTAGAGACCGATAACCAGGAAGAAACAGAGGTAAATGGTAGCCTAGGAAGCAGTAGATGGAGTCGGCGGAATGGTGGAGTCAGTGGTGCCGGCTGGTTGGGCGGTCGGCTGGTCGGTCTCCGCTTGGTCGCCCTCAGCAGCAGCCGGCTCGCTCGGGCGCAGCTCGTTGCTAGAGGCGCGGTCAAGTTGAGGTTGGCCGTCCGCTCCGACCTCTGGTGCCTCCTCTTCACCTTCCTCCTCCTCTTCGTCTTCTCCCTCGTTGCTGGAGTCGATCACCTTGGCCGAGTCCTCGCCATCCTCCGGGTTGAGCCCAAACCACTCCGGTGGCGCCTCGGCACCGTTCTCGGCCAGCTCTGGGATGAAGATGCTGGTGTTGGTGTACTCGGCGATTGCCGCCGCTCGCTTGACAAGATCATACTCCACCGCCACCAGCTCCTCCTGGGCTTCCAGTCGAAACGTGGTCAACTGGGCTAGATTTAGCCCAGGGTACCACGCCTTGACGAACTCCAAGGCCCGACGTGCTCCGGCCCGGGCCGAGGAGCCCTTCCACGCCTCAAGGCGGCCGGCTGCCACCTCCAGCCACTCGGCAGTCCGGCTAGGTGTGCGCCGAGCCGACATGTCTGGCCACAGGGCGGGGATCACCTGGGCGCTGACACGCTGAAGATGGCGCATCATCCGATGAGTCGGCCGAAGACGAGCCTGGATGCTGAGAAGTTGCTCGCCAAGAGTGCGGGGGGCGTCGGCTGCGATCTGCTTGCCTTCTGCCCTCCGTCCTTCGCGATCGGCCTCGATGGCCTGGTTGGCAGCACCAGAGTGACCTGGGAAGAAGTCTGCTCGGACAAAAAAGCAAAGAGTCAGATCAGAAACAAGAAGTCGGCTTGATCAGAGGCCGACAGTTTGAAGAAAGAGTAAAGAAGGCAGCCTACCGTCGACCATGTCTTCAACCTCGCCGAAGCTGGCAGTCAGCATTGCCTCCTTGTCAGTCCAGGCGGAGCGTTCGGCCGCGAACTCAGCAAGGAGGCTGGTATCCTTGTCATTCGCCTCCTTCTAGGCCTTCTTGAGAAGCTCCGCCTGCTCCGCCAGCTACGTGACCAGCCGGTCACGCTCCTCAGCTAGCTTGTTACAGTCTGCCTCCTTCGCGCGCAGCGCGGTGTTGGCTTCTCCCAGCTGCTGCTGCAGGTTGGCGTTGGATTCTGCAAAAGAAGAAGAAGAAAAGGACATCAACAATCAGCAAAGAAAGAAGAAGTTGCCAGGAAGATCCGGCCCGACTACTCAGCAGCCAACCCGAATCTCGGGGACTACAGCTCACGGGTGCGCCAGCGCGCCCCCCGGAGAAAGAAGCTATCAAATGTCAACAAAAAGAAGAGCAGTTGCCAGGAAGATCCGGCCCGACTGCTCAGCAGTCGGCCCAAATCTCGGGGACTATAGCCCGCGGGTGCGCCAGCGCGCCCCCGCAGAGAAAGAAGAAGACTTGCTCCGGCTCTCCGACAAGTCGACGGCACGTTGATCCAACTCCTGGACTTTGGAGTTGAAGGCGGTTGCACGGAGGTTATGATAGTCCTACAGCTAAGATATTAGTACTCAGAGCTTGCTAATTAAAGTTCCGAGCCGCCTGCTCAGCAGCCGGCCCAAAACTCGGGGACTACACCCAGTGGGTGCGCTGGCGCGCTCCCACAAAGCAATACAAGAATTAAAAACGAAGAAGCAAGAAGCATACCCGGATGGCCTCTCGCGATTCCAGGAACGCCTTGTTGCAGTGCTTGAGAGCGTCGGCCTCGGCGCAGAGTTTGGCTTGAATGTCCAGAATCGCCTTGTTTAGAGGGCTCGTCCCACCTCCCCACACCCACCCAGTGGGCACGGTGCTGGTCGCCTCGGCGTCCGGGATCGAAGAGCTTGCGACTCCGGTCTCCAGCAGGCGTGACGCCGAGGCCGCCTTCGCGATCCGACGGCGTAAGGGTGTGTGGACCCCTGGAGTCGGGCCCGTCACCATCTCGTCTCCGGCTGGTGGCATCGGTGGGTCGGCCGGCTGCTTGTCTCGCGCCTCCTCAGAAGGTGGTGGCGGGGGCACGATTACGTCCGGCATGGTGATGTCGCCGCTGTCCCTCTCCATGATAGGGTGCTCGCCGCCGGCTCCCCCAGTCTGTGCCACAAACTCCGGTGGTGGTGGCGTAGAGTTCAGGGGGGTGACAAATATCGCCGACTGACGGCGTGCGGCTTCCTCTGCCTGCTTCTTCGCCGTGGTGGCGGCCTCGGCTCCACCAATTTCTTCAAAGCGGCGGCCTTCGCCCTCTCCGCCTCCGCCTTCTCCGAGCGGGCGGCTTCGTGCTCCTCGCGCGCCTCCCGCGCGTTCCGCTCTGTTGCCGCCTGGAGGTCGGAGGTCGGATCGATTCGCCGGGTGGTGGTGGAAGTCTCCGCTGACCCCACGATGGTTGCGGCGGCCGACTTCCCAAGAGAGAGCTGGGCCCTGGATCAAGGGAAGCAAAGCGAAGAAACTCAGACAAGATTAGCAAGGAAGGAGAAAGTACGAGAGGAAGACAATACTTACGCGGAAACCAGCTGCGGCTCCTTCACCGCCTTGTGGAAGCGGATGGCTTTCGCGGCCGCTTCAACTCGCTTGGTCGCCGCGGCCGAGCCCTTGGGCTTCTTCGGACGGCTGCCGAACAGGCTCGGCGTGGCCCTATGCTTTTGCGCACCACCTCGGGCTACCGGCGCGGCAGACGAGCTCGCGCCCTGCTGGTTGGACCCCGGCTGGCGGCGCGGGATGACTTCCCCGCGTCATCTTCTGGCCAGTCCTCGAGGCCGGCTCCGAACCCTAAGCCGCCTGCTTCGCCGCCCCCTCCCTCGGCGTCGTCCTCCAAGGCCGCCACCCCCAAGTCGGGGTCATCCACGTCGCTCTCCGCCCGCTCAGGGAGAAATTGACGCTCCGGCCCCGCGGCGCCGGCTGCCGGCTGGAGGAGGGGGCTCTGTTCAAAAAGCCGATTGGTCGGGTTGGACAAGCAGAACTCGGCAACAAGAAAGAGAAAGAGAAGGAAAGGTAATTTACCATAGGCGGGGGGTCGACGCGAGAATACGGCTCCTTGCCGAACCGCCACTCTTCCATGAGCTTGCAGTTCGCAAGGTAGTTCACCATATGAGCTACCTCTGCGTGAGGTATCTCCTTGGTGCACAGCCGGCTTGGGTCCCGATGCCCGCTCATCTGACAGATCATGTGAGGGCGACCCTGAAGCGGGAGCACCCGGTGCGCCACGAAGGCGGACAACAAGTCGGGCCCGGTCAGGCCCTCCGGCTGTACCAACACCCGGAGCCGCGCGATGGCAGCGGCTCCAGAAGGCGACAATGTCTTGGCCCGGTACGACCAGTTGGGCTGCCTCCCGGCCGGCGGACTGACTGCGTAAGCCGGTAGGTTAACCCAGTCACCCTCCGCAAAGATGCTCTTCATGTAGAAGTACGACTGCTGCCACATCTTCACCGACTGGATCAGCGTGATGGGAGGAAATGGATTGTCGGCTGCCGGCCTCCGCACTGCGATGAAGGCGCCGCATTGAGCCGGCACGCCCGCGACGACGGTGCCGAGCATGGTGTAGAAAAACTCCCCCCAAAGCTCGATAGTGGGGAGGACGCCGAGGAAGCCTTCGCATAGAGTGACGAAGGCGGACAGCAGCACCACCATGTTCGGGGTGAGGTGGTGCAGCTGGAGGTTGTAGAATTCGAGGAAGGCCCGGAATAAGCCGCTCGCCGACAGGCCGAGGCCGCGCAGGCAGTGCGAGCGGAAGACAACCCGCTCGCCCTCCTCCGGCGCGAGGCAAACCTTCACGTAGTCCTTGCTGGGCAGCCACCGCATCTGGTGGAGGAAGTCGATGTGGTCTTAATGGACTGTGGAACCGTCCCAGGCTCCGGAGCGCGCCATGGGGGCGAGAGGTTGACAGATGAACTCGACAGAGACGAACTGCGGCAGCGCTTCGGCGGGGCTCGGGGTGCTGCGGCGAGAGGAAGAAGAAGGAGGGAGAATGGGGTGGAGGGGCGCGCGTGATTTCGCCACTCCCCCTCCTCTCCCTACTTAGAGCCTACGGGCTACGACGCCGAGGGAGCGGGCATGGGATCGTGGGATTAACTGTGCACACGGCCCCATGCCCCCGCCTTTACCGCGCGAGTTACTGCACGCAGTAACTCCGCGGGGAAACCCAACCGCCCGCCTCGGCCGCAGCGGATCCGCTCGCATGCCGAGGCCCGCTGGTGGCGGGCCCAGCCTGCGGTCGCGTCCCTTCACGCGCGTGGGCTGGCAGGCTGACCCGGATACTAAGAGAAGCTTAGCAAGAACGCCGCCTGGTTCCCGCCAATGCATTCAAAATCCCAGAAAGATCCGACTGGACGCACCCGACTCCTGCCGACCGGCTTCCCAAAAGCCGGACGAAGCTACCACCCGATGCACCCGGAGAAGGAAGCTGCTGAGGCTCCTCAGCTTCTCAGCCACGGGGCCTCACCAGCTTCGGGGACTACTGTCGGAGTAATGGTCCATGAGTAGCCTAACCCGAGCCCCCGAACCATTTAAGACATCGGGGCCGGCTGGGCCCCTCAAGACGTCAAGATAGATCTCCACCTTCTGGCGGCGGGTTGGCCAAACGGCCGGCTGTCAGAAGGAGGCCGAGTTCCAGAAGACGACATCACGACAGTCTGACTCCTAGTGGGCGGCCTCCAGAGAGGCCGTCCCCTAGCAGTCGGCCCGTGGCGCCCTCAAAGTCTGCGCCCTCATCAAGAAGACAAGACAGGGTGTGGCTACAGCGTAGCCCATCCCCGCGAATCCAGGGCCGGCCGTGGCCACAGTGCCCCGTACAGGCGTAGATCTCGGCAGGACGCGGCACTGTTGCCACTCCCCCTGGACGTCACTCCTGACAGGCGGAGCCCTATTCCCACGACGGCCTATCGATACGGCTTGCAGGCGGTGGGCCCTACCAGGCAATGAGAGCCCTGAAGACGGAGGAAGCCAGGCCAGCCGGACCTGAGGGAGGCCGGCTTCCAGCAGGCGGCTTATCCCTCCCTCGGGCCCCGTGCGCCATCAACCAGATGAGACACGGTGTGCCTATAGTGATCGCCCACCAGGCGGCGGGACTGTAGCCACACCCCCCGACCAAGCCTGCGTCATTGGCATCACGACTACAGTGATCCACAGCCGGCAAGGCCCGTGTGCGGCGGAGACGGCCTGTCGGCTCCGTACCAGACCAGCCGGCGGGACCCACCAAGCGGCAGGCCCCAGCAGCCGGCGACCAGAGAGACTGACGGCTGGGTCCTGCACCCGGCCAGATTACCATTGTACCCGGGGGGGTAGGCCTATATAAACCCCCCAGGGCACCCATGCCAAGAACTCCAACCTGTTAGAATTAATCTCACGCCTAGGGGGAGAGGAGAGCTAGCCCTGCCTTCTTCTACCTCTAGCATACACCTCTAGGAGCACCATTGTACCCACTAGTGCCTTAGTGATCATGCGGAGACCCCGCAGAGCAGGACTAGGGGTGTTATCTCCTAGGAGAGCCCCGAACCTGGGTAAAGTGCGCCGACGTTCGTGTCTACACCTCATCCCGCTTCCAGGCACCGGCGACGTTCTACTCGCTCCCACCATGATAAGCCATCCATTGGCATATGTCGCACCCAACCCCTGACATGTTGTGAGAAGAGCAGGTCCAGGAGCTAGCACGAAGATCATTTACCCAGGTTCAGACCGCAAGGATGCGTAATACCCTAGTCCTGCTTTGGTGGATGTATTGAGTGTTCTTGAGCTTTCGAACTAGCTACACTGGCTACGTAGTTCCAAAGAGCCGAATCCCTCTCCAGTATGCCTCAGGCCTCCTTTTATAGTCGAAAAGGGGTTGCCACAGTGGCACACAGGAGGTGGAAAGTTTGTACTGTGGCGAGCTTATCGCCCGGCATTACGGGACAAAGTGCATTAGATGCGCTACTTAGGTGTCCATTAGCTTTATCGGGGACGGGAACGAGGCCCGTCCCGTCCGTCGCCGCTCCGTCTTGCTTCGACACGCGCCCAGGCCAGCGATGCATGCAGTGCCATGTAGGCAGGCAGGCTGCTGAGGTGGCGCGGTGGCAGGGTCTTCACGAAGATCTGCATGCCACCACGCAGGTGCTTGCTGAGTTTGTCTAGAAGCCGCGTGTTGCCACGCAGGTGCCTGCCCATCTGGTTGGGCTGGCAGCTGCATGCGAATGGCGGCGGAGCCTTGCCTGGTGCGGGCCTGGCAGTGGCCCTGCTGGCGCCCTTGGCAAGGGCCTTGCCGGGGGCCCGACAAGGGTCTTGCCGTGGTGTTGCAGTCGTCCCCGGCAAGACGCTTGCCGGGGGTCTTGTGGATTTCCTTGGCGAGGATCCCACCGAGGGTCGTCGTCTTCTGATTCTCATCTGATCTTGTGTGTTTATGATCTTGACAAAGATCTGCATGCCACCACAGAGGTGCCTCCGGAGCTTTGGTACCAATGTAGTGGTGGGGTTGGAAACCGTGGGCTCAAGGAAGGCTCGCTTTGTCGGCATCGGGCAGGCTGCCCCGGCAAGGTCCTTGCCAGGGCTACGGAGGCTGCCTCGGCAAGAACCTTGCCGAGGGAGTCTACGTCTCCTTCTTGCCCTCTTGTGTTCCTGGTCTTGGCATTGCTTTGGTTGTCTTGTGCTTTGGCTTCTTTCTGGTTTCCCTCCTCTGCCTTGCTTAGCGTGGTCGTGGGCGCGACTCTGACTGTCCGTGCACAAGTAAAGGGGTACAAAGGAGTGCCCCTAATTTTGTACACCGACAGGAGCCCCCGGGCCTGGTCCACACATAACCGCGACACGTTATTGGGCCAGGCCCAAAACGGTGCGCGGGCAGTCGGGGCAGGATTTTACCGCAGTAATTTTTTGTTCGCTGCGCTTCCCAATGACCCGCGTTGAACGCGTGACGTGGAGGGTTGAGCGTGATGTGGGGGTCATGCGTGGGGCGCTTCCCGCATGCATGCGTCACATCGTGGTAAAGAGGCGGCTCGCGCCTTCCCCATAAAAGAGGATGGCACAGAGGAGCGGCTCATTTACTAAGCGAACCCGGGTCATGGTCTTCAAGGTGCCATGCCCCACGATCACGGGGCGGGGAACGGTCACCTCACCTGTCCTTTCGATCCCACTCGCTCGCCACGCGTCCTCCATGCAAGTGACAGGTGGTGGGGGCGAGAAACCGGGCCACGCTGATTGGGGCAGCGGGTCGGTCCTGATTCCCTGCACCTCCAATGGTTGGATTGGCCGAGTGGGGCGGCCGAGCTTCGACCCTGCCCCTTTATAAGGAGGGGGAGGGGAACGTCATTCCACATTCCTTAAGTATCCATCCTCTTCCACCTTCGCTCCTTTCTTCCACCTGCCATGGCGAGAGGAGGTGCTGGGCCTTCGACGGTGGCGGCGAGGGTCGCCGCTCGATAGCATGTTCCTCCTTCCTACGAGCCCGTGGAGGCGGAGCCGGCCACGAGAGGAAGAGGGAGGGGCGAGGCCGAGGTCACCACGGCGGTCGGGGGAGAGGGGGACAAAGCGGCGCGATGGCCGTTCCTCCGCCAGTGGTGCCTCCCATGATGGAGGGCCACAACGGGGACCAGCCCCGCGAGTTGTTCATCAGGCTGCGTCGGCCGCCGCGTCGTCGTCTCCGCCTCGCCTCCCCATTTGCTCGAGAGATGGAGCTCGATCCTCCCCAGACCCTTAGGCTGCACATGAGGGGCTGCGGGAACGACAGCACGCGGGTCGACGTCGACTTCCCCGCTCCCCACGTCATGTACCTCTGTCGTGGATGGAAGACGTTTGCTCGCATCCACAGCCTGACGGAGGGGCTCGTCCTCTATTTCAAGTTAATGGAGGGCGGCCTGTTCTCCGTCAAGGTCTTTGGAGATCTTGGAACTCGTCTAAAGTGCTGCGTGGAGAGCTCCTCCGACGATGAAGATTCCTCCTCGAGCGGGAGTGACGAGGAGGATAGCGACAACGACGACGAGGGAGTCGAACGGCAGGATGCCGACTCCGACTTCGACTGACTGCGCCGCCCCTCCCTCGGCCATGCGCCCTGCCGAGGGTCTTCCTCGCCAAGCTCTCCATCGGGGCGCTCCCCGTCGTCTCCTTGGGCGGCTGGCGTAGGAGGGCCGGAGAAGGCGAAGAAGGCGGTGGTGGCCGTCAAGTCGGAGTACGCGGGCACCGACGCCTTCATCGCATATCGCCGGCCCGCTGCCTCGTCTTCCAGCTCTTCCGTCAGCACCGAGACGCACTCTTGGCGCCTTCTCCTCCTCGCACCTCGCCTAGGAACTCTTTTTTCCCTCCTGCTGTCTTGTTCCATTTCCTGAGGAGAGGGACAAGAAAGGGATTACGGGCATCTTATCTCTTTTTAGTTTGTAAGCCTGCGGGCACTTGTTAATTTTAAGACTTGTAATCCCCTTGCTCATGTTTTTAATTCCGTATGAACTGTACCTGTATGGGATGTTTTTAGTGAAAAATGTGTTTGTCGGGTTTCTTTGTGCGTCGGCAAGGCCCATTCCAAGGGATGAATCCTTGTTACTTTTAATATAAACATTGTCGCCCGGCAATAGGCCTTGCAGTCGCCCCACTTTAGTTGACCATTCTCACGCTTTCGGCGGAGGTAGGGGTGAAGTAGAGTTAGGCCCCTTGTTTATTTTCTTGCCACCGCGACTACGACCAAGTTGCGACCCAGGGGGATAACTCTCGGGTACAGGAAAAGGGGAGCACGGTGGTTTAAGAATATAAACGCGGTTTCACATGTCCCAGTTCTATACGGAAATGCATAACAGGAGATGAAAGACTTATCTGAATCTGCTGCCCCCGGCAGCCTTGGCGTGCCGGGGTTGGATCCTTGTGTCTTCAGCCCCCGGCAGTCTTGGCTTGCCGGGGCCGGAGCGCCGGTTCGTCCTCTTTCTCCCAAGCGGCTCAGCAGAAGTGTATGTGTGCCCTGCGAACCAAAGAAGACAGAAAGACGCGAACTCGACCTCTAGGCTAGGGGTTAGTCGCTGCCAAGCACTACCAACCCTAACCGAGGGAGAGACTTAAAACTAGCATGCATGCTATAACTTAGGGCGCTAGCGCTTCGTTTATTTATGCTCAGGGTCTACGCCTGGCTTTGTACAGAGGGTTACATGCCTTGTCGGCAAAGCCTGTACAAAAGGTGGCTTGCCGGGAGGCCCGGCAAGCCGCGCCTTATGGGTAAATTTTTTGAAGATGTTCGATGTTCCAGGAGTTGCTCACGAGGATAGCATCTTCGGTCTCCAGGCGGACTGCGCCGGGCCTGGTGACTCGTATTACCCGATAAGGTCCTTCCCACTTCGGCGTCAACTTGTTGGAATTCTTGGCCGACTGAACGCATCGAAGAACAAGGTCGCCTTCCTCAAAGCTTCGGGAATGAACCTTGCGGCTATGGTAGCGGCACAAGGCTTGCTGGCGGCGTGCTGCTCTCACAGCTGCCCGAAGATGATCTTCCTCAAGGAGCGTTGCATCGTCTTGCCGCAATTGCTCTTCCTCAAGCTCGTCATAAGCGAGCACTCGGGTGACCCATACGTGAGTTCCGTGGGGGAGAACTGCTTCTGCCCCGTAAACCAGGGCAAAGGGTGTCTGGCCGGTGGCTCGATTTGGCGTCGTTCTGATCGACCAAAGAACCACCGGCAACTCATCAATCCAGCGCCTTCCACTCTTGTGCAACATGTCAAAAGTCTTTGTCCTTAGGCCTTGTAACACTTCAGCATTTGCCCTCTCTGCCTGGTCGTTGCTCCGTGGATGTGGCACGGAAGCGAAACAGACCTTGCTGCCGAGGTCTTGGATGTATTGCATGAAGGTGCGGCTTGTGAACTGTGTGCTGTTGTCGGTTATGACTCTGTTTGGTACACCAAAACGACACACTAGTCCCTTGAAGAACTTGACGGCTGACTATGCAGTCACCTTCCTCACTGCCTCCACCTCTGGCCACTTTGTGAACTTGACGATTGCAACGTACAAGTACTCAAAGCCCCCGACAACATGGGGGAAAGGGCCCAGGATGTCGAGCCCCCAGACCGAGAATGGCCAGGAGAGAGGAATTGTTTGAAGGGCTTGAGCTGGTTGATGAAGCTTCTTCGAATGGAACCGGCACGCTTCACACCTGGTTACTAGTGCCGTCGCAGCATGGAGGGCGGTGGGCCAGAAGAAACCTTGCCGGAATGCCTTGCCGGCAAGGGCCCTCGACCCTATGTGGGAGCCACATATGCCTCCATGTATCTCTGCCAACAGCCCTAGTCCTTCCTCCCGGGGGATGCACTTCAATTTCACACCGTTCGGTCTTTTTCTATACAGGACGTCATCGACGAACTGGTACAGAGCAGACCGACGGGCTACCTTTTCCGCTTCTTCCTCCTCCTTAGAAAGTTTCCCTGTCTGGAGGAATCAGACAGTATGTTGTGCCCATGCCGGAGCCTTTGGCTCGACGGCAAGGACCAAAGGCATCTCTTCTGCCATGGGAGCGGCCATCTCCACCGTCAGGGCTTGACGGCCTGCCGGAGCCAGCTACCCCTCGGCAGGCTCAGAATCCACGGCAACACCCTTCCCGGCGGCCCATGGGGGCTCAGCGGGAAAGTACTTGCTGGGGCCCGATTTCCTGCGCTTGTTCTGCTCCGTTGATGGTTCGATGAATGGCTGAGTTAACCGAAGCAGAAAGGTACCTGGTTCCACAGGTAGCTTGAACGCAGCACGCTTTGATAGGTAATCAGCGACGTCATTCTCCGCTCGGGGAACGTGCTCCGCTTGTATACCGTCGAAGCGCTCCTCCAGCTTCCTCACCTTATCTACGTAGGCCTCCATCAACGGGCTCTGATAACCTTTGTTGACTTGTCTGAAGACAAGTTGTGAATCACCCCTGACGATGAGCTTCTTAACCCCGAGGTCTGCCCCGATCCTGAGACCGGCAAGCAGCCCCTCGTACTCAGCAGTTTTGTTTGTGGACATCTCCCTGGGAAAGTGCATCTGGATCACATTCTTGAGGTGCTCTCTGGTGGGTGCGACAAGCAGCACATCGGCACCGGCGCCTTGCAGCGAGAAAGCCCCATCAAAGTACATGATCCAGTCGCGATTTGCTTCCTTACCGGGGAGAGCGGTCTCCTGGATTTCTTCGTCGGGCATTGAGGTCCACTCAGCGATGAACTCCGCCAAGACTCTGCTCTGGATTGTCGAAGTACTTTCAAACTTCAACCCAAAGCTTGACAACTCCAAGGCCCTGCTACCTCTCGAGCACTGCGTTGGTTTTCCCTTGAAGAGGAAAGGGTGATGCAGTAAAGTAGCGTAAGTATTTCCCTCAGTTTTTGAGAACCAAGGTATCAGTCCAGTAGGAGACCACGCTCAAGTCCCTCACACCTACACAAACAAATAAAAACCTCGCAACCAACGCAATAAAGGGGTTGTCAATCCCTTCACGTTCACTAACAAAAGTGAGATCTGATAGATATGATAAGATAATATTTTTGATATTTTTATAATAAAGATGCAAAGTAAAATAAAAGGCAATAGAATAGCTAAGTGCTGAAAGATTAATATGATGAAAAATAGACCTGGGGGCCATAGGTTTCACTAATGGTTTCTCTCAAGAGCATAAGTATTACGGTGGGTGAACAAATTACTGTCGAGAAATTGATAGAATTGAGCATAGTTATGATAATATCTAGGTATGATCATGTATATAGGCATCACATCCGCGACAAGTAGACCGAAACGATTCTGCATCTACTACTATTACTCCACACATCGACCGCTATCCAGCATGCATCTAGGGTATTAAGTTCAAAAGAACAGAGTAATCCTTTAAGTAAGATGACATGATGTAGAGGGATAAACTCATGCAATATGATATAAACCCCACCTTGTTATCCTCGATGGCAACAATACAACACGTGCCTTCCTGCCCCTGCTGTCACTGGGAAAGGACACCGCAAGATTGAACCCAAAGCTAAGCACTTCTCCCATTGCAAGAACGATCAATCTAGTAGGCCAAACCAAACTGATAATTTGAAAAGACTTGCAAACATAACAAATCATACATAAAAGAATTCAGAGAAGATTCAAATATTGTTCATAGTTAAACTTGATCATAAACCCACAATTCATCGGTCTCAACAAACACAACGCAAAAGAAGATTACATCGAATAGATCTCCACGAGAATCGTGGAGAACTTTGTATTGAGATCCAAAGAGAGAGAGAAGATGCCATCTAGCTAATAACTATGGACTCGAAGGTCTGAGGTAAACTACTCACACATCATCGGAGAGGCTATGGTGTTGATGTAGAAGCCCTCCGTGATCAATGCCCCCTCCGGCAGGATGCCGGAAAAGGCCCCAAGATGGGATCTCATGGGTACAGAAGGTTGCGGCGGTGGAATTAGGTTTTCGTGGATGCCTCTGATGGTTCGGGGGTACGTAGGTATATATAGGAGGAAGAAGTACGTCAGTGGAGCAACATGGGCCCCACGAGGGTGGAGGGCGGGCCCAGGGGGGTAGGCGCGCCCCCTGCTTCGTGCTCTCCCGGTTGATTTCTTGATGTAGACTCCAATTCCTCTGGACCATGTTTGTTCCGAAAATCACGTTCCTGAAGGTTTCATTCCGTTTGGACTCCGTTTGATATTCTTTTTCTGGAAAACTCTGAAATAGGCAAAAAAACAGCAATTTGGGCTGGACCTCCGGTTAATAGGTTAGTCCCAAAAATAATATAAAAGTGTATAACAAAGCCCATTAATCATCCAAAATAGAATATAATATTGCATGAAGCAATAAAAAATTATAGATACGTTGGAGACGTATCAAGCATCCCCAAGCTTAATTCGTGCTCGTCCTCGAGTAGGTAAATGATAAAAATAGAATTTTTGATGCGGAATGCTACGTGGCATAAAGTTTTTTATGTAACCCTATTAATTGTCGTATGAATATTCAGATCCGAAAGATTCGAGATAAGTTTAATATTGACATAGAAGCAATAATACTTCAAGCATACTAACTAAGCAATTATGTCTTCTCAAAATAATGTGGCCAAAGAAATTTTATCCCTACAAAATCATATAGTTTGGTCATGCTCCATTTTTGTCACACAAGAGTGCTCTCATCATGCACAACCCCGATGACAAGCCAAGCAATTATTTCATACTTTAGTAATCTCAAACTTTTTCAGCCTTCACGCAATACATGAGCGTGAGCCATGGATATAGCACTATGGGTGGAATAGCATATAATGATGGGGGTTATGTGGAGAAGACAAAAAAAAGTCTCACATCAACGCGGCTAATCAATGGGCTATGGAGATGCCCATCGATTGATGTTAATGCAAGGATTAGGGATTGGCATGCAACGGATGCACTAGAGCTATAAATGCATGAAAGCTCAAGAAAAGAAACTAAGTGGGTGTGCATCCAACTTGCTTGCTCACGAAGACCTAGGGCATTTGAGGAAGCCCATTGTTGGAATATAGAAGCCAAGTTCTATAACGAAGAATTCCCACTAGCATATGAAAGTGACAAAACAAGAGACTCTCTATCATGAAGATCATGGTGCTACTTTGAAGCAGAAGTGTGGAAAAAAGGATAGTAGCATTGTCCCTTTTTGTTTTCTCTCTTTCTTTTTTTGGGCCTCCCTTTTTTTATTTGGCCTTTCTCTTTTTTTATTGGGACAATGCTCTATGAATGGTGATCGTCACACTTCTATTTATTTACAACTCGATACTAGAACAAAGTATGACTCTATATGAATGCCTCCGGCGAAGTACCGGGATGGGAAATGAATCAAGAGTGACATGTATGAAAAATTATGAACGGTGGCTTTGCCACAAATACGATGTCAACTACATGATCATGCAAAGCAATATGACAATGATGAACGTATCATGATAAACGAAACAGTGGAAAGTTGCATGGCAATATATCTCGGAATGGCTATGGAAATGCCATAATAGGTAGGTATGGTGGCTGTTCTGAGGAAGATATAAGGAGGTTTATGTGTGATAGAGCGTATCATATCACGGGGTTTGGATGCACCGGTGAAGTTTGCACCAACTCTCAAGGTGAGAAAGGGCAATGCATGGTACCGAAGAGGCTTGCAATGATGGAAGGGTAAGAGTGCGTATAATCCATGGACTCAACATTAGTCATAAAGAGTTCACATACTTATTGCAAAAATCTACAAGTCATCAAAAACCAAGCACTACGCGCATGCTCCTAGGGAGATAGATTGGTAGGAAAAGACCATCGCCCGTCCCTGACCGCCACTCATAGGGAAGACAATGAAAGAACACCTCAGGTTTCAAATTTGTTACATAACGTTTACCGTACGCGCATGCTACGGGACTTGCAAACTTCAACACAAGTATTACTCAATTTCACAACTACTCAACTAGCACAACTTTAATATCACTACCTCCATATCTCAAAACAATCATCAAGCATCAAAATTCTCTTAGTATTCAACACACTCATAAGAAAGTGTTTTACTAGTCTTGAATACCTAGCATATTAGGACTAATTTCCCAATTTAAGCAAATTACCATGCTGTTTAAGACTAAAAATAATATATGTGAAGCATGAGAGAATAAAAGTTTCTATAAAACAAACCACCTCCGTGCTCTAAAAGATACTATAAGTGAGTCACTAGAGCACAAACTATATAGCTCAAAAGATATAAGCGAAGCGCATAGAGTATTTCAATAAATTCCGAATCATGTGCGTATCTCTCAAAAGGTGTGTACAGAAAAGATGATTGTGGTAAACTAAAAAGCAAAGATTCAAATCATACAAGACGCTCCAAGCAAAACACTTATCATGTGGTGAATAAAAATATGGCTCCAAGTAAAGTTAACGATGGAAGTAGACGAAAGAGGGGATGCCTTCCGGGGCATCCCCAAGCTTTGGCTTTTTGGTGTCCTTAGATTATCTTGGGGTGCCTTGGGAATCCCCAAGCTTAGGCTCTTGCCACTCCTTGTTCCATAATCCATCAAATCTTTTACCCAAAACTTGAAAACTTCACAACACAAAACTTAACAGAAAATCTCGTGAGCTCCGTTAGCGAAAGAAAACAAAACACCACTTCAAGGTACTGTAATGAACTCATTCTTTATTTATATTGGTGTTAAACCTACTGTATTCCAACTTCTCTATGGTTTATAAACTATTTTACTAGCCATAGATTTATTAAAATAAGCAAACAACACACGAAAAACAGAATCTGTCAAAAACAGAACAGTCTGTAGTAATCTGTAACTAACGCAAACTTCTGTAACTCCAAAAACTCTACCAAAATAGGACAACATAGAAAAGTGGGACAATTACATCTATGCCCTTAACTCGAACCCACTACTCAGTTTTGCCCCTAATTTTTAGGTATGCTCAGTTTTGCCCCTCCGCCGTTAGTTTCACTTATAGAAATGCCCTTCTCTGCCGTTACCGTCCGGTCAAAGGTCTTTGACCGTCCTGAAAAAATAGTAAAAAAATCAAAAAAATATGAAATTTGGTGGGATCGAAGATAGTCATGTCCGCAAGGCGCCTGCACATTTTCATGCTGTTCGGACACTCCGGGAGCTCATGTCAAAGGAAAACATAAATTTTGTACGCATGCGAGCAGTAAATTAAAACAAATAGAAAAAAAATCAAAAAAATATGAAATTTCATGGGACTGAAGATATTCAGGTGCGCAAGATGTGTGCACATTTTTGTTGTGTCTGGACATCGTAGGAGCTCGTGAAAAAAAACACATTTTAGCTAAAAAAACTTTGAAAAATGCACTATTTTGTTTTTTTTTCTCTAGAGCGCCTCATGCGTCATTTGATCACCAAAACTTGCAAGCACCTTATACACTCAAGCCTCTTTGACGCCAAATAAATTCAATTTTTTTTGAAGTTTTTTGCTATTTGTTTTGAATTTACTGTTCATAGGCATAAATTATTTTTATTTTCCTTTGCCACGAGCTCTCGGAGTGTCCAACCAACACAAAAATGTGCACGCGCCTTGCGGACATGACTATCTTCGATCCCACCAAATTTCATATTTTTTTGATTTTTTTTGCTATTTTTTTCTGGATGGTCAAAGTACTTTGACCGGACGGTAATGGTGCAAAAGGGCATTTCTATAAGTGACACTAACGGCGGAGGGGCAAAACTGAGCATACCTGAAAATTAGGGGCAAAATTGAGTAGTGGGTTCGAGTTAGGGGCAGAACTGGAATTGGCCCTAGAAAATTTGTTTATTGATTTGCTGCAATTGGAATCAATATTTTATACGTTATGGTGATTTTTAACAATTGTTTTCGTGAACAGAAAGTTTCCGGAATTTTCAGCAAAATCAAATAACTATCATGCAAGAAGATCCTATAGGTTTAACTTGGCACAATCACTAATTAAAACATAAAAACAAATTTAACCAGAGGCTAGATCAAATATTTATTCCTAAATAGAAGCAAAAAGAAAAAAAATCTAAAAATAAAATTGGGTTGCCTCCCAACAAGCGATATCGTTTAACGTCCCTAGCTAGGCATCTATAATTTTAATGATGCTCACATGAAAGATAGCAATTGAAATGAGCATCATGAAGCATATGAAAATAACATCTAAGTCTAACATACTTCCTATGCATAGGCATTATATAAGCAAACAAATTATCAAGACAAGCAAAAACTAGCATATGCAAGGAAGAAGAAAGAAACAATAGCAATCTCAACATAACGAGAGGTAATTTAGTGACACGAAAATTTCTACAACCATATTTTCCTCTCTCATAATAATTACATGTGGGATCATAAGCAAATTCAACAAAATAGCTATCACATAAAATATTTTCAACACGATCCACATGCATGCAAAGTTGACACTCTTCCAAAATAGTGGGATTAATATTAACTAAAGTAATGACCTCTCCAAACCCACTTTTATCAAAAAATTCATAAGATTGATCATACTCCAAAATAGTGGGATCTAAAGTTGACACTCTTCCAAACCCACTTTCAATATTATTGCACAAATTATTATCAATCTCATATTCATAATGGGGTTTAAATAAATTTTCAAGATCATAGAAAGAATCACCCCAATCATGATCATTGCAACAAGTAGTAGCCATAGCAAAACAAGCATCCCCAAGCTTAGGGTTTTGCATATTATTAGCACAATTAACATCAATAGAATTTATATTAAAATCATTGCAATCATGCTTTTCATCGAAGGAATTATCAAGTATGAGTGCAATAGCAACGATCTCATGTTTAACATAAGGAACTATAGCAAATTCATCTTTATAAATATTAGCATCATGGCCACAAGAATAGGAAGCATCATGTTCATCAAGGGGTATTTCAATCAAATCGTCGGAATCATCATTATCTATAGATTCACGCGTATCATTATTTTCTTCCAAAGCAACGGTCACTCTCTCAATAAATTCTTTGACATAGACATTATGAGCATTGTTTTCATAACAATATTTAAGTATGTCAAAATTTTCAGATTCGTAGAGAGTAATATCATACTTTTCAATCAAAGAAGCAACTTCATAAGCACCCTTAAAAGCAACAAATTCTTCAGTTTGCTCGATATCATAGTAACTATAAACACCCTTTGCATAAGAAGATAAGATTTCATTTTCATTAAACTCACAAAGGTAGGGTAGGTGTTTTTAGGGTTCTTAGAGCAACAAGTAAAATCACAAATTTCACAAAGATTCCAAGCATAACATAGCAATCTGTTTATTTGATTCCATAAGAGTCTCCCTTTTTTAGACAAACGGTGACGCACAAAATGAGCATGCTCATCTAAAGATTTCCCATCAACTAGGCTAGTTGGGACTTCAGCACAAGCGCATAAGGATCAAAGATGATCTAAGTAGAACACTTTAAGTGGATCCATATCAATAGATTTTTAGCAAGCAAAGATGCAAGAAAATAGAAGGCACATGGTAACACAAGCAAACAATAGATCTGGCGAGAAAAAAGGCAAAGAAAAAAGAAGGCGAACAAAACGGCAAGGGTGAAGTGGGGGAGAGGAAAACGAGAGGCAAATGGCAAATAATGTAATGCGGGAGATACGAGTTTGTGATGGGTACTTGGTATGTTGACTTTTGCATAGACTCCCCGGCAACGGCGCCAGAAATGGCTCGTTGACGAGAAATCAAATCTTGACTTGGCTTGGCGCGAACTCCCCGGCAACGGCGCCAGAAATCCTTCTTGCTACCTCTTCAGCACTGCGTTGGTTTTCCCTTGAAGAGGAAAGGGTGATGCAGTAAAGTAGCGTAAGTATTTCCCTTAGTTTTTGAGAACCAAGGTATCAATCCAGTAGGAGACCACGCTCAAGTCCCTCACACCTACACAAACAAATAAAAACCTCGCGACCAATGCAATAAAGGGGTTGTCAATCCCTTCACGGTCACTTATGAAAGTGAGATCTGATATATATGATAAGATAATATTTTTGGTATTTTTATAATAAAGATGCAAAGTAAAATAAAAGGCAATAAAAATAGCTAAGTGCTGAAAGATTAATATGATGGAAAATATACCCGGGGGCCATAGGTTTCACTAGTGGCTTCTCTCAAGAGCATAAGTATTATGGTGGGTGAACAAATTACTGTTGAGCAACTGATAGAATTGAACATAATTATGAGAATATCTAGGTATGATCATGTATATAGGCATCACGTCTGTGACAAGTAGACCGACTCCTGCCTGCATCTACTACTATTACTCCACACATCGACCGCTATCCAGCATGCATCTAGAGTATTAAGTTCAAAAGAACAGAGTAATGCTTTAAGTAAGATGACATGATGTAGAGGGATAAACTCATGCAATATGATATAGACCCCATCTTGTTATCCTCGATGGCAACAATACAATACGTGACTTGCTGCCCCTGCTGTCACTGGGAAAGGACACCGCAAGAGTGAACCCAAAGCTAAGCACTTCTCCCATTGCAAGAACGATCAATCTAGTAGACCAAACCAAATTGATAATTCGAAGAGACTTGCAAAGATAACCAATCATACATAAAAGAATTCAGAGAAGATGCAAATATTGTTCATAGATAAACTTGATCATAAACCCACAATTCATCAGTCTCAACAAACACACCACAAAAGAAGATTACATCAAATAGATCTCCACGAGAATCATGGAGAACTTTGTATTGAGATCCAAAGAGAGAGAGAGAGAGAGAGAGAGAGAGAGAGAGAGAGAGAGAAGACATCTAGCTAATAACTATGGACTCGAAGGCCTGAGGTAAACTCTCACACATCATCGGAGAGGCTATGGTGTTGATGTAGAAGCCCTCCGTGGTCAATGCCCCCTCAGGCAGGACGCCGGAAAAGGCCCCAAGATGGGATCTCACAGGTACAAAAGGTTGCGGTGGTGGAATTAGGTTTCGTGGATGCCTCTGATGGTTTGGGGGTACATAGGTATATATAGGAGGAAGAAGTACGTCGGTGGAGCAACGTGGGCCCCACGAGGGTGGAGGGCGCGCCTAGGGGGGTAGGCGCCCCCTGCCTCGTGCTCTCCTGGTTGATTTCTTGACGTAGACTCCAAGTCCTCTAGATCACGTTTGTTCCAAAAATCACGTTCCCGAAGGTTTCATTCCGTTTGGACTCCGTTTGATATTCTTTTTCTGCAAAACACTGAAATAGAAAAAAACAATTTGGGTTGGGCCTCCGGTTAATAGGTTAGTCCCAAAAATAATATAGAAGTGTACAACAAAGCCCATTAATCATCCAAAACATAATATAATATAGCTTGAAGCAATAAAAAATTATAGATACGTTGGAGACATATCAGGCCCACTCCACAATCCTTCCGGTTGCGTCTGGGTTGTGCAGTATCCGTTGCAACGGCAGGCGGGTGACGACAGTGATCTCGTGGGCTTGGAAATAATGACGCAGCTTCCTTGAGGTCATAAGGAGGCCGAAGAGCAATTTCTCCACACCGGAGTACCTTGACCTTGCCCCCTGCAAGAGGGAGCTGACAAAGTAAACCGGGTGCTGCATCATCTTCTTCTTCAGCACCACTTCATTTGGTTGCGCTGGCCCTGTCCCAATGGCGTCAGACTCCGTCGAGGACCTTGCCATGCTAGCAGCAAGCCCTGCTGGGGGAACTTCTGACGTGCCATCCGCCGATCCTGCCGTTGCCACCGCATCTTCGTCAACCTCCCTCTGCGCCACTAGTGCGGCGCTGACCACTTGATTCGTCGTCGCCAGATACAGCAGCAACGACTCTTGCGGTTTAGGCGCCACCAGTACTGGTGTAGAGGAGAGGTATTTCTTCAGATCCTGCAGTGCTACTTTGGCCTCCGGGCCACTCCATGGGGCCCGCCTTTTTCAAAATCTTGAAAAAGGGAAGGGCGCGCTCAACAGACTTAGAGATGAATCGGCTCATGGCGGCAACGCAGCCAGTGAGCCGACGCACATCCTTGATCCGCTTGGGCGCCTCAATCTGCTCGATAGCCTTGATCTTGTCTGGGTTTGCCTCGATCCCGCGCTGCGACACAAAGAACCCGAGAAGTTTGCCGGACGGAACACCGAAGACACACGTCTCAGGGTTCAGCTTGAGGTTGATCTTGCACAGGTTGGCAAACGTCTCTTCTAAGTCTTGTACAAGAGTTGCCTTGTCCTTGGTTTTGAACACTATGTCATCCATGTATGCTTCCATATTTATATGTAGCTGGGGTTCAAAACCAATTTGGACCGCTCCTGCAAACGTTGAGCCAGCACTCTTCAACCCGAAAGGCATCCGTAAAAAGCAATATGTACCACATGGGGTGATGAATGCTGTCTTCTCTTTGTCTTCTCTCATCATGAAGATCTGGTGGTAGCCCGAGTAGGCATCGAGGAATGATAACATATCACACCCGGCCGTGGAGGCAACAATCTGGTCGATGCGCGGCAATGGGAAGGGGTCCTTAGGACAAGCCTTATTGATATTTGTGTAGTCAATACACAGCCTCCACTTCCCGTTTGCCTTGCGCACTACAACCGGATTGGCCAACCACGTCGGATGGAACACTCCCCTCGCCAAGCCTGCTGCTTCCAACTTCCTAATCTCTTCTGTGATAAACTCTTGCCTTTCTAGAGCCTGCCTCCTGACCTTCTTCTTGACGGGCCACGCATGAGGACAGACAGCTAGGTGGTGCTCAATCACCCCCTGGGAACACCGGGGATGTCGGATGCTTGCCATGCAAACACATCGACATTCGCCCGCAGGAAGGTGACGAGCGCGCCTTCCTATTTGCTGTCGAGGGTGGAGCTTATGGTGAAAGCCCCTCCCGTGCCATCCTCCCTAACGGACACCTTCTTGGTCTGTGGTGGCGCAGCTCTGGATTTCTTGCTCTTGCCGGTGGAGCTCTCTGGCACGTCCTCGATGGTAGCACAACACTCTGAATAGGTGTGCTTGTCGGAGTGGGTGCGAGAGGTCTTGCCGGGATTCTTCTTCCCTCCCGGGGCTTCAGCGGCAGGAGCAAGTGCCTTGGCGGCAGCTGCTGCAACTGCTTCCCGGTAGAGTAGGTCGGCGCAGATCAGTGCATCCTTCTTGTCGCTGGGGACGGTGATGATGGTCATCGGCCCAGGCATCTTCAGCGTGTTGTAGGCGTAATGCGACGCTGCCATGAACTTGGCTAGTGCCGGGCGGCCGAGGATCCCGTTGTAGGCCAAGGGGATCTCGGCTACATCGAAGACAATCATCTCCATCCTGTAGTTCAACTTGCCTCCAAACGTCACAGGCAATGTGACCTTCCCCTTTAGCTGGCTTCTTCCTGGGTTGACCCCTTGAAATGTGCCCGTCTCCTCGAGGTCTCCGTCGGGAATTTGCAGCCTCTTGATCACAACGGGCGAGATTAAATTCAGACCGGCTCCGCCGTCAACCAGCATCTTGTTCACCTTGAGGTTGTGTATCATTGGTGAGACCAACAATGGCAAACACCTGACGGTAGTGGTGCGATCAGGGTGGTCCTCGGCGTCAAAGATGATGGGCGTGCTGGACCACTTCAGCGGCTTCTGAGCGTCGAACGATGGCTCCGCTGCTGTGATCTCACGCGCCCACTGCTTGAGCTGGCGGTGAGAAGTGTGCAGCGAGGCGCCACCATCGACGCACATGGCCTCCGTAGCCTTCTGAAACTCTTGATCGCCGGACTCGTCGTCCTCGTCATGATCATCGTCTTCTTGCTTCTTGTCACGGCCCCGGGCGGGCCTCTCTTGCTGGTTATCCTTGCCGCGGCGGCCTCCTTAGCCGCCAAGCTTCTTGCCGGATCCTTCGGCACCGTCTTGACCCTTCTCCTTGTCCCGCCTCTCATACTCGGCCTTTTCCTTTTCGGCAAGTAGCTCGACCTGTCGGCAGTTCTGGAGGTCGTGGCCCTTGGTGTGGTGGATCTTGCAATACTGCTTGTCGGAGCCCCCTGGCTTGTCGGCAGCCGCCAAGGCCCGGCAAGCGGTGCATCCGGCAATTTCCTTGCTGGGGTCGTCTGCCTTGGCCTTCTTGGCGGCGCCGGTGTCGTTGGATCCCTCGACGGGGAGCACGGTCTTGCCCTTGCGTTTCCTATTGCGACGCCGACCCTTCTTCGTCGGGGCGGCGGTGACTTCATCAGTAGAGTCGGTTTCCACGCCGGGGTACTTCCTTCCCTCTTCAGCCCGGGTGCACCTATCGGCCAAAACATAAGTTCGGCCACATCGTTAACCTTGTTCATCGCCAGCACTTCGCGCATCTTGCGGTTGCACACGTTCTGATGGAACGCGCTAATCACGACAGCGGGATGAACATCGGGGATGTTGTACTGCACCCGGCTGAACCTCTGGATGTACTTGCGCAGGGTTTCCCCTTCCTTCTGGGGAATGATATGCAAATCACTGGCCTGGCCATGAGCTTGGTGGCCTCCGGAGAAGGCACCAACAAACTCATGGAACATATCCGACCAAGAAGAAATGGAATCCACCGGCAAGTGCATCAACAAAGACATGACGTTGGGCTTCAGTGCCAACGGGAAGTAATTGGCAAGCACCTTGTCGCAGCGAGCTCCGGCAGCTTGCATCGCGATGGTGTAGATGCTAAGGAACTCTGACGGATGGGTCTTGCCATTGTACTTCTCCCCGACGTCGGGCTTCAACATGCGGTGGGATGGCCAATGGAACTGCCACAGCTCACGGGTAAAGGCTGGGCAACCCACCTTGTAAGGTAGGCCACCGGAGCTCCCCTATGCTGGGTCGTCCATAGCGGGTCCTGCCCGCTTATCCGACTGGTGGCGTGTATCGCGCCGGTGCTCGATAGTGGTTCGAGCGTCTTCATGGGATCTTTCTCGAAGAACTTGGCGCTGGACGCGGTGGGTCCGTTGGTCGGACGATGCTATGGAAATGTTATCACATGCGTCGTCACGACGGACCGGCACCGGCGGCAATTGGCACGGCGGAGGAGAGTGTACTGTGGCTGCAGCTCCCCCGGTTCTCCCACCGCTGGCATGTGGTGGCTCGACGGAGTGCCGACCCAAGGGCCCCACTGGTCACGGATCATATTTATTGGCAATGGCAACGAGGCTCCGGATGGTGGCTCTCCACTCGTCGAGCTTCTCCGCAGCAGGAGGGAAGTCGAGGAGCAGCTGCGCGCGCCAAAGCTTCTGCTGGCGTGGGTGGTGGCGACAACTGCGTGGACCGTGGCGCGCTTCAACTTCTAACCACGCTAGAAGGAGCTCTATCACGGCCCAGCGACTGCCTGCCATTTTCGCCAGCACTTCGGTGGGCATGCTGGGCTCCTTCGCCCCGCGGACGATGCACAAGGCTCTTCCCACAACGTTGTCCAGGGTCACTGGCATGGTGACGCTGCTCGTCGCGCACACCATGGGAAGAGCGCGCTGTGGTCGCCGGGGTGGGAGTCTTGGAGGTCGCTGTGTCGCCCGTAGGGGGCACATCGACGCCCCTGGAGGGCCCCGCTCCGCCTGTGGGGGGCCCAACCCCGTCTTTGGATTTGGCGGCGTGCGGCTCATCGTCTGGCGCACGAACGACGCTGCTCACTAGGCTCTGACTTCCAGGACGATGCTGGTGCTCGCGGGCCGCGGCCCGAGTTCTGTCCGCGACTGGCCCACTGCTCGCCCGCACTGGCGCGGGCCGCTCGGCTCCCAACGAGCCGATCGCCATGATCGTCTTCTTTTTGGGAGCCATTGCGATGAAGAACTGCTAGGCTAACTGCTAGACCAGATTCTCACAACTGCACCCCCTACCTGGCGCGCCAAAGATGTCGGTGGGAACGATGCATATGGGATCGCCGGAATCCCTTCTATGGTCGGCGGGCGCGGGGTTGTGAGAAGAGCAGGTCCAGGAGCTAGCACAAAGATCGTTTACCCAGGTTCGGGCCACGAGGATGCGTAATACCCTAGTCCTGCTTTGGTGGATGTATTAAGTGTGCTTGGGCTTTCGAACTAGCAACGGTGGCTGCGTAGTTCCAAAGAGCCGAATCCCCCTCCAGTATGCCTTGGGCCTCCTTTTATAGTCGAAAAGGGGTTGCCACAGTGGCACACAGGAGGTGGAAAGTTGTACAGTGCGCGAGCTTATCGCCCGGCATTACGGGACAAAGTGCATTAAATGCGCTACTTAGGTGTCCATTAGCTTTATCGGGGACGGGAACGAGGCCCGTCTCGTCCGTCGCCGCTCCGTCTCGCTTCGACACGCGCCCAGGCCAGCGATGCATGCAGTGCCATGTAGGCAGGCAGGCTGCTGAGGTGGCGTGGTGGCAGGGTCTTCGCGAAGATCTGCATGCCACCACGCAGGTGCTTGCTGAGTTGGTCTGGAAGCCGCGTGTTGCCACACAGGTGCCTGCCCAGCTAGTTGGACTGGCAGCTGCATGCAAATGGCGGCGGTGCCTTGGCTGGTGCGGGCCTGGCAGTGGCCCTGCTGGCGCCCTCGGCAAGGGCCTTGCCGGGGGCCCGGCAAGGGTCTTGCCATGGCGTTGCAGTCGTCCCCGGCAAGACGCTTGCTGGGGGTCTTGTGGATTTCCTTGGCGAGGATCCGCCGAGGGTCGCCGTCTTCTGATCCTCATCTGATCTTGTGTGTTTATGATCTTGGCAAAGATTTGCATGCCACCACGGAGGTGCCTCTGGAGCTCTGGTTCCAATGTAGTTGGTGGGGTTGGAAACCGTGGGCTCAAGGGAGGCTCGCTCTGTCGGCATTGGGCAGGCTGCCCTGGCAAGGCCCTTGCGAGGGCTACGGAGGCTGCCTCGGCAAGAACCTTGCCGAGGGAGTCTACCTCGCCTTCTTGCCCTCTTGTGTTCCTGGTCTTGGCATTGCTTTGGCTGTCTTTTGCTTTGGCTTCTTTCTAGTTTCCCTCATCTGCCTTTCTTAGCATGGCCGTGGGCGCGGCTCTGACTGTCCGTGCAGAAGTAAAGGGGTACAAAGGAGTGCCCCTACTTTTGGACACTGACAAGCCCATCTGGAGATGATCTAATACCTCATTGATCAGGCCGAGGGGGATTTTATCCTTCTGGTGCTTGATACACCCATTTTGCATCATGTTTTCCTACTGTTATTTATAATGTTTTATGCATAATAATGCTTTTTGGAGTATTTTTAATGCCTTTTCTCTCATATTATTCAAGGATTACACAAAGAGAGAGAATACCGGCAACTGGAATTCTGGACCTGGAAAAGCTATGTCAGAGTTACCTATTCTGCACATCTCCTAATGAGCTGAAACTTAACGGAGATTTTTGATGTAATATTTAAGAATTATTGGAGGAAATAACTACTATAGGGGGCCCACCAGGTGGGCACAACCTACCTGGGCGCGCCAGGGCCCCCAGGCGTGCCCTGGTGGGTTGTGCCCTCCTCGGCCCACCTTCGGTGCCCATCTTCTGGTATATAAGTCATTTTGACCTAGAAAAATAAAGAGAAGGACTTTTGGGACGAAGCGCCACCGTCTCGAGGCAGAACTTGGGCAGGAGCACTTTTCCCTCTGGCGGAGTGATTCCACCGGGGGAACTTCCCTCCCGGAGGGGGAAATCATCATCATCATCATCATCATCACCAACAACTCTCCCATCTTTGGGAGGGCAATCTCCATCAACATCTTCAACAGCACCATCTCTTCTCAAACCCTAGTTCATCTCTTGTGTTCAATCTTTGTACCGGAACCTTAGATTGGTACTTGTAGTTGATTACTATATGGTTTTTTGGTGGAAGATTATATGTTCAGATCCACTATATTATTCAATACCCCTCTGATCTTGAGCATGATTATCATTTGTGAGTATTTACTTTTGTGCTTGAGGTCACGGGAGAAATCTTGTTACAAGTAATCATGTGAACTAGATATGTGTTCGATATTTTGATGATATATATGTTGTGATTCCCTTAGTGGTGTCATGTGAACGTTGACTACATGGCACTTCACCTTATTAGGGCCTAAGGGAATGCATTGTTGAGTAGTTATTAGATGATGGGTTGCTAGAGTTACAAAAGCTTAAACCCTAGTTTATGCGCTACTTTGTAAGGGACTGATTTGGATTCAAAAGTTTAATGCTATGGTTAGATTTTATCTTAATAGTTTTATCATAGTTGCGGATGCTTGCGAGGGGGTAATCATAAGTGGGAGATTTGTTCAAGTAAGAACAACACCTAAGCACAGGTCCACCGACATATCAAATTATCAAAGTAGCGAACACAAATCAAACCAACATGACGAATGTGACTGGATGAAATTCTCGTGTACCCTTAAGAACGCTTTGCTTATCATAAGAGACCATTTTGTCCTGTCATTTGCCACAGAGGGATTGGGCTACCTTACTGCATTTGTTTACCATTACCATTACTTGCTCGTTACAAATTATCTTGCTATCAAACTACTCGTTACCGACAATTTCAGTGCTTGCAGAAAATAACTTACTTAAAACCACTTGTCATTTCCTTCTGCTCCTCGTTGGGTTCGACTCTCTTACTTATAGAAAGGACTAAGATTGATACCCTATACTTGTGGGTCATCAAGGCTCTTTTCTGGCGCCGTTGCCGTGGAGTGAGGCGCTCTTGGTAAGGAACAATAATTACTACATGCTGAAATTTATTGTCACTTGTTACTATGGAGAACAATCCTTTGAGGGGTTTGTTCGGGGTATCTTCACCTCTACCGGAACCACAATTAATTGCCCTCAACCTACCGCACCTACTAAAAATATTGGTTATAAAATTCCTTCGGGTATGATAGAACAACTGCTAGGTAATCCTTATGCAAGAGATGGAGCCGAACATCCAGATATGCACTTGATATATGTGGATGAAATTTGTGGATTATTTAAGCTTGCAGGTTTGCCCCGAAATGAAGCTAAGAAGAAGTTTTTCCCTTTATCTTTGAAGGTAAAAGAATTGGCATGGTATAGGCCATGCGATGATACTGGATCTTGGAATTGGAATCGATTGAAATTGGAATTTCACCCAAAAAATTTATCCTATATGCATCTAGATCATCGTGATCAGAATTGCATATATAATTTTTGGCCTCATGAAGGAGAAAGTATCGCTCTATCTTGGGGGAGGCTTAAGTCAATGTTATATTCATGCCCCAATCATGAGCTCTCTAGAGAAATTATCATTCAGAATTTTTATGCTCGGCTTTCTCGTGATGATCAATCCATGCTCGATACCTCTTGTACTGGTTCTTTTATGAAGAAGACTATTGAATTCAGGTGGGCTCTGTTAGAAAGAATTAAACGCAACTCTTAAGATTGGGAACTCGAGGAAGGAAAAGAGCCAGGTATTAAGCTTGAGTTTGATTGTGTTAAATCTTTTATGAATACCGACGCTTTTTGAAAGTTTAGCACTAAATATGGATTTGACTCTGAGATGGTAGCCTCCTTTTGTGAATCATTTGCTATTCATGTTGATCTCCTTAAGGAGAAGTGGTTTAAATATCATCCACCTATTAAAGAAGAAATTAAATAACTAGTATTAGCTAAAGATGAAACTATTATTTACAATGTTGATCCAGTTGTACCTACTGTTTATATTGAAAGACCACCTTTTCCTAGTAGGATAAAGGAACATGCTTAGGTTTCAATCGTGGTCAATAAAAGCAATATTAGAGCACCTAAATCATCGGAACAAATCAAAGTAGAACCTAGTGTTGCTATGGTTAAAGATCTCTTGGTAGAAAATATTGATGGGCATGTTATTTACATCTGTGATGAAGCTGCTAGAATTGCCAAACCCATTGAAAAAGATAAACATAGACCTGTTGTTGGCATGCCTGTTGTCTCAGTCAAAATAGGAGATCATTGTTATCATTGTTTATGTGACTTAGGTGCTAGCGTGAGTGCTATTCCTTTTACATTATATCAAGAAATTATGAATGACATAGCACCTGCTGAAATAGAAGACATAGATGTTACTATTAAACTTGCTAATAGAGATACCATCACACCCCTTGGTATTGTTAGATATGTTGAAGTCTTGTGTGGGAAAATAAAATATCCTACTAATTTTCTAGTTCTTGGTTCCCTACAAGATGACTTTTGTCCCATTATCTTTGGTAGACCTTTCTTGAACACCATTAATGATAAAATAGATTGTGAGAAACAAAACGTCGGTGTTACTTTTGGTGATGAGTCTCATGAGTTTAATTTTTGTAAGTTCAGTGGAAAACATCATAAGAAAGAATTGCCTAGGAAGGATGAAATTATTGGTCTTGCTTCTATTGCCGTACCTCCTACTGATCCACTAGAACAATATTTGCTAGACCATGAAAATTATATGCATATGCATGAAAGAAATGAGATAGATAAAATCTTCTTTGAACAACGACCTCTGCTTAAACACAATTTTCCTATTGAAACTCTAGGAGGTCCGCCTCCACCTAAAGGTGATCCTGTGTTCTAATTAAAACAACTGCCTGACACTTTGAAATATGCTTATCTCGATGAGAAAAAGATATATCATGTTATTTTTAGTGCTAACCTTTCGGAACATGAGGAAGAGAGATTATTGAAAGTTCTAAAGAAGCACCGAGCTGCTATTGGATATACTCTTGATGATCTTAAGTACATTATTACCACTCTCTGTCAGCACAAGATTAATATGGAACCTGATGCTAAACCCGTTTTTGATCATCAACGACGTTTGAATCCTAAGACGAAAGAAGTGGTAAGAACTAAAATATTAAAGCTTCTGGAAGCAGGTATAATCTATCCCATAGCTGATAGTAGATGGGTAAGTCCCGTTCATTGTGTCCCAAAGAAAGTAGGTATTAGTGTTGTTCCTAATGATAAGAATGAACTTATTCCACAAAGAGTTGTTACTGGCTATAGAATGGTAATTGACTTTTAGAAAATTAAATAAAGCAACTAGAAAAGATCATTACCCTTTGCCTTTTATTGATCAAATGTTAGAAAGACTATCCAAGCACACACACTTTTGTTTTCTTGGTGGATATTCTAGTTTTTCTCAAATACCTGTTTCACAACCTGACCAAGAGAAAACCACCTTTACTTGCCCTTTTGGAACTTATGCTTATGTACATATGCATTTTGGTTTATCCAATGCACCCGCTACCTTTCAAAGATGTATGACTAATATATTCTCTGATTTTTGTGAAAAGATTGTTGAGGTTTTCATGGATGATATTTCTGTGTATGGAACTTCTTTTAATGACTGCTTAATCAACCTTGATCGAGTTTTGCAGAGATGTGAGCAAACTAATCTTGTCTTGAATTGGGAGAAGTGCCACTTTATGGTTAATGAAGGTATTGTGTCGGTGTCAAAACCGGCGGATCTCAGGTAGGGGGTCCCGGACTGTGCGTCTAGGCAGATGGTAACAGGAGACAAGGGACACGATGTTTTTACCCAGGTTCAGGCCTTCTCGATGGAGGTAAAACCCTACTCCTGCTTGATTAATATTGATGATATGGGTATTACAAGAGTAGATCTACCACGAGATCAAAGAGGCTAAACCCTAGAAGCTAGCCTATGGTATGATTGTTGTTTGTCCTATGGACTAAAACCCTCCGGTTTATATAGACACCGGAGAGGGTTAGGGCTACACAGAGTCGGTTACAACGGAAGGAGATCTACATATCCATATCGCCAAGCTTGTCTTCCACGCCAAGGAAAGTCCCATCCGGACACGGGACGAAGTCTTCAATCTTGTATCTTCATAGTCCAAGAGTCCGGCCAAAGGTTATAGTCCGGCTATCCGGACACCCACTAATCCAGGACTCCCTCAGTAGCCCCTGAACCAGGCTTCAATGACGACGAGTCCGGCGCGCAAATTGTCTTCGGCATTGCAAGGCGGGTTCCTCCTCCAAATACTTTGTAGAAGATTTTGAACACAAGGATAGTGTCCGGCTCTGCAACATAAGTTCCACATATTGCCATAGAGAGAATAATATTTACACAAATCTAATCTGTTGACGTATTCTGTAGCATGACATCACACCACGGCCAAGCCTTTATTTGAATTATTTTACTGTCCCACCTCAGCGCGTTTAGCGAGGCGGTTTCCTTGGCACGTCTTGTCGAAGCAGAGATCGTGTCCCCTTAATTTACGGGATTCTCATCAATACGGACGTGGGCAACCCAGTTGTGCCCGTTGGTATGTCTCCTCAATCAAAGGCGAGTCCCAAACGGTCATGGGGAGGGCTCTTGGTATTCAACCCCTTACAAAGAGACCAAGGCCTTACTCCTTTCTTTCAATCTCAATCGAGTTTGTCCTTCGCCTCGAGTTCCAACACCCAAGGCCCTAGATTTCAGGCGCTTCGGACCTTCGACGATGTCCGGATCCGACCTCCGAGGCCGATGGACACCTTCCTCCGTTACGGAGGAGTACGTGCTGAAGCTGAGAGAAGCCAGATTCTTGACCGGCGAAATTTCACATAGGCTGCCTGCTCAAGGGCAAGTTGTTACTACTCCCGAGCTTGGTGAGAGTGTGGTATTCGTGTCTCACTTCCTACGAGGGCTCGGCTTCGCGACGGATCCCTTCGTGAGGGGGCTCATGTTTTTTTATGGGCTGGAATTTCACGACTTAGCTCCGGAGTCCATCCTCCATATCTCATCATTTATCGTTGTGTGCGAAGCCTTCCTCCGCATTACTCCTCACTTCGGACTGTGGCTTAAGACTTTTAAAGTAGAGCCGAAGATGATCGAGGGACAGCACGCAGAGTGCGGAGGCGCTATTATAAGCAAGAACGCTGACGCTCCGTGGCCCGAGGGCTCTTTTCAGGAGGAGTCCAGCTTATGGCAACAAGAGTGGTTCTATATCACCGCACCCAGGGGCACCAAGTGGGTGGCACCGTCTGTTTTCCGCTCGGGTCCCCCGCCCCGACTAGCGTTATTGGTCATTAAGGGGCTGGACTGGGGGCCGGCAAAAGACATGCCCCTATTGTAAGGCCGCATCCGAGATCTCCTAGAAAGAGACATCAGTCTGGTCGTGGTGATGCAGGTTATGTTAATTCGCCGAGTCCTGCCTTGCAAACATCGCCCTCTCCGTCTATGGGAGTTCAACCCGGAGGGACCGCGAGCTCTCCAACACTTTCTTGGCATGACGCCCGTGGAGATGTACGAATTATTCTTCGGACCACAAGTAATGTGTCCGGATTCTACGGAGGACGCATGACTAAGCTGCAATCGTCCGGATACTCAAGTAAGTAGCCCTGTTTCCGGACACACCATCCATTCATTCATCACGACATCACCCTTAAAAGAGTTGTCTTTGAAACAGGAGTGGGTAGTGAAGGCGAAGTTAATCAGGTGTCCGGCCCCCCTTCCTGAGACCTCGTCGAATCCCGTGTTGACCAAGATGCTGGAGATTGTGCCTTTGGAAGAGAACGAGGAGGGGGACAAGGGAGCTACCGTCTCCTCAAAGGAGTCTGTTGGGAAAGGAGGAATCAAAAATTCCTCCACCCAGGGGAAGAAGAAGAGCGCCTCTGAAGACCCGGAGACCATGGTCTCAAAGCGGGGGAAGAAATCTTCGCCAGAGAGTCCTGCGCGAGGGATACCTCGGCCGTACTGTGCCCCCAAGGGGATCAGCCCTCCACCAAGCCGTAAGTAGAGAGGGGAGTTTAAAATGAGAAACACCCCTATTTTATTCCTGAGGAAAGTAACCGAAATTTCACTTTGTAGTTCGGATCTCAGCCCTTCTCAGCAGAGCTCATCTTCGGGGGATCTTCTTCCGGAGATGATGGAGAGCGGAACGCCTCCCCTTGCCGTACTGCCTCACGAGGCGGGCGACCCCGAGGTGTCGTCTCGGAGGGTTTCTCCGAATCCGGAAGGGCCGGAAGGCAGTCATATGTCCCCCCAAAGCCCTCCGTATCCGGCCTTTGAAAAAGGCTATCAGACGAGTCCGGCACCATCTGGTGCACGGCCGGAGGAGCTGAAGGATCTGCTCGGGCGAGCGTCTATCTCAGAAGAACACCGTACATTGATGGGTACGGTGATTGAAAGGATTTCATCCGCGGAGATCGGGTTGCACGAGGCCGTCAGGAGTTTACTGACAGGTTTTGAGGTACGCGAAAGTATGTACCTTTTGCCTGTTCCGCATATATAAAATGCGTCTTGTGCAGATAGTAGCCCCTGAGACTCTGTGCGGTGTCAAAAGTGACGGCGCGCAGAGGATCATAATCCCAGGTATAGTATGTCGCCTTTCGTGTGTAGGTGGCGAAATGTCCGGCGGCTAGCCGGACTGATGAATTTGCCGAACTAAAGCGGCAACTTGACGTGGCAGATGCCGACATCGCGCTTGTCAACAAGCGGCTCGACGAGGCACAAGGTATGTAATTTTTCCGGAGACACCTGGTAAGAGGAGCTTGACGCCAGTATCTTACAGTGTTTGCACCTGATGCAGATGGGGCTGCCTCTGTGGAGGACCTTCGGGCAGAGCTTGCCCGAGCCAAGGAGCAAGCCAGGGAAAGCGATGCGGCTGCCTTAAAGGCGGTTGAGGAGCTGAAAGCCGAACAGGCTACTCATTGCCAAAGCAAAAAGGAGATGGCCGAGATGGCTTCGGAGTTGAAGACCGTTGCTGACCGCTGCAAGCTTTTTGAGAAAGAAGATTGGGCGGAGCAGACAGACCTGGAAAAGGCCATTACGGCGGCCAAGGATGCTCGTTCTGCGATGAGAGCGATCAAGGAGGAGCTGCGTCAGGTCGGAGATATCGCGGCTGGAAAGCCCTTTATGCTGCGGATGAAGTTGGGGGATCGTAAATATGCTCCGTTGGACCGGATGTGGAGTTCGGCGGACGCATATATGGATTTAGCGGCGAGTGCCGCTGATGCGATCGAACACTTCCGAGATCAGGAGGGTCATGAAGTGGAAAAGCTTTTCTGGTCGCAGTTCCAGAATCTCGAGCGTCCGCTTCCATTACCCGACCGCTTGGCGGAATGGGCCGAGCTGAATAGGTTATCCGGACTCGCCATGAAGTATGTCGTGGATCATCTGTGGCCGAAAAGGCCAAAGCCGAACAGTTATTTTAGCTTGGTGCGGCAGTTCCTTGGTGCGGTGCTGCATATCAACATGATGAAGAGGTCAGCGTGTGTGGAGGGTGCGCGGATGGCCCTTGCTCATGTCAAGACATACTGGGCGGAGATGGAGGCCACCGCTGTTGCAGCCCAAGATTCGGGCGAAAGCCGAGTACCTGCCGAGCACTACTTTCAAGAAGTCCTGGAGGGCACTCGTTTAATAGAGACGCAGTGCTTGAAGGATATTATGTTCGAATAGCATGTAGCATTGTAAAACAATACTTTGATTGAATGGAATAGCTTTTTATACTTGTGCCTGCAAGAATTAAAATTCCTCCTGTGCGGCCGTTAATGTATATGTGTATATAACCTGAAAGACGGAAGTCTTTGGCTTCAGCCCCCACGCATATAATGCGGGGGTGTTCGCAGAAGGCGCATTTTCACACTTGATCCAACGTCTTGGTCCCATTAGGGAGGTGATAGCGCAGCGAACTAGGCAACCTGACTATAATGCTTTATCACTTTCACTTAGCCATAGGAGTTTGACAGCGGGGCTACTATATAGCCCCTGGGGGCACCGCACTCACCCGAATTTGGGGCGCGTGTGTGCTCGGCCGAGAAGCGGCCCTTCGTTAATACGGAGGAATCCTAAAGATTCCAGCGGGTCATCGAGTGCTTGACCAGTCTCACGCTATATCATGACAGTCAGTTTTCGGCTTTCTCTACTGAGGTGCTCGCCTGGCTGAACCGGGGCACAATCGTAGTAGTTCTCCTGGTGTCGCCTTAGCCTATAGAGCGGAACATAAGGCAGCAAAACATAGGAGCCGGGCAAACCCAACATCTGACCAAAGACATGATTCGGAGCTGATGCATATAAGGCCAAACTCGCGATGCCGAACACTCCCTAAGGTATTCGGTGTTTATGAAAAACGGGCTGAGTAGTGCCCTTGATAATAAGCCCCTGGTGTCCAGGTACGTGCAAAATTCTGACATGGCCACATGCCAAGACGCCAGCCTCCTCCTCGGTTATACTGAGAATCCGGGGGATGTATATCAACAAGAGACAGTAAAAAAGGTTTATGCAGGGTCTTAATAGAAAAAGAATCCTGGGGACGGGTCCCTGCTGCACGTCTGCGCCTGTGTCTCCGTTGTGCCCTGTCCTGGACGGGCGTAGCATGGTGTTCGTCTGTAAAAGAGAGGAACTCAGCTGAAGAAATAAAAATGAATAGTCGTGCAGAATGTACGCTGTAATAAATAAGCAAAGTATAACTCAATACGGGTAAAATTTAGCCTTATTGCCGCTTATTTTATATACGCGGAGCCCCTTGTATAGGGGTGTACGACTACTGATCCTTTACCAATTATTTATTCGCTCCGGACTCGCCTAGCGTGTCCGTGGTCTTAACGACCTGTTAGATGCTTTTGTTGCTGAAGCGGTTTTAATGTGTGGCTGTCAAGGCAGCCGCATATTCTTCCGCGCGCGAGGAGCACTGGATATTTCCCTGTAGTGAGATGATGCCTCATGGACCGGGCATCTTAAGCGTAAGAGATGCATAATGCGGTATCGCGTTAAAGCGGGCGAAAGCCTCGCGCCCCAGTAGTGCTTGATAGCTACTTGAAAATGGGGCGATGTGGAAGGTTAGCTTTTCGCGGCGGAAGTTACCGGTAGAACCGAACATAACTTCTAGCGGGATAGAACCCGTGCAATGGGCATCTGGGCCTAGCGTTACTCCTTGAAAGGAAGTATTGTTATGGCGAATTTTTGTTGGGTCCACCCCCATTTTGCGGACTGTGTCCTGATATAACAGGTTTAGACCACTGCCGTCGTCCATCAGGACTTGTGTAAAGTGGAATCCTTCTATTATCGGATCTAACACTAGGGCAGTCCAACCTGCATTCCAGATACTTCTAGAGTAATCCTGATGGTCGAAGGTGATCGGTTTTAACAACCAGTGGCGAGACTCCTTTGGGGTAGGCCGTGTCTCTGTAGGCGCCACTCTATTTTTCCCTTTTGTCACGTGGAGTAAGTTTACCGTCTTGACATCGAGTGGGAAATTCTTTTGTTTCCCCGTGCTCTGCTTGTGGGGTTCGTCATTGTCCTCACTTGGTGTGCCGAGCCCCTTGTGTTCGGCGTTGAGTTGGCCGGATTGCTTGAAGACCCAACATTCTCTGTGGGTATGGTTTGCAGGCTTCCCGGGGGTGCTGTGGATTTGACATATCTTATCCAAGATTTTGTTTAGGTTAGATAGCTCATCCCTGTTATTCTTGAGGGGCGGCTTTTTCTAATTTTGCCTAGAGCTTTTGAATCCGGCGTTGACTGTCATGCTCTTCGAGCTACTTTCCTTATTCCGGCGCTGTTCCTTACTGCTTCGTGGTTTCCCGTTTCCATCCCTGACTTCAGATGTACTTGGGTCGCTGGTGCTGCATCTTGCCAACCAGCTGTCCTCTCCCGCGTAAAAGCGGGTCATGAGGCTTGTTAATGCGGCCATTTTTCTTGGTTTTTCTTGGCCGAGGTGTCTGGCGAGCCATTCGTCTCGGACGCTGTGTTTGAAAGCTGCTAAGGCTTCGGCGTCTGGACAGTCGACTATCTGGTTCTTTTTAGTAAGAAATCTGTTCCAGAGTTTCCGGGCTGACTCTCCGGGCTGCTGAGTTATATGACTTAAATTGTCTGCATCCGGAGGTCGGACATAGGTTCCATGAAAATTTGCCCGAAAAGCCTCCTCGAGCTCTTCCCAACTTCCAATGGTGTTTTCGGGAAGGCCTTTAAGCCAATGCCTGGCTGGCCCTTTGAGCTTGAGGGGTAAGTATTTTATGGCGTGGAGGTCGTATCCTCTGGCCATGTGTATGTGGAGGATATATTCCTCAATCCAGACTCCAGGGTCTGTTGTTCCGTCGTACGCCTCGATGTTTACGGGCTTAAATCCTGCTGAAAATTCATGGTCCAGCACCTCATCGGTGAAACAGAGGGGGTGTGCGGCACCCCTGTATTTGGGTGTGCCGTGTTGTTCGGATGTTTGTTGCGTCGCATTGCTTACTAGATCTTGCTTTCTTGGCCCGTAGAGAGACCTGGTTGGGCCATCCTTTTGATGCGAATCCTTGGGTGGATCACGTGTTGGTTTGTGTGCGGCGCCATATGCCGTTCTGTGTTGGCCATGGGGGCGTCTATCCGACCGGGTGGCTTCATTATTTTTTGATTTTGGGGACTCTAGGGCCTCCTCATCAAATTCGAGCAGTAGCTTTCGCTTCGGGTAGCTCTTTGTGTGGCGACTATCGCCGTATTTGTCTGCGGTGTTGAATATTTTGCTCCATCTGATTCGGAGTGCGTCTTCCGCGGTTTTGAGCTTCCCCTTCTGCTTTTTCAGGCTGCGCGCTGTGGTGGCGAGCCTTTTGTGGAGGTTTTCCTGTTCTAGGAGTTTGTCCGGCGTGAGGTCGTCCGGATTGTTATCTTCGCCGAGGATGGGTTGTGCGGTTTGTTTATCCAAGTTATCTTGTTCGGACGGTTGCTCGATGGCATGTTCATCGACCGCCGGTTCGCCCTGCCCTGTGGCCGGGTCCGTCTGGCTGCTGTCTCTGTCGAGGCGGGGCTTGGAGCGGCGCTTACGTCGCCGCTTTGACTGCCTTTCGAGGGAACGATCCCTCTCTGCGTCCCTTTGATCCTCGTTGTCGCTTCCTTTAGGTGTGTCCACCATATATACATCGTGAGATGAGGTGGTTGTCCAGTGCCCTATAGGCGCTGGTTCCTGTTCGTCTCCTACATCGTCATCCATACCGTCGATGTCTTCGGAGTCAAAGTCCAGCATGTCGGTTAGATCATCGACAGTGGCTACAAAGTGGGTGGTGGGTGGGCAACGAATTTATTCATCGTCCACATCCCAATCCTGTTGGCCATAATCCGGCCAGGGCTCTCCTGACAAAGAGAGAGACCTTAGTGAATTCAGAATATCGCCGAAGGGCGAGTGCTGAAAGATGTCCGCGGCGGTGAATTCCATGATCGGCGCCCAATCGGGTTCGATTGGCAGGGGTGCGGAGGGTTCGGAGTCCGAAGAGGAGTCCGGCACCTTGGAGTCACGAGCTTCGCAAAGGACAAGGCTGGTGTACGGCTCGATCGCCGTAGAGATTGCAGCCCCCGAGGCGGTGTCCAGCTACCCGTCCTCGATTGGTGCAGCCGGCTCCGAGCTAAGGGTCGGAGTGGACACGGGTGCGGCCTCCAGGGCACTTTTCGGCGGCAGAGCTAGATCATGCCCTTCGTGATAGTGCGGCACGCCCGGCTGTGGCTCGAATCCGTTGGAGATCAAGTCCCCGCGGATATCGGACCTATAGTTCAAACTTCCTAATCTGACTTGATGGCCAGGGGCGTAGCTTTCGATCTGCTCTAGATGGCCAAGCGAATTGGCCTGCAGTGCAAAGCCGCTGAATACAAAGATCTGTTCAGGGAGAAAAGTCTCACCCTGGATCGTGTCGCCGTTGATGATCAGAGGAGCCATCGGGCCTAAAAGTGACGACACAGAGGAACTCTCACTGAAAGCTCCAATGTCGGTGTCAAAACCGGCGGATCTCGGGTAGGGGGTCCCGAACTGTGAGTCTAGGCGGATGGTAACATGAGACAAGGGACACGATGTTTTTACCCAGGTTCGGGCCCTCTCGATGGAGGTAAAACCCTACTCCTGCTTGATTAATATTGATGATATGGGTAGTACAAGAGTAGATCTACCACGAGATCAAAGAGGCTAAACCCTAGAAGCTAGCCTATGGTATGATTGTTGTTCGTCCTATGGACTAAAACCCTCCGGTTTATATAGACACCGGAGAGGGTTAGGGTTACACAGAATCGGTTACAATGGAAGGAGATCTACATATCTGTATCGCCAAGCTTGCCTTCCACGCCAAGGAAAGTCCCATCCGGACACGGGACGAAGTCTTCAATCTTGTATCTTCATAGTCCAAGAGTCCGGCCAAAGGTTATAGTACGGCTATCCGGACACCCCCTAATCCAGGACTCCCTCATATTGTCTTGGGGCATAAAATTTCTGAACGAGGTATTGAGGTGGATAAAGCTAAAGTTGATGTAATTGAGAAAATGCCATGCCCTAGAGATACTAAAGGTATTCGTAGTTTCCTTGGTCATTCCGGTTCCTATAGGAGATTTATTAAAGACTTCTCTAAAATTTCTAGGCCTCTTACAAATCTTTTACAAAAGGATGTTCCATTTGTTTTTGATGACGATTGCGTATTTGGAACACTTAGGAAGTGAGGGAGTCCTGGACTGAGGGGTCCTCGGGCGTCCGGCCTGTTATCCATGGGCCGGACTAATGGGCTATGAAGACACGAAGGCCGAAGACTGTATCCATGTCCGGATTGGACTATCCTGGACGTGGAAGGCAAGCTTGGTGACCAACTATGAAGATTCCTTCTTATGTAACTAACTCTATGTAACCCTAGATCCCCCCGGTGTCTGTATAAACCGGAGGGAGTAGTGCGGAAATGATAGACTCATTACCATAGTCATACAGGCTAGACTTCTAGGGTTTAGCCATTATGATCTTCTGGTAGATCAACCCTTGTAACATTCATATTCATCAAGATCAATCAATCAGGAAGTAGGGTATTACCTCCATAGAGAGGGCCCGAACCTGGGTAAACATCGTGTCCCCTGTCTCCTGTAACCATCGATCCTAGACGCACAGTTCGGGACCCCCTACCCGAGATCCGCCAGTTTTGACACCGACATTGGTGCTTTCATTGAGAGTTCCACTGTGCCATCGACGAAAGGTTTGATGGCTCCTTCGATCAACTATAGCGACGCCGTCCAAGGAGAAACCTTGCTCCCCGGACAGATTTTCGTCTTCGGCGGCTTCGTACTGCGGGCCAACTCGCTTGGCCATCTGGAGCAGATTGATAGCTACACCCTTGGCCACGAGGTCAGATTTGGAAGCTTGAACTACGTTGCGGATATACGTGGAGACTTGATCTTCAACGGATTTGAGACCGCGGCGATCGCTCCCCCTCGCTCCGACGAACATGACTTAAATCTGCCGTCGGACCAGATTCAGGAGATGGTTTCTGTAACTGCTACGGCCTTAGATCCAGAGCAGATTGCACCATCCGAAGCTACAAAGTCCGCGGTGTTGGAGCCGCACGCAGACTCAACACCTGGGAATATCTGTGTCAACGGAATTCCGGACTCGTCTCCGACTACAAGTTCCGAACCACGCACGCCTGCGGGCGTAGAGCTAGATCGGTTATCGATCTTCGAGTTCAGCGCCACAGATATCTTCCAACACTCGCCCTGGGCGACGTTCTAAATTCATTAAGAAACTTGTCCTTGGCGGGGGACTCACATCCGAACTATGTCCGGTTCGAACTAGAAGCTGACGAGGGGGAATTTCGCTTCCCACCCGCCACCCACTTCACAGCCACTGTCGAGGACTTAACCGACGTGCTTGATTATAGCTCCGAAGGCATCGACGGTATAGACGACGATGCCCAAAAGGAGCAAGGCCAAGACCCGCCATTCACGGGACGTGGAACGTCCGCCTCTTCGTACGACATGTACATGGTTGATACACCTAAAAAAGCTAGCGATGATGACAAAGAAGATCCAGTTGAGAATAAACCTCCTGAGACACAGTCTAAGTACCGGTGCCCTAAATGCCGCTCTAAGTCACATCACAACAACGCTGGCACCAGAGAAAATAGTACTCCGGACGACGCCGAAAACAATGAAGACCTTGTTGGAGCAAGATCCGAACAGGAGGAACAGGAAAACGGGCAAGCCAGCCCCGATGAACAGGCCCCGCCCAGCGACAATTCGGAGGACGAAAACTACCTTCCGCTCTCCAAAGATGAGGTAAGCCTCAATGACGAAGACTTCATCGTACCCGAAGAGCCCCTCGAGCAGGAGCGCTTCAAGTGCAGGATAATAGCTACTGCAAGGAGCATGAAAAAGAAGCAGAAGCAGCTTCAAGCTGACCAAGACCTACTCAACGATAGATGGACCGAAGTCCTGGCCGCCGAAGAATACGGCCTTAGTGGCCCAGCCAAAAGCTACCCAAAGCATAGATTGCTACATCAGTTCAATGATGAGGCGTTGGAGCCCGTACCATCATCACACAATGCGACAGGTCATCGACAACTCTGTCCGGATAAAGAGGCAACTCAAACCAAACACCACACCGCCCCACCTCGCCGTAAAGGCAAGAATAACGCAGCTCACGATTTTCCAGAGGACCTTCAGCGGGACTTGGACAGTAGAGCAGGACACGTAAGATCAATCTACGGATCGCGAAGGCATGCCTCGACACACGAGATGGCTACCTATTCGGACGTGACAAACCTAGCCACGCCTGAGCCGAATACCGCAAAGGGACTCCTTCGGAGTTACGTCGCAGTGTGGCCCAACACAGAGGTGCCGCACACCCGCTTTGCTTCACCGATGAAGTAATGGATCATGAATCCCCGAAGGAAACAAACCCTTCAATATTGAATCATACGAAGGAACAACCAATCCCGCAGTATGGATAGAAGATTTTATCCTCCACGTCCATATGGCCCGTGGAGACGACCTCCACGCCATTAAATACCTCCCACTAAATCTAAAAGGGCCAGCTCGGCACTGGTTAAACAGCCTGCCTAAAAATTCCATAGGCAGCTGGGAAGACCTGGAAAAAGCCTTCCTTGACAACTTCCAAGGAACATATGTCCGGCCACTGGATGCCGACAACCTAAGTCATATTGTCTAGCAGCCCGGAGAGTCGGCAAGGAAGCTCTGGACTCGGTTCTTAGTCAAAAAGAACCAAATCGTCGACTGTACGGACGCGGAAGCCCTTGCGGCCTTCAGACAAAGCATCCGGGATGAATGGCTTGCACGTCACCTTGGTCAAGAAGGACCTAAATCCATGACAACCCTTACTGCTCTAATGACCCGCTTTTGCGCGGGAAAAGACAGCTGGCTCGCTCGTAGAAGCAACAACACCAGTGACCCGGGCACTTCCGAAATCTAAGACAACAACGGCAATCCACGACGAAGCAAACACAACAGTCGCAATGCTAACGAAAGATCACGCGACACAGCGGTCAATGCCGGATTCAGCAATCCCAAGCCCTGTCTATGGAAGAATCCATTCAAGGCAAACCGAGACGAACCATCTAACCTAGACATGATATTGGACCGACCCTGCCAGATTCACGGCCACCCCGATAAACCTGCTAATCATACCAACAGAAACTGCTGGGTCTTTAAGCAAGTCGGCAAGCTCAATGCCGAACACAAGGGAAGGAGGCCGCTAGGTGACAGGGACGACGGAAAGGTTCACCAACGAAATACCAGGGGTCAGAAGCAGTTTCCACTCGAGGATCGACTACTCCCGGAGCGGAAATAGCAGTCCGGCTTCCGCCGCTCACCTCGTACACCTGCAAAAACTTGTACCGCGCATACATCACCATGCACTCAAGATACCATGGGCATTGGTGGAAGCACACTACGGACGAGCCTGAAAGCATTCCCATAACATTTTTTATCTATTTTCTTTCTATTGTTTTCCTTCGCTATCTTTGAAAAACAGGTGACGAACAGGACAAACATCTAAAACCGACTCTATCAAAGTTCGGATCCGTACACTCACCTAAGGGGCTACTTCCATCAAGGATTCCCCTCACCGAGGACAGGCGGCGCAGACGTGCGACAGGAGGTCCAAAATAACTTTTTGTCGATCAAACTCTTTATTTCAAGCCTGTACAATGCCTCTTCCTCCGCCTTCGACCCCGAGCATGTCAAATAGCCGGGGTTGTGGCCTATATATATATAAAGTAAACATTGGCACACCACCCTAGTCCCAGTAAGAAGTATCCGAATTAATCATCCACGTTGTTTCGCCCATGAATACGGCCCCCATGGTTGTTTCACAGATATACCTTGGCATAAACCGCCAGAGGCTCGGTATGGGAACAAATGAGTTGCCAACAAAAGTCCGAACAACTCTATAGCATACTTCGGCGGCGCAAGTTTGGCCTTATATGCATCAGCTCCGAATCATTGTCTTGAGTCAATAGTTGGGTTGCCCGGCTCCTGTGCTTGCTACCCTACGTTCCGCTCCATCGGCTAGGATAATAAAGGGAGAACTACTGCGATTGTGCTTTCGGTTCATCCAGTCAAGTACCTCAGTAGAGAAAGCTGAAAATTGACTATCATGATGCGGCGAGAGCTGGTCAACCACTTGACGACTTATTGGAATCTTTAGCGATTCTCCGTGTCACACGAGGGATCTTTTTCAGATCAAATATGTAAGGCACCACATTATAATACGCCGCATACATACCAAGGGCTATGTCGTAGTCCCACCATAAAACTCCTATGGCTAAGTGAAAGTGTTAACGCCCTATAATCCGATTGCCTAGTTCGCCGCCCTATCACCTCCTTCATGGACCTAGACATTGGATAAAGAGTGATTAAATGCTTTTCCGAACACCCCCGTACTTCCTACGAGGGGGCTGAAGCCGACGACTGGAAAACTCTCAAATTATATTAAAACAGCTGCACAGGAGGAATGCAAGCTTTCGAGCAAAACATAAAAATAGATTAACTGTAAAATTGTCTTTTACAATTATCATACACCTCACTCGAACATTATGTCTTTCGAGCATTGACCCTCTATTAAGCAGGCGGCCTCTAGGACGTCCTCAAAATAATGCTCCAGTTCAGGACGGTCCTTGACTTTGGGTGGATTCTTCGCCACGACATCGATGGCCTTCATCTTTCCCCAGAATGTCTTGAATCGGGCAAAGGCCATCTGTGCACCTTCAATGCGCGCTGACCGCTTCACAACATCGATACACGGTACCACGTCAACAAGTCTTTGCACCAAACCTAAGTAGCTATCCAGAATAGGCTCAGTTGGCCACAACCAGATTATGACGTCCTTCATGGCACCACCGGATATCCTATGAAGTTCAGCCAATTGGGACATCTGTTCATTCAGCAACAGAGGGCGCTTCGATGCGCCAAACTATGGCCAGAAAATCTTCTCTGTTGCGCACCCCTCTCGCGCTTCGTAATACTGTGCCGCATCGGAAGAACTCTTCGGCAAGTCCAGAAACTCGTCCGTAGAACTCCACACTCGGTCAAGCTGAGCATAGTTCGGATCCCCGAACTTAGTCTGTAGCAGAAAGGGCTTACCAGCCGCAATCTCCTTAGCTTGCTGGATCTCCTCACGGGCTGCTCGAGATTCTGACTGCACTTCCCTCGCCTCTTGTAAGGCCTTGTCCAGTTCAGCCGTTTTGGCCTTATTCTCCTTCTCAAGAAGTTCACAGCGGCCAGTAGCATTTTTCAGTTCGAGTGCCATCGTGGATATCTTCTGCTTGTCTTGGCGCCGTGCAGCTTGTTCGGCTTTTAACTCAGCCGATGCCTTTTCGGCAGCCGCATTGCTACACCGGGCCTGCTCCTTGGCCCGGGCCAGCTCCGCTCGAAGAACTTCAACGGCGGCAGCACCATCTGCAACCATGCATATTCCAGCATATAGACTTTAGCATCATGCTTATACCACAAAAACTGTACGGGGATTGCCCCGAATACATACCTTGCGACTCGTCAAGATGTGTATTGATTAACGCAAGGTCATCCCCTGCTACATCAAGCTTTCGCTGCAGCTCGGCAATATCCATAGTCTGGGAAGTAGCTAAGGGGGAAACGGCCTGCGTTCAAGTTCATCAGATCAGTCCCTGAGTAATCCTTTTTGATCCTCCATTCGCTTCCCAGTGGAAGCCAACCCGAGTCTCAGGGGCTACTACCTATATACAGGTGCATCTTTGCAAATAAAACATAACTGAAAACATTATATTACAAACCTCGAAGCCTTTTAGCAGGCTCATGAAGGCATCATTCAATCCGCTCTTCGCGGACAAAATCTTCTCAACCACTGTACCCATCAAGGTACATTGTTCCCCCGAGACAGATGCTTTTCGCAACATGTCCCGCAATATATCCAGAGCCTCCGGGTCTCCCGGAGCCGGTGCAGGAGCACAACCATCCTTCGAAGGAATCTGTTCACCCATCTCCAGAATCACCGTCGGCTACGAACCAGACAGTCCATGGCCTTTATTATTATCAGACCCGGAAACCCGGATGGTCGGAGATCCACCCTCAGGTACTGCCTCTTTTATCCCCTGCGTAGCTTGTTGATCAAGAAGAACCCTCCGCGATGACACTTCAGAGTCGTCCACCTTATTGGGCGAGGAGGTTGGGGGAGGCGTCTCGCTCTCCATCATCTCTGGGAGGAGACCTCCCAAAGAAGAGGATTGCCCAGAAAAACTCTGTGCCGACCTGTAAAAATGCATGGACGCGTTACGTATATCTTCGGTAACGACAAAGAAGCGGGACGCTATCAAAGTACTCCGGATTCACTTACGGTTTGGCCGAGGGCTTGTCCCCTTGTTGGAACTGTTCAATGGTGTCGCTTTCCAAACCCAAGCCGCTCGACGGGGGCATCTTGCCTCTCTTGGGAGACCGTCGCTCCCAACCTTCGGGGGCGGCCTTCTTCCTCCTACTCGGAGAAGGGATACTGGGTCCTCTTTCGCCTCTGTCATCAGGCGAGGAAAGGTCGATTTCTCTAGACACAGTGTCCGACTTACCTCCAGAACCAAGGTCATCTCGGGTATTCTCACTCTCCTCTTTACCCTCCCTTACCGGCGCCTGGTATGGTGCCGAGGCCAGCATCCTTGTTAACACAGGATTAGTTGAGTCTTCGGGAAGGGGAGCCGGACACCTAATCCGTTCCACCTTCTTTATCTAGCTCTAAAAAATGATTCCGTTAGTGTCTTGTCGCTGAGTGGCTGATTATGAGGTGTTCGGCGAATGAGTACTTACCGGGGTGTCCGCATGGTTACAGTCTAGGCCGATATCTTCGGTGGAGTCCGTCCATTCCTTTCGTTTCCCGAAAAATAATGTCCACATTCCTTCATGCATAGTGCCAAAGAAGTGTTGAAGAGTCTGCGGCCCTTCTGGATTGAACTCCCACATGCGGAGAGGCCGTCGCTGGCACGACAGGGTCCAGCGGACTAGCATTACTTGAACAACATTGACGATATTGATGTCCCTCTCAATGAGGCTTCAGATGCGACTCTGTAAGGTCCGGATACAATCATTACATCTGAAAACTATCTTGGAGTTCAGGAAGGGGAACCCACCTTGCAATGCTGAAGACAATCTGCGCGCCGGACTCCTCGTCATTGAAGCCAGGTTCAGGGGCTACTGATAGAGTCCTGGACTGAGGGGTCCTCGGGCGTCAGGCCTTCTATCCATAGGCCGGACTAATGGGCTATGAAGACGCGAATGCCGAAGACTGTATCCGTGTCCGGATTGGACTCTCCTGGACGTCTAAGGCACGCATGCTTGGCGACCAACTATGAAGATTGCTTCTTATGTAACCCACTCTATGTAACCCTAGATCCCACCGGTGTCTATATAAACCGGAGGGAGTAGTCCGAAAAGGATAGACTCATTACCATAGTCATACAGGGTAGACTTCTAGGGTTTAGCCATTACGATCTCGTGGTAGATCAACCCTCGTAATACTCATATTCATCAAGATCAATCAAGCAGGAAGTAGGGTATTACCTCCATAGAGAGAGCCCGAACCTGGGTAAACATCGTGTCCCCTGTCTCCTGTAACCATCGATCCTAGACGCACAGTGCGGGACCCCCTACTCAAGATCCACCGGTTTTGACACCGACAGGAAGGCCTTAATTTCTGGACCTATTGTTCAACCACCTAATTGGAACCTGCCTTTTGAAATTATGTGTGATGCTAGTGATTATGCTATTGGTGCTATTTTAGGACAAAGAGTTGATAAGAAACTAAATGTTATCCATTATGCTAGCAAAACTCTAGACAATGCCCATAGAAATTATGCTACTGGTGAAAAAGAATTTTTAGCAGTTGTGTTTGCTTGTGACAAATTCAGATCTTACATTGTTGATTCTAAAGTTTCTGTTCACACCGATCATGCTGCTAAAAAAATATCTTATGAAAAAGAAAGATGCTAAACCTAGACTCATTAGGTGGGTTCTCTAGCTATAGGAATTCTATTTACATATAACTGATAGGAAAGGAGCTGAGAACCCCGTAGCTGATAACTTATGTAGGTTAGAGAATATCCTTGATGACCCACTACCAATTGATGATAGCTTCCATGATGAACAATTAGCTGCAATAAATGTTTCTCATAACACTCCTTGGTATGCTGACTATGCTAATTATATCGTTGCTAAATATATACCACCTAGCTTCACTTACCAACAAAAGAAAAAATTCTTCTATGATTTAAGACATTAATTTTGGGATGACCCGCATCTTTATAAAGAAGGAGTAGATGGTATTATAAGACGTTGTGTACCTGAGCATGAACAGGGACAAATCCTACGGAAATGTCACTCCAAAACTTATGAAGGGCATCATGCGGGATATAGAACTGCTCACAAGGTATTGCAATCTGGTTTTTATAGGCCTACTCTTTTCAAGGATGCCCGTAAGTTTGTTCTATCTTGTGATGAATGCCAAAGAATTGGTAATATCGGTAAGCGTCAAGAAATGCCTATGAATTATTCACTTGCTGTTGAACCATTTGATGTTTGGGGTTTTGATTATATGGGACCTTTTCCTTCCTCTAATGGGTATACGCATATTTTGGTTGCCATTGATTATGTCACTAAGTGGGTAGAAGCTATTCCTAGTAGTAGTGTTGATCATAACACTTCCATTAAAATGCTTAAAGAATTGATTTTCCCAAGGTTTGGAGTCCCTAGATATTTAATGACTGATGGTGGTTCACACTTTATTCATGGTGCTTTTGGAAAAATGCTTGCTAAGTATGATGTTAACCATAGAATTGCATCACCCTATCATCCTCAATCTAGTGGGCAAGTTGAACTTACCAATAGAGAAATAAAACTAATATTACAAAAAACTATTAATAGGTCCCGACAGAATTGGTCTAAGAAATTGGATGATGCACTTTTGGCCTACAGAACAACATATAAAAATCCTATGGGTATGTCTCCTTACAAAATGGTTTATGGAAAAGCTTGTCATTTGCCTATTGAGTTAGAACATAGGGCATATTGGGCAATTAAAGAAATCAACTATGATTTCAAACTTGCCGGTGAAAAGAGGTTGTTTGATATCAGCTCACTAGATGAATGGAGAACCCAAGCTTTTGAAAATGCCAAGTTGTTTAAAGAAAAAAGTTAAAAGATGGCATGACAAAAGAATCCAAAAGCGGGAATTGAAGGTTGGAGAATATGTCCTTTTGTACAATTCTCGCTTCAAATTCTTTGTAGGAAAGCTCCTATCTAAATGGGAAGGACCATATATCATCGAGGAGGTTTATCATTCTGGAGCCATTAAAATAAACAACTCCGAAGGTACTAACCCGAAGGTGGTCAATGGGCAAAGAATTAATGTGGAAAGTAATATGATTCAAACAATGACAGTGGAGGAACACATAAAAGAAACCTTCCGGAACACTCTAGAATAACTGAAAAAGAGGGGTACGTGATACGGTAAGTAAATGGACACCGAAAAATCCGCAAAAATATTTTCTATCAGTTTTGGAATATTTTCGAAAATTAGGAATAAGAAACAACCAGGAAGGCACCCGAGGAGGGCACAAGACACCAGGGCACGCCTAGGTGGGTGCCCACCTCGGGAACCTTTTGGACTCCATTTTTCTCCCGTTTGCTTGTTTCCCAAGATAAAAAATCTTTATATACCCCCCGAACTTATTGAACACCGTATTGCAGAGAAATCTTTTGTTCTTGTTTCTTGCTGTATTTCTGTCAGAGTTTTCAAGCTAGGCATCATGTCTTCTCCTTCCTCCAACAATGTAGAATAAGATGCCTGGTTGATGAAGATGGAACTAAAGAGAGATGAACCAAATGAAGCCTTAATGGGGGACAAGAGCAAGGAAGCTATTGGACATCAAGCCCCAGCAGTTGAAAGTGCAATCATGCCCTTAATCTTATTTTGATGTTGATGACAACATGCATATATGGGACTAATCATGTTTATCAAGTATATCTCAGGATTATGTCTCAAAGGTCGTGTGTGGATCATGACTAGGGACAAATGCATATAACTCAAGATCGAAGATACAAGACAATAGTGTTGGCTTTGTTTACGGTTTGTTCTTGACTATACGAATCCTGCACTATTAAGAGGGGATCGTTGGATCTAGTGAAAGATTTGCTCAAAACCCACCAACTCCATTTTTCACCGGACGTCCGGTACTCTACGGATGTCCGATCCGTCTCAGCTGTCCGGACGTCCGGCTCTCCATGGTCATCCGGTGTTTCTTCACAGAACGATATTCATGGATGTCCGAGCTTCTCCGAACGTCCGGTCGCCGGATGTACGTTTTCCTCCGGAGGTCCGACACTTTTTCAACAGAACATTTTTTATGGATATCCGGTCATCTATGGATGTCCGGTCACCGGACGACCGAAACATCTCGGACATCCGTTGGCTAAGTGCGGATTTGTGGCTTGTGGTTCTCCAGCGTCCGGACGACTGATGTCTGTCAGACGTCCGGACCTATCTGTGCCACCGGACTTCCTGTACTGTCCGGACGTCCGACGTCTCATGTGCACTTGAGTTGCTCAAACAGTTAATTTTCAACTTCCACTATATATAGCCTTCTCCTCCCATGGGATAAGGTTGACCATTCACTTTGAGCTTGCCAAGAAATTTTTTCACTCTCTCTCTCTCAATCCTCTGCACCAAAATCCTAGATTCCCAAGTGATTTGGGAACATTTGAGAGAAGTTCTCCAATCAAGTGATAGATCCACTCCTTCCCCTTCTTCTCACCAAAGGAATTTGTGATTTGAGCAAGTCTTGAGCTTTTCTCCATCGATCTTGTTACTCTTGGAGGTTGGAGACTCCTAGGCGGTAGGAGTCAGTCGGAGAGGAATCAACCATTGTGATTACCCCCGGAAAGTTTGTGAAGATTTGGAGACCACCTCAAGGTCTACCACTAGTGGTTGGGAAACGCCTTTGTGGTGTTGTCTCAAAGGGATAATAGGGTGAGCCTTCATGGCATTGGTGTGCCTTCGTCGTAACATCCACCTCTCTAGCGGTGACTAGCTTCCCTCCAAGGAGTGAACATCGGCATACATCCTCGTCTCTCGGAGTTGCGGTTATTCCTAACCATAACTCTCTACTTGTGGTTACTTGTCATTTAATCCTCACTTATATCTATTGTGCTTGCTTATTCATTTAGTTGTGTTACTTGACTATCTTGCTTTGCTCCTAGCATCTGACTTGCAATTGTTAGGCTCAATTTCATATTCTGCATTATTGCCTAAAATTGCTAAATAACAATTAATATAATTGTACCTATTCACCCCCCTCTAGGTCCATCTCGATCCTTTCAATTGGTATCAGAGCCTCGTGCTCTATTCTTGTGGCTTAACCGCCCTAGATCGAGATGAACCCCGATGGGACTCCCCTTGTTGCAGGTCCGAAGGATAAAGGCGAGGATTCATCAGAAGTCAAGTCCATTACTTCTAAGGATCTGGAATGGGCCCTTGATAAGAAAAAAGAGGAGCATGATGCTTCTCTTGAGGCCTTGGTCCAAATGAGACTAGCCACGTTGTCCATGGTGCTTGCACCACTTTCTGGTGGTGTGGCTTCGGGGCCAACTATGCCTACTCCATCACTTGGTCAATAACCTCCTAGCAATGATCACTCCAGTGTTCCTTGGCTTTATGCAAGACCCCAAGTTGAGAAACCAAAATATAACTGTCGGTGTCAAAACCGGCGGATCTCGGGTAGGGGGTCCCGAACTGTGCGTCAAGGTCGGATGGTAACAGGAGACAAGGGACACTTTATTTTAGCCAGGTTCGGGCCCTCTCGGTGGAGGTAAAACCCTACTCCTGCTAGATTAATATTGATGATATGGGTAGTACAAGAGTGGATCTACCACGAGATCAAGGAGGCTAAACCCTAGAAGCTAGCCTATGGTATGATTGTGTATGATGATGGTTGTCCTACGGACTAAAACCCTCCGGTTTATATAGACACCGGATAGGGTTAGGGTTACACAGAGTCGGTTACAAAGGTAGGAGATCTTGAATATCCGCACGCCTAGCTTGCCTTCCACGCCAACAAAAGATCCTTCCGGACATGGGACGAAGTCTTCAATCTTGTATCTTCATAGTCCTGGAGTCCGGCTGAAGGTATAGTCCGGCTATCCGAACACCCCCTAATCCAGGACTCCCTCAGTAGCCCCTGAACCAGGCTTCAATGACGACGAGTCCGGCGCGCAGATTGTCTTCGGCATTGCAAGGCGGGTTCCTCCTCCAAGTTCTTCAAGAAGATTACAAACACAAAAAATAGTGTCCGGCTCTGCAAAATAACTTTCCAAATACTGCCATATAGAGAATAATATTAACACAAATCAAATCTGCTGACGTATTCCGCAGTGCGTCATAACACTGCGACCAAGCCTTCTATATAAATTGTTTTCGTTGTTCCACCTTAGCGTGTTTAGCAAGGCGGTTTCCTTGGCACGTCTTGTAAAAGCAGAGATCATGTGCCCCCTTTAACGGGATTCTCATCAATACGGACGTGGGTAACGCAACCACGCCATTTACCACGGCGTTTGGGAGGCAAGTGAGTTTCATTGGGTAGGTGGGGACGCCTAACCGTACCTGCTTATATAAAGGGATAAGGATTCACCTTTTTAACCTACGCCTTCTTCCTCCTTTGCCAATCCATCTCTCGCGCACTCAAGCTCCAGCGCCCAAGTCCGCTCTTCCTTCCTCAACCTTCTCCAACAATGTCCGGAGCGGGAGGCAAGTGGATGGTCTCCTGCATTACGGAGGCTCAAGTAAAAAACTTAAGGAAAGCCGGATACTTGTCCAAGGACATCCCGCATCGGCTTCCTGGGAAGGGGCAGCTTCTTCCTACCCCAAGGCCCCATGAGAGGGTAGTGTTTCTTCCCCACTTCCTCCGCGGACTGGGCTTTCCACTTCACCCATTTGTCCGGGGGCTCATGTTCTACTACGGCCTGGATTTCCACGATCTGGCCCCGAACTTTGTTCTCAACATCTCGGCGTTTATCGTCGTGTGTGAGGCCTTTCTCCGCGTCCGCCCCCACTTCGGCCTCTGGCTCAAGACCTTGAACGTCAAGCCCAAGGTGGTGTCCGGCACCCAGGCAGAGTGCGGAGGCGCTATGGTTGGCAAGATAGCCAACGTCCTCTGGTTCGATGGCTCCTTTGTGGAGTCCCTAAAGGGGTGGCAGGCCGGGTGGTTTTACATCACCGAGCGCCGCGATCCGAAATGGGTCGTGGCCCCCGAGTTCAGATCCGGACCCCCCACGCGGCTCATGTCCTGGAAAGAGACGGGCCTGTCGTGGGGCAACGAGGAAGAAGTGACTGGGATGCAAACGTGCATCCAGTCCCTGGTGAACAAGCCAATCCGGCTTGTCAGTATAGTCCAGGTCATGCTCGTTCGCCTGATCCTCGCGTGCCAAAAACAGGATTTTACTTTGTGGGAATTCGACCCGACGCCGCACCAAACCCTCAGTAGGCTCTTCGACACGACATATGAAGACGTCTGGAAGGTGCTGACCAAAGGCGCCGAGTCCCCCACATCCGCCTCCGAGGATCGCGGATACAGCTCGCAGCGTAATGCCAGCGAGGTGAGCTATCTATACCTTTGACAGGGCTGTTAAGCTCTTCTTCATAGATTAACTCTATGCGGGATCTAAACTCCCTTTACCTTTGACAGGCTTGGCAGGAGGTATCCGGACCAATTAACTGTCCGGCTCCTCTGCCCGAAGACCCGGCCCTAGCTCTCTTGGTGAAGCTGATGGCTCCGGCACCTTACGTGGTGCCGGAGAGGAAGGCTAAGAAGAAGAAAACCACCGGGACTCGAAAAAGTTCCCGCAACATGGTGGTGTCGGACTCGTCATCTGACGAGTCTGCAACGCTCTCCTCTCATGAAAACGAGGAGGAGGAACAAGGAAGCTCTCCCCCCCCAGTGAGGGGAGAAAAGAAGAAGAAGGCCGCCCCAACGGGGGAGGCCGAGGGGTGGAGGAAAAGGAAGACCCCTCCGCCGGACTACTCCCTCGACGCCGAAGAGGGCGGAGAGGAGCTGTCGTACAGAACCAAGCGTCCGGCAAAATCGTAAGTGTTTGTATACCAGAGTGACTCGTGATATTCTTTTAATGCGCGGCTTTCCCTAATATCGAACGTAATTTATGCAGCCCGCCCCGGGCCGAACTCGACGATTCGTCGAGCGGCTCCCTGGATACGTCGGACGTGAACTCAATTCCGCCCGCTGTCTCCCCCCGCTCTGCCGACGACGCCGAAGTGGCGTCACGACAAGCTCCGGGGCAGGAGGAGGTGGTCCTGGGGGAGCCAAAAAGCGACCTCCCGGACCCCAGGAATAAAGGGGATGAAACCCCCCAGGGCTCCAAGTCCGGCTTCGTGCCGGACACCGCACCGGACTCGACAGTCCTGGTCCGCGGTGGGCGAACTCCTTCCAAGAGGAGTAAGCCGCCTGAGCCGGCGGCCTTCGTCCAACCGGAGGCGCTGGACAATCTGCTGGAGGTGCTTAAGGGCGCCGCCATCGATGAGGAGCACCGTACTGTTATGAGTACGGTGATCCAAAGGGTTCAGTCCGCCAAGAGCGGACTGACTGAAGCTTGCGCTAGCCTTCTAACAGGCTTCGAGGTAAGTAAAAATATGTCAAATTATTTACCGCATAGACAGTAGCCCCTGATGCTCTGTTCAGTGTTCGGAAAGAAAAGCCGGATAGAGGATCTAGTAATTTTCACAAGAGTCTAACAAAAAAAGGTGAAATATGCGTATGCAGGCTTCGCTGCTGTCCACCGCCGCACTGACTGCGCAGGTGGATGTCCTTAAGAAGGACCTCGGGTGGACCGAGCAAGAGCTCGGCCTTGCCAAACGGCAGCTCGAGGAGAATGAAGGTAAGAAATACCTAAAAAGGAAAAAAAGGTGCCTATAGAGAGGCTTGATTGCAGAAAGAAATAACAGGATTGTACTTCTTATTGTAGGGGCCGCAACCGAGGTGGCAACCCTGAAGCAGGCGTTGGCAGAGGCCGAAAATAAAACGGCCGAAGAGCACGCCGAGCGAGAAAGGATTGGGGTTTGGGTCGGCGAGGTGCAGCAAGAGCTGCAAGCTCTCATGACAAAACATGAGGGTTTGGAGCTTGAGTCAAAAACGCAAGCATCCGAGATCGCGTCGGCCATCGAGACGGCCAAGGGTGCCAAGGCCGAAGCCCAAAAGGCCCTTCAAGAGTTGGAGGAGGTGAAAAAGATAGCAACGGGTAAGGCATTCTCAATGCAAAGTAGGAATATAAAAGTAAACTTCCTGGTACTTACCCGAATCCGGAGTTCTCCAGGGGCGTTCGCCGATCTTCCCCGATGCGTATCCGACGCCGCCGCGTTCTACCGAGCTGAAGAGGGCAGCTCGACGGAGAGTGTGTTCTGGTCTCAGTATTCTGAGGCCGGACACCCTGTGCCCTTAAGCGATCAGCTGAAACAGCTGGTCGAGCTCCACAAGGCGGCCGAACAGGCCATGAAGGGCTTACTAGTTCGGCTGTGGCCTGGAGAGGCCCTACCTGGGAGCTATTTTGGGCTAGTGCGGCGGCTGGTGGAGGCCTGTCCACCGCTTGAGGTCATGAAGCGCTCCGTATGCATTGAAGGTGCCCGGAGGGCCCTTGCCCGTGTAAGGGTACACTGGGGTAAGCTGGACGGAGAGAAGCTGGTGAAGGACGGGCCGCCGCAGGGGAAGGAGCATCACAAGCCCGAGAACTACTACAAGGAAGTTGTTGCCGGAGCCCGCCTTGTCGCGGATGAATGTACTAAAGATGTAATATTTGAATGAACTCGCTCGTTTGTATCCTGTGCGCTGAAAACTTGTTCATATGCGCAAAGCAATGCTTATTGAATTTAAAATATTATTTGTTGTGCGGCCGTTTATCAAAAATTGAGAGATGGCCAGTCGTCGGCTTCTGCCCCCATGCCACTAGTGCTGGGGTGTTTGGGATAAACCTGAGGGCTCTTGTTCCCATAGTTGGGTCCTTCGAGGGAGGCGCTCAGCACAACGAACCAGGCAATCGGACTATAATGCTTGAACACTCTCACTTAGCCATAGAACGTTATAATTTTAAATTTCGGCGAAGCCCCTAGTTCGGAAGGCCGAATTCGGGGCGCTATCCACGCCTTTGGCCGGACATAGCCAGCTCCTCGCTCGAAGCGGCATAAGCCTTTAAAGACTCGAAAAACCTCTCGAACAGCGACCGGTCTCACGCCTTATCATGACAGTCTGTTTTAGCTTTCTCCACTGAGGTGCTCAACCCACCTGATCTGGGGCACAATTGCAGTGGTTCTCCTAGTGCTACCTTAGCCGATAAAGCGGAACGTAAGGCACCAAAACATAGGAGCCGGGCAAACCCAACATGTGACCAAAATCATGACTCGGAGCCGATGCATATAGTGCTATAAGTTCGGGGTGCCGCACTTGTGAAAGTGTACGGACTTCTCACACCAGATAAAAGGGTAATGAAGCCCCTGGCGTGGTTTGCCGTACCATGGTATACGGGTGCGATCATGTTATGTAATAAATATATATATTCAAAGAGGATAATGCAAAAAATAGACCAAAAGCTATGCATTGTTTATAAAGAGGCTATTTGTCAAAGCCGAACGATACAAGTAGTGAGATAAGCAAAAAAGATATTAGACTATTTAACATGTCCTGACCAGGCGCAGGCCGCGGAATTTAAAAACAGATATATCGCTCGAAATAGAGACCACCTTAGAGTTCCGGAATGTGGTGTAGCTTTGTCTGCTTTCCTGGATCTTGCATCGTCTGTGCGGCAACAAGGCCGAACAGGTTATCCAGAGTATGGAGTCCTGAAAGTAAAAAAGTAAAAAAGAAAAATCCGGCAGCCCCTAGTACGTTTGACGCCGTATTGTAGGCATGCCGTTAATGTGCCCCTCCCCCTGTGCCCATGGAATTTTAAGGGCGTAATTGTGTACTCGAGGTACTTGCTCCACTATGTTGCGATGGCTGGGGTCGGGGCCGTATTGCTACACTTGCTCTGATCGTGCCAGGTTGTCTTGTTGCAGGTTACTTCGGGCGCGCTTTGCATTGTCCGGCTTTTTAATGGCTGAACTGGAGAGTTGCCTTGAAAGGCTGCTTTGTACTTCCGCTGCGAGGGCCGCCGTGTGCTCCTCCGTACGGATGGAGCGTTCTGTGTTTCCGCTGACCGTAATTACTCCTCGAGGGCCTGGCATCTTGAGCTTGAGATATGCGTAGTGCGGCACCGCATTGAATTTAGCGAATGCGGTTCGTCCGAGCAGGGCGTGATAGCCACTGCGGAATGGGACTATATCGAAGATTAACTCTTCGCTTCGGAAGTTATCCGGAGATCCGAAGACCACATCAAGTGTTATCGAGCCTGTGCAATTGCCCTCTACACCTGGTATGACGCCTTTAAAGGTCGTCCTTGTGGGCTTGATCCTTGATGGATCTATGCCCATTTTCCGCACTGTATCCTGATAAAGCAGGTTCAGGCTACTGCCGCCGTCCATGAGGACTCTTGTGAGATGAAATCCGTCCACGATTGGGTCGAGGACCAGTGCAGCAAAACCGCCGTGACGGATGCTAGTGGGGTGGTCCCTTCGATCGAACGTGATCGGGCAGGAGGACCATGGGTTGAACTTTGGGGCGACTGGCTCCATCGCGTATATGTCCCGTAGCGCACGCTTCCTCTCCCGCTTGGGAATGTGGGTCGCGTATATCATGTTCACCGTCCGAACTTGTTGGGGAAACCCCTTCTGTCCATTGTTGTTCGGCGGCCTGGGCTCCTCCTCGTCGTCGCTGTTCAGCCCCTTGTCCTTGTGTTCGGCTCTTAAATTGCCTGCCTGCTTGAACACCCAACAATCCCTGTTGGTGTGATTGGCTGGTGTCGGTGTCAAAACCGGCGGATCTCGGGCAGGGGGTCCCGAACTGTGCGTCAAGGTCGAATGGTAACAGGAGACAAGGGACACTTTATTTTACCCAGGTTCGGGCCCTCTTGATGGAGGTAAAACCCTACTCCTGCTAGATTAATGTTGATGATATGGGTAGTACAAGAGTAGATCTACCGCGAGATCAAGGAGGCTAAACCCTAGAAGCTAGCCTATGGTATGATTGTGTATGATGATGGTTGTATCGTTGTCCTACGGACTACAACCCTTCGGTTTATATAGACACCGGATAGGGTTAGGGTTACACAGAGTCGGTTACATTGATAGGAGATCTTGAATATCCGCACGCCTAGCTTGGCTTCCACGCCAAGAAAAGATCCTTCCGGACACGGGACGAAGTCTTCAATCTTGTATCTTCATAGTCCTGGAGTCCGGCTGAAGGTATAGTTCGGCTATCCGAACACCCCCTAATCCAGGACTCCCTCAGTAGCCCCTGAACCAGGCTTCAATGACGACGAGTCCGGCGCGGAAATTGTCTGCGGCATTGCAAGGCGGGTTCCTCCTCCAAGTTCTTCAAGAAGATTATAAACACCACAAGATAGTGTCCGACTCTGCAAAATAAGTTTCCACATATTGCCATACAGAGAATAATATTAACACAAATCAAATCTGCTGACGTATCCCGCAGTGCGTCATAACACTGCAGCCAAGCCTTCTACATAAATTGTTTTCATTGTTCCACCTCGGCGTGTTCAGCAAGGTGGTTTCCTTGGCACGTCTTGTCGAAGCAGAGATCATGTGCCCCCTTTAACGGGATTCTCATTAATACGGACGTGGGTAACCCAACCGCTCCATTTACCACGGCGCTCGAAAGCAAGTGAGTTTTATTAGGTAGGTGGGGACGCATAACCGCATCCGCCTATATAAGGGGATAAGAATCCGCCTTTTTTACCTACGCCTTCTTCCTCCTTTGCCCATCCATCTCTTGCACACTCAAGCTCTAGCGCCCAAGTCCGCTCTTCCTTCCTCAACCTTCTCCAGCAATGTCCAGAGCGGGAGGCAAGTGGATGGTTTCCTCCGTGACGGAGGCTCAAATCAAAAAGCTAAGGAGATCCGGATACTTGTCCAAGGACATCCCGCATCGGCTTCCTGAGAAGGGGCAGCTTCTTCCTACCCCAAGGCCCCATGAGAGGGTAGTGTTTCTTCCCCACTTCCTGCGCGGACTGGGATTTCCACTTCACCCATTTGTCCGGGGGCTCATGTTCTACTACGGCCTGGATTTCCACGATCTGGCCCCGAACTTTGTTCTCAACATCTCGGCGTTTATCGTCGTGTGTGAGGCCTTTCTCCGGGTCCGCGCCCACTTCGGCCTCTGGCTCAAGACCTTCAACGTCAAGCCCAAGGTGGTGTCCGGCACCCAGGCGGAGTGCGGAGGCGCTATGGTTGGCAAGATAGCCAACGTTCTCTGGTTCGATGGCTCCCTTGTGGAGTCCCTAAAGGGGTGGCAGGCTGGGTGGTTTTACATCACCGAGCCCCACGATCCGAAATGGGTCACGGCCCCTGAGTTCAGATCTGGACCCACCACGCGGCTCATGTCCTGGAAAGAGACAGGCCTGTCGTGGGGCAACGAGGAGGAAGTGACTGGGTTGCAAACATGCATCCAGTCCCTGGTGGACAAGCCAATCCGGCTTGCCAATATAGTCCAGGTCATGCTCATTCGCCTGATCCTCCCGTGACAAGAACGGGAATTTACTTTGTGGGAATTCGACCCGGCGCAGCACCAAACCCTTAGTAGGCTATTCGACACGACATATGAAGACGTTTGGAAGGTGCTGACTAAAGGCGCCGAGTCCCCCACATCCGCCTCCGAGGATCGCGGATACAGCTCGCAGCGCAACGCTGGCGAGGTAAGCTATCTATACCTTTGACAGGCTCATTAAGCTCTTCTGCATGGATTAACTCTATGTGGGATCTAAACTCCCTTTACCTTTGACAGGCTTGGCAGGAGGTATCCGGACCAATTAACTGTCCGGCTCCTCTACCCGAAGACCCGGCCCCAGCTCTCTTGGTGAAGCTAATGGCTCCGACACCTTACGTGGTGCCGAAGAGGAAGGCCAAGAAGAAGAAAACCACCGGGACTCGAAAAAGTTCCCGCAACATGGTGGTGTCGGACTCGTCGTCTGACGAGTCCGCAACGCCCTCCTCTCGTGAAAACTAGGAGGAGGAACAAGGAACCTCTCCCCCTCCGGCGAGGGGAGCAAAGAAGAAGAAGGCCGCCCCAACGGGGGAGGCCGAGGGGTCGAGGAAAAGGAAGACCCCTCTGCCGGACTACTCCCTCTACGCCGAAGAGGGAGGAGAGGAGCTGCCGTACAGAACCAAGCGTCCAGCAAAATCGTAGTGTTTGTATACCAGACTGACTCGTGATATTCTTTTAATGCGCGGCTTTCCCTAATATCGAACGTAATTTATGCAGCCCGCCCCGGGCCGGACTCGACGATTCGTCGAGCGGCTCCCTGGATTCGTCGGACGTGAACTCTGTTCCGCCCGCGGTCTCCCCCTGCGGGGCGGACGACACCGAAGCGGCGCCCCGCCAAGCTTCGGGGCAGGAGGAGATGGTCCTGGAGGAGCCACAAGGCAATCCTACGGATCCCAAGAGTAAAGGGGACGAAACCCCCCAGGGCTCCAAGTCCGGCTTTGTGCCGGACACCGCGCCAGACTCGACAGTCCTGGTCCGCGGTGGGCGAACTCCTTCCAAGAGGAGTAAGCCATCTGAGCCGGCGGCTCCGTCCAACCGGAGGCGCCGGACAATCTGCTGGAGGTGCTTAAGGGCGCTGCCATCGATGAGGAGCACTGTACTGTTATGAGTACGGTGATCCAAAGGGTTCAGTCCGCCAAGAGCGGACTGAATGAAGCTTGTGCTAGCCTTCTAACAGGCTTCGAGGTAAGTAAAAATATGTCAAATTATTTACCGCATAGACAGTAGCCCCTGATGCTCTGTTCGGTGTTCGGAAAGAAAAGCCGGATAGAGGATCTAATAATTTTCGCAGGAGTCTAAAAAAAAGTTAAATATGCGTATGCAGGCTTCGCTGCTTTCCACCGCCGCATTGACTGCGCAGGTGGAAGTCCTTATAAAGGACCTCGGGCGGTCCGAGCAAGAGCTCGGCCTTGCCAAACGGCAGCTCGAGGAGAAACAAGGTAAGAAATACCCCAAAAAGAAAGGTGCCTATAGAGAGGCTTGATTGCAGAAAGAAATAACAGGATTGTGCTGCTTATTATAGGGGCCACAGCCGAGGTGACAACCCTGAAGCAGGCGCTGGCTGAGGCCGAGAAGAAAACGGCCGAGGAGCGCGCCGAGCGAGAAAGGCTTGGGGTCCAAGCCGGCGAGGTGCAGCAAGAGCTGCAAGCTCTCATGAAAAAACATGAGGGTTTGGAGCTTGAGGCGAAAACGCAAGCATCCGAGCTCGCCTCGGCCATTGAGACCGCCAAGAGTGCCAAGGCCGAAGCCCAGAAGGCCCTCCAAGAGTTGGAGGATGTGAAATAGATAGCAGCGGGTAAGGCATTCTCAATGCAAAGTAGGAATATAAAAGTAAATTACCTATTACTTACCCGAATCCGGAGTTCTCCAGGGGCGTTCTTCGATCTTCCCCGCAGCGCATCTGACGCCGCCGCGTTCTACCGAGATGAAGAGGGCAGCTCGACGGAGAGTGTGTTCTGGTCTCAGTATTCTGAGGCGGACTCCCTGTGCCCTTGAGCGATCAGCTGAAACAGCTGGCCGAGCTCCACAAGCCGGCCAAACAGGCCATGAAGGGCTTACTAGTTCGGCTGTGGCCTGGAGAGGCCCTGCCTGGGAGCTATTTGGGGCTAGTGCGGCGGCTGGTGGAGGCCTGTCCACGGTTTGAGGTCATCAAGCGCTCCGTCTGTATTGAAGATGCCCGGAGGACCCTTGCCCGTGTAAGGGTACACTGGGGCAAGCTGGACGGAGAGAAGCTGGTGAAGGACGGGCCGCCGCAGGGGAAGGAGCATCGCAAGCCCGAGAACTACTACAAGGAAGTTCTCGCCGGAGCCCGCCTTGTCGCGGATGAATGTACTAAAGATGTAATATTTGAATGAACTCGCTCGTTTGTATCCTGTGCGCTGAAAACTTGTTCATATGCGCAAAGCAATGCTTATTGAATTGAAAATATTATTTTCTGTGCGGCCGTTTATCAAAAATTGAGAGATGGCCAGTCGTCGGCTTCTGCCCCCATGCCACTAATGCTGGGGTGTTCGGGATAAACCTGAGGGCTCTTGTTCCCATAGTTGGGTCCTTCGAGGGAGGCGCTCAGCACAGCAAACCAGGCAATTGGACTATAATGCTTGAACACTCTCACTTAGCCATAGAACGTTATAATTTTATATTTCGGCGAAGCCCCTAGTTCGGAAGGCCGAATTCGGGGCGCTATCCACGCCTTTGGCCGGGACATAACCAGCTCCTCGCTCGAAGCGGCATAAGCCTTTAAGGACTCGAAAACCTCTCGAACGGCGACCGGTCTCACGCCTTATCATGACAGTCTGTTTTAGCTTTCTCCACTGAGGTGCTCAACCCACCTGAACTGGGGCACAATCGCAGTGGTTCTCCTAGTGCTACCTTAGCCGATATAGCGGAACGTAAGGCACCAAAACATAGGAGCCGGGCAAACCCAACATGTGACCAAAATCATGACTCGGAGCCGATGCATATAGTGCTATAAGTTCGGGGTGCCGCACTTGTGAAAGTGTACGGACTTCTCACAACCAGATAGAAGGGTAATGAAGCCCCTGGCGTGGTTTGCCGTACCATGGTGTACGGGTGCGATGATGTTATTTAATAAACATATATATATAAAAAGAGGATAATGCAAAAGATAGACAAAAAGCTATGCATTGTTTATAAAGAGGCTATTTATCAAAGCCGAACGATACAAGTAGTGCGATAAGCAAAAAGGATATTAGTCTATTTAACATGTCCTGACCAGGCGCAGGCCGCGAAGTTTAGAAACAGATATATTGCTCGAAATAGAGACCACCTGAGAATTCCGGAGTGCGGCATAGCTTTGTCTGCTTTCCTGGGTCTTGCATCGTCTGTGCGGCAACACTGCTGAACAGGTATCCAGAGTATGGAGTCCTGAAAGTAAAAAAGAAAAAAACCGGCAGCCCCTAGTACGTTTGACGTCGTGTTGTAGGCATGCAGTTAATGTGCCCCTCCCCCTGTGCCCATGGAATTTTAAGGGCGTAATTGTGTACTCGAGGTACTTGCTCCGCTATGTTGCGATGGCTGGGTTCAGGGCCGTATTGCTACGCTTGCTCTGATCGTGCTAGGTGGTCTTGTTGCAGGTTACTTCGGGCGCGCTTTGCATTGTCCGGTTTTTTAACGGCCGGACTGGAGAGTTGCCTTAAGAGGCTGCTTTGTACTTCCGCTGCGAGAGCCGCCGTGTGCTCCTCCGTACGGATGGAGCGTTCGGTGTTTCCGCTGACTGTGATTACTCCTCGAGGGCCTGGCATCTTGAGCTTGAGATATGCGTAGTGCGACACTGCATTGAATTTAGCGAATGCGGTTCGTCCGAGCAGGGCATGATAGCCACTGCGGAACGGGACTATATCGAAGATTAACTCTTCGCTTCGGAAGTTATCCGGAGATTCGAAGACCACATCCAGTGTTATTGAGCCTGTGCAATTGGCCTCTACACCTGGTATGACGCCTTTGAAGGTCGTCCTTGTGGGCTTGATCCTTGATGGATCTATGCCCATTTTCCGCACTGTATCCTGATAAAGCAGGTTCAGGCTACTGCCGCCGTCCATGAGGACTCTTGTGAGATGAAATCCGTCCACGATTGGGTCAAGGACCAGTGCGGCAAAACCGCCGTGACGGATGCTAGTGGGGTGGTCCCTTCAATCGAAAGTGATCGGGCAGGAGGACCATGGGTTAAACTTTGGGGCGACTGGCTCCATCGCGTATACGTCCCGTAGGGCACACTTCCTCTCCCGCTTGGGAATGTTGGTCGCGTATATCATGTTCACCGTCCGCACTTGTGGGGGAAACCCTTTTTGTCCACTATTGTTCGGCGGCCTGGGCTCCTCCTCGTCGTCGCTATTCAGCCCCTTGTCTTTGTGTTCGGCTCTTAACTTGCCTGCCTGCTTGAACACCCAACAGTCCCTATTGGTGTGATTGGCTGGCCTTTCGGGGGTGCCGTGAGTCTGGCACGAGCGATCGAGTATCCGAATCCCAACCTCGCAGGCCATAGTCCGCCCTGGGCTCTCCTGATAAAGAGAGAGACTTGAGAGAATTCAGGATATCATTGAGAGGTGAGCACTGAAAGATGTCCGCGGCGGTGAACTCCATTACAAGCGCCCAATCAGATTTGATCGGCAGGCGCACGGAAGGCCCGGAGTTAGAAGAAGAGTCCGTCTCCTTGGAGTCCTGGGCCGTGCGGAGTACGGGGCTGGTGTTCGGCTCGATCGCCTTTGAGATCGCAGCCCCTGAGGTGACGTCCAACCGTTCATCCTCGGAGAACGCAGCGGGCTCCGAGTCAAGGATCGGGGCCGGAGCGTGTGCGGCCTCCAGGGCACTGTTCGGAGGCAGAGCTATATCATGCCCCTCGAGATAGTGCGGCGCGCTTGGCTGTGGCTCGAATCCGTCGAAGATCAAGTCTCCGCGGATATCCGTCGTGTAGTTTAAGCTTCCAAACCTGACTTGATGGCCAGGGGCGTAGCTTTCGATCTGCTCCAGATGACCAAGCGAATTGGCCCGTAGAGCGAAGCCGCCGAAGGCGAAGATCTGTCCGGGGAGGAAAGTCTCACCCTGGACCTCATCGTTGTTGATGATCAAAGGAGCCATCTGGCCTAAAAGCAACAACACAGAGGAACTCTCAATGAAAGCACCAATGTCTGTGTCAAAACCGGCGGATCTCGGGTAGGGGGTCCCGAACTATGCGTCAAGGTCGGATGGTAATAGGAGACAAGGGACACTTTATTTTACCCAAGTTCGGGCCCTCTTGATGGAGGTAAAACCCTACTCCTGCTAGATTAATATTGATGATATGGGTAGTACAAGAGTAGATCTACTGCGAGATCAAGGAGGCTAAACCCTAGAAGCTAGCCTATGGTATGATTGTGTATGATGATGGTTGTATCGTTGTCCTACGGACTACAACCCTCCGGTTTATATAGACACCGGATAGGGTTAGGGTTACATAGAGTCGGTTACATTGATAGGAGATCTTGAATATCCGCACGCCTAGCTTGGCTTCCACGCCAAGAAAAGATCCTTCCGGACACGGGACGAAGTCTTCAATCTTGTATCTTCATAGTCCTGGAGTCCGGCTGAAGGTATAGTTCGGCTATCCGAACACCCCCTAATCCAGGACTCCCTCAGCTGGCCTTTCGGGGGTGCCATGAATCTGGCACGAGCGGTCGAGTATCCGGTCCAAACTAGACGGGCCCTGGGTATTCTTTTTAAATGGCCTTTTCCATTGACCGGATTTATAGCCTCTGAATCCGGCATTAACTGCCGTATCCTCATTGTTGTCGCTGCTAACGCGGCGCTTTTGATTATTTCGACGTGACCTGCCACTTTTGTCCTTGGTATCCGAATTACCAGGCTTCTTCGATAAGTTGTTGCTGCGAGCTAGCCAGCTATCTTCGCCCGCGCAAAAGCGGGTCATGAGTGTTGTGAGGGCTGCCATGGTTTTCGGCTTTTCCTGTCCCAGGTGCCGGGCAAGCCACTCGTCGCGGATGTTATGTTTGAAGGCTGCTTGGGCCTCTGCGTCCGGACAATCGACTATCTGATTTTTCTTTGTTAGGAACCGTGTCCAGAATTGCCTGGCCGATTCTTCTGGCTGCTGAATTATGTGGCTTAGGTCGTCGGCGTCCGGTGGCCGCACATAGGTCCCCTGGAAGTTGTCGAGGAATGCGGCTTCCAGGTCCTCCCAAGAACCGATTGAGTCCGCTGGTAGGCTGTTAAGCCAGTGCCGGGCTGGTCCTTTAAGCTTAAGGGGTAGGTATTTGATGGCGTGTAGATCATCGCCACGTGCCATGTGGATGTGAAGGAGATAATCCTCAATCCATACTGCCAGATCTGTCGTACCATCGTACGACTCGATATTGACGGGTTTGAAACCCTCTGGGATTTTATGATCCATTACTTCGTCTGTGAAGCATAGTGGGTGTGCGGCGCCCCTGTACTGGGGTATGTCATGACGCAGCTCGGAAGAGCTGTACCTGCTGTGTTCGGCCCGGCCGGATTTATTGTGTCCGGAGTGAAGATCATCACGTGTCGTCGGGCGTGCGCGCGATCCATAGATCGATCTTGTTTGCTTTGCTTTATCCTCCAGTACGTCTCGCAGGTCTGGCTCGTTTTCCCGTGCCTTAGTTGAACGGCACCGGGACATGGCTTGCTTAAGGGTTCGACAGGCCTCTCTGTTGCGGCCACGGGGTGGCCGGTCTGCCATGTCATATGTTTCCCCCTCTGATTGGGGTAGCAGCCTGCGCTTAGGATAATTTTTGGAGGGGCGCCCGAGTTCATACTCTTCGGCCGCAAGGACTTCAGTCCATCTATCAGCTAGCAAATTTTGATCAGCTCTAAGCTGTTGCTGCTTTTCTTTAGGCTGTTCACCGTGGCTAGAAGCCTGCGTTGAAAATGCTCTTGTTCGGCGGGGTCTGATGGTACGACGAATTCGTCGTCGTCGAGGCTTGCCTCGTCTTCGGGGGGAGGCATGTAGTTATCTTCCTCGACCTCTCGCTCTGTCGCTCTCTCATGAGGGCTGGCTTTTCCATCTTCCTGCGCCGAATCTTGCTGGTTCTGGTGTTCTTCGGCGCTGTCCGGGGTAGTATTATCTCCCGTGCCAGAATCACCATTTCTGCTGTGGCGGGATTTGGAGCGACGCCGTTGGCGCCGGCGTTTTGGCGGTTTTTTTGAGTTGTCGTCTTCCGCTGTTCCATCGCCATCCGCATCCTTTGGAGCATCCACGATATATATGTCATATGATGAGGTGGCGGTCCAGCGCCCTACAGGTGCTGGATCTTGTTCGTCTCCTCCTTCGTCGTCCATACCGTCGAAGTCTTCGGAGCCGAAGTCAAGCATGTCGGTTAAGTCGTCGATAGTGGCTATTAAGTGGGTGGTGGGTGGGCTTTGAATTTCTTCGTCGTCCGAATCCCAACCTCGCAGACCATAGTCCGGCCTGGGCTCTCCTGATAAAGAGAGAGACTTGAGAGAATTCAGGATATCACCGAAAGGTGAGCACTGAAAGATGTCCGCGGCGGTGAACTCCATTACAGGCGCCCAATCAGATTCGATCGGCGGGGGCACGGAAGGCACAGAGTTCGGAGAAGAATCCGACTCCTTGGAGTCATGGGCCGTGCGGAGTGCGGGGTTGGCGTTCGGCTCGATCGCCTTTGAGATCGCAGCCCCCGAGGTGACGTCCAACCGTTCATCCTCGGAGAACGCAGCGGGCTCCGAGTCAAGGATCGGGGCCGGAGCGTGTGCGGCCTCCAGGGTACTTTTCAGAGGCAGAGCTATATCATGCCCCTCGAAATAGTGCGGCGCGCTTGGCTGTGGCTCGAACCCGTCGAAGATCAAGTCTCCGCGGATATCAGCCGTGTAATTTACGCTTCCAAACCTGACTTGATGGCCAGGGGCGTAGCTTTCGATCTGCTCCAGATGACCAAGCGAATTGGCCCGCAGAGCGAAGCCGCCGAAGACGAAGATTTGTCCGGGGAGGAAAGTCTCACCCTGGACCTCATCGTTGTTGATGATCAAAGGAGCCATCGGTCCTAAAAGCGACGACACAAAGGAACTCTCAATGAAAGCACCAATGTCGGTGTCAAAACCGGCGGATCTCGGGTAGGGGGTCCCGAACTGTGTGTCAAGGTCGGATGGTAACAGGAGACAAGGGACACTTTATTTTACCCAGGTTCGGGCCCTCTCGGTGTAGGTAAAACCCTACTCCTGCTAGATTAATAATTATGATATGGGTAGTATAAGAGTGGATCTACCACGAGATCAAGGAGGCTAAACCCTAGAAGCTAGCCTATGGTATGATTGTGTATGATGATGGTTGTCCTACGGACTAAAACCCTCCGGTTTATATAGACACCGGATAGGGTTAGGGTTACACAGAGTCGGTTACAATGGTAGGAGATCTTGAATATCCGCACGCCTAGCTTGCCTTCCACGCCAACAAAAGATCCTTCCGGACACGGGACGAAGTCTTCAATCTTATATCTTCATAGTCCTGGAGTCCGGCTGAAGGTATAGTCCGGCTATCCGAACACCCCCTAATCCAGGACTCCCTCAATAACCCTCAAGCCAAACCTCCTTTACTTGATGCCACTTCCGATTTTTCCTTGTGGAGAGTTGCTACGCAGGACCATCTTCGATATGGAAATGATGAGATGCTGGAGATCTTGGAGTATGGTTACCATGTTGTTGATCCAAAGAATCCTACACCAAGAGAAATTTATGACAAGAATCTCAATGACACTACAACCATGTGTATAAGGAGAGGTATGGTTGAAAAGCAAAGGAGACCTTTCATACACATCACAACTGCCAAGGAACTATGGGAAATTATTGTAAGATCCAAGACCGGTACCTCCACCCTTCGGAGTGCTTAATGAGAAATTGCCAAGGGGCAATTGCAAAACTTTTGTATGGAGAAAGGTGAAACTCCCAATCAACTCCTTGAGCGTCTCATGACTCTCACCGCTGACATTGAGTTGTTTGAGTGTGACAAGACACAAGATGGACTCAACATGACTAAGCGATTCCTTGTGGACAAGTTGCTTCATGCTCTTGCCCCATATCACCACCAAATGGTGTGGGACATAATACAACACCATGCCTTCAAGGAAATGACTACAGATGACATCATATCCACTTTCCAACTATTTGAAGAGTCAAAGGCAAACGCTACAAAACATCTTGCCATGCATGGTACTCCAACATTAAAAATCAATCTTGCGTTGAAGGCCAAGCATGTATGTGAAGAAGAGCAAAGTGAAGAAGAAGAAGATGATGATGAGATTGAATCTGATGAGGGCCCTTCATATGAAGACATGGCTCTCTTTGTCAAGAAGTTTAGCGCATGAAATTTCAAAGGAAGATTCCAGAAGAAGAAAGTGAGAAAATGCTACAACTGTGAAGAAACCAACCACTTCTCCAATGAGTGTCCTCATGAGAAGAGAGAAGATAAACCAAGGTTTCCCAAGACCTTTGAACTCCAAGCTCAAGAAGAGAGACGGGAAAGCAATGGTTGCTCAAGAAGAATCCGATACGGAGGATGTTAGTGGTGTTGCCGGAGTTGCTCAAGATTCTCAAAACACGTTGAGGCTAGTCAACAAGAGTGGTGATGTTGTCACCTACAACTACATGAAGGACTACAAGGGAAACGCTCTCAAGTGCCTAATGGAAAATGCCGTGATAAAAGATGAAGAGGACCAAAGCTCTCCTGACAAGGTCAAGGTAACCCCATGATCAAAGCCTCCTCTTTTCGCTCCTCCTACTCCTAGTGATGAGTATCTTGATGCAGAGGATAGTTATGAGGATTATGATATAGATGATCCTATGCTTGCTAAACTAAATAAGTTCATGTGCTACCTCAAAGGAAAGAAGCTCACTATGTTTCGTATGCTTATGGAGATCGTGAGTAAGCACACCATCACCATTAAGGAACTCGAAACCCTCGTTACCGAGGAAAAGGAAAAATATGAAATCCTTGAGTGTAAAGTCCAATATGAGGAATCACGAAATGATGAACTATGCTTGAAAATTGGTGCAAACATTGATGTTCATACTAAAGATCTTGCCTCCTTGAAAAAGACTATTGACTCTTGCATAGAGTTGATGAATGATAAAAGTAAGCTTGTAAAGTCTAATACTTCTCTCTCTAAGGATAGTGAGCTCCTATCCGCGTCCCTCAAGACTAAGGAAGAAGAGCTCACCCTTCTTAAAAAGAGTTTTGAGATGCTCAAGCTTACTTATCTTGAAACTCTAGCCAAGGCTTACTCTTCTCCTATTATCAATGTTGATGCATGTACTACTAACTCTAGTAGTGATCTAGCACCTATTCTTGACGAGAATCACTTTCTCAAGGCTCAAATCAAGCAAGGTCTCATGACATGTGCTCAAGGGCAAAATAACCTTGATGAGGTACCGAGGCAACACAATGAGGTGTTTGCCAAAGAGGGGCTCGGGTTTAACCCAAGCGCAATCAAGAAGAAGACGTCTTCTCAAAAGTGCACCACCCCTCTAAAAGAAACTTTTGCACGAGTAGGGCACAAGGAGAAAGGTAAGGTTGTTAGTGAGAAGGCCACAAGGGGCATGCCTACTCTCAACAACCCAAAAGAGTTCATGCCACCATCCTATGTACTTCATAAGACTAAGGATGGAGAAGTTTATGCAAAGTTTGTTGGTCCTTGAAATGCATTTCAGTTTTATGCTATTTGGGTCCCTAAGACCCTTGTGACTAACTTGAGAGGTCCCATTGCAAAATGGGTGCCTCTAACCAAGTAATAATTGTGTGTAGGTTGCCTTCTCCGGTGGAGTAAAATGGGTGATTGATAGTGGATGTACCAATCATATGACCAGAGATAGCAAATTGCTCTACGATTTCATGGAGGCTATTCAACTATTTATGAGCATTATGTTTGGTGGAGGATCAAAAGGACAGGTACTCGGGTTGGGCAAGGTGGCTATCACAAATGACATGTCTCTTGCAAATGCCATGCTTGTCCAATCCCTTAAATATCATTTGCTTTCTGTTCGCCAATTGGCTGTTGTTGGTTATGATACACTATTTGGACTAACGAATGTGAAAGTCTTTAAGAGAGATACTCTTGAAGTGGCCTTTGTTGGAGAGTTGGATGGCAACCTTTACACGGTTGATTTGTCGAAAGAGAGCACATTCCATGCAACTTGTCTAATGGCCAACGCCGACAAGGGGTGGCTATGGCATCGCCGGCTAGCCCATGTCGGCATGAGAAATCTTCAAGATCTCTTAAAGGGTAATCACATCCTTGGACTAACAAATGTCTCTTTTGAGACAGATCGTGTGTGTAGTGCATGCATTGCCGGGAAGCAACATCAACCAAAGCACCCACCCAAGAATATTGTGTCTACTTCAAGGCCTTTGGAGCTCCTTCATGTGGATCTTTTTGGGCCTCCTTCATGCAATAGTCTTGGTGGGAAAAAGTATGGGCTTGTCATTGTTGATGATTACTCAAGATATACATGGGTCTTCTTCCTCAAGTCCAAGGACGAGACGAAGATCACCTTCATTGATTTTGCCAAGCAAGCTCAACGCAAGTTTGACAAAGAAATCTTAGCAATAAGAAGTGATAATGGCTCTGAGTTCAAGAACTACACCTTGGAAGAATTTCTTAGTGATGAAGGGATTGAGCATCAATATTCAGCTCCATACACTCCCCAACAAAATGGTGTAGCAGAAAGGAAGAACCGCACACTTGTGGAGATGGCAAGGTCCATGTTGGATGAATACAAGTCCCCACATAGTTTTTGGGCCGAAGCTTTCAACACCGCATGCCTTGCATCAAACCGACTCTTCACTACTAGGGAAAAGCCTAGTAGCAGCGTGGGTTTTAGGCCTATCAGTAGCGCGGGCAGATGCGCTACTGATAAGGCGCTACAACTAACGTATAGCAGTAGCGTGCCTCTGCCCGCGCTACTGATAGATCGACTTAGTAGTAGCGACTTCCCGGAGGTGCACTACTGGTAATTAGTAGTAGCGCTTCTCCCTGCCCGCGCTGCTACTATTATTTCGTATTTTATTTCTTTTTTATTTCATGTTGTATTCGTACACCTTTACACAAGTTTTCATACAACAGGAATTTAGAAATTGTTTTGAAATCATAATGAGTTATTACATCACGGGTGAAAGAACCGTGGACTAGTTTCAAGTGGATGGACATCCACTTGAAACTAATCCGCAGTTCTTTCACCCAATGATATAATAAATATCATCATCATCATATCATTACCAACTTATCATCATAATACATCATTGTTATATAACACCTCCTCAAGATCATCATTTTCATCAATGAGACATCACATAGCAAATTGGTCACTAGTCATAATCACAAGTACTCCTCGTCATCAACTCTAACACATTGTATCACATAATAAACATATTGTACCTCATAGGACCTACTACATTTTCTTAGGACCTACTATATTCTCTAAGGTAAAATAGCAAAAAAACAAGATAGCCCCTGACTCTCCATTATGGAGAATGGAGATTATCCTGTCTCCAATTCTTGCCTTTCGCTTAATGTTACTTCCAAGAACCTCCTTGCGAATATCCAAACATTTTTTCCATTCTTTGATTAGCATGTGTTCACCCGTTTTATAAATCCGATATGCACAGGTGAGCTCCTTAGATTGACCTGGCTGTAGGTTCATAACTGCAAGGCGACCATTCTGATACATCAGATGAGGCACACAATCCATCGGGATTTCCTGTTGAAAAACATAGTAATAACTTCATAGTTAGCAATGATGCATGTACTAGTTTTAGAAGTATGCAAAAGATGCACGGATGTCGTAATAGTAAAAAATCTTACCAGGGTATCTCCATAGAAGTTACCGTGGTTCAACACGTGCACTAGTGGCACGTATTCACCATAATTTGGAGGAGTTCGATAATAGGTATTGTAATTCTGAAGAAAAGTAATAAGCAATTAGATGATTTTTCTCCTTATAAGTTAATTCGGAGCCATCAGTGTAGTGGGTTTTGTCTACCATCTTCTGCACATTCTTTGAAGATTCAAAATAAGCTGCCAATGGAAATAAGCTGTCAACTATTTTGAAATAAACAATATAAATTAGTTAATAACTATGTTTGAGAAACTCACATTGCGGTAGAATCGGAAGCGTATCAACAAGGACCCAAATGTCCATATTGTCTTGCTCGATGTCAGGATTACCAAGATCCATGGCGACAATCATACCCTCTTTAAAACCATACATTTTGCAAAGTGCTTCCCAATTTTGGCAACCAAAATGGGTTACGCTCTGAGAATTGTACAGATTTACTTCAAAATCGATATCATGATGGGTCCTTAGGTGTATTTTCTTTGTTTCATAATTTTCATGGTCTTCAAAACCCATCATCTCCAAGACATAGCGTCCTGCATGGCATGGGATAAGCTAGTCGAATTGTAAAAGATGAAAATTAGACGTTGAAATAGTTGAAGTCATGCTTAATTACGAAAAAAACACTTGTCGTTGTTGCGTACCGTTTCAACATCCAAGGTCTCCTCGAGCTTAATGCTGAAGCGCCGATCTTCATCCAGCTCAATGAACCTGTTGCACATACCTCGATCATCGTGGCACCAGCTGCACTGCCCCGGGAGACTGTCGTCGTTCGAGTACGACATTTCCTACGTTCATAATTCAAAGATTAAACTTGTACATATTGTAGCACAAGTCATGCCAGAATTCACGGAAAAATCTGGCATGACTTTTGCTAAAAAAGGACATATTGAGCGCCTGAAATTTGCCGGAACGGAAATTAATCAACACTCCGGCAAAACATAGGCCACTCGGAGGTGTAACCAAAACATGAAATAATTGCTTAAACTAAAAAATAACAACAAATATGGCATGTTCAACTAGTTCTATTAATTCAACTAGTTCTTACTAAATATAAACTTAGTATAAAAAGAAAAAAAACTAGTTCTTTCTAAAAATAAAGTAGTTCAACTATTTATTAATTTACTTACTATACTAGTTCAACTAAAACTTAACTAGTTCAACTAAAACTAAACTAGTTCTATTAATTCAACTCGTTCTTACTAAATATAAACTTACTATAAATAGAAAGAAACTAGCACATCTACTACTACTAATTAACATCTAACTACTACATCTACTACTAATTAACATCTACTACTGCTAATTATACAACTAGTTTACCATCACTACTAGTAATTAATATCCACTACTTCTAAAAATCATTATCTATGAACCCTAAATTAACATCTACTACTACTAAAATCATCTACTAACTAAGCAAAGAGAGAGGGGGTGGGGGAGGGGTGGGGGGCTTACAGAGGGAGAGACGATGGCGGGGAGGTGCTCGGCGACGGAGGGGCGGTGAGGGCGGGCTCGGGATCGGGAGGCGCCGGGCTCGGTCGAGGGTGGCGGTGGTGAGGTCGAGGACAGCGACAGTGTGGTCGAGAGCGGCGGCGGTGAGGTTGAGGAAGGGCGGCGGCGGCGGCGGTGAGGGCAGGCGCGCTCGGGCTCGGGCGGCGGCGACAGGAGTAGGGGAACAGGCCGGGGGGAAGGAGGACTTAGCGAAATTTTGGGCCGGGGGTGGTTAACTCGAACTAGCAGTAGCGCTCATATGGAAAACGCGCTATAGCTAACTTATCTATAACGCGTTTTAGAGAAAACCGCTACTACTAATGGAAGCAGTTATTTCTTTTGTTTATCCCAATATCAGTAACGCTTTGTCCTGAAAAAACGCTATAAGTCTAAGCAATGTAAAAACATAAAAAATATACGTTGGTCATCATTGATCTTTTTGTGTATAATCTAAATAGTCAACATGAATCCTCACTTTACCTGTATAGGTACAGGCGAGGATTCATATTGCAACCACAAATCATACACATATAGTTCAATGAAGACTAAGTGCTCGAGATAGGTTGAGAAGTAACATATTTAAGGTGGTAAACACCTTGCTGGCTTAGCAGTATGGGACTAAACTTAATTAGTTGCGGTGATACTTAGCAGTAGCGAGTTTTGAAGAAAACCGCTGCTACTAAGTTCTTTAGCAGTAGCGTGTCCATGGGAAGGGCGCTACTACTATATCTAGCCTGGAGGCAACACCGTGGCAATTATAGTAGTAGCGCTCTTTTCACCTAGAGCGCTACTGCTACTTAGTCATTAGTAGCGCTCTTTTCTGAAGCTCGCTACTGCTAATTAGCAGTAGCGCCTGTTTTTAGACCGCGCTGCTGCTAAGATTCTGTGTATAAGGTTTTCCTTAGTAGTGCTTCCTCCGCACTATATTGGAAAAGACTCCATATGAGCTCTTAACTGGGAACAAGCCAAATGTCAAGTACTTTTGTGTATTTGGGTGCAAATGTTTCATCCTCAACAAAAGAGAACGGTTAGGAAAATTTCAATCCAAAACCATTGAGGCATATTTGTTGGCTATGGATCAAGCTCTCACGCCTATAGAGTCTACAACAAATCCAATGGATGTGTTGTAGAAACTTGTGACATGGTGTTTGATGAATTTAATGGCTCCCATGGGGAGCAAGTTGATCTAAGTGATGTAGGTGAAGAAGATTCCTCTCGAGATATTTTGACCATGGGTGTTGGTGCACTTCTTCCAATGGAACAAGAACCTCATGATGAAGAAGAAGAAGATGGAAGCTTCACGCATCATCAAACTACTTCAACACCCATACCACCACAAGCTCCTATTGCTCAACCAATGCCCATAGACCAAGAACAAGATGATGATCAAGTTCCTCTTCATGATAATCATCAAGAACAAGATCATCCTCAAGGGCAAGAACAAGAAAGTGCAATCATTGATGATGAACCTCAACAAATGCAAGATGAAGAAGAAGATCTTCCACCACACATTAATGACCCATATGTTGAGGACGTGGATGATGGACATGAATGTTGAGCCTCTCAAGGTACAAGAGGCATTGATGGACAATGATTGGCTTGTTGCTATGCAAGAAGAGTTGAACAGTTTTGAACGCAACCAAGTGTGGTCATTAGTCAAGAGGCCAACTACGGAGCACAGCGTCATTCGAACGAAGTGGATTTTCAAGAACAAGCAAGATGAGAATGGTGCAATCATCCGTAACAAGGCAAGGTTAGTGGCACAAGGGTACTCACAAGTTGAAGGTTTGGACTTTGGTGAGACCTTTTTCCCCGCTGCCGGTCTTGAATCCATTCGCATCTTACTTGCTTATGCTGCTTTCAATGGTTTTACATTACATCAAATGGATGTGAAGAGTGCTTTCCTTAACGGTCATCTACAAGAAGAAGTATTTGTATCGACTATGTGTATAAACTTCATAAGGCTTTGTATGGCCTCAAACAAGCACCTCGTGCTTGGTATGATCATCTTAAGAAGTTTTTACTCGATGATGGTTTTATGAGAGGGGTGGTCGATCCCACTCTTTTTACTAAGAGGGACAAGGGTGATCTTATGCCAAATCTATGTAGATGACATCATTTTTGGTTCTCCTAACATTCATTTGTGCAAGAAGTTTGCGGCTTCCATGAGCAAGAATTTTGAAATGTCACTCAATACGGATTTGAAGTTCTTCATCGGATTTCAAATTCAACAATTTCAAGAAGGAATTTTCTTGTCTCAAGAAAAATACCTCAAGGACATCCTAGAGAAGTTTGGCATGTCTGATGCTAGTCCATGTAAGACACCCATGCCAATGAAAATTGTACTCATTGAAGACACAAATGGTATTCCTTTCGACCCATCTATTTACCGCTCTATGATTAGTTCATTGCTTTATCTTTGTGCATCTAGACCAGACATCATGTTTAGTGTATGCATGTGTGCTAGATTTCTAGTTTTTCCTAAGGAAAGTCATCATAAGGCGGTTAAGCATATTCTTAGATACCTTGTTCACACTCCAAAGTTGGGTCTATGGTACCCCAAGGATGCTAAGTTTGATCTCATTGGGTACACGGATGCGGATTGGGCTGGAGACAAAGTGGATCGCAAGTCCACCTCTGGCACATGTCAGTTTATTGGACGCTCCTTGGTAAGTTGGTCCTCGAAGAAACAAAATTGTGTTGCCCTCTCCACCGCAGAAGCTGAATACATTGCAACCGCCAGTTGTGCAACTCAATTACTATGGATGAGGCAAACTTTGAAGGATTATGGTATCACCTATAGACACGTGCCTCTTCTATGTGATAATGAAAGTGCCATCAATATTGCTGAAAACCCCAAAGATCATACCCGCACCATGCACATTGACATTAGGTATCACTTCTTGAGAGATCATGTGGAGAAGGGTGATATTGACATTGCTCATGTTGGCACAGATATGCAACTTGCAGATATTTTCACGAAGCCATTGGATGAAGCAAGGTTTTGTCAACTTAGGCGTGAACTTGGTATCTTAGAGCTTGACAACATTATGTGAAAAACTAGTATCCATGCATGAATTATATATCATATTGTCTTGTCTCGATGTAGGCATATATTTAGGGGGAGACACTCAACTCATGAGTACTCTCACCATATGAAATGCATAAAAAGAACAAACACTCTCAAAGCTACCATGTTATTCTAACTATGGAGCTTTCAATGATGGAGTAGTGATTATGCACCCAAAGTTCAAATTCTTACGGTGCCATGTCACATATACTCAAACATGGGTTCGGTGTGATCTATGTTTGTTGTTGTTGTTTCATTGTCATAGGATACTCACTACTTACCATTATACAAATTCTTCTTACTCCATACTGAAATCATCGTTGTTACCCTTACACTTGGGTTAGATCGTCATTGTCATCATCATCTCCTACCTTTGTCATCATCTCCATTGTCTTTTACAGACAAGTTTCTGTGTGTCAGTCGTCCGATTCTGTCCGGACGTCCGTAAAAAGCCTTCTGGTTGCCCCCTTCCGGTCGTCCGGTCTATCCGTTCTTCCATTAATTTTATTTTTTTGGCCCAAGCATCGGACGTCCGTAGAACTCCAGTCGTCCATAAAAAGTCTTATGTTGCCCTTAGACTGGTCGTCCGGTCTATTCGATCTTCCGTTAATTTTTCCCTTGGTCCAGGCACCGGACGTCCATAAAACTTCGGTCGTTTGGGACTTTCTCGGGAACATATATATAGCGCGGGGTGCGGTTCGGGTCAATTTACCCTCCTCCTCGTCCGCTCCCCTCCTCTGTTCACCGCCGCTGCCGCCCCTGTCTCGCGGCTCCTCGCTACGGCCGCTCGCCGCCCATGCCTCTCACCGACGCCACACCGCTTGGGTCGCCCTAGTCCCCGGCGCGGCCCACTGCCTGATTTGTTTCGGTCGACGTCTTCCTCCGCGCTCTTCACTCCGAGGTAGCACCTATCTCTTCTCCCTCATCCATTCATTCTTCGATCTATGGTGGTGGGTTGTTGATTTGGGTCTCCCTCCTCCTCTGGGTCGGGATGGTGAAGACCAAGCACACTGCTCGCAAGGGGCCCCCGTCTGGGTCCTCTCGTCCATCCCATCGTGATGATTCCGATGATTCCCAAGAACGGGCTCGTCCTCGGGAGTATGTTCCTCTACCACGCCGCTCTCCAAGCGAAGACTCGTCAGAGGAATCTGACTATGAAGATGAGGTGGCTCATATAGAGAGAGGAGAGCCTGTCCCTATTCGCACCACAACTCCCAAGCCCGGGACTCGGCGCCCCACCTTCAAGCCTCCTCCTCCTCCGGTGCAACCTCACGGTGATGCTCGTCATATCTCTCTTGAACCCCCTTTACCACACGGACGTCACACTAAGTGGTTCAACGAGGTTCCCATTGCTTCCTATCTTAAGTTGCGTCGTGATGTTGATCAATTTACGGTTGCTCGTGACTCTCAGGACAATCGTTTTCGCACTAATGTCCAAGCTGACATTTTTACCACTATCATCATTCCTAAGGTCCTTTCTCTGCATATGTGCATTGATTTAGAGCATATTCGTACTCATCCAGAGAAATATTCCAGGGCTATTGAGCTCATTGACTCGTCCAATCTTGCTGCTCCATTTGCATTTCAACATGACTTTACCAAGCCGCCGTTCATCAATTCTATGCCACATGTTTCTTTGGTCCAAATAACACTGTTACTTGGATGACCTCCGACACAAAGCTCTCGGCTTCCTATTCTCAATTTGTTGATGCCCTTGGTTTTCCTCACACCGGGTTCAAAATTCACAATGATGACCCCGAACATAGACCCAAGGGCATTGATGCATGTGCTGATCTTATCAAACCCATAGCAGAACTGACTGATGAGGAGAAACATGAGGTCTTTAACCAAGTCTCCATTTGGTGCTCTCCTTTCTTTATTATCTATCAATGTGGCATTCACACTATTTATCCTAAGATGGGTGACAAGGGCTCTTGCTGTAGCTACTGCATCGATCTCATGCATCGCCTTTATGCATATCCGAAAGGGAAGATCAATGTCCCTCATTTTCTTTGGCATGAAATTTTCCTCGCTTCTCTCCAGCACAAGCGGGCCTTTCCTCATGCTCCCTTTCTTCAGTCATTCATTGAGAGTGTGGCTCCATTTCCTATTGTCCGCACTCATTTGCATGAGCGATGGGTCATTCCCGCACACATGGCAGATGATTATGGTCCGAAGGACTCTTCCTCTTCTGCTCATCCTCGCCGCACAGCTGCTAGCATTCCTCGTTCTGCTCCCTCCGGATCTGCACCGTTTGGTCGCATTGCTCGATTTCTTGGGAAGGCTCACTCTGCTTTGATGAAGGCTGTTACCTTTAACTGCTCCCAAAATCATGATGTTGTCACTCGATTGATCACCTCCAAGAATGCTCTGAAGGCTCGTCTGAGAGACTCCGGAGTTTTTGATGTGAGTGATGATGATTGTCTTCCCGATTCTCCCTCTTTTGACTTTGGTTTTCCTTTGGGTCCTGAGTGGTCTGATTTCTTTGACGGGGCTGGTGGTAGTGGTGCTCATGATGATGATGATGAGGCAGGGTTCTGATGATGATGATGTTGTTCTGTTTGCTCATCTTGGCCCCTTTTTTAGTACTTGCTGCCAAGGGGGAGTAGCACTTAGCACTTAGCACTTATCCATTGAGTACTGTAATATGTGATATTAACTTGTATTGCACTATGATATGTACCGTACCATGAACCTTGTTATGACCATTGTTACTTTGGGTTCTATGACGTGAGTGATGAATCTACTTATGAATCTATTTGAATGTTATCATGTGCAACTTGTGATTTGAATGATTTGGTATCACACCGAGGGGGAGATCCTCTCATGCTTATTTGTCTTTGTGCACATTGTTAAGGGGAGCTCCGCAACAAATCCTTTCGATATTCAAACTTTTTATTATTATTTTAAGAAGTGCATGTATGTTGTGATCAACTACCAAAAAGGGGGAGATTGGAAGTGCAATCATGCCCTTAATCTTATATTGATGTTGATGACAACATGCATATATGGAACTAATCATGTTTATCAAGTATATCTCAGGATTATGACTCAAAGGCCGTGTGTGGATCATGACTAGGGACAAATGCATATAACTCAAGATCGAAGATACAAGACAATAGTGTTGGCTTTGTTTACGGTTTGTTCTTGAGTATAGGGATCCCGCACTATTAATAGGGGATCGTTGGATCTAGTGAAAGATTTGCTCAAAACCCACCAACTCCATTTTTCACTGGACGTCCGGTACTCTACGAATGTCCGATCCCTTCAGCTGTCCGGACGTCCGGCTCTCCACGGTCGTCCGGTGTTTCTTCACAGAATGATATTCACGGATGTCCGAGCTTCTCCGGATGTCCGGTTGCCGGATGTCCGTTTTCCTCCGAAGGTCCGACACTTTTTCAACAGAACATTTTTTACGGATATCTGGTCATCTATGGATGTCCGGTCACCGGATGACCGATACATCTTGCATGTCCGTTGGCTGAGTGCTGATTCGTGGCTTGTGGTTCTCCAGCATCCGGACGACCGATGTCTATCGGACATTCGGACCAATCTGTGCCACTGAACGTCCGGTCCTGTCCGGACGTCCGACGTCTCCTGTGCACTTGAGTTGCTCAAACGGTTACTTTTCCACTTCCACTATATATAGCTGATGTCTACTACACAACCTTCTTCTTGTAGACGTTGTTGGGCCTGCAAGTGCACAGGTTTGTAGGACAGTAGCAAATTTCCCTCAAGTGGATGACCTAAGGTTTATCAATCCGTAGGAGGCGTGAGGATGAATATGGTCTCTCTCAAGCAACCCTACAACCAAATAACAAAGAGTCTCTTGTGTCCCCAACACACCCAATACAATGGTAAATTGTATAGGTGCACTAGTTCGGCGAAGAGATGGTGATACAAGTGCAATATGGATAGAAGATATGGGTTTTTGTAAACTGAAAATATAAAAACAGCAAGGTAACAAGTGGTAAAAGTGAGCGTAAATGGTATTGCAATGATAGGAAACAAGGCCTAGGGTTCATACTTTCGCTAGTGCAAGTTCTCTCAACAATAATAACATAGATAGAACATATGACAAGCCCTCAACATGCAACAAAGAGTCACTCCAAAGCCACTAATAGCGGAGAACAAACGTAGAGATTATGGTCGGGTACGAAACCACCACAAAGTTATTCTTTCAAATCAATCCGTTGGGCTATTCCTATAAGTGTCACAAACAACCCTGAAGTTTTTACTAGAATAACACCTTAAGATACAAATCAACCAAAACCCTAATGTCACCTAGATACTCCATTGTCACCTCAAGTATCCATGGGCATGATTATACGATATGCATCACACAATCTCAGATTTATCCAACCAACATAAAAGTACTTCAAAGAGCGCCCCAAAGTTTCTACCGGAGAATCAAGAACGTGTGCCAACCCCTATGCATAGGTTCCCAATGTCATGAAACCCGCAAGTTGATCACCAAGACATACATCAAGTGTTCTCATAAAGACTCAATCCGATAAGATTACTTCAAAAGGGGAAACTCAATTCATCACAAAGGAGTAGAGGGGGAGAAACATCATAAGATCCAACTACAATAGCAAAGCTCGGGATACATCAAGATCGTGCCATAGAGGAACACGAGAGAGAACACGAGAGAGAGAGATCAAACACATAGCTACTGGTACATACCCTCATCCCCGAGGGTGAACTACTCCCTCCTCGTCATGGAGAGCGCCGGGATGATGAAGATGGCCACCGGAGATGGATCCCCCCTCCGGCAGGGTACCGGAAAGGGGTCCCGATTGGTTTTTTGGTGGTTCTGGAGGCTTGCGGTGGCGGAACTCCTGATCTATCTTCTGTTCTGGAAGTTTTAGGGTACGACGGTATATATGGGTGAATGGGGAACGTCGGTGGAGCTACGGGGGCCCCATGAGGCAGGGGGCGCGCCCAGGGGGGAGGGCGCGCCCTCCACCCTCGTAACCGCCTCGTGGCTCTTCTGACGTGGTGTCCAAGTCCATCAGGTGGGTTTCCTTCCAAAAATAACTTCTCCAGTTGATTTCGTTCCGTTTTGACTCCGTCTGATATTCCCTTTCCTCGAAATACTGAAATAGGCATAAAATAGTAAATCTGGGCTGGGCCTCCGGTTAATAGGTTAGTCCCAAAAATAATATAAAAGTGGATAATAAAGCCCAATATTGCCTAAAACAGTAGATAAAGTAGCATGGAGCAATAAAAAATTATAGATACATTGGAGACATATCAATAGCCTTCTCCCCCACACAGGATAAGGTTGGCATTCACTTTGAGCTTGGCAGGAAGACTTTTCACTCTCTCTCTCTCTCTCAATCCTCTACACCAAATCCTAGATCCCCAAGTGATTTGGTAACATTTGAGAGAAGTTCTCCAATCAAGTGATAGATCCACTCCTTCCCCTTCTTCTCACCAAAGGAATTTGTGATTTGAGCAAGTCTTGAGCTTTTCTCCATCGATCTTGTTACTCTTGGAGGTAGCAGACTCCTAGGCGGTAGGAGTCACTCGGAGAGGAATCAACCATTGTGATTACCCCCGGAAAGTTTGTGAAGGTTTGGAGACCACCTCAAGGTCTACCACTAGTGGTTGGGGAATGCCTACGTGGTGTTGTCTCAAAAGGAGAATATCGTGAGCCTTTGTGGCGTTGGTGTGCCTTCGTGGTAACATCCACCTCTCTAACAGTGACTAGCTTCCCTCCAAGGAAGTGAACATCGGCATACATCCTCGTCTCTTAGAGTTGCGGTTATTCCTAACACTAACTCTCTACTTGTGGTTACTTGTCATTTAATCCTCACATATATCTATTGTGCTTGCTTATTCATTTAGTTGTGTTACTTGACTATCTTGCTTAGCTCCTAGCATCTCACTTGCAATTGTTAGGCTCAATTTCATATTCTGCATTATTGCCTAAAACTGCTAAGTAACAATTAAAATTTGTAATTGTACCTATTTACCCCCCCCCCTAGGTCCATCTCTATCCTTTCAGCAGTAGAGCAAGCCTTGCCTGTTGAGGAAGAGGAAGAAGATATCCTTAAACCTTACTATGATCATCTTACCCCCACTGAGATTGAAGCTTTTCAGATCATCGAAACGGTTCGTGTGCAAAATATATATCTTACTCGTGAAAATATTCTATTGCAAGAGCACATCATTGCCCTCCGGAGCATCATCCGTAGGTTGGAGTATCTTTTGAGCCTGAAAGATAAGATCGCTACTACTTCATCACCACCACCAGTTTCTTCATCACCAAAGGAGACTTGAGTTCATGGTATGGACACTCCCTTTGGCTTGGGCCAAGCTTGGGGGAGGTGTCCCGGTATCGTATCACCACCACTATCTTTGCCTTTATCTATTTTAGTTCGATCTTTAGTTATCTTTTGATTTAGTTGAATAAAAGTTTAGTTCGGTCCTTTCTTTTCGAGTACTTGCTTAGTGATCTATCTATCAATGTAATCGTGTGCAAGAGATACAATAAAGAGTAGTTTGAGTTTTTTCTTTACTTTTATGTTTCAATAAAAAGGAAAGAAAATAAATGAAAAAGATCATATGCTAATCTTATGGTGTGTAATGACATCACATGAGGAAAAGTATAGTGGTAAAATTTATTGGAGATTGACAAACATAGCATTGGTCAATAATGCAATTCATGAAAGAATTAATAAGGGAAGAGAAGATTCACATGCAAATACACTATCTTGGACATCTTTTATGATTGTCAGCCCCCTTCAAAATATTATATGCCAAAATTGTTGACGTTGGACAACGAAGACAACATAATGATTTATGCTTGTTCATATTCACACAAAGGTTATATTGTCATAGATCCTTTAACATGTGGTGCTTGCTCAACATCTTTGCTAGCCAAAAATTCCGCACTAAGTAGAGATACTACTTGTGCATCCAGAACCCCTAAACCCAAATCTTGTTTTGAGAGTCCACCATACCTACCTATGGATTGAGTAAGATCCTTCAAGTAAATTGTCATCGATGCAAAAAGGCAATACAAATTGCTTCTAAATGTGTTAGATCATTTAGTGTAAGAGAATATTGAGCGTTGTATGAATTGATGGCAAAATAATAAAAGCGGCAGACTGCATAATAAAGGTTGCTATCACAAGGGGCAATATAACGTGACGTTCTTTTGCACTAAGAGATTGAGCATACAGCCAAAAAGCGCATGACAACCTCTGCTTCCCTCTGCGAAGGGCCTAACTTTTACTTTTATGTATTTACTTTTATGCAAGAGTCAAAGTATTCTTCCCTATTGTAACGTCCCGGACACACTCGCCGATGGTCGTTACTCCTGGCAGGATCTAGACTGGCCACACAAATAAATACTAGTCTTTTTTACGCACTTTGTCCTCACTCGTGCACACCCGGGAGTAACTTCCCAGCCGGTCACCCGTCCTGAAATGACTCCAAGCCGAGCATGCTTAACTTTGGAGTTCATCTGAACGGGCTTCCGGAAAAGAAGGAATTCCTTATTGATATGAGTAGTCTATCATCCCTATTAAGCCAGGCTATCACATACACCCTCACTTAGAGGAACCGACGTCCTCGTCGGGCCACTGGAACGTTCCCTCTTGGCACATACGTCTGTGCTTCCAGTCCAGCACATGTGCCATCACATGTACCACGACGGGTTACAAACGTCATGCACAACATGACCACGCACCTGTCTGCAAACATTCGTGTACCGCGAGGGTCGGCTCTGATACCAACTTGTAACGCTTCGGACACACCCGTCGGTGGTCGTTACCCCTGGCGGGATCTAGACTGGCCCCACTGATCAATACTAGTATTTTCTGCGCACTTTGTCCTCACTCATGCGCACACGGAGTAACTTCCGGTCGGTCACCCGTCCTGAAATTACTCCGAACTGAGCACACCTAACTTTGGAGTTCTATTCGAATGGGCTTACAGAAAAGAAGGAATTCCTTATTGATATGAGTAGTCTATCATCCCTATTAAGCCAGGCTATCACATACACCCTCACTCAGAGGAACCGACGTCCTCGTCGGGCCACTGGAACGTTCCCTCTTGGCACATATGTCTGTGCTTCCAGTCTGGCACATGTGCCACGACAGGTTACAAACGTCATGCACAACATGACCACGCACCTGTCTGCAAACATCCGTGTAACCGCGAGGGTCGGCTCTGATACCAACTTGTAACGCTTCGGACACACCCGTCGGTGGTCGTTACCCCTGGCGGGATCTAGACTGGCCCCACTGATCAATACTAGTATTTTCTGCGCACTTTGTCCTCACTCATGCGCACACGGAGTAACTTCCGGTCGGTCACCCGTCCTGAAATTACTCCAAACTGAGCACACCTAACTTTGGAGTTCTATTCGAATGGGCTTACAGAAAAGAAGGAATTCCTTATTGATATGAGTAGTCTATCATCCCTATTAAGCCAGGCTATCAAACCTATTCCTTATTTTATTTTATTTTCTCTTTTCACAAGCACCATGTGGTGAGGAAAGATCTAGGCACATATATCCAGTTGGATATGGGTGGGCATGAGTTATTATTGTTGACATCACCCTTGAGGTGAATACGTTGGGAGGCAAAAGTATAAGCCCCTATCTTTCTATGCGTCCAGTTGAAACTTTTTGCTCATGTGTATGCAGTGAGTGTTAGCAATCATAGAAGACCATATGATGGTTGAGTATGTGGACTTTCCTAAAGGCTCCGATACGTGACCCTTCTTGAAAATATGATGAATTGTAGTTGCAAAGTTAACTTAGAACATAGTTTGTTGGTTTTCAATAAGTTTTATGCTTTATAATTTGGTGTTGTGAAGAATTGTTACTTGCTCATGAGAAGTTGTATGATAAAAGTTTTGTGATAAAGTTCCTTGCTGTTATAATGATATACATGATGCTTCTATGTTCGTATTTTGTTTTTATCAACACCTCTCTCTCTGAGCATGTGGACATGTTTTTCGATTTTGGTTTTCGCTTGAGGACAAGCAAGATCTAAGCTTGGGGGAGCTGATACGTCCATTTTGCATCATGTTTTCCTACTGTTGTTTATAGTTTTTATGAATAATAATGCTTTTTTGAGTATTTCTAATGCATTTTCTCTCATATTATGCAAGGATTACACAAAGAGGGAGAATACTGGCAGCTGGAATTCTGGACCTGAAAAAGCTACGTCAGAGTTACCTATTCTGCACATCTCCAAATGAGCTGAAACTTCACAGAGATTTTTTTTGGAATATTTAATAATTATTGGAGCAAATAACTACCAGAGGGGCCCCACCAGGTAGGCACAACCCACCTGGCGCACCATGGCCCCTAGGCACACCCTGGTGGGTTGTGCCCTCCTAGGCCCACCTCTGGTGCCCATCTTCTGGTATATAAGTCATTTTGACCTATATAAAATAAAGAGGAGGAGTTTCGGTATGAAGCGCTGCTGTCTCGAGGCGGAACTTGGGCAGGAGCACTCTGCCCTCCGGCGGAGCAATTCCGTCGTGGGAACTTCCTTCCCGGAGGAGGAAATCATCGTCATCATCATCACCAACAACTCTCCCATCTTCGGGAGGGCAATCTCCATAAACATCTTCAACAACACCATCTCCCCTCAAACCCTAGGTCATCTCTTGTGTTCAATCTTTGTACCTGAACCTTAGATTGGTACTTGTGGGTGACTAGTAGTGTTGATTACATCTTGTAGTTGATTACTATATGGTTTATTTGGTGGAAGATTATATGTTCAGATCCATTATGCTATTTAATACCCCTCTGATCTTCAGCATGATTATCATTTGTGAGTAGCTACTTTTGTTCTTGAGGTCACGGGAGAAATCTTGTTACAAGTAATCACGTGAACTAGATATGTGTTCGATATTTTGATGATATGTATGTTATGATTCCCTTAGTGGTGTCATGTGAACGTCGACTACATGGCACTTCACCTTATTAGGACCTAATGGAATGCATTGTGGAGTAGTTATTAGATGATGGGTTGCTAGAGTGACAGAAGCTTAAACCTTAGTTTATGCTCTACTTCGTAAGGGACTGATTTGGATCCAAAAGTTTAATGCTATGGTTAGATTTTATCTTAATACTTTTCTCGTATTTGCGGATGCTTGCGAGGGGGTTAACGCTAATCATAAGTAGGAGGTTTGTTCAAATAAGAACAACACCTAAGCACCGGTCCACCCACATATCAAATTATCAAAGTGGCGAACACAAATGAAACCAACATGATGAAAGTGACTAGATGAAATTTCCGTGTACCCTCAAGAACGCTTTACTTATCATAAGAGACCGTGTTGGCCGGTCCTTTTCCACAGAAGGATTGGGCTAACTTGCTACACTTTGTTTTACCATTACCATTACTTTCTCGTTACAAATTATCTTGCTATCAAACTACTCATTACCGACAATTTCAGTGCTTGCAGAAAATACCTTGCTGAAAACCACTTATCATTTCCTTCTGCTCCTCGTTGGGTTCGACACTCTTACTTATCGAAAGGACTACGATTGATCCCCTATACTTGTGGGTCATCGGTGCTAGCCAGCCAACAACATCTTGAGCCGACAATAGACCTTGAGTTGCAAGGACCTTGAGCCTGAGGGTGGATACTTGAGACCTCGCCTAGTTGCAGGTCATGGTTTTTGCCATGATAAGTCGCCTAATGGATTAAAACCGTGGACAAAGAATGAACGGCGGGTCATTTATGAATGATGAGTCGCCAGTTGGTTTATATGATAAGTTGCAGTGCAATAAGGTGACTATGGTTAAGAGGCAGTCAGCATGGTTATTCAATTACTAATGAGTCGCCAAAATTATGAGTCGTCCGAACAAAGGAACAATTATGACTTCCAAGTTAGGTGAGTTATGATATGCAATAATGAGCGGTGAATCATAAGGCATCCCATCTTAATTAAAGATTTTATATTTTCAGCTACGTGTTGGACAGAAACAAGTTTCTATTGAAATGTTTGCAGTTACAGATCTACAAAAGCATTGGAAAAGAAATATTTATCAAAACCTAGAGCACACAGTGGAGGCACTAGCAGGTCCATTGACAAGATTGAATCACAACGTAAGTTTCCTAGATGCTAAAATGGTATTGCAATCACCATCGCAATATTTCTATGAATAGCACAAAACAAAATAGATCTATCCCGAAGCATGGTGATGAACCGCAAAGAACACCGATAAACTACAACGAGATGCGAGAAACAATGGGGTATTTCTACAGAACTAAAAAGAGGAGATCAAACATACCTCGACGCGGCAGGTGCTTCGAGGGAGTTCTTGAATAGCTTCGACGACGACGGGCGCGGAGCAGAGAACACAGACGACGTCGCCAGAGGGCTTGCGGTCACACGGTGGCGGAGCTTTGGTTGTGGAAGGCTGGGGCGCAGGGAAGAAGACGACTGGAGGGGTGAAAGGGTAAAAGTGAAAAAAGAACCCCCCCCCCACGAGTATATTTATAAGGAAAAAGAGAAGGAGAAGTGGCAGGCGCGAAAACATAGGATGCACAGTAACTTTTCGAGTAAGGGACGCCTTGATTTTCGGACCTAACAGATATATACAAAGATTCGTAATGATGTCACACTTGGGCCTCTGACATCCTGGAAGATGATGTCATATTTTGGAAGAGATAGAAAATGACAAGTGCGGAAGAACTTAATCCGGAATCTATTACCCGGTCGCGCTGCAGAATCAAAAAGGGGAGATGACCCAGAATTATTATCAGTCTGAAGATTGACATGAATGAATTCAATTCAATCTAGGGGCTAATGTTGGGGATATAACCACACGATATAACCCGCCCGTTCAGGGTCGAGTTATCCAATGGCGGCTGGAGAGCAAGACTTGAGATGGGTTGTGGCGATCAAGACCTCAAGGCCCGCAGGGCGACTCATAAAGCAAGCCGGCTCACGGCCTAGCACCTGCGGCATTGGCTCATCATCAGAAGGACGTCATAGTTATTTTACTTAGGAAAACAAGACAAATAAGAAAAATGACTAGATCACGGGTTATATTACGACCCGGACTGTTGTAAGCCCGAGGCCTCCACCTGTATATAAAGGGGAGCCCCTGAGGCAGAAATACTAAGTTACAATCTCTCGAGTACTAGGTTAGCTGAGGGGCTGAACCTGGGTTAACCCTTGTCTTTCGATTCCGATCAACCCCATTCAAGCTACTACCTTGCGGTGATGACCTCACGACTAAGTCCTTTCACGAGGACATTTGCCATGACAAAACCACGACATCATGCTTGTCAATTGATGACCCACAAGTATAGGGGATCTATCGTAGTCCTTTTAATAAGTAAGAGTGTCAAACCCAACGAGGAGTAGAAGGAAATGACAATCGGTTTTTAGCAAGGTATTCTCTGCAAGCACTGAAATTATCGGTAACAGATAGTTGTGTGATAAGATAATTCGTAACGGGTAACAAGTAACAAAAGTAACTAAGGTGTAGAAAGGTGGCCCAATCCTTTTTGTAGCAAAGGACAAGCCTGGAAGAACTCTTATATAAAGCAAAGCGCTCCTAAGAACACATGGGAATTACCGTCAAGCTAGTTTTCATCATGCTCATATGATTCACGTTCGTTACTTTGATAATTTGATATGTGGGTGGACCGGTGCTTGGGTGCTGCCCTTCCTTGAACAAGCCTCCCACTTATGATTAACCCCTCTCGCAAGCATCCACAACTACGAAAGAAGAATTAAGATAAATCTAACCATAGCATGAAACATATGGATTCAAATCAGCCCCTTACGAAGCAAAGCATAAACTAGGGTTTAAGCTTCTGTCACTCTAGCAACCAATCATCTACTTATTACTTCCAAATGCCTTCCCCTAGGCCCAAATCATGGTGAAGTGTCATGTAGTCAACGATCACATAACACCACTAGAGGAGAGACAACATACATCTCATCAAAATATCGAACGAATACCAAAATCACACGATTACTTATAACAAGACTTCTCACATGTCCTCAGGAACAAACGTAACTACTCGCAAAGCATATTCATGTTCATAATTAGAGGAGTATTAATTATCATTAAGGATCTGAACATATGATCTTCGACCAAGTAAACCAACTAGCATCAACTACAAGGAGTAATCAACACCATACTAGCAACCCACAGGTACCAATCTGAGGTTTTGAGACAGAGATTAGATGCAAGAGATGAACTAGGGTTTGAGAGGAGATGGTGCTGGTGAAGATGTTGATGGAGATTGACCCCCTCTCGATGGGAGGATCGTTGGTGAAGACGATAGCTTCGATTTCCCCCTCCCGGAGGGAAGTTTCCCCGATAGAACAACTCCACCAGAGCCCTAGATTGGTTCTGCCCAGGTTCCACCTTGAGACGGCGACGCTTCATGTCGAGAGCTTCCTTCCTTTTTTTTCTAGGTAAAAACACACCATATAGCAGAAGGTGGGCATCGGGGGCCTGCCAGGTGGCCCACAAGGTAGGGGCGCGCCCTTCACCCTTGTGGATGGCAGGTGGCCCCCCCTCTGGTGCTTTATTCACCCAATATTTTTATATATATCAAAATAATTCTCTGTGAAGTTTCAGGACTTTTGGAGTTGTGTAGAATAGGTGTCCAATATTTGCTCCTTTTCTAGTCCAGAATTCCAGCTGCTGGCATTCTCCCTCTTCATGTAAACCTTATAAAATAAGAGAGAAAAGGCATAAGTATTATGATATAATGTGTAATAACAGCCGATAATGCCATAAATATCAATATAAAAGCATGATGCAAAATGGACGTATCAACTCCCCCAAGCTTAGACCTCACTTGTCCTCAAGCGGAAGCCGATATCGAAAAATATGTCCACATGTTTACAGATAGAGGTGTCGATAAAATAAAATACGGACATGAGGGCATCATGATCATCTTTAGAACAACAACATATAATGTTATAGTTTCTTATGCTAAAGTAACAATTCATTCACAAGGTAAAGTATGAGTCAGAAACTTCATTGAAAACTAACAAACTATGGTCTCAGTCATTTAAGCAATTGCAATTTATGATAACATGGGAAGAGTCAATACAAGAGATTTTCAGCAAGTCCACATAGTCTACTATCATTTAGTCTTTCACAATTTCTAACACTCACGTGATACTTATGGGTACAAAGTTTCAATCGGATACAGAGAAAGGTAGGGGCTTATAGTTTCACCTCCCAACCTTTTACCTCAAGGGTAATGACAACAATAATACTTTATGATAACTGAGGGAGTTCTGGATTAGGGGGTGTTCGGATTGCCGGACTATACCTTCAGCCGGACTCCAGGACTATGAAGATACAAGACTGAAGACTTCGTCCCGTGTCCGGAAGGTTCTTTCCTTGGCGTGGAAGGCAAGCTAGGCATGCGGATATTCAAGATCTCCTGCCAATGTAACCGACTCTGTGTAACCCTAACCCTATCCGGTGTCTATATAAACCGGAGGGTTGTAGTCCGTAGGACGACCACAACAATCATCATAACCATCATCATACACAACCATACCATAGGCTAGCTTCTAGGGTTTAGCCTCCTTGATCTCGTGGTAGATCTACTCTTGTACGACCCATATCATCAATATTAATCTAGCAGGAGTAGGGTTTTACCTCCATCGAGAGGGCCCGAACCTGGGTAAAATAAAGTGTCCCTTGTCTCCTGTTACCATCCGACCTTGACGCACAGTTCGGGACCCCCTACCTGAGATCCGCCGGTTTTGACACCGACATTGGTGCTTTCAATGCTAGTTCCTCTGCGCCGTCGCGATCAGGAAGGATGCCTTTTCCCGTCTTTAAAGACGGCGCCGTCACTGAGGGAGCTTTGGCTATCGGCCAAACCCTCCGGCTGGGTGGTTTTCTCATGACCGCCCGTTCAGCCATTACGCCGACGGTGACCTCTCGGGTCATCAAAAGCAATCTCCGTGTCAGCTCGGAATTGGCCGAGCAGCTAGATCCGGTGGAGCTCTCTTCCATAAACGAGCTCCTGGATCGCATCGCCGTCTTGGGGGTCGCTACAAACTACGACCAGGTTGGGCCTAAACCCGATCTAAGGGAAATCAACTCTCCCCAAGCCACCCATCATGTTGCTGTGGTGGAAACACGATGCGGCGACCCTTCATCGATCTTGAGGACCAGCTACATCCGAATTCCGGAACCCTCCATGCCGGATATCCACGGAGGGGAGGATACAATCCAAGACCTGGGCTTAGAACTAGGCAAACCGGATAACATACAAGACTCCGGATCTCAGAATCCGAAGGTTGTTCGGCTTCCGAACAGCAAACCGGGCGAAGTATCAGATTTAATGAATTTCGCCCGCCCGATCTTAAGCGATCTCTCCCAAATCAAGCAGATGCCTGAAGAAACAGTACATCATTACTGGGCCAGATTCCTCGTGCTTATGAACAGGATAAAGGACTGCCACGAGGGAGACGCGATTTCAATCTTCTGCAGTAACTGCACGGACAAGGGGATACTCAACGCCGTAAGTCGTCGTAATATTACGCGCTTTGCTGACTTGGCGTCCATAGTACAAAAATACTGTGCGATGGAAAGTGCTTGGAAAACCGAAATTAAATTTTGGGATAATCCGGCCTTGAATAGCAATCCCGTCCGAATCAAAAGGGCGCACTACAGCAAGGCGCCTGGATTAAACAAAAAATAAAAACCCTCTAGGGGGCATGGAACCGTGCTAGAAAAGTGGCTCGATGGACCCTGCAAGATTCATAGTGCAGAGGATGCCACCCCAACTCACAGCCTCAGGGCATGTTGGATACTCCGGCAGGTGGCCAAAATTGGCGAGGACCTCCTAAATCAGAGGTCGAAGGAAACCAGCCCGAGAATTTCAGTACCGTTCTCACAATTTCTGAGACTTTCGCATCAAATAACATGCGAAAAAGAACACTTCGCAGCCTCGCCGAAGTCTACCAAGTAGCGACAATAAATCCATGGAGCAATACTGCTATCACCTTCAACGCGAGCGACGAACCTAAATTTCGAACAGCCAGAGCACCAGCCGCATTGGTTCTCAGTCCCATAGTGGACGGCTGTCGCCTCGCAAAGGTACTTATGGACGGAGGCAGCGGATTGAACCTCATCTACGAGGAAACCCTCCAAAAGATGGAAATAGACTGGAACCGCATTGAGCGAGGCAGCACAACCTTTAGATGAATAATCCCCAGTCAGGAAGCGCGCTGCACCGGAAAGATCACACTAGATGTGGTATTCGGCACGCCGGATAATTACAGGTCCGAACAAATCACGTTCCAGGTGGCCCCGTTCAAAAGCGGATATCATGCTATATTAGGACGAGAGGCATTCACAGTTTTCCAAGCCATACCCCATTACGGGTACATGAAGCTTCAGATGCCTGGGCCAAACGGAATTATCACTCTCGTTAGTGATCCGGACATAGCACTCCGCGCCGAAAACAAGACAGCCGCATTGGCCTTCGAGGCACTATCTGAAGCCTTAGCGGCCGAACAGCTGACGGCGCTGCGATCGACGGTTAAAAGGGATGATGTGATACTCGATAAGAGATCCAAATCCACATCCTTCAAACCAGCGGACGAAATAGTCAAATTCCAGGTCCACCCAACGGACCCCAATAAAACAGCCTCCATCGGGGCACAACTGAACCCTAATGTAGACGCCGCACTGCGCGAGTTCCTACGAGAGAACTGGGACATTTTCGCTTGGCACCCCTCAGATATGCCAGGAATCCCACGCAGGCTAGCCGAGCACAGCTTAAATATCCAGAAAGGATTCAAACCTGTCAAACAAGCCCTTCGGCGTTTCTCCGAACCAAAGAGACAGGCCATGGGAGAGGAGCTAGCCAAATTATTGGAGGCCGGATTCATTAGAGATATAAAACACCCGGACTGGCTAGCGAACCTGGTAATGGTACCAAAGAAGGACAAATCCTGGCACCTGTGTGTCGACTTCAAAGACCTTAATAAGGCCTGCCCAAAGGATCCTTTTCCCCTCCACCGAATAGATCAAATCATCGATGCCACTGCAGGACACGATTCCCTGTGCTTCCTCGACGCATACTCCGGTTACCATCAAATAAAGATGGCAGAATCAGACCAAGCCGCAACAGCTTTCATCACACCATACGGCCCATTCTGCTTCAACACAATGCCCTTTGGGCTAAAAAATGCCGGCGCCACATATCAGCGCATGATTCAAACATGTCTGGCAAACCAGATCGGCAAAACAGTGGAGGCGTATGTAGATGATGTGGTCGTTAAATCAAGACATGTCGAATCTCTAGTAGACGACTTGAGGCTTACATTCGACAACCTCCAAAAATATGACATTAAGCTCAATCCAGAAAAATGCGTTTTCGGTGTTCCAGCCGGAAAGCTCCTGGGCTTCATTGTATCTGGCAGAGGAATTGAAGCAAATCCAGCTAAAATCCGAGCTTTGTCACAATTGGATGTCCCAAAAGACCTCAAACAAATACATAAACTCACCGGATGCGTGGCGGTTTTAAGCCGCTTCATCTCCCGTTTGGGAGAAAAGGCATTGCCCCTTTACCGCCTCCTTAGGCGCACCGAACACTTCGAGTGGACGGACGCTGCCACGGCCGGACTCGAGGAAATAAAGGCCATCTTGGCAACAAACCCCGTCCTGGCCGCGCCGAATACCGGCGAACCCATGTTGTTGTACATTGCCGCAACCCATCAAGTTGTTAGCGCAGTACTCGTCGTAGAACGGATAACGGACGGACAAAAACTACCCCTTCAAAGGCTGGTTTACTACGTGTCCACTGTCCTCACACCATGCAAATCACGATACCCGCATTATCAAAAAATCGCATACGCGGTGTTCATGGCATCCCGGAAGCTATGACACTACTTTCAAGAGTGTTCTATTACAGTAGCCTCGGAAGTACCACGCAACGATATTATCAACAACCGCGATGCAACGGGCCAGATAGCAAAATAGGCCATAGAGCTCCTCCAGTTCGATATAACCTACAAACCACGGCGAGCAATTAAATCGCAAGTCCTAGCCGACTTCGTCGCCGAATGGACAGAGGCCGAACTCCCTAAAGAGTACGGCACGTACTCAAACTGGATCATGCATTTCGACGGCTCCAAAATGCTGGCAGGACTGGGGGCTGGCGTTGTTCTGACGTCCCCTACAGGTGATACAGTCCAACATGTACTCCAAATTATGTACACAGACTCCAACAATGCAGCCGAATACGAGGCCCTTCTACATGGCCTCCGGATGGCAGTATCCATGGGCATTCAACGCCTGGAAGTACGTGGGGACTCAAACCTCGCGATATCCCAGATAAATGGTGACTTCGACGCCAAAGACCCAAAAAATGGCAGCCTATCGCAACGCCGTACTAAAAATGTCAGTTTGGTTCGAGGGACTAGAGTTTCACCATATAGCCCGAGAAAATAATCAGGCAGCGGACGTCCTGGAACGCATCGAAGAAAAACGAGATGCGGTCCCCCCCAACATCTTCTTAGAAAGATTATTCAAACCATCCATAACGTGGGAGGGGGAGCCCTCGGATAACAGTCCGGACATAACCGCACAACCCGACGCCGAACAATCAGACATAATCGGTGGCCCCGCCACCGAAATTACACCCTCAGCCCACGTAATAATGGCGGTCATCGCCCCGTCGACGGAACCATTCCTAGCCTACCTTACCAGGCAGGAACTCCCCAAGGACCAAAACGAGGCACGCTGCATAGTGCGGCAATCTAAAGCCTATAAAGTCCACGAGGGAGAGCTATATAAGAAAAGCACTATAGGAGTCCTTCAAAGGTGTATCTCCGAAGAGGAAGGGCGGAGTCAGTTGGCTGAAATCCATGCCGGACTAGGTGGCCACCACGCCGCAGCTCAGTCCCTTGTAAGCAAGGCTTTCCGTACGGGCTTCTATTGGCCGACGGCCCGAGCAGACGCTCAGGACCTAGTCAAACGATGCGTCGGTTGCCAGCTCTTTGCCAACCAAAGCCATATGCCACCCAACGCCCTCCGAACTATCCCCATCACTTGGCCTTTTGCGGTCTGGGGGCTCAACATGGTGGGACCCCTTAAAGGCGGAACCCACAAGAAAAAATACTTATTGGTCATGGTGGATAAATTCACCAAATGGATAGAAGCCAAGCCTGTCAAGATGGCCGAATCCGGACCTGTGATAGACTTCATATCCGGGGTCGTACACCGTTACGGTGTCCCCCACAGCATTATCACCGACAACGGCACAAACTTCACCTCTGACGAAGTAAAGCTATGGTGCAAAAACATGGGTATTAAGCTCGATTATGCTTCTTTCTATCACCCACAAACTAACGGTCAGGTCGAACGTGCAAATGGTCTCATCATGAGCGGCATCAAACCCAGACTAGTGCGGTCCCTCAAGGAATCTAATATGCACTGGGCAGAGGAGCTCGACTCCGTACTCTGGGGGCTGCGAACCACGCCGAATTGTACCACCGGATTCACACCATTTTTTATGGTGTACGGCGCTGAGGCAGTTCTGCCCTGCGACCTAATTCATGACTCACCTCGAGTGCGCATGTACAAAGAAAGAGAAGCCGAGCTGGATCGGCAGGACAACCTGGACGCTCTAGAGGAGGAGCATGACGTGGCTAAAGCCCGTTCCGCATTTTATCAGCAGCAAGCTCGAAGATATCAAAGCAGAGAAGTACGGGCCAAAAATTACAACATTGGTGAACTAGTTCTGCGCCTGCCGGATAAGCAAAACAACAAACTCAAGCACAAATGGGAAGGTCCATTCATAATCGACCAAGTCCTAACTGGTGGAGCGTACCGCCTGCGAGATGCGTTGGACAACCGACTCGAGCCGAACCCATGGAACGCCACACGTCTCCGAAGATTCTACGCCTAGCGCCGGACTCTGTGTTTGTCTCCTTCCTCTGTCCATTTTTTACATTTATACTTTTTCTTGCTTTGTCTCCTACTCTCTTCTTTTCTAGCCCTTAAAGGCTCATTATGTGACGCGCTATCCGCGCTCTTTAAACCTGGGGGCTTCTTTAACAGAAGCTTGTTTATATGGGTTTCACACCCAACGCATGCGTCAGACTTCTGCATGCACCTTTTCTTCGCCATTATATGCATCGATATGACTTAAGTTTTGGCCAAGCTGGGTTGCCTGGCTCCTGTGCTTACCCCTACGTTCCCGATTGTTCGGCTAGGCGGTAAAGGGAACACCTCTGCGATTGCTACTGCCGGATAAGCCGGATGTGTACCTCAGACTGGGTGAAGCCGAAAGCTAGCATTCTTAAGGGAATATTCGGTCGGTGAACTAAAGATGAACCTTTTTATTTTATACATGCCCCCAGATGATCTCCTGCATTTGCAGTCCGGACGTGCACTTTAGGGCATGCCACCCCAGCGAAAGGAACCCTTAACGGAACTATTCTCTCTGGAAGATGTTTCTTACTAACCATGTAATATAACATAACTAGTTGGGCACTTGTCTGATAAAGCACTAATGACCCCTACGCCTAGTCTCCATGCATACCCCGGCTTTTATATAGCCGTTATGGTATTCGGACACACTCCGGACCGTCAGGTCCCGAGGTCGAAGCGAAAAGTCGGCAACGACAAATGATCTACAATCCGGCTAGAAGGCATTACACATGTCAATTATAAATTACATAGTCATCTTGACTGATCGTATTCCTCCTCTATACCATCTAACAGGCTGTCTAATTTACAGTCCTGCTGGGAATACTTTGCGGCCAGCTCTACCTGGCCATACACCAAGCTCATAGGGATCTCCTTCCCGTCAGGCCCCACTGGTCCGACCTCGGCCATATGATTGGGGTCAGACTTTGTAAAGCGGGTCTTCACCATGGCCCAGGCTTCCCTCGCGCCTTGTCGGCAGGCTGATATCTTCCACAACCGGACGCGCCGCCGAGCTCCCGTCAGCTTCTCTGCAAGCTCTCCAAGGCCCTCGGGCATGGAGTGGGCAGGCCATAAGGCTTGGGCAACCCCTTGCATTGCCTGCCGAATTCGTTCGTGCAGTTGCAGGAGTTCGGGGAGAAGGTCACCCGTAGAACCGGGCATCTCCTCTGCAGGACGACCTGTGAGCATACCTACAGACAATACTCTGTTATTCAACTTCCTCGTCGAACTCATTTTCTTTCAAAGGGTTCGATCAAACACTTACTAAATATGCCGCATCGAAGTCGCTGGTTCTCCTTTGTGGAGTTCGACAGCTGGCCACGAACGTCTTTCAGTTCAACATCCAGCTTGGTGTTGGCATCCTGAAGATCATTCTTCTCTTGCCTCACCCTTGTCAACATACTCTCGCCAGCCTTTAACTGGCGTAAGAGTTGTTGCTTCTCCGGATCAAGTCCGGCACCATCTGCAACATTAATTTTCAGATTCGCACACAAGACGCACAATACTAATCTCTCAAAGTATATCGTACCTGAGGGGGTCCCTTTGGGCTCCCCTGTTGCGGCTAGTGCGGCCTCTAGTTGGGCCTTGCACTTTTCCAGCTCCTGGGACAGCACGGTGTTCTTCTCGGTAAGAACCTACATATTATAAGATCCTTAAATCAGTTAGTTTAACTGTTTCAAGTCTCAGGGGCTACTGGCATATATATATATATATATATATATATATATATATATATATATATATATATATATATATATATATATTTAACCAAAATTTTCTTACCCGTATGTCTTTCACATACTGCTCCGTGGCTCTGGCTAAACCATCTTGAGCGGCACGAAGGTACGCATCTCCCGAATTGAAGGCGTCTAAGGCCTCTCGGGAGAAACAAGCGTCGCGTAGAACTGTCCGGTGACGCCTATGGTTCATGGCGCTCTCCACTTCTGAATTTGTGGCAGATAGCCGGTCCACATCCTCTGTTGGAGGAGCGTCCGGCGCAAGCCTGGTGTTCGTCCCTGCCTCCGGACCAGACGTTGGAGCCTGGCTGGTAGAGGCGCGGTTGGCGGCCCCTCCGGATATAGTCCGGCGAGGCCTCTTCGTCCTGGAAACAGTACGGATGTTAACATGCCTTGACAGAATAACGCCAGGGAGACAGAGGGCGCGTTATACCTTTGTGCCGAACTCTCAGTCCGGACTTCATCTCTTTTTACCCCACGGGGCCCGGCGGCTCCTCGTTGGCTAGCCGCCGCAGGTTCAGCCTCCCTCCTCGGAAATCTCCCCTGTAAAATACGGTTGTCGTCAGAAACGCCGAAATATGTGAGGACGGAATCTCTCTTGCGGGAATAAACACTCCGTTTTCTGTCACCTGGGAGGCCGGGATTAACCCAGGGTAATCAGCCGTAATGGCTACCAAGGTATTATCCTTCCTCAACTGATGGAACACCCCGTCGATAAGCTCCACTGCTATGTCCGGATCCTCTTCGGAGTCCGGATTGTGGGACCTCTCTGGGTCCTCGGGCTGTGGAGGGCGGCTGTCGATGTCCTTCACTTCCTGTCGCAGTTCCTGCGCTAAAAGTTGTCAGACTGCACGTCTAAACATGGGAATATTAAAGCAAACGGGCGAGTGCAATTATTCGCTTACCCAACTTGGAGGTTCGTACACAGAGAATCCGGCCCGCGGGTTGACGCGGAGGAAATCCTCCTCCTCTCCCTTGTACAAAGATGTTAATATCTCTATCAAAGCGGCAGCTGAAGTTGGTCCTTTACGGCCATAACGGGTAGCGTCATCCTCACCGTTGAAATCCCACATGGGGTGGCTTCTATATTGAAGCGGCTGCACCCCCCGCATAATACATGCGGCCATGACTCCAATCATGGTTAGTCCGGAATGAGCCAACAGTCTTATCCGGCCCATCAGGTACAGGACGTATCTGTTGCTTTCTCTCTGAGAGCTCCGCGCACGCCAACTTAAGCGTTTCTTCAAGGGAGCCATGCTGAACTCAGGGAGGCTGACCCGGATAGGGTCCGGCAGCGGGACGTTGTCTATGTAAAACCATTCTGAAGGCCAGTCCTTGGACGCCTTCTTCGGGGTTCCGGATAAGTATCCGGTCCCGGCGATGCGCCATATTTCGGCTCCGCCCACTTGATATATAGACCCCTTTTGAGAACGGGGCACCAAGCAGAACAACCTCTTCCACAGCGCAAAATGAGCCCCGGCGCCTAAAAATAGCTCGCAAAGGGCAACGAAGCATGCAATATGTAGTATAGAGCCGGGCGTGAGATTGTGCAGCTGGAGGCCGTAAAACTCCAGAAGCCCGCGGAGGAATGGATGAATTGGAAATCCCAGTCCCCTTAATAAATAAGGGGCGAGGCACACCCGCTCTCCTTTAGAAGGATTGGGGGTGCTCTCCGCTTGCTTTCCGCCATTGTAGGTGGCGAGTCCGGCTCGGACCGGGACCATATATGCCTGGGGAAGGAATCCCTTGGCTTGCAGTGACACTAGCTTGCTGTGTGGGATGGTGCAGCTCTCCCAGTCTCCGGATTTGGGACTGGAGGGGCGAGGGGAGGAGCTGCGACGGCTGGCCATGTTGGAATGGACCTTTGCTGGGGATGCTCCGATGATAACTCGCGGAGAGGAGAAGATGTGGTTTGGATCTAAATCCCCATCCCGTTAAATAGGCGGCTCATTTATATGATTAAGGGTGTGAATGTAAAAACACCCCAAGCTTTTCGCATTCGTTCGACACGTGGAAGATGGTCGTTATGGGGCACAGAAGCCGAGGAGCGCTACGTGGATCAAACATAATTCATATAGGTACACAGATTTGAAGGAGGAACCCGCCTTGCAATGCCGAAGACAATTTGTGCGCCGGACTCGTCGTCATTGAAGCCTGGTTCGGGGGCTACTGAGGGAGTTCTGGATTAGGGGGTGTTCGGATTGCCGGACTATACCTTCAGCCGGACTCCAGGACTATGAAGATACAAGATTGAAGACTTCGTCCCGTGTCCGGAAGGTTCTTTCCTTGGCGTGGAAGGCAAGCTAGGTGTGCGGATATTCAAGATCTCCTACCAATGTAACCGACTCTGTGTAACCCTAACCCTATCCGGTGTCTATATAAACCGGAGGGTTGTAGTCCGTAGGACGACCACAACAATCATCATAACCATGATCATACACAACCATACCATAGGCTAGCTTCTAGGGTTTAGCCTCCTTGATCTCGTGGTAGATCTACTCTCGTGTCTATATGCCTTGTACTAAAAACTTTATTGTCATAGATCAAGATATAACCAAAAGGATCGACCTAAGAAAAACGATAAAGGTAAAGGTGTGATGGTGATACGATACCGGGGCACCTCCCCCAAGCTTGGCAGTTGCTAAGGGGAGTGCGCATACCCATGTATTTATGTCTCTTTCTTCGGAGGTGGTGATGATGGAGTTGTTGATGAAGTAGGTTTGTCATCCATCTTCCAAGGCATAGGCTCACCAACATAGAAAGATGATTGAGTCTCCGGGATCCTCAAATCTGCAACCAAACTCATCCTCTTAAATTTGTATTCATACACACAGTTTTGATTTTGCAGGTCATAGATCTGGGCTTGGAGATGCTCGATTTTCTCATGAAGCTTGAAGATGGCCTCCCCAATGTTCTTGGCATCCAGCTTGTGATTATTGGTGAACTCCGCGATCATCATGTGATTGGCGTTGAGTCCACGTTCCACCATCCCTTGGCACTTGAAAACTTGCTGCTCCATTGCTTCGAGTCTTGTCTCCATGCTTCCGGTCTTCTTCGGCCCCTCAACATCGCGGATGTGCAACACTCCCTCACGCATCTCAATGGCTTGAGGGTGTCGCAGCACCTCCGCAAGGTAGGGGTTGATGACCTTCTCAAAAAACTTGTCCTTAGGGGTGCTTGGAGACGTCATGGTGATCTAGATCTGTCAGAAAAACAGCTCAAAACAAAAACAGAAGATTTTATCGTGGTACGATGGTCAAAACCTTCGGGAGATTATATAATGAATTTTTACCAACCAAAAGAAGTATTATGCAAGAAAACGGAGTCTAGAAGGCACGCGGGATGGCCACAAGGCAGGCGGCGCGCCCAGGGGGGTAGGGTGCGCCCTCCACCCTTGTGGTCTCCTCATGCGTATTTCAGACTACTTCTAATTTTGCTATTTTTTTAAATATTCCAAAATGGAGAAAAATTGCCATTAGAAAAGTTTTGGAGTCGGTTTACTTACCGTACCACATACCTATTCCTTTTCGGAGTATGAAACGTTCTGGAAAGTATCCCTTATGTACTCCTCCGGTGTAACGGTGTCAATTATATTGGTCTCAACATTTATGGGATTACCTGAGATATAATTTTTGATTCTTTGCCCGTTTACCACCTTCGGATTTGTGCCTTCGGCGTTGTTGATCTTGATGGCACCGGAGTATAACTCTTACAAACCAAAGTTGAAGCTTTAGCATGATCCTTTATTCTAATAGGGAAAGGTGGTTTCTCAATATAAGCAGTAGGAACAATATGATCAACATTATAAGTAATGGTTTCTTCTTCAACTTCAATAGGTTCCACTACTTTTACTTCAATGGGAGGATGATATTTAAACCACTTCTCCTTAGGGAGATCAACATGAGTAGCAAATGATTCACAGAAAGAAGCTACTATCTCAGAGTCAAGTCCATATTTAGTGCTAAAATCACGAAAAGCATCGGTATCCATAAAAGATTTAACACAATCAAACTTAAGGTTTATACCTAACTCCTTACCTTCGTCGAGTTCCCTGTCTTCAGAGTTGTGTTTAATTCTCTCCAATAAGTCCCATTTGAATTCAATAGTCTTCTTGATAAAAGAACCAGTACAAGAAGTATCGAGCATGGATCGATCATTACGGGAAAGCCGAGCATAAATTTTTTGAATAATAATTTCTCTTGAGAGCTCATGATTGGGGCATGAACATAACATTGACTTAAGCCTCCCCCAAGCTTGAGAGATACTTTCTCCTTCACGTGGCCAAAAATTATATATATATAATTCCGATCACGATGAACCAGATGCATAGGATAAAACTTCTGATGAAATTCCAATTTCAATCAGTTGTAGTTCCATGATCCAATATATATCATCACATAGCCTATACCATGTCAATGCCTTTCCCTTGAAAGATAAAGGGAAGACCTTCTTCTTGACAACATCCTAGGGCAAACCTGCAAGCTTAAATAATCCACAAACTTCATCCACATAGATTAGGTGCATATCAAGATGTAATGTTCCTTCTCATGCATAAGGATTAGCTAGCAGTTTCTCTATCATACCCGAAGGGATTTCATAATAAATATTTTCAGTAGGTGCAGTAGGTTGAGGAGAAACTCTTTGCTCTTCCAGTCTAGGTGAAGATACCCCAAACAAGCCCCTCAAAGGATTATTTTCCATAGTAACAAGTGACAGTAAATTTCAGCACACTATATAAATGTTTCCTTACCAAAGGCTCTTCACTCCCCGACAATGGCGCCAGAAAAGAGTCTTGATGACCCACAAGTATAGGGGATCTATCGTAGTCCTTTCGATAAGTAAGAGTGTCGAATCCAATGATGAGCAGAAGGAAATGACAAGCGGTTTTTAGCAAGGTATTCTCTGCAAGCACTGAAATTATCAGTAACAAATAGTTGTGTGATAAGATAATTTGTAACGGGTAACAAGTAACAAAAGTAACTAAGGTGCAGCAAGGTGGCCCAATACTTTTTGTAGCAAAGGACAATCCTGGACGAACTCTCATATAAAGCAAAGCGCTCCCGAGGACACATGGGAATTACTGTCAAGCTAGTTTTCATCATGCTCATATGATTCGCGTTCGTTACTTTGATAATTCTATATGTGGGTGGACCGGTGCTTGGGTGCTGCCCTTCCTTGGACAGGCCTCCCACTTATGATTAAACCCTCTCGCAAGCATCCACAACTATGAAATAAGAATTAAGATAAATCTAACCATAGCATGAAACATATGGATCCAAATCAGCCCCTTACGAAGCAACACATAAACTTGGGTTTAAGCTTCTGTCACTCTAGCAACCCATAATATACTTATTACTTCCCAATGCCTTCGCCTAGCCCCAAATCATGGTGAAGTGTCATGTAGTCGATGTTCACATAACACCACTAGAGGAGAGACAACATACATCTCATCAAAATATCAAACGAATACCAAATTCACATGCTTACTCATAACAAGACTTCTCCCATGCCTCAGGAACAAACGTAACTAATCACAAAGCATATTCATGTTCATACTAAAAGGAGTATTAATTATCATTGAGGATATGAACATATGATCTTCCACCAAATAAACCAACTGGCATCAACTACAAGGAGTAATCAACACTACTAGCAACCCACAGGTACCAATCTGAGGTTTTGAGATAGAGATCGGATACAAGAGATGAACTAGGGTTTGAGAGGAGATGGTGCTGGTGAAGATGTTGATGGAGATTGACCCCTCTCGATGAGAGGATCGTTGGTGATGATGATGGCTTCGATTTCCCCCTCCCGGAGGGATGTTCCCCTCGCAGAATAGCTGCCGGAGCCCTAGATTGGTTCTGCCCAGCTTCCGCCTCGATACGGTGGCGCTTCGTCCCAAAAGATTCCTTCCGATTTTTTCCAGGTCAAAACACACCATATAGAAGAAGGTGGGCATCGAGGGCCTGCCAGGTGGCCCACAAGGTAGGGGGGCGCCCTCCGCCCTTGTGGATGGCAGGTGGCCCCCTCTGGTGCTTTCTTTGCCCAATATTTTTTATATATTCCAAAATAATTCTCCGTGAAGTTTCAGGACTTTTGGAGTTGTGCATAATAGGTCTCCAATATTTGCTCCTTTTCCAGTCCAGAATTCCAGCTGCCGGCATTCTCTATAAAATAAGAGAGAAAAGGCATAAGTATTGTGATATAATGTGTAATAACAGCCCATAATGCAATAAATATCAATATAAAAGCATGATGCAAAATTGATGTATCATCAATGTACTTCCAGGCCACCCACTTCGTGTCACTTACTATAGGCTTCTTGTCAAGGAGCATTGCATCATAGAATTCCTGCTGCTGGTGTAGAAACGGTAGTCCACAGCAGTCCTCCTCCTAATGGAATATGGGTCAGACTCGCTCCATTTCCTTAGTCGTTTGTCTTTCCTCTACTTCATATTTTTCTGCCATGGGATGAGTGTCATCGTGTTTTGGCAGTCTGGCTGTCAGTTTTCTCAGCACTAGGGCATCATCTTCTTCTTCTATCTCATGCACTAGGGCCTTGTCCTTTTCTGCAGCAAAGATGTTTCTTGTAGTCATTCCCTTTGGCTTGGGGGCAGCAACCGACTTGAATGTTGTTGCAACCTTCTTAGGCATGGCATCAACCATAAGCTTTTGCTGCTTGGCTGGGGTATCATTAGCATTTGGAGCATCATCTCTCCTCATGGAAGTGGGTTTATACGTCAATTGGACATATTGCTTTCTCACCCTCTTCTTCCATGCAACCTTGGCCACAGATTTGCTTGCAACTGGCCTTGTGCTAGCAGTTGTGCCATACACCTTGGCTAGCACACCTTTCTTCTTCTTAGAGGTGACATCTTCCACAAGGAAGTCCTCATTATCAGAATCTGAGGTCCTCTTCTTCTTTGTTCCAGTGGCTGCCTTTGGCAAGCTTGGAGAACTCCTCTCTCCCTCATGGTAGCTTTCCTCTGCACTAGCTAGTGTCTACATCCAGGTCCACACTGACCTCTATGGAAGCATTCAGACTGTCACTAGCCTCAGACATGCTGGCAATAGACCCTGTGAATAGATTGGATAAGGCAGAGAAGATGAGTATCACAAAATGCAGCTTGTTTTTGAAAAAAAAATGAATTCAAACTTCAGTTTTAGGTTTTTCAAAGAGCATTTCGGAGCGACCGATTTGAAAATCTCAATAGCATTAAGGCAGCAACTAAAACTAGGTTTGCAATTTCGGTGTGACCAAGCAATTCCTAGTTCCACCGAGGCACACATGATGCTACAAAGGACCAACTAGGTGACACTGACCCAATACTGCTCGGTTTCACCAAAATGTACTATGTGGAATGGCCAAAGCCAAATTGGTGACACTGGGTTGCCTCAATTTGGTCCATCCTAGATGAAAACAGTAAAACCCTAAACCTAAATTCTAATTCGAGCTATCGCTAGGATTTCAGTGGATAAGGAAGTGCAATCTGTGGCAAGATCTAGGCGAACCATCCGTGCATAGAATCGGAATTTGGAGCATAGAGGGGGTCGATTCTCACCCTTGGTGGAGATCCTCTATGATGGCAATGGCTGAGATGATTCCCATTGACGGCGACGGAATCCAACGGCGAGGGCACACTGGAGAAGAAGGTGGCGATCCAAAGACCAGGGCGATGGCAGCAATAGGGTGCAGAGATAGAATGATTGAAGAAATTTTCAACATACGGTCCACAAACATATAATTACCCATGTGATGTCAGTAGTACCGATCGAAACAAATCGTTCTCACTGAGATGCATAACTGCCAAAGACAGGGAGCTTCTGAAGCCGAGTTTTTCATATCAGCCATACCGAGGTGAAAATATAGATCAGTCTAAATGCTATCGGTGGGACCATATTTGAATGAATTGGTCTACTCGAAAAGCATTTGGAGGGTTTTGGGAGTCAGGCCTAATCATATCGGTGGCTCGGAATGCTCCTCACCCGGAGGGTCTGAAAATGATCTTGTTCAAATTTTGATATAGCATGAATAGAATTTGAGACAAGATGAGATAGATAGCTAGAGAAGGTGCTTAGGCATTCTTGTACATCTAATTGGCCAACTAAAACCAAATGAATCAACTACAATTGGGTGTCCTCGAATGAGAAATATGCATAGCAACATGCTCGAACAATAAGATAGCAAATAGAATATGTGTCAAGCATGCACAACCAATACTAGCAACTATCAAGCAATGGGCGATGACATAGTCATCTATATATGAGTATATTGGCTTAGGAGCCAAATGAGAACATTTGATCATGGGTCATACTCATCGTTTAAGCACAAATGGGGTTACCACTTTTACATAAAGCATTAATGTTTTCACATCATTAGAGTTGCTTTAACTCAATTTTTAGAGTAAAGCTCCCCCTAGATGTGATATCCCCCCAAAGAGGGATGAACTAACCTTGGGTTTTGTCGATGATGACTTCATGTAGGTGTTGTGAGTGTAGATTCTCAATGTTGATGTAGACCATCAAGAGTTGGGAGCAATCCTTGGAGTTTTGCACTTTCAATACCTAAATGGGTTAGTCCCACAAGGAGCATACAAGGATATCCATAGACATAGATGGAGATGATGCACACAATATGATGTCCACGAATGCATTGAATATCTTGTCCCTTGTCTTACCAATCAAGAGGGTTTGTGACTCCATGAACTTAGTGCAAGGTGTTGAAGTTGGTTGCATAAGTCCTTGCCATGAATGAATATGAGTGAAGTTTGTTGGCGGAGTCACCCTCAAGAACTCTATAGTTCTTCTTCTTTGGGACCCACATCAACTTGATGGGAATCCTTGGAGTTGTGGTAGTACTTGATGAAATCTTGGGAACCCATTTGAACAAAGCTTGAGGTGGCTCTTCAAATTAGTCAATCTCTTCTTGAAGCTTGTCCTTGCCTTTTAGCTCATGGTCCTGTGGTGAAGATCATCTTGGGATTGTGTTCCCTCAAAAGAAGTGGGGGCATACTTCTCTTATTGAGGAACAAACTTTGTCTTGGGGTATTGATCTTCTTCCCACTCAACTCCATTGGCATTGAACTTTCATTCAAAACCTATACCTTGGTTCTTCCTGTGCCTTCCTTGCTTCCACATAATTTCCTCAAATTGCTTACTCCCAGCAAGGCTCTTGTCGACATCCTTTTCTATAATTACTTTCAATAAATCTTTTTCTTTCTCAAGTTTAACTTGGCTAAGAGAATCATTAGTGGAATCAATAGAACTACTAGAAGCAACAATATTGGATTTAGCATTGTTATTGTTACTACTAGAGGCAGAACCTTTCTTACTCTTGTAGATTTAACTTGTGCCATAAAAGTAGACAAAGAGAAGATGTTTGGCAATGTAAGGAGAAGTCTTATTTTGAAGATCATCATTGATAGCTTTTAGAAGCTCATGCTCTTGCTCTAAATTTATCTTCTTGAAGAATAACTTCTCATGAGTTCTTAGGAGCTCTCTACGATCTTCTTGAGTTGTTTCATGAGCTAACTTAAGAGTGTTTAGTTCTTCAGGTAGATGCTCAATCTCCTACTTAGCATTGTCACACGTTTCATCTTGACTATCATGATTACTAACAAGTTCATTATAGCTCACATCACTAGTTTTATCAAGAAGCAAATCATCATCACCTAGTAAATCATCCTCATCACTATTGAAATCAAGATACTTGGGGTGTGATACCTTGGGGCCTTTAGCCATGAAGCATATTCCAATTCCAAGTTCGGCTGTGGTGTGAGGCTGCCATCGCTGCAGAATAACAGGGGGTGTGGGTGAGTAGAGGGATGGCCTGGCCAGCGGTGGGAGTAGTAGGGGGCGGCGAGGCCTCCACGATAGCACAACCCGCCACGGGAGGCAGGAGTAGGCGGCACGACCGGCGCTGGTTTGGGCGGCTGGAGCAAGAAGACCAGAGGTTCAAGAAGCACTTCGGCCATTCGAAGGACATCGTACGGTCACTGGAGCTAGAATCATTTGTATTGACTAAGTTGACAAAGCCCTCCATCCGCGTCTAGGCCCACAAGTCAGCCTCCAACTATGGTGGGTCCCAGCTAGCAGGGGGAGTATTCATTTTTGTGTGCGTAATATGGAGGCACTTCCTTGCGTGCGAAGATATAGCTGGTGGGTCCGACCTGTCAGCGGGAGGAACGTTTTTTTTAGCAAAATACAGAGGCCCTTCCGGTGGGTCCCAGTTGTCAGGTGGAGGAATCATTATTTTGTGCGTAATAAGGAGGCATTTCCTTGCGTGGGGCCGTGGACCCAGCTGTCAGCCGCTCCACGTACAGTCCTCTTCCGATGGATGTTGTTCGTTGACCATGTTGACCACGTCGCGTCGAGAGCACCAGGGCGGTGGACGACGGCGAGGCCTAGGAAGGGAACGACACGGAGCCAGGGAAGACTAGACAGTTGTTTCCCACGCGGAGGGGAGTACGAGGGTTTACTGGTTCGTCTATCGTCGCTAGAGAATAATAGCAGGTGTGGGTGAGTAGAGGGATGGCCAGGCCAATGATGGGAGTTGGGTGGGGCGGTGAGGCCTGCGCGGCAGCACAGCAGGCCACGGGAGGAGGGAGCAGGCAGTCCCGTCGGCTCTTGGTTGAGTGGCTGGAGCAGGAAGAGCAGAGATTGAAGAAGCACGATGGTCGTTGGATGGACATCCAACAGTCACTGCTCTCGTGTGTTGACTAAGTTGACACGACGTTGCGTGTGCGTCAACCTTTTTTTTAGGAAAGCGTACGCGTCAACCTATAGTAGGCGCACAAGGCAGCCTCAAATCTATGGAAAACAACATACAACCCATCTACAATTATTTCTAATAATTTACAGCCCATTTGCTAATACTTAAAGTTTTTTTGGAGCCCATATTCTTTTGTTAGCCCATATATATTGTGGCCACAGCTAAAAAATTATACGAAATATTTCATATTTCGATGCAGTCCAAACTGTTTTTAATCCCAAAATTTCGAGTCACATTCAAACTGATTTAAAAAATAAATGTATATCAATATATATATATATATATATATATAATCCAGAAAATTGTCCATGCATAAAAATCAATGGAATTTAGAATCTCGAAATGAAAAAAAAAAGAAATTTGAAACTAATTGCTGGTTTGATGTGTTTAAAAAATGTACAACCCATTTCTCATTACTGATACCCCATTTTCTGGGCCAGCCGAATAAAGCTCTCGTCATCTTGAAAGATTTGCAGCCCAATAGGCCTGTCAAAGCGACTTACTTGACAAAGCACAAAAGAACTGGGCTAGCCATTTTCAGAAAGAAAAAATCTACTGGGCTGGTCTTGTGCTAAACATAAAAGAAAAGGTTGTCTAGACAGGTTAGAGTGCCCCGCACAGCCCAATTGACACCCTGCTTCCGTCTCCAAAAATAACTGGGCGAGCTGCTGGGTCCCTGGTGCCATCCGCTCGTTGTGCAATTCTCTCGTTTATTGACTACGTTGACAATGGCATGGGACCCAGATGCCAGAAATCCATTAGGAGGAACCATTTTTTTCATTGGCTTGAAATAAGGAGGCACTTTCTTGCGTACTGCCATGACCTTGGTGGGTCCCTGCTGTCGTACTCTCCACGTACAATCGTCTCCTCATTGTGTACGCGTCAACCTGGTAGGCCCACAAGTCAGCCTCTAAACCCGTGGCGGACAAGTACAACCCATTTAAAAAATAACAGCCCATTCCATACATTCAAACGGAAAGTTCAACATTCAGAGCAAAGTAACAGGTCTGATCCAGATATAGAGTACTGAACTTCCACGTTGACAACCATCATAGCCAAGTTAATTATCTACTCCCACTAATACTCTAGTAGTGTACAAGTACTAACTTACTCTTAGATAACTAAACGATGCCGACCGCCATCTGCGGTACACGCTAAACGCTGGCACCGACATCCTCCGCCTCACCTGGACTTCCCAGAGGTGCGATAGGGCACGTTGCTCGCGCACGTTGGCCCTTTCAATGCCAGCATGGTCCACCGAAGCTTCGGCTTCTAAGAGGGAATCCCACTTGACGAGCTGGTAGTAAAATTCAGCGTCGCGAACTCGTCCGTGCCCAACAGCCTCCAGGGCTATTTGTTGGGCATCGGCCTCCGCGTAGTCGGCCCAGTTGCGGGCGCTCTGCTCGTGACTCAGAGCGTCGGTGCGCTGCTGCTCCATGCCCCGCTGGCGGTGCAAATTGGCGATACGCTGCTCCTCCGCCAGGCGGTCGCGCTCCAATAACTCCTCATACTCCGCATTGCCATCTAAAGACCGATAGAATGCCTCCTCCCTCCGTCTGCCTTCTGGTGAAAAACCGAACACTAGTTCTGGCGGTGACCGCCTCCGGCGTCACCTATTGCGGACGGGCAGGGGCATGGCGAGAGCGAGGATAAGTGGCGAGCGACGTCGAGCCGGTGGGGGGTTATGAGGATAGGGCGAGTTAGGTGATGGTGCCACCGGAGAAGGCCGGGAAACATCAATTATATGCGGAAGGTAGGAGAATCAGCATGTCACGGGAATCGCGACGGTCATCGTGGTCATCGGAATTCAATGCATAAGCAGGCATGGCTTAGCACGCCAGCTTGCCATGGAAAACTAGAAAAACTGAAATTATGACGGTGCCGTCCCGTCCCGCCAGTGGTGCGTCCTGTCCGTGTTGGGTCACACGTCGGCATGACGGTCAAATGAGTGCACTCGAATCATCCATATGAGGTACTCCCTATGAGGGAGTCCTGGATTAGGGGGTGTCCGGATGGCCGGACTATACCTTCAGCCGGACTCCTGGACTATGAAGATACAAGATTGAAGACTTCGTCCCGTGTCCGGAAGGGACTTTCCTTGGCGTGGAAGGCAAGCTTGGCGATGCGGATATCTAGATCTCCTACCAATGTAACCGACTTTGTGTAACCCTAACCCTCTCCGGTGTCTATATAAACCGGAGGGCTTTAGTCCGTAGGACAACATACAACAATCATACCATAGGCTAGCTTCTAGGGTTTAGCCTCCTTGATCTCGCGGTAGATTTACTCTTGTACTACCCATATCATCAATATTAATCAAGCAGGACGTAGGGTTTTACCTCCATCGAGAGGGCCTGAACCTGGGTAAAACTTCGTGTCCCTTGTCTCATGTTACCATCCGCCTAGACGCACAGTTCGGGACCCCCTACCCGAGATCCGCCGGTTTTGACACCGACATTGGTGCTTTCATTGAGAGTTCCTCTTTGTCGTCGCTTTTAGGCCCGATGGCTCCTCCGATCATCAATAATGATGTAGTCCAGGGTGAGACTTTTCTCCCCGGACAGATCTTCGTCTTCGGCGGCTTCGCACTGCGGGCCAATTCGCTTGGCCATCTGGAGCAGATCGAAAGCTACGCCCCTGGCCATCAGGTCAGATTGGGAAGTTTAAACTACACGGCTGACGTCTGCGGGGACTTGATCTTTGACGGATTCGAGCCACAGCCGAGCGCGCCGCACTGTCGCGATGGGCATGATGTAGCTTTGCCGCCGAACAGTGCCCTGGAGGCCACGCACGCATCGGTTCCGACCCTGGATTCGGAACCAACTGCGCCGGTCGAGGACGGATGGTTGGACGCCGCCTCGGGGGCTGCGATCCCAACGGCGATCGAGCCGAACACCAGCCCCGCACTCCGCAAGGCCCGTGACTCCGTGGGGCCGGACTCCTCTCCAGACTCCAAGCCCCCCCGCGCCCCTGCCGATCGAATCCGATTGGGCGCCGATCATGGAGTTTACCGCCGCGGACATCTTTCAGCACTCGCCCTTTGGCGATATTCTGAAGTCATTAAAGTCTCTCTGTTTATCAGGAGAGCCCTGGCCGAACTGCGGTCAGCAAGGTTGGGATACGGACGACGAAGAAATTCAAAGCCCACCCACCACCCACTTTGTAGCCACTGTCAATGATTTAACCGACATGCTCGACCTCGACTCCAAAGACATCGACGGTATGGACGCCCATGTAGGAGACTACCAAGAACCAGCACCTATAGGGCACTGGAAAGCCACCTCGTCGTATGACATATACATGGTGGATACCCCAAAAGAAAGAGATGGCGATGGAATAGCGGGGGATGACCCCTCCAAGAAACAGCCTAAGCGCCGGCGTCAGCGGCGCCGTTCTAAATCCCGCCAAAGCAAAAACGGTGATTCCGGCACACGAGATAATAATACTCCGGATAGCGCCGAAGAACACCCCCTCCAGCAAGATTCAACGTAGGAGGATGGAGAAGCTAGCCCTCACGAGAGAGCGGCAGACAGAGAGGTCGAGGATGACAATTATATGCCTCCCTTCGAAGACGAGGCAAGCCTCGACGACGATGAATTCGTCGTGCTAGAGGATCCCGTCGAACAAGAGCGTTTCAAACGCAGGCTTATGGCCACGGCAAGCAGCCTCAAGAAAAAACAGCTACAGCTTAGAGCTGATCAAGATTTGCTAGCCGACAGATGGACTGAAGTCCTTGCGGCCGAAGAGTATGAACTCGAACGCCCCTCCAAGAGCTACCCGAAGCGCAGGCTGCTACCCCGATTAGAGGAGGAAGCACCTAAACCTACATCACCAGCGCATGACACGGCCGATCGGCCACCTCGTGGCCGCGACAGAGAGGCCTCTCGGCCCTCCACTCAAGCCGCACCCCGGTTCCGTTCAAAATATTTTAAGGCACGGGAAAATGCGCCAGACCTGCGAGATACATTGGAGGACAAGGCAAAGCAAACAAGATCGATCTATGGATCGCGCGGACGCCCCATGGCACGTGACGGTGATCGTCACTCCGGATATAATAAATTCGGCCCGGCCGGACACAATAGACAAAGCTCATTTGAGCTGCGTCGTGATATAGCCCAATACAGAGGCGCCGCACACCCCCTATGCTTCACAGATGAAGTAATGGATCATCAAATCCCTGAGGGTTTCAAACCCGTGAACATCAAATCATACGATGGCATAACAGATCCCGCGGTATGGATCGAGGATTATCTCCTTCATATCCACATGGCCCACGGCGACGATCTACACGCCATCAAATACCTCCCACTCAAAGTCAAGGGACCAACTTGGCATTGGCTTAACAGCTTGCCAGCATAATCTATCGGGTGCTAGGAGGACCTGGAAGCTGCATTCCTCGACAATTTCCAGGGCACCTATGTGCGAACACCAGAGACCGATGACCTAAGCCACATAATTCATCAGCCAGAGGAATCGGCCAGGCAATTCTAGACACGGTTCCTAACAAAGAAAAACCAAATAGTCGACTGTCCGGACGCTGAGGCCCTAGCAGCCTTCAAGCATAATATCTGCAACGAGTGGCTTGCTCGGCACCTTGGACAGGAAAAGCCGAAATCCATGGCAGCACTCACGACGCTCATGACCCGCTTTTGCGCGAGAGAAGACAGCTGGCTAGCTCGTAGCAATAACTTGACCAAGAGCCTTGGTAATCCGGACACCAAGGACAACAGTGGCAGGTCGCGTCGGAACAAGCAAAAACGCCACGTTAACAGCAACAGCAACGAGGATACGACAGACAATGCCGGATTCAGAGGCTATAAATCCGGTCAGCGGAAAAATCCATTCAAAAGAAATACTCGATCGCTTGTGCCAAATACATGGCACCCCCGAAAGGCCAGCCAATCACACCAACAGAGATTGTTGGGTGTTCAAGCAGGCAGGCAAGCTAAATGCCGAAAATAGAGGCAAGGGCTTGCATAGCGATGACGAGGAAGAGCCCCGGCAGCCAAACAACAGTGGACAGAAGGGTTTTCCCCCACAAGTGCGGACGGTGAACATGATATACGCAACCCACATCCCCAAGAGGGAGTGGAAGCGTGCGTTAAGCGACGTATATGCGATGGAGCTAGTCGCCCCAAAGTTCAACCCATGGTCCTCCTGCCCGATCACCTTCGATCGAAGGGACCACCCCACTAGCACCCGTCATGGCGGATTCGCCGCATTGGTTCTAGACCCAATTATTGACGGATTTCATCTCACAAGAGTCCTTATGGACGGCGGTAGCAGCCTGAACCTGCTTTACCAGGATATAGTGCGGAAAATGGGCATAGATCCCTCGAGGATTAAGCCCACCAAAACGACCTTTAAAGGCGTCACACCAGGTGTAGAGGCCAACTGTACAGGCTCAGTCACACTTGAAGTGGTCTTCAGATCTCCGGACAATTTCCGAAGCGAGAAGTTAGTCTTTGACATAGTCCCGTTCCGCAGTGGCTATCACGCACTGCTCGGGCGAACCGCATTCACAAAGTTCAATGCGGTGCCGCACTACACGTACCTTAAGCTCAAGATGCTAGGCCCTCGAGGAATAATCACGGTCAATGGAAACACCGAACGCTCCCTCCGAACGGAGGAACACACGGCGGCCCTCGCGGCGGAAGTACAAAGCAGCCTCTCAAGGCAGCTCTACAGTCCGGCCGTTAAACGTCCGGACATCGTCAAGCGCACCCGGAGTAACCTACAACAAGACCGCCTGGCACGTTCCGAGCAGGCATAGCAAGGCGGCCCCAACCCCAGCCCTCGCGAACTAGCGAAACCAGTGCCTCGCGTACATAACTACGCTCTCGAAATACCATGGGCACAGGGGGAGGGGCACCATCATGGCACGCCCGAAACACAGCTTAAACCGCACCAGGGGCTGCCAATTTCTTTATTTTTTCTTACTTTCAGGACTCCATACTTCGGAAGACCTGTTCGGCAATCCAATTGCTGCTCAATCGATGCAAGAACCAGGGAAGCAGAAAAGCTATGCCGCATTATATAACTCCCAGGTGGTCTCTATCACGAGCAGTATACCTGTTTTGCATACTATTCCGCAGCCTGCCCCTAGAAAGGACATGTTAAATAGTCCCACTTTTGCTTATCGCACCATTTGTATCGTTCTGCTTCGATCGCAGCCTTTTTATAAACAATGCATAGCTTTTGTCTACTTTCGCATTACTGTTTTTTACAAATATATGTTCATTAACGACATGTTGCACCCGTACACTTTGGCACGGTCAATACGCTAGGGGCTTCAGTACCCCCCTTATATGGTGTGAGAAGTCCGAACACTTTAACAAGTGTGGCACCCCAAACTTATAGCATTATATGCATCGGCTCCGAATCATGTCTTGGGTCAATAGTTGGGTTTGCTCGGCTCCTATGTTTTGGTGCCTTACGTTCCGTTGTATCGACTAAGGTAGCACTAGGAGAACTACTGCGATTGTGCCCCAGTTGAGCTGGGCAGAGCACCTCAGTAGAGAAAGCTAAAACTGACTGTCATGATGAAGCGAGAGACTGGTCGCTGTTCGAGAGGTTTTTCGAGTCCCTAAAGACTTATGCCGCTTAGAGCGAGGAGTCGGCTTTGTCCGGCCAAAGGCGTGGATAGCGCCCCGAACTCGGTCTTTCGAACACTAGGGGGCTTCGCCGAAATTTAAAATTACAGAATTCTATGGCTAAGTGAGAGTGTTCAAGCACTATAGCCCGGTTGCCTTGTTCGTTGTGCTAAGCGCCTCCCTCGATGGACCCAAACATGGGAAAAAGAGCGCTCAGGTTTCTCCTGAACACCCCGGCACTAGTGGCATGGGGGCAGAAGCCGACGACTCGCCATCTCTCAAATTTGATAAACGGCCGCACAGAAGGTAATATTTTAAATTCAAAATGCATTGCTTAAGCGCACATGAACAAGTTTTCAGCGCACAGGATAACACGAGCGAGTTTACTCCAAAATTACATCCATGGAACATTCATCCGCCACAAGGCGGGCACCCTTCAGAACATCCTTATAATAGTTCTCGGGCTTGCGATGCTCCTTCCCTGGCGGTGGCCCGTCCTTCACAAGCTTCTCACTATCCAGCTTGCCCCAGTGCACCTTAGCGCGGGCAAGGGCCCTACGGGCACCTTCAATGCAAACTGATCGCTTGATGACCTCGAGCCTTGGACAGGCCTCCACCAGCCGCTGCACCAGCCCGAAGTAGCTCCCAGGCAGAGCCTCTCCAGGCCACAGCCGAACTATGAGGCCCTTCATGGCCTGTTCGGCCGCCTTGTGGAGCTCGACCAGCTGCTTCAGCTGGTCACTCAAGGGCACTGGGTGTCCGGCCTCAGCATACTGAGTCCAGAACACCTTCTCCGTCGAGCTGCCCTCCGCGGCTCGGTAGAATGCTGCGGCATCGGATACGCTACGGGGAAGATCTGCAAATGCTCCTGGAGAGCTCTGGATTCGGGTAAGTAACAAGAAGCTCACTTTTACATGCTTACTCTGCATAAAGAATGCCTTACCCGCCGCTATCTTTTTCACCGCATCCAACTCCTGGAGGGCCTTCTAGGATTCAGCCTTGGCAGAGTTGGCATTTTCAATAGCTGCCGCGAGCTCGGACGCTCGTGTCTTTGAGTCAAGCTCCAAACTCTCATGTTTTTCCATGAGAGCCTGGAGCTCTTGCCGCACCTCGCCAACCTGGGCTTCATACCTCTCCCGCTCGGAGCGCTCCGTGGCCGCTCTCTTATCGGCCTCGGCCAACGCTTGCTTGAGGGTCGCCACCTCAGTTGTGGCCCCTACAATAACCATGTTAATCCTGTCATATTTTTGCAATTGCACTTTTATATTTTCTTTTTTTTCTATAAGGTATTTCTTACCTTCTTTCTCCTCGAGCTGCCGTTTGGCAAGGCCGAGCTCTTGCTCGGTCCGCCCGAGGCCCTGCTTTAGTGTGCCCACCTCCGCAGTCAGTGTGGCGGTCGCCAGCAACGAAGCCTGCATACGCATATTGACTCTTTTTCTGTTAGACTCCTGCGAATTTTATTAGATCCTCTATTCGGCTTTTCTTTCCAAACGCCAAACAGAGCATCAGGGGCTACTGTCTATGCGGTATTTTTTTATATCCTGCACTTATCTCGAAGCCTGTTAGAAGGCTGGCACAAGCTTCAGTCAGTCCGCTCTTGGCGGACTGAACCTTCTGGATCACCGCACTCATAATAGTGCGGTACTCCTTGTCGATGGAGGCGCCGTTAAGCACCTCCAGCAGATTGTCCGTCGGCTCCGGTTGGACGGGGGCTGCCGAATCAGTAGGCTTGCTCCTCTTGGAAGGAGTTCACCTACCGCGGTCCGGAACCGTTGACGATTCCGGCGCGGTGTCTGGCTCAAAGACGGACTTGGAGCCCTGGGGGGTTGTATCCCCTTTACTCCTGGAGTCTGGGAGGTCGCCTTGTGGCGCCTCCAGAACCACTTCCACCTGGCTTGGAGCCTGTTGGGATGCCACCTCGGCATCACCTGTAGGGCGGGGGGAGGTAGCGGGCGGAAGTGAATTCACGTTCGATGAATCCAGGGAGCCGCTCGACGACTCGTCGAGCCCGGCCTTGGGCGGACTGCATAATCATATTCGACATAAGGAAAGGCTGTGCAAATAAAGGAATGCTATAAATTACTCGGGTGCCCGGATGCTTAGATTCCGCCGGACACTTGGCCCTACGCGGCCACTCCTCTTCGTCGTCGGCGGCATCGGCGGGGTAGTCCGGAGGAAGGGTTTTCCCCTTCTTGGACCCTTCGGCCTCCCCGGTCGGGGCGGCCTTCCTTTTCCTTCCTCTCCCCGCTGTAGGGGGAGAGGTTTTTTCTTGCTCCTCCTCATTTTCACGGGAGGAACGCGTCTCGGATTCGTCGGATGATGAATCCGACACCTCCGGGCGCCGGGAACTCTTTTGAGTCCTTGTGGCCCTCTTCTTGGCCTTCTTCTCCAGCACCACGTAAGGTGCCGGAGCCAGCAGCTTCGCTAAGCGAGCATCAGCTGGGTCTTCGGGCAAAGGGGCCGGACAGTCGATCTGTCCGGACTTCGCCAGCCAATCCTGTCAAAGGAAAGGGAGTTTAGATCCCGCATAGAGTCAAACTATGGAAAACCAACATCCTGTAAAAGGTAAAAATAGCTTACCGCACTAGCGGGAAGATGCGTGCTGAATCCGCGGTCCTCGGAAGCGGATGCGGGAGCCTCGGCGCCTTTGAATAGCACCTTCCAGGCATCTTCGTACGTTGTGTTGAAGCGCATGCTCAGGGTTGGGTGCTGCGCCGGGTCGAACTCCCACAAATTGAAGCCCCGTTGCTGACACGGGAGGATCCGGCGGAGGAGCATAACCTGGACTACGTTGACGAGCTTGAGCTGCTTGTTCACCAAGGTTTGGATGCATTTTTGCAGTCCGGTTACCTCTCCTTTATTGCCCCACGACAGGCCCGTCTCTTTCCAAGACGTGAGCCGCGTAGGGGGTCCGGACAGGAACTCGGGGGCTGCGACCCATTTGGGATCGCGCGGCTCGGTGATGTAAAACCACCCCGATTGCCACACCTTCAGGGTCTCCACAAAGGAGCCCTCGAGCCATAGGACGTTGGCTATCTTGCCCGCCATGGCGCCTCCGCACTCCGCCTGGTTGCCGCGCACCACCTTGGGCTTGATGTTGAAAGTCTTGAGCCATTGGCCGAAATGGGGGCGGACGCAGAGGAAAGCCTCATACACGACGATAAATGCCGAGATGTTGAGGACGAAGTTCGGGGCCAAATCGTGGAAATCTAGGCCATAGTAGAACATGAGCCCCCGGACGAACGGGTGGAGAGGAAAGCCCAGTCCGCGGAGGAAATGGGGAAGAATACTACCCTCTCATGGGGCCTTGGGGTGGGGAGGACCTGCCCCTCTTCGGGAAGCCGGTGAGCGATGTCGTTAGAAAAGTATCCTGCTTTCGTCAGTTTTTTGATGTGTCCCTCCGTAAAAGAGGAGACCATCCACTTGCCTCACGCTCCGGACATGGCTAGAGAAGGTTGAGGTGGGAAGTGCGGGCTTGGGCGTTGGAGCTCGAGTGCGCGGAAGATGGATAGGCAAGGGAGGAAGAAGGTGTAGGTAAAAAGGTGGATCCTTATCCCCTTATATGGGCGGATGCGGTTAAGTGTCCCCACTAGCCTGGTAAAACTCACTTATCTCCCAAGCGCCGTGATAAATGGCGCGGTTGGGTTACCCACGTCCGTATTGATGAGAATCCCGTAAATAAGGGGACACGATCTCTGCTTTGACAAGACGTGCCAAGGAAACCGCCTCGCGAAATGCGCTGATGTGAGGGAGTAAAAACGATTTGAATAAAGACTTGGCCGTGGTGTGATGTCACGCTACGGAATACGTCAGCAGATTAGATTTGTGTAAATTATTCTCTCTATGGCAATATGTGGAAACTTATTTTTCAGGGTCGGACATTGTCTTTTGTGTTCAAAATCTTCTACGAAGTACTTGGAGGAGGAACCCGCCTTGCAATGCCGAAGACAATCTGCGCGCCGGACTCGTCGTCATTGAAGCCTGGTTCAGGGGCTACTGAGGGAGTCTTGGATTAGGGGGTGTCCGGATGGCCGGACTATACCTTTAGCCGGACTCCTGGACTATGAAGATACAAGATTGAAGACTTCGTCCCGTGTCCGGAAGGGACTTTCCTTGGCGTGGAAGGCAAGCTTGGCGATGCGGATATTTAGATCTCCTACCATTGTAACCGACTTTGTGTAACCCTAACCCTCTCCGGTGTCTATATAAACCGGAGGGCTTCAGTCCGTAGGACAACATACAACAATCATACCATAGGCTAGCTTCTAGGATTTAGCCTCCTTGATCTCGCGGTAGATCTACTCTTGTACTACCCATATCATCAATATTAATCAAGCAGGACGTCGGGTTTTACCTCCAACGAGAGGGCCCAAACCTGGGTAAAACTTCGTGTCCCTTGTCTCCTGTTACCATCCGCCTAGACGCACAGTTCGGGACCCCCTACCCAAGATCCGCCGGTTTTGACACCGACACCCTCCTTGTCAAAAATGATTCCACCACTCATCATCTACCTTGGTTGGTGAGATTTTTGAATTGAGACCTGCAAACCAGAAAGGAGGTAGTACATGCGTGATCCGCTATTTATTCGTGTAAGATCGAGTAGGTCGGATAGTGTACATGTAGGATCGAGTAGGTCGGATGGTGTACGTGTAGGATCGCATTAGCTGATGAACGTTCACTGGGAGATAAGGCATTTGTGAACGTTATTGCTGGAAGTTTCTTCAGGTTCGCATGGCATTTTCTTTAGAGCAGTTTGTCAGTTTCTTCAGAGGTAGGCATTTTTATTCAAAAAACTGCCACTTCGGATCTTGCGTTGCAACTAAAACAGTCAGGAGCGGATTAGGTGGCTAGCTAGTGATCGATCAGTAACTTGTAAACACTGAGCGAACAGAAATAAGGAACTATTAGTAACTTGTAAACACTGAGAACACAGAAATAAGGATCATGTTGTGCACAACAATAAGAGCCGATCCAGTGAAACATTCACACGAGACTCACATGCCTGGCATTGTAATATGTTCACATTAGTAGCCCAAATTCACAACCAACTAGTACGAATCCCATACATAATATAAACATGTCAATGCGTCTCAATGATTCACAGATCATATACAATATGTAGCTCCAAAAGCAAAGATCTAGATAAATCATCTGTTCTTCCTACTAACATGGATGCTTCTCTTGGCCAACATTCAGTATAGAGTGAAAGACAAATTTATTTGCGAAGTCTACAATTCCTCTTGCAAACGTAAGTGGTTTCACCAATAGCTGGAACCATGAGAATGAACCACACATGATGGAGGAACATCCACTTAAATATGATTTGTTCTTCTCTCGATCACACGACGAGACTATTTTTGGAATACAAACTTTAACTTAGGCAAAATGATGCCCATTGTATAAATCAGACCAAAGCAATGAAGCACCTATTGTTGGCCAATAAATAGTACAGTAGTACTTTTGTGCAGTCCATGAAGTGACTATCCAATCTTTCTGTGTCTATTTTCAAATGGCACTGCATGTAGTGACTATACTATTCTCTTGTGCAGTTCAACCAAAATTGCGGTCACTTTGTTTGTTTTCCAACTAGAAACGGGCACACATCTCTGTCTGCACAAATATCAAGCAGCTAGTAAACATATGCCCCACCTTGTATTTTTGGTTTAAACACGTCTCTTCCGCTTAGCATCCGTCATGTTTTGCACTGGACAATTTGATATTGTCATGTTTTTCCCTGGACAATTTCATACTGCATTGATTTGCTGGTTTAGAGCAGAAATATAGCGCCTATTCTTCATCAGACAAAGGATATCCATGTTCCCAGTGATGGAAGAGGTGAAATCGATACAACCGAAATTCAGCATCCAATCATTGAATCATGTCCTACACCTCCAATGTAGGTCCACCCTGCCAATAAATTCACATGCAAACTACTAATATTACTATCTAATGATAGTACAAAACGAGTAGCAAGATAGTAGCAAACCATGTACCTTCGTAATGAACAGCTCATACTGCCATCAACTGGATATAAAGGTTTGGAAGAAAACATGCTCCTAATGTTGAACCATCTGGACTTTTTGTGCAGTTCCACTAAAATCGAGCATCCCTGTTTGCATAGATATTGAAAGTGTGATTACTATAAAAGTGGCACTAACTGAAGCATATACTCACAAATATAAGCATTCCAATTTCTTAATAGGAAACGGTAGCAAGACTGTTTCTAACCACCTGTTTGAAGGAATAAATAAGGCAACAACGGCTGATGTCAGGAAGTCATAGATAGTTTTTTCTGAAAAATTGAACCATTCCTGACCTTTCCTCTTCTTTTAAGCATATTTTGTGCAGTTCAACTAAAATAAAATGCCATCACCGCCTTCACAATTCAGTGAGACTGTACAAAAAGAAATGACTTAACATTACATCATGATGTCAGGTATGTAATCGACGGGTATTGGAGACAAACATACAGACCTCCTCCGATAACATAATGAACATTAATTTTAACAAAGGTGTGACTAGCTTTACCACAATAATTTGAGTGAACTCTACACCCTTTGTTCCTTAATATAAGACATTTTCGCAGTTCAATTTAAAGTACCCAAACGTCTAGTATTTAGAAAAATAGGTAGTAGTTTTCTTGAGAACATATCTGGGAAAGCTTGCCACACTTTATATATGTCCATACGCTAATGCAACACCATTCAAATAGTACAAATATACACTAATCCAGTGGCTAGTGCAACAATAGTGTAGTTTTTTTATTACAGCATACAGTACAATGGTTTTACTGAACAGATTTCCATAAGCTAGCACTGGAAGATTTCTATAAGCATTAACAATACAAAATGTAAAGGTAACAAGTTTCAGCATTGGTATACTAGCTGTGCAAGAGCATTAAACCAAATACAAAAGTCTAAAGGTAACTAGCATTATTAACTAATGACATTATAAAAAAATTGTAAACCATGTACCTTCAAGGTAAATATCATTTCGAACTCGAGGGGACCTAAAAATTGCTATCCCAATCTTGATAATCGATCAAACATAAAAACTTTGTCGAACGAATCAACAGAACAGCCGGAGGAGGAGGTGCCCACACTTGACCTTTCCTCTTGTCTTCATAATTTTTTGTGGAGTTTAACCAAAATAAAATGACATCAGCGCCTTGGCATTTTGGTGACACTGTACAATTTTTTTTGACTTATCTCATGAAAGTGAGGTATGTAATCTATAAGCATTAACAGTGCAAAAATCTGAAGGTAGTAACAAGTTTCATTGTTGGTATATTGGTTGTGCAACAACATTAGAATACCTTAGCTGAAAAATATTTAATACATCCACAATCAACAGCTAACCCTGAAATAATCCAGTGACATTAAATGGCATTGCTTAAATTTATCGGTGGCATTAGACCGAGTGCGGCATTAGTTAAATGTGGCATCACTTTAGCCGTAGCATTGCTTGACTTTACCGCTGGCGTTATACTAACAGCAAAAAAGTGGCAATAAGAGCATGGGAGGCCCATTCGGACAGTGGGCGCATAAGTACGATGTACCTCCATGGACGCATAGAGTGGTGAGGGAGGTATGCTTGCCTAGAGCAACAAATATCCAGGCAACATATGTGCATTACGTCCCATTTTTGTTCTCTTTAGCCACCTTTTTCCTATGTGAGGACAACAAACCGATGGACCTGGTCATTCTCTATTGCGTTGTCATGCTTTTCTACCCTTTTGCAACCAAGAGACACAAGACTCGTTCCTTAGCTACTGTTTTTCCCCTTTTCAACCTACATGTGGGTTCGATGCCTAGTCTCTTGGACAACACTTTCTCCCTTCCTTTCCTTATTCAACCCAGACATGGATTAGTCTGCATGAAGTAGGGTTTCCTTTAATAGTGTAAATTAAGGTTTTCGTCTGCGTGACCAGTAGAGCAGAGGATAGCAAATTGTGAAGATAGTGGAGTGGAAAAAGATCCACATGCAACGACGTGGCAGATGGGGCAATAGAACAAGGGTATGGTGAAAAGAGGTAGCATACTTAGGGTCGGCCGGAAGTGGCTTCGCTCGTGGTCCTCGTCCTCCGCACACACTACGACAGTGAACTTGGGACATAAGCCATCCCGCATGGGCGCTAGGTCTGAGAGGACGGCCTTGTCGTCAGTGCATGACCTCGCTCGCCGACGACGAGTGCGTCAATGCTGCATGTCCTTTTCTTCCCCGGCGGATCTATGACCACCGGTGATGAGGGAGAGAGAGAGAGGCCGATCTGGAGAGAGGGTGATAGTGTGAGAAGCAAGTGGGGAGCCCTTAGCAAGAAAGCACTGAAGCTCCAGCCTATATATCTTTTTTATACTAGTAGTACTAGGGGTGGAGTAGTGGTAGAGTAGTTTATATTTTCTCTGCATACAGTACCATTTAGTCGTGCTTCAAAACTGAATGGCATGCCATTAAAAAAATGAAGCCGAGAAATAATGCGGCACCTCTGGCCAATGTGGCGAGAACGCATTTTGCACGAGAAATGACACTCCATGTTTCGTTCAGATGTGGTATCGTTCCAAAATGTCAGTGAGACGACAACGAGTCCTTTTGTACAATTTCCGAACGGACGTCTATGTAGGCCGGGGTGCCTCTTCGTGTACTGTGGCAACCATCCACTGCCTCTTCGCCTTTCCATCTCGATTTGGAACTGTTGTCGCACGCTCTTCCTCCCTCCCCTATTTGCCTTCACCCTTCCTTCTGCCATTGTTCGATCGTCTTCTTCATGGAAGGAATAGGCCGGAAACGACTCCGTTATTCTTGCCCCGATCTGAAAGATTACATGGTGGAGGAACTCATTCTTTGGTGCGGCGTCATCACCTCGACTAGCATGGCAGGTTCGTTCAAGAACATTCTCGACTCAACTAATAACATCATTACAAAGAACCCAAGGGTCCAGGAGCGGTTTGATCTCCCTATTTTCTTCGTCGTGACCCTGACGACTGGCACGCGGACGATGGAAGCCTTGCCTTGTGCAAGTTGATGCCGCTTGATAATGATACGTGTGATGTTAAGATGCCATCGACTGAGGGTAAGGCTTGGGCAGGCGCAAATGGAGATTGGGATGTTTATATTGGGTACAACTGCGAGTGGAAACTTGTGAGTGTGTACACTTGTCACCGGGTTACACTTCCAAAAATCTCAGACTGCCCAGAGGTTGAGCACACCGGTATTCTACGTACGTTCAAATACGATCATGGTGATTGTCGTCTACAGAACATAGCAATTTGTCGAGTTCCCAACCGCTCTTGGGATTACATAAACTATGAAGTTGTTGCTATCTTTGACAAGCTTGTTGCCGTCCTTACTTCCACGCCTCGATGGATATTGCTCAAAAATCAATTTCTGTACACGGATGAGTACTGTGATGCAATTCAATACGAGGGTCTTGTGTTTGCTACCACCACTTGTGGCACTGTTTTTGCATGAAATCCTGATGCTTTCGGTACGTTTGTCTTCCACCATAATTATAATTGTTTCATCGACATGCATGCGGGTTAGCTAGTTTCCCTTTACTAATTAACCTTCTTTTGTTTTGAAGTTACTGTGAACATTCCACCACCTATACTTGAAAAAAATTATAACCAAGGGGGAGATGATGATGGTGGTGATCACGAGCATGAGGACGAGCAGGACCCATATACTCAGTGGCCCCTGGCAACTTATTCCGATGGATCACCTCTTGTTGTCTATATACGGGGCATTGTTGATGTTACTAAGGAAGGAGGTGTTGTCTCGCATGGTTGCCTTCTCTGGACCTATTCCAACATCCGTTGCAGGGTAATCGGGATGGATACTAGTGTGCTAGCGCCAACACCTTCTCCCTGGTTCAGTATTGATAGTCTTGGAGGAAACTCGCTCTTCCATGGACAAACTATCCAATGATGGTGAAAGGCGATCCAGCTGATGTTGACACAACATTACTACCATTTATGAGAAGCAACTATATCTATACCTCGGACATTGCTATCATTCCCTAAAGTGGCTATCACAATATGCGTCCTAATATAGGCCGCTTCAACCTGGATGACTAGTCCTGCGTTGGTCTCGAGATTGCAGTAGCTGGCCCTTCCCAGAGAATCACTTCTGGTTCAAAGCAAGCATTTCCAACACCGGCGAGTGGTTGAGCTGAAGTTCATTTCATTGCTTGTTATTTGTTCTATGATGAAAACTTTAGTATTTATAATGTATCCTCGTTGTCGTTGTGGGTTGATGACCTATTGTATGTAATGCTAAATGATATGCATGTGATAAACTTACTAAATTTATGAATGGCTTTCGAGTCACTTCTCAGAGTGGGTGTTGCGACGAGGCAAAAAATATTTTATGAATACATAATTGCACGTGCATTGCAACATGTTATCGGATGAGTCCAATCAACAATAGTACTACTATATGTATTAGCTTCACATGCTTAGCGCGTCGGGCGGGTGTTTTTACTATAGCTGTGAATCCCATCATCCTAGGTCCTCGGATGAGTCCAGTAGAAATTGCATTCTGATGTTTGGGTTCAAAGTTTCAAATCTGTTGCACTATCTCTACGTCTACGTATACGTAATACAACAAGTTTTAAACTTGAGACCAGCCATCCACCCTCACAAAGAACACTTTGACTCTAGGAAATTTGGTCACAGTGTGAGGTGGGCCATATGTTAATGTGTCTGTCGTACGTAACCAGCACCTTGAATCCTCGATATATAGTAGGCTTGTATGGGCTAGAACAAGCATTCACGTCTAGGAGTACGGCACACGCCACCAACACGACTTCCATCTGACACCATATTTCTTGGAGTCCGTGCTACAACTATCTCTTCAACCTCCTTGTTTCTCTAACTCAGCATCGCGCGGCAGGCGAGGTGGGGGTTTGCCGATAGTCTCTTTCCTCAACTGTGGTCCCACTTGTAAGGCCAACTCCAACGCAAGACCCCAAACGGACGTCCGTTTTGCCCGGATTCTGTCCCTTTGGGTAGGGCAATGGGGCCGTGTCCAGGCCATTTCTCGGATGCGGTGGCCGTGCGCCCAACACGCGGACGAATCTCAGCCGCGTACATTTTTCTTTGCAAACACATATCTTTTTTTCATCATTGATTTACGGTACATGGAAATACATCACCAAGTTTTGACTAGAAAAGCAAGACCAAAGAAAACAAGAACCACAAGAATACATTTTAGAGATATCCAACTTCCATAACTACCCCTATAAGTTGGATTAGTGCCTTCTAGATGCATTCATTGTTGATTTGCGGAGGCTCGATCTTGCGTGCTTCTTTCGTCTTCGAGTGTAAAGAAGTAGACGATGCTGCCTCGCATCTAGTCTCATGTCTAGCCTCTATTCTATCAACAAGTGCACTAGTCTCATATCTAGCATGTATGCTAGCTAAAAGTGCTAGAACATCTACTAAATTGCGCTCTATCAACATATCGATGTACTCTTCTTCCCAATACCAAAACTTGCATCCATTCTACACAATAAAATTTGAAGTTAGCACAACTAGTCAAATCTGAGAGGACAACCGAAGCTAAAGTAGCATATACCCCATCGGTTGAGCACTTGATGAACACCCATCCGGCATGTTCCGGCGCTGTAGACACGCGGCGCAAGACCTTCTTTGGGCAGTCGTCGCATGTAATGAGTGGCAACGATGAGCCGACAGGCTTTTGGGCCAGCACCGAGCCCAGCCAACCGCCATTCATGTGTCTGTCGGTGGACCACCGACGGTGTAGATCCGAGCGGCTAGAGGAGGATTCAGTACTTGCATGTGGCCTTGCGGCCATGCCGGGGCCTTCCGGCCAGGTGCCCGGCCAGTCCATGGTGCGGCGCGGCCTCCCATAGCCAAGCGAGCTCAAGCCCGATCGGATCCACTCCAAATCCGGCCGCCGGGTGCGCAAAACACGTAGTCATGGTTGGGTAGCTCTGGGGCGTCGAGGGAAAGGGGCTGGGCGAGCGTGCGTCTGAGCTGCACGCGCTGGAGTTGGCCTAAGTGAAGATGCAAGACAGCACGTGTTTCCCTAGCGGCATGGCGGACCAACCGTGTCGGGGTGCGAAGTGGCTTCGCTCATGTGGGGGACGGATGCCATTTGTTGTGTGATGAAAACTTTAGTATTTACTAGATGTTTTGTTGGAAGTAATCTATAATCTAACAGGTATCCTTGTTGTCATTGTGTGTTGATGACTTTTTGTACGTATTGAATGGTACATTTGCATATGCATGTCTAAACTCAATTTACGAATGGTTTTTGACACGTTTCTTGGAGTGTGAGTACCGTAGTATTATAGCCAGCATCTGGTTATATGAAGTTGCCACATCACATAGAGCGAATCTAATATTGGAGTATGCTAGCACAATAGTTAGTTCTAGTTAGATCAACTAGAGATAGATGTCGCACGGAGGCCGAGAAATATGGTGATAGCGTGACTGCGTGAGGTGGGTTTGTACATAGTATGCTATAGGCATACGGCTTGCTGTGTTTCCTACTCCTCCGGTCTAAATGTGGAGAAGATTTGGTCGAGGTCTTCCTCCTTTTGCCGACACGTGGGACATCCAGCATCCAGGTCGTGTCATGCAAGAAAATGGAGTGCTAGTTGAAGCCACATGATGTGCATCTTGGGTTAAACTGTAAATAGAATCTTACTCTTGAGTAACTCCAAAAGCGGCCATCGAAGATCTTTATTGGATTTGTTTTTCATCACCAACACATGGAGGTGAAAGATGTGCAGGTTCAATGGGTCCTCTTGCGTTTTCACTGACATGTGGGACCGCATGTGAGCAAACAAACGATGGGCTCCACGCGTCTGTTGGCTGGGTGAGAAGAGAGAGAGAGGAGGGCTGAGTACGGACTCCTGGAAATTTGTGCTAAGTAACCAACACGTCGATATAGGCTCGGTATAGTGGGGTGGCATGGGCCATAACTAGCATTCATGTCTAGCAGTACGACACATGCCACCCACAACAGTCCCATCTGACAACAATTTTCTTGGAGTCCGTGCTACATCCACCTCTTCTCCCTCCTGTTTTATCAACCATCGCGTGGTGGGAGGGGTGGGGGTTTGCCGATAGTCGGTGTGCTCAACTGCGGTCCCACTTGTAAGTGAAAATGCAACACAACACACATCCCCCCTTGAGCGACGTGCCAGACCAACCGTGTGGGGGTGCAACACGAACACGGCAGGCTTTTCCTTTTGAACTTGTAGCTTGTAAAATTTGGTTATGCTCCATGGTGCGACCGATAGATAGAAATAACGATTTTCCCTAGAGTAATGAGAAGTTTGGTTCTAGCGCGGTTCATGCATGGAGTACGCACGAAAATTATGAAGTTGATGCGAAAGGTAAGATAATTACTAGTAGTACCATATACCACTACATGGATTTGATGGAAAGATAAAGATACATACGGATCCATCAACGACATCCTCACGCCCTAGTGTGCCAAGTCACCAACCGATGTGTGAGGAGCAGCGGCGTTGGCGGCGAGCTCAACGTGCTTCTGAACAATGCCGTCCAAGGTTGCCCTGTGGTCCAAGAAGGCCAGCGACCTATCGTCCTCCTCTTGCACATAATAGTCCTTGTGTACGATTTGCGCGTAGACGTGGGTGATTATGTCGACGGTGTCTTGCTACGCCAGGTGGTGCGTGGCGAGCGCGACCTCGAGGTGGACATTCTCTGGCGCGACGGCGGGCAGTCGTAGGGCCACCAATGCGTCGATGAGGTAGCCACCATAGAGGCCATTGAGGGTGGCGGGCATCGCAAAGCCTGGGCGCATGGGCTAGAGGCCTACGTCAAGGTCGTCTACGAGCTTCTTGACGACGGTGAACTTGTCGAGGAAGCCGACGAGGACCTCGTCGATCAAGGAGAAGAAGTTGTCGTCCAAGCGGCCTCTCGCCTTGGCGGCCTCAAGCATGACCTGGAGACGTTCCTCGGTGCCAGGCCGCAGGCTGGCGTCATGGACCATCTGGCACAGCCGGCTGATGCTCGTGCTCATCGCCTCCATGGGTCTAGCTTCTAGTCAACTGATCTTGCGATTGGAGTGATCACTCTTACCCTTGGTTAGGGTGCGTAGGTGCGTCTGCCCCCCATGGGCACGCCCCCACCCTCGTGGGCCCCTCGTGGCTCCACCGACCTACTTCTTCCTCCTATATATACCTACGTACCTGGAACTATCCAGGAGCACCACGAAAACCTATTTCCACCGCCGCAACCTTCTGTACCCGTGAGATCCCATCTTGGGGCCTTTTCCGGCGCTCCGCCGGAGGGGGCATCGATCACGGAGGTCTTCTACATCAACACCATAGCCTCTCCGATGATGTGTGAGTAGTTTACCACAGACCTTCGGGTCCATAGTTATTAGCTAGATGGCTTCTTCTCTCTCTTTGGATCTCAATACAAAGTTCTCCTCGATCTTCTTGGAGATCTATTCGATGTAACTCTTTTTGCGGTGTGTTTGTTGAGATCCGATGAATTATGGGTTTATGATCAAGATTATCTATGAACAATATTTGAATCTTCTGTGAATTCTTTTATGTATGATTGGTTATCTTTGCAAGCCTCTTCGGATATCAGTTTGGTTTGGCCTACTAGATTGACCTTTCTTGCAATGGGAGAAGTGCTTAGCTTTGGGTTCAATCTTGCATTGCTCGATCCCAGTGACAGAAAGGGAAACGACATGTATTGCATTGTTGCCATCAAGGATAAAAATATGGGGTTTATATCATATTGCTTGAGTTTATCCCTCTACATCATGTCATCTTACCTAATGCGTTACTCTGTTCTTATGAACTTAATACTCTAGATGCATGCTGGATAGCGGTCGATGTGTGGAGTAATGGTAGTAGATGCAGGCAGGAGTCGGTCTACTTGTCACGGGCATGATTCCTATATACATGATCATGCCTAGATATTCTCGTAATTATGCACTTTTCTATCAATTGCTCGACAATAATTTGTTCACCCACCGTAATACTTATGCTATCTTGAGAGAAGCCACTAGTGAAACCTATGCCCCCCGGGTCTATTCTCCATCATATAAGTTTCCAATCTATTTTTACTTTGCATTATTTACTTTCAATCTTTATCATAAAAATACAAAAAATATTATCATCTCTATCAGATCTCACTTTTGCAAGTGGCCGTGAAGGGATTGACAACCCCTTTATCGCATTGGTTGCAAGGTTCTTATTTGTTTGTCTAGGTACGAGGGACTTGCGTGTGGCATCCTACTGGATTGATACCTTGGTTCTCAAAAACTAAGGGAAATACTTACGCTACTTTGCTGCATCACCCTTTCCTCTTCAAGGGAAGAACCAACGCATGCTCAAGAGGTAGCAAGAAGGATTTCTGGCGCCGTTATCGGGGAATCTACGCACAAGTCAAGACATACCAAGTACCCATCACAAACTCTTATCCCTCACATTACATTATTTGCCATTTGCCTCTCGTTCTCCTCTCCCCCACTTCACCCTTGTCGTTTTATTCGCCCTCTTTTTGTCGTTCGCCTCTTTTTCGCTTGCTTCTTGTTGCCTGTTTACCCTTATGGCCCTGCCTAAAAATATTGATCCTTGCCTTAAAAGGTTGGAAGAAATGGAAAACAACGTCAGAAGCTTTATGACTTTGCAATTTGAGCATAATAATTTCTTTAGAAACGAGCTTAAGGAACAAAAGAGCTTTATGGAGTACATGAATAAAGAGCTTGATGATATGTCTAAGGAATTTTATGGCTTGAGATCTCAGTTTGCTCATCTTGAAAAATTAATTGCCCAAATTTCAGAGCAGGCCACCTTAGTCAATAAGATGGCCGCTAAACCGGAAGATTTAGAAGGTAATAAAAATGAAGATCTAAAAGTGATTGATGTGTCCCCTATTGAATCTTTGTTTTGCAATATGAATCTTGATAATGATGGGACTCGAGATGAGTCAACTTTAGTTAAAAGGTGTCCCAATGATTCGGAGTTTTTAGATCTTGATGCAAAATTTGGTAAAAGTGGGATGGAAGAGGTCAAAACTTTAGATAGCAATGAACCCACTATCTTGGATTTCAAGGAATTTAATTATGATAATTGTTCTTTAATAGATTGTATTTCCTTGTTGCAATCCGTGCTAAATTCTTCACATGCTTATAGTCAAAATAAGGCTTTTACTAAACATATCGTTGATGCTTTAATGCAATCTTATGAAGAAAAGCTTGAGTTGGAAGTTTCTATCCCTAGAAAACTTTACGATGAGTGGGAACCTACTATTAAAATTAAAATTAAAGATCATGAATGCTATGCTTTGTGTGATTTGGGTGCTAGTGTTTCCACGATCCCAAAAACTTTGTGTGATTTGCTAGGTTTCCGTGAATTTGATGATTGTTCTTTAAACTTGCACCTTGCGGATTCCACCATTAAGAAACCTATGGGAAGAATTAATGATGTTCTTATTGTTGCAAATAGGAACTATGTGCCCATAGATTTCATCGTCCTTGATATAGATTGCAATCCTTCATGTCCTATTATTCTTGGTAGACCTTTCCTTAGAATGATTGGTGCAATTATTGATATGAAAGAAGGGAATATTAGATTCCAATTTCCGTTAGGGAAAGGCATGGAACACTTTCCTAGAAATAAAATTAAATTACCTTATGAATCTATTATGAGAGCCACTTATGGATTGCATGCCAAAGATGACAATACCTAGATCTATCCTTGCCTTTATGCCTAGCTAGGGGCGTTAAACGATAGCGCTTGTTGGGAGACAACCCAATTTTATTTTTCTTTATTGCTTTTTGGTTCTGTTTAGTAATAAATAATCCATCTAGCTTCTGTTTAGATGTGGGTTTTTGTTTTAATTAGTGTTTGTGCCAAGTAGAACCTTTGGAAAGACTTGGGTGAAGTCTTTTTGATCTTGCTGTACAAAATAGAAACTTTAGCGCTCACGAGATTAGCTACAACTTTTGACTGGAGAGTGCTATTTAGTTGATTATTTTTGCAGATGATTAATAGATAAATTCCTCACTTCCAGAAATTTATTTTAGAATTTTTGGAGTTCCAGAAGTACGCGTTTGATAATACTGTTCTGTTTTTGACAGATTCTGTTTTTCGTGTGTTGTTTGCTTATTTTGATGAATCTATTGCTAGTAATGGAGTTTATGAACCATAGAGAAGTTGGAATACAGTAGGTTTAACACCAATATAAATAAAGAATGAGTTCATTACAGTACCTTCAAGTGGTGTTTTGTTTTCTTTCGCTAACGTAGCTCACGAGATTTTCTGTTAAGTTTTGTGTTGTGAAGTTTTCAAGTTTTGGGTAAAGATTTGATGGATTATGGAACAAGGAGTGGCAAGAACCTAAGCTTGGGGATGACCAAGGAACCCCAAGGTAAAATCCAAGGACAACCAAAAATCCTAGGCTTGGGGATGCCCCGGAAGGCATCCCCTCTTTTGTCTTTGACCGTCGCTAACTTTACTTGGAGCGATATTTTTATTCACCACATGATATGTGTTTTGCTTGGAGCATCTTGTATGATTTGAGTCTTTGATTTTTAGTTTACCACAATCATCCTTGCTGTACACACCTTTTGAGATAGACACGCATGAATCGGAATTCATTAGAATACTCTATGTGCTTCACTCATATCTTTTGAGTTAGATAATTTTGCTCTAGTGCTTCGCTTATATCTTTTTAGAGCACGGCGGTGGTTTTATTTTATAGAAATAATTGATCTCAAATTCTTCACTTATATTATTTTGAGAGTCCTTTAGAACAGCATGGTAATTTGCTTTGGTTATAAAATTAGTCCTAATATGATAGGCATCCAAGATAAAAACTTTAACGTGCATTAAATACTAAGAGAAGTTTGATATTTGATAGTTGTTTTGAGATATAAAGGTGGTAATATTAGAGGTGTGCTAGTTGAGTAATTGTGAAATTGAGAAATACTTGTGTTGAAGTTTGCAAGTCCCGTAGCATGCACGTATGGTAAACGTTGTGTGACAAATTTGAAGCATAAGGTGTTCTTTGATTGCTTTCCTTATGAGTGGCGGTCGGGGTCGAGCGATGGTCTTTTCCTACCAAACTATCCTCCTAGGAGCATGCGCGTAGTGCTTGGTTTTGATGACAGATTTGTGCAATAAGTATGTGAGTTCTTTATGACTAATGTTGAGTCCATGGATTATATGCACTCTCACCCTTCCATCATTGCTAGCCTCTTCGGTACTGTGCATTGCCCTTTCTCACCTCGAGAGTTGGTGGAAACTTCGCCAGTGCATCCAAACCCTGTGATATGATATGCTCTATCACACATAAGCCTCCTTATTTCTTCCTCAAAACAGCCACCATACCTACCTATTATGGCATTTCCATAGCCATTCCGAGATATATTGCCATGCAACTTTCCACCGTTCCATTTATAATGACACGCATCATCATTGTCATATTGCTTTTCATGATCATGTAGTGGACATCGTATTTGTGGAAAAGCCACCATGCTTAATTTTTCATAAATGTCACTCTTGATTCATTGCATATCCGGGTACACCGCCGGAGGCATTCACATAGAGTCATATTTTGTTCTAAGTATCGAGTTGTAATTCTTGAGTTGTAAATAAATAAAAGTGTGATGATCATCATTAGAGCATTGTCCCATGTGAGGAAAGGATGATGGAGACTATGGTTCCCCCAAAAGTCGGGATGAGACTCCGGACGAAAGAAAAGAAGAAAAAAGAGGCCAAAAAAGAAAAAAAAGGAGAAGGCCCAAATAAAAAATGAGAGAAAAAGAGAGAAGGGACAATGTTACTATCCTTTTTCCACACTTGTGCTTCGAAGTAGCACCATGATCTTCATGATAGAGAGTCTCTTATTTTGTCACTTTTATATACTAGTGGGAATTTTTCATTATAGAACTTGGCTTGTATATTCCAATGATGGGCTCCTCAAATGCCCTAGGTCTTCGTGAGCAAGCAAGTTGGATGCACACGCACTTAGTTTCTTTTGTTGAGCTTTCATATATTTATAGCTCTAGTGCATCTGTTGCATGGAAATCCCTACTCCTTGCATTGACATCAATTGATGGGCATCTCCGTAGCCCGTTGATTAGTCGCGTCAATGTGAGACTTTCTCCTTTTTTGTCTTCTCACACAACCTCAATCATTATATTCTATTCCACCCATAGTGCTATGACCATGGCTCGGGCTCATATATTGCGTAAAAGTTGAAAGAGTTTGAAAAGGCTAAGTATGAAACAATTGCTTGGCTTGTCATCGGGGTTGTGCATGATGAGAGCATTTTGTGTGACGAAAATGAAGCATTGACAAACTATATGATTTTGTAGGGATAAGCTTTCTTTGGCTATGTTATTTTGATAAGACATAATTGCTTGGTTAGCATTCTTGAAGTATTATTATTTTTATGTCAACATTAAACTTTTATCTTGAATCTTTCGGATCTCAACATTCATGCCACAATAGATAAAATTACATTGAAGCATATGCTAGAAAGCATTCCACATCCAAAATTTTGTTTTTATCATTTACCTTGGGGATGCTTGATACGTCTCCAACGTATCTATAATTTTTTATTTTTCCATGCTATTATATATTCTGTTTTGGATGTTTAATGGGATTTATTATACACTTTTATTTCATTTTTGGGACTAACCTACTAACCCAAGGCCCAGTGCAAATTGTTGTTTTTTGCCTATTTCAGTGTTTCGCAGAAAAGGAATATCAAACGGAATCCAAACGGAATGGAACCTTCGGGAACGTGATTTTTGGAACAAACGTGATCCAGAGGACTTGGAGTGGACGTCAAGAAACAACTGAGGAGGCCACGAGGCAGGGAGGCGCGCCTGCCCCCTGGGCGCGCCCCCACCCTCGTGGGCCCCTTGTGGCTCCATCGACCTACTTCTTCCTCCTATATATACCTACGTACCCCGAAACTATCCAGGAGCACCACGAAAACCTATTTCCACTGCCGCAACCTTCTATACCCGTGAGATCCCATCTTGGGGCCTTTTCCGGTGCTCCACCGGAGGGGGCATCGATCACGGAGGGCTTCTACATCAACACCATAGCCTCTCCGATGATGTGTGAGTAGTTTACCACAAACCTTCGGGCCCAAGTTATTATCTAGATGGCTTCTTCTCTCTCTTTGGATCTCAATACAAAGTTCTCCTCGATATTCTTCGAGATCTATTCGATGTAACTCTTTTTGCGGTGTGTTTGTCGAGATCCGATGAATTGTGGGTTTATGATCAAGATTATCTATGAACAATATTTGAATCTTCTCTGAATTCTTTTATGTATGATTGGTTATCTTTGCAAGTCTCTTCGAATTATCAGTTTGGTTTGGCCTACTAGATTGATCTTTCTTGCAATGGGAGAAGTGCTTAGCTTTGGGTTCAATCTTGCATTGCTCAATCCCAGTGACAGAAAGGGAAACAACACATATTGTATTGTTAACATCGAGGATAGAAAGATGGGTTTTATATCATATTGCTTGAGTTTATCCCTCTACATCATGTCATCTTACCTAATGTGTTACTCTGTTCTTATGAACTTAATACTCTAGATGCATGCTGGATAGCGGTCGATGTGTGTAGTAATGGTAGTAGATGTAGGCAGGAGTCGGTCTACTTGTCACAGACGTGATGCCTATATACATGATCATGCCTACATATTCTCATAATTATGCACTTTTCTATCAATTGCTCGACAGTAATTTGTTCACCCACCGTAATACTTATGCTATCTTGAGAGAAGCCACTAGTGAAACCTATGGCCCCCGGGTCTATTCTCCATCATATAAGTTTCCAATCTATTTTTACTTTGCATTATTTACTTTCAATCTTTATCATAAAAATACCAAAAATATTATCATCTCTATCAGATCTCACTTTTGCAAGTGGCCGTGAAGGGATTGACAACCCCTTTATCGCGTTGGTTGCAAGGTTCTTATTTGTTTGTGTAGGTACGAGGGACTTGCGTGTGGCCTCCTACCGGATTGATACCTTGGTTCTCAAAAACTGAGGGAGATACTTAGGCTACTTCACTACATCACCCTTTCCTCTTCAAGGGAAAAACCAACGCATGCTCAAGAGGTAGCACCTCCAACTAGCAACAGTCCTGGGGGAGTTTTGTTTGCAATTATTTTGATTCGATTTGAGCAAGGGACTGGGCATCCCGGTGACCAGCCATTTTCTCATGAGTGAGGAGCGGAGTCCACTCCTCTTGATAATAATCCACCTAGCATGGAAGATACATACAACCCTAGTTGATACATGAGCTATTCGAGCATACAAAACATAATTTTATTTGAAGGTTTAGAGTTTGGCACATACAAATTTACTTGGAACGGCAGGTAGATACCGCATATAGGAAGGTATGGTGGACTCATATGGAATAAATTTGGGGTTTATGGAAGTGGATGCACAAGCAATATTCCCGCTTAGAACAAGTGAAGGCTAGAAAAAGACTGGGAAGCGACCAACTAGAGAGCGACAACAGTCATGAACATGCATTAAAATTAATAAACATTGAGCGCAAGCATGAGTAGGATATAATCCACCATGAACATAAATATCGTGGAGGCTATGTTGATTTTGTTTCAACTACATGTGTGAACATGTGCCAAGTCAAGTCACTCAAATCATTCAAAGGAGGATACCATCCCATCATACCACATCACAACCATTTTAATAGCATGTTGGCACGCAAGGTAAACCATTATAAGCACCTAGCTAATTAAGCATGGCATACGCAACTATAACCTCTAATTGTCATTGGAAACATGTTTCATTCATAATAGGCTGAATCAGGAACGATGAACTAATCATATTTACGAGAACAAGAGAGGTCGAGTTCATACCAGCTTCTCTCATCTCAATCAGACCATCATATATCGTCATTATTGCCTTTCACTTGCACGACCGAACAGTGTGGATAATAATAATGGGACATTTACATCTGTGCCCCTAACTCGAACCCACTACTCAGATTTGCCCCTAATTTTGAAGCATGCTCAAATTTGCCCCTCCGCCGTTAAGTCGCTACTCAGAAATGCCCTTCCGTACAGTACCGTAGCACTTCCCGTCCAATACTGTAGCACTTTCCGTCTGCTACAGTACACATGGGCCTTTGACGGTCAAAGGCCTTTGACTGGACAGAAGGGCATTTCTGAGTAGTGACTTAACGGCAGAGGGGCAAATTTGAGCATGCTTTGAAATTAGGGGCAAATCTGAGTAGGTGGTTCGAGTTAGGGGCAGAAATGCAAATGACCCAATAATAATAGTGCACGTGCATTGGACTAAGCTGGAATCTGCAAGCATGTGACACAGAGGAGAAGACAAGGTAATATGGGCTCTTGGTTAAATCAACAATAATGCATATAAGAGCCACTTCAACATTTTCATTATAGTCTTCTCCTCTCGACCCCCAAAGGAAAGAAAAGAAATAAAACTATTTACACGGGAAAGCTCCCAACAAGCAAAAACAAGAACGAGAAATCATTTTGGATTTTCTTTTAGTTATTACTACTACAAACATAGAAAGTAAACTAGCTAAAAGCTACAACTATTTTCTTGGTTTTTCTTAAGATTTTTCAAACACACAAGAAGAAGACTAGAAAAGAAAATAAACTAGCATGGATATTACAATGAAAAAGTATGAGCACCGACAACTAGAATGAGTGTGTGAACATGAATGTAATGTCGGTGAGAAATACGTACTCCTCCAAGCTTAGGCTTTTGGCCTAAGTTGGTCTATGCCCAAGGATCAAAGTTGTAGCTGGGGTCGTACTGAGATGCAGCAACTATTGCCTCATGAGCTACAGGTTGGAGGCGAGTTGCCTCCGTCCTCCTCTTATACTTGTTTGCCTCCTCCCTGGTTATAATATATCTCCCTTTTGCCTGAAAGTCAAAGAAAGTAGGAGCAGGCAGAGCAACATGGAAAGTGCAGCGCCTGTCAAACATTAGTCGGTACTGGAGAGGCTGTTCATTCCTCTCAATAAACTGATGGCGAACCATAGCATCATAATCTAGATAAGCGGGAGGCAATTCCATATCATTTTCATGTATGGGTATCTCAAGAAAATTAGCCACACGGGTTGCATAAATCCCACCAAACAAGTCTCCACTTAAACCATTATTATGCAACCTTCGTGCAACAATGGCCCCCAAGTTGTATTGCTTATCTCCTAATATGGCACTCTTGAGAACACTAAGGTCTAGAACACACATGTGACATGCCTCATCCTTACCGTTTATGCATCTACCTATAAAGAAAGCAAAATAATGTATAGCAGGAAAATGAATGCGCCCTATGGTAGCTTGTGTTATTTCTCTAGATTCCCCCACAGTGATACTAGCAAGAAAATCCTTAAACTTAGATTTGCGAGGTTCACTAGCACTACCCCATTGCGGGAGTTTACAAGAAGTATTAAAATCTTCTAAGTCCATTATATAAGATTTATTATAAAGATCAAATAGGACAGTGTGTGTCGGGGAAACGACACCTATGGGATCAGAAGAATCCCTACTATGGTTGCCGGGGCGCAGGTTTGCGAGAAGAGCGGGATTAGTAACCAGCACAAGGATCGTTTACCCAGGTTCGGGCCACGAGGATGCGTAAAACCCTAGTCCTGCTTTGGTGGGTGTATTTCAGAGAGTTCTTGAGCTCTCGAACTAGCTGTGGTCAGTGCGTGGTTCCAAAGAGCCGAATCCCTCTCCAGTATGCCATGGGCCTCCTTTTATAGTCGAAAGGGGCAGCCTTATGGCACACAAGAGGTGGGAAGGCGCACGGTGCCCTGAGCTTATCGCTCGTATTATAGGACAAGATGCATTTAATGTGTAGCTTAGGTGTTCCCATGCTTTATTGGGGACGGGGGCGAGGCCCGTCCCGTCCGTTGCCACTCCTCCTCGCTTCGACACGCACCCTGGATAGTGAGGCATGCGGTGCCATGTAGGCAGGCAGGCAGCTGTGGTGGTGCAGTGGCGGAGCCTTCACGAAGATCTGCATGCCACCACGCAGGCGCTCAATGAGTTGGCCTGGGAGTTGCATGTTTCCACGCAGGTGCCCGCCCAGCTGGTTGGGCTGGCAGGTGCATGTGAGCGGTGGTGGAAACTTGGTTGGCACGGGCCTTGCGGTGGCCCCGCTGGCGTCCTTGGTGAGGGCCTTGTCGGGTGGCCCGGCAAGGGTCTTGCCGTGGCGCGCTGTCGTCCCCGACAAGGACCTTGCCGGGGGTCTGGTGGCCTTCCTCGACAAGGATCTTGCCGAGAGTCGTCATCTTCTAATCCTCATCTGACCTTGAGTGCTCCTTGTCTTCACAAAGATCTACATGCCACCACGGAGGTGCCTCCCGAGCCCTGGCCCAACGTGATGTTGGAGACCGTGGGCTCAAGGGTGGCTCGCTCTGTTGGTGTGGGGCGAGCTACTCCAGCAAGGGTCTTACCGGGGCTGCTGAGGCTGCCCTGGCAAGGGTCTTGCCGAGGGAACCTGCTTCGTCCCTCTGCTCTTTGTGGTCTTGGCCTTGGCGTTGCTCTGATCATCTTGGGCTTCGGTCTTACCTTGGCTCACCTTCCCTATTCTGCTTGGTGTGGCCATGGGCGCGGCTGCAACTGCCCGTGCATAGGTAAAAGGGGTACAAAAGTGCGCCCCTCTTTTTGTACACCAACAGGAGCCCCCGGGCCTAGGCCACACATAAGCGCGACACGTTGTTGGGCCAGGGCCAAAACGGTGCGCGGGCAGGTGGGGCGGTTTTTACCGCGGTAAAACTTTTTGCGCGCTGCGCTTCCCACGACCCCCGTGCGGTGCAGCGTGGTGTGGAGGGGTGCGCGCGACTTGGGCGGCATGCGTGGGGCGGTTTCCACACGCATGCATCACATCGCAGTAAAGAGGCGGCTCGTGCCTTCCCCGTAAAAAGAGGAAGGCGTGGAGGCGCGGCTCATTTACTGAGCGGGGCCGGGTCGCGGTCTTCAAGGCATCCACTCCCCATGATCACAGGGTAGGGAGAGGTCGTTTCGCCTGTCCCCTCGGTTCTGCACGTCCGCCACGCCTCCTTCATGCGCCTGGGGTGGCAAGCGGTGGAGGCGGGAAACCGGGTCGTCGCTGGTTGGGGCAGCGGGTCGGTCCTGATTCCCTGCGCCTCTGGTGGCTGGAGTGGCCGAGTGGGGCGGCCGAGCCCTGTCCCCGCCTCTTTATAAAGAGGGGAAGGGGGGATGGCACCCCGCACTCTTCTGGCATCTATCTCCTCTCGCTTATGCTTCTTCCTTTCACTCGCCATGGAGAAGGGGAATCCTGGTCCCTCGACGGTGGCAGCGAGGGTCACCACCCGACAGCGTGTCCCTGCTCCTCCTGAGCCCGCGGCGGTGGAACCGGCCGCGAGGGGAAGGGGGAGGGGCGAGGTCGTGGGCGAGGCCGGGGCAGAGGTCATAGTTCTTGGGGAAGAGGAGGACGGAGCGGCACGCCGGCTTCGCCCCCGCCAATGATGCCTTTTCCGATGGAAGGCCATGTTGGAGACCAACCCCGCAAGTTATTCATCAGGCTGTGCCGGCCTCCGCGTTGTCGACTTCGTCTTCCCGCCCCGTTCGCTCGGGAAATGGAGTGTGACCCACCCCAATCCCTCGGATTGCACATGAGGGGTTGTGGGAATGGGGGCACGCGGGTCGACGTCGACTACCCGGCTCCTCGGGTCATGTACCTCCATCGTGGGTGGAAGACGTTTGCCCGCATCCACAGCCTGACGGCGGGGCTCGTCCTCTACTTCAAATTAATGGAGGACGGCCTGCTCTCCGTCAAGGTCTTCGGAGTCTTCGGGACTCGCCTGAAGTGCTGCGTGGAGAGCTCCTCCGATGGAGATTCCGACGATGGAAGCTCTTCCTCGAGCGAAAGTGATGAGGAGGATAGCGGGGAAGACGGCGTGGACAAGTCCGACTAGGCGTCGGACGCCCCGCGCCTGGGCGGGTGCGGCAGCAGCAGCATCTGCACCTGGCCGCTCCTCCGGCAGAGTTTTGCCGGGGGCGGGGCCAGCTCCTTGAACTTCTCGGGGCCGTCTCCTTGGGCGGCTGGCGTCGGGAGGCTGCGGAAGAGGAAGAGGGCGGGCGACAAGGCCGTCAACTCAGAGTACGCTGGCACCGACGCCTTCATCGCGTACTGCCGATCCTGCCGCCTCGTCTTCCAGCTCCTTTCCCGGCACCGTCATCACCGGCCCACCCCTGTGCTTTCTGCTACTCGTAGCTCGCCTAGGCACCCCTGTTGCCCTTTCGCCTCCTTGACCTGCCTCTTGAGGAGAGGGACAAGAAAGGGATCATGGGCATCTTACCTATTTTTTTAATCTATAAGCCTTCGCGCCTTGTTAAATTTAGAACTTGTGATCCCCTTGCTCATGTTTTTCATTCCGTATGAACTATATCTGTATGGGATGTTTTTAATGAAAAAGGGATGCTTGCCGGGGTTTTTGCTCGTGGGAAGACCCCGCTACAAGGAGTGAATCCTTGTTATTATTTAAGATAAACATTTTTCGCCCGGCAACAGGCCTTGCCGTCCGCCTCAGTTCACTCGACCATTCTCGCGCTCTCGGTGGAGGCAGGGATGAAGTGGGCTTTAGGCTCCTTGTTCTACCTCCTTGCTGCCGCGGCTACAACCAAATCCAGAACTAGGAAATAATCCTTAGGTATAGGAAAAAGGGGAGCACGGTAGCCTAGAGATAAAACGAGGTTTCACATGCCCCTGTTCCGTTCCGAAATGCATGACAGAGGATGAAAGACTTGTCTGGATCTACAGCCCCCGGCAACCTCATCTTGCCGTGGTTGGATCCTTGTGCTTGCAGCCCCCGGCAACTCTGGTTTGCTGGGGTCGGGACGTCGGTCTATTTCCTTTCTTCCAAGTAGCTCAGCAGAAGTGCTGATGTGCCCTGCGAACCAAAGGAGGACAGAAAAGAGACAGATAGACGCGCACTCGACCTCTAAGCTAGGGGTTAGTCGCTGCTGAGCACTATCAACCCTAACCAAGGAAGAGACTCGACCTAGCATGCATGCTATGACTTAGGGCGCCAGCGCTTCATTTATGTATGCTCAGGGTCTGCGCCTGGCTTTGTACGAAAGGTTACATGCCTTGTCGGCAAAGCTTGTACAAAAGGTGGCTTGCCGGGAGGCCCGGCAAGCCGCGCCTTACGGGTAAAACTTGCGAAGATGCTCGATGTTCCAGGAGTTGCTCACTGGGACAGCATCTTCGGTCTCCAGGCAGACTGCACCGGGCCTGGTGACTCGTATTACCTGATAAGGGCCTTCCCACTTCTGCGTCAACTTCTTGGTATTCTTGGCTGACTGAACGCGCTGAAGAACAAGGTCGCCTTCCTCAAAGCTTCGGGCATGAACCTTGCGGGTATGGTAGCGGCGCAAGGCTTGCTGGTAGCGCGCTGCTCTCACAGCCGCCCGAAGACGATCTTCCTCGAGGAGCATTGCATCATCTTGGCGCAACTACTCTTGCTCAAGCTCATCATAAGCGAGCACTCGGGGGTGACCCGTATAAGAGTTCCGTGGGGACAAATGCTTCTGCCCCGTATACCAGGCAAAAGGTGTCTAGCTAGTGGCTCGATTTGGCCTCGTCCTGATCGACCAAAGAATCGACGGCAATTCATCAATCCAGCACCTTCCGCTCTTGCGCAGCTTGTCAAAAGTCTTTGTCCTTAGGCCTCGCAACACTTCAGCATTTGCCCTCTCCGCTTGGCCGTTGCTCCGTGGGTGCGCCACGGAAGCAAAACAGACCTTGCTGCCGAGGTCTTGAATGTATTGCATGAAGGTGTGGCTTGTGAACTGCGTGCCGTTGTCAATGATGACTCTGTTTGGCACACCAAAACGGTAGACCAGTCCTTTGAAAAACTTGACAACTGACTGAGCAGTCACCTTTCTCACTACTTCCACCTCCGGCCACTTTGTGAACTTGTTGATTGCAACGTACAAGTACTCAAAGCCCCCGACAGCACGGGTGAAAGGGCCCAGTATGTCAAGCCCCCAGACCGAGAATGGCCAGGAGAGAGGGATTGTTTGAAGGGCTTGGGCTGGTTGATGAAGCTTCTTTGAATGGAACTGACACGCTTCACACTTGGTTCCTAGTGTCATCGCATCCTGGAGGGCGGTGGGCCAGAAGAAACCTTGTCGGAACGCCTTTCCGGCAAGGGCCCTCTACCCTATGTGGGAGCCACATATGCCTCCATGTATCTCCGCCAAAAGCTCCAGTCCTTCCTCCCGGGGGATGCACATCAATTTCACGTCGTTCAGCCTTCTCCTGTACAGGCGTCATCGACGAACTGGTACAGGGCGGACCGACGGGCTACTTTCTCCGCTTCTTCCTGCTCCTCAAGAAGCTCCCCTGTTTGAAGGAATTGGACGATATGTTGCGCCCATGCCGGAGCCTGGGGCTCGACGGCAAGGACAAAAGGCATTTCTTCCGCCATGGGAGCGGCTGTCTCTACGGCCAGGGCTTGACGCCCTGCCGGAGCCAGTTGCTCTTGGGCAGGCTCAGCGTCCGCGGCAGCACCCTTGCCGGCAGCCCTAGGGGGCTTGTTAGGAAAGTACTTGCCGGGACCTGACTTTCTCCGCTTGTTCTGCCCCGTTGATGGTTCGACGGATGGTTGAGTTAGCCGGAGCAAAAAGGTACCTGGTTCCACAGGTAGCTTGATTGCGGCATGCTTTGACAGGTAATCGATGGTGTCGTTCTCCATTCGGGGGACGTGCTCCGCTTGGATATCGTCAAAGCGCTCCTCCAGCTTCCTCACTTCATCTACGTAAGCTTCCATCAATGGATCTGGTAATCCTTGTTGACCTGCCTGACAACAAGCTGCGAGTCACCCCTGACGATGAGCTTCTTAACCCCGAGGTCTGTCGCGATCCTGAGACCGGCAAGCAATCCCTCGTACTCAGCAGTGTTGTTGGTGGACATCCCCCGGGGAAAGTGCATCTGGATCATGTACTTGAGGTGCTCTCCGGTAGGTGCGACGAGTAGCACACCGACACCGGCGCCTTGTAGGGAGAAAGCCCCATCAAAGTACATGACCCAATCGCGATCTGCCTCCTTGCCGGGGAGAGTGGTCTCCTGGATTTCTTCGTCAGGCGTTGCGGTCCATTCTGCAATGAACTCTGCCAAGCCTCTGCTCTGAATTGTTGAGGTACTTTCAAATTTCTAACCGAAACTTGATAACTCCAAGGCCCACTCCACAATCCTTCGGGTTGCATCTGGGTTATGCAGTATCCGTTGCAACGGGAAGCGGGTGACGATAGTGATCTCGTGGGCTTGGAAGTAATGACGCAGCTTCCTCGAGGCCATAAGAAGGCCGAAGAGCAATTTCTGCACACCAGAGTACCTCGATCTTGCTCCCTGCAAGAGGGAGCTGTCAAAGTAAACCGGGTGTTGCATCATCTTCTTCTTCTGCACCACCTCACTTGACTGCGCGGGCACTGCCTTGGTGGCATCAGACTCTGTCGGGGGCCTCGCCTTGCCGGCACCAGGCCCTGCTGGGGGAATCTTGGGATTTCCATCCACTGGTTCTGCCGCCGTCACTGCCTCCTCGTCGACCTCCCTCTATGCCACTAGCGCGGCGCTGGCCACTTGATTCGTCGCCGCCAGATACAGCAGCAATGGCTCTTGTGGTTTAGGCGCAACCAGTATTGGCGTGGAGGAAAGGTATTTCTTCAGATCCTGCAATGCTGCCTCGACTTCTGGGGTCCATTCCATTGGGCCTGCCTTCTTCAAGATTTTGAAGAAAGGAAGGGCGCGCTCGGCGGACTTGGAGATGAATCGGCTCATGGCGGCAACACAGCCGGTGAGCCGACGCACATCCTTGATCCGCTTGGGCGCGTCAATCTACTCAATAGCCTTGATTTTGTCTGGGTTTGCCTCGATCCCGCGCTGCGACACAAAGAACCCGAGAAGCTTGCCTCATGGAACATCGAAGACACACTTCTCAGGGTTCAGCTTGAGGTTGATCTTACGCAGGTTGGAAAATGTCTCTTCCAGATCTTGCACAAGAGTTGGCCCATCATTGGTTTTGAGTACTATGTCATCCATGTATGCCTCCATATTTCTATGGAGCTGAGGTTCAAAACCAATTTGGACTGCTCCTGCAAATGTTGAGCCAGCACTCTTGAACCCGAAAGGCATCCGTAAAAAGCAACACGTACCACATGGGGTGATGAATGCTGTCTTTTCTTCATCCTCTCTTGTCATGAAGATATGGTGGTAGCCCGAGTAGGCGTCGAGGAATGATAACAGATCACACGCGGCTGTGGAGTCAACAATCTGGTCGATGCGCGGCAACGGGAAGGGGTCCTTAGCACAAGCCTTATTGATATCTGTGCAATCAATACACAGCCTCCACTTCCCATTCGCCTTGTGCACCACTACCGGATTGGCCAACCACGTCGGGTGGAGCACCCCTCTCACCAAACATGCCGCTTCCAACTTCCTGATCTCCTCTGTCATGAACTCCTGCCTCTCTAGAGCCTGCTTTCTGACCTTCTGCTTGACGGGCCGCTCATGAGGGAAGACAGCTAGGTGGTGCTCAATCACCTCCCTGGGAACACCGGGGATGTCAGATGCTTGCCATGCAAACACGTCGACATTCGCCAGCAGGAAGGTGATGAGCGTGCCTTCCTATTTGCTGTCAAGGGTGGAGCCTATGGTGAAGGCCCCTCCCGTGCCATCCTCCCTGGCGGACACCTTATTGGTCTGCAGTGGCTCGGCTCTGGATTTCTTGCTTTTGCCGGTAGAGCTCTCTGGCACGTCCTCGACGGTAGCACAACACTCCGAGGAGGTGCGCTTGTCGGAGTGGGTGCGAGAGGTCTTGCCGGGCTTCTTCTTTCCTCCCGGGCCTTCAGCGGCAGGAGCAGGCGCCTTGACGGCAGCTGCTGCAACTGCTTCTCGGTAGAGTTGGTCGGCGCAGATCAGTGCGTCCTTCTTGTCGGAGGGGACAGAAATGATGGTCAATGGCCTGGGCATCTTTAGCATGTTGTAGGCGTAGTGTGATGCTGCCATGAACTTGGCTAGTGCCGGGCGGCCGAGGATCCCGTTGTAGGGCAAGGGTATCTCATCCACGTCGAAGACGATCCTATCTGTTCTGTAGTTCAACTCCCCTCCAAACGTCACGGGCAGGGTGACCTTCCCCTTCAGCTGGCTCCTCCCCGATTGACCCCTTTAAACGTACTCGTTTCCTCAAGGTCTCCATCATGGATTTGCAATCTTTTGATCACGACAGGTGAGATCAGGTTCAGGCCGACTCCACCGTCAACCAGCATCTTGTTCACCCTGAGGTTGTGTATCGTTGGTAAGACCAACAATGGCAAACACCAGACCACGGTTGTGCGGTCAGGGTGGTCCTCGGTGTCAAAGATGAGAGGCGTGCTGGACCACTTCAGCGGCTTCTGAGCGTCAAACGGCGGCTCTGCAGCTGTAATCTCACGCGCCCACTGCTTGAGATGGCGGTGAGAAGTATGCAGCAAGGCGCCGCCATCGGTGCACATGGCCTCCGTAGCCTTCTGGAACCCTTGCTCACCGGACTCGTCGTGCTCTTCATGATCATCGTCTTCTTGTTTCTTGTCACGGCCCCAGGCAGGCTCTCTTGCTGGTTGTCCTTTCCGGGGCGGCTTCCTTGGCCGCCACGCTTATTGCCGGATCCCTCAGCACCTTCTTGGTCCTTCTCCTTGTCCTGCCTCTTGTACTCAGCTTTTTGCTTCTCAGCAAGCAGCTTGACTTGTTGGCAGTTCTAGAGGTCGTGGCCCTTGGTGCGGTTGATCTTGCAGTATTGCTTGTCGGAGCTTCCTGGCTTGTCGGTAGCCGCCAAGGCCCGGCAGGCGGCGCACCCGGCAATCTCCTTGCAGGGGGCGTCTGCCTTGACCTTCTTGCCGGCACCGGTGTCGTCAGACCCCTCAATGGCAAGCACGGTCTTGCCTTTGCATTTCCTGTTGCGACGTCGGCCCTTCTTCGTCGGGGTAGCGGCGTCTTCATCGGTAGAGTCGGTTTTCGCGCCGGCGTCTTTGCCGGGGTACTTCCTTGCCTCTTCAGCCCGGGTGCACCTATCGTCCAGAACGTAGAGCTCAGCCACATCCTTAACCTTGGTCATCGCCAGCTCTTCGCGCATCTTGTGATTGCGCACGTTCTGGTGGAACGCGCTGATCACAGCAGCGGGATGAACGTCGGGGATGTTGTACTGCACCCGGCTGAATCTCTGGATGTACTTGCGAAGGGTTTCCCCTTCCTTCTGGGGAATGATATGCAGATCACTGGCCTGGCCATGAGCTTGGTGGCCTCCTATGAAGGCGCCAACGAACTCATGGCACAGATTTGACCAGCAAGAAATGGAATCCACCGGCAAGTGCATCAACCAAGACATCACATTGGGCTTCAGCGCCAGCGGGAAATAGTTGGCAAGCACCTTGTTGTCGCGAGCTCGAGCAGCCTGCATCACGATGGTGTAGATGCTGAGGAACTCGGACGGACGGGTCTTGCCAGTGTACTTCTCGCCGACGTCGGGCTTGAACATGCGGTGGGACGGCCACTGGAACTACCCCAGCTCACGGGTAAAGGCCGGGCAGCCCACCTTGTAAGGTAGGCCACCGGAGCCCCCCGGTGTCGGGTGGTCCATAGCGGGTCCCGCTCGCTTGTCCGACTGGCAGCGTGTTTCGCGGGTCGGACAACGCTATGGAGATGTTATCACAAGCGTCGTCACGACGGGCCGACGCCCGCGGCGGCTGGCGAGGAGGAGGAGAGTGCACCATTGCAGCAGCTCCCCCGGTCCTCCCAGCGCCAGCATGTGGTGGCTTGGTGGAGCGCCGACCCGAGGGCCCCGCCAGTCGTAGATCGTCTTTATTGGCGACGGTGATGAGGCTCCGGATGGTGGCCCTCCACTCGTCAAGCTTCTCCGCAGCAGGAGGGAAGTCGAGGAGCAGCTGCGCGCGCGCCAAAGCTTCTGCTGGCGTGGGCGGTGGTGACAGTGGCGTGGATCGCGGCGCGCTTCGACTTCTAACCACGTTTGAAGGAGCTCTGTTACGACCCAGCGGCTGCGTGCCATTTTCGCCAGCACTTCGGCGGGCATGCTGAACCCCTTCATCTTGCGGATGATGCACAGGGCTCTTCCCATGGCGGTGCCCAGGGTCACCAGCGTGGTGACGCTGCTCGGCGCGCACACCATGGGAAGAGCGCGCAGTGGTCGCTGGTAAGGGCATCCTAGAGGTCGCTGTGCCGCCCGGAGGTGGCACAACGACACCCGTGGAGGGCCCCACGCCGCCTGCGGGGGGGGGGGCAGCTCCGTCTTTGGATCTGGCGACGTGCGGTCGGTCGTCTGGCGCACGAACGATGCCGCTCGCCAGGCTCTCACTTCCAGGGCGATGCTGGTGCTCCCGGACCGCGGCCCGGGTCCTGTCCACGACCGGTCCACTGCTCGTCCGCACTGGCACGGGCCGCTCGGCTCCCAACGAGCCGATCATCGTGTCCGTCTTCTTCTATGAAGCCATGACGATGAAGAACTGCTAGGCCAGATTCTCACAATTGCGCCCCCTACCTGGCGCACCAAAGATGTCGAGGAAACGACACCTATGGGATCACAAGAATCCTTACTACGGTTGCCGGGGCGCAGGGTTGCGAGAAGAGCAGGATTAGTAACCAGCACAAGGATCGTTTACCCAAGTTCGGGCCGCGAGGATGCGTAAAACCCTAGTCCTACTTTGGTGGGTGCATTTCAGAGAGTTATTGAGCTCTCGAACTAGCTGTGGTTAGTGCGTGGTTCGAAAGAGCCGAATCCCTCTCCAGTATGCGATGGGCCTCCTTTTATAGTCGAAAGGGGATGCCACAGTGGCACACAGGAGGTGGAAAGGCGCACAGTGCCCTGAGCTTATCGCTCGTATTACAGGACAAGACGCATTTAATGCGTAGCTTAGGTGTCCCCTTGCTTTATTGGGGATGGGGACGAGGCTCGTCCTGTCCGTCGCCGCTCCTCCTCGCTTCGACACGCGCCCTGGCCAGTGAGGTATGCGGTGCCATGTAGGCAAGCAGGCAGCTGTGGTGGCGCGGTGGCGGAGCCTTCACGAAGATTTGCATGCCGCCAGGCAGGCACTTGATGAGTTGGCCTGGGAGCTACATGTTGCCACGCAGGTGCCCGCCCAGCTGGTTGGGCTGGCAGCTGCATGTGAGCGGTGGTGGAAATTTGGTTAGCGCGGGCCTGGCGGTGGCCCCGCTAGCGTCCTTGGTGAGGGCCTTGCAGGGTGTCCCGGCAAGGGTCTTACCGTGGCGCGTGATGTCTACTACACAACCTTCTTGTAGACGTTGTTGGGCCTCCAAGTGCAGAGGTTTGTAGGACAGTAGCAAATTTCCCTCAAGTGGATGACCTAAGGTTTATCAATCCGTGGGAGGCGTAGGATGAAGATGGTCTCTCTCAATCAACCCTGCAACCAAATAGCAAAGAGTCTCTTGTGTCCCCAACACACCCAATACAATGTTAAATTGTACATGTGCACTAGTTCGGCGAAGATACGGTGATACAAGTGCAATATGGATGGTAGATATAGGTTTTTGTAATCTGAAATCATAAAAACAGAAAGGTAACAAGTGGTAAAAGTGAGCGTAAACGGTATTGCAATGATAGGAAACAAGGCCTAGGGTTCATACTTTCACTAGTGCAAGTTCTCTCAACAATAATAACATAGTTGGATCATATAACTATCCCTCATCATGCAACAAAGAGTCACTCCAAAGACACTAATAGTGGAGAACAAACGAAGAGATTATGGTAGGGTACGAAACCACCTCAAAGTTATTCTTTCCAATCAATCCATTCGGCTATTCCTATAAGTGTCACAAACAGCCCTAGAGTTCGTACTAGAATAACACCTTAATACACAAATCAACCAAAACCCTAATGTCACCTAGATACTCCAATGTCACCTCAAGTGTCTGTGGGTATGATTATATGATATGTATCACACAATCTCAGATTCATCTATGTAATCCAACACAAAGTACTTCAAAGAGTGCCCAAAGTTTCTACCGGAGAATCACGACAAAAACGCGAGCCAACCCCTATGCATAAGTTCATGGGCGGAACCCGCAAGTTGATCACCAAGACATACATCAAGTGAATCACGTGATATCCCATTGTCACCACAGATACGCACGGCAAGACATACATCAAGTTTTCTGAAGTCATTAAAGACTCAATCCGATAAGATTACTTCAAACGGAAAACTCAATCTATTACAAGAGAGAAGAGGGGGAGAAGCAACATAAGATCCAACTATAATAGCAAAGCTCGCGATACATCAAGATCGTGCCAAATCAAGAACACGTGAGAGAGAGAGAGAGACCAAACACATAGCTACTGGTGCATACCCACAGCCCCGAGGGTAAACTACTCCCTCCTCGTCATGGAGAGCGCCGGGACGATGAAGATGGCCATCGGTGAGGGTTCCCCCCTCCGGCAGGGTGCCGGAACAGGGTCCCGATTGACTTTTGGTGGCTACAGAGGCTTGCGGCGACGGAATTCCAAATCTAATCTCCGTTTTGGAATTTTAGGGTACGTGAGTATATATGGGTGCAGGAAGTACGTCGGTGGAGCTTCAGGGTCCCCACGAGGCAAGGGGGCGTGCCCTAGGGGGGGGCCCCCCCCACCCTCGTGGGCACCTCCCTTCTCTCCTGACATGGGATCCAAGTCCATCCGGTAGCTTTCCTTCCAAAAATACCTTCTCCAGTTGATTTCGTTCCGTTTCGACTCCATTTGATATTCCTTTTCTTCGAAACACTGAAATAGGCAAGAAAACAGCAATTCTAGGCTGGGCCTCCGGTTAATAGGTTAGTCCCAAAAATAATATAAAAGTGGATAATAAAGCCCAATATTGTCCAAAACAATAGATAATATAGCATGGAGCAACCAAAAATTATAGATACGTTGGAGACATATCAAGCATCCCCAAGCTTAATTCCTGCTCGTCCTCGAGTAGGTGAATGATAGAAAAAGATAATTTTTTATGTGGAATGCTAGTTGGAATAATTTCATTGTAATTCTTCTTAATTGTGGTATGAATATTCAGATCCATAAGATTCAAGATAAAAGTTCATATTGACATAAAAATAATAATACTTCAAGCATACTAACAAAGCAATCATGTCTTCTCAAAATATCATGGCCAAAGAAAGTTATCCCCACAAATCATATAGTCTGGCTATGCTCTGTCTTCACCACAAAAAGTATTTAAATCATGCACAACCCTGATGACAAGCCAAGCAATTGTTTCATACTTTTGACATTCTCAAAACTTTTTCGATCTTCACGCAATACATGAGCGTGAGCCATGGATATAGCACTATATGTGGAATAGAAGGCTGGTTGTGGAGAAGACGAAAAGGGAGAAGATAGTCTCACATCGACTAGGCGTATAACGGGCTATGGAGATGCCCATTAATAGATATCAATGTGAGTGAGTAGGGATTGCCATGCAACGGATGCACTAGAGCTATAAGTATATGAAAGCTCAACAAAAGAAACTAAGTGGGTGTGCATCCAACTCGCTTGCTCACGAAGACCTAGGGCATTTTGAGGAAGCCCATCATTGGAATATACAAGCCAAGTTCTATAATGAAAAATTCCCACTAGTATATGAAAGTGACAAAATGAGAGACTCTCTATCATGAAGATCATGGTGCTACTTTGAAGCACAAGTGTGGTAAAAGGATAGTAACATTGTCCCCTATCTCTTTTTCTCTCATTTTTTATTTGGGCCTTTTCTTTTTTTATGGCCTCTTTTTATTTTTTAAAATTTTTTTTGTCCGGAGTCTCATCCCGACTTGTGGGGGAATCATAGTCTCCATCATCCTTTCCTCACTTGGGATAATGCTCTAAAAATGATGATCATCACACTTTTTATTTTTCTTACAACTCAACAATTACGACTCAATACTTAGAACAAAATATGACTCTATATGAATGCCTCCGGCGGTGTACCGGGATATGCAATGAATCAAGAGTGACATGTATGAAAGAATTATGAACGGAGGCTTTGCCACAAATACGATGTCCACTACATGATCATGCTAGCAATATGACAATGATGGAGCGTGTCATAATAAACGGAACGATGGAAAGTTGCATGGCAATATATCTCGGAATGGCTATGGAAATGCCATGATAGGTAGGTATGTTGGCTGTTTTGAGGAAGGTATATGGTGGGTGTATGATACCGGCGAAAGGTGCGCGGTATTAGAGAGGCTAGCAATGGTGGAAGGATGGGAAAAGTGCGTATAATCCATGGACTCAACATTACTCCTGAAGAACTCATATACTTATTGCAAAAATCTAGAGGTTATCAAAGCAAAGTATTATGCGCATGCTCCTAGGGGGATAGATTGGTGGGAAAATACCATCGCTCGTCCCCGACCGCCACTCATAAGGAAGACAATCAATAAATAAATCATGCTCCGACTTCATCACATAACGGTTCACCATACGTGCATGCTACGGGAATCACAAACTTTAACACAAGTATTTCTCAAATTCACAACTACTCAACTAGCATGACTCTAATATCACCATCTTCATATCTCAAAACAATTATCAAACATCAAACTTTTCTTAGTATTCCACACACTCATAAGAATTCTTACAAATCTTGTATGCTTAGCATATTAGGATTATTAAGCAAATTTCCATGCTATTTAAGACTCTCAAAATAATCTAAGTGAAGCATGAGATATCAATAGTTTCTATTAAACAAATCCACCACCGTGCTCTAAAAGATATAAGTGAAGCACTAGAGCAAACAACAAACCACTCCGAAAGATATAAGTGAAGATCAATGAGTAGTTGAATAATTATGCAACTATGTGAAGACTCTCCCATTTTAAGAATTTCAGATCTTGATACTTTATTCAAACAGCAAGCAAAGCTAAAGAAAATAAAATGACGCTCCAAGCAAAACACATATCATGTGGTGAATAAAAATATTGCTCCAAGTAAAGTTACCGATGAACGAAGACGAAAGAGGGGATGCCATCCGGGGCATCCCCAAGCTTAGATGCTTGGTTGTCCTTGAATATTACCTTGGGGTGCCTTGGGCATCCCCAAGCTTAGGCTCTTTCCACTAAAACATTCTTTTCATGATCTACTAGCATAGAAATTTTATTACTCACCACATAAGCAAAATTCTTCTTATTCGGGGTAGTGGGAGTATCATAAGAGACTTGAATACTATAAATTGTTTCCACATTAAAAGAGTAATGTTCAGAAAAAGGGTAATCACAATCATGACAAGTTTTATAAATATAATCATCACTACTTTTTATAGCATAAGTTTTATCACAATAATCATCATAAGTAGCAACTTTGTTCTCATCATAATCAATTGAAACCTCTTCCGAAATAGTGGATACATCACTAAATAAAGTCATGACCTCTCCAAATCCACTTTCATAAATATTATAAGATTCAACATCCTCCAATATTGTGGGATCACTACTTCCTAAAGTTAACACTCTTCCAAACCCACTTTTATCAATATAATCATCATAAGTAAGAGGCAAGCTATCATAATAACAACTTTGCATATCAAAACTTGGGAGGCTAAAAATATTATCATTATTAAAAATAGCATCCCCAAGCTTGGGACAAACATTAATTGCACCAAATATATTCTCAAAAATGTCATCCTCATCAAACATAGCTTCCCCAAGCTTAGGCCTTTTCATATCATAAGCATAATCACTCTCATCATTAATAGTATGGATAGCACCAATAGTATAGCAAACATTATTATCATATTCTTCCAAGCAAGTGCCAAAAAGATTTTCACGATCATAAGAAGTATCATTATCTTCCCAATCATAATCAAGTACATCATCTCCCACAATTATTTTCGATTCATTTTCATGAGGCACAACAATAATAGGAGCAACATTATTTGGGAGGGATACCATTTTACCTCTCTTCCTTTTTATTTTCTTCTTCTTCACCACATCATGTGTGGGTTCAATCCTCTTTTTGGAGATCCTTATTAATGAAATTGGTTGAATAGAAGGCTCCTCCTCGTTACCTGATTCATCATAAGAAATAATAGGAGGATATTGGGAAGTCTCTTCCCTTTCATTAGTATTCTGTTCATCTTCTATTTGTTTTCTTTTCTTCATGTAATTGGAAATATAAGGATTTTCAATACAATTCACCGAACAATACATATAAATTTCTTCTAGATCAAAATGAAGAACTCCATCAAGGGCAAATTTTGGAATGTCCTTAGTTATACGTTTAATTTCTTCATAACCCAAGAGCAAACTAAATACATTATGATGTGCAAGGGAAATCAAGTCATCACAATTTTTGGACACGATAAGATCATGAAACAATTTGCATTGAGTACTAAAATGATCACGTTCATTGCAAAGTTTGCAAGTATGGCTAATAAAGTTTAAATTTTCAGCACACGCATCTAGCCTTTCTTGCAACCATTTAGTTTCTAAGTACTTATGCCTCTTGCAATATATATCTTCCCTATTTGGTGTGTACTTGCAAACCCAATGCACTCCACAAAAATTAACATGTTTATAGGAGACATTTTCATCATAACTAGTGCAATCATCATTAGTGCTATGGATATTCAAGGAGTTCATACTAACAACATTGCAATCATGTTCATCATTCAAAGATTTAGTGCCAAACATTTTAATGCATTCTTCCTCTAGCAATTGAGCACAATTTTCCTTTCCATCATACTCACGAAAGATATTAAAAAGATGAAGCGTATGAGACAAACTCAATTCCATTTTTTTGTAATTTTCTTTTATAAACTAAACTAGTGCTAAAACAAGAAACAAAAAGATTCGTTTGCAAGATCTAAAGATATACCTTCAAGCACTAACCTCCCCGGCAACAGTGTCAGAAACTGCTTGATGTCTACTACACAACCTTCTTCTTGTAGACGTTGTTGGGCCTCCAAGTGCAGAGGTTTGTAGGACAATAGAAAATTTCCCTCTAGTGGATGACCTAAGGTTTATCAATCCGTGGGAGGCGTAGGATGAAGATGGTCTCTCTCAAACAACCCTGCAACCAAATAGCAAAGAGTCTCTTGTGTCCCCAACACACCCAATACAATGCTAAATTGTATAGGTGCACTAGTTTGGCGAAGAGATGGTGATACAAGTGCAATATGGATGGTAGATATAGCTTTTTTGTAATCAGAAAATATAAAAACAGCAAGGTAACAAGTGGTAAAAGTGAGAGAAAACGGTATTGCAATGATAGGAAACAAATCCTAGGGTTCATACTTTCACTAGCGCAAGTTCTCTCAACAATAATAACATAGTTGGATCATATAATTATCCCTCATCATGCAACAAAGAGTCACTCCAAAGACACTAATAGCGGAGAACAAACGAAGAGATTATGCTAGGGTACGAAACCACCTCAAAGTTATTCTTTCCAATCAATCCATTCGGCTATTCCTATAAGTGTCACAAACAACCCTAGAACTCGTACTAGAATAACACCTTAAGACACAAATCAACCAAAACCCTAATGTCACCTAGATACTCCAGTGTCACCTCAAGTATCCGTGGGTATGATTATACGCTATGCATCACACAATCTCAGATTCATCTATTGAATCCAACACAAAGTACTTCAAAGAGTGCCCAAAGTTTCTACCGGAGAATCATGACGAAAACGCGTGCCAACCCCTATGCATAGGTTCATGGGCGGAACCCGCAAGTTGATCACCAAGACATACGTCAAGTGAATCACGTGATATCCCATTGTCACCACAGATACGCACGGCAAGACATACATCAAGTGTTCTCAAGTCATTAAAGACTCAATCCGATAAGATTACTTCAAAGGGAAAACTCAATCTATTACAAGAGAGAAGAGGGGGAGAAGCAACATAAGATCCAACTATAATAGCAAAGCTCGCGATACATCAAGATCGTGCCAAATCAAGAACACGAGAGAGAAAGAGAGAGACCAAACACATAGCTACTGGTACATACCCTCAGCCCCGAGGGTAAACTACTCCCTCCTCGTCATGGAGAGCACCGGGATGATGAAGATGGCCATCGGTGAGGGTTCCCTCCTCTGGCAGGGTGCCCGAACAGGGTCCCGATTGACTTTTGGTGGCTACAGAGGCTTGCGGCGGCGGAACTCCAGATCCAATCTCCTATTTGGAAGTTTTAGGGTACGTGAGTATATATGGGTGCAGGAAGTACGTCGCTGGAGCTTCAGGGGCCCCACGAGGCAGGGGCGCCCCCTAGGGGGGCGCCCCCCATTCTCGTGGGCACCTCCCTTCTCTCTTGACATGGGGTCCAAGTCCATCCGGTAGCTTTCCGTCCAAAAATACCTTCTCCAGTTGATTTCATTCCGTTTCGACTCCGTTTGATATTCCTTTTCTTCGAAACACTGAAATAGGCAAAAAAAACAGCAATTCTGGGCTGGGCCTCCGGTTAATAGGTTAGTCCCAAAAATAATATAAAAGTGGATAATAAAGCCTAATATTGTCCAAAACAGTAGATAATATAGCATGGAGTAATCAAAAATTATAGATACGTTGGAGACGTATCAGCGCGCTGTCGTCCCCGGCAAGGACCTTGCCGGGGGTCTGGTGGCCTTCCTCGGCGAGGATCTTGCCGAGGGTCGTCGTCTTCTAATCGTCAGCTGACCTTGAGTGTTCCTTGTCTGCACAAAGATCTGCATGCCACCACGGAGGTGCCTCCCGAGCCCTGGCCCAACGTGATGTTGGAGACCGTGGGCTCAAGGGTGGCTCGCTCTGTTGGTGTGGGACGAGCTGCCCCGTCAAGGGTCTTGCCGGGGCTGCCCCGGCAAGGTCTTGCCAGGGGAACCTGCTTCATCCCTCTGCTCTTTGTGGTCTTGGCCTTGGCGTTGCTCTGATCATCTTGGGCTTCGGTCTTACCTTGGCTCACCTCCCCTGTTCTGCTTGGTGTGGCCGTGGGCGCGGCTCAGACTGCCCGTGCATAGGTAAAAGGGGTACAAAAGTGCACCCCTCTTTTTGTACACCGACAGTGTGAGAATTGCGTGAAGATGTAAATTTGAACCTTCTCACAAAGGAATCAGTTAGGTAATAATAATGAGGGGACTTATCTATCATGAAGCCCTCAAGTTTAGCATTACACACATATGCGTCAAATTCCTCCTTAATTCCTGCTCGAACCATGAAATATTCTGACGGCCATTCACAAGGACGCACTTGAGCTTCTCTTGGTGGTTCATGGTCCGGCTCACGTATTGCGGGCCTGGGTCCTTGCTTCCTTGAAGAACCACCTTGGTACATTTTCCTAAACATATTTCTTCCTCTGAAAAATTTAGTAACTCAAAATCAAAGTGAACCAAACTCAACAAAATTGATAGAAACTACTCCCACAAGTGCCTAGAGACTATATCATGCATTAGAACTACTTGGGACCATATAAATTTGACATGCAAGCTCAAGAACAGGGTCACCTCAGCAGCAAAAATTTGCAATGAATAAAGCACTAGAACAAAAACTAATTGGACCATTGGAGGAGTCACATACCAAAGAACAATCCCCCAAAGCAGTTTTGTGAGTGGAGCTTTGAGCAAGGAGATCGAAAATGGCAGCAAGATGAGCTAGAACTCGTGCTTGAGCTGGTTGGTAATTTTGTTGGGAGGAAGGAGTGTGTGGTTGCTGGAATAAGTGGAGGAGGGCCACCAGGGGCCCACGAGGCAGGGGGCGTGCCCTGGACCCTCGTGGCTAGGTGGTGTGGCCCCGAGGTGTGTTCTCAGTGCCAAAAATTCTTAAATATTCTACAAAAAAATCATATTTCATTTTCGGGACATTTGGAGAACTTTTATTTTTCGGGTTTTTTTTATTGCAAGGATAATTCAGAAAACAGACAGAAAATACTATTTTTTTTTCTTTGTTTAATCTAAATAACAGAAAGTAAAAGGAGGGTACAGAAAGTTGTGCTTTCTAACTTCATCCATCTCATGCTCATCAAAAGGAGTCCACTAACAAGGTTGATCAAGTCTTGTTAACAAACTCTTTTCGAATAACATGGAACCGGAGAAATTTCGAATAACACTAGGTTACCTCAACGGGGATATGCACGTCCCCAACAATAAGAATATCATATTTCTTCTTGACAGTAGGAAGAGGAAATTCAAAACCTCCAATAGTAATCGATGGAATTTTTCCAATAGAATTGATACTGTGGACTTGAGGTTGTTTCCTCGGAAAGTGTACCGTATGCTCATTACCATTAACATGAAAAGTGACATTGCCTTTGTTGCAATCAATAACAGCCCCTGCAGTATTCAAAAAGGGTCTACCAAGGATAATCGACATACTATCATCCTCGGGAATATCAAGAATAACAAAGTCCGTTAAAATAGTAACGTTTGCAACAACAACAGGCACATCCTCGCAGTTGATTTATCGGCCATTTGCAAAGATATTTCAGTAGGTGTCAACTTATTCAAATAAAGTCTACGATATAAAGAGAGAGGCATAACACTAACACCGGCTCCAAGATCACATAAAGCAGTTTTAACATAGTTTCTTTTAATGGAGCATGGTATATGAGGGAGTCCTGGATTAGGGGGTGTTCGGATAGCCGAACTATATCTTCAGCCGGACTCCAGGACTATGAAGATACAAGATTGAAGACTTCGTCCCGTGTCCGGAAGGTTCTTTCCTTGGCGTGGAAGGCAAGCTAGGCGTGCGGATATTCAAGATCTCCTACCAATGTAACCGACTCTGTGTAACCCTAACCCTATCCGGTGCCTATATAAACCGGAGGGTTGTAATCCGTAGGACGAACACATCATAACCATCATCATACTCATAGGCTAGCATCTAGGGTTTAGCCTCCTTGATCTGGTGGTAGATCTACTCTTGTACTACCCATATCATCAATATTAATCCAGCAGGAGTAGGGTTTTACCTCCATCGAGAGGGCCCGAACCTGGGTAAAATAAAGTGTCCCTTGTCTCCTGTTACCATCCGACCTTGACGCACAGATCGGGACCCCCTACCCAAGATCCGCCGGTTTTGACACCGACATTGGTGCTTTCAATGAGAGTTCCTCTGTGTCGTCGCCTTTAGGCCCGATGGCTCCCTTGATCATCAACAACGATGAGGTCCAGGGTGAGACTTTTCTCCCCGGACAGATCTTCGTCTTCGGCGGTTTCGCTCTGCGGGCCAACTCGCTTGGCCATCTGGAGCAGATCGATAGCTACGCCCCTGGCCATCAAGTCCGGTTTGGAAGCCTAAACTACACGGCCGATATCCGCAGAGACTTGATCTTCGACGGATTCGAGCCACAGCCAAGCGAGCCGCACTATCTCAAGGGGCATGATATAGCTCTGCCTCCGAACAGTGTCCTGGAGGCCACATACGCTCCGGCCCCGATCCTCGATTCGGAGCCCGCTGTGTTCTTTGAGGATGAACGGTTGGACGTCACCTCGGGGGCTGCGATCTTAAAAGCCATTGAGCCAAACGCAAGCCCCGCACTCCGCATGGCACATGACTCCAAGGAACCGGACTCTTCTCCGAACTTCGGGTCGTCCGTGCCCCCGCCGATCGAATCAGATTGGGCGCCTGTAATGGAGTTCACCGCCGCGGACATCTTCCAGTATTCACCTTTTGGTGATATTCTGAATTCTCTCAAGTCTCTCTCTTTGTTAGGAGAGCCCAGGCCGAACTATGGCCTGTGAGGTTGGGATTCGGACGACGAAGAAATTCAAAGCCCACCCGCCGCCCACTTAATAGCCACTGTCGACGATGTATCCGACATGCTCGACTTCGGCTCCGAAGACTTCGACGGTATGGACGACAAAGGAGGAGACGAGCAAGAACCAGCACCTGTAGGGCCCTGGACCGCCACCTCGTCATACGACATATACATGGTGGATGCTCCAAAAGATGGAGATGGCGATGGAACAGCGGAGGATGGCACTTCGAAAAAGCCCCCAAAACGCCGACGTCAGCGGCGCCGCTCCAAATCCCGCCACAGCAGAAACGGTGATTCCGGCACGGGAGATAATACTACCCCGGACAGCGCCGAAGAACACCAAAACCAACAGGATTCGGCACAGGAAGATGGAGAAGACCGCCCTCATGAGAGAGCGGCAGAGCGAGAGGTCGAGGACGATAACTACATGCCTCCCTCCGAAGACGAGGCAAGCCTCGGCGACGACGAATTCATCGTACCATCAGACCCCGCCGAACAAGAGCGCTTTCAACGCAGGCTTTTAGCCACGGCGAACAGCCTAAACAAAAAGCAGCAACAGCTTAGAGCTGATCAAGATTTGCTAGCTGACAGATGGACTGAAGTCCTTGCAGCCGAAGAGCACGAGCTCAGACGCCCCTCCAAAAACTATCCTAAGCGCAGGCCACTACCCCAATCAGAGGAGGAAGCCCAAGACATGGCAGATCGGCCACCTCGCGGCCGCGACAGAGAAGCCTGTCGAACATCCAAACAAGCCATGCCCCGCAGCCGCTTTACCAAGGCACGGGAACACGAACCAGACCTGCGAGACATCCTGGAGGACAAGGCAAGGCAAACAAGATCGATCTATGGATCGCGCGGACGCCCGACGGCACATGATAGTTTTCACTCCGGACACAATAAATCCGACCGGGCCGAACACAACAGACACAACTCCTCCGAACTGCGTCGAGACATAGCCCAGTACAGGGGCGCCGCACACCCACTATGCTTCACAGACGAAGTAATGGATCATAGAATCCCAGAGAGTTTCAAACCCGTCAACATCAAGTCGTACGATGGTACGACAGATCCGGCAGTATGGATTGAGGACTATCTCCTCCACATCCACATGGCACGTGGCGATGATTTGCACGCCATCAAATATTTACCCCTTAAGCTTAAGGGACCAGCCCGGCACTGGCTTAATAGCCTCCCCGCAGATTCGATCGGCTCTTGGGAGGACCTGGAGGCCGCATTCCTCGACAACTTCCAGGGGACCTACGTACGGCCACCGGACGCCGACGACCTAAGCCACATAATCCAGCAGCCAGAAGAATCGGCGAGGCAATTCTGGACACGGTTCCTAACAAAGAAAAATCAGATAGTCGATTGTCCGGATGCAGAGGCCTTAGCAGCCTTCAAGCATAACATCCGTGACGAGTGGCTTGCCCGGCACCTGGGACAGGTAAAGCCAAAATCCATGGCAGCCCTCACGACACTCATGACCCGCTTTTGTGCGGGCGAAGATAGCTGGCTAGCTCGCAGCAACAACTTATCGAAGAAGCAAGGTAATTCAGATACCAAGGACAAAGGCGGCAGGTCACGACGGAATAAACAGAAACGCCGCGTTAGCAGCGACAACAATGAAGATACGGTAGTAAACGCCGGATTCAGAGGCCATAAATCCGGTCAGCGGAAAAAGGCATTCAAAAAGAATACCCAGGGCCCGTCCAGTTTGGACCGAATACTCGACCGCTCATGCCAAATTCACGGCACCCCCGAAAGGCCAGCCAATCACACCAACAGGGATTGTTGGGTGTTCAAACAGGCAGGCAAGCTAAGAGCCGAACACAAAAACAAGGGGCTAGATAGCGATCACGAAGAGGAGCCCAGGCCGCCGAACAACAACGGACAGAAGGGGTTTCCCCCACAAGTGCGGATGGTGAACATGATATACGCGACTCATATTCCCAAGCGGGAGAGGAAGCGTGCGCTACGGGACGTATACGCGATGAAGCCAGTCGCCCCAAAGTTCAACCCATGGTCCTCTTGCCCGATCACCTTCAATCGAAGGGACCACCCCACTAGCATCCGTCACGGCGGCTTCGCCTCACTGGTTCTTGACCCAATCGTTGACGGATTTCACCTTACAAGAGTCCTCATGGACGGCGGTAGTAGCTTGAACCTGCTTTACCAGGATACAGTGCGGAAAATGGGCATAGATCCATCAAGGATCAAGCCCACAAGGACGACCTTTAAAGGCGTCATCCCAGGTGTCGAGGCCAATTGCATAGGCTCCATAACACTTGATGTGGTCTTCGGATCTCCGGACAACTTCCGAAGCAAAGAGTTAATCTTCGACATAGTTCTGTTCCGTAGTGGCTATCATGCTCTGCTTGGACGAACCGCATTCGCTAAATTCAATGCGGTGCCGCACTACGCATATCTCAAGCTCAAGATGCCAGGCCCTCGAGGTGTAATCACGGTCAGCGGAAACACCAAACGTTCCATCCGTACGGAGGAACACACGGCGGCCCTCGCAGCGGAGGTACAAAGCAGCCTGCTAAGGCAACTCTCGAGTCCGGCCACTACAAAGCCGGACAAAGCAAAACGCGCCCGGAGTAACCCGCAGCAAGACCGACTGGCGCGTTCAGAGCACGCGTAGCAATACGGCCCCAACCCCAGCCATCGCTACATAGCGAAGCTAGTACCTCGAGTACACAATTACGCCCTTACAATTCCATGGGCATAGGGGGAGGGGCAGATAAAACGGCATGCCAGCAATACGGCGTCAAACGTACTAGGGGCTGCCGGATTCTTCTTTTCTTTCAGGACTCCATACTCTGGATACAGTGTTCGGCCTCGCTGCCGCACAGACGATACAGGACCCAGGAAAGCAGACAAAACAACACCGCATCATGGAACTCTCAGGTGGTCTCTGTTTCAAGCAATATATCTGTTTCTAAATTCCGTGGCGTGCGCCTGGTTAGGACATGTTAAATAGTCTAAATTTTCTTTTCGCACTACTTGTATCGTTCGGCTTGAATAAACAGCCTCCTCATAAATAATGCATAGCTTTTCGTCTATTTTTTGCATTATCTTCTTTTAATATACATATGTTTACTCAAATAACATGATCGCACCCGTACACCATGGTACGGCAAACCACACCAGGGGCTTTATTACCCTTCTATCTGGTGTGAGAAGTCCGTCCACTTTCACAAGTGCGGCACCCCGAACTTATAGCATTATATGCATCGGCTCCGAGTCATGATTTTGGTCATATGTTGGGTTTGCCCGGCTCCTATGTTTTGGTGCCTTACGGTCCACTCTATCGGCTAAGGTAGCACTAGGAGAACCACTGCGATTGTGCCCCAGATCATGTGGGTGAGCACCTCAGTGGAGAAAGCTAAAACAGACTGTCATGATAAGGCGCAAGACAGGTCGCTGTTCGAGAGGTTTTTCGAGTCCCTAAAGGCTTATGCCACTTCGAGCGGAGAGCTGGTTAAGTCCGGCTAAAGGCGTGGATAGTGCCCCGAATTCGACCTTCCAAACTAGGGGCCTCGCCGAAATTTAAAATTATAACGTTCTATGGCTAAGTGAGAGTGTTCAAGCATTATAGTCCGATTGCCTGGTTCGCTGTGCTGAGCGCCTCCCTCGAAGGACCCAACTATGGGAACAAGAGCCCTCAGGTTTATCCCGAACACCCCAGCACTAGTTGCATGGGGGCAGAAGCCGACGACTCGCCATCTCTCAGTTATTAATAAACGGCCGCACAGAAAATAATATTTTAAATTCAGAAAGCATCTCTTAAGCGCATATGAACAAGTTTTCAGCGCACAGGATACAAACGAGCGAGTTCATTGAAATATTACATCTTTGGCACACTCATCCGCGACAAGGCGAGCTCCAGCAAGAACTTCCTTGTAGTAGTTCTCGGGCTTGCGATGCTCCTTCCCCTGCGGCGGCCCGTCCTTCACCAGCTTCTCTCCGTCCAGCTTGCCCCAGTGTACCCTTACACGGGCAAGGGACCTCCGGGCACCTTCTATGCAGACGGAGCGCTTGATGACCTCAAGCCGTGGACAGGCCTCCATCAGCCGCCGCACCAGCCCGAAGTAGCTCCCAGGCAGGGCCTCTCCAGGCCACAGCCGAACTAGTAAGCCCTTCATGGCCTGTTCGGCCGCCTTGTGGAGCTCGGCCAGCTGCTTTAGCTGATCGCTCAAGGGCACAGGGTGTCCGGCCTCAGAATACTGAGACCAGAACACACTCTCCGTCGAGCTGTCCTCTTCAGCTCGGTAGAATGCGGCGGCGTCGGATGCGCTGCGGGGAAGATCGAAGAACGCCCCTGGAGAACTCCGGATTCGGGTAAGTAATAGGTATTTCACCTTTATATTCCTACTTTGCATTAAGAATGCCTTACCCGCTGCTATCTTTTTCACATCCTCTAACTCTTGGAGGGCCTTTTGGGCTTCGGCCTTGGCACTCTTGGTTGTCTCAACAGCCGACGCGAGCTCGGATACTTGCGTTTTTGCCTCAAGCTCCAAACCCTCATGTTTCTTCATGAGAGCTTGCAGCTCTTGCTGCACCTCGCCGACTTGGACCCCAAGCTTTTCTCGCTCGGCGCGCTCCTCGGCCGCTTTCTTATTGGCCTCAGCTAGCGCCTGCTTCAGGGTTTCCACCTCGGTTGTGGCCCCTACAGTAAGCAGTACAATCCTGTTATTTCTTTTTGCAATCAAGCCTCTCTATAGGCACCTTTTTTTCTAAGGGGTATTTCTTACCTTCCTTTTCCACGAGCTGCCTTTTGGCAAGGCCGAGCTCTTGCTCGGACCGCTCGAGGTCCTTTTTCAGGACTTCCACCTGCGCAGTCAGTGCGGCGGTGGACAGCAGGGAAGCCTGCATACGCATATTCGACTTTTTATTAGACTCCTGCGAAAATTGTTGGATCCTCTATTCGGCTTTTCTTTCCGAACACCGAACAGAGCATCAGGGGCTACTGTCTATGCGGTAATGAATTTAGCATATTTTTTGCTTACCTGGAAGCCTGTTAGAAGGCTAGCGCAAGCTTCATTCAGTCCGCTCTTGGCGGACTGAACCCTTTGGACCACCGCACTCATAACAGTACGGTGCTCCTCGTCGATGGTGGCGCCTTCAAGCGCCTCCAATAGACTATCCGGCGCCTCTGGTTGGACAGAGGTCGCCGGCTCAGACGGCTTACTCCTCTTGGAAGGAGTTCGCCCACCGCGAGCCAGGACGGTTGAGTCCGGCGCGGTGTCCGGCACAAAGCCGGACTGGGAGCCCTGGGGGGTTTCATCCCCTTTACTGCTGGGGTCCTGCGGATTGCCTTGCGGCTCCTCCAGGACCACCTCCTCCTGCCCTGTTCAGCGGGACGCCGCTTCGGTGTCGTCCGCCCCGCTGGGGGAGACTGCGGGCGGGACAGAGTTCATGTCCGACGAATCCAGGGAGCCGCTCGATGAAGCATCGAGTGCTCGGGGCGGGCTGCGCAAATAGCATTCGACATTAGGGTAAGCTGTGCACTTAAGATACTATGAGTCATTCTGGTATGTGAATACTTACGATGTCGCCGGACGCTTGGTTCTGTCCGGCAACTCCTTGCCGCCCTCTTCGGCGTTGAGGGAGTAGTCCGGCGGAGGGGTCTTCCTTTTCCTCGACCCCTCGGCCTCCCCTGTTGGGGCGGCCTTTATCTTTTTCGCTCCCCTCGCTGGAGGGGGAGAGCTTCCTTGTTCCTCCTCCTCGTTTTCACGAGAGGAGGGCGTCGCAGATGAAGGAAATATGCCTTAGAGGCAATAATAAAGTTATTATTTATTTCCTTACATATCATGATAAATGTTTATTATCCATGCTAGAATTGTATTAACCGGAAACATAATACATGTGTGGATACATAGACAAACAGAGTGTCACTAGTATGCCTCTACTTGACTAGCTTGTTAATCAAAGATGGTTAAGTTTCCTAACCATAGACAAAAGGAGTTGTCATTTGATTAACAAGGTCACATCATTAGTTGAATGATCTGATTAACATGACCCATTCCATTAGCATAGCACCCGATCATTTAGTATGTTGCTGTTGCTTTTATCCATGACTTATACATGTTCCTTTGACTATGAGATTATGCAACTCCCGTTTGCCGGAGGAACACTTTGGGTGCTACCAAACGTCACAACGTAACTGGGTGATTATAAAGGAGTACTACAGGTGTCACCAAAGGTAGATGTTGGGTTGGCGTATTTCGAGATTAGGATTTGTCACTCCAATTGTGGGAGAGGTATCTCTGGGCCCTCTCGGTAATGCACATCACTTAAAGCCTTGCAAGCATTGCAACTGATGAGTTAGTTGCGGGATGATGTATTACGGAACGAGTAAAGAGACTTGCCGGTAACGAGATTGAACTAGGTATTGGATACCGACGATCGAATCTCAGGCAAGTAACATACCGATGGACAAAGGGAACAACGTATGTTGTTATGCGGTCTGACCGATAAAGATCTTCGTAGAATATGTAGGAGCCAATATGGGCATCCAGGTCCCGCTATTGGTTATTGACCGGAGACGTGTCTCGGTCATGTCTACATTGTTCTCGAACCGTAGGGTCCGCACGCTTAAGGTTACGATGACAGTTATTATGAGTTTATGCATTTTGATGTACCGAAGGAGTTCGGAGTCCCGGATGTGATCACGGACATGACGAGGAGTCTCGGAATGGTCGAGACATAAAGATTGATATATTGGACGGCTATGTTCGGACATCGGAATGGTTCCGAGAGGTTTCGGATATTACCGGAGTGCCGAAGGGGTTACCGAAACCCCCCGGGGGAAGTATGGGCCTTATTGGGCCGCGAGGGGAGAGAGAGGGCCGCACCAGGAGGTGGCGCGCCCCCCCTCCATGAGGAGTCCGAATTGGACAAGGAGGGGGGGCGCGGCCCCCCTTTTCCCTCTCCCTCTCCCTCTCCTTCCTTCCCCCCTTCTCCCTCCTAGTTGGACTAGGAAAGGGGAGTCCTACTCCCACTAGGAGGAGGACTCCCCCTCCCTTGGCGCGCCTCTAGGGCCGGCCGGCCCTCCCCCCTTGCTCCTTTATATACGGGGGCAAGGGGGAACCCCAAGACACACAAGTTGATCCTTGAGATCGTTCCTTAGCCGTGTGCGGAGCCCCCCTCCACCATATTCCACCTCGGTCATATTGTAGTGGTGCTTAGGCGAAGCCCTGCGACAGTAGAACATCAAGATCGTCACCACGCCGTCGTGCTGACGGAACTCTTCCCCGAAGCTTTGCTGGATCGGAGCCCGGGGAACGTCATCGAGCTGAACGTGTGCCAAGAACTTGGAGGTGCCGGAGTAACGGTGCTTGAATCGGTCGGATCGTGAAGACGTACGACTACATCAACCGCGTTGATATAACGCTTCCGCTTTCGGTCTACGAGGGTACGTAGACAACACTCTCCCCTCTTGTTGCTATGCATCACCATGATCTTGCGTGTGCGTAGGAATTTTTTTGAAATTACTACGTTCCCCAACAGTGGCATCCGAGCCAAGTTTTTTTATGGTTTGATGTTATGCACGAGTAGAACACAAGTGAGTTGTGGGCGATACAAGTCATACTGCCTACCAGCATGTCATACTTTGGTTCGGCTGTATTGTTGGATGAAGCGGCCCGGACCGACATTACGCGTACGCTTACGCGAGACTGGTTCTACCGCCGTGCTTTGCACACAGGTGGCTGGCGGGTGTCAGTTTCTCCAACTTTAGTTGAACCGAGTATGGCTACGCCCGGTCCTTGAGAAGGTTAAAATGGAGTCTATTTGACGAAGTATCGTTGTAGTTTTGATGCGTAGGTGAGATTGGTTCTTGCTTCAGCCCGTAGCAGCCACGTAAAATTTGCAACAAACAAAGTAGAGGACGTCTAACTTGTTTTTGCAGGGCATGTTGTGATGTGATATGGTCAAGACATGATGCTATATTTTATTGTATGAGATGATCATGTTTTGTAACCGAGTTATCGGCAACCGGCAGGAGTCGTATGGTTGTCGCTTTATTGTATGCAATGCAATCGCCCTGTAATGCTTTACTTTATCACTAAGCGGTAGCGATAGTCGTAGAAGCATAAGATTGGCGAGACGACAATGATGCTACGATGGAGATCAAGGTGTCGCGCCGGTGACGATGGTGATCATGATGGTGCTGCAAAGATGGAGATCACGAAGCACAAGATGATGATGACCATATCATATCACTTATATTGATTTGCATGTGATGTTTATCTTTTATGCATCTTATCTTGCTTTGATTGACGGTAGCATTATAAGATGATCTCTCACTAAATTATCAAGAAGTGTTCTCCCCGAGTATGCACCGTTGCCAAAGTTCGTCGTGCCCAGACACCACGTGATGATCGGCTGTGATAAGCTCTACGTCCATCTACAACGGGTGCAAGCCAGTTTTGCACACGCGGAATACTCGGGTTATACTTGACGAGCCTAGCATATGCAGATATGGCCTCGGAACACGGAGACCGAAAGGTCGAGCGTGAATCATATAGTAGATATGATCAACATGATGATGTTCACCATTGAGAACTAATCCATTTCACGTGATGATCGGTTATGGTTTAGTTTGATTTGGATCACGTGATCACTTAGAAGATTAGAGGGATGTCTATCTAAGTGGTAGTTCTTAAGTAATATGATTAATTGAACTTAAATTTATCATGAACTTAGTCCCTGATAGTATCTTGCTTGTTTATGTTAATTGTAGATAGATGGCTCGTGCTGTTGTTCCGTTGAATTTTAATGCGTTGCTTGAGAAAGAAAAGTTGAAAGATGATGGTAGCAATTACACAGACTGGGTCCGTAACTTGAGCATTATCCTCATTGCTGCACAGAAGAATTACGTCCTGGATTCACCGCTAGGTGCCAGGCCTGCTGCTGGAGCAACACCAGATGTTATGAACGTCTGGCAGAGCAAAGCTGATGACTACTCGATAGTTCAGTGTGCCATGCTTTACGGCTTAGAACCGGGACTTCAATGACGGTTTGAGAACCATGGAGCATATGAGATGTTCCAGGAGTTGAAGTTGATATTCAAACAGAATGCCCGGATTGAGAGATATGAGGTCTCCAATAAGTTCTATAGCTGCAAAATGGAAGAGAATGGGTCTGTCAGTGAGCACATACTCAGAATGTCTGGGTATTACAATCACTTGAGTCAACTGGGAGTTAATCTTCCGGATGATTGTGTCATTGACAGAATTCTTCAATCACTGCCACCAAGCTACAAAGGCTTCGTGATGAACTATAATATGCAAGGGATAGATAAGACTATGCCCGAGCTCTTCGCAATGCTAAAGGCTGCGGAGGTAGAAATCAAGAAGGAGCATCAAGTGTTGATGGTCAATAAGACCACCAGCTTCAAGAAGAAGGGCAAAGGGAAGAAGAAGGGGAACTTCAAGAAGAACAGCAAAAAAGTTGCTGCTCAAGCGAAGAAACCCAAGTCTGGACCTAAGCCTGAAACTGAGTGCTTCTACTGCAAGCAGACTGGTCACTGGAAGCGGAACTGCCCCAAGTATCTGGCGGACAAGAAGGATGGCAAGGTGAACAAAGGTATATGTGATATACATGTTATTGATGTGTACCTTACTAGAGCTCGCAGTAGCACCTGGGTATTTGATACTGGTTCTGTTGCTAATATTTGCAACTCGAAACAGGGACTACGGATTAAGCGAACACTGGCAAAGGACGAGGTGACAATGCGCGTGGGAAACGGTTCCAAAGTCGATGTGATCGCGGTCGGCGCGCTACCTCTACATCTACCTTCGGGATTAGTATTAGACCTAAATAATTGTTATTTGGTGCCAGCGTTGAGCATGAACATTATATCTGGATCTTGTTTGATGCGAGACGGTTATTCATTTAAATCAGAGAATAATGGTTGTTCTATTTATATGAATAATATCTTTTATGGTCATGCAACTGTGAAGAGTGGTCTATTTTTGATGAATCTCGATAGTAGTGATACACATATTCATAATGTTGAAGTCAAAAGATGCAGAGTTGATAACGATAGTGCAACTTATTTGTGGCACTGCCGTTTAGGTCATATAGGTATAAAGCGCATGAAGAAACTCCATACTGATGGAATTTTGGAGTCACTTGATTATGAATCACTTGGCACTTGCGAACCGTGCCTCATGGGCAAGATGACTAAAACACCGTTCTCCGGTACTATGGAGAGAGCAACAGATTTGTTGGAAATCATACATACAGATGTATGTGGTCCGATGAATGTTGAGGCTCGTGGTGGATATCGTTATTTTCTCACCTTCACAGATGATTTAAGCAGATATGGGTATATCTACTTAATGAAACACAAGTCTGAAACATTTGAAAAGTTCAAAGAATTTCAGAGTGAAGTTGAAAATCATCGTAACAAGAAAATAAAGTTTCTACGATCTGATCGTGGAGGAGAATATTTGAGTTACGAGTTTGGTCTACATTTGAAACACTGCGGAATAGTTTCGCAACACACGCCACCCGGAACACCACAGTGCAATGGTGTGTCCGAATGTCGTAATCGCACTTTACTAGATATGGTGCGATCTATGATGTCTCTTACAGATTTACCGCTATCGTTTTGGGGTCATGCTCTAGAGACGGCCGCATTCACGTTAAATAGGACACCGTCAAAATCCGTTGAGGCGACACCTTATGAACTATGGTTTAGCAAGAAACCAAAGCTGTCGTTACTTAAAGTTTGGGGCTGCGATGCTTATGTGAAAAAGCTTCAACCTGATAAGCTCGAACCCAAATCGGAGAAATGTGTCTTCATAGGATACCCAAAGGAAACAGTTGGGTACACCTTCTATCACAGATCCGAAGGCAAGACATTTGTTGCTAAAAATGGATCCTTTCTAGAGATGGAGTTTCTCTCGAAAGAAGTGAGTGGGAGGAAAGTAGAACTTGATGAGGTAACTGTACCTGCTCCCTTATTGGAAAGTAGTTCATCACAGGAACTGGTTTCTGTGACATCTACACCAATCAGAGAAGAAGTTAGTGATGATGATCATGAAACTTCAGATCAAGTAACTGCTGAACCTCGTAGATCAACCAGAGTGAGATCCGCACCAGAGTGGTACGGCAGTCCTATTCTGGAAATCATGCTACTAGATCATGACGAACCTACGAACTATGAAGAAGCGATGGTGAGCCCAGATTCCGCAAAATGGCTGGAAGCCATGAAATCTGAGATGGGATCCATGTATGAAAACAAAGTGTGGACTTTGGTTGACTTGCCCGAGGGTTGGCAAGCAATAGAGAACAAGTGGATATTTAAGAAGAAGACTGACGCCGACGGTAATGTTACTGTCTACAAAGCTCGACTTGTCGCAAAGGGTTTTCGACAAGTTCGAGGGATTGACTACGATGAGACCTTCTCACCCGTAGCAATGCTTAAGTCTGTCAGAATCATGTTAGCAATTGCCACATTTTATGATTATGAAATTTGGCAAATGGATGTAAAGACTGCATTCCTGAATGGGTTTCTGGAAGAAGAGTTGTATATGATACAACCAGAAGGTTTTATCGATCCAAAGGGAGCTAACAAAGTATGCAAGCTCCAGCGATCCATTTATGGAATGGTGCAAGCATCTCGGAGTTGGAATAAACGTTTTGATAGTGTGATCAAAGCGTTTGGGTTTGTACAGACTTTTGGAGAAGCCTGTATTTACAAGAAAGTGAGTGGGAGCTCTGTAGCATTTCTGATATTATATGTAGATGACATATTACTGATTGGAAATGATATAGAATTTCTGGATAGCATAAAGGGATATTTGAATAAGAGTTTTTCAATGAAAGACCTCGGTGAAGCTGCTTACATATTGGGCATTAAGATCTATAGAGATAGATCAAAACGCTTAATTGGACTTTCACAAAGCAAATACCTTGACAAGATTTTGAAGAAGTTCAAAATGGATCAAGCGAAGAAAGGGTTCTTGCCTGTATTGCAAGGTGTGAAGTTGAGTCAGACTCAATGCCCCACGCAGAAGATAGAGAGAAGATGAAAGATGTTCCCTATGCTTCAGCCATAGGCTCTATCGTGTATGCAATGCTGTGTACCAGACCTGATGTGTGCCTTGCTATAAGTTTAGCAGGGAGGTACCAAAGTAATCCAGGAGTGGATCACTGGACAGCGGTCAAGAATATCCTGAAGTACCTGAAAAGGACTAAGGAAATGTTTCTCGTGTATGGTGGTGACGAAGAGCTCATCGTAAAGGGTCACGTTGATGCAAGCTTTGACATTGATCCGGACGATTCGAAATCGCAAACCGGATACGTATTTACATTAAACGTGGAGCTGTCAGTTGGTGCAGTTCTAAACAAAGCGTCGTGGCGGGATCTACATGTGAAGCGGAGTACATAGCTGCTTCGGAAGCAGCAAATGAAGGAGTCTGGATGAAGGAGTTCATATCCGATCTAGGTGTCATACCTAGTGCATCGGGTCCAATGAAAATCTTTTGTGACAATACTGGAGCAGTTGCCTTGGCAAAGGAATCCATATTTCACAAGAGAACAAAGCACATCAAGAGACGCTTCAATTCCAACCGGGACTTGGTCCAGGTGGGAGACATAGAGATTTGCAAGATACATACGGATCTAAATGTGGCAGACCCGTTGACTAAGCCTCTTCCACGGGCAAAACATGATCAGCACCAAGACTCCATGGGTGTTAGAATCATTACCGTATAATCTAGATTATTGACTCTAGTGCAAGTGGGAGACTGAAGGAAATATGCCCTAGAGGCAATAATAAAGTTATTATTTATTTCCTTACATATCATGATAAATGTTTATTATCCATGCTAGAATTGTATTAACCGGAAACATAATACATGTGTGGATACATAGACAAACAGAGTGTCACTAGTATGCCTCTACTTGACTAGCTTGTTAATCAAAGATGGTTAAGTTTCCTAACCATAGACAAAAGGAGTTGTCATTTGATTAACAAGGTCACACCATTAGTTGAATGATCTGATGAACATGACCCATTCCATTAGCATAGCACCCGATTGTTTAGTATGTTGCTGTTGCTTTTATCCATGACTTATACATGTTCCTTTGACTATGAGATTATGCAACTGCCGTTTGCCGGAGGAACACTTTGGGTGCTACCAAACGTCACAACGTAACTGGGTGATTATAAAGGAGTACTACAGGTGTCACCAAAGGTAGATGTTGGGTTGGCGTATTTCGAGATTAGGATTTGTCACTCCAATTGTGGGAGAGGTATCTCTGGGCCCTCTCGGTAATGCACGTCACTTAAAGCCTTGCAAGCATTGCAACTAATGAGTTAGTTGCAGGATGATGTATTACGGAACGAGTAAAGAGACTTGCCGGTAACGAGATTGAACTAGGTATTGGATACCGACGATCGAATCTCGGGCAAGTAACATACCGATGGACAAAGGGAACAACGTATGTTGTTATGCGGTCTGACCGAGAAAGATCTTCGTAGAATATGTAGGAGCCAATATGGGCATCCAGGTCCCGCTATTGGTTATTGACCGGAGACGTGTCTCGGTCATGTCTACATTGTTCTCGAACCGTAGGGTCCGCACGCTTAAGGTTACGATGACAGTTATTATGAGTTTATGCATTTTGATGTACCGAAGGAGTTCGGAGTCCCGGATGTGATCACGGACATGACGAGGAGTCTCGGAATGGTCCAGACATAAAGATTGATATATTGGACGGCTATGTTCGGACATCGGAATGGTTCCGAGAGGTTTCGGATATTACCGGAGTGCCGGAGGGGTTACCGAAACCCCCCGAGGAAAGTATGGGCCTTATTGGGCCGCGAGGGGAGAGAGAGGGCCGCGCCAGGAGGTGGCGCGCCCCCCCCCCCCCCATGAGGAGTCCGAATTGGACAAGGAGGGGGGGCGCGGCCCCCCTTTCCCTCTCCCTCTCCCTCTCCTTCCTTCCCCCCTTCTCCCTCCTAGTTGGACTAGGAAAGGGGAGTCCTACTCCCACTAGGAGGAGGACTCCCCCTCCCTTGGCGCGCCTCTAGGGCCGGCCGGCCCTCCCCCCCTTGCTCCTTTATATACGGGGGCAAGGGGGCACCCCAAGACACACAAGTTGATCCTTGAGATCGTTCCTTAGCCGTGTGCGGAGCCCCCTCCACCATATTCCACCTCGGTCATATTGTAGCGGTGCTTAGGCGAAGCCCTGCGACAGTAGAACATCAAGATCGTCGCCACGCCGTCGTGCTGACGGAACTCTTCCCCGAAGCTTTGCTGGATCGGAGCCCGGGGAACGTCATCGAGCTGAACGTGTGCCAAGAACTCGGAGGTGCCGGAGTAACGGTGCTTGGATCGGTCGGATCGTGAAGATGTACAACTACATCAACCGCGTTGATATAACGCTTCCGCTTTCGGTCTACGAGGGTACGTAGACAACACTCTCCCCTCTCGTTGCTATGCATCACCATGATCTTGCGTGTGCGTAGGAAATTTTTTGAAATTACTACGTTCCCCAACAGCAGACTCGCCAGATGACGAGCTCGACACCACCACATTGCAGGCACTCTTTCGAGTCTCGGTGGTCTTCTTCTTCTTGACCTTCTTCTCCGACACCACATAAGGCGCCGGAGCCAGCAGCTTCTCTAAGAGAGCTGGGGCTGGGTCTTCGGGCAGAGGAGCCGGGCAGTTGATTGGTCCGGCTATCTTCAGCCACGCCTGTCAAAGGCAAAGGGAGTGTTTAGATCCCACATAGAGTTAATCTATTTAGAAAATCTTAATGAACCTGTGAAAGGTATAAATAGCTTACCTCGCCAGCATTGCGCTGCGAGCTGTATCCGCGGTCCTCGGAAGCGGATGTGGGGCTCTCGGCGCCTTTGGTTAGCACCTTCCAGACGTCTTCATACGTCATGTCGAAGAGCCCATTGAGGGTTTGGTGCTGCGCCGGGTCGAATTCCCACAAAGTGAAATCCCGTTCTTGGCACGGGAGGATCCGGCGAACGAACATGACCTGGATGATGTTGACATGCCGGATGGGCTTGTTCATCAGGGACCGGATGCAAGTTTGCAGTCCGGTCACTTCTTCTTCGTTGCCCCACGACAGGCCCGTCTCTTTCCAGGACATGAGCCGCGTGGGGGGTCCGGATCGGAACTCAGGGGCCGCGACCCATTTCGAGTCGCGTGGCTCGGTGATGTAAAACCACCCTGCCTGCCACCCCTTTAAGGACTCCACAAAGGAGCCATCGAACCAGAGTGCGTTGGCCATTTTGCCGGCCATAGCACCTCCGCACTCCGCCTGGGTGCCGGACACCACCTTGGGCTTGACATTGAAGGTTTGGAGCCAGAGGCCAAAGTGGGGGCGGATGCGGATAAAGGCCTCACACATGATGATAAACGCCGAGATATTGAGGATAAAGTTCGGGGCCAGATCGTGGAAGTCCAGGCCGTAGTAGAACATGAGCCCCCGGACAAAAGGGTGAAGTGGAAAACCCAGTCCGCGGAGGAAATGGGGGAGAAAAACTACCCTCTCATGGGGCCTTGGGGTTGGAAGAAGCTGCCCCGCCTCGGGAAGCCGGTGCGGGATGTCCTTGGACAGATATCCGGCCTTCCTAAGCTTTTTGATTTGACCCTCCGTAACGGAGGAAGCCATCCAGTTGCCACCCGCTCCGGACATCGCTGGAGCAGGTTGGGGAAGAAAGAGCGAACTTGGGCGTTGGAGCTTGAGTGCGCATGAGATGGATGGGAAAAGGAGGAAGAAGGCGTAGGTGAAAGAGGTGGATCTTTATCCCCTTATATAGGCTGATGCCGTTATGCGTCCCCACCTACCTAATAAAACTAGCTTGCCGCTCACACGCCATGGTAAATGGCGCGGTTGGGTTACCCACATCCATATTAATGAGAATCTCGTTAAAAGGGGCACACGATCTCTGCTTCGACAAGACATGCCAAGGAAACCGCCTCGTTGAACGTGCTGCGGTGGAACAACAAAAAATAATCCATACAGAAGGCTTGGTCGCAGTGTTATGACGCACTGCGGAATACGTCAGCAGATTTGATTTGTGTTTGTATTATTCTCTATATGGCAATACGTGGAAACTTGTTTTGCAGAGCCGGACACTATTTTTTGGTGTTTATTATCTTCTTGAAGAATTTGGAGGAGGAACCCGCCTTGCAATGCCGAAGACAATTTGCGCGCCGGACTCGTCGTCATTGAAGCCTGGTTCAGGGGCTACTGAGGGAGTCCTGGATTAGGGAGTGTTCGGATAGCCGAACTATATCTTCAGCCGGACTCCAGGACTATGAAGATACAAGATTGAAGACTTCGTCCCGTGTCCGGAAGGTTCTTTCCTTGGCGTGGAAGGCAAGCTAGGCGTGCGGATATTCAAGATCTCCTACCAATGTAACCGACTCTGTGTAACCCTAACCCTATCCGGTGCCTATATAAACCGGAGGGTTGTAGTCCGTAGGAAGAACACATCATAACCATCATCATACTCATAGGCTAGCTTCTAGGGTTTAGCCTCCTTGATCTCGTGGTAGATCTACTCTTGTACTACCCATATCATCAATATTAATCCAGCAGGAGTAGGGTTTTATCTCCATCGAGAGGGCCCGAACCTAGGTAAAATAAAGTGTCCCTTGTCTCCTGTTACCATCCGACCTTGACGCACAGATCGGGACCCCCTACCCGAGATTCGACGGTTTTGACACCGACAGTATAGTTGGTACTCCTGGATCTCCTAGTTTCTTTGGTATTCCACCCTTAAAAGTATAATTAGCAAGCATGGTGGAAATTTCAGCTTCCAGTGTCTTTCTTTTATTAGTAACAATATCTTTCATGTACTTAGCATAAGATTTTTTTAAGCATACCAGTCAAACACATACGCCAAAAGATGGGTCTAATCATTTCAGCAAAGCGCTCAAAATCCTCATCATCCTTTTTCTTGGATGGTTTAGAAGGGAAATGCATCGGTTTCTGAACCCATGGCTCTCTTTCTTTACCGTGTTCCTAGCAGCGAAGTCCCTCTTATCATAACGTTGATTCTTTGATTGTGGGTTATCAAGATCCACAGCAGGTTCAATTTCTACATCATTGTTATTGCTAGGTTGAGCATCCACATGAACATCATTATTAACATTATCACTAGGTTCATGTTCATCACCAGATTGTGTTTCAGCATCAGAAATAGAAATATCATTGGGATTCTCAGGTGTGTCTACAACAGGTTCAGTAGAAGCATGCAAAGTCCTATCATTTTTCTTTTTCTTCTTCTTAGAAGGACTAGGTGCATCAATATTAATTCTTTGAGAATCTTGCTCAATTCTCTTAGGGTGGCCCTCAGGATACAAAGGTTCCTGAGTCATTTTACCCCCTCTAGTCATAACTCTAACAACATTATTATTTTTCTTATTATTTAAATCATTGAGAAAATCATTTTGAGCTTGAAGCACTTGTTCTACTTGAGTGGTAACCATAGAAGCATGTTTACTAATAAGTTTAAGTTCACCCTTAACACTAGACATATAATCACTCAAGTGTTCAATAATATAAGCATTTCGTTTCAATTGTCTACCAACATAAGCATTGAAATTTTCTTGTTTGACAATAAAAATATAAAACTCATCTAAGCATTGGCTAGCAAACTTAGTAGACGGGATTTCAGCTTTATCATATCTATAGAGAGAATTTACCTTTACTACCTGTGTCGGGTTATCAAGACCATGTATTTCTTCAATAGGTGGTAAATTCTTAACATATTCACCTTTAATACCTGTTTCTTTCATAGATTTCTTTGCCTCTTGCATATCTTCAGGACTGAGAAATAGAATACCCCTTTTCTTCGGAGTTGGCTTATGAGTTGGTTCAGGAAGTGTCCAATTATTTTCATTAGTCAACATATTATTCAATAGCAATTCAGCTTGATCAACAGTTCTTTCCCTGAAAACACAACCAGCACAACTATCCAGGTGGTCTCTGGAAGCATCGGTTAGTCCATTATAAAAGATATCGAGTATTCATTTTTCTTGAGAGGATGATCAGGCCAAGCATTAAGTAATTGGACAAGCCTCCCCCAAGCTTGTGGGAGACTCTCTTCTTCAATTTGCACAAAAGTATATATTTCCCTTAAAGCAGCTTGTTCTTATTAGCAGGGAAATATTTAGCAGAGAAGTAATAAATCATATCCTGGGGACTACGCACACAACCAGGATCAAGAGAATTAAACCATGTTTTAGCATCACCCTTTAATGAGAACGGAAATAATTTAAGGATATAGTAGTAGCGAGTTTTCTCATCATTAGTAAATAGGGTAGCTATATCATTTAATTTAGTAAGATGTGCCACAACAGTTTCAGATTCATAACCATAAAAAGGATCAGATTCAACCAAAGTAATTATCTTAGGATCGATAGAGAAATCATAATATTTATCAGTAACACAGATAGGTGAAGTAGCAAAAGCAGGGTCATATTTCATTCTAGCATTCAAAGATTTTTAGTTCAGCTTAACTAGCAGTTTCTTAAGATCATATCTATCATTGCAAGCAAGAAAGTCTCTAGCAGTTTCTTCATCCATAACATAACCCTCAGGCACAACAGGCAATTCATATCTAGGGGGAGAATCTTCATCATCACTTTCATCAATATTATCAGTTTCAATATTTTCATTCTCTCTAGCCCTAGCAAGTTGTTCATCGAGAAATTCACCTAGTGGCACAGTAGTATGAAGCATAGAAGTTGTTTCATCGTAAGTATCATGCATAGCACAAGTGGCATCATCAATAACATGCGACATATCAGAATTACTAGCAGAAGCAGGTTTAGGTGTCGCAAGTTTACTCAAAACAGAAGGTGAATCAAGTGTAGAGCTAGATGGCAGTTCCTTACATCCCCTCATAGTTGAGGGAAAAATCTTAGTTCTTTCGTCTTTCAAGTTCCTCATAGTGACCACCAAATATAAATCCCAAGTGACTCAAAGAATAGAGCTATGCTCCCTAGCAACGGCGCCAGAAAATAGTCTTGATAACCCAAAGTATAGGGGATCACAACAATTTTTGAGGGTAGAGTATTCAACCCAAATTTATTGATTCGACACAAGGAGAGCCAAAGAATATTATCAAGTATCAGCAATTGAGTTATCAATTCAACCACACCTGGAGGACTTAATATCTGTAGCAAAGTATTTAGTAGCAAAGTAGTATGGAAGTAACGGTAATGGTGATAAAAGTAACAGTAACAGTTTTGTAGTAATTGTAACAGTGGCAACGGTAAAGTAACTAAGCAAAGAGAAATATGTGAAAAGCTCGTAGGCATTGGATCGGTGATGGAGAATTATGTCGGATGTGATTCCTCATGCAATAGTTATAACATAGGGTGACACAGAACTACCTCCAGTTCATCAATGTAATGTAGGCATGTATTCTGAATATAGTCATACGTGCTTATGGAAAAGAACTTGCATGACATCTTTTTTCCTACCCTCCCGTGGCAGTGGGGTCCTATTGGAAACTAAGGGATATTAAGGCCTCCTTTTAATAGAGTACCGGACAAAAGCATTAGCACTTAGTGAATACATGAACTCCTCAAACTATGGTCATCACCGGTAAGTATCCCGATTATTGTCACTTCGGGGTTAATGGATCATAACACATAATAGGTGACTATAGACTTGCAAGATAGGATCAAGAACTCACATATGTTCATGAAAACATAATAGGTTCATATCTGAAATCATGGCACTCGGGCCCTAGTGACTGTAAGTGCATCTAGTGCCCCTTAGTGATTTTGGTGTATTGAAGACTTATAGGTTAAGTATCTAATGTGTTTATGAGTGTACACAGGTCTATAAGTCTATGAGGAGTTTGATATTTACAGAGAAAGTCGACCCCTAAAAATGGAGTTCTTCATCTGAAGACTTTGATATTTTGAAGACTTTCTGAAGACTTTGAAAGTGAAGAAATTGGTGTGACCTTGAAGACTTGGTTATCATTCGAGGAATATGAAGCGCGAAGACTTTTGTTTTCGTAGTTTCATTTTCTCTTTCTTGAGTCATAGGAAACATCGTACTGTTAAAGGGGGTCGAGGAAATACTAAGGAGAAAATTTCCAAGTGATGCTCATCTCAAATCCTACACCTACCAATCCCTTCGAGTGAAGCCATTGGAAATCTCATACAGTTCGGTCAATTTCTTCAGTGACAGAGACGCAGTTCTTCTGGTCACTGAGGACTTTGCTTTGACTCAGGAGTTAGGAATTCGCCAGTGTGAATTACCTACACTGTGAGGGACATGATAGCCCTGAGGAATTTGAACCTCAAATTTCCAACCGTTGCTGTGCTACGCGCCAGCTATCCTAAAATATCTTGTCCACCTAACGGTCATATCATTGAAGGGCATTTATGTCTTATCATGTCGGGCTGCTCCCTAGGCTATAAATAGCCACCCCCTACAACCACTAGCTGGCTGGCTGCTCCACGAGAACTTGACACTTGTCATTTGAGAGCAACACATCCTCCGAGGACTTTGAGCGAAAATCATCAAGTGAGGAAAATCCAAACCCAAACCCAAAACACCTACAAACCCAAAGTGATTGAGCATCACTGAAGAGATTGATCCTGCGTGGATCCGACGCTTGTTACCTTTGAAGACTGTGCTTCTTCCAGACGGTTAGGCGTCAAGGTCTAGAGCATCCAAGAGGAATTGTGGATCGCCGAGTGACCAAGTCTGTGAAGGTTTGGAAGTCACCTAAAGACTTACCACGAGTGATTGGGCGAGGACTGTGTGTCCTTAGCTCAAGGAGAATACGGTGAGGACTGTGTGTCCGGTACTAGGTGTCCTCGAGTTTAAATACTCAGCCGCTCCAACCAGATGTACAACTGAGACAGCAGTTGGAACTGGTCTACCAAATCATTATCTTCACCAAGCTTACTGGTTCTATTTCCTCAACACTTTCATTTCCTCATTACTGTGTTGTGTGTTTGTTCATATCTGTGTCTGAATACTTTGACTGAAGACTTTCTCAATTTCCTCAGTTCAATTTCTTCAGTCTGTTTGTCTTCATATTGTGCTATCCTGTGTTTACGCTTTCTGTACTCTGTGTTTGTCTTCATTTCATCATGATGACCATGCATGTATTCTGCTATGTTTACCTCTCAGTACTTATTCCGCTGCAAGTAGTTCTTCGCTAAGGAATTTCCTCACGAGTAAATTCCTCACTGAAGAATTTCATAAAAATCGCCTATTCACCCCCCTCTAGTCGATATAACGCACTTTCAATTGGTATCAGAGCAAGGTACTCCCTTGTTCTGTGTGATTTTGGTTTAACCGCCTGGAGTTTTAGTTATGTCGACCGCAGGTATGATAAAGGTCTCTGCTGGGTGTCCTACCCTTGATGGGACGGACTACCCCTACTGGAATAACAAGATGCGCATGCATCTTGAGGCAATTGATAACGATCTCTGGTACGTTGTGGAAAATGGTGTCCCCTCCGTCTCACCCTCACTGAACGCTACCGATGTGAATAGATTCAAGCAACTCGATTCCCAAGTGAAGAATATCATATGTGGCCATCTGAGCAAAGGACAGTATGGTAGAGTGAGTGCTTTGGAAACTGCAAAGCTTATCTGGGATAGGCTATCCAAGGTCAATGAAGGAGTTTCAACTCAGCGTGACTCCCGAGTTGATATTCTTCGCAATCTCTTCAACCGCTTCAAAAGACTCGACAATGAAAATGTTCAGCAAACCTTCGATCGCCTCACTAACATCTCAAATGAGCTTCAAGCACTTGGTGCCACTGACATCACCGACCATGAGGTGGTGAAGAAATTGCTGAGATCGCTTGATTCCTCATTTGACACTCTCGCACTGATGATACAAGAGCGTGCTGATTACAAGTCACTTGACCCCGCTGATATCCTCGAGAGGCTAAACACTCATGAGTTCCAGCTTGCTAAAAAGAGAGATCTCTACGGTTCGAGCTATGGCAGATCACGTGCACTGAAGGCCAAGGTAGTATCTGAGTCCGAAGATGAAGACTCTGGTAGCAGCCTTGGTGATCCTGAAGAACTAAGTCATGATCTAGCGCTGCTTGTGAAGAAATTCCAGAAGTTCTCAAGACGTGGTTGCTTTGGAAAACCCTCAAGGAGCAATGATTCCTCAACCGGTGACTATAAGAAGAGGCTTTGTCACAAGTGCAAGAAACTAGGACATTACATTCAAGATTGTCCTCAGTGGGAAAAGGAATCAAAGAAGAAGAAATACAAGGATTACAGTTCTGATGATGCGAAGAAAAAGAAGAAGTCCTCAAAATCTTCATCATCAAAATCCTCAAAGTCTTCGTCTCACAAGAAGAGCAGCTCCAAGAAGGCTCGGGCATTCATTGGCAAGGAAATGGACTCTGAGGCTGAATCTGAAGAAAATGAAGCAGAAGAGGAATCTGATGATTCTGAGTCTGGTGTGGCGAGCCTAGCACTCGCCACTGCATTCGTCAGCAAATCCATCTTCAACGCTGAAGAAAGTGATCTCACCAACAAGGCTGATGAAGGCAGTGATGACTACGCTCCCACCTATTGCTTCATGGCAAAGGGTGCTAAGGTACTCAAATACGCCTCCTCTGAATCTAGTGAGGATGAATCTAATGAAAATCTTAAGCCCAGCTACTCTAAACTTGCTAAGATTGCTGAGCAACAACAAAAGGCTTTTGAAAAGGCTCAAAACATGCTAGACAAAAGTGATGATATGTTGGGTGAAGAATTGGATCGCACTAAGGCCTTAACTGAAAATCTTCAGAGACTTCAGACCAGGTTTGACAACCTTCAAAATCATCATAACACTCTCTTATCTGATCATGAGAAGCTTTCTTATGAATATCTTCAAAAGAAGCAAGATCTTGAGAAGCTAAGAGTGAGTTATGAAGATCTTCAGAAGGAGTGCGATCCATTACTTGCTCAACAAATCAGCGCTGCTCAGGAAGAATTCATTCCTCCATGCTTAAAATGCATTGAACGAGAATCTGCTAATTCTTCACCTGAATGTTCAAATTCTTCAAATGTTACAAATTCTTCACCTGTCTCTGCTATCACTAATTCCTCGTCTGAGGACATTGCTAGTATTACTGACGATGCAGGACTGAAGGAATTGTACATGACAGGCATGTACAAAAGCCTCAAAGGGCATCAGACTCTTTGTGATGTGCTTAAAAAGCAGATCCTCAACAGGAACCCTAGGAAAGAGGGTATTGCCTTTGAGAGGAAACTCAATGCTGATGGTACATATTGGAAGCCTGAGCAGTACCCCAACACCTCATGGGTTGCTGCAAAGGGACCTCCAGTTGATCCATCTAATTTATCTGGCTATACATGTGAATCTTCTCATTCTTCTGATGAGTCATTTGACTCCAACTATAAATTGTTCAAAAATCGGAATGGTGAAGTATTTGCTAGATATGTTGGCACTAACTGCAGGAACGGTTCCCCTATGAAGAAAATCTGGGTTCCCAAAAGGTGCCTTGAAAGTCTTCAGGTGAATGTCCTCATGACACCACCTGTGAAGAAAAGGAACCCCAGATCAAATTCCTCATATGGACCAAACTCTTCATATGGATCCAAGTCCTCATACGGACCAAATTCTTCAAGAGGATCAAATTCCTCACATGGATCAAAGTCCTCATATGAACATCATCGTGCTAACAACTCTGTTTTGCAGGGAAGAGCCAAGGGCTATGAATATGAGCATTATTCTTCAAATTATTATGTTCATAAGTCCTCGAAGAATTTCTCTACTTATTCATATGCTTACCCTAACCCCTCTTATGTGAAACGAAATGGTTTGGCTGCTTTGCCAGCATTCTCATATGGAGCTCGTAGAGTGATGAACTCTTTGCCACCCCTTCAGATGTGAGTGGTGAATAAAAAGAACTAATCTCTTCTGCAAGGTCAGGTCTCCAGATGTACGATAACGTCTGAAGAATTTGCTGGGGACCTGACAAACTGCCTCAAAGGACGCAGGCTAACCATGATGAAATGAACTTTCATTTCACACGTCCTCCCTCTGTTTTATCTGTCTTACTGCTTGATGAAATTGATCTGATGAATTGTGATATCATATTCTTCACTGCTGAAGTATATGAGGTCATAAGTTGCACTAATTCATCTGCAGGATGATCAACCCAAAGCCACTGAATGGGTACTTGATAGTGGATGTACAAATCACATGACCGGTGACAGGAATCTGTTGATGGATGCTCCCTTATCAGCGTCACACATGAAGCATATCATCTTCGCTGATAAAAGCAAAAGTCAGGTATTGGGTCTAGGTAAGGTTGCTATCACAAAGGATCGACACATGGACAAAGTCATGCTTGTTGAGTCCTTAGGATACAATCTTATGTCTGTCTCAATGCTTTGTGATCTTGATATGGTTGTTGTCTTTGGCAAGTATCATTGTGTTGTGATTATGGAAGCTGACAATTCCAAAGTCTTCGAAGGCTTTAGGAGAGGAGACTTGTATATTGTTGATTTCTCTGCAGATTCACAACCAGCCGTGTGTCTACTTGCAAAAGCTTCAGAAGGATGGCTATGGCATCGACGACTTGGTCATGTAGGCATGAGGAATTTGAACACGCTTGCGAAGAAGAAGCATGTCATTGGCATTGAGAATGTCAAATTCCTCAAGGATCACTTGTGCGGTGCCTGTGAAGCTGGAAAGATGACAAAGGTCAAGCATCCAACGAAGACTATCATGACCACTACTCGTCCATTCGAATTGCTTCACATGGATCTCTTCGGTCCTAATCAATATTCCTCTATTTCAAATGAAGCATCTCAATATGGCTTTGTTATTGTTGATGATTACTCTCGTTACACATGGGTACACCTTGTCTCTTACAAAACTGAAGTGCAGGAAGTCTTCAAACGATTTTCCTCGAGGGCTTCAACAAACTTCGGTGTGAAGATCAAGCACATGAGAAGTGACAATGGCACTGAGTTCAAGAATTCGGGTCTCGATGACTATCTTGATGAACTTGGTATTACTCATGAGTTATCTGCTCCTTATACTCCTCAACAGAATGGTGTCGTGGAGCGCAAGAACAGGGCTCTTGCTGAGATGGCTCGCACTATGCTCGATGAATACAAAACCCCTCGCCGTTTCTGGGTTGATGCAATTGATATTGCGTGCCATATCATCAACAGAGTATATCTTCACAAATTCTTCAAGAAGACTGCCTATGAACTCCTCACTGACAAGAAACCCAATGTGAGTTATTTCAAAGTCTTCGGTGCTAAATGCTGGATTAGAGATCCTCATCACAATTCTAAATTTGGACCGAAAGCACATGAAGGTTTTATGCTTGGTTACGGAAAGGACTCGCACACCTACAAAGTCTTCAACAATGTTCTTCACAAGATTGTTGAAACTGTGGATGTGCGGTTCGATGAAACTAATGGCTCGCAAAGAGAGCACCTACCTTCTGTGTTAGATGAACCAGCACCTGAGGATTCTATCAAGCATAAGTCTACTGAAGATGTCATTCCTACGGAAGAATCTGCTGAAGAATTCATTCCAGAACGTGAAGAACGTCGAGCTGATGCACCTGAAGAAAATGCTGAGGAAATTGATGCTGAAGAAAATGCTGATCAAATTCCTCAATGACAACCAACTCATCCTCGCGTTGCAAAACAAGTGCAAGTGGAGAAGATCATCGATGACATTAGAGCACCAGCTCCTCTCACACGCTCAAAATCTTCACATCTATCTAACTTTTGTGGGCACTTTGCTTTTGTCTCTATCACAGAGCCCGCTAAGGTAGATGAAGCATTTCTGGAGCCTGAGTGGATTCAGGCCATGCAAGAAGAATTACATTAGTTCAAGCTCAACAACGTATGGGAACTAGTCAATCGTCCCGATCCTCGCAAGCATAACATCATTGGTACAAAGTGGATCTACCGCAACAAGCAAGATGAAAATGGTGTTGTGGTGAGGAATAAGGCATGACTAGTAGCTCAAGGCTACACACAGGTTGAAGGAATTGATTTCGATGAAACTTTTGCACCTGTTGCTAGACTTGAGGCTATTCGCATATTGCTTGCTTATGCTAACCATCATGATATCATCTTATACCAAATGGATGTGAAAAGTGCATTCCTCAATGGTAAGCTTGAGGAAGAAGTATATGTTGCTCAACCCCCAGGTTTTGAAGATCCAAAAACATCCTGACAAAGTCTTCAGACTTAACAAGGCCCTCTATGGCCTCAAGCAGGCCCCAAGGGCGTGGTATGATACATTGAAGGAATTATTCATGAAGAAAGGCTTCACACCTGGTTCACTCGATCCCACTCTTTTTACTAAATCTTATGATGGTGAACTATTTGTGTGCCAAATATATGTTGATGATATCATCTTTGGCTGTACTGACCAACGTTATAGTGATGAATTTGCCTATATGATGAGTGAAGAATATCAAATGTCTATGATGGGAGAGTTGAAATTCTTCTTAGGTCTTCAAATTCATCAACACAATGGCATATTCATATCTCAGGAGAAATACCTCAAGGATGTCCTGAAGAAATTCGGCATGCAAGATTGCAAAGGCATCAAAATTCCTATGCCCACAAATGGAAATCTATGCACTGATGAAAATGGTACTGACTTCGATCATAAGGTATACCGCTCCATGATTGGCTCTTTATTGTACTTATGTGCATCTAGGCCAGATATAATGCTTAGTGTTTGCATGTGTGCACGATTTCAAGCTGCACCAAAGGAATCACACCATATGGCTGTGAAGCATATTCTTCGATATCTAGCTCACACACCAACACTAGGATTATGGTATCCCAAGGGCTCGGATTTTGATCTCATTGGATATTCAGACTCTGACTATGCTGGTGACCGTGTGGACCGCAAGTCAACATCTGGTACTTGTCATTTCCTCGGACGATCCTTGGTCTGTTGGTCCTCGAAGAAACAGAACTGCGTATCACTGTCTACTGCTGAAGCTGAGTACATTGCTGCTGGTTCTTGCTGTGCTCAATTACTATGGATGAAGCAAATGCTCAAGGACTATGGCATCAACGTGAAGAATGTGCCTCTCCTATGTGACAATGAGAGTGCCATCAAGATTGCTCACAACCCAGTTCAGCACTCGAAGACAAAGCACATTCAGATTCATCATCATTTTCTTTGTGATCATGTGTTGAAGGGCGACATTTCTATTGAGCATGTGAAGACTGAAGAACAGCTAGCCGATATATTCACTAAGCCCTTGGATGAGAAGAGATTTAGCAAGTTGCGGTGTGAGCTAAATATCTTAGAGTCTTCGAATGTACTTTGAAAATGCACTCATCCTAACACTTATGCATAATTGATGACTTAGATGTGCAACACATGAAGAAACGTTTTTCTTCAATCAATGAAGAATAACACTCTAAGTGTGAAGAAATTAATGAAGAATTTGATTCTCAAAACCCTACGACAATTGTACGCGGTGTCTGAAATCATCATTCTTACACTGTGGGTCACGCCACCACAAAAGTTGAAAATCTTCAATTTGAGTTTTTCCTCAACTTTTGAAATTCCTCAGTTTTTCAAATTCTTTAACTTTGCAAAATCTTCACTTGTGTCGTCGTTTTTCTTCATTGGCTATATATATATATATATATATATATATATATATATATATATATATATATATATATATATATATATATATATATATATATATATATATATATATATATATGTGAGTTTATGTCCTCTACAACATTCACTTATAGCTATTTCTTCAAGTTGGATCTTTTCTGCTAAGTGAATGTGATCGGACCCTTCCCCTCTATGCTATACTCAATCCAATCTGTTCACAAATTCTTCATGTGCATTCTATTTGAAACTCGTTCAAATTCTTCACTATGTCCTTGTCAGCTGAAGAAATTGCGAACGGAACGTTAAAACTAGTCTTATCCAAACTTTCGGTTTTGTCGCTCAAACCGGTCCGCAGCCCACAATGGATTATTTTATCCACCCACGATCTTACACGATCTCCACTACACAGTACGTGGATGACACATGTCGCGAGAAGGAGAACGACCAGGGGCACGTTCGTCCTAAATCTTCGGACGAGTAGTTTTTCACTGCGGCTATAAATACCCCTGTCGTCGTCCTCACTTCTTTTACCCCGCTCGATCTCACTCTCCCGCTCGAGCTTCCAAACCCTAGTGCCGTCGCTACTCCATCGTTGCTGGTGAGGAAGAGCTTCACTGCCTCGACCTCGTCGCCGTCGTACTCGCGCCGACCTTGGAAATCTTCACCTCCGCCGCCGCCGTAGACGTCTTCCTCCGCCAAGTTAAGGCATGGAAGATCTGCATCGACGAACTTCACTGTTTCAACTCCCAGTTCGTCGTGTTCTTCGTTGGGTAATTAAAAGCTAATTTTACTGCCCTCTTTGATTCAAAACTTTTCTACAAAATCTTCAAAGGTGTTTTATTCTTCAACTCCTCACACACAAAACACCTCACATGTTATCTGTTCTTGATTCATTTCCCTAAGCCTCATTTTCTTCAAGATTCCTCAATTGTGTGGATCCTCGATCTATACAACTCTGGAACCTAAGATATAAAGCACTTAGTGAAATTCCTCAAGACGAATCTGGTCAAATTCCTCAAACTTGTTCTTTATGAAAAACCCTCTGAGAACGCATATGACCTCTCCAAATTCCTCGTAACTATACTCTGTTCACAGGTACACATGTTCGCTGCTGAATCATTAGGTTCTCATCAACTTAACTCATTTGCAGCGTTCCTTGAAGAAAAGTTGCATACTTCTTCAGAGAATTCAATTGTTCAAATTCCTCATCTGAAGAAAATGGCTGAAGGTAAACGGCCACAGAAAGGAGGAAAGAAGCCTGAGGTCATGACTGCTTTTGAGATCCCAGAGGATATTTACAAAGAGTACTACACACCTGATGAAGCCAAGTTTGGCAAAGAAGATAAAAATCAGCGCAAGGTGCGAATCCAGAGGATTGAACGGAGATGGGCACGTGAATGGAGGGAGTACAGATATGTTACTCCAAAGTACATGAAGAAATTCGCACTCAACCCTCCATGCCCAAAAGCCCCATTGGCACCTGGCCAAGTGGCTGATCCCACCAGCATCAAGCGTGGTGAGTATTTTCCTGAGGAATGGGCCAAGCGCCAAGCTAAACTGGCAAGGCAAGCCAGAGAAGCACTGAGGAAATTCAATGAAGACTCTGCTGCTGCTGCTGCCACTGAGGCCTCGGTCAAGCCGAAGAAAGCGATGCTCAAGAAGCCCGCTCGCGAGCCAAGTGCTTCAACATCAATGCCCTCACGTCCAGAATCTTCAAATTATTCAAAGCCAATTCCTCATGCTGCTCCTGCTCCACCAAAGTCCTCAGCACCACCTCAACAGTCCTCAGCTGCCCCGACAAAGTCCTCAGCACGTGTGCATCTGGCCTCGTGCCAAAGGACTACTGGCACGTTAATTGCCTCTGGTGTCTCAGCTAGTTCCTCAGCTGCACCAAATTCCTTAGCTGGACCTTCTCTGCTGAAGAAAAAGGCTACTGCTGGACGCGGCACTCGTCCAAGTCCTCCAAAGAAGCAGGTCGTCTTCACTGTGCCATCTGATGATGATGAAGCTGATGAAGAGGAACTCACTGAAATCATCAGAGACCGACAAGAAAGGGCTCCTAAAGCCAAAGGCACACCTGTGCCCCTGCTATTGGATCCAAGGGCGATCCTAGATTATATTGATCTCTGGCATAAGGACCCTAACACACATATGCCTGATTTCAAGTTGACTCCTGATCAAAGTCACATGTTGACTCACTTCATCCAAGAGGAGAAGTGGAAATATGATAGGGCCAGAGAGATCAAGAAATCGCAGTACAGGAAAGAGAAGCTGCTGAAGAAAAACGTTGTCAAGATGACGCCTGAAGAACTCGTCAAGATGCAGGCTAAGATCAAAGCCCTCAGCGACAACTTTGACTCATACTATGCTGATTGGCAAGGAGCCAAGGTCAGATTTGTGAGGCTGACTGATACCTTCACCAAGGGTGCAGCCTCAACACAACAAATTCCTCAAGCTGAAGCATCTGTTCAGCAAACTGAAGAACATGCCAGCACCGCTAATGAAGTTCAGGCTGCTGAAGAAAATGCCAGTTCCAGGGCTGATGACTCTGCTCCAGCCACTGAAGAAATTGCCAGGGCATCCACTAGTGGTGCGCCTGAAGAAAACGAAGAAACCAGGGCAACTGCATCAGTTGCGCCTGAGGATAATCAACCAGATTCCTCAGCTCCACCTGCGCCTACGCCATCTCCAATTCTTCCATCTGCATTAGATGTGAAGAAAACCAAGGCTGCAGAGCGAGCTGCCGTGAAGAAAAGGAAGGCATCCAATGCTTCAGAACCTTCAGCCCCCAAGAAGATGAAGCCGATGACAAGCTCATTTGCAAATCCCATTGATGCCATTCCTATCTCCTCCATGCCATCAAAGGACCTTGTTCCTTTTGGTGAAGATTATGAGATCCCTAGTGGATCAGATGAAGAAACTCAATCTGCTGCTTCCTCAGAGCAGATTGATGAAGAAATTGAAGCGGGTGCAATCCCTTCAACCCCAATGGTCTCATCACCAATGCCTCAGTTTGATGCTGAAGAGGCTGGTGTTGAAGAAATTGATGAAGATGTGGATATTGGAAGCACCACTCTAGTGATGAATGACGACTTTTGGGAAAGTCAGCATCCCAATTCCCCACTCTTCACTCCCCTGCAACAAATTCCTCACTCTCCTTCACCAACAGTAAAACTGGGCTCTGAAGCAACTCATCCCACTGCATCTGTGAATGAAGAAATTCCAGCCACTAGTGCTGAAGAAACTGCTGCTGAAACTGACAAGGTGACTGCACCTGAGGAAAATCCTGAAATTCCTCAGCCTGAAGAGCCTGAGATCGTGATTCCTGAGGTCGTGATGCAACTCACTGACACTCCTTTGCCAAGGCCAAAGGATCCGTTCTCACGCAAACAGAAATTCAAGGCTGAAGACTTCTATGGCGAGCATGTGTTCTTCACTGAATACAATCCATATGACTCTGCTCGCATAAGGAAGAGGCGTTTCTGGACAGCCAGCCAAGCCAATTTCTATTCCTCAGTGCTTTACAACAAAGACAAAGTCTTCGACCATGCTCATATTCCTCACGTGGATATGGAGTCTTTGCCGTGCTTCACGCCAGTCCTCAATGTTCTTCACGACGCTGGGCTGCTCAACTTCTGCACAGATATATGCGATTGGAATGAAGAACTTATTCTTCAATTCTATGCAACGTTGCACATCACCGGCAACTCTGAAGATGTCAATTCATGGGTTCTGGACTGGATGACAGAAAACACACATTATAAGGCCCCAGCATCTGAATTGCTTTGGGTCCTTGCACTGAGTCCACCCACTGAAGATGCACGTTGTGTGTACAACGAACCTGAGCTTTCAAATCACTATATGCAAGTGCTGATGAAGCCTTTGAAGCCAGGGCAAGCTCCTAGAACCACATTCCTCGTCAAGGAATTGTTGTATGTGCCAATGACTGTCTATCGCATTCTGACGAAGACAATGAGTCCCATCAAAGGCCACGACTCGACTGATGAAGAAGTCGTTGGCATCATGAAGAATCTGCTTTTCAACATCATTCATGGCGTTCCCGTCAACTTCCATGATTTCTTCATGAGGACTCTGGCCAACATTGCTATGTCATCATTTGAGCTGAAGCCTTATGCACCTTGGATAATGAAATTCATCAGGACAAGGTCTTCACTCAACTACAAGGCTGAAACTCTCAACCACTGTAGCTACTTGCCTCCCATTGAAGTCCTCAAACGGACATTTTCCTCAGCTGAAGAAAAGGGCAAGGCCACTGCTGTGATAGATGAAGGCATTCGTCCATTGGATGGACAATTTCGCAAGGCTGCTTCTTATTCCACCAATGATGACTCTGCCACACATGACTCTGCTGCCAACACTGCCAAGCCAAATCCTCAAGCCACAGCACCCAGGGTGATGACTGACCGTGAGTTACTCCTCAGTCTTCATCAAAAGGTTGATCGCAATCACAAATGGGTCAAGCGTCAGTTTGGTTCAATTCTTCACAACATGACTTCCACACACAATGTAGTGAAGAAGGACCATTACTACCTTCATGAAACCCTCAACCGCACCTGGGTTGTTCTGTCTAAAGTGTACAGTGCTGAAGACTTGGAGAAAATGGGTCTCAAAGAAGACTTTGACTGGTTTGCACCTCCTCCGAAGAAATACAAGAAGGTCAAGGTTCCTTCTCTGGTGGCCAGCTCATATTCTTCATCGCGTGAGACTGATGAAAATGAAGATTTGGACGACACTGCAGCAGGCCCTACTTCAACGACCGACCCCAACAACGCTGGCGCTCCTTCATCAACTTGAATATCTTCAGGGGTGTTAGTCCTCAGTTTCGATCCTTTTGGTCATTTGATGACAAAGGGGGAGAAATCTGAGTTAGTCTTCAAGCGGGTCTATAATAAGGGCGTTTTTTTAAGTTACAACTCTCGTTCTTCCGAAACTTTTATTGGATCGAGTTGTAATCTTAAGTCCGATGGTGCACTGATACTTTTGTTGCACTATGCTTTGATACTTTGATGCGCTATTCTGCATGCTTGTTCCTCGTTAATATTATCGCACGCATGCTAATTTACATCAGGCACCATATTTCATCATGCATTTCAAATTCTTCATATTATATGTCAAATGCGTGTATGAATTACAAGATATAGGGGGAGATCTCCATGATTCAACTCTTCAAGTGTGCATTGCTTCAAAAGAAAATTCCTCACTATGCACATCTTCAGGGGGGCTCTTCTATATCTTGTAATCAAATTCCTCAATATCAGTATTTACGCTTCATATATTTATCCCCGTTGAAAACTTAACCTATGTTGTCATCAATCACCAAAAAGGGGGAGATTGTAAGTGCATCTAGTGCCCCTTAGTGATTTTGGTGTATTGAAGACTTATAGGTTAAGTATCTAATGTGTTTATGAGTGTACACAGGTCTATAAGTCTATGAGGAGTTTGATATTTACAGAGAAAGTCGACCCCTAAAAATGAAGTTCTTCATCTGAAGACTATGATATTTTGAAGACTTTCTGAAGACTTTCAAAGTGAAGAAATTGGTGTGACCTTGAAGACTTGGTTATCATTCGAGGAATATGAAGCGTGAAGACTTTTGTTTTCGTAGTTTCATTTTCTGTTTCTTGAGTCATAGGAAACACCTTACTGTTAAAGGGGGTCGAGGAAATACTAAGGAGAAAATTTCCATGTGATGCTCATCTCAAATCCTACACCTACCAATCCCTTCGAGTGAAGCCATTGGAAATCTCATACAATTCAGTCAATTTCTTCAGTGACAGAGACGCAGTTCTTCTGGTCACTGAGGACTTTGCTCTGACTGAGGAGTTAGGAATTCGCCAGTGCGAATTACCTACACTGTGAGGAACATGATAGCCCTGAGGAATTTTAACCTCAATTTTTCGACCGTTGTTGTGCTACGCGCCAGCTGTCCTAAAATATCTTGTCCACCTAACGGTCATATCATTGAAGGGCATTTATGTCTTATCATGTCGGGCTGCTCCCTAGGCTATAAATAGCCGCACCCTACAACCACTAGCTGGTTGGCTGCTCCGCGAGAACATGACACTTGTTATTTGAGAGCAACCCATCCTCCGAGGACTTTGAGCGAAAATCATCAAGTGAGGAAAATCCAAACCCAAACCCAAAACACCTACAAACCCAAAGTGATTGAGCATCACTGAAGAGATTGATCCTGCGTGGATCCGACGCTTGTTACCTTTGAAGACTGTGCTTCTTCCAGACGGTTAGGCGTCAAGGTCTAGAGCATCCAAGAGGAATTGTGGATCGCCGAGTGACCAAGTCTGTGAAGGTTTGGAAGTCACCTGAAGACTTACCACGAGTGATTGGGCGAGGACTGTGTGTCCTTAGCTCAAGGAGAATACGGTGAGGACTGTGTGTCCAGGACTAGGTCTCCTCGAGTTTAAATACTCAGCCGCTCCAACCAGATGTACAACTGAGACAACAGTTGGAACTGGTCTACCAAATCATTGTCTTCACCAAGCTTACTGGTTCTATTTCCTCAACACTTTCATTTCCTCATTATTGTGTTGTGTGTTTGTTCATATCTGTGTTTAAAGACTTTGACTGAAGACTTTCTCAATTTCCTCAGTTCAATTTCTTCAGTCTGTTTGTCTTCATATTGTGCTATCCTGTGTTTACGCTTTCTGTACTCTGTGTTTGTCTTCATTTCATCATGATGACCATGCATGTATTCTGCTATGTTTACCTCTGAGTACTTATTCCGCTGCAAGTAGTTCTTCGCTAAGGAATTTCCTCACGAGTAAATTCCTCAGTGAAGAATTTCATAAAAATCGCCTATTCACCCCCCTCTAGTCGATATAACGCACTTTCAGTGACAAGCATTAAGCATAACAAAGTCATAGCAACATCAATCTCAGAACATAATGGATACTAGGGATCAAACCCTAACAAAACTAACTCGATTACATGGTAAATCTCATCCAACCCATCATCGTCCAGCAAGCCTGTGATGGAATTACTCACGCATAGGAGCATCATGAAATTGGTGATGGAGGAAGGTTGATGATGACGACGGCGACAGATTCCCCTCTCTGGAGCCCCCAACGAACTGCACATCAGCCCTCCCGAGAGAGGTTAGGGCTTGGCAGTGGCTCCGTATCGTAAAACGCGATGAATTCTTTTCTCTGATTCTTTTCTCCCCGAACGTGAATATATGGAGTTGGAGTTGAGGTCGGTGGAGCACCAGGGGGCCATGACGCAGGGGCGCGCCCAGGGGGTAGGTACACCCCCCCACCCTCGTGGACAGGGTGTGGGCCCTTGGCCTTGATTCTTTCGCCAGTATTTTTTATTTATTCCAAAAATATTCTCCGTGAAGTTTCAGGTCATTCCGAGAACTTTTATTTCTGCACAAAAATAACACCATGGCAATTCTGCTGAAAACAGCGTCAGTCCGGGTTAGTTTCATTCAAATCATGCAAGTTAGAGTCCAAAACAAGGGCAAACGTGCTTGGAAAAGTAGATACGATGGAGAGGTATCAACGTGCGGTGGGTGATCAGACTGGTCGAATGTAATGGGAGTTTTTGACCACTTTAGATACGTCGTGGTTGCAGGAGCAACCATGTTTACCTATCTGTTGATAACTTTCAGTCAACTTTTGCTCTCGATGTCAGCAAAAATCACGAAAGTGGCATTGACATTGGGGTAACCATCATCCTCTTCTTTGTCCTCATCCTTATCATATTCCTTTTATTTTTCACTGAGCTGACCCTCTCGGAAGCTCTGAATTAGGAGTCGACACTGCCGAGTGGTATGCTTGGGGTAAATCAGGTTTCCCCCTTCATCCTTCTTGGTGTGTATGTGACATGGCAAATCAAGCACATCATTTCCCGCTTGATCTTTCACTTTCTTGGGGATCCATGACCCCTTAGGCTTTCCTTTGAATTTCCCTTGATTCACTACTGCGACCTCTCCACGACATGTGGGCTCGGCTTTGTGTTTCTGCTTCCTACTGGAATTCCTCCTCCGGTGTCTTGGGCGACTGGTTTGTTCTTGCCACTGTGGAGTCAGTCTTCTTCCTCGCCGTTAGCGTACCGAGTGGCTATTTCCATCATTCGGGCCAAGGTCATATCTCCTGTCCGACCGAATTTTAGGTTAAGCTCTATGTATCGAACGCCTTTCTTGAAGGCGCGGACTGCTTGGTGTTGTGACACATTTTCCACTGTATGATGAAGAGTGGTCCACCTCTGGATGTAATCTCTTAAGGTTTCATTCGGGTTTTGGACACAATGTTGTAATTCAGTCAGCCCTGCAGGCCATTTGCAAGTGCCCTCAAATGTCCTGACAAACACTTGGGCTAACTCTTCCCAACTGAAGATACTACCAGGAGCCAACTGATTCAACCAAGCTCTGGCTGAACCCTCCAACATCAGGGGGAGATGCTTCATGGATACATCATCATTGCCACAGCCAATCTGCACAGCCACTCGGTAATCCTCTAGCCAAGTGTCGGGCTTCGACTCACCGATGAACTTGATTACTCCCGTCGCCAACCTGAAGTTGGTCAGAATTTCAGCAGCTCTGATGGCTCTGCTGAAACATTCAGGCCCACACACGTGAACTCTGCCTCCACTCGGGTGATTCCTATCTTGACCTTCTCTGTGCGCCCGGTTTCTGTCGACCAGACCTTGTACAAGAATTTTCTTGCATCAAACCCAGGCTCTCTTGGGTCGACTGGGATCCTTTGCTCATCGCCATATGGGTGTATGTCATCGTACTACCGAGGCCCATATGATCCGCCCCTCGGAGGGGGCGTTGGCACTCGACGACGGTCATCTTGGCCGAGTCGATGATCATACTGCTCGTGGTTCCGACCCAGATATTGCTCTTGGCGGTGACCACGGCCCTCACGCCGCAAAGGTGATCTTGGGCTGTGAGCAGACTGGACTATGTCCGCCACTACGGACCTGTTGTGGATCCTGTTGCGCGACTGGGAAACGGCTGTGTTTTGCTCACCTGCTGCCCGGAGCAGCACTCGGATCTGCATCAAACCTCTTCCAGCCTCTGATTGGGACGGCTGAATCGACTCTGCTATGCGGGCTGTAGCTGTAAGATTCTAGATCGGAGTGCGGTATACCTGAGGTTCACACGGAAACAACTGTCGGTGTCGTCGACTGGATTCGGGGATCTGTCATCGAGCGTGCTCGTCGAGTGAATGTTGGAGGTTCTCCAGACGCGCGCGCTCAGCCAAAGTGGCCATGCGCGCAGTCTCCAAGGCCTGAGCCTCAGAGGTCTCTCCGATGATGGGAGTGTGGAGCGCCTCCATGTTGCGATGGTGCAGCTCATCCCTCTGCTCCGAAGTGAGGGCTTCGAGGTGATACTCGTCATGACCGCGCGACGGACCGCCGCCACCATCACCCTCGCCACTGTGACGGAAACCAGGCGGGTTGCACGGCGTCTCAACCATCAGGACCTAAACCGCCGGGTCGCTTCTCCCGCACTCGGGCAGAGCCTCAGCGGAACCAGTCGACAAGCCGAATAGTCCATAGAGAGATTCGTTGGGCTCGATTCCCGCGACTTGAGGGGTGGCCGACTGGCGTGCCACCGCATGCTTCACCCACCGCTGAAGCCGCGACCTACCAAATCGCTTGCAGCAGCGTACAGCCGGAAGGGTGGACAATACGGGAGCCGACCGATACTGGGTCGATGGCTGCCGCAGGCACTCGCACGAAAGTGCGCCGCCCCATGGATGGGAAGGGCCTCGATGTAGAGAGGGGCCTCTTGGAGCCAGGCGGAGTCGTCAGCGATGAAAACGAGCGCTCCAAGACGGATCTCGCGGCCCAGAGCCAAGCCACCGCCAGAAACCATGTTGCTGGAGATCGGAAAAATTCCAACCTCATCAGAAGTTGCTAAGACACCTGCCCCACGGTGGGCGCCAACTGTCGTGGGAGTAAGTCTGACAGTAGAATAGGGGGTACATAGGAGGAGGCAAGATCCTAGCTATGGTGAAGTTGTGCATGCAAGGTTTATGAGTTTAGGCCCTTCTCGGAGGAAGTAACAGCCCTACGTCCCGGTGCCCGGAGGCTTGGTCGACTGGATTATGAGTGAGAGTTACAGGGGTGCGAACCCTTGTGCCATAGGAGGGGTGGCTTATATAGAGTGCGCCAGGACCCCAGCCATCCCATGTTACACATGGTTCAATGTACATTAAGGAAGGGCGTTACTGGTAACGCCAGCTATAAACAGCTATAAATGATCTTTAAGACTACAGAGTGAATGTCTTACCGTTCCCATCCTGAGTGACTTTAGGCCTTCTGCATTCCGAGTGGTTTCTTGTATGGTCGAGTGACTTCATCATGGTCGAATGGAGTTGGGGTATCCAAGTGAGGTTGAAGGTCAAGTTGATTGCACTCCTTGGTGAACTCAGTCAGTTTCTTCTGTTGTGTTTTGAATGTCTTTGACTCTAGGGCAGTGTCCTTGGGTAGGGTGTCTAGGTCAGCCCTATGACCCTGCCCTAGGTACATGTCATCGTCAGTACCCTCATCTTACTTGTGTGCAACATTTATGGCTTTGTTATTCATCTAAGCATGGAAAAAAGATTATCACATTTCACTGTATATTCATGCTGATCTATTACGGGTTGATATGTCTCCGTCGTATCTACTTTTCCAAACACTTTTGCCCTTGTTTTGGACTCTAACTTGTATGATTTGAATGGAACTAACCCGGACTGACGCTGTTTTCAGCAGAATTGACATGATGTTGTTTTCTGTGCAAAAAACAAAAGTTCTCAGAATGACCTGAAACTCCACGGAATATCTTGTCAAAAATAATAAAAAATCCTCACCAAAGATGAAGACCAGGGGGCCTACACCGTGTCCACGAGGGTGGGGGGTGCCCCCCTAGGGCGTGCCCCCTACCTCGTGGGCCCCCTGGAGACCTTCCGACGCCAACTCCAACTCTATATATTCGCTTTCGGGGAGGAAAAAATCAAGGAGAAGAAATCATCACGTTTTACGATACGGAGTCACCGCCAAGTGAAAGTGCAACTATCCCTGGGTGGTTTTGGTAATTCCTAACAACATATAGCTCATTGAGCTAACATTATTCCAAGATTAATATTTCAGGAAAAGCTCAATGAATGGCATGGCATGGATGAGGAAAGTGGATCCCTAAAAATTCTAAGGACAAAGGATTGGCTCAAGCTTCAAGATCAAGACTCTACATTTTACATTTTTAGTGGTCCAAGATCACATTGAGTCCATAGGAAAAGCCAATACTATCAAGGAGGGATGAGGTGTTGTTTGATGAGCCTCTTGCTTCATGTGCTTAGTGATATGCTCCAAAACCCTCAACTACCTTCCCACATCCACATATGACCTATACCAAAAGTCAATCTCGGCCCCACCGATTCTTTCTATCCGGCGCCACCGAGTTTCAAATGTCATAGCCACTGCCACAAACCCTAGCCAAATCGGTTTCACCGATAGGGATCTCGGTCTCACCGAGATGGGATTGCAATCTCTCTGTTTCCCTTCGTAATGTTTCGGTCTAACCGAAGTGAGCGATCGGTCCCACCGAGATTGCAATGTAAACTCTTTGTTTCCCTGTTGTAACATTCCAGTCTCACCGAGATGAGCGAATCGGTCCCACCGAGTTTACCTGACCAACTCTCTAGTTAGCTTATTACCAAAATCGGTCCCACCGAGTTTGTGTAATCGGTCACACCGAGATTACGTTATGCCCTAACCCTAACCATATCGGTCCGACCGAGTTGCATCTCAGTCCCACCGAAAATCCTAATGGTCACTAGGTTTGCTGAATCAGTCCGACCGAGTTTAACCATTCGGTCCCACCGAGTTTGGCAGATTGTTGTAACGGTTAGATTTTGTGTGGAGGCTATATATACCCCTCCACCCACTCTTCATTCGTGGAGAGAGCCATCAGAACATACCTACACTTCCAATACATATTTTCTGAGAGAGAACCACCTACTCTTGTGTTGAGCTCAAGATATTCCATTCCTACCATATGAATCTTGATCTCTAGCCTTCCCCAAGTTGCTTTCCACTCAAATCTTCTTTCTACCAAATTCAAATCCTGTGAGAGAGAGTTGAGTGTTGGGGAGACTATCATTTGAAGCACAAGAGCAAGGAGTTCATCATCAACACACCATTTGTTACTTCTTGGAGAGTGGTGTCTCCTAGATTGGCTAGGTGTCACTTGGGAGCCTCCGACAAGATTGTGGAGTTGAACCAAGGAGTTTGTAAGGGCAAGGAGATCGCCTACTTCGTGAAGATCTACCGCTAGTGAGGCAAGTCCTTCGTGGGCGATGGCCGTGATGGAATAGACAAGGTTGCTTCTTCGTGGACCCTTCATGGGTGGAGCCCTCCATGGACTCGCGCAACCGTTACCCTCCGTGGGTTGAAGTCTCCATCAACGTGGATGTACGATAGCACCACCTATCGGAACCACGCCAAAAACATCCGTGTCTCCAATTGCATTTGAATCTTCCAAACCCTTCCCTTTACATTCCTGCAAGTTGCATGCTTTACTTTCCGCTGCTCATATACTCTTTTGCATGCTTGCTTGAATTGTGTTGAGATTGCTTGACTTGTGCTAAGATAGCTAAAATCTGCTAAGAACTAAAATTGGGAAAAGGCTAGATTTTTATTTGGTCAAGTAGACTAATCACCCCCCCCCCCTCTAGACATACTTCCGATCCTACACCAAGCCCTAAAACCTCTCGGGAGGGCTGATCTGGAGTCCGTCCGGGGCTCCGGAGAGGGGGATTCGTCGTCGTCGTCATCATCAACCATCCTCCATCACCAATTTCATGATGCTCACCGCCGTGCATGAGTAATTCCATCGTAGGCTTGCTAGACGGTGATGGGTTGGATGAGATCTATCATGTAATGGAGTTAGTTTTGTTAGGGTTTGATCCCTAGCATCCATTATGTTCTGAGATTGATGTTGCTATGACTTTGCTATGCTTAATGCTTGTCACTAGGGCCCAAGTGCCATGATTTCAGATCTGAACCTATTATGTTTTCATGAATATATGTGGTGCTTGATCCTATCTTGCAAGTCTATAGTCACCTACTATGTGTTATGATCCGTCAACCCCAAAGTGACAATAATCGAGACCACTCCCGGTGATGACCATAGTTTGAGTTTATGTATTCACTATGTGCTAATGCTTTGTTCTGATTCTCTATTAAAAGGAGGCCTTAATATCCCTTAGTTTCCAATAGGACCCCGCTGCCACGGGAGGGTAGGACAAAAGATGTCATGCAAGTTCTTTTCCATAAGCACGTATGACTATATTCGGAATACATGCCTACATTACATTGATGAATTGGAGCTAGTTCTGTGTCACCCTATGTTATGACTGTTACATGATGAACCGCATCCGGCATAATTTTCCATCACTGATCCAATGCTTACGAGCTTTCCATATACTGGTTTACGCTATTTACTTTCATGTTGCTACTGTTACAATCACTACATAATACCAAAAATATTACTTTGCTTTCATTACTCTTTTGTTACCGTTACCACCACTATCATATTACTTTGCTACTAAACACTTTGCTGCAGATACTAAGTTTCCATGTGTGGCTGAATTGACAACTCAGCTGCTAATACTTGAGAATATTCTTTGGCTCCCCTTGTGTCAAATCAATAAATTTGGGTTGAATACTCTACCCTCGAAAGTTGTTGCGATCCCCTATACTTGTGGGTTATCAAGACTAATTTCTGGCGCCGTTGCCGGGGAGCATAGCTCTATTCTTTGAGTCACTTGGGATTTATATCTGCTGGATGCTATGAAGAACTTGAAGGACGCTAAGACAACAATTTATCCCTCAACTACGAGGGGAGGTAAGGAACTGCCATCTAGCTCTGCACTTGATTCACCTTCTGTTATGAGTAAGCTTGCGACACCTAAACCTGCTTCTGCTATTCGTTCTGATATGTCGCATGTTATTGATGATGCCACTTCTGCTATGCATGATACTTATGATGAAACTACATCCTTAGTGAATTTCTTGATGAACAAATTGCTAGGGCTAGAGAGAAAGAAATTATTGAATCTGATTATATTGATGAAAGTGATGATGAAGATAGGCTTGTTATTCCTGAGGGTTATGTTTTTGATATGGAAGCTTCTGCAGCTATTTTAGCCTATAGGGATAGAAACGAGCTTAAAATGCTATTAGTTAAATGGAACAAAGAATCTCTTAAAGATAAAATGAAACCTGGCCCTGCTTTTTCTACTTCGCCTATTTTTGTTCCCGATAAGGATTATGAATTCTTTGTTGATCCTGATATAATTACTTTGGTTGAATCTGATCCCTTCCATGGCTATGAATCTGAAACTGTTGTGGCGCATCTTACTAAATTGAATGATATAGCCACCCTGATCACTAATGATGAGAGATCTCTCTACTTTTATATACTTAAAATATTTCCATTCTCGTTAAAGGGTGATGCTAAGATATGGTTTAATTATCTTGATCCTGGTTGTGTGCATAGTCCCCAGGATATGATTTATTACTTCTCTGCTAAATATTTCCCTACTCATAAGTAACAAGCTGCTTTGAAGGAAATATATAACTTTGTGCAAATTGAAGAAGAGAGTCTCCCACAAGCTTGGGGGAGGCTTCTCAAGTTACTTGATGATTTGCCTGATCATCCTCTTAAGAAAAATGAAATACCTGATATCTTTTATAATAGACTAACCGATGCTTCTAGAGATTACCTGGATAGTTGTGCTGGTTCTCTTTTCAGGGAAAGAACACCGAATGAAGTTGAGATTTTATTGAATAATATGTTGACAAATGAAATAATTGGGCACCTCCTGAGCCAGCTCCTGCTCCAATTAACGAGCCTATTCCTAAACCAACTCTGAAGAAGAGAGGTGTTCTATTTCTCAGTCCCGAGGATATGCAAGAGGCAAAGAAATCTATGAAAGAAAAAGGTATTAAAGCTGAAGATGTTAAGAATTTACCTCCTATTGAAGAAATACATGGTCTTAATTTACCGCCTGTTGAAGAAACTTATGATCTTGATCCGTTACCTATTGAAGAACCTCCTGATCTTGATAACCCGACACTGGTAGTAAAGGTAAATTCTCTATATAGATATGATAAAGCTGAAATCCCTCCTACTATGATTGCTAGTCAGTGCTTGGATGAGTTTGATAACTTTATGTTTAAGCAAGAAGACTTCAATGGTTATTTTGGTAGACAATTAAAACAGAATACTTATATGATTAAGCACTTGGGTGATTATATGGCTAATATTAGAGGTGAACTTAAACTTGTTAGCAAACATGCTTCTATGGTTACCACTCAAGTAGAACAAGTACTTAAGGCTCAAAAAGAATTGCTTGATGAAATGAATAGTAAGAAAAATGATTATGTTGTTAGAGTGGCTACTAGAACTGGTAGAATGACTCAGGAACCTTTGTATCCTGAAAGCCACCCTAAGAGAATTGAGCAAGATTCTTAGAGAAATAATATTGATGCACCTAGTTCTTCTAAAAAGAAGAAAAAGAAAAATGATAGGACTTTGCAAACTTCTAGTCAACCTATTGCTGAACCACCTGATAATCCAAATGATATCTCTATGTCTGATGCTGAAACACAATCTGGTAATGAACATGAACCTAGTGAAAATGTTAATGATGATGTTCATGATGATGCTAAACCTAGTAATGATAATGATGTAGAAATTGAACCTGCTGTTGATCTTGATAACCCACAATCAAAGAATCAACGTTATGATAAGAGAGAATTTGTCGCTAGGAAACATGGTAAAGAAAGAGAACCTTGGGTTCAGAAACCCATGCCTTTTCCTCCGAAACCATCCAAGAAAAAGGATGATGAGGATTTTGAGCGCTTTGCTGAAATGATTAGACCTATCTTTTTGCGTATGCGATTGACTGATATGCTCAAAATGAATCCTTATGCTAAATACATGAAAGACATTGTTACTAATAAAAGAAAGACACCGGAAGCTGAAATTTCCACCATGCTTGCTAATTATACTTTTAAGGGTGGAATACCAAAGAAACTTGGATATCCAGGAGTACCTACTATACCATGCTCCATTAAAAGAAATTATGTTAAAACTGCTTTATGTGATCTTGGAGCCAGTGTTAGTGTTATGCCTTTCTCTTTATATCGTAGACTTGATTGGAATAAGTTGACACCTACTGAAATATCTTTGCAAATGGCTGATAAATCAACTGCTATACCTGTCGGTATTTGTGAGGATGTGCCTGTTGTGGTTGCAAACGTTACTATTTTAACAGACTTTGTTATTCTTGATATTCCTGAGGACGATAGTATGTCTATTATTCTTGGAAGACCTTTTCCTTATACTGCAGGGGCTGTTATTGATTGCAACAAAGGCAATGTCACTTATCATGTTAATGGTAATGAGCATATGGTACACTTTCCGAGGAAACAACCCCAAGTTCATAGTATCAACTCTATTGGAAAATTTCCATCGATTAGATTTGGAGGTTTTGAATTTCCTCTTCCTACTGTCAAGAAGAAATATGATATACTTATTATTGGGGATATGCATATCCCTGTTGAGGTAACATAGTGTTATTCGAAATTTCTCCAGTTTCATGTTAATCGGAATGAGTTTGTTAACAAGACTTTATTAACCTTGTTAGTGGATTCCTTTTGATGAGCATGAGATGGATGAAACTAGAAGCACAACCTTCTGTACCTCTTTATACTTTATGGTATTTAGTTGAAATAAAGTAAAAATATTATTTTTCTGTCTGTTTCCTGATTTATCCGTGCAATATAAAAATATCCCGAAAATAGAAGTCCTCCAAATGTCATGCCAATGTAATATGATTTTTTCGGGAATATTTGAGGATTTATGGTACTGAAAACACCGCGGGGGGAGCTGCCACCTGGCCACGAGGTGAAGGGCGCGCCCTACCCCCTGGGTGCGCCCCCCCCCCACCTCGTGGGCCCATGGTGGCCCTCCTCCACTTATTCATGCACCCATCCTCTTCTTCTTCCTCCCACAAACACGAATATCTGGTTCAAGCACGAGTTCTAGCTCACTTTGCTGTGATTTTCGATCTCCTTTCTCAAAGCACCTCTTACAAAACTGCTTTGGGAGATTGTTCCTTGGTATGCGACTCCTCCATTGGTCCAATTAGTTTTTGTTCTAGTGCTTTATTCTTTGCAAATTTGTGCTGCATAGGTGACCATGTTCTTGAGCTTGCATGTTAAATTTATATGGTTCCAAGTAGTTCTAATGCTTGATATAGGCTCTAGGCACTTGTAGGAGTTGTTGCTATCAATTTTGTTGAGATTTGTTCACTTTTGTTTGAAGTTACTAAAAATTTCAGTAATTTTTCAGAGAAAAGCAATATGCTTAGTAAGATGTTCCAGGGTGGTTCTTAAAGGAAGCAAGGCCCCAGGCTTGCAATGCGTGATGCTGATGAGGAGCCCCCGAGGGACGCTCCAGTGCGGCCCTGTGAATGGCCTTCGGAAAATTTTATGGATCGAGCGGGAATTAAAGAAGAATTCAACGCATATTTGCGTAAAGCCGATCTTGTGGACTTTGAGGCAGACAAATGCCCCCAGTATCATGATCTCACAAGTTCATTTGTGAGGAGGTTTGAGTTTTCATCTTCGCGTAATTCTCCTTTAGTCATGTTTGATCTTTATGACAAATCTTATACCATGGACTTAGAGGACTTTAATTTTGCCTGCAAATTCCCACAATGGGGTAGTACTATCGATCCTTGTAAATCTGAATTTAGAAACTTCCTTGACAGTATAACTGTAGGGGAATCTAGAGATATAACGCAAGCTACCATAGGGAGCATTCACTTTCCTGCTATACATTATTTTGCTCTCTTCATAGGTAGATGCATAAATGCTAAAGATGAAGCATGTCACATGTCTGTCCCTGACCTTAGCATTCTCAGGAGTGCTGTGTTAGGAGACCAATCTTATCATATGGGAGCCATTGTAGCTCGTAGGTTGCATCATAATAGATATAATGGAGATTTCTTTGGAGGAATTTATGCAACCCGCTTAGCTAATTTTCTTGAGATAGACGTTCGTGAGGGTGACATGGAGTTGCCCCCTACTTATTTAGATTTTGATTCCATGGTTTCCCACCAGTTTGTCGAGAGGACTGAATCACCTCTTCAGTATCGACTAATCTTTAACAAACGTCATGTTGTCCGTATTACTCTTCCTGCTCCTGCCTTCTTTGATTCTCAGACAAAAGGAAGATATACCATTACCAAAGAGGAGGTAGATGAGTACGAGCGGGGAGCAGAGGCAGCCTGACTCCACGCTGCAGCTCAGGAGGCGATAGCCGCTGCATCACAGTACAACCCCAACTACTCTTCGTCGCAGTACGACCCCAGCTACACCTACGGGTATCCACCAGGCTATCCCTGGCAATAAACCAACTTAGGCCAAAAGCCTAAGCTTGGGGGAGTACGTATTTCTCACCGACATTACATTTATGTTCACACACACTCATTGCTAGATGTCGGTGCTCATACTCTTTCATTGTAATATCCATGCTAGTTTATTTTCTTTTTCCTGCTTTCTTCTTGTGTGTTTGTTAAACCTTAAGAAAAACCACAAAAAATTTTGTAGTAGTTTACTTTTCTGTTGTAGTAGTAATAATTAAAAAGAAAACCCAAAAATATTTCCCGTTCTTCTTTTGCTTGTTGGGAGCTTTCCCGTGGAAATAGTTTTTATTTATTTTCTTTCCTTTGGGGGTCAGTAGGAGAAGACCATGATTAAATTATTGAAGTGGCTCTTATATGCATAATAGTTAATTTAACCAAGATCCCATATTTCCTTGTCTTCTCCCGTTTATTGAATGCTCGCAGATTCCATCTTAGTCCAATGCACGTGCACTCTTATTATTATTCACATCGTTTGGTCGTGCAAGTGAAAGGCAATTATGATGATATATGATGGACTGACTGAGATGAGAAAAGCTGGTATGAACTCGACCTCTTTTGTTTTTGTAAATATGATGAGTTCATCGTTCTTGATTCAGCTTGTTATGAGTAAACATGTTTGCAATGACAATTAGAGATCATAGTTGCTCGTACCATGCTTGATTAGCTATGAGTTATAATGGTTTACCTTGCGTGCCAACATGCTATCGAAATGGTTATGATGTGGTATAGTGGGGTGGTATCCTCCTTTGAATGATTTAAGTGACTTGACTTGGCACATGTTCACGCATGTAGTTGAAACAAAATCAACATAGCCTTCACGATATTTATGTTCATGCTGGATTATATCCTACTCATGCTTGCATCCAATGTTTATTAATTTTAATGCATGTACATGGCTGTTGTCGCTCTCTAGTTGGTCGCTTCCCAGTCTTTTGCTAGCCCTCGCCTGTACTAAGCGGGAATACTGCTTGTGCATCCAATCCCTTAAACCCCAAAGTTATTCCAGATGAGTCCACTATACCTTCCTATGTGCGGTATCTACCTGCCGTTCCAAGTAAATTTGTATGTGCCAAACTCTAAACCTTCAAATAAACATTCTGTTTTGTATGCTTGAATAGCTCATGTATCAACTAGTACTGCCCTTATCTTCCATGTTAGGCGGGTTATTCTCAAGAGAAGTGGACTCCGCTCCTCACTCATGAGAAAATGGCTGGTCACTGGGACGCCCAGTCCCATGCTTTATGCAAACTAAATCAAAATTAATTGCAAACAAAACTCCCCCTGGGACCTGTTGCTAGTTGGAGACACTCGTTGTTTCGAGCAAGTCATGGATTGATGCTTGTTGGTGGAGGGGGAGTATAAACTTTACCATTCTGTTTGGGAACCGCCTATAATGTGTGTGACATGGAAGATATCTCCATCTCTTAGTTTCTATGTTGACAATGAAAGTATACCGCTCAAACTATTATTTATTCTCTATTTCAAAACTGAGCTCTGGCACCTCTACAAATCCCTGCTTCCCTCTGCGAAGGGCCTATCTATTTACTTTTATATTGAGTCATCACCCTCTTATTAAAAGCACTGGCTGGAGAACACAGTTGTCATTTGCATTCATCACTATTAATCTATATTGGGTGTGACTATGATTGGATCTCTTTTACCATGAATAACAATGTCTAGTCAGTCCTTGATCTTTAAAGGTGCTCTGCATTTATGTTTTGCGGTCTCAGAAAGGGCTAGCGAGATACCATCTTGTTATATCATATTATGATTGTTTTGAGAAAGTGTTGTCATCCGAGATTTATTATTATCGCTCGCTAGTTGATTATGCTATTGATATGAATAAACATGAGACGTCAGAATTATTGCAAATGTGGTTAGTTATAATCTTTGCTGAAAACCTGAATGCTGGCTTGACATATTTACAACAACAAGAGCAAACAGAGTTTGTAAAAGTCTTTCTTTTTCTCTTTCAGTTTGTCAACTGAATTGCTTGAGGACAAGCAAGGGTTTAAGCTTGGGGGAGTCGACACGTCTCCGTCGTATCTACTTTTCCAAACACTTTTGCCCTTGTTTTGAACTCTAACTTGTATGATTTGAATGGAACTAACCCGGACTGGCGTTGTTTTCAGCAGAATTGCCATGATGTTGTTTTATGTGCAGAAAACAAAAGTTCTTGGAAAGACCTGAAACTCCACGGAATATCTTATAAAAAATAATAAAAAATCCTCGCCAAAGATGAAGACCAAGGGGCCCACACCCTGTCCATGAGGGTGGGGGGCGCCCCCCTAGGGCACGCCCCCTACCTCGTGGGCCCCCTGGAGACCTTCCGACGCCAACTCCAACTCTATATATTTGCTTTCGGGGAGAAAAAAACAAGGAGAAGAAATCATCACGTTTTACGATACGGAGCCGCCACCAAGCCCTAAAACCTCTCGGGAGGGCTGATCTGGAGTCCGTTCGGGGCTCCGAAGAGGGGGATTCGTCGCCGTCGTCATCATCAACCATCCTCCATCACCAATTTCATGATGCTCACTGCCGTGCGTGAGTAATTCCATCGTAGGCTTGCTGGATGTTGATGGGTTGGATGAGATCTATCATGTAATCGAGTTAGTTTTGTTAGGGTTTGATCCCTAGTATCCATTATGTTCTGATATTGATGTTGCTATGACTTTGCTATGATTAATGCTTGTCACTAGGGCCCGAGTGCCATGATTTCATATCTGAACCTATTATGTTTTCATGAATATATGTGTGTTCTTGATCCTATGTTGCAAGTCTATAGTCACCTACTATGTGTTATGATCCGGCAACCCCGAAGTGACAATAATCGGGACCACTCCCGGTGATGACCATAGTTTGAGTTCATGTATTCACTATGTGCTAATGCTTTGTTCCGGTTCTCTATTAAAAGGAGGCCTTAATATCCCTTAGTTTCCAATAGGACCCCGCTGCCACGGGAGGGTAGGACAAAACATGTCATGCAAGTTCTTTTCCATAAGCACGTATGACTATATTCGGAATACATGCCTACATTACATTGATGAATTGGAGCTAGTTCTGTGTCACCCTATGTTATGACTGTTACATGATGAACCGCATCCGGCATAATTTTCCATCACTGGTCCAATGCCTACGAGCTTTCCATGTACTGGTTTACCCTATTTACTTTCCTGTTGCTACTGTTACAATCACTACAAAATACCAAAAATATTACTTTGCTTTCATTACTCTTTTGTTACCGTTACCACCAATATCATATTACTTTGCTACTAAACACTTTGCTGCAGATACTAAGTTTCTAAGTGTGGTTGAATTGACAACTCAGCTGCTAATACTTGAGAATATTCTTTGGCTCCCCTTGTGTCGAATCAATAAATTTGGGTTGAATACTCTACCCTCGAAATCTGTTGCGGTCCCCTATACTTGTGGGTTATCACGGGTCTTGTACAGGAGTTAACGTTGTTCCATAGTTCACCTAAGAGACTTGTTCTTTTGGTAATGTTGTTCCATAGTTATCATCCATCAGCCAATGCTATCCCACTGGCTGGTGATTATAGTATTATACCACTTCTCTATGTTGTTCTTTAATACTTTTGTGTGCCATCTAGTTAATCTCGAGTACAATGGATACATATTATGTAGCTTTCATCTGTGTTCTCCCTTTAATTTTTGAGACCTATTGCTGCTAGTTAACCCCAGTCCTACTATTTATGTCGTCTCCTACAGGCACTCATTACATAAATCTAACTACTAGTTGTCTTCCATCCATGTCAGATATAATTGCACACACTGATTTATCCACAAGAACCTCACGGAGGAATGTAACGGCCAACAAACTTGACGTCAATGATACCCAATATGATGGAACATGTAAAGGCAGTTCTTCACAAGACTTGCAGAAAGATGATGAATCCTATTCACCCCACAAGGTCCTTGCTCTAACTTGGCCCGTGATATGGGTACAACATGCATATAATGTCCTGGAGTGCATCTACTCTATTGCAATGCCTTGTGCTTAGCCTGCTGATAACGCATGTAAATATGGCATGCCTTCTTGTTTTTCAGTACCTATTACATTCATGATAACATGTTTTCAAATTCAAGTACTGTCATTCTACTCTATCGCAATGCCATCTGCTTAGTTTGGACATCATGCTTCTAAATATCTTATGCATTGTTATTCATCAGTATGTACTTCATCTGTCTACCATACCATGTTCTTTTTTTACATTGAAGTGTTGTTCTAGTGGTCTCTTACAATGCCATCTTAGTTTCCCAATCATACACGCATATGCTGCCTTAGTGTTTTTCTGTATGTATTCCGCTAGCATACAGTTTACATTCAAGTAGTGTTTTTTACACTGTTGTCCCGCCGTATCCCTAGCTCTCACATCATACTCACTCCGTCCGACTTACATGCCGCAGAAATGGATAAAATGGATGTATATAGAAACGAAATACGCCTAGACCCATCCATTTATTTCCGGATGGAGGGAATACATGTCAATATGTCATGCCTTTCTATTCTTCAGTACCTATTCCATCTCTGTTGTAGCATGTTTTATTATTGAAGCACCATTCTTCTATATAAGGCATGCAAGGGGAAGACGGCTATGTTAGAATCTGAAGGGTTACAAACCAGGTCTTTGCAAAAGATCCAAACGCCAGGAGATAATAAACCAACTCCAATTTTCATAGATACTACTCCAGCACAAAGAAACCCAACTCCCACTGATAATAAGCATATTCTAGTGGCCAAAGAACTAGTCCGCTCTAGTCCAGCAAAAATATGTCAACTCCATTCTAATAAGCGTGTGCGTATCCTTGCATCATGAAACTTTATAGCATTCAGATCATATTTTCTACATGTTTCTTACCCATATCTCCTTTAGAAAATAAGGTTAAACGATAGAAGACTTCCTCCATTGGGATCATATTCGAGGAAAGTATCTTGCGGGAATTCTCTGTGCTCCAATGCTGATGTAAGTACCTCTTGTAAATCACTATATTTTTACATCAGCGTGTATTTTGTTAATCGGCGCGAATCCAACCTTTATCTGATCTAAATTTAGTTGTAGCAAAATTTTAAAGACGACAATGTTGATTTTTGTAAGGAAAACTGCCTGGTAGGTTTGCATACTGAGCTGCATGAGTGTACTATCTCATATCGTGCACATTACCGAATTGTAGTGTTGCTCTGGTTGCCCATTCATTCATTGTGTCAATGTTGCTTTCGTTTTATCTTACCTGGCTGATGATAGTTGTGCCATATTGTGCTAATTTGGTGTAGGCTGGTGTGCTCTAGTTGCCCAAATGTTCGTTGTGTCAATGTTGCTTTCCTATTATCTGAACTAGCCAATGATAGAAATGCTATTGTGTTAATTTGGTGCAGGCTACTGAAGATAAGAAAACAAACTCTGAAAACAGCAAGGCAACCCCATTGTTTCTTTCCGATAAATCTAGGCCATGTAATATCGCAATAGCTCTTGATTAATATGGTCGGTTCCCCTCCTAATTTATGTTATGATGCAGTGGTCGAGACACTCTCCACTATCAATAATACAAGCCTGCCAAAATCGCCATATGAATCTGTTCAGTTTCCTCTACCTCGAATGCAACAAAAAAAATGTATGTTTGTGAACCAATTATTGGCTGAAGCAATGATGGAAATGGTGGAGGAAATATAGGTGCACATTCGTGCACAACAACAACTGATCAATGTTTTCAGAGACAGTGTAGCAAACCAACAAGAACTAGCCCACATGCTTATGGGCGTCATCTGCGCTGAGGTTGCAGATTGTGACGTTGTAGATCGTTAGGTTCTGTTCATTTATTTGCACTGGCATAAATCTTTGATTGCCCAGTGGATGTAATTTCCTGTAATATATGCTTGATGTGCAACGTTTTTCCCTGTATGTCGTACCTTTGCTTGATCGGTTTTGGTCCTGTGCATAGTTGCTCGTCATAATGGGCTCAAATTATCGAATTGGGCCTAAAGACATGTACGAACTTTAGTGGGCCCATTAAGTTAATGGGTTGTTACCAGGCCAAAAGTTAATGGTCGGCCCTGTTACCTACCGGGTCGTTAACAGGCCGACATCGAAGCAGGCAACAACTGGGCCCATTTGATTTCATGGGCCGTTAATAGGGCGATACTAAGGTCGGGCTACGTATGGCCCAAATATAATATGGGCCTTTAGCAGGGCGAAAGAGACAGCGGGCTCGTACTGGAACATGAAGAGCATGGGCCGCTAAGAGGCCGAAAGTCAGGTCGTACTGTAAATGGCCTGAGGGCGTCCTGGGTTAGGGGGTCCTCGGACAGCCGGACTATATACTTTGGCCGAACTATTGGACTATGAAGATACAAGATTGAAGACTTCATCCTGTGTCCGGATGGGACTCTCCTTTGCATGGAAGGCAAGCTTGGCAATTCGGATATGTAGATCTCCTCCCTTGTAACCGACTCTGTGTAAGCCTAGCCCCCTCCGATGTCTATATAAACCAGAGGGTTTAGTCCGTAGGACAACAACAATCATAATCATAGGCTAGCTTCTAGGGTTTAGCCTCTACGATCTCGTGGTAGATCAACTCTTGTAATACTCATATCATCAAGATCAATCAAGCAGGAAGTAGGGTATTACCTCCATCGAGAGGGCCCGAACCTGGGTAAACATTGTGTCCCCCGCCTCCTGTTACCATCCGCCTTAGACGCACAGTTCGGGTCCCCCTACCCGAGATCTGCCGGTTTTGACACCGACATTGGTGCTTTCATTGAGAGTTCCACTATGTCGTCACCATAATGCTTGATGGCTCCTTTGATCATCGATAACAATGTGATCCAGGGTGAGGTTTTTCTCCCCGGACAAATCTTCGTATTCGGCGGCTTCGCACTACGGGCCAACTCGCTTGGCCATCTGGAGCAAATCGAAAGCTATGCCCCTGGCCGTCAGGTCAGGTTTGGAAGCTTAAACTATACTGCCGACATCCGCGGAAACTTGATCCTCGACGGATTCGAGCCCATGCCAGGTGCGCCGCACAGTCACGACGAGCATGACCTAGCTCTGCCGTCGGACGGTGTTTGGAAGATCACACCTGTGGCTACTCCGGCTCTCAATCCAGAGCAGATTGTGCTGTCTGAGGACGGGTGGATGGACCCCGCCATGGATGCCGCACGCTCAGTGGCGATAGAACCGAACACTGACTTTACCTCCTACGAGACCAGTGTTGCCGAACCCTTGGATTTGTCCCCAGCCGCGGGCCCCGAACCGCCTGTGTCAGTGCCTATCGAATCTGATTGGGCACCGATCATGGAGTTTTCCTCTGCAAATATCTTTCAGCACTCGCCCCTGGGCGATGTGCTAAATTCATTAAGGTCTCTCTCCTTGTCAGGAGGCCCTTGGCCGAAATGTGTCCGGCTTGAGTGGGAAGCGGATGATGAAGAAATTCGTTCCCCACCCACCACCCACTTAATAGCCACTATCGAAGACTTAACCGACATGCTCGATTTCGGCTCCGAAGACATCGACAGTATGGACGACGATGCAGGAGAGGAACATGAACCACCGCCCACAGGGCGCTGGACAGCCACTTCATCACATGATATATACATGGTGGATACACCCAAAGAAGACGATGACGAGGAACGGAAGGATGCAGCGAAGGACAACTCCCTCGAGAAGCAACCAAAGCGGCGACGTAGGCGCCGCTCCAAATCCCGCCTCGACAAAAACAGCGATAACAACGCAAGAAAGAATAATACCCCGGTCGACTCTAGGGGAAACGACGACCACATGGATGAAGGAAATATGCCCCAGAGGCAATAATAAAGTTATTATTTCTTTCCTTATATCATGATAAATGTTTATTATTCATGCTAGAATTGTATTAACCAGAAACATAATACTTGTGTGAATACATAAACAAACAGAGTGTCACTAGTATGCCTCTACTTGACTAGCTCATTGGTCAAAGATGGTTATGTTTGCTAGCCCTTGACATGAGTTGTCATTTGATTAACGGGATCACATCATTAGGAGAATGATGTGATTGACTTGACCCATTCCGTTAGCTTAGCACACGATCATTCAGTATGTTGCTATTGCTTTCTTCATGACTTATACATGTTCCTATGACTACGAGATTATGCAACTCCCGTTTATCGGAGGAACACTTTGTGTGCTACCAAACGTCACAACGTAACTGGGTGATTATAAAGGTGCTCTATAGGTGTCTCCAAAGGTACTTGTTGGGTTGGCGTATTTCGATATTAGGATTTGTCACTCCGATTGTCGGAGAGGTATCTCTGGGCCCACTCGGTAATGCACATCACTTAAGCCTTGCAAGCATTGCACCTAATGAGTTAGTTGCGAGATGATGTATTACGGAACGAGTAAAGAGACTTGCCGGTAACGAGATTGAACTAGGTATTGAGATACCGATGATCGAATCTCGGGTAAGTAACATACCGATGACAAAGGGAACAACGTATGTTGTTATGTGGTTTGACCGATAAAGATCTTCGTAGAATATGTGGGAGCCAATCTGAGCATCCAGGTTCCGCTATTGGTTATTGACCGGAGACGTGTCTCGGTCATGTCTACATAGTTCTCGAACCTGTAGGGTCCGCACGCTTAAAGTTTTGATGACAGTTATATTATGGGTTTATATGTTTTGATGTACCAAAGGTAGTTCGGAGTCCCAGATGTGATCACGGACATGATGAGGAGTCTCGAAATGGTCGAGACATGAAGATTGATATATTGGACGACTATATTCGGACACCGGAATGGTTCCGGGGGTTATCGGATATATACCGGAGTACCGGGGGTTACCAGAAACCCCCTCCCCCCATCCGGGGGTTTAATGGGCCTACATGGGCCTTAGTGGAGAAGAGGAGGGGTGTCCAGGGCAGGTCGCGCGCCCCCTCCCCCTCTAGTCTGAATTGGACAAGGAGGGGGCGGCGCCCCCCTTTCCTTCTTCTCCTCGTCCTCCTTCCCCCCTTCTCCTAATCCAACAAGGAAGGGAGGGAGTCCTACTCCCGGTGGGAGTAGGACTCCTCCTGGCGCGCCCCTCTCCTGCCAGGCCGCCCCTCCCCCCCTTGCTCCTTTATATACGAGGGCAGGGGCACCCCAAAGACACAACAATTGCTCATTGATCTTTTTAGCCGTGTGTGGTGCTCCCCTCCATCATAGTCCACCTCGATAATATCGTAGCGGTGCTTAGGCGAAGCCCTGCGTCGGTAGAACATCAACATCGTCACCATGCCATCATGCTGACGAAACTCTCCCTCAACACTTGGCTGGATCGGAGTTCGAGGGACGTTATCGAGCTGAACGTGTGCTGAACTCGGAGGTGACGTGCGTTCGGTACTTGATCGGTCGGATCATGAAGACGTACGACTACATCAACCGCGTTGTGCTAACGCTTCCGCTTTCGGTCTATGAGGGTAAGTGGACAACACTCTCCCCTCTCGTTGCTATGCATCACCATGATCCTGTGTGTGCGTAGGATTTTTTTTTGAAGTTACTATGTTCCCCAACAATGGACCCAGCGACAGAGCAGGATGAGCCAGCGGACGGCGAGCATAGTACGGAACCACTGTCCGATCACGGTGACACCGAGGGTAAAGACCATCAACCTGTCTCCGGAGAGGAGAACAGTCCGGACGACGATGTACGCATCATCCCGTAAAGGCACTTAGAACAAGAGAACCTCCACAGAAGGCTTATTGCCACCGCGAGGAGCCTGAAGAAGCAGAAGCAAAGGCTTAAGGCCACGCAAAATACACTCATTAGTAGATGGAACAAAGTGCTCGACACTGCAGAAAAGTACGGTGGCAGTCGCCACACAAAGAGCTATCCAAAGCGCAAGCTACTGCCTGAATTCGACGACGAGGCTCTAGAGCCCATACAGCCAAAAAATAAAATGGCCGATCAGCCGGATCGACCACCCCGTGGCCGCGATAGGGCAGCTAACGATGTCGCACACAAGTCAGCACACGATTTACGTGAGGACTTGCACCAAAATTCGGTATGACCAGGTCCATCTATGGATCTAGGAAGCGCGCTCCGGCACAGAATCAAAACCGAACACTACAACCGTCAGAATGCCATGACACATCCAAATACAGGGGTGCCGCGCACCCCCTATGCTTCATCGATGAGGTGCTGGATCACGAATTTCCAGAGGGATTCAAACCCATAAACATAGAGGCATACGACGGATCGACAGACCCTGGGGTCTGGATTGAGGACTTTATCCTTCATATCCACATGGCTCACGGAGATGATCTCCACACCATCAAATACTTGCCCCTCAAGTTCAAAGGACCAGCTCGGCACTGGCTGAAGAGCCTCCCCGAAAACTCAATTGGAAGTTGGGAGGAGCTTGAGGACGCTTTTACGGCTAATTTTCAAGGGACCTATGTCCTACCTACGGATGCAGATTAAGTCATATAATTCAACAGCTCGGAGAGTCAGTCCGAAAGCTTTGGAACAGATTTCTCACTAAGAAGAACCAAATCATCGACTGCCAGGACGCCAAAGCCTTAGCTGCTTTCGAACACAGTGTCCGGGACGAATGGCTCGCTGGACACCTCGGCCAGGAAAAACCGAGGACAATGGCAGCCCTAACAAGCCTAATGACCCGCTTCTGCGCAGGCGAAGACAGTTGGCTGGCCCGTAGCGGCACCAGGGACCCAGGCACATCCGAAGTCAGGGATGGCAATGGAAAACCACGACGCAATAAAAGCAAGCGTCGCAACAATGAAGACAGCCCAGACAACACGGCGGTAAACGCCGGATTCAGGGGCTCTCGACCCGGTCAACGGAAAAAGCCATTTAAAAGCAGCAGAGATGGACTGTCCAGCCTAAACAAGATTCTAGATAGATTATGTCAGATTCACGGCACCTCCGACAAACCTGCAAATCACACCAACAGAGAAGGTTGGGTCTTCAGGCAGGCCGGCAAGCTAAACACCGAACACAAGGGGAGGGAGACACCAAGTGAAGACGAGGACGAGCCTCGCCAGCAAAACACTGGGGGACAGAAAAATTCCCACTAGACGTCAAAACAGTGAACATGATTCACGTAACAAAAAGAAGGAGCAAAAGCCCCCAAGTTCAACCCTTGGTCGGCCTACCCGATCACTTTTGATCGCAGGGATCACCCGACTAGTATCTCGCATGGAGGATCGGCTGCCTTGGTGCTAGACCCAATAATTGACAGATACCATCTCACTCGAGTCCTTATGGACGGCGGCAGTAGTCTTAATCTGATATATCAGGACACATTCCGCAAAATGGGGATAGACCCGACAAGAATCAGCCCAAGCAATACTACCTTTAAAGGAGTAATACCAGGCCCAGAGGCCCGTTGCACGGGCTCTCTAGTACTAGAGAGGTTGCATTCGGTTCTCCCGACAACTTTCGAACTGAAAAGTTAACCTTCGACATCGCTCCATTTCGAAGCGGCTACCAAGCACTACTCGGACGAACAGCCTTCGCTCATTTTAACGCAATACCGCATTACGCTTATCTTAAGCTTAAGATGTTTGGTCCACGTGGCATCATCATAGTTAGCGGAAACACAGAGCGTTCCTTATGTGCGGAAGAATGTGTGGCGGCTTTAGCAAGCGAACACTGAACGGCCTCCCCGACCAGAATAAATGATCGGCCGTCAAGACCGCGAACACGGCTAGACGAGTCCGGCGCACCACTAGCTGTAACAGCTTAGATAAACTCGTGGTTGGGTCGATGGATATACCCCCATAGGTGGTACTAGGGGCTTCCCGCATGTAAAAAGGACTACAGTTCGGCTTGACCTTATTTAGATTGAATTTTAATGGTTTATTAAGAATAAACAATTTTTCGCACGAAGACTTTCACCTAAGTTTTTCTCTTTTACAGATGATAATCGCGCTACAGCCCTCCAGGATATGGCACAACGGAGACACAGGCGCAAACGTGTAGCAGGGCCCCATTCAAAGTTTTCTTTTTAGATTAAGACCATGTGTAAACCTTCCTTACTGTCTCTTGTTGCTTTACGCCCTCCGGATACTCAACACAACCGAGAGGGATGCTGGCGTTATTGGCATTTCGCCACGTCAGACAAATGCACGTACCTAGAAATTCAGGGTTCATCATCAAGGGCGTTACTCAGCCCGGTATATGTTGTAAAGTCCGAATACCATAGGGAGTGTTCGGCGTCGCGAGTTTGGCCTTATATGCATCAGCTCCGAATCATGTCTTTGGTCAATAGTTGGGTTTACCCGGCTCCCGTGTTTTGCTACCTTACGTTCCACTCTATCGGCTAAGGTGGCACCGGGAGAACTACCGTGATTGTGCCCTGGTTCATCTGGATGAGCACCTCAGTAGAGAAAGCCGAAAACTGACTGTCATGATAAAGCGCGAGACTGGTCAACCACTCGAGGACTCAGCGGAATCTTCGCGATTCCTCCGCATTAAAGAAGGACCGGTTTCCCGGTCATGTACGCACGCGCACCGTATTCGGATAAGCGCGAAAGTACTAGGGGCTATATAGTAGCCCCACTGTCAAACTCCTATGGCTAAGTGAAAGTGTTAAAGCAATATAGTCTGATTGCCTTGTTCGCCGCGCTATCACCTCCTTAATGGACCAAGACGTTGGATCAAGTGTGAATATGCGCTTCTCCGAACACCCCCGCATTATATGCGTGGGGGCTGAAGCCGACGACTGCAAACTTTCAGGTTATATATATAACCTTCATAATACACACACACACACACACACACACACACACACACACACACACATATATATATATATATATATATATACATAAACGGCCGCACAGGAGGCATCATAATACTTTCAGGCAAAAGTATAAATACAACCTTCATAATCAAAATAGCATTGTTTTTACGATCGGGATACATGTCACTCGAACATGATACTCTTCGAGCACTGAGCCTCTATTAAACGAGCACCTTCTAGGACTTCTTCAAAATAGTGCTCGGCCGAGACCTGGCCTATGGCCGGATCCTGGGTTGCAACAGCAGTGGTCTCCATCTCTGCCCAGTATGTCTTAACACGGGCAAGAGCCATCCGCGCACCCTCTATGCACGTCGACCTCTTTACAGCGTCGATATGTGGCACAGCACCAAGGAATCGTTGCACTAAACCAAAATAACTATTCGGCCTTGGCCCTTCCGGCCAAAGATGATCCACGACAGACCTCATGGAAAGTCCGGACAATCTATGGAGTTAAGCCCACTTGGCCATTTGTTCATTTAACAGCAGCGGGCGCGTTGGAGCACTGAACTGCGACCAGAACAACTTTTCCACTTCATGATCTTTTTTATCTTTGAAATACTCAGTCGCATCAGCAGCACTCGTTGCCAAGTCCAAGTACGCGTCTGCAGCACTCCATAATTTATCCAGAGGGGCATACTTCGGATCTCCAAACTTCGTCCGCAACAAAAAGGGCTTCCCAGCCGTGATATTTTCGGCTTGACGAAGCTCCTCCTTTGCCGCTCTGATTTTAGAGCGGGTTTCCTTGGCGGCTTCCAATGGCTTTCTTCAGGTCCGCCGCTTTCGCTTGGCTTTCCTTTTCAAGAAGCTCATACCGGTCGGCGGCATCCTTCAGCTCAACAGCCATCTTGGCTATTTTATCTTCGCTCTGACAATGAGCAGCTTGTTCGGCTCTTAACTCTTCGGCCGCCTTTAGGGCGGCCGCATCACTTCTCCTGGCTTGTTCCTTGGCTCGGGCAAGCTCCGTCCGAAGGGTCTCCACGGTGGTAGCTCCATCTACAGTCACAATATGTTATAGATACTAGCATCATGCTCCTCTTAATATCTGTTGACCACCGGAGAATACATACCCTGTGCCTCATCAAGCCGCTTGTTTACAAGCACGAAGTCGGCGACTGCTGCATCAAGTTGCCGCCTCAGCTCGGCAAACTCACCAGTCCGGCCAGCCACCGGACCCTCAGCCACCTGCACATGAAAACAGCATGATCATTACCTGGGACTATGATCCTCCGTTTGCCGCCTTTGGGCAGCAACCAGAGTCTCAGGGGCTACTATTTGTATAGGGCACACCTAGCTTGTGCGGTACCGTCAAAAATATATTACTTTGCATACCTCAAAGCCTTTTAGCAGGCTCATAAAAGCTTCATGCAACCCACTTTCGGCGGATGAAATCCTTTCAACCACCATACCCATTAAAGTATGATGCGCCTCTGAGATAGCCGCTTGCTCCAGAAGACTCATCAGTGCGTCCGGTCGTGCACCAGACAGTCCCGGACTCTTTATGTTGCTCTCCTTAGGAGCCGAATACTCCGGACTTCGGGTGGCCGAAGGGTTACCTTCCGGCCTTGGCGGATCAGGAGAAATCCTCCGCGACGACACCTCAGGGTCGTCCGCCCCATGCGGCGAGGTGACAGGGGGAGGCGTTTCGCTCTCCATCATCTCCGGAAGAAGATCCCCCGAAGACGAACTCTGTCGAGAAGGGTTACGATCCGAACTACAAGACACACGTCTCGGTTATTGTTCTCGGAGATGAAGCAGGATATATGTACCAAAAGTACTCCTGTTCACTTACAGCTCGGTGGAGGGTTGATCCCCTTGCGGGCACTGTGCGGTAAGGATGCCCTCCGGGGCAGGGGCCCCTGGTGAAGGTTTGTTCCCTCGTTTGGAAACCCTTGTTTCCAAGTCTTCAGAGGCGGTCCTTTTCCTTCCTTAGGGAGAGGGAATTTCAGATCCTTCCCACTGATTATCCTCCTTCGCGGAGACACTAATTCCCCCGGTTTGGATGAGTAATGCGTGAGGCCCATTTTTGGCTTCTTTATTCCTCCCTTTATCTTCCCCTGATGGCACTTGATAAGGTGCGAGCTCAAGCGTCCTGGCTAGTACAAGATCCGGTGAGCCCTCGAGAAGGGGGGCTGAACACCTGATCATCTTCGTTTTTCTTATCTAGTCCTGGCCAAGAGAAATTTTTTCAGAATGATGTTCGGACAAATGAAAAGACAGTGTGTTCGGACGCAGAAATACTTACAGGGGTATCTGGACGATTGCAGTTTAGACCCGCATCCTCGGTGGTGTCCGGACACTTTATTCGTGATCCGAAGAACAATCCATACATCCCTTCGAGCGTCACGCCGAAGAATTGCTGAATAGTTCGCGGTCCTTCCGGATTGAACTCCCACATACGGAGAGGTCTACGTTGACATGGCAGGACCCGATGAACTAGCATGACTTGCATTACCTTGACAGGGCTGACATCTCTCTTGAGGAGATCTCGGATGCGACTCTGCAATGTCGGCACGTCGTTAACAGGCCCCCAATCCAGCCCCTTGTTGACCCATGACACCAGTTGTGGCGGGGGGGCCGAACGAAAGACAAGGGCAGCTACCCACTTAGTACTTCAGGGAGCTGTGGTGTAAAACCATTCCCGCTGCCATAAATCGGACATCTCTGGGAAGGAACCCTTTGGCCATGGAGCATCGGCACCTTTGCTTATTATAGCACCTCAGCATTCTGTGTGTCGCCCATTGATCATCTTCGGCTTCACATTGAAGGTCTTGAGCCATAAGCCGAAGTGTGGGGTGATGCGGAGGAAGGCCTCGCACACGACGATGAACGACGAGATGTGAAGGATGGAATCCGGAGCCAGATCATGGAAATCAAGCCCGTAATAGAACATAAGCCCTCTAACAAAGGGATCAAGGATAAAGCCTAGCCCTCGGAGGAAGTGGGAAACGAATACGACACTCTCGTTGGGTTCGGGAGTGGGGATGACCTGCCCTTGAGCAGGCAGCCTGTGCGAGATTTCGGCGGTCAGATACCTGGCTTCTCTTAGCTTCTTGATGTCCTCCTCTATGGCAGAGGAGGCCATCCACCGGCCTTGAAGGTTGGATCCGGACATGATTGAAGGTCCGAAGCGCTTAGCCCGAGCCTTGGATGTTGGAATTCGAGGAGGGGGAAGGGAAGGGTCGAGCGCGAGAAGAAAAGGACAGGCCTTGGCCCCTTTATAAAGAGGGTGAATATCAAGCGTCCTCCGCGTGGCCGTTTGGAACTTGCCTAAAATCAAGGAGTCATACCAACAGGCACGATTGGGTTACCCATACCCGTATTGATGAGAATCCCGTGATAAGGGGGAACACGATCTCTGCTTCGACAAGACGTGTCAATAAAACCGCCTCGCAAAACGTGCAGTGGCAGGCTGGGAGAAATGGTTCGAATAATGACCGGGCCATGGCGTGATGTCATGTTATGAAAAGTTGTCAACATATTAGATTTGTGGAAATATTATACTCTCTACGGTGGTATATGGAATTTGTCTTGCAGAGCCGGACACTATCCTTGTGTTCAAAATCTTCTATGGAGTATTCGGAGGAAGAACCCGCCTTGCAATGCCGAAGACAATCTGCGCGCCGGACTCATCGTCATTGAAGCCTGGTTCAGGGGCTACTGAGGGAGTCCTGGATTAGGGGGTCCTCGGATAGCCGGACTATATACTTTGGCCGGACTATTGGACTATGAAGATACAAGATTGAAGACTTCGTCCCGTGTCCGGATGGGACTCTCCTTTGCGTGGAAGGCAAGCTTGGCAATTCGGATCTGTAGATCTCCTCCCTTGTAACCGACTCTGTGTAACCCTATCCCCCTCCGGTGTCTATATAAACCAGAGGGTTTAGTCCGTAGGTCAACAACAATCATAATCATAGGCTAGCTTCTAGGTTTTAGCCTCTACGATCTCGTGGTAGATCAACTCTTGTAATAATCATATCATCAAGATCAATCAAGCAGGAAGTAGGGTATTACCTCCATCGAGAGGGCCCGAACCTGGGTAAACATTGTGTCCCCCGCCTCCTGTTACCATCCGCCTTAGACGCACAGTTCGGGACCCCCTACCTGAGATCCGCCGGTTTTGACACCGACATGGCCCAACTGTGTTGTGGGCCTTTAGCAGGCCGAAAGAGAAACTGGGCTGGTATTGGACCATGAAGAGCATGGGCCGTTAAAAGTCCAAAACTCAGGTCCGAATGCAAATGGCCCAACTCATTTATGGGCCGTCAACAGGTTGAAAGACACACCGGGCTGGAGATTGGCACAACACTTAAATGGGTCGCTAAAAGGCCGAAAGATGTACATCCTGAAAAATGGCCCATCCCTTGAATGGGCCGTTAACAGGTCGAAACCACACCGGGCTGATACTGAGCCCAAATATATAGCAGGCTGTTAACGGGCTTGAACTGACGATGGGCTGCAATGGTGTCAAATCGTTAACGGGCCGTTGACGGGCCGAATTAACACATCTCGTATGGGACGTGGGCTTAAATGGACCTGACACAAGTAGGCCTTATATGGGCTGGCCTGCTAATTTTTACTGGGTCGGCCTTTTTCACCGGAATGGGCCATTGTTGGGCCGTGCCACGTGTCGACCTATCATAGGCATCTCCTGTCCAATGAGTGGATGACATCTGTCCCAACAATGAGCCAACACGTGTTTCCTCCAACCAATGGAAATTTTACACGTGGACTGTTAACGGGTTATCATTGGTCCTATCATTGGTCCGGGATGTTAACGGGTTATCGAATCCAAACCGGAACCCGGCAGCTTAACGGCAACCCGTTACGGTGGATGTCATGTGCCGGTCACCCTTGACGAAAGCACTTTTGTGACGCCCAATTTATCGTCATGGAAGTGGACACTTTCGTGATGGTAATTTTGGTGATGTCATGGAACACTTCTACGACAGCACAGGTAGGACTATCTTGATTCTGTGATAAAATCATCATGGATGTACATGCATGACAGAAAACATGACCTACTATGACAAACACGTATCATCACGGAAGTGTATTTTTTTGTAGTGCTTATCTATTCCATCATGGCATACACCCATGAAGGACCAGCCTCACTCGGGGAGATCTTCATGAAGTAGGCGATCTCCTTGCCCTTACAAACTCCTTGGTTCAACTCCACAATCTCTTGGAGGCTCCCAAGTGACACCTAACCAATCTAGGAGACACCACTCTCCAAAAGGTAATAGATGGTGTTGTTGATGATGAACTCCTTGCTCTAGTGCTTCAAATGATAGTCTCCCCAACACTAAAACACTCTCTTTTAGATTTGGCTTTGGAGGAAGAGAGGATTGAATGGAAAGCAACTTGGGAAAGGCTAGAAATAAAGGTTCAAATGGTTTGATTGGAATATCTTTATCTCAACAGATGAGTAGGCGGTTCTCTTCTGAGGACATGAGTAGTGAAAGTTGTGGTTCATTATGATGGCTCTCAGAGAGTAGGTGGTGGTGGAGGGGTATAAATAGGCAGCACCAAAAACCCAACCGTTACAAGCTTTTGACCCAACTCGGTGACACCGACATGAAAATCTTGGTGAGACCAACTAGTGTAAAAGACTTGACCGTTAGGCTTTTCGATGAGACCGAACAGAACATCTCAGTGAGACTAGAGTGCAATTGTTAGGGCAAGACCTCGTTCCGGAAATTCCTTCATCACAGAAACTTGGTGAGGCCATCTCGATGAGACCGAGACCCATTTCAGTTGTACCGAAGTGTTATGGTTTGGCATGTGGCAGTGTATGGGTCATCTCGATGGGTCCGGATGGGAACTTTTCGGTGGGACCAAGATGGAATTAGGGTTTTGGATGAAAGTGAAGTGGAGAAGTACTTCAGGATTATGGAGCAATGCCACTAAGCACTTGAGCAACTGAGTCATGATCAAAACCTCATCCCCTTTTAATTGTATTGGCTTTCCTATGGACCGAATGTGATCTTGGATCACTTAACCAAAAATGTAGAGCTTTGGAGCTTTGCCAATCTTTGTACTTAGAATTTTGAGGGGTCCGCATTCACTAGTCCTTGCCATTCCAATCATTGATCTTCTCTGAAATCTATTATCAATAAGCATTAGATCAATGACTTATATGTTGTTATTAATTACCAAAACTACCTGGGGATTAGTTGCACTTTCAAAAACCTTCTAGTTGCATCATATATACATCCTATTTAAGATTTCCATTTAGGAAAGCAGTTTTGACATCCATCTGCCATACCTCATAGTCCCAATATGCATTGATTGCCATCATAATCCTCACAAACTTTAGCATTTCTACTGGTGAGAAAGTCTTCTCATAATCGACTCCCTCAATCTATGAAAACCCTTTCGTAACTAGCCTTGCTTTATAGATAGTAGGATTACCATCCGCGTCTGACTTTCTCTTGAAGATCCATATACATTTTTTGGATTTCACACCCTCTAGAGGATCAACCAAGTTCCAAACTTGATTCTCGTACATGGACTCCATTTAGAATTTCATGGCCTTAAACCATTCTTTTGAGCTGGGCACCACCATCGCTTCTTTGTAGTGCGCGGGTTCATCTTCCTCTAAGATGAATATTCTATTGTGAAACCATTCATGAGGTTCACCAACTCTTCGTGACCTACATGGTTCAGTTACAGGCTTAACTGGAGTTTCTACAACTGTGAAAGATCGAGAAGATAGGTCTAGGGGGGTGAATAGACACTTAACAAGGAAAAGGTGCAGTTTTTAATTTTCTTGATAATTAAGAAGATTTTGGCACTAGTTAAGTTGCAACCAATACTTCCTACACATGGATAGCTAGAGATAGGGCGGAAAAAAATGAACAACATGCAAGTGCAAGAAAAGTAAAGGGGCTGGAGATATGAAGATCAAAAGCAATGAATATATGATAATTTTGGCATGGTTCTGATAGGTGGTGTTATAGTACATCCACGTTAATGGAGACTTCAACACAAGGAATATAACGGTTGCGCGTGTCGACAGAGGGCTCTACTCACAAAGGGTCCACAAAGAAGCAACCTTGTCTATTCCATCATGGCTTACGCCCACAAAGGACTAGCCTCACTACGGGTAGATCTTCATGAAGTAGGCAATCTCCTTGCCCTTACAAACTCCTTGGTTCAACTCCACAAGCTTGGAGGCTCCCAAGTGATACCTAACCAATCTAGGAGAGACCACTCTCCAAAAGGTAATAGATATTATTGTTGATGATGAACTCCTTGCTCGTGTGCTTAAACGGATAGTCTCCTCAACACTCAATCACTCTCTCATAGATTTGGCATGGTGGTGGGAGATGGATTGGAGTGGAAAGCAACTTGAGGGGGCTAGAAATCAAGGATCAAATGGTTGGAATGGAATGCCTTGATCTCAACACAAGTGTAGGTGGTTCTCTCTCAAAAAATGGATATGGAAAGTGTAGTTTCGTCCTGGTTGCTCTCTCTGAGAGTACGTGGTGTGGGTAGGGTATTTATAGCCATCACTAAAGATCTAGCTGTTACAAACTTTCTGCATAACTTAGTGACACCAAAAGGAAATCTTGGTGAGACCGACCTGTGCAAAAGATTCAAACGTTAGGCCTTTCTTGAAGGAAATATGCCCTAGAGGCAATAATAAAGTTATTATTTATTTCCTTATATCATGATAAATGTTTATTATTCATGCTAGAATTGTATTAAGTGGAAACATAATATATGTGTGAATACATAGACAAACAGAGTGTTACTAGTATCCCTCTACTTGACTAGCTCGTTGATCAAAGATGGTTAAGTTTCCTAACCATAGACATGAGTTGTCATTTTATTAATGGGATCACATCATTAGGAGAATGATGTGATTGACTTGACCCATTTCGTTAGCTTAGCACTTGATCGTTTAGTATGTTGCTATTGCTTTCTTCATGACTTATACATGTTCCTATGACTATGAGATTATGCAACTCCTGTTTACCGGAGGAACACTTTGTGTGCTACCAAACTCACAACGTAACTGGGTGATTATAAAGGTGCTCTATAGGTGTTTCCGAAGGTACTTGTTGGGTTGGTGTATTTCGAGATTAGGATTTGTCACTCCGATTGTCGGAGAGGTATCTCTGGGCCCACTCGGTAATGCACATCACTTAAGCCTTGCAAGCATTGCAACTAATGAGTTAGTTGCGAGATGATGTATTACGGAACGAGTAAAGAGACTTGCCGGTAACGAGATTGAACTAAGTATTGAGATACTGACGATCGAATCTCGGGCAAGTAACATACCGATGACAAAGGGAACAACATATGTTGTTATGCGGTTTGACCGATAAAGATCTTCGTAGAATATGTTGGTGCTAATATGAGCATCCAGGTTCGCTATTGGTTATTGACCGGAGACGTGTCTCAGTCATGTCTACATAGTTCTCGAACACGTAGGGTCCGCACGCTTAAAGTTTCGATGACAGTTATATTATGAGTTTATATGTTTTGATGTACCAAAGGTAGTTCGGAGTCCCGGATGTGATCATGGACATGATGAGGAGTCTCGAAATGGTCGAGGCATGAAGATTGATATATTGGACGACTATATTCGGACACCAGGATGGTTCCGGGGGTTATCGGATATATACCGGAGTACCGGGGGTTACCGGACCCCCCCCCCCCCCGGGGGGGTTTAATGGGCCTACATGGTCCTTAGTGGAGAAGAGGAGGGGCGGCCAGGGCAGGCTGCACGCCCCTTCCCCCTCTAGTCCAAATTGGACAAGGAGGGGGCGGCGCCCCCCTTTCCTTCTTCTCCTCCTCCTCCTTCCCCCTTTCTCCTAATCCAACAAGGAAGGGAGGGAGTCCTACTCCCGATGGGAGTAGGACTCCTCCTGGCGCCCCCTTCTCCTGGCCGGCCACCTCTCCCCTCCTTGCTCCTTTATATACGGCGGCAGAGGGCACCCCAAAGACACAACAATTGATCATTGATCTTTTAGCCGTGTGCGGTGCTCCCCTCCACCATAGTCCACCTTGATAATATCGTAGCGGTGCTTAGGCGAAGCCCTGCGTCAGTAGAACATCATCATCGTCACCACGCCGTCGTGCTGACGAAACTCTCCCTCAACACTCGGTTGGATCGGAGTTTGAGGGACGTCATCGGGCTGAATGTGTGCTGAACTCGGAGGTGTCGTGCGTTCGGTACTTGATCGGTCGGATCGTGAAGATGTACGACTACATCAACCGCGTTGTGCTAATGCTTCCGCTTTTGGTCTATGAGGGTACGTGGACACACTCTCCCCTCTCGTTGCTATGCATCACCATGACCTTGCGTGTGCGTAGGAATTTTTTTGAAATTACTACGTTCCCCAACAGTGGCATCCGAGCCAGGTTTTATGCCTAGATGTTATTTGCACGAGTAGAGCACAAGTGAGGTGTGGGCAATACAAGTCATACTGCTTACCAGCATGTCATACTTTGGTTCGGCGGTATTGTTGGATGAAGCGGCCGGACCGACATTACGCGTACGCTTACGCGAGACTAGTTCTACCGACATACTTTGCACACAGGTGGCTCGCGGGTGTCAGTTTCTCCAACTTTAGTTGAACTGAGTGCGGCTACACCCGGTCCTTGAGAATTTTAAAACAACACTAACTTGACGAACTATCGTTGTGGTTTTGATGCGTAGGTAAGAACGGTTCTTGCTCAGCCCGTAGCAGCCACGTAAAACTTGCAACAACAAAGTAGAGGACGTCTAACTTGTTTTTGCAGGGCATGTTGTGATGTGATATGGTCAAGGCATGATGTTATATTGTATTGTATGAGATGATCATGTTTTGTAACCGAGTTATCGGCAACTAGGCAGGAGCCATATAGTTGTCGCTTTATTGTATGCAATGCAATCGCCCTATAATGCTTTACTTTATCACTAAGCGGTAGCAATAGTCGTAGAAGCATAAGTTGGCGAGACGACAACGATGCTACGATGGAGATCAAGGTGTCGCGCCGGTGACGATGGTGATCATGACGGTGCTTCGAAGATGGAGATCACAAGCACAAGATGATGATGGCCATATCATATCACTTATATTGATTGCATGTGATGTTTATCTTTTATGCATCTTATCTTGCTTTGATTGACAGTAGCATTATAAGATGATCTCTCACTAAATTATCAAGGTATAAGTGTTCTCCCTGAGTATGCACCGTTGCGAAAGTTCTTCGTGCTGAGACACCACGTGATGATCGGGTGTGATAGGTTCTACGTTCAAATACAATGGGTGCAAAACAGTTGCACACGCGGAATACTGAGGTCAAACTTGACGAGCCTAGCATATAACAGATATGGCCTCGAAACAGAGAGACCGAAAGGTCGAGCATGAATCATATAGTAGATATGATCAACATAGTGATGTTCACCATTGAAACTACTCCATCTCACGTGATGATCGGACATGGTTTAGTTGATTTGGATCACGTCATCACTTAGAAGATTAGAGGGATGTCTATCTAAGTGGGAGTTCTTAAGTAATATGATTATTGAACTTTAATTCATCATGAACTTAGTCCTGGTAGTATTAGCATATCTATGTTGTAGATCAATAGCTCGTGTTTAGCTACCCTGTTTTATTTTTGATATGTTCGTAGAGAAAACTAAGTTGAAAAATGTTAGTAGCAATGATCCGGATTGGATCTGTGATCTGAGGTTTATCCTCATTGCTGCACAGAAGAATTATGTCCTTGATGCACCGCTAGGTGACAGACCTATTGCAGGAGCAGATGCAGACGCTATGAACGTTTGGCTAGCTCAATATGATGACTACTTGATAGTTTAGTGCACCATGCTTAACGGCTTAGAATCGGGACTTCAAAGACGTTTTGAACGTCATGGACCATATGAGATGTTCCAGGAGTTGAAGTTAATATTTCAAGCAAATACCCGAGTTGAGAGATATGAAGTCTCCAACAAGTTCTATAGCTAAAAGATGGAGGAGAATAGCTCAAGCAGTGAGCATGTGCTCAGATTGTCTGGGTACTACAATCGCTTGAATCAAGTGGGAGTTAATCTTCCAGACAGAATTCTCTAAGTCACCATCACCAAGTTAGTAGAACTTCATGATGAACTATAGTATGCAAGGGATGACGAAAACGATTCCCGAGATTTTCATGATGATGAAATCGATGAAGGTAGAAATCAAGAAAAAGCATCAAGTGTTGATGGTTGACAAGACCACTAGTTTCAAGAAAAGGGCAAAGGGAATAAGGGGAACTTCAAAAAGAATGGCAAGCAAGTTGCTGCTCAAGTGAAGAAGCCCAAGTCTGGTCCTAAGCCTGAGACTAAGTGCTTCTACTGCAAAGCGACTGGTCACTAGAAGTGGAACTGCCCTAGATACTTGGCGGATAAGAAGGATGGCATAGTGAACAAAGGTATATTTGATATACATGTTATTGATGTGTACTTTACTAGTGTTTATAGCAACCCCTTAGTATTTGATACTAGTTTAGTTGCTAAGATTAGTAACTCGAAACGGGAGTTGCAAAATGACAAGAGACTAGTTAAGGGTGAAGTGACGATGTGTGTTGGAAGTGGTTTCAAGATTGATATGATCATCATCGCACACTCCCTATACTTTCAGGATTAGTGTTGAACCTAAATAAGTGTTATTTGGTGTTTGCGTTGAGCGTGAATATGATTTGATCATGTTTATTGCAATACGGTTATTCATTTAAGTTAGAGAATAATTGTTGTTCTGTTTACATGAATAAAACCTTATATGGTTACACACCCAATGAAAATGGTTCGTTGGATCTCGATCGTAGTGATACACATATTCATAATATTGAAGCCAAAAATGCAAAGTTAATAATGATAGTGCAACTTATTTGTGGCACTGCCGTTTAGGTCATATTGGTGTAAAGCGCATGAAGAAACTCCATGCTGATGGGATTTTGGAATCACTTGATTATGAATCACTTGATGCTTGCGAACCATGCCCTATGGGCAAGATGACTAAGACTCCGTTCTCCGGAACAATGGAGCGAGCAACTGACTTATTGGAAATAATACATATTGATGTATGCGGTCCGATGAGTGTTGAGGCTCGCGGAGGGTATAGTTATTTTCTGACCTTCACATATGATTTGAGCAGATATGGGTATATCTACTTGATGTAACATAAGTCTGAAACATTTGAAAAGTTCAAACAATTTCAGAGTGAAGTGAAGAATCATCGTAACAAGAAAATAAAAGTTCTATGATATGATCGCAGAGGCAAATCTTTGAGTTACGAGTTTGGCCTTCAATTAAAACAATGTGGAATAGTTTCACAAACTCATGCCACCTGGAACACCACAGCATAATGGTGTGTCCGAACGTCATAACCGTACTTTATTGGATATAGTGCAATCTATGATGTCTCTTACTGATTTACCACTATCGTTTTGGGGTTATGCATTAGAGACAGCTGCATTCACGTTAAATAGGGCACCATCTAAATCTGTTGAGACGACACCTTATGAACTATGGTTTGGCAAGAAACCAAAGTTGTCGTTTCTTAAAGTTTGGGGTTGCGATGCTTATAAGAAAAAGTTCCATCCTGATAAGCTCAAACCCAAATCGAAGAAATGTGTCTTCATAGGATACCCAAAGGAGACAGTTGGGTACACCTTCTATCACAGATCCAAAGGCAAGATATTCATTGCTAAGAATGGATCCTTTCTAGAGAAGGAGTTTCTCTCAAGAGAAGTGAGTGGGAGGAAAGTAGAACTTGATGAGGTAACCGTACCTGCTCCCTTATTGGAAAGTAGTTCATCACAGAAATCTGCTCCTGTGACTACTACACCAACTAGTGAGGAAGCTAATGATGATGATCATGTAACTTCAGATCAAGTTACTACCGAACCTCGTAGGTAAACCAGAGTAAGATCCGCACCAGAGTGGTACGGTAATCCTGTTCTGGAGGTCATGTTACCAGACCATGACGAGACTACGAACTATGAGGAAGCGATGATGAGCCCAGATTCCGCAAAATGGCTTGAGGCCATGAAATCTGAGATGGGATCCATGTATGAGAACAAAGTATGGACTTTGATTGACTTGCCCAATGATCAGCGAGCCATTGAGATTAAATGGATCTTCAAGAGGAAGACGGACGCTGATAGTAGTGTTACTATCTACAAAGCTAGAATTGTCGCAAAATGTTTTCGACAAGTTCAAGGTGTTGACTACGATGAGAGTTTCTCACTCGTATCTATGCTTAAGTCTGTCCGAATCATGTTAGCGATTGCCGCATTTTATGAAATCTGGCAAATGTATAAACAAAACTGTATTCCTTAATGGATTCATTAAAGAAGAGTTGTATATGATGTAACCAGAAGGTTTTGTCAATCCTAAAGGTGCTAACAAAATATGCAAGCTCCAGCGATCCTGGACTGGTACAAGCATCTCAGAGTTGGAATATATGCTTTGATAAGTTGATCAAAGGATATAGTTTTATACAGACTTGCGGTGAAGCCTGTATTTACAAGAAAGTGAGTGGGAGCACTACAACATTTCTGATAAGTGTATGTGAATGACATAATGTTGATCGGAAATAATGTAGAATTATTCTGCAAAGCAGAAAGGAGTGTTTGAAAGGAGTTTTTCAAAGAAAGACCTCGGTAAAGCTGCTTACATATTGAGCATCAAGATCTATAGAGATAGATCAAGACGCTTGATAAGTTTTTCAATGACTACATACCTTGACAAGATTTTGAAGTAGTTCAAAATGGAACAGTCAAAGAAAGAGTTATTGCATGTGTTACAAGGTGTGAAATAGAAAGAGAATGAAAGTCATTACCTATGCCTCAACCATAGGTTCTATAAAGTATGCCATGTTGTGTACCAGATCTATTGTATACCCTTCACTGATTTTGGCAAGGGAGTACAATAGTGATCTAGGAGTAGATCACTGGACAGCGGTCAAAATTATGCTTAGTGGAATAAGGATATGTTTCTCGATTATGGAGGTGACAAAAAGGTTCGTCATAAAGGGTTACGTCGATGCAAGTTTTGACACTGGTCCAGATGACTCTAAGTATCAATCTGGATACATATTCAAAGAGGGAGCAATTAGCTAGAGTAGCTCCGTGCAGAGCATTGTTGACATAGAAATTTGCAAAATACATAGGGATCTGAATGTGGCAGACCCGTTGACTAAACTTCTCTCACAAGCAAAACATGATCACACCTTAGTACTCTTTGGGTGTTAATCACATAGCAATGTGAACTAGATTAATGACTCTAGTAAACCCTTTGGGTGTTAATCACATGGTGATGTGAACTATTGGTGTTAAATCACATGGTGATGTGAACTAGATTATTAACTCTAGTGCAAGTGGGAGACTGAAGGAAATATGCCCTAGAGGCAATAATAAAGTTATTATTTATTTCCTTTATCATGATAAATGTTTATTATTCATGCTAGAATTGTATTAACCGGAAACATAATACATGTGTGAATACATAGACTAACAGAGTGTCACTAGTATGCCTCTACTTGACTAGCTCGTTGATCAAAGATGGTTAAGTTTCCTAACCATAGACATGAGTTCTCATTTGATTAACGAGATCACATCATTAGGAGAATGATGTGATTGACTTGACCCATTCCGTTAGCTTAGCACTTGATCGTTTAGTATGTTGCTATTGCTTTCTTCATGACTTATACATGTTCCTATGACTATGAGATTATGCAACTCCCATTTACCGGAGGAACACTTTGTGTGCTACCAAACATCACAACGTAACTGGGTGATTATAAAGGTGCTCTACATGTGTTTCCGAAGGTACTTGTTGGGTTGGCGTATTTCGAGATTAGGATTTGTCACTCCGATTGTCGGAGAGGTATCTCTGGGCCCACTCGGTAATGCATATCACTTGAGCCTTGCAAGCATTGCAACTAATGAGTTAGTTGCGAGATGATGTATTACGGAACGAGTAAATAGACTTGCCGGTAACGAGATTGAACTAGGTATTGAGATACCGACGATCGAATCTCGGGCAAGTAACATACCGATGACAAAGGGAACAACGTATGTTGTTATGCGGTTTGACCGATAAAGATCTTCGTAGAATATGTGGGAGCTAATATGAGCATCCAGGTTCTGCTATTAGTTATTGACCGGAGACGTGTCTCGGTCATGTCTACATAGTTCTCGAACCCATAGGGTCCGCACGCTTAAAGTTTCGATGATAGTTATATTATGAGTTTATATGTTTTGATATACCGAAGGTAGTTCGGAGTCCTGGATGTAATCACGGACATGACGAGGAGTCTCGAAATGGTCGAGACATGAAGATTGATATATTAGACGACTATATTCGGACACCGGAATGGTTCCGGGGGTTATCGGATATATACCGAAGTACCGGGCGTTACCGGAACCCGCTAGGGATGGCAATGGGTACCCATTACCCATGTACCCTGCGGGTAAAAACCCTATTAGGGTAAGGGTATGAGACGAAATGTTTCCCATGGGTATATAAATAGGAAAATCTCAAACCCATCAGGTAGAGCGGGTACGGGTTTGGGATCACATAACCCATACCCGCATACCCATGTACCCTTATAAAATCTAACAAATATGGACAAATTACCTCTACACTTTGTTGTGAGTTTTTCAACTTAAAATTTATGACTATGTGCTACTATTTATGACTATGTTTTGATGTTTTGATGTGTAGTTGTTTAAAAGGAAGTGTTGATTTTTATAGAATGTCTTGTTGTTTATAAGTATGTATTTATGTTACTATGTGTTGTTGTTTATAAAATATGATTGTATGTTGTTGTTTATAATTATGTGATGCTCAAATTAATGTTATTCAAACATTTGCGTTTTTACCCGCGGGTACCCATTTACCCTGTCGGGGTGACGGGTGATAGAGGCGGGGTGTCCCGATCTTTCGATGAGATGATAACTATCGATTTGGTGGAGACGACTTTGACGATCCGACTACAAACGTGCACGACGTTGCGCCTTAGCAATCGCTAAACCAACTCCGAGAGGTTATTGACCACGCTGCAGCACAATCAACCTGACCACGAAGGTCTATTCCTGCAAGCAATCGAAGAACAAGCAAGAATATGATAATGCAATCTGAATATTGCAAATATAGATGAAGTATTGATGAAGGTGGGGATCCGTAAGAGGTCTTGGTCTGGTCGTTGGACACAAACGAAGTACACGAAGTTGCAATGGCTAACTTTTAATCTAAACAAATCTCAAGCAAAAAGTTACTAGATGGATCTAATTATATAGGAGTAAGGGGTGGCGGCCAAGGAGGTGGGAGGACGTCCCAAGGCAGCCTAAAACCAACCCTAGGTCGTACAAGGCTCATGGGCCCAAGCGGAGGTGATGCAACACCTTTGGACTTGTTGTTTGACTCAGATTCTGCTGCAGCGTCAGATTGTTTCGTCCATATCTCAACGCTCTGGACGAATTTAAAGGTGATTCCAATTGGTTTGGAAAGAGGATGAAATCTACTTTCCAACAAAAAACGAACCACCCAATTCGGAGTCCGTATGAAAAAGTTCTTGGCGTTTTGAGTCAGGTATGTATGTGTAGTCCGAATCTGAATCCAGAACGTGAGAGACTTGGACTCTATCTTCTCTTGGCCCAAAAGTGACGTGAGAGGACTTTTAGAACAGAACTTAAACTTCTCCTTTTCCCCTATCTTCATATGTGGATTGTACAAATGTCCCATACACCTGCAATTAGACAAAACACAAAAGTGTGTGAAGTATTTTTGTTCTGGATAATGTAAATAGATTATTGAATAGTTGACACTAGAAATCACCTGACAAATATGCATGTATGCAACATTTTTGGTCGTATCCAAGGTAGTCATGTCCTCATCATCATCCCCTTCTTGAAAATAAAGCCGTACTCGGCGTTGCTTTATCTGAAATGTGGCTAACAAAAGAGACAAGGTGTACATGTTGTATATGTATATTTCATCAATTTTTACTTCCCGTGGATTTTGCACATATGACACATGTATACATGAGTAACTTTCATAGTGAATAAAATATAAAGCCAAAATATTATCACCAGAAGTAGAAGGCATGAAAGTATTGCAACTCAGTTTGCACATATAAGTGAAGCTCTTATTCATATGAAAAGATTGACAATATTCATCATTAAACCATCCCAAAATTGGTGAATAAACCTTAATTGCATCAAATTTACATGCTACAACATGCTTAAATAAGCAAACACGCAATAAGTCATTTGACACAGAATCATCACCAAGATTAGAGGTCATATCAAAATGATTAGACATTGGTTCTTTTGCATCAATAGTTAATTCATTGGGTGCACTCAAAAATGTTGGTACTTCAACTGTTTGATCATATGGCGCATTCATGACAGTAACACGATTCTCTAAAATAGGTGATGTGCTCAAATCAACAGGTAACTCAACACATGATGTATTCAAGTTAACTAGGCATGCATCATTCTCATGTGAAGTTATATCATCAATACCTTTGCAGTTACCTTGTTGCAAAGATGTACCTGATGTAGGTACGGATGATGGCAATGTACCATACTCTTGAGATGATGCCGCACTCACAATCTGAGTTGTGGCTGCTCTAGTAGGTGCAACGGTCGAGGAACCAACCGGTGGTGGTGAGCATGAACTGGAATAGTTGTTGTTGTAGTCACCCAATGCGTCCTCCTGCAACTGTCTCTCGAAGGTACAAGCACGAACATACATACCAGTAATGCAACGAGGAATATACTGAAATCTGGTGTGAATATCAAGGTTCAAACCACCAAAAACTCTATTCATTGTATCATCCTCAGATTCTTCTATGTCACAATGATGCATATAAGATTTGAACTCTTGGTAGTAAGCATGAACAGTGTTGTTGCCTTGTTTAAATTGTTCAAATTTGTGAAGCAATTCACGACGATAGTAAGGAGGGAAAAATTGTTGTCTCATTACATCTTTCAAATCTTTCCAAGTTGTGGGTTGGTTATCAATCTTTTTCTTACAATGCACACTCCACCAAACAGAAGCAAAACCAGTAAATGCTCTAGTGACAGCTCGTACTCGCTCAAGTTTAGAAAAGTCATGGTGACTAAAAACTTGTTCTACTTCAAGCTCCCAAGCTAGATAAATAGCAGGATTAAATCTACCCTCAAATGACGATAAAGAGATAACCTGACCATGTGCTTGTGTGTGTTGTCCCAAGTCTCGTGATGGTGATGATGTGTCCGTCGTCCAAGAACTTCTGTCTCCGGAACCTGTCATGATTAGTAGAAACAAGAAACAAAATTTGAGAATAATGTTCCTATGAACTACTAGGATGTGGTTGTAAAGTGCTCACAGTAAAGCAAATATCAATATCTTACAAGTTCTTACCATGCGGCAGGTGGTGACAGGCAACCAGCGGTGTCAAATAACTCTGAAGATTGTGTAAAGCGATTGCCAGGGGAACGTACGTATACACGATGTAGAAATATGTGGAGCTGGGTTGGCTATATATGGTAGCAAAAGATTAGCAATAATCAATTCAAAGATGCAATGCTGAATAAACGCTCAACGACGGTACTGTGCTGGTCCTAGGCTAGACCGGACTAGAGACGCGAGCCTAGAACACTAATGAGGTCACGACGTAGCACAACTAGCATAAATGAAGAATACTAAGTAGCTCTGGATAGCAAGATATAAGTGAAGATCACAACGGCAGTAAAGATAATGATGAAAAACAACTGCCAAGTAGGATATAGAACAACTCTCTCTCCAACTTTCCTCTTGAAAAGTTTGAGCCAATTTTCTGATAAATTTTTTCAAAGAATGCTACTAACTCAAGCTTTCCAATGCAAAAATAAATCACTCAATTCTGAATTGATATGAGGAGTCAAAGAATTCCAAAACTGGCCTGAAAATATTGGAATAAGATGTGTCCGCGAACTTCGGAGGGCAAAAAGACCTATTTAGAAGCTGATTTGGAGGTGTCAAATATTGAACTAGCCTCTGCAACTATTTAGATGCGTCTCGTCGCTAGCTTTCGTTTGAGTACTCGTGGAGCCAAAACGGACTTCGTATGAGGAAGTTATGCCTGTTTTACTAAACAGTGCACAAAACAGATTCCAATCCGAATTCAACTACGAGATTGAGTCTAGATAGATCCGATTTTTTTTTCTTAGCTCTTTTTTTTCTCACACTTTTTTTTCTTTTTCTTTCTCTTTTTTTCCTCTGACTTTTTTTTTACTTTTTCTGTCGTTTTTTTCTCTCACTCTTTCCAAAACAAACTAGATAAGATGCAGATTGGACCAAGTGAAGATGTGAACAATCTCAACTATGATTATGACAATGAACGATGGGTAGCATGTGGTGGAAATTGATGGATGGGTGGTGGACAGTGGAAGGGATAATTATGCAGCGGTGGCGTGACTAATGTGAGCAGAACTCGAAACTCTAAACGAACTAGACACTAAGACCAGCAACTCGACACGACGATGCAGCCGATAATTCAATGATGCAAACAATGAAAAGAAATTTGCAAGGGCTCAGACTGGCTAGGACAAAGGATGAATAGATCTAACTTTTTTTGGGGGGGGGGGGTTCTTGGACAATAGGTAAGAAAATAAATCTAATCTAGGGATGACTGGAAATTCTCACCAGGCAACCTGAAAACTGATACCACTTGATAGAGGCGGGGTGTCCCGATCTTTCGATGAGATGATAACTATCGATTTGGTGGAGACGACTTTGACGATCCGACTACAAACGTGCACGACGTTGCGCCTTAGCAATCGCTAAACCAACTCCGAGAGGTTATTGACCACGCCGCAGCACAATCAACCTGACCACGAAGGTCTATTCCTGCAAGCAATCGAAGAACAAGCAAGAATATGATAATGCAATCTGAATATTGCAAATATAGATGAAGTATTGATAAAGGTGGGGATCCGTAAGCGATCTTGGTCTGGTTGTTGGACACAAACGAAGTACACGAAGTTGTAATGGCTAACTTTTAATCTAAACAAATCCCAAGCAAAAAGCTACTAGATGGATCTAATTATATAGGAGTAAGGGGTGGCAGCCAAGGAGGTGGGAGGACGTCCAAAGGCAGCCTAAAACCAACCCTAGGTCGTACAAGGCTCATGGGCCCAAGTGGAGGTGATGCAACACCTTTGGACTTGTTGTTTGACTCGGATTCTGCTGCAGCGTCAGATTGTTTCGTCCATATCTCAACGCTCCGGACGAATTTAAAGGTGATTCCAATTGGTTTGGAAAGAGGATGAAATCTACTTTCCAACAAAAAACGAATCACCCAATTCGGAGTCCGTATGAAAAAGTTCTTGGCGTTTTGAGTCAGGTATGTATGTGTAGTCCGAATCTGAATCCAGAACGTGAGAGACTTGGACTCTATCTTCTCTTGGCCCAAAAGTGACGTGAGAGGACTTTTTGAACAGAACTTAAACTTATCCTTTTCCCCTATCTTCATATGTGGATTGTACAAATGTCCCATACACCTGCAATTAGACAAAACACAAAAGTGTGTGAAGTATTTTTATTCTGGATAATATAAATAGATTATTGAATAGTTGACACTAGAAATCACCTGACAAATATGCATGTATGCAACATTTTTGGTCGTATCCAAGGTAGTCATGTCCTCATCAACGGGTGTGGGAAAAAATTGTACCCACTAGCGGGTATGGGTACGGGTGATGGGTAAGCTCAAATGGGACGGGTAAGGGTATGGGGTGGCTCCACCCGTACCCAAACCCTGCGGGTGCCATCCCTAGAACCCCCCGGGGGGTTTAATGGGCCTACATGGGCCTTAGTGGAGAAGAGGAGGGGCGGCCAGGGCAGGCCGCGCGCCCCCTCCCCCTCTAGTCCGAATTGGACAAGGAGGGGGCGGCGTCCCCCTTTCCTTCTTCTCCTCCTCCTCCTTCCCCCCTTCTCCTAATCCAACAAGGAAGGGAGGGAGTCCTACTCCCGGTGGGAGTAGGACTCCTCCTGGCGAGCCCCTCTCCTGGTCGGCCGCCTCTCCCTCCTTGCTCCTCTATATACGGGGGCAGGGGGCACCCCAAAGAAACAACGATTGATCATTGATCTTTTAGCCGTGTGCGGTGCTCCCCTCCACCATAGTCCACCTCGATAATATCGTAGCGGTGCTTAGGCGAAGCCCTGCGTCGATAGAACATCATCATCGTCGCCACGTCGTTATGCTGACAAAACTCTCCCTCAACACTTGGCTGGATCGGAGTTCGAGGGACGTCATCGGGCTGAACGTGTGCTGAACTCGGAGGTGCGTTCGGTACTTGATCGGTCGGATCATGAAGACGTACGACTACATCAATCGCGTTGTGCTAACGCTTCCGCTTCCGGTATACGAGGGTACGTGGACACACTCTCCCCTCTCGTTGCTATGCATCACCATGATCTTGCGTGTGCGTAGGAATTTCTTTGAAATTACTCTGTTCCCCAACATTTCTTTGAGACCAGATGGATCCACTTAGTGAGACCGATTCGTGATGACCTAAGCAGTACCTCATTTTGGAAATTTTGAATGGTTTCACTCACTGGTTCTGAAGTGAAATCAATTGGTTACAAAAACTTGGCACATGCACTTTGGTGGGACCCAATGTCATCTCGGTTGTACCGAGTTTCTAGGGATTGGCTTATGGCACTGTATGGTGTATCTCTATGAGTCCGAATGGGAGCACTTCGATGGTACTGAGTTTGGACTTAGCGTTTTGTACAGTGCGGAATGTGGGAAAGTGGTTGAGGGTTTTGGAGCAATATCTTCAAGCACTTGAGCAAATTACTCATGATCAAAACCTCATTCCCTCTTAATAGTATTGGCTTTCCTATGGACTCAATGTGATCTTTGACCACTTAACCAAAGAATGTATAGTCTTGAAGCTTTTACTAATGCTTGTTCTTTGTAGCTTGAGGGGTCTACATCTCCATCCATCTATAAGACAATGTTGAACTCTTCCTGAAGTATACTAGTTGAAAGTGTTAGTCCAACAACATGTATGTTGACATGAATTACCAAAACCACCAAGGGAGAAAATGTGCTTTCAAACTGGTGTAGTAACTTCCGGTTCGGTTGTGCGGACAACTTCTAGAACAAATTCCAGTTCATTAGTCCAGCTTACCTTCGCCGGAGATTCAGCAATCTCGTCAAGCTGTACTGTCCTCCCACTTACTTCTTTAGTGAGGAACTCCTTCATGATAAACTGTCCATTCTTTGCGACAAACACTTTGTCCTCGGAATTTTGGTAGTAGGAATACCCAATTCTCTCCTTGGGATAACCTACAAAGTAACATTTATTTGCTTTGGGATCGAGCTTATTTGGCTGTAAACGCTTTACATAAGTATCACAACCCCAAATCTTGAGATGCGACAAATAGGGTTTCTTACCATTCCATAACTCATATGGTGTCGTCTCGATAGACTTAGACGGTGCCCTGTTTAGTGTATATGTTGTTGTTTTAAGTGCATATCCCCAAAAATGATATAGGAAGATCGGTAGGTGACATCACTCAAATGTTTGCTAAACTCATGACTTAGATATTGTCCTCCATGATCTGATAGTAGAATCGTTATCTTTTTGCCACATCGTCATCTTCCTCTTGGGAGTGGCTCCTCGGCTGCCAGTTGAACCGCTTTTTGGCGGTGTGTGAGAAAAAGGCGGAAGACCTTGTTGGACGGGGTCTTAAAGCGACACGTTGTTGATATAGAACCATTCAGTCGCCCATGTCTCGACATCCTCCTTCGGGGTACCGGGGACGTAACCTGCCCTGGCAATCCGGCACACCATGGCTCCTCCCACTTCCTAGATAGAGTTGTTACATGAACAAGGTGCCAGGCAAAAATACTTTTGCCATAATCCGAAGTGGGCCTCACAACCGAGGAAGGCCTCAGAAAGGGCAACAAAACTCGCTATGTGGAGAATAGAATTTGGAGTAAGATGGTGGAGTTCGATCCCGTAGAACTCCAAGAGGCCCCTAGGGAATGGGTGAATAGGGAAGCCAAGGCCTTGAAGGAGGAAGGGGATGAAGCAGACCCTCTCCTCTCCATGAGGTGTGGGATAGTTGTTATTAATGACCTTTATATCTGTGGATTACAACCAGGGCCAAAAAGATGTCAAATTTCGATCGGGTAAATACCCTTAGGTGGCAGGCAATTGAGCTGCATCTGGGTAATGGAGAAACTTTTCCAATCTTCTTGGAGACAGCTGTTGGGGCGCTTTGACAAACTGGGAGCATCCGCCATTGTTGAAGCTCTAGGAGCAAGGCGAGGAGGGAGAGTTGTGGACAAGTAAGGAGGAAGCGGGCATGGTAGAAAGAGTTACTTCCCCTATCGCCCTTTTATTTACCACGATGGGATGCTTGAGTCCCTAGTAGTTACTCCGCGTGTTCCCAGGCGTCAAGCTTTATTTTGAAAACGTGGGCCAGGAACGGATCTTCGGGCCCACCACGTCTCCCTTGGGCGGGTATGTCGAGATGTGTGGCCACTAAAGATTACCGAGAGTCGTTGGAGATCCTTAGAAAATATGACTTCCCCTACGATGAATTAACCTCGGGGAGTTGTCTTCAGATTTTTGAAAATGTCAGGCTAGTTAAGACCCTGAATATGCGAAGTACGTTGATGCTCGGAAGCATATCAATGGTGCCGAGAGGGGGGGGTCTTGTTAAAAGATATCTCCCATTATTTCATTATCATGTAAAACACATGGTCACGGTCGGGAAGGCCAAGAAAAACTCGAAGCGGAGCATATCCTCGGAATCAGGAGCCGACGTGGAGGATGGAACTCGTCTGCGAAGCCGAAGACTCAAAATTGTGAAATTACCCTGAAGAAGATGTCTGATGTCCTCGGCCTGAAAGACTAGTTCAGGGGCTGCTGTTGGTGTCCTGGATTATGGGGTGCTTCCTCGACTATGGGGTGCTTGCCACGGCCTGCCGGTTATGGCCGGGACGAGGACCCCCTAATGATTGATGAATGGGTCATGCAGACCTTGGCCCTCAACGTAATCAAGATGAAGATCTCTGGAGGACTTGGCGTACACTTCAAGGCATATTTGAATGACCAACATGCTTATCCCTAGATTGTAACTGACCATGTGTAATCCATAGATATCCCAGGTGCCTATATAAGCCGTGGGGTTTAGACCGTAGAGGCACAACTACAAGTTTTAGAGCTTAGAACTCCTTCTTACGATCTCGAGGTAGATCATACTATACTCAGTACCCCCATCACAATCAATATATCAAAACAGGATGTAGCGTTTTACCTCTTTGACAGGGCCTGGATCTACGTAAACACCGTGTCCCTACTCTCTCCTGTTATCATCTAGCTTAGATCACCAAGCTTGGGACGCCCTACCCGAGATCTGCCGGTTCGAGCATCGATAGAAAGGGAGCACCGGCGGGGGGACAGGCGCAGCGCCATGCGCGGGGCAGAGTTCGCAGACTCCGATGTCGCGCTACTAAAAATCCTGGTGGACCGAGAGCTCGCAACAGCCTGGGACCTCGACTGGTCGAAAACAACAGTGGAGACGAGCAAGCACCGTCTCCGCCCCTCGACGAGGTGATGGCAAAGTACGTCAAGGAGTGGTCTCTCCTCGAGACCAATGCCGTTGCCGCCTCCGGCAACTCCCACTGCCCGTCTCTCCTCCCGCCCACGTCTGCGATGTTTGCGAGCGCCCGGCGGTGGCAGGGAAGCCCTACCGAAGCCCTGCGCCCTATCGCCGCTCGAAGCTCGACGACGACGGTGGTGCGGCCCAGCCCAACATGGTAGTTTAGGTTTATTTTGTTTTAGTTCATTGGACGAAATATTATCCAGTTTTACGTAAAAATTACCTAAGTTTGAATGAAAATCGTCTAGCCTATTTAAATTTGCATCAACTTTTTTTTTGTTAAATTCCAACCGGACATTTGCGGATAATTTTTGAACCGGCGGCTTCCATGCATCCATTCATGGACGGTGTGCGGATGGATACGGTGTCCGATTTGAAAGGAGAGTAAGGGGTTAAAAAATATGCTCTACCTAAAATACACTCTGTGTGCCGTGTAAAAATCAGAGACTCAAAAGCGAGACATTGGGCAGGGGGCCGCGCATACGTGTGACCAGCTCGTCGACACGTTCGAAAGGGTGAATCGGAAAGGGCTCAACCCCCAGCCACGCGTCCGTACGGAATGACGGCCCAAGTAGCGAGGTGTGCAAAAGGGTCGCGGGCACAGCTGCGTTGAGCTTTACATCTAGCCCATGCATGCACACACACACATACACATACACAGAGTAGGATGCATGGATGGATGGATGGAACTGATGATTTGTGTGGTGGTAGCTGCTGGCAGCCTGAATGCCTGATCCCCACAGCCGCTGAGCTTTCGGACGAAAAGCTGCTTAGCGTGCATGGGCAGGTCATAAAGTCACGCTTCTCCTTCTCATCGTCTCTGCGATAATACTAGACCTACGTAAATATCTTACGTACACTTACGTACCCTTCCCTAAATACTCTTCTCCCCCCCTCCCCCCCGATTTCAACCAGGGTGGGCCCCAGCCACTAATCTTAATCCAATTAACTACCTCCAAATCAGTCTTTACGTAAAAGTCTCACGCAAGCTATAGCGTGTCTCCTTCTCGTGTTGCATGTACACGTACCGGTGCATGACACTTGTTACGACTTGCTTAATTTGGCCCAGCGTGACGCATCAATTATTTGACACTAGTACAGACTAGATCGATCGACACGGGTGGGTGCATGGATCAGATGGTTACCTTTTGCCGATAGGGACTGGTCGAGTGATCCATCCGATCGGTCGATCAATCATCGGCGTGCATGCAGCCGTGGCTAGGCAGTAGCACATGCGGATGCAGTCTGGTTCTTCGCTAGTACCATGGTTTTGCCATGCGACGCAACACGCAAGTATATATCTTGTGTCATTAACACACATACAACGTGCGTGCGTGCGTGCATGCATGTGTGTATAGGCGAGGATGACGAGCACTTCAACTATCTGCATCTTCGCAAGAACCTCGACTGTACTCCACAACACATATCTCTCCCGGTTCCTCAAAAGAGGAAAATCTCTCCCGGCCCTCCTCCCTCCCAATCCCAAGCCAAAACAAAAACACAAAGGGTACGACTCAAATCTGCACGTGCGCGAATTGTAGCTTGAATGCTATTGCTACCTAGGCCTAGGCCATGACTTATCCGCTAATTTCAACCGGCCGGCCGGCCGGCTACCTACCAGCCGCTAACTATTCCAAAAGTCAAAATGCTCGCAGCGTGCAGCAGTTTAAAAGTTGCAGCTTTGGAATATATGAATGTTGGACAAATTAAAGATGACGTACATGCCGTACGTACGTGCGGTCACTAGATATGATACAGCACACTGATTGATCAACCTACTACCTCTCTCTCAGTTTATAGGATGTGCGCGTACCCCAGATCGTTAATTTACCTAACCTAATACAAGTCATATATTGCAAAAAATATACCAACATAAACTACGGAGTTTCTACTTTTAAAAGGTATACTTTTTGTGTTATATAGTTTATATTAGGATGATATAATTGACAACCTAGGTATACGCGCAGGACTTGTAAACTGAAACGGAGGTAGTACCAACAATAGACTTCCCCGTTGGAATTAATAAATTGGTTTCAAATTACAGCACAAAAACTTGACCATGCATGCAGATGGTTTAGTTACCTTTCTCCCGTTCACACGAATTCATAGTTCCATTTCATTTGGTTCATCCAGGTCTCAAAGTTACCTTTCTACACGGTCGCACCATAGTGACACCGGAGGCGACACCTCGCTGCTACCAGCATCCCCGCCTCTGGCTCCCTTGCCACGGTGGTCGCGGGCTTGATACCAAAGGAGGGGGAACTCATTTTCCGCTTGATGGGTCACTGTACAAGCGGAAAGGCATGGTCCGACTATCTTGCTAGGGCGGCGGCCCTGGGAAGTGGTGGTGCCTCTTTGAGTGGTGTGGCCGCAGTGGGCGTCGAGAAATCGACATAGGGAGCGAACGACAATAATTTCGGTGCCTCTTGCCAGATCTAATGCTGGTGGCCACTTTGTGTCCATGGTTCGGCTTGGACGGAGGGTGGTGTAGGTGCTCTCTCCCTAGAGCTTCGAGACCATGGCCTGGTGTGGGGCGTCCGACGGCAGCTATAGCGCGGTACGGAAGGTCGTTTGATGGTTGTTTGGTGGGTAATTTGTTCACATATCTGTGGTGGACCTGCTCAGGGACGAATTTAAGGCGTCGAGGGGGGTAGTGGTTCTCGTAACCACATTTTCTCACGCCATGATAGCCCCTCCCTTTATGCGTGAAACCTGGCTTCGTTCCTAGTGCTGCTACAGATCAGGGATGTCCACCATGGACCGTGGTGTTGTGGTGGCTCCGTTTGTGGTGGTGGGCATGCTGACCTGGTGGCGAAGACGCTGGGCTTGCTCCTCGTCTGGAAGACTCTAGCTTGCGAGGATGTCTAAGAGGCGACTCCGAATGTGGTGGTTGTTGTGCATTGTTGCTGGTCGCGTGGGCGGTGGAGCACTGACCAGTGGTGATTGTCGACGCCGTCGTGTCGGCACCAGGATGGTGGCACAGTGACGCTGACACTTGGGGGTGGACCAGGGGCGGTCATGCCAGTTAAGGTGTCGAGTGGTTTGTCGACTGTGTTGGTGGTTGGCGATGATGAGATGGCACCTAAGGCAGATGATTGGGCATGATGCTATGATGAGGGGTATGGTGGACTCAACGTGAAATCGTAGCACCGGTTTCGAAGGATGTCGAGGACAGCGGCTTCCTTGGACATTGTTTCCCTTCTTGGAAGTGCCATCGTCGAGCCCTTGCACCTCCCTTGAAGGATGGATCTTGAGCTATTCGGGTGAAAACTCAAGCTTTGGCCTCGACCGGAGTGGGTGTTGGGGGGGAGGGGGGGCTTCGGGATTCTTCTAATAGACTATGATGGTATGTGTTGTCCTTTGATTTTTCATCCTCTAGGCAAGTGCATGGCCTCGAAGCTGGTGACAGGGAGGCGGCTCCAAAGATCGCCTTTGTGTTGCTGGGTGTCGAGTCTGGTCACTTAGGTGACAGATGTGTGAGCGGTAAACGTCTTACCCAGCTAGGGCGTCGTGTTTCATGTTATATAGTAGGGAGCCAAAACCCTAGATGGCATACAACATGCGGTTACAAGAGATAAGACTTGGGAGAGAAGAAAGGAGAAGATGGTTACATGAATATCTCATACAAACTACCTCCTAGTCTATATCTCTATCATATCTCAAGATAAACACGGCAACATGGCCTGGCCCGCATATGTATGATGTTTGTGTTGGGGAACGTAGTAATTTCAAAATTTTCCTACGCACACACAAGATCATGATGATGCATAGCAACGAGAGGGGAGAGTGTTGTCTACGTACCCTCGTAGACCGAAGCGGAAGCGTTGACGCAACGTAGAGGAAGTAGTCGTACGTCTTCCCGGTCCAACCGATCCAAGCACCGTTACTCCGGCACCTCCGAGTTCTTAGCACACGTTCAGCTCGATGACGCTCCCCGGGCTCCCATCCAGCAAAGCTTCGGGGATGAGTTTCGTCAGCACGACGGCGTGATGACGATGATGATGTTCTACCGACGCAGGGCTTCGCCTAAGCACCGCAACGATATGACCGAGGTGGAATATGGTGGAGGGGGGCACCGCACACGGCTAAGGAACAATCACGAAGATCAACTTGTGTGTCTCTGGGGTGCCCCCCTGCCCCCGTATATAAAGGAGCAAGGGAGGAGGAGGCCGGCCCTAGGAGGAGGGCGCGCCAAGTGGAGTCCTACTCCCACTTTCCTAGTCCAACTAGGAGAAGGGGAGAAAGGAGGGAAGTGGAGAAGGAAGGGAGAGGGGGGCCGCGCCCCAAACCCCTTGTCCAATTCGGACTGGGCTTGGGAGGGGCGCGCGCCACCTCCTGGCTCCTTCCCACTAAAGCCCATTAAGGCCCAATACTCTTCCCCGTATTCCCGTAACTCCCCGGTACTCCCAAAAATACCCGAACCACTCAGAACCTTTCCGATGTCCGAATATAGTCGTCCAATATATCGATCTTTACATCTCGACCATTTCGAGACTCCTCGTCATGTCCCCGATCTCATCCGGGACTCCAAACTCCTTCGGTACATCAAAACTCATAAACTCATAATATAATTGTCATCGAAACCTTAAGCGTGCGGACCCTACGGTTCGAGAACAATGTAGACATGACCGAGACATGTCTCCGGTCAATAACCAATAGCGGAACCTGGATGCTCATATTGGCTCCTACATATTCTACGAAGATCTTTATCGGTCAGACCGCATAACAACATACGTTGTTCCCTTTGTCATCGGTATGTTACTTGCCCGAGATTCGATCGTCGGTATCTCAATACCTAGTTCAATCTCGTTACCGGCAATTCTCTTTACTCGTTCCGTAATACATCATCTCGCAACTAACTCATTAGTTGCAATGCTTGCAAGGCTTATGTGATGTGCATTACCGAGAGGGCCCAGAGATACCTCTCCGACAATCGGAGTGACAAATCCTAATCTCAAAATACGCCAACCCAACATCTACCTTTGGAGACACCTGTAGAGCTCCTTTATAATCACCCAGTTACATTGTGACGTTTGGTAGCACACAAAGTGTTCCTCCGGTAAACGGGAGTTGCATAATCTCATAGTCATAGGAACATGTATAAGTCATGAAGAAAGCAATAGCAACACACTAAACGATCGAGTGCTAAGCTAACGAAATGGGTCATGTCAATCACATCATTCTCCTAATGATGTGATCCCGTTAATCAAATGACAACTCATGTCTATGGCTAGGAAACTTAACCATCTTTGATTAACGAGCTAGTCAAGTAGAGGCATACTAGTGACACTCTGTTTGTCTATGTATTCACACATGTATTATGTTTCCGGTTAATACAATTCTAGCATGAATAATAAACATTTATCATGATATAAGGAAATAAATAATAACTTTATTATTTCCTCTAGGGCATATTTCCTTCAGTCTCCCACTTGCACTAGAGTCAATAATCTAGTTCACATCGCCATGTGATTTAACAGCAATAGTTTACATCACCATGTGATTAACACCCATAGTTCACATCGATATGTGATCAACACCCAAAGCGTTTACTAGAGTCAATAATCTAGTTCACATCGCTATGTGATTAACACCCAGAGAGTACTAAGGTGTGATCATGTTTTGCTTGTGAGAGAAATTTAGTCAACGGGTCTGCCACATTCAGATCCGTATGTATTTTGCAAATTTCTATGTCAACAATACTCTGCTCGGAGCTACTCTAGCTAATTGCTCCCACTTTCAATATGTATCTAGATTGAGACTTAGAGTCATCTAGATTAGTGTCAAAACTTGCATCGACGTAACCTTTTACGACGAATCTTTTAGTCACGTCCATAATTGACAAACATATCCTTATTCCACTAAGGATAATTTTGACCGCTGTCCAGTGATCTACTCCTAGATCACTATTGTACTCCCTTGCCAAAATCAGTGTAGGGTATACAATAGATCTGGTACACAGCATGGCATACTTTTATAGAAACTATGGCTGAGGCATAGGGAATGACTTTCATTCTCTTTCTATCTTCTGCCGTGGTCGAGCTTTGAGTCTTACTCAATTTCACACCTTGTAACACAGACAAGAACTCTTTCTTTGACTGTTCCATTTTGAACTACTTCAAAATCTTTGTCAAGGTATGTACTCATTGAAAAAACTTATCAAGCATTTTGATCTATCTCTATAGATCTTGATGCTCAATATGTAAGCAGCTTCACCGAGGTCCTTCTTCGAAAAACTCCTTTCAAATACTCCTTTATGCTTTGCAGAATAATTCTACATTATTTCCGATCAACAATATGTCATTTACATATACTTATCAGAAATGCTGCAGTGCTCCCACTCACTTTCTTGTAAATACAGGCTTCACCGCAAGTCTGTATAAAACTATATGCTTTGATTATCTTATCAAAGCGTATATTCCAACTCCGAGATGCTTGCACCAGTCCATAGATGGATCGCTGGAGCTTGCATATTTTGTTAACACCTTTAGGATTGACAAAACCTTCTAGTTGAATCGTACACAACTCTTCTTTAACAAATCCATTGAGGAATGCAGTTTTGTTTATCCATTTGCCAGATTTCATAAAATGCGGCAATTGCTAACATGATTCGGACAGACTTAAGCATAGATACGAGTGAGAAACTCTCATCGTAGTCAACACCTTGAACTTGTCGAAAACCTTTTGCGACAATTCTAGCTTTGTAGATAGTAACACTACTATCAGCGTCCGTCTTCCTCTTGAAGATCCATTTATTTTCTATGGCTTGCCAATCATCGGGCAAATCCATCAAAGTCCATACTTTGTTCTCATACATGCATCATATCTCAGATTTCATGGCCTCAAACCATTTCGCGGAATCTGGGCTCATCATCGCTTCCTCATAGTTCGTAGGTTCATCATGGTCAAGTAACATGACCTCCAGAATAGGATTACCGTACCACTCTGGTGCGGATCTCACTCTGGTTGACCTACGAGGTTCGGTAGTAACTTGATCCAAAGTTACATGATCATCATCATTATCTTCCTCACTAATTGGTGTAGTAGTCACAGGAACAGATTTCTGTGATGAACTACTTTCCAATAAGGGAGAAGGTACAATTACCTTATCAAGTTTTTTTACTTTCCTCCCACTCACTTCTTTCGAGAGAAACTCCTTCTCTAGAAAGGATCCATTCTTAGCAACGAATGTCTTGCCTTCGGATCTGTGATAGAAGGTGTACCCAACAGTCTCCTTTGGGTATCCTATGAAGACATATTTCTCCGATTTTGGTTTGAGCTTATCAGGATGAAACTTTTTCATATAAGCATTACAACCCCAAACTTTAAGAAACGACAACTTTGGTTTCTTGCCAAACCACAGTTCAGATTGTGTCGTCTCAACGGACTTAGATGGTGCCCTTTTTAACGTGAATGCAGCTGTCTCTAATGCATAACCCCAAAACGATAGTGGTAAATCGGTAAGAAATATCATAGATTGCACTATATCAAATAAAGTACGGTTATGACGTTCGGACACAACATTATGCTGTGGTGTTCCAGGTGGCATGAGTTTGTGAAACTATTTCACATTGTTTTAATTGAAGACCAAACTCGTAACTCAAATATTCTACCTCTGCGATCATATCGTAGAAACTTTTATTTTTGTTACGATGATTCTCCACTTCACTCTGAAATTCTTTGAACTTTTCAAATGTTTCAGACTAGTGTTTCATCAAGTAGATATACCCATATCTGCTCAAATCATATGTGAAGGTCAGAAAATAATGATACCCGCCACGAGCCTTAACACTCATAGGATCGCATACATTAGTATGTATTATTTCCAACAAGTCAGTTTCTCGCTCCATTGTTCCGTAGAACGGAGTTTTAGTCATCTTGCCCATAAGGTATGGTATGTAAGCATCAAGTGATTCATAATCAAGTGATTCCAAAATCCCAACAGCATGGAGTTTCTTCATGCGCTTTACACCAATATGACCTAAACGGCAGTGCCACAAATAAGTTGCACTATGATTATTAACTTTGCATCTTTTTGGTTTCAATATTATGAATATGTGTATCACTACGATCGAGATCCGATGAACCATTTTCATTGGGTGTGTAACCATATAAGGTTTTATTCATGTAAACAGAACAACAATTTATTCTCTTACTTAAATGAATAACCGTATTGCAATAAACATGATCAAATCATATTCATGCTCAACACCAAATAACACTTATTTAGGTTCCACACTAATCCCGAAAGTATAGGGAGTGTGCGATAATGATCCTATCAATCTTGGAACTACTTCCAACACACATCGTCACTTCACCCTTAACTAGTCTCTGTTTATTCTGCAACTCCCGTTTCAAGTTACTAATCATAGCAACTGAACTAGTATCAAATACTTAGGGGTTGCTATAAACACAAGTAAAGTACACATCAATAACATGTATATCAAATATACCTTTGTTTACTTTGCCATCCTTTCTTATCCGCCAAATACTTGGGGCAGTTTTGCTTCCAGTGACCAGTCCCTTTGCAGTAGAAGCACTTAGTCTCAGGCTTAGGTCTAGACTTGGGCTTTTCACTTGAGCAGCAACTTGCTTGCCGTTCTTCTTGAAGTTCCCCTTCTTCCCTTTGCCCTTTTCTTGAAACTAGTGGTCTTGTTAACCATCAACACTTGATGTTTTTCTTGATTTCTACCTTCGTCGATTTTAGCATCACGAAGAGCTTGGGAATTACTTTCGTCATCCCTTGCATATTATAGTTCATCACGAAATTCTACTAACTTGGTGATGGTGACTAGAGAATTCTGTCAATCACTATCTTATCTGGAAGATTAACTCCCACTTGATTCAAGCGATTGTAGTACCCAGACAATCTGAGCACATGCTCACTAGTTGAGCAATTCTCCTCCATCTTTTAGCTATAGAACTTGTTAGAGACTTCATATCTCTCAACTCGGGTATTTGCTTGAAATATTAACTTCAACTCCTGGAACATCTCATATGGTCCATGACATTCAAAATGTTTTTGAAGTCCCGATTCTAAGCCGTTAAGCATGGTGCACTAAACTATCATGTAGTCATCATATTGAGCTAGCCAAACATTCATAATGTCTGCATCTGCTCCTGCAATAGGTCTGTCACCTAGCGGTGCATCAAGGACATAATTCTTCTGTGCAGCAATGAGGATAAACCTCAGATCACGGATCCAATCCGCATCATTGCTCCTAACACCTTTCAACACAATTTTCTCTAGGAACATATCAAAATAAACATATGAAAGCAACAACGCGAGCTATTGATCTACAACATAGATATGCTAATACTACCAGGACTAAGTTCATGATAAATTAAAGTTCAATTAATCATATTACTTAAGAACTCCCACTTAGATAGACATCCCTCTAATCTTCTAAGTGATCACGTGATCCAAATCAACTAAACCATAACCGATCATCACGTGAAATGGATTAGTCTTCAATGGTGAACATCATTATGTTGATCATATCTACTATATGATTCACGCTCGACCTTTCGGTCTCCGTGTTCCGAGGCCATATCTGCATATGCTAGGCTCGTCAAGTATAACCCGAGTATTCTGCCTGTGCAAAACTGGCTTGCACCCGTTGTAGATGGACGTAGAGCTTATCACACCCGATCATCACGTGGTGTCTGGGCACGACGAACTTTGGCAACGGTGCATACTCAGGGAGAACACTTCTTGATAATTTAGTGAGAGATCATCTTATAATGCTACCGTCAATCAAAGCAAGATAAGATGCATAAAAAAGATAAACATCACATGCAATCAATATAAGTGATATGATATGGCCATCATCATCTTGTGCTTGTGATCTCCATCTCCGAAGCACCGTCATGATCACCATCGTCATCGGCGCGACACCTTGATCTCCATCGTAGCATCGTTGTCGTCTCGCCAATCTTATGCTTCTACGACTATCGCTACCGCTTAGTGATAAAGTAAAGCATTACAGGGCGATTGCATTGCATACAATAAAGCGACAACCATATGGCTCCAGCCAGTTGTCGATAACTCAGTTACAAAACATGATCATCTCATACAATAAAATTTAGCATCATGCCTTGACCATATCACATCACAACATGCCCTGCAAAAACAAGTTAGACGTCCTCTACTTTGTTTGTTGCAAGTTTTACGTGGCTGCTACGGGCTTAAGCAAGAACCAATCTCACCTACGCATCCACAACGATAGTTTGTCAAGTTGATGCCGTTTTAACCTTCACAAGGACCGGGCGTAGCCACACTCGGTTCAACTAAAGTTGGAGAAACTGGCACCCGCCAGCCACCTGTGTGCAAAGCACGGCGGTAGAACTAGTCCCGCGTAAGCGTACGCGTAATGTCGGTCCGGGCCGCTTCATCCAACAATACCGCCGAACCAAAGTATGACATGCTGGTAGGCAGTATGACTTATATCGCCCACAACTCACTTGTGTTCTACTCGTGCATATAACATCAAACTATAAAAAACCTGGCTCGAATGCCACTGTTGGGGAACGTAGTAATTTCAAAATTTTCCTACGCACACACAAGATCATGGTGATGCATAGCAACGAGAGGGGAGAGTGTTGTCTATGTACCCTCGTAGACCGAAGCGGAAGCGTTGACGCAACATAGAGGAAGTAGTCGTACGTCTTCCCGGTCCAACCGATCCAAGCACCGTTACTCCGGCACCTCCGAGTTCTTAGCACACGTTCAGCTCGATGACGCTCCCCGGGCTCCGATCCAGCAAAGCTTCGGGGATGAGTTCCGTCAGCACGACGGCGTGATGACGATGATGATGTTCTACCGACGCAGGGCTTCGCCTAAGCACCGCAACGATATGACCGAGGTGGAATATGGTGGAGGGGGGCACCGCACACGGCTAAGGAACGATCACGAAGATCAACTTGTGTGTCTCTAGGGTGTCCCCCTGCCCCCGTATATAAAGGAGCAAGGGAGGAGGAGGCCGGCCCTAGGAGGAGGGCGCGCCAAGGGGAGTCCTACTCCCACCGGGAGTAGGACTCCTTCTTTCCTAGTCCAACTAGGAGAAGGGGAGAAAGGAGGGAAGTGGAGAAGGAAGGGAGAGGGGGGCCGCGCCCCAAACCCCTTGTCCAATTCGGACTGGGCTTGGGAGGGGCGCGCGCCACCTCCTGGCTCCTTCCCACTAAATCCCATTAAGGCCCAATACTCTTCCCCGTATTCCCGTAACTCCCCGGTACTCCCAAAAATATCCGAACCACTCAGAACCTTTCCGATGTCCGAATATAGTCGTCCAATATATCGATCTTTACATCTCGACCATTTCGAGACTCCTCGTCATGTCCCCAATCTCATCCGGGACTCCGAACTCCTTCGGTACATCAAAACTCATAAACTCATAATATAACTGTCATCGAAACCTTAAGCGTGCGGACCCTACGGTTCGAGAACAATGTAGACATGACCGAGACATGTCTCCGGTCAATAACCAATAGCGGAACCTGGATGCTCATATTGGCTCCTACATATTCTACGAAGATCTTTATCGTCAGACCGCATAACAACATACGTTGTTCCCTTTGTCATCGGTATGTTACTTGCCCGAGATTCGATCGTCGGTATCTCAATACCTAGTTAAATCTCGTTAACGGCAAGTATCTTTACTCGTTCCGTAATACATCATCTCGCAACTAACTCATTAGTTGCAATGCTTGCAAGGCTTATGTGATGTGCATTACCGAGAGGGCCCAGAGATACCTCTCCGACAATCGGAGTGACAAATCCTAATCTCGAAATACGCCAACCCAACATCTACCTTTGGAGACACCTGTAGAGCTCCTTTATAATCACCCAGTTACGTTGTGACGTTTGGTAGCACACAAAGTGTTCCTCCGGTAAACGGGAGTTGCATAATCTCATAGTCATAGGAACATGTATAAGTCATGAAGAAAGCAATAGCAACACACTAAACGATCGAGTGCTAAGCTAACGAAATGGGTCATGTCAATCACATCATTCTCCTAATGATGTGATCCCGTTAATCAAATGACAACTCATGTCTATGGCTAGGAAACTTAACCATCTTTGATTAACGAGCTAGTCAAGTAGAGGCATACTAGTGACACTCTGTTTGTCTATGTATTCACACATGTATTATGTTTCCGGTTAATACAATTCTAGCATGAATAATAAACATTTATCATGATATAAGGAAATAAATAATAACTTTATTATTGCCTCTAGGGCATATTTCCTTCAGTTTGACACTCCCCCTTAATCACAACTTCATCAGGTTGAGATTATGCTTAAATTCTTCAAAGTTTCTGATAGGCAAGGCTTTAGTAAACCCATCTGCAACTTGATCTCTGGAATGAATGAACCGAATATCAAGCTATTTCCGTGCAACTCTTTCTCTGACAAAATGAAAATCTATCTCTATGTGCTTTGTTCTCTCATGAAAGACTGGATTTGCAGACAAGTAGGTGGCACCAAGATTGTCACACCACAAACATGGAGTTTGAGAACTTCGAATACCAAGTTCTTTTAGCATTGATTGAACCCATATGATTTCAGCTGTAGCATTTGCTAATGCCTTGTACTCTGCCTCTGTGCTAGACCTAGACACTGTGGCATGTTTTCTTGCACACCATGAAATCAAGTTTGGTCCAAAAAATATTGCAAATCCACCAGTGGAGCGTCTGTCTTCCAGACAACCTGCCCAATCAGAGTCAGAGAAAGCACTCACAAGAGTTGAGGATGACTTGCTGAAGTTTAGCCCAATGCTCAAAGTATGTTTGACATATCTGACAATGCGTTTTGCAGCAGTCCAATGCACAGTGGTGGGAGCATGCAGAAACTGACATACCTTGTTGACAGCAAATGAGATATCAGGCCTTGTTAAAGTCAAGTACTGTAATGCTCCTACCAAGCTCCTATACTTTGTACTATCCTCTTGATTCAAGAGGTGCCCTTCTGTGAGAGATAGCTTTTCTGAGCTAGATAATGGAGTGAAAGAGGGTTTACAACCTTGCAAGCCTGCCTTTCTTACCAAATCTGTTGCATACTTCTCTTGAGAGAGATGAAGTCCATCCTTGTGCTTCTTCACCTCAATCCCAAGGAAAAAATGCAGATCTCCAAGATCCTTGAGAGCAAATTCAGCACTTAAATCCTTCAACAATGATGCAATGGCCTCACTAGATGAACTTGTAACAATAATGTCATCAACATAAATGAGAACAAATATGCATGTATTGAGCTTATTGTAAATAAACAGTGAGGTGTCTGACTTGGAAGGGACAAAACCAAGTGATTGCATCTTGTGACTAAGACGGGAATACCACGCCCTTGGAGCTTGCTTCAAGCCATAGAGTGCTTTATCAAGTTTGCACACAAACGAGGGATTAGACTTGCTCTCAAACCCAGGAGGTTTATTCATATACACCTCTTCTTCCAGAACACCATGAAGAAACGCGTTTTGGACATCTAGCTGTCTGAGATTCCATTCTCTAGATACAGCAATAGATAGAACAAGGCGAATGGTAGCAGCTTTTACAACTGGACTAAATGTATCCTCATAATCAATACCATATCTTTGCTTAAAGCCTTTTGCAACAAGCCTAGCCTTGTATCTATCAATAGTTCCATCAGATTTCTTTTTAACTCTGAACACCCACTTGCAATCTATAAGATTTTTACCTTGCCGTGGGGGAACCAAATGCCATGTTTCATTTTTCTTCAGTGCCACATATTCTTCCATCATTGCTTTTCTCCACTTCTCATCGCCAAGTGCCTCATCCAAAGTTTTTGGTTCGGCATGTTCATCTGTAGAACAAACAAGGCCATATTTGCTTAGATTTTTGTAGTTAAGGGGTTGAGTTACACCTTTTTGTAGCCGTGTGAGCCTCCTGGACTGTACTGCAGGATCAGCCGACGCAGAAGATCCAGACCCGTGCACAGGAGTCCTTGGTGCAGGTGATCCCGAGGCAGATTCGCCTGACACCCGCACCGGATCTTCTGTGGCTTCAGCGCGTAGCGACGAGGTTATTTGCGCCGCAGAAGATCCTGGCGTACCTCCTGACGCGCCAGCGGGCTCATCATGAGCCAATGATTGCACGGGGCCACGAGAATCAACACCGAGACCCACGCCCTCCTGGCTGATCGGATCGGTACCGGAACCCACACCCACGCTGGTCGGCCGCGCCTGGGCCCGCCGCTTGTAGCAGCGCGATTGGTCGGGGAAGCGCACGCCGCTGGGACGCCGCCGCGTGGCATCGGGTGAGCCACCAACCGAGGACTGGTCCACACGCGCGGCAGATTCCGCTGCTGGTCGGTCTGGCGCGCCTGCCAGCGCAGATCCCGGCGCGGATCTGCTGGGCTGCAGCTGGTTCGGCGCCGATCCCAAGAGGGATTTGTTCCCCAAATCTGGACACAGCAAATATGGCACTTGGGAGCCAATTTCTTCATCATTTTTTTCGCTGGTTGTTTCTGCAACATCACAAGAAAACTCAGGTGCACCATTAGGAGGGTTAGTCAACATTGAATCATCACAAGTAATTCCCCCATGATCAAGGCCGGTGAGAGAAGAGGGTAGAAGTAAAATTTCTTTGCGAAGTAAGGCACCGGCGTTGGGATGAAGATCAGCGAAAGGGAACTTTGTTTTGTCAAAGACAACATCACGGGAGATATAAACTCGCCCCGTAGACACATCTAGGCACTTGACACCTTTGTGTTGGGTACTGTACCCAAGAAATACACATTGCTTTGATCGAAACATAAGTTTGCGTTGGTTGTATGGACGAAGATTAGGCCAACATGCACACCCAAAAACACGTAGCGAGGTGTAGTCAGGTTTGGTGTGGAGTAGCCATTCTACTGGAGTTTCATTATTAATAACACGACTAGGGAGCATGTTAATGATGTGAACGGCAGTGAGAAAAGCTTCATCCCAGAATTTTAAGGGCATGGAGGCGCCAGCGAGAAGAGCTAGGCCGACCTCAACAATATGCATGTGCTTGCGTTCAGCAGAGCCGTTTTGTTGGTGAGCGTGGGGGCATGACACATGGTGAGAGATGCCGAGAGTTTGAAAAAAAGAGTTTAATTTCTCGTACTCTCCCCCCCCCCAGTCCGATTGGACAGCAAGTATCTTGCTATCAAATTGGTGTTCAACGAGTGCTTGAAAGTTCTTAAAAACTTGAAAGACATCGGATCTTTTCTTAAGAAGATAAATCCAAGAGAATTTACTGTAGTCATCGATAAAGCTCACGTAGTATGTATGTCTACCTATTGAGTTGGGGGCAGGACCCCAAACATCTGAAAAAATTAATTGCAATGGTTTGGTAAACACACTAGTGGATATTGGATAAGGTAACTGATGACTCTTAGCTCGTTGACAGGAATCACAAATAGTTTCAATATTGCGCTCACCAACAAACGGGAGCTTATTCTTCCTAAGCAATTTTTCAACTAAAGAAAAAGAAGCATGTCCTAAACGATCATGCCATCGTGTGGAGGAAAGCTTGATAGCACCACAAGCTCATTTATTCAGTCTCCTAAGCTCCGGAATCAATGGGTAGAGCCCACGAACGCATCTACCTTGATATAGAATTCTCTTCGTCACCTGATCCTTGATCAAAAAGAAGTAAGGGTGAAATTCAAGGAAGACATGATTATCAAGAGCAATTCTATGGACGGAGAGAAGACTTTTGTCGGCATTAGGAACATGCAAAATTTTCCTAAGATGGATTTTACGAGAAGGGGTACTAAAACTTGAGTGACCAATGTGACGGATCTCCATACCTTCACCACTGGCCGTGTGAATTTTGTCCTTGCCGCGATATTTCTCCTTCATGGTCACCTTCTCAAGCTCGTTGGTGATGTGGTTGGTGGCGCCGCTGTCGACATACCAGTTGGTGTCGATGCCGTAGGATCCATCTGCAGCCGCCGCCACCTTGTCATCATCTTGAGAGGAGTCGTCATCCTCTTCGTAGCGGTACCAGCAATCTTTTGCTGTGTGCCCCAACTTGCCACATATCTGGCAGCGAGGAGCATCAGGGCGTGCACGAGGGTTGCCGCCGCCCTGGCGAGTACGGTTGTTGGAGGGACCACGCCCGCCGCCGTTGCGGGAGTTGGAGCCGCCGCCGTTGCTGCCTCCACTGGATCTCCCCCTGCCACGGGAGGAGCCGCCACGCCGAGAGGAGCCGCCGCGACCGCGAGAGGCGGAGTTGGCGGAGGACTTGAAGCCGCCGCCGCCAGGCCCGTGGAAGTGCACCATCCTCTGATCGAAGTTGGAGAGCATAGCGAACAGCTCGTCGAGGGTGACCGGGGTCACGCGAGCGTCCAGACCAGAGATCAGAGGCTGGTAGTCAGCATCAAGCCCGTGGATGATGTAGGAGATGAGCTCATCATCGAGGATCGCCTTGCCCACCGCGGCCAGCTCGTCGGCGTAGCCACGCATGGTGGCGAAGTAGGAGGCGACGGAGAGGTTGCCCTTCTGCGCATTGATGAGAGAGGTGCGAATATTGTTTATGCGACTCACCGATTGTGACGAGTACATGCCGGCGAGCGTCGTCCAGAGCGCGCCCGCGGTGGTGACCGTGGTCACCGTGAGGAGTACCTCCTTTGTGAGGTTGCCCAGCAGATAGCCAAGGACCTGCTGGTCCTCCCGGACCCAGATAGGGTGGAGAGGGTTGGGCGTTGAAGTCTGATTGCCTTCCTTGTCGGTGGTGACGAGCAGCTTTGCCGGCTCTGGCTGGGTGCCGTCGACGTAGCCGAAGACCCCGGCGCCACGCAGTTGGGGAATCATCTGCGTGCGCCATAGCACGTAGTTCGTGCGGGATAGCTTCTCGGTGACCTGGCCATTGAGACTAGCCGGGAGGGAAGCGCCGGAGGAGGAAGACATGGTGGCTTTGACACAGATGGGTTTTGGTAGCTAGACGAGTTGAAGAAGAGGGGCTCTGATACCATGTGCGAGCGGTAAACGTCTTACCCAGCTAGGGCGACGTGTTTCATGTTATATAGTAGGGAGCCAAAACCCTAGATGGCATACAACATGCGGTTACAAGAGATAAGACTTGGGAGAGAAGAAAGGAGAAGATGGTTACATGAATATCTCATACAAACTACCTCCTAGTCTATATCTCTATCATATCTCAAGATAAACACGGCAACATGGCCTGGCCCGCATATGTATGATGTTTGACAACAGAGTCGTCGGTTCATTTGGTACGCGGTGTCGAAACCGTTGTGTGTGAGTTGTTGAGATAAGTCGGAGCAGCGGCTTTGGATCGTATTGTAGGGTGTTGTATCTGGCCGCTTGGGACGCAGCCTCGAAGCTAGTTTAGGGGTCTCACTTATATCTGGTTTTGGTCAGTTTTTCAAATTAACTAGTTAATTATTACTGCCTTAGTTTTTACTATAAGAGCGTTTTTTAACTTATTTTCTATACGAAAAAGGTAAAGCTCCAGCTGATCGCTCGAAAAGAAAACATTTTTACATGGTAACACGGCGATAGTTTCATGAGCGGCCGCGCCAACACTAAATCACTTTGACGAATGAGGATTATATAGTTTAAGTTTATTGTAATATTATATCTTCAGAGGCGCAGCAAGCTTTGACAAAGTTTCAGGGATGCATATACTATTACTCGCATGGACAAACAAGTAGGAGTAACTATCTACACATAGTGTGATGATGCACGCATGCAAATTGCAGCCTAGGCTGGAGTAGTCTACTTGCTGGATTAACTCCTTGGCTGTACTAGGAAAGACGAATCTATACATGTAGCTTCCTAGCTATACGTCTGCATTTCCTGTGCAGGCTAAGCTATATATTGATTGATTTTAACTCGACTTGAAGTACATGGTTTAGTTGGCTGACAAGTTGGTGGTTGTAATGCTTTAGCGAGTGCTCATATTCCGCGCCAAGACAAGCGCCAAAAGTCTGTCTAATCTGTTCATATTAGATGAGGTCACCGCAGTTTATTTGACTTTCTTGCAGCTTATGCCCGCACGCGTGCACAGATTGACAGATGTATGTGGCATTAGTCAACTTATATACAATTTTAATATTCGCAAGTTAACATCGACCACACGTCACAACACATGCCTAGTTCTAGTCTGTCTGAAACTGCAATAGCTAGACAACAACTTGAGCTTGAGTTAATTTTATTTTATTTTCAGAATCACCTCCCCCTAATTTTATTGCAAAATGTTTTGGGATAAAAGTAATAAGTGCCGGGATGTTAGCCAGGGGAAAGTATCCGGTGCTCCCAGTCTTGGGGTACTCCCAGTGCTCTAATATAAAAAAATACTTTTATTTAATGTTTCAAAAAATCAAAAAATATTGTGAATGAATGTGACTACAAATCCTAAAAATTTCAGGTCCAAACTTGAAACACACATTGAGAAACAAAAATGTGAAATCCAGCATGAATAGTGTAAAGAAGAGACAAAAGCAACATTTACACTATTTAGATATGGATTTCTCTTTTTTGTTTCTCAATGTACATTTCGATTTTGGACCTGAAATTTTTAGGGTATGTAGTGATATTCCTTATGAACATTCTTGTTTTTTGGGGAATTTTGTGAAACATTTAAAAATGTATTTTGTCATTGGAGCACTGGGAGTACCCTAAAGCTGGGAGCACTCGATACTTTCCCTGTTAGCCAGACACGACGGCTCGCCCCTAAGGAGTAAGGAAGATGATGCTTTAACTAGGTTATATGAGCCTCAGAGTTGCCATTTTCTACTTTCATGTGAAAGCATATGTTTCTCAACTCCACAATTGTGGCGCTCTCACACGAATTATCTTCACACGTATTCCGAGCACTCCCAAACAATTTGTAGCCACTTGCACGCGCAAGAAATCCTCTATAACGTTAATGCTCGCTAGTTTTGAAGAGCCAATATTCAATTGAGATCTTCAATTAAAAATGATTCATCTGATTTTGACCGGATCAATAATTTCTTAAATCTTCCTCATTCAATTATTTTATACTATTGGCTCACACTATGCTATCTAATTTTTAAGGCCTCACAATTAATTAAGGTGTCCAATTTAGAATTGGGTCATACGATTTCAGTCGGGTCAACAATTTCTTAAGAAGCTTTCTTATTCAACTCTTTTAACTCCCTATGTTCCCTAATTGTTGATCGGTTTAACATTTTCTCAAGGAGCCCCCTTGTTCAATTCTTTCATGCAATTAAGGTATTCAATTTTGGATTTGATATACGATTTTGACTGGACCAATAATTTTTTAAATCAATCAGCAACAACCGGCTTATAAAAACACATCAATTCCACGCACCCTCTCACCACCTACAAAAAGAGCGCCACCATGTAATACTGCAGCACCAATATAGTATATGTAGCCATGGACGCAAAAAAATCCCACATAAATATATGTTGGTTAGCGGATAACACAGAAGCACAACACCAAGGGCCCATCAAATCATCATATTTTAAATATAAATAAAACACACTCCATCATCTCCCCCTGCCAAACTAAATATTACATCAGTTCCTAAATATAAGGTGTACTAGTTTGTTGGAAAGTCAAATTTCTTTAACTTTGACCAAGTTAAGAGCAAAAAAATACCAACATCCACAATATTATAAAAACTATGGAAATTCATTTCATGATGAATCTAATCATACTGATTTGATGTTATGGATTTTGGTATATTTCTCTACAAACTTGATCAAACTTAAAAGTTTTGACTTTTCAAAAAAGTAATACACCTTACATTTTAAAACAAAATGAGTAGTCTTTTAAGAAACCCAAAAACACTAACGGCACAACAAATCCTGCCCAATCCTTCTAGTTAAGATAAAAAGCCAATGACACGGCTTCGCTATACACAAGAGCTTCCAGGCTCGTCATATTGGTTAGCCCCTCGATCACGATCGCACAGGCACCTAGGAAGTTTCCATCGGCATCTTTGTATACCGCAGTAGTAGTGCCCCGATCACTAGCTCGGGATAAGTCTCCGTCAACAGTGATCTTAACATGTCATGTTCGGGGGCAATCCATGTCTCCTCTACAGGATGAGCTGCACGAGTAAGAACACTTGCTTTCCCAGTGTTCTCAAGCTCATCAAGAAATCTTCCAGGGGTAGAGAGCAACTTGAGCTCCAATTAATTAAGCATCCAAGGGTAGCTATATCAGCGGCGGAGCCCCAAGCACAGGGCCTGGCCACTAAAGACCAATGCCCATGAGAGAGCGTATTGATGGGGGAGAAGGAGAGTGTGGCCCAGTAAGAAAAAAGGCCCAAGATAGGCAGCGAGGCAAGATTCAAGAAACACAAGTGGGAAATATATGGGACTTGGCGTTTATTCGGCCGAAGGGAGCTACCTGCATGTGCTAAACTTAAATCTTGCCTCGCTGCCTCGCTGCCTATATTGGGCCTCGCTGCCTATTTTGGAGTTGAAGAAACCACGGGAATTTTAGCATGTGCAAGGCCAATGCATGTGCACGTTAAGGCCCCGTTCGGTTTGGAGTTGAAGAAACCACGGGAATTTTAGCATTGCATTTTTTTAATTGCTTTTGATTTTTTCTGTTTATTTTTTATTTTTATTTTACTTTTTGTATATTATACAAAGAGCTCACCTGTGTATTTACAGCAAGTTTTATCGTACATTTAAGAAAATGTTCACTGTATATTAAGGAAATGTTCAATGTATTCTTATAAAATGCTCATTGTTCATTTTAAAAATGATCAGCATATAAAACAATAATCAATAATGTTTAATGCATATTTCAAAACTGTTCAGCGTATATCACAAAAATGTTGAATGTGTATTTAAATATTGTTCAGCGTGTATCACAAAAAATGTTCCATGTGTATTTACATATTTTTTAGCGTATATTACAATAATGTTCAATGTATATTTAAAAATATTCGTCGTATTTTTTCTTCAATAACTGTTCAGAATTTCGAATTTGTCCTCATGTTTTAACAGTTTGTTCGAATTGCAAAATTTGTTCACGATTTTCATACATTATTCGCATTTTTCCAAGAAATGTTGAAAAAAAATCCCGGATCTACCGCTGTACCCAATACTTTTAAGTTTGGCGCTGCAAATTGGCAACCAGCCCTTGTTAGGTTGATAGGCTAGGAACGCTGCTGCTGTCGATCGAATGGTTTGGAGGTTCAACTCCACCTTTTCCCTTTCATTTTTTACTTATATTACGTTCGCGCCTGCGAAGGACCGGCTTGTATTCACGCTCCTTCAGCGAAGGCTCGATGATTTGCCGCACACGACCAGCAAATAGGAGCACTCCCGACGATTTGCTGCACGCGAGTGGTAAACAGGAGCACTCCCTATTTACTGCGTACCCCCCGCACCGTCTGTTCTATATAGGCCAACCCAATTTGATTTTCCTCCCTGAACCAGTTTTTCATTGCTTCTTGTTTTGTTTTTCCTTTCTTTTTGCTTTTTTCATTTCTCTTTTTCCATCTTTTTCCTTTCTTATTTTTGAAACTCATGAAGTTTCTATAATTCTTGATTTTTGCAAATTCATAGAATTTTTTCAAATTCATGATTTTTTAAGGCAAAAACATTTTATCGAATTCGTGGACTGTTTTTGTGAACTTTTATAAAAATCACGCACAATTTTATAGATACAGAAAAATATAATATGTGAACATTTTCTGAAATAAGGAACAATTTTCAAATTCAAGATAAAAATGGAATCTGAGATATTTTTCACATTCCTGAACATTTTATTGGAAAATTTGGAAGATTTTTAGATTATTACGGGAACAATTACCAAAGTAAAGACATTTTAAAACTGAAGACCGTTTTTTGGATTCTAGGAACGTTTTCCAATTCATGAACATATTTTGAAATCAGAGGTCATTTCTCAAATTCATAAACAATTTTTAATTTTGAAGAATTTTTAAATCTGAGAACATTGTTTCAAAATTCTTGAATTTTTCTAAACTCAGAAAGATTTACTGCATACCCCCCGCACCGTCTGTTCTATATATGCCAACCCAATTTGATTTTCCTCCCTGAACCAGTTTTTCATTGTTTCTTGTTTTGTTTTTCCTTTCTTTTTGCTTTTTTCATTTCTCTTTTTCCATCTTTTTCCTTTCTTATTTTTGAAACTCATGAAGTTTCTATAATTCTTGATTTTTGCAAATTCATAGAATTTTTTCAAATTCATGATTTTTTAAGGCAAAAACATTTTATCGAATTCGTGGACTGTTTTCGTGAACTTTTATAAAAATCACGCACAATTTTATAGATACAGAAAAATATAATATGTGAACATTTTCTGAAATAAGGAACAATTTTCAAATTCAAGATAAAAATGGAATCTGAGAATATTTTTCACATTCCTGAACATTTTATTGGAAAATTTGGAAGATTTTTAGATTATTACGGGAACAATTACCAAAGTAAAGACATTTTAAAACTGAAGACCGTTTTTTGGATTCTAGGAACGTTTTCCAATTCATGAACATATTTTGAAATCAGAGGTCATTTCTCAAATTCATAAACAATTTTTAATTTTGAAGAATTTTTAAATCTGAGAACATTGTTTCAAAATTCTTGAATTTTTCTAAACTCAGAAAGATTTACTGCGTACCCCCCGCACCGTCTGTTCTATATAGGCCAACCCAATTTGATTTTCCTCCCTGAACCAGTTTTTCATTGTTTCTTGTTTTGTTTTTCCTTTCTTTTTGCTTTTTTCATTTCTCTTTTTCCATCTTTTTCCTTTCTTATTTTTGAAACTCATGAAGTTTCTATAATTCTTGATTTTTGCAAATTCATAGAATTTTTTCAAATTCATGATTTCTTAAGGCAAAAACATTTTATCGAATTCGTGGACTGTTTTCGTGAACTTTTATAAAAATCACGCACAATTTTATAGATACAGAAAAATATAATATGTGAACATTTTCTGAAATAAGGAACAATTTTCAAATTCAAGATAAAAATGGAATCTGAGAATATTTTTCACATTCCTGAACATTTTATTGGAAATTTTTTAGATTATTACGGGAACAATTACCAAAGTAAAGACATTTTAAAACTGAAGACCGTTTTTTGGAATCTAGGAACGTTTTCCAATTCATGAACATATTTTGAAATCAGAGGTCATTTCTCAAATTCATAAACAATTTTTAATTTTGAAGAATTTTTAAATCTGAGAACATTGTTTCAAAATTCTTGAATTTTTCTAAACTCAGAAAGATTTTCTGAAATTCCAAACATTTTAAAATTTATAATCATTTTTCAAACTTTTAAGAACATGTATTTTTTTGGAAATTCTAAACATTTTCCATGAATCTAGGAACGTTTTCCAATTCATGAACATATTTTGAAATCAGAGGTCATTTCTCAAATTCATAAACAATTTTTAATTTTGAAGAATTTTTTAATCTGAGAACATTGTTTCAAAATTCTTGAATTTTTCTAAACTCAGAAAGATTTTCTGAAATTCCAAACATTTTAAAATTTATAATCATTTTTCAAACTTTTAAGAACATGTATTTTTTTTTGGAAATTCTAAACATTTTCTATGAAGCAAAAAAAGATAGCAAGAGAAATAAACTAGGCGCTTCGCCTAGCAATGGGCGAGCCCAAAGAGCACGCGTGTGCTGCACCTACCCTGCATTAAGCAAGATAGAAGCTGCTGGAAATCACTTCTCACACAGGCAACTAGGTCGGTCCATTAGCGCAATTTTAAAGGTGGAGAAGAAAGAGGTCCACACGCGGGGGATCGATCCAAGTACCTCCTGAAAGAAGACCGGTGCTACTAGCCACTCTGGCCACCTGGTGTTCACAGCTAGTAGTGGGGGCATCCTTCTTGAGGTCACTAGAGCCGGTTTTCTAAGGTTAGTTTCTTCTTCTTTTTTTACACCGCAAAAAAATAGGTTCTTTTTCTTTTTTCTTTTTTTGCATTTGTTTTTTCAGTTTTATTTTTCAATTTATTTGTCCCTTGGTTCATTTTGTTTCTTTTTTGTTTTAATTTTCTTGGTTTTCTTTGTTTCTTTTCTGGGTTTTCATTTTACATTTTTTTGTATATGTCAACAACATTTTACATGTTTGACATACTTACAATACAAATTCATTTTTTTCATATGTGATCAACATTTTTTCTATTCATATTTTAAGTTTTTTAAATGTTTGACCAACATTTTCATTTATAAGATTAACAGTTTTTAAGACATGGTCCACATTTTTTCCGTAAATTCTTTAAAATGCTTGATTAACATTTTCATATAAAAATAATATTTTTTGAATGCATGGTCAATATTTCTTCAAATGCTTGATTAACACTTTTACATACATGATGAAAAAATCATCATTTTTTAATACACAGTCAACATTTTTTTATACCCATAATAACATTTCACAAATGCTTTAGTAACTTTTTCCAAATACTTGTTAATTTTTTTCAAATTCCGGACTAATTCTTTATATACATGATATGAAATTCATCATTTTTTCTAAATCACGATCAACATTTTCTCAATACATGTTTGACATTTTTGAAATACTTGCTCAATATTTTTCAAATGTGCTTTGTAACGCTATTCTAAGCGTAGTGTACAATAGCTTATTCTACACCCCAGTAACGCCATGTACAAAATCTAGTAAAACACAGTACAAAATGTAGTAATAATTAAATATTTTTTACTCTCCAAGTTTTCAATTTCCTATTGTCAAAAAATTACTATATTTTGTATGCTATGTTACTATATTTTGTTTAGAGCATTATTGGAGGTGTAGAATAAAATATTCTAGACTCACGCTTATTTTAGAGAACGAGAGAGAGAGAATATTTAAAGTATATAAAGAAGTACAAAAATAAAGCCAAAACTGAAAACATAAAGCATAAAAAAACGAGGTTAGGACCTGTCGGGGGCTAGGGCAGGCCCATCTCGCTCGCCCCTCAACCAAGTCGGAAGAAGCACTCAAAAGGGAGATGTAGGGGCGCCCCTCCGCGGCAAACAGCCGGGGCAACACACAAGAGGTCTCACTGGGCACGCAGCCATTACTCCAGTGGATTTTCGTTCATGATAGCAGCTGATTACTGTAGCCTGGTTAAAAAATGTGAACAATTTTTGAGAAAGTGACCATTACTTGAAAACGTGGCCATTTTTTAGGTTGCCAACATTTGTTTTCAAACTTTAGCAAAATTTTCCAAATTTCAAGCATTTTTCCCAAAAATGTGAGCAATTTTTGTAGGATTTCTTGAAAAAATCTCCAAAATTTTGAACAAAAAATAAAAAATTTAGAAATGTTTTTTAAAGATATATGGTTTTGAAATTTTACAACAATTCTCAAAAATTGCGACAATTTTTGAAAAACTCCAAAGAAAACTAAAAATAGGAGCATTTTAAAAAATGTGATTCTTTTTGCAAATTTCTATAATGTTCTTGAAAAATATGAACAATTTTTTAAATTCCAACATAGTTTGAAGATTTTAAACCTTATTTGAAATTTCATAATTTTCAAAAAGGATAAAAGAAAATTAAACAAAATAGAAAATAGGAAAATACGAGAAATACCTATGGTACGCTGCTAATTCAAAAATCAACAGAAAAACATGGTTTATGGACCTTCTAGAGTGTAGTAAAACAATATAAACCCAGACGGAAAAACCTACGGTACGCTGCTAATTGGGCAAACACAATATGTCGCTCATACGTTCCTACGCGTTTATTCGACTACTTAACGCAGTGAGCATCAAATAGAGTTTTCCCATAAAGTCTCAAGAAAAAAGGATAATTTTAAATTTGTGAAAAAGACATATTTTTCTTTTTTTTAACCCTGAATGAAAAGGAAAAAAAGCAGAAAGAAAACATAAAAGTGAAGAAAAAATGTGAAAGGAATAAAACTGGGGCGCTCTACAACACTATGGATCGGCCCAAGAACGCATGGAGGGTTGCGTGTTTGCTGGGCCCGCGGCACCATAAGGGCTAAATAGAGTTGTGGCGGCAAACAGTCCATGCAATGCACAGGAGGTCCGACTGGGCTGACTCATTTGCAGTAAACACAGTGAGAGCACGCAACGAACATACTGTTGCTATAGTGGTATGGTTTAAGGCAGCAGTTCAGGGTAGAGGTTATTGTACCGCAGTGAAAAATTGCCAACAACTTAGCAAAAAGCGAGCATTATTTGTAAATCCAATCATTTACAAGTTTTTCAACATTTCTTTGAAAATGCAAACAAATATTTCAAATTTTAACATTTTTTACTTGTTTAATATTTCTGCAAATCATGATTTTTTTAATTTCTAAACAATTTTGAAGAAGTGCACAATTTTTAAGTATTTTGAACAATTCTTCATGATTGTAACAAATTTTATAAATTCCTAACATTTTCCTATAAACGTGAACAATTCTTTTAATCCCAAACAACTTTTCACAAAAATGTGATCATTTTGTCAAATACCTGAACAATTTTTTCTAATTCCGAACAAATTTTGAAGATTTGGTCGAAATTTGTTTATGTTCGGACAAAAAAAAAGAAGAGAAAAAGAAACAAAAACTAAAAAAACGAGAGATAAAATACAAAAATGAATCAAAACCCCTGGTAAAAGCAACCCTAAATATATGGTTCAGAAACCTTATGGAAGTTAACTGTTGAAACTTTGTAATGAGCGTCAAATAGGGTTTTCCCCATAAAGGCTCAAGTTCGATTTATTAATATCTTGCAAATTTCTGTGAATTTTATTGAAACCCTAAATGTTTTTTAAATTGGGAAAAAAGGAGAAATAGAAAACAAAAAAACAAAAGGAATAAAAGAAGGGTTGTCGCCCCGCAACCCCCCCCCCCCCCCCCCCCCCCCCGCCGCCGCCCTACTAAAAGTTTTATGCATGATTATTACAGCTTGGTTAACAAAGTGAAATTATTTGAAAACACGGACATTTATCAAGTTTTTGAATATTTTTTATTGAAAATGCTAACAAATTTCTGATCTTCAAATATTTTTTGAAAAAAGTAAACAATTTTTGAACATGTTCTTAAATTTTTGATTTCTTTTTTGTAAATTCTGAATATTTTTTGAAAAAATTAACAGTTTTGGAATTTTTTAGCATTTCTTGGAAAATTTAACTAATATTTGATATGGCGAGAAATTTTTGGAAAATGGGAATAAATCTTAAACTCTAATCAATTTTTGAAAAATTTGAACATTTTTTTTAAAACAGAGATATTTTTTGAAATTCTAAACAATAGTTGGAATTTATTTTTGAAATTTGTGTATTCTGAAAAAACGAGACAGAAATTGAAAAAAAGAAAGAACAAAGGAGATAAAAAGCCGAAAGAAATAAGAAAAACTAGTAAAAGACCAGTAGAAAAAACATATGCTACGCTGCTTATCTGTCGGCCCACTACGTCGCTCACCCTTCCTTTGCATTTAGTGGGGGGAATCCTACTTGGCGCTGCATGCGCCGGGTTTTACTCTTTCTACAAACCGACACCTGTAGCCGCGTTTGCTGGGCTTGGCCCGTTTATAATTTTCTTCCTGTTTTCAGAAGCGTATAAAAGGACTCTACACTGCTTATCTGGCGGCCCACTACGTCGCTCGCCCTTCCTATGCATTTTAGTGGGGCGAATCATACTTGGCGCTACAGGCGCCGGTTGTTGCTTTTTCTGCAAACAGGCGCGTGCAGCTGCGTTTACTGGGCTCGGCCCATTTCTAATTTGCTTCCTGTTTTCAGAAGCGTAAAAAAAGCGCGGGCACATGATTAGCACCAAGCTAGAGAGAGAGAGGTACATCGAGAGAGGAAGAAGCATGTTGTTCGCTATAGCAGATGGATATCCTAGTAAAAATACGTGTATTCTTATGGAGACTAGCACGACACTCCCTTCCTACAACAGATGTACTGCACAACAGAAACATGGCTGTGCAAAATGCATGCCCCTTGTGTGGAGGGGAAGATTCATGGCGCCATGCATTGGTGTCCTATACTATGGCGAGATGTACCTGGGCATTATCGGAAGCAGATATACAGAAAATATTCAGCCAAGTGCTATGAATTGGATGTTTGACCTATATGAGACCCTAAGTCATGATAGCTTCACAAGGATGGTCGTGACATTATGGGCAATATAGTATGTGAGGCGAAAGATAATCCATGAGAATATTTTTCAGAGCCCGCAACACACAAGTTCCTTTGTCAATTCTTTTCTTCAGGAGCTAAAAATGTTACCCAGGACAGAGAAGTAGTACAAGACCACTGCGGTGCCTTCAGCAGCGCCAAAACGATGGTTGCCACCGGCTATAGGGATCGCGAAGATCAACGTGGATGGTGATGTGCTTCGCTACGGGCGCGGAGGCATGGCAGCAGCCATTTGCCGCGACCACAACAATGCTTATTTAGGCTCTTCAACGGTTGTTTTTCGAGGCATGACAGACCCAACGATTCTCGAAACATATGCATGCAGGGAAGCGACGACATTGGCAGAGAACCTCAATCTTCAGGATCTATGTATTGCAAGCGATTGCCAAGGGGTCGTGAAGGACATCCTCATGGGAACTAGTGGAGCACATGCAGCCATTATACATGAAATAATAGAACGCAAGGGTAGTTTTTGTACTTGTAGTTTTGTTTTTTAATATAGGAACTTCAACTCTGAAGCCCACAATGTCGCCAAGTATGCTTGCAATTTATCTTTAGCTTGATATGTTTGGTTGGGCATGCCCCATGATCCGAACCTTGTACCGATGAACATTCTTTTGAATCAATAAAGTTTGACGAGATTCCTCAAAAAAACTTGATGCAATGAGCGTGAAATGGGGCTTTCCCCATAAAGGCTACAGAAACATAAAGACTGGACTATAGTTTCTGGACATTTTTCAATTTTTTATGGACATTTTTCAATTTTTTGTGAAATTTTTTCTGGAATTCAAACTTTTTTCATGTCCCAAACGTTTCTAAAAAGAAAAAGGGGAAAAGGAAAAATAAAAAAAGAAAAAGGAAAAAACACTAGGGCACTCCGCCCTTCAATGGGTCGGCTCAAAGGCCGTGCAGGGGTGTGCATTTGCTACATCCGCGTGGGCCTATGTTCTAAATAGGAGCTCCCGCGGCAAACAACGAGCGCTATGCATAGGAGGTCCGACTGGGCCGATCCTTTGGCAGCCAATCTGATGGTACCATCACTAATGTTTCCGAAGAGATGGCACTGATGACCAATGATTTCTACTCCAATTTGTATACTTCAGAGGGCACCATAGGGATGGAGGAGGTCTTATCACAAATACCCACAAGAGTTGCTGGCATGACGAATATGTCGCTCAATAAGCCTTACAGTAAGGAAGAAGTCAAAGAAGCGATATTTCAGATGTTTCCAACAAAAGCCCCAAGGCCTGTGTAACATCCCAATTTTCAATTTGGATGTTATACGTAGGTCATTATATGCATATCATATTTTATTTGCATTTTGGTTGTGATCCTAGAAATCTTAAGCAACTCAAAGACCCAAGGAGAGATTTGGAGATTTCATAAATTTTCATATTTGATTTTTTCTCAAATTTGAAAACAGGATCAATTTGGTTTTAATATTTTTCCCTCCAAATATTTCTAATATTAAAAATAAAAGAGAGAAGATAATATGACTTCTTCAAAAAGAGAGGAATATTGGAGGAAATTTTTTAAAATCAAATATATATTTTATTTGTTTTTTATTTGAGATTTTATTTGAATTAGAAAAATATGCATTTTTTAAATTTGCATTTTTAGGCCAGAAAAATGTTCACTTTATTCTAAATATTATATTTAGACGATGAAAATTGTTTTTGGCATTTTTAGAATTCTTTTCATATTTTATTAGAAATTTCCTTTGGGCGGAATTTTATTTAAAAAAATCTTCGCCCGACTGGGCCGAAGGCTCACCCGAGCAGGCCGGCCCGCACACGCCGCCGTCTCCCTCCCGCGTGAGGTGTCCGCGCCGCCGCCGCCGTACGAATCCGGCCGGGCACGCCTCGCGTGGCCGACCCCAACCCAGCGCCCCCTTCCCCAAGCAGCCTCCTCCTATAAGTACCCGCCGCCGCCGCCCCCTCTCCTCACCCCATCAGCCACCGCCGCCACCGCTTCCCGAGCCGCGCCGCGCCCCGCCAATTGTCGCGCCGCCGCCCGTTGCCCGCCGTCGCCGCAAGCCGCCGCCGCCCCGCCTCGCCGGAGTCGCGCCGCCGCCAGCCGGATCTCGCCGTCGGTCAACCCCAGCTAAACGGTATGAAACCGTTTGTTTTTTTAGGTTTACGGTTTTTTTCGGTTTTCGATTTAGATCGGTTTTTTAAGTTCGCTAATTAGCGAACGTTCGTCCGAACGTTTCTGTTAGCGAACATATTCGTTCGTTTGTTCATGTTAGCGAACGTTCGTTCGTTAGGTTTTTTCTTTTTATTTTATTTTCGTCCGAGGACCTATCCGTGATTATTTTTATCGCAGATTAGCCCCTGATCTTCAAACCCTCGCAACTTTTTGCTCGTTCGTCCGAATCTAGTGAAACCAGCGCCAAAATCTTTGTCTCGGACCCCTCTTTCCAGTTAACCAACTTGAACATGGTTTTGACAAAATTAAAATTTGGTTGCAAGCAGATTTGGTTTTGAACTTCTTTTGATCGTAGTTTGAGTTTCGTAGCTCCGATTCGATCGATTATTTTTGCAAAACTGAAGCTCTTCTCTTGTGCTTTCGGTTTGAATCTTTTCATATGAGTTTTACCCTTGCATCTATGCTTGAGTGCTTATGTATGTTATTGTTTGTTTACGATAGAGTTTCTGGAGTGCGAAGCGTGCTACTACGGGTCACTAGGGTTTTCAGATCGTCAGCAAGGCAAGTAACACTTTGATCATACCCTTTTATTACCTAGTTTTTATGCATTAGTCTCAACCGTCAAACATTGCATGAATAGGATTCTGTTTAACATGTGGGTTTTGCGAAGTAGTTGTTGAGGTAGTACCTATTGCCCTTTTCATTCAAACCCCGGGAGTTACTTCTACGTTATGCTTATACTGATATGCTATGCTCGTAGACGTGGTTTGGGTTGAGTGATTCATGACAGATGTGAGAGTCTATTTGAACTAAGGGTTTATTTAAGGTGGCTACTTTAACACACATCTGGGTGGATTGTTTGTGGGCACCTGGGGAATCCAGTGCTGTCCAAGGAGATCCCGGGGTACCCGTGTGATCATCCTATGGTTCGCCACCCAGGCTCAAAGGGATCATAAGATTATTCATGCTAGAAACTTCCGTGTGCAGCCACAAGCCATTATGGGCTCTGGCATAGTTGAGTATGTTGTGTGACCTATTTCAGTGGTAAACTAGCAGATGTAGAGGATGTAGGTGGTATGGTTTACTCGTCGAAAGGGCTAATGCTTCTGAAAGACTGTGTCTTGGTCATCCATTTCTCAAACACCACGTAGTGTGAGAAATTCAACGGAGGAGATTGAGTCTTGTGGGGAAAAGTGCGCAAACCTCTACAGAGTGTACAAACTAATCATGGTTAGCGGTGTCCCCGGTTATAGACATCTTGAGTATATGGTGCTTGAATTATTATGTTGATCTCATCACTTTACTTAATTAATTTGTTGGGTTAAGGATTATTAACTTGGGATCGAGATGGGGTTTCCATTCTCAATGTTTTCAACAAACTTTGTAGTTAAATAAAATATATTCCTTTGTTGTAGGGAAAAATCAGCTTTATGCAAATGTTAACCATAGAGTGATGACCCACAAGTATAGGGGATCTATCGTAGTCCTTCCGATAAGTAAGAGTGTTGAACCCAACGAGGAGCAGAAGGAAATGACAAGCAGTTTTCAGTAAGGTATTCTCTGCAAGCACTGAAATTATCGGTAACAGATAGTTTTGTGATAAGGTAATTTGTAACGGGTGACAAGTAATGAAAGTAAATAAGGTGCAGCAAGATGGCCCAATCCTTTTTTGTAGCAAAGGACAAGCCTGGACAAAGTCTTATATGAAGGAAAATGCTCCCGATGACACATGGGAATTATCGTCAAGCTAGTTTTCATCACGCTCGTATGATTCGCGTTCGTTACTCTGATAATTTGGTATGTGGGTGGACCGGTGCTTGGGTGCTGCCCTTTCTTGGACAAGAATCCCACTTATGATTAACCCCTATTGCAAGCATCCGCAACTACAAAACAAGTATTAAGGTGAACCTAACCATAACATGAAACATATGGATCCAAATCAGCCCCTTACTAAGCAACTCATAAACTAGGGTTTAAGCTTCTATCACTCTAGCAACCCATCATCTACTTATTACTTCCCAAGGCCTTCCTCTAGGCCCAAACAATGGTGAAGTGTCATGTAGTCGACGTTCACATAACACCACTAGAGGAGAGACAACATACATCTCATCAAAATATCGAACGAATACCAAATTCACATGACTACTTGTAGCAAGACTTCTCCCATGTCCTCAGGAACAAATGTAACTACTCACAAATCATACTCATGTTCATAATCAGAGGGGTATTAATATGTGTAAAGGATCTGAGCATATGATCTTCCACCAAATAAACCGACTAGTATCAACTACAAGGAGTAATCAACACTACTAGCAACCCACAGGTACCAATCGTTGGCTTTGGGACAAAGATTGGATACAAGAGATGAACTAGGGTTTTAGAGGAGATGGTGCTGGTGAAGATGTTGATGGAGATTGACCCCCTCCCGATGATAGGATCGTTGGTGATGACGATGGCGATGATTTTCCCCTCTCGGAGGGAAGTTTCCCCGGCAGAACAGCTCCGCCAGAGCCCTAGATTGGTTCCGCCAAGGTTCCACCTTATGGCGGCGGTGTTTCGTCCTGGAAGCTTGCTTATGATTTTTACAGGGTAAAAGACCTCATATAGAAGAAGATGGGCATCAGAGGCCTGCCATGGGGCCCACGAGGCAGGGGCGCGCCCCCACCCTCGTGGCCAGGGTGTGGGCCCCCTCTGGTTGATTCTTTCTCCAGTATTTTTTTTAATTCCAAAACGTGCCTCCGTGAAGTTTCAGGACTTTTGGAGTTGTGCAGAATAGGTCTCTAATATTTGCTCATTTTCCAGCCCAGAATTCTAGCTGCCGACATTCTCCCTCTTCGTGTAAACCTTGTAAAATAAGAGAGAAAAGGCATAAGTATTGTGCCATAACGTGTAATAACATCCCATAATGCAATAAATATCGATATAAAAGCATGATGCAAAATGGACGTATCATAGAGCCTCCACCAGCCATATGCATATTGTTATAGCTGTTACATGTTCATTGCTCTACAGTGTTATTTTGCCAGCATATTCCATGTGCTGACCCATTTCGGGCTACAACGTATTATGTTGCAGACTTTTCAGACGAAGAGTAAGGTGCGCTAGGTCGTTGTCATGCACTCAGCTATGCCGTTGGAGTTGATGGACTCATTTACCTTCGAACCTTCCATTGTTATCGTATTTAGTTGGCCTTAAGCCATATTTTTGTAATAAGTTCTCTTTTGAGACATTCGATGTAATAAGTGTGTGATTGAACTCCGTTATAAATCCTTCAAGTACTGTGTGTGTTAGCATTACCGATCCAGGGATGACACTTATGCACAGAGATTTGACCGTTAGCTAATAGGCTGAAGCTTATTCTCCCCAAGGTCATCACTATAGAGAAGTCAGTGTTTGTTCCTGGATGTCTCATCACTGGCGATTTCATAACAGCGTATGAGTGCTTACCTTAAATGAAAACAAGGAGGGTGAAAGGGAATAGATTTTGTGCACTTACACTAGACATGATGAAGGCTGTTGTAACACCCCCAGTGTCATGCTACAGTGACCTCACACTAATGGTACCATGTCATCAAGTTTAAGTAAGCCAAATTTCCACTTGATAAAAATCAAATCCAAATTCCATTTGATATAAAAATAGTTCATATTGCAAATATTCACTGAGTAATTGTCATGGAGAAACCAACATTTTATAAAGTGATTAAATGCCTTAACCTAATTAAAACAATGGCCAAAACAACATTTAAATCCTTTTATAATTTATGAAAATTCCAAATCAAATCACTCCCAAACTTTTTGTGGCAGTGAGGTATATCGCGTAATGATTTTAGAGACCGGCCACACATTTTACAAAAATGGTTTATTGCTAAAAGAAAATACAAAACATAAAAGAAAAGAAAATAGAAAAAAGAGAAAATAATAGAAAAGGAAAAGAAAAAACCCTGCCCATGGCCTTAGGCCATAGTACAGGCTGATGCGGCAAGATAATCTGATAACAGTGTCCTCTATAGCGTCTCATCATTTGATAATTATCTTGCTAGGCCGTGTGTGGCGCCATCCCCGCTCCCCTGGCCGCCTATGATAACCCACAAGTACAGGGGATCAATCATAGTCCTTTTGATAAGTAAGACTGTCGAACCCAACGAGGAGCAGAAGGAAATGACAAGTGGTTTTCAGCAAGGTAATTTCTGCAAGCACTGAAATTATTGGTAACAGTTAGTTTGATAGCAAGATAATTTTTAACAAGTAACAATAGTAACAATAAGTGCAGCAAGGTAGCCCAATCCTTTTTGTATCAAAGGACATGCCGGAATGGTCGCTAATAATGAGTAAAGCGTTCTCGAGGACACACGGGAACTTCATCTAGTCACTTTCATCATGTTGGTTTGATATGCGTTCGCTACTTTGATAATTTGGTATATGGGTGGATTGGTACTTGAACAAGCCTCCCACTTATGATTAACCCCTCTCACAAGCATCCGCAACTACGAAAGAAGAATTAAGATAAAATCTAACCATAGCATTAAACATATGGATCCAAATCAGCCCCTTAACGCAAAGCTATTGGAGAAGAGGTAGCCAGGCTCTTGGCGGCTGGCTTTATCGTTGAAGTTTTCCATCCTGCATGGTTGGCCAATCCGGTGCTGGTCCTTAAGAAAAATGGCACCTGGCGCATGTGTGTGGATTACATAGATCTTAACAAGGCTTGTCCAGCAGACCCTTTCGCCCTCCCCCGTATTGATCAAATTATTGATGCTACGGCGGGTTGCGAGCGTTTGAGTTTCCTGGATGCATATTCTGGTTATCATCAGATCAAGAGGGCAGTTAAGGACCAGGAGAAGACAGCGTTCATAACTTCCTTTGGAGCCTTCTACTATGTGTCTATGCCCTTTGGGCTTAAGAGTGCTCAGGCAACTTATCAACGGTGTGTACAGAATTGCCTTCATAAACAGATTGGCCGTAATGTACATGCCTATGTGGATGATATTGTGGTTAAGTCAAGGGAGAAGGAGACTCTGGTTGACGATCTGAAGGAAATCTTTGATAACCTACGGACATACAAGATGATGCTCAACCCGGCCAAGTGTGTCTTTGGTGTACCGGCAGGCAAGTTATTGGGTTTTTTGGTGTCCAACAGGGGAATTGAGGCTAATCCAGAGAAGATCACCGCTATCACCTCCCTGGCTAAACCAAAGTGTATCAATGACGTTCAACGCCTGGCAGGCCGGATTGCCGCGTTGAGCCGGTTTATCAGCCGCCTTGGTGAGAAGGCGATCCCTTTGTATCAGATGCTGAAGAAGACTGATCAATTCGTCTGGAGCTCTGCTGCGGATAAAGCATATGAGGATTTAAAGCGGCAACTAGCCAATCCGCCTGTTCTTGCTGCTCCAATTGACAAGGAACCGTTGCTACTATATGTCGCAGCTAATGCTCGTGCAGTCAGCGTAGCTATTGTGGTGGAGCGCAAAGAGGCAGGCAAGGAGTATACGGTTCAGCGTCCGGTTTACTATATCAGCGAGGTGCTTATTGAGTCCAAGCAAAGGTACCTGCATTGGCAGAAGCTGGTATATGGAGTTTTCATGGCAAGCCGGAAACTCAAGCAATACTTCCAAGGTCATCCCATCACAGTGGTCAGCTCTGCTCCCTTGGGAGATATAACCCAGAATAGAGAAGCAACTGGTCGGATTGCTAAGTGGGCTATAGAACTTGGACCTCATGGGTTGAAATATGTACCTCGAACGACGGTCAAGTCTCAAGCACTTGTGGATTACATCAATGACTGGACAGAACTGCAAGCACCTGAAGAGAAGCCGGATCGCACTTATTGGACTATTCATTTTGACGAGTCCAGGCAATTGGAGGGCTCGGGGGCTGGAGTCGTATTAACTTCCCCGCAAGGTGATAAGTTCTGTTATGTTCTCCGCTTAATGTTCCCTTGTACTAACAATGCAGCTGAGTATGAAGCCTTACTCCATGGTCTCCGGATGGCTAAGGAGATGAATCTAAGCCGAGTTAAGTGCTTCGGTGACTCGGACCTAGTGGCTCAATAGGTGTCTGGCACTTGGGATTCTAAGGACCCGCTCATGGCAGCATATCTTCGTGAGGTGGATATTGTTGCAGGTCACTTCAAAGGTTATCAGGTGGATCACGTGGACCGACGGAAGAATGAAGCGACGAACGCTTTAAGCCGGTTGGGTTCTCAACGTAAACCGGTTCCGCCTAATGTCTTCTTGGATATTCTGCACAATCCGTCTGTTAAGCTCCCTGGTGAAGAGGACTTGGCTATTCCTGATCCGGAGGCTCAATTGGTGGCGGCTCTCCATGTCATCCCGGATTGGACGATTCCCTATCTTGCATATATGAACCAGGCGAGTTACCAGAGGATGAGATTCTGGCCCGGCAGATAATCCGGCGGTCCAAGTCCATGACTATTATCAATGGTGAGCTGCATCATTGCAGCGTATCAGAGGTCTTTCAACGTTGTGTGTCTCCCGAGGAAGGCTGTGAAATCTTGCGTGAAATCCACGAAGGAGATTGTGGTCACCACGCCAGTTCGAAATCTTTGGTGGCTAATGCATTTCGCCACGGCTTCTATTGGTTGACTGCTCATGCTGATGTGGAAGATCTGGTCAGGCGATGTGATAGTTGTCAAAAGTTCTCAAGACGCGCTCATGTGCCGGCTCAAGAATTGAGGATGATTCCAATTACTTGGCCGTTCGCAACTTGGGGGCTTGATATGGTCGGGCCTTTCAAAAGGTCCAAGGACAAGAAACCCCACCTTTTGGTGGCGGTTGAAAAGTTTACAAAGTGGGTGGAAGCAGAGCCAGTAAGCAAGTGTGATGCAGCTACGGCGGTTCAATTCATCAAAAAGGTGATCTTCTGGTTTGGCTTTCCACACAACATCATCACTGATAATGGTACCAATTTGTCCAAAGGTTCTATCAAGGAGTTCTGTCAACGTGAGCACATCCGGCTTGATGTTTCATCACTGGCTCACCCGCAGTCCAATGGTCAAGCAGAGAGGGCTAATCAAGAGATCTTGCGAGGCATCAAACCCCGGCTTATGGTTCCTTTGCAACGGACGCCGGGTTGTTGGGTTGAAGAGTTATCATCCGTGTTATGGAGCATCAACACCACACCCAACAGATCGACAGGATACACGCCGTTCTTTATGGTCTACGGAGCGGAGTCGGTTCTCCCCAGTGACATCCGTCATGACTCACCTCGTATAGCGGCTTATGTTGAAGCGGACAACGAGGTAGCACGGCAAGATGCTTTGGACTTGTTGGATGAGGAGCGAGACATAGCGGCCGCCCGTTCGGCGATTTACTAGCAAGATCTTCGTCGCTATCACAATCGCCGAGTTAGAACCAGAACTTTTCAAGAGGGGGATTTGGTACTCCGGCTCATCCAAGACCAGACTGATATGCACAAGTTATCCCCACCTTGGGAGGGGCCTTTCGTGGTCAGCAAGAATCTGCACAACGGGTCATACTACCTGATCGATATTCGAGAGCATAAAGACTCACGTACATCAGAGGAGGAGACCAACAGGCCGTGGAACATAGCTCATCTTCGGCCTTACTATACCTGAGCCGTTGGCTCTACTTATGTACATATTATGACAATGTATATATTATGAATAGTACAATAAACCGGAGCCTCAGTTAAAGCGGGGTATCTGTTATTTTTACATCATGTGTGGTCACACGGAGTTTTTGTCTTAAAGCGGCCTCCGGTTTACCCCTTGAGTTAGCTTTTTTCAAAAAAGTCTTCAACTATGTCACTTGGGGGCTTGGTCGTGCCCGAACCAATGCAACACCTTTTGATAGGCGAAAGCCACAGAATCATTTGGGGACTTGGTCACGTCTGAACCAGTCACGCCTCTTGATCGGCCTAAGGCCACAGAATCACTTGGGGGCTTTGGTCGAACCCGAACCATCGCTACACCTCTTGATCGGCGTAATGCCAATGCATCATTTGGGGACCTGGCTGACTTGGACTATAGCTACGCCTATTGGGAGCTTGGTCGTGTCCGACCATGGTAATGCCACTTGATCGTCTCAACAAGCCTCTTTTTGCAAATGGTTTTATATTTGCCTTTGCTTGAATTTTATTTCTCTTTTGATAAATCTCTTTTCTCTTGTGGTTTTAAACCGACAATTTTTAAACCGGTTTAACTGTCCATCGACGGCACACGGTCAATTCTTAATCCGGAGACTATTTGCCCGGTTTGATTTTTTGTTAACATCCTATTGTGGAGTAACACCGGTGTTTATCATAACCCGGAGCGGTTTACCTAGTAAACCGACATTATATACACATGAGCTGTTTTTCTCCAACAATATGGGTTTATAAAATTCCTCTTCAAGATGGGCAAAGCCAACTTCATGCCCAACGACGACAGGTATTATGTATCACAATATTTGATCATATGATTAAATGTAAAACATTCGATTTCATATATATAGATATCATAACCCGCCTGGCGGTACAACCGCGGCAGCACTTTAAGATTTTTTGGCTGCAGAAAATAGTTTGGAGATTGATCATCCAAAGGAAGCACAAGTTGCAATAACTATGCACGAAGGCATATCAAAATCAAGTGTATCGGCTAGCCTATTACAAGGCAACACGGTGCCCAGATACGATCATCGTTTCTGTGTCACGCAAAGGAGCAGTAATTTAAACCGGTATCCGGTTCATGCTTGGTCACCCACTTGGCCTGAAGGTTGCGGGTCATTCCGCGCCACTTCAACTTCTGCTTCTCTACCCAGCGGCTGGAAATCAACAGTTGTCCAGTCGATTCCAGTTAATGCTTGAAATACAGCTTCATCATTGATCAGCAACGACGGTTCAATGTCAGGAGCGTAAGTATGCTTACGGATTGGAGGGATAAGGTTCTCCGCTTCAGGAATTGGTGCGGCCACTCGTTTGTTTTGGTCATCATATTGGGCTTGATAGTGAGACAAATCTGCCTCTTCAACCAATTGACAAGCTAGAGGGCGCACCTCCCGGTTTATCGCTCGCAGATCCGCTTCACTGAACTGTGACATGTCTTCCTTCAAGCTGGGATAGCCCTGGGCCGCTTCAACAGGATCAAAATCCGTCACCCACACTTTTGCCCGGATCAAGGCATTTATAGCGCCGGTTCGAGCAGCAGATTTCTTCAGCTCTTCAACCCGGGCAGGAAGCATAGACAACCTTTTAAGGGTATCTTGGATCAAGGCGGGCGCCGAGTTGTTGTGAGAAGCAGTAGAGATGATCCGCTGCGCACCACTATACAATTGCTCTATCAAGGTATAGGCGGCTTTTAGTTTCTTCCGCACGTCTGATCCCAAGTGACCAATGCGTGTCCCTGTATCATACAATGGGTTAATAAACCGACAGTTACATAAGAAGGCTTCGTTAATTCAGAAATCAAGAAGGCTTACCAAAGATAGCAGCGGTCATGGCATGCACTTGTCGCTTTATGCTGGCCAGTTCATCCACTACCGGTTTGAGTGCAGCCTCGGCATTCTCTGCTCGCTGAGTTAAAGCGGATTTTTCAGTGGCCCAATCCGCACGCTCTTTGGTGTAGCCCTCCTTAAGATTTTCCATGACGCTTAAAGCGCTGGTTAACTCCTCTTTTGCCTTGGAGGTTTCAGCTTGTTGGGACTTCAGATTTTCTTGCAGATCGGCGATTTGGCTTTCCCTTTTGCTCAGCTCAGCCTGCATACAAACCATAACATGATTCAGATGACGGTACAAAATTGAAGTACCAACCGCATAACAAGTTAGGCCCTTGGTACTTGGGGGCTAATGCATATTTGCTCTTCATACTACAATTTTTCATAAAGTCCCAAGCTCAATACAAGTATTCAACTTGGCACTTGGGGGCTAATGGCTATTTGCTCAATAATTGCTGATGCTGCAATCGTTATTACCTAAAGTCCTGGTTCAACTTCATTGAGTTAAACCGGCCCTTGGGGTCTACATCAGCAAAATTCAAAAACACATTGCAGTTCATATTGTCAAGTCCCGGTTTAAGTTGATATCTTAAACCGGCCCTTGGGGGCTATGGGAGTTAACAGATTGAAATATACAGACAGAGAAGCATGCGGAAGTTACCTCATATTTGTCTTTCATCATATTAACCAGACCGGCTTCATAGTCACGACCGGTGTACAGCCGGTTCAGATAGCTGGAATGGAGATCTTGGGCATTTAAAGTAGCGTAAGTGGCCAAGTCGGCATTCCATTTGCCTTTGCCAATTGTAGCAAATTCCTCTTTGGCAGTATGTTTGGATAAAGCAATAGGATTGCTTGGCTCTGTGCAACCAAAGCCGGTAATGATAAGATCATCATCTTTTGCTTCACCGGTTCGTAATGGAGTTGCCATTTTGTCAGTTTGCTTCGGGCTAGCTGTGCTGTCAATCCGGACAGGGTTTGCGGGCTAATCAATAGAGCCTGTGGTATCAATATGTGCCTCTTTAGTGACGAAGTCATGGTCTTGCAGTGGTGGGTCATTCGGCACGTCTTCACGAATAGCCGCTTCAGGATCTGGTATTTTATCCGGTTCAGGAACGGTATTTTCTTCTGCCGCTTTGTGCAGACGAGCCTTCTTGCTTGGCTTAGGTTTGGCCCTGAAAGGAATAAGAAGGATCCGTACAGTATATGTCACAGAGTAATACATCAGAAATTAGGAATATGACTCACCCAAGCACTGTTTTGAGAGGTGGAAGCTGGGTGGCTGATGACTCGCCAGACGATGAATGAGAAGTGCCCTGATAATCGGAGTCAGATGGATTAAGAGGTTGACGAAAACAACCCGCTTTAGGACAGGCATTGACAAGAGAGTTAGAGACCTATGAACGACGTTTCCAAACCGGACTGTTCGGTAAACTGGCGGAGATAACTACCTGGCCGCTGTGCCGGGTTGTGCGGCGGGCTTTGTGCTGTTGTGTCTTCACAAGAAAGTTTGGATCCAAATAAGCAAGAGGATGAGAAAATTTAATTTTCCGGTTTGCTCGACGGATTTTTAGTGAAGGCAAAGGGTTTGAATCGGAGGACAGAGTGATTACCTCTACAGCATCAGCCTGACTGCCTTCCGCGTCATCCTGACAATGGTCATTATCAATAAGACGTGTGAAAAATAAGCCAAGTGAATCAAGCTCTACCTCAAGGTCCGGGTTACCCACATCATCGTCAACTGCTGGATCAGAAGACACAATGGTTTTCTTCCTGTTAGCGGGCCTCTTCACAACTCTGGTCTTGGGCCGAGTTGGTCTCTCCGGTTTCTCCGGCTTCTCCGGTTTCTCTTGCGGAGGTTTCTTGCTCCAAAACGGATAATCGCCCTGTTTGAAAGATGTTGATGTTAGCAATTGATAATTTGAGCAGGCAGATTCAATAAAAAATACAAGGTATGAGTCTTACAGCTGGCGGTTTGTTGATGGCACAAAAGGGAGCCAGGCCGGTTTGAGCGCAGACAGCTTCCGGTTCATTCAATATCTTTTTCACAGCTTCTGTGACTTCGTCTTCTAAGAGCTAGATGTCAACGTGTCGAAGAGGGTCTGTGTACTCGCACATCAAACCGGAGCGCTGGCTTAAGGGCAATATGCTCCACGATATCCAGTAGCGAGCAAGGTTGACCCCTGTCAGCCCATTAGCCATGAAGGCCCTGAGTTTGGATAATTGAGGAGCATATTTGCTTCTCTCCTTAGCGGTCAGCCTTTGTGGGAAAGGATGTGTGTTGCTAAGCCGCTCTGGACGGTAACTCGGCAAAGGATTTTCGTCAGAAGGAGAGGTATCTTTGCAGTAGAACCATTTTTGATTCCACTCTTTGGGGTGGTTGTGCAGTTTGGCGTGAGGGTAAGTGACCTCTTTCCTCTTTGAATCGCCATACCGCCTAACTCTCTGTTGGGACCGTCAGTAAATTCAGTATGGCGGTTTAAATGGAAGCAATCTCTGAATAATTCAACTGTGGGCTCCTCTTGAAAGAACACCTCACAGAGCACTTGAAAGTGACAGATGTTGGTTACGGTGTTTGGGCCTGTATCTTGCGGACGGAGTTGGAAATTGGCTAGGACGTCCCGGTAAAATTTTGAACCGGGAGGATTGAAGCCCCGGGCTAGATGATCAGCAAAAACAACCACCTCTCCCTCTTTAGGCTGGGGAGGACATTCTGTGCCTGGGACCCTCCAATGAATAACATCCTGTCTGCTTAAAGCGCCAGTCTTGACTAAATTGTTCAGTTGAGTCTCAGTCACACGAGAAGGAACCCAGTTGCACTCGTACACTTGTTTGGCCATAGTGCAGTCTGCAAAGTAGCAATTGCCGGTTCAAGAAGATATTGGAAAGGTATACCCTGATGCGTATATTACTAAACCGGAGACAGTCATTTCTAAACCGGAGTTTTACAAAGCGGCAGGGTCTGGATAAGGTATTCCGGCGGTTCAACCAGGGGACTAATGGTACATATACCAGTTTATCAATTTTTCTACAAAGTTAAACCGCCCAGTTTACCCATGGAACAATCCAGATTGTAGATGAGTAAGTACGCAAAAACAGATCTCACAAAGCCATGCTACAATTTTGGATCTGGAACATGTCCAGAAAAGCGATGAATATTCAAGTTCAAATAGAGCAATACTGAACCAGTGAGTAAAGGTACGGGTAGATCTATGGCTTTGAGATGTGTAAGTAAAGACGGAGGTTAAACAACTTCCACTACACAAAGCAAAGATTTGCATGTTCATATAAAGAGCTATCATATAAACAAGCAGCGGACGATGAACACTGAAGAACTGCGAAACCCTAGAACAGATCTGAGGTGGAAAGGATAGAAGATTTACCGGAGCTGAGGAAGATGCGAAAGATTGCCGCGGTGCTCTGGTATGTTCAGGGTGATGCAGCGGCCAAGGTCGCTGCAGAAGTTGTCGGCGGCGGTGGAGCTCCGAAGCTAGGGCGACGCGAGGAAGACGAAGCAGAAAGGCACGAAGGGAAAAAATAAATGACCCTTCAGTCCTATTTATAAGGCAAGGGACATGTGTCAGGCGCGTAAATCAAGGGGCTCCGAGTTTTGGAACGGAGCAGTCGCCTCGGTTATCGCGGATCTATTAAACAAGAAGGTATCATGGATAGTTTCTTTATGACAGATGACGTCACTCCGGTTCACAGCAATCAAAGAAGATGACCTCACGGCGGTTCGCCAAACTACAAGAAGATGTTGAAGATGAAGTTTTTGCTAAGGATTGACATGAACCTGTTCAAATCAATCTGGGGCCTAATGTTGGGGATATTACTACTGGGCGTAAACCGGCCTAACTGGGCCGGGTTAACTTCATCAGTATTTAAGTATGATAAAACCCATGAAGGTAGATGAGGGCTTAAAGCCCACGATCGGTTTAAGGCCTGCAGCTGTAAACCGGCATTGGTATGTAAACTTGTATTGTGAGTTAGGAATAAGTAGAGACCAAACCGAACACGTATATGAGCCGGTGTTGGGACTCTGTAAACCGACGGGTATCACCCATGTATATAAGGGGACGACCCGGCGGCGGTTCAAGGACAACAGACAATAACTCGAGACTTAGGCGAAGCTTGTTTGCTCCCTAGTCATCGAAACCCCATCAATTCCATCACAACTAGACGTAGGCTTTTACCTTCATCGAAGGGGCCGAACTAGTATAAAACTCCCTTGCGTCCCTGTGTCCGCTTTACCCCTTCAAGCAAACCCGTAGCGATGGCTCCGAGACTAAGTCCTTTCATGAGGACATCTGCCGTGACAAAACCACGACACTATGTGTTGGAGAAATCTGGATATATATATCCACCGGATGTAGGTTATCATAAAGTATTACTGTTGACATTATCCTTGAGGTAAAAGGTTGGGAGGCGAAACTATAAGCCCCTATCTTTCTCTGTGTCCGATTAAAACTTTGACCCCATAAATATCACGTGAGTTAGCAATTGTGAAAGATTAAATGATGGTTGAGTATGTGGAATTTGCTAAATCAAACTCTTACATAGACCCTTCCTGAAAATAAGACGAATTGCAATTTTTTGATGACTAAGAGCATGGTTTGTTAGTTTTCAAGAAAGTTTATGGTCTATGCTTTAACATGTGAATAGCTCGTTACTTGATCATGACAAGTTTTATGAAGATGAGTTGCTTTTTATGATAAATAATGACGCTAGAAAAAGTGCTTGGAACTTTCATTGATCAAACTTGTGCACTTGATAGCATTCACACTTCATATCTTATTTCTTTTATAATTTACCTACTCGAGGACAAGCAGGAATTAAGCTTGGGGATGCTGATACGTCTCCGATGTATCTATAATTTATGAAGTATTCATGCCATATTTACAATGATTCCATATGATTTTGGTATGATTTGATTAGACCTAACCCGGACTGACGTTGTCTTCACCAGAACTACCGTGGTGTTGTTTTTGTGCAGAAATAAAAGTCCTCGGAATGAGCTGAAAATTAACGGGGAATTTTTCTGGAAAATATGAAAAATACTGTAAGAAAAAGATAGGGAAGAGGAGTCCCGGGGCCACCACAAGGGTGGGGGCGCCCCCCCTAGGGCGCGCCCCTCGACCTTGTGATCACCTCATGGGGCCCCCTGACGTGAAACCGATGCCAACTCCTCCTATAAATCCAAAAAACCCCAAAACAGAAGAGAGATCAGAAGTTCCCCCGCCGCAAGCTGATACGTCTCCGTCGAATCTATAATTTTTTATTGTTCCATGCCAATACTATCAACTTTCATATACTTTTGGCAACTTTTTATACTATTTTTGGGACTAACATATTGATCCAGTGCCCAGTGCCAGTTCCTGTCTGTTGCATATTTTATGTTTCGCAGAATATCCATATCAAACGGAATCCAAATGGGATAAAAACGGACAGAGAATATTTTTGGAATATTTGGAAAATCTGGGAGGAAGAATCAACACGAAACGGTGTCCGAGGTGGGCACGAGGCAGGAGGGCGTGCCCCTGATCCTCATGGTCCACCCGTAAGGCGGTTGATGCCCTTCTTCGGCCGCAAGAAAGCTAATTTTCAGGGGGAAAATCATGACGAAGGTTTCAGTCCAATCGGAGTTACGGATCTCCATATATATACGAAACGGTGAAAGGGCAGGAGAACAGAACGCAGAAACAGAGAGAGACAGATCCAATCTCGGAGGGGCTCTCGCCCCTCCCATGCCATGGAGGCCAAGGACCAGAGGGGAAACCCTTCTTCCATCTAAGGAGGAGGTCAAGGAAGAAGAAGAAGAAGAAGGGGGGCCCTCTCCCCCTCTCTTCCGGTGGCGTCGGAACGCTGCCGTGGCCACCATCATCATCACCACGATCTTCACCAACACCTCTGCCATCTTCACCAACATCTCCATCACCTTCCCCCTCTATCTACAGCGTCCCACTCTCCCGAAACCCGCTGTACCCTCTACTTGAACATGGTGCTTTATGCTTCATATTATTATCCAATGATGTGTTGCCATCCTATGATGTCTGAGTAGATTTTCGTTGTCCTGTCGGTGGTTGATGAATTGCTATGATTGATTTAATTTGCTTGTGGTTATGTTGCTGTCCTTTGGTGCCCATCATATGAGCGCGCACGTGGATCACACCATAGGATTAGTTGTATGTTGATAGGACTATGTATTGGAGGGCAAGAGTGACAGAAGCTTCAACCTAGCATAGAAATTGATGCATACGGGATTGAAGGGGGCCAATATATCTTAATGCTATGGTTGGGTTTTACCTTCATGAACTTTAGTAGTTGTGGACGCTTGCTAATAGTTCCAATCACAAGTGCATAGAATTCCAAGTCAGGGATGACATGCTAGCAGTGGCCTCTCCCACATAATACTTGCTATCGGTCTAGTAAAGTAGTCAATTGCTTAAGGGACAATTTCGCAACTCCTACCACCACTTTTCCACACTCGCTATATTTACTTTATTGTGTATTTATCTAAACAGCCCCTAGTTTTTATTTACGTGATCTTTATCTTCTTGCAAACCTATCCGAAAACACCTGCAAAGTACTTATATTTTTATACTTGTTCTAGGTAAAGCGAACGGTAAGCATGCGTAGAGTTGTATCGGTGGTCGATAGAACTTGAGGGAATATTTGTTCTACCTTTAGCTCCTCATTGGGTTCGACACTCTTACTTATCGAAAGAGGCTACAATTGATCCCCTATACTTGTGGGTTATCAAGACCTTTTTCTGGCGCCGTTGCCCGGGAGTCATAGCGTGGGGTGAATATTCTCATGTGTGCTTGTTTGCTTTATCACTAAGTAATTTTTATTTGTTGTTCTTAGTTGTTCTTTATCTTTAGTTATGGATATGGAACACGAAATACCAAAAAAATTAGGTGTACTTGCTACTCATGGAGATGGGGAACCTCCTAAAACCCTCGATGCTCGTTATGTGATAGATATTATGTACTACTTTGATAATCGTGAGAAAACTCCATTCAATTTGGTAATGGGAGACACGTTGGATCAACGCGAATACTTTAGGGATTATCGCTTGACTCAAAAGGGAAACTATTATGGGATCAAATTCATATGTTGAAGTGGTATGCTAGGCAACTATGCTTGAGATATGATTATACTTGTTGCTCTAGGATGAAGGCTCCACACCTTCCCTTTTCATCCAAATTTAATGATAATAAAACCTTAGCTTCTTATGCTAATGGTATATATGATTACTATGATGTGGAACAAATAGAAGAATTTGTTGCTTTTACGGGTGCTTATGAAATTGAATCTATGTTCAAAGAATATGAAATCTTTATGATGCTGTTTACAAACCTGAAAATTTAGCTATCCTTAAATATTGTTATGAGAATTATGAATACAATTCTGATATTGATGCGTTTATTGAGAAAGTCTCGGCTGTCCAAGAAGAGACTAATATTTTGCAGGAATCTATGAAAGAATTGATGAAACTGTTAGCTCATTGGATGAAAAAGATGAGGAGGAGAGCGAAGAACAAAAGGAGGAAGAGTGGAGTGATCACCCGTGCCCACCTTCTAATGAGAGTAACTCTGCAACTCATACATTGTTTAATTTCCCTTCGTGCTTACCGAAGGATGATTGCTATGATAACTATTATGATCCCGTTGATTCTCTTGAAATATCCCTTTTTGATGATGCTTGCTATGCTTGTGGCCAAGATGTCAATATGAATTATGCTTATGGAGATGAACTTTCTATATTTCCTTATGTTAAACATGAAATTGTTGCTATTGCACCCACACATGATAGTCCTATTATCTTTTTGAATTCTCCAAATTACACTATGTCGGAGAAGTTTGTGCTTATTAAGGATTATATTGATGGGTTGCCTTTTACTACTACACATGATGATTTTGATGAGTATAATATGCATGTGCTTGCTGCTCCTACTTGCAATTATTATGAGAGAGGAACTATATCTCCACCTCTCTATGTTTCCCATACGATAAAATTGCAAGAAATTGTTTATACTATGCATTGGCCTTTACTATGTGTGCATGAATTGTTCTTTTATGACATGCCGATGCATAGGAAGAGAGTTAGACTTCATTGTTGCATAATATATGTTACTTTGTGCTCACTACTAAATCACAAATCATTGTTAATTAAAATTGGCTTTGATATACCTTGGGATCCGGGTGGATCCATTACTTGAGCACTATATGCCTAGCTTAATGGCTTTAAAGAAAGCACTGCCAGGGAGACAACCCGGAAGTTTTAGAGAGTCATTTATTTCTGTTGAGTGCTTTCATATAGTTTAAAAACAAAAAAAAGAGGGGAACCCAAAATTTTTCATAAAGAAAAGTGAAAGTGAGATAGACAAGCATTCTGAAAGTGGGGGACGTCCTTGAACTTTGTTCATGCCCATGGAAGCTTTGTGAATCTTAATTATAGAAACTTTTCAACAAAAATAATTATCCCCTTGTACAATTCCATTGTATTATAAAAATAATGTGCCAAGGTTTGCCCTTAGGATGTTTACAGTGCTTGTTGGTTGTGCGGTGCAGGACAGAAACTTTGGCTATAGTGCACGATTTTACATTTTTACTCGAACTTCAAATGGTTCTGATTATTTTTGCACTGTCTTGCTATAATTTTTTTATTTTTCCTAATTTTGGCAGAATTGTTCAAGTATCAGAAGTATGGTGTATGTTCAGATTATTACAGACTGTTCTGTTTTAGACAGATTCTGTTTTTGATGCATAGTTTGCTTGTTTTAATGAAACTATCAATTTATATCAGTGGATTAAGCCATGGAAAAGCTATATTACAGTAGACACAATGCAAAAAAAAATATGAATTGGTTTGCAACAATACTTAGAGTAGTGATTTGCTTTATTATACTAATGGATCTTACCGAGTTTTCTTGAAGTTTTGTGCGGATGAAGTGTTCGATGATCGAGAAGGTCTCGATGTGAGAAGAAGGAAGAGAGGCAAGAGATCAAGCTTGGGGATGCCCAAGGCACCCCAAGTAAATATTCAAGTATACTCAAGCGTCTAAGCTTGGGGATGCCCCGGAAGGCATCCCCTCTTTCTTCAACAAGTATCGGTATGTTTTCGGATTCGTTTCGTTCACGCGATATGTGCAATCTGGGAGCGTCTTTTGCATTTAGTTTTCATTTTTATTTTATTAACCATGCTGGTATGAGATAGTCCTTGGTTGATTTATAGAATGCTCATTGCACTTCACTTATATCTTTTGAGTATGGCTTTATAGAATGCTTCATGTGCTTCACTTATATCATTTGAAGTTTGGATTGCCTGTTTCTCTTCACTTAGACAACCGCCATTTGTAGAATGCTCTTTTGCTTCACTTATATTTGTTAGAGCATGGGCATATCTTTTGTAGAAAGAATTAAACTCTCTTGCTTCACTTATATCTATTTAGAGAGATGACAGGAACTGTTCATTCACATGGTTAGTCATAAAATCCTACATAAAACTTGTAGATCACTGAATATGAGATGTTTGATTCCTTTCAATAGTTTTGCGATATAAATGTGGTGATATTAGAGTCGTGCTAGTTGAGTAATTGTGAAATTGAGGAATACTTGTGTTGAGGTTTGCAAGTCCCGTAGCATGCATGTATGGTGAACCGTTATGTAACGAAGTCGGAACATGAGGTGTTCTTTCATTGCTTTCCTTATGAGTGGCGGTCGGGGATGAGCGGTGGTCTATTCCTACCAATCTATCCCCCTAGGGTCATGCGTAGTAGTACTTTGCTTCGAGGGCTAATAAACTTTTGCAATAAGTATATGAGTTCTTTATGACTAATGTGAGTCCATGGATTATATGCACTCTCACCCTTCCATCATTGCTAGCCTCTTCGGTACCGTGCATTGCCCTTTCTCACCTCGAGAGTTGGTACAAACTTCGCCGGTGCATCCAAACCCCGTGATACGATACGCTCTATCACACATAAGCCTCATTATATCTTCCTCAAAACAGCCACCATACCTACCTATCATGGCATTTCCATAGCCATTCCGAGATATATTGCCATGCAACTTCCATCATCATCATATACATGACTTGAGCATTTATTGTCATATTGCTTTGCATGATCGTAAGATAGCTAGCATGATTTTTTCATGGCTTGTCCCTTTTTTGATGTCATTGCTACACTAGATCATTGCACATCCCGGTACACCGCTGGAGGCATTCATATAGAGTCATATCTTTGTTCTAGATATCGAGTTGTAATATTGAGTTGTAAGTAAATAAAAGTGTGATGATCATCATTATTAGAGCATTGCCCCAGTGAGGAAAGGATGATGGAGACTATGATTCCCCCACAAGTCGGGATGAGACTCCGGACTTTAAAAATAAATAAAAAGAGGCCAAAGAAGCCCAAATAATAATTAAAAAAGAGGCCAAAGAAGCCCACCAAAAAGAAAAAAAAGAGAAAAAATGAGAGAAAAAGAGAGAAAGGGCAATGTTACTATCCTTTTACCACACTTGTGCTTCAGAGTAGCACCATGTTCTTCATATAGAGAGTCTCTTGAGTTATCACTTTCATATACTAGTGGGAATTTTCATTATAGAACTTGGCTTGTATATTCCGATGATGGGCTTCCTCAAATGCCCAAGGTCTTCATGAGCAAGCAAGTTGGATGCACACCCACTTAGTTTCAGTTTGAGCTTTCATATACTTATAGCTCTTAGTGCATCCGTTGCATGGCAATCCCTACTCCTCACATTGACATCAATTGAGGGCATCTCCATAGCCCGTTGATTAGCCGCGTCAATGTGAGACTTTATCTTTTTTGTCTTCTCCACATAACCCCCATCATCATATGCTATTCCACCTATAGTGCTATGTCCATGTCTTGCGCTCATGTATTGCATGAGGGTTGAAAAGGCTGAAGCGCGTTAAAGAGTATGAACCAATTGCTCGGCTTGTCATCGGGGTTGTGCATGATTTGAATGCTTTGTGTGGTGAAGATGGAGCATAGCCAGACTATATGATCTTGTAGGGATGAGCTTTCTTTGGCTATGTTATTTCGATAAGACATAATTGCTTGGTTGGTATGCTTGAAGTATTATTGTTTTTATGTCAAAAGATAGACTATTGCTTTGAATCACTCATGTCTTAATATTCATGCCATGATTAGATACATGATCAAGATTATGCTAGGTAGCATTCCACATCAAAAATTATCTTTTTTATCATTTACCTACTCAAGGACGAGCAGGAATTAAGCTTGGGGATGCTGATATGTCTCCGTCGTATCTATAATTTTTTATTGTTCCATGCCAATACTATCAACTTTCATATACTTTTGGCAAGTTTTTATACTATTTTTGGGACTAACATATTGATCCAGTGCCCAGTGCCAGTTCCTGTCTGTTGCATGTTTTAGTTTCACAGAATATCCATATCAAACAGAATCCAACCGGGATAAAAACTGACGGAGAATATTTTTGGAATATTTGGAAAATCTGGGAGGAAGAATCAACGCGAAATGGTGTCCGAGGTGGGCACGAGGCAGGGGAGCGCGCCCCTGCCCCTCGTGGTCCACCCGTAAGGCGGATGATGTCCTTCTTTGGCCGCAAGAAAGCTAATTTTCAGAAAAAAATCACGGCTAAGGTTTTAGTCCAATCGGAGTTACGCATCTCCATATATATACGAAACGGTGAAAGGGCAGGAAAACAGAACGCAGAAACAGAGAGAGACAGGTCCAATCTTGGAGGGGCTCTCACCCCTCCCATGCCATGGAGGCCAAGGACCAGATGGGAAACCCTTCTCCCATCTAGGGAGGAGGTCAAGGAAGAAGAAGAAGAAGAAGGGGGCCCCTCTCTCCCTCTCTTCCGGTGGCGCCGGAACGCTTCCATGGCCACCATCATCATCACCGCGATCTTCACCAACACCTCCGCCATCTTCACCAACATCTCCATCACCTTCCCCCCTCTATCTACAGCGGCCCACTCTCCCGCAACCCGCTGTACCCTCTACTTGAACATGGTGCTTTATGCTTCATATTATTATCCAATGATGTGTTGCCATCCTATGATGTCTGAGTAGATTTTCGTTGTCCTATCGGTGGTTGATGAATTGCTATGATTGATTTAATTTGCTTGTGGTTATGTTGCTGTCCTTTGGTGCCCATCATATGAGCGCGCACGTGGATCACACCATAGGGTTAGTTGTATGTTGATAGGACTATGTATTGGAGGGCAAGAGTGACATAAGCTTCAACCTAGCATAGAAATTGATGCATACGGGATTGAAGGGGGACCAATATATCTTAATGCTATGGTTGGGTTTTACCTTAATGAACGTTAGTAGTTGCGGACGCTTGCTAATATTTCCAATCATAAGTGCATAGAATTCCAAGTCAGGGATGACATGCTAGCAGTGGCCTCTCCCACATAATACTTGTTATCGGTCTAGTAAAGTATTCAATTGCTTAAGGGACAATTTTGCAACTCCTACCACCACTTTTCCACACTCGCTATATTTACTTTATTGTGTCTTTATCTAAACATCCCCTAGTTTTTATTTACATGCTCTTTATCTTCTTGCAAACCTATCCGAAAACACCTACAAAGTACTTCTAGTTTTATACTTGTTCTAGGTAAAGCGAACGTCAAGCGTGCGTAGAGTTGTATCAGTGGTCGATAGAACTTGAGGGAATATTTGTTCTACCTTTAGCTCCTCGTTGGGTTCGACACTCTTACTTATCGAAAGAGGCTACAATTGATCCCCTATACTTGTGGGTTATCGCAAGCCTCTGTAGCCACGAAAAACCAATCTAGGCCCTTGATGTCTACTACGCAACCTTCTTCTTGTAGACTCGTGTTGGGCCTCCAAGCACGGAGTTTTGTAGGACAGTAGCAAATTTCGCTCAAGTGGATGACCTAAGGTTTATCAATCCATGGGAGGCGTAGGATGAAGACGGTCTCTCTCAAACAACCCTGCAACCAAATAACAAAGAGTCTCTTGTGTCCCCAACACACCCAATACAATGGTAAATTGTATAGGTGCACTAGTTCGGTGAAGAGATGGTGATACAAGTGTAATATGGATGGTAGATATAGGTTTTTGTAATCTGAAAATATAAAAACAGCAAGGTAACTAGTAACAAAAGTGAGCGAAAATGGTATTGCAATGCTTGGAAACAAGTCCTAGGGTTCATACTTTCACTAGTGCAAGTTCTCTCAACAATGATAACATTATTAGATAATATAACAATCCCTCAACGTGCAACAAAGAGTCACTCCAAAGTCACTAATAGCGGAGAACAAACGAAGAGATTATTGTAGGGTACGAGACCACCTCAAAGTTATTCTTTCTGATCGATCTATTGGGTTATTCCTATAAGTGTCACAAACAGCCCTAGAGTTTGTACTAAAATAACACCTTAAGATACACATCAACCAAAACCATAATGTCACATAGATACTCCAATGTCACCACAAGTATCCACGGATTTGATTATACGATATGCATCACACAATCTCAGACTCATCTATTCAAATCAACACAAAGAACTTCAAAGAGTGCCCCAAAGTTTCTACCGGAGAGTCAAGACGAAAACGCGTGCCAACCCCTATGCATAAGTTCACAAGGTCACAGAACCCGCAAGTTGATCACCAAAACATACGTCAAGTGGATCACGTGAATATCCCATTGTCACCACAGATAAGCACATGCAAGGCATACATCAGGTGTTCTCATCCTTAAAGACTCAATCCGATAAGATAACTTCAAAGGGAAAACTCAATCCGTTACAAGAAGGTAGAGGGGGATAAACATCGTAAGATCCAACTAGAATACCAAAGCTCACGGTCCATCAAGATCGTGCCAAATCAAGAACACAAGAGAGAGAGAGAGAGAGAGAGAGAGAGCGAGAGAGAGAGAGAGAGAGATCAAACACATAGCTACTGGTACATACCCTCAGCCCAGAGGGTGAACTACTCCCTCATCGTCATGGAGAGCGCCGAGATGATGAAGATGGCCACCGGTGATGGTGTCCCCCTCCGGCAGGATGCTGGAACGGGCTCCCAATTGTTTTTTCATGGCTATAGAGGCTTCCGGTGGCGGAACTCCTGATCTAGGTTTCTTTTCGGGAGTTTCTGTATTTATAGGAATTTTTGGCGTCGGTTTCATGTCAGGGGGGTGATGCGGCTTGAAGCTACAACGGTATTTCCCCAAAGAGGAAGGGATGTACACAAATAACAACTACTCGCAACCCGACGTGTAAAAGGGGTTGTCAATCTGAAAGTGCAACTATCCCTGGGTGGTTTTGGTAATTCCCAACAACATATAGCTCATTGAGCTAACATTATTCCAAGATGAATATTTCAGGAAAAGCTCAATGGATGGCATGGCATGGATGAGGAAAGTGGATCCCTCAAAATTATAAGGACAAAGGATTGGCTCAAACTTCAAGGACAAGACTCTACATTTTCTATTTTAGTGATCCAAGATCACATTGAGTCCATAGGAAAAGCCAATACTATTAAGGAGGGATGAGGTGTTGCTTAATGAGCCTCTTGCTTCATGTGCTTAGTGATATGCTCCAAAATCCTCAACTACCTTTCCATATCCACATATGATCTAAACCAAAAGTCAAACTCGGCCCCACCGATTCTTTCTATCCAGAGCCACCGAGTTTCATTTGTCATAACCACTGCCACAAACCCTAGCAAATCGGTTTCACCGATAGGGATCTCGGTCTCACCGAGATGGGATTGCAATTTCTCTGTTTCCCTTCGTAATGTTTCGGTCCAACCGAAGTGAGTGATCGGTCCCACCGATATTGCAATGTAAACTCATTGTTTCCCTTTCATAACATTTCGGTCTCACCGAAAAGAGCGAATCGGTCCCACCGAGTTTACCTGACCAACCCTTGGTTAGCTTATTACCAAAATCGGTCCCACCGAGTTTGTGTAATCGGTCACACCGAGATTACGTTATGCCCAAACCCTAACCATATCGGTCCTACCGAGTTGCATCTCAGTCCCACCGAAAATCCTAACGGTCACTAGGTTTGCTAAATCGGTCCGACCGAGTTTAACGATTCGGTCCCACCGAGTTTGGTAGATTGTGTGTAACGGTTAGATTTTGTGTGGAGGCTATATATACCCCTCCACCCACTCTTCATTCGAGGAGAGAGCCATCAGAATAGATCTTCACTTCCAATACACATTTTCTGAGAGAGAACCACCTACCCTTGTGTTGAGCTCAAGATATTCCATTCCTACCATATCAATCTTGATCTCTAGCCTTCCCCAAGTTGCTTTCCACTCAAATCTTCTTTCCTTCAAATCCAAATCCTATGAGAGAGAGTTGAGTGTTGGGGAGACTATCATTTGAAGCACACGAGCAAGGAGTTCATCATCAACACACCATTTGTTACTTCTTGGAGAGTGGTGTCTCCTAGATTGGCTAGGTGTCACTTGGGAGCCTCCGACAAGATTGTGGAGTTGAACCAAGGAGTTTGTAAGGGAAAGGAGATCGCCTACTTCGTGAAGATCTACCGCTAGTGAGGCAAGTCCTTCGTGGGCGACGGCCGTGATGGAATAGACAAGGTTGCTTCTTCGTGGACCCTTCGTGGGTGGAGCCCTCCGTGGACTCGCGCAACCGTTACCCTCCGTGGGTTGAAGTCTCCATCAACGTGGATGTACGATAGCACCACCTATCGGAACCACGCCAAAAACATCCATGTCTCCAATTGCGTTTGAATCCTCCAAACCCCTCCCTTTACATTCTTGCAAGTTGCATGCTTTACTTTCCGCTTCTCATATACTCTTTTGCATGCTTGCTAGAATTGTGTGGAGATTGCTTGACTTGTGCTAAGATAGCTAAAATCTGCCAAGAACTAAAATTGGGAAAAGGATAGATTTTTATTTGGTCAAGTAGTCTAATCACCCCCCCTCTAGACATACTTCCGATCCTACAAGTGGTATCAGAGCTTTGGTCTCCATTTGCTTTGATTTCCATAGCTTTTGGTGGTCATAGCCTTGGTTTCACAACCTAGGAGAGTATGGCGTCTAGCGAGGGAAATTATCATCGTAGAGGTCCTTACTTTGATGGTACTAATTTTCCTAGTTGGAAGCATAAAATGAAAATGCATATTCTTGGACATAACCCCGCCGTTTGGGCTATTGTGTGTGTTGGCTTGCAAGGTGACTTCTTTGATGGGAAAGAACCAAACCGTGAAGCTACCGCGGAAGAGTTGAAGATGCTGCAATACAACGCTCAAGCTTGTGATATTCTCTTCAACGGATTGTGCCCTGAAGAATTCAACAAACTCAGCCGTCTTGAGAATGCAAAGGAAATTTGGGATACTTTGATTGATATGCACGAAGGTACCGACTCCGTCAAGGAATCCAAATTGGATGTGCTTCAAAGTCAACTTGACAAGTTCAAAATGAAGGATGATGAAGGTGTCGCTGAAATGTACTCTAGGCTTGCTCTTATCACAAATGAGATTGCCGGCTTAGGGAGTGAAGAGATGACCGATAGATTCATCATCAAGAAGATCCTGAGAGCCTTGGATGGAAAATATGATACCTTGTGCACATTGATCCAAATGATGCCCAATTACAAAGATCTCAAGCCAACGGAAGTCATTGGAAGAATTGTTGCTCATGAGATGTCACTCAAGGATAAAGAGGAACTTCACAACAAACCAAGTGGAGCTTACAAAGCCTCATGTGAAGCCCCCACATCATCAAGTGAGAAGCAAACCTTCAATGAAGAATTGAGCTTAATGGTGAAGAACTTCAACAAGTTCTACAAAAGTAGAAGCTCCAAGTCAAGGTCCTACAATGACAAAAGATCTTCTAGTCGAGAACGAAACTGCTATAACTATGGAAGACCTGGAAACTATTCCAATGAGTGTACGGCTCCCTACAAGAGAATAGAAGACTCTCCCAAAAGAAGAAGTAGAAGAGAAGAATCGCCATCTAGAGAAAGAAGGAGTAGAGATGATCGTTATGAACGAAGACACTCACGGAGAAGCAAGGATTCGGAAAGAAAAGAAAAGTCATCAAGGAGCTACACAAAACAAAGACATCAAGCTCATGTTGGTGAATGGGTATCCGGCTCCGACTCCGACAACCACTCCGAGAGAAGTTATCACTCCGATTCCGAATATACTCAAGATGAAGGTGTTGCCGGTCTAGCACTTGTGTCAACCAACTCCTACGACATATTTGACTCACCAAATGAAGGAGTTGGAACATACTTCATGGCTAAAGGCCCAAAGGTATCACACCCTGAGAATGTTGATTTCAATAGTAATGAAGATGACTTGTTAGGTGATGATGATTTACTTGTTGACAACTCTAGTGATGAATACTATGATGAAACGTCAACTAATCATGCTAATCAAGATAAAACGAATGACAATGATAAGGAGAAGATTGAGTCTCTAACTAAAGAACTAAACACTCTTAAGTTAGCTCATGAAACTATCTTAGAAGATCATCGAGAACTTTTAAGAACACATGAGAAATTACACTTTGAAAAGCTCAACCTTGAGCAAGAGCATGAGTTCTTAAAAGCAATCAATGATGATCTTCGTAAGAAAAGTTCTTCTTACATTGCCAAGCGTTTACTCTTATCCACTTACATGCCTCAAGTCAAGTCTAGTAACAAGAACAAGAAAGATTCTTCCTCTAGTAGTAACAATGATCATGTTAAATCCAATATTGTTGCTTCTATTAGTTCTCTTGATTCCACTAATGATTCTCTTAGCCAAGTTACACTTGAGCAAGAAAATAGCCTATTGAAGGGAATTATAGAGAAAGGAGTGTACAAGAGCCTTGCCGGGAGTAAGCAATTCGAGGAAATTGTACGCAAGCAAGGAAGGCACCGGAAGAATCAAGGTGTTGGTTTTGAACGAAAGTTCAATGCCAATGGAGTTGAGTGGGAAGAAGATCAGTACCCCAAGACAAAGTTTGTTCCTCAACAAGAGAAATAAGATCCTACTTCTTTCAAAGGGACACAAGCTCAAGATGATCTTCCACCACAAGACTACAAGCAAAAAGGCAAGGACAAGCTTCAAGAGGAAATTGATGCATTTGAAGAAGCTCCTAAGACCTTAGTCAAGTGGATTCCCAAGACTACTTCAAGTTCCACTTCATCAAGTACGACTACAACTCCAAGGATTCCCATCAAGATGGTGTGGATCCAAAAGAAGAAGAACTAGAGAGTTCTTGAGGGTGACTCCGCCAACATACTTCACTCTTATCATTTTGGCAAGAACAAGTGCAATCAACTTCCATATCTTGCACTAGTTCAAGGAGTCACAAACCCTCTTGTTGGTAAGTCAAGGGACAAGGTAACCTAAAAGCTTTCATAGATATCATCTTATGTGTGCATCACTCTATCTCTATGGATATCCTTGTTTGTTCCTTGTGGGACTAACCCATGTAGGTGTTGAAAGTGCAATTCACTCCAATGGATAGCTTCGATTGATCTACATCAACATTGAGCATCCACATCTTCAACATCTACATGAAGTCATCATCGACAAAACCCAAGGTTAGTTCATCCCTCTTAGGGGGGATATCACATCTAGGGGGAGCTTTACTCTAAAAATTGAGCTAAAGCAACTCTAATGATGTGAACACAACAATGCTTTATGTAAAAGTGGTAACCCCACTTGTGCTTAAACGATGAGTATGACCTATGATCAAATGTTCTCATTTGACTCCTAAGTCAATATACTCATATATAGATGACCTAGTCATCGCCAATTGCTTGATAGATGCTAGAATTGGTTGTGCATGCTTTGCCACATATTTCAATTGCCATTTTATTGTGTGAGCATGTTGACTGCATATTTTACTCATTCGAGGACATTCACTTGTCGTTTTGATTGATTGGTTTTCTTTTCTTGCCAAGTGGATGGACAAGAATGCCTAAGAACCTCCTCTAGCTATCTATGCTTTTCTCATCTCAAACTCTATTCATGCTACATCACAAAATTTGATCAAGTCAGATTCAAACCACTCTGTGTAAGGAGCACCCGGAGTCCCTGATTTGTCATAGACTTAAACTTCCAAAACTTCTTTGTGCTTTTCGGTCTGACCGATTTCTCCATTTCGGTCATACCGAGATCACTAAGTCGATCTAGGTTTTCACCTCGGTGCAACCGATTTGAACTGTTCGGTCACACTGAGTTGCCATAACTCTCAACAGTTATGCATCTCGGTGCCACCAAGTTGTTCCACTCGGTCACACTGACAGGGTCGGGCTATATATATTCACAGGCAAAATTTTGGAAATTTCTCCGAAACCTCTTCGCCCGCGCATAGCTCGCTCTGCCTGCTGGGTCTTCGGATCGTCCTCCTCGTCGCCAGCCGCCTCCTATGGTTGGTCTCTGCCGCCGTCAACGGAATTCGTCTCCGTCGCTGCCGCCGTAGCGAGTCCGCCGCCGAACTAGGGTATGGACTCGACCACAATGCTATTCCCCGCCCAATTCCTAGCACATTGTGTTCTTTATGATTCTTGCTGCGATTGAAACACTCCTATCCAGTCAAAACAATCCGTAGAATAGTTGAGATTCAAAAATTTAGGTTTAGGTTTCCGCCGAGACCATCTTGGACCCACCGGGTTGCGGAACTCGGTTCCACCGATTCGGCCACGACCATTGCACATGTGGTTCTCGGTCTGACCGAGAATTACAAATCGGTGAGACCGAGTTCAGGACTTTGTGAAACCCTAGCAGTCTTGGTGCCACCGAACTGTGACTCGGTCTGACCAAGTTCACTAGTTTTGGTCCCAAAAGCTGCTTCGGTATCACCGAGTTTGCAAATCGGTTGATCCGAAATGCTTTCTGTGGAAAACTAAAACTAAGTTTTTGACTCATTCTTTTGCAAAAATCTCTGCATTTTGTGATGCTCATCCACTCTATCTCATCTATAATCTATTCACATGGTCAGCAGTCAGAGTTTGCAACATGTCTGATCAGAGTGACAGCCAGAACAAATCTGAGGAGCAGGTTCATATGAGTGAGGGCACTAGTCCCTCTAGCAGTTCTGATGAGAGTAGCAGGAGCACCCCAAGCAATCTGCCTAAAGCTGTCACTAGAGCTAGCAAGAAGAGAACTTCTGAGTCAGAAGATGAGGACTATGTGTCAGAAGAGGAAGCCACATCTAAGAAGAAGGTGCTCAAGAAAGAGTATGGGTCAGCTGCAGCCATCAAGCCTGGAATGCTGAAAAAGGCACCTGCAAGAAGAGTTCCCACTTCTATGCCTAGGAAGGCTGTAACTGAAGAAACCATGAAGCTTGTCATGGAATCTGAAGAGGAAGCAAGTGGCCAAGACAAGAAGAATAAGAGAGTCAGAACTACCACTGCCAGAGTTATTGGCAAACCCTCCACGAGGAGAGACTCGGATGAAGAAGAGGAAGAAGAGGTTGCTGCACCAGCACCCAAGGCACAGAAGCTTATGGGTGATGCCATAAGGACAGGGGCTACTGCATCCAAGCCCAAGGAAGCACCCAAGGCTGCATCTAAGACCAAGAGTGCACCAAAGAGAAACACCAGGAACATATCTGCTGCTGAGAAGAACAAGGCCCCAGTGCCTGATGTTGCTGCTGAAGAAGAAGAAGAAGGACAAGTGCTCAGGAAGCTCAAGCCCAAGATCCCAGACCACAATGATGCTCATCCTGTGGCCGAGGACATGAAAATTAGAAGAGATTCAGGGCTGAAGAAGTGGAGAGAAGCAAATCCATATGCTTCAAGGAGAAGAACTGCTGTGGATTACAGGTTTCACACCAAGGAACAGCAGGACTTCTATGAGACAGTGCTGCTGGATAAGAAGCCCATAGTATGTGACATGAGATGGGTTGATTGGGAATACATCAAGGAGCATGAAGAACACTATCCTGGAGTATATGACAGCTTCAGTGCTTGTGGAGTTGCAGACTTTGTTGGGCAGAAGCTCACAAAGTGTAATGAGGAGCTCATCATGCAATTCTACTCCACAACACACTTCTATCCAGATGGCAGGATAGTGTGGATGTCAGAAGGAACCAGATATTAGTCTACAGTTGCTGAATGGGCACAGCTGATCAATGCCCCAGAAGAGCAGGAAGATGACTTGGACATCTATGCCAAGAAGAATATGGATCACAATTCCATGTCCAACATGTACAAGGAGATCCCAAGCAAAGCACTTGGACACTTTCAAGTTTGGCTCAGTGCATTTCCTTCTGTCAGGGCTGCCCACTATAAACTGGATTCTGAGGCACACTCTGTTGCCCAAGTCAGGTGATCACAAGATGATCCGAGGCCATGCAATAAACATGCTCCACATATTTGATGTGCCACAAAAATTCAAGGTGATGAGCCTCATGGTAGAGACCATTAAGAGGACAACAGCTGATCAGAAGAGGAGCTGTGGATATGCCCCACAAATTCAAGAGCTGATCAACTCAAAGATGGGCACAGACACATACCTGCTGGACAAGGAACACCTGCCCATCCGTCCAGACTTTGAAGATAATCAAGTTGTCATGAATGAGAATGAACCATCATCTGCACATGCTCAAGCAAAGAAGGAGAAGGCAAAGATGCAGAAAGCTGCCAGGATGCCAACTCAAGAGGAGGCATCTGAGTACTTCTTGAAGAACAAGCAGGAGCAGCTCAGTTACCTGATAGCATCCACTCTGAGAATTGAGAAAGGACTGGCCACCCTGACTCAAAACCAAGAGAGCTTGGAAAGAATCATGGAACAAAAGTTCTATGACCTGGATGTGAAAGTAACAGGGATTCAGTCTGCCGTGGAACAACTACAAGATGATATGCAGGAGAGGAAGGGCAAGACCACAACTGATGCATTTGCCAGAGTGCCCAGAGCTCAGAGATCGTCTGTAGTGCCAGTTGCTGACACCAGAGCCACTACTTCCGCACCAGCTACAGCCTCAGTTCCACCAGCTCCAGCTCCTACCCCAGCAGCTCCAACCACTTCTACCTAAGCCTTCGTCCTTGGCGTTATCCGGACTCCACCAACTGAAGACCAAGCCTGAGAGTCGTTTAGTACTATGCATTTTTTATCAACTTTTTGGTAACTTGTTGCCAAAGGGGGAGAAAAATGTATAGATCATAGGCTTCGAGAGAGAGAGAGAGTTTGCATTTGTTCTCTCTTGTCTTCTTGGTTGAACTTTATTTGCTTTTGAGTGCTTGAGATACTATGCCTTAATCTGTGAGACATTGATGATCATGTGTTTGATCATAAGCTACACTTAATGCTTGTTGGATATCATTATCAGTTTATCCTTATTTTGATCATTCACTATGCTTGGTGATGAGTGCATGTATTTAATTCTTATCATTTTGAGCGCTCCACCAAGATGTATGTGACATGGAAGAGTAACCCATGATTCTAACTCTTTGTGCATTTGCAGTCCAAAGCAAATCTTAAAACATGCACAAATTTAGGGGGAGCTCTTACTTATCACATACTTCTCAAAGCGATGATATATTTCATTCTTATTATCTTTTGTCAAAGCTTTGATCTATATGTTGTCATCAATTACCAAAAAGGGGGAGATTCAAAGTGCAACTATCCCTGGGTGGTTTTGGTAATTCCCAACAACATATAGCTCATTGAGCTAACATTATTCCAAGATGAATATTTCAGGAAAAGCTCAATGGATGGCATGGCATGGATGAGGAAAGTGGATCCCTCAAAATTATAATGACAAAGGATTGGCTCAAACTTCAAGGACAAGACTCTACATTTTCTATTTTAGTGATCCAAGATCACATTGAGTACATAGGAAAAGCCAATACTATTAAGGAGGGATGAGGTGTTGCTTAATGAGCCTCTTGCTTCATGTGCTTAGTGATATGCTCCATAATCCTCAACTACCTTTCCATATCCACATATGATCTAAACCAAAAGTCAAACTCGGCCCCACCGATTCTTTCTATCCGGAGCCACCGAGTTTCATTTTTCATAACCACTGCCACAAACCCTAGCAAATCGGTTTCACCGATAGGGATCTCGGTCTCACCAAGATGGGATTGCAATTTCTCTGTTTCCCATCGTAACGTTTCGGTCCAACCGAAGTGAGCGATCGGTCCCACCAAGATTGCAATGTAAACTCACTGTTTCCCTTTCGTAACATTTCGGTCTCACCGAAAAGAGCGAATCGGTCCCATCGAGTTTACCTGACCAACCCTTGGTTAGCTTATTACCAAAATCGGTCCCACCGAGTTTGTGTAATCGGTCACACCGAGATTACGTTATGCCCAAACCCTAACCATATCGGTCCTACCGAGTTGCATCTCAGTCCCACCGAAAATCCTAACGGTCACTAGGTTTGCTAAATCGGTCCGACCGAGTTTAACGATTCGGTCCCATCGAGTTTGGCAGATTGTGTGTAACGGTTAGATTTTGTGTGGAGGCTATATATACCCCTCCACCCACTCTTCATTCGAGGAGAGAGCCATCAGAACAGATCTTCACTTCCAATACACATTTTCTGAGAGAGAACCACCTACCCTTGTGTTGAGCTCAAGATATCCCATTCCTACCATATGAATCTTGATCTCTAGCCTTCCCCAAGTTGCTTTCCACTCAAATCTTCTTTCCTTCAAATCCAAATCCTGTGAGAGAGAGTTGAGTGTTGGGGAGACTATCATTTGAAGCACAAGAGCAAGGAGTTCATCATCAACACACCATTTGTTACTTCTTGGAGAGTGGTGTCTCCTAGATTGGCTAGGTGTCACTTGGGAGCCTCCGACAAGATTGTGGAGTTGAACCAAAGAGTTTGTAAGGGCAAGGAGATCGCCTACTTCATGAAGATCTAGCGCTAGTGAGGCAAGTCCTTCGTGGGCGACGGCCGTGATGGAATAGACAAGGTTGCTTCTTCGTGGACCCTTCGTGGGTGGAGCCCTCCGTGGACTCGCGCAACCGTTACCCTCCGTGGGTTGAAGTCTCCATCAACGTGGATGTACGATAGCACCACCTATCGGAACCACGCCAAAAACATCCATGTCTCCAATTGCGTTTGAATCCTCCAAACCCCTCCCTTTACATTCTTGCAAGTTGCATGCTTTACTTTCCGCTTCTCATATACTCTTTTGCATGCTTGCTAGAATTGTGTGGAGATTGCTTGACTTGTGCTAAGATAGCTAAAATCTGCCAAGAACTAAAATTGGGAAAAGGATAGATTTTTATTTGGTCAAGTAGTCTAATCACCCCCCCTCTAGACATACTTCCGATCCTACACAATCCCTTTCGGGTAGCGGCGCCTCAAGATAGGCAAACGGGCGTGAGATAAATTGTAGTAGATTGATAGATCAAACGCCTAATAAAATAAATGAGAATAAAACGCAGCAAGGTATTTTTGTATTTTTAGTTTAATAGATCTGGAAATAAAAGGCAAATAAAATAGATCGCAGAGGCAAATAATATGAGAAAGAGACCCGGGGTATTAAGTTTATGGAGAAATGGAGTATTGCAATAAGAATGATGACATGATGTAGACAAGATCTATCTATGTAGAGATAGACCCCATCGTTTTATCCTTAGTAGCAACGATACATATGTGTTGGTTCCCCTTCTGTCACTGGGATCAAGCACCGTAAGATCGAACCCACTACAAAGCGCCTCTTCCCATTGCAAGATAAATAGATCAAGTTGGCCAAACAAAACCCAAATATCAGAGAAGAAATACGAGGCTATAAGCAATCATGCATAAAAGAGATCAAAGAAACTCAAATACTTTCATGGATATAAAAATATAGATCTAAACTCAAAGTTCATCCGATCCCAAAAACACACCGCAAAAAGAGTTACATCATATGGATCTCCAAGAGACCATTGTATTGAGAATCAGCGAGAGAGAGGATGCCATATAGATACTAACTACGGCCCCGAAGGTCTACAAAGAACTACTCACGCATCATCGGAGAGGCACCAATGGAGGTGGTGAACCCCATCCGTGATGGTGTCTAGATTGGATCTGGTGGTTCTGGACTCTGCGGCGGCTGGAATTGATTTTTGTCGACTCTCCTACGGTTTCTGGAATATTGGGGTATTTATAGAGCAAAGAGGCGGTCCGGGGGGCACCCGAGGTGGGCACAATCCACCAGGGCGCGCCTGGGCCTCCTGGCGCGCCCTGGTGGGTTGTGCTCTCCTCAGAGCACCCCCCAGGCGCAACCTTGGCCCATTAGGTGTCTTCTGGTCCAAAAAATTCTCCGTAAAGTTTCATTGCATTTGGACTCCATTTGGTATTGATTTCCTGCGATGTAAAAAAGCATGCAGAAAACAGCAACTGGCACTTGGCACTATGTCAATAGGTTAGTACCAAAAAATTATATAAAATGACTATAAAATGATTATAAAACATCCAAGATTGATAATATAATATCATGGAACAATCAAAAATTATAGATACGTTGGAGACGTATCAGGGGGGTCCACGAGGAGCCCACAAGGACGGAGGGCGCTCCCTAGGGGGGTGGGTGCGCCCTCCACCCTTGTGGAGGCCTTGTGACTCTTCTGGCCCAACTCCTTTGCTTCGGGGGCTTCTTCTAGTCCATAAAAAATCACCTTAAACAACTTTTCCACCGTCGCAAGTCTCTGTTCTTCCGCGATCCCATCTGAAGGCCTTTGTTAGTACTCTGTTGGAGGGGGTGAATCGATCACGGAGGGCTTCTACATCAACCTTGCTGCACCTCCTATGATGTGTGAATAGTTCTAACGGGACCTAGGGGTCCATAGTGATTAACTAGATGGGTCTCTCTCTCTCTCTCTCTCTCTCTCTCTCTCTCTCTCTCTCTCTTTGATTTTCAATACAATGTTCTCCTCGGAATTCTATTCGATGTAATCTTCTTTTGTGGTGCGTTTGTTGGGATCCGATGAACTGTGGGTTTATGATCAGATTATTCATTGAAAGTAATTGAGTATTTTCTGCACTTTATTCTGCGACTATTATAACTTTGTATTTCTATTTGATCTATCAGTTTGGTTTGGCCAACTAGATTGATTTATCTTTAGCGGGAGAGGTGCTCTGTAGTAGGTTCAATCTTGCGGTGTCCTAACTCTGTGGTAGGAGGGGTAGCAAGGCACGTATTTGTATTGTTGCTACTAAGGGTAAAATGACGGGGTTTAATCATATTGCTTGGTTTTACTCTATCTACATTATGTTTGTCATGAACTTAATACCTAGAGAGGCAAGCGTAGAAGTGCTCTCGAAGCGGAGTAATAGTAGTAGGTGTCAGTAAGTTTAAGGTCTACTTGTCACGGACGTGATGCCTATGTATTGATCATGCCATGAATAACATCATAACTATGCGTTTTCTATCAATTGCCCAACAGTAATTTGTGTACCCACCGTATGCTATGTTCTTGAGAGAGATGCCTCTAGTGAAAACTATGGCCCCCAGGTCTATTTAAATCATATTACTAAAACCCTAAAAACCTTTGCTGCAATTTATTTACTTTTATTTTACTTTGCAATTTATATAGGGCCATTTGCATTTTTGCCCCTAACTCGAACCACCTACTCAGATTTGCCCCTAATTTCAAAGCATGCTCAAATTTGCCCCTCTGCCATTAAGTCACTACTCAGAAATGCCCTTTCGTCTAGTCAAAGGCCTTTGACCGTCAAAGGCCCATGTGTAATGTAGCAGACGGAAAGTGCTACAGTATTGGACGGAAAGTGCTACAATACTGTATGGAAGGGCATTTCTGAGTAGTGACTTAACGGCGGAGGGGCAAATTTGAGCATGCTTTAAAATTAGGGGCAAATATGAGTAGTGGGTTCGAGTTAAGGGCACAGATGTAAATGTCCCATTTATATATTTCCTACTATCAGAGTTAATCCTTGCAATTAAAGAGTACAAGGGGATTGACAACCCTCTTGCCTGCATTGGCTGCAAGTATTTGCTCTTGTGTGCGTAGGTACTGCTAAAGGTCATTTGCATGGATCTCCTATTGGTTCGATAACCTTGGTGCTCTACTAAGGGAAATAGTATCCGCTACTATATTGCTTCTCCCTTCCTTCTCGGGGGAAAATCCAACGCAACTCACGAGTAGCAGTGGTACACCAGATGTTCAGTTATCCAAAGAGGCGGGGTAATCACTGATGAGCCTGATAACCCTCTCCAGCCAGTTGTTCCTCTCCATTCGACCGGTGAGAGCCTGTTCCTGGAGCGATAGGGTCGTGATCATGTCGACGTCCTCGAGCGTCACTGTCATCTCACCGAATGGGATATGGAAAGTGTGCGTCTCGGGCCGCCAATGTGCACCAAGTCTGTGGGAGCTGAGTGGACGAGCATCGTCGGCGCACGCTTGAAGTGAAGCACAAATGGCAGTAGCCCGGGTCTCTTGAAGTACGTCTCGAAGCGGTGGTCGTATCGCATCTGGCAGGCCTTCATGTGACCCCTCATACTCAAGGCCGTTAGCATCTGTCAAAATGAAGATGAAAATAGTAAGTACCTTACTTTTGCAAAGCCAAAATATTACAAATGTAGATGGTCATGGTCATTACCACTCCATTCTCGATAAAATGGGCGCGATGACCGCTTTCGAACGTAGGGTCAAGCATGGTGTACTTAATGCCGATGCCCGGATCAAGGAGGGCCTCCTAAAACAATTGCCAATTCAAGTTAATTTTTTTAGAACAACATTTAGTTATCAACATATAATCCACTAATATAGTACTAACTAAAGAAAAATAATATTGAATCAATAACATGCAATCCACTGATATAGTACTAACTAAAAGAAAATAATAATGATTCAACAACATTATGCATCTAATATCAACGACATTCAATCAACAACAACATTCAACATGCATCATCAACCTTCATATTTATCCATCATAGCAAAGATTCTAATAAATCTATAATAAAGACATAATCAATCATATTCAACCAACATGTATAATATCATATTTATCCAACATCAATCATATTTACCAAACATCAATGAACCATTCAAAATAAAACTATAAACATGAACTATGGTTCATCTTCAAACTAGATAGAATCAATAAACTAGTTACTACAAAATGAACTAGGGTTTGTCTTCGACCACATACATCATGCTGAATCAAACTTAAAAAAACCTAGGATCCACAAAATTCAAACTACTAGATGAACTAGGGTTCATCTTGTGCCAAATAATGCATCTAAACGGTAACTTTTTGACTAAAACTACTTGGAGGGATTGAGAGAGCTTACTTCTCTTGTCATCGAGCCATCTCGATCCGCAAGAATGGTGGAGAAACAGAGGAGATCAAAGGAGGAGTGAAGGGGATGAGAGAGGCACCTTCTCTCTGTTCTTGCGGCGGTAGGGGGAAGATGGGGGCTGATTGCATGTGTGGGCCCCGCCAACCGGCCCCCGTGGCATATAACTGCTCAAAGCCTACCGCCAGGGTCTCCGACGGTAGGGTAAAACAACCTACCGCCAAAGGCCTCGGCGGTAGGATTGACGGCAGAGGCCAAAGACCGTCTACCTGTGTTGATGTGGATGAGTGGCCTACCGCCGGAGACTGTGGTGGTAGGAAAAGGGGTCAAATCTCGTTTTTTGAAGACCATGATCAAATCCAGCTAAACTTTAAAAAAGGATCAGAACCCCCACACCCTGGAAATTTCGTTGCATCATCGAGTGGCACACGCCAGTAAACTTGCTGAGACAGCTGTTTCAGTGTTGCTTGCCTACACACTCCTCCCTTTGTCCCTCCTCCAAGAAAAGGAGGCTAGGGTTTCTGCCTCCCGTTGGCGACACCGGCGATCTCCCACGTCTCCTGTGGCCTCAGGGCCACGGGTGCGCGGTGGATCCCGGCCCTTGCCGGCGGGAGGGCTCCGTTTTCAGCTGCTTCTTCAAGTTTTGTTAGGGTTTGTGTCTTGCTCAAGAAGACGAGACGGCGGCGGCTTCTTGAAGATGGAATCAGGTTCTCCCTGCCTGGCCCCCGTCCCAATGGTGTGTCTAGCATCATCGGAGGGCGTGTGGAGGTGTGTCTCTGGCGGATGTTGCGAGATCTGGTCGGTGGTTGTCTTTGGTGGATCCGCCCGGATCTAGTCTTTATTCGTCTTTGTTCATGTGTCTTCAGGCTGGATCCTTCCGATCTACAATTCTCTTCATCGGCGGCGGTTGCTGTTCTGGGGCCTTGGTCCTATGAGACCTTAGCACGACGACTTTCCGACTGTCTACTACAACAAGTTGTGTCCGGCTCCGACAAGGGAGGGGCGATGACAGTGACGTGCTTTCGGCTCGCTTCAGTGCTTGTAGTCGTCCTAGGTGGTCTATGAATCTGGATGTAATTTTTATTATTTTTGGTGTTCATTGTACTATCATGATTGAAGATGAATAGGTCGACAGTTTCAAAAAAACTTGCGGAGATGGCAACAAGCTCTGACACGTTCGTCCGCACGTTTCGTCGATGAAAAGCGGTTAGAGAAAACGGGTTCCATTGCTCCAATCAGTTCCCTGCTGGATCCATATGTGGAAACAAAAGCTAAAAAGACCCACCAACGCAAAATCAATTGGATCTGAAATGTAGGGGGGCGGGAACAGCATCATCTGTCTGTCAGGGCCACTGAGTGCAGCACGTGGTGGCGGAGACCCGATGAAGCGCTGGCCCAGCTGCCGCAGTTGCCAGCTGAATTCTGAAATCCACAAGCAAGGATAACTTCTCCCTGCAACTCTCTGATTAACTACTGGATCTCAAAATAATATGCATATATATAACTCTCCAATCTACAATAGCACTGTAGGAGGACAGCAGCACTCTCTCACTTAGCTGTTGCTAGCTATCATCTCCTTTCCGCCCATCATGTGACCTCCATGCTTGTTCCTACCTAGCTGCCACCTTTTCTCCCTTTTAAAAATTGGGACCTCTCACTAAGCAAGTACTAGCACTAACTAACTACCATATCTCTTGCTGTCATGTAGAGTACGTACTACAAGCACCAAGTAACCACCATATCTCCAGCATCTTATTGATGCCTAGTCCTAAACACATGCATGTTGCCACGAATAATGGCCATAAAATCATCACCTTCATCCCATCTACACTAATGCAACATGCCCCCACCCTGCATGTGATGCGCACCTACACACATACCTTGCATGTGATGTGCACCGAGACACAAAATATATACACCTCCACTTACACATCTCCTACACTTGCAGCCCACACACATAGTACACAGGAAGAGCCCAGCGGTGCTAGATAGCTCAAGAAATGGCGCAGCTGCCGCCGAGAGCGCCGAGCGCGGGGGAGCAGGACTGGCCGGTGGCAGGCGAGTTCGTCGGGTTCGCTGCGGCCCGGCGGGGCGTGCACAGGCGCTCGGCCAGCGACCCGGCGGCTTTCCTGGAGGCCGTGCCAATGGACCACATCCTCAGCGGCGGCGGCGGCGGCGACGACGAGTTCGACAGGCTCGACGACGAGCAGCTCATGTCCATGTTCTCCAATGTCGACGGCGGGTGCGACAGGCCGGGCTTCATGGACACGGGAGAGCCGGAGGAGGGGGCGGCCAGCGCGGGCGCAATGGCCGCCGCGGACGGCTTCGGTGACCCCAAGCGGGTTAAAAGGTCCGTTACATTTGCTACTTTGCAAATTTAATTTTTCTTGTGAGTGGAGCAAAGTTATTTTTTTAGTGGTTCATGTAGTATTATACCAGAGTAAACGGTAGAAGCACAATTTTGTTTAATTTAAACATAGAGCTCGATTTGGTTGGCGATTCTACGGCAACTGTACATTTGTTTACTGTATCTTTTTTTTTGCGGGAATTTGTTTACTGTATCTGTAGAGCCTATAATTACCTACTGCGTCGGCAGTGAATCAGTATTTTTGGTTTTACCCCAGTGAAAAAATAAATACAATTTGGTTGTTCATAAATCACGACTAGCTGCTCAAATTAACAACTCTGCAAGAAGTTGCCACTTTAAAAGCCATTTTAAACTGGAAATTTTGATTCGACTCTGCCTCCTGGTCCTGGGTCGCTCTCGGCGGCTCCGGAGGCCCCCCGTCGCCACCTCCTAACCGCCACGTCCTGCCTTCGCCGTCGCCGGAGGAGGTCATCGGGCTAAGCTTTGCGACACGGAGGACGGCGGCGAGGCCATGCCCTCTCGCGCGCGAGATCCCCTCCCTTCGTGATCCGCTTCTTAGGCTGCTGCCCCAACCCCTGCCGCCTTGCGGTCCTCTGGCCTTCTGGCGCATGCTGCGGCCTGGCCATGCTCTGTTTAGCGGCTGCTCCTCCCGACGGTTCGGCCCAGCCTTCTGTGCGCTAAGCTGGCCTGCGGAGCACGGAGGCTTCTAGGAGTACATTTCAAGCTTGGATCTCAAAATTCAGAAAAGAATTGTTCTTGTTCAGGCGTAAATATTACTCAAATGTGCATGCTTGGTCGTAAAACAATTACCCAAATGCGCTTTCCCATCATATATTCATAATGTATCCCTTATTAAGCTGAATACACCAAACTCTGCGAATCTAGTAGTAACAAATTAGTTGGCAATTTTGTTTCAGGATATTGGCGAACAGGCAGTCAGCGCAGAGGTCAAGAGTTCGGAAGTTGCAGTACATCTCAGAGCTTGAACGCAGCGTCACCGGTCTCCAGGTATTCACTCTACTTCTCTCGTAAACGTACCTCAACGAAGAACTACAAAATGATATCAAAAGAATCAAGAAAATAGTCTTGTGCATACTGAATACTTCCACAATTTCTGTCTTGCATTCCCAACAAATAGTCCCTAATTTTATGTGTGTGAAGAAATAAGTGTCCACGACTTATGCATACACCTAGCACACTCAGAACATTTTCAATGTCCAATTTTTTTTCAATATTGTTTGCTATTTTTTTCAAAATTACTGTTCATTTGGGAGTGGATGAGCTCAGTCTCCAAGAGCAATTACCAAGTTTTTCACTATTACTCGAGATAACTCAGAGACAACAAAACAAGAATTTTCCCCACAAAAAAGAAACAAAAAGAGAATTTTAACCGTTGAAATCCCAAAATTTGATTGGTTGTTTACTTGGTTCAGATGGAGGTGTCAGCACTCTCTCCCCGCGTGGCCTTTCTAGATCATCAGCGGTCATTACTGACCGTCGGCAACAGCCATCTCAGGCAACGAATTGCTGCCCTTGCACAAGACAAGATCTTCAAAGATGGTAACGAACCTTCCAGCCCATTTTAGCTAACTTATCCGTTTCTCTGTGATAAATATGGCCTGCAGTGCCATCTTTTTTGTCAGGCATCGACCAGCACACCAAAAGACTGTTAATTTGAACAAAATGCAAATAATGTTTTGACGCAAACAGATTTACTGAATGAAAAACAATTTTTTTATTGACTCCTAGTTAAGCAAAGCCATCCAGTGTCTTGTTTAAACTCATCCCAAAGTTGCAATGCAGCTCATCAAGAGGCACTCAAAGAGGAGATTGAGCGACTACGGCAGCTGTTCCACCACCAGAAGATCAAGGCCACAGGCGGCACAGACATGGCCACGGCCGCCTCAATGCAAGCCAAGCAAGAGCTCCTTATGTGTGAGGGAGCCGCGATGCGATAACACAACATGGCGCAACCAGCCTTTTTGTGGTGGCTCTTTCCTTTCACTCTTGTCGATTAATCGTGTGGAAACACACCAATGTTACTAGATTATTTGTGCAGTTTGACATGTTCATCGTTTTTGTTTTTTGTGATGTTCACTCATCCCTACCGATAATTGTGTTGGGATGGAAAATTGTCATAGATATATTGTTTGGACCATCCTTAAATTTGTGTTGGTGAAGATATTTTCAATATTATTCGGTCTTCGGTTTGTGGGAAACAGATTTTTTTTCTAAAGGACGCTTTTATTGACTAAAAAAGTCGCATCAAGATGACAAATGAAATGTTTTCTATAAAGGACTCTTTTATTGACTAAAAAGTCGCATCAAGATGACACACAGAATGAACATACACCCAACCTATGCATAATTATGATGACACAACCAACACACACAGAAAGAAAGAAAACACAGAAAAACGAAAAAAAAAGTTTGTCGAAGCGAACTACATCATGTAAACCATCAACATCAACCACCACAGATGAGAACACTCAGACTATGGGAAAAGTGCTTGAACAATGACGCCTCCAAGAAGGCAACGATGTGCGAGCCTCGCCATCGTCAAATCCACCCATGGAGGCTAGATCTTGTTTTCAGTTTTCACTCCGAAGAGAACGTCCAAACAACTCGAGACAAATGCCTCCAAAAGGGGATGATGTGGAACACCACCATTGCCTCATTCAACCAGTTCAGATCAGACCTAAAGTTTTCACTCTAGAGCTTGGGACTGACGGCACAGATTTTCGTTAGTACCATCGGTTGAGTGCCTTGTGTGGCCGGAAGTACTGAGACGGAGCCCGCACGTGCAAGTTACCCAGGTTCGGGCCTATGAAGAGTAATCACATATGTCCTGCTTGTTATTGTTATTCAGGGTGGAGAATACCGCGTGAGAGGGAATACAATGGTGTATAGAGAGATGGATACCGAGCTTTGTTGATGTAGGGTGGAACCCTAATGTGGTCGATCTTTCACGATTGGAGTGGATCCCGCGAAGAACACGAAGAACACGAGGGGAAACACGAGGGAAATCACGAGAGGAACACTCAAATAGACAAGATGCCATCACACATGTGCTAAATCCACATACATACGGAGAGATACACGATCCAAAGTCAGCATGGGAGGATACACGATAGCTAGTTCATCCCAATCCGTGATGAGATGGGGTCTTGAATCCGTAGAGGATCTTCCCTAAAAAGGGGTCTTGAATCCATGTGGGGGATCTTCTCCTAGGAGGTCTCCGAGGAGTAGTGGTACGTGGGTGAGCAAAGCTCTATCTCTAATGAGCTATCACATTGCTAACTCTAGCTAGGAGGAGGTGAGGGTATATATATAGTGCTAGTACAAGTTGGGGAGAAATGGATGGGTACATGGGCCGGTGGCCTGTTACACTGCGCACAGGGGGGTCAGATGTCCGGGCCTTCAAGACAGGCCAGATGTCCAGGCTGAAGGGGCCGGATGTCCAGAGGTGAAGGGGCCAGATGTCTGGGCTAAAGGGGCCGGATGTCCAGGACCATGGCTCGATGTCGTGGCATAAATGGTGGTCCGGTGGTTCTTCCAAAGTAGGTGCATCCACTAAGTTCGAGCACTCCTCAACTTGAAGGTCCGTAGGGTCCATCTCCAATGTCGGTTCTCCAGCCAATAGATGTATCATGTAGACAAGAATAAGGAAACAACAATGAAAGAATGACCCATCCAATATGCCTATGTGAGGATGGTTGAAAGGGAAGGAGTTCACCTTATGAATGTTCCCGAAGATGTTGGTGTCACACATCATGTACGCCTTCACATGACCAAGTTGTCTCATGATGGTACCGCCTTGTAAATCCTCCAAAACGAAAGAACATGACAAACACTCAGAAAAAACAAATGAGGTTAGCAGAAATGCAACACCTATCATTCGTGTGGTGAGATACCCAACAGGTGTTTTCATCATTCTTGTATAAGAAAGGACAAGGGAATGCGGCATGGTATGGAAGCATATGATGTGAGTACAACCAAAGACATTGGGCTCAATCAAAGAAGCATGTGTCACAAATAGGATGTCTAAGTCTCCAAGATCAATAAGCATAGCATGGTTGCACTCACTACACTGAATATGACAGATGCAACTATTGGAGACAAGTGACAATGATCAAGATAAATCAAGTGAGAGGCATGAACATATATGTCATCAACCCAATGAAATGAGCAAGAATGGATCATGGGTGACGCAACATAGCAGGAATTTCAGAAAGCAACAGAAGCCATGTGCATTGATGGAGGCGCATCTTTGCACTCCTCCCACTGCCAGCTTAAACAGTGGGCGCGTGAGGTCAATGCGGCGGAACCGGCAATAGATGCCCAAAAGCCACTCAAATGGTCACGCACGCCTATCATTTTATGCCGAGGATCATCCTGATCACACAACTGCGGTCCGATGTTTGCCATTGTTGGTTTCACCAACAATCCGCAACCTCAAGATCACGAAAATGTTAGTTGACGGTGGGTGTTGTCTGAATTTGATTTCTCCAGATGTGATTGAGAGGCTGCAAACCCAATGAAGAGCTCAAGAAGACTCGGATATTTCAAGGAATCAAACCAGGAAGGAGCCAACCCAAGGGGAAGGTCAAGTTGTCGGTAACGTTTGGCGAGGAGTTGAACTTTAGGATAGAGAAAATTGTGTTTGATGTTGTCAAAATCCCCTTGCCAATTAATGGAATTCTTGGCCGCCCGACTTTGGCCAAGTTTATGGTAGCACCCTCTATGCCTATAACACGTTGAAGATGCGAGGGCCAATGTGTGTCATTTACATCAACTCGGATAAGAAAGATGCAGTTATATGCGTCAACAAGCTTTATAGAGATGCGGTTGCAGCACAAATCCCCTAGGCTCTAGCTCCTGCCAAGAAGAAGAAAGACAAGAAGTCCGGCAAGACCTCCAACAAGGATTCCGAGAAGAGCACCTCCTTGTAGTGCTGTGCGCCCGTCAAAGACTTGCCGGAGAGTTCTATCGGCAAAAAATCCAAGGCCACTCTACCAGCGACAAAGAAAGTGCCAACAAGGGAGGAAGGTACTTTCACTGCCAGCGCCACCCTTGACAACAAATAGGAAAGCACGCTCATTGCCTTCCCGCGGGAAAATGTCGATGTGTTTGCGTGACAACCATCTGACATCCCCGGCGTTCCCAGGGAGGTAATTGAGCACCACCTTGTTGTCTGTTCCCATGCTCGGCTCGTCAAGCAGAAGGTCAGAAAGCAGACTTTGGAATGGAATCAATTCATTGCTGAAGAAATCAAGAAACTTGAAGCGGCAGGTCTGGTCAGAGGGGTACTACATACGACTTGGTTAGCAAAGCCAGTTGTAGTGCACAAGGCAAGGAAAGTGGAGACTTTGTATCGACTACACTGATCTTAACAAAGCATGTCCAAATGATCCTTTCCCTTTGCCGCGTATCGATCAAATTGTAGACTCTACTGCCGGCTGTGATTTGCTCTCTTTCCTTGATGCATACTCTAGGTACCACCAGACTTTCATGGCCAAGGAAGATGAGGAGAAAACCGCATTTATTACTTCATGTGGCACGTACTATTTTGTGCGTATGCCTTTCAAAATAAAGAGTGCTGGTTCAACATTTGCAAGAGCGTTCCAGATTGATTTTGAGCCACAACTGCACAGAAATGTGGAAGCATACATGGATGATATAGTGGTCAAGACCAAGGACAAATCAACCTTCATCCAAGATTTGGACGAAACATTTGCAAACCCACGCAAGATTAACTTGAAGCTCAACCCTGAGAAGTGTGTGTTTGGCGTTCCGTCCGGCAAACTTCTCGGGTTCTTTGTATCTCAACGTGGAATTGAAGCAAATCCCGACAAGATCAAAGCAATTGAGCCGATTCAAGCACCAAAAACTATCAAGGATGTGCGACATCTTGTCGGCTGTGTTGCTGCATTGAGTAGGTTCATTTCAAGATCTGTTGAGCGTGCCTTGCCGTTTTTCAAGGTCCTAAAAAGGGCAGGTCCAATAAAATGGACTCCGAAAGTGGAGGTTGCGCTATAGGATTTGAAAAGATACATGTCCTCTGCGCCAACCCTGGTTGCGCCTAAACCACAAGAATCGTTGTTGCTGTACCTAGCGGCAACAAATCAAGTGGTCAGTGCTGCACTAGTGGCGCAGAGGAAAGTTGACGATGAAAAGGCAACAATGGCAAGCTCGTCCAACGACAAACCGGAATCTTCTCCAGCAAAGTCAGCACAAGCAAATGAGATTGATCAACAATTAGCACCCAAGAAGAAGATGGTATAGCGACCAGTGTACTTTGTTAGTTCCCTTCTGTAGGGGCTAGGTCAAGGTACTCTGGAGTGCAAAATTTGCTTTTAGGTTTTCTTATGGCCTAGAGAAAGCTGCGCCACTACTTCCAAGCACATGAGATCATAGTCATCACTCGCTTCCTGCTACAACGCATTTTGAGAAATCCAGATGCAACTGGCAGGATAGTGGAGCGCGCGTTGGAGTTGTCGAGCTTTGCACTCAAGTTTGAGAGCACTTCAACCATTCAAAGTAGAGCCTTGGTGGAGTTCATTGCAGAATGGACACCAACGCAAGATGAAGTGATTCAAGAATTATCTCTCCCCGGCAAAGAATCGGCAAAAGAATGGATCATGTACTTTGACGGTGCCTTCTCGCTGCAAGGCGCTAGTGCTGGAATGCTGCTTGTCGCACCCACCGGGGAACACCTCAAGTATGTGATTCAAATGCACTTACCCAGGGAGAAAGCGACCAACAACACTACAGAGTATGAAGGGCTCCTTGCCGGTCTTAGGATCGCGGTGGAGTTGGGAATCAAAAAGTTGATCATCCGTGGAGACTCGCAGCTTGTTATGAAGCAAGTAAATAAAGATTACCAGACCCCACTAATGGAAGCATATATGGAAGAAGTGAGGAAATTGGAGGAACATTTTGACGGATTGCGAACAGAGCACGTACCTCGTGCGGAAAACAGCAATACTGATCATCTGTCGAAGTGTGTCGCTGATAACCCATAAGTATCGGGGATCGTAATAGTTTTCATGGGTAGAGTATTCAACCCAAATTTATTGATTCGACACAAGGGGAGCCAAAGAATATTCTCAAGTATTAGCAGTTGAGTTGTCAATTCAACCACACCTGGATAACTTAGTATCTGCAGCAAAGTATTTAGTAGCAAAGTAGTATGGAAGTAACGGTAACGGTGGCAAAAGTAACAGTAGCAGTTTTGTAGTAATTGTAACAATGGCAACGGTAAAGTAACTAAGCAAAGAGCAATATGTGAAAAGCTTGTAGGCATTGGATCGGTGATGGAGAATTATGCCGGATGCGATTCCTCATGCAATAGTTATAACATAGGGTGACACAGAACTAGCTCCAATTCATCAATGTAATGTAGGCATGTATTCCAAATATAGTCATACGTGCTTATGGAAAAGAACTTGCATGACATCTTTTGTCCTACCCTCCCGTGGCAGCGGTGAAAGGATCGAGATGGACCTAGAGGGGGCGTGAATAGGTACAATTACAAATTTTAATTGTTACTTAGAAATTTTAGGCAATAATGCGAAATATGAAGGTGAGCCTAACAATTGCAAGTGTAGTACTAAGTGCTAAGCAAGTAACACAAGTATGTAATTAAGCAAGCACAATATGATATAAGTAAGTGCTAAGAGACAAGTAACCATAGGTAGAGAGTGTCGGGGAAACTGCCTCCGCGAGCACCTATGGGGACGGAGCCCCTTCTCGGTTCGGCGGGGGGCGGAGGTCGCACGAAGAGCGGATCGAGGCGAGGCACACGAGCAGTTTACCCAGCTTCGGGCTGCACGGATGCGTAAAACCCTACTGCTGCTTTGTGGATTGTATTGTGTTCTTGCTCGGGAGCGCTGAGTGCTACAGTAAACTCAAGCAGCTAACGAGACCGAGCGTGCTTCCGTTCGTCCTCCCCTTCTACCTTGCGCATGGGCCTCCTTTTATATGCTCAAGGGGTCACCGACAGGTGGCAACGTAGGCAAGGGCAAAAATGGAAAAGGTGCTGCGGTTGGTACAGCTACCTATACAGTGTATCATACCTAACCCTGACGGCAGGGGACAAGGGCATTAAATGCCCGTCTGCGTCGCCCAAACAGTGCAGAAAAGGGACCGTCAGGGGCGCCACCGTTCGCCACGATGGCAATCTTGTCAGCGCCGCTTGCCACCGCGTACCCCTGGCTGCACAGCCTCCCGCCACGTACCCCTGGAAGGGTCCCAGAGCGACACGTTGGTGGGTGTGCTGGAGCGCAGGTACAGGGTGGGCGCTTGCCGCGGCAAACGCCTTGCCGCGGTCGTTGTCTTGTCGCGTCCGGAAGCTTGTCGCTCGCCGGGCCTTGCCGGGACGCGTGGCGCGTCGCGGCAAGTTCCTCGAGATGCCTTGGTTGGCCTTCCCGGTAAGCTCCTCTTGCCGGGGCCTTGTGCCTTGAGTGGCCTTCCCGACAAGCTCCTCCTGCCGGGGCCTTGTCTCCTTGGATTGAATACTTTGTTCTTGAATGGCTCCAGAGGAACCACGGAGGACCTTGGCGGTCACTTGGCAAGCCTTGCCGCGGGAGGCTGCGACTGCCCGTGCACAAGTTCGGGATACTAGGGTACCCCTACTCTAGTACACCGACAGGAGCCCCCGGGCCTGGGCCATACACGGTGCCGAGCGCTGTTGGTCCAGGCCCAAAACAGGGCACGGGCATGCGCAGCCTGGGTCACGCCATATCTGACTCCGCACCCACCGCGCCCTCCCCGAATGGCACGCGTCAATTGCGGCGTCGTGGGAGAGATCGTGGGTGGTTTCTTTATTCGGAAATGCGGAATGTCCGCCCCCTCCCTCCTTATAAGCAGGGGAAACAGGGGCAGTTCGCCCACCTGCCCGTTGTTGTTCCTTCCTCGAAAATCTCCGCCGCCCCCCCTCTTCCCAAAGCCGAAGGAGAGCAGCGCCCCGCCCCCATCGCCACCAGCACCACCAACGCCGTCGTCCTCCCTCACCATTCCCACCATGGCTCCGAAAGCTGAGAAGGCGAAGTCGGCCGAGGCGCAGCGGCTCGCGGCGATGCGAAAGGAGCGGGCAATCTTCCCCCCAAGCTTGCCGCGGAGGAGCTGAAGGAGTTCTACTACCTTTTCTGGTCGACGGAGACGCGAGCGCATCCGCGCGCGAAGGTACTCCCAGCCGCTGCTTCGAGACTGGCTCCTAATGGATATCCCTTCTTCGCGTTGTTCTTCTACTGCGGGCTCTGCCCGCCTTTCTCTGAATTTTTCTGTGACATCATGAACACCTACGGGCTCCACCTCCTTGACTTCACCCCCAATGTTGTCCTGACCATGGCAGTTTTCGCACATCTCTGCGAAAACTTTGTAGGAGTCTACCCCAATGTCGCCCTTTTCCGCCACTTCTTTACGCCCCGAGTTGAGAAAGGAGAGACCTTATTCGGTGGAATCGCCTGGGTCTCGAAGGCCGGCAAGAAGGACGCTTATCTGGAGGGGGAGTTCCGCAGCAAGTGGGAGGAGTGGAGAGCGGACTGGTGCTGGATTGTTGAGGAGAACCCGCAGCCGTTTACTGCCCTGCGCCAAACTGCAGTGGTGCGCGGCAGCGATTGGAGCAACGTGGCCCCAGACGATGATAGGCTGAAGATCGCCACCGCCCGGATCCACCGCCTCAGGCTTGCCGGGCTCACTGTAGGCGCCGTCGGCGCAGACTTCCTTCGCCGCCGCATCGCCCCCCTGCAGGAGAGGAGGAGACCTGCTTGGGAGTTCAGGAACGTGGCAGACATCATGAGGCTGCGTCCGGGCCTCAACTTTAACTTCACTGTCCTGGAACTTGACGCGATGCTCAAGGAGCTGTTCAAGCACGACCCTGAGCATCCCGAATGGTTCAGGCTGCCGCAGGGTGTTGTTCCATTATGCAACAACTCCTCGCTCAGCCGCATCCGTGCAATGATGCCACTGTGCGACTCGCACGGAATTGACCCAACGTGGCAAGAGCCTGCCGACGACGTCGTGCAGGCGTTCTTTGATAGCTTGGTCGAAGTGCCGATCCGCCCCGACGAGCAGAAGAGCCTCATTCGCGACACCACTGATGAGGAGATGGAGCGCATTGCCACTAGGCTGGAAGAGGCGACAGCAGCCGCAACCGCGGGCGAGTTCGGGTTCACGGTGGAGGAGGCAGAGGCGGCGAGCCTCGCCGAGCGAGCGGGGCTTGCCGGCGAGGGAGAGCCTATCGGGCATGGTGCCGAGTCGGGCGAGCCCGCCGAGGATACGAGCGGCCTGCCGGAGATTGACTCCTCTTCCGCCCCACCTTTGGGAAGCTCGTCGCAAGCAGAGCCCCCGGCTCCACCAAGAAAGCGCCTTCGCAAGGCCGGGGACGTAGCGGAGCGGTCGACGGGCCAACAGCCGCCGCGCCGCGCGACACGCTCCACCGCGGCAAGTTCTGGTGCCACGGGAGCACCTCACGCTGCTGCGGCAACTGGAGCAGGGTCTTCCCGGACCGCCGCTTCTCCCGCCAAGCGACCAAGGGAACCTTCTCCTCCGCCTCATCGCGCCGGAGGCGGGCCAGACTTTGACTTCTCCGCGCTCAGCTTCGACGAGGAAGAAGGAGACGAGTAAGATCCTTGTTGTACTTGTACTCCTTCAATTCTTGCTGTTTTGTCTTGTGTCTCATTTGCTTTACTCTGAATTCATTCCTTTTTAGGACTCTGGCCCAGAGAGCGGCAAAGAGAGCCAAGGTCCCGCTGGTTATCATCGATGACGAGCCCACCGTGACAGCAGGGGGTGCGCTTGAGACGGCCTTGCAGGACCCGGCAACCGATCCTCAGAGCAGCCCCCAGCGCAGCCCCCAGCGTAAGTATATGGTTTACTTCCTGCTGTCAGGCGCGCATGGATACTCTCTGTTTGCTGATATCTGATTGTTGATTTGTGTAGGAGCAGAGCAGCCCCACCAGGAACGTCCGGAGACCGCCCCCAACATGCCACCTGCTTCGACTACACCACCAAGGGAGAGATCTCCGGCAAGGGAGGATCCTCCGACAAGGGAGAGCTCTCCGGCAAGGGGGAGCTCTTCGGCAAGGGAGCAGTCTCCGGCAAGGGACGGCGCTAGCGATCCCCCGGCGGCGGAGACCACAACCGCAGAGCCCGGTACAGGTAATCCCCTTGCTTTTGAAACTTCCCTTGGGTTCTTCCTTGTTTGATCTTCTTTTTGCTTGACTTTTTTCTTCCTTTTCCGGCCGTCAGATCCATCTGGTGCGGATCCAATGGAGATCGAGGTCACTGTTGATGACGCCGCTGCCACCGAAGAGACGGCCGACACTGATGATCCCGCCGACGAAGAGGACGCCAAGGCTGCCGCCGCAGTAGCTAACGAGGGGTCTGGCGATCGCACTGAAGACCCTGGGGCCGCAGGAGCAACAGGCGCTGCACCGACCGCCGATCCCCCCGCCTCTACCGCAGCGTCAGGCTCCGAAGAGCCCCAGCCCGGCGCCTACTTGAAGGCCGGCGATGGTGTCTTCATCAAGCTCCCCTGGGAGTCGAGCTCTAGGGCGCCGGTTGAAGGAGAGATCTTGGATGGAGAGGTGCTCGCCTTTGCTGGGCTGACGCTAGTTGATGCGCCGAGCAGTAGCAGCGGCGAGTCCGAGGAGGAGCGGCTGCTCCGGAAGCTGGTGTCGCTCTACCGCGCTCGGCAAGCCAAGCTGGAGTCCTGCGAGGCGCTTGTCGCGAAGGCGGGAGTGGATATGGAGAAGCGCGCGGAGGAGCTCCGAGGCCTCAACCAGGCAGCTCTCCGGTCGCTGGCGGAGGAGCGGGCGCAGCTCATCGAGGCGCAGAAGGCCTTCCTCCTCGAGAAGGCAGAAGCTGAAGAGCAACAACGGCTTGCCGCTGAGAAGCTATCTGCGCAGGAGGGCAAGTTGGCGCAGCGGAAGGTCGACCTTGACAGCCACGAGGAGGAGCTTGCTGCGCGCGAGCAAACATTTGGCGGGGCTCTCAAGGAAGCGAAGGACGCTGCTGCCGCTGCCGAGGCTGCCAAGAAGGAGCTGGAGACGAAGGTGGCGCAGCTGGAGACCAATCTCAAGGCGAGCGGTGAAGAGCTCGCCGCGCTCAACCAAGAGCGCGAGAAGGACGCCTACACCTTTGGTGAGCTGCAGGGTCGTCTCACCGAGAAGGTTAAGGAGCTCAGCGCCGCCAAGGACTCCAACGCCGATCTTGAGCTGAAGCTGGATGCTTTGACCAAGACGCTGGACGGTGCCAGGGAGCAGGAGGCGGCCTTGAAGAAGGAGATCAAGGCCGACAAGGCGCTGCTGGAGAGCGTTGCTACCACCCAGAACACCTTCAGAGAGACTGTGGAGCAGTGGACGGAGGGTCTTGTGAACGCTGCCGCAGACATCGACAAGGAGTTGGCGCTGCTGGGGGTGGAGGATCTCGGGTATCCCTCTGACGAGAGCCTCCCATCTAGCGCCAAGCTCACCTTGTTCTTCAAAGGCGTGGCGACGGCCCTCCAGCAACTCCGGGAGAGGATCCCAAAGCAGTTGGCTGACGAGTCGCGCGAGATCTGCGCGGGAGCTCTCCAAAAGGTGCTGATGAAGGTGGCCTTCCGCAACCCGGGCCTCCGCCTCACCAACGTCCTCAGGTCCCTGCCGCCGGAAGCTGATCTGGAGGAGCTCGAGGCCCTCGTCGCACCCATTGTGGACAGGGTGAGCGGGATCAAGAGGGTTGAGGGCGACCACGTGGACTAAGCTGCCTGTTTGCTTCTTTTCTTGTCGCTGTCGATCATGTTACGAAAACAATCTATTAGAGCCGCGACAAGCTATCTTGTAATATAACTTTATTTTGGGTCATGATTGCGATGTTATTTCCTTTACTTGATTCCTTCCTTTGTATGTTTTTGCCCTACGCTTTTTAGGGAACTTGCCGGCGCAGGCACCCTTGCGGCGAGCGCTGAGTGCGGGACGTCAGCAGCCTGCTGGCGGTGCCGTTACCGACAAGAAACCTTGTCGCAACTAGTCGCAGCTCACTTAAGTTGTTGAGCGGACTCGAAACAAAGTAAGGGTGCAACTCTAGTTGCAGCACATTTAAGTTGTTGAGCAAACTCGAAACAAAGTAAGGACGCAACTAGCCGCGAGCTGGTTCCTCCGCGCACAGGTTTTCCATACAGAGCATGGTCGTTCAAGGAAGATAACTTAAAAATTTAAAAATCTGATTGCTCAAACTTTAGCAACTTAGCTTTTCTGTTGTTTGCTTCCCGGCAAGGCGGAACTTGCTTGAACGACGCCTGGTCCTCACCCTTATCTCCTCCTTCCCCCCGGCAAACTTGTGGGCGAGGGGAACCTTCCTTTCCTTGAGAAAAGAAAGAAGAGAAAATAAAGATATGGAGCCTTATGGCTCGTTATTGCTTACCGGGGTTTGGCGCTGCACAAAGTGTCAAATAACTCATGCAAAGCATGAAATTGACAAGGTGTGCGGAGCACATGAGCTTTATTTATGCACAGGGTCTGCGCCTGGCTTTGTACAAAGGATTACATGCAACAGCGGCAAGACTTGTACAAAAGGTGGTTGCCGGAACAGGGTCCGACAACCGCGCCTTACGGGTAAAACTTGCGAAGATGCTCGATATTCTAGGAGTTGCTCACCAGAATGCCATCTTCGGTCTCAAGGGGGATAGCGCCAGGCCTAGTGACTCGTTTCACCCGGTAAGGGCCTTCCCACTTCGGCGTCAACTTGTTGGAATTCTTGGCGGACTGAACGCGCCGAAGAACAAGGTCGCCTTCCTCGAGACTTCTGGCGTTAACTTTGCGGCTATGGTAGCGGCGCAAAGCTTGCTGGTAGCGAGCAGCTCGCACAGCAGCCTGAAGATGATCTTCCTCAAGGATCAGTGCGTCATCTTCTCGCAGCTGCTCTTGCTCAAGCTCATCATAAGCGAGCACTCGAGGTGACCCGTATACGAGTTCCGTGGGGATAACTGCCTCTGCTCCATAGACTAGAGCGAAAGGTGTCTGGCCAGTGGCTCGATTTGGCGTCGTTCTGATCAACCAAAGAACCACCGGCAACTCCTCGATCCAGTTTCTTCCGCACTTGTGCAGCCTGTCGGAAGTCCTGGTCTTGAGTCCACGCAGCACTTCAGCATTTGCCCTCTCCGCTTGACCGTTGCTTCTGGGGTGAGCAACAGAAGCGAAGAAGACCTTGGCGCCAAGATCTTGGACGTACTGCATGAAGGTGCGGCTCGTGAATTGCGTACCGTTGTCGGTGATGATCCTGTTAGGGATCCTGAAGCGGCAAACAATCGACCTGAAGAACTTGACTGCTGACTGTGCTGTCACCTTCCTCACTGCTTCCACTTCCGGCCACTTTGTGAACTTGTCGATTGCGACGTACAAGAACTCAAAGCCCCCGACTGCTCGGGGGAAGGGGCCGAGGATGTCGAGCCCCCAGACCAAAAATGGCCAGGATAAAGGGATCGTCTGGAGAGCTTGAGCTGGCTGGTGTATCTGCTTGGAATGGAACTGGCACGCTTCACACTTGGTTACTTGTGCAGTTGCATCCTAGAGGGCTGTCGGCCAAAAGAAACCTTGCCGGAATGCTTTGCCGGCAAGTGCTCTTGCGCCAATGTGGTGACCACATATGCCTCCATGTATCTCTGCCAACAGCTTTTGTCCATCTTCCTGGAGAATACACTTCAATTTCACACCGTTAAGTCTTCTTCTGTACAGTGTGCTGTCGACAAACTGGTACATACTTGACTGCCGGGCTACTCTTTCTGCTTCTTCTTGCTCTTCGGGAAGTTCTCCTGTCTGAAGGAAACGGACGATCTGCTGTGCCCATGCTGGAGCTTGCGGCTTGACAACAAGGACTAAAGGCACATCTGCTGCTGCGGGAACATTCGCTTCTACGGCGAGAACCTGCGGTTCAGCCGGAGCTTGACGTTCCCCGGCAGGCTTGCCGGAGCAACACTTGTCGGGAGCATCTGCTTCGACGGAACAAACCCTGGGGTTTGCCGGAGCAGACTGCCCCTCAGCACTCTTGGCGTTGATCTTGGGGACCTTCTTGGCGGCGGCTTCGGGAAGCTCTGCCAGAAGATAGTCACCAGAAATCAACTTCCTCTTCTTGCTCTGTCCAGTTGATGGTGTCACAGACGGTTGAGTCAGCTTGAGCACAAAGATCCCTAGTTCCACAGGTAACTTAAGTGCTGCGCACTTTGACAGACCATCGGCAACGTCGTTCTGAGATCTTGGAACGTGTTCCATCTGTAGGCCGACAAAGTGCTCTTCTAGCTTTCTCACTTCATCAACGTAAGCTTCCATCAACGGACTCTGATAACTCTTGTTCACTTGGCGGACGACAAGCTGCGAGTCACCCCTGACAATGAGCTTCTTGATCCCAAGGTCTGCCGCGATCCTGAGACCGGCGAGCAAACCTTCATACTCCGTAATATTGTTTTTTGCTTGCTCCTTGGGAAAGTGCATCTGGACCACGTACTTGAGGTGCTCTCCGGTGGGCGCGACAAGGAGCACGCCAGCACCGGCGCCTTGCAGCGAGAAGGCACCATCAAAGTACATCAGCCACTCTTTGCTTGCCTGCTTGACGGGGATGCTCGTCTCTGGAATTTCTTCATCTGGTGTTGGCGTCCACTCTGCTATGAATTCTGCCAATGCTCTGCTTTGGATAGTTGAAGTGCTCTCAGACTTGAGGCCAAAGCTTGACAGTTCCAGTGCCCACTCAACAATCCTGCCTGTCGCTTCTGGATTCTGCAGTATCCTCTTCAGCGGAAAGCGAGTGACAACTGTGATCTCATGTGCTTGGAAGTATTGGCGCAGCTTTCTCAAGGCCATGAGAAGGCCGAAAAGAAATTTCTGCACACCAGAGTACCTTGACCTAGCCCCCTGCATAAGGGAGCTGACAAAGTAAACTGGGCGCTGCACCATTCTCTTCTTCTGTATCTCCTCGCACATCTGCGCAGATCCATCTTTGTCGGGACCAGAGCTTGTTGGGGAAGCCCCCTGCTTGTCGCTGGATGCGCTTGCCGCGGTTGCCGGCTCATCATCTGCCTCCCTCTCCGCTACTAACGCAGCACTAACCACTTGATTGGTTGCTGCCAGATACAGCAGCAACTTCTCTTGCGGCTTAGGTGCGACAAGTATTGGAGTGGAGGACAGGTATTTCTTCAAGTCTTGCAGCGCAGCCTCCACTTCCGGAGTCCATTTCATTGGACCTGCCTTTTTCAATATTTTGAAACACGGCAGGGTGCGCTCAACAGACTTGGAGATAAACCTGCTGAGAGCTGCCACGCAACCGGCAAGTTTTCGTACATCCTTGACGTGCTTTGGTGCTTCGATCTGCTTGATGGCCTTGATCTTGTCGGGATTGGCTTCAATTCCCCGCAGAGACACGAAGAACCCGAGAAGCTTGCCGGAAGGTACTCCAAACACACACTTCTAGGGGTTGAGCTTGAGGCTGATCTTGCGCAGATTTGCAAAAGTCTCTTCTAAATCCTGAATCAGAGTTGCCCTGTCCTTGCTCTTGACCACTATATCATCCATGTAGGCTTCCACATTTCTGTGAATCTGTGGCTCAAAAGCGGTATGGACTACCCTTGCAAATGTTGAACCAGCATTCTTCAAACCAAAAGGCATCCGTATGAAACAGCACGTGCCACATGGAGTGATGAATGCGGTTTTCTCCTCATCCTCTTCTGCCATGAAGATCTGATGGTATGCTGAGTATGCATCAAGAAATGAAAGCAAATCACATCCGGCCGCGCCAAAGATATCGGGGAAACTGCCTCCGCGGGCACCTATGGGGACGGAGCCCCTTCTCGGTTCGGCGGGGGGCGGAGGTCGCACGAAGAGCGGATCGAGGCGAGGCACACGAGCAGTTTACCCAGCTTCGGGCCGCACGGATGCGTAAAACCCTACTGCTGCTTTGTGGATTGTATTGTGTTCTTGCTCGGGAGCGCTGAGTGCTACAGTAAACTCAAGCAGCTAACGAGACCGAGCGTGCTTCCGTTCGTCCTCCCCTTCTACGTTGTGCATGGGCCTCCTTTTATATGCTCAAGGGGTCACCGACAGGTGGCAACGTAGGCAAGGGCAAAAATGGAAAAGGTGCTGCGGTTGGTACAGCTACCTATACAGTGTATCATACCTAACCCTGACGGCAGGGGACAAGGGCATTAAATGCCCGTCTGCATCGCCCAAACAGTGCAGAAAAGGGACCGTCAGGGGCGCCACCGTTCGCCACGATGGCAATCTTGTCAGCGCCGCTTGCCACCGCGTACCCCTGGCTGCACAGCCTCCCGCCATGTACCCCTGGAAGGGACCCAGAGCGACACGTTGGTGGGTGTGCTGGAGCTCAGGTACAGGGTGGGCGCTTGCCGCGGCAAACGCCTTGCCGCGGTCGTTGTCTTGTCGCGTCCGGAAGCTTGTCGCTCGCCGGGCCTTGCCGGGACGCGTGGTGCGTCACGGCAAGTTCCTCGAGATGCCTTGGTTGGCCTTCACGGTAAGCTCCTCTTGCCGGGGCCTTGTGCCTTGAGTGGCCTTCCCGCCAAGCTCCTCCTGTCGAGGCCTTGTCTCCTTGGATTGAATACTTTGTTCTTGAATGGCTCCAGAGGAACCACGGAGGACCTTGGCGGTCACCTGGCAAGCCTTGCCGTGGGAGGCTGCGACTGCCCGTGCACAAGTTCGGGATACTAGGGTACCCCTACTCTAGTACACTGACAGAGAGTTAGGGTTAGAAATAACCGCAACTCCGGGAGACGAGGATGCATGCCAATGTTCACTTCCTTGGAGGGAAGCTACATCACCGTTAGAGAGGTGGATGTTACCACGAAGGCACACCAATGCCACAAAGGATCACCCTATTCTCCCTTTCAGACAACACCACGGAGGCGTTTCTCAACCACTAGTGGTAGACCTTGGGGTGGTCTGCAAACCCTCACAAACTTTTCCAGGGGTAATCACAAAGGTCGATTCCTCTCTGGAAGACTCCTACCGCCTAGGAGTCTCCAACCTCCAAGAGTAACAAGAACGATGGGGAAAAGCTCAAGACTTGCTCAAATCACAAATTCCTTTGGCGAGTAGAAGGGGAAGGAGTGGTTCTATCACTTGATTGGAGAACTTCTCTCAAATGTTCCCAAATCACTTGGGATCTAGGAGTTGGTGTAGAGGATTGAGAGAGAGAGAGAGAGAGAGTGAAATGTGTTCTTGGCAAGCTCAAAGTGAATGGTCAACCTTATCCCGTGAGGGGGAGAAGGCTATATATAGTGGGAGTGGAAAAGTAACCGTTTGAGCAACTCACGTGCACAGGAGACGTCGGACGTCCGTGAAGGAAATATGTCCTAGAGGCAATAATAAAGTTATTATTTATTTCCTTATATCATGATAAATGTTTATTATTCATGCTAGAATTGTATTAACCTGAAACATAATACATGTGTGAATACATAGAAAAACAGAGTGTCACTAGTATGTCTCTACTTGACTAGCTCGTTGATCAAAGATGGTTAAGTTTCCTAGCCATAGACATGAGTTGTCATTTGATTAACGGGATCACATCATTAGGAGAATGATGTGATTGACTTGACCCATTCCGTTAGCTTAGCACTCGATCGTTTAGTATGTTGCTATTGCTTTCTTCATGACTTATACATGTTCCTATGACTATGAGATTATGCAACTCCCGTTTACCGGAGGAACACTTTGTGTGCTACCAAACGTCACAACGTAACTAGGTGATTATAAAGGTGCTCTACAGGTGTCTTCGAAGGTACTTGTTGGGTTGGCGTATTTCGAGACTAGGATTTGTCACTTCGATTGTCGGAGAGGTATCTCTGGGCCCTCTCGGTAATGCACATCACTTAAGCCTTGCAAGAATTGCAACTAATGAGTTAGTTGCGGAATGATGTATTACGGAACGAGTAAAGAGACTTGCCGGTAACGATATTGAACTAGGTATTGAGATACCGACGATCGAATCTCGGGCAAGTAACATACCGATGACAAAGGGAACAACGTATGTTGTTATGCGGTCTGACCGATAAAGATCTTCGTAGAATATGTGGGAGCCAATATGAGCATCTAGGTTCCGCTATTGGTTATTGACCAGAGACGTGTCTCGGTCATGTCTACATAGTTCTCGAACCCGTAGGGTCCGCACGCTTAAAGTTTCGATGACGGCTATATTATGAGTTTATGTGTTTTGATGTACGGAAGGAGTTCGGAGTCCCGGATGAGATCGTGGACATGACGAGGAGTCTCGAAATGGTCGAGACATAAAGATCAATATATTGGACGACTATATTCGGACATCGAAAAGGTTCCGAGTGATTCGGGTATTTCGGGAGTACCATGGAGTTACGGGAATTCGTATTGGGCCTTAATGGGCCATACGGGAAAGGAGAGAAAGGCCTCAAAGGGTGGCCGCACCCCTCCTGGACTAGGGAGGGGGGCGCCCCCTTCCTTCCTTCTCCTTTTCCCTTTCATTTCCTTCCCTCCTACTCCTACTACTTGGAAGGGCTCCTAGTTCTACTAGGAAAGGGGGAATCCTATTCCCGATGGGAGTAGGACTCCCCTAGGGCGCGCCATAGAGAGGGCCGATCCTCCCCCTCCTCCACTCCTTTATATACGGGGGTAGGGGGGCACCCCATAGACACAACAATTGATCGTTTGATCTTTTAGCCGTGTGCGGTGCCCCCCTCCACCATAGTCCACCTTGATAATACTGTAGCGGTGCTTAGGCGAAGCCCTGCGTCGGTAGAACATCAACATCGTCACCATGTCGTCGTGCTGACGAAACTCTCCCTCAACACTCGGCTGGATCGGAGTTTGAGGGACGTCATCGGGCTGAATGTGTGCTGAACTCGGAGGTGCCGTGCGTTCGGTATTTGATCGGTCGGATCGTGAAGACGTACGACTACATCAACCGCGTTGTGCTAACGCTTCCGCTTTCGGTCTATGAGGGTATATGGACAAAACTCTCCCCTCTCGTTGCTATGCATCACCATGATCTTGAGTGTGTGTAGGAAATTTTTGAAATTACTACGTTCCCCAACAGTGGCATCCGAGCCTGGTTTTATGCGTAGATGTCATATGCACAAGTAGAACACAAGTGAGTTGTGGGCGATATAAGTCATACTGCTTACCAGCATGTCATACTTTGGTTCGGCGGTATTGTTGGATGAAGCGGCCCGGACCGACATTACGCGTACGCTTACGCGAGACTGGTTCTACCGACGTGCTTTGCACACAGGTGGCTGTGGCTACGCCCGGTCCTTGCGAAGGTTAAAACAACACCAACTTGACAAACTATCGTTGTGGTTTTGATGCGTAGGTAAGAACGGTTCTTGCTAAGCCCGTAGCAGCCACGTAAAACTTGCAACAACAAAGTAGAGGACGTCTAACTTGTTTTTGCAGGGCATGTTGTGATGTGATATGGTCAAGACATGATGGTAAATTTTATTGTATGAGATGATCATGTTTTGTAACCGAGTTATCGGCAACTGGCAGGAGCCATATGGTTGTCGCTTTATTGTATGCAATGCAATCGCCCTGTAATGCTTTACTTTGTCACTAAGCAGTAGCGATAGTCGTAGAAGCATAAGATTGGCGAGACGACAAGGATGCTACGATGGAGATCAAGGTGTCGCGCCGGTGATGATGGTGATCATGACGTTGCTTCGAAGATGGAGATCACAAGCACAAGATGATGATGGACATATCATATCACTTATATTGATTGCATGTGATGTTTATCTTTTATGCATCTTATCTTGCTTTGATTGATGGTAGGATTATAAGATGATCTCTCACTAAATTTCAAGATAAAAGTGTTCTCCCTGAGTATGCACCGTTGCCAAAGTTCGTCGTGCCCAGACACCACGTGATGATCGGGTGTGATAAGCTCTACGTCCATCTACAACGGGTGAAAGCCAGTTTTGCACATGTAGAATACTCAAGTTAAACTTGACGAGCCTAGCATATGCAGATATGGCCTCGAAATAGTGAGACCGAAAGGTCGAGTGTGAATCATATAGTAGATATGATCAACATAGTGATGTTCACCATTGAAAACTACTCCATTTCACGTGATGATCGGTTATGGTTTAGTTGATTTGGATCATGTGATCACTTAGATGATTAGAGGGATGTCTATCTAAGTGGGCGTTCTTAAGTAATATGATTAATTGAACTTTAATTTATCATGAACTTAGTCCTGGTAGTATTAGCATATCTATGTTGTAGATCAATAGCTCGCGTTTAGCTCCCCTGTTTTATTTTTGATATGTTCCTAGAGAAAACTGAGTTGAAAAATGTTAGTAGCAATGATGCGGATTGGATTCGTGATCTGAGTTTTATCCTCATTGCTGCACAGAAGAATTATGTCCTTGATGCACCGCTAGGTGACAGACCTATTGCAGGAGAAGATGCAGACGTTATGAACGTTTGGCTAGCTCAATATGATGACTACTTGATAGTTTAGTGCACCATGCTTAACGGCTCAGAATCGGGACTTCAAAGACGTTTTGAACGTCATGGATCATATGAGATGTTCCAGGAGTTGAAGTTAATATTTCAAGCAAATACCCGAGTTGAGAGATATGAAGTCTCCAACAAGTTCTATAGCTAAAAGATGGAGGAGAATAGCTCAAGCAGTGAGCATGTGCTCAGATTGTCTGGGTACTACAATCGCTTGAATCAAGTGGGAGTTAATCTTCCAGATAAGATAGTGATTGACAAAATTCTCTAGTCACCATCACCAAGTTAGTAGAACTTCGTGATGAACTATAATATGCAAGGGATAACAGAAACAATTCCCAAGCTCTTCGTGATGCTCAAATCAACGAAGGTAGAAATCAAGAAAAACATCAAGTGTTGATGGTTGACGAGACCACTAGTTTCAAGAAAAGGGCAAAGGGAAGAAGGGGAACTTCAAGAAGAATGGCAAGCAAGTTGCTGCTCAAGTGAAGAAGCCCAAGTCTAGTCCTAAGTCTGAGACTAAGTGCTTCTACTGCAAAGGGACTGGTCACTGGAAGCGGAACTGCCCCAAGTATTTGGCGGATAAGAAGGATGGCAAAGTGAACAAAGGTATATTTGATATACAGATTATTGATGTTTATTTTACTAGTGTTCGTAGCAACCCCTCGGTATTTGATACTAGTTTAGTTGCTAAGAGTAGTAACTCAAAACGGGAGTTTGCAGAATGAACAGAGACTAGTTAAGGGTGAAGTGACGATGTGTGTTGGAAGTGGTTCCAAGATTGATATGATCATCATCGTACACTCCCTATACTTTCGGGATTAGTATTAAACCTAAATAAATGTTATTTGGTGTTTGCGTTGAGCATAAATATGATTTGATCATGTTTTCTACAATAAGGTTATTCATTTAAATTAGAGAATAATTGTTGTTCTGTTTACATGAATAAAACCTTCTATGGTCATACATCCAATGAAAATGGTTTGTTGGATCTCGATCGTAGTGATACACATATTCATAATATTGAAGCCAAAAGATGCAAATTTAATAATAATAGTGCAACTTATTTGTGGCACTGCCGTTTAGGTCATATTGGTGTAAATCGCATGAATAAACTCCATGTTGATGGAATTTTTGAATAAATTGATTATGAATCACTTGATGCTTGCGAACCATGCCTTATGGGCAAGATGACTAAAAACTCTGTTCTCCGGAACAATGGAGCGAGCGATGACTTATTGGAAATAATACATACTGATGTATGCGATCCGATGAGTGTTGAAGCTCGCGGCGGGTATCGTTATTTTCTGACCTTCACAGATGATTTGAGCAGATATGGGTATATCCACTTGATAAAACATAAGTCTGAAACATTTGAAAAGTTCGAAGAATTTCAGAGTGAAGTGGAAAATCAGCGTGACAAGAAAATAAAGTTTCTATGATCTGATCGTGGAGACAAATATTTGAGTTACAAGTTTGGTCTTCAATTAAAACAATGTGGAATAGTTTCACAAATTCGTGCCACCTGGAACACCACAACATAATGGTGTGTCCGAACGTCATAATCGTACTTTATTGGATATAGTGCAATCTATGATGTTTCTTACCGATTTACCACTATAGTTTTGGGGTCATGCATTAGAGACAACTGCATTCACGTTAAAAAGGGGCACCATCTAAGTCCGTTGAGACGACACAATATGAACTGTGGTTTGGCAAGAAACCAAAGTTGTCATTTCTTAAAGTTTGGGGTTGCAATGCTTATAAGAAAAAGTTTCATCATGATAAGCTCAAACCCAAATCGGAGAAATGTGTCTTCATAGGATACCAAAAGGAGACAGTTGGGTACACCTTCTATCACAGATCCGAAGGCAAGACATTCGTTGCTGAGAATTGATACTTTCTAGAGAAAGAGTTTCTCTCGAAAGAAGTGACTGGGAGGAAAGTAGAACTTGATAAGGTAATTGTACCTTCTCCCTTATGGGAAAGTAGTTCATCACAGAAATCTGTTCCTGTGACTACTACACCAATTAGTGAGGAAGCTAATGATGATGATCATGTAACTTCTGATCAAGTTACTACCGAATCTCGTAGGTAAACCAGAGTGAGATCCGCAGCAGAGTGGTACGGTAATCCTGTTCTGGAAGTCATGTTACTAGACCATGACGAACTTGCGAACTATGAGGAAGCGATGATGAGCCCAGATTCCGCGAAATGGTTTGAGGCCATGAAATCTGAGATAGGATCCATGTATGAGAACAAAGTATGGACTTTGGTTGACTTGCCCGATGATCGGGAAGCCATAGAAAATAAATGGATCTTCAAGAGGAAGACAGACGCTGATATTAGTGTTACTATCTACAAAGCTAGACTTGTCGAAAAAGGTTTTTGACAAAGTTCAAGGTGTTGACTACGATGAGATTTTCTCACTCGTATCGATGCTTAAAGTCTGTACGAATCATGTTAGCAATTGCCGCATCAAATGGATAACAAAACTGCAATCCTTAATGGATTTCTTAAAGAAGAGTTGTATATGATGCAACCAGAAGGTTTGTCAATCCTAAAGGCGTTAACAAAATGTGCAAGCTCCAGCGATCCATCTATGGACTGGTGCAAGCATCTCAGAGTTGGAATATACGCTTTGATAAGTTGATCAAAGGATATAGTTTTATACAGACTTGCGGTGAAGCCTGTATTTACAAGAAAGTGAGTGGGAGCACTACAACATTTCTGATAAGTATATGTGAATGACATATTGTTGATCGGAAACAATGTAGAATTATTCTGCAAATCATAAAGGAGTGTTTGAAAGGATCTTTTCAAAGAAAGACGTCGGTGAAGCTACTTACATATTGAGCATCAAGATCTATAGAGATAGATCAAGACGCTTGATAAGTTTTTTCAATGAGTACATACCTTGACAAGATTTTGAAGTAGTTCAAAATGGAACAGTCAAAGAAAGAGTTCTTGCCTGTGTTACAAGGTGTCAAATTGAGTAAGACTCAAAACCCGACCACGACAGAAGATAGAAAGAGAATGAAAGTCATTTCCTATGCCTTGGCCATAGGTTCTATAAAGTATGCCATGCTGTGTACCAGATCTATTGTATACCCTGCACTAATTTTGGCAAGGGAGTACAATAGTGATCTAGGAGTAGATCACTGGACAGCGGTCAAAATTATCCTTCGTGGAATAAGGATATGTTTCTCGATTATGGACGTGACAAAAAGGTTCGTCATAAAGGGATACGTCGATGCAAATTTTGACACTGATTCAGATGACTCTAAGTCTCAATCTGGATACATATTGAAAGTGGGAGCAGTTAGCTAGAGTAGCTCCGTGCAGAGCATTGTTGACATAGAAATTTGCAAAATACATACGGATCCGAATATGGCAGACCCGTTGACTAAACTTCTCTCACAGGCAAAACATGATCACACCTTAGTACTCTTTGGGTGTTAATCACATAGCAATGTGAACTAGATTATTGACTCTAGTAAACCCTTTGGGTGTTGGTCACATGACGATGTGAACTATGGGTGTTAAACACATGGTGATGTGAACTATTGGTGTTAAATCACATGGTGATGTGAACTAGATTATTGACTCTAGTGCAAGTGGGAGACTGAAGGAAATATGTCCTAGAGGCAATAATAAAGTTATTATTTATTTCCTTATATCATGATAAATGTTTATTATTCATGCTAGAATTGTATTAACCGGAAACATAATACATGTGTGAGTACATAGACAAACAGAGTGTCACTAGTATGTCTCTACTTGACTAGCTCGTTGATCAAAGATGGTTAAGTTTCCTAGCCATAGACATGAGTTGTCATTTGATTAACGGGATCACATCATTAGGAGAATGATGTGATTGACTTGACCCATTCCGTTAGCTTAGCACTCGATCATTTAGTATGTTGCTATTGCTTTCTTCATGACTTATACATGTTCCTATGACTATGAGATTATGCAACTCCCGTTTACCGGAGGAACACTTTGTGTGCTACCAGACGTCACAACGTAACTGGGTGATTATAAAGGTACTCTACAGGTGTCTCCGAAGGTACTTGTTGGGTTGGCGTATTTTGATATTAGGATTTGTCACTCCGATTGTCGGAGAGGTATCTCTGGGCCCTCTCGGTAATGCACATCACTTAAGCCTTGCAAGCATTGCAACTAATGAGTTAGTTGCGGAATGATGTATTACAGAACGAGTAAAGAGACTTGCCGGTAACGATATTGAACTAGGTATTGAGATACCGACGATCGAATCTCGGGCAAGTAACATACCGATGACAAAGGGAACAACGTATGTTGTTATGCGGTCTGACCGGTAAAGATCTTCATAGAATATGTGGGAGCCAATATGAGCATCCAGGTTCCGCTATTGGTTATTGACCGGAGACGTGTCTCGGTCATGTCTACATAGTTCTCGAACCCGTAGGGTCCGCACGCTTAAAGTTTCGATGACGGCTATATTATGAGTTTATGTGTTTTTATGTACCTAAGGAGTTCGGAGTCCGAGATGAGATCGGGGACATGACGAGGAGTCTCGAAATGGTCGAGACGTAAAGATCGATATATTGGACGACTATATTCGGACATCGAAAAGGTTCCGAGTGATTTGGGTATTTTAGGGAGTACCAGGGAGTTACGGGAATTCGTATTGGGCCTTAATGGGCCATACGGGAAAGGAGAGAAAGGCCTCAAAGGGTGGCCGCACCCTTCCTGGACTAGGGAGGGGGGCGCACCCTTCCTTCCTTCTCCTTTTCCCTTTCCTTTCCTTCCCTCCTACTCCTACTACTTGGAAGGGCTCCTAGTTCTACTAGGAAAGGGGGAATCCTACTCCCGGTGGGAGTAGGACTCCCCTAGGGCGCGCCATAGAGAGGGCCGGCCCTCCCCCTCCTCCACTCCTTTATATACGGGGGTAGGGGGGCACCCCATAGACACAACAATTGATCGTTTGATCTTTTAGCCGTGTGCGGTGCCCACCCTCCACCATAGTCCACCTCGATAATACTGTAGCGGTGCTTAGGCGAAGCCCTGCGTCGGTAGAACATCAACATCGTTACCACGCCATCGTGCTGACGAAACTCTCCCTCAACACTCGGCTGGATCGGAGTTCGAGGGACGTCATCAGGCTGAACGTGTGCTGAACTCGAAGGTGCCGTGCGTTCGGTACTTGATCGGTCGGATCGTGAAGACGTACGACTACATCAACCGCGTTGTGCTAACGCTTCCGCTTTCGGTCTACGAGGGTACGTGGACAACACTCTCCCCTCTCGTTGCTATGCATCACCATGATCTTGAGTGTGCGTAGGAAATTTTTGAAATTACTACGTTCCCCAACAGTCCGGAGAAAAATGGAGTTGGTGATTTTTGAGCAAATCTTTCACTAGATCCAAGGATCTCCTCTTAATAGTGCGGGATCCCTATTCTCAAGAACAAACCGTAAAAAAAGCCAAGGCTAATGTCTTGTACCTCCGATCTCGAGTTATATGCATTTGTCCCTAGTCACGATCCACACACGGCCTTTGAGACATAATCCTGAGATATACTTGATAAACATGATTAGTCCCTATATGCATGTTGTTATCAACATCAAAATATGATTAAGGGCACGATTGCACTTTCAATCTCCCCCTTTTTGGTAGTTGATGACAACATACATGCAGTTCTCAATAATAATAAAACGACAACATACATGCACTACTCAATAACAATGAAACTTTGAATATCGCAGGAGTTTGTTGTGGAGCTCCCCCTAACCATGTGCATAGTTAAAATAAGCATGAGAGGAGCTCTCCCTCAGAATGATACCGAAGCATTCAAACCAAAACTCAGCCAAACACTCAAAGTACACAAGAACCCATAATACATAATAGGTGCCTCACTCATATCATAGATCATAAAGCATAGTCAGAACATGGTTCATGGCACGATACATAACATAGTTCATGGTACGATACAAACTAATATCACCGTATTACACAGTACTAAAAGGATAAGTGCTACTCCCCCTTGGCATCAAGTACCCAAAAGGGGGCCAAGAGGAGCAACCAGAACAGCATCATCGTCATCAGAACCCTGCCTCATCATCATCATCATCATGAGCACCACTGCCACCGGCCTCGTCAATGAAATTAGACCACTCAGGACTAGAAGGAAAGCCAAAGTCAAAAGGAGGCTCATCAGGAAAACGGTCATCATCACTCACATCAAACACTCCGGAGTCTCTCAGACGAGCCTTCAGAGCATTTTTTGGAGGTGATAAGGCACGTGAAAACATTGTCATTTTGGGAGCAGTTAAAAGTTACAGCCTTCATCTAGGCAGAGTGGGCCTTCCCAAGAAACCGAGCAATGCGACCAAATGGTGCAGATCCGGAGGGAGTGGAACGAGGAATGCTAGCAGTTGTGCGGCGCGGATGAGCGGAAGAGGAAGAGTCCTTGGGAACATAATCATCTGCCATGTGTGCGGGAATGACGCATCGCTCATGCAAATGAGTGCGGACAATAGGAAATGGAGCAACACTCTGAATGAATGCTTGAAGAAAGGGAGCATGAGGAAAGGCCCGTTTGTGCTGAAGAGAAGCGAGGCAAATTTCATGCCACAGAAAATGAGGGACATTGATCTTCCCTTTCGGAGATGCATAAAGGCGATGCGTGAGATCGATGCAGTAGCTACTGCAAGAGCCCTTGTCACCCATCTTAGGATAAATGGTGCGAATGACACATTGATAGATAATGAAGAAAGGGGCGCGCCAAATGGAGACTTGGTTAAAGCCCTTATGTTTTTCCTCATCAGTCAGTTCTGCTATGGGTTTGACAAGATCAACACATGCATTAGTGCCCTTGGGTCTATGTTCGGGGTCATCATTGTGAATATTGAACCCGGTGTCAGGAAAACCAAGGGCAACAACAAATTGAGAATACGAAGCCGAGAGATTTGTGTCGGAGGTCATCCAGGTAACAATGTTATTTGGACCGAAGAAACATGTGGCATAGAATTGATGAATGGCGGCTTGGTTAAAGTCATGTTGAAATGCAAATGGGGCAGCAAGATTGGAGGACTCAATGAGTAGCCCTGGAATATTTCTCTGGATGAGTACGAATATGCTCTAAATCAATGCACAGATGCAGAGAAAGACCCTTAGGAATGATGATAGTGGTAAAAATGTCAGCTTGGACATTAGTGCGAAAACGATTGTCCCTAGAGTCACGAGCAATCGTAAATTGATCAACATCACGAAGCAACTTAAGATAGGAAGCAATGGGAACCTCATTGAACCGCTTAGCATGACGGCCGTGTGGTAAAGGAGGTTCAAGAGAGATATGATGAGCATCACCGTGAGGTTGCACCGGAGGAGGAGGAGGGTTGAAGGTGGGCCGCCGAGTCCCGGGTTAGGGAGAAGTGGTGCGAACAGGGACATGCTCTCCTCTCTCCATATGAGCCAGCTCATCTTCATAGTCAGAGGCCTCCGACGAGTCTTAGCTTGGAGAGCGGCGAGGTAGAGGAACACGCTTCCGAGGACGAGCCCGTTCTTGGGAATCGTCGGAATCACCGTTATGGGATGGACGAGAGGACCCAGACAAGGGCCCCTTGCGATAAGAGTGCTTGGTCTTCACCATCCCGACCTAGAGGAGGAGGGAGACCCAAATCAACAACCCACCACCATAGATCGAGAATTGATGGATGAGGGAGAAGAGATAGGTGCTACCTTGGAGTGAAGAGCGCGGAGAAAGGCGTCAGCCGAAACAAATTAGGCAGAGGGCCGCGCCGGGGACTGGGGCGACCCAAGCCGTGTGGCGCCGGTGAGGGCCACGGGCGGTGGGCGGCCGCAGCGAGGAGCCGCATGACAGGGGCGGCGGTGAATAGAGGCGGGGAGCAAACAAGGATTAGGGTAAATTGACCCGAACCGCACTCCGCGCTATATATATGTGCCTGAGAAAATCCCGGACGACCAGAGTTCTACGGACGTCCGGTGCCTGGACCAGGGAAAAATTAACAGAAGCCCGAATAGACCGGACGACTGGCCTGAGGGCAACAAAAGACTTTTTACGGACGACCGGAGTTCTACGGACGTCCGATGCTTGGGCCAGAAAAATTATCGGAAGTCCAGATAGACCGGACGACCGGCCCCAGGAAGGGATTTTACGGTCGTCCGGATATTATCGGACGACTGACCGGAAGAGTCTTTACGGACGTCCGGATACCACCGGACGACCGACACACAGAAATTTGTCTGGAAAAGAAAATAGGAGTATTTTTGCCAATGACAAAGAGAGAAGATGATGACAATGATGATCTAACCCATGAGTAAGGGTACCAATGATGATTTCAGTAAGTAGCAAGAAGAATTACCTAATGTCATGAAGTGAGTATTCTAGGCTAAAAACAACAGTAACAACACTAGATCACACTGATCAAACCCATGTTTGAGTATACGTGACATGGCACTGCAAAAATTGGAACTTTGGGTGCATACTCACTACTCCATCATGTTAAAGCACCATAGTTAGAATAACATGGTAGCTTTGAGAGTGTTTGTTTTATTTATGCATTGTATAGGGCGAGACAACTCATGAGTTGAGTGGCTCCCCCTAAATACATGCCTACATCAAGACGAGACATTAAGTTCATGCATGAGTGGGTGATAGATTTCACATAATGTTGTCAAGCTCCAAGATACCAAGTTCACGCCTAAGTTGACAAAACCTTGCTTCATCCAATGGCTTGGTGAAAATATCTGCAAGTTGCATATCTATGCCAACATGAGCAATGTCAATATCACCCTTCTCCACATGATCTCTCAAGAAGTGGTACCTAATGTCAATGTGCTTGGTGCGGGTATGATCTTTGGGGTTCTCAGCAATATTGATGGCACTTTCATTATCACATAGAAGGGGCACATGTCTATAAGTAATACCATAATCCTTCAAAGTTTGTCTCATCCATAGTAATTGAGTTGCACAATTGGCGGTTGCAATGTATTCAGCTTCGGCAGTGGAGAGGGCAACACAATTTTGTTTCTTCTAGGATCAACTTACCAAGGAGCGTCCAAGAAATTGACATGCACCAGAGGTGGACTTATGATCCACTTTGTCTCCGGCCCAATCCGCATCCGTGTACCCAATGAGATCAAACTTAGCATCCTTGGGGTACCATAGACCCAACTTTGGGGTGTGAACAATGTATCTAAGAATATGCTTAACCGCCTTATGATGACTTTCCCTAGGGGAAGCTTCAAATCTAGCACACATGCATACACTAAACATGATGTCTGGTCTAGATGCATAAAGATAAAGCAATGAACCAATCATAGAGCGGTAAATAGATGGGTCGAACAGAATACCATTTGTGTCTTCAGTGAGTGCAACTTTGGTTGGCATAGGTGTCTTACATGGTGTTGTGGACTTTTTACAATAGTAATCGTTGGAATTTTTCCAATAGAATTGATACTGTGGACTTCAGGTTGTTTCCTCGGAAAATGTACCGTGTGCTCATTACCATTAACATGAAAAGTGACATTGCCTTTGTTGCAATCAATAACAGCCCCTATAGTATTCAAAAAGGGTCTACCAAGGATAATCGACATACTATCGTCCTCGGGAATATCAAGAATAACAAAGTCCGTTAGGATAGTAACGTTTGCAACCACAACAGGCACATCCTCACAAATACCGATAGGTATAGCGGTTGATTTATCAACCATTTGCAAAGATATTTCAGTAGGTGTAAACTTATTCGAATCAAGTCTACGATATAAAAAGAGAGGCATAACACTAACACCGGCTCCAAGATCATATAAAGTAGTTTTAATATAGTTTCTTTTAATGGAGCAAGGTATAGTTGGTACTCCTGGCTCTCCAAGTTTCTTTGCTATTCCATCCTGAAAAGTATAATTAGCAAGCCTGGTGGAAATTTCAGCTTCCGGTATCTTTCTTTTATTTGTAACAATTTCTTTCATATACTTAGCATAAGGATTCATTTTAAGCATATCATTTAAACGCATACGCAAAAAGATAGGTCTAATCATTTCAGCAAAGCGCTCAAAATCCTCATCATCCTTTCTCTTGGATGGTTTAGGAGGAAAAGGCATGGGTTTCTGAACCCATGGTTCTCTTTCTTTACCGTGCTTCCTAGCAACAAAGTCTCTCTTATCATAACATTGATTCTTTGATTGTGGGTTATCAAGATCAATAGCAGGTTCAATCTCTACATCATTTTCATTGCTAGGTTGAGCATCAACATGAACATCATCATTAATATTATCAGTAGGTTCATGTTCATTACCAGATTGTGTTTCAGCATTAGAAATAGAAATATCATTGGGATTCTCAGGTGTGTCTACAACAGGTTCACTAGAAGCATGCAAAGTCCTATCATTTTTATTTTTCTTCCTTTTAGAAGGATTAGGTGCATCAATATTAGTTTTGTGAGGATCTTGCTCAATTCTCTTAGGATGGCCCTCAGGATACAAAGGTTCCTGAGTCATTTTACCCCCTCTAGTCATAACTCTAACAACATTATCATTTTTCTTATTATTTAATTCACTGAGCAAATCATTCTGAGCTTTAAGCACTTGTTCTACTTGAGTGGTAACCATAGAAGCATGTTTACTAATAAGTTTAAGTTCACCCTTAAATCTAGACATATAATCACTCAAGTGTTCAATCTTATAAGCATTACGTTTCAATTGTCTACCAACATAAGCATTGAAGTTTTCTTGTTTAACAATAAAATTATCAAACTCATCTAAGCATTGGCTAGCAGACTTATAACGAGGAATATCACCTTCATCAAATCTATAGAGAGAATTTACCTTTACTACCTGTGTCGGGTTATCAAGACCGTGTATTTCTTCAATATGTGGTAAATTCTTAACATCTTCAACTTTAATACCCTTTTCTTCCATAGATTTCTTTTCCTCTTGCATATCTTCAGGACTGAGAAATAGAATACCCCTTTTCTTCGGAGTTGGCTTCGGATTTGGTTCGGGAAGTGTCCAATTATTTTCATTACTCAACATATTATTCAATAGCAATTCAGCTTGATCAACTGTTCTTTCCCTGAAAACACAACCAGCACAACTATCCAGGTGGTCTCTGGAAGCATCGGTTAGTCCATTATAAAAGATATCAAGTATTTCATTTTTCTTGAGAGGATGATCAGGCAAAGCATTAAGTAATTGGAGAAGCCTCCCCCAAGCTTGTGGGAGACTCTCTTCTTCAATTTGCACAAAATTATATATTTCCTTAAAGCAGCTTGTTTCTTATGAGTGGGGAAATATTTAGTAGAGAAGTAATAAATCATATCCTGGGGACTACGCACACAACCAGGATCAAGAGAATTAAACCATGTTTCAGCATCACCCTTTAATGAGAACGGAAATAATTTACGGATATAGTAGTAACGAGTTTTCTCATCATTAGTGAATAGGGTGGCTATATCATTTAATTTAGTAAGATGCGCCACAACAGTTTCAGATTCATAACCATGAAAAGGACCAGATTCAACCAAAGTAATTATCTTAGGATTGACAGACAAATCATAATCCCTGTCGGAAATACAGATAGGTGAAGTAGCAAAAGCAGGATCATATTTCATTCTAGCATTCAAAGATTTTTCTTTCAGCTTAGCTAATAATTTCTTAAGATCATATCTATCATTGCAAGCAAGAAAATCTCTAACAGTTTCTTCATCCATAACATAACCCTCAGGCACAACACGCAATTCATATCTAGGGGGAGAATCTTCACCATCACTTTCATCAATATTATCAGTTTCAATAATTTCATTCTCTCTGGCCCTAGCAAGTTGTTCATCAAGAAATTCACCTAATGGCACAGTAGTATCAAGCATAGAACTAGTTTCATCATAAGTATCATGCATAGCAGAAGTGGCATCATCAATAACATGCGACATATCAGAATTAATAGCAGAAGCAGGTTTAGGTGTCACAAGTTACTCAAAACAGAAGGAGAATCAAGTGCAGAGCTAGATGGCAGTTCCTTACCTCCCCTCGTAGTTGAGGGAAAAATCTTAGTTCTTTCGTCTTTCAAGTTCCTCATAGTGATCAACAGATATAAATCCCAAGTGACTCAAAGAATAGAGCTATGCTCCCGGCAACGCCGCCAGAAATAGTCTTCATAACCCACAAGTATAGGGGATCGCAACAGTTTTTGAGGGTAGAGTATTCAACCCAAATTTATTGATTCGACACAAGGGGAGCCAAAGAATATTCTCAAGTATTAGCAGTTGAGTTGTCAATTCAACCACACTTGGATAACTTAATATCTGCAGCATATTTAGTAGCAAAGTAGTATGGAAGTAACGGTAACGGTGGCAAAAGTAACAAGTAGCAGTTTTGTAGTAATTGTAAAATTGGCAACGGTAAAGTAACTAAGCAAAGAGCAATATGTGAAAAGCTCGTAGGCATTGGGTCGGTGATGGAGAATTATGCTGGATGCGATTCCTCATGCAATAGTTATAACATAGGGTGACACAGAACTAGCTCCAATTCATCAATGTAATGTAGGCATGTATTCTGAATATAGTCATACGTGCTTATGGAAAAGAACTTGCATGACATCTTTTGTCCTACCCTCCCGTGGCAGCGGGGTCCTATCGGAAACTAAGGGATATTAAGGCCTCCTTTTAATAGAGTACCGGACCAAAGCATTAACACTTAGTGAATACATGAACTCCTCAAACTACGGTCATCACTGGTAAGTACCCCGATTATTGTCACTTCGGGGTTACCGGATCATAACACATAATAGGTGACTATAGACTAGCAAGATAGGATCAAGAACTCACATATATTCATGAAAACATAATAGGTTCAGATCTGAAATCATGACACTCGGGCCCTAGTGACAAGCATTAAGCATAGCAAAGTCATAGCAACATCAATCTTAGAACATAATGGATACTAGGGATCAAACCCTAACAAAACTAACTCGATTACATGATAAATCTCATCCAACCCATCACCGTCCAGCAAGCCTACGATGGAATTACTCACGCATGACGGTGAGCATCATGAAATTGGTGATGGAGGAAGGTTGATAATGACGACAACGACGGTTTGCCCTCTCCGGAGCCCCAAACGGACTCCAGATCAGCCCTCCCGAGAGAGATTAGGGCTTGGCGGCGGCTCCGTATCGTAAAACGCGATGAATCATTCTCTCTGATTTTTTCTCCCCGAACGTGAATATATAGAGTTGGAGTTGAGGTCGGTGGAGCACCAGGGGGCCCATGAGGCAGGGGCGCGCTCAGGGGGTTAGGCGTGCCCCCACCCTCATGGACAGGGTGTGGGCCCCCTGGCCTTGATTCTTTCGCCAGTATTTTTTATATATTCCAAAAATATTCTCCGTGAAGTTTCAGGGCATTTCGAGAACTTTTATTTCTGCACAAAAATAACACCATGGCAATTCTGCTGAAAACAACGTCAGTTTGGGTTAGTTCCATTCAAATCATGCAAGTTAGAGTCCAAAACAAGGGCAAAAGTGTTTGGAAAAGTAGATACGATGGAGACGTATCAGCCGCTCAAAAGCTTCCTGTGGAACCAGGAACTTTGTACTCCATTTGAATCAACCGTCAGTCACTCCATCAGTACAAGCCAACAAGAGAAAGAAGTTGAACACCGGCAAATATTTTTTGGCAGAGCTCCCAGAAGCCACTGGCAAGAATGTTGTCGGGAACAACGACACAACCGTTAGTGAGCAGCAGTTTCGCGCAGAGCCTCAGGTTCTTGCCGCTGAGGCAAGCGATCCAGCGGCAGAAGAGATGCCTTCGATTCTTGTTTTCAAGCCACAAGCTCCGGCATGGGCACAACACATAGTTCATTTCCTGCAAACACAAGAGCTTCCCGATGAGCAAGAAGAAGCTAAGAAAGTAGCCCATCAGTCAAGTATGTACCAGTTTGTGGACAACATTCTGTGTATAAAAAGACCAAACGGTGTGAAATTGAAGTGCATTTGTCGGGAAGATGTACTCAAGTTGTTGGCAGATATACATAAAGGCATATGTGGCTCTCACATAGGATCAAGAGCACTTGTCGGCAAAGCTTTCCGGCAAGGCTTCTATTGGACCACTGCCCTCCAAGATGAAACTGAGCTAGTAACTAAATGTGAAGCATGCCAGTTCCATTCAAAAAATATACATCAGCCAGCTCAAGCTCTTCAAACAATCCCTCTCTCCTAGCCCTTTTCGGTCTGGGGGCTTGATATCTTAGACCCCTTTCCCCCTGCTACCGGGGGCTTTGAATTCTTGTACGTTTCTATCGACAAGTTCACAAAGTGGCATGAAATGGATCCAGTGAGAAAGGTCACAACACAGTCAACCATCAAGTTCTTCAAAGGACTAGTTTGTTGTTTTGGCGTTCCCAACAGAGTCATCACCGACAGTGTCACTCAGTTCACGAGCTGCACCTTCATGATGTATATCCAAGATCTTGGAAGCAAGATTTGTTTTGCCTCTGTTGCTCACTCGAGAAGCAACGGTGTAACGCCCCCGATGTAACTTGCCATATTTGTAATCCAACTCTTGCCATTTTCGGCTATGTGTTATGATATTCCCTCTGTGGTTGGGTTCTCTCCGTTTTGCATTTTGGTCATGTCATGCATTTCATATCATGTCAGCATGTGCATCGCATTCGCATACGCATTCGTCTCATAAATCCGAGCATCTTTCCCGTTGTCCGTTTTGCAATCCGGCGCTCCTATGTCTCCCGGCGTCCTCTTTTACATTTCTTCGTGAGCGGATATTAAACATTCTCGGAATGGACCGAGGTTTGACATGTGGCCTCGGTATAGCACCGGTAGACCGCCTGTCAAGTTTCGGGTCAATCGGAGTTCGTTTGGTACTCCAACGGTTAACCGGGTAACCGTGAAGGCCTCGTGTGTGTTGCAGCCCAACACCCCTTCAAAACAGCCCAATAACCCATCTAAGTCACTCCCATGTCCTCCGCCGTTCGATCACGATCGCGTGGGCGAAAACCGCACTCCATTTGGAGCTCCCTAGCTCCTTCTGTCTATAAAAACGTCTTCCCCGTCCAAATCTGAGAGAGACCACCTCCTAACCCTAGCCGTCGCCTCGAAATCCGCGCCGCCAGCCCTCCACCGCCACGTGGCGCCTCCTGGTTCGCCGCCGTACCGCGCCCACATCGCCGGACCCGCGGGCCCGCCAGGCCCGTCCGCGGCCCCCCGAGCCCGCGGCTCCCCGTCGTCCCGGCCTCCTCCCGCACCAGCCCGCGCCGCCCCGGCCTCCTCCCGCCGCCGCCCCGCTGCCGCGCCGCGCCGGCCGCGCCGCCCCGCTGCCGCGCCGCGCCGGCCGCGCCGCCCCGCTGCCGCGCCGCGCCGGCCGCGCCGCCCCGCTGCCGCGCCGCACCGGTCCCGCCGCCCGCTGCCGCGCCGCGCGCCGCCACCGCCGCCCCTCGCCATCCGCGCCCGGATCCGGCGAGATCCGGCCGGATCCGCTGCCCCTCGCCGTCCCTCGCCTCCCGCCGGCGAGATCCGCGCCGGTGAACCTCGGGCCGCGTGCCGTGAGGGTTGACTTCCCCGTGTCCAATTATTTCTCTAAGTCATTTATTTCATCATCATCATCGTAATTTCGACATGCCATAACTTTGCATCTGTAGCTCCGATTCGCGCGTATAATATGTCATTTTGTTCGCCTCGAAGAGTAGATCATTTTGTTCCATTGCATCATTTTCATTTGAGGTCATCGCGATGCCCGAAGTGCTGTTAGAAGAGGGCTAGTTGATGTTTAGTTGCTGAATCTTATCTGAACATGCACTTTTGTCATTTTTGCCATGATTGATGTGTACCTCCTATGAAGTTGAGTCCTACATGAGTTTTGTAATATGCCATGTTAAATTTCCAGGGAATTTTGCTATGTATTTTTGTGATGCTTGAGGTGGCTAGAAATTGCATGCAAAGTAGGGATGATGATATTGCTGTTTTCAGAGACTTAGTGATTTCACTAAGTCCCTGACTTTTGTTATTATATTGCCATGTATTCATGTTGTTTCTGAGAGATCCATGCATAATTTGAGCATGATCAGTAAGGGAGTTTTGGACTTGAGTATTTGCTTAATCCATCCATGCCCTTGTTTGCAATTATGGGATGCCATAGCTTGAGTCAATCGAGCTCTACTTTTGCTTCAAAATGTTACTGGCAGATTGTTTACATGTTATTCGATTTTGCCAAGCTTGGTGTAGTTGATCCTTGCATGATAGGATGTTATTATTGCCATGCTTTGTTACTATGCCATGTCTTCTTGATGTATGTATGATTATTTCATCATGAAATGCTCGGTAGTGAGTGCATCGAGCTCTCGAACATGCCTAGTCGTTAACAGTTTTCTGCCATGTCCAGTTTTCTGCTAAGTCTGAAACCTGTAACGAAACTTGCTTATTTGTCATGGGTGTAATCATATTTTCTGATCCTTTTTGGCTTATGGTCAGTAAGGGACTTTTGTCAAGTGCTATGAGTAGATTCATGCCATGCCTTTCTTTGCTATGTTCTGAACCTGTAGAATGTAGTTTCATTGCTCTGAACATGTCATCCTGATGTTGTTTTCCTGACTTGCTGTTATTTCTCTAAGTCTGTGAATCTGTTATAAGTTGCACTTTTGCCATGCTTGTTTGAACCTGTTATGATGTGAATTAGCTGTAGCTCAGTGTTTATCTTTTGTCGTGCATCTTGAGTAGATTACCGTCATATGCTTTGTTGCCATGTTTGGGTGCAGTAGCTTAATTATTTATTGCTTGCCAAGTAGCATCATGCTGTTTATGGCAGATTCGTGTCATTCTTGTATTGCTTGCCATTTGCAAACCGTGCATCCGATTCCGGTGATCTTTATATCGATTTCAACCGAAATCACCTCGTCTATCCAGAGGCATGCTTGGTTTGCCAAGATTATGCCCTGTTCATCCTTGTCTTTCCGGAGCATGCATACGCATTGCATATCACCTCTCGCATATCATGCCATGTTTTGCATCATGTTGATTGCGCATTGCATCGTGGTTGATATTGGTTCCTTTGCTTGTTATCTTGTCTTGGGTAGAGCCGGGAGACGAGTACGTGAACGAGGAACCTGTTGAGAACGTTTACGAGGACCAAGCTTTCGACAACTCTGAGAACCTTGCAGGCAAGATGATCATACCCTCGAAATCACTTCTATCTTTGCTAGCTAGATTGCTCGCTCTTTTGCTATGCCCATGCTGCGATACCTACCACTTGCTATATCATGCCTCCTATATTGCCATGTCAGCCCCTAACCATCCATGTCCTAGCAAACCGTTGTTTGGCTATGTTACTGCTTTGCTCAGCCCCTCTTATAGCGTTGTTAGTTGCAAATGAAGATGAAGTTTGTTCCTTGATTGGAACATGGACTTGTTGTTCCTTGTTGGAATATGTTTACTTGTTGGGATATCACAATACTTCTTATTTAATTAATGCATCTATATACTTGGTAAAGGGTGGAAGGCTCGGCCTTATGCCTGGTGTTTTGTTCCACTCTTGCCACCCTAGTTTCCGTCATACCGGTGTTATGTTCCCGGAGTTTGCGTTCCTTACACGGTTGGGTGATTTATGGGACCCCCTTGACAGTTCGCTTTGAATAAGACTTTTCCAGCAAGGCCCAACATTGGTTTTACCATTCGCCACCTAGCCTTTTTCCCTTGGGTTCTGCAGACTCAAGGGTCATCTTTATTTTAAACCCCCGGGCCAGTTCTCCTTCGATTGCTGGTCCAAACTAGAGCCCTTTGTAGCGCCACCTCGGGGCAACTCGAGGGCTGGTTTTAGTTGTACGGACTGCTCATCCGGATGTGCCCTGAGACCGAGATATGTGCAGCTCCTATCAGGATTTGTCGGCACAATCGGGCGGCTTTGCTGGACTTGTTTTATTGCTGTTGAAATGTCTTGTAGTCCGGGATTCCGAGATTGATCGGGTCTTCCCGGTAGAAGGAATATCCTTCGTTGACCGTGAGAGCTTATCATGGGCTAAGTTGGGACACCCCTGCAGGGTATTATCTTTCGAAAGCCGTGCCCGCGGTTATGAGGCAGATGGGAATTTGTTGATGTCCGGCTGTAGAAAACCCGAAGTTGACCTTAACTAAAACACATCAACCGCGTGTGTAACCGTGATGGTCTCTTCTCGGCGGGGTCCGGGAAGTGAACACGGTTGTTGGAGTTATGCCTGACGTAGGTTGTTCAGGATCACTTCTTGATCATTTCTAGCTTCTCGACCGTGCTTTGCCTTCTCTTCTCGCTCTCTTTTGCGCTATAGCCACCATATGCTAGTCGCTTGCTGCAGCTCCACCTTACTATCCTTTTCCCACCTTTAAGCTTAAATAGTCTTGATCTCGCGGGTGTGAGATTGCTGAGTCCCCGTGGCTCACAGATATTATCACCTCAGTTGCAGGTACCAACGATGTCAGTGCTGATGACGCGACCGAGCTCACTTGGGAGTTCGATGAGGAACGTGGCCGTTACTATGTTTCTTTTCCAGATGATCAGTAGTGGAGCCCAGTTGGGTGATCCGGGGATCTGTTAGCATTTGGGGTAGTCTTCTTTCATTTTGGTACCGTAGTCGGACCTTGAGTGTAATCTGTTTGATGGATGTTATTTATGTACTTGTGTGAAGTGGCGATTGTAAGCCAACTATGTATCTTTCCCCTTTATTTATTACATGGATTGTGTGAAGATTACCTCACTTGCGACATTGCTTTCAATGCGGTTATGCCTCTAAGTCGTGCCTCGACACGTGGGAGATATAGCCGCATCGAGGGCGTTACAAACGGACAGGCAGAACAGATGAATGCTAAAGTGTTGCATTGTCTCAAGACAAGAACCTTTGAAAAGCTGCACAGGTGGGGAAGATGTTGGATTGATGAGTGATACATCCCCAATGTATCTATAAATTTTTTATTGTTCCATGCTATTATATTACCTATCTTGGATGTTTTATATGCATTAATATGCTATTTTATATTATTTTTGGGACTAACTTATTAACCCAGAGCCCAGTGCCAGTTACTGTTTTTCCTTGTTTTTGAGTTTTACAGAAAAAGGAACATCAAGCGGAGTCCAAATGGAATAAAACTTTACGATGATTTTTCTTGGACCAGAAGACACACGCGGGACTTGGAGACCAAGGCAGAAGAATCCCACGAAGACGGCAAGGGTCCAGGGCACGCCCCAGGGGGGCGCCCCCCCAGCATTGTGGGTCCCTCGGATCTCTCCTAACCCTATTCTTTGGCCTATAAATTCCCAAATATTCCCAAACCATCAGAAGCATCCATGAAAATACTTCTCCGCCACCGCAACCTTCTGTACCCGTGAGATCCCATCTTGGGGCCTTTTTTGGCGATTTGTCAGAGGGGGATTCGATCACGGGGGGCATCTACATCAACCCTATTGCCTTTCCAATGAAGCGTGAGTAGTTTACCTCAGACCTACATGTCCGTAGCTAGTAGCTAGATGGCTTCTTCTGTCTCTCTCTCTCTCTCTATGATCTTCAATACCATGTTCTCCTCGATGTTCTTGGAGTTCTATCCGATGTAATATTTTTTTGCAGTGTGTTTGTCGAGATCCGATGAATTGTGGATTTATGATCAGATAATCTATGAATACTATTTGAATCTTCTCTGAATTCTTATATGCATGATTTGATATCTTTGTATTTATCTTCAGATTATCGGTTTGGTTTGGCCAACTAGATTGGTATTTCTTGCAATGGGAGAGGTGCTTAGTTTTGGGTTCAATTTTGCGATGTCCTCACCCGGTGACATAGTAGGGGTAGCGAGGCACGTATTGTATTGTTGACATCAAGGATAATAAGATGGGTTTTTCATCATATTTCTTGAGTTTATCCCTCTACATCATGTCATGTTACTTAAGGCGTTACTCCGTTCTTTATGAACTTAATACTCTAGATGCATGCTGGATAGCGGTCGATGTGTGGAGTAATAGTAGTAGATGCAGAATCGTTTCGGTCTACTTGACACGGACGTGATGCCTATATGCATAATCATTGCCTTGGATATCGTCATAACTTTGCACTTTTCTATCAATTGCTCGACAGTAATTTGTTCACCCACCGTATTATTTGCCTTCAAGAGAGAAGCCTATAGTGAAACCTATGGCCCCCGGGTCTATTTTCCATCATATATTTTCATATCTATAAACAAAAAAATCCAAAATACCTTGCTGCAATTTATTTGTTTTTATCTTGTTTTACGTTTTAGTAATCTTGTATATCTATCTCTATCAGATCTCACCATTGCAATTGACCGTGAAGGGATTGACAACCCCTTTATCGCGTTGGGTGCAAATGTTTGATTATTTGTGCAGGTGCATAGATTGGAGACTTGCTTGTACCTCCTACTGGATTGATACCTTGGTTCTCTAACTGATGGAAATACTTATCTCTACTTTGCTGCATCACCCTTTCATCTTCAAGGGAAAAACCAATGCATGCTCAAGAAGTATCAATGAGTTGTCGTGATTGTTTGCTCACTCAGAACGACACCAAATCGAGCTACTGGCCAAACACCCTTCTCCCTAGTCTATTTTGCAGAAGCGGTGCTCCCCATAGAACTCTCATATGGGTCACCTCGAGTGCTCGCCTATGATGAGGCAGAGCAAGAGCAGTTGCCACAAGATGATGCAATGCTCCTTGAGGAAAATCGTCTTCGGGCGACTGTGTGAGCTACGCGCTACCAGTAAGCTTTGCGCTGCTATAAGAGCTGCAAAGTTCATGCCCGAAGTTTTAAGGAAGGCGACCTTGTTCTTTGGCGCGTTCAGTCCGCTAAGGGATCAAACAAGTTGTCACCAAAGTGGGAAGGCCCTTACAGGGTAGTATGAGTCACCAGACCTGGCGCAGTCCGTCTGGAGATCGGAGATGGCATTAAAGTGCAATGGAATATTGAGCATCTTACCACCAACGTCTTATCTTGATTCAGCAGTATTGTGGGATGAAGTGGCCCCCAGCAACCTTACATGTCCATGCACATGAGACCGATTCCACCGACTGACATGCAACTAGTTTTGCTTAAAGGTGGCTGGCGGGTGTTTGTTTCTCCTACTTTAGCTGAATCGAATTTGACTGTGGCTGGTCCTTGAAGAAGGTTAAAACAGCGAACTTGATGAATCACCGTTGTGATTTTATGCGTAGGTAAGAACGGTTCTTGCTAGAAGCCCATAGCATCCACGTAAAACTTGCAACAACAAAGTAGAGGACGTCTAACTTGTTTTTACAGGGCGTGTTGTGATGTGATATAGTCAAGATATGATGTGATATATGTTGATGTATGAGATGATCATGTTTTGTAATATCGACAACCGACAGGAGCCTTAGGGTTGTCTCTTTATTGTATGAAGTTCAAGCGCCATGTAACTGCTTTACTTTATCACTATGCGTTAGCGATAGTTGTAGAAGCAATAGTTGGCTTGACGACCTCGATGCAACAATGCTACGATGGAGATCAAGGTATCGAGCCGGTGATGATGGAGATCATGACGATGCTTCGGAGATGGAGATCAAAAGCACAAGATGATGATGGCCATATCATGTCACATATTTTGACTGCATGCGATGTTTATCCTTTATTCATCTTATTTTTCTTAAAACGGCGGTAGCATTATAAGATGATCCCTTCACTTAATTTCATGATAAAAGTGTTCTCCCTGAGTATGCACCGTTGCTACAGTTCGTCGTTTCGAGACACCACGTGATGATCGGGTGTGATAGACTCTACGTTCACATACAATGGGTGTAAGACAGTTTTGCACATGCTGAATACTTGGGTTAAACTTGAAGAGCCTAGCATGTACAGACATGGTCTCGGAACACTGGAGACCGAAAGGTTGAACGTGAGTCATATAGTAGATATGATCAACATAGAGATGTTCACCATTGATGACTACCCCATCTCACGTGATGTTCGGACATGGGTTAGTTGATTTGGATCACGTATCACTTAGATGACTTGAGGGATGACTATTTAAGTGGGAGTTCTTAAGTAATTTGATTAATTGAACTTAATTGATCATGAACTTAATCCTGATAGTATTTGCATATCTATGTTGTAGATCTATAGCTCGCGATATAGCTCCTATATATTGTTTATATGTTCCTAGAGAAAACTAAGTTGAAAGATGATAGTAGCAATGATGCGGAATGGGTCCGTGATCTGAGGATTATCCTCATTGCTGCATATAAGAATTATGTCCTTGATGCACCGCTAGGTGACAGACCTATTGCAGGAGCAGATGTAGACGTTATGAACGTTTGGCAAGCTCGATATGATGACTACTTAATAGTTTAGTGCGGCATACTTTACGGCTTAGAACTGTGACTTCAAAAATGTTTTGAATGCCACGGAGCATATGAGATGTTCCAAGAGCTGAAATTGGCATTTCAGAGTCATGCCCGTGTCAAGAGGTATGAGACCTCTGACAAGTACTTGGCCTACAAGATGGAAGAGAATAGCTCAACCAGTGAGCATGTACTCAGAATGTCTGGGTACTACAATCGCTTGAATCAAGTGGGAGTTAATCTTCCAGATAAGATAGTGATTGACAGAATTCTCTAGTCACTATCACCAAGCTACTAGAACTTCATGATGAACTATAATATGCAAGGGATAACGAAAACGATTCCTAAGCTCTTCGCGATGATGAAATCGACGAAGGTTAGAAATCAAGAAAGAGCATAAAGTGTTGATGGTTAAACAAGACCACTAGTTTGGCGATAAAGAGCAAAAGGGAAAGAAAGGGAATTTCAAGAAGAATGGCAAACAAGTTGTCGCTTCCATGAAGAAACCCAAAGATAGACCCAAGCCTGAAACTGAGTGCTTGTACTGTAAAGGAAATGGTCATTAGAAGCGGCACTACCCCAAATACTTGGTGGATAAGAAGGATGGCAAAGTGAACAAAGGTATATTAGATATACATGTTATTGATGTGTACTTTACTAGTGTTCATAGTAGCCCCTAGGTATTTGATATTGCTTCAGTTGCTAATATTAGTAACTCAAAACAGGAGTTGCAAAATGAACAGAGACTAGTTAAAGGCGAGGTGACGATGTGTGTTGGAAGTGATTCCAAGGTTGATAAGATCACCATCGCACACTCCCTCTACCTTTGGGATTAGTGTTGGACCTAAATAGATGTTATTTGGTGTTTGCGTTGAGCATGAATATGATTGGATCATGTTTATTGCGATACGATTATTCATTGAAGTCAGAGAATAATTGTTGTTCAGTTTACATGAATAAAACCTTATATGGTCATACACCCAATTTAAATGGTTTACTGAATCTCGATCGTAGTGATACACATATTCATAATATTGATGCCAAAAGATGCTAAGTTGATAATGATAGTGCAACATATTTGTGGCACTATCGTTTAGGTCATATTGGTGTAAAACGCATGAAGAAACTCCATGCATATGGACTTTTGGAAACATTTGATACTTGCGAACCATGCCTGATGGGCAAGATGACTAAAACTTTGTTCTTCGGAATAATGGAGCGAGCCAATGACTTATTCGAAATAATACATACCGATGTATGCGGTCTGATGAGTGTTGAGGCACGCGGCGGGTATCATTATTTTCTGACCTTCATAGATGATTTGAGTAGATATGGGTATATCTACTTAATGAAACACAAGTCTGAAACATTTGAAAAGTTCAAAGAATTTTAGAGTGAAGTGGAGAATCATCGTAACAACAAAAATAAAGTTTCTACGATCTGATCGCAGAGGCGAATATTTGAGTTACGAGTTTGGCCTTCATTTAAAACAATGTCGAATAGTTTCACAACTCATGCCACCAGGAACACCACAGCGTAATGGTGTGTCCGAATGTCGTAACCGTACTTTATTAGATATGGTGTGATCTATGATGTCTCTTACCGATTTACCATCGTCGTTTTGGGGTTATGCATTAGAGACAACTGCATTCACGTTAAATAGGGCACCGTCTAAATCTGTTGAGACTACACCGTATGAACTATGGTTTTGCAAGAAACCTATCCTATCATTTCTTAAATTTTAGGGATGTGATGCTTATGTCAAAAGGCTTCAGCCTGATAAGCTCGAACCTAAATCAAAGAAGTGTGTCTTCATAGGATACCCTAAAGAAACTATTGGGGTACACCTTCTGTCGGTGTCAAAACCGGCGGATCTCGGGTAGGGGGTCCCGAACTGTGTGTCTAAGGTCGATGGTAATAGGAGACAGGGGACACGATGTTTACCCAGGTTCGGGCCCTCTCTATGGAGGTAATACCCTACTTCCTGCTTGATTTCACTTGATGAATATGAGTATTACAAGAGTTGATCTACCACGAGATCATAATGGCTAAAACACTAGAAGTCTAGCCTGTATGATTGTGATTGCCTCTAAGGACTAAACCCTCCGGTTTATATAGACACCGGAGGGGACTAGGGTTGTACAAAGTCAGTTTCAGAGAAAGGAATCTTCATATACGAGCGCCAAGCTTGCCATCCACGCCAAGGAGAGTCCCATCCGGACACGGGAGAGAGTCTTTTGTCTTGTATCTTCACGGACCATCAGTCCGGCCCATGTCCAACAGGCCGGACGCCCGAGGACCCCTTAATCCAGGACTCCCTCAGTAGCCCCTGAACCAGGCTTCAATGACGAGGTGTCCAGCATGCAGATTGTCTTCGGCATTGCAAGGCGGGTTCCTTCTCCGAATACTCCAAAGCATCCTTCGAACACAGAAAACGTGTCCGGCTCTGCAAAAACAAGTACCACACACACAACCGCAGAGAGTTTAATATTTCACGAGTCCAATCTGCTGACAACTTCTGTAGCGTGCCATCATATCCCTGCCCGGTCCTTATTTCGAACCGTTTTTTAGCCTCCCACTCCATGTTTCGAGATGCGGTTTTATTGGCACGTCTGGTCGAAGCAGAGATCGTGTTACCGCCCTCACCGCCTTAGCAATTTCACATCCTTTTCCTTAGAGGTTAACTGCAAAGGAAAGGACCATCTATGCCCCACAGCTGTCGAAGCTTAGAGCCTTTATGTCAAACGGTTTAACACGTGTTGATTTTGCTCGTTGCTGGATCAGCTGGAGCATTCTACCCTTAAGCCGGCGTCCTGGTTTGATGTGTGAATACACAGGGAGTTTGACCGACCCTCAACGACATATTAATATTCAACTGACAGGGGTTGAAGTTACTGAGGCTGTCAAGAAAATGTTGAATGAACCGGAGGCCGTCTGCGGCCAGACCAGACTAAGTCCTTTCTGCACCTCCAACAAACCGCCAGCTGTAAGAATTATATAACCTCTTTGTCATAAGTTGCTTCTTTCAAAATATTCTCTGAAAGTTTGTTTATTTTTGACAGGATGATGATCCGTTCTGGAATAAAAAAACCACAAGATAAACCGGCCAAACCGCAAGACAAACCGGCAAAGCCACTTCGCCCAAAGACCAAGATTGTTAAAAAAACCTGCCAAGAAAAAGGACCACTGCGTCTTCCGATCCAAATGCTGATGCCGATGTAGCTAATCCGGAGTCAGAGGTAGAACTTGACTCTCTTGGTTCATTTTTCATACACCTCATTGACAATGACTATTATCAGGACAACGCTGAAGGCAGTCAAGCTGATGATGTAGAGGTAATTATTCTTTCCTCCGATTCAGATCCTCTGCCCACATCCAAAATCCGTCGAGTAAACCGGGAAGTAAAATTTTCTCACCCCCTTGCTTACTTGGACCCAAACTTTCTTTTGAAGACACAGCAACACGAAGCTCGTCGCACAAGCCGGCACAGTGGTTAGGTAGTTACCTCCGCCGGTTTACCGAATACTCCGGTTCGGAAACGCCGATCAGAGGTCTCTTACACTCTTGACACTACTTGCCCCAAGACGGGTTGTTTCCGTCAGCCTCTTAACCCGTCTGATTCAAATTATCAGGGTACTTCCCACTCATCTTCTGGCGAGTCATCAGCCACAAACTTCCACCCCTCAAAACGGTTCCTGGGTGAGTCATACCTTTAATTTTTATTTTCAATGCCTTATGCTTGACACAATATCTTGACCTTTTATATTTGTTTCTCTCAGTGCCAAGCCAAGACCCAGCAAAAAGGCTCGGTTAACTAAACCGGTTGACGATAATGTGGTTGTTGAACCGGAAAAACTCTAGATCCTGAAGAAACCAATGCTAACGCCATGCTCAATGATCCGCCGGCTCAAGACCACAACTTTTTTGCTGAACAAGTAGAAGTTGACACCACAAGCCATGCTGACAAGCCAACCAGCCCTGTCCGAACTGATGACAAACTGGTCAGTCCAGCTAAGGAGACTGACAAACCGTCGAATCCAGCGAAGGCTGCTGATGATAAATAGGATGATATCATGATTACTGGTATTGGCCACACCACTCCTGGCAATCCTGTCGCTTTATCAAAACATACTGCCAAGGACGAGCTTTCTGCTATCGGCAGTATTGTGGGATGAAGTGGCCCCCACCAACCTTACATGTCCATGCACATGAGACCGGTTCCACCGACTGACATGCAACTAGTTTTGCTTAAAGGTGGCTGGCGGTTGTTTGTTTCTCCTACTTTAGCTGAATCGAATTTGACTGCGGCTGGTCCTTGAAGAAGGTTAAAACAGCAAACTTGATGAATCACCGTTGTGGTTTTATGCGTAGGTAAGAACGGTTCTTGCTAGAAGCCCGTAGCAGCCACGTAAAACTTGCAACAACAAAGTAGAGGACGTCTAACTTGTTTTTACAGGGCGTGTTGTGATGTGATATAGTCAAGATATGATGTGATATATGTTGATGTATGAGATGATCATGTTTTGTAATATCGACAACCGACAGGAGCCTTAGGGTTGTCTCTTTATTGTATGAAGTTCAAGCGCCATGTAACTGCTTTACTTTATCACTATGCGTTAGCAATAGTTGTAGAAGCAATAGTTGGCTTGATGACCTCGATGCAACAATGCTACGATGGAGATCAAGGTATCGAGCCGGTGATGATGGAGATCATGACGATGCTTCGGAGATGGAGATCAAAAGCACAAGATGATGATGGCCATATCATGTCACATATTTTGATTGCATGCGATGTTTATCCTTTATTCATCTTATTTTGCTTAAAACGGCGGTAGCATTATAAGATGACCCCTTCACTTAATTTCAAGATAAAAGTGTTCTCTCTGAGTATGCACCGTTGCTACAGTTCGTCGTTTCGAGACTCCATCGGGTGTGATAGACTCTACGTTCACATACAATGGGTGTAAGACAGTTTTGCACATGCTGAATACTTGGGTTAAACTTGAAGAGCCTAGCATGTACAGACATGGTCTCGGAACACTGGAGACCAAAAGGTTGAACGTGAGTCATATAGTAGATATGATCAACATAGAGATGTTCACCAATGATGACTACCCCATCTCACGTGATGTTCGGACATGGGTTAGTTGATTTGGATCACGTATCACTTAGATGACTTGAGGGATGTCTATTTAAGTGGGAGTTCTTAAGTAATTTGATTAATTGAACTTAATTGATCATGAACTTAATCCTGATAGTATTTGCATATCTATGTTGTAGATCTATAGCTCGCGATATAGCTCCTATATATTGTTTATATGTTCCTAGAGAAAACTAAGTTGAAAGATGATAGTAGCAATGATGCGGACTGGGTCCGTGATCTGAGGATTATCCTCATTGCTGCATATAAGAATTATGTCCTTGATGCACCGCTAGGTGACAGACCTATTGCAGGAGCAGATGTAGACGTTATGAACGTTTGGCAAGCTCGATACGATGACTACTTAATAGTTTAGTGCGGCATACTTTACGGCTTAGAACCGTGACTTCAAAAATGTTTTGAATGCCACGGAGCATATGAGATGTTCCAAGAGATGAAATTGGCATTTCAGAGTCATGCCCGTGTCAAGAGGTATGAGACCTCTGACAAGTACTTTGCCTACAAGATGGAAGAGAATAGCTCAACCAGTGAGCATGTACTCAGAATGTCTGGGTACTACAATCGCTTGAATCAAGTGGGAGTTAATCTTCCAGATAAGATAGTGATTGACAGAATTCTCTAGTCACTATCACCAAGCTACTAGAACTTCATGATGAACTATAATATGCAAGGGATAACGAAAACGATTCCTAAGCTCTTCGCGATGATGAAATCGACGAAGGTTAGAAATCAAGAAAGAGCATAAAGTGTTGATGGTTAAATAAGACCACTAGTTTGGCGATAAAGAGCAAAAGGGGAAGAAAGGGAATTTCAAGAAGAATGGCAAACAAGTTGTCGCTTCCATGAAGAAACCCAAAGATAGACCCAAGCCTGAAACTGAGTGCTTGTACTGCAAAGGAAATGGTCATTAGAAGCGGCACTACCCCAAATACTTGGCGGATAAGAAGGATGGCAAAGTGAACAAAGGTATATTAGATATACATGTTATTGATGTGTACTTTACTAGTGTTCATAGTAGCCCCTAGGTATTTGATATCGGTTCAGTTGCTAAGATTAGTAACTCGAAACAGGAGTTGCATAATGAACAGAGACTAGTTAAAGGCGAGGTGACGATGTGTGTTGGAAGTGATTCCAAGGTTGATAAGATCACCATCGCACACTCCCTCTACCTTTGGGATTAGTGTTGGACCTAAATAGATGTTATTTGGTGTTTGCGTTGAGCATGAATATGATTGGATCATGTTTATTGCGATACTATTATTCATTTAAGTCAGAGAATAATTGTTGTTCTGTTTACATGAATAAAACCTTATATGGTCATACACCCAATGTAAATGGTTTACTGAATCTCGATCGTAGTGATACACATATTCATAATATTGATGCCAAAAGATGCTAAGTTGATAATGATAGTGCAACATATTTGTGGCACTACCGTTTAGGTCATATTGGTGTAAAACGCATGAAGAAACTCCATGCAGATGGACTTTTGGAAACATTTGATACTTGCGAACCATTCCTCATGGGCAAGATGACTAAAACTTTGTTCTTCGGAACAATGGAGCGAGCCAATGACTTATTGGAAATAATACATACCGATGTATGCGGTCTGATGAGTGTTGAGGCACGCGGCGGGTATCATTATTCTCTGACCTTCATAGATGATTTGAGTAGATATGGGTATATCTACTTAATGAAACACAAGTCTGAAACATTTGAAAAGTTCAAAGAATTTTAGAGTGAAGTGGAGAATCATCGTAACAACAAAAATAAAGTTTCTACGATCTGATCGCAGAGGCGAATATTTGAGTTACGAGTTTGGCGTTCATTTAAAACAATGTGGAATAGTTTCACAACTCATGCCACCAGGAACACTACGGCGTAATGGTGTGTCCGAATGTCGTAACCGTACTTTATTAGATATGGTGTGATCTATGATGTCTCTTACCGATTTACCATCGTCGTTTTGGGGTTATGCATTAGAGACAGCTGCATTCACGTTAAATAGGGCACCGTCTAAATCTGTTGAGACGACACCGTATGAACTATGGTTTTGCAAGAAACCTATGCTATCATTTCTTAAATTTTAGGGATGTGATGCTTATGTCAAAAGGCTTCAGCCTGATAAGCTTGAACCTAAATCAAAGAAGTGTGTCTTCATAGGATACCCTAAAGAAACTATTGGGGTACACCTTCTGTCGGTGTCAAAACCGGCGGATCTCGGGTAGGGGGTCCCGAACTGTGTGTCTAAGGTCGATGGTAATAGGAGACAGGGGACACGATGTTTACCCAGGTTCGGGCCCTCTCTATGGAGGTAATACCCTACTTACTGCTTGATTTCTCTTGATGAATATGAGTATTACAAGAGTTGATCTACCACAAGATCATAATGGCTAAAACACTAGAAGTCTAGCCTGTATGATTGTGATTGCCTCTAAGGACTAAACCCTCCGGTTTATATAGACACCGGAGGGGACTAGGGTTGTACAAAGTCAGTTTCAGAGAAAGGAATCTTCATATACGAGCGCCAAGCTTGCCATCCACGCCAAGGAGAGTCCCATCCGGACACGGGAGAGAGTCTTCTGTCTTGTATCTTCACGGACCATCAGTCCGGCCCATGTCCAACAAGCCGGACGCCCGAGGACCCCTTAATCCAGGACTCCCTCAGTAGCCCCTGAACCAGGCTTCAATGACGAGGTGTCCAGCATGCAGATTGTCTTCGGCATTGCAAGGCGGGTTCCTTCTCCGAATACTCCAAAGCATCCTTCGAACACAGAAAACGTGTCCGGCTCTGCAAAAACAAGTACCACACACACAACCGCAGAGAGTTTAATATTTCACGAGTCCAATCTGCTGACAACTTCTGTAGCGTGACATCATATCCCTGCCCGGTCCTTATTTCGAACCGTTTTTTAGCCTCCCACTCCATGTTTCGAGATGCGGTTTTATTGGCACGTCTGGTCGAAGCAGAGATCGTGTCACCTTATCGCGGGATTCTCATCAATACGGGCGTGGGTAACCCAACTGTGCCATCTGCACGACCCTTGGGGAATAGGCGAGTTTTAAGGCGAGTGGGGAGGCGCTTGATATTCACTGCCTTTATAAGGAGACAACGATTCACCCTTTTCACCCATGCCTTCTCTCTCTCTCTCTCTCTCTCTCTCTCTCTCTCTCTCTCTCTCTCTCTCTCTCTCTGCCCACCCATTCTCGAGCTCCAGCGCCCAAGTTCTCATCCTTTCCGCCTTAAGAAAGCTCTCCAGCCATGTCCGGATTTGGAGCACAGGGCAAGTGGATGATTTCCTCCATCAAGGAGAAGGACATCACCAAGATCCGGGAGGCCGGGTACTCAGCCCAGGAAATAGCCCACCGGCTTCTAGCCCAAGGGCAGATCATCCCCACCCCGGAGCCCCATGAGAGGGTGGTATTCATCCCTCACTTCGTCCGCGGATTGGGATTCCCTCTTCACCCATTTGTCCGCGGACTCATGTTCTACTACGGGGTGGATTTCCACGATCTGGCCCCCAACTCCTTCCTCAACATCTCGGCATTCATTGTCGTGTGCAAGGCCTTCCTCCGCATCCCATCCCACTTCGGATTGTGGATAAAGATCTTCAATGTGAAGCCAAAGGTGGTGGGTGGCCAACACACAGAGTGCGGAGGCGCCATGGTGGGCAAGATGCCCAACATCACATGGACCAAAGGTACCTTCATGGAGACCGTCAAAGGGTACCAACAGCAGTGGTTCTACGTCATAGAGCCTTGCGACTCCACCTGGGCCGCGGCTCCCGAATTCCAGTCCGGAGCCCCGATGCGGCTCACCTCCTGGCTAGAGAAGGGCCTAGACTGGTCTTCGACGGACGAGCTGAGAGTGCTTGAGACGCGCATTAGGAGCATGGCCGACAAGAACATCAAGCTCGTCAATGTGGTCCAGGTGATGCTAGTTCGCTGGATCCTTCCATGCCAAAGCCGGACTTGCCATTTGTGGGAGTTCGATCCGGCCGAGCACCAGACCTTGCAACAGTTCTTCGGAACTACGCACGAAGACATCTGGAAGGTGCTCTTTAAGGCCAACGAGACATGGCCGAAGAAGACCGAGGATCGTGGGCATGACCTGGCCCATCCCGCCAGTCTGGTAAGTCTTTCATGTTTCAAGGTGTATCCTTTACTTGCTTAATCAAGGAAGATGTCTAAGCTTCCCTATTAGTTTTTTCAGGGCTGGACAAAGAAGGCGGAGCAGATTCAATGTCCGGCTTCGCTGCCTGAGGAACCATCAATCCCGCTTTTGACGAAGATGCTGGTTCCAGCACCCTACCAGGCGCCGGAGAAAAAGGCCAAGGAGACTAGAAGTGGCCTCCGACGTAAGGGCACTTTGGACGTAACGTCCGAAGATGCCGCGACCCACTCCTCCCCCACCGAGGACGACGACGAGGAGGAGGAGGAAAGCAATTCTCTCCCCGAGGGGGGAAGGAAGAAAAGGGCGTCCTCCAAGCATCTGGAAGCAGAGGCGTCCAAGAAGGGGAAGGTTTCCCTCGCGGACAACTCCGCGTGGGACATTGATAGCAGCTCTGTCGTGGTTTTGTCATGGCATATGTCCTAGAGGAAGGACTTAGTCATGGAGCCATTGCGACGGGTTAGCTTAAAAGGCTTAAAGCGGACAAGGGACACAGAGAATTTATACTGGTTCGGCCCCTTGTGGTGAAGGTAAAAGCCTATGATCCAGTTGTTGTGGGATTTCTTGGGTTTCGATGACCAGGGAGCAAATACGCTTTGCGTGGGTCTCGAGTTGTTGTCGGTTTTCTCTAAACCGCCGCCGGGTCATCCCCTTATATACATGGGTTGACACCCACCGGTTTACAGGGTTCCGAGGCTGGCTCATAAACGTGTCCGGCCCAATCTCTACTTATTTCTGCCTTGTAATACAAGCTTACAAATCAAGGTTGGTTTATGATTGCAGGCCTTAATCCACCTTTGGGCCCTGGGCCTTCATAAAGCGCCATCACTTCGATCTTCATGGGCTTCAAGTGAAATAACTCTTCATAGGGACAACCCGGCCTTTCCTGGCCGGTTTACGACCGGTAGTAATATCCCCAACATTAGGCCCCAAATTGATTTGAACTGGTTCATGTCAATCTTCAATACTTCAGAAAGTTTCTTCTTCAACGTCTTCGCATAAGTCTTGTAAACCGCCATGACGTCATATTCTAGGATCATGATAAACCACCATGACGTCATCTGTTATTAAAAATTGCATAAAGCTCACCTTTATTAATGAGCCTCCGACAATCGAGGCGACAGCTCTGCCTCATATCCAAATTTTGGGCTCCTCGATTTTTGCGCCTGACACTTATCCTTTTGGCCTTTATAAACAGGGCCAGGGGGTCTTTCCATCCCCCTCGTGCCTCTTCGCATCATCTTCTTCCTTGCGCCGCCCGACCTTTGGAACTCTGCCGCCGACGTCAACCTTCGTTTCCACCTCAACAACGGCCGCTGCATCAACCTGACCGGACCAGAGAAGCGCGACGCTCCTCCGCTGTTCCCTCATCATTAGTGAGTTCTTCTTTTCCTCGCTCTAGATCCACCATTAGGGTTTCAATGTTCACCGGAGTCTATCGAAGCTCCGCCGTCGTTCTTCCCTGTTCTTATCATTAGCACAAATGACTAGCTGGATCTGATATTTCTTATGCGGCCGTAGCCATAGTCCCCTTATTAGATCTGCTACAAAAATCATCTGAACTTGCTGAACTGCTCAAGCACTTGAAGCTAGGTCTGAATTTTTTCTAGGTTTCTGTCACACTGCAGATCTGAAATTATCAAGCCAAACTGTAAAACTTGTTTCTTCTTCACTTACGCATCATAGATCTGTTTCTTCAATACCAGATTAGGCGGTTTAACCTTATAAAAAATGATGATCGAGTAGGTACCATTAGTCCCTTGTTGAACCGCCAATGCATTGTCTTTTGCACTTTCTCCATTGTCAGATTCCGGTTTACCAATAACAAACTCCGGCTTACCAGCGTGCATATATCCTTGCATCGCTTTATTGTTGTCCATTATGAATCTTAAACCGGTAGTAATTATGTTTCAGCATCCGTTGAAATGGCCAAACAAGTCTATGAATGCAACTGGGTCCCTTCTCGGGTCACGGAAGATCAATTAAACAGATTCGTCGCAACAGGTGCTTTAGCCAAGAAAGATGTCATCCATTGGAGGGCCCCTGGCCCGGAAAATCCTCCTACACCCAAGGACGGGGAGGTAGTCGTTTTTGTTGACCATCTGGGTCGAGGTTTTAGCCCTCCCGGTTCAAAATTCTTCCGACATGTGCTGGCTAATTTTCAGCTTCACCCTCAGGACATCGGTCCAAACTCTGTGACCAACATCTGCCATTTCCAAGTCTTCTGTGAGGCTTATCTGCAAGAGGAACCTACAGTTGAATTGTTTAGAGATTTCTTTCACTTAAACCGTTGCACAGAGTTCACAGATGGACCCAATACTGAATTGGGCGGAATGGCGGTTCAGAAAAGGAAGGAAGTCACTTCCCCTCATGCCAAGCTTCACAGTCACCCCAAAAAGTGGAACCAGACTTGGTTTTACTGCAAATATACATCTCCAACTGATGAAAACCCCTTGTCGGGTTACCGCCCTCACCGCCTTAGAAATTTCACATCCTTTTCCTTAGAGGTTAACTGCAAAGGAAAGGACCATCTATGCCCCACAGCTGTCGAAGCTTAGAGCCTTTATGTCAAACGGTTTAACACGTGTTGATTTTGCTCGTTGCTGGATCAGCTGGAGCGTTCTACCCTTAAGCCGGCGTCCTGGTTTGATGTGTGAATATACAGGGAGTTTGACCGACCCTCAATGACATATTAATATTCAACTGACAGAGGCTGAAATTACTGAGGCTGTCAAGAAAATGTTGAATGAACCGGAGGCCGTCTGCGGCCAGACCAGACTAAGTCCTTTCTGCACCTCCAACAAACCGCCAGCTATAAGAATTATATAACCTCTTTGTCGTAAGTTGCTTCTTTCAAAATATTCTCTGAAAGTTTGTCTATTTTTGACAGGATGATGATCTGTTCTGGAATAAAAAAACCACAAGATAAACCGGCCAAACCGCAAGACAAACCGGCAAAGCCACTTCGCCCAAAGACCAAGATTGTTAAAAAACCTGCCAAGAAAAGGACCACTGCGTCTTCCGATCCAAATGCTGATGCCGATGTAGCTAATCCGGACTCAGAGGTAGAACTTGACTCTCTTGGTTCATTTTTCATACACCTCATTGACAATGACTATTATCAGGACGACGCTGAAGGCAGTCAAGCTGATGATGTAGAGGTAATTATTCTTTCCTCCGATTCAGATCCTGTGCCCACATCAAAAATCTGTCGAGCAAACCGGGAAGTAAAATTTTCTCACCCCCTTGCTTACTTGGACCCAAACTTTCTTTTGAAGACGCAGCAACACGAAGCTCATCGCACAACCCGGCACGGTGGCTAGGTAGTTACCTCCGCCGGTTTACCGAATACTCCGGTTCGGAAACGCCGATCAGAGGTCTCTTACACTCTTAACACTACTTGCCCCAAGACGGGTTGTTTCCGTCAGCCTCTTAACCCATCTGATTCAAATTATCAGGGTACTTCCCACTCATCTTCTGGCGAGTCATCAGCCACAAACTTCCACCCCTCAAAACGGTTCCTGGGTGAGTCATACCTTTAATTTTTATTTTCAATGCCTTATGCTTGACACAATATCTTGACCTTTTATATTTGTTTCTCTCAGTGCCAAGCCAAGACCCAGCAAAAAGGCTCGGTTAACTAAACCGGTTGACGATAATGTGGTTGTTGAATCGGAAAAACTCCAGATCCTGAAGAAACCAATGCTAACGCCATGCTCAATGATCCGCCGGCTCAAGACCACAACTTTTTTGCTGAACAAGTAGAAGTTGACACCACAAGCCATGCTGACAAGCCAACCAGCCCTGTCCGAACTGATGACAAACTGGTCAGTCCAGCTAAGGAGACTGACAAACCGTCGACTCCAGCGAAGGCTGCTGATGATAAAGAGGATGATATCATGATTACTAGTATTGGCCACACCACTCCTGGCAATCCTGTCGCTTTATCAAAACATACTGCCAAGGACGAGCTTTCTGCTATCGGTAAAGGCAAATGGAACGTTGATTTGTCAAGCTACGCCCATCTCAATGCTCCAGACATTCATTCCGGCTTCTTGAACCGTCTGTACACCAGCCGCGACTATGAAGCCGGTTTGGTAAACTTGATGAAGGAGCGATATGAGGTAACATAACTATTTTTCTCTTATGTCCAATTGCAGTTTATCAACTCCAGTAGCCCCCAAGTGACGGTTTATGATACCAATCTGAAATGGGACTTTGTAATATCTCAATTTTACATGCTTAGTATCCAAGGGCCGGTTTAACTTATGAAGATGAACCGGGACTATGTAGAAGAAAAACCCACAATGTCACATTGAGCAAACATACATTAGCCCCCAAGTGCCAAGAGCAAAACTTGTATTGTGCTTGGGACTTTTGCAGAAATTTCTGATCCAGAGCAGATATGCATTAGCCCCCAAGTATCAGGTGCGTAACTTGCTATGTGCTTGGTACTTCAAATATGTATTATCAACTCATCATACGTCTGTCTCTTATCGGCTGAGCTGAGCAAAAAGGAAGCTCAAACCGCTGAGCTGCAAGAAAACATCAAGTCACAGCAAGCTGAAACCTCCAAAGCCAAGGATGAACTATCCGATGCTTTAGCCGCTATGGAAAAACTGAAGGAGAGTTTCAACATAGAACGGGCGGATTGGGACATTGAAAAATCCGCTTTACAAAAAAGAGCCGAAGATGTAGAAGCCGCTCTTAAACCGGTGGTAGATGAGATGACTGGCATAAAACGACAGATACATGCCATGACTTCTATTGTGTTCGGTAAACATCCTTGCTTTACACTTTTAACATATCATCCCATACATTGCCGGCTTACTGACGCTTTTAATGACGCAGGAACTCGCATTAATCATCTGGGCTCTGACGTACAGAAGAAACTGAAATCTGCCTACACTCTGATAGAGCAGTTGTATACCGGCGCGCAACGAATCATCTGCACCGCTTCTCATAATAAACCGCCCCCAACGTTAATCAAGGAGACCTTAGAGAGGGCTGTCTATGCTGCCTGCCCGGGTAGAAGAACTAAAGAGATCTGCTGCAAGGGCTGGTGCTCTGACCGCACTAACCCGGGCAAAGGCGTGGGTGCCTGACCTTGATTCGGAGGATGTCAGCAAAGGCTATCCGAGCTTAAAAGAAGACGGATCAGAATTCGGAAATGATGACCTCTTAGCCATAAATCAGGAAGTACGTCCACTGGCTTGCCAATTAGCTGAAGAAGTTGATCTTTCACATTATCAGGCGAGTTATGACGTCCACAACAAACGGGTTGCTGCACCAACTCCACAGGTTCAAAATCTCATCCCGCCAATTCGTAAGCATACCTATGCCCCCGACATTGAACCGTCCATCCTTATAAGCAACAAAGCTGTGTTCCAAGCCCTAACTGGGATCGACTAGACAACTATTGACTTCCAGCCGCTGGGTAGAGACGAAGATGATGAGACGGTGCAAGATGATCCACAGCCGTCAGGTCAAGTTGGAGATGAATCATGATACAGGGGCCGGTTTAGTCTTCCACGTGCTGCAATGCTTATTGATAAACAATTGTCCTTTTGGGCACTGAAGCACCTTGTAATAGGCTAGTTAAAACACTTGGTCTGTTATGCCTTCATGCATATTTATTTGCGCCTGACACTTGTTAATCCTCCATGCTTAAGACATTATGTTCATAATCCATAGCGATTTACTCAAGCTATTCCTACACACAAGAAGTTAATAGCGTCTTGGCGGTTTACCGCCAGACGGGTTATGATGCCCAGATATATAGCCAGGGTTTATAACCAAGGCTTGGGAAAAGATAATCAATATGAAAATAATGGATACCTGAGACCTTGAGTCATAATGTTGGCTGACCAACTGTTTGTAATTAGGGTAATAACCCGAATCTGGAGTAACACAACTCCTGTCAGATGATGTCGGTTTATAAGGAAACCGTTCCGGGTTGATAAACATCGGTTTATCCATATTTATTCCTGGCGACTTATAGTCAAAACCAGACCGGGCTGATAGTCTCCGGATTATGACTGATCATATACTGACAACTTGTAGTTGAAAGTGAAGCCGGGTTAACGAACGCCGGTTCATCAAAACATTAGAAATCTCATGCAAGGAGAAAAACTTAGCAAATAAAAGCAATGAAACCCTTGTAGTCAAGACTTTTCATGGGCTGCCAGGCCCCAAATTCGAGGCTTTTCATGGGCTGCCAGGCCACTGAGTTAAACCATTTTACAAAGCCTTTTAAGATGGTCCTCAATCCTTAACCAATCATCATTTTAACTTGACATGTTCAGGGTCTTATCGGAGTAACTTGTCAAAGTTCGATGGGTCATACCAAGTTTACCTGGGCAGAGTACTTAAAAAGGCAGGCTAACCCAGGGTTTTAGGTGTATACACCAGGCTTCCGAGCCATGGCTTGATAGCCTATTAGAAGTGTAGATTCTTTGTTCATTGCGACAGCAAAGAATCCCCAAGTAACATTTTGAGCTGTGCTCAGTGGGTGCCTATGTTTGAGTTGTTGTTTTACAACACTCTTTTTGGCCCCAGAGTAATTTGGCTTTGAGCTGATCAAGAGGTGTGACTATGGTTAGGATACGACCAAGCCCCCAAGTGATGTTGTGGGATTACGCTGATCAAGAGGTGTAGCTATGGTTCAAATGCAACCAAGCCCCCAAGTGATTTGTATATAAAGCTTTGATAAGCTGAATCAAGGGGTAAACTGGGCGCCACTTTATGAACAGAAGCCCCATGTAAAACAACAGATACCTCGCTTTAGCTGAGGTTCCGGTTTATTATATTGATCATAATATATACATTGTCATAACTATGTACAAAAGCAGAGCCTATGGCTCAAGTATAGTAGGGACGAAGATGAGCGATATTCCACGGCCGGTGGGTCTCCTCCTCCGATTTACGTGAGTCTTTGCGCTCTCGAACATCTATTAGGTAGTATGACCCGTTGTGCAGATTCTTGCTGACCACAAAGGGTCCTTCCCAAGGGGGGATAACTTGTGCATATCCGTCTGATCCTGGATGAGTCGGAGCACCAGATCGCCTTCTTGAAAAGTTCTGGTTCTAACTCGGCGGCTGTGATAACGCTGCAGATCTTGCTGATAAATCGCCGAACGGGCTTCCGCAATGTCTCGCTCCTCATCTAACAGGTCAAGTGCCTCTTGTCGTGCCTTCTCATTGTCAGCTTCGACGTATGCCGCCATACGAGGCGAGTCATGACAGATATCGCTAGGGAGAACCGCCTCCGCTCCATAAACCATGAAGAAAGGAGTATAACCCGTAGATCTGTTGGGCGTGGTATTGATGCTCCATAACACAGAAGGTAACTCCTCCACCCAACAACCCGGCGTCCGCTGCAAAGGAACCATAAGCCGGGGCTTGATGCCTCTCAAGATCTCTTGATTGGCCATCTCCGCTTGACCATTAGACTGGGGATGAGCCACTGATGATACGTCAAGACGGATGTGCTCACGCTGACAGAACTCCTTCATAGCACCTTTGGACAGATTGGTGCCATTATCTGTTATAATGATGTGTGGAAAGCCAAACCGGAAAATCACCTTCTTGATGAATTGAACCGCCGTAGCTGCATCACACTTACTGGCTGGCTCTGCCTCCACCCATTTAGTGAACTTAGAGGGTGCTTGGATACGTTTTAGTCTCATGACTAAAAGTAGTGGGACTAAAACTTGCTAGCCTCACCCATGCTTGGATCCAAATACTAAAGAGACTAAAATCAAGTTAATGAGCATTTATTATCCTGTGAACCCTCCAATCCAGAACTCGCATGTGTTAAAGGAGAGGAGTTAAATGAGGAGAGAGAGGACTAATCCACATTTTAGTAGGGGTACCCCTGACTAAAAAAATTTAGTCTCAAGACTAGTTTTAGACCCTCTTTAGTCAGGATGCTTGGAACTTTAGCCTCTTAAAGAGACTATTTTTAGTCAGACTAAAATAAGTCCCTTGGATCCAAGCACCCTCTTATCAACTGCCACCAAAAGGTGGGTCTTCTTGTCCTTGGATCTCTTAAAAGGGCCAACCATATCCAGCCCCCAAGTTGCAAACGGCCAAGTGATTGGAATCATCCTCAATTCTTGATTCGGTATATGAGCGCGTCTTGAGAATTTTTGACATCCATCACACCTTTTGACCAAGTCCTCGGCATCAGCATGAGCCATCAGCCAATAGAAACCATGACGAAACGCCTTGGCTACCAGAGATTTTGAACCGGCATGGTGACCACAATCTCCTCCGTGGATCTCACGCAAAATTTCACGGCCTTCTTCAGGAGATACACAACGTTGAAATGCCCCTGTCACACTGCAATGGTGTAACTCTCCATTAATAATAGTCATGGACTTTGACCGCCGGATTATCTGCCTGGCCAAAGTTTCATCCTCTGGTAACTCGCCCCGGTTCGTATACGCCAGATATGGAACCATCTAGTCTGGGATAATATGAAGAGCCACCACCAACTGAGCCTCCGGATCAGGAACAGCTAAATCCTCTTCGCCAGGGAGCTTGACAGACGGATTATGCAGCACATCCAGGAAAACATTGGGTGGGACCGGTTTACACTGGGAACCCAAACGGCTTAAAGTGTCCGCCGCTTCATTCTTCCGCCGGTCCACATGATCAACCTGATAACCTTTGAAGTGACCTGCAACAATATCCACCTCTCGACGATACGCTGCCATGAGTGGGTCCTTGGAATCCCAAGTACCGGACACTTGTTGAGCCACCAGGTCCGAGTCACCGAAGCACTTAACTCGGCTTAGATTCATCTCCTTAGCCATCCGAAGACCATGGAGTAAGGCCTCATATTCAGCTGCATTGTCAGTGCAAGGGAACATTAAACGGAGAACATAACAAAACTTATCACCTCGTGGGGAAGTTAATACGACTCCAGCTCCCGAACCCTCCAATTGCCTGAACCCATCAAAATGTATAGTCCAATAAGTATGATCCGGCTTCTCCTCTGGCGCCTGTAACTTTGTCCAGTCATTGATGAAATCCACAAGTGCCTGAGATTTGATTGCCGTTCGGGGCATATATTTTAACCCGTGAGGCCCAAGCTCAATAGCCCACTTAGCAATCCGGCCAGTTGCCTCCCTGTTCTGGATTATATCCCCCAAAGGAGCAGAGCTGACCACAGTGATAGAATTACCTTGGAAATATTGCTTGAGCTTCTGGCTTGCCATAAAAACTCCATACACCAGCATCTGCCAATGTGGGTACCTTTGCTTGGACTCAATAAGTACCTCACTGATATAATAAACTGACCGTTGAACTGGATACTCCTTTCCAGCCTCCTTGCGCTCCACCACAATAGCCACGCTAACAGCTCGGGCGTTAGCTGCCACATATAGCAACAATGGCTCCTTATCAACAGGAGCAGCAAGAACCGGCGGATTAGCAAGCTGCCGCTTTAACTCCTCAAATGCTTCATTGGCGGCGTTACTCCAAACGAAGTTATCCGTTTTCTTCAGCATCTGATATAAAGGGATGGCCTTCTCCCCAAGGCGACTGATAAACCGGCTCAACGCGGCAATCCGGCCTGCCAGGCGTTGAATATCATTGATACACTTTGGTTTAGCCAAAGAAGTTATAGCCATGATTTTCTTTAGATTAGCTTCGATGCCTCTGTTAGATACCAGAAAACCCAAGAGCTTGCCTGCCGGTACACCAAAGACACACTTGGGCGGATTAAGCATCATTTTATAAACCCGGACGTTATCAGAGGTATCCTTCAAGTCATCAATCAATGTCTCCTCCTTTATGGATTTCACCACAATATCATCCACATAGGCATGAACATTGCGCCGATCTGATCATGAAGACAATTCTGTACACAACGCTGATAAGTCGCATGGGCACTTTTGAGCCCCAAAGGCATAGACACATAGCAGAAGGCTCCAGACGGAGTTATGAAAGTTGTCTTCTCCTGGTCCTTAACTACCATTTTGATCTGATGGTATCCAGAATAAGCATCCAGTAAACTCAAACGCTCGCAACCCGCCGTAGCATCAATGATTTGATCAATACGCGGGAGGGCAAAAGGATCTGCTGGACAAGCTTTGTTCAAATCTGTGTAGTCCACACACATACGCCAAGTGCCGTTCTTCTTAAGCACCAGCACCGGATTAGCCAGCCACTCAGGATGAAATACTTCAATAATGAACCCGGCTGCCAAAAGCCTGGCAACTTCCTCACCAATAGCCTTGCGTCTTTCTTCATTGAACCGGCGAAGAAATTGCTTGATCGGTTTATACTTGGGATCAACATTGAGAGTGTGCTCAGCGAGTTCTCTCGGTACACCCGGCATGTCAGAAGGCTTTCACGCAAAGATGTCCCGGTTCTCACGGATGAACTCGATGAGCACGCTTTCCTATTTCGAATCCAAGTTAGCGCTGATGCTAAACTGCTTGGACGAATCACCAGGAACAAACTCAACAAGCTTAGTCTCATCAGCCGATTTAAACTTCAAGGCCGGATCATGCTCTGTAGTTGGTTTCTTCAATGAAGTCATATCCGCCGGATCAACATTGTCTTTGTAAAACTTCAACTCTTCTGTTGCACAAATCGACTCAGCATAAGCCGCATCACCTTCTTCACATTCCGAAGCGATCTTGCGGCTCCCATGCACTGTTATAGTTCCCTTTTGACACGGCATCTTGAGCTGCAGATAGACATAACAGGGCCGTGATAAACTTAGCATAAGCCAGCCATCCAAACAGGGCATGATACGGGCTCTTGATTTTCACCACTTCAAAAGTCAATGTCTCTGATCTTGAGTCATGCTCATCTCCTAAAGCCACCTCCAGAGCTATCTTACCAATAGGATATGCCGATTTACCAGGCACCACACCATGGAACACCGTATTAGACGGCTTAAGATTTTTATCTGTTAACCCCATACGACGGAGAGTTTCGTAATAAAGGATATTGATACTACTTCCCCCATCCATGAGTACCTTAGTGAACTTATAACCTCCCACCTGAGGTGCCACCACCAATGCCAGATGACCCGGATTATCAACCCGGGGTGGATGATCCTCTCTACTCCACACGATCGGCTGCTCAGACCAGCGCAAGTAACGGGGCACCGCCGGTTCAACGGAATTCACTGCCCTTTTATGAAGCTTCTGATCACGCTTGCACAGGCTAGTGGTAAAGACATGATACTGCCCACTATTCAACTGCTTCGGGTTACTTTGATAACCCGACTGCTGCTGCTGATTGCCCTGATGATTATAACCACCTTGGTTGCCCTGATTGCCTTGATTACTATGTCTGCTCTAATTACCGTGAAAACCTGAACCGGAACTGCCTCCGCTGTAACCCGGGACGTGAGATCCGGGGCCTGAACCGCCACCCGGCCCATGATCATACCGAAAAAATCAGAATTTTTTAACTCTTGCATGATATAACAATCTTTCCAGAGGTGCGTGGCCGGTTTATCCTGCGACTCGTGCTTTGGGCAAGGCTGATTCAACAGATAAGACAAGCGCTCCAGATTAGGACTTGGTCCTCAACTACGCCGAGGCGGTTATGAAAGCACAAGTGCTCCCTGGGTGGTTTTGGTAATTAATGTCAACATATCTCTTGTTGGACTAACACTTTTACCTAGTATGTTTCAGATAAGTTCAACAATGGAGTGGCATGGACTAAAGGATGTGGAACCCCTTCAAGATGCTAAGGACAAAGGATTGGCTCAAGCTTCAAGATCAAGACTCTACATTTTATGTTTTAGTGATCCAAGATCACATTGAGTCCATAGGAAAAGCCAATACTATTAAGGAGGGATGAGGTGTTGCTTAATGAGCCTCTTGCTTCATGTGCTTAGTGATATGCTCCAAAATCCTCAACTACCTTTCCATATCCACATATGACCTAAACCAAAATTCAAACTCGGCCCCACCGATTCTTTATATCCAGCGCCACCGAGTTTCACATGTCATAGCCACTGCCACAAACCCTAGCAAATCGGTTTCACCGATAGGGATCTCGGTCTCACCGAGATGGGATTGTAATCTCACTATGTATGTCCATTGCCAAAATCGGTCCCACCGAGTTAGTGCAATCGGTACTACCGAGATTACAATGCAAAACCTCTGGTCAGCTCATTACCAAAATCGGTTCCGCCGAGTTTGTGTAATCGGTCTCACCGAGTTTGCCTGACCAACCCTTGGTTAGCTTATTACCAAAATCGGTCCCATCGAGTTTGTGTAATCAGTCACACCGAGATTACGTTATGCCCAAACCCTAACCATATCGGTCCTACCGAGTTGCATCTCAGTCCCACCGAAAATCGTAACGGTCACTAGGTTTGCTAAATCGGTCCGACCGAGTTTAATGATTCAGTCCCACCGAGTTTGGCAGATTGTGTGTAATGGTTAGATTTTGTGTGGAGGCTATATATACCCCTCCACCCACTCTTCATTCATGGAGAGAGCCATTAGAACAGATCTTCACTTCCAATACACATTTTCTGAGAGAGAACCACCTACCCTTGTGTTGAGCTCAAGATATTCCATTCCTACCATATGAATCTTGATCTCTAGCCTTCCCCAAGTTGCTTTCCACTCAAATCTTCTTTCCACCAAATCCAAATCCTGTGAGAGAGAGTTGAGTGTTGGGGAGACTATCATTTTAAGCACAAGAGCAAGGAGTTCATCATCAACACACCATTTGTTACTTCTTGGAGAGTGGTGTCTCCTAGATTGGCTAGGTGTCACTTGGGAGCCTCCGACAAGATTGTGGAGTTGAACCAAGGAGTTTGTAAGGGCAAGGAGATCGCCTACTTCGTGAAGATCTACCGCTAGTGAGGCAAGTCCTTCGTGGGCGACGGCCGTGATGGAATAGACAAGGTTGCTTCTTCGTGGACCCTTCGTGGGTGGAGCCCTCCGTGGACTCGCGCAACCGTTACCCTCCGTGGGTTGAAGTCTCCATCAATGTGGATGTACGATAGCACCACCTATCGGAACTACGCCAAAAACATATGTGTCTCCAATTGCGTTTGAATACTCCAAACCCTTCTCTTTACATTCTTGCAAGTTGCATGCTTTACTTTCCGCTGCTCATATACTCATTGCATGCTTGCTTGATATGTATTGTGTTTGTTAAACTTGTGCCTAAACTCCACTTTTAACTTAAGAATATTAAAAACTGCAACTTTTTGGCACTTAGTGTCTAATCACCCCCCACCCTCTAGACACCTCTTCTCGATCCTAACAATTGGTATCAGAGCTTTGGTTTCCATTGCCTTGGTTTAAACACCTTTGGAGGAAGATGGATGTGTCTACTTTAGGGAGTATTAGACATATAGTGCCCATGCTTGATGGCGAGTATTTTCATGAGTGGAAAAATGAAATGCTTGAGATTTTCAATGAATATCATTTGAACAAGTACATTTCTAGTCCTTGTGCACCTCATATTGATCCTTTGCACCCTACCCTAGATGAAGATATTGACATGATTCGCAATCTTAGAACTGCTGAGCTCATCATTAGAGGATTGCCCAAAAATTTGATTGCTAGTTTGCCTACTCTCAAATATGCCTACACCATATGGAAATTTCTTGAGGAACGATTTCCCGATTATTCCTTAAAAAATTTAGACGAAATTCTCCATAAATCTATTGCCTTGAGTAAGATGAACTCTAGTGATCCTAGTTTTGGTGATTGTCTATTTGAGCTTACCAATCTCATGCGTGCTAAAGGAAATATTGGAATCATTAGTGATATCGTATCCGAAGCTATTAGAATTCATAAAGGTAATCACTTTGATAATCATTTACCTAATGAATTACCCTCTCTAGGAATTGATCAATCACAAGATGACGTTGAACGTGGATATTATGATGAAGATGATGATAGTGACTATGATCTTGATGATGCAATGAGACATTTTGGTCTTATGGCAAATCTTCGCGGCTACATGGCTGGAGGAAAGGAGTGGGTCCTTGATAGTGGATGTACTGATCATATGACCGGAGATGAAGAGATGTTCCGTGAGCTTGCTGAAAATGACGACCCTCGAAAATATGTCACCTTTGGTGATAATTCAAAGGGTAAGGTGGTTGGCCTTGGTAAGGTGGCCATCTCACATGATAGCTCCATACAAAATGTCATGCTCGTTGAATCCCTTGGATACAATTTACTTTCAGTTTCTAGACTTGCGGATTTCGGTTTCAATGTCTTATTCGCTGAAGTAGATTGCCAAGTGTTTCGTAGAGACAATCATAAAATGGTCTTTACCGGTATACGTAGAGGAGATCTTTACATTGTTGATTTCGCTAAAAAGGCTCAACCTAAAACTTGCTTAATTGCTAAATCTTCTAAAGGCTGGTTGTGGCATAGAAGACTAGGTCATGTTGGAATGTGAAATCTTGATAAGCTTATTAAAGGTGATCATATCCTTGGAATAAAAGATGTTGTATTTGACAAGGATAGACTTTGTAGCGCTTGTCAAGCAGGGAAACAAGTTGGAGGAAGTCACCGTGCGAAGAACATCATGACCACAAGAAAACCACTCGAGCTACTTCACATGGATCTCTTTGGTCCAAATGCTTACAAGAGTCTCGGTGGTAACTCATTTGGTCTAGTCATAGTTGATGATTTTTCAAGATTCACGTGGGTGTTCTTTCTTGATGACAAGTCGCAAGTCCAAAAGATCTTCAAAAACTTCGCTGGGAAGGCCCAAAATCAGTTTGACGTGAAGATCAAGAAGGTTCGGAGCGATAACGGAACGGAGTTCAAGAACGGAAATGTGGACACCTTTCTTGACGAAGAAGGGATTTCACATGAGTTCTTGGCTACTTACACACCTCAACAAAATGGAGTTGTTGAGAGGAAGAACCGGACTCTTATCGAGATGGCAAGAACGATGCTTGATGAGTACAAGATGCCAAAACACTTTTGGGCAGAAGCGGTTGAGACAGCTTGTCATGCAACAAATCGCTTGTATCTTCACAAGCTACTCGGCAAGACAGCATACGAGCTCCTCACCGGTAACAAACCCCAAGTTGGATATTTTCGAATATTCGGCTCAAAGTGCTACATTCTTAATAAGCATCGTCATTCTAAATTTGCTCCTAAGTCTCATGAAGGATTTCTACTTGGTTATGGCTCAAACTCTCACACTTACCGTGTCTACAACAATTTCACCCGAAAGGTTGAAGAGACGGTGGATGTGAAGTTTGACGAATCTAATGGCTCGCAAGTAGAGCAATTGCCAATTGATGTAGGAGACAAAGACCCTTCAGAAGCAATTCAAGACTTGTCCATTGGCAAGATTCGTCCAACGGAAATGAAGGAGAGTACCTCGTCTGTCCAAGTGGAAGCTTCTACCTCACGTCAAGGTGAACCAAGAGTTGATACGGAAGCATCCACAAGTGGGACACGTCAAGATGAAGAAAACGAGGAAGTACACCAAGATGAACATCAACAACCTCCTTCTCCACCACGACAAGAGAATAACAACAACGTCAACAATGAAGAAGGCCAAGAAGAAGAAGAAGAACAAGATGAAGAGGATGTTCCACCCCGACCCAAGCAAAAGCTTTCACGAGTTCGAGCAAGAATTGCCAAAGATCATCCCGTCGAGCAAATCTACGATGATATCCAAACCGGGAGAATCACTCGCTCTAAAACCCGCTTAGCTAATTTTTGTGAACATTACTCATTCATTTCTAAAATTGAACCTATGAAGTTTGAAGAAGCATTGAAGGATCCGGATTGGATAAATGCTATGCATGAAGAGCTACAGAACTTCGAGAGAAATCAAGTGTGGACATTGGTCGAGAAGCCCGACAACAACCACAACATCATTGGTACCAAATGGGTGTTTCGCAACAAGCAAGATGAAGACGGACAAGTGGTTCGCAACAAAGCACGTCTCGTCGCCCGAGGCTATACACAAGTTGAAGGTATGGAGTATGGTGAGACATATGCTCCCGTTGCTAGACTTGAATCCATTCGCATCTTACTTGCCTATGCTAATCACCATGATATCACCTTATACCAAATGGACATTAAAAGTGCTTTTTTAAATGGCAAAATTGAGGAGGAAGTTTATGTTAAGCAACCCCTCGGCTTTGTCAATCCTAAGAAACCTAATCATGTTTACAAACTTCACAAAGCCCTTTATGGTCTTAAACAAGCTCCTAGAGCATGGTATAAATGCTTGACCAAGTTCCTTACTAAAAAGGGCTTTGAAATTGGTAAAATTGATTCTACTCTTTTTACTAAAAGGGTTAATGGAGAACTATTTGTGTGCCAAATTTATGTTGATGATATCATATTTGGTTCAACTAACCCTCATTTTAGTGAGAAGTTTGGAAAGCTAATGTCGGAGAAGTTTGAGATGTCTATGATGAGTGAACTCAAATTCTTTCTCGGTTTGCAAATCAAGCAAACTAAGGAAGGTACATTTGTCTCTCAAACGAAGTACACCAAAGACTTATTCAAGAAGTTCAATATGCAAGAATGCAAAGGTATGCCTACACCTATGCCTACTAGTGGACATCTTGATTTGACCAAAGATGGTGAACCGGTTGATCAAAAAGTTTATCGCTGTATGATTGGATCATTGTTATATCTATGTGCCTCTCGTCCTGATATTATGCTAAGTGTGTGCATGTGTGCACGATATCAAGATGCTCCTAAGGAATGTCATCTTAAGGCTGTGAAAAGGATAGTGAGATACTTAATCCATACACCAAATTTTGGCATTTGGTATCCTAAGAGATCCTCTTTTGATCTTGTTGGCTATTCTGATTCGGACTATGCCGGAGACAAGGTTGATAGAAAGTCCACTTCGGGTACTTGTCAATTCCTTGGTAGGTCTCTTGTGTCTTGGTCCTCCAAGAAACAAAACTCGGTATCCTTATCCACCGCCGAAGCGGAATACATTGCCGCTGGTTCATGTTGTGCTCAATTACTTTGGATGACCCAAACTCTTAAAGATTATGGGATATATGTGAAACATGTTCCATTGCTATGTGACAATGAAAGTGCTATTAAGATTGCTCACAATCCCGTGCAACACTCTCGAACTAAGCATATTGAAGTTCGTCATCATTTCATTCGAGATCATGTTGCCAAAGGGGACATTAACCTTAAGCATGTTCGCACCGATAAGCACTTGGCGGATATATTCACTAAACCACTTGATGAGAAAGTGTTTTGCAGGTTAAGAGGTGAATTGAACATCATTGATGCTTCAAACTTGGAGTAGGAACTCCATTTGATACATGCGAGGCATGAGCCTATGACTAATCCTTGATATTTCTCTTATGAAGCTATTCATATGTCTTGGATATATTTGCACCTTGCATGTTATCTAACCCGTGTAGGTACTTGGTTGGATCTAATTCTATGAGATTACAACTCACTCACATCTTGAGCAATCTCTACATCACCAAGTCTCTACACAATGGTGGTTGAAGACAAGGAAGCACGAAACCATTCAAACATATCCTTTGACAAATTCTATGTTGAGTTTCATGATAGTCATTTTGGATACACAAGTGCTCTTCCTTGCAAGACTAACCCATGTAGGTAGATGAACTGAAACTCCAAGTGGTGCTCCCAATTCTTGATGAACTACATCAACCTTGAGCAACCCACACAAGTTCAACTACATGAGCAAGACCCACACCAGAAGCTTTACTCCAAGACATGAGTCAAAGCAACTCCACAAGATGTGAATACATCAAGATGCTTAAACGAAAAATGGTAACCCCATTTTGAGCTTAAACGATGAGTATGACCTATGATCAAGTGCTCTCACTTGACTCCTAAGTCAATATACTCTAACATAGGTGACTTTGTCACCGCCCAACTCTAGATGAAGTTCTTTTGTGTTTTCTTTTCTGTGTTATTGCATTTGTTCCTTGAATATTTGTTTCCCCTTTCAAAAAAACTTCATCTAGAACTTTTAGTTTCTTTTCTTTTCCATTTTTTTTGCATTTTCTGCATCCAATTCATTGCAAATCTTTCAGTTAATTCCTTGCAAATCTTTGTGAGATTCTACTTGTCTAGTGAGCTGAGATGACAAGTGGTTCCACTCTGATGAACTCGGTCACACCGGTTTGTTTTCTTTGGTCTAACCAAAACCTTTCGGTGCAACCGAAGCACACAACTCGGAGTCACCGATTTCATCACAGGAAAACCAACTTGCCACTTATTCCTGATTTCTACTTTGCTCCAGCTCCACTCAATGATTCTTGTCCTCTACCAGCATCATGTTACACATGCTGCTTTGCTCCATGACTCCAGGACCAACCCACTTGTATCTCATGTCCAGAAGTCCCTTCTTGGAAATTGATGTCAAAGGGGGAGAGAGAGATCACATCAAAGCTTATTCTTTTCTATAGGGTGAGAATATACTCAGGGGGAGAGAAAGTAATATCATAAATGACCCCAGATGCTTGGTATTCAAGAGGAGAGATGTCACATGTCTTTAAAAAGGGGACATGTTTGTTGTTTGTTTGCTTGCTTTAGCTCAAGCTCTGTTGATTATTTTCTATTGCTCTGATTTTCTGTTCCCTATCTTCTCCCAATATCTCATGTTAGATTCAGGGGGAGCAAGACATCTAAGGGAAGGAAATCTCTGATTTTATTGCATATCTTTACCTTTGGGGACATGTCTATATCCAATGTAGTACTTAGTACTCACTCTACATGTCATCCCAGTCTTGGTTCTATTGTGGTTCCTTTTTGGTTGCTCCGGTTAGTAGATATATCTGTGTTATCTAACCTTGTTTGCGCAGGTTCATCCCATCCTAAGCCAACTCAGGACCACAAGGTAAGTATATGCATCACTGTCATGTGAATGAGAAATTCTTACTGATGTACATACTGTTTGCAAGAAGGACTCATAAGCATGAAGGTACTTTTCTCATAGTCACATCATTTGCTATGATGCATATAGCTAAGATACATGTAACACATTGCTTACTCTATCATGTTTATGCATTCACATGCTCCTATATTCCATATTCACATGATTGCATACATGTAGGGGGAGCCTATGCATGTTACATGTCTTTCCAAAGCTTTACTTGCTATTCTCTATATCTTTATCTAAAACTTTGATGTATGTTGTCATCAATTACCAAAAAGGGGGAGATTGAAAGCACAAGTGCTCCCTGGGTGGTTTTGGTAATTAATGTCAACATATCTCTTGTTGGACTAACACTTTTACCTAGTATGTTTCAGATAAGTTCAACAATGGAGTGGCATGGACTAAAGGATGTGGAACCCCTTCAAGATGCTAAGGAAAAAGGATTGGCTCAAGCTTCAAGATCAAGACTCTACATTTTATGTTTTAGTGATCCAAGATCACATTGAGTCCATAGGAAAAGCCAATACTATTAAGGAGGGATGAGGTGTTGCTTAATGAGCCTCTTGCTTCATGTGCTTAGTGATATGCTCCAAAATCCTCAACTACCTTTCCATATCCACATATGACCTAAACCAAAAGTCAAACTCGGCCCCACCGATTCTTTCTATCCGGCGCCATCGAGTTTCACATGTCATAGCCACTGCCACAAACCCTAGCAAATCGGTTTCACCGATAGGGATCTCGGTCTCACCGAGATGGGATTGTAATCTCACTGTGTATGTCCATTGCCAAAATCGGTCCCACCGAGTTAGTGCAATCGGTACTACCGAGATTACAATGCAAAACCTCTGGTCAGCTCATTACCAAAATCGGTTCCGCCGAGTTTGTGTAATCGGTCTCACCGAGTTTGCCTGACCAACCCTTGGTTAGCTTATTACCAAAATTGGTCCCACCGAGTTTGTGTAATCGGTCACACCAAGATTACGTTATGCCCAAACCCCGACCATATCGGTCCTACCGAGTTGCATCTCAGTCCCACCGAAAATCCTAACGGTCACTAGGTTTGCTAAATCGGTCCGACCAAGTTTAACGATTCGGTCCCACCGAGTTTGGCAGATTGTGTGTAACAGTTAGATTTTGTGTGGAGGCTATATATACCCCTCCACCCACTCTTCATTCGTGGAGAGAGCCATTAGAACAGATCTTCACTTCCAATACACATTTTCTGAGAGAGAACCACCTACCCTTGTGTTGAGCTCAAGATATTCCATTCCTTCCATATGAATCTTGATCTCTAGCCTTCCCCAAGTTGCTTTCCACTCAAATCTTCTTTCCACCAAATCCAAATCCTGTGAGAGAGAGTTGAGTGTTGGGGAGACTATCATTTGAAGCACAAGAGCAAGGAGTTCATCATCAACACACCATTTGTTACTTCTTGGAGAGTGGTGTCTCCTAGATTGGCTAGGTGTCACTTGGGAGCCTCCGACAAGATTGTGGAGTTGAACCAAGGAGTTTGTAAGGGCAAGGAGATCGCCTACTTCGTGAAGATCTACCGCTAGTGAGGCAAGTCCTTCGTGGGCGACGGCCGTGATGGAATAGACAAGGTTGCTTCTTCATGGACCCTTCATGGGTGGAGCCCTCCGTGGACTCGCGCAACCGTTACCCTCCGTGGGTTGAAGTCTCCATCAACGTGGATGTACGATAGCACCACCTATCGGAACCACGCCAAAAACATCCGTGTCTCCAATTGCGTTTGAATACTCCAAACCCTTCTCTTTACATTCTTGCAAGTTGCATGCTTTACTTTCCGCTGCTCATATACTCATTGCATGCTTGCTTGATATGTATTGTGTTTGTTAAACTTGTGCCTAAACTCCACTTGAACTTAAGAATATTAAAAACTATAACTTTTTGGCACTTAGTGTCTAATCACCCCCCCCCCTCTAGACACCTCTTCTCGATCCTAACAGGTTACTCTTACGCCGCTGGCCCTTGTCCTGGGCGTTGGTGTTAGCCACAAAATCTAAACTGTTAGCCGCTTTACGTTTACCGCCATTTCCATGACCCGCCGGGTTATGCTGCTGCCCCTTGGTGTTCCGCTCTTCTTTCCCTTCCATGTCTTGTCATCGTCAGAATCGGGATCCTTGGTACTATCAGAGTCAGCATACTTCATCAGAGTTGCCATAAGTGTTACCATGTCATTACAATGACGCTTGAGCCGTCCCAACTTCAACTTCAGAGGTGCAAACCGACAATTGCCTTCCAATATCAAAATTGTTGTATCAGCGTTGATGCGGTCCGATGAATGCAAGATCTCTGAAACCCGACGCACCCAATGGGTTGTGGATTCTCCTTCCTCCTAGACACAGGCAGCTAAGTCCACAATTGACATGGGCTGCTTGCATGTATCCTTGAAATTCTGGATAAAACGGACCCTCAACTCGGCCCATGACCCAATGGAGTTAGCTGGCAAGTTTTTCAACCAAGTGCGAGCCGTTCCTTCCATCATCATGGTGAAGTATTTAGCGCAGGCCGCATCATCCACATCCAGCATCTCCATTGCCATCTCATAGCTTTCGACCCATGACTCGGGGGATAAATCGGCGGTGTAGTTCGGCACTTTACGTGGGCCATTGAAATCCTTGGGCAGGCGCATGTTGCGCAGTGCCGGGATGAGACACGACACTCCCAAAATGCTGGAGGTAACCCCTGGTTCTACCGACGTGGTTGGATGAACCGGAGTGAGTTGGCGGGCCTCATGCTGCGCTGCTAATTCGGTCTCTCGGCGTGCCCTAGCACGATCCACTACATCATGAGCATCACTGCCGCCACCCGCCGGGTTATGACCACGGGGCGGATCACGGTTTCCCGCACTGCTTGATACGGCCGGTTCATCGATGCGCCTACTGTAACTCCGGCTTGGGTGGGGAGTGGAATGGATCCTTTCGCGACTATATGAGTAAGCCTGTTGTTGAGTCAAAGCTGTCTGAAGGAGCTCCCTAGCCCGTCATGTCTCGGCCGCTACTGGGGACTCGCCTTCGATCGGGAGAGCCGCCAGTCTTGATGCGGACGCGACAATGTTATCCATTGGGTTAGAGTAGTGGCCCGACGGTGTTGGGACGCGCTGCGATGGGACGAGGTTCTGACGGTGTTGGGACGCGCTCCCGTTCCAGGTGCCTTTGTCCAGTTTACTACTGGGGGATTACTGGTCCCCGCTCCTGGGGTATTAAAGAGGTTCCTGGCATCATAAACTGGCGGCAAGTGAGACCGGTACCTTCTCCTCATGACATCGTTTGACGCGCTCTGATCCAGCATAAGCCGGTAAGCCTGTGCATCCAATGCGGATCGTTTCGCAGCCATCCTGGTATCTTCAGCTGGTAGGTTGGCCTTGGCCTGGGTTATCTGATCTTTCACCTTCGCAATCTCCACATTATGCTCATCTTGATTCGCCCAATTAACCTCCGCCATCAGTGCTGCCAAGGCATCAAATAAATCAGATAAAACCTAAGCCGGCGGTCGCACAGGGCCTCCTGCCCCGGCCGCTGTCGCTCCTATTGGTCCGAAAATCATCGTCGCCGCGGTCAAAGCGTGGACCGCTGGCTATGTACCGGCCATGAAGATCGCGACCTGGTTTGGCGGATCGAAGGGGTCCGGAATACTGTCGCCATCGGAACAGCCCCCAATCTGGCCATCCTGCAATTGGTACAATGACTCGGTCTCTCCGATTGATGACTCGTCATCGGATAAACAACGGTTTCACCACCAGATTCTGATCTATCTTCAGATTCCACTCCGTGGATGACTCCCACGAAGGCACACTTCATGACTAGCTTGATCCGGGAAGATCCCACACGCTGAGCCGTCTCGATGATGTCGGTGCAGATGTTTGGCTCAGGGCCCAGTTCACCGATTTTGCCAATGAAAACATGGATGCCGCCGAAGGGGACCCGGTACCCGTACTCAATTGAGCCGGCCTCGGGCCCCCAGCCTGCGTCGTCGATGTAGAGCTTGCCGCGACGACTCTTGGTCATCCGGCCCACTGCATATCCCTTGAGTCCTTCGAAGCTGCCCTCTAAGAACTCGAAACCATCGTGCGATAGCCCCACGGTGGGCGCCAATTGTCGTGGTTTTGTCACGGCAGATGTCCTAGAGGAAGGACTTAGTCATGGAGCCATCATGACAGGTTAGCTTAAAGGGGTTAAAGCGGACAAAGGACACAGAGAATTTATACTGGTTCGGCCCCTTGCGGTGAAGGTAAAAGCCTACGATCCAGTTGTTGTGGATTGCTTGGGTTTCGATGACCAGGGAGCGAATACGCTTTGCCTGGGTCTTGAGTTGTCTGTTCTCTCTAAACCGCCGCCGGGTCGTCCCCTTATATACATGGGTTGACGCCCGCCGGTTTACAGGGTTCCGAGGCCGGCTCATAAACGTGTCCGGCCCGGTCTCTACTTATTTCTGCCTTGTAATACAAGCTTACATATCAAGGTCGGTTTATGATTATAGGCCTTAATCCATCTTTGGGCCCTGGGCCTTCATAAAGCGCCATCACTTTGATCTTCATGGGCTTCAAGTGAAATAACTCTTCATAGGGATAAGCCGGCCTTTCCTGGCCGGTTTACGCCCAGTAGTAATATCCCCAACAAGCTCCGAGTGGCGCCCCAGGGATAAGCCCCTGGCCGAATCGTAAGTACTCAAAGATGCGCATACATATCCAGCTCCTTTACTTCATGGTTTTAACATGTTGAATCATGCACTGCAGTCTGGCTCGTTCCGACCTCCGGCGATCCTCCTCCTCGGGGAATTCGCTGGACCCGAAGGTGATGGACAGCGGGTACCTTCCGGCGGCCTCTTCTCCCAAGGCCATGGAAGACACCGAGGTGTTATCCCGAAGGACCCCAGGCCAGGGAGAGACGCAGGAGGCCATCAGGGTGGCGCTAGAGGGTGAAACCTCGGCCGTCGGACACGTGGGGGAGCAAATCCCCATGGAGACTGGCGATGGGGTTCATATCCAATACGGCCCCCAGCCGAATACCATTCGGGAGACCCACACGGCTCTGGAATCAGACAAGAAGCCCCCTTCAAAAGGAGGAGGTGCGCCTATTCCGCCGGTGACCTCTGTCCATCCAGAGGCACCGGATAATCTACGGGAAGCGCTGCAAGGCGCTTCCATTGTTAAGGAACACCGTATCCTTATGGGTACGGTGGTTGAGAGGGTTCAGTCTGTTAAGAGCGGACTGACCGAAGCCTGCACCAGCCTTCTAACAGGCTTTGAGGTAAGTGACACAATTGTATAAAAAGAATGTCATTGTATAGACAGTAGCCCCTGAGACTCTATCCGGTGTTCGGAAAGAAAATCCGGACTGAGGATCAAATAATTTTCGCAGGAGACTAACCATACATGTATATGTGAATGAGCAGGCGTTGTTGCTGGCTGCAACCTCTCATGCTGCCGAAGTCTCCGGACTGAGGCAGAGTCTGGAGCGGGCTGAGGAAGAGATCGGCTTAGTGAACAAGAAGATGGAGGATAAGCAAGGCATGTAATGACATATTCAGATATAGAGAGGTATGGATTATCTGTGTTGATCACATGATAATTTGTAGGAGCGGCGTCTGAGGTGGAAACCCTCAAGGAAGCGCTGGCCGAAGCCCAGAAGAAAGCAACGGAGGAACAAGCCGCCCGCGAAAAGCACGAGGCCAGGGTCGATGAGGTCCAGCAAGAGCTCCAGGACGCCGTGAAGAAATGCGAGTCCTTGGAGTGCAATATTGCGAATCAAGAGTCCGAACTTGCCAAGACCCGCCAAAGCGCACAAGATGCCCGGGTTGAAGCCCAAGGCGCCCTCCAGGAAATCCAGGAGGCTAGGAAAATTGCTGCGGGTAAGGCCTTTATTATGCAGAGCAAATATGTGAAGAGAAGGTACCTCTTACTGACCCGGATTTGGAGTTCTCCAGGGACGTTTGCGGATCTGCCGCCAACTGTTGCTGACGCTGCCGAGTTCTTCCGAGCCAAAGAAGGGAGCTCAACGGAGAAGCTGTTCTGGTCGCAATATCTTGCGCCAGAGCATCCAGTGCCCTTTAGCGATCAGCTAAAATAGCCGACCGAACTGCATAGGGTGGCCAAACTGGCCATGAAGGATTTGATAATCCTTATATGGCCTGCCGAAGCCATACCCAGCAGCTACTTCAGACTCGTGAAGCGGCTGGCCAATGCCTGCCCCGGCTTGACGCCATCAAGCGGTCGGTCTGCATAGAAGGTGCGTGGATGGCCTTCGCCCATGTCAAGGTGCAGTGGGCGAAGATGGACGCCGTCAAGCTCGCGACCGAGGGACCACCCGCGCGGGAGGAGCACTGCACGCCTCCTGTATTATGAAACAATGCCGTTATGTAATATAATGCTTGTTATTTTGCCTCTTGTGCGGTCCTTTTGTTAAATCTAAGAGTTGGTCAGTCGTCGGCTTCAGCCCCCACGTAAGTAGTACGGGGGTGTTCGGGATGGAATCTAAACACTCTTGATCCAAAAGTTTGGTCCTTGAAGGAGGTGTTTAGCGCGACGAACCAGGCAATCGGACTATGTGGCTTTATCACCCTCACTTAGCCATAGGAGTTTGACAATAGAAATGTAGGTGCAGTCCCTAGCTAGTATTTAATCCGGACTAGGGTGTTGTAGACACCTGATCGGGTGAAGGCCGATCCGTCGCATGAGGCGGACAAATCGCAAAAGATTTTTAACCTCCGAATAGTTGACCAGCTCTCGCCGCATCATGACAGTCAGTTTTCGGCTTTCTCTACTGAGGTGTTTTCTCGGATAAACCAGAAACACAATCGCAGTAGTTCTCCCTTTACTACCCTAGCCGATAGAACGGAACGTAAGGTAGCAAGCACAGGAGCCGGGCAACCCAACTATTGACCAAAGACATGATTCGGAGTCGATGCATATAATGCTAAAATTCGGGGTGTCGAACTATACTGTAAAAGTGTTCGGACTTTGCTGCCATAGTATGGGGCGCAATGAAGCCCCTGGCCAATTTAAAGCATACCAAAGTATACGGGTACAATCGATAAGAATAGCGAAATAAAATGAAGTAGTAAGCTAGTGCCACATAAGTTGGGCCGCAAACTAATTCCATTATATTTTGATTAATACGTGAAAGTGTATTTGTACAAATAGTTCGATAAGCAACAGGGCTATTTAACATGCCAAGATCAAGGGGAAGCTGCGTGCGGGTCCTGAAAACATGTAGAATGATCGTTAAGGGGAACATCTAGAGATCCCTCCGCACATATATGCTGCTTGCCGCCTTGGTATATCCATCCTTTGAAAGGACTGATGATCAGGCCGTCGGGAAGGGCCTGTATAGAGGAAACCTGAAAAGGATAAAAAGAAAAAGGAAGGTACATGTGCCCAGGGAAGGTCGAGCCGTATTATGGACCACAATCTAGTTATGCCTCCGTCTCTGCCCATGGTATTTTGAGTGCGTAGTTATGTACGTGCGGCGGTACGTATGCCGCCATTTGGTCGGGGCTGAGACGGAGGCCGAATGCTAGTATGACTCATGACGAGCTGGACTGTCCCGCTGCAGAGTAGTCCAGACTCGTTTGACAGTGTCCGCCGAATTAGAGTTCGGCTTGATAAGGCCACTCTGTACTTCTGCTGCTAGGGCTGCGGTGTGCTCCTCAGTACGGAACGAGCACTCCGTGTTTCCATTGATTGTTATGACACCGCGTGGTCCGAGCATCTTGAGCTTGAGATACGCATAGTATGGCACCACATTAAATCGAGTGAATGCAGATCGTCCGAGTAGTGCGTGATAGCCACTGCGGAAGGGGACGATATCGAAGATCAACTCTTCTCTTCGGAAGTTGTCCGGGGATTCGAAGACGACCTCCAGTGTGATTGAGCCCGTGCAACAGGCCTCTACACCTGGTATAACTCCTTTAAAGGTAGTTTTGGTGGGCTTGATCCTTAATGGATCGATGCCCATTTTACGCATTGTATCCTGATAGAGCAGGTTGACGCTGCTGCCCCCGTCCATGAGGACTCACGTGAGGTGGAATCCATCAATTATTGGGTCGAGGACCAGTGCGGCTGAACCGCCATGACGGATACTGGTTGGATGGTCCCTGCGATCGAAGGTAATTGGGCAGGACGACCATGGGTTGAATTTTGGGGCGACTGGCTCTATCGCATAGACGTCCCTGAGCACGCGCTTGCGCTCCGTCTTGGGGATATGGGTAGTGTATATCATGTTCACCGTTTTGACCTGAGGGGGAAACTTCTTCTGTCCCCCTGTGTTTGGTGGATGGGGCTCCTCGTCATTGTACTTGCTTTGCGACCCCTTCTCCTTGTTCTCGGCATTTAACTTGCTGGCCTATTTAAAAACCCAACAGCTTCGGTTGGTGTGTTTGGTTGGTTTATCAGGGGTGTCGTGTATCTGGCATGGATGATTGAGTATGCGGTCCAGGCTGGATGAGCCCGGGTTGTTCCTTTTAAGTGGCTTCTTCCGCTGGTTGGACTTGGAGCCACTGAATCCGGCGTTGACTGCCGGGTCATCAGTATTGTCACCGTTGCTTCGACGCTTGTGTGTGTTGTGTCGGGGCTTGCCGTTGCTATTTTTGGCTTTAGAAGTGCCAGGTTCACTTGCATTGTTATTGCTACGGGCTAGCCATCTATCTTCGCCCACGCAAAAGCGGGTCATGATCACGTGAGGGCTGCCATGGACTTCGGCTTTTCCTGGCCGAGGTGTCGGGCAAGCCATTCGTCGTGGATGATGTGTTTAAAGACCGCTAGGGCTTCGTCATCCGGATAGTCGACGATCTGGTTCTTTTTAGTTAAGAAACTAGTCCAGAATTTCCTAGCTAACTCTCCAGGCTATTGGACTATGTGACTTAAGTCATCGGCATCCGGAGGTCGAACGTATGTACCTTGGAAGTTGTCACGGAAGGCATCTTCCAGGTCCTCCCAGCTGCCAATGGAGTTTTCAGGCAGGCTGTTCAACCAGTGCCGAGCTGGTCCCTTGAGTTTTAGTGGGAGGTATTTGATGGCATGAAGATCATCACCGCGGGCCATATGAATATGGAGAAGAAAATCCTCAATCCATATCGCGGGGTCTGTTGTCCCATCATATGATTCGATGTTCATGGGTTTAACCCTTCTAGGAATTCGTGATCCATTACTTCATCAGTGAAGCAAAGGGGGTGTGCGGCGCCTCTATATCGGGTCACGTCGCGACGTAGCTCGGATGGAATCCGTTTGTGGTTTTCAGCCCGGGCATGATTATGCTTGTCGCGTCCGGCTAGATAGTCGTCGTTGCATGTCGGGGCATGCCCCCGCGATCCGTAGATCGATCTGGTCTGTCCTACTCTACTATCCAAGTCCTGCCGCAGGTCATATGTATATCCATGAGCTGTTTTATCTCTGCCTTTACGGTGAGGTAGTACGGGCTGGTGTTCGGCTTCAGTTGCCGCTTTGTCCCAGCCACGTGGTGGTCGATCAGCCACATTACGCGTTGATGGTACGGGCTCAAGTGCCTTGTCATCGAATTGAGGTAGCAATTTGCGCTTCAGGTAACTTTTGGTTGGGCGCTCGAGGCCGTATTCCTCGGCTACCAGGACATTAATCCATCTACCGTTGAGCAGATCTTGATCAGCTTGAAGCTGCTGCTGCTTCTTTTTCAGGCTCCTTGCAGTGGCTATTAGCCGGCGCTTAAAGCTCTCCTGCTCGAGAGGTTCCCCAGGCACGATAAAATCCTCGTTGCCGAGGCTCACCTCATCCTTGGAGAGTGGAAGATAATTACTGTCCTCCGAGTCTTCGTTTACGGCCTGTTCATCTGGGCTGACTCGCCCATCTTCCCGTTCGTCATGGTCGGAGGTTGGCTCAACGGGGTCTTCATTGTCTTTGGCATCGTCTAGAGTATTGTTTTCTCCTCTGCCAGTATTGTTGTCTTTTCCACGGCGTGACTTAGAGCGGCGGCGCTGTCGTCGGCGCTTTGGCTGTATCTCAGGAGGTTTATCCTCGACTGGGTCTTCTTTGTCATCGCCGTTAGCTTCTTTGGATGTATCCACCATGCACACATCATACGAAGAGGTGGCCGTCCAGCGTCCGATAAACGACGGGTTTAGGGCCTCCTCTTCTCCGGCATCATCCTCCATACCGTCGATGTTTTCGGAGTCCTAATTGAGCATGTCTGTTAAGTCCTCGATGGTGGCTATAAAGTGGGTGGTGGGTGGGACAGAAAATTCCCTGCTCTCAGCCCCTAGTCCAGGCTGGGCATAGTTCGGACGTTGCTCCACACAAGGGATTGCATTAAGTCCAGAGCCTCGCTTAAAGGCGAGGTTTGGCCCGAGAGAAGAGAGCCCGTGGAGTGCGGCGAGAGGGAGACTCCTTGGCTAAACTCACACGATGCTGACTCCGAGGATTCAGAGCCAGTGTCTGGAGAAGGGTCCGGCTTCATGATGGTTTCCAGCGACACTACTTCCCTCGGCTCTCCCACAATGGGCCTAGTGGCCGCAGATAGTCCAGCGAGCTCAGGGAGCCCATCTTCGGACCTGGCGGTACGCTCCGAATCTAAGGCCAGAGCGGAGGTTGGGGGCGGGAATCCTTGGAAGATCAAGTCTCCTCGGATATCAGCGACATAGTCCAGATTTTTCCAAAACTAATCTGGTGACCTGGGGCGTAGCTGTCAATCTGCTCTAGGTGGCCAAGCGAGTTGGCCCGCAGCGCGAAGCCGCCGAACACGAAGATCCGACCGGGGAGGAAAACTTCCCCCAGGACAACATTGTTGTAGATGATTGATGGATTCATCGAACCTTCTGGTGACGACGCAACAGAACTCTCAATGAAAGCACCAATGTCGGTGTCAAAACCGGCGGATCTCAGGTAGGGGGTCCCGAACTGTGCGTCTAAGGTCGATGGTAACAGGAGACAGGGGACACGATGTTTACCCAGGTTCGGTCCCTCTCTATGGTGGTAATACCCTACTTCCTACTTGATTGATCTTGATGAATATGAGTATTACAAGAGTTGATCTACCGTGAGATCATAATGCCTAAACCTTAGAAGTCTAGCCTGTATGATTGTGATTGCCTCTACGGACTAAACCCTCCGGTTTATATAGACACCAGAGGGGACTAGGGTTGTACAAAGTCAGTTACAGAGAGAGGAATCTTCGTATACGAGCACCAAGCTTGCCATCCACGCCAAGGAGAGTCCCATCCGGACACGGGAGAGAGTCTTCTGTCTTGTATCTTCACGGCCCATCAGTCCAGCCCATGTCCAACAGGCCGGACGCCCAAGGACCCCTTAATCCAGGACTCCCTCACCTTCTACCACAGATCCAAAGGCAAGATCTTTGTTGCTAAGAATGAGTCCTTTCTAGAGAAGGAGTTTCTCTCGAAAGAAGTGAGTGGGAGGAAAGTATAATTTGATGAGGTGATTGTACCTTCTCTCAAATTGGAAAGTACTACATCAGAGAAAGCCATTCTCGTGATGCCTACCCCAACAGAGAGGAAGCAAATGATAATGATCATGAAACTTCGGATCAAGTTACTACTGAACCTCGTAGGTCGACTAGAGCACGATCCACACCTGAGTGGTACAATAATCATGTCCTAGAAGTTATGTTATTAGACAATGGCGAACCTACAAACTATGAAGAAGCTATGATGAGCCGAGATTCTAATAGATGGTTCGAGGCCATGAAATCTGAGATAGGATCCATGTATGAGAACAAAGTGTGGACTTTGGTGGACTTGCCCGATGATCGGCAAGCCATTGAGAATAAATGGATCTTCAAGAAGAAGACAAACACTAATGGTAGTGTCACTATCTACAAAGCTCAACTTGTCGCAAAAGGTTTTCGACAAGTTCAAGGGGTTGACTACGATGAGACTTTCTCACCCGTAGCGATGCTTAAGTCGGTCTGAATCATGTTATAAATTGCCGCATTTTATAATTATGAAATATGAAAAATGGACGATAAAAACTGCATTCCTTAATGGATTTCTTAAAGAACAAGTTGTATGTGATTCAACCAGAAGGTTTTGTCAATCCTAAAGGTGCTAACAAAGTGTGCAAGCTCTAGCGATCCATCTATGGACTGGTGCAAGCATCTCAGAGTTGGAATATACGCTTTGATGAGGTGATTAAAGCATATGGTTTTATACAGACTTACGGTGAAGCCTGTATTTACAAGAAAGTGAGTGGGAGCTCTGTAACATTTCTGGTATTATATGTGGATGACATATTATTGATTGGAAATGATATAGAATTTCTGGATAGCATAAAAGGATACTTGAATAAGAATTTTTGAATGAAAGACCTCGATGAAGCTAATTGCATATTGAGCATCAAGATCTATAGGGATAGATCAAGACGCTTGATAGAACTTCCACAAAACACATACCTTGATTAGATTTGAAGAAGTTCAAAATGGTTTAGTCCAAGAAGGGTTGCTTGCCTGTATTACAAGGTGTGAAGTTGAGTAATACTCAAAGCCCGACCATGGTAGAAGATAGAGAGAGAATGAAAGGCATTCCCTATGCCTCAGCCATAGGTTCTATACGATATGCCATGCTGTGTACCACACCTGATGTGTGTCTTTTCACTTATTTGGCAAAAAAGGTACAAGAGTGATCTAGGGGTGGACCACTGGACAACAGTCAAAATTATCCTTAGGTGCCTTAAAGAGGACTAAGGAAATATTTTCTCGGTTATGGAGGTGATAAAGAGTTCGTTGTAAAGAGTTACGTCGATGCAAGTTTTGACACTAATCTAGATGACTCTAAGTCTCAGACTGGATACATATTGAATGTGGGAGCAATTAGCTAGAGTAGCTCCATGCAGAACATTGTATACATAGATATTTGCAAAATACATATGTATCTGAATATGACAGACCCGTTGACTAAACTTCTCTCACAAGCAAAACATGATCACACCTTATTACTCTTTGGGTGTTAATCACATGGCGGTGTGAACTAGATTATTGACTCTAGTAAGCCCTTTGGGTGTTGGTCACATGGTGATGTGAACTATAGGTGTTAATCACATGGCAATGTGAACTATAGGTGTTAATCACATGGCGATGTGAACTAAGGGTGTTATTCACATGGCGATGTGAACTAGATTATTGACTCTAGTGCAAGTGGGAGACTGAAGGAAATATGCCCTAGAGGCAATAATGAAGTTGTTATTTTATATTTCCTTATTCGTGATAAATGTTTATTATTCATGCTAGAATTGTATTGATCGGAAACCTTAATACATGTGTGAATACATAAACAAACACCGTGTCCCTAGTGAGCCTCTACTAGACTAGCTCGTTGATCAAAGATGGTTAAGGTTTCCTAACCATTGACATGAGTTGTCATTTGATAACGGGATCACATCATTAGGAGAATGATGTGATGGACAAGACCCATCCGTTTAGCTTAGCATTGTGATCGTTCAGTTTTATTGCTATTGCTTTGTTCATGTCAAATACATATTCCTTTGACTATGAGATTATGCAACTCCCGGATACTGGAGGAATGCCTTGTGTGCTATCAAACGTCACAATGTAACTGGGTGATTATAAAGATGCTCTACAGGTATCTCCGAAGGTGTTTGTTGAGTTGACATAGATCGAGGTTAGGATTTATCACTCCGAGTATCGGAGAGGTATCTCTGGGCCCTCTCGGTAATACACACCATAAGCTTGCAAGCAAACGACTAAGGAGTTAGTCACGAGGTGATGTATTAGGGAACGAGTAAAGATACTTGACGGTAACGAGATTGAACTAGGTATGAAGATACCGATGATCGAATCTCGGGCAAGTAACATACCGATGGACAAAGGGAATTACGTATGTTGTCATAATGGTTCGACCGATAAAGATCTTCGTAGAATATGTAGGATCCAATATGGGCATCCAGGTTCCGCTATTGGTTATTGACCGTAGAGGTGTCTCGGTCATGTCTACATAGTTGTCGAACCCGTACTGTCCACACGCTTAACGTTCGTTGACGATATAGTATTATATGAGTTATGTGATTTGGTGACCAAATGCTTTTCGGAGTCCCGGATGAGATCACGGACATGACAAGGAGTCTCGAAATGGTCAAGAGGTAAAGATTGATATATGGGACGATGGTATTCATACAATGGAAGTGTTCCGAAGGGTACCAGGTACATATCGGGTCACCGGGAAACGCACCAGCCACAAGGGGCTGGTGCGCCCCCCATATGGGCCGACCAAGGTGGAGAAGGAAATGGGAAGAAGGAAAGGAAAGAAAGGGAATAGGATTCCCCCTTCCCCCTCTTTCCATCCCCCTTCAATAGACATGGCAGGGGGCGCGGCCAAGGGCAGGAGCCCAAGTAGGATTCGGACCTACTTGGGGCGCCCCTTGGCCTCTCCCGTCTCCCTCCCACCTATATATAGGAGGAGGAGGATGCTAGCACATACCAGACAGTTGCCTAGCCGTGGGCAGCTCCCCCCTCCACCATTTACACCCTCGGTCATATTTTTGTAGTGCTTAGGCGAAGCCCTGCGAGGATCACTTCACCATCACCGTCACCACGCCCTCGTGCTGACGGAACTCATCTACTACCTCGACGTCTTGCTGGATCAAGAAGGTGAGGGAAGTCACCGAGCTGAACGTGTGCAGAATGCGGAGGTGCTGTGCATTTGCTACTTGATCAGTTGAAGCGCGAAGAAGTTCGACTACATCAACCGCGTTGTGAAACACTTCCGCTTACGGTCTACAAGGGTATGTAGACACACTCTCCCCTCTTGTTGCTATGCATCTCCATGGATAGATCATTGCGTGTGCGTAGAATTTTTTTGTTTTCCATGCAACATTTCCCAACAGGTAGGAGTAGGGTTTTACACCTCCGGGTGCCTTGAACTTGGGTAAAAATCCTCTCACGCTCTCTGGTCACCCTGCTCTTTGCTCGTGTGCATCTCCCTAGCTGAATAGCAAAGGGGCTAGATGGCCCCATAGATGGTTGCACCCCCGACACTGGGAGACCATCCAGAAGTTTTAGAGAGTCATTTATTTCTGTTGTGTGCTTTTAAAAAGTTTAGAAACAAAAAAAATAAAGAGGGGAACCTAAAAGTATTTCAAAAAGAAAAGTGAAAGTGAGAGAGATGAACAATGTGGAAGTGGGGGCTAGCCTTGAACTTTGTTCATGCCCATGGAAAATTTGGAAACCTTGATCACAGAAACTTTTCAACAAAAATAATTATCCCCTTGTACAAATCCATTCTATTATAAATATAATGTGCCAAGACTTACCTTTAGGATGTTTAAATTGCTTGTTTGGTGTGCAGTGCAAAAACAGAAACTTTGGTTGTAGTGCTTTAATTTCCATTTTTTACTAGAACATCAAAAGTTTCTAAAAGTTTTATACAACACTTCTATGCTAATTGTTTATCACATCCTAATTTTTCAGGTTTTTTTAATTACGGAAGTATATTTTTCATCTGCATGTTTACAGACTGTCCTCTTTACACAGGTTGATGTTATAGTTTCTTTATCTGCTTATGTTTGAAATCTTGTTGAGCCCCATTGATTTGGGAGCCATAGAATTGTGATAGCATATAGTGGGTAATGTTTGATTATAGTTATACAATAATGTTACAGCAGGACATGATAGGGATTTGATGTTATATGTACTAACCCCTCTTATAAAAATTTTGATTAATTTTTGTGTGGATGAAGTGTTCGAAGATCGAGGAGGTATCGATATGAGAAGAATAAGGAGATGAAATAGTTCAATCTTGGGGATGCCCAAGGCATCCCAAGTAAACATTCAAGGAGACTCAAGCATCTAAGCCTGGGGATGCCCCGGAAGGCATCACATCTTTCTTCTTCGACAATTATCGGTATGTTTTGGTTTTTGTCTTGTTCACATGATATGTGTAAATTCTTGGAGTGTCGTGTGCTTTTCATTTTTTATTTTAGTAATGCACCATGTTTGTATGAGATAGTCCTTTTTTTATTTATATAATGCTCTATGCACTTCATTTATATCTTTTGAGTATGGCTTTATAGAATGCTTCATGTGCTTCACTTATATCGTTTGAAGTTTGGATGCTCGTTTCTCTACAGTTGGAAAACCATTATTTGTAGAATGTTCTTTTGCTTCACCTATATTGATTAGAGCATGGTCTTTTGTAGAAATAATTAAACTCTCATGCTTCACTTATATCTATTTAGAGAGTTAACAGGAATTAGTCATTCACATGGTTAGTCATAAAATCCTACATAAAACTTGTAGATCACTGAATATGATATGTTTGATTCCCTCCAATAGTTTTGCGATATTAAGATGGTAATATGTGGGTGTACAAGTGCATGATTGTGGTTTAGTAAAAATATCGATATTAAAGTTTGTGATTCCCGAAGCATGCACATGTAGTCTCTAGTTTTGCGATGAAGTTGGAGCATGATTTATTACTGAGTGTCTACCTTATGAGTGGCGGTCAGGGACGAGCGATGGTATTTTCCTCCCAATCTAACCCCCTAGGGGAATGCAAATAGTACTTTGCTTCGAGGGCTAATAAACTTTCATAATAATTATATGAATTCTTTATGACTAATGTGAGTCCATGGATTATACGTAGTCTCATCCTTTCGCATATTGCTAGCCCCTTCGGTACCGTGCATTTCCCTTTCTCACCTCGAGAGTTGGTGCAAACATCGCCGGTGCATCCAAGCCCCGTGATATGATACACTTTATCACACATAAGCCTCCTTATATCTTCCTCAAAACAACCACCAGACCTAACTATCATGTCATTTCCATATCCATTCCCAAATATATTGACATGCAACTTCCATCATCATCATATACATGACTTGTGTGTTCATTGTCATATTGCTTTGCATGATCATATAGAGCTGACATGGTATATGTGTCACAACCACGGTTCATCATTGTTATACATGTTACGCTAGATCATTGCACATCCTGGTACGCTGCCGGAGGCATTCATATAGAGTCATCTTGTATTAGTTTTATCGAGTTGTAAGTAAATAAAAGCGTGATAATCATCATTATTAGAGCATTGTCCCAGTGAGGAAAAGGATGATGGAGACAATGAATCCCCCATAAGTCGGGATGAATCTTTGGACTTAAAAAAATGAGGCCAAAAGAGCCCATCAAAAAAATAAAAAGGAAAGAAAAAAGAGAAAACAAAAAATGAGAGAAAAAGAGAGAAGGGGTAATGCTATTCTTTCTACAACACTTGTGCTTCAGAGTAGCATCATGTTCTTCATATAGAGAGTCTCCTAAGTTATCACTTTCATATACAAGTGGGAATTTTCCATTATAGAACTTGGCTTGTATATTTCGATGATGGGCTTCCTCAAATGCCCTAGGTCTTCATGAGCAAGCAAGTTGGATGCACACCCACTTAGTTTCCGTTGAGCTTTCATACACTTATAGCTCTTAGTACATCAGTTGCATGGCAATCCCTACTCCTCACATTGATATCGATTGATGGGCCTCTCCATTGCCCGCTGATTCGCCGCGTCTTTCTTCCTTTTTGACTTCCCTTATGGATCTCTATCATTGTATTCTATTCCACCCATAGTGTTATATCCATGGCTCACGCTCATGTATTCCGTGAAGCTGAAAATGCTAAAGCGCGTTAAAAAGTATGATCCAATTGCATGGCTTGTCATCGGGGTAGTTCATGATTAATATCTTTATGTTAGGAATACTAAGCATGCCGAGCTATATGATTTTGTAGGGATAGCGTACTTTAGCATTCTTTATTTTGAAGGACATGATTGTTTGTAGTATGCCTGAGTATTGATGTCTTTATATCAAATGATAGACTATTGCCTTGAATCACTGGTAACTTAATATTCATGCCATGACTAGATTATTTGATCAAGATTATGTTAGGTAGCATTCCACATAAAAAATTCACTTTTCTATCATTTACCTACTCGAGGACGAGCAGGAATTAAGCTTGGGGACGCTGATGCATCTCTGTCGTATCTATAATTTTTTATCGTTTCATTCCAATATTTTACTACTTCCACATACTTTTGGCAACATTTTTTATGACTTTTCTTGGACTAACATATTGATCTAGTGCCTAGTACCAGTTCCTGTTTGTTGCATGTTTTTTGTTTTGCAGAAAGTACATATCAAACAAAGTCCAAATGCATAAAATTTTACGAAGATTATTTTGGAATATATGTCATTTTTTCAAAAAAAGAATCAATGCGAGACGATGCTCGACAAAGTCACGAGCTCAGACGGCGCGCCCCTACCCTAGGGAGCATCGGGAAGGCTCATGGCTACTTCATAAGTCGGTTAGAGGTGTCCTTCGCCGCAAGGAAGCTAATATCCGGATAAAAGTTGTGTTAAATTTTTAGCCCAATCGAAGTTATGGATCTCCGGTAATATAAGAAATTGTGAAGGGCCAGAAACAGAACGTGAAACAGAAGAGAAACACAAAGAGACCCAATCTTGGAGGGGCTCCTGCCCTCCGGGAGCCATGACGGCCTAGGACCAGAGGGGAAACCCTCCTTGTGACAGCCTGGTTTTTGCCCCCTCTTATTTGCCTAATTTTCATTTGGAGTTATTCTGAAATTTGGAATTTTTGAATCTTTTCATATGGACTCAAACACTTGGGTATCCTTGGCTTTCACCCAAGTGCTTCATTTCCCTCCCTAATCATCATTTCCCTTCTGATCCACCCTAAAATAATCTTTGGAATATTTTTCTTAAATGAAAAATATTCATTTTCCTCTCAAAATTCTCAGCTAGTTCAATATGCTCCAAAGCAACCCCATTTTTTATGGCCCAGTAAAGTCTGAGATAATTCACAAATATTCATTGAACCCTAGGACACCTTCCTGAGCAAAAATATTTCATCACTTTTTGGAATATTTTTGCTCCAGAAAATATTTTATGTTCTGGATAGAAATGGTGGTTTCTACAGCAACTACCATTTTACTTGCTCCATTGTGCCTGGATTTTCTTGTGCCTCTTCACCTTAGTAGATCATGGCTAACCTCCAAAGCACAGCCCCCAACTCCCAGCCATTTGACCTCAGTAACCTCTCAAAGTTACTGATCAGAAACTTAATTAGCTTGTAAAAACTCCCCCACTGCACGTGAATCCAAACCAAAGCATGGTAAACTTCAAAACCACCACGAACAACAAGCCAGACATGATTTTTGGACGTAGGCTAGACTGAGGGAAGAGTTCGCACGGTGACCACGCGTGTCCACCATGCCATGCTTGCGTGTCGACGCGCTCTGAGTGCCGCCGAGCGCTCTGTTCGCGCGTGCTCTCGTCCCCCGTCTGCCCGAGCGTGCCAAAGTTCGCCACCATCCTCGTCTCAACGCCATTAACTCCCCCTGGTGCTCGCCGACGCTGGAGCTCGCCACAGCGAGCACGGGCACGGTCCGGCCAACACAACAGAGCGGTGTGCACTGTGCTCGTCGCCTTCTCCTCGCTCCTGTGCTCGTCCCCGTTCGCCAACAGTCGCCGCGTGAGTTGCGTCGCCTTCTCCCCCTCTCATTGACGTCGCTCGTCGCCGGGCACCATGGACAGGTGTCCACCGGTGGAGCCCGAACCCCCCCCCCCTCTCCGCTTGCCTATAAATGGAGCCGCCCCGAGCCTCCTCGAGCACCATCCACCACTCCCACCCACTCCTCTAGCACGTAGGAAACCGTAGCCCGGTCGGGCAGGCCGCGGGCTGCCGTCCCCAAGCTCGAGCTCGCCGGTGATCCCCTCTGGTCGTCGCGGTAGCTCTAGCCCCTCTCAGGCCAGGGTGACCCTTCTAGAGCCTTCGCCTCTCATCGGTGAAGCTGTTCCGACCATTTGAAGCCCCTGGAGTTGCCTCTGTTCCCCGTCTTCCTCATCTCTGGCGACCACCGCGTTCTTCCTCCGCTTGCGAGGTCGATTCCGACGCCGTTCGACCACCCCTAGCTATGCTACGGGTATGGGCAGGTGCGCCTCCGTCCCCTCTCTTAATCCCTCCCTCTCGTTTTGGCCAAGGAGCCCTCGTCGCCGGCGAGAGCTCCGGCGAAGCCGCGACCCCCTCTGTTTCCTTCTCTCCCTCCTCCTCACCTGACTAGCGGGGCCTGTTGGTCAGCCACTCTGTACGCGCATGAAGCGGTACGAGTGGTGGTGCCCCTGGGCTTTACGCCTTCGACGTCACCCCCCCCCCCCCCCCCGTTTGTTTTATTCTTATTCAAATTCATTTGAATTTACAGAAAGCTTCAAACAGCCATAACTCTTCAACCATAAGTCCAAATGAATTGATTCTTTTTGCATTGTGTTCTTTGCAAACAAATCTAGCAGCTCACCAAAAATGAGATTTTTCTATGCTGCCTAGAGTTTCTGGTGATTTTCAGAAGTGTTCTTGATATCTTCTTCTTGTATTTAAAATTATTTTCAGAGGGTGAGGCTTGTCTTGAGGATCACCAGAAGGCTTGTGAACCTCATCTGCACTAAGGCAAGCCACAGCAACATTTTCATGGTGTCATTTCAATATTTATGATTTTCTTACTTGAATGAAATGATTAATCCATGCATTTAAATAACTATTATGTTATTTATATTCTGTTAAGTGTTTGTTAGTTATTATGCTGGATTTACAGAATGTTTGAAACTAGCTTAGTTGGTAAAGAAGCTAAGATCTACTTGTGGTAATGATAAAATGATTTGTTATGCATATGAGTAATTACTTAAAGTTATTTTCTTGCACAAATAAAATAGTAAAATTTGCTAGAATATATTATGTTAAGTGCTTGTTTAGCCATTTTGCTTGATTTACAGAATGTTTGAACCTAACTTGGTTGGTAAAGAAATTAGGATTTGCTTGTGGTGACGATAGTAAATTTTTTGCTATGCATATGAGAAATTAATCGAAGTTATTTTCTTGCATCAGAAAAAAAATAAAACTTGTTACAAAATATCTTGTTAAAGTGAGAGTTACCCTGACCAGGAAAGTAATATAAGTTGTTGATGTTTATGCTTAGTGTGAATATGGTTGACATCAATCATTTTCGTTAATATGTGATGCATGTGTAGTATTGCATTTCATGGCATGCTATGACACCGGTCATTTTCATTTTAAGTTGAACCTGAATATATCGTTGACTGGGTCATGGTGCTGCTGAATCAAGTTTTTCCCAGTGCAACCACATTTGCCTTTGTGGGAAGGCCTTGATTCGGTCCATTGACATGCCTCTGGTCGATGCCTCCAACTAGGCAAGGTTATGGGCATGCTTACCTGGCCCAGTAAGCAGGCATAATCTTGTGTGCCCGTTATTGAGATTATGGTACCGGGTCCCCGAGTGGGATCGTTTTGGCCATGACGGTGGACGTTGTGTCTTTGGTAGACACGGGGCCACCCAGACTAGCCCGTTGGGGATTGGGTCGGAGTGGTCGGGAGAGTGTCATGGCAATGGAGGGGTTTCGTCGGAATGTCGTTGGTCCAACCAAATGGGAGTGTGAGGCCATGGGTTCCGTGGTGTGGGTACAGTGTGCTACCTCTGCAGAGTGTATATTCTATCGATAGCCGAGTCCACGGTCACGGATGCCTCGTAGTAGGTCCCACCATGAGTCAATGTTTAATAAATTTGCACACTAAGATATGAACTTTGCACTGTTGATGATGGCGGAAAGGCCATCGAGATGTTCGAGACCAAATATTGGTTGTGGTTGTGATCGCCGTAAGGATCACGAGTTACTCTTGTCAAGACCACGATGGTGATTTGTTTGTGATCCGTAAATGATCACGGTTGGTAAGTCCGTCCCGAGGGACGTTTAAGCATGATCACAGCATGTTGGACATATGGTGTTGCATTATTATTAATTGGTTAATTATCATGATATTGTTTGTCATTATGATTATGCATGTTGTGAGCTTGCAAGTACATTCAATGTACTGACCTGGCGTATCATGCCAGATTTCAGGAAAGTCTCTTTGGAAAGGAGTGATGTCCGGGTCTAGATCGTGTCCACATCGGTGTCCCTGTGCTATGGAGCTTCCGCTACGACGTTGTTCCGCTGCCGTGTAGTTGTCATGATCGAGGCCCCTTTATGTTCACTAAATAATTTACATATTGTTCAGCCGCACCGTGCGTGCCGCTTGGCCTTGATATCTGTTGTAATATAAACTCTGATCCGCTAGCATCAATAAAGCGGTTGTTTTCTGTACCAAGATGTTGTGTGTTGCCAGAAGACATGGTCTCTAGGCTGGCAATGCAGGGTAAACTGGTCGCTCTGAGTCGGGGTGCCACAACGCTTCGTATCAGAGCCGCGCTGACTGTAGGCCACACTAGACTACGACGTGTTAACTGGACGCTAGACACGAGTAAGTTTGAGTGCTGGTAGCAGTTATAGCTGGTTGTTGCATTGCAAGCATTTGTTTTTTTATGCTAACCTGCTAATGGTTGTGAGTGTAGATGGCTCCGGTGTCGTATCTGTGCCAGTTGCAGCTGATGCCGTACACGTCACCGCACCTCCTTCGTAACGTGTGGCGTCGGTTGTACCCTCTCGGAGACGACCCAGTCTATCGTGTGTACCGGGAGCGTCTAGCAGACTCAGTGTATGAGTATCACGCAGTGGTTACTCTGCGCACCAGTTCCGATTCCGGCTCTTACACTTGTACTTCTCGGAGCGGTTACGCCTCTACCGCTGCTCAGGCTGTCCAGTTTGCCGCATTCGATGTCCTTGTCGAGCTTCGCTACAACGAGGTCCGAATGCACAACAACCCAGGTTTCTACTACTATCCTTCTCTGCACGACAATGGTCGTGTCCGTTTCCCTATCATTGATCCGGAGTCTGATAGTGTTGCTAGCCACCTTGCTTGATATGTCACCGCTAGCTATCTTCTAATCCACGAGCTGGCTCGAGAGCTGACTCGTGCCCGTACTGCTTTAGCCGCTGCCTTAGTCTCTACTAGATCTGGCACTGCTCCATCTTCTCTGGGATTTACTCCGTATATCCCAGTCAGTTCTAGTTCCCCTATTTCGCCAGTTACTCGTCCGAGTAGCACGGGCGTCTCGGTCGTGAATCCTCTCAGTGCTCCTGGCGAGTGGGTTTCACTTCTCACTACTCCTGTAGCCCCGATCCTTCATCCTACCCATGCCCCTGAGGGAGAGCCCTCGAGGCAGCACCATCGTGTTACCTTTAACCCGGAGGTTTCCATTAACCTCGTCAGTTCAGGATACGAGTCCGCTTCAGGGGAGGACACCGCAGCACCAGCAGAGCAGTAGTACCTCTGAGTATTCGCAGTCGTCAGGATGATGTACGGATGTAGTCGTACGAGTCATGATGTTTCGTTGCATGATTGAGAGTAGTTGAACCTGGCATGCTGTTTATCTTTCATGTATGAGTCTATGTATAATTATGTTGGGACTTTATTCCCCGTATTTTCTTCGCTCTTTTGTTTTCTTCCGGGATTTGTTGTTGGCTTTTCCCCAAATTTATTCTTGGATGTTTCTCATCTCGATTGTGTTGCCTTGGGAAAACCCACAATAGGATGACGCGGGGAGGCAGCGGTAGCAACGTTCGTGAGGGAACTCTTGTTCGTCGTTCCGCACGACAGGCAGGACATTCTCCCGAGCCGTATGTTCCGCCACCGCCAAATCCACCCCCGACCGAGCAAATTCTGCGTATGTTTGAGGAAAGAAGGAACAATGATCTGACTGAAATATTAAGAAGTGTGCAAGCTATGGTTGGACAGAATGGTAATCAGAACGGTCATTACTCAAAGCTGTCAGATTTTCAAAGGACCAAGCCACCCAGTTTCAGTCAGATTGTTGACCCATTGGATGCAGACGATTGGTTGCGTACCATTGAGAAAAAGCTTGAGATTGCTCGTACTGAAGAAAATGATAAAGTTCCATTTGCAACTCATTACCTTGAAGGCGCTGCTGCCATATGGTGCGAAAATGCAAAAGCCATGTGGCCTGTTGATGAAGAAATCACCCGGGAAAAATTGAAGGATCAGTTCCGGAAATATCATATCCCTACTGAAGTTATGAAGACTAAGCAGCGTGAATTTCTTGCACTCATCCAAGGAAGTCAGTCGGTGGGTGAATATTTGCAAAAATTTAATCATCTGGCCCGTTACTCCCTTTATGACGTGGCCGACGAAGAAAGGAAGATTGACAGATTTCTTGGAGGCTTAAATCCTCAACTTCGGTGTACTCTCAGTATGTTTGATTTCCCAGATTTCCAAACTCTGGTGAATAAGGCTTTCATTCCTGAACGGGAGCACAAGCTTATATCAGATAATAGGCCTATTAACAACGACCACAAGCGCAAGTTTGAGCCAAAGAAGGATGGGCAACCAGTGCAAAAGGCTCGTACCTGGCAGCAGACTCAGGTGGAATATAAGCCAAATTGGCAACAGAATGTTAACAAGATCACCACTCAAGTCAAGAATGTCGTGACCAACCCAATGCATGAGGAGCGTCAGCGCAATAGTTCTTGCTTCATTTGCAGGCAGAACGTACATTATGCCAGACAGTGCCCCAAGAACAACAAGGCGAATGCCCTATTCAGGCCACAAGTCAACTTTATAGAGTCATGCCCTACCCAGCAAAACATTATTGGGCACGTGCATCATCTCTCAGCCGATGAAGCCCAAGAGAACCCCGAAGTCATCATTGGTATGTTTTCTGTTAATGACATACCTGCCGTAATTTTATTTGACTCTGGGGCTTCCCATTCTTTTATTTCTCGGAATTTTGCTGCCCAAAACAAATTTCCTTGTTCGCTTTTGGGCAAAAATATGCTGGTACAAACCCTGGGATCTTTACTCAAGAGCAATCTGGTCTGCCGTGATCTGGAAATCAATATCAACGGAGTCTACTTTCCAACCTCTCTGATAATTATTGAGTCTGCAAAGTTGGATATTATATTGGGTATGAATTGGTTGACTCAATATCAAGTTTGCATAAACTGCGCAACACGAGAAGTCACTTTGACTAGTCTGAATGGGCAGACTACCAAATTCTATGCTCGCAAGAATATACCCAAGCAAAAATTGGTTTTCACCACTGTGGCCGAGTTGGAATTAATTCATGTGGTCAGCGAGTGCCCTGATGTATTTCCAGAAGAACTGCCAGGCATGCCACCAGATCGAGAGCTGGAATTTGCAATAGATCTTGTGCCCGGAACTACACCGTTATACAAGAAGTATTACCGGATGCCCTCATCAGAATTATTGGAGCTAAAGAAACAGCTTGATGAACTGCTCTAGAAAGGATATATTCGTCCCAGCACTTCACCATGGGGATCACCTGCTATTTTCGTGGACAAAAAGGATGGCAGCCTCCGCATGTGCGTAGACTACCGCCAGCTGAATGAGGTCACCATCAAAAATAAATATCCGCTGCCAAGGATTGATGATCTGTTTGATCAGCTCAGTGGGGCTAAAGTATTCTCTAAGATCGATTTACGGACCGGATATCATCAGCTCAAGATTAAAAAGGAAGATATTCCTAAGACCGCATTCACTACTCGGTATGGTCTTTATGAATATACAGTGATGTCCTTTGGTCTTACCAATGCCCCTGCTTTGTTCATGCATATGACGAACAAAGTATTCATGGACTTCCTCGACAAATTTGTGGTAGTCTTCATCGATGACATCCTCATTTACTCCAAGGGTGAAGAAGAGCACAAGGATCACCTCCGAGCAGTGCTACAACGACTCCGCGACCATCAGCTATACGCCAAATTCAGTAAATGTGAATTTTGGCTCAAGCAAGTTGGGTTTATCGGACATGTACTATCCGCTGAAGGTATAGCCGTGGACCCGAGCAAAGTAAAGGATGTGCTCGATTGGTTGCCGCCCACGACCGTGACGCAGATCCGGAGTTTTCTCAGATTAGCTGGATATTACCGTTGTTTCATTGAAGGGTTTTCCAAGATTGCTAAACCCATGACGGAGCTGCTCAAAAAGGATAAGAAGTTTGAATGGACGGAGGACTGTGAGAAAAGTTTCAATGAGCTAAAGATACGACTGACAACCGCACCTGTATTGACTCCTCCAGACATTTATTACAGTTTTGATGTGTATTGTGACGCCTCCAGGCAAGGCCTTGGTTGCGTACTTATGCAAGACATCAAGGTAGTAGCATATGCATCACGACAGCTACGACCCCACGAGGGAAATTATCCTACTCATGATTTGGAATTGGCTGCGATGGTTCATGCGCTAAAAATTTGGAGACAGTACCTCATTGGAAAAAGGTGCCAAATTTTTACCAATCACAAAAGTCTTAAATACATATTTACTCAGCCGGATTTAAATCTCCGTCAATGAAGATGGCTAGAGTTGGTCAAAGATTATGTTCTTGGAATAAATTATCACCCGGGTAAGGCCAACGTGGTTGCCGATGCACTCAGTCAAAAGCCTGTCAGCTTAAATGTCATATTGAAATCCTTGCCTCCCGAACTCCAAGAGGAGATTGCTCAGCTCAACCTGGTCATAGTGGATGTTGGCCTCGCTAATATTTTGTAAGTTACCCCCGCACTTGAGGAAGAGATCCGCAAGGCCCAGCCAGCTGACATCAAGCTGCAAAAACGTGCGAAGAGCCTGATGGCTGAACAGACCCCAGATTTCTCCAAGGACAAATTCTGTACCCTCCGATTCCGTGGAAGGATTTGTGTACCCAATCAGCCTGACTTAAAGAAGAAAATCTTGTCAGAAGCACATGAATCCTCATATTCCATTCACCCGGGAGGTACGAAAATGTATGAAGACCTTAGACAAAGATTCTGGTGGGATGGAATGAAGAAAGACATTGCCTATTTTGTGGCCTGTTGCGACATATGCAACAAGGTGAAGGCAGAACATCAGAAGCCAGCCGGACTTCTCCAACCGCTGCCAGTTTCGCAATGGAAATGGGATGACGTTTGTATGGATTTCATTACAGGACTGCCTAAGACTCAGCGAGGCAAGGATGCAATCTGGGTCATAGTGGACACCTTAACCAAGGTTGCTCACTTCATTCCGATCAACACCAGATACCGAGCGGATCAACTTGCACAGCTGTATGTATCCAGAATAGTCAGTCTGCATGGAGTACCCCGAACCATCACTTTCGTCCGAGGTTCCCTGTTTACCTCCGCTTTTTGGTCACGTCTCCATCAAGCCTTGGGGACAGCGCTGAAATATAGTACTGCTTATCATCCTCAGACAGATGGACAGCCAAAGCGGGTCAATCAAATACTCGAAGATATGTTGCAAGCTTGTGCTTTATCCCAAGGACCTAAGTGGGAAGACTGCTTGCCATATGCCGAGTTTTCTTACAACAACAGCTTCCAGATCAGTCTAAAGATGTCACCGTATGAAGCTCTGTATGGTCGTAAGTGCCGCACTCCTTTAAATTGGTCTCAAACTGGAGATAGCCGTATCTTCGGAACAGATCTCTTGATGGAAGCTGAGAAACAAGTTAAGGAAATGAGAGACAGATTGCAATTGGCCAAATCTCGACAGAAAAGTTATTATGATGCAAAGCACCGACAGATCAATTTTGAACCCGGAGAACACGTATACCTCCGAGTCACTCCTATCAAAGGCGTCAAAAGATTCCAGACCCGTGGAAAATTGGCACCTAGATTTATTGGTCCACTCCCGGTTATGTCCCGAGTGGGTACTGTTGCATATCAGTTCGAACTACCCGCTGAATTGGCAGATGTGCATAACGTGTTTCATGTTTCACAATTAAGACGTTGCATATCCCCGCCTAAGAAAAGGACTGCTATGGCTGAGGTAGAATTGGAAAATGATTTGACCTATGAAGAAAGACAATTTAGAATTTTGGATCAGATGGAAAGGGTCACTCGCAGTAAAGTAAGAAAATTCTACAAGGTTCAGTGGGAGCATCACACAAAATCGGAATCAACTTGGGAGCGGGAAGAATTCCTAAGGGCTCATTATCCAGAGTGGTTTTCCCACGCAACCAAATCTCGAGGACGAGATTGATTCTAAGTGGGGGAGGTTTGTGACAGCCTGGTTTTTGCCCCCTCTTATTTGCCTGATTTTCATTTGGAGTTATTCTGAAATTTGGAATTTCTGAATCTTTTCATATGGACTTAAACACTTGGGTATCCTTGGCTTTCACCCAAGTGCTTCATTTCCCTCCCTAATCATCATTTCCCTTCTGATCCACCCCAAAATAACCTTTGGAATATTTTTCTTAAATGAAAAATATTCATTTTCCTCTCAAAAATCTCAGCTAGTTCAATATGCTCCAAAGCAACCCCATTTTTTATGGCCCAGAAAAATCTGATATAATTCACAAATATTCTTTGAACCCTAGGACACCTTCCTGAGCAAAAATATTTCATCACTTTTTGGAATATTTTTGCTACAGAAAATATTTTTTGTTCTGGACAGAAATGGTGGTTTCTACAGCAACTACCATTTTACTTGCTCCATTGTGCGTGGATTTTCTTGTGCCTCTTCACCTTAGTAGATCATGGCTAACCTCCAAAGCACAGCCCCTAACTCCTAGCCATTTGACCTCAGTAACCTCTCAAAGTTACTGATCAGAAACTTACTTGGCTTGTAAAAACTCCCCTGCTGCACCTGAATCCAAACCAAAGCGTGGTAAACTTCAAAACCACCACGAACAACAAGCCAGACATGATTTTTGGACGTAGGATGGCCTGAGGGAAGAGTTCGCGTGGTGATCACGCGTGTCCACCATGCTATGCCTGCGTGTCGACGCGCTCTGAGTGCCGTCGAGCGCTCTGTTCGCGCGTGCTCGCTTCCCCCATCTGCCCGAGCGTGCCAAACTTCGCCAAGATCCTCGTGTCAACACCATTAACTCCCCCTGGCGCTCGCCGATGCCGGAGCTCGCCGCAGCGAGCACAGTCACGGTCCGGCCAACACAACAGTGCAGTGCGCACTGTGCTCGTCGCCTTCTCCTCGCTCGTGTGCTCGGCCCCGCTCGCCTACAGTCGCCGCGTGAGTTGCTTCGCCTTCTCCCCCTCTCACTGACGCCGCTCGTCGCCGGGCGCCGTGGACAGGTGTCCACCGGCGGAGCCCGAACCCCCCCTATCCGCTTGCCTATAAATGGAGCCGCCCCCAGCCTCCTCGAGCACCATCCACCATTCCCACCCACTCCTCTAGCACGTAGGCAACCGTAGCCCGGCCGGGCAGGCCACGGGCCGCTGTCCCCAAGCTCGAGCTCACCGGCGATCCCCTCTGGTCGTCGCGGTAGCTCCAGCCCCTCTCAGGCGAGGGCGACCCATCCAGAGCCTCCGCCTCTCGTCGGTGAAGCTGTTCCGACCATTTGAAGCCCCTGGAGTTTCCTCTACTCCCCGTCTTCCTCATCTCTGGCGACCACCGCGTTCTTCCTCCGCTTGCGAGGTCGATTCCGACGCATTCCGACCACCCCTAGCTATGCTACGGGTACGGGCAGGTGCGCCTCCGTCCCCTCTCTCAATCCCTACCTCTCGTTTTGGCCAAGGAGCCCTCGTCGCCGGCGAGAGCTCCCGCAAAGTCGCGACCCCCTCTGTTTCCTTCTTCCCCTCTTCCTCGCCTGACTAGCAGGGCCCGCTGGTTAGCCACTCTGTACGTGCGCGAAGCGCTACGAGTGGTGGCGCCCCTGGGCTTTACGCCTTCAACGTCACCCCCCCCCCCCAAGTTTGTTTTATTTTTATTCAAATTCATTTGAATTTACAGAAAGCTTCAAACATCCATAACTCTTCAACCATAAGTCCAAATGAATTGATTCTTTTTGCATTGTGTTTTTGCAAAGAAATCTAGCAACTCACCAAAAATGAGATTTTTCTGTGCTGCCTAGATTTTCTGGTGATTTTCAGAAGTGTTCTTGATATCTTCTTGTATTTAAAATTATTTTCAGAGGGTGAGGCTTGTCTTGAGGATCAGAAGGCTTGTGAACCTCATCAGCACTAAGGCAAGCCACAACAACATTTTCATGGTGTCATTTCAATATTTATGATTTTCTTACTTGAATGAAATGATTAATCCATGCATTTAAATAACTATTATGTTATTTATATTTTGTTAAGTGTTTGTTAGTTATTATGCTGGATTTACAGAATGTTTGAAACTAGCTTAGTTGGTAAAGAAGCTAAGATCTACTTGTGGTAATGGTAAAATGATTTGTTATGCATATGAGTAATTACTTAAAGTTATTTTCTTGCACAAATAAAATAGTAAAATTTGCTAGAAAATATTATGTTAAGTGCTTGTTTAGCCATTTTGCTTGATTTACAGAATGTTTGAACCTAACTTGGTTGGTAAAGAAATTAGGATTTTCTTGTGGTGATGATAGTAAAATTTTTGCTATGCATATGAGAAATTAATCGAAGTTATTTTCTTGCATGAGAAATATAATAAAACTTGTTACAAAATATCTTGTGAAAGTGAGAGTTACCCTGACCAGGAAAGTAATATAAGTTGTTGATGTTTATGCTTAGTGTGAATATGGTTGATATCAGTCATTTTCATTAATATGTGATGCATGTGTAGTATTGCACTTCATGGCATGCTATGACACCGGTCATTTTCATTTTAAGTTGAACCTGAATATAACTCAATTTGAATATATCGTTGACTGGGTCATGGTGCCACTGAATCGAGTTTTTTCCAGTGTGACCACATTTGCCTTTGTGGGAAGGCCTTGATTCGGTCCATTGACATGCCTCTGGTCGGTGCCTCCAACTAGGGAAGGTTATGGGCATGCTTACCCTGGCCCGGTAAGCAAGCATAATCTTGTGTGCTCGTTGTTGAGATTATGGTACCGTGTCCCCGAGTGGGATCGTTTTGGCCACGACGGTGGTCGTTGTGTCTTCGGTAGACACGGGGCCACCCAGGACTAGCCCGTTGGGGATTGCGTCGGAGTGGCCGGGAGAGTGTCATGGCAATGGAGGGGTTTCATGTAACGCCCTCGATGCGGCTATATCTCCCACGTGTCGAGGCACGACTTAGGGGCATAACTGCATTGAAAGCAATGTCGCAAGTGAGGTAATCTTAACACAAACCCATGTAATACATAAGGGAAAGAGATACATAGTTGGCTTATAGTCGCCACTTCACACAATACATAAATAAACATTCATCATCCAGATTACACTCAAGGTCCGACTACGGTACCAAAATGAAAGAAGACTACCCCAAAAGCTACGCAGATCCCCGGATCACCCCAACTGGGCTCCACTACTGATCATCGGGAAAAGACACATAGTAACGGCCACGTTCCTCGTCGAACTCCCACGTGAGCTCGGTCGCGTCATCTGCACTGGCATCGTTGGTACCTGCAACTGTTTTGGTAGAATCTGTGAGTCACGGGGACTCAGCAATCTCACACCCGCGAGATCAAGACTATTTAAGCTTATAGGTAGGAAAGGGTTGTGAGGTGGAGCTGCTGCAAGCGACTAGCATATATGGTGGCTACAACGCAAAAGAGAGCGAGAAGAGAAGCAAAGCACGGTCGTGAAGCTGGAAGTGATCAAGAAGTGATCCTAGAACAACCTACGCCAAACATAACTCCAACACCGTGTTCACTTCCCGGACCCCGCCGAGAAGAGACCATCACGGTTACACACGCGGTTGATGTGTTTTAGTTAAGGTCAACTTCGGGTTTTCTACAACCGGACATCAACAAATTCCCATCTGCCTCATAAACGCGGGCACGGCTTTCGAAAGATAATACCCTGCAGGGGTGTCCCAACTTAGCCCATTATAAGCTCTCACGGTCAACGAAGGATATTCCTTCTACCGGGAAGACCCGATCAGTCTCGGAATCCCGAACTACAAGACATCTCGACAGTAATAAAACAAGTCCAGCAAAGCCGCCCGATTGTGCCCACAAATCCTGATAGGAGCTGCACATATCTCGGTCTCAGGGCACATCCGGATGAGACTAGCTACGAGTAAAACCAAGCCTCGAGTTTCCATAAGGTGGCCCCGCAGGCAGCTCAGTTCGGGCCAGCACTTAGAGAAGCACTGGTCCGGGGGGGCTAAAATAAAGATGACCCTCGGGCTCGCGAAAACCCGGGGGAAAAAGGTGTAGGTGGTAGGCAAATGGTAAAACCAATGTTGGGCCTTGCTGGAAGAGTCTTATTCAAAGCGAACTGTCAAGGGGGTCCCATAAATCACCCAACCGTGTAAGGAACGCAAAATCAAGGAACATAACACCGGTATGACGGAAACTAGGGTGGCAAGAGTGGAACAAAACACCAGGCAAAAGGCCGAGCCTTCCACCCTTTACCAAGTATATAGATGCATTAATTAAATAAGAGGTATTGTGATAACCCAACAAGTAAACATGTTCCAACAAGGAACAACAAGTCCATGTTCCAACAAGGAACAAACTTCATCTTCACCTGCAACTAGCAACGCTATAAGAGGGGTTGAGCAAAGCGGTAACATAGCCAAACAACGGTTTGCTAGGACATGGATGGTTAGAGGCTGACATGGCAATATGGGTGGCATGATATAGCAAGTGGTAGGTATCGCAGCAAAGGCATGGCAAAAGAGCGAGCATCTAGCAAGCAAAGATAGAAGTGAGTTCGAGGGTATGGTCATCTTGCCTGCAAGGTTCTCAGAGTTGTCGAAAGCTTGGTCCTCGAAAGCGTTCTCAACAGGTTCCTCGTTCACGTACTCGACTCCCGGCTCTACCCAAGACAAGAGAACAAGCAAAGGAACAACTATCAACCACGATGCAATGCGTAAGCAACATGATGCAAAACATGTCATGATATGCGAGATGTGATATGCAATGCATATGCGTGCTTCGGAAGGAAAAAGATGAACAAGGCATAATCTTGGCAAACCAAGTATGCCACTGGATAGGTGAGGTGATTTCGGTTGAAATCGATATAAAGATCACCGGAATCGGATGCACGGTTTGCAAATGACAAGCAAAACAAGAATGACAAGAATCTGCCATTAACAGCATGATGCTACTTAGCAAGCAAGAAGAAACTAAGCTAGCTTGACAAAAGATGAACACTGAGCTACGGCTAAATCACAACACAACAGGTTCAAACAAGCATAGCAAAAGTGCAAAAGATAACAGGTTCACAGACTTGGTGAAAATAACATGCCAGAAATTAACATCAGGATGACATGTTTAGAGCAATGAAACAACATGCTAAATGAACAGGACATAGCAAAATAAGGAATGGCATGAATCTACTCAAAGCACTTAACAAAAGTCCCTTACTGACCATAAGCCAAAAAGGACCAGAAAATATGATAACACCCATGTCAATTAAGCAAGTTTCATTACAGGTTTCAGACTTGGCAGAAAACTGGACATGTCAAAGACAGATAAGAAGTAGGCATGTTCGTGAGCTCGATGCACTCACTACAGAGCATTACATGATAAACTAAGCATACATACATCAAGAAGACAAGGCATAGACACTATACATGGCAAGAATAACATCATAGCATGCAAGGATCAATTACAACAAGCTTGGCAAAATCGAATAACATGTAAACAATCTGCCAGCAACATTTTATAGCAAAATTAGAGCTCGATTGACTCAAGCTATGGCACTCCATAAATACAAAAAAAGGCATGGACGGATATAGCAAATCCATATGCTCAAAACACTCTTACTGATCATGCTCAAAAGAGGCATAGATCTCTCTGAAACAACATGAACACAAGGCATAAAAATAACAGCAGGCAGAGACTTAGTGAAATTACTAAGCCTCTGAAATCAGCAACATTAAGTACCCTAGTTTGCATGCTTGTGCTAGTCACCACAAACATCACAAAAATACATGGCATAAATCTCTGGAAAGATGGCATGGCATATTACAAAACACATGTAGGACTCAACTTCATAGGGTGCACACATCAATCATGGCAAAAATGACAAAAGTGCATGTTCTGATAAGAATCAGAAACTAACATCACATAGCCCTCTTCTAACAGCATTTTGGGCATCAAGACGAACTCAAATGAAAATTATGCAATGATATTAAATGATGTACTCATCGAGGCGAACAATTTGACATATTATACGCATGAAACGGAGTAATATACCGCAAGTTGTGATGCGATAAAGATGCAACAGTGATGCAAAATAATTGGGACTTGGTGGAATTTTGAGGAGGGGAAAAGTCAACCCGCGTGCACGGACTTCGAGGCGGTGGCGGATCTCGCCGGAGACGGGGCTGCGGCGGCCGGAGAAGCGACGGCGAGGCGAATCCGGGCCGGATCCGGCGCCGGCGACGGCGGGGTTGGCGAGGGCGGCGGATCCGCGCGGCGCCGGGCTGGAGCGGCGCGGGGAGGCGAGCCGGGCGGCGGAGGAGGCGAGCCGGGCGGCGGACGGCGGGGCGGCGCCGGGCTGGAGCGGCGCGGGGCGCGGGGCAAGGCACGGGGGCGGCGAGGCGCGGAGCGGGCCGCAGGGGCCGCGCGCGGGCCGGCGGGCCGGCGGCGGCGCGGGTGTCCAGCCCAAACCGGACACGTCCGATGGCGGCGGGGGAGATTGGACTAGGGTTAGGGTGGTTTTCATCCGGGATTTTGGAGGGGGAGGTATATTTATAGGTAGAAGGGGCTAGGAAGCTCCAAATGGAGTGCGGTTTTCGGCCACGCGATCGTGATCGAACGGCGATGGACATGGGAGTGTCTTAGATGGGTTATTGGGCTGTTTTGGAGGGGTTTTGGGCTGCAACACACACGAGGCCTTTACGGTTACCCGGTTAACCGTTGGAGTATCAAACGACCTCCGATTGACCCGAAACTTGACAGGCGGTCTACCGGTGCTATACCAAGGCCGCTTGACAAACCTCGGCCCATTCCGAGAAGGTTTAACACCCGCTCACGAAAAAAGGTAAAAGGGGACGCCGGGGAACGTAGGAGCGCCGGATTGCAAAACGGACAACGGGGAAAATGCTCGGATCCATGAGACGAACACGTATGCGAAAGCGATGCACATGATGACATGATATGAAATGCATGACACGAACAAAATGCAAAATGACGGAAAACCCAACCACGGAGGGAAAATCATACCACATAGCCGAAAATGGCAAGAGTTGGAGTTACAGATATGGCAAGTTACATCCGGGGTGTTACAACACTCCACCACTACGAGAGGATCTCGTCCCGAGATCTAGGACTGAAAGAACTCCGGATACTCGGAACGTAGGTGGTCCTCGCGCTCCCAGGTGGCTTCCCGGTCTGAATGGTGTGACCATTTCACTTTCAGGAATTTGATTGACTTGTTGCGAGTCTTGCGCTCAGTTGCTTCAAGAATAGCAACGGGGTGCTCATGATAGGACAAATCTTCTTGAAGATCAATCTCTTCGAAGTTGATGGTGCGCTCAGGCGTCTTGAAGCACTTGCGAAGCTGTGACACGTGGAAGACATCGTGCACATTTGCAAAGTTGGAGGGAAGCTCAAGTTGATAGGCGAGATCGCCTCGTTTGCCGATGATCTTGAAAGGGCCCACGTATCTAGGGGCAAGTTTCCCCTTGATACCGAAACGACGAGTCCCTTTCATTGGAGAGACGCGGAGGTAGACATGGTCTCCGATCTCGAATGCCAAATCTCGGTGTTTGCTATCGTAATAGCTCTTCTGGCGCGACTGCGCGGCTTTGAGGTTCTCACGAATGACCTTGCACATTGCCTCAGCCTCTGAGATCAAATCGTTGCCAAGCAATTGGCGTTCGCCCGTCTCACACCAGTTGAGAGGAGTACGACACTTTCTGCCATAGAGAATCTCGAATGGGGCTTTGCCCGAGCTGGCTTGAAAGCTGTTATTGTAAGAGAACTCAGCGTAAGGAAGACAATCCTCCCACTTCATGCCGAAAGAGATAATACAAGCTCTGAGCATATCTTCAAGAATTTGGTTGACACGCTCGACTTGTCCACTAGTTTGAGGGTGGAAAGCTGTGCTGAAGCGAATATTGGTGCCCATGGCCTTCTGAAAAGAAACCCAAAACTTGGAGGTAAAGATGCTGCCACGGTCTGAAGAAATCAATTGTGGAATGCCATGCAAGGAGACAATTCTGGAGGTGTAGAGCTCTGCCAGCTGCGCTGCTGTGATAGACTCTTTGATAGGAAGAAAATGAGCCACTTTGGTGAGCTTGTCGATGACGATGAAGATAGCATCATTTCCACGCTTGGACTTAGGAAACCCAGTCACGAAGTCCATTTCGATATGATCAAACTTCCATTCTGGAATAGCAAGAGGTTGGAGTAGACCAGCTGGTCGTTGGTGTTCTGCTTTCACCCTTCGACAGACATCACATTCATTCACGAATTGAGCAATCTCTCGCTTCATTCGAGTCCACCAATACAACTGCTTGAGATCATGGTACATCTTCGTACTTCCAGGATGAATTGACAGAAGAGAATTGTGCGCCTCGTTCATAATGACTTTACGAAGATCACCCTTTGGAACCACGATCCGGTCCTCGAAGAAAAGAGTATCTCTGTCATCAACTCGATAGCACTTGTATTTGGAAATCCCCTTGTCAATACCACGTTTCACCTTCTTCACCGTGGTATCCAACAGTTGTGCCTCACGAATCTGATCTTCCAAAGTAGGAGAGACGATGAGGTTGGCAAGAAAACCTTGAGGGACAACTTGGAGATTCAACTTGCGAAAAGCCTCACAAAGATCCGGTTGAAAGGGCTTGAGGATTAAGCTGTTGCAATAAGCCTTCCTGCTCAATGCGTCTGCAATCACATTAGCCTTGCCTGGAGTATATTCAATACTCGGATTATACTCTTGAATCATTTCGACCCATCGAGTTTGCCTGAGGTTGAGGTGGGGCTGAGTGAAGATGTACTTGAGACTCTTGTGATCGGTGAATATGTCCACTTTCCTTCCCAACAGGAGATGTCTCCATGTTATTAGTGCGTGGACAACTGCCGCCAACTCAAGATCATGAGTTGGGTAGTTCCTTTCGTTGGGCTTCAACTGACGAGAGGTATAGGCCACAACCTTCTTCTCTTGCATTAAGACGGCACCGAGGCCCTGAAGAGAAGCATCACAGAAAACTTCATAAGGCTTGTCTTCGTCAGGAGGAGTCAAAACTAGAGCAGTGACGAGTTTCTCTTTGAGAGTGTTGAAAGCCACGTCACACTCAGGAGACCAGACATACTTCACATGCTTCTGGAGGAGGTTGGAAAGAGGCTTTGCAATCTTTGAGAAATTCTCAACGAATCTTCGGCAATAGCTTGCAAGTCCAAGAAAACTGCGAAGCTGCTTGACATTCTGAGGAGGTTCCCAATTCACAACTGCAGACACCTTCTCAGGATTAACAGCGATGCCCTTGGCAGAGATGATATGGCCAAGATAAAGAACTTCATCAAGCCAAAATTCACATTTGGAGAACTTCGCATATAATTTATACTCTCTGAGCTTGTCGAGAACCAATCGCAAATGTTTGGCTTGATCCTCCTTATTCTTGGAGAAGACCAAAATATCATCGAGATAGACCAAGACAAATTCGTTGATGTAGGGGTTGAAGATGAAATTCATCAAGTGAGTGAATGCTGGAGGAGCATTGACAAGGCCGAAAGACATGACAGTATATTCATAAGAACCAAAGCTTGTTCTGAATGCTGTCTTGGGAATATCTTCTTCACGAATGCGAATCTGATGATAACCCATACGAAGGTCAAGCTTGGAGAACACCTTAGCACCTTTAAGTTGCTCAAATAGCTCATTGATGTTGGGAAGTGGGTACTTGTTCTTGATTGTCTTCTTGTTCAATGGACGGTAATCGACGCAAAGTCGGTCCGTGCCATCCTTCTTCCGGACAAAAAGAACACCACAACCCCAAGGAGAAGAACTCGGTCTGATCAGACCCAGACGCTCTTGTTTATCGAGTTGTTTCTTCAATTCCTTCAACTCATCTGGTCCAAGCTTGTAAGGACGCTTGCAAACGGGTTCTGTGCCAGGCTCAAGATCAATAACGAATTCAACTGGCCGGCGGGGAGGCATACCCGGAAGCTCTTCTGGAAAAACATCTTGGTACTCACAAACGACTGGAATTTGAGAGATAGCATCCAATTCACCATTCTCATTGAGATAAAACAACCGAATGGTATCATCACGAGAGGCATAGATGATCACATCGTCAGAAGAGTGAGTCAATTGAATTTCCCTGGCAGCACAATCAAGCTGAGCCTTGTGCTTAGAAAGCCAGTCCATCCCGAGAATAAGATCAATATCAGAGTCACCAAGAACAATTGGTTTAGCCAAGAATTTATAGTCGCCCATCTTGATACCGACATTCAGAACCATCATGCTAGAACTCAAACGTTTAGCCGGGGAAACAACTTGCAAAGCTTTAGGTAACGCCTCTGTGTCAAAATTGTGCTTCGATGCAAAAGGATATGACATGAAAGAATGCGATGCACCAGTATCAAATAAGACTTTTGCAGGAATATCATTAACAGGAAGATTACCCATGATCACTTCAGAAGAATCCTCCGCTTGAGCTGCATTCATCATGTTCACCTTTGCAGACTTGGAATTATGCTTGACCACTGCATTGCTGGAAGATTTCACAGGAGGAGGAGGCGGAAGGCGCCTTTGGTTGAAGCACTTGTTCGCATAGTGACCCTTCTGCTGACATTCGTTGCAAGTCACCTCTGAGAGCGGACGATGGTAAGGAGCACTTGGCCTTGGAGCTTGATTCTGAGACTTGTTCTGATAGCCAGGGTTGGGTGGGTGGGAAGATCCACGACCACCTGAGTTCTTCTGCTGATAAGGCTGACGGAACGGAGGAGGAGGAGGCAACCAGAACTTCTGTTGCTTAGCTGCCACAAGTGAGGAAGAAGAAGACTGAACTGCGTCTCTGACTCTCTTCTTAGATGCCTCACACTTGAGCTGAGCAGCTTCTTGTTTCAGCGCCATGTTGTAGAATTCATCATACTTTAACGGCTCGAAAAGCACGAGAGCAAGTTGCAGATCTTCTCTGAGACCACGCCTGAATTGGTAGATCATGCTCTTCTCATCAGGGATGTCTTGCCTCGCAAAACGAGAGAGCTTCTGGAACTGAGTGTTGTATTGATACAAAGACATGGTGCCTTGCTTGAGATTGCGGAATTCCTCACGCTTACTCTCAACAACACTTTCTGGAATGTGGTGAGCTTTGAAGTCACGGCGGAAATCATCCCAGGTAATCACACGACCTCCTCTGGAATCTTTGTATTGCTGGAACCACTCAGTAGCTTGATCCTTGAGTTGAAAAGAGGCAAACTTGACAAAATCCTTAGGTCTGACATTGCTGCACTCGAAATGCTTGCTGATATCCACGAGCCAATCATCGGCGTCTGTGGCCTCGACACAGTAGCTGAAGGTCTTTGGCTGATTAGCAAGGAACTGGTTGAGTGAAGCGAAGTGCGGCTGATTGTTGCCTTGGCCTTGATTCCCTTGATTACCTTGCCCTTGGTTGCGATCTTGCAAGAGCTGAATCAGAATCTGAGCGTTGGCATTTATGGCAGTCATCAAGGCTTGCCATGCCTCCGGAGGCGGAGGTGGTGGCGGAGGGTTAGCCTGACTTCCTTCATTGCGTTCCGGATTCTGACGCGTTGGCGGAGCCATCCTGAAGAGAGTGACATCCATTAGCATCTTGACAGATATATATTCAAGCTGAATCAAAGGAACGAAATTGCAACATATAGTCTTCACAATAAACATCCGAACAAGAATGAACGAAAGAATTCCAAAGTAAAGCATCACACTTCCATAAACTGAGAAGCCACTTAGAAAAAGGTATGGAATAAAATCAACAAGGTACGGATGTGAACAAATACTTGGTAAGGATTACCCAATCACGAACCAAATATCTGCGGAAGAAGTACTAGAGCTACATGAATTCCCACTTATAAACTCCCGAAACTTTCTGGTTATGCAATCAGGTGTTGGGGATACAGGGGACACAAAATATATCACCCAAACTAACAATACCTAGATCCAGCTGTATCCATCCTTCAACACATAACCAAGAAATTCTCGGAAATCATCTACCTCAACCTTCGAAAAGCATCCGTTATACGAGTCATGGCGATACTCCCGCACTCGCCTCAGTACTGGGCTATCAGGGTTATCTCACCAACAACTGTACAAAAGAGATTTTCGATGTCGGCGTACTAAACTCAGGTATTCTAGAACTGCAACGATAAAATTATGACGACAACACCTCGGAGCTCAACTCCCCGGGACACCTCCACTAAAACCCCTGCTGACGGGAGGCAACCAAGACAATGTTGTCATCATAAAACCATCGGAACGATTCTAAGATACCCGCGTGATCCTAAATTTTTTTTTAGTGAAATTTGAGAAGAGAAGAGTCAAAACTCTACATCAGGATGCCTTACCAGAGCGATGAGGAGACTGGGAAGTAAAAAAGAATTCCTAAGCTCTCCGATATATAATTCCTAATTGACTCAAAACATTTTTCTAGACACAACTCGGCCACTAAAAACGATCAATCAGTGGGGGATCCTAAGGTCGGGGAAGGCTCTGATTACCAACTTGTAACGCCCTCGATGCGGCTATGTCTCCCACGTGTCGAGGCACGACTTAGAGGCATAACCGCATTGAAAGCAATGTCGCAAGTGAGGTAATCTTCACACAAACCCATGTAATACATAAGGGAAAGAGATACATAGTTGGCTTACAGTCGCCACTTCACACAATACATAAATAAACATTCATCATCCAGATTACACTCAAGGTCCGACTACGGTACCAAAATGAAAGAAGACTACCCCAAAAGCTACGCAGATCCCCGGATCACCCCAACTGGGCTCCACTACTGATCATCAGGAAAAGACACATAGTAACGGCCACGTTCCTCGTCGAACTCCCACGTGAGCTCGGTCGCGTCATCTGCACTGGCATCGTTGGTACCTGCAACTGTTTTGGTAGAATCTGTGAGTCACGGGGACTCAGCAATCTCACACCCGCGAGATCAAGACTATTTAAGCTTATAGGTAGGAAAGGGTTGTGAGGTGGAGCTGCTGCAAGCGACTAGCATATATGGTGGCTACAATGCAAAAGAGAGCGAGAAGAGAAGCAAAGCACGGTCGTGAAGCTGGAAGTGATCAAGAAGTGATCCTAGAACAACCTACGCCAAACATAACTCCAACACCGTGTTCACTTCCGGACCCCGTCGAGAAGAGACCATCACGGTTACACACGCGGTTGATGTGTTTTAGTTAAGGTCAACTTCGGGTTTTCTACAACCGGACATCAACAAATTCCCATCTGCCTCATAACCGCGGGCACGGCTTTCGAAAGATAATACCCTGCAGGGGTGTCCCAACTTAGCCCATTATAAGCTCTCACGGTCAACGAAGGATATTCCTTCTACCGGGAAGACCCGATCAGTCTCGGAATCTCGGACTACAAGACATCTCGACAGTAATAAAACAAGTCCAGCAAAGCCGCCCGATTGTGCCGACAAATCCTGATAGGAGCTGCACATATCTCGGTCTCAGGGCACATCCGGATGAGACTAGCTACGAGTAAAACCAAGCCTCGAGTTTCCACAAGGTGGCCCCGCAGGAAGCTCAGTTCGGGCCAGCACTTCGAGAAGCACTGGTCCGGGGGGGCTAAAATAAAGATGACCCTCGGGCTCGCGAAAACCCGGGGAAAAAAGGTGTAGGTGGTAGGCAAATGGTAAAACCAATGTTGGGCCTTGCTGGAAGAGTCTTATTCAAAGCGAACTGTCAAGGGGGTCCCATAAATCACCCAACCGTGTAAGGAACGCAAAATCAAGGAACATAACACCGGTATGACGGAAACTAGGGTGGCAAGAGTGGAACAAAACACCAAGCAAAAGGCCGAGCCTTCCACCCTTTACCAAGTATATAGATGCATTAATTAAATAAGAGGTATTGTGATAACCCAACAAGTAAACATGTTCCAACAAGGAACAACAAGTCCATGTTCCAACAAGGAACAAACTTCATCTTCACCTGCAACTGGCAACGCTATAAGAGGGGCTGAGCAAAGCGGTAACATAGCCAAACAACGGTTTGCTAGGACATGGATGGTTAGAGGCTGACATGGCAATATGGGTGGCATGATATAGCAAGTGGTAGGTATCGCAGCAAAGGCATGGCAAAAGAGCGAGCATCTAGCAAGCAAAGATAGAAGTGAGTTCGAGGGTATGGTCATCTTGCCTGCAAGGTTCTCAGAGTTGTCGAAAGCTTGGTCCTCGAAAGCGTTCTCAACAGGTTCCTCGTTCACGTACTCGACTCCCGGCTCTACCCAAGACAAGAGAACAAGCAAAGGAACAACTATCAACCACGATGCAATGCGCAAGCAACATGATGCAAAACATGTCATGATATGCGAGATGTGATATGCAATGCATATGCGTGCTTCGGAAGGAAAAAGATGAACAAGGCATAATCTTGGCAAACCAAGTATGCCACTGGATAGGTGAGGTGATTTCGGTTGAAATCGATATAAAGATCACCGAATCGGATGCACGGTTTGCAAATGACAAGCAAAACAAGAATGACAAGAATCTGTCATTAACAGCATGATGCTACTTAGCAAGCAACAACAAACTAAGCTACAGCACCCAAACATATCAACAAAGCATATGACAGTAATCTACTCAAGATGCTTGACAAAAGATGAACACTGAGCTACGGCTAAATCACAACACAACAGGTTCAAACAAGCATAGCAAAAGTGCAAAAGATAACAGGTTCACAGACTTGGTGAAAATAACATGCCAGAAATTAACATCAGGATGACATGTTTAGAGCAATGAAACAACATGCTAAATGAACAGGACATAGCAAAATAAGGAATGGCATGAATCTACTCAAAGCACTTAACAAAAGTCTCTTACTGACCATAAGCCCAAAAGGATCAGAAAATATGATAACACCCATGTCAATTAAGCAAATTTCGTTACAGGTTTCAAACTTAGCAGAAAACTGGACATGTCAAAAACAGATAACAAGTAGGCATGTTCGTGAGCTCGATGCACTCACTACAGAGCATTACATGATAAACTAAGCATACATACATCAAGAAGACAAGGCATAGACACTATACATTGTAAGAATAACATCATAGCATGCAAGGATCAACTACAACAAGCTTGACAAAATCGAATAACATGTAAACAATCTGCCAGCAACATTTTATAGCAAAATTAGAGCTCGATTGACTCAAGCTATGGCACTCCATAAATACAAAAAAAGGCATGTATGGATAGAGCAAATCCATATGATAAAAACGCTCTTACTGATCATGCTCAAAAGAGGCATAGATCTCTCTGAAACAACATGAACACAAGGCATAAAAATAACAGCAGGCAGAGACTTAGTGAAATTACTAAGCCTCTGAAATCAGCAACATTAAGTACCCTAGTTTGCATGCTTGTGCTAGTCACCACAAAGATCACAAAAATACATGGCATAAATCTCTGGAAAGATGGCATGGCATATTACAAAACACATGTAGGACTCAACTTCATAGGGTGCACACATCAATCATGGAAAAAATGACAAAAGTGCATGTTCTGATAAGAATCAGAAACTAACATCACATAGCCCTCTTCTAACAGCATTTCGGGCATCAAGATGAACTCAAATGAAAATGACGCATTGATATGAAATGATGTACTCATCGAGGCGAACAATTTGACATATTATACGCATGAAACGGAGTAATATACCGCAAGTTGTGATGCGATAAAGATGCAACAGTGATGCAAAATAATTGGGACTTGGTGGAATTTTGAGGAGGGGAAAAGTCAACCCGCGTGCACGGACTTCGAGGCGGTGGCGGATCTCGCCGGAGACGGGGCTGCGGCGGCCGGAGAAGCGGCGGCGAGGCGGATCCGGGCCGGATCCGGCCGGATCCGGCGCCGGCGACGGCGGGGTTGGCGAGGGCGGCGGATCCGCGCGGCGCCGGGCTGGAGCGGCGCGGGGAGGCGAGCCGGGCGGCGGAGGAGGCGAGCCGGGCGGCGGACGGCGGGGCGGCGCCGGGCTGGAGCGGCGCGGGGCGCGGGGCAAGGCACGGGGGCGGCGAGGCGCGGAGCGGGCCGCAGGGGCCGCGCGCGGGCCGGCGGGCCGGCGGCGGCGCGGGTGTCCAGCCCAAACCGGACACGTCCGATGGCGGCGGGGGAGATTGGACTAGGGTTAGGGTGGTTTTCATCCGGGATTTTGGAGGGGGAGGTATATTTATAGGTAGAAGGGGCTAGGAAGCTCCAAATGGAGTGCGGTTTTCGGCCACGCGATCGTGATCGAACGGCGATGGACATGGGAGTGTCTTAGATGGGTTATTGGGCTGTTTTGGAGGGGTTTTGGGCTGCAACACACACGAGGCCTTTACGGTTACCCGGTTAACCGTTGGAGTATCAAACGACCTCCGATTGACCCGAAACTTGACAGGCGGTCTACCGGTGCTATACCAAGGCTGCTTGACAAACCTCGGCCCATTCCGAGAAGGTTTAACACCCGCTCACGAAAAAAGGTAAAAGGGGACGCCGGGGAACGTAGGAGCGCCGGATTGCAAAACGGACAACGGGGAAAATGCTCGGATCCATGAGACGAACACGTATGCGAAAGCGATGCACATGATGACATGATATGAAATGCATGACACGAACAAAATGCAAAATGACGGAAAACCCAACCACGGAGGGAAAATCATACCACATAGCCGAAAATGGCAAGAGTTGGAGTTACAGATATGGCAAGTTACATCCGGGGTGTTACATTTCGTCCGAATGCCGTTGGTCCACCCGAATGGGAGTGCGAGGCCACGGGTTCTGTGGTGTGGGTACAGTGTGCTACCTCTGCAGAGTGTATAATCTATCGATAGCCGAGTCCACGGTCACAAACACCTCGTAGTAGGTCCCACCATGAGTCAACGTTTAATAAATTTGCACACTAAGGTATGAACTTTGCACTGTTGATGATGGCGGAAAGGCCATCGAGATGTTCGAGACCAAATATTGGTCATGGTTGTGATCGCCGTAAGGATCACGAGTTACTCTTGTCAAGACCACGATGGTGATTTGTTTGTGATCCGTAAATGATCACGGTTGGTAAGTCCGTCCCGAGGGACGTTCGAGCGTGATCACGGCATGTTGGACATATGGTGTTGCATTATTATTAATTGGTTAATTATCATGATATTGTTTGTCATTATGATTATGCCTGTTGTGAGCTTGCAAGTACATTCAATGTACTGACCTGGCGTGTCATGCCAGATTTCAGGAAAGTCTCGTTGGAAAGGAGTGTTGTCCGGGTCTAGATTGTGTCCACATCGGTGTCCATGTGCTATGGAGCTTCCGCTACGACGTTGTTCCACTGCCGCGTAGTTGTCATGATCGAGGCCCCTTTATGTTCACTAAATAATGTACATATTGTTCAGCCGCACCGTGCGTGCCGCTTGGCCTCGACATCTGTTTTAATATAAACTCTGATCCGCTAGCATCAATAAAGCGGTTGTTTTCTGTACCAATATGTTGTGTGTTTCCAGAAGACATGGTCTCTGGGCTGGCAATGCTGGGTAAACCGGTCCCTCTGAGCCGGGGTGCCACATCCTCCCATCTAGGGGGAGGCCAAGGAAGAAGAAGGAGAGGGGCACTCTCCCCTTCTCTTCCGGTGGCGCCGGAGCGCCGCCCGGGCAGTCATCGTGATGGCAATCTACACCAACAGATTCGCCGCCGTCATCACCAACTCTCTCTCCCCTCTATACAGCGGTGTAACACCACTTTCCCCTGTTGTAATCTCTACTTAAACATGGAGCTTTATGCCACATATTATTATTCACTGATGTGTTGCCATCCTATGATGTTTGAGTGAATTTCTTTTGTCCTACGGGTTTATTGTGGTATGGTGTGATTGATATGAGTTGTATGTTGATATGGTGATGTCCTATGATGCCCTCCGTGTCACGCAAGTGTATGGGATTACCGCTGTAGGGTGTTGCAATACGTTCATAATTCGCTTATAGTAGGTTGCGAGAGTGACAGAAGCTCTGAGTAAGGGGGTTGTTGCATGGGAGTAAAGAGAACTTGTTACTTAATGCTATGGTTGGGTTTACCTTAATGATATTTAGTAGATGTAGATGCTTGCTAAAGTTCCAATCATAAGTGCATGTGATCCAAGTACGGAAAGTATGTTAGTGTAGGCCTCTCTCTCATTGCATATGACAAGTATCTAGCATGTTATATTCAATTGCCTATGGACAATATTTCTCTTTGTGCTACAAAAAGCTCTAATAAAACAAACTAACTTTTATTGTCTATCTAAGTACTCCTAGTTTTATTTTTGTAAACTTATCCTATTACATCTACAAAGTAGTTTTATTCTTGTTCTAGGTAAAGCAAAAGTTAAGTATGCAGAGAGTTGTATCGGCGGTCGATAGAACTTGAGAGAATATTAATTCTACCTTTAGCTCCTCATTGGGCTCGACATTCTTACTTATAGAAAAAGCTACAATTGATCCGCTATACTTGTGGGTTATCAAGGGGCGAGGAGGGAGTGAAGTTAGGTTTGACGGAGTCAAGCTATATATATAGCCACGGTGAAACCGAGCGATCCGAAACATTAGGACGGATAAGCCCCTGGCGCTTCCTATCTACTAGACACACATCATACATGCAATGTATTGATCTTATCCACACGTTACTGTGGCAACTGCCAGAAATTGGATTCTAAATTTTTTTAAGTATGTTTTCAATTTTTTCAGCTGACAAGGACACAGCAAAGATTTTGGACGGTGTCAAATAGAACGCATATGAAGAATTTGAGAACAAACTAAACCATAGAGGGGATCGGGTCCGATCACGTACACTTAGACGAAAAATTCAACGAAATAGCTATAAGTGAGGAATAATGATTGTTTTTCAAACTAGGAATAATAATTGCAGGGGAGCAATAAAAGATGGGGCCTGTGCGGCCCAGTGGCCTTTTTAATCACGACCCGCGAAGCAAATTAGATCTAACAATATAAGAAAAGTTGTATTGCAGTTAAAAATATCATTTTAAACAAAAATGTGACTAACATGCATATATGATGTGGCAACGTTACATGCATAGACTAATACAAAACTAGTTATAATTTATAAGTTAAATGTATGACTCGCTTAAATGCATTGCTTAGTGAGACGTTGAGGTGGAGACTATAAGTTAAATGCATGAATCGCTTATGTGGCAGATTTTGCATGACTTAGTGGAAGAGAAGACTTAAATGCATTGCTTAGTAGGACATTGAGGCGGACACTTTGCATGTTGAGATAATTGAGACAAACTTCTTAAGTGGCAGCAGTACAGGTGACTCAAACTCGTGCCCTGCACTAGCTGCAGGTGTTCGGACAACCACTAGGGCGTGTCACTGGAAATGACATAATACAGCGCTGACGCTTTAAATACTATCATAGCCGCTCATACATGATTTTCTCCAAAAAAATTGAAACTTCCGGAAAATGTTCATGAACATGCAAAAAAACGCTGCCCTGTTTAAGAAAAGTTCAATGATTCTGAAAAAGTTCATCAGTTTAAAAAATATTTCACTAAGAATTTAAACGTTTCCATCAAAATTTTGTAATAGGATCACAAATTTGAAAAAAGTTCATCAATTTTATAAAAAGTTCACAAAACTGAAAAAAGTTCATCAATTTTTGAAAATAGTTCCTCGAATTTGAAAAAAAATCATCAATTTGGAAAAAATCATTGATTTTGAAAAATGATTCATCAAATTGAAAAAAAAATCGTTCAATTTAGCAAAAGAGAAAAGGAAAAATATTAAAAACAAAAACAAAAAAGGAAGTGGAAAAAAGAAAAGGAGATACAAAGAAAACATTGAAGAAGATATAAAGGAGCACATTGCGTTATGCGAGATGGAAGATACTCTCACTTAAGCTTTTTACCTCATACTGTAGCTCCTGGGCCAGCCTGTTTTGTCTGGTTTTTTCCTTCGTTGAGTTCGTTCGATCGAGTGAATTCGCTAGTTCGGTCATTTTCTATTAACGTGTATTTTGCAAACCGGCTCCGAGCTTGGGCCATCCCATTTCTTTTACTGTTAAAATAGAGAAAATTAGTGTGGGACCTGTGGCTTCATAGAGCACGCACCAACCACTACAACATCGCACCACCTATGACTTTAAACTTTCTTTTTCTTCTTTTATTATTTCTCCAGTTTGTGAAGCCCCCATTTTTCGGAAGCTTCCAAAACTGTTTTTATTTATTTTTCTCTTTTTTTGGAATGACTTGTTCCTTTTTTCATTTTAGTTTTTCTGCTTCTTTTTTGTTTTCTTTTTTATTTTGCAAATGCGTGAAGTGATTTTTCCTGCAAATTCATGAACTTTTTCAAGCTTGCTGAATTTTTTTTTATTTCAAAATTGATGATTTTTTTTCAAATTCCCTGAAAATTTTCAAAATCAATGAATTTTTTTTCAAAGTGTTTTCGAAATCAATGATTTATTTTTCAAAATCGATGAACTTTTCAAAAAAATGAACTTTTTTCAGAATTGATGAACCCTTTTCGAGTTCAATAAAGTTTTCAATACTTGAATTTATTTACAATGTTGCTGACCTTTTTATTGCAAATCTACAATTTTTTTAAAAAATACGATTTAAATTTTCAAATGATTTAATCTCTTGGGATTATAGACCACTAAGTGGTCTTGGTACCGGTTGTTGTTCCGCTAGGATTTCGGCCGATGAATTGTGGCCATGCGGTATCGAATCCCACCTTTCCTATATCTGAATTGTTGTTTTCTTTTTGCGTGTGGTTTTTTAGGAGATTGCTGGGCCGGCCCGCTAGTGTCCCGTATATAGCCAGGAGGCCTAAGCGGCGTTGAAAGCGCCGAATAAGAGCTCCCGCTAATTTGACCGCCTCGCTCTGGTCATTTCTTTTCTTTGTTTCTTCACTTTTTTGGGGTTCTTTGTTGGTTTTCTTCGCTCGTTCGTTTTGGGTTATACTTTGGTTTTTGCTCGTGGCTCTTTGCTTTGGTATTTTCTTTCTTTTCTTTTTTCATTGGTTTTCTTTATTTCTTCATCTGTTTCTTCGTTTTTCTTTTTTCTTTGATATACTACGATTTTCTTTCTTTGTTTCATAGATTTCTTCATTATACTTCTGTTTTACTTTTTGAAATGATTTTCTTTGTCTAATTCACACAGGTTTTCTCAATACAGAATATATATTTTTAGCGTACACATGAAATATTTTTTGGATGCACATTGAACATTTCATAAAATACATCATCTATATTTTTCTTAAAATAAGCTCAACATTTTTCTACACGCGTATACCATTTTTTGAATGCTTGATTAACATTATCCGGATACAATATTAACATTTTTTGAATACATGGTTAACAATTTTCCTATACACACTTTATAGTTTCTCAAATACTTGATTAACATTTTTGAAATACAAGATTAACATTTTTTAATACAGGTTTAACATTTTTATATGCACATGTTAACATTTTGTTTTTGAATGCATGATCAACATTTTTCTATACAGATTTTACATTTTCCAAATGCTTGGCTCATATTTATTAAATACTTTACATACAATAAAACCTTTTAAAACTCCTCAAGCATTTATTTACATACATTAATTGATTTTCACCAACATATCATTTAATAGGAGAGATACATAACCTTTTAAAACTCCTCAAGCATTTCTTTACATACATTAATTGATTTTCACCAACATATTTTTTTATACACGTGAACATTTTTTAAAACTACGCTAGTAATTTTTAAATTCACGATTAAGTTGGTCAATGTTTTTGGAACATTTGTGTTTTATACTATTTCAGAAATCATGAACAAAGAAGAAACGAAAAAAAATGAGAAAAACAGAGAAGAAAATAAACTAACCTGGGCCGGCCCATAGCAGCGGAAAGGCAATCATGAACATTTTTAATGTAACTAGAACAATGCCCGTGTGTTGCAGCAGGATATAAATATTCTAGGAAGTTAGCTTGTGTTTTATCTATCAATAATAATGCGATTGTGTAAATAAAAGTTCATCAAATTCTGTCCTTGAATTACTTTATATTTTGTTTAGAAGTTTGGTAAATAAATTCAAGTGGAATTGCTTCAGAAGGTAAGTATGTTAAGATGATTGATTATCATATACATGAAACGTTGGACGAAAAGGTGATGGGAAGAAAGGTGAAATGGAACCTTACATTCTTTTTGAGTAGTAGAGATTGTGAGCATTTTGTACGAATTCTTGAATATGTTTCCAATGGTTAACATATTTTGTATTCGCAAACGCTTTTTTGGACCCCATGAGCATTTGTTGGAATCGTTGGTAATTTTCTGAATCGACAAACTTTTTTCATGAGCAACTTTTAAAATTTATTGACATTGTTTGACGAATTTGTTTTATCATGCGTGAGCATTGTTTCTAATTGATAAACATTTTTTAATTTGCAAACATGTTTTGAATTGATGAAATATCTTTGTAATTCAAGATTTTTATTGGTAACATTTGTTCAAAATGATGAAAATTTTATTGAATTCAAGAAAAAAAGCGAATCACAAATATTGTTTTCAATTCCGAAAGCTTGTTTTTGAACTCGTGTACAGTTTATGTGCTCGCAAACATTTTTTCTATTCGAGAACAATTTTTAAACTCATGAACAATTTCTTGAAGTCCTGCCCACTACTTGAAATTTAGAACTGTTTTTAAATGCCAATCAATTTTATAGAAGTAAAAATAACAGAAAATAACAAAAAGAAATGAAAAATAAAACAAGATCGCGCCGCTCCCCATATGGGGTAACCTCGTATTTCGGTGCTCTCAGGGCCAGTTAGGAAATCAAAATGCGAAGAAAAAAGTTGCCATTGTCGGATCGTTATTATGTAGAAGTGTGATTCCAACTCGTATGCTAACGTCAACGGTCGTAGCTAGACCTTGGCGAAATAGCTAACCGACCGAGTTCAGTTTTTGTCTACTATCAGGAAGTAGTGGCATTTGACCCTTCGTTTAACACATCGATTGACATATGTTATATACTCGAGTATAAATTATTTGAAAAAATAAAAGATAAACTTGAAAGAAGAATTCACATTTTTTTTTTAAAATCACGAATTTGAAAAGTTACAACAACGATAAAGCCTTCAGTTCCAAACATGTTGGGGTAGGCGAGAGGTTCGTAAAATGTGAAAAAAATCATGAATTCGAGTAAAGTTCATGAATTTGAAAAGGTTCTTACAGACTAAAAAAGTTCGTGAACTTGAGGGAAGTTCAATACTTGGAAAACGTTCACAAATTTTTAAAAAGTTCAATACATGAAAAGAATTCAAATTTTGCAAAAATTCACGAAACTAGAAAAGTCCAAATTGTTTTGTAGTTCTTTAGAGCAACTCTAGCAGACCCCGCATCCTGCCCCGACCCGCAAAATAACCGCCAAAATACGGGTCGGGGCGGAAAAAGCTGCCCGATCAGACCTCACATCCCGCCCCGGCCCGCAAAAAGTTTTGAGGGGCGCGGCAAAATCTCGGCCTCAACCCGCTTATTCGCGGGTTTCCCCCTCGCCGTTGCGATGCCCTGCATATAAGCGAAAGCGGTTGGTGGGGGGGCATTTCAGCCCACGCTTTCCCCACCAACCACCACTCCTCTCCCCCCCCCCCCCCTCGCGTCGCCGCCGGGCCGCCGCCCAAGATTCCGGCGAAAGCAGCCGGCAGGAGCACGCCGAAAGGCCTCCACGCACACTAGGCCTCCCCTCCCTCCCTCCCCCCCCCAGCATCGGCAGGCCGCCGGAATTGCGGATCTGCGTCACTTCATCGCGGGCCATCAGATTTGGCTTTTCCGGCCGCCGGTTGCTGCGCCAAGCGATGGAGTGGTCGGGGAGCCTCTCCCGCAGCCCCGGCAAGGCCGCATCGCCGCATGCAGGTACGGGTTCATCCGCCCGTCGCCGCCGACGGTTTGCAGGCATGGATTCATCCGGCCGTCCACCGGGCTCGGTGCTCGCGCAGCGTCTCTGTGGCTTGCCGATGTCGCTCATACAGTACGACGATTGCACGCGGACAGTGCTGCGGCTAACTTCGGGCACGGCGAAGCACCCCGGATGGATGTTCTTCAAATGCGAAAACGACGAGGTACGTGCACTTGCGGTAGCTCATTTCATAGCTCACTCTTTAGTTCAATTGCGGTAGCTCATTTCGAACTTGCTCATTCTTTTGTGTAGGACGATGGATGCTCATTTTGGTTTTGCGAATGCCAATATATTGATTTATTGATAGAAAGAAACTTAATAGATGTTGGTGCACTACTTATACAATCGAAGGTAATGATGCGGTTGCATGTGCAATTAGAGAGGAAGCAACGTCAACTTCTTTCGAACCAAAGATGAAAATAGAAGAATGCAAAATCAAGAATCCACAGATAAAAAATGAATGCATGGAGAAGATATTAGGAAGCAGTTATGGAAGTTGGAAATCTTCTGAAATGCAAACTTGTGGTTCTTGTTTTCTTTGGTCTTGCTATTCGAGCAAAGTTTTGGTGATGTCTTTTTGTATCCGATGTTGTTGAAAAAGCAAAGAAATGCATTATGCTCGATCAAATTAAGGTGCAAATTTAAATTTTGCGGGCCAGAAGGAGCTGCGCCAAATCAGACGCCGCAAATTCGACCCGTAAAAAAGCATATTCCAGGATTATCGTTTTTTACGGGTTCATTATGCGGGGTCTACAACTGCGGCCGTTCGCGCTGGCTCGCAAAGGCGTTTTTCCGCGATCTGCAAACACGTTTTGCGGGCCGGGAGGATGCGGGGTCTGCTAGAGTTGCTCTTAATATGATAAAAGTTCATGAATGTGAAAAAAGTTCACGAATTTGAAAAAAAAATCAAGAATTCAAAATATACCTAATTTGATAAAAATCACAATATTAAAAAAAATTCAATTTATTTTTAAGAAAGTTTGCTAATATGAAAAAGTTCATGAAATTTGGAAAAAGTTCACAAACTTTAAAATAGTTGAAGATATGAAAGAGTTCATAATTTGTTTTTTCTGATAAAATGTAAAAAGTTCATGGGTTGGAAAAAAATGTTCACAATTTTTTAAAAAATCTATTTCATGATATTTAAAACAATATTTAAATTTTGAAAAAAAAATGTGCATTCTAAAAGAAAGAATGAAAATATACTCCTGATTTTTATAGTCTAAACACACTTTATTTATTGCTCAATAATGTTTAAAGGGATACAAAGAAGGTCTGGAGGGTTTAACAGCCACACATGACGCCCATAGTCCAAACCGAAAGCATGTTTAGCGAGGTTGTGTGCCTCAATATTTGTAGCCCTCCCCTCAAAGATGAAGGTAAAGTGGGCAAAAAACTTCGCCGTCTCCGTAATCTCCTTTACGGTGCTAGCATAAGCTCCCCCCATGCGGAGGTTAATATTGTTGACCACTCCTTGGCAATCAGATGCAATGGTAATGTGTGTCAGGCCCAAGTCTGATGCAAGTGCCAATGCCTCGCGGCAGGCTAAAGCTTCCAGCGTCGTCGGGTCCGTTATTCCACGGATCTTAATGACAGAAGCACCCATGTAGTCTCCTGTTGAGTTCCTGCAAACAGCACTAAAAGATCCATGCATAACATCTCGTGAAACAGCCCCATCCACTCTGATCTTCGCTATACCTGGCAGTGGCGGAATCCATCTTTGCTGCGAGCGTACAATATTTGGAGGTACTTCCCGTAGATTTTTCTTTGGTTTGCACTCCGCAATCTCTCGGATATACTTCATGATGAAATTATGCGTGGATATCGGACTTTGAAAAATACTAGACCATGATGGCGCGCGTTGCCGCGCCCGTCCATTTTGACAATAGAATGATAAGTATTACTATAAATACAAATCGACAAAAGTTACAAAACTGAAATATGAACTAAGTAACCCTAAAATCTGTCAAAATAAGATGATTCACACATGCTTCTTTTTTTTTTTGAAATAACAAGCAGTTCAATCAGTACCTTTGACCCACATGAAAAAAGTTAAAGGGGTCACAAAGTATAAATATGGATTTGGCAAAATAATGAGCATATGTGTTAATTTGATTTGGATTGGAGGGATTTCGAGTGGCATACCGTGAGAAGCATATGGTCTGACCTAACCAAGAACAGATAGGTGGAAAAAATTTGAAGACACCAAACATAAGAAAATAGGAACTCGGATAAAATATAAGAACTTTACCAATTTGTACGTAGAAGATGGCAGAGCTCTTTTTAGCATTCTTTATATCTACATACTGTGCCATTACTTTTTTTTTAGAACGAAGGCTCAAGAAAGAGCCCGGCTTTGAATTAACAAAGCCATCAACCGGCCAGGATTACACGGACAACCGCTTACAACGCAAAGAAAAGGGAACCGAGCGACGGATACAAGGGACTCAAGCAAAACAACTCAAGGCAGCAACAAAAACGCTGCTACCAACACCCTATTGGACGACCTGCACCAACAGAACAAAACTACGGTCTTGGGAGGAATGCACCGCCGCGCAAGCTTCGTGATCTCAGCCACCCTCGGAACCAGCCATGGGCCAGACCACCATCTGTTACTGCCTCTGCAAAGGGCCCCTACCCCTTCATCCTGGCTCGAAGGATGTCGTACCGGCAGACGGCGGCTTGGTTCACCCCAGAACCCAAATGGATGGCCTCCAAGCTGCAAGGAGAAGAGACTAGAGCAGGACCGCAAGCCCATGGCACACTACAAACAAGCACCATCGTCGTCTGCGGCTCAGCCGCACCAAAGGGCGAGAGCTGCCGGCCACATCCGCAGAAGCAAGGGAAGCAGCGAAAAGTAGATCAGAGGCCAGCGCTGGATTCGCCGGAGCACAATGCTCCCACCCAAAGGTGTAGCGTTGTCGCCGAAGAGGGGAACCCGATCCCCTCTTGCCCAGGCTCGTGGGCGTTGACCCACCGGCGACCTCGTCAGGGACCCTCCAGCAGCAACCTATGAAGAAACCAAGCTGTCTCCCGCCACCATCACGTCCACAACCAAACTCTCTCGCCGCCCCTGCAATCCCCGGACGGTGCCTCCAAGAAGGAACACGACACGGACGTGCCGTCGCCGCCCGAAGCAGGGGACCTAGGCTTTCACCTAGCAGGGGACGGAAGGAGGGGGAGGATCCACACCACAGCCTCCAAGGAGGGGAACGGCGCCCAAGGCGTCGCCTTTGGTGTGACCGCCGCGCCGGCCAGGGGTTTCCCCCGGATCCAGCCCCGCCCGACGAGATCCGCGCAGCCGACAACCGAGAGCAGCGGCCTAAGCCACCAGGACCCAGATCTGGCCAAGGAAGGAGCAGATCGGGGCGGAGGGGATGGACTTCATCAGTGGCATACCTGCGGGGAGGGATGCACACCTGCGACTGTTGACCGCCGCCACCTCGTCACCCGCGAGACCGAGGAGGCGCCTAGCTCGCACCGGCAGAGCGGCCCACCGCCAGGACCACCCCACCCTCACCTGCCGGGGCCGCCGCCCCGCGTGCCGAGGCCCTGCCCGAGACGAGCAGCCGCCGAATCCCCGCCGCCATCTTCATCGGTGTCGAGCGCGCGCGCCGGAGCACACCTCAGGCGGCGGCGGAGAGGAAGGGGAGGGAGGAGGGGGGCGCGGCTGTGGCGGCTAGGGTTGCCCCCGAGTCGGCTCGGAGGAGACGACGCGGGGGAGGGTTACCCGAAGAGGTCCTGCCTCGGAGTACCTTTCTTCCTCCAAAGTGTTCAGCCCTACTGTGCCATTACTCGCCCATCAATGCCCAATGCCCAATGGTCTTGAGCAATCTATTTAGAGTTTGAGTCTCTTCCAACTTGTAATTTGGGCCCAAATTCTACCATATCTTAGGTTGAAGCTTTGATTAGATATTAGCCTTATTAGGACTAATTAGCTTCCAGATCCATAATAGTATTAGTAAGGCCAAGTGTAGTAAAACAATATTAACACTGATAGATAACTCCATTATAACAGACATAACTCTTGTTTCCTCTGACAAAAAGCACCCTGAAGGTGGCAGAAGGATGCGACACCGATAATTTGCATCATATGCATTTTCTTTAGAACATTTTCTGCCTTTGCAAACCAGGAAAATCAACTACCATTAGACCCCTCCCCCAAAAAATTAATATTCATATAGTCTTTGTACATATTCCTCATTTTGTTCGCATCCTCATGCACTGCTTGCTCAAGAGAAAACTACATAAAATCAGTTTATATGGAGTGCCAGCATTACGCAAATCAAATGGAAATTCAATTGTTGCAACTGAAGCACATATGACAAAACTATTGGGAGGAGCCGTTGAGTGACAAATGGGGGCGTAATACCTGCGGGCTCGTGAGGTCGTTGGGTATGTCGCCCGGTGCAGGATAGTGGCAGATCCAGCAATTGGAATTAGCCGGGGTGAGCATTTAAGGTCTATTTTTTGTATACAAATGCAAGTCTACTCCACCAAAATTCATAGAATTCTATTAACGAAAACATGAAAAACAGTAATAATACAAACAAACATGAAATATCTTCGAAACTACAAACATGAAATGTTGCCGCTTGAAATGCTCAAGATGCCACAATACAACCACACAATACCAAGTAATACTTACGACATGTCAAGCAAAAATTTATGAATGTAAATCTTTGCACAAGTGTGATAAGAGAGTTGTAACTTTTGATAAGATGGGAGTAATACCTTTAAGATGTAGTTGTATAAATAACATGAGGTGCTCAAGGTGAAAAAAGTTATATCTCTACAACTTTACAGTGTATATACCGCTTCGACAATGTCGTTTCTTTTAGAAATTTTCTTGCTCTCCTTTTGGTAACAAATGAGTCAATGGACTGCTCAGAGAAACAATTAAACTCATTTTTTTCTGCAATTTCTACAAATGAAGTTCAGAAACCACAAACAGGCCATCACCTGTGTTTGGCATTCCATCGAACAGGTGCACAACAATCTCATCCAGCAAAACATGTAGTTTATTTTTCTTCATTTTCGGCCACATGAACCAACGCAATTTATTTTAGTTGTCGCCACATCCTGCGAGGAGCTCCCCTCTGGCCGCAGCCCAATGGATGGGAACCAGAACGCCATTCGTGTTGTGCACAACCACAATGCTGGTATCCGCCGAGCAAGGAATCATGTAGTCACTGGAGCAGGCAAAGAAGCCAAATTAGATGAAAAAATCAAGTAATCACGAGATGGGTTTCCAATTCCAAATACACCCACTCGTAGCTTGAAAACAAAAGGCAATTTTGGATCGAATCCAATCAGACGGAAGGTAGCCCGAGTGTCCGACCACTGTTTTTTCTTTCAACTGCACAGTGGCGCCCAAGTGATCCTCCCATCCGGCCGCCACCCCCTCTCGCCCGTACTGCAGCCACCGCCACTCTGCACCGCCGCGCCACCGTCCACCCCAGCGTCCCTGGTGGCCGAAACAGAGCGCCGCCACCACGCCCGCAAAGGACCGGAGGAAGACGCCGCAACAGAGCGCCGCCACCCACGCCCACAAAGGTTCCCGGGAGAATACTTTGACTCGTGGAGCAGTGGATTAGTGTGGTTGGACGGAGTAGATATCGCCGGAGGGGGGAGCGTGGGCTTTGTTAGGCTCGACCTTGCCGCCGCCATGAAGGATTGAGAGGAGCGTTGTCGCGTCCCAAGGGAAGGAGGAGAAGGGTTGCGAACGAGGGAGTCCGTTCACTACGAGATGGGCTGCACACACCAGCCCACTACGAGCCCGGTTAGCCACAGGCCATGAAAAATGCTACCGGAGTAGCATCCCCTTTCGACATATGGCCCAGATTGCGGTGACTTCTGCAGGATGACGGGAACGAGAGTGAATCGGACGGCCATCGACATCTAAAGTACTAAATCCGATGGCTCATGAGTCTGATAGCGTAGGAGGCCTCCTAGAGTGCGCGGTTATAATGTTTCTAAATGCTCATGAAGGGCTAACCTCCATGCGTGCCAAATCACCCATAGGGTAACAATTACCAAGATGAATTCTTTTGAAGAGAGCATGTCCAAAAGTGTAAACAGCCATCGTTTTGCATCAGGTTCCTTGGTATTGTTCAGTGCTTCCACCAGATCCTGATCGTGCAATGCCAAAACACATCGAGCAACAGTGCGATGAAGCAAAGAATGTTGCCAAGAATCATCAGCGCCACATAAGGCAGATCGTGTAGTGGTAGACATATTCCGATGATGTAACAGGTCAGCTGTAGGGATTGACTGTTGGGCCAATCTCCATAAAAATATTTTCACCTTTGAGGGAACATCAACCTTCCACATCATCTCCCAAGACTTTTGCTCTCTGCCCGTATTTGAAGAATCTGATCGGCCCTCAAGCCAGGCTTCTCTTCTCATTTTTGTCTCCACAAGCATTCGATATGCAGAACGGACTAAGAAAACACTACTATTTTCATGTATCCAGGACCAAAAGTCCTCAATATGTCTTGTAAATAAAGGAGTCGGCATGATCGCGGAGGCATCTGTCGGCAAGAAAATGTCAGCAACGACAGCATGGTTCCATTCTGAACTTGGCAGGATCAGCTCGCTCACCAGCTGAGGGGGGGGGGGGGGTTCGCAACTTTGCTCAAAATTGGTCTCATGTTCGCTGGTCTCGGTAACCAGTTCTGCTGCCAAATGTGTGTCGTTTGTCCGTCTCCGATCCGCTAAATAAGACATTGAGTTAGTACCTCACGACCATCAAGGATGGCCCGCCATATCTGAGAAGGGGCTGAACATAGCTCGGCCTGCAAGAACTCAGCATTAGCGTGGTACTTTGCCTTCAGAATGCGCGCACTAAGAGATCCTGGGTCCATTAAGATCCTCCATGCTTGTCTAGCAAGTAAAGCTAGGTTAAACAGTTCTATGTCGCGGAAACCTAGACCTCCACAATATTTAGGTTGTGTCATCGTGCTCCATGAGACCCAACTTGGCTTCTGTTTCCCTTCCTTGCTGCCCCACCAAAACTTCCTGATCAACTAGTTGATGTGTTCACAAAGACCATGGGGGAGTTTGAAGCATGACATCGAGTAGACAGGAACAGCTTGTGCAACGGATTTAATTAGAACTTCCTTTCCTCCCACTGACAACAACTCCTCCATCCACCCCTTGACTTTGTTCCATACTCGGTCTTTTAATAATTTGAAGGCCCCATTCTTACAGTTTCCCACATCAGATGGCATTCCCAAATATCTATCAGAAAGTGATTCATTGGTGATATTCAAAGCAGTCTTCACCTCGGTTCTAAGAGAATTTGGACAGCCTTACTAAAGTAGACCGAGGATTTTGATAGATTTATTTTTTGACCCGAAGCATTGCAATAGTTCTCCCCCAAGGAAGATAACTCCATTGCTCCCACAGAGATGGCAGTGACAAAAAGCAGGCTATCATCTGCAAATAGCAAGTGGCTTACCGGCGGTGCCGACAGAGCCACTCGAATTCCACTGAGGTGTGGTGATTCATCTTGGGTTTTTAAGAGGCACGAAAGGCCCTCCGCTGCTAGCAAAAACAGGTATGAAGAAATAGGATCCCCCTGGCGGATTCCTCTTGAAGGTGTGAATTCCTCAAGCTTTCCACCATTAAACATAACAGAAAATTTGACTAATGTTACCATCCTCATAACTGAAGCAACCCACGATGGTGCAAATCCCATCTTGGTCATGATGGTTTCAAGATAATTCCACTCCACGCGATCATACGCCTTCATCATATCTAGTTTGACAGCACAAAATTTGTTTCTTTGAGCTTTATTTCTCTTCATAAAATGTAGGCACCCGTAAGCGGTAATAATGTTGTCAGTGATCAAACGTCCGGGGACAACGCAGATTTCTCTTTAGAGATAATATCAAAAAAAATCAATTTCAACCATTTAGATAAAACCTTGGAAGCAATCTTGTAAAGCACGTTGCACAAGCTAATAGGTCTGAACTGGGAGAGATTGGTAGGATCCTTAACCTTCGAAATTAAGACAAGAATTGTTTCATGAATTACCTCAGGGCTCTCCTCCCCACATAGTATACGCAATACCACATTTGTAACTTCAGTACCACAGAGCTCCCAATGCCTCTGAAAGAAGTGTGTCGGGTATCCATCTGGCCCCGGTGCCTTAGAGGGATACATCTAAAAGAGAGCTTTCTTTACCTCATCGCCTGTGTATGGGGCAGTCAGTCCCACATTCATATCTTGGGTAACTCTAACAGGAACACAATTGAGCACCATACCCACGCCCACCGTGCCTTCGACCTGAACAAGTTTTTATAGAAGTCATTCACGAGAGTAGCCATCTCTGCCGGATCGGTTATTGTAGTTCCATCGGAGCGCTCTAAGGACTTAATTGTATTCTTGCGACGGCGCATGCTAGCTCGCCTTTGGAAGAACTTAGTGTTCTTATCCCCATCCGTGAGCCAGTCAACACACGACCGCTGCCTCTGCATTGTCTCTTCCATATGATATAGTTCAACAAGTCGATCTGTAGCTTTTATGTCTGCATGTGAAGGCAAAGTTCTTTGAGGGTCATTCTGCAAAATGGCCAGCTCCCTTTTCAATTTTTTAATTTCCTTCCCAACACTTCCAATGGTCACACCGCTCCACTGTTTCAGCGACGCTGAAATGTCACTTAACTTTCTGCTCATTTGCTCACTTAACATGGCCTCGAGAGATGATCCAAAGACCTCGTGGCGCTCCCAATATGCCATGTACCTGAATAGCTTGTTCTTTATTTGCATCGGGGTGGGAGGCTCAAGCTGCAATCTAATCGGATAGTGGTCCGACGAGGCACCAGTTTCGTGACTAAGCATAGCGTTTGGAAAAATAGAGTTCCAGTCCGTATTCGCCAGAGCATGATCCAGGCGTACCCGGCAATATCCGCCACCCACCGCTTTCTTCTCAAACGTCCAAGGTTTTCCATGGTATCTGAGGTCAGCTAAGGCACATATATCAACAACGCCCGGGAACCCTTGGATTTGTGAACGTCTCCGTTGTCCCACTCCTACATGCTCGTGTGGATAGAAAACTATTGAAGTCTCCGATGCACAGCCACGGCAAAGTATTTGTGGTCAGGAGGGACTTAAGTAGATCCCAGGTCTTGTACATGTCTCCAACTTGTGCTTCCCCATACACACAAGTCAGTCTCCATTCATCGTGATTTGGAATTGATACAGTTGCATCAATATGATACTCGGAGTAACAAAAAACATCTAGTTTTATTCCATCATTCCAAAAAAGACCAATTTCGCCACTACAACCAACACTACTAACAACATAAGCATGATTAAAACCTAAAGTACCAGCAAGATTTTCGACACGTGCTTTTGAGATTTGTGTTACCACTATGCATAGCACTGTCGGGGCAAATTGCTTCGCGAGGTTGCGAAGCTCACGAATTGTCGCAGTTTTGCCCGCACCACGACAATTCCAACATAGAATATTCATTGTGCCCGGCGATATTCCACGCAGGATGTAAGTGCATCTAGTGCCCCTTAGTGATTTTGGTGTATTGAAAACTTATAGGTTAAGGGACTAATATGTTTATGAGTGTACACAGGTCTATAAGTCTATGAGGAGTTTGATATTTACAGAGAAAGTCGACCCCTAAAAATGAAGTTCTTCGACTGAAGACTTTGGATTTCTGAAGACTTTTTGAAGACTTTGAAAGTGAAGAAATTGGTGTGACCTTGAAGACTTGGTATTCATTTGAGGAACATGAAGCGTGAAGACTTTTGTCTTCATAGTTTCATTTTCTCTTTCTTGAGTCATAGGAAACACCGTACTGTTAAAGGGGGTCGAGGAAATACTAAGGAAAATTTTCCATGTGATGCTCAACTCAAAATCCTACACCTACCAATCCTTTCGAGTGAAGCCATTTGAAATCTCATATAGTTCAGTCAATTTCTTCAGTGACGGAGACGAAGTTCTTCTGGTCTCTGAGGAATTTGTTCTCACTGAGGAGTTAGGAATTCGCCAGTGCGGATTGCCTACACAGTGAGGAACATGATAGCCCTGAGGAATTTGTACCTCAAATTTTCGACCGTTGTTGTGCTACGCGCCAGCTATCCCAAAATATCTTATCCACCTAACGGTCATATCATTGAAGGGCATTTATGTCTTATCATGTCGGGCTGCTCCCTAGGCTATAAATAGCCGCCCCCTACAACCACTAGCTGGTTGGCAGCTCTGAGAGAAACTGACACTTGTCATTTGAGAGCATCCCTTCCTCCGAGGACTTTGAGCAAAAATCATCAAGTGAGGAAAAACCAAACCCAAACACCTACAAACCCAAAGTGATTGAGCATCACTGAAGAGATTGATCCTGCGTGGATCCGACGCTTGTTACCTTTGAAGATTGTGCTTCTTCCAGACGGTTAGGCGTCATGTTCTAGAGGATCCAAGAGGAATTGTGGATCGCCGAGTGATCGAGTTTGTGAAGGTTCGGAAGTCACCTGAAGACTTACCATGAGTGAATGGACGAGGTCTGTGTGACCTTAGTTTAAGGAGAATACGGTGAGGACTGTGTGTCCGGGACTGTGTGTCCTCATGTTTAAATACCTAGCCGCTCCAACTAGATGTACAACTGAGACAACAGTTGGAACTAGTCTACCAAATCATTGTCTTCACCAAGCCAACTGGTTCTATTTCCTCAACTCTTTCATTTCCTCATTACTGTGTTGTGTGCTTGTCATATCTGTGTTTGAAGACTTTGACTGAAGACTTTCTCAATTTTCTCAGTTCAATTTCTTCAGTCTGTTTGTCTTCATCCTGTGCTATCCTGTGATCACGCTTTCTGTACTCTGTGCTTGTCTTCATTTCATCATGATGACTATGCTTGTGTTCTGTTATGTTTACTTTTGACTACTTATTCCGCTGCAACTAGTTCTTCGCTAAGAAATTTTCTCACCCGCAAATTCCTCAGTGAAGAATTCATAAAAATCGCCTATTCACCCCCCTCTAGTCGATATAATGCACTTTCACGGGAGGTCGCCGATTTTGCTTCAGATTTGTTGTCTTGCACGATACCTTTTGTAACGCCCTCGATGCGGCTATATCTCCCACGTGTCAAGGCACGACTTAGAGGGATAACCGCATTGAAAGCAATGTCGCAAGTGAGGTAATCTTCACACAATCCATGTAATAAATAAAGGGGAAAGATACATAGTTGGCTTACAGTCGCCACTTCACACAATACATAAATAAACATTCATCATCCAGATTACACTCAAGGTCCGACTACGGTACCAAAATGAAAGAAGACTACCCCAAATGCTACATAGATCCCCGGATCACCCCAACTGGGCTCCACTACTGATCATCTGGAAAAGAAACATAGTAACGGCCACGTTCCTCGTCGAACTCCCAAGTGAGCTCGGTCGCGTCATCTGCACTGGCATCGTTGGTACCTGCAACTGTTGTGGTAGAATCTGTGAGTCACGGGGACTCAGCAATCTCACACCCGCGAGATCAAGACTATTTAAGCTTATAGGTAGGAAAGAGGTAGTGAGGTGGAGCTGCAGCAAGCGACTAGCATATATGGTGGCTACAACGCAAAAGAGAGCGAGAAGAGAAGGCAAAGCACGATCGTGAAGCTAGAAGTGATCCTAGAACAACCTACGTCAAACATAACTCCAACACCGTGTTCACTTCCCGGACCCCGCCGAGAAGAGACCATCACGGTTACACATGTGGTTGATGTGTTTTAATTAAGGTCAACTTCGGGTTTTCTACAACCGGACATCAACAAATTCCCATCTGCCTCATAACCGCGGGCACGGCTTTCGAAAGATAATACCCTGCAGGGGTGTCCCAACTTAGCCCATTGTAAGCTCTCACGGTCAACGAAGGATATTCCTTCTACCAGGAAGACCCGATCAATCTCGGAATCCCGGACTACAAGACATTTCGACAGCAATAAAACAAGTCCAGCAAAGCCGCCCGATTGTGCCGACAAATCCTGATAGGAGCTGCACATATCTCGGTCTCAGGGCACATCCGGATTGTCCAAACTTCCGGTAGGCGAACCCAGAGTTGCCCCTGGTGGCCACTGGCGGCTGACGGTTTGGACCAGCAATCGAAGGAGAACTGGCCCGGGGGTTAAAATAAAGATGACCCTTGAGTCTGCAGAACCCAAGGAAAAAAGGCTTAGGTGGCAAATGGTAAAACCAATGTTGGGCCTTGCTGGAAGAGTCTTATTCAAAGCGAACTGTCAAGGGGGTCCCATAAATCACCCAACTGTGTAAGGAACGCAAAATCCGGGAACATAACACCGGTATGACGGAAACTAGGGTGGCAAGAGTGGAACAAAACACCAGGCAAAAGGCCGAGCCTTCCACCCTTTACCAAGTATATAGATGCATTAATTAAATAAGAGGTATTGTGATATCCCAACAAGTAAACATGTTCCAACAAGGAACAACAAGTCCATGTTCCAACAAGGAACAAACTTCATCTTCACCTGCAACTAGCAACGCTATAAGAGGGGCTGAGCAAAGCGGTAACATAGCCAATCAACGGTTTGCTAGGACATGGATGGTTAGGGGCTGACATGGCAATATAGGAGGCATGATATAGCAAGTGGTAGGTATCGCAGCATAGGCATAGCAAAAGAGCGAGCATCTAGCAAGCAAAGATAGAAGTGATTTCGAGGGTATGGTCATCTTGCCTGCAAGGTTCTCAGAGTTGTCGAAAGCTTGGTCCTCGAAAGCGTTCTCAACAGGTTCCTCGTTCACGTACTCGTCTCCCGGCTCTACCCAAAGCAAGAACACAAGCAAAGAGGACAAATATCAATCACGATGCAATGCGCAAGCAACATGATGCAAAACATGGCATGATATGCGAGATGTGATATGCAATGCATATGCATGCTCCGGAAGGACAAGGATGAACAAGGCATAATCTTGGAAAACCAAGTATGCCACTGGATAGGTGAGGTGATTTCGGTTGAAATCGATATAAAGATCACCGGAATCGGATGCACGGTTTGCAAATGACAAGCAAAACAAGAATGACAAGAATCTGTCATTAACAGCATGATGCTACTTAGCAAGCAACAAGAATTTAAGCTACTGCAACCAAACATATCAACAAAGTATATGAAAGTAATCTACACAAGATGATTGACAAAAGATGAACACTGAGCTACGGCTAAATCACACCACAACAGGTTCAAACAAGCATGGCAAAAGTGCAAAAGATAACAGGTTCACAGACTTAGTGAAAATAACAACATAGCAGAAATTAACATCATGATGACATGTTTAGAGCAATGAAACAACATGCTAAAAGATCAGGACATAGAAAAATAAGACATGAAATGAATCTAATCAAAGCACTTGACAAAAGTCCCTTACTAACCATAAGCCAAAAAGGATCAGAAAATATGATTACAACCATGTCAAATAAGCAAGTTTTGTTACAGGTTTCAGACTTAGCAGAAAACTGGACATGTCAAAAACAGATAACGAGTAGGCATGTTCGTGAGCTTGATACACTCACTACAGAGCATTGCATGATAAACCAAGCATACATACATCAAGAAGACATGGCATAGGAACTAGATATGGCAAGAATAACATCATAGCATGCAAGGATAAACTACACCAAGCTTGGCAAATTCGAAAAACATGTAAACAATCTGCCAGTAGCATTTTATAGCAAAAGTAGAGCTTGATTGACTCAAGCTATGGCACTCCATAAATACATACAAAGGCATGTATGGATAGAGAAAATCCTCAAGTTCAAAACACCCTTACTGATGATGCTCAAAATATGCATAGATCTCTCTGAAACAACATGAACACATGGCATAAAAATAACAACAGGCAGAGACAGTGAAAATACTAAGTCTCTGAAATCAGCAACATCAAGTGCCCTAGTTTGCATGCTTGTGCTAGTCACCACAAAGATCACTAAAATACATGGCATAATTATCTGGAAAGGTAAGATGGCATATTACAAAACTCATGTAGGACTCAACTTCATAGGAGGTAAACATCAATCATGGCAAAAATGACAAACGTGCATGTTCAGATAAGATCCAGAAACTAACATCACATAGCCCTCTTCTAACAGCATTTCGGGCATCAAAGTGACCTCAAATGAAAATGATGCAATGGAACGAAATGATGTACTCTTCGAGGTGAACAATTTGACATATTATACGCATGAAACGGAGCTACGGATGTAAAGTTATGGCACGATGAACAGGTGACACTGATGCAAGAATATTAGGACTTAGTGAAAAAAAAGGGGGAGAAGTCAACCCAGGCACGCGGATCGAGGACGGATCTGGATCGGCTCGAGGGCGCGCGGCTCGAGGCCGGCTCCGGCAAGGGTGGACGGCGGCGAGGTGCGGCGGGGCGACGCCGGCGAGGTCGCGGGCGGCGTGGGCGGCGGGGAGGCGACCGGGCGGCGGGGCGCGGCGACCGACGTCGGAGAAGAAGAGGACGGCTGCGGGGCGGCCGCGGAGGAGATGGCCGGCGAGGCGAGCGCCGGTCGGGCGGCGGCGGCGGCGGGCGCCGGCCGGGCGAGAGGCGCGTGGGCGCGGGCGACCCTGGGCGGCGGCGCGAAGGATCCGGGCCCCGCGGGCCTGGCGCGGGCCCCGCGGGCCGGCGGAGGCGGGCGGCGGCGAAGTGGGCTCAGATCCGCCACGTGGCACCCTCTGATTGGGTGCGGGCGGCGGCGCGGGTGTGTCCGGCGGCGGACGGACACGTCCGGCGCGGAGAGAGGAGCGGGGCTAGGGTTTGGACCCGAAATTGGAGGGTAGGCACATATTTATAGGTAGAAGGAGCTAGGAAGCTCCAAATGGAGAGCGGTTTTCGGCCACGCGATCGTGATCGAACGGCGGTGGACATGGGAGTGTCTTAGGTGGGTTATTGGGCTGTTTTGAAGGGGTGTTGGGCTACAACACACACGAGGCCTTCACGGTTACCTGGTTAACCGTTGGAGTACCAAACGACCTCCGATTGACCCGAAACTTGACAGGCGGTCTACCGGTGCTATACCGAGGCCGCTTGGCAAACCTCGGTCCAATACGAGAAAGTTTAATACCCGCTCACGAAGAAATGTAAAAGGGGACGCCGGGGAACATAGGAGCGCCGGATTGCAAAACGGACAACGGGGAAAAAGCTCGGATTTATGAGAAGAACACGTATGCGAATGCGATGCACATGATGACATGATATGAAATGCATGACATGAACAAAATGCAAAACGAAGGGAAACCCAACCACGGAGGAAATATCATAACACATAGCCGAAAATGGCAAGAGTTGGATACAAATATGGCAAGTTACATCTGGGGCGTTACACCTTTCTTCCCACCACTCTTCTCTGAGACCTTCTCAGCGCTGGTACGAGCTCTTATCGGGTCTTGCTTCGGAGGCGGGCTTGGGGGCACATAGGTGGTCAAAGCCAAATAGTTTCCAATGTCCACACTCATCAAAACACCATCCACATTGCCATGAGCAGTGGAGCGCTTTCTGTTAGCTTTTGTATCTTCCATAACAGCATCTGCATCGTGGTCTTCATGGGGTTCCATCTTCGGTTGGCTGTTATTTCCACCACCACGACCATCAAAACGGCCCCTAGCATGGCGGCCTCGACGTCCGCGGCCTCGGCCCCCTCCTGGACCCGAGCCAACTCGCATGTTCTAGGTGGCCTTCAAGTCCTTCAAGTACAGAGCAGACGATGCATCGATGCCATCACCATGTTCTTTATGAACGTGGCCGAGATGACCACAAACAGCGGACCAATCCGGCAGCCTCTCGTACTTCACTTTGTATATTTGTCGCTTCGAGTCACGGATCATTGAGACGGCGTTTTTCAGAGGCTTGTGCACATTGATTCTAATCCAAACACGGTTGAAGTTTCCCGCGAAATCCTGCTTTATAGGCTTGGCAAACAGAACCTCTCCCACTTTTGCTGCTAAGGCTGGCACCCGATGTGCGTACTTGTCCGGAACATCATGGATTTGAATCCAGATGTCAATTGTATCGAGGTTGACCAAAGATGGTTTGGTGACTCCATCATAAGGGGCGATCACGACAGCATTGCCTCTGAATTCCAGGGCCCTTCCTGCATGATGCGCTCCCAATCTCCGAGACAAAAAACTTGTTGAGTGTAGAGGTTGTCTTCCAAGGGGCGAAACTTGACGTCGTGTGCAAGACCCCATGCTGCACGCATGTTCCTGAAGAACCATGATTGGCTATAGGATTTTTGGATGTGGACACGGGCCACTGCCATCCACCTGGTAGCCTCTGGTAGCGCTTCGTTCTCATCGAAGACAACGTCGTCAAGATCCTCTTCAGGCAGGCCGAGTTTGGCCATCATCTTTTCCACGTCGCTTGTGGCGCTTGATCCGGACGCTCCAGCGCGAGATCCTTCCGCAACCATGATCGAAAACTTGCCCAAGAGAAAACTATCAGGCGATAAAGCGAGAGAAAAATATACTCCTGATAGAAAGACGGAACAAAATCGCTCCAGAAAAACCCAAGCTCATAACCGATCAGAAAAAAACGTGACAAGAAACAGACGGGCGCGACTATGTCTCGCCTTCAGCGCGTCCTGGCTTCGGACTCCCTGAAGTGCGAGCGAGCTGGGCCGGTCACAGCCTTTTTTTCCTTCTCTTTTTACGTTTTCTGTTTTACTTTTATTAATTTTTCTTGTACATTAAATTACTATAAATATATATTACAAAAAGTACTCTTCAAAAAACATTTGAAAAAATGTTAATCATGTATATCAAAATATTCAACAATTATTTGGAAAATGTTGAATAAGTATTTTTAAGAAAATGCTGAACAAGTATATGAAAAAAATCGAAATTTTATTTGAAAAATGTTGAACAAGTATTTAAAAATAATGTTGAATAAATATTTGAAAAAAAGTTGAGCAAGTATTTGAAAAATGTTGAAGAAGTATTTGAAAAAATGTTGATCATGTATATAAAAATGTAGAATTAAAAAAAAGGAAAATGTTGAACAAGTATTTAAAAAAATGTTGATCATGTATATAGAAATGCTGAACGGGTATTTTAAAATGTAGAACAAGTATTTGAAGAAATGTTGAACATGTATGTAAAATGTAGAATTAAAACAAAAAGAAACAAATGAAAAATGAAACGAAATGGAAAATAAAAAAGAAAAGAATGACAAATTAGACAAGAAAAAAAGAGAAAACAAAGACAAACCAGAAAGGACCGGCTCTGGTCGCCTCTAGTAGGTCGCGATCCTACTAGTAACCAATAACTACTCGCGGGCGTACTGGTTAATTGTGCCGGTGATCACCCTGGAGACCATTGTTCGATCCCTGGGTGCGCGTTGTGGAAACAGACTACCACTGCAGTTGCTAAATGGGCCGACCCGTTCGGTCTGTGGTGTGTGAGACATGTACGATTAACATTCTATTTGGCACGCGCTAGGTCGCTACCCAACGACCTGAGGGTGAAATAGGTTCTCCCATTGTAGGCCACATATAGCCACGCTCTTAACTGGATCTATGTGGATCCACCCTATAGATGAAGCGCGTCCGTATTATGTGGCTGTTAGAGCCACGAAAGCCAACTAGCGCTCACTGCAATGCCCGGTTGGGCTGGCCCATGAAGGCGGAGCATAGAGAATTTATAGCGCTAAAAAATAGCTCTATGGAGGATTCAAACTCGTGTTGTTGCACTCCTATACGAGTTCGGCTAGTCACTAGAGATACTAAATACTAGTGACTGATAGTATCGCCAACTATCGCTCCTTTTATTCCCGATTTTTCAACCTCCGCCCGCTAAAATGGGCCGGCCCAACACTATTTCCTCGATGCGAGACTTGCTTATAGAACTGCTTAATGCGATAAATAGTCACTGCGGAAACAGGCTACCATTGCAGTTGCTAATGGGCCGGCCAGTTCAGTCAGTGGTGTGTGAGACATGTATGAGTAACATTCTATTTGGCACGCGCTAGGTCGCTACCCAACGACCTGAGCATGAAATAGGTGCTCCCATTGTAGGCGACATATAGCCGCGCCCTTAACTGGACCTACGTGGATCCTCCCTATAGATGAAGCAATTCCGTATTATGTTGCTTTTAGCGCCACTGAAGCCAACTGGCGCTCACTGTAGTGCCTCGTTGGGCTAGCCCATGAACACGGAGCATAGCGAATTTATAGCGCAAAAAAGTAGCTCCCTGCAGGATTCAAACTCGCGCCGTTGCATTCCTATACGAGCTTGGCTAGTCACTAGAGCTGCTAAATACTAGTGACTGATAATATCCCCAATTACTTAAGAACAATTGTGGCCACGCTATTTGTTTCACAACACAGTCTACTGTATCACTTAGATTTTTGTATTCTTTGAACTTTTTTTTGGCAAAACAACATTATTTTGAAAATATGTGAACAAAATTTGGAAGTTCGCATATTTCAAAAAAAAATCACTAACATACAAAAAGAAAACTTCACGCATTAGAAATAGTTCATGATTTCAGAAAAGCTCACAAAATTGGTAAGGCTCACTAATTTGAAAAATGAATGCAAGTGTAAAAAAAACTTGACGGATTTGAAAAGTTCCAAGATTTCGAAGAAGTTCACTAATAGAGAAAATTTCACAAACATGGAAAAAGTTCACAAGTTTGAAAAAAATTCACAGATTTGAAAAAGTTCACGAATTTGAAAAAGTGTGAATAAAATTTGGAAGTACAAAGATTTCAAAAGAAATCATGAACATGCAGAACAAAGTTGGCCTATTAAAAAAAGTTCACGAATTATTAAAAGTTTACGCAGGTAAAAAAAGTTCACAAAATTGAAAAGGTTCAATAATTTGAGAAATAAGTTCACAAATTTTAAGAATGATCATGGGTTTGAAAAATGTTCACGAATTTGAAAACTTCACAGATTTAGGAAAAGTTCACTAATTTGAGAAAATGTTCACGAAAATAAGTCCATGAAATTTGAAAAAAAAAGTCCACGAATTTGAAAAGGTTCATGCATTTGAAGAAAAAGTAATAGGAAAAACAAAATAAAACAAAAAGGGAAAAAGGGCGGCTACCTGCCTTACATTGGACGCACAACAGGAAAGTAAAAACGAATAAAGAAATTAGGCACGCTAGGTAAACTTTCCTAGTCTTTTTAAGGGAAAAGCCTCTTGGCACTTTATTGCGTAAACTTTCCTAGTTTTTTTTTTTGACAGGATAAACTTTCCTAGTTGGTTACTGGGCGTGGTGCTAAACCCTGAGAGCACGTCATGCGTACTATTTTTTTGAACTTTAAAGAAAAGTAGATGGGCCGCAGGCCCATGGCGGAGGGGCTCGTGCATCGGTCGGCTAAATAGCCTATAAGCGGCACTAAGGCTGGAATAGGATCCAGTTGTGAACTGGTCCCTAATCACTTACACCATCTTACGTACACAGGAGATCAGACGGCCACGTGTGTTTCCCTCTAGTTAGGGTTTTGGTTTCCTCCCGGAGGCGACCGAGCCGCCGTCGAGATTTTATCCTCCCCTGCTACGTTCCTCTATCTTCGGCGACCGTTTTCGACGCTGGGAGCGGTCGTGGGCCGCGGCCTTGCTTCTGCTTGGCTAGGGGCCGGTGGAGCTAGGGTTCCTCCCAAGAAACAACCCGATCAGCTACCCATCGGGTTAGGGTTTCGATGTCTTCAGACGCGGCGGCGGACGCAGCGGCAGTAGATGATGTTGAGGCAATGATGAGAGAGCTGGGATTGAAGGAGGAAGACCTTGATGATGTGATATTTGATGAGAAGGAAGCCCCCGCAGACGAGCCTAGATGGATCATGCTTGCCAAGGTCAATACCACCAAGACGTATAGCCAGACCTGGTTCTACAGGAACATGCGAGCGGCGTGGGATGCTGCGCAGGCAGTGAAGTTCAAACCCCTTGAAGAGAACCTGTACACCATCCAGTTCTCATGCTTGGGAGATTGGGAGAGGGTGATCAATGATGGGCCATGGAATTTCAGAGGAGATGCAGTTGTGACGGCTCGTTATGATGGATTCTCGAAGCCGTCGGCGGTCAAGCTGGAGACGATCGACATATGGATTCAAATCCACGATGTGCCCGACTTGTATGCCCATATGATTACGCCTCTGGCAGCGAAGGTGGGGGAAGTTCTGTTTACAGAGCCCTCATCACACGACTTCATCGGCAATTTCTATCGGGTGTGGGTTCAGATCAATGTCTCTAAGCCTTTGAAGAATGCAGTATCCATGGTCAGAGACGGGAAGAGGCAGATCTACAGGATCAAGTACGAGAAGCTACCTGACTGGTGTGCCGTGTGTGGTATGCTCGGGCATCTGTATAAGGAACATGGGAACGGGATCCATCCCCCGTCTGCCTTAGTTTTTAAGGATCTGCGCGCGAGTTGGGCTATGCGGACTGGCAGAGGCCCTGGGGGAGGCCGAGGCAATCGTGGAGGACGAAGAGGAGGTCGCTCGGGTGGTAGAAACAACAACAGATATGAGGAGGGCAACACTAGCTACTCTGCTGCTAATGTTATGGGAAAAACAGGGATGGCCACAGCGTCGGCTGAAGGAAATATGCCCTAGAGGCAATAATAAAGTTATTATTTATTTCCTTATTTCATGATAAATGTTTATTATTCATGCTAGAATTGTATCAACCGGAAACATGATACATGTGCGAATACATAGACAAACAAAGTGTCACTAGTATGCCTCTACTTGACTAGCTCGTTGATCAAAGATGGTTATGTTTCCTAGCCATAGACACGAGTTGTCATTTGATTAACGGGATCACATCATTAGGAGAATGATGTGATTGACATGACCCATTCCATTAGCTTAGCACCCGATCGTTTAGTATGTTGCTATTGCTTTCTTCATGACTTATACAAGTTCCTATGACTATGAGATTATGCAACTCCCGTTTGCCGGAGGAACACTTTGTGTGCTACCAAACGTCACAACGTAATTGGGTGATTATAAAGGAGCTCTACAGGTGTCTCCAAAGGTAGATGTTGGGTTGGCGTATTTCGATATTAGGATTTGTCACTCCGATTGTCGGAGAGGTATCTCTGGGCCCTCTCGGTAATGCACATCACTTAAGCCTTGCAAGCATTGCAACTAATGAGTTAGTTGCGAGATGATGTATTACAGAACGAGTAAAGAGACTTGTCGGTAACGAGATTGAACTAGGTATTGGATACCGACGATCGAATCTCGGGCAAGTAACATACCGATGACAAAGGGAACAACGTATGTTGTTATGCGGTCTGACCGATAAAGATCTTCGTAGAACATGTAGGAGCCAATATGGGCATCCAGGTCCTGCTATTGGTTATTGACCGGAGACATGTCTCGGTCATGTCTACATTATTCTCGAACCGTAGGGTCCGCACGCTTAAAGTTTCGATGACAGTTATATTATGAGTTTATGAGTTTTGATGTACCGAAGGAGTTCGGAGTCCCGGATGAGATCGGGGACATGACGAGGAGTCTCGAAATGGTTGAGACGTAAAGATCGATATATTGGACGACTATATTCGGACATCGGAAAGGTTCTGAGTGATTCGGGTATTTTTGGAGGTACCGGGGAGTTACGGGAATACAGGGAAGAGTATTGGGCCTTATTGGGCCTTAGTGGGAAGGAGCCAGGAGGTGGCGCACGCCCCTCCCAAGCCCAGTCCGAATTGGACAAAGGGTTTGGGGCGCGGCCCCCCTCTCCCTTCCTTCTCCACTCCCCTCCTTTCCCCCCTTCTCCTAGTTGGACTAGGAAAGGTGGAATCCTACTCCCGGTGGGAGTAGGACTCCCCTTGGCGCGCCCCTTCTAGGCCGGGCCCCCTCCTCCCTTGCTCCTTTGTATACGGGGGCAGGGGGCACCCCATGGACACACAAGTTGATCTTCGTGATCGTTCCTTAGCCGTGTGCGGTGCCCCCCTCCACGATATTACACCTCGGTCATATTGCAGCGGTGCTTAGGCGAAGCCCTGCGACGATTGAACATCAAGATCGTCACCACGCCGTCGTGCTGACGAAACTCCTCCCCGAAGATTTGCTGGATCGGAGCCCGGGGTGCGTCATCGAGCTGTACGTGTGCCAAGAACTCGGAGGTGCCGGAGTAACGGTGCTTGGATCGGTCGGACCGTGAAGACGTACGACTACATCAACCGCGTTGATATAACGCTTCCGCTTTCGGTCTACGAGGGTACGTAGACAACACTCTCCCCTCTCGTTGCTATGCATCACCATGATCTTGCGTGTGCGTAGGAATTTTTTTGAAATTACTACGTTCCCCTACAGTGGCATCAGAGCCTAGGTTTTTATGGTTTGATGTTATATGCACGAGTAGAACTCAATTGAGTTGTGGGCGATATAAGTCATACTGCCTACCAGTATGTCATACTTTGGTTCGACGGTATTGTTGGATGAAGCGGCCCGGACCGACATTACGCGTACGCTTACGCGAGACTGGTTCTACCGCCGTGCTTTGCACACAGGTGGCTGGCGGGTGTCAGTTTCTCCAACTTTAGTTGAACCGAGTGTGGCTACACCCGGTCCTTGTGAAGGTTAAAACGGAGTCTATTTGACAAACTATCGTTGTGGTTTTGATGCGTATGTGAGATTGGTTCTTGCTTAAGCCCGTAGCAGCCACGTAAAACTTGCAACAACAAAGTAGAGGACGTCTAACTTGTTTTTGCAGGGCATGTTGTGATGTGATATGGTCAAGATGTGATGAGATATAAGTTGTTGTATGAGATGATCATGTTTTCTTGAAGTTGTCGGCAACTGGCAGAAGCCTTATGGTTGTCTCATTATTGCATAAGATGCAAGTGCCAAATAATTGCTTTACTTTATCGCTATGCGATAGCAATAGTTGCAAGAGCAATAGTTGGCGAGACGACCACGTGACGACACATTGATATAGATCAAGATGATGGAGATCATGGTGTCGTGCCGGTGACGATAGAGATCATGATGGTACTTTGGAGATGGAGATCAAAGGCGCAAGATGATCATGGCCATATCATGTCACATATATTTGCATGTGATGTTTATCTTTTATACATCTTATCTTGCTTTGATTGACGGTAGCATTTTAAGATGGTCTCTCACAAATTATCAAGAAGTGTTTTCCCTGAGTATGCACCGTTGCCAAAGTTCGTCGTGCCCAGACACCACGTGATGATCGGGTGTGATAAGCTCTACGTCCATCTACAACGGGTGCAAGCCAGTTTTGCACACGTGGAATACTCGGGTTATACTTGACGAGCCTAGCATATGCAGATAGGGCCTCGGAACACGGAGACCGAAAGGTCGAGCGTGAATCATATAGTAGATATGATCAACATAATGATGTTCACCATTGAAGACTAATCAATTTCACGTGATGATCGGTTATGGTTTAGTTGATTTGGATCACATGATCACTTAGAAGATTAGAGGGATGTATATCTAAGTGGGAGTTCTTAAGTAATATGATTAATTGAACTTTAATTTATCATGAACTTAGTCCTGGTAGTATTTTGCAAATTATGTTGTAAATCAATAGCTCGCGTTGTTGCTTCCCTATGTTTATTTTGATATGTTCCTAGAGAAAATTGTGTTGGAAGATGTTAGTAGCAATGATGCGGATTGGATCCATGATCTGAGGTTTATCCTCATTGCTGCACAGAAGAATTATGTCCTTGATGCACCGCTAGGTGACGGACCTATTGCAGGAGCAGATGCAGACGCTATGAACGTTTTGCTAGCTCAATATGATGACTACTTAATAGTTTAGTGCACCATGCTTAACGGCTTAGAATCGGGACTTCAAAGAAGTTTTGAACGTCATGGACCATATGAGATGTTCCAGGAGTTGAAGTTAATATTTCAAGCAAATACCCGAGTTGAGAGATATGAAGTCTCCAACAAGTTCTATAGCTAAAAGATGGAGGAGAATCGCTCAACTAGTGAGCATGTGCTCAGATTGTCTGGGTACTACAATCGCTTGAATCAAGTGGGAGTTAATCTTCCAGATAAAATAGTGATTGACAGAATTCTCTAGTCACCATCACCAAGTTAGTAGAACTTCGTGATGAACTATAGTATGCAAGGGATGACGAAAACGACTCCCGAGCTTTTCATAATGATGAAATCGATGAAGGTAGAAATCAAGAAAGAGCATCAAGCGTTGATGGTTGACAAGATCACTAGTTTCAAGTAAAGGGCAAAGGGAAGAAGGGGAACTTCAAGAAGAACGGCAAGCAAGTTGCTGCTCAAGTGAAGAAGCCCAAGTCTGGTCCTAAGCCTGAGACTAAGTGCTTCTACTGTAAAGGGATTGGTCACTGGAAGTGGAACTACCCCAAGTATTTGGTGGATAAGAAAGGATGGCAAAGTGAACAAAAGTATATTTGATATACAGATTATTGATGTGTATTTTACTGGTGTTCGTAGCAACCCCTCGGTATTTGATACTGGTTCAGTTGCTAAGAAGTAGTAACTCGAAACGGGAGTTGCAGAATGAACAGAGACTAGTTAAGGGTGAGGTGACGATGTGTGTTGGAAGTAGTTCCAAGATTGATATGATCATCATCGCACACTCCCTATACTTTCGGGATTAATGTTGAACCTAAATAAGTGTTATTTGGTGTCTGCGTTGAGCATGAATATGATTTGATCATGTTTATTGCAATACGGTTATTCATTTATGTAAGAGAATAAATTGTTGTTCTGTTTACATGAATAAAATCTTATATGGTTACACACCCAATGAAAATGGTTCGTTGGATCTCGATCGTAGTGATACACATATTCATAATATTGAAACCAAAAAGATGAAAAGTTAATAATGATAGTGCAACTTATTTGTGGCACTGCCGTTTAGGTCATATTGGTGTAAAGCACATGAAGAAACTCCATGCTGATGGAATTTTGGAATCACTTGATTATGAATCACTTGATGCTTGCGAACCATGCCTCATGGGCAAGATGACTAAGACTCCGTTCTCCAGAACAATGGAGCGAGCAACATATTTGTTGGAAATTATACATACTGATGTATGTGGTCCGATGAATATTAAGGCTCGCGACAAGTATCATTATTTTCTGACCTTCACAGATGATTTGAGCAGATATGGGTATATCTACTTGATGAAACATAAGTCTGAAACATTTGAAAAGTTCAAAGAATTTCAGAGTGAAGTGGAGAATCATCGTAACAAGAAAATAAAAGTTTCTACGATATGATCGTGGAGGAGAATATTTGAGTTACGAGTTTGGTCTTCAGTTAAAATAATGTGAAATAGTTTCACTACTCACGCCACCTGGAACACCACAGCATAATGGTGTGTCCGAACGTCATAACCGTACTCTATTGGATATAGTACAATCTATGATGTTTCTTACCGATTTACCAATATCATTTTGGGATCATGCATTAGAGACAGCTGCATTCACGTTAAAAAGGGGCACCATCTAAGTCCGTTGAGACGACACAATATGAACTATGGTTTGACAAGAAACCAAAGTTGTCGTTTCTTAAAGTTTGGGATTGTGATGCTTATGTGAAAAAGTTTCATCCTGATAAGCTCAAACCCAAATCGGAGAAATATGTCTTCATAGGATACCCAAACGAGACAGTTGGGTACACCTTCTATCACAGATTCGAAGGCAAGACATTCGTTGCTGAGAATGGATACTTTCTAGAGAAGGAGTTTCTCTCGAAAGAAGTGAGTGGGAGGAAAGTAGAACTTGACAAGGTAATTGTACCTGCTCCCTTATTGGAAAGTAGTTCATCACAGAAATCTATTCCTGTGACTACTACACCAATTAGTGAGGAAGTTAATGATGATGATCATGTAACATCAGATCAAGTTACTACCGAATCTCGTAGGTAAACCAGAGTAAGATCCGTACCAGAGTGGTACGGTAATCCTGTTCTGGAAGTCATGTTACTAGAACATGACGGACTTGCGAACTATGAGGAAGCGATGATGAGCCCAGATTCCGCGAAATGGTTTGAGGCCATGAAATCTAAGATATGATCCATGTATGAGAACAAAGTATGGACTTTGATGGATTTGCCCGATGATCGGCAAGCCATAGAATATAAATGGATCTTCAAGAGGAAGGCGGACGCTGATAGTAGTGTTACTATCTACAAAGCTAGAATTGTCGCAAAAGGTTTTCGACAAGTTCAAGGTGTTGACTACGATGAGAGTTTCTCACTCATATCTATGCTTAAGTCTGTCCGAATTATGTTAGCAATTGCCGCATTTTATGAAATCTGGCAAATGGATAAACAAAACTGCATTCCTCAATGGATTTATTAAAGAAGAGTTGTATACGATGCAACTAGAAGGTTTTGTCGATCCTAAAGGTGTTAACAAAATATGCAAGCTCCAGCGATCCATCTATGGACTGGTGCAAGCATCTCGGAGTTGGAATATACGCTTTGATAAGATGATCAAAGCATATAGTTTTATACAGACTTGCGGTGAAGCCTGTATTTACAAGAAAGTGAGTGGGAGCACTACAACATTTCTGATAAGTATATGTATGACATATTGTTGATCGGAAATAATGAAGAATTATTCTGCAAAGCATAAAGGAGTGTTTGAAAGGAGTTTTTTAAAGAAAGACCTTGGTAAATCTACTTACATATTGAGTATCAAGATCTATAGAGATAGATCAAGACGCTTGATAAGTTTTTCAATGAGTACATACCTTGACAAAATTTTGAAGTAATTCAAAAATGTAACAGTCAAAGAAAGAGTTCTTGCTTGTGTTACAAGGTGTGAAAATGAGTAAGACTCAAAACCCGACCACGGCAAAATATAGAAAGAGAATGAAAGTCATTCCCTGTGCCTTGGCCATAGGTTCTATAAAGTATGCCATGCTGTGTACCAGATCTATTGTATACCCTACACTGATTTTGGCAAGGGAGTACAATAGTGATATAGGAGTAGATCACTGGACAGCGGTCAAAATTATCCTTAGTGAAATAAGGATATGTTTCTCGATTATGGAGGTGACAAAAAGGATCGTCGTAAAGGGTTATGTCGATGCAAGTTTTGACACCAATCTAGATGACTCTAAGTCTCAATCTAGATACATATTGAAAGTGGGAGCAATTAGCTAGAGTAGCTCCAAGCAGAGTATTGTTGACATAGAAATTTGCAAAATACATACGGATCTGAATGTAGCAGACCCGTTGACTAAGATTCTCTCACAAGCAAAACATGATCACACCTTAGTACTCTTTGGGTGTTAATCACATAGCGATGTGAACTAGATTATTGACTCTAGTAAACCCTTTGGGTGTTGGTCACATGATGATGTGAACTATGGGTATTAATCACATGGTGATGTGAACTATTGTTGTTAAATCACATGCCGATGTGAACTAGATTATTGACTCTAGTGCAAGTGGGAGACTGAAGGAAATATGCCCTAGAGGCAATAATAAAGTTATTATTTATTTCCTTATTTCATGATAAATGTTTATTATTCATGCTATAATTGTATCAACCGGAAACATGATACATGTGTGAATACATAGACAAACAAAGTCTCACTAGTATGCCTCTACTTGACTAGCTCGTTGATCAAAGATGGTTATGTTTCCTAGCCATAGACATGAGTTGTCATTTGATTAACGGGATCACATCATTAGGAGAATGATGTGATTGACATGACCCATTCCATTAGCTTAGCACCCGATCGTTTAGTATGTTGCTATTGCTTTCTTCATGACTTATACATGTTCCTATGACTATGAGATTATGCAACTCCCGTTTGCCGGAGGAACACTTTGTGTGCTACCAAACGTCACAACGTAACTGGGTGATTATAAAGGAGCTCTACAGGTGTCTCCAAAGGTAGATGTTGGGTTGGCGTATTTCGAGATTAGGATTTGTCACTCCGATTGTCGGAGAGGTATCTCTGGGCCCTCTCGGTAATGCACATCACTTAAGCCTTGCAAGCATTGCAACTAATGAGTTAGTTGCGAGATGATGTATTACGGAATGAGTAAAGAGACTTGCTGGTAACGAGATTGAACTAGGTATTGGATACCGACGATCGAATCTCGGGCAAGTAACATACCGATGACAAAGGGAACAACGTATGTTGTTATGCGGTCTGACCGATAAAGATATTCGTAGAATATGTAGGATCCAATATGGGCATCCAGGTCCCGCTATTGGTTATTGACCGGAGACATGTCTCGGTCATGTCTACATTGTTCTCGAACCGTAGGGTCCGCACGCTTAAAGTTTCGATGAGAGTTATATTATGAGTTTATGAGTTTTGATGTACCGAAGGAGTTCGGAGTCCCGGATGAGATCGGGGACATGACGAGGAGTCTCGAAATGGTCGAGACGTAAAGATCGATATATTGGACGACTATATTCGGACATCGGAAAGATTCTGAGTGATTCGGGTATTTTCGGAGGTACCAGGGAGTTACGGGAATACGGGGAAGAGTATTGGGCCTTATTTGGCCTTAGTGGGAAGGAGCCAGGAGGTGGCGCGCGCCCCTCCCAAGCCCAGTCCGAATTGGACAAAGGGTTTGGGGCGCGGCCCCCCTCTCCCTTCCTTCTCCACTCCCCTCCTTTCCCCCCTTCTCCTAGTTGGACTAGGAAAGGTGGAATCCTACTCCCGGTGGGAGTAGGACTCCCCTTGGCGCGCCCCTTCTAGGCTGGCCGCCCCCTCCTCCCTTGCTCCTTTATATACGGGGGCAGGGGGCACCCCATGGACACACAAGTTGATCTTCGTGATCGTTCCTTAGCCGTGTGCGGTGCCCCCCTCCACGATATTACACCTCGGTCATATTGTAGCGGTGCTTAGGCGAAGCCCTGCGTCGGTTGAACATCAAGATCGTCACCACGCCGTCGTGCTAACGGAACTCCTCCCCGAAGCTTTGCTGGATCGGAGCCCGGGGTGCGTCATCGAGCTGTACGTGTGCCAAGAACTTGGAGGTGCCGGAGTAACGGTGCTTGGATCGGTCGGATCGTGAAGACATACGACTACATCAACCGCGTTGATATAACGCTTCCGCTTTCGGTCTACGAGGGTACGTAGACAACACTCTCCCCTCTCGTTGCTATGCATCACCATGATCTTGCGTGTGCGTAGGAAATTTTTGAAATTACTACGTTCCCCTACACCGGCTACAGATGATATTGACATGGAAGAGTTGACCAGGAAAAGGCTTGCGGCTGGGCTGCTAGAAGGTACCCAGAGTGACACCGCAGGTCAGGCAAGGACTACAGAAGATGGGATTAACCTAGCAATGGTTCCTGTTGGAAGCTCTGTTGTCAGTCCACCACCGAGGAGAGATCTGAAAAGACATAAGACAGTTGAAGATGGGAAGGAGGAAGCAATTTCAGCAGTTAAAAATTTGGCGGGCTCTTTCGAGGAGCGCCGCCATGCCCAATGAGTGCCATGTGCTGGAACTGCCGTGGAGCGGGCAAACCTACGGCAGTCCGAGAGCTTCGCGAGTTCGCAATTAAGTTTGCCCCTACCCTGCTTTGTATTGTAGAAACACAGATTGAAGCATCTAGGGTAGAAACTTTAGCAAGTGCGATTGGATATGATAATTCTTTTGCAATTGATAGTCAAGGTAGGAGTGGAGGGATTTGCCTTTTTTGGAATAATGAAATAAAGATTGAAATTCTCGGTTACTCTGGGTATCATCTCGATGTGTCAGTAGAAGAACAAGGGGAGGATAAGTGGAGGTTAACTTGTGTGTATGGTGAAGCTCAAACCCATTTGCGCCACCAAACGTGGACGACCCTGAAAAACATTAGCACTTTGAGCAACTTGCCATGGCTGTGCATGGGAGATTTCAACGAAGTTTTACGTCCAGATGAGCACAAAGGAGTTGGACAACGCAGCAATGCACAGATACAGGCTTTTCGAGACACAATTGATGTTTGCATGTTGCTAGACTTGGGCTATCGAGGCCGGTTCTGGACTTTTGTGAAGAAGGTAACGGGCGGCTCCTTCACTCGATGTAGACTTGATTGTGCCCTAGTGAATACAGATTGGATGGCAAGGTTCCGTATGGCAGTGGTAACGCACGAAGAAGCGGCGACATCTGATCATTCAGTGATTATGGTTAACTGGGGCGAAACAAAAGAAAGACCGAAGGCACGCGACTTTAAGTACGAGTTGATGTGGGAGTGACATGAAGGCCTTCAGGGCGTGGTCAGGGACGGTTGGGACTCGGGACCGCCTTGTACCACTGTTGATGAGTTGCGCCAAAAGCTGGGCAATCTTGCGGGCGGGCTGTCACATTGGAGCAGAGACACTTTTGGTAGCGTTCGGAAAGAGATTAAAATGCTCAAGAAAAAACTGGAGGAACTACGGATGGACCCGCTACGGTTGGGACCTTCCCATATAGAGTTAAAAATCAATGAACGACTAATAGAGATGTATCATCGAGAGGAAGTAATGTGGCGCCAGAGGGCAAGGGTTCAGTGGTTAGCAGCCGAAGACAAGAATACAAAGTTCTTTCATCTAAGAGCAAGCCTACGGCGCAAAAGGAACATGATAAAAGCATTGCAAAATTCTTTGGGGGCAATTGTTGTTGACCCGGATGAACTTAAAGCCATGGCTAATAGTTTCTATCAAAACTTATATACCTCATAGGGGGTACATGATATGGAGGCCGTGTTGAATCATGTTCCTAGAAGGGTGACAGATGAAATGAACGCAAGTCTGAATGCTGAATACACATCCAAGGAGGTCAAAACAGTGTTGTTCCACATGTTCCCTACAAAGGCACCGGGACCCGATGGTTTTCCTGCACACTTTTATCAACGCAATTGATATATCTGTGGTGAGGATGTTACGAGGATTGTGCTGCATATAGTACGGGGGGAGGAAAGCCCGGAAGGAATAAATGATACAATCCTGGTTCTAATACCGAAGGTAATCAACCCCTCTTTGTTATCACAGTTTCGTCCTATAAGCCTTTGCATTGTGCTATATAAAATTGCTTCAAAGGGTTGTGGCCAACAGACTAAAGTTAGTGCTGCCTAACATTATATCTGACGAGCAATCAGCCTTTGTGCCTGGTAGGCTTATCACAGACAACATCATATGTGCTTATGAGTGTTTGCATTTTATGAAAAAGTCAAACAACTTCTGTGCATTGAAGTTAGATATGATGAAAGCATATGATAGGCTGGAGTGGGCATATTTGAAGGGTATTATGGCTAAACTGGGATTCTCACAACAATGGATCAATACAGTAATGAGCCTTGTTTCTTCGGTATCCTTCTCAGTTCTTTTCAATGGGAGAAAGTAGAATCTTTTAAGCCGACGAGAGGTATTCGGCAGGGAGACCAAATATCCCCTTACTTATTCCTTATTGCAGCAGAGGGCCTTTCGTGCCTCCTGAAATCCAGTTCTGGGTCATCAATTGCAGGTATTAAGGTGGCCCCCACGGCACCCACCATAAACCATCTTTTATTTGCAGATGACAGCCTGCTGCTATTCAAGGCTACAGTGGAGGGATCAGTTGCAGTGTCAAACCTGCTAGATACATATTGTAACGCCTCAGGACAGAGAATAAATCATGATAAATCTTCAATCTTCTATAGCAAGTGTTGTCCCACAAATCTAAAGGAAGAGATCAAAAACTCATTGCATGTACACAATGAATCATTGAGTGAACGTTACTTGGGAATGCCTACTGATGTAGGACAGTCAAAAAATGGCACTTTCAAATATCTGAGAGATCGGGTCTGGGAAAAGATCAAAGGGTGGATGGAGAAGTTGCTGTCGTCGGCTGGTAAAGAAGTGTTGATTAAATCTATTGCGCAAGTTATTCCCGTGTTCTCTATGTCATGTTTTCGTTTGCCACGAGGATTGTGCGAGAATATTACATCGATCATACGACAGTTTTGGTGGGGAAGCAAGAATGGAAAAAGGAAACCCAGTTGGGTGGCATGGGATACGATGATGAAGCCAAAACACTTGGGTGGTCTAGGTTTTTGTGACTTGGAGATCTTCAACTTAGCACTCCTGGCAAGACAATCTTGGCGACTAATGACAAATGAGAATTCCTTGAGTGCCAGAGTGTTGAAAGCTATGTATTATCCACAGTGTACCCTTTTGGAAGCCGAACTGGGAACACGACCTTCACGGATTTGGCGTGCAATTTTAGATGGAAGGGATATCTTGGCCCAAGGGATTATACGGAGGATTGGGAACAGAGAGGAGACTGAAGTGTGGGTACAAAACTGGATCCCTAGAGAAAATTTCAAACGTCCGGTCACATCACTTGTTCCTAACCCGCCATCAAAGGTCTCAGATTTCATTGATTCAAACACTGCTGAATGGAAGGAAGGGTTAGTACAGACAATGTTCACACCCTTCGATGCTGAAGAGATCTTGAAGATACCTCTGTGCACAAGGAACATGGCGGATTTCTGGGCCTGGCATGAGGAAAAGCGAGGTGTTTTCACCGTACGGTCGGCATATCACATGATCACGAGAACAAAACTGAGTAGGGAACGTTGGCTGTATGACGAAGAAGGCACATCAACAAGGGAAAGCGAGAAGTGGAGCTCTATTTGGCACATACAGGTCCCATCGAAGCTTCGGATGTTTGTATGGCGACTCGCTAGGCAGTCCATGCCAACTGGAGAGGTTCTTAATCACAGGAACATGGCCGATGAGGATACTTGCAGACTCTGTGGGTCTAAAGATACGTGGAGACATGCGTTGCTGACTTGCTCCATGTCGAGAAGCACATGGGCTCTCGCACCAGAGGATTTTGTAGAAAAATTCATTCATATCCAGGAGGAGGATCCGAAGACGTGGCTCTTTACGTTACATGAAATACTGGATACAGAGGAGTTCACTCGCTTGGTGGTTACGGCCTGGGCAATTTGGGGAGCGTGGAGGAAAGCGTTATATGAAGAAAAAATTTCAATCTCCATTCTCCACCAACAGCTTCATAACGCACTACTTGCTAGAATTAAAGCAAGCTTGCTGTCGAGTGCAACGGCCAACGAGAATTCCTGAGCCAAGACCCTCAACCTGGGTGCCTCCAACTCAAGGGAGTGCAAAACTAAATGCAGATGCAGCTATCTCCGTACGTAGCAGGTATGGCGCAGTTGGCTTAGTTTGTAGAGATTAGCATGGGGTTTTCCTTGGAGCATCGGCCATGGTTGTAAAACACATCACCGACCCAGCAACACTTGAGGCAGTGACGATTAGGGAAGCTTTATCCCTCGCGGCAGATCTTTATATCCAGGACATCCATGTTGCATCAGACTGCAAGACGGTGGTAGATGACGTGAAGAGGGGCACGGCTGCGGTTCATGGGTTTGTTATCAAAGAGATTATAGGCAGGTCTTCAGAGTTTCATTCTTGTAGTATAGTTCATGAATTTAGGAGCTCAAATTTCGAAGCTCACAATCTTGCAAAGCACGCACTTACACTCCAAGTTGGCCGCCATGTTTGGTTAGGTCAGCCTGGAAATCTTATCTTCATCCCTGTAAACATTGTGACGGGTTAAATAAAGGCTTTGCGAGGTTGTCTCAAAAAAAACTTACACCATCTTACAAAACATGTGTTCTCAAAACAAAAAATCTGACAAAACTTGTTGATATGGAAAAAAAACTGACAAAACTTCTTCGCGTGAACAACCACCACATCGCCATGGGGGACCGCGGCTACGAGTGCGTGCCAATCTAGGGCACAATGGAAGAGTGGCGAGGTGTGTGTGTTGGTCTGGCATACCGGCCGTAGCAACTTCATCCAGTTATCCACGGGGGAGACTTTTATGAGATTTTATGATTAGGTGAGATCATGAGATCAACCTGGAAAAAATAAGTCATATTTAGACATTTCAAAAAAAAACTATTTGACATCATTCATGGAGGTTCGTCTACAACTTCGAAAAAAACCAGCTCAAAATTTGATGTACATTTAGAGATTAAAAAAGACAAATTTAAATGTAAATAGTGACAGCTTTGATTGAATAGTACTTCCGCTATAAAGAAATATATGAGCATTTAGATCACTATCTTAGTGATGTAAACACTCTTATATTTCTTTACGAAGGGAGTACTTTGATACTATTCACATCCGGTTGTGTGTGTTTTGCTTCTATTATGTAAGTCGAATTAGAAGTTGAATTTTTTTGAGGTTGTACACCAAACCTTGATGTGTGTCTGCAAAAAAATTAAGAATATCTGAACATGCATCTTTTTTTCTTCAAAAAATCGATCTCGTTGATCTCTCACACAAGTCTCCCCCAGTTATCCACAGGACAAAAGTATACGTGGGTGTCTGAAGAAACGAACACAGCAAACAGATGTCAAAATCAGCAGATCACAATCACCGAATCCTTCTTTATATCATGGCAAACATAAACATCGCTGAGAAGAATCAAACAGATGACTGATGCACAATTACTCCAGCAGATTTGATGCACGCTGACAGCGACAGTAGGACCGGAGATGCCCTGGCCTCTCAACCCCAATGATTAGCCAGGCACTGTTAGCAAACAGGAGCAAGGACAGCTTAATCATACCCTCTGATGACAAATTAGCTCCACTTAGCATTATTATTTTTGTCGCAGGTCACATCATGCTTACCTGAATCGGAGTTGTAATGTCCTGGCCTGGTCAGGGAGAGGGCACCAACTACCACTGATTGATTAGCATTCAGACAAAGATTGCATGGACATGTCTCAGCTTTAGTTCGTGAGTTAATTAATTATTAGCAACTGGATGGTGGTTTCAGGACTAAGTAGACTCCCATTTTTAGCTCCTCGGCCTTAACAAGTTTGATACGTAGAAAAAGCACCAGCTCGATCAGCAGTTGAGCAATCAGTTATCATCCCTGGGGCCCAGGGAATGATAATGTAACCCTATCCACCATGAATTATGTATAACGATAGATTCTGAACAGTGTATGATTTTTTGGTTGTTGATGAAAACAAGCAGCGTGTTTTCAAAATAGACACAAATTTAGCTGTATTCTGGCCCCACGTGATCATTGGGGGCTAATCAAGATGCTTATCTGAAGAATTTAAACAAGATTATGGCACTGCTCTCCTGGATGCTCTCTTTTGGAGTATACTGAACTTTGCCATTCTGGATAGTGTCAAACGAATTTAGGCAGCTAGTGGTATTTGTTTATTCAGATGTCACGTCGCTACCAAAAGAGGTCAGTTGCAAATGGACTTGTCTCATCGATTTCAATCAAGTCTGCAAGTGCACGAGAAAAAGTAAAAATTGACAGATATATCTTCTTTTACATGGAGAAATCATAGGCACTTAAAGAACATGAATATTTAGGCCCTCTTTCATTGTAGCATTCTTAAAATGCAGGAATTCGGTTGTCTTAATATACAGAAATAGATTTTTAAAATAGGATTGTAATATACGGGAAATCCTATATACAAACAGGATTTCCTGCAATATATTTCAACAGATTGAAAATTTCCTCGAAATTAGTATGCATAGTAATCTTTAGGATTTCCCCCTAAGGATTCTATTCGTGTGAATCATACGACCTACTATGCACTAGGAGAAATTTAAGTCCACATCCTACAAAATTCTTTCAGAATGCCTTTAAATCCAAATCCAAGGAGTCCTTCTAAGAAAACATATTTAGGCTTTCGTCTTATTTTTAGAGGAGGGAAAATGTCCTTTATGTATATAGCTACTCCTTAAATTAGTAAATTGACCAATGAAATATCTTTTTTTTGCGGGGGGGCAATGAAATATCTATACATTACTTTCCTTTCAAGAGGCTCTAGTATCGAGCAAAACCTCTAATTTTATGCGTTCGCTAAAATCTGTACATTCTTTGTTCTATTTTTTTTCGAAACGGAGGCAAAAGTTTTGCCTCATCGATTAATTAAGAAGAAGAGAATTGTCCAGTTAATTAATGGAAAACCGGGCGAAAACTAATACAAACTGAGCAATGACGAACTACTCACATGACAAGAGGCCCACAACCGCACGGGCGGCAACCGCCAGATTCTTCGAAAACACAAAATCCACAAACCCCAACATTGCTCCTACGCCAAGTGACCCTCGACACAAGACATCAGGCACCTCCCAACCCACAACCGCAACCCAATCCAAGAGGATGGGCCGAGAGACCGAAGATCATCCATCAAGCAGCAAGAGACGCCTTGCCTATGGCGCCACTCTTGCCTTTGCCTACCTTCTTTTGTTTGCATTTTATTGGCGTTCCTGTCAGGAGGCAATCAATTGACCTGCCCAAATCAGGTTTAGCAACCTCCACACTGGCAAGCAAGTCACAAAGTTCTTTCGCGAAGAGAGCATTTGAATTTGGAGTAGGTGCCAACACACTTGGCTCAATAGCCATGCCACTCACAGGCATCACTTGATCGATGGTCGCAGGCGAGGGAAGGGCATCAACATCTAAAACTCTGTGCTCCTTGACGCCCAGAGGTAGGCTAGCCGGCGCTTGACACCCAATGGACTTAGGCGAGCGAGAGATTGCAACGTCGAAATCAACACACTCCTCGGCATCCATTATCTTGCTAGACTCCAGGGATGATGCTGGCGGTAAAGCAACAATCGAGATCTCGGGCAGGTCTACCTTCCGGTGTTCGATGGACAAAGGCAGAACCGGGCCCCCACACAGTTCCCGAAGCTCAGGCATGATCTGCAGTACCGGAGTCACAACCACATCATTGTCCAATCCCTCAGAGGCTGACGACGGTGATCTGGCTCTAGCACGAGGGGAGAAACAGCCATGAAGCTCATCTCCCCTCTCGATCTCGAAGCTGTCACGAGGCACAACCAAAGGGCGCGACACATGAGCACTCTGCAACACAGGCAGCGCCAGGGAGAGCTCACGTAGTGCAGCCTCAGCACGCTCCATGAAGCTCTCCATCCGCAACATCCAACCTTGCATGGAGTCAATGACATCACGCAGAGGCTGGACCGTCTCCTCGAACCGAAAGAAAGCCATACCAAGCAGCTCAGAACGTAGCAGCTCGGCCTGGCTCTCCAAGGCAAGCCGCAACGGGATATCCGCCGAGGCTACAGAGCCAGCAGGAGTAACAACAACCGATGCCCAAGAATCACGACAAAATGTCTTCGAGAGGGGTGAGGCTTCTTTCTGGACCTTGCGAGGAGCTGAAACTTGTTGATGTCCAATGGGAACGCGAGGCAACGACGACACAGTAGGGCTTCCCAAGAAGCTGAGGGGACGCCGGACATTGCGGCACTCACGAGTTCGATGACCATTCTCAAGGCACCGAGAACACCTAAAAGGATATCGACAAACCACTGCACGGTGACCAGGAAGGAGGCATCTGCAACATCTACCACGAAGCCAAGCGGGGACAGGACGGGGAGCCAATGCAGGGGCTAGTGGGTCCTGGCGCTGCATGTTGCGCCGCGGCAGCACCTCCTGCCAACCTCCACACGAATCCGCATCACACATCATGTCTGGCCGAGTAGCCGGAAGCGGAACTGAGGATTTGGTAGCCGGTGGCGGTGTCTGCGAGGCCAGCTTGTCGTCATCTTCATCTTCCTCGTTGTCGATAAGAGAGCTCCATGAAACAGATCGCTCGGTGCCCAGATCCGGCGAAGTATCGACAAGAGTTGAGGACGGCGCCGCTTTCAAAAGAGTCGAGGACACTGTGACGGAGCCAGCAGGCGACATGGGCGGCGCTTCAGCAGTCACATCCGAGGGTGGCGAGGCTTCTGCAGGAGCCAAGGACGACGTAGCAGCGCCGGCAGGGGGCGGGGACGGCGTGCCCACAACAGCAATCGGGGTTAACGGCGCGGCGCTGGCAGGAGCAACATCAGCAGAGGCCGGGGACGGGAGACACCCAAGCCGCGGCGGGGGCGGCGGCCCAAGCCCTCCATCCACCAGGCCGGACAACGCAGTGACGCCGGCCGGGGGAGGCCGGGAGACCAGCAGAGAGAGCATGCCTGCCGCCGGAGATGCTGCCATGAACGGCCGCGACGGGGGCCCAGCGCCAGCGCAGGACAGACGCCCACTGTTAGACGGGAGGGAGAGGTTTGATTTTGGTGGAATAGTTTGTTATATTGCTTGAGCCTCGTGGGCATATATATAGGAGTACAATCATCTACTTGGAGTACAAGACAAGCCAGAACAAATTCTAGTCTATCTCGTCTTTCCTAATAAACATTATACTCAACATCCCCCCGCAGTCACAACGGTAGCGACCCAGACGGTGAGACTGGAGAAGAATCCGAAGGCAAGCCGACGGACACCCCCCCATAGTCGTAACGGTCGACGCATCGCGAAGTCGTGGCTGGAGTGGCATCCGACGAGGTTGCTCAAACAAGGCGGTAGCCCTTTGTGCCGTTTGTCGATGTAGCCGAGAGCGTGGGTGGTGGAGCCGTGGTCGAGGTAGCCGTGCGAAGAATGTCGTGGTCGATGTCGAGTCGGGGTAGCCGGTGCCGAGGAAGTCGCCGTGGAGCCGCGGGCGCAAGGGGGCACCGAGTTAGCATGGGCGCAGTGGTGTCGAAGTAGGGGCGCGCCGGGAAGAAAATGTTGTTGATGACGCGTCGCGGCGGGTTTGCCAAGCCTGGAGACACATCGTGGACGAAGGCACGCACCGGTGTTGCCAGCACCGGGCATGCGTAGACGGACGAAGACGAAGTTGACGAAGCGCTGACCAGGCTTGCTAGACCCGGAGACACATCGTGGATGAAGGCACCCATCGGTGTTGCCAGCACCGGACATGCGTAGACGAGGGACCTGCACGAGCTGTACGCCATGTCGGAGAAGTCGTAGGGGCTAGCAGAGAAGAACTCGACGACGATTGCGGCGTCCATTGGTGCAGGGCCGATGTCACCAACGATGGTCGGAGTAGACGAATTGGTCGGGGTACATGACGGCAACGCTGGCGACGGGCTAGTGCTTGGACGAAGACGAAGGGGGTGGACGGGCGGCGGCGGCAGTCAAAGAAAAGCGGCGGCGGCGGCCTGACGGCGGCGGCGGCGACTAGGTCAGGAGTGCGGCGGCGGTGCTCGAAGTAGGCGAAGAACCCTGACAGCGTGACGAAGACCGGCGTGGACGGTGGTGTTCCCGCGCCAAGGGAGACGGCGCGGCACATACCACGGGAGGTCGACACGTGGTGACGGCGGAGTGGACCGGGCCGCGGTGCTACGGCCCGAAGGGGCGACGCAGCGGCGACAGACGGGTTGGGGCGACGGCGGGAAGACCTCAGGCGGCGGCGGGAACCGCGGGCCGCAACGCTGCGGCCCAAAGGGGCGACGCAACGGCGGTTCGTGAGTTGGTGCAACCGCGGGGACGGCCTCGGGACGGCGGCGTGGACCGCGTGCCACGCTCGCTACGGACCGACGGGGCGATGCAGCGACGGCGCGAGGGTTGATGCAGCCACGGGATGGCCTAGAGCGGACGCCCTCGGGGCGGCGGGGGACCGCGGGCCGCGGCACTACGGCCCGGAGGGGCGACGCAGCGGTGACGCGGGCCGGTGCAGACGGGAGAAGAACCACGGGGCGGCGGCGCTGCGGCCCGACGGGGCGACGCAGCGGTGACGCGGGTCGGTGCAGACGGGAGAAGAACCACGGGGCGGCGGCGCTGCGGCCCGACGGGGCGACGCAGCGGCAGCCCGATGCTCGATCGGTGGAGAGGCGCGCTGAACTCGGGGCGGTCTTCACCGGGCCTGCGGAGCCGCGCGCAACCGACGGGCCAGGTCGGTCACACGACATAGATGAGGCGGATCGCGGCGGCGGGCGGGTGATCAATCCGATCGCGCGCGAGGTCAGGGACACCGCTCGATGGAGACGCAGTGGCGGCGGAGTCCGAGATGAAGCCGGCGGCAGCGGTCAGCAGGGCGGCTATGATTGGTCGCTGCATGACGCGAGGCCGCCGGGTCGGGATGATGCAGGAGTCCCGGTCGGAACAGGGCGGTGACGCCGGCGTAGATCGACGGGCGGGCCGGCGCGCGAACGGCGGCGGCGAAGGGCCGCCGCATAACGCGAGGCCGCCGGGTCGGGGCGACCAGCGGGCCGACGCGCGGACGACGCGCGAGGCTGCCGGGTCGGGGCGACCGGCAGGCAGACGCGTGGACGACGCGCGAGGCCGCCGGGTCGGTGAAGAAGCCGGCCGATCGCGCCGATGTTGGAGTAGAGGCGCACGGGATCGACGACGGCGGTGGGCGACGCAAATCGGATCATTTACCGAAAAACCAAAAAGTAAACGCCGATCAAAGCGACCGGCGAGAGAGAGAAAATCCGGATCAGAGGATCGGGAAAACAGACTCTCTAGAGCAGCCAGCCAACACGGCCGGCGGACGAACCCTAGGTACGGGTTGCGCGGCCCCCCCGGCGGTCATGGAGGCCGACCGCCCCGGGGGCGGCGCGCGGGTGCGGAAGCGGCGGCGGCTAGGGTTTAGGATCGACTAGCGATAGATACCATGTTAGAAGGGAGGGAAAGGTTTGATTTTGGTGGAATAGCTTGTTATATTGCTTGAGCCTTGTGGGCATATATATATATATGAATACAATCATCTACTTGAAGTACAAGACAAGTCAGAACAAATCCTAATTTATCTCGTCTTTCCTAATAAACATTATACTCAACACCCACCAGCAGCCGGGGCAGCCTTGCGGGAGGCAAGAGCAGCCGAGGCGGCCGACGGAGTCGGAGATGACGACGCGGACGCGAGGGCCATGGGTAGCACCGCGAGAGCCTGGAGAGAAGAAGGAGTGCAGCTGAGAAAGAACACGAAGAGCAGCCCGGATCTAGTCTCGGCAGTTGAAATGACGGCCGGAAGAAGGAGATCAAGGCGGAGCCGCCGGCTGCGGGCGCGGGGCCGCGGGAGCCATAGCTGCGCAAACAAGCTCGGTTTGGGGACCGCTGCACCGTCTTTGTTCTATTTTAACCAAACGATTAAACAAATGTCCCACAACTTTGTGTGTCCAGCAAACCCTTGTTTCCTATTTGCACTCTTGCTAAATTTCTGTTGAGCAGTTAGGCACAGACATTTCATTTACTGCTAAGCTGGCGAGCATAGTTATTTCACTAGCACAGTGTTCCTAGTATGATCTTACAGCAGATCTCACCACGTATACGGGCTCCAACCTATATATGCCATGTGGGCAGAAAACAGTTATTAGTTGGAACTGTAAATAATGCCAGTGCCAGAGTATATATGGGGTACTTTTCCTTTCTATGGGGAACATATATATATATATGGGGTAGTTGAGAAATGGACGTCCTAAACAGGAAATGATAAGTTGAGCTGGAGCGTGAGAGTGGCTTAACACAGTGTCTCCGAGTAAGACAAGGTTGCTGCGTTGCGTCGGACATTTTAATAACCCAAATTAAGTCAGGTGGAATTAATTGGGGACGATCGATGGCCCATTAACTATGCTCACCTATCGAACCTCACACTCCACCAACGTATGCCTGGAGTAGTAACTCAGTTAGGTACACCAAACATCATTAATGAATAGTGTTCAGCATTGCCAACCATAGGTCTCCATTCGTACTTGTGTGTACTGCAGTGCATGGTTGTGGTCGTGGCCAACGGTAGATGCAGAACCGAAGAACAACAGATCATATCCACGGGGGTGTGCTCATAAATTTCTCCATCGCATTAGCTCTTATGCCATGTGCATACCTAAAATATGTTTTGAGTAAGATTAGTCGTGACATTTGTTGTATTTCAGAAAGTGTGAATATCCCATTAAAAAGTGTGAATAGGAAGAGAAGGTCAATTTGGCTCCCGGGCTCAGCTGCACCTGCTCTGACGAAAAAAATCAAAATAAATGCTAGAAAAATTCTTTTTGTGTGTGGTAAATAATTTGATGCGTGAGGTTCACTGCAAATTTCAACTCGTTTGAACATTTGAGCAGCTCTCTGTAAAAAAGACAAAATCGGGGTATGTAAAAAAGTTTATTGTTCACGAACTGTTTTGACCCGATTTGTCTTTTTTGCCGAAAGCTGCTCAGATATCCAAATAAATTGAAATTTGGAGCGGACCTCACGCATCAAATTATTTACCACGCAAAAAATTAGAATTTTTTGATTTTTTCTAGTATTTATTTTGATTTTTTTTCTGAGCGGGAGCATCTGAGCCCGGGCTCAGATGCGGATTTTCGCTAGTAAAGGAATATCATGAAATGTTGAATACTACTATTTTTTTAGAACACATGACACACGCAGACGCTCATATATACACACGCATGCACTCATCCCTATGAACACACACGCAAACCCCACCACCTCCGAGAGACTGAACCGGTGTATCATCTTGAGATTGATGAAGTCACCACAGCGCTAGGATTTGAACCCTGATGGGCTAGGGATACCACTATCCACCTAACCATCCAACCACAGGTTGGTTCATACATGTTGAATACTATTGATACTCAGAATACTTGAATCTGTAATAGATGTTGTTTCATTGTACCACAAGAAAACACACCGATCATTCTGAAGAATTAGGTCTATACTCCGGTTATCATCGGAAAAAAAAGTTCCCTTAAGGATTGGCTCAATGAATTTCTCTCTCTCTCTCTCTCTCTCTCTCTCTCTCTCATTCGACGAAGTTGACCGTATGAAAAATCTTATGCTTTTCAGCCATACGAATCAAACAAACATCGTAAGTAAAAGATTCTCCAAAATTCCTACGAAACTCTTTTGAACCAAAGGGACCTGAAAATACAAGGATACGAATCCCCGTTTGATTCGACACTTCCCGGCTACTTCTGTTCTATTGTAATACCATCTAGAGCGAATGAGTAATTTGAGAACCAAGATTATAGTTGATGGGAACTATTTTTGTTTCTTTGTAATACAATCTAAATAAATGAATATCAGTAGAACTAAAATTGTAGTTTAAAATAAGACTATAGTTGAGTTAACATTTTCACTAATTAATGTGTCTCATCCTTTGCAAGCGCCTCTTTGGTTCAACGGAATTTTCATAGGAATTTTGGAATATCATGATCCTTGATTACTATTAGTTTTCCCGAATGAGTTGCTTGATCTGTAGGATTTAGTTGTATAGGAATAATTTGCAAGGATTTTTTTTTCACTATCCAGTTTAGCGTCTTCTAAAGAATTCGTTTTATCTCCTACTTACATTGCAATCTATTGATTTTTCTATTCATGCACTTTTAGGAATCTTGTGAATGAAAGTGGCCAGGGTATATGCCTCTTTGGTTCGTTGGTTTCTAAAACCATCGAAATAGGAAAAACATAGGATCCATATCCTAATCCTACAAAAAAATAAGCACGCAAAAGAAACAAAAATTTGCTTGCACCACGTAAAATTTCAGAAATCTATTTTTAACAATTAGGTCAATACCTAAAGTAAAACTTCTTTGCAAGTGCATACAAAGCCGACCATAGAAAAAACACTTATGGTGTCTGATTGTACAAACCAAAGAAACAATACAAGATACAAATTGTAAGGAATCGAACCCAGGATATTCCTATGAAATTTTTTGAGGCAAAGGGGCCTTAAGTGGTTGTGCCACAAAAGAAGGCGGTCATATTTGATTATCTCTCAGTTTAGTGTTTCTTCTATTTTTATTTTTAAGACAAAATAAGTGTTTCTCGTGACTAATTTTACAGTTTAGGTTTGTTTCCTTACCTCCAATCCATAAATCATTTGTCCATCAAGTTTCCAAACTATCTACATTTCTCCATTTGCTCCTTGAAAACGGCTTAAGGATAATGCCTTGGCAGTATTGCACATGTGGCACATAACTTAGCCAAAAACTAACAAAATATATCGGGAACAACTAAAAATAGGGGCAAATTATTTCTTAGAAAAAATATTTATTTGAAAAATAACTTTTTTGAAGAAAAAATGCGCAAAAGTAATGTGTACTAACCATACATCGAATTTTTTTCTAATAAAAGATAAAATGTATCGTAAATGAAGATTGCAAAAAAGTTAAAAATAGTAGGTAAATAAGGAGGATCAAACATATTCAGAAAAGTAAATTTAAATTGACATAACTTTGAAAAGAAAACAATGAGTAATTACGCTAGATCGGTAAGAAAAATATATAGTTTCTTTTAGAAGTGCTTTTTACCTTTTTAAATTTCCAAATGTTCCTTAAGACCTATGGAATACCCTTTTCCCTTTAAGATATGGATTTCAACCAACATTTCTTAGTTCTCTAAAGCAATTTTGTGATCATGGTATGATACTTGGATGAAATAGACATCAGAATGAAGCAAAAGACCAAATATGTCTAGCTTTGACACTTGAGGGACCAAAATAATTAATACTTGAGATGAGAGGCGGAACTTGAATTTTAGTTATACTCAAGTGACCATAACATGTGGTTTTCATTTTTTTTATAACAAAGAAAAGCTCTCACGGAGTCCGCTCACGATGTGGACACGTCCAAGATTATCTTACTTCATTTTGAATAAAAGGCGTTATACCAGTATTAAGCTTTAGTACATCAGGCTCTGCAACAATATATCCAAGAGCTAGTGAAGACATAGAGGATCCGCGCAACCAAATAACTACAAGAAGAAAGAAACGGAAAGAAGGAAAGAAAAAGACATGACCCCAAGGCCATGCCAGATCGACCAAAGGCATGCAACAGTAAATGCATAAAAATACTACCTCTCTCAGTTTATAGGGCGTGCGCGTATCCCCAGGTTGTCAATTTGACTAACCTAATACAAGTCATATATTACAAAAAATATACCAACATAAACTATGGAGTTTCTACTTTTAAAAGGTACACTTTTTGTGTTATATAGTTTATATTAGAGTGATATAATTGACAACCTAGGTATACGCGCAGGACTTGTAAACTGAAACGGAGGTAGTAGGAAAATAGTAACCGATGAACGTTCCCCCGGGAGGCAACCTTGGTGAATGCATAAAAGACGTGCAACCAATGTTTACGCGATGTGCAGGGTTCGATCCCGCCACCTCCTACGTAGGGGGCCAGGGACTTACCACTGGACTAATTGGGGGGGGGGGGGGGGCGATTATAAACACCTGGGACCAACACTACTATATGTTTATAAAGCTATTTTTAAATCTATTTTTTATTTTAAAAATTCTGAAAATCCTGAATTTTTACATTTTGAAAGAACAAAAATCCATATTTTTTAGAGGAAATTTTTTAAATTGCCATGTGAGTTTTTATTTATAGATAGCATGACATTTATTATTATTATTGTAGGTACCTTGTCACTTTTATTATTGGTCACATGGCAGTTTTTTTATTACTAAGATATTAGCATTTTAACAAGTATTAACATGGCATTTTTTATCATCAAGATGATGGTATATTTATTATTAGCTGGATGTCAGTTTTATTATTGGGGGCAATGACATTTTTATTCTATGTTGGCATTTTTATTATTAGGAGGATAGCAATTTAATTATTAACATGATGAGTTTTATTTAGAGAGCATGACATGGTTTATTGTTATTGGCATGGTCTTTTTATTATTAGAGGGATGGCAGTTTAATTATTAATACGATAACATTTTTATTATACAGAGCATGTCATTTTTCATTATTGTTGATGTGCATTTTTATTATTAGGAGGTGGTTCTTATTTCTTTATTGGCATGGCCAAAAAAAATTACATTGACATGGCATTTTTTTATAAGAAATGCATTGTTTTTTGTTCATGGCATTTTTTTAAGAGGGTGACATTGCTATTTTTATGGCATGGTAGCTTTATGAGAAAAGCATTTTTTAAATGTTGAATGGATGGCATTTTTCATTGCATGGTAGTTTATTTTGGGGCTTATCTAGATAAAACATTTTATCTAGAGGATGGCAGTTTTTACAAAGTACCACGGTAATTTTCAAAAACAAAAATCAGAGCATCGCATTTCATATTTTTGTGCTTTTTTCATGCACTCTTCTTTATCTAGAGGATGGTAGTTTAAAGTTCCTGGCGCTTTTTATCTAGAGGATGGTAGTTTTAAGTTTAGCATGGCAAAAAGAATTTCTAGATCACTCGACCTTTTTTCTGTTTTAATGTTTAACATGGCAAATTTTAAACAAAAAATTTAACTTAGCCTCTTGGGTCGGTCGGGAGTTGCCCTGCCCTGCCCCCTAGCGAACAACCAGAATAGTCGTTGGGACTACTCCTCCCCGTCGATTGGTTTCGCCCACTCGACGCTCCTCCCTGGCGATCGAACACCAGGTATTGGGGTTCTAAAAATAATCACTGCCATACTACGACCCTACCTAAAAGCAACACATTTATAAAAGGAATGATGAGTGGTAGGACCCTAATATTGAGGTTAGGTCTTGGGTTTTCACTCCGAAGAGTGATTCTGCGCAATATCCATGAAATGCACTCAACAAGGGAGCGATACATTAATATCACCATTGAGAGGTATGATACTCATGATATGCGTTGGGATTTTCTCGGAGAGGAGAGGATGATGCACTACGATAGAGATAAGTATTTTCCTCAGTTAAGAATCAAGATTATCAATTTAGTAGGAGAACCATGTGAAACCTTGTTAGCAGCACCTACACACACAAAAGCAAATACTTGCACCCAGCTCGATCAAGGGGGTTGTCAATCTCCTCGGCGATTATTTGCAGGGATCAAATATCATAGCGATAGAAAAAGTAGAATACAAAACAATGGTAAATAACTTTCAGCAAGGTATTTTTGAATTTTATATATGATAAAAGTAGACCCGGGGGCTACTAGAGGTTTCTCTCTCGAACAAAAAGCATACGGTGGGTAAACAAATTACTGTTGGGCAATTGATAGAAAAGCACATAGTTCTGACGATATTCAAGGAAATGATCATGTATATAGGCATCACGCCCGAGACAAGTAGACTGACTCCTGCCTGCTGTTAGGGAACGAAGTAATTTCAAAATTTTCCTAGGCACACACAAGATCATGGTGATGCATAGCAACGGGAGGGAAGAGTGTTGTCCACGTACCCTCGTAGACCGAAAGCGGAAGCGTTATGACAATGCGGTTGATGTAGTCGTACGTCTTCACGATCGACCGATCCTAGTACCGAAAGTACGGCACCTCCGTGATCTGCACATGTTCAGCTCGGTGACGTCCCACGAACTCACGATCTAGTAGAGTGTCGAGGGAGAGCTTCGTCAGCACGACGGCGATGATGAAGCTACCGGCGCAGGGCTTTGCCTAAGCATTACGACGATATGACCGAGGTGGATTATGGTGGAGGGGGGCAACGCACACGGCTAAAAGATCAATGATCAACTTGTGTGTCTATGGGGTGCCCCCTCCCCCTATATAAAGGAGCGGAGGAGGGGGAGAGGGCCGGCCTCCTAGGCGCGCCCAAGGGGGGAGTCCTACTCCTAGTGGGAGTAGGATTCCCCCTTCCCTAGTTGGATTAGGAGAGGGAAGGAAGGGGGAGAAGAAGAGAAGGAAAGGGGGCCGGGGGGTTCCGGTAACCCCCCGGTACTCCAGTATATGCCCGAACTCTCTCGAAACATTTCCGATGTCCAAACATAGTCATCCAATATATCGATCTTTATGTCTCGACCATTTCGAGACTCCTTGTCATGTTTGTTATCATATCCGGGACTTCGTACTACCTTCGGTACAGCAAAACACATAAACTCATAATACCGATCGTCACCGAACATTAAGCGTGCGGACCCTACGGGGTCGAGAACTATGTAGACATGACTGAGACACGTCTCCGATCAATAAAAAATAGCGGAACCTGGATGCTCATATTGGCTCCCACATATTCTACGAAGATCTTTATCGGTCAAACCGCATAACATCATATGTTGTTCCCTTTGTCATCGGTATGTTACTTGCCCGAGATTCGATCGTCGGTATCTCAATACCTAGTTCAATCTCGTTACCGGCAAGTCTCTTTACTCGTTCCGTAATGCATCACCCCGCAACTAACTCATTAGTCACATTGCTTGCAAGGCTTATAGTGATGTGCATTACCGAGAGGGCCCGGAGATACCTCTCCGACACTCGGAGTGACAAATCCTAATCTTGAACTATGCCAACTCAACAAGTACCATCGGAGACACCTGTAGAGCACCTTTATAATCACCCAGTTATGTTGTGACGTTTAGTAGCACACAAAGTGTTCCTCCGGTATTCGGGAGTTGCATAATCTCATAGTCATAGGAACATGTATAAGTCATGAATAAAGCAATAGCAATATACTAAACGATCAAGTGCTAAGCTAACAGAATGGGTCAAGTAAATCACATCATTCTCTAATGATGTGATCCCGTTAATCAAATGACAACTCGTGTCTATGGCTAGGAAACTTATCCATCTTTGATTCAATGAGCTAGTCAAGTAGAGGCATACTAGTGACACTCTGTTTGTCTATGTATTCACACATGTACTAAGTTTCCGGTTAATACAATTCAATCATGAATAATAAACATTTATCATGATATAAGAAAATATAAATAACAACTTTATTATTGCCTCCAGGGCATATTTCCTTCAGTCTCTCACTTGCACTAGAGTCAATAATCTAGATTACATAGTAATGATTCTAACACCCATGGAGTCTTGGTGTCGATCATGTTTTGCTCGTGAGAGAGGTTTAGTCAATGGGTCTGCAACATTCAGATACGTATGTATCTTGCAAATCTCTATGTCTCCCTCCTTGACTTGATCGCGGATGGAATTGAAGCATCTCTTGATGTGCTTGGTTCTCTTGTGAAATCCGGATTCCTTTGCCAAGGCAATTGTACCAGTATTGTCAGAAAAGATTTTCATTGGACCCGAGGCACTAGGTATGACACCTAGATCGGATATGAACTCCTTCATTTGTTGCTTCCGAAGCAGCTATGCACTTCGCTTCACACGTAGATCCCGCCACGACGCTTTGCTTAGAACCGCACCAACTGACAGCTCCACCGTTTAATATAAACACGTATCCGATTTGTGACTTAGAGTCATCCAGATCAGTGTCAAAGCTTGCATCGACGTAACCATTTACGATGAGCTCTTTTTCACCTCCATAAAGGAGAAACATATCCTTAGTCCTTTTCACGTATTTTAGGATGTTCTTGACCGCTGTCCAGTGATCCATTCCTGGATTACTTTGATACCTCCCTGCTAAACTGATAGCAAGGCACACATCAGGTCTGGTACACAGCATTGCATACATGATAGAGCCTATGGCTGAAGCATAGGGAACACCTTTCATTTTCTCTCTATCTTCTGCAGTGGTCGGGCATTGAGTCTGACTCAACTTCACACCTTGTAACACAGGCAAGAACCATTTCTTTGCTTGATCCATTTTGAAGTTTTTCAAAACTTTATCAAGGTATGTGCTTTGTGAAAATCCAATTAAGCGTCTTGATCTATCTCTATAGATCTTGATGCCCAATATATAAGCAGCTTCACCGAGGTCTTTCATTGAAAAACTCTTGTTCAAGTATCCTTTTATGCTATCCAGAAATTCTATATCATTTCCAATCAACAATATGTCATCCACATATAATATTAGAAATGCTACAGAGCTCCCACTCACTTTCTTGTAAATACAGGCTTCTCCAAAAGTCTGTATAAAACCATATGCTTTGATCACACTATCAAAACATTTATTCCAACTCCGAGATGCTTGCAGCAGTCCATAAATGGATCGCTGGAGCTTGCACACTTTTTTAGCATCCTTTGGATCGATAGAACCTTCAGGTTGCATCATATACAACTCTACTTCCAGAAATCCATTAAGGAATGCAGTCTTTACATCCATTTCCCAAATTTCATAATCATAAAATGCAGCAATTGCGAACAAGATTTGGACGGACTTAAGCATCGCTACGGGTGAGAATGTCTCATCATAGTCAACTCCTTGAACTTGTCGAAAACCTTTCGCAACAAGTCGAACTTTGTAGACAGTAACATTACCATCAGCGTCAGTCTTCTTCTTGAAGATCCATTTATTCTCGATGGCTTGCTGTTCATCGGGCAAGTCAACCAAAGTCCATACTTTGTTCTCATACATGGATCCCATCTCAGAATTCATGACCTCAAGCCGTTTTGCGGAATCTGGGCTCATCATCGCTTCCTCATAGTTCGTAGGTTCGTCATGGTCAAGTAACATGACCTCCAGAACAGGATTACCATACCACTCTATGCGGATCTTACTCTGGTTGACCTACGAGGTTTGGTAGTAACTTGATCTGAAGTTACATGATCATCATCGTTAGCTTCCTCATTAATTGGTGTAGGAGTCACAGGAACAAATTTCTATGATGAACTACTATCCAATAAGGGAGCAGGTACGGTTACCTCATTAAGTTCTACTTTCCTCCCACTCACTTCTTTCGAGAGAAACTCCTTCTCTAGAAAGGATCCATTCTTAGCAACGAATGTCTTGCCTTCGGATCTATGATAGAAGGTGTACCCAACAGTCTCCTTTGGGCATCCTATGAAGACACATTTCTCCGATTTGGAATCAAGCTTATCAGGTTGAAGCTTTTCACATAAGCATCGCAGCCCCAAACTTTAAGAAACGACAACTTTGGTTTCTTGCCAAACCATATTTCATAAGGTGTCGTCTCAACGGATTTAGATGGTGCCCTATTTAACGTGAATCCAGCCATCTCTAAAGCATAACCCCAAAACGATAGCGGTAAATTAGTAAGAGACATCATATATCGCACCAAATCTAGTAAAGTACGAGTACGACGTTCGGACACACCATTACGCTGTGGTGTTCCGGGTGGCGTGAGTTGTGAAACTATTCCGCATTGTTTCAAATGAAGACCAAACTCGTAACTCAAATATTCTCCTCCGCGATCAAATCATAGAAACTTTATATTCTTGTTACGATGATTTTCCACTTCACTCTGAAATTCTTTGAACTTTTCAAATGTTTCAGACTTATGCTTCATCAAGTAGATATACCCATATCTGCTCAAATCATCTGTGAAGGTGAGAAAATAACGATACCCGCCGCGAGCCTCAACATTCATCGGACCACATACATCAGTATGTATGATTTCCAACAAATCTGTTGCTCGGTCCATTGTTCCGGAGAACGGAGTTTTAGTCATCTTGCCCATGAGGCATGCACTAGTAGAAAAAGGGTCAATTGTGAAGAACATTAGTGCCGGTTTGTAAAAAACCCGGCACTAATGTGATCAATAGTACTAGTTCGTAATGAACCTTTAGTACCAGTTCGTGCCACGAACCGGTACTAAAGGGGTGGTGGCAGGCTGGCATTAGGCCAGGGCCCCACGAGCCCCTCTAGTGACGGTTTGTGACACAAATCGGTACTAAAGGTCTAACCTATAGTACCGGTTTGTGTCACCAACCGGCACTAAAGAGTCTCAACCTATAGTCCCGGTTGAAGACACAAACCGGCACTATAGGGCAATTTTCAAACTCTACCCCCCCTCCCCGTGTATCGCCATTTCAGTTTTGAAAAAATCAAAAGTAAAAGATAAAAACTTCAAAAAATAAAATCCTTCAAGAGGTAGTTATATTACTACATCTACTAGTTAGGAAAATTTGATAACTTAAATTTGGACATGTTTTGCAAAAAGTGTAGGGAAAATGTAAAACGGCTATAAATTTTGCATACGATGTCGGAAAAAACGTATAATATATCAAAAAATTCAGCACGAAAATCCGCATCCGATGGAGACGGCCTACGGCCTGTTTGGAATTTTTTAGAATCCTCAAATTCCAAAAGGAAAAAAATATATGGTCAAATTTCAGTTTTTTTTAAAAAATGGTTAAATCTGGTCAAACTACTTATTCAAGAAGTATTAATGTTACTTCATAATTATTCAAGAATATTAGTGTTACTAAATAATTATTTCATTTTTTTGAATTTTGGTCAAATCTGGTCGAACTATGGTCAAACTTATTCAAGAAATATTAGTGTTACTAAATAATTACTATTTTTTAGAATAATAGTTTCAAACTCAAACGGTGAAATGTGTGACTTCATGCTCAAGCTAAACTCCTGAGGGTTAATAGGATTGACATCTTACTATTGTCAGGAAAACAACAAGTGCAGACTCGGAAACGAAGGAGAATAGAACCCGAAAGTTAAGCGTGCTCGGGCTGGAGTAGTGAGATGGATGAGTGACCGGTCAGGAAGTTAGATGATTTGGAATGAGTGATCCACACTTGAGCAGTTAAGAGAGGTGATTAGAGACTAAATCATCAAATAATTCAGAAAAACTAAAAATCGAAAAAAATAAAAAAATTCAAAAAAAATCAGAAAAAATAAAAAAAACCTTTAGTACCGGTTGGTAACACCAACCGGTACTAAAGGTCCCCCATACCAGGGCGCGAGCTCACGCCACGTGGTTGGCCTTTAGCGCCGGTTCGTGCTGAACCGGTACTAAAGGGGGGGGGGCTTTAGTGACCACACTTTAGTGCCGGTTATGGAACCGACACTAAAGGGCCTTACGAACCGATGCTATTGCCCGGTTCTGCACTAGTGATGGTTCGCAAGTACCAAGTGATTCATAATCAAGTGATTCCAAAAGTCCATCAGAATGGAGTTTCTTCATGCACTTTACACCAATATGATCCAAACGGCAGTGCCACAAATAAGTTGCACTATCATTATAAACTCTGCATCTTTTGGCTTCAATATTATGAATATGTGTATCACTACTATCGAGATTCAATAAAAATAGACCTTCAAGGGTGCATGACCATAAAAGATATTACTCATATAATAGAACAACCATTATTCTCTGATTTAAATGAATAACCGTCTCGCATCAAACAAGATCCAGATATAATGTTCATGCTTAACGCTGACACCAAATAAAAATTATTCAGGTCTAAAACTAATCCCGAAGGTAGATGTAGAGGTAGCGTGCCGACTGCGGTCACATCGACTTTGGAACCATTTCCCACGCGCACCGTTACCACGTCCTTAGCCAATCTTCGCTTAATCCATAGTCCCTGTTTCGAGTTGCAAATATTAGCAACAGAACCAGTATCAAATACCCAGGTGCTACTGCGAGCATTAGTAAGGTACACATCGATAACATGTATATCACATATACCTTTGTTCACCTTGCCATCCTTCTTATCCGCAAAATACTTGGGGCAGTTCCGCTTCCAGTGACCAGTCCCTTTGAAGTAGAAGCACTCAGTGTCAGGCTTAGGTCCAGACTTGGGCTTCTTCACTTGAGCAGCAACTTGCTTGTCGTTCTTTCTGAAGTTACCTTCTTCCCTTTACCCTTTTTCTTGAAACTGGTGGTCTTGTTGACCATCAACACTTGATGCTACTTCTTGATTTCTACCTCCGTAGCCTTTAGCATTGCGAAGAGCTCGGGAATTGTCTTATCCATCCCCTGCATGTTATAGTTCATCATGAAGCTCTTGTAGCTTGGTGGCAGTGATTCAAGAATTCTGTCAATGACACTATCATCAAGAAGATTAACACCCAGTTGAATCAAGTGATTGTTATACCCAGACATTTTGAGTATATGCTCACTGACATAACTATTCTCCTCCATCTTGCAGTTGTATAACTTATTGGAGACTTCATATCTCTCAGTCCGGGCATTTGCTTGAAATATTAACTTCAACTCCTGGAACATCTCATATGCTCCATGACATTCAAAACGTCGTTGAAGTCCCGGTTCTAAGCCGTAAAGCATGTCACACTGAACTATCGAATAGTCATAAGCTTTGCTCTGTGAGACGTTCATAACATGTGGTGTTGCTCCTGCAGCGGGTTTGGCACCTAGCGGTGCTTCCAGGACGTAATTCTTCTGTGAAGCAATGAGGATAATCCTTAAGTTAAGGACCCAGTCCGTGTAGTTGCTACCATAATCTTTCAACTTAGCTTTCTCTAGGAACGCATTAAAATTCAACGGAACAACAGCACGGGCCATCTATCTACAACAACATAGACATGAAAAATACTATCAGGTACTAAGTTCATGATAAATTCAAGTTCAATTAATCATATTACTAAAGAACTCCCACTTCGATTGACATCCCTCTAATCATCTAAGTGATCACGTGATCCATATCAACTAAACCATGTCCGTTCATCACGTGAGATGGAGTAGTTTTCAATGGTGAACATCACTATGTTGATCATATCTACTATATGATTCCCGCTCGACCTTTCGGTCTCAGTGTTCCAAGGCCATATCTGCATATGCTAGGCTCGTCAGGTTTAACCCGAGTATTCTGTGTGTGCAAAACTGGCTTGCACCCATTGTATGTGAACGTAGAGCTTATCACACCCGATCATCACGTGGTGTCTCGGCACGAAGAAATTTCGCAACGGTGCATACTCAGGGAGAACACTTGTACCTTAAAATTTAGTGAGAGATAATCTTGTAATGCTACCGTCAAACTAAGCAAAATAAGATGCATAAAGGATAAACATCACATGCAATCAATATAAGTGATATGATATGGCCAACATCATCTTGTGCCTTTGATCTCCATCTCCAAAGCACCGTCATGATCACCATAGTAACCGGCGCGACACCTTGATCTCCATCGTAGCATCGTTCTCGTCTCGCCAACTATTGCTTCTACGACTATCGCTACCGCTTAGTGATAAAGTAAAGCAATTACATGGTGATGGCATTTCATACAATAAAGCGACAACCATATGGCTCCTGCCAGTTGCCGATAACTTTGTTACAAAACATGATCATCTCATACAATAAAATTTAGCATCATGTCTTGACCATATCACGTCACAACATGCCCTGCAAAAACAAGTTAGACGTCCTCTACTTTGTTGTTGCAAGTTTTACGTGGCTGCTATGGGCTGAGCAAGAACCGTTCTTACCTACGCATCAAAACCACAACGATTTTTCGTCAAGTATGTGTTGTTTTAACCTTCAACAAGGACCAGGCGTAGCCACACTCGATTCAACTAAAGTTGGAAAAACTGACACCCGCCAGCCACCTGTGTGTGAAGCACGTCGGTAGAACCAGTCTCGCGTAAGCGTACGCGTAATGTCGGTCCGGGCCGCTTCATCCAACAATACTGCCGAATCAAAGTATGACCTGCTGGTAAGCAGTATGACTATTGCCGCCCACAACTCACTTGTGTTCTACTTGTGCATATAACATCTACGCATAAACCTGGCTCATATGCCACTGTTAGGGAACATAGTAATTTCAAAATTTTCCTACGCACACGCAAGATCATGGTGATGCATAACAACGAGAGGGGAGAGTGTTGTCCATGTACCCTCGTAGACCGAAAGCGGATGCATTATGAAAACGCAGTTGATGTAGTCGTATGTATTCACGATCGATCGATCCTAGTACCGAAAATGCAGCACCTCTGCGATCTGCACACGTTCAGCTAGGTGACGTCCCACGAACTCACGATCCAGTAGAGTGTCGAGGGAGAGCTTCGTCAGCACGACGGCGTGATGACACTGATGATGAATCTACCGGCGCAGGGCTTCGCCTAAGCACTACGATGATATGACCGAGGTGGATTATGGTGGAGGGGGCACCGCACACGGCTAAGAGATAAATGATCAACTTGTGTGTCTATGGGGTGCCCCCCTCCCCCGTATATAAAGGAGTGGAGGACGGGGAGATGGCCGTCCTCCTAGGCGCACCCAAGGGGGGAGTCCTACTCCCGGTGGGAGTAGGATTCCCCCTTCCCTAGTTGGAGTAGGAGAGGGAAGGAAGGGGAGAAGAAGAGAAGGAAAGGGGGCCGGCCCCCCTTCCCAATTCAGATTGGGCTTGGGGGGGGGGCACCTGGGCCTCCTCCTCCTCCTTTCCACTATGGCCCATTAAGGCCCATTGACTCCCCAATGGGTTTCGGTAACCCCCCCGGTACTCCGGTATATGCCCGAACTCTCTCGAAACCTTTCCGATGTCCAAACATAGTCATCCAATATATCGATCTTTATGTCTCGACCATTTCAAGACTCCTTGTCATGTTTGTTATCATATCCGGGACTTCGTACTACCTTCGGTACATCAAAACACATAAACTCATAATACCGATCATCACCGAACATTAAGCGTGCGGACCCTACGGGGTCGAGAACTATGTAGACATGACTGATACACGTCTCCGGTCAATAAACAATAGCGGAACCTGGATGCTCATATTGGCTCCCACATATTCTACGAAGATCTTTATCGGTCAAACCGCATAACATCATATGTTGTTCCCTTTGTCATCGGTATGTTACTTGCCCGAGATTCGATCGTCGGTATCTCAATACCTATTTCAATCTCGTTACCGGCAAGTCTCTTTACTCGTTCCATAATGCATCATCCCACAACTAACTCATTAGTCACATTGCTTGCAAGGCTTATAGTGATGTGCAGTACCGAGAGGGTCCAGAGATACCTCTCTGACAATCAGAGTGACAAATCCTAATCTTGATCTATGACAACTCAACAAGTACAATCGGAGACACCTGTAGAGCACCTTTATAATCACCCAATTATGTTGTGAAGTTTGGTAGCACACAAAGTGTTCCTCCGGTATTCGGGAGTTGCATAATCGCATAGTCATAGGAACATGTATAAGTCATGAAGCAATAGCAATATACTAAACGATCAAGTGCTAAGCTAACGGAATGGGTCAAGTCAGTCACATCATTATCTAATGATGTGATCCCGTTAATCAAATGATAACTCATGTCTATGTCTAGGAAACTTAACCATGTTTGATTCAACGAGCTAGTCAAGTAGAGGCATACTAGTGACACTCTATTTGTCTATGTATTCACACATGTACTAAGTTTCTGGTTAATACAATTCTAGCATGAATAATAAACATTTATCATGATATAAGGAAATATAAATAACAACTTTATTATTGCCTCTAGGGCATATTTCCTTCACCTGCATCTACTGCCATTACTCCACCCATCGACCGTTATCCAGCATGCATCTAGAGTATTAACTTAATAAAAACGGAGTAACGCTTTAAGCAAGATGACATGATGTAGACAAAGTAAATCCAACCAATATGAATAAACCATGTCGTTTTCTCATCAATGACAACAATACAAATATGTGTCTTGTCCCCTACTTAGTCACCGGGATATAGAGCGCCGCAAGATTGAACCCATTACAAAGCACCTCTCCCATTGCAAGATAAATCAATCTAGTTGGCCAAACCAAACGGATAGATCAGAGAGAAATACAATGGTATAATAATCATGCATAAAAGAATTCAGAGAAGACTCAATTAATATTCATGAATAATTTGATCATAAACCCACAATTCATCGGATCCCAACAACACACCGCCAAAGAAGATTACATCCAATAAAACTCCAAGAACATTGAGGACAACATTGTATTGAAGATCAAAGAGAGAGAAGAAGCCATCTAGCTACTAGCTATGGACCCCTAGGTTTGTGGTGAACTACTCACACCTCATCGGAAGGGCAGCAAGGTTGATGGAGAAGCCCTCCGTGGTCAATTCCCACTCCGGCGGAGTACCGGAAAAGGCCTCCAGATGGGATCGCGGAAGAACAGAAAGTTACGGCAACGAAAAAAGTATTTTGGGTGGTGTCGATGTCAAAACCGGCCGATCTCGGGTAGGGGGTCCCGAACTATGCGTCTGAGGATCGAAGGTAATAGGAGACAAAGGGGACACGATGTTTACCCAGGTTGGGGCCCTCTTGATGGAGGTAAAACCCTACTTCCTGCTTGGTTGTCTTTGATAAGTAGGGTTACAAGAGTTGATCTACCTCGAGATCGTAATGGCTAAACCCTAGATGTCTAGCCTGCATGAATTCTGATAGCCTCTAGAAACTAAACCCTCCAGTTTATATACACACCGGAGGGGCCTAGGGTTGTACAGAGTCGGCTTGCAGAGGAAGGAAATTACATATCCAGACACCAATCTTGCCATCCACGCATAGGAGAGTCCTATCCGGACACGGTGGAAGGTCTTCTGCCTTGTATCTTCACGGCCCATCAGTCCGGCCCATATCACACAACTCGGACAACCGAGGACCCCCTAATCTAGGACTCCCTCAGGTGGCTCTCTGTTGGTTTCCAGATTTTAGAGAATTTATAGAGGTCGAATTAGGTCAGACGGAATGACGAGGGGCCCACAAGGCATCAAGGCATGCTCTGTTGCCTTGTTGTCTCCTCGTTTGCCTTTTGGTCTCCTCCCGAAGTTTCTAGGATCTCTCTTGTCTAGAAAAAAATCGTCAAAAAGTTTTGTAGCGTTTGGACTTCGTTTAGTACTAATTTCCTTGAAAACCAAAAGCAGGCAAAAAACAACAACTGGCACTTGGCACTAGGTTAATAGGTTAGTCCAAAAAAATGATATATAATTACATATAAAACATCCAAGATTGATACTATAATAGCATAGAACAATAAAAAAATTATAGATACGTTGGAGACGTGTCAAGGTACAACCAATAAAAGTCACACCTAGATTTTTCACCCTGAAGCTCAAGACTAGTAGCCAATGAGCACTAGTAATTGAAGGCATCATGTGTTGCTACCCCCTCTTGTTGAACTAGTATGACTTACCTCACAACCTTGGCCATCGTTGAACACTAATTAAATTCCCATTCGTCTTCTTACTCATCTTATGTCAATGGGAGGAGGCTTCACCATACTCTAGTGTCGCGCATACTATGTTTTGGGTCGCATTTGTCTACGCGCGTGCAGTATGGTGTGGGCCATTCATGGGCGACATGATCCCTTAGGTGTGTCTCCCATGGTTTCCTTAAGGTGAGTCGTGCGTATACCAGAAATTTATAAGTTCTATACTTGCAAGACAATTAGATCATGATGAGGATGACGGTCACTAACGAAGACCCCTACATAAGGGAATTCCCTCTAGATGATGCAGGAAATATGCCCTAGAGGCAATAATAAAGTTGTTATTTATATTTCCTTATATCATGATAATTGTTTATTATTCATGCTAGAATTGTATTAACCGGAAACTTAGTACATGTGTGAATACATAGACAAAACAAAGTGTCCCTAGTATGCCTCTACTTGACTAGCTCGTTAATCAAAGATGGTTATGTTTCCTAACCATGGACATGTGTTATCATTTGATGAATGGGATCACATTATTAGAGAATGATGTGATGGACAAGACCCATTTGTTAGCTTAGCATGATGATCGTTAAGTTTTATTGCTATTGCTTTCTTCATGACTTATACATATTCCACTGACTATGAGATTATGCAACTCCCGAATACCGGAGGAACACCTTGTGTGCTATCAAAGTCACAACATAACTGGGTGATTATAAAGATGCTCTACAGGTGTCTCCGAAGGTGTTTGTTGGGTTGGCATAGATCAAGATTAGGATTTGTCACTCCGAGTATTGGAGAGGTATCTCTGGGCCCTCTCGGTAGTGCACATCACTATAAGCCTTGCAAGCAATGTGACTAATGAGTTAGTTGCAGGATGATGCATTACGGAACGAGTAAAGAGACTTGCCGGTAACGAGATTGAACTAGCTATGATGATAATGATGATCGAATCTCGGGCAAGTAACATACCGATGACAAAGGGAATGACGTATGTTGTTATGCGATTTGACCGATAGAGATCTTCCTAGAATATTTAGGATCCAATATGAGCATCCAGGTTCCTCTATTGGTTATTGACCGAAGATGTGTCTCGGTCATGTCTATGATACGTCTCCAACGTATCTATAACTTTTTATTGTTCCATGCTATTATATTATCTGTTTTGGATGTTTAATGGGCTTTATTATACACTTTCCTTAGTCATTCCGAGATATATTGCCATGCAACTTTCCACCATTTCATTTATTATGACACGCTTCATCATTGTCATATTGCTTTGCATGATCATGTAGTTGACATCGTATTTGTGGCAAAGCCACCATGCATAATTTTTCATACATGTGACTCTTGATTCATTGCCCATCCCGGTACATCGCCGGAGGCATTCATATAGAGTCATATTTTGTTCTAGTATCGAGTTGTAATCATTGAGTTGTAAATAAATAGAAGTGTGATGATCATCATTAATAGAGCGTTGTCCCCAAAAAAAGAGAAAGGCCAAATAAAAAAAGGAAGGCCCGAAAAAGAAAAAAAAGAAAAAAAGGGACAATGCTACTATTCTTTTTTTCACACTTGTGCTTCAAAGTAGCACCATGATCTTTATAATAGAGAGTCTCTTGTTTTGTCACTTTCATATACTAGTGGGAGTTTTTCATTATAGAACTTGGCTTGTATATTCCAACAATGGGCTTCCTCAAATGCCCTATGTCTTCATGAGCAAGCAAGTTGGATGCACACCCACTTAGTTTCTTTTGTTGAGCTTTCATACATTTATAGCTCTAGTGCATCCGTTGCATGGCAATCCCTACTCCTTGCATTGACATCAATTGATGGGCATCTCCCTAGCCTGTTGATTAGCCGCGTCAATGTGAGACTTTCTCCTTTTTGTCTTCTCCACACAACCCCCATCATTATACTCTATTCCACCCATAGTGCTATGTCCATGGCTCGCGCTCATGTATTGCGTGAAAGTTGAAAAAAGTTTGAGATTACTAAAGTATGAAACAATTGCTTGGCTTGTCATCGGGGTTGTGCATGATGAGAGCATTTTTGTGTGACGAAAATGAAGCATAGCCAAACTATATGATTTTGTAGGGATAAGCTTTCTTTGGCCATGTTATTTTGAGAAGACATAATTGCTTAGTTAGTATGCTTGATGTATTATTGTTTTTATATCAATATTAAACTTTTGTCTTGAATCTTTGGGATCTGAACATTCATGCCACAATAAAGAAAATTACATTGAGAATTATGTTAGGTAGCATTCCACGTCAAAAATTCTGTTTTTATCATTTACATACTCGAGGACGAGCAGGAATTAAGTTTGGGATGCTTGATACGTCTCCAACGTATCTATAATTTTTTATTGTTCCATGCTATTATATTATCTGTTTTGGATGTTTAATGGGTTTTATTATACACTTTTATATTATTTTTGGGACTAACCTACTAACCAAAGGCCCAGTGCAAATTGCTATTTTTTTGCCTATTTCAGTGTTTCGTAGAAAAGGAATATCAAACGGAATCCAAACGGAATGAAACCTTCGGGAGAGTTATTTTTGGAACAAACGCAATCCAGGAGACTTGGAGTGGACGTCAAGCAAGCAACGAGGCGGCCACGAGGCAGGGAGGCGCGCCCAGGGGGTAGGCGCGCCCCCTACCCTCGTGGGCCCCTTGTGGCTCCACCGACCTACTTCTTCCGCCTCTATATACTCATGTACCCTAAAAACATCCGAGAGCACCACAAAACCCTATTTTCACTGCTGCAACCTTCTGTACTCGTGAGATCCCATCTTGGGGCCTTTTCCGGTGCTCCGCGGGAGGGGGAATCGATGACGGAGGGCTTCTACATCAATACCATAGCCTCTTCGATGATGTGTGAGTAGTTTACCATAGACCTTCGGGTCCATAGTTATTAGCTAGATGGCTTCTTCTCTCTCTTTGGATATCAATACAAAGTTCTCCTCAATTCTCTTGGAGATCTACTCGATGTAATTCTTTTTGCGGTGTGTTTGTCGAGATCGGATGAATTGTGGGTTTATGATCAAGATTATCTATGAACAATATTTGGTTCTTCTCTGAATTCTTATATGTATGATTTGATATGTTTGCAAGTCTCTTCGAATTATCAGTTTGGTTTGGCCTACTAGATTGATCTTTCTTGCCATGGGAAAAGTGCTTAGCTTTGGGTTCAATTTTGTGGTGTCCTTTCCAAGTGACAGCAGGGGCAGCAAGGCACGTATTGTATTGTTGCCATCAAGGATAAAAAGTTGGGGTTTATATCATATTGCTTGAGTTTATCCCTCTACATCATGTCATCTTGCCTAATGCGTTACTCTGTTCTTATGAACTTAAACTCTAGATGCATGCTGGATAGTGGTCGATGTGTGGAGTAATAGTAGTAGATGCAAAATTGTTTCGGTCTACTTGTCGCGGACGTGATGCCTATATACATGATCATGCCTAGATATTCTCATAACTATGCGCTTTTCTATCAATTGCTCGACAGTAATTTGTTCACCCATCGTAAATTATGCTATCTTGAGAGTAGCCACAAGTGAAACCTATGGCCCCCGGGTCTATCTTCCATCATATTATTTTCCTATCAATTTACTATTTCTTCCTTATTTATTTTGCAATCTTTACTTTCCAATCTATATCATAAAAATGCCAAAAATATTTATCTTATTATCTCTAGCATATCTCACTTTTGCAAGTGGCCGTGAAGGGATTGAAAACCCCTTCATCGCGTTGGTTGCAAGGTTCTTATTTGTTTGTGTAGGTACAAGGCGACTTGCGTGTGACCTCCTACTAGATTGATACCTTGGTTCTCAAAAACTGAGGGAAATACTTATGCTACTTTGCTGCATCACCCTTTCCTCTTCTAGGGAAAACCAACGCATGCTCAAGAGGTAGCAGTCTACATAGTTCTCGAACCCGTAGGGTCCACATGCTTAACGTTCGATGACGATTTGTATTATGAGTTATGTGTTTTGGTGACCGAAGTTTGTTCGGACTCCCAGATGAGATCGTGGACATGATGAGGAGTCTCGAAATGGTCGAGAGGTAAAGATTCATATACTGGAAGGTTATATTCGGACATCAGAATTGTTTCGAGTGATTCGGGTATTTTACTAGAGTACCGAGGGGTTACCGGAACCCCCCAGGGAAGTGTTGGGCCAACATGGGCCTAAGGGAGAGAGAGGGAAGCCCGCAGGGGGTGGCTGCATGCCCCCTCCTACGGAGTCCGAATAGGACAAGGAGGAGGGGGCGGCGCCTGATGAAGCTATGTACCTAGGGTAGGGTCATGGACCTGTCCAAGATACCCTCCCCAAGGACATCTCTAAAAGAATCAGAAACATTTGAAGAAGAATCATCATCCACTCGACCATGAAGCTATGTTCCACTCGACAATCTTGAAGACACTCGACCACGTAGGCAATCACTCGACTCCCGGGAGGTCTAAAGCCACTCTGTTCTACAACGGTCGGGAATTAAGTCATAGCTTTAATGGTCATTATGTATCTTTATTACTGGCATTACCAGTAACACCCCCCTCTTAATGTACATTGAACCCTGTGTAACAGAGGGGAGCTGGGGTCCTGGCGCACTCTATATAAGCCACCCCCCTCCTCTGGGACAGGGGTTCGCACCCCCTATAATTCACACGCTCATAATCCAGTCGACTGCCTCCGAGCTCCGAGACGTAGGGCTATTACTTCCTCCGAGAAGGGCCTGAACTCGTAAAACTTGCGTGTACAACTCCTCCATAGCTAGGATCTTGCCTCTACATTCCTACCCCCCCATTCTACTGTCAGACTTAGAACCACGACAGTTGGCGCCCACCATGGGGCAGGTGTCTTAGCGACTTATTGGAGAAGTTGAGATTTTTCCGATCCCCTTCATCATGGTTTCAGGAGGAGGTTTGGTTGAGGACCGCGAGATCCGTCTCGGCGCGCTCGTGTTTGTCGCCGACGACTCCGCTTGGCTTCAGGAGGCTCCACTCGACGTGGACGCACTCCCCGTCCGCGGGGCAACACACTTTCGCGCGTGCGTCCGTGGCGTCCTCCTGCGCCAGCCGTCGACCTAGTATCGATCGGCTCATGTGGCGTCCTCCCTCCCTATCGCCCACCGACGCAAGCGTTCCGGTCGGTCAAGGCTTCAGTGATGGGTGAGGCATGCGGTGGCTCGCCAGTCGGCCACCCCCCAAGTCGCGGCGATCGAGCCCGACGAAACTCTAAACGGCCTGTTCGACTGGCTCCGCAGAGACTGCATCCGAGTGCGACAACAGTGATCCCGTGGCGGAGGTTCTGATGGTCGATGGACTTCGCAGTCCTCCCGGCTTCCCCTGCGTCGACGGTGGCGACGGTGGAGGCGATCCGTTGCATGCCCACGAGGAGTACCTTCCCGTGCCCCTCTCTTCATAGCAGAGGGAAGAACTTCGCCGCCGGAACATGGATGCACTTCACACTCCTATCGTTGGAGAAACCCCCGAGGCCCGGGCCTTGGAGGACGCGCGCCTGGCCAACCTGGCTGAGCACACTCGACTGGAGAACCTCCAGCACGTACTCGACGAGCGTGCGCATCAACGGGTTCCAGAATCCAGTCGACGTCAACTCTTTCCACCTCCGACTCAGGTATATCGAATTCCGATACAGAACCTTACAGCTGCTACTCGAATAGCAGAGTCAATTCAGCCCTCCCAGTCAGAAGCTGGTAGAGGTCTGATGCAGATCAGAGCTTTACTCCGAGCAGCAGGAGAACAAAATACAGCTGTGTCACAGTCGTAGAATAGGATCCATAGCAGGTCCGTTATTGCAGATACAGTCCAGTCGGCTCACGGCCCAAGATCGCCCCCGAGGCGTGAGGGACGTGGAGACCGGCGTGATCAGTACATAAACCGTGAGCAGTATGATCACCGACTCGATCATGACGATCGTCGTCGAGTGCCCACACCTCCCCCAAGGAGTGGGTCGTACATGCCTCGGCAGCATGATGACAGACGCCCTAACAGTGTTGGGCGAAGGATTCCAGTCGACCCCAGGGAGCCAGGCTTTGATGCGAGATCTATTCTCGTTCACGGTTTGGTCGACAGAAATAGAGCTCAGAGAGAGGGTCATGATAGAGATTTACCAACCAGCAACAGAGTGCATGTCTCAGGTCCGGAGTGCTTCAGCAGAGCCATCAGGGCCGCAGTGATTCCTCCCAACTTCAGGTTGGCGACTGGGGTCAGTAAGTTCACTGGTGAGTCCAAGCCTGACACTTGGCTTGAGGACTACAGAGTGGCTGTTCAGATTGGCGGTGGCAATGATGAAGTGGCTATGAAACACCTTCCTCTGATGTTGGAGGGCTCGGCCAGAGCATGGCTGAATCAGTTAGCACCCAGCAGCATTTACTGTTGGGAAGATCTTGCCCGAGTGTTTGTCAGAACATTTGAGGGAACATGCAAACGACCAGCAGGGTTGACAGAGCTGCAATCTTGTGTACAGAAGCCGAATGAAACTTTGAGGGATTATATCCAGAGATGGATCACGTTGCATCACACAATGGAGAATGTGTCTGGTCACCAAGCAGTTTGTGCCTTCAAAGAAGGCGTAAAGTATTGAGAGTTGAATCTGAAGTTCGGTCGGACCGGAGACATGTCTCTGAGTCGAATGATGGAGATTGCCACCAAGTATGCTAATGGTGAAGAGGAGGATCGGCTCCGGAGTGGCAAGCATAAAATAGTCGCCCACGAAACCGAAGGAGGAAACTCCAGTCGGAAGCAGAAGTGCAAAGCCGAGCCAGCTGCTCCTGGGGAAACCTTAGCCGTGACTCAAGGAAAGTCCAAAGGGAAGCCCAAAGGGCCATGGAACCCTAAGAAAATAAAAGATCAAGATGGAAATGATGTGCTGGATTTGCCATGACACATCCACAAAAAGAAAGATGAAGAGGGTAAAATCATTTACCCGAAGCATACCACTCGACAGTGTCGGCTCCTAATCCAGCAGTTCCGAGAGAAACAACCCAAAGACAAGGAAAAAGAGTCAGACAAAGTTGAGGATAAGGAAGAAAGTGAGGATGGTTACCCTCACGTCAATTCCACTCTGATGATTTTTGCTGATGTTGAGAGCAAAAATCGACTGAAAGTCATCAACAGAGAGGTGAACATGGTCGCTCCGACGACACCCAGTTATTTGAAATGGTCTCAGACTGCTATCACATTCAATCAGTCCGATCACCCGACACACATAGCCACCCCTGGGAGGCAAGCATTGGTGGTCGACCCAGTCGCCGAGGGCACTCGACTGACTAAAGTTCTGATGGATGGTGGCAGTGGCCTGAATATTCTGTATGCAGAGACGCTGAAAGGGATGGGCGTTCCGATGTCCAGACTCAGTGAAAGCAATATGAGTTTCCATGGGGTCATTCCAGGCAAGAAGGCTGAATCACTTGGCCAGATTGCTCTTGACGTGGTTTTCGGTGATTCCAAGAATTACCGCAAAGAAAAGTTGACATTTGAAGTTGTGGATTTCCAGAGTGCTTATCACGCTATTCTGGGCAGGCCAGCTTACGCACGTTTTATGGCTCGACCATGCTATGTGTACCTCAAATTGAAGATGCCTGGTCCTAAGGGTGTGATATCTATCACTGGCAATAGAAAGAAGGCAGAAGAGTGCTTCCAGAAGGGCTCGAAGATCGTCGATGCGCAGATGGCAGTCGTGGAATTGCAGGAGTATCAGAAAAATGCATATCCGAGTGATTTGCTGCGAGCTAAGAAGCCTGCCACAGATTCAGCATTTCAGTCGTCCGATGAAACGAAACCGATTCATATTCACCTGACTGATCCCAATGCTGCTCCGACTCACATTTCAACAACACTCGACTCCAAATAGGAAGAAGCGCTCACCCAGTTCCTCCGTGAGAACTGAGACATCCTTGGATGGAAACCCTCTGACATGCCAGGTGTTCCCAGGGGACTGGCTGAGCATCGTTTGCGAGTCGACCCAAAAGTGAAACCGGTCAAAGAACATCTTCAACGGTCCGCCATACAGAAGAGAAAGGCAATCGGTGAAGAAGTGGCTCGGCTCCTGGCAGCTTGAGTTTATTCGAGAAATTTACCACTCCGAGTGGTTAGCTAATGTTGTCATGGTCCCTAAGAAGGACGACTCACTTTGCATGTGCATTGACTTCAAGCATATCAATCGGGCCTGCCCGAAGGATCACTTCCCTCTCCCTGGCATATATCAAATAGTCGACTCGACTGCGGGGTGCGAGCGTCTGTCCTTTTTGGACGCTTATTCCGGGTATCATCAGATCCGTATGGACCTGATGAGATTAAAAAAGCTTTCATCACCCCGTTCGGGTGCTTCTGTTATGTCACTATGCCATTCAGCCTGAAGAATGCTGGAGCCACATTCATGCGGATGATTCAGAAGTGTTTACTCACTCAAATCAGTCAGAATGTGGAAGCATACATGGATGACATTGTGGTCAAGTCACGTAAAGGTTCTGACCTACTGGCTGACCTTGCTGAAACCTTTTCCAACCTCGGGAGGTATGCTATCAAGCTTAATCCATCGAAGTGCACGTTCGGAGTCCCAGGAGGAAAATTGCTCGGTTTTCTTGTTTCCGAACGAGGGATCAACGCTAACCCCGAGAAAGTTGGTGCCATACTCCGGATGAAACGCCCTGTGCGTGTGCATGATGTCCAGAAGCTTACTGGTTGTTTGGCCGCCCTAAGTCAATTCATTTCTCGGCTCGGTGAGAAGGCACGGCCTCTCTACCGACTGATGAAAAAGTCAGATAAGTTCGAGTGGACTCCTGAAGCTGATGCAGCATTTGCAGAGCTAAAAGCCCTGCTTTCCACCCAGCCGGTGCTTGCTGCCCCAATCAGCAAAGAGCCTTTACTGCTTTATATTGCAGTCACTGGACAAGTCATCAGTACAGTACTTACGGTCGAGCGGGAAGAAGAGGGAAAAGCCTATAAAGTTCAGCGCCCGATTTATTATGTTTCTGAAGTTCTGACTCCATCAAAGCAGAGATATCCACACTATCAGAAGCTTGTTTATGGGATTTACATGACCACGAAGAAGGTTGCACACTATTTCTCTGATCACTCTATTACAGTCGTCAGTGACACTCCATTGTCGGAGATTCTGCACAACAGAGATGCAACTAGTCGAGTGGCAAAGTGGGCGATTGAACTCCTTCCCTTAGATATTAAGTTTGAGGCAAAGAAAACTATCAAGTCCCAAGCAATAGCAGATTTCCTCGCCGAGTGGATTGAACAGCAATTGCCGACTCAAGTTCACTCAGAGCACTGGACCATGTTCTTTGATGGTTCCAAGATGCTGAATGGTTCTGGTGCTGGGGTGGTACTGGTATCCCCCCGAGGAGACAAGCTCAAATACGTCCTCCAGATTCACTTTGATTCCTCCAATAACGAAGCAGAATATGAAGCACTCTTATATGGGTTACGTATGGCCATTTCACTCGGCGTCCATCGCCTCATGGTTTATGGCGACTCAGATTTGGTGGTCAATCAAGTGATGAAGGAGTGGGACATTAGAAGCCCAGCTATGACTGGTTACTGCAATGCGGTGATGAAGTTGGAAAAGAGGTTTCAGGGGTTAGAGCTCCATCATATACCCCGACTGAAAAATCAAGCAACCGATGATTTGGCAAAAATAGGTTCCAAGAGAGAAGCCATCCCCAGCAATGTATTTTTGGAACACATTCACACACCGTCAGTTCAGGAAGATCCTTTCACTGAAGAACCCCTGCAGCCTAAGAGCGCCACGGATCCGACTGAAGTCGAGGTCCCAGCCATGGTCAACCTAATCATGGAGGTTCTGGTCATCACTCCCGGCTAGACAGTGCCTTACATTGTGTACATCCTTAGGAAGGAACTCCCAGAGGATGAAGAAGAGGCTCGGCAGATCGTCCGTCGATCCAAAGCCTTTACTGTGATAAGGGGACAGTTGTTCAGAGAAAGTGTGACTGGGGTCAGTCAGAAATGCATAACGCCAGAAGAAGGTCCAATGATCCTCAACGACATCCACTCGGGACTTGTGGTCACCATGCGTCCTCTCGGGCCATTGTGGCTAAAGCATACCGAGCCGGATTCTATTGGCCACGAGCAAATGAAATGGCGAAAGATATAGTCGATAGATGTGAAGGCTGCCAGTTTTACTCTGATATGTCTCACAAGCCAGCGTCAGCCCTGAAGACCATTCCCCTCGTCTGGCCCTTTGATGTTTGGGGATTGGATATGGTTGGACCACTGAGAACTGGTAGGGGCGGCTTCACTCATGTGCTTGTGGCAGTCGACAAGTTTACCAAATGGATTGAAGCTAAACCTATCAAGAATCTTGAAGCCAGCACCGCTGTCAGTTTCATCAGGGAATTGACATTCATATATGGAGTTCCGCACAGCATCATCACTGACAACGGGTCGAACTTCGATTCTGATGAATTCAGAGCTTTCTGCGCTTCTCAAGGCACACGAGTCGACTATGCTTCAGTCGCTCACCCGCAGTCGAATGGACAAGCAGAAAGAGCGAACGACCTAATTCTCAAGGGATTGAAACCCCGACTGATGCGTGATCTCAAACACGCAACAGACACCTGGGTCGATGAACTTCCATCAGTTCTTTGGGGTTTGAGGACAACTCCCAATCGGTCGACTGGACAAACTCCTTTCTTTTTGGTCTATGGAGCTGAAGCTGTTCTGCCAAGTGACCTGCTCCACAATGCACCCCGAGTCGAGCTCTTCTCTGAAGAGGAAGCAGAACAGGCCCGACAGGATTCAGTCGATCTCTTAGAGGAGGAAAGAGACATGGCCTTGATCCAGTCGACCATTTATCAGAAAGACTTGCGTCGATTCCACGCCAGAAACGTGAGGGTCGAGCCTTTCAAGAGGGAGACTTGGTTCTTCGAGTGGATCAACAGAAGCCACACAAGCTCGCCCCTGCTTGGGAAGGCCCCTTCATTATCACCAGAGTCCTCCACAGTGGAGCATACCATCTTTACAATGTCGGGCATCAGAAAGACGAGCCACGAGCTTGGAATGCGGAGCTGCTACGCCCCTTTTATACTTAAGTACTCACTCGGATGAGATGTAATAAGAAATACCTTTGTAGTTTATTTATCAAAGACAAGAGCTTTATAATCTTTCTAAACGATTGTTATTGCTTTTGTTTACGTTTGAAATCCCCAGTGGGTGACTTAGCTGCGAATCCGTTTCGCCTAAGTTCGAAAAATCCTACCGAGTGGTGAGCAAGCCTCTCACTCGGGGATTTAGCTGCGAATCCGTTTCGCCTAAGTTTGAAAAAATCTTACCGAGTGGTGAGCAAGCCTCTCACTCGGTGACTTAGCTGCGAATCCGTCTTGCCTAAGTTTGAAAAAATCCTACCGAGTGGTGAGCAAGCCTCTCACTCGGGGGCTTAGCTGCAGTCCAGTACTCGCCTAAGTTTGAAAAAATCCTACCGAGTGGTGAGCAAGCCTCTTACTCGGGGGCTTAGCTGCAGTCCAGTACTCGCCTAAGTTTGAAGAAATCCTACCGAGTGGTGAGAAATCCTCCCACTCGGGGGCTTAGCTGCAGTCCAGTACTCGCCTAAGTTTGAAAAATCCCACCGAGTGGAGAGCAATCCTCTCACTCGGGGGCTTAGCTGCAGTTCAGTACTCGCCTAAGTTTGAAGAAATCCTACCGAGTGGTGAGCAATCCTCCCACTCGGGGGCTTAGCTGCAGTCCAGTACTCGCCTAAGTTTGAAAAATCCCACCAAGTGGAGAGCAATCCTCTCACTCGGGGGCTTAGCTGCAGTCCAGTACTCACCTAAGTTTGAAAAATCCCACCGAGTGGAGAGCAATCCTCTCACTCGGGGGCTTAGCTGCAGTCCAGTACTCCCCTAAGTTTGAAAAATCCCACCGAGTGGAGAGCAATCCTCTCACTCGGGGGCTTAGCTGCAGTCCAGTACTCGCCTAAGTTTGAAAAATCCCACCGAGTGGAGAGCAATCCTCTCACTAGGGGGCTTAGCTGCAGTCCAGTACTCGCATAAGTTTGAAAAATCCCACCGAGTGGAGAGCAGTCCTCTCACTCGGGGGCTTAGCTGCAGTCCAGTACTCGCCTAAGTTCTGAAAAATCCCACCGAGTGGAGAGCAATCCTCTCACTCGGGGGCTTAGCTGCAGTCCAGTACTCGCCTAAGTTTGAAAAATCCCACCGAGTGGAGAGCAATCCTCTCACTCGGGGGCTTAGCTGCAGTCCAGTACTCGCCTAAGTTTTGAAAAATCCCACCGAGCGGAGAGCAATCCTCCCACTCGGGGGCTTAGTTGTAGTCCAGTACTCACCTAAGTTTGAAAAATCCAGTCGAGTGGACAGCAATCCTCTCACTCGGGGGCTTAGCTGCAGTCCAGTACTCGCCTAAGTTTTGAAAAATCCCACCGAGCGGAGAGCAATCCTCCCACTCGGGGGCTTAGCTGCAGTCCAGTACTCGCCTAAGTTTGAAAAATCCCACCGAGTGGAGAGCAATCCTCCCACTCGGGGGCTTAGCTACAGTCCAAGTACTCGCCTAAGTTTTGAAAAATCCTACCGAGTGGAGAGCAACCCTCCCACTCGGGGGGTTAGCTGCAGTCCAGTGCTCGCCTAAGTTTGAATCACATCCCTATCCGCAAGGACGACGAGGTGCAGGTTGACTGCAACCTTCTCCTTCGGAGCTATGCCACAAATACAATGTGCACTCCATCCCTATCCGCAAGGACGACAAGGTGCAGGGTGACTAAAACCTTCTCCTTCGGAGCTACGCCACAAATACAATGTGCGCTCCATCCCTATCCGCAAGGACGACGAGGTGTAGGTCGACTGCAATGCGTGTTCCGTCCCTATCCGCAAGGACGATGAAGTGCAGGTCGACTAGAGTCACCACCTCAGAGCTGCATCTCAAGCACAAAGATTATTCCGAGTGAAGAACAAAGTCCACTTGAAGGCAAACGCAAGCATATTCGGAAATAAACCAAGTTCGGATAAATCCTAAAGTTCCGGACGGCAGATCAAAGTACTCGGACATTCAACCCGAAAGAGTTTAACGGTTACAAAAACCACTCGGCATCCCGAGGCAAATTTTAGGTGGAGCATAAAAAGTTTGTTCACTCCATAGGAGGAGGGCTGGCAGGCTCGATGAACTCGTCCAGGTCAACACCATCGGTGATCCGAGTGGCGGCAGCAATGAAAGTCTCCATAAAGGATAGGAAATCATGCTTCTTGGTGTTGGCGACCTTGATCGCTGCCAGCTTATCTTCTCGGGCTTCTTTGCAATGGACACGAACTAAAGACAGAGCCACATCAGCACCGCACCGGACAGAAGACTTCTTCCACTCCTGCACTCGACCGGGGATCTCATTAAGTCGAGTCATCAGAGACTCGAGGTCATTCTGGAGCATTGCCCTTGGCCAGAGTGTTGTGTCGATCCGGGACGTGGCAACCTTCAGTCGAGCCAAGTAGTCAACAACGCTGTCGATGCGGGATTCCAGTCGGAGCAAGTTCATAGCAGCTTCATCTTTCACGGGAGAGTTGATGGGGTCCAAGCCTAGTTCAATTCGCCCGGTCTCCTCCTCGAAGTCTCGGCAAAACTCTGCATGCACAATCCGAGGGTGAGTCAATATTCGTATGCCGAGTCGACGAAGATAAACCAGTCGGAACAAAGTATATACCTTCAAGCTTGATGAACATCTTCTTGGCAAGGCTCCTCAGATAACTTTCCAGATCATCCCTCCTCCGAGCAATGCTCTCCATCTTCTCGTTCAGATTGACCTTGTCCTTCTTCAAGCGGGTTACTTCCTTGTTGGCTTCGTCCAGGGCAGATTTTATCTTGGAGTTCTCTTCCTCCAATTTGTCGACTGAAGCCAACTTCTGTTCAGCCAGAGCAGTTTTGTCATCAGACTTCTTCTGTGCAGCAGCCAGATCTTGATCCTTCTTTGCCAGAGCCTGGTTCAGTTTTTCTGAAAAGAAATGATGCTTGGTTCAGAAAGAGCAGAATGAAATCCAGGTCTAAGACAAACCAGTCGGCAAATCTGTCTTACCATTGACGTCATCCTTGGCTTCCTGCAGTTCTGTCTTGGCCAACTCCGGGTCAAGGTTGAGTTTAATCTGCTGTTTCTCCAAGTCAGCAAAGAGAGCTCCAAGATCACAGGATTTCTGCAATCAAGGAACGGGTCAGTCGATTGGACAAAATATGGGTTATTTCAGAGAGGTAAAAGGACAAAAACAATAAATACTAAGACTACTGTCAAATCAAACATCCAACAATAGTCTCGGGGACTACACCCAGTGGGTGCACTTTGCGTGCCCCCACTGGTTCAGTTTACACTCGACAAGACCTTTCCAGCGCTAGTGCCAAAAAAAGAGAAAGAGACAGCAACAAAACAGTTCTGCAGACCATAGTCGACTGCCAGCAGTCGACCACGGTCTCGGGGACTACACCCAGTGGGTGCACTTAGCGTGCCCCCATTGATTCAATTTACACCCGACATGGCCAAACCAGACCAAGTGAAGGAATTCAAAATTCAAGACTACAGTCGACTGCCCGCAGTCCATTATAGTCTCGGAGACTACACCCAGTGGGTGCACTCAGCGTGCCCCCACTAGTCCAAAAATTCAATAACAAAAAGTTCAGCTCAAAGTATGGATTTGCTCAGTGACAAATCGAAACACCCAGTGGGTGTACAGATGCAAAGATCCTTGGAAAGAGAGTTTTCAGGTAGCATATCCTAAACAGAACAAGCCAAGAGAGTCAGCCGACGTTCTGCTAACCTGAACATTGCTCTGGAGAGCCGAGCTGGCATCATAAGTGGCCTGACTGGCATCCTGCACCATCTTCATCTTCTCCATCATAATACTTGCTTGGCGTATAGCTTCTTTGGCAGCATTCACTTCGTCCTCTAGGACGTGGTGGGTGGCAAAAACTGAAGGTGGATCGGCAGGAGCTTGGGCAGTCGGCACAGAAGGTTGAGCACTCGACAGCGGTATGGCGAAGGAAACAGAAGTCCGATTGGCGTCACCGGCGTCCTGAACGACTGGTTCCACCAACGGCGTCGACTGTGGCGTCTTGCCAGCAGACGTTTTCCTATTCCTCCTCGTCAAAGGCCTCTCTGGCTCATCATCGTCGTCGTCGGGGAGATTAATGATGTTGGGAGCTGTTCAAAGACCAGTCGCCAAAATTACATCACCCGATTGTATATATTACAGTTCAATCGACCAAATGAAGACAGAATGATGAAGATCGTACCCAGATTGGAGGTGACCGCATCTTCCATTACCTCATCCTCATCCTTATAAGCTGAAGTCCCAGAGGCAGCAGCACTACCAATTTCAAGATTCATTTGGTCAAATCAAAGGAAAAGTAAACAGCACAGAGCGTCGAGTGAATACGAAAGAAAAACACCCACGCAGAAGCGACGGGGATATCAATCTTAATCTTCGGCAACGCCTTCCGAGGCTTCTGCACTACAACCTTGGGCTGCTTTGAGGCTTTCTCAGTCGGTGCCGGAGAGGACGTGCGAGGACGCTTTGAAGACTGGTCAGTTTGAGCAATCGCCTTTTCGCGGGCGCTCACTCGGTCTTGGTCGAGCTTGGATCGCCTCTCCCTGCGAGGAGGCGAGTCGACTTCTTCTTCATCACTCGAGTCATCGCTCTCCTCGTTCCCCCCTCCGTGAGAATGCCACTCGCCACTTTCGCCTCCGCTTGCCTCCCCCTCCGGATCTTGCTCCTGCTCTCCGTTGGGCATTGAGTACATTTCGATAAGGGCCTGGAAGAAAATAGGCAGAACAAAAGTCAGTCGACGAAGCATAAACAACTGCACGATCAAATCTTGATTACAGTCAGAAGTTCAGAATTGGACCTTGTCTGGTTCGTACGACTGGTCGAGTGGAGGAATTCTCCTGGCTCCCCTGGGGTTATCTTTGTTTCCAATGATACTCGTCAGCCACCCTGTCGGATTTCGGGTTCCGGCAGACCCTTGAGGTTCGAACTCTGGGGTGCGCGCGGAGATTATGCTTCCTACCTACCTGTACCCCTCCGCCTCGCAAGGATCTAAGCTACGAGAAGAACAACACAAGAGACACAGGGTTTATACTTGTTCGGGCCACCGAGGTGGTGTAATACCCTACTCCAGTGTGGTGGTGTGGTGGATTGCCTCTTGGGCTGATGATGAACAATACAAGGAAGAACAACCTCGCGAGGGTCTGTTCTTGGCCGGGGCGATGAACTGCAAGGAGGAGTTCAGTCGCCCTTCTCTCTCTCTCTATGGATCCTAGCTGATTAGATTTCTCGATGCCTCTACCCTGGGGGTGGCTAGTCCTATTTATAGGCAAAGGCCCTTGGCCTCTTCCCCAAATATTGAGCGGGAAGGGCGCCAACAATTGGCCATTTTGAAAGGAAACATCGGGTACACTTATCCTGACTAAAGTTGGTCCTCGCCTGCCAAAGGCTCTGACGGTGACGCTGGCTTGGGCTCCACAATGACTTCCTTCCGTTGGACTGGTCTTGGTCTCGTTGCACCGAAACGGGTGCCTTTGCTTGATGCTCTCGCCTGCGCTTGCCCCCTTTGCACATAAGAGGAAAGGAGGACACTGCGCGGGCTGGCGCCCGCCTGGCGCCCTTGGTCGTCATGGCTTGCGTCATGGGCACCTCGTGAGGTACCCCGCCTTGATCTCTCCGCCTCCTCGCGAGCCAGCCTGATGAGGCTGTGCCTGAGGAAGCTCCGTGTCGTCCGCCCCACGAGGCTTGGCCCCTCGCGAGGGTCTTGGGTCTGTGTTGAAGAAGATGGGCCGTGCTGGGCCCCCCTTTGAGCCACGCCGCAGGCCGCACGCAGGCAAGTCTGGGGACCCCTGTTCCCAGAACACCGATAGTAGCCCCCGGGCCCAAGGCGCGCCCGGACTTGGCCGTGCAGGGAGGCGAAAGGGCAAGGACGAAGCGCCGCGGGCCCTAACAGCCTGCGGCCTTGGGCGCCGCGTGGCGGTTAATTGGACGTGGGCCTCTCCACAACCGCGCGAGTTGATAAAGGAGCGGCATCTGCCCAGGCTTTGCTTTTTTCGCTTTCTCCGGTTGCCGCTCAGATCCCCATTCTTGCGCCTCTCCTTCCTTCCTCCAAATCTCCAGATCTACTTCGACCGCGTGACCTAGAAGCCATGGCGCCTCGTCAGTCCCCGGCCGGAGCTTGGTACTCGTCTGCCTTGGAGTCGCCAAACGTGTCGGAGGCGAGCCTCGCCCGGTTGCGCCGGATGGCGGCGGCACAAGGCATCGACGGGGCGAAGGTGTTCAAGGCCGGCTCCGCCACCCCTGAGGGCCGAGGGAGCACCTTTTATCCGCTCTTCGTAAGCTCCATTGCTGCTGGCCTGGTTCCTCCCTTCTCCGAGTTCTTCCTCTCTGTTCTCCGCCATTATAAGCTACAGGCTCTGCATCTCCATCCCAACTTCGTCCTTCTCCTGGCAATCTTCGCCTATTACTGCGAGGCTCACGTAGGGGTGCAGCCTCGGTGGCCTTGCTGCGCCACTACTTCTCCCTCCGGACCTCTCGCGGTCCTGCTTCCGCGTGCACGAGCTTCGTCGTGTACGGTGGTGCCATTGCCATTTCGAGCCCCGGGAAAAGGATTGAGGGCTTCAGGAGCAAGTGGGTCTTGGCAGATGCTGGGCGCATCCACCCTCGGCTGATCTTGCCCACGGAGCAACCCGCGAGCTCCAGCGATTGGGGTCGAGCGGAGCTCACGGACCCCCGCGCGAAGCCGGTGTTGGAGAAGATGGACGCGGATCTGAGGCCGGCCAACACAGCGACGGCGAAGCTGACCGGCGCGTCGCTGCTGAGGGAATTCCTGGAGCACCATCTGGCTCCGCTTCGGCAGTACCCACTTCTGATGTGGAGGCCTCATCCGAGCCCCGCGGCCTTGGCCGGCGAAGATCTGGTCGCGGTCCTCCAGTCTCTGGTCGGGGCCGATGTGGCGAGGTTGGAGGGCGCTCCTACGCCCTTATTCCTCCACGATGACTGGGAGCAGGTGGTGGAGTCCATGCCTGTCTTCAACGGGGACGGGCCCGTGCCCACGGAGGCTCTTGGGGAGCCGGTGGACGTGTCCTCCGACGACTCCAGTGAAGAGGAGGACGGAGAGGAGCGGGGGAAGGGGCCTGACTCCGAGGCGACTGACGGAGAGTCGAGGGCTCCCCTCTCCCAGCACAGGTCCCGCGCTCTCCGCCTCTCTCTGAGCGATGACGACGAGGATGATGACGTGCTGGGCAGCGGGAGCTCGCCCCCGATCCCGAAGAAGGACAGGACCGGGCTGATCTCCCGCGGGTCTGCCCTGGCCCCGGGGCGGTCCGCAGACGCGCCTTCCGCTTCCGAGGTTGACCCTTCCAGCCGGCTTTCAGGCTTCAAGTTTGGCCGGAGGCTGCCTGAGCTCACCGGCGACGACCCGTAAGTGCTTGACTCTTGTCTTTGTTTCTTGTTCTGCTGCTGGGGCTTGACGTCCGCGTCTTTTGGATAGGCTAGCACCCGCAGCAAAGAAGCCGAAGGGGGCTCCCGAGGTTCCTTCCGGGGCAGCGCCTCTGCCCGCGAAGGAAGGTGACCGCGACGCATGGGCCTCTCCTGCCCGGTCGTCCTCGCGAGGCCTGGCTGAGCTGGCTGGGGTGAGCTCAGCCCCCATGGCCCAAGTGACTCCCGAGGTGCCCTTGCCTGCCGCTGCCACCATAGTCGTCGGGGCACAGCAGGTTCCACCTCAGGATGTTGTGGTCATGTCGCCGCCTTCTCTTCCTACTCCACCGACTGCTGTCTCTCCGACTCCTCCTGCCGTTCTGGATCGTGTTGCTGCCGAGCTGGACCGGCTCCGGCAGGATCTTCTTGGCGCCGACCCTCGCTTGGTGGCCGGGCGCTTGGAGCTGGCTTCAGGATGGATTTGCTCCGACGCTTCGGTTCGAGCGGCGCTGGTCCAGGCCTCAACGGCTTGCGATGAGGAGAGGCAGGCCGCCCTTGAAGCGAAGGCTGCTCGTGACGTGGCCTAGGGGGAGGCGACCGATGTCCGTGGTCGCTGCAAGGTGCTGGAGGACGAGCTGCAAGGCTTGCGGGCCCAGCTCGCGAAAGAGGCCCGCCTTCGCCAAGAGCAAGAAGAAGGCGTGAAGGTTTGCGAGGCGGCCGTCGAGGTCCGGGAGGCCAAGCTCAAGAAACGCTGCGACCGCCTAGGCGTGCTGGAGCAGGAGTTGGGGGCGAGGAAGGTCGAGCTAGACGACAAGGCTCGGGTTCTTGCCGAGGATCGCATGGCCTTCGCGGAGATGGAGAAGAAGGCTCGCTCCTTGCTGAAGACGCTTTACGAGAGCGGCCTGGAGAGCCCGCTGGCCGGCGCCGAGGATGGCCCCACCAAGCTGCTTCCCTTCATGGTTCGTGCTCTTGAAGATGTTGCCCTTGGCCTTGGCCCCACGGCCGAGGCCGAGGCGCGTGTCCTGTCTTCTGCAGCGCTGATGCGGGTCTTCACCCACATCTACCTTCGCGATTCCAGCGTCGACCTCGACAGCCTGCTGGAGCCAGCAAGCGGCGAGCGTGCCGCTATCGCTGCCGAAGTCGTGAAGGGTCACGCGGAGGCTCTGCTGGGGAAGTTCCGGGCCTTCAGCCCCAAGCCGAAGCGAGGCGCTGCCAACCCTGCTGCTCCATGAGGCGAACCCACTCTGCGCTGCTCCACCGCCGTCAAGTGATTCCGTTGTGACTCCTGTCCTGCTTTCAATTCCTGCACATGTACCATGCCTCGGGGAGGCATTTAAACTTCCGTTTGGCATTGAGATAACAGTGTGGACTGTAATATTTGCTTTTGAACTCCTTGAAATTTTAAGATGGCGCTCCTCTCTCGCCTTTGCTCCCCTTTCTGCTCTACGTCCTCGGGTCCCGGCCCTCAAGCTGGTCTCAGCCTTCGCTGGTATGCCAGGGCGCGATGCCGTGGACAAGGCCAGAGGGTGAGGGCTGGAGGGCCAGTAGGAGCCCTGAGTCGCGATGCTCAGGCACCCCCCCTTTAACATGCAAGCGGTTCGCGCGGTTTAGAGTGAAGGAGGCTGTCTTTGGAATTTACGATTTTCCTTCCTACTTGCTTATGTTCTACGCCGGCAGAGCCCGGCCCCGCGCGTACCTCACCCAGCGTTAGCCCCGACCGGGAACCAGGATGGGACTAAGGAGTGAGGCGCTACGTGACAAGTTAGGCTCCTGAGTCGCGATGCTCAGGAGTCCCCCTTGGCGCTCGAACAGCAAGTAGGGAGGTGAGATGTGGGTGGATCTACCGTTCTACGTCTGCAGAGCCCGGCCCCGCGCATACCTCACCCAGCGTTAGCCTTTCAGAACTAAGGAGTGAGGGGCTACGTGACCAGTTAGGCTCCTGAGTCGCGATGCTCAGGAGTCCCCCTTGACGCTCAAACGGCCTTCGTACCTTGGCTCCTCTTGGGGAGAGACGCGCGACAAACCAGGCCCAGGGGGGCCTGGCTGGGTGGCGTGCATCTGGGCGTGACCCAGGCGCAGCCCCCGTGCCCAGCCCCCTCACGCGGCACTCCCAGGGGGAGGCGTTGCGATGAGGCTAGACATTGAGCTCTGGGCTCCCTGAGGTTGATGCGGCCCGGGGGCCACCCACAGTTGTTTATCACTAGCGCGGAGCATAGCGCTTCCGTATGTGTACGGGCATAGCCGCTCCTCGGCAGTGTCGTCAGCCAGCGCGAAGCATGGTGCTTCCACTGGTACGTGGGAGGGGGCTCCCCTCCGGGAGGAGCCCTCGGGGCGTGTACAGCCCCGCCCTGACACGTGGCTGGCACGGTAGGGCCTGGTGAGGTGTATCTGGGCACCCGTGAGCCAGCGCGGGACTCACGGGGCCCTACCTCTAGGCGGGTTACGCCTGGCACTGGGCCTTATCTTGTGATGTGTTCCTGCAAATTGGGTTAGATGCCTGCACTCTACGTCCTCGGGTCCCGGCCCTCGAGCTGGTCTCAGCCATCGCTGGTATGCCAGGGCGCGATGCCGCGGACAAGGCCAGAGGGTGAGGGCTGGAGAGCCGGTAAGAGCCCTGAGTCGCGATGCTCAAGTACCCCCCCTTTAACGCGCAAGTGGTCGGCATGGAGAAGAAGAGGTGCCGTGGACCGGCATCAAATAATCAAGCATGGTGGGTTGAATGTATAGCCGAAAATAAACGCGAAAGGGATACATGCCGCTGGGTCTGACCCGAGAGACCTGGGGATGATGCAGCCCGAGGGGCGCCCCCAACAAGGTAAGCTAACGACACGAAATAAGAAGGGATACATGCCGCAGGGACGGACCCACGCGGCCTGGGAATAATGCAGCCCTGGGGGGGCGCTCCCAGCTAGAAATGAAACTTGAAAGATGTCACCTGATGATGTTGAGGACGAAGCAGTGTTGGTGCAGCAGACTCGGTGGGCTGCGGAGGCCGATCCTCACGAGCCCCCAGGCCTTGGGGCCTCGGGAGGCTCCGGAGGTGTTGGTGGCTCCTCGCGGACCATCTCCACCTCCGCCAGGGCTGCGGAACGCCTGGCCTCTTGAGCTTCCATGATGCTCCTCATGAGGCGCTGGTACGTGGCAGCCGCGTTCGGCAAGCCGTAAGGCATGCGAACGTAGCTATGGGGTGGACCTTTGCAGCTCCCCACTCGCGAGGGCCAGAGGCGCTCCAGCGAGGCGATTTGATTGAGCCCTGGTATGTCGATGCAGACGCGCAGCCCACCATCCTCGACTGGATGGGGAGCCACAGCTGGTAGGCGGCGGCGGCCTCTCATGACTCTTGACTCCTGTAGCTCTTGCATGGCCTTGCTGACAAACTCCTGAGGGTCTGGCCCCCTTGCCTTACTCCTTCTTGAGGGAAACGTGCTTCGAAACACGCCTCCATGTGGTGCCCAAGCGCCTCCCTCGTGACCTTAGCCAGGTCGGTGGCCCTCCAGGGGAGAGCCCCCGAGCCCTGCCTGAGGAGGGCGCCGGGCGCGCTTTCCTATGCGATGGAAGGAGGTTCCCCCTGAGCAGGCGTGGGCCCTGAGGGGCCTGCCTCCTGAGGGACTGGGCCAGACGATGTCTTCTTCTTCTTGGCGGTGGTCTCGGGGAGCCTCCTGCTTCCACGATCCGGGTCTTCTAGTGATGCGGCCTGAAAAGCTCGTTCCAAGGAACACACCACGTCCTTCTCTTCACAGGGCACCATGATGACTCCACCACTCCCTGGCATCTTGAGGACGTTGTAGCCGTGGTGAGTCACGGCCATGAACTTGCCCAGCGCCGGGTACCCAAGGATGGCGTTGTACGGCAGGCGAATGTGAGCGACGTCGAAGTCGATGAGCTCGATGCGGTAGTTGTCGCGTGCTCCGAAGGTGACGGGGAGGCGGACCTGCCCGATCGGGACCGTGGAGCCATCGGCGACTCCGGAGAAAGGCTTGGTTGGCTGAAGCTGATTGTAGGGCACTTGGAGATTGTTGAACGTTTCCACAGACAGGACGTTGAGCCCTGCCCCGCCATCGATGAGGGTCCTGGTGACCACCACGTTGCTGATGATTGGGGAACAAAGCATCGGGAGGACTCCGGCTGTGGCCGCGCACTTGAGCTGATCTGCTGAGCTGAACGTGATGGCGCACGATGACCACCTGAGAGGGCCTGTGGCTTCGAGCTTGGGGAGGACTGCATTCACTTCGCGGACGAACTGCTTGAAGATACGCTGAGAGGTTGGGGCTTGAGCTCCGCCCAGGATGCAGGCGATTGCGCGTGGCTCCTGGCAGCCCCCAGCCCCCTCGTCCTGGTGGCGGTCCTCGTTTCTTCTTGGATGCGGCGGCAGCGGAGGGAGGCCTGCGTTACCTTGCGGGCGATCCTCGCGAGGCTGATCCCTCCAGTCTCCCTCGCGAGGCGGGTCTTGCCAGCGGTCCTCGCGAGGTCGATCGCGCCACCCTTGGCGTGGGCCACGGTCTTCCCAGCGTCCTACATTCCTTCCTCCTCCTCGATCGTATCCCCGGTCGGCATGATCGGGGCGACGGGCGATCCTTCCTTCTCGCACGGCTTGGAGCTCTTGGCATTCGTTGGTGTTGTGGGTGTGGAGGTCGTGGTACACACAGTACCAACTGCCCTTGGAAGATTCGGGTTGATCTCTGCCCCGCTTGGTGTCCGGTTCTGCCGCGAGCACGGCAGCCCCCTTGCGCTTCACGTCCTTGGCATTGGACTTCTTCTCTTCTGGGTCTGCGGCAGGCAGCTCGAGGATGAAGAGACGCCCTTCCTCTGCCCTGGAGCACTTGGTCGCCAAGTTGAACAGCTCCAAGGAAGTGCACAGGTCTTCATGCATCGCCAGCTCCTCCTTCATCTTGATGTCGCGCACGCCGTCGGAGAAGGCTGAGATGATGGCCTCCTCGGACACCTTGGGAATCTTGAGGCGTGCGTTGTTGAAGCGCTGGATGTACTTTTGCAGGATCTCTCCGGGCTGTTGCTTGATGCGGCGCATGTCGCTCATGGTGGGCGGCCGGTCGCGAGTACCTTGGAAGTTGGCGATGAAGCGGGTGCGCATCTCGTTCCAAGAGGGGATCGTGCCTGGGGCCAGGTTCAGGAGCTAGGTGCGGGCCCCGTCCTTGAGCGCCATGGGAAACCAGTTCGCCATGACCTTCTCATCTCTGTTGGCAGCTTCGATGCCCAGCTCATTGTAACGCCCTCGATGCGGCTATATCTCCCACGTGTCGAGGCACGACTTAGAGGCATAACCGCATTGAAAGCAATGTCGCAAGTGAGGTAATCTTCACACAATCCATGTAATAAATAAAGGGGAAAGATACATAGTTGGCTTACAATCGCCACTTCACACAAGTACATAAATAACATCCATCAACCAGATTACACTCAAGGTCCGACTACGGTACCAAAATGAAAGAAGACTACCCCAAATGCTAACAGATCCCCGGATCACCCAACTGGGCTCCACTACTGATCATCTGGAAAAGAAACATAGTAACGGCCACGTTCCTCATCGAACTCCCAAGTGAGCTCGGTTGCGTCATCAGCACTGACATCGTTGGTACCTGCAACTGAGGTGATAATATCTGTGAGTCACGGGGACTCAGCAATCTCACACCCGCGAGATCAAGACTATTTAAGCTTAAAGGTGGGAAAGGGGTTTATGAGGTGGAGTTGCGGCAAGCGACTAGCATGTGGTGGCTATAGCGCAAAAGAGAGCGAGAAGAGAAGGCAAAGCACGGTCGAGAAACTAGAAGTGATCAAGAAGTGATCCTGAAACAACCTACGTCAGACATAACTCCAACAACCGTGTTCACTTCCCGGACCCCGCCGAGAAGAGACCATCACGGTTACACACGCGGTTGATGTGTTTTAGTTAAGGTCAACTTCGGGTTTTCTACAACCGGACATCAACAAATTCCCATCTGCCTCATAACCGCGGGCACGGCTTTCGAAAGATAATACCCTGCAGGGGTGTCCCAACTTAGCCCATGATAAGCTCTCACGGTCAACGAAGTATATTCCTTCTACCGGGAAGACCCGATCAATCTCGGAATCCCGGACTACAAGACATTTCAACAGCAATAAAACAAGTCCAGCAAAGCCGCCCGATTGTGCCGACAAATCCTGATAGGAGCTGCACATATCTCGGTCTCAGGGCACATCCGGATAAGCGAAGCGTACAGGAGCCAACATAACCCAAGTTGCCAAGGGACGGCCCTGCACGGTGCTCTAGTTTGGACCAGCAATCGAAGGAGAACTGGCCCGGGGGTTTAAAATAAAGATGACCCTTGAGTCTGCAGAACCCAAGGGAAAAAGGCTAGGTGGCGAATGGTAAAACCAATGTTGGGCCTTGCTGGAAAAGTCTTATTCAAAGCGAACTGTCAAGGGGGTCCCATAAATCACCCAACCGTGTAAGGAACGCAAACTCCGGGAACATAACACCGGTATGACGGAAACTAGGGTGGCAAGAGTGGAACAAAACACCAGGCATAAGGCCGAGCCTTCCACCCTTTACCAAGTATATAGATGCATTAATTAAATAAGAAGTATTGTGATATCCCAACAAGTAAACATGTTCCAAACAAGGAACAACAAGTCCATGTTCCAACAAGGAACAAACTTCATCTTCACCTGCAACTAACAACGCTATAAGAGGGGCTGAGCAAAGCAGTAACATAGCCAAACAACGGTTTGCTAGGACATGGATGGTTAGGGGCTGACAAAGCAATATAGGAGGCATGATATAGCAAGTGGTAGGTATCGCAGCATGGGCATAGCAAAAGAGCGAGCAATCTAGCTAGCAAAGATAGAAGTGATTTCGAGGGTATGGTCATCTTGCCTGCAAGGTTCTCAGAGTTGTCGAAAGCTTGGTCCTCGTAAGCGTTCTCAACAGGTTCCTCGTTCACGTACTCGTCTCCCGGCTCTACCCAAGACAAGAGAACAAGCAAAGGAACCAAAATCAACCACGATGCAATGCGCAATCAACATGATGCAAAACATGGCATGATATGCGAGAGGTGATATGCAATGCGTATGCATGCTCCGGAAAGACAAGGATGAACAGGGCATAATCTTGGCAAACCAAGCATGCCACTGGATAGATGAGGTGATTTCGGTTGAAATCGATATAAAGATCACCGGAATCGGATGCACGGTTTGTAAATGGCAAGCAATATAAGAATGACACGTATCTGCCATAAACAGCATGATGCTATTTAGCGAACAACAAATAATTAAGCTACTGCACCCAAACATGGCAATATAGCGTATGACAGTAATCTACTTAAGATGCACGACAAAAGATGAACACTGAGCTACGCCCAATTCACATCATAACAGGTTCAAACAAGCATGGCAAAAGTGCAACTTATAACAGATTCACAGACTTAGTGAAATAACAGCAAGTCAGGAAAACAACATCAGGATGACGTGTTCAGAGCAATGAAACAACATGCTACAGGTTCAGAACATAGCAAAATAAGACATGGCATGAATCTACTCATAGCACTTGACAAAAGTCCCTTACTGACCATAAGCCAAAAAGGACCAGAAAATATGATTACACCCATGTCAAATAAGCAAGTTTCGTTACAGGTTTCAGACTTAGCAGAAAACTGGACATGGCAGAAAACTGTTAACGACTAGGCATGTTCGAGAGCTCGATGCACTCACTACAGAGCATTTCATGATAAACTAAGCATACATACATCAAGAAGACATGGCATAATAACAATACATGGCAATAATAACATCATATCATGCAAGGACCAACTACACCAAGCTTGGCAAAATCGAATAACATGTAAACAATCTGCCAGTAACATTTTGAAGCAAAAGTAGAGCTCGATTGGCTCAAGCTATGGCACTCCATAATTGCAACCAAAGGCATGGATGGATTAAGCAAATACTCAAGTCCAAAACTCCCTTACTGATCATGCTCAAATTATTCATGGATCTCTCAGAAACAACATGAACATACAGCATGATAATAACAAAAGTCAGGGACTTAGTGGAATCACTAAGTCTCTGAAAACAGCAATATCATCAACCCTACTTTGCATGCAATTTCTAGCCACCTCAAGCATCACAAAAATACATAGCAAAATTCCCTGGAAAGGTAACATGGCATATTACAAAACTCATGTAGGACTCAACTTCAAAGGAGGTACGCCTTAATCATGGCAAAAATGACAAAAGTGCATGTTCAGATAAGATTCAGCCACTAACATCAACTAGCCCTCTTCTAACAGCATTTCAGGCATCAAGATGACTTCAAATGAAAATGATGCAATAGAACAAAATGATTTACTCTTCGAGGCGAACAAAATGACATATTATACGCGCGAATCGGAGCTACAGATGCAAAGTTATGGCATGTCGAATATGCGATGATAATATGCAAACTTGGGGACTTAGAAATATTAAGAGAGAGGAGAGAAGTCAACGGTGGCGCGGAGTTCGAGGTTCGCCGGCGCGGGTCTTCGCCGGAACTCGCGGGGAAGGCGGCGCGGAGCAGGGGCGGCCGGATCCGGGGCCGGGGTGCCCGGATCTGCCGCCGGCGAGCTCGGGGAGGCGCGGCGCGGCGACGACGGGAGCTGCCGGCGTCGGGGCGAGGCGCGGCGGACGGCGCCGGTGGCGGAGGCGGCGGGCGGCGCGGAGCAGAGGAGGAGGCGGGCGGCGCGGAGCAGGCCAGGGCGCGGGGCGGCGCGCGCGGGCCCGGGCGGGCCTGCCCTGGGCCCCGCGGGCCGGCGGCGAAGTGGGCACGGGGGGGGGGGGCGCGTGGCGCGGCCTGATTGGCCCGGGGCGGCGGCGCTGGCGTGAACAGTGCGGCGGCACGGATGCTTGCACGGATTTCGAGGCGACGGCTAGGGTTTCGGGGTGATCTCTCTCAGATTTAGACGGGGAAGACATTTTTATAGGCAGAAGGAGCTAGGGAGCTCCAAACGGAGTGCGGTTTTCGCCCACGCGATCGTGATCGAACGGCGGAGGACATGGGAGTGACTTAGATGGGTTATTGGGCTGTTTTGAAGGGGTGTTGGGCTGCAACACACACGAGGCCTTCACGGTTACCCGGTTAACCGTTGGAGTACCAAACGAACTCCGATTGACCCGAAACTTGACAGGCGGTCTACCGGTGCTATACCAAGGCCACATGTCAAGCCTCGGTCCATTCCGAGAATGTTTAATACCCGCTCACGAAGAAATGTAAAAGGGGACGCCGGGAGACATAGGAGCGCCGGATTGCAAAACGGACAACGGGAAAGATGCTCGGATTTATGAGACGAACACGTATGCGAATGCGATGCACATGATGACATGATATGAAATGCATGACATGACCAAAATGCAAAACGGAGAGAACCCAACCACGGAGGAAATATCATAGCACATAGCCGGAAATGGCAAGAGTTGGATTACAAATATGGCAAGTTACATCGGGGGCGTTACAACACACCACCACTACGAGAGGATCTCGTCCCGAGATCTAGGACTGAAAGAACTCCGGATACTCGGAACGTAGGTGGTCTTCACGCTCCCAGGTGGCCTCTCGGTCTGAATGATGTGACCATTTCACTTTGAGGAATTTGATTGACTTGTTGCGAGTCTTGCGCTCAGTTGTCTCAAGAATGGCAACTGGATGCTCATGATAGGACAAATCTTCTTGAAGATCAATCTCTTCGAAGTTGATGGTACGCTCAGGCGTCTTGAAGCACTTGCGAAGCTGTGACACGTGGAAGACATCGTGCACATTTGCAAAGTTGGAGGGAAGCTCAAGTTGATAGGCGAGATCGCCTCGTTTGCCGATGATCTTGAAAGGGCCGACGTATCTGGGGGCAAGTTTCCCCTTGATACCGAAGCGACGAGTTCCTTTCATTGGAGAGACGCGGAGGTAAACATGGTCTCCGATCTCGAATGCCACATCTCGGTGTTTGCTATCGTAATAGCTCTTCTGGCGCGACTGCGCTGCTTTGAGGTTCTCACGAATCACCTTGCACATGGCCTCAGCCTCTGAGATCAAATCATTGCCGAGCAATTGACGTTCACCGGTTTCAGACCAGTTGAGAGGAGTACGGCACTTTCTGCCATAGAGAATCTCGAATGGGGCTTTGCCCGAACTGGCTTGAAAGCTGTTGTTGTAAGAGAATTCAGCATAAGGAAGACAATCCTCCCACTTCATGCCGAAAGAGATAACACAGGCTCTGAGCATATCTTCAAGAATTTGATTGACACGCTCGACTTGTCCACTAGTCTGAGGGTGGAAAGCTGTGCTGAAGCGAATGTTGGTGCCCATGGCCGTCTGAAAAGAATCCCAAAATTTGGAGGTAAAGATGCTGCCACGGTCTGAAGAGATCAATTGTGGAATGCCGTGCAAAGAGACAATTCTGGAGGTGTAGAGCTCTGCCAGTTGCACTGCTGTGATGGACTCTTTGATAGGAAGAAAATGAGCCACTTTGGTGAGCTTGTCGATGACGACGAAGATAGCATCATTTCCACGCTTGGACTTAGGAAAACCAGTCACGAAGTCCATTTCGATATGATCGAACTTCCATTCTGGAATAGCAAGAGGTTGGAGAAGTCCAGCTGGTCGTTGGTGTTCTGCTTTCACCCTTCTGCAGACATCACACTCATTCACGAACTGAGCGATCTCACGCTTCATTCGAGTCCACCAATACGACTGCTTGAGGTCATGGTACATCTTTGAACTTCCAGGATGAATAGACAGGAGAGAGTTGTGCGCTTCGTTCATAATGACTTTACGAAGATCACCCTTTGGAACCACGATCCGGTCCTCGAAGAAAAGAGTATCTCTGTCATCAACTCGATAGCACTTGTATTTGGGGATGCTCTTTTCAATACCACGTTTCACCTTCTTCACCATGGTATCCAACAATTGTGCCTCACGAATCTGATCTTCCAAGGTAGGAGAGACAATGAGGTTGGCAAGAACACCTTGAGGAACAACTTGGAGATTCAACTTGCGGAAAGCTTCACAAAGATCCGGTTGAAAGGGCTTGAGGATTAAGCTGTTGCAATAAGCCTTTCTGCTCAAAGCGTCTGCAACCACATTAGCCTTGCCTGGAGTGTATTCAATACTCGGATTATACTCTTGAATCATTTCGACCCATCGAGTTTGCCTGAGGTTGAGATGAGGCTGAGTGAAAATGTACTTGAGACTCTTGTGATCTGTGAAAATGTCCACTTTCCTTCCCAACAGGAGATGTCTCCATGTTATTAGTGCGTGGACAACTGCCGCCAACTCAAGATCGTGAGTGGGGTAGTTCCTTTCATTGGGCTTCAACTGGCGAGAGGTATAGGCAACAACCTTCTTCTCTTGCATTAACACAGCACCGAGGCCCTGGAGAGAAGCATCAAAGAATACCTCATAAGGCTTGGATTCATCAGGAGGAGTCAAGACTGGAGCAGTGACAAGTTTCTCTTTGAGAGTGTTGAAAGCAACGTCACACTCAGGAGACCAGACATATTTCACATGCTTCTGGAGGAGGTTGGAAAGAGGCTTGGCAATCTTGGAGAAATTCTCAACGAATCTTCTGCAATAGCTTGCAAGTCCAAGAAAACTGCGAAGCTGCTTGACATTCTGAGGAGGATTCCAATTCAAAACTGCAGACACCCTCTCTGGATTAACAGCGATGCCCTTGGCAGAGATGATATGACCAAGATAAAGAACTTCATCAAGCCAGAATTCACATTTGGAGAACTTCGCATATAATTGATACTCTCTGAGCTTGTCGAGTACCAACCGCAAATGTTCGGCATGATCCTTTTTATTCTTGGAGAAGACCAAAATATCATCGAGATAGACCAAGACAAATTCGTTGATGTAGGGGTTGAAGATGAAATTCATCAATCGAGTGAAATACGGAGGAGCATTGACGAGGCCGAAAGACATGACAGTGTATTCATAAGAACCAAAGCTTGTTCTGAATGCTGTCTTGGGAATATCTTTTTCACGAATGCGAATCTGATGATAACCCATACGAAGATCAAGCTTGGAGAACACCTTAGCACCTTTGAGTTGCTCAAATAGCTCATTGATGTTGGGAAGTGGGTACTTGTTCTTGATAGTCTTCTTATTCAATGGACGGTAATCGACGCAAAGTCGGTCCGTGCCATCCTTCTTCTTGACAAAAAGAACACCACAACCCCAAGGAGAAGAACTTGGTCTGATCAGGCCCAGACGTTCTTGTTTATCGAGTTGAATCTTCAATTCCTCGAGCTCATCTGGTCCAAGCTTGTAAGGACGCTTGCAAACGGGTTCCGTGCCAGGCTCAAGCTCAATAACGAATTCAACTGGCCGACGAGGAGGCATACCCGGAAGCTCTTCTGGAAAAACATCTTGGTACTCACAAACGACTGGAATCTGAGAGATAGCCTCCATTTCACCCATCTCATTGAGAGAAAACAACCGAATGGTATCATCACGAGAAGCATAGATGATCACATCGTTCGAAGTGTGAGTCAAATTGATTTCCCTGGCAGCACACTCAAGCTGAGCCTTGTGCTTAGAAAGCCAGTCCATCCCGAGAATAAGATCAATATCAGAATCACCAAGCACCATTGGAGAAGACAGAAATTTATAGTCGCCCATCTTGATAGAAACATCAGGAACTAAAGAGTTTGCTCTCATTGATTTCGCCGGAGAAATAACACCCAACGGTTTATCCAGGTAAGTCCAAGGAAAATCATTCTTTGCAAAGAACGATCTTGACATGAAACAATGCGATGCACCAGTATCAAATAAGACTTTGGCAGGAATATCATTAACAGGAAGATTACCCATGATCACTTCAGAAGAATCCTCTGCTTGAGCTGCATTCAACATGTTCACCTTGACGTGCTTAGGATTATGCTTGACCACTGCATTGCTGGAAGATTTCACAGGAGGAGGAGGCGGAAGACGCCTCTGGTTGAAACACTTGTTCGCATAGTGACCCTTCTGCTGACATTTGTTACAAGTCACTTCTGAGAGCGGACGATGGTAAGGAGCACTTGGCCTTGGAGCTTGATTCTGAGACTTGTTCTGATAACCAGGGTTGGGTGGGTGGGAAGATCCACGACCACTTGAGTTCTTCTGCTGATAAGGCTGACGGAACGGAGGAGGAGGGGGCAACCAGAACTTCTGTTGCTTAGCTGCCACAAGTGAGGAAGAAGAAGACTGAACTGCGTCTCTGACTCTCTTCTTAGATGCCTCACACTTGAGCTGAGCAGCTTCTTGTTTCAGTGCCATGTTGTAGAATTCATCATACTTTAATGGCTCAAAAAGCACGAGAGCAAGCTGCAGATCTTCTCTGAGACCACGCCTGAACTGGTAGATCATACTCTTCTCATCAGGAATGTCTTGCCTTGCAAAACGAGAGAGTTTCTGGAACTGAGTGTTGTATTGATAGACAGTCATGTTGCCTTGCTTGAGATTGCGGAATTCCTCACGCTTAAGCTCAACAACACTTTCTGGAATGTGGTGCGCTTTGAAATCACGGCGGAAATCATCCCACGTGATCACGCGACCTCCTCTGGAATCTTTGTATTGCTGGAACCACTCAGCAGCTTGATCTTTGAGTTGAAAAGAGGCAAACTTGACAAAGTCCTCAGGTCTCACATTGCTGCACTCGAAATGTTTGCTGATGTCCACGAGCCAATCATCTGCGTCTGTGGCCTCGACACAGTAGCTGAAGGTCTTTGGCTGATTAGCAAGGAACTGGTTCAGTGAAGCGAAGTGCGGCTGATTGTTGCCTTGGCCTTGATTCTCTTGATTAGCTTGACCCTGGTTGCGATCTTGCAAGAGCTGAATCAGAATCTGAGCATTGGCATTTGTAGCAGTCATCAAGGCTTGCCAAGCTTCCGGAGGCGGAGGCGGTGGCGGAGGGTTAGCCTGATCTCCATCATTGCGTTCCGGATTCAGACGAGTAGGCGGAGCCATCCTGAAGAGGGTGACATCCATTAGCATCTTGACAGAGATATATTGAAGCTGAATCAAAGGAACGAAATTGCAACATATTGTCTTCACAATTAACATTCGAACGAGAATGAACGAATGAATTCCAATGTAAATCATCACACTACCAAAGCTGAGAAGCCACTTAGAACATGGTAAGGAATAAAATCAACAAGGTACGGAAGTGAACAAATACTTGGTAATGATTACCCAATCACAAACCAAATATCTGCGGAAGAAAATACTAGAGCTACAAGAATTCCCACTTATAAACTCCCGAAATTTTCTGGTTATGCAATCAGGTGTTGGGGATACAGGGGAAGCATAATATCTCACCCAAACTAGCAAATCCTACAACCAGCTGTATCCATCCTTCAACACATAACCAAGAAACCTTCGGAAATCGTCTACCTCAACCTTCGAAAACACATCCGTTATACAAGTCATGGCAATACTCCTGCACTCGCCACAGTACTGGGCTATCAGGTTATCTCACCAACAACTGTACAAAAGAGATTTTCGATGTCAGTCGTACTAAACTCAGGTATTCCAAAACCGCAACGATAAAATTATGACGACAACACCTCGGAGCTCAACTCCCCGGGACACTGCCACAACCCCTAAATGTCAGGAGGCAACCAAGACAATGTTGTCATCATAAAACCATCGGAACGATTGTAATATACCCGCAACCAAGACAAGGTGGAGCTGCGGCAAGCGACTAGCATGTGGTGGCTATAGCGCAAAAGAGAGCGAGAAGAGAAGGCAAAGCACGGTCGAGAAACTAGAAGTGATCAAGAAGTGATCCTGAAACAACCTACGTCAGACATAACTCCAACAACCGTGTTCACTTCCCGGACCCCGCCGAGAAGAGACCATCACGGTTACACACGCGGTTGATGTGTTTTAGTTAAGGTCAACTTCGGGTTTTCTACAACCGGACATCAACAAATTCCCATCTGCCTCATAACCGCGGGCACGGCTTTCGAAAGATAATACCCTGCAGGGGTGTCCCAACTTAGCCCATGATAAGCTCTCACGGTCAACGAAGGATATTCCTTCTACCGGGAAGACCCGATCAATCTCGGAATCCCGGACTACAAGACATTTCAACAGCAATAAAACAAGTCCAGCAAAGCCGCCCGATTGTGCCGACAAATCCTGATAGGAGCTGCACATATCTCGGTCTCAGGGCACATCCGGATAAGCGAAGCGTACAGGAGCCAACATAACCCAAGTTGCCAAGGGACGGCCCTGCACGGTGCTCTAGTTTGGACCAGCAATCGAAGGAGAACTGGCCCGGGGGTTTAAAATAAAGATGACCCTTGAGTCTGCAGAACCCAAGGGAAAAAGGCTAGGTGGCGAATGGTAAAACCAATGTTGGGCCTTGCTGGAAAAGTCTTATTCAAAGCGAACTGTCAAGGGGGTCCCATAAATCACCCAGCCGTGTAAGGAACGCAAACTCCGGGAACATAACACCGGTATGACGGAAACTAGGGTGGCAAGAGTGGAACAAAACACCAGCCATAAGGCCGAGCCTTCCACCCTTTACCAAGTATATAGATGCATTAATTAAATAAGAAGTATTGTGATATCCCAACAAGTAAACATGTTCCAAACAAGGAACAACAAGTCCATGTTCCAACAAGGAACAAACTTCATCTTCACCTGCAACTAACAACGCTATAAGAGGGGCTGAGCAAAGCAGTAACATAGCCAAACAACGGTTTGCTAGGACATGGATGGTTAGGGGCTGACAAAGCAATATAGGAGGCATGATATAGCAAGTGGTAGGTATCGCAGCATGGGCATAGCAAAAGAGCGAGCAATCTAGCTAGCAAAGATAGAAGTGATTTCGAGGGTATGGTCATCTTGCCTGCAAGGTTCTCAGAGTTGTCGAAAGCTTGGTCCTCGTAAGCGTTCTCAACAGGTTCCTCGTTCACGTACTCGTCTCCCGGCTCTACCCAAGACAAGAGAACAAGCAAAGGAACCAAAATCAACCACGATGCAATGCGCAATCAACATGATGCAAAACATGGCATGATATGCGAGAGGTGATATGCAATGCGTATGCATGCTCCGGAAAGACAAGGATGAACAGGGCATAATCTTGGCAAACCAAGCATGCCACTGGATAGATGAGGTGATTTCGGTTGAAATCGATATAAAGATCACCGGAATCGGATGCACGGTTTGTAAATGGCAAGCAATATAAGAATGACACGTATCTGCCATAAACAGCATGAAGCTATTTAGCAAACAACAAATAATTAAGCTACTGCACCCAAACATGGCAATATAGCGTATGACAGTAATCTACTTAAGATGCACGACAAAAGATGAACACTGAGCTACGCCCAATTCACATCATAACAGGTTCAAACAAGCATGGCAAAAGTGCAACTTATAACAGATTCACAGACTTAGTGAAATAACAGCAAGTCAGGAAAACAACATCAGGATGACGTGTTCAGAGCAATGAAACAACATGCTACAGGTTCAGAACATAGCAAAATAAGACATGGCATGAATCTACTCATAGCACTTGACAAAAGTCCCTTACTGACCATAAGCCAAAAAGGACCAGAAAATATGATTACACCCATGTCAAATAAGCAAGTTTCGTTACAGGTTTCAGACTTAGCAGAAAACTGGACATGGCAGAAAACTGTTAACGACTAGGCATGTTCGAGAGCTCGATGCACTCACTACAGAGCATTTCATGATAAACTAAGCATACATACATCAAGAAGACATGGCATAATAACAATACATGGCAAGAATAACATCATATCATGCAAGGACCAACTACACCAAGCTTGGCAAAATCGAATAACATGTAAACAATCTGCCAGTAACATTTTGAAGCAAAAGTAGAGCTCGATTGGATCAAGCTATGGCACTCCATAATTGCAACCAAAGGCACGGATGGATTAAGCAAATACTCGAGTCCAAAACTCCCTTACTGATCATGCTCAAATTATTCATGGATCTCTCAGAAACAACATGAACATACAGCATGATAATAACAAAAGTCAGGGACTTAGTGGAATCACTAAGTCTCTGAAAACAGCAATATCATCAACCCTACTTTGCATGCAATTTCTAGCCACCTCAAGCATCACAAAAATACATAGCAAAATTCCCTGGAAAGGTAACATGGCATATTACAAAACTCATGTAGGACTCAACTTCAAAGGAGGTACGCCTTAATCATGGCAAAAATGACAAAAGTGCATGTTCAGATAAGATTCAGCCACTAACATCAACTAGCCCTCTTCTAACAGCATTTCGGGCATCAATATGACTTCAAATGAAAATGATGCAATGGAACAAAATGATGAACTCTTCGAGGCGAACAAAATGACATATTATACGCGCGAATCGGAGCTACAGACGCAAAGTTATGGCATGTCGAAGATGCGATGATAATATGCAAACTTGGGGACTTAGAAATATTAAGAGAGAGGAGAGAAGTCAACGGTGGCGCGGAGTTCGAGGTTCGCCGGCGCGGGTCTTCGCCGGAACTCGCGGGGAAGGCGGCGCGGAGCAGGGGCGGCCGGATCCGGGGCCGGGGTGCCCGGATCTGCCGCCGGCGAGCTCGGGGAGGCGCGGCGCGGCGACGGCGGGAGCTGCCGGCGTCGGGGCGAGGCGCGGCGGACGGCGCCGGTGGCGGAGGCGGCGGGCGGCGCGGAGCAGAGGAGGAGGCGGGCGGCGCGGAGCAGGCCGGGGCGCGGGGCGGCGCGCGCGGGCCCGGGCGGGCCTGCCCTGGGCCCCGCGGGCCGGCGGCGAAGTGGGCACGGGGGGGCGCGTGGCGCGGCCTGATTGGCCCGGGGCGGCGGCGCTGGCGTGAACAGTGCGGCGGCGCGGATGCTTGCACGGATTTTGAGGCGACGGCTAGGGTTTCGGGGTGATCTCTCTCAGATTTAGACGGGGAAGACGTTTTATAGGCAGAAGGAGCTAGGGAGCTCCAAACGGAGTGCGGTTTTCGCCCACGCGATCGTGATCGAACGGCGGAGGACATGGGAGTGACTTAGATGGGTTATTGGGCTGTTTTGAAGGGGTGTTGGGCTGCAACACACACGAGGCCTTCACGGTTACCCGGTTAACCGTTGGAGTACCAAACGAACTCCGATTGACCCGAAACTTGACAGGCGGTCTACCGGTGCTATACCAAGGCCACATGTCAAGCCTCGGTCCATTCCGAGAATGTTTAATACCCGCTCACGAAGAAATGTAAAAGGGGACGCCCGGAGACATAGGAGCGCCGGATTGCAAAACGGACAACGGGAAAGATGCTCGGATTTATGAGACGAACACGTATGCGAATGCGATGCACATGATGACATGATATGAAATGCATGACATGACCAAAATGCAAAACGGAGAGAACCCAACCACGGAGGAAATATCATAGCGCATAGCCGGAAATGGCAAGAGTTGGATTACAAATATGGCAAGTTACATCGGGGGCGTTACACTCATAGAGCTGGAGGAACTCCGCAGGGTCGGCTGTGCCGTCATAGCGAGGAGGCAGGTCTGGCTTGAACTTGCTGGACCACGCGACGCTGCGCAGCTCGGTGGTGAAGGCACGACAACCCCCCGTGGCCACGGGGGGCCTTGGGTGACGGAGAGCTTGGTCTTGCAGGTCCCCACGCGCTGCAGCTGGGAGCAGCGCGGGGTCTTGATGTGCGGGAGCAGGAGCATGGCCGCGACGTGCTGGAGCAGGGAGCGCTCAGGCGGCTTCTTGCGGGCGAGGGACTTCTTGGCAGCTCTGCTCTTGCCGCGCTGGCGCATGGCGGAGCGGATTCCGGGCAGGGGCCACGCGCCTTGCGGCTGGGGCGTGTTCTCGATGAGGGGGCGGCTGGGGCGCCCCCGGAGCTTCGTCGCCCGCGCGGGGCGGGGTGCGGTGCAGTGGAACGGACGGCGCAGGAGAGCCCCCCGCGGCGCGGACGATCTCGGCGATGCGGTCGAGCCACTCTTCGTAGACGCCGTCGACGGGACGGTAGCGCAGGAGCTCGTTTGCCGCGATGAGCGCAGCTCGAGCCTCCATGGGTGCGCGGAGCGCACGGGACGAAGAACCAGCTGGGGTGAGCGAGGGAGTAGCGGTGCGGCCGTCTTGCCGCACGGACGGATGCTGAGACGATGCTTGCTGCTCGTTCCCCGCCGGGCCGGTGGCGGCGTTGATGGTAGGCGACGGGGAACGGCGAGGACGCCCGCCGACAGGGGCCGTCCGGGCGACGCGGGAAGCGAGAGCGGCTCGGCGCTCGGCGCGGGCCCGACGAGCGTTAGACATGGACGTGATGGTCGGAGGAGAAATGGGCGGTGGAAGACGAATTCCGGCGCACCCCTACCTGGCGCGCCAAATGTCGGATTTCGGGTTCCGGCAGACCCTTGAGGTTCGAACTCTGGGGTACGCGCGGAGATTACGCTTCCTACCTACCTGTACCCCTCCGCCTCGCAAGGATCTAAGCTACGAGAAGAACAACACAAGAGACACAGGGTTTATACTGGTTCGGGCCACCGATGTGGTGTAATACCCTACTCCAGTGTGGTGGTGTGGTGGATTGCCTCTTGGGCTGATGATGAACAATACAAGGAAGAACAACCTCGTGAGGGTCTATTCTTGGCCGGGGCGATGAACTGCAAGGAGGAGTTCAGTCGCCCTTCTCTCTCTCTGGATCCTAGCTGATTAGATTTCTCGATGCCTCTACCCTGGGGGTGGCTAGTCCTATTTATAGGCAAAGGCCCTTGGCCTCTTCCCCAAATATTGAGCGGGAAGGGCGCCAACAATTGGCCATTTTGAAAGGAAACATCGGGTACACTTATCCTGACTAAAGTTGGTCCTCGCCTGCCAAAGGCTCTGACGGTGACGCTGGCTTGGGCTCCACAATGACTTCCTTCCTTCCGTTGGACTGGTCTTGGTCTCGTTGCACCGAAACGGGTGCCTTTGCTTGATGCTCTCGCCTGCGCTTGCCCCCTTTGCACATAAGAGGAAAGGAGGACACTGCGCGGGCTGGCGCCCGCCTGGCGCCCTTGGTCGTCATGGGCACCTCGTGAGGTACCCCGCCTTGATCTCTCCGCCTCCTCGCGAGCCAGCCTGATGAGGCTGTGCCTGAGGAAGCGCCGTGTCGTCCACCCCGCGAGGCTTGGACCCTCGCGAGGGTCTTGGGTCTATGTTGAAGAAGATGGGCCATGCTGGGCCCCCCTTTGAGCCACGCCGCAGGCCGCAGGCAGGCAAGTCTGGGGACCCCCGTTCCCAGAACGCCGACACACCCCTCCAACGTGGTCTCGTCAACCTCCTCCGGGTGGATCCGAGTGGTGTCCTCAGTACCCGAATACATCCACAATGGATGGTCTCGAGCTTGAAGCGGTTGGATGCGTCGCCGGAGGAAGACCACCAACAAATCCATACCGGTCACCCCGTCACGGATAAGCTGAACTACCAGTTCGACCAACACCTTAACTTGTGCCTTCTCCTCTGGGATCACCTTCAAAGGGGAGAGCTTCCTCACTCGGTCCATGGAAAAAGGAGGAAGTCCAGTCGACTGCCCTGGAGTCGGCTGGTCTTTGCAGTAGAACCAAGTCGAATGCCATCCACGGACCGAGTCGGGAAGGATCATGGCTGGAAAAGAACTTCTGCCTCTCATTTGAACCCCAAGACCCCCGCACATCTGGATCACTTGTGTCCTCTCGTCACTTGGATTGGCCTTTTTTACCGTCTGGGAGCGACAGGTGAAAATGTGCTTGAAAAGGCCCCAATGAGGCCGGCAGCCCAAGAAATTCTCGCATAAAGACACGAAGGCAGCAAGATACCCGATTGTGTTGGGAGTGAAGTGGTGGTGTTGCGCCCCAAAGAAATTCAAGAATCCCCGAAATAAAGGATGGGGAGGCAAGGAAAACGCACGGTCGACGTGAGTGGCGAGGAGAACGCACTCACCCTCCCGAGGTTGCGGCTCAGTGTCGTTCCCCGGAAGCCGCGCCGATTCGTGGGGGATCAGTCCTCCATTGACCAAGTCATCGATGTCTTCCTGACGAATCGCTGAGCGGATCGAGTCGCCCTGGATCCAGCCCTGCGGCAGGCCGGCCCTCGAGGAAGATCCGCCCCGGCTGGACTTCTTCCCCTTCGCCTTCGCCGTCGCCTTCTTCGCCCGCTCCAGAGCCACCGTCTTCTCTTTCCCCATCGTCGCAGGCGAAACACGAACGGAGCGGCGACACTGGGGCGAGAGCAGGCATGGCGGAGAAGTCTGAGGAGGAGGGGAAAGAATGAAAACGCACTATTCAAAAACCCCGACCCGGCGCCTTATATGAGGTTACTTCCGAGTGACTGACTTGTAGGCCCGGGCGATCTTATCAAATCCCGCAACAGTCACGCGTGCGATACGTGGTGAAAAAGGCGGTGCGGAAATCGAGGCGGCCCTGCCTTATCCCATCTGATTACTGCGGCCTCCTCCACCCCGCGCGCTTCCCAAAATTTGAATCCCGTGAAATCCGCGGACAACAGAACAACTTGTCAGGCGGAAGATCTCCTCCACATCATCACTCGCAACTCTTCCAGCAAAAGATCACTCGACAAAAACCAAGAATGGATCAAGGCGACTGAAAAAGAAGTTGGTGGCGTCACCTCGGTCCGTTGATCCAGAACAAAATATACTCATAGCACGAAAAACGGGTCGGAAGTGTTCTCAACTCCTTCCTCACTCAAACCCTGATCCATTCGGGGGCTAATGATGAAGCTATGTACCTAGGGTAGGGTCATGGACCTGTCCAAGCTACCCTCCCCAAGGACATCTCTAAAAAAATTAGAAACATTTGAAGAAGAATCATCATCCACTCGACCATGAAGCTATGTTCCACTCGACAGTCTTGAAGACACTCGACCACGTAGGCAATCACTCGACTCCCCGGAGGTCTAAAGCCACTCTGCTCTACAACGGTCGGGAATTAAGTCATAGCTTTAATGGTCATTATGTATCTTTATTACTGGCGTTGCCAGTAACACCCCCCTCTTAATGTACATTGAACCCTGTGTAACAGAGGGGAGCTGGGGTCCTGGCGCACTCTATATAAGCCACCCCCTCCTCTGGGACAGGGGTTCGCACCCCTTGTAACTCACACGCTCATAATCCAGTCGACTGCCTCCGGGCTCCGAGACGTAGGGCTATTACTTCCTCCGAGAAGGGCCTGAACTCGTAAAACTTGCGTGTACAACTCCTCCATAGCTAGGATCTTGCCTCTACATTCCTACCCCCCATTCTTCTGTCAGACTTAGAACCACGACAGCGCCCCCCTTCCCTTTGCCTCTCCCTCTCCTTCCTATTCCCTCCGGTGGAACAAAGGAAAAGGGGGGGGGGGGCGAATCCTACTTGGACTAGGAGTCCAAGTAGGACTCCCCCAATGGCGCGCCCCTCCTGCCGTCGGCCTCTCTTCCCCCCTCCTTTATATACGTGGCAGGGGGCACCCTAAAGGTGCACTAAGATTTGTCTTAGCCGTGTGTTGTGCCCCCCTCCACAGTTTACTCCTCCAGTTATAGCATCGTGGTGCTTAGGCAAAGCCCTACACGGATCACATCACCATCACCGTCACCACGCCGTCGTGCTGACGGAACTCACCCTCGAACCTATACTGGATCAAGTGCTCGAGGGACGTCATCGAGCTGAACGTGTGCTGAACACGGAGGTGCCGTACGTTTGGTACTTGGATCGTTTTGATCGTGAAGACGTTCGACTACATCAATCGCGTTAACATAACGCTTCCCCAACATGTACGTGTTGAAACTTACGACTTTTTATCTGAAACTTGTGATTTTCGCGATCGCTCTTACCAAGTTTCATAGATAAAGTTTGAAGACATTTTTTTGTCATTTGTAGGCACAAAAATCACATATTTATCGGTCGCTCATACTAAGTATCAAGAGTTGAACTTAACGTTTTCTTTTTATTCTTCAAAATGCATTCAAATGATTTCACCAACACGTACTAAATAGCAAGCTAACGAATTCCCTTCTTTTTGCCATTGGATTTTCCAATCAAATTGGTTGTAAGACTCATAAGGATCTACTTTACAAAGATCCCATTGTATTCCAGAAGCTCATAACACGGTCTCGATAAGCACCAATTTACTGCTTCTTCTCCGCTAATAAAACCTACTCCTTCAATTCACTGTAAAAAAATTGGATTCTGTGTAATAAGTTGTTGATATTCAACAACTCCGTGTAAAAAATAATCACAAAAGTATAAACATTTATCAATCCATCCATAAGGTAGATCGGTGGCTACTCCTCTATTCAAAATGAATCTTATTTGAAAGTCCTCTTCATGAGAAACGCAAATATGAAAACATAACTTAATTTGTACTGTTCATTCTAAAGATATAAAGGTTTAAAAATCAAAAGTCAAAAATAAAAACACGCGTGGGGGACTCGACGCTCCCGCACGTGTGTTCCCCGAATTCTCTTCCATGAGAAGAACATGTGGTATTATGCGCAAGAAAAAAGAGGAGAAGAACCGGTGGTAAGAAGAAAAAAATCATGCAACAAGCCACAAAATGAAGCACCGAGCAGCCTACCGGTCGCATTGCGCGTCGAATCAGCACATAAATCTTCAAGACAACTGAATCTACTAGCATACTGGTGTGAAACTATCGTACATGTCCCTGTCGTGCAAGCACCATGTATATAGTATATATATAATAAAAAGACCAGGATCCAGTTACACGATTACAACACGTGCGTATGCATAGTAATTTGTCTCTGTCACACAGCACATGTGAGGAAAAATAAAAAGCAATAAGGCCTATCCAATGCCAGTTTTCTCTAACATGATAATCAATTATAATGAACCGAAAAAGGCATGGACTGGCTGACAACGTGCACACATGCACGCCCACGCGTCACCTCGTCGTTGCTCGCGCCGCAACCGCGAGCCTCTGCCATGGTTCATGCCATGCACATGAAATCCTTTGCCTTGCGTGGAGAGGTGGGCAGCGCTGGTTCCGTGGCTGTGGAGACTCGGCAGGGGGAGAAGGAGATCGAGAGGCAGAAGAGCCTGGGGCGCCTATGGCGTCGCGATCATAGAGTGGAGGGCTGGAAGTTGGGACTTGGCAGGCACTAGTAGGTAACAGGATGTGGCGGTAGTGGTGCTCGCCTCGGTTGTCGCCTCATGCATGCAGTGGGGGACCCACCATTGGGGCGAGCTGGGGCGGCCGCCTCGGGTCGCCGGCGGCGGAGGATCGACCCCTACCTACCTATCTTTCTCCGGCGGCGGAGAAAACCAGCGCCTGCGGCGTCTCTGTTCGTGCGGCAGCCAGCGAGCGAAGGGGTAAGAGGAAAGCATAGAGATGTGGGCCGGTCCCCCAGTGGACTAGGCTATTTTCTACAGGCCCAAAACAAACGTCTGTTAGATCTGCTGACTAGTCCTCGATGCAGAAATCCAACCCACCGTTCCCCTCCCTCTGCACGACCTAGATGACCTGCTGCTCGCTGCTGCAGTGCTGCGCCGCCGCCAGAGCCCAGAGGCCAGGGGTTCCCGGGCGCGAGGGGCGGCTCCTTCATCTGCTCGCTCCTGCATCGGCGAGGGAGGGGGCTGATACTGCGACTGTGTAGGGCGGTGCTGGTGCTGGAGCCTGGAGGTCGAGCCAGCGGCGGGGGCGACAGTGGGGGCTGTGCCGGTGATGGATTCCGGCGAAGAGATGGACTCCGGCGAAGAGGTGGATTGGATAGGCATAGCTGCTGCTGTCGAACTCGAAGAAGCTGAGGCTGAGGCTGCTGTTGTCGAAGATGCGGCGGCTGTGGCAGAGGCAGCAGCTTCGGCGGCCAGAGCCAAATGGAAGCGAGAGCGACCACATGACCCCGACGACCGGCAGGTATCCTCTTCTAGTCTTCTTGTATGATTGTATCCTTCCTTTGATATGTTAGTTGGAAACTTGGAATGTTGAATAGCAGATGGCAGTAACAGGTGTTGGACGTTTGTATGGTCATGATTTTCCTCGGACTCTTTTTGGAAAAGATTGGCGGAACTTCAAAGAAGCATGGTATAAAGATTATGATTGGCTAGAGTATAGTAAAGAGACAAAATCTGCCTATTGTTTCCATTGTTTTCTTTTCAAGCCTCCAAGCATTGATGACAAGTTTGGCCATGACGTCTTCACTAAGAATGGGTTCAAAAATTGGAAGAAGGCAGTGGAAATATTCAACGCTCATGTAAGTGGACCAAACAGCGCTCACAACAATGCTAGAAGACGATGTGAAGATTTCAAAAACCAAAAGCAAAGTGTGTCATATGCAATGACTTCTCATACTGAGAAATCACATATTGAATATGAAGAGCGTTTGAGGGCTGTTGTAGGTGTGGTAAGGTTTCTTGTCTCTCAAGGCCTAGCTTTTCGTGGGCACAATGAGACTACCACTTCCATGAACAAGGGTAATTTCCTTGAGATGTTGGATTGGTATGCTGAAAGATGCAAAGATGTGGCCGATGTGGTCCATAAAAATGCTCCTGGCAATCATCAATTGACTTGTCATAAAATCCAAAAACAAATAGTACAAGCATGTGCCGAAGTGACTACAAAAGTGATAATGACTGAGCTTGGTGATAGTAATTTCTCTCTACTTGTTGATGAGTCTCGTGATGTATCGGTTAGAGAGCAAATGGTTGTGATTGTGAGGTTAGTTATTTGTCATGAGTGTTCTAACTCTGAATGTACCTACTCTACCCTTACATGCTTGTTCTAATTTTATAGTTTGTTTTGCTTGAAGGTTCATGAACCAAAAAGGGGAGTCTTTGGAAAGATTGCTTGGTGTTAAACATGTTCTTGATACTACATCCGCTTCTTTGATAAGATCTTTGGATGCAATGTTTGCTAAACATAATTTATCCATGTCTAGATTGAGAGGACAAGGATATGATGGGGCCTCAAATATGCGTGGAGAACTTCATGGTTTGAAGAAATTGGTGCTAGATGTCAATCCGTATGCTTTTTATGTGCATTGTTTTGCCCACCAACTTCAATTGGTAGTTGTTGCTGTTGTCAAGGGAGTCCTAGCTGTTAGTGATTTCTTTGGACATACAAATAAGATTGTCAACATGGTTAGTACTTCTTAGTTCTTATAGCTTATGGATTTGCAAATCCAAATAGTATATATCTAGCCATTATAAAATTCTAATCGCACTTACTCTTTTCTTGTAGGTAAGTGCCTCGTGTAAAAGAAAAGATGCATTGTTGCAGAAGCATCATGATAACCTGGTTTTGCAGTTAGAGCATGGGGAGATTTTGTCAGGAAAAGGCCAGCATCAAGAGACAAGTTTAGCAAGACCCGGTGATACACGATGGGGGTCACACCACAAGACTCTAATCCGGATATATCAAATGTGGGATTCCGTGGTTGAAGTGCTACATGGTATTTCTCTTGATGGAGCAGATGCTGATGATAGAGGTTTGGCTTCTAGCTTTATGATAAACATGGAAACATTTAAATTTGTTCTTATCTTGCATTTGATGCTTCGAGTGCTTGGTTTAACCAATGATTTGTCACAAGCATTGCAACAAAAAGATCATAATATAGTCTGTGCTATGAATATGATTGTGTCAGTGAAAAGTCTATTACAAAAGTTGAGAGATGATGGATGGGAGCCTCTCTTAATATCTACTACTAACTTTTGTGCTGCAAGAAATATAATAGTGCCCAATATGGATGATAACATTTCAGCAAGGGGTTACCCAAGAAGATATGCAAAATGGTTACTTGTCTCCATCATTACAAGGTAACTATATTCAATGAGGTGTAGGATAGAAACATAGTTGAGATGAATAATCGATTTAGTGAAACTTCTACATGCTTGTTGAAGTGCATTGCTTGCCTTGATCCTAGAGACTCATTTAGCAACTTTGATCACGATAAGCTAGTTGAGCTTGCAAATATTTACTCAATTGATTTCTCTTCACAAGAGCTCTATCTATTGACTGATCAACTCAACATATATATTGATGTGATGAAAAGAAGTACTGAATTCTTGGCTTGCGATAGTTTGAGTTCTCTTGCTCTCAAGTTGGTTCAGAGTAGACAACATCTGGTATTTCCATTGGTTTATCGGCTCATCAGACTTGCATTGACATTACTGGTGGCAACTGCATCAGTTGAGAGGGTTTTCTCAGCCATGAATATTATAAAGACTGATCTTCGAAACAAGATGGGTGATGATTGGCTTAATGATTTGATGGTTTGCTTTGTTGAGCGCGAGATATTTGCTAAAATTAGTGATAAAGAGATTATGGTTCATTTTCATGCCCTGAAGAACCGTCGAGGTCATCTACCTCCACAACCTCGTGTTCAGTATGCAATTACGTCTTAAAGGTATACTACCACCCAGTTAACATCAGATGTGTGTCTATATGAAAATATACAACTCTCATCACACTTGTGCTAATGCATTCTTTATTTTGTAGGTCTCATTTGGAAATTGAAATTATGGGATCATATTGTGGCATAACTGAGCATTTCAAGCGGCAAGAGTCCATGTGAGCAGTCAGGCGGCCTCGGCGACTTTTAACATTGTACTAGTTTTAAATAGTCTTTTCATCCTTTTGTTGTTGAATGCTATGAGTTCTGGTTGAATATAGCTGCATTTGTAGTGAAAAAAATTTAAACATTAAATGTTCGCCCCAGCTAACTTCAATTTCTGGGTCCGCCACTGCATGCATGTGCACAGACCGGGACACGTTGGTGCAAGGAGGCTAAGGTACCACGTACCAACGTCTCATGCATGACTACAAGGAGTTGTAGCAGCAGTTAGGGAATCTCCAACGTTGATCCGTAAATGGACACAATAAATGTCCGTTTTTATGTCTGGTCGTGGTCCGCGGACATGGTGCGGAAGGTAGTCATCCAATGTTATCACAAAGTAATCCGGTTGAAAGGAGGGAAAGTAGGTGGGAACAAAGCATGTGGTGGGAGTGTCCGGTTGAGAGAAGAGGGGGCATACATGTGAAAAGAGAGAGGATCACATAGAGGCTTTGTATTGGTCAAGTGCATGTTCGGACTCTCGCAAAGCTCCCCCCACGTTTGTCTCTGATTTGCCAAAACGGACGTCTGGGCCACTTCGTAGACCGATGGGATCCCATTGAATGACAAAAGTTGACACAAATGGTCCATACACCCTCAAAGCTCCGGTATATGTCCGGACACCCTTCCGCCAAATGAAATGAAGCATTTGAAGAAAAAATGAAACAAAGTGATTAGGTGGTTTTCGCCAAACTTCAAACATGCTATCCGCCAATGCCAAGCGTGCTAATCCTTCCGTTAAATCCAAATAGCAACACAACAACAACCTTCCGCCATCCGGACAAAGTGAGAGGGATACGTGGTGGCGTTTGATTCGTCAGGTGGATGTCCAGACTCCCGGAAAGGCCGCTTTGTTTGTCTTGGATTTATGGAAAAAGTGCATTCAGACAGATCAGCGAACAGATGCGGGTCTGCGTTGGATGGCAAATTGGGTCCGAACACTTTGGGAGGTTTGAGGTTCCACTCTGGAGATGTCATTTTCGTGTCAACTACTTTAGTTCCCATGTCCCCCGGTGTTGCACATGCTGATGACCGCAACGCGCTGATGACCAGCAAGATCGATCCACTGGACATTGCATTATTTTAAAATCAATTACATGTTTGCGTATTGTGATCTATGCGCGCGCAAGCAAACAGGCACCATGAACATGATGCGTACAAGTATAGTTGCAAGCAAGTAAACAAGTACGCATGGATGACCTAAATGCATGCAGGTATGCATCAATCCACTCCCAATTTTGTCTCTCTTTATATTCAAACATGGTCTGGCTAAAAGCACAATTCTTCTTCATGTTGAGAATAATTGATGCGTGTCATAAAACAAATCATTAATTGTGTTTTAGACAACTTTATTTGGCGGAAATGAGCTGATTTTTTCCTCCTTTTCAACGCATGGGTATATGTGCTAATATACATAGGAAAATATAACAGAACACTAAGGATTGTCCAATGCTTTAAAAATATAACAAAGCATTATGATATTTTTTATAGCAGTAATCTCGTGAAAAGCATTTGCCTCGGTGGCCTCCTGCACTGCCTCTTCGTCTTATAAATACCCAAATATTCCAAAAAATCCTAGGGGAGTCGACAAAACAAAATTCCAGCCGCCGCAAGTTCCAGAACTACGAGATCCAATCTAAACACAATCACGGAGGGGTTCATCATCATCATTGGCGCCTCTCCGATGATGCGTGTGTTGGGGAACGTAGTAATTTCAAAAAATTCCTACGCACACGCGATATCATGGTGATGCATAGCAACGAGAGGGGAGAGTGTTGTCTACGTACCCTCGTAGACCGAAAGCGGAAGCGTTAACACAACGCGGTTGATGTAGTCGTACGTCTTCACGATCCGACCGATCAAGTACCGAACGTACGGCACGTCCGGGTTCAGCAAACGTTCAGCCCGATGACGTCCCTCGAACTCCGATCCAGCCGAGAGTTGAGGGAGAGTTTCGTCAGCACGACGGCGTGGTGACGATGTTGATGTTCTACCGATGCAGGGCTTCGCCTAAGCACCGCTACAGTATTATCAAGGTGGACTATGGTGGAGGGGGGCACCACACACGGCTAAAAGATCAATGATCAATTGTTGTCTATGGGGTGCCCCCTGCCCCCGTATATAAAGGAGCAAGGGGGGTGCGGCCGGCCAAGGGGATAGGCGCGCCAGGAGGAGTCCTACTCCCACCGGGAGTAGGACTCCCCCCCTTTCCTAGTTGGAATAGGATTCGGGAGGGGGAAGGGATGGAGGAGAAGAAGGAAAGGGGGCGCCGCCCCCCTCTCTTGTCCTATTCGGACTGGGGGAGGGGCGCGCGGCCCTGCCCTAGCCGCCTCTCCTCTCTTCCACCTAGGCCCATTAAGTCCCCGAGGGGTTCCGGTAACCCCCCGGCACTCCGGTAAAATCACTATTTCACCCGGAACACTTCCGATATCCAAACATAGGCTTCCAATATATCAATCTTCATGTCTCGACCATTTCGAGACTCCTCGTCATGTCCGTGATCACATCCGGGACTCCGAACAACCTTCGGTACATCAAAACATATAAACTCATAATATAACTGTCATCGTAACGTTAAGCGTGCGGACCCTACGGGTTCGAGAACTATGTAGACATGACCGACACACATCTCCGGTCAATAACCAATAGCGGAACCTGGATGCTCATATTGGCTCCCACATATTCTACGAAGATCTTTATCGGTCAGACCGCATAACAACATATGTTGTTCCCTTTGTCATCGGTATGTTACTTGCCCTAGATTCGATCGTCGGTATCTCAATACCTAGTTCAATCTCGTTACCGACAAGTCTCTTTACTCGTTCCGTAATACATCATCCCGCAACTAACTCATCAGTTGCAATGCTTGCAAGGCTTAAGTGATGTGCATTACCGAGAGGGCCCAGAGATACCTCTCCGACAATCGGAGTGAAAAATCCTAATCTCGAAATACGCCAACCCAACAAGTACCTTCGGAGACACCTGTAGAGCACCTTTATAATCACCCAGTTACGTTGTGACGTTTGGTAGCACACAAAGTGTTCCTCCGGTAAACGGGAGTTGCATAATCTCATAGTCATAGGAACATGTATAAGTCATGAAGAAAGCAATAGCAACATACTATACGATCGTGTGCTAAGCTAACGGAATGGGTCATGTCAATCACATCATTCTCCTAATGATGTGATCCCGTTAATCAAATGACAACTCATGTCTATGGTTAGGAAACATAACCATCTTCGATTAACGAGCTAGTCAAGTAGAGCACACTAGTGACACTCTATTTGTCTATGTATTCACACATGTATTATGTTTCCGGTTAATACAATTCTAGCATGAATAATAAACATTTATCATGATATAAGGAAATAAATAATAACTCTATTATGGCCTCTAGGGCATATTTCCTTCAGCGTGAGTAGTACATTGTAGACATATGGGTCCATTGGCAGTAGCTAGATGGATTCCTCTCTCTCTATCTCTCTCTCTCTCTCTCTCTCTCTCTCTCTCTCTCTCTCTCTCTCCCTCTCTTGATTCTCAATACAGTGGTCTCTTGGAGATCTATTTGATGTAACTCTTTTTGCGATGTGTTTGTTGGGATCTGATGAACTTTGAGTTTATGATCAGATCTATTTTATTCATAAAAGTTATTTGAGTCTTCTCTGATATCTTATATGCATGATTATTTATAGCCTCGTATTTCTTCTTCGAATCTTTGGTTTAGTTAGGCCAACTAGATCGATTTTTCTTGCCATGGGAAGAGGTGTTTTGTGATGGGTTCCGTCGTGCGGTGTTCTTTCCCAATGACAGAAGGGGCAGCAAGACACGTATTGATCGTTGCTATTAAGGATAACAAGATGTGGTCTATTCCTACATGAATAGATCTTGTCTACATCATGTAAGTGCATCTAGTGCCACCCCTAGTTGGTTTTGGAGTATTGACGATAAATTTGGTTGAGGGACTAATGTGTTTGTGAGAATTGCAGGATAACACAGGTAGTGTCCCTCATTGATTCGGTTTACCTACCGGAGATGACCCCTAAAAATGTATGAAGACATTGACGACAATGGTGGTACATGAAGATATTCATATTGAAGACTATGACATGAGAAGACATTCTGTGAAGACTATGGAGCGCGAAGACTTAGTTGTTTCGTTGTTTCCTTTTCTTCTTTGTTGAGCCATAGGAACCACCGTACTGTTAAGTGTGGTCCAAGTGAACACAGTCAGAGTGACTGAAGTGATGCTCAACTCAAATCCTATGTCTTCGAGCGAAGACAATGAGAGCAAATCCTATCCAGAGCTGGATAAGTCAGCTTTGCTTGTAACCCAAGTAAAGTTGCTGCGTGTGTTTGAAATCTGACCGTTGTAACATGTGTCAGTTCCTTAGTGACCCAGGGTCATTTCGGACATATCAGGTCGGGTTGCCTAGTGGCTATAATAGCCCACCCCCTACACCATAAATTGGTGGTTGCTCAGAGTTAGTGCACGGCTTTTGTCGTTTGAGAGCAACCCACCTCGAAGCTTTTGAGAGAGAGAAATCCTTGCGAGGACAAAGCCCAAACACCCAGAGCCAAAGAGTGTTAGGCATCACTGAAGTCTTTCTGTCTGTGTGACCTGAAGACTTATTACACTTGAGGACTGTGTATCCTCCAGCCGGTTAGGCGTCGCGTTCTGAGCATCCAAGAGCCATTGTGGATCGCCGGTGAACGAAGTCTGTGAAGGTTTGGAAGTCTGCCTTGAAGACTTACCAGAGTGATTGGGCGAGGACTGTGTGTCCTTAGCTCAAGGGGAATAAGGTGAAGACGCGGTCTTCTGAGTTGAATCTCAGCCTCCCTAACCAGATGTACAGTTGTCACAGCAACTGGAACTGGTCAAACAAATCTTGTGTCTTCATCGAGTGACTGGTTCTATTCTCTCTTCCCTTTACTTACAGTTTGTCTTCGTGAAGTCATTGCCTGCTTGCCATACCTATTTGACTTCATCGCTTGACTACTATTGCTGTTTGGCTTCATACTATCTTCCACCCTGATCCTTACTACCTAGTTGCCATTAGTCATCGTACACTCACATTATTGCATACTTGACTATGGCTTGCCTTGTGTAGTTTATCTTCCGCTGCATATCAATAGGTTCATTTCTAATGTTTGTCTTCGAAACTTTTCTGTTTTGAAGACTTTCATAAAAATCGCCTATTCACCCCCCCCCCCCTCTAGTCGGTAACAAGCACTTTCAATTGGTATCAGAGCAAGGTACTCCCTTGTTCTGTGTGATTCGGTTTAACCACCTGGAGTTTTAGCTATGTCGACTGCAGGGATAATCAAAGTCTCCACTGCTTGCCCCGTGTTCGATGGAACTGAATATCCCTACTGGAAGAATAAGATGCGCATGCATCTTGAAGCCATTGATGTCGACCTCTGGTATGTCGTCAAGAATGGCGTTCCCAAGACTAGTGAAGGTGTCACCCCTGCTGATGTCAAGAAGTTCATTCAACTGGACTCTACTGCCAAGAACATCATTTGTGGTCATCTGACCAAAGGACAGTATGGCCGTGTGAGTGCTCTGGAGACGTCAAAGCTAGTCTGGGACTGGCTATCCAAGGTCAACGAAGGCGTCTCAACCCAGAGAGATCAAAGGATCAGTGTTCTTCGCAACCTCTTCAACCGCTTCAAAAGAAACGACAATGAGAATGTCCAGCTCACGTTTGATCGCCTCACTGACATCACAAATGAGCTTCGTGCTCTCGGCGCCACTAAGATTACCAAGCATGAAATCATCAAGACGCTACTGAGATCACTTGACAGCTCCTTTGACACCCTTGCCCACATGATACAAGAACGTCCTGACTTTAAGACACTCGATCCGTCTGATGTACTTGAGAGGCTCAACACACATGAGTTCCAGCTATCTGAGAAAAGAGATATCTATGGTCCCAACTATGGCCGAACTCGCGCTTTGAAGGCAAAAGTTGTTTCCTCATCTGAAGAAGAATCTGACTGCAGTTCTGATGATCCTGAAGACATTGGAAAGGAACTTGTTATGCTTGTGAAGAAGTTCTAGAAGTTCACTAAGAAGAAAGGCTTCAGAAAGTCTTCACGATCCAGCTCATGAAATGATGAAGCTTCTACTCATGACTACAAGAAGAGAACATGTCACAAGTGCAAGAAACCTGGACACTACATCTCTGAGTGTCCACTGTGGGACAACGAGAAGAAGAAGAAGAAGAGCAAGGAATATGATTCTGATGACAAGAAAAAGAAGAAATCTTCAAAGTCTTCTTCCAAGTCCTCATCAAAGTCTTCATCTCACAAGAAGAGCTCATCTGGCAAGGCTCGTGCTTTTGTTGGGAAAGAAATGGATTCAGAGGAGGGGTCTGCTTCTGAGGAGGCGAAGGTGGAGTCTGAGGAGGAATCCGACCCTGGTGTTGCAAGTCTGGCTCTAGCCACTGCCTATGTTGCCAAGTCCATCTTCAACACTGAAGACAATGACTTCCACGCCAACGCTGAAGCTGGTGATAAGGATGACCCTACTCCCACCTACTGCTTCATGGCACATGGTGCCAAGGTAAAATCACGCGATGCTTACTTTCAAACATCTAGTGAAGATGACTCTGATTGTGAATCCAAGCCTAGCTACAAAACACTTGCTAAAATTGCAACTGAACAACAAAAGGCTATGGAACATACTCAAAAACTGTTAGACAAAAGCGATGACCTGTTGGACGCGGAAATGACTCGTTCACAGTCCTTAGTTGAAGACATAAGAAATCTTCATGCTAAGTACCAAGAACTTGAAAGTCGTCATGATACGCTCACAACCACTCATGAAAAGCTCTCCTATGATTATCTTCAAAGGAAGCAAGAGCTTGAGAAGTTGAGAGCGACTCATGAAGATCTTCAAAAAGAGAATGAGTCACTACGCGCTCAACGGATCAGTCCCGCTCAGGATGGATTTGAACCACCATGTCTAAAATGCCTTGAGCGTGATAACGCTACCTCTGTTGCTGGATGTTCCACTACTGCTGTTGTTGCATTGTCTTCAACTACTGATGTGGTAACTAACCCCTCTGCGGAGGATACCACTACTATTGCTGATGAAAATGCTAGGTTGAAGACATTACTTGAAACAGGGATGTATAAAAGCCTGAAAGGGCATCAGACCCTTTGCGATGTCCTCAAAAAGTAGATTCTGAACCGAAACCCTAGGAAAGAGGGTGTTGGGTTCGAGAGGAAAATGAATGTTGATGGTTCCTACTGGAAGCCTGAGAAGTATCCCAAAACCATATGGGTTGCTGCAAAGGGACCTTCAGTGGATCCATCCACCTTATCTGGCTTTACCTGTGCTAACCCTGTCATCATTGATGAATCCTTTGATGCAAACTATAAACTGTTCAAGAATCAGAATGGTGAAGTGTTTGCTAGATATATTGGTACTAACTGCAGGAATGGGCCACCTATGAAGAAGATCTGGGTACCCAAAAGCTGTCTTGAGAAGCTTCTAGTGAATGTCATCATGACACCACCTGGGAAGAAGACAAATCCCAGACCTAAGGCTTCATACAGACAGAGGACTCACCTGAGTCACCCTAACGCCAATGTTTTGCAGGGAAACCGTACTCAAACCTATGAATATGAGCGTGTATCTTCAAACCGCTATGTTCATAAAACTAAGAACTTTTCTGCTTATTCATATGAGTATCATTCATCTCCTGCAAGGCTATTTGCTAGGGCTCCAAAGCCGAAGTTCTCAGATGCTGCACTTAGACTCATTGCTTCTAAGCCACCCCTGAAGATGTGGGTGGTTAAGAAGAATTAACTTTCTTTTGCAGGGAAAGGTCTCCAGCCGAAAATCAAAGGCGTTTGATGCTATTGCTGGGGACCTAAAATATCTTGTAGGGCGCAAGATCAAATGCCCAAATGGTCTCACTATGTAATTTGTTCCTGAATCGCTTGCCATTCATCCTATCAGTCCTAATCTTGATCTGAGCTTCCATAATCCTCTTGCCCGTCAAATGTTTATGCTTCACAATACTCTTGGTGAAGCCTATCCTCCTAACTATAATGCAGAGTATGACACCTCGTGCTTCAGAATGGATTATGGACAGCGGATGCACTAATCATATGACTGGTGATCAAAGTATTCTCATGGACTCAACCTTACGTCCATCTGATAAGAGTCACATCACATTTGCTGACACTGGTAAAAGCAAGGTATTGGGTCTAGGTAGAGTTCCAATCTCAAGGGATCAACACATGGATAAAGTGATGCTTGTTGAATCCCTTGGCTTCAACTTAAGGTCTGTCTCAATGCTTTGCGACCTGAACATGGTTTTAATATTTGGAAAGTATCGTTGCCTTGTACTAATGGAATCTGACAAATCTCTAGTCTTTGAAGGGTACAGGAAAGATGATCTGTACATGGTAGATTTCTCAGCAGGTCCACAGCTTGCAAGATGTCTTCTTACAAAAGCTTCAGAATGCTGGCTATGGCATCGGAGGCTGGGGCATGCTGGGATGAGGAACTTACATACGCTCGTCAAGAAGAAGCATGTCATTGGCATTGAAGATGTCAAGTTCAAGAAAGATCATTTGTGCGGTGCCTGCGAAGCTGGAAAGATGACTAGGGCCAAGCATCCCTCGAAGATAATCATGACTACGTCTCAACCCTTCGAGCTGCTACACATGGACTTATTTGGCCCTACTCACTACTCTACCCTCACTACGACTGCCTGTCTCTATGGCTTCGTCATTGTAGATGATTACTCAAGATACACATGGGTGCACATAATTCTCTACAAGACCGAAGTGCAAGATGTTTTCAGACGTTTTGCCAATCGAGCCATGAACAATTATGGAGTCAAGATCAAGCATATCAGAAGTGACAACGGCACTGAGTTCAAGAACACCGAACTTGATCTTTATCTGGATACAATGGGAATCACTCATGAGTTTTCTGCTCCTTACACACCTCAGCAAAATGGCGTCGTAGAGCGCAAGAACAGAATCCTCATTGAGATGGCTCGGACGATGCTGGACGAATACAGAACACCAAGAAAGTTCTGGCCTGAAGCTATTGATACAGCATGCCACGTCATCGACCGTGTTTATATCCATAAGCTTCTGAACAAAACATCCTATGAGCTCCTCACTGGCAAGAAGCCAAATGTAAGCTACTTCAGAGTATTTGGAGCACGGTGCTGGATCAAGGATCCCCATCACAAGTCAAAATTTGCACCAAAAGCTCACGAAGGCTTCATGCTCGGTTACGGAAAGGATTCACACTCTTACAGAGTCTTCAACCTCTATCTCTATAAAATCGTCGAAACTGTAGATGTGCGGTTTGATGAAACCAACGGTTCACAAAGAGAACTCCTGCCAAGTAATCTTGAAGAAGCTCCACACAGCGAGTCTATCAAGCTAATGGGGACTGGTGAAATCATGCCTGCTGAAGCACAGCCTGAAGAGGAACTTATCATTTCTGCACCCAACCAATCTAAAGACAATGCTCAGCCTGAAGACAATCCTCCCAATGATGAGAATGATCAGCAAGAACAAATTCTTCGCCCAGCTCATCCTCGTGTTGCAAGTGAAGTGCAAATTGAGAAGATAATTGATAGCATCAATGCACTTGGTCCACTTACTCGTTCAAGAGCAACGCAGTTAGCAAATTTCTATGGGCACTTTTCTTTTGTGTCAATATCAGAACCCAAGAAAGTTGCTGAAGCCTTTATGGAACCTGAATGGATTCAAGCAATGCAAGAAGAGCTTCAACAGTTCAAGCTGAACGATGTTTGGGAACTTGTCAAGCGTCCTGACCCTCGCAAGCATAACATCATTGGAACAAAATGGATATATCGAAACAAGCAAGATGAGCATGGCCAAGTCTTCAGAAACAAAGCACGTCTCGTTACACAAGGATATACTCAAGTTGAGGGGATTGACTTCGATGAAACATTTGCTCCTGTGGCTAGACTTGAAGCTATTCGCATATTGCTAGCCTATGCTAACCACAACAATATCCTGCTATATCAAATGGATGTGAAGAGTGCATTTCTCAATGGCAAGATTGAAGAAGAAGTATACGTTGCACAACCACCCGGCTTTGAAGATCCAAAACATCCTGATATGGTGTACAAACTAAACAAAGCACTGTATGGCCTCAAACAAGCTCCTCGCGCTTGGTAGGATACAATCAAAGACTTCCTGAAGAGCAAAGGCTTCAAACTTGGATCCTTCGATCCTACACTCTTCACGAAGACATATGATGGTGAACTGTTTGTGTGTCAAATCTATGTGGATGACATTATCTTCGGCTGCACCAACCAGAAGTATAGTGATGAGTTTGGATACATGATGTAAGAGCAATATCAGATGTCCATGATGGGTGAGCTGAAGTTCTTCCTTGGTCTTCAAATTCGTCAGCAAACGAATGGCATCTTCATATCTCAAGAGAAATACCTCAAAGATTGCCTGAAGAAGTTTGGAATGCAAGATTGTAAAGGTTACACGATGCCAATGCCAGCCAAACATCATCTGGGTCCCGACGAAAATGGTAAAGAGTTCGATCAACAGGTATACCGCTCCATGATTGGTTCTTTACTTTACCTATGTGCATCTAGGCCAGATATTATGCTTAGTGTTTGCATGTGTGCTCGATTCCAAGCGGCACCAAAGGAATCGCATCACCTAGCTGTGAAGCGAATTCTTCGATATTTGGCTCACACCCCAACACTAGGATTATGGTATCCAAAGGGCTCAGAGTTTGATCTGGTTGGATTTTCGGATACTGATTATGCTGGTGACAAGGTGGATCGCAAGTCTACATCAGGCACATGCACTTTCTGGGACGACTTGTCTGTTGGTCTTGAAAGAAGCAGAACTGCGTGTCACTCTCAACTGCTGAATCTGAATACATTGCTGCTGGATCTTGCTGTGCTCAGCTTCTATGGATGAAGCAAACTCTCAAGGACTATGGCATCAATCTGAAACAAGTACCTCTCTTCTGCGACAACGAAAGCGCCATCAAGATTGCCAACAACCCAGTCCAGCACTCGAAGACAAAGCACATTGAAATTCGTCATCACTTTCTCAGAGATCATGTCATGAAGAAAGATATTGATATCATTCACGTCAACACTGAAGAGCAATTGGCAGATATCTTCACAAAGCCCTTGGACGAGAAAAGGTTTTGCAAGTTACGGTGTGAGCTAAATATCCTGGAATCCTCAAATGTCCTGTGATCAGGCACACATCCTAACACTTATGCATGTTGATGACTTAGATGTGCAACACACGAAGTAAAGTATATCTTCAATCAATGAAGACTTACATTCTGAGTGTGAATACATTAACGTGGAATTTGACTTCGGAGCGCCACGATAATTGTGCGCCGCGTCTGGATCTAATACTTCCTATACGGTGGGTAACGCCACCACCAAACTTTTCTGTTTGAAGTGTTTCACTCATGACGTTGCATTTGAATGTCTTCGCATTCAGTTTGTCTTCAAATTCACTTTATCTTCATGATTATCTTCACTACGTTGATTCGACTGCTGTTTGATATATATATATATACTAGTGTTCTGTCCTCTACAGCATTCACTTATAGCTATGTTTTCTTGTTGAATCTTTTGAACTAAGTGAATGTGATCGGACCCTAATATGTCTATGCTTCCTATCTCAAACTCTATCTGTCCAAATCATATGCATTCTATTGAAACTGTCGAATGTCTTCTCTACGTCCTTGTCAGCAGAAGATACAGAGACAAACATTAAATCTGTTTTAAATGTGTCATCCTTATTGCCTGAAATCCGAAGAAGCCAGAACATCTATCCGACAAACCTGGCGGGCGTGGGAACGTGGGACAACTCTATGTATGTTGCATGCTTGCCACGTGCCCGTCAGATGTGAACCGCCAGGGGCACCTGCGTAATTGCGTTGTGCCGCCCACTTCCTTATAAATACTTGACCCTTGCGGTAAAAGAAACTTCTTCCACCTCTCCACCTCATCAAAACCCTAGCGCCACCGCTAGCTCTCGACGATGCCGGCGACGAAGCGCTTAGCTGCCGCGACTTCTCCGACGCCGTCCTCACGCCGGCCGCGGACATCGTCCTCTCCGCCGCCGCCGTAGGTGTCCTCCATCGCCAAGTTAGGGCACGGTGGATTGAACTGCTCGGTCTCCTACTCTTCCCATCTAGCAGTTCTTCGTGTGGTAAATAAAACTCTCTTTTTACCATCTTTTTGATCTTCAAAGATTCATCCTGTCTACCAAAATAGGTTTCTGCCTATACATGTTAGATCCATTCTGTCTGCATCTCATACTGCCTAGCATATTCACTTAAGCTTCATAACAAGTTAGATTCCTCACTTGTACCTATTCGCGGATTCGTACAAATCTGGAACCAACTCTCAACATATAAGTGAATGTCTTCGCATCATGAGGTCAATGTCTTCAAACTGATTTATCTTCAAAATCTTCTGAGAATGCATATGACCTCTTCCCCTTCCCTCGCATCTCTAATGCTGTCACAGGTACATGTCCGTGGGAGAATCCCTTGGTTCTCATAGTCTGCATTCGTTTGCAGAATTTTTAAAGCATCACATTAATTCTCCCGAAGCTAGTTCCTGTTTGTCCAGCAAGAGGAAGCCTTTGAAGCCTTTGAACGTATTGAAACCATTCAGTTTGAAGTTTATGGCTACAGAAAAATCAGCAAGGAAGGGTGGTAGACAGCGCCGTGGCAACACATCAAAAGATTTACCACCAGATCTAGCAGCTCAGTACAAAACTGATCCAAAGGAAACATACAATGACAGGAAAACCCGAATCCAATGGATTCGAAGATATTGGGCTGAGGAAGGGTTCAAGTACCGCTTCGTGACCAAGGAATACGCTGAGAAGAATGCGATAAAGTGTCCTTGGGGAGATATTACTTACAGAGGTCTTCAACCCAAGAGCAAAGCTGAAGCTATTGCACAAAGGTTCTACCCGTGCATGGTCAGAGGACCACAGCCTGCCAATGCCGACCCCACTTCTCTCTTGTGGTGTCGCGATGACGACCTTTTCAAACGCAACTTTCAATTTGCTAAGGCATCAGCAAAAGAGAACAAGAAGTCACTGGGTTTGAACTTCAACCCTGGCCCATCTGCTCCAAGGGAGGATGGCACTCGTGAAGCTGATCAAAACGAGATTGGCCCCTTCTATGATTTTCAAGGTCTCCTCACCTACATTGCAGTCCAAGGAGCTGCTGTTGGGGATGCTTCTGAGGAGGCTGACACAGATGAAGCACCTCCTGCCCCAAAGCCCTAGAAGTAGAAGATGGCTAAGGCGTCAAAACCAACTGCATCACCAAAAGCTTTGCACTTGAAGCCACTGGCCACTGCACCTCCTGAAGACAGTGTGCAGTCTGAAGATCTGTCACGCATCTCCAAGAAGACGGAGAAGAAACTTGTCAAGCGTACTGATCAGACACTGACCCCTGCTGCTATTCTGCGTGAAGAGCACATTGATCTGTCTAGTGATGAAGATATTGTAGATGATGCCCTTGAGAAACTGATCAAGAGCAAGGAAGAAGCAGAGATCTTCAACGATTTGCCTCTCTTTGATGTGGCAATCATTCACAACTTCATTGATGAGTGGTTTGACTCACCAAATCTCAGCTTTGACGATCTGCAACTTCCCATTGGCCTCAGCGTCTCCTTCAATGGAGCCATTGCTTCAGAGCTTGCTCTCACTCAGCGCATCGTTGAGCTGAAGCACAAGATCGACCATGAGAAAGCCCAATTCAAGAAGCATGTGGCTAAGCTCAGCGTGCAAGATGTCAAGAACTTCAAGATCATGCTGCACGAGCTCAAGGAATCCTTCCTCAAGAAGCGTGAAGAAGCCAAAGATTCTCGAGAGCGCATGAAGAACCTGGCTGACAAGTGTGTGCAAGCCTACAATGAGGCTGAGAAGCGCAAGGCTCTTGGTTGTCCTGGCATTGACCCAAGAATGGCTGCCAAGAAGAAGAAACCTTCGACTGACCAAACTGCTCCTTCAAGGCAGGAAGAGCCGCGCATTGTCTTCCCAACTAGCATGACCAGCTCGAAGCCAAAGGTCAGATCAACCGCTTCTGAGCTAAAGAAGACGGGAACTGCTGAGGCTGAAGCCAGAAAAAGGAAAAATCCTGAAGCCTCTGACGCTGCTCCCACTAAGAAGAAGCGCAGAACCAAAAAGGATAGGCTTGCTCCCTCAGAGCCCTTAGTTGTTGAACCAATTTCAATGGTCCCTCCTACATCTGATCATCAAGAACAAAGGATGATAGTTCATGAGCCTGCTTCCACAAAGGCTCATGAAGCTGAAGACATTCCAGCAGTTGACCCCAACGCTGCTGAAGACATTGGTCACCACGACAATGTTGAAGATGATGAAGTCCTTCCTCAGATCGAACACAACCTGGTATCATCGCCTGTTCTCACGAACGGCGAACTCATCAGCATTGGTCGTCCTCTGACGCCAATTGCACAGGATGCTTCATGGGCTGATCACCCACAACAACAAGACACCCCAAGTTCTCCCCAACATCAAGCTACCCCATCTGTGCGAAATGAAGATGACGACTTTGAGGCCCAGCCAACTCCATCTCCAAAGGCGTCGCCAGCGTTACGCAGGCTTCGCAAAGGACCAAGGCCTCAAGTCACCACGTCGAGCGTTCCAGAAGGAGAAGTGCCTCAACAATCTGTTGCACGTCAAGTGTTTCCAGATACCACTCCCACTGTGAATGTCTCTGAGTCTGAAGCCAAAGGTGCTGAAGACATTCCGACTGCATCAGCCGATGAAAAACAAGAAGAAGAACGTGTCCCAACTCCCCCCGTTGAAGAAGAAGTGGTTCCTGAAGTGAACCTGCCAGTGCCCGACCCTCCAGCTCGTCAAGTGGAGGTTGAAAATCTTCAGGCTGCCACCACCAACACCAATGAAGCCAATGACGTTGTCATGGCTGACGCAAATGTGGAGCCTGCACCGACAAATGTGCCAGAAGCCAATGCTGCATCTGCACCTGAAGCCAATGTTGACGCCTCTGCTCCTGTTCCGCCACCAAGGCCACACACTATCGAGCAAGCTTTCAACTATGGTCAGCTCGTTTATGTCAAATGGCCTGTTCTGACTCCTCCGCCTGCTGCTGCTGGTCCTCAGTTTGAGTACCATGTTGAGCACAGGCCACGGGTTCAGAAGCCAATGCCTAGGTTGCCAAGGTTTCCAGGTACTGCATCAGCACCAGGATCTTTCAATATCAATGGCTTCAAGGCACACAATACCTTCTTTGGCAGTGCAAAGAACCCTTACTCAAGAGCAAGGATATCTTCTGATCGGTTCTGGAGCTATCAGCAGCGAAGCTATTACTCATGCATTCTGTACAATCAAGGTCGCATTTTCCCACATATGCGTCTTGATGCTGAAGCCATTACTGGTTTCCCCTGTCTGGAAGAGGCTCTGGACTGCTTCAGAGAGTCCGGTCTGCTGCAGTTTGTCACCGATAAGGAGCACTGGAATGAAGAGTTACTGCTCCAATTCTATGCCACTCTCCATATTCGTGGCTACTACAAAGATACAAAGACATGGGTTCTTGAGTGGATGACCGGAAATGTTCATCATGAAGCCAAAGCCATTGATGTCATTGAGCTTACTGGCCTGCCCTCCGCAGATGATCTTTATGAACCTGGCTGTCAGCTTCACAATGATGCTATGGAGAGCATCTTCCACAAGCCTGAACCCAATATGAGTCAGATGCTCAGCATGATGAAGCCATTGCCTCCAGATGCTGAATACCCAAAGGCGTTCTTTGTTGAAGACCTTGAGTATCTGCCCCGCACCATCTATCATATAGTCAGGCGAACTCTTTGGCCTATCAAAGGACACTCTCCTCATGCCAAGCTGGAAGGCACAATGAAAACTTTGGTTTTCCATATTCTTCATGGCAAACGCTTCAATGCACAAGATTTCTTTATACGCCAACTTGATGCAAAGTTGTAATTGTTGTGCTGTGAGTAATACAAAAGTCAGCGGGAGCCTCTCCCACTGTCGTTAACCCCTCAAAAAAACTTGCTGCATCAGGATCTGACATCTTTGGTCTGAAGTTCTATGCTCCCTGGATCATGCGACTGATCAAGCTTCACTCTGCCTTCAACTATCAACCCTCTGCACGCAATCATATCATATTTATGCCAGATGTTGATTTGTCTGTTGAAGCCATATACCCATAGACTGCAAAGGAGCCTCTTAGTTTTCAGAATGCTGACCATCAAAGCTTCACTCAAAATGATGAAGGAGTTCAAGCTGTCGCTCGAGTCTACCCTCTGGCTGGGATTACTCGCATGCGTCATCGTGCGCAAACAGAAGCCACTGAGAGCACAATTGCCCAAAGGCCTAAGAAGCGCTCCCGCCTTCTCAATGACCGAGAGCTCCTAGTTGCCCTTCATCAGAAACAAGATAAGCATCATGACTGGCTTAAGCGCCAAATGCAAAGCCTCTTGGTGGATGTCAACCGCATTCGCAATCTTGCCACCAAGAATGCCTTTGTCACGCATGAAACGTGTCGACGGTCATGGAAGAGTTTGACACTGCTCAGTGCTGAAGCAGATCTTCAAGATGATGGCTTCACTGGAAAATTCAAGTTCTACTCCACTCCTCCACGGAATGTTGTCCTACGTCGCACTCCATCTCTTGAAGACTCTGAATATTCCTCTTCTGCTGCAACAGTAAATGCCAAAGTGATCGATGAAGAAGACGATGCTACTTCACCGACCCCTTCTGCAAGAATCGACACTGCACCAAGCTCGTCTGCACCGCCAAACGACAACACCAACCCTGCTGCTTCACCTACTCCTCATGGGGACGAGTAGATGCTCTATATCTTCCAACATTTTTGGTCATTACTGACAAAAGGGGGAGAAGCGTATGAGTTTGATAGTCTTCAAGCGGGTTCATATGGGCGGTTGCTTTATATTTTGCCTAGTGTTTACAACTCTCGCGTTTTGATACATTTGGTTCTTTGAGTTGTAACACTTAAACTTGATGGTCGTCTGCTACTTACTTGATATTCTGTGATGCGATGATAAATTCCGCATGTGCGATGATAACTTCCGCACTTAGGTCATTCTGCAGACGCCCATTTTTCATTATGCATGTCATAATCTTTGCTATATCTTATCATGCATGATGAATTGTCGTCATATGTTGAAGAGGATCTCCACAAGTACAACCTGCCATGTGCATTTGCATTCCAAAAGCAAATTACTTATATGCACATCTTCAGGGGGAGCCTTTGAAACTTATGAAGACAATCCTCTACCCTTTACAATTTCACATACTTTATCCCCGTTGAAAACTTCAACCAGTTTGTCATCAATCACCAAAAAGGGGGAGATTGTAAGTGCATCTAGTGCCACCCCTAGTTGGTTTTGGAGTATTGACGACAAATTTGGTTGAGGGACTAATGTGTTTGTGAGAATTGCAGGATAACACAGGTAGTGTCCCTCATTGATTCGGTTTACCTACCGGAGATGACCCCTAAAAATGTATGAAGACATTGACGACAATGGTGGTACATGAAGATATTCATATTGAAGACTATGACATGAGAAGACATTCTGTGAAGACTATGGAGCGCGAAGACTTAGTTGTTTCGTTGTTTCCTTTTCTTCTTTGTTGAGTCATAGGAACCACCGTACTGTTAAGTGGGGTCCAAGTGAATACAGTCAGAGTGACTGAAGTGATGCTCAACTCAAATCCTATGTCTTCGAGCAAAGAAAATGAGAGCAAATCTTATCCAGAGCTGGATAAGTCAGCTTTGCTTGTAACCCAAGTAAAGTTGTCGCGTGTGTTTGAAATCTGACCGTTGGAACACGTGTCAGTTCCTTAGTGACCCAGGGTCATTTCGGACATATCAGGTCGGGTTGCCTAGTGGCTATAAATAGCCCACCCCCTACACCATAAATTGGTGGCTGCTCAGAGTTAGTGCACGGCTTTTGTCGTTTGAGAGCAACCCACCTCGAAGCTTTTGAGAGAGAGAAATCCTTGCGAGGACAAAGACCAAACACCCAGAGCCAAAGAGTGTTAGGCATCACTGAAGTCTTTCTGTCTGTGTGACTTGAAGACTTATTACACTTGACGACTGTGTATTCTCCAGCCGGTTAGGCATCGCGTTCTGAGCATCCAAGAGCCATTGTGGATCGCCGGTGAACGAAGTCTGTGAAGGTTTGGAAGTCCGCCTTGAAGACTTACCAGAGTGATTGGGCGAGGACTGTGTGTCCTTAGCTCAAGGGGAATAAGGTGAAGACGCGGTCTTCTGAGTTGAATCTCAGCCTCCCTAACCAGATGTACAGTTGTCACAGCAACTGGAACTGGTCAAACAAATCATGTGTCTTCATCGAGTGACTGGTTCTATTCTCTCTTCCCTTTACTTACAGTTTGTCTTCGTGAAGTCATTGCCTGCTTGCCATACCTGTTTGACTTCATCGCTTGACTACTATTGCTGTTTGGCTTCATACTATCTTCCACCCTGATCCTTACTACCTAGTTGCCATTAGTCATCATACACTCACATTATTGCATACTTGACTATGGCTTGCCTTGTGTAGTTTATCTTCTGCTGCATATCAATAGGTTCATTTCTAATGTTTGTCTTTGAAACTTTTATGTTTTGAAGACTTTCATAAAAATCGCCTATTCACCCCCCCTCTAGTCGATAACAAGCACTTTCACATCATGTCATCATTTTTATTGCATTACTCTGTTTCTCCATGAACTTAATACACTAGATGCATGCTGGATAGAGGTCGATGTGTGGAGTAATAGTAGTAGATGTAGGCAGGAGTCGGTCTACTAGTCTTGGACGTGATGCCTATATATTGATCATTGCCTGGATATCGTCATGATTATTTGAAGTTCCATCAATTGCCCAACAGTAATTTGTTTACCCACCGTGTGCTATTTCTTGAGAGAAGCCACTAGTGAAATCTACGGCCCCGGATCTATTCTTTATCATATTTGCTTTCTGATCTATTATTTGTCATTTTTATTTTCAGATATATTATTCCAAAAATCTGAAAATACCTTGCTTCACTTTTTATTTCATATTTTATTTCGCATTCTATCGAGATATATTTATCCAATCTACCATAAAACAATCTATCTTTTTACCTTGTAGGGATTGACAACTCCTCTTACGCGTTGGGTTGCAAGTATTTATTCTATGTGTGCAGGTACCGTTTACCATTTACATAGCAGGTATCTTTTTACCTTGTAGGGATTGACAACCCCTCTTACGCGTTGGGTTACTAGGTTGCTTGATACCGTTTACATAGTGTTGCTTGGTTCTCCTACATAGTGTTGCTTGGTTCTCCTACTATCTTGCTACTGGGTTTACATAGTGTTGCTTGGTTTCATAACTGAGGGAAATACCGACGTAGTTCAAGCGACATCATCGTGCCATATGCAAGCATCCAGAGTGCGGCCGTGCACTTCTAGTAACTAGAAAACCCAATCGTTCCCACGACGTCCTTCTTAAAGATGAAGTAGTCATCATAGGACCGGCCGCCATGGTACAAATGATCGAAGACAGTCTTGCGCATCCGAGAACACTAGCGAAAATAGTCAGCGAAGAGTGCATCAGGGGCAAAGTAGTCAGCCATCAGTGTCAAACGACCGCGCGCCCTGTTGCGCTTGAGCACTCGATGACCCTTGATCGTGCCCTTGAAGTTGAGAACATGCTCCTCCGCATGCTCCACGTCTTCAAGGACCGCCTGCACCATCGCCGTCTCATCGGAGTACTCCTCCTCGTCCAACAAGCCGGCGGACGACTCAACATACTGCTCGTATATGTACTCCAAATGATACTCCATTGCTAGAAAGAAGAAGGGAAAACTTTTTTAGTTCCGGCTCATCGAACAGTTGGCGGCCATGGTGAGTATAGCAACGGACGGTACCTGGCGGGGCGATCGGGGAGTTGAACGGCGACAGAGTAGAAGTGGGGTGGAGCCTTTGCTGGAGCGCTGGAGCTGATGGAGACGTAGAGTTCCAACAGGGTCATGGCGTGGCAGCCGGAGTGGTGGAGCGGCGGCTGAGGGAGTCCTGGACTAAGGGGTCCTCGGGCGTCCGGCCTGTTATCCATGGGCCGGACTGATGGGCTGTGAAGATATGAAGGCCAAAGACTGTACCCGTGTCCGGATTAGACTCTCCTTGACGTGGAAGGCAAGCTTGGCAACCAACGATGAAGATTCCTTCTCTATGTGGCCAACTCTATATAACCCTAGATTCCCCCGGTGTCTATATAAACCGGAGGGGTTAGTCCAGAAAGGATATACTCATTACCATAGTCATACAGGCTAGACTTCTAGGGTTTAGCCATTACGATCTCGTGGTAGATTAACTCTTGTAATACTCATATTCATCAAGATCAATCAAGCAGAAAGTAGGGTATTACCTCCATAGAGAGGGCCCGAACCTGGGTAAACATTGTGTCCCCTGTCTCCTGTAACCATCGATCCTAGACGCATAGTTCGGGACCCCTTACCCGAGATCCGCCGGTTTTGACACCGACAACGGCGAAGGCAAGAGAGAAAGAAGAAATAAGATAAAATGGGGAGGATGGGGGCGCGGGGTCCGCGAAGGGTTTGGGTGAGCCGAGGGGTATCGAAGTCCTACCTATTTGGTGTCCAGTCTCCCGCAAACCTTCCCATATTTGTCTCCAGTAGTTTGCGGGAGAAAACACGCCCGAACCGTCTCGCGAACCTATACAGATGCGCGTTGGAGGGTTTCGGCGGCCCGATGGATGCGGGTGATTTACAGGTCCACCTTAGAGATGCCCTTATATACTACCGTCGTCGACCTCAGTGGTAGGAAAAAGATCATATCACAAAAGTTTTCAAATCAGAGTCAGATCTTGCTCAGGTTTATCAAAACAGTCAAAACTATGAATTTGGCCGCGATCATGTAGGCAGAGCACCCGAGCAACGGAGCACGGCACCCACGACGACGACCATGATATTGCGAGGAATCAAACCGGTCCGCGCACGTACGGTCGCGGGCGTTGTTCCCCAGCAGGAGGAAACGGCTGACTGCTGTCCCTGGCAGGCGGGTCCCACCACGCACATACGCTGTCCCTCCTCTCTGCGCAACGCCTCGTGGGTCGCCGTGCGGAGTTGACAACTGGGTTCGGGCTTTTGCCTGTCCCGGGCGCCTCAATCCTGCGGCCCTTATCCACTTGGACCGTAGCCCAACGCATCCCAACACCGAGAGACCTCACACGGCTCACTGTCACGTGGGTCACAAGCACTTGGAGGCCGCCATGTCAGTGAGCGGATAAGATCGATGGACAGGCTCTCTTGTGAGCGTAGCGCGAGGACAACCGGAGGACAGGCGGAGGTGGGCACTGCTGCCATGTGACGGGGCCCGAGGCCTCCGCAAGCGCACGCGCACCCGGGTCCAGCGAGATACGGTCGCGCACGTCTGGGCCCAACAGCTGCCGGGCCCGCCAGTCAGCGTGATGCATCAGGTTGGAGCGGTGTGCGGGTCCGATGGCGCATGCCATGTGAGGGGCACTGACAAGGAGCGTACCCGCCTCCTCCCCAAACGAGGAACTGAGCTACGCAGGGTGGCAGGCCCACCGCTCCGTCTTCCATGCATGCATGCATGCGGGTGAAAGTAAGAAAAGTGAAGAAGCACTGGTGCCGTAGCAGCAAGGGAAAAAGTAGCCCGGACAGGGGCACCCGTGTAAATAAATGAATAAACAATCCAGTCAGGAGTAGCATAGTGTGTTTTCTGGTGTTCTCAGAGTGTGGCAGCGAGGAGAGAGTGAATCGTCGAGGCGAATCCAGATTTTTTTGTCTAAAAGGACCACATATCGAACGCAATTGACCACATATCGAACGCAATTGACAGAAAAGACCATCCCTGAGTCACATTGCCAAAATAGACCAGCTGGGTCGTGGCGGCAGGCGCGGCAGCCGACACGTGGCGCCTGCCGCCACGCGCGGAGGCGGCAGCCCCTGCCGCCACAGGCCCCGGCGGCTGGTGGCCTGCCACAGGATTCTACGGACGCGCGACGGAACGAAGCACTGTGCAGATGGCCTTGCCGCCTCGTTGGGTGGCGGCAGTACTGTAGCTAATAATAATCGGGCATAGTTACTAGTAGTACATGCATGGGATTCCCTCGAATGCCATGCGTGCATACAGCGCAGAAATAGTACTCTCTCTCCCTTGGTTATTAGCACTCTCTTGCCTCTTGCATGCATGCATGCAGCGCGTGCACAACGATGCATCTCGCGTGGAGAAGCCGCAGTCCAAAGAAGTATACAGTCTTGCACAGTGTTGCCGCCACACAAGGAGGTGGCAGGGCCCACTTGCACAGCCTCCTTTCCGTCCCGTTTGCTGAATCCTGTGGCAGGCCACCTGCCGCCTGGGCATGTGGCGGCAGGGGCTGCCGCCCCCGGGCGTGGCGACAGGCGCCACGTGTCAGCTGCCGCGCCTGCCGCCACGACCCAGCTGGTCCGTTTTGTCAATGTGATTTAGGGATGGTCTTTTCTGTCAATTGTGTTCGGCAAATGGTCCTTTTTGATAAAAAATCGCGAATCCATAGGAACACACGAAAGGTGCTCGGCTGTTCCTGTTTGTGCTGTGCGGACAAAATTACTGTTCTGATCCTTAGTGCAAAGAAAATCCCGATTTGACCTCGTTAGCAAAAAAATTTCGTTTCTGACCTTTTTTGGTGACGCCAAGGTCCCTGACGTCTGGGTTGCGAAGCAGACGCCAGGGTCCCTGGCGTCTGGCCCCTGGCGTCTGGCCCGGGCCCGCACTGACCGCCTGCCCGTTGACCTGCTGACGTGGCAAAGGGGCCAGACGCCAGGGACCCTGGCGTCTGGCCATGGTAAGTGGATAACGGCGCGGGGCAGCCCACCCATCCCCATCTCAACTTCTCCTGGCTGCGCCTCACGAACAGAAGGGCTCTGTTCGTCGCCCCTCCTCTCCCTCACCCACCCACCCCCTCTTGATCTACTCCATTAACCGCTCAAACTCGCAGATCTGACCCCCCCAAGCTTCTTTGAGGTATTCTCCCCCATTCCCTCCAATTTGTTTTTGCTTTCCCCTCTCTTGTTGGATGCATTATTCAACACTAGGTGATGTTAGATGAGTAGATGGTTTCTTTGTTTTAGGAAATTGTTTGTAGTTGATAGATGATTTGGTAGGCAATAGATGATGTGTAGTTGAACATGTAGGTAAAATCAATTGGTTTGTATGTAGGATTTTGTGTATATTTGACAAATTTATTTGATTGAGATGATGTTGGTATGTTTGAGAAGAATTATGTGTGCATATGAAGAAGAAAGAAATGATGTTGTTATTGTGTGAAGTGGTATGACAATATAGTTGAATATATAGATGGCAATTTTTTTATGCAAAAGAGATGATGAAATTTGATTATTGTGTGTGACATGATTTGTTCAATAGAATGGCGGATGATGATTACGAAATTTATTTGATGGTGAAATTTGGTACTGTAGATGATATGTGTGCATATGTAGAAGAAAGAAATGATGTTGTTATGTTTGAGAAGAATGGTGTTTTCATATGGCATAAACTTGGAGAAGCTAATTGTTTGATATTGTTCATGTATTCATAGATGTTTGTTTGTGATTTGTTTTGTAGGATGGCGGATGATGAGGGACCTTGGTATGACGGATTAATCGATGAGTGGGATAAGGAGCATCGTGCTCGTGCCATTGAGAACGGACATGTAAGAAGCAAGACTTATCAATTTTCGTTGTTTCTCATTTGTGTTCTTGTATTGATTATTAAAACATCACTTTATTTGCAGCAAGTAGTTGCTATGCGCACGAGGGGTCATTCAGCTGATGACTTTGATTACGACCCGCGGTATGAGCCTTACATTCGGAGATTGGGTCTTCTCCCATTCGTGTTGCAGTTTAAGCGACGCGCTCCGCCGGTGAACCACGCGGCGCTGACCGCACTTGTGGATCGTTGGAGGCCGGAGACTCACTCCTTCCACCTTCCATGCGGGGAGATGACGATGACCCTTCAGGACATGGCTATGATAAGCGGCCTACCTATCAACGGACAAGCTGTTACCGGTCGTGTCAGCGTGGGTGATTGGCGAGAACGGACTACCGCTTTAATTGGCATTCAGCCCGAGGGCCGTCAGGAAGGCAAGGTCGATACCGCGAAAGTGAGGCATTCTTGGCTGAAAATGGTCAGAGGAAACACGAATCCGTGCCCTCAGGATGCCAATGACGTGGTTGTGCAGCAGTACGCGCGGGCCTATCTTTGGTATGTACTAACCAAGGTAGTCTTCTCAGATGCAACCGGGAACTCAGCCCTCTGGATGTTCTTGGAGCTACTCAATAACTGGGATACCCAGTATAGCTGGGGTTCGGCCGCACTAGCATATTTGTATCGTCGGGTAAGAGATATTTGTAACCATTTATCTTGCATTTGTCATGCGCCTCCATATGTAACATGTATGTTTGATTGCAGCTTGACTTGGCGTGTCGGAGAAAGGGAGATACATCCTCATTGTCTGGGTTTGTTTGGAGCCTATCCGTGTGGATGTGGGAGCGGATCCCGGTTGGACGGCCCGATTTCAAGAACCCCCTCTTGCCAAACCCACGGGGTAATCATGACGGGTTGCATGATGATGATCCATATCGGCGCCCTACGCTTGCTTACTATTGGGAACAAGTGACAGTCTACACAGGAAGCTCGCATGTGCGGTACAAAGTGCTATATGAACGAGCTGAACACCTTGACTGCTGAGCAGGTTTTGAGAAGTTCGATGAGATAAAATTTAGTCAAGAATAAAACTTATGTAGCTAACAATGTATCTCTTTGTTTTGCAGGTATATTGGTTGCCTTATGTGGAAGATCGTGACTTTGATCTTAATGATATGTGCACGCGTGATAGCCATCTTTGGCGGGCCAGGTGCCCAATGATATGCTTCTTCGCCGTCGAGTGGCACTTTGTAGACCGTGTGGCAAGACAATTTGGAAAAAGACAAGGTATTCCAATTGAGGAGAGCAAGGAGGAAATTCAATCTCTGCATCGGTAAGCAAGCATGCTTTGAGTATGTAGTAGAGCATTGAATAAGTAAATGTTTGCTAATGCTTTGTCCCGTGCATCATTTCTAGGTTCGATCGAAGGAACAATCAGGATATATCGGATTGGGCAAACAAACACCGTGCATGGATAGAAATTTGGAATCAAAGAGACACGCTAGTGCAATCAGAGAATAGACCTCACAATCAGCCCGCATATCAGAAGTATCAAGCGTGGTATGCGGATCGTTACCGGTTAAAGCTGAAGCCAGATTGGACTCACGACGAGTGGTCGGAGTTGGTGTCTGAAGACCGGAGACTGCAGAAGGTTATCATACCTTCAACACGGCTGTGAGAGACACCAAAGGGGCTCATGTTGACTACGCACCGATGCATGACGAAATGGTAGCCTGTTTGACCTATTCTAACATATTTGCATCATGTTGTCTTCTTTCAAATACATAAGTTTGGTGTGTTCATGAATTGCAGGGCCGAGAGTTGCTTCTTTGCGTCAACGATGCCAATGTTGCACTGAGTCATCCACTTAGTGGTGGATTATCTGAGAGAACTCTTAGGAGCACGATGGAGGTGTGAAAAATATATTAGAAAAGTTTCTTTTCGCGGATTATTTATTTGCATCTCATATCGTATCATATTTTGTGTTGTTGCAGAAGTTCAAGAAGCGGTTCCATAAGATGGCAGCAATGCTTTCTTGCCATGGTGCTAAGTCCAGTGAGGTGTACGCACCTGGTACCCGCGCCGCCAGAGCTCATAGACGGCGTTTACTCCAGAACGATGATGACATGGAGGAGGAGGCAACACATCAAGAGGAGCCAATGCATCAAGAGGAGCCAATGCATCAAGAGTATGATGCAACACAGCACGAGGATCATGAGTATGATGTTGATGCTCCACAACAATCACAACCGACACAAGGCAATGCTCGTGATAGGAAAGGCAAAGCCATTGCTAAGACACAAGGCAAGAAAGGTAGAAAGAAGACATGGAACACACAATTCCATAGTCCGGAGTATCCTCTTAAGCTTATCCCAACAGGAATGCAAAGATATAAGGCCAACATTGAGGCGGAGGAGGAGGCATACAACGAAGAGGAGGAGGAGGCTAGCGAAGAGGAGGAGCCTACACTTGCAACCATTATGAAGAGAGGAAGGAGGAACTAGGTGGCGTTTGTATGCATGAACTTGTTGTCGTGGTAAAAACTTGGTTGTCTTGAACTTGGTTGTCTTGAATTTGGTGTCTTATGTATGCACTTGGTACCATATGTATGCACTTGGTGTCTTATGTATGCTTGAATTTGTCGTGATGAAAAATCTATGAACTTGTCGTTTGTATGCAAGAATTTGTCGTGGTGAAAGTTATGTGAAATGTGCTATCTTCTGTGTTGTATGAACCTATCATATGAATATATATGTGCTATCTTCTTGTGTCAAACAGCAAGTTCAAAATAATATACAGGGGAACCAGACGCCAGGATCCCTGGCGTCTGGTTTCAAGTCAGGGGACCAGACGCCAAGGACCTGGCGTCTGGGGGTCGACTGGAAGCAGAAGCAAAGTCCTGGACAGCAGAAACAGGGGAACCAGACGCCAGGGTCCTTGGCGTCTGGCCCTGGTGTAGTACTTTTTCCATTCTGTTCTAGAAAACTCCTATAGTATCGAATGACAAACATTAGTGTTCACATAATAGCAAATGACAAGCATAGTTATCACATAATCTCAAATTACACAAATAGTCTCGAATGAGAAGTTCATCACATAATCTCAAATTACACAAATAGTCTCGAATAACATAAGTAGTTCATGACCACGATGGTCCACCATAGTTCAAACGACATGAACATCACATATAACTCGGTTTCCTGTAGCAATGCAAGTCGACAACCCTTTTCCATTTCCATTCTTTCAGCATTTCTTGAATCTTGTCATCATCAGTTATGTCAACCAATTTTCTTTCCCCGGGGCCATCTGCCTGCCTCCTGCTGACGTAGTACACAAAATCCTCTTCCTTCAACCCTTGCTTCAACATGAATTTAGTCTTCAACCAATCAAAAGTGAGGTCTACTTCACTAACTTGCACAACACATGGAGACAAGCCTTGGACATGAACAACAGGGCTAAGCACCCACTGAGTACCATTAGCCATCTACAACACACAAATCTCTTAGTACCTAACCTATGATACATTAAACCACGAGGAAAACAAACAAAGTAGGGTTTACCAACCAATAGGTGGGGGTGGAGTTGATTTACCTTCTAGTTTCGAAACCCTGAAGATCCAACGGTGAAACCGGACCGATTCGTGAGAGATTTGAGGGGGGTTATGGTACTGGATGAGAGTGAGTGAACGAGAGGGCTAGAGATGAGAGTGAGTAGAGTGAGTGGAGATGAATGAAAGGAATGACAGGGATAGAGGTGGAGATGAATGGATGAGAGGGCTCGAGGTGGGCCCAAAGAATCTTATCCACACGATATTTGCACTTTGGATAGGATAGGAACCCAGACGCCAGGGTCCCTGGCGTCTGGGAGTGCACTTATGCAGACAGACAGATCAGACAGGTGTCTGTTTACCTGCGCGAGCAAAACGATCCAGACGCCAGGGTCCCTAGCGTCTGGGTGTACAGTTATGCAAACAGGAAAAAAACTCTCTGGATAGAGACCCAGACGCCAGGGTCCCTGGCGTCTGGTTCCCTAACCAGATGGATAGGGACCAGACGCCAGGGACCCTGGCATCTGGGTCTCTATCCAGAGAGCATTTTCAAAAAGCTCTCTGGATAGGGACCAGACGCCAGGGACCCTGGCGTCTGGGTCTCTATCCAGAGAGCATTTCGAATTGCTCTCTGGTTAGGGAACCAGACGCCAGGGACCCTGGCGTCTGGGTCTCTATCCAGAGAGCATTTTCAAAAAGCTCTCTGGATAGGGACCAGACGCCAGGGACCCTGGCGTCTGGGTCTCTATCCAGAGAGCATTTCGAATTGCTCTCTGGTTAGGGAACCAGACGCCAGGGACCCTGGCGTCTGGGTCTCTATCCAGAGCGCATTTCGAATTGCTCTCTGGTTAGGGAACCAGACGCCAGGGTCCCTGGCGTCTGGGTGTGCACTTATGCAAACAGGAAAAAAGCTCTCTGGATAGGGACCCACACGCCAGGGACCCTGGCGTCTGGTCCCTATCCAGAGAGCTTTTTGAAATGCTCTCTTTTAAACAAATTTTTAAACATTGAAAATTAAACAAAGCATACTTCAAATAGGTGAGAGTGAGTAGTTCATGACCACACAAGGTCTCGAATAACAAGTTCACACACGATGTCTCAAATGACATAAATAGTTCATGACCACACACCCAAGGTCTCGATCAACAAAGTCTCGATAGTTCGTCATCGACGCCGGTGCCTTTCCATTTGTCTACTGAGTAGTACGGGGCCACTTTCCCTTCTTGTCACGTGCCTCGTCCTCCTCTCGTGCATCGCGAGCCCTTGCAAGTTTTCTTGCCCTCTCTTCTTGACGAGCCTCCTTCTCTTTGCGTGCCCTCTCTTGCTCATGCTTCTTGCGCTCACGAGCCTCCTTCTCACGACGCTCCCGCTCCAATCCCCGTGCATAGGACTCCTCGAACAGGCGCTGCCTCCGTAACCAATCTCGACATTGGTCCTCTTGGACATCTTTTGGTACCTCGTGATCTATCCAAGTGAAGTACTTGCAAAGTGGAGGAGGGGACTACATATAAACCATGATTTTGTTAGACATGTGAGTGACAACTTGTTGATGTTTTTTGTATGTACACCTAACAAACCGGTGGTATGTCATATGCGTTAGTTGGCCTTCGACGATCATGTGCATAGTTGGGACACACGAAAAACCTTCTACCTTCTGTCCATGACTTGTTGCGGTCAGTGGACACCTTCAGCTTGCAAACATCACCACACCAACATGGTGGTGTGGGCACATCCTTCTCCTTCTCCTTGTCCAAACTGGCCTCCAACCACGTCTTCGGCATGTCCTCTTGGTCCGCGCACGCCGGCCTCGTCCTGGAACCGGATGAAGCCATGCCTACAAAAAGAACAATTGTTAGCACAAGACATAAAGATAGTAAATGCGTAAATACAGTAAATGAATAAATGCTAGGAATTGTATGAACAAATAATATACCATTATTATTAGATCAACCATCTGTATTATGCAAATAACCGAAGGCCGATCCATTATCAACCATACGTCTACGACCACCAGCACCTCTAGCACTTGTGCTTCCTCTCCGACCACCACGACCTCTAGCACTTGTGCTAGCTCGACCACCACCTCTAGCACTTGTGCTAGCTGGACCACCACCTCTAGCACTTGTGCTAGCTCGACCACCACCTCTAGCACTTGTGCTAGCTCGACCAACACTAGCACCCCTAGCACTTGTGCTCCCTCTACGACCGCCACTACCACCTCTGACACTTGTGCTTCCTCGACCACCACCACCGTCACCTCTTCCACCTCGTTCACCATCGGTGCCGCCTCCACGACTTGTTTTTCTTTTTTTGGTTTTCTTTTTCTTGCATGTCCGCTCATTGTGTCCCCCTTCACCGCACACCCCACAGTTGATGATGTCAGGAGCCTCCATGAAATGACCGCTACCAAATTGTTTCATGCCAGTGTATCCAGCCAGGTCATCCATATCACCCCTGAACCTCTTAGTTCTCCTTCTACCCTTCGTCTCCACCTTCACAAGAGGGTCTGGCCTAATATGAGGGCCATGGTACTCAGGCCACTGTGTTTGGTCCAAGAAAGGGTGAAATCTTGGCGCCCATGTCAACCTAGTAGCTTCCACATGGAACTCTTGCATCCTCACGGTTTTTCCATCATTAACATGTATGTTTCTCGCCTTCGCCGCCGTAATCAAATGCGAGCATGGCCAATGATACTTACTAGGCCTCTCGCACTGGCACCACCGAGTCTTCAGTTTCACCTCAAATGCAGCACCACCATATTGTCTACCGTCTCGTGTTGTGCCACCTGGCTCATCAATTTGATAGATCATTTCAAGTCTATCGAATATGATAACTTGTTGCCGTGAAGACTTGCTTGCTTGTAACTGCAACCATTCATCAACCTTTTCCGGATAATCATTTTTTTCACCTATCCATTTTGCAGTCTCTTCAGAATGCCTCTGAATGTACTCATTAAGCTTGAAGAAGGTGTACTCCACTATTGCAGTCACCGGCAATGCACGAGCACCCTTCAACACATTGTTGAAACATTCTACGAGATTGCTCGTCATGTCGCCATATCGCCAACCACCATCGTCATGAGCGCGTGCCCACTTGTGCTTCTCGCTTAAATTCCTAGTTAAGAAGTCTTTTCCCCCTTCGTTCACCGCTGCAAAGAGTTTGTTGTACCGAGCATCGAAACCTTGGGTGGTGAAGGCCACACATACATGGGTAAGGTCTTTGCTGAGCTCCTTGCTCTTACATGCCCAGTAAAAGTTGGCCACGAAATGCCTCATGCACCATCTGTGGTGAAGCTTTGGAAATCCTGGAATAACAATGTCCATTGCCTTGAGTATGCCATGATGCCGGTCCAATATGATGCATACCTCCCTAGCCCCAATCACGTTGTTCCTAACATGACCCATGAACCACTCCCAGTTGTCTTGGTGCTCGGAAGGCACCAAAGCAAATGCACACGGCAACACGTTGTCGTTTGATGAGTGCGCCATTGCTACCATTAGTGTGCCCTTATATCTACCGGTCAAGAATGTGCCATCTATAGACAAGACCGGGCGACAATGCTGAAACGCCTCCACACATTGTCCATAACTCCAGAAGGCACGGTGGAACACTCCCTCGTGATCCTCGACCACATGAAACATGCCCGGGTTCCTATGTGCAATCGCGGCCAACAACCTTGGGAGCTGGTTGTATGCTTCTTCATATCCACCGTACAACATCCTAATAGCATTTGCCTTTGCCTTCCATGCCTTCCCATACTTCACTTCATAACCAAATTGTTTTTTCACCGTCCGCATGAGAAACCTCACTTTCACAGTGGGATCAAAGGCTATGTCCTTCATCCATTTGTATCCAAGATACTCAGATGTGAGTTAACGGTGTGTCTCTCTAAGTCGTTTCGATGGCGGTTTGCATCTATGAGTGGCATCACAACTTTTTAACACCCATTCGTCGGTTTCTTTAAGCTTTCTTGCACGAACCTTCCATGTGCATTCCTTTTGCTCACACACCATGGTGTAACGCAACTTCATGTCGGAGTGCTCAACATAAATTGGCCTATGGTTTCGAATGGCATAGTCAGCCAACCAAAACTTCAGCATAGGCAAGCTCAGAAACTTCAATCCTTTCTTCAAATAAGCATTCTCGTCCTCATTCTCCACCCTTGGTCCTCCTGGATCCGGGCATGGTGTTGGCTCAATCGCCGTCATTCTCATTCCACCGTCAACAACAGCTTTATGGGCAAGGCTGAGATCTTTAAACAAGTGAGTTCCTCTTTTGTAAGCCCGTCAGCTCAAAGTGGATTTGGTTCTCCTCCTTTGTGAATCCATCCTCGTCCAACTGTTCAATTGGACCCTCGTCATCCGAGTCATACGCATATTGACGCCTAAAAGGCAAGTCACGATCCATGTCCTTTTGCGCTATGTACACATCCAAGTCACCAACATCATTACCATGAAACCCTTCCTCTTGCTCTTTGTCGTCATCATAAGCATCTTCATCCTCTTGAATTACTTCGTCACTAGCAATCACCTCAACTTCATTTGCTTGGCTAGTTGGTGGTTGGCTAGAAGCATTGGGGGCATACAACTCAACCTCATTTGCTTTGATAGATGGTACACGGGGACGTGGTTGGGGATAAACATTGGGGGCATCAACCACAACCCTATGCTCAACAAGTGGCACCATTGTCCTCTCGCTCATGTCATCCATTGGGGAAGAGACATGCCGGTTCAAATCAATGGTAAACCGAGGAGATTCAACCTTGGTGGCAAACAATTCAAGTGACTTGTCTTCCGATTGGGATACTTTTTCCTTGTATACATCCCAATGCAAATCCGAGGTGATAGGCATACTTTTCAAGCGAGATTTGGCTCCAACTCCAACATCATACCTTCCTATTAACTTAACATCAACATTGGTGTCCATCCACTCTAAGACTTGTCTCACTTTAGCAACAACATCCTCATAGCTAGGGCTTGTATCAAAAACCAATGGTTCCTCACCCGTGTCGGCATTGTTACTCAAGAATGCCTCCTTGTCCATGTAATGAACATTAACAAGTCTCTCCATCTAAAAATAACATGAATGCATTTAAGACTTCAATGAGAATTGGTGTGTTTATCCAAATACATCTAATTATATCCAAATCATATCAAGACTAAATTATTGGTGATGTCCACAAAATTATCACTAATTAACACACACTAAGCAAAGTTAACCCTAATCACTAACTAACCCTAACCCCCAATCTTTCTACTCAACAAGCATATATTCCTACTACACACCATGCATAGCACTATATTATCAAAGTTAACCAAGCCATTCACACTAACATAAGGGAGAAAACATGAACTAGGGTTTCACCAACATGTATAAAATGCAACCAAAATAACAAGATTTGACAAAAAATAATTGGATGATTTGAGGGAGATTACCACAAGCAACAAAGTGATGGAAAGATCCACCTAAGGGAAGCACCTTTTGGGGAGGATTTGAGGGGGGAGCTTGAGGGGTGAGAGAGAGTGTGGGGGGGGGGGGGGCAGCAGCTCTTCTTCAAGCTCGGGCTGGATTGGGGAAAGTGTGTGGGGTGGGTCCCACACACTTTCCCCAAGGGTTATTCTGTTACCAGGGCCAGACGCCAGGGTCCCTGGCGTCTGGCCCCTTTGCCACGTCAGCAAGTCAACGGGCAGGCGGTCAGTGCAGGCCAGGGGCCAGACGCCAGGGACCTTGGCGTCACCAAAAAAGGTCAGAAACGAATTTTGTTTCCAAACGAGGTCAAAACGGGATTTACTTAACACAAAGGGTCAGAATAGTAATTTTGTCCGTGCTGTGCTGCCCGAGTCAGTCATGCGTGCGGCAGTGGAGCTGATTTGCACGATGAAATTTCAAAATGGCATCGAACAGAATCACAGAACGAAATCGCTGGCTCTGCTGATCAGGCGAAGTCCAAGGCACAACCCTGTTTGGACCTCCGGTTCGTTCGCTTTTCGTTGTTTGGGACAGGAAGACACGTCCGTTTGTGGCCGTACGTACATCGGCGCGTCCAACTGGCACGCCTCATCCCAAACCATGGTTTATGCATTTTGGTTTTTCCCAAAAATAACATAAATAAATTAGGAAATAATACGAAAAACATAAATATAAACATGAACGTCCACACATCCGTAGTACCAAAGTTCAACACAGGTCTTAATTAAACTGAAACATAATAAAACACATAAAAAATACTAAAAATAGGCCCGTCGCCGGTGGCCGGCATCGTCTTGAGAAGACGTCCTCCTACTCGTCGTCATCGCTGTTGAGGTCGACGTAGGGAGGTGGCTGCCAAAGGTGCGCTGGCGACCCCTGCAAGACTGTCAGCGCCAGCGGCGCCTGCACCACCTTCTCCCGTGGCTCCTTCTCCCGCTCTGGTAACCGCGGGGCGTGGTTGACCATGGACCGACGCTCATTGGATCGGCCATCTCCGACGCCGTGCACGACCAGCTCCATCGCTGGCCCATAAGACGAGGTTTCCACACGGCGACGGGCGGCTCCTCCACGACCTCCTCCTTGACGTCGAGATCCAACTCCGGGATGGCCACGTCGCCGGCCGCATAGAGGGCCAGCGCGGTCTCCAGGCCATCCCACTCCTGATCGTCATGGGTGGCCATGGAGTCCCCCTCGATCATGGGTGGTGGTGGGGAGGCGACGGGAAAGGCGTCGGCGTGATGCCGTGTACACGCCGACGGCCCCGCGTTTGGGGAGGGCTGACAGTAGGAGGAGGACACGGGCGACGCGGGCTAGGAGGACAACCGGCAAAAAAAGATTGCCGCCGTAGGTCGTGCTTGTCGCGGAGCCACGTATCCCACAACGGCGAATCTATGGCGTACATGGGGTCCTTCAACAGATTCGTTGGCAGGCAGGCGCGACGACAGTTGATCTCCGCGCGGCGGCCGCGGCCGCTCTCGGGCATTGGAGGGATGGGCACGCGGTCGGTAGAGAGATGCTAGTTGTTTGGGAGGTGGACATCTCCCAACGGTAATGGCGTCGCCATCTCCTAGTAACGCCAGCAAACATCGACGTGGATGTATGGCCGGTCGCGATGCCCGACCGGTGGCAGCGCGATCTCGAAAGCTGGCGGAGCAAGTGGTGCGGGCGGCGCGTACCTGTTGGAGCCGCGTCGGCCAAAGGAGGAGCCGACCTCGTGGTCGTGCTTCCCTTTGCCGATCCAATGCCAGCCCATGGCGCCGGCGGGAAGGTGGGCGAGTGGGGTGCGACGGCGGTGGCTAGAGTTTGCTCATGTCGGGGCTCGAGGAGGCAGGCTGGCCAAGAAGTGGAAGCTGTGGACTGGTTGGTCCACAACTTCCACATTAAGAAGGACGACGACCCTCTGCCCTTGTGAATGACAGTTGGGTCCCGCCACGCGTGCGCATTAATGTTGGGCGGTGGAGGTAGATGGACGGCCGCCACGCGTCGTCGAGGCAGGCGAGGAGAGCAAGCACGTGCCCGTCCATTTGGCGTCCTTGTGGACGCAAATCGGGTGCAAGTTTGCATCAGAAATGGGGCGGGCCAGACGCCAAACGGTCATAAAATGTGGATGCGACCGTGCGTTGGGCTGAGCCATCCGTCCATTTTGACCCAAACAAACAAGCGCGGACAGGATGGGGGCACGCGTTGGATTTGGCCCCGGCTTTTAGTCGTTGGAACAAATTTGGAGCTGAAATTGGACAAAAAATGTAGTACATGGGTTCGTATGAATACCCATTTCTCAGCCCGGCCTCATGTATACATGTGAACAGAAATTATTAAAAAAAATACTAGAAAAATTAAAAAAACTGATTTATTTTTATGAAAGATGTTGGAGTGTGTGCGGTCTGTCATGATTTTCAGCTCCTTTGGACATCTGAATACCTCTCAGTAAAAAAACGGTTCAAACAGTACATGAGCAATAACCTTTTTCACAGACCAAATTTGTATTTTTTGCTGGGAGCTACTGAAATGTCCAAACACGATAAATATTGGCAGGGACATCACACACTCAAATAACTTCCATGCAAAAAGAAAACCAGTTTTTTATTTCTAGTGTATTTTTTTATTTTCCTTTTCATGGCCAGGAACCAAAATGTCGCTCTCTTCGTACTATGTCATGCGGTCATATTCAGAACATCTCTAAGAGATCCTCTAAGCTACAGCCGCTCGTTTTAGCAGTAAGAGTGGTCGTTTGGTTGTGCTAGGGCCTCACGGTAATTTTTATTAAATTTGATATATTTTATACTTCCCGTGAGTTTTTATAATAGAGGGATGAGCATACACAAATTTTCTTTAAAGTTTTATAACAAGTATGGCTATAGCACCCGCATAACTATTAGTTTTCATACGGATAGCTCCTCCAATTGTTGGCATAACTCCTGCACAAGTCAAAAATTCTTGAATAACATCTTTTTCAATAACATTCCCACTTCCTGTATGAAAGTTTTTGGTTTTCAAAGTTAAGGGAACGTCTTTATCATGATAATCATTATCATGGGTAATTGTTTTAGGACTCTTCTCATAATTATCACTAGGACTATCTTCACTAGCATCGTTTGTAGCAACTTTTTTAGAAATTTGATCTTTCATAATATTTTATAAGACAACTTTAAAATCATAAGACTTTGCACTAGTGGGGCGAGGAGGAATAGGAGTATTAATAAAATTATTTTTATTAGTACTAGATAAATCACATAGCTTGGTATTTCCAAGAGTATACATGATAGCAAGACAAGAGGAAATAGTAACAAGGAATTTTTGATAGCTTTGAAATATTTGGCAAGCAAAGCAAAAGGCAAAAGTAACTAGGCAATAAATAAAATAGCTAAAGGAAAGAGTTTGTGTGGAGGTACCTAATTTGATAGAAGATGATTCCCTGACAATTGCACCAGAAATTTCTTTGCTACCCCCGTAGGAGTTGTGGGGTTTTCCCTAAAGATGAAGGGTGATGTAAAACCAAAGCAAAGAATTTTCCTTGGTTGAGAACCATGGTTTCATCAAACCAGTACGAATTAGCAAGCTAACAAGGTCAACAGTGCCTACACACAAACAAAAACAATACTTGCATCCAACTTGGTAAGGGGGTTGTCAATCCCCTTGTCCTACTAGTTACAATGTTAAAAACAAATAGATAGATAGTGGTATGACAAAAATAAAGGCAAAGAGTAAAGAGCAATTTTGTAGGAGTTTGTATTGATGGAAGAATAGACCTGGGGGTATAGGTTAACTAGAGGTATCTCTCTCAAAAAGAAGGCAACGACACGGTGACAAATTATATACGGGCAATTGACAATAATAAAAACTTGTATGACTATGATCATTCATGGCATAATATCATATAAGCATTACGTCTGTGATAAGTAGGCCGTTAATCCAACTAGATCTACTACTATTAATTCAGTATGTGAGGGAGTCCTGGATTAGGGGGTGTTCGGATAGCCGGACTATACCTTCAGCCGGACTCCAGGACTATGAAGATACAAGATTGAAGACTTCGTCCCGTGTCCGGAAGGTTCTTTCCTTGGCGCGGAAGGCAAGCTAGACGTGCGGATATTCAAGATCTCCTACCAATGTAACCGACTCTGTGTAACCCTAACCCTATCCGGTGTCTATATAAACCGGAGGGTTGTAGTCCGTAGGACAATCATCATAACCATCATCATACTCATAGGCTAGCTTCTAGGGTTTAGCCTCCTTGATCTCGTGGTAGATCTACTCTTGTACTACCCATATCATCAATATTAATCTAGCAGGAGTAGGGTTTTACCTCCATCGAGAGGGCCCGAACCTGGGTAAAATAAAGTGTCCCTTGTCTCCTGTTACCATCCGACCTTGACACACAGTTCGGGAAGCCCTACCCGAGATCCGCCGGTTTTGACACCGACATTGGTGCTTTCATTGAGAGTTCCTCTGTGCCGCCGCGATCAGGAAGGATGCCTTTTCCCGTCTTTAAGGACGGCGCCGTCACTGAGGGAGCTTTGGCCATCGGCCAAACCCTCCGGCTGGGTGGTTTTCTCATGACCGCCCGTCCGGCCATTACGCCGACGGTGACCTCTCGGGTCATCAAAAGCAATCTCCGCGTCAGCTCAGAATTGGCCGAGCAGCTAGATCCGGTGGAGCTCTCTTCCATAAACGAGCTCCTGGATCGCATCGCCGCCTTGGGGGTCGCTACAAACTACGACCAGGTTGGGCCTAAACCCGATCTAAGGGAAATCAACTCTCCCCAAGCCACCCACCATGTTGCTGTGGTGGAGACACAATGCGGCAACCCTTCATCTATCTTAAGGACCAGCTACGTCCGAATTCCGGAACCCTTCATGCCGGATATCCACGGAGGGGAGGATACAATCCAAGACCTGGGCTTAGAACCAGGCAAACCGGATAACATACAAGACTCCGGATCTCAGAATCCGGAGGTTGTTCGGCTTCCGAACAGCAAACCGGGCGAAGTATCAGATTTGATGAATTCCGCCCGCCCGATCTCTCCCAAATCAAGCAGATGCCCGAAGAAACAGTACATCATTACTGGGCCAGATTCCTCCTGCTTATGAACATGATAAAGGACTGCCACGAGGGAGACGTGATTTCAATCTTCTGCAGTAACTGCACGGACAAGGGGATACTCAACACCGTAAGTCGTCGTAATATTACGCGCTTTGCTGACTTGGCATCCATAGTACAAAAATACTGTGTGATGGAAAGTGCTTGGAAAACCGAAATTAAATTTTGGGATAATCCGGCCTTGAATAGCAATCCCGTTCGAATCAAAAGGGCGCACTACAGCAAGGCGCCTGGATTAAACAAAAAATCAAAACCCTCTAGGGGGCATGGAACCATGCTAGAAAAGTGGCTCGATGGACCCTGCAAGATTCATAGTGCAGAGGATGCCACCCCAACTCACAGCCTCAGGGCATGTTGGATACTCAGGCAGGTGGCCAAAATTGGCGAGGACCTCCTAAATCCAGAGGTCGAAGGAAACCAGCCCGAGAATTTCAGTACCGTTCTCACAATCTCTGAGACTTTCGCATCAAATAACATGCGAAAAAGAACACTTCGCAGCCTCGCCGAAGCCTACCAAGTAGCGACAATAAATCCATGGAGCAATACTTCTATCACCTTCAACGCGAGCGACGAACCTAAATTTCGAACAGCCAGAGCACCAGCCGCATTGGTTCTCAGTCCCATAGTGGACGGCTGTCGCCTCGCAAAGGTACTTATGGACGAAGGTAGCGGACTGAACCTCATCTACGAGGAAACCCTCCAAAAGATGGAAATAGACTGGAACCGCATTGAGCGAAGCAGCACAACCTTTAGAGGAATAATCCCCAGTCAGGAAGCGCGCTGCACCGGGAAGATCACACTAGATGTGGTATTCGGCACGCCGGATAATTACAGGTCCGAACAAATCACGTTCCAGGTGGCCCCGTTCAAAAGCGGATATCATGCTATATTAGGACGAGAGGCATTCACAGTTTTCCAAGCCATAACCCATTACGGGTACATGAAGCTTAAGATGCCTGGGCCAAACAGAATTATCACTCTCGCTAGTGATCCGGACATAGCACTCCGCGCTGAAAACAAGACAGCCGCATTGGCCCTCGAGGCACTATCTGAAGCCTTAGAGGCCGAAGAGCTGACGGCGCTGCGATCCACGGTTAACAGGGATGATGTGATACTCGATAAGAGATCCAAATCCACATCCTTCAAACCAGCGGACGAAATAGTCAAATTCTAGGTCCACCCAACGGACCCTAATAAAATAGCCTCCATCGGGGCACAACTGAACCCTGATGTAGACGCCGCACTGCGTGAGTTCCTACGAGAGAACTGGGACATTTCGCTTGGCACCCCTCAGATATGCCAGGAATCCCACGCAGGCTGGCCGAGCACAACTTAAATATCCAGAAAGGATTCAAACTTGTCAAACAAGCCCTTCGGCGTTTCTCCGAACCAAAGAGACAGGCCATGGGAGAGGAGCTAGCCAAATTATTGGAGGCCGGATTCATTAGAGATATAAAACACCCGGACTGGCTAGCGAACCTGGTAATGGTACCAAAGAAGGACAAATCCTGGCGCCTGTGTGTCGACTTCAAAGACCTTAATAAGGCCTGCCCAAAGGACCCTTTTCCCCTCCCCCGAATAGATCAAATCATCGATGCCACTGCAGGACACGATTCCCTGTGCTTCCTCGATGCATACTCCGGTTACCATCAAATAAAGATGGTAGAATCAGACCAAGCCGCAACAGCTTCCATCACACCATACGGCCCATTCTGCTTCAACACAATGCCCTTTGGGCTAAAAAACGCCGGCGCCACATATCAGCGCATGATTCAAACATGTCTGGCAAACCAGATCGGCAAAACAGTGGAGGCGTATGTAGATGATGTGGTCGTTAAATCAAGACATGTCGAATCTCTAGTAGACGACTTGAGGCTTACATTCGACAACCTCCGAAAATATGACATTAAGCTCAATCCGGAAAAATGCGTTTTCAGCGTTCCGGCCGGAAAGCTCCTGGGCTTCATTGTATCCGGCAGAGGAATTGAAGCAAATCCAGCTAAAATCCGAGCTTTGTCACAATTGGATGTCCCAAAAGACCTCAAACAAATACAGAAACTCACCGGATGCGTGGCGGCTTTAAGCCGCTTCATCTCCCGTTTGGGAGAAAAGGCATTGCCCCTTTACCGCCTCCTTAGGCGCACCGAACACTTCGAGTGGACGAACGCTGCCACGGCCGAACTCGAGGAAATAAAGGCCATCTTGGCAACAAACCCCGTCTTGGCAGCGCCGAATACCGGCGAACCCATGCTGTTGTACATTGCCGCAACCCATCAAGTTGTTAGCGCAGTACTCGTCGTCGAACAGATAACGGACGGACACAAACTACCCCTTCAAAGGCCGGTTTACTACGTGTCCACTGTCCTCACACCATGCAAATCACGGTACCCGCATTATCAAAAAATCGCATAGGCGGTATTCATGGCATCCCGGAAGCTACGACACTACTTTCAAGAGTGTTCTATTATAGTAGCCTCGGAAGTACCACTCAACGATATTATCAACAACCGCGATGCAACGGGCCGGATAGCAAAATGGGCCATAGAGCTCCTCCCATTCGATATAACCTACAAACCACGGCGAGCAATTAAATCGCAAGTCCTAGCCGACTTCGTCGCCGAATGGACTGAGGCCGAACTCCCTAAAGAATACGACACGTACTCAAACTGGATCATGCATTTCGACGGCTCCAAAATGCTGGCCGGACTGGGGGCTGGCGTCGTTTTGACGTCCCCTACAGGAGATACAGTCCAATATGTACTCCAAATTATGTACACGGACTCCAACAACGCAGCCGAATACGAGGCCCTTCTACATGGTCTCCGGATGGCAGTATCCATGGGCATTCAACGCCTGGAAGTGCGCGGGGACTCAAACCTCGCGATATCCCAAATAAATGGCGACTTCGACGCCAAAGACCCAAAAATGGCAGCTTATCGCAATGCCGTACTAAAAATGTCAGCTCGGTTCGAGGGACTGTAGTTCCACCACATAGCCCGAGAAAATAATCAGGCAGCGGACGTCCTGGCACGCATCGGAGCAAAACGAGACGCGGTCCCCCCAACATCTTCTTAGAAAGATTATTCAAACCATCCGTAACGTGGGAGGGGGAGCCCTCGGATAACAGTCCGGACATAACCGCACAACCCGACGCCGAACAATCAGACATAATCGGTGGCCCCGCCACCGAAATTACACCCTCAACCCACGTAATAATGGCGGTCATCGCCCCGTGGACGGAACCATTCCTAGCCTACCTTACTAGGCAGGAACTCCCCGAGGACCAAAATGAGGCACGCTGCATAGTGCGGCGATCTAAAGCCTATAAAGTCCACGAGGGAGAGCTATATAAGAAAAGCACCACAGGAGTCCTTCAAAGGTGTATCTCCGAAGAGGAAGGGCGGAGTCTGTTGGCTGAAATTCATGCCGGACTCGGTGGCCATCACGCCGCGGCCCGGTCCCTTGTAAGCAAGGCTTTCCGCACGGGCTTCTATTGGCCGACAGCTCGAGCAGACGCTCAGGACCTAGTCAAACGATGCGTCGGTTGCCAGCTCTTTGCCAACCAAAGCCATATGCCACCCAACGCCCTCCGAACTATCCCCATTACTTGGCCTTTTGCGGTCTGGGGGCTTGATATGGTGGGACCGCTTAAAGGTGGAACCCACAAGAGAAAATACTTATTGGTCATGGTGGATAAATTCACCAAATGGATAGAAGCCAAGCCTGTCAAGACGGCCGAATCCGGACCTGTGATAGACTTCATATCCAGGGTCGTACACCGTTACGGTGTCCCCCACAGCATTATCACCGATAACGGCACAAACTTCACCTCTGACGAAGTAAAGCTGTGGTGCAAAAACATGGGCATTAAGCTCGATTATGCTTCTGTCTATCACCCACAAACTAACGGTCAGGTCGAACGAGCAAATGGTCTCATCATGAGCGGCATCAAACCCAGACTAGTGCGGTCCCTCAAGGAATCTGGTATGCACTGGGTAGAGGAGCTCGACTTCGTACTCTGGGGGCTGCGAACCACGCCGAATCGTACCACCGGATTCACACCATTTTTTATGGTGTACGGCACTGAGGCAGTTCTGCCCTGCGACGTAATTCATGACTCACCTCGAGTGCGCATGTACGAAGAAAGAGAAGCCGAGCTGGATCGGCGGGACAACTTGGACGCTCTAGAGGAGGAGCGCGACGTGGCTAAAGCCCGTTCCGCATTTTATCAGCAGCAAGCTCGAAGATATCAAAGGAGAGAAGTACGGGCCAAAAATTACAATGTTGGTGAACTAGTTCTACGCCTGTCGGACAAGCAAAAGAATAAACTGAAGCCCAAATGGGAAGGTCCATTCATAATTGACCAAGTCCTGACTGGTGGAGCGTACCGCCTGCGAGATGCGTCGGACAACCGACTCGAGTCGAACCCATGGAACGCCGCACGTCTCCGAAGATTCTATGCCTAGCACCGGACTCTGTGTTTGTCTCCTTCCTCTGTCCATTTTTTACATTTATACTTTTTTTTGCTTTGTCTCCTACTCTCTTCTTTTCCAGCCCTTAAAGGCTCATTATGTGACGCGCTATCCGCGCTCTTTAAACCTGGGGGCTTCTTTAACAGAAGCTTGTTTATATGGGTTTCACACCCAACGCATGCGTCAGACTTCCGCATGCACCTTTTCTTCGCCATTATATGCATCGATATGACTTAAGTTTTGGCCAAGCTGGGATGCCTGGCTCCTGTGCTTACCCCTACGTTCCCGATTGTTCGGCTAGGCGGTAAAGGGAGCACCTCTGCGATTGCTACTGCCGGATAAGCCGGATGTGTACCTCAGACTGGGTGAAGCCGAAAGCTAGCGTTCTTAAGGGAATATTCGGTCATCTTGACTGATCGTATTCCTCCTCTATACCATCTAATAGGCTGTCTAATTTACAGTCCTGCTGGGAATACTTTGCGGCCAGCTCTACCTCGCCATACACCAAGCTCACAGGGATCTCCTTCCCGTCAGGCCCCACTGGTCCGACCTCGGCCATATGATTGGGGTCAGACTTCGTAAAGCGGGTCTTCACCATGGCCCGGGCCTCCCTCGCGCCTTGTCGGCAGGCTGATATCTTCCACAACTGGACGCGCCGCCGAGCTCCCGTCAGCTTCTCCGCAAGCTCTCCAAGGCCCTCGGGCGTGGAGTGGGCAGGCCATAAGGCTTGGGCAACCCCTTGCATTGCCTGCCGAATTCGTTCGTGCAGTTGCAGGAGTTCGGGGAGAAGGTCACCCGTAGAACCGGGCATCTCCTCTGCAGGACGACCTGTGAGCATACCTACAGACAATACTCTGTTATTCAACTTCCTCGCCGAACTCATTTTCTTCAAAGTTCGTTCAAGCACTTACTAAATATGCCGCGTAGAAGCGGCTGATTCTCCTTCATGGAGTCAGATAGCTGGCCACGAACGTCTTTCAGTTCAACATCCAGCTTGGTGTTGGCATCCTGAAGATCATTCTTCTCTCGCCTCACCCTTGTCAACGTACTCTCGCGAGCCTTTAACTGGCGTAAGAGTTGTTGCTTCTCCGGATCAAGTCCGGCGCCATCTGCAACATGAATTGTCAGATTTGCGCACAAGCCGCACAATACTAATCTCTCATAGTATATCGTACCTGAGGGGGTCCCTTTGGGCTCCCCTGTTGCGGCTAGTGCGGCCTCTAGTTGGGCCTTGCACTTTTCCAGCTCCTGGGACAGCACGGTGTTCTTCTCAATAAGAACCTACATATGATCCTTAAATCAGTTAGTTTAACTGTTTCAAGTCTCGGGGGCTACTGGTATATATATATTTAACCAAAATTTTCTTACCCGTATGTCTTTCACATACTGCTCCGTGGCTCTGGCTAAACCATCTTGAGTAGCACGAAGGTACGCATCTCCCGAATTGAAGGCGTCTAAGGCCTCTCGGGAGAAACAAGCGTCGCGTAGGACTGTCCGGCGACGCCTATGGTTCATGGCACTCTCCACTTTTGAATTTGTGGCAGATAGCCGGTCCGCGTCCTCTGCTGGAGGAGCGTCCGGCGCAAGCCTGGTGTTTGTCCCCGCCTCCGGACCAGACGTTGGAGCCTGGCTGGTAGAGGCGCGGTTGGCGGCCCCTCTGGATATAGTCCGGCGAGGCCTCTTCGTCCTGGAAACAGTACGGATGTTAACATGCCTTGACAGAATAACGCCAGGAAGACAGAGGGCGCGTTATACCTTTGTGCCGAACTCTCAGTCCGGACTTCATCTCTTTTTACCCCACGGGGCCCGGCGGCTCCTCGTTGGGTAGCGGCCGCAGGTTCGGCCTCCCTCCTCGGAAATCTCCCCTGTAAAATACGGTTGTCGTCAGAAACACCGGAATATGTGAGGACGGAATCTCTCTTGCGGGAATAAACACTCCGGTTTCTGTCACCTGGGAGGCCGGGATTAACCCAGGGTAATCAGCCGTAATGGCTACCAAGGTATTATCCTTGCTTAACTGGTGGAACACCCCATCGATGAGTTCCACCGATATGTCCGGATCCTCTTCGGAATCCGGATCGAGGGACCGTTCTGGGTCCTCAAGCTGTGGAGGGCAGCTGTTGATATCCTTTACCTCCTATCGCAGCTCCTGCATTGAAATCATCAGATTACGTATTTAGTCATGGGAGCATTAAATAAACAGGCAGGCGCAACTGTTCACTTACCCAACTTGGAGGTTCATACATAGTGAATCCGGCCCGCGGGTCGACGCAGAGGAAGTCCTCCTTTTCTCCCTTGTACAAAGATGTTAAAATCTTTACTAGAGCGGCAGCTGTGGCTGGCCCCTTACGGCCGTAACGGGTGGCGTCATCCTCCCCGTTGAAATCCCACATGGGGTGGCTCCTATATTGAAGCGGCTGCACCCCCCGCATAATACATGCGGCCATGACTCCAATCATGGTTACTCCGGAATGAGCCAACAGTCTTATCCGGCCCATCAGGTAAAGGATGTCTCTGTTGCTTTCTCTCTGAGAGCTCCGCGGACGCCAACTTAAGCGTTTCTTCAAGGGAGCCATGCTGAACTCAGGGAGGCCGACCCGGATAGGGTCCGGCAGCGGGACGTCATCTATGTAGAACCATTCTGAAGGCCAGTCCTCGGACGCCTTCTTTGGGGTTCCGGATAGGTATCCGGTCCCGGCGATGCGCCATATTTCGGCTCCGCCCACTTTGTATATAGACCCCTTTTGATAGCGGGGCACCAAGCAGAACAACCTCTTCCACAGCGCAAAATGAGCCTCGACGCCTAAAAATAGCTCGCAAAGGGCGACAAAGCCTGCGATATGTAGTACGGAGCCGGGAGTGAGATTGTGCAGCTGGAGGCCGTAGAACTCCAGAAGCCCGCGGAGGAATGGATGAATTGGAAATCCCAGTCCCCTTAATAAATAAGGGACGAGGCACACCCGCTCTCCTTTAGAAGGATTGGGGGTGCTCTCCGCTTGCTTTCCGCCGTTGTAGGTGGCGAGTCCGGCTCGGACCGGGACCATATATGCCTGGGGAAGGAATCCCTTGGCCTACAGTGACACTAGCTCGCTGTGTGGGATGGTGCAACTCTCCCAGTCTCCGGATTTGGGACTGGAGGGGCGAGGGGAGGAGCTACGAAGGCTGGCCATGTTGGAATGGACCTTTGCTTGAGACGCTCTGATGATAACTCGCGGAGAGGAGAAGATGTGGTTTGGATCTAGATGCCCATCCCGTTAAATAGGCGGCTCGTTTATGTGACTAAGGGTGTGGATGTAAAAACACACCAGGCTTTTCGCATTCGTTCAACACGTGGAAGACGACCATTATTGGGCACTGAAGCCGAGGAGTGCTACATTACAAAAATCAGACATTATTCGGACAGGTACACAGGATTCGGAGGAGGAACCCGCCTTGCAATGCCGAAGACAAATTTGCGCGCCGGACTCGTCGTCATTGAAGCCCGGTTCGGGGGCTACTGAGGGAGTCCTGGATTAGGGGGTGTTCGGATAGCCGGACTATACCTTCAGCCGGACTCCAGGACTATGAATATACAAGATTGAAGACTTCGTCCCGTGTCCTTAAGGTTCTTTCCTTGGCGCGGAAGGCAAGCTAGACGTGTGGATATTCAAGATCTCCTACCAATGTAACCGACTCTGTGTAACCCTAACCCTATCCGGTGTCTATATAAACCGGAGGGTTGTAGTCCGTAGGACAATCATCATAACCATCATCATACTCATAGGCTAGCTTCTAGGGTTTAGCCTCCTTGATCTCGTGGTAGATCTACTCTTGTACTACCCATATCATCAATATTAATCTAGTAGGAGTAGGTTTTTACCTCCATCGAGAGGGCCCGAACCTGGGTAAAATAAAGTGTCCATTGTCTCCTGTTACCATCTGACCTTGACGCACAGTTCGGGACCCCCTACCCGAGATCCGCCGGTTTTGACACCGACAGTATGCATCTCAAAGTATTAAGTTCATAAGAAATAGAGTATGCTTTAAGCAAGATGACATAATGTAGAGAGGAATAAATCTAGCAATAAGAACATACGTCGTTTTATCCTTAGTGACAGCTATACAAATGTGTGTCTTCTCCCCATTCTTTCACTCGGATATAGAAATCACCGCAAGATTAGACCCACTACTATGCACCACTCCCTCTGAAGATCTACCAATCAATCTTGGCCAAAGAAGTCAATTAGATCGGAAAGCATACATAGCTACTTAATTATACAACAAATAAACTTGAAAAGATTCAACTATAAATCTGATCATAAACTCACAATTCATCATGTCCCAACAAACACACTGCAAAATTACATCAGATTGATCCCAGTCACACCAGGAAGAAGGGTACCAAAGTATAAAAGATCCAAAAAGAGAGAGTGTATCATCTAGCTACTACTATGGAACTGTAGGTCGTGAAGGAACTACTCACACATGGTCATGGAGGCAGCAAGGTTGATGGAGAGCCTCTCGGCAATGGCTTCCCCCTCCTGCAGAACTCCGAAATAGGTCTCCAGATGGGATGTCTTCGGTACAGAGGCTTGTGGTGGTCATAAAATTCTTCTGGAGGTATGATAAATGGGTTTTGTATTTGTATGGAATTGTGGCAGTGGAATTGGACTAAGGGAGTAACTAGGGGGGCACAAGCCTGGGTGGCGCGACCACCCACCTTGCCACGCCACCTGCTCTTGTGACCGACTGGTGGGGCCACGCGATGCTTCTGATGCTTCCAGTGTTTCTTGTTGCCGAAAAAATCAATGTTCAGCATATAAATCAAGGCGTGATAGAGGCGAGGGTGTCCCGATCTTTCGATGAGATGATAACTATCGATTTGGTGGAGACGACTTCGACAATCCAACTACAAACATGCACGACGTTGCGCCTTGGCAATCACTAAACCAATCTCCCGAGGTTACTGACGATGATGGAAGCACGATCAGCCTGACCATGAAGGTCTATTCCTGCAAGCAATTGAAGAACATGCAAGAATATGATAAAGCAGTCTGAATATTGAGAATATATATGAAGTATTGATAAAGGAGGAGATCCTAAAGCGGTCTTGGTCTGGTCGTTGGACACAAACAAATTACACGAAGTTGCAATGGCTAACTTTTAACTAAACAAATCCCGAGGAAAAAAACTACTAGATGGATCTACTTATATAGGAGCAAAGGGTGGCGGCTAAGGAGGTGGAAGGACGTCCCAAGGCACCCTAAAACTAACCCTAGGTCGTACAAGGCTCATGGACCCAAGTGGAGGTGATGCAACACCTTTGGACTTGTTGTTTGACTCGGATTCTGCAGCAGTGTCAGATTGTTTCGTCGATATCTCAATGCTTCGGACGAATTTGAAGGTGGATCCAATTGGGTTGGAAAGAGCACGAAATCTACTTTCCAACAAAAAAAGAATCATCCAATTTGGAGTCCGTATGAAAAAGTTGTTGGCGTTTTGAGTCAGGTATGTCTGTGCAGTCCGAATCTGAATCCAGAACGTGAGAGACTTGGACTCTATCTTCTCTTTGCCCAAAAGTGACGTGAGAGGACTTTTTGAACATAACCTAAACTTCTCCTTTTCCCTTATCTTCATATGTGGATTGCACAAATGTCCCATACACCTGCAATTACACAAAACACAAAAGTGTGTGAAGTATTTTTCTTCCGGATAACATAAATAGATTATTGAATAGTTTGCACTAGAAATCACCTGACAAATATGCATGGATGCAATATTTTTGGTCGTATCCAAGGTAGTCATGTCCTCATCATCCTCCCTTTTCTTGAGAACAAAGCCGTCCTCGGCGTTGCTTAATCTGAAATGTGGCTAACAAAAGAGACAAGGTGTACATGTTGTATATGTATATGTCATCCATTTTTACTTCCCTTGATTTTCGCACATATGGCACGTCTATACATGAGTAAATTTCATAAATCATAAAATATAAAGCCAAAATATTATCATAAGTAGATGGCATGAAAATATTGCAACTCAGTTTGCACATATAAGTGAAGCTCTTATTCATATCAAAAGATTGACAATATTCATCATTAAACCATCCCAACATTGGTGAAGAAATCTTATGTGCATCAAATTTACATACTACAACATGCTTAAATAAGAAAACATGCAATAAGTCATTTGACACAGAATGATCACCAAGATTAGAGGTCATATCAAAATGGTTAAACATTGGCACAATTATTTTAAAATGTTTTTGATCCAAATCTGATTTATTTCCTGATTCACATGGTTCTTTGACATCAACAGTTAATTCAATGGGCGCACTCAAAATTGTTGGTATTTTAGTTGTTTGATCACATGATGCATTCATGACAGTAACATGATTCTCTAAAATAGGTGGCGTGCTCAAATCAACGGGTAACTCAACACATGATGTATTTAAGTTAATTAGGCATGCGTCATTCTCATGTGAAGTTATATCATCAATACCTTTACTGTTACCTTGTCGCAAAGACGTAGCTGATGTAGGTATGGACGATGAAAATATACCATACACTTGAGATGATGTCGCACTCACAATCTGAGGTGTGGCTGCTCTAGTAGGTGCAACGATGGAGGAATCAACCGATTGTAGTGAGCATGAATTGGAATAGTAGTTGTTGTAGTCACACAATGCATCCTCCTGTAACTGTCTCTCAAGGGTACAAGCACGAACATACATACTAGTAATGCAATGAGGAATATACTAAAATCTTGCCTGAATATCATGGTTGAAACCACCAAAAAATCTATTCATCGTATCATCCTCAGATTCTTGTATGTCACAATGATGCATATAAGATTTGAACTCTTGGTAGTAAGCATGAGCAGTGTTGTTGCCTTGTTTAAATTGTTCAAATTTGCGAAGCAATTCACGACAATAGTAAGGAGGGAAAAATTGTTGTCTCATTACATCTTTCAAATCTTTCCAAGTTGTTGGTTGGTTATCAATGTTTTTCCTACAATGCACACTCCACCAAACAGAAGCAAAACCAGTAAATGCTCTAGTGGCAGCTCGTACTCGCTCAAGTTCAGAAAAGTCATGGTGACTAAAAACTTGTTCTACTTCAAGCTCCCAAGCTAGATAAATAGCAGGATTAAATCGACCCTCAAATGATGGTAAAGAGATAACCTGACCATGTGCTTGTGTGTGGTGTCCCAACTCTCGTGATGGTGAAGATGTGTCCGTCGTCCAATAACTTCTATCTCCGGAACCTGTCATGATTAGTAGAAATAAGAAACAAAATTCGAGAATAATGTTCTTATGAACTATTAGGATGTGGTTGTAAAGTGCTCACAGCAAAGCAAATATCAATATTTTACAAGTTCTTATCATGCGGCAGGTGGTGACAAGCAACCAGCGGTGTCAAATAACTCCGACGATTGTGTAAAGCGATTGCCAGGGGAATGTACGTATACACGGTGTAGAAATATGTGGAGTTAGGTTGGTTATATATGATAACAAAAGATTAGCAATAATCAATTCAAAGATGCAATGTTGAATAAACGTTCAACGACAGTACTGTGCTGGTCCTAGGCTAGACCGAAGTAGAGATGCGAGCCTAGAACACTAATGAGGTCACGACGTAGCACAACTAGCATCAATGAGGGATACTAAATAGCTCTGTACAGCAAGATATAATTGAAGATCACAACGGCAGTAAAGATAATGATGAAAAACAACTGCCAAGCAGGATATACAACAACTCTCTCTCCAATTTTCCTCTTAAAAAGTTTGAGTCAATTTTCTAATAACTTTTCTCAAGAATGGCACTGACTCAAGGTTTCAAACTAAAAAGAATCACTTAATTCCGAGTTGATATGAGGAGTCAAAAAATTCTAAAATTGGCTTGCAAAACTGGAATAAGCTGTGTTCGCGAACTTCAGAGGGCAAAAAGACCTATTTAGAGGCCGATTTTGAGGTGCCAAATATTGAACTTGCTTTTGCAACTCTTTACATGCGGCTCGTCTTTACCTTTCATTTGAGTGCTCGCGGAGCCAAAACAGACTTCTTATGAGGAAGTTATGCCTGTTTTGCTAAACAGTGCACAAAAAAGATTCCAATCCGAATTCAACTACGAGATTGAGTCTAGATAGATCCGAATTTTTTTCTCTTTTTTTCTCACTTTTTCCCCTTTTTTCTTTCTCTCCTTTTTTTCTCCAATTTTTTAAACTTTTTTCTCTTTTTTTCTCTCTGCCTTTTTTTTCTCTCTCCCTCTTTCCAAGACAAACTAGATAAGATGTAGATTGGATCAAGCAAAGATGTGAACGACCTCAACTATGATTGTAACAATGAACTATGGGTAGCACGTGGTGGAAATTGATGGATGGTGTGATGGACAGCGGAAGGGATAACGATGCAGCGGCGACGTGACTAATGTGAACAGAACTCAAAACTCTAAACGAACTAGACACTAAGACCATCAACTCGACACGACGATGCAACCGATAATTCAATAATGCAAACAATGAAAAGAAAATCGCAAAGGCTCAGACTGGCTAGGACAAAGGATGAATAGATCTAAATTTTTTGTAGCTTTTTCTTGGACAATAGGTAAGAAAATAAATCTAATTTAGGGATAACTGGAAATTCTCACCGAGCAACCTGAAAACTGATACCACTTGATAGAGGTGGGGGTGTCTTGATATTTCGATGAGATGATAATTATCGATTTGGTGGAGACGATTTCGATGATCCAACTACAAACGTGCACGACGTTGCGCCTTAGAAATCTCTAAACCAATCTCCCGAGGTTACCGACGATGATGGAAGCACGATCAGCCTGACCACGAAGGTCTATTCCTGCAAGCAATTGAAGAACATGCAAGAATATGATAAAGCAGTCTGAATATTGCGAATATAGATGAAGTATTGATAAAGGTGGAGATCCGAAAGCGGTCTTGGTCTGGTCGTTGGACACAAACGAAGTACATGAAGTTGTAATGACTAACTTTTAACTAAACAAATCCCAAGGAAAAAGCTACTAGATGGATCTACTTATATAGGAGCAAGGGGTGGCGGCCAAGAAAGTGGAAGGACGTCCCAATGCATCCTAAAACTAACCCTAGGTCGTACAAGGCTCATGGATCCAAGTGGAGGTGATGCAACACCTTTGGACTTGATGTTTGACTCGGATTCTACTGCAGCGTCAGATTGTTACGTTGATATCTCAATGGTCCGGAAGAATTTGAAGGTGAATCCAATTGGGTTGGAAAGGTCACGAAATCTACTTTCAAACAAAACAAGAATCATCCAGTTCAGAGTCCGTATGAAAAAGTTGTTGGTGTTTTGAGTCAGGTATGTCTGTGCAGTCCGAATCTGAATCCATAACGTGCGAGACTTGGACTCTATCTTCTCTTGGCCCAAAGGTGATGTGAGAGGACTTTTTGAATATAACCTAAACTTCTCCTTTTCCCTTATCTTCATATATCGATTGTACAAATGTCCCATACACCTGCAATTACACAAAACACAAAAGTGTGTGAAGTATTTTTGTTCTGGATAACATAAATAGATTATTGAGTAGTTTGCACTATAAATCACCAGACAAATATGCATGTATGCACTATTTTGGTCGTATCCAAGGTAGTCATGTCCTCATCAAGGCGTACCATGGGAATATCAGGCCTAGGCAGGAAATAGAAATTTTGCACACGAAAGGAATTTGTGAGGAGGTGGTATTGGTCACACTCATCCGCATGGAAGTTGGTCAGCCCGACATTTGCAATGAATTGCGTAAACTCTTGGGAAAACCCGGCTTCGTTCATGAAGGCATTGTGTGGCCACTCGCACGGCCAAACCTCCGTCCTATGCGGTGTTGGGGAATGTAGTAATTTCAAAAAAAATCCTACGCACACGCAAGATCATGGTGATGCATAGCGACAAGAGGGGAGAGTGTCGTCCATGTACCCTCGTAGACCGTAAGCGGAAGCTTTATGACAACGCGGTTGATGTAGTCGTACGTCTTCACAATCCGACCGATCCAAGTACCGAACAGACGGCACCTCCGAGTTCAGCACACGTTCAGCTCGGTGACGTCCAACGAACTCACGATCCAGCAGAGCTTCGAGGGAGAGTTCCGTCAGCACGACGGTGTGATGACGGTGATGATGATGCTACTGACGCAGGGCTTCGCCTAAGCACCGGTACGATATGACCGAGGTGGATTATGGTGGAGGGGGGCACCGCACACGGCTAAAAAGTTCAACTGATCAACTTGTGTGTCTATGGGGTGCCCCCTCCCCCGTATATAAAGGAGTGGAGGAGGGGGAAGGGCCGGCCATCCTATGGCGCGCCCTGGAGGAGTCCTACTCCCACCGGGAGTAGGATTCCCCCCTTCCCTAGTTGGACTAGGAGAGAAGGATGGGGGATAGTGGGAGGAAGGAAAGGGGGGCGCCGCCCCCCTCCCAGTCCAATTTGGACCAGAGGGAGAGGGGGCGTGCGGCCTGCCCTGGTCTCCTCTCTCTCTCTCCACTATGGCCCAATAAGGCCCATACACTTACCGGGGGGTTCCGGTAACCTCCTGGTACTCTGGTAAAATCCTGATTTCACCCGGAACCATTCTGATGTCCACATACAGGCTTCCAATATATCGATCTTTATGTCTTGACCATTTCGAGACTCCTCGTCATGTCCGTGATCATATCCGGGACTCCGAACTACCTTCAGTACATCAAAACACATAAAGTCATAATACCAATCGTCACCGAACGTTAAGCGTGCGGACCCTACGGGTTCGAGAACTATGTAGACATGACTGAGACACGTCTCCGGTCAATAACCAATAGCGGAACCTGGATGCTCATATTGGCTCCTACATATTCTACGAAGATCTTTATCGGTCAAACCGCATAACAACATACGTTGTTCCCTTTGTCATCGGTGTGTTACTTGCCTGAGATTCGATCGTCGGTATCTCAATACCTAGTTCAGTCTCGTTACCGGCAAGTCTCTTTACTTGTTCCGTAATACATCATTCCACAACTAACTCATTAGTTGCATTGCTTGCAAGGCTTATAGTGATGTGTATTACCGAGAGGGCCCAGAGATACCTCTCTGACAATCGGAGTGACAAATCCTAATCTCGATCTATGCCAACTCAACAAGTACCATCGGAGACACCTGTAGAGCACCTTTATAATCACCCAGTTACGTTGTGACGTTTGGTAGCACACAAAGTGTTCCTCCGGTATTCGGGAGTTGCATAATCTCATAGTCATAGGAACATGTATAAGTCATGAAGAAAGCAACAGCAATATACTAAACGATCAAATGCTAAGCCAACGGAATGGGTCAAGTCAATCACATCATTCTCTAATGATGTGATCCCATTAATCAAATGACAACTCATATCTATGGCTAGGAAAATTAACCATCTTTGATTCAACGAGCTAGTCAAGTAGAGGCATACTAGTGACACTCTATTTGTCTATGTATTCACACATGTACTAAGTTTCCGGTTAATACAATTTTAGCTTGAATAATAAACATTTATCAGGATATAAGGAAATATAAATAACAACTTTATTATTACCTCTAGGGCATATTTCCTTCAGTCTCCCACTTGCACTAGAGTCAATAATCTAGATTACACAGTAATGATTCTAACACCCATGGAGTCTTGGTGCTGATCATGTTTTGCTCGTGAGAGAGGCTTAGTCAACGGGTCTGCAACATTCAGATTCGTATGTATCTTGCAAATCTGTATGTCTCCCTCCTTGACTTGATCGCGGATGGAATTGAAGCTTCTCTTGATGTGCTTGGTTCTCTTGTGAAATCTGGATTCCTTTGCCAAGCCAATTGCACCAGTATTGTCACAAAAAAATTTCATTGGACCCGATGCACTAGGTATTAGATCGGATATGAACTCCTTCATCCAGATTCCTTCATTTGCTGCTTCTGAAGCAGCTATGTACTCCGCTTCACACGTAGATCCCGCCACGACACTTTGCTTAGAACGGCACCAACTGACAGCTCCACCGTTCAATATAAACACGTATCTGGTTTGTGACTTAGAGTCATCCGGATCAGTGTCAAAGCTTGCATCGACGTAACCATTTACGACGAGCTCTTTGTCACCTACATAAACGAGAAACATATCCTTAGTCCTTTTCAGGTATTTCAGGATGTTCTTGACCGCTGTCCAGTGATCCACTCCTGGATTACTTTGGTACCTCCCTGCTAAACTAATAGCAAGGCACACATCACGTCTGGTACACAACATTGCATACATGATAGAGCCTATAGCTGAAGCATAGGGAACATCTTTCATTTTCTCTCTATCTTCTGCAGTGGTCGGGCATTGAGTCTGACTCAACTTCACACCTTGTAACACAGGCAAGAATCCTTTCTTTGCTTGATCCATTTTGAACTTCTTCAAAACTTTATCAAGGTATGTGCTTTGTGAAAGTCCAATTAGGCGTCTTGATATATCTCTATAGACTTGATGCCCAATATATAAGCAACTTTACCGAGGTTTTTCATTGAAAAACTCTTATTCAAGTATCCTTTTATGCTATCCAGAATTTCTATATCATTTACAATCAACAATATGTCATCCACATATAATATTAGAAATGCTACGGAGCTCCTGATGAAGCTATGTACCTAGGGTAGGGTCATAGGCCTGACCTAGACACCCTGCCCTAGGACATCACCCTAAAGTCAGAAGTATTCAAAGGATGACAGCATCCACTTGACCATAAGCATTTTACTCGGAAGATTCGATGTCACTCGACCGTAACAGAAAACCACTCGACAGACAGAAGATCCAAAGTTACTCTGCACAGCAACGGTCGGGCGTTACTCATAGACTTAATGATCATTTATATCACTTTATTATGGACGTTACCAGTAACGCTCCCTCTTTATGTACATTGAACCCCTTGTAACATGGGCTGGCTGGGGTCCTGGCGCACTCTATATAAGCCACCCCGCTCCATTGGCACAAGGGTTCGCACCCCCTGTAACACACACACATGCATAATTCAGTCGACTGCCTCCAGGGCTCCGAGACATAGGGCTATTACTTCCTCTACGAAGGTCCTGAACTCGTAAAACTCGTGTGTACAACTTCTCCATAGCTAGGATCTTGCCTCCTCATACCTACCCCCATTCTACTGTCAGTCCTAGATCCACGACAGTTGGCGCCCACCGTGGGGCAGGTGTCTTAGCAACTTTTTGGTGAAGTTGCGATTTTTCCGATTCCCATCATCATGATTTCCGGCGGTGGATTAGCTGAGGGCTGCGAGATCCATCTCGGCGTGCTCGTCTTCGTCGCTGACGACTCTGCCTGGCTTCAAGAGGCTCCACTCGACGTCGAGGCGCTCCCCGTTTGCTGGGCGACGCACTTTCGCGCGTGCGTCCGCGACGTCCTTCTTCGGCAGCCGTCGGCCCAATATCGGTCGGTTCGTGTGGTGTCCACGCTCCCCGCTGTTCGCCGGTGCAAGCGTTCCGGTCGGTCGCGGTTCCAGCGGTGGGCGAGACACGCGGTGGCCCGTCAGTCGGCCACCCTGCAAGTCGCGGCAATCGAGCCTGACGAAACTCTCTACGACCTGTTCGACTCGCTCCATCGAGACCGCATCTGAGTGCGACAACAGCGATCCCGCGGCAGAAGTCTTGATGGTCAACGGACCACGCAGTCCTCCTGGCTTCCCCTGCGACGATGGTGGCGATGGCCGCGGCGACCCGTCACGCGTTCACGAGGAGTACCGCCCCGAGCCCCTTTCTTCGCAGCAGAGGGAAGAGCTTCACCGCCGCAATATGGATGCACTCCTATTGTTGGAGAAACCCCCGGGGCCCAGGCCTAGGAAGAGGCGCGCCTGGACAACTTGGCTGAGCGCACTCGACTGGAGAACCTCCAGCACGCACTCGACGAGCGTGCTCGGCAGCGGATCCCTGAATCCAGTCGAAGACAGCTTTTTCTGCCTCAAACTCAGGTATACCGCACTCCAATTCAAAATTTCACAGCTACAGCCCGAATAGCGGAGTCAATTCAGCCTTCCCAGTCGGAAGCTGGCAGAGGTTTGATGCAGATCCGGGCCTTGCTCCGAGCAGTCGGAGAGCAGAACACAGCAGTGTCTCAGTCACCGAATATGATTCGTAGCAGGTCTGTGATGGCAGACACAGTCCAGTCAGCCCACAGCCCAAGATCGCCCCCGCAGCATGAGGGACGCGGGCACTAGCAAGATCAATACAGAAACTACGAGCAATATGACGACCGTCGTCCAGTGCCCACACCTCCTCCGAGGAGTGGGTCATATGTGCCTCGGCAGCACGATGACAGACGCCCTCACAGTGGCGGGCGAAGAATTCCAGTCGACCCCGGGGAGCCGGGGTTTGATGCGAGATCTATTCTTGTTCAAGGCCTGGTTGACAGGAACAGAGCACACAGAGAGGGTCATGTCAGAGATCACCCGATTGGCAGCAGAGTGCATGTTTCAGGTCCAGAGTGCTTCAGCAGAGCCATCAGGGCTGCAATGATTCCTCCCAACTTCAGGTTGGCGTCTAGAGTCAGCAAGTTCACTGGTGACTCCATCCCTGACACTTGGCTTGAGGATTACCGAGTGGCTGTACAGATCGGTGGCGGCAATGATGAAGTGGCCATGAAGCACCTTCCTCTGATGTTGGAATGCTCGGCCAGAGCATGGTTGACTCAATTAGCACCTGGCAGCATATACAGTTGGGAGGAACTCGCCCGAGTGTTTGTTAGAACTTTTCAGGGTACTTGCAAACGACTGGCAGGGTTAACAGAATTGCAGCACTGCGTGCAGAAACCGAATGGAACCCTGAGAGACTATATCCAGAGATGGATCACGTTGCACCATACAGTGGAGAATGTATCAGATCACCAAGCGGTTTGTGCCTTCAAAGAAGGTGTTAAGTATCGAGAGTTGAATCTGAAATTCGGCCGGACAGGGGATATGTCTCTGACTCGGATGATGGAGATTACCACCAAATACGCTAACAGTGAAGGGGAAGACCGACTCCGGAGTGGCAAGCACAAAACAGTCGCCCAGGAAACCAGAGGAGGGAATTCCAATCGGAAACAGAAGTGCAAGGCCGAGCCAGCCGCTCCTGGCGAGGCTTTAGTTGTGGCTCAAGGAAAGTTCAATGGGAAGGCCAAAGGGCCCTGGAACCCCAAGAACGTGAAAGATCAAGCCGGGAATGATGTGTTGGATTTACCATGCCACATTCATGCCAAGAAAGGTGAAGAGGGTAATCTCATTTACCCTAAACACACCACTCGACAGTGTCGACTCCTGATCCAGCAGTTCCGAGAGAAACAACCCAATGAGAAGGAAAAGGAGTCAGACAAGGGTGAGGATAAGGAAGAAGATGATGATGGTTTTCCCAACGTCAATTCCACTCTGATGATTTTTGCTGATGATGAGAAGAAAAGTCGACTGAAAGTTATCAACAGAGAAGTGAACATGGTTGCTCCGGCAACACCAAGTTATTTGAAGTGATCCCAGACTGCCATCACATTCGACCAGTCTAACCATCCAACATGTATAGCCACCCCTGGGAGGCAAGCATTGGTGGTCGACCCAGTTGTTGAAGGCACTCGACTGACTAAAGTGCTGATGGATGGTGGTAGCGGCCTGAATATCCTTTATGCTGAAACCTTGAAAGGAATGTGCATTCCGATGTCCAAGCTTAGTGAAAGTAATATGAGTTTTCATGGCGTTATACCTAGCAAGAAGGTTGAATCACTCGGCCAGGTTGCCCTTGATGTGGTTTTTGGTGATTCCAAGAATTACCGCAAGGAAAAGTTGACATTTGAAGTAATGGATTTCTGTTGGAAATATGCCCTAGAGGCAATAATAAAAGGATTATTATTATATTTCCTTGTTCATGATAATTGTCTATTGTTCATGCTATAATTGTGTTATCCGAAAATCATAATACATGTGTGAATACATAGACCACAACATGTCCCTAGTGAGCCTCTAGTTGACTAGCTCGTTGATCAACAGATAGTCATGGTTTCCTGACTATGGGCATTAGATGTCATTGATAACGAGATCACATCATTAGGAGAATGATGTGATGGACAAGACCCAATCCTAAGCCTGGCACAAGATCGTGTAGTTCGTTTGCTAAAGCTTTTCCAATGTTAAGTATCATTTCCTTAGACCATGAGATCGTGTAACTCCCGGATGCTGTAGGAGTGCTTTGGGTGTGCCAAACGTCACAACGTAACTGGGTGACTATAAAGGTATATTACAGGCATCCCCAAAAGCATTTGTTGGGTTGACACGGATCGAGACTGGGATTTGTCACTCCGTATGACGGAGAGGTATCTCTGGGCCCACTCGGTAATACATCATCATAATGAGCTCAATGTGACCAAGTGGTTGGTCACGGGATCATGCATTACAGTATGAGTAAAAGTGACTTTCCGGTAACGAGATTGAACGAGGTATTGGGATATCGACGATCGAATCTCGGGCAAGTAACGTACCGATTGACAAAGGGAATTGTATACAGGATTACTTGAATCCTCGACATCGTGGTTCATCCGATGAGATCATTATGGAGCATGTGGGAGCCAACATGGGTATCCAGATCCCGCTGTTGGTTATTGACCGGAGAGTCGTCTAGGTTATGTCTGCATGTCTCTCGAACCCGTAGGGTCTACACACTTAAGGTTCAGTGACGCTAGGGTTGTATAGATATGAGTATGCAGTAATCCAAAAGTTGTTCGGAGTCCCGGATGAGATCCTGGACGTCACGAGGAGTTCCGGAATGGTCCGGAGGTGAAGAATTATATATAGGAAGTGCAGTTTCGGCCATCGGGAAAGATTCAGGGTCACCGGTATTGTACTTGGACCACCGGATGGGTACCGGGGGTCCACCGGGTGGGGCCACCCATCCCGGAGGGCCCCATGGGCTGAAGTGGGGAGGGGAACCAGCCCCTAGAGGGCTGGTGCGGCCCCCTTGGCCCCCCTGCGCCTAGGGTTGGAAACCCTAGGGTGGGGGCGCCTCCACTTGCCTTGGGGGGCAAGCCCCCCCTTGGTCGCCGCCCCCTAGGAGATCCCATCTCCTAGGGCCGGCGCCCCCCTAGGGTGCCTATATAAAGGGGGGAGGGAGGGCAGCCACACCCAAGTCTTGGCGCCTCCCTCTCCCCTGCTACACCTCTTCCTCTCGCAGAAGCTCGGCAAAGCCCTGCTGCGATCACTGATGCATCCACCACCACGCCGTCGTGCTGCTGGATCTTCATCAACCTCTCCTTCCCCCTTGCTGGATCAAGAAGGAGGAGACGCCTTCTGCTCTGTACTTGTGTTGAACGCGGAGGTGCCGTCCGTTCGGCACTTGGTCATCGGTGATTTGGATCACGGCGAGTACGACTCCATCATCCCCGTTCTCTTGAACGCTTCCGCTCGCGATCTACAAGGGTATGTAGATGCACTATCCTCTCGTTGCTAGTTGACTCCATAGATTGATCATGGTGGAACGTAGGATTTTTTTTGTTTTCTGCAATGTTCTCCAACAGTGGTATCAGAGCTAGGTCTATGCGTAGTTCTCTTTGCACGAGTAGAACACAAATTTGTTGTGGGCGTAGATGTTGCCAACTTTCTTGCCGCTACTAGTCTTATTTTGCTTCAGCGGTATTGTGGGATGAAGCGGCCCGGACTAACCTTACACGTACGCTTACGTGAGACAGGTTCCACCGACTGACATGCACTAGTTGCATAAGGTGGCTAGCGGGTGTCTGTCTCTCCCACTTTAATTGGAGCGGATTCGATGAAAAGGGTCCTTATGAAGGGTAAATAGAAGTTGGCAAATCACGTTGTGGCTTTTACGTAGGTAAGAAAACGTTCTTGCTAGAACCCTATTGCACCCATGTAAAACATGCAACAACAATTAGAGGACGTCTAACTTGTTTTTGCAGCAAGTGCTTTGTGATGTGATATGGCCAAAAGTTGTGATGAATGATATATGTGATGTATGAGATGATCATGTTATTGTAATAGGAATCACGACTTGCATGTCGATGAGTATGACAACCGGCAGGAGCCATAGGAGTTGTCTTAATTTATTTATGACCTGCATGTCAACATAAACATCATGTAATTACTTTAATTTATTGCTAAAGCGTTAGCGATAGTAGTAGAAGTAATAGTTGACGTGACAACTTCATGAAGACACGATGATGGAGATCATGGTGTCATGCCGGTGACGAAGATGATCATGGCGCCCCGAAGATGGAGATCAAAGGAGCAATATGATATTGGCCATATCATGTCACTATTTGATTGCATGTGATGTTTATCATGTTTTGTTTCTTATTTGCTTAGTACGACGGTAGTAAATAAGATGATCCCTCATAATAATTTCAAGAAAGTGTTCCCCCTAACTGTGCACCATTGCTAAAGCTCGTTGTCTCGAAGCACCACGTGATGATCGGGTGTGATAGATTCTAACATTCACATACAACGGGTGTAAGCCAGATTTACACATGCCAAACACTTAGGTTAACTTGACGAGCCTAGCATGTACAGACATGGCCTCGGAACACGGAAGACCGAAAGGTCGAACATGAGTCGTACAGAAGATACAATCAACATGGAGATGTTCACCGATGATGACTAGTCCGTCTCACGTGATGATCGGACACGGTCTAGTCAAGTCGGATCATGTATCACTTAGATGACGAGAGGGATGTCTAATTTGAGTGGGAGTTCATTGAATAATTTGATTAGATGAACTTAATTATCATGAACTTAGTCTAAATAAACTTTGCAATATGTCTTGTAGATCAAATGGCCCATGCTAATGTCAACCTCAACTTCAACGCGTTCCGAGAGAAAACCAAGCTGAAAGATGATGGCAGCAACTATACAGACTGGGTCCGAAACCTGAGGATCATCCTCATAGCTGCCAGGAAACAATATGTCCTAGAAGCACCGTTAGGTGAAGCACCCATCCCAGAGAACCAATACGTTATGAACGCTTGGCAGCAGCGTGCTGATGATTACTCCCTCGTTCAGTGCAGCATGCTTTACAACTTAGAACCGGGGCTCCAAAAGCGTTTTGAGCAACACGGAGCATATGAGATGTTTGAAGAGCTGAAAATGGTTTTCCAAGATCATGCCCGGGTCGAGAGATATGAAGTCTCCGACAAGTTCTACAGTTGTAAAATGGAGGAAAATAGTTCTGTCAGTGAGCACATACTCAAAATGTCTGGGTTGCACAACCGCTTATCCCAGCTGGACATTAACCTCCCGGACGAGGCGGTCATTGACAGAATCCTTCAGTCGCTCCCACCTAGCTACAAGAGCTTTGTGATGAACTACAACATGCAGGGGATGGAAAAGACCATTCCTGAGGTGTATTCAATGCTGAAATCAGCGGAGGTAGAAATCAAAAAGGAACATCAAGTGTTGATGGTGAATAAAACCACTAAGTTCAAGAAAGGCAAGGGTAAGAAGAACTTCAAGAAGGACGGCAAGGAAGTTGCCGCGCTCGGTAAGCCAGTTACTGGGAAGAAGTCAAAGAATGGACCCAAGTCTGAAACTGAGTGCTTTTATTGCAAGGGAAAGGGACACTCGAAGCAGAACTGCCCCAAATACTTAGCCAACAAGAAGGCCGGCAACACTAAAGGTATATGTGATATACATGTAATTGATGTGTACATTACCAGTACTCGTAGTAGCTCCTGGGTATTTGATACCGGTGCGGTTGCTCATATTTGTAACTCAAAACAGGAGCTGCGGAATAAATGGAGACTGGCGAAGGACGAGGTGACGATGCGCGTCGGGAATGGTTCCAAGGTCGATGTGATCGCCGTCGGCACGCTACCTCTACATTTACCTACGAGATTAGTTTTAAACCTCAATAATTGTTATTTAGTGCCAGCTTTGAGCATGAACATTGTATCTGGATCTCGTTTAATGCGAGATGTCTACTCATTTAAATCCGGGAATAATGGTTGTTCTATTTATATGACAGATATGTTTTATGGTCATGCCCCGCTGGTGAATGGTTTATTCTTGATGAATCTCGAAAGTAATGTTACACATATTCATAGTGTGAATACCAAAAGATGTAAGGTTGATAATGATAGTCCCACATACTTGTGGCACTGCCGCCTTGGTCACATAGGTGTCAAACGCATGAAGAAGCTCCATACAGATGGACTTTTGGAGTCTCTTGATTTCGAATCATTTGACACGTGCGAACCATGCCTCATGGGGAAGATGACCAAGACTCCGTTCTCCGGAACAATGGAGCAAGCAACCAACTTGTTGGAAATCATACATACTGATGTGTGCGGTCCAATGAGTGTTGAGGCTCGCGGTGGCTATCATTATGTTCTCACTCTCACTGATGACTTGAGTAGATATGGGTATGTCTACTTAATGAAACACAAGTCTGAGACCTTTGAAAAGTTGAAGGAATTCCAGAGTGAGGTTGAGAATCAACGTGACAGAAAAATCAAGTTCTTACAATCAGACCGTGGGGGAGAATATTTAAGTCACGAATTTGGTACGCACTTAAGGAAATGTGGAATCGTTTCACAACTCACGCCGCCTGGAATACCTCGACGTAACGGTGTGTCCGAACATCGTAATCGCACTCTATTGGATATGGTGCGATCTATGATGTCACTCACTGATTTACCGCTATCATTTTGGGGATACGCTCTAGAGACAGCTACATTCACTTTAAATAGGGCACCGTCTAAATCCGTTGAGACGACACCGTATGAATTATGGTTTGGCAAGAAACCTAAGCTGTCGTTTCCAAAAGTTTGGGGATGCGATGCTTATGTCAAGAAACTTCAACCTGAAAAGCTCGAACCCAAGTCGGAAAAATGCGTCTTCATAGGATACCCTAAGGAAACCATTGGGTATACCTTCTACCTCAGATCCGAAGGCAAGATCTTTGTTGCCAAGAACGGGTCCTTTCTGGAGAAAGAGTTTCTCTCGAAAGAAGTAAGTGGGAGGAAAGTGGAACTTGATGAAGTATTGCCTCTTGAACCAGAGAGTAGCGCAGCTCAAGAAAATGTTTCTGTGGTGCCTCCACCGACTAGAGAGGAGGTTAATGATGATGAAACTTCAGATCAAGTTGCCACTGAACATCGTAGGTCCACAAGGACACGTTCCGCACCAGAGTGGTACGGCAACCCTGTCCTGGAAATCATGTTGTTAGACAACGGTGAACCTTCGAATTATGAAGAAGCAATGGCGGGCCCAGATTCCAACAAATGGCTTGAAGCCATGCAATCCGAGATAGGATCCATGTATGAAAACAAAGTATGGACTTTGACAGACTTGCTCGATGATCGGCGAGCGATAGAGAATAAATGGATCTTTAAGAAGAAGACGGACGCGGATGGTAATGTTACCATCTACAAGGCTCGACTTGTCGCTAAGGGTTATCGACAAGTTCAAGGGGTTGACTACGATGAGACCTTCTCACCCGTAGCGAAACTGAAGTCCGTCCGAATCTTGTTAGCAATTACCGCATACTATGATTATGAGATATGGTAAATGGACGTCAAAATGGCATTCCTCAATGGCTTTCTTAAGGAAGAATTGTATATGATGCAGTCGGAAGGTTTTGTCGATCCTCAGAATGCTAACAAGGTATGCAAGCTCCAGCGCTCCATTTGTGGGCTGGTGCAAGCATCTCGGAGTTGGAACATTCACTTTGATGAAATGATCAAAGCGTTTGGGTTTGTGCAGACTTATGGAGAAGCCTGCGTTTACAAGAAAGTGAGTGGGAGCTCTGTAGCATTTCTCATATTATATGTGGATGACATACTTTTGATGGGAAATGATATAGAACTTTTGGACAGCATTAAGGCCTATTTGAATAAGTGTTTTTCAATGAAGGACCTTGGAGAAGCTGCTTATATATTAGGCATCAAGATCTATAGAGATAGATCAAGACGCCTCATAGGTCTTTCACAAAGCACATACCTTGAAAAGATATTGAAGAAGTTCAATATGGATCAGTCCAAGAAGGGGTTCTTGCCTGTGTTGCAAGGTGTGAAATTGAGCTCAGCTCAATGTCCGACCATGACAGAAGATAGAGAAAATATGAGTGTCGTCCCCTATGCCTCAGCCATAGGGTCTATCATGTACGCCATGCTGTGTACCAGACCTGATGTAAACCTTGCCGTAAGTTTGGTAGGAAGGTACCAAAGTAATCCCGGCATGGAACACTGGACAGCGGTCAAGAATATCCTGAAGTACCTGAAAAGGACTAAGGACATGTTTCTCGTATATGGAGGTGACGAAGAGCTCGTCGTAAAAGGTTACGCCGACACTACCTTCGACACAGATCTGGATGACTCCAAGTCACAAACCGGATACGTGTTTATTTTGAATGTTGGGGCAGTAAGCTGGTGCAGTTGCAAGCAAAGCGTCGTGGCGGGATCTACATGTGAAGCGGAGTACATGGCAGCCTCGGAGGCAGCGCATGAAGCAATATGGATGAAGGAGTTCATCACCGACCTAGGAGTCATACCCAATGCGTCGGGGCCAATCGCTCTCTTCTGTGACAACACTGGAGCTATTGCACTTGCCAATGAGCCCAGGTTTCACAAGAAGACCAGGCACATCAAGCGTCGCTTCAACTCCATTCGTGAAAATGTTCAAGATGGAGACATAGTTATTTGTAAAGTGCACACGGATCTGAATGTCGCAGATCCGTTGACTAAACCTCTTCCGCGAGCAAAACATGATCAACACCAGAACTCTATGGGTGTTCGATTCATCACAATGTAACTAGATTATTGACTCTAGTGCAAGGGGGAGACTGTTGGAAATATGCCCTAGAGGCAATAATAAAAGGATTATTATTATATTTCCTTGTTCATGATAATTGTCTATTGTTCATGCTATAATTGTGTTATCCGAAAATCATAATACATGTGTGAATACATAGACCACAACATGTCCCTAGTGAGCCTCTAGTTGACTAGCTCGTTGATCAACAGAAATTCATGGTTTCCTGACTATGGGCATTAGATGTCATTGATAACGTGATCACATCATTAGGAGAATGATGTGATGGACAAGACCCAATCCTAAGCCTGGCACAAGATCGTGTAGTTCGTTTGCTAAAGCTTTTCCAATGTTAAGTATCATTTCCTTAGACCATGAGATCGTGTAACTGCCGGATGTCGTAGGAGTGCTTTGGGTGTGCCAAACGTCACAACGTAACTGGGTGACTATAAAGGTATATTACAGGCATCCCCAAAAGCATCTGTTGGGTTGACATGGATCGAGACTGGGATTTGTCACTCCGTATGATGGAGAGGTATCTCTGGGCCCACTCGGTAATGCATCATCATAATGAGCTCAATGTGACCAAGTGGTTGGTCATGGGATCATGCATTACAGTACGAGTAAAAGTGACTTGCCGGTAACGAGATTGAACGAGGTATTGGGGTACCAACGATCGAATCTCGGGCAAGTAACGTACCGATTGACAAAGGGAATTGTATATGGGATTACTTGAATCCTCGACATCGTGGTTCATCTGATGAGATCATCGTGGAGCATGTGGGAGCCAACATGGGTATCCAGATCCCACTATTGGTTATTGACCGGAGAGTCGTCTCGGTCTGCATGTCTCTCGAACCCGTAGGGTCTACACACTTAAGATTCAGTGACGCTAGGGTTGTATAGATATGAGTATGCAGTAATACGAAAGTTGTTCGGAGTCCCGGATGAGATCCTGGACGTCACGAGGAGTTCCGGAAAGGTCCGGAGGTGAAGAGTTATATATAGGAAGTGCAGTTTCGGCCATCGGGAAAGATTCGGGGTCACCTGTATTGTACTGGGACCACCGGATGGGTCCCGGGGGTCCACTGGGTGGGGCCACCCATCCCGGAGGGCCCCATGGGCTGAAGTGGGGAAGGGAACCAGCCCCTGGTGGGCTGGTGCGCCCCCCCTTGGGCCCCCCTGCGTCTAGGGTTGGAAACCCTAGGGTGGGGGGCGCCTCCACTTGCCTTGGGGGGCAAGCCTCCCCTTGGCCGCCGCCCCCCCTAGGAGATCCCATCTCCTAGGGCCGGCGCCCCCCCTAGGGTGCCTATATAAAGGGGGGGGGGAGGGAGGGCAGCCACACCCAAGTCTTGGCGCCTCCCTCTCCCCTGCTACACCTCTTCCTCTCGCAGAAGCTCGGCGAAGCCCTGCTGCGATCACTGCTGCATCCACCACCACGCCGTCGTGCTGCTGGATCTTCATCAACGTCTCCTTCCCCCTTGCTGGATCAAGAAGGAGGAGACGTCTTCCGCTCCGTACGTGTGTTGAACGCGGAGGTGCCGTCCATTTGGCACTTGGTCATCGGTGATTTGGATCACGGCGAGTACGACTCCATCATCCCCGTTCTCTTGAACGCTTCCGCTTGCGATCTACAAGGGTATGTAGATGCACTCTCCTCTCGTTGCTAGTTGACTCCATAGATTGATCTTGGTGGAACATAGGATTTTTTTTTGTTTTCTGCAACATTCTCCAACAATTTCCAGAGTGCTTATCATGCTATTCTGGGTGGGCCCGCCTATTCACGTTTCATGGCTCGACCATGTTACGTGTACCTCAAATTGAAATGCATCATCCCAGAGGAGTGATAACTATCACTGCCAATCGGCAGAAGGCAAAAGAGTGCTTCTAGAAGGGCTAAAAAATCGCCCATGCACAAATGGGAGAAGTCGAAATGCAATAATACCGGAAGAATGCAGATCCGAGTGATTTGCTGCGCTCCAAGAAGCCTGCCACTGATTCTGCATTTCAGTCGTCCGGTGAAACCAAGCTGATTCATATTCACCTGACCGACACTAATGCTGCTCCTACTCATATCTCAACATCACTCGACAGCAAATAGGAAGAAGCGCTCATCCAGTTCCTCCGTGATAACTGGGACATCTTTGCATGGAAACCTTCTGACATGCCGGGTGTGCCCAGGGGACTGGCTGAGCATCATTTGCGAGTCGACCCGAAAGTAAAACCAGTCAAGGAACATCTTCGACGGTCCACCATACAGAAGAGAAAAGCAATTGGTGAGGAAGTGGCTCGGCTCCTGGCAGCTGAGTTCATCCGAGAGATTTACCACTCCGAGTCGCTCGCCAATGTTGTCATGGTCCCCAAGAAGGACGATTCACATCGCATGTGCATTGACTTCAATCATATCAATCGGGCCTACCCGAAAGATCATTTTCCTCTCCCCCGCATCGACCCGATCGTCGACTCGACTTCGGGGTGTGAGCGTCTATCTTTTTTAGATGCCTATTTCGGGTACCATCTGATCCGACTATATGGACCCGATGAGATAAAAACAGCTTTCATCACTCCATTCGGATTCTTTTGTTATGTCACCATGCCATTCGGTCTCAACAATGCCAGAGCCACATTCACGAGGATGATTCAGAAGTGTCTGCTCACTCAAATCAATCGGAATGTGGAAGCATACATGGATGACACTGTGGTCAAGTCGCGTAAAGGTTATGACCTGCTGGCTGACCTTGCTAAAACATTTGCCAACCTGAGAAGGTATGATATCAAGCTTAACCCATCAAAGTGCACATTCGGAGTTCCTGACGGGAAGTTACTCGGTTTCCTCGTTTCCGAACAAGGGATCGACGCGAACCCAGAGAAAGTTGGTGCCATATTCTGGATGAAGCACCCTGTGCGTGTGCATGATGTCTAGAATCTTACTGGTTGTTTGGCCGCCTTGAGTCGATTCATTTCTCGCCTCGGTGAAAAGGCATTGCCTCTTTACCGACTGATGAAGAAATCTGACAAGTTCGAGTGGACTCCTGAAGCTGATGCAGCGTTTGCAGAGCTCAAAGCCCTGCTTTCCACCCAGCCGATGCTCGCTGCCCCAATCAACAAAGAGCCTTTACTGCTTTATATTCCAGCCACTGGACAAGTTGTCAGTACAATACTCACAATCGAGCGGGAAGAAGAAGGAAAATCCTAAAAAGTTCAGCGCCCAGTATACTATGTTTCTGAAGTTCTGAATCCATCCAAGCAAAGATATCCACATTATCAGAAGCTTGTCTATAAGATTTACATGACCACGAAGAAGGTTGCACACTATTTCTCTGATCACTCCATCACAGTCGTTAGCGATGCACCATTGTCAGAAATTCTGTGCAACAGAGATGCAACTGGTCGAGTGGCAAAGTGGGCGATTGAACTCCTTCCTTTGGATATCAAGTTTGAGGCAAAGAAAGCTATCAAGTCCCAATCAATAGCAGGTTTCCTCGCCGAGTGGGTCGAACAGCAACTACCGACTCAGATTCACTCGGAGCATTGGACCATGTTCTTTGATGGATCCAAGATGCTGAGTGGTTCCGGTGTTGGGGTGGTATTGGTATCCCCCCTAGGTGACAAACTCAGCTATGTTCTCCAGATTCATTTTGACTCCTCCAACAATGAAGCTGGATATGAAGCACTTCTGTATGGGTTGCGTATGGCCATTTCACTCGGCGTCCGTCGCCTCATGGTCTATGGCGACTCGGATTTAGTGGTTAATCAAGTGATGAAGGAGTGGGACGTGAGAAGCCCAGCTATGAATGGCTATTGTAATGCAGTGAGAAAGTTAGAGAAGACGTTTGAGGGGTTAGAGCTCCATCACATACCCCGACTGAAAAATTAAGCAGCCGATGATTTGGCAAAGATAGGTTCCAAGAGGGAGGACCTTCCCAGCAATGTGTTTTTGGAACATATTCATACACCTTCAGTTCAAGAAGATCCTTTCACTGAAGAGCCCCCACAACCAAAGAGCGCCACTGATCCAACTGAAGTCGAAGTCCCAGCCGTGGTCCACTTGATCATGGAGGTTTTGGTCATCACTCCCGACTGGATAGTACCGTATATCGGGTACATTCTTAGGAAGGAACTCCCATAGGATGAAGAAGAGGCTCGACAGATCGTCCGTCGATCCAAAGCCTATACTTTGATAAGAGGACAACTGTTCAGAGAAAGTGTAACTAGAGTCAGCCAGAAATGCATAACACCAGAAGAAGGTCGAGTGATCCTCAACGACATCCACTCTGGGACCTGTGGTCACCATGCGTCCTCTCGGACCATTGTGGCCAAGGCATACCGAGCAGGATTTTATTGGCCGCGAGCAAATGAGATGGCCAAAGAAATAGTCGACAAATGTGAAGGTTGCCAGTTTTACTCCAACATGTCTCACAAGCCTACATCAGCCCTAAAGACCATTCCACGCAGCCGACAAGTTCACCAAATGGATTGAAGCCAAGTCTATCAAAAATCTTAAAGCTAGTACCGCTGACAGCTTCATCAGAGAGTTAACATTCAGATATGGTGTTCCGCATAGCATCATCACTGACAATGGGTAGAACTTCGATTCTGACGAGTTCAGAGCCTTCTGCGCTTCCCAAGGCACTCGAGTCGACTATGCTTCAGTCGCCCACCCCCAGTCAAATGGACAAGCTGAAAGAGCAAACGAATTGACTCTCAAAGGACTGAAACCCCAACTGATGCGCGATCTCAAGCACGCAGCAGGCGCCTGGGTCGATGAACTTCATCAGTGCTTTGGGGATTGAGGACAACTCCCAATCGGTCGACTGGCCGAACTCCATTCTTCTTGGTCTATGGAGCTGAGGCTATACTTTCGAGTGACTTGCTTCACAATGCACCCCGAGTCGAGCTTTTTTTAGAAGATGAAGTAGAGCAGGCATGACAAGATGCAGTTGATCTCCTGGAAGAGGAAAGGGAGATGGCCCTGATCCGGTCGACCATATATCAGCAAGACCTGCGTCGATTCCACGCCAGAAACGTGAGGGGTCGAGCATTTCAAGAGGGAGACTTGGTTCTTCAAGTGGATCAGCAGAAACCACACAAGCTTGCTCCTGCTCATTGTCACCAGAGTGCTCCACAATGGAGCGTACCACCTTTACAACATCGAGCACAAGAAAGACGAGCCACACGCTTGGAATGCGGAGCTGCTCCGCCCCTTTACACTTAAGCATTCAGACTGTTGAGATGTAATAAGAAATACCTTCTAGTTTGATTATCAAAGACACAGTTTTACAGTCTCCTAAATGATTGCTGTTTCTTTTTTATATGTTTCAAATCCCCTAGTGGGTGCCTTAGATGCGAATCCGTTTCGCCTAAGTTTGAAAAAAAATCCTGTCGAGTGAAGAGCAAGCCTCTCACTCGGAGGCTTAGTTGCGGATCTGTTTCGCCTAAGTTTAAAAAATCCTACCGAGTGGTGAGCAAGCCTCTCACTCGGGGGCTTAGCTGCGAATCCGTTTCGCCTAAGTTTAAAAAATCCTACCGAGTGGTGAGCAAGCCTCTCACTCGGGGGCTTAGCTGCAGTCCAGTACTCGCATAAGTTTAAAAAATCCTACCGAGTGGTGAGCAACCCTCGTACTCGGAGGCTTAGCTGCGAATCCGTTTTGCCTAAGTTTAAAAAGTCCCACCGAGTGGTGAGCAAGCCTCTCACTTGGGGGCTTAGCTGCAGTCCAGTACTCGCCTAAGCTTAAAAAATCCTACCGACTGGTGAGCAACCCTCCCACTCGGGGGCTTAGCTGCAGTCCAGTACTCGCCTAAGTTTAAAAAAATCCTACTAAGTGGTGAGCAACCCTCCCACTCGGGGGCTTAGCTGCAGTCCAGTACTCGTCTAAGTTTAAAAAATCCTACCGAGTGGTGAGCAACCCTCCCACTCGGGGGCTTAGCTGCAGTCCAGTACTCGCCTAAGTTTAAAAAATCCTACCGAGTGGTGAGAAACCCTCCCACTCGGGGGCTTAGCTGCAGTCCAGTACTCGCCTAAGTTTAAAAACTCCTACCGAGTGGTGAGCAACCCTCCCACTCTGGGGCTTAGCTGCAGTCCAGTACTCGCCTAAGTTTAAAAAAAATCCTACCGAGTGGTGAGCAACCCTCCCAGTCGGGGGCTTAGCTGTAGTCCAGTACTCGCCTAAGTTTAAAAATCCTACCGAGTGGTGAGCAACCCTCCCACTCAGGGGCTTAGCTACAGTCCATTACTCGCCTAAGTTTAAAAAATCCTACCGAGTGGTGAGCAACCCTCCCACTCGGGGGCTTAGCTGCAGTCCAGTACTCTCCTAAGTTTAAAAATTCCTACCGAGTGGTGAGAAAGCCTCTTACTCGAAGGTGTTTAAACCAAGGCAATGGAGACCAAAGCTCTGATACCAATTAAGACGATCGAGAAGAGGTGTCTAGGGGGGGGGGATTAGACACTAAGTACCAAAAGTTGCAGTTTTTGAAATTCTTAAGTTTAGGTGGAGTTTAGGCACAAGTTTAACAAACATAATACATATCAAGCTAGCATGCAATGAGTATATGAGCAGCGGAAAGTAAAGCATGCAACTTGCAAGAATGTAAAGGGAAGGGTTTGGAGTATTCAAATGCAATTTGAGACACAGATGTTTTTGGCGTGGTTCCGATAGGTGGTGCTATCGTACATCATGGCCGTCGCCCACGAAGGACTTGCCTCACTAGCGGTAGATCTTCACAAAGTAGGCGATCTCCTTGCCCTTAAAAACTCCTTGGTTCAACTCCACAATCTTGTCGGAGGCTCCCAAGTGACACCTAGCCAATCTAGGAGACACCACTCTCCAAGAAGTAACAAATGGTGTGTTGATGATGAACTCCTTGCTCTTCTGCTTCAAATGATAGTCTCCCCAACACTCAACTCTCTCTCACAGGATTTGGATTTGGTGGAAAGAAGATTTGAGTGGAAAGCAACTTGGGGAAGGCTAGAGATCAAGATTCATATGGTAGGAATGGAATATCTTGAGCTCAACACAAGTGTAGGTGGTTCTCTCTCAGAAAATGTGTATTGGAAGTGAAGATCTGTTCTGATGGCTCTCTCCACGAATGAAGAGTGGGTGGAGGGGTATATATATAGCCTCCACACAAAATCTAACCATTACACACAATCTGCTAAACTCGGTCGGACCGATTCAACAAACCTAGTGACCGTTAGGATTTTTGGTGGGACTGAGATGCAACTCGGTAGGACCGATATGGTTAGGGTTAGGGCATAACGTAATCTTGGTGTGACCGATTACACAAACTTGGTGAGACTGATTTTGGTAATAAGCTAACGAGAGAGTTGGTCAGGCAAACTCGGTGAGACCGATTACACAAACTCGGTGGGACCGATTTGGTAATAAGCTAACCAGAGGATTTGCATTGTAATCTCGGTAGTACCGATTGCGCAAACTCGGTGAGACCGATTTTGGCAATGGACATACACAGTGAGATTGCAATCCCATCCCGGTGAGACCGAGATCCCTATCGGTGAGACCGATTTGCTAGGGTTTGTGGTAGTGGCTATGACATGTGAAACTCGGTGGCGCCGGATAGAAAGAATCGGTGGGGCCGAGTTTGACTTTTGGTTTAGGTCATATGTGGATATGGAAAGGTAGTTGAGGATTTTGGAGTATATCACTAAGCACATGAAGCAAGAGGCTCATTAAGCAACACCTCATCCCTCCTTGATAGTATTGGCTTTTCCTATGGACTCAATGTGATCTTGGATCACTAAAATAGAAAATATAGAGTCTTGATCTTGAAGCTTGAGCCAATTCTTTATCCTTAGCTTCTTGAAGGGGTTCCACATCCTTTAGTCCATGCCACTCCATTGTTGAACTTATCTGAAACATACTAGGTAAAAGAGTTAGTCCAACAAGAGATATGTTGACATTAATTACCAAAACCGCCCAGGGAGCACTTGTGCTTTCAGCAACCCTCCCACTCGGAGGCTTAGCTGCAGTCCAATTCTCACCTAAGGATAAAATACTTCCCGGGTAAAGAACGACCTTCTCCTCGGAGTTGCGCCACAAGTATAACGTGTGCTCCATCCTTATCCACAAGGATGATGAGGTGCAGGTTGACTGTGACCTTCTCCTCGGAGCTGCGCCACAAATACAACATGCGCTCCATCCTGATCCGCAAGGACGATGAGGTGCAGGTCGACTGTGACCTTCTCCTTGGAGCCGCGCCACAAATACAATGTGCGCTCCATCCTGATCTGCAAAGACGATGAGGTGCAGGTCGACTGTGACCTTCACCTCGGAGTTGCACCACAAATACAACGTGCGCCTCCATCTCGATCCGCAAGGATGACGAGGTGCAGGTCGACTGTTACCTTCCCTTCAGAGCTGCAGCAAAAGTTCAAGGATTATTCCGAGTGAAGAACAAGTTCCACTCAAGGGCAAACGCAAGCATATTCTGAGATAAACAAATAAATCCTAAGGTTCCGGACCACGGATTAAAGTACTCGGGCATCAAGCCCAAAGGAGTTTAACGGTTACAAAATCACTCGGCATTCCGAGGCAAATTTAAGGTAAGGCATAAAGTTTGTTCACTCCGAAGGAGAAGCGTTAGCAGGCTCGACGAACTCGTCCAGGTGGATTCCGTCAGCAATCCGAGTGGCAACAACAATAGAGGTCTCCATGAAAGATTGGAAGTCGTGCCTCTTGGTATTGGCAACCTTGATCGCCGCCAGCTTCTCTTCTCGCGCTTCCTTGCAGTGGACACGAACCAAGGACAGAGCCACATCAGCGCCGCACCGAGCAGAAGACTTCTTCCATTCTTGCACTCGACCGGGAACCTCATTAAGTCGAGTCATCAGAGACTCGAGGTCATTCTGGAGCGTCGCCCTTGGCCAGAGTGCAGTGTCGATCCGCGACATTGCGACTTCCAGTCGAGCAAGATAGTCGACAACACCAGCAACACGAGATTCCAGTCAGAGTATGTTCATGGCAGCTTCGTCCTTCACTGGAGAGAGGATGGGGTCCAAGCTTGTCTCAACTCGCCCAGTCTCTTCCTCAAAGTTCTGGCAAAATTCTGCACGCACAATTCAAAGATGAGTCAGTGGTTGTATGTTGAGTCGACAGTAACAAGTCAGTCGGACCGAAGAAAATACCTTCAAGCATGACAAATAGCTTCTGGGCAAGACCTCCCAGACAGTTCTCCAGATCGTTCCTCTTGCGAGCAATGCCTTCCATATTTTCGGTCGGATTATTCTTGTCCTTCTTCAGGCGAGTCGCTTCCTTATTGGCTTCATCAAGGGCAGTTTTCAGCTTGGCGTTTTCTTCTTCCAGTTTGCCGATGGAAGCTAGCTTCTATTCAGCGAGTGTAGTTTTCTCATCAGCTGCTTTCGCTGCGGCTGCAAGGTCCTGATCCTTCTGCGCCAGAGCCTGGTTCAGAGTCTCTGAAAGAAATAACGTTCAGCTCAGAAAAAGCAAATAACATCCAGTTCAAAAACAAATCAGTCGACAAGGCTTTTCATACTAGTGGCTTCATCCTTGGCCTTCTGCAAGTTTGTCTTGGCCAGCTCCAGGTCGAGGTTAAGCTGAATCTGCTTCTTCTCCAGATCGACAAAATGAGCTCCGAGTTCACAGGATTTCTATAATCAAAAGATGGTCAATCGACGGATGAAAAGATTGGTTACTTCAGAGCAATAAAGTGGTAAATTCAACAAGTTCTAAGACTACTGTCGAATCAAACATCCAACAGTAGTCTCGGGGACTACACCCACTGGGTGCACTTAGCGTGCCCCCACTGGTCCAATTTCCACTCAACGTGATCTGCCCAAGACGAGTGTAAAAAAAGAAGGGAAGGAAGTTCTTCTCAGACCATAGTCGACTGCCCGCAGTCGACCACGGTCTCGGGGACTACACCCAGTGGGTGCACATAGCATGCCCCCACTGGTTCAGGTTCCACTCGACACGGTTTGTCCAGGCCGAGTGGAAAATTTAGCTTCTTAGACCACAGTCGACTGCCCGCAGTTGACCACGGTCTCGGGGACTACACCCAGTGGGTGCACATAGCGTGCCCCCACTGGTTCAGGTTCCACTCGACACGGTTTGTCCAGGCCGAGTGGAAAATTTAGCTTCTTAGACCACAGTCGACTGCCCGCAGTCAAGTATGGTCTCGGGGACTACACCCAGTAGGTGCACTCAGCGTGCTCCCACTAGTTCAAAGATCCAATCGACACAACCTAGTCGACTCAAGATACAAATTTGATCAGTGGCAAATCAAAATACCCACTGGGTGTACGAATGCGAAACACTGACAGATGAAAAGATTCTTCAAGGAAAGTTTTCAGGTAGCATATCCTAACAGAACAAGCGACAAGCTAAAGAGTCAGTCGGTGATCAACCAACCTGGACATTGCTCTGAAGGGCTGAGCTGGCGTCGTAAGCCACTTGGCTGGCTTCCAGGACAACCTTCATCTGCTCCATCATGATGCTCGCCTGGCGTATAGCTTCCTTGGCAGCACCCACTTGGTCCTCTGGGACGTGATGTGCAGTAAAGAGCGAAGATGGATCGGCTGGAGTCTGAGCAGTCGACGCTAAAGGCTGAGCACTCGTCAGTGGTACAACGAAAGTTACAAAAGTCCGATTGGCATTGCCACCTTCCTGGATTGCCATTTCGGTCGCCGATGCAGGCTGAGGTGTCTTTCCAGCTGACGCCTTCCTGTTTCTTCTCCCCTGGGGCCTCACTGGCACATCGTCAGCATCATCTGGGAGATCAATGACATTAGGAGGAGCTGCAAAAAGAATCAATTGCCAGAAATTCAATCGACCAATAAAACAACCGAGTAAATGAGGACAGGATTACGAGAATCGTAACCGGATTGGAGGTGACTGCATCTTCCATTTCTTCATCTTCATTCCTGTAAGCGGAAGTCTCAGAGGTAGCAGCACTACAAATTTCAAGATTCAGTCGGTCATGTCTATAACAGTGAGTCGACCAAAACCCAATTCATAATAAACGAAGAATTCAAGTCCAACTATTACCCAGAAACAGTGGGAATGGCCACTTTGATCTTGGGCAAGGCTTTCTGCGGTTTTGATGGCGCAGCTTTTGATTGCTTTGGTGCCTTCTCAGTCGGCGCTGGAGAAGACGTCCGAGGGCGCTTTGATGACTGACCGGTCTGCGCGGTCGCTTTGCCACATGTGCTTACCGGGTCATGAGTGTGCGTGGATCGCCTTTCCCTACGGGGAGGTGAGTCGACCTCTTCTTCATCACTCGGGTCGTCGCTCTCCTCGTCCTCCTCTCCATCAGAGTGCCACTCGCCGCTCTCGCCTCCACTCGCCTCCCCCTCTGGATCCTGCTCTTGCTCCCCGTTGGGCATCGAGTACATCTCAGTAAGGGCCTGAAATACAACAAGCGAAACAAAAATCAGTTGGTTGACAACAAGCAGTTACATGATAAATCAAGAAAACACTCGACAATTCAGAGTTGGACCTTGTCTGTTTCGTACGAGTTGTCGAGTGGAGGGACTCTCCTAGACCCCCTGGGATAATCTTTGTTGCCAGTGATACCCCTCAACCACTTCTCCACCGTATCCCCGTCGTCCTCTTCTGGGTGGATCCGAGTGGAATCATCAATGCACGAATACATCCACATCGGATGGTCACGAGCTTGAAGCGGCTGAATGCGGCGTCTGAGGAAGACCTCCAACAGATCCATGCCAGTCACGGCATCACGGACGAGCTGGACCACTCGCTCGACCAGCACCTTCACCTCCGCTTTCTCCTCCGGGGTCACTTTCAAGGCGGAGGGCTTCTCTACTCGAGCCATGGAAAAAAGGGGGGAAGACCAGTCGACTGACCTGGAGTCAGCTGGTCTTTGCAGTAGAACCAGGTCGACTGCCACCCTCGGACTGACTCGACAAGGATCATGGCTGGGAAAGAGCTTTTACCCCTCATCTGAATCCCAAGACCCCCACACATCTAGATCACTTGCGTATTTTCATCACTCGGATTGGCCTTCTTGACCGACTGAGAGCGACACGTGAAAATGTGCTTGAAGAGGCCCCAGTGTGGTCGGCAACCCAAGAAATTCTCGAACATAGACACGAAGGCAGCAAGGTACACAATGGTGTTGGGGGAAAAGTGGTGGAGTTGTGCTCCAAAGAAATTCAAAAAAGCTCGGAAGAAAAGATGAGGAGGCAAAGAAAACCCACGGTCGACGTGAGTGGTGAGGAGAATGCACTCACCCTATTGCGGTCGCGGCTCAGTCTCACCCTCCGGGAGCCGCGCGGATCCGAGGGGGATCAATCCCCCTCAGCCAGATCGTCAATGTCGTCCTGAAAAATCGTCGACCGGATCCAATCGCCCTGGATCCAGCCGCGCGGCAGGCCGGACCTCGATGAAGATCCACCCCGGCTGGACTTCTTCCCTTCGCCTTCGCCGTCGCCTTGTTCGCGCGCTCCAAGGCCACTGTCTTCTCCTTCCCCATTGCAGCGGGCGGAGCTCAAGCAAAGCGGCGGCGCCGGGAGCAGAAGTGGATGCAGTGGAGATAACGGGGAAGAAAGAGGAAGAATTGGAACGCACTATGCAAAAAACCCAATCCGACGCCTTATATGAGGTCGTTTCCGAGTGGCTGACCCATGGGCCCAGATGATCCTATCAAATCCCGCAACAGTCGCGCGTGAGATACGTGGCGAAAAAGGTGGCGAAGAAATCGAGGAGGCCCTGCCTAATCCAACCCGATTACTGCGGCCTCCTCCGCCCCGCGCGCTTCCCAAAATTCGGATCCCACAAAATCCATGAGCAGCAGAGCAACTTGTTAGACGAGAGATTTTTTGATATCAACACTCAAGGCTTAGCGATAAAAGTTCACTCGAAAAAACCAAGAATGGATCAAGGCGACTGAAAAAGAAGTTGGAGTCATCGTGTTGATTCATTGGACCAGGCAAGACACTTCCAAAGCGCAAAAATTGAGTCAGAAGTATTCTCAACACCTTCTCCACTCGAACCCTGAACCATTCGGGGGCTAATGATGAAGCTATGTACCTAGGGTAGGGTCATAGGCCTGACCTAGACACCCTCCCCTAGGACATCACCCTAAAGTCAGAAGTATTCAAAGGATAACAGCATCCACTCGACCAGAAGCATTCCACTCGGAAGATTCGATGTCACTCGACCGTAACAGAAAACCACTCGACAGACAGAAGATCCAAAGTTACTCTGCACAGTAACGGTCGGGCGTTACTCATAGACTTAATGATAATTTATATCACTTTATTATGGACGTTACCTGTAACGCTCCCTCTTTATGTACATTGAACCCCTTGTAACGTGGGCTGGTTGGGGTCCTGGCGCACTCTATATAAGCCACCCCGCTCCACTGGCACAAGGGTTCGTAGTAACACACACACGCACGCATAATTCAGTCGACCGCCTCCGGGCTCCGAGACGTAGGGCTATTACTTCCTCTGCGAAGGGCCTGAACTCGTAAAACTCGTGTGTACAACTTCGCCATAGCTAGGATCTTGCCTCCTCATACCTACCCCCATTCTACTGTCATTTCTAGATGCACGACATCTCTCACTTTCTTGTAAATACAGGCTTCTCCAAAAGTCTCTATAAAACCATATGCTTTGATCACACTATCAAAACATTTATTCCAACTCCGAGATGCTTGCACCAGTCCATAGATGGATCGCTAGAGCTTGCACACTTTGTTAGCATCCTTTGGATCGATAAAACCTTCAGGTTGCATCATATACAACTCTTCTTCTAGAAATCCATTCAGGAATGCAGTCTTTACATCAATTTGCCAAATTTCATAATCATAAAATGCAGCAATTGCTAACATGATCCGGACGGACTTAAGCATCGCTACGGGTGAGAAAGTCTCATCGTAGTCAACTCCTTGAACTTGTTGAAAACCTTTCGCAACAAGTCGAGCTTTGTAGACAGTAACATTACCGTCAGCATCAGTCTTCTTCTTGAAGATCCATTTATTCTCTATGGCTTGCTGATCATCGGGCAAGTCAACCAAAGTCCACACTTTGTTCTCATACATGGATCCTATCTCAGATTTCATGGCCACAAGCCATTTTGTGGAATCTGGGCTCATCACTGCTTCCTCATAGTTCGTAGGTTCGTCATGCTCAAGTAACATGACCTCCAGAACAGGATTACCTTACCACTCTGGTGCGGATCTTACTCTGGTTGACATACGAGGTTTAGTAGTAACTTGATCTGAAGTTACATGATCATCATCATTAGCTTCCTCACTAATTGGTGTAGAAGTCACAGGAACAGATTTCTGTGATGAACTACTTTCCAATAAGGGAGCAGGTACAGTTACGTCATCAAGTTCTACTTTCCTCCCACTCACTTGTTTCGAGAGAAACTCCTTATCTAGAAAGGATCCATTCTTAGCAACGAATGTCTTGCCTTTGGATCTGTGATAGAAGGTGTACCCAGCAGTCTCCTTTGGGTATCCTATGAAGACACATTTCTCCGATTTGGGTTCGAGTTTATAAGGTTGAAGCTTTTTCACATAAGCATCGCAGCCCCAAACTTCAAAAAACGACAACTTTGGTTTCTTGCCGAACCACAATTCATAAGGCATCGTCTCAACATATTTAGATGGGCCCTATTTAACGTGAATGCAACCGTCTCTAAAGCATAACCCCAAAACGATAGCGGTAAATCAGTAAGAGACATCATAGATTGCACCATATCTAGTAAAGTACGATTACGACGTTCGGACACACCATTACGCTGTGGTGTTCCGGGTGGCGTGACTTGCGAAACTATTCCGCATTGTTTCAAATGAAGACCAAACTCGTAACTCAACTATTCTCATCCACGATCAGATCGTAGGAACTTTATTTTTGTTGTTACGATGATTTTCCAATTCACTCTAAAATTCTTTGAACTTAATGTTTTAGACTTATGTTTCATCAAGTAGATACACCCATATCTGCTCAAATCATCTGTGAAGGTGAGAAAATAACGATACCCACCGCGAGCCTCAACATTCATCGGACCACATACATCAGTATGTATGATTTCCAACAAATCTGTTGCTCGCTCCATTGTTCCGGAGAACGGCGTTTTAGTCATCTTGCCCATGAGGCATGGTTCGCAAGTACCAAGTGATTCATTATCAAGTGATTCCAGAAGTCCATCAGAATGGAGTTTCTTCATGCGCTTTACACCAATATGACCTAAACGGCAGTGCCACAAATAAGTTGCACTATCATTATCAACTCTGCATCTTTTGGTTTCAATATTATGAATATATGCATCACTATTATCGAGATTCATCAAAAATAGACCACTCTTCAAGGGTGCATGACCATAAAAGATATTACTCATATAAATAGAACAACCATTATTCTCATATTTAAATGAATAACCGTCTCGCATCAAACAAGATCCAGATATAATGTTCATGCTCAACGCTGGCACCAAATAACAATTATTTAGGTCTAAAACTAATCCTGAAGGTAGATGTAGAGGTAGCTTGCCGACCGCGATCACATCGACTTTGGAACCATTTCCCACGCGCATCGTCACCTCGTCCTTAGCCAATCTTCACTTAATCCGTAGTCCCTGTTCCGAGTTGTAGATATTAGCAACAGAACCAGTATAAAAAACCCAGGTGCTACTGCGAGCATTAGTAAGGTACACACCAATAACATGTATATCACATATACCTTTGTTCACCTTGCCATCCTTCTTATCCGCCAAATACTTGGGGCAGTTCAGCTTCTAGTGACCAGTCCCTTTGCAGTAGAAGCACTCAGTCTCAGGCTTAGGTCCAGACTTGGGCTTCTTCACTTGAGCAGCAACTTGCTTGCCGTTCTTCTTGAAGTTCCCCTTCTTCCCTTTACCCTTTTCCTTGAAACTGGTGGCCTTGTTAACCATCAACACTTGATGCTCCTTCGTGATTTCTACACAAATTTATTGATTCGACACAAGGGGAGCCAAAGAATATTCTCAAGTATTAGCAGTTGAGTTGTCAATTCAACCACACCTGGATAACTTAGTATCTGCAGCAAAGTATTTAGTAGCAAAGTAATATGGAAGTAACGGTAACGGTAGAAAAAGTAATATTTTTGTGTTTTGTAATGATTGTAACAGTAGCAACGGAAAAGTAAATATGCAAAGAACAATATGTAAAAAGCTCGTAGGCATTGGATCGGTGATGGAGAATTATGCCGGATGCGGTTCATCATGTAACAATCATAACATAGGGTGACACAGAACTAGCTCCAATTCATCAATGTAATGTAGGCATGTATTCCGAATATAGTCATACGTGCTTATGGAAAAGAACTTGCATGACATCTTTTGTCCTACCCTCCCATGGCAGTGGGGTCCTAGCGGAAACTAAGGGATATTAAGGCCTCCTTTTAATAGAGTACCAGACCAAAGCATTAACACATAGTGAATACATGAACTCCTCAAACTACGGTCATCACCGGGAGTGGTCCCGATTATTGTCACTTCGGGGTTGCCGAATCATAACACATAGTAGGTGACTATAGACTTGCAAGATAGGATCAAGAACTCACATATATTCATGAAAACATAATAGGTTCAGATCTGAAATCATGGCACTCGGGCCCTAGTGACAAGCATTAAGCATAGCAAAGTCATAGCAACATCAATCTCAGAACATAGTGGATACTACGGATCAAACCCTAACCAAACTAACTCGATTACATGATAAATCTCATCCAACCCATCACTGTCCAGCAAGCCTACGATGGAATTACTCACTCACGGCGGTGAGCATCATGAAATTGGTGATGGAGGATGGTTGATGATGACGATGGCGACGGATTCCCCTCTCCAGAGCCCCGAACGGACTCCAGATCAGCCCTCCCGAGAGAGTTTAGGGCTTGGCGGCAGCTCCGTATCATAAAACGCGATGAATCTTTCTCTCTGATTTTTTTCTCCCCGAACACGAATGTATGGAGTTGGAGTTGAGGTCGGTGGAGCTCCAGGGAGCCCACGAGGTACGGGGGCGCGCCCAGGGGCAGGCGCGCCTCCCACCCTTGTGGCAAGGGTGTGGGCCCCCTGACTTTGATTCTTTCCCCAATATTTTTTATATTTTCCAAAAATAATCTCCATGAAGTTTCAGGTCATTCCGAGAACTTTTGTTTATGCACATAAATAACACCATGGCAATTCTGCTGAAAACAACGTCAGTACGGGTTAGTTCCATTCAAATCATGCAAGTTAGAGTCCAAAACAAGGGCAAAAGTGTTTGGAAAAGTAGATACGACGGAGACGTATCATTCTACTGATGCATATAATATCTATGCATAAACCTGGCTCGGATACCACTTTTGGGGAACGTAGTAATTTCAAAAAAAAATCCTACGCACACGCAAGATCATGGCGATGCATAGCAGCGAGAGGGGAGAGTGTCGTCCACGTTCCCTCGTAGATCGTAAGCGGAAGCGTTATGACAATGCATTTCAAGTAGTTGTATGTCTTCACGATCCGACCGATCCAAGTACCGAACACACAGCACCTCCGAGTTCAGCACGCGTTCAGCTCGGTGACGTCCCACGAACTCACGATCCAGTAGAGCTTCAAGAGAGAGTTCCGTCAGCACGACGGCGTGATGACAGTGATGATGATGCAACCGACGCAGGGCTTCGCCTAAGCACTGCTACAATTTGACCGAGGTGGATTATGGTGGAGGGGGCACCGCACACGGCTAAAAAGATCAACTGATCAACTTGTGTGTCTATGGGGTGCCCCCCTCCCCCGTATATAAAGGAGTGGAGGAGGGGGAAGGGCCGACCCTCCTATGGCGCACCCTGGAGGAGTCCTACTCCCACCGGGAGTAGGATTCCCCCCTTCCCTAGTTGGACTAGGAGAGAAGGAAGGGGGAGAGAGAGAGGAAGGAAAGGGGGGCGCCGCCCCCTCCTAGTCCAATTCGGACCAGAGGGAGAGGGGGCGCGTGGCATGCCTTGGTATCCTCTCTCTCTCCACTATGGCCCAATAAGGCCCATACACTTACCCGGGGGTTCTGGTAACCTCCCGGTACTCCGGTAAAATCCTGATTTCACCCGGAACCATTCCGATGTCCAAATATAGGCTTCCAATATATCGATATTTATGTCTCGACCATTTCGAGACTCCTCGTCATGTCCATGATCATATCCGGGACTCTGAACTACCTTCGGTACATCAAAACACATAAAGTCATAATACCAATCGTCACCGAACGTTAAGCGTGCGGACCCTACGGGTTCGAGAACTATGTAGACATGACCGAGACACGTCTTCGGTCAATAACCAATAGCGGAACCTGGATGCTCATATTGGCTCCCACATATTCTACGAAGATCTTTATCGGTCAAACCGCATAACAACATACGTTGTTCCCTTTGTCATCGGTATGTTACTTGCCTGAGATTCGATCGTCGGTATCTCAATACCTAGTTCAATCTCGTTACCGCCAAGTCTCTTTACTCATCCCGTAATACATCATCCCGCAACTAACTCATTAGTTGCATTGCTTGCAAGGCTTATAGTGATGTGTATTACCGTGAGGGCCCAGCGATACTTCTCCGACAATCGGAGTGACAAATCCTAATCTTGATCTATGCCAACTCAACAAGTACCATCGGAGACACCTATAGAGCACCTTTATAATCACCCAGTTACGTTGTGACGTTTGGTAGCAGACAAAGTGTTCCTCCGGTATTCGGGAGTTGCATAATCTCATAGTCATAGGAACATGTATAAGTCATGAAGAAAGCAATAGAAAAATATACTAAACGATCAAATGCTAAGCTAACGGAAGGGGTCAAGTCAATCACATCATTCTCTAATGATGTGATCCCGTTAATAAAATGACAACTCATGTCTATGGCTCGGAAACTTAACCATCTTTGATTCAACGAGATAGTCAAGTAGAGGCATACTAGTGACGCTCAATTTGTCTATGTATTCACACATGTACTAAGTTTCCAGTTAATACAATTCTAGCATGAATAATAAATATTTATCATGATATAAGGGAATATAAATAACAACTTTATTATTGCCTCTAGGGCATATTTCCTTCATGCGGAAGGTGAAGGTCATGGTCTGTGGCACCTCTGGTGACTCCCTTGGGACTCCGGCTCGAAGAGCCTCTTCGGAGGAAGTTCATTTTTCCTAAGAACAAATTTCTGAAATTTTTGGACCACAAAGTTGTTAACAAAACTTCACAAGATTGATAGCAACTACTTATATGAATGTCTAGAGGCTATATCAAGCATTCAAACTACTTGGAACTCAAAGAATTCAACATGCAAACTCATTTTCAGTAGCACCAATAGCAGCAAAATATGCAAAATGTAATCCACAAAAACAAAAACTAATTGGAGCAATGGAGGAGTCACATACCAAGGAGAAATCCCCCAACAGTTTCATAAACGGAGTTCAGAGCAAAGAGATCGAAAATCTCAGGTTTGGGAGCGAGAACACGAGAGAGAGAGATAGAGAGAGAGAGAGAGAGAGAGAGAGAGAGAGAAAGAGAGAGAGATTGAGAGTGAGAGAGAGCTACCATGCTTTTTTTCTCGAGGTAGAAGATGAAGTGGGCTGAAGCACTAAGTGAGTGGGGTCATGTGGGCCCCACAAGGTATCTTGGCGCAGCCAGGGGTGACCACGTCGTGTTGCCTTGTGGGCAGCAGGTGCATCCCCATGGGAAATATTCAGTGCCAAAAATTCTTAACTATTTCAGAAAAAAAATTATGTTAGAATTTTACGACATTCTGAGCACTTTTATTTTTGGGTAATTTTTTATAGCACGGATAACTCAGAAAACAGGATAACCACAACATTTCATTTTATGGAACTATAAATAACAGAGAGCAAACTATAGGTATGATAGGCTGTGCTTACTAAATTCATCGACCACATGCCCCTAAAAAAGAATCCATTAATAAGGTTTATCAAGTCTTATTAACAAAATAATTACGAGTAACATGAAACCAAAGAATTTTCGTATAACACCATGTTACCTCAACGGGGATATGCATCGCCTCGATGATAAGAGTTTCATATTTATTTTTGACGGACGAAAGAGGGAATTCAAAACCTCCAATAGTGATTGTCACAATTTTTTCAATAGAGTTGATACTATTAACTTGGAGTTGTTTCCCTGGAAAGCATACCATGTGCTCATTACCATTGACATGAAAAGTGACATGCTTTTGTTGCAATGAATAATAACCCCTGCAATATTAAAAAGGGTCTACCAAGGTAATCGACATGTTGTCATCCTCGGGCATATCAAGAACAACAAGTCTGTTAAGATAATAACATTTGCATCTACAACGGGCACATCTTCACAAATATCGATAGGTATAGTGGTTGATTTATCACCCATTTGCAAAGATATTTCACTAGGTGTCAACTTATTCAAATAAAGTCTTCTATACAAAGATAAAGGCATAACACTAACACCGGCTCCCCAATCACATTAAGCAGTTTTGACATAACTTCTTTAATGGAGCATGGTATAGTGGGTATTCCTGGATCTCCTAAATTCTTAGGTACTCCTCCCTTAAAAGAATAATTTGCAAGGATGGTGAAAATTTCAGCTTCAGGTATCTTTCTTCTGTTAGTGACAATATCATTCATGTATTTAGCATATGGAGGCATTTTTAAAATATTCGTCAAGCGTGTGCGCAAAAAGACGAGTCTAAACATTTAAAAAATGCTCAAAATTCTCCTCATCCTTATGTTTTGGAGGTTTACTAGGAAATGACATAAGTTTTTGAACCCATGGTTCTCTTTCTTTGCCATGGTTTCTAGCAATGTAATCTCTTTTATCATACATTTTATTCTTAGGAGGTGGGTTATCAAGATCAACAAAAGGTTCTGTTTCTAAATCATCATTGGGTACTTTATCATCATCTGGTTTAGCATCAACATGAACATTATCATTATCATTATCACTAGGTGGATGTTCATTACCAGATTGTGTCTCAACATCAAAAATAGAAGCATCACTACTATTCTTAGAAGGTTTTTCTACCCTAGGTTCACTAGAAGCATGCAAACTTCTATCATTATTCTTTTTCTTTTTCTTCTTAGATGAACTAGGTTCATCAGTATTAATTCTATGAGAATCTTTCTCAATTCTTTCAGGATGACCTTCAAGACATAGAGGATCCTGAGTCATTTTACCTCCTCTAGACATTACCCTAACAGCATGATCATTCATTTTATTATTCATTTCATTAAGCAAATCATTTTGTGACTTAGCATCTTTTTCTAACCGAGTGTGAACCATGGATGAATTTGTACTTAAACCTCTAACATCATTAGCAATTCTAAACATCAAATCACTCAAAAGATCAATCATGATAGCATTTCCTTTCAATTGATTTCTTACATATTGAAGTGTTCCTGCTGAACAATATAATTATCAAAATCATCCAGGCATTGACTAGCAGATTTATTACAGGGAATATCACTTTCGTCGAATCTATAAAAAGAATTTACCTTCACTACCTATGTCGGGGTATTGGTTCCATGTATTTCTTCAATAGGTGGTAAATTCTTAATATCTTCAGATTTAATTCCCTTTTCTTTCATAGATTTATTTTCCTCTTGCATATCTTCTGGACTGAGGAATAGAATACCTCTCTTCTATGGAGTTGGTTTAGGTGGTGATTCAGGAAGTGTCCAATCACCGACATTTGTCAATATATTATTCAATAGTTATTCAGCCTTTTCAACAGTTTGTTTCCTGAAAACACAACCAACACAACTATCAATGTAGTTCCTAGAAGCATCGGTTAGTCCTTTATAAAAGATATCAAGTATTTCATTTTTCTTAAGAGGGTAATCAGGCAAAGCATTGAGTAATTTGAGAAGCCTCCACTAAGCTTGAGGGAGATTCTCTTCTTCAGTTTGCACAAAGTTAAATATTTCATGTAAGGCAACTTGTTTCTTATGAGCATGAAAATATTTTTAAGAGAAGTCCTATATCATATGCTGGGGACTATGCAGACAACCGGGAGAAAGAGTATTAAACCATCTATTAGCATCACCCTTTAATGAAAATGGAAACAACTTATGAATATAATAGTAGCGATTTTTTTCCCCGTGAGCAAACAAGATGGCTATATCATTTAATTTAGTAGTGTGCCACAACAGTTTCAGTTTCATAACCATGGAAATGATCAGATTCAACCAAAGTAATTAACTCAGGATCAATAGAGAATTCATAATCCTTATCATTAGCATAGATATGAGAAGTATCAAACTTAGGATCATATTTCATTCTTGCTATCAAAGACTTCTCTTTCAGTTTACTCAATAGTTTCCTAACATCATCTCTATCATTACAAGAAAGAACTTCTCTAGTTGTCTCCCCATCTATGACATAACCCTTGGGTAACTTAGGTACATCAACTCTAGTGGGAGAGCTAGGCATAATTGGTGAATCATAATTTTCATCAATTTCAGCATTCTCAAGTTCTTTATCTTTAGCAAGTTGTTCATCAAGAAATTCACCTAGTGGCACAGTATCATCAAGCAGAGTACTAGCATCATCATAAGTATCATTCATAGCAGAAGTAACATAATCAGTTACTTGCCATATATTAGATTGTACAGCAGGTGGTGGTGTCTTAAGTCTACCTAAAATAGAAGGTGAATCAAGTGCAGAGTGTGAGGGCAGTTCCTTTCCTCCCCTCGTCTTAGAGGGTACGATCTTGGTCTTAGCATCTTTCATATTCTTCATAGTGATCAGCAGATATAATTGCCAAGTGATTCAACAAATAGAGTTATGCTCCCCATCAACGGCGCCAAAAAAAAGGTCTTGATGACCCACAAGTATAGGGGATCACAACAATCTTCGATGGTAGTATTTCACCAAATTTATTGATTTGGCACAACGGGGGCCAAAGAATATTTGTGTGTATTAGCAGTTGAGTTGCCAATTCAATCACACCTGGAGAACTAAATATCTGCACCAAAGTGTTTACTAGCATAGTATTATGATAGTTTGATAGTAGTAGTAACAATAGCAATAGTAACGGACCAGTAACAGCAGCAACAACGGTAGGAATTTATCAAAGATCAACATGAGAAAAGCGTAGGCATTGGGTCAGTGATGGAAATTTGCTTTGGATGACATTCATCATATAACAGTCACAACCTAGAGTGATACAGAATAGCTCAAATTCATGTAGGCATGTATTTCGTATATATATATTCAGACGTGCTTATAATAAGAACTTTCATGACATCTTTTATCCTACCCTCCCATGGCAACGGGGTCCATAAGGAAACTAAGGGATATTAAGGCCTCCTTTTAATAGAGAATCAGAACAAGGCATTAACACATGGTGAATATATGAACTCCTTGAATTATAGTCATCCTCGGAGAGTATCCCAACTATTGTCACTCTGGGGTCTACGGATCAGAACAAGAACAAGTGCATATAACTAGCAGATAGGATCAAGAACTCAAATATATTCATGAAAACATAGAGGGTTCAGATATGAAATCATGGCACTCAAGCCCTAGTGACAAGCATTAATCATAGCAAAGTCATAGAAACATCAATTACATAACATAGTGGATACTATGGATCAAGCCCTAACAAATTGACTCGATTACATGACAAATCTCATCCAACTCCAACACCGTCCAGCAAGCCTAGGAAGGAATTACTCACTCCCGGTGGTGAGCATCATGAAGTTGTTGATGAAGAAGGGTTGGTGATGATGATGGTGAGGAATCCCCCTCTCCAGAGCCCCAAACTAACTCTAGATCAGCCCTCCCGATGAAGAACCAGAGGTGGCGGCGGTTTCATATCATAAAACGTGATGAAACTTCTTCTCCTATTTTTTTTCTTGGGAAGGCGGTATTTGTGGAGTTGAGATTAGGGTCAGCGGAGCCTTGTGGGCTACACAAGGTAATAGGGCGCGCCCCGGGTGTGGTCTCGCCTTGTTGTCTTGTGGCAACAGGTGGGCCCCCGCCAGTGGATCTTCGTTCCAGTATTTTTCTTTTATTCCATAAACAATCTCTAGAAAGTTTCGTTCAATTCCGAGAACTTTTATTTCTGCACAAAAAACAACACCACGGTAGTTCTGCTGAGAACAACATCAGTACGGGTTAGTTTCGTTCACATCATGTAAATTAGAGTCCAAAACAGGAGCAAAAACGCTTGGAAAAGTAGATACGATGGAGACATATCAATTTCTACACTGAATTACATTGTTTAGTCGCTACTTGAACTTCAGAGGTGCTCCGCATTTATGTTTTGCGGTCTTAGAAAGGAATAGCGAGATAACATTATATCATATTGTACTATGGTCATTTTGGTAAAGTGTTGATATTTGAGATATATTATTATTATTCACTAGTTGATTATGTTATTGATATGAGTAAATGTGGTTGGTAAGTATTATCATATATATGGTTACTCCATCATCTTTGCTCCAATCCGATCACTAGATAAATTTATGTGCATCTACAAAAGCAAATGAGTTTGTAAAAGTCTTTCCTAATCACTTTCAGTTTGTCAACGGAATTTCTTGAGGACAAGTGATGTCTACTAAGCAACTTTATTCTTGTAGACTTTGTTGGGCCTCCAAGCATAGAGTTTTGTTGGACAGTAGCAAATTTTCCTCAAGTAGATGACCTAAGGTTTATCAATCCATGGGAGGTGTAGGATGGTACGTGTCCGACGTATCTATAATATTTATTGTTCCATGCTATTATACTATCCATATTGGATGTTTTATATGCATTATTATGCCGTTTTTATATCATTTTTTGGGACTAATCTATTAACCTAGTGCCCAGTGCTAGTTGCTATTTTTTTCCTTGTTTTTGTCTTTTATAGAAAATCAATACCAAACGGAGTCCAAATGGAACGAAACTTCTTGACGATTTTTCTTGGACCACAAGACAACCACGAAGCTTTGGGAGGAGGCCAGAGGAGCCACGAGAGGGCCACAAGCCCTAGAGGCGCGCCCTAGGGGGGCTCCCGCCAAGCTTGTGGGCCCCTCGGGACTCCCCTAACCCTAATCTCAGCTCCATAAATACCCAAATATTCCCCGTATACCATAGGGCACACCAAAAATAGTTTTCCACCGGCGCAAGCTTCTGTTCTCATGAGATCCCATCTTGGGGCCTTTTCCAGTACTCTGGCGGAGGGGGCTTCGATCACGGAGGGCCTCTACACCAACCTTGATGCCCTTCTGATGATGTGTGATTAGTTTACCACAGACCTACAGGTCCATAGCTAGTAGCTAGACGGCTTCTTCTCTCTCTCTCTCTCCCTTTGATCTTCAATACAATGTTCTCCTTGATGTTCTTGGAGATCTATTCGATGTAATCTTCTCTTGCGGTGTGTTTGTTGAGATCCGATGAATTGTTGATTTATGATCAGATTATCTATGAATATTATTTGAGTCTTATCTGAACTCTTTTATGCATGATTAAGATAGCTTTGTATTTCTCTACGATCTATTGATTTGGTTTGGCCAATTAGATTGATATATCTTGCAATGGGAGAGGTGCTTTGTTTTGGGTTCAATCTTGCGGTGTCCTCACTCAGTGACAGAAGGGATAGCGATGCACCTATTTGTATTGTTGCCATTAAGGATAAAAAGATGGGGTTTTACCATATTGATTGGATCTATCCCTCTACATCATGTCATCTTTCTTAAGGCGTTACTCCGTTCTTGTTAACTTAATACACTAGATGCATGCTGGATAGCGGTCGACATGTGGAGTAATAGTAGTAGATGCAGGCAGTAGTCGATCTACTTGTCATGGACGTGATGCCTATATTCATGATCATTGCCTTAGATATCGTCATAACTATGCGCTTTTTTTATCAATTGCTCAACAGTAATTTGTTTACCCACCGTATGCTTTCATTATGAGAGAAGCCTCTAGTGAAACCTATGGCCCCTGGGTCTATTTTTATCATATTATTTTCAGATGTATAAAACCAAAAACCCAAAAATTGCTTGCTGCAATTTATTTACTTTTATTTAGTTTTACACTTTTATTTATCTTTTATACCTATCGCTACCAGATGTCATCCTTGCAAGTACCGTGAAGGAATTGAAAACCCCTTTATTGCGTTGGGTGGAAGTTTTCGTTTGTTTGCGTAGGTGCTATCATTGGATACTTGTGTGTTCCTACTACTGGATTGATACCTTGGTTCTTAACTGAGGTAAATACTTATCTCTACTTTGCTTCATCACCCTTTCCTCTTCAAGGGAAAAACCAACGCAAACTCAAGAAGTAGCATAGGATGAAGACGATTCTCTCCCAAACAATCCAGCAATCAAAATACAAAGAGTCTCTTGTGTCCCAAACACACCCTATACAATTGTCAGTTGTGTAGTTGCAGCAACTCAGCAAAGATATGACGATAGATGTCTAATATAGATGATAAAATAGGTTTTTGAAGTATGAACAAATAAAAATAGCAAGGTAATCAATAATAAAAGTGTGTGGAAATAGTGTATCAATGCTTAGAAGCAATACCTAGGTTCATACTTTCACTTGTGCAATCTCTCAATATCATTAGCATAACTGAACCGCATGACAATCCCTCAAAGTGCAGGAAAGAATCATTCAAAAGCTTCTATTTCTATTGGATAAAGTAGGATGAAATTGTGTAGATAGCAAACCAACTCAAAGTTATGTTTCCAATCCATCTATTGATCCACCCCCAAAGTGTCCCGTTTAGTCCTAGAGATGTTACTACGACAATGCCATATGATACATAGCCTTCAACCCTTATGTCACCTAGAGTACCCCAATTTCACCACGGGTATCCGCGAGTTAGATATGCATCAAGCGATCTCAAATTCAAAGAATTCAATCCAACATGAAGAAACCTTAAAGTACAAGACTCAATTCCCAAGAAAAATAAGAGAGGGTGGTGGACATCATGAGATCCAACTTTATTAACAATGATCATGATACACAAAGATCAGAATCCATCAAAAACATGGGAGAGAGAGAGATCCAACTCATAGCTACTAGTACATACCCTTAGTCTCCCGGATGAACTACTCGCACATCATCATGAGAATAGAGGAGAGGTTGCTCCTGATGGTGATGACAGAGATGTCCCTGGCGGTGTCCCCACGCCACCGAAGAAGATGGGAAAGAGGCCCCTGTCGTGTGAGTAAGTCTGATAGTAGAATAGGGTGTACGTAGGAGGAGGCAAGATCCTAGCTATGATGAGGTTGTGCATGCAAGATTTACGAGTTCACGCCCTTCGCGGAGGAAGTAACAGCCCTACGTCTCGGTGCCCGGAGGCTTGGTCGGCTGGATTATGCGTGAAGTTACAGGGGGTGCGAACCCTTGTGCCAGTGGAGGGGGTGGCTTATATAGAGTGCGCCAGGTCCCCAGCCAACCCATGTTACAAGGGGTTCAATGTACATTAAGGTGAGACGGTACTGGTAACGCCAATAATAAATACATATAAATGATCATTAAGACTACGGAGTGAACGCCTGACCGTTGCCATCCTAAGTGACTTTAGACCTTCTGTACGAGTGGTTTCTAGTATGGTCGAATGATTATATCCTCGTCGAATGGAATTGGGTTATCCGAGTGGAATAGTTGGTCGAGTGGGTTGCACTCTAAGGTGATCTGAGTCGGTAGATGCTGCTGCACTTTTGAATGTCTTTGACTCTAGGGAAGTGTCTTTGGGAAGGGCGTCTAGGTCAGGCCTATTACGCAACCCTAGGTACATATCATCATCATTAGCCCCCGAATGGATCGAGGTCCGAGTTGAGGAGGGGTTGAAGATGGCTCCGACCAGATTTTTATGCTTTAGAGGCATTTTACCTGGATCGGTGAACCATGTTGAAACTTCAACTCTATTTTTAGTCGCCTTGATCCATTCAGAGTTTGTCCAGTGAACTTATACTGATATGCTTCGAGTGTTGGAATGGTATGAAATCTTTAGCGCGATTGGTTGCACTGTTGTTCCCGGATCTCGCGGGATTCAAATTTGGGGAAGCGCGCAAGACAGAGAGCACCTTAGTAAACGGAACGGATTAGGCAGGGACGCCTCAATTCTTTTGCCACCTTTTTTGCCATGTACCGAGCGCGCGGCTCTTGTGGGATTTGACAGGATCGCTTGGACCCTCAAGTCAGTCACTCGGAAACTTCTCCATATAAGGCATCAGAGTCGATGTGTTTGCATAGTGCGCCTCATTTTCTCTTCTTCCTCCAATGCTTCTCCTCCATGTCTGCCTCCGCTCCCAACACCACTGCCCTGCCTTTGAGCATTTCGCCGCGATGGGAAAAGACAAGTCGGCGGCCCTCGAGTGCGCGAAGAAGGCGACGGCGGCGGCGAAGGGAAAGAAAACGAGTCAGAGGGGATCGTCGTCGAGATCTGGCCTGCCGCCTGGCTGGATCCAGGGGGACTGGATTCTTTCCATGATCCTGAAGGAAGACCTGGAGGATCTGGCCAGCGGGGGCTTGATCGCCCATAAGTTGTGGAGGCTGCCGGGGAGCGAGACCGAGCCCCAACCTCAAGAGGGTGAGTGCGTTCTGTTAGCCACCCACGTCGACTGAGGTGTCACTCTACCTCCCCATCCTTTCTTCCGGGGTTTTTCTGAACTTCTTCGGTGCCCAACTTCACCACTTTTCTCCCAACACGTTCACGCTCCTTGCCGCGTATGTTTCTTTGTGTGAAAATTTCTTCGGCTGTCGACCGCACTGGGGTTTGTTCAAGCACATTTTCACTTGCCACTCTCAGACCGTGAAGAAGGCAAATCCGAGTGACAAAAAGACGCGTGTGATCCAAATGTGTGGGGGTCTAGGGATTCAGACCAGGGGTAGGAGTACTTTCCTAGTCATGACTCTTCCCGACTCAGTTAGGGGGTGGCAGTCGACTTGGTTCTACTGCCGTGACGTCCGAACTTCGGGTCAGTCGACCGGTCTTCCTCCCTTCTCCATTGACCGAGTCCAGCAGCCCTCTTCCCTTATCATGACACCAGTAGAGAAAGGAGAGATATCCATGTTAGTCGACCGAGTGGTCCAGCTGGTTCATGATGGCGTGACTGGCATGGATTTCCTGGAATTGTATCTCAGTAGGGGTATCCAACCCCTTGAAGCTTGCAACCACCCGATGTGGATGTATTCGGGTCCCAACGACACCGCCCGGGTCGACCCAGAAGAAGTTTCCAAGGAGATAGTGGAGCAATGGTTGTGGAGTATCACTGGTAATAAAGATAACCCAGAGGGTCCAGGAGAGTCACTCCATTCAATGCTGATAACGAGCCGGATAAGGGCTGGCTTCTGTAACCGAGTGTCTCTTTATACTGATTTGTGACTGTCGTTGAATCTGATTGGTGCCTGCACAACTTCTTGCCTTGCAGATTTATACTGAAATGTACTCGATGCCGAATGGAGAACAAGTCCAGGAGGGAGCCGAGAGTGAAGGCGAGAGTGTCGATTATAAATCTGAAGACGAAAGTGACGATGATGATGACGACTTGAGCAGCGGCGAGGAAGTCGACTCACCGCCTCGCTCTGAAAGACGTTCCAAGTAGACGCACGACCCAGCAGGTGGATGTGGCAAAGCGGTTGTGTCGAGCGTGCAGGTGCTGAAGCGCACTCGGACATCCACTCCCGATCTGACGAAGAAGGCCCCAAAACAGGCCAAGGTTGCGCCTACGAAGACTCGGAAGGCCTTGCCACATATCAAGGTGGACGTCCCTAATGCCTATACGTAAGTATTTTGCTTCATCACTTTGCTTTTGCGTCGTTTGGGAACCTTTGTACTTCAGTCGACTGCTTCTCCAGCTTGACCGAGCGAGTTCTGAAACTTGCAGTGCTGCTACTTCCGGGACTTCCATTTACAAGGATGAAGATGATGAGGAAACTGAAGATGCGGCTACTTCCAAAGCGGGTATGACTTCTGCCATCTTGCCTTCATTTCGTAAATTAATTTATCAGTCGACTGAAGCCTTGTGGTCGAGTCTTTGCAGCGCTGCAGAATGTTATTGAACTTCGAGACGACGATGAAGATATGCCCTAGAAGTCTACGGGAAGGAGGGGCAGGACCTCGGGCAGGAGGGTTCCAGCCAGCAAGGCACCTCAGACGATGTCAGTGCTAGAACCAGCGACCCAGCAGTCTGGAGACCTCAATCGAGCTTCTATTACCTTTGTCAATCCGGTGTCGACTGAACGTCCTCCGGCGTGGACTGTCCAAGTCCCTGCTTCGTCCGTGCAACTCCATGCCTTAGATCCTCAGGTTGCTGCGACTATTCCACCAGCTCCGCTTTTCGTCACCCATCATGTCCCGGAGGATGAAGTGAGCGCTGCCAAGGAAGCTATACGCCAGGTAGGCCTTATGATGGAGTAGATGAAAGTGGTGTGCGACGCCAGTCAGGCTGCTTATGACGCCAGCTCAGCACTCCAGACCAACATTCAGGTTAGCTGATTTCCGACTGATCTTTTAGCTTGACGCTTGTTCTGTTAGGATATGCTACCCGAAACCTTTAATGTGCAACTATTGTCAGTCTGCACCTTCCATCTGTACACCCACTGGGTGTTTCAACTTGTGCTGAGTAATTTTTCCACTTGAGTCAACTAGGTTGCGTCGATTGTATCTTTGAACTAGTGGGGGCACGCAGAGTGCACCCACTGGGTGTAGTCCCCGAGGCCGCCGTCGAATGTGTGATTCGGCGGGGGTCTCGATAAAAATGTCTCTTTACAGTTCTTCCACTCGGTCTAGATAGGTCTTGTCGAGTGAAATATGGACCAGTGGGGGCATGCTGAGTGCACCCACTAGGTGTAGTCCCCGAGACCGCAGTCGGCTGCGGGCAGTCGGCTGTGGTCTGATAATAACTGTTGCTTTCTTTTCTTTTTTTCTCTCGAATGGACGGACCAAGTCGATTGGAAAGTCGAACCAGTGGGGGCACGCTAAGTGCACCCACCGGGTGTAGTCCCCGAGACTACTGTTGAATGTATGATTCGACAGTAGTCTTAGAACTCATTTTGTCGTACCAAATAGAACTTGTGTTTTATCGCTCAGAATCAATCAAATCTTTGTTTTTGTCGACTGATTGTCCACTAACTGAAGAGATCTTGCAAGCTCAGGGCTCGGTTTGCTGACTTGGAGAAGAAACAGATTCAGCTCAAGCTTGATCTAGAACTGGCAAAGCAAAATCTGCAGAAGGCTAAGGATGAAGCAACTGCTATGGGAGGTAACCATTTGTCAATTGTTTATTTTATCCGCTTTACTTTTCGCCTTTTGAACTGAGTGACTCCACTCGAACATATGTGCGTAGTGAAAACATACTACTCCAAGCTCGACTGAAGAATGTTATTTCTTTAGAGAAAATGAAGCAGGCGCTAGAGCAGAAGGGCCTTGATCTTGCCGCAACTCAGAAAACGGCGCTGGAAAGAACTGAACTTGCCGACAAGAAGCTAGCTTCAGTCGGCAAGAGAGAAGAGGAGAACGCCAAACTGAAGACTGCCATTAGCGAAGCCAACAAAGAAGTCGCGCAGCTGAAGAAGGACATGGTGGCTCTGACTGACAGAGTTGGAGACCTTACTTAGAAGAGGGATGAGCTGGAGGTTTATCTGGGAGGACTCGCCAAGAAGCTGTTCCTTATGCTTGAAGGTACTTCCTCTTGTCCGACTGATTTGCCACTGTCGACTCTTTATATAGCTGTCGACTCATTATTTCTATGTGCGTGCAGAATTCTGTCAAAACTTCGAGGAAGAAACTAGGAGGATTGAAACGAGCTTCGACCCTATCAACTCCCCTGTTAAGGATGAAGCTGTCATGAACGTGCTCCGACTGGAATCTCGCCTTGCTAGTGCCATGGACTATCTCGCACGATTGAAGGTGGCAGTGTCGCGGATCGACACGGCGCTCGGGCCAAGGGTGACATTCCAAAATGACCTCGAGTCTCTGATGACTTGACTCAATGAGATTCCCGGTCGAGTGCAGGAGTGGAAGAAGCCATCTGCCCGATGTGGTGCTGATGTGGCTCTGTCTCTGGTTCGCGTCCACTTCAAAGAGGCCTAGGAAGAGAAGCTAGCAGCACTCAAAGTTGCCAACACTAAAAAGCTTCACTTCGAGTCTTTGATGAGACCTTCCTCGAAGCAACCTCTCGCATTGCAGATGGAATCTACCTGGACGAGTTCATCAAGCCTGCCAGCCCTCCCCCAGTGGAGTAAACAAACTTTATGCTGTGATTAAATTTGCCTCGGAATGCCGACTGGTTTTGTAATCGTTCAACTCCTTCGGGCCTGATGCCTAAGCACTTTTATCTGCGGTTCTGAACCTTGCGAGACTTATCTGAACTTGGTTTTTCTTTAACTATGTTTGCCTTCATCTTTGCTGCTTTTGAATCTCTTGACTCCGAGTGAAACTTGACTCTTCACTCGGAAATGCCATTGGATTTGTGACGCAGCTCTGATGAGAAGGGTTGTGGGCATGAGCATTAGGTGCTGCACACGACCTGTACCTCGTCGTCCTTGCGGATAAGGATGGAGGACACATTATACTTGTGATGCAGCTCCGTCGAGTGAGTCATGGACAAGAGCACTAGGTGCTGTGCACGACCTGCACCTCGTCGTCCTTGCGGATTAGGATGGAGCGCACGTTATACTTGTGACGCAACTCCGTCAAGTGGGTCATGGACAAGAGCACTAGGTGTTGTGCATGACCTGCACCTCGTCGTCCTTGTGGATCAGGATGGAGCACACGTTGTACTTGTGACTCGGCCACTAGGTATTGTCTTTGACTTACGCGAGTACGAGACTGTGATGTCTACTACACAACCTTCTTCTTGTAGATGTTGTTGGGCGTCCAAGTGCAGAGGTTTGTAGGACAATAGCTAATTTCCCTCAAGTAGATGACCTAAGGTTTATCAATCCGTGGGAGGCGTAGGATGAAGATGGTCTCTCTCAAACAACCCTGCAACCAATTAACAAAGAGTCTCTTGTGTCCCCAACACACCCAATACAATGGTAAATTGTATAGGTGCACTAGTTCGGCAAAGAGATGGTGACACAAGTGCAATATGGATGGTAGATATAGGTTTTTGTAATATGAAAATATGAAAACAGCAAGGTAACTAATGATAAAAGTGAGCACAAACGGTATTGCAATGTGTTGAAACAAGGCCTAGGGTTCATACTTTCACTAGTGCAAGTTCTCTCAACAATAATAACATAATTGGATCATATAACTATCCCTCAACATGCAACAAAATATTATTGTAGGGTACGAAACCACCTCAAAGTTATCCTTTCTGATCGATCTATTCAAGAGTCCGTAGTAAAATAACACGAAGCTATTCCTTCCGTTCAATCTATCATAGAGTTTGTACTAGAATAACACCTTAAGATACAAATCAACCAAAACCCTAATGTCACCTAGATACTCCAATGTCACCACAAGTATCTGTGGGTATGATTATACGATATGCATCACACAATCTCAGATTCATCTATTCAACCAACACAAAGAACTTCAAAGAGTGCCCCAAAGTTTCTACTGGAGAGTCAAGACGAAAACGTGTGCCAACCCCTATGCACAAATTCACGAGGTCACTGAACCACAAGTTGATCACCAAAACATACATCAAGTAGATCACGTGAATATCCCATTGTCACCATAAATAAGCACATGCAAGACATACATCAAGTGTTCTCAAATTCTTAAAGACTCAATTCGATAAGATAACTTCAAAGGGAAAACTCAATCCATTACAAGAGTGTAGAGGGGGAGAAACATCATAAGATCCAACTATAATAGCAAAGCTCGCGATACATCAAGATCGTGCCAAATCAAGAACACGAGAGAGAGAGATCAAACCCATAGCTACTGGTACATACCCTCAGCGCTGAGGGTGAACTACTCCCTCCTCGTCATGCAGAGCGTCCGGATGATAAAGATGGCCACCGGTGATGGATCCCCCCTCCGGCAGGGTGCCAGAACAGGGTCCCGATTGGTTTTTGGTGGCTACAGAGGCTTGCGGCGGCGGAACTCCTGATTTAGGTTATGTTCTGGAAGTTTGGGTATATATAAGAGGTGTTGGCGTCGGGAACAAGTCAGGGGGGCTCCGAGGCGGCCACGAGGTAGGGGGGCACGCCCCCAACCCTCGTGGGTGCCTCGGGACTCTTCTAGCCCATCTCCGTACTCGGTGGGCTTCTTTTGGTCCAAAAATAATCTCCGTGAAATTTCAGGTCAATTGAACTCCGTTTGGTTTTCCTTTTCTGTGATACTCAAAAACAAGGAAAAACTGAAGCTAGCACTGGGCTCTAGGTTAATAGGTTAGTCCCAAAAATCATATACAATAGCGTATTAATGCATATAAAACATCCTAGATGGATAATATAACAGCATGGAACAATAAAAAAATATAGATACGTTGGATACGTATCAGCATCCCCAAGCTTAATTCCTGCTCGTCCTCGAGTAGGTAAATGATAAAAACAGAATTTTTGATGTGGAATGCTACCTAACATAATTTATCAATGTAATCTTCTTTATTGTGGCATGAATCTTCAGATCCAAAAGATTCAAGACAAAAGTTTAATATTGACATAAAAATTATAATACTTCAAGCACACTAACCAAGCAATTATGTCTTCTCAAAATAACATAGCCAAAGAAAGCTCATCCCTACAAAATCATATAGTTTGGCTATGCTCCATCTTCGTCACACAAAAACGCTCTCATCATGCACAACCCCGATGACAAGCCAAGCAATTGTTTCATACTTTAGTATTTTCAAACTTTTTCGACTTTCACGCAATACATGAGCGTAAGCCATGAACATAGCACTATGGGTGGAATAGAATATAATGACGGGGGTTGTGTGGAGAAGACAAAGAATAAGAAAGTCTCACATTGACGCGGCTAATCAATGGGCTATGGAGATGCCCATCAATTGATGTCAATGCGAGGAGTATGGATTGCCATGCAACGGATGCACTAGAGCTATAAATGTATGAAAGCTCAACAAAAGAAACTAAGTGGGTGTGCATCCAACTTGCTTGCTCACGAAGACCTAGGTCATTTGAGGAAGCCCATTGTTGGAATATACAAGCCAAGTTCTATAATGAAAAACTCCCACTAGTATATGAAAGTGACAATATAAGAGACTCTCTATCATGAAGATCATGGTGCTACTTTGAAGCACAAGTGTGGAAAAAGGATAGTAGCATTGTCCCTTTCATTCTTTTTTTTTCTTTTTTTAGTTGGCCTTATATATATATATATATATATATATATATATATATATATATATATATATATATATATATATATATATATATATGGCCTTTCTTTTTTTTTCCTTTTTTCTTCTTTTTTTTATTTGGCTTGCGGCGGCGGAACTCTTGATCTAGGTTATATTCTGGAAGTTTGGGTATATATAAGAGGTGTTGGTGTCGGGAACAAGTCAGGGGGGCCTCTGAGGCGGCCACGAGGTAGGGGGGCGCACCAGGGGGGTAGGGCGTGCCCCCACCCTCGTGGGTGCCTCGGGACTCTTCTGGCCCATCTCTGATAATCTGTGGGCTTCTTCTGGTCCAAAAATAATCTCCGTGAAATTTCAGGTGACTCCGTTTGGTTTTCCTTTTCTGCGATACTCAAAAACAAGGAAAAAACAGAAGCTGGCACTGGGCTCTAGGTTAATAGGTTAGTCCCAAAAATCTTATAAAATAGCATATAAATGCGTATAAAACATCCTAGATGGATAATATAATAGCATGGAACAATAAAAAATTATAGATACGTTGGAGACATATCAGACTGCAACTAAGCCTCCGAGTGAGAGGGTTGCCCTACACTCGCTATGATTTTTAAAACTTAGGCGAGTACAGGACTGCATCTAAGCCTCCGACTGAGAGGGCTGCTCTTCACTCGATAGGATTTTTAAAACTTAGGCGAGTACGGGACCGCGGCTAAGCCTCCGAGTGAGAGGGTTGCTCTTCACTCAGTAGGATTTTAAAACTTAGGCGAGTACGGGACTGCAGCTAAGCCCCCGAGTGAGAGTGTTGCTCTTCACTCGGTAGGATTTTTAAAACTTAGGCGAGTACAAGACTGCAGCTAAGCCCCCGAGTGAGAGGGTTGCTCTTCACTCGGTAGGATTTTTAAAACTTAGGCGAGTACGAGACTGCAGCTAAGCCCCTGAGTGAGAGGGTTGCTCTTCACTCGGTAGGATTTTTAAAACTTAGGCGAGTACGGGACTGCAGCTAAGCCCCCGAGTGAGAGGGTTGCCCTTCACTCGGTAGGATTTTTTTAAAATTTTAGGCGAGTATGGGACTACAGCTAAGCCCCCGAGTGAGAGGGTTGCTCTTCACTCGGTAGGATTTTTAAAACTTAGGCGAGTATGGGTCTGCAGCTAAGCCCCCGAGTGAGAGGGTTGCCCTTCACTTGGTAGGATTTTTTTAAAACTTAGGCGAGTACGGGACTGCAGCTAAGCCCCCGAGTGAGAGGGTTGCTCTTCACTCGGTAGGATTTTTGAAACTTAGGCGAATCAGGTTCGTGGCTAAGCCCCCGAGTGGGAGGATTTCTCTTCACTCGGAGTAGTTTTTGAAACTTAGGCGAATGAGGTTCGTAGATAAGCCACCCACTGGGTTTTTTTGAACACATGCATATGTAACAACAATTATTAGTAGACGGTAAAACTGCGTCTTTGATAAACAAACTGAAAGGTACTTCTTATTACATTTCATCAGTCTGAATGCTTAAGTATAAAAATGGCGGAGCAGCTCCACATTCCAAGCGCGTGGATCATCTTTCTTCTATTCCACATTGTAGAGGTGATACGCTCCATTGTGGAGCACTTTGGTGATGATGAAGGGACCTTCCCAAGCAGGAGCAAGCTTGTGAGGCCGTTGCTGATCCACTCGGAGCACAAGGTCTCCTTCCTGAAATGCTCAACCGCTCACGTTTCTGGCATGGAAGCGATGGAGGTCTTGCTGATAAATGGTCGACCGGATCAAGGCCATCTCTCTCTCTTCTTCCAGAAGGTCAACAGCATCTTACCGAGCCTGTTCCGCTTCAGTTTCTGAGAAAAGTTCTACTCGGGGCGCTTTGTGAAGCAAATCACTCGACAGCACGGCTTCAGCTCCATAGACCATGAAGAAGGGAGTCCGACCAGTCGATCGATTTGGCGTCTAGTCAAGCACCTACCGCATGCTTGAGGTCACGCATCAACCGGGGTTTCAACCCTTGGAGGATCAAACCATTTGCTCTCTCTGCCTTCCCATTCGACTACGGATGCGCGACAGACGCGTAGTCGACCTGAGTTCCTTGGGAGGCGTAGAATGCTCTGAACTCATCAGAATCAAAGTTGGAGCCATTATCTGTGATAATACTATGAAGGACTCCATATCTGAAAGTCTACTCTCTGATGAAACTGATGGCAGTGCTTGAATCGAGATTCTTGATAGGCTTGGCTTCGATCCATTTAGTGAACTTGTCGACTGCTACAAGCAAATGAGTGAAACCACTTCTGATGGTCCTCAGGGGTCCAACCATATCCAATCCCGAAACAGCAAACGGCCAGACGAGTGGAATGGTTTGCAGGCTTGTGGGACATGTTGGAGTAGAATTGACAGCCCTCACACTTGTTGACTATTTATTTTGCCATTTCATTTGCTCGCGGCCAGTAGAAACCCGCTCGGTATGCTTTGGCCACGATAGTCTGAGAGGACGCATGGTGACCACAGGTCCCTGAGTGGATATCATTGAGAATCATTCGACCTTCTTCTGGCGTGATGCATCGGTGAGCAACTCCAGTAACACTCTCTTTGTAGAGCTGTCCACCTATCATGGTAAAGTCTTTGGATCGACGAACAATCTGACGGGCCTCATCTTCATCCTCTAGAAGCTCCTTCCTGAGCAGATATGCAATATATGGCACTGTCCAGTCGGGAGTGACGACCAAAACCTCCATGATCAGGTCGACCACGGCTGGGATTTCAACTTCAGTCGGATCAGTAGAACTTTTTGGTTGCGGGGGCTCTACTGTGAAAGGATCCTCTTGAACTAACAGAGTGCGGAGATGCTCCAAGCATTACTGTGAATAGGCTCGCGCTTGGAGCCTATCTTCGCCAGATCATCAGCTGCTTGATTCTTGACTCGGGGTATGTGGTGGAGCTCTAACCCCTCAAACTTCTTTTTCCAACTTTCTCACTTCATTGCATTAGCCAGTCATAGCTGGGCTCCTGATGTCCCATTCCTTCATCACTTGATTAACCACTAAATCTGAGTCGCCATAAACCATTAGGCGACGGACGCCGAGTGAAATGGCCATACGCAACCCGTACAGAAGTGCCTCATATTCAGCTTCATTGTTGGAGGAATCAAAGTGAATCTGGAGAACATAACTGAGTTTGTCGCCCAGCGGGGATACCAGGACTACTCCAGCACTAGAACCATTCAGCATCTTGGACCCATCAAAGAACATAGTCCAATGTTGTGAGTGAAAATCCGAGTCGGTTGTTGCTCCTCACTCCACTTGGCAAGGATATCTGCTATTGCTTGGGATTTGATTGCTTTCTTTGCCTCAAACTTGATATCCAACGGAAGGAGTTCAATCGCCCACTTTGCCACTCGACCAGTTGCATCTTTGTTGTTCAGAATTTCTGACAATGGAGCAACACTGATGACTGAAACCGAGTGATCTGAAAAGTAGTGTGCAACTTTCTTTGTCGTCAAATAAATTCCATAAACAATCTTCTGATAATGCGGATATCTATGCTTGGATAGAGTCAAGACTTCAGAAATATAGCACACTGGGCGCTGAACTTAATAGGCTTTGCCTTCTTCTTCCCGCTCGACCGTGAGCACTATACTGACAACTTGCCCAGTGGCTGCAATATAAAGTAGTAAAGGCTCTTTGCTGATTGGGGCAGCAAGCACCGGCTGGGTGGAAAGCAGGGCTTTGATCTCTACAAACGCTGCGTCAGCTTCAGGAGTCCACTCGAACTTGTCAGATTTCTTCATCAGTCGGTAAAGAGGTAATGCATTTTCAATGAGACGAGAAATGAATCGTGTCAATGCAGCCAAACAACCAGTAAGCTTCTGAACATCATGCACATGCACAAGGCGTTTCATTCACAGGATGCCACCAACTTTCTCAGGGTTTGCATCGATCCCTCGTTCGGAAATGAGGGGACCGAGTAACTTTCCGCCTGGGACTCCAAATGTGCACTTCGACGGATTAAGCTTGATATCATATCTTCTCAGATTGGCAAAGGTTTCGGCGAGGTCAGTCAGTAGATCGGAACCTTTACGTGACTTGACCATGATGTCCTCCTTGTATGCTTCCACATTCTGACTGATTTGAGTGAGTAGGCACTTCTGAATCATGCGCATGAATGTGGCACCAACATTCTTGAGACCAAAGGGCATGGTAACATAGCAAAAGCACCCGAATGGGGTGATAAAAGTTGTTTTTATTTCGTCGGGTCCGTATAGTCGGATCTGATGGTACCCAGAATAAGCGTCCAAAAAGGACAAACGCTCGCATCCCACAGTCGAGTCGACAATTTGATCGATGTGGGGCAGAGGGAAATGATCTTTCGGGCAGGCCCGATTGATATGCTTGAAGTCGATGCACATGCAAAGTGAACATCTTTCTTGGGGACCATGACAACATTGGCGAGCCACACGGAGTGGTATATCTCGCGGATGAACTTAGCTGCCAGAAGTCGAGCCACCTCTTCAACAATTGCCTTCCTCTTCTCCATGGCGGACCAATGGAGATGCTCTTTGACATGTTTTGCTTTCGGGTCGATTCGCAAGCGGTGCTCAGCCAATCCCCTGGGTACACCCGGCATGTCAGAAGGTTTCCATGCAAAGATGTCCCAGTTCTCACGGAGGAACTGGATGAGCGCTCCTTCCTATTTGCTGTCAAGTCTTGTTGAAATATGAGTCGGAGCAGCATTGGGATCGGTCAGGTGAATGTGAACTTGCTTTGTTTCACCAGACGACTAAAATGCAGACTCTGAAGCAGGCTTCTTGGCACGTAACAAATCACTCGGATCTGCGGTCTTCTGGTATTCTTGCATTTCCGCTGCTGCCATCTGTTCATCGGCAATCTTTGAGCCCTTCTGGAGGCACTCTTCCGCTCTCTGCCGATTACCAGTGATTGTCATGACGCCCTTGGGACCAGACATCTTCAGCTTGAGGTATATGTAACACGGTCGAGCCATGAAACGAGCATATGCAGGTCTGCCGAGACTAGCATGATAAGCACTGTGAAAATCCACAACTTCAAATGTCAACTTTTCTTTGCGGTAATTCTTCGAATCACCGAAAACCACGTCAAGAGTGATCTGGCCGAGTGAATAGGCTTTCTTCCCTGGGATGACAACGTGGAATCGCATATTGCTTTCGCTGACCTTGGACATCGGAATGCCCATCTCTCGGAGAATCTCAGCATACAAAATGTTCAGGCCACTACCACCATCCGTCAGAACTTTGGTCAGTCGAGTGCCCCCAACGACTGGGTCGACCACCAACGCTTGCCGCCCTGGGGTTGCAACATGCGCTGGATGGTCAGACTGGTCGAATGTAATAGGAGTCTTCGACCACTTCAGATATGTTGTCGTTGCCGGGGCAATCATGTTTACTTCTTTGTTGTTGACTTTCAGTCGACTTTTGCTCTCAACGTCAGCAAAAATCACCAAAGTGGGATTGACATTGGGGTAACCACCATCTTCCTCTTTGTCTTCATCCTTATCATATTCCTTCTCTTTCTCACTGGGCTGGCCCTCTCGGAATTGCTGGATAAGGAATCGACACTGTCGAGTTGTATGCTTGGGATAAATCAGGTTCCCCTCTTCATCCTTCTTGGTGTGTATATGACACGGCAAATCTAACACATCATATCCTGCTTGATCTTTCACCTTCTTGGGGATCCAGGCCCCTTCGGATTTCCTTTGAATTTTCCTGGGTTCACAACTGCGGCTTCACCAGGGCCCGCTGGCTCAGCTTTGCGCTTCTATTTTCGACTGGAATTACCTCCTCCGGTGTCCTGGGCGAGTGGTTTGCTCTTGCCACCGCGGAGTCGGTCTTCTTCCTCGCCGTTAGCGTACCGAGTGGCCATTTCCATCATTCGGGTCAGGGTCATATCTCCTGTCCGACCGAACTTCAGGTTAAGCTCTCTGTACCGAACGCCCTCCTTGAAGGCGTAAACTGCTTGGTGTTGAGACACATTTTCCACTGTGTGATGCAAAGTGGTCCACCTCTGGATGTAATGCCTCAAGGTTTCATTCGGTTTCTGTACACAATGCTGCAACTCAACCAGCCATGCGGGACGTTTGCAAGTGCCTTCAAATGTTCTGACAAACACTTAGGCCAACTCTTTTCCCAACTGTATATACTACCAAGGGCCAACTGATTCAACCAAGCTCTGGCCGAACCTTCCAACATCAGGGGAAGATGCTTCATGGCTACCTCATCATTACCACCACCAATCTGCACAGCCACTCGGTAATCTTCCAGCCAAGTGTCAGGCTTTGACTCACCAAAGAAGTTGCTCACTCATGTTGCCAAACTGAAGTTGGGAGGGATCTCTGCAGCTCTGATAGCTCTGTAGAAGCACTTAGGTCAGGAGACGTGTACTCTGCTGCCAGTCGGAAGATCTCTGCCCAGCCCTTCTCTGTGTGCCCGATTTCTGTCGAGCAGACCTTGTACAAGAATTGACCTTGCATCAAACCCGTGCTCCCTTGGGTCGACGAGAACCCTCCGCTCATCGCAATACAGGCGCCTATCAACATACTGCCGGGGCGCGTATGACCCGCCCCTCGGAGGGGGCGTAGGCACTCGACGGCGGTCATCACAGCCGAGTCGATGATCATACTGCTCATGATTCCGACCCAGATACTGCTCGTGGTGGTGCCCACGTTCCTCACGCTGCAGAGGCGATCTTGGGCTATGAGCCGACTGGACTATATCTGCCACCACAGACCTATTGTGGATCCTGTTACGAGACTGAGAAACTGCTGTGCTCTGCTCACTTGCTGCCCGGAGCAATGCTCGGATCTGCATCAGGCCTCTACCAGCCTCTGATTGGGACGGCTGAGTCGACTCTGCTATACGGGCTACAGCTGTAAGATTCTGAATCGGAGTGCGGTATACCTGAGGTTTAGGCGGGAACAATTATCACTGACGTCGACTGGATTCGGGGATTTGTCGTCGAACGCGCTTGTCGAGTGAGTGCTGAAGGTTCTCCAGCCGTGTGCGCTCAGCCAAAGTGCCCAGGCGCGCAACCTCCAAGGCCCGAGCCTCGGGGTCTCTCCGATGATAGGAGTGTGGAGTGCCTCCATGTTGCGGCAGTGTAGTTCATCCCTCTACTGCGAAGTGAGGGCTTCGGGATGGTATTCCTCATGAAGACGCGACAGATCGCCGCCGCCATCGCTGCCACCGCCGCGACGGAAAGCAGGCGGGTTGCACGGCGTGTCGACCATGAGGACTTCTGCCGCAGGGTCGCTGCTGTCGCACTCGGACAGGGTCTCGATGAAGCCAGTCGTCAGGTCGAAAAGCCCGTAGAGAGATTCGTCGGGCTCGATTGCCGCGACTTGAGGGGTGGCCGACTGACAGGCCACCTCATGCTTTACCCACCGCTGAAGCCGCGATCGACCAGATCGCTTGCGGCGACGTGCAGAGGGGAGCGAAGGCGTTGCAGGAGACGACCGATACTGAGTCGACGGCTGCCACAGAAGAACGCACGGACGCACGTGCGAAAGTGCGTCGCCCCGTGGACGGGAAGCGTCTCGACGTCGAGGGGGCCTCCTGGAGCCAGGCGGAGTCGTCGGCGATGAAAACGAGCACGCCAGACAGATCTCGCAGCCCTCAGCCAAACCACCGCCGGAAACCATGATGATGGAGATCGAGAAAATCGCAACCTCACCGGAAGTCGCTAAGAGACCAGCCCCACGGTGGGTGCCAACTGTCGTGGGAGTAAGTCTGACAGTAGGATAGGGGGTACGTAGGAGGAGGCAAGATCCTTGCTATGATGAGGTTGTGCGCACAAGATTTACGAGTTCAGGCCCTTCACGGAGGAAGTAACAACCCTACGCCTCGGTGTCCGGAGGCTTGGTCGACTGGATTATGCATGAAGTTATAGGGGGTGCGAACCCTTGTGCCAGTGGAGGGGTGGCTTATATAGAGTGCGTCAGGTCCCCAGCCAGCCCACGTTACAAGGGGTTCAATGTAAATTAAGGCGAGACGTTACTGGTAACGCCAATAATAAAGACATATAAATGATCATTAAGACTACAGAGTGAACGCCTCACCTTTGCCATCCTGAGTGACTTCAGACCTTCTGTAATCTGAGTGGTTTCTGGTATGGTCGAATGATTATATCGTGGTCGAATGGAATTGGTTATCCGAGTGGAATAGTTGGTCGAGTGGGTTGAACTCTGAGGTGATCTGAGTCGGTAGATGTTGCTGCACTTTTGAATGTCTTTGTGAAAGTGCGTTATATCGACTAGAGGGGGTGAATAGGCGATTTTTATGAATTCTTCAATGAGGAATTTCAGGGTGAGGAAATTCCTAAGAGAAGAACTACTTGCAGCGGAATAAGTACTCAGATGCATACATGACATAACATAAACATGGACATCATGATGAAATGAAAACAGACACACAGTACAGGAAGCATAAGCGCAGGATAAAACAGGATGAAGACAAACAGACTAAAGAAATTGAACTAAGGAAATTGAGAAAGTCTTTAGTCAAAGTCTTCGAACAGATATGAACGAGCACACAACACAATAATGAGGAAATGAAAGAGTTGAGGAAATAGAACCAGTAGGCTTGGTGAAGACAATGATTTGGTAGACCAGTTCCAACTGCTGTGACAGTTGTACGTCTGGTTGGAGCGGCTAGGTATTTAAACCTGAGGACATACAGTCCTCACCGTATTCTCCTTGAGCTAAGGTCACACAAACCTCGCCTAATCACTTCTGGTAAGTCTTCAGGTGACCTCCAAACCTTCACAAACTAGGTCACTCAGCGATCCACAATTTCCTCTTGGATGCTCTAGACCATGACGCCTAACCGTCTGGAAGATGCACAGTCTTCAAGGTAACAAGCGTCGGATCCACGCAGGATCAATCTCTTCAATGATGCTCAATCACTTTGGGTTTGTAGGTGTTTGGGTTTGGGTTTCCTCACTTGATGATTTTCGCTCAAAGTCCTCAGAGGGTGGGATGCTCTAAAATGACAAGTGTCAGTTTCTCTCGGAGCAGCCAACCAGCTAGTGGTTGTAGGGGGGCGGCTATTTATAGCCTAGGGAGCAGACCAACATGATAAGACATAAATGCCCTTCAATGATATGACCGTTAGGTGGGTAGATATTTTGGGATATCTGGCGCATAGCACAACAACAGTCGGAAATTTGACTATCAAATTCCTCGGGGCTATCATGTTCCTCACTTGTAGGCAATCCGCACTGGCGAATCCCTAACTCCTCAGTCAGAACAAATTCCTCAGAGACCAGAAGAGCTTCGTCTCTGTCATTGAAGAAATTGACTGAACTATATGAGATTTCCAATGGCTTCACTCGAAGGGATTGGTAGGTGTAGGATTTTGAGTTGAGCATCACATGGAAATTTTTTCTTAGTATTTCCTCGACCCCCTTTGACAGTACGGTGTTTCCTATGACTCAAGAAAGAGAAAATGAAACTACGAAAACAAAAGTCTTCACGCTTCATGTTCCTCGAATGAATACCAAGTCTTCAAGGTCACACCAATTTCTTCACTTTCAAAGTCTTCAGAAATCCAAAGTCTTCAGACATAGAACTTCATTTTAGGGGTCGACTTTCTCTGTAAATATCAAACTCCTCATAGACTTATAGACATGTGTACACTCACAAACGCATCAGTCCCTTAACCTATAAGTATTCAATACACCAACATCACTAAGGGGCACTAGATGCACTTACAATCTCCCCCTTTTTGGTGATTGATGCCAATATAGGTTAAGTTTTCAATGGGGATAAACATATGAAGTGTAAATACTGATATTGAGGAATTTGATTACAAGATATAGAACTCCCCCTGAAGTTGTGCATAGTGAGGAATTTTCTTTTGACGCAATGCACACTTGAAGAGTAGAATCATGGAGATCTCCCCCTATATCTTGTAATTCATACACACATTTGACATATAATATGAAGTATTTGAAATGCATGATGAATTATGGTGACTGATGTAATTCAGCATGCGTGCATTAACATTAATGAGGAATCAACATGCAGAGTAGCACATCAAAAGTATCAGACACCATAGGGTTTAAGTTTACAACTCGATCCAGCAAAGTCTTCAAAAGAACAAGAGTAGTAACTTCGAAAAAACGCCCATATAGGTAGACCCGCTTGAAGATTGAGGGAGTCCTGGATTAGGGGGTGTCCGGATAGCCGGACTATAACCTTTGGCCGGACTCCTAGACTATGAAGATACAAGATTGAAGACTTCGTCCTGTGTCCGGAAGGGACTTTCCTTGGCATGGAAGGCAAGGTTGGCGATACGGATATGTAGATCTCCTACCATTGTAACCGACTCTGTGTAACCCTAGCCCTCTCCGGTGTCTATATAAACCAGAGGGTTTTAGTCCGTAGGACGAACAACAATCATACCATAGGTTAGCTTCTAGGGTTTAGCCTCCTTGATCTCGTGGTAGATATACTCTTGTACTACCCATATCATCAATATTAATCAAGCAGGAGTAGGGTTTTACCTCCATCGAGAGGGCCCGAACCTGGGTAAAAACATCGTGTCCCTTGTCTCCTGTTACCATCCGCCTAGACGCACAGTTCGGGACCCCCTACCCGAGATCCGCCGGTTTTGACACCGACATTGGTGCTTTCATTGAGAGTTCCTCTGTGCCATCGCCATCAGGAAGGATGCCTCATCCCGTCTTTAAAGACGGCACCATGGCTAAGGGAGCTTTGGCTGTCGGCCAAACTCTCCGGCTAGGCAGTTTTCTCATGACCGCCTGTTCAGCCGTTGCGCCGACGATGACCTCTCGGGTCATCAAAACCAATCTTCACGTCAGCTCGGAACTCGCCGAGCAGTTAGATCCAATGGATCTCTTTTACCTAAACGAGCTTTTGGATCGCATCGCTGCCCTGGGAGTCGCTACGGATTACGACCAGATTGGGCCTAAACCCGATTTGAGAGAGATTAACTCTCCCCAGGTCACCCATCACGTTGCCATGGTAGAGGGACAGTGCGGCGACCCTTCATCTATCTTAAGGACTAGCTACGTCCGGATTCCCGATCCCTCCAAGCCGGATACCCGCGGAGGGAAGGTCGTCACTCAAGACCTGAACTTAGAGTCAGGCTACGGGCTGGATCCATTGGACACCATCCAAGAATCCAAACTTTCGAGTTTGGAAACTCCTTGGCCTCTGAGTCTCAGATTGGGCAAGGTTTCGGATTTAATTCCACCCACCCACCCGAACATAAGCGATCTATCCCAAATTAGGCAAAAGCCCGAAGATACAGTACATCACTACTGGGCCAGATTCCTCCTGGTTATGAACATGATCAAGGACCGCCGCGAGGAAGACGCAGTCTCATTCTTCTGCAATAATTGCACGGACAGGGAAATCCTCAATGCCATAGGTCGCCGTGATATTACACGCTTTGCTGACTTGGCGTCCATAGTACGAAAGTACTGTGCGATGGAAAGCGCCTGGAAAACCGAAATAAAATTTTGGGATAATCTGGCCCTGAATACAAACCCAGTCCGAAATAAAAGGGTGCATCATCGCCAGACACCCGGGTTAAACACCAAAAAGCAAAAACCCTCTACAGGGCATGGAACCGTACTGGAAGGATGGCTTAATGGACCCTGTAAAATTCACAGCCTTAGAGCATGTTGGATACTCTGGCAGGTGGCCAAAATTGGCGAGGATCTTCTAATCCCAGAAGCCACAGAAAGCCACCCCAGAGACACCAGTGCGGTATTAACAGTCTTCGAGACTTTCGCATCAAACAATATGCAAAAAAGAACACTCCGCAGCCTTGCCGAAGTCTACCAAGCAGCAACAATAAACCCATGGAGTGACACGGCTATTACTTTCAACGCCAGTGATGAACCTAAATTCCGAACAGCCCAAGCACCAGCCGCATTGGTCCTCAGTCCAATAGTGGACGGCTTTCTTATTACCAAGGTACTCATGGACGGCGGCAGCGGATTGAACCTCATTTATGAGGAAACCCTTCAAAAAATAGAAATATACTGGAACCGCATTGAGCGAAGCAGCACAACCTTTAGAGGAATAATTTCCAGTCGAGAAGCGCGCTGTACAGGAAAAATCACACTAGATGTGGTGTTCGGCACGCCGAATAATTACAGGTCCGAAGAGGTCACGTTCCAAGTGGCCCCATTCAGTAGCGGATACCACGCTCTGCTAGGGCGGGAAGCGTTTATAATCTTCCAAGCAATACCCCATTACGGGTACATGAAGCTCAAGATGCCCGGGCCTAACGGAATCATCACTCTCGCTAGTGATCCGGACATAGGACTCCGCGCCGAAAATAAGGCAGCCGCACTGGTCCTCGAGGCACTATCCGAAGCCCTAGCGGTTGAGGAACTGACTGCGCTACGCTCCACGGTGAATAGGGACGATGTGATACTCGACAAAAGATCCGAGTCCACCTCCTTTAAACCGGCGGACGAAATAGTCAAATTCCAGGTCCATCCAACGGACCCCAATAAAACATCGTCCATCGGGGCACGGTTAAACCCTGATGTAGACGCCGCACTGCGGGAGTTCCTACGTGAGAACTGGGACATTTTTGCCTGGCACCCTTCAGACATGCCAGGAATCCCACGCAGGTTGGCCGAACACAGCTTAAATATCCTAAAAGGATTCAAGCCAGTCAAGCAGGCTCTTCGGCGTTTTTCTGAACCTAAGAGACAAGCCATGGGAGAGGAACTAGCCAAGCTATTGGAGGCCAGATTCATCAGAGATATAAAACATCCGGACTGGCTAGCAAACCTGGTGATGGTACCAAAGAAGGACAAATCCTGGCGCCTATGCGTTGATTTTAAAGACCTTAACAAGGCTTGCCCAAAGGATCCCTTTCCCCTCCCCCGCATCGATCAAATTATCGACGCTACCGCAGGACACGATTCGTTGTGTTTGCTCGACGCATACTCCGACTACCATCAAATCAAGATGCTAGAGTCAGACCAAGCCGCAACGGCATTCATCACACCATACGGCCCATTCTGCTTCAACACAATGCCCTTCGGGCTCAAAAACGCAGGCGCAACATATCAGCGCATGATTCAGACATGTCTGCCAAACCAGATCAGCAAAACAGTGGAGGCATACATAGATGACGTGGTCGTTAAAACAAGACATGTCAAATCTCTAGTAGACGACTTGAGGCTCACATTCGATAACCTCCAAACATACGACATCAAGCTCAACCCGGAAAAATGCGTTTTCGGCGTACCAGCCGGAAAGCTCTTGGGCTTCATTGTATCTGGTAGAGGAATTGAAGCAAATCCAGCCAAGATCTGAGCCCTGTCACAATTGGCTATCCCAAAGGACCTCAAACAAATACAAAAATTAACCGGATGCGTGGCGGCTCTGAGCCGCTTTATCTCCCGCCTGGGAGAAAAGGCACTACTGTCGGATCATGGGTTCCGGCAGACCCTTAAGGTTCGAACTCTGGGGTGCGCGCGGAGATTGTGCCCTCCACCTCTCCGTCTCGCAAGGATCTAAACTACAGAAAGAACAACACAAGAGACACAGAGTTTATACTGGTTCGGGCCACCGATGTGGTGTAATACCCTACTCCAGTGTGGTGTGTAGATTGCCTCTTGGGCTGATGATGATGATGAACAGTACAAGGGAGAACAGCCTCGCGAGGGCCTGTTCTTGGCTAGGACGATGAACTGCTGGGAGGAGTTCAGCCGCCCTTCTCTCTCTTTCTCTACTTGTTCTCTGCTTGCTCGGATTCTAGATACCCAATCGTCGATCCGGCGTGCCTGATTGCTTGATGCCTCTACCCTGGGGATGGCTAGTCCTATTTATAGGCAAAGGCCCTGGGCCTCTTCCCAAATATTGAGCGGGAAGGGCGCCAACAATTGGCCAATTTGAAGGGGAACATCTCGTACACTTATCCTGACTAAAGTTGGTCCTCGCCTGCCAAAAGCCCTGTGGTGACGCCATTCTGGGCTCCATGGTGACCTCCTTCCCACCGTTGGACTGGTCTTGGTCTCGTTGCACCGAAATGGGTGCCTTTGCTTGATCCTCTCGCCTGCGCTTGCCCCCTTTGCACCAAAGAGGAAAGGGGGACGCTGCGCGGGCTGGCGCCCGCCTGGCACCCTCGATCGTCATGGCTTGTGTCATGGGCACCTTGGGAGGTACCCCGCCTTGATCTCTCCGCCTCCTCGTGAGCCAGCCTGAGGAGGCCGCGCCTGAGGAAGCGCCGTGTCGTCCGCCCCGCGAGGCTTGGCCCCTCGGGAGGGTCTTGAGTCTTACGTTGATGAAGATGGGCCGTGCTGGGCCCCCATTTGAGCTACGCCGCAGGCCGCAGGCAGGCAAGTCTGGGGACCCCCGTTCCCAGAACGGCGACAATAGCCCCCGGGCCCAAGGCGCGCATGGACTTGGCCGTGCCGAGAGGCGAAAGGGCAAGGGCGAAGCGCTGCGGGCCCTAACAGCATGCGACCTTGGGCGCCGCGTGGCGGTTGATTGGACGTGGGTGCTTCTGCAACCGCGCTGGTTATTAAAGGCGTGGCATCTGCTCCGGCTTTGCTCTTCTCCTTCTCCGGTTGCTGCTCAGATCCCCTTTCTTGTGCCTCTCCTTCCTTCCTCCTAACTCCCAGATCCGCCCTTCCCGTGTAACCTAGGAGTCATGGCGCCTCGTCAACCTCCGGCCGAGGCTTGGTTAGCGCCTGCTCTGGACTCGCCGAATGTGTTGGAGGCGAGCCTTGCCCAGTTGCGCCGGATGGCGGCGGCGCGGGGCATCGACGGGGCGCAGGTGTTCAAGGTCGGCTCCGCCACCCCTGAGGGCCGAGGGAGCACCTTTTACCCTCTCTTCGTAAGCTCCATCGCTGCGGGTCTGGTGCCCCCTTTCTCCGAGTTCTTCCTCTCTGTCCTCCGCCATTACGACTTGCAAGCTTTGCATCTCCACCCCAACTCCATCCTTCTTCTGGCGATCTTCGCCTACTACTGCGAGGCTCATGTGGGGGTGCAACCCTCAGTGGCCTTGCTGCGCCACTACTTCTACCTCCGGGTCACCCGTGGTTCCCCTTCCGCATGCGCGAGCTTCATCACGTGCGGCGGCGCTATTGCTATCTCGAATCCCGGGAAGAGGATCGAGGGCTTCAGGAGCAAGTGGGTCTTGGTGGACGCAGGGCGCATCCACCCTCGGTTGATCCTTCCCGCGGAGCAGCCCGTAAGTTCTAGTGACTGGTGCCGAGCAGAGCTCACGGACCCCCGCGCGAAGCCTGTGCCGGAGAAGATGGACGCGGACCTGAAGCCGGCCAGCGCGGCGGCGGCTAAGCTGACCGGTGCATCGCTGCTGAGGGAGTTCCTGGAGCACTAATTGGCTCCGCTCCGGCAGTACTCTCCTCCAATGTGGAGGCCTCATCCGAGCCCCGTGGCTATGGGCGAAGACGATTTGACCGCGGTTCTCCAGTCTCTGGTCGGGGGCGAGGTAGCAAGGTTAGAGGGCGCGCCTGCGCCCTTATTCCTTCGCGACGATTGGAAGCAGGTGGTGAAGTCCATGCCTGTCTTCAACGGGTACGGGCTCGTGCCCGTGGTGGCTCCCGAGGGACTGGTGGACGTGTCCTCTGGCGACTCCAGCGGAGGGGGGGGGGAAGAGGAGCGGGAGGAGGACCTTGGCTCCGAGGCAACTGACGGAGAGTCCAGGGCTCCCCCTACCCGCGCAAGTCCTGCACTCTCCGCCTTTCGCTGAGCGATGATGACGATGATGACGATGACGTGCTGGGTAGCGGGAGCTCGCCCCCGATCCCGAAGAAGGGCAGGACCGGGATGATCCCCCGCGGGTCCGTCCTGGCTCCGGGGCGAACCGTGGACGCGCCTTCTGCTTCTAAGGTCGACCCCTCCAGCCGGCTCTCAGGCTTCAAGTATGGCCGGAGGCAGCTTGAGCTTTCTGGCGATGACCCGTAAGTGCTTGATCCTTGACCTTTTGTTCCTCGTTCCACCGATGGGGCTTGATGATTACTTCTCTTGAATAGGCTGGCGCCCACGGCGAAGAAGCCGAAGGGAGCTCCCGAGGCCCCATCTGCAGCAACGCCTCCACCTGCAGGAGAAGGTGACGCGCGGGCTTCTCCTGCCCGCTCATCCTTGCGAGGCCTGGCTGAGCTGGCTGGGGCGAGCCCAGCCCTCATGGCTCAAGTGACTCCCGAGGTGCCCTCATCTAGCACCGCCACTACGGCTGTGGAGGCGCAGCGGACTCCGCCTCGTGATGCTGCGGCCTTGCTGCCGCTACCTTCTCCTCCCGTTCCACCGACCGCTGCTTCCCCGACTCCTCCTGTTGTCTTGGAGCGCGCCGATGTTTCTCCGCCTTCTTCTTCCATCCTGGAGCGTGCCGATGCTGAACTGGACCGACTACGGCAGGATCTTCTCGGCGCCGACCCTCTCCTGGTGGCCGGGCGCCTGGAACTGGCTTCGGGGTGGATTCGCTCTGATGCCTCGATTCGGGCGGCGTTGGTTCAGGCCTCAACGGCCTGTGACGGAGAGAGGGAGGCCACCCTCGAGGCGAAGGCCGCCCGAGACGCAACCCTGGGAGAGGTGGTTGGAGTCTGTGGTCGCTGCAAGGAGTTGGAGGACGAGCTGCAAGGCTTGCGAGGCCAACTTGTGGAGGAGGTCCGCCTTCGCCAAGAGCAGGAAAAGGGGACGAAGGCTCGCGAGGCGGCGCTCGAGGACCGGGAGGCCAAGCTCAAGAAGCGCCGTGACCGTCTAGGTGCGCTGGAGAAGGAGCTAGGGGTGACGAAGGCCGAGCTGGACGCCAAGGCCCGGGTCCTTGCCGAGGATCGCGTGGCCTTCACGGACATGGAGAAGGATGCCCGCGCTTCGCTGAAGACGCTTTATGAGAGCGGCCTGGAGGGCCCGCTGGCCAGTGACGAGGATGGCCCCGCCAAGCTGCTTCCCTTCCTGGTTAAGGCCCTTGGAGATGTTGCCCTTGGCCTGGGCCCCACGGCTGAGGCCGAGGCGCGCGTCCTGTCTTCCGCTGCACTGACACGGGTCTTCGCCCACATCTATCTTCGCGATCCCAGCGCCGACCTCGACAGCCTGCTGGAGCCGGTGAGCAGCGAGGGTGCAGCCGCCGCTGTCGAAGCCGTGAAGGGGCGCGCGGAGGCGTTGCCGGGGAAGTTTCGGGCCTTCAGCACCAGGCCAAAGCAAGGCGCTGCCGGCCCTGCTGCTCCACGAGGCGAAGCCACTCCACGCAGCTCCACCGCCGACAAGTGACTCCGTTTCCATCCCTATTCTTCTTTCAATTCCTGCACATGCACCACGCCTCGGGGAGGCATTTAAACTTGCGTTTGGTACTAAGACGACAGTATGGGTTGTAATATTTGCTTTTAAATTCCTTGAGTTTTATGCTTTTCTTCCCTACTTGCTTGTGTTCTACGCCGGCAGAGCCCGGCCCCGCGCGTGCCTCACCCAGCATTAGCCCCGACCGGAAACCAGGACGGGACCAAAGGAGTGAGGGGCTACATGACAAGTTAGGCTCCTGAGTCGCGATGCTCAGGAGTCCCCCTTGGCGCACGAACTACAAGTAGGGGAGCGTGATGTAGGTGTATCTTCCGTTCTACGTCTGCAGAGCCCGACTCCGCGCGTACCTCACCCAGCATAGCCTTTCGGAACTAAGGAGTGAGGGGCTACGGAGCCAGTTAGGCTCCTGAGTCGCGATGCTCAGGAGTCCCCCTTAATGCGCAAACAGCGAGTGACGAGGTGAGATGTAAGCGGGGCTACCGTTCTACGTCTGCAGAGCCCGGCCCCGTGCGTACCTCACCCAGCATAGCCTTTCGGAACTAAGGAGTGAGGGGCTACGGGACCAGTTAGGCCCCTGAGTCGCGATGCTCAGAGGTCCCCCTTGACGCTCAAATAGCCTTCATACCTTGGCTCCGCTCGGGGAGAGGCGCGCGACGAACCAGGCCCGAGGGGCCTGGCTGGGCGGCGTACGTCTGGGCGTGACCCAGTCGTAGCCCCCGTGCCTAGACCCCTCGCGCGGCGCTCCCGAGGGGAGGCGTTGCGATGAGGCCAGCCACTGAGCTCTGGGCTCCCTGAGATTAATGCGGCCCGGAGGCCACCCTTAGTTGTTTATCACCAGCGCGGAGCATAGCGCTTCCGTTTGTGTACGAGCATAGCCGCTCCTCGGCAGTGTCGTCAGCCAGCGCGGAGCATGGTGCTTCCACTGGTACGTGGGGGGGGCTCCCCTCCAGGAGGAGCCCCCGGGGCATGTACAGCCCCGCCCTGACACGTGGCCGGCATGGTAGGGCTAGGTGAGGTGTATCTGGGCACCCGTGAGCTAGCGCGGGACTCACGAGGCCCTACCTCTAGGCGGGTTGCGCCTGGCACTGGGCCGTATCTTGAGATGTGTTCCTGCAAAATTTGGTTAGATGCCGGCACTCTACGTCCTCGGGTCCCGGCCCTCGAGCTTGTCTCAGCCGTCGCTGGTATGCCAGGTCGCGATGCCGTGGACAAGGCTAGAGGGTGAGGGCTGGAGAGCCAGTAAGATCCCTGAGTCGTGATGCTCAGGCACCCCCCCTTTAACGTGCAAGTGGTCGACATAAAGAAGAAGAGGAGGTGCCGTGGACATGCATCAAGTAATCAAGCATGATAGGCGAACGCATAGTTGGAAATAAACTCGAGGGAGATACACGCCGCTGGGCCTGGCCCGAGCGGCTTGGGGATGATGCAGCCCGAGGGGCACCCCCAACAAGGCAAACTAACAACCGAAAAATAAAAAGGGATACACACCGCAGGGACGGACCCACGCGGCCTGGGAGTGATGCAACCCTGGGAGGGCGCTCGAAGCTGGGAATGAAGCTGGAATGATGTCACCTGAAGATGTCGACGGCGAAGTGGCGTTGGTGCGGCAGACTCGGTGGGCTGCGGAAGCCGATCCTCACGAGCCCCCAGGCCCTGGGGCCTCGGGAGGCTCCGGGGGCACTGGCGGCTCCTCGCGAGCTGTCTCCATCTCCGCCAGGGCCGCGGAACGCCTGTCTTCCTGAGCCTCCATGATGCTCCTCATGAGGTGCTGGTACGCCGCAGCCATGTTCGGCAAGCCGTAAGGCATGCAAACATAGCTGTGGGGTGGACCCCCGCAGCGCCCCACTTGCGAGGGCCAGAGGTGCTCTGTCGTGGCGATCTGATTGAGCCCTGGTATGTCGACGCAGACGCGCAGCCCACCATCCTCGCCTGGATGTGGAGCCACAGCTGGTGGACAATGGCAACCTCTCATGATCCTTGACTCCTGTAGCTCTTGAGTGGCCTTGTTAATGAACTCCTGCTAGTCTGATCTTCCTTGCCTGGCTCCTTCTCGAGGGAAACGTGCTTCGAAACACGCCTCCACATGGTGCCCAAGCGCCTCCCTCGTGACCTTGGCTAGGTCGGTGGCCCTCCAGGTGAGAGCCCCCGAGCCCTGCCTGAGGAGGGCGCCGGGCGCGCTTTCCTATGCGATGAAAGGAGGGCCCCCTGGGCAGGCACGGGCCCTGAAGGGCCTGCCTCCTGAGGGGCTGAGCCTGACGACGTCTTCTTCTTCTTAGGGTGGTCTCGGGAAGCCTCCTGCTTCCGTGATCTGGGTCTTCTAGCGACGCGGCCTGAAAGGCTCGCTCCAGGGAACACACTGCATCCTTCTCTTCACATGGCACCGTGATGACGCCGCCACTCCCTGGCATCTTGAGGACATTGTAGCTGTGGTGAGTCACGGCCATGAACTTGGCCAGCGCTGGGTACCCGAGGATGGCGTTGTACGGCAGGCAGATGTGGGAGACGTCAAAGTCGATGAGCTCAGTGCGGTAGTTGCTGCAGGCCCCGAAGGTGACAGGGAGGCGGACCTGCTCGATCGGGATTGTGGAACAGTAGGTGACTCCGGAGAAAGGCTTGGTTGGCTGAAGCTGGTCATAGGGCACTTGGAGGTTGTTGAATGTTTCAACGGACAGGACGTTGAGTCCCGCTCCACCATCGATGAGGGTCCTGGTGACCAGTACGTTGCTGATGACTGGGGAGCAAAGCATCGGGAGGACCCCGGCTGTGGCCGCGCACTTGAGCTGATCTGCTGAGCTGAACGTGATGGCGCACACCGACCACCTGAGGGGGCGCATTGCTTCGAGCTTGGGGAGGACTGCATTCACTTCACGGGCAAACTGCTTGAAGATGCATTGAGAGGCTGGGGCTTGAGCTCCGCCCAGGATGCAGGCGATTGCGCGCGGCTTTTGGAAGCCCCCAGCCCCCTCGTCTTGATGGCGGTCTTCGTTCCTCCTCGGCTGAGGCGGCAGCGGAGGGAGGCCTGTGTTGCCATGAGGGCGATCCTCACGAGGCTGATCCCTCCAGTCCCCCTCGCGAGGCAGGTCCCGCCAGCTGTCCTCATAAGGTTGGTCGCGCCACCCTTGGCGCGGGCCGCGATCTTCCCAGCGTCCTGGGTTTCGTCCTCCTCCTCGGCCGTAGCCCCGGTCAGCGCGGTCAAGGCGACGGCCGATCCTTCCTTCTCGCACGGTGCGGAGTTCTTGACATTCGTTGGTGTTGTGGGTGTGGAGGTCGTGGTACACACAGTACCGGCTGCCCCTGGAGGATTCGGGCAGATCCTTGCCCCGCTTGGTGTCCGGTTCTGCTGCGAGTACGGCAGCCCCCTTGCGCTTCACGTCCTTGGCCTTGGGCTTCTTCTCTTCTGGGTCTGCGGCGGGCAGCTCGAGGAGGAAGAGACGTCCCTCCTCAGCCCTGGCGCACTTGGTCGCCAAGTTGAACAACTCCAGGGAGGTGCAGAGGTCTTCATGCATCGCCAGCTCCTCCTTCATCTTGACGTCGCGCACGCCATCGGAGAAGGCCAAGATGATGGCTTCCTCGGACACCTTGGGGATCTTGAGGCGCGCACTGTTGAAGCGCTGGATGTACTTTTGCAGGGTCTCCCCAGGTTGCTGCTTGATGCGGCGCATGTCGCTCACGGCGGGCGGCCGGTCGCGAGTACCTTGGAAGTTGGCGATGAAGCGGGTGCACATCTGGTCCCAGGAGGAGATCGTGCCTGGAGCCAGATTCAGGAGCCAGGTGCGAGCTCCTTCCTTCAGCACCATGGGGAACCAGTTCGCCATGACCTTTTCATCCCCGCTGGCAGCTTTGATGCCCAGTTCGTAGAGCTGGAGGAACTCTGTGGGATCATTTGTGCCGTCGTAGCGAGGAGGCAGGTCTGGCTTGAACTTGCCGGGCCACATGACGCTACGCAGCTCGGTGATGTAGGCGCGGCAGCCTGCGGTGGCCACGGGAGGCTTCGGTTGAGGGAGAGCTTGGCCTTGCGGGTCCCCTTGCGCTGCAGCTGGGAGTAGCGTGGGGTCTTGACGTGCCGGAGCTAGAGCAGGGTCACGGCGAGCCGGGGCAAGAAGCGCCCGGGCAGCCTCTTGCGGTCGAGGGACTTCATGGCAGCTCCGATCTTGCTGGGCCGGCGCCTGACGGAGCGGGTTCCGCCTAGGGGCCACGCGCCTTCGAGCCATGGCATCTTCTTGGAGAGGAGGCGGTTGGTGCGCCCCCGGAGCTAAATTGCCCGCGCAGGGCGGGGTGCGGCGCAGCGGAGCGGACGGCGCAGGAGAGCCCCCTGCGGCGCGGACAAGCTCGGCGACGCGGTCGAGCCACTCTTCGTAGACGTCGTCGACGGGACGATAGCGCAGGAGCTCGTTTGCTGCGATGAGAGCAGCTCGAGCCTCCAAGGGCGCGCGGAGCATGCGGGACGAAGAGCCGGCGGGGGTGAGCGATGGGGTAGCGGTGCGGCCGTCTTGCCACACGGATGGGTGCTGAGACGATGCCTGCTGCTCGTTCCCCACTGGGCCGGTGGCGGCGTTGACGGCGGGCGACGGGGAACGACGAGGACGCCCACCGACGGGAGCCGTCTGGGCGACGCGGGAAGCGATGGCGGCCCGGCGCTCGGCGCGGGCCTGACGAGCGTCAGACATGGATGCGACGGTCTGAGGAGAGCGAAGCGGTGGAAGACAGATTCCGGTGCACCCCTACCTGGCGCGCCAAAATGTCGGATCACGGGTTCCGGCAGACCCTTAAGGTTCGAACTCTGGGGTGCGCGGAGAGATTGTGCCCTCCACCTCTCCGTCTCGCAAGGATCTAAACTACAGAAAGAACAGCACAAGAGACACAGAGTTTATACTGGTTCGGGCCACCGATGTGGTGTAATACCCTACTCCAGTGTGGTGTGTAGATTGCCTCTTGGGCTGATGATGATGATGAACAGTACTAGGGAGAACGGCCTCGCGAGGGCCTATTCTTGGCTAGGACGATGAACTGCTAGGAGGAGTTCAGCCGCCCTTCTCTCTCTTTCTCTACTTGTTCTCTGCTTGCTCGGATTCTAGATACCCAATCGTCGATCCGGCGTGGCTGATTGCTTGATGCCTCTACCCTAGGGACGGCTAGTCCTATTTATAGGCAAAGGCCCTGGGCCTCTTCCCAAATATTAAGCGGGAAGGGCGCCAACAATTGGCCAATTCGAAGGGGAACATCTGGTACACTTATCCTGACTAAAGTTGGTCCTCGCCTGCCAAAAGCCCTGTGGTGACGCCATTCTGGGCTCCATGGTGACCTCCTTCCCACCGTTGGACTGGTCTTGGTCTCGTTGCACCGAAATGGGTGCCTTTGCTTGATCCTCTCGCCTGCGCTTGCCCCCTTTGCACCAAAGAGGAAAGGGGGACGCTGCGCGGGCTGGTGCCCGCCTGGCACCCTCGATCGTCATGGCTTGCGTCATGGGCACCTCGCGAGGTACCCCGCCTTGATCTCTGCGCCTCCTCGTGAGCCAGCCTGAGGAGGCCGCACCTGAGGAAGCGCCGTGTCGTCCGCCTCGCGAGGCTTGGCCCCTCGCGAGGGTCTTGAGTCTTATGTTGATGAAGATGGGCCGTGCTGGGCCCCCATTTGAGCCACGCCGCAGGCCACAGGCAGGCAAGTCTGGGGACACCTGTTCCCAGAATGCCGACAACTACCCCTTTACCACCTCCTTCGGCGCACCGAATACTTCGAGTGGACGGATGCATCCACGGTCGGACTCGACGAAAGAAAAGCCATATTGGCCACAAACCCAGTCCTGGCCACGCCAAACATTAGCGAACCAATGCTATTATACATTGCAGCAACCCATCAGGTTGTAAGCGCAGTGCTCGTCGTCGAACGAGAAACGGACGAACACAAATTCCCCCTTCAAAAGCCGGTCTATTATGTGTCCACTGTCCTTACTCCGTGCAAATCACGGTACCCGCATTATCAAAAGATTGCATACGCGGTATTTATGGCATCCCGAAAGCTGCAACACTACTTTCAAGAGTGTTCAATAACAGTAGCCTCGGAAGTGCCACTTAACGATATTATAAACAACCGCGACGTGACGGGCCGGATTGCAAAATGGGCCATTGAGCTCCTCCCGTTCGACATAACTTACAAGCCACGGAGAGCTATTAAGTCGCAAGTCTTGGCCGACTTCGTCGCAGAATGGACGGAGGCCGAACTCCCTAAAGAGTACGACACATATTCAAACTGGGCATGCACTTCGACGGCTCCAAAATGTTGGCCGGTCTAGGGGCGGGCGTCGTTTTGACATCCCCCACAGGAGACATAGTTCAATACGTACTCCAGATAATGTACACAGACTCCAACAATGCAGCCGAATATGAGGCCCTTTTACATGGTCTCCGGATGGCAGTATCCATGGGCATTCAACGCCTAGAGGTGCGCGGGGACTCGAACCTCGCAATATCCCAAATATATGGAGACTTTGATGCCAAGGATCCAAAAATGGCAGCTTATCGCAACGCCGTCTTAAAAATGTTAGCTCGGTTCGAAGGGCTCAAATTTCACCATATAGCCCGGGAAAACAATCAGGCAACAGATGTCTTGGCACGCATCGGCGCAAAATGCGATGTAGTCCCCCCCCAACATCTTATTGGAAAGGCTGTTCAAGCCATCCGTAGTATGGGAAGGGGAGCCCGGCAATAAAAGCCCGGACCCAACCGCACTGCCCGACACCGAACACTCTGACATAATCGAAGGCAATGCCAATGAAATAACACCTTCAACCCACGTAATAATGGCCGTCATCGCCCCGTGGATAGAACCTTTCCTAGCCTACCTTACTAGGCAGGAACTCCCCAAGGACCAAAATGAGGCACGCTGCATAGTGCTGCGATCTAAAGCCTACGAAGTCCATGAGGGAGAGCTTTATAAGAAAAGCACTACCGGAGTCCATCAAAGGTGCATCTCCGAAGAGGAAGGGCGGAACCTTCTGGCTGAAATTCACACCGGACTCGGCGGTCATCACGTCGCAGCTCGGTCCCTTGTAAGCAAGGCCTTCCGTACAAGCTTTTATTGGCCGACGGCCTGGGCAGACGCCCAGGACTTAGTCCAGCGATGCGTCGGTTGCCAGCTTTTTGCAAACCAAAGCCATATGCCACCCACCGCCCTCCAAACTATCCCCATCACTTGGCCTTTTGTGGTCTGGGGGCTTGACATGGTTGGACCCCTTAAAGGCGGAACCCACAAGAAAAAATACTTACTGGTCATGGTGGATAAGTTCACCAAATGGAGAGATGCCAAGCCCGTTAAGACGGCCGAATCCGGACTGGTGATAGACTTTATATCCGGGGTTGTACACCGTTACGACGTCCCCCACAGCATCATCACCGATAATGGCATGAACTTTACGGCCGACGAGGTAAAACTCTAGTGCAAAAACATGGGCATCGAGCTCGATTATGCCTCCGTCTATCACCCACAAACTAACGGCCAGGTCGAACGTGAAAATGGTCTTGTCATGAGCGGCATCAAACCCAGATTAGTGCGGTCCCTTAAGGAATCTAATGTGCACTGGGTATAGGAGCTCGACTCAGTACTCTGTGGGCTGCGGACCATGCCGAATCGCACCACCGGATACACACTATTCTTCATGGTGTACGGCGCAGAGGCAGTTTTGCCCTGCGACATAATTCATGACTCACCTCGAGTGCGCATGTACAAAGAAAGAGAAGCCAAGCTCGATCGGCAGGACAGTTTGGACGCCTTGGAGGAGGAGCGTGACGTGGCAAAAGCCCGTTCCACATTCTATCAACAGCAGGCTCAACGATACCAAAGCAGGGAAGTACGGGCCAAAAATTACAACGTTGGCGAATTAGTTCTACGCCTGCCGGACAAGAAAAAGGACAAACTTAAGCCCAAGTGGGAAGGTCCCATCATAATTGACCAAGTCCTGACTGGTGGAGCGTACCGCCTTCGAGATGCATCAGATAACCGACACGAGCCGAACCCATGGAACACAGCACGTCTCCGAAGATTCTATGCCTAGCGCCGGACTCTATGTTCGTCTCCTTCCTCTGTCCATTTTTTTATATACTTTCTGTCTTATATTTCTCTCGTTCTCCCCTCCCTTTCTCTTACAGCCTTTAAAGGCTCATCAAATGACGTGCTATCCACACTCATTAAACCTGGGGGCTTCTTTTAATAGAAGCTTATTTATACGGGCTTTACGCCCAACACATGTGTCACACTTCCGCATGTACCTTTTATTCACCATTATATGCATCGATATGACTTAAGTGTTGGCCAAACTGGGTTGCCTCGCTCCTGTGCTTACCCCTACGTTCCCGATTGTTCGGCTAGGTGGTAAAGGGAGCACCTCTGCGATTGTCACTGTCAGGTCAGCCGGATGTGTACCTCAGACTGGGTGAAGCCGAAAGCTAGCGTTCTTAAGGGAATATTCGGTCGGTGAACTAAAAGATGATCTTTTCACTTATTTATTTATGCGCCCCCAGATGTTTTTCCTGCGTCTCTTTTCGCAGAATGGACATGCACTTTAGGGCATGTCTCCCAGGGAAAGGAACCCCTAACGGAACTATTCTCCCTGGAAGATGTTTCTTACTAACCATGTAATATAACATAACTAGTTGGGCACTTGTCTGTTCAAGCACTAATGACCCCTACACCTGGTCTCCATGCATACCCCGGTTCTTATATAACCGCGAGGGTATTCAGACACACTCCGGACCGTCAGGTCTCGAGGTTGAAGCGAAAAGGTCGGCCAAGACAAACGATCTACAATCCGGCTAGAAGGCATTACACATGTCAATTAAAATTACATAGTCAATTTAACTGATTGTATTCCTCTTCAATACCATCTAACAGGCTGTCTAGTTTACAACCCTATTGGGAATACTTTGCGGCCAATTCTACTTGGCCGTATACTAAGCTCACAGGGATCTCCTTCCCATCGGGCCCCACAGGTCCGACCTCGGCCATGTGGTTCGGGTCAGCCTTCGTGTACCGCGTCTTCACCATGGCCCAGGCCTCCCTGGCGCCTTGACGGCAGGCCGATATCTTCCACAACTGGAAGCACCTCCGCGCTCCCTTCAGCTTCTCTACAAGCTCTCCAAGGCCTTCGGGCATGGAGACGGATGGCCACAAGGCCTGGGCGACGCTTTGCATCACCTGCCGAACTCGCTCGTGCAGTTGTGAGAGCTCGGGAAGAAGGTCACCAGTAGAACCGGGCATTTCCTCTACAGGACGACCTGTTAGCATACCAACAGACATTACTCTGTTAGTCAACTTCCTCACCGAACTCTTTTTTCAAAGTTCGTTTAAGCACTTACTAAATATGCCGCGTCGAAGCCGCTGATTCTCCTTAACGGAGTCTGACAGCTGGGCACGGACATCCTTCAGTTCAATGCCCAGCTTGGTGTTGGCATCTTGGAGATTGTTCTTCTCCCGCCTCACCTTTGTCAGCATGCTCTCACCAGCCTTCAGCTGGCTAAGGAGTTGTTGCTTTTCCGGATTTAATCAGGCGCCATCTGCAATTTCGTATGTCAGATTTGCACCAACATCGCACTTCGCAAATTACTTATCTTTCGAAGCGTATATTACAAGAGGGGGTCTCCTTGGGCTCCCCTGCCGCGGCTAGTGCGGCCTCAAGTTGGGCTTTGCACTCTTCTAGTTCCTGGGAAAGTTGGGTATTCTTTTCCGCAAGAACCTGCATTATACATGATCCTTAAATCAGTTATTCTAACCGTTTCAAGTCTCGGGGGCTACTGATATATATAACCATTAAATCTTCTCACCCGTATGTCTTTTACATATTGCTCTGTGGCTCTGGCTAGACCATTTTGAGTGGCACGGAGGTACGTATCTCCCGAATTGAAGGCATCCAATGCCTCTTGGGAGAAAAAAGCGTCGCGAAGAACTGTCCGGCGACGCATGTGGTTCATGGCACTCTCCACCTCGGAATTGGTGGCGGACAGCCTGTCCGCATCCTCTGTTGGAGGAGCGTCTGGTGCGCACCTCGTGCTCGCCTCCGCCTTCGGACCAGGCTTTGGAGCCTGGCTGATGGACGCGCGATTGGCAACCTCTCCGGATATAGTCCGGCGAGGTCTGTTTGTCCTGAAGAAAGCACGAGCGTTAGTATGCCTTGAAGGAATAACACCTGGGAATAAGATGGCGCGCAATACCTTTGCGCCGGCGTCTTAGTCCGGACCGCACTTCTTTTCAGCCCATGGGGCCTTTCAGCCCCTCGTTGGCTAGTCGCCGCAGGCTCGGCCTCTTGTCTCAAGGACCTCCCCTGCAAAACACGGTTGTTATACGAAATTGAAAACACGCGAGGATGGATCCCTTTTTAAGGTGCTGGTACTTCCGTCTCGGTTACCTGTGAGGCGGGGAGTAGCCCGGGGTAATCGGTCGTAATGGCCACCAAGGCATTGTCCTTGCTCAATTGATGAAACACCCCATCAATCAGCTCCACAGATAAGTCCGGATCCTCTTGGGAGGCCAGGTCGAGGGACCGTCCCGGATCCTCGGGTTGTGGAGGAGGGCTGTTTATTTCTTTAACAGCCTGGCGCAGTTCCTGCGTTGAAGTCGTTAGACTGAATATTTAACGATGGGAAAATAAAACTGATGGGCAAGTAAAAATGTCCACTTACCCAACTTGGAGGATTGTACATAGAAAATCCACCCTGTGGGTTGACGCGGAGAAATTCCTCCTCTTCTCCCTTATACAAAGCGGACAAGATCTTTATTAGAGCGGCAGCCGATTCCGGCCCCTTACGGCCGTGGCGGGTGGCGTCGTCCTCCCCGTTGAAGTCCCACATGGGGTGGCCTCTATACTGAAGCGGCTGCACCCCCCGCATAATGCATGCAGCCATGACTCCAATCATGGTCAGTCCGGAATGGGCTAATAACCTTATCCGGCCCATCAGGTAAAGAACATTCTTGTCACTTTCCCTCTGAGGGCTCCGTGGACGCCAGCTTAGGCGCTTCTTTAGGGGAGCACTGTCGAACTCAGGGAGGCCGATCCGGATAGGATCCGGCAGCGGGACATCCTCTATATAAAACCATTCCGAAGGCCAGTCCTCGGACGCCTTCTTTGGGGTTCCGGATAGATATCCGGTCCCGGCAATGCGCCACACTTTGGCTCCGCCCACTTGATATATTGACCCCTTCTGAGAACGGGGCACAAGGCAGAAAAGCCTCTTCCACAGTGCGAAATGAGCCTCGCAGCCCAAAAACAGCTCGTAAAGAGCTACGAAGCCCGTGATATGCAACATGGAGGCAGGCGTGAGGTTGTGCAGCTGGAGGCCGTAGAACTCCAGGAGCCCCCGAAGAAACAGATGAATTGGAAATCCGAGCCCTCTGATTAAATAAGGGACAAGGCATACCCGCTCTCCTTTGGAGGGATTGGGGGCGCTGTCCGCTTGCTCTCTGCCATTATAGGTGGCAAGTCCGGCTCGAACCGGGACCATATAGGCTGGGGGAAGAAATCCCTTGGTCTGGAGCGCCACTAGCTCGCTATGTGGGATGGAGCATCTCTCCCAATCTCCATGCTGAGGGCTGGAAGGGTGAGAGGAGGAGCTGCGACGGTCGGCCATGATAGAATGGACCTCTGTCAGATACGCTCTGATGAATACTCATGGAGGGGAGAAGGTGTGGTTTGGATCTAAATCCTCGTCCCTTTAAATAGGCGGCTCATTTATGCGGCTAGGGGTGTAAATGTAAAAACACCCTGACTTTTCGTATTTGTTTGACACGTGGAAGACGGCCATTGTTGGGCGTAGAAGCCATGGAGCGCTACATTTACAAGAAACCGGACATCATTCAACAGGTACACAGAATTTGGAGGAGAACCCGCCTTGCAATGCCGAAGATAATTTGCGCGCCGGACTCGTCTTCATTGAAGCCTAGTTCGGGGGCTACTGAGGGAGTCCAGGATTAGGGGGTGTCCGGATAGCCGGACTATAACCTTTGGGTAGGGTTTTACCTCCATCGAGAGGGCCCAAACCTGGGTAAAAACATCGTGTCCCTTGTCTCCTGTTACCATCCGCCAAGATGCACAGTTCGGGACCCCCTACCCGAGATCCGCCAGATTTGACACCGACAAAGACTAACTCAAATTTCTCCCCCTTTGTCAACGAATGACCAAAAGGGTCGAAAAATGAGGACTAATGCCCCTGAAGAATATCATGATGAAGAAGGAGCGCCAGCGTTGTTGGGGTCGGTTGTTGTAGTAGGGCCTGCCGCAGTGTCATCCAAGTCTTCATGCTCATCTGTCTCACGCGATGAAGAATAGGAGCTGGCCACCAAGGAGGGAACTTTGACCTTCTTGAATTTCTTCGTTGGTGACTGAGACCAGTCAAAGTCCTGCTGGAGACCCATTTGCTTCAGATCTTCTTCACCATACAGATGTGACAGAACAGCCCAAGTGCGACCAAAGAATTCATGGAGGTAGTAATGGTTTTTCTTCACTGCATTGTGTGTCGCAGTCATGTTGTGAAGAATGGAACCAAATTGACGCTTAACCCATTTGTGGTTGCGATCGACCTTCTGGTGAAGACTGAGGAGAAGCGCACGATCAGTCATCACCCTTGGAGTTGTGCCTTGAGGATTTTGCTTTGAAGCATGTGCGGCAGAGTCATGAGTGGCAGAGTCATCATTGGTGGAGTAAGATGCAACTTTGCGGAACTGACCATCCATTGGATGAATGCCTCCATCAGTAACATCAACGGCCTTGCCCTTTTCATCAGCTGAGGAAAATGTCCGTTTGAGGACTTCAGTGGGGGGCAAGTAGCTGAGATGATTTTGAAAATCAGCCTTGTAGTTGAGTGAAGACCTTGTTCTGAGGAATCTCATAATCCAAGGAGCGTAAGGCTTCAACTCAAACGGAGAGAGCGCAACATTTCCCAGAGTCCTCTTGAAGAAATCATGATAGTTGATAGGAATGCCATGCATGATGTTGAAAAGCAGATTCTTCATGATGCCAACGACTTCTTCATCATTTGAGTGATGGCCTTTGATTGGACTCAACGTATTCGACATAATGCGATAGACAGTCCGAGGCACATACAACAGTTCCTTCACGAGGAATTTGGTCCTTGGAGCTTGACCGGGCTTCAGCGGCTTCATCAACACTTGCATGTAGTTAGCGGTAAGTTCAGGTTCATGGTACACGCGACGAGCACCTTCAAGGGGAGGACTGACAAGCACGGCATGAAGCAATTCAGAGGCCGGTGCTTTGAAGTGTGTATTCTCTGTCATCCAGTCCAATACCCAAGAGTTCACATCATTAGCATCTCCGGTGATGTGCAGCGTTGCATAGAACTGAAGAATTAGCTCGTCATTCCAATCAACAATGTCAGTGCAAAAGTTGAGCAGTCCTGCATCATGAAGCACACTGAGGACTGGGGCGAAGCAAGGTAGTGATTCCATGTCCACGTGAGGAATATGCTCATGGTCAAAGACTGTGTCTTTGTTGAAAAGCAGTGAAGAATAGAAGTTGGCTTGGCTGGTAGTCCAGAAGCGCTTCCTTCTAAGACGAGCAGAGTCATATGGGTTATACTCGGTGAAGAACACATGCTCGCCGAAGAAGTCATCAGCCTTGAATTTTTGCTTCTTCGAGAAGGGATCCTTTGGCTTGGGCTGAGGTGTATCAGTTAGTTACATCACAACCTCAGGAATCGCAATCTCAGGATCCACAGGCTGAGCAATTTCAGGTTCTTCTTGAGTGGCAACCTGGGTCTTCAATTCTTTGTCAATATTAACATCAGCACTAGTGGGTGGAATCTCGTCATGAATAGATGGAGTGGAGTGAGGTTCTTCAGAGCCCATTTGAACTTCAGTTCGTACTGGGGACAGAGGAATTTGTTGCAGAGGAGTGAACAAAGGAGAGTTGGGGTGCTGACTTTCCCAAAATTCATCGTTCATCACAGGTGTTGTGCACCCAATGTCCACATCCTCATCTTCATCACTCTTTTCTTCAACGCCAGCCTCTTCAGCTATGAACTGAGGCATGGGCGATGAGACAACTGGGGTTGAAGGGATTGCATCTGCTTCAATTTCTTCATCCAACTACCCTGAGGAAGCAGGAGAAGGAATATCTTCATCGGATCCACTTGGGATCACATATTCTTCATCAAAAGGAACGAGTTCCTTTGATGGCATGCTTGAGACTGGAGCAACATCAATTGGATTCTCAAAAGAGCTAGTCAATTTTTTCATCTTCTTCGGAGCTGAAGAATCTGGTGAAGTTGATGCTTTCCTTTTCTTCACAGCTGCATGCTCCGCAGCCTTGGTCTTCTTCGCTTCTGATGCAGAAGGAAGAATTAGACTTGGTGTAGGTGCCGGAGGGGCAGAGGAAATTGGTTCAATCACTTCAGGCACAACTAATATAGTTGCCCTGGCATTTGTAGTTTCTTCAGGCACAGCCGTTGAAGCTTCAGCTGTCCTGAAAGTTTCTTCAGGCACAACATTGGTGGTTGCCCTGGCAGAGTCATCAGAGGCTGGAATGCAGTCATCAGCCCTAACACTAGCAGTTTCATCAGCAGCCTGATTTTCATCAGCGGTGCTGGCGTGTTCTTCTGTAGGCTGAGCAAATGCCTGAGCCCGAGGAATTTCATGTTGCGTTGGGGCTGCAACATTTGTAGTGAACTTCTCAATTATCTTCACAAATCTGACCTTGGTTCCAAGCGAGTCAGCATAGTAGCGATCAAATTCATCACTTAGTTTCTTGATCTCTGATTGCAGAGCTACAAGTTCTTCAGGTGAAAGCTTCAAGATGTTTTGCTTCAGAAAGCGCTCTTTCTTGTACTGCGCTTTCTTCACCCTCCTCCCCTGTTCATATTTCCATTTCTCTTCATCAATGAAGGCAGTCAATACATGACTTTGACCAGGAGTGAGGTTCATCTCAGGCAGAGGTGTGTTGGGGTATTTGTGCCATAAGTCAATGAAGTCTAGGATCAACTTTGGATCCAGCATCAATGGCACATTGCTGCCTATCTCTGATGATTTCAGCAAGTTCTTCATCATCAGCTTCGTAGTCTTCAGACGATACTTAAAAGGCGACCTGCTTCTTGTGAGGACTTGGTCGAGAACCTCGTCCAGTAGTGGCCTTTGTCTTCAGCAGTGTGGGGCCTGTTGAGGAATTTGGAGGAGCTGAAGAACTAGCAGAGGCTCCTGAGGCAATGGAGATGCTTGTTGTCCTTTGGCATGGGGCAAGATGCACAGGTGCCGAGGATTTTGACGGAGGAGCTGAGGACTTTGGAGGTTCTGGTGCAGCGTGAGGAATTTGCCGTGAGGGCTTTGCTGAGGAGCTGGGTCGTGAGGGCATTGCAGATGAGCTCGGTTGTGAGGACTTTGATGCATAAGCCATGGGCTTGTGTGCGGGCTTCTTTGGCATGGCCTTCTTAGGCTTGCTTGCAGAGGCCTCAACAGCAGCAGTAGAATCTTCATTGAATTTCTTCACTGCTTCTTTTGCCACTTTGGCCAGCTTAGCTTGACGCTTTGCCCACTCCTTGGTAAATTCTTCATCTCTTTTGATGCTAGAGGGGTCAGCTTTTTGGCCAGGTGCCAATGGAGGTCTAGGGCATGGAGGGTGTACAACGAATTTCTTCATGTACATGGGCTTAACATATCGATATTCTCTCCATTCCCATTCCCATCTCCTCTCTATCTTCTATCTGCGCACCTTGCGCTCATTCTTTCTTTCCTCAGGGTGTGTGCAGTACCCTGCATTGATATCATCTGGGATTTCAAACGTAGTGTTGACTTCAGGTTTCTTTCCTCCTTTTTGAGGTCTCCTGTCATCAGCCATTTTCTTCAGCTGAGGATTTTGGATAATAGAGTTCTCTGAAGAGGTGTGCAACTTTTCTTCGAGGAACGCTGCAAATGAGTTAAGTTGATGGGAACCTAGAGATTCAGCAGCGGACATGTGTACCTGTGAACAGAATATAGTTGCGGAGAATTTGGAGAGGTCATATGCGTTCTCAGAAGTTTTTGCAAAAAGAACAAGTTTGAGGAATTTGAATAGATGAGCCTTGAGGAATTTCACTAAGCATTCTTTGTCTTAGGTTCCAGAGTTGTACGAATTAAAAATCCACACAACTGAGGAATCTTGAAAAAAAATGTTGCTTAGGGAAACAGATCAAGAACAGATGATATGTGAGGTCTTTAGTGTATGAAGATTTGAAGAATAAACACATTTTGATGATTTTGTAGAAAACATCAGAATCAACAAGGGCAGTAAAAGTAACTTTTAATTACCCTTGACGAAGAACACGACGAACTGGGAAGTGTAGACTTGAAGCTCATCGGTTCAGATCTTCCACGACCTAACTTGGCTGAGGAAGACAGCTACGGCGGCGGCGGAGTGAAGAAATCCGCAGCCAGCACGAGTACGACGGTGGCGAGGTCGAGCCAGTGAAGCTCTTCCTCACCGGCGACGATGGAAGTAGCGGCGGTGCTAGGTTTTGGAAGCTCGAGCGATGGAGTGAGGTCGAGCGGAGTAAAAACAAATTGAGGAAGGGGAGGGGTATTTATAGCTGAAGTGAAAAACTGATCGCCCGAGGAAATTGGACAAACTTCCCCCTGACCCTTCTCATTCGCGCGACATGTGTCACCCACGTACTGAGAGGAGGCGATCGTGCGAGATCGTGGGTGAAAGTGCGTTATATCGACTAGAGAGGGGTGAATAGGCGATTTTTATGAAATTCTTCACTGAGGAATTTGGTAAGTCTTTAGGTGACTTCCAAACCTTCACAAACTCAGTCACTCGGCGATCCACAATTCCTCTTGGATGCTCTAGACCATGACGCCTAACCGTCTAGAAGAAGCACAATCTTCAAAGGTAACAAGCGTCGGATCCACCCAAGATCAATCTCTTCAGTGATGCTCAATCACTTTGGGTTTGTAGGTGTTTGGGCTTGGGTTTGGGTTTTCCTCACTTGATGATTTTCGCTCAAAGTCCTCGGAGGACGGGTTGCTCTCAAATGACAAGTGTCAGTTTCTCTCAGAGCAGCCAACCAGCTAGTGGTTGTAGGGGGCGGCTATTTATAGCCTAGGGAGCAGCCCGACATGATAAGACATAAATGCCCTTCAATGATATGACCGTTAGGTGGATAAGATATTTTGGGACAGCTGGCGCGTAGCACAGCAACGGTCGGAAACTTGAGGTACAAATTCCTCAAGGCTATCATGTTCCTCACTGTGTAGGCAATTCGCACTGGCGAATTCCTAACTCCTCAGTCAGAGCAAGATCCTCAGTGACCAGAAGAACTGCGTATCTGTCACTGAAGAAATTGACTGATCTGTATGAGATTTCCAATGGCTTCACTCGAAGGGATTGGTAGGTGTAGGATTTGAGTTGAGCATCACGTGGAAATATTCTCCTAAGTATTTCCTCGACCCCCTTTACCAGAACGGTGTTTCCTATGACTCAAGAAAGAGAAAATGAAATTACGAAAACAAAAGCCTTCACGCTTCATGTTCCTCGAATGATAACCAAGTCTTCAAGGTCACACCAATTTCTTCACTTTCAAAGTCTTCAGAAAGTCTTCAGAATATCAAAGTCTTCAGTTGAAGAACTTCATTTTTAGGGGTCGACTTTATCTGTAAATATCAAACTCCTCATAGACTTATAGACCTGTGTACACTCATAAACACGTTAGATCCTTAACCTATAAGTCTTCAATACACCAAAATCACTAAGGGGCACTAGATGCACTTACAATCTCCCCCTTTTTGGTGATTGGTGACAATATAGGTTAAGTTTTCAACGGGGATAAATATATGAAGTGTAAATACTGATATTGAGGAATTTGATTTCAAGATATAGAGGAACTCCCCCTGAAGATGTGCATAGTAAGGAACTTACTTTTGAAGCAATGCACACTTCAAGAGTTGAATCATGGAGACCCCCCCTATATCTTGTAATTCATACAGGCATTTGATATATAATATGAAGAATTAAATGCATGATGAAATATGGTGCCTGATGTAATTCAACATGCGTGCAATAATATTAACGAGGAATAAGCATGCCGAATAGTGCATCAAAAGTATCGGAGCATAGTGCAACAAAAGTATCAGAGCACCATCGGGTTTAAGATTACAACTCGATCCAATAAAGTTTCAGAAGAACGAGAGTTGTAACTTAGCAAAAAAATGATATAATAGACCCGCTTGAAGACTAACTCAAATTTCTCCCCCTTTGTCATCAAATGACCAAAAGGATCGAAACTGAGGACTAACGCTCTTGAGGATAATCATGATGATGAAGGAGCGCCAGCGTTGTTGGGGTCGGTTGTTGAAGTAGGTCCTACCGCAGTGTCTTCCAAGTCTTCATTTTCATCAGTCTCACGCGATGAAGAATATGAGCTGGCCACCAAAGAAGGAACCTTGACCTTCTTGTATTTCTTCGGAGGAGGTGCAAACCAGTCAAATTCTTCTTTGAGACCCATTTGCTTCAAATCATCAGCGATGTATACTTGAGACAGAACAGCCCAGGTGCGGTTGAGGGTTTCATGAAGGTAGTAGTGGTTTTTATTCACTGCATTATGTGTTGCAGTCGTGTTGTGAAGAATTGAACCAAACTGACGCTTGACCCATTTTTGATTGCGATCAACCTTCTGATGAAGACTGAGGAGTAACTCACAATCAATCATCACCCTGGGTGTTGTGGCTTGAGGATTTGGATTGGCATTGTTGGCGGCAGAGTCATCTGTGGCAGAGTCATCATTGGTGGAGTAAGATGCAGCCTTGCGAAATTGACCATCCAATGGACGAATGCCTTCATCTATCACAGCAGTAGCCTTGCCCTTTTCTTCAGCCGAGGAAAATGTCCTTTTGAGGACTTCAATAGGGGGCAAGTAGCTGCAGTGGTTTAGAGTTTCAGCTTTGTAATTGAGTGAAGACCTTGTCCTGATGAATCTCATAATCCATGGTGCATAAGGCTTCAGCTCAAACGGTGACATGGCAATATTGGCCAGAGTCCTCATGAAGAAATCATGGAAGTTGACGGGAACGCCATGACAGATGTTGAAAAGCATATTCTTCATGATGCCAACGACTTCTTCATCATTTGAGTCGTGGCCTTTGATAGGACTCATTGTCTTCGTCAGAATGCGATAGACAGTCTGAGGCACATACAACAATTCCTTGACGAGGAATTTGGTTCGAGGGGCCTGCCCTGGCTTCAAAGGTTTCATCAGCACTTGCATATAGTGATTTGAAAGCTCAGGTTCGTTGTAAACACAATGTGCATCTTCAAGGGGAGGACTTAGAGGAAGGGCACGAAGCAATTCAGACGCTGGTGCCTTGTAATGTGTGTTCTCAGCCATCCAGTCCAGAACCCATGAATTCAGATCTTTAGAGTTGCCGGTGATGTGCAATGTTGCGTAGAACTGAAGAATGAGTTCTTCATTCCAATCACAGATGTCAGTGCAGAAATTGAGTAGCCCAGCGTCGTGAAGAACACTGTGGACTGGCGTGAAGCACGGCAGAGACTCCATATCCACGTGAGGAATATGTGCATGGTCGAAGACTTTGTCTTTGTTGAACAGCACTGAGGAATAGAAGTTGGCTTGACTAGCTGTCCAGAAACGCCTCTTCCTTATGCGAGCAGAGTCATATGGATTGTAATCTATGAAAAATACATGCTCGCCAAAGAAGTCTTCAGCCTTGAACTTTTGTTTCCTTGAGAACGGATCCTTTGGCTTTGGCAGAGGAGTGTCAGTGAGTTGCATTACTACCTCAGGAATCACGATCTCAGGTTCTTCAGGCTAAGGAATTTCTGGTTCCTCCTCAGGTGCAGTCACATTTTCAGCAGCAGCAGCAGTTTCTTCAGCACTAGTGGCTGGAATTTCTTCATGCACAGATGTAGTGGGATGAGTTTCTTCAGAGCCCAATTGAACTGTTGGTGCAGGAGAGTGAGGGATTTGCTGCAGTGGGGTGAAGAGTGGAGAATTGGGATGCTTACTTTCCCAAAAGTCGTCATTCATCACTGGAGTTGTGCTTCCAATGTCCACATCTTCATCATAAATTTCTTCATCACCAGCCTCTTCAGCAGTAAACTGAGGCATTGGTGATGAAACCACTGGGGTTGAAGGGATTGCATCCACTTCAATTTCTTCATCAATCTGCTCTGACGAAGCAGCAGATTGAGTTTTTTCATCAGGTCCGCTTGGGATCACATATTCTTCATCAAAAGGAACAAGGTCCTTTGATGGCATGGTTGAGATCGGAACAACATCAATAGGATTGTCAAACGAGCTGGTCATCGGCTTCATCTTCTTTAGAGCTGAAGATTCTGAAGCACTTGATGCTTTCCTTTTCTTCACTGCAGCTCGCTCAGCAGCCTTCGTCTTCTTCACATCTGAAGCAGATGGAAGGATAGGAGTTGGTGTAGGCGCAGGTGGAGGTGAGGAATCTGGTTGAATTTCCTCATGCGCAACTGATGCAGTTGCCCTGACTTTTTCAGTTTCTTCAGTGGCTGGAATGGAGTCATCAACCCTGGAACTAGCATGTTCTTCAGCAGCCTGAAAATCATCAGCTGTGCTGGCATGTTCTTCAGTTGGCTGAGCAGAAGCTTCAGCTTGAGGAACTTCTTGTTGCGTTGGGGCTGCAACATTTGTGAACTTCTCTGTGAGTCTCACAAACCTGACTTTGGCTCATTGCCAAGCAGAATAGTAAGAGTTGAAGTTGTCGCTGAGGGCTTTGATTTCAGCCTGCATTTTGATAAGTTCTTCAGTTGTCATTTTGACAACATTTTTCTTTAGCAGTTTCTCTTTTCTTCACTACGATTTCTTGATCTCTCTGGCCCTGTCAAATTTCCATTTCTTCTCTTGGATGAAATGAGTCAGCATGTGACTTTGGCCAGGTGTCAGCTTGAAGTCAGGCATAGGTGTGTTGGGATCCTTATGCCAGAGATCAATGTAATCGAGGATCGCCCTTGGATCCAACAGCAGCGGCACAGGTGTACCTTTGGCTCTAGCGGCCCTTTCTTGTCTGTCCCTGATGATTTCTCGTCCAGCAGTTGCTTTAGTCTTCAGCAAAGTTGGGCCAGATGAAGAATTTGGCGCAGCTGAGGAACTTGCTGAGACACCAGAGGCAATAGAGATGCCTACAGTCCTTTGGCACAAGGCTAGATGCACAGGTGCAGAGGACTTAGTCAGAACAGCTGAGGACTTTGGAGGAGGTGCTGAGGATTTCGGAGGAGCAGGGGCAGCTTGAGGAATTTGCCTTGAAGATTTTGAAGTTTCTGGCCGTGAGGGCGCAGCTGAGGGTAAAGCACTTGGCTTTCGAGCAGGCTTCTTAATCATTGATTTTCTCGGCTTGACAGAGGCCTCAGTGGCAGCAGAAGTAGAATCTTCATTGAATTTCCTCAGTGCTTCTCTGGCTTGTCTTGCCAATTTGGCTTGGCGCTTGGCCCATTCTTCAGGAAAATCCTCACCGCGTTTAACGCTAGTGGGATCAGCCACTTGGCCAGGTGCCAATGGGGCTCTTGGGCATGGTGGATTCAGTGCGAATTTCTTCATATATTTTGGAGTAACGTATCTGTACTCCCTCCATTCGCGTGCCCATCTCCGTTCAATCTTCTGAATGCGCACCTTGCGCTGATTTTTATCTTCCTCAGGAGGTGTGCAGTACCCAGCATAGATGTCCTCAGGGATTTCAAAGGCAGTCATGACCTCATGCTTCTTTCCTCCTTTCTGTGGCCTTTTACCGTCAGCCATTTTCTTTAGTTGAGGAATTTGAGCAATCGAATTCTCTGAAGAAGTATGCAGTTTTTCTTCGAGGAACGCTGCAAACGAGTTAAGTTGATGAGAACCTAATGATTCACCAGCGGACATGTGTACCTGTGAACAGAGTATAGTTGCGAGGAATTTGGAGAGGTCATATGCGTTCTCAGAGAGTTTTTCAAAAAGAACAAGTTTGAGGAATTTGACCAGATGCGTCTTGAAAAATTTCACTAAGCGTGCTATATCTTAGGTTCTAGAGTTGTATAGATCGAAGATCCACACAATTGAGGAATCTTGAAGAAAATGATGCTTAGGGAAATGAATCAAGAACAAATGACATGTGAGATGTTTTGTGTGTGAGGATTTGAAGAATAAAACACCTTTGAAGATTTTGTAGAAAAATTTCGAATCAAAGAGGGCTGGTAAAAGTAACTTTTAATTACCCTGAATGAAGAACACGACGAACAGAGAGGTGAAACAGTGAAGTTCGTCGATGTAGATCTTCCACGCCCTAACTTGGCAGAGGAAGACGTCTACGGCGGCGGCGGAGGTGAATATTTCCGCGGTCGGCGCGAGTACGACGGCGATGAGGTCGAGGCAGTGAAGCTCTTCCTCACCGGCGACGATGGAGTAGCGGCGGCGCTAGGGTTTGAGAAGCTCGAGCGGGAGAGTGAGATCGAGCAGAGTAAAAGAAGTGAGGAAGGGGCAAGGGGTATTTATAGAGGCAGTGAAAAACTGTTCGCCCGAAGATTTAGGACGAACGTGCCCCTGAGCATTCTCCTTCTCAAGACATGTGTCACCCACGTACTGTGTAGTGGAGATCGTATAAGATCGTGGGTGAGTTGAATAATGCATCGTGGGATGCGGAACGGTTTGAGCGGCAAAACCGAAACTTTGGATAAGATTTGTTTTAACGTTCCGTTCGCAATTTCTTCAGCTGACAAGGACACAGTGAAGAATTTGAACGAGTTTCAAATAGAACGCACATGAAGAATTTGTGAACAGATTGGATTGAGTATAACATAGAGGGGAAGGGTCTGATCACATTCACTTAGCAGAAAAACCAACTTAAAGAAATAGCTATAAGTGAATGCTGTAGAGGACTTAAACTCATATATATATATAGCCAATGAAGAAAAACGATGGCACAAGTGAAGATTTTGCAAGTTGAAGAATTTGAACAACTGAGGAATTTCAAAACTGAGGAAAAACTCAAATTGAAGATTTTCAACTTTTGTGGTGGCGTGACCCACCGTATAAAAATGATGATTTCAGACACCGCGCACAATTGTCGCAGGGTTCTGAGAATTAAATTCTTCGTTAATTTCTTCACACTTAAAGTGTTATTCTTCATTGATTGAAGAAAAACGTTTCTTCATGTGTTGCACATCTAAGTCTTCAATTTTGCATAAGGGTTAGGATGAGTGCCTTTTTCAAAGTACATTCGAAGACTCTAAGATATTTAGCTCACACCGCAACTTGCTAAATCTCTTCTCATCCAAGGGCTTAGTGAAAATATCGGCTAGCTGTTCTTCAGTCTTCACATGCTCAATAGAAATATCGCCCTTCAACACATGGTCACGAAGAAAATGATGACGAATCTGAATGTGCTTTGTCTTCGAGTGCTGAACTGGGTTGTGAGCAATCTTGATGGCACTCTCATTGTCACAGAGGAGAGGCACATTCTTCACGTTGACGCCATAGTCCTTGAGTGTTTGCTTCATCCATAGCAGTTGAGCACAACAAGAACCAGCATCAATGTACTCAACTTCAGCAGTAGACAGTGATACACAGTTCTATTTCTTCGAGGACCAACAGACCAAGGATCGTCCGAGGAAATGACATGTACCAGATGTTGACTTGCGGTCCACACGGTCACCAGCATAGTCAGAGTCAGAATATCCAATGAGATCAAAATCCGAGCCCTTGGGATACCATAATCCAAGTGTTGGTGTGTGAGCTAGATATCGAAGAATATGCTTCACAGCCTTATGGTGTGATTCCTTCGGTGCAGCTTGAAATCGGGCACACATGCAAACACTAGGAATTATATCTGGCCTAGATGCACATAAGTACAATAAAGAGCCAATCATGGAGCGGTATACCTTATGATCGAAGTCAATACCATTTTCATCAGTGCATTGATGACCATTTGAGGGCATAGGAATTTTGATGCCTTTGCAATCTTGCATGCCGAATTTCTTCAGGACATCATTGAGGTATTTCTCCTGAGATATGAATATGCCATTGCGCTGTTGATGAATTTGAAGACCTAAGAAGAATTTCAACTCTCCCATCATAGACATTTGATATTCTTCACTCATCATATAGGCAAATTCATCACTATAACGTTGGTCAGTACAGCCAAAGATGATATCATCAACATATATTTGGCACACAAATAGTTCACCATCATAAGACTTATTAAAGAGAGTGGGATCGAGTGAACCGGGTGTGAAGCCTTTCTTCATGAAGAATTCCTTCAAAGTATTATACCACGCCCGTGGGGCCTGCTTGAGGCCATAGAGGGCCTTGTTAAGTCTGAAGACTTTGTCAGGATGTTTTGGATCTTCAAAACCTGGGGGTTGAGCAACATATACTTCTTCCTCAAGCTTACCATTGAGGAATGCACTTTTTACATCCATTTGATATAAGATGATATCATGATGGTTAGCATAAGCAAGCAATATGCAAATAGCCTCATGTCTAGCAACAGGTGCAAAAGTTTCATCGAAATCAACTCCTTCAACCTGTGTGTAGCCTTGAGCTACTACTCGTGCCTTATTCCTCACCACAACACCATTTTCATCTTGCTTGTTGCGGTAGATCCACTTTGTGCCAATGATGTTATGCTTGTGAGGATCGGGACGATTGACTAGTTCCCAGACGTTGTTGAGCTTGAACCGATGTAATTCTTCTTGCATGGCCTGAATCCACTCAGGCTCCAGAAATGCTTCATCTACCTTAGTGGGCTATGTGATAGAGACAAAAGCAAAGTGCCCACAAAAGTTAGATAGATGTGAAGCTTTTGGGCGTGTGAGAGGACCTGGTGCTCTAATGTCATCAATGATCGTCTCCACTTGCACTTCTTTTGCAACGCGACGATGAGCTGGTCGTCCTTGAGGAATTTGATCAGCATTTTCTTCAGCATCAATTTCCTCAGCATTTTCTTCAGGTTCATCAGCTCGACGTTCTTCACGTTCTGGAATGAATTCTTCAGCAGATTCTTCAGTAGGAATGACATCTTCAGTACCCTTGTGTTTGATAGAATCCTCGGGTGCTGGTTCATCTAACACAGAAGGTAGGTGCTCACTTTGCGAGCCATTAGTTTCATCGAACCACACATCTACAGTTTCAACAATCTTGTGAAGAACATTGTTGAAGACTCTGTAGGTGTGCAAGTCCTTTCCGTAACCAAGCATAAAACCTTCATGTGCTTTTGGTGCAAATTTAGAGTTGTGATGAGGATCTCTAATCCAGCATTTAGCACCGAAGACTTTGAAATAACTCACATTGGGTTTCTTGTCAGTGAGGAGTTCATAGGCAGTCTTCTTGAAGAATTTGTGAAGATATACTCTGTTGATGATGTGGCACGCAGTATCAATTGCATCAACCCAAAAACGATGGGGGGTATTGTACTAATCGAGCATAGTGCGAGCCATCTCAGCAAGAGTCCTGTTCTTGCGCTCTACGACGCCATTCCATTGAGGAGTATAAGGGGCAGATAACTCATGAGTAATACCAAGTTCATCAAGATATTCATTGAGACCCGAATTCTTGAACTCAGTGCCATTGTCACTTCTGATGTGCTTGATCTTCACACCAAAGTTGGTTGAAGCCCTCGAGGAAAATCGTTTGAAGACTTCCTACACTTCATGTTTGTAAGAGACAAGGTGTACCCATGTGTAACGAGAGTAATCATCAACAATAACAAACCCATATTGAGATGCTTCATTTGAAACAGAAGAATAATGATTAGGACCGAAGAGATCCATGTGAAGCAATTCGAATGGTCGAGTAGTGGTCATGATGGTCTTTGCTGGATGCTTGGCCTTCGTCATCTTTCCAGCTTCACAGGCACCGCATAAGTGATCCTTGAGGAATTTGACATTCTCAATGCCAATGACATGCATCTTCTTTGCAAGCGTGTGCAAATTCCTCATGCCTGCATGACCAAGTCATCGATGCCATAGCCATCCTTCTGAAGCTTTTGCAAGTAGGCACACTGCTGGTTGTGAATCTGCAGAGAAATCAAGAATATACAAGTCTCCTCTCCTAAAGCCTTCGAAGACTTTGGAATTGTCAGCTTCCATAATCACAACACAATGATACTTGCCAAAGACAACAACCATATCAAGATCACAAAGCATTGAGACAGACATAAGGTTGTATCCTAAGGACTCAACAAGCATGACTTTGTCCATGTGTCGATCCTTTGTGGTAGCAACTTTACCTAGACCCAATACCTGACTTTTGCTTTTATCATCGAAGATGATATGCTTCAGATGTGATGACGATAAGGGATCATCCATCAACAGATTCCTGTCACCAGTCATGTGATTTGTACATCCACTATCAAGTACCCACTCAGTGGCTTTGGGTTGATCATCCTGCAGATGAATTAGTGCAACTTACGAACTCATATAGTTCAGCAGTGAAGAATATGATATCACAATTCATCAGATCAATTTCATCAAGTAGTAGGACAGATAAAGCAGAGGGAGGACGTGTGAAATGAAAGTTCATTTCATCATGGCTAGCCTGCGTCCTTTCAGGCATTTTGTCAGGTCCCCAGCAAATTCTTCAGACGTTACAGTACGTCTGGAGACCTGACCCTGCATAAGAAATTAGTTCTTTTTCTTCACCACCCACATCTGAAGGGGTGGCAAAGAGTTCATCACTTTGCGAGCTTCATATGAGAATGGTGGCATAGCGGCCAAACCATTACGTTTCACATAAGAGGGGTTAGGGTAAGCATATGAATAAGCAGAGAAATTCTTCGAGGACTTATGAACATAATAATTTGAAGAATAATGCTCATATTCATAGCCCTTGGCTTTTCCCTGCGAAACAGAGTTGTTAGCACGATGATGTTCATATGAGGACTTTGATCCACGTGAGGAATTTGATCCCCTTGAGGAATTTGGTCCATATGAGGACTTGGATCCATATGAAGAATTTGGTCCATATGAAGAATTTGATCTGGGGTTCCTATTCTTCACTGGTGGTGTCATGAGGACATTCACCTGAAGAATTTCAAGGCACCTTTTGGGAACCCAGATTTTCTTCATAGGGGAACCATTCCTGAAGTTAGTGCCAACATATCTAGCAAATACTTCACCGTTCTGATTTTTGAACAGTTTATAGTTGGAGTCAAATGACTCATCAGAAGAATGAGAAGATTCACATGTATAACCAGATAAATTAGATGGATCAACTGGAGGTCCCTTTGCAGCAACCCATGAGGTTGTGGGGTACTGCTCAGGCTTCCAATATGTACCATCAGCATTGAGTTTCCTCTCAAAGACAATACCCTCTTTCCTAGGGTTCCTGTTGAGGATCTGCTTTTTAAGCACATCACAAAGAGTCTGATGCCCTTTGAGGCTTTTGTACATGCCTGTCATGTACAATTCCTTCAGCCCTGCATCGTCAGTGATACTAGCAATGTCCTCAGATGAGGAATTAGTGATAGCAGAGACAGGTAAAGAATTTGTAACATTAGAAGCATTTGAACATTCAGGTGAAGAATTAGCAGATTCTTGTTCAATGCATTTTAAACATGGAGGAATAAATTCTTCCTGAGCAGCGCTGATTTGTTGAGCAAGTAATGAATCGCGCTCCTTCTGAAGATCTTCATAACTCACTCTTAGCTCCTCAAGATCTTGCTTTCTTTGAAGAAATTCATAAGAAAGCTTCTCATGATCAGATAAGAGAGTGTTATGATGACCTTGAAGGTTATCAAACCTGGTCTGAAGTCTATGAAGATTTTCAGTTAAGGCTTTAGTGTGATCCATTTCTTCACCCAACATATCATCACTTTTGTCTAGCATGTTTTGAACCTTTTCAAAAGCCTTTTGTTATTGCACAGCAATCTTAGCAAGTTTAGAGTAGCTAGGCTTAAGATTTTCATCAGATTCATCTTCACTAGATTCAGAGGAGGTATATTTAGGTACCTTGGCACCCTTTGCCATGAAGCAATAGGTGGGAGCATAGTCATCGTTGCCTTCATCAGCCTGGTTGGTGAGGTCATTTTCTTCAGAGTTGAAGATAGACTTGCCGACGAATGCAGTAGCGAGGGCTACGCTTGCCACACCAGACTCAGAGTCCTCAAAAGCCTCCTCTTCTTCTTGTTCCTCAGATTCAGCTTCAGAGTCCATTTCCTTGCCAATGAATGCCCGAGCCTTCTTGGAGGTGCTCTTCTTGTGAGATGAAGACCTTGAGGATTTTGATGATGAAGATTTTGAGGACTTCTTCTTTTTCTTCGCATCATCAGAACTGTAATCCTTGTATTTCTTCTTCTTTGATTCCTTTTCCCACTGAGGACAATCTTGAATGTAATGTCCTGGTTTCTTGCACTTGTGACAAAGCCTCTTCTTGTAGTCACTGGATGAGGAATCATTGCTCCTTGAGGGTTTTCCAAAGCGACCACGTCTTGAGAACTTCTGGAATTTCTTCACTAGCAGTGCTAGATCATGACTTAGTTCTTCGGGGTCACCAAGGCTGCTACCAGAGCCTTCATCATCGGATTCTGATACTGCCTTGGCCTTCAGTGCACGTGATCAGCCATAGCTCGAACCATAGATATCTCTCTTTTCAGCAAGCTGGAACTCATGAGTGTTTAGCCTCTCGAGGATATCAGCGGGGTCAAGTGACTTGTAATCAGCACGCTCTTGTATCATCAGTGCCAGAGTATCAAATGAGGAATCAAGCGATCTCAGCAATTTCTTCACCATCTCATGGTCGGTGATGTCAGTGGCACCAAGTGCTTGAAGCTCATTAGAGATGTCAGTGAGGCGATCGAAGGTTTGCTGAACATTTTCATTGTCGAGTCTTTTGAAGCAGTTGAAGAGATTGCGAAGAACATCAACTCGAGAGTCACGCTGAGTTGAAACTCCTTCATTGACCTTGGACAGCCTATCCCAGATAAGCTTAGCAGTTTCCAAAGCACTCACTCTACCATACTGTCCTTTACTTAGATGGCCACATATGATATTCTTCGCTTGGGAATCGAGTTGCTTGAATCTCTTCACATCGGTAGCGTTCAGTGAGGGTGCGACGGAGGGAACACCATTTTCCACAACGTACCAGAGATCGTTATCAATTGCCTCAAGATGCATGTGCATCTTGTTCTTCCAGTAGGGGTAGTCCGTCCCATCAAAGGTAGGACACCCAGCAGAGACCTTGATCATACCTGCAGTCGACATAACTAAAACTCCAGGCGGTTAAACCAAAATCACACAGAACAAGGGAGTACCTTGCTCTGATACCAATTGAAAGTGCGTTATATCGACTAGAGGGGGGGTGAATAGGCGATTTTTATGAAATTCTTCACTGAGGAATTTGCCAGTGAGGAAATTCCTTAGCGAAGAACTACTAGCAGCGGAATAAGTACTCAGAAGTAAACATAGCAGAATACATGCATGGTCATCATGATGAAATGAAGACAAACACATAGTACAGAAAGCGTAAGCACATGATAGCACAAGATGAAGACAAACAGACTGAAGAAATTGAACTGAGGAAATTGAGAAACTCTTCAGTCAAAGTCTTCAAACACAGATATGAACAAACACACAACACAGTAATGAGAAAATGAAAGTGTTGAGGAAAGGGAACCAGTTGGCTTGGTGAAGACAATGATTTGGTAGACCAGTTCAAACTACTGTCTCAGTTGTACGTCTGGTTGGAGCGGCTGAGTATTTAAACTCGAGGACACCCAGTCCCGGACACACAGTCCTCACTGTATTCTCCTTGAGCTAAGGACACACAGTCCTCGCCCAATCACTCGTGGTAAGTCTTCAAGTGACTTCCAAACCTTCACAAACTCCGTCACTCGGCGATCCACAATTCCTCTTGGATGCTCTAGACCATGACGCCTAACCATCTGGAAGAAGCACAGTCTTCAAAGGTAACAAGCGTCGGATCCATGCAGGATCAATCTCTTCAGTGATGCTCAATCACTTTGGGTTTGTAGGTGTTTGGGTTTGGGTTTGGATTTTCCTCACTTGATGATTATCGCTCAAAGTCCTGGGAGGATGGGTTGCTCTCAAATGACAAGTGTCAGTTTCTCTCGGAGCAGCCAACCAGCTAGTGGTCGTAGGGGGCGGCTATTTATAGCCTAGGGAGCAGCCCGACATGATAAGACATAAATGCCCTTCAATGATATGACCGTTAGGTGCATAAGATATTTTGGGACAGCTGGCGCGTAGCACAACAACGGTCGGAAACTTGAGGTACAAATTCCTCAGGGCTATCATGTTCCTCACCGTGTAGGCAATTCGCACTGGAGAATTCCTAACTCCTCAGTCAGAGCAAGATCCTCAGTGACCAGAAGAACTGCGTCTCTGTCTCTGAAGAAATTGACTGATCTGTATGAGATTTCCAATGGCTTCACTCGAAGGGATTGGTAGGTGTAGGATTTGAGTTGAGCATCACGTGGAAATATTCTCCTTAGTATTTCCTCGACCCCCTTTAACAGTACGGTGTTTCCTATGACCCAAGAAAGAGAAAATGAAACTTCGAAAACAAAAGTCTTCACGCTTCATGTTCCTCGAATGATAACCAAGTCTTCAAGGTCACACTAATTTCTTCACTTTCAAAGTCTTCAGAGAGTCTTCAGAATATCAAAGTCTTCAGTTGAAGAACTTCATTTTTAGGGGTCGACTTTCTCTGTAAATATCAAAGTCCTCATAGACTTATAGACCTGTGTACACTCATAAACACGTTAGATCCTTAACCTATAAGTCTTCAATACACCAAAATCACTAAGGGGAACTAGATGCACTTACAGTGGGTGAATAGGATAATGTATCGTGGAATGTGGAACGGTTTGAGCGGCAAACGCCAAAAATTCAGATAAGATAAGTTCTAAAGTTTCGTTCACAAATTCTTCAGCTGACAAGGACACAATGAAGATTTTGAACGAGTTTCAAATAGAACGCACATGAGAAATTTGTGAATAGACTGGGTTGAGTTTAGCATAGAGGGGGAAGGGTCCGATCACATTCACTTAGCAGAAAAAAGCAACTTGAAGAGATAGCAATAAGTGAATGCTGTAGAGGACATAAACTCATATAGGAAAGAGTGAAGACAATGCAAAGTTGAAGAAATTGAACAACTGAGGAATTTCAAAAATGAGGAAAGACTCAAATTGAAGATATTCAACTTTTGGTGGTGGCGTGACCCACCGTATAAGAATGATGATTTCAAACACCGCGTACAATTGTCGTAGGGTTCCGAGAATCAAATTTCTTCGTTAATTTCTTCATACTTAGAGTGTTAATCTTCATTGATTGAATAAAAACATTTCTTCACGTGTTGCACATCTAAGTCATCAATTTTGCATAAGTGTTAGGATGTATGTCCTTTTCAAAGGACATTCGAAGATTCTAGGATATTTATCTCACACCTCAACTTGCTAAATCTCTTCTCATCCAAGGGCTTTGTGAAAATATTGGCTAGTTGTTCTTCAGTCCTTACATGCTCAATAGAGATGTCGCCCTTCCACACATGATCACGAAGAAAATGATGACGAATCTGTATGTGCTATGTCTTCGACAGCTGAACCGGGTTATGAGAAATCTTGATGGCACTATCATTGTCATAGTAGAGAGGAACATTCTTTATGTTGACGCCGTAGTCCTTGAGGGTTTGCTTCATCCACAGCAATTGAGCACAGCAAGAACCAGCAGCAATGTACTCAGCTTCAGCAGTAGACAATGATACACAGTTCTGTTTCTTCGAGGACCAACAAACCAAAGATCGTCCGAGGAAATGGCATGTGCCTGACATTGACTTGCGGTCCACACGATCACCAGCATAGTCAGAGTCTGAATATCCAATAAGATCAAAAGCCGAGCCCTTGGGATACCAATCCAAGTGTTGGTGTGTGAGCTAGATATCGAAGAATATGCTTCACAACCTTATGGTGTGATTCCTTCGGTGTAGCTTGAAATCGGGCACACATGCGAACACTAAGCATAATATCTAGCCTAGATGCACATAAATATAATAAAAAACCAATCATGGAGCGGTATACCTTTTGATCGAAGTCAATACCATTTTCATCAGTTCATAGATGGCCATTTGTGGGCATAGGGATTTTGACTCCTTTGCAATCTTGCATGCCGAATTTCCTCAATACATCCTTGAGGTATTTCTCCTGAGATATGAATATGCCATTTCGCTGTTGACGAATTTGAAGACCTAAGAAGAATTTCAATTCTCCCATCGTACACATTTGATATTCTTCACTCATCATATAGGCAAATTCATCACTGTAATGTTGGTCAGTACAGCCGAAAATGATAACATCAACATATATTTGGCACACAAATAATTCACCAGTATAAGATTTAGTGAAAAGAGTTGGGTCAAGTGAACCGGGTTTGAAGCCTTTCTTCATGAGGAATTCCTTCAAAGTATCATACCATGCCCAAGAGGCCTGCTTGAGGCCATAGAGGGCCTTATTGAGTGTGAAGACTTTGTCGGGATGCTTTGGATATTCAAACCCTGGGGGTTGAGCAACATATAATTCTTCCTCAAGCTTACCATTGAGGAATGCACTTTCCACATCCATTTGATATAAAGTGATATCATGATGGTTAACATAAGCAAGTAATATGCGAATAGCCTCAAGTCTAGCAACAGGTGCAAAAGTTTCATCGAAATCAATTCCTTCAACCTGTGTGTAGCCTTGAGCTACAAGCCGTGCCTTATTCCTTACCACAAGGCCATTTTCATCTTGCTTGTTGTGGTAGATCCACTTTGTGCCAATGATATTGTGCTTGCGAGGATCTGGACATTTGACCAGTTCCCAGACGTTGTTGAGCTCGAATTGATGTAGTTCCTCTTGCATAGCTTGAATCCACTCAGGCTCCAGAAATGCTTCATTTACCTTAGTGGGCTCTGTGATAGAGACGAAAGCAAAGTGCCCACAAAAGTTAGACAAATGTGAAGCTCTTGAGCATGTGAGAGGACTTGGAATGTTGATGTCGCTGATGATTTTCTCAATTTGCACTTCGTTTGCAACACGAGGAAGAGCGGGTTGTCGTTGAGGATTTTGATCAGCATTTTCTTCAGCACCATTTTCTTCAGGTGCATCAGCATGACATTCTTCACGTTCTGGAATGACTTCTTTAGCAGATTCTTCGGTGGGAATGACATCCTCAGTAGCCTTGAACTTGATAGTTTCCTCAGGTGACTGTTCATCTAACACAGAGGGTAGGTGCTCTCTTTGCGAGCCATTAGTTTCATCGAACCACACATCTACAGTTTCAACAACCTTGTGGTGAATGTTGTTGAAGACTCTGTAGGTGTGCGAGTCCTTTCAGTAACCAAGCATAAAACCTTCATGTGCTTTCGGTGCAAATTTAGAATCGTGATGAGGATCTCTAATCCAATATTTACCGCCGAAGACTTTGAAATAACTCACATTGGGTTTCTTGTCAGTGAGGAGTTCGTATGCAGACTTCTTGAAGAATTTGTGAAGATATACCCTGTTGATGATGTGGCACGCAGTATCAATTGCCTCAATCCAGAAACGACGAGGCGTCTTGTATTCATCAAGCATAGTGCGAGCCATCTCAACAAGAGTCCTGTTCTTGCGCTTCACGACGCCATTCTGCTGAGGAGTATAAGGAGCAGAGAACTCATGTGTAATACCGAGTTCATCAAGATAGTCATCAGAACCAGAATTCTTGAACACAGTTCCATTGTCAATTCTGATGTGCTTGATCTTCACACCAAAGTTGGTTGAATCCCTCCAGGAAAATCGTTTGAAGACTTCCTGCACCACATGTTTGTATGTGACAATATGCACCCATGTGTATCGAGAGTAATCATCAACAATAACAAACCCATATAGAGATGCTTCATTAGTGAATGCAGAGTAGTGGTTAGGACCAAAGAGATCCACGTGAAGCAATTCAAATGGTCAAGTGGTAGTCATGATAGTCTTTGCTGGATGTTTGGCCTAGGTCATCTTTCTAGCTTCACAGGCTCCGCGCAAGTGATCCTTGAGAAATTTGACATTCTCAATGCCAATGACATGCTTCTTCTTCGCAAGCGTGTGCAATTTCCTCATCCCAGCATTACCAAGTCGTCGATGCCATAGCCAGCCTTCTGAAGCTTTTGCAAGAAGACATATAGTTGGTTGTGGTCCTGTAGAGAAATCAACAATATATAGATCTCCTCTCCTAATGCCTTCGAGGACTTTGGAATTGTCAGCTTCCATGATCACAACACAATGATACTTGCCAAAGATAACAACCATATCAAGATCACAAAGCATTGAGACAGACATGAGGTTGTATCCTAAAGACTCGACAAGCATGACTTTGTCCATGTGTCGATCCTTTGAGATCGCAACCTTACCAAGACCCAATACCTTGCTTTTGCCTTTGACAACAAAGATGATATGCTTCAGATGCGATGGAGATAAGGGAACATCCATCAATAGATTCTTGTCACCGGTCATGTGATTTGTACATCCATGTAAGTGCATCTAGTGCCCCTTAGTGATTTTGGTGTATTGAAGACTTATAGGTTAAGTATCTAATGTGTTTATGAGTGTACACAGGTCTATAAGTCTCTGAGGAGTTTGATACTTACAGAGAAAGTCGACCCCTAAAAATGAAGTTCTTCGACTGAAGACTTTGGTATTCTGAAGACTTTCTGAAGACTTTGAAAGTGAAGAAATTGGTGTGACCTTGAAGACTTGGTTTTCATTCGAGGAACATGAAGCGTGAAGACTTTTGTTTTCATAGTTTCGTTTTCTCTTTCTTGAGTCATAGGAAACACCGTACTGTTAAAGGGGGTCGAGGAAATACTAAGGAAAAATTTCCATGTGATGCTCAACTCAAAATCCTACACCTACCAATCCCTTCGAGTGAAGCCATTGGAAATCTCATACAGTTCAGTCAACTTCTTCAGAGACAGAGACGAAGTTCTTCTGGTCGCTGAGGAATTTGTTCTGACTGAGGAGTTAGGAATTCGCCAGTGCGGATTGCCTACACTGTGAGGAACATGATAGCCCTCAGGAATTTGAACCTCAAATTTCCGACCGTTGCTGTGCTACGCGCCAGCTGTCCCAAAATATCTTATCCACCTAATGGTCATAACATTGAAGGGCTTTATGTCTTATCATGTCGGGCTGCTCCCTAGGCTATAAATATCCGCCCCCTACAACCACTAGCTGGTTGGCTGCTCTGCGAGAAACTGACACTTGTCATTTGAGAGCATCCAATCCTCCGAGGACTTTGAGCGAAAATCATCAAGTGAGGAAAATCCAAAACCCAAACCCAAACACCTACAAACCCAAAGTGATTGAGCATCACTGAAGAGATTGATCCTGCGTGGATCCGATGCTTGTTACCTTTGAAGACTGTGCTTCTTCCAGACGGTTAGGCGTCATGGTCTAGAGCATCCAAGAGGAATTGTGGATCGCCGAGTGACCGAGTTTGTGAAGGTTCAGAAGTCACCTGAAGACTTACCACGAGTGATTGAGCGAGGACTGTGTGACCTTAGCTCAAGGAGAATACGGTGAGGATTGTGTGTCCTCAGGTTTAAATACCTAGCCGCTCCAACCAGATGTACAACTGAGACAACAGTTGGAACTGGTCTACAAAATCATTGTCTTCACCAAGCCAACTGGTTCTATTTCCTCAACTCTTTCATTTCCTCAGTATTGTGTTGTATGCCTGTCATATCTGTGTTTGAAGACTTTGATTGAAGACTTTCTCAATTTCCTCAGTTCAATTTCTTCAGTTTGTTTTGTCTTCATCTTGTGTTATCCTGTGATTACGCTTTCTGTACTCTGTGCTTGTCTTTATTTCATCATGATGACTATGCTTGTCTTCTGTTATGTTTACTTCTGAGTACTTTGTCAGGACCCCGATCCTAAGCCACATTGATCTAGCATGTACCACATCATATCACTTTGCGGCCTCACGCACGGTACTCCCACGGGTGCCACCTTACCTGGCCCGGGACCATTTGCGCCTTTTGGCCCACATATATGATAGTGTCGCTAGCATCCATATGACAGAGAACCCGGGCCGACATGGCTAGTCATGAACCCAAGGCGGCACTAACCCATGAGGACAGGCATACATGAATCACATCGAGCATGTCGGTCAACAACGTATAAATCCGGGCTGTAGCACTGGGCTAACAGGACTCCGGTAACCCGGGCTGTAGCAGGCTAGGCAGGACTCCGGATAACACCGCGTGACATTTCCCCGAAGGGACAGACACAGGAACAACGTGAATCACATGCCGGCCAGTCAAGTGTTCCGAGCAGTGGTGTTGGGCTAGCAGGACTCCGGTGAACCGGGCTGTAGCGGACTACTATCGCTCAGAAGCACTAGACTACATTTCCCCATATGATAGGCTGCCAAGGATAAACAACTAGATAGTCGGATCCCACTCATACCAAGCATTTCAATCATACACACAATATGCCTGATATGAGTAAATACAACATTGCATCACAACAAAACTCTACAACTCAAGTACTTTATTTAAGAGGCTCCGAAGAGCCATACATATCATCCATACAGGTAGGGGTCACATGACCCAACACTCATGTCATACAAACATACAAGCACATGCGGAAGCAAAGTAGTCTGAGTACAGACACTAGAAAGAAAGAAGGCTTGACGAAGCCTGTCTATCTACATCGACCCTTCACCAGCCTTATATCACCACCTGGGTGGTAAGTCACTCGTCAATGTCGAGGTCTACATAGAACCCATCGGAGGGGTTGGCGTAGTCGTCTGAAAACATTAATTAAAGCAACATGAGTACGAAGGTACTCAGCAAGTCTTACAACAGAATCCTACTATACATGCACATTCTCAAGAAGGTAGTGGAGTTATTGCAGCAAGCCAGCTTTGACTCTTGGCTAAGCTATCCTACGACAGACACAACATGTAATCATTGTCGCACACGAGTCCACTATCACCAACACGATACTCCACCGTGGATCCTCTCTCGTCATCCTACAAGAGGGTCATCCGCGGTACTCACACTTATCTTGAGATTTTTTAGTAGAATCCATTTACTTGTCTATGAACTGCATAGGTGACCAAGTAGTCCTTTACCGCGGACGCGGCTATTCGAATAGTTTCATACCCTTCAGGGGTGTACTTCTTCACACACGCTCCCACCACTTATCGCCGTTTACACAACATGTACTCGTCAACCTTCAAACGGAAGCCCAGCGAGGGTGTCGGCCACGACCTGACTAAACACACGAGTCCCAAGTCCAGGTTTATCGCCTATTCGGGTTCCATCCGCAGGGAGTCCGGCCGAGGTTTCCACTAATGGCCCCGAATGATGTGTGCAGGGTTCCCGAGACACCAAACGGGCGAATCGGTACACCGGCCACGTGCCTACCGCAACACAACCCACCCCTATGGTCAGTGCTGCGTGCGGCCCTCAGCATACTACAAACACCAGAAACTACTTTGCAACTCCCGGACAGAGGACAAGTATGGTTAATAAGCCGAGAGGGTCCATTGGTTTCGGGCCCAATGCGTGGTAGTGGCTAAATCTTCAATCATACACACAGATCTCAGTTCTTAAGGACGGCCTCAATGAAACAACCCACCATGTACTCCTACATGGCCTCTCATCGATTCCTTTACCAAATCGTATTCAACACTTTCCCACTCTTGACACCGTCACAACCTTTCACTCTAGTTCATCATCCCGATGAGCCAGACCTGACATGACTCTAAGCATAGCAAGCATAGCATGGTAGGAAACAAACACACATATGGCTCAACCAACTCCTACACATGCTAGTGGGTTTCATCTAGTTACTGTGGCAATGACATGTCATGCAAAGGAAGTGGGTTCAACTACCGCGACACACAGCAGTTTGAATCGCGTTGTCTTAATGTAGTAAACGAGAGCAGAAGCAAGAACATGGGTTTGTATCGGAATGATCAATGGGTTGCTTGCCTGATGGAGTGGTGGTGGGATACTGCCCTTCAGTTGGATACTCTTGAATATCCTCGGAGGCAGAACCTACCATGAAGAACACATCGGAACACAATCAACACATGACGATATGTAACATTATGATGCATGCTATGACATGGCAATATGAAAGTGTCTTGGCCTAATGCAAGCTAAATCAGGGAGGAATGTGCTTAATTGGACCAAAGGTTCAAGTGTTAGATCATTTAACTTCGCCATTTAAGTGCATCCCCTTGTATTAGATAAACAGCAGGTTTAACTTGTTCTGACATGCATGAAACCAGTTCCAATGGATAGATTGAATTTTTCTGATCAAATTTCATATATAAATCTTTGCATTTGGAGTTACAGATTAATTTCTATGAATTTTTGAAGTTTGAACTATTTTCTGGAATTTCCTGTATAGAAATAATTCCAGTAATTAAATTACTGCGTCAGCACTACGTCAGGATGACGTCAGAGGTCAACGGGGTCGTCCTGGTCAAACTGACCAGTGGGTCCCGCATGTCAGTAATTAGTTAAACTAATTAATTTTAATTAAAACTAATCAGGTTTAGTTAGCAGAGGGGGGCCCACTTGTCAATGACTCAGGGGAGTCAACCTGGGCCCACCCAGTCCACGTCAGGGTCAAACCCGCCGGTCAACGGGTCAAAACCTGCCGGCGTTTAGCCGCCGGCGAGGCCAGACGCGGCAGCGTGCTGCGGGATTCGCCCACAGGGCTCCGTTTGCTGCGCGGAGAGCAGCTACGGGCAGCTGGTGCTCGCCTGCATCCAGCCGTGGTGGTGGCTTGGCCGGGGAGTGGCCGGAGCTTCGCCGGCGACGAGGTCAGGCGGAGGCCGAAGCTCGGCCAGCTCGTGCGCGTGGCTGCAGTGGCTTAGGCGATGTGGCGCTAGCATCTACGGCCTCTACGTGGCGCAGGGAGTGTGACGGGCACAAGCCCGTGACCAAATGGTCACCGGAGCAACGCCGGCGACGTGGTCAGGCGGCGGCGCGTGCAGGTGAGCAGCATGTGCTCGCTGTGGTGCACGAAAAGAAGAACGGAGAGGATGGGAAGGTGGCTATGCTCACGGCAGTTGCGTCGGAGTTGACGGCGAGGTCGGGGACGAGACGGAGCGAGCGGGGCGGTGGAGGCGAACTGATCGGCAGGAGGTTGAAGACGAGCTCGGTGGAGTCGTTTGCGGGCCTCCGGCGGGGCGTGGCTTGGTGGAGCGGTCGAGGAGGAAGTGGCGGAGCTGCAGGACACGGTGGAGCAGCACGGGGGCGACGGAGGGCGCGGGTTCACGGCGGCGCGGGCGCGACAGCGTCGGCCATGGCGGGGAGGGAGCGAGGGAGAGGGGCAGGGGGGTGAATGAGGTGTCCACGGGGTCGGGACGGCGACGTGGAGGTCGCCCAGCATCCAGGCGCGCGAAGCGGCAAGCTGCTGGCGCCGTGGCGAGCTCGCGCTCGCCGGCGTCAGCTCCCTGCCTGCCTGGCGGGGACGAAGCAGCTGGCTGGCATGGGCCAGCACAGCGCTGGGCCGCCAGGTGGGCCGGCTGGTGGGCTGCGGCCAGGTAAGTTTTCCTATTTATTTAGTTTCTGTTTTCTTTTCCTATTATTCTGTAACTTTGTGACATTATTAAAAATACCTAGGCACTTTCTAAAATCCTAGAAATAATTGTGGGCTCTATTGGGATTATTCCTAACAGCCCTGACTTATTTCCAGAATTATTGGAACATTTAGAATATTTATTAGCATTTAAAAGTCCAAAATCAGCATACATATGATTTAATTCAGTGACCTTTTGTTGACCTAGAAAATTGTGCACCTATTTTGCCAGAGGTTCTAACCCAAAACAAAGAGGGTGAACATTTTAGAAGGGCATTTCAGGTTCATTGAAAAAGCTTTTAGTAAACCCTAGTTGAATTCAGGGGGGGTGCTGGGGGTTCTGCCTTCCCCATTTCAAGTTTCTGATGAAAGATAAACATGATGCAACACTCTAATGCATGACTAGCTAGGGTGTGACAACTCACCCCCACTCGAAAGAATCTCGTCTCGAGATTTAGGATCCGTCGGAAAGAAGGTAGGGTACTCGAGTTGAAGACGATCCTCCCTTTCCCAAGTAGCTTCTTGCTCGGAATGGTGTGACCATTGAACCTTGAGAAACTTGATATTCTGGCGTCAAGTGGTACGCTCGGCTTGATCAAGGATACGAACGGGGTATTCTCGATATGTGAGGTTATTTTGGAGATCAAGCGTTTCGTGGTCCACTCCACGGATAGGATCCGAGAAGCAACGCCTGAGTTGAGAGACGTGGAAGACATCATGAACTCTGGAGAGATGCGGAGGTAGTTCCAGCTGGTAGGCAACCTCCCCTCGTTTGGCAAGAATGCGAAAGGGTCCAATGTAACGAGGAGCCAATTTGCCTTTGATACCGAATCGATGGGTTCCCTTTAAAGGTGTAACCCGAAGGTAAGCCATCTCGCCGACTTCATAAACCATGGGCTTATGCTTGCGGTCATACTGACTCTTTTGTCGAGATTGGGCGGTTTTCAACTTCTCATGAATAATGCGAACCTGCTCTTCTGCATCGTGGATCATGTCCGGGCCAAAGAGTTGTCTCTCGCCGGTTTCTGACCAGTTAAGAGGCGTTCGACATTTTCGTCCATAGAGAACTTCGAAAGGAGCTTTGCCTAAGCTAGCTTGATAGCTGTTGTTATAAGCGAACTCGGCGAATGGTAGGCACTTCTCCCAATTCATACCGAAAGAGATGACAAAAGCTCGGAGCATATCCTCCAGAATTTGATTGACTCGTTCTACTTGACCACTTGACTGAGGATGGAAGGTGGTGCTAAAGGAGAGACGAGTTCCCATAGCATTTTGGAAACTTTCCCAAAATCGGGAGGTGAAAAGACTTCCACGGTCTGAGTTAATTTCCAATGGAACACCATGGAGAGACACTATTCGAGAGATGTACAAATCAGCTAGCTGGCTAGCGGTTATACTCACACGAACAGGTAAGAAGTGAGCTAATTTGGAAAGACGATCGACAACTACGAAGATAGCATTATTCCCTCTTTTGGTTCTGGGAAACCCGGTAATGAAGTCCATACCGATTTTATCCCATTTCCATTCAGTAATTTCCAATGGTTGAAGGGTGCCAGCAGGCCGTTGATGCTCCGCTTTAACGCGACGACAGACGTCGCAATTAGCAATGTATTGAGCGATTTCTCTTTTCATCCTAGTCCACCAAAACCTCTGGCGTAGGTCTTGATGCATTTTAGTACTACCGGGATGAATGGTGAGAGGGGATTCATGAGCTTCCTTAAGGATCAATCGCCTCAGGTTGCGTACTTTGGGAACCACTAGGCGGTCCCCAAAGAACACGACACCTTGATCATCAATGGAGAAACAATCTGCAACTCCCTTCTTGATGTTTCTCTTGATACGGGAAATTCCCGGATCCACCTTTTGTGCCTTAATGATCTGATCCGTAAGGGTAGGTTCCGCCACCAGGGTGGAAAGGAATCCTCGAGGAACAATGTGAAGGTTAAGGTTACGAAATTCCTCGTGGAGAAGTGGTTGATTTTGTTGTAACATTAGGTTGTTACAATAAGACTTACGACTTAGTGCATCAGCCATGACATTGGCCTTGCCTGGGGTGTAAGTTATTCCTAAGTCGTAATCTGTGATCAATTCGACCCAACGTCTTTGCCTGAGATTCAAATCCGGTTGGGTGAAGATGTATTTCAAACTTTGTTGATCAGTGTAGATTTCGCAACGATTACCAAGAAGGTAATGTTGCCAGGCTTTGAGTGCATGGACTACAGCTGCAAGCTCTAGATCATGTGTGGGATAGTTATCCTCATGTGGACGCAACTGTCGAGAAGCGTAGGCAATCACATGACGATCTTGCATGAGAATGCAACCTAGTCCTTGTCACGAGGCGTCGCAATAGATAACAAAGTCCTTAGAGAAATCTGGTGGTACCAATACGGGAGCAGATGTCAGGCGTCTTTTCAGTTCCTGAAAGCTGAACTCGCACTGTGGGGTCCACTCTAACTTTTTATCTTTCTTGAGGAGTTCAGTTAGAGGCTTAGCAACTTTGGAGAAGTTCTCGACGAAGCGGCGGCAATAGCTCGCTAAACCAAGAAAACTCCGAACTTGTTTGACCGTTTCAGGTGGAGTCCAGTCAAGGACGGCTTGAACTCGTTCGGGATTGACAGCAATGCCCTTGCCAGAGATTACATGGCCCAGATAGGTCACTTCTGGCAACCAAAATTCGCACTTGGAGAATTTGGCATAAAGGCGATGCTCTCGAAGTTTCGTCAATACTAGCCTTAGATGTTCGGCATGTTCCTCCTCATTCTTGGAGTAGATGAGTATATCGTCGAGGTAAACCACGACGAATTTATCCAGGTACTCCATGAAGATCGAGTTCATCAACCGAGAGAAGGTGGTTGGAGCATTGGTTAAACCGAAGGACATGACGGTGTACTCGTATTGGCCATAACGAGTAACAAAGGCCGTTTTGGGAATGTCCCCGTTCTTGATTTTGATTTGATGGTAGCCCAACCTCAAATCCATCTTGGAAAAGACTGAGGATCCAGCGAGCTGGTCATACAGATCGTTGATCCTGGGGAGCGGATACTTGTTCTTGATAGTGACCAAATTGACAGGTCGGTAATCTACAACCATCCGATCCGTTCCATCCTTCTTCTTGACGAAGAGGACGGGGCAAGCCCATGGAGAAGAACTAGGACGGATGAAACCCTTTTGCAAGGACTCATCGAGTTGTTTCTTAAGCTCGGCTAGTTCTAGGGGTGCCATCTTATAAGGTCTTCTAGAGATTGGGACGGTTCCTGGAACAAGGTCTATCACGAACTCGACATCCCTGTCAGGTGGAACACCTGGCAGTTCCTCTGGAAAGACATCTGGGAAGTCACGAACTACCGGAATATCTTCAAGGTCTGGAAGGGGGTTGGCATTTAGAGAGTAGAGCTGACGCTCCGACACTCGGGTCAAAAGATGGACTGTCTTGCCCGATGGATGGGTGAGTTGAACAGTTCTAGTAGAGCAATCGATCTTAGCGTAATGGGTTGACATCCAGTCCATACCCAAGATGATGTTTATGTCCGAGGACTTGAGAGCTATTAGTGACGCGAGGAAGACCAATCTGTTGACAAGAATTTCATTTCCATGGCTGATTCTAGAGGTTTGCCATCTAGAACCAGGAGTTTGAATTTCCATGGAGGTGGGCATGTCATAAAATGTGGTGTTGTGCAAATGAGCATAGCTCTCGGAAATAAATGAATGAGATGCTCCAGTATCAAAGAGAACAGTTGCCGGATGGCAATTAACAAGGAGCGTACCGAGAACAACGTCGGGGTCCTCCTGAGTCTCCTCAGCTGAGACGTAGTTGACATGGCCACGAGCAGTGGTGGCCGGCTTGGCGACAAGCACCTTTGCTGTTGGCTTACCACGGCCAACAGACTTTCCGAACTGGTTGGGGTTGTTCTAGGGACACTCGCGGATGTAGTTACCCGGCTCTCCACACTTGAAGCAAGTTATCATATTGGGGCGTGGAGCAGCATTAGCAGCAGGACCACCATAAGTCTTGGGCGGTACATACTGCTGGTTGGGGCGAGGCGCCTCAAAGTATGGCCTCGGAGTGAACCTGGATGGCACAGCAGTGTTTGGGATCTAGACCCGGCGCTTCTGAGATCCAGAGCCGGATGAAGACCCAAAGTCACGGGAATGCTTGCGTGAAGCTTCAAAGTCAGTCTGTCCTGTCTCGGCACTGATGGCCTTGTTGACTAGCTTCGGAAAGGAGGTGCAATCGTGCAGACGAAGGTCACGGCGAAGCTCGGGGCTAAGTCCCTTGCGGAACCTTGCCTGCTTCTTGGCGTCGGTAGATACCTCTTCGGGAGCATAACGTGCTAACTTTCCAAACTCGCGACTATATGCATCCATAGTCAGCCTACCCTGGGTGAAGTTACAGAACTCCTCCCTCTTGCGATCCATGAGGCCTTCCGGAATGTGATGCTCACGGAAAGCGGCACTGAAATTAGCCCAAGTAGTGATTTGGCCGACCGGGCGCACAGCCTCATAATTTTCCCACCAAAGGCTAGCAGGGCCTTCGAGGTGATAAGCAGCAAAGGTAACTTTATCATCTTCGGCTACGTTGGAAGAACGTAGCTTGTGGGCGATGCTGCGAAGCCAGTCATCCGCATCGAGAGGTTCGAAGGAATGGTTAAACTTTGGTGGATACAGCTTGACAAAGTCATTGATTGACACTGGATTGTTCCTCTGCTGGCGTGCAGTATTCTGCTCAATCCGCTCCAGCAAGCGGTTAGTCTCACGCTTGTTTCGCTCTGCCTCTAGCATCACTTCGGCCAGAGATGGCGGTTGAGGAAGATTTTCATCCCTAGCTGCGCTAGCTTGACCCTGCTCCGGAGCAGCAGGGTTGCTGCGGGTGTTGACCATCCTAGGAAAAACAAAACAATGATTTAGACCAAGATGGCAAAAGAAATCTGGGCAAGGAAGTGCGGAATGTAATGGATAACAAGGAATGCAGAGATGTTCATCCGTCTGACATGGTAATATAGAAACTGCCATATATTAACCAACAGTCATACACACCATACATAGTTTAGTACAAGCCCAAGCTAAGGTACAACTATGATGAAAGACGTTACATCTCATCGGAGGCATTCCAAGCTCCTATACATTATTTTTCTACACCTCCGGAATGGATACACACTAAGTCATATTCCACAAGTCACGCAGGACGGTGGACATACAACTGTTACAATACTAGCGAAACTACTACTAGCTCAGACAGCTCCGTAGTAATCCTCATAGAAGTCACCACCCAAGCCTGGAAGCGGAACATGATCATCTGGGAACAGACGGTCCTGTGGAGCTTGCGGACCATAGGGACTTGGGTGTGGCCTTGCTCCAACAAACGGCGGCAGACGAGGTCCACGAGGAGGAGTGATGCCTCCCACCTCACGCCACTCCATGAAATCTGGCAGACTGGCACGCACAGGATACAAGTCCCTCATGTCCATGTATCCGGCTTGCACCGCAGGGGCAAACCGAGTCGAAGTGGCCCAGTGATCAGAACGAGCATTAAAGAGTTCCATACACAAGGCCCGATTTTCGCGGTCCTTGTCTACCAACATCTCAGTAGTGGTGCGGAGGAGTGAGTCCTCATGGGATCCGTCGCTATACATACCCTGAAGGTAACCATGCGCCCCAGGGAGGGATGCTGGCATGTAGCGGAAATCAGTGTTGCTCAGCAAGGCAGTTCTGGCTCGAATGATAGTCATCATTGAGTAGGCTCCATCCTGCACGGACATCCCAGTAGTAATCCCAAGTCCATAAGAACAGTGGAGCGGTTCAGTAGCTCCGGGATAAGATGGATATATCCTGACCGTGCACAGATATTGGCTTTGATTAAAGTCTCTAAACTGTTCCTCGATGGTATATTCAGGGTACCACCGGTAACCTGTCTCGACCATCAGTCAAACCAACATGGCTGTGTGTCCACATACATCAATGCAACGGGTCAGACGAACCACTTGGTTCTGGGAACGGGTGGCCATCTGAAAGCACAAAAATAATGCAAAGGCATTAGAATTTCCTAGGAGAATTTGCACAGCATAACGGTTGTAAATGCTCAGAAAAGGAGATGAGACATCCACAACAGTTTGCAAAACCACTCAACAACATCATATCAAGGTTCTGGTTCAACTGGCAACATACTAAAATTTAGTAGAAACTGAACTGGGTTGTAACCAACAATCCTATAAGTTACTACAGATTAGTAACAAGTGAACCTGATAGAGAGAAGAGAGCCTAGTCCTTAACCCACGTAGAATGAGAAGAGAATGACTCAGAACAGAGGGCATAAGGTAAAGTAGTAAAAGAGCCTTACGTTCCCTCCCACAATCAATTCCCCTACATATAACTAAAGCATTTCTAGACTCGACATCGACCAGTTTGGCTTAGCGAACCTACAGGCAGTCCGGCTCTGATGCCAACGCTGTCAGGACCCCGATCCTAAGCCACATTGATCTAGCATGTACCACATCATATCACTTTGCGGCCTCACGCACGGTACTCCCACGGGTGCCACCTTACCTAGCCCGGGACCGTTTGCGCCTTTTGGCCCACGTATATGATAGTGTCGCTAGCATCCATATGACAGAGAACCCGGGCCGACATGGCTAGTCGTGAACCCAAGGCGGCACTAACCCATGAGGACAGGCATACATGAATCACATCGAGCATGTCGGTCAACAACGTATAAATCCGGGCTGTAGCACTGGGCTAACAGGACTCCGGTAACCCGGGCCGTAGCAGGCTAGGCAGGACTCCGGATAACACCGCATGACATTTCCCCGAAGGGACAGACACAGGAACGACGTGAATCACATGCCGGCCAGTCAAGTGTTCCGAGCAGTAGTGCTGGGCTAGCAGGACTCCGGTGAACCGGGCTGTAGCGGACTACTATCGCTCAGAAGCACTAGACTACATTTCCCCATATGATAGGCTGCCAAGGATAAACAACTAGATAGTTGGACCCCACTCATACCAAGCATTTCAATCATACACACAATATGCCTGATATGAGTAAATACAACATTGCATCACAACAAAACTCTACAACTCAAGTACTTTATTTAAGAGGCTCCGAAGAGCCATACATATCATCCATACAGGTAGGGGTCACATGACCCAACACTCAAGTCATACAAACATACAAACACATGCGGAAGCAAAGTAGTCTGAGTACAGACACTAGAAAGAAAGAAGGCTTGACGAAGCCTGTTATCTACATCGACCCTTCACAAGCCTTGGATCACCACCTGGGTGGTAAGTCACTCGTCAACGTCGAGGTCTACATAGAACCCATCGGAGGGGTTGGCGTAGTCGTCTGAAAACATTAATTAAAGCAACATGAGTACGAAGGTACTCAGCAAGTCTTACAACAGAATCCTACTATACATGCACATTCCCAAGAAGGTAGTGGAGTTATTGCAGCAAGCCAGCTTTGACTCTTGGCTAAGCTATCCTACGACAGACACAACATGTAATCATTGTCGCACACGAGTCCACTATCACCAACACGATACTCCACCGTGGATCCTCTCTCGTCATCCTACAAGAGGGCCATCCACGGTACTCACACTTATCTTGAGATTTTTTTAGTAGAATCCATTTACTTGTCTATGAACTGCATAGGTGACCAAGTAGTCCTTTACCGCGGACGCGGCTATTCGAATAGTTTCATACCCTTCAGGGGTGTACTTCTTCACACACGCTCCCACCACTTATCGCCGTTTACACGACATGTACTCGGCAACCTTCAAGCGGAAGCCCAGCGAGGGTGTCGGCCATGACCTGACTAAACACACGAGTCCCTAGTCCAGGTTTATCGCCTATTCGGGTTCCATCCGCAGGGAGTCCGGCCGAGGTTTCCACTAACGGCCCCGAACGATGTGTGCAGGGTTCCCGAAACACCAAACGGGAGAATCGGTACACCGGCCACGTGCCTACCGCAACACAGCCCACCCCTATGGTCAGCGCTGCGTGCGGCCCCCAGCATACTACAAACACCAGAAACTACTTTGCAACTCCCGGACAGAGGACAAGTATGGTTAATAAGCTGAGAGGGTCCATTGGTTTCGGGCCCAATGCGTGGTAGTAGCTAAATCTTAAATCACACACACAGATCTCAGTTCTTAAGGACGGCCTCAATGAAACAACCCACCATGTACATCAATATGGCCTCTCATCGATTCCTTTACCAAATCGTATTCAACACTTTCCCACTCTTGACACCGTCACAACCTTTCACTCTAGTTCATCATCCCGATGAGCCAGACCTGACACGACTCTAAGCATAGCAAGCATAGCATGGTAGGAAACAAACACACATATGGCTCAACCAACTCCTACACATGCTAGTGGGTTTCATCTGGTTACTGTGGCAATGACAGGTCATGCAAAGGAAGTGGGTTCAACTACCGCGACACACAGCAGTTTGAATCGCGTTGTCTAAATGCAGTAAACGAGAGCAGAAGCAAGAACATGGGTTTGTATCGGCATGATCAATGGGTTGCTTGCCTGATGGAGTGGTGGTGGGATACTGCCCTTCAGTTGGATACTCTTGAATATCCTCGGAGGCAGAACCTACCACGAAGAACACATCGGAACACAATCAACACATGACGATATGCAACATTATGATGCATGCTATGACATGGCAATATGAAAGTGTCTTGGCCTAATGCAAGCTAAATCAGGGAGGAATGTGCTTAATTGGACCAAAGGTTCAAGTGTTAGATCATTTAACTTAGCCATTTAAGTGCATCCCCTTGTATTGGATAAACAGCAGGTTTAACTTGTTCTGACATGCATGAAACTAGTTCCAATGGATAGATTGAACTTTTCTGATCAAATTTCATATATAAATCTTTGCATTTGGAGTTACAGATTAATTTCTATGAATTTTTGAAGTTTGAACTATTTTCTGGAATTTCCTGTATAGAAATAATTCCAGTAATTAAATTACTGCGTCAGCACTACGTCAGGATGACGTCAGAGGTCAATGGGGTCGTCCTGGTCAAACTGACCAGTGGGTCCCGCATGTCAGTAATTAGTTAAACTAATTAATTTTAATTAAAACTAATCAAGTTTAGTTAGCAGAGGGGGGCCCACTTGTCATTGACTTAGGGGAGTCAACCTGGGCCCACCTAGTCCACGTCAGGGTCAAACCAGCCGGTCAACGGGTCAAAACCTGCCGGCGTTTAGCCGCCGGCGAGGCCAGACACGGCGGCGTGCTGCGGGATTCGCCCACAGGGCTCCGTTTGCTGCGCGGAGAGCAGCTACGGGCAGTTGGTGCTCGCCCGCATCCAGCCGTGGTAGTGGCTTGGCCGGGGAGTGGCCGGAGCTTCACCGGCGATGAGGTCAGGCGGAGGCCGAAGCTCGGCTAGCTCGTGCGCGTGGCTGCAATGGCTTAGGCGATGTGGCACTAGCATCTACGGCCTCTACGTGGCGCGGGGAGTGTGACGGGCACAAGCCCGTGACCAAATGGTCACCGGAGCAACGCCGGCGACGTGGTCAGGCGGCGGCGCGTGCAGGTGAGCAGCATGTGCTCGCTGTGGTGCACGAAAAGAAGAACGGAGAGGATGGGAGGGTGGCTACGCTCACGGCAGTTGCGTCGGAGTTGACGGCGAGGTCGGGGACGAGACGGAGCGAGCGGGGCGGCGGAGGCGATCTGATCGGTAGGAGGTTGAAGACGAGCTCGGTGGAGTCGTTTGCGGGCCTCCGGCGGGGCGTGGCTTGGTGGAGCGGTCGAGGAGGAAGTGGCGGAGCTGCAGGACACGGTGGAGCAGCACGGGGGCAACGAAGGGCGCGGGTTCACGGCGGTGCGGGCGCGACAGCGTCGGCCATGGCGGGGAGGGAGCGAGGGAGAGGGGCAGGGGGTGAATGAGGTGTCCACGGGGTCGGGACGGCGACGTGGAGGTCGCCCAGCGTCCAGGCGCGCGAAGCGGCAAGCTGCTGGCGCCGTGGCGAGCTCGCGCTCGCCGGCGTCAGCTCCCTGCCTGCCTGGCGGGGACGAAGCAGCTGGCTGGCATGGGCCAGCACAGCGCTGGGCCGCCAGGTGGGCCGGCTGGTGGGCTGCGGCCAGGAAAGTTTTCCTATTTATTTAGTTTCTGTTTTCTTTTTCTATTATTCTGTAACTTTGTGATATTATTAAAAATACCTAGGCACTTTCTAAAATCCTGGAAATAATTGTGGGCTCTATTGGGATTATTCCTAACAGCCCTGACTTATTTCCAGAATTATTGGAACATTTAGAATATTTATTAGCATTTAAAAGTCCAAAATCAGCTAGAAAATTCAGTGACCTTTTGTTGACCTAGAAAATTGTGCACCTATTTTGCCAGAGGTTCTAACCCAAGACAAAGAGGGTGAACATTTTAGAAGGGCATTTCAGGTTCATTGAAAAAGCTTTTAGTAAACCCTAGTTGAATTCAGGGGGGGTGCTGGGGGTTCTGCCTTCCCCATTTCAAGTTTCTGATGAAAGATAAACATGATGCAACACTCTAATGCATGACTAGCTAGGGTGTGACATACTGATTCCGCTGCAAGTAGTTCTTCGCTAAGGAATTTCCTCATTAGCAAATTCCTCAGTGAAGAATTCATAAAAATCGCCTATTCACCCCCCCTCTAGTCGATATAACGCACTTTCAATTGGTATCAGAGAAAGGTACTCCCTTGTTCTGTGTGATTTTGGTTTAACCGCCTGGAGTTTTAGTTATGTCGACCACAGGTATGATCAAGGTCTCTGCTGGGTGTCCTACCTTCGACGGGACGGACTACCCCTACTGGAAGAATAAGATGCGAATGCATCTTGAGGCAATTGATAACGATCTCTGGTATGTTGTGGAAAATGGTGTTCCCTCTGTCTCACCCTCACTGAACGCTACCGATGTGAAGAGATTCAAGCAACTCGATTCTCAAGCGAAGAATATCATATGTGGTCATCTGAGCAAAGGACAGTATGGAAGAGTGAGTGCTTTGGAAACTGCCAAGCTTATCTGGGATAGGCTGTCCAAAGTCAATGAAGGGGTTTCAACTCAGCGTGACTCTCGAGTTGATGTTCTTCGCAATCTCTTCAACCGCTTCAAAAGACTCGACAATGAAAATGTTCAACAAACCTTCGATCGCCTCACTGACATCTCAAATGAGCTTCAAGCACTTGGTGCCACTGACATCACAGACCATGAGGTGGTGAAGAAATTCCTGAGATTGCTTGATTCCTCATTTGATACTCTGGCATTGATGATACAAGAGCGTGCTGATTACAAGTCACTTGACCCCGCTGATATCCTCGAGAGGCTAAATACTCATGAGTTCCAGCTTGCTGAAAAGAGAGATCTCTATGGTTCGAGCTATGGCAGATCACGTGCACTGAAGGCCAAGGCAGTATCTGAGTCCGAAGATGAAGACTCTGGTAGCAGCCTTGGTGACCCTGAAGAACTGAGACATGATCTAGCACTGCCCGTGAAGAAATTCCATAAGTTCTTAAGACGTGGTCGCTTTGGAAGACCCTCAAGGAGCAATGATTCCTCATCCAGTGACTACAAGAAGAGGCTTTGTCACAAGTGCAAGAAACCTGGACACTACATTCAAGATTGTCCTCAGTGGGAAAAGGAATCAAAGAAGAAGAAATACAAGGATTACAGTTCTGATGATGCGAAGAAAAATAAGAAATCCTGAAAATCTTCATCATCAAAATCCTTCAAGTCTTCGTCTCATAAACAGAGCAGCTCCAAGAAGGCTCGGGCATTCATTGGCAAGGAAATGGACTCTGAAGCTAAATCTGAGGAACAAGAGGAAGAGGAGGCATCTGAAGACTCCGAGTCTGGTGTGGCGAGCCTAGCCCTTGCTACTGCATTCATCAGCAAGCCTATCTTCAACTCAGAAGAAAATGACCTCTCCCACAAGGCTGATGAAGGCAATGATGACTACGCTCCCACCTATTGCTTCATGGAAAAGGGTGCCAAGGATGATCAACCCAAAGCCACTGAGTGGGTCCTCGATAGTGGATGTACAAATCACATGACTGGTGACAAGAATCTATTGATGGATGCTCCCTTATCACCATCGCGTCTGAAGCATATCATCTTCGCTGACAAAGGCAAAAGTCAGGTATTGGGTCTAGGTAAGGTTGCAATCACAAAGGATCGACACATGGAAAAAGTCATGTTTGTTGAGTCCTTAGGATACAACCTTATGTCTGTATCAATGCTTTGTGATCTTGATATGGTTGTTGTCTTTGGCAAGTATCGTTGTGTTGTGGTTATGGAAGCTGACAATTCCGAAGTCTTCGAAAGCTTTAGGAGAGGAGACTTGTATATTGTTGATTTCTCTACAGGTTCACAACCAGCCGTGTGCCTACTTGCAAAAGCTTCAGAAGGAAGGCTATGGCATCGACGACTTGGTCATGCAGGCATGAGGAATTTGCACACGCTTGCAAAGAAGAAGCATGTCATTGGCATTGAGAATGTAAAATTCCTCAAGGATCACCTATGTGGTGCCTGTGAAGATGGAAAGATGACGAAGGCCAAGCATCCAGCGAAGACTATCATGACCACTACTCGTCCATTTGAATTGCTTCACATGGATCTCTTCGGTCCTAATCATTATTCTGCCGTTTCAAATGAAGCATCTCAATATGGCTTTGTTATTGTTGATGATTACTCTCGTTACACATGGCGACACCTTGTTACTTACAAACATGAAGTGCAGGAAGTCTTCAAACGATTTTCCTCAACTTTGGTGTGAAGATCAAGCACATCAGAAGTGACAATGGCACTGAGTTCAAGAACTCGGGTCTCGATGACTATCTAGATGAACTAAGTATTACTCATGAGTTGTCTGCTCCTTATACTCCTCAACAGAATGGCGTTGTGGAGCGCAAGAACAAGACTCTTGTTGAGATGGCTCGCACTATGCTCGATGAGTACAAAACGCCTCGTCGTTTCTGGGTTGATGCAATTGATACTGCGTGCCACATCATCAACAGAGTATATCTTCACAAATTCTTCAAGAAGACTGCCTATGAACTCCTCACTGACAAGAAACCCAATGTGAGTTATTTCAAAGTCTTCGGTGCTAAATGCCGGATTAGAGATCCTCATCGCAATTCAAAATTTGCACCGAAAGCACATGAAGGTTTTATGCTTTTACGGAAAGGACTCGCACACCTACAGAGTCTTCAACAACGTTCTTCACAAGGTTGTTGAAACTGTGGATGTGCGGTTCGATGAAACTAATGGCTCGCAAAGAGAGCACCTACCCTCTGTGTTAGATGAACAGTCACCTGAGGAAACTATCAAGTTCAAGGCTACTGAGGATGTCATTCCCACCGAAGAATCTGCTAAAGAAGTCGTTCCAGAACATGAAGAACGTCGAACTGATGCACCTGAAGAAAATGCCGTAGAAATTGATGCTGAAGAAAATGCTGATCAAATTCCTCAACGACAACCAACTCACCCTCACGTTGCAAAAGAAGTGCAAGTGGAGAAGATCATTGATGACATTAGAGCACCAGGTCCTCTCACCCGCTAAAAAGCTTCACATCTATCTGACTTTTTGTGGGCACTATGCCTATGTCTCTATCACCGAGCCCGCAAAGGTAGATGAAGCATTTCTGGAGCCTGAGTGGATTCAGACCATGCAAGAAGAATTACATCAATTCAAGCTCAACAACGTCTGGGAACTGGTCAATCGTCCAGATCCTCGCAAGCACAATATCATTGGCACAAAATGGATCTACCGCAACAAGCAAGATGAAAATGGCCTTGTGGTGAGGAATAAGGCACGACTAGTAGCTCAAGGCTACACACAGGTTGAAGGAATTGATTTCGAAGAAACTTTTGCACATGTTGCTTGACTTGAGGCTATTCACATATTACTTGCTTATGCTAACCATCATGATATCATCTTATATCAAATGGATGTGAAAAGTGCATTCCTCAATGGTAAGCTTGAGGAAGAAGTATATGTTGCTCAACCCCCAAGTTTTGAAGATCCAAAGAATCCTGACAAAGTTTTGAGACTCAATAAGGCCCTCTATGTCCTCAAGCAGGCCCCTCGGGCATGGTATGATACTTTGAAGGAATTCCTAATGAAGAATGGCTTCACACCCGGTTCACTCGATCCTATTCTCTTTACTGAATCTTATGATGGTGAACTGTTTGTGTGTCAAATATATGTTGATGATATTATCTTTGGCTGTACTAACCAACATTATAGTGACGAATTTGGTTATATGATGAGAGAGGAATATGAAATGTCTATGATGGGAGAGTTGAAATTCTTCTTAGGTCTTCAAATTCGTCAACAGCGCAATGGCATATTCATATCTCAGGAGAAATACCTCAAGGATGTACTAAGGAAATTCGGCATGCAAGATTGCAAAGGCATCAAAATTCCTATGCCCACAAATGGTCATCTGTGCACTGATGAAAATGGAATTGACTTCAATCATAAGGTATACCGCTACATGATTGGCTCTTTGTTGTACTTATGTGCATCTAGGCCAGATATAATGCTTAGTGTTTGCATGTGTGCCCGATTTCAAGCTGCACCGAAGGAATCACACCATAAGGCTGTGAAGCATATTCTTCGATATCTAGCTCACACACCAACACTAGGATTATGGTATCCCAAGGGCTCGGATTTTGATCTCATTGGATATTCTGGCTCTGACTATGCTGGTGATCGTGTGGACTGCAAGTCAACATCTGGCACATGTCATTTCCTCGGACGATCTTTGGTCCTCTACAACATTCAGTTATGGCTATTTCTTCAAGATTGGTTTTTCTGCTAAGTGAATGTGATCGGACCCTTCCCCTCTATGATATACTCAACCCGATCTATTCACAAATTCTTCATGTGCGTTCTATTTGAAACTCGTTCAAAATCTTCACTGTGTCCTTGTCAGCTGAAGAATTTACGAACGGAACATTAAAACTAATCTTATCCAAATTTTCGGTTTTGCCACTCAAACCGTTCCGCATCCCATGATACATTATTTTATTCACCCATGATCTCACACGATCTCCACTTCACAGTACGTGGGTGACACATGGCATGTGAAGGAGAAGGGTCAGGGGCACGTTCGTCCCAAATCTTCGGGCGAACAGTTTTTCACCGTGGCTGTAAATACCCCCGTCCCCTTCCTCACTTCCTTTACTCCGCTCGAACTCTCTCTCCCGCTCGAGCTTCCCAAAACCCTAGCACCGCCGCTACTCCATCGTCGCCGGTGAGGAAGAGCTTCACTGCCTCGACCTCGTTGCCGTCGTACTCGCCCCGGCCGCGGAAATCTTCACTCCGCCGCCACCGTAGACGTCTTCCTTCGCCGAGTTAGGGCGTGGAAGATCTACTCCAACGAACTTCACTTCTCCATCTCTGTGTTCGTCGTGTTCTTCATTCAGGGTAATTAAAAGTTACTTTTACTGCCCTCTTTGATTCGGAAGTTTTCTACAAAATCTTCAAAGGTGTTTTATTCTTCAAATCCTCACACACAAAACACCTCACAAGTCATCTGTTCTTGATTCGTTTCTCTAAGCATCATTTTTCTTCAAGATTTCTCAATTGTGTGGATCTTCGATCTATACAACGCTGGAACCTAAGACAAAGCTCGCTTTGTGAAATTCTTCAAGACTCATCTGGTCAAATTCCTCAAACTTGTTCTTTTTGAAAAACCCTCTGAGAACGCATATGACCTCTCCAAATTCCTCGCAACTATACTCTGTTCACAGGTACACATGTCCGCTGCTGAATCTCTAGGTTCTCATCAACTTAACTCATTTGCAGCGTTCTCGAAGAAAAGTTGCATACTTCTTCAGAGAATTCGGCTGTTCAAATTCCTCAACTGAAGAAAATGGCTGAAGGTAAAAGGCCACAGAAAGGAGGAAAGAAGCCTGAGGTCATGACTGCTTTTGAAATCCCTGAGGATATTTACAAAGAATATTACACACTTGATGAGGCCAAGTTAGGCAAAGAAGATAAAAATCAGCGCAAGGTGCGCATACAAAGGATTGAAAGGAGATGGGCACGAGAACGGAGGGAATACAGATATGTAACTGCAAAGTATATGAAGAAATTCGTGCTCAATCCTCCATGCCCAAGAGCTCCATTGGCACCTGGCCAAGTGGCAGATCCCACTAGCATCAAACGCGGCAAGGACTTTCTTGAAGAATGGGCCAAGCAAGCGAAGGAACCAGTGAGGAAATTCAACAAAGACTCTGCTACTGTTGCTGCCACTGAGGCCTCTTTCAAGCCAAAGAGATCTATGGCAAAGAAGCCTGCGCACAAGCCAAGTGCTTCACCAACAGTGCCCTCACGGCCAAGTTCCTCAGTTGCACCAAATTCTTCATCGGGCCCCACTCTGCTGAAGACCAAGGCAACTGCTGGACGAGGTCCTCGGCCAAGTCCTAAGAAGAGGCAAGTCGCCTTCAATGTGTCGTCTGAAGAAGACGAAGCTGATGATGAAGAACTTGCTGGTATCATCAGAGACAGACAAGAAAGGGCCGCTAGAGCCAAAGGCACACCTGTGCCACTGCTTTTGGATCCAAGGGCCATCCTCGATTACATTGATCTCTGGCACAAGGACCCAAACACTCCTATGCCAGATTTCAAGTTGACCCCTGGCCAAAGTCACATGCTGACTCATTTCATCCAAGAGGAGAAACGGAAATATGAGCAGGCCAGGCAGATCAAGAAGGCCCAGTACAAGAAGGAAAAGTATCTGAAGACCAACGTTGTCAAAATGACAACTGATGAACTCATCAAGATTCAGTATGAAATCAAAACCCTCAGCGACAACTTCAATGCCTACTATGCTGATTGGAAAGGAGCCAAAGTTAGGTTTGTTAAACTGACTGAGAAGTTCACCAACGTTGCAGCCCCATCACAACAAGAAGTTCCTCAAGCTGAAGCTTCTGCTCAGCCAACTAAAGAACATGCCAGCACCGCTGATGACTTTCAGGCTGCTGAAGAAAATGCTAGTTCCAGGGCTGATGACTCCATTCCAACTGCTGAAGAAATTGCCAGGGCATCCACTAGTGGTGCGCCTGAAGAAACTGAAGAAGTCAGGGCAACTGCATCAGCTGCGCCTGAAGAAATTCAAACAGATTCCTCAGCTCCTCCCACGCCCACACCAACTCCTATCCTTCCATCTGCATCAGATGTGAAGAAGACCAGGGCTGCAGAGCGAGCTGCAGTGAAGAAAAGGAAAGCATCGGGTGCTTCAGAATCTTCAACTCCAAAGAAGATGAAGCCTATGACTAGCTCGTTTGAAAATCCGATTGATGCCGTTCCGATTTCTACCATGCCATCAAAGGACCTTGTTCCTTTTGGTGAAGACTATGAGATCCCCAGCGGATCTGTTGAAGAAACTTAATCTACTGCTTCTTCAGATCAGATTGATGAAGAAATTGAAGTGGATCCGATCCCTTCTACACCTGTTGTATCCTCACCAATGCCTCAGTTCACTTCTGAAGAGGCTGGTGTTGGAGTATTGGAAGATGAAGACGTGGATATTGGAAGTACAACGCCAGTAATGAATGATGACTTTTGGGAAAGTCAGCACCCCAATTCTCCACTCTTCACCCTGCTACAACAAATTCCTCAGTCCCCTGCACCAATTGTTCAAATGGGCTCTGAAGAAACTCATCCCACCTCATCTATGCGTGAAGATATTCCAGCCACTAGTGCTGAAGAAACTGCTGCCGCTGATCATAAGACTGCAACTGAAGAGGAACCAGAAATTCCTCAGACTGATGAACCTGAGATCGCGATTCCTGAGGTCGTGATGCAACTCACTGACACTCCTCTGCCCAAGCCAAAGGATCCGTTCTCAAGGAAGCAAAAGTTCAAGGCTGAAGACTTCTTTGGCGAGCATGTATTCTTCACTGACTACAACCCATATGATTCTGCTCGCATAAGCAAGAGGTGTTTCTGGACTGCTAGTCAAGCCAATTTCTATTCCTCAATGCTATACAACAAAGACAAAGTCTTCGATCATGCACATATTCCTCACGTGGACATGGAGTCTCTGCCGTGCTTCGAGCTAGTCCTCAGTGTTCTTCACGGTGTTGGGTTACTCAACTTCTGCACTGACATCTGTGATTGGAATGAAGAACTCATTCTTCAGTTCTATGCAACGCTGCACATCACACGAGATTCTGAAGATGTGAACTCATGGGTGTTGGACTGGATGACGGAAAATACCCACTATAAGGCACCAGCAACTGAATTGCTTCGTGCCCTACCACTCAGTCCTCCCCTTGAAGGTGCATGTTGTGTCTATAGTGACCCTGAGCTTACTGATCACTACATGCAAGTTTTGATGAAGCCTTTGAAGCCAGGACAGGCCCCTCGAACCAAATTCCTCGTCAAGGAACTATTGTATGTGCCTCGGACTGTCTATCGCATTCTGTCGAAGACAATGAGTCCTATCAAAGGCCACGACTCAAATGATGAAGTCGTTGGCATCATGAAGAATCTGCTTTTCAACATCATTCATGGTGTTCCCGTCAACTTCCATGATTTCTTCACGAGGACTGTCGCAAATATTGCTATGTCACCATTTGAGCTGAAGCCTTATGCGTCGTGGATTATGAGATTCATCAGGACAAGGTCTTCACTCAACTACAAAGCTGACACTCTGAACCACTACATCTACTTGCCTCCGATTGAAGTCCTCAAACGGACATTTTCCTCAGCTGATGACAAAGGCAAGGCAGCAGCTTTGATAGATGAAGGCATTCATCCATTGGATGGTCAATTTCGCAAGGTTGCATCCTATTCCACCAATGATGACTCTGCCACACATGACTCTGCTGCCAAGAACACCAAGCAAAATCCTCAAGCCACAGCTCCCAGGGTGATGACTGATCGTGAGTTACTCCTCAGCCTTCATCAGAAGGTTGATCGCAATCATCAATGGGTCAAGCGTCAGTTTGGTTCAATTCTTCACAACATGACCTCAACACACAATGCAGTGAAGAAAAACCAATACTACCTCCATGAAACCTTCAATCGTACCTGGGCTGTTCTGTCTCATGTCTACAGCGCTAAAGATCTGAAGAAAATGGGTCTCAAGGAAGAATTTGACTGGTCTGCACCTCCTCCGAAGAAATATAAGAAGGTCAAGGTTCCTTCCTTGGTGGCCAGCTCCTATTCTTCATCGCGTGACACTGATGAACATGAAGACTTGGACGACACAGCGGCAGGCCCTACTACAACAACCGACCCCGAAAACGCTGGCGCTCCTTCATCAACCTGATCATCTTCAGGGGCGTTAGTCCTCAGTTTCGATCCTTCTGGTCATTCGATGACAAAGGGGGAGAAAATTGAGTTAGTCTTCAAGCGGGTCTACTATATAGGCGTTTTTTGCTAAGTTACAACTCTCGTTCTTCTGAAACTTTTATTGGATCGAGTTGTTAACTTAAACCCGATGGTGGTCTGATACTTCTGCTACGTTATTCTGCATGCTTATTCCTCGTTAATATTATTGCGCGCATGCTGAAATTCGTCAATCACCATATTTCATCATGCAATTCAAATTCTTCATACTATATGTCAAATGCGTGTATGAATTACAAGATATAGGGGGAGATCTCCATGATTCTACTCTTCAAGTGTGCATTGCTTCAAAAGCAAATTCCTCACTATGCACATCTTCAGGGGGAGTTCTTCTATATCTTGCAATCAAATTCCTCAATATCAGTATTTACACTTCATATGTTTATCCCCATTGAAAACTAAACCTATATTGTCATCAATCACCAAAAAGGGGGAGATTGTAAGTGCATCTAGTGCCCCTTAGTGATTTTGGTGTATTGAAGACTTATAGGTTAAGTATCTAATGTGTTTATGAGTGCACAAAGGTCTATAAGTCTTTGAGGAGTTTGATACTTACAGAGAAAGTCGACCCCTAAAAATGAAGTTCTTCGACTGAAGACTTTGGTATTCTGAAGACTTTCTGAAGACTTTGAAAGTGAAGAAATTGGTGTGACCTTGAAGACTTGGTTTTCATTCGAGGAACATGAAGCATGAAGACTTTTGTTTTCTTAGTTTCGTTTTCTCTTTCTAGAATCATAGGAAACACCGTACTGTTAAAGGGGGTCGAGGAAATACTAAGGAAAAATTTCCATGTGATGCTCAACTCAAAATCCTACACCTACCAATCCCTTCAAGTGAAGCCATTGGAAATCTCATACAGTTCAATCAACTTCTTCAGTGAAAGAGACGCAGTTCTTCTGGTCGCTGAGGAATTTGTTCTGACTGAGGAGTTAGGAATTCGCCAGTGTGGATTGTCTACACCGTGAGGAACATGATAGTCCTGAGGAATTTGAACCTCAAATTTCCGACCGTTGCTGTGCTACGCGCCAGCTGCCCCAAAATATCTTATCCACCTAACGGTCATAACATTGAAGGGCATTTATGTCTTATCATGTGGGCTGCTCCCTAGGCTATAAATAGCCGCCCCCTACAACCACTAGCTGGTTGGCTGTCGGCGTTCTGGGAACAGGGGTCCCCAGACTTGCCTGCCTGCGGCCTGCGGCGTGGCTCAAAGGGGGCCCAGCACGGCCCAACTTCATCAACACAAGACCCAAGACCCTCGCGAGGGGCCAAGTCTCGCGGGGCGGACGACACGGCGCTTCCTTAGGCACGGCCTCGTCAGGCTGGCTCACGAGGAGGCGGAGAGATCAAGGCAGGGTACCTCGCGAGGTGCCCATGACGCAAGCCATGACGACCAAGGGTGCCAGGCGGGCGCCAGACCTCGCAGTGTCCTCCCTTTCCTCTTTGGTGCAAAGGGGGTAAGCGCAGGCGAGAGGATCAAGCAAAGGCATCCATTTCGGTGCAACGAGGCCAAGACCAGTCCAACGGTGGGAAGGAGGTCATCATGGAGCCTAGTATGGCGTCACCACAGGGCCTTTGGCAGGCGAGGACCAACTTTAGTCAGGATAAGTGTACCTGATGTTCCCCTTCGAATTGGCCAATTGTTGGCGCCCTTCCCGCTCAATTTTTGGGAAGAGGCCCAGGGCCTTTGCCTATAAATAGGACTCGCCACCCCCAGGTAGAGGCCCAGGGCCTTGGCCAATTGTTGGCGCCCTTAGAGTATTCAGAGCAAGCGTAGAGCAAGTAGAGAGAGAGAGAGAGAGAAGGGCAATCAAACTCCCCCTAGCAGTTCATCCCCCTAGCCAAGAACAGGCCCTCGTGAGGCTGTACTCCCTTGTACTGTTCGTCATCATCATCATCCCAAGAGGTAATCCACCCACCACAAACTAGAGTAGGGTATCACACCACAATGGTGGCCCAAACTAGTATAAACCCTGCGTCTCTTGTGCTGTTCTTTCGGTAGTTTAGATCCTTACGAGACGGAGAGGTAGAGGGCACAATCTCCGCGCGCACCACAGAGTTTGAACCTTAAGGGTCTGCCGGAACCCGTGATCCGACATTTGGCGCGCAAGGTAGGGGTGCGCCGGAATCTGTCTTCCACCGCTCCGTCCTTCTCCGGCCGCCGGACCCATGTACAGCGCCGGTCGGGCCCGCGTCGCCCCAGCAGCCCTCGCCGGTGGGCGTTCTCGTCGTCCCCCATCGCCCGCCGTCAACACCGCCACCCGCCCGGCAGGAAACGAGCAGCAAGCACCACCCCAGCATCCGGCTATGAGACAGGGTGACTACACCACAACATCGACACCTCCGGTCGTTGCGGCCCACCTGGGCGGCTCGCAAGCGCCGCCCACGAGTCGCCATGTCAAGCCGTTTGCCCGCCGTATCAGCACCGTTTCCGCACGGCAGGGGGCTTCCTCGGATCGGGCGGAGCGCGAGGACGATCTGACCTTCAGCTCGGAGGACCACCCCACCAACTTGGCCGGCTCGGGCGCGCTCCCCCTGTTGTGCACCCCCACCATCTGCCAGGTGGCCGTCACCAGAACCCTCGTCGACGGCGGCGCGGGCCTCAGTGTGCTTTCGGTCGAGACCTCCAACCTCCTCTGCATACCCCGGGAGCGGCTGCGGCCCAGTCGATCTTTCTCGGGCTTCGGGGGCGGATCATCCGACTGATTGGGACAGATCCGGCTCCCGGTAACCTTCGGCACCTACGACAACTTCCGCACAGAGATGGTCGACTTCGACATCGCCCCCATCGGCCTCCCTTACAACGCCATCCTCGGTTACCCGGCACTGGCTCAGTTCATGGCCGCCACGCACCCGGCATACAACCTCATGAAGATGCCCGAGAGCAGCGGTACCCTCATCGTGCACGGAGACACCGGGGACGCCCTGCGAGTACTCAAGCTCGCCTTCAAGATGACGGCATCGGCACAGCCCGCCGACGCGGAGACCCCTGAGCACAAGGGGGCTGCGCCCGCCAAGAAAAAGCAGTTGTTCACCCAGGACAAGGCAGGAACCAAGCAGATACCCGTTGACGAGGACGGGTCCTCCAGTGCCACTTTCACCATAGGCGCCAACCTTGAGCCTGAGAAGGAGGATGCCTTGGTCAGGTTCCTGCGCGCGAATAAGAAGGTGTTCGCTTGGGAGCCCGATCAGTTGGCAGGGATCCCCAGGAGTGTCATCGAGCATCACCTCAACGTGTGCCCAAATGTGCGCCCCGTGAAGCAAAAGGCCAGGCGGCAGTCCGCAGAGAAGCAGGCCTTCACTGTCCAAGAGACCCGCAAGCTAGAAGCCGCTGGGGTCATTCGCGAGGTCCGATACCCGGATTGGTTGGCCAACCCCGTCTTTGTGCCCAAGAAGGGGGGGGGGGAAGGAACGCATGTGTGTTGACTTCACCAACCTCAACAAGGCATGCCCGCAAGATCCGTTTCCGCTCCCCCGCATCGACCAGATCGTCGATTCCACCGCGGAGTGCGACCTGCTATGCTTCCTGGACGCCTTCTCCGGATATCACCAGATCAAGATGGCGGTAGAAGACGTTGAGAAGACCACCTTCCTGACCCCGTGCGGGGTATACTGCTATACATGCATGCCGTTTGGACTGCGTAACGCATGGGCGACCTTTCAGCGGCTGATGCACATCACTTTGGGCCCGCAACTCGGAAAGAATGTCGAAGCCTACGTTGATGACATTGTGGTGAAATCTCGGGAGGCCAAGACCCTGATACAAGACCTGGAGGAGACCTTCGCGAGCCTCGATGCAGTAAACCTGCGACTCAACCCGGAGAAATGTGTGTTTGGCGTCCCCTCGGGCAAGCTCTTGGGCTTCCTCGTATCCCATCGTGGCATCAAGGCCAACCCAGAGAAGGTCAAGGCGGTCGAGGACATGAGTCCGCCAAAGACCCTCAGAGAAATGCAGAAGCTCACTGGGCGCGTGACCGCGCTAGGGCGCTTTATCTCCAAACTGGGGGAGCGAGCATTGCCTTTCTTTCAGCTGATGAAGAAAAAGGGACCCTTTGAATGGAGTGAAGAGGCAGATAAGGCGTTTCAAGATCTCAAGAGGTACCTGACTAGTCCCCCAGTCATGGTGGCTCCGCGCCCTCAAGAGCCCCTGCTGCTCTACCTCGACGCCACTCCCTACTCCGCCAGCGCAGCCCTGGTGGCGGTTAGGGAGGAGCGCCAAGTCAAGATCGCAGCGGCAGCCCGAGGCAAGGCAAAACGGGAGCAAGGAAAGCCTGCAGAAGCCACAACCGCAGTTGAGGAGGGTCAGCTGCCGAAGAGTGCACCGGAGGCAGGAGAAGCCACACGCCCGGATGGTCCACCTCCCGAGGCCACGTCATCTCGTGAGGCGCCCTTACCTCCCGAGGGCGCCGCAACCCCAGATGCTCTCAGCCTTGTTGAGCATCCAGTCTACTTTGTTAGCACGGTGCTACGGGACACGAGGGTACGGTACCCAATGCCTCAGAAGCTCCTCCTCGCGCTACTGGTGGCCTCGCGCAAGCTGCGTCACTACTTCCAGGCCCATCCCATTAAGGTCGTCTCATCGTACCCCCTGGAGAGAGTGCTTAGGAGCCCTAACTCAGCTGGAAGGGTCGCCGAGTGGAACATAGAGCTGCAGGCGTTTCAGCTCGAGTTCAGCACAACTAGGTTCATCAAAGGAGCAGCATTACCGGATTTCGTGGCTGAAAGGGCGGAGGCACCAGGCCTCAAGGACAACGAGGATCGGTCCCTCTCTCCAGGTAGTGAGGCGCCGGAAGGCTGGGTCATGTATTTCGATGGGGCGGTCTCCAGGCACAGCGCGGGGGCTGGCGCGGTGCTGATATCACCCATTCAGGATAAGCTCTACTATGTCGTACAACTCTGTTTCTAGCAAGGTGAAAAGGTCTCCAACAACATAGCAGAGTATGAGGGTCTGATAGACGGATTAAATGCCGCAGCAGCTCTGGGGGTGAAGCGCCTCACCGTCAAGGGCGGCTCGCAGCTCCTTGTCAACTTCTCCAACAAGGTGTACGAGCCGAAGGATGAGCATATGGAGGCCTATCTAGCGGAAGTCCGCAGGATGGAAAAGCAGTTCTGGGGGTTGGAGCTGAAGCACGTGCCCCGTGGCACCAATCAGGAAGCTGACAACATAGACGGACGGGCATCCAGGAGGTTGCCGCAGGAACCAGGCGTCTTTGAAGAGCGGCTCTTCAAACCTTCAGCACAGCCGACGTTATCAAACATCGCTCAGCCTCGAGAGGAGCTCCCTCGGCCGCCAGCCTCGGGAGACCCGATCTATGGACCGACTTCAGGAGCACGCCTACTCCTGACGATGGAACCTTGGGAGGAGTGCTGGATCACAGAACTCCGGAGCAATTTAACACAAGGGGCCCTACCAGAAAAGGAAGAGGAAGCGGAGCGTGTGGCGCGGCAGGCCACGGCATACTGCATCAGAGATGGAGAGCTTTACCGGAAGCGACCAAATGATGTATCTCTGCGCTGCATCTCCCGGGAGCAAGGAAAGGAACTACTGGAGGACATACACGGCGGAGACTGCGGACATCACTCATCATCACGAACCCTCGTCGGCAAGGCATTCCGTAGCGGGTTCTATTGGCCCACCGCGCTCAACGACGCAGTCGAATTAGTAAAGGCTTGTGAGGGCTGCCAGTTTCATTGCAAGCAGATCCATCAACCAGCGGGGGCCTGCAGACTATACCCCTCTCGTGGCCATTCGCAGTTTGGGGGTTAGATATTCTGGGCCCGTTCCCTCGGGCGCCAGGGGGCTACCGCTACCTCTACGTCGCCATTGACAAGTTCACCAAGTGGGCAGAAGTGGAGGCCGTCCGTACCATCCCCGCTGGTTCTGCGGTCAAGTTCATCAGGGGTATCGTGAGCCGGTTCGGGGTGCCGAACCGCATCATCACAGACAACGGTTCGCAGTTCACCAGTAATCTCTTCAAAACATATTGTGCTAACCTTGGGACGCAGATATGCTACGCTTCGGTGGCACACCCGCGAAGTAATGGGCAAGCCGAACGAGCCAACGCGGAGGTCCTGAGAGGCCTCAAGACTAGGACGTTCAAGAAGAAGCTGGAGGCCTGCGGCAGAAGTTGGTACGACGAGCTACAGTCCGTGTTGTGGTCCATCCGCACGACCGCGACCAAACCAACTGGGGAGACCCCGTTCTTCCTGATATATGGAGCTGAAGCAGTCCTCCCTCACGAGGTCAGGCGTCGCTCCGCGTGGGTCCTAGCGTTCGACGAAGCGCAGCAGGACGCCATGCGGGGGATGGACCTCGTACTGGGGGAGGAACGCCGCCGGGAAGCCGCGTTGCGAGCGGCAAGGTACCAATAGGCGCTGCGACGATATCACTGCCGCAACATCCGCCCCAGGACCCTCGAGGTAGGAGACCTCGTGCTCAGACGGGTTCTCTCCAGGGAGGGGCTGCACAAGCTCTCTCCCATGCGGGAGGGCCCGTTCAAGGTTGTTCATGTTTCTAGGCCAGGCTCCGTGCGCTTGGAGACTCAAGAGGGGGAGCCGATCCAGAACGCGTGGAACATCCAGCACCTCCGGAGGTTCTACCCCTAAAAGGCCCAGAGCCTGTGAAGAAGGCGAACTCCTGTGAAGACCTTTCCCTTTTTGGAAAAGGCCCAGAGAATGTGAAGAAGGCAAACGCCTGTGAAGACCTTCCCTTTTTGGAAAAGGCCCAGAGCCTGTGAAGAAGGCGAACGCCTGTGAAGACCTTCCCTTTCAGGAAAAGGCCCAAAGCCTGTGAAGAAGGCGAATTCCTGTGAAGACCTTCCCTTTTTGGAAAAGGCCCAGAGCCTGTGAAGACCTTCCCTTTTTTGGAAAAGGCCCAGAGCCTGTGAAGAAGGCAAGTGCGTGTGAAGCTGATCACCACTAGGGAGAAAGGCCCGGAGCTTGTGAAGAAGGCCAATGCCTGTGAAGCTCGCCGCCCCGTGACACTCTCACGTAATAATGAGTGGGGTTGTACACGTCGCGGAGTCTCAGGAGCGCCGGCCTCAGGCCCTGGGGCTCCCTCCCACGCCCAGTGGCAGCACTTAGCTCCGCGCTGGTGAGAAGACGTTGAAGACTAGGTTAGGTGCCGGACGTGGCTTTTTTATTTGCTTTCTGCAGTTGACGTGTTTATTTGCATCTGAAGTCTTATCGAAACTATCACCGTCGTTGATTTGTGGTTCGTTGATTTTCGCTCCTCGTTTTGATTTCTCTCATGAAAGGCCTCGCGAGGGATGGAACTCGAACGCCCTCGCGAGCATTTCTTCCCTAGCCGCTTAAAGGTTTCACGGCCCGGGCTCTCTACAGGAGCACCCCTCTAGTCCATGCCCCTCGGGCACCGTGACACGCGCACAGGGCCTGGGTCGGTTGCCCCCCCGGCTGGGGCCGAAAACTACCTACGCGAGGGCAAATAGTTGAGAAGCGCAACAACAAAGTCAAGGTAATAGCTACAATGGCAATGATTCTCAACACGCCCCCGCGGGGCTCCATGCAGTTGTTTTGTCTTGCACAAGAAACAAAAGGAAAAGGCGAGCCCGGCGCGGCCCGCCTCACATCGGCCCGCAGAGGCGACACGGGATGCCTCCGAGGCTCAGGCGGAGTCCCTCTCGCGCTTCACCGGGGCGTGGCGACGGGCGGATGAACAGCCACCCCCCAAGCAAGCACAACGGCGAGGGGGCTGGCTGCAACCACCGCTGGAGGAGCCGCCTGAAGAAGAGTTGCTGGAGCTTGGGGAGCATCGGGCGCCGCCATCCGGGCAGGCGCTGTCTCCTCCATCGTCGTTGGAGCGAGGCCCCTGGCCACGGTCGTCGCCCTCGGGGCAGCATCCTGCGCGGCGACCATCTTCCCCAAACACCCTCACATAGAGGGTGTCGTCGCCGTCGAACTTGAAGTGCAGGGTGCACCGCTGGCCCAGGCCGCGCGCGCGGGCAAACGTTTGCCAGCCGCGAGTCAGGGCCCCATTCCCAGAAGGGGAGACCTCAAGTGAAACCCAAGAGGCCCTGCTGCAACAACCGTCAGCCTGGAGCCAAAAGCCGCACCGGGCGCTGGCCGGCAGCTCGCCGATGAAGAAGCGAGGGAGCTGGAGCCAGGTGTTGGTCGGGTCCACCGACCACACGACGAACTCCGGCAGCACCTCCGCCGAGCGAAAGCGCGGCCTGGGGGGCCGGCAGTCACAGCCTGCCTCCCCTTGGTAGCCGAGCGCTCACCACCACTCGGGGAACCATCCCTGTGGCCATGGGAAGCCGCAACGGGGACCGCGGGATGCTTGCGGGGATGTCCCCGGCCGCGCTTGGCCGGAGGGGAGTCGGGCCCCGCCCGACTGGCCTTCCCCTTCTCCGCGGCTGAGAACCTCTTTGGAGCCATGCGAGCGGCGGGTGGCCAAGGAGAGGAAGAAGAAGATAAGCAGGAAGGGGCGGACTGGCGGAGCTTACGCGGCCCCGTACTTATAGCGGAAAAAGGCCAACCGTCGAGCACCACGATCGTAGGTAATAATAACCCGTATCTACGCATGCGGGGACTAGTCAAGTCACACAGTTGCCAAGGCGTCGTGGGGAAGCGGAGACGCGCACGTCCTGTCAAACCGCCACGCAGCGCCCAAGGCCGCAGACTATTAGGGCCCGCGGCGCTTCGCCTTGCCCATTCGCCTCTCGGCACGGCCAAGTCCGGGCGCGCCTTGGGCCCGGGGGCTACTGTCGGCGTTCTGGGAACGGGGGTCCCCAGACTTGCCTGCCTGCGGCCTGCGGCGTGGCTCAAAGGGGCCCCAGCACGGCCCAACTTCATCAACACAAGACCCAAGACCCTCGCGAGGGGCCAAGCCTCGCGGGGCGGACGACACGGCGCTTCCTCAGGCGCGGCCTCGTCAGGCTGGCTCACGAGGAGGCGGAGAGATCAAGGCAGGGTACCTCGCGAGGTGCCCATGACGGAAGCCATGACGACCAAGGGTGCCAGGCGGGCGCCAGACCGCGCAGTGTCCTCCCTTTCCTCTTTGGTGGAAAGGGGGCAAGCGCAGGCGAGAGGATCAAGCAAAGGCATCCATTTCGATGCAACGAGGCCAAGACCAGTCCAACGGTGGGAAGAAGGTCATCATGGAGCCCAGTACGGCGTCACCACAGGGCCTTTGGCAGGCAAGGACCAACTTTAGTCAGGATAAGTGTACCAGATGTTCCCCTTCGAATTTGCCAATTGTTGGCGCCCTTCCCACTCAATATTTGGGAAGAGGCCCAGGGCCTTTGCCTATAAATAGGACTAACCACCCCCAGGGTAGAGGGGGACGATCGAGTATTCGGAGCAAGCGTAGAGCAAGTAGAGAGAGAGAGAGAAGGGCCATCGAACTCCCCCTAGCAGTTCATCCCCCTAGCCAAGAATAGGCCCTCGCGAGGCTGTACACCCTTGTACTGTTCGTCATCATCATCAGCCCAAGAGGCAATCCACCCACCACAAACTAGAGTAGGGTATTACACCACAATGGTGGCCCGAACTAGTATAAACCCTGCGTCTCTTGTGTTGTTCTTTCGGTAGTTTAGATCCTTACGAGACGGAGAGGTAGAGGGCACAATCTCCGCGCGCATCCCAGAGTTTGAACCTTAAGGGTCTGCCGGAACCCGTGATTCGACATTGGCTGCTCCACGAGAAACTGACACTTGTCATTTGAGAGCATCCCATCCTCCGAGGACTTTGAGCGAAAATCATCAAGTGAGGAAAATCCAAAACCCAAACCCAAACACCTACAAACCCAAAGTGATTGAGCATCACTGAAGAGATTGATCCTGCGCGGATCCGACGCTTGTTACCTTTGAAGACTGTGCTTCTTCCAGACGGTTAGGCATCATGGTCTAGAGCATCCAAGAGAAATTGTGGATCGCCGAGTGACCGAGTTTGTGAAGCTTCAAGGGCCCAATCTTCAAGGTAAGTCTTCAGGTGACCTCCAAACCTTCACAAACTAGGTCACTCGGCGATCCACAATTTCCTCTTGGATGCTCTAGACCATGACGCCTAACCGTCTGGAAGATGCACAATCTTCAAGGTAACAAGCGGCGGATCCACGCAGGATCAATCTATTCAGTGATGCTCAATCACTTTGGGTTTTTAGGTGTTTGGGTTTGGGTTTACTCACTTGATGATTTTCTCTCAAAGTCCTCGGAGGATGGGATGCTCTCAAATGACAAGTGTCAATTTCTCTCGGAGCAGCCAACCAGCTAGTGGTTGTAGGGGGGCTATTTATAGTCTAGGGAGCAGCCTGACATGATAAGACATAAATGCCCTTGAATGTGCGTTATATCGACTAGAGGGGGTGAATAGGCGATTTTTATGAAATTCTTCACTGAGGAATTTGCTGGTGAGGAAATTCCTTAGCGAAGAACTACTAGCAGCGGAATAAGTACTCAGAAGTAAACATGGCAGAATACATGCATGGTCATCATGATGAAATGAAAACAAACACAGAGTACAGAAATCGTAAACACAGGATAGCACAAGATGAAGACAAACAAACTGAAGAAATTGAACTGAGGAAATTGAGAAAGTCTTCAGTCAAAGTCTTCAAACACAGATATGAACAAACACACAACACAGTAATGAGGAAATGAAAGTGTTGAGGAAATAGAACCAGTTGGCTTGGTGAAGACAATGATTTGGTAGACCAGTTCCAACTGCTGTCTCAGTTGTACGTCTGGTTGGAGCAGCTGAGTATTTAAACTCGAGGACACCTAGTCCCGGACACACAGTCCTCACCGTATTCTCCTTGAGCTAAGGACACACAGTCCTCGCCCAATCACTCGTGGTAAGTCTTCAGGTGACTTCCAAACCTTCACAAACTCGGTCACTCGGCGATCCACAATTCCTATTGGATGCTCTAGACCATGACGCCTAACTGTCTGGAAGAAGCACAGTCTTCAAAGGTAACAAGCATCGGATCCACGCAGGATCAATCTCTTCAATGATGCTAAATCACTTTGGGTTTGTAGGTGTTTTGGGTTTGGGTTTGGATTTTCCTCACTTGATGATTTTCGCTCAAAGTCCTCGGAGGATGGGTTGCTCTCAAATGACAAGTGTCAAGTTCTTCTGGAGCAGCCAACTAGCTAGTGGTTGTAGGGGGCGGCTATTTATAGCCTAGGGAGCAGCCCGACATGATAAGACATAAATGCCCTTCAATGATATGACCGTTAGGTGGATAAGATATTTTGGGACAGCTGGCGCGTAGCACAGCAGCGGTCGGAAACTTGAGGTACAAATTCCTCAGGGCTATCATGTTCCTCACTGTGTAGGCAATTCGCACTGGCGAATTCCTAACTCCTCAGTTAGAGAAAGATCCTCAGTGACCAGAAGAACTGCGTCTCTGTCACTAAAGAAATTGACTGATTTGTATGAGATTTCCAATGGCTTCAGTGGAAGGGATTGGTAGGTGTAGGATTTGAGTTGAGCATCAAGTGGAAATTTTCTCCTTAGTATTTCCTCGACCCCCTTTAACAGTACGGTGTTTCCTCGAAGGAATACCAACTCTTCAAGGTCACACCAATTTCTTCACTTTCAAAGTCTTCAGAAAGTCTTCAGAATATCAAAGTCTTCAGTTGAAGAACTTCATTTTTAGGGGTCGACTTTCTCTGTAAATATCATAAACACGTGTACACTCATAAAGGAATATCAAAGACTTATAGACCTGTGTAGACTCATAAACACGTTAGATCCTTAACCTGTAAGTCTTCAATACACCAAAATCACTAAGGGGCACTAGATGCACTTACAATCTCCCCCTTTTTGGTGATTGATGACAATATAGGTTAAGTTTTCAACGGGGATAAATATATGAAGTGTAAATACTGATACTGAGGAATTTGATTACAAGATATAGAAGAACTCCCCTTGAAGATGTGCATAGTGAGGAATTTGCTTTTGAAGCAATGCACACTTGAAGAGTTGAATCATGGAGATCTCCCCCTATATCTTGTAATTCATACACGCATTTGATATATAATATGAAGAATTTGAAATGCATGATGAAATATGGTGCCTGATGTAATTCAGCATGCGTGCAATAATATTAACGAGGAATAAGCATGCCGAATAGTGCATCGAAAGTATCAGAGCATAGTGCAACAAAAGTATCAGAGCACCATCGGGTTTAAGATTACAACTCGATCCAATAAAGTTTCAGAAGAACGAGAGTTGTAACTTAGCAAAAAAATGATATAATAGACCCGCTTGAAGACTAACTCAAATTTCTCCCCCTTTGTCATCAAATGACCGAAATGATCGAAATTGAGGACTAACGCTCTTGAGGATAATCATGACGATGAAGGAGCGCCAGCGTTGTTGGGGTCGGTTGTTGAAGTAGGTCCAGCCGCAGTGTCGTTCAAGTCTTCATTTTCATCAGTCTCACGCGATGAAGAATATGAGCTAGCCACCAAAGAAGGAACCTTGACCTTCTTGTATTTCTTCGGAGGAGGTGCAGACCAATCAAACTCTTCTTTCAGACCCATTTGCTTCAAATCATCAGCGTTGTATACTTGAGACAGAACAGCCCAGGTGCGGTTGAGGGTTTTATGAAGGTAGTAGTGGTTTTTCTTCACTACATTATGTGTTGCTGTCATGTTGTGAAGAATTGAACCAAACTAACGCTTGACCCATTTGTGATTGCGTTCAACCTTCTGATGAAGACTGAAGAGTAACTCATGATCAGTCATCACCCTGGGGTGCTGTGGCTTGAGGATTTGGATTGGCATTGTTGGCGGCAGAGTCATGTGTGGCAGAGTCATCATTGGTGGAGTAAGATGCAACCTTGCGAAATTGACCATCCAATGGACGAATGCCTTCATCTATCACAGCAGTAGCCTTGCCCTTTTCTTCAGCTGAGGAAAATGTCCGTTTGAGGACTTCAATAGGAGGCAAGTAGCTGCAGTGGTTCAAAATGTCAGCTTTGTAATTGAGTGAACACCTTGTCCTGATGAATCTCATAATCCATGGCGCATAAGGCTTCAGCTCAAACGGTGACATGGCAATATTGGCCAGAGTCCTCATGAAGAAATCATGGAAGTTGACGGGAACGCCATGACAGATGTTGAAAAGCATATTCTTCATGATGCCAACGACTTCTTCATCATTTGAGTCGTGGCCTTTGATAGGACTCATTGTCTCCGTCAGAATGCGATAGACAGTCCGAGGCACATACAATAATTCCTTGACGAGGAATTTGGTTCGAGGGGCCTGCCCTGGCTTCAAAGGTTTCATCAGCACTTGCATATAGTGATTTGAAAGCTCAGGTTCGTTGTAAACACAACGTGCATCTTCAAGGGGAGGACTTAGAGGAAGGGCATGAAGCAATTCAGTTGTTGGTGCCTTGTAATGAGTGTTCTCTGTCATCCAGTCCAGAACCCATGAATTCACATCTTCAGAGTTGCCGGTGATGTGCAGCGTTGCGTAGAACTGAAGAATGAGTTCTTCATTCCAATCACAGATGTCAGTGCAGAAATTGAGTAGCCTAGCTTCGTGAAGAACACTGAGGACTGGCGTGAAGCACGGTATGGACTCCATATCCACGTGAGGAATATGTGCATGGTCGAAGACTTTGTCTTTGTTGAACAGCACTGAGGAATAGAAGCTGGCTTGACTTGCAGTCCAGAAGCGCCTCTTCCTGATGCGAGCAGAGTCATAAGGATTGTAATCTGTGAAGAATACAGAAGTCTTTAGCCTTGAACTTTTGTTTCCTTGAGAACGGATCCTTTGCCTTTGGCAGAGGAGTGTTAGTGAGTTGCATCACTACCTCAGGAATCGCGATCTCAGGTTCTTCAGGCTGAGGAATTTCTGGTTCCTCCTCAGGTGCTGTCACATTTTCAGTAGCAACAGCAGTTTCTTCAACACTAGTGGCTGGAATTTCTTCATGCACAGATGTAGTGGGATGAGTTTCTTCAGAGCCCAATTGAACTGTTTGTGCAGGAGAGTGAGGGATTTGCTGCAGTGGGGTGAAGAGTGGAGAATTAGGATGCTGACTTCCCCAAAAGTCGTCATTCATCACTGGAGTTGTGCTTCCAATGTCCACATCTTCATCATCAATTTCTTCAACACCAGCCTCTTCAGCAGTAAACTGAGGCATTGGTGATGAAACCACTGGGGTTGAAGGGATTGCATCCACTTCACTTTCTTCATCAATCTACTCTGACGAAGCAGCAGATTGAGTTTCTTCATCAGATCCGCTTGGGATCACATATTCTTCATCAAAAGGAACAAGGTCCTTTGATGGCATGGTTGAGATCGGAACAACATCAATGGGATTTGCAAACGAGCTGGTCATAGGCTTCATCTTCTTTGGAGCTGAAGATTCTGAAGCATTTGATGCTTTCCTTTTCTTCACTGCAGCTCGCTCTGCAGCCTTGGTCTTCTTCACATCTGATGCAGATGGAAGGATAGGAGTTGGTGTAGGCGCAGGTGGAGCTGAGGAATCTGGTTGAATTTCCTCAGGCGCAACTGATGCAGTTGCCCCGACTTCTTCAGTTTCTTCATGCGCACCACTGGTGGATGCCCTGGCAATTTCTTCAGCGGCTGGAATGGAGTCATCAGCCCTGGAACTAGCATGCTCTTCAGCAGCCTGAAAATCATCAGCGGTGCTGGCATGTTCTTCAGTTGGCTGAGCAGAAGCTTCAGCTTGAGGAACTTCTTGTTGCGTTGGGGCTGCAACATTTGTGAACTTCTTTATTAGTCTCACAAACCTGACTTTGGCTCCTTGCCAATTAGCATAGTAAGAGTTGAAGTTGTCGCTGAGGGCTTTGATTTCAGCCTGCATTTTGATAAGTTCTTCAGTTGTCATTTTGACAACATTTTTCTTCAGCAGTTTCTCTTTTCTGTACTGCGATTTCTTGATCTCTCTGGCCCTGTCATATTTCCATTTCTCCTCTTGGATGAAATGAGTCAGCATGTGACTTTGGCCAGGTGTCAGCTTGAAGTCAGGCATAGGTGTGTTGGGATCCTTATGCCAGAGCTTAGTGTAATCGAGGATCGCCCTTGGATCCAACAGCAGCGGCACAGGTGTGCCTTTGGCTCTAGCGGCCCTTTCTTGTCTGTCCCTAATGATTTCTGCAAGTTCTTCTTCATCAGCCTCATCTTCGTCAGATGGTACATTGAAGACTACCTGCTTCTTCTTAGGACTTGGGAGAGTACCGCGTCCAGCAGTAGCCTTTTTCTTCAGCAGAGAGGGTCCAGCTGAGGAACTTGGTGCAGCTGAGGAACTTGCTGAGACACCAGAGGCAATAGAGATGCCTATAGTCCTTTGACACGTGGCAAGATGCGCGGGTGCTGAGGACTTTGTCGGAACTGCTGAGGACTTTGGAGGAGGTGCTGAGGATTTCGGAGGAGCAGGGGCAGCTTGGGAATTTGCCTTGAAGATTTTAAAGTTTCTGGCCGTGAGGGCGGAGCTGAGGGTGAAGCACTTGGCTTTCGAGCGGGCTTCTTAATCATTGATTTTCTCGGCTTGACAGAGGCCTTAGTGGCAGCAGCAGCAGCAGAATCTTCATTGAATTTCCTCACTGCTCCTCTGGCTTGTCTTGCCAATTTGGCTTGGCGCTTGGCCCATTCTTCAGGAAAATCCTCACCACGTTTGACGCTAGTGGGATCAGCCACTTGGCCAGGTGCCAATGGGGCTCTTGGGCATGGAGGATTCAGTGTGAATTTCTTCATGTACTTTGGAGCGACGTATCTGTACTCCCTCCATTCACGTGCCCATCTCCGTTCTATCTTCTGAATGCGCACCTTGCGCTGATTTTTGGTCTCTTTGCCAAACTTGGCTTCATCAGGCGTGCAGTATTCAGTATATATATCCTCAGGGATTTCAAACGCACTCATGACCTCATGCTTCTTTCCTCCTTTCTGCGGCCTTTTACCTTCAGCCATATTCTTCAGTTGAGGAATTTAAACAATCGAATTCTCTGAAGAAGTATGCAGTTTTTCTTCGAGGAACGCTGCAAAGGAGTTAAGTTGATGATAACATAATGATTCAGCAGCGGACATGGGTACCTGTGAACAGAGTATAGTTGCGAGGAATCTGGAGAGGTCATATGCATTCTCAGAGGATTTTTCAAAAAGAACAAGTTTGAGGAATTTGACCAGATGCGTCTTGAACAATTTCACTAAGCGCTATATCTTAGGTTCCAGAATTGTATAGATCGAAGATCCACACAATTGAGGAATCTTGAAGAAAATGATGCTTAGGGAAATGAATCAAGAACAGATGACATGTGAGGTGTTTCGTGTGTAAGGATTTGAAGAATAAAACACCTTTGAAGATTTTGTAGAAACATTTTGAATCAAAGAGGGCAGTAAAAGTAACTTTTAATTACCCTGAATGAAGAACATGACGAACAGAGAGGTGAAACAGTGAAGTTCGTCGATGTAGATCTTCCACGCCCTAACTTGGCGGAGGAAGATGTCTACGGCGGCGGCGGAGGTGAAGATTTCCGCGGTCGGCGCGAGTACGACGGCGACGAGGTCGAGGCACTGAAGCTCTTCCTCACCGGCGACGATGGAGTAGCGGCGACGCTAGGGTTTGAGAAGCTCGAGCGGGAGAGTGAGATCGAGCGGAGTAAAAGAAGTGAGGAAGGGGCGAGGGGTATTTATAGAGGCAGTGAAAACCTGTTTGCCCGAAGATTTAGGACGAACGTGCCCCTGACCATTCTCCTTCTCACGGCATGTGTCACCCACGTACTGTGTAGTGGAGATCGTGGGTGAGTAGAATAATGCATGGTGGGATGCGGAACGGTTTGAGCGGCAAAACCGATAATTAGGATAAGATTAGTTTTAACGTTCCGTTCGCAATTTCTTTAGCTGACAAGGACACAATGAAGATTTTGAACGAGTTTCAAATAGAACGCACATGAAGAATTTGTGAATAGATTGGATTGAGTATAGCATAGAGGGGAAGGGTCCGATCACATTCACTTAGCAGAAAAACCAACTTGAAGAAATAGCTATAAGTGAATGCTATAGAGGACTTAAACTCATATATATATATATATATATATATATATATATATATATATATATATATATATATATATATATATATATATATATATAGCTAATGAAGAAAAATGACGGCACAAGTGAAGATTTTGCAAGTTGAAGAATTTGAACAACTGAGGAATTTCAAAACTGAGGAAAAACTCAAATTGAAGATTTTCAACTTTTGTGGTGGCGTGACCCACCGTATAAGAATGATGATTTCAGACACCGCGTACAATTGTCGTAGGGTTCTGAGAATCAAATTCTTCATTAATTTCTTCAAACTTAGAGTGTTATTCTTCACTTATTGAAGAAAAACGTTTCTTCATGTGTTGCACATCTAAGTCATCAATTTTTCATAAGTGTTAGGATGAGTGCCTTTTCCAAAGTACATTCGAAGACTCTAAGATATTTAGCTCACACCGCAACTTGCTAAATCTCTTCTCATCCAAGGGCTTAGTGAAGATATTGGCTAGCTGTTCTTCAGTGTTCACATGCTCAATAGAAATGTCGCCCTTCAACACATGATCGCGAAGAAAATGATGACGAATCTGAATGTGCTTTGTCTTCGAGTGCTGAACTGGGTTGTGAGCAATCTTGATGGCACTCTCATTGTCACAGAGGAGAGGCACATTCTTCACGTTGACGCCATAGTCCTTGAGCGTTTGCTTCATCCATAGCAGTTGAGCACAACAAGAACCAGTAGCAATGTACTCAACTTCAGCAGTAGACAGTGATACGCAGTTCTATTTCTTCGAGGACCAACAGACCAAGGATCGTCCGAGGAAATGACATGTACCAGATGTTGACTTGCGTTCCACGCGGTCACCAGCATAGTCAGAGTCAGAATATCCAATGAGATCAAAATCCGAGCCCTTGGGATACCATAATCCAAGTGTTGGTGTGTGAGCTAGATATCGAAGAATATGCTTCATAGCCTTATGGTGTGATTCCTTCGGTGCAGCTTGAAATCGGGCACACATGCAAACACTAAGCATTATATCTGGCCTAGATGCACATAAGTACAATAAAGAGCCAATCATGGAGCAGTATACCCTATGATCGAAGTCAATACCATTTTCATCAGTGCATAGATGACCATTTGTGGGCATAGGAATTTTGATGCCTTTGCAATCTTGCATGCCAAATTTCTTCAGGACATCCTTGAGGTATTTCTCCTAAGATATGAATATGCCATTGCGCTGTTGACGAATTTGAAGACCTAAGAAGAATTTCAACTCTCCCATCATAGACATTTGATATTCTTCACCGTTGGTCAGTACAGCCAAAGATGATATCATCAACATATATTTGGCACACAAACAGTTCACCATCATAAGACTTAGTAAAGAGAGTGGGATCGAGTGAACCGGGTGTGAAGCCTTTCTTCATGAAGAATTCCTTCAAAGTATCATACCACGCCCGTGGGGCCTGCTTGAGGCCATAGAGGGCCTTGTTAAGTCTGAAGACTTTGTCAGGATGTTTTGGATCTTCAAAACCTGGGGGTTGAGCAACATATACTTCTTCCTCAAGCTTACCATTGAGGAATGCACTTTTCACATCCATTTGATATAAGATGATATCATGATGGTTAGCATAAGCAAGCAATATGCGAATAGCCTCAAGTCTAGCAACAGGTGCAAAAGTTTCATCGAAATCAACTCCTTCAACCTGTGTGTAGCCTTGAGCTACTAGTTGTGCCTTATTCCTGATCACAACACCATTTTCATCTTGCTTGTTGCGGTAGATCCACTTTGTGCCAATGATGTTATGCTTGCGAGGATCGGGACGATTGACTAGTTCCCAGACGTTGTTGAGCTTGAACAGATGTAATTCTTCTTGCATGGCCTGAATCCACTCAGGCTCCAGAAATGCTTCATCTACCTTAGTGGGCTCTATGATAGAGACAAAAGCAAAGTGCCCACAAAAGTTAGATAAGTGTGAAGCTTTTGAGCGTGTGAGAGGACCTGGTGCTCTAATGTCATCAATGATCTTCTCCACTTGCACTTCTTTTGCAACGCGAGGATGAGCTGGTCGTCGTTGAGGAATTTGATCAGCATTTTCTTCGGCATCAATTTCCTCAACATTTTCTTCAAGTTCATCAACTCGACGTTCTTCACGTTCTGGAATGAATTGTTCAGCAGATTCTTCAGTAGGAATGACATCTTCAGTAGCCTTGTGTTTGATTGAATCCTCGGGTGCTGGTTCATCTAACACAGATGGTAGGTGCTCTCTTTGCGAGCCATTAGTTTCATCGAACCGCACATCTACAGTTTCAACAATCTTGTGAAGAACATTGTCGAAGACTCTGTAGGTGTGCGAGTCCTTTCCGTAACCAAGCATAAAACCTTCATGTGCTTTCTGTGCAAATTTAGAGTTGTGTTGAGGATCTTTAATCCAGCATTTAGCACCAAAGACTTTGAAATAACTCACATTGGGTTTCTTTTCAGTGAGGAGTTCATAGGCAGTCTTCTTGAAGAATTTGTGAAGATATACTCTGTTGATGATGTGGCACGCAGTATCAATTGCATCAACCCAGAAACGACGAGGGGTTTTGTACTCATCGAGCATAGTGCGAGCCATCTCAGCAAGAGTCTTGTTCTTGCGCTCCACGACGCCATTTTGTTGAGGAGTATAAGGGGCAGATAACTCATGAGTAATACCAAGTTCATCAAGATATTCATTGAGACCCGAATTCTTGAACTCAGTGCCATTGTCACTTCTGATGTGCTTGATCTTCACACCAAAGTTGGTTGAAGCCCTCGAGGAAAATCGTTTGAAGACTTCCTGCACTTTATGTTTGTAAGAGACAAGGTGTACCCATGTGTAACGAGAGTAATCATCAACAGTAACAAAGCCATATTGAGATGCTTCATTTGAAACAGAAGAATAATGATTAGGACCGAAGAGATCCATGTGAAGCAATTCGAATGGTCGAGTAGTGGTCATGATGGTCTTTGCTGGATGCTTGGCCTTCGTCATCTTTCCAGCTTCACAGGCACCGCATAAGTGATCCTTGAGGAATTTGACATTCTCAATGCCAATGACATGCTTATTCTTCGCAAGCGTGTGCAAGTTCCTCATGCCTGTATGACCAAGTCGTCGATGCCATAGCCATCCTTCTGAAGCTTTTGCAAGTAGGCACACGGCTGGTTGTGAATCAGCAGAGAAATCAACAATATACAAGTCTCCTGTCCTAAAGCCTTCGAAGACTTTGGAATTGTCAGCTTCCATAATCACAGCACAAGATACTTGCCAAAGACAACAACCATATCAAGATCACAAAGCATTGAGACAGACATAAGGTTGTATCCTAAGGACTCAACAAGCATGACTTTGTCCATGTGTCGATCCTTTGTGATAGCAACTTTACCTAGACCCAATACCTGACTTTTGCTTTTATCAGCGAAGATGATATGCTTCAGATGTGATGACGATAAGGGCGCATCCATCAAAAGATTCCTGTCACCAGTCATGTGATTTGTACATCCACTATCAAGTACCCACTCAGTGGCTTTGGGTTGATCATCCTGTAGATGAATTAGTGCAACTTACGAACTCATATACTTCAGCAGTGAAGAATATGATATCACAATTCATCAGATCAATTTCATCAAGCAGTAGGACAGATAAAGCAGAGGGAGGACGTGTGAAATGAAAGTTCATTTCATCATGGTTAGCCTGCGTCCTTTCAGGCATTTTGTCAGGTCCCCAGCAAATTCTTCAGACGTTACAGTACGTCTGGAGACCTGACCCTGCATAAGAGATTAGTTCTTTTTCTTCACCACCCACATCTGAAGGGGTGGCAAAGAGTTCATCACTCTGCGAGCTTGTAACGCCCCGAATTCGATGCGCCAGTTGTCCTCCAGTTATTCGCTGTGGTTGCTTTGTCATTTGCTTGCGTGTCACATCTTGCCATGTCATCATCCGCATTGCATCATCATGTTTTCAAAAACTTGTATCTGTCCCGGTCTCTTTGTTCTCTCCGTTGTCCGCTCTGAGCCCACACACACTTGCACGCGCCCGCGGCATGTCCAAAATATTATTTTATAAGTGGCCTGAAAATGTTGTCGGAATGGGATGAGAGTTGACGTGTGGTATTATTATAGTGTAGATAGACCACCTGTCAAGTTTTATCGCATTCGGAGTTCGTCTGATAGCCCAACCGTTAAACTATAGCGGCAGTATAGCCGGTCTAAGTTGGACGTTTTCGGTCTCTGGAAACCGTGCCGGCCTGCATCTCTCCCCTCTTCTCTCAGACCAACCCGCTCTTCACAATCCGCCAGGCCCAACCTAACCCCTCTCGTCAGCCCGCGGCCCACCTCGCGCGCGTCCGAAAATTGTCCCGAACCCGACCCGGGCAGTCGTTACCGTTGTGTCCGGATCATCCCCTAACGTCTACAAAACATCTCCGTTTTGTTAATTGAGCTCCCTACCTATTTATTCTCGACCGTCTGATTACGATCGGAGGGTCCGATTTCTCCTAACCAAAACCCTCTTGCTATATATATAGGTCCAACCCTAGGATCTAGGGATCATGTCCAATCCTCTCCCTTGTCCCGTCGCGCCGCCGCCACTGTTCTCTCGGGATCCATCCCGAGCCAACCACCATCTCCCTCAATCCCCTCAGCCTACCACCTCCTCTCCTCGATCCCCTCCCGAGCAGGTGCTCGCCCGAGCACCCCCGCAAGCAGCAGCAGCTCCCGCAGCTCCAGCGCGCCCCTACCCCGAGTTCCTCTCATGCTCCTCCCATGGCGCCCTCATTCCCGAGCACGTCCACCCCGCGACCGTGCGCCTCCGACCTCGAGCGCCCCGGGCCTCTGCCTTCCCTGCCTCCCGCAGCTCCTTCGTCCCTGACCGCGGCCGCGCCGCCGATCGTCGCCAGCAAACCCAGCAGATGAGTCGCCGCCGGCCTCCTTTTCCTCTCCCCTGTTTTCCTCTCCTGCCTCCTCTAAACTCTCTCCCTCCCTCGTTTGTTTTTCTCCTCTGCCAGGAAACGAACGGAGCTCGCTCCTGCTGCCATGGTCGCCGGTGCAAGGTTCTGCACCTCCCGTGCTCGCCACCGCCTCGCGCTTCCTTCCCTGCCGCGCTCGGTCGGCCAGAACCATTCGGCACCGTCCCCTGCTTCTGGCGTGCGAACACGCGAGGACGTCGAGCCCGCGCCAAGTCCTTGCCTCGCCGGAGAGGTCTTCGCCGCCACCGGATCTGCCATCCCCGCGCCTCCCCCGCCTTGGATCCGACCGCCTCCGCCCGGCCCTCGTCGCCCCGCCAAGTCCCTGGAGCCGCCGCGCCTTCCTCCCCTGCTCTGCTTCTTCTCGGGTAGAGGACGACGACCGTGCCCTGCCTCGCCTCGATGTGCCTGCGTGGCCGCAGCCAGCGCCAGGCCCAGCCAAAGCCGGCCTCCTCTGCCTCCTCGTCTGGGCCGTGGCCCATGGTGAATTGCTCCCCAGCGCCCCGCCTCTATTTTCCTCCTGTTGGCCCAGTTCCAGCAGATTCGGCCCGTAGGTGTTTTTTTTTCCTGTCTGCGAATTTTTCCAATTATCCAGTGTATTACAGAATTGCAGAAAACCCCCTAAACTTCATGCATTTAATAACTCACCAATGGTGCATCGGATTAAAATGATTTTAACATGTAAAATGCTTAGAATTTTATCTAGTTTCATAATATGCTGCTGTCATCCATGTTTGAAATGTTTAAATTGCTGTTTGTTTAATTTTGCTCACATGCCATGCTAAAATGATTTATTTCATAACTAAATAACCGCAGCTCGGATTTAAATAAACTTTATATGTAAATGGGGTAGAAAAATGCGTAGATTAATATGTTGCACTTCATTTCGCTGTTTAACAATATTAAAATTGTGTTTAGGACAGAACAGTACCAAATTCATATTCTGCATATGAGGTTCTTTCGGAATTGTTGCTTGTTACTTCCGGCCTCTTTTAAACTTGCCTAGATAGGTAGTTTTCATATGCTTCACCTCTTGCCATGCTTAACAACATTTAATATTGTTGGGTACATCAACGAGAGAGATCTAAATAAATGTTGTGAAGTTTCGCCAATATGCAACTCGTTGCATATTGAGCTCCACTTAATTTGTAGTGTTGTTTGTCGCACTTTGCCATGCCATGCTTATTTAAAACGGACATGCATCATTCTTGTTTGTGCATCATGCCATGTTTATGTGTTGGTTGTTTACTATGTTGCTTGCTTCTTTCCGGGTTGCTTCTCTCGTTAGCTTCGGTTTCGTTCCGGAGTTGTGAGGATCTGTTCGACTACGTCCGTTTGTCTTCTTCATGGACTCGTTCTTCTTCCTAGAGGGATCTCAGGCAAGATGACCATACCCTCGAAATCACTTCTATCTTTGCTTGCTAGATGCTCGCTCTTTTGCTATGCCTATGCTGCGATACCTACCACTTGCTATATCATGCCTCCTATTTTGCCATGTCAGCCCCTAACCATCCATGTCCTAGCAAACCGTTGATTGGCTATGTTACCGCTTTGCTCAGCCCCGCTTATAGCGTTGCTAGTTGCAGGTGAAGATGAAGGTTGTTCCTTGTTGGAACATGGACTTGTTGTTCCTTGTTGGAACATGTTGACTTGTTGGGATATCACAATATATCTTATTTAATTAACGCATCTATATACTTGGTAAAGGGTGGAAGGCTCGGCCTTATGCCTGGTGTTTTGTTCCACTCTTGCCGCCCTAGTTTCCGTCATATCGGTGTTATGTTCCCGGATTTTGCGTCCCTAACGCGGTCGGGTGATTTATGGGACCCCCTTGACAGTTCGCTTTGGATAAGACTTTTCCAGCGAGGCCCAACCTTGGTTTTACCATTTGCCTCACCACCACCTACTTTTCCCTTGGGAGTCGCTCTCTCGAGGGTCATCTTTATTTAGCCCCCCCGGGCCAATGCTTGTCTAAGTGTTGGCCCGAACCGAGCCGCCTGCGGGGCCACCGCGGGGAAACTCGAGGCCTGGTTTTACTCGTAGCCTGTCTCATCCGGTGTTGCCCTGAGAACGAGATATGTGCAGCTCCTATCAGGATGTCGGCGCATCGGGCGGCTTTGCTGGACTTGTTTTATTGCTGTCGAAATGTCTTGTAGCCGGGATTCCGAGACTGATCGGGTCTTCCCGGGGAGAAGGAATATCCTTCGCTGATCGCGAGAGCTTATCATGGGCTAAGTTGGGACACCCCTGCAGGGTTTGAACTTTCGAAAGCCGTGCCCGCGGTTATGTGGCAGATGGGAATTTGTTAATGTCCGGTTGTAGAGAACCCGAAGTTGATCTTAACTAAAATGCACCAACTGCGTGTGTAACCGTGATGGTCTCTTCTCGGCGGGGTCCGGGAAGTGAACACGGTTGTTGGAGTTATGCCTGACGTAAGTAGTTCAGGATCACTTATTGATCATAGTTGTTCGACCGTGCTTTGCCTTCTCTTCTCGCTCTCATTTGCGTATGTTAGCCACCATATATGCCAGTCGCTTGCTGCAGCTCCACATCATACCTTTTATCCCTACCCATAAGCTTAAATAGTCTTGATCTCGCGGGTGTGATATTGCTGAGTCCCCGTGACTCACCAGATACTTCCAAACCAGTTTGCAGGTGCCGAAGAATTCGTGCAGGTGACGCACCCGAGCTCAAGGAGGAGCTCGATGAAGATTCTATCCTTTATGTTGTTTCGTTCTTGTCGATCAGTAGTGGAGCCCAGTTGGGGTCGATCGTGGACCTTTGTCGCTTTTGGGGTTTCTTCTTTTATTTTGGCTCCATAGTCGGGCCCTGATTGTAACTGTCTGATGTAATGTTTTATTCATGTATTTGTGTGAAGTGGCGATTGTAAGCCAACTATGTATCTCTTTACCTTATGTATTACATGGGTTGTGTGAAGATTACCTCACTTGCGACATTGCTTTCAATGCGGTTATGCCTCTAAGTCGTGCTTCGACACGTGGGAGATATAGCCGCATTGAGGGCGTTACAGAGCTCCATATGAGAATGGTGGCATAGCAGCCAAACCATTACGTTTCACATAAGAGGGGTTAGGGTAAGCATATGAATAAGCAGAGAAATTCGTCCAGGACTTATGAACATAATAATTTGAAGAATAATGCTCATATTCATAGCCCTTGGCTCTTCCCTGCAAAACAGGGTTGGTAGCACGATGATGTTCATATGAGGACTTTGATCCACGTGAGGAATTTGATCCCCTTGAGGAATTTGGTCCGTATGAGGATTTGGATCCATATGAAGAATTTGGTCCATATGAAGAATTTGATCTGGGGTTCCTATTCTTCACTGGTGGTGTCATGAGGACATTCACCTGAACACTTTCAATGCACCTTTTGGGAACCCAGATTTTCTTCATAGGGAAACCATTCCTGCAGTTAGTGCCAACATATCTAGCAAATACTTCACCATTCTGATTTTTGAACAGTTTATAGTTGGAGTCAAATGACTCATCAGAAGAATGCGAAGATTCACATGTATAACCAGATAAATTAGATGGATCAACTGGAGGTCCCTTTGCAGCAACCCATGAGGTTTTCGGGTACTGCTCAGGCTTCCAATATGTACCATCAGCATTGAGTTTCCTCTCAAAGGCAATACCCTCTTTCCTAGGGTTCCTGTTGAGGATCTGCTTTTTAAGCACATCACAAAGAGTCTGATGCCCTTTGAGGCTTTTGTACATGCCTGACATGTACAATTCCTTCAGCCCTGCATCGTCAGTGATACTAGCAATGTCCTCAGATGAGGAATTAGTGATAGCAGAGATAGGTGAAGAATTTGTAACATTAGAAGCATTTGAACATTCAGGTGAAGAATTAGCAGATGGTCGTTCAATGCATTTTAAACATGGAGGAATAAATTCTTCCTGAGCAGTGCTGATTTGTTGAGCAAGTAATGAATCGCGCTCCTTCTCAAGATCTTCATAACTCACTCTTAGCTCCTGAAGATCTTGCTTTCTTTGAAGAAATTCATAAGAAAGCTTCTCATGATCAGATAAGAGAGTGTTATGATGACCTTGAAGGTTATCAAACCTGGTCTGAAGTCTCTGAAGATTTTCAGTTAAGGCTTTAGTGCGATCCATTTCTTCACCCAACATATCATCACTTTTGTCTAGCATGTTTTGAACCTTTTCAAAAGCCTTTTGTTGTTGCACAACAATCTTAGCAAGTTTAGAGTATCTAGGCTTAAGATTTTCATCAGATTCATCTTCACTAGATTCAGAGGAGGTATATTTAGGTACCTTGGCACCCTTTGCCATGAAGCAATTGGTGGGAGCATAGTCATCGTTCCCTTCATCAGCCTTGTTGGTGAGGTCATTTTCTTTAGAGTTGAAGAAAGACTTGCCGACGAATGCAGTAGCGAGGGCTAGGCTTGCCACACCAGACTCAAAGTCCTCAGAAGCCTCCTCTTCTTCTTGTTCCTCAGATTCAGCTTCAGAGTCCATTTCCTTGCCAATGAATGCCGGAGCCTTCTTGGAGCTGCTCTTCTTGTGAGATGAAGACCTTGAGGATTTTGATGATGAAGATTTTGAGGACTTCTTCTTTTTCTTCACATCATCAGAACTGTAATCCTTGTATTTCTTCTTCTTTGATTCCTTTTCCCACTGAGGACAATCTTGAATGTAATGTCCTGGTTTCTTGCACTTGTGACAAAGCCTCTTCTTGTAGTCACTGGATGAGGAATCATTGCTCCTTGAGGGTTTTCCAAAGCGACCACGTCTTTAGAACTTCTGGAATTTCTTCACTAGCAGTGCTAGATCATGACTCAGTTCTTCGGGGTCACCAAGGCTGCTACCAGAGTCTTCATCATTGAATTCTGATACTGCCTTGGCCTTCAGTGCACGTGATCTGCCATAGCTCGAACCATAGAGATCTCTCTTTTCAGCAAGCTGGAACTCATGAGTGTTTAGCCTCTCGAGGATATCAGTGGGGTCAAGTGACTTGTAATCAGCACGCTCTTGTATCATTAGTGCCAGAGTATCTAATGAGGAATCAAGCGATCTCAGCAATTTCTTCACCACCTCAAGGTCGGTGATGTCAGTGGCACCAAGTGCTTGAAGCTCATTTGAGATGTCAGTGAGGCGATCGAAGGTTTGCTGAACATTTTCATTGTCGAGTCTTTTGAAGCGGTTGAAGAGATTACGAAGAACATCAACTCGAGAGTCAGGCTGAGTTGAAACTCCTTCATTGACTTTGGACAACCTATCCCAGATAAGCTTAGCAGTCTCCAAAGCACTCACTCTACCATACAGTCCTTCACTCAAATGGCCACATATGATATTCTTCGCTTGGAATCGAGTTGCTTGAATCTCTTCACATCGGTAGCGGTCAGTGAGGGTGAGACGGAGGGAACACCATTTTCCACAACATACCAGAGATCGTTATCAATTGCCTCAAGATGCATGCGCATCTTGTTCTTCCAGTAGAGGTAGTCCGTCCCATCAAAGGTAGGACATCCAGCAGAGACCTTGATCATACCTGTGGTCGACATAACTAAAACTCCAGACGGTTAAACCAAAATCACACAGAACAAGGGAGTACCTTGCTCTGATACCAATTGAAAGTGCGTTATATCGACTAGAGGGGGGGTGAATAGGCGATTTTTATGAAATTCTTCACTGAGGAATTTGCTGGTGAGGATATTCCTTAGCAAAGAACTACTAGCAGCGGAATAAGTACTCAGAAGTAAACATAGCAGAATACATGCATGGTCATCATGATGAAATGAAAACAAACACAGAGTATAGAAAGCGTAAACACAGGATATCACAAGATGAAGACAAACAGACTGAAGAAATTGAACTGAGGAAATTGAGAAAGTCTTCAGTCAAAGTCTTCAAACACAGATATGAACAAACACACAACACAGTAATGAGGAAATGAAAGTGTTGAGGAAATAGAACCAGTTGGCTTGGTGAAGACAATGATTTGGTAGACCAGTTCCAACTGCTGTCTCAGTTGTACGTCTGGTTGGAGCGGCTGAGTATTTAAACTCAAGGACACCTAGTCCCGGACACACAGTCCTCACCGTATTCTCCTTGAGCTAAGGACACACAGTCCTCGCCCAATCACTCGTGGTAAGTCTTCAGGTGACTTCCAAACCTTCACAAACTCGGTCACTCGGCGATCCACAATTCCTTCACAAACCTTCAGACCATGACGCCTAACCGTCTGGAAGAAGCACAGTATTCAAAGGTAACAAGCGTCGGATCCACGCAGGATCAATCTCTTCAGTGATGCTCAATCACTTTGGGTTTGTAGGTGTTTTGCGTTTGGGTTTGGATTTTCCTCACTTGATGATTTTCGCTCAAAGTCCTCGGAGGATGGGTTGCTCTCAAATGACAAGTTTCAAGTTCTTGTGGTGCAGCCAACCAGCTAGTGGTTGTAGGGGGCGGCTATTTATAGCCTAGGGAGCAGCCCGACATGATAAGACATAAATGCCCTTCAATGATATGACCGTTAGGTGGATAAGATATTTTGGGACAGCTGGCGCGTAGCACAGCAACGGTCGGAAACTTGAGGTACAAATTCCTCAGGGCTATCATGTTCCTCACTGTGTAGGCAATTCGCACTGGCAAATTCCTAACTCCTCAGGCAGAGCAAGATCCTCAGTGACCAGAAGAACTGCGTCTCTGTCACTTAAGAAATTGACTGATCTGTATGAGATTTCCAATGGCTTCACTCGAAGGGATTAGTAGGTGTAGGATTTGAGTTGAGCATCAAGTGGAAATTTTCTCCTTAGTATTTCCTCGACCCCCTTTAACAGTACGGTGTTTCCTATGACTCAAGAAAGAGAAAATGAAACTACGAAAACAAAAGTCTTCACGCTTCATGTTCCTCGAATGAATACCAAGTCTTCAAGGTCACACCAATTTCTTCACTTTCAAAGTCTTCAGAATATCAAAGTCTTCAGTTGAAGAACTTCATTTTTAGGGGTCGACTTTCTCTGTAAATATCATAAACACGTGTACACTCATAAAGGAATATCAAAGACGTATAGACCTGTGTACACTCATAAACACGTTAGATCCTTAACCTATAAGTCTTCAATACACCAAAATCACTAAGGGGCACTAGATGCACTTACAATCTCCCCCTTTTTGGTGATTGATGACAATATAGGTTAAGTTTTCAACGGGGATAAATATATGAAGTGTAAATACTGATATTGAGGAATTTGATTACAAGATATAGAAGAACTCCCCCTGAAGATGTGCATAGTGAGGAATTTGCTTTTCAAGGAATGCACACTTGAAGAGTTGAATCATGGAGATCTCCCCCTATATCTTGTAATTCATACACGCATTTGATATATAATATGAAGAATTTGAAATGCATGATGAAATATGGTGCCTGATGTCATTCAGCATGTGTGCAATAATATTAACGAGGAACAAGCATGCCGAATAGTGCATCAAAAGTATCAGAGTATAGTGCAACAAAAGTATCAGAGCACCATCGGGTTTAAGATTACAACTCGGTCCAATAAAGTTTCAGAAGAACGAGAGTTGTAACTTAGCAAAAAATCGATATAATAGACCCGCTTGAAGACTAACACAAATTTCTCCCCCTTTGTCATCAAATGACCAAAAGGATCGAAACTGAGGACTAACGCTCTTGAGGATAATCATGATGATGAAGGAGCGCCAACGTTGTTGGGGTCGGTTGTTGAAGTAGGTCCTGGCGCAGTGTCGTTTAAGTCTTCATTTTCATCAGTCTCACGCGATGAAGAATATGAGCTGGCCACCAAAGAAGGAACCTTGACCTTCTTGTATTTCTTCGGAGGAGGTGCAGACCAGTCAAACTCTTCTTTCAGACCCATTTGCTTCAAATCATCAGCGTTGTATACTTGAGACAGAACAGCCCAGGTGCGGTTGAGGGTTCATGAAGGTAGTAGTGGTTTTTCTTCACTGCATTATGTGTTGCAATCATGTTGTGAAGAATTGAACCAAACTGACGCTTGACCCATTTGTGATTGCGTTCAACCTTCTGATGAAGACTGAGGAGTAACTCACGATCAGTCATCACCCTGGGGTGCTGTGGCTTGAGGATTTGGATTGGCATTGTTGGCGGCAGAGTCATGTGTGGCAGAGTCATCATTGGTGGAGTAAGATGCAGCCTTGCGAAATTGACCATCCAATGGACGAATGCCTTCATCTATCACAGCAGTAGCCTTGCCCTTTTCTTCAGCTGAGGAAAATGTCCGTTTGAGGACTTCAATAGGAGGCAAGTAGCTGCAGTGGTTCAAAGTGTCAGCTTTGTAATTGAGTGAAGACCTTGTCCTGATGAATCTCATAATCCATGGCGCATAAGGCTTCAGCTCAAACGGTGACATGGCAATATTGGCCAGAGTCCTCATGAAGAAATCATGGAAGTTGACGGGAACGCCATGACAGATGTTGAAAAGCATATTCTTGATTCTCTCAAGCGAGGTCGACATCATGCATGGAATGGAGGATGCGTCGACTGCGTCCCTGGTGCCTGGTGGTGCCTAAGTCACGACAGAGATTGGGATGGGGTTGTGCATGACATCATTTATCATGTGAGGCTCCCTGTGCAATTGTGTGTGTGTGTGTGCTTGTGGGGTTACCGATAAAAGGAGGAGGTAGGCGTGTGGTGTAACAGTGGGCTTTTGGGTTGATGGGCTGGGACAGTGTGGACAAGTGCTGGCCGGGCTAAGTTTACCTATGTAATTCGGGGTTTTCGGGTACCGATAGTACAAACCCAAAATTTCTTAACAAAATTCAGGTTTCTAAAGTTTTTGGTATCTATAATTTATGAAGTATTCATGCCATGATTTGCATGGAACTAACCCGAAATGACGCTGTTTTCAGCAGAACTACCGTGGTGTTGTTTTTTGTGCAGAAATGAAAGTTCTCCAAATGAGCTGAAACTTTTTGGAGATTTTTTTGGAACAAAACAGACCCCCGAAGCTTTGTGGGAGGGCCAGAAGAGCCACGAGGAGGGCACAACCCAACAGGGCGCGCCTGGTGGGCTTGGCTTGCCCCGGTGGGTTGTGCTCACCTCGAGGCCCATCTTCGCGTGAAATCGATGCCAACATTCGTATAAATTGATAAACCATCCGAAATAACCCTAGATCAGAAGTTCCGCCGCCGCAGGGCTCCCTACCAACCGAAAACCAATCTAGACCCGTTCTGGCACCCTGCCGGCGGGGGGAATCATCTCCGGTGGCCATCTTCATTATCTCTTTCTCTCTCATGCTATATGTCATGGGCTTTGTTAATATAGTCGGATCATATGATGTTTCTCCCCTCTATACTCTTGTTGTGATGAATTGAATCTTTACCCTTTGAAGTTTTGTCATGTCGGATTGAATATTCAGAGATGAGAACACATGATATATATCTTGCAGTATGAATACTTGAGGTGACAATTGGGGTATCTTATTGAAAGGATCGAGAAGAGGTGTCTAAAGGGGGGGGGGTGATTAGACACTAAGTGCCAAAAGTTGCAGTATTTAATATTCTTAAGTTTAGGTGGAGTTCAGGCACAAGTTTAACAAACACAATACATATCAAGCAAGCATGCAATGAGTATATGAGCAGCGGAAAGTAAAGCATGCAACTTGCAAGAATGTAAAGGGAATGGTTTGGAGTATTCAAACGCAATTTTAGGCACGGATGTTTTTGGTGTGGTTCCGATAGGTGGTGCTATCGTACATCCACATTGATGGGGACTTCAACCCACAGAGGGTAACAATTGCGCGAGTCCACGGAGGGCTCCACCCACGAAGGGTCCACGAAGAAGCAACCTTGTCTATTCCATCATGGCCGTCGCCCATGAAGGACTTGCCTCACAAGCAGTAGATCTTCACGAAGTAGGCGATCTCCTTGCCCTTACAAACTCCTTGGTTCAACTCCACAATCTTGTCGGAGGCTCCCAAGTGACACCTAGCCAATCTAGGAGACACCACTCTCCAAGAAGTAACAAATGGTGTGTTGATGATGAACTCCTTGCTCTTGTGCTTCAAATGATAGTCTCCCCAACACTCAACTCTCTCTCACAGGATTTGGATTTGGTGGAAAGAAGATTTGAGTGGAAAGCAACTTGAGGAAGGCTAGAGATCAAGATTCATATGGTAGGAATGGAATATCTTGACCTCAACACAAGTGTAGGTAGTTCTCTCTCAGAAAATGTGTATTGGAAGTGAGGGTATGTTCTGATGGCTTTCTCCACGAATGAAGAGTGGGTGGATGGGTATATATAGCCTCCACACAAAATCTAACCGTTACACACAATCTGCCAAACTCGGTGGGACCGAATGGTTAAACTCGGTCGGACCGATTCAGCAAACCTATTGACCGTTAGGATTTTCAGTGGGACTGAGATGCAACTCGGTAGGACCGATATGGTTAGGGTTCGGGCATAACGTAATCTCGGTGTGACCGATTACAGAAACTCGGTGGGAGCGATTTTGGTAATGAGCTAACTAGACAGTTGGTCAGGCAAACTCGGTGAGACCGATTACACAAACTCGGTAGGACCGATTTTTGTAATGAGCTAACCAGGGAGTTTGCATTGTAACCTCGGTAGTACCGAATTCTCAAACTCGGTGATACCGATTTTGGCAATGGACATACACAGTGAGATTACAATCCCATCTCGGTGAGACCGAGATCCCTATCGGTGAAACCGATTTGCTAGGGTTTGTGGCAGTGGCTATGACATGTGAAACTCGGTGGCGCCGGATAGAAAGAATCGGTGGGGCCGAGTTTGACTTTGGTTTAGGTCATATGTGGATGTGGGAAGGTAGTTGAGGATTTTGGAGCATATCACTAAGCACATGAAGCAAGAAGCTCATTAAGCAACACCTTATCCCTCCTTGATAGTATTGGCTTTTCCTATAGACTCAATGTGATCTTGGATCACTAAAATAGAAAATGTAGAGTCTTGATCTTGAAGCTTGAGCCAATCCTTTGTCCTTAGCATCTTGAAGGGGTTCCACATCCTCTAGTCCATGCCACTCCACTGTTGAACTTATCTAAAACATACTAGGTAAAAGTGTTAGTCCAACAACAGATATGTTGACATTAATTACCAAAACCACCCAGGGAGCACTTGCGCTTTCAATCTCCCCCTTTTTGGTAATTGATGACAACATACATCAAAGCTTTAGATAAAGATATAGAGAATAGCAAGTAATGCTTTGGAAGGACATGTAACATGCATAGGCTCCCCCTACATGTATGCAATCATGTGAATATTGAATATAGGAGCATGTGAGTGCATAATCATGACAGGGTAAGCAATGTGTTACATGTATCTTGGCTATATGCATCAGAGCAAATGATGTGAATATGAGAAATGTACCTTCATGCTCATGAGTCCTTCTTGCAAATAGTATGTACATCAGCAAGAATTTCTCATTCACATGACTGAGATGCATATACTTACCTTGTGGTCTTGAGTTGGCTTAGGATGGGATGAACCTTCGCAAACAAGGTTAAATAACACAGATACACCTACTAACCAGAGCAAACAAGAGAAACCACAAGAGAACCAAGACTGGGATGACATGTAGAGTGAGTACTAAGTGCCACATTGGATATAGTCATGTCCCCAAAGGTAAAAATATGCAATAAAATCAGAGATTTCCTTCCCTTAGATGTCTTGCTCCCCCTGAATCTGCATGGGATATTGGGAGAAGATAGAGAACAGAAAATTAGAACAATAGAAAATAAACAACAGAGCTTGAGCTAAAGCAAGCAAACAAACATGTCTTTCCCCTCTTAAAGACATGTGACATCTCTCCTCTTGAACACCAAGCATATGGGGTCATTGATGATATTACTTTCTCTCCCCCTGAGTATTCTCTCTTTCTCTCCCTATAGGAAGTATTAAGCTTTGATGTGATCTCTCTCTCCCCCTTTGACATCAATTTCCAAGAAGGGTCTTCTGGACATGTGATACAAATGGGTTGGTCCTTGAGTCACATAGCAAAGAAGTATGTGTAACATGATGCTGGTAGAGGACAAGAATCATCAAGTGGAGCTGGAGCAAATAGAAATCAGGAATAAGTGGCAAGTTGGTTTTTCTGTGGTGAAATCGATGACTCCGAGTTGTGTGCTTCGGTTGCACCGAAAGGTTTCGGTTGAGCCGAAGAAAACAAACCGGTGGGACCGAGTTCATCAGAGTGAAACTACTTGTCACCTCAGCTCACTAGACAAATAAAATCTCACAAGGATATGCAATGAATTGGATGCAGAAAATGCAGAACAAAAAGAAAAGAAAAGAAACTAAAAGATCTAGATGATTTTTTTGAAAGGGGAAACAAATATGCAAGAGACAAATGCAATAACACAGAAAAGAACACAAAAGAACTTCATCTAGAGTTGGGCGGCGACAAAGTCACCTATGTTAGAGTATATTGACTTAGGAGTCAAGTGAGAGCACTTGATCATAGGTCATACTCATCGTTTAAGCTCAAAATGGGGTTTCCATTTTTCGTTTAAGCATCTTGATGTATTCACATCTTGTTGAGTTGCTTTAACTCATGACTTGGAGTAAAGCTTCTCTAAGATGGAATAACATACCTTGGGGGTGGTGTTGATCTTGCTCATGTAGTTGAACTTGTGTGAGTTGTTCAAGGTTGATGTAGTTCATCAAGAGTTGGGAGCACCGCTTGGAGTTTGAGTTCATCTACCTACATGGGTTAGTCTTGCAAGGAAGAGCACTTGTGTATCCAAAATGACAGTCATGAGACTCAACATAGAACTTGTCAAAGGATATGTTTGAATGGTTTCGTGCTTCCTTGTCTTCAACCACCATTGTGTAGAGACTTGGTGATGTAGAGATTGCTCAAGATGTGAGTGAGTTGCAATCTCATAGATTTAGATTCAACCAAGTACCTACACGTACAAATGTATCCAAGACATATGAAAGACATCATAAGAGAAATATCAAGGATTAGTCATAGGCTCATGCCCTGCATGTATCAAATGGAGTTCCTACTCCAATTTTGAAGCATCAATGATGTTCAATTCACCTCTCAATCTGCAAAACACTTTCTCATCAAGTGGTTTAGTGAATATATCCGCTAATTGCTTATCGGTGTGAACATGCTTAATGTCAATGTCCCCTTTTGCAACATGATCTCGAATGGAATGATGACGAACTTCGATATGCTTAGTTCGAGAGTGTTGCACGGGATTGTGAGCAATCTTAATAGCACTTTCATTGTCACATAGCAATGGAACATGTTTCACATATATCCCATAATCTTTAAGAGTTTGGGTCATCCAAAGTAATTGAGCACAACATGAACCAGCGGCAATGTATTCCGCTTCGGCGGTGGATAAGGATACCGAGTTTTGTTTCTTGGAAGACCAAGATACAAAAGATCTACCAAGGAATTGACAAGTACCCGAAGTGGACTTTCTATCAACCTTGTCTCCGGCATAGTCTGAATCGGAGTAGCCGACAAGATCAAAAGAGGACCTCTTAGGATACCAAATGCCAAAATTTGGTGTATGGATTAAGTATCTCACTATCCTTTTCACAGCCTTAAGATGACATTCTTTAGGAGCAGCTTGATACCATGCACACATGCACACACTTAGCATAATATCAGGATGAGAGGCACATAGATATAACAATGAACCAATCATAGAGCGATAAACTTTTTGATCAACCGGTTCACCATCTTTGGTCAAATCAAGATGTCCACTAGTAGGCATGGGTGTAGTCATACCTTTGCATTCTTGCATATTGAACTTCTTGAATAAGTGTTTGGTGCACTTTGTTTGAGAGACAAAGGTACCTTCCTTAGTTTGCTTGATTTGCAAACCGAGAAAGAATTTGAGTTCACTCATCATAGACATCTCAAACTTCTCCGACATTAGCTTTCCAAACTTCTCACTAAATTGAGGGTTAGTTGAACCAAATATGATATCATCAACATAAATTTGGCACACAAATAGTTCTCCATTAACCCTTTTAATGAAAAGAGTAGAGTCAATTTTACCAATATCAATCCCTTTTTCAATAAGGAGCTTGTTCAAGCATTTATACCATGCTCTAGAAACTTGTTTAAGACCATAAAGAGCTTTGTGAAGTTTGTAAACATGATTAGGTTTCTTAGGATTGACAAAGCCGGGAGGTAGCTTAACATAAACTTCCTCCTCAAATTTTCCATTTAGAAAAGCACTTTTAATGTCCATTTGGTACAAAGTGATATCATGGTGATTAGCATAGGCAAGTAAGATGCGAATGGACTCATCTAGCAACGGGAGCATATGTCTCACCATAGTCCATACCTTCAACTTGTGTGTAGACTTGGGCGACGAGACGTGCTTTGTTGCGAACCACTTGTCCATCTTCATCTTGCTTGTTGCGAAACATCCATTTGGTACCAATGATGTTGTGGTTGTTGTCGGGCTTCTCGACCAATGTCCACACTTGATTTCTCTCAAAGTTGTGTAGCTCTTCATGCATAGCGTTTATCCAATCCAGATGCTCCAATGCTTCTTCAACCTTCATAGGTTCAATGCTAGATATGAATGAGTAATGTTCACAAAAGTTAGCTAAACGATTTTTAGAGCGAGTGATTCTCCCGATTTGGATATCATTGTAGATTTGCTCGACGGGATGATCATTGGCAATTCTTGCTCGAACTCGTGAAAGCTTTTGCTTGGGTTGGGGTGGAACATCCTCTTCATCTTGTTCTTCTTCTTCTTCTTGGCCTTCTTCATTGTTGACGTTGTTGTTCTCTTGTCGTGGTGGAGAAGGAGGTTGTTGATGTTCATCTTGGTGTACTTCCTCGTTTTCTTCATCTTGGCGTGTCCCACTTGTGGATGCTTCCGTATCAACTCTTGGTTCACCTTGTCGTGAGGTAGAAGCTTCCACTTGGACGGACGAGATACTCTCCTTCATTTCCGTTGGACGGCTCTTGCCGATGGACAAGTCTTGAATTGCTTCCGAAGAGTCTTTGTCTCCTACATCAATTGGCAATTGCTCTACTTGCGAGCCGTTAGATTCATCAAACTTCACATCTACCGTCTCTTCAACCTTTCGGGTGAAATTGTTGTAGACACGGTAAGTGTGAGAGTTTGAGCCATAACCAAGTAGGAAACCTTCATGAGACTTAGGAGCAAATTTAGAACGACGATGCTTATCAAGAATGTAGCACTTTGAGCCGAATACTCGAAAGTATCCAACTTGGGGTTTGTTACCAGTGAGGAGCTCGTATGCCGTCTTGCCGAGTAGCTTGTGAAGATACAAGCGATTTGTTGCATGACAAGCTGTCTCAACCGCTTCCGCCCAAAAGTACTTTGGCTTCTTGTACTCATCAAGCATCGTTCTTGCCATCTCGATAAGGTTCCGGTTCTTCCTCTCAACAACTCCATTTTGTTGAGGTGTGTACGTAGCCGAGAACTCGTGTGAAATCCCTTGTTCGTCAATAAAGGTGTCCACATTTGCGTTCTTAAACTCCGTTCCGTTGTCACTCCAAACCTTCTTGATCTTCACGTCAAACTGATTTTGGGCCTTCCTAGCGAAGTTTTTGAAGATCTTTTGGACCTGCGACTTGTCATCAAGAAAGAACACCCACGTAAATCTTGAAAAATCATCAACTATGACTAGACCAAATGAGTTACCACCGAGACTCTTGTATGCATTTGGACCAAAGAGATCCATGTGAAGTAGCTCGAGTGGTCTTCTTGTGGTCATGTTCTTCACGCGATGACTTCCACCAACTTGTTTCCCTGCTTGACAAGCGCTACAAAGTCTATCCTTGTCAAATACGACATCTTATATTCCAAGGATATGATCACCTTTAATAAGTTTATCAAGATTTCGCATTCCAACATGACCTAGTCTTCTATGCCACAACCAGCCTTTAGAAGATTTAGCAATTAAGCAAGTTTTAGGTTTAGCCCTTTTAGTGAAGTCAACAATGTAAAGATCTCCTCTACGTATACCGGTAAAGACCATTTTATGATTGTCTCTACGAAACACTTGGCAATCTACTTCAGTGAATAAGACATTGAAACCGAAATCTGCAAGTCTAGAAACTGAAAGTAAATTGTATCCAAGGGATTCAACGAGCATGACATTTTGTATGGAGCTATCATGTGAGATGGCCACCTTACCCTTTGAATTATCACCAAAAGTGACATATTTTCGAGGGCCGTCGTTTTCAGCAAGCTCATTGAACATATCTTCATCTCCGGTCATATGATCAGTACATCCACTATCAAGGACCCATTCCTTTCCTCCAGCCATGTAGCCGCGAAGATTTGCCATAAGACCAAAATGCCTCATTGGACCATCAAGATCATAGTCACTATCATCATCTTCATCATAGTATCCATGTTCAACATCATCTTGTGATTGATCAATTCCTAGAGAGGGTAATTCATTAGATAAATGATCATCACAATGGTTACCTTTATGAATTCTAATAGCTCCGGATATGATATTGCTAATGATTCCAATGTTTCCTTTAGCACACATCAGATTGGTGAGCTCAGAAAGACCATCACCAAAATTAGGATCACTAGAGTTCATCTTACTCAAAGCAATAGACTTATGGAGAATTTCTTCTAAATTTTTCAAGGAATAACTTGGAAATAGTTCCTCAAGAAATTTTCATATAGTATAGGCACAATCAAGAGTAGGAAAACTAGCAATCAAAATTTTGGGCAATCCTCTAATGATGAGCTCAACAGTTCTAAGATTACGAATCATGTCAATATCTTCATCTAGGGTAGGGTGCAAAGGATTAATATGAGGTGCACAAGGACTAGCAATGTACTTGTTCAAATGATATTCATTGAAAATCTCAAGCATTTCATTTTTCCACTCATGAAAATACTCTCCATGAAGAATGGGCACTCTATGTCTAAGACTCCCTAAAATAGACAGATCCATCTTCCTCCAAAGGTGTTTAAACCAAGGCAATGGAGACCAAAGCTCTGATACCAATTGAAAGGATCGAGAAGAGGTGTCTAAAGGGGGGGTGATTAGACACTAAGTGCCAAAAGTTGTAGTATTTAATATTCTTAAGTTTATGTGGAGTTTAGGCACAAGTTTAACAAACACAATACATATCAAGCAAGCATGCAATGAGTATATGAGCAGCGGAAAGTAAAGCATGCAACTTGCAAGAATGTAAAGGGAAGGGTTTGGAGTATTCAAACGCAATTTGAGACACGGATGTTTTTGGCGTGGTTCCGATAGGTGGTGCTATCGTACATCCACGTTGATGGAGACTTCAACCCACGGAGGGTAACGGTTGCGCGAGTCCATGGAGGGCTCCACCCATGAAGGGTCCACGAAGAAGCAACCTTGTCTATTCCATCACGGCCGTCGCCCACGAAGGACTTGCCTCACTAGCGGTAGATCTTCATGAAGTAGGCGATCTCCTTGCCTTACAAACTCCTTGGTTCAACTCCACAATCTTGTCAGAGGCTCCCAAGTGACACCTAGCCAATCTAGGAGACACCACTCTCCAAGAAGTAACAAATGGTGTGTTGATGATGAACTCCTTGCTCTTGTGCTTCAAATGATAGTCTCCCCAACACTCAACTCTCTCTCGCAGGATTTGGATTTGGTGGAAAGAAGATTTGAGTGGAAAGCAACTTGGGGAAGGCTAGAGATCAAGATTCATATGGTAGGAATGGAATATCTTGACCTCAACACAAGTGTAGGTAGTTCTCTCTCAGAAAATGTGTATTGGAAGTGAAGGTATGTTCTGATGGCTTTCTCCACGAATGAAGAGTGGGTGGATGGGTATATATAGCCTCCACACAAAATCTAACCGTTACACACAATCTGCCAAACTCGGTGGGACCGAATGGTTAAACTCGGTCGGACCGATTCAGCAAACCTAGTGACCATTAGGATTTTCGGTGGGACTGAGATGTAACTCGGTAGGACCGATATGGTTAGGGTTCAAGTATAACGTAATCTCGGTGTGACCGATTACACAAACTTGGTGGGACCGATTTTGGTAATAAGCTAACCAGAGAGTTGGTCTGGCAAACTCGGTGAGACCGATTACACAAACTCGGTAGGACCGATTTTGGTAATGAGCTAACTAGAGAGTTTGCATTGTAACCTCGGTAGTACCGATTGCTCAAACTCGGTGAGACCGATTTTGGCAATGGACATACACAGTGAGATTACAATCCCATCTCGGTGAGACCGAGATCCCTATCGGTGAAACCGATTTGCTAGGGTTTGTGGCAGTGGCTATGACATGTGAAACTCGGTGGTGCCGGATAGAAAGAATCGGTGGGGCCGAGTTTGACTTTTGGTTTAGGTCATATGTGGATGTGGGAAGGTAGTTGAGGATTTTGGAGCATATCACTAAGCACATGAAGCAAGAAGCTCATTAAGCAACACCTCATCCCTCCTTGATAGTATTGGCTTTTCCTATAGACTCAATGTGATCTTGGATCACTAAAATAGAAAATGTAGAGTCTTGATCTTGAAGCTTGAGCCAATCCTTTGTCCTTAGCATCTTGAAGGGGTTCCACATCCTCTAGTTCATGCCACTCCATTGTTGAATTTATCTGAAACATACTAGGTAAAAGTGTTAGTCCAACAAGAGATATGTTGGCATTAATTACCAAAACCACCCAGGGAGCACTTGTGCTTTCACTTATTGATTCACTTGATATATGTTATGTCATTCAACTCGTGGATTCCCGCGGTGATATTGGGGTAATCTATGCATAGGGGTTGATGCACGTTTTTCTCCGGTAGAAACTTTGGGGTCTCTTTATAGTTCCGTCTGTGGATTGAGTATTTTGAATATGAACTTGCTTTGGTGTTATCTTAGTACGGACTCTAGGATAGATCGAACGGAAAAAATAGCTTTGTCTTATTTTAGTACGGACTCTTGAATAGATCGAACGAAATGAATAGCTTTGAGATGGTTCCGTACCCTACAAACAATTCCTATCTTTTGTTCTCCAATAATACGAACTCGGGAGTGATTCTTTATTGTACTTTGAGGGATAATCATATGATCCAACTATGTTAGCACTGTTGAGAGATTGCACTAGTGAAAGTACGGACCCAAGGCCTCATTTTTAAGCATTGCAACACCGTTTTTGTGCCCGTTTACTAATTGCTACCTTGCTATTTTTATTTATTCATATTATTGAAATATATTTCTACCATCCATATTACACTTTTATCACCATCTCTTCGCCGAACTAGTGCACCTATACAATTAGCCATTGTATTGGGTGTGTTGGGGACACAAGAGAATTTCTTCTATTTGGTTGCAGGTTCGTTTGAGTGAGACCATCTTCATCCTACGCCTCCCACGGATTGATAAACCTTAGGTCATCCACTTGAGAGAAAATTTCTACTATCCTACAAAACTCTCCGCTTGGAGGCCCAACACGTGTCTACAAGAATAAGTTGCGTAGTAGACATCAAGCTCTTTTCTGGCACCGTTGCCGGGGAGGCTAGGTAAGCGGCACTCACATCCCGTCAACGAAGCTCTTTTATGGTGTCCTTGCCGGGGAGGTGAGTGCATGAAGGTATATCTTTATATCCTGCAATTGAATCTTTTAGTTTCTTGTTTTATCACTAGTTTGGTTTATAAAAATGAAAACTACAAAAAATGGAATTGAGGTTGCACAATATTATTCATCTCTATAATGTATTTCGTGAAAATGATGGACAATAAAATTGTGCTCAATTGTTAGAATAAGAATTCAATAGATTGTTTGGTATAAATGATGAGCATGAATGCAATGTTGTTAGTATGAATTCTTTGAATATCCATGATGCTAGTGATATGCAAAGCCATAAGCTTGGAGATGCTATGTTTGATGAGGATGATATTTTTAGTCCCCCAAGATTTGATGTGCAAATTTTGTATAATGATTGCATGCCTCCTATTTATGATGATTATAATGATGAAAGTGGATTTGGAGAGGTCATGACTTTATTTAGTGATGAATCCACCATTTTGGACGAGGCTTCAATTGACTATGATAAAAAAGTTGCTATCTATGATGATTACGGTGATGACATGTATGCTATAAATAATAATGATAACCATGAAACTTGTCATCATGATTCTAATTTTCAATCACATGAGAGTTCTTTTGTTGAGTTTGCTCCCACAATTATTGATGAGAATAAATTTGCTTATGTGGAGAGTAATAAAATTTCTATGCTTGTGAATCATGAAAAGAATGTTTTATGTGATAGCTATATTTTCAAATTCATTCATGATGCTACTGAAAATTATTATGAGAGAGGAACATATGCTTGTAGGTATTGCAATAATATCAAGTTTCGTCTCTATGTGTTGAAAATCTTGAAGTTATGCTTATTTTGCCTTCCTATGCTAGTTGATTCTTGTTCCCATAAGTTGTTTGCTCACAAAATCCCTATGCATAGGAAGTGGGTTAGACTTAAACGTGCTAGTCATATGCTTCATGATGCTCTCTTTACGTTTCAATTCTTATATTTTATGCGAGCATCATTGAAACAATCATGCCTAGCTAAAAGGTATTAAAGAAAGGTGCTTGTTGGGAGACAACCCAACACTTTTACCTACTTTTTTTTGTGTTCACATGATTAGGCTACTGTAGTAATCATGTTTTATTGCTTTCGTTTCAATAAAGATCCAAGTAAGACCTTTGGGATGGCTTGCGGTGATAGTTCATTTGATCTTGCTGAAAAACAGAAACTTTTGCACTCAGGAAAACAATTCTCATTTTTAACAGAAGCATGCTAAAATGCTGATTCATTTTGCAGAAGATTAATAGACAAATTTCCCATGTTTTCGTTTTTTTTTAGAATTTTTGGAGTAGCGGAAGTATGGTTGGAGTACAGATTACTACAGACTGTTCTGTCTTTGACAGATTCTGTTTTCAATACATAGTTTGCTTGTTTTCTAGTTTCCATGGCTTATATTGCTCAATATAAATTCTGGAAATGATATGGTACAGTAGGAATTGTGTGAGAACAATTATGAACCTTGTCTTTAATAGTACCAAACGTGAAATGGCTTGCTCTTTATCATACTAACCTATCTCACAAAGTTCTGTTAAGTTTTGTGTGATTGAAGTATTCAAGTTTTGGGTGAGATGTCGATATGAGGAGAATAAGGAGTGACAAGACCCTAAGTTTGGGGGTGCCCAAGGCACCCCAAGGTAATATTCAAGGAAGATCCAAGTAACTAAGCTTGGGGATGCCCCGGAAGGCATCCCCTCTTTCGTCTGCAACATTATCGGTAATCTCACATGGAGCTATGTTTTCATTCGACACGTGATATGTGTTTTGCTTGGAGCGTCAATTTATTTTGTTAGGATTTGCTTGTTGTTATTTATAATAATGTTTTGCATCCTTTATTTCAATAAAAATGTCAAGGATAGCCTTTACTATGCTTATTTTACAAGTCTACATGTTGCTGTTTGAAAACAGAAAGTTTACCGCTGTTGCAAAAATTCCCTAGAAAAGTCAGAGTGTGGTAAATTGTTGAATTTTTTTGAATAATAAGCTCTGATAAATTATCTACAGTGTGGTAAATTTTCATAATGATTGGAGTTGAATAAGTATTGATACTCTTGCATTCTTTACAGTGTTTTGGCAGATTGCTGTTATGATTGCATTGTTTGCATATGCTTGATTTTTAATGAATCTGTTTTAGGATAGGAGTATTAAATATGCAGAGGCAATTACTATGCAATGTTGAATAATAATTTTAGTGATTAGCTATAGTAGAGAATGATAAGGTTTTTGCATTGGTTTATACTAACTTATCTCACGAGTTCTTCTTGAGTTTTGTGTGGATGAAGCTTTTGAGATTCAGGAAATCCGTGATATGAGAGGAATTAAGGAGACACAAAAGCTCAAGCTTGGGGATGCCCAAGGCATCCCAATATAATATTTCAAGAAGTCTCAAGCAACTAATCTTGGGGATGCCCCAGTAGGCATCCCACCTTTGTTCTTCAACAATTATCTGTTAGTATCGGTTGAGCCTAAGTTTTTGCTTCTTCACATTAGTCCTGCTATCCTTGGAATGTCATTTTATTTTGTTGTTTGAATAAAATACTTAGATCTGAAAGTTTTTAAATAAAAGAGAGCCTTCACTTAGCCACCCATTTACTTAACTACTCGCTTGATCTTCACTTATATTTGTTTGAGCTTATGAAAAGCAACACATGAAAATTAGTTCCAAAGTGATAGATATCCAAGAAGGATATAATAAAAACTTTCATGAAGATCATTGTACAAAATAAACTTGATTCCTCGTAATAGTTTTGAGATATGATGATGTGATATGTGAGTCATGTTGATGAGTAATTATGCTTTAGTAAGAATATTGGTGTTAAGGTTTGTGATTCCCTATGCAAGCACAGAAGTCAATAGTTATACAATGAAATTACATCCTACTTGTGGTGCATTATTCGGTGTTAATTATGCTCAATGCTTGCTTATGAGATTATTCGTTTCTTGGTTGGTCACTTCTCAATCTTTTGCTAGCCTTCATTTTGCACTAAGTATGATCACTACTTGTGCATCCAAAATCCTTTCAACCAGTTTTGCCACATGAGTCCACTATACCTACCTATATGTGGTATTCTTTTGCCGTTCTAAGCAAATTTGTATGTGCCATCTCTAATTTTCAAAATAAATTGCTTTTTTGTGTGCTCGTACCGCTCGCGAGGCAGTGAGGGGTGGCCAATATTTTCCATGCTAGATGTGTTCTTATCATGATGAGTGTTTATTCACTTGACATTGCACGAGAGTACGACAAAGGTATTAGGGTTGCCCAGTCCCGAAATGAAAAATGAATTTACTTTATGTTGTCAAATAATAAATTCCTTTGGAAGTGTTGGTATGGAGGGCACCCGTGGATACGGTTAGCCATGGAAACTGAAAGTATGGTTGAAAAAGGAATAAACTTTATTTTCTATTTGGGAACCGCCTATGATATAACTAGCATGGAAAGTGTTGGGAGCTCTAAGTCGTTTTCGTTGGTGGGAAAAGTATGCCTCTCAAAATGTTTTTATCTCTTAATTTTTGCTTAGAGATCTGGCACCTCTACAAATCCCTACTTCCCTCTGCGAAGATCCTTTATTTTACATTATGAAATTATTATTTTTAATTTGAGTCTCCATCTTCTCTTATAAAAGCACTAACTAGGGGCACTATGATCGTACTTGAGCATTGGGTGTAGCTAATATGCGAGTGTGTTTCATGAATGGATCAATGATTGAGCATGATAGGCTAGGGATAACTTATTTTAGAATCGATATTTTGAAATACACGGTTGCTTATTGATATGCTTGAGTATTGAAATCTTCATGTCAAAACTACACTATTGCTTTGAACCAGATAAAAGTCCAAATGTCCATACTACAAAAGAAAAGAATATGTGATGAATATGATAGATAGCTTTCCACAACAAATATTCCATTTTCAATTGCTACTTTATCATGATAAGTTTTATGAGAAAGAGTTGTTGTTATGATGCTAGGAAAAGTGATTGAAATCATCGTTGATCAAACTTGTGCACTTTGCTAGCATTCACACTTCACAAATTATTTCTTTTATCATTTACCTACTCGGGGACAAGTAGGAATTAAGCTCGGGGATGCTGATACGTCTCCAACGTATCTATAATTTATGAAGTATTCATGCCATGTTTACAACAATTTTATATGGTTTTCGCATGATTTGCATGGAACTAACCCGAACTGACGTTGTTTTCAGCAGAATTACTGTGGTGTTGTTTTTTGTGCAGAAATTAAACTTCTCCAAATGAGCTGAAACTTTTTGACGATTTTTTTGGAACAAAAGAGACCCCCGAAGCTTTGTGGGAGGGCCAGAAGAGCCACTAGGAGGGCACAACCCACCAGGGCGCGCCTGGTGGGCCTGGCTTGCCCCGGTGGGTTGTGCTCACCTCGAGGCCCATCTTCACGTGAAACCGACACCAAAAAATCCAATAAATAGAGAAAACATCAGAAATAACCCTAGATCAGAAGTTCCGCCGCCGCAGGGCTCCGTAGCCACTGAAAACCAATCTAGACCTGTTTCGGCACCCTGCCGGAGGGGGGGAATCGTCTCCGGTGGCCACCATCATGTGGAGGGAGTAGTCCACCCTCGGGGCCGAGGGTTCGTACCAGTAGCTATGTGTTATCTCTCTCTCTCTCTCGTGATCTATGTCATGGGCTTTGTTAATATAGTCGGATCATATGATGTTTCTCCCCTCTATAGTCTTGTTGTGATGAATTGAATCTTTACCCTTTGAAGTTTTGTCATGTCAGATTGAATATTCAGAGATGAGAACACATGATATATATCTTGCGATATGAATACTTGAGGTGACAATTGGGGTATCTTATTGATTCACTTGATATATGTTAGGCATTCAACTCGTGGATTCCCATGGTGATATTGGGGTAATCTATGCATAGGGGTTGATGCACGTTTTTCTCTAGTAGAAACTTTGGGGTCTCTTTATAGTTCCTTGTGTGGATTGAGTATTATGAATAACTTGCTTTGGTGTTATCTTAGTACGGACTTTAGGATAGATCGAACGGAAAAAATAGCTTTGTGTTATTTTAGTATGGACTCTTGAATAGATCAAACAGAAAGAATAGCTTTGAGATGGTTTCATACCCTACAAACAATTCCTATCTTTTGTTCTCCGCTAATAGGAACTCAGGAGTGATTCTTTATTGTACTTTGAGGGATAATCATATGATCCAACTATGTTAGCACGGTTGAGAGATTGCACTAGTGAAAGTACAGACCCTAGGCCTCATTTTTAAGCATTGCAACGCCCTTTTTGTGCCCCTTTACTAATTGCTACCTTGTTGTTTTTATGTATTCAGATTATAAAAATATATTTCTACCATCCATATTACACTTTTATCACCATCGCTTCGCCGAACTAGTGCACCTCTACAATTTGCCATTGTATTAGGTGTGTTGGGGACACAAGAGATTTCTTGTATTTGGTTGTAGGGTCGTTTGAGAGAGACCATCTTCATCCTACGCCTCCCACGGATTGATAAACCTTAGGTCATCCACTTGAGGGAAAATTGCTACTATCCTACAAAACTCTGCGCTTGGAGGCCCAACTTGTGTCTACAAGAATAAAGTTGTGTAGTAGACATCAATGTGCTCGGGTTTTTCGGGTTCAGGGTTGGGTATCTGGTTTTATGGCCGGCTTGAGCCATAACTTTGCTATGCTTAATGCTTGTCACTAGGGCTGGAGTGCTACGATTTCATATCTGAACCTATATTCTGTTTTGACGAATATATTTGTGTTCTTGGTCTTACCTACAAGTTGTATGCACATGTTATCATTCTGAACCCTAGACCCCAAGGTGACAATAATTAGGATATCGATGGGGATGAATTTAACTTGAGGATTACATGTATTCACTATGTGTTAATGATTTCTTCTAGTTCTCTATTAAAAGGAGTGCTTTAATTACCCTTAGTTTCCATTAGGACCCCTATGCCACAGGAGGGTAGAACAAAAGATGTTACGCAAGTTCTTATCGCAAGAACATATGACTATTTATGGAATGCATGCCTACATATCATTGATGAATTGGAGCTAGTTTGTATCGCTCTAGGTTATGACCGTTCCATATTGAATCTCATCTGAACACCTCATTGATGTCTACTACGCAACCTTCTCCTTGTAGACGTTGTTGGGCCTCCAAGTGCAGAGGTTTGTAGGACAGTAGCAAATTTCCCTCAAGTGGATGACCTAAGGTTTATCAATCCGTGGGAGGTGTAGGATGAAGATGGTCTCTCTCAAACAACCCTGCAACCAAATAACAAAGAGTCTCTTGTGTCCCCAACACACCCAATACAATGGTAAATTGTATAGGTGCACTAGTTCGGCGAAGAGATGGTGATACAAGTGCAATATGGATGGTAGATATAGGTTTTTGTAATATGAAAATATAAAAACAGCAACGTAGCAAGCGATAAAAGTGAGCGTAAACGGTATTGCAATGCTAGGAAACAAGGCCTAGGGTTGATACTTTCACTAGTGCAAGTTCTCTCAACAATAATAACATAATTGGATCATATAACTATCCCTCAACATGCAACAAAGAGTCACTCCAAAGTCACTAATAGCGGAGAACGAACTAAGAGATTATTGTAGGGTACGAAACCACCTCAAAGTTATTCTTTCGGATCGATCTATCATAGAGTTCGTACTAGAATAACACCTTAAGACACAAATCAACAAAACCCTAATGTCACCTAGATACTCCAATGTCACCTCGAGTATCCGTGGGTATGATTATATTATATGCATCAAACAATCTCAGATTCATCTATTCAACCAACATATAGAACTGCAAAGAATGCCGCAAAGTTTCTACCGGAGAGGCAAGACGAAAACATGTGCCAACGACTATGCATAAGTTCACGAGCGGAACCAGAAAGTTGATCACCAACACATACATCAAGTGGATCACGTGAATATCCCATTGTCACCATAGATAAGCACATGCAAGACATACATCAAGTGTTCTCAAATCCTTAAAGACTCAATCCGATAAGACAACTTCAAAGGTAAAACTCAATCCATTACAAGAGAGTAGAGGGGGAGAAACATCATAAGATCCAACTATAGTAGCAAAGCTCGCGATACATCAAGATCGTACCACCTCAAGAACACGAGAGAGAGAGAGAGAGATCAAACACATAGCTACTGGTACATACCCTCAGCCCCGAGGGTGAACTACTCCCTCCTCGTCATGGCGAGCGCCGGGATGATGAAGATAGCCACCGGTGAGGGATTCCCCCTCGGGCAGGGTGCCGGAACAGGGCCCCGGTTGGTTTTTGGTGGCTATAGAGGCTTGCGGCGGCGGAGCTCCCGATCTATTCTGCTCTCTGATGTTTTTAGGGTGTATGGACATATATAGGCAAAAGAAGTCGGTCAGGGGAGCCACGAGGGGCCCACAAGGGTGGCGGGCGCGCCCAGGGGGTAGGGCGCGCCTCCCTGCCTCGTGGCTTCCTCGAAGCTTCCCTGATGTCTACTCCAAGTCTCCTGGATTGCTTCCGTTCCAAAAATAACTCTCTCGAAGCTTTCATTCCGTTTGGACTCCGTTTGATATTCCTCTTCTTCGAAACACTGAACTAGGCAAGAAAACAACAATTTGGGATGGGCCTCCGGATAATAGGTTACTCCCAAAAATAATATAAAAGTGTTAAGTAAAGCCCATAAACATCCAAAACAGATAATATAATAGCATGAATACTTCATAAATTATAGATACGTTGGAGACGTATCAACATCCCCAAGCTTAATTCCTGCTCGTCCTCGAGTAGGTAAATGATAAAAGAAATAATTTATGAAGTGTGAATGCTAGCAGGTGCACAAGTTTGATCAATGATAATTTCAATCACGTTTTCTAGCATCATTATATATCATAACAGTAGCTCAACTCATAGAACTTCTCATGATCAAGTAACAAGCTATTCACATGTTAAAGTATAGATCATAAACTTTCTTGAAAACTAAAAATCGTGTTGTTAGTCATCAAACAATTACAATTCATCTTATTTTCAAGAAGGGTCTATGTCAGAGCTTTGATTCAGCAAACTTCACATACTCAACAATCATTTAGTCTTTCACAATTGCTAACACTCACATGAATTTATGGGTTCAAAGTTTTAATCAGACACAGAGAAAGATAGGGGCTTATAGATTCGCCTCCCAACCTTTTACCTCAAGGGTAATGTCAACAATAATAGTTCATGATGCCTTACATTCAATTGGATATAGATATCAGGATCTTTCCAACACAATGTGCTTGCCAAAGGATAAAATGTAAAAAAGGAAAGGTGAAGAACACCATGACTCTTGCATAAGGTATAAGACAAGAATAAAAGATAGGCTCTTCACAAAGGGTAGCAGAGGTTGTCATGCGCTTTTATAGTTGGATGCACAAAATATTAGTGCAAAAGAATGTCACTTTATATTGCCGCTTGTGTTAGGGACCTTTATTATGCAGTCCGTCGCTTTTATTGCTTCCACACCACAAGATCGTATAAAGATTATTTTCTCCACACTAATAGATCATACATATTTAGAGAGCAATTTTTATTGCATGCACCGATGACAACTTACTTGAAGGATCTTAGTCAATACATAAGTAGGTATGGTAGACTCTCATGGCAATACTGGTTTAAGGGATGTTTGGAAGCACAAGTAGTATCTCTACTTGGTGTAAAGAATTTGGCTAACATTAGGGGGAAAGGCAAGCTCAGCATGTTGAATGATCCATGACAATATACTTTATTTCGGATATAAGAAAACATAACCCATTACGTTGTCTTCCTTGTCCAACATCAACCTTTTAACATGTCATATTTTAATGAGTGCTCACAATTACAAAATATGTCCAAGATAGTATATTTATATGTGAAATCTCTCTTCCCTCAATATTCTTTCATGAATTGTTCAAGTGACCAATACAATGTTTGCTAACTTTGAATAAATTTACCACCTCTACTTCTTATATGTGAAGCCATTACTCCCCATGGGATAAGCATATGAAACATATATAATTTCAGATTTAATATATTCAATTTATTCAACCATTTACTCATAGGATAAATGTGAAGCACGCGAGTAAATGACAAACTACTCCAAAAAGATATAAGTGAAGATCAATGAGTAGTTAAATAATTATTTAGCTATGTGAAGACTCTCCCATTTAATAATTTCAGATCTTGATACTTTATTAAAACATCAAGCAAAACAAAATAAAATAAATTGACGCTCCAAGCAAAACACATATCATGTGGTGAATAAAAATATAGCCCCAAGTAAAGTTACCGATAGGCGAAGATGAAAGAGGGGATGCCTTCCAGCGCATCCCCAAGCTTAGGCTTTTGGTTATCCTTGAATTTTACCTTGGGGTGCCTTGGGAATCCCCAACCTTAGGCTTTTTCCACTCCTTATTCCATAGTCCATCGAATCTTTACCCAAAACTTGAAAACTTCACAACACAAAACTTAATAGAAAACTCGTAAGCTCCGTTAGTATAAGAAAATAAATCACCACTTAGTTACTATTGTGAACTCATTCTAAATTAATATTGGTGTAATATGTACTATATTCCAACTTCTCTATGGTTCATACCCTCCGATACTACTCATAGATTCATCAAAATAGGCAAACAACACATAGAAAACAGAATCTGTCAAAAACAGAACAGTCTGTAGTAATCTGTATCAAACGTATACTTCTGGAACTCCAAAATTTCTGAAATAAATTGGTGGACCTTAGAATTTTTCTATTAATCATCTGCAAAACTAATCAACTTAAAAGCACTCTCCAGTAAAAAATGGAAGCTAATCTCGTGAGCGCTAGAGTTTCTGTTTTTTACAGCATGATCATAAAGACTTCACCCAAGTCTTCCCAAAGGTTCTACTTGGCACAAATACTAATTAAAACATAAAAACACATCTAACCAGAGGCTATATAGATTATTTGTTGCTAAACAGGAGCAAAAATCAAGGAACTAAAATAAAACTGGGTTACCTCCCAACAAGCGCTAACGTTTAACGCCACTAGCTAGGCATGATGATTTCAATGATGCTCACATAAGACATAAGAATTGAAACATAATTAGTGCATCATGAAGAATATGACTAGCACATTTAACTCTAACCCACTTCCTATGCATAGGGATTTTGTGAGCAAACAACTTATGGGAACAATAATCAACTAGCATAGGAAGGCCAAACAAGCATAACTTCAAGATTTTGAACACATAGAGAGGAAACTTGATATTATTGCAATTCCTACAAGCAAATATTCGTCCCTCATAATAATTTTCAGTAGCATCATGAATGAATTCAACAATATAACCAACACCTAAAGCATTCTTTTCATGATCTACAACCATAGAAATTTTATTACTCTCCACATAATCTTCTCATTCGGAATAGTGGGAATATCATAAGAAACTCGAATACTATAAATTGTTTCCACATTGAAAGAATAATGTTCAAAAAAAGGGTAATCATAATCATGACAAGTTTTATAAATATAATCATCACTACTTTTTATAGCATAAGTGTCATCACAATAATCATCATAAGTAGCAACTTTGTTCTCATCATAATCGATTGAAACCTCCTCCAAGATAGTGGAATCATTACTAAATAAAGTCATGACCTCTCCAAATCCACTTTCATAATTGTCACAACAAGATTCAACATCCTCCAAAATAGTGGGATCATTACTTGCTAAAGGTGACACTCTTCCAAACCCACTTTCATCAATATAGTCGTTGTCGGTGTCAAAACCGTCGGATCTCGGGTAGGGGGTCCCGAACTGTGCGTCAAGGCCGGATGGTAACAGGAGACAAGGGACACGATGTTTTTACCCAGGTTCGGGCCCTCTCGATGGAGGTAATACCCTACTCCTGCTTGATTAATATTGATGATATGGGTAGTACAAGAGTAGATCTACCACGAGATCAAGGAGGCTAAACCCTAGAAGCTAGCCTATGGTATGATTGTGTATGATGATGATTCTCTCCTACGGACTACAACCCTCCGGTTTATATAGACACCAGATAGGGTTAGGGTTACACAGAGTCGGTTACATTGGCAGGAGATCTTGAATATCCGCATCGCCTAGCTTGCCTTCCATGCCAAGGAAAGTCCCTTCCAGACACGGGACGAAGTCTTCAATCTTGTATCTTCATAGTCCTGGAGTCCGGCGAAGGTATAGTCCGGCTACCCGAACACCCCCTAATCCAGGACTCCCTCAGTAGCCCCCGAACCAGGCTTCAATGACGACGAGTCCGGCGCGCAGATTGTCTTCGGCATTGCAAGACGGGTTCTTTCCCAAATTCTGTGTACCTGTACGAATAATGTCCGATTTTTGTAATGTAGCGCTCTTCGGCTTCTGCGCCCAATAATGGCCGTCTTCCACATGCTGAACGAATGCGAAAGGCCTGGGGCGTCTTTACATCCACACCCCCAGCCATATAAACGAGCCGCCTATTTAACAGGATGAGGATTCAGATCCAAACCGCATCTTCTCCTCTCCGCGAGTTATCATCAGAGCTTTCCCAGCTAAAGTCCATTCCAACATGGCCAGCCGTCGCAGCTCCTCCCCTCGCCCCTCCGGTCCTAAACCCGGAGACTGGGAGAGTTGCACCATTCTGCATAGCGAGTTAGTGTCGCTTCAGGCCAAGGGATTTCTCCCTCAGGCATACATGGTCCCGGTCCGAGCCGTACTCGCCACCTACAATGGCGGAAAACAAGCGGAGAAAACCCCTAGTCCTTCTAAAGGAGAACGGGTGTGCCTTGTTCCCTATCTGATGAGGGGACTGGGATTTCCAATTCATCCATTTCTCCGCGGGCTTCTAGAGTTCTACGGCCTCCAGCTGCACAATCTCACGCCCGGCTCCGTGTTACATATTGCGGGCTTCATTGCCCTTTGAGAGCTATTTTTAGGCGTCGAGGCTCATTTCACACTGTGGAAGAAGATATTCTGCCTGGTGCCCCATTCTCAAGAGGGGTCTATATACCAAGTGGGCGGAGCCGAAGTATGGCGCATCGCCGGGACCGGATACCTGTCCGGAACCCCGAAAAAGGCGTCCGAGGACTGGCCTTCGGAATGGTTTTACATAGACGACGCCCCACTGTCGGACCCTGTCCGGGCTGGTCTCCCTGAGTTCAACAGTGCTCCGTTGAAGAAACGCTTGAGCTGGCGTCCACAGAGCTCTCAGAGAGAAAGTGATAGAGACGTCCTTTACCTGATGGGACGGATAAGACTGTTGGCTCATTCCGGACTAACCATGATCGGAGTCATGGCCGTATGCATTATGCGAGGGGTGCAGCCGCTTCAATACCGAGGCCACCCTATGTGGGATTTCAATGGGGAGGACGACGCCACGCATTACGGTCGTAAGGGACCGGCCTCGACTGCCGTCCTAATAAAGATTTTGTCCTCTTTGTACAAGGGAGAAAAGGAGGAGTTCCTCCACGTCAACCCACGGGCCGGATTCACTATGTATGAACCTCCAAGTTGGGTAAGCGAACAATTGCGCCTGCCCAATTCATTTTTTATTTCCATGGTGAGATACGTAGTCTGACGTCTTCAATGCAGGAACTGTGACAGGAAGTGAAAGATATAAGCAGCCGCCCTCCACAACCTGAGGACCCAGAACGGCCCCTCGATCCGGACTCTGAAGAGGACCCGGACATATCGGTGGAGCTTATTGACGGGGTGTTTCATCAGCTAAGCAAGGACAACACCTTGGTCGCTATTGTGGCTGATTACCCCGGGTTAATCCCGGCTTCCCAGGTGACAGAAACCAGAGTTTATATTCCCTTGAGGGGGATTCCATTTTTCATGTATTCCGGCGTTTCTAACAACAACCGTGTTTCACAGGGGAGATTTCCGAGGCGGGACGCCGAACCTGCGGCGGCTAGCTGTGACGCCCTCGATTCAATCGTACACTAATCATACACGCACATGTGTACGATCAAGATCAAGGACTCACGGGAAGATATCACAACACAACTCTATACACAAATTAAAATAATACAAGATTTATATTACAAGCCAGGGGCCTCGAGGGCTCGAATACATAAGCTCGAAAACACAAGAGTCAGCGGAAGCAACAATATCTGAGTACAGACATGAGTTAGACAAGTTTGCCTTAAGAAGGCTAGCACAAAAGCGACAACGATCGAAAAGGCAAGGCCTCCTACCTGGGAGCCTCCTAACTACTCCTGGTCGTCGGCGGCCTTCATGTAGTAGTAGGCACCCTCGGGGTAGTAGTAGTCATCGGTGGTGTCGTCTGGATCCTGGGCTGCAGAAATGCCAGAATAGAGAGAAGGCCTAGTCCTATCGAAGACTAGCATCTTCTGGAAACCACCATCTTGCAGCAACCGGAGGGAGTAGAGTAGCATAAAGTAAAGTAGTAGAAGTGTTATCAACCTCGCCGGAGATCCTTTCTCGACTCCCTGCGAGAAAGGCATCCCAGAGCCATACTATCCAGTTATCATCACAATCCAATTCTCATCACCAACCAGTTCTCATCACAAGTATCCAGTTCTAGTTGTATCGATCGGGATACAACTCCAAGTGTCTGTTATCGTAGGACAGGCTATCGATAAATGTTTTCTTCCCTGCAGGGGTGCACCAACTTACGCACCACGCTCGATTAACTCCGGCCGGACACACTTTCCTGGGTCATGCCCGGCCTCGGCCAAACAATACGCCGCAACCCGACCTAGGCTTAATAGAGAGGTCAAGCACGCCGGACTAAACCTATGCCCCCAGGGGTCATGGGCCATCGCCCCGGGAACTCCTGCACGTTGCGTGGGCGGCCGGTGAGCAGACCTAGCTACATCCTTAAAAAAGGCGGAAGCTTACCAGTCCAACCCGGCGCGCGCCGCTCAGTCGCATGACGTCTATTAAGCTTCGGCTGATGCATACGACGCAGAACGCCCATACTATGCCCACGTGATGGTTAGTGCTATCAGGCCAGAGGCCCCTCGGATCAAATATCCAAATCGTAGTGGATTAGGAATGCGCAGTAAGAAGCAGAGACACACGAAAGATGTGACCCCGTTGCCCCGTCTCGAGGACTTGCGGCAAGGGCTAGGAATGCTCGGCCACGCCTCGTAATTATCTCGCGGGCACCCTCCAGGTCAACCCGTCTCCACATCACTCGCAATTAAGCTCGCGCGGGTACCCCTCAGGGTCGACCCGTCTTTCCAAGTAACAGGGGTAAAGTCCAAGTATTCGTGTGTCCAAACATCAAGGGGAAAACCCGAGGAATCACCCCCGGTGAATTCCACTCGATGTAATCATCAAGGTGAACGTAAGAGGATCCACCCTCGAGGTTCACACTTGAGGGGTTGCACGACAAAGCCGTATCGGAAGTGGTTAAGGAGGAAATCACCCTCGATGACCACGAACGAATAGCTACACTACAGGTTAACATCAGAAGAGCTGAAGAGGTTCACCCTCGGTACTCGATAGTAACCCAGTAGTGTCGAGCAACTAAGGGGCGTGATGTGATGTGAGGTGTCGGGCTCTGGTCCTCGATCACGTAGATCGAGTCGTCGATGATGAAGCAGGGGCAACAAGGACAAGTGGGGGGTCACTGATGGATCACTAACCAACCTATACTAAGCAGTTTAGGATAAGCAGGTAAGGTACAACAGCGGATACAAAAGCAGGCTATGCATCAGAATAGGAGCAAACAATAACAGTAGCAAAATCTAATGCAAGCATGAGAGAATGGAATGGGCGATATCGGGATGATCAAAGGGGGGGCTTACCTGGTTGCTCTGGCAAGGAGGGGTCGTCGTCGACGTAGTAGATCACAGGGGCGGCATCGGTCTCGGGGTCTATCAGAGAGAAGAGGGGGAAGAAACAGTAAATACATAGCAAGCAAGTGCATAACAGGACAACATGCAGAGCTAGACGTGTTCTAACGCGGTGCTACACAATACCGGTGAAGGAGGAAGTCAACCGGGAATGTTTTTCCCGGTTCCGGACCTGTGTCAGACAGGTGACCGGAGGGGGAAAGTTCCATGTTCAAATAGTTAGAGGCATCTGACAGGTAAACGGACCGCGTATTCGGATTCATCTCGTCGTTCTGAGCAACTTTCATGTATAAAACTTTTTCATCCGAGTTATAGATTATTTTCTATGATTTATCGAAGCTTTAAACACTATTCAGAAATTACTGTTAATTCGAAAATAAACAGGAAATTGCTAGGTGTACCCAGCTCTGTGTACACAGATTGTGCACAGAGGCTGACAAGTGGGCCAGGGGGTCCCGATTGACCAGTCAACGTTTGACTGGTCAACAGGGGAGTGGGCCCCCCTGTCATTGACTGCTTTGTTAACTAACTAGTTAATTTAGTCTAATTAGGCTATTAGGCTAATTAACTTTAATTAGTTTAATTAAACCTAATTAATTAATTATTATTATTATTTTAAATCTTTTTTAAACAGGGGGATGGGCCCCACTGCTCAGTGGCCCATTAGGCCACTGGAGCGGGTGGTTAACGGGGCGGGCGCTGCCCCGGGCGGAGGCTAAACCCGCCCAGGTGCGGGGCGAGGCCGGCGGGGCGCGGCAGGCCGGAGCCGGAGCGGGGCGAGGCGCGGGGCTGCAGAGGCGGGGAGGGCGAGCGACGGCGTGCGGCGACTTGGCCGGAGCAGTGCCGCAGCAGTGGGCGGCGGGGATGGCGAGCTGCGACGGCAGCAAGCCAACAGGGGGGCAGGGGTCGGCGACGGGCGGCTGGGCGCGTGCGAGTCGGGTGGAGGCGGCTCGGCAGGGAACGGTAGGGCGCGCGCGCCGGGAGGCCTGCAGGCGGCGGCGGGTGTGATCGGGGGGGGGGGTTAGGCTAGCACGCGCGGGGGGGGGACAGGCGTCCGCGACCATGGGCGCAGGGACGAGCGCGGGGGAGGAGGCGCGCGGGCACGGGCGGCCGGCGGCGGGTGCGGCGCGCTTGCGGACGGCGGCGGGGCCAATGAAGCGCGTCGTGAGCGCGAGAGGGGGGAGCACGGGACGCAGGGAGCAGCAACAGCAGTGGAGCAGCAGCAACAACAGCAAAAAGCAATAACGGCAAAGCATCAGTAGAGAACAGCGGGTAGGCATCAGCAGGTGCAAGCAGTAGTGTATAGCAGCAGCAGTACAAGGTGCAGCGGTAACGAGCGATAGCAGTAGCGAATGGACGTGGCTGCGACGCACGTACACGGACGCAAAGCTACGGTGGCGACTACGGTGTACGGTGAAGGCTACGGTTACAGATCGAAGCGGAAATGCAGGGGAATCGAAGGAGGGGCTCACCACGGAGCTCGTGGACGTGGTCATGAAGTCGGGGGCGCTCGGGAGGCGGCGCATCTGACGACGAACGTCGGCGGCCGTGGCGAAGAAGACGGGCGATGGCGAGCTTCCGGTGCGCCACTACTCGAATCGAAGCAAGTAGTCGAAGGAGTCGTCCATGATGAAGCTCCTGGACATCCTCCCGGGCGCCGGGGAGGCCAGTGGCCGCGAGGACGATGATGGCGCGGCAGCAACGGCTCGGGCGCGATCTAAACAGAGAAGAGGAGGGCGAGCGAGGGGGATATGGCGTGCTAGGGTTTGTCTACAGCGACGGGGGGCTCTTATCCTACTCAGGGGTGTCGGCGGATGATCGACACGGCAACATCCGCGGCCATGGAGGCATGGATGTGCGCCACGGCGCGCCCCTGTCTCCTCCTCTGTACTGTATAGGAAGGGAAGGCCTTAAGGTGGGCTGGGCTGGCTATTGTTGCTAGATGGGCCAAAATGTACGGTGCCACTAGAGTCCACTAACAAAGTAGCAGTTAGGCACTTTACTTTTACTGTCTATTTTCAGCTACTGTTTGTATTTTTTTTAGTGATAAAAATGAATTTAGTCAAAATTGAAATTTGGCACACAATTTGAGAACAACATTGTGGTGTCGCATAAAAAGTTTTAGAGCCAGCGGAATTGTTCAAGCATTTTCGGAAATTGAATAAGCCAAATAATATGCCGTTGGGCCACTTTATATTTTCCTAGGGATTAAAGGGAGAGCCAAATGATGTTGGTTTTAACAAGACAAAGATCATGGGGATTTATACTAAAATGCGAACATTTTAGTATTATAGTTTGGAGAAACAATATTTTGACTTGTCTTTTAAATGTGAATTTGAGGTCGGTTTGGGACAAAGTGATGATTAGCAAAATTTAATTATGATGATGTGGCACCATTAACAGGAGTTCACTGTAGCTTGACACCCGGGATGTCACAAATCTCCTCCACTACAAGAAATCTCGTCCCGAGATTTAAGTGGGGAAGTAAAGAGTAACTTCGGCAGAACTGACCCTTATAGGGTTAATTATCTGGTGAACAATTCAGGGAATGAGGCAGAAGTATCTCTCGAGTTGAAACTTAATAAAACATCGAGAGCAAGTATGAAGGTACAATAGAAACTTCAATCGGGTAGGCAATCGTTCGTTCCCTGGAATAGAGGGTGAAAGGGGTTCAGAGCAATGGGAATAAGTATTGCGTCTGATACTAGAACATATCACAAGAAGGTGGCTCGTGAATTACATATGAAGCCAAGCGCGAGGAACAATTTTCGAAAGACAGGGATGTATAGGAGAGTCAGGTTTCGATCGTGTGGAACTGTGGGTTATGGGCCCCCATGTGGGTTAAAAGCAGGAAGGCGCTAAAATTTTGCACGCTCATGATAGCAAGGTAGGTCAGGGGATAGCCTGCCAATTATGTTGGCAACAACGCTGGTACCATGGGCGAGGGACGAAGAGAACCATTTTCCTGCTCGTTGAACGAGGCGGACCAATAGGCAAAGTTCTCGTCCATCAGTGGTTACCGGAATGTCATCAGCAATAGTAACAGGGTCTTACTGACAGAGTTGTGCACCGAGGTGCTTACTTAAGCAGGTATTTATTACTGCTTAGATCATAAAAATTATAAGAGAGGTTAATCAAACCAATAGAAAGGAAAATGTGTCTATCAAACTTAACAAACCAATGGAAAGGAAAATGTGTTTCACACAAGAATTGGGAGTATATCCTTCCCAAAGAAAGGCGGAGCATGATATACATGATAGGATATTAAGTGCAAAAGCATTTAAATAAGGGGCGGGCGAAGAATTAGGATATTACCCATACAACGGCGTTTGGATAATAGATCAAGAAGCATTTAGCATTTCGCTTCAAATGTTCGTGTTGATATTCTGAATACCACAGTCATGCTTCGAGATAGCACTGATATGGTGTTTCAATTAAGCATTGGGTATGTAGATCATAAGAGATCCAAAGGAACATTTCCAAGATTATCTTGGAACGTAAGGTATAACCAAACAAAATCAGGTCTGTGTTGGCAGGAAGTCAAGGACGTTGTCGATGATAACACAATCGTCGAGGTGGGAGGATGGTATTTCTCATCATGAATTCGATTGAGAGCTTGAAACAAGTCAGTATATTGATGGGGATCACGACAGATTCTGTCGAGGTACTATGAAGAGGCCATCGAACAGCGACGACATCAAGCAAAAGGAATGATGAAGCGAAAGGTTAATGGAACCACGGATGCGACACAAGCTCGAAATCAAGCTTGTTGTTTGAGGTGAAATGATAAGATGAGAAAGAACGACGTAAGCTTAGCTCATCGTTGGAAATTGTGCTCGGGAAAGAAGGACCAGGTAGCACAGTTAAAATTTAGCCCGATAGGGATATAGCCGATCAGGCTAGGAATGACTGGAAGGATTATTAAACTCATAAGCAACGAAAGTTACTTAGAGTTATCGAATCGGAGTGCAGAATCGATTCACTTACCGGTGTTCTCGAGTGATCAACCACTCAGAACCCGGTGATATTGGAATTGGTGAACAATAGTAGTTTGATGAAGAACTCATAAGAAGTTATGTAGTTCCTGCGATATTCCTGAGATACCAAGGGGTAACACTCGAGGGTAAATCAGAATAGAGGTTGGGCACGCATATTGGTTTGCAGAAGACAAGTACTTCAACTTGTCCAAGAAATGGGATCAAAGGGGAACACTCATGGTCAGAACCACGGTTGCAAAGGATCGAATCCTAAATATAAGATGATCTTATACCATGGGGTTAATTAATTTTAAAAGAAGCTTCCATGATAAGATCTACATCGTGTCCATGGGCATGAACGCAAATTTCAAGGTCGACTCCCACTTCTTCAATGCATATCATTTCATCTATTTCTCGCTTTCGATGAAGTTGTAGTGTTGAAATGTTATCTGGCTAAACACCAGAAGAGTAAGACTCGTTAAAACTCTTGGGTTCAAACGGATTATGGGAGGCATAGGTTCAACCCAGAGGGGCATCTTAGGAACCTATTCCACAAACTTCAGAAGTAAACAACACAAGCTCGAAAGCAGAGCATGGTTGACAAAAGGAGAGGATACAATTACCAAAGGCATTATGTATCTGCGAAAGAACTTCACGAGGTTCTTTGAATATGAAGGACACTGCCGGATAATAATCCAACAAAGGATTCAGCGGTCCTCAATGGATCTGATGTGAGTATCAGTACTCAACCAGAAGAAGGAGAGAATGCAAAGGCATCAAATTATAGAATCAGCTGAATAATTCGGCGTTCAAGTTGAAGGGAACTAGGTGGTCAATCAATTGCAACATGATTGGCTAAGATCCAACTCATGTCCAGAATGACGTCTGAGCAGGAGGTCAATTTTCAGGGTTCGACTGATGATTGCGAGAATTTGCAACACAATGAATCAAGGAGCTCAAAATGGTAATGACAAGAGAGGTTAACGGAGATTATTAGACATAGGAATTAACCATAATGCAAGCGGGCAAGGAGAATTAGGAGTAATAGGCCGCAGAGGATTTTCGGAAGATCAGATAATATTCCCAAGTATTTAGGAAAGCATAAGAACAACTGGGGATGAACGAACCCCGGTTAAGTGAATTATCCACAGTGCAAAAGAAGCTGCAAAGCAGAAGGCACAAAGGATTCTCGGAACAACAGAGAGTACTAGGGTTATCACGTAACAACAGGAGCAATTGGGAATGAAGGTACAGGCGGCAAGGATGCTATTCACGGGGATTTACCGGCGGTCAGAAATTGCAAGGCAGTGGACATAGGGGCTCGGGATACATCAAGAAGTATCTTCAGAATCTTCTGGCAAAGCAAGCGATCATCGGTAATGTCGGGGCTCTCCGGGAGGAAGTGGGTACGAGAACCTAATGTCAGAGTTAGTAAAATGTATAACCCGAATAGACGAGAGATTAGAGTCCCAGAGTATAGACGAGGAATAAAAGATCCTAATACCATCAAATGGCGACATGGGTCCGTAAGACACACAGCCAAGTTAGTAAAAGTTTTGTAAAGACTAGACTCGACTTCGGCCAAGGAATTGGAAAGGGGGCTACCTACAGGCAGTCGGCTCTGATACCAACTTGTGACACCCTCGATTCAATCGTACACTAATCATACACGCACATGTGTACGATCAAGATCAAGGACTCACGGGAAGATATCACAACACAACTCTAGACACAAATTAAAATAATACAAGCTTTATATTACAAGCCAGGGGCCTCGAGGGCTCGAATACATAAGCTCGAAAACACAAGAGTCAGCGGAAGCAACAATATCTGAGTACAGACATGAGTTAGACAAGTTTGCCTTAAGAAGGCTAGCACAAAAGCGACAACGATCGAAAAGGCAAGGCCTCCTGCCTGGGAGCGTCCTAACTACTCCTGGTCGTCGGCGGCCTTCATGTAGTAGTAGGCACCCTCGGGGTAGTAGTAGTCATCGGTGGTGTCGTCTGGATCCTGGGCTCCACCATCTGGTTGTGACAACCAGAAAGAAGAAAGAAGGGGGAAAGGGGGAAGCAAAGCAACCGTGAGTACTCATCCAAAGTACTCGCAAGCAAGGATCTACACTACATATGCAACATTATCAAAGGAAGGCTGTATATGTGGACTGGGCTGCAGAAATGCCAGAATAGAGAGAAGGATTAGTCCTATCGAAGACTAGCATCTTCTGGAAACCACCATCTTGCAGCAACCGGAGGGAGTGGAGTAGCATAAAGTAAAGTAGTAGAAGTGTTATCAACCTCGGCCGGAGATCCTTTCTCGACTCCCTGCGAGAAAGGCATCCCAGAGCCATACTATCCAGTTATCATCAGAATCCAATTCTCATCACCAACCAGTTCTCATCACAAGTATCCAGTTCTAGTTGTATCGATCGGGATACAACTCCAAGTGTCTGTTACCGTAGGACAGGCTATCGATAGATGTTTTCTTCCCTGCAGGGGTGCACCAACTTACCCACCACGCTCGATTAACTCCGGCCGGACACACTTTCCTGGGTCATGCCCGGCCTCGGCCAAACAATACGCCGCAACCCGACCTAGGCTTACTAGAGAGGTCAAGCACGCCGGACTAATCCTATGCCCCAAGGGGTCATGGGCCATCGCCCCAGGAACTCCTGCACGTTGCGTGGGCGGCCGGTGAGCAGACCTAGCTACCTCCTTAAAAAAGGCGGAAGCTTACCAGTCCAACCCGGCGCGCGCCGCTCAGTCGCATGACGTCTATTAAGCTTCGGCTGATGCATACGACGCAGAACGCCCATACTATGCCCACGTGATGGTTAGTGCTATCAGGCCAGAGGCCCCTCGGATCAAATATCCAAATCGTAGTGGATTAGGAACGCGCAGTAAGAAGCAGAGACTCACGAAAGATGTGACCCCGTTGCCCCGTCTCGAGGACTTGCGGCAAGGGCTAGGAATGCCCGGCCACGCCTCGTAATTATCTCGCGGGCACCCTCTAGGTCAACCCGTCTCCACATCACTCGCAATTAAGCTCGCGCGGGTACCCCTCAGGGTCGACCCGTCTTTCCAAGTAACAGGGGTAAAGTCCAAGTATCCGTGTGTCCAAACATCAAGGGGAAAACCCGAGGAATCACCCCCGGTGAATTCCACTCGATGTAATCATCAAGGTGAACGTAAGAGGATCCACCCTCGAGGTTCACACTTGAGGGGTTGCACGACAGAGCCGTATCGGAAGTGGTTAAGGAGGAAATCACCCTCGATGACCACGAACGAATAGCTACACTACAGGTTAACATCAGAAGTCCTGAAGAGGTTCACCATCGGTACTCGATAGTAACCCAGTAGTGTCGAGCAACTAAGGGACGTGATGTGATGTGAGGTGTCGGGCTCTGGTCCTCGATCACGTAGATCGAGTCGTCGATGATGAAGCAGGGGCAACAAGGACAAGTGGGGGGTCACTGATGGATCACTAACCAACCTATACTAAGCAGTTTAGGATAAGCAGGTAAGGTACAATAGCGGATACAAAAGCAGGCTATGCATCAGAATAGGAGCAAACAATAACAGTAGCAAAATCTAATGCAAGCATGAGAGAATGGAATGGGCGATATCGGGATGATCAAAGGGGGGGCTTACCTGGTTGCTCTGGCAAGGAGGGGTCGTCGTCGACGTAGTCGATCACAGGGGCGGCATCGATCTCGGGGTCTATCGGAGAGAAGAGGGGGAAGAAACAGTAAATACATAGCAAGAAAGTGCATAACAGGACAACATGCAGAGCTAGACGTGTTCTAACGCGGTGCTACACAATACCGGTGAAGGAGGAAGTCAACCAGGAATGTTTTCCCGGTTCCGGACCTGTGTCAGACAGGTGACCGGAGGGGGAAAGTTCCATGTTCAAATAGTTAGAGGCATCTGACAGGTAAACGGACCGCGTATTCGGATTCATCTCGTCGTTCTGAGCAACTTTCATGTATAAAACTTTTTCATCCGAGTTACAGATTATTTTCTATGATTTATCGAAGCTTTAAACACTATTTAGAAATTACTGTTAATTCGAAAATAAACAGGAAATTGCTAGGTGTACCCAGCTCTGTGTACACAGATTGTGCACAGAGGCTGACAAGTGGGCCAGGGGGTACCGATTGACCAGTCAACGTTTGACTGGTCAACAGGGGAGTGGGGCCCCCTGTCATTGATTGCTTTGTTAACTAACTAATTAATTTAGTCTAATTAGGTTATTAGGCTAATTAACTTTAATTAGTTTAATTAAACCTAAATAATTAATTATATTAATTATTATTATTATTTTAAATCTTTTTTTTAAACAGGAGGATGGGCCCCACTGCTCAGTGGCCCATTAGGCCACTGGAGCGGGTGGTTAACGGGGCGGGCGCTGCCCCGGGCGGAGGCCAAACCCGCCCAGGTGCGGGGCGAGGCCGGCGGGGCGCGGCAGGCCGGAGCGGGGCGAGGCGCGGGGCTGCAGAGGCGGGGGGCGAGCGACGGCGTGCGGCGACTTGGCCGGAGCAGTGCCGCAGCAGTGGGCGGCGGGGATGGCAAGCTGCGACGGCAGCAAGCCAGCAGGGGGGCAGGGGTCGGCGACGGGCGGCGGGGCGCGTGCGAGTCGGGTGGAGGCGGCTCGGCAGGGAACGGCAGGGCGCGCGCGCCGGGAGGCCTGCAGGCGGCGGCGGTCCGGCAGGGGCGGGTGCGAGCGGGGGGGGGACGACAGGCGTCCGCGACCATGGGCGCAGGGACGAGCGCGGGGGAGGAAGCGCGGGGGCATGGGCGGACGGCGGCGGGTGCGGCGCGCTTGCGGACGGCGGCGGGGCCAGTGAAGCACGTCGTGAGCGCGAGAGGGGGGAGCACGAGACGCAAGGAGCAGCAACAGCAATGGAGCAGCGGCAACAACAGCAAAAAGCAGTAACGGCAAAGCATCAGTAGAAAACAGCGGGTAGGCATCAACAGGTGCAAGCAGTAGTGTATAGCAGCAGCAGTACAAGGTGCAGCGGTAACGAGCGATAGCAGTAGCGAATGGACGTGGCTACGACGCACGTACACGGACGTAAAGCTACGGTGGCGACTACGGTGTACGGTGAAGGCTACGGTTACAGATCGAAGGGGAAATGCAGGGGAATCGAAGGAGGGGCTCACCACGGAGCTCGTGGACGTGGTCAGGAGGTCGGGGGCGCTCGGGAGGCGGCGCATCTGACAACGAACGTCGGCGGCCGTGAGGAAGAAGACGGGCGATGGCGAGCTTCCGGTGCGCCACTACTCGAATCGAAGCAAGTAGACGAAGGAGTCGTCCATGATGAAGCTCCTGGACATCCTCCCGGGCGCCGAGGAGGCCAGTGGCCGCGAGGACGATGATGGCGCGGCAGCAACGGCTCGGGCGCGATCTAAATAGAGAAGAGGAGGGCGAGCGAGGGGGATATGGCGTGCTAGGGTTTGTCTACAGCGACGGGGGGCTCTTATCCTACTCAGGGGTGTCGGCGGATGATCGACACGGCAACATCCGCGGCCATGGAGGCGTCGATGTGCGCCACGGCGCGCCCCTGTCTCCTCCTCTGTACTGTACAGGAAGGGGAAGGCCTCAAGGTGGGCTGGGCTGGCTATTGTTGCTAGATGGGCCAAAATGTACGGTGCCACTAGAGTCCACTAACAAAGTAGAAGTTAGGCACTTTACTTTTACTGTTTATTTTCAGCTACTGTTTGTATTTATTTGAGTGATAAAAATGAATTTAGTCAAAATTGAAATTTGGCACACAATTTGAGAACAACATTGTGGTGTCGCATAAAAAGTTTTAGAGCCAACGGAATTGTTCAAGCATTTTCGGAAATTGAATAAGCCAAATAATATGCCGTTGGGCCACTTTATATTTTCCTAGGGATTAAAGGGAGAGCCAAATGATGTTGGTTTTAACAAGACAAAGATCATGGGGATTTATACTAAAATGCGAACATTTTAGTATTATAGTTTGGAGAAACAATATTTTGACTTGTCTTTTAAATGTGAATTTGAGGTCGGTTTGGGACAAAGTGATGATTAGCAAAAATTAATTATGATGACGTGGCACCATTAACAGGAGTTCACTGTAGCTTGACACCCGGGATGTTACACTAGCCAGCGAGGGGCCGCAGGGCCCCGTGGTGAAGAAAGAAAGGTAGTCCGGCCCGAGATGCCGGCGCAAAGGTATTACGCACCCTCCGCTTCCACGGTGTCATTTCGTCAGGGGATATTAACGTTCGTGCTTTTTTCAGGACGAAGAGACCTCGCCGGACTACATCCGGAGAGGCTGCCAATCGCGCCTCTACCAGCCAGGTTCCAGTGACCGGCCAGGAAGCGGAGGCGAGCATAAGGTGTGCACCGGGCGCTCCTCCGACAGAGGATGCGGACAGGCTGTCTGCCACAAATTCTGAAGTGGAGAGTCCCATAAACCACAGGCGTCGCCAGACAGTTTTACGCGACGCTTGTTTCTCCCGAGAGGCTTTAGATGCCTTTAATTCGGGAGATGCATATCTCCGTGCCGCTCAAGATGGTTTGGCCAGAGCCACGGAGCAGTATGTGAAAGACATACGGGTAAGAAGATTATGGTTATATATATACCAGTAGCCCCCGAGACTTGAAACAGTTAAAGTAACTGATTTAAGGATCATATAACATGCAGGTTCTTACAGAGAAAAACACCGTGCTATCCCAGGAGCTGGAAAAGTGCAAGGCCCAACTAGAGGCCGCACCAGCCGCGGTAGGGGAGCCCAAAGGGACCTCCTCAGGTAAGATACACTTCGAAAGATTAGTATTTTGTGGTTTGGGTGCAAATCTGACAATTCATGTTTGCAGATGGCGCCGGACTTGATCCGGAGAAGCAACAACTCTTACGCCGGTTAAAGGCCGGTGAGAGTATGTTGACAAAGGTGAGGCGAGAGAAGAATGATCTTCAGGATGCCAACACCAAGCTGGACGTTGAACTTAAGGACGTTCGTGGCCAGCTGTCGGACTCCACGAAGGAGAATCAGCGGCTTCGACGCGGCATATTTAGTAAGTGCTTGAACGAACTTTGAAAAATGAGTTCGGCGAGGAAGTCGAATAACAGAGTATTGTCTGTAGATATGCTCACAGGTCGTCCTGCAGAGGAGATGCCTGGTTCTATGGGTGACCTTCTTCCCGACCTCCTACAACTGCACGAGCGGATTAGGCAGGCAATGCAAGGCGTTGCCCAAGCCTTATGGCCTACCCACCCCACGCCCGAGGGCCTTGGAGAGCTTGCGGAGAAGCTGAAGGGAGCTCGGCGGCGCTTCCGGTTGTGGAAGATATCAGCCTGCCGACAAGGCGCTAGGGAGGCCTGGGCCATGGTGAAGACCCGTTTTACAAAGTCTGATCCAAACCACATGGCCGAGGTCGGACCGGTGGGGCCTGACAGGAAGGAGATCCCTGTAAGCTTAGTGTACGGCCAAGTAGAATTGGCCGCAAAGTATTTGCAGCAGGACTGTAAATTAGACAGCCTGTTAGATGGTATAAAGGAGGAATACAATCAGTCGAAATGACTATGTACTTTTGAATTGACATATGTAATGCCTTCTAGCCGGATTGTAGATCGTTTGTCGTTGCCGACCTTTCCGCTTCAACCTCGGGACCTGACGGTCTGGAGTGTGTCCGAATACCATAGCGGTTATACAAGAACCATGGTATGCGTGGAGACCAGGCGTAGGGGTCATTAGTGCTTTATCGGACAAGTGCCCAACTAGTTATGTTATATTACATGGGTAGTAAGAAACATCTTCCAGAGAGAATAGTTCCGTTAAGGGTTCCTTTCGCTGGGGAGGCATGCCCTAAAGTGCATGTCCGAACTGCGTAAAAAAGGACGCAGAAAAAGCATCTGGGGGCGCATGAAAGTTAATAAAAAGTTCATCTTTTATTTCACCGACCGAATATTCCCTTAAGAACGCTAGCTTTCGGCTTCCCCCAGTCTGAGGTACACATCCGGCTGACCCGGCAGTAACAATCGCAGAGGTGCTCCCTTTACCGCCTAGCCGAACAATCTGGAACGTAGGGGTAAGCACATGAGCCAGGCAACCCAGCTTGGCCAAAACTTAAGTCATATCGATGCATATAATGGTGAAGAAAAAGGTACATGCGGAAGTTTGACACATGTGTGGGGCGTGAAGCCCGTATAAATAAGCTTCTGTTAAAGAAGCCCCCAGGTTAAATGAGCGCAAGTAGCGCGTCATGTAGTGAGCCTTTTAAGGGCTATAAAGGGAAAAGAAAAGGGGGGAAGGAGAGAAATATAAGACAGAAAAAATGTAAAAATGGACAGGGGAAGGGGACGAACACGGAGTCCGACGCTAGGCGTAGAATCTTCGGAGACGTGTGGCGTTCCACGGGTTTGGCTCGAGTCGGTTATCCGACGCATCTCGCAGGCAGTACGCCCCACCAGTCAGGACTTGGTCGATTATAAATGGACCTTCCCATTTGGGCTTGAGTTTGTCCTTTTTCTTATCCGGCAGGCGTAGAACTAGTTCGCCAACATTGTAATTTTTGTCCCGTACTTCTCTGCTTTGGTATCTTCGGGCCTGTTGTTGATAAAATGTGGAACGGGCTTTCGCCACGTCACGCTCTTCCTCCAAGGCGTCCAGGCTGTCCTGCCGATCGAGTTCGGCTTCTCTTTCTTCGTACATGAGCACTCTAGGTGAGTCATGAATTATGTCGCAGGGCAAAACTGCCTCTGCGCCATACACCATAAAGAATGGTGTGTATCCGGTCGTGCGATTTGGCGTGGTCCGCAGCCCCCAGAGTACGGAGTCGAGCTCCTCTACCCAGTGCGTGTTAGATTCCTTGAGTGACCGCACGAGTCTGGGTTTGATGCCGCTCATGATAAGACCGTTTGCGCGTTCGACCTGGCCGTTGGTTTGTGGGTGATAGACTGAAGCATAATCGAGCTTGATGCCCATGTTTTTGCACCAAAGTTTTACCTCGTCGGCTGTAAAGTTTGTACCGTTATCGGTTATGATGCTGTGGGGGACGCCATAACGGTGTACGACCCCGGATATGAAGTCTATCACAGGTCCGGATTCAGCCGTTTTAACAGGCTTGGCTTCTATCCATTTGGTGAACTTATCCACCATGACCAGTAAGTATTTTTTCTTATGGGTTCCACCTTTAAGGGGTCCGACCATGTCAAGCCCCCAGACCGCGAAGGGCCAGGTGATGGGTATAGTTTGGAGTGCGGTGGGTGGCATATGGCTTTGGTTGGCGAAAAGTTGGCAACCAACGCATCGTTGGACTAAGTCCTGAGCGTCTGCCTGGGCCGTCAGCCAATAAAAGCCTGTATGGAAAGCCTTGCTAACAAGGGACCGAGCAGCAGCGTGATGACCACCGAGTCCGGCGTGAATTTCGGCCAGAAGATTCCGCCCTTCCTCTTCGGAGATGCACCTTTGAAGGACTCCGGTAGTGCTTTTCTTATAAAGCTCCCCCTCGTGGACTTTGTAGGCTTTAGATCGCCGCACTATGCAGCGGGCCTCGTTCTGGTCCTCTGGGAGTTCCTGCCTATTAAGGTAGGCTAGGAATGGTTCTGTCCATGGGGCGATAACCGCCATTATTGCGTGGGTTGAAGGTGTAATTTCGTTGGCAGGACCTCCAATTATGTCAGGTTGTTCGGCGTCGAGTGGTGCGGCTGCGTCCGGGCTGTTGATTGTGGATTCCACCTCCCATGTTACGGATGGCTTGGACAATCTTTCCAGAAAGATGTTGGGGGGGGGACTGCGTCGCGTTTTGCTCCGATGCGTGCCAGGACGTCCGCTGCTTGATTATTTTCGCGGGCTATATGGTGAAACTCCAGCCCTTCGAACCGAGTTGACATTTTTTGGACGGCATTGCGGTAAGCTGCCATTTTTGGATCCTTGGCGTCGAAGTCGTTGTTTATTTGGGAGATCGCGAGGTTCGAATCCCCGCGTACCTCTAGGCGTTGAATGACCATGGATACTGCCATCCGGAGACCGTGTAGGAGGGCCTCATATTCGGCTGCATTGTTGGAGTCCGTGTACATAATTTGGAGTACATATTGGACTGTGTCTCCTGTGGGGGACGTCAAAACGACGCCAGCCCCCAGTCCAGCCAACATTTTGGAGCCGTCGAAATGCATGATCTAGTTTGAGTATGTGTCGTACTCTTTAGGGAGTTCGGCCTCCGTCCATTCTGCGACGAAGTCGGCCAACACTTGCGATTTGATAGCTCGTCGTGGCTTGTAGGTTATGTCGAACGGGAGGAGCTCAATGGCCCATTTTGCGATTCGGCCCGTTGCATCGCGGTTATTGATAATGTCTTTGAGTGGTACTTCCAAGGCTACTGTAATCGAACACTCTTGAAAGTAGTGTTGTAGCTTCCGGGATGCCATGAATACCGCGTATGCAATTTTCTGATAGTGCGGGTACCGTGATTTGCATGGAGTGAGGACAGTGGACACGTAGTAGACCGGCCTTTGGAGGGGGAATTTGTGTCCGCCCGTTTCCCACTCGACGACGAGAACCGCGCTGATAACTTGATGGGTTGCCGCAATGTATAATAGCATTGGCTCGCCGGTGTTTGGCGCGGCCAGGACTGGGTTTGTTGCCAATATGGCTTTTATTTCGTCGAGTCCGGCCATGGCGGCATCCGTCCACTCGAAGTGTTTGGTGCGCCGTAGGAGGCGATAAAGGGGCAACGCCTTTTCTCCTAAGCGGGAGATGAAGCGGCTTAGAGCCGCCACGCATCCGGTTAGTTTCTGCCATCTTGATTTGATGGTAACCGGAGTATGCGTCGAGGAAACACAACGAATCGTGTCCTGAAGTGGCATCGATAATTTGATCGATACGAGGGAGGGGGAATGGATCCTTTGGGTAGGCCTTGTTAAGGTCTTTAAAATCGACACACAGGCGCCAGAATCTGTCCTTCTTTGGTACCATCACCAGGTTTGCTAGCCAGTCCGGATGTTTTATATCTCTGATGAATCCGGCCTCCCATAACTTGGCTAGCTCCTCTCCCATAGCCTATCTCTTCGGTTCTAAAAGCACCGAAGTGCTTGTTTGACAGGTTTGAATCCTTTCTGGATATTTAAGCTGTGTTCGGCCAGCCTGCGTGGGATTCCTGGCATGTCTAAAGGGTGCCAAGCAAAAATGTCCCAGTTCTCTTGTAGGAACTCTCGCAGTGCGGCGTCTATATCAGGGTTCAGTCGTGCCCCAATGGAAGCTGTTTTATTGGGGTCCGTTGGATGGACCTGGAATTTGACTATTTCGCCCGCTGGTTTGAAGGATGTGGATTTGGATCTCTTATCGAGTATCACATCGTCCCTATTAACCGTGGAGCGCAGTGCAGTCAGTTCCTCGGCTGCTAAGGCTTCGGATAGTGCCTCAAGGGCCAATGCGGCTGTCTTGTTTTCGGCGCGGAGTGCTATGTCCGGATCGCTAGCGAGAGTGATGATTCCGTTTGGCCCAGGCATTTTGAGCTTCATGTACCCGTAATGGGGTATGGCTTGGAAGACTGTGAATGCCTCCCGTCCTAATATAGCGTGGTATCCGCTATTGAAAGGGGCCACCTGGAACGTGACTTCTTCGGACCTATAATTATCCGGCATGCCGAACACCACATCTAGTGTGATCTTTCCTGTGCAGCGCTTCCTGACTGGGAATTATTCCTCTAAAGGTTGTGTTGCTTCGCTCGATGCGGTTCCAGTCTATTTCCATCTTTTGGAGGGTTTCCTCATAAATGAGGTTCAATCCGCTGCCTCCATCCATGAGTACCTTTGTGAGGTGAGAGCCGTCCACTATGGGACTGAGGACCAATGCGGCTGGTGCTTGGCTTTTTGATATTTAATCCAGGTGTCTTACTGTTATTCACCCTCTTAGTTCGGACGGGATTGCTATTCAAGGCCGGATTATCCCAAAATTTTATTTCGGTTTTCCAAGCGCTTTCCATCGCACAGTACTTTTGTACTATGGACGCCAAGTCAGTGAAGCGTGTAATATCACGACGACTTATGGCGTTAAGTATTCCCTCGTCCGTGCAGTTACTGCAAAAGATTGAAATTGCGTCTCCCTCGCGGCAGTCCTTTATCATGTTCATAACCAGGAGGAATCTAGCCCAGTAATGATGTACTGTTTCCTCGGGCTTTTGCCTGATTTGGGAAAGATCGCTTAGGTTCGGGCGGGCGGGTGGCGTTGAATCTGGGACCTCACCCAATTTAAGATTCGGAGGCCGAAGGGCTTCTGAACTCTGAAGTCCGGAGCCTTGGATGTTGTCCAATGAATCTGGCCCGTTGCCTGATTCTAAGCTCAGGTCTTGAATTGTATCCTCCCCTCCACGGGTATCCGGCCTGGAGGGTTCGGGAATTCGGACGTAGCTAGTCCTTAGAATAGATGAAGGGTCGTCGCACTGCGCCTCTACCACCGCAACGTGGTGGGTGGAGAGTTAATTTTTCTTAGATCGGGTTTAAGCCCAACCTGGTCGTAATTTGTAGCGACCCCCAGTGCGGCGATGCGATCCAAGAGCTCGTTTACGGAAGATAGCTCCATCAGATCCAGCTGCTCGGCGAGTTCTGAGCTGACGTGAAGGTTGCTTTCGGTGACCCGAGAGGTCACCGTCGGCGCAACGGCCGAACAGGCGGTCGTGAGAAAACCACCTAGCCGGAGGGTTTGGCCGACAGCCAAGGCTCCCTTAGTAATGGCGCCGTCTTTAAAGACGGGAAGAGGCATCCTTCCTGATTGCGACGGCACAGAGGAACTCTCAATGAAAGCACCAATGTCGGTGTCAAAACCGGCGGATCTCGGGTAGGGGGTCCCGAACTGTGCGTCAAGGCCGGATGGTAACAGGAGACAAGGGACACGGTGTTTTTACCCAGGTTCGGGCCCTCTCGATGGAGGTAATACCCTACTCCTGCTTGATTAATATTGATGATATGGGTAGTACAAGAGTAGATCTACCACGAGATCAAGGAGGCTAAACCCTAGAAGCTAGCCTATGGTATGATTGTGTATGATGATGATTCTCTCCTACGAACTACAACCCTCCGGTTTATATAGACACCGGATAGGGTTAGGGTTACACAGAGTCGGTTACATTGGCAGGAGATCTTGAATATCCGCATCGCCTAGCTTGCCTTCCACGCCAAGGAAAGTCCCTTCCGGACACGGGACGAAGTCTTCAATCTTGTATCTTCATAGTCCTGGAGTCCGGCGAAGGTATAGTCCGGCTACCCGAACACCCCCTAATCCAGGACTCCCTCAGTCGTCATAAGTAGGAGGCATGCTATCATCAAAACTTGGGAGGCTAAACATATCATATTCATTAAACATAGCATCCCCAAGCTTGGGACAAACATTAATTGCAGCAAATATATTCTCAAACATGTCATTCTCATCAAACATAGCATCCCCAAGCTTGGGCCTTTTCATATCATAAGCATAATCACTCTCATCATTAATAGTATGGATAGCACCAATAGTATAGCAATTATCATCATCACAAGGAGTAATAGGAGCAACATAATTTGGGAGAGATACCTTTTTACCTTTGTTTCTCCATCTTTTCTTTTTCTTCTTCACATTATGTGTGGGTTCAATCCTCTTTTTTGAGCTCCTTATTAATGAGATTGGTTGAATAGAAGGCTCCTCCTTGTTACCAGATTCATCATAAGAAATAATAGGAGGATATTGGGAAGCCTCTTCCCTTTCATTAGTATTATCTTCATCTTCTATTTGTTTTCTTGTCTTTATGTAATTGGCAATATAAGGATTTTCAATGCAATTCACCGCACAATACATACAAATTTCTTATAGATCAAAATCATGAACTCTTTCAAGGGCAAATTTTGGAATATTCTTAGTTAAACGTTTCATTTCTTCATAACCCAAAAGGAAACTAAGTTCATTATGATGTGCAAGGGAAATCAAGTCATCACAATTTTTGGACACGATACGATCATGAAACAATTTGCATTGGGTGTTGAAATGATCACGTTCATTGCAAAGTTCACAAGGACGGCAAAGAAAGTTTAAATTCGCAGCACAAACATCTAGCCTTTCTTGCAACCATTTAGTTTCCAATTACTAATGCCTCTTGCAAAATCTATTTTCCCTATTTGGTGTGTACTTGCAAGCCCTATGCACTCCACAGAAATTGACATGCTTATAAGAGACATTTTCATCATGACTAGTGCAATCATCATTAGTACTATGGATATTCAAAGAGTTCATACTAACAACATTGTAATCATGCCCATCATTCAGAGATTTAGTGCCAAACATTCTAATACATTCTTCTTATAGCAATTGAGCACAATTATCGGAATCCTTATTTTCATGAAAGATATTAAAAAGAGGAAGCATATGAGGCACCCTCAATTCTATTTTTTTGTAGTTTTCTTTTATAAACTAAACGAGTGCTAAAACAAGAAACAAAAAGATTCGATTGCAAGATCTAAAGATATACCTTCAAGCAGTCACCTCCCCGGCAACGGCGCCAGAAACTGCTTGATGTCTACTACGCAACCTTCTCCTTGTAGACGTTGTTGGGCCTCCAAGTGCAGAGGTTTGTAGGACAGTAGCAAATTTCCCTCAAGTGGATGATCTAAGGTTTATCAATCCGTGGGGGGTGTAGGATGAAGATGGTCTCTCTCAAACAACCCTGCAACCAAATAACAAAGAGTCTCTTGTGTCCCCAACACACCCAATACAATGGTAAATTGTATAGGTGCTCTAGTTCGGCGAAGAGATAGTGATACAAGTGCAATATGGATGGTAGATATAGGTTTTTGTAATTTGAAAATGTAAAAAAAGCAAGGTAGCAAGCCATAAAAGTGAGCGTAAACGGTATTGCAATGCTAGGAAACAAGGCCTAGGGTTGATACTTTCACTAGTGCAAGCTCTCTCAACAATAATAACATAATTGGATCATATAACTATCCCTCAACATGCAACAAAGAGTCACTCCAAAGTCACTAATAGCAGAGAACAAACGAAGAGTTTATTGTAGGGTACGAAACCACCTCAAAGTTATTCTTTCGGATCGATCTATCATAGAGTTCGTACTAGAATAACACCTTAAGGGGGGAAAACATCATAAGATCCAACTATAATAGCAAAGCTCGTGATACATCAAGATTGTACCACCTCAAGAACACGAGAGAGAGAGAGAGAGATCAAACACATAGCTACTGGTACATACCCTTAGCCCCGAGGGTGAACTACTCCCTCCTCGTCATGGAGAGTGTCGGGATGATGAAGATGGCCATCGGTGAGGGATTCCCCCTCCGGCAGGGTGCCGGAACAGGGTCCCGATTGGTTTTTCGTGGCTACAGAGGCTTGTGGCGGCGGAACTCCCGATCTATTCTGCTCTCTGATGTTTTTAGGGTATATGGACATATATATGCGAAAGAAGTCGGTCAGGGGAGCCACGAGGGGCCCACGAGGGTGAGGGCACGCCCAGGGGGTAGGGCGCGCCTCCCTGCCTCGTGGCTCCCTCGAAGCTTCCCTGACGTCTACTCCAAGTCTCCTGCATTGCTTCCATTCCAAAAATAACTCTCACGAAGGTTTCATTCCATTTGGACTCCATTTGATATTCCTTTTCTTTGAAACACTGAAATAGGCAAGAAAACAACAATTTGGGTTGGGCCTCCGGTTAATAGGTTAGTCCCAAAAATAATATAAAAGTGTTAAGTAAAGCCCATAAACATCCAAAACAGATAATATAATAGCATGAATACTTCATAAATTATAGATAAGTTGGAGATGTATCACTCATCGCTTACTCCATTCCTATGCTTTCGCTGCTATTGTTTCCGTTACAACTACTACTGCACCTTGCCACTCCTTCGCTCCTGCTACTATTTTTGTTACTCCTACTATCATTATTGTTGTCATACTACTGTTCTACTAATAAATTGCCACTAGCAAGTTATCACTCCAAATGTGGTTGAATCGACAGCTCAACTTCTAAATTTTATAAGTACTCTTTGGCCCACCTTGTGTCGAATCAATTAATTTGGGTTGACACACTTCCCTTGAAGGTTGTTGTGATTCCCTACACTTGTGAGTAATCAGCTCTTGACACTGACATTCATCCCAATGTGTGTGACTGTGCTGTGGACGACACGAAGGCAGGCGCGACATACACCTGATGTCACAAACGGGCCAGCCTAGCGCAGCCCGAGGATGCCGACAGCCTAGTCTGTCCATGCCTTCGCACGCGGGATAGTGCGTGGAGCATCTGACCTAGCTAGGAGGTCCATGACAGTGGCCCGAATGCACCCAGCGGTCCACCCATCATGGGTTGAGAGGGACATCACTGACGTGCCCGGAGTAGCCCAATGGGAGTAGACCCTGGCTGGCACACGGTCCACCCATCATGGACCCTCCAGCTGGGTCACCCGGGCTGAAGCCATCTGAGCAGATCGGACGGCTCGCAGCACTGCTGAGTGGCTCCCAATGCAAGCCGTCGTGCGGCGGACGACCATGAGCCTCTCTTCACACGCGAGGACCCTAGGGATGCGGGTACCGTCTTTATAGGAGTAACTGGCTTTCCTATGGACTCAATATGATCTTGGATGACTTAAATAGAAAATAGAGAGCACTAGTATAAAAAAGTAGCTATTTTAAATGGAGAGCGGCATGCCAAAAACAGCCTTGCTAGCGTGGACGCATAGCGCCACCAATATGACGCCATTGTTAAAATATAGCGGTGGCGTTGGAGCCCACGTTAGCACTTTTTTAGATACCTATGACGTTGGATATAATTACACGACGGTAATATCACATGTAGGTATGGCGTGTGATATGTTATAACGCCGGTAATAAGATAAATCTTTACGCGCGTTGTGCATTGTCCAAACGCCATTACTATTGTTTTGAAAAGCAGCAAAAACTGACTAGCACGACAATGTAATTTATTATTAGTATATATAAACAGGTTTTGTCCCACATTGATTTCGATAAGATATTGCATTAATACACATCGTTTCTTCACATGCATACATAACCACACAATAGCTAGTTCTTATCGACCATGACTAATTAAACATCCACTAAACTAAACCATGCATGCATATTACATGTTCATTCATCAATTATCCTAGCTAGGTAGCTAGCTAGTAGTACATATATACTATCAACCATCGTAACTACTAGAACGACACTCCTGTCCTTTAGGAACAATTTTAAAGAATAGAAAACCCCCTGCATCTCCATGGTGTAGCACAGAGATCCATCGATCTCCAATCTTCAACTTGCAGTCACTCAGTAGTTGGCTCCATTCATTAATTTCGAGCCGTCCATCTTGTTGTGGTGCAATCTAGTATGTACCTCTGAAATAGGTATTGTAACATATGAACATAATAGTAACATAGTAAGCAATAGTAACACATATATACTATGAGTTGAAAGAAGAATGTATATGAATAAGACATACTATAGTAGTGATCAAAATATTACCATGCATTTCCTTGAAATGTTGTTCTTGTTCAGTGTGTGCACTAGTGGAAGGTATGGTGCATCATTTTGACCAGCTCTGTAAGTGTTCTTAAGCGACTCAATATCAGCATCAAAGGACACGAGGTACCTCCTTTCCTGCCAAGTAAGCATATTGCAAGCAGTGTAATTGGTCTCATCTACTAAGTTTCGTATGTTTCTTGGAGATAGAAAATAAGTTGTCAATGTTATATAAACAAGATAAGTTATATATGGGTGAACTGAAATCCAAAGGTTATTTAACAAGTTTGTTTATGAAACTTACACGGAGGAAGAACTGGAATCAAGTCTAAATCGACCCATATGTCCACATCATTCTGATAATAGGTGCCGATATCAAATATTATTATCATACTAGGCTGAAATCTGTAAGCTTTGGGCAATCCTCTATATTAGCACAACCAAAATATGTGTGATCTACCTCATTATAGATCTTAGATTTGAAATTGAAACCATCTTTTATCTTGAGGTAAGTAGTCATCTTAGTCACCTCTTCCCTGTCGCGGAGGAAAAACTTGTCTAGGACAAAAGGTCTTGCATAGCAAGGGATACACTGGTCGAAATACAAAAAGACAGAAATTACGCTTTGAAGCACAAACCTTATATAATGCATGCCTAAGAAGGAAATACGTTCCAACAAGTATTAAAACAAATTATTACCGTATAATATTTGTAGTCACTTTGAAGCGTGAGGGAGAAGCATTCATCGTTGTCAAGGTGAGGATTGTCGTACATACTCCCAGTGTCGAAACAGTAGGGGCACTCTTCCATTTTGTGTTGCGTTCATATAATTAAAACCAGCAGAAAAAAATCGACATGACCTTTGGTAAAAAAAATTGACATATTGAATGCCAGAAATTTGAAGAAACGAAAATGTATCAACGTTTCGCTAAAACATTGGCAACTCTATAGAGATTCCCTGCAAAAATGAAACGTAGCGTGAGACACTTCGCGAATAACACGATGCAGTGTTGCATTGACTAAAACATGCACACACCAAAAAAGTTGATCAATTCACAATTCTCACATATATGTAATTCAGAACAAACACATTTTTACACATGCAATGCATTTCATCAATTCACAGGTACACAAAATGTGTTTATTTCATCAAAATAATATGGACACTGGAACAAATCTACATGAAAATAAATTGGTAGAGGGAGGTCTCATATCGTCCGGATCGAGAGGGACGATGATGGAGGGAGAGAATGACCGGACTACGAGGGGAGAGGCGGGGCAGGCGGAACGGCAGGGGGTAAGGCGGGGGGGCAATGGCGGTGGCAAGGCAGGGGCAATGGCGGAGCCAAGGCGGGGCCACGGCAAGGCGAGCGGTAGGGGGCCGGGCGGGGACGGCGGCGAAGTGTATGTCGACGGCACGAGATGGGGAGATGCTAAAAATGAGTTCTTGTTATCCCAACAATGCTAAGTGATGGTTCATTGCTAGTGCTTGCGCGGGTGACGTGGCCAACGCCAACAACAGTTTTTCAATTAGTCCCCTACATATTTATAGATGGTGTTTGATGCGTCCATTTTGCATCATGTTTTCCTAATGTTAATTATAATGTTTTTAACAAATATAACACTTTGTGGAGCAATTCTAATACATTTTCTCTCTTAATATGCAAGATTTTACATGAACGGGGAGATTGCCGGCAGCTGGAATTCTAGACCTGAAAAAGCTGTATCAGAGATGCCTATTCTGCACATCTCCAAATAAGCTGAAATTTCATGGAGATTTATTTTGGAATTAAAAAATATTGGAGAAAAGAAATACAAGAGCGGGCCACCCAGGCGCCCACCCCCTAGAGCACGCCCTGGTGGCTTGTGGGGCCCCTGGCCAGCCTCCGGTGCCCATCTTCTGGTATATAAGCCCATTTGCCCTAGAAAAAATATAGGGAGGACTTTCGGGATGGAGCGCCTCCATCTTGAGGGGGAACTTGGGCATGAGCAATTTTGCTCTCCGGCGGAGCGATTTCGCCGGGGATACTTCCCTCCAGGAGAGAGAAATCGAAGCCATCGACATCACCAACAACCCTCTCATCGTGGGAGGACCAATCTTCATCAACATCTTCACTAGCACCATCTCATCTAAAACCCTAGTTCATCTCTTGTATCCATTCTTTGTCTCAAAACCTCAGATTGGTACCTGTGGGTTGCTAGTAGTGTTGATTACATCTTATAGTTGATGCTAGTTGGTTTATTTGGTGGAAGATCATATGTTTAGATCGTTGATGCTATTCAATACCCCTCTGATCTTGGACATGAATATGGTTTGGGAGCAGTTACTTTTGTTCTTGAGTACATGGGAGAAGTATTGTGATAATTAATCAAGTCAATTTGGTATTATTTTGATATTTTTATGATTTGTATGTTGTTGTTTCCCTTAGTGGTGTTATGTGAATGTCGAATACATGATACTTCACCAACAAAGTGACAGAATCTTAAACCCTAGTTTATGCGTTATTCCATAAGGGGCTGATTTGGATCCATATGTTTCATGCTATGGTTAGATTTATCTTAATTCTTCTTTCGTAGTTGCGGATGTTTGCGAGAGGTGGTAATCATAAGTGGGAGGCTTGTTCAAGTAAGAAAAGCACGCAAGCACCGGTCCACCCACATATTAAATTATCAAAGTAGCAAACGCAAATCAAACAAACATGATGAAAGTGACTAGATGAAATTCCTGTGTATCCTCAAGAACGCTTTGCTTATTATAAGAGACTGTTCCAGCCTGTCCTTTGCTACAAAAAGGATTGGGCTACCTTGCTGCACTTTTGTTACCGTTACTACTTCTTGCTCGTTACAAATTATGTTGCTATCAAACTATGTGTTACCGACAACTTCAGTGCTTGCACAAAATACCTTACTGAAAACCGCTTGTCATTTCCTTCTGCTCCTCGTTGGGTTCGACACTCTTACGTATCGAAAGGACTACAATTGATCTCCTATACTTGTGGTTCATCAGTGTTTTGAGCGACGACATGCATATAACAGTTACTTATAACAATACAATTTCTTTTTGTGGTTCAAAGTACATAAATATGTTATGGTTAATTAATATTCGAAGTACACAAAAAATTTAAGTACACAAATCAATTTGTACAACGTCGTTTGACAATCCTCTCAACGACGGTTTGGGTCTTCTTAATTTTGCTCAAATACTTCCGGCCCGCTCTACGACTCTTTCTCAAGAAGGGACGTTCTGTTGCAGGCAACATAATTCTGCTCCTTCTGGTGGTGTAGCCTTCGTCCTAATAATTCTCCTCTTCTATTCGGTCTGCGCCAAATTGAGCATAGTCATCCTCATTGGCGACTCCGTCCATCCCAACGATGCTCCTTTTGCCTCACCGGGCGACAACAAGAGTCGGCTTTGATGGGTCATTTAAGTAGAAGCATCGTGACACGTCCTTAGCCAATACCCAAGGCTCATATTTGGTGGTGATTCCTTTCACCCCCGTTTGCACCAGCAAGTTGTGCTTCGGGCACAGACATGGTAATGAAATCATGTTCTTTGTTCTCGATGTTTCTTCGCCCACCCGACCCGGAATAGTGGCATCATATAATCTTCGTCGTACTCAAGTTCCCAAATCTCTTTGATCCTTCCGTAGTATCTATTGTTTTCATTTTTGGTCAATTGCATCATCCTCACACCTGAGTTCTGGAATCACAGTTTTTGTCCTTTGCCTCAGCATAGAATGTGTATCCATTTATATCATATGATTGGCAGGTGGCAACAGTGCATGCGGGGCCTACATCTAATGCATAGATGAGATTTGCATTGGCCACACCGGTTGGCAGTGGTTTGTCCCGAATTCGCTCTTTGAACCACGCCGCAAATTTGGAATTGTGATCTCTAATGATCTGGGCCTCAGTCCTCTGCCTCCCTGCCATTGCCTGCTCTCTCCTTAAGGTGACCTTGTGAGTTTGCAAGCAAGGAATGATTATATCTGCATGGTGTAATACTACTGTGTGTGCTCTGTCAAAGTCGTCTCGGTGGTTTCGTATATCCACATTTAAATCACGCTTCAATTGTGAGTGACCTACTCCTTCGAGCCTATCAGCATGCTTCTTCAAGGGCAAACCAAGAGATTGATCATCATTTACAACATTCTTGTAGAATGATATACACTCCTCGATTAGATAGGCTTGGACGATGCTTCCATCTGGACGGGCTTTCTTACAAACGTATCCCTTCAGAGTTCCATTCATCCGTTCAACAAAAATGATATGCAAGAATGTCGGTCCAAGGTCATTATCCTCCGCAACAATATGAACTATCAGATGGACCATGACATCAAAGAATGACGGTGGGAAATATATCTCAAGCTCTCATAGTATTGAAATGATCTCCTCTCGTAGTCGTGTCAAATGCCACACACTGATCGAATTTCGAGACATAGCGTCGAAAAAGCTGCACAAGTCAACAAGTGTGTTGCGGACGTGATCGTCCATTATCCCTCCGAGATCTACCGAAAGTAATTGTGTCATCATAACATGACAATCATTGGACTTCATGTTGCTAAACCTTTTCTTTTTCGAGTCAGGATACCTCCGTATGAGCTCCGAGTAACCGGAAGGAACTTTCATGCCGTTGAGGCAGTTGAAAACTTGAGAAAGCTCATCGTCGTCGAGGGTAAAGCAAGTTGGGGGGGCAATAATAATATTTGGTTTTGGACACAGTTTTGCCCTTGTGTGACTCGTTGGCTATGACTTTTTTTTGCCCTTGACCGTCTCCTCGGTTTTTAGCGATGAGGGTTGAAGCTCTTCCCTAATACATATATCTTTCAAGTCTTGTGTTTCCCTCGGACCATCTTTACTCTTTCATGGCATGTCAAACAGTGTGCCAAGCCAAACGCTTGCACATATTTTTTCTGGTATGCATCATATCAAGAAAATGAGACGTACTGAGTAGTTCCCAATACTTCAAGCCCCAGAAACCAGACTTCCTTTTCTATACTTTTAGCAGCATTTTCTCAGAGGACTTCTTTCTTTTCTTTCCTGGATTAGGGAAATCTTTCTGATTTATTAACATTTCCAGGATTTTTGCTCCAGACCTCTTATGTGGTGGCTATCGGGTCTCATCCATGTTGTCGAACAGATCTCCACTCGCCCTCTTTGTCAAGCCACCTTCTATGGCCCATGCACACTGTTTTACTACTACCCTTTTCCGATAGCTGCCGAAAATATGTGTCATCCATAAATTTAACACATAGTAGTGTCCATGGAACGCCTAGCCGAAGATATATCCATAACCCAGATAGTCATGAACGATCGTGAGCAATGCTGCTCTCATGTGAAAATAATTTCCCGTGCTAGCATCCCAGGTTTTGACCCATGCTACCTCTTGAGCATGCGCTGGTTTTCCCTTGAAGAGGAAAGGGTGATGCAGCAAAGTAGCGTAAGTATTTCCCTCAGTTTTTGAGAACCAAGGTATCAATCCAGTAGGAGACTACACGCAAATCACCTAGTACCTGCACAAACAATCAAGAACCTTGTAACCAACGCGATAAATGGGTTGTCAATCCCATCACGAGCACTTGCAAAAGTGAGATATGATAAAGATAATAAGATAAATATTTTTGGTATTTTTGTTGTATAGATTGGAAAAGTAAAGATTGCAAAATAAAATAGATAGTAAACTAGAATTATAGATCGGAAACTTATATGATGTAAAGTAGACCCGGGGGCCATAGGTTTCACTAGTGGCTTCTCTCAAGATAGCATATATTACGGTGGCTGAACAAATTACTGTCGAGCAATTGATAGAAAAGAGCATAGTTATGACAACATCTAGGCATGATCATGAACATAGGCATCACGTCCGTGTCAAGTAGACCGAAACGATACTGCATCTACTACTATTACTCCACACGTCGACCGATATCCAGCATGCATCTAGAGTATTAAGTTCATAAGAAGAGAGTAATGCATTAGGCAAGATGACATGATGTAGAGGGATAAACTCAAGCAATATGATATAAACCCCATCTTTTTATCCTCGATGGCAACAATACAATATGTGTCGTTTCCCTTTCTGTCACTGGGATCGAGCACCCCAAGATTGAACCCAAAACTAAGCACTTCTCCCATTGCAAGAAAGATCAATCTAGTAGGCCAAACTAAACCGATAATTCGAAGAGACTTGCAAAGATATTAAATCATGCATATAAGAATTCAGAGAAAAATCAAATATTGTTCATAGATAATCTTGATCTTAAACCCACAATTCATCGGATCTCGACAAACACACCGCAAAAATAATTGCATCGAATAGATCTCCAAGAGGATTGAGGAGAACTTTGTATTGATATCCAAAGAGAGAGAAGAAGCCATCTAGCTAATAACTATGGACCCGAAGGTCTGTGGTAAACTACTCACACATCATCGGACAGGCTATGGTGTTGATGTAGAAGCCCTCCGTGATCGGATCCCCCTCCGGCAGATCGCTGGAAAAGACCCCAAGATGGGGTCTCACCGGTACATAAGGTTGCGGCGGTGGAAAAGTGGTTTCGTGGCTCCCCTGGATGTTTTCAGGGTATAAGAGTATATATAGGCGAAAGAAGTAGGTCGGTGGAGCTACGAGGGGCCCAGGAGGGTGGGGCGCGCCCTCCTGCCTCGTGACCGCCTCGTTGCTTCCTTGACATCCACTCCAAGTCTCCTGGATTGCGTTTGTTCCAAGAAAGATCCTCGCGAAGATTTCGTTCCGTTTGGACTCCGTTTGATATTCCTTTTCTGCGAAACACTGAAATAGGCAAAAAACAGCAATTTGCACTGGGCCTTCGGTTAATAGGTTAGTCCCAAAAATAATATAAAAGAGTATATTAAAGCCCATTAAACATCCAAAACAGATAATATAATAGAATGGAACAATAAAAAAATTATAGATATGTTGGAGACGTTACAAGCATCCCCAACCTTAATTCCTGCTCATCCTCGAGTAGGTACATGATAAAAATAGATTTTTTGATGTGGAATGCTACCTAACATAATTATAAATGTAATTTTCTTTATTGTGGCATGAATGTTCAAATCCAAAAGAATCAAGAAAAAAGTTTAATATTGACATAAAAATAATAATACTTCAAGCATACTAACTAAGCAATTATGTCTTCTCAAAATAACATGGCCAAAGAAAGCTCATCCCTACAAAATCATATTGTTTGGATATGCTTCATTTTCGTCACACAAAATGCTCTCATCATGCACAACCAAGATGACAAGCCAAGCAATTGTTTGATACTTTAGTATTTTCAAACATTTTCAACTTTCACGCAATACATGAGCGTGAGCCATGGACATAGCACTATGGGTGGAACAGAATATAATGATGGGGGTTGTGTGGAGAAGACAAAAAAGGAGAAAGTCTCACATTGACGTGGCTAATCAACGGGCTATGGAGATGCCCATCAATTGATGTCAATGCGAGGAGTAGGGATTGCCATGCAACGGATGCACTAGAGTTGTAAATGTATGAAAGCTCAACAAAAGAAACTAAGTGGGTGTGTATCCAACTTGCTTGCTCACGAAGACCTAGGGCATTTGAGGAAGCCCATTGTTGGAATATACAAGCCAAGTTCTATAACGAAAAATTACCACTAGTATATGAAAGTGACAATATAAGAGCCTCTCTATCATGAAGATCATGGTGGTACTTTGAATCACAAGTGTGGAAAAAGGATAGTAGCATTGTCCCTTCTAGGCCTTTCTTTTTTTGGCCTTTCCCTCGTTTTATTTTTTTATTTTTTATTTGCCCTTTCTATTTTTATATTTGGCCTTTCTCTTTTTTTTCGGAACAATGCTCTAATAATGATGATCATCACACTTCTATTTATTTACAACTCAAAGATTACAACTCGATACTAGAACAAAGTATGACTCTATATGAATGCCTCCGACGGTGTATCAGGATGGGCAATGAAACAAGAGTGACATGTATGAAATTATGCATGGTGGCCTTGCCACAAATACGATGTCAACTACATGATCATGCAAGGCAATATGACAATGATGAAGCGTGTCATAATAAACGGAACGGTGGAAAGTTGCATGACAATATATCTCGGAATGGCTATGGAAATGCCATAATAGGTAGGTATGGTGGCTGTTTTGAGGAAGATATAAGGAGGTTTATGTGTGATAGAGCGTATCATATCACGGGGTTTGGATGAACCGGCGAAGTTTGCACCAACTCTCAAGGTGAGAAAGGGCAATGCACGATACTGAAGAGGCTAGGAATGACGGAAAGGCGAGAGTGCGTATAATCCATGGACTCAACATTAGTCATAAAGAACTCACATACTTATTGCAAAAATCTACAAGTCATCAAAAGCAAGCACTACGCGCATCCTCCTAGGGGGATAGATTGGTAGGAAAAGACCATCGCTCATCCCCGACCACCACTCATAAGGAGGACAATCAAAGAAACACCTCATGCTTCAAATTTGTTACACAACGGTTACCATACGTGCATGCTACGGGACTTGCAAACTCCAACACAAGTATTTCTCAAATTCACAATTACTCAACTAGCATGACTCTAATATTACCATCTTCATATCTCAAAACAATTATCAAGTATCAAACTTCTCATAGTATTCAATGCACTCTATATGAAAGTTTTTATTATACCCATCTTGGATGCCTATCATATTAGGAATAATTTTATAGCCAAAGAAAATTACCATGCTGTTATAAAAGACTCTCAAAATAATATAAGTGAATCATGAGATATCAATAATTTTTATAAAATAAAACCTCCACCATGCTCTAAAAAGATATAAGGGAAGCACTACAGCAAAATTATCTAGCTCAAAAGATATAAGTGAAGCACATAGAGTATTCTAATAAATTCCAATTCATGTGTGTCTCTCCAAAAGTTGTGTACAACAAGGATGACTGTGGTAAACTAAAAATCAAAGACTCAAATCATACAAGATGCTCCAAGCAAAACACATATCATGTGGTGAATAAAAATATAGCCTCAAGTAAAGTTACTGATAGACGAAGACGAAAGAGGGGATGTCTTCCGGGGCATCCCCAAGCTTAGGCTTTTGGTTGTCCTTGAATTTTACCTTGGGGTGCCTTGGGAATCCCCAAGCTTAGGCTCTTGCCACTCCTTATTCCAAAATCCATCAAATATTTACCCACAATCTTGAAAACTTCACAACACAAAAGTTAAACAGAAAATCTCATGAGCTCCGTTAGTGCAAGAAAACAAACCACCACTTTAAGGTAATCTAATGAACTCATTCTTTATTTATATTGGTGTTAAACCTACTGTATTCCAACTTCTCTATGGTTCATACCCCCCGATACTAGCCATAGATTCATCAAAATAAGCAAACAACACACGAAAAACAGAATCTGTCAAAAACAGAACAGTCTGTAGATATCTGATTTGTTCGAATACTACTGGAACTCCAAAATTTCTTAAAAACTTGGAAAACCTGGATAATTTGTATATTGATCTACTGCAAAAAATATTGGTTATTTCTCACGTTCTTGTGAATTTTAACAATTATTTTCATGAGCGCAAAGTTTCTGTCCTTTTCAGCAAGATCAAACAACTATCACCCAAGAAGATCCTATTGGTTCTACTTGGCACAAACACTAATTAAAACATAATAACACATTCAAATAGAGGCTAAATGAATTATTTATTGCTAAACAGGAACAAAAAGCAAGGAACAAAAATAAAATTGGGTTGCCTCCCAACAAGCGCTATCGTTTAACGCCCCTAGCTAGGCATAAAAACAAGAATAGATCTAGGAATTGTCATCTTTGGTTTTTATCTTTTTAGTGGAGTCATGTTCGAATCCGGGAGGTTCTTTGCGTTTCCCTTCATATTCGCAAATCTTTAGATCTAAAGGATCCAACCGCTTATTGCAAAGGGTGATCAACATATTCATATGGTAAAGGTTTCCGCTAACACTTTTGAGAGGTTCAAGAGACTTTGTAAGATTTTCGTTACTTCACAATTTTTCTCAAAAACTTGTGTCTCTTCCTGATTATGATGTGATCCCTTTTTTGGGGGTAGTACTCCTACCATTCCCTCTATAATTTCATACACAATACTGGAATCAATTTTGATAAAATTTCCTTTGGCGGCGAAATCCAAGAGTTGTCTATGGGACATATTTAACCCAACATAAAAATTGCGAAGTAAAATTTTAAAATTTACCTCTACGGTGCAATTATGATAAGATTCCATCATCCTATACTAAGCCTCTTTTAAGTTTTCTCCTTGTCTTTGTTTGAAGTGAAGAACTTCAAACTCGGGAGACATAGGAAGAGATAAAGGGCTCGTCATGAGGGCGAAACAAACGATCTAACACACGAACACACAAGAAGCAAGCGGGAAAAAGTGGACAGAAAAGGGCAAATAAAACGGCAAGGGTGAAGTGGGGGAGAGGAAAACGAGAGGCAAATGGCAAATAATGTAATGCGAGGGAGAAGAGTTTGTGATGGGTACTTGGTATGTCTTGACGTGAGCGCAGATCTCTCGGCAACAGCGCCAGAAATCCTTCTTGCTACCTCTTGAGCAGGTGTTGGTTTTACCTTGAAGAGGAAAGGGTGATGCAGCAAAGTAGCGTAAGTATTTCCCTCTGGTTTTTAGAAACAAGGTATCAATCCAGTAGGAGACTACACGCAAATCGCCTAGTGCCTACACAAACAATCAAGAGCCTTGCAACCAACGCGATATAGGGGTTGTCACTCCGTTCACGGCCACTTGCAAAAGTGATATCTGATAAAGATAATAAGATAAATATTTTTGGTATTTTTGTTGTATAGATTGGAAAAGTAAAGATTGCAAAATAAAATAGATAGTAAACTAGAATTATAGATCGGAAACTTATATGATGTAAAGTAGACCCGGGGGCCATAGTTTTCACTAGTGGCTTCTCTCAAGATAGCATATATTGCGGTGGGTGAACAAATTACTGCCAAGCAATTGATAGAAAAGCGCATAGTTATGAGAATATCTAGGCATGATCATGAACATAGGCATCACATCCGTGTCAAGTAGACCGAAACGATTCTGCATTTACTACTATTACTCCACACATCGACCGCCATCCAGCATGCATCTAGAGTATTAAGTTCATAAAAACAGAGTAACGCATTAGGCAAGATGACATGATGTAGAGGGATAAACTCAAGCAATATGATATAAACCCCATCTTTTTATCCTCAATGGCAACAATACAATACGTGTCGTTTCCCTTTCTGTCACTGGGATCGAGCACCGCAAGATTGAACCCAAAACTAAGCACTTCTCCCATTGCAACAAAGATCAATCTAGTAGGCCAAACTAAACCGATAATTCGAAGAGACTTGCAAAGATATTAAATCATGTATATAAGAATTCAGAGAAGAATCAAATATTGTTCATAGATAATCTTGATCATAAACCCACAATTCATCGGATCTCGACAAACACACCGCAAAAAGAATTACATCGAATAGATCTCCAAGAGAATCGAGGAGAACTTTGTATTGAGAGCCAAAGAGAGAGAAGAAGCCATCTAGCTAATAACTATGGACTTGAAGGTCTGTGGTAAACTACTCACACATCATCGGAGATGCTATGGTGTTGATGTAGAAGCCCTCCGTAATCAAATCCCCCTTCAGCAGATCGCCGAAAAAGGCCCCAACATGGGATCTCACGGGTACAGAAGGTTGCGGCGGTGGAAAAGTGGTTTCGTGGATCCCCTGGATGTTTTCAGGGTATAAGACTATATATAGGCGAAAGAAGTAGGTCGGTGGAGCTACGAGGGGGCCAGGAGGGTGGGGGCGTGCCTACCCTCCTGTGCGCGCCCTCCTGCCTCGTGGTCGCCTCGTTGCTTCCTTGACGTCCACTCCAAGTCTCCTGGATTGCGTTTGTTCCAAGAAATATCCTTGCGAAGGTTTCGTTCCGTTTGGACTCCGTTTGATATTCCTTTTCTGTGCAACACTGAAATAGGCAAAAAAACAACAATTTGCACTGGGCCTTCAGTTAATAGGTTAGTCCCAAAAATAATATAAAAGAGCATATAAAAGCCCATTAAACATCCAAAACAGATAATATAATAGCATGGAACAATCAAAAATTATAGATCGGTTGGAGACGTATCAACCCCTTCAGGCTTCCATAATATTTCTAACTCCTCCTTCAACACCTCAAGATATGTGTTGATATGATTGCGAGGTTGGACTGTCCCTTGAGTTAGCATAACCATGTGTATAAAGATGTACTTATGTTTCACGCAGAGCCAGAGCGGGAGGTTGTACATCCATAGAAACATGGGCCATGTACTATGTGTGCTACTCAGGTTGCCAAATGGATTTAGTCCATCACTATTGACAACCAACCTAGGGTTCCTGGGTTCTGCTGCGAATTCTCGGTCTAAACGGTCTAGTTCTTTCCACTGCCAACCATCTTCAATATGTCTTAGAATGCCATCATTTTTAGACGTTCTAGTCTTGTGCCAAGTCATGTTCTTTGCTTCCTTCGGGTCAGCGAAATAACGCTGCGAGCGAGGAATTAGCGGAAGGTACCATACAACCTTTTGAGGTTCCTTCTTTCTAGGCTTGTATCGGGGTTTGTTGCAAGTTGATCACTCTTTTTTGTTCTCATGCATTGCGATATAAGATGCCATTATTTATGCATGCGTGATATCTTACATGCGGCAAATCAAGCGGGCACACGATCTTCTTCGCCTCATCAACACTACAAGGAAACAAATGCCCCTTGGGAAAAACTTTGTGTAAATATTCCAATGTAGAATCAGCACTTGCATCTGTGCTCTTGAATCTTGCCTTGATGTCTAGAAGTTTGAGCGTAACGTGCAAGCGAGTGTGCTCGGGATCGCAACCTTCATATAGTGGAGTCTTCACGTCTAATACCAAGTGCGACAACTTTAAAGCCTCTTTAATAGCGGCTCTCTCGGTTGTCGTATTCTTCCAAAGCAGATCTTTGACAGGAGGATCTTGCAACATTGTATCCAATGACATATCCCCTGTGACAGTTTGATGATCCTCTTAATCTTCGGATGGCATTTCATCCTTTTCTCCTTCATGTGCATGCTCATTGTTTCCTCCTTCTGGCGGCTGATCAGCTTCATCGACAGAGTTTTCCGCTTCATTGTTTCCTCATTCGTCCTCACAAACATCCTCCTCACCATAAATTTTCCATCATGTATAACCTATAATGAAACTGTGATGGAGCAAGTGCGCCAGCACACTGCCTTCGAACGGGTCATGCAAAACTCCATTTTCGCATGTCCAATATGGACCTAATATTTGCACTTCACCCTTTTGTATCATATTTGCCACCGCAAGATTGAGAAAGCCCTTCACACTTCGATCCATATTGAATCTTTGGATATATCCAGCAGCGTTGCAATGGATATAAGTACAAAAAAATACATATATTACCAATGACGGCATAAAAATTTTTGGCACGACCTTTGCTAAAAAAGGGACATATTGAGCGCCATAAATTTGACAAAACGGAAATGAATCAATGTTTCGCCAAAACATTGGCAACTCTCTAGACATTGTGTGCAAAATGAAACATAGCGCGAGACAATTCGTGAGCAATGAAATTTATATATCTAGCAATTAAACACACACACATCCATCACATATCCATCCATATGCGCATGCATCAATCATATATATGCACATACATTAACGAGAAGTTCGGTTTATTTTACCTCATAGGGGCGGGAGAGGGGGCCGAGCGACCGTACGTATGTTGGAGGCGCCATTAATGAAGTGTGGTGGAAAATGTAATACAAGTGTGTGTTTGAGTGGGTGGAGAAGAGAGCTAGCTTAGGGAGTTGAGTGTGTGGAGGCTACCAAGCTTACTTAATGCATCACCTAGCTAGATCTAACTACCTAATTAATAATCATGAGAAATAATTTGAGCTTTTCCTCAAGAAGAAGAGAAGAGAGTGGAGGAAGAACAAGAAGAAAAATATCTAAATGGATGGACAAGGTCAGATGTGAATAGTGTTGTGACATAATTATTGGTGTCCCCTAAATTTGGAACGTCACTACAATTATGTATATCCCTGGCATGTAACTATTACACACGCAGGTGTTATGATGGCCCAATAGTGGACCCAGCAAGGTGGACCCGCAAATTATACTGCTGGTGTAACTTACAACACCACGCCATAGCTATATGGGTTACTGATGCGTACGACATTTTCCGACATCAACACTAAGTTAGGTCAGAGCTGTTGGGACCCACATACACATGGTGTTGCGTAAAATTCCTATGACAGCACTAAGCTCATAGCTATGACGTGCGATTTAAGCCGACGCCACCACTATTTGAAAAAAAATAGTGTTGGCATTGATGGAAAATGGCGCACCACCAATGAAAGTTGTGCCTAGCCATTTTACCACTAGCGGAGTCTTGAGACTTTGCCAACAGTGGTCCTTAACATCTTGAGGGGTTCACTTCACATTCCAAAGGTTTGCCTGAGTTGAACTTATCCTGAAATTTACTCAAGGAAAATAATAGTCCAACAACATGTATGTTGACATGAGTTACCAAAATCACCAAGGAAGTGCATGTGCTTTCACTCTCCTACCCGCCTAGCTTTTGTCCACCTCTGCTAGTGGCATCTATACATCCACGTGTGTCGCCTCCGCAACCAGTAAGTATCTCCGTGCCTTCTTCTGTGGTTAGGGTTTTCTGGTTCGATTCGATTAGAATCGAAACGAATGCATTGTGAATACAACCATTAGATTCGAATTGGATCCAATGCCTCGATGCTCTATCGTGTATTTTGCCTGAATGCTCTTCTGGTAGCAAGTTTTCTCACATTGTTAGCCTACAACATAATTACATGAATGCCTTTACTATGAGCAGCAAGTGTGTTGCATGCATGTTTGATCAATGCAAGTTTACTATGAATGTTTTTTAGTGGTGTATGTCTATTATCTGAGTAGGACAAATGTGCATGCAGTAGGATAATTGTACATGCTAGTAGGACATTTTTGCAAGTTAGTAGGACAATTTTGCATTGGCCATGGATAATTCCACTGGTCATCAGGCTTGATCAATGCACTGATGATGTCATTGCCATTGGGCATAGTCTTGGTATGTGCACTGATCATGCCCAAATCCATTGGGAAAATGCATGATCAGTGCATTGATTGTGGTCATTGTCATTGGACAAAGGCTTGATCGGTGCACTAATCATGGCCACTACCATTGGGCTATTGCCTTGATGAGTGTACAATGTCTTTCATATGATAACGCGGAGTTGAAAGTATCGAGATGGACCTAGAGGAGCGGTGCGTAGGTACAAATACCAATTTTAATTGTTACTTAGAAATTTTAGGCTATAATGTGGAGTATGAAGGTGAGCCTAACAATTGCAAAGATGATACAATGAGCTAATCAAGGTGACCAAGTATTACAAGAATATGAATAAGCAAGCACAATATGGAACAAGTAAAGATAAAGAGATGAGTAACCACAAGTAGGGAGCTAGGGTTAGGAATAACCGCAACCCCGAGAGACAAGGATGTATGCCGCTGTTCACTTCCTTGGAGGAAAGCTACATCACTGTTTAGAGAGGTGGATGTTACCACAAAGGCACACCAACGCCACAAAGGCTCACCCTATTCTCTCTTTGAGATATCACCACGATGGCCATTCTCAACCACCAGTGGTAGACCTTGGGGTGGTCTCTGTCAGTGTCAAAACCGGCGGATCTCGGGTAGGGGGTCCCGAACAGTGCGTCTAGGCAGATGGTAACAGGAGACAAGGGACACAATGTTTTACCCAGGTTCGGGCCCTCTTGATGGAGGTAAAACCCTACGTCATGCTTGATTAATATTTATGATATGGGTAGTATAAGAGTAGATCTACCACGAGATCAAGGAGGCTAAACCCTAGAAGCTAGCCTATGGTATGATTGTTTGTATGTTCTCTATCGACTAGCCTGGCCTCGGTTTATATAATGCACCAGAGGCCTAGGATAACAAGAGTCCTAGCCGAATACGCCGGTGGGGAGGAGTTCTTGTCTTGATTGCCAAGTCTTGTGGAATCTTCCTTGCATGCGGCAGCTGTCCGAACTGGCCCATGAGTATACGGCCACGGGGGTCCTCGGTCCAATCTAATAGATTGGGAGACGACATGGTGAGTACCCCCTAGTCCAGGACACCGTCAGTAGCCCCCTGAACCGGTCTTCAAGCTAGGGACGCTCCTCGATTCTTCCGAACTGTTCTTCATCTTCGGTCGTCGGTCTTGAAAACTGGTTCAACAAATCTTCTTTATCTTCGATCTTGAGGATCGCCGAAATGCATTCGACGGGTTTACACGTCGGGTATCCGAGGAGCCCCTTTAAGTTTCCGGCCTTTATCAATGCCTTGTTTATTTTTATGCCACACCTCGGGTTTGAAGTTGTTCCCGAGAGGCAGTGTCCTCTTGCGTCCGAGCTCCAATGCCGGACTGCATTCGAGGTATCTTTTTGCAGCCGAGCACCAACGCCGGACCGCTTCCCAGCTCTAATGCCGGAATGTATCCGAGCTCCAACGCCGGACTATGTATCCGAGCTCCAACGCCAGACTGTATCCGAGCTCCAACGCCGGACCGTATCCGAGGTGTCGTAAATCACCTTGGTTCAAAGAAGTTTGAAGGAGTTTAGCCGAGCTTAATGCCGGAAATGCCCTCTATGGAGCCAACCACTAGCGCCCGAGCTTTATGCCAGACTGCTTCCGAGGTGGTGCACCACCCCGAATGTGGGACGATTTTTGTCAATATTTTTGATTGGTGCAATTTATTCTCTGCCGAGATATATAGCCAGTAGCCCTCAAGGTGGGTATCGGTCTAAAACCCGAGATGCACATGAAGGATGACATAAGACCACTGATCCCAGTAGCTGCTGAGACTCGGGTCGATTTGCAAAATCGGCCTGAGGATCAAGTCCTAGCTCGGCAGAATACTTCGGGACACTAAAAGCGGCGTGCTCAGACCTCGAGACTCAGGTTGGGTGCGGCCGACCAACCTGAGGATCAAAATCTCCTTGGAAACTATATTGCACATAAAATTTTCTGCATTGGACAAGCAATGCAGTAGCCCCCGAGACACTGGTCGGGTGGCAACACCAGATCAGGGGATCGATGTGCCCCTTTAATATGTTTAAATAATAAGCCCATAGCCCAGTAGCCCCCGAGCCTTAATGCGGGCATGGGTGGCCGAATTAAGGATCGATATCCATAGTAAAATCACAAATTGTGTGTAATGACTCTATGTATCACAATAGTAGCCGAGGAGTGTTTGTCTTACTTTATAAAGCCTTTATGAGGGCAAAGATTTGCAACAAACAAGGCAATCTGGCCATACGGTTTTATAAACAAAGGTACGCGGAGAGATATGTTATATTACTGTTTAACAGAAGAAATGCCTTCCAAAGAAAATAGTCCCGCTATCGGTTCCTTTCTTTGGGTTGTCATGCTAAGCATGATCATAAAACCTCAGCTCCAATGTAAGAGCAAAATATCGAGGATATAGTTTGGGAGGCTAGTTAATAGCCCCCGGTAGTGTTCGGCGACAATCGAGGTCAAGCTGTAAACACTTCAGCCAATGTTATGAACGGCCTGTTATTTAACATAGTCATCGGATTGCTGACCAGTTTACGCTTATTGTGACAGTCAGTTTTCGGCTTTCTCCACTGAGGTGCTTAACCATGTGAGCTGGAAGCACAATCGCAGTGGTTCTCCCTTTGCACGCCTAACCGAACAAAACGGAACGTAGGAAGCAAGTGCAGGAGCCGGGCAACCCAACTATTGACCGAAGACATAATTCGAAACCGATGCATATATAGCAATATCTGAGAATGTTTTTGCCGAATCCCTAAAAGGTGTCCGGCGCTGCACTGCGAGACTAATGCTGGAAAAGCACAAATAGTTTAAAAGTGCCAAAAAGCTTGGAAAACCAAGAAACGTCAGTAAAAACATGACGTCCGAACAATATCAAGTGTTCGGTGCCAATCCGAAAATTGGTCTTAGAAAAAAGAAGTGCTTCTGTCGTGCTTTAACATGATACATCCTATCTCAAGACTTCGAGCGGGTCAGCCTACGGCTTCAACCTCCTATCCCGAGGGCGGAGTACTTCTCATCAGGCCAGTTTAGCAAACTAAACTCTAGCGGCTTTGAGAGAGAAATTAGGCTCCCCGGCTAGTGACCGCACACTCGTGTCGAAAAAAGGAGTGATAAATAATAATAATATAACTTTGCAACGACTAAGAAGAAGAACACTTATTATAAAACGGCTCAAATAAACTTAAGAGCCCCCAAGTGACTTGGGTAGGAGAATGATTGCATGTACCGAAGTACTTATATCATATCTATGTTTAACCGAACTTTAAACGCGTCTTAACCGACCATCGGCTTCTCCCTCTTCGGTCAAGGACCGAAAAGTGTTATGTACTCCATCGGTCGAGAATATCGACGGTGTTTCCAATAACCAGGCAATCAGGCCATAAGGCTGTAACAGACAAAGCGTGCTCAGGGAACTTATGCTATATTACTGCAAAGTGTAATAAGCATCTTCGAAGAAAATAGTACCCCCACCGATACCTTTCTTCGGTGCTCATTGTTATTATAAGACTTGTGCAATAGATTTTTTGTACTCATGAGTTCCGTTGTGTGCCGACCATCATTGAAAACTATAAGAGCGCTAGCTTTCGGCTTCACCTAGTCTGAGGTCCGGCTCGGGCGACCCGATCGTGACAATCGCAGAGGTTCTCCCTTTACTCCCTAGCCGAACAATCGAGAACGTAGGGGTAAACACAGGAGCGAGGCAACCCAGCTTGCAAATCGCTTAAGTCAATATGATGCATATTGTGGCGTAATACACGAACAAGGAACGAAGCCGTACAAGTATAATCATATGCAACAGGAAAAGCTTCATAAAGGAAGCCCCCAAGTAAACGGGGTATTTGAATTTATGCGTCACAAACAAAGTTTGGACAAGGAAAAAAATTACAAGCAACTTTTTTCCAAAAAAGTATAACGCTTGGTCGAACCAAACACAAGTTAGAAATTAAAGCTTTGAGCATGAAAGCGACTTAGCTGGTTAATGTGTTCGCAGTCCGAGCTTGATGCGGGACAAGGTTCTATTCCCCAAGCTGGTCCCGAGGTGGCGGAGCGGAGAGCTCGACACGCCAAAGTGGTGACATAGCACGGTCGATGCAGACCGGAGAGTGACGCCGAAGTCCCCGGATCATTTTCCTGTGCACAAAAATAGTGCAAACGGGAGATAATAGTAATAATGATAATTAAGAAAAAATCATTGCATAATGAATAATTTATGCGAAGTGAGTAATAAAAGAAATATGGCCTGGCGCCGAAGTCAATGTCGATGCAGGGCGTCGGCGTGATGCGGTAAAGGCGTGGCAAAGCCTGAATTCGCAGGTCGGTCCGAGCTCCGGATGCGGCGTTCGCCGGACTATGTACGAAAACTGACCGAACCACCATGCGACTGTCGTGAATGCGGCCACCATTTGATAGACCTGTGTACATATGATGGACAAACCAGAGTAATAATTCCTTGGGAAAAATGAACCCAAAGAAGCAAAAAAATATTAGGTATTGATAGCACCTGGTTTATTTGTTGTAGCAATCCGAAGGAAGGTGATTCCCAAAATTGGGACTCGCTCCGCACACCCATTGCCTGATGGGCGATAAAACGACGGCATGGCAATGCTGGTAAAGGTTGGCTTGCCGAGGCAAAGCCCTCGGCTCAGCTAACGTGAAGGAGCTGGTCCGCTAGTGACGCCGAAGTGTCCGGAGTAGGTTGATGAAGAGATGGCGAAGCCCCCGGTCCAGCCGAGATGTCGAAGCCCCGATGTCAACCAATGAGTCGAAGTAGGTCGGCGTGATGGACACCAGCTTGAAGAAGCGATAGTGCGGCCCTGTCGATGCAGGTCGTGACGTGGTCGATGCCGGCTTGATGAAGCAACCGTGCGGCGATGCCGGTATGCCCGCTCCGTGTAATCCGTGGGGCAGCGATGTTGGTGATGATTTATCCTTCGCGATGCCGGACTCTTGTTCGACTTGCCGAGATGATGATCCGAAGAAGTTGAGCTCGGCTCAACAAAGTGACGCCGTGTCTTAGCGCAGGTCGGCAGCCGTGGAGTAATATTGCCGGACTGGTTTGACACCAGCATGATGTTGAAGATCATGTTCAAAAGATCTTAAAGTTAGTGGGATGTGTTCGGGAACAAAACACAATACCCCATACAAAACTTCCTTCAAAAGGGTGTCCGAAATCCCGTTCATAGAAAAGATGAACTCGGGTCGGATTCGTTTTCGCGCAGAAAACAGATCCGAAAAGTGATGCACTAATCGGAAGGTCCCCGGAGTTTGGACGGTCGGATCGAGCTGAAATTTTGAGAGGTGGTAGATACAGAAATTCCGAGCCGATCAACGGTTGGATCTTCCAAAGGACGTCCGAGCTAGAAGCTGGACACCACGCCCTAAACACATCCAAATTCCTGTCCAGATTTGACAGGGCTCCGGTATATCGTGGATTGCCATAGATTCCTCCATCGGAACTCGACGAAATTTTCCAGGGTTGTTGTAGACTCAATTCCGCACAATTCCGCCAAAGCGATCGTCAAAGCGATACTCGAGGAGGTGGTGGTAGCAGATACAAGTTCGCTGTCCAGAAAAACAGCACGGTTGCCTGAGGGCAATGTTGACGTTGAGCCCCCGAGCTCCATGGATGATTCCTCCATGATCTTGATAGAGATCGGAGTTGATGTTTGATGAAGGCCCTCGTCCGAACATGGTGATCCGAACACGGGGCGCAATTCCTGGTCGAACCAAGGTGAACAGTCGAGCTGGTGACGAAAATGCCAAAGTCGCAGTTGATCTGTAGGCGAGCCATCGATCCTTTTGTCGATCACACAGCGGAACTCTCAATGAAAGCACCAATGTCGGTGTGAAAACCGGCGGATCTTGGGTAGGGGGTCCCGAATTGTGCGTCTAGGCGGATGGTAACAGGAGACAAGGGACACAATGTTTTACCCAGGTTCGGGCCCTCTTGATGGAGGTAAAACCCTACGTCCTGCTTGATTAATATTGATGATATGGGTAGTACAAGAAGCTAGCCTATGGTATGATTGTTTGTATGTTCTCTATCGACTAGCCTGGCCTCGGTTTATATAATGCACCAGAGGCCTAGGATAACAAGAGTCCTAGCCGAATACGCCAGTGGGAAGGAGTCTTTGTCTTGATTGCCAAGTCTTGTGGAATCTTCCTTGCATGCAGCATTTGTCTGAACTGGCCCATGAGTATACGGCCACGGGGGTCCTCGACCCAATCTAATAGATTGGGAGACAACATGGTGAGTACCCCTTAGGCCAGGACACCGTCAGTCTCCAAACCCTCACAAACTTTCCAGGGGTAATCACAATGGTTTGATTCCTCACCGAAGAACTCGTACAGCCAAGGAGTCTCCAACCTCCAAGAGTAACAAGATCAAGGGAACCGCTCAAAACTTGCTCAAATCGCAAATTCCTTTTGTTGAGAGGAGGGGAAAGGGACGATCTATCTTTTGATTGAAACAACGCTCAAGAATCCTCACAAATGCACTCGGGATCTAGGATTTGGTGAAAGCAAGAGAGAGTGAGAGACAAAGCTGTTCTTGGAATCTTTTCACTGTGTTGGACAACCCTCACTCGAGTTGGGAGAAAGATATATATAGTCATAGCATGAAGTGGCCGTTGGGGGTGGGACTACTTCTGCCGCAAGCATAAGATCGTCCCTGGTGACCTCCTCATGTTTAAGCTCTACAAACCTTGGGTTCAAAGTACAGATATACGGCACCCGGAATTACACCATCGTCTCCTACAGATGCCACATTTTTCTCCCAAGGCCCATTTGATTTCAGTCTCTGAAGTTTACTAAGCCCTATGCTACTTGTGACCCTTGAAGAGGAAGGGTGATGTATAGTAGCAGATAGCATTTCCCTCAGTTAAGAACCAAGGTTTATTGAACCAGTAGGAGACACCATGCAAAGAACAAAAGCGGTACCTGCACATACAAAGCAAATGCTTGCACCCAACGAAGGCAAGAGGGTTGTCAATCCCCTTGCTCTCACAATTTGCAAGGATTAAATCTGATAGTGGTAGATAGATACAAAATAGAAAGTAAAAAATGTAACAAGTATTTTTAGGGTTTTAGTAAATATGGAAGATGGACCCTGGGGCCATAGTTTCACTATTGGCATCTCTGTCATGAGCATAACAACCGGGGGGGTAAACAAATTACTATTGAACAATTGATAGAATAATGCATAGTTATGATGATTCTTCGTGGCATGATCAATATATAGACATTATGTCTGAGACAAGTAGACCGAAAATCCATTTGCATCTATTAATATTACTCTAGCCCTTGACCGCTATCCAGCATGCATCGCAAGGTATTAAGTTCATAACAAACAGAGTAAATCTTGAAGCATGTTGACATAATGTAGACAAAGTAAGATCAAATGATATGTTCTAACCCTGTCGCTTCACCCTTAGTAACAACATTATAAATACGTGTCTTGCAACTTTTCCTGTCATAGAGTAAGGACACCGCAAGATTGAACCTACTACCAAGCACCTTAACCACTGAAGATAAATCGTTCTAATTGGCGAAAAGAGATAGATAGATCGGGGAGAAATACATGGCTATAAAATCACACAAGAATAAAGCACAGAGAAGACTCAAATACTTTTAAATGAAGGGAAAACTTTGTTTTTGCCACTCTAGCTTTTGCCAACTTTGCTTATGCCACTATAGAATTTGACATGTCACTTTTGCCACTCTTAGTTTTTGACAATACATCACAAATGCCATTCCGTGGCAAAAGCAATAACTTTTCATTTCACTTTTGCCACTCTTAGATTTTGACAATGTATCACAATTTCCACTCTAAAATTATTGCTTTTGCCATAGAATGGCAATTGTGATGTATTGTCAAAAACTAAGAGTGGCAAAAGTGATATGTCAAATTCTAGAGTGGCATAATCAAAGTGGTCAAAAGCTAGAGTGGTAGAAACAAAGTTTTCCCAATGGGAAAACTGAATTTGACATATCACTTTTGCCACTCTTAGTTTTTGACAATACATCACAATTGCCATTCTGTGGCAAAAGCAATAATTTTAGAGTGGCAATTGTGATACATTGTCAAAGTCTAAGAGTGCCAAAAGTGAAATGAAAAGTTATTGCTTTTGCCACGGAATGGCATTTGTGATGTATTGTCAAAAACTAAGAGTGGCAAAAGTGATATGTCAAATTTTATAGTGGCATAAGCAAACTTGGCAAAAGCTAGAGTGACAAAAACAAAGTTTTCCCAAAAATTATAGATAAGTTGCAGGCGTATCACCCAGTTGTCGGGTTAGCTAATTGAGTATTTAGGTGTTAAACCGCTGATTGTTGGTGTTAAACTATGCATTTTGGTCCGGGAACACCACCCTGAGGTTGTGCATGGGATGCTCATGTTGTCTTTAAACTCCACCTGTTAAGCTACTTTCGTGTTTGGTTCTATTTACATGCAGTAGTTATTCATGTGTTGTGTGATTAGCTGTTGATTTCTACTCTATATTGAGGTGAAGTGTGGTGGTAAGCCCACTAGATTTGAAAGGGGTGAGCACAACATCATATTTGCACACAATCAGACAAGTGTGATTTGCATGTCCTCCCTCTAAAGAAGATATGCAGGTAAGCAAATGACAGGTATAAAAGTGCTCAGTGGTGTAATGAAGCATACCAAATGACGTGCAGAACATGATTTTTGCCCTTGCGCTGCATTTGCTCAGTTTGTCCCAACTCAGCCACTGATGCACATACCTAAAAATCCATGCAACTAGCCAAACAGACCCCAAATCAACGCCACCAACCTCCAAATATGGGGGGCCGCGTGGTGAAAGTGGAGCGTCCTCCAGCATATAACAACTCTGCTAAGTTGATGTTATCCTATTTTTACATTGAGTTTCACATTTGAATCTAATGTATCTTTTAAACCGAAAGTCAAATTTAAATTACAATTGCATATTCGTGTTCCTTGTGATGAGAGCTTTGCAATAAGATCAGTTTTAAATACGTTTCTTGAAAACTTCACCAACTTTCAACTAATGAAACTTAATAGAAACGAACGGCAAATTCACAACTTTCAAAAACTAAAAATTAAAAACTGTGTAGAAAATCATACGAGTTTGTAGACCAGGAAGTAATCGCGCGAACGGGCACGGCTTGGGAGGTGTGTTCCGTCGGACCTACATACATTGCGAATTTTCTTGGTCGAAGCACCAAATAAACTATTAAGTTCTACCCATTCCATTTATTTCAAACTTTCCAACGATGTTCGTTCATCGTGAGAAGATGTCCCCATCGACTACGAGGCATCTGTGATTTTTTTTTAAATGGAGGCATGCCCCCGGCCTATGCAAAAAAAAGAGAGATTTTCACTTCCCGGTCTCTGCACCAACTAGGGATACATACGACCATTTTCGTATGAGTACCAAGATAAACATGGTCCTCAGATTTTTTTTTTAAATGAGTATCAAGAAATTTCTTGATGAGTGGTTCCACCACACACCAAACTTGATCCTCAATAAATGAGGAAAAAACCATGTGCATCATCTGTCAATTTTAGGAATTGAACTCGGGTCATTAGGCTGCACAACCGCATTGCCCAACCACTGAGGCAAGGCTCTTTTTGCAAATCTTAAGATGTAATGCCGGTACAATAGGGATAGAATGTGTGTCGTGTGTTCATGAAGAGTAGCGTATGTGCATGTATGTGGACATCTCTGAGTTTACATTAAAAAATAGTTCTATCCACTCGGAAGGTAGAGTATTAGGCCAACTCCACCGCGCGACCCCAAACGGACGTCCGTTTTATCCGGTTTTTGTCCCTTTGGGTAGAGATTTGGGGTCGTGTCCGGGCCTGTCCTGAGATGCGGTGGCCGTGCGCCCAGCGCGCGGCCGCATCCTTTTGCCCCATCCTGTCCGTCAGGGCCAAGAATTGCCCAAATTTGCATGAAAACTAGTTTTGAACCCAAATATTTGTCTGAAAATTAAAATAGTTTTTTACAACCCAATTAAAATTGTCTTTAATAAAATAGTTTGACAACCAAATCGAAATTGTCTTGACTGAACATAAAATGGACAAATACATCTATTGGTTGCCAACGTGATCCCACACGTGCTCAACCAAGTCATTTTGAAGATTCACATGAGTGTGCCAATCACGCATCTCACGGTGGAATTGGGCAAACTGTTCAAATATGGCCGGGTCTTGGTGCAGGGGCTCAATATTTTCACCTTGATAATCAAATCCTTGGTCGAAGATACTCTCATCACGCTCGTCCTCAACGATCATGTTGTGCATTATCACACAAGCAGTCATCATCTCCCAAAGCTTTCTTTCATCCCATGACAGTGCAGGGTTTCGAACGATACCCCACCGGGATTGAAGCACACCAAAAGCACGTTCCACATCCTTTCTAACACTCTCTTGTATTTGGGCAAATCTCTTTCTCTTCTCACTTTGGGGTTTCGAGATTGTCTTCACAAAAGTTGACCACTCAGGATATATACCATCTGCTAGATAGTATCCCTTGTTGTAATGGTGGCCGTTGATCTCAAAGTTGACAGGTGGGGAGTGGCCTTCTGCAAGCCTCGCGAAGACCGGAGAACGCTGCAGGATGTTCATATCATTGTGAACTACCAGTGCAGCCACCACAAGATCGTCATCATCCGACGACGAATCGTCCGATGAACAAAGAAAGTGATGGAAGAAAAACTCGTCTCCACTGTCCATACCTTTGTTGGCAAAAGGTCGAACACCTTGCGGTCGTGGTGGCGAAGAGGCCGCGATGATCACCTCGACGCAGCAGGGTGGTTGCGGCCGGCTACAGGCCGCTCTGGAGCTCTCGTCGGAATCTGCCTCGGCCGCCGTGGTACGTCGCCGGCAGTCGTGTCCGCTCTGCCACCGGCAAGGACGGCCACGGCCAAACCTCCTCCGATCGACGACCAAAACTACGGCGGAAGCGCGGGCGTGGTGGCGGCCATGTCGAGACGTGGTTTGGTATGGACGGCGGGGGGGCTGCGCGGTGAGGAGGCGGCCGGAGAATAGCGGCGGTGCCGACGGCGGGGCGGGGCAAGGAGAGAGGGTGAAGCGTTGGAAGCGGAGGGACTGCTAGTGTCCCCGACAGGCGGGCCAGGGGAGGACAAGCGCGCGCGTCCCGCCCGTCCGCGCGCTGTCCGTTTCACCCCAAAACCAGCGCAAGTTTGGGCCGCGGATGGGTCGAAAGCAGACACAAAGCGGACAAAAGTCCGTTTGCTCCCGCGCGCTGGGCCGTCTTTTTTGTCCCTTTTACCTTAAACGGATAGGGTCGCGCGGTGGAGTTGGCCTTACTTCGTGGAAACGAGTAGGAGGAATGGAGGATGCATGACGTGATTGAGATTGCTCGTTTTGCTGCTCTGAAAAGCGAAAAGGGCGGGCATGGCATTGATCAATCTAAACTGTCTTTGCCGTGCTGGACGGAGCAAATCATTCTTGCATGCATGCACGCGTGCCTCGATCGATCGTGGTCGTTGAGTGGAGATGTACGAGAGAGTACGGTGTTTCGGAATTCTCGGATGATTGATGAGTGGATTCATAGCTGGAATTATATCTACCACTTCTTTCGATAGAAAAACAGAAAGGAAGCCATGCACAATGCACATTGGGCGGGCCTGCGTACTGGTGACCAGTACAGTACCGCTGTCCGCTGACCACTGATGGATCGAGTAAATGCGCGCGCCAACACAAGCTATCTAGCTACCTATATAGCTTGAGTACTCCGGTATGATGACTGCGTAATTTTGATCGCCGATGAAATGCACGTACGTGCAAGCCATGCATTGATGCTGAGTCTGAGAGGAAAATGTTGGAGTTTAGACTTGAGCTAGATCTCGAGCGTACGCAACGAACTTCCGTGTAAACAACTTTCATTAGCGAATGGCTCAATCTATGTTTAGACAGTACAAAAAATAGTAGGAAAACGCAGGAATATGATGCATGTCACGCGGTATGTTTCTTTCCTGTTGGATCTTAAAACACACACTATTCTTCAGTCGCAAAAAGAAAAACATTATTCTTCAAGTCGTATTTTTTTTGCAAGAAAACTTTCAATCTATTCATCAACTATAACGTAAAACAAAGAACACCGAAAATAAATTACATCCAGGCCCGCTGTCATCGCCCCTCCCTTCACATGCCCTTCGACGAGGCTAGACGCACCGCCGAAACGGAGGCTAGGCGGTGAGAACATTATTCTATCTTGAGAGAGCCGCCGCTGCCATGTCTTCCTGAGCAGGAAACAAACGCTAAACGGACATAAGAAGACACTTAAAAACAGAGATGGAGCTCTTCAGCCGGTAAGGGCCGAGATCCATCGTGTCTCCATCGCCTAAGACCATAGGAGACGGGTAGACCTGCGGCGGATACCCTTATCCTAATAAGTTTTTTGCTCGCAGTATATGTGGGTAATGGCTACCATTTGCCATCCCTAAACGCAGGCGTACGATATGCGTGCGTTCTCTTCAAGTCATATTGGATCTTTAAAATACTTTGGAATAAAAATGCATTGAAGTTAATAAAGGAAAAAAAATATAAGTACTTATTTATGGTCGAATCCGAAAGCATAGGAATGCACTCTAGGTTCCTGCAAAAAAAGCACCGTGGGGGTTGGGCGTGATCAAAGGAGTTTCTAGTTATATAATTTTTGTCACATGTAACTCATATTTTATTAGATAAATTTATGATCAAAATTTGACTCATATATGGTGGGGTAGGTGGGGTTTCTAAACCCGAAGAGAAGAAGTAATGAACAAATCTAAGATTTTGGCACTTCATAAGTTCACGTATATGAAATGAAATCGAAATAAGTAATTTCAGACTAGGTGAGTATTTTCTATAAGTAGTAATTATGTATGTGCACGAATTGAGCCTAGCTCGGACGGTTAGGTTGCTTGTGGTGAAACCAATCAGTCATGGTTCAAGTCACATAAATCATTGAAGCCCAGGGGTGAGCCTTATGATCTAAGCTATGACCTTAAATTTGTTCAAAATTAGTTATGTTTCTTAAGGGGATGCTTCATAGGATTTGGGACTAGGCCCTAGGTTGGAACCCAGGCTGCCCGGGGTGTAGTTCCGCCACTGGGTGGTCGCATGTTTCTGGATTTATTTTGGGCCATCCGACGATGTGCGTTCAAGCTATGTTTCATCGATTACGAAGACGTCTGTGACGACTTCGTCAATCACAAGATGTTGTGTCGGCTCAGTATCTCGGTGATACTCATAGGGTAGGGTGTGCGTTCCTAGGATTGAGTGTGCGTATATGTGGGCATCTCGTTTGTACTATGTTAAAAAAAAGTAATTATGCATGGGAATGTACGTTAACATTAGACAATATATTAAATGTATTGCACATTCATATTAGACACAGTGTAAATTGTATGTTGATATTGGATATGATGTAATTACTTGGTTAATAATGATGCTGATATTAGACATGATATCTTTTTGACAGCTATATTACTCCGTAGACATAATATTAATTAGTAGAGGATGCTAATCATATTTAACGCTAACATCGAAGGTCGTAGATCCTTTGGATAGTCGCAATAGAATGGATGAGATTTGTTGGATTTTCAGAACTTGCTCCTTTTATAATGACATCACGAGGCAGATGACCTTTTTTGTTATTGCCACAATCAAAAATTTTGGGTGTTGGTCTGAGCTATATTTTATCTTTTCTTTTTTAGCACGTTTGTTGGTATGGAATGCATCCCATGTCGTTAACAAGATAGTTCAGTTATGCGGTCGGCGCTGTCCATTGAATTGTTACTTTTTTTCCGACGAAGGAAATATATTAATATCAAGAAGATACCAATTATACCTGGCCTCTGTACCAACAAGATGTCTAAAAACATCAAGGATACACACAATCAAAAAAGAAAATAAAGAGAACAGAAGAAAATGTACCAATCACTAGCAACAATGGCACTCTAACCATCACCGAAAACAACACTCGGATTACAAAAAAGGTTCTCCAAAAGCAACGCCTTCAAGAAGGAAACAATGCACAAACGTTGTCGTTACCTGATCGAAGATCTTAGGTTTTCACCCTGAAGAAAGTTCGAATTCACCTAAAAACAATGCCTTCAACAAGGTCATTGCCAGGAACAACCAGTAACGGCCAGGCCTTGGGTTTTCACCCTGGGAATCGAGACTCGGTACTTGAGGAGCACCACCAAATTTGCAATCCTCCAGTATTGTCGCCCTCGCTTGCCGAGGCCGCTGTTGCAAGTCACCAAACACCTAGCTCACAGTCTTCAACGCATCCAATACACCGTTGCGCCAACGCTTCGAGACCTCCAGTCACAGCCGCCATGACTTCCTCCGCCTCTATCAATGCATTGTGAATCCTGACTTAGACGTGTCCTATGACTCGGATAAGAAAGCGAAGTTTCGCGCCGCACCCCTTGAAGCCGTGATGGCTGGTAATGTGAGCGCATGCGGCCGCAATCTTCCGATATAGATATCCAGAGACGCCAATCCGTATAGATCTCCAATGAGGAAGACCAGAGAAATCATGTCGCCTTGGCCTGGAGCCATCCCATGGCGGCACCACACCCGAGACCAGTTTGTACGTCGATCGGGCGGCACCGAACCATGGGAGAGGGTCACCAACGGCACACCCAGTGCCCGATGTCAACAAAGGGGTGGTGCGCCGGCAGGCTAGCCGGCCGCTGATCTTCTCCACACAGGCACAGAGTGCATGTGCATGGCCCTGATGGTGGAGCGACATGCATCCAAACTAGCAATGGTACATGTGTTGCATGCTTGGCATGCATGAGGTGTGAACGAATGAATCTTGCCGCGTATCTTGTGCGACGCAGCCGTGATCCGCGGAGATGACTGCAGATCCAAAGACCGGCGGCCTGCCAATGCCGCTGGCCGTAGCCAGATCGAGGGCCGGGATGCAGGACGGTGATGAACAGATCGGGAGCAATCTTGGTAGGGTTGAGTTGAAGACCGAAAGGCTACAGAAATAAAAAAGATAAGTGGACATGCCCCACCGTCGCCGTCTGCCATGCGACGGCCTCCTTCGTCGGTGGCGTGGTGAACGGGGAGGCGGGGAAGGGCCTTGTAAGGTCCCGGCGGTGGCGCCTCCGGAGTCGCCCTAAGCAACCCGGGAGGCAGTTCCTTTGTGTGGTATGCGACCCAATCCTCACCGGCAACGTGCGTGACAATCCTGCATCTTTGGGGCCTTTGTTGACATCAGATTTTGGCAAGGCATAAAATAAAATAAGATGACTTCAAGTGAAAGGGTTTTCAGCATGGAAAGTTTAATATCGCCGAGTGGAACAATTTTGATGTTTAGGTTATGATCATCCGAACCCATCTTAGGAATCAATATTGTACTCCGAGTGGCAGAATCCAATGTTCCGAGTGGTTTTCGGCTGACCACGCATTCAAAACGACCTCGGATGAAGGAGCACTCTAAAAGAATTGTCTTCGCCTCGTCGAGGCAATTGATTTTGATATATAAATCATCTCAATCCGTCTTCGTATGCAAAAGTTGAAGGCAATACACTGCAGACGGGACCTAAACGGAAATATGGCGCGAGGTACCAGACACCTTGTCTGATGGGTCGCGCGAGCAATTCGGCCCTTAAGAAGGCCTTGAATCGAAAAACCTTCAACACAAGAAAATTTCGTCTCGTCGAGCCTATCGATTTTCATATATAACTTGTCTCGATCCGAGGTCGTATGAGACCTGGAGAGACAAATCAAGATCAGGCTATGTTTTCATTCGGGAAATCCGAGTGAAAAGATTACCGTCGGAATGAAAACTTGCCGATCGAGTAAGATATTGTCTTTCGAGTGAAAATATAGTCATCCGAGTGAAAGATTGTCTTCTAAGTGAAAATATAGTCATTCGAGTGAAAGATTATCTTCCAAGTGAAAATTTTGCCATCCGAGTGAAAGATTCTGACATCCGAGTGAAAAAGCCCAGTCGGACGATCCGAGTGAAAGACTCCAATATCCGAGTGGATGAGCTCGAATCCAAGTGAACTGAACATGTGCCCGAAAGTTTATCAAGATGATCTCAGATGGAGAAGTGTTCAATATGGAAGTTGTGCGTATCGTCAAAACTGTAAACTTTGGTTTTCGGAGTCATCATCATCAGAGATAGTATATGGCGTGCAAATTCACTACGAGAATCGGGTAATCCAGTCCGCTACAAAACCGAGTCCTACTAGAAGGTAAAGATGACCTCGAAAAGTATTTAAGATGGCCTTATTTAAAAAAGTGATCAAAATGAGAGTTGTTCGTCTTGTCGAGGCGCACAAGTTTGATATTTGGGTCGTCTTGATCGGAGATCATATGCAAACTCGACGGCCCGCGCAAGGAGGAAGACAGAAGTTGGGCCAGATTCAGACTGAATCCGAGTTGGAATAAAACTAGGACTCTAGGATGTGAATTGATGTAATTATTTTGTAAGGAAAGCCTAGATGAATCTTTTACTTGTACGGGAAGTCCAGCCGCCTCTTATATATGTTGGGGGTGATGGCCGATTGAACAACACACAATCGAACAAATCAATATACTACTTTTTCAGTCTACGTTTTATCTCTCCACCGTTTTTCACTCTCATTCTTCGCTGTTCCTCAAGTTTGAGAGCTGCGATTCCCGAGGCTCTAGGAACGAGCGAATCGACCTAGGGCAGCTCATAGCAGCCGCACTCCCTGACGGGGTCCCTCCCAGGCGTGCGGGGTTTCGGGTCTCAAAAGCGCCCGCCGACTGTCCTACGTATCGCGTTGTCGGTCGGGTCTCCTTCGACGTGAGCTGTGATGCATCACCCCCGACATCGAGGATACACGTGACGTGTTCGTGTGTCAACACACTTTTTGGCGACTCCGCTGGGGCTTGAAGATCAATCGTCGTCATCCACCATGTCCGATCTTCCCAAGCCATCTGAGGTAGACGCCGATAACATCGTTAAGCCCAGTCTTGATGAGATATCGGCCGATCATCGCCAAGTCTATGAGGAGTACAAGAAGGCGCGCGAGGAGAAGGACTTGCAGGAGTTACTTGCAAAGTTCAAGAGGGATCGCCAAGGCAACATCACTCTGATTGAAGAAATCAAGTTCCCTCCTCTTCAGGCCGAGCAGGTTAAACCCTCTGTGAGTACTACCTTTTCTCCTGAGCAGTGGGTTGAGATTGAGAGTCGCATTGCTGATGGTAACAATCTAGTCTATCAAACTTTCATAGAAAATACTAATGTTCAGAAGAATATATTTCAATCGTCTAGTGGTAATGATGGTGTAGCTGCTAGTGTGCAAAATCCTAATCTGGCTTTACCTATCTCATCGGCGCCTCCCATGCCGATGACTTATTATCCTACCCAGACAAATCAGATTGTGACTGCACCCATTAATCCTATTATGAGCATGCTAGGTTCAGTGGAAACGCCAAACCAAACCCTACCTACAGCTACAACCACTCGATCACTACCAAATTATGGGTCGACATACATGCCAAAAATCCTACCTACAGCTAGTAACCCTACTCCTCCTATGCCACTGCCACAAGCTGCATCGTCCATTATGGATGATGGTCTAGCTAATCTTAGAGAGGAGATCGCTAAGATGCTTCGTGAGAATTTTGGAGTTGAGTTACCTCGGAATCGGATTTACCAAAAGTCGTACCCCGAGTACTTTGATGCCATCCAGTGCCCTCCAGGATATAAAATTCCAGATTTTGTTAAGTTTAATGGAGAAGGCACAAAAACCACATGGGATCATGTTAGTCAATATTTAGCACAATTGGGTGAGGCATGCTCATTGAATGAATCGAAAGTGCGTGTATTTCCTTTATCATTAACTGGCACCGCATTTTCATGGTTTTCTTATTTACCACATGGTTCCATTCAGGTTTGGTCGCAGCTAGAGCAGAAATTTCATGATTACTTTTATAGCGGTGACAATGAACTCAAGTTATCACATCTAACATTGGTTAAACAAAAGCATGATGAATCGGTCTCCGATTATGTCAAGAGATTCAGAGAAACAAAAAACCGGTGTTTTAGTTTGGTGATAACCGAGAGGGACTTGGCGGGCCTAGTGCTGAGTGGTTTGAGAACTCCCATTAGAGAAAAGCTAGAAGGTTATGAGTTCTTAAATATCAACCAAGTCTTACAAAGGGCTTTGGCTCAGGAAAGCCGAAGCAAAGATCTCAAATAAATGCATAGATACAAAGCCAATCGTCCAAAGAGAATATGGTTGAATATGATAGTGATCTCGGACGATGAGGGTGATGTTTTTGCTACTGAATTTGTTTGGCCATCTAAGGCCAAACCCTTTACTTGCAATGATCTGAAACCGATTCATAAGAATCGTGATGAAGAGATGAAGTTTACTTTAAACATTGCTAAGTGTGATAGAATATTTGATGCTTTGCTGCAAGCTAAAATTATTAGGATATCTCGTACTTTACCGCCGTTTGAAGAGCTAGTGCTTATTGCAAGTATCATAATTCTTTTTCTCATGTTACTAACGATTGCAATGTTTTTCGACGACAGATACAATCGGCCATTAATGACGGACGATTGAACTTTTCTGAGACGCAAGTTGATAAACAACCTTTTCCAATGAATACCATGGATTTGGAGGGGAAGAAGCAACTCATTCGGCCAAAGGTAGCCAAATCTGCTAATAAAGCTAATGTCATTGTTGGTGAGCCTAGGGAAGACAAGGAGGGCAACAAGGTCTTGGGGAGACAGGTTGTGCTTGATAAGGAACCCAATGACAAGGAAGTGACCAAAATCACCATCAAGAATCCTACACTCAGGGGGGAGGGCAACTACAAGTGCAAGAAAATCCTACACTCGGGGGGCAAATACAAGTGCAAGAAAATGCTCATGTGAAATTTGTCAAGCCCAAGAGTCCAGAAGTTGGCAAGAGGAAAAGTAATGAAGTTAAAGTACAACGCAAGCGGATCAAACCAACTTTTGATATGTTGCCGTCCAAATATGCCAATCAGTCGGCTGGTTCCAGCTCTAACCGGCCATCTTACTTGAAGCGACCAAGGTCACCATCAGATGATATGCTCAGTCAGAAACCGAGTGGACCAAAGGCACTTTTCCAGAAGAGCAGAGGCAAACTGTTTGGGACCGACTTGAATACTCATATAATGGCCGACTGAACATCGTTAACTATCAGTCGGCTGGTCAAAATATGCGACCGGGTGGAAACTATCCGAGTGTAAGAATGCACCCAGGTGGAAGCTATCTGAGTGAAAAAAATGTGGCCAAGTAGATTCCATCCGAGTGAATTCCATCCGAGTGGATTCCATCCGAGTGAACTCCGTCCGAGTGCATTCCGTCCGAGTGCATTCCATCAGAGTGACATACATCCGAGTGGATTCCATCAGAGTAAAAAGGTGCGCCCGAGTGGAAATTTCATGCATATGGAAAGTCGAAAAGAATGGCGTGTTAAGTCACCAAGTATTGCAGCAGTTGAGTCAGGAAAAGGCAAGGAGAAAATGGATGCCTGATACGTCTCCAATGTATCTACTTTTCCAAACACGTTTGCCCTTGTTTTGGACTCTAACTTGCATGATTTGAATGGAACTAACCCGGACTGACGCTGTTTTCAGCAGAATTGCCATGGTGTTATTTTTATGCAGAAATAAAGTTCTCGAAATGACCTTAAAATCCACGGAGACATGTTTTGGAAATAATAAAAATACTGGCGAAAGCATCAACATTAGGGGGCCCACACCCTGTTCACAAGGGTACAGGGTGCACCCACCCCCCTGGGGCATGCCCCCTGCTTCGTGGGCCCCCTGAGACTCCACCGACCTCAACTCCAACTCCATATATTCATGTTTGGGGAGAAACAAATCAAGGAGAAGGATTCATCACGTTTTACGATACGGAGCCGCTGCCAAACCCTAATCTCTCTCGGGAGAGCTGATCTGGAGTCCGTTCGGGGCTCCGGAGAGGGGAATCCATCGCCATCATCATCACCAACCTTCCTCCATCACCAATTTCATGATGCTCACCGTCGTCCGTGAGTAATTCCATCATAGGCCTGCTGGACGATGATGAGTTGGATGAGATTTACCATGTAATCAAGTTAGCTTTGTTAGGATTTGATCCCCTAGTATCCATTACTAAACAGTATAACGGGGCTAGTTAGGAGCCTCCACAGCAATTTGTGATCCTAAACCGTCCGATTCAGCGTATAAACGAATCAGATCATTCCAACCTCATGCAATTTTCCTTTGCGCCTCGTTCGCTCGCTAAAGCTAGCTGAAGTCGAACCAACGTCAAAAGGGCCACTGCTCCGCAGACTTATTTTGGTGCCTTCTGATGCTCCAGGCTGTAGTGGGCCATGAGGCCATGTGGTAAGTTGTTGTTTTTCTTTTCATGAGACCGACCGCACTTTCGATCCGTGGCGCTACAACCATATTTGGTGATAAAAAGTAGCGCTGCAGCTGCGCCTACCTTTGTCTAAATTCTTTTTGGCTACCTATATGGCTTGACTGCATCATTCTTTGTTACTTATATTCCTCTACTACACAGCCCCTCTCAGAAAAAAAAGCCTCTACTGCACATCATCTGCCATTCCAAGGCTACAACGAACAATGACACATACCAGGTACCACACAGATATGATCGACCACGTATTCAAATGCCTTAGCAAATGGTATGCATAGACAAAACAAATGCACAATGACATTCCAGTGTTGACTTAGATGGCGTTATCACCTGTCTCAGTTTTGCAACTTATACCTAAAGTTTCAATGTTGCCCAACTATTTATAGAAGCAGGTTCATTTTTCTCTTTTCTATGATGTCCAGATTTTCTCATACATTTATATTGTCCTTCCAATAAAATACGCGGGCGCAGGAATGCGCGCCTTCACATTCTAGTTATGTTCTAAGATTGATGTTGCTATGACTTTGCTATTCTTAATGCTTGTCACTAGGTCCTGAGTGCCATGATTTCAGATCTGAACCTATTATGTTTTCATGAATATATGTGAGTTCTTGATCCTGTCTTGCAAGTCAATAGTCACCTACTATGTGTTATGATCCGGCAACCCCGAAGTGACAATAATCGGGACCACTCCCGGTGATGACAGTAGTTTGAGGAGTTCATGTATTGACTAAGTGTTAATGCTTTGTTCCGGTTCTCTATTAAAAGGAGGCCTTAATATCCCTTAGTTTCCAATAGGACCCCGCTGCCACGGGAGGGTAGGACAAATGATGTCATGCAAGTTCTTTGCCATAAGCACGTATGACTATATTCGGAATACATGCCTACATTACATTGATGAACTGGAGCTAGTTCCGTGTCACCCTATATTATAACTGTTGCATGAGGAATCGCATCCGATATAATTATCCATCATTGATCCATTGCCCACGAGCTTTTCACATATTGATCTTTGCTTAGTTACTTTTCTGTTGCCACTGTTAGGATTGCTACAAAAACTACTACTGTTACTTTTGCCACCATTACCGTTACTTCCATACTACTTTGCTACTAAATAATTTGCTACAGATATCAAGTCTTGCAGGTGTGGTTGAATTGACAACTCAGCTGCTAATACTTGAGAATATTCTTTGGCTCCCCTTGTGTCGAATCAATAAATTTGGGTTGAATACTCTACCCTCAAAAACTGTTGCGATCCCCTATACTTGTGGGTTATCAAGACTATTTTCTGGCGCCGTTGCCGGGGAGCATAGCTCTATTCTTTGAGTCACTTGGGATTTATATCTGTTGATCACTATGAGGAACTTGAAAGATGAAAAAACCAAGATTTATCCCTCAACTACGAGGGGAGGTAAGGAACTGCCATCTAGCTCTGCACTTGATTCACCTTCTATTATGAGTAAATTTGCGACACCTATACCTGCTATTGATTCTGATATGTCGCATGTTATTGGTGATGCCACTTCTGCTATGCATGATGCTTATGATGAAACTACTTCTATGCTTAATGATACTGTGCCATTAGGTGAATTTCTTGATGAACGACATGCTAGGGTTAGAGAAAATGAAATTATTGAAACTGATAATATTGATGAAAGTGATGAAGAAGATTCCCCCCCCCCCTAGATATGAATTTCCTGATGTGCATGAGGGTTATGCTATGGATGAAGAAACTGCTAGAGATCTTTTTGCTTGCAAAGATAGATATGATCTTAAGAAACTGTTAGCTAAGCTGGAAGAAAAATCTTTGAATGCTAGAATGAAATATGGCCCTGCTTTTGCTACTTCACCTATCTGTATTTCTGAAAAGGATTATGATTTCTCTATCGATCCTGAGTTAATTACTTTGGTTGAATCTGATCCTTTTTATGGCTATGAATCTGAAACTGTTGTGGCACATCTTACTAAATGGAATGATATGGCCACCCTATTCACTCATGAGGAAAAAATTCATTACTACTATATCCTTAAGTTATTTCCGTTCTCATTAAAGGGTGATGCTAAAATATGGTTTAATTCTCTTGCTCCTGGTTGTCTGCATAGTCCCCAGGATATGATTTTTTACTTCTCTGCTAAATATTTCCCCACACATAAGAAACAAGCTGCCTTAAGGGAAATATGTAATTTTGTGCAAATTGAAGAAGAGAGTCTCCCACAAGCTTTGGGGAGGCTTCTCCAATTACTTAATGCTTTGCTTGATCATCCTCTCAAGAAAAATGAAATACTTGATATCTTTTATAATGGACTAATCGATGCTTCCAGAGACCACCTAGATAGTTGTGTTGGTTGTGTTTTCAAGGAAAGAACTACTCCCTCCTTTCCGGTTTATAAGGCTCAATTCAAAAATATCACCAACCAAGGTAGATGGTGAATGGTGGAATACTTTTTGTAGTTTGCAAAAGCACCCAATTAATGCTCTTGTTTTCCTCAAAAAGTATGTTTACCAATGCATTAATTGCAATGCATGCATACATAAATTACGTGCATTGGTCAATTTTCTCTTAATACTTGCATGCATTGATTTAATGCACCTTGGAATTTGAACATGTGATGGGAAACAATCAAATTGAGCCTTATAAAATGGAAAAACTAAAATTTTGAGATAAGCCCTGTAAACCGGAAAGGAGGGAGTATTGAGCAAGCTGAGTTGCTATTCAATAATATATTGAGTAATGATAATGATTGGACACTTCCTGAACCAACTCCTAAGCCAACTCCGAAGAAAAGGGGTATTCTATTTCTCAGTCCTCAAGATATGCAAGAGGCAAAGAAATATATGAATGAAAAGGGTATTAAAGCTGAAGATGTTAAGAATTTACCACCTATTGAAGAAATACATGGTCTTGATAACCCGACACAGGTAGTAAAGGTAAATTCTCTCTATAGATTTGATGAGGGTGATATTCCTCGTAATAAGTCTGCTAGCCAATGCTTAGATGAGTTTGATAATTTTATTGTTAAAACTTCAATGCTTATGTTGGTAGACAATTGAAGTGTAATGCTTATATGATTGAACACGTGAGTGATTATATGTCTAGAGTTAAAGGTGAACTTAAAATTATTAGTAAACATGCCTCTATGGTTACCACTCAGGTAGAACAAGTGCTTAAAGCTCAAAATGATTTGCTCAATGAATTAAATAATAAGAAAAATGATAATGTCGTTAGAGTTGTGACTAGAGGGGGCAGAATGACTCAGGAACCTTTGTATCCTGAGGGCCACCATAAGAGATTTGAGCAAGATTCTCAGAGAGGTAATGTTGAACACCTAGTCCTTCTAAGAAGAAGAAAAAGAAAAAGGACAGGACTTTGGATGCTTCTAGTGAACCTGTTGTTGACCCACCTGAGAATCCCAATGATATCTCTATTTTTGATGCTGAAACACAATCTGGTGATGAACATGAATCCAGTGATAATGTTATGATGATGTTCATGTTGATGCTCAACCTAGCAATGACAATGATGTAGAGATTGAACCTGCTGTTGATCTTGATAACCCACAATCAAAGAATCAACATTATGATAAGAGAGACTTCGTTGCTAGGAAGCACGGTAGAGAAAGAGAACCATGGGTTCAGAAACCCATGCCCTTTCCTCCTAAGCCATCCAAGAAAAAGGATGATGAGGATTTTGAGCGCTTTGCTGAAATGATTAGACCTATCTTTTTGTGTATGCGTTTGACCGATATGCTTAAAATTTCTCATTATGCTAAGTATATGAAAGAAATTGTTACAAATAAAAGAAAGATACCGGAAGCTGAAATTTCCACCGTGCTTGCCAATTATACTTTTAAAGGTGGAATACCAAAGAAACTAGGAGATCCAGGAGTACCAACTATACCATGCTCCATTAAAAGAAACTATGTTAAAACTGCTTTATGTGATCTTGGAGCCGGTGTTAGGTGTTATGCCTCTCTCTTTATATCGTGGACTTGATTTGAATAAGTTGACACCTATCGAAATATCTTTGCAAATGGCCGATAAATCAACTGCTATACCTGTCGGCATTTGTGAGGATGTGCCTGTTGTGGTTGCAAACGTTACTATTTTAACGGACTTCGTTATTCTTGATATTCGTGAGGATGATAGTATGTCGATTATCCTTGGTAGACCCTTTTTGAATACTGCAGGGGCTGTTATTGATTGCAACAAAGGCAATGCCACTTTTCATGTTAACGGTAATGAGCATACGGTACACACTTTCCGAGGAAACAACCTCAAGTCCATAGTATCAATTCTTTTGGAAAAATTTCAATGATTACTATCGGAGGTTTTAATTCCCCTTTGTACCATCAAGAAGAAATATGATATTCTTATTGTTGGGGACATACATATCCCCGTTGAGGTAACCTAGTGTTATTCTAAAATTCTCCGGATTCATGCGATTCGGAAAGAGTTTGTTAACAAGACTTGATCAACCTTGTTAGTGGATTCCTTTTGATGAGCATGAGATGGATGAAGCTAGAAAGCATAACTATTTCTACCCTCCTTTTACTTTCTGTTATTTAGATTAAATAAAGCAAAAATAGTATTTTCTATTTGTTATCTAAATTATCCTTGCAATAAAAAATACCCCGAAAATAAAAGTTCTCCAAACGTCCCGAAAATGAAATATGATTTTTTGTAGAATATTTAAGGATACCTGGCACTAAGAACACACCATGGGGCCCCACCATTTGGCCACGAGGGTGCAGGGCGCGACCACCCCCTGCCTCGTGGGCCCCACATGGACCCCCTCCACTTATTCCTGCACCCACTCACTTCGTCTTCCTCGAGAAAAATCCTCCCATAGCTCAAACCCGTGTTCTAGCTCACCTTGCTGCCATTTTTTATCTCCTTGCTCAAAGCTCCATTCACAAAACTGTTTTGGGGGATTGTTCCTCGGTATGTGACTCCTCCAATGGTCCAATTAGTTTTTGTTCTAGTGCTTTATTTATTGCAAATTTTTGCTGCTTAGGTGACCCTGTTCTTGAGCTTGCATGTCAAATTTATATGTTCCAAAGTAGTTCTAATGCATGATATAGTCTCTAGGAACTTGTGGGAGTAGTTGCTATCGATCTTGTTTAGTTTTATTTACTTTTATTTTGAGTCACTAAAAATTTCAGAAATTTTTTAGAGAAAGAAAATGATAGAGATTTTTGAGGGGCTCTTCGAGCCGAAGCTCGAAGGATAAGAAGAATGAACAGAACAAAAAGCCCAAATACAATCTTCCTCGCACTACGAAGGTCCGGCCGTGCGAATGGCCTTGTGATGCGCTCTTGAGAGCCGCCGAAATTTATGATGATTTTTATCACTTGGTTGAGAATGCAGGCCTCACCGACTTCCTCCACGACCAGCGCGAACAGTATCTCCTACTCACTAATATTTTTGTGCAAATCTTTTATTTTCATGCTAAGAAATCACCACCTTCAGTGGAGTTTCATTTATATGATGAGGTTAAGGAGATGTCACTCTATGATTTTCGTCGGGTCTGCAAGATACCCTTTTTAGGCAGCATCAAGGAACCACATCGTAGTGATGTGGAGGAATTTATTGATAAAATTGCTGTAGGGGAAACGAGGAAAGTTTCCGATGAAAGAATTACTAGTATACATTTTCCTGTTCTACGTTACTTTGCGATATTTGCTAGTAGATGCTTAATTGGTCGCGGGAACAATGGAAATCTTAGTGCTCCTGATCTTGTCATTTTGCACCATGCTTTATTTCATGATACAACTTTCAGTTTAGGCGCTATTGTTGCTAAACGATTAAGTCTGAACCATACAAAGGGCCCTATCTTCGGAGGCATCTTTGCTTCACGCCTTGCTGCACTCTTTGAAATACCTATTAGGCATTATGAGAAAGAGGAAAAGTTGTTGCCCCCTATTTTTCTAGATTATAAGAGTATGGTAGCACATGAATTTATTGTTAAAAATAAGAAGAAGATGCTTAAGTACAATTTGATATTTGATAAAACTCACTATTGGATTATTACCTTGCCTTCGCCCTCTTTGTTTAACATACTTTCAGGCACGTACCTCATCTTTCCCGAGCACATTTATGCATACTGGAGGCTGGCGCAAGTTCCAGAGCCTGAGCCTGAGCCACCACTTGACCCCTATCGACAATCTATTCAGCCAGTGGCACCCAGAGGACACTCCTCCGTACACCGGATAGAGTAGCTTTGATCCGTGGGCCTAGACCAACTTAGGCCAAAAGCCTAAGCTTGGGGGAGTACGTATTTCTCACTGACATTACATTCGTGTTCACACACTCATGCCAGTTGTCGGTGCTCATACTTTTCATTGTACTATCCATGCTAGTTTATTTTGTTTTCTAAACATTCTTCTTGTGTGTTTGAAAAACCTTAAGAAAAACCAAAAAAAAAATAGTTGTAGCTTTTAGCTAGTTTACTTTCCATGCCTGTAGTAGTAATAATTAAAAGAAAACCCAAAAAGATTTCTCGTTCTTCTTTTGTTTGTTGGGAGCTTTCCCATAAATAGTTTTATTTCTTTTCTTATTCTTTGGGGGTCGAGAGGAGAAGACCATGATGAAAATGTTGAGTGGCTCTCATATGCATTATTGTTGATTTAACCAAGAGCCCATATTACCTTGTCTTCTCCCTTGTATTAAATGCTTGCAGATTCCAGCTTAGTCCAATGCACGTGCACTATTATTATTATCCACACCGTTCGGTCGTGCGAGTGAAAGGCAATAATGATGATATATGATGGACTGATTGAGATGAGAGAAGCTGGTATGAACTCGACCTATCTTGTTTTTGTAAGTATGATTAGTTCACCGTTCCTGATTCAGCCTATTATTAATGAAACATGTTTGCAATGACAATTAGAGATTATAGTTGCTCATGCGATGCTTAATTTTGTAGGAGTTTATAATGGTTTACCTTGCATGCCAACATGCCATTAAGATGGTTGTGATGTGGTATGATAGGGTGGTATCCTCCTTTGAACGATTCGAGTGGCTTCACTTGGCACATGTTCATGCATGTAGTTGAAACAAAATCAACATAGCCTCCACGATATTTATGTTCATGATGATTTATATCCTAATCATGCTTGCACTCATTGTTGATTAATCTTAATGCATGCTCATGACAGTTGTCGCTCTCTAGTTGGTCGCTTCCCAGTCTCCTTCTAGACTTCAGTTGTACTAAGCGGGAATACTGCTTGTGCATCCACTTCCACCATACCTTCCTATATGCGGTACCTACCTGCCGTTCCAAGTAAATTTGTGCCAAACTCTAAACCTTCAAATGAAATTTTGTTTTGTTTGCTCGAATAGCTCATGTATCAACTAGGGTTGTCTATATCTGGCATGCTAGGTGGGTTATTCTCAAGATGACTGGACTCCGCTCATCATTCACGAGAAATTGGCTAGTAACCGGGATGCCCAGTCCCATGCTTAAATCAAAATAATTGCAAACAAAACTCCCCCATGATTGTTATTAGTTGGAGGCACCCGTTGTTCCGGACGAGCCATGGATTGATGTTTGTTGGTGGTTGGGGAGTATAAAATTTACTATTCTGTTTGGGAACCGCCTATAATGTGTGTAGCATGGAAGATATCGAGATCTCTTGGTTGTTATGTTGACAATGAAAGTATGCCACTAAAAATATTATTTATCTCTGTTTCAAAACTCGAGCTCTGGCACCTCTGCAAATCCATGCTTCCCTCTACGAAGGGCCTATATATTTTATGTTGAGTCATCATCCTCTTATTAAAAAGCACCAGTTGGAGACCACCACTGTCATTTGCATGCATTACTATTAATTTACATTAAGTATGACTGTGACTGGATCTCTTTTACCATGAATTACAATGTCTAGTCAGTCCTTGATCTTCAGAGATGCTCTGCATTTATGTTTTGCAGTCTCAGAAAGGGCTAGCGACATACCATCTTGTTATATCATGTTATGATTGTTTTGAGAAAGTGTTGTCATCCGAGATTTATTATTATTTCTTGCTAGTTGATTATGCCATTGATATGAGTAAATATGAGACCTAAATGTTATTGTGAATATGGTTAGTTCATAATTTTTGCGGAAAACTTGAATGCTGGCTTTACATACTTGCAACAACAAGAACAAACAGAGTTTGTAGAAGTTTTTCTTTATCTCTTTCAGTTTGTCAACTGAATTTCTTGAGGGCAAGCAAAGGTTTAAGCTTGGGGGAGTTGATACGTCTCCAACGTATCTACTTTTCCAAACACTTTTGCCCTTCTTTTGGACTCTAACTTGCATGATTTGAATGGAACAAACCCGGACTGACGCTATTTTCAGCAGAATTGTCATGGTATTATTTTTGTGCAGAAATAAAAGTTCTTGGAATGACCTGAAAATCCACGGAGACACGTTTTGGAAATAATAAAAAATACTGGCGAAAGCATCAGCATTAGGGGGCCCACACCCTGTTCACGAGGGTGCAGGGTGCACCCACCCCCAGGGGCGCGCCCCCTGCCTCATGGCCCCCCTGAGACTCCACCGATCTCAACTCCAACTCCATATATTCATGTTCGGGGAGAAAAAAATCAAGGAGAAGTATTCATCGTGTTTTACGATATGAAGCCGCCGCCAAGCCCTAATCTCTCTCGGGAGGGCTGATCTGGAGTCTGTTCGGGGCTCCTGAGAGGGGAATCCATCGCCATCGTCATCATCAACCTTCCTCCATCACCAATTTCATGATGCTCACTGCCGTGCGTGAGTAATTCCATCGGAGGCTTGCTGGACGGTGATGGGTGGGATGAGATTTACCATGTAATCGAGTTAGTTTTGTTAGGGTTTGATCCCTAGTATTCATTATGTTCTAGGATTGATGTTGCTATGACTTTGCTATGCTTAATGCTTGTCACTAGGGCCCGAGTGCCATGATTTCAGATCTGAACCTATTATGTTTTCATGAATATATGTGAGTTCTTGATCCTATCTTGCAAGTCCATAGTCACCTACTATGTGTTATTATCCGGCAACCCCGAAGTGACAATAATCGGGACCACTCCCGGTGATGACCGTAGTTTGAGGAGTTCATGTATTGACTAAGTGTTAATGCTTTTGTCCGGTACTCTATTAAAAGGAGGCCTTAATATCCCTTAGTTACCAATAGGACCCCGCTGCCACGGGAGGGTAGGACAAAAGATGCCATGCAAGTTCTTTTCCATAAGCACGTATGACTATATTCAGAATACATGCCTACATTACATCGATGAACTGGAGCTAGTTCTGTGTCACCCTATGTTATAACTGTTGCATGAGGAATCACATCCGACATAATTATCCATCATTGATCCATTGCCTATGAGGTTTTCGCATTTTAATCTTTGCTTAGTTACTTTTCCGTTGCCACTGTTACGATTGCTACAAAAGCTACTACTGTTACTTTTGCCACTGTTACGATTGCTACAAAAGCTAGTACTGTTACTTTTGCCACCGTTACCGTTACTTCCATACTACTTTGCTACTAAATACTTTGCTGCAGATATTAAGTCTTCCAGGTGTGGTTGAATTGACAACTCAGCTGCTAATACTTGAGAATATTCTTTGGCTCCCCATGTGTCAAATCAATAAATTTGGGTTGAATACTCTACCCTCAAAAACTGTTGCGATCCCCTATACTATGGGTTATCAATGCCGACTCACTCATCTTGGGCACCAAAACATTCACCATACAGCAACCGATTGTGCACAGCAATCTGACTAAGCCGATACTTTCTATCGCGCAAAGCACTCGGCTAATGACCATGAAGCAAGCACCAGCCAAATAAAGACGAGAGATCCTAAATACACACAGCCAAAGTGGTGTCCTCCAGGGCTAACAAAGACACAGAAGAGGAAACTAAAGAGGTTAAGGAGGCCGAGAAGCAAAGGGATAAGTTGTTCAATGACACCCGACCCATGGTTCCAGCAAAACAAGTGTGGAGTCCTAAACAAATACATGATACATTAGCTTCTACATCTATCGCAACAGCACCTGCGCCACCAAAAGAGGACGATGCAATTATTACATCGTCCACATCACCTAGTACTTTATCCTCACTCGGACAAATTTCAGAATCAGTAGATTCACTCAAGGAGGAGGCTGATATGTTGGACTATGAGTCTACACCGGTTCATGAAGGTATGGATATCAATATGGTATATTACTTACCTGCTGAGTTTCGTGCTGTAGATTAGGAAGGGGGTGGCTCAGCTAGATTTTGGCCCTAAGAATGCAATGTTCGAGAAACCAAAGGAACCAGTAACGCATCTGAAACCGTTATATCTCAGAGGTCATATCAATGGGTCGCCGCTCACTCGGATGCTTGTTCATGGAGGTGTTGTGGTAAATCTTATGCCCTATTCGGTCTTCAAGAAATTGGGTTTGCCTGATGAAGAGCTGATAAAGACGAATATGGTGCTCAATGGATTTGAAGGCAAAGAGAAAACTGAAGCCAAAGGTGTGATGTATGTGGAGCTTACAGTCGGAAGCAAAACTTTGGCTACTGCATTCTTTGTCACTGAGGTGCAAGGTAACTACAACGTCATACTAGGCCGTGATTGGGTTCATGCAAATCAGTGCGTGCCATCCACTATGCACCAGTTTTTGATTCAATGGGTTGATGATGAAGTGGAAGTCATTCATGCGGATAACTCGGCCTGTGTTGCTTTGGCTGATGCATCGGTGGATTGGCAACATCCCAATGCTACTTGCTTGACGGGACGTGACTTATCAAAGTTTGATTTTCTCAGTGCGACCAAGAATGGTTTTGTGCCCGTCTCTTTAAAGCTGACTGAATGCAATCGGCTCCAAGGTATGATATGTTTAAATGGATTCTAGCTCCGAGTGGTTACAAAAAAAGTCTTGTAAAATATCGGTTCAGCGAGAACGATATGTATGAGTCTATAGAGGAGTTGGATGACATGGATAAACTTGGACAAGGTTTTACATTGACCGATCCATTAGAAGAGATAGATATTCGAGATGGTTCAGTCACTCGACCAACGTTTGTAAACAAAAATTTGAAAGCCAATTGTAAAGCTAAGTTAATCGGGCTATTGAAAGAATATGTTTGTTGCTTTGCATGGGAATATCATGAGATGCCAGGGTTAAGCCGAGAGCTAGTGGAGCATCAGTTACCTATAAAGGTTGGTTTTAGACCATATAAACAATCGGCCAGAAAGTTTAACCCAAAAACATATGACCGGATCAAGGAGGAGATCGGTCGTTTGCTTAAAGCTAATTTTATCAGACCTTGCAGGTATGCCGAGTGGATTTCAAACATTATCCCAGTGGAGAAGAAAGGATCCGACAAGTTGAGGGTGTGCATTGACTTCAGAGATTTGAATAGGGCTACACCCAAAGATGAGTATCCCATGCCAATAGCCGATATGCTTATTAATGATGCTTCTAGACATAAGGTGATTAGCTTTGTAGATGGTAATGCCGGATACAACCAAATTTTTATGACCGAAGAGGAGATGTCCAAGACAGCTTTTCGGTGCCCTGGTTTCCTTGGTTTATTCAAGTGGACAGTGATGACATTTGGATTAAAAAATGTTGGAGCCACATACCAAAGGGCTATGAATTTGAGTTTTCATGATTTACTCGGTGTCATACTTGAAGTCTATATTGATGATATTGTTGTCAAAACAGATGCTTTTGAATCTCACTTGGCCGATTTGCGTTTAGCTTTTGAAAGAATGAAAAAGTATTGCCTGAAGATGAATCCTTTGAAGTGTGCATTCGGTGTGTCAGCTGGCAAGTTTTTGGGTTTCACTATTCATGAAGATGGCATAGAGATTGATCCCAAAAAGATAGAGGCCATACAGAAAGTGGAGGCTCCAACATGCAAGAGAGATATGCAAAAATTCATTGGCAAGGTCAATTATTTGAGAAGGTTCAAAGCTAATCTGTTAGGGAAAGTTGATGCATTTACTCCTATCCTTCGGTTAAAGAATGATGTTGATTTCACTTGGGGGGCAAAACAGCAAGAAGCATTTGATATGATCAAGAACTATTTGTGCACTCCTCCGGTGATGAAAGCGCCCAAGCATAGGGAACCCTTTAAGCTTTACATTGCAGAAGAGGAAGGTGTTATTGGTGTTGTTTTGGCTCAAGAAACCGAAGGAAAAGAGCATGCTATTACTTATTTGAGCTGCCACTTATTGGACGCCGAGACAAGGTATACATTTATTGAAAAATTATGTCCATGCTTATATTATGCTTGCACAAAGTTGAGACATTATTTAGTGCCGAGTGCTTGCATAGTAGCCTGTCACACCGATGTCATTAAATACATATTGCATAGACCAATTCTTAGTGGTAGAATTGGCGAGTGGGCTTATGCTTTGATTGAATATGATTTGGCTTATGAATCTCTAAAATCCATGAAAGGCCAAATCGTTGCTAATTTTATTGTTGAACATCAAATTGATGACAAGCATGGTGTTGATATAAACCTTGTCTCACTAGTACCGTGGAGATTATATTTTGATGGATCAGTTTGTAGCAATGACCGAGGTGTTGGTATTGTTTACATATCTCCTCATGGTGCTGTTTTTGAAGCCTCATGCTGCTTAGAATATTTTTGTAGAAACAATCAAGCCGAATATGAAGCATTATTATTCGACCTAGAGATGTTACTTGCTATAGGTGTTACACATATTGAGGCTTATGGTGATTCGTTACTAGTGGTGCAGCAAATATCCAAAGTCTTTCAGTGTTTGGACGAATCACTTAATGTTTATATTGGTAAATGTCTAGATATAATTTCTACTTTGGATTGTTTTAGCATTGCTCCTATATCTAGACATGACAATTGGAAAGCAAATAAATTGGCACAACAAGCATCCGGATATCATGTTGATCATGGCATGTTTCATATCTTTCAAAGACCGATGTCTTGTATTGCCAATATGGGAGAGGCCGAACCTGAACCCACTGATTCGGCCATTAACAAAAAATCTAGTGCAGGTGATAATCCTGACTGGAGGAAGCCCATTGTTGATTACTTGTGCAATCCGAGTGAAGGGGTGGACAGGGCTGTTCGGCGTATGGCTTTCAAGTATACAATGAGAGATGATGGTCTTTATCGCCGAACAGTCGATGATGTTCTTCTAAAGTGCTTGGATGACGACCGGACAAGAGTTGCTATGGGAGAGGTACATGAAGGCATTTGTGGCACTCACCAGTCGGCTCCCAAGATGAAATGTTATTGCGACGTGCTGGGTTTTATTGGCCGACTATGATTAATGATTGCTTCAGATATTATAAAGGGTGCGAAGCTTGTCAAAAATTTGCTGATGTTCAATTGGCTCCTGCTGCTATGTTGCATCCTATTATCAAGTCGTGGCCTTTCAGAGGATGCGGTTTAGACTTTATTGGGCAAATTCATCCATCTTCCTCAAAGGGGCTTCGATTCGTATTGGCGGCAACTGATTAATTCACTAAATGGTCTAAAGCAGTACCTCTCAAGAACATGACACATACAGAGGTAATTCAATTCATAACCAAGCACATTATTCATAGATTTGGTATTCCTCAAACGTTAACTACAGATCAAGGTTCATCTTTCATGTCACACCAAGTCAGAGAGTTTGCCGAATTTTATAACATAAGGTTGCTCAATTCCTCTCCGTATTATGCCCAAGCTAATGGACAAGCTGAGTCTAGCAATAAAATTTTAATCAAGCTCATCAAGAAGAAGATTGAGGATAATCCGAGGAGATGGCATGAGTTGTTGTCTGAAGCATTATGGGCACATAGAATTTCAAGGCATGGTGCTACGAAAGTGACTCCATATGAGCTAGTATATGGTCAGGAGGCTGTTTTACCGGTGGGAGTAAATTTGTATGCTTTGAGAATAGCCAAACAAAATGATTTATCGGCAATAGACTTTTAAAACTTGATGATGGACAATATTGATGAGGTTGTCGATAAACGTTTGGCTGCTTTGAAGGCCATAAAGAGAGATAAGTTGAGGGTGGCAAGAGCTTACAATAAGAAAGTCAAGTTGAAGAATTTTCGAGTTGGTGATCTCGTCTAGAAAGTGATTCTACCGATTGGTTCAAGAGATAGAAAATTCGGGAAGTGGTCTCCGAGTTGGGAAGGTCCTTTTAGGATTACAAGAATAGTTCCTGGAAATTCTTATTTGGTGTAATCCGTACAAGGGACGGTGTTACCTAGAGCTCTCAATGGCAAATACTTGAAGAAATACCACCCGAGTGTGTGGCAAGAAGCCTAAGTAGGCAATGGCCGATATACGATTATCGCCCTTAGTGCAAACATGGCCGATACATAATTATCGCCCTAAGAAAAATAAATGGCCGATGGAGTGTTGACATCGTCCTTAGAACAAACACCGTGCATATTATTTTTCGGCGTGCAAGCTTTGCCGAAAAATAGGGGGGCACGTGTTGACATCAGATTTTGGCATGGCATAAAAGAAAATGAGATGGCTTCGAGTGAAAGGGTTTTCAGCATGGAAAGTTTCACATCGCCGAGTGGAACAACTTTGATGTTTAGGTTATGATCATCCAAACCCATCTTAGGAATCAATATTGTACTCCGAGTGGCAGAATTCAATGTTCCGAGTGGTTTTCGGCCGACCACGCATTCAAGACAACCTCGGATGAAGGAGCACTCTAAAATAATTGTCTTCGTCTCGTCGAGGCAATTGATTTTGATATATAAATCATCCCAATCCGTCTTCGTATGCAAAAGTTGGAGGCAATACACTGCAGACGGAACCTAAACGAAAATATGGCGCGAGGTACCAGACACCTTGTCTGATGGGTCGCGCGAGCAATTCGGCCCTTAAGAAGGCCTTGAATCGAAAAACCTTGAACACAAGGAAATTTCGTCTCGTCGAGCCTATCGATTTTCATATATAACTTGTCTCGATCCGAGGTTGTATGAGACCTGGAGAGACAAATCAAGATCAGGCTATGTTTTCAGTTGGGAAATCCGAGTGAAAAGATTACCGTTGGAATGAAAACTTGCCGATCAAGTAAGATATTGTCTTTCGAGTGAAAATATAGTCATCCGAGTGAAAGATTGTCTTCTGAGTGAAAATATAGTCATTCGGGTGAAAGATTGTCTTCCAAGTGAAAATTTTGCCATCCGAGTGAAAGATTCTGACATCCGAGTGAAAAAGCCCAGTCGGACGATCCGAGTGAAAGACTCCAATATCCGAGTGGATGAGCTCGAATCCGAGTGAACTGAACATGTGCCCGAAAGTTTATCAAGATGATCTCAGATGGAGAAGTGTTCAATATGGAAGTTGTGCGTACCGTCAAAACAGTAGACTTTGGTTGTGGAGTCATCATCATCAAAGATAGTATATGCCCTGCAAATTCACAACGAGAATCGGATAATCCAGTCCGCTGCAAAACCGAGTCCTACTAGAAGGTAAAGATGACCTCGAAAATTATTCAAGATGGCCTTATTTGAAAAAGTGATCAACATGAGAGTTGTTCGTCCTGTCAAGGCGCACAAGTTTGATATTTGGGTCGTCTTGATCGGAGATCATATGCAAGCTCGACGGCCCGTGCAAGGAGGAAGACAGAAGTTGGGCCAGATTCAGACTGAATCCGAGTTGGAATAAAACTAGGACTCTAGGATGTGAATTGATGTAATTTTTTTGTAAGGAAAGCCTAGATAAATCTTTTACTTGTACGGGAAGTCCAGCCACCTCTTATATATGTTGGAGGTGATGGACGATTAAACAACACACAATCGAACAAATCAATATACTACTTTTTCAGTCTATGTTTTATCTCTCCACCGTTTTTCACTCTCATTCTTCGTTGTTTCTCAAGTTTGAGAGCTGCGATTGCCGAGGCTCTAGGAACGAGCGAATCGACCTAGGGCAGCTCATAGCCGCCGCACTCCCTGACGGGGTCCCTCCCAGGCGTGCGGGGTTTCAGGTCTCAAAAGCGCCCGCCGACTGTTCTGCGTATCGCGTTGTCGGTCGGGTCTCCTTCGACGTGAGCTGTGATGCATCACCCCCCAACATCGAGGATACACGTGACGTGTTCGTGTGTCAACAGCCTTTTCGCCATATCCAAAGGAACAAGAGTCGATCATCGGAGCAGATTTTGGATGTACGTACGCCGATGCAGATTTGTCCGCTAAACATCCCTGCTAGCTTACTTGTACCACACCGCACTCTACTACGTGAACATGTACAACCGGAGTGAGAGTGGGCCACAGCTGTGTGCACATCCATGCAAATTAACAACTCATATGGTCTAGCATAATTTCGACGCACCTAGTTTAGCCAAACAAAACAAAATCTATCACATGACCAGGCGGCCATGCATGGGGCCACCGCGGGGCATCTGCGTGAGTGACTAGTCACACGTGTGTATACACACTCACTCTTCTAGAAAAAAAATTGTGTATACAGACGTTATTTTGCTTGCGTGCACGCCGACGTGGACGGCAGCAAACTACCCCGGCCTCTTCTAGAATGCACTCAGTCACTGAAAGCACCTTTGGCTAGCAGGAGACGAGGGCAGTGAAGCGCCAACAACCACCTCCCGGTCGCCGCCATTTCTTCTGCTGCAGTTTCTTGTCGCGTTGCGCGGAGTGTTTGGTGGTGGATTGTTTTCTTCCCGGTGATTCAATGCATGCGGGTAGATTGTTGGTGTGGCGCGCAGGCGTGCAAGCAAGCCGCTAGGGCCAAAAGACGGTGGTAAAAAGCCAGCATCGGTCGAAACGCCGTCCCGAGGGGAGGGCAGCTCCTCCTCCAGTCCCGCCCGACGAGAAGCTTGGACGCATGCGAACCCTTTGCGTGCCTGCATACATGCATACAATACAATACAGACGTGCTCCTGCATGCGTGCCGCCGTGGATGGATGCGGAGCCACGGCCGCTTTTTGTTTCCTTGCAGAACCGAAAGCTAGCGGCCAGCGCCGCGCGCCCGGCGCTCTCGATCGCCAGTCACCACTGACCTCACCCCACTGACCTCAAGGCGGCAGCGCGCGGACGCAGGCGAGACGGGTGGCATCTTCCCTGTTTGGACGTTTGGATTTTGCTCCGTGCCAGCCCGGTTCCACCCATAGTTTGAAAAACCGAACCGATGAGGCTGCCGGTTTAGGTTTTTAATGATCGGGCCGCTGGTTTATCGGTTTATTTGTGCCAAAAAAATATCTAAGATGTTTTTCAAAAAAATTGACAACACGTAATACACATAATAGTGAACGCAGACCATTAATAATTCACTAAGTGTTGTTAGTCCAGTTAGTTATCGAGCCTTTACCGTCTCTTGCCTCAAGTTTATGTGTCCAATCCTTACTTTACGCGTCACTTTTTAAATATTTCCGTAGTACTTTACCATCTTTTAGAACCATGCAAATCGGTTTCCGGTTTTTAAAAACTATGGCTCCACCTCCATCCCTTGGGTTTAACGCTGTTCTTTTTTCTTTCTGCAAAATATAAATTTTCGCAAACAAAATTTCCTTTCTGAGTAATTTTTACTTGTCATTATAGTAGGACACCCGTACGTTCGGGAAGTACCGGCGCATACATAACGAAGGAATTAATACCAGTGCACTGTACATCTGCTACTCGTTAGTTAAGATAATGAGTACTAGGAACGTTGTTACCACTTTATTACGATGTAAACATGTGCACATGCACGTAGGCTAAATGCATGTGCATGCACATCAAAATGTATCATACTAGTATTAGGTACTAGGTTGTCATTTTACGTCCAAGGTGTTCAATAAACAAATTCCTATTTCTTGGCGTAACTTCCCTCGACTTTGTTGTGATCATTTGTCACCGGCTCAATATATGTACAAACTAGGCACACGAACACCCGAAAAAAAAAACTAGGCACACGAACAAGGGAAAATACACAGAGCACCTGGGTGCTCCACCCCTATACAAAAATTAAATTCAAAAAATACCAGGAAAATTTAAAAAATTAAAATGTTGGGATCTCAAACTTGGATGCCCAACCTACTCCTGTATCAAGTTTCATAAAAAATACCAGAAAAATGTATCTGTGGCGAAGAAAATACAGTCCGAACTAAAATCCATCCAAACAGTTTTTCCTGTACATAGAATTGTTTTTTGTCTTTTTTGCCACCGACACGTTTCCTGGTATTTTTTTTACGAAATTTCACACAAAAGTAGATTGGGCACCCAGGTTTCATATCTCAAAACCCTAGATTTTTTATGAAATTTCCTGGTATTTTTTTAACTTAATGTTAATATAGGGGCGTGGAGCACGTAGGTGCTATAAATTTTCTTTTGGGACAATACACATGAGCACATGGTGCTCCACCCCCCCCCCCCCCCTAAGAAAATTAATTCAAAAAACATCGACACTAGCAAAGAGCAAAGGTGCTTTGAGCAAATCTAAATTCTTATAGTACATCACATCGACGCAAGTAATTGTCTCAAACTGTGTTGTGATCATTTCTCACAACGGGCTCAATATGTGCACAAGTCAGACACAAAAGTAAGCCCTAAATTCGTATAGTAGATCACATCAACACAAGTAAAGAAACTAGCAGAACCGCTTAGAGCAACTCTTGCAGAGTCACCGTATGACCCCGATCACGATAATAACTGTCAATATGACGATTGGCCCAAAATGGCACTATAGCAAAGTCGTCATATGTACTACATCGCGTAATTTATGGAGCTCGCTCCATAAACGGGCTTTTAGTTTCCAAATTTGGAGGATTGTGGAGGTCTCGTTTGGAGCTCGCTATATATACAACCGCTAGCGCAGGAGGGAATTGTCAACTTCTTCTTCCTCCCGCGAGCGCCGGTTAAACAACAGTGTGTCGCCCTCACATGCACCACCACGCGCGCAATCACCAGCGCGTTTAGTGACATGATTGCTAATCACCCGTCAATTAATGGGCCGCCGCTCCCCTAAGGCGACCATTTGGATGGGTGCCACACCGATTCACCCTTAGATATCAAAGCCTAGCATCAAAGCATCCCCAAACCAAAGTCGTAAGTGCTACCTACCCCCTACCTGTCGCCTCCTCGCCTCCCATCTCCTCCATCGTATGCAAGAATTGAAGGAAATATGCCCTAGAGGCAATAATAAAGTTGTTATTTATATTTTCTTATATCATGATAAATGTTTATTATTCATGCTAGAATTGTATTAACCGGAAACTTAGTACATGTGTGAATACATAGACAAACAGAGTGTCACTAGTATGCCTCTACTTGACTAGCTCGTTAATCAAAGATGGTTAAGTTTTCTAGCCATAGACATGAGTTGTCATTTGATGAACGGGATCACATCATTAGAGAATGATGTGATTGACTTGACCCATCCGTTATCTTAGCACTATGATCGTTTAGTTTATTGCTATTGCTTTCTTCATAACTTATACATGTTCCTGTGACTATGAGATATTGCTACTCCCGAATACGGGAGGAACACTCAGTGTGCTATCAAGCGTCACAACGTAACTGGGTGATTATAAAGATGCTCTACAGGTGTCTCTGATGGTGTTTCTTGAGTTGGCATAGATCGAGATTAGGATTTGTCACTCCGATTGTCGGAGAGGTATCTCTGGGCCCTCTCGGTAATGCACATCACTATAAGCCTTGCAAGCAATGTAACTAATGAGTTAGTTACGCGATGATGCATTACGGAACGAGAAAAGACTTGCCGGTAACGAGATTGAACTAGATATGGTGATACCGACGGTCGAATCTCGGGCAAGTAATATACGGATGACAAAGGGAACAATGTATGTTGTTATGCGTTTTGACCCATAAAGATCTTCGTAGAATATGTAGGAGCCAATATTAGCATCCAGGTTCCGCTATTGGTTATTGACCGGAGATGAGTCTCGGTCATATCTGAGTCCCGGATGAGATCACGGACATGACAAGGAGTCTCAAAATGGTCGAGACATAAAGATTGATATATTGGATGACTATATTTGGACATCGGAATGGTTCCGAGGTGTATCGGGTATTTACCGGAGTACCGGGGGTTACCGAAACCCCCCGGGGGGTTAATGGGCCTTCATGGGCCTTAGTGGAAGAGAGGAGGAGGCGGCCAAGTGGAGGCGCCCCCCTCCCCAAGCCCAATCCGAATTGGGGGGGTGCCCTTTCCTTCTCTCCCTCTTCCCCTTTCCTTCCCATCCTAGTTGGACCAGGAAAGGGGGGAACCTACTCCTAGTAGGAGTAGGATCCCCCCCTTGGGGCATGCCCCATGAGGCCGGCTGGCCCCATCCTCCCCTCCTTTATATACGGGGGAGGGGGCACCCCATAGACACACAAGTTGATTTCTTAGCCGTGTGTAGTGCCCCCCCCCCCCCTCCACGGATTTCCACCTCGGTCATATTGTCGTAGTGCTTAGGCAAAGCCTTGCGTCGGTAACTTCATCATCACCGTCAACACACCGTGGTGCTGAAGAAACTCTCCCTCGGCCTCAGCTGGATCTAGAGTTCGAGGGACGTCACCGAGTTGAACGTGTGCAGATCGCGGAGGTGTCGTGCATTCGGTACTTGACCGGTTGGGTCGCGAAGACGTTCGACTACATCAACCTCGTTACTTAACGCTTTTGCTTTCTGTCTACGAGTGTACGTGGATACACTCTCCCCGCTCGTTGCTATGCTTCTCCTAGATATATCTTGCGTGATCGTAGGAAATTTTTGAAATACTACGTTCCCCAACAGTGGCATTCGAGCCAGGTCTATGCGTAGATGTTATATGCACGAGTAGAACACAAAGAGTTGTGGGCGATAATAGTTATACTACTTACCAGCATGTCATACTTTGATTCGGCGGTATTGTTGAATGAAGCGGCCCAGACCGACATTACATGACCGCGTTCATGAGACTGGTTCTACCGACGTGCATCGCACGCAGGTGGCTAGTGAGTGTCTGTTTCTCCAACTTTAGTTGAATCGAGTGTGACTACGCCCGGTACTTGTTGAAGGTTAAAACAACACACTTGACGAAAAATTATTGTGGTTTTGATGCGTAGGTAAGAATGGTTCTTGCTAAGCCCGTAGCAGCCACGTAAAACTTGCAACAACAAAGTAGAGGACGTCTAACTTGTTTTTGCAGGGCTTGCTGTGATGTGTTATGGTCAAGACGTGATGATATATAAATTGTTGTATGAGATGATCATGTTTTGTAACAGTTATCGGCAACTGGCAGGAGCCATATGGCTGTCGCTTTATTGTATGAAATGCAATCGCCATGTAATTGCTTTACTTTATCACTAAGCGGTAGCGATAGTCGTAGAAGCAATAGTTCACGAGACGACAATGATGCTTCGATGGAGATCAAGGTGTCAAGCCGGTGACGATGGTGATCATGACGGTGCTTTGGATATGAAGATCAAAGGCACAAGATGATGATGGCCATATCATATCACTTATATTGATTGCATGTGATGTTTATCCTTTATGCATCTTATTTTGCTTAGTACGGTGGTAGCATTATAAGATGATCTCTCACTAAATTTCAAGGTAAAAGTGTTCTCCCTGAGTATGCACCATTGCTAAAGTTCATCGTGCCGAGACACCACATGATGATCGGGTGTGATAAGCTCTACGTTCACATACAATGGGTGCAAGCCAGTTTTGCACACGCAGAATACTCAGGTTAAACTTGACGAGCCTAGCATATGCAGATATGGCCTCGGAACACTGAGACCGAAAGGTCGAGCGTGAATCATATAGTAGATATGATCAACATAGTGATATTCACCATTGAAAACTACTCCATCTCACGTGATGATCGGACATGGTTTAGTTGATATGGATCAAGTGATCACTTAGATGATTAGAGGGATGTCTATCTAAGTGGGAGTTCATAAGTAATATGGTTAATTGAACTTTAATTTTTCATGAACTTAGTACCTGATAGTATTTTGCATGTCTATGTTGTTGTAGATAAATGGCCCGTGCTACTGTTCTATTGAATTTTAATGCGTTCCTAGAGAAAGCTAAGTTGAAAGATGATGGTAGCAACTACACGGACTGGGTCCATAACTTGAGGATTATCCTCATTGATGGATAGAATAATTACATCCTGGAAGCACCGCTAGGTGCCAAACCCGCTACAAGAGCGACTCCAGATGTTATGAACACCTGGCAGAGCAAAGCTGATGACTACTTGATAGTTCAGCGTGCCATGCTTTACGGCTTAGAACCGGGACTTCAACGATGTTTTGAACGTCATGGAGCATATGAGATGTTCCAGGAGTTGAAGTTAATATTTCAAGCAAATGCCTGGATTGGGAGATATGAAGTCTCCAATAAGTTCTACAGCTGCAAAATGGAGGAGAATAGTTCTCTCAGTGAGCATATACTCAGAATGTGTGGGTACCACAATCACTTGACTCAGCTAGGAGTTAATCTTCCGGTTGATAGTGTCATTGACAGAGTTCTTCAATCACTGCCACCAAGCTACAAAAGCTTCGTGATGAACTATAATATGAAAGGGATCGATAAGACAATTCCCGAGCTCTTCGCAATGCTAAAAGTTGTGGAGGTAGAAATCAAGAAGGAGCATCAAGTGTTGATGGTCAATAAGATCACTAGTTCCAAGAAAAAGGGCAAAGGGGAGAAGGGGAACTTCAAGAAGAACGACAAGCAAGTTGCTGCTCAAGTGAAGAAGCCGAAGTCTGGACCTAAGCCTGAGACGCAATGCTTCTACTGCAAAGGGACTGGTCACTGGAAGCGGAACTGCCCCAAGTATTTGGCGGAAAAGAAGGATGGCAAAGTGAAAGGTATATTTGATATACATGTTATTGATGTGTACCTTACTAATGCTCGCAGTAGCGCCTGGGTATTTGATACTAGTTCTGTTGCTAATATTTGCAACTTGAAAAAGGGGCTATGTATTAAGGGAAGATTGGCTAAGGACGAGGTGACGATGCGCGTGGGAAATGGTTCCAAAGTCGATGTGATCGCCGTCGGCAAGCTACCTCTACATCTACCTTCAGGATTAGTTTTAGACCTGAATAATTGTTATTTGGTGCCACCGTTAAGCATGAACATTATATCTGGATCTTGTTTGATGTGAGACAGTTATTCATTTAAATCAGAGAATAATGGTTGTTCTATTTATATGAGTAATATCTTTATGGTCATGCACCCTTGATGAGTGGTCTATTTTTATTGAATCTCGATAGTAGTGATACACATATTCATAGTATTGAAGCCAAAAGATATAAGTTTAATAATGATAGTGCAACTTATTTGTGGCACTACAGTTTAGGTCATATTGATGTAAAGCACATGAAGAAACTCCAGGTTGATGGGCTATTGGAATCACTTGATTATGAATCACTTGATGCTTGCGAACCATGCCTCATGGGCAAGATGACTAAAACTCCGTTCTCCGGAACAATGGAGCGAGCAAGAGACTTGTTGGAAATAATACATACTGATGCATGCGGTCCGATGAGTGTAGATGCTCGCGGCAGGTATTGTTATTTTCTAACCTTCACAGATGATTTGAGCAACCCATATCTACTTGATGAAACATAAGTCTGAAACATTTGAAAATTTCAAAGAATTTCAGAGTGAAGTGGAAAATCATCATAACAAGAAAATAAAGTTTCTACGATTTGATCATGGAGGAGAACATTTAGTTACAAGTTTGGTCTTCATTTGAAACAATGTGGAATAGTTTCGCAACTCACGCCACCTGGAACACCACAGCGTAATGGTGTGTCCGAACGTCGTAATCGAACTTTATTACATATGGTGCGATATATGATGTCTTTCACTGATTTACTGCTATCATTTTGGGCTTATGCTTTAGAGACGGTTGCATTCATGTTAAATAGGGCACCATCTAAATCCGTTGAGATGACACCACATGAATTGTGGTTTGGCAAGAAACCCAAGTTGTCATTTCTTAAAGTTTGGGGCTGCGATGCTTATGTGAAAAAGCTTCAACCTGATAAGCTCGAACCCAAATCGGAGAAATGTGTCTTCATAGGATACCCAAAGGAGACTGTTGGGTACACCTTCTATCACAGTTCTGAAGGCGAGATATTCGTTGCTAAGAATGGATGCTTTCTAGAGAAGGAGTTTCTCTCGAAAGAAGTGAGTGTGAGGAAAGTAGAACTTGATGAGGTAATTGTACCTGCTCCCTTATTGGAAAGTAGTTCATCACAAAAGTCGGTTCTAGTGATTCCTACACCAATTAGTGAGGAAGCTAATGATGATGATCATGAAACTTCTGATCAAGTTACTACCAAACCTTGTAGGTCAACCAGAGTAAGATCTACACCAGAGTGGTACGAAAATCTTGTTCTGGAAATCATGTTACTTGACCATGACGAACCTACGAACTATGAGGAAGCGATGATGAGCCCAGATTCCGCGAAATGGCTTGAGGCCATGAAATCTGAGATGTGATCCATGTATGAAAACAAAAAGTGGACTTTGGTTTGACTTACCCGATGATCGGCAAGCCATAGAGAATAAATGGATCTTTAAGAAGAAGACTGACGCTGATGGTAATGTTACTGTCTACAAAGCTCGACTTGTTGCGAAAGGTTTTTGACAAGTTTAAGGAGTTGACTATGATGAGACCTTCTCACCCGTAGCGACGCTTAAGTCCGTCCAAATCATGTTAGCAATTGCCGCATTTTATGATTATGAAATTTGGCAAATGGATGTCAAAACTGCATTCTTTAATGGATATCTTAAAGAAGAGTTCTATATGATGCAACCAGAAGGTTTTGTCGATCCAACAGGTATTAACAAAGTGTGCAAGCTCCAGCGATCCATTTATGGACTGGTGCAAGCCTCTCGGAGTTGGAATATACGCTTTGATATTGTGATCAAAGCATCTGGTTTTATACAGACTTTTGGAGAAGCCTGTATTTACTAGAAAGTGAGTGGGAGCTCTGTAGCATTTCTGATATTATATGTAAATGACATATTGTTGATCGGAAATGATATTGAATTTATGAATAGCATAAAAGGATACCTGAATAAGAATTTTTCAATGAAAGACTGGTACGTCTCCAACGTATCTATAATTTTTTATTGTTCCATGCTATTATATTATCTGTTTTGGATGTTTAATGGGCTTTATTATACACTTTTATATTATTTTTGGGACTAACCTACTAACCCAAGGCCCAGTGCAAATTGCTGTTTTTTGCCTATTTCAGTGTTTCGCAGAAAAGGAATATCAAACGGAATCCAAACGGAATGAAACCTTCGGGAGAGTGATTTTTGGAACAAACGTGATCCAGAGGACTTGGAGTGGGCGTCAAGAAAGAAGCAAGGAGGACACGAGGCAGGGAGGCGCGCCTGCCCCCGCTGGCCACGCCCCCACCCTCGTGGGCCACTCGCAGCTCCACCAACCTACTTCTTCCTCCTATATATACCCATATACCCCAAAAACATCGAGGAGCACCACGAAACCCTATTTCCACCACCGCAACCTTCTGTACCCGTGAGATCCCATCTTGGGGCCTTTTTCGGCGCTCCGCCGGAGGGGGAATCGATCACGGAGGGCTTCTACATCAACACCATAGTTTCTTCGATGATGTGTGAGTAGTTTACCTTGGACCTTCGGGTCCATAGTTATTAGCTAGATGGCTTCTTCTCTCTCTTTGGATCTCAATACAAAGTTCTCCGCGATCTTCTTGGAGATCTATTCGATGTAACTCTTTTTTACGGTGTGTTTGTCGAAATCCGATGAATTGTGGGTTTATGATCAAGATTATCTATGAACAATATTTGAATCTCCTCTGAATTCTTTTATGTATGATTTGTTATCTTTGCAAGTCTCTTCAAATTATTAGTTTGGTTTGGCCTACTAGATTGATCTTTCTTGCAATGGGAGAAGTGCTTAGCTTTGGGTTCAATCTTGCGGTGTCCTTTCCCAGTGACAGCAGGGGCAGCAAGGCACGTATTGTATTGTTGCCATCGAAGATAAAAAGATGGGGTTTATATCATATTGCTTGAGTTTATCCCTCTACATCATGTCATCTTGCCTAATTCGTTACTCTGTTCTTATGAACTTAATACTCTAGATGCATGTTGGATAGCGGTCGATGTGTGGAGTAGTAGATGCAGAATCGTTTTGGTCTACTTGTCGCGGACGTGATGCCTATATACATGATCATGCCTAGATATTCTCATAACTATGCACTCTTCTATCAATTGCTCGACAGTAATTTGTTCACCCACCATAATACTTATGCTATCTTGAGAGAAGCCACTAGTGAAACCTATGGCCCCCGGGTCTATTTTCTATCATATTAATCTCCCGTCAACTAGCTATTTCTGTCGCCATTTATTTTGCAATCTTTACTTTTAATCTTTATCATAAAAATACCAAAAATATTATCTTATCATCTCTATCAGATCTCACTTTTGCAAGTGGCCATGAAGGGATTGACAACTCCTTTATCGCGTTGGTTGCAAGGTTCTTATTTGTTTGTGTAGGTATGAGGGACTTGCGTGTGGCCTCCTACTATATTGATACCTTGGTTCTCAAAAACTGAGGGAAATACTTACACTACTTTGCTGCATCACCCTTTCCTCTTCAAGGGAAAACCAACGCATGCTCAAGAGGTAGCAAACACCTCGGTGAAGCTGCTTATATATTGGGCATCGAGATATATAGAGATAGATCAAGACGCTTAATTGGACTTTCACAAAGCACATACCTTGATAAAGTTTTGAAGAAGTTCAAAATGGATCAAGCAAAGAAAGGATGCTTGCCTGTGTTACAAGGTGTGAAGTTGAGTCAGACTCAATGCCCAACCACTGCAGAAGATACAGAGAAAATGGAAGTCATTCCCTATGCTTCACCCATAGGTTCTATCATGTATGCAATGTTGTGTACCAGACCTGATGTGTGCCTTACTATTAGTTTAGCAGGGAGTTACCAAAGTAATCCAGGAGTGGATCACTGGACAGCGGTCAAGAACATCCTGAAATACCTGAAAAGGACTAAGGATATGTTTCTCCTTTATGGAGGTGACAAAGAGCTCGTCGTAAATGGTTACGTCGATGCAAGGTTTGACATAGATCCGGATAACTCTAAGTCACAAACTGGATACGTATTTATATTAAATGGAGGAGCTGTAAGTTGGTGCAGTTCCAAGCAGAGCGTCGTGGCGGGGTCTACGTGTGAAGCGGAGTACATAGCTGCTTCGGAAGCAGCAAATGAAGTAGTCTAGATGAAGGAGTTCATATCCGATCTAGGTGTCATACCTAGTGCATCGGGTCCTATGAAAATCTTTTGTGACAATACTGGTGCAACTGCCCTGGCAAAGGAATCCATATTTCACAAGAGAACCAAGCACATCAAGAGATGCTTCAATTCCATCTGCAATCAAGTCAAGGAGGGAGACATAGAGATTTGCAAGATACATATGAATCTGAATGTTGCAGACCCGTTGACCAAGGCTCTCTCATGAGCAAAACATGATCAACACCAAGACTCGATGGGTGTTAGAATTATTACTGTGTAATCTAGATTATTGACTCTAGTGCAAGTGGGAGACTGAAGGAAATATGCCCTAGAGGCAATAATAAAGTTGTTATTTATATTTCCTTATATCATGATAAATGTTTATTGTTTATGATAGAATTGTATTAACCGGAAACTTAGTACATGTGTGAATACATAGACAAACAGAGTGTCACTAGTATGCCTCTACTTGATAATCAAAGATGGTTAAGTTTCCTAGCCATAGACATGAGTTGTCATTTGATGAACGGGATCACTTGACCCATCCGTTAGCTTAGCACTATGATCGGTTAGTTTATTGCTATTGCTTTCTTCATAACTTATACATGTTCCTATGACTATGAGATTATGCAACTCCCGAATACCGGAGGAACACTTAGTGTGCTATCAAACGTCACAACGTAACTGGGTGATTATAAAGATGCTCTACACGTGTCTCTGATGGTGTTTGTTGAGTCGGCATAGATCGAGATTAGAATTTGTCACTCCGATTGTCGGAGAGGTATCTCTAGGCCCTCTCGATAATGCATGTCACTATAAGCCTTGCAAGCAATGTGACTAATGAGTTAGTTACGGGATGATGCATTACGGAACAAGTAAAGAGACTTGCCGGTAACGAGATTGAACTAGGTATGATGATACTGACGATCGAATCTCGGGCAAGTAACATACCGATGACAAAGGGAACAACGTATGTTGTTATGCGGTTTGACCGATAAAGATCTTCGTAGAATATATAGGAGCCAATATGAGCATCCAGGTTCCGCTATTGGTTAGTGATCGGAGATGAGTCTCGGTCATGTCTACATAGTTCTCGAACCCGTAGGGTCCGCACGCTTAACGTTCGATGACAATCGGTATTATGAGTTAATGTGTTTTGATGTACCGAAGGTAGTTCTGAGTCCCGGATGAGATCACGAACATGATGAGGAGTCTCGAAATGGTCGAGACATAAAGATTGATATATTGGATGACTATATTTGGACATCGGAATGGTTCCGAGGTGTATGGGGTATTTACCGGAGTACCGAGGGGTTACCGGAACCCCCGGGGGGTTAATGGGCCTTCATGGGCCTTAGTGGAAGAGAAGAGGAGGAGGCCAAGTGGAGGCGCCCCCCAAGCCCAATCCGAATTGGGGGGGGGGGGCTTTCCTTCTCTCCCTCTTCCCCTTTCCTTCCCCTCCTAGTTGGACGAGGAAAAGGGGGAACCTACTCCTAGTAGGAGTAGGATTCCCCCCTTGGGGCATGCCCCATGAGGCCGGCCGGCCCCTTCCTCCCCTCCTTTATATACGGGGGAGGGGGCACCCCGTAGACATAGAAGTTGATTTCTTAGGCGTGTGCGGTGCCCCCCTCCACAGATTTCCACCTCGGTCATATTGTTGTAGTGCTTAGGCGAAGCCCTGCGTCGGTAACTTCATCATCATCGTCATCACACCGTCATGCTGACGAAACTCTCCCTCGGCCTCAGCTGGATCTAGAGTTCGAGGGACGTCATAGAGCTGAACGTGTGCAGATCGCGGAGGTGCTGTGCGTTCGGTACTTGATCAGTTGGATCGCAAAGACGTTCGACTACATCAATCGCGTTACTTAACGCTTCCGCTTTTGGTCTACAAGGGTACATGGGCACACCCACCCGCTCGTTGCTATGCTTCTCCTAGATAGATCTTGTGTGATCGTAGGAATTTTTTGAAATACTACATTCGCCAACAAGAATGTCGCCACGCAACAACGCAACCTATTAGCTCAACTTAGCAGCAGAGTGGAACCTCTCATCCCAAACGCCATGCACCGGTGCGAACTCTCTCTCGCGGCACACTGGTCGCAGCAGTGGCCGAATACTCCTCCCCTTACAGAGGACGCATGAGATCCGACGCTTCCTGTTGAACTGATGGCTCCACTAAGGGGCAGTGATGTAGGGTTGCCCCGCTCATCCGAATGTAGGAGGAGCAGGACGTCGACCCTGCTGGACCCCTTGTTCCGGTGAACGTTGTCTTCGCCATTGACAAACATCCCAAGCCATAGGACCCAGACAACACAATGTTGCATCTCTTCGTCCTCAAAGCTCACAACAAGGAGCACATCCGTTGAGAGTTCTCCCTCGCATCCATAGATGATGAGGAGCATCAGTAACTCACAAATGACTCTCATGAGTCCGAACCCCACACCAACCTCGACGATCTCTCAAAGGAGGAGGAGGCCGACGACTAGATGGCTTCGGCCACCGGCTAGTGTAGGGAGTACTAAACAACAATATCGCTAGTCGAATACATATATGTACAATGACACTTTGCATATTTTGAATATGTCGTAGGCGACATCTCAAGTCACTAATTATATGTTAAACAACACATTCTCTCCACTAAAATATAGTTGCTATTAAGTTATCATGTTGGTACATGTGTTTAGTTAGATTAACTTATGCTTAACTTGCCCCTAGAAAACTGAAGGAAATAAAAAAAAACAAGAACAAACAAAAATAAATTTATGGAGCCAACCTTTTGGTAATTTTGTGTTTCCACACAGGCCCGGTGGCCTACAAATCGGTATGGTGATCCATTTATACGTTGCTATTAATTAATCTAGCCATGCCGCGCTTTTTAATGTTCGATGGGAGAAAATTACGTTTGCGCCCAGAAAGAGAAATAAAAATAATAATCGACATCATTCTCGTACTTGCTCGTAGTCCTTCGTTCACGTGCATGTCGCACATTCTCTCACTTGATGGAAAAATAAGAGATAATGGAAGAAAAATTTGTTCATCAAAAGAAATTGGAAAGAAATGTCTCCAGGCGCATGCAACCAGGCCTCAAGCGCATGCCACGCAAATTCTCCTCTCCTTTTCCTCCTCCTCTCTCTCTTCCATGTGTCGTCGCTCCGCAATCCCCACGACGTCATTTCTCTCCACCTCCCTCTCCCTTCCATCACTGCTCTACTCCACATTGTACTGGACACTTGCTCCCCCTCGTTCACCAACAATGGCCTTTCTTCGAGACACTTTTCATTCAAAGATTGAAATGGGAACCTCCTAATGGCATGCTTATGGCATCTCAATTGTGCCTCGCTCCTTGCTGTGTGGGATGTGGGTGGTATGTGCTGGGTTGTTGATTTTGAGTTTGATTCTGGTGGACCCTGATGGGAAGTGGTGGTTTACAAGGTGATGGTGCGATGACTCCACCAGCCTATAGTGCAATGGCCTCCCAGCGAGGCACTCGTGTAGTGGCACATCAACTCGTCATCTCCAAGTGAGTTGCGTTCCTCTCCTCTTCCTCTCCAGTGGTGGATTCTCTGTCGTTTTTTCCTAGTCACCAGTACCCACAGTCAAAGATGAATTAGAAGATGGTGATGTCACTCCTTGCACCGGGCATTACCCAATGGAAAGCTCATTGTCGATGGAAGTGCTTTCGGTAAAAAAACTTCCTATTGTTAGTTTCTATTTGTTGCCTAGTTCATATACTATACTTTCTTCTCTTATTACGATTTTTGTTTAGGTTTCATCATAGGTTTTCTCTCCCATATTTACCTCTTTATTTTAAAAAAATTTGGCCTACAATGACTCTGGTGTTACTGAGCTTTTCTTTCTCATTTGTCCTAATTTTGTGTATGCGGATGGCTCCAACCTTGCACTGAGGGTGGCAGAAGATGGGTCTATTCTTGCTCGAAATAGGTATAGCCTTGTCATTAGTGATTATATATCGTTACTTTTAAAGTTTATTATTCCATTTTTTAAGAGAAAGGGAAACATCTCTCTCTCTCTCTCTCTCTCTCTCTCTCTCTCTCTCTCACACACACACACACACACACACACACATTCAATCTCTACATTTGCTAACTGACACATAGTGACCTGCAAAAAGAGCATCCATTGGTTCTTCAAGCATTAACTTGTTGTCCACCACTTTCTGTACTGAGTGAAATCCTTAGAGCTATCTGAATAATCTAAGAACCTTTGAAGATGTTCAACGTGTCGTTTCACTTTCTGTTATAGCTTCACATACATGTCACTATAGCTTTGCGTACATCTCACTTGGTTGTTAGAGCCAGAGTTAGTAATATAATGCATGTATATGAGCCTCTTCATTATTTGTTCTTCCAGTCTTTGAGCTTGTTAGTTCCAATTATGTTATCACCACTCCTAGACCATTCTCTTTTGCATGTCAATCTGGATAAAAAAATCCATTAAGGATGTGAATAGGTTTTCATTCTCTCGAAACACACATCTATTGGTCATCATACTCTCCTTGTTACTCATAGATGCTTCGACCCCTTGCATCAGTCAATAGATCCAATGCCGACGTAAGTAATTTCACTTATACATAGAGGCATATTGGAATCCATTTGCCCACAAATATATGTTCTATGTCCTGTTAACTTGACCTTTTGTACTGTATGCGTTATTTTTCTTTCATGTTTTTACCTCGAAACAGTAAGAGAGGCTCCTACTATAAAATTTTATTAAATAAGATAATCAATGTTGTACATATTGCCTGGGAAGACATGCCACTTTTTGGATATGTTGCAAAGGGCAGAATCTCTAACAAAGTTCACAGGAAACTATGAGTTCCACAAGATAGAAGCTACAAACTTAGAGATAAAATGTTTTGTGCCCCCTTGGCCATGCAGGAAAGTAGATCTAGATCTACTTTTAGACTTGTAATCCAAGTGATAATGCTTGGTCGAACCCCTCTGAGGTGTTTATTATTTATTTATTTCCAAAGACACCATGTAACAACCAATAAATTTTTGATGAACATAGGTCTCCCGCTATTAGATTTTAATTTGGTTATATTTTGAAACCTGGTGTCCTAGAGGTGCCAAGAGATACCAAGTCGATTCCAACAACATTGATTGAATTGGTAGGTGAATATCTTGTGATCAGTTCTCTTTTCAATGGGAAAATCACAATGGAAACAATGAACATCCATGCTGACATTATAGTGCTGCCTCTTAAGCATGGTATGGGTGTTCAACCTATCTGTGAGAAGCAACAAACCAAAAACTTTGATTTTCATCACACACTTTCATTTCCATATCCATTTACAGGCCCGATGATCATATTGAGTGGACTTAAACTCCATCGTACCCCAAATATATCCCAAGTGCCATGCATAGCATCATCAGGTGTAGCATGGGTAGTTATGGCTTGAATGTCACACACCTCCTCATGGGCTTGTGTTGACTATTGACAGTGGTGGTTGAAACGCTACACCCAAAGTTGTGACACCAAAGAAACCATTAACAGAGATGTCTTCTCATGTTGTATACAAGAAAGAGCGTGGGTGGGACTTAGAAAAGATGTTATCAAGCCAAAGATCTTGTGCACTAAACATGTGATACGTCTCCAACGTATCTATAATATTTTTATTGTTCCATGCTATTATATTATCTGTTTTAGATGTTTTATATGCATTAACATGCTATTTTGTATTATTTTTGTGACAAACATATTAAACTAGAGCCTAGACCATTTTCTTTTTTTCCTTGTTTTTGACTTCTACAGAAAAGGAATATCAAACGGAGTCCAAATGAAACTTTTTGATGGTTTTTGTTGGACCAGAAGACTTGGGGAGAGGGCCACAGGAGTCCCGAGGCGGCAACAAGCCCTTAGGGCGCGCCCCAGGGGGGCGCCCCTGGCTTATGGGACCCTCGAGGTCCTCTAACCCTAATTCCACCTCTATATGTTCTCAAATATTCCCCGAACATCACAAGCATCCACTAAAATACATTTTCGCAGCCACAAGCTTCTGTTCTCGTGGGATCCCATCTTGGAGCCTTTTCCGGCACTCTGCCGGAGGGGGATTCGATCATGGAGGGCCTCTACATCAACCTTGTTGTCCTTCTGATGATGTGTGAGTAGTTTACCATGGACCTACGGGTCCATAGCTAGTAGCTAGATGTCTTCTTCTCTCTCTTTGATCTTAAATACAATGTTCTCCTCGATGTTCTTGGAGTTCTATCCGATGTAATCTTCTTTTGAGGTGTGTTTGTTGAGATCCGATGAATTGTGGATTTATGATTGGATTATTTATGAATATTATTCGAGTCTTCTCTGAACTATTTTATGCATGATTAAGATATCTTTGTATTTCTCTACGTATTATCGGTTTGGTTTGGCCAACTAGATTTGTTTTTCTTGCAATGGGAGAGGTGCTTAGTTTAGGGTTCAATCTTGCGGTGTCCTCACCCAGTGACCGAAGGGGCAGCAAGGCACGTATTGCATTGTTTCCATGAAGGATAAAAAGATGGGGTTTATGTCATATTGCTTGAGTTTATCCCTCTACATCATGTCATCTTACTTAAAGCGTTGATATGTTCTTATGAACTTAATACTCTAGATGCAGGCAGGAGTCGGTCGATGTGTCGAGTAATAGTAGTAGATGCAGAATCGTTTCGGTCTACTTGTCATGGACGTTATGTCTATATTCATGATCATTGCCTTAAATATCATCATAATTATGTGTGTTTCTATCAATTGCTCAATAGTAATTGGTTTACCCATTGTATGTTTTCTTTCAAGAGAGAAGCCACCAGTGAAACCTTTGCCCCCCAGGTCTATTTTCCATCATATATTTTCGGATCTATAAACCAAAAAACCCAAAAAATACCTTGCTGCAATTTATTTATATTTACTTTAGTTTGATCTTTTATTTATCTTTCATACCTATCTCTATTAGATCTCACTCTTGTTCGTGACCATGAAGGGATTGACAAACCCTTTTTCACATTGTGTGCAAGTGTTTGTTAGTTTGTGCAAGTGCATATATTGGAGACCTGATTGTGCCTCCTCGTGGATTGATACCTTGATTCTTTACTGAGGGAAATACTTATCTCTAATTTGCTGCATCACCCTTTCCTCTTCAAGGGAAAAACCAACGCAAGCTCGAGAAGTAGCAGGAAGAATTTCTGGCGTCGTTGCCGGTCTACCAAGTACCCATCATAAACTCTCACCTATTGCACTTACATTATTTGCCATTCGCCTCTTGTTTTCCTCTCTCCCACTTCTAAAATCTTTTCAGAAAATACAAATGTATTTGCCTTTTTATTCGCGCTTCTTTCGTCCGCCTTTTCATTTGCTTTTTGTTTGCTTGTGTGCTAGATTGCTTGCTTTGTGACGATGTCTCAAGAAAATACCAAGTTGTGTGACTTTTCCAACACTAATAACAATGATTTTACTAGTACTCCGATTGCTCCCGCCACTAGTGCGGAATCTTATGAAATTAGTGCCGCTTTGTTGAATCTTGTTACGAAAGAACAATTTTCCGGTAGTCCTAATGAAGATGTCGCGTCCCATCTAAACACTTCCGTTGAATTGCGTTATATGCAAAATAAATAAGATGTGGATAATGATAGTGTTAAATTGAAGCTATTTCCATTCTCACTATGAGATCATGCCAAAACTTGGTTTTCATCTTTGCCTAAAAATAGTATTGATTCATGGAATAAGTGTAAAGATGCTTTTATTTCCAAGTATTTTTCTCCTGCTAAGATCATCTCTCTCTTAGGAACGACATAATAAATTTTAAGCAACTTGATCATGAACATGTTGCCCAATCTTGGGAGAGGATGAAATTGATGATAATAAATTGCCCTACTCATGGTTTAAGTTTATGGTTGATCGTACAAAAAATTTATGCCGGATTGAATTTTGCATCTAGAAATCTTTTAGATTCTGCCACGGGAGGTACTTTTATGGAAATTAAATTAGGAGAAGCTACTAAACTCCTAGGTAATATTATGGCAAATTAATCTCAATGGCATACCGAAAGATCTTCCACTAGTAAAAAAGTGCATGCGATTGAAGAAATTAATACTTCGAGTGGAAAGATGGATGAACTTATGAAATTGTTTGCAAATGAGAGTGCTCCTATTGATCCTAAAGATATGCCTTTGTCCACTTTGATTGAGAATAATAATGAATCTATGGATGTGAATTTTGTTGGTAGGAACAATTTTGGTAATAACGCGTTTAGAGGAAATTTCAACCTTACGCCGCTTCCTAGTAATTCCTCTAATAATTATGGTAATTCCTATAACAATGCATATGGAAATTATAATAAAATACCCTCTTATCTTGAGAATAATATTAAAGATTTCATTAATTCTCAAAAGAATTTCAATGCTATGGTAGAAGAAAAATTGCTTAAGATTGATGATTTGCTAGAAACTTTGATAGAATTTCTCATCAGATTGAATTCTTAAGATTAGTTCTATGCCACCTAATATTGATGTTAATGAGTGTTTTAAAGCTATTAAAATTTCTATGTATGAATGTAAATAGAACCGCTAGGATGCGTGCTAAGAGAGATTGGCTAGAAAGACCATGTTCCTCTAGTTTTCGTGAAAATAATGATGAAGATATTAAAGTGATTGGTCTGACTCCTATTGAGTCTTTGTTTGATAAAATAAATCTTGATAAATATGGGACTGGAGATGAGTCAACTTTAGCTAGAAGGCGTTCCAATAATTTGGAGGGTGAAGATCTTAATGAAAAAATTGATAAAAGTGAAATTGGAGATGTCAAAACTTTAAGTAGCGATGAACCCACTCTTTAGGATATAAAGGACTTTAATTATGATAATTGTTCTTTGATTGATTGTATTTACTAGTTGCAATCCATGCTTAATTCACCTCATGCTTATAATCAAAATAAAGCCTTTACTAAACATATCGTTGATGCTATGATGAAATCGTTTGAAGAAAAACTTGAGTTGGAAGTTTCTATCCCTTGAAAGCTTTATGCTGAGTGGGAACCTACTATTAAAATTAAAATTAAAGATTATGAGTGAAATGCTTTGTGTGATTTGGGTGCTAGCATTTCCACTATTCCGAAAACTTTATATGATGTGCTAGGTTTGCATAAATTTGACGATTTTTCTTTGAATTTGCATCTAGCGGATTCCACTATTAAGAAACCTATGAGAAGGATTAATGCTGTTCTTATTGTTGAAAATAGGTATTATGTGCCCGTAGATTTTATTGTGCTTGATATAGATTGCAATCCTACACGTCCTATTATTCTTGGTATACCTTTACTTAAAACGATTGGTGCAATTATTGATATGAAAGAAGGAAACATTAGATTTCAACTTTCGTTAAGGAAGAGCATCTAACACTTTCCAAGAAAGAGAATTAAATTGCCATATGAATCTATTATGAGGGCCACTTATGGATTGCATAAGAAAGATGACATTACCTAGGTCTATGGTTATGCCTACCTAGGCGCGTTAAACAATAGCGCTTGTTGGGAGGCAACCCATTTTTTATTTTTATGCTTTTTGTTTTGGTTCCATTTTACAATAAATACACATTGTTACCTCTGTAGTAATTATGTTTTGGTGTTTTAATTTGTGTTTGAGCCAAGTAAGACCTTTGGGATGGTCTATGGCGATAGTTCATTTGATCTTGCTGAAAAACACAAACTTTTGCGCTCATTGAGAGAATTGTAGAAAATCACAGAAACGTGATTTTGATCAGAATTTGTTACACAAGATTGATATACAAATTTCCCAGGTTGCCCTACTTCTTTTAGAATTTTTGGAGTTACATAAGTATACAAAATTTCCAGATTACTACAGACTGTTCTGTTTTCGACAGATTCTATTTTCTATGTGTTGTTTGCTTATTTTGATGAATTTATAGGTAGTATCGGGGGTATGATCCATGGAGAACTTGGAATACCGTAGATATAACGCCACTATAAATTTAAAATGAGTTCACAGCAGTACCTAAAGTGGTGATCTGTTTTATTATACTAACGGATCTTATGAGTTTTCTGTTGAGTTTTGTGTTGTGAAGTTTTCAAGTTTTGGGTAAAGTTTTGGTGGACAACAGAATAAGGAGTGGCAAGAGCCTAAGCTTGGGGATTCCCATGGCACTGCAAGGTAATATTCAAGGACAACGAAGCATCTAAGCTTGGGGATGCCCCGGATGGCATCCCCTCTTTTGTCTGCATTCCATCTATAAATTTACTTGAGGCTATATTTTTATTCACCACATGGTATGTGTTTTGCTTGGAGCGTCTTGTATGATATGAGCCTTTGCTTTTTAGTTTGCCACAACCATCCTTGCTATACACACCTTTTGAGAGGGACACTCTTTAATTGTGAATTTATTAGAATACTCTATGTGCTTCACTTGTCTATTTTGATCTAGGCAGTTTGCTGTAGTGCTTCACTTTTATCTTTTTAGAGCACGACGGTGGTTTTATTTTATAGAAATTGTTGAACTCTTATGCTTCCCTTATATTATTTTGAGGGTCTTAAACAACATGGTAGTTTTCTTAGGTTATGAATTTAGTCCTAATATGATGGGCATCCAGGAGGGATATAATAAAAACTTTCATATAAAGAGCATTGAATATATGAGAAGTTTGATTCCTTGCATTTCTTTTGAGATATAAAGATGGTGATATTAGTGTCATGCTAGTTGATACGTCTCCAACGTATCTATAATTTTTGCTTGTTCCGTGCTGTTATATTACCATTCTTGGATGTTTTACAATCATTTCATAGCAACTTTATATCATTTTTTGGGACTAACTTATTGACATAGTTCCCAATGCTAGTTGTTGTCTTTTTCTTGTTTTTTACTTCGCAGATATTAGTACCAAATGGAGTCCAAATGCATCAAAACTTTTTGGAGAATTTTTAGGGACCAGAAGAAACAACATAGGCCAAAGAAGTACCATAGGGGTGCCCTGAGGGGGGCACAACCCACCTGGGCACGGCTGGGCGGCACAACCCACCCTAGAGCCCAGGCGCACGCTAGTGGGTTGTGCCCACCTCGGTGGCCTCCCGCACCGCCCCTTCGCCCTATAAATACCCAAATATTCCAGAAACCCTAAGGGAGGCGACGAAACAGAACTCCATCCGCGATAAATTCCAGAACTACGAGATCTAATCTAGACACAATCACGGAGGGGTTCATCATCCTCATTGGTGCCTCTCCGATGATGCGTGAGTAGTTCATCATAGACCTACGGGTCCGTAGTCAGTAGCTAGATGGCTTCCTCTCTCTCTCTCTCTCTCTCTCTCTCTCTCTCTCTCTCTCTCTCTCTCTCTCTCTCTCTCTCTCTCTCTCTCTCTCTCTCTCTCTCTCTCTCGCTCGCTCGCTCGCTCGCTCTCTCTCTTTTGATTCTCAGTACAATGGTCTCTTGGAGATCTATTTGATGTAACTCCTTTTGCGGTGTGTTTGTTAGGATCCGATGAACTTTGAGTTTATGATCAGATCTATATCCATGAATATTATTTGAGTCTTCTTTTGATCTCTTATATGCATCATTATTCATAGCCTCGTATTTCTTCTTCGAATCTTTGGTTTGGTTAGGCCAACTAGATTGATTTTTCTTGCCATGGGAAGAGGTGCTTTGTGATGGGTTCGATCGTGCGGTGTTCTTTCCCAGTGACAGAAGGGGCAGCAAGACACATATGTATCGTTGCTATTATGGATAATACTACTTCTTGAGCTTGCGTTGGTTTTTTCCTTGAAGAGGAAAGGGTGATGCAGCAAAGTAGAGATAAGTATTTCCCTTGGTTAGAGAACCAAGGTATCAATCCAGTAGGAGAAGAACACACAACTCACCAATACCTGCACAAATATTCAAACACTTGCACCCAACGCGATAAAGGGGTTGTCAATCCCTTCATGGTCACTTGCAAAGGTGAGATCTGGTAGGGTAAAATTAAACAAAAGATAAAGTAAATATTTTTGGGTTTTTTGGTTTATGGATCTGAAAGTAAAAGATTACAAAATATTAGATCGGAAACTAATATGATGGAAAATAGACCCGGGGGCTGTAGCTTTCACTAGAGGCTTCTCTCATGATAGCAAATAATATGGTGGGTGAACAAATTACTGTCGAGCAATTGATAGAAAAGCGCAAAATTATGACGATATCCAAGGCAATGATTTTTTAATATAGGCATCACGTCCGTGTCAAGTAGACAGACTCCTGCCCGCATCTACTACTATTACTCCACACATCGACCGACTCCTGCCTGCATCTAGAGTATTAAGTTCATAAAGAACAAAGTAACGCTTTAAGTAAGATGCCATGATGTAGAGGAATAAACTCAAGCAATATGATGTAAACCCCATCTTTTTATCCTCGATGGCAACAATACAATACGTGCCTCGCTACCCCTACTTTGTCACTGGGTGAGGACACCGCAATATTGAACCCAATGCTAAGCACTTCTCCCATTGCAAGAAAAACCAAGCTAGTTGGCCAAACCAAACTGATAGTTCGAAGAGAATGACAAAGATATCAAATCATGCATAAAGGAATTCAAAGAAAATTCAAATAATATTCATAGATAAGCTGATCATAAATCCACAATTCATCAGATCTCGACAAACACACCGCAAAAGAAGATTACATCGGATAGATCTCCAAGAACATTGAGGAGAACATGGTATTGAGAATCAAAGAGAGAGAAGAAGCCATCTAGCTACTAGCTATGGACCCGTAGGTCTGTGGTAAACTACTCACGCTTCACCGAAAGGGCAATAGGGTTGATGTAGATGCCCTGCGTGATCGAATCCCCCTCCGGCAGGATGTCGGAAAAGGCCCCAAGATGGGATCTCATGGGAGTAGAAGGTTGAGGCGGTGGAAAAGTATTTTCGTGGATACTTCTGGTGGTTTGGGAATATATGTGAATATATAGGAGGAAGATCTAGGTCAGGGGTTCACTGAGGGGCCCACAAGGTAAGGGGCGCGCCCTACCCCCTAGTCGTGCCTTCCCCCTTGTAGCTGCCTCGTGGCTCTTCTGACTTGAACTCTAAGTCTCCAGGGTGTCTTCTGGTTCAAGAAAAATCATCAAGAAAGTTTTATTATGTTTGGACTTCGTTTGGTATTCCTTTTCTGCGAAAATAAAAAACAAGGAAAAACATAAACTAGCAGTAGGCTCTAGGTTAATAAGTTAGTCCCAAAATAATATAAAATAGCATATTAATGCATATAAAACATCCAAAACAGATAATATAATAGCATGGAACAATAAAAAATTATAGATACGTTGGAGACGTATCAGATAACAAGATGGGGGCTATTCCTACATGAATAAATATCGTCTACATCATGTCATCCTTCTTATTGCATTACTCCGTTTCTCCATGAACTTAATACACTAGATGCATGCTCGATAGCGGTCGATTTGTGGAGTAATAGTAGTAGATGCAGGCAGTGGTCGGTCTACTAGTCTTGGACGTGATGCCTATATATTTATCATTGCCTAGATATTGTCATAATTATTTGAGGTTTTATCAATTTCCCAGAAGTAATTTGTTTACCCACAGTTGCTATTTCTTGAGAGAAGCCACTAGTGAAATCTACGACCCCCGGGTCTATTCTTCATCATATTTTCTTTCTGATCTAATCTTTGCCACTTTTATTTTCAGATCCATTATTCCAAAAACCCAAAAATAGATTGCTGCACTTTTTATTTGCATCTTATATTTCGTGTTTTATGGAGATCTATTTATCCAATCTATCACAATTTTATCCCATCAACTTGACAACTTCTGGCACCGTTACCCGAAGAAGGAATTGACTACCCCTTATAAGCGTCGGGTTGCAAGTATTTGTTCTTTGTGTGCAGGTACCGTTTACATAGTGTTGCATGGTTCTCCTACTGGATTGATACCTTGGTTTCATAAGTGGGGGAAATACCTACTGTAGATGTGCTGCATCAACCCTTCCTCTTTGGGAAATACTGACGTAGTTCAAGCGACATCAAAAGGAATTTATGGCACCGTTGCTGGGGAGACATCATCAACATCTACCAGGTTCCTAATCACAAATCTCATCTCCTTGAAATTTACATTATTTTCCATTTGCCTCTTGTTTTCATCTCCCCCACTTCACAAAAATTTGTCGTTTTCTTCGCTCTCTTTTTCATTCGCTATTTTCTTGTCAGAACTGTTTTTGTGTCCAATCTTGTTTGCATAGTCACGATGTCTCAAGAAAATACTAAGTTGTGTGATTTTTCCAAAACCAATAATAATGATTTTATTAGCACTCCGATTGCTCTTCGCGCCACTAGTGCAGAGTCTTGTGATATTAATGCCGCTTTGTTGAATCTTGTCATGAAAGATCAATTTTACGGTATTCCTAGTGAGGATGCCGTGTCCCATCTTAACACATTCGTAGAATTATGCAATATGAAAAATAAAAAAGATGTGTACAATGATATTGTGAAGTTGAAATTATTGTCGTTTTCTTTGCGAGGTCGCACAAAAAATTGGTTTTCTTCGTTGCCTCGCAATAGTATCGAATCTTGGGATAAGTGCAAAGATGCTTTTATTACTAAGTATTTTCCGTCGGCGAAAATTATTACCCTTAGGACTCAAATCATGAATTTTAAGCAACTTGAGCATGAACATGTTGCACAATCTTGGGAAAGAATGAAATTGATGCTAAGGAATCGTCCTACTAATGGTTTAAATCTTTGGATGACCATACAAAATTTTATGCGGCATTGATCATTGTTTCTAGAAATCTTTTAGATTCCGCTGCAGGTGATACTTTTATGGAAATTACTTTGGGTGAAGCTACTAAATTGCTAGATAATATTATGGCTAATTATTCACAATGGCATACCGAAAGAGCATGTACTAGTAAAAAAGTTAATTCGATTGAAGAAAAAAATTCTACTTTGAGTGAAAAAGTTAATGCTCTTATGAAATTGGTTGCTAATAAAAGTGCTCCCATTGATCTTAATGATGTGCCTTTTTCTACTTTGATTGAGCAAAATAGTGATCTCGTAGATGTGAATTTTGTATCGCGAAACAATTTTAATAACAATGCTTATAGAGGTAATTTTACTCCTAGGCCTTTTCGTGGAAATTCGTCTAATAATTATGGTAATTCTTCTTACAGTAATAATATTAACACCTCTCATCTTGTGAATAATATTAAAGAATTTATCAATTCTCTAAAAGCTTTAAATACTATGATAGAAGAAAAGTTGAATAAGATTGATGATATGTCTAGAAGCATTGATAGAATTTCTCACGACATAGAAAATCTCAAGTTGAAAAAATTGGTACCTAAGGTTGAGGAATTAATTAAAGCTTTATATGTTACTATGGATGAAAGTAAGAAAAGAACCGTATGCTTAGTGCTAAACGAGAAATTTTAAAAAGAGCGTTTTCTACTGATTGCTTTCATAAAAATGATGAAGATCTTAAAATGATCTGTGTTTCTTATATTGATTCCTTGTTTAGTAAAATTAAAATTGATGATAAAGGGACTGGAGAAGAGTCAACTTTAGCTAGAAGGCGTCCCGATAATTCGGAGGGTGAAAATCTTGTTGAAACAATTGATAAAAGTGGGTTTGGAGAGGTCAAAACTTTAACTAGTGATGTTCCCACTCTTTTGGATTACAAAGATTTTAATTAGGATAATTGTTCTTTCATTGATTGTATTTCTTTGTTTCAATCCATGATAAAATTCACCCCATGCTTATGAACAAAATAAAGCATTTACTAAACATATTGTTGATGTTATGAAGAAAGCTTTAGAAGAAAAGTTGAAATTAGATATCTCAATTCGTAGAAAATTACATGATGAATGGGAACCTAGTATCAAATTCAAGATTAAAAATTATCAGTGTTTTGCTTTATGTGATGTGGGTGCTAGTGTTTCTACAATTCCGAAATCTTTATGTGATGTGCTTAGTCTTATCGATATTGAGAATGTACTTTAAATTTGCACTTGGCGGATTCTACTATTAAAAAGCCTATGGGAAGAATTAATGATGTTCTTATTATTGCAAATAGGAATTATGTGCCTATAGATTTTATTGTTCTTGATATTGATTGCAAGCCTTCTTGTCCAATTATACTTGGTAGACCGTTTTTACGCACTATAGGTGCCGTGGTTGATATGAAAGAAGGCAATATTAAATTTAAATTTCCACTAAGGAAGGGTATGGAACACTTCCCTAGGACAAGAATTAGGCCACCATATGAATCAATCATGAGGGCATCTTATGGATCTAGAACTAAAGATGATAACACTTGAATCTATGCATTATGCCTAGCTAGGGGCATAAAACAATGGCGCTTGTTGGGAGGCAACCCAATGAATAAATTTTATTTTTGCCTTTTTCTTTCTGTTCTTTAGTGTTTGCACAATTATGCTACTGTTATGATTGTGTTTTTTATGTTTCAATTAGTGTTTTTGCCAAGTAAAGCCTTTGGGATTATGTTGGGTGACAGTTGATTTGATCTGGTTGAAAAACAGAAACTTTTGCATCTAGTAACCTAATTGTTTAGATTTACAGAAGCGGAGATTTTTTTATTTTTATACACAAGATTTATATACAAATTGCCCACGTTGCCTAATTTTTTTAGAATTTTTGGAGTTATAGAAGTATACAAAGTTTTCAGATTACTACATATTGTTCTATTTTTGACAGATTCTGTTTTCTTTGTGATGTGTGCTTATTTTGATGAATCTATGGATTGTATCGGGGAGTTTAAGCCATGGTAAAGTTGGAATACAGTAGATATAATGCAAAAATAAATTATGAATGGGTTTGCAACATTACTTAGAGTGGTGATTTGCTTTCTTATACTAACGGACCTCACGAAGGTTTTGTTGAGTTTTCTGTGATTGAAGTTTTGAAGTTTTGGGTGAGATCACGATGGATGAAGGAATAAGGAGTAAGAAGTCATCCCTGGATCGGTAATGCTGACACACACAGTACTCGAGGATTTATAACAGAGTGCAATCGCACACTTATTACATCGAATAACTCAAAGAGAGTACTTATTACAATAATATGGCTGAAGGGCATCTAAATAAGATAACTGCGGAAGCTTCGAAGGTAAATGAGTCCATCAACTCCAACGGCATAGCTGAGTGCACGACAACGGCACCCCAAGTTATTATCCAAAGAGAAACAAGCAACTAAGCTTGGGGATGCGTCGGAAGGCATCCCCTCTTTCTTCTAACGACCATCGGTATTTTACTTGGAGCTATATTTTTATTCGTCACATATCATGAGTTTTGCTTGGAGCGTATTGTATTATATGAGTCCGTGCTTGTTTTTCTTTCTAGTTTGTGTCATCTATCCTTGCTGGACACACCTATTTGAGAGAGCCAAAATTATGCTATGATTTGTTAGAATTGCTCTCTATGCTTCCCTTAAATTTTTTGAGCTATGGAATTGCTCTAGTGCTTCACTTATATCTTTTGAGGATGGTGTGCTTTAATATTTTTGAAGAAATGCACTCATGATTCACTTAGATTTATTTCGGAGTTAGTAAATTTTTGAAGAAATTCTCTCATGCTTCACTTATATTATTTTGAGAAACAAAAAAAATTATGCTCGTGTTCTTCACTTAATTTGTTTGAGCTATCAAAAGCAACATATGAAATTAGTCCCATAGTGATAGATATTCAAGAGGTATATAATAAAAACTTTCATGAAGATCATTGGACAAAATAAACTTGATTATTTGCAATAGGTTTGCGGAATGATGATAGTGATATGTGACTCATGTTGGTGAGTAATTATGCTTTAGTAAGAATATTGGTGTTAAGGTTTGTGATTCCTTATGAATGAAAGTCAATAGTTATGCAATGAAATTACATCCTACTTGTGGTGCATTATTCGGTGTTAGTTATGCTTAATGCTCGCTTATGTGATTTTTCATTTCTTGGTTGGATGCTTCTCAATCTATTTGCATTTGTACTGAGTAAAAATAGTACTTGTGCATCCAAAATCCTTAAACCCAGCTTTGCCATATGAGTCCACCATACCTACCTATATGTGGTATTCCTGTGCCGTTCTAAGCAAATTTGTATGTGCCATCTCTAATTTTAAAAATAAATTTCCTATTTGTGTGCTCGTACCGCTCATGAAGCGGCAGGGGGTGGCCAATATTTTCCATGCTAGATGTGTTATTCTCAAGATGAGTGTTTATTCACTTGTCATTGCACGAGAGTACGGCAGTCGTAGGGATACCCAGTCCCAAAATGACAAATAAATGTACTCTATGTTGTCAAATAATAAATTCCTTGGAAAGTGTTGGTATGGAAGGCACCCGTGGATACGGCTACCAATGGATTGTGAAAGAATGGTGGAAAAAGGAATAAACTTTATTTTCTGTTTGGGAACCGCCTATGATATTTCTAGCATGGAAAGTGTTGGGAATTACTCGGTCGTTTTCGTTGACGGGAAAAGTATGACCCTCAAACAATTTTATCTCTCAATTTAAGCTTTGAGCTCTCGCACCTCTACAAATCCCTACTTCCCTCTGCGAAGGGCCTTTCTATTTACTTTATGGATTTTTTATTTTTATTTTGAGTCTCCATCTTCTCTTATAAAGCACCAACTAAGGGGCACTACGATCGTACTTGAGCATTGGGTGTAGCTAATATGCGAGTGTGTTTCATGAATGGATCAATGGTCGAGCATGATGGGCCAGGGATAACTTTCTTTAGTGTTGATATTTTGAAGGACATGGTTGCTTGTTGATATGCTTGAGTATTGAAATCTTCATGTCAAAACTAGACTATTGCTTTGAACCATATAAAATTCCAAATGTATATGCTACAAAAGAAAAGAATATGTGATGAACATGTTAGGCAGCATTCCACATCAAAAATTCTATTTTTATCATTTACCTACTCGAGGATGAGTAGGAATTAAGCTTGGGGATGCTGATACGTCTCCAACGTATCTATAACTTTTGCTTGTTCCATGCTGTTATATTATCATTCTTGGATGTTTTACAATATTTTATAGCAACTTTATATCATTTTTTGGGACTCGTCTATTGACATAGTGCCCAGTGCCAGTTGCAGTTTTTTGCTTGTTTTTTTACTTCGCAGAATATCAGTACCAAATGGAGTCCAAACGCACCGAAACATTTTGGAGAATTTTTAGGGACCAGAAGAAACAACCTGGGCGAAAGAAGTACCAGAGGGGTTCCCCGAGGGGGGCACAACCCACCTGGGGGACGCATAGGCTGGTGGGTTGTGCCCACCTCGGTGGCCTCCTGCACCGCCTCTTCGCCCTATAAATCCCCCAAATATTCCGGAAACCCTAGGGGTGGCAACAAAACTGTTGGGAATCGTTGCATGGAAAATTCTACACACACGCAATGATCTATCCATGGAGTCGCATAGCAACGAGCGGGAGAGTGTGTCTACTACCCTCATAGACCGTAAGCGGAAGCGTTTCACAACGCGGTTGATGTAGTCGAACTTCTTCACGCTTCAACCGATCAAGTACCGAACGCACGGCACATCCGCGTTCTGCACACGTTTAGCTCGGTGACGTCCCTCGCCTTCTTGATCCAGCAAGACATCCAGGTAGTAGATGAGTTCCATCAGGATGACGGCATGGTGATGATGATGGTTAAGTGATCTTCGCAGGGCTTCGCCTAAGCACTATGAAAATATGACTGGGGTGTAAAATATGGAGGGGGGCGCCGCACACGGCTAAACAATTGTCTGGTGTGTGCTAGGCGCCCCGCTCCCACATATATATAGGTGGGAGGGAGGGAGGAGCAGCCATAGGAGGCGCCCAAGTAGGAGGAATCCTACTTGGAGTCCCTCCCAAGCCACGCCCCCTGCCATATATAACCGAGGGGGAAGGAAAGAGGGGGGAGAGGGAAGGAAGTGGGAATCCTAATCCACACTTTCCTTTCCCTTCTCCCCTTTCCTTCTCCTCCTTAGGCCGGTCCATATGGGGGGCACACCAGCCCCTCATGGCTTCCGTGTTTCCCCTCTTGGCCCATAAGGCCCATATCTTTTGCCAGGGCTGCCCGGAACCCCTTGTGGTGACTCGATAAGCACCCGATAACCCCCGAAACACTTCCAGTGTCCGAATACCATCGTCCTATATATATATACATATATATACATATACATATATATATATACATATATATATATATATATATATATATATATTTACCTCTCGACCATTTCGAGACTCCTAGTCATGTCTGTGATCTCATCTGGGACTCCGAACAACATTCGGTCACCAAATCACATAACTCATATAGTACTATACCGTCATTGAACGTTAAGCGTGCGGACCCTACGAGTTCGAGAACTATGTAGACATGACCGAGACACCTCTCCGTTCAATAACCAATAGCGGAACCTGGATGCCCATATTTGCTCCTACGTATTCTACGAGGATCTTTATCAGTTGAACCGTTATGACAAGATACGTAATTCCCTTTGTACATCGGTATGTTACTTGCCTGAGATTCGATCGTCGATATCTTCATACCTAGTTCAATCTGTAACCGACAAGTCTCTTTACTCTTTTCGTAATACATCACCTCGTGACGAACTCCTTAGTCGTTTGCTTGCAAGCTTATGATGTGTATTATCGAGAGGGCCCAGAGATACCTCTCCAATACTCGGAGTGACAAATCCTAATCTCGATCTATGCCAACTCAACAAACACCTTCAGAGATACCTATAGAGCATATTTATGATCACCCAGTTATGTTGTGATGTTTGATAGCACACAAGGCATTCCTCCGGTGTCCGGGAGTTGCATAATCTCATAGTCGAGGAATATGTATTTGACATGAAGAAAGCAATAGCAATAAAACTGAACAATCATTATGATAAGGTAACGTATGGGTATTGTCATCACATCATTCTCCTAATGATGTGATCCCGTTATCAAATGACAACTCATGTAAATGGTTAGGCAACCATAACCATCTTTGATCAACGAGCTAGTCTAGTAGAGGCTCACTAGGGACACAATGTTTGTTTATGTATTCGCACATGTATTAAGGTTTACGATCAATACAATTCTAGCATGAATAATAGACCTTTATCATGAATAAGGAAATATAAAATAACAACTTTATTATTGCCTCTAGGGCATATTTCCTTCAAAAACACAATTCTAGCCGCCGCAAGTTCCAGAACCACGAGATCCAATCTAGACACCATCACGGAGGGGTTCATCATCCTCATTGGTGCCTCTCCGATGATGCGTGAGTAGTTCATCATAGTTCTATGGGTCCATAGTCAGTAGCTATATGGCTTCCTCTCTCTCTCTCTCTCTCTCTCTCTCTCTCTCTCTCTCTTGATTCTCAATATAATGGTCTTTTGGAGATCTATTTGATGTAACACTTTTTGCGGTGTGTTTGTTGGGACCCGATGAACTTTGAGTTTATGATCAGATCTGTATCCATGAATATTATTTGAGTCTTCTTTTGATCTCCTATATGCATGATTATTTATAGCCTCATATTTCTTCTTCAAATCTTTGGCTTAGTTAGGCCAACTAGATCGATTTTCTTGCCATGGGAAGAGGTGCTTTGTGATGGGTTCGATCGTGCGGTGTTCTTTCCCAATGACAGAAGGGGCAGCAAGACACATATGTATCATTGCTATTAAGGATAACAACATCAGGGCTATTCCTACATGAATAGATCTCGTCTACATCATGTCGTCATTCTTATTGCATTACTCCGTTTCTTCATGAACTTAATACACTAGATGCATGCTGGATAGCAGTCGACGTGTGGAGTAATAGTAGTAGATGCAGGCAGGAGTCGGTCTACTAATCTTGGACGTGATGCCTATATGTTGATAATTTCCTGGATATCGTCATAATTATTTGAGGTTTTGCCAATTGCACAATAGTAATTTGTTTACTGCTACCTCTTGTGCATGTGTTGGTTTTCCCTTGAAGAGGAAAGGGTGATGCAGCAAAGCAGCGTAAGTATTTCCCTCAGTTTTTGAGAACCAAGGTATCAATACAGTAGGAGGCCACACGCAAGTCCCTCGTACCTACACAAACAAATAAGAACCTTGCAACCAACGCGATAAAGGGGTTGTCAATCCCTTCATCGCCACTTGCAAAAGTGAGATCTGATAGAGATGATAAGATAATATTTTTGGTATTTTTATGATAAAGATTAAAAGTAAATATTGCAAAATAAACGGCGACAGAAATAGCTAGTTGACGGGAGATTAATATGATGGAAAATAGATCTGGGGGCCATAGGTTTCACTAGTGGCTTCTCTCAAGATAACATAAGTATTATGGTGGGTGAACAAATTACTGTCGAGCAATTGATAGAAAAGTGCATAATTATGAGAATATCTAGGCATGATCATGTATATAGGAATCACGTCCGCGACAAGTAGACTGAAATGATTCTGCATCTACTATTATTACTCCACACATCGACCGCTATCCAGCATGCATCTAGAGTATTAAGTTCATAAGAACAGAGTAACGCATTAGGCAAGATGACATGACGTAGAGGGATAAACTCAAGCAATATGATATAAACCCCATCTTTTTATCCTCGATGGCAACAATACAATACGTGCCATGCTGCCCCTGCGGTCACTGGGAAAGGACACCGCAAGATTGAACCCAAAGCTAAGCACTTCTCCCATTGCAAGAAAGATCAATCTAGTAGGCCAAACCAAACTGATAATTCAAAGAGACTTGCAAAGATAACAAATCATACATAAAATAATTCAGAGGAGATTCAAATATTGTTCATAGATAATCTTGATCATAAACCCACAATTCATTGGATCTCGACAAACACACCGCAAAAAGAGTTACATCGAATAGATCTCCAAGAAGATCGAGGAGAACTTTGTATTGAGATCCAAAGAGAGTGAAGAAGCCATCTAGCTAATACCTATGGACCCGAAGGTCTAAGGTAAACTACTCACACATCATCGCAGAGGCTATGGTGTTGATGTAGAAGCCCTCCGTGATCGATTCCCCTCCGGCGAAGCGCCGGAAAAGGCCCCAAGATGGGATCTCACGGGTACAGAAGGTTGGGGCGGTGGAAATAGGGTTTCGTGGTGCTCCTGGATGTTTTCAGGGTATATGGGTATATATAGGAGGAAGAAGTAGGTCGGTGGAGTTGCGAGGGGCCCACAAGGGTGGGGGCGCGCCCAGGGGGACAGGCGCGCCTCCCTGCCTCGTGGCCTCCTTGCTTCTTTCTTGAAGTCCACTCCAACTCCTCTGGATCACGTTTGTTCCAAAAATCACTCTCCCGAAGGTTTCATTCCATTTGATATTTCTTTTCTGCGAAACACTGAAATAGGCAAACAAAACAGCAATTTGCACTCGGCCGTCGGTTAATAAGTTAGTCCCAATAATAATAACAAAGTGTATAATAAAGCCCATTAAACATCCAAAATAGATAATATAATAGCATGGAACAATCAAAAATTATAGATACATTGGAGACGTATCAAGCATCCCTAAGCTTAATTCCTGCTCGTCCTCGAGTAGGTAAATGATGAAAAACAGAATTTTTGATGTGGAATTCTACCTAGCATATTCTTCAATGTAATTTTCTTTATTGTGGCATGAATGTTTAGATCCGAAAGATTCAAGATAAAAGTTTAATATTGACATAAAAATAATAATACTTCAAGCATACTAACTAAGCAATCATGTTTTCTCAAAATAACATGGCCAAAGAAAGTTCATCCCTACAAAATCATATAGTTTGGTCATGCTCCATTTTCGTCACACAAGAATGCTCTCATCATGCACAACCCCGATGACAAGCCAAGCAATTGTTTCATACTTTAGTAATCTCAAACTTTTTTCAACTTTCACGCAATACATGAGCGTGAACCATGGATATATCACTATGGGTGGAATAGAATATAATTATTGGGGTTATGTGGAGAAGAAAAAAGGAGAAAGTCTCACATTGACGCGCTAATCAACGGGCTAGGGAGATGCCCATTAATTATGCTAATGCAAGGAGTAGGGATTGCCATGCAACGAATGCACTAGAGCTATAAATGTATGAAAGCTCAACAAAAGAAACTAAGTGGGTGTGCATCCAACTTGCTTGCTCACGAAGACCTAGGGCATTTGAGGAAGCCCATTGTTGGAATATACAAGCCAAGTTCTATAATGAAAAATTCCCACCCGCTAAGATAGATCGTGCGTTCATCTCTGTTGATTGGGAGCTGGATCACCCGGATTGCTTGCTGCAAGCATTATCTACTGAATACTCGGATCATTGTCCGTTGCACCTCACGCTACAAGAACCTATGCATGTTAAGAGAAGGTTCCGTTTCGAGAAGTTCTGGGTCAAAATGGACGGATTCTTGGATGTCATCAAGGAGGATTGGATTTGTGATCCGGCTATCACCGACCCTTTCATGCGGCTAGATATCATGCTCCGCAACACGGCTAGAGCGCTTGCCACATGGGGCCAAAAGGAGATCGGAAATATTAAGTTGCAAATTGCCATCGCAAATATTGTCATCATGCGGTTCGATTGCACTCAAGAAAACCGTATGCTTACGGAGGAGGAAAGATGGCTTAGGAGAACCCTTAAGCACTTGGTGCTAGGACTTGCTTCCTTAGAGAGGACCATCGCTAGACAAAGGTCGAGAATAACTTGGCTAAAAGAAGGGGATGCAAACACGCAACTGTTTCACTTGATGGCGAACGGAAGGCGCATGAAGAACTATATACCTTCCTTGGCCTTTGAGGGGCGCATCATCACGGATCAGAAAGGCAAGGAGGAAGCATTTTAAAATGCTTACAAAGAATTGTTGGGCAAGGACATGGCAAGAGAATTCACTCTCGATTTGGAGGGCCTCGGTGTTACCCACGTTGATCTCTCGGAGCAAGATCGTGTGTTCATCGAGGAGGAGATTTGGGCCATAATCAAGGAGTTGCCCTCGGACAAGGCACCAGGGCTGGATGGTTTCATTGGCCTGTTCTTCCAGAGTGCTTGGGAGGTTATAAAGGCGGACCTCATTGCTGCGCTACATAAACTTTTCCTTGGAAATGGTAGGGGTTTTGGGAGACTAAACAAAGCCTTGATCACACTACTACCAAAGTCTCCGGAAGCATGCTGTGTCTTGGACTTCCGACCTATATGCCTTGTGCACAACATGCCCAAGATTGCTTCCAAACTCCTAACCGCAAGACTCAGACCGCGCATGGGAGAGCTCGTTCATGCGAACCAGTCCGCTTTCATCAAGGGGCGATGCTTACATGATAACTTCCTTCTGGTGAGGCAAATGGCTCGTTCGATGCATCGAAGGAAAGAGAAAGGAGTGCTGCTCAAGCTTGACATAACCAAAGTGTTTGACTCCCTGGCGTGGCCTTTCTTGTTCGAAGTGCTACGAGCCAAAGGGTTTTCGGAGCGGTGGATATCATGGATTGCCACTCTTCTGACTACTGCCAGTTCGAGAGTGATAGTGAATGGCTGTGCAGGTAACAAGTTCATGCACGCCAAGGGTCTGAGGCAAGGGGATTCGATTTCTCCTTTGCTTTTTGTTATTGCCATGGATGTACTTACGGCAATCATTATCAAGGCACATGAGGCTCGAGTGATGTGTACCATTAATGGATGTAGCCCGGTGCAACGCTTGTCCTTATATGCGGATGATGTGGTTCTTTTCATCAAACCCACATGGCCAGACCTCATGTTCGTTAAGGAAACTCTCACCATCTTCGGTGTGGCATCTGGGCTTAAAGTGAATTTTACCAAATCTGCGGCAATCATGATCCGTGCGGAGGACGAGGATGAGGAGCTTGTTAAGTTGGCGCTACCTTGGAAGATTATCTCTTTCCCGTGCAAATATCTAGGGCTCCAGCTAAGCATAATACAACTCAAAAGATCCGAGTGGCAGCCAGTGGTGGATGCGGCCTTGCACATCCTGCCCGGATGGCAAAGGGGCTTGGTGACTAGACCGGGTAGGCTTATCCTTGTCAACCAAGTCATGAGAGCGCGGGCCACTCATCATCTCGTGATTGCGGAGGCGCCTAAATGGGCTCTCGAAAGAGTGGACAGAGGATGTAGGGCCTTCTTTTGGGCCGGGACGGACGAAGTGCATGGCGGCAAATGTGTGGTATCTTGGGCAAGAGTATGTAGGCCAAAGCACATGGGAGGATTGGGCGTCATTGACCTCTTTAAGCATGGCATTTCCCTAAGATTAAGATGGGAATGGCTTCGACGTACGGATGCATCCAGGCCTTGGCAGGGTCTCAACTTAACCGCGGACAAAATGGTTGATCGAACTTTTGGGAGCATGGTTAAATGGAAGGTGGGAGCAGGAGACAAAATTCTGTTTTGGAAAGATAGGTGGCTCCACGGCGCAACCATCACGGACATTGCCCCTCTGGTCGCGGCGACTGTCCATACCCAAGTGGTCAACAGGAGGTTGGTGCGTGATGCTATGTTCATGCACGCATGGATGAACGATGTGGTGGGTAACTTATGCACGGAGGGCCTAACCCAGTTCATCGGGCTTTGGGAGATCATTTCAGAGGTGCAACTTGACGCTCAAACTGAGGACACCCCCATTTGAGCGTGGAATGTGGCCGGAGTATATTCTGCATCTTCAGCCTATAAGATGCTTTGTGAGGGCGGAGTCCGTTTCCACTCCTTCGGTGCCATCTGGAAATGCTGGGCACCTCTTGCATGTAAGATCTTCATGTGGCGGGCAGTGCAATATCGATTATGGACGTCGGATAGAAGGACTAGACATAGGTTACAAGACCAAACATCTCAATGCTATCTATGTGACCAGGAGGAAGACACGGTAGACCACATTTTGTAGCAGTGTGTGTTCTGGCGGCAAGTGTGGTCTAGTTGCATTGCTAGGATGGGATTGAGGATTGAGCTTTGCCCAGAAAATGACTCTAGGTTGGTGCAATGGTGGTCAGATGCCAGAAAGCGAATACACAAGCAAACTCGGAAAGGATTCGACACGTTTGTAATGCTTATCTGCTGGACATTATGGAAGCAGAGGAACACGAGAGTGTTCGGATCAGGCCAGATCAGGAACGTGTGGGATACGGTGGACACGATCTTCGATGACTTGAGGACTTGGGCCACGGCAGGAGCGTTTGGAGCACAACATGTACCTGAGTAGTAGAGTAGTGTGAGGAGTGGAGTGGAGGCTTGGTTAGGGTCGGCTTGTGGCCCTTGCCAGCGCTTTGTAACCTCTTGTACATATTTTTCTCTCTTCTATAAAGCTAAGGTACGCCTTTGGCGTACCCTCAAAAAAAGAAAAATTCCCACTAGTATATGAAAGTGACAAAACAAGAGACTCTCTATCATAAAGATCATGATGCTACTTTGAAGCACAAGTGTGGAAAAAGGATAGTAGCATTGCCCTTTATTTTTTTATTTTTTTGGGACTTTCTTTTTTTTGGCCTTTCTCTATTTTTATTTGGTACAATGCTCTATTAATGATGATCATCACACTCTATTTATTTACAACTCGATACTAGAACAAAATATGACTCTATATGAATGCCTCCGGCGGTGTACCGGGATGGGCAATGAATCAAGAGTGACATGTATGAAACAATATGCATGGTGGCTTCGCCACAAATACGATGTCAACTACATGATCATGCAAGGCAATATGACAATGATGAAACGCGTCATAATAAACGGAACAGTGGAAAGTTGCATGGCAGTATATCTCGGAATGGCTATGGAAATGCCATAATAGGTAGGTATGGTGGCTGTTTTGAGGAAGATATAAGGAGGTTTATGTGTGATAGAGCGTATCATATCACAGGGTTTGGATGCACTGGCGAAGTTTGCACCAACTCTCAATGAGAAAGGGCAATGCATGATAGCGAAGAGGCTAGCAATGATGGAAGGGTGAGAGTGCGTATAATCCATGAACTCAACATTAGTCATAAAGAACTCACATACTTATTGCAAAAATCTACAAGTCATCAAAAACCAAGCACTATGCGCATGCTCCTAGGGGGATAGATTGGTAGGAAAAGACCATCGCTCGTCCCCGACTGCCACTCATAAGGATGACAATCAAAGAACGCCTCATGTTTCAAATTTGTTACACAACGTTTACCATACGTGCATGCTACGGGACTTGCAAACTTCAACAAAAGTATTCCTCAAATTCACAACTACTCAACTACTTTAATATCACTATCTCCATATCTCAAAACAATCATCAAGTATCAAACTTCTCTTAGTATTCAACGCACTTATCTGAAAGTTTTTATTATATCCTTCTTGGATCCCTATCATATTAGGACTAATTTTATAGCCAAAGCAAATTACCATGTTGTTCCATAAGACTCTCAAAATAATATAAGTGAAGCATTAGAGATCAATAATTTCTATAAAATAAAACCACCACCGTGCTCTAAAAGATATAGGTGAAGCACTAGAGCAAAATTATTTAGCTCAAAAGATATAAGTGAAGAACATAGAGTATTCTAATAATTTCCGATTAATGTGTGTCTCTCCCAAAAAGGTGTGTACAGCAAGGATGATTGTGGTGAACTAAAAAGCAAAGACTCAAATCATACAAGACGCTCCAAGCAAAACACATATCATGTGGTGAATAAAAATATAGCATCAAGTAAGTTACCGATGGACGAAGACAAAAGAGGGGATGCCTTCTGGGGCATCCCCAAGCTTAGTCCTTTGGTTGTCCTTGAATTTTACCTTGGGGTGGCTTGGGCATCCCCAAGCTTAGGCTCTTGCCACTCCTTATACCATAATCCATCAAATCTTTACCCAAAACTTGAAAACTTCACAACACAAAACTCAACAGAAAATCTCATGAGCTCCATTAGTATCAAATCACCACCATAAGGTACTGTAATGAATTATTTATTTATTTATATTGGTGTTAAACCTACTGTGTTCCAACTTTTCTATGGTTCATAACCTCCGATACTAGCCATAGATTCATCAAAATAAGCAAACAACACACGAAAAACAGAATCTATCAAAAACAGAATAGTCTGTAGTAATCTGTATCAAACGTATACTTCTATAACTCCAAAAATTCTGAAATAATTTGCTGGACGTGAGAAATTTATCTATTAATTATCTTAAAAAAGAATAAACTAAATAAGACTCTCCAGTAAACAGTTGTAGCTAATCTCGTGAGCGCTAAAGTTTCTGTTTTTTACAGCAAGATCAAAAAGACTTCACCCAAGTCTTCCCAAAGGTTCTACTTGGCACAAACACTAATTAAAACATGAAAACACATCTAACCAGAGGCTAGATCAGAGATTTATTACTAAACAGAACCAAAAAGCAAGAAACAAAAATAAAATTGGGTTGCCTCCCAACAAGCGCTATCGTTTAACACCCTTAGACAGGCATAAAAGCAAGGATAAATCTAGGTATTATCATCTTTGGCATGCAATCCATAAGTGGCTCTCATAATAGATTCATAATGTAATTAAATTTTATTTCTAGGAAAGTGTTCCATGCCTTTCCTTAACGGAAATTGGAATCTAATATTCCCTTCTTTCATATCAATAATTGCACCAATCGTTCTAAGGAAAGGTCTACCAGGAATAATAGGACATGAAATATTGCAATCTATATCAAGGACAATGAAATCTATGGGCACATAATTCCTATTTGCAACAATAAGAACATCATTAATTATTCCCATAGGTTTCTTAATGGTGGAATCCGCAAGGTGCCAGTTTAAGGAACAGTCATCAAATTCACGGAAACCTAACACATCACACAAAGTTTTTGGAATCGTGGAAACACTAGCACCCAAATCACACAAATCATAGCATTCATGATCTTTTATTTTAATTTTCATAGTAGGTTCCCACTCATCATAAAGTTTTCTAGGGATAGAAACTTCTAATTCAAGCTTTTCTTCATAGGATTGCATTAAAGCATCAATGATATGTTTGGTAAAGGCCTTATTTTGACTATAAGCATGCGGAGAATTTAGCACGGATTGCAACAAGGAAATACAATCTATTAAAGAACAATTATCATAATTAAATTCCTTGAAATCCAAAATAGTGCGCTCATTGCTATGTAAAGTTTTGACCTCTTCAATCCCACTTCTACCAATTTTTGCATCAAGATCTAAAAACTCTGAATCATAAGGACGCCTTTTAACTAAAGTTGACTCATCTCCAGTCCCATCGTTATCAACATTCATATTGCAAAACAAAGACTCAATAGGAGACACATCAATCACTTTTAGATCTTCATCCTTATTATCATGAAAACTAGAAGAACACGCTTTCACAAAGCAATATTTTTAGCACGCGTCCTAGCGGTTCTTTCTTGCACTCATCAATGGAAATTCTCATAGCTTTGAGAAACTCATTGATATCATGCTTATGTGGAATAGATCTAAGTTTTAAAGAATCAACATCAAGAGAAATCCCATCCACGTTCCTAGCCAACTCATCAACCTTAAGCAATTTTTCTTAAAGCAAAGCATTGAAATTCTTTTGAGAAATCATAAATTCTTTAACACTAATCTCAAAATCAGAGGGCATCTTATTAAAACTTCCATAAGAGTTGTTGTAGGAATTTCCATAATTATTAGAGGAATTACTAGGATACGGCCTAGGATTAAAGTTTCCTCTATAAGTGTTGTTACCAAAGTTGTTCCTACCAACAAAATTCACATCCATACATTCATTATTATTCTCAATCAAAGTAGACAAAGGCATATCATTGGGATCAGAAGAAACACTCTTATTAGCAAACAATTTCATAAGTTCATCCATCTTTCCACTCAAAACATTAATCTCTTCAATTGCATGCACCTTTTTACCAGTAGATCTTTTAGTGTGCCATTGAGAATAATTAACCATAATTTTATCTAGGAGTTTAGTAGCTTCTCCTAAGGTGATTTCCATAAAAGTGCCTCCCGCGGCCGAATCTAAAAGATTTCTAGAAGCAAAATTCAATCCCGCATAAAATTTTTGTATAATCATCCATAAATTCAAACCATGTGTAGGGCAATTATGTATCATTAATTTCATACTCTCCCAAGATTGTGCAACATGTTCATGATCAAGTTGCTTAAAATTCATAATATCGTTTCTAAGAGAGATGATCTTAGCGGGAGGAAAATACTTAGAAATAAAAGCATCTTTGCACTTATTCCAAGAATCAGTACTATTTTTAGGCAAAGACGAAAACCAAGTTTTAGCATGAACTCTAAGCGAAAAAGGAAATAGCTTTGATTTAACAATTTCATTATCCACATCTGTCTTCTTTTGCATATCTCACAAATCAACAAAGCTGTTTAGATGGGTAGCGGCATCTTCACTAGGAAGGTCGGCGAATTGATCTTTCATGACAAGATTCAACAAGGCAGCATTGATTTCACAAGATTCAGCATCGGTAATAGGAGCAATCGGGGTGCTAAGAAAATAATTATTGTTGGTATTGGAAAAGTCACACAATTTAGTATTATTTTGAGCCATCGTGACAAGCAAGCAATCCAACACACAAGCAAACAAGAAGCAAGCGAAAAAAGAGGCGAACGGAAAGAGAGGGCGAACAAAACGGCAAGGGTGAAGTGGGGGAAAGGAAAATGAGAGGCAAATGGCAAACAATGTAATGTGAGGGATAAGACTTTGTGATGGGTACTTGGTATATCTTGACTTGTGCGTAGACTCCCCGGAAACGGCGCCAGAAATCCTTCTTGCTACCTCTTGAGCATGCGTTGGTTTTCCATTGAAGAGGAAAGGGTGATGCAACAAAGTAGCGTAAGTATTTCCCTCAGTTTTTGAGAACCAAGGTATCAATCCAGTAGGAGGCCACACGCAAGTCCCTCGTACCTACACAAACAAATAAGAACCTTGCAACCAACGCGATAAAGGGGTTGTCAATCCCTTCACGGCCACTTGCGAAAGTGAGATCTGATAGAGATCATAAGATAATATTTTTGGTATTTTTATGATAAATATTAAAAGTAAAGATTGCAAAATAAACGACGACGGAAATAGCTAGTTGACGGGAGATTAATATGATGGAAAATAGACCCGGGGGCCATAGGTTTCACTAGTGGCTTCTCTCAACATAACATAAGTATTACGGTGGGTGAACAAATTACTGTCGAGCAATTGATAGAAAAGTGCATAATTATGAGAATATCTAGGCATGATCATGTATATAGGCATCACGTCCGCGACAAGTAGACCGAAACGATTCTGCATCTACTACCATTACTCCAGACATCGACCGCTATCCAGCATGCATCTAGAGTATTAAGTTCATAAGAACAGAGTAACGCATTAGGCAAGATGACATGATGTAGAGGGATAAACTCAAGCAATATGATATAAACCCCATCTTTTTATCCTCGATGGAAACAATACAATACGTGCCTTGCTGCCCCTGCTGTCACTTGGAAAGGACACCGCAAGAATGAACCCAAAGCTAAGCACTTCTCCCATTGCAAGAAATGTCAATCTAGTAGGCCAAACCAAACTGATAATTCGAAGAGACTTGCAAAGATAACAAATCATACATAAAAGAATTCAGAGGAGATTCAAATATTGTTCATAGATAATCTTGATCATAAACCCACAATTCATCGGATCTCGACAAACACACCGCAAAAAGAGTTACATCGAATAGATCTCCAAGAAGATCGAGGAGAAGTTTGTATTGAGATCCAAAGAGAGAGAAGAAGCCATCTAGCTAATAACTATGGACCCGAAGGTGTGAGGTAAACTACTCACACATCATCAAAGAGGCTATGGTGTTGATGTAGAAGCCCTCCGTGATTGATTCCCCCTCCGACGGAGCGCCGGAAAGGCCCCAAGATGGGATCTCACGGGTACAGAAGGTTGCGGCAGTGGAAATAGGGTTTCGTGGTGCTCCTGGATGTTTTCGGGGTATATGGGTATATATAGGAGGAAGAAGTAGGTCGGTGGAGCTGTGAGGGGCCCATGAGGGTGGGGGGCGTGCCCAGGGGGCAGGCACGCCTCCCTACCTGGTGGCCTCCTCGCTTCTTTCTTGACGTCCACTCCAAATCCTCTGGATCACATTTGTTCCAAAAATCACTCTCCCGAAGGTTTCATTCCGTTTGGATTCCTTTTGATATTCCTTTTCTACGAAACACTGAAATAGGCAAAAAAACAGCAATTTGCACTAGGCCTTCGGTTAATAGGTTAGTCCCAATAATAATAATAAAGTGTACAAGAAAGCCCATTAAACATCCAAAACAGATAATATAATAGCATGGAACAATAAAAAATTATAGATACGTTGGAGACGTATCATTTAGCCACCGTGTGCTATTTCTTGAGAGAAGCCACTAGTGAAATCTACGGCCCCCAGGTCTATTCTTCACCACATCTGCTTCACAATCTGTTATTTGACACTTCTATTTTCAGATCTATTATTCCAAAAATCCAAAAATACCTTGCTGCAATTTTTTTGCTATGTCAGTATTTCCCCAAAGAGGAAGGGATGATACAGCACAACCACGGTAGGTATTTCCCTCAGTTATGGAACCAAGGTATCAATCCAGTAGGAGAACCAATCAACACTATGTAAATGGTACCTGCACACAAAGAACAAATACTTGCAACCCGACGCGTAAGAGGGGTTGTCAATCCCTCCACGATAAAAAGATAGATAAGTTTGTGGTAGATTGGATAAATAGATCTTGATAAAACACGAATAAAATAAGTAATAAAAAAGTCCAACAAGGTATTTTTTGGGTTTTTGGAATAATAGATCTGAAAATAAAAGTGGCAAATAATAGATCGGGAAGCAAATATGATAAAGAATAGACCCGGGGCCCTAGATTTCACTAGTGGCTTCTCTCGAGAAAATAGCATACGGTGGGTAAACAAATTACTGTTGGGCAATTGATAAAACATCAAATAATTATGACGATCTCCACGCAGTGATCAATATATAGGCATCACGTCCAAGATTATTAGACTGACTCCTGCTTGATTCTACTACTATTACTCCACACATCGACCGCTATCCAGCATGCATCCAGTGTATTAAGTTCATCGAGAAACGAAGAAATGCAATAAGAACGGTGACATGATGTAGATGAGATCTATTCATGTAGGAATATCCCCCATCTTGATATCCTAAATAGCAATAATACATACGTCTCTTGCTGCCCCTTCTTTCACTGGGCAAGAACAACGCACGATCAAACCCATCACAAAGCACCTCTCCCCATGGCAAGAATAATCGATCTAGTTGGCCTAACGAAACCAAAGATTCAAAGAGAAATAGTGATAGAGGCAAAGGTGTCCCGATGTTTCGATGAGATGGTGGCTATCGTTTCTGTGGGAGTCGACCTTGACGATCCGACTACGAACGTGTGAGACGTCACGCCTTAGCAATCGCTAAACCAAATTCCGAGGGTTATTGACCACGCCGGAGCACGATCAACCTGACCACGAGGGCCTGTTTCCTGCGAGCAAACGAAGAACAAGCAAGAAACTAAGATTGCAATCTGGATATTGCGAATATAAGAGGAAAGCTTTATTAATGAAGGTGGGGTTCTGTGACGCCTTGGTCTGGTCGTTGAACACAAACGAAGTACGCGAAGTTGCAGCTATGGTGAACTTTTGATCTAAACAAAACCCAAAGTCTAAACGATGCCCTAGGGGCTGTATATATGGAGGAAGAGGGGGGGAATTTCGTGGCCCTTGGAGGAGGGGTCCGAAACCCACCCTAACTCTTGTTTCCCCACACATACGGACTCTAAAAACAGCCTATATTGAAGTATTTCGAAATTACATGGGCCTGGCCCAAAAAGAAGGTGACGCAACACCTAGAATAGCCTCTGGACGAAAATTATGAAGTGGCATCTTGTATATTTCGTCCAAGGCTTCATGCACTCCTTATGGTGGCTTCAAAGTCCTGAAATCCTCACTTGAAACTCCGTTCTTGTCTCCCTTGCGCATGCCATCAACTCCATACTTGTTCTTGCTCCAATGATCATCCTTCTCCAAGCTAGGCCCTTCATTTGTAAGCAAAACAAATGTATCCAATTTAGGCAGCATCATATTCTCATGAACATTAGAATCATTACCAAGAAACGAAAGTACCTGATAATTCAATTGGCGTGCGCGAGCTCTAGTAATTGGTCCAGTATGTATAGAAGCAGGGGTTGTGGGTGTAACAATGGTATTGATGTCCTCATCATCCTCCCCTTCTTGAAATGAAGTCGTCCTCGACGGAAGCTCATCTTCCTCACCCAAATAAGGCTTCAAATCTGCAATGTTAAAAGTGGGACTAACCCCAAAATCTGCAGGCAGCTCAAGTTTATATGCATTATCATTTATTTTCTCTAACACCTTAAATGGACCATCAGCACGTGGCATTAGCTTTGATTTGCGCAAATTAGGAAACCTATCCTTACGCAAATGTAACCAAACAAGATCACCAGGTGCAAAGACAACATGTTTTCTACCCTTATCTCCAACAAGTTTATATTTAGCATTCATACGCTCAATGTTTTCCTTAGTTAACTCATGCATTTTTAAAATCAATTCAGCACATTCTTTAGCATCAAAATTAACCTTCTCCGAAGATGGAAGAGGCAACAAATCAATAGGTGCACGAGGTAGGAAACCATACACAATTTCAAAAGGGCACATCTTAGTAGTAGAATGCAATGAACGATTATAAGCAAATTCAATATGAGGCAAGCATTCTTTCCACATTTTCTTATTATTCTTCAAAACAGCCCTAAGCATAGTAGACAATGTTCTATTCACTACTTCAGTTTGTCCATCAGTTTGGGGGTGACAAGTAGTACTAAAAAGCAGTTTAGTCCCCAACTTAGCCCATAAACATCTCCAAAAGTGGCTAAGAAATTTAGTATCACGATCTGAAACAATAGTATTTGGCACACCATGCAAGCGAATAATTTCACGAAAGAACAAATCAGCAACATTAACAGCATCATCGCTTTTATGACATGGTATAAAGTGTGCCATTTTCGAGAATCTATCCACGACAACAAATATGCTATCCCTCCCCTTCTTTGTTCGAGGTAAACCTAAAACAAAGTCCATAGATATATCCTCCCAAGGAACACTAGGTACAGGCAAAGGCATATATAAACCATGAGGATTGAGTCGTGACTTAGCTTTTTGACATGTAGTGTAGCGAGCAACAAAACGCTCAACATCCCGTCTCATCTTTGGCCAAAAGAAATGTGTAGCAAGTATATCCTCCGTCTTCTTCACGCCAAAGTGTCCCATTAGTCCTCCCCCATGCGCCTCCTGCAACAACAAAAGACGAACGGAGCTAGCTGGAATGCATAGCTTGTTAGCATGAAACACAAATCCATCGTTAACGACGAACTTGTTCCATGATCTACCTTCTTTAAAATTCTGCAATACATCTTTAAATTCAGCATCATGCACATATTGATCTTTGATGGTCTCCAAACCAAATATTTTAAAATCAAGTTGTGACAGCATAGTATAACGACGAGACAATGCATCAGCAATAACATTTTCTTTACCCTTCTTGTGTTTAATGACATAAGGGAAAGTCTCAATGAATTCAACCCATTTAGCATGTCTACGGTTCAGTTTAGCTTGACTTTTAATGTGTTTCAAAGATTCATGATCAGAATGTATAACAAATTCTTTGGGCCATAAATAATGTTGCCATGTTTCTAAAGTCCGAACAAGAGCATATAATTCCTTATCATAAGTAGAATAGTTCAGACCAGGCCCACTCAATTTTTCAGAAAAGTATGCAACAGGTTTGCCATCTTGTAATAACACACCTCCTAATCCAATTCCACTAGCATCACATTCAAGCTCAAAAGTCTTATTAAAATCAAGAAGTTGGAGTAAAGGAGCATGTGTCAACTTATCTTTCAATACCGTGAAGGCTTCTTCCTGTGCGGTACCCCAAACAAAAGGCACATCCTTCTTTGTAAGCTCGTTGAGAGGTGCATCAATGGTGCTGAAATCTCTCACAAAACGCCTATAGAAACCAGCGAGGCCAAGAAAACTCCTCACTTGTGTGACCGTTTTGGGCTGCGGCCAACTCTCAATAGCTTCAATCTTGGCTTTATCAACTTCAATTCCCTGTGGAGTAACAACATAGCCAAGAAAAGATACTCGGTCGGTGCAGAAGGAGCACTTCCCAAGGTTACCAAACAAACATGCATCACGTAGAGCATTAAAAACAGCACGTAAATGTTCCAAATGTTCTTCCAAAGATTTGCTATAAATCAGTATATCATCAAAATAGACTAACACAAATCGTCCAATGAAAGCACGTATAACTTTGTTCATTAGTCTCATGAAAGTACTAGGTGCATTAGTTAACCCAAAAGGCATGACTAACCACTCATATAAACCAAACTTAGTTTTAAAAGCTGTTTTCCATTCATCTCCCAATTTCATACGAATTTGATGGTATCCACTACGCAAATCAACTTGGAAAATATTGTAGAGCCACTCAATTCATCAAGCATATCATCTAGCCTAGGAATAGGATGACGATAACGAATAGTAATATTATTAATGCCTCTACAATCAACACACATACGCGAGGTACCATCCTTTTTCGGCACTAGAATAATAGGACCAGCACAAGGACTAAGGGATTCGCGTATATAACCTTTGTCGAGTAGCTCTTGTACTTGACGCATAATCTCCTTCGTCTCCTCTGGATTGGTACGGTATGGTGCGCGGTTGGGTAATGATGCACCGGGAATTAAGTCAATTTGATGCTCAATCCCTCGAATAGGTGGTAATCCCGGTGGCACGTCTTGTGGAAAGATGTCAGCGAACTCCTGCAAAATGTTAGTAACAGCAGGAGGCAAAGAGGAAGGCACGTCCTCGAATGAAAATAATACCTCTTTGCACACAAAAGCATAGCAAACAGATTTGCTAACATCTAGATCATCAATATCAGATTTGGTGGCAAATAAACATGCACTTTTCAATTTAATTTCAGAAGCAACACTAGATGGTTTATTATTAGGCTTCATTTGTTGCTCAAATTCTTTTGCCACAATCTGATTTTCACTCTTATTTTGCTCCTGTTTTGCTTTATTAGCTCGATTAATATCATCTTTCAAAATGGAATCAGGAGTCATAGGAAGCAAAGTAATATTTTTGTCCTTATGAACGAGAGTATACTGATTGTTTCTACCATGGTGTACAGAATTTTTATCAAATTGCCATGGTCTACCAAGTAATAAGGAACATGCTTGCATAGGTACCACATCACAATCAACATAATCAGCATATGTAGAGATACTAAAATGCACACGAACAGTACGTGTTACCTTAACCTTGTCGCTGTTGTTGAACCATTGGATGTAGTAAGGATGTGGATGTGGTCTTGTGGTGAGGGATAGCTTCTCCACCATCTCCATGCTAGCCAAGTTGTTGCAGCTCCCTCCATCTATGATGACGCGAACAGAACGTTCCTTCACAACTCCCTTTGTATGGAACAAATTATGCCTCTGATTTTGCTCAGCTTGCGTGACCTGCACACTCAAAACACGTTGAGCAACTAAACATTCATACCTGTCAGCATCTTCAGCAGCCATGTATTGCGTCTCATGATCAGAATCATCTCCACCGTGTTCTTCATGTGTAAGAAGAGCCAAAGTCTCCTCATCATAGTCACTAGCGGACTCATACCCACCATCCTCAGTAGCAATCATCACACCCTGAGATGTGCATTCGCGCGCAAAATTTCCTCTTCCCTTACAACGACGACAAATAATATCACTTGTGTGCCCTGTAGACGCCATGGAAGAAGCAGAGCTCTGTGCAGGCGCGGCAGGTGTGCTCTTGGCAGATAGTGGTGGTTGTGCCTGCTTTCTTGTATCACGGTTGGAGGTGGCAGCTGACGGAGCTGCCGGTGTAGCAGAACGTGTGGAAGTAGATGATGCACGTGGTGTCCATGATGAAGGTCGACCTGCAGAAAAGTTAGTCCGCGCCAATGCCTGTCGATCCTGCACTTCACGTTCAGCTTTACAAGCAAGATGGAATAAACGAGTGATATTATTATAATCCTTATAGTCTAGAATGGTCTGAATCTCTCGATTTAATCCACCCAGAAAACGTGCAAGCATAGCTTCATTCTCCTCAACAATACCACATCTAATCAAGCCAGTTTGTAATTCCTGATAATATTCTTCTACAGAATTTTTTCCTTGTCTTAAGCGCTGCAATTTTTGAAGTAATTCACGTTGATAATATGGTGGAACCCAACGAGTACGCATAGCAGTTTTCAAAGCAGCCCAAGTAGCTGGAACAGGATATAATCTACAATATTCAGACCACCAAACACATGCAAAGCTAGTGAAAGCACAAACAGCAGTAGGAACACGTCTCTCCTCAGGATATTGTAAACATGTAAATCGTCGTTTAGTTTCTAACTCCCAAGTAAGATATATATCAGGAACATATCTACCCTCAAATGGTGGAATATTTAATTTCAGTTTAGGGAGATGGTCATGATCTCGTACCTGAGGGGGAGCCCTAACATTGCCATTATTTGCATATGGACGACCTGGTGGTTGTGGAGCTGGAGGTTGCACGTAGTTCTGATGTTGATCAACCTCATCCTCGTAATCTCCCGCATAATCATCCTCCTCCACATCAGCAGCAGGAGCCACAGAAGTATCAACAGCAGCACCAACAGTTTGGCCAGGCTGAAGAGGGACACGGATTGCTCGGCGGAGGGCTGATTCCCGACCTGGAGGTAATCGTTGTTGTTGCTGTTGTTGCAGAGGTGCGGCAGGTGCAGCCGGTGGTGGAAGACGCGCAAGCAGTTCATTAAATCTGTTATTGAGCTTTGTTTCGAACGTCTTCTCAAGGCCAGTGATCTTCTCCATGGCCTCTTCAAAATTGTTCAGCACATCTTGCACCTGTTCAGTCATCATTTTCTGAAACTTATCATGAAGCTCCTTGTTTGTTAAATTCTCCCAGTCAATCTCGTCGGGTTGTGATCCTGGCATGGTTAGCAGCAATAGAAACACACAAGAATATGATCCTATAGACTACTAACAAGTGGTGGTGGTGGTGGTGGGTGTCACAAATCCTTTAAGCAAATCTCAATTTCTTACCAGTTCTTACCCAGCAGCAGGCGGTGATCGGCAACCGATGTAGTCAAAACTCTCAAAGCTTGGATAGAGCGAGTACCAGGGAGAGTCAAACGCACGATGTAGATGTATGTGGAGCTGGGAAGGCTTATAATATGGTAGCAAAAAGGGTCAGCAATAATCAATTCAGAGATGCAAAGTTGAATAAACGCTCAACGACGGTACTGTGCTGGTCCTAGGCTAGACCGTGCTAGAGACGCGAGCCTAGAACACTGACAAAATCACGGTGCTGCACGTAAACAAGGGAAAAGCACACTCTGGATTTTTTTTTCGCCTTTTTTTTGCGCTCTTTTTTTTTTTGCGAAAAATCACAATAATGGCGAGTGTCTCAAAACTCTTCCTAGGTCAAACTGACAGGATAGACACGAATTTTTTGCGACAAATTTTTTTTTTCGACTGCCCGGACCCAAAAACTGGAAACGGCTCAAAAAAAAACTTTCAAGAATGGCGACTGTCTCAAAAGGCTAAGAAACACCTAAAAATAGGATAGCCAGAAATTTTTTTGTCAAGTGCGTTTTTGGAAAATTTTGGGCCTAAACGGAGGGTGGTTTCCGGACTCTTTTTTTTTGGAAACCAACCTCTTCTACGGACGGCAAAAGATTGATGGAATCCTAAACCTACTCAAACAAGGAAACACGAATCTGGCAACAGATGGATCTCGAAAGCAAACCTAATATGAGAAGAACTCGGATTGGTGGTGGATATATGGCAGTGGTGGTGGTATATGGATACGGATCAGTGGTGGTATACGGGTATGGATCGGTGGTGGTATATGGATACGGATTGGTGGAAGATATATGGATACGGATTCAGAGCGGTGGCGGATACGCAGTGGTGGTAGATGGCAAGGCGATGATGATGGTGCGGCTGCGGCGTGACAACTTATGACCAGAACTCGAAACTCTAAAAGCCTAGACTCTAAGACTAGCAACTTGACACGACGATGCAACCGCAAACTCAACAAAGCAAATACAGAAAAGATTATGCAAAGGCTCAGATTGGTTCGGATAGGATGAACTAACCCTAATTATTTTTTTTTGGCTTTTTCGTGGACTATAGGTAGGAAGAACAGACTCGATCTAAACTACGAAAAACTGTAAAATCTCACCGAGCAACCTGAAACTCTGATACCACTTGATAGAGGCAAAGGTGTCCCGATGTTTCGATGAGATGGTGGCTATCGTTTCTGTGGGAGTCGACCTTGACGATCCGACTACGAACGTGCGAGACGTCGCGCCTTAGCAATCGCTAAACCAACTTCCGAGGGTTATTGACCACGCCGGAGCACGATCAACCTGACCACGAGGGCCTGTTTCCTGCGAGCAAACGAAGAACAAACAAGAAACTAAGATTGCAATCTGGATATTGCGAATATAAGAGGAAAGCTTTATTAATGAAGGTGGGGTTCTGTGACGCCTTGGTCTGGTCGTTGAACACAAACGAAGTACACGAAGTTGCAGCTATGGCGAACTTTTGATCTAAACAAAACCCAAAGTCTAAACGATGCCCTAGGGGCTGTATATATGGAGGAAGAGGGGGGAATTTCGTGGCCCTTGGAGGAGGGGTCCGAAACCCACCCTAACTCTTGTTTCCCCACACATACGGACTCTAAAAACAGCCTATATTGAAGTATTTCGAAATTACATGGGCCTGGCCCAAAAAGAAGGTGACGCAGCACCTAGAATAGCCTCTGGACGAAAATTATGAAGTGGCATCTTATATATTTCGTGCAAGGCTTCATGCACTCCTTATGGTGGCTTCAAAGTCCTGAAATCCTCACTTGAAACTCCGTTCTTGTCTCCCTTGCGCATGCCATCAACTCCATACTTGTTCTTGCTCCAATGATCATCCTTCTCCAAGCTAGGCCCTTCATTTGTAAGCAAAACAAATGTATCCAATTTAGGCAGCATCATATTCTCATGAACATTAGAATCATTACCAAGAAACGAAAGTACCTGAATTCAATTGGCGTGCGCGAGCTCTAGTAATTGGTCCAGTATGTATAGCAACAGAGGCTGTGGGTGTAACAATGGTATTGATGTCCTCATCAAATAGGAGGCTATAAATAATCATGCATATAAGTGATCAAAGAAGACTCTAATAACTTTCATGGATATATAGATCTGATCATAAAGTCATACTTCATCGGATCCCAACAAACACACCACAAAAAAGAGTTACATCAATTAGATCTCCAACAGACCATTGTATTGAGAATCAAAAGAGAGAGAGGAAGCCATCTAGCTACTGCCTACGGACCTGTAGGTCTATGATGAACTACTCACGCATCATTGGAGAGGCACCAATGAGGATGATGAACCCCTCTGTGATGGTGTTTAGATTGGATCTTGTGGTTCTGGAACTTCCTGCGGTTAGAATTGTGTTTCGTCAACTCCCGTAGGGTTTTTTGGAATATTTGGGGATTTATAGGGCGAAGAGGCGGTGCAGGAGGCCACCGAGGTGGGCACAACCCACCTGGGCATGCCTGGGCCCCCAAGCGCACCCTGGTGGGTTGTGCTCCCCTCGAAGCCCCCCTCTAGTACTTCTTTGGCCCATCTTGTGTCTTCTAGTCCAAAAAAATTGTCCAAAAAGTTTCACTGCGTTTGGACTCTGTTTGGTATTGATTTTCTGCGAAGTAAAAAAACAAGCAAAAACAACAATTGGGACTGGGCACTATGTCAACAGGTTAGTCCCAAAAAATGATATAAGGTTGCTATAAAATGATTGTAAAACATCCAAAAATTATAATATAGCAGCATGGAACAAGCAAAAATTATAGATACGTTGGAGACGTATGAGACATCACTAGTGAGTAATTGTGGATTGGTATAAATACTTGTGTTAAAGTTTGTGATTCCCGTAGCATGCACGTATGGTGAACCGTTATGTGATGAAGTCGGAGCATGATTTATTCTTTGATTGTCTTCCTTATGAGTGGCGGTCGGGGGCGAGCGATGGTCTATTCCTACCAATCTATCCCCCTAGGAGCATGCGTGTAGTACTTTGTTTCGATGGCCAATATACTTTTGCAATAAGTATGTGAGTTCTTTATGACTAATGTTGAGTCCATGGATTATACGCACTCTCACTCTTCCACCGTTTCTAGCCTCTCATATAACCGCGCAACTTTTGCCGGTGCATTAAACCCACCATGTACCCTTCCTCATAACAACCACCATACCTACATATTATGGCATTTCCATAGCCATTACGAGATATATTGCCAATGTATGATTGATTAGTGTGGAGGAAATAAGCTTTGTACGATCTTGTGATGTGGAAGAAATAAAAGCGACAGACGGCATAATAAAGGTTCATATCACAAGTGGCAATATAAAGTGACATTCTTTCACATGAAGATTTTGTGCATCCAACCCTGAAAGCGCATGGCAACCTCTGCTTCCCTCTGCGAAGGGCCTATCTTTTGTTATTATCTTCTACCTTATGCAAGAGTCATGGTGATCTTCACCTTTCCTTTTTACATTTTATCCTTTGGCAAGCACAGTGTGTTGGAAAGATCCTGATATATATCTAATTGGATGTAAGTTAGCATGAACTATTATTGTTGACATTACCCTTGAGGTAAAAGGTTGGGAGGCGAAACTATAAGGCCCTATCTTTCTCTGTGTCAGATTAAAACTCCATAACCACAAGTATTGCGTGAGTGTTAGCAATTGTGAAATACTAAATGATAGTTGAGTATGTGGACTTGCTAAAAAGCTCTAACATAGACTCTTTCTGATGTTATGATAAATTACAATTGCCTCAATGACTTAGATTATAGTTTGTTAGTTCTCAATGAAGTTTCTGATGCAAACTTTGCATTGTGAGTAGATTATTACTTGAGCATAAGAAATCATACGACATTATACATATATGATGTTGTTATGAGATTAATCATGATGCCCTCATGTCCGTATTTTATTTTCTCGACACCTCTACCTCTAAACATGTGGACATATTTATCATTATCGGCTTTCGCTTGAGGACAAGCGAGGTCTAAGCTTGGGGGAGTTGATACGTCCATTTTGCATCATGCTTTTATATTGATAGTTATTGCATCATGGGCTGTTATTACACATTATGTCACAATACTTATGCCTATTCTCTCTTATTTTACAAGGTATACATAAGGAGGGAGAATGCCGGCAGCTGGAATTTTTGGCTGGAAAAGGAGCAAATATTAGAGACCTATTCTGCACAACTCCAAAAGTCATGAAACTCCACGGAAGTTATTTTTGGAAATAATAAAAAATACTGAGCGGAAGAAATATCAGAGGGGGCCCACACCCTGGCCATGAGGGTGGGGGTGCGCGCCCCTGCCTCGTGAGCCCCTGTTGGCCCTCCGGTGCCCATCTTCTGCTATATGAAGTCTTTCGTCCGAAGAAAAATAATAAGCAAGCTTTCGGGACGAGACTCCGCCGCCACGAGGCGGAACCTTGGCGGAACCAATCTAGGGCTCCGGCAGAGCTGTTCTGCCGGGGACACTTCCCTCTGGGAGGGGGAAATCATCGCCATCGTCATCACCAACGCTCCTCTCATCGGGAGAGGGCCAATCTCCATCAACATCTTCACCAGCACCATATCATCTAAAACTCTAGTTCATCTCTTGTATCCAATTCTTGTCTCTAAGTCTGGGAATGGTACCTGTAGGTTGCTAGTAGTGTTGATTACTCCTTGTAGTTGATGCTAGTTGGTTTATTTTGTGGAAGATCATATGTTCAGATCCTATATGCATATTAATACTCCTCTAATTATGAACATGAATATGCTTTGTGAGTAGTTATGTTTGTTCCTGAGGACATGGGAGAAGTCTTGCTATTAGTAGTCATGTGAATTTGGTATTCGTTCGATATTTTGATGAGATGTATGTTGTCTCTCCTCTAGTGGTGTTATGTGAACGTCGACTACATGACACTTCACCATTATTTGGGCGTAGAGGAAGGCATTGTGAAGTAATAAGTAGATGATGGGTTGCTAGAGTGACAGAAGCTTAAACCCTAGTTTATGCGTTGCTTCGTAAGGGGCTGATTTGGATCCATATGTTTCGTGCTATGGTTAGGTTTACCTTAATACTTATTTTGTAGTTGCGGATGCTTGCAATAGGGGTTAATCATAAGTGGGATGCTTGTCCAAGTAAGGACAGCACCCAAGCACCAGTCCACCCACATATCAAATTATTAAAGTACCGAACGCGAATCATATGAACGTGATGAAAACTAGCTTGATGATAATTCCCATGTGTCCTCGAGAGCGCTTTTCTCTATATAAGAGTTTGTCAAGGCTTGTCCTTTGCTACAAAAAGGATTGGGCCACCTTGCTACACTTTATTTACTTTTGTTACTTGTTGCTCGTTACAAATTATCTTATCACAAAACTATATGTCACCTACAATTTCAGTGCTTGCAGAGAATACCTTGTTGAAAACCACTTATCATTTCCTTCCGCTCCTCGTTGGGTTCGACACTCTTACTTATCGAAAGGACTACGATAGATCCCCTATACTTGTGGGTCATCACTCGTCGAGTAGATGATAGTCGTGGGAGGGTGAGCCTTCTCATGTAGCTTTCCTCCGATAGAAGCACTACAAGCACGATCTTTGGCAAAACTAACATTTGTTTGTCCACAAACATGGTCCCCCTTGAGAATACTTGGCAAATATTTCATATTGACGTGGGCTAAACGGCGATGCCAAAGCCATACCACGTCAACTTTAACCATTAGGCATGTCGCGGTCTTAGTGGGTCACTCCAAAAAGTTAATCACATAAAGACCGTTCTCGACATGCCCAACAAATGCTACTTTAAGAGTCTTGCTCCACAAGAGGGCCATGGAATCAATATCAAAGAAAGTGGCAAAGCCCATGAGTGCAAATTGATGAATGGAAAGTAAGTTGTATGCAAGGGACTGAGCAAGCATGACTTTCTCGATCGTGAGATCATGAGAAATGACAACCTTACCAAGACCCAATACCTTAGAAGACGAGGCATCACCCTATTCGACATTGGTGGGCATAGATGAAAACTTGGGAGGAGTCTTATTGGTTAAGTTGTTCTTGTTGGGGAAAGACTCGCCCTTGTATTTTCAGATAAGCTTGCCACCATTGTCTTCCCTCTTCTCGTAAGGGCAATCCACAACAAAGTGACTCACATTGCCACAATTCTAGCACGTCCTCACACGATGCTTGCCCTTGGCACCACTTGAGTTGTTCTTGTTTAAGTTGGGCCTTGTGTTCTTCTTGTTGACCCAAAATTCGTGAAGCAAGAGCCATGTGCTCATGATAGGCATATTTGGTGTCTTCGGGGCAACTCTCCTCTTCTTCCTCTTCATCATCTTCTTCCGCACTAGCCTTGGCCTTCAAAGCAAGGTTGGGATTCTTTGATCGTTGAGCACGCAACACCGCATTGTCGGTGGTTTTGTCCAAGATCCTCATTGCAACAAACTCATCCAACACTTCACTTGAGGACAAGGCGTGGAAGTCCGACCTTCGACGGATGACGGAGGACATGGCCTTATGGTAAGGCATCATGGCCTTGATAAACTTGTGCTTGATCCAATTCTCATCTGTAACCTTGCTCCCATGATCTCGGAGTGAGATCGCGAGAGTAGTTAATCTTCGATAAAGCTCTCGAGGTTCTTCATCTTCACAAACTCATCGGCTTCATCTTGCACCACTTCAAAGTTTGAGCGTTTAGTGCTTGTGCTTCCCTTTTACAAGGAAACAACATGCTCCCATGCTTCCTTGGCCACAGTGAAAGGTCGGATATGTGCAATATCTTTGGGAGGAATAGCTTCTTGGAGAATGAAGAGAGCAGACTCGTTGAATTAATGATACGCGGCTTCTCTAGGAGTGAAGTTGCTTGAATCATGCGGGTAGAAACCTTGCTCAATAATTCTCCAAATATTAGTAGACCTATGATTTAAATGACGTTTAAAGCGACACACCCAAGCGGCAAAATCCTCATTTTTCACAAGCTTAGGAGGAGGACCAACATGATTCATATGCGTGGAGGGAACCGGTCCTCCATAGGTAAGGGGAGGTTCAACATGGGAAAAGATGCCACTCCCACTCTTACCACTAGGCAAAGGAACTTGGAAACTACTAGCTTCCCCCTTACTGGAGTTAGCATCCGTCACCTTGTTAGCGGGATAAACCACTTCCAATGGTGCGGTGGAAAATTTAAGGCCTTCAAGAAACTCCTTACACATGCCATTAACCTCGATTGTCATGGAGGTTTTCAATGTGTCCAAAGCCGCATTGAACTCCTCACGAGAGACCGAGGATCCCCCATCATCCATAGATAAGGATGGATTCACACCGGAGTGCTCCTCCCCCTTGTCTGCGGTGCCAACCATACTCTTCGGACGGTAAATTCCTTAATAAAGAGACGAGGCTCTGATACCAATTGAAAGGATCGATATGGTTGACTAGAGGGGGGTGAATAGGCAACTAATTTTTTTAGCTTTTCTTGACCAAATTAAACTTAGCATCAAAATAGGTTGTATAGATGTTCAACTAGGTGAGGAACCTATATGATGCAACAACAACAAGCACACAAGCAAGCAAGGGATACAACACAATAAAATCTTGCACAAGTAAAGGTAAGAGATAACCAAGAGTGGAGCCGGTGGAGACAAGGATGTGTTACCAGAGTTCCTTTGCTTTGAGAGGAAGTACGTCTCTGTTAGAGCAGTGTGGAGGCACAATGCTCCCCTAGAAGCCACTAGGGCCACCATATTCTCCTCACGCCCTCACACAATGCGAGATGCCGTGATTCCACTATTGTTGCCCTGGAAGGCGGCGACCAAACCTTTACAAAAAAGTTTGGCGCTATCTCCACGACTTAACTGGAGGCTCCCAATGGCACCATGAAGCTTCACCACAATGGAATATGGCTCCGAGGTGACCTCAACCGTCTAGGGTGCTCAAACACCCAAGAGTAACAAGATCCGCAAGGGATTAGTGGGGGGAATCAAATTTCTCTCGGTGGAAGTGTAGATCGGGGCCTTCTCGACCAATCCCTAGAAAATCAACAAGTTTGATTGGCTAGGGAGAGAGATAGGGCAAAAATGGAGGTTTGAGAAAAAATGGAGCTTGTGGAGGGAAGAGGTGGTCTTCTTGGGGAAGAAGACCCCCTTTATATAGTGGGGGAAAAGATCCAACCGTTATCCCCTCTCTCAGCCCGCGCGACGCGGTACTACCGCACACGGCCGCAGTACTACTGAGGGAGTCCTGGATTACGTCCGGCCTATGTGACGTGGGCCAGACTGATGGGCCATGAAGATACAAGACATAAGACTCTCTCTTTCGTGTCCGGATAGGACTCACCTTTGCGTGGATGGCAAGCTTAGCATTAGGATATGTAGATTCCTTTCTATGTAACCGAGTTTGTACAACCCTAGTCCGCTCCGGTGTCTATATAAACTGGAGGGTTTAGTCCGTAGAGGCAATCACAATCATACAGGTTAGACATCTAGGGTTTAGCCATTACGATCTCATGGTAGATCAACTCTTGTAACCCTCATATTAATCAAGATCAATCAAGGAGGAAGTAGGGTATTACCTCCGTCAAGAGGGACCGAACCTGGGTAAATATTGTGTCCCCCGTCTCCTGTTACCATCGACCCTAGATGCACAATTTGGGACCCCCTACTCGAGATCCGACGGTTTTGACACCGACATTGGTGCTTTCATTGAGAGTTCCACTATGATGTCGAAGACAGGATCGATGGCTCGCCTTGTCATCAAGGACAGCATCACCTCTCGAGGATCCCTGGCCTCAGGCCAAACCCTCCGGTTAGGCGACTTTACCATGATAGCCCGTTCGGCCGTTAAGCCGACGGTGACCTCTCAGGTCATCGAAAATCGCCTCCGTATTGACTCCGAATACTCCAAACGGATGGATCCGGCGGAGTTGTCGTCTTTAAAAAAACTCCTGGATCGCATCGCCGCCATGGGGGCCGCTATAGACTTTGATCAGATTGGGCTTAAACCCGATCAGGGAGAAATTAAATCTCCGCCGATCACCCATCAGATGGCGGTCGTAGAGGAGCAAAACAATGACTCTTCCTCTATGTTGAAGACGAACTATGTTCGGATATCCGAGCTCGAACAGCCGGATACCTGTCTGCGAAACGACACTCCCGGCACTCCGAACCTAGAGTCGGACGTTGGGCCTAAAAAATCAGTTGACATCCCGGAGCCCGAACTATTAAGCTCGGAAATTCTTCAAACTCCGGACGCCAAACTGGGTCAGGGCTCAGATTTAAAGCCACCCACCCACCACAAGCAATATTCTCCAAGCAATTCCGGTCACCCGAATATATGCGACCTCACGTGCATACGACAGCAGTCTCAGGAAACAGTCCATCACTTTTGGACCAGGTTCCTCCTTGTCAAAGACAAGATTAAAGATTGCCGCGACGAGGACGTGATTTCAGTATTCTGCAATAATTGCACGGACGAAGGAATCCTCAATGCCATCAACTGCCGTCGCGTATCACACTTCGCTGACTTGGCAGCTATAGTACAGAAGTACTTCGCAATGGAAAGCGCCTGGAAAACTCAGACAACTCGCTGGGAACCCCCGGTTTCCGCTCAACCCCTCGGGCGGGCAAAAAGGGTGCACCCTCGCACGGCACCCGGCCCCATATTGAAGAAAACTAAGCCCGTTACGGGATGTGGGACCGTCCTGGAGGCCTGGCTCGATAAGCCGTGCAAAATACACACGACGCCGGACACCGAATCAACCCACAACCTCAGAGCATGTTGGATACTCCAGCAAGTGGCCAAGAGCAGCGAGGATATCCTCACCAAAGACACCCCCGAACACGACGACCTCGGAGTACTGACAGTCTTTGAGACTTTCACTTCAAACAATCGGCGCAAGAGGGCACTCTGTGACCTCGCCGAAGTCTGCCAAGTCGCAGCAATAAACCCCTGGAACGACACGGCTATAACTTTCAATGCTAGTGACGAACCAAGAATCCGGTCAGTCCGGGCACCAGCCGCCTTGGTCTTCAATCCAATTGTGGATGGCTTTCGGCTCACTAAAGTGCTCATGGACGGCGGCAGCGGGCTAAACCTCATTTAAGAGGACACACTCAATAAAATGGAAATAGACAGGAGCTGCATCGAGCAGAGCAATACGACCTTCCGAGGAATCATTCCCAGCCGAGAGGTGCGGTGCGCGGGGAAAATCACACTTGATGTGGTATTCGGCACGCCGGAGAACTACCGGTCTGAAGAAATACCCTTCCAAGTGGCCCCTTTCAACAGTGGATATCATGCCCTGTTGGGGCGAGACGCGTTCACACGCTTTCAAGCCATACCTCACTACGGGTATATGAAGCTCAAGATTCCCGGGCCCAACGGTATTATCACTCTTGCCAGTGATCCGGACGTAGCCCTCCGCGCCGAAAACAAAACCGCATCCCTGGCCCTCGAGGCACTATCCGAGGCCCTCGCCGCCGAAGAGTTAACTGCACTATGCTCCACGGTTGACAGGGATGATGTGATCCTTGATAAACGCCCTAAGTCCACTTCTTTCAAACCAGCAGACGAAATAGTCAAATTTCAGGTCCACCCAATGAACCCTAAGAAGATAGCCTCCATTGGGGCACAGCTGGATCCAACAGTTGACGCCGCACTACGAGCGTTCCTACGCGAAAACTGGGACATATTCACCTGCCATCCTTCTGATATGCAAGGAATCCCACGCAGGTTGGCTGAACACAGCCTCAATATACTAAAGGGATATAAGCCGGTCAAGCAAACATTGCGGTGCTTTTTCGAATCCAAACGACAAGCTATGGGGGAGGAGCTAGCCAAGTTAATCGAGGCCGGATTCATTAGAGGAATAAAACATCTGGACTGGCTAGCAAACCTGGTGATGGTACCAAAGAAGGATAAATCCTGGCGCTTGTGCGTCGATTTCAAAGACCTCAACAAGGCCTGCCCTAAGGATCCCTTCCCCCTCCCCCGCATCGATCAGATTATCGATGCTACCACAGGACACGGCTCACTGTGTTTCCTCGATGCATACTCCGGATACCATCAAATCAAAATGAGGGAGTCCAATCAAGCCGCAACGACATTCATTACCCCATACGGGCCTTTCTGCTTCAACACTATGCCCTTCGGGCTCAAAAACACCGGCGCCACCTACCAACACATGATTCAAACATGCCTCGAGAAACAAATCGGCAAGACAGTTGAAGCATATGTGGATGACGTAGTCATCAAAACTAGGCACGTCGAGTCACTAATATACGACCTGCGCCTCACATTCGATAACCTCCGTACATATGACATCAAGCTATATCCAGAAAATTGTGTTTTCGGCGTTCCCGCTGGAAAACTGCTGGGCTTCATCGTTTCCGATAGAGGAACTGAGGCCAATTCAGCCAAAATCTGGGCTTTGTCACAATTGGCTATACCAACAGACCTTAAATAGGTCCAAAAATTAGCAGGATGCGTGGCAGCGTTAAGCCGCTTTATCTCCAGATTAGAAGAAAAAGCATTGCCATTGTATTGCCTTCTCCGACGCACCGACCACTTCGAGTGGACGGATGCGGCAACAGCCGGACTGGAAGAAATAAAGGCTCTTTTAGTGAGTAACCCAATCCTGGCCGTGCCGAGCGTCGGCAAACCAATGTTATTATACATCCCTGCAACACACCAGGTGGTGAGCGCGGTGCTCGTCATTGAACGAGAGGCGGACGGACACAAATTCCCACTCCAGAAACCGGTATACTACGGATCCACTGTCCTCACACCATGCAAATCCCGGTACCCTCATTACAAAAAGATAGCATATGCGGTCTTCATGCCATCCCGGAAGCTACGACGCTACTTCCAGAGTGCTCTGTCATGGTGGCTTCCAAAGTTCCACTCAATGATATAATAAACAACCGCGACGCTATGGGTCAGATTGCTAAGTGGGCCATTGAGCTCCTGCCATTTGATATAACATACAAACCACGCCGGGCCATTAAATCCCAAGTATTGGCCGACTTCGTCGCCGAATGGACAAAGGCCGAACTCCCCAAAGAGTATGGCACATATTCCAACTGGGTCATGTACTTCGATGGCTCTAAAATGCTGGCCGGTTTAGGAGCAGGCGTCGTTTTAACGTCCCCCATTGGAGACACAGTCCAGTACGTACTCCAAATATTATACACAGACTCCAACAATGCAGTTGAATATGAGGCCTTATTGCACAGTCTTTGGATGGCCACCTCCATGGGCATACAACGCCTGGAGGTGCGCGGGGACTCAAATCTCGCCATATCTCAAATAAATGGAGACTTCAACACCAAAGATCCGAAGATGGCGGCCTATCGTAATGCTGTACTCAAAATATCAGCTCAGTTCGAGGGACTCGAGTTTCATCATGTGGCTCGAGAAAGCAATCAAGCGGCGGATGTCCTTGCTCGCATGGGCGCCAAGCGTGACCCCGTCCTGCCTAACATATTTTTCGAAAGGCTCTTCAAGCCATCCGTGGTGTCGCAGGATGAGAGCGGCAACACTAGTCCGGATCCGCTTATACCCCCAGATTCCAAAAACAATACCGATATCATCGGGGGCTCAGCCACCGAAATAACACCATTGGCCCATCTAATAATGGCAGTAATTGCCCCATGGACCGAACCCTTCTTGGCCTACCTTAATAGGCGAGAGCTTCCTGAGGACCAGAATGAGGCTCGCTGCATTGTTCGGCATTCGAAAGCCTACAAGGTCCATGACGGACAACTCTACAAGAAAAGCGCTACCGGAGTCCTTCAAAGATGTATCTCCGAAGAAGAGGGGCGGCAACTCCTGGCTGAAATCCATGTTGGCCTCGGCGGTCACTACACCATAGCTTGGGCCCTTGTAAGTAAGGCTTTTCGCACATGTTTCTTTTGGCCTACGGCCCGAGCAGATGCATAGGACCTGGTCCAACGTTGCGTCGGCTGCCAGCTCTTCGCCAATCAAAGCCATATGCCGCCTACTGCTCTACAAAAAATCCCCATTACCTGGCCTTTTGTGGTCTAGGGGCTTGATATGGTCGGACCCCTTAAAGGAGGAAGCCATAAGAAAAAATATCTACTAGTTATGGTAGATAAATTCACCAAGTGGATAGAGGCCAAACCAGTAAAAATGGCTGAAGCCGGACCGGTGATCGACTTTATATCCGGTGTCGTGCACCGTTATGGTGTTCCAAACAACATCATCACCGATAACTGCTCCGATTTCACGACCGACGAAGTGAAAACCTAGTGTGCTAAATTGGGCATTAAACTTGATTATGCCTCGGTATATCATCCACAAACAAACGGTCAAGTCGAACGAGCTAATGGTCTTATTATGGGCGGCATTAAGCCTAGACTAGTGCAGTCGTTGAAGGAATCAGACAAGCACTGGGTTGAGGAGCTCAACTCCTTACTCTGGGGGCTGCGGACCATGCACAATCGCACTACCGAATACACACCATTCTTTATGGTGTACGGCGCAGAGGCCGTTTTGCCCTACGACATTATTAATGACTCACCTCGAGTGCGCATGTACGAAGAGAGAGAAGCCGAGTTGGATCGGCAGGATAGTTTAGATGCCTTGGAGGAGGAGTGTGACGTTGCAAAAGCACATTCCGCATTCTATCAACAACAGGCTCGAAGATATCAAAGTAGAGAGGTGCGGACCAAGACTCATAATGTTGGTGAACTCGTTCTACGCTTACCAAAAAAGAAAAAGGACAAACTCAAGCCCAAGTGGGAGGGTCCCTTCATTATAAATGAAGTTCTCACTGGAGGAGCGTACCGCCTGCCTGATGCATCAGACAATCGCTTAGAGACGAACCGTGGAACGCCGCCAGACTCCGAAGATTCTACGCCTAGAGCCGGACTCTCTGTTTGTTTCCTTCTCCCTCTGTCTCCATCTTATTTCCTCTCTTTAACTTTTTCTCTAGCTTTAAGCTCTGGTGCGGTTCAACCGCGCACCTATGACGTACACATCCTTAAATGTACACACTCATAATACCTGGGGGCTTCTCTTATAGAAGCTTATTATTATTATTTTACGAGTGTCAACCTCCCTACATATGTGTCTTTTTTCTCATATGTACCTTTTATCTGCCATTATATGCACCGTTATGACTTAAGTTTTGGTCAAGCTGGGTTGCCTGGCTCCTGTGCTTATGCCCTACGTTCCCGTTTGTTCGGCTAGGGAACAAAGAGAGCACCTCTGCGATTGTTACAGCCGGGTCATCCGGATGTGTACCTCAGACTGGGTGAAGCCGAAAGCTAGCGTTCTTAAGGGAATATTCGGTCGACGGACTAAAGATGTTTTGCACTCACTACATTATGAACCCCCAAATGTTACGAATACTGTGATTTTTGATAACAGTTCGGACATGCATACTAGCGCATGTTCACCCAGGGAAAGGAACCCTTAATGGAACTATTCTCCCTGGAAGATGTTTCTTACAATTAAATGTAATATAACATAGCTAGCCGGATATAACTTGCCTGTCAAGCAATTATGACCCCTACGCCTGGTTTCCACGCATACCCCGGTCTATATTACCGTTACAGTATTCGGAAACACTCTGAGCCTTCGGGTCCAAAGGTCGAAGCGAAAAGGTCTGCCATGACAATCGTTTTACGATCCGGCTAACGACAAATTTGTCAATTGAAGTACATAGTCGCTTGGACTCAAAACTTCTTCCTCTATGCCATCTAACAGGCTATCTAGCTTACAATCCTGTTGGGAATACTTGGCGGCTATCTTTACGTGGTCGTATACCAAACTAACCGGAATTTCTTTTCCATCTAACCCCAACGGTCCGACTCGGGCCATATGATTCGGATCAAGCTTGGTGTACCATGTTTTTACCATGGCCCAGGCCTCTCGCGCACCTTCTCGGCAGGTTGATATCTTCCATAGTCAGAAGCGTCGCCGAGCTCCTTGGAATAGCTTTACAAGCTCCTCCATGCTTCCTGGAGGAGAGGCGGATGGCCACAAAGCTTTAGCAACGCTCCGCATTGCTTGCCGAGCTCGTTCGTGCAGTTGGGACAGCTCTTGCAGCAGGTCGCCTTGAGAGCCGGACATTTCCTCTTCGGGACGGACAGTTAGCATACATGCAGACATAAATTTGTTAGATCATTGCTTCGCTGAAATATATGAAGGGGAGTTCAAAAGCATACTGAATATGCCGCCTCGTAGCCTCCTATTCTCCTTTACGGTGTCAGCCAGCTGAGCTCGTACATCTTTTAGCTCTTCGCCTAGCAGAGTGTTGGAATCCTGCAGCTTGTTTTTATCATCTCTGACTCGTGTTAGCACGCGTTCGCCCGCGGCCTGTTGCCTTTTGGCCTCCTGTTCGCCCGCCTGCGCGACTTTCAGTTCCCCTCCCGGTTGATCTGCTAATCCTGTCATCGGAAACGCAACAGTATTAACATTACTGGTATATGATTACATTTTTTTGGATGGAAGGGAATATTACCAGGCGTTGCCTTCTTGGATTTCTCCAGTTCGGCGGTAACCGCAGCCAGCTGGGTCTGACACTTTTCCAGCTCTTGAGACAGCAGGCTATTCTTCTCCGTGAGTGCCTGATTATACAATGATACATAAATTAGTTGTGTAAACTGCTTCAAGTCTCGGGGGCTACTGGTATATGATTATCAAATCTGTACTTACTCACATATCTTTTAAATGCTAGTCCGTGGCTCTGGCAAGCCCATCCCGAGCAGATCGGATGTATGCATCGGCCGGGCTAAAGGCATTGAATGCCACTTTTGAAAAGCCGGGGTCGTGGAGAGCGGCCTTCCGGCGCCGATGATCAATGGCACTCTCCACTTCAGAATTCATGACGGACACATCATCTGAATCCTTTGCGGAAGGACAATTCGGCATCTCTCCCGGGATTAGCCTCCGTCCTTAAGGCAGGGTCTGGAACCTGGCTAGTGGAGGCGCGACCGGCAGGATCCCCGGACATAGTCCGGCGAACGCTCTTCCTAAGAAGACGCAGTGGACAATGTCACAGTTCGATGTGACTGCCAAGGGGCGTATTTAAAAAGCTATACCTCTTTGATGAAGGCTCGGCTGTGTTTTCATTTGCCTTCCTCTTCGAAGGTTTGGCCGTCGTGGGCGTCGTTCTCTTACGAGTCGCCTCTGGTGCAGCATGGCGCGCCGAGCGCCTCCCCTTTGGAGCACGAGACAGTGCGGTGGGTGAGGCAGAATAAGGAAGCTCTTTCGGAGGAGATGTCTCCTGATTACTTACATGTGAAGCAGGAAGGAGGCCGGGATAGTCGGCTATGATGACCACTTCTGTGCCGTCGTAGCTCGCCTGGTAAAATACTCCCTCATCAAGCTCTACAAATATGTCTGGATCCTCTTCGAATCCGAGGTCAAGATCCCGGTTATGGTCCTCCAACTGTGGAGCGGGACTATAGATCCCCTCGACGACCTTTCGCCATTCCTGTTACAAATGGAGGGGTTAGTGTCAATTAAAAGCGACTCAGGGAGACGATTGAGTAAAGTGGTGGGACTAAAACTCACCCAACTAGGAGGATTGTACATGGAAAATCCCTCTCGACGCTTAAGCCGAGAGAACTCCTCTTTTTCCCCTTTATACAGATCGGCCAGTATTGTGGCCAGGGCGGTGAGGGAATCCGGACCCTTTCGTCCACAGCATGAGGCGCCATCTTCCCCATTGTACTGCCACATTGGGAGCCCCCTAAATTCGAGCGGCTGAACCCCTCACGCTATGGAAGTGGCCATTACCTCGACTATTGTTAGTCCGGACTAGGCGAGTGTCCTTATCTTGCCCATTAATTGTCAAACTTCCGCATTATCCTCCTCCTCGAGACTCCGAGGGCGCCAACTGTGGCATTTGTTCAATGGAGCACTGGAAAATTTGGCAAGACCCATGCGGATTGGGTCGGGGAGAGCGACGTCCCCGATATAGAACCACTCTGAGAGCCACTCTTCGGATGCCTTCTTCGGTGTGCCGGATAGGTATCCGGTCCCGGCTATGCGCCATACTTCAGCGCCTCCCACCTCGAATACCGATCCCTCTTGGGTGCGAGGGACGAGGCAGAATAGCTTTCTCCATAAATCAAAGTGGGCCTCACAACCCAGGAATAGCTCGCAAGAGCAACAAAACCCGCGATATGCAGGATTGAGGCCGGTGTGAGGTTGTGCAGCTGGAGGCCATAATACTCCAGGAGTCCTCGAAGGAAGGGGTGGACTGGAAATCCGACACCCCTCAACAAGTAGGAAACGAAGCACACCCGTTCCCCCTGGTTGGATGGGGGAAATTTTCCGCCAGGGCTTCGCCAGAGAAGGAGGTCAATCCCGCCCGAACAGGGACTAGATCCGCGGGGGGAAGGAATCCCTGCGTTTGAAGCTTAACCAGCTGATCGTGGGATACTGAGCATCTCTCCCAGTCACATTTTTCAGAGCCATGGGGGCGGGAGGAAGAGCTGGGGAGCTAGCCATGTTGGAATGGTTTCACCTAGCGAGCTCTAAGGATTTTCGGCTTGATGTGGAATGGGATCTGAGATCCAATCTCTTTAAATAGATGCCTTTCTTGCATGGCCGGGGTGTTATGTGCAAAAAATACCCTAACCTCTCGTATTCGCTCGACGCGTGGAAGCAGCAGTAATAAAGGCGCAGAAGCCAAGGAATGTGACATTAAATCGCGACGCCAAATACAGATTTTCAGGTCAGGTCCTTTGAAGATATCGGAGGAGGAACCCGCGTTGCAATGCCGAAGACAATCTGTGCGCCGGACACCTTGTCATTGAAGCCTGGTTCTGGGGCTACTGAGGGAGTCCTGGATTAAGGGGTCCTCGGGCGTCCAGCCTATGTGACATGGGCCGGACTGATGGGACATGAAGATACAAGACAGAAGACTCTCTCCCGTGTCCGGATAGGACTCTCCTTTGCATGGATGGCAAGCTTGGCGTTCGGATATGTAGATTCCTTTCTCTGTAACCGACTTTGTACAACCCTAGTCCTCTCCGGTGTCTATATAAATTGGAGGGTTTAGTCCGTAGAGGCAATCACAATCATATAGGCTAGACATCTAGGGTTTAGCCATTACGGTCTCGTGGTAGATCAACTCTTGTAACCCTCATATTCATCAAGATCAATCAAGCAGGAAGTAGGGTATTACCTCCGTCGAGAGGGCCCGAACCTGGGTAAACATCGTGTCCCCGTCTCCTGTTACCATCGACCCTAGACGCACAGTTCAGGACCCCCTACCCGAGATCCGCCGGTTTTGACACCTTACCGCACAGGGTTGCGATACTACTGCTGAAGGGTGCGGTACTACCGCTTGCGCGTAGTGACCAGATGAGGGCCTGTTACATAGGGCAACGAGCGGTAGAACCGCCGGAGCGTTACTACCGCGTGCCCCTACGGTACTACCATAAGGCAGGTATCAACTAGCACTGGAAATGCATAGAAGTAATAGGTTACTTCTGTAACAACTTCCGCTGAGGTTGGAACTATGCAAAAGCCCGGCACGGTATTACCGGAGAGACGTTGAGGTACTATCGCGTAAGGGCGGATGTAAAAAATTACATCTGCGCCTACTTCCGCATGCATCAACACCTATGGTACCACTAGCACCTGTGGTACTACCGCTCCCTTGAGCAGTACTACCGCACGCCATAGAGGCTTTAACACTTGGCTGCCTTCGTATCGCAGAGACATGGATAAACGGACGGTGCTCCATCGAAGCGAAGGAAAGGTGGTGCAAAGGAACAGATGTGTACGTGTTGATTCCACCCTTACCTTTCCGAAGCGGACCCCCTCTTAATAGTACGGCTTTCCTGCGACTCAAATCCACCGAAAAGAAACATAGAGAACAAACATCTTTGATAGGCTCCGAGGGACACCGAATCGTCTTGTGCCTAGACATGAGATATCTGAAATGCTCGATGCACACGATTAGTCCGCAAATGCATTGTCATCAATCACCAAAACCACTTAGGGAGAAATATGTCCTTACACTTGGTCATCCCCAAGCTTAGGCTCTTGACACTCCTTATTCCGTTGTCCATCAAATCTTTACCCAAAACATGAAAACTTCACAACACAAAACTCAACAGAAAGCTCATAAGATCTGTTAGTATAATAAAATAAATCACCACTTTAAGTACTGTTGTGAACTCATTATTAATTTATATTGGTGTTATATCTATTGTATTCCAAATTCTCCAAGGTTCATACCCCCCCCCCCCATACTACCCATAGATTCATCAAAATAAGCAAACGACACATAGAAAACGGAATCTGTCAAAAAACAGAACAGTCTATAGTAATCTAAAGATTTTGTATACTTCTGTAATTCCAAAAATTCTGGAAAAAATAGGACAACCTAGGAAATTTGTAAATCAATCTTTTGTAAAAAATTCAGATCAAAAGCACGTTTCTGTGATTTTCTGAAATTCTGGCAATGAGCGCAAAAGTTTATATTTTTCAGCAAGATCAAATCACTATCACCATAGACCATCCCAAAGGTCTTACTTGGCTCAAACACTAATTAAAAAACCAAAAAAAATACTACAGAGGTAATAATGTGTATTTATTGAAAAACAGAACCAAAAACAAAAAACACAAAAATAAAATCGGGTTGCCTCCCAACAAGCGATGTTGTTTAACGCCCCTAGCTAGGCATAAAACATAGATCATCTTTGGTATGCAATTCTTAAATTGCACATTTATAACCCCTAGGAGATTCTTTAGGTTTATTGATAATCACACTCCTAGGTAAGAAATCAAGAAATCCACCTGTAGCAATTGGTTCCTTAATGACATTGACAAAGCTAGGGTAAATACTTATCATCTTGAGATCTTCGTTTCCTTTACTAGAAGAGTCACCCTTATTTTTAGGAACATAAATAAACTTAGTAGCTTTAGTAGAACGAAATTGTTGAGTAGTTTTAACAGCGGCAAAAGTGGAACCCAAGTTGGTAAAAATGCCTTCTAATTTATCAATTCTAGTAGAATCTTGATCTATTTTCTCATTAACTATAGGTTCTTTTTCCTTTAAATTCTTCAAAGTGATTCCTACCTTTGATCCTATTTGAGTAATGTAATTATGGACCTTTTTATAGAAATTTTCAATAAGCTCTACGGTAGAAATTTTATTCTCAATAATATCAAGCATTTGCATCACATGTTCCAAAGTTAAAACTGTTTCATTAACCATGAGGGGTGGTGAACCTACCAAATCTATCATAGCATTGTAAGCATCCAAAGTATGGCTACCCAAGAAATTACCCCCAGTAATGGTATCTAGCACATATCTATACCTAGTTGTAACGCCCACATAAAAATTATGGAGGAGAACGGTAGTAGATTGCTTACGAGTAGATCTATTTTAAGCATTGCAAATTCTATACCAAGCATCTTTTAAATTTTCTCCCTCCCTTTGTTTAAAACTGAGAACCTCACTTTCAGGGGTACTAACAATGGTAGAAGGGCTAGCCACGATAGCCAAACAAGCAATCTAGTACACAAGCGAACGGAAAGCAAACGAAAAGGCGAACGAAAGAAGGGCGAATAAAAAGGCAAATATTTTTGTATTTTTCTGAAAACGTTTTAGAACTGGGGGAGTGGAAAATGAGAGGCAAATGGCAAATAATATAGGTGCAAGGGATGAGAGCTTATTAAAAGTACTTGGTAGGCTTGATGTAGAACCTCTCTGGCAACACCACCAGAAATTCTTCCTGCTACTTCTTTAGCTTGCGTTGATTTTTACCTTGAAGAGGAAAGGGTGATGCAGCAAAGTAGAGATAAGTATTTCCCTCAGTTTAGAACAAAGGTATCAATCCAGTAGTAGACACAAACAAGTCTCCAATCTATGCACCTGCACAAACTAATAAACACTTGCACACAACGCGAAAAAGGGGTTGTCAATCCCTTCACGGTCACGAACAAGAGTGAGATCTAATAGAGATAGGTATAAAAGATAAATAAAAGAGCAAATTAAAGTAAATATAAATAAATTGCAGCAAGGTATTTTTGGGTTTTTTGGTTTATAGATCTAAAAATATATGATGGAAAATAGACCCGGGGGCCATAGGTTTCACTACAGTCTTCTCTCTTGAAGATAGCATACGGTGGGTAAATAAATTACTATTGAGCAATTGATAGAAAAGCGCAGAGTTATGACGATATCTAAGGCAATGATCATGAATATAGGCATCAAGTCCGTGACAAGTAGACCAAAACGATTCTACATCTACTACTATTACTCCACACATCGACCGACTCCTGCCTGCATTAAGTAATAAGTAAGATGACATGATGTAGAGGGATAAACTCAAGCAATATGATATAAACCCCATCTTTTTATCCTTGATGGCAACAATGCAATACGTGCCTCGCTACCCCTTCCGTCACTAGGTGAGGACACCGCAAGATTGAACTTAAAACTAAGCACCTCTCCCATTGCAAGAAAAAACCAATCCAGTTGGCCAAACCAAACCGATAGTTCAAAGAGAAATACAAAGATATCTTAATCATGCATAAAAGAGTTCAGAGAAGATTCAAATAATATTCATAAATAATCTGATCATAAATCCACAATTCATTAGATCTCAACAAAAGCACCGCAAAATAAGATTACATCGAGTAGATCTCCAAGAACATCGAGGAGAACATTGTATTGAAGATCAAAGAGAGAGAAGAAGCCATCTAGCACTACAAAAAAATACACTTCCATGATGATACGTGTTTGTCACAGTAGGTCGCGTTTTTTGTCATGCATGTACATCAATGACAAATTTATGACAGAATCAAGATAGTCATACCTGTGTTGTCGTAGAAGTGTTCCATGACATTACCAAAATTATCATCACGGAAGTGTCCATTTCCATGACGATAAATCGCGTGTCACAGAAGTGCTTTCGTCAAGGGTGACCGACACGTGGCATCCACCGTAACGAAACGTCGTTAAGCTATCGGGTCGGGTTTTGGATCCGATAACCCGTTAACAACCCCGACCAATGGGAAATTTCCACATGTAAAATTCTTATTGGCCCGACGAAACACGTGTCAGCTCGTCAGTGGGTCAGATAGGCGCCTATGATACGTCAACATGTGGCACGGCCCAACAGAGGCCCATTCCTGTGAAAAGGCCAACCCGTTTGACTTGGTCAAAAGGTGGCGGGCCGGCCCATGGAAAGCCTGTTAACGGCATGTTCCCGTATAGCCCATTTACAGCCCGCTAACCAAGGCCCGTTACGCCCTATCTGAATTAGGCCCAGTAGCGTCATCTGGGCCATCCAATATGATTCCAGCCCGTTTTCACTTCTGGTCCATGTATGGCCCATGACGTCTTTCGGCCCATATGAGGCCTATGTAACTCTTGGCCTACTAACGGCCTGTGGTGAAACTGGCCCGTAATGAACAGTGTATCACTTTACACCCATTAACGGCCCGTGGTTAAACTAGCCCGTAATGAACAGTGTATCACTTTATACCCATTAACGACCCGTTATTCCGTTGGGCCGTTTCCAGCCCATGTTATCTTTCGGCCTTCTCAGAGCCCATTTATTCTTGGGCTCATTTCCAGCATTCGTTTACTTACGGCCCGTTACTGTCATTTTCTGCTTGTGGGCCAAATTCAGCCAGTGGTTACAGTCGGCCCGTTTGTGGTCCGTTAATACATTGGGCCGATTTCATAGCATCATCAAATACGGCCTATTAACAATGGCCCGTTATGGTCGGCCCATGAACGGACGATTCCAACTCTAGCCCGTTTACGGCCATAATGCGGTCTATTTGGCCCATGTTTGGCCAATCGATTATACGGCCCGTATAAGGCCCATTGATAATACGGCCCGCAGAAGGCCCATTGTTTCTACGGCCCGTAGAAGGCCCACTGTTTCTACGGCTAGTAGGAGGCCCGGTGTCACTACAGTAAATATTAGCCCATGGTTATTGTGGCCTAGTTCTAAAAAGTAGGTTATTGCAGCCACTAGCTAACCGCGGAAAAAGAACTGCAACGACTACAGGCAAACAAATAAACAAGACAACAAGGAAATAAATAAGCAAGCAACTAACGCTAGGCTATCACAACTATTACACATATTACATCCACTGGGCACCAAAGTTCGCCACCAGTGCAAATATAGGGAACAAAGCAGCATATCATATACACTGGTTGTCAAAGTTGGCGACCAGCGCAAATAAACACCGCAGCAAAACAAATCCAGAACTAAAACCACTTCAGAAGATCTCAAGAAACAATATCCTGGGTACCCATAATGATGGCAAGATGCTTAGCAAGCTTATTAACTTTCTCTTGTTTGGCGCTTAAATCCTCCAGCGCTTGCTGTTGCACCAGAAAATATGCATCTGAATTCTGCAGGGACTTCCTCAGTCCTTCAGCTTCCTGTCGCAGCGCATCTGATCGATGTCTTTCAACTTGAAGTTGAGTCTCAAGAAGATGAACTGATTCAGGCAGCGAGTTCGAAGAGCTTGTGCCAGCAGTAGTGGCCAGTAACTCGAACACTACATCAAGACAGGAGTTTTGGGTTCCCTCACTGTCGTCAAGATAGTTTTTATCAGCTTTCTTGGAGACCAACAGGGATGTCTCACTATCTTGAACCTTATCTGCATTACTTCCTTTACCATTGGATAACGCGGTATTGTTCTCCAATATTTTGTCCGCATTCTAAAAGAGAAACAAGCAGACACATCACATGTTTACCATGTTGTATATGAAACTCATTTTGGTAAATGAGTTCAGTAGTAAAGTGGACAGGATAACAGCATGAAACAAACATATATCTATGTACCATGGTCACTTTATGGTCTATATCATTCTAGTTTTTGTTGCCAAATCAAGATAGAGACACAACTCAAATAATATTTGTTCAAGACAAAGCAGAATAGACAGAATATAAGTGTGGGTAACTATAGAGCAATAACAACACTTGTAATGTGCATGACATGAGAACATAACTGTTTATTCAATTGAAACTGAAATCAACATAGAGCAGGTTACAATAGCAAACCAGTTAAAGAAACAGGTTTAAAACATACCTGTTGCACCATTGGAGTTTCAATTCCATCTTTCAAATTTGAAAATAGTTGGTATGAGTAAATACAGTCATGCAAGAGCAAAGGAGTATGAACCATAGCTACAGAATCTGACCTGAGAACAAATCTTCTTCTCCTTTAAGCGTTGAGTTGGGATTCGGAGTGGTGGTTCTCATGCTTTGGGCACTGCAGTTCCCTTACTAAATGCTCGTGTTTGGGTGCTCTGTGGTGGAGACGGTGTTGTGTCAACTGGAACTGGGTTACTATCTGCCGAGGTTGGGGTTAGAAGGGGTGTAGCTGGTTCTGTGTCCAACTGGGTAGGGGTACAATCTGCGAGAGTCTGGGTTATGTGTGGTGGATCTGGTCCTTGGGCAAGTACAACCGTGGTTCTTTCTGCATCAACTGGTAGCACTATCTTTTCTGAAGACCGTGTTGTTACTCCCTTAGATACTGCCATCACGCTCTCCAATTCAAATGGCTAATAAACAAGAAAAGTAATTAAAAGTATAGACATTGTATGATAGATAGGTGCAATGGATAGTGGGGAATAAAAGAGGGCATGAAATAATTCACATTCATGTTGTCTAACCAAACAGGATAGCATGATACAATTTCACATATATGATGGCTAACTAAACAGTATAGCATGACACAATTTCACATTATGATGGCTAACTAAAAAAGATGGAAAGACATAGTTCAAAATATGAGACTATGTAAACAGGATGACATGACATAACTATATAATGTGTTTATTAAATAGGTTGGCATGCCATAATTCACATACATTCACGAATGGAATGCCATAATTCAAAATATGATGACTGTAAACACTAAACAGGATGAGATGCTATAACTATATGATGTCTTTATTAAATGGGTTGCCATGCCATAATTCGGATAGATGATGTGTATGTACTATGTAAACATGATGGCATGATATAATTCAAATATATGATTTATATAGTAAGCAAGTAAGCAGATGGCAATCCATATATGATGTAAAAACTAAGCAATGCAAGACAACATGCATGACATGGGTACTATAACCCTGCCAAGTTTGAGCATAGACCTCAGGGAGAAAATAGGACTGGTCATCAGTCTCTGAATCCTCCTCTGAGGAGCTCTCTGTAACCAGCAAGATGTCTGCTTCAGCAGGTAGCATTGTCTGCTCTGAATACCTTGTTTTCACTCCAGATACTTCCATCACCACTTCAAATGGTTGATGCACAGGAAGAGTAGGTGAATATACAAACGTTGTCGACAAATGGAACACGTAATACAAAAAAATGATAGCATGATATAATTCACATACATGATGATTGGCTAAACAGCATGGCATTGCATAATTCACATATATAATGCCTTTGCAACAAGATAGCATTGTATAATTCACATATATAATGTCTTGCAACAAGATGGCAATGCATAATTCACATATATGGTAATTAGACACTGAACAGGTGGCATTCACACAAAGCATGTCTAAACTAATCAAATGACATAGCAATGCGAGACACCATATGCACGATATGAGCAACATAACCCTGCCAAGTTAGAGCATACACCTCGGGGGGAATAGGACTGGTCATCTGTCTCTGAATCCTCCTCTGAGGAGCTATCCGTAACCAGCGAGATATGCGCTTTGTCAGATAGCATAGTCTGCTCTGAAGACCTTGTTTTCACTCCAGAATTTGCCATCACCGTGTCAAACGACTGATGCATACGAAGAGCAGTTGAATGTAATAACATTGTTGACAAATGTAATATGTAACGGAAAAAAAGGATGGCCTGATATAATTTACATATAAGATGACTGGCTAAGCAGGATGGCATTGCAAAATTCACATATATGATGCCTGGCTAAATAAGATGGCGTTGCATAATTCACATAGACGATGAATAAACTAAACAGATGGCATTCGCACAAAGGATGTCTAAACTAAGTAGATGACATATTTGATGTATAAAGTAAGCAATGCAAGACACCATATGCATGATATAACCAACATCAGCATGCCAAGTTAGAGCGAAGACCTCAGGGGGTGAATAGGAGTTGTCTTCTCCTTCTAAATCCCCCTCAGAACATATATCTTCCTCTCGATTACAATCCGAAATGCGTGGAGGGGGGCTGCCTTTGCGCCTACCATGGAGCGACGTCTGCATGAAATTTTATTGCCATGCAAGGCTCGTCTCTTTCGCTCTACATGTTTAGTTCCATTGTTTACAAAAACTGTCATGCATAGGAATAAAACATAGTGAGATTATGTAAGGAGTGCATGCAGAAATCCAGAGTGATGGTAGCAACCTGTGGATAGACCCAAAACCAATAATAGCAGGCAGATAATGGATTTAGTTAAAAAATACAGATAATGGCTTCTTTACTGTTTGTATCCCACCCAACATGAAACTCATAGTAGACACCGGAGATTAACCAGATAGTAGATAGATACTATTAATAGCGGCCCCGATATGTACCCCACAACCATTTAAAAACTCAAGTTTGACCATTAGTTTGGAGCTGACTCAGAGTCTAATCGGTGAACATGACGATAAAGTAGCATGTAATATTAAGCGATGCATAACGTAAGCAGACACGAAAGAGTGCGACCTCTCTTGCGGACATGTCTAGTCCTCGAGGTCATCTGCTCGGTTGATGATGGTAGTGCAGTTTTCATGGCTGCCAGCGGCGGGGAAGAAGATCTGAGGCGGCGAAAGATAGTCTGGAGGCCGGATCCCTGCTGTGTTGGACCCTTCTGTCGTTGGAGCAGCTGAGCTGGGGTGGACGACGGCGCAGCAGGAGCGGGACAAACCACGCAAGGTTTTCTTTGACAACTATCTGTAAGAGAAGTAATTCTGTAAGGGCTCGTTTGAATTGAAGGATTCCAACAATGCAGGGATAGGAAATAGACAGGAATAGGATAGGAATGCACGTGCAAAACAGAGAATTTAAAAACACCGGATTTCTGCCAATCTGGGTGTTTGATTCACAACAATTGGAAGATCACAGGATGCAAAGAAGCATGGTGAGATTAAGTCAAACCACAAGAAAATGTACGGTTATAATGCTATTATCCTACTATCTCTTAATCTTGTGCTTCATGAATAGGAATTTGAAAAGGAGGACAAGTGAAAATTAAAATTCCTACGTTTTTTCTTTCAAGGAGACACTAAAGGAACAAATCAGTGTGCTCAGTGGACACTATATATAACATGTAGAGTAAAAAAGAGATGCAACAAGTGTACAACCTCTTTGGCGAAGCCATGTCGATCTCAGCTTGATTGGCTTGGCCGGTGAGGATGCTCCGGCTGACTTGGCTATCGGAGGAGGGGAAGAAGATCTTAGGCATCTGGAGATGGAGCCCGAGGTACTGCTCCACTGTGATGGAGGGTTTCGTCGTTGGAGCAGCTCCGGTGAGTTGTACGACGCCGAGGCTGAAGCAGGACAAGAGAGACAACGAACAACGTTAACCTGAGTGGAATTCTAATAGCATCTCCAATACATGACGTAAAATACATAACCACAAAGTGCTAAATGTAAAATACATCAGCCGCTCATCTCTGAACTTAACTGTCGAAACTGAATTTAACTGTCGAAACTAAACTTAACTGTCGAAACTGAACTTAACTGTCGAAACTGAATTTTGCTGTCAAAACTGAATTTTGCTGTCGAAACTGAATGCACTAGCAAGGTGAGGCTACACGTCGGTCGACTGACTTTTTCATCTCTTGTCAGTTGATTTTGCAGCCGTTGGATACAAAATCAAGGGCCTGCGGTTCATCTTCAACCTCCACCCCCCTGAGCCGGCCAAACAGCAGCCCCCCGCATCCCGCGGCCGGCGGTGCACTGCCCTGCCCGCCCTGAAAACACTCCCCACCGCCGGTCCGCCGCCGCCCCGGCCATCGCTCTAGGCCCCCCCTGCTGAGCTTTTTCTCCGGCGATCCCCACGCCACCGCCCCGCCAACGCCCCGCCACCGCCGGCGACCACCGTCCCCATCCTGAACCCTAAGATAGATAGTGGGGTACCTCTCCGGCGAGCCCCCCTCCCCGCTGCGGCTGGTTCTTCCTTCACCTCGGCGAGACCCCCCCACCCCTGAAAATCGACTGACCCAAAAGTCGATTAAGTCGACCGAAGTGTAGCTAAATCGGAGCAGCATCGCAAGCAAGAGCAAGAGCGAGAGCAGCAGCGCGAGCAAGAGCAATAGCAAGAGCAGACCAGGCAGGGGACCGAGAGGAAGAGCAGAGTAGCAGCGCGAGCGAGAGCTAAAGCAGCAGCAGGTCCTACTGAGGTAGACGTCGCCGCCGAGGGAGCGACGCTGTGGAGGAAGTGGTCGGCGACGCCGCCGTGGATGGAGCCGCACCGTGTCGGCTCGGGACCGAGCGCCGACAGCACCGTGAGATCGAATCAAGAAGAAAATGCGGCGATTAGTGTACAACCTCTTTGGTGGCACCGATTAGGCCGCAGCTTCATCCGAGGAAACGGTGATGATGATGCTCTTCCAGTGGTGCAGGTGAAGACGGCGGTGTGGGAATGGAGGTGGCGCGAAAGACGAGGGGAACGTCGGGGCAGCTCCTTGGAGGTGGAGGACGGGGTGGCTGAACTGGCGGGACGATGAGATCAACGATGGATCCTCATCCGGTACGGTGGATGAGGGTCGTCGAGGTGTTGCTGTGGACGACGTCGTCGGGGAAGAGGCTCCGGCTGGGTGGCGGACGGAGCAGGGTGTGGGGTTTTGTCGCGGGTTTTCGCGGCCTCGGTGTATGAATGGGTGGGCGGATGGGATGGCAGTGGGGAACCATGGCTTAGAGACGTGCTTGTCCGAAATTTGGGGTAAGTTACAAAAGTACCCCCACCGATTTGAGGCGGTTCTTTCGGTTCAAGGGTACCACGGGCATTTCGCGTGTCGAGATTTCACAGGAGGTGGGAGTTTTCACGCGCATTGTAATTTCGGAATAGCAAGGCGCGGGTTGAGATGGAGGGAGTTGTCGGAGCACAACGAGACAAAGATATATCTTAAATATTTCGGGCTAACAAGGCGTGGGTTGAAATTTCCGGACAAGCCTAGCGTGTACTGTACCAAATCAATGCTCCCTACAAATGTCATTCAAAACTTTGAATTCATGTTATGTTCAATTAAAATATTTTGCTACGTGTATAATGCATGCAACCTACTACTCAAATGAACGTTTTAGTGCATTCCAAATGTATATACTATCGCTTCAATATGAACTAAATTTTGAATTCGTTTCTCTATTTGAATAAGATCTACAGTAATGATTATTGTGAAGTCAAAGCATTTGAATTCGTTTCTCTGTTTTAATAAGATCTACAATCATCATTATTGTCAAGTTAAACCATCGTTTGTGTATTATCTTCACAGCACACAACATGATTAGTCTCGAGTTACATATGAACTATGTGTACTATATGAACTCGAACTAGATTTTTTGAATCCACTTTATTTTGATTTCAAATCACATTACATTTCTAGCTCTAGCTAGATCTTCATAATCTAAACCATGTCTCATATGTATAATGTGTTTATCACATTATGTATGGTGCCCCGCCCCCTACGCCTACAAGTATTTAGATGTGAGTTGCAAACACCACACATTACCACAAATTCAAATAAAATGTGAGAATGTTCGATATATAGTATTGTTTAGATTGTTCGATATTTATTTGTAAGCTGCAAACGCCACACATTATCACAAATTCAAATAAAATGTGAGATTGTTTTATTTATAGTATGGTTTAGATTGTTCGGCATTTAGCTGTGAGTTGCAAACGCCATGCATTATCACATTATGGTATAACATGTGCACAGCACGTGTATCACCGCTATATTCATGCATGCAATGTTTAAAACACTATGATCTCCTATTCAAATATATGAATCTGCTTTCATATCAAATTATGATCTTTGTTAGTCTCTTACACCCACACAATCCTCTAACCTTTGTAGCTACCACTAGCTTTCTCCCGTGCATGCACACGCCCTCCTCGCCCCCCCTCCCTCGGCATTCTATCCACCGGGCACATTCATTTTTTTCTTTAGGTCATTCTCCCAGAGTCTCCACAACTCCTTTCTGACACACACCGATCGATAAACCTCTCCAGCGATGCCTGCCTACAACATACAAACACACCTTCAATCTCCTCCTTTATGTGTCCTTGCCTCGTGTCTCTCATACGTTCAGACACACGTGTAAACTCTCACCCCTCTTTTCATTGCTCTCACAACCGCACACTCCTCCCCCTATCTAGCTAGTAGTTGGGCCTCTCGCACCACCTCCTAGCTCCACTATCTGTCTATCCGTCTCACTGGGCCTTATTTGCCTCTAACAAATGGACGTACACTGACCGATCTCTCGCTATACATATAGCTAGCTAGGTCCTTATAACTCATTTTTACCCACACATCAATCGATCTACCTCATTAGTTGTGTCTCTCCCTTCCTCCGACAAACAACAGTTGATCTACCGATCTAGTTAGGTTTGCTTACCAAACACATGGTTCCCCTTCATCATCCATGGATGCGTCCCGACAGATCTATCACGCACAGGCACACACAGAAACACATCCCCACTCTTATTGATAACATTGCAGTTCCACCCTCAGTTTGTCTAGTAGGCCTCTCCCACCATCTCCGAGAAGCAACTCCATCACCCATCCAGCACTCTACCCCTCTCCCTCCCTCTCTCTCTCCTCTCTCTCTCGCATCATATTTCCTGTCCTTCAGTTATGTATGGATGTCGACAGATCTCCCTCAAGACATAGCTGGGTCTCTCCTTCTCAACACATATACGAGTCGTTCTACCTCTATAGTTAGGCCTCTGCCTACCCCTCCCACCACCCCCCTCCCCCCACACACACTGACACATCGAGCGCTCTAGTCATGTCTCCCTGCCACACACAAACTTGACGTGTGCCCTCTAACGTTCCGGTAGGCCAGTCGCCCTATATCTTTGACTTGTACACACACACAATTTCGATGGCTCTCTTCATCGATCTCGCACCCACCCACTTGATCCTCTCTTCGACTCTATCGATAGCTATGACCCCTCCCTCTCTTCTCTGGATTGCCCGACCCTCTATGTATGATATGGATAGGCCTCCATTTCACACACATTGCATGCAAAATTTTGTTTGAGATGTCATCGACACATATTCCCACAAATAATTCATGAAAGCAAACCCCCACCCCACCCCCACCCCAAAACAAAAAACACTCACGAACGCGGTTTGTATCTCTCACACACACCCATGTAGGTGGGGGACGTGCACGAAGAGAAGAGGTGCATGCACGGCGCACGTACTCCCGTCTCTTTCCCAACCACACCCGCGCGGGTACACGGTGGAGCTCATTTATGTACAAAAAGGCAGCCCACGTGGTAATTTAGCACGTGTACTGGTTGTCCACTTGGTGGAGGGAGGATCGTCTACCACGGGTGAACAAACAAATTGCGACTTGACGTGTTATGTTAAAAAAAGAGGCAAACCATGTGGGGCCTACCTTATAGGCAAGGCTCTATACGCTGGAGTACTTTTGATGTGTCCCGTCAACTCGCAGAACGAGGAGAAGCTTGCTTAGTACGCCGTCTCCCCCGCCCACGGGCGCGGTGGCTCGCAGGATGAGGTGAAGCTTGCTTACTACCCCTTACGCCCGCTCCCTCGCCCATGCACGCGGTGGCCCGCAGGACGAGGAGAAAAATTTACTACTCTCTCCGTTTACTCCTCGTCCCTACTACCTTGGTTATAGAGATTATATCATATTGTTTGGAATATATATGTCCTTTAGTAGATTTCAATATGAACTACTAGTACATACTCCAAACACTGATGTATATAGACGTATTTTAGAGTGTAGATTCACTCATTTTGCTCCGTATGTAGCACTCTCCCTCGCCCCTCGACCCTCGCCCACATGGTGGACGTGCAACAATTCATTCGGTCTCATATAGCCAGAACGATATATACTGCACTACCATTATTGCTCAACTTCCCGAAGAGGCGAAGAGCCAATCGCAAGGTTAATATTTTGGAGATGCCAAGCGCAAGGTTATAGGAGAACGAGTAGTAGGTGCCGCGTCATTTACAAATAAAGTTTTTTTTCTTCAGTGGCACGTACGCAATATGATAGGTTCATATGGAGAGAAAAGGAAACCGCTCCACTATATACATAGTCAGGACGGGCCAGCCTACACGGTTTGCTTGCTGGGGTTGCTCTCTTCACACTCTCTCGCACAAAACGACTGTGGCCACATCTCTAACATCCCGACGGATCACGTCCGCTTGGGGAAGGGGTGGATGCTTAGTGTAGATGCGGCGGCCGTCGCTGACGGCGAAAACCCACTGTCGGCACGTCCCGATCAGGGGTCCCCTCCGTTCTCTCTCACAAAGCCGGTGAGGTTGCCTTCGTCCCTTGCTCACTGCCGCGACGTGGGCAGTTGCCGCCTCCCGCCGCCCTCCTCAAGGTTGAGCTACGTCCCTCAGGTACAACTCCATTTACAGCCAGCTTGCACCACTGCTCCAGCTGCCCACATCACTCCCTATGGATATTTCTCTACTTCTTTGCCCCGCACATACCTCTACTGGCTTCTACGTACTGTATTTGTGATGAGTTTATGTCTCATCAACTAGTCCCAGTAATCTTATTCTAATCACGCTTGTTCAATTTCTTTGCCACATGGATGCTCATCTCGATTTTGGTGAAACTGCACAAAATGATCCGATGGTCAAAAGGTTGCAAACTTCATTTATTAGGAAGCTCGAACGTTGCCAGCAAATTGAAGCCTGGTCATGGTTCACGGTTCAAGGGCTAGGGACTGCATGGATCGTTTTTTCTTTAGCTGCCTCTGTTCCGAAATAAGTGTCAACTTTAGTAGTAGTACAACTTTGTACCAAAGTTTGCACGAAGTTGAGAAACTTATTTTGGAACGGAGGGAGTACATATTTGCTATGATCTGTCAATCATTGAGATGAAATAGGATGCATGTTAGTCTCCTTTGTATTTGATGAAATGTTGCAACGGGCAACCTTGGACGCAAGATACATGTAACAGAAGCTGGAAGCTTCATAGCATTGTACAAATTTATCTCGCTGATAAACGACAGTACGTACTATACTAGTACTTCCTCCGTTCCTAAATATAAGTCTTTGTAGAGATTTCACCATGAACCACATGCGGATGTATATAGATGCATTTTAAGTGTAGATTCATTCATTTTGTTCTGTATGTAGTGGAATCTCTACAAAGACTTACTATCTACTAGTAATAGCTAGCCCCCACTACTAGGAATTCTCTATCCTCTCCTTGAGCCACGTCATCAAAATTGATGTAGCCGTTAGATGAAGTAAATCAGTCCATAATAGCTGTCTGATCTAGATGTTGAGAGGCTCCGCACTAAGCCACATGCAAGCATGCAGAAATACCATGCCACATGCATGTGAGTGGGTTTTAAATCACATCAACATGTCTGCATGCAAGCATGCACCGATAGCATGCATGTAAGTGAGCTTTTAAGTCCCATTAACATGTCAAAAAGAAAAATATAATACCATTATGCAGTAGGAGTTGGCTGATCTTTTTTCCTTACGTGGGATGATCTAAATGATGATGGGAGTTTATTTAGTTTGGCTACCACATTTGTCATGCGGTTATAGAGTTTTTTTTTGTTCTATGAAATCGATAATTTTGCGCAAAGAGATATACCGCTGTTCCGCGCCAACGCGCGGGGACTCATCTAGTAATATTTAGGAACGGAAGGAGTACTATGTAAAGAGTTAGGTGTCTCACGGTGATAGTGTGAGGTGGACCATGTAATCATTGAGCCTATGTGTTTTCACTGCTCTTGCACGCCCCCGCTGTAAGAATGGATAAAATTGTAATCTAGTAGTAGTATACCTCCTTTCGCCAAAAGCGTGGGACATCCAGCAGTCCTACGACCTCAGTAATAAGCCGTCAAATCATATAGACCCAGCAGTAAGTTGGACGGACGAAGCAACCATCACTCTTGCGCCAGTGAGAGGTCGCGTCCGCTCTGCCCAGGCATGAATGCGACACCGATTCTTTGGAGTGGCGCTGACCGTTTCGGGCGGGAAGCGCACGCAGGCGATGGAGGGGCTTTGGGTGGGCCAGGCTGGTCAGGAGCGGGCGTGGCAGCTGTCCGCATGTCCCTACCGGACACGCCCGGAAACGAGAGGATGCACCGACTCTCGCGGCTAAAATCGTACACTACACAACATCTCTCTGTAGGAGTAGGTCGATCTGTCGCTCTCTCTAACACACACATGGTGTTAAACACAAACACACGCGCGCGCGCACGCACACACACCTTGGTCCCATTGCACCTTCTTTTTTTTTGTGGGCAAATCAGAGAGCTTTATTCAAATAAAAGCATTCCCCGGATAGTCAGCCAAGAGGCTGGTCACAAGGAAGCTAGGGGTTTCCTCTAGCTAGGGGTCCCGTTGCACCTTCTAACGTGACTTATTACACCTAGACAGAGGGAGTAGTAAGTATACGAGATACGGTGGCACACTGACTTAAGTTGAATACAAGTGCCCAAAATTTGTGTGTATGTTATAATAAGGATTCAGGAATGTATAAAAGGTTATTTCCCTCTCGTTGAACATAACGGGAGGGTTGTGTAGCTGGTTAGCCTGTTCGCTCATCAAACTTGAGGTCTCGGGTTCGATAACTACACTTGAGCATAATTTGTGCCAGGAGGATTCTTTGACTGGTCAAAATGTTTTCTAGGGTTTGCACGCTTCACACACTCTCTCCAGTATATATATACACGCTGGAGCCTCAGCGCTTGTAATTGCTCTCTTCACACTCTCTCGCCCTCTCCAGATCTAAACAAGACTTCATTGGCCTCTCTCTCCCCTCACTGCTGCTCAAAGAGCCGGCAGGATCCGTCCGCCGGGAAGGGAAGGAGTCTTAACGCTGTCAGCGTCGGCAAGGGACTACTGGCGCAGCTGTTCACTTTCCAGCCAGCGGCGGCGCGGGAGGGCCTCCGACCCCTTCTTCTTCACTGCCGTCCTGTCGCCCACCGAACCACGCCCCAAGAACCTTAAGGTATAATTTAGTTACTCCACATGCATTGCTCTAGCTGCATGTATACCATGAATCTAGGACGTGGTTCAAAGAGGAAAGGAGTGGGGGAAAGTAGTGGGAAAAGTTGTATATAGCATGAATCTAGGACGTGGTTCAAAGAGGAAATGAAGGGGAAAGTTGTATAGCATTAATCTAGGACGTGGTTCAAAGAGCAAAGGAATGGGGGAAAGTAGTGGGGAAAGTTGTATCGCATAAATCTAGGACGTGGTTCAAAGAGGAAAGGAAGGGGTGAAAGTACTAGTTCAAAAAGGAAAGGAAGGGACAAGGCTATAGAGTTTGAGCAGGACTAGATTTGATGCGCTCACATAGGGAAAGGCGTCTAAAGATAACAAAACTGGGACCAACACAAATATGCTCCTTGGTTGTTTGTTCTTTGTTACAACCGACTGTGCATGACCACATACATCGGTAGATGCACATGGTGCTGGTGCGTCCACTGTCCCGTGCAACTCATTAGCTGTTGTTAATCTAAGGCCCTGTTTGGTTAAAAACTCCCTAGTCCCTACCTGCTGGGTTCCAGGGACTAAACATGGACTAGAGGTTACTAAATGGCATGCTAAAAGACCATGTTACCCCTAGTAATGAACTAATAGAGACAAGGTGCGATGCGTGGTAGGGGCAACTGTTGGAAAAAGTCCCAAGAAGACTCCCTCGGGGTCTTCTTTCTTTAGTCCCAAATGCCCACTTTTAATCCCTAAAAGTCCCTCCTGCTTGGTTTAGATGGGACTGACACGGAGTTTTTTTAGTCCCTACACCAAAATGTCCGTGTAAACAAACACCCTCTAATAATGTCGTTGGAAAATTGATGCAATGCCACAATTAAAAGCAAATTACATGTTTAACGAATTTTATTGTTAATATAATCTCTATGTTAATATTAATCAATGCCACCGTTTGAGAAATGCTACTGTCTTGCTTTCTTTCCCATTTAGATAAGGTAGATGCTTCTTTTTGTTGGCTTCTGTGTCATCCACCATTATTGACCACTAATTGTTTCCTTTGCACCTCTATGTAAACAGGGTTATCTGCTTCACCTCGTTGCCATTGTGACCTTTTGTTGCACTGCACAAAACACTTTTGTTTTAAGAATGTTTTGTGCGGTTCAACCAAAATGTCACACTGACAATGTTGCTTGATTGCTCGATCTTAGTGGAACTGCACAAGAGGAGATCTTACATCCTATCTGTTAAGGCGAATTTGGTTCAGATCTTCTTCTTGTGAGTTGTTTGAATTCCACATCATGAGAGGTCAGTACTAGCCTTCTTTCACATGATTCTGCAGTGTGCATTCATATGTTGTGCTACTTGTATGATAATGTTGCTTGATTTTAGTGAACTACACAAATGAAGACAAGGCTTCCAATCTGTATGTGCACCGTAATATCCCATTGAGGTAAGATAAGGATATTTCACAACTGCTGGCCTGTATTTTGCCACTTTCATCAGAAAATTAAGTTTAGTACTATACTTGTGCTCCCTAATTGACATGCCAAATCTTACATTGAAGGCGAAGCTTGTTTGTTATTGAACCAAGTGATGAAGGGGAAGAACAAGGGGAAGAAAAACAAAAATCAACTCCCAGTGCTGTAATGAAGCACTGGAACTGTGATGACACAAGTAATGATATAGTTTTGCATCTTAATTTATTGCTATGGCTGGAATGAGCAATTGTTTTGCCACTGATTTGATGCCACTCTTAATGTAATATGTAATTATCTCTACTTGTGCAAACAGGGGTCTTCTTTGAAGATACCATATATTTTAGTGGAACTGCACAAGATGTTGGAAACATTAAACTAATCGAGGAGTATATAGTAAGCATGGCCACCACCATAGATAGCAACAGATGGTTTCGGAGAATTGCTTCATCTGTATGCTCTACACAATAAGCCTCCTGACAAAGGTTGGTACTCGCCCACTGATTTCATCCATATGATTGAGCTTTGTCATCTCTATTGGTGTTGTGCTACTGTTTAGATACTGTCATGAAAAAGTGGTATTGTCCTTGAGAAGTGCTTCATCTGTGCTGTTTTAAATATTTCCTTTCCTTTTTTTCGAGCAAACAGTGATGCTAGCATTTAGTAGTCCTCTTGTCTTTGCACAATAGGATCATCTTCCTCTGAAGAAGAATACGGAGTACGTGAAGTGACTAGTTCCGATTATGCCAGGATGAAGAAGCCCTGTCTATCTTATCATCAGAAGGAGCAGTTGAAGGATGGTTACATTACTCCCCACAAGACCAAACTAACTTCAGCTCAGAAGGACTGACAAAATCTCCATTTTTTTGCTATGATGCGCGAGTACAATGTTGTTCTAGGATTGTTTCTGGTGAGTTCCATTTTTCTAAAGTGTGCTCTACATGGACCATGTATGTGCCTATTGAAACTGTCAATTCATAGTACAGTTTGCTCTATACTAATCACTTTTTTGTATTTGTGCAAACAGGGGTGCTCAGCTTGATTTCAATGGGAACTGCACAAAATGTTCATGAATACATCGAATCATTCATTTCCACCACAAGAAAGGAGGTGCCGATAAGTTCAAGGTGTTGCAACATATAAGGGCAAAATCATACAAGCTACGCGCGAATTTTGTTTATTTTGGTGGAACTGCACAAAAAGAACAGCTGGTTTATTTAGCACGAGGTGCCATGTCAATGTCTGAACTGATGGCAAACCCTACCCATTCCACAATCATAGGCATTTGATATTTTGGAATGGGACAACCTTGTCAAATTTTGCTCATTGATTTTAGCAAGACATGCGTTTGATATTTTCGAATGGGACGCCCTTTGCTGTCAGCAGCGTCGATCGTTTTTTTATTTATTCTTTAGTTGTGAAGTAAATATTGCCTCTGACATGTGAGTCGCTGAGATGCATAATCATTGATTGTTTTGAATGTTCTCTATGAATTGCCAGGCCTGTGTGTTTGATTGCAATGTACAGAAACGCCAAAAAGCTGCTCAAACTCTTTGTACTCCTTCTGTTCCTTTTTTACTTCGCACATTGTGAAAGTGCATACTTTTTAGTATAAGATTGGTCAAAGTAGAGATACTTTGACTGGAGACAAAACTTGTATGCAGACTAGAAAGGACCGGAGGGAGTACATGTGAAACTGCTGCAAACGAGGTGATCACCCTGGGAATAATGCTAGTACGTATTGTTTTGCATGTTCATCCAATGATAGTGATACAGGAATTCGAACTAATAGAAATAAATTCATTCATACATGGTTGGATTTCATATAAACATGCCAGATTTCATTACATTTCATACATTCTTCAACTAAAAAGGGGTGCGCTGGAGGTATAATTAATTAATCGAAGCTACCCACCTGTGTCCCGCTGAGCCGAACAGAAGCTTCAGTGACTTAACTGCAGATGCAGTTGCGTAACTGACATGTGGCCTGTTGGGCCCACGTGTCAGTCAGCCAACTGCACCAGCAGTTAAGTAGAAGCAGCGTTATTCTCCAGCAGAACTCCCCGACTCCACGTCGCCGCCAAGAAGCTAACCGGCCGTCAATGGTCAACCCGCCTAGCTTGGCTTCAATAGGCGGGTAGCAGCGGTGGCCTTACTTGGACCCGAGCGGCGGCGACCTACCGTGTTCTACTCTTCCTTGTTTTCTGTGTGGCGCGGCCTCGTTGGCAGCAGGGCGGGGCCTCGGCGGAGCCGGCGATTTCCTCTGTCTCATTGCCGGCGGGCGGCGCCTCAGCGGAGCGGTGGAAATCCTCCCCCGCGTTGCCGGCAGGGTGGGGCATCGGCTGAGCCGGCGATGTCCTCTGCCTTGTTGTTGGCGGGGCGGGGCCTCGGCGGAGCCGGCGGTGTCCTCTGCCTTGTTGTTGGCGTCGTGGTGCCTCGGCGGAGCAGGGCCTCGTCGACGCCAGCGGAGCAGGGACTCGTCGGAGCCGGCATTGTCCTCTGCCTCGTCCTCGGTCTCGCCAAATAGTGCCTCGCCCGCTTCATCGCCCTCTTTGCTAGCCTCTTTGTAGGCGGCCGCAGCCTCCGCCACCCGCATGTGGTACCGCCAGCGCTCGAGGCGTCCCTTGTGGGCGGAGCGGTACGAGTCAAGCAGCACCTCCTGCTCCGCCCGCTCCGCGATGATCTGCTCCTCCGCCTGCAGGTGCTCCTGGAGGAGATGGTGGTTGTAGGCGGCGCCGGCCTGCGCCTCACGGAACTGCTCGTGACACATCTGCCTCACACTATCCATATATTGGGCACGGGCCTCGCCGATGGTCATGGTGCAATGCACCGGCGAGGATGGCGCGGAGGAGGGGGTTGGCACCGGATCGTCGACTACCATGTTCTCCATTGGGACGTCGTCATCCTCCGGCTGCCTGCCGGCCAGCCGGTCGTCAGCAATGGCTGCCATCTCCTTGTGGTCCGTCGTCCACCTGTCCCGAAGTGCGCTGGAGCGCGAGGAAGCCATGGTGGGCAGTAGTGGTGTGGACAGGAGAAAGGGAACGGATGCGGATGACTGCGGCTATGGCCGACGCAGCAGTTTATATAGCAATGGTGGGCGGGCGAAGGGACGGACGTGTGGTGCCGGAGTAGCCGCCTCGGCAACCGTGTATCATTAATGTGGGCGGTAGATGGACGGACGGACGGCACTTGTGTCATTTGAAGGTGGAGCAATCGCACTATACTCCCTCCGTATAGGTGAATAAGTCGTATTAGAAGATGCATCACGACCTAGGTGCAAGCAGATTGGTGGAAAAGAAGAATATTTCTCTCTTCTAAACACAACATTTAATCACAGCAGTTAAGAGGATGCCTTATTAGCTACCCATGCAGGCCATCGTAATTCATAGCATGCAAAGCGCTTTTATTTCTTGCCTAGTAACCGCATGGACGTGCTGCATGCATTGGTCCTTGCCCGAGCAAAAAAAGGGAGGAAAGGGGTTTCCACGGGAGACAACGAGGCAGAGGTGGAAGCGCTCGCTGGAGTAAATTATTTTGCTTCCCCCTGGTTTCCTGACATCATGGTCCCACACAATTGTCAACCTATGTAGTAGTCAATAAACGAGAGAATTGCACAAGAAGCAGCCGACAGCTGGGACCAAGCAGCTCGAGCAGTATTTGTGTTTTTGAGGTGTGAGCATTGCAGAGCTTTTCGATGTTTAGCCCAGATATTAATTTTTCTCCTCTGAACAACAACGAAAACATCACTGCAGGTATTAACTGGGCGGGCTGTGGCCCGTCTAGCCCAGGCCAGATATCCAGCCCAGATATTAATTTTTTTCAAGCTGAAAAATGGCTAGCCCAACTATACTTTTTTTTAGGAATACCCAGGCAAGGTCAAGTTGTTATTCTCCGCCCCGCTCGGCTGCAAATCTTTCCTAGGAGGGATGCATTAGGCTTAACAAGAAAATGGGCTTTAAGAAATAATAAATGGGATGTAATTATAAAAATTGGGCAGTAACTATAAAAAAATGCACCAAACACGTGATTACTTTATAAAATATTATTTTTGGATATTGAAAATTTTAATTTCATTAATTGTTGCGAGCGCAATGTTTCATTGGATTTTTACGTAATATAAATTTATATTGAAATTGTATTTAATCTGACTAGAAATTTTGGGATAAAAATATTTTGGATCCCATCAAAATGTGGGAAATTTTATTGAATTCTGTTTTGAACGGTTGGTTGAAATGGGTTGTACTTTTAACAAACTGTAAATGGGTTGTAGTAAATTCCGTTAGAATTCAAAAATGGGCTACACATTCTTACAAATCTCAAATGGGCTATAAGTTCTCTGCCACATAGTTCTGGCCTTACTAAGTTGACGCGTCCCCTAAAAAAACAGAGTTGACGCGTATGCAAGGCTTTGTCAACTTATAGTCAACACACGGTTCTAGCAGCAGTGGCCGTTGGATGTCCATCCAAGGAATGACGTGCTTCTTCTTCAATCTCAGATATTCTAGCTTCACCCGCCCAAAAAATGATTCCTCCCCCTGACATCTGGGGCGCACTGTTTCGGAAGCTGACCTGTCGGCCTACTAAGTTGACGTACCAAGGGCTTTGTCAACTTAGTAAATATAAACGATTCTAGCTGCAGTGACCGTACGATGTCCATCCAACGGCCGTAGTGCTTCTTCAACCTCTAGTCTTCTTGCTCCAGCCGCCCAAAGCAGCACCGGTCGTGCCGCCTGCTCCTACCTCCCGTGGCCGGCTGTGCTGCCGCGGAGGCCTCACCGCCCCCTACTATTCCCACCGCTGGCCAGGCCCTGCGGCGACGGCAGCCCCACCCCGCAGTCGAACGAGTGAACCCTCATACTCCTCTCCGCGTGGGCATCCACTGTCGCGTCTTCACCGGCTCGGCGCCGTCCCCTTCCTAGGCCTCGCCGTCGTCCACCGCTCTGGTGCTCTCGGCGCGGCGTGGTCAATGTGGTCAAGGAACGACTTCCATCGGACATGGACTGTACGTGGAGAGGCTGACAGCTGGGTCCACGACGGCAGCAAGGAAGTGCCTCCTTATTACGCGGAAAATAATGTTCCTCCACCTGACAGCAGGGACCCACCGGACGGGCCATCGTATTTCGCGAAAAAAACGTTTCCCCCCTGACTGTTGGGACCCACCAGCTACACCTTCGCACGCAAGGAAGTGCGTCCAGGCAAAAAAAACGATTCACCCCCCTGACTGCTGGGACCCACCAGCTACATCTTCGCACGCAAGGAAGTGCGTCCGAGCAAAAAAACCAAAACGATTCGCCCCTTGACTGCTGGGACCCACCAGCTACATCTTCGCAGGCAAGGAAGTGCCTGACAGTCGGGACCCACCTGGTCGAAGCGTACGTAGCGTTGTCATTCTGGTCGCTAACGTGTACGTACATATATACTGGTCGATGTAGAGGCGCGCACGTGTTGTAGTAGATGCGCGTACGTGTCGTAGTAGAGGCGCGCACGTAGCATGTACACGTACGTACAGCGGCCAGGGTGCAAGAAAGAAAATATGGCCACGTACGTACATACGGGGAGGGTCTCGAACGCCGACTCGCGCATACGTACGGCCAGGGCTCGTGTACATGGTTGGGTCGGAACGGAGAAACAGTGTCGTCGTCGTGTTCATGGGGAGGCAACGGAATGCGTCATGTTCATGGGGAGGCAATGGAATGCGTCGTGTTCATGGGGAGGCAACGGAATGCGTCGTGTTCATCGGGAGGCAACGGAACGCGTGGGAGCCAACCGGTTGGGTCGGAACGGAATGCGTGGTCGTGTTCATCGGGAGGGCTTGGACGGAACAGGCGATGGAAACGAGGCCTGGCGTACCGCACAACGGAGGAAACAGACCTCCTACGTTCGGAACGGGGTCCTGTTGATCGGGGGGGTCTGGCGTACCGCAAAACGGAGGAAACGGACCTCCTACGGTCGAAACGGGGGTCCTGTTGATCGGGAGGGGTGTGGCGTACCGCAAAACGTAGGAAACGGACTTGTGTTGGAGCGCTACGGTCGAAACGGGGGTCCTGTTGATCGGGAGGGGTGTGGCGTACCGCAAAACGGAGGAAACGGACTTGTGTTGGAGCGCTACGGTCGAAACGGGGGTCCTGTTCATCGGGAGGGGTGTGGCGTACCGCAAAACGGGACTCCACGGGATACTGTTCATCTTCACCGTCGACCCCCTCCAGCCTCCACGAGCTACTGTTCATCCACCGTCGACCTCCTCCAGCCTCCACGGGCTGCTGTTCATCCAGCCTCCACCGCGCGCTACTCCACCGGCTACTGTTCAACCACCCCTCCACCATCTACTGTTCATCCAGCCCTCCACACCACGGGGTCCTGTTCAACCACCCCTCCACGGGCACCCCTCCACCGTCTACTGTTCATCCTGCCCTCCACGGGGTGGTCCTGTTCATCCAGCCCTCCACGGGGTCCTGTTCATCCAGCCCCAACCGGCTCGATCGATCGGGGTCCTGTTCATCCAGAGGCAACACCACGGGGTCCTGTTCATCCACCCCCACTGGGAACTGTTCATCCAACCCCCCCCCCCCTGCAACGCTTACTGTTCATCCAGAGGCAGCATCGATCGGCTTCAATTAGCAGCAGTAGCGAAGGAATCGCTCGATCGGGTTCAGTTAATAGCCATCGATCGATCGCTCGGGTTCAGTAACGCGTAGCCTGCAGTGTAATCGCTCGGGTTCAGTTAGAGCCCAACGCCTCGCTCGGGTTCAATTAGAGCCAACGCCTCGCACACACGCGCGTACGTGTATGAGAGAAACGCGCATCGCTCGGCCCCCGACCTCCCATCGTAACCGGGAACTCCCCGAAATTTTCCTCGCCCTCGCTTCTACCACGGTTTTTTCCGTCATGGACGGCCCAAAGAATGTCATGCAGCTGCGTCTCCGGCCCGCCCAGGATGAAAAGCCCATTTTCTGTCATGATTTTTTGTCATAGAAGTAGGAGCCCACCACATCTATGATGATACCGGGTTTTGTCACAATTATCGTCATAGAAGTGTCATATGTATGACAGAAAAAAAATCGTTCGGCCCAAAATGTCACGGATGTTTCTTTTTTTGTAGTGTAGATACTAGCTATGGACCCGTAGGTCTGTGGTAAACTACTCACGCATCATCAGAAGGGCGACAAGGTTGATGTAGAGGCCCTCCATGATCGAATCACCCTCCAGCAGATCGTCAGAAAAGGCCCCAAGATGGGATCTCATGGGAATAGAGGCTTGCGGCGGCGAGAAAGTATTTTGGTGGACGCTTCTGATTTTTGGGGAATATTTTAGAATATATAGAGGTGGATTTAGGGTTGGAGGACTCCTGAGGGGCCCACAAGCCCTCAGGGTGTCCCCCAAGGGCGCACCCTAGAGGCTTGTGGCCTCCTCGGGACTCTTCTGGACCTCTCTCCAAGTCACGTAGGTGTCTTCTAGTCCAAGAAAAATCATCATAAAGTATTATTTCATTTGGACTTCGTTTGATATTTCTTTTCTGTAAAACTCAAAAACAAGGAAAAACAAAAACTGACATTGGGCTCTAGGTTAATAGGTTAGTCCCAAAATAATATAAAATGGCATATTAATGCATATAAAACATGCAAAACAGATAATATAATAGCATGGAACAACAAATATTTATAGATACGTTGGAGACGTATCAGTAATATATAAAAAATTGAAAAAAAAATCAACATTTGGATAAAACATGCACGTCTTGTTTTCATTATACCATGCCTTTGGACATACACGGTGAAGGCAAAATCTTACACCAAAAGGCAAAGGAAATACATGTGTCTTGTGAAAAACTTTTTCGATGAATAACATGGAGAAGGAAAACTTGCACTAAAAAGGTAAAACAAATATGTGTTGTGAAAAATCTTTTTGGATGATTCTGTGAATTGCATAATGATTTGAACAAAATATCGGGTCTTCTTCAACCTAGGGAGGTTATAACAACTACAATTCTTTCTCTGACTCAAAATTTCAAATTCCATCAAATATATTAGTTACTTATGGTTCTACATTGTTCTATTGCATTCCAAATGTGTTCAACCCATCTATATAACAACACAATGTACCATATATAATCTGTTCCATATAGATTGAAACATTTACAATGAAGAGTCATTATTGTGCTATATTTACCTACACACACCATAACCATATAATGAATCAATTATCATTGTTATTTTTTATGGAGCAATGTAGTTGCACTGTATTTATGTACACCAACCGTCCTGTACCGACTTATCACTATTAGTTACGACGGAACATCGCTATCACACTACATTGATTTATAAAACATATTATAGTGGTTGTGAAGCCGTTTTTTATTTCCCATAAATGTAGAACAATCGTTCTACGACAACTTTAATAAATAAATAGTATGTAGAGGGAAAACTAATGACTAATGTACATGAAAAACCAGACAGAAGACATCAAAAGCTATTTAGAAACCTAGTTACCATGTGAGTGAGTTGAGCAAAAGATGCCTTTTTGGTCTAATGAACCAACAAAGCTAATTCTTCTTTAAATACATTCTCGCATATGTATAATTTTAGCTCTCTCTCCTCTTGAAAATATTGTCATTATGACAAATTCATATACTCTAGTAGACAAGAATGATTAATTCCATGAAGAATGTCAGTGCTAGTTGTTGATTTGAGAGGTTTGCATGAAAATTATGTGAAAGTTTGCTGACCAAGGCATAAGTATGACTAGCAACCTTGGGTGAAGTTGCTGTTGGGAACGTAGTAATTTCAAAAAATTTCCTACGCACACGCAAGATCATGGTGATGCATAGCAACGAGAGGGGAGAGTGTTGTCTACGTACCCTCGTAGACCGAAAGCGGAAGCGTTATATCAACGCGGTTGATGTAGTCGTACGTCTTCATGATCCGACCGATCCAAGCACCGTTACTCCGGCACCTCCGAGTTCTTGGCACACGTTCAGCTCGATGACGATCCCCGGGCTCCGATCCAGCAAAGCGTCGGGGAAGAGTTCCGTCAGCACGACGGCGTGGTGACGATCTTGATGTACTACTGACGCAGGGCTTCGCCTAAGCACTGTGACAATATGACCGAGGTGGAATTTGGTGGCAGGGGGCACCGCACACGGCTAAGGAAAGATCTCAATGATCAATTGTGTGTCTATGGGGTGCCCCCTGCCCCCGTATATAAAGGAGCAAGGGAGGGGGTGGCCGGCCTAGGGTTTGGCGCGCCAGGGTGTGGAGTCCTACTAGGTCTCCAAGTCCTAGTAGGAGTCCACCAAAAGGGGAGGAAGGGAGAAGGAATAGGAGGAGAAGGAAAGGTGGCCGGCCCCCTTTTCCCTAGTCCAATTCGGACTAGAGGAGAGGGGGGGCGCAACAGCCTTTTTCCTCTTCCCACTAAAGCCCATCAAGGCTCATTACTTCTCCCGTAATCCCGTAACTCCCCGATACTCCCGAAAATACCCGGATCACTCAGAACCTTTCCGATGTCCGAATATAGTCGTCCAATATATCGATCTTTACGTCTCGACCATTTCGAGACTCCTCGTCATGTCCCCGATCTCATCCGGGACTCCGAACTCCTTCGGTACATCAAAACTCATAAACTCATAATATAACTGTCATCGAAACCTTAAGCGTGCGGACCCTACGGTTCGAGAACAATGTAGACATGACCGAGATACGTCTCCGGTCAATAACCAATAGCGGGACCTGGATGCCCATATTGGTTCCTACATATTCTGCGAAGATCTTTATCGGTCAGACCGCATAACAACATACGTTGTTCCCTTTGTCCATCGGTATGTTACTTGCCCGAGATTCGATCGTCGGTATCCAATACCTAGTTCAATCTCATTACTGGCAAGTCTCTTTACTCGTTCCGTAATACATCATCCCGCAACTAACTCATTAGTTGCAATGCTTGCAAGGCTTAAGTGATGTGCATTACCTAGAGGGCCCAGAGATACCTCTCCGACGATCGAAGTGACAAATCCTAATCTCGAAATACGCCAATCCAACATCTACCATTGGAGACACCTGTAGTACTCCTTTATAATCACCCAGTTACGTTGTGACGTTTGGTAGCACCCAAAGTGTTCCTCCGGCAAACGGGAGTTGCATAATCTCATAGTCAAAGGAACATGTATAAGTCATGGATAAAAGCAACAGCAACATACTAAACGATCGGGTGCTATGCTAATGGAATGGGTCATGTCAATCAGATCATTCAACTAATGATGTGACCTTGTTAATCAAATGACAACTCCTTTGTCCATGGTTAGGAAACTTAACCATCTTTGATTAACAAGCTAGTCAAGTAGAGGCATACTAGTGACACTCTGTTTGTCTATGTATCCACACATGTATTATATTTCCAGTTAATACAATTCTAGCATGAATAATAAATATTTATCATGACATGTAAGGAAATAAATAATAACTTTATTATTGCCTCTAGGGCATATTTCCTTCAGTCTCCCACTTGCACTAGAGTCAATAATCTAGTTCACATCGCCATGTGATTACCAGCAATACTTCACATCACCATGTGATTAACACCCATAGTTCACATCGATATGTGATCAACACCCAAAGGGTTTGCTAGATTCAGTAATCTAGTTCACATCGCTATGTGATTAACACCTAAAGAGTACTACGGTGTGATCATGTTTTGCTTGTGAGAGAAGTTTAGTCAACGGGTCTGCCACATTCAGATCCGTTATGTATTTTGCAATTTTCTATGTCTACAATGCTCTGCACGGAGCTACTCTAGCTAATTGCTCTCACTTTCAATATGTATCTAGATCGAGACTTAGAGTCATCTAGATTAGTGTCAAAACTTGCATCGACGTAATCTTTTACGACGAACCTTTTGTCACCTCCATAATCGAGAAACATATCCTTATTCCATTAAGGATAATTTTGACCGATGTCCAGTGATCTACTCCTAGATCACTATTGTACTCCCTTGCCAAACTCAGTGGTAGGGTATGCAATAGATCTGGTACACAGCATGGCATACTTCATAGAGCCTATGGCTGAGGCATAGGGAATGACTTTCATTCTCTTTCTATCTTCTGCCGTGGTCGGGCTTTGAGTCTTACTCAATTTCACACCTTGTAACACAGGCAAGAACTCTTTCTTTGACTGTTCCATTTTGAACTACTTCAAAATCTTGTCAAGGTATGTACTCATTGAAAAAACTTATCAAGCGTCTTGATCTATCTCTATAGATTTTGATGCTCAATATGTAAGCAGCTTCATCGAGGTCTTTCTTTGAAAAACTCCTTTCAAACACTCCTTTATGCTTTGCAGAATAATTCTACATTATTTCCGATCAACAATATGTCATTCACATATACTTATCAGAAATGCTGTAGTGCTCCCACTCACTTTCTTGTAAATACAGGCTTCACCGCAAGTCTGTATAAAACTATATGCTTTGATCAACTTATCAAAGTGTATATTCCAACTCCGAGATGCTTGCACCAGTCCATAGATGGACCGCTGGAGCTTGCATATTTTGTTAGCACCTTTAGGATTGACAAAACCTTCTGGTTGCATCATATACAACTCTTCTTTAATAAATCTATTAAGGAATGCAGTTTTGTTTATCCATTTGCCAGATTTCATAAAATGCGGCAATTGCTAATATGATTCGGACAGACTTAAGCATAGATACGAGTGAGAAACTCTCATCGTAGTCAACACTTTGAACTTGTCAAAAACCTTTTGCGACAATTCTAGCTTTGTAGATAGTAACACTACTATCAGCGTCCGTCTTCCTCTTGAAGATCCATTTATATTCTATGGCTTGCCGATCATCGGGCAAATCCATCAAAGTCCATACTTTGTTCTCATACATGGATCATATCTCAGATTTCATGGCCTTAAACCATTTCGTGGAATCTGGGCTCATCATCGCTTCCTCATAGTTCGCAAGTTCATCATGGTCTAGTAACATGACTTCCAGAACAGGATTACCGTACTACTATGGTGCGGATCTCACTCTGGTTTACCTACGAGCTTCGGTAGTAACTTGATCTGAAGTTACATGATCATCATCATTAGCTTCCTCACTAATTGGTGTAGTAGTCACAGGAACAGATTTCTGTGATGAACTACTTTCCAATAAGGGAGAAGGTACAATTACCTTATCAAGTTCTACTTTCCTCCCTCACTTCTTTCGAGAGAAACTCCTTCTCTAGAAAGGATCCATTCTTAGCAACAAATGTCTTGCCTTTGGATCTGTGATAGAAGGTGTACCCAACAATTTCCTTTGGGTATCCTATGAAGACATATTTCTCCGATTTGGGTTTGAGCTTATCAGGATGAAACTTTTTCATATAAGCATCACAACCCCAAACTTTAAGAAACGACAACTTTGGTTTCTTGCTAAACCACAGTTCATATTGTGTCGTCTCAACGGACTTAGATGGTGCCCCTTTTAACGTGAATGCAGCTGTCTCTAATGCATGATCCCAAAACGATATTGGTAAATCGGTAAGAAACATCATAGATTGTACTATATCCAATAAAGTACGGTTATGACGTTCGGACACACCATTATGTTGTGGTGTTCCAGGTGGCATGAGTTTGTGAAACTATTCCACACGGTTTTAACTGAAGGCCAAAACTCGTAACTCAAATATTTTACCTCTGCGATCATATCGTAGAAACTTTTTATTTTCTTGTTACGATGATTATCCACTTCACTCTGAAATTCTTTGAACTTTTCAAACGTTTCAGACTTATGTTTCATTAAGTAGATATACCCATATCTGCTTAAATCATCTGTGAAGTTCTGAAAATAATGATACTTGTCGCGAGCCTTAATATTCATCGGACCACATACATCAGTATGTATGATTTCCAACAAATCTGTTGCTTGCTCCATTGTTCCGGAGAACGGTGTTTTAGTCATCTTGCCCAAGAGGCATGGTTCGCAAGCATCAAGTGATTCATAATCAAGTGATTCCAAAATCCCATCAGCATGGAGTTTCTTCATGCGCTTTACACCAATATGACCTAAACGGCAGTGCCACAAATAGGTTGCACTATCATTATTAACTTCGCATCTTTTGGTTTCAATATTATGAATATGTGTATCACTACGATCGAGATCCAATGAACTATTTTCATTGGTGTGTATGACCATAGAAGGTTTTATTCATGTAAACAGAACAACAATTTATTCTCTTACTTAAATGAATAACCGTATTGCAATAAACATGATTAAATCATATTCATGCTCAACACCAAATAACACTTATTTAGGTTCCACACTAATCCCGAAAGTATAGGGAGTGTGTGATGATGATCATATCAATCTTGGAACCACTTCCAACACACATCGTCACCTTGCCCTTTAACTAGTCTTTGTTCATTCTGCAACTCCCGTTTCGAGTTACTAATTTTAGCAACTGAACTAGTACCAAATACTGAGGGGTTGCTATGAACACTAGTAAAGTACACATCAATAACATGTATATCAAATATACTTTTGTTCACTTTGCCATCCTTCTTATCCGCCAATCATTTGGGGTAGTTCCGCTTCCAGTGACTAGTCCCTTTGCAGTAGAAGCACTTAGTCTCAGGCTTAGGACCAGACTTGGGCTTTTTCACTTGAGCAGCAACTTGCTTGCCGTTCTTCTTGAAGTTCCCCTTCTTTCCTTTTGCCCTTTTTTTTTAAACTAGTGATCTTGTCAACCATCAACACTTGATGTTTTTCTTTGATTTCTACCTTCGCCGATTTTAGCATCACGAAGAGCTTGGGAATATTTTCCGTTATCCCGTGCATATTATAGTTCATCACGAAGTTCTACTAACTTGGTGATGGTGACTAGAGAATTCTGTCAATCACTATCTTATCTGGAAGATTAACTCCCACTTGATTCAAGCGATTGTAGTACCCAGACAATCTGAGCACATGCTCACTAGTTGAGCGATTCTCCTCCATCTTTTAGCTATAGAACTTGTTGGAGACTTCATATCTCTCAACTCGGGTATTTGCTTGAAATATTAACTTCAACTCTTGGAACATCTCATATGCTCCATGACGTTCAAAACGTCTTTGAAGTCCCGATTCTAAGCAGTTAAGCATGGTGCACTAAACTATTAAGTAGTCATCATATTGAGCTAGCAAAACGTTCATAACGTCTGCATCTGCTCCTGCAAAAGGTCCGTCACCTAGCGGTGCATCAAGGACAAAATTCTTCTGTGCAGCAATGAGGATAAACCTCAGATTACGGATCCAAACCGCATCATTGCTACTAACATTTTTCAACACAATTTTCTCTAGGAACATATCAAAATAAACACAGGGAAGCAACAATGCGAGCTATTGATCTACAACATAGATATGCTAATACTACCAGGACTAAGTTCATGATAAATTAAAGTTCAATTAATCATATTACTTAAGAACTCCCACTTAGATAGACATCCCTCTAATCTTCTAAGTGATCACGTGATCCAAATCAACTAAACCATAACCGATCATCACGTGAAATGGAGTAGCTTTCAATGGTGAACATCATTATGTTGATCATATCTACTATATGATTCACGCTCGACCTTTCGGTCTCCGTGTTCCGAGGTCATATCTTATATAGCTCGTCAAGTATAACCTGAGTATTCAGCGTGTGCAACTGTTTTGCACCCGTTGTATTTGAACGTAGAACCTATCACACCCGATCATCACGTGGTGTCTCAGCACGAAGAACTTTTGCAACGGTGCATACTCAGGGAGAACACTTCTTGATAATTTAGTGAGAGATCATCTTATAATGCTACCGTCAATCAAAGCAAGATAAGATTCATAAAAAGATAAACATCACATGCAATCAATATAAGTGATATGATATGGTCATCATCATCTTGTGCTTGTGATCTCCATCTACGAAGCACCGTCATGATCACCATCGTCACCGGCGTGACACCTTGATCTCCATCGTAGCATCGTTGTCGTCTCGCCAATCTTATGCTTCCACGACTATCACTACCGTTTAGTAATAAAGTAAAGCATTACATCGCGATTGCATTGCATACAATAAAGCGACAACCATATGGCTCCTGCCAGTTGCCGATAACTCGGTTACAAAACATGATCATCTCATACAATAAAATTTAGCATCATGTCTTGACCATATCACATCACAACATGCCCTGCAAAAACAAGTTAGACGTCCTCTACTTTGTTGTTGCAAGTTTTACGTGGCTGCTACGGGCTTAAGCAAGAACTCATCTTACCTACGCATCAAAACCACAACGATAGTTTGTCAAATAGACTCCGTTTTAACCTTCTCAAGGACCGGGCGTAGCCACACTCGGTTCAACTAAAGTTGGAGAGACAGTCTTCCGCAAGCCATCTATGTGCAAAGCACGTCGAGGGAACCGGTCTCGCGTAAGCGTATGCGTAAGGTTGGTCCGGATCGTCTCGTCCAACAATACCGCTGAACCAAAGTATGACATGCTGGTAGGCAGTATGACTTGTATCGTCCACAACTCACTTGTGTTCTACTCGTGCATAACATCAAACCATAAAAAACCTTGGCTCTGATACCACTGTTGGGAACGTAGTAATTTCAAAAAAATTCCTACGCACACGCAAGATCATGGTGATGCATAGCAACGAGAGGGGAGAGTGTTGTCTACGTACCCTCGTAGACCGAAAGCGGAAGCGTTATATCAACGCGGTTGATGTAGTCGTACGTCTTCACGATCCGACCGATCCAAGCACCGTTACTCCGGCACCTCCGAGTTCTTGGCACACGTTCAGCTCGATGACGATCCCCGGGATCCGATCCAGCAAAGCGTCGGGGAAGAGTTCCGTCAGCACAACGGCGTGGTGACGATCTTGATGTACTACTGACGCAGGGCTTCGCCTAAGCACTGTGACAATATGACCAAGGTGGAATTTGGTGGCAGGGGGCACCGCACACGGCTAAGGAAAGATCTCAATGATCAATTGTGTGTCTATGGGGTGCCCCCTGCCCCCGTATATAAAGGAGCAAGGGAGGGGGTGGCCGGCCTAGGGTTTGGCGCGCCAGGGTGTGGAGTCCTACTAGGTCTCCAAGTCCTAGTAGGAGTCCACCAAGAGGGGAGGAAGGGAGAAGGAATAGGAGGAGAAGGAAAGGTGGCCGGCCCCCTTTTCCCTAGTCCAATTCGGACTAGAGGAGAGGGGGGGCTCAACAGCCTTTTTCCTCTTCCCACTAAAGCCCATCAAGGCCCATTACTTCTCCCGTAATCCCGTAACTCCCCGATACTCCAGAAAATACCCGGATCACTCAGAACCTTTCCGATGTCCGAATATAGTCGTCCAATATATCGATCTTTACGTCTCGACCATTTCGAGACTCCTCGTCATGTCCCCGATCTCATCCGGGACTCCGAACTCCTTCGGTACATCAAAACTCATAAACTCATAATATAACTGTCATCGAAACCTTAAGCGTGCGGACCCTACGGTTCGAGAACAATGTAGACATGACCGAGATACGTCTCCGGTCAATAACCAATAGCGGGACCTGGATGCCCATATTGGTTCCTACATATTCTGCGAAGATCTTTATCGGTCAGACCGCATAACAACATACGTTGTTCCCTTTGTCCATCGGTATGTTACTTGCCCGAGATTCGATCGTCGGTATCCAATACCTAGTTCAATCTCGTTACCGGCAAGTCTCTTTACTCGTTCCGTAATACATCATCCCGCAACTAACTCATTAGTTGCAATGCTTGCAAGGCTTAAGTGATGTGCATTACCGAGAGGGCCCAGAGATACCTCTCCGACGATCGGAGTGACAAATCCTAATCTCGAAATACGCCAACCCAAAATCTACCAGTGGAGACACCTGTAGTACTCCTTTATAATCACCCAGTTACGTTGTGACGTTTGGTAGCACCCAAAGTGTTCCTCCGGCAAATGGGAGTTGCATAATCTCATAGTCAAAGGAACATGTATAAGTCATGGATAAAAGCAACAGCAACATACTAAACGATCGGGTGCTATGCTAATGGAATGGGTCATGTCAATCAGATCATTCAACTAATGATGTGACCTTGTTAATCAAATGACAACTCCTTTGTCCATGGTTAGGAAACTTAACCATCTTTGATTAACAAGCTAGTCAAGTAGAGGCATACTAGTGACACTCTGTTTGTCTATGTATCCACACATGTATTATATTTCCAGTTAATACAATTCTAGCATGAATAATAAACATTTATCATGACATGTAAGGAAATAAATAATAACTTTATTATTGCCTCTAGGGCATATTTCCTTCAGTTGCATGATAAGATTAATTGGTGTATGCATTCTAAATGTCTTTGGCATCACATGACACTCATATGAGGGAAGATAAAAGATATTTCGTTGAAGAAGCTATCGAGGGTCCAATCTATCCATCACCGAGGGACAAACTTTTGTTATTAAGTATTCTCTATGCACATGTCTTCCATTGCCAAGTGATGGAAATTGGGGTATGATGTCTACTACACAACCTTCTTCTTGTAGACGTTGTTGGGCCTCCAAGTACAGAGGTTTGTACGGCAGTAGCAAATTTCCCTCAAGTGGATGACCTAAGGTTTATCAATCTGTGGGAGGCGTAGGATGAAGATGGTCTCTCTCAAGCAACCCTCCAACCAAATAACAAAGAGTCTCTTGTGTCCCCAACACACCCAATACAATGGTAAATTGTATAGGTGCACTAGTTCGGCGAAGAGATGGTGCTACAAGTGCAATATGGATGGTAGAAATTATTGGGGAACGTAGTAATTTCAAAAAAAATCCTACACACACGCAAGATCATGGTGATGTATAGCAACGAGAGGGGAGAGTGTTGTCCACGTACCCTCGTAGAACGTAAGCGGAAGCGTTTACAACGCGGTTGATGTAGTCATACGTCTTCATGATCCGACCGATCAAGTACCGAACGCACGGCACCTCCGAGTTCAGCACACGTTCAGCTCGATGACGTCCCTCGAACTCCGATCCAGTCGAGCTTTCAGGGAGAGTTCCGTCAGCACGACGGCGTGGTGACGATGATGATGTTCTACCGACGCAGGGCTTCGCCTAAGCACCGCTATGATATTATTGAGGTGGATTATGGTGGAGGGGGGCACCACACACGGCTAAGAAATCAAGAGATCAATTGTTGTGTCTATGGGGTGCCCCCTGCCCCCGTATATAAAGGAGCAAGGGAGGGAGAGGCGACCGGCCAGGAGGAGGCGCGCCAGGAGGAGTCCTACTCCCACCGGGAGTAGGACTCCCTCCTTTCCTAGTTGGAGTAGGAGAAGGGGAGGAGGAGGGAGGGAGGAAAGAAAGGGGGGCGCCGCCCCCCCTCCTTGTCCAATTTGGACTAGAGGGGGAGGGGGGCGCGGCCTGCCCTGGCCGCCCCTCCACTTCTCCATTAAGGCCCATGTAGGCCCGTTAAACCCCCGGGGGGTTCCGGTAACCCCCGGTACTCCGGTAAAATCCCGATTTCACCCGGAACACTTCCGATATCCAAATATAGGCTTCCAATATAGCAATCTTTATGTCTCGACCATTTTGAGACTCCTCGTCATGTCCGTGATCACATCCGAGACTCTGAACTATCTTCGGTACATCAAAACACATAAACTCATAATATAACAGTCATCAAACTTTGAGCGTGCGGACCCTACGGGTTCGAGAACTATGTAGACATGACCGAGACACGTCTCCGGTCAATAACCAATAGCGGAACCTGGATGCTCATATTGGCTCCCACATATTCTACGAAGATCTTAATCGGTCAAACGGCATAACAACATACATTGTTCCTTTTGTCATCGGTATGTTACTTGCCCGAGATTCGATCGTCGGTATCTCAATACCTAGTTCAATCTCGTTAGTGGCAAGTCTCTTTACTCGTTTCGTAATACATCATCCCGTAACTAACTCATTAGTTACAATGCTTGCAAGGCTTATAGTGATGTGCATTACCGAGTGGGCCCAGAGATACCTCTCCAATAATCGGAGTGACAAATCCTAATCTCGAAATATGCCAACCCAACAAGTACCTTCGGAGACACCTGTAGAGTACCTTTATAATCACCCAGTTACATTGTGATGTTTGGTAGCACACAAAGTGTTCCTCCAGTAAACGGGAGTTGCATAATCTCATAGTCATAGGAACATGTATAAGTCATGAAGAAAGCAATAACAACATACTAAACGATCAAGTGCTAAGCTAACAGAATGGGTCAAGTCAATCACATCATTCTCCTAATGATGTGATCCCATTAATCAAATGACAACTCATGTCCATGGCTAGGAAACTCAATCATCTTCGATTAACGAGCTAGTAAAGTAGAGGCATACTAGTGACACTCTGTTTGTTTATGTATTCACACATGTATTATGTTTCTGGTTAATACAATTCTAGCATGAATAATAAACATTTATCATGAAATAAGGAAATAAATAATAACTTTATTATTGCCTCTAGGGCATATTTCCTTCAGTCTCCCACTTGCACTAGAGTCAATAATCGAGATCACATCGCCATGTGATTTAACATCAATAGTTCACATCACCATGTGATTAACACCCATAGTTCACATCTTTATGTGACCAACACCCAAAGGGTTTACTGGAGTCAATAATCTAGTTCACATCGCTATGTGATTAACACCCAAAGAGTACTAAGGTGTGATCATGTTTTGCTTGTGAGAGAAGTTTAGTCAACGGGTCTGCCATATTCAGATCTGTATGTATTTTGCAAATTTCTATGTCAACAATGCTCTACACGGAGCTACTCCAGCTAATTGCTCCAACTTTCAATATGTATCTAGATCGAGACTTAGAGTCATCCAGATCGGTGCCAAAGCTTGCATCGACGTAACTCTTTACGACGAACCTTTTGTCACCTCCATAATCGAGAAACATATCCTTATTCCACTAAGGATAATTTTGACTGTTGTCCGGTGGTCTACTCCTAGATCACTATTGTACTCCCTTGCCAAAATCAGTGTAGGGTATACAATAGATCTGGTACACATCATGACATACTTTATAGAACATATGGCTGAGGCATAGGGAATGACTTTCATTATCTTTCTATCTTCTGCCGTGGTCGTGCTTTAAGTCTTACTCAATTTCACACCTTGTAACACACGCAAGAACTCTTTCTTTGACTGTTCCATTTTGAACTACTTCAAAATCTTGTCAAGGTATGCACTCATTGAAAAAACTTATCAAGCGTCTTGATCTATCTCTATAGATCTTGATGCTCAATATGTAAGCAGCTTCACCGAGGTCTTTCTTTGAAAAACTCCTTTCAAACACTCCTTTATGCTTTCCAGAATAATTCTACATTATTTTCGATCAACAATATGTCATTCACATATACTTATTAGAAATGTTGTAGTGCTCCCACTCACTTTCTTGTAAATACAGGCTTCACCGCAAGTCTGTATAAAACTATATATGCTTTGATCAACTTATCAAAGCGTATATTCCAACTCCGAGATGCTTGCACCACTCCATAAATGGATCACTGGTGTTTACACACTTTGTTAGTATCTTTTGGATTGACAAAACCTTCTGGTTGCATCATATACAACTCTTCTTTAAGAAATCCATTAAGGAGTGCAGTTTTGACATCCATTTGCCAAATTTCATAAAATGCGCCAATTGCTAACATGATTCGGACAGACTTAAGCATCGCTACGAGTGAGAAAATCTCATCATAGTCAACACCTTGAACTTGGTCAAAACCTTTTTTTCGACAAGTCTAGCTTTGTAGATAGTAACAATACTATCAGCGTCCGTCTTCCTCTTGAAGATCCATTTATTTTCAATGGCTTGTCGATCATCGGGCAAGTCAACCAAAGTCCATACTTTGTTCTCATACATGGATCCCATCTCAGATTTCATGGCCTTAAACCATTTTGCGGAATATGGGCTCATCATCACTTCCTCATAGTTCGTAGGTTCGTCATGGTCAAGTAACATGACCTCCAGAACAGAATTACCGTACCACTCTGGTGTGGATCTTACTCTGGTTGACCTACGAGGTTTGGTAGTAACTTCATCTGAAGTTACATGATCATCATCATTAGCTTCCTCACTAACTGGTGTAGGAGTCACAGGAACAGATTTCTGTGATGAACTACTTTCCAATAAGGGAGCAGGTACAGTTACCTCATCAAGTTCTACTTTCCTCCCACTCACTTCTTTCGAGAGAAATTTCTTCTCTAGAAAGGATCCACTCTTAGCAACAAAGATACTGCCTTTTGGATCTGTGATAGAAGGTGTACCCAACTGTCTCCTTTGGGTATTCTATGAAGACACATTTCTCCAATTTAGGTTTGAGCTTATCAGGATGAAACCTTTTCACATAAGCATTGCAACCCCAAACTTTAAGAAATGACAACTTTGGTTTCTTGCCAAACCACAGTTCATATGGTGTCTTCTCAACAGATTTAGATGGTGCCCTTTTTAACGTGAATGCAGTTGTCTCTAATGCATAACCCCAAAACGATAGCGGTAAATCTATAAGAGACATCATAGATCGCACCATATCTAGTAAAGTATGATTACAACGTTTGGACACACCATTACACTGTGGTGTTCCGGGTGGCGTGAGTTGCGAAACTATTCCGCATTGTTTCAAATGAAGACCAAACTCGTAACTCAAATATTCTCCTCCACGATCAGATCGTAGAAACTTTATTTTCTTGTTACGATGATTTTCAACTTCACTCTGAAATTCCTTGAACTTTTCAAATGTTTCAGACTTATGTTTCATTAAGTAGATATACCCATATCTGCTCAAATCATCTGTGAAGGTGAGAAAACAACGATACCCGCCGCGAGCCTCAACGTTCATTAGACCACATACATATGTATGTATGATTTCCAACAAGTCAGTTGCTCGCTCCATTGTTCCGGAGAACGGAGTCTTTAGTCATCTTGCCCATAAGGCATGGTTCGCAAGCATCAAGTGACTCATAATCAAGTGATTCCAAAATCCCATCAGCATGGAGTTTCTTCATCCGCTTTACACCAATATGACCTAAACGGCAGTGCCACAAATAAGTTGCACTATCATTATTAACTTTGCATCTTTTGGCTTCAATATTATGAATATGTGTATCACTACGATCGAGATCCAACAAACTAATTTCATTGGGTGTATGACCATCGAAGGTTTTATTCATGTAAACAGGACAACAATTATTCTCTGACTTTAAATGAATAACCGTATTGCAATAAACATGATCAAATCATATTCATGCTCAATGCAAATGCCAAATAACATTTATTTAGGTTTAACACTAATCCTGAAAGTATAGGGAGTGTGCGATGATGATCATATCAATCTTGGAACAACTTCCAACATACATCGTCACTTCACCCTCAACTAGTCTCTGTTTATTCTGTAACTCATGTTTCGAGTTACTAATTTTTAGCAATCGAACAAGTATCAAATACCCAGGGGCTACTATAAACACTAGTAAGGTACACATCAATAACCTGTATATCAAATATACCCTTGTTCACTTTGCCATCCTTCTTATCCACCAAATACTTGGGGTAGTTCTGCTTCCAGTGACCAGTCCCTTTGTAGTAGAAGCACTTAGTCTCAGGCTTAGGTCCGGACTTGGGCTTCTTCACTTGAGCAGCAACTTGCTTGTCGTTATTCTTGAAGTTCCCCTTCTTCCCTTTGCCCTTTTTCTTGAAACTAGTGGTCTTGTCAACCATCAACACTTGATGTTTTTCTTGATTTCTACCTTCACCGATTTTAGCATCGCGAAGAGCTTGGGAATTGTTTTCGTCATCCCTTGCATATTATAGTTCATCATGAAGTTCTAGTAACTTGGTGATAGTGACTAGAGAACTTTGTCAATTACTATCTTATCTGGAAGATTAACTCCCACCTGATTCAAGCAATCGCAGTACCCAGACAATATAAGTACATGCTCACTGGTTGAGCTATTCTCCTTCATCTTGTAGGCAAAGTACTGTCAGAGGTCTCATACCTCTCAACACGGGCATGAGTATGAAATACCAATTTCAATTCTTGGAACATCTTACATGCTCCGTGGCGTTCAAAACATTTTTGAAGTCCCGGTTCTAAGCCGTAAAGCATGGTGCACTAAACTATCAAGTAGTCATCATACCGAGCTTTGTCAAACGTTCATAACATCTGCATCTGCTCCTGCAATAGGTGTGTCACCTAGCGGTGCATCAAGGACATAATTCTTCTGTGCAGCAATGAGGATAATCCTCAGATCATGGACCAAGTCTGCATCATTGCTACTAACATCTTTCAACATAGTTTTTCTCTAGGAACATATATTAAACATAAGGAAGCAACAACGCGAGCTATTGATCTACAACATAGATATGCTAATACTACCAGGACTAAGTTCATGATAAATTTAAGTTCAATTAATCATATTACTTAAGAACTCCCACTTAGATAGACATCCCTCTAATCCTCTAAGTGATCACGTGATCCAAATCAACTAAACCATGTCCGATCATCATGTGAGATGGAGTAATTTAAATGGTGAACATCACTATGTTGATCATATCTACTATATGATTCACGCTCGACCTTTCGGTCTCAGTGTTCCGAGGCCATATCTGCATATGCTAGGCTCGTCAAGTTTAACCTGAGTATTCCACGTGTGCAACTATTTTGCACCCGTTGTATTTGAACATAGAGCCTATCACACCCAATCATCACGTGGTGTCTCAGCACGAAGAACTTTCGCAAAAGTGCATACTCAGGGAGAACACTTATACCTTGATAATTTAGTGAGAGATCATCTTATAATGCTACCGTCAATCAAAGCAAGATAAGATGCATAAAAGATAAACATCACATGCAATCAATATAAGTGATATGATATGGCCATCATCATCTTGTGCTTGTGATCTCCATCTTCGAATCACCATCATGATCACCATCGTCACCGGCGCAACACCTTGATCTCCATCGTAGCATCGTTGTCGTCTCGCCAACTTATGCTTCTACGACTATCGCTACCGCTTAGTGATAAAGTAAAGCATTACAGGGCGATTGCATTGCATGCAATAAAAGCGACAACCATATGGCTCCTGCTAGTTGCCGATAACTCGGTTACAAAACATGATCATCTCATACAATAAAATATAGTATCATGCATTGACCATATCACATCACAGCATGCCCTGCAAAAACAAGTTAGACGTCCTCTACTTTGTTGTTGCAAGTTTTACGTGGCTGCTACGGGCTGAGCAAGAACCGTTCTTACCGGTGGGAGTAGGACTCCTCCTGACGCGCCTCCTCCTGGCCAGCCGCCTCCCCCCTTGCTCCTTTATGTACGGGGGCAGGGGGGCACCCCAGAGACACAATAATTAATCATTGATCTTTTAGCCATGTGCGGTGCCCCCCTCCACCATAGTCCACCTCGATAATATTGTAGCGGTGCTTAGGCGAAGCCCTGCGACGGTAGAACATCATCATCGTCACCACGCCGTCGTGCTGACGAAACTCTCCCTCAACACTCGGCTGGATCGGAGTTCAAGGGACGTCATCGGGCTGAACGTGTGCTGAACTCGGAGGTGCCGTGCGTTCGATACTTGATCGGTCGGATCGTGAAGACATACGACTACATCAATTGCGTTGTGCTAACGCTTCCGCTTTCTGTTGGGGAACGTAGTAATTTCAAAAAAATTCCTACGCACACGCAAGATCATGGTGATGCATAGCAACGAGAGGGGAGAGTGTTGTCTACGTACCCTTGTAGACCGAAAGCGGAAGCGTTATATCAACGCGGTTGATGTAGTCGTACGTCTTCACGATCCGACCGATCCAAGCACCGTTACTCCGGCACCTCCGAGTTCTTGGCACACGTTCAGCTCGATGACGTTCCCCGGGCTCCGATCCAGCAAAGCTTCGGGGAAGAGTTCCGTCAGCACGACGGCGTGGTGACGATCTTGATGTTCTACTGTCGCAGGGCTTCGCCTAAGCACCGCTACAATATGACCGAGGTGGAATATGGTGGAGGGGGGCACCGCACACGGCTAAGGAACGATCTCAAGGATCAACTTGTGTGTCTTGGGGTGCCCCCCTGCCCCCGTATATAAAGGAGCAAGGGGGGAGGGCCGGCCGGCCCTAGAGGCGCGCCAAGGGAGGGGGAGTCCTCCTCCTAGTGGGAGTAGGACTCCCCTTTCCTAGTCCAACTAGGAGGGGGAAGGGGGAAAGGAAGGAGAGGGGAGAGGGAGAGGGAAAGGGGGGCCGCGCCCCCCCCCCCTCCTTGTCCAATTCGGACTCCTCATGGGGGGGCGCGCGCCACCTCCTGGCGCGGCCCTCTCTCTCCCCTCGCGGCCCAATAAGGCCCATACTTTCCCCGAGGGGTTCCGGTAACCCCTCCGGCACTCCGGTAATATCCGAAACCTCTCGGAACCATTTTGATGTCCGAACATACCCGTCCAATATATCAATCTTTATGTCTCGACCATTCTGAGACTCCTCGTCATGTCCGTGATCACATCCGGGACTCCGAACTCCTTCGGTACATCAAAATGCATAAACTCATAATAACTGTCATCATAACCTTAAGCGTGCGGACCCTACGGTTCGAGAACAATGTAGACATGACCGAGACACGTCTCCGGTCAATAACCAATAGCGGGACCTGGATGCCCATATTGGCTCCTACATATTCTACGAAGATCTTTATCGGTCAGACCGCATAACAACATACGTTGTTCCCTTTGTCCATCGGTATGTTACTTGCCCGAGATTCGATCGTCGGTATCCAATACCTAGTTCAATCTCGTTACCGGCAAGTCTCTTTACTCGTTCCGTAATACATCATCCCGCAACTAACTCATTAGTTGCAATGCTTGCAAGGCTTAAGTGATGTGTATTACCGAGAGGGCCCAGAGATACCTCTCCCACAATTGGAGTGACAAATCCTAATCTCGAAATACGCCAACCCAACATCTACCTTTGGTGACACCTGTAGTACTCCTTTATAATCACCCAGTTACGTTGTGACGTTTGGTAGCACCCAAAGTGTTCCTCCGGCAAACGGGAGTTGCATAATCTCATTGTCAAAGGAACATGTATAAGTCATGGATAAAAGCAACAGCAACATACTAAACGATCGTGTGCTATGCTAATGGAATGGGTCATGTCAATCAGATCATTCAACTAATGATGTGACCTTGTTGATCAAATGACAACTCCTTTTGTCTATGGTTAGGAAACTTTAACCATCTTTGATTAACAAGCTAGTCAAGTAGAGGCATATTAGTGACACTCTGTTTGTCTATGTATCCACACATGTATTATGTTTCCGGTTAATACAATTCTAGCATGAATAATAAACATTTATCATGATATGTAAGGAAATAAATAATAACTTTATTATTGCCTCTAGGGCATATTTCCTTCAGTCTCCCACTTGCACTAGAGTCAATAATCTAGATTATACAGTAATGATTCTAACACCCATGGAGTCTTGGTGCTGATCTTGTTTTGCCCGTGGAAGAGGCTTAGTCAACGGGTCTGCCACATTCAGATCCGTATGTATCTTGCAAATCTCTATGTCTCCCACCTGGACCAAGTCCCGGATGGAATTGAAGCGTCTCTTAATGTGCTTTGTTCTCTTGTGAAATCTGGATTCCTTCGCCAAGGCAATTGCTCCAGTATTGTCACAAAAGATTTTCATTGGACCCGATGCACTAGGTATGACACCTAGATCGGATATGAACTCCTTCATCCAGACTCCTTCATTTGCTGCTTCCGAAGCAGCTATGTACTCCGCTTCACATGTAGATCCCGCCACGACGCTTTGTTTAGAACTGCACCAACTGACAGCTCCACCGTTTAATGTAAATACGTATCCGGTTTGCGATTTCGAATCGTCTGGATTAGTGTCAAAGCTTGCATCAACGTAACCCTTTACGATGAGCTCTTCGTCACCACCATACACGAGAAACATTTCCTTAGTCCTTTTCAGGTACTTCAGGATATTCTTGACCGCTGTCCAGTGATCCACTCCTGGATTACTTTGGTACCTCCCTGCTAAACTTATAGCAAGGCACACATCAGGTCTGGTACACAGCATTGCATACATGATAGAGCCTATGGCTGAAGCATAGGGAACATCTTTCATCTTCTCTCTATCTTCTGCAGTGGTCGGGCATTGAGTCTGACTCAACTTCACACCTTGCAATACAGGCAAGAACCCTTTCTTCGCTTGATCCATTTTGAACTTCTTCAAAATCTTGTCAAGGTATGTGCTTTTTGAAAGTCCAATTAAGCGTTTTGATCTATCTCTATAGATCTTAATGCCCAATATGTAAGCAGCTTCACCGAGGTCTTTCATTGAAAAACTCTTATTCAAATATCCCTTTATGCTATCCAGAAATTCTATATCATTTCCAATCAGTAATATGTCATCTACATATAATATCAGAAATGCTACAGAGCTCCCACTCACTTTCTTGTAAATACAGGCTTCTCCAAAAGTCTGTACAAACCCAAACGCTTTGATCACACTATCAAAACGTTTATTCCAACTCCGAGATGCTTGCACCAGTCCATAAATGGATCGCTGGAGCTTGCATACTTTGTTAGCTCCCTTTGGATCGATAAAACCTTCTGGTTGTATCATATACAACTCTTCTTCCAGAAACCCATTCAGGAATGCAGTCTTTACATCCATTTGCCAAATTTCATAATCATAAAATGCGGCAATTGCTAACATGATTCTGACAGACTTAAGCATTGCTACGGGTGAGAAGGTCTCATCGTAGTCAATCCCTCGAACTTGTCGAAAACCCTTTGCGACAAGTCGAGCTTTGTAGACAGTAACATTACCGTCGGCGTCAGTCTTCTTCTTAAAGATCCACTTGTTCTCTATTGCTTGCCGACCCTCGGGCAAGTCAACCAAAGTCCACACTTTGTTTTCATACATGGATCCCATCTCAGATTTCATGGCTTCCAGCCATTTTGCGGAATCTGGGCTCACCATCGCTTCTTCATAGTTCGTAGGTTCGTCATGATCTAGTAGCATGATTTCCAGAATAGGACTGCCGTACCACTCTGGTGCGGATCTCACTCTGGTTGATCTACGAGGTTCAGCAGTTACTTGATCTGAAGTTTCATGATCATCATCACTAACTTCTTCTCTGATTGGTGTAGATGTCACAGAAACCGGTTCCTGTGATGAACTACTTTCCAATAAGGGAGCAGGTACAGTTACCTCATCAAGTTCTACTTTCCTCCCACTCACTTCTTTCGAGAGAAACTCCTTCTCTAGAAAGGATCCATTTTTAGCAACAAATGTCTTGCCTTCGGATCTGTGATAGAAGGTGTACCCAACTGTTTCTTTGGGTATCCTATGAAGACACATTTCTCCGATTTGGGTTCGAGCTTATCAGGTTGAAGCTTTTTCACATAAGCATTGCAGCCCCAAACTTTAAGAAACGACAACTTTGGTTTCTTGCTAAACCATAGTTCATAAGGCGTCGTCTCAACGGATTTTGACGGTGTCCTATTTAACGTGAATGCGGCCGTCTCCAGAGCATAACCCCAAAACGATAGCGGTAAATCTGTAAGAGACATCATAGATCGCACCATATCTAGTAAAGTGCGATTACGACGTTCGGACACACCATTGCGCTGTGGTGTTCCGGGTGGCGTGAGTTGCGAAACTAATCCGCATTGTTTCAAATGTAGACCAAACTCGTAACTCAAATATTCTCCTCCACGATCAGATCGTAGAAACTTTATTTTCTTGTTACGATGATTTTCAACTTCACTCTGAAATTCTTTGAACTTTTCAAATGTTTCAGACTTGTGTTTCATTAAGTAGATATACCCATATCTGCTTAAATCATCTGTGAAGGTGAGAAAATAACGATATCCGCCACGAGCCTCAACATTCATCGGACCACATACATCTGTATGTATGATTTCCAACAAATCTGTTGCTCTCTCCATAGTACCAGAGAACGGTGTTTTAGTCATCTTGCCCATGAGGCACGGTTCGCAAGTGCCAAGTGATTCATAATCAAGTGACTCCAAAATTCCATCAGTATGGAGTTTCTTCATGCGCTTTATACCTATATGACCTAAACGGCAGTGCCACAAATAAGTTGCACTATCGTTATCAACTCTGCATCTTTTGACTTCAACATTATGAATATGTGTATCACTACTATCGAGATTCATCAAAAATAGACCACTCTTCACAGGTGCATGACCATAAAAGATATTATTCATATAAATAGAACAACCATCATTCTCTGATTTAAATGAATAACCGTCTCGCATCAAACAAGATCCAGATATAATGTTCATGCACAACGCTGGCACCAAATAACAATTATTTAGGTCTAATACTAATCCCGAAGGTAGATGTAGAGGTAGCGCGCCGACCGCGATCACATCGACTTTGGAACCGTTTCCCACGCGCATTGTCACCTCGTCCTTTGCCAGTGTTCGCTTAATCCGTAGTCCCTGTTTCGAGTTGCAAATATTAGCAACAGAACCAGTATCAAATACCCAGGTGCTACTGCGAGCTCTAGTAAGGTACACATCAATAACATGTATATCACATATGCCTTTGTTCACCTTGCCATCCTTCTTGTCCGCCAGATACTTGGGGCAGTTCCGCTTCCAGTGACCAGTCTGCTTGCAGTAGAAGCACTCAGTTTCAGGCTTAGGTCCAGACTTGGGTTTCTTCGCTTGAGCAGCAACTTGTTTGCTGTTCTTCTTGAAGTTCCCCTTCTTCTTCCCTTTGCCCTTCTTCTTGAAACTGGTGGTCTTATTGACCATCAACACTTGATGCTCCTTCTTGATTTCTACCTCCGCAGCCTTTAGCATTACGAAGAGCTCGGGCATAGTCTTATCTATCCCTTGCATATTATAGTTCATCACGAAGCCTTTGTAGCTTGGTGGCAGTGATTGAAGAATTCTGTCAATGACACAATCATCCGGAAGATTAACTCCCAGTTGACTCAAGTGATTGTAATACCCAGACATTCTGAGTATGTGCTCACTGACAGACCCATTCTCTTCCATTTTGCAGCTATAGAACTTATTGGAGACCTCATATCTCTCAATCCGGGCATTCTGTTTGAATATCAACTTCAACTCCTGGAACATCTCATATGCTCCATGGTTCTCAAACCGTCGTTGAAGTCCCGGTTCTAAGCCGTAAAGCATGGCACACTGAACTATCGAGTAGTCATCAGCTTTGCTCTGCCAGACGTTCATAACATCTGGTGTTGCTCCAGCAGCAGGCCTGGCACCTAGCGGTGCATCCAGGACGTAATTCTTCTATGCAGCAATGAGGATAATCCTCAAGTTACGGACCCAGTCCGTGTAATTGCTACCATCATCTTTCAACTTTGCTTTCTCAAGGAACGCATTAAAATTCAACGGAACAACAGCACGAGCCATCTATCTACAATTAACATAAACAAGCAAGATACTATCAGGGACTAAGTTCATGATAAATTTAAGTTCAATTAATCATATTACTTAAGAACTCCCACTTAGATAGACATCCCTCTAATCTTCTAAGTGATCACGTGATCCAAATCAAACTAAACCATAACCGATCATCACGTGAAATGGATTAGTTCTCAATGGTGAACATCATTATGTTGATCATATCTACTATATGATTCACGTTCGACCTTTCGGTCTCCGTGTTCCGAGGCCATATCTGCATATGCTAGGCTCGTCAAGTATAACCCGAGTATTCCGCGTGTGCAAAACTGGCTTGCACCCGTTGTAGATGGACGTAGAGCTTATCACACCCGATCATCAAGTGGTGTCTGGGCACGACGAACTTTGGCAACGGTGCATACTCGGGGAGAACACTTCTTGATAATTTAGTGAGAGATCAACTTATAATGCTACCGTCAATCAAAGCAAGATAAGATGCATAAAAGATAAACATCACATGCAAATCAATATAAGTGATATGATATGGTCATCATCATCTTGTGCTTCATGATCTCCATCTCTGCAGCACCATCATGATCACCATCGTCACCGGCGCGACACCTTGATCTCCATCGTAGCATCATTGTCGTCTCGCCAATCTTATGCTTCTACGACTATCGCTACCGCTTAGTGATAAAGTAAAGCATTACAGGGCGATTGCATTGCATACAATAAAGCGACAAGCATACGGCTCCTGCCGGTTGCCGATATGTCAGGACCCCGATCCTAAGCCACATCGATCCAGCGTGTAACACACCATATCACTTTGCGGCCTCACGCACGGTACTCCCACGGGTGCCACCTTACCTGGCCCGGGACCGTTTGCGCCTTTTGGCTCACGTATATGATAGTGTCGCTAGCATCCATATGACAGAGAACCCGGGCCGACATGGCTAGTCGTGAACCCAAAGCGGCGCTAGCCTATGAGGACAGGCATACATGAATCACATCGAACATGTCGGTCATCAACGTATCTACTCGGGCTGTAGCACTGGGCTAACAGGACTCCGGTAGCCCGGGCTGTAGCAGGCTAGGCAGGACTCCGAATATCAGCGTGTGACATTTCCCCGAAGGGACAGACATAGGAACGACGTGAAACACATGCCGGCCAGTCAAGTGTCCAAGCAGTAGTGCTGGGCTAGCAGGACTCCGGTGAACCGGGCTGTAGCGGACTACTATCGCTCAGAAGCACAAGACTTACATTTCCCCATATGAAAGGCTGCCAAGGATAAACAACTAGATAGTCGGATCCCACTCATACCAAGCATTTCAATCATACACACAATATGCCCGATATGAGCAAATACAACATGGCATCACAACAGTACTCTACGACTCAAGTACTTTATTTAGAAGGCTCCGAGGAGCCATACATATCATCCATACAGATAGGGGTCACATGACCCAACACTCAAGTCATACAAACATACAAGCACATGCGGAAGCAAAGTAGTCTGAGTACAGACACTAGAAAGAAAGAAGGCTTGACGAAGCCTGTCTATCTACAACGACCCTTCACAAGTCTTGGATCACCACCTGGGTGATAAGTCACTCGTCAACGTCGAGGTCTACATAGAACCCATCAGAGGGGTTGGTGCAGTCGTCTGAAAAACATGATTAAAGCAACATGAGTACAGAAGTACTCAGCAAGCCTTACAACAGGAACCTATCATACATGCACATTCTCAAGAAGGTAGTGGGGTTATTGCAGCAAGCCAGCTTTGACTCTTGGCTAAGTTATCCTACGATACACACCACTTGTAAATCATTTGTCGCACACGAGTCCACTATCACCATCACAATACTCCACCGTGGATCCTCTCTCGCCATCCTACGAGAGGGCCATCCGCGGTACTCACACTTATCTTGAGATTTTTAGTAGTATCCATTTAACTTGTCTATGAATTGATATAGGCAACCCAGAAGTCCATTACCGCGGACACGGCTATTCGAATAGATGATGTTAACCCTGCAGGGGTGTACTTCTTCACACACGCTCTCACCACTTATCGCCGTTTACACGACATGTACTCGGCAACCTTCAAGCGGAAGCCCAGCGAGGGTGTCGGCCATGGCCTACCTAAACACTCAAGTCTCTAGTCCAGGTTTATCGCCTATTCGGGTTCCATCCGCAGGGAGTCCGGCCGAGGTTTCCACTAACGGCCCCGAACGATGTGAACAGGGTTCCCGAGACACCAAACGGGCGAGTCGGTACACCGTGCCACGTGCCTACCGCAACACAGCCCACCCCGATGGTCAGCACCGCGTGCGGCCCCCAGCATACTACAAACACCAGAAACTACTTTGCAACTCCTGGACAGAGGACAAGCATGATCAAGAAGCCGAGAGAGTCAATTAAGGATCCCAATGTGTGGTAGTAACTGTATCATGGATCACAAACACAGAACTCAGTTCCTAAGGACGGCCTCAATGAAACAACCCACCATGTACTCCTACATGGCCTCTCATCGATTCCTTTACCAAATCGTGTTCAACACTTCACTCTTGTCACCGACACAACCTTTCACTCCAGTTCATCATCCCGATGAGCCAGACCTGACACAACTCTAAGCATAGCAAGCATAGCATGGTAGGAACACACACACATGTAATGGCTCAATCAACTCCTACACATGCTAGTGGGTTTCATCTAGTTACTGTGGCAATGACAGGTCATGCAAAGGAAGTGGGTTCAACTACCGCAACACACAGCAGTTTGAAACGCGTTGTCTTAATGCAGTAAACGAGAGCAGAAGCGAGAACATGGGTTTGTATCGGAATGATCAACGAGTTGCTTGCCTGACGGAGTGGTCGTGGGATACTGCCCTTCAGTTGGATACTCGGAGATATCCTCGGAGGCAGAACCTACCACGATGAACACATCGGAACACAATCAATACATGGCAATATGCAACAATATGATGCATGCTATGACATGGTAATATGGATGTGTCCTGACCTAGTGTAAGTTAAGTCAGAAGGGAATGAACCCATTTGAACCAAAGATTCAAATGGAAACTCATTTATGAAGACCAAATTGGTGTATCAACTTGCAAAGTCTAAACAGTGGGTTTAACTTGTTCTGACATGCATGAAACCAGTACCAATGGATAGGTTGGATTTTTCTGATAATTTTTCATATATAAAACTTTGCATTTGGAGTTATAGATAATTTTCTATGAATTTTTGAAGTTTGAACTATTTTCTGGATTTCCTGTATAAAAATTAAATCCAGTAATTAGTTATTGCGTCAGCATGAGGTCATGCTGACCTCAGCAGGTCAACAGACCCGGTCCAGGTCAAACCTGACGCGTGCGTCCCGCGTGTCAGGGTTATTAGATTAAACAGATTAGATTAATCCTAATTCTGGATTAGTTAGCGGGCGGGGCCCACATGTCATAGACCCAGGGGGTCAACGGGTCAACTCCGCCGGCGTTGAGCCGCCGGCGACGTCCAGACGCGGCGGAGGAAGTGCAGATTCGTGCTCCGGCGACCAAATCGACGGCGGAGCACGTCTACGTGATGCGGGAGCTGACCCGCAACTCTTGGTGGAGTTGGTTGGGGTCGGGGTGGCCGGAGTTGGCGCCGGCGACGAGTTTGGCGGCGCCGGGGCTCGGGCGAAGGTGGAACCGGGGCTGCGGGGCACGGCGAGGCGCGTGGAGTGATGCGTCGGGGCCCTGGGTGTGCGGTGAGGCTGGTGGACAGGGTGGCGCGGCCGTTGGGTGGCCGGAGCCTCGTCGGCGACGAGCTCCGCGGCGGCGCGTGCGGTTGAACTACGTGCAGTCGCTGTGGTGCACGAGAGGAGGAAAGGAGAGGATGGGGAGGTGGCTATGCTCACAGCGAACTCGCAGAGCCAGACGGCGTGGTCGGGGATGAGCTGGTGTGGCGACGGCGTTGAAGGGGATCTCCGGCGACGGTGGACTCAGGCGGGGTCGGTGCGGTGGCTTCGGGGCACGCGAGCGCTCGGGGCTCGTCTTGCTCGAAGGAGAAGAAGGTGGCGGAGCTCGTGGACACGGTCGGGTGGCACGGGGACGACGGCAGCTATGGCTACGGCGGCGGAGCGGCGACGATGGCGTCGGCCATGGCGGGGGAGAGCGAGGGAGAGAGACAGGGGGGAAATGGACGTGTCCAGGGCGTCGGGGGCACGACGTGGAGGCCGTCCAGGACAGCGGGGCGGCGAAGCGGCGAGCAGGTGGCGTCGTGGCGAGCTTGCGCTCGTCGGCGTCACCACCCTGCCTGCCTGGCGGGGACGAAGCAGCTGGCTGGCTCGGGCCAGCACAGTGCTGGGCCGCCAGGTGGGCCGGCTGGGGGGGTTTGGCCAGGTAAGTCCTTTTCTGATTTTTGTTTCTTTTTCTATTTCTTTTGTAACTTTGTGGAATTATTTAAAGTACTTAGGCTCCTCCAAAAATTCTCAAACTGCACATGCTTGCTATTTAAAATATAGACAACATGAAACATTTCTGTTTGAGAATATTTGAACATTTAAAATATTTTTATAAATTTTAAATGCCCAAATTCAAATACTTATGTGTTAATTCAATAACCTTCTGTTGACCTAGAAAAATGTGCACTATTTTTGCCAGGGGGTTTAATCCAAGACAAAGAGGGTGAACATTTTAGAAGGGCATTTCAGGTTCATTGAAAAAGATTTTAGTAAACCCTAGTTATTTCCAGGGGGGGGAGTGTGTGTTGGGGGGTTCTGGCATTTCCCATTTCAGAATTAATAGAATTTAAACATGATGCACACTCTAATTCATGGCCTAGCTAGGGATGTGACAACTCACCCCCACTCAAAAGAATCTCGTCCCGAGATTTAGGTTCCTCCGGAAAGAAGGCGGGGTACTCAAGTCGAAGACGATCCTCCCTTTCCCAGGTAGCCTCTTGCTCGGAATGGTGTGACCATTGAACCTTGAGAAACTTGATATTGTGGCGTCGAGTGGTACGCTCGGCTTGATCAAGGATACGAACGGGGTATTCCCGATAAGTGAGGTTATCTTGGAGATCAAGCGTTTCGTGGTCCACCCCACGGATAGGATCCGCGAAGCAACGCCTGAGTTGAGAAACATGGAAGACATCATGAACTCTGGAGAGATGCGGAGGTAGATCCAATTGGTAGGCAACTTCCCCTCGTTTGGCAAGAATGCGAAAGGGTCCAATGTAGCGAGGAGCCAATTTGCCTTTGATACCGAATCGATGGGTTCCCTTTAAAGGTGTAACCCGAAGATAAGCCATCTCGCCGACTTCATAAGCCATGGGCTTATGCTTGCGGTCATACTGACTCTTTTGTCGGGACTGGGCGGTTTTCAACTTCTCACGAATAATACGAACCTGCTCTTCTGCATCCTGGATCATGTCCGGGCCAAAGAGTTGTCTCTCGCCGGTTTCTGACCAGTTAAGAGGCGTTTGACATTTCCGTCCATAAAGAACTTCGAAAGGAGCTTTACCCAAGCTAGCTTGATAACTGTTGTTATAAGCGAACTCGGCGAATGGAAGGCACTTCTCCCAATCCATACCGAAAGAGATGACAGAAGCTCGGAGCATATCCTCCAGAATTTGATTGACTCGTTCTACTTGACCACTTGATTGAGGATGGAAGGCGGTGCTAAAGGAGAGTCGAGTTCCCAAAGCATTTTGGAAACTTTCCCAAAATCGAGAGGTGAAAAGACTTCCACGGTCCGAATTAATTTCCAATGGAACACCATGAAGAGACACTATTCGAGAGATGTATAAGTCAGCTAGCTGGCTAGCGGTTATACTCTCGCGAACGGGTAAAAAGTGGGCTACTTTGGAGAGACGATCGACAACAACGAAGATAGCATTATTCCCTCTTTTGGTCCTGGGAAACCCGGTGATGAAATCCATACCGATTTTTTCCCATTTCCATTCAGGAATATCCAAGGGCTGAAGGGTGCCAGCAGGCCGTTGATGCTCTGCTTTAACACGACGACAGACGTCGCAAGTTGCAATGTATTGAGCGATTTCCCTCTTCATCCTAGTCCACCAAAACCTCTGGCGTAGGTCTTGATACATTTTAGTACTACCGGGATGAATGGTGAGAGGGGATTCATGAGCTTCCTTAAGGATCAATTGTCGTAAATGTTGTTTCTTGGGAACCACCAAGCGGTTCTCGAAGAAGACCACACCTCGTTCATTCATGGAAAAACATTTAGCAACTCCGCTAGCAATGTTCTCCTTAATCCGAGATATCCCTCTATCATACCGCTGAGCGGTAATGATTTGATCCGTAAGGTTAGGTTTCGCCACCAGGGTGGAAAGGAATCCTCGAGGAGCAATATGAAGGTTAAGCTTACGAAATTCCTCGTGGAGAAGTGGTTGACCTTGTTGTAACATCAAGTTGTTACAATAAGATTTACGACTTAGTGCATCAGCCATGACATTGGCTTTGCCTGGGGTGTAAGTTATTCCTAAGTCGTAATCCGAGATCAACTCGACCCAACGTCTTTGCCTGAGATTCAAATCCGGTTGGGTGAAGATATATTTCAAACTTTGGTGATCAGTGTAAATTTCGCAACGATTACCCAGAAGGTAGTGTCGCCAGGTTTTGAGTGCATGGACTACTGCTGCAAGCTCTAGATCATGAGTAGGATAATTATCCTCATGTGGACGCAACTGTCGAGATGCGTAGGCAATCACATGACGATCTTGCATGAGTATGCAACCTAGTCCTTGTCGCGAGGCGTCGCAATAGATAACAAAGTCCTTAGAGAAATCTGGTGGTACCAGTACGGGAGCAGATGTCAGGCATCTTTTTAGTTCCTGAAAGCTGAACTCGCACTGTGGGGTCCACTCGAACTTTTTATCTTTCTTGAGGAGTTCAGTTAGAGGCTTAGCAACCTTGGAGAAATTCTCGACGAAGCGGCGGCAATAGCTCGCTAAACCAAGAAAACTCTGAACTTGCTTGACCGTTTCAGGTGGAGTCCAGTCAAGGACGGCTTGAACTCGCTCGGGATTGACAGCAATGCCCTTGCCAGAAATTACATGGCCCAGATAGGTCACTTCTGGCAACCAGAATTCGCACTTGGAGAATTTGGCATAAAGGCGATGCTCTCGAAGTTTCATCAATACTAGCCTTAGATGTTCGGCATGTTCTTCCTCATTCTTGGAGTAGATGAGTATATCATCGAGGTATACCACGACGAATTTATCCAAGTACTCCATGAAGATCGAGTTCATTAACCGAGAGAAGGTGGCTGGAGCATTGGTTAAACCGAAGGACATGACGGTGTACTCGTATTGGCCGTAACGAGTGACAAAGGCCGTTTTGGGAATGTCCCCGTTCTTGATTTTGATTTGATGGTAGCCCAACCTCAAATCCATCTTGGAAAAGACTGAGGATCCAGCGAGCTGGTCATACAGGTCGTTGATCCTGGGGAGCGGATACTTGTTCTTGATAGTGACCAAATTGACAGGTCGGTAATCTACAACCATCCGATCCGTTCCATCCTTCTTCTTGACGAAGAGGACGGGGCAAGCCCATGGAGATGAACTAGGACGGATGAAACCCTTTTGCAAGGACTCATCGAGTTGTTTCTTAAGCTCAGCTAGTTCTAGGGGTGCCATCTTATAAGGTCTTCTAGAGATTGGAACGGTTCCTGGAACAAGGTCTATCACGAACTCGACATCTCTGTCAGGTGGAACACCTGGCAGTTCCTCTGGAAAGACATCTGGGAAGTCACGGACTACCGGAATATCTTCGAGGTCTGGAAGGGGGTTGGCATTTAGGGAGTAGAGCTGACGCTCCGATACTCGGGTCAAAACGTTGACTGTCTTGCCCGATGGATGGGTAAGTTGAACAGTTCTAGTTGAGCAGTCAATCTTGGCGTAATGGGCTGACATCCAGTCCATACCCAAGATGATGTTTATGTCTGAAGACTTGAGAGCTATTAGTGACGCAAGGAAGACCAATCTGTCAACAAGAATTTCATTTCCATGGCTGATTCTAGAGGTTTGCCACTTAGAACCAGGGGTTTGAATTACCATGGAGGTAGGCATGTCACAAAAAGTGGTGTTGTGCAAACGAGCATAGCTCTCAGAAATAAATGAATGAGATGCTCCAGTATCAAAGAGAACAGTTGCCGGATGGCAATTAACAAGGAGCGTACCGAGAACGACGTTGGGGTCCTCTTGAGTTTCTTCAGCTGAAACGTAGTTGACATGGCCACGAGCAGTGGTGGCTGGCTTGGCGACAAGCACTTTTGCTGTTGACTTACCACGGCCAACAGACTTTCCGAACTGGCTGGGGTTGTTCTGGGGACACTCACGGATGTAGTGGCCCGGCTCACCACACTTGAAGCAAGTTATCATATTGGGGCGTGGAGCAGTATTGGCAGTGGGGCCACCAAAAGTCTTGGGCGGCACATACTGCTGATTGGGGCGAGGCGCCTCAAAGGATGGCCTCGGAGTATACCTGGGTGGCATGGCAGAATTTGGGATCCAGACCCGGCGCTTCTGAGATCCAGAGCCGGATGAAGATCCATAGTCACGGAAGTGCTTGCGTGAAGCTTCAAAATCATTCTGCCCCGTCTCGGCACTGATGGCCTTATTGACTAGCTTCGGAAAAGAAATGCATTCATGCAGACGAAGGTCACGTCGGAGCTCAGGGCTAAGTCCCTTGCGGAACCTTGCCTGCTTCTTGGCATCGGTGGATACCTCTTCGGGAGCATAGCGTGCAAGCTTCCCAAACTCGCGACTGTATGCATCCACAGTCAGCTTCCCCTGGGTGAAGTTACAGAACTCCTCCCTCTTGCGATCCATGAGACCTTCCGGAATATGATGCTCACGAAAAGCGGCACTGAAATCAGCCCAAGTAGTGAGTTGGCCGACTGGGCGCATAGCTTCATAATTCTCCCACCAAAGGCTGGCAGGGCCTTCGAGGTGATAGGCAGCAAAGGTGACTTTATCATCTTCAGCCACGTTGGCAGAACGTAGCTTATGGGCGATGCTGCGGAGCCAGTCATCCGCATCGAGAGGTTCAATGGAATGATTGAACTTTGGCGGGTACAGCTTGACAAAGTCATTGATGGACACCGAATTGATCCTCTGCTGGCGTGCAGTGTTCTGCTCAATCCGCTCTAACAAGCGGTTGGTGTCGCGCCTGTTGCGCTCTGCCTCCAGCATCACTTCGGCCAGAGAAGGTGGTTGAGGCAGACTTTCCTCTCTAGGTGCACTAGCTTCTCCCTGCTCCGAAGCAGCAGGGTTGCTGCGGGTGTTGACCATCCTGGGAAAACAAAACAACGATTTAAACCAGGATGGCAAAATCTGGCCAAGGAAGTGCGGAATGTAATGGTAACAAGGAATGCAGAGATGATCATCCGTATGACATGGTAATATAGAAACTGCCATATATATACCAACGGTCATACACATCATACATAGTTTAGTACAAGCTCAAGCTGAGGTACAGCTAAGACGACAGACGTTACATCTCATCGGAGGCATTCCAAGCTCCTATACATTATTTTTCTACACCTCCGGAATTGATACACACTAAGTCATATTCCACGGGTCACGCAGGACGGTGGACATACAACTGTTACAATACTAGCGAGACTGCTACTAGCTCAGACAGCTCCGTAGAAGTCCTCATAGAAGTCACCACCCAGACCTGGAAGCGGAACATGGTCATCTGGGAACAGACGGTCCTGCGGTGCTTGTGGACCATAGGGACTTGGGTGCGGCCTCAGTCCAACAGATGGCGGTAGAAGAGGCCCACGAGGAGGGGTGATGCCTCCCACCTCGAGCCATTCCATGAAGTCTGGCAGACTAGCCCGCACAGGGTACAAGTCTCTCGTGTCCATGTATCCGGCTTGCACAGCAGGTGCAAACCTCGTCAAGGTGGCCCAATGATCAGCACGAGCATTAAAGAGCTCCATACGCAAGGCCCGGTTTTCACGGTCCTTATCTTCCAACATCTCAGTAGTGGTGCAAAGGAGTGAGTCCTCATGGGATGCATCACTGTACATGCCCTGAAGGTAACCATGCGCCCCAGGGAGGGATGCTGGCATGTAGCGAAATTCAGTGTTGCTCAACAAGGCAGTTCTAGCTCGCATAATGGTCATCATCGAGTAGGCTGCATCTTGAACGGACATCCCAATAGTGATCCCGAGTCCATAAGAACGGTGGAGTGGTTCCGTGGCTCCGGGATATGATGGATATATCCTGACCGTGCACAGATATTGGCTCTGGTTGAAATCTCTAAACTGCTCTTCGACGGTGTATTCAGGGTACCATCGGTATCCTGCCTCCACCATCACTCGAACCAACATGGCGGTATGACCACATACACCGATGCAACGGGTCAGACGAACCACTTGGTTTTGGGAATGGGTAGCCATCTGAAGCACAAAATAGTGCAAAGGCATTAGAATTTCTGGATGAAATTGGACAGCATAACGGCTGTAAATGCTCAGAAAAGGAATTGAGACATCCACAACAGTTTGCGAAACCACTCAACAACAGCATATCAAGGTTCTGATTCAAATGGCAACATACTAAACTTTAGTAGAACTGAGCTGGGTTGTATCCAACAATCCTATAAGTTACTACGGATTTAGTAACACGTGAACCTGATAGAGAGAAGAGAGCCTAGTCCTTAACCCACGTAGAATGAGAAGAGAATGACTCAGAATAGAGGGCATAAGGTAAAGGAGTAAAAGAGCCTTACGTTCCCTCCCACAATCAATTCCCCTACATATAACTAAAGCATTTCTAGACTCGACATCGACCAGTTTGGCTTAGCGAACCTACAGGCAGTCCGGCTCTGATGCCAACGCTGTCAGGACCCCGATCCTAAGCCACATCGATCCAGCGTGTAACACACCATATCACTTTGCGGCCTCACGCACGGTACTCCCACGGGTGCCACCTTACCTGGCCCGGGACCGTTTGCGCCTTTTGGCTCACGTATATGATAGTGTCGCTAGCATCCATATGACAGAGAACCCGGGCCGACATGGCTAGTCGTGAACCCAAAGCGGCGCTAGCCTATGAGGACAGGCATACATGAATCACATCGAACATGTCGGTCATCAACGTATCTACTCGGGCTGTAGCACTGGGCTAACAGAACTCCGGTAGCCCGGGCTGTAGCAGGCTAGGCAGGACTCCGAATATCAGCGCGTGACATTTCCCCGAAGGGACAGACATAGGAACGACGTGAAACACATGCCGGCCAGTCAAGTGTCCAAGCAGTAGTGCTGGGCTAGCAGGACTCCGGTGAACCGGGCTGTAGCGGACTACTATCGCTCAGAAGCACAAGACTTACATTTTCCCATATGAAAGGCTGCCAAGGATAAACAACTAGATAGTCGGATCCCACTCATACCAAGCATTTCGATCATACACACAATATGCCCGATATGAGCAAATACAACATGGCATCACAACAGTACTCTACGACTCAAGTACTTTATTTAGAAGGCTCCGAGGAGCCATACATATCATCCATACAGATAGGGGTCACATGACCCAACACTCAAGTCATACAAACATACAAGCACATGCGGAAGCAAAGTAGTCTGAGTACAGACACTAGAAAGAAAGAAGGCTTGACGAAGCCTGTCTATCTACAACGACCCTTCACAAGTCTTGGATCACCACCTGGGTGATAAGTCACTCGTCAACGTCGAGGTCTACATAGAACCCATCAGAGGGGTTGGTGCAGTCGTCTGAAAAACATGATTAAAGCAACATGAGTACAGAAGTACTCAGCAAGCCTTACAACAGGAACCTATCATACATGCACATTCTCAAGAAGGTAGTGGGGTTATTGCAGCAAGCCAGCTTTGACTCTTGGCTAAGTTATCCTACGATACACACCACTTGTAAATCATTTGTCGCACACGAGTCCACTATCACCATCACAATACTCCACCGTGGATCCTCTCTCGCCATCCTACGAGAGGGCCATCCGCGGTACTCACACTTATCTTGAGATTTTTAGTAGTATCCATTTAACTTGTCTATGAACTGATATAGGCAACCCAGAAGTCCATTACCGCGGACACGGCTATTCGAATAGATGATGTTAACCCTGCAGGGGTGTACTTCTTCACACACGCTCTCACCACTTATCGCCGTTTACACGACATGTACTCGGCAACCTTCAAGCGGAAGCCCAGCGAGGGTGTCGGCCACGGCCTACCTAAACACTCAAGTCTCTAGTCCAGGTTTATCGCCTATTCGGGTTCCATCCGCAGGGAGTCCGGCCGAGGTTTCCACTAACGGCCCCGAACGATGTGAACAGGGTTCCCGAGACACCAAACGGGCGAGTCGGTACACCGTGCCACGTGCCTACCGCAACACAGCCCACCCCGATGGTCAGCACCGCGTGCGGCCCCCAGCATACTACAAACACCAGAAACTACTTTGCAACTCCTGGACAGAGGACAAGCGTGATCAAGAAGTCGAGAGAGTCAATTAAGGATCCCAATGTGTGGTAGTAACTGTATCATGGATCACAAACACAGAACTCAGTTCCTAAGGACGGCCTCAATGAAACAACCCACCATGTACTCCTACATGGCCTCTCATCGATTCCTTTACCAAATCGTGTTCAACACTTCACTCTTGTCACTGACACAACCTTTCACTCCAGTTCATCATCCCGATGAGCCAGACCTGACACAACTCTAAGCATAGCAAGCATAGCATGGTAGGAACACACACACATGTAATGGCTCAATCAACTCCTACACATGCTAGTGGGTTTCATCTAGTTACTGTGGCAATGACAGGTCATGCAAAGGAAGTGGGTTCAACTACCGCAACACACAGCAGTTTGAAACGCGTTGTCTTAATGCAGTAAACGAGAGCAGAAGCGAGAACATGGGTTTGTATCGGAATGATCAACGAGTTGCTTGCCTGACGGAGTGGTCGTGGGATACTGCCCTTCAGTTGGATACTCGGAGATATCCTCGGAGGCAGAACCTACCACGATGAACACATCGGAACACAATCAATACATGGCAATATGCAACAATATGATGCATGCTATGACATGGTAATATGGATGTGTCCTGACCTAGTGTAAGTTAAGTCAGAAGGGAATGAACCCATTTGAACCAAAGATTCAAATGGAAACTCATTTATGAAGACCAAATTGGTGTATCAACTTGCAAAGTCTAAACAGTGGGTTTAACTTGTTCTGACATGCATGAAACCAGTACCAATGGATAGGTTGGATTTTTCTGATAATTTTTCATATATAAAACTTTGCATTTGGAGTTATAGATAATTTTCTATGAATTTTTGAAGTTTGAACTATTTTCTGGATTTTCCTGTATAAAAATTAAATCCAGTAATTAGTTATTGCGTCAGCATGAGGTCATGCTGACCTCAGCAGGTCAACAAACCCGGTCCAGGTCAAACCTGACGCGTGGGTCCCGCGTGTCAGGGTTATTAGATTAAACAGATTAGATTAATCCTAATTCTGGATTAGTTAGCGGGCGGGGCCCACATGTCATAGACCCAGGGGGTCAACGGGTCAACTCCGCCGGCGTTGAGCCGCCGGCGACGTCCAGACGCGGCGGAGGAAGTGCAGATTCGTGCTCCGGCGACCAAATCGACGGCGGAGCACGTCTACGTGATGCGGGAGCTGACCCGCAACTCTTGGTGGAGTTGGTTGGGGTCGGGGTGGCCGGAGTTGGCGCCGGCGACGAGTTTGGCGGCGCTGGGGCTCGGGCGAAGGTGGAACCGGGGCTGCGGGGCACGGCGAGGCGCGTGGAGTGATGCGTCGGGGCCCTGGGTGTGCGGTGAGGCTGGTGGACAGGGTGGCGCGGCCGTTGGGTGGCCGGAGCCTCGTCGGCGACGAGCTCCGCGGCGGCGCGTGCGGTTGAACTATGTGCAGTCGCTGTGGTGCACGAGAGGAGGAAAGGAGAGGATGGGGAGGTGGCTATGCTCACAGCGAACTCGCAGAGCCAGACGGCGTGGTCGGGGATGAGCTGGTGTGGCGACGGCGTTGAAGGGGATCTCCGGCGACGGTGGACTCAGGCGGGGTCGGTGCGGTGGCTTCGGGGCACGCGAGCGCTCGGGGCTCGTCTTGCTCGAAGGAGAAGAAGGTGGCGGAGCTCGTGGACACGGTCGGGTGGCACGGGGACGACGGCAGCTATGGCTACGGCGGCGGAGCGGCGACGATGGCGTCGGCCATGGCGGGGGAGAGCGAGGGAGAGAGACAGGGGGGAAATGGACGTGTCCAGGGCGTCGGGGGCACGACGTGGAGGCCGTCCAGGACAGCGGGGCGGCGAAGCGGCGAGCAGGTGGCGTCGTGGCGAGCTTGCGCTCGTCGGCGTCACCACCCTGCCTGCCTGGCGGGGACGAAGCAGCTGGCTGGCTCGGGCCAGCACAGTGCTGGGCCGCCAGGTGGGCCGGCTGGGGGGGTTTGGCCAGGTAAGTCCTTTTCTGATTTTTGTTTCTTTTTCTATTTCTTTTGTAACTTTGTGGAATTATTTAAAGTACTTAGGCTCCTCCAAAAATTCTCAAACTGCACATGCTTGCTATTTAAAATATAGACAACATGAAACATTTCTGTTTGAGAATATTTGAACATTTAAAATATTTTTATAAATTTTAAATGCCCAAATTCAAATACTTATGTGTTAATTCAATAACCTTCTGTTGACCTAGAAAAATGTGCACTATTTTTGCCAGGGGGTTTAATCCAAGACAAAGAGGGTGAACATTTTAGAAGGGCATTTCAGGTTCATTGAAAAAGATTTTAGTAAACCCTAGTTATTTCCAGGGGGGGGAAGTGTGTGTTGGGGGGTTCTGGCATTTCCCATTTCAGAATTAATAGAATTTAAACATGATGCACACTCTAATGCATGGCCTAGCTAGGGTTGTGACACGATAACTCGGTTACAAAACATGATCATCTCATACAATAAAATATAGCATCATGTCTTGACCATATCACATCACAACATGCCCTGCAAAAACAAGTTAGACGTCCTCTACTTTGTTTGTTGCAAATTTTACGTGGCTGCTACGGGCTGAAGCAAGAACCAATCTCACCTACGCATCAAAACCACAACGATACTTCGTCAAATAGACTCCATTTTAACCTTCTCAAGGACCGGGCGTAGCCATACTCGGTTCAACTAAAGTTGGAGAAACTGACACCCGCCAGCCACCTATGTGCAAAGCACGGCGGTAGAACCAGTCTCGCGTAAGCATACGCGTAATGTCGGTCCGGGCCGCTTCATCCAACAATACCTCCGAACCAAAGTATGACATGCTGGTAGGCAGTATGACTTGTATCGCCCACAACTCACTTGTGTTCTACTCGTGCATAACATCAAACCATAAAAAACCTTGGCTCGGATGCCACTGTTGGGGAACGTAGTAATTTCAAAAAATTTCCTACGCACACGCAAGATCATGGTGATGCATAGCAACGAGAGGGGAGAGTGTTGTCTACGTACCCTCGTAGACCGAAAGCGGAAGCGTTATATCAACGCGGTTGATGTAGTCGTACGTCTTCACGATCCGACCGATCCAAGCACCGTTACTCCGGCACCTCCGAGTTCTTGGCACACGTTCAGCTCGATGACGTTCCCCGGGCTCCGATCCAGCAAAGCTTCGGGGAAGAGTTCCGTCAGCACGACGGCGTGGTGACGATCTTGATGTTCTACTGTCGCAGGGCTTCGCCTAAGCACTGCTACAATATGACCGAGGTGGAATATGGTGGAGGGGGGCACCGCACACGGCTAAGGAACGATCTCAAGGATCAACTTGTGTGTCTTGGGGTGCCCCCCTGCCCCCGTATATAAAGGAGCAAAGGGGGAAGGGCCGACCGGCCATAGAGGCGCGCCAAGGGAGGGGGAGTCCTCCTCCTAGTGGGAGTAGGACTCCCCTTTCCTAGTCCAACTAGGAGGGGGAAGGGGGAAAGGAAGGAGAGGGAGAGGGGGAGGGAAAGGGGGGCCGCGCCCCCCCTCCTTGTCCAATTCGGACTCCTCATGGGGGGGCGCGCGCCACCTCCTGGCGCGGCCCTCTCTCTCCCCTCGCGGCCCAATAAGGCCCATACTTTCCCCGAGGGGTTCCGGTAACCCCTCCGGCACTCCGGTAATATCCGAAACCTCTCGGAACCATTTTGATGTCCGAACATAGCCGTCCAATATATCAATCTTTATGTCTCGACCATTCTGAGACTCCTCGTCATGTCCGTGATCACATCCGGGACTCCGAACTCCTTCGGTACATCAAAATGCATAAACTCATAATAACTGTCATCATAACCTTAAGCGTGCGGACCCTACGGTTCGAGAACAATGTAGACATGACCGAGACACGTCTCCGGTCAATAACCAATAGCGGGACCTGGATGCCCATATTGGCTCCTACATATTCTACGAAGATCTTTATCGGTCAGACCGCATAACAACATACGTTGTTCCCTTTGTCCATCGGTATGTTACTTGGCCGAGATTCGATCGTCGGTATCCAATACCTAGTTCAATCTCGTTACCGGCAAGTCTCTTTACTCGTTCCGTAATACATCATCCCGCAACTAACTCATTAGTTGCAATGCTTGCAAGGCTTAAGTGATGTGTATTACCGAGAGGGCCCAGAGATACCTCTCCCACAATTGGAGTGACAAATCCTAATCTCGAAATACGCCAACCCAACATCTACCTTTGGTGACACCTGTAGTACTCCTTTATAATCACCCAGTTACGTTGTGACGTTTGGTAGCACCCAAAGTGTTCCTCCGGCAAACGGGAGTTGCATAATCTCATAGTCAAAGGAACATGTATAAGTCATGGATAAAAGCAACAGCAACATACTAAACGATCGTGTGCTATGCTAATGGAATGGGTCATGTCAATCAGATCATTCAACTAATGATGTGACCTTGTTGATCAAATGACAACTCCTTTTGTCTATGGTTAGGAAACTTTAACCATCTTTGATTAACAAGCTAGTCAAGTAGAGGCATACTAGTGACACTCTGTTTGTCTATGTATCCACACATGTATTATGTTTCCGGTTAATACAATTCTAGCATGAATAATAAACATTTATCATGATATGTAAGGAAATAAATAATAACTTTATTATTGCCTCTAGGGCATATTTCCTTCACTTTCGGTCTACGAGTGTATGTGGACTCACTCTCCCCTCTCGTTGCTATGCATCACCACTCTGTTTGGTATTCCTTTTCTGTAAAACTCAAAAACAAGGAGAAAACAGAAACTGGCACTGGGCTCTAGGTTAATAGGTTAGTCCCAAAAATCATATAAAACAACATATAAATGCATATAAAACATCCAAGATGGATAATATAATAGCATAGAACAATAAATAATTATAGATACGTTGGAGATGTATTAGGGTATCATGATTTCAGACAAGAAATTTGTATGCTCGAGGAGTCGAGAAATTAGGGCCCCACATCGTCTTGGGAGACCTATAGAGATCCCACCATTTTGTAGGAAAAGCAGAATCTAAGCATATGCATTTTGAGATAGAGGTGAGATGAAAAAGATCAACAAAATTCTCTCGATACAAGACATCCTCGATTGTAGAATTTTCTTTTATCACAAAAAAGTTTAACTATGCCATTTCAGCAGAAAGCTTCGGGTTAATTCAATTATCTTCCCAAAAAAGAATTGGGTTGCCATTTTTGATGTTGCATCTATAAATCTCTTTAAAGATGGGCATTGAACTAATGGTGTCTCTCTGCTAGAAAGATTCGTCAACGTCAATAGTTGTTGGAGGGCTGTTGGAATAATGCAGTTCCCACAACAAATTCAACAGAGAGATATCAAAGGAGATTGTAAAAATTGTGATGTTTTTTTCCAAGTGAAACCAGTATTTTGCTTTAAAGTATCTATAATTCCAGTCCGCCTTCTATTTGGGGCCTTCAAACTTGCTCCCACACTACGAGGGGCGGATTCTTTTTGTTAAATCCTGACACCTACATATCAAATGCCTTTCGTATTGATCTAATTACTTAATAATCCCTTTTGGCAACATGAAGGTGCACATGCCAAACACGGGGAGGGATGAGAGAATAGAATTCACTAATTGCAATCTATTGATCTAATTACTTAATAATCCCTTTTGGCAACATGAAGGTGCACATGTCAAACATGGGGAAGGATGAGAGAACTGAATTCACTAATTGCAATTTGGATGCATTGGTTAGATTATCATAGCAACATGCCAATCTCCTTGTAGGGGAAGTACCTCATGAACCCTTGGTTTTGTTAGACCCAAAAGGCAACCCTTAGTATGTAAAAGATAGAGCACTAAGCTGGCAATTTAGGTCTTTAGTCCGATCTAAAGACTTGACCTCATCCACATTGACTATATTTGTGGAAATTAACTTTAAGCCTTGGTGAAAGACCGGAATCTTGCAATAATTGATGCAAGTGCCTAACTGGAGCTATATTTCCAGACACACTGACTAGAGTATTGTTTGTATATGCCCTATTGAGTACTCAAGTGATGACGCCAACTGAGCCGATCTTTGCAAATGATGATTTTTCATGGCTCTGTTAACATTATAGACCGAAGTGGTCTTTTTGTGTGGGTGATAGAGCAAATGGGTCTACAACCAAGACAAATAACAAAGGTGATAAATGACATCCTTGTCTAACTCTCCTCTTGCAATTAAAAACTTACCAGACACTAGTGGCGGAGCTTGCAGCAAAAAATGTGGGCCGGGCAAGCTGCAAAGGATAGCTCCTGGTCGGCTTTCCACGACCCATGGGCTGGCTGTAATATGAGTAGACGCTACAGAGCTGGGTGGGCTGAGCCGCAAGGAATTGCTCCTGGTTGGCTTTCCACGGCCCATTGGTTAGATGTAATATGAGTAGATGCTACAAAGGTGGGCAGGCCACGACGCTTGTTGGCCCACACGAAACTTCACCGCTGTCGTACACTCCTTTAATAGGATTCTCAATCGAATAACACCATTTGCTACCACTGTTGCTTCAGAATTCATGAATCACTTTATGCACAATTTTACCGCCGGCATTTCAAAATCTAATTTAGGATCATAAGTTCTTTATTTGACCGATGGCATTAATGTAGGTACTCAAAGCCTATGACACACAATCTATAATTGTTCTAGTTTTGATCAAATCATATTGATTCATGTGGACCAACTTTACAAGTCTATTGGCAAGCAACTTGGTGAGGTGTTGGATAGAACTACTAAGCAAGTTAAGGTGTTAGGCTGGTGTGAACCGGTTTGTGTTGTTATTTATGATGAAGCGTCGATATTACACGCTATTGGCGTATAATCGGTGTGCACTAGCTGTCATTGGTATTTACTGCGAAGCACATTCACTCCACCAGTCAAAGTATAACCGTCGCACACTAGCTGGCACTGGTATGTAGCGCGAAGCACGTGCGCTGCACCAGTCAAAGTATAACTGCCGCGCACTAGCTGTCACTGCTGTAAAGCGCCATTGCCGCATCGCGTTAATGTATAGAAGACAACGTATAACAGGGGCGCACCAGTTGTCGTTATTTCCACCAGCCATAATACAGCACAATATTAACATATGAAACGACAATGTAAGCACGTTGCACCAGTTGTCACTGTTATTTACGACGAAATACAAATATTGCAATGAACTAGCTCATAAACATTTAACATTGTGCACAATCATGTTTATACAGAGAACCAAACCAAAGATTCATAACGGGGAATTATCGTGATCTTTACGCATCATCAGAAACCGCCCCACTAACATTTGGTTGGAGGATAGACCGCCAAAATATATCAAATATGGCTAGAAGATTGGAATGACCAAACCAACAACTCAAAAATTTCAAACATGATAAATTTTGCCTCGATCCAGGTGTTGACCACACCACACCACACCCTTGGCGCACAAGCAAAGCCGTGGTGATTTCTGAATGAACCAGCCACCAAAAAACCAAGCCAAAAATTTGAAAGAGGGGAACCGAAAAAGAGGGGAAAGGAGACAAAACAGCCAACTTTCCCTCTCCCCAAGACCACGCCCCAACCGCGCTATTTAATTCACCGTGCAACCTACACCTTCCCTTCAGAGGCCCCCCCTCCGCTCCCCTCCTCCCCCTCTGTAACTTCGTCTTTCACCTTCCCATCTCCTCTCCCCATCAAAACCGCACCGGGAGGAGCGAAAGCAGACTGCCATCTTCCTCCATGGACGCCTACGAGGCCACCAAGGTGGTGTTCGCGCGGGTGCAGGCGCTGCACCCGGACCTCGCCTCCAAGATCATGGGCATGCTCCTCATCCAGGACAAGAGCGAGGAGGACATGATCCGCCTCGCCTTCGGCCCCGAGCACCTGCTCCACGCCGTCGTCGCCAGGGCACGCGCCGACCTCGCCGCCGCCCACCACAGCAAGCCCTCCTCTCCGCCCGAGGCGTCGTGGGGCGCAGGGATGTCAGCGGAGGACGCGCCGTTCCCCGGCGTCGACCAGGCCAGGTACGAAGGCGGCGGGGAAGGGTTTTACCCGCCGGAGGAGTTCGGGTGCTGGTCCCCGGCGAGCGGCGGGCAGCACCGCCGGAGCTTCTCGTTGAGCGACGCCGAGGCGGCGGCCGGCGGGTGGAAGCCGTGCATGTACTACGCGCGCGGGTTCTGCAAGAACGGCTCATCCTGCCGGTTTGTCCACGGCCTGCCCGACCACGTCACCGAGCAGGACATGGAGGTCTGGACGGCGGCGATGCGGTCGGAGCTCATGTCGCCCGCCTTCCCCTTCTCGCCGTCGCCCAGAGGCCTCAACTTCCTGCTCCAGCAACAGCAGCAGCAGCAGCAGAGCGACTCCCAGAGGTGAGACGATTACCGATTTACCCCCAAAGATTCCATTTTTAGTTGCTCTCTCCGCTGCTAATCTTGCTAGCTATTCTAGGGCGGCGGCGGCGGCCATGCTTCTTGGCGGTGGAGGCGGCGACGACATGCACAAGTTCTCCGTGCGGTCGCCTCGGATGGACCGCGGCGGCGACCTCGCCTCCAGCCCCGCCGCGCGGCAGATCTACCTGACATTCCCGGCCGACTCCACCTTCAGCGAGGAGGACGTGTCCTCCTACTTCAGGTACCGTGCCAAGCGCGCGCGCCGCCGCCGCCATGGCCGCTCTCTCTCCTTTGTCCGTTCAAGCAGCAAGCATTTTGCAGCCTTTCTTTTCTAACAATGAGAATCGATCCATCCATGGAGCAGTTACTACGGGCCGGTGCAGGACGTGCGCATCCCGTACCAGCAGAAGCGCATGTTCGGCTTCGTCACGTTCGTGTACGCGGAGACGGTGCGGCTCATCCTCGCCAAGGGGAACCCGCATTTCGTCTGCGACGCGCGCGTCCTCGTCAAGCCCTACAAGGAAAAGGGCAAGGTCCCCGACAGGTTCAGGCACGCTCCGCCATCGCCGCCACGCATTTCCTTTTCCACTTTCCGCCGTCGAATAGGAGCACTAGATCGTTTCAGTTAATAATGGCAGGTTTTCTGGGATGGAAACGCATTTTTCTGACCTCGATTTATTGCTGTATGAACTGCAGGAAGTTCCAGGCTCCGCACCATGGCGACTTCGCCGGATGCACGACGCCCACCGGGCTGCTCGATTCCAGGGACCCCTTCGACCTCCAGTCGCCGCAGATCGGTGAGCGATACAGCCGCGCTGCTGCATTCTTCTTGCCGCATTCCGGTCGCCGATCATCACAAATTAATGGGTGCTGCGATTGATTTGTCAGGGCCAAGGATGATGTTCGGCAACATTGGCAGCCACGAGGCGTTCCTGCGGAGGAAGCTGGAGGAGCAGCAGCAGGCGGCGGAGCTGCAGCAGGCCATCGACCTGCAGAGCCGCCGCTTCATGGGGCTGCAGCTTCTCGACCTCAAGAGGGGCCACCACCATCTCGGCTCCCCCGTCGCCCCGCCGTTGGCTCTCCGGCAGACCGATGGCATCGGCAACAGCAATGCCATTCATCTGGAGGATGCTGCAATCCAAGGTTTTTACTTTACCCACCTCTTGATCTTGACATGTTATCCTCTTCTTGCATGCCATGCCATGGCAGGACAGTTTGCTCTTTGATTGATCAATGGTTGTTTTATTTTTACTTGGAAAGAAATATCACTGATCAATGGCTGTGACTTTACTGTGGCAGATCACAAGATGAGCAGTGCCATGATGATGACATCTGCTCCGGCTGCTATTTGTGCCACCATTGCCACAGAAGGCAAGCAGGAGGAGGAGGGCGACGGGAGTGCCAACCAAGGGGTCAACTCCGGGGAAGACGAGAAGAGGGAACCTGGTCCTCCTCCTGGAGCAGCGGCGGCCAGTGCTAATGGATTCCAAGAAAGGTAGGATTTGTAGCAAACAATTACCAAATGGAGGTGTTCTCTTTTGGGGGAAAGGAAATAAAGGGCGGGCACACATAGCATAGGAGAAAGTAAACAAAGCAACCTTGCTGCTTCTTACTTTTGCCTGCTTGCTTGATTGCTTTTCTTCTCTTTCTTTATCTATGTACAAGTAGTGTGTTAGTACTAGTACTAGTAGTATATTATTCTCATTGACCAACAACAAAATGAGGCCCCAAAAGCCATTGCAAAAGGAGGTCAGGGTATATAGGCTGTTAACAGCGAGTGGTGATGATAGGTTGCCCCTGATTGGCGCTTAACAAAGGCCGAAAGAAATGCAAAGGCAAAGGGTGGGATCATCACAAACAAAGATGAAAGAAACTTGAGGAATGATTTCTCAACTAATGGCTATTTTTAATGCCGGTTCTTATTGTTCTTTCAGGATACATTGTTATACTATGTGCTTAATTATGATTATTGATTATTGTTTGAACTGAACTGCAGCGGCGTGGAGGAGCACAACCTGCCTGACAGCCCCTTTGCATCTCCCACAAAGACGAAGGATGCTGCTGCTGCTTCTTCCTCAGCAGAGCCAGCCCTCGCTGGTAGCATCATGAGCAACAACGGCAGCCCTCATCTGGTGGCCTCGTCTCTGTTCCCTCCTACACCAACTGCCCTTGAGCTGCCCCCTTACAAATCCTGCTTCTTCCAAGTGCCCAGGTGAAAGAAACATCAAGACCTTTCTTTGCTTTAACCTTCCACAATGTTCTTGGCTGTTGCTTGATGTAACATTATGAATGTCTGATGTGTGTGTTGTGCTTCAGGTTCTCTCCTGGCCATGGAGCCATCGGGCTGTGAATATTAAGCAGAAAACAGGGGTCTCCTTTCCTCTTAAGCAGAGTAAGTGTCAGCAACCAAGCCCTGCATTGTCCAACAGAAATCATTCACTACTCCATTATGATGCAAACAGAGACCTTGGCCCTGATGGTTATGTTGTGTGTATGCAGGGAAGCCATGAGCACCCCATGAAGTGAGTGGATGCAAGGTAAAAGGCTCTAACAAATAATAGATGTAATCCCCAGAGAGGAGCAGCGAAACCACCAAACAACAGCAACAACAGAAGAAAGGAAAGGAAAATCTAGGTTGTTTTAGCTCTAGCCCAGCCTTAATTAAGTCAGTCAGTCAGTATATGATAGTAGTAGTATAAATAATACCCCTCCTTAGTAGTCAGCTGCTCCAAGAAGAAGTAATCAAGAAGAAGAAGATGAAAACTGTGTGTGTGTGTCTGTCTATCTTCATGCATCATTTTGTATGCTGTGCTCTGTAATTTTATGGATGGATGGATCTCAGGATGATGATGATAGTAGTGGTAAACTGAACCAGCCCTGGTGTGTGTGTTTGTGGTGGCCAGTTGTTGTGAAGTGACGTGTCTGCATACATACAGATAAAGAAAGCAAACAGGTATAGAGATGGAGAGAGAGAGAGGGGAGTGGACAAAAGCCAGACAGGGGTCGCAGAGGGGAAAGTGATGACCGGGACCAGGGCACGCGCTCAATCACGGGCGCATAGGCAGAGAGAGAATCCTAGTGGAATCGCCTCAGCAGCAGCAGAGGCAGTGACCTTTGGCCCATGCCCTTGTCAAAATGGACAAGGTAGTGTACTGGTCATGCTAGTACCTCAATGTCCAACCTCTGCATCTTGTTTTTGCCCTTCTTCCTTTTCGACATCCTTTTCATCATTCCGGAGCATATATGTTTACAGCATCTCCGATAGATGATGGTAGATGCAAAAATAACTAATTTATACACGTCTGAGGCCAAAAAAAATCACCTTTAACAGATGCTGCAGATGCAATTCTTTTACATCTTCATCTTCAAAAGATGTAAAATACAACACCTGGATATGCAAATTTACATCTCCACCTCCAGAAGATGTAAACGAGCAGCCGCGCACGAACCCTAACCGCCATAGTGAAAGTTCCCAACCGCCCGATCCCCTTTCCACCGCCATCGTCGCCGACATATTTCGACCAGCTCCGGCGCCGCCCCTTGCTGCCGCTCATACGTCTGATTTCCTCTTGACCTCACCTACCCATTCCACTCCACCGCCGGCCGTTTCGGCCATCCCTGCCGCCCCGACAAGATGCAGCTGGAGTGCGGCAGTGCGCCAAGAACTTCAGTTGTGACAGCATCTTCCTGGACCTCTGACGCACGGCGCCCTGCAGCAGGAGCTGCTGACCAACTTGGAGCTCCCACGCACGACGGACTGCAGCAAGGTGTTCGACGGAATTTCCGAAGGTAAAAAACGATGAAACTTGATGTTTTTTTGTTGGGGATGGAAAGTAGTTTGACGGTGATTTTCCGCACTGTAGATGAGCTCGTGTGACTCCTCTTTCGTGGACGATTCCTCATCGGATGAGGAATTTGATTTGAACGAAGAAGAGGACATTGCAATGCTAGTGGCAATGCATAAGGGGAAGAAGCCGAAGCACGTTGGTTTCGTGTATGGCCGTGCGTTCATTCGGAGAGAACGGGTTGATGTGCACAAGAGGTTGATGCGCAACTACTTCGGTTCACCAGCTATTTTTCCGGAGAGGTACTTTCGACGCCGGTTCAGAATGTCCAAAGACTTATTCATCCACATTTGCAATTCCGTGAAGCAGCATGATCGATCCTTCCAGCAGAGGAGGAATTGTGCAGGGTTGCATGGACATAGCACCAAGCAGAAGGTCACTGCCGCAGTGCACATGATGGCCTACGGTGTTCCTACAGACTACATTGATGACAACTTGGCGTTGGCAGAGGGCACTTCTATCTTCTACGTCAAACAATTTGCAAAGGCTATGGTAGAAGTGTTTGGTGCATAGCACTTGAGAGCTCCCAATGCCCAGGACACTCAGAGGCTGTTGGAGATGAACAGAGCTCGTGGGTTTCCAGGTATGCTAGGGTCCGTCGATTGCATGCATTGGAAGTGAAAAAAATTGTCCAAGAGCATGGCATAGACACTTCAAGGGGCGTGGGAAGGATGCCACTATCATTCTTGAGGCCGTTGCCGATCAAGAATAATGGTTTTGGCATTCATATTTTGGGTTGCCTAGATCTTGCAATGACATCAACATGCTCGACCGGTCACCTCTTTTTGCCAAGTTAGCAAATGGAGAAGCACCACCTATGACCTTTGAAGCAAATGGCCGCACATATAACTACGGGTACTATCTTGCGGATGGCATCTACCCGAGGTGCAGTACTTTTGTCAAGCCAATTGCAAAACTCCAAGGTAAGAAAGAACTCATCTTTCACAATGCACAAGCGGGGGCTAGAAAAGATGTTGAGAGGGCTTTTGAGATTCTGCAATACAAATTTGCTATTGTGCGAGGACCATCTAGATTGAAAACCCTTTGGTATATCATGATTGCTTGCATGATCATGCATAATATGATCATTGAGAATGAGCGTGGGCAGGGTTTAGATTACACCTTCTATCACTTGATGGGCATACACGTTATGCCCATTCAAAGAGAGGAGCGAATCAAACGCTTCAGGAAGGTGTACAATGAAATTAGAGACTCTGATGCGCATGATCAACTTTAGAAGGATTTGTTGGAGGAGTATTGAAAATATCATGGCGAGAGAGGCGCCTAATTTCATTTATTTGTTTGTTGTATTGTGTAAAACTATATTGTACTACCTCCGTCCTAGTTTATTGGTCCTCATTGTACTTCATGCCAAATTTGACCGTAGATTTAACTAAAAAAATGTTCGTGCATGTCACGAAAATTTATATCATTGGAAAATATGTTCAAATACGAATCCAATGATATAATTTTTGTTGACATGCATTAATATTTTGTTAGTTAAATATTTAATCAAAATTGGCATAAATTATAAAAGGACCAATAAATCAGGACGAAGGTAGTATGTGTGTTGCATTTGATCTTGTGGATTTGATGAACAACGTAATAATTTGATATTATGGACATGTGCAATTTTTATGTTGATTATCGGATGTTTTATTTCAATTTATGCGGCTGAACAACGGCTATATAACAGCTCAACATTAGCTACAACAGCCGCACGGCCGGCGGCATGTTTTTCATCTCTAGTTTGCATCTTCTTTTGGAGTTGTTCTTTTACATCTTCGTTTTGCATCTTTTATTTGGGTTGGCACTTTTTAAGATGCAAAAAGCACCTTTTGAAGATATAAATTTTAACATCTCTAATTTGAATTGAGACGCTCTTAAGGCCCTGTTTGGTTCAGCTTTTATTGACGGATTCCGCTGCCGCGCAGCAGAATCTGAACCAAAGGGCGAACCTAGCAGAATCCAATTTCAGAAATCCGCTACCAAAATCTGAACCAAAAGCGGAAGCAGACTAGGATGTGCTTTCTAAAATCTGATTCCGTTGCGGGCCAAAATCTAAAAAAGCTGTATCAGCTGGTTTGGCAAATGACCACATCTTTTTCACATCAGATTTTCCACAACTGTTTTTCCACAGCAGTTTTTTCACGGCTGCTTTTAGAAATCCACAGCCAAACCAAACAGGGCCTAAGGCCAGTTCTCTTGGGGGATTCTCCTGAAGTCGCCCTCCTTCCCAGCTTTTTTCAAAATCGTCACTCTACATTTGTTTTACAATCATGACTAATTATATCTTAATTAAATAGGATTGTAAAAAACATGAAGTGACGATTCTCGAAAAAGCTAAGGAGAGGGACGCCCAAAAAAATTGGCCCTTAGTGAATCAAAATCTGAACTGATGAAAGAGCAGGTCTTGATAAGTTGAAGTTGAGCCAAGTCGGAACAGTTTTCCATCCGGGTTCTAGCCTGGGCTAGTCTCGATTACTGGTGGCAACGAGTGGAGAGCAGATATCCGGGACATGTCTCGTAACTCGGAGACACCGGCTGCGTCTGTTTCCACCATTATTAAATTTCATTGTGCGCATGCAATTATTTTATAATCATGGGAGTATGTTACCACTCCTTGAAGTTGGAGTAAGAAAACAGGGTGGGTCCTCAGCCCCAGGCTGAACATGGCGACAGTGCTTCTTGGCTCTTGCGTGGTCAACATCTGGTCAAGCAAGCAAATCATCACCTCACCTCGCCTGTTCAATCAACAGGGCATCCACTTCCACTGATCCTCGCCATATGGAACATCGCCTTGACTTTAAATTTTTGAACTTTCATATACAGTATTTTTAATAAAAAAGTTTAAATCAAATTCTGTTTTCATATTTGTGTTTCTCATGACTAGGGCTTTTAAATAATAGTAAATATTAAGTTTCGACTCTTCAAGTCTAATACGAGCGACCGGTAAAATTACGATTTTTGTGTCTGAGACTGACAAAAAATGTCTTAAAATTTTATCTATAAAATTAGGTAAGAGCCAACGAGAAAATGGCAAGTTTTAGTTCGTAAGTTCGAACGACTGAAACTTAAAACTTAATGTGTGTTTACTGTATCCTCGTGCAGGATCCAACTACTTCGCGAATCGCGAGGCAATCGAGTAGCCGGGCAGGGTTTGGTAGGTACGTAGCCCCATACCTCCGTGCCCCTACGAGTTTTCGTCCCTCAAACCGTTCCTTTATTATTCAAGCAGGCCCTGTCACCGCTCGGACACAAATTCGCCATTCGATCGGATATCTGATAGCCGTCCCAATGTTTAGGATGTTTGCACCCTCAAACCCAACCCATATGGGTTCTAAAAAAAAATCTCAACTTTCGATTTTCTTTGCATGGTAAATTCGTGTCTCATTTATATAGTATCATAATGGTCATAGTGCAAGCCATGTAAACACAAAGGGCGTGTTTGGTAGCCTGCATGAGGCCCGGCCTGGCTCGCGCGGGACGAAAACGGGCCGATTGGTTGTCTGCTTTCACTGTTCGGCCCGCATGGCACGAACCTTAAAGCACTTCTGGGCCTGACTCCCCGGAAACGCACGGATCGACAGTTTCTCCAGGGTCAAGCCCAAGCGGTGCACGTGGGTGGCGGCGGCTGCACGCTCGCGGCCACGCTCGAGAAACCGCGTTGCTTCCCGAAGCGCCGACAATTATTAGCCTCACCGCCCCTCACCGCTCCCTCTCCCCACTCTCCCCCACTCTCTCAACTCTCACCGGTGGCGGCAGATCGGAGCAGAGCAAGAAGACCACAAGACTCCATCACCGGCGAGCGAATCATCACTTGGCCCGCGGCAATGGCAGCAAGCACTTCTCTCTGTTCGACATGCAGAACTTTTTCCCGTTCGATCCGGCAATAGATTTGATCCACGACGGAGGGGAATGGGGAATAGAGGTAGATAAGCATGTAGGGGTAGTTCATACTAGATCATACGAGTTCATAGTACTTCAAACTAGTTCATGCAAGATCGGAATAGAGGTAGATGCGGATGCAGAAGGGGGATTGGGGGATTGGGGGTACACAATGGACACCGGCTCACCGCGGCGGCCGTCACGGGCGTGCGAAGCGGCGGGTCGAGCCGCTGGCCTTCATCTTCTTCTTCATCGCCGCGCGGGGCGGCGGGTCGTCGTCGTCGTCCTCGGCGGAGTCGAGGTCGATCTGCCAGGTACGGCGGCCTGGCTCCGGCGCCCTCATTAGCATCTGCACCGGTTCTTCCTCCTCCTTAGGCTCCCCATCGATGACCGTCGGCGCCGCGATTGCCGCCTCCCAGTACACTGCGACACGACGGTCATTAGGAGCCCAGTAGTTCTTGTACTTGCACCATTTCTTCCTCTGTTTAGCGTCGTCGGAGACGGCCTGATTCACGTCCCAGCGAATGATGTCAACTGCCATCGCGCCCTTCGCTGGGTCAGGAATCAGCGTCTTCAGCTCTTGTGCAGTGGCCCTCATGAGCACTGCATTAGATTCCTTCTGCATGTCAGGCATGGAGCCGAAGTTCGAGCACACCTCCATGGTGTTCTCGAACTTGGTGCGGTCACCAGCCGACCACCCGAGGAAGAAGGCCTTCCAGCCAATACCCCAAGGGAAGGGGTTGGCGTTGGAGCTGGAGCTAGAGCTCATGGCGATGGGGAGGAGGAAGGTTGACAGTGAGAGAAGAGAGGAGGTGGGTAAGTAGTGGTGGGCAGGGTGAGTAAATATAGGGGGGATGGAGAGGAGAAGAGTGCCAGTCATGCCGTTTTAACTACATGCTCTTCAATAAGCCACGAACTTTGTGCTGTGCTTGACTCCATGAATTGTGTGCAGATCGAGGAGAGCAATGAGATGGGCACGGAGGTGCTCCCGACCGTTGACAACAAGGGCAAGCAGCCCCTTCACCCAATGCCCGACGAGGTTGTGCTGCCGCCCACCGCCGAGGAAGACCCGAAGACGCCTGAGGGTGGCGACGACGAGGGCATGGAGGAGCCCCCCAGCAACAAGTGCCGCAACTACGACCACTACCATCAGGAGGATGTCCCAACTCACTTCTGCAAGGCCATCCTTGCACCGAAGCTTGAGTGCATCCCCATGCCCCTGGACTTCACCAAGCACTTCGTCGCGGTGCCGACGGAGTTCAAGCTCAGGAACAACACCGGCTGCTTCTGGAAGGTGATAGTGAAGCTGATGAACGGCAGGGTGACCCTGGATCAGGGTTGGGCCACCTACGCAGCCGTTCATCAGATTAAGATCGGCTACATGGTGACGTTCAAGCTCCTCACTCCCGACACCCTCAAGGTCATTATCTTCGACGGCGATGGCATTGAGGTCGTCAACAAGTGCGGGAAGCACGATGAAGCCTTCGCCGTCAAGGAGTAGGGTCGGGGCGTCCCTAAGTACTATCGAGTCTGCTTTGAACTGTTTATGTTTATGGTTTATGCGTAGAACTGTTATGAAGTGTGGTACTGCTTATCTGAAATATGCTCTTAAGGAGTTGATCCTCTGTTTATACTCTGCTCTGCTTATGATGTGTGCTACATGGTTGTGCCGAAGTGTGGTGGTAACCTCACCAACTAGCGAAAGAGGTTACCACACAGCAGACGTTGCATACAACCAAACAGCATGCCTTGGGTTTGTCCACTAACATGCAGGCAACCAAACACCAGCCAGTGTGGTTCTGCCCATGCAGGCAAGAGGGCATGCAGGCAACCAAAAAACATGCAGATGGTGCATTTGAGGCTGCATTTACATAGCCAGGCTGAGTGAAAAAGGGTATGCAACGCAGGTACTGTAGCGCACGGCAAACCAAACACGCCCAAAGATGCACTGAACTGTATATATCCTCTTTTTTTGCGGGGTAGGACTGCATATATCATGCTAGTACAAGCAATCTTATTTTAACTTTTTTTTGAAAGGAACACCATTGCATTCCATCATATAACAGGGCTGGACAAATCTCCAGCTACATCGTCATTTACAAAATCTGGAAACTGGCCAAGCCAAATCTCAGATATACCAGCTTCTAATTTAGCACCATACGCTGCTAAAGAGTGTGCGACTACATTACAAGACCTAGGACATGATACAATAGAAACACCACTGAATCCCACATGCAACTGGAACTTAATATCTTTGAAAACAGCTCCCAGAGTTGACATATCATATTCTTCAGTGCGAACCGCATTCTTAAGTTGCACAGAGTCAGTTTCTAACATTACTCTGTTACAACCCATTTGGATGGCTATGTTTATGGCATAAAGCATCGCCAAAGCCTCCGAATGAAGCGCACTTGAGACTCGCTCCAGATTACCTGTACCAGCAGCCATAACCATACCACAATCATCTCTGATTACAAAGCCCCATCCTCCAGACTTTGTGTTTTCCAAGAAAGCGCCATCTGTGTTGATTTTCAAAATTTCTGCTGGAGGCCTGGACCATCTTTCCTTTTGTTGTTGCTTTGGCTTTCCTCCTATTTCCCCAACCTTAAGGAAATGCACAAAAAGATAGTTAATGGAGTGACATATTTCTTCAGAGGATCTAATATTATCTCCTGCATTTGCTCTATTCCTTTCATGCCACCAGTGCCAGAGGAGCAGGCAAGATTTAAGTTTTTCTTCTTTGTTAAGGTTTATGATTATTTCCATACAGCCCAGAGGATCTGCACAAGACAAAATTTGCACTCTAACATGCTCCAACTGAGCTTTCCTCCACACCTCCTTAACCTTTTTGCACTTAATGAAACAGTGTCCGCCATCCTCATCAAATCGGAAGCAAACAGGGCATCGACTATCTACATGCATACCTCTGTACTGAAGCTTCATTCGCAGAGGTAGGCTATCTGTAGATACGCGCCATAAGAAGTGAAGGATCTTATTTGGAAGAGGAAGCGACCACAATTTTGACCAATCAAAGCCCCGTGTTTCTTCATCTGCACTAGAGGAGGAAGTTAGTCCTGAAATAGATTCCCGAGCCGCACTGTCTACAGCAACTCTATATGCAGGTTTAACTGAAAATATACCTTTTTTATCATAGTGCCATGCTATGAAATCATCATTATGTTCGTGAATTGGGATTTGTAAAATAATCTCTGCATCCTCAGGAAGAAAGGTTTGCCTAACCAAGTCTCCATCCCAATTGTTTGTGCTAGGATCAAGCAGGTCTTTTACTTTGGTAATGGTGTTTTTACCCCTATGTGTGATGACTCTTCTAGTAGTTCCTCTCGGAATCCAAGGGTCAGACCAGATGTTAATGCTATTACCACTACCAACCCTCCATATGATCCCCTTCTTGAGCAGGTTAACCCCTTTTAGTATACTACGACATGTGTAAGAGATGCCAACTTTGGGACTGGCCTGAAGTATTGAGCCATTTCGGTAATACCGTGCTGACAAAACCTTCGCACACAAAGAAGATGGGTTATGGATAAGCCTCCATGCCTGTCTTGCAAGCATGGCTAGATTGAAAACATGAAGATCCCTAAAACCCATTCCTCCAATCTTTTTTGCCTTCGTCAATTTTTCCCATTTGATCCAGTGTATTTTGTTCTCTTTATCCATCTGGCTCCACCAGTATCTATTGATCATTGAGCTCAACTCATCACAGAGTGACTTGGTTAGGTCAAAGCACGCCATTGAATACACTGGTATTGCTTGTGCTACAGCTTTTATGAGTATTTCTTTCCCTCCTTTCGAGAGGAGTTTTTCCTTCCAACCTTGGATCTTTTTCCACACTCTCTCCTTTATGTATTCAAAGGTTCTTTTTTTTGCCTTACCCACATAGTGCGGAACGCCTAAATATTTAGACGGTAGACCTTTCAAAGTAATCTGCAAGATACTTCTCATATCCTCCTTCAACTCTTGCCTTGTGTTTGCACTGAACATTATTGAGGATTTGTCCTTGTTAATCATTTGACCCGAAAAGGCTTCATAAGTATCCAGGATTCTATTGACTTCATGGGCACTTTCAACATTGGCCTTCATAAGCAGCAACGAATCATCTGCAAAGAGCAGGTGGCTAACACTGGGAGCTTTCCTACATATCTTAATTCCAGACAATAACCCTTTCATTTCAGCTTCTTGTATCATGGAGGAGAACCCCTCCGCACAAATGAGAAATAAATACGGAGAGAGTGGGTCTCCTTGGCGCAATCCTCTTTGGGGTATGATCATATCTGTTATAGCATGGTTCACCTTAATCTGGTACTTAACAGTTGAGATACATTGCATTATCAGTCTAATCCAAGTCCTATCAAAGTCCATTCTACACATCATATCCCTTAAGAATGTCCATTCAACTCGGTCATAGGCTTTGCTCATGTCTAGTTTAATAGCTGCATAGCTTGTCGAGCCTCTTTTCCTTCTTTGCAGAAAATGTATTAACTCATATGCCAAAAGTATATTATCAGATATTAGTCTCTTGGGCACAAATGCGCTCTGATTGGGAAAGATGATGTCTGGGAGAATGACTTTTAGCCTATCTGTGATTACCTTGAAGACCAGCTTATACACCACGTTACATAGACTAATTGGTCTCAGGTCTTTCATGCTCATCGGGTTGGCGTTCTTTGGGATCAACATTATTAGTGTATCGTTCCACCCTTCTGGCATGCTTCCCCCTCTCAATATCTGAAGAACCTCTTTAATGATTTGATTCCCAACGGTTTGCCAAAATCTTTTGAAAAATATGGCCGGCATACCATCGGGTCCCGGGGCTTTTAGGTCGCCTATGTTGTCCAAGGCTCTTTCCACCTCCTCTTTTGTGTAATCTGCAATCTTATTTTAACTGAAGACGCAGACAGTGGCTTTGATCTAGCCCATGTTCAGAAAGGCTTCACGCATGGCTCGGTACCTGGGTTTCAGCCTCTCCACTGGCGGCGGGTGATCCTTCACCGGCGGCGAGTCCAAGAATCGGCCCATCCACGCCGACAGAGACGGGAACCTCTCCTCGGTGACCAGCCTCACGCCGATGATCTCCTCGTACATCGGGACCACGTACGCCATCGCGCCCAGCGACAGGTCGATGAGCCCGACGCTCTCCCCGGCGAAGAACTCCTTGCCGCCGACGGCGAGCAAGTCCTCCAGGACCTGCAGCTGCTCCACGGCGGCCCCCAGCGCGGCCTCCTGCCCCTCGCCTGGCGCCGCCGTGAACCACTTCCAGATCGGCGGCGAGAGCTGCATGCAATATATTGCTCAGAGTCGGATCATATCGTCTGCGACGAACTAACCGAGTTGGATCGAACTTGGGAACAGAAGAAAACCGCTGCGCTGACCTTGTCGTGCAGGAACCTCACCCAGAAGCGGGCCATGGCGCGCTGGTAGGGGTCGTCAGGGAGGATGCGGCCGCCGCGGTGGCTCCACGCCTCATCGACGAACTCGACGATGACGTCGGACTCCGCCACCGGTTTGCCGTGGTAGAGCAGTACGGGGACCTTCTTGTGCACGGGGTTGTGCTCCAGGAGGTCGTCGCTCTTGTTCCTCAGGTCCTCCTCCACGTACTCGTACTCCACGCCCTTGATGCTCAGCGCCCATCTCACCTTGAGCACGTAGGGGCTCGCCCACATGCCAAAAAGCTTCACCTTCTCCGGCGCTTCCTCTTGATGATCATCCATGGCGGCGACGGCTTTCTAATCTGATGATCCGTTTCGTCAGTTTGCTGAATTTGTAGTGTTTTCTTGTGGCGGAGATATTTTTTATGGCTTCAGTGTTTGATTAGTCAGGTCCGGTGGCTTGACTTGGGACTGAGCAGTCTGGACGATCGACGTTGCTTCCTTCGTTTTCACAGTTAATGAAAGGCCCAGCCAATTCAAACATGAAGACCTGCAATACCAGATCACCGTATTTTTTTTGGCCGTGCTTCAGCCGACAGATCTTTTCAAAAAATCTGCCGCCTCGGCGGCCGTTAGATCTGACGCCATCACCGTCTTCAGCGTTGTAACAAATGTAGTATTGCAGCGCTCTTTGCAATAGAGCTCATGTTGCAGAAACCATTTGCAATATAGGTGGTGTTGCAGATTTCTTTTTTGGCTTCACATTTTTGCAATATGGGTGTTCTTGCGGAAGAAAATTTTGCAACACAAATGATCTTGCCAAATTTTTTGTAATGAGATGATGTTGCAGAAACAGCCGCTGTCGTTCGTCGTCGCCCCTTGCAACCCCATCGTCGCAATTGCAACAGGGAGACGATCGGTGATGGTCAAAAACGTCATGGAGGAGGTCGGCGGCGGCCGTGCCGAGCTAGCTCGGCACACCGCACAGCCAATGGTAGTGGTGGAGGCGGGCGACTGAGGCGGTGACCGCGACCGACCCTAGTTGCAACGGCTGATGGTTGTGGTGGAGGTGAGCGGCAGAAGGACCACGGAGGTCCGCAACGATGGAGAAGATCGGCCATGGTGGCGGTTGGAGTTCATGGTTGGGTGCGAACACGAGGAGAGGAGAGGTGGAGGAGGAAGAAGGGAACAGAGTGCAACAATGGACGCGGGGCTCGCCGGCGACGGCACTCCCGGCAATCCGCCGGATGGAATCAGGCGATGAGGTCATCACGGGAGACATTGTGTTGACATTATTTACTGTTTGATAGACCTGTATTGCAAGAATTTAATTGCAATAAGGGCCGTATTGCAGAAGTTAGCCTATGGTGTGGGTAGTACGTATCGTCTGATCAAACACAGATCAAACGGTAGTGGAGGTGGTGGATGCCTGCGCTATTAACAGTCGGGTGGAACGTGGAGTTTCTGTTTTTCTAAAGTTACTCCCTCCGATCCAAATTGACACTGCTTTAGTATAAAATACACTAAAACAACGTCAATTAATATGAATTGGAGGGAGTAATATATTAATTCAAACCCATTCACTCGATATACTATAATACAGTTCTAGAATTTTATCCTTCAGCTTCTTCAGTCTCTTCCACGGGTGATCGATCTTGTTGTTTCTCTGATAAGAGTCGTGGCTGTCTATTTCATTCATGAAATCAAATCTACAATGTTCGCAACGCGTTTAGGACTGCAGGGTCGGCCCACAGAGATCATTTCCGAAGTGTTGTTCAATGTTCAGCATTAATCAAATCCAACCTCCAGTAACAAACAATGGTACAAGGATGGTACAATGGGGTACGTATGTGGGGCTTTTTCCTGTGTCCTTATTTCTTCAGTTGTAGGATTATCTTTACACCAACACCACGCACAACCATGGGTCAAGCCAAACACTCCCTTACACCAGTTTGTCACCAGCATCCCGCATCACATCTCGTCTCGAGGTTCTGTGGTGGCCGATGACGGCGAGCACTCGGCCTCAACTGCTAAATCCTTGACGACTCGTCGGCATGGATCACCAAATACATCATTGGAAACACTGATTGCGCATTCGTTGTTGCCCACGCACGCCTGGAAACGAGGAAAATAATAATAGTGTTATGACATCTGGTAGATATTCAGATTTGCTTCAAGTTAGTGAACAAAGTTCATGCATCTATTCCTTATCTAACAGGCTGAATAAACATATAGTGCAATCACCGACTTGCTCGGAGTCTCTTCTCTCATTTTCGGGATCAAGTTTAGCCTTGCGTTGTTCAGAAACCACGGTAAATTAACCCCTCCAAATCTTTAATTTTCTTCTTTATTAAGAATTTTGCAAACACTGATTGATACACATGAGTGTGGGAAACTAAAAAGGTGCTTTCGCATTCGTCCATTAGAATTTTGCTAACACTTTTTATGATTGATGCACATGAGCGTGTGAAATTAAAAAGGTGCTCTCGCATTCGTCCATTAGAATCAGAAGACATTTACTAGGTTTAGCAGTCGTGGCTTGTCAGCTTACCTCTGATACCAAGGCAAGAGTACTCGAAGCATGGCACTCTCCTTCGGAGAAATTCTGGCAACCACCTGACGGAGTTCCGTAGCTCGCAAATGTAATCTTAGTAATCAAATGCCCATCATCACACCGTAAGCGCAGTTCTGGTGCTATAGTATCAACCAAGACACGACCACTGGTAAGGCGTGACCAAGCAGAAAGGGGAGGATAATAATTTTCTGATATCCTTGAGCAGATTGTTTTGGTATAATGAACCTCCAATGATATGTTTGAAGGGTCACCCCCTGTTTCTTCAAACAATACCAGAAGATTGTCCGACTCCTGCAGCCATTCTCGTGGTATGTGGTACCTGATTGGAAATAACAAGGTTTAAGAATATAAAAAATGGTTATGTGACAGTAAAAGGCTACTTTTCCAAACAAAGAACACATTGAAATAAAAAAATACACATTAATCTTATCAAATGAATGCAATCATAAGAATTTAGAGTAGACTAATCACATTCCATCAGTAGGGGCTATGGAAGGATCTACTACTGGCACAAGCCTAATCACTGTAAGCAGATAAAATAAACGATGATGTTCTTCTCTGTTGAGAGGGTCGCCCCATTATGTAGTAGATAAAATAACCAGCTTGTGGAGCAGTAACTCTTCAATTGACTCCCAGGAGACCTTGGGCGCCACGCTCACCAGTGACCCCGGAACACAAATTTCGTCACAGTTTTCTTTTGCGTGGATAAAATCTCGTCACAGTTGAAGCAAAGACCCTGACGATGACGTTCTGCCAACTCAGCTGGGGTGAGGTGCCAAACTTACCATGGTGCCGAGCTAGGTGAGGCGCAAAACAGTTGCTAGTGGTGCTAGCGGGGAAGGCGTCGGAGTTGTGTTTACTGCAGGAGGAGTGGAGGGGCACAAGGGTCCCATGGGTCCAGAAGGCCAGTGTGGTGACGTCGATGGAGGGAAATGCCTCTCGTGATGGACCTTGGGAAAGGAGGTGGCGGTGTGGAGGTCGGATGGTTACTGAAGCTCGACATCGACGCGAACACCCTCGGGCAGCCCTGCTGTGTACAGAATTGCTGGGACGGGATTTGTCAGTGAGTAAGTGTACCCACTTGGAGGAGGATCACATACAGGCATATCCCGACCATATCACCGACCCAAGCGTCCAAGGGAACTACATTTCAATACAAATTGAATGGTATAAGTTTTGTGATGCATAAACCATGTTTTCTTGGTCAAATTGATGGTCAACGCCGAATCTCAAAATACATGCACGGTATGTAAATAGGGACGGAGGGAGTTTATTTTATGTAACTAAAAATATGACGAAATTCCTTGACTACTCCTATGTCTATCAATATTGTATCATCGCTTTAGAGTTCCAGTTTGTGGCTTATCTGCATGTAATGCTTACACTACAGATATGATAAATATAGACATAAAGAATAGACAAATATAGAAGAGAAACCCGGCACCATGCAATGAATTATACTAAAATCTTAATACCAGCTTTGGGTCGGCATTCCACAGTTTGATTGACATTTGCTCTCACTATACGCTCCCGGGTAGTTGCATGAAGATGAGCACCCAGATTCTGGCGCTACTAGTGACCAGTAGCGCCCAATTAGATGCCCATTCACCCATGCCTGGCCCTTCCCCATGCTCCCAAGATAGATGGCGACAGGGTCGGTACCTTTAGGGGCATCAAATATGGTCTGCATGTAGAAAACAGTAGTTAAGAGACAACCAATGTGCAGATTGCATCTTGCAGTAAAATCGGAAAATAAATTTGATGGATTAGATAAAGATTGGCTTGACCTGGGTAGGTAAAAGTTATATGAAAGACATGTCCATGCTAGCGCTAGAAATGATGGAAAGCACTAAGGAACTAATACAATACCTCAGCCGTATATAATGGCAAGTTTATGGAGGTGAAAGTCAACTTACCTTGTACCATGTAAAGGGTGACAGTATATCGTCAATCTGCATGCCACTCCACTCAGCACATGCCTGCTTCTCAGGAGCATAAATCATAGAAAACTCACCTTTCAGCCCCACCTGCATTTCAAATATACATCTTAATGTGCATGGTATGCTCAAATCAGGATAAAATATTTTTAAGTCCATGGCAACTCCAGAAGCTTACCTGGAACAATACTAGGTAAAGAACACATGGTGAGAGATACTGTATGCAACATTTCCTTTGATGGAGAACAAAACATGGAAGATCTGTAGCAGTTTCACTACCAAACTAAGCTGTAATTTTTTGGCTATATTTTCAGTAGTTAACCAGTAAATTCGGTCTAACGATATAGATGGTTTTGGACTACTTGTCATGTGTGTCAGAAGAATACTAGCACAGTATTCTAGTACCTTTAACAATCTAATGTAAAAGAGCGAAGTGCATTGTAGGTCGTCAAACTATTTTTCGGAGTCTCACGAGGCCCTGGAACTTCAAAGATCGTCATCTGGATCCCGGAAGTGCATTCTAGTATCTAGCATGAGTAATTGCACTTCCGGGACACAGATGATGATTAAAGTTCCAGGACCTAAGGGAGACCCTGAAAATAGTTTGAGCACCTATGATACTCAATGCAAAGTCTGCACGCCTGCATCAAAGTGTGAACAAGGTAGAAGTGCGGCTGAAAATTCCAATGCTTTACCTGATATGTCCAAACGGAATGAGTCAGGTCAATGTCCCCATTTGGCAATCCAGTGAGTTTTACTTGCCCTCTAAATCCAGCTCCATCCTTCTCCAAGAAAGCACCATAGTTCTTTGCGATTGTCCAAGACAATATGAGACATCAAATAATGTATCACGTTTTGTGCGTCATGATCATACGTGCATATATAACAGGACAAAAACATACAGCTAGCTAAATGAGGACGATAGCATCACATGCATGCACAGCATACAAGTAGCTCACTTCAATGTAACTGAATTTCTTTCACCTATTATACCTTCAATCCCACAGTTTAAACATGGGTATAATATGAGAACAAAAAATGAGTTCTGTGGTAGACGAGCCCCATGGAATTGTCATTAAGGTAGAAATGACCATGAGACACCAGAATTCGTTCCTAATGGGAGTTGAACCCTAGTCGGGAAGGACACACCACAAACTTAACCAAGAAAGCATGCCTGATTGCTGGACTAAGTGATATGGTTGCTAATTATTAATTACAGGTGAGTGCACAGATGTTTTGAGGCAATAACTATGTACGCATGATCTCTCAAATGCTAATAATATTATTTAGCTAAAAAAAGGCATCATAAAATTACGAAATACCTGCAAGCCAACAATTTCTGACAACAATGTCAGCTTATTAAGACCTTGAACAAATTGAACCGGTTGCTTCAGTGATACCCAGTGACCAACTTGACTACCTTCATATTGAAAGATTCCATTATGAACAAATGAATCTTTCATCTATGCATTGGCACAAAAACATCAACACCAGAGCATGTCATACTATGTTTCAAAAAAAATATCGGACAAGTTGCTTGTAGCTAACCAAGACCAAAGTTTTTTACCAGCGATAATCAGTGTTGTACTACACAAATATATTTATATATTTATAGAATGAAATCTTGAACAGGTGGTTCAACTATTTAAAGCATATAACAAGTACTAACTAATGTTGAACTGCACCGATGTTACACAGTTCTTAAACGGGGTTAGTAAAATTGAACAACAAAAACATCTCAATTTGAATTCATAAACACGTTTACTTGAAATAGTGGTCCATTACCACCACAATTAGGAATTGAATAATTGACCATCACCACCAAGGAACTAACGACTATGATCTAGTGTAGGATACATTTTTTCCACATAAACAGGATGTCAGCAAATAAGTAATCATTTTTATGTAGATTGATAGTCCCAAATAAATACCTGCAAGCTCTCCATTTACAAATACACGAGCTACATCACGAATTTGGTCTATTTTTAGTGCAGGAAGAACCCCTTTTGAACTCCAAAATCCAACATCCTCATCCGAAATGTTTACGCTGTTAAATCCAAAAATGTATTTATATATTAAATCTTCTCAATATAAAGGGTGCATTATCAACAGAATCAGAATGTGAAGTACATGACAATCAAACTGCATACTGATCAAGCATTCTGAAGGCACAAAAGATCTATTGCAACCCAATAGCTGATGCAGATGATCAAGCAAACCATATCATTTTGAAAATCTACAAACATGTAAATTTCCAGAAAAATGTATTACGGTATTTCTCAATTCAATCACCCTCCAAGGAGAGAACCCAGCCCAATCAGTCATTGGCTAACTAGAGAAGAGAATACTGGTAGTTTGTTCCCTACAGAGTGTAAGCACACAAAATTATATACGCTCTAACAGCTTATATAGGTCAACATTCACCTGGTAGTATACCACAGGTAGTCAGATGTGTCCTTTGTTACATTCAAGTGGTCTAATATTCCCTGCGTAGCAAAGCTTTCACCACCCCATGTACCAATGATCTCTTTAGAAGTCCACCAAGTACTCGAGAAATAGGACCCATCAACCCCAGGTAATAAAAGACTAGGCTTATGTCTACTTGAATGACTTGGGGACCCAGATTCAAACGTAAAAACCGAAGTTTGTGCACCAACCTGAAATATAACAAGTAAACAGTTAAGAAGCACCACAAATGTCAAAAAAATTAAAAATAATCAGTGACATCTACCCAGCATGTTGATGTGGAACATCTAATTCAGATCCAAACGATTACAGCCATCCATATGTTCTAACATGACTGTAAACATGGAAATGCACGAATAATCAAATAAAGCAAGTCTGATACAAAGGTTAGACATTCCGATGACAAAAATAAGTTCACCCAAGTAGTTTCTAAACTTCTGAAAACATTGTTGCTGGTGTTTTTTTTTTATGCTATTAAAAGTTCGAACCTAGAAACTCTCATGTTTAACAATTAGGTATCTTTGTGGTCCTGAGGACAGATGAGATTGCGGGGTTATCCTTGTGTATGTACATGAGATCCCAGTAATCCTGAGAATAATTACAGAATTATTAATTATGCATGTTTTGTCATGAACCAGGAACAGCCTCCAGCTGAATACAGAAACTATGTTCGACCGCACTTCTAGACACACCTCTGCTTGCATGGCCACCTGATGCGGCAGCTATGCCTGCTCAGCCTGCCTAAGCTGCAGTTGATGTGGCCTGTTTCAGTTTCCTGTTTCTTAGTTTTTGGCTCCTGTTTTTCCCTTTTAGCCTTCGTTTTGGTGCCCTGTACATGTTCTAAATGTTTCCACTATTTTCGCAGTCTTCTTCTAATACAATATGACATGCATTCAGATGCAACTAGATAAAGCAAACATTGTGCTCATACATAGGAAAGAAATAATATGCACAGTTATAGATTACTCACGTGAGCAGTATTGAAAGCTACATTCTCACAGTCTGGTAGTATGCTCACAGACCATGGTGGCAGATTATAAGATTTACCAAAGATCCAGACTGATGCATATTTATGCTCATCAATATTGGCAAGAAAAGCGGAGCAAATCAGTCCATTTCCTGTCATGCTTCTGTTTGTTTGAACTTTTCCATTGGAATATACATGTGCCTGAATTAAACAAGAGCGTAAGCAAAGTATTAAGAGGCAATTGCATTGGAGATGCGTGAACTTGGTGCACGCGAACACTTAAACTAATCTGTCCACTGCAGCGTGCAGCGTGTCAAATTGCACATGTATACACACTCCTGTCCCTCTTTCAGGCCTGTAAATTACCAAATACCCACCTGAGCTGTGTATGATTCATACCAATAGCAACCCAGATGCTAATTGACACCCTAAGGCCAAACCCATCTCTTCAAAATTCCCTTCTTCAAGACTCCGGTGCCCGAATTACCCTCTCTGCTCTCATGACCTGGGGACGATGGCGGGCTCCCTCTCTGCTCCTCGTGGATGGGGGGGGGGGGGGGGGGATGAGCTGGGAGGTCGTGCAATATATCGATGGCATACCGCCAGAGATGGGAATGATGAACGACCTATTACGGCTTCCATTTGCAGGTAAAAAGTTAACCATTAATCAATTTAGGATTATTTGCGGGTATTCCGTGAGCTTTTTGGTTAAGTCTCCACACACGATCCATATAGGACTTCGACAGCTCAATGATGTCGTAATTTGGTTTGTGCTGCTGGGTCATTGACGTCATGGTTCCATCTCTGGCACTCTTAAAGTCGCTGGCGTCCAAATCCTCCACACCGTTGCCGCAGTTCACCGCCTCCTCAGTAGCTGTGGATAGCTTGACAAGAAGAACAGAATGGAGGCACTGGTAAGGATTGCCAAAAATTGGGAGTCCTAATCGAAAAAAGTACGATGCGTCCGAAGATTCGAAGTCCTCACAAGCATGGAATGTGTGTGAGTAGCCAGACATGGCATGCCATGTAGGCATGATTAGCCTGGCGGGCCTCAGTTCGGACCAAAGTGAACCCGAAAGCCAAGTTGATGGATTAGTCCATTGCATATTCCAAGTTCGTGGGGTAGTGTTCCCACACGCCATGTTGATATATCTCCATTGCAATTAGCTCAAATGTTAACATTTACAACCTAAATTGTACATAGAAACCATCACATACAAAACAAAACTCCCAGTCGGAGTATTACCTAAGAAGTGAGACACTTAGCTTCTAATTATAAAATAATTTTTGGATAATAATTGTGAGGAAATATGCAATTGTATTTCCATGAGGCCAGAGGCGGAGAGGGTAGTTACGGCAAGAGGCCGAACCCCTAGACCTCTCTGGCGCGACGCTAGTAGGAGAGGGGTTGTCGCACATCATAGGCAGGGGAAGAGGTAACATGGGGGGATAGTAGATTGATTTATTGCTCGATTGATAGGAGACTAGAGGTAAGCATTATATAGCCAACGTTACAGGACTTGAGAGGCCTAATCCAAAACGTGGAATATTACTAACTAGACATGTAAACAAACTACAGGGAATAAATCCTGTGAAACTAAGAGGATACAACTAATCTTTTCATTTAGCGACTACTGCATGAATCTGGTGACATTGTTGCCACTCGTGTCGGCCTCCTGCGCCTATAGGGGATGCCCCACATGACAAGTAGAGGGACAATAGGTTACACGTTCCTATAACCATATATTAGAAGGTTTAGACTATTTGCATGCACTAACCAGTAGAACCAAAAGCCCGAACTCATGGAGAAGGTTGGGCAATCCACACATACTCCACTAGCCCTGCTCATGTATGTCTCAAAAAGTCCTAAACATGGACAGAAAGAGGGACAACAATTTTCTATTCAAAACTGCGAACGCCAAGACTTGAACCAAGACCTCTTGGTTCTGATACCCTATCAAGTTTCATGCACAGTAAAACCAAAAGTCCGAACTCATGAAGAAGGTTGGGCAATCCACATATACTTCAACATATACATAGCTTATGAAATCAAAAGCAAGAAAATCGGCAACAAACCTCTTGCATTGATCCTAACTTTACATATTGAGGTGAGCCATCCACTGCAATGAGAGCTGGTTCACAAAGTTTGATAGCTGTGTGTAGATCTTTCAGATGTCCCCACTTAGGCTGCCTTAAGAAACCTGAAAATAATAATACCATGCATTCTGAATAGTAACTCTGATGTATTATACATGCAAAGACTAAGATATAACTTAGATGCCTACTCTTAAGTCACTTGATGATATACACATTTACCACGTTATAATAAGGCACCCACATGCTACCATATGACACAATTTGAATGAAGAAATGCTAAAATTGTAAAAGTTCACCATAATCCGTTTGTGGCTTCTATAGGTTCAACTTGTTAAGGAGTATTAATATTAGGTCAGAGTCCTATTAGGCTAAGTTTCCTTTCCTTGCACCCCAAGTCTTGTGTAATATGTATATGCCCCTTGGGCCTTGCAATACAATCAAGTTACATCCATAATACAACTGACTCTTCTAGCACTAAGAGACCACCTTCTATACAGTCAAGTACATCCATGTAGATTCTTGATTCTGGAGCATCTATTCATATGATCTATGATTCTTCCGCCCTGTTAATAGATTAGATCTATATACTTCTATTCATGTTCTTATTGCTGATGGTACTTATCTTCCCGTTGCTAGTTATGGCACGCTTAGCACCTCATATTTTCATGTTTCCTCTGTTGGTCATGTTCCTTGGCTTACCATGCAGCTCTTTTCAGCTGGCCACCTTACTCACTCTGGTTGTTGTGTTCAGGACCGTCACCCAGGGGCTCTAGTAGGGGCTGGCTCCGGCGTTGTGAGTCACGAGCCCTTTGAGAGCTTGAGTGGTGTCACGGTCCCTCTGCTGCCATTGTTGCCAGTCTCTCTATTCCGGCACCTTGTCTACCGTCTATTCTCAGTAACGGCATCATCGTCTTGGTCATCTGTGCAACTCTCGTCTTTAGATCATCATGATTTTCTAGGGTTTATCTCTGGAGATGTATCTTTAGATTGTGAGGGTTGTAAGCTTGGTAACCAAATTCAGTTGCTTATCCTCATAGTGAGTTCGTGTCTTCCTTTTGATATTGTTCATTCAGATGACTGGAGTCCGGCTCCCCTCATTTTGAAAGGAGGTCATTGCTATTATATTATTTTTATAGATGATTTTTCTCGCCACTCAAACAAATTTTATGTCTTCTCGCAGTAAGGTCTTATCTATCTGTAAGCAACTTGTCGCTATGGTTCGTACGGAGTTTTCTACTCCTATTCGTGTCTTTCGTGTAGATTCTACTAGTGAGATATCTCATGTTCTCTGCGAGGATTTCTTGCTGAGCAGAGTACACATGCTCACTTCTCTTGTCCCAGTGCACATTCTCAGAATGGTGTTGCTGAGCCCAAGCATCATCGCCTTCTTCAGACAGCTTGTGTGTTGATGATCCCCGCCTCTCTTTCACCTCACTTTTGTGGCTTAGGTGATTTCTACTTCGACCTATCTCATCAAAATTGTTGGTACATGTTGGAGGCCCATGGTGGCCCAGGCCCAGTACTGTTTATGTAACCCTAATGCTGTGGTATATATATGTGTGTGGTGGTCCTGAGGGAACCAACCAGATCGACCAAAACCAAGACTGAATCCATTCCCTCTCGTGTTACAACATGGTATAAGAGCTAGGTTGTAGCCGCTCCCCTCGCCGTCTCCTGAGGTGGCTGTGGGCAAAGCCCACGGCTGCTAGGGAAGGAGATGGCGGGGACGTGAAGGAAGGAGGGGGATCCGGGCGGAGCTGCGCGGTCGGCGGGGACCGGCAGAAGCGGAGGCGGCGGATCTGGGCGCGGTGTCCAGGAGCTGCTCTCGGCACGGATTCGCGGCGGCGGCTGGCTGGGAGCTGTGCGCGGTTGGCGGCGGCGAGCTGCACGCGCGAGCAAGGCGCTGGCGCGAGGTGCGCGCGTGCGGGCTGGATCTGGCGAGCTCGGCGCGGTGGGCGCGTGCAGAAGGCCGGGAGGTGCGGATCTGGGGCTTGGAGTTCGAGCTCGTGCTCGTGCTCTGGGCGGCGCTGCGAGGAGGCGCTGGGATGCGCGGCGCACGCGCTGGCCACGGCTGTGGGTCGCGGGGCAGGCGGCGTGGCGCTGGCGAGCGGCTGCGCGCGCGGCAAGTGAGGCGTGGAGAGGCTGCGTGCGGGCAGAAGAGGGAGAGAAAAGGAAGAAGAGGAGCTGAGGTGCGCCTGCGCGCGCCCAAGTGCTGCTGCTGTCCTGGTGCTGCCTGCTGCTGGAAGTAAAAAAAAAAGGAGTTGAGCTGCTGGTGCAGAGGAGGTGAGGCTGTGCGCGGCGAGAAGGCAGCAGAGGAGGAGCGGCGAAGGAGGAAGAGGAGAAGGAGGCTGACTCTGTTGCTGCTGCTGTTGTGGCTGCATCTGCAGCTACTGTGGGTGCGGCCAGGTGCAGCGGCACGTGAGGAAGAGGAGGTGCGCGGCTGCAGAGGAGAGGAGCTGCTGCTGGGCGCTGTGGTCCTGGCGGCTGCTGTGTTCTGCTGCTGCTGCTGACAAAAGAGTAAGAAGGAAGGTTGTGTGCTGCTGCTGCAGAAGACGGAGAGGAGGCAGAGGAGAAAGAGAAGGGCAGCTGCTTGTGGCTCCTGTGTGCTAGTTGCTGCTGCTGTTTGGAAGAGGAGTTGGTCGCAGCTGCTGGTGCTGCTGAGGGGGAGAAGGATGAGATGGGGGAGAAGGATGAGATGCTGCGCTGGCTGTGGTGTTGTTGCTGCTCCGTGCTTGCTGCAAGGAGCAGAGGGGGAGATATGGCTTGGTTCGCTGCAAGGACCAAGGAGAGAGATGCTGCTAGTGATGGCAGCCAGATGGATTTTCTTTTAGGGGGAGAGAGGGAGATGTGGTGATGATGGAGATGATGAGGCTGCGGCTTGAGTGTGGTTGGTGATGAGGAAGTGTCCGGGGGAGAGGCCGTCGTGCCTGAGGTGAGAATGGTTGAGGCCTGACCAGGGGAGAGGCCGTCGTGCCTGAGGCGAAGATGGCTGGGGCAGGAGTTGCCCGGAGAGGCCGTCGTGCCTGTGGAGAAGACGGAAGAGGTCAGTGGCCGAAGAGGCCGTCGTGCCTGTGGAGAAGACGGGCTGAGGACGTTGAGGCGAGTGTGGATGGTTCTACGGAACCTGTGTGGTGAGGCAGCCGGGGTTGTTGAGGAGGTGCATGGTGCTCAGTTGGCCATCACAAGTTGGAGGTGGTGAGAAGATGATGGAGAGGGCAATGGCTCTCATGTATCGTAGTTGGTTAAGTTTTCTGTTCATTAGAGTGGTCGTAGTTTGAGTTATGTAGTTGTTGCAAGATGGTCATGGGTGTTTACCCATGATCATCTTGAGGGGGAGTGTTGGTACATGTTGGAGGCCCATGGTGGCCCAGGCCCAGTACTGTTTATGTAACCCTAATGCTGTGGTATATATATGTGTGTGGTGATCCTGAGGGAACCAACCAGATCGACCAAAACCAAGACTGAATCACCACACAGGTTCCGTAGAACCATCCACACTCGCCTCAATGTCCTCAGCCCGTCTTCTCCACAGGCACGACGGCCTCTTCGGCCACTGACCTCTTCCGTCTTCTCCACAGGCACGACGGCCTCTCCGGGCAACTCCTGCCCCAGCCATCTTCGCCTCAGGCACGACGGCCTCTCCCCTGGTCAGGCCTCAACCATTCTCACCTCAGGCACGACGGCCTCTCCCCCGGACACTTCCTCATCACCAACCACACTCAAGCCGCAGCCTCATCATCTCCATTCCCTCTCGTGTTACAACAAAAATTCAACCTTCTTCTGCTCTGCGGTGTGGCATTCCTCTAAAGTGTCTACGTGGTCTTTCTCCTAGTGTGGCATTCCTCTAAAGTCTATGTGGTCTTTCTCCCGACTACTCTGCGCCTCGGCCATTTAGTTGTGTTCACTATGTTGTTCTCGTCCGTCATGAATGAACTAAATGGACTGCTCCATCATTTGATTGTGTCTTCTTAGGATATAGTGTTGAGCACAAGGGCTATCAGAGTTGGGATCCTATCAGTCATCGAATGTGATTTCTCAGGATATGACCTATGATGAGTCTCATCCTTTCTATCCACCTCCATCTTCTCCTTTAGCCTCCTCTATCGAGTCTATTTCTTTACAGACTTAATCCTGACACACTTATTAGCTATTACCACTGCCGAGGCTCCTTCTCGTATTGTCCCCACTATCCTCTCCACTACATTTGTCGTCCACGAGTTGCAGATTATTCTGATGGATCGACCTCTCATGATGGGTCTTCTTTTAATGCCTCGTCTTCCCCTACCGCTTCGTCGTCCCCTGATGTGAGTTCTTCTCCGCACGTGCCATGTTTGCCTGATGAGCTAACCCTAAGGTCAACCACTTCATTCCAAACATTCCAGATCTGAGAAGAACACTCCCCATGCTCTCCCAACCCCAATCCTTATTTTCCTTGAGAGATTTGTGAGGAATTTGAGAGAGGAGCTAACCCTGGCCATGATCCAAGCTTCCTCCTCTCTTTTGACCAATCACTTTTGTGATTTGAGCAAGTTCCAAGCTTCCCACATCGTTCTTGTTACTCTTGGAGGTTGGAGACTCATAGGCAAGAGTCACTGGTGCGGATCCAAGTCCGTTGATTATCCTGACGTGTGTGAAGGTTTGGAGATACCTCGAGGTCTACCACGAATGTTAAAAAGTTATCCCGACGGTCACTTCCTTGGGCCCCTCGAGTGATCAGATCCAAAAATGCATGGAGGTGCCACTTATGGTTGAAGAGTTAACCTAGTAAAGGATTCCGAATCACATGATCAAGAAAGAGAGGTTGAACTTGAGCTTGACCAATATCGTGAGGTGAAAGGAGTGGCATGTACGTCGCTGAAGTGTATATGTGGATTGCCTAACCCTTTCCATCAGTTCAAACTTTTGGTTGCGTTGGCTAGTACATGAAGCTCGCGTCACGCATGAGAGGGGGTGTTGAAGTGTATATGTGGATTGCCTATCCCTTTCCATCAGTTCGGACTTTTGGTTGCGTTGGCTAGTGCATGAAGCTTAACATATGCAACGTTGTGATCCGATACGGTCTTTATGTGTGTTTAGGAGTTGGCATGTCTTGCTAGGGGCTAATACCAACTAGTGACCGGGTAGGGGTACTCGTGTCATGTCCAAACCAAACGTGCATGAACCTAAAGGATCACACAAGTAATGGTCGGAAGTTGAAAACGGATTTGACCCGAAGGAAGAAAAGTGAGTTGATTGGGCCTAGACCATTAGGGAGGGTGCCCCGCCCCTTATAAAAGAAGGGCATGGGGAGGCGTGCACACCCTGACGGCTGCCACGTCACCCACCTCCACTCTTGCCCAAGGGTTTTAGAAACCCTATGGCGGCTCCGCCTCCTTGACTGATGTTCCTGTTAAGCTTCATGCACTAGCCAACGCAACCAAAAGCCAGAACTAATGGAAAGGGCTAGGCAATCCACATATACACTTCAACACCCCCTCTCACATGAGACGCGGGAAGTCAACATCGTTGACTGTTGTTCCTGTTAAGCTTCATGCACTAGCCAGCGCAACCAAAAGTCAGAACTAATGGAAAGGGCTCGGCAATCCACATATACACTTCAACACCCCCTCTCACGTGAGACGCGGGAAGTCAACATGTGGATAGACTCAAAGGTATGGCTCAAGAGGCCTATACGTGGACACAAAGGGGGGAACAACAATTTTTGGATAAATTGCGAAAGCCAGGACTTGAACTCAAGACCTTGGACTCGATACCATGTTAAGCTTCATGCACTAGCCAACACAACCAAAAGTCCAAACTGATGGAAAGGGCTAAGAATCCACATATACACTTCAACAGTTCCGAGTTGCTAACACATCTCCGCCCAAGCACCAGCCGGTTGCTGATCCCACACGTATGCATATCTTGTAGGCATTGCAGCTACAACACTTGGACGGATTGTTGGAGGGATCCACGAGGACATGGTAATACAACTACTCTACATCGACGTGTTACACTGACTTTACTTACGCAAAAAGGACTCCATATCTAGTGGTACACCCGTCTCTAACAGCAGCATGTTCCTGGGCGTGTGCGGTAGAGTTCTTTATTTTGCGCTAGTGTATCCTGCCGCGTATGCCAACAGCTGCCTCGAGGGCCTCCCCCTTGAAACAGTGATAGGTAACACCAAGCACTTCACGAAGTTGATACACAACCCTAATGTGTGCTCGAATTATGTGAGCAAGTTGCAAGCAATAAGTAACTCCATCCTATTCGGGTGGCAGAAGATGATGACGTTGTCCGCATACAGCAAAACACTGGTCGGCAGGTCATGAAGCCTAAGACACGAAGAGCTAGCTCCGGGCATCGGTCACTAGCAAGTCCTCTTATATGTTAAAACAAAAAACACATTAAATCTTTATAGTTCTGAAGTCTTGCACTTACAAAGAACTCACATACCATACTCGTTAACTGGAGCATCATAATCATAACTTGTTATCTGAAGTGGACCACCAGCTGTTCGGGCAAAATTTGTTCCACCAAAATACTGCGTGCAAAATATTTAGAACCATCATATTCATGGTAAAACATTTTCACGCTACAAATGAACAATTGTCTGACATTTTACTAGAAGTACCAGAATTAAGTCAACCCAGTAAAAGGCTATGCAATGTAACTTATGATATCAAGCTGGAATAAAATATTTGTCAAACATCCAAGGGAATGTGAACCAAGGATCACTACACTGCTTGAAACATCTGTTTTGAAACTTGAAATATGCTCTGAACTTCGCCTTATGAAACTTTAGAGAAATGAGACCTGTAAGTTGTAATGAACAGAGCTCATTGTACTGCAGGTCTCGAGTAATGCTGATAGCACATGTATTGTCAGGCAAAAGAGGAGTCATGCAGTGACAGAAACACTAAAATCTTCAAATAACCACCGTAAACAAGTCACCTCTTGTATCAAAAAAGTTGTAGCTTACAACTTAGCCTATGCACTTAAACGAGAGACTGCAGTCTTTTCTTCGTCTTCTAGGCAATGAGAGAACCACCAAGAAAGCCACAATAAGCAGAAATCGACCGGCAATCAAGGATCACTAGCCCAAGTAGCATAGAATATGCCTGAAGCTGTAGGGAATTGGAGCATGGAAACGAAGACGGTGAGAGATAGTTCCATGAAGATATCGCAGAACCTGAAGGAGGTGATTCCAACGAACTTGAGAGGGAGAAGAGGCAAACTGACTCTGAACATGAAATCGATAGGAAATATCTGGACAAGCGAAAATTGCAGACTAACGCATAGCCTAGTGGTCGGAAGGGGCTGATGCCTTCCCACCCACCCAGGTTCAAGGCATGGTACTTGCAATTTGGGTTTATTGCACCAATTATACTGTAGGGGGTTCCCTTACAGTCTTTCTGTCAAAAAAAAAATTTGATGATAAAATTGGGATCAGGATGGGCGATAGGGGAACTAGGGCAGAAATACGATCAGGAAGTCGATAGAAAATCAAAGTAGAGATGATACCAAGATAAGAGAAAAACGATCTGTGTGTGGCGACACTATGAGTTGCATGTGCGGTGGAGAGAGAGAGAAACTCTAAACCTGGGGCTTTGATGCCATGTTAGGAAAATAACAACTTGCATTACTCCAAGGCCAAGGACATGTATATATAGAGATACAGGTAGGGAAGTAAGCAAGATACCCCTTATACAGTGGGGTATATACACACCACTAATATATACATCAACAAGTGACAGCTCAAAGGACTGAAGCTAGGGCTCCATTCAAACGAATCTTGGAATCATATGCATATGCCAGTGATATGAGTCAGACTAAGAGCCTGGGGCGCAAACATATTCAGATTCCCCAGCCAGATCAAAGTGCATATAAAGTAGATATTTGAATTTGCTGTTGGAGATAGTGATTCTTTTACAATCTCCCTTTTTATTTCTCTTATCGAGGAACATCTTACCATATAATAATTCTGCAAACTTCCGCCACGTTGGTAGAAACGAGCAACAGCAAAAGCACTGTCTTTGGCAGGCCTATGAGGCAATGGTCCACCCCAGTTGGCATACCTGCGCAATACATCAGGTCACATTTTTCAAGAGAACAAGAATATATCTTCAATAGAACATCGAAACTAGAAGGTCGTTCAATTAGTAATTCTTGAAGAAATATAACAGAAGGCTAGTCATATTGGGTTTAGGTACATCATTCATTTGGCAAACATTATTTATCCATGTCCATATGGTTACACACTCGGTTTGCTACTACAGCAAAACCATAGAACTCAGCAGACTTCTAAATTTTTGGCTTTAAAGCTAAACAAATACATGGAAGAAAGATCGATCATGCACATGCATACAGGAAAAAAAAAACTCCCTCTGTCCCAAAATGTAAGTCGTATTTTGATTTGTTAAGACAAAGTTTCGCGAACTGTTCTTTTTTAATAGGTAGTTTGTGTGTGCATGTCAAGAGTTAAATGTACATAGCCATGTAGCCTTTGTATTTTCCCCATTGTATAAGGGACTTTCTGCATATTGTACCACACTTGTACGTGTATATATACTGGCCTATGGCCACCTGGGAATACAAGTTGCTATTCTATCGAGGGTCTCGGGGACGCATTCGTTCCTCTGTTTCCAGATCATCCAGGGGACGAGCATTGTGATAGATTGCAGAGCTTTGCGTAGTGTAGGAGGGGTCTGTGCCTTCGCACGCAGCCACCAGTCCAGCATGGTAAGTTCGTTGGCTGGTGGTTGGGCAGGTATGCACCTAGTCCAGGATGATGTGCCAAGTCTGCTTAGCGACCGCTACGCCGTCCAGCACCACCCCAGGTGTCTCCTTTGCGATCAAGACCCGGAGACCATCCAACACCTGCTCCTGGCGTGTCCATTCGCTAAGCAGACTTGGCACATCCTGGACTGGGCGCGCATACCTGCCCAACCACCAGCCAATGAACTTACCATGCTGGACTGGTGGCTGCGTGCGAAGGCACAGACCCCTCCTACACTACGCAAAGCTCTGCAATCTACACAATGCTCGTCCCCTGGATGATCTGGAAACAGAGGAACGAATGCGTCTTCGACAATGCAAGACCCTCGATAGATGGGTTAGTCGATAGGATTAAAGACGAGGCCAAATGTTGGGCACAAGCTGGGACACAAGGGCTGAGGGTTGTCTTGCCCGCCTCCTGGGATGTCCACTGATCGGGCGCTGGGACTCTGTAACTATAACCTCCTAGGAGGCATGTACTCTCTCGTCTTTTCAATGCAATGAAAAGCAAAGATCCTTTTGCATTTTCTCGAAAATTTTCCCTAATACACACCAGGCCGCCTGACCAGGCATGTTGGAACAGCAGCACACCTGTACAAGTTAGCCCTGCAGCTGTGCTTATTTATCTTCCGTGTTCCATATTTGTTGTTCTTGAAAAAGTGTTCCACAGATCTCTCCTGCCTTTTGTTTATTTGTTTGTGCAGTTCGGTTTTCTGTTTGCAGTTGGACTTGTACATTTTGCCGACATCTTGATAAAAAGAGGGCAGCCCGGTGCATGTAGCTCCCGCTTGCGCAGGTCCGGGGAAGGGTCCGACCACTTGGGTCTTTTGTACGCAGCCTTTCCTTACATTTCTGCAAGAGGCTGTTTCCGGGACTCGGACCCTTGACCTCATGGTCACAAGGCAACAGCTTTACCGCTGCGCCAAGTCTCCCCTTCATTTGGCGACAGCTTGATGTTTCCCCAAAATACAAAATGATATGCACTTGGGTCCATGTTCGAGAAAAAAAATGTTTTATGCGACACAAAATTGATATCACTAGATTCTTATTTGTTAGTGCTTACGACTGCTAGTACCGCATGTTAATCAAGTGTTGGTCAAAGCCTTGCCTTGGCAAATCAAATTACACTTTACATTTTGTATGGAGGGAGTATACTGCATTAGGCAGCAATATGTTTATGATTTTGTTCCCGAAAAGGGGTGGCTGGAAAATTCCTGCGATATAAGGATTATAAATGGAGCAAAATCATAAAACATATTTCTGCACTGATGCAGTATACTCTGCGTACAAAACAGAAGGTGTAATGCATGGAGCAACAAAAAATTCAAGAGCTTCCAATAATGTGAAAAATGTAATGTTAATCACCACCCAACAATCTTGTTTATGATATTTGAACATTTTACACCATACTTGCCAAAAAAAAAAGGAATTTTATTCGCAGATATCTGGCACAGGAAGGGCGGGCCTGGCACGGTGGTAGTCTCTCCACTTGTGGCCTGGAGGTCTTGGGTTCGAACCTGCCTCCTTGCTTAATAATGTCTAGAAATTCCCTTCCCCATACCCCACCTTGTGTGGGAGCTTTCAGCACTGGGTATGCCCTTGTATGGATGGTTTTCCAAAAAGAAATCATGCCAATGCCTCTTTGGCCACTCTAGTTTCTTTTTCTAGCCAACCAACTCATGAGCGAGCAAAAGATAAACCCTAGCCAAATATTTGTAGGGCGAGGTTGGGGTAAAGCCAAACATACCCTCAATGATGTTGATGTCTGAACATGAACTAGTAGACCTGCCTAATCACTACATCTAAAGGAGGAGAATATGATGTTCTCCTCCTGCCTAACCCCATTGTATTAAAGCCATGTTCGTCTTGGGTAGATTAAACACACGGTCCGTACCCCCAACTATCACAGTTCACACAACAAAGTACCTGATTATGCCATTAAATGTTCATAATAATGGCTGAAGGAAACCAGGAACAAACCACATACCATCCATCCCAATCCTCAGTCCATATCTTTGGCTTATTGTAAGAATTTGGCTGAAACCCATCGCAGTAAAATGCATTGCAAGTATCAAGCTACCAAAAAAAGTATCGAGTCAGAATTCTGTTACATATAGTAAACAGAAGGAGTGGAAATTATCACAAGGTTGTGAGATCACCTACAATTTGTTCCAGAGCATCAGTTTGCCGGCACATCACCCAAGGAATGCCAGTATCAAGCCCAAGTGCCATCTGAGCTGCCCATTGCATATATCTCTTGCCTGCTTGACCATACTTGCTTTGAATATTCCCATATTCATTTTCAATCTATATAACAATCTCCAAAGAATACCCAATAAGAAGAAAGGTCATGTAATCGTGTTTGCTACTAATGCATGCAACACAACTAACATATAGCATCCTAGTCAGCTTCATATAAGTTGTTGCACATATATGTTGGTTTTCGATAGAAAGAGGTCCACTTTTCTAGCGTGGTTTCATGCTGATTCTGACGACACCATATGGGGCCAACAATTAGAAGTTTAGGATAACTTCTTATCCACGTCACGTCTACCTCCCTCCCTGGCCACCTGTCTGCTCACTTTCCCCAACCCAAGCCAGCCCAAATCCTAACTCTGGGGGACCCAGTGATCGGCAGTGACCAAGGCACCTAACTCTGGGGGACCCAGCGATCGGCTGTGACAAAGGCACCTAGCGCGATGGCTTTCGTTGGCCTGCCTTTGAATGTCTTAGAATGGGTGTCTCTCAGTCTCGAGGCTGAGATCTGTTCCGGTGGCATGAGAATGATCTGTGTGATGCTCTCAACCAGGAGAAGCAGACCAATCCGGAGCTGCGAGCAGGAAGAAAATGTAGATCAGCTTACTGTTTGGTCTGCAATTTGGGGAAAGTTGGGAGAGAAAGGGCCACATGGGAGAGGGAGAGAGAGAGAGAGAGAGAGAGAGAGAGAGAGAAGACAGAGCTCTAAAATGAGAGGGACAGAGATGTGCTGACATAACATTTGGATGGCGTCGTGTACTGCTGACATGGACAAATTGCCCTAGTTGTCATCACATGGCATCTGAGTCAGCAAGAAATTAACAAACACAGGACCAAGGTTGTGAAGTGATTATAAGTGAACAGTTTGTTTAGGAATTGAAGGTTGAAAAGTGAACTTCCTGAAAATTTGAAGGCTGAAAAGTGGACTTCTTTCTTTCCAATATACTAGATGGCGATCAATTCTTGAATGAGACGGTATACGAGTTTCCAAGAACAAGAAGTTTCATGTAACAAATTTGGTACCACAACATATACTGACGATGGGTAGTCATACTACCGTATATGTGTGTACGGCATAACATGCCATACGGGCCTAGGTGTATGCAGGACTTACAGGCCCATGCGGAGCACCACCGACCAAGGGGATGCATGTTCCAGATATGCAATAAGGAAACCTTGCAGGTTAAAAGGCAATGGGGCCATGGGTTCTACTCGCATCCGATCTAGACTCCTACCTGTATACGAAGAGGATATATGTATGAGGGAAAAAGCCACCACTAACCAGAAACAATATAAAGGCATCCAAGACCCCGTAAGAGGGATCAATCAATCCAAGAGTCAGCAAAACCCTTAACGATTAGGCGGATCTCACCTAGATCAATCATCTTAGCCCGTTGGGCTGCCTACAAACTTGCCAGATCCATCCACTCTTTGTAATCCAGATTGTACTAGGCCCGAACCGGGATAAATCGTGTCCTGGATTCCCTGGTAACCTGAGTTGAGGGCAACTCCATCGCGGTTGACACGGACACCATCAAATGTCCACGGATACGTCCGAGCTTGTCCATGGACAGGAATAGGGGCGGACGCCTCCAACCGGAGTCACCAAATATGACCAAATGTCCGCCCTTTCCTACTTTTTTAATAAAACTAAACCAATGACCACCTTTGGTCACTTTGCAAATCCATCTAGATCAATAGCAATCCAACCATACATTTAAATCCAAAAGTACTCCTTGAAAGATGTCCAACAAGTTTTTAAGTTTCATCGATCCCAAAAGTAGCCTTCATCTCAAGCTTCCTCTCCTCGAGCTTGCACTACTTTATAGGTAATTGATCCAGTTACCATGGTCATTGAGCTTCATCCAACAATGCATCATTGTTAAGGGCTTGCACTCCGTCCTACGGTACACTATGGTACAACGCGCATGCACATACGGGCTAGCAAAGGAAGACAAGGATGGTCAACAACTTGCAACATGGAGCAAATCAATGAAATGACCAACATGTAGAGCAAAAAGAAGCAAAACTCACTAGCTCTTCGAGTGACGCAGCCCTTGGCCACCTTGTTCACACCAGTGCATACGCTACTTGTAGACGGCATTTTGAATGGCATACCATCGATGGAGTAGCGACCTCACACCACAATCATGGATCACTTCCATGTTGTAGGGCGCGTAGTGCTTGTGCTCATTGAACTAAACATGCACACTTTGCCAAAATGCCACATTATGCTTCATGCCTTGAAACTCCACACTTGTGGTCAACCACGCATCACACAACAATTCATCCTCCTTCACCGAGTATGTGATTATCGTGTTTCCTTCAAAGTCAGCAACGACAATGTCAAATATTCTGCTATGGCATTTGGCCGAACGCTTGCCAGGCATGGCATTCGCCATGGAAGGCGGCGACAGGGGCAGATGATACATGGGCGACAGGCAGGATGCAAGGTGGAACGACCGCGTAAGCCAAAGCGGGCGCCTGGTTGGAGTGGCAGCGAAGGTCCGACAAGGCCTGGGTGGCGGCCAGGGTGGTACAGCGGCAGCAGTCACCGAGGGTGCGGATACAGAACACGGGGGAGGGACGAAGTGGAGAAAAAAGGGCTCCCGGTGGGGGCATTTTGGTGGGCCAGCGGTGTCGGAGTCCGACGTGGCGGATGTCCGGAATCCCCCAATCCTTCCCTAGGTTTGGTGTCAGGTTTGTGCAATTTTGGCCATCCAAACCGGTCCGAACAAATTTGGTGACCGGCGTTGGATGGCAAAAAATGCGTGGACAGTCCGATCCGGATATTTAGGGGTGGTTTAGTGAACTTTGTTGGAGTTGCCCTGGCATTGCCATGACTACATAAATCATGCACAACTACCGTACCACTATGAAGCACCAAGGAAATTACCCTCGACAACTGGCATCGGCCTTGGGGACTTTGTGTCATAAAATCGAACCCTATGGAGAAGTAGATCCAGAGGAAGCAGCGGACTCGTGAGAATTGTTGCGAACTTCACAACAGTGGCTCCGATGCTTGAGCCAACTAAGGCGTGTTCTGATAACTTATCGACTTGGAGACTGAGGAATCAAGAGACAACTCTCCCAGATCATCGTGCGGCGACCACTTGTGGGTGGTTGGGCTTGCTACAAGTCGAGGAGGGAGGCCATGGTCGTTCTTACCCAAGCCTCTACTCCCTGATCAAAGTGGTCCAAGGTGCATATTCTCTTCGACGAAACTGATTGCCCGATGAGCTATCGCCTCTCAAATCGCTATCCTTTGGTCGTATCACCAATGATCGACATAGCTCGAGTTCACCGCGTCTTGATCAGCGGCGGGAGTTCCCTAAGCATTATCATGATAAGGGACCTCAGGCAGATGCAGGTCTTGCAATCAGAGATCAAATCAACGTCGTGACCATTCCATAGACTTAGGCCAACCCGGCAGGTGGTGCTCCCGGATATCTTCAGTGAAGGGGACAATTGTCACAAAGAGTACGGTGCTCCTTTCAAGTAATTGACTTCAAGATTCCTTACAAAGCCCTCTTGGGCCGAACATGGCTCACTAAGTGTTTAGGCGTTTCAAGCTACGCCCACATGGTAGTAAAGATCGCGGGACCAAAAGGTATCATCATCATTCACGGCTCCCTCGAGCATACGGTATAATGCGACAAAGCTTCAAGTTGGGACAAACTCAATGGGATTGCTGATAACGCCAAACCTAATGTATGAACTCACTCATGGGTCACGCCAACCTCATTGACGAGTTAACCCCATCTCGCTAGAAGCCCAAGCTCTCGGTCCTTCCTCAAGACGAAGTCAAGGAGACACTCTTACGTGATGATGACCCTATTGAGAGTAGCTAAGATGGGCTCTAACCCCCCCCCCCCCAGTACGAGAACTCAAACTTGCCACCTTCCTTCGGGACGACGCAGACATATTCACCTGGCTACCCGCCCATTTGCCTGGAATTCCCAAGGAGGTGGCCGAGCACAGGCTTGGCATTGACAAATCCAACAAACTAATCAAGTAGAAGCTATGGCATTTTAACCTCGAACAAAAGAAGGTGATACTTTGAGAAATCAAGAAGCTGCGGAAAGCAAACTTCATCGAGCCAGTCCTATAGCCCACCTGGCTATCCAATCCGGTGTTAGCACCAAAGAAGAGTGGGGAACTTCGACTGTGCGTCGACAACACACGCCTAAATAAAGCCTACCCACCGAAGAAGAATGGGGAACTTCGACTGTGCGTCGACAACACCCGCCTAAATAAAGCCTACCCTGAGGATTCATTCCTACTACTCCCTCTATCCATCTATATAGGGCCTAATGTGTTTTTCAAGGCTAACTTGACCACGTGTTAGAGCAATAATATAAGACATGCAAGTTACACAAAGCATACCGTCAAGTTCGTAGTGAAAGGAGCTTCTGATGATATAGTTTTCGCATTATACATCTCATATACTACTAATCTTATCAATAGTCAAAGGCAATATTGGAAAACTCATTAGGCCCTACATATATGGATGGAGTACCCTAGATAGACCCGATTGTCGACTACATATCAAGCTGCAAGTACCTGTGCTTCCTGGATGCTTACTCCCTCTGCCACCAGATCCGCATGAGAGAAAAGGATGTGCCCCACACCAACATTATCACGCCCTTTGGCACATTTTGCTATAAAAATGCGACCTTTGGGTAGAAGAATGCTGGTTGCACATAGCAGCACGCCATGTAGGAAACCTTCTACACCCAGATAGGTGAGAAAACGTGGAAGCTTATGTTAACAACCTGGTCATCAAATCAAAGATCAAGGCAATCCTCGATATGCCATCACCAACCAACCTCAAGCAGGTTCAGAAGCTCATGGGTTTGATGGTTGCCCTAATTCGTTTTATCTCCCCACCAGGCGACAATCTCCCTTTCATCAAGATGCTACGCAACACAATGGTGTTATGTCAACCACGTGTTAAAAGAGTTCTTTTCTTTTTGCGAATCTTGTACGTTTCATTTCATTGGAAAGGAAGGGTTTGAGTTACAGTCCTACTAGGAGGCAATTACAAAGCCAAAATATGAAATCAGTGGATGTCCAAGGTCTGGGCGATGACAGCTCCAGATAGATTTTTTGCTTCCCATCTTTCCCGGTCCAATTTGTTGTTTCCCCAACCTCGCAGCTCGATTCCCTCCACCACGACGAGGGTTGCCTCCGACCATAGCGTGTGCTAGTTCACCCCTCAGCAAGCTGCCCCAACTCTTTGTCCAATTCGAGTCGATGTTGAGTCGCTGCCTCTACGCCTACGTCGGGCCACTCCATCCAGCATGGATGTCGCTACGACTGCATCTGCACCCATCGAATTGGCACGCTATCTCCATGCGTGTCGCATACTGCCATCGTCACCCTGCCTCTGTCCACCCGTCCGCGCTTGCAACCACCCAGCAAAAGCCAGCCGCTGGCGCCAAGCGCTCCCTCTGTCGAGCCTTCTTCCATCTCTGCGGGCACTGTCGCCCCGAGTTGCCTTCCCCAACAACCGTCATCCCAGTGCCCGCCACCTGCTTTCCTACCTAAGCACCCACCTGCAAGATGCCACCAAGCTGGTTCAACACTAGAGTTCATGCCAGTTCCACAGTAGGAAAACACACCAACCCATGCATGCCTTATAGGCAATTCCACTGTTTTGGTCATTCGCGACTTGGGGGCTCGACCTCCTTGGTCCCTTCCCCATTGCTCCTGGTGGGTGGGTTCAATTCCTGATTATGGCCATCAACACATTCACAAAGTAGATCGAGCCCCTAACCAACATTATCGCAACAAAAAAGCCTTTGTCCCAAGCAAGTTGGCAGAGAAATGTATATAATGCAACGTCTTTATAGGATTTGGCATCCCAAGTAGGATAATCGCTGACAATGGCTCCAAGTTCACCAGCTAGAGGTTTTGGGATTCTGCGAGGACTATGGGACAAAAGTGTGTTTCGCATCCACGGCACATCCCTAGAGCATGGCTAGGTCGAGCACGCCAAGAACATATTACTACACAGGCCATCAATCGCGAGGAACCAAAAGGTTGCCCGGACTTGGTAAAACTTGGGTGAGTGAGCTACCTACAGTGCTTTGGGAGGCATGCATGCAACAAAGTCACGTCGTTGGTCAAAAGCCTTTCTTCCTCCTCTATGGGTCCAAATTTATGATCCCTTCCGAGCTGAAGCTACAATTCCCTCGAGTCACACGTTTTAATGAAAATAAAAAATGCAACACCGCTTGGATGAGTCGAAGTACTTGAGGAGCATCGAGATATCGCCTTCACACATGCAACCAAGTATCAACAAGATCTACGTAGTTGTCCAGAAGACCAGAACGTCACATGAGGAAGCGGATTATGGGGGTAGGAGTTCTCGCCCTACGAATATTCAGTCAACCGAAGTCCTCTCTCATTTCCTCGATGAAATCAACAACGCAGCACAACAACATTCCACAAACATAGCACGATCTCAAGGGTCATTTACACAAACTGGGATGCGCCTTTTACCTCCAAGCCTCCATAATCGAGTCCAAGAGCAAGCAGACCTTAGATGCCGAAGGCCCTGACTTGTGGAGTCGAACCTCTAGTGTCTTGGCTTTGTGCTCTGAAGTTCGAGCCACACCCCGTGTCATGCTAGCATCCACTGTCGCCAATTCTTTCCTCTTCCCAATCTCAATGAATTCGTCCTTGGCCTTCTGAATGTGAAACTTAGGCCCTAATCGAGTTCTGGTGATTAATGACAAGGAAATTAAGAGGACTAATGCTTTATCAAGTCTACTTCGGGAATGGACTAAGTATCCTCCATTTTGATGAGTGGAAACATCATTGGTGGCCCCTTGCTTTCCGTGCTATCAAGTGGTTGGTTCTTCAAGCTCATAGTTTGCAATTTGTAGATTTTTAGTGGATCCAAGATCCACATTGAGTTCAAGGACAACCGCACTATCAAGAGGGCACATGAAAAATAACTAGGGATGCACTCTATCTCAAGATCCACAACCAAATCCCCAAGTTTTGCACTGCTTCCACTCAATTCCTCAAGTTCTCCACTTTCCCGATACTTCTGAGTTTTTCGTACCTGGTACTACTGACCCTGTGAGCATCGAGTGATCTTGTCGAATGAACCCTGATCTACAAGTGTTTGTCGAAACCGCCTCCATTTTTCTCCGTTACCATCGAGCTTTGATCCTGCCAAGAGAATCTCTCTTAGCTCCGATAACTCGGGGCCTAACCTTTTTCAACACTTCCAAGCACCTCTCAGTTTGTATAGGTCCAATACTCCCGAGCAAATGTTATACGTCACCTCCGAGCTGAGAGGTTGTCGTTTTTGCACCATTTCATTCTAAGGCTTGCTCTTTTTCTCCTTCTCTTCAGTACTTCAGAGCAAGTTTCTCCTTCACGCTGAGATGAGCTTCTTTGTGTTTGGTACCTCCGAGCTTTTTGTTTCCAGCACATCTAGGTATTTGGACTTCTAAGATCATGGACGCAAGGTGCTTAATTATTTTTCTTAAGTAACATTGCTTATTTCAATAGCAGGGGTGCCAAATTAATCATCTATGTTCTATAAATAAGCACCGGTGCTAGGAAAAACTAGTTCTCTTTTGTACATGGCCTAAGAGGCTTACTAGGCAGCCCAGTACCTCCAAGCTCCAGGTACATATAGGAATGTTCGTTTTCCTACCTAACAGTTCAAATTTTGAACGGGCCCGCTACTACGAAGAATACCATGTGGTACTTCCAGGGTGGTTGTCTTTTACTGTTCAATGGTTAGATTTCTGCTTTTTCTATAAATAGACCCCAGACCCCTTGAGTGGGTGAGCACTTTGTGAGCGTTTCCGAGAATAAAGCTTCTCGGCTGCTGAGCCGGAGTATAGTTAGTACTGGCAGTACAAAAGGCAGGACAAAAAAAATGTGTGCATCTCCAGTGTCAAGCTGTTCCTTGTTGCCGCCCTTGTGTCCACCTTCCTCTTCCTCTTTTCCTTGCAATGCTTTCCCGAGGAAAGATGGGAGAAGAAAAGCAGTGTTGGACTCTGTCTCCTTCCCTTCCCCTCCCTCTCGCTCCCTCTCGAACAAAAAAATATATCCAATAACTGAAATTTTAGAATTGGTTCATACCTGCTGCAATATAATGGGACCACCTTGCCAAGAATAAAGCTTCTCGGCTTTCATCATGTCTACAATTTTTGTCACGAAAGTCTGCATTTCAGCCTGTTGAAACATTTATACGGCTTAGTGGTTAAGGAGTGCTTGAGGATGCTCCTCCCACTAAAATCAGTGTTGTAACTGTACATCGTTTCTACACATATAAGTGCAGGAATCATGTGACTTCATGCAGCATGAAACTCTTATAAGATGGAAAATCTATGATCTGAAGAAAGCCATAGATCAAACAGTGAAATGTTTTTTTACCTTGTATGGCTCATTGTCAGTACGAAATTCTATGCCAGGGATATCACGTAACCAAACTGGGAAACCACTGCACAAATGCATGACAAAAGGACAGATTAATAAACATCATGAATAATACTAAGTATTTTTTTTCTTAAACACGCAGGAGAGCTGCTAAATAGGGTAAACGTAATAAAAAATAATTGTGCAAAGCTGTAACCATGCAATTACTAAGATAATGCTTATTATTACAGAAACTACTGACGTTATGTTTAATGTAGAGGGAGAGAAAACTCAAACGACAATCTACCATCAAAAGCTCAATTGCACAAGGAAGAAGAAAATTTGTAACTCTGAAATATAATAACTGGGGCCTCTAAAGTACATAAGTGTAGCTCGTAACGTGTTTAAATTAGCTACATTTATGAGTGCAACTGTGAAGTTTGATTGCTTTGATAAGTGGCAGCTATGAGATAAAAATAAGGAGGTATACCAATTATAGAGCACCTCCTATGATTAACCATTTCCTTTTTTTGTGTGGGTGATAATTAGCCTTTTCCAGTGCCACTGTATATTAGTAGAAATAAATTATTTGATTTGATGAACTCTTGACATACACCAACTGTGGTGTTCCCTTACGACAGTAGAACTACATTTTTGTTCACAAACACCTCTTCCTCTACGTCTCCAGAGCTTCACCAGCTTCCCTTTTTTAATGAAGGAGGGCAAAATATGTCATCCTCCTAAAATGTAGGACATGTGAAGTGTCATCCAAATGCTATGGAAATCATGCGTATTCGGCCCATTTAACATCCAATGGTTACTTACTGAGGTAGCTAAGGTAAACGTTCTCAGACATAGTGATTGACTTAAGCCTATACAGACAAGCTAGAAAGGATTATGTTAGTTGTAAAATGATGCGTATGTGCATGAAGACAACAAACACATGTCCGTGTATACCAATAATCAAAAAATAGAGCAAGAAAAAAAATTATAACACAACTGAAAACTCTAGTAATTAGTACGGATGTGATCAAGATATTTCAAAAGTCCACTGTCAAGATATAAACAGACCCGAAATTCCATTCAGCACAAGCATATGGGCCGATACGAAGGAGAAAAAATAGGCCTTCAGCAGCAACCAGCTTCACAAATCTCACAAGATCAAATCTGTCTTCAAAGTAATACTGGGAAAAATGGAAGATGCATAAGTTCATATTCAAGGACAAAATATGTACAACTGAAGTAAACAAGTAGGCAACTACATTACCTGACCTTTGGCTGGTTCATGCCCATTCCAAAAGACATATGTCTCAATTACATCTGCACCACCTTCCTTGCACTTTGCAATTATACTAGGCCACATCTAGCACAATTTGCAAGAATTTAGTTAGAGCTACAAGCAATACAAACACCGTATTCCTGGGCAAACAAAGAACAATGCTAATCGCTCAGCAATTAATTTCATGCAGCACCCAGCTATTTGAAGCACAAGAAAACTACCAAAATCTGATGTCCATACGATAATGAAACTCAGTCTCACACGGACGCCTCAAGAAGAGCCAGTGTGAAAATCTCTTGACACCCTCACGCACACCAGTGTCAGTTACAATTCCATCTGGCTCGCTAACCGCAAACGAGCTTCGAAGGAAGTTCATGGAGGAGCTAGCCATGGTTATCCACGGTGCTATGAAGAAAATATACTCGGGTTTTCAGTCTATCCTAGTTTAACTTCTTTTTATTATGGGAAAAACACCAATTCTGTTCGTCTCTGCTCAATTGCAGCAGCCCCGACCACCACGGATCAAACCACACAAATCCCACATTTCCGCCGCCCCAACTCGAGCCTGATCAGGCATGAGTAAGCTCTTTGGCGGGGCGGCCTGCGATATTGCGGCATTGAGGTAATGGAATAAACTCGCTCCGATAAGAGGGGGAAAACTACAAGGGGTTCCGCCCGATGCCAACAACTCCACCAGACGCTGCATTTTTTTCCGGTGGCACCAGACGCTGCCCTTGCACAAGCCGCGGACGGGATCCTCACCTCGGGTGTGGCGCGGGGGTAGTGTACTCCCGCTGAGACGAGCATCCTCCGCTGCCCGCCGATGCGCACTGCGCGATGGTCGTAGCTCACGTTGAACGGCTCGAAGTAGGGGCCATCCGACTCCGTCCCCCTCCCAACCACCTGGCTCAGCTCCCCCGCCGCTGATGCTGAGACGGTGAAGTAACCGACGACGAGGAGGAGGAGGAGGGGGAGCAAGGGGGGCCCAAATCGCGAGGGCGGCGGCGAGGCGGCCATGGCCAGAAGCAGAGTAGAAAAGCACAGGGGGTACCGAGATAGTACTCACTCCTTTCCGGTTATAGGGCTCATCTTAAAAAGTTTGTTTTTCTGTTTTATAGAATGAGCCCTGGAAACGAACCCGACTCATTACATTCCATTTGGTGACACCAACCACACATAAAGTCTCAATTCTATTACTACCATCATATGTTCGAATTTCAAGGTGTATTCAATCACTGCATGTAAGAGCATCTCCAGCCGCGCCGCCAGAACGGCCTCCCCAGACGCTTTTTTCGCGCCGGCGGTGAAAAAATGGCCCCGCCCCCAGAAACTCGATTTTCGCCGGCCTGGGCCGAAATCAGCGCCGGCGGACTCAGGCCGAACCCGGCGCGCTGGGGGGCGCCGGGGCGAGTGGTTTTGGCGCGAAGCAACCGCGGGCCCGCCGAGTCAGCGAGACGGGCGCTTCGTCGCCCTCATCGCCTCGGTTCCCGCGGGAATCAATGCTAAGACTGCCGCGCTGCCGCCGCCGGTCAGCCTTGCCATTGATTTCTCACGGGCGGCGCGTCACGGGGCGGTGCGGCGTCGCCTCCCTCCCGCCACGCGTACATACGGGCGCGGCTATATAAGCCGACGCTCTCCCTCGCCTCAGGCCACACCAGCCCTCACCGCCGAGCCCTCTCCCTCTCCCTCTGCCGTGCACTGCCGCCTCCGAGCCCTCCCTCCCCCGATTTCTTTTTTTAGTTATATTTGTTATGTAAACGCGTCGCGAACATGTAATATATGCCAAAATTTGCCGAAATTTAGCCGTGTTTAACCGAACTTCGCCGAACGTTTTTTCTTCTGGAAAAATTAGACGCGCCTGGGGGCGGCCCTGGGGACGGCGACTGGGGGGCAACTCGCCCCCAAGCCAATTTTTTTTCGCCGGCTCGCCCTCAGGCGGCGATTTTAGGCGCCCCTGGGGGGCCAACAGCTGGAGATGCTCTAAGGATGAAGAAAAAATTCATCAATGCATGTAAAAGTTCTTGGTCATTAAGTGGTCATGCATGCATGCGGTGTAAGTAATGCATTGATATACATAAATTTTTGAGAAAAATAAGAGTATTAATTAGTACTTTTGCAAACTACGGAATTAATTCCACCATTCATCATCTTCCTTGGTTGAAGAGATTTTTAAATTAAGCCCTGTAAACCAGAAAGGAGGGAGTATAACAGAGGCGAGCGGCGGATGAAGTGAGGTTTTCTTATTTTATTAATTTATTTTGGATAATTTTGTTTTAGGGGAAGCTCTGACTAGGACAATGGTTGCAAACAAAAACAACGGGAAACTTCACAAGATCAATCGGTAAATTTGCAATTTGGAGAGCATGAAACAAGATCCTAAAACTCAGGCCCAAGATAATTTGCAGTCCGCAGGCTACATCGAACGAACAAAATAACCTTACGCAAAATAAAGAAATTCTTGTCCCCTATGGCTCTTTTAACCATTGGTATTGGAAACCATGAGAACGGGATGACTGTCAAGGATCAAAAGTAAGGAATCGGACTCATATTCATCATGATCTCTTTTCATTGTTCGTATCCTTTTGAACCGGTCTCTTACTTTTCCTACTGGCAGACAAATCAAATTTACCGATCAGGATTATATAACATCTATGCAAATATGATTGCCACACATTTGTACCATGTAGACACAAAACGAATAGCCACCCAATCATGATGAGTTTTGCAGACTTTGAGCCTCAAAGGTTTACACTAAAAATTGCGACATCATTTGAGTACTCACTTGTGGCAAGGGCACCTACAAGGAAGAATCGGGATTGCTAGGAGCTGATATGCTTCTGGAAAAGAAAATGCATTTGGTTTAACCTGGACGCCTTGAGAAAAACTCATATATAAAAAGATATTTTCTGCTATGTACACCTACCCAATAGAGATTGCTAATGTATAAGAAGTGCAACACTATTTACTTATAGAAATGAAACAAACTTATATCTAAATGAATCACCTGGTGTGGTATCATGAACTATGTGAAAACCTATAAGTAACAAGTATCAATATATTGATAAAAGCAAACAACTTTATCTTGGAAACAAAACAAAACAAAACAAGGTCTGAATTTCTCAATAATACTCTTATGATGCAGGTAATCTGTTTTTGAACCTTGATTCATAAATCTAATTCCAAGCATATGTCTATTAAGTAAACTGTAGTATGACCAACACCAAACTTTTTTTATGTTGCAACTTATGAGACAACTCCGCCTCCGCCTCCGCCTACGCCTCCTAGCCGCGCCTCTTAGCCGCGCCGGTGGCCACTCCGGCCCCGGCGGCCACCACCTAGCCTCCACCGGTGGTCACTCCGGCCCCTGTGCCCACATCAATTCTCTGCCTCATTGTCACTCGCTCAAGTCTGATCTCCATCTCCGTGATGGCTCTCTCTGACCTCAAGTTCGAGCAAGGTTTGGCCTTTGAAGCCTACATCTGGAAGCAATTTGGGGTTCCAATCAATCATTTCGACGGGGGAAAACTCAAGGAATTCTTCCTGGTGGCACGGGTGACTCGTTCTAAACTTCGTATCAACTCTGAGTCGGTTAGTCTCATGCTCCAATCTTGCTTTGGGGGTCATGCTTCTCGTTTCAAAGTTTCGTACCTTCAAAATTGGTCGTTCAAATTCAGCGCTTCCTCAAAAAGTGTGGGTTTTGCCATCATCAAAGGGGGAAATTGCGTCAATGATCTCTTTAGTTTGGGGTTTTTCCTTTGGGGCAATGGTGGACCAGATTCCCGCAAAGAGTTCAGGCTGTACCAGCAAGAACTTGACCAGGAATGGACTGTAGTCAATCGTTCTGGTGATCGCCGGTCTTATTCCGAAGCTGTTCAAACCCCAAGAATCTTTACTGGAAATAATTCCACCATTCGTTCTCCGCTTGGATCTCCGGTCAGATCTCTGCCTGGATCGCCGATCAGATCCGGTGCTAATCGATCCCTTTCAGTTTCCCAGCGCCTGGCTCAATCAGTGGCACCATCACACCAGGTGTTAACTGCGCCCAATAATGTGGCGATCGGAGGGGCGGGATCCACGGGTTTTCAAAATTCTGGGCCGGCCCATGCTGCTAGGGAGCCCAGCACTCTTTTCTGTATTCGCTGCCTTGATGTGGACCACCTTCGGCCTGGTTGCAAGAATAAAATCCGTTGTAGAGGATGCCTTCGCCTGGGCCATATCAAAGAGAATTGCAGATTTGGAGGTGCGAATTCCGAGCCGACGCCTCGCATTCAACCGCCTCTACTGCAGCAGCCACATTTGGCTACTGACCGTGACTCGTGTCAATCGACGCATTTAACCCCACCTGTCAGAGAGGGCATCATCCTCCCTGTTCAGTCAAATCAAGCCATTACCGCCGGTGCCCACTCGCATTCCCACCACTCTCCTCCTTCTCAACAGCAACCAGCTCGCTCTTCGAGGGTTTCGGCGGACGCGGCGACTCTGCTCTCGCCGGCAATGGTGTCGTTCCCCTTTGACCCTACGCCATTCCTCCCTGAGGGTTTCCATGCGATTGAGGTGGAAGGAAGGACGGCGCGCCATCACGTGCTCCATGGCAACCTTGTGTCAGCCAATGAAGATCTTGCCATTGCAACAATCATCCCCATGCCCCAAGGAGAAGTAAGTTTTCTCAACGTCCGTGAGATCCTCCTTGAGTTTCTACAATCCAAGCGCATTGGGGTCTCGGAGGTGACGAAGTGTCCCTTTGGACAAGCTTTTGTGAGGGTTCGCAGTGCGGCTGACAGAGATTTTCTAGTTAATAGAGGGACGCATGCGTATGATGACATTCATATTGTCTTTCAAAGGCACAATGAGGGGCTGAATTGGAAGAACTTTAATCTAAATCGTGATGTCTGGCTCATGGTTGTCGGTTTCCCTATTGATTTAAGGAGTTTTCATGAGCTGTCTAATGCCACTGCAAGTTTCGGACAGTTGATGGTCTGGGACAGATACAAATCAAGTGATGCTGCGGTAGCACTGAAAGTGAAAGTTGATGCACTCAAAGATGTCCCGGCTAGTCTTGTGGTCTCTGGGCCAAGAATTTCAGTGGCCAATCTTGGACTTGCCCTGTTGTGATTGTCGACGACAACCCTATTGGAGTTCCACCACTTGATGAAGACCCAGTTCCTACAGATGGCAACCCCCACCCAAGGCCACCACAACAGTTCCACCATCCCAATCAGAACAATCTTATGGTTGGGTTGTTGCCTTTCACCTCCTGCAACCTGAGCAACAGATTCTAACTGTAATTGAGGAAGTTCCAGCTCACAATGATGAAGATGAAGGCTGGGGTCACTGGGCTATGCCACAACAACAACATCTTCCTGTTGATGTGAAAATTCAAGCTGGTGAGTTTCTGGCTCTAGATGACTTAATGGGGCCTCTTGAAGTTCAGGTTGTGCAGCCTGAAGATGATTGAGGGAGTCCTGGATTAGGGGGTGTTCGGATAGCCGGACTATACCTTCAGCCGGACTCCAGGACTATGAAGATACAAGATTGAAGACTTCGTCCCGTGTCCGGAAGGATCTTTTCTTGGCGTGGAAGGCAATCTAGGCGTGCGGATATTCAATATCTCCTACCATTGTAACCGACTCTGTGTAACCCTAACCCTATCCGGTGTCTATATAAACCGGAGGGTTGTAGTCCGTAGGACGAACCATCATCGTACACAATCATACCATAGGATAGCTTCTAGGGTTTAGCCTCCTTGATCTCGTGGTAGATCTACTCTTGTACTACCCATATCATCAATATTAATCTAGCAGGAGTAGGGTTTTACCTCCATTGAGAGGGCCCGAACCTGGGTAAAATAAAGTGTCCCTTGTCTCCTATTACCATCCGACCTTGACGCACAGTTCGGGACCCCCTACCCGAGATCCGCCGGTTTTGACACCGACATTGGTGCTTTCATTGAGAGTTCCTCTGTGTCGTCGCTTTTAGGCCCGATGGCTCCTTTGATCATCAACAACGATGAGGTCCAGGGTGAGACTTTCCTCCCCGAACAAATCTTCGTCTTCGGCGGCTTCGCTCTGCGGGCCAATTCGCTTGGTCGTCTGGAGCAGATCGAAAGCTACGCCCCTGGCCATCAAGTCAGGTTTGGAAGCTTAAACTACACGACAGATATCCGCGGAGACTTGGTCTTCGACGGGTTCGAGCCACAACCCAGCGCGCCGCACTACCTCGAGGGGCATGATATAGCTCTGCCTTCGAATAGTACCCTGGAGGCCGCACACGCACCGGCCCCGATCCTCGACTCGGAGCCCGCTGCGTTCTTTGAGGATGAACGGTTGGACGTCACCTCGGGGGCTGTGATCTTGAAGGCGATCGAGCCGAACGCCAGCCCCGTACTCCGCACGGCCCATGACTCCAAGGAGTCGGATTCTTCTCCGAACTCCGGGCCTCCCGTGCCCCTGCCGATCGAATCCGATTGGGCGCCTATAATGGAGTTCACCGCCGCGGACATCTTTCAGCACTCACCTTTCGGTGATATCCTGAAGTCTCTCAAGTCTCTCTCTCTGACAGGAGAGCCCAGGCCGGACTATGGTCTGCGAGGTTGGGATTCGGACGACGAAGAAATTCAAAGCCCACCCACCACCCACTTAATAGCCACTGTCGATGATTTAATCGACATACTTGACTTCGGCTCTGAAGACTTTGACGGTATGGACGACGAAGGAGGAGACGAACAAGAACCAGCACCTGTAGGGCGCTGGACCGCCACCTCGTCATATGACATATATATGGTGGACGCTCCAAAGGATGGAGATGGCGATGGAACAACGGAGGATGACACCTCGAAAAAACAGCCAAAATGCCGGAGTCAACGGCGCCGCTCTAAATCCCGCCACAGGAGAAACGGTGATTCCGGCACGGGAGATAATACTACCCCGGATAGCGCCGAAGAACACCAAATCCAGCAAGATTCGGCGCAGGAAGATGGAAAAGCCAACCCTCATGAGAGAGCGGCAGAGCGAGAGGTTGAGAATGATAACTACATGCCTCCCTCCAAAGACGAGTCAAGCCTCGACGACGACGAAATCATCGTACCATCAGACCCCGCCGAACAAGAGCGTTTTAAATGCAGGCTTCTAGCCACGGCGAACAGCCTAAAGAAAAAGCAGCAACAGCTTAGAGCTGATCAAGATTTGCTAGCTGATAGATGGACTGAAGTCCTTGCGGCCGAAGAGTATGAACTCGAGCGCCCCTCCAAAAATTATCCTAAGCGTAGGCCGCTACCCCAATCAGAGAGGGAAACACCTACATTACCAATGCAGGACATGGCAGACCGGCCACCTCGCGGCCGCGACAGAGAGGCCTGTCGAACCTCTAAGCAAGCCATGCCCCGGTGCCGTTCAACTAAGGCACGGGAAAATGAGCCAGACCTGCGAGACGTACTGGAGGATAAAGCAAGGCAAACAAGATCAATCTATGGATCGCGCGGACGCCCGACGACACGTGATGATCTTCACTCCGGACACAATAAATCCGGCCGGGCCGAACACAACAGGCATAGCTCTTCCGAGCTGCGTCGTGACATAGCCCAGTACAGGGGCTCCGCACACCCACTATACTTCACAGATGAAGTAATGGATCATAAAATCCCAGAGGGTTTCAAACCCGTCAACATCGAGTCGTACGATGGTACGACAGATCCGGCAGTATGGATTGAGGATTATCTCCTTCACATCCACATGGCACGTGGCGACGATCTACACGCCATCAAATATCTCCCCCTTAAGCTCAAGGGACCAGCCCGGCACTGGCTTAACAGCCTACCAGCGGACTCAATCGGTTCCTGGGGAGACCTGGAAGCCGCATTCCTCGACAACTTCCAGGGGACCTATGTGCGGCCATCGGACGCCGACGACCTAAGCCACATAATTCAGCAGCCAGAAGAATCGGCCAGGCAATTCTGGACACGGTTCCTAACAAAGAAAAATCAGATAGTCGATTGTCCGGACGCAGAGGCCCTAGCAGCCTTCAAACATAATATCCGCGACGAGTGGCTTGTCCGGCACCTGGGACAGGAAAAGCCGAAATCTATGGCAGCCCTCACGACACTCATGACCCGCTTTTGCGCGGGCGAAGATAGCTGGCTAGCTCGCAACAACAACTTATCGAAGAACCCTAGTAATTCGGATACCAAGGAGAAAAGTGGCAGGACACGTCGAAATAAGCAAAAGCGCCGCGTTAGCAGCGACAGCAATGAGGATACGGCAGTAAATGTGGGATTCAGAGGCTATAAATCCGGTCAACGGAAAAAGCCATTTAAAAAGAATACCCAGGGCCCGTCCAGTTTGGACCGGATACTCGACCGCTCGTGCCAGATTCATGGCACCCCCGAAAGGCCAGCCAAGCATACCAACAGGGATTGTTGGGTGTTCAAGCAGGCAGGCAAGTTAAGAGCCGAACACAAAGACAAGGGGCTGCATAGCAACGACGAGGAGGAGCCCAGGCCGCCGAACAACAATGGACAGAAGGGGTTTTCCCCACAAGTGCGGACGGTGAACATGATATACGCGACCCACATTCCCAAGAGGGAGCGGAAGCGTGCGCTACGGGACGTATACGCGATGGAGCCAGTCGCCCCAAAGTTCAACCCATGGTCCTCCTGCCCGATCACTTTTGATCGAAGGGACCACCCCACTAGCATCCGTCATGGCGGTTTTGCCGCATTGGTTCTTGACCCAATCATTGACGGATTTCATCTCACAAGAGTCCTCATGTACGGCGGCAGTAGCCTGAACCTGCTTTATCAGGATACAGTGCGGAAAATGGGCATAGATCCATCAAGGATCAAGCCCACAAGGACGACCTTTAAAGGCGTCATACCAGGTGTAGAGGCCAATTGCACATGCTCGGTAACACTTGATGTGGTCTTCGGATAACTTCCGAAGCGAAGAGTTAATCTTCGATATAGTCCCGTTCCGCAGTGGCTATCACGCCCTGCTCGGACGAACCGCATTCGCTAAATTCAATGCGGTGCCGCACTATGCATATCTCAAGCTCAAGATGCCAGGCCCTCGAGGAGTAATTATGGTCAACAGAAACATAGAACGCTCCATCCGTACGGAGGAGCACACGGCGGCCCTCATAGCGGAAGTACAAAGCAGCCTTTCAAGGCAACTCTCCAGTCCGGCCGTTAAAAAGCCGGACAATGCAAAGCGCGCCCGGAGTAACCTGCAATAAGACCGACTGGCACGTTCAGAGCAAGCGTAGCAATACGGCCCCAACCCCAGCCATCGCAACATAGCGGAGCTAGTACCTTGAGTACACAATTACGCCCTCAAAATTCCATGGGCACAGGGGAAGGGGCACATTAACGGCATGCTTACAATACGGCGTCAAACGTACTAGGGGCTGCCGGATTTTTCTTTTTTTACTTTCAGGACTCCATACTCTGGATAACCTGTTCGGCTTCGCTGCCGCACAGACGATGCAAGATCCAGGAAAGCAGACAAAGCTACGCCGCATTACGGAACTCTCAGGTGGTCTCTATTTCGAGCGATATATCTGTTTCTAAATTCCGTGGCCTGCGCCTGGTCAAGACATGTTAAATAGTCTAATATCTTTTTTGCTTATCGCACTACTTGTATCGTTCGGCTTTGATAAATAGCCTCTCTATAAACAATGCATAGCTTTTCGCCTATTTTTTGCGTTGTCCTCTTTTAATATATATGTTCATTAAAAAAAACATGATCGCAACCGTACACCATGGTACGGCAAAACACGCCAGGGGCTTCTTTACCCTTCTATCTGGTGTGAGAAGTCCGTACACTTTACAAGTGCGGCACCCCGAACTTATAGCACTATATGCATCGGCTCCGAATCATGATTTTGGTCACATGTTGGGTTTGCCCGGCTCCTATGTTTTGGTGCCTTACGTTCCGCTATATCGGCTAAGGTAGCACTAGGAGAACCACTGCGATTGTGCCCCAGTTCAGGTGGGTTAAGCACCTCAGTGGAGAAAGCTAAAACAGACTGTCATGATAAGGCGTGAGACCGGTCGCTGTTCGAGAGGTTTTTCGAGTCCTTAAAGACTTATGCCACTTCGAGCGAGGAGCTGGCTATGTCCGGCCAAAGGCGTGGATAGCGCCCCGAATTCGGCCTTCCGAACTAGGGGCTTTGCCGAAATTTAAAATTATAACGTTCTATGGCTAAGTGAGAGTGTTCAAGCATTATAGTCCGATTGCCTGGTTCGTTGTGCTAAGCGCCTCCCTCGAAGGACCCAACTATGGGAAAAAGAGCCCTCAGGTTTATCCCGAACACCCCAGCACTAGTGGCATGGGGGCAGAAGCCGACGACTGGCCATCTCTCGATTTTTGATAAACGGACGCACAGAAAATAATATTTTAAATTCAATAAGCATTGCTTAGCGCATATGAACAAGTTTTCAGCGCACAGGATACAAACGAGCGAGTTCATTCAAATAATACATCTTTAGTACATTCATCCGCGACAAGGCGGGCTCCGGCAAGAACTTCCTTGTAGTAGTTCTCGGGCTTGCGATGCTCCCTCCCCGGCGGCGACCCGTCCTTCACCAGCTTCTCTCCGTCCAGCTTACCCCAGTGTACCCTTACACGGGCAAGGGCCCTCCGGGCACCTTCAATGCAGACGGAGCGCTTGATGACCTCAAGCCATGGACAGGCCTCCACCAGCCGCCGCACTAGCTCGAAATAGCTCCCAGGCAGGGCCTCTCCGGGCCACAGCCGAACTAGTAAGCCCTTCATGGCCTGTTCGGCCGCCTTGTGGAGCTCGACCAGCTGTTTCAGCTGATCGCTCAAAGGCACAAGGTGTCCGGCCTCAGAATACTGAGACCAGAACACACTCTCCGTCGAGCTGCCCTCTTCAGCTCGGTAGAACGCGGCGGCGTCGGATACGCTGCGGGGAAGATCGGCGAACGCCCCTGGAGAACTCCGGTTTCGGGTAAGTAACAGGTAGTTTACTTTTATATTCCTACTTTGCATTAAGAATGCCTTACCCGTTGCTATCTTTTTCACCTCCTCCAACTCTTGGAGGGCCTTTTGGGCTTCGGCCTTGGCACTCTTGGCAGTCTCAAGGGCCGACGCGAGCTCGGATGCTTGCGCTCTTGACTCAAGCTCCAAACTCTCATGTTTTTTCATGAGAGCTTGCAGCTCTTGCTGCACCTCGCCGACCTGAACCCCAAGCCTTTCTCGCTCGGCGCGCTCCTCGGTCGTTTTCTTTCCAGCCTCATCCAGCGCCTGCTTCAGGGTTGCCACCTCGGTTGTGGCCCCTACAATAAGCAGTACAATCCTGTTATTTCTTTCTGCAATCAAGCCTCTCTATAGGCACCTTTTTTCTTTTTTTAGGGTATTTCTTACCTTCTTTCTCCTCGAGCTGCCGTTTGGCAAGGTCGAGCTCTTGCTCGGTCCGCCCGGGGTCCTTTTTAAGGACATCCACCTGCGCAGTCAGTGCGGCGGTGGACAGCAGCGAAGCCTGCATACGCATATTTGACTTTTTGTTGTTAGACTCCTGCGAAAATTACTAGATCCTCTATTCGGCTTTTCTTTCCGAACACCGAACAGAGCATCAGGGGCTACTGTCTATGCGGTAAATAATTTGACATATTTTTACTTACCTCGAAGCCTGTTAGAAGGCTAGCGCAAGCTTCAATCAGTCCGCTCTTGGCGGACTGAACCCTTTGGATCACCGTACTCATAACAGTACGGTGCTCCTCGTCGATGGCGGCACCCTCAAGCACCTCCAGCAGATTGTCCGGCGCCTCTGGTTGGACGGAGGTCGCCGGCTTAGATGGCTTACTCCTCTTGGAAGGAGTTCGCCCACCACGGACCAGGACTGTCGAGTCCGGCGTGGTGTCCGGCACAAAGCCGGACTTGGAGCCCTGGGGGGTTTCATCCCCTTTACTCCTAGGGTCCGGAGGATTGCCTTGCGGCTCCTCCAGGACTATCTCCTCCTGCCCTGGAGCTTGGCGGGGCGCCACTTCGGCGTCGTCCGCCCTGCAGGGGGAGACAGCGGGCGGAACAGAGTTCACGTCCGACGAATCCAAGGAGCCGCTCGACGAATCGTCGAGTTCGGCCCGGGGCGGGCTGCATAAATTACGAGTGACATTAGGGAAAGCCGCGCATTAAAAGAATATCATGAGTCACTCTAGTACATAAATACTTACGATTTCGCCGGACGCTTGGTTCTGTACAGCCACTCCTCTCCGCCCTCTTCGGCGTCATGGGAGTAGTCCGGCGGAGGGGTCTTCCTTTTCCTCGACCCCTCGACCTCCCCCGTTGGGGTGGCCTTCTTCTTCTTTTCTCCCCTCGCTGGGGGGGAGAGCTTCCTTGCTCCTCCTCCTCGTTTTCACGAGAGGAGAGCATCGCGGACTCGTCAGATGACGAGTCCGACACCACCATGTTGCGGGAACTTTTTCGAGTCCCGGTGGTTTTCTTCTTCTTGGCCTTCTTCTCCGGCACCACATAAGGTGCCAGAGTCAACAACTTCACTAGGAGAGCTGGGGCCGGGTCTTCGGGCAGGGGAGCCAGACAGTTAATTGGTCCGGATATCTTCCGCCAAGCCTGTCAAAGGTAAAGGGAGTTTAGATCCCGCATAGAGTTAATCTATGAAGAAGAGCTTAACTAACCTGTCAAAGGTATAGATAGCTTACCTCGCTAGCATTGCGCTGCGAGCTGTATCCGCGATCCTCGGAAGCGGATGCGGGGGACTCAGCGCCTTTGGTCAGCACCTTCCAGACGTCTTCATACGTCATGTCGAAGAGCCTGCTGAGGGTTTGGTGCTGCGCCGGGTCGAATTCCTGCAAAGTAAAATCCCATTGTTGGCACGGGAGGATCCGGCGAACGAGCATGACCTGGATCACATTGATCAGCCGGATTGGCTTGTTCACCAGGGACTGGATGCACGTTTGCAACCCAGTCACTCCTTCCTCGTTGCCCCATGACAGGCCCGTCTCTTTCCATGACGTGAGCCGCGTGGGGGGTCCGGATCTGAACTCGGGGGCTGTGACCCATTTCGGATCGCGTGGCTCGGTGATGTAAAACCACCCGGCCTGCCACCCCTTTAGGGACTCCACATAGGAGCCATCGAACCAGAGGACGTTGGGCATCTTGCCGGCCCTAGCGCCTCCGCACTCCGCCTGGGTGCCGGACACCACCTTGGGCTTGATGTTGAGGGTCTTGAGCCAGAGGCCGAAGTGGGGGCGGACGCGGAGAAAGGCCTCACACACGACGATAAACGCCGAGATGTTGAGGACAAAGTTCGGGGCCAGATCGTGGAAATCCAGGCCGTAGTAGAACATGAGCCCCCGGACAAATGGGTGAAGTGGAAAGCCTAGTCCGCGGAGGAAGTGGGGAAGAAAAACTACCCTCTCATGGGGCCCTGGGGTAGGAAGAAGCTGCCCCTTCTCAGGAAGCCGATGTGGGATGTCCTTGGACAAGTATCCGGCTTTCCTTAGCTTTTTTACTTGGGCCTCCGTAACGGAGGAGGCCATCCACTTGCCTCCTGCTCCGGACATTGTTGGAGAAGGTTGAGGAAGAAAGAGCGGACTTGGGCGCTGGAGCTTGAGTGCGCAAGAGATGGATTGGCAGAGGAGGAAGAAGGCGTAGGTTAAAAAGGTGAATCCTTATCCCTTTATACAAGCGGGTGCGGTTAGGCATCCCCACCTACCTAATAAAACTCACTTGCCTCCCAAGCACCATGGTAAATGGCGCGGTTGGGTTACCCACGTCCGTATTGATGAGAATCCCGTTAAAGGGGGCACACGATCTCTGCTTTGACAAGACGTGCCAAGGAAACTGCCTCGCTAAACACGCTGAGGTGGAACGATGAAAACAATTTATATAAAGAGCTTGGTTGCAGTGTTATGACGCACTGCGGAATACGTCAGCAGATTTGATTTGTGTTAATATTATTCTCTATATGGCAATATGTGGAAACTTATTTTGCAGAGCCGGACACTATTTTTGGTGTTTGTAATCTTCTTGAAGAACTTGGAGGAGGAACCCGCCTTGCAATGCCGAAGACAATCTGCGCGCCGGACTCGTCGTCATTGAAGCCTGGTTCAGGGGCTACTGAGGGAGTCCTGGATTAGGGGGTGTTCGGATAGCCGGACTACACCTTCAGCCGGACTCCAGGACTATGAAGATACAAGATTGAAGACTTCGTCCCGTGTCCGGAAGGATCTTTTCTTGGCGTGGAAGGCAAGCTAGGCGTGCGGATATTCAAGATCTCCTACCATTGTAACCGACTCTGTGTAACCCTAACCCTATCCGGTGTCTATATAAACCGAAGGGTTGTAGTCCGTAGGACGAACCATCATCGTACACAATCATACCATAGGCTAGCTTCTAGGGTTTAGCCTCCTTGATCTCGTGGTAGATCTACTCTTGTACTACCCATATCATCAATATTAATCTAGCAGGAGTAGGGTTTTACCTCCATCGAGAGGGCCCAAACCTGGGTAAAATAAAGTGTCCCTTGTCTCCTGTTACCATCCGACCTTGACGCACAGTTCGGGACCCCCTACCCGAGATCCGCCGGTTTTCACACCGACAATGATCACAGTGGTCTCACTCTTTCCTTGGGTCTGCCAAGTGCAAATGTCAGTTCTGCTGAGTCTGCTATTGGTGCACCAGGCATTCCAGATTTGGATGAGCTTCTGGCACCCCTTGTTCTACCTGAAGTCCAACCAGTTATATCTGTGGCACATATAGCTTTGGATCTTAATCAACCCATTGAACAGCTACCCCTGGAGGACTTTGCAATTCCTCAAATTTATCTGCTTGCTGATGACAATCTTCCTCTGCCTCCAAGAGACATGCCAGTTCTAGAGCCACTCTTACAACATATGCTGCTGCCAATAGATGTTGCTGCTGCCACCAATTATGCTGCAGATGAGATTGGGGCTTCTGCTGCTGCCCCTCCTACTGTTGTAGCTGAAGTTGCAGTTGCACCTGTGACCACTGAAAGATTTGGCTGATGCTGCTCCCAAACCTGCTACTCCAACACAGATACCAGGCATGGAACCCAGCACTGTGGCTCCAGTCCCTTTGGCCAATATGGATGATGCTGACCCTGAGCAGCTTGTTCCTCACAATCCAAATGCAGAAATAAATCAAAATGCAGAGATTTCCAGTTCCTCAGCAGGTAACAGTTTAGAGGCCCCTCCTGGATTCCCTTACCCTATTTTCAATGCAAGCTTTGCTGGCAAGGACATTCAGTTACTGTCATCTGCATCCTCAGGTCAGGATGAGGAGTTCCTCTCCAAAGAAGGGTTGGAGATTTGGAAGGCTCGCTTTGCTCCTATGGACTCAACAGATAAAGTTACTCAGGTACCTATTGAGTGGTGTAAATTCATCATTTTTGCCTTAGTGTCTGTGGATAACTTTGACTGGGCAAAATCTTTACTTGCATCTCAATTATGGACTTATATCATTGAAGGTTCTGTCAGTAATCAAACTCTACCATTTGTAATTCCTGAAAAGTGTCAAAGTGAGCAGATTCTTTGTTGTAAGAATTTAGTTGAGGAGCCAGAAGTTTCTTTTAATGTTGCTTCTACTCCCCAGGCTTTGCACAGGAGCAGCACCCCTCCTCTGCCACCTGCCAGTACCTCTCTTGCTCACACACAAAGGAAGAGGAAGGATAAAGCTCTTACGGTGGAAACTGAGGTAAGAAGGAGCTTCAGACTGAAAGCTTTAAACAATGGTTTCAGGAGGAAGTCATGCTCAGATAAAATTGCTTTCCCTGTTCTACTGATCCTCCTGCCATTACCACTAAGATAGTAAAGAACCTGGCTGTTTCCTTTTGCAAGGCTGCTGCAAAGGACTGTTCTGAGGAGATGCTGCACCAGCCCAAGAAGAAGAAGGAGGCTAAGGTTGCTGCCAAAGGAACCTCCAAGAAGGTTGTTTTCAAGCCTTAAGCTAGCTTTCTGAAGAAAACATGTTAGCATCAAGAAGTTTTAGATCTGGGGATATGTTGCACTTTTGGAATGGACTTTTAATGCTGCTTATGAGAGACTATGCTTTTGTAATGACTCTGAATTCTGAAATGAGAGACAGTTCCATTATTATTTATCTATGTGCTGAATGGACCTGGTGTATTATGCAAAGCTATGGTATCCTGTTCTGTTATGTTGAAAGATTGCTTGTTATCTTGCATGCTTGGTGTTCCTTACAAGGTTCCTTGAGAGAAACAGTACTAGTTACAGTCCACACTTTATTTGAACATGAATCGAGACTGGAATATTCTCAATTGGAATATCAGAGGTATTAATGACAGTAACAAATGGCTTTCACTTCGAAACAAGATTATTGAGGCTAATGCAGATATAGTTTGCCTGCAAGAAACAAAGAAAGAGCACTTTGACTTCAAATACATCAAAAACTTCTACCCCAACAGGATCAATTGTTTTTATTTTCTACCCTCTATGGGTGCTTCTGGTGGTCTTCTCATTACCTGGAATGGCAGCATTTTTGAGGGGGAAACTTTGTTTCAAAATGAAATTTCTCTCTCAATCAGGTTTACATCTAAGCTCTCTGGTGAGTCTTGGATTCTCACCAATATTTATGGTCCTTGCCAAGGTGCAGTCAGGGAAGAATTTCTCAATTGGTTCAGCAACATCCAAATGCCTGATGAGACAAAGTGGATGATTTTGGGTGATTTCAACTACATTAGGTACCCACACAACAGAAGCAGGGCTGGGGGTAACTTCTCAGATATGTTAAAATTCAATGATGCCATCAATAGCCTGGCACTGGTTGAAATCCCACTAAAAGGGAGGAGTTTTACCTGGAGCAACATGCAACAAGCACCTTTACTGGAAAAATTAGACTGGGTGTTCACTTCCGAATCCTGGACATCTCACTTTCCTAATACTCTGGTTCTTCCTCTATCAAAGCATGTCTCAGATCACATACCATGTCAGGTGCAAATTGGAACTCATATTCCCATGTCTAAAATCTTCAAGTTTGAAAATTATTGGCTGCAAATTAAGGGTTTCAAAGATATTGTAAGGCAAAATTGGGAGCAGGCCATCCATATCCAAGACAGTGCAAAGAGAATTACTGCCAAATTCAAAAGACTAAGGAAATGTCTCAAAATCTGGGCCAAGTCAATTTCTCAACTCAGTATCTCTATCAAATCCACTAATGAGGTAATTATGTTTCTAGATACAATTGAAGATTACAGAACTCTCACTTTGCAAGAATGGAATGGAAGAGAATTTCTTAAGCATCATCTTCACACACTTCTGGAGAGACAAAAGATTTATTGGCAGCAGAGAGCCACAATTAGATGGGTCAAATTTGGAGAGGCCAATTCAAAATATTTTCAGGCCAAAGCCACCATCAAGTACAGGGTTAATCACATTGCCAGCTTACAGGATGAATTGGGTAATACTCACAGAGAACACAATGCCAAAGCCAATATTCTCTTCAATGCTTTCAAAAAGAGATTAAATACATCTGTGCCCACCTTCAACCCTCTAAATTTGGGCTCTTTACTACATAGAGATGTGGACTTATCTATGTTGGAAATCCCTTTTCCATAGGAGGAAATTGATTCTGTTGTCAAAAATCTGCCTAATGATAAGGCTCTAGGACCAGATGGCTTCAACACAAATTTCATCAAGCATTGTTCGGATATTCTGGCACCTAACTTCTATGCTTTAATTGAGGACTTCTATCATGGCAGGATCAGCTTGCAGAGCATCAACTCCTCTTTTATTACTCTCATTCCTAAGAAAGATGCTCCAGCCACACCCAATGATTTCAGGCCAATCTCATTGCTCAACTGCTCAATAAAGATCATCGCTAAGCTTAAGGCAAATAGACTCCAAGAGGTCATTCTGAAACTAGTGCACACTAATCAATATGGATTCTTAAAGGCTAGGTCCATCCAAGATTGTATTGTCTGGTCTTATGAATTCATTCATCAATGCAAAATGTCCGGCAAGGAGATTATTGTTTTTAAACTGGATTTTGAGAAGGCCTTTGATCTCATTGAACATCAGTCCATTAGAGATGTTCCCATTGCAAGAGGATTTGGCAGCAGATGGCTTATGTGGATTGATATGCTATTTTCATCTGGATACTCTGTTGTTTTATTAAATGGGGTCCCTAGCAAACAGTTTCTATGCAATAGAGGAGTAAGGCAGGGAGATCCTCTCTCTCCGTTACTCTTTGTGGTTGCTGCAGATCTCCTACAATCTAGTCTGAATGAGGCCATGCATAACAATTTGATATCAAGACCACTTGAACAACACCATTGTCCTGATTTCCTTGTCATTCAATATGCTGATGACACAGTTCTAATTATGCCAGCTTCTGCATTGCAAATGGAACAACTTAAGAACCTCATTCTCCATTTTACAGTCTTTACAGGGCTCAGAGTTAACTTTGATAAATCAGCCATGGTGCCTATCAACACTGAGAATGAGGTTATTCAAGCTTTAGCTGCCAGATTGGGCTGCTCTATAGGTTCCTTCCCTTCACTTATCTTGGATTACCTTTGTCACTTTACAAGCCTAAGATGGAAGATTTCTCACCTGTCATCAAGAGGATTGACAGCAGACTGTCAGGTTGCTCAACACTCCTATCTTATGGGGACAAGCTTACACTCATCAAATCTGTCTTCATGCATCTGTCTATTTTCTTCATGTGTACCTTTGATCTACCTAAAGGCATATCTGAGAAAATCAACAAAGCTTTAAAGCACTGCTTCTGGAGGAAATATGGATTGGAAGATAGAGGCCCTGCACTCATTGCCTGGGATAAAGTTTTCTTGCCCAAAGATCAAGGAGGATTGGGAGTTCTCAACATTGACATCCATAACAAATGCCTTCTCATGAAACATCTGCATAAGTTCCTACATAAAGAGAATCTTCCTTGGGTACATCTTATTTGGGATTCTTACTACCCAGATGGAGTGATTACCAACAGGAATGTAGGTTCATTCTGGTGGAAAAGTATCTTCAAGCTGCTCCCTGAATTCAAGATTGTGGATACATGGAGGCAAGGAAAAGTGAATGACCATATAAGATAGATAAAATATATCAAGCATGCATAAGTGTAGCTTATGATCAAACACATGATCATGAATGTCTCACAGGCATAACAAAGTATCTCGACCAAAAGCAAACAATGTTTGAAAAACCACCAAATAAAGCAAGAGAGAAAAAATCAACACACTCTCTCTCGAAGCCTATGATCTATACATTTTTCTCCCCCTTTGGCAACAAGTTACCAAAAAGTTCCTAGAAAATGCATAGTGCTAGATCGACACCCAGGCTTGATCTTCTGGTGGTGGTGGAGTCCTGATCACTCCAAGGACGAAGGCTTCTGTTGAAGTGGTTGGAGTTGGAGCTGAAGTAGATGCTGGAGCTGGTTGGGCTGGTGCTGTGGCTGGAGCTGAGGCGGTGGCTCTTGTGTCAGGAACTGGCACTGCACTAGACCTCTGAGCTTGTGGCACTCTGGCAAATGCATCAGTGGTAGTCTTCCCTTTCCTCTCCTGCATGTCATCTTGGAGTTGCTCCACTGCAGTCTGAATCTCTGTCACCTTGATATCCAAGTCATAGAACTTTTGTTCTACGATTCTCTCTAAGCTTGCCTGGTTCTGAGTTAGGGTGGCCAGTCCTTTCTCAATCCGCATGGTGGATGCAATCAAGTAACTAAGCTGCTCTTGCTTGTTCTTCAAGAAGTACTCAGATGCCTCCTCTTGAGTTGGCATCTTGGCAGCTTTCTCCTTCCTTGCCTTCTCCTTCTTGGCTTGTGCTTGGGCTGATGATGGTTCATTTTCATTCATCGCAACTTGGTTATCCTCGAAATCTGGATGAATAGCAAATGTTCCTTGTCCAACAAGTATGTGTCTGTGCCCATTCTTGAGTTAATCAACATCTAGATCTGAGGGGCATAACCACAGCTCCTCTTCTGATCTGCTGCAGTCCTCTTGATAGTCTCTACTATGAGGCTCATAACCTTAAATTTCTGAGGCACATCAAAGATATGTAGCAGGTTGATGGCATGACCTCTGATCATCCTGTGATCTCCAGACTTGGGCAAAAGTGTGTGCCTAAGGATCCAGTTGATCGTAGGCAGACCTGACAACAAGTGTTTTACAGACCCAAACTGGTGAGTGTCAAGATCATCTGCTGGAATCTCCTTGTAGATATTTGCCATAGTGTTATGATCCATCTTTTTCTTGGAATAGACATCCAAGTCATCTTCATTTTCCTCTGGGGCATTGATCAACTTTGCCCATTCCTCAATAGTTGAGTGGTACCTTGTACCTTCAGACATCCATGTGATCCTTCCATCTGGATAGAAGTGTGTTGTGGAGTAGAACTGCATGATCAGCTCTTCATTCCACTTTGTGAGCTTCTGCCCAACAAAGTCAGCTACTCCACATGCCTTGAAGCTGTCTTGCACTCCAGGGTAGTGCTCTTCATTCTCCTTGATATATTCCCAGTCTACCTATCTCATATCACACACAACAGGCTTCTTGTCCAACAAGACTGTCTCATAGAAGTCCTGCTGTTCCTTAGTGTGGAACCTGTAGTCAACTGATGTCCTTCTCCTGGTAGCATATGGATCCTCTGCTCTCCACTTTCTTAGCCCAGAGTCTCTTCTGATCTTCATATCCTCAGCCACAGGATGGGCATCATTGTGGTTTGGGATCTTGGGCTTCAACTTTCTCAGCACTTGGCCTTCCTCTTCTTCTGCAGTGTCAGACACTAGGGCCTTGTTCTTTTCAGCAGCTGGGATGCTTCTTGTATTTCTCTTTGGTTTTGGCTTTGGAGCTGGCTTGGCCTTGGAAGCAGCCTTGGGGGCTTCCTTGGGCTTAGGTGCAGTTGCCCCTGATCTTATGGCATCACCCATCAGTTTGGGTGCCTTAGGTGCTGGTGCAGCAACCTCTTCTTCTTCTTCTTCATCAGAAGAATGTTGTTCAAATTCAGCCATGGGATCAACTTTCTTGCACCATCTGCCTCTTTTCCTTTCCTTCTTCCCTTCAGCAACAACTGGCTCTTTGGGTGCAGGCTTCTCAGGAATCTTTGTTGAGGCTCTGGCCTTTGGCATGGGCTGCCTACTTGCTGGCCTTTTGATCTTTAAGCCTGGCTTGGTGCTCTGTCTTGAGCCATGCTCTTTCTTGAGTTCAACTTTCTTGGAAGTTGCTTCCTCCTCTGCCACATAGTCCTCATCCTTGGATTCTGAGGTTCTGTTTTTTCCTTTGTCTTGTGGCAGCTTTTGGCAGGTTGCTGGGGGTGCTCCTACTGCCTTCATCTGAAGAGCTGGAGGGACTAGTGCCCTCACTCATCTGCACTGGCTGTTCTGACAAGTTCTGACTATCACTCTGGTCTGACATGATGAACAAGCTGACTGCTGACCCTGTGAATAGTTTATAGATGAGGTAGAGTGGATGAGCATCACAAAATGCAGAGAATTTTGCAAAAGAATGATTCAAAAACTTAGTTTTAGTTTCCCACAGAAAGCATTTCGGATCTACCGATTTTTAAACTTGGTGATACCGAAGCAGTTTTTGGAACCTAAACTAGTGAACTCGGTCGGACCAAGTCCCAGTTCGGTGGCACCAAGACTGCTAGGGTTTCACAAAGTTCCAAAATCGGTCACACCGATTAGCAATACTCGGTTAGACCGAGTCTTACTTGTGCCCTGGCATAAGCCAAATCGGTGGGACCGAGTTTTTCAACTCGGTGGGTCCGAGATGGTTTCAGCGGAAACCTAACCCTAAAATTTTCGAATCAAACCTATTCTACGAGTTCATTGAATGGATAGGAGTTTATCAAACGTGGCAAGAATCATTATGATCACAATGTGCTAGGAATCGGATTGGGGAATAGCACAAAGATTGAGTCCATACCCTAGTTCGGCGGAGACTCGCTACGGCGGCAACGGCGGGGTTGATTCCCGTTGACGGCGACAGAGACCAGCGACTGGAGGCGGCTGGCGGCTGGCGGCGAGGAGACGATCCGGATACCACGTTGGCAGAGCGAGCTATCGCGCAGGCGAAGGGGTTCGGAGAAATTTCCAAAATTTTGCCCGTGTCTATATATAGCCCGACCCTGTCGGTGTGACCGAGTGGAACAACTCGGTGGCACCGAGATGCAAAACTGTATACAGCTGTTGCAACTCGGTGTGACCGAATGGTTCAAATCGGTTGCACCAATATCGAAAACATAGATCAACTTAATGATCTCGGTAAGACCGAAAGTGGAGTATCGGTCAGACCGAGAATCACAAAGAGGTTTTGGAAGTTTAAGTCTATGACGAATCGGGGACTCCGAGTGCTCCTCACACAAAGTGGTTCGAATCTGACTTGATCAATTTTGTGATGTAGCATGAATAGAGTTTGAGACGATAAAAGCATAGATAGCTAGAGGAGGTTCTTAGGCATTCTTGTCCATCCACTTGGCAAAAGAAAAATAAAGCCAAACAATCAAAACAACAAGTGGATGTCCTCGAATGAGTAAAATATGCAACCAACATGCTCACACAATAAAATGGCAATTGAAATATGTGACAAAGCATGCACAACCAATTCGAGCATCTATCAAGCAATTGGCGATGACTAGGTCATCTATATATGAGTATATTGACTTAGGAGTCAAATGAGAACATTTGATCATAGGTCATACTATCGTTTAAGCTCAAGTGGGGTTACCACTTTTACATAAAGCATTGTTGTGTTCACATCATTAGAGTTGCTTTAACTCAAGTCTTAGAGTAAAGCTCCCCCTAGATGTGATATCCCCCCTAGGAGGGATGAACTAACCTTGGGTGTTGTCGATGATGACTTCATGTAGATGTTGAAGATGTGGATGCTCAATGTTGATGTAGATCACTTGGAGCTATCCTTTTGAGTGAATTGCACTTTCAATACCTACATGGGTTAGTCCCACAAGGAACAAACAAGGATATCCATAGACATAGAGTGATGCACACACAAGATGATGTCTATGAAAGCTTTTAGGTTACCTTGTCCCTTGACTTACCAACATGAGGGTTTGTGACTCCTTGAACTAGTGCAAGATGTGGAAGTTGATTGCACTTGTTCTTGCCAAAATGATAAGAGTGAAATATGTTGGCGGAGTCACCCTCAAGAACTCTCTAGTTCTTCTTCTTTTGGATCCACACCATCTTGATGGGAATCCTTGGAGTTGTAGTCGTACTTGATGAAGTGGAACTTGAAGTAGTCTTGGGAATCCACTTGACTAAGGTCTTAGGAGCTTCTTCAAATGCATCCATTTCCTCTTGAAGCTTGCCCTTGCCTTTTTGCTTGTAGTCTTGTGGTGGAAGATCATCTTGAGTTTGTGTCCCTTTGAAAGAAGTAGGATCATACTTCTCTTGTTGAGGAACAAACTTTGTCTTGGGGTATTGATCTTCTTCCCACTCAACTCCATTGGCATTGAACTTTCGTTCAAAACCAACACCTTGATTCTTCCGGTGCCTTCCTTGCTTGCGTACAATCTCCTAGAAATTGCTTACTTTCGGCAAGGCTTTTGTACACTCCTTTCTCTATGATTCCCTTCAATAAGCTATTTTCTTGCTCAAGTGTAACTGGGCTAAGAGAATCGTTAGTGGAATCAAGAGAACTACTAGAAGCAACAATATTGGATTTAACATGATCATTGTTACTACTAGAGGAAGAATCTTTCTTGTTCTTGTTATTGGACTTGACTTGAGGCATGTAAGTGGATAAGAGTAAACGCTTGGCAATGTAAGAAGAACTTTTCTTGCGGAGATCTTCATTGATTGCCTTTAAGAACTCATGCTCTTGCTGAAGATTGAGCTTTTCAAAGCGTAACTTCTCATGAGCTCTTAAAAGTTCTCGATGATCTTCGAAGATAGTTTCATGAGCTAACTTAAGAGTGTTTAGTTCTTTAGTTAGAGCCTCAATTTTCTCCTTATCATTGTCATTCGTTTTATCTTGATTAGCATGATTAATTGACGTTTCATCATAGTATTCATCACTAGAGTTGTCAACAAGTAAATCATCATCACCTAACAAGTCATCCTCATCACTATTGAAATCAACATACTCAGGATGAGTTACCTTAGGACCTTTGGCCATGAAGCATCTTCCAATTCCTTCATTTGGTGAGTCAAATATGTCGTAGGAGTTGGTTGACACAGGTGCTAGACCGGCAACACCTTCATCTTGAGTATATTCGGAATCGGAGTGATAACTTCTCTCGGAGTGGTTGTCGGAGTCGGAGCCGGATACCCATTCACCAACATGAGCTTGATGTCTTCGTTTTGTGTAGCTCCTTGATGATTTTTCCTTTCTTTCTGAATCCTTGCTTCTCCGTGAGTATCTTCGTTCATAACGATCATCTCTACTCCTTCTCTCTCTTGAAGGTGATTCTTCTCTTTTGCCTCTTCTTTTTGGAGAATCTTCTCTTCTTTTGTAGGGAGCCGTACACTCATTGGAATAGTGTCCGGGTCTTCCACAATTGTAGCAGTTTTGCTCTCAACTAGAAGATCTTTTGTCATTGTAGGACCTTGACTTGGAGCTTCTATCTTTGCTTCTACTCTTGTAGAACTTGTTGAAGTTCTTCACCATTAGGCTCAATTCTTCGTTGAAGTTTTGTTTCTCACTTGATGATGTGGGGGCTTCACATGAGGCTTTGTAGGCACCACTTGATTTGTTGTGAAGTTCCTCTTTATCCTTGAGTGACATCTCATGAGCAACAATTCTTCCAATGACTTCCGTTGGCTTGAGATCTTTGTAATTGGGCATCATTTGGATCAATGTGCACACGGTATCATATTTTCCATCCAAGGCTCTTAGGATCTTCTTGACGATGAATCTGTCGGTCATCTCTTCACTCCCTAAGCCAGCAATCTCGTTTGTGATGAGAGCAAGCCTAGAGTACATTTCAGCGACACCTTCACCATCCTTCATTTTGAACTTGTCAAGTTGACTTTGAAGCACATCCAATTTTGATTCCTTGATGGAGTCGGTACCTTCGTGCATATCAATCAAAGTATCCCAAATTTCCTTTACATTCTCAAGACGGCTGATTTTGTTGAATTCTTCGGGGCACAATCCATTGAAGAGAATGTCACAAGCTTGAGCGTTGTATTGTAACATCTTCAACTCATCCGCGGTAGCTTCACGGTTTGGTTCTTTCCCATCGAAGAAGTCACCTTGCAAACCAACACACACAATAGCCCAAACGGCGGGGTTATGTCCAAGAATATGCATTTTCATTTTATGCTTCCAACTAGCAAAATTAGTACCATCAAAGTAAGGACCTCTACGGTGATAATTTCCCTCGCTAGACGCCATACTCTCCTAGGTTGTGAAACCAAGGCTATGACCACCAAAAGCTATGGAAATCAAAGCAAATGGAGACCAAAGCTCTGATACCACTTGTAGGATCGGAAGTATGTCTAGAGGGGGGTGATTAGACTACTTGACCAAATAAAAACTTAACCTTTTCCCAAATTTTAGTTCTTGGCAGATTTTAGCAACTTTAGGACAAGTCAAGCAATCATCACACAATTCAAGCAAGCATGCAAAGAGTATATAGCGGCGGAAAGTAAAGCATGCAACTTGCAAGAATGTAAAGAGAAGGGTTTGGAGAATTCAAACGCAATTGGAGACATGGATGTTTTTCCCGTGGTTCGGATAGGTGGTGCTATCCTACATCCACGTTGATGGAGACTTCAACCCACGAAGGGTAACGGTTGCGCGAGTCCACGGAGGGATCCACCCACGAAGGGTCCACGAAGAAGCAACCTTGTCTATCCCACCATGGCCATCGCCCACGAAGGACTTGCCTCACTAGCGGTAGATCTTCACGAAGTAGGCGATCTCCTTGCCCTTACAAACTCCTTGGTTCAACTCCACAATCTTGTCGGAGGCTCCCAAGTGACACCTAGCCAATCTAGGAGACACCACTCTCCAAGAAGTAACAAATGGTGTGTTGATGATGAACTCCTTGCTCTTGTGCTTCAAATGATAGTCTCCCCAACACTCAACTCTCTCTCACAGGATATGGATTTGGTGGAAAGAAGATTTGAGTGGAAAGCAACTTGGGGAAGGCTAGAGATAAAGATTCATATGGTAGGAATGGAATATCTTGGCCTCAACACAAGGGTAGGTGGTTCTCTCTCAGAACATATGAGTTGGAAGTGTAAATGTGTTCTGATGGCTCTCTCCATGAATGAAGAGGAGGTGGAGGGGTATATATAGCCTCCACACAAAATCCAACCGTTACACACAATTTACCAATCTCGTTGGGACCGAATCAACAAACTCGGTCGGACCGAAAAGGTAAACCTAGTGACCGTTAGAGATTTTCAGTGGGACTGGCATGCAACTCGGTAGGACCGATACGGTTAGGGTTAGGGCATAACGTAATCTCGGTGAGACCGATTACACAAACTCGGTGAGACCAATTTGGTAATTGGCTAACCAGAGAGTTGGTAAGGTAAACTCGGTGGGACCGATTTGCTCTTTCAGTGAGACCGAAAAGTTACAAAAGGGAAACAGAGAGTTTACATTGCAATCTCGGTGGGACCTATTTGCTCTTTCGGTGAGACCGAAAAGTTACAAAAGGGAAACAAAGAGATTGCAACCCCATCTCGGTGAGACCGAGATCCCTATCGGTAGAACCGATTTGCTAGGGTTTGGCAGTGGCTTATGACAAGTGAAACTCGGTGGCGCCGGATGGAAAGAATCGATAGGACCGAGTTTGTCTTGGAGTTTAGGTCATTTGTGGATATGGAAAGTAGCTGAGGATTTTGGAGCATATCATTAAGCGCATGAAGCAAAAGGCTCATTAAGCAACACCTCATCCCTCCTTGATAGTATTGGCTTTTCCTATGGGCTCAATGTGATCTTGGATCACTAAAATGTAAAATGAAGAGTCTTGAGCTTTTGAGCTTGAGCCAATCCTTTGTCCTTAGCATTTTGAGGGTTCCACTTTCACCATCCATGCCATGCCAATCATTGAGCTTTCCTGAAATAAATGTCTTGGAATAGCATTAGCTCAATGAGCTATATGTTGTTATGAATTACCAAAACCACCTAGGGATAGTTGCACTTTCAGTCACATTGACTTTGATCATCCTTGTGATCTGAATACTACTTGGGTCATCAAACGCATTATCTGTGCAATGTGTTTTGTTCTTTGATATTAGTGGTGTACCTACCTTCCGTTTCCTAATTTGTTTCCGCGACTATAATTTCCCCTTCTATTTGAACATGTCATTCTTTTAAATTCCCTCATGAGAGATCTCTCGATCCTAAAGTTTCATACAAATCAACTATATGATCCTTGTCTCTAAAGTTACTCTATGTGTGGCTTCATATGTATTCGACGAGCCACCTCACCTGAGTTGTGTCACACCATGATTTTCATGCCACAACACTTAAGCTAATAAATCATGATAAATTGTGGTTTGAATTTTTTTGAGTGTTTGGTCTTTGCTTGATTTGATTTTAGTCTACTGTTTGCAAGTTCTCTAAAAATCAACTAAATCCTCCAACACTTATACTCCTTCTCCTTGACCCAAAACCTTGCCCAATGATCATGCCATGTGTGTAGGACATAAAAATAATTTCTTGCAAAAATATTTTGGCCAAAAAGTATTTTCTAAATTAGGTTTTCCAAAAACCCCTGAATTGAGACTTGAACTACAATTACTTAATTAAGGGTGTGAAAAATCTTTCAAAAATTATATTTGACTCCTATTAGATATAGGACTCCCAAAAACCACAAAAATATTACTTTCAAAGTTATTTTGCTATTTTATTTAAAGGCTTTTTATTAAGGCCAGAAATGGTCTTTAATAGATGAAAATTATTTTAATGTTTCCAAAATATTTGAGAAATTTTAGGGAATCTGAGTGGACATATATTGTCCATATATAAGAGTTTCAACACATGATCATGTTCAAAATATTGGTCAAACCCCTCAAAAACCCTTTCTGGATATTTCAAGCTTTTGAAATATTTACAAAGTAAATATTCTTCATAAATTCCAAATAAATTCTATCATGTCACATATGACACATTTGATGATCTTGCCAAGCCTCATGCCTTGAAGATCAAGGAAACATCATCCAATCCCCTCAAAACCATTTCTGTCCAGTCTGAAGTTTGAGCAACTCGACATTGCCAAACATGTCCAAATGCTCTCAAACTTGGTGCACATGCTCAAATGGTGTAATTATGCATCTAGACCAAATAGCACAAGTTGGAGAGGAGGATATCTTAATCAAAGTGCCCCAAAACCCTTTCTGACCAGACCCAAATTTGAACAATTCTACATTGCCAACTTTTTACTTGTGACCTCAAATTTTGTGGACATTCTCACACCCTCAAATGATGACACTACACCAAGTTGTGCTCAAGGAATAATGATTTGCATGACTAAATCTTGGAAAAGCCATTTCTGTTGATTTCTAGGGTTTACCAAAGTTACATTGGCCACTTTGCCCAAATAAGCTCAAATTTGGTGGAACACCCTAATTATATGTTCCATTTCACCCTGTTAATCCTCATGTCAAGTGGAATTCATTTTATTGACCAAACTAGCATCAAACACCTTCTGGCAGAATGTCAAAATGCATGTTTCAACCCCTTCCACTAATCTCCATGAGCTGAACTTTTTCCCACAGCCTCACCTGCTCCTCCTCTACCTCATGCATGCTTTGCTGCCCAAGGAGCAATGATTAAGGGGGGAAGAGACCCATTTTTTCTCTCTGGACAACCACTTTCCCATCCCTTTCTCATCTCTCTCCCACTCCTGGAAAGTTCCAGAGCATCCAAAGCCTCCCTCCCTCTTGTTTATTCTTCCTGCAGATGCCAGACACAAGTGGACGCGCGGGTGCGTGCGAAAAGCCGTGTACGCCGGCCATTTGCATGCTCTGGAGCGTGAGGCAGAGTAGGCAATCGTTGACGCCGCATCCCTCGACCACCTCGAGCCTCCTCCTTGCGCTAGTTGAGGTGACTCGACGTCTGCAACACGCCACCGTGCTGGGCCCCTCCTTCCCCTCTCTGTCCTGCCCGTGCCGCGCGTGCCCAGAGCCGCCCGAGCCCGCCAATGCGTGTGCGAGCTCGTGGCTCCACCCGGCGCTCCCCCCTCTCTCTCTCTGTCGTTCGCGTGGCTGATAACCCACAAGTGTAGGGGATTGCAACAGCTTTCGAGGGTAGAGTATTCAACCCAAATTTATTGATTCGACACAAGGGGAGCCAAAGAATATTCTTAAGTATTAGCAGTTGAGTTGTCAATTCAACCACACCTGGATAACTTAGTATTTGCTGCAAAAGTATTTAGTATCAAAGTAGTATGATTAACAGTGGCAAAAGTAAAGATAGCAGCTTTGTAGTAGTTGTAACAGTAGCAACGGAAAAGTAAATAAGCGAAGCACAATATGTGAAAAGCTCGTAGGTATTGGATCAGTGATGGATAATTATGTCGGATGCGATTCCTCGTGTAATAACTATAACATAGGGTGACACAGAACCAACTCCAGTTCATCAATGTAATGTAGGCATGTATTCCGAATATAGTCATACGTGCTTATGGAAAAGAACTTGCATGACATCTTTTGTCCTACCCTCTCGTGGCAGCGGGGTCCTAGTGGAAACTAAGGGATATTAATGCCTCCTTTTAATAGAGTACCGGACCAAAGCATTAACACATAGTGAATACATGAACTCCTCAAACTACGGTCATCACTGAGAAGTATCCCGATTATTGTCACTTCGGGGTTGTCGGATCATAACACATAATAGGTGACTATAGACTTGCACGATAGGATCAAGAACTCACATATATTCATGAAAACATAATAGGCTCAGATCTGAAATCATGGCACTCGGGCCCTAGTGACAAGCATTAAGCATAGCAAAGTCATAGCAACATCAATCTCAGAACATAGTGGATACTAGGGATCAAACCCTAACAAAACTAACTTGATTACATGGTAAATCTCATCCAACCCATCACCGGCCAGCAAGCCTAGGCGGTGAGCATCATGAAATTGGTGATGGAGGATGGTTGATGATGACGACGGCGATGAATCCCCCTCTCCGTAGCCCCGAATGGACTCCAGATCAGCCCTCCCGAGAGAGATTAGGGCTTGGCGGCGGCTCCGTATCGTAAAACACGGTGAAACTTTCTCTCCGTGAAACGGAATATATGGAGTTGGAGTTGAGGTCGGTGGAGCATCAGGGGGGCGCGCCCAAGGGGAGAGGACACGCCCCCACCCTCGTGGACAGGGTGTGGGCCCCTGGCCTTGATTCTTTTGCCAGTATTTTTTATATTTTCCAAAAGTTCTCCATGGATTTTTAGGTCATTCCGAGAACTTTTGTTTTCTGCACAATAAACAACACCATGGCAGTTCTGCTGAAAACAGCGTCAGCCCGGGTTAGTTTCATTCAAATCATGCAAGTTAGAGTCCAAAACAAGGGCAAAAGTGTTTGGAAAAGTAGATACGTTGGAGACGTATCAGTGGCCGAGCCGTTGGGCCGGCCCAGTGCGCTGCGGTGCTAAACTGCGCCCAGTGCACACTTTAGGTATAAACCAGATCTTCTTCTTTTTCTTTTCCAGTTAATTTCTAAAATCCATAGTTAACTCTTTTCCTGTCCAAATTTGATGATTCAAATTTCTACTGACTCCATAAATCAGGTTCTATTAATGGGCTATAGTGGACATTTTGTTTGTTCTTGGGTTTCACTGGATCCTTTAAAAAGGTCATTTATCCACATAAGTCCACTTCAAAAATCCATATTATATTCATTTCAACTCCAAATTCAGTGAAACCATTTTCTAAATGTTTCTAAAATCATGCTTAATTTAATGGGTACTTTTACTCATTTTTATAAAAAGGCATTTTGCAGAGAACTTGCAGATTCATTAAATCCCTTATATCCTTCATATTGAAATGTTACAAAATATCCACTTATCCAATTCCATTGAAATCACTTTGGTAATTCCTCATACGATCAGAGGTATCCTAGAAAATTACAACTCACACTTTTAGAGCACTTTTATTTTTGCCTTGTGGTGTTGCTTATTGTGATTGTTTCCGTCGTTAGTTGGCAAAGTAGACAGAGTACTTGGAGATGGACCAGAAGGTTTGAAGACTCTGAAGGATAAGGCAAGCAGCCCTTTGACCATGTCTATGAAACCCTTTTTATGCATGTCATATAGCACTTTATTATTGTTGCGTCGGAATCATGATGAGATGGTAGCCACTTCGGTGGGTTGCCTTCGTTTCCTCCTCATTGATACTTGCATTGTACATGACGCTACCTTCCTATGAGGTTATGCGGGTGGGAGTAGATATGATGCTAAAGTAGTTGCTACGCAAATGGGACGGGTATGCATGGTGTTGGAAACAAAAGTAAACTCAAAGACTTTTCGGAAACCCCATCGGGTGCCACTAACGCCCGAGGGAGATGGTGAGCTAGGTAACCACTTGATAAAGAAGTGGGTGTACCGGAGCAAGTTGTGTGGGAGTGCTTTCGGAAAAGGATAAGATTTAAGATTTGTCGACTGTCCCAACCTTACGTGCGCAACCACTCTACCCTTATATGGGAAAGGGCATTATTGATTTCCTAGGTCGATACTATCATGGTGCCCACATTACTAGTGACGGGGGTGACATGAGGTCACTCTCGGGACAGGGTCGTGCCAGGTAGGGCGGCCATGACTATTTTTACAGGGCATCGGACACACTGTTGGTACCCCGTGCTTGTGGTATGTGATGAATATGGAGCGAGGCTCCACAATTTTAAGATGTGAAATGTTGGGAAAGGGGGTTACTACCAATCGAGTGGACTCTATGTTAGTGTCATCTAGGGAAAGATAGTGATCGGGTGCTTACCCCGGGTACTTGAGGTACCGCGGGTCGTGGATGACACGGAAGTTCCCCGGATCTTGTGGGTAAAGTGTGCAACCTCTGCAGAGTGTAAAACTATTCGAATAGCCATGTCCACGGTCAAGGACAGTTGGCGGTGCTGCTTAAAATATGTCCAGAGTTTTACAAACTGCATGTGTGTGTTGATGAAACTATTTGGGTTTAGTCAGATGACTTGACACGATGATCAAGTTGGATTGATGTCCAACTCTGCTTATGTTGATATCTATAACTTGTTCATACGGATATCTGTACCCTCATGATGCATACTTTACAAGTTGATAGATCATATCATTGCACTCAAAACTAGCTTTCTGCAAACTACCTACTTAGTGCTATATCATTGCATTATTGTGCCTTGTTCCAATCATGGGTTGCTTGCGAGTACATTCAAAGTACTCATTGGCTTGCCACTGGTTATTTAATTGGCCAGGCATGGAAGAACAAGAGTTCGAAGAGGAATTCTTTGGAGACTAACATGCGAACTAGGACGCTTTCCCAGTCAGAATGCCTGTAGGGTTAAGGCAGATGGCATGGGTTCTACTTATCAACGAAGATGTCCGCTGCTTAAGTTTATTTGGTATTCAGCTCTTGTGGCTTTATCTATGTAAGACTTGACCATAATGGTCATAATTTGTGTAAGATGGTATGTATGGATGTAAGAGTCTTGTTATTCAGCTTCTGTGTGTTCAGTGAGCATTGATCTCTGGGATCACTGTACACGTGCACTCGGTGATCACGATTTATGAGTCAGGGTCCCCATAGGACGACACGGAAGTTCCCCGGATCTTGTGGGTAAAGTGTGCAACCTCTGCAGAGTGTAAAACTATTCGAATAGCCATGTCCATGGTCAAGGATAGTTGGGCGGTGCTGCTTAAACTATGTCCAGAGTTTTACAAACCGCGCGGGTGTGTGTGTGTGTTGATGAAACTATTTGGGTTAAGTCAAATGACTTGACACGATGATCAAGTTGGATTGGTGTCCAACTCTGCTTATGTTGATATCTGTAACTTGTTCATACGGATATCTGTACCCTCATGATGCATACTTTACAGGTTGATAGATCATGTCATTGCACTCAAAACTAGCTTTCTGCAAACTACCTACTTACTGCTATATCATTGCATTATTGTGCTTTGTTCCAATCATGGGTTGCGTGCGAGTACATTCAAAGTACTCATTGGCTTGCCACTGGTTATTTAATTGTCCAGGCATGGAAGAACAAGAGTTCGAAGAGGAATTCTTTGGAGACGAACATGCGAACTAGGAAGCTTTGCTAGTTAGAATGCCTGTAGGGTTAAGGTAGATGGCATGGGTTCAACGAAGATTTCCGCTGCTTAAGTTTATTTGGTATTCAGCCCTTGTGGCTTTATCTATGTAAGACTTGACCATAATGGTCATAATTTGTGTAAGACGATATGTATGGATGTAAGAGTCTTGTTATTCAGCTTCTATGTGTTCAGTGAGCATTGATCTCTGGGATCACTGTACACGTGCACTCGATGATCACGACTTATGGTCGGGGTCCCCACAGAGCTGGTATCAGAGCCATCTTGACTGTAGGAAGCCTTAATTAGCATGGTTGTTAGTTAGGGTAGGACTATTTTCAAAACTATTACTAATTTGCAAAAAACTATATATACTTCTCTTCCACTTCTTAGTTTTTTCGAAAACTAAGGTATACTTTCCTTATTGATCTCTTCCCCCTTCAAAATTTTAAATGGTCGCTAGAATCCTTATGCCCCTGACCACAGGATTCCTTGTTATCCTCGTGGATAATTTATAAGGAAGATGCCTTGCCAGACACTCATCCACCTCTTCTGAACACAAGATTGGCGACACCGCAACAAGATGATACCAACAGAAGATACATCCTCGAGGAATGAGGACATGAAGACCCAGAGGATGGTGACACCTTCGACATTGCCCTAGGATGATGCAACCTTGGCCTACAATTATCAGGGCATCGGATATGCAAGATCATGATATACATCGCTAATGGAGCAACCCTGTCTTTACCGTTGTTGTATCGGCAACCACCAGTGGATGAGAACCTCGCCATTTGGTCCGCATCACTATAGAGAGCCGGAAAACGGTTCTCTTCATCCCCCGCTCTTGGTATAGATGTTGTCATTAACGTAACCGACATGTTGGACCTCTAGCATGCCTTGTTAATGTCATTGCATAAAGGATTGCCTACTTGGTGCCCTCGATTCCTTAGAAGGCAAAAGACAACAGAAAACCGACTGAATGCTAGCTATGAGGAAGCACCTTCACCCCGTCAGCTCATCAGGCGAGAAGTTGATGAAGATTCTTTAGGCTCAACCCGGATCGTTTCATCGAACAACTACAAGAGACGTAGCGACACCTGAGGAAAACCCAGAAGACTGCACGAGACACGAAGCAAGCACGACTACTGAGTCCGAGAACCCCTAGGGTAGGATGAGTCGTGTACCCCTATGCACAGTCGAGTTCGTATGATGGTTCGAAAAGAACCATGATTGTGTGTTGCTTGCTTTTATTTGTCTGTGTTTTGATATCAGTCGCCCTTTTTGCCCTAGGCAACAAGTACACGACTATATCACCTGCCTTATTTTGTTGTTTATGTTTGGCCCTTATGGCACTTATTTGTTTGCACTTGCACTATAGAACCCCCTTTAGGCATTCCCCCTCTATGCTACTTTTCCCTCTCATCTCGCTCATCAACTGAAGGCTGGCAAGACAAGATGCACCAAGGATTCTACTTTCAGCGACCAACTAGCACTGAAGACTTTTTGCTACAGCTTCCTCGACCCAGTGCAACCTCGTAGAGTTATGTTTACCCCCCAAAGATCAGAAACCCATCCCTAGACCCCTCGAGACTTCACCCGAATCATTAACCATGTTCTTAACCCACAGAATTGCAAGACAACCAGTTAAGCCTTGTAACCTTGCTCGGCACTGGGTTCGTTATGGAACTAGTGGACATAGTGAACAAACTCATTATCATCTTAAGATAGCACCAAAACTGACGATGCCATAGGGGAGACCAATTTGAGGATATAGGAGTAGAGGACAAATGACTTGATGAGTTTATATCAATGAATTTGAGGAAACATCTGAGACTATTTGATGGTTTATGAGCCTTTCATATTGGAAGATGAACTTGGTGGGATCATGATTATAGATTAGCATAACTTTCGTTACCCCTGGAGTAAATTGGATGTTGTAGGACAATTATTATCGCACGATGAAATACTTGGAGGTATAATGATTTGACTTAGCCAAGGGGTATTAATAGGATATAGTTGGCAATACGATGATGACTTGGGGGAAACATGTAAGAATTTTCGTGGAACATGAGGTTTGGATTTAGATAGGTGATCCTAGTGGAGTATAGATGTGGATTGAGTCTACGCGGTTCGGAGTGAATTGTATTTAGACCGATAATCTCGATCATGATACCATGTTTCTCAGTGGACGATAGACTAGGAGATTGGGTTAATTGTCAGAGTTGATTTAGGGATCTATATAAGTATGAACTTGGAGTTTACTTGACCATGATGATGGAAATTGGTGGACTGACTATAGTAAGGATATCCCTTTCAAGTATTTGGGGATTATAGGACATTAGAAGATCATGTGGAACAACATAAACACTGGAATTGTAGAATTAATGAATTATGTAGTGATTAATTGGAGTTAATGGGCTGTTGGAGTTGATTCATAGGAAGGAAACAAGATCTTGGAGTGGCATATGACGTGTTTTATTAGGATAGAGATGCACTACCTTCGAGCTTGGAAGAATAGGCTGAGCACTTGGATTGTCATGTTTAACTCGAGCTTGGAAGCTTGCATACCCATGGATTTTTAGGGGAAGACATACATATGAGTTTGGGGATCATAGACATGTAAGATTTGTTAGACCCCCTCCCGAAAGTCATGAGGATATGATGGGTGATTGGAGTTGATCTATACAAGATGATTCTTTTGTTCAGACAATGAGGTTTGTTTGAAGGACTAGGTAGTACAAATGGCATCTCAGGAATTGTGCTCAAGGATGAGATGATAAACGTTCACTCACACACTAGAATCCTTGAAACCCTTAAGCCCTACCAAGCCACAACACAGTTGGATCATGACCACGGGCTTTGGCTCTAGGTCGAGAAGACCTTGGCCAATACTCAACCATCACCAATACCCCAGCCTAATTTACGTACCCCATACACTGCATGGAGTACTAGGACAAGATAGTTGTCATCTTTACTTGGTAACCTACTTGTCTACCGAAGATGGAAGAGGAGCCGTTCAGATGGTTAGGGGACATTTGAAGACCGTCATGCCAAGGAGGAAGGACTATACCGACCGCCGTCGTCAAGAAGTAAACTTCTGCATCGAAGACCATGTGCACCTACGGGTCACTCCTCTGAGAAGAACCAAGCATTTCCATGTCAAAGAGAAGCTCACACCAAGATTATCGACCCCCTTTTTAGGACACTACAAGACGAAGAGAAGGCGGTTACTAGATGGAGTTGCCACCTAAGTTACCCATTATGCACAACGTTTTCCCACACAACACAACTTCGGGAGTATTTCCAACTTCCTAACTAGACCGACCTCGACCAGGACATCAATCACCAAACCATTGACTTTAGCCCGATCTGACCTAACACAAGCTACCCATTGACGACCTGGATCAAGCAGAACATTATACAAGAAGCTACACCATCAAGTACTTCAAGGTTCCATGAAGCACCACTCGGAAGCAGAAGCAGCAGGAGGACGTGATGACTGCCCAGATCTAAGTTCCGTACTCCTTTCCATGCCTAGTTTGGGAATCTCGGGGACGAGATTCTTGTAAGGGGGGTAGGTCTGTCACACCCTGATTTTCATGCCACAACACTTGAGCTAATAAATCATGATAAATTGTGGTTTGACAAAAACTTTTGAGTGTTTGGTCTTTGCTTGATTTGATTTTAGTCTGTTGTTTGCAAGTGCTCTAAAAATCAAATAATTCCTCCAACTCTTATACTCCTTCTCCTTGATCCAAAACCTTGCCCAATGATCATGCCATGTGTGTAGGAGATAAAAATAATTTTTTCCAAAAATATTTTGGCCAAAAAGTATTTTCTAAATTAGGTTTTCCAAAACCCCTGAAGTGAGACTTGAACTACAAGTACTTAATTAAGGGTATGAAAAATCTTTCAAAAATTATATTTGACTCCTATTAGATATAGGACTCCCAAAAACCACAAACAATATTATTTTCAAAGTTATTTTGCTATTTTCTTTAAAGGCTTTTTATTAAGGCCAGAAATGGTCTTTAATAGGTGAAAAATATTTTAACGTTTCAAAAATATTTGAGAAAATTTATGGAATCTCACTGGACATATATTGTCCATATATAAGAGTTTCAACACATGGTCATGTTCAAAATATTGGTCAAACCCCTCAAAAACCCTTTCTGGATATTTTAAGCTTTTGAAATAACTACAAAGGAAATATTCTTCATAAATTCCAAATAAATTCTATCATGTCACATATGACACATTTGATGATCTTGCCAAGCCTCATGCCTTGAAGATCAAGGAAACATCATCCAATCCCCTCAAAACCATTTCTGTCCAGTCTGAAGTTTGAGCAACTCGACATTGCCAAACATGTCCAAATGCTCTCAAACTTGGAGCACATGCTCAAATGGTGTAATTATGCATCTAGACCAAATAGCACAAGTTGGAGAGGAGGATATCTTAATCAAAGTGCCCCAAAACCCTTTCTGACCAGATCCAAATTTGAACAATTCTACATTGCCAACTTTTTACTTGTGACCTCAAATTTTGTGGACATTCTCACAACCTCAAATGATGACACTACACCAAGTTGTGCATCAAGGAATAATGATTTGCATGACTAAATCTTGGAAAAGCCATTTCTGTTGATTTCTAGGGTTTACCAAAGTTACATTGGCCACTTTGCCCTAATGAGCTCAAATTTGGTGGAACACCCTAATTATATGTTCCATTTCACCCTGTTAATCCTCATGTCAAGTGGAATCCATTTGCTTGACCAAACTAGCATCAAACACCTTCTGGCAGAATGTCAATTTGCATGTTTCAACCCCTTCCACTAATCTCCATGAGCTGAAATTTTTCCCACAGCCTCACCTGCTCCTCCTCTACCTCTTGCATGCTTTGCTGCCAAAGGAGCAATGATTAAGGGGGGCAGAGAACCATTTTTTCTCTCTGGACAGCCACTTTCCCATCCCTTTCTCATCTCTCTCCCACTCCCGGCAAGTTACAGAGTATCCAAAGCCTCCCTCCCTCTTGTTTATTCTTCCTGCAGATGCCAGACACAAGTGGACGCGCGGGTGCGCCCGAAAAGCCGTGTACGCCGGCCATTTGCGTGCTCTGGAGCACGAGGCAGAGCAGGCGACCGTTGACGCCGCATCCCCCGACCACCTCGAGCCTCCCCCTTGCGCCAGTCAAGGTGCCTCGACGTCCGCAACACGGCACAACGCTGGCCCCGTCCTTCCCCTCTCTGTCCTGCCCGTGCCGCGCGTGCCTAGAGCCGCCTGAGCCCGCCAATGCACGTGCGAGCTCGTGGCTCCACCCGGCGCTCGCCTCTCTCTCTCTCTCTCTCTCTCTCTCTTCCTAGCGCCCTACTCCACCCCACGAATGCCACAGAAAACCCCTTGCCCTCTCTCCTGGCCACCCGAGCCGTTGTCGTGGCCACCCGTGCACCGCGGCCACGGTGAGCCATGGGTCGGCTACTTAAGGCCGTCCTAGGCCCTCCTCTTCACTCCATTTGCTCCCCTCTCTCCTAGAGCCCTCTGGACCAAGCCACACCCCTCCTCGTGCCCTCCATAGCCCTCCATGGCCGGAGAACTGCCGCCAGCCCCTGGCTAAATTCGGGGTATCCCGAGCCTCCCTTCTCTCCCTAATCACTCTAGTGCCCTCATACCACCACCTCGAGGCCCTCCATTGCCGTCGTTCATCCCCGGGAGCGCCGCGCGCTCGTGGCCAAAGATGGCTGAGGGAGTCCTGGATTAGGGGGTGTTCGGATAGCCGGACTATACCTTCGCCGGACTCCTAGACTATGAAGATACAAGATTGAAGACTTCGTCCCGTGTCCGGATGGGACTTTCCTTGGCGTGGAAGGCAAGCTAGGCGATGCGGATATTCAAGATCTCCTACCATTGTAACCGACTCTGTGTAACCCTAACCCTATCCGGTGTCTATATGAACCGGAGGGTTGTAGTCCGTAGGACAACCATCTTCATACACAATCATACCATAGGCTAGCTTCTAGGGTTTAGCCTCCTTGATCTCGTGGTAGATCTACTCTTGTACTACCCATATCATCAATATTAATCAAGCAGGAGTAGGGTATTACCTCCGTCGAGAGGGCCCGAACCTGGGTAAAAACATCGTGTCCCTTGTCTCCTGTTACCATCCGGCCTTGACGCACAGTTCGGGACCCCCTACCCGAGATCCGCCGGTTTTGACACCGACATTGGTGCTTTCATTGAGAGTTCCTCTGTGTCGTCGCCATTCAGGCCCGATGGCTCTTTTGATCATCAACAACGATGAGGTCCAGGGTGAGACTTTTCTCACCGGACAGATCTTCGTCTTCGGTGGCTTCGCTCCGCGGGCCAATTTGCTCGATCACCTGGAGCAGATCGAAAGCTACGCCCCTGGCCATCAAGTCAGGCTTGGAAGCTTAAACTACACGGCTGATATCCGCGGAGACTTGATCTTCGACGGGTTCGAGCCATAGCCAAGCGCGCCGCACTATCTCGAGGGGCATGATCTAGCTCTGCCTCCGAACAGTGTCCTGGAGGCCGCACACGCACCGGTTCTGACCCTTAACTTGGAGCCTATTGCGTCAATCGAGGATGAGCGGTTGGACGTCACCTCGGGACCGCGATCTCAAAGGCGATCGAGCCGAACGCCAGCCCCGCACTCCGCGTTACCCGTGACTCCGAGGGTCCGGACTCCTCCCCGGACTCCGAACCCCCCGTGCCCCTACCAATCGAATCCGATTGGGCACCTATAATGGAGTTCACCGCCGTGGACATCTTTCAGCACTCGCCTTTTGGCGACATCCTGAACTCTCTCAAGTCTCTCTCTTTATCAGGAGAGCCCTGGCCGGATTACGGTCAGCAAGGATGGGATACAGACGATGAAGAAATTCAAAGCCCACCCACCACCCACTTTGTAGCCACTGTCGACGATTTAACCGACATGCTTGACTTCGGCTCCGACGACCTCGACGGTATGGACGACGAGGTAGGAGACGAACAGGAACCCGCACCTGTAGGGCGCTGGAAGGCCACCTCATCGTATGACATATATATGGTGGATACTCCAAAAGATGGAGATGGCGATGGAGCAGCGGGGGATGACACCTCCAAGAAACAGCCAAAGCGCCGGCGTCAGCGGCGCCGCTCTAAATCCCGCCAAAGCAAAAACGGTGATTCCGACACGGGAGACAATACTACCCCGGATAGCGCCGAAGAACACCCACCACAGCAAGATTCGGCGCAGGAAGATGGAGAAGCCAGCCCTCATGAGAGAGCGGCAGACCGAGAGGTTGAGGATGACAACTATATGCCTCCCTCCGAAGACGAGGCAAGCCTCGATGACGACGAATTCGTCATACCATCAGACCCCGCCGAACAAGAGCGTTTTAAACGCAGGCTTTTAGCCACGGCAAACAGCCTCAAGAAAAAGCAGCAACAGCTTAGAGCTGATCAAGATTTGCTAGCTGACAGATGGACTGAAGTCCTTGCGGCCGAAGAGTATGAACTTGAACGCCCCTCCAAGAGTTACCCAAAGCGCAGGCCGCTACCCCGATCAGAGGAGGAAGCGCCTACATCACCAGCGCACGACATGGCAGACCGGCCACCTCGCGGCCGCGACAGAGAGGCCTCTCGGCCCTCCACCCAAGCCATGCCCCGACGCCGCTCAACTACGGCACGGGAAAATGCGCTAGACCTGTGAGACGTACTGGAGGATAAGGCAAGACAAGCTAGGTCGATCTACGGATCGCGCAGGCGCCCAACGACACGTGACGATGATCTTCACTCCGGATACAACATATACGGCTGGGCCGAACACAACAGACATAGCTCTTCTGAGCTGCGTCGTGATATAGCCCAATACAGGGGCGCCGCACACCCACTATGCTTCACAGATGAAGTAATGGATCATAAAATCCCACAGGGTTTCAAACCCGTAAACATCGAATCATACGATGGCACAACAGATCCGGCGGTATGGATCGAGGATTATCTCCTTCACATCCACATGGCACGTGGCGATGATCTACACGCCATCAAATACCTCCCGCTCAAACTCAAAGGACCGGCCCGGCACTGGCTTAACAGCCTGCCAGCGGACTCAATCGGTTCTTGGGAGGACCTGGAAGCCGCATTCCTCGACAACTTCCAGGGCACTTACGTGCGACCACCAGACGCCGACGACCTAAGCCACATAATTCAGCAGCCAGAGGAATCGGCCAGGCAATTCTGGACACGGTTCCTAACAAAGAAAAACCAGATAGTCGATTGTCCGGACGCAGAGGCCCTAGCAGCCTTCAAGCATAACATCCGCGACGAGTGGCTTGCCCGGCACCTGGGACAGGAAAAGCCGAAATTTATGGCAGCCCTCACGACACTCATGACCCGCTTTTGCGCGGGAGAAGACAGCTAGCTAGCTCGCAGTAACAACCAATCAAAGAACCCTGGTAATCCAGATACCAAGGACAAAAGTGTCAGGACACGTCGAAATAAGCAAAAGCGCCGCGTTAGCAGCGACCGCAATGAAGATACGGCAGTTAATGCCGGATTCAGAGGCTATAAATTCAATCAGTGGAAAAAGCCATTCAAAAAGAATACTCAGGTCCCATCCAGTTTGGACCGAATACTCGACCGCTTGTGCCAGATCCATGGCACCCCCAAAAGGCCAGCCAATCACACCAACAGGGATTGTTGGGTGTTCAAGCAGGCAGGCAAGTTAAGAGCCGAAAACAAAGACAAGGGGCTGAATAGCGATGACGAGGAGGAGCCCAGGCCACCGAACAACAATGGACAGAAGGGGTTTCCCCCACAAGTGCGGACGGTGAACATGATATACGCAACCCACATTCCCAAGAGGGAGCGGAAGCGTGCGCTACGGGACGTATACGCGATGGAGCCAGTCGCCCCAAAGTTCAACCCATGGTCCTCCTGCCCGATCACTTTTGATAGCAGAGACCACCCCACTAGCATTCGTCATGGCGGCTTCGCCGCATTGGTTCTCGACCCAATCATCGACGGATTTCATCTCACAGGAGTCCTCATGGACGGCGGCAGTAGCCTGAACCTGCTTTACCAGGATACAGTGCAGAAAATGGGCATAGATCCCTCAAGGATCAAGCCCACAAAAACAACCTTTAAAGGCGTTATACCAGGTGTAGAGGCCAACTGCACAGGCTCAGTAACACTTGACGTGGTCTTCGGATCCCCGGATAATTTCCGAAGCAAAGAGTTAATCTTCAATATAGTCCCGTTTCGCAGCGGCTATCACGCCCTGCTCGGACGAACCGCATTTGCAAAGTTCAATGCGGTGCCGCACTACGCATACCTCAAGCTCAAGATGCCAGGCCCTCGAGGAGTAATCACGGTCAACGGAAACACCGAACGCTCCCTCCGTACGGAGGAGCACACGGCGGCTCTCGCAGCGGAAGTACAAAGCAGCCTTCTTAGGCAATTCTCCAGTCCGGCCGATAAAAAGCTAGACACTGCCAAGCGCGCCCGGAGTAACATACAACAAGACCGCCTGGCACGTTCTGAGCAGGCGTAGCAATGCGGCCCCAACCCCAGCCCTCGCGATATAGCAAAACCAGTGCCTCGCGTACATAACTACGCCCTTGAAATACCATGGGCACAGGGGAAGGGGCACAATAACGGCACACCCAAAATACGGCTTAAAACGTACTAGGGGCGGCCGGATTCTTTTTTTCTTACTTTCAGGACTCCACACTTCGGACGACCTGTTCGGCAATTCGACTGCCGCACAAACGATGCAAGATCCAGGGAAGCAGACAAAGCCATGCCGCATTATGGAACTCACAGGTGGTCTCTGTTGCGAGCATTATACCTATTTTGAATACAATTCCGCGGCCTGCCCCTGGTCAGGACATCTTAAATAGTCCAATATATCTTTGCTTATCGCACTACTTGTATCGTCCGGCTTTTGATAAATAGCCTCTCTATAAACAATGCATAGCTTTTTGTCTATTTTTTGCATTATCCTATTTTCATATATATGTTTATTAAATGACATGATTGCACCCGTACACCATGGTACGACAAACACGCCAGGGGCTTCAGTAGCCCTTATTATGGTGTGAGAAGTCCGTCCACTTTCACAAGTGCGGCACCCCGAACTTATAGCACTATATGCATCGGCTCCGAATCATGATTTGGGTCAATAGTTGGGTTTTCCCGGCTCCTATGTTTTGGTGCCTTGCGTTCCGCTATATCGGCTAAGGTAGCACTAGGAGAACCACTGCGATTGTGCCCCGGTTCAGCTGGGTTAAGCACCTCAGTGGAGAAAGCTAAAACTGACTGTCATGATGAGGCGAGAGACCGGTCGCTGTTCGAGAGGTTTTTCGAGTCCCTAAAGGCTTATGCCGCTTCGAGCGAGGAGCCGGCTTTGTCCGGCCAAGGCGTGGATAGCGCCCCGAACTCGGTCTTCCGAACTAGGGGCTTCGCCGAAATTTAAAATTATAAAGTTCTATGGCTAAGTGAGAGTGTTCAAGCATTATAGTCCGATTGCCTGGTTCGTTGTGCTGAGCGCCTCCCTCGAAGGACCCAACTATGGTAAAAAGAGCGCTTAGGTTTATCCCGAACACCCCAGCACTAGTGGCACGGGGGCAGAAGCCGACGACTAGCCATCTCTCAATTTTTGATAAACGGCCGCACATAAAATAATATTTTAAATTCAATAAGCATTGCTTAGCGCATATGAACAAGTTTTCAGCACACAGGATAAAAACGAGCGAGTTCATTCGAAAATTACATCCTTGGTACATTCATCCGCCACAAGGCGGGCACCTGCAAGAACATCCTTGTAATAGTTCTCGGGCTTGCGATGCTCCTTCCCCGACGGCGGCCCGTCCCTCACAAGCTTCTCACCGTCCAGCTTACCCCAGTGCACCTTTGCACGGGCAAGGGCCCGACGGGCACCTTCGATGCAGACGGAGCGCTTGATGACATCGAGCCTTGGACAGGCCTCCACCAGCCGCCGCACCAGCCCGAAATAGCTCCCAGGTAGGGCCTCTCCGGGCCACAGCCGAACTATGAAGCCCTTCATGGCCTGTTCGGCCGCCTTGTGGAGCTCGACCAGCTGCCTCAGCTGGTCGCTCAGGGGTACAGGGTGTCCGGCCTCAGAATACCGAGACCAGAACACACTCTCCGTCGAGCTGCCCTCTTCAGCTCGGTAGAATGCGGCAGCGTCGGATACGCTGCGAGGAAGATCTGTGAATGCTCCTGGAGAGCTCCGGATTCGGGTAAGTGACAAGTAGTTTACTTTTATATTTCTGCTTTGCATTAAGAATGCCTTACCCGCTGCTATCTTTTTCATCTCCTCCAACTCTTGGAGGGCCTTTTGGGCTTCGGCCTTGGCACCCTTGGCGGTCTCAAGGGCCGACGCGAGCTCGGATGCTTGCGCCTTTGACTCAAGCTCCAAGCTCTCATGTTTTTTCATGAGAGCCTGCAACTCTTGCTGCACCTCGCCGACCTGAGCCCCAAGTCTCTCTCGCTCAGTGCGCTCCTCGGCTGTTTTCTTTTCGGCCTCAGATAGCGCCTGCTTGAGGGTCGCCACCTCAGTTGTGGCCCCTATAATAAGCAGTACGATCCTGTTATTTTTTGCAATCACGCCTCTCTATAGGCACCTTTTTCTGTAGGGTATTTCTTACCTTCCTTTTCCTCGAGCTGCCGTTTGGCAAGGCCGAGCTCTTGCTCGGTCCGCCCGAGGTCCTTTTTCAGGACACCCACCTCCGCAGTTAGTGCGGCGGTAGATAGCAGCGAAGCCTGCATACGCATATTGACTCTTTTCGTTAGACTCCTGCGAAATTTAATAGATCCTCTATTCGGCTTTTCTTTCCGAACGCCAAACAGAGCATCAGGGGCTACTGTCTATGTGGTAATACTTTGACATAATTTTACTTACCTCGAAGCCTGTCAGAAGGCTAGCGCAAGCTTCAGTCAGTCCGCTCTTGGCGGACTGAACCCTCTGGATCACCATACTCATGATAGTACGGTGCCCCTCGTCGATGGAGGCGCCGTCAAGCACCTCCAGCAGATTGTCCAGCGTCTCCGGTTGGACGGAGGGCGCTGGCTCAGAAGGCTTGCTCCTCTTGGGAGGAGTTCGCCTGCCGCGGTCCGGAACTGTTGAAGTATCCGGCGCGGTGTCCGGATCGAAGCCGGACTTGGAGCCCTGGGGGGTCTTGTCCCCTTTACTCCTGGAGTCCGGGAGGTTGCCTTGAGGCTCCTCCAGGACCACCTCCTCCTGCCCCGGAGTTTGTCGCGACGCCACTTCGGCGTCATCCACAGTACGGGGGGAGATAGCGGGCGGAACGGAGTTCACGTCCGATGAGTCCAGGGACCCGCCCGACGATTCGTTGTATTCGGTCCGGGGCGGGCTGCATAATTACATACGACATTAGGGAAAGCTGTGCAACAAAGGAACATCATGAGTTACTCTGATATCCGAACTTACGATTTCGCCGGACGCTTGGCCCTGTTCGGCCACTCCTCTTCGCTCTCTTCAGCGTCATGGGAGTAGTTCGGCGGAGGGGTCTTCCTTTTCCTAGACCCCTCGGCCCCCCTGCTGGGGCGGCCTTCTCCTTCTCTCCTCCCTCCGCTGGGGGGGAGAGCTTTCTTTTTCCTCCTCCTCGTTTTCACGGGAGGAGGGCGTCTCGGACTCGTCGAATGACGAGTCCGACACCACCACGTTACGGGCACTCTTTCGAGTCCCTGTGGTCTTCTTCTTCTTGACCTTCTTCTCCGGCACCACATAAGGTGCCGGAACCAGCAGCTTCACTAGGAGAGCAGGGGCTGGGTCCTCGGGCAGGGGAGCCGGACAGTTAATTGGTCCGAATATCGCCTGCCAAGCCTGTCAATGGTAAGGGAGTTTAGATCCCGCATAGAGTCAAACTATGAAAAAAGAAAAAGAGCTTAAAATCCTGTCAAAGGCATAGATAGCTTACCTCGCTAGCGTGACGCTGCGTGCTGTATCCGCGGTCCTCGGAAGCGGATGCTGGGGCCTCGTCGCCTTTGATTAGCACCTTCCAGACGTCTTCATACGTCGTGTCGAAGAGCCTGTTGAGGGTTCGGTGCTGCGCCGGGTCGAACTCCCACAAATTGAAGTCCCGTTGTTGGCATGGGAGGATCAGACGAACGAGCATGACCTGGACTACATTGAAAAGCATGATTGGCTTGTTTACCAAGGACTGGATGCATGTCTTCAGTCCGGTCACCTCTTCTTCGTTACCCCACGACAGGCCCGTCTCTTTCCAGGACATAAGCCGCGTGGGGGGTCGGATCGAAACTCGGGGGCTGCGACCCACTTCGGATCGCGTGGCTCGGTGATGTAAAACCACCCGGCTTGCCACCCCTTTAGGGTCTCCACAAAGGAGCCCTCGAACCAGAGGACGTTGGCCATCTTGCCAGCCATGGCGCCTCCGCACTCCGCTTGGCTGCCGCGCACCACCTTGGGCTTGACGTTGAAGGTCTTGAGCCAAAGGCCGAAATGGGGGCGGACGCGGAGGAAGGCCTCACACACGACGATAAACGCCGAGATGTTGAGGCTGAAGTTCGGGGCCAGATCGTGGAAATCCAGGCCGTAGTAGAACATGAGTCCCCGGACGAATGGGTGGAGTGGAAAACCTAGTCCGTGGAGGAAGTGTGGAAGGAATACTACCCTCTCATGGGGCCTTGGGGTGGGGAGAAGCTGCCCCTTCTCGGGAAGCCGGTGCGGGATGTCCTTGGACAGGTATCCGGCCTTCCTCAGCTTTTTTACTTGAACCTCCGTGACGGAGGAGACCATCCACTTGCCTCCCGCTCCGGACATTGCTGGAGAAGGTTGAGGTGGGAAGAGCGGGCTTGGGCGCTGGAGCTTGAGTGCGCAAGAGATGGATTGGCAAAGGAGGAAGAAGGCGTAGGTAAAAAGGCGGATCCTTATCCCCTTATATGGGCGGATGCGGTTATACGTCCCCACTTACCTAATAAAACTCACTTGCCTCCCAAGTGCCGTGGTAAATGGCGCGGTTGGGTTACCCACGTCCGTATTAATGAGAATCCCGTAAAAAGGGCACACGATATCTGCTTTGACAAAACGTGCCAAGGAAACCGCCTCGCAAAACGCGCTAAGGTGGAAAAGTAAAATCGATTTGTGTAAAGAACTTAGCCGTAGTGTGATGACGCACTGCGGAATACGTCAGCAGATTTGATTTGTGTTAATGTTATTCTCTCTATGGCACTATGTGGAAACTTATTTTGCAGAGCCGGACGCTATTCTTGGTGTTTACAATCTTCTATGAAGGACTTGGAGGAGGAACCCGCCTTGCAATGCCGAAGACAATCTGCGCGCCGGACTCGTCGTCATTGAAGCCTGGTTCAGGGGCTACTGAGGGAGTCCTGGATTAGGGGGTGTTCGGATAGCTGGACTATACCTTCGCCGGACTCCTGGACTATGAAGATACAAGATTGAAGACTTCGTCCCGTGTCCGGATGGGACTTTCCTTGGCGTGGAAGGCAAGCTAGGCGATGCGGATATTCAAGATCTCCTACCATTGTAACCGACTCTGTGTAACCCTAACCCTATCCGGTGTCTATATAAACCGGAGGGTTGTAGTCCGTAGGACAACCATCTTCATACACAATCATACCATAGGCTAGCTTCTAGGGTTTAGCCTCCTTGATCTCGTGGTAGATCTACTCTTGTACTACCCATATCATCAATATTAATCAAGCAGGAGTAGGGTATTACCTCCGTCGAGAGGGCCCGAACCTGGGTAAAAACATCGTGTCCCTTGTCTCCTGTTACCATCCGGCCTTGACGCACAGTTCGGGACCCCCTACCCGAGATCCGCCGGTTTTGACACCGACAATGGCCGATGGCCTCCTCTGCGGCTGTCCAAGCCATCGCCACTACGGCCCTCACCGGCATGCGCAAAGCACCTAGGTGGATGTGGCACAGCCTCCTGAGCCCATCGATAGCCAAAGCGTCACCGGAGGTGCCCCGTAGCACTGGCAGTCGTCGTCGGGGCTCTCTACTCCCTCGGCCAGGCGAGCGCGCGGGAGGAAGACGAAGATGAAGGCCCTGCAGGCGGGCCCCGCTCATCAGTGGTCCAGCCACCAGGCCACGCTGGCAAGTGGAGGCGGGTTCGCCATCTCCCGCGTCCCCGTAGCGAAAGCGCACTACGCCTGGGCACCTTTGACGTCGCCTTGTCGTCTGCATGGCCGAGCCGCTGGGTCGACCCAATGCGCTGCGCTGCTAAACTGCGCCCTGTGCACACTTTAGGTATAAACCAGATCTTCTTCTTTTTCTTTTCCAGTTAATTTCTAAAATCCATAGTTAACTCTTTTCCTGTCCAAATTTGATGATTCAAATTTCTACTGGCTCCATAAATCAGGTTCTATTTAATGGGCTATAGTGGACATTTTCATTGTTATTGGGTCTCACTGGATCCTTTAAAAAGGTCATTTATCCACATAAGTCCACTTCAAAAATCCATATTATATTCATTTCAACTCCAAATTCAGTGAAACCAATTTCTAGATGTTTCTAAAATCATGCCTAATTTAATGGGTAATTTTACTCATTTTATAAAAAGGCATTTTGCAGAGAACTTGCATATCCATTAAATCCTTTATATCCTTCATATTGAAATGTTACAAAATATCCACTTATCCAATTCCATTGAAATCACTTTGGTGATTCCTCATATGACCGGAGGTATCCTAGAAAAGTCCAACTCACACTTTTAGAGTACTTTTATTTTTGCCTTGTTGTGTTTCTTATTGTGATTGGTTCCGTCGTTAGTTGGCGAAGTAGACGGAGTACTTGGAGATGGACCAGAAGGTTTGAAGACTCTGAAGGACAAGGCAAGCAACCCTTTGACCATGTCTATGAAACCCTTTTTATGCATGTCATATAGCACTTTATTATTGTTGCATCGGAATCATGATGAGATGGTAGCCACTTCGATGGGTTGCCTTCGTTTCCTCCTTGTTGATACTTGCATTGTACATGACCCTAACTTCCTATGAGGGTTATGCGGGTGGGAGTAGATAGGATGCTAAAGTAGTTGCTACGCAAATGGGACGGGTATGCATGGTGTTGGAAACAAAAGTAAACTCAATGACTTTTTGAAAATCCCGTCGGGTGCCACTAACGCCCGAGGGAGATGGTGAGCTAGGTAACCACTTGATAAAGAAGTGGTGTACCAGAGCAAGTTGTGTGGGAGTGCTTTCGACAAACGGATTAGATTTAAGATTTGTTTACTATCCCAACCTTACGTGCACAACCACTCTACCCTTACATGGGAAAGAGCATTATTGATTACCTAGGTCGATACTAGCATGGTGTCCACATTACTAGTGAAGGGGGTGACATGAGGTCACTCTCGGGACGGGGTCGTGCCAGGTAGGGCCGTCGTGATTGTTTTTACAGGGCACCGGATACACTGTTGGTACCCCGTGCTTGTGGTATGTGATGAATATGGGAGCGAGGCTCCACAATTTTAAGATGTGAAATGTTGGGCAAGGGGGTTACTACCAATCGAGTGGACTCTATGTTAGTGTCGTCTACGGAAAGATAGTGATCGGCTGCTTACCCCGGGTACTTGAGGTACCGCGGGTCGTGGATGACACGAAAGTTCCCCGAATCTTGTGGGTAAAGTGTGCAACCTCTGCAGAGTGTAAAACTATTCGAATAGCCGTGTCCACGGGCAAGGATAGTTGGGCGGTGCTGCTTAAAATATGTCCAGAGTTTTACAAACTGCGTGTTTGTGTTGATGAAACTATTTGGGTTAAGTCAGATGACTTGACACGATGATCAATTTGGATTGGTGTCCAAATTTGCTTATGTTGATATCTGTAACTTGTTCATACGGATATCTGTACCCTCATGATGCATACTTTACAGGTTGATAGATCATGTCATTGCACTCAAAACTAGCTTTCTGCAAACTACCTACTTAGTGCTATATCATTGCATTATTGTGCCTTGTTCCAATCATGGGTTGCTTGCGAGTACATTCAAAGTACTCATTAGCTTGCCACTGGTTATTTAATTGGCCACACATGGAAGAACAGGAGTTCAAAGAGGAATTCTTTGGAGACGAACATGCGAACTAGGACGCTTTCCCAGTCAGAATGCATGTAGGGTTAAGGCAGATGGCATGGGTTCTACTTATCAATGAAGATTTCCACTGCTTAAGTTTAATTGGTATTCAGCCCTTGTGGCTTTATCTATGTAAGACTTGACCATAATGGTCATAATTTGTGTAAGACAGTATGTATGGATGTAAGACTTGTTATTCAGCTTCTGTGTGTTCAGTGAGCATTGATCTCTGGGACCACTGTACACGTGTACTCGGTGATCACGACTTATGAGTCGGGGTCCCCACAAGTTGTTTCATTCCGGTGTCAGGTGCAAATTATTCCAGTATCGGATGATTGTGTACTCGCTTGAAACTTCTTTCATCTTCTTATAATGCTCTCTATGTGTTTCATTTATTCAACTCGAGAGATACTTATGCTTCATCCCCTGAGTTGACCATCCGATACTCGACTTTGTTAAGTCCGTCGTTACATCATTTTCCTCCTTGTCCTCTTCATAAGTAGGATACAGATCCTGAAGGAAGAATGAAAACTTCGTAAGGATGCACTGATGCAGAGGAATTAAACATCAATGACATGGATCGGCCTCTTCGGGAAGAGCAACCAAGTACTAAAAGATCCGTTAGATTCATAGCTAGACCATTCCCCCCTTACCCGACCTCTTAAATCTCGGGACGAGATTTCTTTGAGTGGAGGAGAGTTGGAACTTATAATTAAGCTACTGTGATCTCCCCTCTAGTCATGCCAAGTCGTCATGTTTTGCAAGCTTAAGTGCCACTAGCTCAAAGTCAAGGTCAAATTTAAATTTAAATTGCAGGTAAAAACACTATTTCTTGGAACAGTAAAACAAAGATGTTGGTGGTGTTGCAAATATTCCCTAAGTAATTTCCAATATGAAACCAACATCATTTGGATTCCCAAAATTCCCATGGAATTAATTAAGTGGATCAACCACAACTAATTGGGCCATTCCAAATTAAACAATTGGTTTAGCATTTCAAAATAAATTTAAACTTTGTGTGCTAGCTCAGAATATTGCCTAATATTTATGTGCTAAATTTCATGTTCAAACAATCATTTGGTATTAAAATAAAATAGGAAATAGAAAGAAAATAAGAAATAGAAAAATAAAAAGAAAAAGAAAAAGAGAAAAACCCCACTTTGCACTTGGGCCCCAAGTATGCAGTGAGGCCCAGCCCACCAGCATCCCCTTCTTGTTCCTCCTATTCACCCGAGCGCGGTGGATGCCACAGCGACATCCATGACTTGGATCAGCCACGAGGCAGCCATCCAGAGGCCCCTGACGCTCCATAAGGAGCCCCGCAACCCCTGATAAACTCTAGAGCCACTCCTCACCTTCCCCATGCCGCTTTTCTTCTCCCACGCGCTTGGTTGAACCACCGTCGCCATGGCCTTTGTCCCGCGCATAGCCACCATCCTCCGTGGGCCTAAGATCATGTCCAAGAGGATTGTTGTGCGCCGCTGCTTTGTCTGCACCACAGGGTGCGATGTGCCATTCCACCACATCGCGACACTATCGTGGACCCTTCTCGACTCCACATGTCGGTCGCCATCATCGATTCTCCTCCACTATAGCGCCTCTCCGAGCTTGGATTCGTGCTCGACCATGCTCTTCACCCTAGCCCTAGCTCCCCACCATTGTGTCTCATTGTCGCCATGGCCTGAGCCCATTCTACTCGTGCCAGTGGATGTCGAGCACATCATTCTGCTCTTGGAGATCCCAGGAGGCCGTAGCACTTCTCCCCTCTATCGTTCGTTCGCTGTGGCATTGCTGCCACACGCGCATGAGCTTCGGGCTCCACTCTGCTTGTCGCCGCCGTCGGCACAGGCCATCTCTCGCAGCCCCGCGACCACCCTTAGACGCACAATGCTGCCAGCTACCCATAGAGCCCAGCCATGGATCCAGCCATTGTAAAAAATGGCCGACCAAGCATCACCGTCGCGTACTGCTTAGCGCCGATGGCCCAATACCGGTTAGCCGGCGTGGCGTAATTGTTGGAAAACATAGTAGAAGACAAAAAAATTCATGCCTACGCACACCCAAGATCAACATGAAGATGCATAATGGGTTGGGATTACGAGCGTTACCGTCACCGAGTTGCAGTGGAAGAAGAACGTGTCAGTGTAGATCATACTTGGAGTCCCTCAAACTAAAGATGAATGATCCCGTGAACCTCTACGAATAGTCCCTCGAACCGAAGATCGAAAGTACGACCTCTCTACTTGGTTGCAAGCGTGCAGCCTTCACGATCTGGTAGCGCTTTGCCGTCCAGAGCTAATCATTGCCGGAGAATTAGAGGGAGGAGGTTAGAACCACACAAGGCTTATAATTATGAGGACAAGAGAATTAGCCTAGCTCTAATTAGTCAACTAGGACCAACTAGAACTAGAACTAGAAGAACTGGAGGAGGCTCCAAAACTTATGCAAATAATAGAGCAGAAACCCCTTGTATATATGGATTAGTGGAGGAGGGGGCATCTACCAAGGAAGGAAAGACTCTCCTTGGGTCGCCGGCCGAGGGGAGGAGTAGGACTCATACTTAGTCCAATTCGCCCCCCCCCTATATGGCAAGGGGGCGCCACTTCCTTATGGGCCCTTATGGCCCATAATTCCCTCCACCAGTTGGCCTTTTAAGGCCCGTTAATATTTAAGTTAAATATAAAATGTTCCAAACAACGTTGTCAGAATCGTGATTATGAATCAGATCGGAGCTCTGATGGTAGGATCGCAAATCGTAGAATCTTCACTACCAGGATCGTAGAAACGTAGATTCTATAAAGTAAAGTCGTAGAATCAAAGGGGTTAGTTTGGAGCGTAAAGTCGTAGAATCGTATAATAGAATCGCGATTCTGTCAACCTTGGTTCCAAATACTTCCAGACCATTTTATATATGTTTCGACATCTCCAAAAACATTTTCCACCTATATATAATTTATCGGTATTACCCGATATTCACCGAAACCCTTCTGGTGACCCTGAGTCGCTTCCTGGTCCTCCGGAACTATTCAGAATATTAATGAAACAATTCCACAAATAATTTCTCATCACTTCCTTCCTATTAACACTCAGCAGATTGTGACAACATTAAGCTTGTGACATCGTAGGTTTGGTAACTCACCGACATGAACAAAATCGTTCATTAAATGACCGATAGCGGAACCGTGGGCGTACATATCGATCCATGTGAGTACACGAATGATATTCGTGTGAACCTTTGGTTATCATGTGATGTTCCCTTTGCTTCACGATATTTCACAAACCCGGTATGCATCGGTATCCTCCTAAGTCATCACCACGCTCACTATATTGAAATCCTCGCTACTGGCTTTGTTCTTCTTTCTTGTTATTGTGTTCCAGCATCCCATGACGAAGTTACATGTTTCTGTCCAGACGATGCTTGATGCCATCACACCGAGAGGGTCCTAAGAATATCACTCCATCATTGAAGGAGAAGATCCCACTCTCGAGCTATCTAGTCCCTTGCCAAACTTGTTGACGAACCTGTAAGTTGTCGTTATGATCACCGTGTTACAGGTGACGTTTGAGAAACCCCAAAGTCCACCATACGGTAAGAAGTGACTACGACTCTCATGGTCTAAGGAGAAAAGCCACACATTAACACTCCGTGTCATTATGATTGATTGTAGACGATATTAACTCAATTCATAACAAATAAGATTGGGTCGATTAAATATGATCGTTCTTCCAACGTCGTAACACTGGTATGGGTCGGTCCTAAACAAACGGTTTTTAACCCCTTTCCGCGACAGCATTCGGAACCGTCACCAAGTGAGTGTGGGCGATAGGGGGATCCTTCCCACACGACCCAGAAACCGTCGGGGATATGCCGTCCTGGCACACACACTCGGCAAAATGAGGTTCGTGTGCGACCGGTGAGCACTCAAATACAGAAATACGTACAGTAGTGCTAAAAAATTCAATTATACAGGAGAAATCATTTCTGGTCGTAAGTACATCCCACACAGTGTCGATGTACAGAAGTAGGGGCTTTACTTTGCACCCCTATACCTGTGCACGGGCAGTCAGAGCCGCGCCTGCGGCCACACTTTGCAGGGCAGAGGAAGGAGGACGAAGCCACAAGACGATCAAAGTAACGCCAAGATAGAGACCCAAAGAGCAAGAGGGCGAGGTGTACTCCCCCGGCAAGACCCTTGCCGGGCGGCCCCCACGGCCCTGGCAAGGGCCTTGCCGGGGCAAGTTGCCCAACACCAACGAAGCGTGCCACCCTTGAGCCCGAGGTTTCGAACATCGTCAACCACATTGGAACCAAGGCTCGGGAGGCACCTCCATGGTGGCATGCAGATCTTTGTGAAGATCATTAAACACACAGAATCAGATGAGGACCAAAAGACGAGACCTCCGGCAACATCCTTGTGGGAATGACCATAGTGCCACGACAAGACCCTTGCCGGGGACATCAGCAGGGCCATAGCCAGGCCCACGCACACCAAGACCCCACCGCCGTTCCCATGCAGCTGCCAACCCAACTAGCCAGGCGGGCACTTGCGTGGCGACATGCGGTCCCGAGGCCAACTCAGCAAGCACCTGCGTAGTGGCATGCAGATCTTCGTGAAGACACCGCCATCGCGCCAGCTCAGCAGCCTGCCAGCCTACATGGCGCTGCCCACCTTGCTGGCTGGACGCGTGTCGAGGCAGGGCGAGGCGGCAACAAAGCGAGGGGACACCCCAGGGGCGCTTTTAATGCGTCTTGTCCCATAATGACAAGCGATAAGCTTGTACACTGTACCCTTTCCACCTCCTGTGTGCCACTGTGGTGCCTTCTTCGACTATAAAAGGAGGCTCGAGGCGTACTGGAGAGGGATTCGGCTCTTTGAGCAAACTCACACATCGTAGCTAGCTCAAGAACGCTGAAATACACACCAAAGCAGGATTAGGGTATTACGCGATCTCCGTGGCCCGAACCTGGGTAAACGACCTTTGTGCTGGCTCTTAGACCCGCTCTTCTCACAACCCCGCGCCCGCCGACCATAGTAGGGATTCCGTAGATCCCATAGGTGTCGTTCTCACCGACATCTTTGGCGCGCCAGGTAGGGGGCGCGGTTGTGAAAATCTGGTCTAGCAGCTAGTCTAGCAGTTCTTCATCGCCATGGCTCCCAAGAGGAGGAGGACGACGACAATCGGTTCATCCGGAGCCGGACTGCCCGTACCGGTGTGGGTGAGTAGCGGGCCGGTCGCGGATAGAACCCGAGGCGCGACCCGCGAACACCCACATCACCCTGGCGGTCCAGACCTGGCGAGCGGCACCGTTCGTGCGCAAGACGACGGGCCGCACGCTGCGAATTCCAGAGACGGAATTGGGCCCCCCGTAGGCGGCGCGGGCCCCTCCAAGGGCGGCACCATGACACCCACCGGTGGCGCGTCGACCTCCAAGACGCCTGCGCCGGCGCCCACGATGCGCTCTTCCCAAGTCGTGCGCGACGAGTAGCGTCACCACACTGGTGACCCCGGGCGCCGACCTGGGAAGATTCCAGTGCACCCTTCACAAGATGAGGGAGGCTAGCATGCACGCCGAGCTACAGGCGAAAATGGCGGACAACAGTAGAGCCGTGATAGAGCTCCTTCTAACATGGTTAGAAGTCGGAGCACGTCACGATCCACTCAGCTTTCGCCGCCGCCCACACCAGCAGAAGCTCTGGCGCTTGCAGCTGCTCCTCGACTTTCCTCCTGTTGCGGAGAAGCTCGACGAATGGAGAGCCACCGTCCGGAGCCTCGTCGGCATCACCAACAAAGATGAACCGCGACCAGCGGGGCCCGTAGGCCGATGCTCCGTCGAGCCACCACATGCTAGTGGGGGAAGAGCCGGAGGTGATGCAGCCACGGTGCGCTCTCCTCCCCCACGCCCGTTACCGCGTATGCCGATCCGTCGTGATGATGCTGGCGATAACATTTCCATAGCATCGTCCGATACGCGGATCCACCGCGATCAGCGCCAAGTTCTTCGGGAGCGAGCCCTTGAAGACGCTCGAACCACCATCGAGCGCCGGCTTGATGCACGCTACCAGTCGGATAGGCAGGCAGGGCCCACTATGGACGGCACTGGGAGGCTATGGTAGCCTACCTTACAAGGTGGGTTGCCCAGCCTTTACCCGTGAGCTGCGGCAGTTCCAGTGGCCCTCCCACCGCACATTCAAGCCCAGCCTTTCTGTTACGTCGGCGAGAAGTACAACGGCAAGACTCACCCGTCAGAGTTCCTCAGCATCTACACCATTGCGATGCAACCTGCTAGAGCCCGCGACGACAAGGTGATTGCCAATTACTTCCCGTTGGCGCTTAAGCCCAACGTAATGTCATGGTTGATGCACTTGCCAGCGGATTCCATTTCTTCTTGGTCGGATCTGTGCCATGAGTTTGTTGGTGCCTTTACTGGAGGCCATCAAGCTCACGGCCAGGCAAGTGATCTGCACATCATCCCCCAGAAAGAAGGGGAGAACCTGCGCAAGTACATCCAGAGGTTCAGTCGGGTGCGGTACAACATCCCAGACGTTCACCCTGCCGCCATGATCAGTGCATTCCATCAGAATGTGCGTAACCGAAAGATGCGTGAAGAGCTGGCGATGAACAAGGTCAGAGATGTGGCCAAACTTTATGTTCTGGCTGATAGGTGCGCTTGAGCTGAAGATGGGAGGAAGTACCCCGGCGAGGACGTCGGTGCGGAAACCGACTCCACAGACGACGACGCCGCCACCCCAACGAAGAAGGGTCGGCACCATAACAGAAAGCGCAAGGGCAAGGCCGTGCTTGCCGTTGAGGGATCCGATCACATGGTGCTTCCAAGAAGGCCAAGGCAAGTGACCCCGGCAAGGAAGTTGCCGGGTGTGCCACTTGCCGGGCCTTGGCAGCTGCCGACAAGCCAGGAAGCTCTGACAAGCAGTATTGCAAGATCCACCGCACCAAGGGCCACGACCTCCAAAACTGTCGACAAGTTGATATGCTTGCTGAGAAGCAAAAAGTTGAGTATGATAGGCGGGACAAGGAGAAAGGCCAGGACGATGCTGAAGGATCCGATAATAAGCGTGGCGGCCAAGGAGGCCGCCGCGGCAATGATAACCAGCAAGAGAGGCATGCCCGGGGCCGCGACAAGAAGCAGGAAGACGATGATCATGACGAGGACGACGAGTCCGGTGACCACGAGTTCCAGAAAGCTAAGGAGGCCATGTGCGTCGACGGTGGCGCCTCGCTGCACACCTCTCACCGCCAGCTCAAGCAATGGGCGCGTGAGATCACAGCGGTGGAGCCATCACTCGACGCGCGGAAGACACTGAAGTGGTCCAGCACGCCTATCATCTTTGACACCGACGACCACCCTGATCGCACTACTGCGGTCGGGTGCCTGCCGTTGTTGGTTTCACCAATGATCTGCAACCTCAAGGTGACGAAGATGCTAGTTGACGGCGGGGCCGGTCTGAACTTGATCTCGCCTATTGTGGTCAAAAGGCTGCAGATTCCTGATGGAGACCTCGAAGAGGCGGGCACATTTCAAGGGGTCAACCCGGGAAGGAGTCAGCCGAAGGGCAAGGTCACGCTGCCCGTGATGTTTGGAGGCGAGTTGAACTACATGATGGAGAGGATTGTCTTTGATGTGACCGAGATCCCCTTGCCCTACAACGGGATCCTCGGCCTCCCGGCACTGGACAAGTTCATGGTGGCGTCACATTATGCCTACAACACGCTGAAGATGCCTGGGCCAATGAACATCATCACCGTCCCCTCTGACAAGAAGGATGTGCTGATCTGCGCTGACCAACTCTACTGGGAAGCAGTTGCAGCGACTGCCGCCAAGGCACTTGCTCCTGCCGCTGAAGCCTCGGCAGGGAAGAAGAACGACGAGACCTCTCACACCCACTCCGGCAAGCGCACCTCTTCGGAGTGCTGTGCTTCCGTCGAGGACGTGCCGGAGAGCTCCACCGGCAAGAGCAAGAGATCCAGAGCTGCACCACCAGAGACCAAGAAGGTGTCCGTCAAGGAGGATGGCACGGGAGGGGCTTTCACCATAAGCTCCACCCTCGATAGCAAATAGGAAGGCGGGCTCGTCACTTTCCTGCAGGCGAATGTCGATGTGTTTGCATGGCAAGCATTTGACATCCCCGGCGTTCCCAGGGAGGTGATTGAGCACCATCTTGCTGTCTGTCCTCATTCGTGGCCCGTCAAGCAGAAGGTCAAGAAGCAAGATTTGGAAAGACAAGAGTTCATCACAGAAGAGATCAGAAAGCTAGAAGTGGCAGGCTTGGTGAGAGGAGTGCTCCATCCGACATGGTTGGCAAATCTGGTGGTGGTGCGCATGGCAAACGGGAAGTGGAGGCTGTGTAATGATTACCCAGATATCAACAAAGCTTGTCCAAAAGACCCTTTCCCGTTTCCGTGCATTGACCAGATTGTTGACTCCACGGCCGGTGTGACCTGCTATCATTCCTCGACGCCTACTCAAGATACCGTCATATTTTCATGATGAGAGAAGATGAAGAGAATACATCATTCATCACCCCATGTGGTACGTATTGCTTTTTACAGATGCCTTTCGGGTTGAAGACTGCTAGCTCGACCTTTGCAAGAGCAGTCTGTCGGAGTAATGGGCCACGGGTAGCCCAACCCGAGTCCCTGAACCTTTCAAGACTTTGGGCCGGCTGCGCCCCATCAGACTCCCGAATGAAGCGCCACCTTCTGGTGACTGGCTGGATCAACAGCCGGCTGCCAGAAGACAGCCAAGTACCAGCAAACGGCACCAAGACGGGCCGACTCCTAACAGGCGGCCTCCGGAGAGGCCGGCGCCTAGCAGGCGCCCCCCGCGCCCTCAGAGTCTGCGCCCCTCATCAAGAGGACAAGACAGGGTGAGGCTATAGTATAGCCCATCACCCGCGAATCCCGGGTGCGGTGTGGCCACAGTGCCCCGTACAGGCGGAGATCTCCGCACGACGCGACACTGTTGCCACTCCACCCTTGACATCACCCCTGTCAACCGGGGCCTGCTACCACGACGTCCTGTCGGTACGGCTTGCCGACGGCGGGCCCTACCATGCAGCGAGGGCCCGTAGGGCGGCTTGGCCCGACCAGTCGGATCTAAGGGGATCCAGCTCCTGGCGATCAGCCGGACCGCTCCTCGAGGCTCGTGCACCATTAACCAGACTAGACACGGCGGGGCTATAGTGATCTCCCACCAGGCGGCGGGACTGTAGCCATGCCTGTCCCGACCAAGCCTGCGTCATTAGCCTCACGGCTGCAGTGATCAGCCACCAACCAGACCCACCAATGGCGGAGGCGGCCTGTCGGCTCCGTACCAGACCAGTCGGCGGGGCCCACCAGGCGGTGGGCCCCAGCAGCCGGCGGAGAAGCTGGAGTCGAGAGACACTGACAGCCGAGTCCTACACCCAGTCAAGTTACCATTGTACCCCTGGGGGGTAGGCCTATATAAACCCCCCAGGGCACCCATGCAAAGGGTTTCCAACCTGTTAGAACTAGACTCACACATAGAGGAAGAAGAGAGCTAGCCCTGCCTCCTTCAACCTCTAGCATACAGCTCAAGGAGCACCATTGTACTCACTAGTGCCTTAGAGATCATGCGGAGACCCCGCAGAGCAGAACTAGGGGTGTTATCTCCTAGGAGAGCCCCTAACCTGGGTAAAGTGCGCCGGCGTTCATCTCTACGCCTCATCCTGCTTCCAGGCACCGGTGACGGTCTACTCGCTCCCACCATGATAAGCCATCCTTTGGCATATGTCGCACCCAACCCCCGACATTTGGCGCCCACCGTGGGGCGAGGTGCACCATCGTTCGGAGACCTGTTCTGGACGAGAACCTTGTTCCTTCCTGGCGAGCGCAGCCAGCCAAGCACGCCCAATGGCATCAGCACCGAAGCGTTGCACGACGCGGAGATCGCCTGTGCAACAAGCTGCCTCGCCGATCTTGTTGGCGAGATCCGCCTCTCCGACGACCCTGCATCCGACGCAGGCACCGACTACCCTGTGATCCGCCTCGTCAGCCTCCTCGACCAGCTCCATGTCGCCAGCGAGCCTGCTGTGGACTTGGAGTCTGTTGGCTCCACCGAACCTATGATCGTCGACTCCGATATGGCGTCGCTTGACGCGTTCCCCACCAACGTGGTGGTCTACAACGAGACGCCTCCTCGCGAGCACACCGGTGGGAGCACCGTCACCGAGGTGCTTGTCATTAACAGTGGGGAGCACTCGGACGGAGGCGTTCGAGACCCGCTCGATGCGACGCTGCGAGACTTGTCGGCGCCCATCCCAGAAGACGCAGACGCTGAGACGCTGGAAGCACGCTGCGTCCAGCTCATCGAAAGCGCCAACCGACTGGCCAGCATGCGACGCCTCTCAGAAGCCTACCGGTGCAAGATGGACCGAGCCGTTGGCGGCACGCCGGCTCCTGAGGGGCCTAGCCGCATCGGCTCGATCCGACAGTGTGGCGTGACCATCGCCAGCATGTTCGGGACGGATCGTCCCGTCTACGCCACACCTGTGGAGAACATACGAGCTGCCCAAGTGGCAGCATATGAGCTAGACAAGCTTGAGGGCAACGAGCGTCGCCACATGACAGAGCGCGTCCAGCAGCTCCTTGACGCGGCCGCCGAGCAGTAGGAAGCCGGCTGCTGCACCGAAGCGCCCATCCGGTGAAATGACATCCGCCCCCTCGCCAGGATCACGGCGTGACATCTCGGACACTGACTGGTGGCGTCCGTGGTAGAAGAGGCAATGAGCCGGCTGCTAGCCGCGGTCGGACTCGCCTCTCCATCGAGCGTGACGCAGAAGGCCGCCCCCGAGCTATGGAGCGACAAGGCGAACCGTCTCCTCCTCAGCCTCGTGGAGAGAGGCATCCCACTCTGCCGCCTGTCACACACTAGACACTTGGCGACCGCCTTGGCCGCCGGGAAGGAGTCGGGGAGGACGACGCCCGCCACCGGATCGACCGCCTCAACCGGTCCCTGGTGCTAGAAGAAGAAGACGCATTGGGTCCACCCTGCTTTGGCCCTCGAATCCGGGATGATGAGCCCTTCCCTCGAGGGTTCACGCTTCCAAGAGATACGCCCAAGTACATCGGCTCTGTGAAGCCGGAGGACTGGCTGGTCGACTACTCTATGGCCGTCAGCATAGCGAACGGCAACAAGCGTGTTGCTGTGAAGTACGTCCCGCTCATGCTCCAGGGCACAGCCCTGATGTGGCTCAATAGCCTGAAGCCCCGCAGCATCAACAGCTGGGTTGATTTCATCGAAGCCTTCATCCGCAACTTCACCAGCACGTACAAGCAGCCTCCTAAGCCCCGGCAGCTCTCCTTGTGCATCCAAGGGCCCAGCGAATCCACTCGCGACTATCTCACGCGCTGGGCCGAGCTGCGCAACTCCTGCGAGGGCGTGCACGAGGTGCGGGCCATCGAATACTTCACCGCCGGGTGCCGAGAGGGCACCCTCCTCAAGCACCGACTTCTCTGTGACGAGCCGGCGACCCTTGACGAACAGCTAATCATTGCAGACAAGTACGCCACGGCTGAATCCTCCATGAAGGCGGAAATCCAAGTTGATGCATCCGGCAAGATGGCTCCTCAGGCTCCCCGGACTCCGGCTGGCGATAGCAGTCGGCGTCAGCAGCAGAATTACAACAAGCGCAAGGCCACATAGCCAGCTTCCACCAGCTAGCAGGTGGCGACAGTTGAGGACCAGCACCCGGAAGGGCAGCCTCCGCCCAAGCGTCAGAAGGGCGGCAAGCCCAATTGGTTGCCCGCCTTCTCGTACGAGCAAACCCTTGACGCACCCTGCAAGTTCCATAGTGGCGCAAAGCCGTCCAACCACACCACTCGGAAGTGCCATTGGCTCACCCGAATCGCCAAGGAAGATGGACTCCTACCTCCTCCGCCTGCCGGCCCGTCGCCTCCTCCACCCCAGCAGCCAGCGGTTCGGCCAGTCGACGCCATACAAGATGAATATCCTAAGGAGCATGGGGCCTATGTCGTGTTCACCAGTGTGGCCGACGACAGGCGCAGTAGACGGCAACAGCAGCAAGAAGTACATGCAGTGGCGTCAGAGACCCCAGAGTTCTTGCACTGGTCTGAGAAGCCTATCAGTTGGAGCAGGGCTGACCACCCGGAGGTGATGCCCTCTCCTGGTTCTTATTCCCTGGTCTTAGATGCCACCTTCGCAATAGAGAGGCGGGCAGCTCATTTCTCCCGAGTTCTGATAGATGGCAGCAACAGCATCAACATCCTGTACCATGACACAATGGAGAAGTTGGGAATCAAGCAAAAGCAGCTTCGCCCCAGTCGGACTGTATTCCATGGCATAGTTGCTGGCCTTTCTTGCTCACCAATCGGCAAGACCCAGATTGACGTTCTCTTCAGAGACAAAGATCACTTCCGCCGAGAGCCAGTCTGGTTTGAGGCGGTGGACTTTTAGAGCCCCTACCATGCGCTACTTGGCCGACCTGCTCTGGCCAAGTTCATGGCGGTCCCCCACTATGCTTACCTCAAGATGAAGATGCCAAGCACCAAGGGAATCCTAACCATAGTCAGAGACTACAGGAAGTCGTCTGCCTGCACTGCAGACAGCAGCCGGCTGGCCGAGTCCCTTGTGATTGTAGCTGAAAAGCGACTCCTTGACCAGGTTGTGGCGATGGCAGGCAAGCAGCCGGAAATGTCACCCATCCCCAAGGAGTCGGAATTTGAGGGCTCGTTCAAGCCGGCGAAGGAAACAAAGAAGATACCCTTGGACCCGGAGCACCCGGAGAGGCACGCTGTCATAGGTACAAACCTAGACAGCAAATAGGAAAGCGAGCTCGTCGATTTCCTCCGTGAGAATCGGGACATCTTTGCATGGTCTCCCAAAGACATGTCGGGTGTTCCGACGGATTTCGCCGAGCACAAGCTACACGTCCGACTTGACACCAAGCCGGTCAGGCAGCCCTTGCACCGCCTGTTAGAACAAAAGATAAGAGTTGTTGGGGAAGATATAGCCCGGCTTCTAGCAGCCGGCTTCATCATGGAAGTATTCTTCCCAGAATGGCTAGCCAATCTAGTACTTGTGCTGAAGAAGAATAAGCAATGGCGCATGTGTATTTATTATACCAGCCTCAACAAAGCTTGCCCCAAAGATCCCTTTGCTTTGCCAAGAATCGACCAAGTGATAGACTCCATAGCCGGATGCGAGCTGTTGAGTTTCCTGGACGCATACTCAGGGTATCACCAGATTAAGCTGAACCCGGCCGACAGGCTGAAGACCGCCTTCATCACGCCATTCAGAGCCTTTTGCTACCTGACCATGACATTCAACTTAAGGAATGTTGGCGTCACGTTTCAGCGTTGCATGCAGAAGTGTCTCCTCAAGCAACTCGGCAGAAACGCCCACGTTTACGTGGATGATGTGGTGGTCAAGACGGAGAAGCGTGGCACGCTGCTAGAAGACCTCAAGGAGACATTTGAAAACTTGCACCGGTTTCAAATCAAGCTCAACCCAGAGAAATGCGTCTTTGGAGTACCAGCCGGCCAACTTCTCAGTTTTCTGGTCTCAGAGCGCGGCATAGAGTGCAACCCTGTGAAGATCAAGGCCATCGAGAAGATGGACGTGCCCACCCGAGTGCTGGACGTGCAGAAGTTCACTGGCTGCCTGGCATCCATCAGCCGTTTCATCAGTCGGCTGGGCGAGAAGGCTCTTCCCCTGTACCAGCTCATGAAGAAGACCACTTTTTTTGAGTGGAACGACAAGGCAGACAAAGATTTTCTCCAGCTCAAGAAGATGTTAACCACTCCTCCTATCCTGGCGGCTTCGACTGATAAAGAGCCCATGCTCCTCTACATCGCCGCTACCAGCCGAGTGGACGGCACAGTCATAGTTGTAGAACGCAAGGAGGAGGGCAGAGCACTACCAGTCCAGAGGCCGGTGTATTACTTGAGCGAAGTACTATCCGCCTCCAAGCAGAACTACCCCCACTGTCAGAAGATGTGCTATGGTGTGCACTTTGCCGCCAAGAAGCTGAAGCCTTTGCTTTCAAGAGCACCCAGTTACTGTTGTTTGCACTGCTCCGCTTGCTGAGATCATTGGAAGCAGAGATGCTTCAAACCGAGTGGCCAAATGGCCATAGATCTGGCCCCCCTACACCATCTACTACCAGCCTCGCACCGCCATCAAGTCACAAGCGCTGGCCGACTTCCTCGTCGACTGGGCCGAGACCCAGTACCTGCCGCCAGCACCAGACTCCACCAATTGGCGGATGCACTTTGATGGTTCAAAAATGCGCACCGGTTTGGGAGCCGGCATCATCCTCACCTCCCCCAAAGGCGACAAGCTCAGATATGTGCTGCAAATTCACTTTGCCGCCTCCAACAATGTAGCTGAATACGAAGCACTCATACACGGGCTCTGGCTTGCCAAGGAACTCGGCATTCGCTGGATCCTATGCTATGGTGACTCCGACTTGGTGGTCCAAGAGTCGTCGGGCGACTGGGACACCAAGGATGCCAATATGGCAAGCTACCGCTTCCTCGTGCAGCAACTCAGTGTATACTTTGAAGGGTGCGAGTTCCTCCATGTGCCAAGAAATGATAATGAGCAAGCAGATGCCTTGGCACGGATTGGCTCCACCCGACAAGCAATACCAGCTGGCGTCGCCCTGCAACGCCTCCTCAAGCCGTCGCCAGAATCAGACTCCATCTTCGTGTCGGCCCCTCCCGAAGCAGTCGGATCCGACTTGAGGACCCCAGTAGCCGGCGCGGGGACTTCGGCAGGTGGCTCGGGGACTGCAGCAGTTGCACCCGGCGTAGGGACTTCAGAGCCCGGCCCGCGGACTGCAGCAGTCGGCCCGGGGACTTCTCCGGCTCAGCAAGCAGCAGCCAACTCCAACCCGCCGCCTCCCGGCCCAACTGCCCTTGTGCAAGTTGCAGTCGTGGCAGTCAAAGAAATAGCAGCACCTTCATGGGCTCAGCCCATCCTCAACTTTCTGGTGAACAAAGAACTGCCAACTGATGAGATCCTTGCCCGACAAGTGCAACGATGGGCAGCAGCATACACCATCATCAACAGAGAACTGGTGAGGCACAATGTCACTGGTGTGTACTAGCGGTGCGTGGAGCCGGACCAGGGCCAAGCAATTCTCAAAGATATTCACCAAGGCGAATGTGGTCACCACGCAGCTTCAAGATCACTTGTTGCCAAAGCTTTTCGCCATGGTTTCTTCTGGCCGACTGCTCTAGAAGACGCCAAAGACTTGGTTCAGAAGTGTAAAGGGTGCCAGAAGTTCCGCTCCAAGCCACATCTGCCGGCTTCTGCACTGAAGACCATTCCCATCGCTTAGCCCTTTGCCGTCTCGGGGCTGGACATGGTGGGGCCATTCAAGATGGCTCGCGGCGGCATGACTCATTTGCTTGTCGCCGTGGACAAGTTCACCAAGTGGATAGAAGCAAAGCCAATCAAGAAATTGAATGGGCTAACTGTTGTGACTTTCATCACCGACATCACCACTCGGTACGGCATACCACACAACATCATCACCGACAACGGCATAAACTTTGCCAAAGGAGCCTTGGCTCGTTTCTGCGTGATATAGGGCATCCGACTGGACTTAGCGTCTGTTGCCCATCCGCAGTCAAACATCTAGGTGGAGCAAGCTAACGGCCTCATTTTGTCCGGCATCAAGCCCCGACTGGTCGAGCCTCTAGAGTGTTCGGCCGGCTACTAGCTTGATGAGCTACCAGCCGTCCTCTGGAGCCTGCGCACAACTCCGAACAAGACAACTGGCTTCACACCCTTCTTTCTCATCTACGGTGCCGAAGCCGTCATCCCGACGGACGTAGAATTTGACTCCCCTCGAGTCACCATGTACACCAAGGAGGAGGCCAAAGAAGCACGAGAAGACGGCGTCGATCTGCTGGAAGAAGGCCGGCTATTGGCACTCAGCCGGTCTGCCATCTACCAGCAGAGTCTACGCCGATACTACAATCGGAAGGTCAAGCACAGATCCTTCCAGGAGGGAGACATTGTGCTCCGGCTGATACAGCGAACAGCCGGCCAGCACAAGCTCTCGGCACCTTGGGAAGGCCCTTTCATCATCAGCAAAGTGTTGGGCAATGGTTCCTATTACCTGATCGACGCTCAGAAGCCCAGAGCACGCAAAAGAGACGACTCAGGCAAGGAGACGGAGAGGCCGTGGAACACAAACCTCCTCCGAAGATTTTACAGTTAAAGCAGTATGTACCACGCTACCTTTTGTATTAAGTACGAAGACTCTGGGTCCCCCGAGAAGAGCTCGGGGACTACCCTATTTTATCTATATGATAAGTATGATGCCCATGAATGTGTTGTTTCATTATTTCGCCTGGCACCGGGTTCGACCAGTCGGCCCAGGGGCTCGCCGCCTTCTACTATGTGCCACCTCCCGCAGTCGGACAAGTAGTGTGTTGGCGCCAAAAAACTCCTCCTGTCAGAAGCTGCAGCTCGCAGAGCGACTGCACGGCGGGCAGGGGTTGCAAAAAACGGTGCCCACACGAAAAATGGCTAAGGAAAAATGCGCACATAGTCTAGGCCGGCATCTCGCCTCATCGACCGGCTGCTGAGCAGCCGGCCGGCCAGCTTCTACTTACCTTGCCAATGCTCCAATCGGCTAGGTACTTGCCCTCCCAAAAATAGCTAAGTACTCAACCCAGCCGCAGTCCGCAGAGCGGCTGTTTGGCTGGCAAGAGGGTAGCAAAGGGAGGGCGGCAAAGGAAAAAAGCAAGGAGCAGAAAGCAAGAAAAGTCAGAACTCGGCAAATAAAGCACAAGTTGTGTCGAAGAATATTTACATAGCAAAAGGCCCATTGGCCAGCATTCAACAAAGTTTGAAATACACCCCGCGGGTGGAATTGTGCAAATTTAACAAAAGTTTGTCGAGACCGATAAGCAGGAAAAATAAAGGCGACGGCCTAAGGAGCAACAGAGGGTTCTGGCTGGACGGCAGAGTCGGTAGCGCTGGTTGGTGGAGCAGACGGCTGGACGGCAGAGTCGGCAGCACTAGCGGGTGGAGCGGACGGCTGGTCGGTCTCCGCCTGGTCGCCTCCAGCAGCAGTCGGCGCGCTCGAGCGTGGATCGTTGCTCGAGGCATGGTTAGGCTAAGGCTGGCTGTCCGCTCCGACCTCCGGCGCGTCTTCTTCGCTTTCCTCGTCCTCCGCATCCTCTCCTTCGTCACTGGAATCGATCACCTCGGTCGAGTCCTCACTGTCCTCCGGATTCAGTCCGAACCACTCCAGTGGCGCCTTGGGGCCATCATCAACCAGCTTCGGGATGAAGACACTAGTGTTGGTATAGTCGTCGATCGCCGCCGCCCGCTTGACAAGGTCGTCCTCCACCGCCAACAGCTCCTCCTGCGCCTCCAGCCGAAACATGGTCAGCTGGGCTAGATCTAGCCCAGAGTACCACGCCTTGACAAACTCCAGAGCCCGGCGCGCTCCAGCCCGGGCCGAGGAACCCTTCCAGGCCTCCAGGCGACCGGCCGCCACCTCCAGCTAGTCGGCTGTCCGACTGGGAGTACGTGGAGCCGGCATGCCTGGCCAAAGGGCCGAGATCGCCTGGGGCCCGACACATTGAAGACGGCGCAGCATCCGATGAGCCGGCCGAAGGCGGGCCTGGATGCTGAGAAGCTGCTCGCTAAGGGTCTTGGGAGCATCGGCAGCAACCTGCATGCCCTCTGCCCTCCGCTCCTGGCGATAAGCCTCAATGGCCTGGTTCGCGACAACGGAGTGGCCTGGGAAGAAGTCTGCTTGGGTAGAGAGCAAAGAAGCGAGAGGTTAGAAGCCAACAGTCGGCCCGAACAGAGGCCGACGACTCAAAGAATAAAAAAGAAGAAGCTTACCGTCGACCATGTCCTAAATACTACCGAAGCTGGCAGTCAGCTGCGCCTCCTTGTCGGCCCAGGCGGAACGCTCGGTCTCAAACTCAGCGAGGAGGTCGGTCTCTTTTGCCTCCGCCTCCTTCTAAGCCGTCTGGAGACGCTCCGTCTGCTCCGCCAGTTGCGTGACCAGCTGGACATGCTCCTCGGTCAGCTTGCTGCACTCTGCCTCCTTGGCGCGCAGCATAGTGTTGGCTTCGCCCAGCTGCTGCAAGGCAGCGTTGGCCTCTGCAAAAAGAGAAGAAGGGAAAGACGTCAACATTTCAACAAGGAAGGGATGCAGTTGCCGGGGAGATCCGGCCCGACTGCTCAGCAGTCGGCCCGAATCTCAGGGACTACAGCCCGCGAGTGCGCTATCGCGCCCCCGCAGAAAAAGAAGTTATCAACGATCAACAAAAAGAAATACAGTCGCTGGGGAGATCCGGCCCGACTGCTCAGCAGTTGGCCCGAATCTCGGGGACTACAGCCCGCGGGTGCACCAGCGCGCCCTCGCAGAGAAAGAAAGCCAAGACTCACTCCGGCTCTCCGACAAGTTGGCGGTCTGCCTCTCCAGCTCCCGGACGCCGGAGTTGATGGTGGCCACGCGAAGGTTATTATAATCCTGCAATAGGGAGGTCAGACGAAGTTAGCACTCGGAGCTTGCCAATTGAAGTTCCGGGCCGCCTACTCAGCAGCCGGCCCGAAACTTGGGGAATACACCCAGTGGGTGCGCTGACACGCCCCCACCAAGAGATAAAAGGACCAAATACAAGGAAGTGCGAAATGTACCTCGATGGCTGCTCGCGAGTCCAGGAACGCCTCGTTGCACCGCTTGAGAGCATCAGCTTCGGCCCGGAGCTTGGCCTAGACGTCAAGGGCCGCCTGGTTCAAGGCTCTCGTTCCGCCTCCATGCACCCAGCCGGAGGGTGCGGCGCTGGTCGCCTCGGTGTCTCGGACCGACAAGCTCGCGGCGCCGGTTTCCAGTGGTCGCGGCGCTGAGACCGCCTTCGCAAGGCGACGACGCACAGGTGTACAAGCCTCAGGAGTCGGGCCCGTCACCACCTCGTTCCCAGCTGGTGGCGCCTGCGGGGCGGCCGACTGCTTGTCTCGCTCCCCGCCAGACGGCGGTGGCGGAGGCACGACCACGTCCGGCATGGCGACATCACCGCCCTCCCTCTCCATGGCCTAGTGCTCGTCGCCGGCTCCCCCAGTCGATGCCACGAACTCTGGTAGAGGTGGCGTGGACTTCAGGGGAGCGATGAGCAGCGGCTCCTGGCGGCGTGTGGCCTCTGTGAGCCGCTCCTTCGCCGCGGCATCAGCCTTCGCCTTCGCCAGCTTCTTCAGCGCGGAGGTCTTCGCCTTGTCAGCCTCCGCTTTCTCTAGGCGGGCGGCTTCCTGCTCCTCGCGCACCTCCCGCGCGTTTCGCTCCTGCGCCTCCCGCAGGTCAGCGGCTGGATTGATTCATCAGGTGGTGGTGGAGGTCTCCGCCGACCTGATGATAGAGGCGGCGGTCGACTTGTCGAGGGAGAGCGGGGCCCTGATCCAAGGAAATAAAGCAAAGAAATTTTAGGCCGGATCAGCAAGAAAGGGAAAGCGTAAGAGAAAATACTTACGCCGACACCATGGGCGGCGCCTTCGGCAGCTTATGGAACTTGGCCAACTTTGCCGCGACGTCCTTCTGCCTGGTCGTGGCGGCCGGGTTCTTGGGCTTCTTCGGCACACTGCCGAACAGGGCGGCGCCCTGCTTCCGTTTGTGCTTGCCGCCTCAGGCTGACGGCTCGGCAGAGGGGTCGGCACCTATGTTAGCAGCGCCCTGGACAGGGCGCGGCTCGTCTTCCTCGTCGCCGTCATCGGACCAAGTCTCGATGCCGCCCCCCTCCTCGGAGCCGCCTGCTCTATCGCCGCCGCCTACGGCGTCGTCCTCCAAGGTGGCCGCCCCCGGGTCGGGGTCGTCCACGTCGCTCACCTCCTGGTCCGGCTGGTAGTTGCCACCCGACCCCATGATGGCGGCCGTTGCCGGAGACATGTAGATCTACGCCCCCAAAGAATGACCACTCAATACCAAGACCAAGACCAAGACAAATACTGAAAAGGGAAATCTAAGAGACTTACAGCAGTCGGCGGGTTGTCGCGGGAGTATGGCCGCTTGCCGAACCGCCAGGACTTCTCCGACACCTTGAGATCGGTGATCTCGTTCACCATCCAGGCCACCTCGGCAGTCGGCATGTCCCTCATGCACATCTGGCTCGGGTCGCTGTGCCCGCTCATCTGACAGATCAGATGAGGCCGGCCTTGGAGCGGGAGAACCCGGTGCTCGACGAAGGCAATCAGCAAGTCGGATGCCACGAGACCCTCCGCCTCCATCAGCACCCGGAGCCGGTTGATGGCGGCGGCCGTGTCGGCCGACACGGGCTTCGGCTTATAGCCCCAGTTGGCCCGAGGTTCAGCTGGGGGCCGGCCTCGTAAGGCGGTAGGTTGATGAAGTCAACTGCCCGGTCGACGTTCTCCACATAAAAGTACGATTGCTGCCACAGTTTCACCGACTGTGATAGCTTGATGATGGGGAAGGCGTTCTTCACCGACGACCTGCGCACGACGACGAAAGCACCACACTGGGCCGCCTTCTCCTTGGCGGAGGTGCCTGGTTTGGTGTAGAAGAAAGCTCCCCACAGCTCTATGGTGGGGAGGATGCCGAGGTAGTCCTCGCACGCCGTGACAAAGGCGGACAGCAGTGTCATGGTGTTGGGCGTTAGATGATGTGGATGGAGGTGGTAGAGCTCCATGAACGAGCGGAAGAATCCGCTTGCCGGTAGGCCAAAGCCACGGAGGAAGTGCGAGCGGAAGATGACTTGCTCGTTTCCCTATGGCACCGGCGAGATTTCCTCCCGCGGCGGCACCCGCACTTTGACGAAGGCCGCATTAGGCATGCGGCGCGTGGCCCGGAGGAAGGCGAGGTGGTCTTCTATCACCACCGAGCCATCCCAGTCCCCTCCCTTCTCGCACGCCATGGTGCTCGAGCTAGGCTGCGCGGGATGCTTGGGGCGAAGAAGCTCGACGACGGCGAGCTGCGGCGGCGCTATGGCAGGCACGGAGCAGCGACAGCAGAGAGAGAAGGAAGAAAGAGTGGGGAGGAGGGCGCGCGTGCTCCACCGCTCCTCCTTCCCCCCTACTTATAGCCCTCGGGCTGCAAAGCCGAGGGGGCGGGACATGGGATCATGGGATTAACTGCGCCCACGACCCCACGAACCCCCGATTACTATGCAGAATTACTATGCAGTAACTCCCATGGGAATCGCAACCGCCCGCCTCGGCCGCAGCGGATCCACCCGTGTGCCGAGGCCCGGTGGTGGCGGGCCCGGCCCGCTGTCACGTCCCATCATGAGCGTGGGTTGGCAGGCTGGCCGAGCTGACGCGCGCCGTGTGGCGTGCTTACGGCAGGCAGCGGGTCTAGGAAGCTTAGCAGGCATGCCACCTGGCTCCCGCCTTGGTGTTTCAAAATCGATGAGCAAGCCTGCTTTGTCGAAATCGGCTCCTGGCAGCCGGCGCGTCAGGAGGTGGACCAAGCGTTCGGCCAGAGCGCGGCATGGAAGGAAACTGCTGAGGCTTCTCAGCCTGTCAGCCGTGATGCCTCACCAGCTTTGGGGACTATTGTCGGAGCAATGGGCCACGGGTAGCCCAACCCGAGTCTGTGAACCTTTCAAGACTTTGGGCCGGCTGCGCCCCACAAGACTCCAGAATGAAGCGCCGCCTTCTGGTGGCCGGCTGGCTCAATGGCCGGCTGCCAGAAGACGGCCAAGTACCAGCAGACAGCACCAAGACGGGCCGACTCCTAACAGGCGGCCTTCGGAGAGGTCGGCGCCCTTAGAGTCTGCGCCCCTCATCAAGAGGACAAGACAGGGTGAGGCTACAGTATAGCCCATCACCCCCGAATCCCGGGTGCGGCGGGGCCACAGTGCCCCGTACAGGCGAAGATCTCCGCATGACGCGACACTTGTCGCGACCGGTTTTCTAGACATTAATTTCTAGAAAATGGCCGTCGAGCTCATCAGCCCCAGGATTACTGTTAGCCGATGAGGCATCAACTTGATACAGAAATTCCAAGCAAAATACAAAATATGTAGTACAAGACCATTGTGGCCTATGAGTACAACAAATGGTTTCTAGTGGTTGAGGGCGGAAGCGGTTTGTGGATCACCACGGTCTATGGGACTCCATTTCCCACGGGAACAGCTGACCAGGTTAACTCCTATCTTCGCGAGGCTGCTATCACCGCTGCTTAGGATTCTGAGGCTGTCATCGCAATGCTCCTCTCCAGGCAAGCAATCTGGCCAAGACAATAGCCAGGGACAAGCCAGTGAGTACTTTGAATGTACTCGCAACCATTATGAACACTGAAATAAATTATTTGATAACATGCACTAAATATGCTATAATCACATTATCAGACATAAATAAAACACCTCTTATGCATGCAAGCAAGTTATTTATATGCAACATATATAAGTGATGAAGAGGCGGAAAAATAAAATTCCGCAGTCGGGCTTCTGAGCGACGCCACATAAAGGGCTTATAAAGTAAATAAATAACAAGCAATGCCATAGTCGGGCGTCTCAGCGACACCTCATAAAGGGCTTATAAGTAAATGGAATAACATGCATGCCACAGTCGGGCGTCTGAGCGACACCACAGAAAGGGCTTATAAATAAACGAAGAAATAAACAGGCCACAGTTGGGCGTCTGAGCGACACCACAGAAAGGGCTTATAAATAAACGAAGTAATAAACAGGCCACAGTCGGGTGTCTGAGCGACACCACAGAAAGGGCTTATAAAATAATCTCAGTGAATATCCAGGAGGTAGAACCGTCCCAGGGATATTCGATAGTGCCAATAATATAAGGGTTAGTTCACAACAAAATAATAATCATAAAAATCACATGTCTCAAATCGTGATCTCAGTTTTGGTTTAACAACTTCTCCTCCGAAGACCGTCACTAAGACCGACACTTGACCCATCCCAGACTGTAATCCTTAACCATGGGCACGGCTATTCGAATAGGTTTAAACTCTGCAGAGGGTGTACTCTTTACCCACTAGTAACAGATTCCTTTAGTCCATCGGGACTAACTCCGTCTACGGTCTTTCAATTGAAAACACACCTAACTTGCACACACCAGCTAAACTCATCGGTGTCTGGAATCACCCACGGCACCTGTTAAGCAAAACTCTAAGTGGGGAGGCTACAACCTCGCGTAGCATGGGATCAAAATTTATATCGCGCGCTCTAAGGGGTGGCCTCCCCTCTCGGTCCCAACCGGAAACACCCATGCCCCCGAACCAGATGGCCAGCCTACCGGTTACAATCGGTACCTTCCACCATGGCCTCTCTGTACGGTGTGTGCTTGAAAGGGGTTGACGACTATCTGAACCGTACCCTACCTGCGGCAGGGACAAGTGGTAGTACAAGACAAGTATGGGGGTTTACCGGAACAAGACTCGATCTGTGGTCGACTCAGGAGGTTTATAAGTTTCCTGCATAACATGTGTAACGAAAATTATTTCAAACAACAAATCAACACTCGTTATACCTTGCAATGCCATACCGGATATAACCGTCCCGACGGAGACCGGCGACAAGCTCACGCCTACCCAAGGCAGAGGCTTTCCCGGATTCCTCTCCGGCATGCATGTAAGGCATGTGAGGATGATTACCAACACATGTATGTTCATTTCCAACAGCAAGGAAATCACAAACAATGCATCCATGCAAATGATCATATCACATGAAATAACGATACTCCGAAATTAAGTGGGGTTATAAGCGGGTCAACTATCACCCAAAAATATTATTCCGGGGTTCAAAATGCTTGCCTTCATGGTGTGGAAAGGCAGGGTGCACTCCAAGGCCTTTGAAAGATTTCCTTCCTCTCTCCAAAATTCCTATTTTAAAATAAATTTAAATTAACACACAAAACAAAACAGCACAAAAAAGTTGTTTGGAAAATTCTGAAATAAATCTTAAAATAAACTAGACAATATTTGAGAGAGGTAGGAAACATAATTAATTCATTTGGAGTTATATTTAAAAAGATATAGTCAGTCAAAGTTCTGGTCATAAACTGATTTAAAATAAAACAGAAAAAGAAAAACGTTTCGAATAAACACGTACACGTCGAAAGCATATTTTGGAAATGCGCTTCCACTTAACCCACGTGGACCGGCGCTGGGTCACTGACGGTGGGCCCGCCTGGCCCACTGGTCAGGTTTGACCAGTCGCCCGTGTCTTCTCCCTACTCTGCCCGAGTGGGGCGGGGCTCCGGCGAGGCTCACCGGTGAAAGACGGCACCGTTCGGAGAACGGAGGCCATCATCGTGCTCAGTGGATCAAGACGGTCACTCCGGTAGTCGTTATGATCTCGGGGGTGGACGGAGCTGCCGGCGGCGAGCTTCGCGGCGGACGGAGGCCGTCAGGCAAAGTGATTTTTCTCCCGCGGTGAGTCCTGATCAAAATCGAGTAGTGGGAATGGTTTACGGGAGGAAGAGGAAGCTCTTGGTGGAGAGAACGGAGAGGGGGAGGCCCTGGTGGCGCCGTTCTGGCCGGGGCAATGGCGGCGGCCGCTGTTGCCAGAGGTGGGGAAGAAGACCTCCCGGGGTCGATTGGCTGCCAATGGGGGTCCTAGGGTGATCGCTTGGAGCTGCCTGCGTGCGGAGACGAGCTCGGGGCTCCTTAAATAGGTGATCAGGGTCGGTTCCGCGGCGGTGGATGAGGATGCCGGCGAACCGCCTCTCTGTAACTTGCAGGACGGCGTGGAGGCGACGAGAGCTAGCCGACGAGCGAGAAGATAAGCTCGCGCGGCTCCCAGGGGCAGGTGGCGAGCCGGGGTGGCTTGGGCGGCGCCGACCGGGGCTGTGGCCACTGCAGACCCGGCGTGCCGCCAAGAATGCCCTGACGGCGGCGCTGTAGCGGGCCAGGGTGGTCGGGGCAGCGTGGCGATGCAAGGGGGTACGTGGCGGCTAGCTGCAGCTGGCCACGAGCCGGAACGGGTGCGGGGCGAGACGCGGCGGCTCGGGCGCACGTGCGTGCCAAACGCACGCTCTGCTCGCGCTCTGGGCTTGCACGGGACTTGTTCGACGTAATGCCAGAGCCTGCTACAGAGCTTGGGTGAGGCTGGAACTTAACAGACCCAGGTTAGGAGCAACTGGAAGCCTAGTGGACATGTTGGTTTGGTCAAAGGTGCAAGCTCACAGTGCAGTGCTAAAATTCATGTCAAAACAGATCATGCCCATAAGGTGTTTGACAAAATGCCAAGGGCACTTAGGCATTTCTTGGAGTGGCCAAATTCTCCAGATCAGTGCCTCTTTAGATGAAGGAGAAGGTGGTGAGGTTAGTTTGTGAAAAGCACAAACTTGCTAGTGCAATATTTGCAGAACTACAACTCTGGACAGGAGATAAATGGCATCATTTCATGAACCAAAAATGATCCAATAGGTGCATGCTCCTGGACTTAGTGGTTTGGTAGGAAGGACTATAAGCAGGAGTAAGCACAAGGTCATTGGAGCAAAAATAATTAGGGTTGCAGTAGAAATCACAAGGCTGGACCAGAATGGAAAAGAGGTTGATTCACTCAAAATTTTCAAAGAACAACACTAGGTTTTTGCATAAAGTTGAAACATATGATACTACTAACATCCCATAATTTTGGTGAAGGCAAGAAGGAAATATTTAAAAGGGTTATAGTGCAAAATTGCACTTTGGACCAGAGAAGAAAATATGTTGTAGAGCTCAAATATTATATGAATAAAAGTTATTTTTGTTAAAAAGTGGTTTAAAGACTTCACATGACATCTCCAAATTTTGGTGGGAATTTTAAGTGAATTTATCAAATGGTTGTAGTTCAAATATGGCCATTTAACCTTGAAAAAAAACCATTTTCCAAAAAAAATTTCAAGCACTTAATTATTTAATTAGTTCTACTAATACAAGAAATTTTTTTCCTTGAGTGGTTAAACAGGTCCAATAACATATTTCGAAAAGTTTTCATTTTGGGAAAAACTCCATCACAACAAGGAAGAAAATGATTAAAATCAAAAGGGAGCTCAAAAACCAAAGTTTTAAATCCTGGCAAAAAAATTTAATCCATTAAAACAAGGTCAAAATTTTGGGGTGTCACAATACTACCCCCCTTAAGAAAAATCTCGTCCTCGAGATTTGTTAAAAGCTGTTTTAAGAAAATAACATGCAATAAAATGTGGCTACAGTGAGAGGGCAATAAGTGGTGTAAAACCACAGTGTGAAAACTGGCGCTACGTGGAAAAATCTATGGTTCGGGACAAAAACGTGAGATTTCTACGCTGGATATAAATTTAGAATAATTTCTAAATTTAAGAATACGCTGGTCGTACCCGAGAGCACAGGGCTCTCTCTGGCTGACAGGTGGACCCAGGGCCCACTGTCGGCCTCTTCTTCTTCCTCTGGCTCTCTCTTCTTCCTCTCTCCCGCGCGCTTTCCCGCGCTTTCTCCACCGGCGACGTCTAGCGCGTAGGGCATCTAGGCCGTACTGCGGTAGTGCGCGGCGTGCTAGCTGCCGGGGCAGCGTGCACTCATCTCGCGGGCCAGCGTGCTGTCGGCACTGCTCGCGGATTCGTCTCCGAGCACCGGCGATCGGGCGACGAGCGGCGTTGGTGGACTTCGCCCACCGAACACCGAGCTCGAGCTATAAAAACGGCCGAGGTGTCCCTCTCTTCTTCCTCACACCTGGCCTTGCTTCTCCTTCTCCTCCTCCCTCCATTTCCTGTTTACAAAAGCTCGGGTGGAGCTCTAATGGCGGAGGCGATGCCGGACTGGTTCGCGATCCTGGTATGCGGAGGGCTGGCGACACTGCTGGGGCTCTCCGTGCTCCTGTGTGCGATGATCCTCGATGATCGTCGCGACGCTGCTGCTCGGGTGTTGGCTCTCCGCGGTGGTGATGATCACGAGGAGTAGGTGGGGTGTGTCGGGTGCTAACTGTTGTTAGGGGGTGTGATTAGCCAGATGTAACACCGTTGCAAAGTTTTGCAAACAGTGTATGTGCTCGAATGATTATGGTTGTGAGTCTGCGGCCGTTGCGCGGTGTGAAATAAAATAATCCATGTCGTGAGAAGGTGCAGATGTAGCAGCTCAGGGAAAAGAAATCTCACTCCAGGATTATTCGCGGAAGAAAACAGTCATGCAACAGAATCACTCATATTAATTGAAACTAAAGATTTACTCGTTGCGCAAACTCGGGGTACCACGCATAAGTTACATCACTTAAATAAATGTTGCAATAATAGACGTAGCAACGACGTCTATAATGCAAACGGTAACTGGACGGGGTCCCGAGAAAATGTCTCTGGTACTGAGACACACTCTTCTTCTATCGGGGAAAGTGGATTGACCAGTCGATGCACGTGTCTCTCCTGGTCGGGCCTTAGTGTTCTGCCGATGGCGATATGAGGATTTAAATCTGCAAGGCTCTGGAGATAACCCATTACGCGTTGGGTTAAACGCTCTTGAGCGATGACGTACTGGACAAGGTTGGCCAGGACTGGGTCTCTCTCAATTCGTCCACCGGGAAAAGATGTTACTCCTCCGGGCGCTGCACGGCTCGGGAAGTAATAATACCCTCGTTCGCTGGCATAGGGTACCGCGAATCAAAGGCGAGCAAGTGCTTCGTATGCCGCAGCTTCTATGGCCATGTGTGGGGTTGGCATAGATTTCCCCACGAAGGAGACCTCCGTTGGATCTTGGTTTGAGTTTACGGGAGGGATGTGTACTACTGCCCAATATCTCGAGGTGGAAGAGGTGATTCTCGATTTGAACAGCTCGTACTGGGGTGGCTGGGTAGCGCCCATGGTACTGCAGGTAAAATCCCACAATATCTTGACAAAACTACCCGGGGTTGCATTTGGGGTTCTCAGGTAAATGCTGGGGCTCGGCATGGCAGGAAATGGTGGTAAGGGTGGTGCACAAGATAAGAGGTGTTTGGCAAGGTCACGTGGTGGCCTCTTTATAGCACTGGAGCGGGGTCACTTTTACCGTGGTGAATGGTAAAGAAAATTTCCAGCTCTGCTCCAGGGTCGGGATCAAGCCACAGATTCACACATTTCACTAAAGTGATGTGTTACTGTGGGGGTTGTCGGGGAGATTTTTGGTAACTATGCCAGGGATAGAAATCTTATACTGCATACTGGCGTATCCAGGCAAGGCTACTACTAAAAAACAAAGGCACGACAACAGGCAGCGTCTATTTACAAGGCCAAACGATTACAAAGCGAGGGTACACTGGGACTCGATACAACTCGGGTTACTTAGTCTACCTCGTTTACATCCATGCGGGCGTGCCTGGTGGACGTTGAGGCTCTTCCACGGGTCTCGCCGTCGGAATTAGCTGGAGTGGGTTGAGGGGCTGCAGGCTCGGGGTAGCGATGATGGCCATCTCGGGGATTGTTGGCCACAACCCCGTTGGAGGGTGTTCCTAGTATGCGACGAAGCACTTCTGGGGTTATTGCAACACCTTGGCTGATGGCTGGGGCAGACCTCAGGGGCTCGATCGGGTGTCCAAACAGCACGACTGGGTTGTCGGCGTTGGGCTCGCCCTTTTCTCTTGCCGGGGCTCGACGAACCAGCTCTCCACGAGCTGCGATAAGATCAATAGTGATCTGATCGCATAGTTCCTCTAGTGCACTTACGTAGCGCACTAGGTGTAACAATGCAGGATCTGTCTCGTGATCTCCGTTGGCAACTTGGGGTGGTCTACCATACCCTTCACGTCGGGGGTAGTAGTGGAACGAGCGGCAGTTGACTCTGGGCGACAAATGCCGGAGATGAACTATAGCTTCTCGAGCAGCTAGTTGGATGGCTTGTGGCTCAAAGGAAGTTGTTCTTCCGGTGAACCTGTAGGGGCGTTCGGGTGCTAGACCCCTACCGTAGATGTGTACAGTGGCCCAAAATTGACGGCTCTCACCGCTCATGGGTCCTTGGTACACAACATATTCTGGGGCTCTTCTAACGCATAGGCACGACGGGTGAGGTTTGCGAGTATGGTCACAAAACCTCCAAGGTTGGTTGCTGTGGTCTCATTGTGCACGACAGGACCACGCATTGTGGCTCGGTTTGGGATAGCGGTTGTGCTGTGCTAGGTTGAGGCTAGCGTGCCCTTTTTATAGGAAAAAGGGGACGGAGTCTTCCTTCGCACGCTTGCGAGAAAGGACTATTTAGGGGGCCGGTCACTGGCGCGTGATCGACGGCTAGGTTGGTAGGTTGGGCACCGACTGCCAAAAGGTGTCGGGTCACAGTGGGGCTATCTTGCATGAGAAGCTTGGATGGGGTTTGGTTATGGCTTGGTGGGTTGGTTTGCCTAAGTTTATTGACCTGGCTAAGATAGGATTAGCCAATGGTCAGCCTGGCTCTGATACCAAGTCTGTCGCGACCGGTTTTCCAGACATTAATTTCCAGAAAATGGCCGTCGAGCTCATCAGCCCCAGGATTACTGTTAGCTGATGAGGCATCAACTTGATACAGAAATTCCAAGAAAAATACAAAATATGTTGTACAAGACCATTGTGGCCTATGAGTACAATAAATGGTTTCTAGTGGTTGAGGGCGGAAGCAGTTTGTGGATCACCACGGTCTATGGGACTCCATTTCCCACGGGAACAGCTGACCAGGTTAACTCCTATCTTCGCGAGGCTGCTATCACCGCTGCTTAGGATTCTGAGGCTGTCATCGCAATGCTCCTCTCCAGACAAGCAATCTGGCCAAGACAATAGCCAGGGACAAGCCAGTGAGTACTTTGAATGTACTCGCAACCATTATGAACACTGAAATAAATTATTTGATAACATGCACTAAATATGCTATAATCACATTATCAGACATAAATAAAACACCTCTTATGCATGCAAGCAAGTTATTTATATGCAACATATATAAGTGATGAAGAGGCGGAAAAATAAAATGCCGCAGTCGGGCGTCTGAGCGACGCCACATAAAGGGCTTATAAAGTAAATAAATAACAAGCAATGCCACAGTCGGGCGTCTCAGCGACACCTCATAAAGGGCTTATAAGTAAATGGAATAACATGCATGCCACAGTCGGGCGTCTGAGCGACACCACAGAAAGGGCTTATAAATAAACGAAGAAATAAACAGGCCACAGTCGGGCGTCTGAGCGACACCACAGAAAGGGCTTATAAATAAACGAAGTAATAAACAGGCCACAGTCGGGTGTCTGAGCGACACCACAGAAAGGGCTTATAAAATAATCTCAGTGAATATCCAGGAGGTAGAACCGTCCCAGGGATATTCGATAGTGCCAATAATATAACGGGTTAGTTCACAACAAAATAATAATCATAAACATCACATGTCTCAAATCGTGATCTCAGTTTTGGTTTAACAGCTTCTCCTCCGAAGACCGACACTTGACCCATCCCAGACTGTAATCCTTAACCATGGGCACGGCTATTCGAATAGGTTTAAACTCTGCAGAGGGTGTACTCTTTACCCACTAGTAACAGATTCCTTTAGTCCATCGGGACTAATTCCGTCTACGGTCTTTCAATTGAAAACACACCTAACTTGCACACACCAGCTCAACTCATCGGTGTCTGGAATCACCCACGACACCTGTTAAGCAAAACTCTAAGTGGGGGGGCTACAACCTCGCGTAGCATGGGATCAAAATTTATATCGCGTGCTCTAAGGGGTGGCCTCCCCTCTCGGTCCCAACCGGAAACACCCATGCCCCCGGACCAGATGGCCAGCCTACCGGTTACAACCGGTACCTTTCACCATGGCCTCTCTGTACGGTGTGTGCTTGAAAGGGGTTGACGACTTACTGAACCGTACCCTACCTGCGGCAGGGACAAGTGGTAGTACAAGACAAGTATGGGGGTTTACTCTAACAAGACTCGATCTGTGGTCGACTCAGGAGGTTTATAAGTTTCCTACATAACATGTGTAACGAAAATTATTTCAACCAACAAGTCAACACTCATTATACCTTGCAATGCCATACCGGATATAACCATCCCGATGGAGACCGGCGACAAGCTCACGCCTACCCAAGGCAGAGGCTTTCCCGGATTCCTCTCCGGCATGCATGTAAGGCATGTGAGGATGATTACCAACACATGTATGTTCATTTCCATCAGCAAGGAAATCACAAACAATGCATCCATGCAAATGATCATATCACATGAAATAACGATACTCCAAAATTAAGTGGGGTTATAAACGGGTCAACTATCACCCAAAAATATTATTCCGGGGTTCAGAATGCTTGCCTTCATGGTGTGGAAAGGCAGGGTCCACTCCAAGGCCTTTGAAAGATTTCCTTCCTCTCTCCAAAATTCCTATTTTAACATAAATTTAAATTAACACACAAAACAAAACAGCACAAAAAAGTTGTTTGGAAAATTTTGAAATAAATCTTAAAATAAACTAGACAATATTTGAGAGAGGTAGGAAAAAGAATTAATTCATTTGGAGTTATATTTAAAAAGATATAGTCAGTCAAAGTTCTGGTCAAAAACTGATTTAAAATAAAACAGAAAAAGAAAAACGTTTCGAATAAACACGTACACGTCGAAAGCGTATTTTGGAAATGCGCTTCCACTTAACCCACGTGGACCGGCGCTGGGTCACTGACGGTGGGCCCGCCTGGCCCATTGGTCAGGTTTGACCAGTCACCCGCGTCTTCTCCCTCCTCTGCCCGAGTGGGGCGGGGCTCCAGCGAGGCTCACCGGCGAATGACGGCACCGTTCGGAGAACGGAGGCCGTCATCGTGCTCAGGGGATCAAGACGGTCACTCCGGTAGTCGTTATGATCTCGGGGGTGGACGGAGCTGCCGGCGGCTAGCTTCGCGGCGGACGGAGGCCGTCGGGCAAAGTGATTTTTCTCCCGCGGTGAGTCCCGATCAAAATCGAGTAGTGGGAATGGTTTACGGGAGGAAGAGGAAGCTCTTGGTGGAGAGAACGGAGAGGGGGAGGCCCTGGTGGCGCCGTTCTGGCCGGGGTAATGGCGGCGGCCGCTGTTGCCGGAGGTGGGGAAGAAGACCTCCCGGGGTCGATTGGCTGCCAATGGGGGTCCTAGGGTGATGGCTTGGAGCTGCCTGCGTGCGGAGACGAGCTCGGGGCTCCTTAAATAGGTGATCAGGGTCGGTTACACGGCGGTGGATGAGGATGCCGGCGAACCGCCTCTCTGTAGCTTGCAGGGCGGCGTGGAGGCGACGAGAGCTAGCCGACGAGCGAGGAGATAAGCTCGCGCGGCTCCCAGGGGCAGGTGGCGAGCCGGGGTGGCTTGGGCGGCATCGACCGGGGCTGGGGCCACTGCGGACGCCGGCGTGCCGCCAAGAATGCCCTGACGGCGGCGCTGTAGCGGGCCAGGGTGGTCGGGGCAGCGTGGCGATGCAAGGGGGTACGTGGCGGCTAGCTGCAGCTGGCCACGAGCAGGAACGGGTGCGGGGTGAGACCCGATGGCTCGGGCGCACGTGCGTGCCAAACGCACGCTCTGCTCGCGCTCTGGGCGTGCACGGGACGTCTTCGACGTAATGCCAGAGCCTACTACAGAGCTTGGGTGAGGCTGGAACTTAACAGACCCAGGTTAGGAGCAACTGGAAGCCTAGTGGACATGTTGGTTTGGTCAAAGGTGCAAGCTCACAGTGCAGTGCTAAAATTCATGTCAAAACAGATCATGCCCATAAGGTGTTTGACAAAATGCCAAGGGCACTTAGGCATTTCTTGGAGTGGCCAAATTCTCTAGATCAGTGCCTCTTTAGATGAAGGAGAAGGTGGTGAGGTTAGTTTGTGAAAAGCACAAACTTGCTAGTGCAATATTTGTAGAACTACAACTCTGGACAGGAGATAAATGGCATCATTTCATGAACCAAAAATGATCCAATAGGTGCATGCTCCTGGACTTAGTGGTTTGGCAGGAAGGACTATAAGCAGGAGGAAGCACAAGGTCATTGGAGCAAAAATAATTAGGGTTGCAGTAGAAATCACAAGGCTGGACCAGAATGGAAAAGAGGTTGATTCACTCAAAATTTTCAAAGAACAACACTAGGTTTTTGCATAAAGTTGAATCATATGATACTACTAACATCCCATAATTTTGGTGAAGGAAAGAAGGAAATATTTAAAAGGGTTATAGTGCAAAATTGCACTCTGGACCAGAGAAGAAAATATGTTGTAGAGCTCAAATATTATATGAATAAAAGTTATTTTTGTGAAAAAGTGGTTTAAAGACTTCACATGACATCTCCAAATTTTGGTGGGAATTTTAAGTGAATTTATCAAATGGTTGTAGTTCAAATATGGCCATTTAACCTTGAAAAAAAACCATTTTAAAAAAAAATAAAAAAAATCAAGCACTTAATTATTTAATTAGTTCTACTAATACAAGAAAAGTTTTTCCTTGAGTGGTTAAACAGGTCCAATAACATATTTCGAAAAGTTTTCATTTTGGGAAAAACTCCATCACAACAAGGAAGAAAATGATTAAAAATCAAAAGGGAGCTCAAAAACCAAAGTTTTAAATCCTGGCAAAAAAAAATTAATCCATTAAAACAAGGTCAAAATTTTGGGGTGTCACAGCACCGTTGCCACTCCACCCTTGACATCACCCCTGTCAGGCGGGGCCTGCTCCCACGATGGCCTGTCGGTACGGCTTGCCGACGGCGGGCCCTACCAGGCAGCGAGGGCCCGGAGGGCGGCTTGGCCCGACCAATCGGATCTAAGGGGATCCGGCTCCTGGCGATCAGCCGGACCGCTCCTCGAGGCTCGTGGGCCATTAACCAGACTAGACACGGCGGGGCTACAGTGATCTCCCACCAGGCGGCGGACTGTAGCCATGCATGTCCTGACCAAGCCTGCTTCATTAGCCTCACGACTACAGTGATCAGCCACCAACCAGACCCGCCAGCGGCAGAGGCGGCCTGTCAGCTCCATAACAGACTAGTCGGCGGGGCCCACCAGGCGGTGGGCCCTAGTAGCTAGCAGAGAAGCCGGAGTCCAGAGACACTGACAGCTGGGTCCTACACCCGACAAAGTTACCATTGTACCCCTGGGGGGTAGGCCGATATAAACCCCCCAGGGCAGCCATGCAAAGGGTTCCCAACCTATTAGAACTAGACTCACACATAGAGGAAGAAGAGAGCTAGCCCTGCCTCCTTCAACCTCTAGCATACATCTCAAGGAGCACCATTGTACTCACTAGTGCCTTAGTGATCATGTGGAGACCCCGCAGAGCAGGACTAGGGGTGTTATCTCCTAGGAGAGCCCCGAACCTGGGTAAAGTGTGCCGGCGTTCGTGTCTACGCCTCATCCTGCTTCCAGGCACCGGTGACGTTCTACTTGCTCCCACCATGATAAGCCATCCGTTGGCATATGTCGCACCCAACCCCCGACACAGTACAAATTGGTTTTGAGCCCTAGCTACATAGAAATATGGAAGCTTATATGGATGACATAGTGGTCAAAACCAAGGACAAGGCTACGCCTGTGCAAGATTTGGAAGAGACGTTTGCAAATTTGCGCAAGATCAACCTCAAGCTGAACCCTGAGAAGTGTGTCTTTGGTGTTCCTCCGGCAAGCTTCTCGGGTTCTTTGTGTCAGAGCGTGGGATCGAGGCGAACCCAGACAAGATCAGGGCCATTGAGCAGATTGAGGCACCCAGGCGGATTAAGGATGTGCGTCGGCTCACTGGCTGCGTTGCCGCCATGAGCAGATTCATCTCCAAATATGCTGAGCGTGCCCTTCCCCTTTTCAAAATCTTGAAAAAGGCAGGCCCAACGGAGTGGACCCCAGAGGCTGAAGTAGCGCTGCAGGACTTGAAGAAGTACCTCTCCTCCATGCCGATACTAGTTGCGCCTAAACCATAAGAGCCGCTGTTGCTGTATCTAGCGGCAATGAATGGTTAGCGTCGCACGAGTGGCATAGAGGGAGGTCGACAAAGGAGCAGTGGCGACGGCAGGGTTGGCGGATGGCGAGCCAGAGCCCCCCTGGCAGGGCCTGGTCCCGGCAAGGTGAGGCCCCCGGCAGGGGCTGACGCCAGCGAGACAGGGCCTACGCAACTAGGTGAAGTGGTGCAGAAGACGAAGATGATGCAGCACCCGGTTTACTTTGTCAGCTCCCTCTTGCAGGGGGCTAGGTAAGGTACTCCGGTGTGCAGAAATTGTTCTTCGGCCTCCTTATGGCCTCGAGGAAGCTGTGTCATTACTTCCAAGCGCATGAGATCACCGTCGTCACCCGCCTCCCGTTGCAACGGATATTGCATAACCCAGACGCAACGGGGAGGATTGTGGAATGGGACTTAGAGCTCTCAAGCTTTGGTTTGAAGTTTGAAAGCACCTCGACGAACCAGAGCAGAGTCTTGGCGGAGTTCATTACATAATGGACCTCGACGCCCGACGAAGAGACCCAGGAGACCACTCTTCCCGGCAAGGAAACAAGTCGCAACTGGGTTATGTACTTTAACAGGGCTTTTTCGCTACAAGGCGCCGGTGCTGGCGTGCTGCTCGTCGCACCCACCGGAGAGCACCTCAAGTACGTGATCCAGATGCAATTTTCCAGGGAGATGTCGATGAACAACACTGCTGAATACGAGGGATTGCTTGCCGGTCTCAGGATCGTGGCAGACCTCGGGGTCAAGAAGCTCATCGTCAGGGGTGATTCGCAGCTTGTCGTCAGGCAGGTCAACAAGGATTGTCAAAGCCCGTTGATGGAAGCCTACGTGGATGAGGTGAGAAAATTGGAGGAGAGCTTTGACGGTATACAGGCGGAGCATGTACCCCGAGTGGAGAACGACGTCGCCGACTACCTGTCGAAGCGTGCTGTCCTCAAGCTACCTGTGGAACCAGGTACTTTTGTGCTTTGGTTAACTCAACCATCCGTTGAACCATCAACAGAGCAGAACAAGCGGAGGAAATCAGGCCCCGGCAAGTACTTCCCCACCAAGCTCCCTGGAGCCGCTGTCGAAGATGTTGCCGTGGACACTGAGCCTGGCGTGGGGCAACCGACTCCGGCAGGGCGCCAAGCCCTGGCCGTAGAGACAGTTGTTCCCACGGCCGAGGAGATGCCTTTGGTCCTTGCCGTCGAGCCCCAGGCTCCAACATGAGCACATCATACCGTCCGATTCCTCCAAACAAGGGAGCTTCCCGAGGAGCAGGAAGAAGCGGAGAAAGTAGCCCGTCAGTCTGCCCTGTACCAGTTCGTTGACAACGTTCTATACAAAAAAAGATCAAACAAAGTGAAATTGAAGTGCATTCCCTGGGAGGAAGGATTGGAGCTGTTGGCGGAGATACATGGAGGCATATGTGGCTCCCACATAGGGTCGAGGGCCCTTACCGGCAAGGCTTTCCGGCAAGGTTTCTTCTGGCCCACTGCCCTCCAGGATGAGACGACACTAGTAACCAAGTGTGAAGCGTGCCAGTTCCATTCGAAGAAGCTCCATCAGCCTGCTCAAGCCCTTCAAACAATCCCTCTCTCCTGGCCATTCCCAGTCTGGGGGCTTGACATACTTGGCCCCTTCCTCCGCGCCGTCGGGGGCTTTGAGTACTTGTACATTGCAATCGACAAGTTCACAAAGTGGCCGAAAGTGGAAGCAGTGAGGAAGGTGACAGCTGATGGCAGCCGTCAAAATCTTCAAGGGGCTAGTTTGCTGCTTTGGTGTGCCAAACAGGGTCATCACCGACAACGGCACGCAGTTCACAAGCCACACCTTCACACAATACATTGAGGTCCTCGGCAGCAAGGTCTGTTTTGCTTCCGTGGCACACCCACGGAGCAACGGCCAAGTGGAGAGGGAAAATGCTGAAGTACTGTGAGGCCTGAGGACAAAGACTTTTGACAGGCTGCACAAGAGTGGCAGGCGCTGGATTGATGAGTTGCCAGCGGTTCTTTGGTCGATCAGAACGACGCCAAATTGAGCCACCGGCCAGGCACCCTTTGCCCTGGTATACGGGGCAGAAGCAGTTCTCCCCACGGAACTCATATACGGGTCACCTCGAGTGCTGGCTTATGATGAGCTTGAGCAAGAGCGATTGCGGCAAGATGATGCGATGCTCCTCGAGGAAGATCGTCTTCGGGGGGCTGTGAGAGTAGCATGCTACCAGGAAGCCTTGCGCCGCTAGCATAGCCGCAAGGTTCATGCCCGAAGCTTTGAGGAAGGCGACCTTGTTCTTTGGCGTGTTCAATCGGCCAAGGATTCCAACAAGTTGACGCTGAAGTGGGAAGGCCCTTATCGGGTAATACGAGTCACCAGGCCCAGTGCAGTCCACCTGGAGACCGAAGATGCCATTCCAGTGAGCAACTCCTGGAACATCGAGCATCTTCGCAAGTTTTACCCATGAGGCGCGGCTGCCGGCCCCCCCGGCAAGCCACCTTTTGTACAAGCCTTGCTGGCAAGGCATGTAACCCTATGTACAAATCCAGGCGCAGACCCTGAGCATAAATAAACGAAGCGCTGGTGCCCTAAGTTATAGCATGCATGCTAGTTTGAGTCTCTCCCTCGGTTAGGGTTGATAGTGCTTAGCGGCGGCTAACCCCTAGCATAGAGGTCGAGTCTATGTCTCTCTGTTCCTTTCCGCCCTCTTTGGTTTGCAGGGTACATGGGCATTTCTGTTGAGCTATATGGAAGAAAGAGGACGAGCCGGCGCTCCGGCTTCGGCAAGCCAAGATGGTCGGGGGCTGAAGACACAAGGGTCCACCCACGGCAAGCCAAGGTTGCCGGGGAGGCTGCGGATTCAGATAAGTCCTTCTTCCCCTATTTTGCATTTCCGTATAGAATTGGGGCATATGAAACCTCGTTTTGTTCCTAGGTTACCGTGCTCCCCTTTTCCCGCACCCAAGAACTACTCCCTTGGGTCGGAATCTGGTTGTAGCCGCGGTGACAAGGAAGCAAGCGTAGGGCCTAACTCTACTTCGCCCCTGTCTCCGCCGAAAAGCGTGAGTATGGTCGAATGAAGTGAGGGAGCGGCAAGGCCTGTTGCTGGGCGACAATGTTTATATTAAAAATAACAAGGAATCGTTCCTTGGTATGGGCTTCGCTGACACACAAAGGAACCGGCAAGCACCCTTTTTCATTAATACGCCCCATATAGGTACAGTTCGTACGGAATGTAAACATGAGCAAGGGGATTACAAGTTTTAAATTTAACTAAGGCCCGTAGGCTTACAAACTAAAAAGAAATAAGGTGCCCATAATCCCTTTCTTGTCCCTCTCCTTCGGAAATGGAACAAGAAGGCAAGAGGTCAAAAGGAGCGCCTAGGCGAGGTACGAGCAACAGAAGGTGCCAAGAGAACATGTCGGCGGCCGCCTAGGGGAGGGCTGGTGATGATGGTGCCGGAAGAAGAGCTGGAAGATGAGGCAGCGGTCTGCCAATATGCTACGAAGGCATCGGTGTCATCGTACTCCGACTTGATGGCCCACCACCCGCCTTCTTCGCCTTCTCCGGCCTTCCCACGCCAGCCACCGAAGGAGGCGCTCCGAGAAGTTCAAGGAGCCGGCCCCACCGGGAGAAGGGTCCCGGTGCAGATGCTGCTGCTGCCGGCACCGCCCGAGGACAGCGGGTCTAGCGCCTAGTCGGACCCATCATCCTTCCTCCTGCTACCCTCGTTGTCGTTGTCGCTGTCCTCCTTGTCACTCTCGCTCGAGGAAGAGTCTTCGTGATCAGAGGAGCTCTCCATGCAGCACTTTAGGCGAGTCCCGAAGTCTCCAAAGACCTTCACAGAGAGCAGGCCGTTCTCCATTAGTTTGAAATAGAGAACGAGCCCCGCCGTCAGGCTGTGGATGCGAGGGTCTTCCGTCCGTGACAGAGATACATGACATGAGGGGCTCGGAAATCAACGTCAGCCCATGTGCCGCTATTCCCGCAGCCCCTCATATGCAGTCTCAGAGCCTGTGGCGGGTCGACCTCCATCTCCCGAGCAAATGGCGTAGGGAGACGAAGACGACGACGCGTTGGCCGGCGCAACCTGATGAAGAATTCACGAGGCTGGTCCCCGACATGGCCTTCCACTGGGGAAGGGAGCTCCGCCGAGGCCGATGCGCTGCCCCGTCCTCCTCTTCCTTGAGCGCCGCGGCGACCTCGGCCTCGCCCCCTCCCCCTCCCCCTCGCGGACAGCTCCGCCGCCATGAACTCTTGGGGAGGAGGGGGCGTTGTCGAGCGGAGACCCTCGCCGCCACCGTCGAAGCATCAGCACGCCCTCTCGCCATAGCGGAAGGAAGAAGGAAGCCAAGATGGGAGGAGGCGGATGGCAAAAGATTGAGGGGTGTCGTCCCTCCCCTCCCCTCCTTATAAAGGGGCAGGATCGGGGCTCGGCCGCCTCTCTGAACCAATCCAGCTCATTAAGATGACAGCAGGCGAGGCCGTCGATCACCCTCCTCGCCCAATTGAAGGCGCATGGGTATCGACCCACGCGCGCGTCTTCCCGTATTCCACGCGCCTGTCACCCGCCCCGCGTCGTGCATGCGACGTACGTGGCACAAGGGGTGGACGTAGTGCGAAACATGGACGATGGTTCCAAGGAAAAGAAAGTAAATGAGTAGCCGCCCTGTGGTCTTAAAGGGACACGCAAGCCGCCTATTTACTGTTCACCGCAAGATGACGCAAGCATGCTTCAGTCACCCCACGCACGATCCCCACGTCACGCATTCAACACAAGTCGTGGGGAAGCACAGCGGATGAATGAGTTACTATGGTAAAAGTCGGTCCCGCCTGCCCGCGGATTAATCTTGGGCCTAGCCCAACAACGCGTCGCGCTTATGTGTGGCCCAAGACCGGGGGCTCCTATCGGTGTACAAAAGTAGGGGCTCTACTTTGCACCCCTATACCTATGCACGGGTAGTCAGAGGCGCGCCTGCGGCCACACTTAGCAGGGCAGAGGAAGGAGGCCGAAGCCACAAGACGATAAAAGTAACGCCAAGACAGAGACCCAAAGAGCAAGAGGGCGAGATGGACTCCCCCGGCAAGACCCTTGCCGGGCGGCCCCCACGGCCCGGGCAAGGGCCTTGCTGGGGCAACTTGCCCAACACCAATGAAGCGTGCCACCCTTGAGCCCGAGGTTTCGAACATCGTCAACCACACTGGAACCAAGGCTCGGGAGGCACCTCCATGGTGGCATGCAGATCTTTGTAAAGATCATTAAACACACAGAATCATATGAGGACCAGAAGACGAGACCTCCAGCAACATCCTTGCCGGGGACGACCGCAGTGCCACGGCAAGACCCTTGCCGCGGCCCCCGGCAAGACCCTTATCGGGGACATCAGCAGGTCCACAGCCAGGCCCGCGCACACCAAGACCCCACCGTCATTCCCATGCAGCTGCCAGCCCAGCCAGCCAGGCGGGCACTTGCATGGCGACGTGCGGTCCCGAGGCCAACTCAGCAAGCACCTGCGTGGTGGCATGCAGATCTTCGTGAAGACGCCGCCACCGTGCCAGCTCAGCAGCCTGCCAGCCTACATGGCGCTGCCCACCTTGCTGGCCTGGACGCGTGTCGAGGCAGGGCGAAGCGGCAACAAAGCGAGGGGACACCTCAGGGGCGCATTTAATGCGTCTTGTCCCATAATGACAAACGATAAGCTTGTACACTGTACCCTTTCCACCTCCTGTGTGCCACTGTGGCGTCTCCTTCGACTATAAAAGGAGGCTCGAGGCTTACTGGAGTGGGATTTAGCTCTTTGAGCAAAATCACGCATCGTAGCTAGCTCAAGAACGCTGAAATACACACCAAAGCAGGATTAGGGTATTACGCGATCTCCGCGGCCCGAACCTGGGTAAACGACCATTGTGCTGGCTCTTAGACCCGCTCTTCTCACAACCCCACGCCCGCCGACCATAGTGGGGATTCCGTTGTTCCCATAGGTGTCGTTCTCATCGACACACAGTCAGTCATCGCTAAACATTTTCGTTTGTATATACATCCCACACAGTCGCTCCAAGGAAAATGTTTGCGCTAGGTGGTGTAATGCAAACGGTTTTCAAGAGAATGTCGTGTGTGATTGTTCATTGATCTAACATGGTTTATTCCTAGAAACTGTGTATGTTGCCTGAGGTCATCGCCCACGGTGTTTTCTTACTAACCATTTGCAATAGGAAAACCCAATTAGCAAACTAATTGGCCAATTAGCGGCTAATTGCCCTATTATTAATAACCCATTTACTAATCTAATTGACATTCATATTAAGCACATAATATATTCCATTTCCATATTAAGGAAGCGGGATTTCATAATTGAAATACATCATAGTACAACATGATATAGCTTCAGCACTCAAACACCCCATTACACAACTGCACCAGCGGCAAGTTTCACATGCAACATCTAGAACCTTTCGAAATTAGCATCATAGACGGTACATAGAGAGATGCATCTCATCTGGAAAACTGCTGAAGGTCTTTGCAACTTTAGGCCAGTGCCTGTGGATGATTCACCGTCCATCCTTCGACCTATTCAGGAACACTTCAATATTGAACCGTGGCTGTTGTATGAAAACTTTCCTCGCCTCCTGACCACAGAGGTGGTTTGAAAGGTAATCATCAGTGAAGCCTGAAAACAAGGATGTGCATAAATATCTTCTCTATATTGGAAATGGGGCAAAGGAATTAAAAAAGGCAAGGTATAATAGTTAGTACCATCTTGTAAACCTCAGTGCTTCCCATTGTTTCCCTGCAACACATATAAGGTAGTTAGTCATCAGGTTAAGTAAGGGTTCGCATGCTATCAGTAAAATATGTTGATGAAAAATAAGCACATTGCAGATTCATCAGATTAATTCAAGCAACATGGAAAACCCATTTATCCATACCAAGCATGATTAAGAACTAGGAAATATAGCACTTGTATATGTTTCTCATGTATTAAGTGCAGCCAAATTCGATTTATTCCTCACATGGTATACAATAAGAGAATGCAGCCACATCAATTGAACATCGCATTGCAGAATTGAACCAAGCAGTTAACTAAACACCACAACAAATGAACCAAACATTAACTGAGCAACACATTGCACAATATAACATACTCCTAATAGAAGATCAGACAGTCAACCAAACAAAGCATGCTTAACAACTTGGAAATATAGCAATTGTATTTGTTTATCATGTATTTAGTACAGGCAAATTCGATTTATTCCTCACATGGTATACAATAACAGAATGCAGCCACAACAATTGAACATCGCATTGCAGAATTGAACCAAGCAGTTAACTAAACACCATAACAAGTGAACCAAGCCACAACAAATGAACCAAGCAGTTAACTAAACACCAATTGAATAATATAACATACTCCTAATAGAAGATCAGACAGTTAACCAAACCAAGCATGCTTAACAACTTGGAAATATTGCACCCTGAAGAATTGAACATCACATTTGTAGAATTGAACCAAGCAGTTAATTGCACACCACATTACACGACATATAGAACATATACACTATAGCAGAAGATTGCATGGTAAAAGTAGATAGCACAATTCACTAGAATTTGTTAAGGAAAGGCAGTAGCTAGCAAACTGAACATGGGTCCTTATAGTGACCTAATAAGACAAGCTACTCCTCATTGTCGGAGATATCGATGACGATTGGCTCCTTGGACATGGAAGAGGGCGAGGCCTCCGCATCGTGGGTGTCCTTGTTGTAGTGGTGATTTGCCTGAGCCACTCCAGGCACCAACCTGCTGGCTCTCGAGATGAGGTAAGCACGTGCATGCTGAGAAAACACCTCGTAGTCTTCGTCGAAGGCACCAACGGTGGCCTCGAGAAAACGCCACGAACTATCATTTAAAGCAGCCAACCACGTCACGACGTCGGCTCGCGAGGCGTCAACGGTGGCCTCGACTGCGAGGTGCTCCTCCAAGATCTGGGGGTTGGCAGGAATGGCAGCCATCGCGACCTCATCCGCGCGTGCGGCCGGGATTTGCTTCTCCGTTGCCAAATGCTCCTTGAGGTCCTGGCTATACTGCATGCACCATGGCTTAGGCGACGCTTATTTGGTGGAGGGGGTGGTGATTTGGGTGGAACGTGTAGCGCTCGCGCCGGTGGTTGGTACATGTGGGATGTGGAAGGAGGAGGAAGATGGGGGTCGGGTGTGGATTACCTGCCTAGATAGGCGAGGCCGAGCTGCATGAAGGAGGCTCGTCGGCAAGTAGGCAGCAGCGCTGCAAGCAAGGAGTGAAGGTTTCAACTTGGAAAGGAAGGCAGAAACAAGGGAAATGTGGCTTTTGGTAAGGGGGAGGGGGCATGGAGGTAGACATTTCTGTGGAAGCTGAAAATTTGGAATCGCTTCAGCCAAAAAACTGGCGCGGAAAGTGTCATCAGACACGGTCCCTTATTCAGAGCGCGCTGTGGACTGTAGTCGTCGCACCTTCTCATGGTACGGTGCTCCAGGATATTTTGTGCTGCATCTCACATGGTTGGTCGTAACAAAACGTGTGGGATCTACTTGATTTTTCATCTTGATTTGAATTACATAATGGGGTCACAACGGCCATGGACGGTGTTTGAATTGCTAGACCTTTTATTTGCGATGATCATAAAAGAATTGGAATTATTCAGGGTTCATTTGGACATTTCTAAGCATTAAGTGAGTTTTCATTGCATTTATATACATAATTCAAATTTGAATTGCATGCACATGCTCTAGTGCATATAAATTGGTTGAAAAATCAAATCTTTGTCCTTGGGTGCATTCTTAGGTCCAATGCAAGAAATTGGAAGAATGTCAAACACCAGTGCACCGTTGATTACCGGCAAAACATTGAGATGCCTGGTTTTTAAATTCTAGTAAATCCAAAACTCATCTGAAATTCATGAAACTTGGCATGCTATCATGCATGGAGTGGCATCAACATGCCATGGTAAATTTTTTGTCCCATTTGGGCCAGTGTCGGTGTACAAAAGTAGGGGCTCTCCTTTGTACCCCTTACTTGTGCATGGGCAGTCAGAGCCACGCCTGTGACCACACCTAGCAGGGCAGAAGAGGGAAGCCGAAGCGCAAGACCAACAGAGCAGCGCCAAGGCAGGAGCGCAAGAAGGCCGAAGAACAGAGCGGGCTTTGTCCCGGCAAGACCCTTGACGGGGCAGCTTATGCGGCCCCAGCAGGAGCCCTTGCCGAGGCAACTCGCCCAACGCCAGCAGTACGACCACTCTTGAGCCTGAGAGTTCCAACACTATCGACAACATTGAAGCCAAGGCTCGGGAAGCGCCTCCATGGTGGCATGCCGATCTTTGTGAGGATCATAAACACACGAGGTCAGATGAGGACCGAAAGACGACGATCCTCGCCAAGATCCTTGCCGAGGAAATCCACGAGACCACCGGCAAGATCCTTGCTGGGGACGACCGCGATGCCTCGACAAGACCCTTCCCGAGGCCCCGGCAGGGCCCTTGCCGAGGACACCTGCGGGGCCGCAGCCAGACCCGCATCTGCCAAGACTCCACCGCCGTTCCCATACAGCTGCCAGCCCAACCAGCTGAGCAGGCACCTACATGGCCACGTGTGGCTCCCAAGCCAACTCAGCAAGCACCTGCGTGGTGGCATGCAGATCTTCATGAAGACCCTACCACCATGCCATCTCAGCAGCCTGCCAGCCTACATGGCGCTGCATGCCTCATTGGCTCGGACGTGCGTCGCAACCAAACTGAGTGGCGACGGACAGGACGGGCCTTGCTGTCGTCCCCGATAAAGCAAGGGGACACCTAAGTAGCGCATTTAATGCGTTTTGTCCCGTAATGCCAGGCGATAAGCTTGTGTACTGTATACCTTTCCACCTCCTGTGTGCCACCGTGGCAACCCCTTTTGAGTATAAAAGGAGGCCTGAGGCATACTAGAGAAGGATTCAGATCTTTTGGACTTGGCACGCACCATAGCTAGTTCAAGAGCTCAAGAACACTCAAATATACACCAAGGCAGGACTAGGGTATTACGCATCCTCGCGGCCCGAACCTGGGTAAACGATCCTTGTGCTGGCTCCTAAACCCGCTCTTTGCACAACCCCACGCCCGCCAACCGTAGAAGGGATTCCAGTGATCTCATAGGTGTCGTTTCCCCCACATCTTTGGCGCGCCAGGTAGGGGGCGCGCAGTTGTGAAAATCTGGCCTGGTCAGCGCAGTGGCTTCATCGTGGTCGTCGCTCCAAGGAAGAAGACGACCGAACGAGCGACGTCACCTGCTGATGCAATGAACGCCCGCGCAACGACGGGAAAGCTAAGTCATGTGAAACTTTGAGCAATTCCTTTTTTAAATAAGACTATTCTCCTCGAAGATCTTTCTCTCAGTATGATAAACATGTATGCAATGGGGCCCTTCCCCTATTGGCAACGCCTTCCACTAGTAGAAAAGGGGGCAACGGTCCAGGGCAATATTCACATTAGTCCCGGTTCAGTCACGAACCGGGACTAATGTGAGCATTGGTCCCGGTTCGTGCGGCTAAGGCATTAGTCCCGGTTCACCTGAGCCCTTTAGTCCCGGTTTAAAACACGAACCGAGACTAAAGGTCCCATTTTCAAACTCCACCCCCCGGTGGACCGCCTTTTCAGTTTTAGAAAAAAACAAAAGAAAATGATGGAAATGTAAATAAAATAAAATAAAATAAGTTTCCCATGTGATATGTGGTCTAGTTGTTGGGAAAATTTACAAATATGAATTTCGACTTTATTTGCAAAATCTCACTGGAATTTGTAAAATGGGCATAACTTTTGCATACGAACTCGGATGAAAAAGTTTTTTATATGAAAAATCATCTACTCGAAAAGTTACATATCACATGGGTACTCCGACTCGGACTATGCTGGAGACAAGGTTGATAGAAAGTATACTTCGGGTACTTGTCAATTTCTTGGTAGATCTCTTGTGTCTTGGTCTTACAAGAAATAAAGCTCGGTATCCTTATCCACCGCCGAAGCGGAATACATTGTCGCTGGTTCATGTTGTGCTCAATTACTTTGGATGACCCAAACTCTTAAAGATTATGGGATATATGTGAAACATGTTCCATTGCTTTGTGACAATGAAAGTGCTAATAAAATTGGTCATAATCCCGTACAACATTCTCGAACTAAGCATATTGAAGTTCTTCATCATTTCATTCAAGATCATGTTGCTAAGGGTGACATTAATCTTAAGCATGTTCACACCGAAAAGCAATTAGCGGATATATTCACTAAACCTCTGGATGAGAAAGTGTTTTGCAGGTTAAGAGGAGAATTGAACATCATTGATGCTTCAAACTTGGAGTAGGAACTCCATTGGATACATGCAAGACATGAGCTTATGACTAATCCTTGATATTTCTCTTATGATGAAAATCTTATGTCTTGGATATATTTGCATCTTGCATGTTATATAACCCATGTAGGTACTTGGATGAATCAAATTCCATGAGATTGTAATCTACTCACATCTTGAGCAATCTCTACATCACCAAGTTTCTACACTATGGTGGTTGAAGACAAGGAAGCACGAAACCATTCAAACATATCCTTTGACAAATTCTATGTTGAGCTTCATGGTTGTCATTTTTGGATACACAAGTGCTCTTCCTTGCAAGAACTAACCCATGTAGGTAAATGGACTCAAATTCCAAGTGGTGCTCCCAACTCTTGATGAGCTACATAAACCTTGAGCAACCCACACAAGTTCAACTACATGGACAACACCACCAACCAAGGTATGTTATTCCATCTTACAGAAGCTTTACTCCAAGTCATGAGCTAAAGCAACTCTATAAGATGTGAATACATCAAGATGCTTAAACGAAAAATGGCAACCCCATTTTGAGCTAAAACGATGAGTATGACCTATGATCAAGTGATCTCACTTGACTCCTAAGTCAATATACTCTAACATAGGTGACTTTGTCGCCGACCATCTCTAGATGAAGTTCTCTTGTGTTCTTTTCTGTGTTTTTGCATTTGTCTCATGCATATTTGTTTCCCCTTTCAAAAAAACTTCATCTAGATTTCTTTCTGTTTGCTCTGCATTCTCTGCATCCAATTCATTGCATATCATTCAGTAAATTCCTTGCAAATCTTTGTGAGATCATACTAGTCTAGTGAGGTGAGCTGACAAGTGTTTTCTCTACGATGAACTCGGTTTCACCGATGCGTTGTTTTCGGTCCAACCGAATCCTTTCGGTACAACCGAAGCATACCACTCGGTGCCACCGATTTCACGACAGGAAAAACAGTTTGCCACTTATTCTGTGTTTCTTCTGATCCAGCTCCACTCAATGAATCTTGTCCTCTACAAGCATCCCATTTATATATATGCTTTGTGCTGTGACTCAAAGATCAAACCCTTCTTGGAAATTGATGTCAAAGGGAGAGAGAGATCACATCAAAGCTTATCACTTCGAGAGATCACATCAAAGAGAGAGAGAGTATCACCTCCTCAGGGGGAGAAAGAGATCTCCAGGGGGAGAGAATACTCAAGTAGAAAGTATTTCTCAAGGACCCTAGATGCTTGGTGTTCAAGAGGAGAGATGCCACATGTCTTCTTGAGGGGAAAGACATGTTCATATGTGCTTATTTGCATTAGCTCTGTTCATTTATATCTTTCAGCCCTGATTTTTTGTTCCCTATCTTCTCCCAGTATCCCATGCTAGATTCAGGGTGAGCAAGACATCTAAGGGAAAGAAATCATTTAAATTCATTGCATACCTTTACTCTTGGGGACATGTTTAATCCAATGTGGTACTTAGTACTCACTCTCTACATGTCATCCCAGTCTTGGTATTCTTGTGGTTTCTTCTGTTTGCTCTGGCTAGTAGATGTACCTGTGTTATCTAACCTTGTTTACGCAGGTTCATTCCATCCTAAGCCAACTCAAGACTACAAGGTAAGTATATGCATCACAATCATGTGTATGAGGAACTCTTGTTGATGTACATACTGTTTGCAAGAAGGACTCATGGGCATGAAGGTATTTTCTTTAATATTCTTTCATCTGATGCATATGGACAAGATAAATGTAACACATTGCCTGCTCTACCATGCTTATGCTCTCACATGACTCTATATTTCATATTCACATGATTGCATACATGTAGGGGGAGCCTATGCTTGTTACATGTCTTCCAAAGCATTACTTGCTATTCTTTATATCTTTATCTAAAGCTTTGATGTATGTTGTCATCAATTACCAAAAAGGGGGAGATTGAAAGCACAAGTGCTCCCTAGGTGGTTTTGGTAATTAATGTCAACATATCTCTTGTTGGACTAAAACTTTTATCTAGTATATTTCAGATAAGTTCAACAATGGAGTGGCATGGACTAAAGGATGTGGGAACTCCTTCAAGATGCTAAGGACAAACGATTGGCTCAAGATTCAAGCTCAAGACTCTTCATTTTCCATTTTAGTGATCAAAGATCACATTGAGTCTATAGGAAAAGCCAATACTATCAAGAAGGGATGAGGTGTTGCTTAATGAGTTTCTTGCTCCACAGTGCTTAGTGATATGCTCCAAAAGCCCTCAACTACTTTCCCACTTCCACACATATGACCTAAACCTAAAGTCAAACTCGGCCACACCGATTCTTTCTATCCGGCGCCACTGAGTTCATATGTCTTAGCCACTGCCACAAACCCTAAGCAAATCGGTCTCACCGATAGGGATCTCGGTCTCACCGAGATGGGATTGCAATCTCTCTGTTTCCCTTCGTAATGTTTCGGTCTAACCGAAGTGAGCGATCGGTCCCACCGAGATTGCAATGTAAACTCCATGTTTCCCTTTCGTAACATTTTGGTCTCACCGAAATGAGCGAATCGGTCCCACCGAGTTTACCTGACCAACTCTCTGGTTAGCTTATTACCAAAATCGGTCTCACTGAGTTTGTGTAATCGGTCTCACCGAGATTACGTTATGCCCTAACCCTAACCATATCAGTCCTACCGAGTTGCATATCGGTCCCACCGAAAATCCTAACGGTCACTAGATTTGCTGAATCGGTCCGACCGAGTTTACCAATTCGGTCCCACCGAGTTTGGCAAGTTGTGTGTAACGGTTAGATTTTGTGTGGAGGCTATATATACCCCTCCACCTCCTCTTCATTCGTGGAGAGAGCCATCAGAACGAACCTACACTTCCAGATACATTTTCTGAGAGAGAACTACCTACTCATGTGTTGAGGCCAAGATATTCCATTCCTACCATTTGAATCTTGATCTCTAGCCTTCCCCAAGTTGCTTTCCACTCAAATCTTCTTTCCACCGGATCAAAATCCCATGAGAGAGAGTTGAGTGTTGGGGAGACTATCATTTGAAGCACAAGAGCAAGGAGTTCATCATCAACGCACCATTTGTTACTTCTTGGAGAGTGGTGTCTCCTAGATTGGCTAGGTGTCAATTGGGAGCCTCCGACAAGATTGTGGAGTTGAACCAAGGAGTTTGTAAGGGCAAGGAGATCGCCTACTTCATGAAGATCTACCGCTAGTGAGGCAAGTCCTTCGTGGGCGACGGCCATGGTGGGATAGACAAGGTTGCTTCTTCATGGACCCTTCGTGGGTGGAGCCCTCTGTGGACTCGCGCAACCGTTACCCTTCGTGGGTTGAAGTCTCCATCAACGTGGATGTATGATAGCACCACCTATCGGAACCACGCCAAAAACATTCGTGTCTCCAATTGTGTTTGAATCCTCCAAAACCCTTCCCTTTACATTCTTGCAAGTTGCATGCTTTACTTTCCGCTGCTCATATACTCTTTGCATGCTTGCTTGTTATGTATTGTGAATGTTAAACTTGTGCCTAAACTCCACTTAAACTTAAAGAAGCGAAAAACTACAACTTTGTCACTTAGTGTCTAATCACCCCCCCTCTAGACACCTCTTCTCAAGGTCCTACAAGGATGATAGTGGGGGCCCACCAGGGCCATAGCCGCACGTACGCAAGTGCCTCCTTATTATATACAACTATAATATTTTTTGCTTTCTCCAGGTTTCTTGACATCACGGTCCCACACCATTGTCAACCTATGTAGTCAATAAACGAGATAATTGCACAAGGAGCGGCCGACAGCTGGGACCAAGCAGCTCAAACAGTATTTGTGTTTTTGAGGTGTGAGCACTGTAGAGTTTTTCTTGAGCGATGTTTTCATTGTTGTTTAGAGGAGAGCGGGGTATTAACTAGGCGGGTTATGGCCCGTCTAGCCCAGGCCAGATATCCATCCTAGATATTAATTTTTTTTCAAGCTGAAAATGGCTAGCCCAGCTATACTTTTTTTTTAAGGAATACCCAGGCAAGGTCAACTTGTTATTCTCCGCCCCGCTGGGCTGCAAATCTTTCCAAGGAGGGATGCATTAGGCTTAACAAGAAAATGGGATTTAAGAAATAATAAATGGGATGTCATTATAAAAACTGGGCAGTAACTATAGGAAAATGCACCAAACATGTAATTAGTTTATAATTTTTGTTTTGGATTTTGGAAATTTTAATTTCATTAATTGTTGTGCGCGCAATGTTTCGTTGGAATTTTTACGTGATACAAATTTATATTGAAATTGTATTTAATCTGACTACAAATTTCGGGATAAAAATATTTCGGATCCCATCAAAATGTGGGAAATTTTATTGAATTTTGTTTTGAATGGTTGGTTGAAATTATTAATCGTTGTCCTAGCTAGAAAATGGGCTGTACTTTTAAAAATTGTAAATGGGCTGTAGTAAATTCCATTATAATTCAAATATGGGATGTACATTCTTGCAAATCGCAAATGGGCTATAAGTTCTCTGCCACACACTTGTGGGCCTACTAAGTTGACGCGTCCCCTAAAAAAAGTAAGTTGACGCGTATGCAAGGCTTTGTCAACTTATAGTCAACACACGGTTCTAGTGGCAGTGGCCGTTGGATGTCCATCCAACGGATGTCATGCTTGTTCTTCAATCTCGGATATTCTAGCTTCAGCCGCCCAAAAAATGATTCCTCCCCCTGACATCTGGGGCGCACCATTTCGGAGGCTGACCTGTGGGCCTACTAAGTTGACGCGTACCAAGGGCTTTGTCAACTTAGTCAATATAAACGATTCTAGCTGCAGAGACCTTACGATGTCCACCCAACGACCGTAGTGCTTCTTCAACCTTTGGTCTTCTTGCCCCAGCCGCCCAAACCAGCGCCGGTGGGACTGCTTGCTCCCACCTCCCGTGGGCGGCTATGCTGCCGCACAGGCCGCACCGCCCCACCCTACTCCATTGCTGGCCAGGCCATTCCTCTACTCACCCACACCTCCTATTTTTTTCCGGCGACGGCAGCCGGACCAGTAAACCCTCGTACTCCCCATCGCGTGGGCAACCACTACCGAGTCTTCCCCGGCTCCATGATGTTCCCTTCTTGGTGCTCTCGGCGCGGCGTGGTCAACGTGGTCAAGGAACGACTACCATCGGAAGAGTACTGTACGTGGAGAGGCTGATAGCTGGGTCCACGGCCGCAGCAAGGAAGTGCCTCCTTATTACGCAGAAAATAATGATTCCTCCACCTAACAGCAGGGACCCACTGGACGGGCCACCGTATTTCGCGAAAAAAGTTCCCCCTGACTGCTGGGACCCACCAGCTATATCTTCGCACACACGGAAGTGCGTCCATATTACGGGCAAAAAAAATGATTCGCCCCTAACTTCTAGGACCCACCAGCTACATCTTCGCACGGAAGGAAGTGCCTGATAGTCGGGACCCACCTGGCCGAAGCGTACGTAGCGTTGCCATTCTCGTGGCGAATGTGTACATACATACTGGTCGGTCGGTCTGTCTGCAGACCGCAGCGATGAACCGTGGCCGTGTAAGGAAGGGCACGTGTCGTAGTAGAGGCGCGCACGTAGCATGTACACGTAAGTACAGCGGCCAGGGTGCAAGAAAGTAAATACGGCCACATACGTACATACGGGTAGGATCTCGAACGCCTACTCGCGCATACGTACGGCCAGGGCTCGTGTACATGGCTGGGTCGGAACGGAGAAATTTCGTCGTCGTCGTCTTCATGGGGAGGCAATGGAACGCATGCTGTTCATTAGGAGCCAACCGGCTTGGACGGAACAGCTGATGGAAACGAGGCCTGGCGTACCGCAGAACGGAGGAAACAACCTTGTGTTCGACCGGCCATGGTTGAAACAGGATCATGTTCATCGGGAGGGGTCTAGTGTACCGCAAAACGGAGGAAACGGACTTCTCTTGGACCTCCTACGGTCGAAACAGGGTCCTGTTGATCGGGAGGGGTGTGGCATACCGCAAAACGGAGGAAACAAACTTGTGTTGGAGCGCTACGGTCGAAACAGGGGTCCTGTTCATCGGGAGGGGTGTGGCGTACCGCAAAACGGGACTCCACGGGATACTGTTCATCTCCACCGTTGACCTCCTCCAGCCTCCACCTGCGGTTGTTCATCCACGGGCTCCTGTTCATCTAGCCTCCACCGCGCGCTCCTCCACCGGCTACTGTTCAACCAGCCCTCTCCACGGGGTCCTGTTCAACCACCCCTCCATGGGGCTACTGTTCATCCAGCCCTCCACGGGCTACTGTTCATCCAGCCCTCCACGTGGTCATCCTGTTCATCCAGCCCTCCACGGGGTCCTATTCATCCACCACTCCACCGGCTCGATTGATCGGGGTATTGTTCATCCAGCGACAACGGCCTCTACTACGACGGGGTCATGTTCATCCAACCCCCCAACAACACTCACTGTTCATCCAAAGGCAGCATCGATCGTCTTCAGTTAGCAGCAGTAGTGAAGGAATCACTCGGCTTCAGTTAACAGCAAGGGATCGATCGATCGCTCGGGTTCAGTAACGCGTAGCCTGCAGTGCAATCGCTCGGGTTCAGTTAGAGCCCAACACCTCGCTCGGGTTCAGTTAGAGCCCAACACCTCGCACACACGCGTGTACGTACAAGAGAAATGCGCATCGCTCGGTCCCCGACCACCCACCGTAACCGGGAACTCCCCGATATTTTCCTCGCCCTCGCTTCTACCACGGTTTTTTCCGTCCTGGACGGCCCAAAGAATGTCATGCAGCTGCGTCTCCGGCCGGCCCAGGACGAAAAGCCCATTTTCTGTCATGATTTTTTGTCATAGAAGTAGGACCTCACCACATCTATGATGATACCGGGTTTTGTCACAATTATCGTCATAGAAGTGTCATAAGTATGATAGAAAAAATTTCGTTCGGCCCAAAATGTCACAGATGTGTCTTTTTTTTGTAGTGTTACTAGACCATGACGAACCTACAAACTATGAGGAAGCGATGATGAGCCCAGATTCCGCGAAATGGCTTGAGGCCATGAAATCTGAGATGGGATCCATGTATGAGAACAAAGTATGGACTTTGACTGACTTGCCCGATGATCGGCGAGTCATTGAGATTAAATGGATCTTCAAGAGGAAGACGAACGCTGGTAGTAGTGTTACTATCTACAAAGCTCGAATTGTCGCAAAGGTTTTCGACAAGTTCAAGGTGTTGACTATGATGAGAGTTTCTCACTCGTATCTATGCTTCAAGTCTATCCGAATCATGTTAGCAATTGCCGCATTTTATGATTATGAAATTTGGCAAATGGATGTCAAAACTGCATTCCTTAATGGATTTCTTAAAAGAAGAGTTGTATATGATGCAACCATAAGGTTTTGTCAATCCTAAAGGTGCTAACAATTTGTGTAAGCTCCAGCGATCCATTTATGGACTGGTACAAGCATCTCGGAGTTGGAATGTACGCTTTGATAGTGTGATCAAGGCATATAGTTTTATACAGACTTGCGATTCAGCCTATATTTACAAGAAAGTGAGTGGGAGCACTACAACCTTTCTGATAAGTATATGTGAATGACATATTGTTGATCGGAAATGATGTAGAAATTTCTAGAAAGCATAAAGGAGTGTTTGAAAGGAGTTTTTCAAAGAAAGACCTCGGTAAAGCTACTTACATATTGGGCATGAAGATCTATAAAGATAGATCAAGACGCTTGATAAAACTTTCGATAAGTACATACCTTGATAAGATTTTGAAGGAGTTCAAAATGGATCAGTCAAAGAAGGAGTTCTTGCCTGAGTTATAAGGTGTGAAGTTGAGTAAGACTCAAAACTCGACCATGACAGAAGATAGAGAGAGGATGAAAGTCATTCCCTATGCCTCAGCAATAGGTTCTATAAAGTATGCCATGTTGTATACCAGATCTATTGTGTACCTTGCCATGAGTTTGACAAAGGGGTACAATAGTGATCTAGGAGTAGATCACTGGACATCGGTCAAAATTATCCTTAGAAGACTAAGGAAATATTTCTCGGTTATGGAGGTGATAAAGAGTTCATCGTAAAGAGTTACGTTGATGCAAGCTTTAACACTGATCTGGATGACTCTAAGTCTCAATCTGGATACATATTGAAAGTGGGAGCAATTAGCTAGAGTAGCTCCATGCAGAGCATTATAGACATAGAAATTTGCAAAATACATACGGATCTGAATGTGGCAGACCCACTAACTAAACTTCTCTCACAAGCAAAACATGATCACACCTTAGTACTCTTTGGGTGTTAATCACATGGCGATGTGAACTAGATTATTGACTCTAGTAACCCTTTGGGTGTTATGACGATGTGAACTATGGGTGTTAATCACATGGTGATGTGAACTATTGGTGTTAAACCCCATGGCGATGTGAACTAGATTATTGACTCTAGTGCAAGTGGGAGACTGAAGGAAATATGCCCTAGAGGCAATAATAAAGTTGTTATTTATATTTCCTTATATCATGATAAATGTTTATTATTCATGCTAGAATTGTATTAACCGGAAACTTAGTACATGTGTGAATACATAGACAAACAGAGTGTCCCTAGTATGCCTCTACTTGACTGCATCGTTAATCAAAGATGGTTCAGTTTCCTGACCATAGACATGTGTTGTCATTTGATGAACGAGATCACATCATTAGAGAATGATGTGATGGACAAGACCCATCCGTTAGCTTAGCATAATGATCGTTTAGTTTTATTGCTATTGCTTTCTTCATGACTTATAGATATTCCTCTGACTATGAGATTATGCAACTCCCGAATACCGGAGGAACACTTTGTGTGCTATCAAACGTCACGACGTAACTAGGTGATTATAAAGATGCTCCACATGTGTCTCCGAAGGTGTTTGTTGAGTTGGCATAGATCGAGATTAGGATTTGTCACTTTGAGTATCGGAGAGGTATCTCTGGGCCCTCTCGGTAATGCACATCACTATAAGCCTTGCAAGCAATGTGCCTAATGAGTTAGTTGCGGGATGTTGCATTACGGAACGAGTAAAGAGACTTGCCGGTAATGAGATTGAACTAGGTATGATGATACCGACGATCGAATCTCGGGCAAGTAACATACCGATGACAAATGGAACAACGTATGTTGTTATGCGGTTTGGCCGACAAAGATCTTCGTAGAATATGTAGGAGCCAATATGATCATCCAGGTTCCACTATTGGTTATTGACCGGAGATGTGTCTCGGTCATGTCTACATAGTTCTCGAACCCGTAGGGTCCGCACGCTTAACGTTCGATGACGATTTGTATTATGAGTTATGTGATTTGATGACGAAGTTTGTTCGGAGTCCCGGATGAGGAGTCTCGAAATGGTCGAGACATAGATATTGATATATTGGACGATGTTATTCGAACACCGGATGAGTTCTGAGAGGTACCGGATAACTATCTGTGTGCCAGAGGGTTATCGGAACCCCCCGGGGGAACTAATGGGCCTTCATGGGCCTTAGTGGGGAGAGAGAAGGGCCACAAGGGGCTGGCCGTATGGCCCCCTCCTAGGGTCCGAATTGGACTAGGGGAAGGGAGCGGCACCCCCCTTTCCTTCCCTTCCCCCTCTCCCTTCCTTCTTCCCCCTTCCTCCAGGTGGAATCCTACTAGGACTTGGAGTCCTAGTAGGACTCCTCTCTCCTGACACGCCCTACAGGGGCCGGTTGTAGGGTCGGAAGTATGTCTAGAGGGGGGTGATTAGAATACTTGACCAAATAAAAATCTAGCCTTTTCCCAATTTTAAGTCTTGCAGATTATAGCAACTTTGCACAAGTCAAGCAATCAACCTACACATGCAATTCTAAGAGTATAGCAGCGGAATGCAAAACAATTGCACATGAAGGTAAAGGGATGAGTTTGAGGGAGCAAATGCAATGTAGACACGAAGATTTTTTATCCGTGGTTCCGATAGGTGGTGCTATCGTACATCCACGTTGATGGAGACTTCAACCCACGAAGGTTAATAGTTGCGCGAGTCCACGAAGGGCTCCACCCATGAAGGGTCCACGAAGAAGCAACCTTGTCTATCCCACCATGGCCATCGCCCACGAAGGACTTGCCTCACTAGGGTAGATCTTCACGAAGTAGGCGATCTCCTTGCCCGTACAAACTCCTTGGTTCAAATCCACAATCTTGACGGAGGCTCCCAAGTGACACCTAACCAATCTAGGAGACACCACTCTCCAAAAGGTAATAGATGGTGTGTTGATGATGAACTCCTTGCTCTTGTGCTTCAAATGATAGTCTCCCCAACACTCAACTCTCTCTCATAGGATTGGATTTGGTGGAAAGATGATTTGAGTGGAAAGCAACTTGGGGAAGGCTAGAGATCAAGATTTATGTGGTTGGAATGTAATATCTTGACCTCAACACAAGTGTAGGTGGTTCTCTCTCAAAAAATGTATGTTGGAAGTGTAGGCATGTTCTGATGGCTCTCTCTTCGAATGAAGAGAGGGTGGAGGGATATATATAGCCTCCACACAAAATCTAACCGTTACACACAATTTACCAAACTCGGTGGGACCGAATCATGAAACTCGGTCGGACCAATTTAGTTCAAAATGTGAGCGTTAGGATTTTCGGTGGGACCAACATGTCAACTCGGTGGGACCGATTTCATTACGGTTAGGGCATAACGTAATATCGGTGAGACCGATTACACAAACTCAGTGTGGCCGATTTTGGTAATAAGCAAACCAGAGAGTTGGTCAGGCAAACTTGGTGGGACCGATTCGCTCATTTCTGTTGGACCGAAACGTTACAAAGGGAAAACATAGAGCTTGCATTACGAACTCGGTGGGACCGATCGCTCATCCTGGTTAGACCGAAACATTACGAAGGGAAACAGAGAGTTTGCAATCCCATCTCGGTGAGACCGAGATCCCTATCAGTGAGACCGAAGTGACTAGGGTTTTGTGACAATGGCTATGTCAAGAGAACTCGGTGGGGCCGAGTTTGACTTTTGGTTTGGGACATATGTGGTGTGAGAAAGTGATTGAGGGCTTTGGAGCATATCACTAAGCACTTTGAGCAAGAAACCCATTAAGCAACACCTCATCCCCTTTTAATAGTATTGGCTTTCCTATGGACTCAATGTGATCTTGGATCACTAAAATGAAAATGTAGAGTCTTGAGCTTTAGAGCTTGAGCCAATCTTTTGTCCTTAGTATTTTGACGGGTCCACATTTCTAATCCATGCCGTGCCAATCATTGAACTTTCCTGAAATATTTATCTTGAAATAGCATTAGTTCAATGAGCTATATGTTGTTAATAATTACCAAAATCACCCAAGGATAGTTGCACTTTCATCGGTCGGCCTCCCCCTCCCCTCCTTTATATACGGGGGCAGGGGGCACCCTAGAACGCACAAGTTTCTCTTAACCGTGTGCGGTGCACCCCTCCACAGTTACACACCTCGGTCATATCGTCGTAGTGATTAGGCGAAGCCCTGCATCGGTAACAACATCATCACCGTCGCCACGCCGTCGTGCTGACGGAACTCTCCCTCGTCCTCAACTGGATCAAGAGCTCGAGGGACGTCATCGAGCTGAACGTGTGCTGAACGCGAGGTGCCGTACGTTCAGTGCTTGGATCGGTTGGATGGCGAAGACGTTCGACTACATCAACCGCGTTACTAAACACTTCCGCTTTCGGTCTACCAGGGTACATGGACACACTCTCCCTGCTCGTTTCTATGCTTGTCAAAATCCGTGAGCATTATAGGGTCTCGGGCAGCACGAAGAAGGACTCCCTGGTTGAACTCGCCTCGTCCATCATCAACCCCTACTACAAAAAGATGAAGCAAGATGCCAAGAGAACAAATCCCGTATCATGGCACGGGGCGTGGACGCGGCAACTGGATGAACCTCACCTCAGGTTTGCGTCCAAAAGCGTGTACACATGCTACGAGATGCACAGGCGGATTGTTGACATGAGGAACTACCTCGTTACCAAAATCAACGAGGCTGGATTGAGCCACAAGCAGAGCAGTAGCAACAAGCGTCCTAAGAAATAGATGATGATCAGATGGCCGTTTATCCTAGTTAATTATGCATGTGATATATAATTGACTTTGGTGTGTGGAAATGTCATGTGTGTAGTAGCCACCTATGTAATTGGATGTTTAATTTGGGTATGCAACCATGTCCTTATAAGTGTGTGTGTGTGTGTGTGTGTGTGTGTGTGTGTTGTTCTGTATGCAATCCCAACGCACAACACACATGTCTTATTAGCAGCAATCGTCTGTGTTATTATCGGTCTTCGCACAAATTTCTGATTACAGACCTGTTTGCCGCGTATCACACACATCTTTGTTAAATTGAACCATTTCTGTTCTCTTGGCTCAACGCAAACAGTTCACTCGGGTGATCATTTCTGGCTGACCGTTTCTTTTGTTCCGCCTAATCACAAACAGTTCATTCGAGTGAATTGTATGCTATATATGGCACACACCTTCATCTGGCTGCCCGTTTCTGTTGTTCTGCCTCATCGCAAACAGTTCATTGTACTGAACCGTATGCCCCGCATCGCACACACAACTAAAATCCAAACTGTGTTTGATGTTTCTGCCATCACAAACGTTTTGCATCTTTTTTGATGGTTTTTTACATCATCGTTTGCGATTATTGCATCACACACAGTTTCATCGAAGGGTCTCTGATTGTAGTGTCGCATTAGCAGCATCCTGCAGTAGTGCTGGTTCCTCGGAGCCTATTGAATAAATACTTTGAGTCGTAGAGTTTTGTTGTGATGCCATGTTGTGTTTACACATATTGAGCATATTGTGTGTATGTTATTGAAATGCTTGGTATGTGTGGGATCCGACACCTAGTTGTTTATTCTTGGTAGCCTTCCTCATGGGGAAATGTCTCTCAGTGCTTCCATTGAGCCATGGTAGCTCGCTACTGGTCTGGAACACTTAGGTTGGCTGGCATGTATCCTTCTTTGTTCCTGTGTCTGTCCCTTCGGGGAAATGTCACGCGTTGTTCCTTTAAGTCATTGTAGCTTGCTACGACTCGGGTTCATACGTTGATGACCGACACGTTCATTGCCGGGTTACGCACCTTGGGTTTATGCCTAGTCATGTCGACCCGGGTTCTCTGTCATATGGATGCTAGCGACACAATCATATACGTGAGCCAAAAGGCGCAAACGATCCCGGCCAAGGTAAGGTTGCAGCCTTGGGAATACCGTGCGTGAGGCGTCAAGTCATATGATGTGTTACATGCTAGATCGGTGTGACTTAGGATCGGGGTCCCGACATGCAGGGTTTCATTGACGCCTTGCCAACAAGTGTACAATTCTGACCTAGCATGAGCTTGAGGATGGCAACACCCGAAGAGATGAGCTGTAGTCGACCCCCTAAGGCTTGCATATGCTTTGGATTCCTAAGTGAAGTTGCGGCTTCTTCTAGGGGAGGTGTCGCCTCATCGTGGTGAGGTATCCGATCGTGGAGTTGCAGCCTACCTTCTAGATCAGCTGTGAATTTGAAGCTACCAAAGTGGATGGTTTCTCCAGGAGCGATTCCGCCGTCCAGTTGAATGGAATGGCGAGCTGATACAGGGGTGGCGCCAAAGCCGCTGGCGGTGAAGGTGAATGATCACGATGCTCGCAAGTTAGTGCACAAAGCCCCTACCTATCATGCCAATTGTCGGTGTTTCGTAACTGTATAGTGAATTCCTATGTAGGTACAGGCTTGTGACTACGATCGGATGGGTTAACAACCACAAGCACACAAGGATGTATAGAGGTCCAGGCCCGAAATCGTCTCCGATGAAAGCCCTACTCTTTGTTTGGGTTGATTGTATTCCGGCGTGTGAGGCGCTCAAGGTACAAGATGATGCCCATTGGCGGTTCAGCCGGCTGGGTGTTGGTGGATTCTCCCGTGGAGAAGATGTATGGTGTGTGTGTGTGTGTGTGTGTGTGTGTGTGTGTGTGTGTGTGTGTGTGTGTGTGTGTGTGTGTGTGTGTGTGTGTCCAACCTTCTCCCGTAGAAAGGGTGTGTACCCCTTATATAGGCCGCAGTGCCACCTTATAGACATGGCCAGGTAATTTTACAGGATCGGTTACATGTTACGATGGGACGTATGCTATCTCAGGTTACAGTAGATGGCGTCGAGCTGGCCAACCTGCACACCATACACGCCTTGTTATTGTGTGGCGTCAGCAACATCCTTGCCTTCTGAGTCCGTAAGTGAGTTTTGTAGCTATTGTACGTAAGTGTAGAGTTTTTGCTCCCAAAATAAATAACCCAGCTACAAAGTGGCGTGAGTACAAGATGGTGGTATGGCCAAGGTGGGTGTGTGCATTAGTCACCGCAGTCCCGCGGCATGTGCATCGACTCGCCACATAGTTGCTCCGCATGGGCCGGTCCATTTGTGTTTTCTTTTCTTTTTTCCCTTACCTTTTTTTTGTTTCCGATGTTTCTTTTTTTCTCTGTTTTTCAGGGTACTACACTGTTTTTCTTTTCCCTTTTTCATAATTTTTTGTTGTCCGGAAATACATGAATCTTTTTTGTTCTAGCTGAACACTTATTTATTTATCGTGAAACGTTTTTTTATCATAGATGAACACTTTGTTAATTTATCATGAACCATTTTCTTCAAACATAAACCATTTTCTTCAAACATAAACCATTTTTTACCATGCACCATTTTTCATTATAGGTGAACATTTTTTAATTTATTGTCAACCTTTTTGTAACATCGGTGAGCATTTTTCTAAAACTAGACTAACCTTTTTTTTGTCATGTGTGAACATTTTGTTTTTTGAGAATCCTGTGTGAACATTTCTATTTCATGTTTTTGAGCTAAAAACAAAACCGACCGTATTGTTGGGCCGGACCAAAGCCGGCCTAGCATCAGATCGCTGCGGGGGGGGGGGGGGGGGGGGTTAGGGAACTCATAAAAGGATCATGGCACATGAGACCGGCCCAGCCAACGTTGAGTTTGCATAACCTTAACCTAGAAGTGTCGTTTCTCCTTCGGCCGCCGCCGCCTGTTGTTCCCCTTCCTTGTTCATCGTCCGTCTCCAACTGATCCGCCCGGCGATCGTCAGATCCATCTGAGAAAATCCGCTCCAGTTAAATCCAATCCAGATGGAGCTAGCTAGGATGGATCCACCCGGCGTCGAGCTCCCCAAGAGCTGCCTCCTCGCTATCAAGCCTGTGGTCGCCGATTCCACCAACGCCACCACCGCCACCTGCCAGACGGAGCACCCGGATGACTCTCGCGCGATCTCCATTCAGGTCAGCTTGTTCGTCCACCGCCCGCCTCTTATCTCCTACGTCGTTGTCTGGTCCACCGACGCCCGTGTCACCGAGGAGCCCTTCATCCACGGCACTCACGGCGGGCTCATCCTCCTTAGCATGGACATAAGCATGGAGGAATGTCCGCTCCGCGAATACTACATCTACCAGCCCGGCTGCGGCCACGGCGGCGCTGGCACTCCGTCGCTCAATCTGGTCCCGCAACTCAGGTGCTTGGTCCGCCAACCCTGTGCGGTCGGCCTCCTGTCACATGGCGACGGCGGAGGCTACTATGTCGCGTTACTAACTATGCAGAGGAAAGGAGAGTTTGAGCTCTCCCTCTTCTGCTCCAAGATGGAAACTTGGACCGTCAAGAAGCCCGTCTTGTCACCGGAGGACCAAGCAGCCTTCTTACTGGATGACGGAGACTTTGAGCCGAACAAGGTTATCGCCGTTGGTGGCAGTGTCATGGCATTCGTTGACTTGTTTAAAGGCATCCTCATCGGCGATGTCCTCGAAGGTAGCCCCCAGTTCCTCTACATTCCGCTGCCAGCAACAACAGAGATCAGTCAACCATGGACCAATTACCCCTTGTATACTCGCGACGTTAGCATCGACATGTCGTCCGGCCACATCCGCATCAAGTTCATTGAGCTGGTTTGTCCTTTGCACTTGCCGGCTTGGGCTGCTACCACATGGAGTACTACCACTACAGCTACAAGTCCTTGGCTCCAACTCGAGGAGTGGGACACTCACACTATTCTCGAGGCTAGACAACTTTCGGTGGGTGATGGTGTCAGCACTGCTGGGCTGCTGCCTGAGGCTTTGCAGTCCGAGGGCAAACCAGATTTTGGGCTTCTCTTCATTAACTTGCCAATGTTGAGCTTACACGAAGACAACATCGTCTGCTTCTTAGCCAAGCAGCATTACTTAAATAAGCAAGCGTGGGTGATTGCTGTCGACACGGTGACGAAGAAGCTGCTAGGAGTCCATCCTTTTCAGATGGGAAGATTCACAACACTGTTCTACAGCACCATCTCTAGCCATCTCAATATAAGTGCTGCAGCTTCAGGTAACGGATATGCATGCATGGTTGGTTCATAATTATTTCTTGTCAGCTTAATTCATTAATCGAGCAGTCCCCTTGATTTGGTGCATTGTAACTAATTACTAGCAAAATTGCACAAACCAAGATAACTAAGTACTATCAAAGCCTGTGGCTGTGATGCAAACATGCAAATGATAACATGAAGCATTGATTATGATGGACTTGTACCATTTTACAGAATAAAAAAGGGATACTGTACTGAATGGCGCCATTGATTGTTTCATTATTATTCTGTAAATGGATTTTGTTGATAGATTGGCTCCATATCTACTGGTGCAGGTGCAAAGGGAGACCTGGAATGGCTAGGAACGCACCGTGAACAGCAAGGCGGCGTGGGAGCTTATGATGCGGATGACAAGGAGCTGGAACATGTGAAGCCATGTCTGATTTACTTTAACACTGATGAATGCCTACATCGATTTGCATTGTGTTTGTCAAAGTTTGATTGTGAGAGTTTTATTAACATATTGGTGTGCACTGATCCAGGATTGTTGTTATATGGAAGAAAAACCACCGGCATTGTGTTTGTCCATTTTTTATGTATTAAGAGGTTTCAGTACTCATATAGGAGTGCATTGATATTATTAGCTCGTACTCAAAGTCTCTCACACTGGCTGTTTCTCTTGTTTTAGACAGTGCAAATGTGTTGAATCTGAACTCTGAAGCCATAGATAGCATTTCTTGATATGGCTTTACACATACCACTTTACTTGCACTTCCTGTAATTGCAACTTGGCATTTTGATGATTTTACGATAAAGGCGATGGATGCAGAAAATATATAGCATTTCTTGATATGGCTTTACACATGATACCACTTTACTTGCACTTCCTGTAATTCCAACTTGGCATTTTGATGATTTTAAGATAAAGGAGATGCATGCAGAAAATAGATAGCATTTCTTGATATGGCTTTACACATGATCCCACTTTACTTGCACTTCATGTAATTGCCAACTTGTCATGTTGATGATTGTAAGATCATCAGTTGCACAAACTGTCTTCTGAAAGCACGATACATGCAGAAAATAGGTTCTAAGCATATCAATGCGCAAACAGTCTTCCGAAAGCACGAGTCGCGAAGCCTAAATCAACTTTTCTTTTTGGGAAACACCTTGTTCATGCTCACTGATTTGGACCTAAGATCCAAAAAAATACATTACAATGAAATCCCTTGAAAACACCTTTGTGGTATCTATTTCTGCTCGAAGAAATACTCCAAATACTTCGTTAAAGAGGCTGTAATTGGACTGGACTGAAGCAACGATATTGTCACTCTTTTACCCGCACGAACATTACTAATAATGATTTTTAAAAGCGCCTTGAGTTGCCCATCAAAAAGAAAGGAAGCCTTGATCGATGAACGTACTTTGGCCGGGATGATCCCCTAGAAGTGTAGGCCGTCAAATCGCTATATCTTCACCATGGTGCCAACGAAAGATTTCAACTCCACAAAGAATCACATAAACTCATCAGATCCGAATAATCGGATCTGCTAGGACAAAAAACTCTCTAACCTCATGGCATCGCCAAAAGAACGAGAGGAAATTTTATTCTCATAAAATTATAATGATCACTAGACATTGGCGAAGAACATAGATGTCTTGAAGATCCGAGGCCCGATGGCAGCCAGAGGAAGGGTGACCTAAATTTCAGGCACCCCTATTTCTCGCTGTCAGCGAGCACAGGAGGATGCCTTGCATCGGGGGAGGGGGGGGGGGGGGGGGGTGGAGCCTAGATGGGCCGGCCAGCCGCGCGGGAGGCCATGGCCTGTTTTTTTTGGTTTTCTGTTCTCATTTTTGCTTTATTTTTATACTTTTCTTCATACTTTAAAACATATATAGACACACATAAAAAAAACTCTTCAGAAACACATTTAAAAAATGTTGAACGGGTAGATGAAAGATGTTGAGTGAGTATTAAATAAATGTTGAACAAGTATTTGAAAATATGTTGAACATGTATTTTTTTTGAATAAGTACTAAAAATGATGAACAAGTATTCGACAAATGTTGAATAAGGATTAAAAATTGTAGAACGAGTTTATGAAAAATATTGAACAATTATTTGAAAATATTGAATAAGTATTAAAAATGTTTAACAAATATTTGAAAGGGGGGGGGGGGAGCCCAGATGGGGCTGGCTCAGCCGCGCGGGAGGCCATGGCCTGCTTTTTTTTGTTTTCTGTTCTCATTTTTGCTTTATTTTTGTACTTTTCTTTATACTTTAATATATATACCAGGGTCGCGCTATTCGTCACCCTAGGTGAGGAATGGTTATTCTTCACCCCTCTCTATTTTGACATCAATGCATCGTACTTTTACGTTTCGTAAATTTTATCTTATTTCTTACATAAAAAGAGAACGTAAGAAAGTATGTACTTGTGTAAAAAATATTTATGTTACGTAAAATTACAAATGTAAAAACATAGTGTAAAACATACATAAAATGAGATTTTTTGGTCTTATAACCCATACTTTATATGCATGTAACTATTTATATTTTAAACGTAATTTATTTGGGAAGCGATCGTAAGATTACCTCGGGTGAAGAATAACTTATTCTGAATCCTGGGTGATGAACAGTAACACTATATATATATATATATATATATATATATATATATATATATATATAAAACAAATTTTTCTTACTACCAGGTGTAGTTACTTTCACTTTTGTTTCATACGTTCTAGGTAGTATCTATCATATCGGAGAGTATGTACGCGTAGTATGTAGTATATAAAAATGTTTAGGTAGTATATATACTAATTTTTTTGTAATATATATCATATTTTGTGCATACTTTATTTCGTGTACAAATATGTACGTATTTGACAAATACAATAAAACTATGAACTCACTTGCAATTTTTTTATATAACTCACTTTGGAGTATCTTAAATATAGTATATGAACATAATAAAAATAATAAAGTAGAGTATATACTATCACATGGTAGTATATAAGAAATGAGTGTAGCTACACCCGGTAGTAGGATGCATTTTCCATATATATAGGGTCGCGCTATTCGTCACCCTGGGTGAGAAATTCTTATTCCTCACCCCAGCCGAATCACACACTTCAGGAAAGAAACAAAGGTTGCGACATAAATTTACCTCCCGCATGGCCCTGGCAAAAAGAAGACCGGACTTGCAAGGTAAATTTACCTCGCGCGTCTCCGTACTGCTAAAATAATCGAGAGAAACCTCACTATGGATCGTGGGTCGTGGGACAGTGGGAGGTCTCTGTCCTTTTCCAAAGCGCCTCCTCAGACAACCTGTCCACCGCCGCTACCCCCGACCTGCTCTGCACTAGCCATGGCGGCTCCTCTTCCCCGGAGTCCAGCAGAGCAGGCCACTCTATCCCTGCGGCGGCGAACTAGGAACTGTGGCTTTGCATAAGGAAAATAGCTCGCCCGCCAGCGAGATCCAATTCAGCGGATGCGGCGGCGCCAAGTCTGACCTCGACCTCAGCGCCAGGGCAACGCTCGCTGTGTCAACGCGCTCCGCGAGCTCAGGGACTATGTTTCTCTCATCCCCCATCGTCGTCTCCTTGGTTGAAAGGATCCTCAGATCTCGCTGGCCGTCGTTGACTTATCATGGTAATATGTATCATCGACCTCCTCTTCAATTTTGTTCACTTCTTGTAATTCATGCGCCCATGAGCTGAAGCTCCGCCCCTTGACTCTCTCGAACATGGCCGCTTCCATCCCCTTGGTGACTTTCCTACCTATTTTTGATAGACTAATCTTTTTTGTGACGTCAAGAGTGCAGCAGATTATTTGTGTTATGAGTTTGGCATCTAAACGGGGTTGGTAAGTTGTGATGGGGCAATCACTTGTCAAGAAGTAACTCGTGCCTGCTGTGATGATAGCAGGACGAAATTAACATGCTATGTGAAATTTAAAATGCTTATGCTAAGGTCTCATATTATGAGAATTTGTCCTGCGGCGTCTGCCACAAAGCTAGCATGGCTGCGACCTCAGCATCTAGCTACCTGCAATTATTCTTCAGCTTGTAGTTTGGGTACTGGCTAGATGGTAATTTTTTTGTCTAAGTTCTTCTAGTGTTTCCTTATTTTCAGGGATATGCCAATATTCAATCCCAAAGAAAGGTATTTGTCTCCAACTAGTGTAGTTTCTTCATGTTGTATCCTTAAATTGAAGCACAACTAATTCTTTAGCTCAAGAGTTCAATATTTTTGTTGTAGGGATCCAGGTGAGGCCTCACCTTGTAAGTCTGCTCTATCTGTTCAATTGGATGCTGGATTTTGTAATTCAGTAATAGATGACTCTCTCCATGCAAAATAAAGTGTAGTTAGCTGTCATATGAACGTGATTCTATATCTTCTGCCTCTGTTATGCATGGATCTAACTAGAAGCTTCAATTAGTTGACAGGCCATTGTCTTCAGTTTGAGATTCATGATGTTACTACTTGTTCTATACAGATAAAAGAAATTTATGTGTATATTGGTATTCCCAGTTTTTACCTTAAATATTACTCCCTCCATTCCTAAATATAAGTCTTTTTAGTGATTCCAATATGGATTACATAAATCTCGAAAATGACTTATATTTAGAAACGGAGGGAGTAGTTTTCTTTTCAACCTTAGATGTTGGTACTTAGAATAATTCTTATTTCCATTTTTCTGGCTGGCTTGTTGTCTTCAGAATACCATTTTCTGCCTAGAATGTTTTCACTAAAGGAAATTTTAATGGAAAACCCCACAGTTTCATTTCTTACTCCAGTTATCTATGTGTTGATTTCTTGCTTGAAACTGTCGGACATTCATATTACCAAAGCTTCTGATGTTTGACCCATCAACATTGTGCTATAGGGCTTTTCATGCATGTTACTTAGCATAAGATGAGATAAGCACCCTTTCATTTTAGGTGGTAACTAAATAAAGTGATTCGGTATGAACTAATATAGTGCATGGGGGTTATACAGATGCAGCGGCATCAAGGACTATGCTGGGAGGAAGCACATGGTGTTGTATTGCGGTAATGCCGGGATCATGCATGTCACCTATGAGAACAAGCACAACCACAAGCACGTGCAGCTGCTCAACCTGTCGATGATCGCCGCGAATTCAGAAGCCCAACTGAAGCTGCCAGTGCCATAAGAAGTTGAAGAACTCTAAATTTTTATGCCATGAATTGAACATGCCATTCAGCTCTTCTTTTGTGATTCAGTCTGACAAATAGCAAAAATTGTAACAATAAGGCAAAGATTTCACCGTCATCTTTTTCATGATGTATAGTGAATACTTGATTGGGGTGCAATGCATTTACCTTTTGAAATATTCTATTGATAAAATTGTTCCATGTGAGAGCTTGTTGAATTTCCTTGTACAAGTACCACTGGAAATTTGTTCTAATTTGTGTATGTTTTGCAGCAGATTGTGATAGACTTGTCAACAAGTATCTTTGTTGAGTGTATCCGACAAAATCGTGTTTATTTCTTGGATTATTAAGATATTCTTCCTGTTTGTATCTTCCTCTAGTATTCTGCCTGATGGTTGTCTACCGGATCGTCTTGATAGTTATAGACCACAAACAAAAAGATTGCTGATATGCCAATTCAGAATGCACTATATTCTCTTAATACTATCAATGTGAAGGAACTCCTTTCTTCTCAGTTCGCGTCTTCAGCATTCTCCGTGAGGTGAGTTCTACTTATCTATTTGATTCGGTGGCTCTATTGGCGTAATTAGAATATGATAGTATGTGTCTTGATTCAGCTCTGATATGATAGTACCACGGAATGATTCAGCTCCGTGATAGTATGTGTCTTGATTCTTTTGTCCTCTTTAGTCATCCCTTCAGCATTGTTTGATTCGGTGACCCCATGCCAACCCCATGCCAACCCTATGCCAACCCATGGGTCATCTTTAGTCTTTTCACATATAGAGGCAGTAGGGTTGGCATAGAATTCGCCTCTTCTGGTATGACTTCCATGGAATGTCCCATAGATCCTTTATGGACTACTCGCACCTGTGATGAGAATTCATCCCATGACATAGATCCCATGTTTGTAAATAAGGTGTAGAGTTGTTTAACATTTTATCGTGACCAATATATCTCATGCGAAAAGCAGTGTCATAATTCACAATGAACTAAGAGATATAGCCAACAGGGATGTGTGCAACGAAACAACAGAAGCATCAGAGCATCACCTTGGTCCAGCAATAGCAAGTATTCTGGCCATGTTGCCATTATTGTCAGAATCAATTCCATCACAGAAAATGAAATCGACTGAAGTCATGAGAGATGAGTGTGGCAAAAATGGAGTCAACTCATCTTTACTTGACAATGATCCTTCTGTATGGAAATATGAATAGAGCGCTTTGAGGACTGGTAAAGTATCTTCTCCACCTCACTACAAGCAGCATAAATATGGACATTGCTTCCGTGGCCTAATGCTCCCAACAATAGCCCTGCCTCGTTAGGAGTTAGTGGGCATATACCTTGCCTTCTTCCTTTCTCTTGGTTATTTGTCTCAGATCTGAACACAAAAAGTTGGCGATAGGTAGCTTTATGTCACTATCAAAGTATTGAGACCTGAAATTGCTCATACATGCAAGGTTTGCATCGCTTCCAAATGGCACCTTGATCTCAGTGGAAAATATTTTGGGGTGACCACAAATAGCATATGAGAAGAAACAAAATATTGAGACAAAGTCCATGTCTATTTCGGATGAACTAATAAGTCAAACATTGTTTAAAAATCGACTAGTGCATACAAGTAGTTGAACAATTTTTATACGATTATGCACATATCATATAAACCTACAGCTGCAAAATAATGACCCTCAACTTAAAAGCAAATATTCTAATTATGCTTCCAGATTATAGTACATATGAAATAGTACTGAATTAATTTTAGCCAATATTCTAAACATATTTTGACAGTGCAAATATTCCAAACATACAGTCAAGGGATGGTGGTATTTTAGCCAAAAATAAGACAAAAATAGTACTGAATTAATTTTGACAGTGCATCAACATGAGGTAGATTGAGATGTAATCCCATGGAAACCCGTAGTCAAATAGTTTATGAACAGTCCAACAGTACATATGCTTCTGAAACCAAAGAGAAACAATCAGCACGACAACAATTAAGCAGTAAGTTAATGCCAAAACTCATGTAAATTCTCGTTGGTAGCAGAAACCTGAATATCTTGCATCACTTTATTTGTTGCAATGTAGACAGTTGCTGCATTTAAACACTTTCTACTCATTTGACAAAATTTCTATTTCTCCATTAGCAGTCCACTTTTTCACCATGAAAACACTAAGAGCAGCAATAATACTGAACTTTGATACCCAAAAACAAGGATGTCTGAAGGTTTTTCAAACAAAGATCTCATGTTTTCCGTACTCTTAACTACATTTACACATTTTGCAGAAAAAGGAGGGGGCAATATTAAAGTTACTACAATAATCTTAACAGTGGCATGGTGCCTAAACAACAATATTTTTTTTTACCAAAAACTCTTGTCAATTTTACAAACATCTAACATAACCCAACAAAAGAATTAGGAGGAGGGGAGCCTGGGAGAGATAGAAATCTCAGAACCTATATTTTCAGACGAGGAAGAGGAAGAGAAATAAGAGGATGATGGAGGAATACTTACAGGAGAGAACCAAGCAGTCGTCGTCCTTGATGCAGCTGTCACTGGCGATCGTGTATTATGGAGAGGGGAAGGTAGCGATAAGATCATCTAGGCTTGAAATGAGTATTTAGCTTGTAGGATAGCTATGCCTTAACAAACAAATAAATACGGGGCTGAGATCAAAATAAAAAAATACAATGCATGCTCTGAATTCAGCTAACTATCTAAATTCAGCTAACTGAATTTCTTACTAAATGTGACCAAACTGGAGCATGGAGCAGATACTTCCCATGGGAGAATAAATCAATACACTTTTTAAATAACAACGTAGAGAAGAGAAGGTTGCTGTTTTCGCGTGACATGGAAAGAAGATCGTCATTCTACAATTAAACTCAGCTAACAACAGTATATCTAAGTTCTGGGAGAAATACACCATCAAAATTAATGGAAGAAACTGAATTTAGATAGACAACCAAACACAAATGCAGATTTAGGCCAATATGTATATGTCGAGCCTATGAGAAACATTACATGGAATTTGAAAGATGGAAACATCTAGGTTTGCAACCACCAAATCAACAAATTTTGTTTGATGATTATCCAACTATGTCATAAATTAAATGATTAATATGGGATTTCTAAAATACCTTTGAGATTCAGAATGAGATAAATGTTACCGTGGTACAGTAGCGGATTCCTAATTGGGAATAAACTTATACACAGGCCAAAGCCAAATCACAAACCTAAGAAATAAGGAAATATCTAAGATGGTCAGATAAGATGTAAATTGACTCCTGGGCTTCCTGCACAATACTCGTCCTGCATAACACCAATTAATCTGAACTTCAGTAATGACTAATAAGAAGAACACAAACGGACGCATGCACACACATACAGAGGGAGAGAAGGAAAGAGGAAAAGAGAAAAACCTGACCAGAGGGTAGCAGCTAGGGCATGAAGGCCATGGAGCCTCGTCCAGCTGGTTGAAGAAGTAGGGGCGTGGAATAGATGTTGCTGCTGCAACCGCACATCTTACGCGGGGTCTGCTTTCGCTGGTCGGAGGTAGGGGCCCGCGACCCTGGCTCCAAACGGAGACCTCCTGCTGCTGTGCGCAACAAAAAAAAGAAGTGGGATGGGTTCCGGCGCCGGTGCGACGACGACAGGATATGGCAGGAGCTCGGGGGCGGGGAATGGCAAGGCAGGCCGGGCCATCGCCAGCGCGACGAAGGGAGCGGAGGGTGGAGGCGGGTCATGGTCTCATGGCACGGCCGCCGGGCGACGAGGCTGCCACACGCCGGGAAGCCTCTCGAAACGCTGCAGCCAGCCAACGGGGCCACCTCCGGCGTCGCACACACCTGAATCCACCCGCAACTGCCGTTGGCTCGCCGCCGAAACCTACCGCCGCTCACCTCCGAACCGCTCGCCGTTTCCGCTCCCAATAGTTTCAGAAATTGCGGGGAGTGGGGTGAGCTTCTAAATGGCTAAAGCCCATCGTAAAAAACCAGTTGGCAGGGGGAATAAATTACCTCGGCTGGATTTACTAAAAAAAACTTCGGCTGGAGAGCAGTGCGGGCGGGCGGCTGCGATGGAGTCAAGTTGCGTGCCGGCCGGCTGGGTCGTTCGACCGGGGTGAAGAATTAGTAATTCTTCATCCTGGGTTTTAAATAGACTTTCTCTCTCTCTCTCTCTCTCTCTCTCTCTATATATATATATATATATATATATATATATATATATATATATATATATATATATATATATATATATATATATGACAAATGTTTACTACAAGCAGTGGTAGTTATCACCACTTGCGTTTTGTATGTTGTATGTAGTATCTGTCGAAATCGAGAGTATGTACGTGTAGTATGTAGTATATAACAATGATTAGGTAGTATATATATTAATTTTTAGGTAGTATATATCATGTTTTAAGTATGCTCTTTTTTACGCACAAATATGTACGTATTTCATAAATATAACAAAAACTATGGGTTCATATGCAATTTTTTCATGTAACTTGCTTTAAAATATCTTAGATATAGTATATGAACATATTTAAAATAATAAAATAGTATATATAGTACCACATGGTAGTATATGAGACATATGGGATAACTACCTGTAACACCCCCAGTGTCATGCTACAGTAATCCCCTGTTAATGGTGCAAGGTCACCATGCTTACTAAGCTAGTTATCACTTGATGAAAAATCCAAGTCAAATTCAAATTCAAATTATGAGTGAAATTCAAAATTTCTCAAACATGAAAACTAAAATGTTCTTCAAGTGCCAAATAATCCATAACTAATATTGGCAGTGAACCAACATTTTTGCAAATGTCCAAGTGCCCTAAACCACTTTAAAACAGTGGCTAAAACTATAGTTTAAATGCCTTTTTAAATTACGAAGGTTGCAAACTATTTCAAAAACCTCACAATTCATTTTGTGGAATTGCATAATAATTCTTTGGAATTGTTTTAGCCAGTGGCATAATTTTGCAAAGTCATTAGTGGCTAAAAGAAAAGGCAAAGCTGCTGGAAAAGAAAAACAAAAAAAAAAGAAAAGGAAAGAAGAAGGGGTGGGAGGGCCGACTGGCCTCCCCTTAGGCTTCGGCCCATCCCCCTAGGCCTCGGCCCACTCCCACCCATCCAGCCCAATCCCCCCCGCACTGGTTGCCCCTCTCCCTGCTTCCTGTTCCTCGGTCTTAGACCGCAACAGGGACGTGCTCCCGCCCGACCACCTCGCCGGCCACGCCGACGAGGGGATAAGGACGCCGACGCAGCGCCCCCTCGGGTTCCCCTCCCCATCTCATCCACTCCCCCTTTCCCCTTCTCTCTCTCTCGCTCTCCTTCGTTGGGTCCCGCCCAGTGCCGCTGACAGTGGGCCCCTGTGCCTCTGTTTGACCGCGTTGACCACGGTCAACACGGGGTACTATTCCCCAACCACTGACTAATGGGGCCCACACCCCTAATTAGGCTAATTAAATGTTTTTTAATAAAATTAACTTGTTATACTAATTAGTCACTGACATGTGGGGCCCAACTGCTAATTAACCACTGTTCAATTAAAATAACCCACTATTAGCCCTCTGTCTATGACAGGTGGGTCCCGCAGGTCAGGTTTGACCTGGGCTAGGCTGTTTGACTTGCTGACGTAGTAGTGACGTGATGCTGATGTCATAATTCCATTTCTGTTAATTTTGATAATTCCAGAAAATGTTTAAAACTTTGAAAATTCATAGAAAATAAACCGTAACTCGGATGGAAATGTTTTCTACATGAAAGTTGCTCAGAAAAACGTGACGAATCCGAATACGCAGTCTGTTCATCTATCACATGCCCCTAGCATGCTGAACATGGAACTTTCCCTCTCCGGTCATCTGTCTCACACAGGTTCGGAACCGGGAAAACATTCCTGGTTGACTTCCTGCCTCGCCGGTATCGTGTAGCACCGCGTTAGAACGCGTCTAGCTCTGCCTGTTGTCCTGTTATGCTATGTTTGCTTCATATTTACTGTTCCTTCCCCCTCTTCTCTCCGGTAGACCCCGAGATGTTGCCCCTGTGATCGACTACGTCGACGACGACCCCTCCTTGCTAGAGCAACCAGGCAAGCCCCCCCTTTGATCATCCCGATATCGCCCATTCCATTCTCTCATGCTTGCATTAGATTTTGCTCCTGTTATTGATTGCTCCTATTCTGATGCATAGCCTGCTTTTGTAACCTGTTTATTGTTACTTACCTGTTTATCCTAAACTGCTTAGTATAGATTGGTTAGTGATCCATCAGTGACCCCCCCACCTTGTCCTTGTTTCCCCTGCTTCATCATTGAAGACCCGATCAACGGGATCGAAGACCAGGCACCGCACATCACTTTCCCCTTAGTTGCTCGACACTGCTGGGTTACTATCGAGTGCCGAGGGTGAGACCTCTACAGCATTTCTGATGTTAACCCTGTAGCGTAGCTATTCGGTCGTGGTCACCGAGGGTGATTCCGCCTTAACCACTTCTGATACGACTTTGTCGTGCAACCCCTCAAGTGTGAACCTCGGGGGTGACTCCTCTTACGTTCACCTTGATGATTACATCGAGTGGAACTCACCAGGGGGTGATTTCTCGGGTTTTCCCCTTGATGTTTAGACACACAGTTACTATGATTACTATGACTTTACATTGAACCATGTTACTAAAGACGGGTCGACCCTGAGGGGTACCCGGGCGAGCATAATTGCGAGTGATGTGGAGTAGGGTTGACCTGGAAGGTGCCCGCGAGATAATTACGAGGCGTGGCCGGGCATTCTTAGCCCTTGCCGCAAGTCCTCGAGACGGGGCAACGGGGTCACATCTTTCGTGAGTCTCTGCTTGTTACCGCGCGTTCCTAATCCACTACGATTTGGATATTTGATCTGAGGGGCCTCTGGCCTGATAGCACTAACCATCACGTGGGCATAGTATGGGCGTTCTGCGTCGTATGCATCAGCCGAAGCTTAATAGACGTCAGTGACTAAGCGGCGCGTGCCGGGTTGGACTGGTAAGCACCTGCCTTTTTAGGGAGGAAGCTAGGTCTGCTCACCGGCCGCGTACGCAACGTGCAGGAGTTCCCGGGGCGATGGCCCATGACCCCTGGGGGCATAGGTTTAGTCCGACGTGCTATCCTCTCTGTTAAGCCTAGGTCGGGTTGCGGCGTATCGTTTGGCCGAGGCCGGGCATGACCCAGGAAAGTGTGTCCGGCCGGAGTTAATCGAGCGTGGTGGGTAAGTTGGTGCACCCCTGCAGGGAAGAAAACATCTATCGATAGTCTGTCCTACGGTAACGGACACTTGGAGTTGTATCCCGATCGATACAACTAGAACTGGATACTTGTGATGAGAATTGGATTGTGATGAGGTGATAACTGGATAGTATCGCTCTGGGATTGCTTTCTCGCAGGGATTCGAGGAAGGATCTCTGGCCGAGGTTGATAACACTTCTACTATTTTACTTTATGCTTCTCTACTCCCTCCTGTTTGCTGCAAGATGGTGGTTTCGAGAAGATGCTAGTCTTCGATAGGACTAGGCCTTCTCTCTATTCTGGCATTTCTGCAGCCCAGTCCACATATACAACCTTCCTTTGATAATGTTGCATATGTAGTGTAGATCCTTGCTTGCGAGTACTTTCGATGAGTACTCACGGTTGCTTTGCTCCCCCTTTTCCCCCTTTCTTTTTCTTTCCGGTTGATGCAACCAGATGTCGGAGCCCAGGAGCCAGATGCCACCGTCGGTGCCTACGACTACGTGGAGACCGCCGACGACCAGGAGTAGTTAGGAGGCTCCCAGGCAGGAGGCCTTGCCTTTTCGATCGATGTTGCTTTTGTGCTAGCCTTCTTAAGGCAAACTTGTCTAACTCATGTTTGTACTCAGATATTGTTGCTTCCGCTGACTCTTTTGTATTCAAGCTGATGTATTCGAGCCCTCGAGGCCCCTCGCTTGTAATATAAAGCTTGTATTATTTTAATTTATGTCTAGAGTTGTGTTGTGATATCTTCCCGTGAGTCCCTGATCTTGATCATACACATTTGCGTGTATGATTAGTGTATGATTGAATCGGGGGCGTCACACTACCACTGCGTGGTAGGATGGATTTCCCTAATATATATATATATATATATATATATATATATATATATATATATAGATAGAGAGAGAGAGAGAGAGAGAGAGAGAGAGAGAGATAGAGAGAGAGAGAGATTGACTATTCGTCACCTTGGGTGAGGAATAATTATTCTTAACCCCCTCTATTTTAACATCAATGCACCGTAATTTTATGTTTTGTAAATTTTTGTCTTATTTCATATGTAATAAAAGAACGTAAAAAAATATGTAATCAGTACCGTAAAAAATATTTTATGTTACGTAAATACAGTCGTAAAAATATAGTGTAATATACAGAAAATGCAATCTTTCTGGTTATTTTTTTTGCCAAATTTTACATAGTGGATCGACATGAATGTAACTATTTGTATTCCATATGTAATTTATTTATGAAACGATCGTAAGATTATCTCGGGTGAAGAATGATTTATTCTGCACCCGAGGTAATCTTACGATCACTTCATAATTAAATTGCATTTGGAATTCAAATAGTCATATTTCTATTGATTCACTATGTAAAATTTGGTATAAAAAAATAAAAATATAGGTCATAAGACAAGAAAATCTGAAGTTTATGTAAATTTTACACTATGTTTTTACGTTTGTAATTATACATAACATAAAATATATTTTTACGACGAATATATATTTTCTTACGGTCTTTTTTACGTCAGAAATAAGACAAAACTAACGAAACGTAAAATTATAGTGCATTGGTAGTAAAATAGAGGGGGGGGAAAGAATAATTATTCCTCACCCAGGGTGACGAGAATAAGACTCTTAATGCTGTTATTAGAATATACTCACCCTATATATCACCCAGGGTGGGTCTATTCTAATAACACACTTAAGAGTCTTATTCTAATAACACCGGATCTTATTCTGATAACACCCATCTAACCCACTGAACCGACCCGATCCGCACCACCGAGCCATCTTCGAACCAATCTGAACCGCAAGCACTAGAAAACCAACCTGCCCCACCCCATCCACTCCATCCCTCTCCTCCCACTTCCTCCCCGATCCCCTCTCCGCCTTCTTCCTCCCCCGATCCCCTTTCCGCTTTCTTCCTTCCCGGTCCCCTCCACCTTCTTCCTCTCGGCTCTCCTTCCACGACCAAATCTACCACATCCCCGCCCTAGAGGCCCGCGTGCCATAGCCAGAGCGCTGGGCCGGCCGTCACCAGCCCTCCGAGCGCCTACCAACCACCAGATCCAAGCAGTACCGCCGCACTCCAACGCCCGACCTTTCTTCCCCACAACCACCCACCTCCTGGCACCCCAACACCCCCACTGCTCCAAAACACCACCACCCCGCGCCGCCTAGCCCCGGCCACCACCACGAGCCACACTCGTCGGCCGCCCGTCCCAACCAGCACGCCACTGCGCACCCAAATTGATGGCTACCCCGCGTCAACCAGTGAGCGGCCGCGCACCACCGTCGACTGCCGCCCCACCCCATCCATCATGCCGCCTCGGCCGCATCCATCGGGCGCCGAATCCCGCACCAGCAAGCGGATGAGCCGCCTCCCCCGCACCAGCCCATCCGGATCCGGCTGGGCTGCCCCCGCGCCCACCTTCCCTTCGCCTCCCTCTCGAGGACCCCTCCCCCCTTCTTCTACTCCGCTGGCGAAGAAAAGCTACGACCACCTCCCCCAAGCGGCCATTGAGGTGCTCCTCCACCTGGCTCCTCCCCGCGACCTCTTGCTGCGTCGCGGCGGCCGGATCCACCCTACCGGATCCAGTCAGTGACCTTACTTCTCCACTTCATCGACCTGCAGGAGGTTGAGATGTCGCCCGTCGGCGAGCAGGCTGTCGCCCCACTCCGGGCCTGCTGAGGTTGAGCGGATCCAAGCTGCTCCTCCCCTTCATCATCTTTGGTAAGGGGGTGTCGATGTAGTTCGTTTCCCAAGCGGTGATGTAGTGCAGCACGACGCTTGATTTTGTGCAGGTCTCTTTTTTGATTTGGGCAGATGTTCAAGTGCAGTCCTCTTTTGATTTGGGCAGATGTTCAGGTACAGATTGCGCGTGCGTGTGGTATGTCGGGCATGAGGGCGACGACATGCAGCGATGACTTGCAGTCCACTAGCACACCATGCAGTTCGCATGGTGCATGCTTGCAAATGGGAGTTAGGTGCACACGGACATTCAGTTAAATTGGTGCGCGATTGCAGTTCGGTGGCGCGGGCAGATTTTTTCCCTTCCATTAGTTCCTTCAGCTAGTAGAGCGTCGGCCTTTAGTTTAGATTTTTTTTCAGGTTTTGATGATGCAGTGCGGTGTGCAAATTCAACTATGTGTATGCTACCGTCAACGAGCCTCCAGAAGCAGTTCTTTGCTCAACTTGTTACGGTTCCCTGGTGGCGGGAGAGAAGTGCACTGCTGATAACCCACAAGTATAGGGGATCGCAAAAGTTTTCGAGGGTAGAGTATTCAACCCAAATTTATTGATTCAACACAAGGGGAGCCAAAGAATATTCTCAAGTATTAGCAGCTGAGTTGTCAATTCAACCACACTTGGAAACTTAGTATCTGCAGCAAAATGTTTAGTAGCAAAGTAATATGATAGTGGTGGTAACGGTAACAAAAGTAAAGACAGCAAAAGTATTTTGGTATTTTGTAGTGATTGTAATAGTAGCAACGGAAAAGTAAATAAGCGAGAATCAGTATATGGAAAACTCGTAGGCACTGGATTAGTGATGGATAATTATGCCGGATGCGGTTCGTCATGTAACAATCATAACATAGGGTGACACAGAACTAGCTCCAATTAATGAATGTATTGTAGGCATGTATTCCGTATATAGTCATACGTGCTTATGGAGAAGAATTTGCATGACATCTTTTGTCCTACCCTCCCGTGGCAGCGGGGTCCTATTGGAAACTAAGGGATATTAAGGCCTCCTTTTAATAGAGAACCGGAACAAAGCATTAGCACATAGTGAATACACGAACTCCTCAAACTATGGTCATCACCGGGAGTGGTCCTGATTATTGTCACTTCAGGGTTGCCGGATCATAACACATAGTAGGTGACTATAGACTTGCAAGATAGGATCAAGAACTCACATATATTCATGAAAACATAATAGGTTCATATCTTAAATCATGGCACTCGGGCCCTAGTGACAAGCATTAGGCATAGCAAAGTCATAGCAACATCAATCTCAGAACATAGTGGATACTAGGGATCAAAACCTAACAAAACTAACTCGATTACATGATAAATCTCATCCAACCCATCACCGTCCAGCAAGCCTACGATGGAATTACTCACGCATGGCGGTGAGCATCATGAAATTGGTGATGGAGGATGGTTGATGATGACGACGACGACAGATCCCCCTCTACGGAGCCCTGAACGGATTCCAGATCGGCCCTCCCGAGAGAGATTAGGGCTTGGCGGCGGCTCCGTATTGTAAAACACGATTATTTCTTCTCTCTGATTATTTTCTCCCCGAAAGCCAATATATGGAGTTGGAGTTGGCATCGGAGGGTCTTCAGGGGGCCCACGAGGTAGGGGGGGGGCGCCCAGGAGGGGGGGCGCCCCCACCCTCGTTGTGAATAGGGTGTGGCCCCCCTGGTCTTCATCTTTGGCGAGGATTTATTATTATTATTCTAAGATATTCCGTGGAGTTTCAGGTCATTCCGAGAACTTTTGTTTTCTGCACATAAAACAACATCATGGCAATTCTGCTGAAAACAGCGTCAGTCCGGGTTAGTTCCATTCAAATCATACAAGTTAGAGTCCAAAACAAGGGCAAAAAGTGTTTGGAAAAGTAGATACGACGGAGACGTATCAACTCCCCCAAGCTTAAACCCTTGCTTGTCCTCAAGCAATTCAGTTGACAAACTGAAAGAGAAAAAGAAAAACTTTTACAAACTCTGTTTGCTCTTGTTGTTGTAACATGAAAAGCCAGCATTCAAGTTTCAGCAAATATTATGAACTAACCATACTAACGATAACACATAGGTCTCACAATTACTCATATCAATAGCATAATCAGCTAGCGAGCCATAATAATAAAACTCGGATGACAACACTTTCTCAAAATAATCATAACATGATATAACAAAATGGTATCTCGCTAGCCCTTTCTGAGACCGCAAAACATAAATGCAGAGCACCTTTAAAGATCAAGGACTGACTAAACATTGTAATTGATGGTAAAAGAGGTCCAGTCAAGTCATACCCAATATAAACCAATAATAATGAATGCAAACGACAGTGTGCTCTCCAGCGGGTCCTTTTAATAAGAAGGATGATGACTCAACATAAAAGTAAATAGATAGGCCCTTCGCAGAGGGAAGCAGGGATTTGTAGGGGTGCCAGAGCTTGATTTTGAAAATAGACATTGCATAACATTTTGAGCCGCATACTTTTGCTGTCAACGCAACAACTATGAGATGGCTGTATCTTCCATACTACATGCATTATAGGCAGTTCCCAAACAGAATGGTAAAGGTTTATACTCCCCCAACCACCAACAAGCATCAATCCATGGCTTGCTCGAAACAACGAGTGCCTCCAACATACAACAGCCCTGGGGGAGTTTTGTTTAATTAATTTGATTTACTTTAATCTTTTTGGATCATGGGACTGGGCATCCCGGTTACCGGCCCCTTCTCGTGAATGAGGAGCGGAGTCCACTCCTCTTGAGAATAACCCACCTAGCATGGAAGATATAGGCAGCCCTAGTTGAAACATGAGCTGCTCGAGCATACAAAACATGATTTTATTTGAAGGTTTAGAGTTTGGCACATACAAATTTACTTGGAACAGCAGGTAAATATCGCATATAGGTAGGTATAGTGGACTCATATGGAACAACTTTGGGGTTTAAGGAGTTTGGATGCACAAGCAGTATTCCCGCTTAGTACAGGTGAAGGCTAGCAAAAGACCGGGAAGCGACCAACTGAGAGAGCGACAACAGTCGTAAACATGCATTAAAATTAATTCACACCGAGTACAAGCATGAGTATGATATAATCTGCCATGAACATAAATATCATGAAGGCTATGTTGATTTGATTCAACTACATGCGTGAACATGTGCCAAGTCTAGTCACTTAATGCATTCAAAGGAGGATACCATCCCATCATACCACATCATAATCATTCTAATAGCATGTTGGCACGCAAGGTAAACCATTATAACTCATAGCTAATCAAGCATGGCACAAGCAACTATAATCTCTAAATGTCATTGCAAATATGTTTACTTCATAATAGCTGACTCAGGAACGATGAATCATCATATTTATAAAAACAAAAGAGGTCGAGTTCATACCAACTTTTCTCATCCCAATAAGTCCATCATATATCATCATTATTGCCTTTCACTTGCACGACCGAACGATGTGTATAATAATAAGAGTGCACGTTCATTGGACTAAGCTGGAATCTGCGAGCATTCAATAAACAGGTGTGACGCCCCTGATTCAATCGTACACTAATCATGCACGCAAATGTGTACGATCAAGATCAGGGACTCACGGGAAGATATCACAACACAACTCTACAAATAAAAATAAGTCATACAAGCATCATAATACAAGCCAGGGACCTCGAGGGCTCGAATACAAGTGCTCGATCATAGACGAGTCAGCAGAAGCAACAATATCTGAGTACAGACATAAGTTAAACAAGTTTGCCTTAAGAAGGCTAGCACAAACTGGGTATACAGATCGAAAGAGGCGCAGGCCTCCTGCCTGGGATCCTCCTAAACTACTCCTGGTCGTCGTCAGCGGGCTGCATGTAGTAGTAGGCACCTCAGGTGTAGTAGGGGTGTCGTCGACGGTGGCGTCTGGATCCTGGGCTCCAACATCTGGTTGCAGCAATCCGGTAGAAGGTATAGGGGGAAAGAAGGAGAAAGCAACCGTGAGTACTCATCCAAAGTACTCGCAAGCAAGGAGCTACACTACATATGCATGGGGATATGTGTAAAGGGCCATATCGGTGGACTAAACTGCAGAATGCCAGAATAAGAGGGGGATAGCTAATCCTGTCGAAGACTACGCTTCTGGCAGCCTCCATCTTGCAGCATGTAGAAGAGAGTAGACTGAAGTCCTCCAAGTAGCAACACATAGCATAATCCTACCCGGCGATCCCCTCCTCGTTGCCCTGTTAGAGAGCGATCACCGGGTTGTATCTGGCACTTGGAAGGGTGTGTTTTATTAAGTATCCGGTTCTAGTTGTCATAAGGTCAAGGTACAACTCCGGGTCGTCCTTTTACCAAGGGACACGGCTATTCGAATAGATTAACTTCCCTGCAGGGGTGCACCACATAATCCAACACGCTTGATCCCATTTGGCCGGACACACTTTTCGGGGTCATGCCCGGCCGCGGAAGATCAACACGTCGCAGCCCCACCTAGGCACAACAGAGAGGTCAGCACGCCGGTCTAAACCTAAGCGCACAGGGGTCTGGGCTAATCGCCCTGAGCACAATGCACGTTGCGTGGGCGGCCGGAAGCAGACTTAGCAACCTCCAGTACAACGAAAGTCACGTTACGCGGCCCAATCTGGCGCGCGCCGCTCAGTCGCTGACGTCACGAAGGCTTCGGCTGATACCACGACGCCGGGATACCCATAACTACTCCCACGTAGATGGTTAGTGCGTATAGACCAAATGGCCAGACTCAGATCAAATACCCAGATCTTGTTAAGCGCGTTAAGTATCCGCGAACGCTGACCAGGGCCAGGCCACCTCTCTCCTAGGTGGTCTCAACCTGCCCTGTCGCTCCGCCACAAAGTAACAGTCGGGGGCCGTCGGGAACCCAGGCCCACCACTACCTGGGTGGAACCACCTGCCCCTTCAGCCCCCATCTCCGAACAGTATCACAGGTAATGTAACAGTGTAAAGTATATAGTATATGCCCGTGATCACCTCCCGAAGTGATCACGGCCCAGTAGTATAGCATGGCAGACGGACAAGAGTGTAGGGCCACTGATGGGACACTAGCATCCTATACTAAGCAGTAGGATAGCATGTAAAGGTAACAACAGTAGTAGCAAGGTCAGGCTATGCAGCAGTAGAGGATTAACTGAAAGCAGTAACAATGCTACACTACTCTAATGCAAGCAGTGTAGAGAAGAATAGGCGATATCTGGTGATCAAGGGGGGGGGGCTTGCCTGGTTGCTCAGACAAGAAGGAGGGGTCGTCGATGTAGTCGATCACAGGGGTACCGGCATCGGTCTCAGGGTCTACCGGAAAGAAGTAACGGAGGGGGAACACAATAAATAACAGAGCAATCAAATGTAACACAAAGCAAGAAGCGGCAATACGTTGTGCTAGAGGTGACCTAACGTAGGGATAGGTGATACCGGTGAAGGGGGAAACATCCGGGGAAGTATTCCCGGTGTTTCGCGTTTTCGGACAGATTAACCGGAGGGGGAAAGTTACGTGTTTGCTATGTTAGGGATGTGTGGCGGATGAACGGGCTGCCTACCCGGATTCGTCTCGTTGTTCTGAGCAGCTTTCATGTATAAAACTTTTTCATCCGAGTTACGGATTAGTTTCTATGAATTATTAAAGATTTAACAATACTCGGAAAAATCCCTGAAATTCTACTAAGTCTGAGAATTTGACAGTTTTAAACATCTTTTAGCTGTTTTCAAAATGCTACAACTATGGATCTGTACCTCCTACGATTTTGTGCCTTATATCAATTTTGAGCATTTTTATGTGATCTACATGTTAGTACCAATTACATTCCTACTAGAGTTCATTTGCTTGATCATCAACAACACTAAAGTAGCTATGAAAATAAAGCTGTTTTTGGGTTTTTCTGATAACAGAACATTGAACTTTGTGATTTTCATAGGATTTAATCTATGCATCTAATGAATTTGGTCCAATGGAAACATTTGAGCCTTGTCAAGTGTACTACCTTCCCATAATATTTTTGCTCCTGTTAGAAGTTATTTAGCCGTTGTTTAGGGGCAGTCTAGGGGGTTACTCGGTGTGAAAGTAGAAAAGCTAGCTAGTAGCAACTGTAGTACTAGCAGCAGTACAACGGCAACAGAGTAAAGATGGACATGTGCTTGCGGGGAAGGCGGCTGCGGGCAGGCGCGAGCGGCAGCGGCTATGGGCACGCGCGCATGGGCGTGCGCGGCCAGGCGAGTAGCCGCCGGCGACTGCAGCAAGCCGCGGCAGCGCGGGCAGCAGCAGTATACGTAGCAGTGGCAGCAGAAGCAGTGTAGCAGAGTAGCAGCCGCGACGCTAGGAGCAGTAGTAGCAGTGCATCAGTGGCATCAGCGGCAACGCACTAGCAAGCGACGACGAGGCCACGCACGGGAGCGCGCGCACAGCAACAGAAGCGACATCGCAGGAGCAACAACTGCACGTACGCGTACGCGGGGTTCGGACACGACGGTGACGACGGCCTACGACGTCTAGAAGAAAGGGAACGGGGCAGGGGGCTCACAGGGGAGCCGTAGGGGATGGCATTGGGCTTGGGGATGATTTGCTGGAGCCGGAGTTGACCGGATCGAGGTCGGCAGTGGCGGACGACGTCGAGGAAGAAGAGGCCGGGGCGACGGCTTGGTGAAGCTCCTACTCGATTCGGAGCAGGGGGAGGCGAGGTAGAGGGTGGCGGTGCTGCTATCTCCTCCCGCGACGGCGACGACGATGGTCGCGGTTATGGCGACGACGCGCGGCGTTGGGGACGGGCGACGGACGCGGTGACTCCGGGTGAGAGTGGCGCGCAGAGGGGCGAGGGGCGTGCGAGGGGGGAAGTGGGCAACGGCTAGGGTTTGTGAGAGCGGGGACCGGCCTTATATGCGTTGGGGTCGCCGGGGGCGCCGTCGGATGGTTGCCACGGCGACGACCGCGGCCGTGGCGGGCATCGTGTTGGGGAACGTAGTAATTTCAAAAAATTTCCTACGCACACGCAAAATCATGGTGATGCATAGCAACGAGAGGGGAGAGTGTTGTCTACGTACCCTCGTAGACCGAAGCGGAAGCGTTGACTCAGCGTAGAGGAAGTAGTCGTACGTTCTCCTCGCGATCCGACCGATCCAAGTACCGTTACTCCGGCACCTCCGAGTTCTTGGCACACGTTCAGCTCGATGACGATCCCCGGGCTCCGATCCAGCAAAGCGTCGGGGAAGAGTTCCGTCAGCACGACGGCGTGGTGACGATCTTGATGTGTTACCGGCGCAGGGCTTCGCCTAAGCACTGCAACGATATGACCGAGGTGGAATTTGGTGGAAGGGGGCACCGCACACGGCTAAGGAACGATCCGTAGATCAACTTGTGTGTCTATGGGGTGCCCCCTGCCCCTGTATATAAAGGATGGAGGAGGAGGAGGCCGGCCAAGGCAAAGGTGCGGCCAGGATAAGGATTCCTACTAGGACTCCAAGTCCTAGTAGGAGTCCACCAAAAGGGGAGGAAGGGAGAAGGAATAGGAGGAGAAGGAGAGGTGGCCGGCCCCCTTTTCCCTAGTCCAATTCGGACTAGAGGGGAGGGGGGGCGCAGCAGACTTTTTCCTCTTCCCACTAAAGCCCATCAAGGCCCATTACTTCTCCCGTAATCCCGTAACTCCCCGGTACCTCCGAAAATACCCGAATCACTCAGAACCTTTCCGATGTCCGAATATAGTCGTCCAATATATCGATCTTTACGTCTCGACCATTTCGAGACTCCTCGTCATGTCCCCGATCTCATCCGGGACTCCGAACTCCTTCGGTACATCAAAACTCATAAACTCATAATAACTGTCATCGTAACCTTAAGCGTGCGGACCCTACGGTTCGAGAACAATGTAGACATGACCGAGACACGTCTCCGGTCAATAACCAATAGCGGGACCTGGATGCCCATATTGGCTCCTACATATTCTACGAAGATCTTTATCGGTCAGACCGCATAACAACATACGTTGTTCCCTTTGTCCATCGGTATGTTACTTGCCCGAGATTCGATCGTCGGTATCCAATACCTAGTTCAATCTCGTTACCGGCAAGTCTCTTTACTCGTTCCGTAATACATCATCCCGCAACTAACTCATTAGTTGCAATGCTTGCAAGGCTTAAGTGATGTGCATTACCGAGAGGGCCCAGAGATACCTCTCCGACGATCGGAGTGACAAATCCTAATCTCGAAATACGCCAACCCAACATCTACCATTGGAGACACCTGTAGTACTCCTTTATAATCACCCAGTTACGTTGTGACGTTTGGTAGTACCCAAAGTGTTCCTCCGGCAAACGGGAGTTGCATAATCTCATAGTCATAGGAACATGTATAAGTCATGGATAAAGCAATAGCAACATACTAAACGATCGGGTGCTAAGCTAATATAATGGGTCATGTAAATCAGATCATTCAACTAATGATGTGACCGCGTTAATCAAATAACAACTCTTTGTTCATGGTTAGGAAACATAACCATCTTTGATTAACGAGCTAGTCTAGTAGAGGCATACTAGTGACACTTTGTTTGTCTATGTATTCACACATGTATTATGTTTCCGGTTAATACAATTCTAGCATGAATAATAAACCTTTATCATGATATAAGAAAATAAATAATAACTTTATTATTGCCTCTAGGGCATATTTCCTTCACATCGGGCATGGCCACGACCCCCGCCCCTGTAGGCGAGTGGGGAGGGGTGGCTGGGCTGGCTTGGTGGCCTAGCTAGGCCAAGGTCCAGTGGGGGAAGGTCTCTTGTTTTCTCTTTTTTGTTGGTTTTTTTGTTATTATATCTATTTATTGTTTCCCCATTTTATTTTATATTTATTTTAGCTTATTAATAAAAATGAGACCCACACCTAAATTAATGTTTTAACTCAACCTACTGCCACAAAAAGCTTCGTTCACAAATAAAATAGTTTAACATTTTAGAAATTATAAAAGGCATTTATTTAATTGTTAAAGTCACTATTTTAATTATTTTAGTGCAATTAAACCTTTTGTAACAATGTGGTTTCTCCACCATTACTACCTATGCATTATTTGGCTCACTCCGAATGTTTTAGTTTTAATATCTGAAAACTTTTATTGTTTGTTAGAATTTGAATTTGAATTCGAAATGATTTCAAACTAGCACGGTATTAGCAACTGTAACTGTGGTGACGTGGCATCATTAACATGGGATTACTGTAGCTAATTATCCGGGCGTCACAATTCTCCTCCACTACAAAAAATCTCGTCCCGAGATTTAAGAGGTAGTGTAAGGGGGAAGGGATTTGGTTACGAAATTCTAACGGGTCTTCTCGGTGATGGTTGCTCTTCTCGAAGAGGTCGATCCATTACATTGACATCCTCATTCCTCTACTTCAGGCCATCATGACGAAGCCGTCATCCTTTCTTTGGGAACTCCGTCGTACTTTAGAAAGAATAAAGGGGGTATTCCGGGAGAACGGAACTCTGCAAGGTTGACTATCTGGTAGCTAACATCAGGGAAGGTGGCGAAAAGTAACTCTCGAACTGGAACTTAAGAAAATATCGAGAGCAAAGTAAGAAGGTACCATGAGAAGTTTCAAGCGGGTAGGCAATCGTTCGATGCCTAAAACAAAGTGTAAAAGGGGTCCAGAGCAATGGGAACAAGTTTTGCTTCTGATACCAGAATTGATGATATCTCGGAAGGTGGCTCGTGAATTACATGAGACCACGCGCGAGGAATAACTTTGGAAATAGGGGGTGTATAGGAGAGTCAGGTTTCGATCCTGTGGAACTGTGGGTTATGGGCCCACCATGTGGGTTAAAAGTAGGAAGGGCGCTGACATCTCGCACGGTCTTTCTTCACCGTGTCTTGATCTATCTCTATAGATCTTGATACTCAATATGTAAGCAGCTTCACCGAGGTCTTTCTTCGAAAAACTCCTTTCAAATACTCGTTTATGCTTTGCAGAATAATTCTACACTATTTCCGATCAACAATATGTCATTTACATATACTTATCAGAAATGTTGTAGTGCTCCCACTCACTTTCTTGTAAATACAGGCTTCACCGCAAGTCTGTATAAAACCATATGCTTTGATCAACTTATCAAAGCGTATATTCCAACTCCGAGATGCTTGCACCAGTCCATAGATGGATCGCTGGAGCTTGCATATTTTGTTAACACCTTTAGGATCGACAAAACTTTCTAGTTGCATCGTATACAACTCTTCTTTAATAAATCCATTAAGGAATGCAGTTTTGTTTATCCATTTGCCAGATTTCATAAATGCGGCAATTGCTAACATGATTCAGACAGACTTAAGCATAGATACGAGTGAGAAACTCTTATCGTAGTCAACACCTTGAACTTGTCGAAAACCTTTTGCGACAATTCTAGCTTTGTAGATAGTAATAATACTATCAGCGTCCATCTTCCTCTTGAAGATCCATTTATTCTCAATTGCTTGCCGATCATCGGGCAAGTCAACCAAAGTCCATACTTTGTTCTCATACATGGATCCCATCTCAGATTTCATGGCCTCAAACCATTTCGCGGAATCTGGGCTCATCATCGCTTCCTCATAGTTCGCAAGTTCGTCATGGTCTAGTAACATGACTTCCAGAACAGGATTACCGTACCACTCTGGTGCGGATCTCACTCTAGTTTACTTACGAGATTCGGTAGTAACTTGATCTTGAAGTTACATGATCATCATCATTAGCTTCCTTACTAATTGGTGTAGTAGTCACAAGAACAGATTTCTGTGATGAACTACTTTCCAATAAGGGAGAAGGTACAATTACCTTATCAAGTTTTCTACTTTCCTCCCACTCACTTCTTTCGAGAGAATCTCCTTCTCTAGAAAGGATCCATTCTCAGCAACGAATATCTTGCCTTCGGATCTGTGATAGAAGGTGTACCCAACAGTCTCCTTTGGGTACCTATGAAGACACATTTCTCCGATTTGGGTTTGAGCTTATCAGGATGAAACTTTTTCACATAAGCATCGTAACCCCAAACTTTAAGAAACGACAACTTTGGTTTCTTGCCAAACCACAGTTCATTTTGTGTCGTCTCAACGGACTTTAGATGGTGCCCCTTTTAACGTGAATGCAGCTGTCTCTAATGCATGATCCCAAAATGATATTGGTAAATCGGTAAGAAACATCATAGATTATACTATATCCAATAAAGTACGGTTATGACGTTCGGACACACCATTATGCTGTGGTGTTCCAGGTGGCATGAATTTGTGAAACTATTCCACATTGTTTTAATTGAAGACCAAACTCGTAACTCAAATATTTGTCTCCGCGATCAGATCGTAGAAACCTTATTTTCTTGTCACGATGATTTTCCACTTCACTCTAAAATTCTTTGAACTTTTCAAATGTTTTAGACTTATGTTTCATCAAGTAGATATACCCATATCTGCTCAAATCATCTGTGAAGGTCAGAAAATAATGATACTTGTCGCGAGCCTTAATATTCATCGGACCACATACATCAATATGTATGATTTCCAACAAATTCATCGTTTCGGAGAACGGCGTTTTAGTCATCTTGCCCAAGAGGCATGGTTCGCAAGCATCAAGTGATTCATAATCAAGTGATTCCAAAAGTCCATCAGCATGGAGTTTCTTCATGCGCTTTACACCAATATGACCTAAACGGCAGTGCCACAAATAAGTTGCACTATCATTATTAACTTTGCATCTTTTTGGCTTCAATATTATGAATATGTGTATCACTACGATCGAGATCCAACAAACCAATTTCGTTGGTGTGTATAACCATAGAAGGTTTTATTCATGTAAACAGAACAACAATTGTTCTCTAACTTAAATGAATAACTGTACTGCAATTAACATGATCAAATCATATTCATGCTCAACGCAAACACCAAATAACACTTATTTAGTTTCAGCACTAATCCCGAAAGTATAGGGAGTGTGTGATGATGATCATATCAATCTTGGAACCACTTCCAACACACATCGTCACCTTGCCCTTTAACTAGTCTTTGTTCATTCTGCAACTCCCGTTTTGAGTTACTAATTTTAGCAACTGAACTAGTACCAAATACTGAGGGGTTGCTATGAACACTAGTAAAGTACACATCATGTATATCAAATATACTTATGTTCACTTTGCCATCCTTCTTATCCGCCAATCACTTGGGGTAGTTCCGCTTCCAGTGACCAGTCCCTTTGCAGTAGAAGCACTTAGTCTCAGGCTTAGGACCAGACTTGGGCTTTTTCACTTGAGCAGCAACTTGCTTGCCGTTCTTCTTGAAGTTCCCCGTCTTTCCTTTTGCCCTTTTCTTGAAACTAGTGATCTTGTCAACCATCAACACTTGATGTTTTTCTTTGATTTCTACCTTCGCCGATTTTAGCATCGCGAAGAGCTTGGGAATATTTTCCGTTATCCCTTGCATATTATAGTTCATCACGAAGTTCTACTAACTTGGTGATGGTGACTAGAGAATTCTGTCAATCACTATTTTATCTGGAAGATTAACTCCCACTTGATTCAAGCGATTGTAGTACTCAGACTATCTGAGCACATGCTCACTAGTTGAGCGATTCTCCTCCATCTTTTAGCTATAGAACTTGTTGGAGACTTCATATCTCTTAACTCGGGTATTTGCTTGAAATATTAACTTCAACTCCTGGAACATCTCGCATGGTCCATGACGTTCAAAACGTCTTTGAAGTCCCGATTCTAAGCCGTTAAGCATGGTGCACTAAACTATTAAGTAGTCATCATATTGAGCTTAGCAAAACGTTCATAACGTCTGCATCTGCTCCTGCAAAAGGTCCGTCACCTAGCGGTGCATCAAGGACAAAATTCTTCTGTGCAGCAATGAGGATAAACCTCAGATTACGGATCCAATCCACATCATTGCTACTAACATTTTTCAACACAATTTTCTCTAGGAACATACCAAAATAAACACAGGGAAGCAACAATGCGAGCTATTGATCTACAACATAGATATGCTAATACTACCAGGACTAAGTTCATGATAAATTAAAGTTCAATTAATCATATTACTTAAGAACTCCCACTTAGATAGACATCCCTCTAATCTTCTAAGTGATCACGTGATCCAAATCAACTAAACCATAACCGATCATCACGTGAAATGGAGTAGCTTTCAATGGTGAACATCATTATGTTGATCATATCTACTATATGATTCATGCTCGACCTTTCGGTCTCCGTGTTCCGAGGTCATATCTTATATGCATAGCTCGTCAAGTATAACCTGAGTATTCCGCGTGTGCAACTGTTTTGCACCCGTTGTATTTGAACATAGAACCTATCACACCCGATCATCACGTGGTGTCTCAGCACGAAGAACTTTTGCAACGGTGCATACTCAGGGAGAACACTTCTTGATAATTTAGTGAGAGATCATCTTATAATGCTACCGTCAATCAAAGCAAGATAAGATGCATAAAAAGATAAACATCACATGCAATCAATATAAGTGATATGATATGGTCATCATCATCTTGTGCTTGTGATCTCCATCTCCGAAGCACCGTCATGATCACCATCGTCACCGGCGCGACACCTTGATCTCCATCGTAGCATCATTGTCGTCTCGCCAATCTTATGCTTCCACGACTATCACTACCGCTTAGTAATAAAGTAAAGCATTACATCGCGATTGCATTGCATACAATAATGCGACAACCATATGGCTCCTGCCAGTTGCCGATAACTCGGTTACAAAACATGATCATCTCATACAATAAAATTTAGCATCATGTCTTGACCATATCACATCACAACATGCCCTGCAAAAACAAGTTAGACGTCCTCTACTTTGTTGTTGCAAGTTTTACGTGGCTGCTACGGGCTTAAGCAAGAACTCATCTTACCTACGCATCAAAACCACAACGATAGTTTGTCAAATAGACTCCGTTTTAACCTTCTCAAGGACCGGGCGTAGCCACACTCGGTTCAACTAAAGTTGGAGAGACAGTCTTCCGCAAGCCATCTATGTGCAAAGCACGTCGAGGGAACCGGTCTCGCGTAAGCGTACGCGTAAGGTTGGTTCGGATCATCTCGTCCAACAATACCGCTGAACCAAAGTATGACATGCTGGTAGGCAGTATGACTTGTATCGTCCACAACTTACTTGTGTTCTGCTCGTGCAAATAACATCAAACCATAAAAACCTAGGCTCGGATGCCACTGTTGGGGAACGTAGTAATTTCAAAATTTTTCCTACGCACACGCAAGATCATGGTGATGGATAGCAACGAGAGGGGAGAGTGTTGTCTACGTACCCTCGTAGACCGAAGCGGAAGCGTTGACTCAGCATAGAGGAAGTAGTCGTATGTTCTCCTCGCGATCCGACCGATCCAAGTACCGTTACTCCGGCACCTCCGAGTTCTTGGCACACGTTCAGCTCGATGACGATCCCCGGGCTCCGATCCAGCAAAGCGTCGGGGAAGAGTTCCGTTAGCACGACGGCGTGGTGACGATCTTGATGTGTTACCGGCGCAGGGCTTCGCCTAAGCACTGCAACGATATGACCGAGGTGGAATTTGGTGGAAGGGGGCACCGCACACGGCTAAGGAACGATCCGTAGATCAACTTGTGTGTCTATGGGGTGCCCCCTGCCCCTGTATATAAAGGATGGAGGAGGAGGAGGCCGGCCAAGGCAAAGGTGCGGCCAGGATATGGATTCCTACTAGGACTCCAAGTCCTAGTAGGAGTCCATCAAAAGGGGAGGAAGGGAGAAGGAATAGGAGGAGAAGGAGAGGTGGACGGCCCCCTTTTCCCTAGTCCAATTCGAACTAGAGGGGAGGGGGGGCGCAGCAGCCTTTTTCCTCTTCCCACTAAAGCCCATCAAGGCCCATTACTTCTCCCGTAATCCCGTAACTCCCCGGTACCTCCGAAAATACCCGAATCACTCAGAACCTTTCCGATGTCCGAATATAGTCGTCCAATATATCGATCTTTACGTCTCGACCATTTCGAGACTCCTCGTCATGTCCCCGATCTCATCCGGGACTCCGAACTCCTTCGGTACATCAAAACTCATAAACTCATAATAACTGTCATCGTAACCTTAAGCGTGCGGACCCTACGGTTCGAGAACAATGTAGACATGACCGAGACACGTCTCCGGTCAATAACCAATAGCGGGACCTGGATGCCCATATTGGCTCCTACATATTCTACGAAGATCTTTATCGGTCAGACCGCATAACAACATACGTTGTTCCCTTTGTCCATCGGTATGTTACTTGCCCGAGATTCGATCGTCGGTATCCAATACCTAGTTCAATCTCGTTACCGGCAAGTCTCTTTACTCGTTCCGTAATACATCATCCCGCAACTAACTCATTAGTTGCAATGCTTGCAAGGCTTAAGTGATGTGCATTACCGAGAGGGCCCAGAGATACCTCTCCGACGATCGGAGTGACAAATCCTAATCTCGAAATACGCCAACCCAACATCTACCATTGGAGACACCTGTAGTACTCCTTTATAATCACCCAGTTACGTTGTGACGTTTGGTAGTACCCAAAGTGTTCCTCCGGCAAACGGGAGTTGCATAATCTCATAGTCATAGGAACATGTATAAGTCATGGATAAAACAATAGCAACATACTAAACGATCGGGTGCTAAGCTAATATAATGGGTCATGTAAATCAGATCATTCAACTAATGATGTGACCTCGTTAATCAAATAACAACTCTTTGTTCATGGTTAGGAAACATAACCATCTTTGATTAACGAGCTAGTCTAGTAGAGGCATACTAGTGACACTTTGTTTGTATATGTATTCACACATGTATTATGTTTCCGGTTAATACAATTCTAGCATGAATAATAAACCTTTATCATGATATAAGGAAATAAATAATAACTTTATTATTGCCTCTAGGGCATATTTCCTTCACATCGGGCATGGCCACGACCCCCGCCCCTGTAGGCGAGTGGGGAGGGGCGGCTGGGCTGGCTTGGTGGCCTAGCTAGGCCAAGGTCCAGTGGGGGAAGGTCTCTTGTTTTCTCTTTTTTGTTGGTTTTTTTGTTATTATATCTGTTTATTGTTTCCCCATTTTATTTTATATTTATTTTAGCTTATTAATAAAAATGAGACCCACACCTAAATTAATGTTTTAACTCAACCTACTGCCACAAAAAGCTTCGTTCACAAATAAAATAGTTTAACGTTTTAGAAATTATAAAAGGCATTTATTTAATTGTTAAAGTCACTATTTTAATTATTTTAGTGCAATTAAACCTTTTGTAACAATGTGGTTTCTCCACCATTACTACCTATGCATTATTTGGCTCACTTCGAATGTTTTAGTTTTAATATTTGAAAACTTTTATTGTTTGTTAGAATTTGAATTTGAATTCGAAACGATTTCAAACTAGCACGGTATTAGCAACTGTAACTGTGGTGACGTGGCATCATTAACATGGGATTACTGTAGCTAATTATCCGGGCGTCACAATTCTCCTCCACTACAAAAAATCTCGTCCCGAGATTTAAGAGGTAGTGTAAGGGGGAAGGGATTTGGTTACGAAATTCTAACGGGTCTTCTCGGTGATGGTTGCTCTTCTCGAAGAGGTCGATCCATTACATTGACATCCTCATTCCTCTACTTCAGGCCATCATGACGAAGCCGTCATCCTTTCTTCGGGAACTCCGTCGTACTTACGAAAGAATAAAGGGGGTATTCCGGGAGAACGGAACTCTGCAAGGTTGACTATCTGGTAGCTAACATCAGGGAAGGTGGCGAAAAGTAACTCTCGAACTGGAACTTAAGAAAATATCGAGAGCAAAGTAAGAAGGTACCATGAGAAGTTTCAAGCGGGTAGGCAATCGTTCGATGCCTAAAACAAAGTGTAAAAGGGGTCCAGAGCAATGGGAACAAGTTTTGCTTCTGATACCAGAATTGATGATATCTCGGAAGGTGGCTCGTGAATTACATGAGACCACGCGCGAGGAATAACTTTGGAAATAGGGGGTGTATAGGAGAGTCAGGTTTCGATCCTGTGGAACTGTGGGTTATGGGCCCACCATGTGGGTTAAAAGTAGGAAGGGCGCTGACATCTCGCACGGTCAGGGTGGCAAGGCATGTCAAAGGATAGCCTGTCAGTTATGTCGGCAACAACATCGATACCAAGGGCGAGGAACGAAGAGAACCATTTTCTTGCTCGTTGAAACGAGGCGGACCAATAGGCAAAGTTCTCGTCCATCGATGGTTACCGGAATGTCATCAATAATAGTAACAGGGTCTTGCTGACAGGATTGTACACCGAGGTGTTTACATAAGCAGGAGAATATTACGGCTTAGATCATATAGATCACAAGAAACATTAAACCAACCAATGGAAAGGAAAATACGATTATCAGATTAAACAGAACAATGGAAAGGAAAATGTGTTTAAACACATTATTCAAGGGTATATCCTTCCCAAGGGCAAATAGAGCAAGATATCCACGACAGGATAGAAAGTAGAAACCATTTAGGTAAGGGGAGAGGATTTGATGACAATACCCATACAACAGGGTCTAGGATAATTGATAAAGAAAATATAACATTGCTTCAACTGTTCTTATTGAAGATTGGAATACCACCGAAATGCTTCGAGATAGCGTTGACATGGTCTTCAATCAAAGATCGGACTTTGGATACACAAAGGATCCATTAGGAACAACTGATAGAATAAGTCTTACAATTTCCTCATGGAAGGATGGGTAACCTTGTTAAAAAGGAAGCTATAACAATAGGTCCTACGGCCAGGTGTGCTAGGCATGACATCACCTTACCGGTAGATAAGGACCAATGTTATAACTCTTGGAAATATGTCCCCAACCATTATACCTGAATAAGATTCAGATCTGATTGGTGTGAGGATACCTCAGACTCAGGATGCCTGAGAAGAAAAGATGCAACACAATTGACGAGATGACATTGTAAAATTCTTAGGAAATGATCTATGGAAGCGAGTTTCGAAACAATAGTTCATCATTAAACCAAGGAGGGGATGAGAAGGTGGCTGATGGACTCAGCGATAATTCAACGACGTATCCAAAAAGATGGATCTCCACAATTATGTGGATAAGGAGATAACATTTGTCAGAACAAATGATGTAATGATGTATGCTTAAGGAAAACATACACAATTAAACATTGGTTGAAAGGTGCGCCCGAAATATGGGTTGGGTTGCACGACCAATGTAAGAATGGTGATTCAATAATAAATAGTCTAAGAGTGAACGACTGACCATTATCTTCAAAGCAATATGGTTGCTAGAAGGGCATAATCCAAACAGCACCGATCTAATTAACACGAGAACCAAGAAAGAATGGCGATGGTGAGAAGTATCACTTGTATTAAGAGTTCTCAAGAGGTGGTGAAATTTCCCACAACATCTTGTCATAAAAGGTGGTAATTTTCCAAGGTAAAGAAGAACAAATGCTGGATAGCAAGGAACATCAAGGTATAACACAAAACACAAACAAGTTTGTGTTGGAGGGAAGGCCATGCAGTGGTCGATGACAACTCAAATCATCGAGGACAAGGATGGTATTTCTCATCATGAATTCAATTGATATCCTAGAAAAGCTCAGAAGGCTGATGATCATCGCGACACATTTGCCGAGAGATTTCATGAAGATGTAATCAAACATCAATGACATAAAGTCAAAGGACTGATGAAGCAAAAGTTATTGGAACCAAGGGTACGACACGAACTCGAAATCAAGCTTGATGTTCAAGGTGAAATGATATGACAAGGAAGATCGACATAAGCGTAGCTCATCGTCGAAAGTTGTGCTCCGGGAAGAAGGACCAGGTAGCACAGTTAAAAGTTTGCACGATAATGATATAGCCGATAAGGCTAGGAATGACTTGAAGGATTAATAAACTCGTAAGCAACAAGAATTACTTAGAGTTATTGAATCAGAGTGCGGAATCGATTCACTTATCGGTGTTCTCGAGTGACAACAACCTAGACCCATGGAGTGACTATGACAGGGGAAGGTATTACTCCAGCACCAACTCATAAGATGTAGTGCAATGGCATGATATCCTCAAGATACCAGGGGGTATACTCGAAGGTAGAGCAGAATAGAGGTTGGGTAGGTATATTGATCTGCAGAGGACAAATACTTCAACTTGCCCGAGAAATAGAATCAAAGGGGAACAATCATGGTCGAAACCACGGTTGCAAAGGATCAATTCACAGATACCAGATGATATTTATCAAGGAAATAGTTATTATTACAAGAAGCTTCCATGATAGGATCTACATCGTGTCCATGGGCATGAACACAAAGTTCAAGGTCGACTCCCACTTCTCCAATGCATAACCTTTCATTTACTTCTCGCGTTCAATGAAGTTGCAGTGTTAAAAATTTATCTGGAAAAATACCACAAGAGTATGACTCGTGAAAACTTTCGAGTTCACACATATTAAGGAAGGCATAAGTTCAAGCCATCGGGGCTCCTTAGAACATATACCACGAACTTCAGGAGTAAATAACACAAGCTCAAAAGTAGAGCATAGTTGGCAAAAGTAGAGGATACAATTTACAAAGGCCTTATGTATCGGAGAAAGAACTCACAAGGTGATTACTTATGAAGGACACTGTTGGATAATAATCCAACAGTGGATATGGTGATCCACAATGGAACTGATGTGAGTATCGATACCCAATCAGAGGAAGAAAGAATGCAAATGCATCGATTTATAGAACATCTGAATAATTCAACATCTAAATAGCAAAGGAATTATGATTTTCAAATCAAGGGATCAGGAGCAAATGCTCTGATCAAGGATGGATAAGTTGACTAGACTTAGGGGTAAGATCGATGGCAATCTGATTGGCCGAGAACCAGCTCATGTTCGAAAGACGTCTGAGCCGGAAGATACTTTATGAGGATCAACTGATGATTGCGTGCATTCGCACACATATAGAATCAACGGACTTAAAATGATAGTGACAAAGGATGCCAATAGGATTACTAGACTTATTGGTTTAACCAAAATGTAAGCATGCAAGAATTTCAAGAGCATTAGGCTCCCGAGGAATTTTGGAAGATCGAAAGGTATTTCGAAGATTGGTGTCATTCATGAATCAACTGGGGATGAGTGGATACTCTGTAAGTACGAGAATTTATCCGTAGGGATATTCATGTGGCAAGAACTGCAAGGTAGTAAGCTCAAAGGATTATCAAAACAACAACAGGTATTTCGGGGTATCTTGTAATATCAAGACCAACTGGGGATGAATGTAAGAATAACAACTTCATGTAGTTATCCAAAAGGGTTGAAGGTGGAAGGGGAATTGCAAACGCGATGAACACAAGTTCTCAGGTTAACAGCGGAGAGTATCTTCAGGGTCTTCACGTGCAGCAGACGATCATCAGTAATAAGGGGTTCTCCGGGTGAAAGTGATCACGAGATCCTAATATTAGATTTAGCAAAATTCATTTAACCCGAATAGAAGAGAGATCAGAGTCCCAGAGTATAGACAATGAGTAAAAGATCCTAATACCACCCAATGGCGACGTGGGCCCGTAAGGCACACAACCATGTTAGTAAAAGTTTTTGCAATGTCTAGACTCGACTTCGGCCAAGGAGTGTGGAAGGGGGATTCCAACAGGCAGTCGGCTCTGATACCAACTTGTGACGCCCCCGATTCAATCGTACACTAATCATGCACGCAAATGTGTACGATCAAGATCAGGGACTCACGGGAAGATATCACAACACAACTCTACAAATAAAAATAAGTTATACAAGAATCATAATACAAGCCAGGGGCCTCGAGGGCTCGAATACAAGTGCTCGATCATAGACGAGTCAGCGGAAGCAACAATATCTGAGTACAGACATAAGTTAAACAAGTTTGCCTTAAGAAGGCTAGCACAAACTGGGGATACAGATCGAAAGAGGCGTAGGCCTCCTGCCTGGGATCCTCCTAAACTACTCCTGGTCGTCGTCAGCGGGCTGCACGTAGTAGTAGGCACCTCCGGTGTAGTAGGGGTGTTGTCGACGGTGGCGTCTAGATCCTGGGCTCCAACATCTGGTTGCAGCAATCGGGTAGAAGGTATAGGGGGAAAGAAGGAGAAAGCAACCGTGAGTACTCATCCAAAGTACTCGCAAGCAAGGAGCTACACTACATATGCATGGGGATATGTGTAAAGGGCCATATCGGTGGACTGAACTGCAGAATGCCAGAATAAGAGGGGGATAGCTAATCCTGTCGAAGACTATGCTTCTGGCAGCATCCATCTTGCAGCATGTAGAAGAGAGTAGACTGAAGTCCTCCAAGTAGCAACGCATAGCATAATCCTACCCGGCGATCCCCTCCTCGTTGCCCTGTTAGAGAGCGATCACCGGGTTGTATCTGGCACTTGGAAGGGTGTGTTTTATTAAGTATCCGGTTCTAGTTGTCATAAGGTCAAGGTACAACTCCGGGTCGTCCTTTTACCGAGGGACACGGCTATTCGAATAGATTAACTTACCTGCAGGGGTGCACCACATAACCCAACACGCTTGATCCCATTTGGCCGGACACACTTTTCGGGGTCATGCCCGGCCGCGGAAGATCAACACGTCGCAGCCCCACCTAGGCACAACAGAGAGGTCAGCACGCCGGTCTAAACCTAAGCGCACAAGGGTCTGGGCCCATCGCCCTGAGCACACCTGCACGTTGCGTGGGCGGCCGGAAGCAGACCTAGCAACCTCCAGTACAACGGAAGTCACGTTACGTGGCCCAATCTGGCGCGCGCCGCTTAGTCGCTGACGTCACGAAGGCTTCGGCTGATACCACGATGCCGGGATACCCATAACTACTCCCGCGTAGATGGTTAGTGCGTATAGACCAAATGGCCAGACTCAGATCAAATACCCAGATCTCGTTAAGCGCGTTAAGTATCCGCGAACGCCGACCAGGGCCAGGCCACCTCTCTCCTAGGTGGTCTCAACCTGCCCTGTCGCTCCGCCACAAAGTAACAGTCGGGGGCCGTCGGGAACCCAGGCCCACCACTACCTGGGTGGAACCACCTGCCCCTTCAGCCCCCATCTCCGAACAGTATCACAGGTAATGTAACAGTGTAAAGTATATAGTATATGCCCGTGATCACCTCCCGAAGTGATCACGGCCCAGTAGTATAGCATGGCAGACGGACAAGAGTGTAGGGCCACTGATGGGACGCTAGCATCCTATACTAAGCAGTAGGATAACATGTAAAGTTAACAACAGTAGTAGCAAGGTCAGGCTATGCAGCAGTATAGGATTAACTGAAAGCAGTAACATGCTACACTACTCTAATGCAAGCAGTATAGAGAAGAATAGACGATATCTGGTGATCAGGGGGGGGGGCTTGCCTGGTTGCTCAGACAAGAAGGAGGGGTCGTCGATGTAGTCGATCACAGGGGTACCGACATCGGTCTCAGGGTCTACCGGAAAGAAGTAACGGAGGGGGAACACAATAAATAGCAGAGCAATCAAATGTAATACAAAGCAAGAAGCGGCAATACGTTGTGCTAGAGGTGACCTAACGTAGGGATAGGTGATACCGGCGAAGGGGGAAACATCCGGGAAAGTATTCTCGGTGTTTCGCGTTTTCGGACAGATTAACCGGAGGGGGAAAGTTGCGTGTTTGCTATGCTAGGGATGTGTGGCGGACGAACGGGCTGCCTATCCGGATTCGTCTCGTTGTTCTGAGCAACTTTCATGTATAAAACTTTTTCATCCGAGTTACGGATTAGTTTCTATGAATTATTAAAGATTTAACAATACTCGGAAAAATCCCTGAAATTCTACTAAGTGTGAGAATTTGACAATTTTAAACATCTTTAGCTGTTTTCAAAATGCTACAACTATGGATCTGTACCTCCTATGATTTTGTGCCTTATATCAATTTTGAGCATTTTTCTGTGATCTACATGTTAGTACCAATTACATTCCTACTAGAGTTCATTTGCTTGATCATCAACAGCACTAAAGTAGCTATGAAAATAAAGCTATTTTTGGGTTTTTCTGATAACAGAACATTGAACTTTGTGATTTTCATAGGATTTAATCTGTGCATCTAACGAATTTGGTCCAATGGAAACATTTGAGCCTTGTCAAGTGTACTACCTTCCCATAATATTTTTTCTCCTGTTAGAAGTTATTTAGCCATTGTTTAGGGGCAGTCTAGGGGGTTACTCGGTGTGAAATTAGAAAAGCTAGCTAGTAGCAACTATAGTACTAGCAGCAGTACAACGGCAACAGAGTAAAGATGGACACGTGCTTGCGGGGAAGGCGGCTGCGGGCAGGCGCGAGCGGCAGCGTCTATGGGCACGCGCGCGTGGGCGTGCGCGGCCAGGCGAGCAGCCGCCGGCGACGGCAGCAAGCCGCGGCAGCGCGGGCAGCAGCAGTATACGTAGCAGTGGCAGCAGAAGCAGTGTAGCAGAGTAGCAGCCGCGACGCTAGGAGCAGCAATAGCAGTGCATCAGTGGCAGCAGCGGCAACGCACTAGCAAGCGACGACGAGGCCACGCACGGGAGCGCGCGCACAGCAACAGAAGCGACATTGCAGGAGCAACAACTGCACGTACGCGTACGCGGGGTTCGGACACGACGGTGACGACGGCCTACGACGTCTAGAAGAAAGGGAGAAAGGGAACAGGGCAGGGGGGCTCACAGGGGAGCCGTAGGGGATGGCAGTGGGCTTGGGGATGACTTGCTGGAGCCGGAGTTGACCGGATCGAGGTCGGCAGTGGCGGACGATGTCGAGGAAGAAGAGGCCGAGGCGACGGCTTGGTGAAGCTCCTACTCGATTCGGAGCAGGGGGGAGGCGAGGTAGAGGGTGGCGGTGCTGCTGGAGATCTCCTCCCGCGACGGCGACGACGATGGTCGCGGTTATGGCGACGACGCGCGACGTTGGGGACGGGCGACGGGCGCGGTGACTCCGGGTGAGAGTGGCGCGCAGAGGGGCGAGGGGCGCGCGAGGGGGGAAGTGGGAAACGGCTAGGGTTTGTGGGAGCGGGGACCGGCCTTAGATGCGTTGGGGTCGCCGGGGGCGCCGCCGGATGGTTGCCACGGCGACGACCGCGGCCGTGGCGGGCATCGGGCATGGCCACGACGCCCGCCCCTGTAGGCGAGTGGGGAGGGGCGGCTGGGCTGGCTTGGTGGCCTAGCTAGGCCAAGGTCCAGTGGGGGAAGGTCTCTTGTTTTCTCTTTTTTGTTGGTTTTTTTGTTATTATATTTGTTTATTGTTTCCCCATTTTATTTTATATTTATTTTAGCTTATTAATAAAAATGAGACCCACACCTAAATTAATGTTTTAACTCAACCTACTGCCACAAAAAGCTTCGTTCACAAATAAAATAGTTTAACATTTTAGAAATTATAAAAGGCATTTATTTAATTGTTAAAGTCACTATTTTAATTATTTTAGTGCAATTAAACCTTTTGTAACAATGTGGTTCCTCCACCATTACTACCTATGCATTATTTGGCTCACTCTGAATGTTTTAGTTTTAATATTTGAAAACTTTTATTGTTTGTTAGAATTTGAATTTGAATTCGAAACGATTTCAAACTAGCACGGTATTAGCAACTGTAACTGTGGTGATGTGGCATCATTAACATGGGATTACTGTAGCTAATTATCCGGGCGTCACAACAGGGGAGGACAAGGCAATATGGGCTCTTGGTTAAATCAACAATGATGCATAAGAGCCACTTCAACAATTTAATCATGGTCTTCTCCTACTGACCCCGAAAGAAAAGAAATGAAATAAAAACTATTTACACGGGAAAGCTCCCAACAAGCAAAAGAAGAACGGGAAATATTTTTGGGTTTCCTTTTTAATTACTACAGCAAAAAATAAACTACTACTAACAATTTTTTTCTTAAGGTTTATTAAAACACACAAGAAGAAAGCAGGAAAAAGAAAATAAACTAGCATGGATATTACAATGAAAGAGTATGAGCACCGACATCTAGCAATGAGTGTGTGTGAACATGAATGTAATGTCGGTGGGAAATACGTACTCCCCCAAGCTTAGGCTTTTGGCCTAAGTTGGTCTATTGCGAGGGATAGCCTGGCGGATACCCGTAGGTGAAGCTGGGGTCATACTGCGATGCAGCGGCTATCGCCTCCTGAGCTGTAGCGTGGCGTCGAGCAGCCTCCGCTCTCCTCTCGTACTCATCTGCCTCCTCTCTGGTAATAATATATCTTCCTTTTGTCTGAGCATCAAAGAAGGCAGGAGCAGGAAGAGTAACATGGACTACATGCCGTTTGTTAAAGACTAGTCGATACTGGAGAGGTGGTTCAGTCCTATCAACAAACTGGTGGGAAACCATAGAATCGAAATCTAAATAAGTAGGGGGTAACTCCATATCACCCTCACGAATGTCTATCTCAAGAAAATTAGCTAAGCGGGTTGCATAAATTCCTCCAAAGAAATCTCCGTTATGTCTATTATGATGCAACCTACGAGCTACAATGGCTCCCATATGATAAGATTGGTCTCCTAACACAGCACTTTTGAGAATGCTGAGATCAGGGGCACACATGTGACATGCTTCATCCTTAGCATTTATGCATCTACCTATGAAGAGAGCAAAATAATGTATAGTAGGAAAGTGAACGCTCCCTATAGTGGCTTGTGTTATATCTCTAGATTCCCCCACAGTTATTCTGGCAAGAAAGTCTCTATATTCAGATTTAGGGGGGGGGGGGGTCCCTGACACTACCCCAAGGTGGAAGTTTGCAAGCAAATGTGAAATCCTCTAAGTCCATGGTATAAGATTTGTCATAAAGGTCAAACATGACCGAAGGAGAATTACGCGAAGATGAAAACTCAAACCTCCTCACAAAGGAACTTGTGAGAACATGATACTGGGGGCATTTGTCAGCTTCAAAGTCCTCAAGACCGGCGTTACGCAAATATGCGCTAAATTCTTCTTTGATTCCCACTTGATTCATAAAATTTTCTGAAGGCCATTCAGAGGGCCTCACAGGAGCGTCTCTTGGTGGTTCCTCTTCAGCATCACGCATTGCAAGCCTGGGACCTTGCTTCCTTGAAGGACCACCTTGGAACATTTTCCTAAACATATTGTTTCCTCTGAAAAATTTCTGAATTTTTTAGTAACTTCAAATAAAAGTGAAGCAACTGCAATAAAATTTGATAGCAACAACTCCCACAAGTGCCTAGAGCCTATATCAAGCATTAGAACTACTTGGAACCATATAAATTTGACATGCAAGCTCAAGAACATGGTCACCTATGCAACACAAATTTGCAATGAATAAAGCACTAGAACAAAAACTAATTGGACCAATGGAGATGTTACATACCAAGGAACAATCTCCCCAAGCAGTTTTGCGAGAGGTGCTTTGAGCAAGGAGATCGAAAATCACAGCAACAGGGGCTGGAACTCGTGCTTGAGTTGGTTTTTCGTGTTTGTGTGAGGCAGAGGAAGAAGATGGGTGCAGGGATAAGTGGAGGAGGGCCACCGTGGGCCCATGAGGCAGGGGGCGCGCCCAGGGGGGTAGGGCGCGCCCTCCACCCTCGTGGCCAGGTGGCAGCTCCCCCCGCGGTAATTTTTGCACAGTAAATCCTCAAATATTCCCGAAAAAATCATATTAAATTGGCATGGCATTCTGAGGACTTTTATTTTCGGGATATTTTTATATTGCACGGATAAGTCAGGAAATAGACAAAAAATACTATTTTACTTTATTTCTACTAAATAACAGAAAATATAAAGAGGGTACAGAAGGTTGTGCTTCTAGTTTCATCTATCTCGTGATCATCAAAATGAACCCACTAACAAGGTTGATCAAGTCCTGTTAACAAACTCATTCCGAATAACACGGAACCGGAGAAATTTTGAATATCACTAAGTTACCTCAACAGGGATATGAAAATCCCCAACAATAAGAATATCATACTTTTTCTTGACAGTAGGGAGAGGAAATTCAAAACCTCCAAATATAATTGATGGAATTTTTCCAATAGAGTTGATACTACAAACTTGAGGTTGTTTCCTCAGAAAGTGTACCGTGTGCTCATTGCCATTAACATGAAAAGTGACATTGCCTTTGTTGCAATCAATAACAGCCCCTGCAGTATTAAGGAAAGGTCTTCCAAGAATAATAGACATACTATCATCCTCGGGAATATCAAGAATAACAAAGTCCGTTAAAATAGTAACGTTCGCAACTACAACATGCACATCCTCACAAATACCGACAGGTATAGCAGTTGATTTATCAGCCATTTGCAAAAATATTTCAGTTGGTGTCAACTTATTCAAGTCAAGTTTACGATATAAAGGGAGAGGCATAACACTAACACCGGCTCCAAGATCACATAAAGCAGTTTTAACATAATTTCTCTTAATGGAGCATGGTATAGCAGGCACTCCTGGATCTCCAAGTTTCTTTGGTATTCCACCTTTAAAAGTATAATTAGCAAGCATGGTGGAAATTTCATCTTTCGGTATCTTTCTTTTATTAGTAATAATATCCTTCATATACTTAGCATAAGGATTTGTTTTGAGCACATCAGTTAATCGCATACGCAAAAAGATGGGTCTAATCATTTCAGCAAAGCGCTCAAAATCCTCATCATCCTTTTTCTTGGATGGTTTCGGAGGAAAAGGCATGGGTTTCTGAACCCATGGTTCCCTTTCTTTACCATGTTTCCTAGCAACGAAGTCTCTTTTATCATAACGTTGATTCTTTGATTGTGGGTTATCAAGATCAACAGCAGGTTTAACTTCTACATCATTCTCTTTGCTAGGTTGAGCATCAACATGAACATTATCATTAGCATTATCACTAGGTTCATGTTCATCACCTGATTGTGTTTCAGCATCAGAAATAGAGATATCATTTGTATTCTTATGTGGTTCAGCAATAGGTTCACTAGAAGTTTGCAAAGTCCTATCATTTTTCTTTTTCTTCCTTTTAGAAGAACTAGGTACATCAATATTATTTCTCTGAGAATCTTGCTCGATCCTCTTTGGGTGGCCTTCAGGATACAAAGGTTCCTGAGTCATTCTACCAGTTCTAGTAGCCACTCTAACAGCATAATCATTTTTGTTACTATTCATTTCATCAAGCACTTCTTTCTGAGCTTTGAGTACTTGTTCTACTTGAGTGGTAACCGTAGAAGCATGTTTGCTAACAAGTTTAAGTTCACCTCTAATATTAGCCATAAAATCACCCAAGCGTTTAATCATAATGGTATTCTGTTTTAATTGTCTACCAAAATAAGCATTAAAGTCATCTTGCTTAAACATAAAGTCATCAAACTCATCCAAGCACTGACTAGCAATTTTAGTAGGAGGGACTTCAGCTTTATCATATCTATAGAGAGAATTTACCTTTACTACCTGTGTCGGGATATAGGGATCAGGAGGTTCTTCAGTAAATAAGGAGTTGAGATCATATACTTCTTCAACAGGCGATAAATTAAGACCGTGTATTTCTTCAATAGGAGGTAAATTCTTAACATCTTCAGCTTTAATACCTTTTTCTTTCATAGAATCTTTGCCTTTTGCATATCTTCGGGACTGAGAAATAGAACACCTCTCTTATTCGGAGTTGGTTTAGGAATAGGCTCAGTAATTGGCTCGGGAGCTGGCTCGGGAGGTGCCCAATTATTTTCATTTGTCAACATATTATTCAATAGAATTTCAGCTTCATCCGGTGTTCTTTCCCTGAAAAGAGAACCAGCACAACTATCCAGGTAATCTCTGGAAGCATCAATTAGTCCATTATAAAAGATATCAAGTATTTCAGGTTTCTTAAGAGGATGATCAGGTAAAGCATTAAGTAACTTGAGAAGCCTCCCCCAAGATTGTGGGAGACTCTCTTCTTCAATTTGCACGAAGTTGTATATTTCCCTCAAAGCATCTTGTTTCTTATGAGTAGGGAAATATTTAGCAGAGAAGTAATAAATCACATCCTGGGGACTACGCACACAACCAGGATCAAGAGAATTAAACCATATCTTAGCATCACCCTTTAATGAGAACGGAAATATTTTGAGTAAATAAAGGTAGCGCAATCTCTCATCATTAGTAAACAGGGCGGCTATATCATTTAACTTAGTAAGATGTGCCACAACATTTTCAGATTCATATCCATAGAAAGGATCAACTTCAACCAAAGTAATTATATCTAGATCAACAGAAAATTCATAATAATCCTTATCGGGAACACAGATAGGTGAAGTAGCAAAAGCAGGGTCGGGTCTCATTCTATCTCTAAGAGATTCTTTACTCCATTTAACTAGCAGCCTCTTAAGTTCGTATCTATCCTGGCAAGCAAAAATAGCTGCAGAAGATTCCGCATCAAAAAGATAACCCTCAGGAATAGCAGGCATATTCTCATCATCACTCTCATCATCGTATTCAGATTCAATAATTTCTCTTTCTCTAGATCTAGAAATTTGTTCATCAAGAAATTCACCAAGGGGCACAGTAGTATCAAGCATAGAAGTGGTTTCATCATAAGTATCATGCATAGCAGAAGTGACATCATCAATAACATGCAACATATCAGAATTCATAGCAGTAGCAGGTTTAGGTGTCGCAAGCTTACTTATAACGGAAGGAGAATCTAGTGCAGAGCTAGATGGCAGTTCCTTACCTCCCCTCGTAGTTGAGAGCAAAATAGTAGTTCGATCGTCTTTCAAGTTCTTCATAGTGTCCAGCAGATATAAATCCCAAATGACTCAAAGAATAGAGCTATGCTCCCCGGCAACGGCGCCAGAAAAAGGTCTTGATAACACACAAGTATAGGGGATCGCAACAGTTTTCGAGGGTAGAGTATTCAACCCAAATTTATTGATTCGACACAAGGGGAGCCAAAGAATATTCTCAAGTATTAGCAGCTGAGTTGTCAATTCAACCACACCTGGAAACTTAGTATCTGCAGCAAAATGTTTAGTAGCAAAGTAATATGATAGTGGTGGTAACGGTAACAAAAGTAAAGACAGCAAAAGTAATGTTTTTGGTATTTTGTAGTGATTGTAACAGTAGCAACGGAAAAGTAAATAAGCGAGAACTAGTATACGGAAAACTCGTAGGCACCGGATTAGTGATGGATAATTATGCCAGATGCGGTTCGTCATGTAATAGTCATAACATAGGGTGACACAGAACTAGCTCCAATTCATCAATGTAATGTAGGCATGTATTTCATATATAGTCATACGTGCTTATGGAAAAGAACTTGCATGACATCTTTTGTCCTACCCTCCCGTGGCAGCGGGGTCCTATTGGAAACTAAGGGATATTAGGGCCTCCTTTTAATAGAGAACCGGAACAAAGCATTAGCACAGAGTGAATACATGAACTCCTCAAACTATGGTCATCACCGGGAGTGGTCCCGATTATTGTCACTTCGGGGTTGCCGGATCATAACACATAGTAGGTGACTATAGACTTGCAAGATAGGATCAAGAACTCACATATATTCATGAAAACATAATAGGTTCAGATCTGAAATCATGGCACTTGGGCCCTAGTGACAAGCATTAGGCATAGCAAAGTCATAGCAACATCAATCTCAGAACATAGTGGATACTAGGGTTCAAACCCTAACAAAACTAACTCGATTACATGATAAATCTCATCCAACCCATCACCGTCCAGCAAGCCTACGATGGAATTACTCACGCATGGCGGTGAGCATCATGAAATTGGTGATGGAGGATGGTTGATGATGACGACGGCGATGAATCCCCCTCTCCGGAGCCCCGAACGGACTCCAGATCAGCCCTCCTGAGAGAGATTAGGGCTTGGCGGCGGCTCCGTATCGTAAAACGCGATTATTTCTTCTCTCTGATTTTTTCTCCCCGAAAACTAATATATGAAGTTGGAGTTGGCGTCGGAGGGTCTCCAGGGGGCCCACGAGGTAGGGGGGCGCGCCCAGGAGGGGAGGGCACCCTCGTGAACAGGGTGTGGGCCCCCTGGTCTTCATCTTTGGCGAGGATTTATTATTATTTATTCTAAGATATTCCGTGGAGTTTCAGGTCATTCCGAGAACTTTTGTTTTCTGCAAATAAAACAACATCATGGCAATTCTGCTGAAAACAGCGTCAGTCCGGGTTAGTTCCATTCAAATCATATAAGTTAGAGTCCAAAACAAGGGCAAAAGTGTTTGGAAAAGTAGATACGACGGAGACGTATCAACGGCTCAAGGGTGCTCTCCTTCACCGAGAGAAGTGGTCATCCGCTGCGGTGTAGCTAAAAAACGTGTGCCAGGCGGTTCCATGCTCTGGTCAAACATGAACAAGTTCAATACGTAGTGCAAAAGAGTGCACTTCAGAAAGATGTTTTTCTCGTTTTCATAAGAATTTAATGTGTGCAGGTACACCACAGTGCACAACCCATTCGGGTTCAGTTCACTAGTTGAAAAAATTGAATAATTAACATTAGTTCACCGTCCTTCATTTTTAGTGTTGCAGTGCACTATAAAAAAGCGTGGTGTTTTGATCTGTACAAAATGTTCCATTTTAAAATAATTAATAAATTAGTTAGTTCACTCAGTCTGCCACGGTGATTTACGAAAACAAATTTGAAAAAAGAATAGTGCAATACACTTGGCCTAGGGCTGCAGTGTAGACATGCTACACGCACACGTGCAGTATGCTAGTCCCGCCTCTGCAATGACACTCCGATCTTAAAAAAAATCCGCTCTGAAGGACTCTGCAATCTACTCTCTTAGTCCGTACGGTCCACTCGCCTGGCCTATGCGCGTACAAAAGTGTGAAAAAAGACAACAAAAACTCATGTGGTTCACTTTTGATAGTGTCGCAGCTCACTTATGATACTATCATGGTTCACTTACGCCCAACGTGAAGTGTTGTCAACTTCCTCGCCTGAGAAAAATTATGCCTAACAAAGAGAAACTATGCAGTTCTCTTCACTGCTTGATGCAGTGTAGTTTTCAATCTGGGGCAGTGCGTTCTTCTGTGTGATGCAGTACACACGCCGATTTTGGTGTCGAGAAAAACAGAGTGTTCGCATTTTGTTAAAATCAAAATTGCTCTGACCGTAAGGAATCAGATAGAGTGTTCTACATGAAAAAGTTGCCGCTCATCGATGTCTTTCCAACGACGTATAATTTGAATCATTCTGACCAGCGGTTTGTAAAAATTTCGTGAAAAACGGCCACTGCCTCTTGTCGTCAGCCACATGATTTTCAAAATTAACTAAAAACCATAAGGAATCTAAAAAACATTTCAACATATGAAAGTTGCGCCTCGTCCGTAGATTACCAACAACGTATCACGTGCCTCATTTCGACAAATCGATCAAAAAATGGAGCGAAAACAATATAGATTTTTTTTTTGAAATACCACAATTCCGCGATTTACTAAATTTAAAACTGTTCTTAAACCGTAATGAATTAGAGAAAATAATAGATATGAAAAGATGCGACTCGATGATATCTTTCCAACGGTGTATCATTTGCTTCATTCCGAAGAGCGGTTTAGAAAAAAACGCGAAAAAACACTCGTTGCCACTCGTCGTTTGGTGCATCGTTTTTAAAGCTGCTCTTAAACCGTGAGTAATCTCGAAATGTGTTCAACATGACGAAGTTGCGTCTAATCCATAGCTTCTCAAGGGTATATTACACGCCTTGTTTCGATAAACGGTTAAAAAATAGAGCAAAAAAGGTACCGAAAAAACACCGCGTGCAATTTTTTCGACACGAAGTTCACTAGTGTGTGTATTGCAGTACCCCTGCCACTAAAAGTGCAGTGCCCTCCCGTTGAGTGTGTAGTACGGAAGTGTTATCAGAATAATTATTCTGCTAACATTAGCAGAATAGACCAGCATATATATAGACACACACACACACACACACACAAAAGAAAACACTCTTCAGAAACACATTTGAAAAATGTTGAACAAGTAGCCGAAAGATGTTGAGTAAGTATTAAATAAATGTTGAACAAGTATTTAAAAAATGTTGAACATGTATTCAAATTTATTTTGAATAAGTACTAAAAATGTTGAACAAGTATTTGAAAAATGTTGAATAAGGATTCAAAATTGTAGGATGAGTTTTTGAAAAATATTGAATAAGTATTAAAAATGTTTAACAAGTATTTGTATATGTTAAATAATTGTTTGAAAATGTTGAATAAGTATTAAAAAAATGTTGAACATGTATTTGAAAAATGTAGAATAAGTATTAGAATGTTGAACAAATATTTATAACATGTTGAATAAGTGTTCGGACAATGTTGAACATGTATACAAAAATGTTGATCACTTTATTAAAAAGATGTTTTGACATATACGAAAATCTAGAATGCAAACGAAAACAAACATAAGAAAAACAAAAAATGGAGAAGAAATGTTAGATGTGTATTTGAAAAATATTGTTGGCATATAAAAAATGTAGAATAATAACAAAAATAGTAAAGTACCCCGAAAATAGAAACAAAATAGACAAAAACAAAGAAAAAAAATGCAAAAAAGAATGAAAAAAAGAGGAGAAGAAATAAAAATGTATCAAAGTAAAAGAAAGAAAAAGGAGAATAAAGAAAGCCAAAGAGAACATAAAGACAAATTAAAAAATCTTGGAAAACTGCGAAAGAAAACGAAAAATAAAACCCGGCTCAAATGGAATGAAGAAGTTCGCGCCCCTTGTGCTAAACTTACATCATGAGTTGTTTCCAGCTTCCAGTGGCCATATGTGAAAGTCAAATTGATGTGTGGTGGGGATGGCAAAAATAAAATTCATTGGAGATCATGGGATTGGTTGTCAACACGCAAGGCTCTTGGCGGCATGGGAATCCGTGATATGGCTATCTTCAACCTAGCTATGGTGGGCAAGCATGGCTGGCGGTTACTCATGGATCCGTCGTCCTTATGTGCTCGTGTGCTGAAGGGACGGTATTTTCCTGATACTAATATTTGGAATGCTCATGCTCTTAGATCAGCGTCAGCTACTTGGCGCAACATTCTTGCTGGTCGTGAGCTTTTGAAACGTGTGGATAGATGGGGAATTGGTGATTGCAAGCATGTTACTATTTTTTCTGACCATCAGATTCCTTCAAATCCGCCTTATGTTCTTCAACCTATCTCGCCTATTCCTGCAAATGCGAAGGTACATTGTCTTCTTGATGAGGATATTGGTTTCTTTCCTGATCATGTGGCTTCGGAGATCCTTTGTATTCCTATTAGCAGACATGGTGGGGATGATTTTGCTAGCTGGCCATTTACTCGTTTTGGTGAATATTCTGTACGATCTGCATACAATATGGCTAGGTCAGATAAGTTTTTGTTGTCTCGTTGCAAGCATGGATATGGCCAGAGCTCGGACAGATCATATGAGGAGAGGTTTTGGAAGTCAATCTGGAAGGTGAAGGCTCCTAACAAAATGAAGGTCACTTTGTGGCATTTTGCTCAAGACCGTCTTCCTTCTCGTGTTCAACTTGCACGTTGCCAGGTTCCTGATTCCGAGCTATGTTATTTCTATGCACGTCCTGAAAGCGTTGAACATGCACTGATTTTCTGCCTGCATGCGAGGGACGTGTGGGAGATGATTAAATATACGTATGGCATCCATTTGCAACGAAGTGTTTTCATGTCACCAAAATTATGACTGTATGATTTCATGTCTAGATCTTCTGACCAGGAGGCTACGGTTCTTACAGTAACATTCTGGCATATCTGGGAGGCTCGCAACTATGCCAGAAATAATCTGGATGTCCCTGATCCTCGTTTCACAACTGAGAAGATTAAAGCTTATGTTTCTATGATATTGCAGCACTTATACAGTTCTACTGTTATGCACAGGCGTGAGACCAATTCCTCTAATTCGGAGTGGTCACCGCCGCCGCCGGGTACTATTTTCTTCAACTCAGATGCTGCAGTTTTTTCAAATTTAAATAGATCAGGTGTCGGGGTCGTTGCCATGGACCATGAGGGGCATTGTGTGGCTGCATGTAGTGAACCATTTTTCTAGTACTTTTTAGCCTGAGATGGTAGAAGCTCTTGCTGTTTGAAGAGCAGTTTATTTGGCGCGTGATGAAATTTTTTCTGATGTTATTTTCGCCTCTGTCTTCTTGCCACTGGTGCAACGTCTGAATTCTTCTGTCCATGATCGATCTTCTATTGGCTCAGTTGTGGCTGATATGAAGTATGCAACAAGTGTCTTCGGTTCGGTGATCTTCAAACATGTTCGTCGACATTTGAATGTAGCTATTCATTTGTTAGCTAAGTCATGTATGAACTCTATTGGTCTTAGTGTTTTTCATTCTGCTCCAGATTGTATCTGGGAGACTCTTTGTAATATTGTCTAAGTATTTAATAAAGTGCCGACATTGTCTATAAAAAACCAGTAGTGCAAAGTGGTCATAGTGGCTAGCAGCGCGTGTGTTATTCCTTTTGGCCAGGGATCGATCCCTGTTTCCCCTTTCCCATCGTCTTTCTTTAGCATGCGCGAACGGCGAAAGGGCCGGCCCAATTAATTCGTACCTTCTGCGAGACTTCTCCGGCGAATCGCTTAAGGCGATAAATAGTCGTTGCACCAAATTTCTCAGATGGCGGTGGTGGCGACACGAGATACTCTCGTGGAACAATCCGAAGCCCAAATCAACTGGTCAAACACTACCGTGCATGCTAGATTCATCAAGGTTCTAAGCGTATGATGGAGAAAGGCTCACCTATTATCTCGATGATATATCTGGTGTTTATTTTGTCGAGGGGATACTTCTCGTGGAGTTTTGATGTATTGATACCTTTTATCATCCACTAGTAAAGCATCGAGATCGTGACAAACACATTAACATTACTCCCTCTGTTCCTTGAAACGCAACTTGATCAAACCAAGCTTCCACAATTTCGAATCAACACATAGAATGGCCTGTTCTCCTCGGTTGAAACAAGCGGTTCCTTCCCTTAGAACCATACTTGCGAGTTTCCTACCTCATACGACTCATATATTGTTATCTTAATTTCCCCTTAAACCGAAACTGAATTCAGGTTCACAAAAATGGATCCTATTTGTTTTTGGGTCAAGAAGAAGAACAAGTGAATTGCCTAAGTTTCAAACCCTAATTTTTTTTATCAATAATCAGTTTGATCTTTTGGCATGAAATTTGTAGCAATATGACCAATGCAACACAACGTTGCGGAAAATTTGATATTAGCTGGACCCTTTTGCCCCGGGTGAATCATTGTGTGTGCAGTTACCATCCCGTATTCCACTTGCTACTTCAGCCACATATACTAAGAAGACTAGGCCCGTAAGGGTTCGAGTTACCATTTTTTTTGGAAAAAAGCATGGCCTCTATAAACATGACACATGTTTTGTTCTTGTTTTATTGTCTGCCCTCTACCGCTTTGACTCTGTGTTGTGTGCATCCTTGAATTGATTGATATTGTTACAAGTTCAGTTATGACTTCCCTTTTTTTGCTATTTATTGGTGCACTTAGTTCTTCATGTTGTTCATTTTTATGTTTTTTGTTTCAGTTTGGCCCACCAAAATCGAGCTAGATACGAGGTAGGAGGCTATGGTCACTGTTGCCGCAGGTTGTTAGTAGATTGACATGATGCAGCGAGTTGCGATGCAGAGTTTGATATGGTCTTCCTCAATAATAAGTGTGTTTGCATATATCAATTTACCTTCTGTATTTTCTTGAACCGAATCCTTGAATTGATTCATATTGTTAAAAGATCAATTTTGTGATAAGATCAATTTTGTGATATAGAAAAAGTAAAGACATATTATTCTTCTCCATCCCTCCTCCTCCTCCTCCTCATTCTTTCCATGTCTTACCCGTGTGCAGTTTAGTGTCAGGCTATCAAAGCATCTATAACACAGTTGTGGTATGTTTTGACCTAATCTTTTGATGTGTATATACCGCTTCTATTCTCATGTTAAGATTCCATTTAGGTATTGTACATATTTTGTGATTCCATATTTCCCATTTTGGTATTTGCACAAGATCTGGATAACTAATCATGTAGCTATAAGTTTATAAATTGTTGTTCACATGAATTTTACCAATTGAGCTATATTTTCATCTAAGTATCTTATTCCAATATATATGATCTGATAAAAGAGTACTATCCTAAGTTTAGTATGCACACATCTTGTGATAGGACCAGTGCATGGTATTCAGAATATCCTGGTCTATGTAAGATTTTTTGAGGTGAAAAGTACAATAGCAAAGGATGGTGTCTGCTGCAATCTATATGTTATTTCAATTGGAACTTCGAATAACAAGACATTTTCAGGGTTCACAAAAAAGAAAAACACCACCTTAACACATTAGAAATACATAGAAAATATTTCATAAAAATGAAGCTATGTTATAATAAATTCCAAGTCACCATATTGAGAACAATAAAATTAGCATAACTGGTTAAGTTGACACTCTTGACATAATAAGTTCGTGTGGGGTGCGACATAGCTACGGAGGGTATCGGGGGATGAAGCCTCCACTTCATTCATGCTTCCATGCCAAATGCTAACAAACATGTATTGTTTTCTTCGTTCCATATTTGTGGTTGTCTACTACTTAATACCTCTATAACATCCAGTGCAAGGACACTCACGTTGAAATCTGAATTTTATAATTTCACTTGTGTATTGTGGCACCCCGGCTTGGAGAGACCGGAACACCCTGTATTCCAGCATAGAGATCAAGTCTTCTGGAATATGACACTCCTTGGCATAGAACAAATCAACTCTTTATTACAATTGATATGTATACAAGGGTTCCAATATAACAGGGAATTACATTAGCACAACGACACTACGCCTGACAGGTTGCTCTATGCTAGCAGCAGAACAACTCGTAGCAGCGGAATAACAATGACAGTGATGGACTCCACTCCACAGGGACTCTGGCTAGAACACTAATCCTAGCTCATAAACTCGGACTCCTCGGCAGGCATGCAAACATGACATGACCTGCAAACTGGCATGACATGCCAGGTGAGTACTTTGAATGTACTCACAAGCTCACAACAACCAAAAGCAATCAAGACAAACAACAACATGGCATTTACATGTTGAAGCAATGATAAACATGATACACTAGAGCAATATGAGCATGTCATAAGCACATGAACATGATGACACTAGCATGAAACATGTTAACAATATTGTGCACCAACTTACTCTATTCGGGGGTTACCTCGTAACCACCACATGTATCACTTACCATCATGGTCATCACACGATCACTTCAGGATCAAATCAAGCTTGGTATTAACAATACCATAGTAATCATTACATGACCACAAGGAGCTTGATCTTTACCCGTGATTATCGCATAACACCACAAACATCAACCAACCTCGATATCCATGATACCACTGCGATCCTCTCACGAACACATAAAGATGAACCAACTTCTTTCCTCAGCGAACCAGGGTTGTTTATTACTCATGTTATTATTACTGTTGACCCATAGTGTGACCTACTACGAACTGGGCCCATATCCGCCGACGCGACTATCGATAGATTACACACTCTGCAGAGGTTAGTACACTGTACCCACACCACATAACCCATGGCCTCGTACTCCCATTCGGGTGGACCAACGACGTTCCAACAAAACCGATCTACTGCATGACACTCTCCCGGCCACTCCGACAAACTCCCCTTTGTGCTAAGTCATGGGTGGCCCCGATGTCACCTCGTGACACCCAACGACCACCATTGTGGCAAAACAAAAACGGTCCCAAACGGGGACAAAGGGCCCTAACAACCATGGGCACACAAGGCTTATGGCCACCTACCTGATCAAGGTAGCATGCGCACATAATCTTCCCTAGTTGGAGGCACCAGTGAGAGGCATGATGCACCAGTGAGAGGCATGATAATAGACCGCATTAGGGCCTTCCCATATATACAAGTGTGGCTGCACTGGTCAGCTCGACTCGATGGCACTATGACTCAGCCAATAGGTGTTCAAGTTCAATTAATATCTGGTTAACTTGAAGAGTAAATAGCTGAATCAAAATAGAGTAACATGATGCATATGAACATGGCATAAACATGAGCATGTATGGAAAGCATAACCATATGAACATCAACAACAAATCATTTGGTCTATGAGATGCAAAAGAACATGACATAGCAAGGATCAAGTATTTCACAGGTACTTTCATAACAAATGATAATCGTGCATCGAGGAACATTACTATCACCAGCATGTACTACTACCAAGCATGACATATGAAAATAATACTGGCAAGAAGTACATACTAGCAAGGTGCATAAAAACATAGCATGGTGATGAGCATAGATCCACAAGCATAACTGAAACAGTAGTAACAGTAGTTAAATCAGCAAACATTTATTAAATATTTAAGTAGAAAACCATGGCTACTGCGAGGCAATTATGCAAGTGGATGTCGTGGCTTGCCTAGGGTTGAAGGGTTCTCCGGGAGGAAGTGCGATGAAGGCGCGGAACGATTCACCGGAATGTTTCTCTCTCGGAGGGGCTAGATAAGGGCAAGGGCAAAATGGTCATTTCTAGTATGTGGAAACATAGTGAAAATGGTACCAACGTATCAGGCTCGATGAGACGAAGAAGCGAGCTTTGGAATCACCTGATTCGGAGCTATGGTTGCGGAGTTATAGCCAGATGAATGCCAGGGACTAATTTGTAAAAACTAAATATTCACCAATAAGCCCCTGGAGGGTTAAACAGAAAGCGTCTTTCGGGTGAATACACTTTCAGAGTTGTGAAAAGCGTATTTCTGGCTGAAGAACACAAGAGTACGTTTTTAAGAGGGGAAATCGTACTTGCTAGAATCCGCTTCCACTTATCCACGTCAGCGCCCAGGTCAACGCCTTGTTAGGCTGACCGGTGGGGCTGAGTGGATGGTGAGACCCACTGGCAGGGCTGGGGTCATCATCTTCTTCTTCCTCCCGCCAGGGCAGGACAGAGGCGAGGCTGGGCTCGGCTGGCGACGGACTCGGCGGCTTCGGCCACCTCCGGTGAGGGCGTGGGCACCTGCGCTCAGGATGGAGTGCCGCATTTGCCTGGCCGGTTGTGGACTCCGGGGAAGAGCAGTGCGGCTGCGGCTCGAGCAGGGCAGATGGGGGCGACGGGTGACGATGGGCAGGGAGCTATGGTGGTGAGGAAACGAAGGCGGGAGCACCGACGAGCTCGGGAGGGAGCAGCGTGGCTATCCAGAGAGGAACATGGGCCGGGGGATGGTGCAGCCTCGGGGCTCGGCGAGGCAGAGAGCAGGAGGCGGCGGCCGTACTTGGGGAAGGCGCGACCAAGGGCACTCCAGCGGTGAGTGAAGGGGGTGGGGAAGATCACCGACTCCGGGGAGTCTACGGGTGAGGTAAGGGGGTGGAGAGAGGGCTCAGACTGGCTGGAATCGAGTGAACTCCGGCGATGGCCGCGACAGATGGAGGAGCAGAGGGGCGACTCCGGTGGGCTAGAAGGGGAATGGAGTGGGCAGTGAGGTGCAGAGGAGGTTGGGGAGGCTCTTTATAGGCCCGAGGAGAGATCGGGAGGGCTCTAGAGCTCTCGGCCGACCAGACAAGGAGAGGGCAAAGAGGTTTGAGTCATGGGCGAGCTCGGTGCGACTCAACGACGGCGAGATAGGGCGGGGCAGGGGCAGAGGAGTGATTGCATGGTCACGGGGTAGCTCCAGGACACGAAGAAATCTTGAGAAGAGGAGGTATGGGCGAGAATAGAGGGCTCCACTTGCCAGAGCACGCTCTTAGGCATGCCGTGCACGTAGTCACCGCATGAACACGATGGTGACACGCGCTCTGGGCTGCCATACCATGTCTGCAAGATAGGTCATTCAACACCGAGTGCCAAGGAGGAAAGAACCAAGGGCAGGGGCAAAGAAGAGATTTGCACATGACCCCAAAGCAGATCAACATCAAGGAGTTTGAAGTGATGTGAGAGAGATTGAGCAGGAGATAGACTCTAGTCTTTGGCTGAGAGTGGTCACATACTAAGATGATCATCTCTGCAAATTTTCAGCTCATTTGGATGAGTATAAGTGGTACTTGCTGTAGAATGCACCCCACTGGTCAGAAATGCAAACTATGAATTAGCAATCACATATCAAATGAGATTGAGATGAATTTTGGAGGAGGTGAGTTATTTGGGAATATGAAGCTACTGTAAAAGTTTCATACCATTTGGAAATACCAAGATGGTACTTGCTTCACAATGCAGCTCTCTGGACAGAATCTAATAAAAAATATAGAGAGATGATGGCTTGATGAATTGAGCCCAAATTTTTGTGGAGAGATGTTATATGCATAGGAGCATGTCCTGGTAAATTTTTAGCAACAATGAAGCAATATAATATATAGTTACTTCACAACCTGAAATTCTGACTAGAAACCAAGATTTGATGCTGAGCTCACATAGAGTGATGAAATGAGCTCAAATTTTGAGGAGATTCATGATTTGGGCATATTTAGAAGCTTGCGAAATTTCAACTTATGTGGATATGCCTAGCTTGTACTTCCTTCACAAGGCCTCTGTCTGAATAGAAACTTTGAAAAATTTCTCAAGAATATTTACTAGGAAAATAGGGCTGAATTTTGGCATGATGCAATGATATGGATAGGAAAGAGTGCAAAAATTTTTGCGGGACAAAGAAGCAAAGATAAATGGCACTTCCTTCACCAAGTGCCAGCTAGGGCAGAATAGCAAAAGGAATATTTATGAATGATTTTTGAACCAGGCAAGGAATAATTTTGACATATCTTTGAAAGATATGTCCCATAGGATTTATGAGAATTTTGTGGGTGTAAAAAACATGATAGAAAGGTAGGTTGCTTCACAACCTAGGGCGAACAGGATTATTCCTTTAAAAGAAAAAGGAATCTTCACAATAAAAAGAATATTGGGATATGGAGTAAGATGAAAATGACATGATCTTGGGATGTTTTTGAGAATGGCAAGCCACTTTGGAACCTAGAAAGATATGATCTTCCCAAGCTTCAAGATCATAGAGCCATAAAAGCAAATCAAAGCAATTATCCAAAGAAATCCAAAAGAAAAAGAAAAAGCCAAAATCTAGGGTGTTACATGTATACATGAATTTGGCTTGATTATTTGCTAGGAGACAACCCAATTAAAATGGTATACATGATTGGGTACGGCGACTGAAACACTTAGTTGATCCTCCAGCGAGGATTATCGCTGGCTTTGATCAAGAGTATTAGTCACTCCATAGATTTGAGTTGTTTGTCAACCAAGAACACCAATAAGCGAATCGAATCCACACTATGGTTCATTTATTCTAGTAATTTGTTGCTAGGAAGTTTAATACTCAATAATGTCATTCCCAATCGATTGGCTACATCATCATCGTCATGCTAAAGTTTGACCGTGCTACCTAGTCCTTCATCCCCGAAAGACAATTCCGATAGTGCACTAAGCTACGTCGAGCTTTCAACATCATATTGTTTGGCCTGAAAGGCAACTATGATTCTGAGCTTGCATTTTATAAGTGGTTTCAATAACCTTTTGCTTCACCATTCCTTTGGCTTGATGTCATCACTGATCGATTACATCTTCATGAGACCTCTCAACAAAATGTGTCGTGATCAAGGTCAACATTTTGACTTCTTCCAAGATGTGAATTGAATTTATGATGAGAAACACCATCCTTGCCCCTGGATAATTTGTGTTTTCATCGAAAACATCCTAGCCTTCCTTCCAACACAGACTTGGTCATGTTTTGGTTATACCTTAAGTTCCTTGCTATTCCTAAAAATATTCCTTGAGTATTTCTTGTGATCTTCAGACCTAACCCTTACTTGAAACACCATATTATTTCTACCACGAAGCATGATTGTGGTACTTCGAACATCAATACGAACATTGGAAGCACAATGCTAAATGTTTCTTGATCAATTATCCAAACACCGTTATACTGGTTAACATCACAAATTTCCTTGCCCCTTTATCTAAATGGTTATGTACTTGTTATCCTGTCATGTATATCATGCTCTGCTTGTCCTTGGGAAATGTATACTCGTAATATTTGTGTATAAACACATTTTCCTTTCCATTGATTTGTTTAACCTCTCTTGAGTATTTCCCCGGTGTACAACGCTTATAGTGTAACCCTGTTGCTATCGTTGTTGACTTTCGGTAACCATGGATGGACGAGAACCTTGCCAATTGGTCAGCCTCATCTTAACGAGTAGGAAAATGGTTCTCCTTGTCCTGGCCGTTGGTACCGATGTTGTAGCCAACATAGCTGGCAAACTATTTTTTGACACGCCTTGTTGTCGTCATCGCACAATATGCCACCATCCTTGTTGATCATCATGGTGGTATTAAGTGGGTCACATTGATTTTGATCATCCTTGTGATCTGAATACTACTTGGGTCATCAGACGCATTATCTGTGCAATGTGTTTTGTTCTTTGATATTAGTGGTGTACCTACCTTCCGTTTCCTAATTTGTTTCCGCGACTATAATTTCCCCTTCTATTTGAACATGTCATTCTTTTAAATTCCCTCATGAGAGATCTCTCGATCCTAAAGTTTCATACAAATCAACTATATGATCCTTGTCTCTAAAGTTACTCTATGTGTGGCTTCATATGTATTCGACGAGCCACCTCACCTGAGTTGTGTCACACCCTGATTTTCATGCCACAACACTTAAGCTAATAAATCATGATAAATTGTGGTTTGAAAAAAACTTTTGAGTGTTTGGTCTTTGCTTCATTTGATTTTAGTCTACTGTTTGCAAGTGCTCTAAAAATCAAATAAATCCTCCAACACTTATACCCCTTCTCCTTGACCCAAAACCTTGCCCAATGATCATGCCATGTGTGTAGGACATAAAAATAATTTCTTGCAAAAATATTTTGGCCAAAAAGTATTTTCTAAATTAGGTTTTCCAAAAACCCCTGAGTTGAGACTTGAACTACAATTACTTAATTAAGGGTGTGAAAAATCTTTCAAAAATTATATTTGACTCCTATTAGATATAGGACTCCCAAAAACCACAAAAATATCACTTTCAAAGTTATTTTGCTATTTTATTTGAAGGCTTTTTATTAAGGCCTGAAATGGTCTTTAATAGATGAAAATTATTTTAATGTTTCAAAAATATTTGAGAAAATTTAGGGAATCTGAGTGGACATATATTGTCCATATATAAGAGTTTCAACACATGGTCATGTTCAAAATATTGGTCAAACCCCTCAAAAACCCTTTCTGGATATTTCAAGCTTTTGAAATATTTACAAAGGAAATATTCTTCATAAATTCCAAATAAATTCTATCATGTCAAATATGACACATTTGATGATCTTGCCAAGCCTCATGCCTTGAAGATCAAGGAAACATCATCCAATCCCCTCAAAACCATTTCAGTCCAGTCTGAAATTTGAGCAACTCGACATTGCCAAACATGTCCAAATGCTCTCAATGGTGCACATGCTCAAATGGTGAAATTATGCATCTAGACCAAATAGCACAAGTTGGAGAGGAGGATATCTTAATCAAAGTGCCCCCAAACCCTTTCTGACCAGATCCAAATTTGAACAATTCTACATTGCCAACTTTTTTACTTGTGACCTCAAATTTTGTGGACATTCTCAAAACCTCAAATGATGACACTACACCAAGTTGTGCATCAAGGAATAATGATTTGCATGACTAAATCTTGGAAAAGCCATTTCCGTTGATTTCTAGGGTTTACCAAAGTTACATTGGCCACTTTGCCCAAATAAGCTCAAATTTGGTGGAACACCCTAATTATATGTTCCATTTCACCCTGTTAATCCTCATGTCAAGTGGAATCCATTTTATTGACCAAACTAGCATCAAACACCTTCTGGCAAAATGTCAAAATGCATGTTTCAACCCCTTCCACTAATCTCCATGAGCTGAACTTTTTCCCACAGCCTCACCTGCTCCTCCTCTACCTCCTGCATGCTTTGCTGCCCAAGGAGCAATGATTAAGAGGGGAAGAGACCCATTTTTTTCTCTAGACAACCACTTTCATCTCCCTTTCTCATCTCTCTCCCACTCCTGGAAAGTTCCAGAGCATCCAAAGCCTCCCTCCCTCTTGTTTATTCTTCCTGCAGATGCCAGACACAAGTGGACGCGCGGGTGCATGCGAAAAGCCGTGTACGCCGGCCATTTGCATGCTCTGGAGCGCGAGGCAGAGTAGGCGATCGTTGACGCCGCATCCCCCGACCACCTCGAGCCTTCTCCTTGCGCTAGTCGAGGTGCCTCGACGTCTGCAACACGCCACCGTGCTGGGCCCCTCCTTCCCCTCTCTGTCATGCCCGTGCCGCGCGTGCCCAGAGCCGCCCGAGCCCGCCAATGCGTGTGCGAGCTCGTGGCTCCACCCGACGCTCGCCCCCCTCTCTCTCTATCTGTCGTTCGCGTGGCTGATAACCCACAAGTGTAGGGGATCGCAACAGCTTTCGAGGGTAGAGTATTCAACTCAAATTTATTGATTCGACACAAGGGGAGCCAAAGAATATTCTTAAGTATTAGCAGTTGAGTTTTCAATTCAACCACACCTGGATAACTTACTATCTGCTGCAAAAGTATTTAGTATCAAAGTAGTATGATAGTAATGGTAACAGTGGCAAAAGTAAAGATAGCAGCTTTGTAGTAGTTGTAACAGTAGCAACGAAAAAGTAAATAAGCGAAGCACAATATGTGAAAAGCTCGTAGGCATTGGATCAGTGATGGATAATTATGTCGGATGCGATTCCTCATGTAATAGCTATAACATAGGGTGACACAGAACTAGCTCCAGTTCATCAATGTAATGTAGGCATGTATTCCGAATATAGTCATACGTGGTTATGGAAAAGAACTTGCATGGCATCTTTTGTCCTACACTCTCGTGGCAGCGGGGTCCTAGTGGAAACTAAGGGATATTAATGCCTCCTTTTAATAGAGTACCGGACCAAAGCATTAACACATAGTGAATACATGAACTCCTCAAACTACGGTCATCACCGAGAAGTATCCTGATTATTGTCACTTCGGGGTTGTCGGATCATAACACATAATAGGTGACTATAGACTTGCACGATAGGATCAAGAACTCACATATATTCATGAAAACATAATAGGTTCAGATCTGAAATCATGGCACTCGGGCCCTAGTGACAAGCATTAAGCATAGCAAAGTCATAGCAACATCAATCTCAGAACATAGTGGATACTAGGGATCAAACCCTAACAAAACTAACTTGATTACATGGTAAATCTCATCCAACCCATCACCGGCCAGCAAGCCTAGGCGGTGAGAATCATGAAATTGGTGATGGAGGATGGTTGATGATGACGACGACGACGAATCCCCCTCTCCGGAGCCCTGAATGGACTCCAGATCAGCCCTCCCGAGAGAGATTAGGGCTTGGCGGCGGCTCCGTATCGTAAAACACGATGAAACTTTCTCTTTGATTTTTATCTCCGTGAACCGGGATATATGGAGCTGGAGTTGAGGTCGGTGGAGCATCAGGGGGCGCGCCCAAGGGGAGAGGACACGCCCCCCACCCTCGTGGACAGGGTACTTGGAGATGGACTAGAAGGTTTGAAGACTGTGAAGGACAAGGCAAGCAGCCCTTTGACCATGTTTATGAAACCCTTTTTATGCATGTCATATAGCACTTTATTATTGTTGCATCGGAATCATGATGAGATGGTAGCCACTTCGGTGGGTTGCCTTCGTTTCCTCCTCGTTGATACTTGCACTGTACATGACGCTACCTTCCTATGAGGTTATGCGGGTGGGAGTAGATAGGATGCTAAAGTAGTTGCTACGCAAATGGGACGGGTATGCATGGTGTTGGAAACAAAAGTAAACTCAAAGACTTTTCGGAAACCCCATCGGGTGCCACTAACGCCTGAGGGAGATGGTGAGCTAGGTAACCACTTGATAAAGAAGTGGGTGTACCGGAGGAAGTTGTGTGGGAGTGCTTTCGGAAAAGGATAAGATTTAAGATTTGTCGACTGTCCCAACCTTACGTGCGCAGCCACTCTACCCTTATATGGGAAAGGGCATTATTGATTTCCTAGGTCGATACTATCATGGTGCCCACATTACTAGTGATGGGGGTGACATGAGGTCACTCTCGAGACGGGGTCGTGCCAGGTAGGGCGGCCATGACTATTTTTACAGGGCATCAAACACACTGTTGGTACCCCGTGCTTGTGGTATGTGATGAATATGGAGCGAGGCTCCACAATTTTAAGATGTGAAATGTTGGGCAAGGGGGTTACTACCAATCGAGTGGACTCTATGTTAGTGTCATCTAGGGAAAGATAGTGATCGGGTGCTTACCCCGGGTATTTGAGGTACCGCGGGTCGTGGATGACACGGAAGTTCCCCGGATCTTGTGGGTAAAGTGTGCAACCTCTTCAGAGTGTAAAACTATTCGAATAGCCATGTCCACGGTCAAGGGCAGTTGGCGGTGCTGCTTAAAATATGTCCAGAGTTTTACAAACTGCGTGTGTGTTTGTGTTGATGAAACTATTTGGGTTAAGTCAGATGACTTGACACGATGATCAAGTTGGATTGGTGTCCAACTCTGCTTATGTTGATATCTATAACTTGTTCATACGGATATCTGTACCCTCATGATGCATACTTTACAAGTTGATAGATCATGTCATTGCACTCAAAACTAGCTTTCTGCAAACTACCTACTTAGTGCTATATCATTGCATTATTGTGCCTTGTTCCAATCATGGGTTGCTTGCGAGTACATTCAAAGTACTCATTGGCTTGCCACTGGTTATTTAATTGGCCAGGCATGGTAGAACAGGAGTTCGAAGAGGAATTCTTTGGAGACTAACATGCGAACTAGGACGCTTTCCCAGTCAGAATGCCTGTAGGGTTAAGGCAGATGGCATGGGTTCTACTTATCAACGAAGATGTCCGCTGCTTAAGTTTATTTGGTATTCAGCTCTTGTGGCTTTATCTATGTAAGACTTGACCATAATGGTCATAATTTGTGTAAGATGGTATGTATGGATGTAAGAGTCTTGTTATTCAGCTTCTGTGTGTTCAGTGAGAATTGATCTCTGGGATCACTGTACACGTGCACTCGGTGATCACGATTTATGAGTCAGGGTCCCCATAGGACGACACGGAAGTTCCCCGGATCTTGTGGGTAAAGTGTGCAACCTCTGCAGAGTGTAAAACTATTTGAATAGCCATGTCCACGGTCAAGGATAGTTGGGCGGTGCTGCTTAAACTATGTCCAGAGTTTTACAAACCGCGCGGGTGTGTGTGTGTTGATGAAACTATTTGGGTTAAGTCAAATGACTTGACATGATGATCAAGTTGGATTGGTGTCCAACTCTGCTTATGTTGATACTTGTAACTTGTTCATACGGATATCTTTACCCTCATGATGCATACTTTACAGGTTGATAGATCATGTCATTGCACTCAAAACTAGCTTTCTGCAAACTACCTACTTAGTGCTATATCATTGCATTATTGTGCCTTGTACCAATCATGGGTTGCGTGCGAGTACATTCAAAGTACTTATTGGCTTGCCACTGGTTATTTAATTGTCCAGGCATGGAAGAACAGGAGTTCGAAGAGGAATTCTTTGGAGACGAACATGTGAACTAGGAAGCTTTCCTAGTCAGAATGCCTGTAGGGTTAAGGTAGATGGCATGGGTTCAATGAAGATTTCCGCTGCTTAAGTTTATTTGGTATTCAGCCCTTGTGGCTTTATCTATGTAAGACTTGACCATAATGGTCATAATTTGTGTAAGACGGTATGTATGGATGTAGGAGTCTTGTTATTCAGCTTCTATGTGTTCAGTGAGCATTGATCTCTGGGATCACTGTACACGTGCACTCGGTGATCACGACTTATGAGTCGGGGTGCCCACAGAGCTGGTATCAGAGCCATCTTGACTATAGGAAGCCTTAGTTAGCATGGTCGTTATTAGGGTAGGACTATTTTCAAAACTATTATTAATTTGCAAAAAACTATCTATACCTCTCTTCCCCTTCTTAGTTTTTTCGGAAACTAAGGTATACTTTCCTTATTGATCTCTTCCCCCTTCAAAATTTTAAATGGTCGCTAGAATCCTTATGCCCCTGACCACAGGATTCCTTGTTATCCTCATGGATAATCTATAAGGTAGACGCCTTGCCAGACACTCATCCATCTCTTCTGAACACAAGATTGGCGACACCACAACAAGATGATACCAACAGAAGATACATCCTCGAGGAATGAGGACATGAAGACCCAGAGGATGGTGACACCTTCGACATTGCCCTAGGATGATGCAACCTTGGCCTACAATTATCAGGGCATCGGATATGCAAGATCATGATATACATCGCTAATGGAGCAACCCTGTCTTTACCGTTGTTGTATCGGCAACCACCAGTGGATGAGAACCTCGCCATTTGGTCCGCATCACTATAGAGAGCAGGAAAACGGTTCTCTTCATCCCCCGCTCTTGGTATAGATGTTGTCATTAACGTAACCGACATGTTGGACCTCTAGCATGCCTTGTTAATGTCATTGCATAAAGGATTGCCTACTTGGTGCCCTCGATGCCTTAGAAGGCAAAAGACAACAAAAAACCGACTGAATGCTAGCTATGAGGAAGCACCTTCACCCCGTCAGCTCATCAGGCGAGAAGTTGATGAAGATTCTTTAGGCTCAACCCGGATCTTTTCATCGAACAACTACAAGAGACATAGCAACACCTGAGGAAAACCCAGAAGACTGCACGAGACACGAAGCAAGCACGACTACTGAGTCCGAGAACCCCTAGGGTAGGATGAGTCGTGTACCCCTATGCACATTCAAGTTTGTATTATGGTTCGAAAAGAACCATGATTGTGTGTTGCTTTCTTTTATTTGTCTGTGTTTTGATATCAGTCGCCCTTTTTGCCCTAGGCAACAAGTACACGACTATATCACCTGCCTTATTTTGTTGTTTATGTTTGGCCCTTATGGCACTTATTTGTTTGCACTTGCACTATAGAACCCCCTTTAGGCATTCCCCCCTCTATGCTACTTTTCCCTCTCATCTCGCTCATCAACTGAAGGCTGGCAAGACAATATGCACCAAGGATTCTACTTTCGGCGACCAACTAGCACTCAAGACTTTTTGCTACAGCTTCCTCGACCCAGTGCAACCTCGTAGAGTTATATTTACCCCCCAAAGATCAGAAACCCATCCCTAGACCCCTCGAGACTTCACCCGAATCATTAACCATGTTCTTAACCCATAGAATTGCAAGACAACCAGTTAAGCCTCGTAACCTTGCTCGGCACCGGGTTCGTTATGGAACTAGTGGACATAGTGAACAAACTCATTATCATCTTAAGATAGCACCAAAACTGACGATGCCATAGGGGAGACCAATTTGAGGATATAGGAGTAGAGGACAAATGACTTGATGAGTTTATATCAATGACTTTGAGGAAACATCTGAGACTATTTGATGGTTTATGAGCCTTTCATATTGGAAGATGAACTTGGTGGGATCATGATTATAGATTAGCATAACTTTCAATACCCCTGGAGTAAATTGGATTTTGTAGGACAATTATTATCGCACGATGAAATACTTGGAGGTATAATGATTTGACTTAGCCAAGGGATATTAATAGGAGATAGTTGGCAATACGATGATGACTTGGGGGAAACATGTAAGAATTTTCGTGGAACATGAGGTTTGGATTTAGATAGGTGATCCTAGTGGAGTATAGATGCGGATTGAGTCTACGCGGTTCGGAGTGAATTGTATTTAGACCGATAATCTCGATCATGATACCATGTTTCTCAGTGGACGATAGACTAGGAGATTGGGTTAATTGTCAGAGTTGATTTAGGGATCTATATAAGTATGAACTTGGAGTTTACTTGACCATGATGATGGAAATTGGTGGACTGACTATAGTAAGGATATCCCTTTCAAGTATTTGGGGATTATAGGACATTAGAAGATCATGTGGAACAACATAAACATTGGAATTGTAGAATTAATAAATTATGTAGTGATTAACTGGAGTTAATGGGCTGTTGGAGTTGATTCATAGGAAGGAAACAAGATCTTGGAGTGGCATACAACGTGTTTTATTAGGATAGAGATGCACTACCTTCGAGCTTGGAAGAATAGGCTGAGCACTTGGATTGTCATGTTTAACTCGAGCTTGGAAGCTTGCATACCCATGGACTTTTAGGGGCAGACATACATATGAGTTTGGGGATCGTAGACATGTAAGATTTGTTAGACCCCCTCCCGAAAGTCATGAGGATATGATGGGTGATTGGAGTTGATCTATACAAGTTGATTCTTTCATTCAGACAATGAGGTTTGTTTGAAGGACTAGGTAGTACAAATGGCATCTCAGGAATTGTGCTCAAGGATGAGATGATAAACGTTCACTCACACACTAGAATCCTTCAAACCCTTAAGCCCTACCAAGCCACAACACAGTTGGATCATGACCACGGGCTTTGGCTCTAGGTCGAGAAGACCTTGGCCAATACTCAACCACCGCCAATACCCCAGCCTAATTTACGTACCCCATACACTGCATGGAGTACTAGGACAAGATAGTTGCCATCTTTACTTGGTAACCTACTTGTCTATCGAAGATGGAAGAGGAGCCGTTCAGATGGTTAGGGGACATTTGAAGACCGTCATGCCAAGGAGGAAGGACTATACCGACCGCCGTCGTCAAGAAGTAAACTTCTGCATCGAAGACCATGTGCACCTACGGGTCACTCCTCTGAGAAGAACCAAGCATTTCCATGTCAAAGAGAAGCTCACACCAAGATTATCGACCCCCTTTTTAGGACACTACAAGACGAAGAGAAGGCGGTTACTAGATGGAGTTGCCACCTAAGTTACCCATTGTGCACAACGTTTTCCCACACAACACAACTTCGGGAGTATTTCCAAGTTCCTAACTAGACCGACCTCGACCAGGACATCAATCACCAAACCATTGACCTTTAGCCCGATCTGACCTTACACAAGCTACCCATTGACGACCTGGATCAAGCAGAACATTATACAAGAAGTTACACCATCAAGTACTTCAAGGTTCCGTGAAGCACCACTCGGAAGCAGAAGCAGCAGGAGGACGTGACGACTGCCCAGATCTAAGTTCCGTACTCCTTTCCATGCCTAGTTTGGGAATCTCGGGGACGAGATTCTTGTAAGGGGGGTAGGTCTGTCACATCCTGATTTTCATGCCACAACACTTAAGATAATAAATCATGATAAATTGTGGTTTGACAAAAACTTTTGAGTGTTTGGTCTTTGCTTGATTTGATTTTAGTCTGCTGTTTGCAAGTGCTCTAAAAATCAAATAATTCCTCCAACTCTTATACTCCTTCTCCTTGATCCAAAACCTTGCCCAATGATCATGCCATGTGTGTAGGAGATAAAAATAATTTTTCCCAAAAAGTATTTTCTAAATTAGGTTTTCCAAAACCCCTGAAGTGAGACTTGAACTACAAGTACTTAATTAAGGGTGTGAAAAATCTTTCAAAAATTATATTTGACTCCTATTAGATATAGGACTCCCAAAAACCACAAAAAAAATATTATTTTCAAAGTTATTTTGATATTTTCTTTAAAGGCTTTTTATTAAGGCCAGAAATGGTCTTTAATAGGTGAAAAATATTTTAACGTTTCAAAAATATTTGAGAAAATTTAGGGAATCTCACTGGACATATATTGTCCATATATAAGAGTTTCAACACATGGTCATGTTCAAAATATTGGTCAAACCCCTCAAAAACCCTTTCTGGATATTTCAAGCTTTTGAAATATTTACAAAGGAAATATTCTTCATAAATTCGAAATAAAATCTATCATGTCACATATGACACATTTGATGATCTTGCCAAGCCTCATGCCTTGAAGATCAAGGAAACATCATCCAATCCCCTCAAAACCATTTCTGTCCAGTCTGAAGTTTGAGCAACTCGACATTTCCAAACATGTCCAAATGCTCTCAAACTTGGTGCACATGCTCAAATGGTGTAATTATGCATTTGGACCAAATAGCACAAGTTGGAGAGGAGGATATCTTAATCAAAGTGCCCCAAAACCCTTTCTGACCAGATCCAAATTTGAACAATTCTACATTGCCAACTTTTTACTTGTGACCTCAAATTTTGTGGACATTCTCACAACCTCAAATGATGACACTACACCAAGTTGTGCAGCAAGGAATAATGATTTGCATGACTAAATCTTGGAAAAGCCATTTCTGTTGATTTCTAGGGTTTACCAAAGTTACATTGGCCACTTTGCCCAAATGAGCTCAAATTTGGTGGAACACCCTAATTATATGTTCCATTTCACCCTGTTAATCCTCATGTCAAGTGGAATCCATTTGCTTGACCAAACTAGCATCAAACACCTTCTAGCAGAATGTCAAATTGCATGTGTCAACCCCTTCCACTAATCTCCATGAGCTGAATTTTTTCCCACAGCCTCACCTGCTCCTCCTCTACCTCCTGCGTGCTTTGCTGCCCAAGGAGCAATGATTAAGGGGGGCAGAGAACCATTTTTTCTCTCTGGACAACCACTTTCCCATCCCTTTCTCATCTCTCTCCCACTCCCGGCAAGTTACAAAGCATCCAAAGCCTCCCTCCCTCTTGTTTATTCTTCGCGGAGATGCCAAACACAAGTGGACGCGCGGGTGCGCACGAAAAGCTGTGTACGCCGGCCATTTGCGTGCTCTAGAGCACGAGGCAGAGCAGGCGACCGTTGACGCCGCATCCCCCGACCACCTCGAGCCTCCCCCTTGCGCCAGTCAAGGTGCCTCGACGTCCGCAACACGCCACCACGCTGGCCCCCTCCTTCCCCTCTCTGTCCTGCCCGTGCCGCGCGTGCCTAGAGCCGCCTGAGCCCACCAATGCACGTGCGAGCTCGTGGCTCCACCCAGCGCTCGCCCCTCTCTCTCTCTCTCTCTCTCTCTCTCTCTCTCTCTCTCTCTCTCTCTCTCTCTCTCTCTCTTCCTGGCGCCCTACTCCACCCCACGAACGCCATAGACAACCCCTTGCCCTCTCTCCTGGCCGTCCGAGCCGTTGTCGTGGCCACCCGTGCACCACGGCCACGGTGAGCCATGGGTCGGCTACTTAAGGCCGTCCTAGGCCCTCCTCTTCACTCCATTTGCTCCCCTCTCTCCTAGAGCCCTCTGGACCAAGCCACACCCCTAATCGTGCCCTCCATAGCCCTCCATGGCCGGAGAACCGCCGCCAGCCCCTGGCTAAATTCGGGGTATCCCGAGCCTCCCTTCTCTCCCTAACCACTCTAGTGCCCTCATACCACCACCTCGAGGCCCTCCATTGCCGTCGTTCATCCCCGGGAGCGCCGCGCGCTCGTGGCCAAAGATGGCCGATGGCCTCCTCTGCGACCGTCCAAGCCATCGCCACTACGGCCCTCATCGGCATGCGCAAAACACCTAGGTGGATGTGGCACAGCCTCCTGAGCCCATCCATAGCCAAAGCATCGCCGGAGGTGCCCCGTAGCGCTGGCAGTCGTCGTCGGGGCTCTCTACTCCCTCGGCCAGGCGAGCGCGCAGGAGGAAGACAAAGATGAAGGCCCTGCAGGCAGACCCCGCTCATCAGTGGCCCAGCCACCAGGCCACGCTGGCAAGTGGAGGCGGGTTCGCCATCTCCCGCGTCCCCGTAGCGAAAGCGCACTACGCCTGGGCACCTTTGACGTCGCCCTGTCGTCCGCATGGCCGAGCCGCTGGGCCGACCCAGTGCATTGCGGTGCTAAATTGCGCCCTGTGCACACTTTAGGTATAAACCAGATCTTCTTCTTTTTCTTTTCCAGTTAATTTCTAAAATCCATAGTTAACTCTTTTCCTGTCCAAATTTGATGATTCAAATTTCTACTAGCTCCATAAATCAGGTTCTATTTAATGGGCTATAGTGGACATTTTCATTGTTCTTGGGTCTCACTGGATCCTTTAAAAAGGTCATTTATCCACATAAGTCCACTTTAAAAATCCATATTATATTCATTTCAACTCCAAATTCAGTGAAACCAATTTCTAGATGTTTCTAAAATCATGCCTAATTTAATGGGTAATTTTACTCATTTTATAAAAAGGCATTTTGCAGAGAACTTGCAGATCCATTAAATCCTTTATATCCTTCATATTGAAATGTTACAAAATATCCACTTATCCAATTCCATTGAAATCACTTTGGTGATTCCTCATATGACCGGAGGTATCCTAGAAAAGTCCAACTCACACTTTTAGAGCACTTTTATTTTTGCCTTGTTGTGTTTCTTATTGTGATTGTTTCCGTCGTTAGTTGGCGACGTAGACGGAGTACCTGGAGATGGACCAGAAGGTTTGAAGACTCTAAAGGACAAGGCAAGCAACCCTTTGACCATGTCTATGAAACCCTTTTTATGCATGTCATATAGCACTTTATTATTGTTGCATCAGAATCATGATGAGATGGTAGCCACTTCGATGGGTTGCCTTTGTTTCCTCCTTGTTGATACTTGCATTGTACATGACCCTACCTTCCTATGAGGGTTATGCGGGTGGGAGTAGATAGGATGCTAAAGTAGTTGCTACGCAAATGGGACGGGTATGCATGGTGTTGGAAACAAAAGTAAACTCAATGACTTTTTGAAAATCCCGTCGGGTGCCACTAATGCCGGAGGGAGATGGTGAGCTAGGTAACCACTTGATAAAGAAGTGGTGTACCAGAGCAAGTTGTGTGGGAGTGCTTTCGACAAACGGATTAGATTTAAGATTTGTCGACTATCCCAACCTTACATGCGCAACCACTCTACCCTTATATGGGAAAGGGCATTATTGATTACCTAGGTCGATACTAGCATGGTGTCCACATTACTAGTGATGGGGGTGACATGAGGTCACTCTCGGGACAGGGTCGTGCCAGGTAGGGTCGTCGTGACTGTTTTTACAGGGCACCAGACACACCGTTGGTACCCCGTGCTTGTGGTATGTGATGAATATGGGAGCGAGGCTCCACAATTTTAAGATGTGAAATGTTGGGCAAGGGGGTTACTACCAATCGAGTGGACTCTATGTTAGTGTCGTCTAGGGAAAGATAGTGATCGGGTGCTTACCCCGGGTACTTGAGGTACCGCGGGTCGTGGATGACACAAAAGTTCCCCGAATCTTGTGGGTAAAGTGTGCAACCTCTGCAGAGTGTAAAACTATTCGAATAGCCATGTCCACTATCAAGGATAGTTGGGCGGTGCTGCTTAAATTATGTCCAGAGTTTTAGAAACTGCGTGTGTTTGTGTTGATGAAACTATTTGGGTTAAGTCAGATGACTTGACACGGTGATCAATTTGGATTGGTGTCCAACTCTGCTTATGTTGATATCTGTAACTTGTTCATACGGATATCTGTGCCCTCATGATGCATACTTTACAGGTTGATAGATCATGTCATTGCACTCAAAACTAGCTTTCTGCAAACTACCTACTTAGTGCTATATCATTGCATTATTGTGCCTTGTTCCAATCATGGGTTGCTTGCGAGTACATTCAAAGTACTCATTGGCTTGCCACTGGTTATTTAATTGGCCAAACATGGAAGAACAGGAGTTCAAAGAGGAATTCTTTGGAGACGAACATGCGAACTAGGACGCTTTCCCAGTCAGAATGCCTGTAGGGTTATGGCAGATGGCATGGGTTCTACTTATCAACGAAGATTTCCACTGCTTAAGTTTAATTGGTATTCAGCCCTTGTGGCTTTATCTATGTAAGACTTGACCATAATGGTCATAATTTGTGTAAGACAGTATGTATGGATGTAAGACTATTGTTATTCAGCTTCTGTGTGTTCAGTGAGCATTGATCTCTGGGACCACTGTACACGTGTACTCGGTGATCACGACTTATGAGTCGGGGTCCCCACAAGTTGTTTCATTCCGGTGTCAGGTGCAAATTATTCCAGTACCGGATGATTGTGTACCCGCTTGAAACTTCTTTCATCTTCTTATAATGCTCTCTATGTGTTTCATTTATTCAACTCGAGAGATACTTATGCTTCATCCCCTGAGTTGACCATCCGATACTCGACTTTGTTAAGTCCGTCGTTACATCATTTTCCTCCTTGTCCTCTTCATAAGTAGGATACAAATCCTGAAGGAAGAATGAAAACTTCGTCAGGATGCACTGATGCAGAGAAATTAAATATCAATGACATGGACCGGCCTCTTCGGGAAGAGCAACCAAGTACTAAAAGATCCGTTAGATTTATAGCTAGACCATTCCCCCCTTACCCGACCTCTTAAATCTCGGGACGAGATTTCTTTGAGTGAAGGAGAGTTGGAACTTATAATTAAGCTACTGTGATCTCCCCTCTAATCATGCCAAGTCGTCATGTTTTGCAAGCTTAAGTGCCACTAGCTCAAAGTCAAGGTCAAATTTAAATTTAAATTGCAGGTAAAAACAATATTTCTTGGAACAGTAAAACAAAGATGTTGGTGTTGTTGCAAATATTCCCTAAGTAATTTCCAAGATGAAACCAACATCATTTGGATTCCCAAAATTCCCATGGAATTAATTAAGTGGATCAACCACAACTAATTGGGCCATTCCAAATTAAACAATTGGTTTAGCATTTCAAAATAAATTTAAACTTTGTGTGCTAGCTCAAAATATTGCCTAATATTTATGTGCTAAATTTCATGTTCAAACAATCATTTGGTATTAAAATAAAATAGGAAATAGAAAGAAAATAAGAAATAGAAAAATAAAAAGAAAAAGAAAAAGAGAAAACCCCCACTTTGCACTTGGGCCTCTAGTACGCAGTGAGGCCCAGCCCACCAGCATCCCCTTCTTGTTCCTCCTATTCACCCGAGCGCGGTGGATGCCACAGCGACATCCATGACTTGGATCAGCCACGAGGCAGCCATCCAGAGGCCCCCGACGCTCCATAAGGAGCCCCACAACCCCTGATAAACTCTAGCGCCATTCCTCACCTTCCCCATGCCGCTTTTCTTCTCCCACACGCTTGGCTGAACCACCGTCGCCATGGCCTTTGTCCCGCGCATAGCCACCATCCTCCGTGGGCCTAAGATCGTGTCCAAGAGGATTGTTGTGCGCCGCTGCTTTGTCTGCACCACAGGGTGCGATGTGCTAATCCACCACATCGCGACACTATCGTGGACCTTCCTTGACTCCACATGTCGGTCGCCATCATCGATTCTCCTCCACTATAGCGCCTCTCCGAGCTTGGATTCGTGCTCGACCAAGATCTTCACCCTAGCCCTAGCTCCCCACCATTGTGTCTCATTGCCGCCATGGCCTGAGACCATTCTACTCGTGCCAGTGGATGTCGAGCACATCATTCTGCTCTTGTAGATCCCAGGAGGCCATAGCACTTCTCCCCTCTATTGTTCGTTCGCTGTGGCATCGCTGCCACACGCGCATGAGCTTCGGGCTCTGCTCTGCTTGTCGCCGCCGTCGGCACAGGCCATCTCTAGCAGCCCGGCGACCACCCTTAGACGCACAATGCTGCCAGCTACCCATAGAGCCCAGCCATGGATCCAACCATTGTCGAAAACGGCCGACCAAGCATCGCCGTCGCGTACTGCTTAGCGCCGATGGCCCAATACCGGTTAGCCGGTGTGGCGTAATTGTTGGAAAACATAGTAGAAGACAAAAAAATTTCATGCCTACGCACACCCAAGATCAACATGAAGATGCATAATGGGTTGGGATTACGAGCGTTACCGTCACCGAGTTGCAGTGGAAGAAGAACGTGTAAGTGTAGATCATACTTGGAGTCCCTCAAACTAAAGATGAATGATCCCGTGAACCTCTATGAATAGTCCCTCGAACCGAAGATCGAAAGTACGACCTCTCTACTTGGTTGCAAGCATGCAGCCTTCACGATCTGGTAGCGCTTTGCCGTCCAGAGCTAATCGTTGCCGGAGAATTAGAGGGAGGAGGTTAGAACCACACAAGGCTTATAATTATGAGGACAAGAGAATTATCCTAGCTCTAATTAGTCAACTAGGACCAACTAGAACTAGAACTAGAAGAACTGGAGGAGGCTCCAAAACTTATGCAAACAACAGAGCAGAAACCCCTAGTATATATGGATTAGTGGAGGAGGGGGCATCTACCAAGGAAGGAAAGACCCTCCTTGGGTCGCCGGCCGAGGGGAGGAGTAGGAATCATACTTAGTCCAATTCGCCCCCCCTATATGGCAAGGGGGCGCCACTTCCTTATGGGCCCTTATGGCCCATAATTCCTTCCACCAGTTGGCCTTTTAAGGCCCGTTAATATTTAAGTTAAATATAAAATGTTCCAAATACTTCCAGACCATTTTATATATGTTTCGACATCTCCAAAAACATTTTCCACCTATATATAATTTATCGGTATTACCCGATATTCACCGAAACCCTTCTAGTGACCCTGAGTCGCTTCCTGGTCCTCCGGAACTATTCAGAATATTAATGAAACAATTCCACAAATAATTTCTCATCACTTCCTTCCTATTAACACTCAGCAGATTGTGACAACACTAAGCTTGTGACATCGTAGGTTTGGTAATTCACCGACATGAACAAAATCGTTCATTAAATGACCGATAGTGGAACCATGGACGTACATATCGATCCATGTGAGTACACGAATGATATTCGTGTGAACCTTTGGTTATCATGTGATGTTCCCTTTGCTTCACGATATTTCACAAACCCGGTATGCATCGGTATCCTCCTAAGTCATCACCACGCTCACTATATTGAAATCCTCGCTACTGGCTTTGTTCTTCTTTCTTGTTATTATGTTCCAGCATCCCCGTGACGAAGTCACATGTTTCTGTCCAGACGATGCTTGATGCCATCACACCGAGAGGGTCCTAAGAATATCACTCCATCATTGAAGGAGAAGATCCCACTCTCGAGCTATCTAGTCCCTTGCCAAACTTGTTGACGAACCTGTAAGTTCTCGTTATGATCACCGTGTTACAGGTGACATTTGAGAAACCCCAAAGTCCACCATACGATAAGAAGTGACTACGACTCTCATGGTCTAAGGAGCAAAGCCACACATTAACACTCTGTGTCATTATGATTGATTGTAGACGATATTAACTCAATTCATAACAAATAAGATTGGGTCGATTAAATATGATCGTTCTTCCAACGTCGTAACACTGGTACGTGTCGGTCCTAAACAAACGGTTTTTAACCCCTTTCCGCGACGGCATTCGGAACCGTCGCCAAGTGAGTGTGGGTGATAGGGGGATCCTTCCCACACGACCTAGAAACCGTCGGGGATATGCCGTCCTGGCACACACACTCGGCAAAATGAGGTTCGTGTGCGACCGGCGAGCACTCAAATACAGAAATACGTACAGTAATGCTAAAAAATTCACTTATACAGGCGAAATCATTTCTGGTCGTAAGTACATCCCACACAGTGTCGATGTACAGAAGTAGGGGATCTACTTTGCACCCCTATACCTGTGCACAAGCAGTCAGAGCCACGCCTGCGGCCACACTTAGCAGGGCAGAGGAAGGAGGACGAAGCCACAAGACGATCAAAGTAACGCCAAGATAGAGACCCAAAGAGCAAGAGGGCGAGGTGTACTCCCCCGGCAAGACCCTTGCCGGGCGGCCCCCACGGCCCCGGCAAGGGCCTTGCCGGGGCAACTTGCCCAACACCAACGAAGCGTGCCACCCTTGAGCCCGAGGTTTCGAACATCGTCAACCACACTGGAACCAAGGCTCGGGAGGCACCTCCATGGTGGCATGCAGATCTTTGTGAAGATCATTAAACACACAGAATCAGATGAGGACCAAAAGACGAGACCTCCGGCAACATCCTTGTCGGGAACGACCACAGTGCCACGACAAGACCCTTGCCGGGGACATCAGCAGGGCCACAACCAGGCCCACGCACACCAAGACCCCACCGCCGTTCCCATGCAGCTGCCAACCCAACTAGCCAGGTGGGCACTTGTGTGGCGACATGCGGTCCCGAGGCCAACTCAGCAAGCACCTGCGTAGTGGCATGCAGATCTTCGTGAAGACACCGCCATCGCGCCAGCTCAGCAGCCTGCCAGCCTACATGGCGCTGCCCACCTTGCTGGCTGGACGCGTGTCGAGGCAGGGCAAGGAGGCAACAAAGCGAGGGGACACCCTAGGGGCGCTTTTAATGTGTCTTGTCCCGTAATGACAAGCGATAAGCTTGTACACTGTACCCTTTCCACCTCCTGTGTGCCACTGTGGTGCCTTCTTCGACTATAAAAGGAGGCTCGAGGCGTATTGGAGAGGGATTCAGCTCTTTGAGCAAACTCACACATCGTAGCTAGCTCAAGAACGCTGAAATACACACCAAAGCAGGATTAGGGTATTACGCGATCTCCGCGGCCCGAACCTGGGTAAACGACCTTTGTGCTGGCTCTTAGACCCGCTCTTCTCACAACACCGCGCCCGCCGATCATAGTAGGGATTCCGTAGATCCCATAGGTGTCGTTCTCACCAACATCTTTGGCGCGCCAGGTAGGGGGCGCGGTTGTGAAAATCTGGTCTAGCAGCTAGTCTATCAGTTCTTCATCGCCATGGCTCCCAAGAGGAAGACGGCGACGACAATCGGTTTATCCGGAGCCGGACTGCCCGTACCGGTGCGGGTGAGTAGCGGGCCGGTCGCGGATAGAACCCGAGGCGCGACCCGCGAACACCCACATCGCCCTGGCGGTCCAGACCTGGCGAGCGGCGCCGTTCGTGCGCAAGACGACGGGCCGCACGCTGCAAATTCCAGAGACGGAATTGGGCCCCCGGTAGGCGGCGCGGGGCCCTCCAAGGGCGGCACCATGACACCCACCGGTGGCGCGGCGACCTCCAAGATGTCTGCGCCGGCTCCCACGATGCGCTCTTCCCAAGTCGTGCGCGACGAGTAGCGTCACCACACTAGTGACCCGGGCGCCGACCTGGGAAGATTCCAGTGCACCCTTCACAAGATGAGGGAGGCCAGCATGCACGCCGAGCTACAGGCGAAAATGGCGGACAACAGCAGGGCCGTGATAGAGCTCCTTCTAACGTTGTTAGAAGTCGGAGCACGTCACGATCCACTCAGCTTTCGCCGCCGCCCACACCAGCAGAAGCTCTGGCGCTTGCAGCTGCTCCTCGACTTTCCTCCTGTTGCGGAGAAGCTCGACGAATGGAGAGCCACCGTCCGGAGCCTCGTCGGCATCACCAACAAAGATGAACCGCGACTAGCGGGGCCCGTAGGCCGATGCTCCATCGAGCCACCACATGCCTGTGGGGGAAGAGCCGGAGGTGATGCAGCCACGGTGCGCTCTCCTCCCCCACGCCCGTTACCGCGTATGTCGATCCGTCGTGATGATGCTGGCGATAATATTTCCATAGCGTCGTCCGATATGCGGATCCACCGCGATCAACGCCAAGTTCTTCGGGAGCGAGCCCTTGAAGACGCTCGAACCACCATCGAGCGCCGGCTTGATGCACGCCACCAGTCCGATAGGTAGGCATGGCCCACTATGGACCACCCGGCACTGGGAGGCTATGGTAGCCTACCTTACAAGGTGGGTTGCCCAGCCTTTACCCGTGAGCTGCGGCAGTTCCAGTGGCCCTCCCACCGCACATTCAAGCCCAGCCTTTTTGATACGTCGGCGAGAAGTACAACGGCAAGACTCACCCGTCAGAGTTCCTCAGCATGTACACCATTGCGATGCAAGCTGCTGGAGCCCGCGACGACAAGGTGATTGCCAATTACTTCCCGTTGGCGCTTAAGCCCAACGTAATGTCATGGTTGATGCACTTGCCAGCGGATTCCATTTCTTCTTGGTCGGATCTGTGCCATGAGTTTGTTGGTGCCTTTACTGGAGGCCATCAAGCTCACGACCAGGCAAGTGATCTGCACATCATCCCCCAGAAATAAGGGGAGAACCTGCGCAAGTACATCCAGAGGTTCGGTCGGGTGCAGTACAACATCCCAGACGTTCACCCTGCCGCCGTGATCAGCGCATTCCATCAGAATGTGCGTAACCCCAAGATGCGTGAAGAGCTGGCGATGAACAAGATCAGAGATGTGGCCGAACTTTATGTTCTGGCTGATAGGTGCGCTCGAGCTGAACACGGGAGGAAGTACCCGACGAGGACGTCGGTGTGGAAACCGACTCCACGGACGATGCCGCCGCCACCCCAACGAAGAAGGGCCGGCACCATAACAGAAAGCGCAAGGGCAAGGCCGTGCTTGCCGTTGAGGGATCCGATCACATGGTGCTTCCAAGAAGGCCAAGGCAAGTGACCCCGGCAAGGAAGTTGCCGGGTGTGCCACTTGTCGGGCCTTGGCAGCTGCCGACAAGCCAGGAAGCTCCGACAAGCAGTATTGCAAGATCCACCGCACCAAGGGCCACGACCTCCAAAACTGCCGACAAGTTGATCTGCTTGCTGAGAAGCAAAAAGCTGAGTATGATAGGCGGGACAAGGAGAAAGGCCAGGACGGTGTTGAAGGATCCGACAAGAAGCGTGGCGGCCAAGGAGGCTGCCGCGGCAATGATAACCAGCAGGAGAGGCCTGCCCGGGGCCGCGACAAGAAGCAGGAAGACGATGATCATGACGAGGACGACGAGTCCGGTGACCACGAGTTCCAAAAAGCTAAGGAGGCCATGTGCGTCGACGGTGGCGCCTCGCTGCACACCTCTCACCGCCAGCTCAAGCAATGGGCGTGTGAGATCACAGCGGTGGAGCCATCACTCGACGCGCGGAAGACACTGAAGTGGTCCAGCACGCCTATCATCTTTGACACCGAGGACCACCCTGATCGCACTACTGCGGTCGGGTGCCCGCCGTTGTTGGTTTCACCAACGATCCGCAACCTCAAGGTGACGAAGATGCTAGTTGACGGTGGGGCCGGTCTGAACTTGATCTCGCCTGTTGTGGTCAAAAGGCTGCAAATTCCTGATGGAGACCTTGAAGAGGCGGGCACATTTCAAGGGGTCAACCCGGAAAGGAGTCAGCCGAAGGGCAAGGTCACGCTGCCCGTGACGTTTGGAGGCGAGTTGAACTACATGATGGAGAGGATTGTCTTTGATGTGACCGAGATCCCCTTGCCCTACAACGGGATCCTCGGCCTCCCGGCACTGGCCAAGTTCATGGCGGCGTCACATTACGCCTACAACACGCTGAAGATGCCTGGGCCAATGAACATCATCACCGTCCCCTCTGACAAGAAGGATGCGCTGATCTACGCTGACCAACTCTACCGGGAAGCAGTTGCAGCGACTGCCGCCAAGGCACTTGCTCTTGCCGCTAAAGCCTCGGCAGGGAAGAAGAACGGCGAGACCTCTCACACCCACTCCGGCAAGCGCACCTCTTCGGAGTGCTGTGCTTCCGTCGAGGACGTGCCGGAGAGCTCCACTGGCAAGAGCAAGAGATCCAGAGCTGCACCACCAGAGACCAAGAAGGTGTCCATCTAGGAGGATGGCACGGGAGGGGCTTTCACCATAAGCTCCACCCTCGATAGCAAATAGGAAGGCGGGCTCGTCACTTTCCTACAGGCGAATGTCGATGTGTTTGCATGGCAAGCATCTGACATCCCCGGCGTTCCCAGGGAGGTGATTGAGCACCATCTTGCTGTGTGTCCTCATGCGTGGCCCGTCAAGCAGAAGGTCAAGAACCAAGCTTTGGAAAGACAAGAGTTCATCACAGAAGAGATCAGAAAGCTAGAAGTGGCAGGCTTGGTGAGAGGAGTGGTCCATCCGACATGGTTGGCAAATCTGGTGGTGGTGCGCATGGCAAACGGGAAGTGGAGGCTGTGTAATGATTACACAGATATCAACAAAGCTTGTCCAAAAGACCCTTTCCTGTTTCCGCGCATTGACCAGATTGTTGACTCCACGGCCGATGTGACCTGCTATCATTCCTCGACGCCTACTCAGGATACCGTCATATTTTCATGACGAGAGAAGATAAAGAGAATACATCATTCATCACCCCATGTGGTACGTATTGCTTTTTACAGATGCCTTTCGGGTTGAAGAGTGCTAGCTCGACCTTTGCAAGAGCAGTCTGTCGGAGTAATGGGCCACAGGTAGCCCAACCCGAGTCCCTGAACATTTCAAGACTTTGAGCCGGTTGCGCCCCATGAGACTCCCGAATGAAGCGCCACCTTCTGGTGGCTGGATGGATCAACAGCCGGCTGCCAGAAGACAGCCAAGTACCAGAAGACGGCACCAAGACGGGCCGATTCCTAACAGGCGGCCTCCGGAGAGGCCAGCGCCTAGCAGGCGCCCCCCGCGCCCTCAGAGTCTGCGCCCCTCATCAAGAGGACAAGACAGGGTGAGGCTACAGTATAGCCCATCACCCGCGAATCCCGGGTGCGGCGTGGCCACAGCTCCCCATACAGGCGGAGATCTCCGCACGACGCGACACTGTTGCCACTCCACCCATGACGTCACCCCTGTCAGCCGGGGCCTGCTACCACGACGTCCTGTCGGTACGGCTTGCCGATAGCGGGCCCTACCAGGCAGCGAGGGCCCGTAGGTAGGGCTGGGTGTTCGGTTCCCCCGAACCGAACGGTTCGGTGCTTCGGGTTTTAATGAATTTCGGTTTCTAGATTTGGCAGACCGATCGGTTCCCTATAAAAATACTAACCGAGAGTTCGGTGCACCGATGCTTCGGTTCGGGTCTCAGTTGAGACCGAACAACTGAGTAACTGACGAAAATAAAACTGAGCAGGAAGGAAGATCGAGGAAAAATGACAACGACGAAGATTAGTTGTGGCAAAAATCGAATCAAAAACCAAATCCTCACATCCGTGCGCAAAAATCAAATCAAAAATCGAAGATCTGCAGCATGGATCTGCGCTTGGTAGGGGGAAGAGATGGTCGCGCCTCGCTGGTCATCTTCCGCCTCCACGAGCAGCACCACTAACGCCGTCACCCCGGGGATGGATATAATCAGAGGTACATGGCTGAGAGGTGGAAGTGGAGCCGCCGCCGCCGGACGCGGGGATGGATAGAAGTCAAAGGTAGTGGGCGACTAGGTTGCGGTGGTCGAGGTCGAGGCACAGACAGGCGCGGGCGGCGGCTAGGGTGCGGTCAAGCGTTATGCTGCTGATGTGAATGCGGTTCGCTCTATCGAGGTTCTGTAGTTGGGCTGTGGGCCGTGGGCTACGTATGTAGATTTCTTGTGAGTTGACAATTACTTCGGTACTTCGGTGTGTTCGGTTACTTGATACAAGCACCCGAATCAACCGAAGAAATTTCGGTTCTCCAAATTGGCTGACCGAAGTTACGAGCGAACGAATCGGTTTCGGTGCATTCGGGTCCAGTCTCGGTTAGTTCGGGCCGGTACTTCGGTCATCGGTTTATATGCCCACCCCTACCCGTAGGGCGGCTTGGCCCGACCAGTCGGATCTAAGGGGATCCATCTCCTGGCGATCAGCCGGACCGCTCCTCGAGGCTCGTGCACCATTAACCAGACTAGACACGGCGGGGCTACAGTTATCTCCCACCAGGCGACGGGACTGCAGCCATGCCTGACCCGACCAAGCCTGCGTCATTAGCCTCACGGCTGCAGTGATCAGCCACCAACCAGACCCACCAGCGGCGGAGGCGGCCTGTCGGCTCCGTACCAGACCAGTCAGCGGGGCCCACCAAGCGGTGGGCCCCAGCAGCCGGCGGAGAAGCCGGAGTCGAGAGACACTGACAGCCGAGTCCTACACCCAGCCAAGTTACCATTGTACCCCTGGGGGGTAGGCCTATATAAACCCCCCAGGGCACCCATGCAAAGGGTTTCCAACCTGTTAGAACTAGACTCACACATAGAGGAAGAAGAGAGCGAGCCCTGCCTCCTTCGACCTCTAGCATACAACTCAAGGAGCACCATTGTACTCACTAGTGCCTTAGAGATCATGCGAAGACCCCGCAAAGCAGAACTAGGGGTGTTATCTCCTAGGAGAGCCCCTAACCTGGGTAAAGTGCACCGGCATTCGTGTCTACGCCTCATCCCGCTTCCAGGCATCGGTGACGGTCTACTCGCTCCCACCATGATAAGCCATCCTTTGGCATATGTCGCACCCAACCCTCGACATTTGGCGCCCACCGTGGGGCGAGGAGCACCATCGTTCGGAGACCTGTTCTGGACGAGAACCTTGTTCCTTCCTGGCGAGCGCAGCCAGCCAAGCACGCCCGATGGCGTCAGCACCGCACGACGCGGAGATCGCCTGTGCAGCAAGCTGCCTCGCCAATCTTGTTGGTGAGATCCGCCTCTCCGACGACCCTACATCCGACGCAGGCACCGACTGCCCTGAGATCCGCCTCGTCAGCCTCCTCGACCAGCTCCATGTCGCCAGTGAGCCTGCTATGGACTTGGAGTCTGTTGGCTCCACCGACCTGATGATCGTCGACTCCGATATGGCGTCGCTTGACACGTTCCCCACAACGTGGTGGTCTACGACGAGACGCCTCCTCGCGAGCACAGCGGCGGGAGCACCGTCACGGAGGTTCTTGTCATTAAAAGTGGGGAGCACTTGGACGGAGGCGTTCGAGACCCGCTCGATGCGGCGCTGCGAGACTTGTCGGCGCCCATCCCAGAAGACGCAGACGCTGAGACGCTGGAAGCACGCTGCGTCCAGATCATCGAAAGCGCCAACCGACTGGCCAGCATGCGACGCCTCTCAGAAGCCTACCGGTGCAAGATGGACCGAGCCGTCGGCGGCACGCCGGCTCCTGAGGGGCCTAGCCGCATCGGCTCGATCCGGCAGTGTGGCGCGACCATCGCCAGCATGTTCGGGATGGATCGTCCCGTCTACGCCACACCTGCGGAGAACATATGAGCTGCCCAAGCGGCAGCATATGAGCTAGACAAGCTCGAGGGCGACGAGCGTCGCCACATGACGGAGCGCGTCCAGCAGCTCCTTGACGCGGCCGCCGAGCAGCAGGAAGCCGACTGCTGCACCGAAGCGCCCATCTGGTGAAATGACATCCGCCCCCTCGCCAGGATCACGACGCGAAATCTCGGACGCTGACTAGTGGCGCCCATGGTAGAAGAGGCAATGAGCCGGCTGCCAGCCGCGGTCGGACTCGCCTCTCCATCGAGCGTGACGCAGAAGGCCGCCCCCGAGCTGTGGAGCGACAAGCCGAACTGTCTCCTCCTCAGCCTCGTGGAGAGAGGCATCCCACTCCGCCGCCTATCACACACCAGACACTTGGCGACCGCCTTGGCCGCCGGGAAGGACTCGGGGAGGACGCCGCCCGCCACCGGATCGACCGCCTCAACCGGTCCCTGGTGCTAGAAGAAGAAGACGCATTGGGTCCACCCTCCTTTGGCCCTCGAATCCGGGATGATGAGCCCTTCCCTCGAGGGTTCACGCTTCCAAGAGATACGCCCAAGTACATCGGCTCCGTGAAGCCGGAGGACTGGCTGGTCGACTACTCTATGGCCGTCAGCATAGCGAACGGCAACAAGCGCGTTGCTATGAAGTACGTACCGCTCATGCTCCAGGGCACAACCCTGATGTGGCTCAACAGCCTGAAGCCCCGCAGCATCAACAGCTGGGTTGATTTCATCGAAGCCTTCATCCGCAACTTCACCAGCACGTACAAGCGGCCTCCTAAGCCCCGACAGCTCTCCTTGTGCATCCAAGGGCCCAGCGAATCCACTCGCAACTATCTCACGCGCTGGGCCGAGCTGCACAACTCCTGCGAGGGCGTGCACGAGGTGCGGGCCATCGAATACTTCACCACCGGGTGCCGAGAGGGCACCCTCCTCAAGCACCGACTTCTCTACGACGAGCCGGCGACCCTCGACGAACAACTAATCATTGCAGACAAGTACGCCACGGCCGAATCCTCCATGAAGGCGGAAATCCAAGTTGATGCATCCGGCAAGATGGCTCCTCAGGCTCCCCGGACTCCGGCTGGCGATAGCAGTCGGCGTCAGCAGCAGAATGACAACAAGCGCAAGGCCACACAGCCGACTTCTACCAGCTAGCAGGTGGCGACAGTTGAGGACCAGCACCCGGAAGGGCAGCCTCCGCCCAAGCGTCAGAAGGGCGGCAAGCCCAGTTGGTTGCCCGCCTTCTAAAAGCACAAGTGCTCCTCAGGTGGTTTTGGTAATTAATGTCAACATATCTCTTGTTGGACTAACACGTTTATCTAGTATATTTCAGATAAGTTCAACAATGGAGTGGCATGGACTAAAGGGTGTGGGAACTCCTTCAAGATGCTAAGGACAAAGGATTGGCTAAAGCTTCAAGCTCAAGACTCTTCATTTTACACTTTTAGTGATCCAAGATCACATTGAGTCTATAGGAAAAGCCCATACTATCAAGAAGGGATAAGGTGTTGCTTAATGAGCCTCTTGCTCCATGCGCTTTGTGATATGCTCCAAATCCTCAGCTACCTTCCCACTTCCACATATGACCTAAACCCTAAACCAAATTCGGTCATACCGATTCTTTCTATCCGGCGCCACCGAGTTTCATATGTCATAAGCCACTGCCAAAACCCTAGCAAATCGGTTTCACCGATAGGGATCTCGGTCTCACCGAGATGGGATTGCAATCTCACTGTGTATGTCCATTGTCAAAATCGGTCTCACCGAGTTTAGGCAATCGGTACTACCGAGATTACAATGCAAACTCTCTGGGTAACTCTTTACCAAAATCGGTCCAACCGAGTTTTGTAATCGGTCCCACCGAGTTTGCCTGACCAACTCTCTGGTTAGCCTATTACCAAATCGGTCTCACCGAGATTACGTTATGCCCAAACCCTAACCATATCGGTCCTACCGAGATGCATGTCAGTCCCACCAAAAATCTCTAACGGTCACTAGGTTTACCTTTTCGGTCCGACCGAGTTTGTTGATTCGGTCCCACCGAGATTGGTAAATTGTGTGTAACGGTTGGATTTTGTGTGGAGGCTATATATACCCCTCCACCTCCTCTTCATTCGTGGAGAGAGCCATCAGAAAACATCTACACTTCCAACTCATATGTTCTGAGAGAGAACCACCTACTCATGTGTTGAGACCAAGATATTCCATTTCTACCATATGAATCTTGATCTCTAGCCTTTCCCAAGTTGCTTTCCACTCAAATCTTCTTTCCACCAAATCCAAATCCTGTGAGAGAGAGTTGAGTGTTGGGGAGACTATCATTTGAAGCACAAGAGCAAGGAGTTCATCATCAACACACCATTTGTTACTTCTTGGAGAGTGGTGTCTCCTAGATTGGCTAGGTGTTACTTGGGAGCCTCCGACAAGATTGTGGAGTTGAACCAAGGAGTTTGTAAGGGCAAGGAGATCGCCTACTTTGTGAAGATCTACCACTAGTGAGGCAAGTCCTTCGTGGGCGATGGCCATGGTGGGATAGACAAGGTTGCTTCTTCATGGACCCTTCGTGGGTGGAGCCCTCCGTGGACTCGCGCAACCGTTACCCTTTGTGGGTTGAAGTCTCCACTAACGTGGATGTAGGATAGCACCACCTATCCGAACCACGAGAAAAAACATCCTTGTCTCTAATTGCGTTTAATTTCTCCAAACCCTTCCCCTTACATTCTTGCAAGTTGCATGCTTTACTTTCCGCTGCCTATATGTTCTTTGCATGCTTGCTTGATATGTATTGTGTGTGCTGAAATTGTGCCTAAACTTCACTCAAACCAAAAAGGCTTAAAAACTGCAACTTTAGTACCGAGTGTCTAATCACCACCCTCTAGACACACCCTCTTCTAGATCCTACAAGTGGTATCAGAGCTTTGGTCTCCATTGCCTTGGTTTAATCACCTTTGGAGGAAGATGGATGTGTCTACTTTAGGGAGTCTTAGACATAGAGTGCCTATTCTTGATGAAGAGTATTTTCATGAATGGAGAAATGAGATGCTTGTAATTTTCACTCAATATCATTTAAACAAGTATATTGCTAGTCCTTGTACTCCTCATGTTGATCCTATGCATCCCACTCTAGATGAAGATGTTGACATGATTCGCAATCTTAGAACCGTTGAGCTCATCATTAGAGGATTGCCCAAATACTTGATTTCTAGTTTACCTACTTTTAAATGCGCCTATACTATATGGAAATTTCTTGAGGAACGATTCCCCAATTATTCCTTGAAAATCTTGGATGAAATTCTCCATAAATCTATTGCCATGAGTAAAATGAATTCTAGTAATCCTAGTTTTGATGGTTGTCTACTTGAGCTTACAAATCTCATGCATGCTAAAGGAAATGTTGGAATCATTAGTAATATCATTTCCCAAGCTATAAGAGTTCATAAAAGTGACCACTTTGATGATCATTTATCTAATGAATCACTTCCTCTAGGAAATGATGAGTCACAAGAGCATGTTGAACATGGATACTACGATGAGAGTGATGATAGTGACTTCGATCTTGATGATGCAATGAGACACTTTGGTCTTATGGCAAATCTTCGAGGATATGTGTCAGGAGGAAAAGAATGGGTTCTCGATAGTGGATGTACCGATCATATGACCGGAGATGAAGAGATGTTCCGTGAGCTTGCTGAAAATGACGGCCCTCGAAAATATGTCACCTTTGGTGATAATTCAAAGGGTAAGGTGGTTGGCCTTGGTAAGGTGGCCATCTCACACGATAGCTCCATTCAAAATGTCATGCTTGTTGAATCTCTTAGATACAATTTACTTTCAGTATCTAGACTTGCTGATTTCGGATTAAATGTACTATTTACTAAGGTAGATTGCCAAGTGTTTCGTCGAGATAATCATAAAATGGTCTTTACCGGTATACGTAGAGGTGACCTTTATATCGTCGATTTCTCTAAAAAGGCACAACCTAAAACTTGCTTTATTGCTAAATCCTCAAAAGGTTGGTTGTGGCATAGACGACTAGGTCATGTTGGCATGAGAAACCTTGACAAGCTTATTAAAGGAAATCATATCCTTGGAGTTAACGATGTCATATTTGATAAGGATAGACTTTGCAGTGCTTGTCAAGCTGGTAAACAGGTCGGAGGAAGGCATCCCGTGAATAACATCATGACCACAAGAAGGCCACTCGAGCTACTACATATGGATCTCTTTGGTCCCAATGCCTACAAGAGTCTCGGTGGAAATTCTTTTGGTCTAGTCATAGTTGATGATTTTTCAAGATTTACGTGGGTGTTCTTTCTTGATGACAAATCGCAGGTCCAAAAGATCTTCAAAAACTTTGCTACAAAGGCCCAAAATCAGTTTGACGTGAAGATCAAGAAGGTTCAGAGCGACAACGGAACGGAGTTCAAGAACGCAAATGTGGATACCTTTCTTGACGAAGAAGGGATTTCACATGAGTTCTCGGCTACGTACACACCTCAACAAAATGGAGTTGTTGAGAGGAAGAACCGGACGCTCATCAAAATGGCGAGAACGATGCTTGATGAGTACAAGACGCCGAAGCACTTCTGGGCAGAAGCGGTTGAGACGGCTTGTCATGCAACAAATCGCTTGTATCTTCACAAGCTACTCGGCAAGACGGCATACGAGCTCCTCACCGGTAACAAACCCCGAGTTGGATACTTTCGCGTATTTGGCTCAAAGTGCTACATTCTAGATAAGCATCGTCGTTCAAAGTTTGCTCCTAAGTCTCATGAAGGTTTTCTACTTGGTTATGGCTCAAACTCTCACACTTACCGTGTCTACAACAATTTCACCCGAAAGGTTGAAGATGTTAGGAAATATGCAACTTGTATTCCCATGAGGCCGTAGGCCGATATATATACATGTACAGGTGTGGAACATATGCAGGAAACCCCTTATACAACGGGATAAATACAAAGGGGTACATGACTTATATTATAACTCTAACACCCCCCCTCAAACTCATGGTGGATGAACAACACTGAGTTTGGAGAGATAAAAGCCATGTTGTGCTCTAGTCTGGGCCTTCGTCAGGAAATCCGCCAACTATAACTCGGAAGGCACATACTGAAGAGCAATAACCTGATCCTGCACACCAGCACGCACGTAGAAAGCATCAACACCAATATGCTTGGTGAGCTCATGCTTCACAGGATCGCGCGCAATGCTGATAGCACCTGTACTGTCAGATAAGAGCAGAGTCGGTGTAGTGACAGAAACACCAAAATCCTGAAGTAACCACCGTAACAAAGTCACCTCTGCCGTCAAAAGAGCCATTGCTCGCAACTCAGCCTCGGCACTCGAACGGGAAACTGCAAGCTGTTTCTTCGTCTTCCAGGCAATGAGAGAACCACCAAGAAAAACACAGTAAGCAGAAAGTGAACGGCGATCTGAAGGATCACTAGCCCACGTAGCATCCGAATAGGCCTGAAGCTGTAAAGAACTGGAGCGAGGAAAGAATAGACGGTGAGAGATCGTGCCTCGAAGATATCGAAGAACACGAAGGAGATGACTATAGTGAACCGAGGTGGGAGCAGAGACAAACTGACTCAGAATATGAACCGGATAAGAGATGTCCGGACGAGTGACAGCTAGATAGACAAGACTGCCAACAAGATGACGATAACGCGTCGGGTCAGGGAGAGGATCACCATCAGTAGCACGGAGGTGAACATTGAGATCCATAGGAGTCTCAACAACGTGCTCATCAGTAAGAGCAGCACGAGCAAGAAGATCCTGGATATACTTTTCCTGGGATATAAAAAAGGCATCAGAGGTAGAAGAGACTTCAATCCCAAGAAAGTAGCGAAGAGGTCCAAGATCAGACATAAGAAACTGCTCACTAAGACGGGCCTTTACAAAGGCAATATACTCGGGGTCATCCCCCGTGATGATCATGTCATCAACATAGAGAAGAAGAAGAGTCCGACCACGAGGAGAAAGGTGAATAAACAATGCTGGATCATGAACACTTGCTGAAAAACCAGCAGCAGTGATCACAGAGGCAAAGCGCTCAAACCAGGCGCGGGGGGCTTGCTTAAGGCCATAGAGAGAGCGACGAAAACGACATACCATGCCATCAGGAACAGAATACCCAGGTGGTGGCTGCATGTACACCTCCTCACGCAGCTCACCATTAAGAAAGGCATTCTTAACATCAAGCTGAGATATAGACCAGTGGCGTGCAGAGGCAACGGCAAGAAGTGTACGAACAGTGGTCATATGGGCCACAGGAGCAAAAGTCTCGTCATAATCACGACCATGCTCCTGCTGAAAACCACGAGCCACAAGACGAGCTTTGTGACGCTCAAGAGAACCATCGGAGCGAGTCTTAACCTTGTAGACCCACTTACAAGTGATCTGACGAACTCCGGGAGGAAGAGAAACAAGATCCCAGGTACCAGTGCGTTCAAGAGCAGCAATCTCCTCTGCCATCGCAAACTGCCATTCAGGATGAACAACAGCCTGACGGTAAGAAGTCGGCTCAAGAACAGCAGCACCAGCGGTGGGAAATCCAAAGCGCTCAACAGGCGGACGAGGACGAGAACGCAAGCCATAAGTAGGCTGAGAGGAAGATGACGACTCATCCACAGAGGCGTCGACTGGTCGTGGACGACGAGTGTAATGCTGAGGAAAAGATGGAATAATAGAAGAAGGAATCGTCAAGGTAGAATCGGGGGGTGGCGACGAAGAAGTCACCGGAGATGAAGGTGTAGAATCCGGTGACATGCTGGGAGAGGGGACCGGGGAGGATGGTGGCTGCAAATCAACTAGAGGTGGAGAAGGAGAGGAAGTGGAACGGAGAGGTACATGCTCGACGGGGGTGATAGGTGAGTCAGGAAAAGTGAGGAAATAGATATCCTGCACTGAGAAAGTCGAGGAAGATGGGCGTGGGTAGAAGGGACGAGACTCATCAAAAGTCACGTCTCGAGAGATACACATCCGACGACTGATAGGATCCCAACAACGATAGCCCTTATGCTCATCACTATAGCCTAAGAAGACACACTCAACAGACTGAGCGGTCAGTTTGGTGCGTTCGCGAGGGGCCAGAAGAACATAGCAAACACAACCAAACGAGCGAAGCATCAAATAATCGGGAGAACGATCAAAAAGTCGCTCGAAAGGAACACCACCCTGTAGAGCAGCGGAAGGCTGTATATTGATAAGAGAGGTGGATGTGGAGACGGCCTCAGCCCAAAAATGAGGCGGGAGAGAGGCAGCAATCATCAATGCACGAGCCGTCTCAAGAAGATGTCGATGCTTTCGCTCAGCCACACCATTCTGAGCATGAGCACCAGGACAAGAGAATTGAGAGAGAGTCCCTTGCTCAGCAAGAACACCACGCAACATCTTAGAGATATACTCGCCAGCGGAGTCAGCACAAAAAACACGAATGGGTGAAGAACTGAGTATGAACCATGGCAGCAAAGCGCTTATAAATAGACAACACCTCAGAACGAGAAGTCATGAAATAAAGCCATGTGTAACGAGAGAAATCATCTATGAAAATAATATAGTATTTATTACCACCTTTCGAAGCGAAAGGGGCCGGACCCCATACATCAGAATGGACTAAATCAAAAGGATGCTTGGACACTGACTCACTATGTGAATATGGTAACTGAATCTGCTTGCCAAGACGACAACCCTGACACTCTAAAGAGACATCTCCTGAGACAGACCCCAGAAGACCTCGACGAACTAAAGAAGACAACCGAGAACCACACAGATGACCAAGTCGATGATGCCACTGCTGGAAGGAACCAGTAACGGAGGCGACAGAAGCGGAAGAACTGGTGATGGTGGTGGCAGCGGAAGGAACATGAAGCCAGTCCAACTCCCAAAGACCCTGAGAATCACGGCGGCGAGGGCCAGCCCCAACCAGAGTGTGCGTGCGATGGTCCTGGACAGAACAAGAGTCAACGTCAAGGATGACGCGACAACCAGAATCAGTAAGTTGACCAGCAGAAAACAGATTCATGGTAAGTCGAGGAACATGAGCAACATCAGGAACAGAATAAGGAGTGGTAAGATTGCCTCTACTAGCAACAGAAAGTGGAGTACCATCAGCAGTGAAGACATGAACAGGAGAATCCAGTGATCGAAGAGAGGACAAAGTGGAAGAATGAGAAGACATATGAAAAGAAGCTCCAGAGTCCAGAACCCATGGGGATGTACCTGACTGTGTAGAGGGTGATTGCTCAGTGCGGGAAGCATCAGTCACAGAACCAGCAGTACTCGTCGAGGAAGAACCTAAAGCTGCGAGCAGACGCTTAAGTCTCAGAATATCCTGCTCAGTCAAAGCAATGGCTGAAGCTGTCGAGGTAGATGACGAAGTCCCTGAAGATGATGATCGCGCCTTGCGCAGGTGTTTCTTCTTCATGTAGCACTGAGACTCAAGATGACCATCATTGTTGCAATAGTCGTAATGTGGACGGGGGCGACCTGAGCCTCCAGAAGGAGTGGGCAAGAGCGGTGGAGCACTCGAGCGAGAAGGGGTCGGTGCAGCAGGTGGCATAGGAGCACGAGTAGCGAGCACAGTGGGAACCTCCAGCAAACCAGCACCACGTAAGCGAGTCTCCTCAGCACGAATCTCAGAAAGCGCCTCCATGAGAGAAATACGGCCACGAGCAAACAACTGAGCACGCCGGGGCTCAAACTCCTTACGGAGCCGAGACAGGAACTCATAGACGCGATGAAACTCCAAATTGGCCTGGACAGCCTGGCAACAGGGGCAGGTACGACAACTAGCACTGCGGAGAGAATCAAGCTGGCGCCATATAGCAGAACTCTGTGCATAGAAGTCATCAACAGTAGAGTCACCCTGCTGAAGAGCATGCTCCTGACGGACAACAGAAAGGTATAAGGCATCACCAGAGGGCTGATAGCACTGACGAAGACGGGTCCACATCTCAAAGACAGTAGGAAGACCCAGAAACTCAGAAGCAAACTGAGGCAGAACACTAGCAGTGAGAACAGCTGCATCACGAGCATCATCATCAAGCCACTGGGTGTAAACAGACAGAGCACCATGATACGTCTGAAGAGCCTCCTCATAAGCCAAAAACCTCTCATCATAAGCACGAACAGCAGCCTCATCAGCAAGCTTAGCCGCATCCTTGGCGGCCTGATTAGCATCCGTAGAAAGAACCGGTGGAGTCGGCGGAGTAGGGGCCATCGGAGGAACTGGATGTGGCGGACAGCAGACCTCGCCAAAAAGAACACCCCAGAGATGGATGCCACGCATGTGAATGCGCATGAAGCCAGTGAACTCGGTGTAGTTAGTACCATCAAAGATCACCGGACAGTGAGGGACAGCAACATAGCCGGAAGATGCCGACATCGCGCCTATTTTTTTTTGCAGGCAGCAGCAGTCACGCGTGAGTAACAGAGGCTTCCGACGGGCAGCAGGCAACCGCCAGACAAGGAGAAAGGCAGCAGCAGGCAGGGACCGTCAGTTGGCAACGGGCGCGCCAACAGAAGAGCAGTCAGGCGGAGAGATCCAGCGAGAAGAGCAGTTGGCGGCGAGATCCGGCAAGGAGCTGCAGAGAGCGGAAACTGGCAGCTGGCAGGGAGATCCAACGAGGGGCAGCGGCCGGTGTCTAGTTGATTAGCAGCAGCCCGACGGAGATCCGATCCAGAGAGACGAGCAGCTTGCTTGATCCAAAGGATGCGGCGTGAGCGTTACAGAGATGCGGGAAGGAGCCGGCCTTGGGTTGACCGATCAGAGAGGTGCGGACGTGAGAACCGGCGCTACGACAGAGAAAAGCTGCGGCGGCGGCCACGGAGGATCAACAACACGAGTTGCGGCGTGCGAAAAAATTGACCTAGCTCTAATACCATGTTAGGAAATATGCAACTTGTATTCCCATGAGGCCATAGGCCGATATATATACATGTACAGGTGTGGAACATATGCAGGAAACCCCTTATACAACGGGATAAATACAAAGGGGTACATGACTTATATTATAACTCTAACAGAAGAGACGGTAGATGTGAAGTTTGATGAATCTAATGGCTCGCAAGTAGAGCAACTGCCAATTGATGTAGGAGACAAAGACCCTTCGGAAGCAATTCAAGACTTGTCTATTGGCAAAATTCGTCCAACGGAGGTGAAGGAGAGTACCTCGTCCTTCCAAGTGGAAGCTTCTACTTCACGACAAGGTGAACCAAGAATCGACACGGAAGCATCCACAAGTGGGACACACCAAGATGAAGAAAACGAGGAAATACGTCAAGACGAACATCAACAACCTCCTTCTCCACCACGACAAGAGAATGACAACACCAACAATGAAGAAGGCCAAGAAGAAGAAGAGCAAGACGAAGAAGAAGTTCAACGAAGACCCAAGCAAAAGCTTTCACGAGTTCGAGCAAGAATCGCCAAAGATCATCCCGTCGAGCAAATCTACAATGATATCCAAACCGGGAGAATTACTCGCTCAAAAACTCGTTTAGCTATCTTTTGTGAAACTATTCATTCATTTCTAGCATTGAATCTATGAAGGTCGAAGAAGCATTGGAGGATCCGTATTGGATAAATGCTATGCATGAAGAGCTACACAACTTTGAAAGAAACCAAGTTTGGACATTGGTTGAGAAGCCCGACAACAACCACAACATCATCGGTACCAAATGGGTGTTTCGCAATAAGCAAGATGAAGATGGACAAGTGGTTCGCAACAAAGCACGTCTCGTCGCCCAAGGATACACACAAGTTGAAGGTATGGACTATGGTGAGACATATGCTCCCGTTGCTAGACTTGAGTCCATTCGCATCTTACTTGCCTTTGCTAATCACCACAATATCACCTTGTACCAAATGGACATTAAAAGTGCTTTTCTAAATGGTGAAATAGAGGAGGAAGTTTATGTCAAACAACCTCCCGGCTTTGTCAATCCTAAGAAACCTAATCATGTTTACAAACTTCACAAAGCACTTTACGGACTTAAACAAGCTCCTAGGGCATTGTATAAATGCTTGACTAAGTTCCTTCTTGCAAGTGGTTTTGAAATTGGAAAAATTGATTCTACACTCTTCACTAAAAGAGTTAATGGTGAACTATTTGTATGCCAAATTTATGTCGATGATATCATATTTGGTTCTACTAATCTTCTCTTTAGTGAAAAGTTTGGAAAGCTTATGTCAAAGAAGTTTGAGATGTCCATGATGAGTGAACTCAAGTTCTTTCTCGGTTTGCAAATCAAGCAAACTAAGGAAGGCACATTTGTCTCTCAAACGAAGTACACCAAAGACCTATTTAAGAAGTTCAATATGCAAGAATGCAAAGGTATGTCTACACCCATGCCTACTAGTGGACATAATGATTTGACCAAAGATGGTGAACCAGTTGATCAAAAGGTTTATCGCTCTATGATTGGTTCATTGTTATACCTATGTGCCTCTCGTCCCGACATTATGCTAAGTGTGTGCATGTGTGCACGGTATCAAGCTGCTCCTAAAGAATGTCATCTTAAGGCTGTGAAAAGGATAGCGAGATATTTAATCCATACACCAAATTTTGGCATTTGGTATCCTAAGAGGTCCTCTTTCGATCTTGTTGGGTATTCCGACTCGGATTATGCCGGAGACAAGGTTGATAGAAAGTCCACTTCGGGTACATGTCAATTTCTTGGTAGATCTCTTGTGTCTTGGTCCTCCAAGAAACAAAACTCAGTATCCTTATCCACTGCTAAAGCGGAATATATTGCCGCCGGTTCATGTTGTGCTCAATTACTTTGGATGACCCAAACTCTTAAAGATTATGGGGTCTATGTGAAACATGTTCCATTGCTTTGTGACAATGAAAGTGCTATCAAAATTGGTCATAATCCTGTGCAACATTCTCGAACTAAGCATATTGAAGTTCGTCATCATTTCATTCGAGACCATGTTGCAAAGAGTGACATTGATCTTAAACATGTTCGCACCGATAAGCAATTAGCGGATATATTCACTAAACCGCTTGATGAGAAAGTGTTTTGCAGGTTGAGAGGAGAATTGAACATCATTGATGCTTCAAACTTGGAGTAGAAACTCCATTGGATACATGCAAGACATGAGCTTATGTCTAATCCTTGATATATCTCTTATGATGACTATCTTATATCTTGGATATATTTGCACCTTGCATGTTATCTAACCCATGTAGGTACTTGGATGAACCTAATCCTATGAGATTGCAACATTCTCACATCTTGAGCAATCTCTACATCACCAAGTCTCTACACAACGGTGGTTGACAAGGAAGCACGAAACCACTCAAACATATCCTTTGACGAAATCTATGATTGAGCTTCATAATTGTCATTTTTGGATATCAAAGTGCCTTTCCTTGCAAAAACTAACCCATGTAGGTAGATAAACTCAAACTCCAAGTGGTGCTCCCAACTCTTGATGAACTACATCGACCTCGAGCACCCACACAAGTTCAACTACATGAGCAAGATCCACACCACCACCCAAGGTATGTCATTCCATCTTAGAGAAGCTTTACTCCAAGACATGAGTCAAAGCAACTCAACAAGATGAGAATACATCAAGATGCTTAAACGAAAAATGGTAACCCCATTTTGAGATTAAACGATGAGTATGACCTATGATCAAGTGCTCTCACTTGACTCCTAAGTCAATATACTCTAACATAGGTGACTATGTCACCGCCCAATTCTAGATGAAGTTCTCTTGTGTTATTTTCTGTGTTATTGCATTTTCTCTGTTACTTCATCTAGAACTTTTTTTCTTTCCTTTTGCTGTTCTGCATATTTCTGCATCAAATTCCTTGCAAATCTTTCAGTTAATTCATTGCAAATCTTTGTGAGATCTTATTTGACTAGTGAGCTGCGGTGACAAGTATTTTCTCTAAAGTAAACTCGGTTCCACCAAACTGAACATTTCGGACCAACCGAATCCATTCGGTACCACCGAAACGTGACGCTCGGTGCCACCGATTGCGCAACAGGAAAATAGCTTGCCACTTGTTCCATGTTTCTTCTGATCCAGCTCCACTCGATGAATCTTATCCTCTACAAGCATCACAGTTTTATCCATTGCCTTATGCTGAATCTCAAGGACCAAACCTTTTCGACAGATTCCAGAAGAGCCTTCTTGGAAATTGATGTCAAAGGGGGAGAGAGAGATCACATCAAAGCTTATCACCTACAATGGGGAGAAAGAAATCTCCAGGGGGAGAGAATACTCAAGGATCCCAGATGCCTGATGATTAGAAAGAAATCTCCAGGGGGAGAGAATACTCAAGGATCCCAGATGCCTGATGATTAAGAGGAGAGATGCCACATGTCTTTTTTGGGGAAAGACATGTTTATATGTGCTTGTTTGCACTAAGCTCTATTCATTTGATATCTTTCAGCTCTGATTTTCTGTTCCCTATCTTCTCCCAATATCCCATGCCAGATTCAGGGGGAGCAAGACACCTAAGGGGAAAGAAATCATTCAAATTCATTGCATATCTTTACTCTTGGGGACATGTCTAATCTAATGTGGTACTTGGTACTCACTCTCTACATGTCATCCCAGTCTTGGTATTCTTGTGGTTTCTTCTGTTTGCTTTGGCTAGTGGATGTATCTGTGTTATCTAACCTTGTTTGTGCAGGTTCATTTCATCCTAAGCCAACTCAAGACCACAAGGTAAGTGTATGCATCAGAATCATGAGTATGAGGAATTCTTGCTTTTGTACAAACTATTTGCAAGGACTCATAGGAATGAAGGTATTTCTCTTAATAATCTTTTACTCTGATGCATATGGCCAAGATACATGTAACACATTGCCTACTCTGTCATGGTCATGCTCTCACATACTTCTATATTCTATACTCACATGATTGCATACATGTAGGGGGAGCTTATGCTTGTTACATGTCCTTCCAAAGCTTTACTTGCTATTCTTTGTATCTTTATCTAAAGCTTTGATGTATGTTGCCATCAATTACCAAAAAGGGGGAGATTGAAAGCACAAGTGCTCCTCAGGTGGTTTTGGTAATTAATGTCAACATATCTCTTGTTGGACTAACACTTTTATCTAGTATATTTGAGATAAGTTCAACAATGGAGTGGCATGGACTAAAGGTTGTGGGAACTCCTTCAAGATGCTAAGGACAAAGGATTGGCTAAAGCTTCAAGCTCAAGACTCTTCATTTTACACTTTTAGTGATCCAAGATCTCATTGAGTCTATAGGAAAAGCCAATACTATCAAGAAGGGATGAGGTGTTGCTTAATGAGCCTCTTGCTCCATGCGCTTTGTGATATGCTCCAAATCCTCAGCTACTTTCCCACTTCCACATATGACCTAAACCCTAAACCAAATTCGGTCATACCAATTCTTTCTATCCGGCGCCACCGAGTTTCATATGTCATAAGCCACTGCCAAAACCCTAGCAAATCGGTTTCACCGATAGGGATCTCGGTCTCACCGAGATGGGATTGCAATCTCACTGTGTATGTCCATTGTCAAAATCGGTCTCACCGAGTTTAGGCAATCGGTACTACCGAGATTACAATGCAAACTCTCTGGGTAACTCTTTACCAAAATCGGTCCAACCGAGTTTTGTAATCGGTCCCACCGAGTTTGCCTGACCAACTCTCTGGTTAGCTTATTACCAAATCGGTCTCACCGAGTGTGTGTAATCGGTCTCACCGAGATTACGTTATGCCCAAACCCTAACCATATCGGTCCTACCGAGATGCATGTCAGTCCCACCGAAAATCTCTAACGGTCACTAGGTTTACCTTTTCGGTCTGACCGAGTTTGTTGATTCGGTCCCACTGAGATTGGTAAATTGTGTGTAACGGTTGGATTTTGTGTGGAGGCTATATATACCCCTCCACCCCCTCTTCATTCGTGGAGAGATCCATCAGAACACATCTACACTTCCAACTCATATGTTCTGAGAGAGAACCACCTACTCATGTGTTGAGACCAAGATATTCCATTCCTACCATATGAATCTTAATCTCTAGCCTTTCCCAAGTTGCTTTCCACTCAAATCTTCTTTCCACCAAATCCAAATCCTATGAGAGAGAGTTGAGTGTTGGGGAGACTATCATTTGAAGCACAAGAGCAAGGAGTTCATCATCAACACACCATTTGTTACTTCTTGGAGAGTGGTGTCTCCTAGATTGGCTAGGTGTTACTTGGGAGCCTCCGACAAGATTGTGGAGTTGAACCAAGGAGTTTGTAAGGGCAAGGAGATCGCCTACTTCGTGAAGATCTACCGCTAGTGAGGCAAGTCCTTCGTGGCCGATGGCCATGGTGGGATAGACAAGGTTGCTTCTTCATGGACCCTTCGTGGGTGGAGCCCTCCGTGGACTCGCGCAACCATTACCCTTCGTGGGTTGAAGTCTCCACTAACGTGGATGTAGGATAGCACCACCTATCCGAACCACGGGAAAAACATCCTTGTCTCCAATTGCGTTTGATTTCTCCAAACCCTTCCCCTTACATTCTTGCAAGTTGCATGCTTTACTTTCCGCTGCCTATATGTTCTTTGCATGCTTGCTTGATATGTATTGTGTGTGCTGAAATTGTGCCTAAACTTCACTCAAACCAAAAAGGCTTAAAAACTGCAACTTTAGTACCGAGTATCTAATCACCCCCCCTCTAGACACACCCTCTTCTAGATCCTACACCTTCTCGTATGAGCAAACCCTTGACGCACCCTGCAAGTTCCATAGTGGCGCAAAGCCGTCCAACCACACCACTCGGAAGTGCCATTGGCTCACCCGAATCGCCAAGGAAGATGGACTCCTACCTCCTCCGCCTGCCGGCCCGCCGCCTCCTCCACCCCAGCAGCCGTCGGTTCGGCCAGTCGACGCCATACAGGATGAATATCCTAAGGAGCATGGGGCCTATGTCGTGTTCACCAGTGTGGCCGACGACAGGCGCAACAGACGGCAACATCAGCAAGAAGTACTTGCAGTGGCGTCAGAGACCCCAGAGTTCATGCACTGGTCTGAGAAGCCTATTAGTTGGAGCAGGGCTGACCACCCAGAGGTGATGCCCTCTCCTGGTTCTTATTCCCTGGTCTTAGATGCCACCTTCGCAATAGAGAGGCGGGCAGCTCGTTTCTCCCGAGTTCTGATAGATGGCGGCAGCAGCATCAACATCCTGTACCTTGACACAATGGAGAAGTTGGGAATCAAGCAGAAGCAGCTTCACCCCAGTCGGACTGTATTCCATGGCATAGTTCCTGGCCTTTCCTGCTCACCAATCGGCAAGACCCAGATTGACGTTCTCTTCAGAGACAAAGATCACTTCTGCCGAGAGCCAGTCTGGTTTGAGGCGGTGGACCTTGAGAGCCCCTACCATGCGCTACTTGGACGACCTGCTCTGGCCAAGTTCATGGCGGTCCCCCACTATGCTTACCTCAAGATGAAGATGCCAAGCACCAAGGGAATCCTAACCATAGTCAGAGACTACAGGAAGTCGTCCGCCTGCACTACAGACAGCAGCCGGCTGGCCGAGTCCCTTGTGATTGCAGCTGAAAAGCGGCTCCTTGACCAGGTTGTGGCGATGGCAGGCAAGTAGCCAGGAATGTCACCCATCCTCAAGGAGTCAGAAGTTGAGGGCTCGTTCAAGCCGGCGAAGGAAACAAAGAAGATACCCTTGGACCCGGAGCACCCGGAGAGGCACGCTGTCATAGGTACAAACCTAGACAGCAAATAGGAAAGCGAGCTCGTCGATTTCCTCCGTGAGAATCGGGACATCTTTGCATGGTCTCCCAAAGACATGTCAGGTGTTCCGACGGATTTCGCCGAGCACAAGCTACATGTCCGACTTGACATCAAGCCGGTCAGGCAGCCCTTGCACCGCCTGTTAGAAGAAAAGAGAAGAGTTGTTGGGGAAGATATAGCCCAGCTTCTAGCAGCCGGCTTCATCATGGAAGTATTCTTCCCAGAATGGCTAGCCAATCCAGTCCTTGTGCTGAAGAAGAATAAGCAATGGCGCATGTGTATTTATTATACCAGCCTCAACAAAGCTTGCCCCAAAGATCCCTTTGCTTTGCCAAGAATCGACCAAGTGATAGACTCCACAGCCGGATGCGAGCTGTTGAGTTTCCTGGACGCATACTCAGGGTATCACTAGATTAAGCTGAACCCGGCCGATAGGCTGAAGACCGCCTTCATCACGCCATTCGGAGCCTTTTGCTACCTGACCATGATGTTCAGCTTGAGGAATGTAGGCGTCACGTTTCAGCGTTGCATACAGAAGTGTCTCCTCAAGCAACTCGGCAGAAATGCCCACGTTTACGTGGACGATGTGGTGGTGAAGACGGAGAAGCGTGGCACGCTACTAGAAGACCTCAAGGAGACATTTGAAAACTTGCACCGGTTTCAAATCAAGCTCAACCCAGAGAAATGCGTCTTTGGAGTACCAGCCGGCCAACTTCTCAGTTTTCTGGTCTCAGAGCGCGGCATAGAGTGCAACCCTGTGAAGATCAAGGCCATCAAGAAGATGGACGTGCCCACTCGAGTGCTGGATGTGCAGAAGTTCACCGACTGCCTGGCATCCATCAACCGTTTCATCAGCCGGCTGGGCGAGAAGGCTCTTCCCCTGTACCAGCTCATGAAGAAGACCACTTTTTTTGAGTGGAACGACAAGGCGGACAAAGATTTTCTCCAGCTCAAGAAGATGTTAACCACTCCTCCTATCCTGGCGGCTTCGACTGATAAAGAGCCCATGCTCCTCTACATCACCGCTACCAGCCGGGTGGACAACACAGTCATAGTTGTAGAACGCAAGGAGGAGGGCAGAGCACTACCAGGCCAGAGGCCGGTGTATTACTTGAGCGAAGTACTGTCCGCCTCCAAGCAGAACTACCCCCACTGTCAGAAGATGTGCTATGGTGTGCACTTTGCCGCCAAGAAGCTGAAGCCTTGCTTTCAAGAGCACCCATTTACTGTTGTTTGCACTGCTCCGCTTGCTGAGATCATTGGAAGCAGAGATGCTTCAAGCCGAGTGGCCAAATGGCCATAGATCTGGCCCCCCTACACCATCTACTACCAGCCTCGCACCGCCATCAAGTCACAAGCGCTGGCCGACTTCCTCGTCGACTGGGTCGAGACCCAGTACCTGCCACCAGCGCCAGACTCCACCCATTGGCGGATGCACTTTGATGGTTCAAAAATGCACACCGGTTTGGGAGCCGGCATCATCCTTACCTCCCCCAAAGGCGACAAGCTCAGATATGTGCTGCAAATTCACTTTGCCGCCTCCAACAATGTAGCTGAATACGAAGCACTCATACACGGGCTCCGGCTTGCCAAGGAACTCGGCATTCACTGGATCCTATGCTATGGTGACTCCGACTTGGTGGTCCAACAGTCGTCGGGCGACTCGGACACCAAGGATGCCAATATGGCAAGCTACCGCTTCCTTGTGCAGCAACTCAATGTATACTTTGAAGGGTGCGAGTTCCTCCATGTGCCAAGAAATGATAATGAGCAAGCAGATGCCTTGGCACGGATTGGCTCCACCGACAAGCAATACCAGCTGGCGTCGCCCTGCAACGCCTCCTCAAGCCGTCTATCAAGCCGTCGCCATAATCAGACTCCATCTTCGTGCCGGCCCCTCCCAAGCAGTCAGATCCGACTTGAGGACCCCAGTAGCCGGTGCGGGGACTTCGGCAGGTGGCTCGGGGACTGCAGCAGTCGCACCCGGCGCATGGACTTCAGAGCCCGGCCCGGGGACTGTAGCAGTCGGCCCGGGGACTTCTCCGGCTCAGCAAGCGGCAGCCAACTCCAACCCGCCGCCTCCCGGCCCAACCGCCTTTATGCAAGTTGCAGTCGTGGCAGTCAAAGAAATAGCAGCACCTTCATGGGCTCAGCCCATCCTCAACTTTCTGGTGAACAAAGAACTACCAACTGATGAGATCCTGGCCCGACAAGTGCAATGACGGGCAGCAGCATACACCATCGTCAACAGAGAACTGGTGAGGCTCAATGTCACTGGTGTGTACTAGCGGTGCGTGGAGCCGGACCAGGGCCAAGCAATTCTCAAAGATATTCACCAAGGCGAATGTGGTCACCATGCAGCTTCAAGATCACTTGTTGCCAAAGCTTTTCGCCATGGTTTCTTCTGCCCGACTACTCTAGAAGACGCCAGAGACTTGGTTCAGAACTGTAAAGGGTGCCAGAAGTTCCGCTCCAAGCCACATCTGCCGGCTTTTGCACTCAAGACCATTCCCATCACTTGGCCCTTTACCGTCTGGGGGCTGGAAATGGTGGGGCCATTCAAGACGGCTCGCGGTGGCATGACTCATTTGCTTGTCGCTGTGGACAAGTTCACCAAGTGGATAGAAGCAAAGCCAATCAAGAAATTGAATGGGCCGACTGTTGTGACTTTCATCGCCAACATCACCACTCGGTACGGCATACCACACAACATCATCACCGACAACGGCACAAACTTTGCCAAAGGAGCCTTGGCTGGTTTCTGCGCGATATAGGGCATCCGACTGGACTTAGCGTCCGTTGCCCATCTGCAGTCAAACAGCCAGGTGGAGCAAGCTAACGGCCTCATTTTATCCAGCATCAAGCCCCGGCTGGTCGAGCCTCTAGAGTGTTCGGCCGGCTACTAGCTTGATGAGCTACCAGCCGTCCTCTAGAGCCTGCGCACAACTCCGAACAAGACAACTGGCTTCACGCCCTTCTTTCTCGTCTACCGAAGTCGTCATCCCGACGGAAATAGAATTTGACTCCCCTCGAGTCACCGTGTACACCAAGGAGGAGGCCAAAGAAGCACGAGAAGACGACGTCGATATGCTGGAAGAAGGCCGGCTATTGGCACTCAGCCGGTCTGCCATCTACCAGCAGAGTCTATGCCGATACTACAATCAGAAGGTCAAGCACAGATCCTTCCAGGAGGGAGACATTGTGCTCCGGCTGATACAGCGAACAGCCGGCCAGCACAAGCTCTCGGCACCTTGGGAAGGCCCTTTTATCATCAGCAAAGTGTTGGGCAACGGTTCCTATTACCTGATCGACGCTCAAAAGCCTAGAGCACGCAAAAGAGACGACTCAGGCAAGGAGACGGAGAGGCCGTGGAACACAAACCTCCTCCGAAGATTTTACAGTTAAAGAAGTATGTACCACGCTACCTTTTGTATTAAGTATGAAGACTCTGGGTCCCCCGAGAAGAGCTCGGGGACTACCCTATTTTATCTATATGATAAGTATGATGCCTATGAATGTGTTGTTTCATTATTCCGCCTGGAACCGGGTTCGACCAGTCGGCCCGAGGGCTCGCTGCCTTCTACTATGTGCCACCTCCCGCAGTCGGACAAATAGTGTGTTGGCGCCAAAAAACTCCTCCTGTCAGAAGCTGCAGCTCGCAGAGCGACTGCATGGCGGGCAGGGGTTGCAAAGAACGGTGCCCACACGAAAAATGGCTAAGGAAAAATGCGCACATAGTCTGGGCCGGCATCTCGCCTCATAGACCGGCTGCTGAGCAGCCGGCCGGCCGGCTTCTACTTACCTTGCCAATGCTCCAATCGGCTAGGTACTTGCCCTCCCAAAAATAGCTAAGTACTCAACCCAGCCGCAGTCCGCAGAGCGGCTGTTTGGCTGGCAAGAGGGTAGCAAAGGGAGGGCGGCAAAGGAAAAAAGCAAGGAGCAGAAAGCAAGAAAAGTCAGAACTCGGCAAATAAAGCACAAGTTGTGTCGAAGAATATTTACATAGCAAAAGGCCCATTGGCCAGCATTCAACAAAGTTTGAAATACACCCTGCGGGTGGAATTGTGCAAATTTTACAAAAGTTTGTCGAGACCGATAAGCAGGAAAAATAAAGGCGACGGCCTAAGGAGCAACAGAGGGTTCTGGCTGGACGGCGGAGTCGGTAGCGCTGGTTGGTGGAGCAGACGGCTAGACGGCAGAGTCGGCAGCGTTGGCGGGTGGAGCGGACAGCTGGTCTGTCTCCGCCTGGTCGCCTCCAGTAGCAGTCGGCGCGCTCGAGCGCGGATCGTTGCTCAAGGCATGGTTAGGCTAAGGCTGGCTGTCCGCTCCGACCTCCGGCGCGTCTTCTTCGCTTTCCTCGTCCTCCGCATCCTCTCCTCCGTCACTGGAATCGATCACCTCGGTCGAGTCCTCACTGTCCTCCGGATTCAGCCCGAACCACTCCAGTGGCGCCTTGGGGCCGTCATCAACCAGCTTCGGGATGAAGACACTAGTGTTGGTGTAGTCGTCGATCACCGCCGCCCTCTTGACAAGGTCGTCCTCCACCGCCACCAGCTCCTCCTGTGCCTCCAGCCGAAACGTGGTCAGCTGGGCTAGATCTAGCCCAGAGTACCACGCCTTGACAAACTCCAGTGCCCGGCGCGCTCCAGCCCAGGCCGAGGAACCCTTCCATGCCTCCAGGCGGCCGACCGCCACCTCCAGCCAGTTGGCTGTCCGACTGGGAGTACGTGGAGCCGGCATGCCTGGCCAAAGAGCCGAGATCGCCTAGGCCCTGACACGTTGAAGACGGCGCAGCATCCGTTGAGCCGGCCGAAGGCCGGCCTGGATGCTGAGAAGCTGCTCGCTAAGGGTCTTGGGAGCATCGGCAGCAATCTACATGCCCTCTGCCCTCCGCTCCTGGCGATAAGCCTCAATGGCCTGGTTCGCGACAACGGAGTGGCCTGGGAAGAAGTCTGCTTGGGTAGAGAGCAAAGAAGCGAGAGGTTAGAAGCCAGCAGTCGACCCGAACAGAGGCCGACGACTCAAAGAAAAAAAGAAGAAGCTTACCGTCGACCATGTCCTAAATACTACCGAAGCTAGCAGTCAGCTGCGCCTCCTTGTCGGCCCAGGCGGAACGCTCGGTCTCAAACTCAGCGAGGAGGTCGGTCTCTTTTGCCTCCGCCTCCTTCTAAGCCGTTTGGAGACGCTCCATCTGCTCCGCCAGTTGCGTGACCAGCTGGACATGCTCCTCGGCCAGCTTGCTGCAGTCTGCCTCCTTGGCGCGCAGCGCAGTGTTGGCTTCACCCACCTGCTGCAAGGCAGCGTTGGCCTCTGCAAAAAGAGAAGAAGGGAAAGACGTCAACATTTCAACAAGGAAGGGATGCAGTTGCCGGGGAGATCCGGCCCGACTGCTCAGCAGTCGGCCCGAATCTCGGGGACTACAGCCCGCGGGCGCGCTATCGCGCCCCCGCAAAAAAAGAAGTTATCAACGATCAACAAAAAGAAATACAATCGCTCGGGAGATCCGGCCCGACTGCTCAGCAGTTGGCCCGAATCTCGGGGACTACAGCCCGCGGGTGCGCCAGCGCGCCCTCGCAGAGAAAGAAAGCCAAGACTCACTCCGGCTCTCCGACAAGTTGGCGGTCTGCCTCTCCAGCTCCCGGACGTCGGAGTTGAAGGTGGCCGTGCGAAGGTTATTATAATCCTGCAATAGGGAGATCAGACGAAGTTAGCACTCGAAGCTTGCCAATTGAAGTTCCGGGCCGCCTGCTCAGCAGCCGGCCCGAAACTTGGGGAATACACCCAGTGGGTGCGCTGACATGCCCCCCACCAAGATATAAAAGGACCAAATACAAGGAAGTGAGAAACATACCCGGATGGCTGCTCGCGAGTCCAGGAACGCCTCGTTGCACCGCTTGAGAGCATCAGCTTCGGCCCGGAGCTTGGCCTGGACGTCAAGGGCCGCCTGGTTCAATGCACTCATTCCGCCTCCACGCACCCAGCCCGAGGGCGTGGCGCTGGTCGCCTCGGTGTCTCGGACTGACAAGCTCGCGGCGCCGGTTTCCAGCGATTGCGGCGCTGAGACCGCCTTCGCAAGGCGACGGCGCACGGGTGTACGAGCCTCAGCAGTCGGGCCCGTCACCACCTCGTTCCCAGCTGGTGGTGCCTGCGGGGCGGCCGACTTCTTGTCTCGCTCCCCGCCAGACGGCGGTGGCGGAGGCACGACCACGTCCGGCATGGCGACATCACCGCCCGCCCTCTCCATGGCCTGGTGCTCGTCGCCGGCTCCCCCAGTCGATGCCACGAACTCTGGTAAAGGTGGCGTGGACTTCAGGGGAGCGACGAGCAGCGGCTCCTGGCGGTGTGTGGCCTCTGCGAGCCGCTCCTTTGCCACGGCATCAGCCTCCGCCTTCGCCAGCTTCTTTAGCGCGGAGGTCTTCGCCTTGTCAGTGTCCGCCTTCTCCAGACGGGCGGCTTCCTGCTCCTCGCGCAGCTCCCGCGCGTTTCGCTCCTGCGCCTCCCAGAGGTCAGCGGCTGGATCGATTCATCAGGTGGTGGTGGAGGTCTCTGCCGACCCGATGACAGAGGCGGCGGTCGACTTGTCGAGGGAGAGCGGGGCCCTGATCCAAGGAAATAAAGCAAAGAAATTTTAGGCCGGATCAGCAAGAAAGGGAAAGCATAAGAGAAAATACTTACGCCGACACCATGGGCGGCGCCTTCGGCAGCTTCTGGAACTTGGCCAACTTCGCCGCGGCGTCCTTCTGCCTGGTCGCGGCGGCCGAGTTCTTGGGCTTCTTCGGCACACTGCCGTACAGGGCGGCGCCCTGCTTCCGTTTGCGCTTGCCGCCTCAGGCTGACGGCTCGGCGGAGGGACCGGCACCTGTGTTAACAGCGGCCTGGACGGGGCGCGGCTCGTCTTCCTCGTCGCCGTCATCGGGCCAAGTCTCGATGCTGCCCCCTCCTCGGAGCCGCCTGCTCTATCGCCGCCGCCTACGACGTCGTCCTCCAAGGTGGCCGCCCCCAGGTCGGGGTCGTCCACGTCGCTCACCTCCTGGTCCGGCTGGTAGTTGCCACCCGACCCCATGATGGCGGTCGTTGCCGGAGACATGTAGATCTATGCCCCCAAAGAATGACCACTCAATACCAAGACCAAGACCAAGACAAATACTAAAAAGGGAAATCTAAGAGACTTACAGCAGTCGGCGGGTTGTCGCGGGAGTATGGCCGCTTGCCGAACCGCCAGGACTTCTCCGACACCTTGAGATCGGTGATCTCGTTCACCATCCGGGCCACCTCGGCAGTCGGCATGTCCCTCATGCACATCTGGCTCGGGTCGCTGTGCCCGCTCATCTGACAGATCAGATGAGGCCGGCCTTGGAGCGGGAGAACCCGGCGCTCGACAAAGGCAATCAGCAAGTCGGACGCCACGAGACCCTCCGCCTCCATCAGCACCCGGAGCTGGTTGATGGCGGCGGCCGTGTCGGCCGACATGGGCTTCGGCTTATAGCCCCAGTTGGCCCGTGGTTCAGCTGGGGGCCGGCCTCGTATGGCGGTAGGTTGATGAAGTCAACTGCCGGGTCGACGTTCTCCACATAAAAGTACGATTGCTGCCACAGTTTCACCGACTGTGACAGCTTGATGATGGGGAAGGCGTTCTTCGCCGACGACCTGCGCACGGCGACGAAAGCACCACACTGGGCCGCCTTCTCCTTGGCGGAGGTGCCCGGTTTGGTGTAGAGGAAAGCTCCCCGCAGCTCTATGGTGGGGAGGATGCCGAGGTAGCCCTCGCACGCCGTGACAAAGGCGGACAACAGCGTCATGGTGTTGGGCGTCAGATGATGTGGATGGAGGTGGTAGAGCTCCATGAACGAGCGGAAGAATCCGCTCGCCGGCAGGCCAAAGCCACGGAGGAAGTGCGAGCGGAAGATGACCTGCTCGTTTCCCTGCGGCACCGGCGAGATTTCCTCCCGCAGCGGCACCCGCACTTTGACGAAGGCCGCATTAGGCATGCGGCGCGTGGCCCGGAGGAAGGCGAGGTGGTCTTCTATCACCACCGAGCCGTCCCAGTCCCCTCCCTTCTCGCACGCCATGGTGCTCGAGCTAGGCTGTGCGGGATGCTTGGGGCGAAGAAGCTCGACGACAGTGAGCTGCGGCGGCGCTATGGCGGGCGCGGAGCAGCGACAGCAGAGAGAGAAGGAAGAAAGAGTGGGGAGGAGGGCGCGCGTGCTCCACCTCTCCCCCTTCCCCCTACTTATAGCCCTCGGGCTGCAAAGCCGAGGGGGCGGGACGTGGGATCGTGGGATTAACTGCGCCCACGACCCCACGAACCCCCGATTACTACGCAGAATTACTATGCAGTAACTCCCATGGGAATCGCAACCGCCCGCCTCGGCTGCAGCGGATCCGCCCGTGTGTCGAGGCCCGGTGGTGGCGGGCCCGGCCCGCTGTCACGTCCCATCATGAGCGTGGGTTGGCAGGCTGGCCGGGCTGACGCGCGCCGCGTGGCGTGCTTACGGCAGGCAGCGGGTCCAGGAAGCTTAGGAGGCATGCCACCTGGCTCCCGCCTTGGCGTTTCAAAATCGATGAGCAAGCCTCCTTTGTCGAAATCGGCTCCTGGCAGCCGGCGCGTCAGGAGGTGGACCAAGCGTTCGGCCAGAGCACGACAAGGAAGGAAACTGCTGAGGCTTCTCGGCCTGTCAGCCGTGATGCCTCACCAGCTTTGGGGACTACTGTCGGAGTAATGGGCCACGGGTAGCCCAACCCGAGTCTCTGAACCTTTCAAGACTTTGGGCCGGCTGCGCCCCACGAGACTCCAGAATGAAGCGCCGCCTTCTGGTGGCCGGTTGGCTCAATGGCCGGCTGCCAGAAGACGGCCAAGTACCAGCAGACGGCACCAAGACGGGCTGACTCCTAACAGGCGGCCTTCGGAGAGGCCGGCGCCTAGCAGGTGACCCCCGACGCCCTCAGAGTCTGCGCCCCTCATCAAGAGGACAAGACAGGTTGAGGCTACAGTATAGTCCATCACCCCTGAATCCCGGGCGCGGCGTGGCCACAAGTGCCCCGTACAGGCGGAGATCTCCGCATGACGCGGCACTGTTGCCACTCCACCCTTGACATCACCCGTGTCAGGCGGGGCCTGCTCCCACGATGGCCTGTCGGTACGGCTTGCCGACGGCGGGCCCTACCAAGCAGCGAGGGCCCGGAGGGCGGCTTGGCCCGACCAATCGGATCTAAGGGGATCCGGCTCCTGGCGATCAGCCAGACCGCTCCTCGAGGCTCGTGGGCCATTAACCAGACTAGACACGGCGGGGCTACAGTGATATTCCACCAGGCGGCGGACTGTAGCCATGCATGTCCTGACCAAGCCTGCATCATTAGCCTCACGGCTACAGTGATCAGCCACCAACCAGACCCGCCAGCGGCGGAGGCGGCCTGTCAGCTCCATAACAGACTAGTCGGTGGGGCCCACCAGGCGGTGGGCCCTAGTAGCTAGCAGAGAAGCGGGAGTCCAGAGACACTGACAGCTGGGTCCTACACCCGGCAAAGTTACCATTGTACCCCTGGGGTGTAGGCCGATATAAACCCCCCAGGTAACCCATGCAAAGGGTTCGCAACCTGTTAGAACTAGACTCACACATAGAGGAAGAAGAGAGCTAGCCCTGCCTCCTTCAAGCTCTAGCATACAGCTCAAGGAGCACCATTGTACTCACTAGTGCCTTAGTGATCATGCGGAGACCCCGCAGAGCAGGACTAGGGGTGTTATCTCCTAGGAGAGCCCCGAACCTGGGTAAAGTGTGCCGACGTTCGTTTCTACGCCTCATCCCGCTTCCAGGCACCGGTGACGTTCTACTTGCTCCCACCATGATAAGCCATCCGTTGGCATATGTCGCACCCAACCCCCGACACAGTCCAAATTGGTTTTGAGCCCCAGCTACATAGAAATATGGAAGCTTATATGGATGACATAGTGGTCAAAACCAAGGACAAGGCTACACCTGTGCAAGATTTGGAAGAGACGTTTGCAAATTTGCGCAACATTAACCTCAAGCTGAACCCTGAGAAGTGTGTCTTTGGTGTTCCATCCGACAAGCTTCTCGGGTTCTTTGTGTCAGAGCGTGGGATCGAGGCGAACCCAGACAAGATCAGGGCCATTGAGCAGATTGAGGCACCCAGGCGGATTAAGGATGTGCGTCGGCTCACTGGCTGCGTTGCCGCCATGAGCAGATTCATCTCCAAATCTGCTGAGCGTGCCCTTCCCCTTTTCAAAATCTTGAAAAAGGCGGGCCCAACGGAGTGGACCCCAGAGGCCGAAGCAGCGCTGCAGGACTTGAAGAAGTACCTCTCCTCCATGCCGATACTAGTTGCGCCTAAACCACAAGAGCCGCTGCTGCTATATCTAGCGGCAATGAATGGTTAGCGCCGCACTAGTGGCACAGAGGGAGGTCGACGAAGGAGCAGTGGCGATGGCAAGGTTGGCGGATGGCGAGCCACAACCCCCCTGGCAGTGCCTGGTCCCAGCAAGGTGAGGCCCCCGACAGGGGCTGACGCCAGCGAGACAGGGCCTACACAACCAGGTGAAGTGGTGCAGAAGACGAAGATGATGCCGCACCTGGTTTACTTTGTCAGCTCCCTCTTGCAGGGGGCTAGGTCAAGGTACTCCGGTGTGCAAAAATTGTTCTTCAGCCTCCTTATGGCCTCGAGGAAGCTGTGTCATTACTTCCAAGCGCATGAGATCACCGTCGTCACCTGCCTCCCGTTGCAACGGATATTGCATAACCCAGACGCAACGGGGAGGATTGTGGAATGGGACTTGGAGCTCTCAAGCTTTGGTTTGAAGTTTGAAAGCTCCTCGACGAACCAGAGTAGAGTCTTGGTGGAGTTCATTGCATAATGGACCTCGACGCCCGACGAAGAGACCCAGGAGACCACTCTTCCCGGCAAGGAAACAAGTCGCAACTGGGTTATGTACTTTAACAGGGCTTTTTCGCTACAAGGCGCCGGTGCTGGTGTGCTGCTCGTCGCACCCACCGGAGAGCACCTCAAGTACGTGATCCAGATGCAATTTTCCAGGGAGATGTCGATGAACAACACTGCTGAATACGAGGGATTGCTTGCCGGTCTTAGGATCATGGCAGACCTCGGGGTCAAGAAGCTCATCGTCAGGGGTGATTCACAGCTTGTCGTCAGGCAGGTCAACAAGGATTGTCAAAGCCCGTTGATGGAAGCCTACGTGGATGAGGTGAGAAAATTGGAGGAGAGCTTTGACGGTATACAGGCGGAGCATGTACCCCGAGTGGAGAACGACATCGCCGACTACCTGTCGAAGCGTGCTGCCCTCAAGCTACTTGTGGAACCAGGTACTTTTGTGCTTCGGTTAACTCAACCATCCGTTGAACCATCAACAGAGCAGAACAAGCGGAGGAAATCAGGCCCCGACAAGTACTTCCCACCGAGCTCCCTGGAGCCGCTGTCGAAGATGTTGCCGTGGACACTGAGCCTGCCGTGGGGCAACCGACTCCGGCAGGGTGCCAAGCCCTGGCCGTAGAGACAACTGTTCCCACGACCAAGGAGATGCCTTTGGTCCTTGCCGTCGAGCCCCAGGCTCCAACATGGGCACATCATACCGTCCGATTCCTCCAAACAAGGGAGCTTCCCGAGGAGCAGGAAGAAGCGGAGAAAGTAGCCCGTCGGTCTGCCCTGTACCAGTTCGTTGACAACGTTCTGTACAGAAAAACACAGAACAAAGTGAAATTGAAGTGCATTCCTTGGGAGGAAGGATTGGATCTGTTGGCGGAGATACATGGAGGCATATGTGGCTCCCACATAGGGTCGAGGGCCCTTACCGGCACGGCTTTTCGGCAAGGTTTCTTCTGGCCCACTGCCCTCCAGGATGCGACGACACTAGTAACCAAGTGTGAAGCGTGCCAGTTCCATTCGAAGAAGCTCCATCAGCCTGCTCAAGCCCTTCAAACAATCCCTCTCTCCTGGCCATTCCCAGTCTGGGGGCTTGACATACTGGGGCCCTTCCCCCGCGCCGTCGGGGGCTTTGAGTACTTGTACGTTGCAATCGACAAGTTCACAAAGTGGCCGGAAGTGGAAGCAATGAGGAAGGTGACAGCTGACGGCAGCCGTCAAAGTCTTCAAGGGGCTAGTTTGCCGCTTTGGTGTGCCAAACAGGGTCATCACCGACAACGGCACGCAGTTCACAAGCCACACCTTCACACAATACATTGAGGTCCTCGGCAGCAAGGTCTGTTTTGCTTCCTTGGCACACCCACGGAGCAACGGCCAAGTGGAGAGGGAAAATGCTGAAGTACTGTGAGGCCTGAGGACAAAGACTTTTGACAGGCTGCACAAGAGTGGAAGGCACTGGATTGATGAGTTGCCGACGGTTCTTTGGTCGATCAGAACGACGCCAAATTGAGCCACCGGCCAGGCACCCTTTGCCCTGGTATACGGGGCAGAAGCAGTTCTCCCCACGGAACTCATATACGGGTCACCTCGAGTGCTGGCTTATGATGAGCTTGAGCAAGAGCGATTGCGGCAAGATGATGCGATGCTCCTCGAGGAAGAACGTCTTCGGGCGGCTGTGAGAGCAGCATGCTACCAGCAAGCCTTGCGCCGCTACCATAGCCGCAAGGTTCATGCCCCAAGCTTTGAGGAAGGCGACCTTGTTCTTCGGCGTGTTCAATCGGCCAAGGATTCCAACAAGTTGACGCTGAAGTGGGAAGGCCCTTATCGGGTAGTACGAGTCACCAGGCCAAGTGCAGTCCACCTGGAGACCGAAGATGCCATTCCAGTGAGCAACTCCTGGAACATCGAGCATCTTCGCAAGTTTTACCCATGAGGCGCGGCTGCCGCCCCCCCGCAAGCCACCTTTTGTACAAGCCTTGCCGGCAAGGCATGTAACCCTATGTACAAATCCAGGCGCAGACCCTGAGCATAAATAAATGAAGCGCTGGTGCCCTAAGTTATAGCATGCATGCTAGGTTGAGTCTCTCCCTCGGTTAGGGTTGATAGTGCTTAGCGGCGGCTAACCCCTAGCATAGAGGTCGAGTCTGTGTCTCTCTGTTCCTTTCCGCCCTCTTTGGTTTGCAGGGTACATGGGCATTTCTGTTGAGCTATATGGAAGAAAGAGGACGAGCCGGCGCTCCGGCTTCAGCAAGCCAAGATGGCCGGGGGCTGAAGACACAAGGGTCCACCCACAGCAAGCCAAGGTTGCCGGGGAGGCTGCGGATTCAGATAAGTCCTTCTTCCCCTATTTTGCATTTCCGTATAGAATTGGGGCGTATGAAACCTCGTTTTGTTCCTAGGTTACCGTGCTCCCCTTTTCCCGCACCCAAGAACTACTCCCTTGGGTCGGAATCTGGTTGTAGCCGCGGTGACAAGGAAGCAAGCGTAGGGCCTAACTCTACTTCGCCCCTGTCTCCGCCGAAAAGCGTGAGTATGGTCGAATGAAGTGAGGGAGCGGCAAGGCCTGTTGCCGGGCGACAATGTTTATATTAAAAATAACAAGGATTCGTTCCTTGGTATGGGCTTCGCTGACACACAAAGGAACCGGCAAGCACCCTTTTTCATTAATACGCCCCATATAGGTACAGTTCGTATGGAATGTAAACATGAGCAAGGGGATTGCAAGTTTTAAATTTAACTAAGGCCCGTAGGCTTACAAACTAAAAATAAATAAGGTGCCCATAATCCCTTTCTTGTCCCTCTCCTTCGGAAACGGAACAAGAAGGCAAGAGGTCAAAAGGAGCGCCTAGGCGAGGTACGAGCAGCAGAAGGCGCCAAGAGAACATGTCGGCGGCCGCCTAGGGGGAGGGCTGGTGATGATGGTGCCGGAAAAAGAGCTGGAAGATGAGGCAGCGGTCCGCCAATACTCTACGAAGGTGTCGGTGTCATCGTACTCCGACTTGATGGCCCACCACCCGCCTTCTTCGCCTTCTCCGGCCTTCCCATGCCAGCCACCGAAGGAGGCGTTCCGAGAAGTTCAAGGAGCCGGCCCCACCGGGAGAAGGGTCCCGGTGCAGATGCTGCTGCTGCCGGCACCGCCCGAGGACGGCGGGTCTAACGCCTAGTCGGACCCATCATCCTTCCTCCTGCTACCCTCGTCGTCGCTGTCGCTGTCCTCCTCGTCACTCTCGCTCGAGGAAGAATCTTCGTGATCAGAGGAGCTCTCCATGCAGCACTTTAGGCGAGTCCCGAAGTCTCCAAAAACCTTGACAGAGAGCAGACCGTTCTCCATTAGTTTGAAATAGAGAACGAGCCCCGCCGTTAGGCTGTGGATGCGAGGGTCTTCCATCCGTGACGGAGATACATGACATGAGGGGCTAGGAAATCAACGTCAGCCCATGTGCCGCTATTCCCGCAGCCCCTCATATGCAGTCTCAGAGCCTGTGGCGGGTCGACCTCCATCTCCCGAGCAAATGGCGTAGGGAGACGAAGACGACGACGCGTTGGCCGGCGCAACCTGATGAAGAATTCACGAGCTGGTCCCCGACATGGCCCTCCATTGGGGAAGGGAGCTCCGCCGAGGCCGATGCGCCGCCCCGTCCTCCTCTTCCTTGAGCGCCGCGGCGACCTCGGCCTCGCACCCTCCCCCTCGCGGACGGCTCCGCCGCCACAAACTCTTGGGGAGGAGGGGGCGTTGTCGAGCGGAGACCCTCGCCGCCACCGTCGAAGCATTAGCACGCCCTCTCGCCATAGCAGAAGGAAGAAGGAAGCCAAGATGGGAGGAGGCGGATGGCAAAAGATTGAGGGGTGCCGTCCCTCCCCTCCCCTCCTTATAAAGGGGCAGGATCGAGGCTCGGCTGCCTCTCTGAACCAATCCAGCTCATTAAGATGATAGCAGGCGAGGCCGTCGATCGCCCTCCTCGCCGAATTGAAGGCGCATGGGCATCGACCCACGCGCGCGCCTTCCCGTATTCCACGCGCCTGTCACCCGCCCCGCGCCGTGCATGCGACGTACGTGGCACAAGGAGTGGGCTAGTGCGAAACATGGACGATGGTTCCAAGGAAAAGAAAGTAAATGAGTAGCCGCCCTGCGGTCTTAATGGGACACGCAAGCCGCCTATTTACTATTCACCGCAAGATGACGCAAGCATGCTACGTTCACCCCACGCACGATCCCCACATCACGCATTCAAAGCAAGTCGTGGGGAAGCGCAATGGACGAAGGAGTTACTACGGTAAAAGTCGGTCCCGCCTGCCCGCGGATTAATCTTGGGGCCTAGCCCAACAACATGTCGCGCTTATGTGTGGCCCAAGACCGGGGGCTCCTATCGGTGTACAGAAGTAGGGGCTCTACTTTGCACCCCTATACTTGTGCACGGGCAGTCAGAGGCGCGCCTGCGGCCACACTTAGCAGGGCAGAGGAAGGAGGCCGAAGCCACAAGACGATAAAAGTAATGCCAAGACAGATACCCAAAGAGCAAGAGGGCGAGATGGACTCCCCCGGCAAGACCCTTGCCCGGGGCAACTTGCCCAACACCAACGAAGCGTGCCACCCTTGAGCCCGAGGTTTCGAACATCGTCAACCACACTGGAACCAAGGCTCGGGAGGCACCTCCATGGTGGCATGCATGTCTTTGTGAAGATCATTAAACACATAGAATCAGATGAGGACCAGAAGACGAGACCTCCAACAACATCCTTGCCGGGGACGACCGCAGTGCCACGGCAAGACCCTTGCCGAGGCCCCCGGCAAGACCCTTGTCGTGGGACATCAGCAGATCCACAGCCAGGCCCGCGCACACCAAGACCCCACCGTCATTCCCATGCAGCTGCCAGCCCAGCCAGCCAGGCAGGCACTTGCATGGCGACGTGCGGTCCCGAGGCCAACTCAGCAAGCACCTGCGTGGTGGCATGCAGATCTTCGTGAAGACGCCGCCACTGTGCCAGCTCAGCAGCCTGCCAGCCTACATGGTGCTGCCCACCTTGCTGGCCTGGACGCGTGTCGAGGCAGGGCGAAGCGGCAACAAAGCGAGGGGACACCTCAAGGGCACATTTAATGCGTCTTGTCCCGTAATGACAAGCGATAAGCTTGTACACTATACCCTTTCCACCTCCTGTGTGCCACTGTGGCGTCTCCTTCAACTATAAAAGGAGGCTCGAGGCGTACTAGAGTGGGATTCAGCTCTTTGAGCAAAATCACGCATCATAGCTAGCTCAAGAACGCTGAAATACACACCAAAGCATGATTAGGGTATTACGCGATCTCCGCGGCCCGAACCTTGGTAAACGACCTTTGTGCTGGCTCTTAGACCCGCTCTTCTCACAACCCCGCGCCCGCCGACCATAGTAGGGATTCCGTTGTTCCCATAGGTGTCGTTCTCACCGACACACAGTTAATCATCGCTAAACATTTTCGTTCGTATATACATCCCACACAGTCACTCCAAGGAAAATGTTTGCGCTAGGTGGTGTAATGCAAACGGTTTTCAAGAGAATGTCGTGTGTGATTGTTCATTGATCTAACATGGTTTATTCCTAGAAACTGTGTAGGTTGCCTGAGGTCATCGCCCACGGTGTTTTCCCACTAACCATTTGCAATAGGAAAACCCAATTAGCAAGCTAATTGGCCAATTAGCGGCTAATTGCCCTATTATTAATAATCCATTTACTAATCTAACTGACATTCATATTAAGCACATAATATATTCCATTTCCATATTAAGGAAGCAGGATTTCATAATTGAAATACATCATAGTACAACATGATATAGCTTCAGCACTCAAACACCCCATTACACAACTGCACCAGCGGCAAGTTTCACATGCAACATCTAGAACCTTTCGAAATTAGCATCATAGACGGTACATAGAGAGATGCATCTCATCTGGAAAACTGCTGAAGGTCTTTGCAACTTTAGGCCAGTGCCTGTGGATGATTCACCGTCCATCCTTCGACCTATTCAGGAACATTTCAATATTGAACCGTGGCTGTTGTATGAAAACTTTCCTCGCCTCCTGACCACAGAGGTGGTTTGAAAGGTAATCATCAGTGAAGCTTGAAAACAAGGATGTGCATAAATATCTTCTCTATATTGGAAATGGGGCAAAGGAATTAAAAAGGCAAGGTATAATAGTTAGTACCATCTTGTAAACCTCAGTGCTTCCCATTGTTTCCCTGCAACACATATAAGATAGTTAATCATCAGGTTAAGTAAGGGTTTGCATGCTATTAGTAAAATATGTCGATGAAAAATAAGCACATTGCGGATTCATCAGATTAATTCAAGCAACATGGAAAACCCATTTATCCATACCAAGCATGATTAAGAACTAGGAAATATAGCACTTGTATATGTTTCTCATGTATTAAGTGCAGCCAAATTTGATTTATTCCTCACATGGTATACAATAAGAGAATGCAGCCACATCAATTGAACATCGCATTGCAGAATTGAACCAAGCAGTTAACTAAACACCACAACAAATGAACCAAACATTAACTGAGCAACACATTGCACAATATAACATACTCCTAATAGAAGATCAGACAGTCAACCAAACAAAGCATGCTTAACAACTTGGAAATATAGCAATTGTATTTGTTTATCATGTATTTAGTATAGGCAAATTCGATTTATTCCTCACATGGTATACAATAACAGAATGCAGCCACAACAATTGAACATCGCATTGCAGAATTGAACCAAGCAGTTAACTAAACACCACAACAAGTGAACCAAGACACAACAAATGAACCAAGCAGTTAACTAAACACCAATTGAATAATATAACATACTCCTAATAGAAGATCAGACAGTTAACCAAACCAAGCATGCTTAACAACTTGGAAATATTGCACCCTGAAGAATTGAACATCACATTTGCAGAATTGAACCAAGCAGTTAATTGAACACCACATTACACGACATATAGAACATATATACTATAGCAGAAGATTGCATGGTAAAAGTAGATAGCACAATTCACTAGAATTTGTTAAGGAAAGGCAGTAGCTAGCAAACTGAACATGGGTCCTTATAGTGAGCTAATAAGACAAGCTACTCCTCATTGTCGGAGATATCGATGATGATTAGCTCCTTGGACATGGAAGAGGGCGAGGCCTCTGCATCGTGGGTGTCCTTGTTGTAGTGGTGATTTGCCTGAGCCACTCCACGCACCAACCTGCTAGCTCTCGAGATGAGGTAAGCATGTGCATGCTGAGAAAACACCTCGTAGTCTTCGTCGAAGGCACTGATGGTGGCCTCGAGAAAATGCCACGAACTATCGTTTAAAGCAGCCAACCGCGTCGCGACGTCGGCTCGCGAGGTGTCAACAGTGGCCTCGACTGCGAGGTGCTCCTCCAAGATCTGGGGGTTGGCACGAGTGGCAGCCATCGCGACCTCATCCGCGCGTGCGGCCGAGATTTACTTCTCCGCTGCCAAATGCTCCTTGAGGTCCTGGCTATACTGCATGCACCATGGCTTAGGTCGACGCTTATTTGGTGGAGGGGGTGGTGATTTGGGTGGGTGGAACATGCTGCGCTCGCACCGGTGGTTGGTACATGTGGGATGTGGAAGGAGGAGGAAGATGGAGGTCGAGTGTGGATTACCTGCCTGGATAGGCGAGGCCGAGCTGCATGAAGGAGGGTCGTCGGCGAGTAGGCATCAGCGCTGCAAGCAAGGAGTGAAGGTTTCAACTTGGAAAGGAAGGCAGAAACAAGGGAAATGTGGCTTTTGGTAAGGGGGAGGGGGCGGGGAGGTAGATATTTCCGTGGAAGCCGAAAATTTGGAATCGCTTCAGCCAAAAAACTGGCGCGGAAAGTGTCATCAGACACGGTCCCTTATTCAGAGTGCGCTGTGGACTGTAGCCGTCGCACCTTCTCACGATACGGTGCTCCAGGATATTTTGTGCTGCATCTCACACGGTTGGTTGTAACAAACTGTGTGGGATCTACTTGATTTTTCATCTTGATTTGAATTACATAATGGGGTCACAACGGCCATGGACGGTGTTTGAATTGCTAGACCTTTTATTTGCGATGATCATAAAAGAATTGGAATTATTTAGGGTTCATTTGGACATTTCTAAGCATTAAGTGAGTTTTCAATGCATTTATGTACATAATTCAAATTTGAACTGCATGCACATGCTCTAGTGCATATAAATTGGTTGAAAAATCAAATCTTTGTCCTTGGGTGCATTCTTAGGTCCAATGCAAGAAATTGGAAGAATCTCAAACACCAGTGCACCGTTGATTGCCGGCAAAACATTGAGATGCCTGGTTTTTAAATTCTAGTAAATCCAAAACTCATCTGAAATTCATGAAACTTGGCATGCTATCATGCATGGAGTGGCATCAACATGCCATGGTAAATTTTTTGTCCCATTTGGGGCAGTGTCAGTGTACAAAAGTAGGGGCTCTCCTTTGTACCCCTTACTTGTGCACGGGCAGTCAGAGCCACGCCTGTGACCACACCTAGCAGGGCAGAAGAGGGAAGCCGAAGCGCAAGACCAACAGAGCAGCGCCAAGGCAGGAGCGCAAGAAGGCCGAAGAACAGAGCGAGCTTTGTCCCGGCAAGACCCTTGTCGGGGCAGCTTATGCGGCCCCAGCAGGAGCCCTTGCCGAGGCAACTCGCCCAACGCCAGCAGTACGACCACTCTTGAGCCTGAGAGTTCCAACACCATCGACAACATTGAAGCCAAGGCTCGGGAAGCACCTCCATGGTGGCATGCAGATCTTTGTGAAGATCATAAACACACGAGGTCAGATGAGGACCGGAAGACGACGATCCTCGCCAAGATCCTTGCCGAGGAAATCCACGAGACCACCTGCAAGATCCTTGTCGGGGACGACCGCGATGCCACGACAAGACCCTTGCTGAGGACACCTACGGGGCCGCAGCCAGACCCGCGTCTGCCAAGACTCCATCGTCGTTCCCATACAGCTGCCAGCCCAACCAGCTGAGCAGGCACCTACATGGCCACATGCGGCTCCCAAGCCAACTCAGCAAGCACCTGCATGGTGGCATGCAGATCTTCATGAAGACCCTACCACCATGCCATCTCAGCAGCCTGCTAGCCTACATGGCGTTGCATGCCTCATTGGCTCGGACGTGCGTCGCAACCAAACGGAGTGGCGACAGACGGGACGGGCCTTGCTGTCGTCCCCGATAAAGCAAGCGGACACCTAAGTAGCGCATTTAATGCGTTTTGTCCCGTAATGCCAGGCGATAAGCTTGTGTACTGTATACCTTTCCACCTCCTGTGTGCCACCGTGGCAACCCCTTTTCACTATAAAAGGAGGCCCGAGGCATACTGGAGAAGGATTCAGATCTTTTGGACTTGGCACGCACCGTAGCTAGTTCAAGAGTTCAAGAACACTCAAATATACACCAAGGCAGGACTAGGGTATTACGCATCCTCGCAGCCCGAACCTGGGTAAACGATCCTTGTGCTGGCTCCTAAACCCGCTCTTTGCACAACCCCGCGCCCGCTAACCGTAGAAGGGATTCCAGTGATCTCATAGGTGTCGCTTCCCCCACATCTTTGACGCGCCAGGTAGGGGGCGCGTAGTTGTGAAAATTTGGCCTGGTCAGCGTAGTGGCTTCATCGTGGTCGTCGCTCCAAGGAATAAGACGACCGAACGAGCGATGTCACCTGCTGATGCAATGAACGCCCGTGCAACGACGGGAAAGCTAAGTCATGTGAAACTTTGAACAATTCCTTTTTTAAATAAGACTATTCTCCTCGAAGATCTTGCTCTCTGTATGATAAACATGTATGCAATGGGGCCCTTCCCCTATTGGCAACGCCTTCCACTAGTAGAAAAGGGGGCAACGGTCCAGGGCAATATTCACATTAGTCCCGATTCAGTCACGAACCGGGACTAATGTGAGCATTGGTCCCGGTTCATGCGGCTAAGGCATTAGTCCCGGTTCACCTGAGCCCTTTAGTCCTGGTTTAAAACACGAACCGAGACTAAAGGGTGTGATGCCCTTTAGTCCCGGTTTGTGTCTCGAACCGGGACTAAAGGTCCCATTTTCAAACTCCACCCCCTTGTGGACCGCCTTTTCAGTTTTAGAAAAAACAAAAGAAAATGATGGAAATGTCAAAAAATAAAATAAAATAAGTTTCTCATGTGATATGTGGTCTAGTTGTTGGGAAAATTTACAAATATGAATTTCGACTTTATTTACAAAATCTCTCTGGAATTTGTAAAATGGGCATAACTTTTGCATACGAACTCGGATGAAAAAGTTTTTTATATGAAAAATCATCTACTCGAAAAGTTACATCCGAATTTATCTGGGGGAACCCCGTTAAACATTTTCAAAATCCTCAAAAACCTAACAGAAAAAAAGTTACGGGGCTTTTAAGATCTAGAGTGGAAAAAATCGAAAAAATTTCAAACTTACTAGTGGCGCATCATTTGCTAGGCGCGCCACTAGTAACAGAAAAAATGTAGTTTCAATTTTTTTTGGAAAAAATGTGGTCAAATCTGGTCAAACAGTGGTCAAACTGTGGTCAAACAATGGTCAAACTAATTATTCTAGAATATTAGTGTTACTAAATAATTATTTCAGTTATTTCGAATTTTGGTCAAATCTGGTCAAAATGTGGTCAAACAATGGTCAAACTAATTATTGAAGAAATATTAGTGTTACTAAATATTTATTGTTTTTTAAAACAATAGTTTCAAACTCAAACAGTGAAATGTGTCACTTCATGCTCAAGCAAAATTCCTGAAGGTTAATAGGATTGACATCTTACTATTGTCAGGAAAACAACAAGTGCAGACTTGGAGCAAGGGAGAATAGAACCCGGAAGTTAAGCGTGCTCAGGCTGGGGGAGTGGGACGATGGGTGACCGTTCAGGAAGTTAGATGATTTGGAATGATGAGGGGTGATTAGAGGATAAGTTGAGCAGTGATGAGGGGTGGTGATTACAGACTAGGGGTTAAAATAATTCAGAAATTTGAAAATAAAAAAAATCAAAAAAAAATTCAAAAAAAATTTCATAAAATTTCCTTTAGTCCCGGTTGGTGTTACCAACCGGGACTAAAGGTGGAGCTTCACGTGGCCGCGCCCTTTAGTCTCGGTTCCTGTTTGAACCGGGACTAAAGGGGAGAGGCATTAGTACCGACCCTTTAGTCCCGGTTCGAAAACCGGGACTAAAGGGCCTTACAAACCGGGACAAAAGCCCCTTTTTCTACTAGTGTTCGTTTTGTTTTGAGTCTGCTCAACAGCTCGAGCGGCCGCGTCGAGAACGGCAGGGTGGCTTTTCCGCTACTCGCAATGCTTTTGTCCTGTTTCGAGTCCGCTGAACAGTTCAAACGGCCGCACTAGGAGCGGTGAGGTGGTTTGCATGGCAGTAAGCCCACCCGGCAGGGTATTGAGGATCCATCCTCAAGGCGCCGCGGCTTGGGCTTACATGCCGGCAAGCCTATCCAACTAAATGTGGGGTGGCCATACAAAGAGAGATCAGACAGGAAAATAGCATGCATCACTTTTAAATACTGCAGAGTTATATTACATCAATTGTTGCTGCGGTTCTAACTAAAGATAAAAATTGTCTTGGTGGTGAACCCACAGCAGCGATGAAAAATGGGGTGCCTAGTCCCGGCGCTGGCCCTCTATCCTCTGGACTCCGTCGATGCGACTGATGATGGGCTTGATACACTCCTCGAGCGTCGCGAGGTACGCATCCTTTAACAAGCTCTCCAGCGCGGCGTCGAAGTCGAGGTTGGGGTTCTAGTACGCCACCTTGGTGAGGATCTTGGTCATGGCACCCCGGCAAAGCTTCCAGGCCTCATTCGCCAGAAAGGTCGCCCTGTTGGAGCGGAACTGCTCCAGGGCTCCAAAAATGCCCTCAAAGAATAGGGTCAATTTGGCGTGGGAGCTCACGTTTGGATCCGGGACGTACCTCACGTTTGACATCCCCATGGCTGCCAGCTTCTTTGTGATCCTGCCGGCGACGTTGGCGAGGCGGCTGATCCAGAGGTTTTCGCCCTTCACGTAATTTGAGTGGTTGGCGCATCATTCTTCCGCAGCTGCCTCTCCTCCTCCAGGTTCTTGGTCAAGGTCTCATCCCGGGCTTTGACCTCCGAAAGCGTCCCCTCAAGGCCCTCCAGCTTCTGCTTTAGGTCCTTGATGGAATCGTTGGCCTTGGAAAGCTGCTCAGCCTTGCCGAGGACTGCGGCCTGCCCCTCCACCAAAGCGGCATTGATCGTTACCTTCTCCTTTGCCAACTTCTGGGCCTGTTCCTTCAGCCTGTCCTGCTCCACCTCCAGCTCTTTCACCTTGCCGGCCTGGACCTGGGCCTGAGCATTGAGTGCCTCCTCGTGCCTCTGCTCTAGCTCCTGGGTCCGCTGCACGACAAGCTTCTCCACCTCCTCATCCTTGCCGCGGAGTGTTGCGGCGAGCTTCTCCTTACGAGTGGCAAGATCCTCCTCCTAGGAGTTTAGCTCGGCGTGGTGCTGGTGCCGGGCGGCCTCGTGTTTGGTGTCCTGCTCCTTCGCCAGCTCCCGGGCCTTCTCGATGTCGGCCTACTTCATGGCGAGCTCCAGCTTGCGCTCGGCCAGCAGGTCCTTGGCAACCTTTAGCTCCTCATGGGCTTGGCGAAACCAAGCCTGCGTCTCAGTGACGCGCCCCGTGAGGTCCGCCTCCGCCTTGTCCACTGCCGCCATCCTAAACTTTGCCTTGTCCATACGGGCACGGTGGAGCGCTAGGAGCTTCTGGAAGTTGGCGCTCATGCCCCGACGGAGCTCCTCCTCCTGGGAACCGCCACCACCAGCGCTCGATTCATCAACAACCTCAAGCCCGGCGGTGGCGAGCGCCTCGTCATCAAATATCTCCCCCTCGGTGGGTACCCTGGTGCTCGCCGCCCCTGGGAGGTGGACGAACAAGTCATCGCTCACCTTCAGGTACTTGCCCGAGCCCGAGGCAGCGAAGGAGGAAGGTTGGCCATCAACTGCCCCTCCTCGGCAGCGGCCTTGCCGGCCTCCTCGGTAGGCCCCTTGCCGGTCTCCCTGGCCGGCCCCTTGGCGGCCTCGTCCTCAGCAGCACCCTTGGCGGCCTCCTTGACGACGATCTTGGCGGCCATGGCCTCGGCGTCCCTGGAGACCTCCCCAATGACGGTGTCGATGTCTTCCTGATCCGCCAGAAAGGGGTCTGGATACCGAGGAGGGGAATGAGGCGAAGCCAAGACCAAAGTTTTGAAAAGTGGAAGCAAGAACAGGAACAAGGGGCAAATAACTCACCCGTGCCGGGTTGGGAAGAAGTGGCCCCCTCGTCACAAATGTTCGGTGCCGAGACGGAGCCACCACCGCCCGGGTTCGCCTCCTCCTCCTCCGTGCGCATGGGTTCTGTGCTTGGTGCCCTTGCCGGGGACGCCCCTCGGTGCGGCGTGGTTGATGGGGGCGGCATGTCGGCGGTGGCCCTCAGTGGCTCCTCCAGCTGCTGCCGCCTTCCTGCGACCACGGCAAGGTCAGCACCAAGGGATCGTACCCCAACACACGTTGATGGGGAGCGAGTGGTGAACTCACGCTGGGGGCAGCACAGGGGGCTGTGTCGGAGTAATGGGCCATGGGTAGGCCCACCCGAGTCCCTGGATTTATCAGGACTTTGGGCCAGCTCCGCCTAGCTGGACACCCAGCTGAAGCTCCGCCCTCTGGGGCCGGCTGGCTCAGCGGCCGGCTGCCAGATGGCGGCTGACCCAAGACTATGGCGCTCCGAGTGGCCAACTCCTGGCGGCCGCCCTCCGGATAGGGCGGCAACAGACAGGCGGCCACCTCACGACTACGGTGCGGCCGAGCCCCCATCAAGAGCACAAGTCAAAGCATGGCTACAGTGAAGCACGTCGCCTCCCACTACCCTAACGTCGCTTCGGGCAGGCAGAGCCCTGTTCCCCACGACGGCCTGTCGGTACGGCCTGCCAGAGGCGGGCACTATCGGGCAGTGACCCCAAGGAACACGGCGGAAGCTCGACCAGGAGGATCCAAGAGGGGTCGGCCTCCAGCAGGCGGCCGTCCCTTGTCCCGAGGCGAGTGCACCATTAAGCTGATAAGACTAGGTGTGGCTACAGTGGCCTCCCACCAGGCGGCGGGACTGTAGCCACGCTAAGATGACCAAGCCCCCGTCACCAACGACACAGCTACAGTAAGCAGCCACCAACCAGTCGGCGGGGCCCACCAGGCGGCAGGCCCCAGGGGTCGGCGGAGAAGCCGGAGGCTGGAGACACTGATAGCCGGGCCCAGCACCCGGACGAATTACCATTGTACCCCTAGGGGTAGGCCTATATAAACCCCCCAGGCCACCCATGCAAAGGGTTCCCACTCCATTAGAACAAGCCACTCCCCTAGAGCAGGAAGAGAGCTAGCCTTGCCTCCTTCTGCCTCTAGCTCACAGCTCAAGGAGCACCATTGTATCACTTGTGCCTTAGTGATCATGCGGAGACCCCGCTGAGCAGGACTAGGGGTGTTATCTCCTAGGAGAGCCCCGAACCTGGGTAAAGTACGCCGACATTCATGTCTACGCCTTATCCCGCTTCCAGGCACCGGCGACGTTCTACTAGCTCCCACCATGATAAGCCATCCATTGGCATATGTCGCACCCAACCCCCGACATTTGGCGCCCACCATGGTGCGAGGTGTACCGTCTCCCGGAGATCTGCTCTGGACGGGAACCCTGTTCCTTCCTGGCGAGCGAAGCCAGCCCAGCACGCCTGACGGTGTCAGCCTCGACGCGCTGCACGGCGCGGAGATCGCCTGCGCGGCGAGCTGCCTCGCTGACCTTGTCGGCGAGATCGACCTCTCCAACGAGACGGCCTCCGACGCGGGCACTAGTTGCCCTGAGAGCCGCCTTGTCAGCCTCCTCGACCAGCTCCATGTCACCAGCGAGCCTGCTATGGACCTGGAGTCCGTCCGCTCGACCGATCCGATGATCGTCGACTCCGACACGGCGTCGCTCGACGCGTTCCCCACCAACGTGGTGGTCTACAATGAGCCGCCTCCTCGCGAGCACAGTGGAGGGAGCACCGTCACGGAGATACTCGTCATCAACAGCGAGGAGCACTCAGACGAGCGCGCTCAAGATCCCCTCGAGGCCACCCTGCGCGACCTCACGGCGCCCATTCCCGAGGGCGCGGACGCAGAGGCGCTGGAGGCACGCCGCCTCTAGCTTATCGAGAGTGCTGGCCGCCTGGCCAGCATGCGCCGGCTTTCGGACGCTTACCTGCGCGAGATGGACCGGGCCACAGGCGGCACGCCGGCTCCTGGGGGCCTAGTCGCCTCGGCACGGTTCGGCAGTGTGGCGCGACCATCGCCAGCATGTTCGGGGCAGAGCGCCCCGTCTACGCCACACCTGTAGAGAACATCCGGGCCGCCCAGGCGGTAACGGATGAGTTGAACAAATACAACGGCGACGAGCTCCGCCACATGACGGAGCGAGTCCAGTAGCTCCTGGACGCGGCTACCGCGCAGCACGAGGCCGCCTGCCACGCTGAAGTCCCAGCCGGACAAAACAACGAGCCATCCCCATGCCGAGATCGTGGGGCGACCTCCCGGACGCCGACTGGTGGCGCCCGTGGAGGAAAGGGAAATGAGCCGGTTGCTAGCCGCAGTCGGACCCGCCTCTCCATCGAGCAGGACGAGGACGGCCGCCCTCGTGCAGTCGAGCGGCGAGGCGACCTGCCGCCTCCCCTGCCTCGTGGAGCGAGGTACTCCACTCCGCCTCCTGTCATGCATCCTACACTCGGCGACCGCCTTGGCCGTCGAGAGGGAGTCGGAGAGAATGATGCTCGCCATCGGATCGATCGTCTCAACCGATCCCTGGCGCTTGAAGAAGAAGATGCACTGGGCCCGCCCTATTTCGGCCCCCGAATCCGAGATGAGCCCTTCCCCAAGGGGTTCACCCTCCCGCGAGACACGCCCAAGTACACCGGCTCCGTGAAGCCGAAGGACTGGCTAGTCGACTACTCCACAGACATCAGTATAGAAAACGACAACAAGCGCGTCGCCATGAAATACGTCCCGCTCATGCTTCAAGGCACTGCCCGGACGTGGCTCAACAGCCTGAAGCCCCGCAGCATCAACAGCTGGGTCGATTTCACTTAGGTCTTCATCCGCAACTTCACCAGCACCTACAAGCGGGCTCCCAAGCCCCGACAGCTCTGCTTGTGCGTCCAAGGGCCCATGGAGTCAACTCGCGAATACCTCACGCGCTGGACCGAGCTACACAATTCCTGCGAGGGCGTGCACGAGGTGCAGGCGATCGAGTACTTCACTGCCGGGTGCTGAGAGGGCACCCTCCTCAAGCACCGACTCCTCCGCGACGAGCCCGAGACCCTTCATGAGCTGCTGGTCATCACCGACAAGCACGCCACGGCCGACTCCTCCATGAAGGCGGAAATCCTGGTTGACGCGTCCGACAAGGTGGCACCTCAGGCCCCTCGGACTCCGGCTGGTGACTCCAGTCGGCGACAGCAACCAGGTGATAACAAGCGGAAGGCCACCCAACTGGCTTCCACCAGCCGGCAGGTGGCAACAGTCGAGGATCAGCAGCCAGAAGGACAGCCAGCCCCCAAGCGGCAGAAGGGCGGCAAGTCCAATTGGTTGCCTGCCTTCTCTTACGAGCAAACCTTGGATGCACCCTGCAAGTTCCATAGTGGCGCGAAGCCCTCCAACCACACCACTCGGAAGTGTCACTGGCTCACCAGAATTGCCAAGGGAGATGGACTCTTGCCTCCTCCGCCTACCGGACCACCGCCTCCTCAGCCCCAGCAGCCGGCTGCCCGACCAGTTGGCGCCATACAAGATGAGTACCCGGAGGAACACGGAGCCTATGTTGTGTTTACCAGCGTGGCCGACGATAGACACAGCAGGCGGCAACAACAACAAGAAGTGCAAGCAGTGGCCTCCAACACTCCAGAGTTCATGCATTGGTCCGAGAAGCCTATCAGTTGGAGTAGGGCCAACCACCCGGAAGTGATGCCTTCCCCTAGTTCATATGGCCTGGTCCTAGAAGCAACCCTTGCAACAGAGAGGCGAGCAGCCCGTTTTTCCAGAGTCCTGATAGATGGCGGCAGCAGCATCAATATCCTGTACCGTGATACAATGGAGAAGTTGGGAATCAAGCAGAAGCAGCTCGTCCCCAGTCGGACTGTATTCCATGGCATAGTCCCTGGCCTTTCCTGCTCACCAATCGGCAAGACCCAGATTGATGTCCTCTTCGGAGACAAGAATCATTTCCGCGGAGAGCCAGTTTGGTTTGAAGTGGTGGACCTTGAGAGCCCCTACCATGCGCTGCTTGGACGGCCTGCTCTGGCCAAGTTCATGGCAGTCCTCCACTATGCTTACCTCAAGATGAAGATGCCGAGTACCAAGGGGATCCTGACAGTAGTCGGAGACTACAAGAAGTCGGTCGCTTGCGCTGCAAATAGCAGCCGGCTGGCCGAGTCCCTCATGATTGCAGCCGAGAAGCGGCTCCTTGACCGGGTGGTGGCGTTGGCAAGCAAGAAGCTGGAGATGTCACCCACCCCCCAGGAGTCGGAGGTTGAAGCCTCGTTCAAGTCGGCCAAGGAAACAAAGAAAGTACCCTTGGACCTGGAGCACCCGGAGAGGCACGTTGTCGTAGGCACAGGCCTTGACAGCAAATAGGAAAGCGAGCTCGTCGATTTCCTCCGTGAGAATCGGGACATCTTCGCATGGTCCCCCAAAGACATGTCGGGTGTTCCGATGGATTTCGCCGAGCACAAGCTACATGTCCGACCTGACGCCAAGCCGGTCAGGCAGCCCTTGCGCCGCCTGTCAGAAGAGAAGAGAAGAGTTGTCGGAGAAGAGATAGCCCGGCTTCTAGCAGCCGGATTCATCATGGAAGTGTACGTTCCAGAGTGGCTGGCCAACCCAGTCCTAGTGTTGAAGAAGAACAAGCAGTGGCACATGTGAATTGACTACACCAGCCTCAACAAAACCTGCCCCAAAGATCCCTTCGCTCTGCCAAGGATTGATCAAGTAATAGACTCCACAACCGGATGCGAGCTTTTGAGTTTCTTGGATGCATACAAAGGTTATCACCAGATAAAACTGAACCCGGCCAACAGGTTGAAGACCGCCTTCATCACGCCATTTGGAGCCTACTGCTACCTGACCATGACGTTCGGCTTGAGAAACGCCGACGCCACGTTTCAGCGTTGCATGCAGAAGTGCCTCCTCAAGCAACTCGGCATAAATACCCATGTGTATGTGGATGACGTGGTGGTGAAGACGGAGAAGCGTGGCACGCTGCTGGAGGACCTCAAGGAGACCTTTGAAACCTGTGCCGATTCCAGATCAAGCTCAACCCGGAGAAATGTGTCTTTGGAATACCAGCCGGCCAGCTTCTTGGTTTCCTGGTCTCGGAGCGCGGCATAGAGTGCAATCCCGTGAAGATGAAGGAAATTGAGATGATGAAAGTGCCCACCCGACTGCTGGACGTGCAGAAATTCACCGGCTGCCTAGCGTCAGTCAGCCGTTTCATCAGTCGGCTGGGCGAGAAGGCTCTTCCCCTATACCAACTCATGAGGAAGACCAGTTTTTTCGAGTGGAACGACAAGGCGGACGAAGCATTTCTCCAACTAAATAAGATGTTGACGACCCCTCTTGTCCTGGTGGCTCCGACTGAGAAGGAGCCCATGCTCCTCTACATTGCAGCCACCAGTCGGGTTGTCAGCATAGTTATGGTAGTAGAGCGCAAGGAGAAGGACAAAACATTATTGGTCCAGAGACCGGTGTATTACTTGAGCGAAGTATTGTTCGCCTCCAAGCAAAACTACCCCCACTACCAGAAGATGTGTTACGGCGTGCATTTTGCCGCCAAGAAGCTGAAGCCTTACTTTCAAGAGCACCCAATAACTGTCGTCTGCACAACCCCGCTTGCTGAGATCATTGGAAGCTGGGATGCTTCTGGCCGAGTGGCCAAGTGGGCTATTGATCTGGCCCCTTATACCATCTACTACCAGCCTCGCACTACCATCAAATCACAAGTGTTGGCCGACTTCCTCGTCGATTGGGCCGAGACCCAATATTTGCCGCCTGCACCAGACTCCACTCATTGGCGGATGCATTTTGATGGTTCAAATATGCGCACTGGTCTGGGAGCCGGCGTCATCCTCACCTCTCCCAAGGGTGACAAGCTCAAGTACGTGCTGCAAGTCCACTTCGCCGCCTCCAACAACGTAGCAGAATATGAGGCACTCATACACGGGCTCTGGCTTGCCAAGGAACTCGGCATTCGCCGGATCCTGTGTTTTGGTGACTCCGACTTGGTGGTCCAGTAGTCGTCAGGAGACTGGGACGCCAAGGATGCAAACTTGGCAAGCTACCGCTTCCTCGTGCAGCAACTCAGTGGATACTTCGACGGGTGCGAGTTCCTTCACGTGCCAAGAAATAACAACGAGCAAGCAGATGCCTTCGCATGAATTGGCTCCACCCGACAAGCAATACCAGCCGACGTTGCCCTACGCCGCCTTCTGAAGCCGTCTGTCAAGCCGTCTCCTGATGCAGACTCCATCTTTGTGCCGCCCCCCCGAAGCAGTCGGATCCGACTTGGCGACCCCAGAGGCTGGCACGGGATTTCGACAGGCGGCCCGGGGACTGCTACATCCGCGCCCGGCCCAGGGACTTCAGCAGTCGGCCCGGGGACTTCAGTACTCGGCCCGGGGACTTCAGCAGTCGGCCCGGGGACTTCTTCATTACTGCAGGTGGAAGCAGCTGCCAACCCGCCGCCTCCCGGCCCTACCGCCCTCGTACAAGTTGCAGTAGTCGCAGTCAAAGAAATTGCGGCACCCTCATGGGCTCAACGAATCCTCAAGTTCTTGGTGAATAAAGAGCTACCAACAGATGAAATCTTAGCCCGACAAGTACAAAGGCGAGCTGTGGCTTACACCATAGTCAACAAAGAACTGGTGCGACGAAGCGTCACAGGAGTTTATCAGCGGTGTGTGGAGTTAGACCAAGGCCAAGCAATACTCAGAGATATCCACCAGGGCGAGTGCGGCCACCACGCGGCTTCAAGGTCACTTGTGGCTAAGGCTTTCTGCCACGGGTTCTTCTGGCCGACTGCCCTGGAAGAAGCCAAAGAGCTAGTTCAGAAGTGTCAAGGGTGCCAGAGGTTCCGCTCCAAGCCACACCTGTCGGCTTCTGCACTCAAGACCATTCCCATTGCCTGGCCCTTCGCTGTATGGGGACTGGATATGGTGGGACCATTCAAAACAGCCCGCGGGGGCATGACTCACTTGCTGGTTGCTGTGGACAAGTTTACCAAGTGGATAGAGGCAAAACCAATCAAGAAGCTGAATGGGCCAACTGCCGTGACCTTCATCGCCGACATCACCACGCGATACGGCATCCCACATAGCATTATCACCGACAACGGCACCAACTTCGCCAAGGGAGCCTTGGCCCATTTCTGTGCAACACAGGGCATCCGCCTGGACTTAGCGTCCGTTGCCCACCCACAGTCAAATGGCCAAGTGGAGCGTGCAAACGACCTTATTTTGTCCGGCCTCAAGCCCCGACTGGTCGAGCCTCTGGAGCGCTCAGCCGGCTGCTGGCTCGACGAGCTGCCGTCCGTCCTTTGGAGCCTGTGAACAACTCTGAACAAGTCAACGGGCTTCACGCCCTTCTTGCTCGTCTACAGTGCCGAAGCTGTCATCCCGACGGATATTGAGTTCGACTCCCCAAGAGTCACCTTGTACACCAAGGCGGACGCCAAGGAGGCGCGAGAAGACGGCGTCGACTTCCTGGAGGAAGGCCGGCTATTGGCACTTAGCCGGTTGGCCATCTACCAGCAGAGCCTGCGCCGATACTACAACGACAAGGTGAAGCCGAGATCCTTCCTGGAGGGAGACCTTGTGCTCCGGCTGATCCAGCGAACAGCCGGACAACACAAGCTCTCGACACCTTGGGAAGGCCCTTTCATCGTTAGTAAGGTGTTGGGCAACGATGCCTACTATCTGACCGATGCCCAGAAGCCCAGAGCTCGCAAGAGAGATGATTCAGGCAAAGAGACGGAGAGGCCATGGAACGCAAACCTCCTCCGAAGGTTTTACAGTTGAAAGCAGTATGTATCACGCTACCTTTTGTACTATGTATAAAGACTCCGGGTCCCCCGGGAAGAGCTCGGGGACTGCCCTCTTTTATCTATATGATAAGTATCATGTCTATGAGAATGTATAGTCTATTTTTTCCGCCTGGCACCGGGTTCGACCAGTCGGCCCGGAGCCTCGCCGCCTTCTACAACATGCCGCCTCCTGCAGTCGGACAAGTAGTGTGCCGGCGCCAAGAACTTCCTTTGTCAGAAGCCACAGCTCGCAGAGCGACTACATGGCGGGCAAAGGTTGCAAAGAAGTGCCCCACACAAAAGAATGACTAAGGAAGAATACACATGTAGTAGAAGGCGGCATCGCGCCTAGCCGTCTGGCTGTTCGGCAGCCAGACGGCCGACCTCCACCTCTATTACCAAAAAACTCCGAATGGCTAAGTCCTAGCCCCCCTCGCAAATGGCTAGAGCGCTCAAGTCAGCCACGGTCCGCAGAGCGGCCGTCCGGCTGTGAGAGCATAGCCAAGGGTTGGCGGCAAAGTAAAAAACCAAGGAGCAAAAGGGAAACAAGCCTGGAGGTCGGCGCAGCAAGTATAAGCAATGATAAATATTTACATGGATAAAGGCCTCTGGCCGGCATTCAAACAGAGTTTTGATATACACCCCGCGGGTGGAATTGTGCGAATTTAACCAAAGCGTTCAGAATAGCAAGCAGAAAACAGATAAAATCCCAAGGAGCAGCAGAAGACTCCGGCTGGACGGTGCCGGTTGGCGCAACGGAAGACTCCGGCTGGGCGGTGCCGGTTGGCGCGACAGAAGGATCCGGCTGGACGGTGCCGGATGGCGTGGCCAAGGACTCCGGCTGCACGCTGGAGCCGGCTGCACCACCTTGCACGGCAGGCGGCTCCATCTAGACGGAGGAGTCGCCAGCAGTAGGCGGGGCGCTGGAGTGCTGGAGGATGGAGTCGACGGCGTCTGTTGGAGGAAAGTTTGGCTGGGCGGCCCCCACCTGGACGCCTCTGGTAGTGGGTGGCACCTCGATGCGTGGCTCGTTGCTTGAGGCCCGGTCAGGCTGGGGCTGACCGTCCGCCCCGACCACTGGCAGGTCGATGCCGCTCTCGTCTTCCTCCTCCTCCTCCTCCTCCTCCTCTTCCTCCTCCCCGTCTTCCCCTTCGTCGCTCGAGTCGATGACTTCAGCTGAGTCTTCGCTGTCCTCCGGGTTTAACCCGAGCCACTCGTGCAGAGCTTCGCCGCCTTCCTCGACCACCTCCGGGACGAAGACGCTGGTGTTGGTGAAGTCGGCGATCGCCACCACCCTGCTGACGAGCTCAGCTTCCACCGCCGCCAGCTCCTCCTGCGCCTCCAGGCGGAATGTGGCCAACTGGGCTAGGTCTAGCCTAGGGTACCACGCCTTGACGAATAACAAGGCTCGGCGTGCCCCTGCCCGGGCTGCTGAGCCTTTCCAGGCTTCCAGGCGGCTGGCCGCCACCTCCAGCCAGTCGGCAGTTTGACTTGGGGTGCGCGGAGCCGGCAAGCCTGGCCAGAGGGCGGAGACCGCCTGGGCTCCGATGCGCTAGAGGCGGCGCAACAAGCGGTGAGCAGGCCGAAGCCGGGCCTGAATGCTGAGGACCTGTTCGCCAAGAGTCCGGGGGGCATCAGGGGCGATCTGTGCACCCTCTGCCCTTTGCTCCTCGCGCTGGGCCTCGATCATCTGCGCGGCTACAGAATGGCCTGGGAAGAAGTCTGTCCGGCCAGAAGAAGAAAAAGGCCAAGGCATAAGCAAGGGCCGACAGCTCAAAGCAAGAAACCAAGGGAGTGAGGCTTACCATCGACCAAATCTTCGATCCTGCTGAAGCAGGCCGTCACCTGGGCCTCCTTGTCGGCCCAGGCGGAGCGCTCGACCTCACACTCGGCGAGGAGGCCGGTCTCCGTCCTCTCCGCCTTAAGCTGGGCCGCCTTGAGGGTTTCCGTCTGATCGACAAGTTGGGCGACCAGGCGGTCCCGCTCTTCCGCCAGCTTGCAGCACTCTGCCTCCTTGCTACGCAGGGCGGTCTTCGCTTCGCCCAGCTGCCGCTGCAGGGTGGCATTGGCCTCTGAAGAAAGAAAGAAAAGAAGAAGGCATCAGTCAAGCGGACAAGACAAAGGAAAGAAGCAACCGAGGAGATTCGGCCCGACTGCTCAGCAGTCGGCCTGAACCTCGGGGACTACAGCCCGCGTGTGCGCCAGCGCGCCCCCGCGGAAAAGAAGTAGTTGACAAGGGAAAAAGACAACTTAGGAGATTCGGCCCGACTGCTCAGCAATCGGCCCGACCCTCGGGGACTACAGCCCGCGGGTGCGCCAGCGTGCCCCCGCGAAGAAAGAAGACAGAAACTTACGCCGGCTTTCGGCCAGATGGTCCATCTGCGCCTCCAGATCCCGAACATTGGAGTTGTAGGCGGTCGCATGGAGGTTGTGATAGTCCTGCAGAAGGGACATCAGATGAAATCAGCAGTCGATGATTGCAAGATAAAGTTCCGACCCGCCTGCTCAGCAGCCGGCCCGGAACTTGGGGACTACACCCAGTGAGTGCGCTTGCGCGCCACCACGAGAGAAGCAAGAGGACTATCCGAAGAAGAAACCCAAAGACAACTTACCCGGATGGCGGTGCGCGACTCCAAGTAAGCCTCGTTGCAGCGCTTGAGCGCATCCGCCTCTGCCTAGAGCTTCACCTGGACGACAAGAGACGCCTGGTTCAGGGCGCCAGTCCCGCCCCAGTGTATCCAACCCACGGGCGCGGCGCTGGTCGCCTCGGTATCGGGGGCCGACGAGCTAATGGCGCCAATTTCCTGCGGCCGCGGTGCTGAGGCCGCCTTCTCCAAATAGCGGCGCGTGGGGATACAGACCGCAGGAACCAGGACCGTTACCACCGTATCTTCGACCGGCGGCACTGGCGGTGCCACTGGCTGCTCGTCCCGCGGCTCGCTGGCTAGCGGAGGCGGCAGCGGCGGGGGCGGCGACACGAAGACATCCGGCATGGCTACGTCGCCGCCCTCTTGCTCCCGGATCGGGAAGTCGCCGCCGGCTCCCCCGGCCGTCGCCCCGAATTCAGGTGGAGGCGGCGCGGTTTTCAGGGGCGCCACGAATAGCGGCTCTTGGCGGCGTACGGCCTCCGCGAGCCGCGCCTTCTCTGCGGCCTGGGCCTCCGCCTGCGCCAGCGCCCTCTCAGCAGACGCGGCGGACAAGGCCGCCTGCTCCCTAGCCAGGCGGTCGGCCTCTTCATCGCGCGCCTCCTGCGCATTCCGCTCTGTCGCCTCCCGGAGGTCGGCGGCCGGGTCGATCCGCCGACCGGTCGAGGAGGTCGGTGCCGACCTGAGGACCGAGCCGGCGCCCGACTTCTCGAGGGTCGGTGGGGCCCTGAAACAAGAAGACAAGTCAGAAGGCCCTTACGCCAGATTGATGAAAGGACAAGGAAAAAGGGAAGGATACTTACGCCGACACCATAACAGGCACCTTTGGCTGCCTCTGATATTGGGCCACGGTTTCTTTCCGCCTGGTCACCGCGGCCGGGTTCTTGTGCTTCTTTGGAGCGCTGCCGAACAGGGTCGAGCCCTATTTCCGCTTGTGCTTGCCGCCTGGGGCGGGCGGTCCAGAAGAGGGGCTGGCGCTGGTGGTGGCGTAGCTCGAGGCAGGGCGCGGTTCGTCTTTGTCCTCGTCATCGTCAGGCCAGGCCTCCACACCCCGCCTCCCTCAGAGCCGCCTGCTCCACTACCGCCGTTCGCCCTGCCACTGCCGCTTGTCGCGTCGTCGGCCAGGGCGGCTGCCCCCAAGTCGGGGTCGTCCAAATCACTCTCCGCCTTGTCCGCCTGGAGGGCATCACCCGGCCCCAGGAGGGCGGCCGTAGCCTCGGACATGTAAATCTGCAACCAAGAGGGAATTGCATCATGAAGAGAGATGAAGCTGAAGGAAACAGTTCAGAGGACAAAATGAAGAAACTTACAGTGGGAGGCGGGTTGTGGCGAGAGTATGGCCGCTTCCCGTACCGCCACTCCTTCTCCGGTATCTTGAGGTCGGAAATCTCGTTTACCATCCGCGAAACTTCAGCGGGCGGCATCCCTTTCGTGCAAAGCCGGCACGGATTGCGGTGTCCGCCCATCCGGAAGATTGGATGAGGGTGGCTCTGGAGCGGGAGGACCCGGCGCTCGTGAAGGAAATATGCCCTAGAGGCAATAATAAAGTTATTATTTATTTCCTTATATCATGATAAATGTTTATTATTCATGCTAGAATTGTATTAACTGGAAACATAATACATGTGTGAATACATAGACAAACAGAGTGTCACTAGTATGCCTCTACTTGACTAGCTCATTGATCAAAGATGGTTATGTTTCCTAGCCATGAACAAAGAAGTAATTATTTGATTAACGAGATCACATCATTAGTTGAATGATCTGATTGACATGACCCATTACATTAACAGTGGCATCCGAGCCTAGGTTTTATGGTTTGATGTTATTTGCACGAGTAGAACACAAGTGAGTTGTGGACGATACAAGTCATACTGCCTACCAGCATGTCATACTTTGGTTTAGCGGTATTGTTGGACGAGACGATCCGGACCAACCTTACGCGTACGCTTACGCGAGACCGGTTCCCTCGACGTGCTTTGCACATAGATGGCTTGCGGAAGACTGTCTCTCAAAACTTTAGTTGAACCGAGTGTGGCTACGCCCGGTCCTTGAGAAGGTTAAAACGGAGTCTATTTGACAAACTATCGTTGTGGTTTTGATGCGTAGGTAAGATGAGTTCTTGCTTAAAGCCCGTAGCAGCCACGTAAAACTTGCAACAACAAAGTAGAGGACGTCTAACTTGTTTTTGCAGGGCATGTTGTGATGTGATATGGTCAAGACGTGATGCTAAATTTTATTGTATGAGATGATCATGTTTTGTAACCGAGTTATCGGCAACTGGCAGGAGCCATATGGTTGTCGCTTTATTGTATGCAATGCAATCACGATGTAATGCTTTACTTTATTGCTAAACGGTAGTGATAGTCGTAGAAGCATAAGATTAGCGAGACGACAACGATGCTGCGATGAAGATCAAGGTGTCGCGCCGGTGACGATGGTGATCATGACGGTGCTTCGAAGATGGAGATCACAAGCACAAGATGATGATGGCCATATCATATCACTTATATTGATTGCATGTGATGTTTATCCTTTTATGCATCTTATCTTGCTTTGATTGACGGTAGCATTATAAGATGATCTCTCACTAAATTATCAAGAAGTGTTCTCCCTGAGTATGCACCGTTGCGAAAGTTCTTCGTGCTGAGACACCACGTGATGATCGGGTGTGATAGGCTCTACGTTCAAATACAACGGGTGCAAAACAGTTGCACGCGCGGAATACTCAGGTTTAACTTAACGAGCCTAGCATATACAGATATGGCCTCGGAACACGGAGACCGAAAGGTCGAGCGTGAATCATATAGTAGATATGATCAACATAGTGATGTTCACCATTGAAACTACTCCATCTCACGTGATGATCGGACATGGTTTAGTTGATTTGGATCACGTGATCACTTAGAGGATTAGAGGGATGTCTATCTAAGTGGGAGTTCTTAAGTAATATGATTAATTGAACATTAATTTATCATGAACTTAGTCCTGGTAGTATTAGCATATCTATGTTGTAGATCAATAGCTCGCATTGTTGCTTCCCTGTGTTTATTATGATATGTTCCTAGAGAAAATTGTGTTGAAAAATGTTAGTAGCAATGATGCGGATTGGATCCGTAATCTAAGGTTTATCCTCATTGCTGCACAGAAGAATTTTGTCCTTGATGCACCGCTAGGTGACGGACCTTTTGCAGGAGCAGATACAGACGTTATGAACGTTTTGCTAGCTCAATATGATGACTACTTAATAGTTTAGTGCACCATGCTTAACGGCTTAAGAATCGGGACTTCAAAGATGTTTTGAACATCATGGACCATACAAGATGTTCCAGGAGTTGAAGTTAATATTTCAAGCAAATACCCGAGTTGAGAGATATGAAGTCTCCAACAAGTTCTATAGCTAAAAGATGGAGGAGAATCGCTCAACTAGTGAGCATGTGCTCAGATTGTCTGGGTACTACAATCGCTTGAATCAAGTGGGAGTTAATCTTCCAGATAAGATAGTGATTGACAGAATTCTCTAGTCACCATCACCAAGTTAGTAGAACTTTGTGATGAACTATAATATGCAAGGGATAACGGAAAATATTCCCAAGCTCTTCGCGATGCTAAAATCGACGAAGGTAGAAATCAAAGAAAAACATCAAGTGTTGATGGTTGACAAGATCACTAGTTTCAAGAAAAGGGCAAAAGGAAAGAAGGGGAACTTCAAGAAGAACGGCAAGCAAGTTGCTGCTCAAGTGAAAAAGCCCAAGTCTAGTCCTAAGCCTAAGACTAAGTGCTTCTACTGCAAAGAAACTGGTCACTGGAAGCGGAACTACCCCAAGTGATTGGCGGATAAGAAGGATGGCAAAGTGAACATAAGTATATTTGATATACATGTTATTGATGTGTACTTTACTAGTGTTCATAGCAACCCCTCAGTATTTGGTACTAGTTCAAGTTGCTAAGATTAGTAACTCGAAACAGGAATTGCAGAATGAACAAAAACTAGTTAAAGGGCAAGGTGACGATGTGTGTTGGAAGTGGTTCCAAGATTGATATGATCATCATCACACACTCCCTATACTTTCGGGATTAGTGTTGAAACTAAATAAGTGTTATTTGGTGTTTGCGTTGAGCATGAATATGATTTGATCATGTTAATTGCAATACGGTTATTCATTTAAGTAAGAGAATAAATTGTTGTTCTGTTTACATGAATTAAACCTTCTATGGTCATACACACCAATGAAAATAGTTCATTGGATCTCGATCGCAGTGATACACATATTCATAATATTGAAGCCAAAAGATGCAAAGTTAATAATGATAGTGCAACTTATTTGTGGCACTGCAGTTTAGGTCATATTGGTGTAAAGCGCATGAAGAAACTCCATGCTGATGGGATTTTGGAATCACTTGATTATGAATCACTTGATGCTTGCGAATCATGCCTCTTGGGCAAGATGACTAAAACGCCGTTCTCCGGAACAATGGAGCAAGCAACAGATTTGTTGGAAATCATACATACTGATGTATGTGGTCCGATGAATATTAAGGCTCGCGACAAGTATCATTATTTTCAGGACTTCACAGATGATTTAAGCAGATATGGGTATATCTACTTAATGAAACATAAGTCTGAAACGTTTGAAAAGTTCAAAGAATTTCAGAGTGAAGTGGATAATCATCGTAACAAGAAAATGAAAAGTTTCTACGATATGATCGCAGAGGTAAAATATTTGAGTTACGAGTTTTGGCCTTCAGTTAAAACCGTGTGGAATAGTTTCACAAATCCATGCCACCTGGAACACCACAGCATAATGGTGTGTCCGAACGTCATAACCGTACTTTATTGGATATAGTACAATCTATGATGTTTCTTACCGATTTACCAATATCGTTTTGGGATCATGCATTAGAGACAGCTGCATTCACGTTAAAAGGGGCACCATCTAAATCCGTTGGGACGACATCGTATGAACTATGGTTTAGCAATAAACCTAAGCTGTCGTTTCTTAAAATTTGGGGCTGCGATGCTTATGTGAAAAAGCTTCAACCTGATAAGCTCGAACCCAAATCGGAAAAATATGTCTTCATAGGATACCCAAAGAAGACAGTTGGGTACACCTTCTATCACAGATCCGAAGGCAAGATATTCGTTGCTGAGAATGGATCCTTTTCAGAGAAGGAGTTTCTCTCGAAAGAAGTGAGTGGGAGGAAAGTAGAAAACTTGATAAGGTAATTGTACCTTCTCCCTTATTGGAAAGTAGTTCATCACAGAAATCTATTCTTGTGACTACTACACCAATTAGTGAGGAAGCTAATGATGATGATCATGTAACTTCAGATCAAGTAACTACCGAATCTCGTAGGTAAACCAGAGTGAGATCCGCACCAGAGTAGTACGGTAATCTTGTTCTGGAAGTCATGTTACTAGACCATGACGAACTTGCGAACTATGAGGAAGCGATGATGAGCCCAGATTCCGCGAAATGGTTTGAGGCCATGAAATCTGAGATATGATCCATGTATGAGAACAAAGTATCGACTTTGATGGATTTGCCCGATGATCGGCAAAGCCATAGAAAATAAATGGATCTTCAAGAGGAAGACAGACACTGATAGTAGTGTTACTATCTACAAAGCTAGAATTGTCGCAAAAGGTTTTCGACAAGTTCAAGGTGTTGACTACGATGAGAGTTTCTCACTCGTATCTATGCTTAAGTCTGTCCGAATCATGTTAGCAATTGCCGCATTTTATGAAATCCGGCAAATGGATAAACAAAACTACATTCCTTAATGGATTTATTAAATAAGAGTTGTATACGATGCAACTAGAAGGTTTTGTCGATCCTGAAGGTGTTAACAAAATATGCAAGCTCCAGCGATCCATCTATGGACTGGTGCAAGCATCTCGGAGTTGGAATATACGCTTTGATAAGTTGATCAAAGCATATAGTTTTATACAGACTTGCGGTGAAGCCTGTATTTACAAGAAAGTGAGTGGGAGCACTACAGTATTTCTGATAAGTATATGTAAATGACATATTATTGATCGGAGATAATGTAGAATTATTCTGTAAAGCATAAAGGAGTATTTGAAAGGAGTTTTTCGAAGAAGGACCTCGGTGAAGCTGCTTACATATTGAGCATCAGATCTATAGAGATAGATCAAGACGCTTGATAAGTTTTTCAATAAGTACATACCTTGAAAAGATTTTGAAGTAGTTCAAAATGGAACAGTCAAAGAAAGAGTTCTTGCCTGTATTACAAGGTGTGAAATTGAGTAAGACTCAAAGCCCGACCACGGCAGAAGATAGAAAGAGAATGAAAGTCATTCCCTATGCCTCAGCCATAGGTTCTATAAAGTATGCCATGCTGTATACCAGACCTATTGTATACCCTACCCTGAGATTGGCACGGGAGTACAATAGTGATCTAGGAGTAGATCACTGGACGGCGGTCAAAATTATCCTTAGTGGAATAAGGATATGTTTCTCGATTATGGAGGTGACAAAAAGGTTCGTCGTAAAAGGTTACGTCGATGCAAGCTTTGACACTAATCTGGATGACTCTAAGTCTCAATCTAGATACATATTGAAAGTGGGAGCAATTAGCTAAAGTAGCTCCGTGCAGAGCATTGTAGACATAGAAAATTGCAAAATACATGACGGATCTGAATGTTGCAGACCCGTTGACTAAACTTCTCTCACAAAGTCACACTATAGTACTCTTTGGTTGTTAATCACATAGCAATGTGAACTAGATTACTGAATCTAGTAAACCCTTTGGGTGTTGGTCACATATCGATGTGAACTATTGCTGATAAATCACATGGCGATGTGAACTAGATTATTGACTCTAGTGCAAGTGGGAGACTGAAGGAAATATGCCCTAGAGGCAATAATAAAGTTATTATTTATTTCCTTATATCATGATAAATGTTTATTATTCATGCTAGAGTTGTATTAACTGGAAACATAATACATGTGTGAATACATAGACAAACAGAGTGTCACTAGTATGCCTCTACTTGACTAGCTCATTGATCAAAGATGGTTATGTTTCCTAGCCATGAACAAAGAAGTTGTTATTTGATTAACGAGATCACATCATTAGTTGAATGATCTGATTGACATGACCCATTACATTAGCATAGCACCCGATCGTTTAGTATGTTGCTATTGCTTTTATCCATGACTTATACATGTTCCTTCAACTATGAGAATATGCAACTCCCATTTACCGTAGGGACACTTTGTGTGCTACCAAACGTCACAACGTAACTGGGTGATTATAAAGGTGCTCTACAAGTGTCTCCGAAGGTACATGTTGAGTTGGCATATTTCGAGATTAGGATTTGTCACTCCGATTGTCGGAGAGGTATCTCAGGGCCTTCTCGGTAATGCACATCACATAAAGCCTTGCAAGCATTGCAACCAATGAGTTAGTTGCGAGATGATGTATTACAGAACGAGAAAAGAGACTTGCCGGTAACGAGATTGAACTAGGTATTGGATACCGACGATCGAATCTCGGGCAAGTAACATACCGATGACAAAGGGAACAACGTATGTTGTTATGCGGTCTGACCGATAAAGATCTTCGTAGAATATGTGGGAGCCAATATGGGCATCCAGGTCCCGCTATTGGTTATTGACCGGAAACGTGTCTCGGTCATGTCTACATTGTTCTCGAACCGTAGGGTCCGCACGCTTAACGTTACGATGACAGTTATTATGAGTTTATGCATTTTGATGTACCGAAGGAGTTCGGAGTCCCGGATGTGATCACGGACGTGACGAGGAGTCTCGAAATGGTCGAGACATAAAGAATTATATATTGGAAGCCTATGTTTGGACATCGGATGCATTCCAGGTGAAATCAGGATTTTACCGGAATACCGGGAGGGTTACCGGAACCCCCCGGGAGCATAATGGGCCAACATGGGCCTTGGAGAAGAGGTGAGAGGGCTGCCCTCATGGGCTGTGCGCCTCCCCCCCTTCCCTAGTCCTATTAGGACTAGGAGAAGTGGGGCGCCCCCTCTCTCTCTCTCTCCCCCTTGAAGAATCCTAGTCCAACTAGGATTGGGGGGGGGGGGGGGAATCCTACTCCCAGAGGGAGTAGGACTCCTCCTGCGCCTCCCTCCTTTGGCCGGCCAGCCTCCCCCCTTCATCCTTTATATACGGGGGCAGGGGACACCCCAAGACACACAAGTTGATCTACGGATCGTTCCTTAGCCGTGTGCGGTGCCCCCTTCCACCAAATTCCACCTCGATCATATCGTTGCAGTGCTTAGGCGAAGCCCTGCGCCAGTAACACATCAAGATCGTCACCACGCCGTCGTGCTGACGGAACTCTTCCTTGACGCTTTGCTGGATCGGAGCCCGGGGATCGTCATCGAGCTGAACGTGTGCCAAGAACTCGGAGGTGCCGGAGTAACGGTGCTGTGATCGGTTGGATCGCGAGGAGAACGTACGACTACTTCCTCTACGTACGACTACTTCCTCTACGTTGTGTCAACGCTTCCGCTTCGGTCTACGAGGGTACGTAGACAAACACTCTCCCCTCTCGTTGCTATGCATCACCATGATCTTGCGTGTGCGTAGGAATTTTTTTGAAATTACTACGTTCCCCAACAGCTCGATGAAGGCGATGAGGAGGTCGGAGGCCACGAGGACCTCCTACTCCTGGAGAACTCGGAGTCGGCCGATGCCGGCCGCCGCGTCCGCCGACACCGGCTTTGGTTTGTACTTCCAGGAAGTGCGAGCCCCAGCGGGGGGGCCGGCCTCATAGGCCGGCAGGTTGAGGAAGTCGGCAGCCGGGTCCATGTTCTCGACGTAGAAGTAGGACTGCTGCCACATCTTCACTGACTGTGCCAGCTTGATGACGGGGAAGGCGTTCCGCTTCGCCGGCCGGCGCACGACGATGAAGCCCCCGCACTCGTCCGCCGTCTCCTTGGTGGAGGTGCCGAGCATCCCATAAAAGAATGCTCCCCACAACTCGGTTGTGGGGAGGATGCCGAGGTAGCCCTCGCACACCGTGACGAAGGCGGAGAGCAGAGTCACGACGTTGGGCGTGAGGTGGTGAGGTTGAAGGTTGTAGAAGTCGAGGAAGGTGCGGAAGAAGTCGCTCTCCGGAAGACCAAAGCCGCGAAGGAAAGGCGAGCGGAAGACGACCCGCTCGCCTTCCTGCGGCACCGGCGAGATCTCCGTCTCCGGCGGCACCCGCGCCTTGACAAAGGCCGCGCTGGGCATCCGGCGCGTGTCGCGAAGGAAGGAGATGTGGTCTTCAATCACGCTCGATCCATCCCAGTCGCCCATGGCTCCGGCTGGCGGCGCGGAGAGGAGAAACGCGTCGGCGGTGGGCAACGGCGGCGGCGCTACGGCAACATCGGCTGTGGAGGATGAGAAGAAGAAGAAGAGTAGGAGGGGCGCGAGAGCTTTGCCGCACCTCTCCCCCCTCCCTACTTATAGCGCCTGGGCTACGAAGCCGAGGGGGCGGGACGTGGGGTTGTGGGATTAACTGCGCCCACGTCCCCATGACCCCCCGTCTCCCGCGCGCATTTACCATGTCGTAAATGATCATGGGAATGGCAACTGTTCCCTCCGGTGCAGTGAATCCGCCTGGTTGTCGAGGAGTGGTAGTGGTGGGCCTGGCCCTGTGTCACGTCCCTTCCAAAACGTGGGGTGGCAGGCTGACCAGGCTGACGTGCGCCGCGTGGCGCGTCCGCGGCGGGCGGCGGCCTGGGAAGCTTAGCAGGCACGCCACCTGTTTCCCGCCTTGAAGTTCAAAATCGATCACATAGCTCCGCCTGGAAGAAGTCGGCCATAGCAGCCGGCTGGCCGCACGGCGGGCTGGCACCTTCCCAGAGCTCGGTGAGGGGGGAAGCCGCTGAGACTTCGCGGCCCCTCGACCATGATGCATCACCGGCTTCGGGGACTATTGTCGGAGTAATGGGCCATGGGTAGGCCCACCCGAGTCCGTGGATTTATCAAGACTTTGGGCCAGCTCGGCCTAGCTGGACACCTAGCTGAATCTCCGCCCTCTGGGGCCGACTGGCTTAGCGGCCGGCTGCCAGAGGGCGGCAGACCCAAGACTATGGCGCTCCGAGTGGCCGACTCCTGGCGGCCGCCCTCCGAAGAGGGTGGCAACAAACAGGCGGCCACCTCACGACTACGGTGCGGACGAGCCCCCATCAAGAGCACAAGTCAAAGCATGGCTACAGTGAAGCACGTCGCCTCCCACGCTCGAGACGGGCATGGCTACAGTGCTTCATACAAACGGAGATCTCCGCACGACGGAGCACTATGCCGTATCTACCCTGACGTCGCTTCGGGCAGGCAGAGCCCTGTTCCCCATGACGGCCTGTCGGTACGGCCTGCCAGAGGCGGGCCCTATCGGGCAGTGACCCCAAGGAAGACGGCGGAAGCTCGACCAGGCGGATCCAAGAGGGGCCGGCCTCCAGCAGGCGGCCGTCCCTTGTCCCGAGGCGAGTGCGCCTTTAAGCTGATAAGACCAGGTGTGGCTACAGTGGCCTCCCACTAGGCGGCGGGACTATAGCCACGCTAAGATGACCAAGCCCCCGTCACCAACGACACGGCTACAGTAAGCAGCCACCAACCAGTCGGCGGTGCCCACCAGGCGGCGGGCCCCAGCGATCGGCGGAGAAGCCGGAGTCTGGAGACACTGACAGCCGGGCCCAGCACCCGAACGAATTACCATTGTACCCCTGGGGGGTAGGCCTATATAAACCCCCCAGGCCACCCATGCAAAGGGTTCCCACTCCATTAGAACTAGCCACTCCCCTAGAGCAGGAAGAGAGCTAGCCTTGCCTCCTTCTGCCTCTAGCTCAGAGCTGAAGGAGCACCATTGTATCACTTGTGCCTTAGTGATCATGCGGAGACCCCACAGAGCAGGACTAGGGGTGTTATCTCCTAGGAGAGCCCCAAACCTAGGTAAAGTATGCCGGCGTTTGTGTCTACGCCTTATCCCGCTTCCAGGCACCGGCGACGTTCTACTCGCTCCCACCATGATAAGCCATCCATTGGCATATGTCGCACCCAATCCCCGACAGGTTGCTATCCGGGCTGCTCTCTACCACCAGCGGCGTACTTGAGGTGCCCGCCGGGGGCTGGCCGCCCGTCATGGCCCTGGCCCTCTTCGCCACCCTCTGGGCCAGCGTCTCCACATCCCTGCAAAGATGAAAACAAGTCAAGAAAAGTGGCGCGGTCTGGGGGGACGGAGATGACAAAAGACAAGATACTTACTCATCCTCCACCTCCTCTTCTGCTGCCTTCCTCTTCCTCCTCGGGCTGAGAGGCCCGAGGTCGAAGAAGACCTCCTTGTCGACATCTGCGGGAGGGGGAGAAGCGGGTGGAGTCCAAGGACGCTTGGACGAAGAAGAGGCGGTCACTTTCCTCTTCGCCACCGCGACTTTCACCACCTTCTTTGCTGTCGCGGCCCTCGTCACGCGCACGGACTCCCCCTAGGTCTGTTGCCGTTGCTCAATCCTGCCTGGACGGACCAGCTCGCCAGAGCTGTCCCGCCGCAGGACACTCCTTTCTTCCAAGGCCGGAGGGTCGTCAGACTCGTCCTCCTCCTCGGTCGACTCGTCGACCACATCTTCGATGAGAGGGGCCCCGGTGTTGATGCTGCTAGCCTCCTCAGCAGACTCCGCCCATCCGACAAGCTCCTTCTTCTCCGCGGCCGCCTCGGCCTCGTCCTCCACATGGCCGGCGCTGCCACCCTCCCTGGCGAGCGCCGCCTCCGCCGCCCGGGCGGCAATGTAGACTAGCTCTTCCTTGGTGGTATCCTGGATAAGCAATGGCTCGTCACGGACGTACCTCTTCGACAAGCTGTCGAAGAACTCTCGCACATGGTCCACCCCTGGTCGACCTAATTTGGGTCAAGGCCGTGCACGTTGAAGTCCAGCATCATGGCGATGATGTCGAATTGGCGCGAGTTGTTGCTCAGCGGGACCACCCCCGCTGGCAACCCGAACAAGGGCCCTTTGACAACCCTACCGGCCTTCGCGGCCTTGCCAGCCCTCTAAGCCCTGCCGTCGCAGTACACGTCAAGCTGAAAAAGCCTCTCGTAAAAGTGGGTGTGCCCCATCACCGTGAAGTTGTGGTTCAAGCCAGGGCGAAGCCTCATGATGTCGGTCGCGTTCCTGAAAAGCCAGGCCGGCCTCCCCTTGTTATGTAGTGGGGTGATTCGGCGACGGAGGAAATCAGCCCCAATCATCTCAAGGGTGAGCCCGACCATGGTAAGGCGATCGATCCTGGTGGTGGCGATTGTGAGCTTCTCGTCCTTGGCATCGACATCACCCCAATCATCTCTACGAGCTGACGACGCCTGGCGGACCCGGGAAAATTCCTACGGGTCCTCCTCCACAATCTAGCACCACCGGCCCCGCCACTCCTCCCACCTCTCCTTCTGAGCGCCCTCCGGATATGTCCCCTTCTCTTGGCTCCTTGGGATCCAGGCAACACAACCGGAAATGGCGCCTCCCTTTTGGATACGAGGATAGAAGCAGTGGCGGAAGAGCATCGTTCTGGGATGCACTCCGGCGAAGTCCTCGAAGAGATGAGCAAAAATGGCCATGCATGCCACGACATTTGGAGTGAAATCTATAAGGTGGAAGCCGTTGGTGTGCATGACGTCGTTGAAGAAATTGTAGAAAGGGGGGCAGAGCCCGCAGGAAAAGTAATCGACGAAGAAGGGATACCGATTTGGGTCAGCCTCGGCAAAACCGGCGGGGATGATGCGTGTGGTAGGGTGCCCCTTCGTCTTGCACCCCCACAGGGGCTTGAAGTAGTCCCAGAGGTGGACCACATCGACCGTCGAAGGAAAGTAGGCAAGCTGCGTCCGCCACGCCGCCAACTTGCTCTCCGGCGCCTCCTTCCCCCCGGCGTCCTTGGCCGTCCCCTTGCCTTTACTGGTTTTGGGGCCCATGGTGGCTGAGGGAGAGGAGGGATGAGGGACAACAAAGGCGCGACGTCGGCTAGCAAAGACAAGAGCTTGAGGAGGAAGAAGGAAGGGACATCAGTTCCGAGATTGGAGAAGGCACAGAAGGTAAATGAGCGTCACGCCTGCGGTTTCTCCTTTTTTATGGGGAAGGCGCAGGCCGCTTCGTTACCATTTACTGCGATGTGACGCATGTGCGCATTAACCGCCCCACGCACGACCCCCACGTCATGCATTCAACGCGAGTCATGGGGAAGCGCGACGGGCAAGGAAGTTACTGCGGTAAAAAGAATTCGGCCCCCGAATGCCCGTGCAGCATTTTGGGCCTAGCCCAACAACGCGTTGCGCTTATGTGTGTCCTAGGCTCGGGGGCTCTTGTCGGTGTACAAAAGTAGGGGCTCTCCTTTGTACACCTTACTTGTGCATGGGCAGTCAGAGCCATGCCTGCGACCACACCTAGCAGGGCAGAAGAGGGAAGCCGAAGCGCAAGACCAACAGAGCAGCGCCAAGGCAGGAGTGCAAGAAGGCCGAACAACAGAGCGGGCTTTGTCTCGGCAAGACCCTTGCCGGGGCAGCTTATGCGGCCCTGGCAAGAGCCCTTGCCATGGCAACTCGCCCAACGCCAGCAGTACTGCCACTCTTGAGCCTGAGAGTTCCGACACCATCGACAACGTTGAAGCCAAGGCTCGGGAAGCAACACCATGGTGGCATGCAGATCTTTGTGAAGATCATAAACACACCAGGTAAGATGAGGACCGGAAGACGACGATCCTCGGCAAGATCCTTGCCGAGGAAATCCACGAGACCACCGGCAAGATCCTTACCGGGGACGACCGCGATGCCACGGCAAGACCCTTGCTGGGGCCCCGGCAGGGCCCTTGCCGAGGACACCTGCGGGGCCGTAGCCAGACCCGCATCTGCCAAGACTCCACCGTCGTTCCCATATAGCTGCCAGCCCAACCAGCTGAGCAGGCACCTGCGTGGCCACGTGCGGCTCCCAAGCAACTCAGCAAGCACCTGTGTGGTGGCATGTAGATCTTCGTGAAGACCCTACCACCATGCCATCTCAGCAGCCTGCCAGCCTACATGGAGCTGCATGCCTCGTTGGCTCAGATGCGCGTAGCAGCCAAACGGAGCGGCGACGGACGGGATGGGCCTTGCTGCCGTCGCCGATAAAGCAAGGGGACACCTAAGTAGCGTATATAATGCGTTCTGCACCGTAATGCCAGGCGATAAGCTTGTGCACTGTATACCTTTCCACCTCATGTGTGCCACTGTGGCAACCCCTTTTGACTATAAAAGGAGGCCCGAGGCGTACTGGAGAAGGATTCAGATCTTTTGGACTTGGCACACACCGTAGCTAGTTCAAGAGCTCAAGAACACTCAAATATACACCAAAGGAGGACTAGGGTATTACGCATCCTCGCGGCCCGAAACCTGGGTAAACGATCCTTGTGCTGGCTCCTAGACCCGCTCTTTGCACAACCCCGCGCCCGCCAACCGTAGAAGGGATTCCAGTAATCCCATAGGTGTCATTTCCCCGACAGGCAGGTTTGGGTATATGCTTCTCACAAACCAGAGCTTCTCACAACAAGTGTCAACATAGAACAATAGGAGTGTTGTGTTCAATTTTGGAATTTTTCGGGGTTCGTCTGGACAGTTTTATACAATAACTGGGTTTTATAGGCATTTTATGCGCATAATTCAAATTTGAACTACATGCACATTCCCCAGTGCATATAAACTAGTTGAAAAATCTAATATGTGTCCTTGGTTGCATGCTTAGGTCCCATGTAAGAAATGGGAATGAATTTCAAACACCCTGCCATCGTCACTCGGCCGCAAACATTGACATACATGGCTTTTAATTTCTAGTAAATCCAAAACTCGTTTGAAATTCATGAAACTTGGCATGCTATCATGGAGCGGCATCAGCATGCCGTCGTAAATTTTTTGTCCCATTTGGGGCAGGTTTGGGGATAAGCTTCTCACAAACCAGAGCTTCTCACAACAAGCATGATGGTTTCGATAGGGAACGTCCCACCTTTGGGGCGAAACGATATCCACTGCCTCTTATTGCTTCCAAAAAGTTTCTCGTGTCAATATAAAACAACATGAGTGTTGTGTCAGTTTTTGTGATTTTTTGGGGTTTGTTTGGACATTTTTATGCATTAACTGAGTTTCAATGCATTTATGTGCATAATTCAAATTTGAACTACATGCACCTGCCACAGTGCATAAAAATTGGTTGAAAAATCGAATATGTGTCCTTATGTGCATGCTTAGGTCCCATGCAAGAAATGGGAATGAATTTCAAACACTGGGGCACCGTTGATTGCCGGCAAAACATTGAGTTACATGATTTTTAATTTCTAGTAAATCCAAAACTCGTTTGAAATTCATGAAACTTGACATGCTATCATGGAGCAGCATCAACATGTCGTCGTACATTTTTTGTCCCGTTTGGGGCAGGTTTGGGTATATGCTTCTCAAAAACCAGAGCTTCTCACAACAAGCATGATGGTTTCAGTAGGGAAGGTCCCACCTTTGGGGACGAAACGATATCCATTGCCTCTTATTGCTTTCAAATTTTATCTCGTGTCAACATAGAACAACATGAGTGTTGTGTCAATTTTTGTGATTTTTTGGCGTTCGTTTGGACATTTTTATGCATTAACTGAGTTTTCAATGCATTTATGTGCATAATTCAAATTGAACTACATGCACATGCTCCAGCACATATAAATTGGTTGAAAAATCAAATTTGTGTCCTTATGTGCATGCTTAGGTCCCATGCAAGAAATGGGAATGAATTTCAAACACTGGGGCACCGTTGATTGCCGGCAAAACATTGAGATACATGGCTTTTATTTTCTAGTAAATCCAAAACTCGTCCGAAATTCATGAAACCTGGCATGCTATCATGGAGCGGCATCAACATGCCGTGGTAAATTTTTTGTCCCATTTGGGGCAGGTTTGGATATATGCTTCTCACAAACCAAAGCTTCTCACAACAAGCATGATGGTTTTTGTAGGGAACGTCCCACCTTTGGGGATGAAACGATATCCATTGCCTCTTATTTCTTCCAAAAAGTTTCTCGTGTCAACATAGTACAACAGGAGTGTTGTCAGTTTTTGTGATTTTTCGGGGTTCGTTTGGGCATTTTTATGCATTAGCAGAGTTTTCAATGCATTTATGTGCATAATTCAAATTTGAACTACATGCACATGCTCCAGTGCATATAAATTGGTTGAAAAATCAGATCTTTGTCCTTGGGTACATGTTTAGGTCCAATGCAAGAAATGGGAATGAATTTCAAACACCGAGGCACCGTTGGATTGCCGGCAAGACATTGAGATGCCTGGTTTTTAAATTCTAGTAAATCGAAAACTCGTCTGAAGTTCATCAAACTTGGCATGCTATCATGGAGAGGCATCAACATGTCATGGTAAATTTTTTGTCCCATTTGGTGTAGGTTTGGGTATATGCTTCTCACAAACCAGAGCTTCTCACAACAAGCATGATGGTTTCTGTAGGGAACGTCCCACCTTTGGGGACGAAACGATATCCATTGCCTCTTATTGCTTGCAAAAAATTTCTCGTGTCAACATAGAACAACAGGAGTGTTGTGTCAATTTTTGTGATTTTTCGGGGTTAGTTTGGACATTTTGATGCATTAACTGAGTTTTCAATGCATTTATGTGCATAATTCAAATTTGAACTACATGCACATGCTCCAGTGCATATAAATTGGTTGAAAAATCAAATCTGGGTCCTTGGGTGCATGTTTAGGTCCCATGCAAGAAATGGGAATGAATTTCAAACATCGGGGACCGTTGATTGCCGACAAAACATTGAGATGCCTAGTTTTTAAATTTTAGTAAATCCAAAACTCGCCTGAAATTCATGAAACTTGGCATGCTATCATGGAGCGGCATCAACATGCCGTGGTAAATTCTTTTGTGCCATTTGGGGCAGGTTTGGGTATATGCTTCTCACAAACCAGAGCTTCTCACAACAAGAATGATGGTTTTGGTAGGGAACGTCCCACCTTTGGGGTCGAAACGATATCCATTGCCTCTTATTGCTTCCAAAAAAAATTCTCGTATCAACCTAGAACAACAGTAGTGTTGTGTCAATTTTTGTGATTTTTCGGGGTTCGTTTGGATATTTTTATGCATTAACTGAGTTTTCAACGCATTTGTGTGCATAATTCAAATTTGAACTACATGCACATGCTCCAGTGCATATAAATTGGTTGAAAATCAAATATGCATCCTTATGTGCATGCTTAGGTCCCATGCAAGAAATGGGAAAGAATTTCAAACACCAGGGCACTGTTGATTGCCGGTAAAACATTGAGATGCCTGGTTTTTAAATTCTAGTAAATACAAAACTCGTCCGGTGCGCAGGTTCACCGGGAAGCGTGCGAGATGTTCAACGCAGGATTTGTGCATCTCTTCAATGCAAACGGTTCAGTGAAGCAGTAAAGCGGCAGAAAATAATCCAAAAAATATACGTGCTGCGACACGCCCCGTGTGCCGTGCGAGCAGGCGTGAGTTGACGGAACGCATGTAAGCAGTCAGCCACGCAGGCATACCGGGAGGCGCGCGGGCAGGTTAGTGTATTGACGGGGAGGCGTGCGAGCAGCTGCGTGAAATGATGGTAGCAATGGCAGACGTCCACCGTGCAGGCTCACCGGGAGGCGAGACAACTTTTGATCGCAGCCTGCCTCGTTCTCATTGGTCCGTATTAATTGCGCGCCCCATCCGCCAGCCATAATAGGCGGCCGCACCCCCGGTCCATGGTGGTCACCGATGTCTGGGACTCCGGAGTGTATGACGATGTCGTCGAAGCGCACCATCAGAGGGAGTGGTGACGCCAGGGCTAGTGAAACACCCGCACAACGCGTCAAGCTGGCCATAGAGGTTTCCTTCACCGCCGACGAGGTCTCGCGCAGGAAGCAAAACAACCTTGAATTCGTCGGCGCCATCGTGCCCCCCTAGCCGGAGTCGGAGGTCAACAGCAACTCCGGCAACAATTGCGACTCCGACGGAAAACCGTCAGTCACCTACAAATATGTTTGTGCCTTTTTTTCCTGATCTTGAGAATTGATTTCGAATGTCCTACATGTTATGCCATTTTTTCTTTCAGATTGGTATGTACACAAATGAGGCTCCGTCCAGCGCCAACGTCGGATGTAGATCTTGGACCCCGCTGCGAGGCCAAAAGCGCCCCCCTGGACCTGAGGAACCAGTAGAATCTCCAGCAGACCGATCAGCGATCTCCCGGACGACATCCTTGGGGAGATCATCTCCCTTCTCCCCACCAAGGATGGCTGCTACACACAAGTCCTCGCATCTCGGTGGCGCACACTATGGTGCACCGCGCCTCTTAATCTCGACTGTCGTCAGCTATCTGTCGATGATGATTCTGAACTCCCCGAGCCATCATCTCCTCCCATGGGGGCTCCGTTCAACGCATCTGCATCCCAGCATGCTACCTGCTCGACATACCCTACACGGTGGCCGCCTGGCTGACATCCCGTCAATTCGATAAACTCCAGCTGCTTGAGTTCTACCATTACTACGGCGATAGGTTACCACCAATAGCTGCATCTGTGCCCTCACCACTGATGCCCATCTCATGGTTTTCCCCCTCTCTCTGCACCGCCACCTTGACCCGGTGCCATCTAGCAGACAATCTGGTACGAATGCTTCGACCGCCACGGCTAAAAAAACTTGCGCTTGTGTTGGTTCATCTTTCAGAGGCCTCACTACACAGCATCATCCACTTCAGCTACCCTACACTGGAGCGTTTGGTGCTTGTTTTTGGAGCAGGAATCGATATCCCGTGTCTCAAAATAAAGTCGCCTCACCTTGTAAGCATTGGAATTAGTTTTGAAGGACAGGAGCTCATCATCGAAGATGCCCCTTCACTTCAAAGGTTGGTCCTTGATTGTTGTTATAAACCTAAGCAAATAAATGTGGTCTCTGCGCCTAAACTGGAGACCTTGGGTGCAATTCGTGATTCGTTTAAATGGTTCGAGATGGTGTTTGCATCCACACCTACTGAGGTACTGTATATTATTCGCGTACACTTTTGTAATTTGCATCTTTCATTTGTGCGCATAAGTTAAGTATCATCTTGGAGTACACTTTCAGTGCTAATATTATGTTCTATGCTTAATGAAGTGCTTGTCCATCCAATTAGTGGTGGTGGATTCTGTCAAGACCTTATATATCAGTATGTGGTGTTTTGATCTCAACATCATTATTGCCTTGCTGCAATGCTTTCCATGTCTGGAAAATTTGTATATAAAGGTGATGATTTCACGCACATTGAAATCCCATATACAATGTACTATAATTAATCGTTCAGCTATCACTCTTTCAACATAATCTTTTTTAGACATTAACTGTTTTCAATCTTCATCTCTATTTAGGCAACAACACATGTAGAAAAAGGTATAACCTATCGATGGTCGATGAAGCACGGGGATTTTCTCAGATCTCATGACATTCGTTTGAAGACAGTAACGCTGGAACAATATTCATCCAACAATGCAAAAACTAGCTTTGTCAGATTCTTCATGTTGAATGCGAGGGCACTATTGTCCGTGAGGATTAAGTTTTTCAACAAGAAATTACTCACGTCTGCAAGTGTTGAAGAGCATAAAAATAAGTTTCAGGTGGACCTAAGAGCTTCTGATCGTGTTCGGCTTCTATTTACAACAACTTGTGGTCATCATGGAGCAGTAGAATTATTGTATTGGGATCTTGATTTTATGGATCAGACTGATCCATTTGATTGTAATTGTCGAAAACTTTGGTTGAGTTATATGTCATTGTCCTATTCAATCTGGGTTATGTATAAACCTGATGAACAATTAATCCTTGTGCTTTTGTACCTTTTGTAAGCTAGAGTTAGACATTGTTTCCCTTTTCAACTAGGGTTTGACCCACGTTTTCTTTCATACTGGGCCAATGGCTTTCGATTTCTTTAATTAAGACATAAATGTTATAAGCATTCACAACATAGGGAAAGAGCCTCACTCTCGCGGGATCCTTGAGATCTTTGTTCATAAAGAACCGCAAGTTCTTAGAGCCCACCAGCACCCACAAACTTATTTTCAGCTAGCACACCAAATGGGTTGTAATTCTTAATAAGGAAAGCTGCATGGTAGTGACAGATTTGGATTTGTCATTTGGGACCCACGAGGAAAAAGCCTATCCAGGGCGGTGCCGACTCGACAGTAAACATTGAGAAACCTGGTTTTAAAATTACTGTAAATCCAAAACTTGCCTCAAAATTATGAAACTTGGCATGGTGTTATGACATAGCACCATCATGCTGTGGTAAAAAATTAGTCCAATTTGTGACAAGTTTTGGTACAGACTTCTTACAAACCGGAGCTTCTCTCAAAAAGGCTCATGGTTCCGAGAGGGACCTTGTCACCTATGTGTGTGAAACAACATACGCTGTCTCTTCCCGCCTTGATTTATTTTACAGAGGAAACATGCAACTATAGTAGCATCGTCCTAAAAATATTAAATTATTCACAATTTGTTTTGCCTTTTAATACGTTATTTGAGTTTCCTAGGCATTTTGGAACGTACTTTGGTGTGTGCAAAGGTCATGTGTGTACTAGACACATATGTAATTGGATGTTCAATCTGTTTATGGAATCAAGTCCTTATAAGTTATAAGTACATATGTTGTTGTTCTGTGTGCAATGACATCGCACACGGAGCATACTGGGGAACCCGTCGGTGATGATTTCATCAATCACTGACAATTGTATACCACAAAGCGTTTGCCCACAACACACATGACTTATTAGCAGCAATCATCTGTATTATTATCAGTCTTCGCACACATTTCTGATTACAAACCTCTTTGCCGCGTATAACACACATCTTGTTATATTGACCCGTTTCTGTTCTCTTGGCTCAACGCAAATAGTTCATTCGAGTGAACTATATGCCGTATATCACACACACCTTGATCTGACTGACCCTTTATTTTGTGTTGCCTAATCACAAATAGTTCATCTGAGTGAACCGTATGTTGTATTCGCACACACCTTCATCTGGCTGCCCATTTCCTTTGTTCCTCATCATCGTAAACAGTTAATCGAACTGAACCGTATGCCCTGCATCGCACACGCAACCAAAATCTGAACCGTTTTTGATGCATCCTCCATCGCAAACATTTTACACCTTTTTTGACGGTTTTTTTTACACCATCATTTGCGATTATTGCATCGCACACAGTTTCATCGAAGGGTCTCTGATCGTAGTGTCACGTTAGCAGCATCCCGCAGTAGTGTAATCTCAATGTTGTTTTAGGACTATCATTACACTTAACGATATCCTAAGATCTGGAAAATGTGATCACCATCAACACTTCAACTACTCTTAGAGGCTAGACTAGGAACCTTTTATTTACCGTTTATTATTCCACACGTGCGTATGAGTTTTTCACTAAATCGCATACTCCAGGATCATAGCAGTTATAGCATAGAATATAAACTCTATAATTATGAATATGGAAATATAATAATACAAATATTATTGCCTCTACGGCATTTCCAATAGTCTCCCACTTGCACTAGAGCCAATAATCTAGTAGCATGCTTTTCTAAAACCCATGGCTATCTGGTGTTGCTCATGCTTTGCTAATGGTAGAGCATTCATCACCGAGTCTAATACTCTTTCAATCCCAATTTATTTTTGTGTCTGTAATATTTGGTTTTCTTTGTAATACTTATGAAACACTATATATCTATATAGTCCTTTTGCTAGGCAAACATTCATTTAGTATTACACTATAGATCATCAATAAACTTTTATTGATCCAGATTATATGCTATTGAAAAATTTCTCAATCTTCAATCTATATCATTTATAGACCCACAAATTTATGTTCATATCTGAAAAGTATTTCAAAATTATAGCCCGATAGTTAATTTATATTAGTCATGAAGTTGCTTTGTGTAACCTTTACAACATATATATATATATATTGTGTAACTCTTTACAACAATCTCTTCAGCTCCTCCTGAGGACAAGAAGCAAAACCTTTGTCCAATTGAGGAACTTAATCTTTAACAATTACCCAATGAAGCTCTCTAGAGTCACCATGGTAGTTACTTTTAATCGTTCATATGGCTTTGTGTGTTTTGATAGCATACATGATAATTTCAATCTCTAAAGTAGATTGAATTCTGTTCATCTACACATGCTCATCAACTGTTGATTTTTGCGCTGTGTTATGCTAAGTGACATTTTGAGAAAATATTTTCTCCTTTTAAACGTCTTTAAAATTTGGTCACACTACATGTCTTAGCATAATAAGATGTTTTAGTCTATCTATATATATTTTTATCCAATAATTCTAAGTCCTTTTAGAAACATGATTTTAATATTTTATGCTAATATACTCTATATTATTTCTAATCAAGTGATATGTCATGGATATGTAATATCAAAAATTCCATAGATCTCCCATTGTACTTCTTGTATCCACAAGCTTCTTGACAAATTTCAAATTCTCCAATTACTTTATTAAATTTCTAGCTACTTGATACTTTATTTCAAATCATATATATGGCTTTGAAATATTTATATCATTCCGGTATTCCCAACAAAACCTTTTAGTTGTATCTTATATACATCCTGTTTGAAATCTCTATCAAAATAATTTTATTACTCATCTGTTATATATCAATAACACTCATCATTGCAATCCATTTATACTTCTAGTATTGCTACTAATAAGAAGTTTTGATAAGATCAATTCTTCCATTCCTACAAAACTCTTTTGTAAAACTTTTCTTTGAGGATCACTATCCATGAATATTCGAATCATTTATACATCTTCTTAAGGTTTCTCCAAGTTTAAAACTTGTTCCTTGTATATGGACTTCACTTTGGATTACAATGGTTTGAATAATACCTCCCTAGCTGGGCGCCATCACTGCTTCCTCGTAGTACTTAGGTTTCATCTTCTTCTAGGATGAAATATTCAGTAGATTCATTAATCTTTCGTGACCTTTGCATTTTGTTACAGTCTTAATTGAAGATCCACATATAATGTAGTAGTTTATTTGCTTAGTTTTTAACAAAATACTTCCAGTACACTTCTGGTTTAATCTTGTAATAACTTAAGGGAGGGATTCATTAATCTCAATAAGTTGTATCATCCTCCCACTTACCTCTTTAACGAGAAAACCTTGTCTCGATAAATATCCCTGGCCAACATTTTATCCTTTGAATTTTCTAAGAAGAACACATAATCTACAATCAAGCATTGGTCTAGTAATATTTGTATAACTCTTTATAGCTTTATCAGACATCTAGATGGTGCATCTATTTAGTAAATATAATGCTTTCTCATTTATAAATCCCCCAAATTTCGTGAGAGCAGATCAGTAATAATAGTTCTTTAATTATTGAATTGTTTGCTAAACTTATGACTTAGATATATTTCTTCATGAAAGAAGAATCATGATTATCTTTTGTCATAACAATATTATATCTTCATCCTGAATTTCTTTGAACTATTTCAAATATTTCAGTCCTTATCAAATAAATCATATTTACTTATAACATTGATGAAGTATAAGTATTCACCGAGCCCTGTTATATCCACCGGACTTTATACGATCATAATGTCTTTAGTCAATTCAAATAAAAGACTATCATACTTCATCTTTATGAAAATTTAATTATCCGATATAACCAAGCAGTGCCATGCACAAGTGGTCTTTATCAGTCTTCTCAAGACGTTTAACTTTTAATGCTATAGATCATAAATTTCAAGATTCATCATGAATAAACCATCACAAAATATCCTGATCATGAGGCAGTTTGGATGAGGTTGCCTTAATAGCCAACCCAGTATTACGCAGGAACGTGCTTTTCGCACTGTTAGTGGACAGGTATTGACCCACTGCAGCAAGAGCTCACATTGCGGTTATAGTTGCCTCGCCACCTTCAGAAGGTGGCGGTTCCACCATTTTTTCCATAGCTTGCTGAAAAGTTGAGTTTTTACATTAGTAGTACTAGAACAGAAGATATTAAGGAGGCAGCAAAACCAAACAAAATAGCTTTGGTCTATATATAGAACTTATTCTGGTGAACCCATGTAAAATGTTAGTTGTATTTTACTGCAAAGTACATAATAAAACCAGGTTCCAAACGTATGACCATGTACCATGGCTAATGTATTGTGTATTTCTTCACATTGTATTGATAGCTAAGGATAAAGATTCAAAGTTTATAATCCGGTAAGCATAGTATGACATCATTCTTATCACAAAACAACTGAGAACAGACAAACAGACAAATGTAACATTGTGTGGGCAAGTCCAGCATGGAACTAGATTATAGGTCAAGATCAAAGGAACATCACTCCTCTCTTTTAAACCTTGTAAGGTGCAATGATACACTAAGACAGTTGTGTATGTCGGCGTTCTGGGAATGGGGGTCCCCAGACTTGCCTGCCTGCGGCCTGCGGCGCGGCTCAAATGGGGGCCCAGCGTGGCCCATCTTCATCAACACAAGGCTCAAGACCCTCGCGAGGGGCCAAGCCTCGCGAAGCGGACGACACGGCGCTTCCTCAAGCACGGCCTCCTCAGGCTGGCTCGCGAGGAGGCGGAGAGATCAAGGCGGGGTACCTCACGAGGTGCCCATGACGCAAGCCATGACGACCAAGGGTGCCAGGCGGGCGCCAGCCCGCGCAGCGTCTCCCTTTCCTCTTTGGTGCAAAGGGGGCAAGCGCAGGCGAGAGGATCAAGAAAAGGCACCCATTTCGGTGCAACGATACCAAGACCAGACAAACGGTGGGAAGGAGGTCACCATGGGGCCCAGGACGGCGTCACCACAGGGCCTTTGGCAGGCGAAAACCAACTTTAGTCAGGATAAGTGTACCATATGTTCCCCTTCGAATTGGCCGATTGTTGGCGCCCTTCCCGCTCAAATATTTGGGAAGAGGCCCAGGGCCTTCGCCTATAAATAGGACTAGCCACCCCCCAGGGTAGGGGATCGGGATTTAGCAATCAGACGAGAAGAACTTGGAACTTGAGCAAGTAGAAAGAGAGAGAGAGAGAAGGGCGATCGAACTCCCCCTAGCAGTTCATCCCCTAGCCAAGAACAGACCCTCGCGAGGCTGTTCTTCCTTGTACTGTTCTTCCTCATCAGCCCAAGAGGCAATCCACCCACCACAAACTAGAGTAGGGTATTACACCGCAATGGTGGCCCGAACTAGTATAAACCCTGTGTCTCTTGTGTTGTTCTTTTAGTAGTTAGTTCTTTGCGAGACGGTGAGGTAGAGGGCACGATCTCCGCGCGCACCCCAGAGTTCGAACCTTAAGGGTCTGCCGGAACCCGTGATCCGACATTTGGCGCGCCAGGTAGGGGTGCGCCGGAATCTGCCTTCCACCGCTCCGTCCTCCTCCGGCTGCCGCATCCATGTACGACGCCCATCGAGCTCGCGTCATGCCAGCGGCCCTCGCTGGTGGGCGTCCTCGCCGTCCCCCGTCGCCCATCGTCAACACCGCCACCGGCCCGGCGGGAGGCGAGCAGCAAGCACCACCCCAGCATCTGCCTATGCGACAGGGCGGCTGCACCGCGACGTCGACACTTCCGGTCGTTGCGGCCCTCCTGGGCGGCTTGCAGGCACCACCCACGAGCCGCCACGTCAAGCCGTTTGCCTGCCAGATCGGCGCCGTTTCCGCACGGCAGGGGGCTTCTCGAGACTGGGCGGCGCGCGGGGCTGGTCTGACCTTCAGCTCAGAGGACCACCCCGCCAACTCGGTCGGCTCGGGCACGCTCCCCCTGTTGTGCACCCCCACCATCTGCCAGGTGGCCGTCACCAGAACCCTCGTCGATGGCGGCGCGGGCCTCAGCGTGCTTTCGGTCGAGACCTTCAACCTCCTCTGCATACCCCGGGAGCGGCTGCAACCAGCCGATCCTTCTCGGGCGTCGGGGGCGGGTCGTCCGACTCCTTGGGACAGATCCGGCTCCCGGTAACCTTCGACACCTACGACAACTTCCGCACGGAGATGGTCGACTTCGACATCGCCCCCATCGGCCTCCCTTACAACGCCATCCTCGGCTACCCTGCACTGGCTCAGTTCATGGCCGCCACGCACCCGGCGTACAACCTCATGAAGATGCCCGGGAGCAGTGGTCCCCTCACCGTGCACGGAGACATCGGGGACGCCCTGCGGGCACTCAAGCTCACCTTCAAGACGGCGGCATCGGCGCAGCCCACCGGCGCGGAGACCCCTGAGCCCAAGGGGGCTGCGCCCACCAAGAAGAAGCCGTTGTTCACCCAGGACAAGGCAGAAACCAAGCAAATACCCGTCGACAAGGACGGGTCCTCCAGCGCTACTTTCACCATTGGCGCCAACCTGGAGCCTGAGCAGGAGGAGGCCCTGGTCAAGTTCCTGCGTGCTAACAAGAAAGTGTTTGCTTGGGAGCCCGATCAGTTGGCAGGGATCCCCAGGGACGTCATCGAGCATCACCTCAATGTGTGCCCAAATGTGCGCCCCGTGAAGCAGAAGGCCAGGCGGCTGTCCGCAGAGAAGCAGGCCTTCATCGTCCAAGAGACCCGCAAGTTAGAAGCCGCTGGGGTCATTCGCGAGGTCCGGTACCCAGATTGGTTGGCCAACCCTGTCGTTGTGCCCAAGAAAGGGGGGAAGGAACGCATGTGTGTCGACTTCAGCAACCTCAACAAGGCATGCCCGCAAGATCCGTTTCCGCTCCCCCGCATCGACCAGATCGTCGATTCCACCGCCGAGTGCAACCTGCTGTGCTTCTTGGATGCCTTCTCCGGATATCACCAGATCAAGATGGCGGTAGAAGACGTAGAGAAGACCGCCTTCTTGACCCCGTGCGGGGTATACTGCTATACATGCATGCCATTTGGACTGCGTAACGCGGGGGCGACCTTTCAGCGGCTGATGCACATCACCTTGGGCCCGCAGCTCGGGAAGAACATCGAAACATACGTTGATGACATTGTGGTGAAATCTCGAGAGGCCAAGACCCTGATACAAGACCTGAAGGAAACCTTCGCGAGCCTCGACGCAGTAAACCTACGGCTCAACCCGGAGAAATGTGTGTTCAGCGTCCCCTCGGGCAGGCTTTTGGGATTCCTCGTATCTCATCGTGGCATCGAGGCCAATCCCGAGAAGGTCAAGGCGGTCGAGGACATGAGTCCGCCGAAGACCCTCAGAGAAATGCAGAAGCTCACTGGGCGTGTGACCGCACTAGGGCGCTTCATCTCCAAATTAGGGGAGCGAGCGCTGCCTTTCTTTCAGCTGATGAAGAAAAAGGGGCCCTTTGAATGGACTGAAGAGGCAGATAAGGCGTTTCAAGATCTCAAGAGGTACCTAACCAGTCCCCCAGTCATGGTGGCTCCGCGCCCTCAAGAGCCCCTGCTGCTTTACCTCGCCGCCACTCCCTACTCCGCCAGCGCAGCCCTGGTGGCAGTTAGGGAGGAGCGCCAGGTCAAGACCGCAGCGGCAGCCCGAGGCAAGACAAAACGGGAACAAGGAAAGCTCGAGGAAGCCAAAACCACAGATGAGGAGGATCAGCTGCCGAGGAACGCACCAGAAACAGGGGAGGCCACATGCCCGGGTGCTCCGCCTCCCGAGGCCACGTCACCTCGCGAGGTGCCCTCACCCCCCGAGGGTGCCGCGACCCAAGATGCTCTCAGCCCTGTTGAGCACCCGGTCTACTTTGTTAGCACGGTGCTACGGGACGCGAGGGCACGGTACCCAATGCCTCAGAAGCTTCTCCTCGCGCTGCTAGTAGCCTCGCGCAAGCTGCGTCACTACTTCCAAGCTCATCCTATCAAAGTCGTCTCGTCGTACCCTCTAGAGAGAGTGCTCAGGAGCCCAAACTCAGCCGGAAGGGTCGCTGAGTGGAACATAGAGCTGCAGGCGTTTCAGCTCGAGTTCAGCACCACTAGGGTCATCAAAGGAGCAGCGTTGGCGGATTTCGTGGCGGAATGGGCAGAGGCACCAGCCTCAAGGACAACGAGGATCGGTCCCTCTCCCCAGGGAGCGAGGCGCCGAAAGGCTGGGTCATGTACTTCGATGGGGCATTCTCCAGGCACGGCGCGGGGGCTGGTGCGGTGCTGATATCACCCACTCAGGATAAGCTCTACTATGCTGTACAACTCTGTTTCTAGCAAGGTGAAAAGGTCTCCAACAACATAGCAGAATATGAGGGACTGATAGCCGGGTTGAAGGCCGCTGTGGCCCTGGGGGTGAAGCGCCTCACCGTCAAGGGCGATTCGCAGCTCCTAGTCAACTTCTCCAACAAGGTGTATGAGCCGAAGGACGAGCACATGGAGGCCTACCTAGCGGAGGTCCGCGGGATGGAAAAGCAGTTCTGGGGGCTGGAGCTGAAGCACGTGCCCCGTGGCACCAACCAGGAAGCTGACGACATAGCCGGATGGGCATCCAGGCGGCTGCCGTAGGAGCCCGACGTCTTCGAAGAATGCCTCTTCAAACCTTTAGCGCAGCCAACGCTATCAAACACGGCTCAGCCTCGAGAGGAGCTCCCTCAGCCGCCAGCCTCAGGAGCCTCGGTCTGCGGGCCGCCCTCAGGAGCACGCCTGCTCCTGGCGATGGAACCTCAGGAGAAGTGCTGGATCACAGAGCTCCGGAATTATCTGACACAAGGGGCCCTGCCAGAGAAGGAGGAGGAAGCAGAATGTGTGGCGCGGCAGGCCACGGCATACTGCATCAGAGATGGAGAACTTTACCGGAAGCGACCCAACGACGTATCTCTGCGCTGCATCTCCAGGGAGCAAGGAAAGGAACTACTGGGGGACATACACGGCGGAGACTGCGGACACCACTCATCGTCACGGACCCTCGTCGGCAAAGCATTCCGTAGTGGGTTCTATTGGCCCACCGTGCTCAACGACGCAATCGAATTGGTAAAGGCTTGTGAGGCCTGCCAGTTCCATTCCAAGCAGATCCATCAACCAGCGGGGGGCCTGCAGACTATACCCCTCTCGTGGCCATTCGCAGTTTGGGGGTTGGATATTCTGGGCCCGTTCCCTCGAGCGCCAGGGGGCTACCGTTACCTCTACGTCGCCATCGACAAGTTCACCAAGTGGGCAGAGGTGGAGGCTATCCGTACCATCCCCGCGGGCTCTGCGGTCAAGTTCATCAGGGGTATCGTGGGCCGGTTCGGGGTGCCGAACCGCATCATCACAGACAACGGTTTGCAGTTTACCAGTAATCTCTTCAAAACATACTGTGCTAACCTTGGAACGCAGATATGCTACGCTTCAGTGGCACACCTGCGAAGCAATGGGCAAGCCGAACGAGCCAACGCGGAGGTCCTGAGAGGCCTCAAGACCAAAACGTTCAAGAAGAAGCTGGAGGCCTGCGGCAGGGGTTGGTACGACGAGCTCCAATTTGTGCTGTGGTCCATCCGCACAACCGCGACCAAACCAACCGGGGAAACCCTGTTCTTCCTGGTCTATGGAGCCGAAGCAGTCCTTCCTCACGAGGTCAGGCGTCGCTCCGCGCGGGTCCTGGCGTTCGACGAGGCGCAGCAGGACGCCATGCGGGGGATGGACCTCGTGTTGGGGGAGGAACGCCGCCGGGAAGCCGCGGCCAGGTACCAACAGGCGCGACGACGATATCACTGCCGCAACATCCGCCCCAGGACCCTCGAGGTAGGAGACCTCGTACTCAGGCGGGTCCTCTCCAGGGAGGGGCTGCACAAGCTCTCTCCCATGTGGGAGGGCTTGTTCAAGGTTGTTCATGTTTCCAGGCCAGGCTCCGTGTGCTTGGAGACTCAAGAGGGGGAGCCGATCCAGAACGCGTGGAACATCCAGCACCTCCGGAGGTTCTACCCCTGAAAGGCCCTGAGCCTGTGAAGAAGGCAAACGCCTGTGAAGACCATCTCTTTTTGGAAAAGGCCCTGAGCCTGTGAAGAAGGCAAACGCCTGTGAAGACCATCTCTTTTTGGAAAAGGCCCTGAGCCTGTGAAGAAGGCAAACACCTGTGAAGACCATTTCTTTTTGGAAAAGGCCCTGAGCCTGTGAAGAAGGCAAACGCCTGTGAAAGATCATCTCTTTTTGGAAAAGGCCCTGAGCCTGTGAAGAAGGCAAACACCTGTGAAGACCATCTCTTTTTGGAAAAGGCCCTGAGCCTGTGAAGAAGGCAAACGCCTGTGAGGACCATCTCTTTTTGGAAAAGGCCCTGAGCCTGTGAAGAAGGCAAACGCCTGTGAAGACCATCTCTTTTTGGAAAAGGCCCTGAGCCTGTGAAGAAGGCAAACGCCTGTGAAGATCATCTCTTTGGAAAAGGCCCAGAGCCTGTGAAGAAGGCGAGTGCGTGCGAAGCTTATTTTCCCTAAGGAGAAAGGCCCGGAGCCTTTGAAGAAGGCCAATGTCTGTGAAGCTCGCCGCCCCGTGACACTCTCACGTAATAATGAGTGGGGCTGTACACGCCCCGGAGTCTCAGAAGCGCCGGCCTCAGGCCCTGGGGCTCCCTCCCACGCCCAGTGGCAACACTTAGCTCCGCACTGGTGAGAAGACGTCGAAGACTAGACTAGGTCCCGGACGCGGCTTTCCCATTTGCTTTCTGCGTTTGATGTGTTTATTCGCATTTGAAGTCTTATTGAAGTTCTCACTGTCATTGTTTTATGGTTCGCCGATTTTCACTCATCGCTTTGATTTCTCTCATAAACGACCTCGCGAGGGATGGTTCACACGTCCTCGCGAGCGTTTCTGCTCTAGCCGCGGGAAGTTTGCATGGCCCAGGCACGCCACAGGAGCACCCCTCTAGTCCGTGCCCCTCGGGCACCGCGACGCGCACACAGGGCCTGGGTCGGTCGCCCCCCGGCAGGGGTCAAAAACTATTTACGCACAGGCGTATAGTTCAAAAGCGCAAAAATACGGACAAGGTGTTGGCCAAAACGATAATAATTCCTAACACGCCCCAGCGGGGCACCGTGCAGCAGCTTTGTCTTACACAGGGAACAAAAGGAAAAGAAAAGGACGAGCCCGGCGCGACCCTCCTCACGACAGCCTGCAGAGGCGACCCGGACCGCCTCTGGACCTCAGGCGGACTCCCTCTCGTGCTTCACCGGGCGCGATGGCGAGCGGACGAACCTCCATATCCCAAGCAGGCCCGACGGCGTGGGGGCTGACTGCGGCCACCAATGGAGGAGTCGCTTGAGGGAGAGTCGACGAAGCTTGGGGAGTCGCGGCCGCCGCCATCCGCGCGGGCGCTGTCTCCCCCATCATCGTCAGGGCGAGGCCCCCAGCCGCGGTCATCTTCCTCGGGGGAACATCCCGCGCGGCGACCATCTTCCCCAAACACCCTCACATAGAGGGTAGCGTCACCATCAAACCTGAAATGCAGGGTGCACCGGCGCCCCAGGCCACGGGCGCGGGCGAATGCCTGCCAGCCACGGGTTAAGGCCAAGCCCCCACTGGCGGAGACCTCCAGCGCGGCCCATTAGGACCTGCTACAGCAGCCTTCCGCCTGGAGCCAGAGGCCCCCTGGAGCTCTGGCTGGGAGTTCGCCAAGGAGGAAGCGAGGGAGTTGGAGCCGGGCACTAGTAGGCTCCACCGACCAAACGACGAACTCCGACAGCACCTGCGTAGCGCGAAAGCACGGCCTGGGGGAGCGCGTGCCCCAGACGTGTCCCCCGGCCATAGCGGCTCGACCACCACCACGCCGGGAGCCGTCCCCACGGCCATCAGACGCTACCGGGGCGGCCACCGGGTGCTTCCGAGGGCGCCCACGGCCGCGCTTGGGCGGGGGAGAGGCAGGGCCGACCTGAAGGGCCTTCCCCTTCTCCGCAGCCGAGTACTTCCTCGATGGAGCCATCACACCAAGACGGAGCAAGAATGGAGGCAGAGGAGGAAGCAAGGAGAGATGGATTAGAAGGGCACGCCAGGTGTCGTACATATAGCCGGCGAAGGCCAACTATCGACCTCCACGATCGCAGGCAATCATGACACGATCTGCATGCAGGGACTTGTCCAATTCGCGCGGTCACCGAGGCGACGCGGGGAAGTGGAGACGCCCACGTCCAATCAACCGCCACGCGGCGCCCAAGGCCGCAGGCTGTTAGGGCCCGCGGCGTTTCGCCCTTGCCCTTTCGCCTCTCGGCACAGCCAAGTCCATGCGCGCCTTGGGCCCGGGGGCTACTGTCGGCGTTCTGGGAACGGGGGTCCCCAGACTTGCCTGCCTGCGGCCTGCGGCGCGGCTCAAATGGGGGTCCAGCGTGGCCCATCTTCATCAACACAAGGCTCAAGACCCTCGTGAGGGGCCAAGCCTCGCGAGGCGGACGACACGGCGCTTCCTCAAGCACGGCCTCCTCAGGCTGGCTCGCGAGGAGGCGGAGAGATCAAGGCGGGGTACCTCACGAGGTGCCCATGACGCAAGCCATGACGACCAAGGGTGCTAGGCGGGCACCAGCCCGTGCAGCGTCTCCCTTTCCTCTTTGGTGCAAAGGGGGCAAGCGCAGGCGAGAGGATCAAGCAAAGGCACCCATTTTGGTGCAACGAGACCAAGACCAGTCCAACAGTGGGAAGGAGGTCACCATGGGGCCCAGGACGGCGTCACCACAGGGCCTTTGGCAGGCGAAGACCAACTTTAGTCAGGATAAGTGTACCAGATGTTCCCCTTCGAATTGGCCGATTGTTGGCGCCCTTCCCGCTCAAATATTTGGGAAGAGGCCCAGGGCCTACACCTATAAATAGGACTAGCCACCCCCCAGGGTAGGTGTTACGCCCTCGGTGCGGCTATATCTCCCACGTGTCGAAGCACGACTTAGAGGCATAACCGCATTGAAAGCAATGTCGCAAGTGAGGTAATCTTCACACAACCCATGTAATAAATAAGGGAAAGAGATACATAGTTGGCTTACAATCGCCACTTCACACAAATACATGAATAAAACATTACGCAAATGAGAGCGAGAAGAGAAGGCAAAAGCACGGTCGATGAACTATGATCAAGAAGTGATCCTAGAAAAACCTACGTCAAGCATAACTCCAACACCGTGTTCACTTCCCGGACTCCGCCGAGAAGAGACCATCACGGTAACACACGCGGTTGGTGTATTTTAATTAAGATCAACTTCAGGTTTTCTACAACCGGACATTAACAAATTCCCATCTGCCACATAACCGCGGGCACGGCTTTCGAAAGATCAAACCCTGCAGGGGTGTCCCAACTTAGCCCATGATAAGCTCTCGCGATCAACGAAGGATATTCCTTCTCCCCGAGAAGACCCGATCAGTCTCGGAATCGCGGCTACAAGACATTTCGACAGTAATAAAACAAGTCCAGCAAAGCCGCCCGATTGTGCCGACAAATCCTGATAGGAGCTGCACATATCTCGGTCTCAGGGCACATCCGGATGAACCTCCGTATAGCTAAAACCAAGTCTCGAGTTGCCCCGAGGTGGCGCTGCAAAAGGCTCTAGTTCGGACCAACACTTAGACAAGCATTGGCCCGGGGGGGCTGAATAAAGATGACCCTCGGGTTAGCTACTCCCAAGGGAAATGTATAGGTGGTAGGCAAATGGTAAAACCAATGTTGGGCCTTGCTGGAAAAGTCTTATTCAAAGTGAACTGTCAAGGGGGTCCCATAAATCACCCGACCGCGTTAGGGATGCAACAATCCGGGAACATAACACCGATATGACGGAAACTAGGGCGGCAAGAGTGGAACAAAACACCAGGCATAAGGCCGAGCCTTCCACCCTTTACCAAGTATATAGATGCATTAATAATATAAGAGAATATTGTGATATCCCAACAAGTAACATGTTCCAACAAGGAACAACATCTCCATGTTCCAACAAGGAACAAACTTCATCTTCACCTGCAACTAACAACGCTATAAGAGGGGCTGAGCAAAGCGGTAACATAGCCAAACAACGGTTTGCTAGGACAAGGTGGGTTAGAGTCTTGGTTTAACAAAATGGGAGGCATGATAAGCAAGTGGTAGGTATCGCAACATAGGCATAGCAAAAGAGCGAGCAACTAGCAAGCAAAGATAGAAGTGATTCCGAGGGTATGGTCATCTTGCCTGAGATCCCGCAAGGAAGAAGAACGAGTCCATGAAGAAGACAAACGGACATAGTCGAACGAATCCTCACAACTCCGGAATGAAACCAAAGCTAACGAGAGAAGCAACCCGGAAAGAAGCAAACAACATAGTAAACAACCAAGCATAAACATGGCATGATATGCGAGATGTGGTATGCAATGCATATGCATGCTCCGGAAGGGAAAAGATGAACCAGGCATAATATTGGCAAACCAAGTATACCATGGATAGGTGAGATGACTTCGGATGAAATCGATATAAAGATCATCGGAATCGGATGCACGGTTTGCAAATGACAAGCAAAACAAGAATGGCATATTCTGCGATTAACAGCATGATGCCACTTAGCAAGCAACAAGAAAGTAAGCTACTGCACCCAAACGTACCAACAGTGAACTACTCAAGATGCTTGACAAAAGATGAACACTGAGCTACAGCTAAATCACACCATAACAGGTTCAAACAAGCATGGCAAAAGTGCAAAAGATAACAGGTTCACAGACTTAGAGAAAATACTAACATTCCAGAAATTAACATCAGGATGACATGTTAAGAGCAATGAAACAACATGCTACAGGAACAGGAAGTAGAAAAGACAAGGCATGGCATGAATCTACTCAAAGCATATAACAAAAGTCCCTTACTGACCATAAGCCAAAAAGGATCAGAAAATATGATAACACCCATGTCAATTAAGCAAGTTTCGTTACAGGTTTCTGACTTGGCAGAAAACTGGACATGTCAAAAACAGATAACAAGTAGGCATGTTCGTGAGCTCGATGCACTCACTACAGAGCATTGCATGATAAACTAAGCATACATACATCAAGAAGAAATGGCATAGAAGCTATATATGGCAAGAAGAACATCATAGCATGCAATGATCAACTATAACAAGCTTGGCAATATCGAATAACATGTAAACAATCTGCCAGTAACATTTTATAGCAACAGTAGAGCTCGATTGACTCAAGCTATGGCACTACATAAATACAAACAAAAGCATGGATGGGTAGAACACAACTGTATGCTCAAAACACCCTTACTGATCATGCTCAAAAGAGGCATATATCTCTCTGAAACAACATGAACACATGGCATAAAAATAACAACAGGGAATGACTTAGTGAAAATACTAAGTCCCTGAAATCAGCAACATTATGATGCCTAGTTCGCATGCTTGTGCTAGTCACCATAGAGATCACAAAAATACATGGCATACACCTAAGGAAAGGTAACATGGCATATTACAAAACACATGTAGGACTGAACTTCATAGGATGCACACATCAATCATGGCAAAAATGACAAAAGTGCAAGTACTGAAACAGATCTGAAACTAACATCACATAGCCCTCTTCCGACAACATTTCGGGCATCAAGATGAGCTCCAATGAAAATGATGCAATGAGATGAAATGATGTAACCATCGCGGCGAACAATTTGATATGCTATACGCCCAAAACGAAGCCACGGATGCATAGATATGATGCGAGGAAATTGGCATGATAATGCAAGAATTGCGGGACTTGGAAGAAAATTGAGAGGGGGAAGAAGTCAACCCCAAGGTCAGATCCGACCGGGATCGAGGCGGGCTCGCCGGAGTTGGGCGGACGTCGGCCGGAGAGGTCAGAGGGAGGCGTGCGGCGGCGGGACCAGGCGGATCCGACCGTGGGGGCGCGGGATCCGGCCGGATCTGGAGCAGGACGAACGGCGGCGAGCTCGCGGCGGGGCCGGGCGGCGGAGTACGCGGCGGCGGTGAAGGCGCTTGTCGCCGGGCGGTCGGGCGCCGGCGGGGGCGCGGCCTGGGTCGGAGGCGGGGCATCGGGCGGCGGACGGCGCATGGGGCCGAGCTGGGCGGCGGAGGCGCGGGCCGCGGGGGCCGGTGATGGGCCCGGGCGGGCCGACGGCGTGGGAGGCGGCGACGCCCACGTGGCGCGCGCTGATTGGCATGGGCGCGGCGGCGGACGCGTCCGGCTCCGTCCGAACGTGTCCGGCGGCGCGGAGAGGAGCGGGGCTAGGGTTAGGACCCGAAAATGGAGGAGGGGAGCACATATTTATAGGTAGAGGGAGCTAGGGAGCTCCAAATGGAGAGCGGTTTGCGGCCACACGATCGTGATCGAACGACCGAGAATATGGAGGGGGTTAGGATGGGTTTTGGGACACTTTGGAGGGGTGTTGGGCTGCAAAGAGAGAGGGCTTTACGGTGACACGGTTAACCGTTGGAGTATCAAACGAAGTCCAAATGACCCGAAACTTGACAGGCGGTCTACCGGTAGTAAACCAAGGCCACATGTCAAGCCTCGGTCCAATCCGGAAATGTTTAACCCCCACACAAGAAAGAAAGGTAGAAATGACCACCGGAGGAGAACGAAGCGCTGGAATGCAAAACGGACAACAGGGAAAAAGCTCGGATACATGAGAAGAACACGTATGCAAATGTGATGCACATGATGGCATGATATGAAATGCAGATGATGACATGGCAAAGATGCGACACGCAAGCAAATGACATGACAACGACGGCGAATAACTGTCGGACACCTGGCGCATCGAATCCGGGGCGTTACAACACTCCACCACTATGAGAGGATCTCGTCCCGAGATCTAAGGATGGCACCGGAGAAAAATGGAAGAGGAGGAGGTAAAACAAAGTTTCTTCTTTGACAAAAGAGTGAAACCAATGAACCTTGAGAGGTTGAAAAAAATGAAAGAAAGAAAACAACGAAGATGAACAAAGTTGAAAACACTCCGCTAGAAAAGAGGAACATGGGATACGACGAGAACCAAGAGGTTTAGTGACAAGATAGATATTTAAACCACTCCGGTTAAAGCAAGATAGGGAAAGAATAAGAATGATATAATTTGGGCAGCACTCCGACTGAAAATGGAAGGAATTTGAAGATGATCTTGACAAGATGAGAGAAAACTTGATGAAATCAACAACACACTGCCTCCGGAACTATTGAAAGAATGGCACAAAGGGGTAAGAAAGATTTCAGACAGCACTCCGGTTGAGAAGGGGGGCAAAACTTGATAAGATGAGAGAACTTGAATCAGAGCACAACACTCCGGTTAAATGGGTACGCATGAAAAGAATATGATCTTGGCAAAACGAGATGATGGATGAAGAGAGCAACATCACAATGCCTCCGGAAGAAGAAATAGAAGATAGATCATCGGAATAAGAGAACGGAGAAGGAAATGATAACTCTCACAAATAAAATTGAAAGAGAAGCTTACGAAGAAAAGGTTGAACGGAGTTGTTGGATTATCAACAACGAAAGCTTAAACTTGATGTGGACTTATGGAAGACATCCCAAAATTATGAGGTGACAACCTGCCACTCACGGAAGAGATTGGGTTGATAAAAACAAGGAGACTAGAAACTATTTCACCGGGAGGATAAAAGAAGAACTTGGGTCATTTATAAGCACCCTAAATAGCAACAATCCTTAGGAAAATGCTTTAGGTGAACCATGACACAAGATAACTCCAACGAAGAGGTCGATTGGTTTAAAATACCTCATTCTTAACAACATGTGAGTCATAAAACATGAACTCAAATTATAAAGAATGACATAACACCACCTCAAGAGGTAAGATAGAAGGAATTGCACTTTGGAATGCAAGATGAAGAAATGCTTGAACTCCTCCAAACAAAACATGTGTTGAGCACCATGTTTAATTTTGAGTATAGCTTGGTGGATCATAACTCCGAGAATATCTTGAAGAACAAATGAAGAATGAAAAGAATCCTTGACGAACCACCATGTAGAGCCTCCATGAAGAACTCCGGTAATGAAAGGATGATAGAAAGAAAGAGAAGTTAAAAACACAAGGTGAAGCCTTGAAGTGACAAGATGAAGCTTAGAAATGATATGACCGAGAAAACTTGGAACTCCGGAAAGAACGATGAACAAATGAAATCAAGAATTTTGATAATCTACGGAATAAGGAATTAATCACTTGGATGAAACAAGAACAAGAATTGTGTTATGCGTATCCTTCACCAATTAAATTGATGACAAGCAATGGATTTGGCATACTACTTATTATCGTAGAAAGGATTTAAGAGAGATATTGCTCAACTTGGGAAGGTCTTTAACGAACCGCCGGTAGGATTGGAAAGAAAGAATGAATCTATATGATAACAAAGGAAGAAGGATCTTGAACGAACCACCGTAAGAATAGAGAATGAAAGTAGCAAAGGCACAATTCACCGTGAAGAATTAGAAAACGAATAAAGATGCTTGACAGAATTTAGATACATGAGAACGAAGAGATCATGAACTGGTTAGGGAATATTGAATGATGCGCCGGTAAGATTTGGAGAACGATAGACGAAGCTGAGAATGAATAATTCTTCTGAAATGATGGCCTTCGAAGAATCAAACTGAAAAGACTCCTGAAATGCTCCGGATGGGTGAAAAATTATTCTCACAATCGAAAACAATTATGAGAGGATGGCAACAAGCTAGAACCATGAATCTTGAAGAGAATGGACAAGATTTAAGGGAAACTCTTCTTCGGTCTTCAAATGTTGAGAATGACGACGAAAAACACCACCATGAGTTGTTGAGGCACTCCGAAAAGAAAAATTGGAAAGGTTGAACCAACGATGAAAGAATTGAAAGGTCTTGGAGAAAGAATTTGGGAATAGCTTCGGGAAAATTAGAAGAGTCAGGTAAGATCCTGGAAAAAGACCTGTGGGTTAGGGCCCACTCAAAAGAAACACCGTTGAACGATTGCTAGAAAGGGAGAACACACCGGTTGATTTAAATGGCTAGAATGAGATAACATCCTCAAAAGAAATTGAGGGAGTTGAGAATGGAAACTTGAATCTTCTGAGATATCTTCATCACTCCGGAACAATTGAATAGCGAGAAGTGGATGATTACGAGGTGCACCGGTATGAGAAAAAACATTTAAAACGAGGAAAAGATATGATCGACAAAGCTTGAATTGAATCCATCGGAGAAGAAATAGAACGAAGAATGATGAACTTGAAGCTCCTGACCATCTTCATGATAATCACCAGATAAGAACATTGAAGGAAAGAATGAAGAAACTTCTCATGAATAAAAAGGATACTTGATTGTGAAATCTGAGTCCTTGAAGAAATAAGGGTGGGAGGGCGGGAAAACAAAGACAACTTGGAACAGATGAAGCAAACACCGTTGCAAAGAACTGATAAGTGATCTAGCAGAAATTGAACGAATATGATGAACTTGAAGGGAAGCACACCGGTTGAAAAAGAATTGAAAAGACAACCTCAGTGAACAAGAAGGATCAGTATTCACATAGAAATATGAGAACACCGTTTAGGAAAGGTACGGAATCCACACTTGACTTCGAAGCAACTCGAATACCACAAAACAAAACAAAAACAAAGGATTTGGCTTGCAGAATAAGCCGGAAACAAACATATGATAGATCCCATATCGTATCATGTGTCTGTTGGAAAGATATTCTAGGAGCTACTTGAATTCCCACCTATAAACTCCCGAAACTTTCTGGTTATGCAATCAGGTGTTGGGGATACAGGGGACACAAAATATATCACCCAAACTAACAATACCTAGATCCAGCTGTATCCATCCTTCAACACATAACCAAGAAACCTTCGGAAATCGTTTACCTCAACCTTCGAAAAGCATCCGTTATACGAGTTATGGCAATACTCCCGCACTCGCCTCAGTACTGGGCTATCAGGGTTATCTCACCAACAACTGTACAAAAGAGATTTTCGATGTCGGCGTACTAAACTCAGGTATTCCAGAACTGTAACGATAAAATTATGACGACAACACCTCGGAGCTCAACTCCCCGGGACACCTCCACTAAACCCCTGCTGACGGGAGGCACCAAGACAATGTTGTCATCACAAAACCATCGGAACGATTCTAAGATACCCGCGTGATCCTAAATTTTTTTTTTAGTGAAATTTGAGAAGAGAAGAGTCAAAACTCTACGTCAGGATGCCTTACCAGAGCGATGAGGAGACTGGGAAGTAAAAAGAATTCCTAAACTCTCCGATATATAATTCCTAAATGACTCAAAACATTTTTATCTAGACACAACTCGGCCGCTAAAAACGATCAATCAGTGGGGGCTCCTAAGGTCGAGGAAGGCTCTGATTACCAACTTGTTACGCCCTCGATGCGGCTATATCTCCCACGTGTCGAAGCACGACTTAGAGGCATAACCGCATTGAAAGCAATGTCGCAAGTGAGGTAATCTTCACACAGCCCATGTAATAAATAAGGGAAAGAGATACATAGTTGGCTTACAATCGCCACTTCACACAAATACATGAATAAAACATTACATCATACAGATACAATCAGGGCCCGACTACGGAGCCAAAATAAAAGAAGAAACCCCAAAAGCGACAAAGGTCCCCGATCGACCCCAACTGGGCTCCACTACTGATCGACTAGAACGAAACAACACAATGAACAAGGTCTTCATCGAGCTCCTCCTTGAGCTCGGGTGCGTCACCTGCACGGTCTCATCGGCACCTGCAAACTGGTTTTGGAAGTATCTGGTGAGTCACGAGGACTCAGCAATCTCACACCCGCGAGATCAAGACTATTTAAGCTTATAGGTAGGGTAAAAGGTATGAGGAGGAGCTGCAGCAAGCGACTAGCATATATGGTGGCTAACATACGCAAATGAGAGCGAGAAGAGAAGGCAAAAGCACGATCGATGAACTATGATCAAGAAGTGATCCTAGAACAACCTACGTCAAGCATAACTCCAACACCGTGTTCACTTCCCGGACTCCGCCGAGAAGAGACCGTCACGGTAACACACGCGGTTGGTGTATTTTAATTAAGATCAACTTCAGGTTTTCTACAACCGGACATTAACAAATTCCCATCTGCCACATAACCGCGGGCACGGCTTTCGAAAGATCAAACCCTGCAGGGGTGTCCCAACTTAGCCCATGATAAGCTCTCGCGATCAACGAAGGATATTCCTTCTCCCCGGGAAGACCCGATCAGTCTCGGAATCGCGGCTACAAGACATTTCGACAGTAATAAAACAAGTCCAGCAAAGCCGCCCGATTGTGCCGACATATCCTGATAGGAGCTGCACATATCTCGGTCTCAGGGCACATCCGGATGAACACTCCGTACAGCTAAAACCAAGTCTCGAGTTGCCCCGAGGTGGCGCTGCAAAAGGCTCTAGTTCAGACCAACACTTAGACAAGCATTGGCCCGGGGGGGCTGAATAAAGATGACCCTCGGGTTAGCTACTCCCAAGGGAAAGGTATAGGTGGTAGGCAGATGGTAAAACCAATGTTGGGCCTTGCTGGAAAAGTCTTATTCAAAGCGAACTATCAAGGGGGTCCCATAAATCACCTGACCGCGTTAGGGACGCAACAATCCGGGAACATAACACCGATATGACGGAAACTAGGGCGGCAAGAGTGGAACAAAACACCAGGCATAAGGCCGAGCCTTCCACCCTTTACCAAGTATATAGATGCATTAATAATATAAGAGAATATTGTGATATCCCAACAAGTAAACATGTTCCAACAAGGAACAACATCTCCATGTTCCAACAGGGAACAAACTTCATCTTCACCTGCAACTAACAACGCTATAAGAGGGGCTAAGCAAAGCGGTAACATAGCCAAACAACGGTTTGCTAGGACAAGGTGGGTTAGAGGCTTGGTTTAACAAAATGGGAGGCATGATAAGCAAGTGGTAGGTATCGCAACATAGGCATAGCAAAAGAGCGAGCAACTAGCAAGCAAAGATAGAAGTGATTTCGAGGGTATGGTCATCTTGCCTGAGATCCCGCAAGGAAGAAGAACGAGTCCATGAAGAAGACAAACGGACGTAGTCGAACGAATCCTCACAACTCCGGAACGAAACCGAAGCTAACGAGAGAAGCAACCCGGAAAGAAGCAAACAACATAGTAAACAACCAAGCATAAACATGGCATGATATGCGAGATGTGGTATGCAATGCATATGCATGCTCCGTAAGGGAAAAGATGAACCAGGCATAATCTTGGCAAACCAAGTATACCACTGGATAGGTGAGATGACTTCGGATGAAATCGATATAAAGATCACCGGAATCGGATGCACGGTTTGCAAATGACAAGCAAAACAAGAATGGCATATTCTGCGATTAACAGCATGATGCCACTTAGCAAGCAACAAGAAATTAAGCTACTGCACCCAAACGTACCAACAAAGCATATGGCAGTGAACTACTCAAGATGCTTGACAAAAGATGAACACTGAGCTACAGCTAAATCACAACATAACAGGTTCAAACAAGCATGGCAAAAGTGCAAAAGATAACAGGTTCACAGACTTAGAGAAAATACTAACATTCCAGAAATTAACATCAGGATGACATGTTAAGAGCAATGAAACAACAAGCTACAGGAACAGGACGTAGCAAAAGCAAGGCATGGCATGAATCTACTCAAAGCATATAACAAAAGTCCCTTACTGACCATAAGCCAAAAAGGATCAGAAAATATGATAACACCCATGTCAATTAAGCAAGTTTCGTTACAGGTTTCTGACTTGGCAGAAAACTGGACATGTCAAAAACAGATAACAAGTAGGCATGTTCGTGAGCTCGATGCACTCACTACAGAGCATTGCATGATAAACTAAGCATACATACATCAAGAATACATGGCATAGAAGCTATATATGGCAAGAAGAACATCATAGCATGCAATGATCAACTATAACAAGCTTGGCAATATCGAATAACATGTAAACAATCTGCCAGTAACATTTTATAGCAAAAGTAGAGTTCGATTGACTCAAGCTATGGCACTACATAAATACAAACAAAAGCATGGATGGATAGAACACAACCATATGCTCAAAACACCCTTACTGATCATGCTCAAAAGAGGCATAGATCTCTCTGAAACAACATGAACACATGGCATAAAAATAACAACAGGGAATGACAGTGAAAATACTAAGTCCCTGAAATCAGCAACATTATGATGCCTAGTTTGCATGCTTGTGCTAGTCACCATAGAGATCACAAAAATACATGGCATACACCTAAGGAAAGGTAACATGGCATATTACAAAACACATGTAGGACTGAACTTCATAGGATGCACACATCAATCATGGCAAAAATGACAAAAGTGCAAGTACTGAAACAGATCTGAAACTAACATCACATAGCCCTCTTCCAACAACTTTTCGGGCATCAAGATGAGCTCCAACGAAAATTATGCAATGAGAAGAAATGGTGTACTCATCTAGGCGAACAATATGATATGCTATACACCCAAAACGGAGCCACGGATGCAGAGATATGATGCGAGGAAGTTGGCATGATAATGCAAGAATTACGGGACTTGGAAGAAAATTGAGAGGGGGAAGAAGTCAACCCCAAGGTCAGATCCGATCGGGATCGAGGCAGGCTCGCCGGAGTTGGGCGGACGTCGGCCGGAGAGGTCAGAGGGAGGCGTGCGGCGGCGGGACCAGGCGGATCCGGCCGTGGGGGCGCGGGATCCGGCCGGATCCAGTGCAGGACGAACGGCGGCGAGCTCGCGGCGTTGTCGGACGGCGGAGTACGCGGCGGCGGTGGAGGCGCTCGTCGCCGGGCGGTCGGGCACCGGCGGGGGCGCGGCCCGTGTCGGAGGCGGGGCACCAGGCGGCGGACGGCGCGCGGGGCCGAGCTGGGCAGCGGAGGCGCGGGCCGCGGGGGCCGGTGACAGGCCCGGGCGGGCCGGCGGCGTGGGAGGCGGCGACGCCCACGTGGCGTGCGCTGATTGGCCCGGGCGCGGCGGAGGACGCGTCCGGCTCCGTCCGGACGTGTTCGGCGGCGCGGAGAGGATGTGTCCGGACGTGTACGGTAGTAAACCAAGGCCACATGTCATGCCTCGGTCAAATCCGGAAATGTTTAACCCCCACACAAGAAAGAAAGGTAGAAATGACCACCGGAGGAGAACGAAGCGCCGGAATGCAAAACGGACAATAGGGAAAAAGCTCCGATGCATGAGACGAACACGTATGCAAATGCGATGCACATGATGGCGTGATATGAAATGCATATGATGACATGGCAAAGATGTGACACGCAAGCAAATGACATGACAACGACGGCGAATAACTGTCGGACACCTGGCGCATCGAATCTGGGGCGTTACAGTAGGGGATCAGGATTTAGCAATCAGACGAGCAGAACTTGGAACTTGAGCAAGTAGAGAGAGAGAAGGGCGATCGAACTCCCCCTAGCAGTTCATCCCCTAGCCAAGAACAGACCCTCGCGAGGCTGTTCTTCCTTGTACTGTTCTTCCTCATCAGCCCAAGAGGCAATCCACCCACCACAAACTAGAGTAGGGTATTACACCGCAATGGTGGCCCGAACTAGTATAAACCCTGTGTCTCTTGTGTTGTTCTTTTAGTAGTTAGTTCTTTGCGAGACGGTGAGGTAGAGGGCACGATCTCCGCGCGCACCCCAAAGTTCGAACCTTAAGGGTCTGCCGGAACCCGTGATCCGACAGTGTATAAAATTGAAAAGATTAATAGACATTGGCTGCAAACCATGCAGTTCAAGGCACAAGTCAGAGTAAGTAGTAGTTAAAATTCATGAGGATGAAGGACTTACAACAGTGGCTTTGACTGGTGTAGTCATGCCCTTCATCTTCCAGGTGTGACAGTCCTTGAAGATTTCCACAACATTTGGTTCAGGTACTTTTTGGTCCTTGTGGGCTTTCCTCTGCATTTGGAACAAGTCAATATAGATCTGATAATATGGTACAGCGAAAAGAGTGAAACAACAGCCAATTACAAGAGCCTCACAGTTGATACGTCCATTTTGCAACATGCTTTTATATCAATATTTATTGCATTATGGGCTGTTATTACACATTATATCTCAATACTTATGGCCATTCTCTCTTATTTTACAAGGTTTACCATGAAGAGGGGGAATGCCGGCAGCTGGAATTCTGGCTGGAAAAGGAGCAAACATTGGAAACCTATTCTGCACAGCTCCAAAAGTCCTGAGTCTCCACAAAACAAATTTTTGGATTTAATAAGAATTTATGAGAAAAAGAAATAGGCCAGGGGGCCCATGATGAGCCACAAGTATAGGGGATCTATCGTAGTCTTTTCGATAAGTAAGAGTGTCGAACCCAACGAGGAGCAGAAGGAAATGATAAGCAGTTTTCAGCAAGGTATTCTCTGCAAGTACTGAAATAAGTGGTAACAGATAGTTTTGTGAGAAGATAAATTGTAACGAGCAACAAGTAACAAAAGTAAATAAGGTGCAGCAAGGTGTCCCAATCCTTTTTGTAGCAAAGGACAAGCCGGAACAAACTCTTATAATAGGAAAAACGCTCCCGAGGACACATGGGAATATCGTCAAGCTAGTTTTCATCACGCTCATATGATTCGCGTTCGGTACTTTGATAATTTGATATGTGGGTGGACCGGTGCATGGGTGCTGTTCTTACTTGAACAAGCATCCCACTTATGATTAACCTCTATTGCAAGCATCCGCAACTACAACAAAAGTATTAAGGTAAACCTAACCATAGCATGAAACATATGGATCCAAATCAGCCCCTTACGAAGCAACGCATAAACTAGGGTTTAAGCTTCTGTCACTCTAGCAACCCATCATCTACTTATTACTTCCCAATGCCTTCCTCTAGGCCCAAATAATGGTGAAGTGTTATGTAGTCGACGTTCACATAACACCACTAGAGGTTAGACAACATACATCTCATCAAAATATCGAACAAATACCAAAATTCACATGACTACTAATAGCAAGACTTCTCCCTTGTCCTCAGGAACAAACGTAACTACTCACAAAGCATGTTCATGTTCAAAATCAGAGGGGTAATAATATGCATAAAGGATCTGAACATATGATCTTCCACCAAGTAAACCAACTAGCATCAACTACAAGGAGTAATCAACACTACTAGCAACCTACTAGCACCAATCCCGGACTTAGAGACAAGAATTGGATACAAGAGATGAACTAGGGTTTGGAGATGAGATGGTGCTGGTGAAGATGTTGATGGAGATTGCCCTCTCCCGATGAGAGGAGCGTTGGTGATGATGATGGCGATGATTTCCCCCTCCCGGAGGGAAGTGTCCCCGGCAAAACAGCTCCGCCGGAGCCCTAGATTGGTTCCGCCAAGGTTCCGCCTCGTGGCGGCGGAGTCTCGTCCCGAAAGGTTGCTTATTATTTTTTTTCTCATCGAAAGACTTCATATAGGAGAAGATGGGCGTCGGAGATCCACCAGGGGGCCCACGAGGTAGGGGGCGCGCCCAGGGGGGAGGGGCGCGCCCCCCACCCTCGTGAGCAGGGTGTGGGCCCCCTAGACTTCATCTTTGGCGACGATTTTTATTTATTTATTTTAAGATATTCCGTGGAGTTTCAGGACTTTTAGAGTTGGGCAGAATAGGTCTTCAATATTTGTTCCTTTTCCAGCCAGAATTCCAGCTGCCGGCATTCCCCCTCTTCATGGTAAACCTTGTAAAATAAGAGAGAATAGCCATAAGTATTGTGACATAACGTGAAATAACAGCCCATAATGCAATAAATATTAACATAGAAGCATGATGCAAAATGGACGTATCAACTCCCCCAAGCTTAGACCTCGCTTGTCCTCAAGCGAAAAGCCTATAACAATAAATATGTCCTGATGTTTAGAGGTAGAGGCGTCGATAAAAATAAAATACGGACATGAAGGCATCATGATTACTCTCATAACAGCAACATATAAAGTTTTATCATGTGATTACTTATGTCCAAGTGATGATCTTTTCACAATGCAAAAGTATGACTCAGAAACCTTATTGGGCACTAACAAATCATAACCTCAGTCATTGGAGCAATTGCAATTTATCATAACATCGGGAAGACTCTATGTCAGAGCTTAAAACCAAGTCCACATATTCAACTATCATTTAGTCCTTCATAATTGCTAACACTCATGTAATACTTGTGGCTACGGAGTTTTAACCGGGCACAGAGAAAGATAGGGACTTATAGTTTTTCCCCACAACCTTTTACCTCAAGGGTAATGTCAACAATAACAATTCATGCTCCCCTACATCCAATTAGATATATATATATATATCATGTTCTTTCCAACATGCTGGGCTTGCCAAAGGATAAAATGAAAAAGGAAAGGTGAAGATCACCGTGACTCTTGCATAAGATAGAAGATAATAATAAAATATAGGCCCTTCGCAGAGGGAAGCAGAGGTTGCCATGCGCTTTTATGGTTCGATGCACAAAATCTTAATGCAAAAGAACGTCACTTTATATTGCCCCTTGTATGTGAACCTTTATTATGCAGTCCGTCGCTTTTATTGCGTCCACAACAAGTTCGTACAAAGCTTATTTCTCTGCACTAATAAGTCATGCATATTTAGAGAGCAATTTTTATTGCTTGCACCGATGACAACTTACTTGAAGGATCTTACTCAATCCATAGGTAGATATGGTGGACTCACATGGCTAAACTGGTTTAGGGGTATTTGGAAGCACAAGTAGTATCTCTACTTGGTGCTGAGAATTTGGCTAGCATGAGGGGGAAAGGCAAGCTCAGCATGTTAGGAGATCCATGACAATATACTTTATCTTAGATACAAGAGAACATAACTCATTATGTTGTCTTCCTTGTCCAACATCAACTCTTTAGCATGTCATATTTGAATGAGTGTTCCCAATCATAAAAGATGTCAATGATAATATATCTATATGTGAAACTCTCTCTCCTTATTACTTCCTATTAATTGCAACGATGACCAAAGCTATATTTGCCAACTCCCAACAACTTTTTAATCATCATACTCTTTCTATGTGAAGTCATTACTCTCAACAAGACCAATATGAAATCTTTGTTTCTTTTCTTTTATTCACTCAAGATCATGGCAAAGTAATCAAGCCCTTGACTCAACACTAGTCTTTATTATATAAATATAGCTCACGGACTCGATTGCATAGAGGGATCATAAAGCAAAACTTCAAAACTAGATCATGCCATGACTTTATTCTACTAAATCAAGATACTACTAATAGGATCGAACTAAGAAAAACGGTAAAGATAGGAGTTGTGATGATGATACGATACCGGGGCACCTCCCCCAAGCTTGGCAGTTGCCAAGGGGAGTGCCCATACCCATGTGATTATGTCTCCTTCTTTGTTGTTGGCGGTGGAGGTGTTGTTGATGATGCAAGCTTGTCGTCCACCTTCCATGGCATAGGCTCACCCTCATAGAAGGATGATCGAGTCTCCGGAATCCTCAAATCTGCAACGGAAACAACTCGAAACGAGAACAGAAGATATTTGCGTGATACGGGAGTCAAAACTTTGAGAGAATATATAATGAATTTTTACTGACCGAAATACGTATCGTGCAAGAAAACGGAGTCCGGAGGGCACACGAGGTGCTCACGAGGTAGGGGGCGCGCCCAGGGGGTAGGGCGCGCCCTTCACCCTCGTGGAGGCCTCGCGTCCTCCCTGGACTGCTACCTATTTTTCTATTTCTCTAAATATTCCAAAATGGACAAATATTGCCTTAAAAATTGTTTTTGAGTCGGTTTACTTACTGTACCACATACCTATTCCTTTTCGGAGTCTGGAACGTTCTGGAAAGTGTCCCTTATGTATTCCTCCGGGGTTACGGTTTCAATAACATTGGTTTCAACATTTATGAGATTACCTGAGATATAGTGTTTGATTCTTTGACCGTTTACCACCTTCGGATTTGTGCCTTCGAAGTTATTGATTTTTATGGCATCGGAACGATAGACCTCCTCGATAACATAGGGACCTTCCCATTTAGAGAGAAGTTTTCCTGCAAAAAATCTTAAACGAGAGTTGTATAGCAACACATAATCACCTACATTGAACTCATGCTTTTGTATCCTTTTGTCATGCCATCTTTTAACTTTTTATTTAAAAAACTTGGCATTTTCATAGGCTTGGGTTCTCCATTCATCAAGTGAGCTAATATCAAATAACCTCTTCTCACCGGCAAGTTTGAAATCATAGTTGAGCTCTTTAATAGCCCAATATGCCTTATGTTCTAGTTCGAGAGGTAAGTGACATGCTTTTCCATAAACCATTTTATACGGAGACATACCCATAGGATTCTTATATGCAGTTCTATAGGCCCATAATGCATCATCAAGTTTCTTAGACCAATTCTTTCTAGACCTATTAACAGTCTTTTGCAAAATCAATTTGAGCTCTCTATTGCTCAATTCTACTTGACCACTAGACTGCGGGTGGTATGGAGATGCAATTCTATGATTAACATCATATTTAGCAAGCATTTTACGGAAGGCACTATGAATAAAGTGTGAACCACCATCATTCATTAAATATCTAGGGACTCCAAACCTCGGAAAAATAACTTCCTTAAGCATTTTAATAGAAGTGTTATGATCAGCACTATTAGTTGGAATAGCTTCTACCCACTTAGTAACGTAATCAACAACAACTAAAATATGTGTATATCCATTAGAAGCAGGAAAAGGTCCCATATAATCAAAGCCCCAAACATCAAATGGTTCAATAACAAGTGAATAATTCATAGGCATTTCTTGACGTCTACTAATATTACCAATTCTTTGACATTCATCACAAGACAAAACAAACTTACGGGCATCCTTGAAGAGAGTAGGCCAATAAAAACCAGATTGCAATACCTTATGTGCAGTTCTATCTCTAGCGTGGTGTCCTCCATAAGCTTCGGAGTGACACTTGCGTAGGATCTGTTCCTGTTCATGCTCACGTACACAACGGCTAATAACACCATCTACTCCTTCTTTATAATGATGTGGGTCATCCCAAAAGTAATGTCTCAAATCATAAAAGAACTTTTTCTTTTGTTGGTATGTGAAGCTAGGTGGTATACATTTAGCAACAATATAATTAGCATAATCAGCATACCATGGAGTGCTACGAGAAGTGCTTATGACATTTAATTGTTCATCAGGAAAGCTATCATCAATAGGTAGTGGGTCATCAAGAACATTCTCTAACCTAGATAAGTTGTCTGCAACTGGGTTCTGAGCTCCTTTTCTATCAACAATATGCAAATCAAATTCTTGCAGCAAGAGAACCCATCTAATAAGTCTAGGTTTAGCATCTTTCTTTTCCATAAGATATTTAATAGCAGCATGATCAGTGTGAATAGTTACTTTAGAATCAACTATATAGGGTCTGAATTTATCACAAGCAAACACAACTGCTAAAAGTTCCTTTTCGGTAGTAGCATAATTTCTTTGAGCATTGTCTAGAGTCTTACTAGCATAATGGATAACATTTAATTTCTTATCAACTCTTTGCCCTAGAACAGCACCTACAGCATAATCACTAGCATCACACATAATTTCATAAGGTAAATTCCAATCAGGTGGTTGAACAATAGGTGCAGAGACTAATGCTTTCTTAAGTATTTCAAATGCTTCTACACAATCATCATCAAAGACAAATGGTACATCTTTTTGTAATAAATTAGTCAGAGGCCGAGAAATTTTTGAGAAGTCCTTAATGAACCTCCTATAAAATCCGGCATGACCAAGGAAACTTCTTATACCTTTGATGTCCTTGGGACATGGCATCTTTTCAATAGCATCAACCTTGGCTTTATCAACTTCAATACCTTTTTCAGAAACTTTGTGCCCCAAGACAATACCTTCATTAACCATAAAGTGGCACTTTTCCCAATTCAAGACAAGATAAGTTTCTTCACATCTCTGCAAAACTCGATCAAGATTGCTCAAACAATCATCAAAAGAGGAACCATAGACGGAAAAGTCGTCCATGAAAACCTCACAAATCTTTTCACAGAAGTCAGAGAATATAGCCATCATGCATCTTTGAAAGGTAGCAGGTGCATTACATAAACCAAAAGGCATACGTCTATAAGCAAAAGTACCAAAAGGGCATGTAAAAGTAGTCTTTGATTGATCTTTAGCCGACACAGATATTTGAGAGAAACCAGAATAACCATCTAGAAAGCAATAATGTGTATGTTTGCATAATCTTTCTAGCATTTGATCAATAAAAGGTAAGGGGTAATGATCTTTCTTAGTAGCTTTATTTAATTTGCGGAAATCAATTACCATCCTATAACCTATGATAATTCTTTGCGGAATCAATTCATCTTTATCATTAGGGACAACAGTAATACCTCCCTTCTTAGGGACACAATGGACAGAACTTACCCACTGACTATCAGCAACGGGATAAATTATACCTGCCTCCAAAAGCTTGAGTATTTCTTTTCTTACCACTTCTTTCATTTTAGGATTCAAACGTCGTTGAGGGTCACGAACTGGTTTAGCATCCGCTTCGAAATTTATTTTATGTTGACAAAGAGTGGGACTAATGCCCTTAAGATCATCGAGAGTATATCCAATAGCTGCACGGTGCTTCCTCAGAGTTTTCAGTAATCTTTCTTCTTCATGCTCTGAAAGGTTAGCACTAATAATAACAGGATATATTTTCTTTTCATCAAGATAAGCATATTTAAGATTATCAGGCAACGGTTTAAGCTCAAACACGGGATCACCCTTGGGTGGAGGAGGATCCCTTAGGATTTCAATATGCAAATTGTGTTTCAGAATAGGTTGCTGTTTAAAGAATATTTCATCTATTTCCCTTCTTTCATTCATGAACATCTCATTTTCATGGTCTAGCAAATAGTGTTCCAAAGGAACACTAGGAGGTACGGCAATAGAAGCAAGACCAATAGTTTCATCCTTACTAGGCAATTCGTCCTCACGATGTTGTTTACTAAATTTAGAGAAGTTAAACTCATGAACCATACCATCCAAGCCAATAGTAACAACATTGTTTTCGCAATCTATCTTAGCATTAACAGTGTTCAAGAAGGGTCTACCAAATATAATGGGACAAAAGCTATCTTGTGGAGAACAAAGAACAAGAAAATTAGCAGGATATTTAGTTTTTCCACACAAGACTTCAACATCTCTAACAATTCCCACTGATGAAATAATATCTCTATTGGCAAGCTTAATTGTAACATCAATATCTTCTATCTCAGCGGGTGCAATTTCATTCTTAATTTCTTCGTACAAAGTATGTGGTATAACACTAGCACTCGCACCGATATCACATAAGCCACGATAACAATGATCTCCTATTTTAACAGAAATAACAGGCACGCCTACCACAGGTCTATGTTTATCTCTATCACAGGGTTTAGCAATTCTAGCCATTTCACCAAAGAATGCGATGACATGACCATCAATAATATCAGACAAGAGATCTTTAATAATAGCAATATTAGGTTCTACTTTGACTTGCTCAGGAGGTGTATAAGTTCTAGTATTGCTTTTACAAACAACAGTTGAAGCTTTAGCATGATCCTTTACTCTAGCAGGGAAAGGTGGTTTCTCAACATAAGAGGTGGGAACAATAGGATCATTATAAGTGATGGTCTTTTCTTCAACTTTAATAGGTGCATCTACTCTTACTTCTATGGGAGGATGATATTTAAACCACTTCTCCTTGGGGAGATCAACATAAGTAGCAAAAGATTCACAGAAATAAGCTACTATCTCAGAGTCAAGTCCATATTTAGTGCTAAACTTACGGAAAATATCGGTATCCATAAAAGATTTAACACGATCAAACTTAGGTGTTATACCTGACTCCTTACCTTCGTCGAGGTCCCAATCTTCAGAGTTGCGTTTAATTCTATCCAATAAATTCCATCTGAATTCAATAGTCTTCATCATAAAAGAGCCAGCACAAGAAGTATCGAGCATGGTTTGATTATTATGAGAAAGCCGAGCATAAAAATTCTGAAGAATTGTTTCTCTTGAGAGGTCATGATTGGGGCATGAATATAACATTGATTTAAGCCTCCCCCAAGCTTGAGCGATGCTTTCTCCTTCGCGAGGCCAAAAATTATATATATATATATATATATATATATATATATATATATATATATATATATATATATATATATATATAAAATTGCGATCACGATCAACAAGATGCATAGGGTAATACTTTTGATGAAATTCCAATTTCATTCTTTTATAGTTCCATGATCTCGTATCATCACATAGCCTATACCATGTCGATGCGTCTCCCTCCAAAGATAAAGGGAAAGCCTTCTTCTTAACAACATCATCAGGTACACCTATAAGCTTAAATAATCCACAGATATCATCCAAATAGCGTAGATGCTCGTCGGAATGCTTTGTCCCATCTCCTGTAAAAGTATTAGCCAGCAGTTTTTCCATAATACCCGAAGGAAATGCAAAAGGAGTTTCATTTTCAATAGGTTCAGTAGGTTGAGGAGCAACTCTTTTCTCTACTGGACGGGGTGAAGATACCCCAAACAAGCCCCTCAGAGATTCAGTTTCCATAGTAACAAGTGACAGAAAATTTCAGCACACTATATAAATTTTTCCTTACCGAATTCCACTTACCAAAGGCGCTACACTCCCCGGCAACGGCGCCAGAAAAGAGTCTTGATGACCCACAAGTATAGGGGATCTATCGTAGTCCTTTCGATAAGTAAGGGTGTCGAACCCAACGAGGAGCAGAAGGAAATGATAAGCAGTTTTCAGCAAGGTATTCTCTGCAAGTACTGAAATAAGTGGTAACAGATAGTTTTGTGATAAGATAAATTGTAACGAGCAACAAGTAACAAAAGTAAATAAGGTGCAGCAAGGTGGCCCAATCCTTTTTGTAGCAAAGGACAAGCCGGAACAAACTCTTATAATAGGAAAAACGCTCCCGAGGACACATGGGAATATCGTCAAGCTAGTTTTCATCACGCTCATATGATTCGCGTTCGGTACTTTGATAATTTGATATGTGGGTGGACCGGTGCTTGGGTGCTGTTCTTACTTGAACAAGCATCCCACTTATGATTAACCTCTATTGCAAGCATCCGCAACTACAACAAAAGTATTAAGGTAAACCTAACCATAGCATGAAACATATGGATCCAAATCAGCCCCTTACGAAGCGACGCATAAACTACGGTTTAAGCTTCTGTCACTCTAGCAACCCATCATCTACTTATTACTTCCCAATGCCTTCCTCTAGGCCCAAATAATGGTGAAGTGTTATGTAGTCGACGTTCACATAACACCACTAGAGGTTAGACAACATACATCTCATCAAAATGTCGAACGAATACCAAATTCACATGACTACTAATAACAAGACTTCTCCCTTGTCCTCAGGAACAAACGTAACTACTCACAAAGCATATTCATGTTCAAAATCAGAGGGGTAATAATATGCATAAAGGATCTGAACATATGATCTTCCACCAAGTAAACCAACTAGCATCAACTACAAGGAGTAATCAACACTACTAGCAACCTACTAGCACCAATCCCGGACTTAGAGACAAGAATTGGATACAAGAGATGAACTAGGGTTTGGAGATGAGATGGTGCTGGTGAAGATGTTGATGGATATTGCCCTCTCTCGATGAGAGGAGCGTTGGTGATGATGATGGCGATGATTTCCCCCTCCCGGAGGGAAGTGTCCCCGGCAAAACAGCTCCGCCGGAGCCCTAGATTGGTTCCGCCAAGGTTTCGCCTCGTGGCGGCGGAGTCTCATCCCGAAAGGTTGCTTATTATTTTTTTCTCATCGAAAGACTTCATATAGGAGAAGACGGGCGTCGGAGAGCCACCAGGGGGCCCACGAGGTAGGGAGGCGCGCCCAGGGGGGAGGGGCGCGCCCCCCACCCTCGTGAGCAGGGTGTGGGCCCCCTGGCCTTCATCTTTGGCGATGATTTTTCTTTATTTATTTGAAGATATTCCGTGGAGTTTCAGGACTTTTAGAGTTGCGCAGAATAGGTCTTCAATATTTGCTCCTTTTCCAGCCAGAATTCCAGCTGCCGACATTCCCCCTCTTCATGGTAAACCTTGTAAAATAAGAGAGAATAGCCATAAGTATTGTGACATAACATGAAATAACAGCCCATAATGCAATGAAGATTAACATAAAAGCATGATGCAAAATGGACGTATCAGCCCACACCCTGTCCAGGAGACAGGGGCGCCCCCCTATAGGGCGCGCCCCTATCTCCTGGGGCCCCTGGTAGGCCTCCGGCGACCATCTTCTGCTATATCATCACTTTTACCCTGGAAAAAATCGTGGGCAAGCTTACGGGACGAAACTCCACCGCCACGAGGCGGAACCTTGGCGGAATCAATCTAGGGCTCTGGCGGAGCTGAACTGCCGGGGACACTTCCCTCCGGGAGGGGGAAATCATCACCAACGATCCTCTCATCGGGAGGGGGTAAATCTCCATCAACATCTTCACCAGCACCATCTCCTCTCAAAACCCTAGTTCATCTCTTGTATCCAATCTTGTATCAAAACCACAAATTGGTACCTGTGGGTTGCTAGTAGTGTTGATTACTCCTTGTAGTTGATGCTATTTGGTTTACTTGGTGGAAGAATCATATGTTCAGATCCTTTATGCATATTATTACTCCTCTGATTATGAACATGAATATGCTTTGTGAGTAGTTACGTTTGTTCCTGAGGACATGGGTGAAGTCTTGCTATTAGTAGTCATGTGAATTTGGTATTCGTTCGATATTTTGATGAGATGTATGTTGTCTTTTGCTCTAGTGGTGTTATGTGAACGTCAACTACATGAAAATTCACCATTATTTGGGCCTAGAGGAAGGCATGGGGAAGTAATAATTAGATGATGGGTTGCTAGAGTGACAGAAGCTTAAACCCTAGTTTATGTGTTGCTTCATTAGGGGTTGATATGGACCCATATGTTTAATGTTGTGGTTAGGTTTACCTTAATACTCCTTTTTGTGGTTGCGGATGCTTGCAATAGGGATTAATCATAAGGGGGATGCTTGTCCAAGTTAGGGCAGTACCCAAGTACCGGTCCACCCACATATCAAATTATCAAGGTACCGAACGCGAATCATATGAACGTGATGAAAACTAGCTTGACGATAATTCCCAATGTGTCCTCGGGAGCTCCTTTACCATTATTAGAATTTGTCCAGGCTTATCCTTTGCTACATAAAGGATTGGTCCACCTTGCTGCACTTTACTTATTTTATTTACTTGTTGCTCGTTACTATTTATCTTATCACAAAACTATCTATTACCTACAATTTCAGTGCTTGCAGAGAAAACCTTACTGAAAACCGCTTATCATTTCCTTCCGCTCCTCGTTGGGTTCGACACTCTTACTTATCGAAAGGACTACGATATATCCCCTACACTTGTGGGTCATCAAGACTCTTTTCTGGCGCCGTTGCCGGGGAGTGTAGCGCTTTTGGTGAGTGGAACTTGGTAAGGAAACATTTATATAGTGTGCTGAAATTTTCTGTTACTTGTCACTATGGAAACTAATCCTTTGAGGGGCTTGTTTGGGGTATCTTCACCCCAACCAGAAGGGCAAAGAGTTTCTCCTCAACCTACTGAACTTTATGAAAATATTCACTTTGAGATTCCTTCGGGTATGATAGAAAAACTGCTAGCTAATCCATTTGCAGGAGACGGAACATTGCATCCCGATTTACACCTTATCTTTGTGGATGAAGTTTGTGGATTATGTAAGCTTGCAGGTATTGCCGATGATGTTGTAAAAAGGAAGGTCTTCCCTTTATCTTTGAAGGGAGACGCATTGACATGGTATAGGCTATGTGATGATACGCGATCTTGGAATTATAAGCGATTGAAGTTGGAATTTCACCAGAAGTTCTATCCTATGCATCTTGTTCATCGTGATCGAAATTACATATATAATTTCTGGCCTCGCGAAGGAGAAAGCATCGCTCAAGCTTGGAGGAGTCTTAATTCAATGTTATATTCATGCCCCAATCATGAGCTCTCTTGGGAAATGATTATTCAGAATTTTTATGCTCGGCTTTCTCTTGATAATCGCAACCTGCTCGATACTTCCTGTGCTGGTTCTTATATGATGAAGACTATTGATTTCAAATGGAACTTATTGGAAAAAATTAAACGCAACTCTGAAGATTGGGGTTCTGACGATGGTAAGGAGTCAGGTATGACACCTAAGTTCGATTGTGTTAAATCTTTTATGGATACCGATGTTTTCTGTCGATTTAGCTCTAAGTATGGACTTGACTGCGAGATAGTAGCTACTTTTTGTGAATATTTTGCTACTCACGTTGATCTCCCTAAAGAGAAGTGGTTTAAATATAATCCTCCCGTTGAAGTGAAAGTAGTTGCACCTATTACAGTCGAAGAAAAGACTATTACCTATAGTGATCCTATTATTCCTACTGCTTATGTTGAAAAACCTCCTTTTCCTGTTAGGATAAAAGATCATGCTAAAGCTTCGACTGTTGTTTGTAAGAGTAATACTAGGACTTATACACCTCCTGAGCAAATTAATGTTGAACCTAGTATTGCTATGATTAAATATCTCTTGGATGAGGACTTAGATGGGCATGTTATTTCTTTCTTGGGTGAAACTACTAATATTGCTAGACCTGATACTAAGACACATAGACATGTTGTAGGCATGCCTGTTATTTCTTTTAAAAAGGAGATCATTGTTATCATGGCTTATGTGATATGGGTGCTAGTGCTAGTGCGATACCTTATGATCTTTATAAAGAAATTATGCACGACATTGCACCCTTTTGAATTAGAAGACATTGATGTTACTATTAAGCTTGATAATAGGGATACCATTAAACCTATTGGGATTGTTAGAGATGTTGAAGTTTTGTGTGGGAAGGTTAAATACCCTGCTAACTTTCTTGGTCTTGGTTCCCCACAAGATGATTTTTGTCCCATTATTTTTGGTAGACCCTTCTTGAATACTGCTAGTGCTAAGATTAATTGTGAAAGGAACATTGTCACTGTTGGCGTAGATGGTATGTCTCATGAGTTTAATTTTGCTAAGTTTAGTAGACAACCACGTGAAAGGGAACCACCTAGTAAGGATGAAATTATTGGTCTTGCTTCCATTGTTGTTCCTCCAACTGATCCGTTAGAATAATATTTGTTAGACCATGAAAACGATATGTTTATGAAGTAAAGGGAGGAAATAGATGAAGTGTTCCTTAAACAGGAACCTATGCTGAAACATAACCTTCTCGTTGAAATTCTTGGGGATCCCCCTCCACCCAAGGGTGATCCGTGTTTGAACTCAAACCATTACCTGATAATCATAAGTATGCTTATCTTGATGAAAAAGAAATATATCCTATTATTATTAGTGCTAACCTTTCAGAGAAAGAAGAAGAAAGATTATTGAAAACTCTGAAGAAGCACCGATCTGCTATTGGATATACTCTGGATGATCTTAAGGGCATTAGTCCCACATTATGTCAGCACAAAATTTCAGTGGAGAAAGATGCCAAACCAGTTAGAGATACTCAAAGACGATTAAATACCAAGATGAAGGAAGTGGTAAGAAAGGAGATACTAAAGCTCCTTGAGGCAGGTATTATTTATCCCGTTGCTGATAGTGAATGGGTAAGCCCTGTCCATTGTGTTCCTAAAAAGGGAGGTATTACTGTTGTTCCTAATGATAAAGATGAATTGATCCCGCAAAGAATTATTACAGGTTATAGGGTGGTAATTGATTTCCTTGAGTTAAATAAAGCTACTAAGAAAGATCATTACCCTTTACCTTTTATTGATCAAATGCTACAAAGGCTATCCAAACACACACTTTTTTGCTTTCTAGATGGTTATTCTGGCTTCTCTCAGATACCTGTGTCAGCGAAGGATCAATCTAAAACTACTTTTACTTGCCCTTTTGGTACTTTTGCTTATAGACGTATGCCTTTTGGTTTATGTAATGCACCTTCTACCTTTCAAAGATGCATTATGGCTATATTCTCTGATTTTTGTGAAAAGATTTGTGAGGTATTCATGGATGATTTCTCCGTCTATGGATCCTCTTTTGATGATTGTTTGAGCAACCTTGATCAAGTTTGCAGAGATGCGAAGACACTAGTCTCGTCCTGAATTGGGAAAAGTGTCACTTTATGGTTAATGAAGGCATTGTCTTGGGGCACAAGATCTCCGAGAGAGGTATTGAAGTTGATAAAGCCAAAGTTGATGCTATTGAAAAGATGCCATGTCCCAAGGACATAAAAGGTATAAGAAGTTTCCTTGGTCATGCCGGTTTTTATAGGAGGTTCATTAAGGACTTTTCTAAAATCTCTAGGCTCTGACTAATTTATTGCAAAAAGATATTCCTTTTGTCTTTGATGATGATTGTGTAGAAGCATTTGAAACACTTAAGAAAGCTTTGATCACTGCACCTATTGTTCAGCCACCTAATTGGAATTTACCTTTTGAAATTATGTGCGATGCTAGTGATTATGCTGTAGGTGCTGTTTTAGGGCGAAGAGTCGATAAGAAATTGAATGTTATCCAGTATGCTAGTAAGACTCTTGATACTGCCCAGAGAAATTATGCTACTACTGAAAAAGAGTTCTTAGCAGTTGTGTTTGCATGTGATAAGTTTAGACCTTATATTGTTGATTCCAAAGTTACTATTCGCACTGATCATGCTACTATTAAATATCTTATGGAAAAGAAAGATGCTAAGCCTAGACTCATTAGATGGGTTCTCTTGCTCCAAGAATTTGACTTGCATATTATTGATAGGAAGGGAGCTGAGAACCCCGTTGCAGATAACCTGTCTAGGTTAGAGAATGTTCTTGATGACCCACTGCCTATTAATGATAGCTTGATGAACAATTAGCAGTTGTCAATGCTTCTCGTACTGCTCCCTGGTATGCTGATTATGCTAATTACATTGTTGCTAAATATATACCGCCTAGTTTCACATACCAGCAAAAGAAGAAGTTGTTTTATGATTTAAGACATTACTTCTGGGATGATCCACACCTTTATAAAGAAGGAGTAGATGGTGTTATTAGACGTTGTGTGCCTGAGCATGAACAGGAACAGATCCTACGCAAGTGTCACTCTGAATCCTATGGAGGACACCACGCGGGAGAGAGAACTGCACACAAGGTACTACAATCTGGTTTTTGTTGGCCTACTCTCTTCAAAGATGCTCGTAAGTTTGTATTATCTTGTGATGAATGTCAAAGAATAGGTAACAATAGTAGACGTCAAGAAATGCCTCTGAACTATTTTCTTGTTATTGAATTGTTTGATGTTTGGGGCTTTGATTATATGGGACCTTTTCCTGCCTCTAATGGTTATACACATATTTTAGTTGCTGTTGATTACGTTACTAAGTGGGTAGAAGCTATTCCAACTAGTAGTGCTGATCATAACACTTCTATTAAAATGCTTAAAGAAATTATTTTTCCGAGGTTTGGAGTCCCTAGATATCTTATGACTGATGGTGGTTCACATTTTATTCATGGTGCTTTCCGTAAGATGCTTGCTAAGTATGATGTCAATCATAGAATAGCATCTCCTTATCATCCGCAGTCTAGTGGTCAAGTAGAGTTGAGCAATAGAGAGCTCAAATTAATTTTGCAAAAGACTGTGAATAGATCTAGAAAGAATTGGTCCAAAAAACTTGATGATGCATTATGGGCCTATAGAACTGCATACAAAAATCCTATGGGTTTGTCTCCTTATAAGATGGTTTATGGAAAAGCATGTCATTTACCTCTTGAACTTGAACATAAGGCATATTGGGCTATCAAAGAGCTCAATTATGACTTCAAACTTGCCGGTGAGAAGAGGTTGTTTGATATTAGCTCACTTGATGAATGGAGAACCCAAGCATATGAGAATGCCAAGTGTTTCAAAGAAAAAGTCAAACGCTGGCATGATAAGAGGATACAAAAGCGTGAGTTTAACGTAGAAGATTATGTGTTATTATTCAACTCTCGTTTAAGATTTTTTGTAGGAAAACTTCTCTCAAAATGGGAAGGTCCCTACGTTATCGAAGAGGTCTATCGTTCTGGTGCTATAAAAATCAACAACTTCGAAGGCACAAATCCGAGGGTGGTAAACGGTCAAAGAATTAAACATTATATTTAAGGTAATCCTATCAATGTTGAAACTAATATTATTGAAACCATAACCCCTGAGGAATACATGAGACACTTTCCGAAACGTTCCAGACTCCGAAAAGGTATAGGTATGTGGTACGGTAAGTAAACCGACTCCAAAACAACTCCTCTGGCAATTTTTATCAGTTTTGGATTATTTAAGAATTTTAGGAAGGAAGAAGTAGTCCAAAAGGGACACGAGGCTCCCACGAGAGAGGAGGGCGCCCCCCCTATAAGGCGCGCCCCCTGTCTCGTGGGCACCTCGTGTGCCTCCCGGACTTCGTTTTCTTGTATGTTACGTATTTTGGTCGATAAAAATTCATTATATATACTCCTGAAGGTTTTGACCACCATATCACGCAAATATCCTCTTTTCATTTTGAGCTGTTTCCGTTGCAGATTTAGAGCACCATGACTTCACCCTCCTCCAACAACGAAGACAAGGATGCTTGGCTATTGAAGATAGAGTTGAAAAGAGAAGAACCAGAAGAGATCAACAAGGATGAAGGGATCAAGAAGGCCATGGAGATTCAAGCTCCGGCGGTGAAAGAAGAAGATATCCCTCAACCTTTACCTAACCTCTTTACTAATTTTGATTGAAGCTTTCAAGATGATTGAGTTAGCTCGCATACAGAACAAGTGTCTCACACAGGAGAATATTCTATTGAAAGATCATATTGCTGGGCTTAAGGGCATTATCCGCAAGTTGTAGGAACTTTTACGCTCAATGTGCGATTATCCACCGTCATCATCACCACCTCCATCACCTCCGAGGGCATAATCACATGGGTATGGGCACTCCCCTTGGCAACTGCCAAGCTTGGGGGAGGTGCCCCGGTATCGTATCACCATCACACTCCTATCTTTACCGCTTTATTTAGTTCGATCCCTTTAGTAATATCTTGATCTAGTAGTTTTGATATCAAGTAGTTTTGTGTTTTGCTTTATGATCTCTTTATGTAATCGAGTCCGTGTGCTATCTATAATAAAGATTAGCATTGAGTCAAGGGCTTTGCTATGTTGCTATGATCTTGAGAAAGTAGAAAGAATAAAAGAGTTTATATTGATCTTATGGATAGTGATAACTTCACACATAGAAAGTATGAGGGATAAAAATTGTTGAGAGTTGATGAACGTAGCCTTGGTCATCGTTGCAATCAATAGGAAGTGATAAGGAAAGAGGGGTTCACATATAAATATATTATCTTGGACACCTTTTATAATTGGGAGCACTCATTAAGTATGACATGCTAAAAGAGTTGACATTGGACAAGGAAGACAACGTAATGGTTCATGTTTTCTGACATCTCAGTTAAAGTATATTGTCATTGATCTTCCAAACATGTTGAGCTTGCCTTTCCCCCTCATGCTAGCCAAATTCCTTGCACCAAGTAGAGATACTACTTGTGCTTCCAAATATCCTTAAACCCAGTTTTGCCATGAGAGTCCATCATACCTACCTGTGGATTGAGTAAGATCCTTCAAGTAAGTTGTCATCAGTGCAAGCAATAAAAATTGCTCTCTAAATATGTATGACTTATTAGTGCAGAGAAAATAAGCTTTGTACGAACTTGTTGTGGAAGTAATAAAAGCGACGGACTACATAATAAAGGTCCACATACAAGGGGCAATATAAAGTGACATTCTTGTGCATTAAGATTTTGTGCATCAACCCCAATCATGACAACCTCTGCTTCCCTCTGTGAAGGGCCTATCTTTTACTTTATGTTTTTACTTTATGCTTGAGTCAAGGTGATCCTCCCCTTTCCCTTTTTATTTTATCCTTTGGCAACCTCTTCGTGTTTGAAAGATCATGATATATATATCCAATTGGATGTAAGTTAGCATGGGCTATTATTGTTGACATCACCTAAAGGTGAATACATTGGGAGGCAACACAATAAGCCCCTATCTTTCTCAGTGTCCGGCTGAAACTCTATAACCACAAGTATTGCATGAGTGTTAGCAATTATAGGAGACTACGAGATAGTTGAGTATGTGAGCTTGCTGAAAAGCTCTATTATTGACTCTTTCTGATGTTACGATAAATTGCAATTGCTTCAATGACTGAGATTATAGTTTGTTAGTTCCCAATGAAGTTTTTGAACCATACTTGACATTGTGAATTTCTTTTTACTTGAGCATAGGAAATCATATGACAAAATCTATATATGTTGCTGTTATTAGAATGATCATGATGCCCTCATGTCCGTATTTTATTTTTATCGACACCTGTATCTCTAAACATGTGGACATATTTTCCGATTTCGGCTTCCGCTTGAGGACAAGCGAGGTCTAAAATTGGGGGAGTTGATACGTCCATTTTGCATCATGCTTTTATATCAATATTTATTGCATTATGGGCTGTTATTACACATTATATCTCAATACTTATGGCTATTCTATCTTATTTTACAAGGTTTACCATGAAGAGGGGGAATGCCGGCAGCTGGAATTCTGGCTGGAAAAGGGGCAAACGTTGGAAACCTATTCTGCACAGCTCCAAAAGTCCCGAGACTCCACGAAACAACTTTTTGGATTTAATAAGAATTTATGGGCAAAAGAAATAGGCCAGGGGGCCCACACCTTGTCCAGGAGACAGGGGGCGCCCCCCCTATAGGGCGCGCCCCCTATCTCCTGGGCCCCCTGGTGGGCATCCAGCGACCATCTTCTGCTATATCATCACTTTTACCCTGGAAAAATTGTGGGCAAGCTTATGGGACGAAACTCCGCCGCCACGAGGCGGAACCTTGGAGGAATCAATCTAGGGCTTTGGCGGAGCTGTTCTGCCGGGGACACTTCCCTCCGGGAGGGGGAAATCATCACCAACGTCATCACCAACGATCCTCTCATCGGGAGGGGGTCAATCTCCATCAACATCTTCACCATCACCATCTCCTCTCAAAACCCTAGTTCATCTCTTGTATCGAATCTTGTATCAAAACCACAAATTGGTACCTGTGGGTTGCTAGTAGTGTTGATTACTCCTTGTAGTTGATGCTATTTGGTTTACTTGGTGGAAGATCATATGTTCAGATCCTTTATGCATATTATTACTCCTCTGATTATGAACATGAATATGCTTTGTGAGTAGTTACGTTTGTTCCTGAGGACATGGGTGAAGTCTTGCTATTAGTAGTCATGTGAATTTGGTATTCGTTCGATATTTTGATGAGATGTATGTTGTCTTTTCCTCTAGTGGTGTTATGTGAACATCAACTACATGAAACTTCACCATTATTTGGGACTAGAGGAAGGCATGGGGAAGTAAAATTTAGATGATGGGTTGCTAGAGTGATAGAAGCTTAAACCCTAGTTTATGCGTTGCTTCGTTAGGGGTTGATATGGACCCATATGTTTAATGTTGTGGTTAGGTTTACCTTAATACTCCTTTTTGTAGTTGTGGATGCTTGCAATAGAGGTTAATCATAAGTGGGGTGCTTGTCCAAGTTAGGGCAGTACCCAAGTACCGGTCCACCCAAATATCAAATTATCAAGGTACCGAACGCGAATCATATGAACGTGATGAAAACTAGCTTGACAATAATTCCCAATGTGTCCTCGTGAGCTCCTTTACCATTATTAGAATTTGTCCAGGCTTATCCTTTGCTACATAAAGGATTGGGCCACCTTGTTGCACTTTACTTACTTTATTTACTTGTTGCTCGTTACTATTTATCTTATCACAAAACTATCTATTACCTACAATTTCAGTGCTTGCAGAGAAAACCTTACTGAAAACCGCTTATCATTTCCTTCTGCTCCTTGTTGGGTTCGACACTCTTACTTATTGAAAGGACTACGATAGATCCCCCACACTTGTGGGTCATCAGCAGTGTGCAATATAGCTACGAGACCTGTCGTCTGTTGGAATTTCACTTTCGTACGGTTGGCCTTGTTCTTTGAACAGTTCACCTACAAGAAGATAGATTTGTGTGGCACATGCATAAATAGGACTTCAACATGTGATCTGATCACATATATATATAATGTACCTGATACTTTGGATCAGCCGAGTGTATAATGAGGCCTCTCCAGTCTTCATCCGATATATTTTCCACTCGAGATGTTTGTGCAAGTTCACTGTTAGCCTTGCCTTCAAAGTGAGTTTCCCTCAAGTTATACCGATATTGTCGCAGAGCAGACTTGAAAACATGGGTGCAAGCTTGTCTGGTTGCATCATCTTGGCTATCCAACTTGAACCTCATATGTTGAAAATTATGGGACAGAGCAAGACGATATTACTAGTTTCCATACATAACCATACTTACAGATAAGTGGTCGAGGAAGGTGTTGAACTGGGTTTCGTCTTTGTCATTCATGTACTAAATCCATGTTGGGAGGATACGTACATGACACCTAACGGCAACCGCTGCCTGTGATACTAACTTGGCCGACTCTATAGCATCGCGTGGCCTTTTTAAACCTGCCTCAAAATGGTTCTCCATTCTTCCTCCTCTAGATTTAATTAACCTATCGAGCATTATCCCTGATGTTTGTTTCCTCTTGCGCCTAGGTGCTAGTCCAACAACGAACATAGGAAGTGTTAGTGTACATCAAACTATGAGACTACATCTAAAGAACCATGCAACTGTAACTTGACTCCAGCAACTACCTTCTTGCTGCTGAAGCTCACAAAGTTCATCTGATCTTGCCAACTCGTTTTGTTCAAGAGTGCTTCGGAAGTAGTGTCAGGTGACAAGGGAGTATGGGAACGTGCTGCAAGCTGAGTTGAGAAACGAGTAACTCGTGCAGCTGGTGGTATAGTGGAAGGTGTTGCAACAACTAGGGTTGTCTCTGCTTGTTTGGTGGCAGCTATTGGTTTCTATTTGGCTTGTTCTGCAGCTCGTGTAACCTGACTCCAGCAACTTCCTATTCCGTGTGTCCTTAGTACTAACACCATCCCCTATCATTCTGTGTTCCTTCCTCTTTCTCTGTGACATGTTAAGTCAAGCCAATAAGAAAAAGGAATAAAGTTCTTCAGAACAAATTGATGCGTGATACAGACGAATTGAACTTTGATGTTAGACAACCACATGATAGGTGGATGTAAGATGTACGAAAAACAGGACGGCATGAGATAACCAGAACTATGATGAGTAAACTAAGCAGAAGACATTTCACTAAATTAGAAGCAATGCAATGGAAGGTAGACACCATATGAAAGATGCTACAAATATCGCTCTGCCAAGTTAACAGTGTCTCGTCATAACTGGCGTTTAAACAAATGTGAAGCAGTACAAGAAATAAATCATATGCAATATGCAAACAACATCACACTTATGATGTGTAAACTAAGGAGAAGGCATTTCAACAAATTAGAAGCAATGAGAGCTAGACACCATATGAAAGATGCAACGAATACCACTCTACCAAGTTAAAATTGTCTCATCATAAGTGCCATTTCAACAAATTAGAAGTAGTACAAGCTAGAAAAGAATGCAAGATGTAACCTATATCACACTCCCAAGTCAAACGTGTCTTATGATAAGTGATTGTTGCAGGTTACACAACAGTAGTACTTTGATGTAAGAACATGGTGTGATAGACAGATATTGTATGTTCTAGAAACAGGAACACGTGTCTTATTGACAAGTATAATGTGCAAAGTAAGCAGATGGAATTCAACAAAATTAGAATCAATACAAGCTAGACATCATACATCACATGCAACCAAATATAACAATGCCAAGTTAGAGGGAGCACCTGTGATGGTGCACTAGGGGAGACGTGCTCGTCATCAACACAGCTACGTTGAGTGTCTATGCATGTGTTGTCTTGCAAATCATCTTGGGTGGTTGGAGGAGTAGAATATGTAGAGGCCCTCCATTTGGAAAGGGCACCTTTATCTACTGCCTTGCTAACTTCCTTCTGCTTTATTGATTTTGAATTGTCAAGTAAAATCGACAAGAAAAAGCAATAAAATTCACTCTTCAGAACTCATTCGTGCATGATACTGACAATCACTACTTTGATGTAAGGCAAACACATGATACCAGGATGGAATATGTATGAAAAACAGGACGGCATGGCATATTCACAACTGTTTGTGTAAACTAAGTATAAGCCATTTCAACAAATAAGAAGCAATGCAAGCTAGACACCACATGAAAGATGCAACCAATATGACTCTACCAAGTTAGAAGCGTCCCATCATAAATGGCATTTCAACAAATTAGAAGCAGCGCATGCTATAAATCATATGAAAGATGCAACTAATATCGCACTGCATATACTAAAGGTGTCTCGTTATATTGATTGATGTGGGATACAAAAAACAATAGTTTATGTAAGGTGAAAGGGCTAGTTATCGACTAGAGGGGGGTGAATAGGTGATTTTTATGAAAGTCTTCAAAACGTGCCGGTAATCCACAGTGACTCTTGGATGCTCAGAACGTGACGCCTAACCGGTTGGAGGATTCACAATCCTCAAGTGTAACAAGTCTTCAGATCACGCGGACAGAAAGACTTCAGTGATGCCAAACACTCTTTTGGTCTCTGGGTGGTTTGGGCTTAATTTGTCCTCGCAAGGATTCTCTCTTGAAAGCTTCGGCGGTGGGTTGCTCTAAAACGACAAAAGCCGTGTACTAACTCTGAGCGGCCACCAATTTATGGTGTAGGGGGTGGGCTATTTATAGCCACTGGCCAACCCGACCTGATTTGCCCGAAATGATCCTCGGTCACTAAGGAACAGACACATGTCGCAACGTCAGATTTCAAACACACGCGATAGCTTGACTTGGGCTACAAGTAAAGCTGACTCATCCGAATCTGGATAAGATTTGCTCTCATTGTCTTCGCTCGAAGACATAGGATTTGGTTGAGCATCACTTCACCCACTTTGACTTTGTTCACTTGGACCCCACTTAATAGTGCGGTGGTTCCTATGTGTGACGCCCCGGATCCGATGTGCCAGTTGTCCTCCCGTTATTCGTTGTTGTTTCTTTGTCAGTTGCTTGCGTGTCGCATCTTGCCATGTCATCATCCGCATTGCATCATCATGTTTTCAAAACTTGCATCCGTCCGGGTTCTCCGAGTTCTCTCCCTTGTCCGTTCTGAGACCAACCACACTTGCACGCGCCCGCGGCATGTCCGAAATATTATTTGATAAGTGGCCGGAAGATGTTCTCGGAATGGGATGAGAGTTGACGTGTGGTCTTATTATAGTGTAGATAGACCGCCTGTCAAGTTTTATCGCATTCGGAGTTCGTCTGATAGCCCAACCGTTAAACTATAGCGGCAGTATAGCCGGTCTAACGTCGGACGTTTTCGGTCTCCGGAAACCGTGTCGGGCTGCATCTCTCCCCTCTTCTCTCAGACCAACCCGCTCTTCACAATCCGCCAGACCCAACCTAACCTCTCTCGTCAGCCCGCAGCCCTCCTCGCGCGCGCGTCCGAAAACTGTCCTGAACCCGACCCGGACTGTCGCTACCGTTGTGTCCGGATCATCCCCTAACATCTACAAAACATCTCCGATTCCTTACTTGGGCCTCCTAATTTATTTATTCTCGACCGCTCGATTTCGATCGGACGGACCGGATTAGTCCCTAATCTAATCCGCAGGCTATACATAAACTAGTCCAACCCTAGACTTTAGGACCCTTGTCCCATCCATCCCGTCTCGGCCGCCGCCACTTTCTTCATCGGGATCCCCTCACCGATCTCCCTCGATCCCCTCAGCCAACCACCTCCTCTCCTCGAGCAGGTGCTCGCCCGGAACCCCCTGCCACCGCCTCGCCTCGACGACCGACGCCGCTGCCGATGACCACCTCCAGGCCAGCCCCTCGCGACCCTCTCCTTCTGTCCCTCTTCCCTGCCCTCCGTCTCTCCTACCCCCTCCTCTCACATCTCTTTCTCTGATCCAGGGAGCCGCCATTGCCATGGTTGCCGTCTGCCGCCTCCAGCTCGGAGCTCCGGTGCGCCCAAGCCTCGGAGGCGACCGGATCCGGCCCGGATCGACCTCCCCAAGCCCCAACACCGGCCTCCTCTGCTTCTTCTTCGTCGACCGCGCCTCCCTCTTCCGTCGAATCCATGGCCCAGGGAGCCGTTCGAACTCTGCTGCGCCGCCGCACCTTCTTCGGTCCGGCTGCCCCGAGTCCCTCGACCCCGCCGCCTCTGCCCGCACGCCCAGTCCCGCCTGCCGGAGTCCCCGCGTCGCCAGCCGTCGTCCCTGCCGCCAAGTCCCTGCCGCTGCTGTTCTCTCTGTCGAGCAGAGGACGAGCACCTCGACCCGTGCCTCGCTCGACCGCTCGCACGCGCGTTGACCAGCGTGGACCAGATCCAGCCGGCCCCTCTTGGGCCTCCTCCACCGACCTGGGCCAAGGCCCAATGTGAGCAGCCCCTCCAGCCCCCTCTCTTGTACACTTGGACTAATCAGATTCGGCCCAAGTATTTTTTTTCCATGCGCTGCGAGTTTTGCCATTTAATCTAGAGAACGCCAATTTTTCAGAAAAAAACCCCTAGAGTTCATGCATGTAATATCTCACTAACCGTGCATCTTTTGTAAATACTATATATATGTAAAATGCTTAGAATTTTGTCTAGTTTCATAATCTCCAACTTTCATCCATGTTAAAAATGCTTAAACTTGCTGTTTGCATTAATTTGCACAAATGCCATGTTAAAATAACTTATTTCATAACTAATTAACCGTAACTCGGATTTAAATAAATTATATATGTAAATGGGGTAGAAAAATGCCTAGTTTATCACGGTGTAGTTTATTTTGCTGTTTAACAATATTAAAATATGTTTTAGGCAGAACAGTACCAAATTTGAAATGTGCACATGAGGATTTTCCGGACTTGTTGTTTGTTGTTCCGGCCTCATTTAAATTTGCCTAGATAGGTAGTTATTCATATGCTTCACCCCTTGCCTAGTTAATCAACATTTAATATTGTTGGGTATATAAACGGGAGAGAACTAAATAAATAAATGTGGTGTTTCGTCAATATGCAACTCGTTGCATATTGAGCTTCACTTAACTTGTAGTGTTGTTTGTTGCATTTTGCCATGCCATGCCTCATTAAACCCGACATGCATCATACTTGATTGTGCATCATGCCATGTTTATGATTGTGTGTTTACCATATTGTTTGTTTCTTTCCGGGCTGCTTCTCTCGTTAGCTTCGGTTTCGTTCCGGAGTTGTGAGGATTCGTTCGACTGCATTCGTTTGTCTTCTTCATGGACTCGTTCTTCTTCCTTGCGGGATGTCATGCAAGATGACCATACCCTCGAAATCACTTCTATCTTTGCTTGCTAGTTGCTCGCTCTTTTGCTATGCCTTTGCTGCGATACCTACCACTTGCTTATCATGCCTCCCATATTGTCAAACCAAGCCTCTAACCGACCTTGTCCTAGCAAACCGTTGTTTGGCTATGTTACCGCTTTGCTCAGCCCCTCTTATAGTGTTGTTAGTTGCAGGTGAAGATGAAGTTTGTTCCCTGTTGGAACATGGAGATGTTGTTCCTTGTTGGAACATGTTTACTTGTTGGGATATCACAATATTCTCTTATATTATTAATGCATCTATATACTTGGTAAAGGGTTGAAGGCTCGGCCTTATGCCTGGTGTTTTGTTCCACTCTTGCCGCCCTAGTTTCCGTCATATCGGTGTTTTGTTCCCGGATTGTTGCGTCCCTAACGCGGTCGGGTGATTTATGGGACCCCCTTGACAGTTCGCTTTGAATAAGACTTTTCCAGCAAGGCCCAACATTGGTTTTACCATTTGCCTCACCACCACCTATCCCTTTCCTTTGGGTCGGCCAACCCGAGGGTCATCTTTATTTTAGCCCCCTGGGCCAGTGCTTCTCTAAGTGCTGGTCCAAACCGAGCGATGTCCGGCACCCCTGGGCAATCAGGGTCTATGCCAACCCGACGTCTGGCTCATCCGGTGTGCCCTGAGACCGAGATATGTGCAGCTCCTATCAGGATTTGTCGGCACATCCGGGCGGCTTTGCTGGTCTTGTTTTATTACTGTCGAAATGTCTTGTACCCGGGATTCCGAGACTGATCGGGTCTTCCCAGGGAGAAGGAATATCCTTCGTTGATCGCGAGAGCTTATCATGGGCTAAGTTGGGACACCCCTGCAGGGTTTGAACTTTCGAAAGCTGTGCCCGCGGTTATGTGGCAGATGGAAATTTGTTCATGTCCGGTTGTAGAAAACCCGAAGTTGATCTTAATTAAAATACACCAACCGTGTGGGTAACCGTGATGGTCTCTTCTCGGCGGAGTCCGGGAAGTGAATACGGTGTTGGAGTTATGCTTGACTTAAGTAGTTTCAGGATCACTTCTTGATCATAGTTGTTCGATCGTGCTTTTGCTTTCTCTTCTTGCTCTCATTTGCGTATGTTAGTCACCAGATATGCTAGTCGCTTGCTGCAGCTCCACCTCACTGCCCTGTCCTACCTTTAAGCTTAAATAGTCTTGATCTCGCGGGTGTGAGATTGCCGAGTCCCCGTGACTCACAGATACTTCCAAAACCAGTTTGCAGGTGCCGATGAAACCGTGCAGGTGACGCACCTGAGCTCACGGAGGAGCTCGATGAAGATCTTGTTCATTGTGTTGTATCATTTCAGTTGATCAGTAGTGGAGCCCAGTCGGGACGATCGGGGATCTGTGTAGCATTTGGGGTAGTCTTCTTTTATTTTGGTTCCGTAGTCGGACCTTGAGTGTAATCTGGATGATGGATGTTATTTATGTATTGTGTGAAGTGGCGATTGTAAGCCAACTATGTATCTCTTTCCCTTATGTATTACATGGGTTGTGTGAAGATTACCTCACTTGCGACATTGCTTTCAATGCGGTTATGCCTCTAAGTCGTGCTTCGACACGTGGGAGATATAGCCGCATCGAGGGCGTTACACTATGACTCAACAAAGAAGAAAAGGAAACAACAAAACAACTAAGTCTTTGCGCTCCATAGTCTTCGCTCGATGCCTTGTCATGTTATAGTCTTCACCGTGAATAGCTTCACAGACCACCATTGTCTTCAATGTCTTCACACATTTTTAGGGGTCATCTCCGGTAGGTAAACCGAATCAATGAGGGACTACTACCTGTGTTATCCTGCAATTCTCACAAACACATTAGTCCCTCAACCAGGTTTGTCGTCAATACTACAAAACCAACTAGGGGTGGCACTAGATGCACTTACAATCTCCCCCTTTTTGGGGATTGATGACAAACTGGTTGAAGTTTTCAACGGAGATAAAGTATGTGAAATTGTAAAGGATTAAGATATTGTCTTCATAGGTGGCAAAAAGCCTACCCCTGAACATGTGCATATAAATGTTTTGCTTTGGAATGCAAATGCACATGGCAGGTTGTAGTTGTGGAGATCCTCTTCACCATATGAAGACAATACATCATGCATGAACAGATATACAGGAATAATGACATGCATAATGAAAAATGGACGTCTGCGAAATAACTTCATGCGGAATTTATCATCGCACATGCGGAATTTATCGCCGCATCACAAAATAGCAGAAAAAGTAGCAGACGACCATCAAATTTAGGTGTTACAACTCAAAGAACCAAATGTATCAAAAGCGAGAGTTGTAAGCACTAGGCAAAAGTATATCAACCACCCATATGGACCCACTTGAAGACTATCAACATATGCTTCTCCCCCTTTTGTCAGTAAGGACCAAAAAGGTTTGAAGACATAGTCTCTACTCGTTCCCATGAGGAGTAGGTGAAGCAGCAGGGTCGTCGTTGAAGTTTGGTGGTGCAGAAGAACTTGGTGCAGTGTCGATACGCGCTGAGGTTGGAGGTGGTGAGGTAGCATCATCTGAGTCATCCAAGACTCTGGCATTTACAGTTATTGCGGAGGAGGAGTACTCTAAATCTTCAAGAGACGGGGTTCGACGGAAGACAACATTCCTGGGAGGAGTGGTCGAACTTGAATCTCCCGGTGAAGCCATCATCTTGAAGATCAGCTTCAGCACTTAGCAATGTCAGACTCTTCCAGGACATCCGATAGGTTTCATGAGTGACAAAGGCATTCTTGGTGGTAAGATTGCGAATGCGATTGACATCCACCAAGAGGCTTTGCATTTGACGCTTTATCCAGTAGTGATGCTTGTCGTGTTTCTGATACAAGGCCACGAGAAGCTCTCGGTCATTGAGCACACAAGATCGCTTCTGAGGCCTTGGAGCAATAGTGGTTTCTGTGGCTTCAGTGCGTGCACGGCGAGTGTTGCCGGCCAGTGGATAAACACCAGAAGCAACCTGAACACCTTCAACATGCTGGGAGAAACTCTGACGATCTGCATTGTGAAGATATAGTGCTTCCTTGGCAGGCTCTGGGTAGATTGCTTCGACGGACATATCAACCTCTGGCAGAAATATGAGATGATGTCATGCCGAGGGCTGATAGTCAACAGCAGAGTGAAGCTTTATCAGTCGCATAATCCAAGGAGCATAGAATTTCAGACCAAATTTGTCTGAGCCAGATGCAGCAAATCGGCGAATGAAGAAGTCCTGAGCATTGAAGCTAATGCCATTGAAAATATAGAAGACCAATGTCTTCATTGCCCCTTCTAGCTTTGCTGAGGAAGAATGTCCTTTGATTGGCCATAGAGTTCGCCTGATAATGTGATAGATGGTGCGGGGCAGATACTCTAGGTCTTCAACAAAGAAATCTTTGGGATATTAAGCATCATGTGGTAGTGGCTTCATCATGCTCAGCATTTGGCTCATGTTGGGCTCTGGCTTCTGAAAGATGCTCTCCAATGCATTGCGGTGAAGCTGACAACCAGGTTCATAGAGATTACCTGGAGTGGACAGGCCAGTGAGCTCAATGAGGTCAAGAGCTTTGGCTTCATGATGGACATTTCCTGCCATCCACTCAAGGACCCATGTCTTCGGATCCCTGTTGTAGCCGCGAATGTGGAGGGTTGCATAGAATTGCAGCAGAAGCTCTTCATTCCAATGTTCCTTGTCAGTAACAAACTACAGAAGGCCAGCATCTCGAAAACAGTCAAGGGCTTCTTCTAAGCAGGGCAGACCAGCAATGGCTTTGGAGTCCAGACGCATATGAGGAAATATGCGCTCTTGATTGTATAGAATACAGGAGTAGTAGCTGCGCTACTGATAACTCCAGAACCGATCAGATGATATTCTTGGCTTGGAATATGGGTTATTGGCGTTATCGAAGAAGGTGTTGTGTGCAATGAAGCCGTTGACATTGAACGATCCTGGTGCAGATGCAGTACCTAGAAACCTTGGCAGCCTTGGTTTTGGCTTCTGAACCTGAGGCCTGTGCTCCACATGATAGTCAAACTGAGGTCCGGGAGTAGGCGGAGGAACCAGAATTGGCCATCTGACAGTGACAAGCTCGCCTTGGTAGAATGCTTGCTCAATGGTGTGGGGCCTTGGAGGCGGAACAGGAGCAGTGGCATTAGTAGAGGCGTCAGGCTGCACATTTGTTGCAGGTGCATCATTGGCTTCATGCACAGTGTTCATTGCAGGCGCCACATTATCTTCAGCCATGACAACTTCATTGGCTTCAGTATTGCTGTTGGTGGTCGCCTCTGGATTCTCAACCTTCACTTGAGTAGCTGGAGGGTCGGGCACATACACGTTCTCCTCGAGAACAACTTCTTGGTTGGTAGGGGGAGTAGCAACACGCTCTTCTTCTTGTCTTTCATCGGCTGATGCAGTCGGATTGTCTTCAGCAACATTGGCTTCGGACAAGGGAACTGTTACAGAGGGATTTTCTTCAGGGAACACTTGACACGCCACTGAGCTGGATTGGTTTGAATCTTCCTCTGTGATGGTTGTCATGGAGACTGATGGCCTTAGGCCTTTGCGAAGCCGTTGGAACACATGCGACGCTTTTGGTGATGGTGTAGTCTCCATGTAGTTGTCGTCATTCACAATTGGGCTGGTGACTTGCACTGGTGAAGGACGGGGTGTACTGGGTGAGTCTTGGTTTGGTGGTTGGGGGCGATCAGCCCATGAGGCATCCTGGGAGATTGGCGTCAAAGGACGACCAATACTGATGACCTCGATGTTCATGAGAACAGGCGATGATACCGTTGGGCGCTCAATCTAAGGAAGGACTTCATCATCATCTACATTGTCGTGGGGACCAATGTGTTCAGCCATGATGGGGTTAACGGTTGGATCTTCTTCAGCTTCAAGAGCCTATGTGGAAGCAGACTCATGAACTATTGTCGGTGTCAAAACCGGCGGATCTCGGGTAGGGGGTCCCGAACTGTGCGTCAAGGTCGGATGGTAACAGGAGACAAGGGACACTTTATTTTACCCAGGTTCGGGCCCTCTCGATGGAGGTAAAACCCTATTCCTGCTAGATTAATATTGATGATATGGGTAGTACAAGAGTAGATCTACCACGAGATCAAGGAGGCTAAACCCTAGAAGCTAGCCTATGGTATGATTGTGTATGATGATGGTCGTCCTATGGACTACAACCCTCTGGTTTATATAGACACCGGATAGGGTTAGGGTTACACAGAGTCGGTTACATTGGTAGGAGATCTTGAATATCCGCACGCCTAGCTTGCCTTCCACGCCAAGAAAAGATCCTTCCGGACACGGGACGAAGTCTTCAATCTTGTATCTTCATAGTCCTGGAGTCCGGCTGAAGGTATAGTCCGGCTATCCGAACACCCCCTAATCCAGGACTCCCTCAGTAGCCCCCGAACCAGGCTTCAATGACGACGAGTTCGGCGTGCAAATTGTCTTCGGCATTGCAAGGTGGGTTCCTCCTCCGAATCCTGTGTACCTGTACGAATAATGTCTGATTCTTGTAATGTAGCGCTCCTCGGCTTCTGTGCCCAATAATGACCGTCTTCCACGTGTCGAACGAATGCGAAAAGCCCGGGGTGTTTTTACATCCACACCCCTAGTCGTATGAACAAGCCGCCTATTTAACGGGATGGGGATTTAGATCCAAACCACATCTTCTCCTCCCCGCGAGTTATCATCAGAGCGTCTCCAGCAAAGGTCCATTCCAACATGGCCAGCCGTCGCAGCTCCTCCCCTCGCCCCTCCGGCCCTAAACCCAGAGACTGGGAGAGTTGTTCTATCCTGCACATCGAGTTAGTGTCGCTGCAAGCCAAGGGATTTCTCCCTCAGGCATACATGGTCCCGGTCCGAGACGGACTCGCCACCTATAATGGCGGAAAGCAAGCGGAGAGCACCCCCAACCCTTCTAAAGGAGAGTGGGTGTGCCTGGTCCCTTATCTATTAAGGGGACTGGGATTTCCAATTCATCCATTCCTCCGCGGGCTTCTGGAGTTCTACGGCCTCCAGTTGCATAATCTCACGCCCGGCTCTGTACTACATATTGCGGGCTTCGTTGCCCTTTGCGAGCTATTTCTAGGCGTCGAGGCTCATTTCGCGCTGTGGAAGAGGTTGTTCTGCTTGGTACCCCATTCTCAAGAGGGGTCCATATATCAAGTGGGCGGAGCCGAAGTATGGCGCATCACCGGGACCGGATACTTATCCGGAACCCCAAAAAAGGCGTCCGAGGACTGGCCTTCGGAATGGTTTTACATAGATGATGTCCCGCTGCCGGACCCTATCCGGGTCGGTCTCCCTGAGTTCAACAGTGCTCCATTGAAGAAACGCTTGAGCTGGCGTCCGCGGAGCCCTCAGAGAGAAAGTGACAGAGACGTCCTTTACCTGATGGGCCGGATAAGACTGTTGGCTCATTCCGGACTAACCATGATTGGAGTCATGGCCGCATGCATTATGCGGGGGGTGCAGCCGCTTCAATATAGAGGCCACCCTATGTGGGATTTTAACGGGGAGGATGACGCCACCCGTTACGGCCGTAAGGGGCCAGACTCAGCTGCCGCTCTAGTAAAGATTTTAACATCGTTGTACAAGGGAGAAAAGGAGGACTTCCTCCGCGTCAACCCGCGGTCCGGATTCACTATGTACGAACCTCCAAGTTGGGTAAGTGAGCAATCGCGCTTGCCCGTTTGTTTAACACTCCCATGATTAGATGCGTAGTCTGACGACTTCAATGCAGGAACTGCGACAGGAAGTGAAGGATATCAACAGCCGCCCTCTACAGCCCGAGGACCCAGAACGGTCCCTCGATCCGGACTCCGAAGAGGATCCGGACATAGCGGTGGAGCTTATCGACGGGGTGTTCCATCAGTTAAGCAAGGAAAATACCTTGGTAGCCATTACGGCTGATTACCCCGGGTTAATCCCGGCCTCCCAGGTGACAAAAACCGGAGTGTTTTATTCCCTCAAGAGAGATTCCCTTCTCACATATTCCGGCGTTTCAAACGACAACCGTATTTTGCAGGGGAGATTTCCGAGGCGGGAGGCCGAACCTGCGGTGGCTAGCCAACGAGGGGCCGCAGGGCCCCGTGGGGCAAAAAGAAATGAAGTCCGGACTGAGATTCCGGCACAAAGGTATAACGCGCCCTCTGTTTCCCTGGTGTTATTCTGTCAAGGCGTGTTAACATTCGCGCTGTTTCCAGGACGAAGAGGCCTCGCCTAACTATATCCGGAGAGGCTGCCAACCGCGCCTCCACCAGCCAGGCTCCAACGTCTGGTCCGAAAGCGGGGACGAGCACCAGGCGCGCACCGGACGCTCCTCCAACAGAGGATGCGGACCGGCTATCTGCCACAAATTCAGAAGTGGAGAGCGCCACGAACCACAGGCGTCGCCGGACAGTTCTACGCGACGCTTGCTTCTCCCGAGAGGCTTTAGATGCCTTTAATTCGGGAGATGCGTACCTTCGTGCTGCTCAAGATGGTTTAGCCAGAGCCACGGAGCAGTATGTGAAAGACATACGGGTGAGAAAATTTTGGTTAAATATATATATACCAGTAGCCCCTGAGACTTGAAACAGTTAAAGTAACTGATTTAAGGATCATATAACATGCAGGTTCTTACAGAGAAGAACACTGTGCTGTCCCAGGAGCTGGAAAAGTGCAAGGCCCAACTAGAGGCCGCACTAGCCGCAACAGGGGAGACCAAAGGGACCCCCTCAGGTAAGATACACTTCAAAAGATTAGTATTGTGCGGCTTGTGTGCAAATCTGACAATTCATGTTGCAGATGGCGCCGGACTTGATCCGGAGAAGCAACAACTCTTACGCCAGTTAAAGGCCGGTGAGAGTACGTTGACAAGGGTGAGGCGAGAGAAGAATGATCTTCAGGATGCCAACACCAAGCTAGATGTTGAACTGAAGGACGTTCGTGGCCAGCTGTTGAACTCCACAAAGGAGAATCAGCGGCTTCAACGCGGCATATTTAGTAAGTGCTTGAACGAACTTTAAAAAATGAGTTCAGCGAGGAAGTCGAATAACAGAGTATTGTCTGTAGGTATGCTCACAGGTCGTCCTACAGAGGAGATGCCCGGTTCTACGGGTGACCTTCTCCCCGAACTCCTGCAACTGCACGAGCGAATTCGGCAGGCGATGCAAGGCGTTGCCCAAGCCTTATGGCCTGCCCACTCCACGCCCGAGGGCCTTGGAGAGCTTGCGGAGAAGCTAAAGGGAGCTCGGCGGTGCTTCCGGTTGTGGAAGATATCAGCCTGCCGACAAGGCACTAGGGAGGCCTGGGCCATGGTGAAAACCCGCTTTATGAAGTCTGACCCCAATCACATGGCCGAGGTCGGACCGGTGGGGCCTGACGGGAAGGAGATCCCTGTGAGCTTAGTGTATGGCCAAGTAGAATTGGCCGCAAAGTATTCCCAGCAGGACTGTAAATTAGACAGCCTATTAGATGGTATAGAGGAGGAATACGATCAGTCAAGATGACTGTGTAATTTATAATTGACATGTGTAATGCCTTCTAGCCGGATTGTAGATCGTTTGTCGTTGCCGACCTTTTCGCTTCGACCTCGGAACCTGACGGTCCGGAGTGTGTCCGAATACCATAACGGTTATATAAGAACCGAGGTATGCATGGAGACCAGGCGTAGGGGTCATTAGTGCTTTATCAGACAAGTGCCCAACTAGTTATGTTATATTACATGGTTAGTAAGAAACATCTTCCAGAGAGAATAGTTCCGTTAAGGGTTCCTTTCGCTGGGGTGGCGTGCCCTGAAGTGCACGTCCGGACTGCAAATGCAGCAAAACATCTGGGGGCATGTATAAGTAAAAAAGGTTCATCTTTAGTTCACCGACCGAATATTCCCTTAAGAACGCTAGCTTTCGGCTTCACCCAGTCTGAGGTACACATCCGGCTTATCCGGCAGTAGCAATCGCAGAGGTGCTCCCTTTACCGCCTAGCCGAACAATCCGGAACGTAGGGGTAAGCACAGGAGCCAGACAACCCAGCTTGGCCAAAACTTAAGTCATATTGATGCATATAATGGTGAAGAAAAGGTGCATGCGGAAGTCTGACGCATGCGTTGGGTGTGAAACCCATATAAACAAGCTTCTGTTAAAGAAGCCCCCAGGTTTAAGGAGCGTGGGTAGCGCGTCACATAATGAGCCTTTAAGGGCTATAAAAGGAAAGAGTAGGAGGAGACAAAATAAAAATAGAAAAATATATATGTAAAAATGGACAGAGGAAGGAGACAAACACAGAGTCCGACGCTAGGCATAGAATCTTCGGAGACGTGCGGCGTTCCATGGGTTCGGCTCGAGTCGGTTGTCCGACGCATCTCGCAGGCGGTACGCTCCACCAGTCAGGACTTGGTCAATTATGAATGGACCTTCCCATTTGGGCTTGAGTTTGTCCTTTTTCTTATCCGGCAGGCGTAGAACTAGTTCACCAACGTTGTAATTTTTGGCCCATACTTCTCTGCTTTGATATCTTCGAGCTTGCTGTTGATAAAATGCGGAACGGGCTTTAGCCACGTCGTGCTCCTCCTCTAAGACGTCCAGGTTGTCCTGCCGATCAAGCTCAGCTTCTCTTTCTTCGTACATGCGCACTCGATGTGAGTCATGAATTATGTCGCAGGGCAGAACCGCCTCGGCGCCATACACCATAAAGAATGGTGTGAATCCGGTGGTACGATTTGGCATGGTTCGCAGCCCCCAGAGTACGGAGTCGAGCTCCTCTACCCAGTGCGTATTAGATTCCTTGAGGGACCGCACTAGTCTGGGTTTGATGCCACTCATGATGAGACCATTTGCACGTTTGACCTGACCGTTAGTTTGTGGATGATAGACAGAAGCATAATCGAGCTTAATGCCCATGTTTTTGCACCACAGCTTTACTTCGTCAGAGGTGAAGTTTGTGCCATTATCGGTGATAATGCTGTGGGGGACACCGTAACGGTGTATGACCCCGGATATGAAGTCTATTACAGGTCCGGATTCGGCCGTCTTGACAGGCTTGGCTTCCATCCATTTGGTGAATTTATCCACCATGACCAATAAGTATTTTTTCTTGTGGGTTCCGCCTTTAAGGGGTCCCACCATATCAAGCCCCCAGACCGCAAAAGGCCAAGTGATGGGGATAGTTCGGAGGGCGTTGGGTGGCATATGGCTTTGGTTTGCAAAGAGCTGGCAACCGACGCATCGTTTGACTAGGTCATGAGCGTCTGCTCGGGCCGTCGGCCAATAAAAGCCCATACGGAAAGCCTTGCTTACAAGGGACCGAGCTGCGGCGTGGTGTCCACCGAGTCCGGCATGAATTTCAGCCAACAGACTCCGCCCTTCCTCTTCGGAGATACATCTTTGAAGGACTCCTGTAGTGCTTTTCTTATATAGCTCTCCCTCGTGGACTTTATAGGGTTTAGATCGCCGCACTATGCAGCTTGCCTCATTTTGGTCCTCAGGGAGTTCCTGCCTAGTAAGGTAGGCTAGGAATGGTTCTGTCCACGGGGCGATGACCACCATTATTACATGGACTGAAGGTGTGATTTCGGTGGCGGGGCCTTCGATTATGTCGGATTGTTCGGCGTCGAGTTGTGCGGTTGTGTCCGGACTGTTATCCGAGGGTTCCCCCTCCCATGCTACAGATGGTTTGAAAAATCTTTCTAAGAAGATGTTGGGGGGGACTGCATCTCGTTTTGCTCCGATGCGTGCCAGGACGTCCGCTGCCTGATTATTTTCTCGGGCTATATGGTGAAACTCCAGTCCCTCGAACCGAACTGACATTTTTAGTACGGCATTGCGATAAGCTGCCATTTTTGGGTCTTTGGCGTCGAAGTCGCCATTTATTTGGGATATCGCGAGGTTTGAGTCACCGCGTACTTCCAGGCGTTGAATGCCCATGGATACTGCCATCCGGAGACCATGTAGAAGGGCCTCATATTCGGCTGCATTGTTGGAGTCCGTGTACATAATTTGGAGTACATATTGGACTGTGTCTCCTGTAGGGGACATCAAAATGACGCTAGCCCCCAGTCCGGCCAACATTTTGGAGCCGTCGAAATGCATGATCCAGTTTGAGTATGTGCCGTACTCTTTAGGGAGTTCGGCCTCTGTCCATTCGGCGACGAAGTCGGCTAGGACTTGCGATTTAATGGCTCGTCGTGATTTGTAGGTTATGTCGAACGGGAGGAGCTCTATGGCCCATTTCGCTATCCGGCCCGTTGCATCGCGGTTGTTGATAATATCGTTGAGTGGTACTTCCGAGGTTACTGTTATAGAACACTCTTGAAAGTAGTGTCGTAGCTTCCGAGATGCCATGAACACCGCGTATGCGATCTTTTGGTAATGTGGGCACCGTGATTTTCATGGTGTGAGGATAGTGGACACGTAGTAAACTGGCCTTTGAAGGGGGAGTTTGTGTCCGTCCGTTATCCGTTCGACGACGAGTACTGCGCTAACAACTTGATGAGTTGCGGCAATGTACAACAGCATGGGTTCGCCAGTGTTTGGCGCGGCCAGGACGGGGTTTGTTGCCAAGATGGCCTTTATTTCCTCGAGTCCGGCCGTGGCAGCGTCCGTCCACTCGATGTGTTCGGTGCGCCTAAGGAGGCGGTAAAGGGGCAATGCCTTTTCTCCCAAGCGGGAGATAAAGCGGCTTAAAGCCGCCACGCATCCGGTGAGTTTCTGTATTTGTTTGAGGTCTTTTGGGACATCCAATTGTGACAAAGCTTGGTTTTTGCTGGATTTGCTTCAATTCCTCTACCGGATACAATGAAGCCCGGGAGCTTTTCGGCTGGAACGCCGAAAACGGATTTTTCTGGATTGAGCTTAATGTCGTATTTTCGGAGGTTGTCGAATGTAAGCCTCAAGTCGTCTACTAGAGATTCGACATGTCTTGATTTAACGACCACATCATCTACATACGCCTCCACTGTTTTGCCGATCTGGTTTGCCAGACATGTTTGAATCATGCGCTGATATGTTGCGCCGGCATTTTTTAGCCCAAAGGGCATTGTGTTGAAGAAGAATGGGTCGTATGGTGTGATGAATGCTGTTGCTCCTTGGTCTTATTCTGCCATCTTTACTTGATGGTAACCGGAGTATGCGTCGAGGAAGCACAGGGAATCGTGTCCTGCAGTGGCATCGATGATTTGATCTATTCGAGGGAGGGGAAAAGGATCCTTTGGGCAGGCCTTATTAAGGTCTTTGAAGTCGACACACAGGCCCCAGGATTTGTCCTTCTTTGGTACCATTACCAGGTTCGCTAGCCAGTCCGGGTGTTCTATATCTCTAATGAATCCGGCCTCCCATAACTTGGCTAGCTCCTCTCCCATGGCCTGTCTCTTTGGTTCGGAGAAACGCCGAAGGGCTTGTTTGACAGGTTTGAATCCTTTCTGGATATTTAAGCTGTGTTCGGCCAGCCTGCGTGGGATTCCTGGCATATCTGAGGGGTGCCAAGCGAAAATGTCCCAGTTCTCTCGTAGGAACTCTCGCAGTGCGGCGTCTACATCAGGGTTCAGTCGTGCCCCGATGGAGGTTGTTTTATTAGGGTCCGTTGGGTGGACCTGGAATTTGACTATTTCGTCCGCTGGTTTGAAGGATGTGGATTTGGATCTCTTATCGAGTATCACATCATCCCTGTTAACCATGGATAGCAGCGCCGTCAGTTCTTCGGCCGCTAAGGCTTCGGATAGTGCCTCGAGGGCCAATGCGGCTGTCTTGTTTTCAGCGCGGAGTGCTATGTCCGGATCACTAGCGAGAGTGATAATTCCGTTTGGCCCAGGCATCTTAAGCTTCATGTACCCGTAACGGGGTTTAGCTTGGAAAACTGTAAAAGCCTCCCGTCCTAGTATAGCGTGGTATCCGCTTTTGAACGGGGCCACCTGGAACGTGATTTGTTCGGACCTGTAATTATCCGGCGTGTCGAATACCACATCTAGTGTGATTTTTCCGGTGCAGCGCGCTTCCTGACTGGGGATTATTCCTCTAAATGTTGTGCTGCTTCGCTCAATGCGGTTCCAGTCTATTTCCATCTTTTGGAGGGTTTCCTCGTAGATGAGGTTCAATCCGCTGCCTCCGTCCATGAGTACCTTTGCGAGGAGACAGCCGTCCACTATGGGACTGAGGACCAATGCGGCTGGTGCTCTGGCTGTTCGAAATTTAGGTTCGTCGCTCGCGTTGAAGGTGATAGCAGTATTACTCCATGGATTTATTGTCGCTACTTGATAGACTTCGGTGAGGCTGCGGAGTGTTCTTTTTCGCATGTTATTTGATGCGAATGTCTCAGAAACTGTGAGAACGGTACTGAAATTCCCGGGCTGGTTCCTTCGACCTCTGGAATTAGGAGGTCCTCGCCAATTTTGGCCACCTGCCGGAGTATCCAACATGCCCTGAGGTTGTGAGTTGGGGTGGCATCCTCTGCACTATGAATCTTGCAGGGTCCATCTAGCCACTTTTCTAGTACGGTTCCATGCCCCCTAGAGGGTATTGATTTTTTGTTGTTTAATCCGGGCGCCTTACTGTGGTGCTTCCTCTTGATTCGGACGGGATTGCTATTCAAGGCCAGATTATCCCAAAATTTAATTTTGGTTTTCCAAGCGCTTTCCATCGCACAATATTTTTGTACTATGGACGCCAAGTCAGCAAAGCGTGTAATATTACGATGAGTTACGGCGTTGAGTATTCCCTTGTCCGTGCAGTTACTGCAAAAGATTGAAATTGTGTCTCCCTCGCGGCAGTCCTTTATCCTGTTCATAAGCAGGAGGAATCTGGCCCGGTAATGATGTACTGTTTCTTCGGGCATCTACCTGATTGGGGAAAGATCGCTTCAGATCGGGCGGTCGGGCCTCGTTAAATCTGAGACTTCGCCCGGTTTGCTATTCGGAAGCCGAAGAACTTCCGGATTCTGAGATCTGGAGTCTTGGATGTTATCCGATTTGTTTGATTTTAAGCTCAGGTCTTGGATTGTATCCTCCCCTCCGCGGATATCCGGCATGGAGGGTTCAAGAATTCAGACGTAGCTAGTCCTTAAGATAGATGAAGGGTCTCCCCATTGTGTCTCCACCACAGCAACGTGGTGGGTGACTTGGGGAGAGTTAATTTCCCTTAGATCGGGTTTAAGCCCAACCTGGTCGTAATCTGTAGCGACCCCCAGGGAGGCGATGCGCTCTAAGAGCTCGTTTACGGAGGAGAGCTCCATCGGATCCAGCCGCTCGGCAAGTTCCGAGCTGACGTGGAGGTTGCTTTTGGTGACCCGAGAGGTCACCATCGGCGCAACGGCCGAACAGGCGGTCATGAGAAAACCACCTAGCCGGAGGGTCTGGCCGACAGCCAAGGCTCCCTTAGTAACGGCGCCGTCTTTAAAGACGGGAAAAGGCATCCTTCCTAATCGCGACAGCACAGAGGAACTCTCAATGAAAGCACCAATGTCAGTGTCAAAACCGGCGGATCTCAGGTAGGGGGTCCCGAACTGTGCATCAAGGTCGGATGGTAACAGGAGACAAGGGACACTTTATTTTACCCAGGTTCGGGCCCTCTCGATGGAGGTAAAACCCTATTCCTGCTAGATTAATATTGATGATATGGGTAGTACAAGAGTAGATCTACCACGAGATCAAGGAGGCTAAACCCTAGAAGCTAGCCTATGGTATGATTGTGTATGATGATGGTTGTCCTACGGACTACAACCCTCTGGTTTATATAGACACCGGATAGGGTTAGGGTTACACAGAGTCGGTTACATTGGTAGGAGATCTTGAATATCCACACGCCTAGCTTGCCTTCCACGCCAAGAAAAGATCCTTCCGGACACGGGACGAGGTCTTCAATCTTGTATCTTCATAGTCCTGGAGTCCGGTTGAAGGTATAGTCCGGCTATCCGAACACCCCCTAATCCAGGACTCCCTCAACTATCAACTGACGCTCTTGATTTTTAGGTGCGGGATGAGCAAAAGCAATGGGCTCAACAACAAGGGGCTCTTTGGGAGCAGCCCGGTCTCTCTTCTTGGTCTTTCTCTTCTTGGTGGGTGGTGCATCATCAGTGGTGTTCTTGAGCTTGCGCTTTCTGGCTTCGGCTTCAGCTGCCTTGGTTTTCTTCTGTTCTGAAGCCACTATGGGGACCTTAGGCTTCGAGTCTGTCATGCTGGCAGGGAAGATAATGTGAGGTTCTTCCCACCTTGGAGCTTCAATTTGGGCCACAGTAGTCTTCTTCTTCTTCTTCTTGGCAGCCAGCTTGGGGTCGATGCCGGTACGCCCAAGCGCCTTGCGCTTATCAGCTTCATTGTAAGCTTGAACACACTTGGCAGCAAGATTCTTCATGCGCTCTCGTGAACCTTTGGCTTCTTCGCGCTTCTTGCGAAACGCCTCCTTGAGGTCATGCAGCATCACCTTGAAGGTTTCAACATCAGCCACGCTGAGCTTGGCCACATGCTTCTTGAACTGCTCTTTCTCATAGTCAATCTTGTTCTTCAATTCAACAATTCGCTGAGCCAGAGCCAGCTCAGGAGCAATTGCGCCTTGGAAGGCGACGCTGATGCCAATCGGGAGCTGAAGGTCATCAAAGCTGAGATTTGGGTTGTCAAACCACTCATCAATGAAGTTGTCCAGAATGTTCACATCAAAGAGGGGCAGATCATTGACGATCTCCGCCTCTTGCTTGCTCTTAATCAGCTGCTCAAGAGCATCATCACCGCACTCAGAACGGCAGCAGGTGTTAGGGCTTGACCAGAACTTTGAACATCTTTATTTTGAGTCTTCTCCTTCTTCTTGGAGATGCGAGAGAGATCTTCAGAAGTGTTACTTGGAGCTGGAGGGGCAGTTGTCAATGGATTCACTCGAGAAGCTTTTGGAGCAGCGGTTGGTTTTGAAGCCTTAGCTTTCTTTTGCTTTTGCGGCTTAGGAGGAGGAGCTGGAGCATCATCAGTGTCAGCATCATCACCAGAATGATCCACTTTTGCACCTGGGATGGCAATGTGTGTGATGAGGCCTGCAAGGTTGTAGAAGGGGTCGATCCTGTTTTCATCGGCTTCACGGGTCCCATCTTCCCGAGGAGCAGATGGACCAGGGTTGAAGTCAAGGCCGGATTCCTTCTTGTTCTTTACAGCAGAGTCTTTGGCGAACTGGTAGTTGCGCTTGAATAGATTGTCTTCACGGCACCACAATAGAGAAGAGGGGTCAGTGTTCTCTGGCTGTGGTCTGCGCACCATGCATGGATAGAAACCTTGCTCAATAGCTTCAGCCTGGGTCCTGGGAGGAAGATTTTTGTACAGTATATCACCCCAGGGTCCCTTGATGGCATTCTTCTCTGCATACTCTTCTGTGACGAAACAGTACTTGAACCATTCCTCTGCCCAATATCTTCGAATCCATTGGATTCGATTCTTGCGACCTGTATAGGTTTTCTCTGGGTCTGTTTTGTATAGCTCGTGCAAATCTGGAGGCAAATCCTTGGAAGTGTTCCCATGGCGCTGCCTGCCACCCTTTCTTGCTGATTTCTCAATGGCCATGAAGCTTATCCTGAAAGGCTTCAGTACTTGCAAAGGCTTCCGTCGGCTGGTCGGACAAGAACTGGCTTCAGGAGAATTTATGTGACTCTGCAAGAATTCTGCAAACGAATGCAGACTATGAGAACCAAGGGATTCTCCCACGGACATGTACCTGTGACAGCATTATAGGTGCAAAGGAAGGGGAAGAGGTCATATGCATTCTCAGAAGATTTTGAAGATAAATTAGTTTGAAGACATTGACCTCATAACGCGAAGACATTCACTTATTTGATGTGAGTTGGTTCCAGATTTGTACGAATCCAAGAATAAGTACAAGTGAGGAATCTAACTTGTAAAGAAGCATAAGTGAATACTAGGCATTGTATGAGATGCAGTAGCAGATAGATTCAACTTTGGAGATCTAGAAACCACTTTTGGTAAAGAAGGATGAATCTATCAGATCGGAAAAACGGTAAAAAGTGAATTTTAATTACCACACAAAGAACTGGCTAGACGGAGCGAAGTTGGAGGCCGAGCAGTTCGATCTTCCGTGCCCTAACTTGGCGACAGAGGACACTTACGTTGACGGCGGAGAAGACGAGGTCCACGGCCGGCATGAGGACGGCGTCGGAGAAGTCGTAGCAGCTAACCGCTTCATCGCCGGCGTCATCGAGAGATAGCGGAGGCGCTAGGGTTTGCGAGAGGTGGCGAGGTGGAAGAAGAATTTTTGACCGAGATGTGATGGGTATTTATAAGGAAAGGGATGGCACAACGCAATTACGCAGGTGCCCCTGGCGGTTCACATCTGAAGGGCTCGTGGCAAGCATGCAACAGGAAGTTGTTCCATGTTCCCACGCACGCCTGTATTGTCGGGGTGGTCGTTCCAAATTCTCTGGCTTTCAGGCAAAAAGGATATAGCATTAAAAACATATATAAATGTTTGTCAAATTGACTTCAACTGACAAGGTCTCAGTGAAGATAATCGATAGTTTTCAATAGAATGCAAATGATTTGGACAGACAGAGTTGAGGTAGAAGCATAGATAGGTTAGGGTCCGATCACATTCACTTAGTTCAAAAGATTCAACACGAAGTCATAGCTATAAGTGAATGTTGTAGAGGACATAACAAAAATATGTATATAACTAGTATAAGGCCAAATCAACCAAATGAAGATAAACTTGAATATAAGCCAGGTATGAAGATAAATCAGATATGAAGACTTTGCAAATATGACGCCAAGAGAAACACGTCAAACAAAAGTTTGGTGGTGGCGTTACCCACCGTATAGGAAGTATTAGACCGAGACACGGCGCACAATTATCTTGGCACTCTGAAGTCAAATTCCGCATTAATGTATTCACACTTAGAGTGTGTGTCTTCATTGATTGAAGATATACATTACTTCGTGTGTTGCACATCTAAGTCATCAAAATGCATAAGTGTTAGGATGTGTGCCTAATCACAGGACATTTGAGGATTCCAAGATATTTAGCTCACACCGCAACTTGCAAAACCTTTTCTCATCCAAGGGCTTGCTGAAGATATCAGCCAACTGCTCTTCTGTCTTGACGTGAATGATATCAATATCTTCCTTCATAACATGATCTTTGAGAAAGTGATGACGAATTTCAATGTGCTTTGTCTTCGAATGCTGAACTGGGTTGTTGGCAATCTTGATGGCACTCTCATTGTCACAGTAGAGAGGCACATTCTTCAGATGGATACCATAGTCCTTGAGAGTTTGCTTCATCCAGAGAAGCTGAGCACAGCAAGATCCAGCAGCAATGTATTCGGATTCAGCAGTGGAGAAAGATACACAGTTCTGCTTCTTTGAAGACCAACAGACAAGAGATCGCCCTAGAAAGTGACATGTGCCTGATGTGGACTTGCGATCAACCTTGTCACCAACATAATCAGCATTTGAGAATCCAACTAGATCAAACTCTGAGCCCTTTGGATACCATAATCCTAATGTTGGGGTGTAAGCCAAATATCAAAGAATTCGCTTCACTGCTAAGTGATGCGATTCCTTTGGTGCCGCTTGGGATCGGGCACACATGCAAACACTAAGCATTATATCTGGCCTAGATGCACATAAATAAAGCAAATAACCAATCATGGAGTGGTATACCTTTTGATCAAACTCTTTACCATTGTCGTCGGGACCCAGATGACTTTAGGTTGGCATTGGCGTCGTGTATCCTTTGCAGTCTTGCATTCCAAACTTCTACCGGCAATCTTTGATGTATTTTTCTTGAGATATGAAGATGCCGTTGTGTTGCTGACGGATTTGGAGACCCAGAAAGAACTTCAGCTTGCCCATCATGGACATCTGATATTGCTCTTGCATCTTGTGACCAAACTCATCACTGTATTTCTTGTTGGTGCAGCCAAAGATAATGTCATCCACATAGATTTGGCACACAAACAGTTCACCATCATATGTCTTGTGAAGAGTGTAGGATCTAGTGAACCAGGTTTGAAGCCTTTTCTCTTCAGGAAGTCTTTGAGCGTATCATACCAAGCACGAGGGGCTTGTTTGAGGCCATACAATGCCTTGTTGAGCTTGTATACCATATCAGGATGTTTTGGATCTTCAAAGCCAGGAGGTTGTGCGACATATACTTCTTCTTCTATCTTTCCATTCATAAAAGCACTCTTCACATCCATTTGATACAGAAGGATGTTGTGATGATTTGCATAGGCTAGCAGTATGCGAATGGCTTCAAGCCTTGCCACGGAGCAAATGTTTCATCGAAGTCAATTCCTTCCACTTGAGTGTAACCTTGTGCAACGAGACGAGCCTTGTTTCTGACCACTTGACCATGCTCATCTTACTTGTTGCGATATATCCATTTGGTTCCAATGATATTGTGCTTCCGAGGATCAGGACACTTGACCAATTCCCACACATTATTTAGCTCGAACTGTTGAAGCTCTTCTTGCATAGCTTGAATCCATTCAGGTTCCATGAAGGCTTCATCGACTTTCTTGGGTTTAGAGATTGAGACGAATGCAAAATGCCCACAGAAATTAGTTGGTTGTGTTGTTCTTTGAGTTGCTTTTGAACGAGTGAGTGGACCAGGTGCATTCAAGCTGTCAATTATCTTCTGAATCTGAACTTCATTTGCAACACGAGGATGAACAGGACGAAGATTTGGCTCTTGCTGATCAATGTCATCATTTGGGGGATTTTCTTCAGGCTGAGCATTGTCTTCAGGTTGATTAGGTGCAAAAATGATAAGCTCTTCTTTAGTCTGATTCTCAAAAGGTATGATCTCTCCAATTCCCATCTGCTTGATTGATTCACTTGGAGGTACTTCATCTAGCACATTTGGCAGGTGCTCTCTTTGCGAGCCATTAGTCTCATTGAACCGCACATCCACAGTTTCAACCACTTTATAGTGAAAGAGGTTTAAGACTCTGTAGGAATGTGAATCCTTTCCATATCCAAGCATAAAACCTTCATGTGCTTTCGGTGCAAATTTTGACGTGTGATGTGGATCCTTGATCCAGCACCTAGCACCAAATACTCTGAAGTAGCTTACATTTGGCTTCTTACCAGTTAGAAGTTCATAGGATGTTTTATTCAGAAGATTGTGAAGATAAACACGATTGATGATGTGGCAAGCAGTGTCAATGGCTTCAGGCCAGAACTTCCGTGGAGTCTTGTACTCATCAAGCATCGTTCGGGCCATCTCAATGAGAGTTCTATTCTTGCGCTCTACGATGCCATTCTGCTGAGGTGTATAAGGAGCAGAGAACTCATGAGTGATACCTAGAGTATCCAGATAGAGGTCGAGGCCGGTGTTCTTGAACTCAGTGCCGTTGTCGCTTCTGATGTGCTTGATCTTGACGCCATAGTTCGTCATGGCACGGTTGGCAAAGCGTCTAAAGACATCCTGCACTTCAGTCTTGTAGAGGATTATATGCACCCAAGTATATCTAGAGTAATCATCAACAATGACAAAGCCATAGAGGCAAGCAGTAGCAGTGAGATTAGAGTAGTGAGTAGGGCCGAATAAGTCCATGTGGAGCAGCTTGAAGGTTGAGATATAGTCATGATTGTCTTCAAGGGATGCTTGGCCCTGGTCATCTTTCCAGCTTCGCAGGTGCCACACAGATGATCCTTCTTGAACTTGACACCTTCGATGCCGACGACATGCTTCTTCTTCGCGAGAGTGTGCAAGTTCTTCATGCCAGCATGTCCTAGCCTTCGATGCCAAAGCCAGCATTCTGAAGCCTTTGCTAGAAGACATACGGCCATCGGTGGTCCTGCTGAGAAATCAACCATATATAGATCATCTTTCCGATACCGTTCAAAGACTAGAGACTTGTCAGATTCCATTAGTACAAGGCATCGATATTTTCCAAATAGCACAATCATGTTTAAGTCACAAAGCATTGACACAGACATTAAGTTGAAACCAAGGGATTCAACAAGCATCACTTTATCCATGTGCTGATCCCTTGATATTGCAACTCTGCCTAGACCCAATACCTTGCTTTTACCAGTGCCAGCAAATGTGATGTGACTCTTGTCTGATGGACGTAGCGTTGAATCCATCAGAAGACTTCGATCGCCAGTCATGTGGTTAGTGCATCCACTGTCCATAATCCATTCTGAAGTACGAGGTGTCATAGCCTACAGTGCAGTTTGGGGATAGGCTTCACCAAGCGAGTTGTGAAGCATAAACATTTGATGAACAAGTGGAACATGAAAATTCAGATCTTGGTTAGGATAGATAGGATGAGTGTCAAGGAATCCTGGAACGAAGTACATAGTAAGACCATTTGGGCATTTTATCTTGCGCCCCACAAGATGTTTAAGGTCCCCAGCATTAGTTTTGGATGCCTTTGATTTCCTACTGGAGACCTTTCCCTGCAAAAGAGAGTTAAGTTTTCTTAACCACCCACATTTTCAGGGGTGGCTTAGAAGCAATGAGTCTAAGTGCAACATCTGAGAATTTCGGCTTTGGAGCCCTAGTAAATAGCCTTGCAGGAGGTGAATAATACTCATAGGTATAAGCATACAAGTTCTTTGTTCTATGAACATAGCGGTTTGAGGAAACACGCTCATATTCATGGGTCTGAGTATGATTTCCCTGCAAAACATTGACGTTAGGGTGACTCAGATGAGTCCTCGGTCTGTATGAAGCTTTTGGAACATATGAAGCCTTTGGTATGGGTTTTGTCTTCTTCACAGGTGGTGTCATGATGACATTCACTGGAAGATTCTCAAGACAACTTTTGGGAACCCATATCTTCTTCATAGGTGGCCCATTCCTGCAGTTAGTACCAATATACCTGGCAAACACTTCACCATTCTGATTCTTAAACAGTTTATAGCTTGCATCAAAGGATTCATCAATGATAATGGGGTTAGCACAAGTGAAACCAGACAAGGTGGATGGATCTACTTAAGGTTCCTTTGCAGCAACCCATGTGGTTTTGGGGTACTGTTCAGGCTTCCAGTACGACCCATCAACATTCATTTTCCTCTCGAACCCAACACCCTCTTTCCTAGGGTTTCGGTTCAGAATCTGCTTTTTGAGGACATCACATAATGTCTGATGCCCTTTGAGACTTTTGTACATCCCTGTCTCAAGGAGTGTCTTCAACCTAGCATTCTCATCAGCAATAGTAGTGGTATCCTCAGCAGAGGGGTTAGTTACCACATCAGCAGTTGAAGATATTGTAACAGTAGCAACAGCAGAACATTCAGCAACAGAAGCAGCGTTATCACGCTCAATGCATTTTAGGCATGGTGGTTCAAATCCTTCTTGAGCGGGACTGATCTGTTGAGCGCGAAGTGGCTCATTCTCCTTTTGAAGATCTTCAAGATCCGATCTCAATTTCTCAAGTTCCTGCTTCCTTTGAAGATAATCATAGGAAAGCTTTTCATGAGAAGTTGAGAGTGATTCTTGTCGACCTTCAAGTTCCTGGTACTTAACATGAAGATTTTTTATGTCTTCAATTAAGGACTGAGACTTGGTCATTTCCGCGTCTAATAGGTCATCGCTTTTGTAACAGTTTTTGAGTATGTTCAATAGCTTTCTGTTGTTCAGTTGCAATTTTAGCAAGTGTTTTGTAACTAGGTTTGGATTCACCATCAGAGTCATCTTCACTTGATGTTTGAAAGTAAGCATCGCGTAATTTTACCTTGGCACCACGTGCCATGAAGCAGTAGGTGGGAGGCGAGTCGTCCTTGTCATTATCATCAACGTTGGTGACGGAGCCATTGTCTTCGGTTTTGAAGATGGACTTGGCGACGTAGACTGTAGCTAGAGCTAGACTCGCAGCACCAGAGTCAGACTCCTCCTCAGACTCCACCTTCGCCTCCTCAGAAGCTGACTCCTCCTCTGAATCCATTTCCTTGCCAACAAAAACACGGGCCTTGCCAGATGAGCTCTTCTTGTGTGATGAAGACTTGGAAGAAGACTTGGAAGAAGACTTTGAGGATCTGTTCTTCTTGTTGTCATCAGAATTATATTCTTTGCTCTTCTACTTTTTCTCATTGTCCCACTGTGGACACTCAAAGATGTAGTGACCAGGTTTCTTGCACTTGTAACAGGTTCTCTTCTTGTGGTCATAGGCAGAAGCTTGATCATTCCTTGAGCTGGATCGTGAAGACTTTCTGAAGCCTTTCTTCTTGGTGAATTTCTGGAACTTCTTCACAAGCATAGCGAGCTCCTTTTGAATGTCTTCAGGATCACCAGAACTGCAGTCAGATTCTTCTTCAGATGAGGAAGCAGCAGCCTTTGGCTTCAAAGCGCGCGTTCGGCCATAGTTGGGGCCATAGATATATCGTTTCTCAGATAGCTGGTACTCATGTGTGTGGAGCCTCTCAAGTATGTCAGACAGATCGAGAGACTTGAAATCAGGGCGTTCTTGTATCATCAGGGCTAAGGTGTCAAATGAGCTGTCAAGAGATCTCAGTAGTGTCTTCACTATCTCATGCTTCGTGATCTCAGTGGCGCCGAGTGCTCGGAGCTCATTTGTGATATCAGTGAGGTGATCAAATGTGATCTGGACATTCTCGTTGTCGTGTCTCTTGAAGCGGTTGAAGAGGTTGCGGAGAGTACTGATCCGTTGATCTCGCTGAGTTGAGACGCCTTCATTGACCTTGGAGAGCCAGTCCCAGACTAGCTTCGACGTTTCCAGAGCACTCACACGGCCATACTGTCCTTTGGTAAGGTGACCATAGATGATGTTCTTGGTGGTAGAGTCCAGTTGAATAAACTTCTTGACATCAGCAGGGGTGACAGCTTCACCAGTCTTGGGAACGCCGTTCTTGACGGCATACCATAGATCGACATCAATGGCTTCAAGATGCATGCACATCCTATTCTTCCAGTAGGGATATTCAGTGCCATTGAAGATGCACGCAGCGGAGACTTTGATTATCCCTGCATAACATAGCTGAAACTCCAGGTGGATACACCACTAGGAAAAGGCCTACTAATGGCGCACCACCGGTGCGCCGTTAGTATCACGCCACTAGAATTTTTTACTAATGGCGGACCACTGGTGCGCCATTAGTATCTGGTATGCTAATGGCGCACCAGGCAGTGCGCCATTAGTTTTGCCCACGGTGCGCCACTAGTGTCTGCTATACTAATGGCGCACCACATGGTAGTGCGCCATTAGTAACAATTTTTTTAATTTTTTTTCTTAATCTCAGGTCACTATTTCACCTATGAGATATCCAACACATATATATACAACAAGCATCCATATAAAAATCATAGCCAACACACAAGTTCCATCATATATACATACATAGCCAACACACAAGTTCCATCATATATACATACATAGCCAACACATAGTTCCATCTTTACATATTACAAAAGTTTCACATTGTTCATCCAACACCGTTATCCATCAATTCACAAAAGTTTCACATTGATACAAAATAAAAACACAAATGGAAAAGAAGCACTCCATCCATGCAAGCTTCCGTGAATTAAATCAAATCTGCAAAATGATAAACAAGAAGTTAGAAGAAGAAAAAGAAGAAGACTAGAAGAATACTAGAAGAAGAAGAACACTAGAAGAAGAATAAGAAGACTTTTGGAAAAGAAATAAGAAGAAGACTATAAGCTTATTATGTAAACTTGATCATTTTGTGCTAACATAAGTTATTTTGGAGCTAACCTATAGGAAAATAAGCATATAAGCTCTAAGTTAGCATATTAGAGCCAACTTAGGTAAAATGAAGCTTACCTATAGGAAACTAAGCATATTAGAGATAACATAGGTAACTAAGTATATATATATATATATATATATATATATATATATATATATATATATATATATATATATATATATATATATATATATATATATATATATCATTTTGGAGATCTGACATACCTGACAAAGTTCAGTTCTCATGCATTGTTCTTCTCCTTCTCCTTCCTCAGCCTGATGCGCCAAGAGCGGCGAGGCGGTGGAGGCGGTGGAGGCAATGGGATGTAGTCTTCTACCTCAATTGGCGTCGTCATGTCGCCCAGCTATGGGATCGCCGGCGCCACCACCGGTGCGTGGTCATTGTCAGGCACCACCACCATCACGAGGCCACCTTCAGGCACGACCATCGCTAGGTCATCCTCGGCCACCTCCATCTCTTGCCCATGGTCAGCCACCACCATCTCTTGCCCATGGTCAGCCACCACCATCTCTTGCCGTTGGTCAGCCACCACCAGCGCTAGGTCATCCTCAGCCTGATGCCCATCGTCATCCTGCAACTCCTCATCCCCACTCTGCTCCTCTTCTCCCGCACTCCAGTCCGGATCATCTTTCTTGTTGTCTATGCTGCTGCCAGAATCGCTGCTGCTTTCGCTACAGCCAGAATCGCTGCTGGTTTCGCTACATCCATAGCCGCTGCTGCTTTGGCTGTAGCCATTGTCCCTGCTGATGCTCCCATTACCTGTCCAAATGCAACAATGACCGTTAACAATCGATGTGAGACAAAGCCAAATGTAGAGGAATAAGAACAGGCAGAACGTACCGGCATCATAATCTTCAGCGTAGCGCATGCGACACATAGTCGCGTTGAACACCTTCATGATGAGCATGGTGGCGTCGTCGTCGTACCTGAAGAGAAGGAAGTACCCCAGCCGCAGGTCGTAGGCACGGTAGAACTTCTCCCACCCACGAGACAAGTACATGTGGCCCTCCTTGATCACCAACTCCACATCCCACAGCCTGCGAAACCCGCTGCCGGCCTGTCGCAGCTTCACATTATTTGGCGGATCTTCACCCATCAGCATGTTCATAAAACTGTCAGGCAGCCTCTGCAGTTTGGGACAATGAGTGATGTAGCAAACAACATATATCATAATGAGATGGGTGAAGGGGAGATCTCTCATTTTATATACCTGCGTCATGGATGATACTGAAGTCCCAAGTATGATAGTGAAGAACTCGGAAGCATCCAACTCGTACTACGGTGTCACAGAGCGGCGGTGGCTGCTTCCCGCCATCTCTGATAAGCAGCAGAAGAGACCAATTAGTACCCTTACAACAGATCATAAAACATATTGAGTACCCGAATTTGCCGGAACGGAACTTAATCGACATTCCGGCAAACTCAAGGGCCTCTCGGGGTACCTGCAAAATCATTATCCCCGCGTAATGAAGTCGCCAATGGGTCATTTCAGAAGATCACAAGTAGCATCATCACAAGTACAACATCATCACAAATACAGCAGCAGGGATATTTTTATGATACAAGAAGAAAGCAGCCACAACTACAGACAAAACAAGCAACTACACACACAGGAGTTGTAAAATATCCCTGATATTCTTTTTTACATAAACATGTAATTAGTCAAGACAACTTCTCTCATATTTTTAAACTTCCATTTATTTTGCTTGCCAATGAAGCACTTCTAAGAAGCATGCTGGCTATAAGCTTTGCTACATTCATGACTATCTTTCCACGTTGGATACAAATAAATTCTATGTATATTACAGTACATCATGCATAAACTAAGCCTAAGATAGTATGCGTCCCGATTAGATTTTCCATTGGTTCACATAATACTTCAAGCATATAAGCATAATATGTGGGAAGTAAGCTAGTTGACACCCAAAACTCAAGCTACATTTGACCGTGTGCATGCAAGTAATCATTTACAGTTTTAAATTCTTCAGCAACAAAAAGGATCAGAAGTTCCCAACATTGCTGCTTAGTACACCTTGAATTCATCAACCAATAATCAATCCAATTTGGGATTACGTATGGTAGACAAGATCCCAAGACAATCTTAAAAGGATATCACCACAACTAATACAGCAAGCAAGAAATTAGCTAAGTAGTGCTAAGCAGAGCCTGGGAAACGAAATAGAGCCTGCAACATTAACTTCCCCAAACAAACATTAGCCAAGTAGTGCTACTCTATTACGTCTACAGTGTTCATCATCGATCGTATACTGAACAAGATCAAGCCAGCCAGAATCACACGTTTGCACATGCACATCTCTGAAGAAACTCATCAGAAAGACAAAACGAATCGAAGGTAGCTAGTCTTGATCGGAATCAAAGAACTGGAAAGACGCGCAGGTTCATGGATACAAGTATACAACAGAACCTGCAGAGGACGAACAAGCTAGACTAGAGAACCGAGACACTTACTACTGGAGATGGTGTTGATACACCATTTCTTCAACATGGCTACTGAATCCACCCAAGTCCCACGGCCTATGCAATACGGATCGAAGGGCTCGAACGAGGTGATTGGAGCAGGGGGAAGGGGAAGGGAGGGAGCGTTACCTGGCCGCTCATCGCCGGTCGGTCTCGCCTCGCCGCCGTGGGGAGCGAGGCAGTCCTGTCTGAATCAATCAGGGGAGGGGGGAGATGTGAGATCAAGAAAGGAGAGATTGGAAGAAGAGACCCTCAACAGAGGCGATTCGGGTTCGTTACCGAGATCTAGCAGTAATCTTGGGGAGGGGGGAGATGTGACGAGGAGGAAGCCGGCGACGAGGCCGATGCCGAAGTTGCGTGGCTCGATGGTGTGGCTGAAGGCCTTGAGCAGCCTGGTTGTGTCGTGGTGCTCGTTGTCTCCTCCTCCTCCTCGTCCTCGTGGAAGTGGGGGGTGTGGGGGCGCGGGGGCGGGGGTCGGGGCGGCGGCGGCAGGGGATGGAGGGGACAGAGGGGGTGTGCAGGCGCGGCGGCGGTGTACGGTTGGGGCGAAGGGGGCGTACGGTTAGGTCGAGTGGGGAGGAAGGGAGGGAGGGGAACAGGTGGAGTGGGGGGAAGCTTACTAATGGCGCACCCAGTAGCGGTGCGCCATTAGAATGTTTTTTATTACAGTTCGAGCCATCAGGTTATATTCCACCTAACCCAATCTACATCAAAACCCGCCCACTAGCCCGACTGGTTAGCATGCAGAACACACACCAGGAGGTCCTGGGTTTGATTCCCAGGCTCCCCAATTTTTATTTTTATGCATTTAAAATGCTGTTTGATATTTATTTGTGTTTAAATATGTTCAAACTTGTTTAAATCATAACAGTAATATTTTTTATAAAAACAGCAAAAAAATTAAAAAATATGTGTCGGCGTTCTGGGAACGGGGGTCCCTAGACTTGCCTGCCTGCGGCGTGGCTCAAAAGGGGCCCCAGCACGGCCCATCTTCATCAACACGAGACCCAAGACCCTCGCGAGGGGCCAAGCCTCGCGGGGCGGACGACACGAGGCTTCCTCAGGCGCGGCCTCATCAGGCTGGCTTGCGAGGAGGCGGAGAGATCAAGGCGGGGTACCTCGTGAGGTGCCCATGACGCAAGCCATGACGACCAAGGGTGCCAGGCGGGCGCCAGCCCGTGCAGCGTCTCCCTTTCCTGTTTGTGCAAAGGGGGCAAGCGCAGGCGAGACGATCAAGCAAAGGCATCCATTTCGGTGCAACGAGACCAAGACCAGTCCAACGGTGGGAAGGAGGTCATCGTGGAGCCTAGAATGACGTCACCACAGGGCCTTTGGCAGGCGAGGACCAACTTTAGTCAGGATAAGTGTACCAGATGTTCCCCTTCAAATTGGCCAATTGTTGGCGCCCTTCCCGCTCAATATTTGGGAAGAGGCCCAGGGCCTTTGCCTATAAATAGGACTAGCCACCCCCAGGGTAGAGGCATCGAAGGACCAAGATCGAAGGACTGAGATCGAAGGACCGAGATCGAAGGACCGAGATCAAAGGACTGAGATCGAAGGACCGAGATCGAGAATCTGGGCAAGCAGAGAATCAGAGAGAGAGAGAGACGGGCGACTGAACTCCCCCTAGCAGTTCATCGCCTCAGCTAAGAGCAGACCCTCGTGAGGCTGTTCTTCCTTGTATTGTTCATCATCACCAGCCCAAGAGGCAATCTACCCACCACAAACTAGAGTAGGGTATTACACCACAATGGTGGCCCGAACTAGTATAGACCAAGTGTCTCTTGTGTTGTTCTTTCAGTAGTTTAGATCTTTGCGAGACGGAGAGGTAGAGGGCATAATCTCCGCGCGCACCCCAGAGTTCGAACCTTAAGGGTCTGCCGGAACCCGAAATCCGACATTTGGCGCGCCAGGTAGGGGTGCGCTGGAATTTGTATTCCACCGCTCCGTTCTCCTCCGACCGTCGCGTCCATGTCCGACGCCCGTCGGGCCCGCGCCGAGCGCCGGGCCGCCATCGCTTCCCGCGTCGCCCAGACGGCTCCCATCGGTGGGCGTCCTCGTCGTTCCCCGTCGCCCGCCATCAACGCCGCCACCGGCCCGGCAGGGAACGAGCAGCAAGCGTCGTCTCAGCACCCGTCCGTGCGGCAAGACGGCCGCACCGCTACTCCATCACTCAGACCAGGTGGCTCTTCGTCCCGCGCGCTCCGTGCACCCTTGGAGGCTCGAGCCGCGCTCATTGCGATAAACGAGCTCCTACACTACCGTCTCGTCGACGACGTCTACGAAGAGTGGCTCGACCGCGTCACCGAGCTCGTCCGCGCCGCAGGGGGCTCTCCTGCGCCATCTGCTCCGCTGCGCCGCACCCCGCCCTGCGCGGGCAATGAAGCTCCGGGGGCATACCAGCCGCTTCCTCTCCAAGAAGACGCCATGGCTCCAAGGCGTGTGGCCCCTGGGCGGAACCCGCTCTGTCAGGTGCCAGCTCAGCAAGAACGGAGCTGCCAAGAAGTCCCTCGACCGCAAGAGGCTGCCCGGGCGCTCCCTGCTCCGGCTCGTCGCGGCCCTGCTCCAGCTCCGGCACGTCAAGACCCCACGCTGCTTCCAGCTGCAGCGCATGGGGACCCGCAAGACCAAGCTCTCCCTCAACCAAAGCCTCCCGTGGCCACCGCAGGCTGCCGCACCTACACCACCGAGCTGCGCAAAGTCGCGTGGCCCGGCAAGTTCAAGCCAGACCTGCCTCCTCGCTATGACGGCATGACCGACCCCGCAGAGTTCCTCCAGCTCTATGAGCTGGGCATCGAAGCTGCGAGAGGGGATGAAAAGGTCATGGCGAACTGGTTCCCCATGGCGCTCAAGGAAGGAGCTCGCACCTGGCTCCTAAACCTGGCTCCAGGCACAATCTCTTCCTGGGACCAAATGGGCACCCGCTTCATCGCCAACTTCCAAGGTACTCGCGACCGGCCACTTGCCGTGAGCGACATGCGCCGCATCAAGCAACAACCCTGAGAGACCCTACAAAAGTACATCCAGCGCTTCAACAGCACGCGCCTCAAGATCCCCTAGGTGTCCGAGGAAGCCATCATCTCAGCCTTCTCCGATGGCGTGCGCGACGTCAAGATGAAGGAGGAGCTGGCGATGCATGAAGACCTGTGCACCTCCCTGGAGCTGCTCAACTTGGCGACCAAGTGCGCCAGGGCTGAGGAAGGACATCTCTCCCTCCTCGAGCTGCCTGCCGCAGACCCAGAAGAGAAGAAGCCCAAGGCCAAGGACGTGAAGCGCAAGGGGGCCGTCGTGCTCGTAGCAGAACCAGACACCAAGCAGGGCAAAGATCTACCTGAATCCTCCAAGGCAGCCGGTACTGTGTGTACCACGACCTCCACACCCACAACACCAATGAATGCCAAGAACTTCGCGCCGTACGAGAAGGAAGGATGGGCCGTCGTCCTGACCGCGCTAACCGGGGCTACGGCCGAGGAGGAGGAAGAAACGCAGGACGCTGGGGAGACCGCGGCCCACGACAAGGGTGGCGTGATCAACCTCGCGAGGACCGCTGGCAAGACCTGCCTCGCGAGGGGGACTGGAGAGATCAGCCTCGTGAGGATTGCCCGCAGGGCAACGCAGGCCTCCCCCACTGCCGCCTCAGCCTAGGAGGAACGAGGACCGCCATCAAGACGAGGGGGATGGGGGCTTCCAGGAGCCGCGCGCGATCGCCTGCATCCTGGGCAGAGCTCAAGCCCCAGCCTCCCAACGCATCTTCAAGCAGTTTGCCCACGAAGTGAATGCAGTCCTCCCCAAGCTCGAAGTAACGCGCCCTCTCAGGTGGTCGGCGTGCGCCATCACGTTCAGCTCAGCGGATCAACTCAAGTGTGCGGCCATAGCCGGAGTCCTCCCGATGCTTTGCTCCCCAGTCATCAGCAACGTACTGGTCACCAGGACCCTCATCGATGGCGGAGCAGGGATCAACGTCCTATCCGTGGAAACATTCAACAATCTCCAAGTGCCCTATGACCAGCTTCAGCCAACCAAGCCTTTCTCCGGAGTCACCGACGGTTCCACGATCCCGATCGGGCAGGTCCGCCTCCCTGTCACCTTCGAGGAACGCAACAACTACCGCACCGAGCTCATCGACTTCGACGTCGCCCACATCCGCCAACCATACAACGCCATCCTCGGGTACCCAGCGCTGGCCAAGTTCATGGATGTAACTCATCATGGCTACAACGTCCTCAAGATGCCAGGAAGTGGCGGAGTCATCACGGTGCCCTGTGAAGAGAAGGATGCAGTGTGTTCCCTGGAGCGAGCCTTTCAGGCCGCGTCGCTAGAAGACCCGGATCGCGGAAGCAGGAGGCTTCCCAAGACCACTCCCAAGAAGAAGAAGGCGTCGTCCGGACCGGCCCATCAGGAGGCGGGCCCCTCAGGGCCCGCGTCTGCCCAAGGGGAACCTCCTTCCATCGCATAGGAAAGCGCGCCCGGCGCCCTCCTTAGGCAGGGCTCGGGGGCTCTCCCTTGGAGGGCCACCGACCTAGCCGAGGTCACGAGGGAGGCGCTTGGGCACCACGTGGAGGCGTGCTTCGAAGCATGTTTCCCTCAGGAAGGAGCAAGGCAAGGAAGGTAAGATCAGGAGGAGGTCGTCAACAAGGCCGTTCAAGAGCTACAGGAGTCAAGAATCATGAGAGGTTGCCGCCGTCCACCGGCTGTGGCTCCCCATCCAGGCGAGGATGGTGGGCTGCGCGTCTGCATCGACGTACCAGGGCTCAATCAGGTCGCCACGATGGAGCGCCTCTGGCCCTCGCAAGTGGGGCGTTGTGGAGGTCCACCCCATAGCTACGTTCGCATGCCTTACGGTTTGCTGAGCGCGGCTGCTACGTACCAGCGCCTCATGAGGGGCATCATGGAGGCTCAGGAAGACAGGCGTTCCGCAGCCCTGGCGGAGATGGAGACGATTTGTGAGGAGCTACCGGTGCCTCCGGAGCCTCCCGAGGCCCCTGGGCCTGGGGGCTCGTGAGGATCGGCTTCCGCAGCCCACCGAGTCTGCTGCACCAACACCCCTTCGTCCTCGACATCTTCAGGTGACATCTTTCAAGTTTCGTTTCCAGCTGGGAGCGCCCTCCCAGGGCTGCATCATTCCCAGGCCGCGTGGGTCCGTCCCTGCTGCGTGTATCCCTTTTATTTCGTGTTGTTAGCTTGCTTTGTTGGGGGCGCCCTTGGCTGCATCATCCCCAAGTCGCTCGGGCCAGGCCCAACAGCATGTATCTCTCTTGTGTTTATTTCCGGTTATGCACTCGCCCATCATGCTTGATTACTTGATGCATGTCCACGGCACCTCTTCTTATCCATGTCGACCACTTGCACGTTAAAGGGGGGGTGCCTGAGCATCGCGACTCAGGGCTCTTACTGGCTCTCCAGCCCTCACCCTCTGGCCTTGACCACGGCATCGCGACCTGACATACCAGCGACGGCTGAGACAAGCTCGAGGGCTGGGACTCGAGGACGTAGAGTGTCGGCATCTAACCAAATTTGCAGGAACACATCAGAAGATAAGGCCCAGTGACAGGCGCAACCCGCCTAGAGGCAGGGCCCCGTGAGTCTCGCGCTGGCTCACGGGTGCCCAGATACACCTCACCTAGCCCTACCGTGCCGGCCACGTGTCAGGGCGGGGTTGTACACGCCCCGGGGGCTCCTCCCGGAGGGGAGCCCCCTCCCACGTACCAGTGGAAGCACCATGCTCCGCACTGGCTGACGACACTGCCGAGGAGCGGCTTAGGCCCAGAGCCTGTGAAGAAGGGAAACGGCTGTGAAGATTATCCCTTTTTGGAAAAGGCCCAGAGCCTGTGAAGAAGGCAAACGCCTGTGAAGATTATCCCTTTTTGGAAAAGGCCCAGAGCCTGTGAAGAAGGCAAATGCCTGTGAAGATTATCCCTTTTTGGAAAAGGCCTAGAGCCTGTGAAGAAGGCAAACGCCTGTGAAGATTATCCCTTTTTGGAAAAGGCCTAGAGCCTGTGAAGAAGGCAAACGCCTGTGAAGATCATCCCTTCTTGGAAAAGGCCCAGAGCCTGTGAAGAAGGCGAACGCCTGTGAAGCTGCTGCGTTTCGAAAAAGGCCCGGAGCCTGTGAAGAGGGCAAGTGCCTGTGAAGCTCATTTGCCCTAAGAAGAAAGGCCCGGAGCCTGTGAAGAAGGCCAACGCCTGTGAAGCTCGCCGCCCGTGACACTCTCACGTAATAATGAGTGGGGCTGTACACGCCCCGGAGTCTCAGGAGCGTCGGCCTCAGGCCCTGGGGCTCCCTCCCACGCCCAGTGGCAGCACTTAGCTCCGCGCTGGTGAGAAGACGTCGAAGACTAGATTAGGTGCCGGACGCGGCTTTTTCATTTGCTTTCCGCAGTTGTCTTGTTTTGTTCGCAGTTGAAGTCTTATTGAAATTATTGCCATCGTTGGTTTATGTTTCGTCGATTTTCACTCCCCCATTTTGATTCCTCTTTCGAAAGGCCTCGCGAGGGAGGACAGCCGAGCGCCCTCGCGAGGGTTCCTGTTCTAATCGTTCTAAGGTCTCACGGCCCGGGTCCATTGCGGGAGCACCCCTCCAGTCCGTGCCCCTCGGGCACCGCGACACACACACAGGGCCTGGGTTGGTCGCCCCCCACGGCTGGGGCCGGGAACTATCTATGCGCAAACGCATAGCTAAAAGACGCGAGAAAACGAAATCAAGGTAATTGTTAACAGCAACAACCCCAACACGCCCCCGCGGGGCTCCATGCAGCTGTTTTCTTTTACGCAGGAAACAAAAGGAAAAGAAAGGACAAGCCCGGCGCGGCTCGCCTCACACCGGCCTGCAGAGGCGACTCGGGATGCCTCTGGGGCTCAAGCGGACTCCCTCTCGTGCTTCACCAGGGCGCGACGACGGGCGGACGTACAGCCGCCTCCCAAGCAGGCTCGACGGCGTGGGGGCTGGCTGCGGCCACCGCTGGAGGACTCGCCAGAAGAAGAGTTCATGAAGCTTGGGGAGCCTCGGGCGCCGCCAACCGCGCGGGCGCTGTCTCCTCCATCGTCTTCAGGGCGGGGTCCCCGTCCGCGGTCGTCGTCCTCGGGGCAACACCCCTCGCGACGACCATCTTCCCCAAACACCCTCACATAGAGGTTGGCATCGCCGTCAAACCTAAAATGCAGGGTGCACCGATGCTCCATGCCGCGAGCACGGGCAAACGCTTGCCAACCACGAGTCAAGGCTAAGATCCCAGTGGCGGAGACCTCCAGTGCCGCCCACGAGGCCCGGCTGCAGCAGCCGTCCGCCTGAAATCAGAGGCCGCCCGGGGCACCGGCCGGGAGCTTACCAAAGAGGAAGCGAGGAAGTTGGAGTCGGGCGCTAGTCGGCTCCGCCGACCATATGACGAACTCCGGCAGCACCTGCGCAGCGCGAAAGCGCGGCCTGGGGGAGCGGGCGACCAAGGCGCGTCCCCCGGCCACAGTGGCTCGCCCGCCACCGCGCTGGGAATCGTCTCCATGACCGCGGAATGCTGCCGAGGCGGCCACGGGATGCTTCTGAGGGCGCCCTTGACCGTGCTTGGGCGGAGGAGAGGCAGGCTCAACCTGGTGGGCCTTCCCATTTTCCGCAGCCGAGAACCTCCTCGACGGAGCCCTGGAGGAGAAGAAGAAGCAAGGAGAGATGGACTGGAAGGGCATGCGCAGTCTCGTACTTATAGCCGAGAAAGGCCAACCGTCGACCTCCACGATCCCAGGTAATCATGACACGATCTGCATGCAGGGACTTGTCCAATCCGTGCGGTCAACGAGGCATCGTGGGGAAGCGGAGACGCCCACGTCCAATCAACCGCCACGCGGCGCCCAAGGCCGTAGGCTGTTAGGGCCCATGGTGCTTCGCCCTTGCCCTTTCGCCTCTCGGCATGGCCAAGTCCATGCGTGCCTTGGGCCCGGGGGCTACTGTTGGCGTTCTGGGAACGGGGGTCCCCAGACTTGCCAGCCTGCGGCGTGGCTCAAAAGGGGGCCCAGCACGACCCATCTTCATGAACACGAGACCCAAGACCCTCGCGAGGGGCCAAGCCTCGCGGGGCGGACGACACGAGGCTTCCTCAGGCGCGGCCTCATCAGGCAGGCTCGCGAGGAGGCGGAGAGATCAAGGCGGCGTACCTCGCGAGGTGCCCATGACGCAAGCCATGACGACCAAGGGTGCCAGGCGGGCGCCAGCCCGCGTAGCGTCTCCCTTTCCTCTTTGGTGCAAAGGGGCAAGCGCAGGCGAGAGGATCAAGCAAAGGCATCCATTTCGGTGCTACGAGACCAAGACCAGTCCAACGGTGGGAAGGAGGTCATCGTGGAGCCCAGAACGGCGTCACCACTGGGCCTTTGGCAGGTGAGGACCAACTTTAGTCAGGATAAGTGTACCAGATGTTCCCCTTCAAATTGGCCAATTGTTGGCGCCCTTCCCGCTCAATATTTGGGAAGAGGCCCAGGGCCTTTGCCTATAAATAGGACTAGCCACCCCCAGGGTAGAGGCATCGAAGGACCGAGATCAAAGGACCGAGATCGAAGGACCGAGATTGAGAATCTGGGCAAGTAGAGAATCAGAGAGAGAGAGAAGGGCGACTGAACTCCCCCTAGCAGTTCATCACCTCAGCTAAGAGCAGACCCTCGCGAGGCTGTTCTTCCTTGTATTGTTCATCATCACCATCCCAAGAGGCAATCCACCCGCCACAAACTAGAGTAGGGTATTACACCACAATGGTGGCCCGAACTAGTATAAACCCTGTGTCGCTTGTGTTGTTCTTTCAGTAGTTTAGATCTTTGCGAGACGGAGAGGTAGAGGGCATAATCTCCACGCGCACCCCAGAGTTCGAAACTTAATGGTCTGCCGGAACCCGAAATCCGACAATATGTTCAAATTTGTTATTTGAAAATATTTATGAATATGAAAAAGGTGGAGTGGAGGGTGCGGTGGGTCATCAGTGACGGTGGAGTGGGGGAGGGTGCGGGCCAGGGGTCGGCGGCGGCGGCCGGTGGAGCGGGGGAGGGTGCGGTTGATTGTGGGCGGCGGTGGAGCGGGGAGGGTGCGGTTGATCGGCGGCGGCGAGGGGGACGTCGATGTCCCGTGAACACGGTTTTCGAAGACCCGGGATCTCTATCTAGCTGGCGATACGTTGTGTCACCCATGCACCTTACGCATCCAGAAAATCCGTGGACTACCTGCCCCGCGAGATAACCGTAACCAAGATAGTCGTGTAGTAGTGCATTTAAAATGTTGTTTGATATTTATTGTGTTTAAATATGTTCAAACTTGTTTAAATCATAATGGTAATATTTTTTTTATAAAAACAGTAATAATTTTTTTAAAAAATATGTTCGAATTTTTTATTTGAAAATATTTATGAATATGAAAAAGGTGGAGTGGAGGGTGCGGTGGGTCATCGGCGATGGTGGAGTGGGGGAGGGTGCGGGCCGGGGGTCGGCGGCGGCGGCCGGCCGGTGGAGCGGGGGAGGGTGCGGTTGATCGTCGGCGGCGGTGGAGCGGGGGAGGGTGCGGTTGATCGTCGGCGGCGAGGGGGACGTCGATGTCCCATGAACACGGTTTTCGAAGACCCGGGATCTCTATCTAGCTGGCGACACGTTGTGTCATCCATGCACCTTACGCATCCAGAAAATCCGTGGACTACCTGCCCCGCGAGATAACCGTAACCGAGATAGTTGTTTAGTAGTGAAAAAAATATATATATACTAATGGCGCACCGCGGCACAGTGCGCCATTACTAGTTTAAACTAGTAATGGCGCACTGTGACACGGTGCGCCATTAGTTGTTTTGCCAAAAAGTAAAAAATAATAATTTACCGGCGCACTCTGTCGCCGGTGCGCCATTAGTAGTTCTAACTACTAATGGCGCACTTTGCCCAGATGCGCCATTAGTATGTTTGAAAAAATGAAAAAAAAATTGTTTTACTAGTGGCGCACCTTTTGCCTGGTGCGCCATTAGTGTCTTCCACACTAATGCCGTATCTCCACCAGGTGCGCCATTAGTATATAGTAGTGGCGCACCACTTCTCTGGTGCGCCATTAGTGTCAATCCTATCTGTAGCCCTTTTCCTAGTAGTGATAAACCGAATCACACAGAACAAGGGAGTACCTTGCTCTGATACCAATTGAAAGGGCTAGTTATCGACTAGACGGGGGGTGAATAGGCGATTTTTATGAAAGTCTTCAAAACGTGGGAGTTCGGAAGACAAACAATAGAAACGACACTATTCGTTTGCAGTGGAAGGTAGACTACACTAGACAAGCCATAGTCAAGTATTCAATGAATTGAAAGCACATGCAATTTAACCAGATTGGAAGAATTACAATCTAGACACCATATGCAACATGCAACCACATATCACGCTGCCAAGTTAGAGCAAGCACCTGTGATGCTTGTGTAGGGGGAATGTGGTAATCAACTACAGAGCTACGTTTACTATCTTCATCTAGCCTTTCTATTTCTTGAGAATCATGTGGGGAGGCTGACGCTGCATTCTTTAAATCAGGATCTTTACTCATAGTAGTCCACTGGCCTGACTGCCTCATCATAAGTGATTGATGGGGGATACACAAGAACATTCGTTGGATGTAAGAACATGGTTAATAGACAGATGTACTAGTATGTACCAAAAACAGGAAGGCATGTCATATTCAAAGGTGTAATGTGTAAGCTAAGCAGATGCAATTTAACCAAATTCGAAGCAATACAAGCTAGACATCCGGCTGGAGTGGTGAGCATGATCATCTATGACCTGAGAGCCTGGTGGGAGGCGGGCTGCTTCGCCAGCAGCGTGGCTTTTTAGTTGCCTTCCACATGATGTCTGTCTGTGCTGGGCTTGTCACTGGCTCGGCCAGTGCCCTAACTAGCTATTTGTCTTCTGGTGCTCACGGGATGGTGGTTCATGTAAAAAATATCTTTACTTATCTTAATAAAGACCGACTTTGGCCTTTCGAATACAAGCTAGACACCATATGCAACATGCAACCACATATGACACCGCGAAGTTAAAGCAAGTACCTAGGATGGTGGTTCATTGCGAGCGAGGTCATCAACTCCAGAGCTACGTTTACTGTCTCCATCTGCTGACACTGCACCCTTTACAAGGCTGAAACGTGTCTGGCCTATCCGCGTACGACGCTGGAGCGACTTCTCTCTTTTCTTTTCTGCTTCTCTCAAGGCAGCAGAACCTGAAATACCCTTGCATAAAAACACTATAGTGAGAGTATGGGTGAAGTGTGTGCAGAACTAGTGCACTGTAAAAGTAGCAGATAGCAAGTGGCCGAAAAATAAATGACAGAGACATATGATAGCTCTACAACATTGCATGGCAAACAAAATTAGATTGTACTCCGTATGATTTTGTAATATATGAGCACAGGAAATGCAGGTACTCCTCCAGCACACCACCACTTGTGGTCCTATCAAGATAACAGTTGACTAAAAATAAATAGGTCAGTCGATTTTTTTATGAACCATCCGATCTATAAGGAACGGGCAGATGGCCTTCGTCTACCTCCCGCCAGTCACTGTTGACGATCTTTCTCGAACCGCCAGCGACCACCGGCCCAGCCCCTTCCTCCGCCTCCCCACCCTCCCCTCGACCTCACACCATCGCCGTGCTTGGCAGCACCCCAGGCCATCCCTTTAATCCTGACCGACCTCCAAATTGGGCGCCAGTAGCTCTAGGCCCCACACCCCCCTAAGATAAACACCGAGGCGCTGCTTCCCCGACGTAATAGGCAGACTAGCACCTGTTATGCCAGGGAATGCTTCCGTTAATTGGGAATCAACTGACCAGGAATTGAAATCCAGGGGGTACGGACCTCTAGCTAAGGTGAAATAGTATATGAGGAGAAACCTTGTGCATCGTGAGTTACTAGGAACATCTAGTATCAAGAAGAAGCGGCCAACTAGTGTCTTCTGTGGGATGAATATCGTGCAAGCAGACACATATGATTTGCACGAATGAGGGAAAAGGAGTACCATTTCCGGTTGCCAGTGTGGTCTCCTCCATATGTCGCACTGATCATCTTCTTTTTACCGGGGGAACCGATGTTTTGGAGGAGGGTGCAGGCTTGGACCAACCCATGGCCAAATTGTTGACTGTGTTGCCGTGGCCGTATGTCGGCGGAGGGGAAGCAGATCCGAGGCGGCGAACGACGGCATAGCAGAAACAGCTCCCGTGCGGTGGACGGTGGCGAAGTTGGAGCGGCGGCGGTGAGGCGCAGGACGGCGTGGTTGACCTGGCTCGGGTACGGACGGCTCGGCCTCGGCTTCAACTACTAGCTGTGGAGGGCATTGCGGTTGAGGTTGCGGTGGACGACGACGTCGGGGTATCGGCTCCGGCGTGACGGAGGAGGGCGGCAGTTGATGGGTGGGATGGGGTGGCGGACGGAGGATGCCGGGGTTTCGCGGTTGGCGGAGAGGTAGTTTTGGCGCCCACGGAGTACGAATGGGGAATCGGACGGGGGGCGGGGGCGGGGGGAGCTAAGGGAGAACCATGTTTCGGTCTGGGACGCGCTTGTTTTTGGCTTTTTTGAACAGATGGGACGCGCTTGTTTGATATTTGGGGAAAGTACAAACTTTGCCCCCCTCTTAAATTTTGGACCTACTATGGGTCGGGGGTAGGATGGTAATCCCAGGTGTCCCAAATAGTGGGCGGGAGTGATTTCGGTCGCGTGCATGTGTGCTTAGGTGGCCATTGTGTATGAATGTTTTTTGGAGGCGGTTGTGTGGCGTTTAGATGAAGCTACAAACCTACCCCGGTTTAGACCTTTGGACGTCGGGCCGGTAGGTTTCACGGGTCGGAGCTAGAAAAGTAATTTCCTTCTACTACCAAACATTGGTCTCACGCGGTTTCGGGCGAGTAGAGGCTCTTTTGGCGCTTCGTTCGAAATTTTGAAATAGAAGCATTCATGTTTAGAGTACTCTTGAACTTTGAGGATTGACCTAAATAGACAACGTTAAATTTGACCTTGTATGTTTGAAAACCTCATTAAATTATCCGCTTCTTTTTAAAATTTTGACACTTGAAAATCCTATAACTACGATTAATTTGGAATGGTGGAGCTAAATTTGAATCTATTTTGTACACGACTATATATGCTATTATGTACAAAATCGGAGCAAAGATTGGTGCCTCCATAATTTAGGTATGATTTACGAACGCCATGGTATCGAATTCAAATAATTGAATGGACTTCACGTTGAATTTGATTTTTTTAAACCACCTTAAGTTGATTTCAAATGTTTGCTAATTCATAGCTAGCTATTATAATGTTCATCGTGTAACTTTCGTATGTATAATGTGCTTTACACACACAACTTGAACTATACTCACATTTATATTCGATTGCTAAAGCAATGCATTGTCTGGAGTTCAAAATACTAACTATGTGGATCAATTATGTCGAATAATAACATAGCATGCTCAAATTCAATAGGATCTAGATGTCTGATGGATCAATCACCGTTCCTGACGCGAATTGCAAATATCATGATCCCATCCTAATATTTGGATCCAATTTATATCTTTAATCAATGTGTACATTAGTCTTTTACGTGTAGTTTCACTCTCCATCGGTGGTCTCTGACACATGCTCACACACTCTCTCCCGAGGTGTCTTCCTCATAGACATGCTCTAGATATAACCCTCCCTCCCTCTCGTAACCATTTACGACTATTTTCACTAACCTTTATCACAAGCACTCTTCCTCACACAAGCATACACACACAATACCCATCGACCCTTTCTATATACATAGACCTGCCTACGTGTCTCTTGTACGCACACTATCTTTAGGCCTGTCTCTCACGAATTGTCTCACACCTCTCTTCCTAATCGACGAGTATGGTTCTAGCAGAGCATTCTATAGGATGCCCCTTAAAGTTTGGTTGGATGAATAGTAATATCAGAGATAAGGGGTTACCTTAGTCCAAGGACCTAGGGTTACAAGTACTAGCCGACTTTGTCAGTGGACACAGAGTCCTTCATGATTCTGCTATCTTTGTCTTGTACGACTAGTCATCCATGGGTCTCCCTAAATGCGTCGCGGGCCGACCAATATGGCGTAGGACGGACCTAACCTCGACCCACCGGACCTCACACGGTGACACACCCTCTGCCCCCAGATCTCGTTATCTTCTCACACCCACACATACCAACACAGACACCACACAAAAGAAAATTCTCCTCGTGCCTCTATCCCCTCCCCCCTTCCATATACACACTCAAGGGAATCTCTTGTCGTGACATCATATTCGTCTCTCTCTCTAGACCTCTCTCATTTCTCATGCTATCTCTCCCACACCCCCTCCCCCCGCCGGCCCCTCTATCCATGCCTCTCTCGAATGCGTAATACACACACATGCCTCTCTAGGCCCTGCCAAATACATCAACTACACATTCACACATGTTACATCACGTACCCCATTGATCTAAAAAGCCCTCTCTTCACGTTTATTTCGCATACAACATTCCTTTTGAATAAAAGTGTGGCCAAATATTTTAGAATTTCTACATATATACAACATTACAAAGTTATATGGAGGAGTATGAACGTTAATTTGCATTGCATGGTGCCCACAATGATATTTATTCTGCACTGTGAATTTTCATATCTTTATACTATATATAAAGTTAGTCATAATAAAGAGAAACGAAGAGCATCTCTCTCTCCATCGCATACACCCCCTCTACGCCCCTTTCATGTACGCACACAAACTATATCCGGGTCCTCTAAAAGTAAGCCCCCAGCACATTCACGCATGTTTCATCTTTCTCTCATGATATATAAAGTGACAGTCATTGTATTTGAAGCAAAAGCAGGATACATACATTGGACTTCAGAATCCACTCATTACGGCCACCATTTACATTTTGTGGTTATTATACAGTCATGGGCTCACCGTACAGCTCTGTATTTACTCAAGACATGACTAGTTGACCAGTTAAACGCTCCACGTGGCACCTCTAGTGTTGCATCACATTATCCCACTACCATTGGGCGCACCTGTTGGCTTGTATCTACTCTACACTCTTATAAAAACTGACTTGGCAATGATGGTGTGCCTGCCATCCTGCAATATAGGCCGTCCGATTTATATCCGATGGATAGGAAGGAAACTATGGAAATTTTGCAAAAAGGTACCCACACACCTCTCCACATTTGCAAATAAGGCCTTCCCTCGTTCATCCTTTTCTCTCACAAGATAAACTAGTCATACAAATGCATCTTGATGTTACGTGCAACGCACGGGCATCTTGCTAGTAAGAACGAAAACAAACGACAAACAAATATCGGACGGTGGTCCGAAGTCCTGACCGCGGGCACAGCGGACAAGGTGGCCTTGTATTGGTATGTTGAGCCGTCTGTTTTAACACAGGAGCTGGTGTGGTGATTATACACACACACACACACGCACGCACGCACGCATGCACATGAACTGCATGCACGCAACACTCACACGAACAAATGCAGCGACGCACGCACGCAACACTCACAAGTACACACGTAGCCACGCACACATGCAACACTCACATGTGCACACGCATGCATCCATGCACACACCACACGACCAACACACACTCTCACGCTCAAGTGCCCAACCTACACATGCATGCTCACACATCAGACCCTGACAGACACATACACAACCAGGTGATTTCCGCGCATGTGTTGGAGTCTTGTCGCGCCTACGTAAATTTGTGTTTATCTGACCTTTTTCCTATGCAAACTGACAGGTGTGATGTAATGCCCTCGATGCGGCTATATCTCCCACGTGTCGAGGCACGACTTAGAGGCATAACCGCATTGAAAGCAATGTCGCAAGTGAGGTAATCTTCACACAATCCATGTAATAAATAAGGGGAAAGAGATACATAGTTGGCTTACAGTCGCCACTTCACACAATACATAAATAAACATTCATCATACAAATTACACTCAAGGTCCGACTACGGTACCAAAATGAAAGAAGACTACCCCAAATGCTACATAGATCCCCGGATCACCCCAACTGGGCTCCACTACTGATCATCTGGAAAAGAAACATAGTAACGACCACGTTCCTCGTCGAACTCCCAAGTGAGCTCGGACGCGTCATCTGCACTGGCATCGTTGGTACCTGCAACTGCTGTGGTAGAATCTGTGAGTCACGGGGACTCAGCAATCTCACACCCGCGAGATCAAGACTATTTAAGCTTATAGGTAGGAAAGGATAGTGAGGTGGAGCTGCAGCAAGCGACTAGCATATATGGTGGCTACAACGCAAAAGAGAGCGAGAAGAGAAGGCAAAGCACGGTCGTGAAGCTAGAAGTGATCAAGAAGTGATCCTAGAACAACCTACGTCAAACATTACTCCAACACCGTGTTCACTTCCCGGACCCCGCCGAGAAGAGACCATCACGGTTACACACGCGGTTGATGTGTTTTAGTTAAGGTCAACTTCGGGTTTTCTACAACCAGACATCAACAAATTCCCATCTGCCTCATAACCGCGGGCACGGCTTTCGAAAGATAATACCCTGCAGGGGTGTCCCAACTTAGCCCATTATAAGCTCTCACGGTCAACGAAGGATATTCCTTCTACCGGGAAGACCCGATCAGTCTCGGAATCCCGGACTACAAGACATTTCGACAGCAATAAAACAAGTCCAGCAAAGCCGCCCGGTTGTGCCGACAAATCCTGATAGGAGCTGCACATATCTCGGTCTCAGGGCACATCCGGATGAACACTCCGTACAACTAAAACCAGCCCTTGAGTAGCCCCGAGGTGGCGCTGCAAATGGCTCTAGTTTGGACCAACAATCGAAGGAGAACTGGCCCGGGGGGTTAAAATAAAGATGACCCTTGAGTCTGCAGAACCCAAGGGAAAAAGGTTTAGGTGGCAAATGGTAAAACCAATGTTGGGCCTTGCTGGAAGAGTCTTATTCAAAGCGAACTGTCAAGGGGGTCCCATAAATCACCCAACCGTGTAAGGAACGCAAAATCCGGGAACATAACACCGGTATGACGGAAACTAGGGTGGCAAGAGTGGAACAAAACACCAGGCATAAGGCCGAGCCTTAAACCCTTTACCAAGTATATAGATGCGTTAATTAAATAAGAGGTATTGTGATATCCCAACAAGTAAACATGTTCCAACAAGGAACAACAAGTCCATGTTCCAACAAGGAACAAACCTCATCTTCACCTGCAACTAGCAACGCTATAAGAGGGGCTGAGCAAAGCGGTAACATGGCCAATCAACGGTTTGCTAGGACAAGCAATACAAGAATGACAATAATCTGCCATTAACAGCATGATGCTACTTAGCAAGCAACAAGAAAATAAGCTACTGCACACAAACATAACAACAAAGCATATGAAAGTAATCTACTAAAGATGCTTGACAAAAGATGAACACTGAGCTACGGCTAAATCACACAACAACAGGTTCAAACAAGCATGGCAAAAGTGCAAAAGATAACAGGTTCACAGACTTTGTGAAAATATCAACATGGCAGAAATTAACATCAGGATGATATGTTCAGAGCAATGAAACAACATGCTACATTATCAGGACATAGCAAAATAAGGCATGGAATTAATCTACCCAAAGCACTTGACAAAAGTCCCTTACTGACCATAAGCCAAAAAGGATCAGAAAATATGATTACACCCATGTCAATTAAGCAAGTTTCGTTACAGGTTTCAGACTTAGCAGAAAACTGGACATGTCAAAAACAGATAACAAGTAGGCATGTTTCTGAGCTCGATGCACTCACTACAGAGCATTGCATGATAAACTAAGCATACATACATCAAGAAGACATGGCATAGAAACTACACATGGCAATAATAACATCATAGCATGCAAGGATCAACTACACCAAGCTTGGCAAAATCAAAGAACATGTAAACAATCTGCCAGCAACATTTTATAGCAAAAGTAGAGCTCGATTGACTCAAGCTATGGCACTCTAGAATTACAAACAGAGGCACGGATGGGTAGAGGAAATCCATATGTTAAAAACACTCTTACTGATCATGCTCAAAATATGCATAGATCTCTCTGAAACAACATGAATACATGGCATGAAAATAACAGCAGGCAGGGACTTGGTGAAAATACTAAGTATCTGAAATCAGCAACATTAAGTACCCTAGTTTGCATGCTTGTTCTATTCACCACAGAGATCACAAAAATACATGGCATAATACTATGGAAAGGTAACATGGCATATTACAAAACTCATGTAGGACTCAACTTCATAGGAGGTACACATCAACCATGGCAAAAATGACAAAAGTGCATGTTCAAATAAGATTCAGAAACTAACATCACATAGCCCTCTTCTAACAGCATTTCGGGCATCAAAATGACCTCAAATGAAAATGATGCAATGGAATGAAATGATGTACTCTTCGAGGCAAACAATTTGACATATTATACGCACAAAACGGTGCTACGGATGCGAAGTTATGGCACGAAGAACAGGCGATGATAATGTGAAAATTTACGGGACTTGGAAGAAAAAGAGGGGGGCGAAGGAGAAGTCAACCCAGGGCACGGACGCCGAGGTCCGCCGGCGTGCTCGCCGGAGTTGCTCGGGGAAGGCGCAGGAGAGGTGGATCCGGGCGGTGGAGGCCAGATCCGGCGCGGGCGCGCGCGGGATCCGCGGGTGGCGGCGTCCGGCGTCGGCGGCGATCGCGGGAGGAGGCGGCGCGGGCGGTGGCGACCGGTGGAGGCATGCGGCGGCGGCGACCGGCGAACTGCGCGGGCGAGGCGGCGGGCGCGGAGGCGAGGAGGCGGGCGCGCGCGGGCGGCGGCGCGGCGCTCGCGGGCCGGGAGGGCCGGCTCCGGGCCCGGGCGGGCCGGTGCGGTTGGTGGCGGGGACGCCCACGTGGCAAGGCCTGATAGGCCCGGGGCGGCGGCGGCGGCTGCGTCCGGCGCGACGGAGGGGAGCGGGGCTAGGGTTAGGGGTGTTTGGACCCGGAATTGGAGGAGGGGGAGGTGTTTTTATAGGTAGGAGGAGCTAGGATGCTCCAAATGGAGAGCGGTTTTCGGCCACGCGGTCGTGATCGAACGGCGGAGGACATGGGAGTGACTTAGATGGGTTATTGGGCTGTTTTGAAGGGGTGTTGGGCTGCAACACACACGAGGCCTTCACGGTTACCCGGTTAACCGTTGGAGTATCAAACGACCTCCGATTGACCCGAAACTTGACAGGCGGTCTACCGGTGCTATACCGAGGCCACTCGTCAAATCTCGGTCCAATCCGAGAAAGTTTAATACCTGCTCATGAAGAAATGTAAAAGGGGACGCCGGGGGACATAGGAGCGCCGGATTGCAAAACGGACAACTGGGAAAATGCTCGGATTTATGAGACGAACACGTATGCGAATGCGATGCACATGATGACATGATATGAAATGCATGACATGAACAAAACCAAAACGAAGGGAAACCCAACCACGAAGAGAATATCATAACACATAGCCGAAAATGGCAAGAGTTGGATTACAAATATGGCAAGTAACATCCGGGGCGTTACAACACTCCACCACTACGAGAGGATCTCGTCCCGAGATCTAGGACTGAAAGAACTCCGGATACTCGGAACGTAGGTGGTCCTCATGCTCCCAGGTGGCTTCTCGGTCCGAATGGTGTGACCATTTCACTTTGAGGAATTTGATCGACTTGTTGCGAGTCTTGCGCTCAGTTGTTTCAAGAATAGCAACGGGGTGCTCATGATAGGACAAATCTTCTTGAAGATCGATCTCTTCAAAGTTGATGGTGCGCTCAGGCGTCTTGAAGCACTTGCGAAGCTGTGACACGTGGAAGACATCGTGCACATTTGCAAAGTTGGGGGGAAGCTCAAGTTGATAGGCGAGATCGCCTCGTTTGCCGATAATCTTGAAAGGACCGACGTATCTAGGGGCAAGTTTCCCCTTGATACCGAAGCGACGAGTTCCTTTCATTGGAGAGACGCGGAGGTAGACATGGTCTCCGATCTCGAATGCCAAATCATGATGTTTGCTGTCGTAATAGCTCTTCTGGCGCGACTGCGCGGCTTTGAGGTTCTCACGAATCACCTTGCACATAGCCTCAGCCTCTGAGATCAAATCGTTGCCGAGCAATTGGCGTTCACCGGTTTCAGACCAATAGAGAGGAGTACGACACTTTCTGCCATAGAGAATCTCGAATGGGGCTTTGCCCGAGCTGGCTTGAAAACTGTTGTTGTAAGAAAATTCAGCATAAGGAAGACAATCCTCCCACTTCATGCCGAAAGAGATAACACAAGCTCTGAGCATATCTTCAAGAATTTGGTTGACACGCTCGACTTGTCCACTAGTTTGAGGGTGGAAAGCTGTGCTGAAGCGAATGTTGGTGCCCATGGCCTTCTGAAAAGAATCCCAAAACTTGGAGGTAAAGATGCTGCCACGATCTGAAGAGATCAATTGTGGAATGCCATGCAAGGAGACAATTCTGGAGGTGTAGAGCTCTGCCAGCTGCGCTGCTGAGATAGACTCTTTGATAGGAAGAAAATGAGCCACTTTGGTGAGCTTGTCGATGACGACGAAGATAGCATCATTTCCACGCTTGGACTTAGGAAAACCAGTCACGAAGTCCATTTCGATATGATCAAACTTCCATTCTGGAATAGCAAGAGGTTGGAGAAGACCAGCTGGTCGTTAGTGTTCTGCCTTCACCCTTCTGCAGACATCACATTCATTCACGAATTGAGCAATCTCTCGCTTCATTCGAGTCCACCAATACGACTGCTTGAGGTCATGGTACATCTTCGTACTTCCAGGATGAATTGACAGAAGAGAGTTGTGCGCTTCGTTCATAATGACTTTATGAAGATCACCCTTTGGAACCACGATCCGGTCCTCGAAGAAAAGAGTATCTCTGTCATCAACTCGATAACACTTGTATTTGGAAATGCCCTTGTCAATACCACGTTTCACCTTCTTCACCATGGTATCCAACAGTTGTGCCTCACGAATTTGATCTTCCAAAGTAGGAGAGACAATGAGGTTGGCAAGCAACCCTTGAGGGACAACTTGGAGATTCAACTTGCGGAAAGCCTCACAGAGATCCGGTTGAAAGGGCTTGAGGATTAAGCTGTTGCAGTAAGCCTTCCTGCTCAAAGCGTCTGCAATCACATTAGCCTTGCCTGGAGTATATTCAATACTCGGATTATACTCTTGAATCATTTTGACCCATCGAGTTTGCCTGAGGTTGAGATGGGGCTGAATGAAGATGTACTTGAGACTCTTGTGATCGGTGAATATGTCCACTTTCCTTCCCAACAGGAGATGTCTCCATGTTATTAGAGCGTGGACAACTGCCGCCAACTCAAGATCGTGAGTGGGGTAGTTCCTTTCGTTGGGCTTCAACTGACGAGAGGTATAGGCAACCACCTTCTTCTCTTGCATTAGGACGGCACCGAGGCCCTCAAGAGAAGCATCACAGAATACTTCATAAGGCTTGGATTCGTTAGGAGGAGTCAGAACTGGAGCAGTGACGAGTCTCTCTTTGAGAGTGTTGAAAGCAACGTCACACTCAGGAGACCAGACATACTTCACATGCTTCTGGAGGAGGTTGGAAAGAGGCTTTGCAATCTTTGAGAAATTCTCAACGAATCTTCGGCAATAGCTTGCAAGTCCAAGAAAACTGCGAAGCTGCTTGACATTCTGAGGGGGGTTCCCAATTCACAACTGCAGACACCCTCTCTGGATTAATAGCAATGCCCTTCGCAGAGATGATATGGCCAAGATAAAGAACTTCATCAAGCCAGAATTCACATTTGGAGAACTTCGCATATAATTTATACTCTCTGAGCTTGTCGAGCACCAATCGCAAATGTTTGGCATGATCCTCCTTATTCTTGGAGAAGACCAAAATATCATCGAGATAAACCAAGACAAATTCGTTGATGTAGGGGGTGAAGATGAAATTCATCAAGCGAGAGAATGCTGGAGGAGCATTGACAAGGCCGAAAGACATGACAGTATATTCATAAGAACCAAAGCTTGTTCTGAATGCTGTCTTGGGAATATCTTCTTCACGAATGCGAATCTGATGATAGCCCATACGAAGGTCAAGCTTGGAGAACACCTTAGCACCTTTAAGTTGCTCAAATAGCTCATTGATGTTGGGAAGTGGGTACTTGTTCTTGATTGTCTTCTTGTTCAATGGACGGTAATCGACGCAAAGTCGGTCCGTGCCATCCTTCTTCTTAACAAAAAGAACACCACAACCCCAAGGAGAAGAACTCGGTCTGATCAGACCCAGACGCTCTTGTTCATCGAGTTTTTTCTTCAATTCCTTCAACTCATCTGGTCCAAGCTTGTAAGGACGCTTGCAGACGGGTTCCGTGCCAGGCTCGAGATCAATAACGAATTCAACTGGCCGGCGGGGAGGCATACCCGGAAGCTCTTCTGGAAAGACATCTTGGTACTCACAAACGACTGGAATCTGAGAGATAGCCTCCACTTCACCATTCTCGTTGAGAGAAAACAACCGAATGGTATCATCACGAGAGGCATAGATGATCACATCATTAGAAGAGTGAGTCAATTTGATTTCCCTGGCAGCACAATCAAGCTGAGCCTTGTGCTTATAGAGCCAGTCCATCCCGAGAATAAGATCAATATCAGAGTCACCAAGAACAATTGGTTTAGACAAGAATCTATAGTCGCCCATCTTGATAGAAACATCCGGGACACAAACATTAGATGTCATTTGCTTGCCCGGGGACACAATAGACAAAGGTCTCGGCAAAACTTGAGTACCCAAACCATGCATAGCCACAAAAGGTCTTGAAATGAAAGAATGCGATGCTCCAGTATCAAATAAGACTTTTGTAGGAATATCATTAACAGGAAGATTACCCATGATCACTTCAGAAGAATCCTCCGCTTGAGCTGCATTCATCATGTTCACCTTGGCATGCTGGGAATTATGCTTGACCACTGCATTGCTGGAAGATTTCACAGGAGGAGGAGGCGGAAGGCGCCTTTGGTTCAAGCACTTGTTCGCATAGTGACCCTTCTGCTGACATTTGTTACAAGTCACCTCTGAGAGCGGACGATGATAAGGAGCACTTGGCCTTGGAGCTTGGTTCTGAGACTTGTTCTGATAGCCAGGGTTGGGTGGGTGGGAAGATCCACGACCACCTGAGTTCTTCTGCTGATAAGGCTGACGGAACAGAGGAGGAGGAGGCAACCAGAACTTCTGTTGCTTAGCTGCCACAAGTGAGGAAGAAGAAGACTGAACTGCGTCTCTGACTCTCTTCTTGGATGCCTCACACTTGAGCTGAGCAGCTTCTTGTTTCAGCGCCATGTTGTAGAATTCATCATACTTTAATGGCTCGAAAAGCACGAGAGCAAGTTGCAGATCTTCTCTGAGACCACGCCTGAATTGGTAGATCATACCCTTCTCATTAGGGATGTCTTGCCTTGCAAAACGAGAGAGCTTCTGGAACTGAGTGTTGTATTGATAGACAGACATGTTGCCTTGCTTGAGATTGCGGAATTCCTCACGCTTAAGCTCAACAACACTTTCTGGAATGTGGTGAGCTTTGAAGTCACGGCGGAAATCATCCCAGGTAATCACACGACCTCCTCTAGAATCTTTGTATTGCTGGAACCATTCAGCAGCTTGATATTTGAGTTGAAAAGAGGCAAACTTGACAAAGTCCTCAGGTCTGACGTTGCTGCACTTGAAATGCTTGCTGATGTCCACGAGCCAGTCATTTGCGTCTGTGGCCTCGACACAGTAGCTGAAGGTCTTTGGCTGATTAGCAAGGAACTGGTTGAGTGAAGTGAAGTGCGGCTGATTGTTGCCTTGGCCTTGATTCTCTTGATTAGCTTGCCCTTGGTTGCGATCTTGCAAGAGCTGAATCAGAATCTGAGCGTTGGCATTTGTGGCAGTCATCAGGGCTTGCCATGCCTCCGGAGGCGGAGGTGGTGGCGGAGGGTTAGCCTGACTTCCTTCATTGCGTTCCGGATTCTGACGCGTTGGCGGAGCCATCCTGAAGAGGGTGACATCCATTAGCATCTTGACAAATATATATTGAAGCTGAATCAAAGGAACGAAATTGCAACATATGGTCTTCACAATAAACATTCGAACGAGAATGAACGAATGAATCCCAAAGTAAAACATCACACTTCCATAAGCTGAGAAGCCACTTAGAACAAGGTATGGAATAAAATCAACAAGGTACGGATGTGAACAAATACTTGGTAAGGATTACCCAATCACAAACCAAATATCTGCGGAAGAAATACTAGAGCTACATGAATTCCCACTTATAAACTCCCGAAACTTTCTGGTTATGCAATCAGGTGTTGGGGATACAGGGGACACAAAATATATCACCCAAACTAACAATACCTAGATCCAGCTGTATCCATCCTTCAACACATAACCAAGAAATTCTCGGAAATCATCTACCTCAACCTTCGAAAAGCATCCGTTATACAAGTCATGGCGATACTCCCGCACTCGCCTCAGTACTGGGCTATCAGGGTTATCTCACCAACAACTGTACAAAAGAGATTTTCGATGTCGGCGTACTAAACTCAGGTATTCCAAAACCGCAACGATAAAATTATGACGACAACACCTCGGAGCTCAACTCCCCGGGACACCTCCTCTAAAACCCCTGCTGACGGGATGCAACCAAGACAATGTTGTCATCATAAAACCATCGGAAAGATTCTAAGATACCCGCGTGATCCTAAAAATTTTTTTTAGTGAAATTTGAGAAGAGAAGAGTCAAAACTCTACGTCAGGATGCCTTACCAGAGCGATGAGGAGACTGGGAAGTAAAAAGAATTCCTAAACTCTCCGATATATAATTCCTAAATGACTCAAAACATTTTTCTAGACACAACTCGGCCGCTAGAAACGATCAACCAGTGGGGGCTCCTAAGGTCGGGGAAGGCTCTGATACCAACTTGTAACGCCCTCGATGCGGCTATATCTCCCACGTGTCGAGGCACGACTTAGAGACATAACCGCATTGAAAGCAATGTCGCAAGTGAGGTAATCTTCACACAATCCATGTAATAAATAAGGGGAAAGAGATACATAGTTGGCTTACAGTCGCCACTTCACACAATACATAAATAAACATTCATCATACAAATTACACTCAAGGTCCGACTACGGTACCAAAATGAAAGAAGACTACCCCAAATGCTACATAGATCCCCGGATCACCCCAACTGGGCTCCACTACTGATCATCTGGAAAAGAAACATAGTAACGACCACGTTCCTCGTCGAACTCCCAAGTGAGCTCGGACGCGTCATCTGCACTGGCATTGTTGGTACCTGCAACTGTTGTGGTAGAATCTGTGAGTCACGGGGACTCAGCAATCTCACACCCGCGAGATCAAGACTATTTAAGCTTATAGGTAGGAAAGGATAGTGAGGTGGAGCTGCAGCAAGCGACTAGCATATATGGTGGCTACAACGCAAAAGAGAGCGAGAAGAGAAGGCAAAGCACGGTCGTGAAGCTAGAAGTGATCAAGAAGTGATCCTAGAACAACCTACGTCAAACATTACTCCAACACCGTGTTCACTTCCCAGACCCCGCCGAGAAGAGACCATCACGGTTACACACGCGGTTGATGTGTTTTAGTTAAGGTCAACTTCGGGTTTTCTACAACCGGACATCAACAAATTCCCATCTGCCTCATAACCGCGGACACGGATTTCGAAAGATAATACCCTGCAGGGGTGTCCCAACTTAGCCCATTATAAGCTCTCACTGTCAACGAAGGATATTCCTTCTACCGGGAAGACCCGATCAATCTCGGAATCCCGGACTACAAGACATTTTGACAGCAATAAAACAAGTCCAGCAAAGCCGCCCGGTTGTGCCGACAAATCCTGATAGGAGCTGCACATATCTCGGTCTCACGGCACATCCGGATGAACACTCCGTACAACTAAAACCAGCCCTCGAGTTGCCCCGGGGTGGCGCTGCAAAGGGCTCTAGTTTGGACCAGCAATCGAAGGAGAACTGGCTCGGGGGGTTAAAATAAAGATGACCCTTGAGTCTGCAGAACCCAAGGGAAAAAGGTTTAGGTGGCAAATGGTAAAACCAATGTTGGGCCTTGATGGAAGAGTCTTATTCAAAGTGAACTATCAAGGGGGTCCCATAAATCACCCAACCGTGTAAGGAATGCAAAATCCGGGAACATAACACCGGTATGACGGAAACTAGGGTGGCAAGAGTGGAACAAAACACCAGGCATAAGGCCGAGCCTTCCACCCTTTACCAAGTATATGGATGCATTAATTAAATAAGAGGTATTGTGATATCCCAACAAGTAAACATGTTCTAACAAGGAACAACAAGTCCATGTTCCAACAAGGAACAAACCTCATCTTCACCTGCAACTAGCAAAGCTATAAGAGGGGCTGAGCAAAGCGGTAACATAGCCAATCAACGGTTTGCTAGGACATGGATGGTTAGGGGCTGACATGGCAATATAGGAGGCATGATATAGCAAGTGGTAGGTATCGCAGCATAGGCATAGCAAAAGAGCGAGCATCTAGCAAGCAAAGATAGAAGTGATTTCAAGGGTATGGTCATCTTGCCTGCAAGTTTCTCAGAGTTGTCGAAAGCTTGGTCCTCAAAAGCGTTCTCAACAGGTTCCTTGTTCACATACTCGTCTCCCGGCTCTACCCAAAGCAAGAACACAAGCAAAGAGGACAAATATCAATCACGATGCAATGCGCAAGCAACATGATGCAAAACATGGCATGACATGCAAGATGTGATATGCAATGCATATGCATGCTCCGGAAGGACAAGGATGAAAAAGGCATAATCTTGGCAAACCAAGTATGCCACTGGATAGGTGAGGTGATTTCGGATGAAATCGATATAAAGATCACCGGAATCGGATGCACGGTTTGCAAATGACAAGCAATACAAGAATGACAATAATCTGCCATTAACAGCATGATGCTACTTAGCAAGCAACAAGAAAATAAGCTACTGCACACAAACATAACAACAAAGCATATGAAAGTAATCTACTAAAGATTCTTGACAAAAGATGAACACTGAGCTACGGCTAAATCACACAACAACAGGTTCAAACAAGCATGGCAAAAGTGCAAAAGATAACAGGTTCACAGACTTTGTGAAAATATCAACATAGCAGAAATTAACATCAGGATGACATGTTCAGAGCAATGAAACAACATGCTACATTATCAGGACATAGCAAAATAAGGCATGGAATTAATCTAATCAAAGCACTTGACAAAAGTCCCTTACTGACCATAAGACAAAAAGGATCAGAAAATATGATTACACCCATGTCAATTAAGCAAGTTTCGTTACAGGTTTCAGACTTAGCAGAAAACTGGACATGTCAAAAACAGATAACAAGTAGGCATGTTTGTGAGCTCGATGCACTCACTACATAGCATTGCATGATAAACTAAGCATACATACATCAAGAAGACATGGCATAGAAACTACACATGGCAAGAATAACATCATAGCATGCAAGGATCAACTACACCAAGCTTGGCAAAATCGAATAACATGTAAACAATCTGCCAGCAACATTTTATAGCAAAAGTAGAGCTCGATTGACTCAAGCTATGGCACTCCAGAATTACAAACAAAGGCACGGATGGGTAGAGCAAATCCATATGTTAAAAACACTCTTACTGATCATGCTCAAAATATGCATAGATCTCTCTGAAACAACATGAATACATGGCATGAAAATAACAGCAGGCAGGGACTTGGTGAAAATACTAAGTCTCTGAAATCAGCAACATTAAGTACCCTAGTTTGCATGCTTGTTCTATTCACCACAGAGATCACAAAAATACATGGCATAATACTCTGGAAAGGTAACATGGCATATTACAAAACTCATGTAGGACTCAACTTCATAGGAGGTACACATCAACCATGGCAAAAATGACAAAAGTGCATGTTCAGATAAGATTCAGAAACTAACATCACATAGCCCTCTTCTAACAGAATTTCGGGCATCAAAATGACCTCAAATGAAAATGATGCAATGGAATTAAATGATGTACTCTTCGAGGCGAACAATTTGACATATTATACGCACGAAACGGAGCTACGGATGCTAAGTTATGGCACGAAGAACAGGCGATGATAATGTGAAAATTTACGGGACTTAGAAGAAAAAGAGGGGGGCGAAGGAGAAGTCAACCCAGGGCACGGACGCCGAGGTCCGCCGGCGTGCTCGCCGGAGTTTCTCGGGGAAGGCGCGGGGGAGGTGGATCCGGGCGGCGGAGGCCAGATCCGGCGCGGGCGCGCGCGGGATCCGCGGGTGGCGGCGATCGCGGGAGGAGGCGGCGCGGGCGGTGGCGATCGGTGGCGGCGTGCGGCGGCGGCGGCCGGCGAACTGCGCGGGCGAGGCGGCGGGCGCGGAGGCGAGGAGGCGGGCGCGCGCGGGCGGCGGCGCGGCGCTCGCGGGCCGGGAGGGCCGGCTCCGGGCCCGGGCGGGCCGGTGCGGTTGGTGGCGGGGACACCCACGTGGCAAGGCCTGATAGGCCCGGGGCGGCGGCGGCGGCTGCGTCCGGCGCGACGGAGGGGAGCGGGGCTAGGGTTAGGGGTGTTTGGACCCGGAATTGGAGGAGGGGGAGGTGTTTTTATAGGTAGGAGGAGCTAGGAGGCTCCAAATGGAGAGCGGTTTTCGGCCACGCGATCGTGATCGAACGGCGGAGGACATGGGAGTAACTTAGATGGGTTATTTGGCTGTTTTGAAGGGGTGTTGGGCTGCAACACACACGAGGCCTTCACGGTTACCCGGTTAACCGTTGGAGTATCAAACGACCTCCGATTGACCCGAAACTTGACAGGCGGTCTACCGGTGCTATACCGAGGCCACTCGTCAAATCTCGGTCCAATCCGAGAAAGTTTAATACCTGCTCACAAAGAAATGTAAAAGGGGACGCCGGGGGACATAGGAGCGCCGGATTGCAAAATGGACAACGGGGAAAATGCTCGGATTTATGAGACGAACACGTATGCGAATGCGATGCACATGATGACATGATATGAAATGCATGACATGAACAAAACCAAAACGAAGGGAAATCCAACCACGAAGAGAATATCATAACACATAGCCGAAAATGGCAAGAGTTGGATTACAAATATGGCAAGTAACATCCGGGGCGTTACATGTGACCCACAAGGAACATGGTCAATTTAACTACTCAACATGGTGCCATGCAAACTATTTGGTCGGTCAACAGAGTGCAATCGGATGTTGAACGGTGAGCAAGTGACCATATAATCACTGCAAAACGTATATAGTGACTGTAATGAGCGTATTCTGAAGTTCATTGACCGTATTATGCTTTTCTCTCTATAGGCCCTCCAAAACTACATCTCTACACGTTCTCGCATGTTACATCTAACAACTATGCAATACAGCACTACTACTACACTCTAACTCAATAAATCATATGTGTTTTTAGTTATACTAGATATCATATTGTTACTTAATTATTCAGTTTGCATACATTAAAATTGCCTTTGAAATGTATGGCCAGTATCATATACCGCGCGGGAAAAATCCCGCCCTTTCCTGTTTAATCGGGTTTGTATCGATGGATCGTGCGAAACAACAAAACTATTGTACTATATACAGTACAAGTAACAGTTCACTGGGCCGCCATGTCGTGTCCTCCTCCGTCGTAAGAGTGGAGCACTCGCTTTCATAAGTGTTCTAGTCCCTTTCGCCTACATGTGGGACATCAAGCTACCGGGTCCACGTGCCATACCGAAATACAGTGCAGAGCAGCAGGGGTGAAGCACCAAGTCATGGCGCCGGCGTAGTAATGAGCAATGAGGCGTAAAATCACAAAGTTGAACCTTTCCTGCAGTTAAGTTGGAGGTACGAAGTAATAATGCTAAAAAATAAGTTGGAGGGGTGAAACAACCATCATTTCACTCGCTGCTGAATCTGCTTCTCCCTCATCTTCTACAAGTTAACCACAAGTTACTTCTGTCGTTGTTCTGCCTCATGTGGGACGCGGATCAGCTTGGTAAAGCACTAAGACGTGGGACTGCATGTTAGCAAACCGCCAGGCCAACGTCCTGTAAAAATAAGAAACATCCCCCGCAATCCGCGGCGAAATCACCTCCTTTTTACTAATCTTGATTATATAATTTTTTTGATCAATATAATTGAGATTTGTATAGATAGCACACAGGAGCAAAACCAAGTGGTACGGTTAAGCGCATCCACATTGTGTAGCCAAATGTGAAAATAGCTTTTGGCGTCGATGGGAACCATTATGGACGGTGTTGCCAAAGCCAAAAAGATGGAACCGAAGCTCCCAGATTGATTGATTGAAGGAATAGAAAAATGCAACGTCTGTGCTCTTTCTCCCGTGCTTGGATGCATGTACAGTATAGAGCACAGAGTCTACTCCCCTATCCCTTCTATCACAAATCACAAAGTAGTGAGGCGTCAAATCACAAAGCACGGACGAAGCAACCATCATTTCACTCTTCGCTGACTCTGCTTCTCCATTGTCTTCTTCAAGAAACCACGTCACCACACTAAGCTGGACGGACAATGCTATTGTGTATACTAGTAGTACTAATACATTTATGGGTCCTTCCTGGATGCAAATAAGGTGGTTGTTTCGACTTGCATGCAGCACTTGCGAACGACTTACCGTGGTCTCCCTCAATGGTGTTCTCCGTCGAACGCACTTCGCCAAACCACAACGTTCGAGATATCGTCGGCGTCACCGCAATGGGAAGGAAGTCAAATAGTTACTGCCTCCATTTTTTGTACACGAGGCCAGTATATCAAAATTACAATTTGCAAAAGGCCACTAACACTGATCGAGGCAAAATTGATGGGGTTTGCCTCGTACTAGCAACCAAGGACATAAATATACCCTTGCATGCATGTGGAAGAGAGAAGGTTGGTTTGCATGGCGCTGCATTAATCAAGCGATGAGGAGTGAGATGGTTAGCTCTTTGGGCTTTGGAGAAAAAATACGCATTAATTGACACGTCAAACGAGAATTTGTATCGATTAATCCCGCGAAGGAAAACCCCGCCTTTCTTTTTTAACACTAGTACTCCTAGTAAGTACGTACTTGTATCTTGTTTAGGTCTCGGCCTTGCATTGCCATACTTCGCCACACATTTTTGCCAAGCTTGCCTAGATTTTCAAAATGAAAAGGAGGTAAACTTGGGCACGGCTGCCGCGGTCGCACCGCACCCTCACAGAGTCGCTCCTGCACGCCGCGGTCGCACCGCACCCTCACACAGTCGATCCTGCACGCCGCAAACCCAACCAAGGGAATGCACGCTCACTGACACGTGCTACTGCTGACAGATAATTTTCGTGTATACATTATGTTTATCCAACCGCATGTTGGGGAGGATACGTACGGCCCGTGCGGTGGTCTGTTGGAAGAGGTGAGGAAGAAGGGTTAGGAGACATAGGATATTCATCCAACCGCCTGAAATGGTAGACTAACCCAAATGGTGAAAGTCAGGCGACTTGCATAACAATATATGTTTTTACACAGCAAAAGATCCCTAAAAACAACAACATAAAGAAAAACTATCACTGCTTGCGGAACGAGACGGCCTCGTCGTCTTTGGCTGCTGGCGCGAACCAGTCGTACCTGCTCACGTGTGTCTTCGCACCGTGGTTGTCCTCGGCCTCTAGCTACTCGTTCATGCAGAGCATGCGGGCGCTTTGCACAGACGAGATCACCGCCCGGTTCAAGTTGAGGACGTCCGGTTCCGCCTGCAGGAGGGCCTCGATGGCAGCGGCATCCACGCGCTCCGCGTCGAGTTGAGCCTCCGCCGCCCGGTTCAAGTCCAGGTCGTCCGGTTCCTCCTGCAGGAGGGCCTCGATGGCAGTGGCATCCGCGCGCTCCACGTCGAGTGGAGCCTCCGCCGCCCGGTTAAAAGTCCAGGACGTTCGCTTCCTCCTGTAGGAGGGCCTCAATGGCAGCGGCATCCGTGCGCTCCGCGTCGAGTTGAGCCTCCGTCGCCTGGTTCACATCCACAACATCCAGTTCCGCCTGCAGGAGAGCCTCCATGGCAGCGGCATGCGTGCGCTCCGCGTCGAGTTGAGCCTCTGCCTCCCGGTCCTCCTTTAGTATCGCCAGGTTGAACCGCTGGTCCACCTGCACCATGGGGGACCCGGATGTCGGCACGAAGTCGACGTCCATCGTCTCATACCCATCGGGGGCCTTCTGCGCCGTGACCTCCGCCATGAACATTGGATCGGCTTCCTCCTCCTTGTAGCTTGGCTCCAGAGAACTCGGGGATTGGCCCGCCGCAAAGAGAGCTTGGGAACAGAGGTCTGTGGCGCCGACCGCCGCCGCAATTTCTGCGCGGCGCTCCGGCATCAGCATCTTGTAGTACGTGATCTTGCGGCGCACCATGGCTTTCCGGCGAACTAGGGAATGCTTGATGCGGGCTAGGGGATCGAAAGGTGGGAGAATGGGCTGGAGAGGAGGTGTGGTTTTGGGGCAGTGGCTGGCGTAGGCCGAGCAGCAAAGGTTTTGGTGTGAATAGTGGTTCCGGTGACGACCAGTCAATCAGTTTTGATTATACATTGCTCTTGTCGCGTTCGTGTTTCACCCCGGCACGCTGGACCCTCCATGTCGTTCACCGAATGGAACGCGCTTCGTCTTGCGTTTTTGCCCGCTTGTGGGACCGCGGTTGAGAGCAAACCGACGTCCCTCCCCCGCCCGCGTCATTTATAATACCACTCCCTCCGTTTTATGCAGAGTAAATAAAAACAGAGGGAGTATACTACGGATGAGGATCCCCTGACGTGGCCAAACCCATTGAGTAACCGACATGCGGGGCCTAGCAAGCATGGGGTCCGCCAGTAAGTGACCAAAAGGGAGGGTAAGGTAGGTATACCTACGTCAGAGGATCCACTTCCACTACTACTCCCTCCTTCCATTTACTATACAGGGCCTAATGTGTTTTTCGAGGCTAACTTTGACGAAATGTTAGAGTAATACTATATGACATGCAACTTACACAGCATACAGTCAAATTCGTACGTGAAAGGAGCTTCCAAGGATATAATTTTCACATTATACATCTCATGTACTATTAATCTTGTCAATAGTCAAAGGCGGTTTTGAAAAACGCATTAGAGCATGGTTAATAATATAGCCAACCGATGGCTATAAGGAACTGCCATGTCATCTATAGCCATCTATATGCACTCGTACAATAGTGTGGGCTATAAGGTTGGCTATTTCCCGCAAAAAAATATAAGGTTGGCTATTGTATTAGTACTTTTTTCCATCTCCTCTCTATCTCTTTCTTCATATTTATTGTATTAACCTAGGAATGCGTATATAGCTAGGCTCTTGCATGAGAGCTCACTCCCGTTACATTTTCACATCTCTCTCCTCCACATAGGCAAAAGTGCCATGTAAGTTGGCTCTTAGAATGGCTATTAGATTGGCTCCAAGCATTTAATATTTGCATGAGCAAGGTATATGATTGGAAGAGAGTTGCATGCATACTATTTTTTCTTGATCTATGTGTTATAGTCGGGCTGTAGAACAAGAGCCCACTTCACTCTCTCTCCTCTCTTCTCACTCCTCCAAGTAGGATTTTAATTACATGACAAGTCTTATAGCTTGCTGACAGACCTTATTAGATTTGCTCTTAGGCGCTATATAAATGGAAGGAGGGAGTACTATGAGCACTGCATACTCTACTACAGATGTTGTCAGTACTCCACTAGTACTATCAGACAGGGAGCTTAAAAAAGTTACTATTGGGCTGGCTATACGTGGCGAAATCCTAGTAGGAAGAGCACGCGCGAGAACAAGCACATTCACATGGTTGAAAACAAATTGGAAACCATCTTTGTTTGAATATAAATCTAGGAGTACGTACGAATCTAACAATATTGATTGGGCGTTGTTGAATGTTGATACTTTTTTCTGCAAGTTTGATCAATGTAGAGATACTTTGACTACACATAAAACTTATATGTAAACTAGAAAGGATCGGAGGGAGTATATTGTACGTTCAAAAGCGAAACGAACATTGAATACCTTTACATATGATTTGCGGATGCTATGATCACCGGTTCAAAGTTTTGAATCCGCCTTAGATATCACACATGCACCCACTCATTTTCTCTCGATTTCATCCCGAGGTCCGGAGATCGATTGAAAGAGTACTAGGATGGGTACAATATGTTCATTTCGCTTATGAATGTACAATATACTCCCTCTGATCCCAACAGACCCCCCCCCGGGCGTGCAGGTCATTTCTATCATAGAAATAGACCAAACCTTTATCTCCTTGCAAGACACGCAATTGATCTCTCAACATCAATCAATCTTGTCAAGATATGTCGGGGCATGAACCGAATGGGATGTCAAAACTAAGACGGGAAGCGACACGTAGTGGAGGTAAAGTGAAACTTTAAATGAACTGTTTGTTTGTATGCATGTCAGACGAATTACAACATTGCAAATACAAGCATGGTCTAGGCCCACATGCGAATGATACTCGACGGAATGTTCAAATGAGGCATGCGGGAGGATGGAGTCGACTGGAGGGCGGCATGTTCGATGGAGAAGAGGGTTGGAGAGGAATGAGAAATAAGGAACGCCGCATGATTATACTTGAACAACTCAAATAAACAATAAGTTGTCTCGTTTTCCCTTCTGTCTTGGTCATGGAGTAAGATAATCCCTCTGTTTTTTATTTACTCTGCATATAAGGTTTGACTGAAGTCAAACTTCATAAAATTTGACCAAGTTTATAGAAAACTAGCAAGATGCACGTGCCTTGCACGAAACATCAAGATCTTGTGGGAGAAAAGGATGAACGATGGAAGGCCTTATCTGCAAATGTGGAGAGGAGTGCGGGTAAATTGTCATAGTTTCCTTCCTATCCAATAGATATAGATCGAACGACCTATATTGCAGGATGGCAGGCACACCATCATCACCAACTCTATTTTTTATGTACACTAGCAAGATGCATGTGTGTTGCACGGAACATCAAGATGCATTCGTATGAGTAGTTTATCTTGTGGGAGAAAAGGATGAATGAGGGAAGGCCTTATTTGCAAATGTGGAGAGGGGTGTGATTATCTTTTTGCAAAATTGCCATAGTTTCCTTCCTATATGTCAGATATAAATTGGACGGACTCTTACAAAAAACAGAGTTGGTGATGATGGTGTGCCTGCCATCCTGCAATATAGGCCGTCCGATTAATATCTTACGGATGGGAAGGAAACTTTGCAAAAAGGTACCCACACACCTCTCCACAATTGCAACTAAGGCCTTTCCTCTTTCATTCTTTTCTCTCATGAAATAAACTAGTCATACAAATGCATCTTGATGTTACGTGCAATGCACAGGCATCTTGCTAGTAAGAGTAGAAATACGAAAATTTACAATAGCAAATATATATGATGTGAAAGTATATTCAATAATGAATCTAATGGTATTGATTTGTTATTGTATATGTCATTATTTCTGTCTATGAGCTTTGTCAAAGTTTGCAAAGTTTGACTTTGAGCAAAGCTAAAATGCGGAGTAAATAAAAACAAAGGGAGTAAGCAGGGACTAGTATAGTTACACTGCCGGAACATGGTAAGTTGGACCCCTAAATGCAGGTACGGACCGGGCATACCTCAATTATGCTTTCAAACAGTCGGACACCTACATTTAGCGCATCATCTGGTTACTTAATCAAGTGTTACGCTTCACTACTGTAAAAGGAAAAGGGTGGTACCATACCCAAAACCACCACACTTGGGGCTAGGGTAACAACTTGCTACTGTATCACATTTGAACCAGGGCACAAAAAACGCCTGTTTTGTGCCTAATGCGCAATGCGGGGCACTGATGCTCGAATATGGCCGGGAAAACAGGGAAACCGACATGTGGGGCACACCTGTCGGGATGATGTGGCGCATTCTAGTCCAATGGAGGAGCCGGCCCATGACCTCCTCGCCACCGGCAACCGTTCATGTGGGTCGTGGAGGCCAACAACGTGGCGCAGCTCTAGCACCACCTCTGGACAGGGCGACCGCGGTGAGCGACACGCTCATCGTTGCTGGACACGGTCGGTTTCAGTGTGCCGAGGGTGGTGTTAGCGCTGTGGCATGACCAGCAGATCAACACCCGGCTCGTCGAGGATGCACGGGGTACTGAAGTGCGCACGTGCCGCGCCGCGTCCGCGGAGTGGTGTAGCACGGCCAACTGCATCCCCAGGACCTGAGACCATGCCGGGTTGTCTTGCTTTTTCAATGACACCTGGGGTCGCATTTGAGCAAAGGGCATCTCCAACGTTGCCACGACCGCAGCAGACTACCCTGGCACACAAAAAACCCTCATCCCTCGCGCCATCGCACAGTGCATTCCCAGCCGGCGCCAGCTGTCGCATTCATGTCGTTCGTCCGTACGACATCGTTAAGAGGCTCGGTGCCCGAGGAACCAACTCCGGCAACTTAATGACGCGCCTGGATGCTTGGGCCTCACCGGAATGGCTACTTAAAGCGGCAATGCCCGGCTAACCTCCACACCATAGCGCATCATCCTGTTACCTGGCACCACATCCACCATGATCGCGGGCGCGAACGCTCTGCGGGAGAGCTTTGTCTTCGGGGATGAAGCTCGAGGTTGCTGAGGGAGTCTTGTATTAAGGGGTCCTCGGGCGTTCGGCCTATGTGACGTGGGACGGACTGATGGGCCGTGAAAATACAAGATAGAAGACTCTCTCCCGTGTCCGGATGGGACTCCCCTCAGTGTGGATGGCAAGACTGGCGTTGGTATATGAAGATTCATTTCTCTGTAACCGAGTTTGTACAACCCTAGTCCCCTCCGGTGTCTATATAAACCGGAGGGTTTAGTCCGTAGAGGCAATCACAATCATAGAGGCTAGACTTCTAGGGTTTTAGCCAATACGATCTCGTGGTAGATCAACTCTTGTAATACTCATATTCATCAAGATCAATCAAGCAGGAAGTAGGGTATTACCTCCATAGAGAGGGCCCGAACCTGGGTAAACATCGTGTCCCCCGTCTCCTGTTACCATCGACCTTAGACGCATAGTTCGGGACCCCCTACCCGGGATCCGCCGGTTTTGACACCGACATTGGTGCTTTCATTGCGAGTTCCGATGTGTCGTCACCAAAAGGTTCGATGGCTCCATCAATCATCTACAACAATGCTGCCTTGGGGGAGGTTTTCCTTCCCGGCCGGTTCTTTGTGTTCGGTGGCTTCACACTACGAGCCAACTCGCTTGGCCATCTAGAGCAGATTGACAGCTACGCCCCAGGTCACCAGATTAGTTTTGGAAATCTGGACTATGTCGCTGATATCCGAGGAGACTTGATCTTCCAAGGATTCATGCCCTCAACCTCCGCTCTGGCCTTAGATCCGGAGCGTATCGCCAGGTCCGAAGACGGGCTCCCTAAGCTTGTCGGACTATCTGCGGCCATTAGGCCCATTGTGGGAGAGCCGAGGGAAGTAGTATCGATGGCAGCCATCACAGAGTCGGACCCTTCTCCGGACACTGGCTCCGAATCCTCGGAGTCAGCATCGTGTGAGTTTGGCCAAGGAGTTCCCCTCTCGCCGTACTCCACGGGCTCTCTTCTCTCGGGCCAAACCTCGCCTTTAAGCAAGGCGTTGGACTTAATGCGATCCCTTGTTATTACAAAGGAGCAACGTTCGAACTATGCCCAGCCCGGACTAGGGGCTGAGAGCAGGGAATTTTACGTCCCACCCACCACCCACTTTATAGCCACTGTCGAGGATTTAACCGACATGCTCGATTACTGCTCCGAAGACATCGACGTTACGGACGACGATGCCGGAGAAGATCAGGCCCAAAACCCGCCATTTGCTGGACGCTGGACGGCCACCTCTTCATATGACGTGTACATGGTGGATACACCCAAAGAGAATAGCGGCGCTGACAAGGAAGATCCAGTCAAGGATAAACCTCCTGAGATACAACCAAAGTGCCAACATCAGCGGCGCCGCTCTAAACCACGCCGCGGAAAAGACAGCAATACCAGCACAGGAGAAAACAATACTCTCGACGATGTCGAGGACAATGAAGGCCCTGTTAAGCAAACCTTCGAACAGGATGAACAGGAAGATGGGCGAATCAGCCCTGATGAACAGGCCGTAAATGAAGACTCGGAGGAAAGTAACTACCTTCCGCTCTCCGAGGATGAGGCGAGCCTCGGCAACGAGGATATTATCGTGCTTGAGGAACCTTTTGAGTAGGAGCGCTTTAAGCGCCGGCTAATAGCCACTACTAGGAGCCTGAAAAAGAAGCAGCAGCAGCTTCAAGCTGACCAAGATCTGCTCAACGATAGATGGATGATACGTCTCCAACGTATCTATAATTTTTGATTGCTCCATGCTACTTTATCTACTGTTTTAGGCAATATTGGGCTTTATTATCCACTTTTATATTATTTTTGGGACTAACCTATTTACCAGAGGCCTAGCCCAGATTTGCTGTTTTATGCCTATTTCAGTGTTTCGAGGAAAAGGAATATCAGACGGAGTCAAAATGGAACGAAATCAACTCGAGAAGTTATTTTTAGAAGGAAAGCCACCCGATGGACTTGGAGTGCACATCAGGGGAGATACGGGCTGCTCATGAGGGTGGGGGGCGCGCCCACCCCCTGGGCGCTCCCCCTGCCTCGTGGGGCCCCCGTAGCTCCACCGACGTTCTCCCTTCACCCATATATACCTACGTACCCTAAAACTTCCAGAACAGAAGATAGATCGGGAGTTCCGCCGCCGCAAGCCTCTGCAGCCACCAAAAACCAATCGGGACCCTGTTCCGGCACCCTGCCGGAGGGGGATCCCATCACAGGAGGCCATCTTCATCATCCCGGCGCTCTCCATGACGAGGAGGGAGTAGTTCACCCTCGGGGCTGAAGGTAAGTACTAGTAGCTATGTGTTTGATCTCTCTCTCTTATGTTCTCTCTCGTGTTCCTCTATGGCACAATCTTGATGTATCCCGAGCTTTGCTATTGTAGTTGGATCTTATGCTGTTTCTCCCCCTCTACTCTCTTGTGATGAATTGAGTTTCCCCTTTGAAGTTTTCTTATCGGATTGAGTCTTTATGAGAACACGTGATGTATGTCTTGCCGTGATTATCTGTGGTGACAATGAGATATCATGTGCCACTTGATGTATGTCTTGGTGATCAACTTGAGGGTTTTGTGACATTGGGAACCTATGCATAGGGGTTGGCACACGTTCTTGATTCTCCGGTAGAAACTTTGGGGCATTCTTTGAAGTACTTTTATGTTGGTTGGATGAATATGAGATTGTGTGATGCATATCGTATAATCATGCCCACGGATACTTGAGGTGACAATGGAGTATCTAGGTGACATTAGGGTTTTGGTTGATTTGTATCTTAAGGTGTTATTCTAGTAAAAACTCCAGGGTTGTTTGTGACACTTATAGGAATAGCCCAACGGATTTATTTGAAAGAATAACTTTGAGGTGGTTTCGTACCCTACCATAATCTCTACGTTTGTTCTCCACTATTAATAGCTTTGGAGTGACTCTTTGTCGCATGTTGAGGGCTTGTCATATGTTCTATCTATGTTATTATTGTTGAGAGAACTTGCACTAGTGAAAGTATGAACCCTAGGCCTTGTTCCCTACCATTGCAATACCGTTTACACTCACGTTTATCACTTGTTACCTTGCTGTTTTTATATTTTCAGATTACAAATACCTTTATCTACCATCCATGTTGCACTTGTATCACCATCTCTTCAGCGAACTAGTGCACCTATAGAATTTACCGTTGTATTGGGTGTGTTGGGGACACAAGAGACTCTTTGTTATTTGGTTGCAGGGTTGTTTGAGAGAGACCATCTTCATCCTACGCCTCTCGTGGATTGATAAACCTTAGGTCATCCACTTGAGGGAAATTTGCTACTATCCTACAAACTTGTGCACTTGCAGGCCCAACAACGTCTACAAGAAGAAGGTTGTGTAGTAGACATCAAGCTCTTTTCTGGCGTCGTTGCCGGGGAGGCTAGGTAAGTGAAGGTATATCTTTAGATATTGCAATCGAATCTTTTTGTTTCTTGTTTTAGCACTAGTTTAGTTTATAAAAGAAAACTACCAAAAAATGGAATTGAGTTTATCTCATACGCTTCGTCTTTTTAATATCTTTCGTGAGTATGATGGAAAGGAAAATTGTGCCAAAGTGCTAGAAGAAGAATTACATAGAATGCTTGGCATAAAATATGTGAATGATGAGCATGATTGAAACATTGTTAGTATGAATTCCTTGAATATCCATGATGCTAATGATATGCAAAGCCACAAGCTTGGGGAAGCTATGTTTGATGAAGATGATATTTTTTGTCCCCCAAGCTTTGATGAGCAAATTTATTATGATGAAAGCATGCTTCCTATCTATGATGATTATTGTTATGACACGTATGCCTTAAATAATAATGATAACCATGAAACTTGTCATCTTGATCTTAATTTTCAATCACATGATAGTTATTTTGTTGAGTTTGCTCCCACTACTATTCATCAGAAGAATTTTGCTTATGTCGGGGAAATCTGCCTCCACGAGCACCTATGGGGACCGAGCCCCTTTTCGGTTCGGCGGGGGGCGGAGGTCGCATGAAGAGCGGATCGAGGCGAGGCACACGAGGGGTTTACCCAGCTACGGGTCGCACGGATGCGTAAAACCCTACTGCTGCTTTGTGGATTGTATTGTGTTCTTGCTCGGGAGCGCCGAGTGCTACAGTACACTCGAGCAGTTGATGAGACCGAGCATGAGTGTTCTCCCCCCCCCCTCTACGCTGCGCATGGGCCTCCTTTTATATGCTCAAGGGGTCACCGACAGGTGGCAACGTAGGCAAGGGTAAAAGTGGAAAAGCGCTGTGTTGGGTACAGCTGCTCGTACAGTGTATCATACCTAACTCTGACGGCAGGGGACAAGGGCATTAAATGCCCGTCTGCGTCGCCCAAACAGTGCGAAAAGGGACCGTCAGGGACGCCACCGTTTACCATGATGGCTATCTTGTCAGCGCCTGCTTGCCACCGCATACCCCTGGCTGCATAGCCTCCCGCCACGTGCGCCTGGAACGGTCCCAGAGCGACACGTTGGTGGGTGAGCTGGAGCGCGGGCTGCGGAGTAGTAGCTTGCCGCGGCAAGCGTCTTGCCGCGGTCGTTGTCTTGTCGTGTCCGGGAGCTTGTCGCTCACCGGGCCTTGCCGGGACGCGTGGCGCGTCGCGGCAAGTTCCTTGAAATGCCTTGGTTGGCCTTCCCGGCAAGCTCCTCTTGCCGAGGTCTTGTGCTTCGAGTGTCCTTCCCGGCAAGCTCCTCTTGCCGGGGCCTTGTGTCTTCGAATGGCCTTCCCGTCAAGCTCCTCTTGCCGGGGCCTTGTGTCTTGGCTTGAATACTTTGCTCTTGAATGGCTCCAAAGGAACCTCGGAGGACCTTGGCGGTCGCCTGGCAAGCCTTGCCGCGGGGTGCTGCGACTGCCCGTGCACAAGTTCGGGGTACTAGGGTACCCCTACTTTAGTACACCGACAGGAGCCCCCGGGCCTGGGCCATACACGGTGCCGAGCACTGTTGGGCCAGGCCCAAAACAGGGCACGGGCACTCGCGGCCTGGGCCACGCCGTATCTTACTCCGTATCCACCACACCCTCCCCGAACGGCACGCATCAATTGCGGCGTCGTGGGAGAGGCGTGCGGGACGTGGGCGGCGTGCGTGGGGCAGAGCCCCGCATGCATGCGTCACGTCGTAGTAAAGGGGACGGTTTGCGCCTTCCCCATAAACAGAGGGAGGCGTGGAGGCGTGGTTCATTTACTGGACGGGGCCGATGCGCGGTTTTCAAGGCGTCCACTCCCCACGACCACGGGGTGGGGGAGAGGTCGCCTCATCCGTCGTCTCGGCTCTGCACGCCTGCCACGCGGCTCCCATGCGCTTGGGGTCGCGAACGGTGGAGGCAGGAAACCGGGCCGTCGTGGATCGGGGCAGCAGGTCGGCCCCAGCTCTCTGCTCCTCCTATGCCTTGATTGGCTGAGCGGGGCGGCCGAGCCCCCACCCTGCTCCTTTATAAGGAGCGGGAGGGGGGCGACGGAAGCCCGCATTCTTTCATCTCCTCTTTCGTTCAGCTTCTGCTCCCCTCTCTCTCATTCGCTATGGAGAAAGGGAATGCTGGTCCTTCAACGGTGGCGGCGAGGGTCGCCGCTAGACAACGCATCCCTCCCTCTCCCGCACCCGTGGTGGCAGAGCCAGCCGTAAGGGGAAGAGGGAGTGGACGAGGTCGTGGGCGAGGTCGAGGACGAGGCCGAGGCGCTCGGGGAAGAGGTGGACGGGGCGGCGCGCCGGCTTCGCCTCCGCCAGCGGTTCCCCTCCCCATGGCGGTTCATATCGGGGACGACCCTTGCGAGTTCTTCGTCAGGCTGCGTCGGGCGCCTCTTCGTCGCCTCCGACTCCCGGCTCCATTTGCAAGCGCGATGGAGTTGGACCCGCCTGAGACACTGAGACTGCACATGAGGGGCTGTGGAATCAGGGGCACGCGAGTCCGCGTCAACTTCCCAGCCCCTAATGTGATGTATCTTGGTCGAGGGTGGAAGACGTTCGCCCGTATCCACAGCTTGATGGAGGGGTTCACCCTCCATTTTAAGTTGATGGAGGGCGGTCTCCTCTCCGTCAAGGTCTTCGGGTGCTTCGGAACTCGAGCAAGGTGCTGCATGGATAGCTCCTCCGATAGCGAAGACTCCTCCTCGAGCGAGAGTGACGAGGGGGACAGCGACAGCGACGACGAGGGTAGCGGGCGGCAGGATGACGGGTCCGACTAGGTGTCGGGCACCGCTCTGTGCGGCACCGGCGACCCCATCATCTGTGTCGCCGGCTCCTTGAACTCCCGGGGGTCGTCTCCTTGGGCGGCTGGCGTAGGGAGGCTACGGAAGAGGAAGAGGGCTGGCGGCAAGGCCGTCAAGTCGGAGTACGAGGGCGTGGCGCCCTCGACAACGTGCTTATGTCCTGCCGCCTCGTCTTCGAGCCCCGCTTCCGGCGCCGCCATCACCATCCAGCCTTTGGACGGCCACCGGGGTGTTCTCTTGGTGTCTTCTGCCACCTGTAGCTCGCCTAGGCGCCCCTTTTGCCCTTCTCGCCTCCTTGACCTACCTCCTGAAGAGATGGACAAGAAAAGGATTACGGGCACCTTATCTCTTTTTAATTTGTAAGCCCTCAGCCCTTGGTTGCATTTAAAGCTTGTAATCCCATCATTCATGTTTTTCATTCTCTATGAACTGTACCTGAGCGGAATGTTTTTTTAATGAAAAGGGGATGCTTGCCGGGTCACTTGTCTCACGGGTGAAACCCACATCAAGGAGCGAATCCTTTATATCGTTAAGATAGACACTTCTTCGCCCGGCAGCAGGCCCTGTCGTCTTCCCACGTCGCTCGACCTTTCTCACGCTTTTGGCGGAGGTAGGGAGGGGGCGGGTTCGGGCTCCTCGTTTCGTCCCTTTGCTGCCGTGACTACGACCAAGCCTGGCCCCAGGGACGAGCCCTAGGGCCTAGAGCTAAGGGAGTACGGTAGCTTTTAGGAAGAAACGAGGTTTCGCATTCCTCAGTCCATAAGAAAATGCATGATAAGGGATGAAAAACTTATCTGAGATTGCAGCCCCCGGCAACTCTGGCTTGCCGTGGGTGAATCTTTGTACTTGCAGCCCCCGGCAACACTGGCTTGCCGGGGTTCAGATGCTGGTCCGTCCTTCTTCCCCCTTTCGTCCTTAAGCGGTCCGGCCAGGATATGCGAGCCCTGCGAACCAAGGGAAACGAAAGAACGACAAAGGGACGCACACTCGACCTCTAAGCTAGGGGTTAGTCGCAGTTAAGCACTATCAACCCTAACCAAGGACGAGACTCGATCTAGCATGCATGCTATAGCTTAGGGCGCCAGCGCTTCATTTACTTATGCTCAGGGTCTGCGCATGGCTTTGTACAAAGGATTACATGCAACAGCGGCAAGACTTGTACAAAAGGGTGGTTGCCGGAACAGGGTCCGACAACCGCGCCTTACGGGTAAAACTTACGAAGATGCTCAATATTCCAGTAGTTGCTCACCGGAAGGCCATCTTCGGTCTCAAGGAGGACAGCGCCAGGCCTAGTGACTCGTTTCACCCAGTAAGGGCCTTCCCACTTTGGCGTCAACTTATTGGAATTCTTGGCGGACTGAACGCGCCGAAGAACAAGGTCGCCTTCCTCGAAACTTCTGGCTTTAACTTTGCGGCTATGGTAGTGGTGCAAAGCTTGCTGGTAGCGAGCAGCTTGCACAGCAGCCTGAAGACGATCTTCCTCAAGGAGCAGCGCGTCATCTTCACGCAGCTGCTCTTGCTCAAGCTCATCATAAGCGAGCACTCGAGGTGACCCGTATACGAGTTCCATGGGGATAACTGCTTCTGCTCCATAGACTAGAGCAAAGGGTGTCTGGCCAGTGGCTCGATTTGGCGTCGTCCTGATTAACCAAAGAACCACCGGCAGCTCCTTGATCCAGTTTCTTCCGCACTTGTGCAGCCTGTCGAAAGTCCTGGTCTTGAGCCCACGCAGCACTTCAGCATTTGCCCTCCCCGCTTGACCGTTGCTCCTGGGGTGAGCAACAGAAGCGAAGCAGACCTTGGCGCCAAGATCTTGGACGTACTGCATGAAGGCGCGGCTCGTGAATTGCGTACCGTTGTCGGTGATGATCCTGTTAGGGATCCCGAAGCGGCAAACAATCGACCTGAAGAACTTGACTGCTAACTGTGCTGTCACCTTCCTCACTGGTTCCACTTCCGGCCACTTTGTGAACTTGTCGATTGCGACGTACAAGTACTCAAAGCCCCCGACAGCTCGGGGGAAGGGGCCGAGGATGTCGAGGCCCCAGACCGAAAATGGCCAGGATAAAGGGATCGTCTGGAGAGCTTGAGCTGGCTGGTGTATCTTCTTGGAATGGAACTGGCACGCTTCACTCTTGGTTACTTGTGCAGTTGCATCCTGGAGGGTTGTCGACCAAAAGAAACCTTGCCGGAACGCTTTGCCGGCAAGTGCTCTTGCACCAATGTGGTGACCACATATGCCTCCATGTATCTCTGCCAACAGCTTTTGTCCGTCTTCCCGGTGAATACACTTCAATTTCACACTGTTGCGTCCTCTTCTGTACAGTGTGTCGTCGACAAACTGGTACATACTTGACTGCCGGGCTACTCTTTCCGCTTCTTCTTGCTCTTCGGGAAGATCTCCTGTCTGAAGGAAACGGACAACCTGTTGTGCCCATGCTGGAGCTTGCGGCTCGACAACAAGGACTAAAGGCACATCTGCTGCTGCGAGAACATCCGCTTCTACGGCGAGAGCTTGCGGTTCAGCCGGAGCTTGACGTTCCCCGGCAAGCTTGCCGGAGCAAAGCTTGCTGGGAGCGTCTGCTTCAACGGAACAAATCCTGGGGTTTGCCGGAGCAGACTGCTCCTCAGCACTCTTGGCGTCGATCTTGGGGACCTTCTTGGCGGCGGCTTCGGGAAGCTCTGCCAGAAGATAGTCACCACAAATCAACTTCCTCTTCTTGCTCTGTCCAGTTGACGGCGCCACAGACGGTTGAGTCAGCTTAAGCACAAAGATCCCTGGTTCCACAGGTAGCTTAAGTGCTGCGCACTTTGACAGGCCATCGGCAATGTCGTTCTGAGCTCTTGGAACATGTTCCATCTGCAGGCCGTCAAAGCGCTCTTCTAGCTTCCTCACTTCATCAATGTAGGCTTCCCTCAACAGACTCTGATAATCCTTATTCACTTGGCGGACGACAAGCTGCGAGTCACCCCTGACAATGAGCTTCTTGATCCCAAGGTCTGCTGTGATCCTGAGACCGGCAAGCAAACCTTCATACTCTGCAGTATTGTTTGTTGCTTGCTCCTTGGGAAAGTGCATCTGGACTGTGTACTTGAGGTGCTCTCCAGTGGGTGCGACAAGCAGCACGCCAGCACCGGCGCCTTGCAGCGAGAAGGCACCATCAAAGTACATCAGCCACTCTTTGCTTGCTTCCTTGACGGGGATGCTCGTCTCTGGAATTTCTTCATCTGGTGTTGGCGTCCACTCTGCTATGAATTCTGCCAATGCTCTGCTTTGGATAGTTGAAGTGCTCTCAAACTTGAGGCCAAAGCTTGACAGTTCCAGTGCCCACTCAACAATCCTGCCTGTTGCTTCTGGATTCTGCAGTATCCTCTTCAGCGGAAAGCGAGTGACAACTGTGATCTCATGTGCTTGGAAGTAATGGCGCAGCTTTCTCGAGGCCATGAGAAGGACGAAAAGCAATTTCTGCACACCAGAGCACCTCGACCTAGCCCCCTGCAGAAGGGAAATGACAAAGTAAACTGGGCGCTGCACCATTTTCTTCCGCATCTCCTCTCGCATCTGCGCAGATCCATCCTTGTCGGGACCAGAGCTTGTCGGGGAAGCACCCTGCTTGTCGCCGAATGCGCTTGCCGTGGTTGCTGGCTCATCATCTGCCTCCCTTTCCGCTACTAACGTAGCACTAACCACTTGATTGGTTGCCGCCAGATACAGCAGCAACTTCTCTTGTGGCTTAGGTGCGACAAGTATTGGAGCGGAGGACATGTATCTCTTCAAGTCTTGCAGCGCAGCCTCCGCTTCCGGAGTCCATTTCATTGGACCCGCCTTTTTCAAAATTTTGAAAAACAGCAGGGCGCGCTCGGCAGACTTAGAAATAAACCTGCTGAGAGCTGCCACGCAACCGACAAGTCTCCGCACATCCTTGACACGCTTCGGCGCTTCGATCTGCTCAATGGCCCTGATCTTGTCGGGATTGGCTTCGATCCCCCGCTGAGACACGAAGAACCCGAGAAGCTTGCCGGAAGGGACTCCAAACACACACTTCTCGGGGTTGAGCTTGAGGCTGATCTTGCGCAGATTTGCAAAAGTCTCTTCTAAGTCTTGAATCAGAGTTGCCCTGTCCCTGCTCTTGACCACTATGTCGTCCATGTAGGCTTCCACATTTCTGTGGATTTGTGGCCCAAAAGCAGTATGGACTACCCTTGCAAATGTTGAACCAGCATTCTTCAAACCGAAAGGCATCCGTATGAAACAGTACGTGCCACATGGAGTGATGAATGCGGTCTTCTCCTCATCTTCTTCTGCCATCAAGATCTGATGGTATCCTGAGTATGCATCAAGAAATGAAAGCAAGTCACATCCGGCCGTGGAGTCAACAACCTGGTCAATGCGCGGCAAGGGAAATGGGTCTTTGGGACAAGCTTTATTGACATCGGTGTAGTCGATACAAAGCCTCCATTTCCCGTTTGCTTTGCGCATGACTACAGGATTGGCCAAGCACGTAGGATGGAGCACTCCTCTGACAAGGCCTGCCGCTTCCAATTTCTTGATCTCTTCTGCGATGAATTCTTGGCGCTCCACTGCTTGCTTCCTGACTTTCTGCTTGACGGGCCGCGCTTCAGGACAGACGGCAAGGTGGTGCTCAATTACTTTCCTGGGAACACCGGGGATGTCAGACGGTTGCCATGCAAACACATCGACATTCGCCCGCAGGAAAGCAATGAGCGCGCTTTCCTATTTAGGGTCAAGCGTGGCACTGATGGTGAAGGTACCACCAGTGCCGTCCTCCTTGGCGGACACCTTCTTGGTCGCTGGCGGAGCTGCCATTGACTTCTTACACTTGCCGGTGGAGATCGATGGTGCGTCCTCGACGGTAGTGCAGCACTCCGAAGAGGTGCGCTTGCCGGAGTGGGCATCAGAGCTCTTGCCGGACTCGGTCTTCTTCTTCCCCCCGGGAGCTTCAGCGGCAAGTGTCTTGAGATCAGCTGCGGCTGCCGCTTCCCGGTAAATCTTGTCGGCACAGATAAGTGCATCCTTCTTGTCACCAGGGACAGAGATGACACTTATCGGGCCTGGCATCTTCAGCATGTTATATGCATAGTGAGAGGCCGCCATGAACTTGGCGAGTACTGGACGGCCGAGGATCCCATTGTAAGGTAATGGAAAATCAGCAACGTCAAAGGTGACCCTCTCAGTCCTGAAGTTTAACTCGCTGCCAAATGTCACCGGCAACGTGATCTTCCCCTTCGGCTTGCTCCTTCCCGGGTTGATTCCTTGGAATGTGCCGGTCTCTTCGAGCTCGCTGTCAGGGACTTGGAGTTTCTGGAGCACAGCGGAGGAGATCAGGTTCAAGCCGGCCCCGCCGTCAACTAGCATCTTAGTGACCTTGAGGTCGCGGATTGTTGGTGAAACCAACATCGGCAAGCACCCGATCGCAGTTGTGCGATCAGGGTGGTCCTCAATATCAAAGATGATAAGCGTGCTGGACCATTTCAGAGGCTTGCGTGACTCGACGGGTGGTTCTGCCGCATTGACTTCCCACACCCACTGCTTGAGCTGGCGGTGAGAAGTATGCAGAGAAGAACCGCCGTCAACGCACAAGACCTTTGTGGCTTTCTGAAACTCCTGCTCACTGGTCTCGACATCATCCATGTCTTCGTCGTCGTCGTCGTCTTCATCCTTGTCGCGGCCGCGGGGAGGTTTGTCTGCTTGCCGCTGCTTGTCCTTGCCGCGGCGTCCTCCCTGGCCGGGGCGCTTCGGGCCGGATCCTCTGCCACCTCCTTGGGCTTTCTCCTTGTCGCGTCGCTCGTATTCGGCCTTTTGTAGCTCGACAAGTCGCTCGACCTGCTTGCAGCTCTGGAGGTCATGGCCCTTGGTGCGGTGGATCTTGCAGTACTGTTTGTTGGTGCCGTCCTGCTTGTCGGCGACCGCCACAGCCTGGCAGTTGGTGCATCCGGCAACCTCCTTGCCGGAGCCACCAGCCTGGGCTTTCTTGGCGCCACCTTCATCGCCGGACTGCTCAACAACCAGCACTTCTTGGTTTTTCTTCTTCCTGTTGTTCCGTCGCCGGTTTTTCTTTGCCGGGGCAGCATCGTCGCTGTCAGATCCTTCTGCTCCTGTGTTTTCTCCGGGGAGTTTCCCCCCTTCCTCAGCACGTGCACACTTGTCGGACAGGGCATATAGCTCACTGACGTCCTTGATCTTGCACATCGCCATCTCCTCCCGCATCCTGCGGTTGCGCACGTTCTGATGGAACGCGCTGATGACCGCGGCCGGGTGGACATCAGGGATGTTGTAGTGTACACGGCTGAATCTCTGAATGAACTTGCGCAGGGGCTCTCCATCCTTCTGGACGAGCAGATGAAGATCGGTCGCTTGGCCATGAGATTTGTGGCCGCCTGTAAAGGCGCCGACAAACTGATGGCACAAGTCTGCCCAAGAGGATATGGAGTTGTCCGGCAAGTGCATGAGCCAGGACCTGACGTTGGACTTGAGTACCAGCGGGAAGTAGTTGGCAAGGATCTTGTCGTCCCGCCCCCCAGCAGCCTGCACCGCAATGGTGTAGATGCTGAGGAACTCCGACGGATGCGACTTGTCGTCGTACTTATCTGGTACGTCTGGCTTAAAATTCTTCGTGCTGGGCCACTGGACTTGCCGCAGCTCACGGGTAAACGCAGGGCAGCCTACCGCGTACGGCAGGCCGCCTGGTTCCCCTGGCGCATGCATGTTGACAGAAGGCTCGGCGCACTGGTCTGATTGACGCCGCGCTTCTCTTCAGCGCTCGATGCGAGTACGAGCGTCTTCTTGCATTCGTTCGTGAAGAACTTGGCGTTGATCGCGACGAGTTCGCGGATCTGACGACGCGGTGGAGTCGTTGTCGTGGTGGTTCCGGCGAGTCGGCGATCTTGGCCTTCGGGGAGGAGAGTGCACGGTGGTCGCACCCCCACCGGTCTTGTCGCCACCGGCTGGGGCTTGGCTGGCTCGCCGCGGCTGTGATGCACTCGGCTGCCGCGGGGTGTCGCCGTTGGCGAAGCCGATGAGACTCTGAATGGTGGCCCTCCAGTCGTCGAGCTTGTCCGCTGCTGGAGGGTAATCCAGGAGTAGTTGAGCTCGTGCCAGAGCTTCTGCTGGAGTGGCGGGCAGCGGTGGCGAACGGTGCATGGAGCGGGAGGTGCTCGGACTTCTAACTATGTTAGAAGGAGCAGTACCCGGTCCGGGCAACCGTGCCACGCTCGTGCCAGCATGTTGGTGTGTATGCTGGCCTTGAGCATCCTGAGATCCGCCAGCTCGATCTGGGTCCAGCGAGCGTATGGTACTATGGGTGCCATGACGCTGCCGGTCCCGCGCCTCCTGAGACGGGCGCGGTGCATGCTCGGACGCCGTGGCACCATGAGCTGCCACATCGACGCCCGTTCCTCCGCCGGTGCCTTCCCCACCACCCGTTTCCTCCAGGGGCGGTGGGTTCGACGCGGACGGACCAGCCACCTATGGAGCCTTCTTCTTCGGCGGCATGTCGATGAAGATGATGAAGATCTAGTCCGTGCGAACACCAGATCAGGTTCACACAACCTCGATGCACCCCCTACCTGGCGCGCCAAAGATGTCGGGGAAATCTGCCTCCACGAGCACCTATGGGGACCAAGCCCCTTTTCGGTTCGGCGGGGGGCGGAGGTCGCACGAAGAGCGAATCGAGGCGAGGCACACTAGGGGTTTACCCAGCTTCGGGTCGCACGGATGCGTAAAACCCTACTGCTGCTTTGTGGATTGTATTGTGTTCTTGCTCGGGAGCGCCGAGTGCTACAGTACACTCGAGCAGCTGATGAGACCGAGCGTGAGTGTTCTCCCCCCTCTACGCTGCGCATGGGCCTCCTTTTATTTGCTCAAGGGGTCACCGACAGGTGGCAACGTAGGCAAGGGTAAAAGTGGAAAAGCGCTGTGTTGGGTACAGCTACTCGTACAGTGTATCATACCTAACTCTGACGGCAGGGGACAAGGGCATTAAATACCCGTCTGGGTCGCCCAAACAGTGCAAAAAGGGACCGTCAGGGACGCCACCGTTTGCCACGTTGGCTATCTAGTCAGCGCCTGCTTGCCACCGCATACCCCTGGCTGCAAAGCCTCCCGCCACGTGCGCCTGGAACGGTCCCAGAGCGACACGTTGGTGGGTGAGCTGGAGCGTGGGCTGCGGAGTAGTAGCTTGTCGCGGCAAGAGTCTTGCCGCGGTCGTTGTCTTGTCGCGTCCGGGAGCTTGTTGCTCACCGGGCCTTGCCGGGACGCGTGGCGCGTCGCGGCAAGTTCCTTGAAATGCCTTGGTTGGCCTTCCCGGCAAGCTCCTCTTGCCGGGGTCTTGTGCTTCGAGTGGCCTTCCCGGCAAGCTCCTCTTGCCGGGGCCTTGTGTCTTCGAATGGCCTTCCCGGCAAGCTCCTCTTGCCGGGGCCTTGTGTCTTGGCTTGAATACTTTGCTCTTGAATGGCTCCAAAGGAACCTCGGAGGACCTTGGCGGTGGCCTGGCAAGCCTTGCCGCGGGGTGCTGCGACTGCCCGTGCACAAGTTTGGGGTACTAGGGTACCCCTACTTTAGTACACCGACAGCTTATGTGGAGAGTAATAAATTTTCTATGCTTGTAGATCATGAAAAAATTGCTTTAGGTGCTGGTTATATTGTTGAATTCATTAATGATGCTACTGAAAATTTTTATGAGGGAGGAATATATGCTTGTAGGAATTGCAATAATATCAAGTTTCCTCTCTCTGTGCTAAAAATCTTGAAGTTATGCTTGTTTTACCTTCCTATGCAAGTTGATTCTTGTTCCCATAAGTTGTTTGCTCACAAAATACCAATGCATAGGAAGTGGGTTAGACTTAAATGTGCTAGTCATATTCTTCATGATGCTCCCTTTATGTTTCAATTCTTATCTTTTATCTGAGCATCATTGAAATCATAATGCCTAGCTAGGGGAGTTAAACGATAGCGCTTGTTGGGAGGTAACCCAATTTTTTTTAGTTTCTTGCTTTTTGGTTCTGTTTAGTAATAAATAATCCATATAGCTTCTTTTTAGATGTGGTTTTGTGTTTTAATTAGTGTTTGTGCCAAGTAGAACCTTTGGGAAGACTTGGGTAAAGTCTTTATGATCATGCTATAAAAACTAGAAACTTTAGCGCTCAGGAGATTAGCTATAACTTTTTACTGGAGAGTTCTGTTTAGTTAATTCTTTTTCAAGATGATTACTAGACAAATTCCTCAGGTCCACCAATTTAATTTAGAATTTTTGGATCTCCAGAAGTTGGCGTTAGTTACAGATTACTACAGACTGTTCTGTTTTTGACAAATTCTGTTTTCATTGTGTTGTTTGCTTATTTTGATGAATCTATGGCTAGTAAAATAGTATATAATCCATAGATAAGTTGGAATACAGTAGGTTTAACACCAATACAAATAAATAATGGGTTCATCACAGTACCTTGAAGTAATCTTTTGTTTTCTTTCGCTAACGGAGCTCACGAGTTTTCTGTTAAGTTTTGTGTTGTGAAGTTTTCAAGTTTTTGGGTAAAGATTCGATGGACTATGGAATAAGGAGTGGAAAAGGCTAAGATTGGGGATGCCCAAGGCACACCAAGGTAATATTCAAGGATAACCAAGAGCCTAAGCTTGGGGATGCCCCGGAAGGCATCCCCTCTTTCGTCTTCGTTCATCGGTAACTTTACTTGGAGCTATATTTTTATTCACCACATGATATGTGTTTTGCTTGGAGCGTCATGTCATTTTCTTTAGCTTTGCTTGCTGTTTGAATAAAGTATCAAGATCTGAAATTATTAAATGGGAGAGTCTTCATATAGTTGCATAATTATTCGACTACTCATTGATCTTCACTCATATCATCCGGAGTAGTTTGTTGTTTGCTCTAGTGCTTCACTTATATCTTTTAGAGCACGATGGTAGTTTTATTTTGAAGAAATAGATGAACTCTCATACTTCACTTATATTATTTTGAGAGTCTTAAATAGCATGGTAATTTTCTTAAATAATCATAATATGCTAAGCATACAAGATTTGTAAGAATTCTTATGAGTGTGTTGAATACTAAGAAAAATTTGATGCTTGATAATTGTTTTGAGATATGAAGATGGTGATATTAGAGTCATGCTAGTTGAGTAGTTGTGAATTGGAGAAATACTTGTGTTAAAGTTTGTGATTCCCGTAGCATGCACGTATGGTAAACCGTTATGTGATGAACTCGGAGCATGATTTATTTATTGATTGTCTTCCTTATGAGTGGCGGTCGGGGACGAGCGATGGTCTTTTCCTACCAATCTATCCCCCTAGGAGCATGCGCGTAATACTTTGCTTTGATAACTTCTAGATTTTTGCAATAAGTATATGAGTTATTTATGACTAATGTTGAGTCCATGGATTATACGCACTTTTTCCCATCCTTCCACCATTGCTAGCCTCTCTAATACCGCGCACATTTCGCTGGTATCATACACCCACCATATATCTTCCTCAAAACAACCACCATACCTACCTATCATGGCATTTCCATAGCCATTCCGAGATATATTGCCATGCAACTTTCCATCGTTCCATTTATTATGACACGCTCCATCATTGTCATATTGATAGCATGATCATGTAGTTGACATCGTATTTGTGGCAAAGCCACCGTTCATAATTCTTTCAAACATGTCACTCATGAATCATTGCATATCCCGGTACACCGCCGTAGGCGTTCATATAGAGTCATATTTTGTTCTAAGTATCGAGTTGTAATTGTTCAGTTGTAAGAAAAATAAAAGTGTGATGATCATCATTTTTAGAGCATTGTCCCAAGTGAGGAAAGGATGACGGAGACCATGATTCCCCCACAAGTCGGGATGAGACTCCGGGCGAAAAAAAGAAAAAAAGAAAAAAAAGAGGCCATAAAAAAAGGAGAAAAGGCCCAAATAAAACAAATAAAAAAATGAGAGAAAAAGAGAGAAGGGACAATGCTACTATCCTTTTACCACACTTGTGCTTCAAAGTAGCACCATGATCTTCATGATAGAGAGTCTCCTATGTTGTCACTTTCATATACTAGTGGGAATTTTTCATTATAGAACTTGGCTTGTATATTCCAATGATGGGCTTCCTCAAAATGCCCTAGTTCTTCGTGAGCAAGCGAGTTGGATGCACACCCACTTAGTTTCTTTTGTTGAGCTTTCATATACTTATAGCTCTAGTGCATCCGTTGCATGGCAATCCCTACTCACTCACATTGATATCCATTGATGGGCATCTCCATAGCCCATTGATACGCCTATTTGATGTGAGACTATCTTCTCCCCTTTTTGTCTTCTCCACAACCACCATTCTATTCCACCTATAGTGCTATGTCCATGGCTCACGCTCATGTATTGCGTGAAGATTGAAAATGTTTGAGAATGTCAAAAGTATGAAACAATTGCTTGGCTTGTCATCGGGGTTGTGCATGATTTAAATATTTTGTGTGGGGAAGATGGAGCATAGCCAGACTATATGATTTTGTAGGGATAACTTTCTTTTGCCATGTTATTTTGAGAAGACGTGATTGCTTTGATTAGTATGCTTGAAGTATTATTATTTTTGTGTCAATACGAACTTTTGTCTTGAATCTTTTGGATCTGAATATTCATATCACAATTGAGAAGAATTACATTGAAATTATGCCAAAGTATCACTCCGCATCAAAAATTCTTTTTTATCATTTACCTACTCGAGGACGAGCAGTAATTAAGCTTGGGGATGCTTGATATGTCTCCAACGTATCTATAATTTTTGATTGCTCCATGCTACTTTATCTACTGTTTTAGGCAATATTGGGCTTTATTATCCACTTTTATATTATTTTTCGGACTAACCAATTAACCGGAGGCCCAGCCCAGATTTGCTGTTTTATGCCTATTTCAGTGTTTCGAGGAAAAGGAATATCAGACAGAGTCAAAACGGAACGAAATCAACTGGAGAAGTTATTTTTGGAAGGAAAGCCACCCGATGGACTTGGAGTGCACGTCAGGGGAGATACCGGCTGCTCACGAGGGTGGGGGGCGCGCCCACCCCCCTGGGCGCGCCCCCTGCCTCGTGGGGCCCCCGTAGCTCCACCGACGTTCTCCCTTCACCCATATATACCTACGTACCCTAAAACTTCCAGAACAGACGATAGATCGGAAGTTCCGCCGCCGCAAGCCTCTGTAGCCACCAAAAACCAATCGGGACCCTGTCCGGCACCCTGCCGGAGGGGGATCCCATCACCGGAGGCCATCTTCATCATCCCGGCGCTCTCCATGACGAGGAGGGAGTAGTTCACCCTCGGGGCTGAGGGTATGTACCAGTAGCTATGTGTTTGATCTCTCTCTCTTATGTTCTCTCTCGTGTTCCTCTATGGCACGATCTTGATGTATCCCGAGCTTTGCTATTGTAGTTGGATCTTATGATGTTTCTCCCCCTCTACTCTCTTGTGATGAATTGAGTTTCCCCTTTGAAGTTTTCTTATCGGACTGAGTCTTTATGAGAACACGTGATGTATGTCTTGCCGTGATTATCTGTGGTGACAATGGGATATCATGTGCCACTTGATGTATGCCTTGGTGATCAACTTTTGGGTTTCGTGACATTGGGAACCTATGCATAGGGGTTGGCACACGTTCTTGATTCTTCGGTAGAAACTTTGGGTCATTCTTTGAAGTACTTTTATGTTGGTTGGATGAATATGAGATTGTGTGATGCATATCGTATAATCATTCCCACGGATACTTGAGGTGACAATGGAGTATCTACGTGACATTAGGGTTTTGGTTGATTTGTATCTTAAGGTGTTATTCTAGAAAAACTCCAGGGTTGTTTGTGAGACTTATAGGAATAGCCCAACGGATTGATTTGAAAGAATAACTTTGAGGTGGTTTCGTACCCTACAATAATCTCTATGTTTGTTCTCCGCTATTAGTAGCTTTGGAGTGACTCTTTTTCGCATGTTGAGGGCTTGTCATATGTTCTATCTATGTTATTATTGTTGAGAGAACTTGCACTAGTGAAAGTATGACCCCTAGGCCTTGTTCCCTACCATTGCAATACCGTTTACACTCACGTTTATCACTTGTTACCTTGCTGTTTTTATATTTTCAGATTACAAATACCTTTATCTACCATCCATGTTGCACTTGTATCACCATCTCTTCGCCGAACTAGTGCACCTATACAATTTACCGTTGTATTGGGTGTGTTCGGGAAGCAAGAGACTCTTTGTTATTTGGTTGCAGGGTTGTTTGAGAGAGACCATCTTCATCCTACGCCTCTCGCGGATTGATAAACCTTAGGTCATCCACTAGAGGGAAATTTGCTACTGTCCTACAAACCTGTGCACTTGCAGGCCCAACAACGTCTACAAGAAGAAGGTTGTGTAGTAGACATCAATGGACTAATGTCTTAGCAGCCGAGGTATACGTCCTGGAGTGCCCAACCAAAAGTTACCCGAAGCACAAATTGTATCTCAATTCGATGACGAGGCACTTGAGCCTGTACCATCAGTGCGTAATGCGGCTGATCGACCACCACGTGGCTGGGACAAAGAGGCAACTCAAGCCGAACACCATCCCGTACTACCTCGCCGCAAAGGCAGAGATAAAACAACTTGGCGATATAGATATGACCTGCGACAGGACCTGGACAGTAGAGCAGGATAGACCAGATCGATCTATGGATCGCGGGGGCGTGCCCCGACACGCGACGACGGCTACCTAGCCGGACGCGACAAGCATAATCATGCCCGGGCCGAAAACCGTAGTCGAACTCCATCTGAGCTACGTCGCGACGTGACCCGATATAGAGGCGTCGCACACCACCTTTGCTTCACTGATGAAGTTATGGAGTGATAACCCACAAGTGTAGGGGATCAACTGTAGCCTCTTTCGATAAGTAAGAGTGTCGAACCTAACGAGGAGCTAAAGGTAGAACAAATATTCCCTCAAGTTCTATCGACCACCGATACAACTCTACGCACGCTTAACATTCTCTTTACCTAGAACAAGTATGAAACTAGAAGTGCTTTGTAGGTGTTGTTGGGTAGCTTTGCCAGATAATAAAGAGCACGTAAATATAAACTAGGGGCTGTTTAGTTAAAGAAGCAATAAAGTAAATATAGCGAGTGTGGAAAAGTGGTGGTAGGAGTTGTGAAATTGTCCCTAAGCAATTGACTACTTTACTAGACCGATGGCAAGTTTTATGTCGGAGAGGCATAAGCTAACATACTTTATCTTCTTGGATCATATGCACTTATGATTGGAACTCTAGCAAGCATCCGCAACTACTAAAGATCATTAATGTAAAAACCAACCATAGCATTAAAGCATCAAGTCCCCTTTATCCCATACGCCACAACCCCCTTACTCGGGTTTATGCTTCTGTCAGTCAAGCAACCCACTATAAGTGAATCATGAACGTATTGCAACACCCTACAGCAGGAATCCCTCACGCTTGCGCGACACGGAGGGCACAATAGGACAGCAACATAACCACAAGCAAATTAAACCAATCATAGCAATTCATCAATCACCGATAGGACAATGAAAATCTACTCACAAATCATAGGATGGCAACACATCATTGGATAATAATATGAAGCATAAAGCACCATGTTCAAGTAGAGGGTACAGCGGGTTGCGGGAGAGTGGACCGCTGAATATAGATGGGGGAAGGTGATGGAGATATTGGCGAAGATGGCGGAGGTGTTGGTGTAGATCACGGTGATGATGATGGCCCCCGGCGGCGTTCCGGCGCCATTGGAAGCAAGGGGGGAGAGCCCCCCTTCTTCTTCTTCTTCTTCTTCCTTAACCTTCTCCCTAGATGGTAGAAGGATTTCCATTCTGTTCCATGGTCTCCATGGAGTGGGAGGGGCAAGAGCCCCTCTGAGATTGGATCTGTCTCTCTGTCTCTCTCTGTTTCTGCGTTCTCCGATTCTGCCATTTCACCGTTTCTTATATATCCAGAGCTCCGTAACTCCGATTGGATTGAAACCTTCGCCATTATTTTTTTTCAAAAATTAGCTTTCTTTTGGCCAAAGAAGAGCATTAGCTGCCTTACGGGGTGCCCACGAGGGTCAGGGGCGCGCCCCGTGCCTCGTGGCCCCCTCGGGCACCGTCTCGCGTTGATTCTCACTACAAAAAAAGACACATCCGTGACATTTTGGGCCGAATGAAAAAAAATTCTGTCATACTTACACTAGTAGAAAAAGGGGATTTAGTCCCGGTTGGTAAGGCCCTTTAGTCCCGGTTCAATCCAGAACCGGGACTAAAGGGCGCGGCCACGTGGAGCTCCACCTTTTAGTCCCGGTTGGTAACACCAACCGGGACTAAAGGAAATTTTATGATTTTTTTTTTGAATTTTTTTTATTTTCAAATTTCTGAATTATTTTAACCTCTAATCTCTAATCACCACCCCCTCATCACTACTCAATTTATCCTCTAGTCTCTAATCACCCCTCATCATTCCAAATCATCTAACTTCCCGAACAGTCACCCATCCTCCCACTCCCCCAGCCTAAGCACGCTTAACTTCCGGGTTCTATTCTCCCTCATTTCCAAGTCTGCACTTGTTGTTTTCCTGACAATAGTAAGATGTCAATCCTATTAACCCTCAGGAATTTTGCTTGAGCATGAAGTGACACATTTCACTGTTTGAGTTTGATACTATTGTTTTCAAAAACAATAATTAGTTAGTAACACTAATATTTCTTGAATAATTAGTTTGACCATTGTTTGACCATAATTTGACCATAGTTTGACCAGATTTGACCAAAATTCAAAATAACTAAAATAATTATTTAGTAACACTACTATTCTAGAATAATTAGTTTGACCATAGTTTGACCACAGTTTGAAATTTTTTGAATTTTTTTGCCTCTCCAGATCTTAAAAGCCCTGTATCTTTTTTTCTGTTAGGTTTTTGAGGATTTTGAAAATGTTTAACGGAGTAGATGATTTTTCATATAAAAAACTTTTTCATCCGAGTTAGTATGCAAAAGTTATGCCCATTTTTACAAATTTCAGAGAGATTTTGCAAATAAAGTCAAAATTCACATTTGCAAATTTTCCCAACAACTAGACCACATACCACATGGGAAACTTATTTTCTTTTATTTTTTTGACAATTCCATCATTTTCTTTTATTTTTTTAAAACTGAAAAGGCGATCCACCGGGGGGGTAGAGTTTGAAAATGGGACCTTTAGTACCGGTTCGTGGCACGAACCGGGACTAAAGGTCTCAACCCCATTAGTCCCGGTTCGTGCCTCAAACCAGGACTAAAGGTCTAATCTTTAGTCCCGGTTTGAGGCACGAACTGGGACTAAAAGGTCATCGCACCCTTTAGTCCCGGTTCGTGTCTTAAACCGGGACTAAAGGGCTCAGGTGAACCGGGACTAATGCCTTAGCCGCACGAACCGGGACCAATGCTCACATTAGTCCCGGTTCTAGACTGAACCGGGACTAATGTGAATATTGCCCCGTGGCCATAGCCCTGTTTTCTACTAGTGTTATGACACTTCTATGACGATAATTGTGACAAAACCCAGTATCATCATAGATGTGGTGGGCTCCTACTTCTATGACAAAAAATCATGACAAAAATGGGCTTTTCGTCCTGGGCGGGCCGGAGACGTAGCTGCATGACATTCTTTGGGCTGTTCTTGACGGAAAAAACCGTGCTAGAAGCGAGGGCGAGGAAAATTTCGGCGAGTTCCCGGTTACGGTGGGTGGTCGGGGGCCAAGCGATGCGCATTTCTCTCGTACACGTACGCGCGCATGTGCGAGGCGTTGGGCTGTAACTGAACCCGAGCGAGGTGTTGGGCTCTAACTGAACCCGAGTGATTGCACTGCAGGCTACGCGTTACTCAACCCAAGCGATCGATCGATGGCTGTTAACTGAACCCGATCGAGCGATTCCTTCGCTACTGCTGCTAACTGAAGCCGATCGGTGCTGCCTCTGGATGAACAGTGAGAGTTGCAGGCGGTTGGATGAACAGTGAGCGGTGGGGGTGGATGAACAGGACCCCGTGGTGTTGCCTCTGGATGAACAGGACGCCGATCGATCGAGCCGGTTGGGGCTGGATGAACAAGACCCCGTGGAGGGCTGGATGAACAGGACGACCCCTTGGAGGGCTGGATGAATAGTAGACGGTGGAGGGGTGGATGAACAGTAGCCCGTGGAGGGGTGGTTGAACAGGAGCCCGTGGAGAGGGGTGGCTGAACAGTAGCCGGTGGAGTAGCGCGCGGTGGAGGCTGGGTGAACAGGAGCCCGTGGATGAACAGTCCCCGGTGGAGGCTGGAGGAGGTCGACGATGGATGAACAGTAGCCCGTGGAGGCTTGAGGAGATCGACGGTGGAGATGAACAATATCCCGTGGAGTCCCGTTTTGCGATACACCACACCCCTCCCGATGAGCAGGACCCCCGTTTCGACCGTACTGCTCCAACACAAGTCTGATTCGTCCATTTGTGGTACGTCACACCCCTCCCGATCAACAGGACCCCGTTTCGACCGTAGGAGGTCCAACACAAGTCTGTTTCCTCCGTTTTGTGGTACGCTAGACCCCTCCCGATGAACAGGATCTCGTTTCGAACGTGGGCGGTCTAACATAAGGCCGTTTCCTCCATTCTGCAGTACGCCAGGCCAGTTTCCATCGCCTATTCCGTCCAAGCCCTCCCGATGAACACGATGACGCATTCCGTTCCGACCCAGCCGGTTGGCTCCCCATGAACACGACGACGACGCTGTTACTCCGTTCCGATCCAGCCATGTATACGAGCCCTGGCCATACGTATGCGCGAGTAGGCGTTCGAGACCCCGCCCGTATGTACGTACATGGTCGTAATTTCTTTCTTGCACACTGGCCGTTGTACGTACGTGTACATGCTACGTGCACGCCTCTACTACGACACTTGCGTGCCTCTACATCCACCAGTATGTACGTACACGTTCGCGACCAGAATGACAACGCTACGTACGCTTTGACCAGGTGGGTCCCGACTATCAGGCACTTCCTTGCGTGCGAAGATGTAGATGGTGGGTCCCAGCATTCAGGGGGGCGAATCGTTTTTTTTTTTTGCCCGGACGCACTTCCTTGTGTGCGATGATGTAGCTGGTGGGTCCCGGCGGTCAGGGGGAAACGTTTTTTCACGAAATACGATGGCCCATCCGGTGGGTCCCTACTGTCAGGTGGAGGAATAATTATTTTGCGCGTAATAAGGAGGCAGTTCCTTGCGGCCACCATGGACCTAGCTGTCAGACTCTCCACGTAAGTACTCTTCCGATGGAAGTCGTTCCTTGACCACGTTGACCACGCCGCGCGGAGAGCACCAGGGCGGTGGACGACGGCGAGGCCTAGGAATGGGACGACGTGGAGCCGGGGAAGACACGGCAGTGGAAGCCTGCGCGGAGAGGAGTACGAGGGTTCACTGGTTCGGCTGCGGTGTGCGGCTGCCGTCGCTGCAGGGCCTGGCCAGCGGTGGGAATAGTAGGGGCGGTGAGGCCTCCGCGGCAGCACAGCCGGCCACGGGAGGCAAGAGCATGCGGCACGACCGGCGCTGCTTTGGGCGGCTGGAGCAAGAAGACCAGTGGTTGAAGAAGCACTATGGTCGTTAGATGGACATCGTACGGTCACTGGAGCTAGAATCATTCATATTGACTAAGTTGACAAAGCCCTCCATCCCCGTCAACTTAGTAGGCCCACAAGTCAGCCTCCCACCAAGGTGGGTCCTAGCTAGCAGGGGGAGTATTCATTTTTTTGTGCGTAATAAGGAGGCACTTCCTGTGGGTCCGAGCTAACAGCGGGGGGAATGTTTTTTTCGCAAAATACATGGCCCGTCCGGTGGGTCCCAGCAATCAGGGGGAATTTTTTTTCGCGAAATACTGGTGGCCCGTCCGGTGGGTCCCTGCTGTCTGGTGGAGGAATAATTATTTTCCACGTAATAAGGATGCACTTCCTTGCGGCTGCCGTGGACCCAGCTGTCAGCCTCTCCACGTACAGTACTCTTCCGATGGAAGTCGATCATTGACCACACTGACCACGCCGCGCCGAGAGCACCACGGTGGTGGACGACGGCGAGGCCTAGGAAGGGGACGATGTGGAGCCGGGGAAGACGCGGCAGTGGATGCCCACGCGGAGAGGAGTACGAGGGTTCACTGGTTCGGCTGCGGTGTGAGGCTGTCGTCGTCGCAGAATAACAGGTGGTGTGGGTGAGTGGAGGGATGGCCTGGCCAATGGTGGGAGTAGTATGGGGGCGGTGAGGCCTCCGCTGCAGCACAGCCGGCCACGAGAGGCAGGAGCAGGCGGCACGACCGGCGCTGCTTTGGGCAGCTGGAGCAAGAAGACCACAGGTTGAAGAAGCACTATGGCCGTTGGATGGACATCATACGGTCACTGGAGTATTGACTAAGTTGACAAAGCCCTCCGTCCCCGTCAACTTAGTAGGCCCACAAGTCAGCCACACAATATGGTGGGTCCCAGCTAGCAGGGGGTATTCATTTTTTGGGCGTAATAAGGAGACACTTCCTTGCGTGCGAAGATATAGCTAGTGGGTCCGACCTGTCAGCGGGGGGAACGTTTTTTCGCGAAATACAGAGGCCCTTCCTGTGGGTCCTAGCTGTCAGGTGGAGGAATCATTATTTTGCGCTTAATAAGGAGGCATTTCCTTGCATGCGACCGTGGACCCAGCTATCAGCCTCTCCACGTACAGTCCACTTCCGATAGATGTCGTTCATTGACCACGTTGACCAGGACGCGCCGAGAGCACCAGGGCGGTGGACGACGGCGAGTCCTAGGAAGGGAACGACACGGAGCCAGGGAATACTCGGTAGTTGTTTCCCACGCGAAGGAGTATGAGGGTTTACTGGTTTGTCTGCCATCCCCGGAGAATAACAACAGGTGTGGGTGAGTAGAGGGATGGCTAGGCCAGCGATGGGAGTACGGTGGGGCCGTGAGGCCTGCGCGGCATCATAGCCGTTCGTGGGAGGAGGGAGCAGGCAGTCCAGCCGGTGCTTGTTCGAGCGGCTGGAGCACGAAGAGCAGAGATTGAAGAAGCACAACAGCCATTTGATGGACATCCAACAGTCACTGCTCTCGTGTATTGACTAAGTTGACAGGGCGTTGCGTGCACATCAACCTTTTTTTATGAAAGCATACGCGTCAACCTGTAGTAGGCGCACAAGTCAGCCTCAAATCTGTGGAAAATAGCATACAACCCATCTGCCATTATTTCTAATAACGTACAACCCATTTGCTAATTCTTAGGAATTTTTTGGAGCCCATCTTCTTTTTGTTAGCATTACACCCCATATTGTGGCCACGGTTAAAAAGTATACGAAAATTTGCATATTTCGGTGCGGTCAACTGTTTTTAATCCAGAAATATCGATTCACATTCAAACTATTTTGAAAAATAATTTATATAAATATAAAATCCAAATAATTGTCCACGCATAAAAATCAATGGAATTTAAAATCTTCTAATGAAAAAAAATTGAAACTAATTCCTGGTTTGATGTGTTTTAAAAATGTACAGCCCATTTCTGGGCAAACCAAATGAAACTCTCCTTGTCTTGAAAGATTTGCAGCCCAGCAGGGCTGATAAAGCAAGTAGGCCATGTTTGGGTATTTCTTTTAAAAAAATAGAACTGGGCTAGCCATTTTCAGCAAGAAAAAAACACAACTGGGCTCATAATGTGGTAAACATGAATAAATCTCTGGCTAGACGGGCCACAGCCCCCGCACAACCCCGTTGTTACCCTTCGCTATAACTAGTATAAATAACAACTGCTTGTTCCTCAAAAAAAACTATGCGACCTGCTGGGCCCCTGGTGTCAGCCGCTCGTAGTGTAATTCTCTCATTTATTGACTACATTGACAATGGCATGAGCCCCAGATGTCCAACCATTAGGAGGAACCATAATTTTGGGCTTGTAATATAGAGGCACTTGATTGAGTACTATCATGACGCTGGTGGATCCCTACTGTCATCCTCTCCATGTACATTCATCTCTTTGTTCCTCTCGGTTGTTGACGACGTTGATAACGCAAGAGGGCGGCGCACCGCACACGGCGAGTGAACCAAGGCCACAAGGCGGAGGACAACAGCGAGGCCTCGAACGGAACAGATAGGAGCCGCGGAAGATGTGTCGGTCCAGTCGCAGGCAGAGGGGAGTACGAGGGTTGACTGGTTCGGGTGCGGGTGCGTGTTGGGGCCAACGTCGCCGAAGAATAACAGGACATGTGGGGGAATAGAGGGAGGGACTGGCCAACGTTGGAGGGTACGTACGGTAGGGCGGCGGAGGCGCAGCCAGCCATGGGAGGCGGGAGCAGGCGGAGCCGACGGGGTGGTTTTGTTTGGGCGGCTGGAGGAAGAAGAAGACAAGAGATAGAAGATACACGACAGATGTTGGATGTCAATCCAACGGCTGGTAGGCAGAATCGTTTATTGACTGGCTAGTAAGTCGACACCACCTTGGATAGGCTATTTCCTCGCGGGTCCCAAATGCCAGAATCCAAATCCGTCACAATCATGCAGCCTTTCCTATGAAAATGTGCAGCCAATTTGATGTGCTAGTTCGAAATAAGTTTGTGGGTGTGGTGGGGGCTAATCACTTGGCTTCTGTAATGCACAGTGAGCTCAAGCATCCGGCGAGAGTGATGTTATTTCCCTTGGTTGGGATTTGTTACAATATTTCACTCTAAATTAAACGAATGGCAAGCCATTTGCCTTGTTTCAAAGAAAATATGACAGTCACAGCCGAGTTGAAAAGGGCAGGAAACATCTAACTCCAGCTTAAAAACTGTAGAAAAGCATGAGGGTTAATTGTTCATCAGGTTTACAAAAAAACCAAGGTTGAAAAGGGCAAGAACATCTAACTCCAGCACTGTTTTTGGCAGTCACAGTCAAATGGATCGGTCAGGTCCATAGAATGAACATCCTGGGTCGTAAAATTTACTAGATTATGACCACAATATGTTGTAAATAGAAGCCCGACACGTTCAGAAGCTCTTTTGCCCACCTAAAACTCCTTTTTTTGCTCTTCTACATACCCATCCTTCAAAACCATACTGCTGATAAACTTAAGCCTGATGGACAATAGTAACCTCACATTCAGCAGGAAGAATGTGACAAATCTAGTGTTTGCACGGTTGGCTACATATCGTTCTAGCGTTATTGTCTTCAATCGAATCTCATGAGAAGTGAGAAAATCCCGATGCTTACGAATCCACCGATTGGTTCTAACTTTCCTACCCCGTCATGTTGCCTAAATAGACATGCAAATTGAAAACAGTTAAGGTCTAAAAAAAGAGTGTCGAAAGAGCAACAGCTGAACGGTTAATTCTGGTACACTATATGCGGGCTTCCAATGTGCGTGAAATTATCACCTTTATATACAACTTCTACAGACATGGAAAGCATTGCAGCAAGCCAATAATCTTGTTCAGATCAAACTATTCATTTGGATATATAAGATTTTGACAGAATCCAGCACCATTGATAGGCCATCCATGGAGAAACTCTTCACTGGGCATAATATTAGTACAAAATGTGTACTCCAAGATGATATATAACTTATGCGCAGAAATTTAAAATGCAGCTTATGGTTACAAGTGTAGATGATAATATAAAGTACCTAAGGAACTGTGGAGCCAAACACCATATTGAAATGAGCACAGAGATGCCTATCACAGCATGTTCTTACATCAAACTATTGTTCTTGTGTATCCTACATCTATCACTTATGATGAGACAGTCACGCGCGTGTGTTAATATGAGACGCAATACTCTTATAAAGAATGCAATTTCATCCTCTCCACATGATTCTCAAGAAACAGCAAGCCTAAATGAAGATATTGAACGTAGCTCTATACTTGAAGACCGCACTTCCCCTACACCACCATCACAGGTGCTTGCTCTAACTTCGCAGTGTGATATGTGGTTGCATGTTGCATACGGCGACTAGCTTGTAATGCTTCTAATTAGGGTAAATTGCATCTGCTTAGTTTACACACTATACCTGTGAATATGACATGCCTTCCTATTTTTGGTACACACTACATCTATGTGTTAACCTTGTTCTTACATGAAACTACCTCTCTTCTGTATCATGCATCAATCACTTACGATGAGTCACCTTTATTCATTGCATATTGCATATTATTTCTAGCCTGTTGCCATGTATTGCTTCTAATTTGGTCAAATTCATTTGTTAGGGCACCCTTTTAATTTGGCAGAGTGATATTAGTTTCATCTTTCATATGGTTTCCAGCTTGCATTGATTCTAACAAGTTCAAGAACCTTGTGCTTAATTTACACTTTATACATCGTACATGTCAATATGTCACGCCGTCCGATTTTTCATACATATTCCATCCTCCTATCATGCGTCTGCCTTACATGAAAGTAGTGTTCGTCAGTATCATGTACCAATGAGTTCTGAAGAGCAAATTTTATTCCTTTTTCTTGTGGGTTTGACTTGACAAGGCAAAATCAATAAAGAGGAAGGAAAATAGTAAGGAAGGCGATGATGGTGGTCCTCTACAGCAACATAAACGGGGCATCTGTACCGATTCTCCTTGTACTGATAGTGCATTACAAGGTCCAAGTCTCCGCTCCCCTACTCCACCATCCAAGGTGCTTGCTCAAACTTGGCAGTGTGATATCTGGTTGCATGTTGCATATGGTGTCTAGATCGTATTGCTCCTAATTAGTGTAAATTGCATCTGCTTAGCTTACACATGATACATGTGAATATGACACGCTTTCCTGTTTTTGGTACATACTATATCTGTCTATCACACCATGTTCTTACATGAAACTACTCTTCTTGTGTATCCTGCATCAGTCACTTATGATGGGACACCTTTAAGTTGGCAGTGTGATATTGGTTTGCGTCTTGAATATGATTTCTAGCATGTATTTCTTCTAGTTTGATGAACGCCACCTATGACGAGAAAGTTTTAACTTGGCAGAGTGATATTGATTGCACCTTCCATATGGTGTCTAGTTTGCAGTGCTTCTAATTTGTTGAAGTGCCTTCTGCTTAGTTACCACATCATAGGTGTGAATATGTCGAGTCGTGCATTTTTTCGTACATATTCCATCCTTGTATCATGACTTTGCCTTTCATTAGAGTAGTGTTCGTTAGTATCATGCATGAATGTGTTCTGAAGAGTGAATTATATTCCATTTTCTTGTCGGTATGACCTCACAATGCAAAATCAATAAAGCTGAAGGAAATTGGCAAGGCATTGGATGATGGTGGTCCTTCCGAGCAACTGAAACGGAGGTTCTCTACAGATTCTACTCCGCCATCCTCCCAACAAGATTCGCAAGACAACGCAAGGCTAGACAGTCAACGTAGATGTGTAGATGATGAGCACATCTCCCCTACTCCACCATCACAGGTGCTTGCTCTAACTTGGCACTATTATATGTGGTTGCATCTTGCGTATGATGTCTAGCTTGTATTGCTTCTAACTTTGTTGAATTGCATCTGCTTACTTTAGACATAATGCCTGTGAATATGACATGTGTTCCTGTTTCTACATCAGACTAGTGTTCTTGCATATCCCGCATCAGTCACTTATGATAAGGCACCTTTAAGTCACCATTGTGATATTGGTTGTGTTGGGGATATTACTACTGGGCGTAAACCGGCCTATCTGGGCCGGGTTAAATTCATCAGTAGTTCAAAGGTGTTAAAGCCCAAGGAGGCAGATAAGGGCTTAAGGCCCGTAGTCGGTTTAAGACTTGTGGCCGCAAACCGGCATTTGTATATAAACTTGTACTATAAGATAGGAATAAGGAGAGACCAACCCGGAAACGAATATGAACCAGTGTTGGGACTCTGTGAACCAACAGGCGTCACCCGTGTATATAAGGGGATGACCCGGCGGCGGTTCAAGGACAACAGACAATAACTCGAGACTTAGGCAAAGCTTGTTTGCTCCCTAGTCATCGAAACCCCATCAATTCCATCACAACTAGACGTAGGCTTTTACCTTCATCGAAGGGGCCGAACTAGTATAAACTCTCTTGCATCCCTGTGTCCGCTTTAACCCCTTCAAGCTAACCCGTTGCGATGGCTCCACGACTAAGTCCTTTCCTGAGGACATCTGCCGTGACAAAACCACGACAGTTGGCGCCCACCGTGGGGCTATCGCACGATGGTTTGAAGTTCTTGGAGGGCCGCTTCGAAGGACTCGAGGGCTACGCTATGGGACGGATGACTAAGAGTCATCGCGGCAAGCTCTACATCGACGATGCAGGCTGGGGCCCCGAGGCCGGCTCAATTGAGTACGGGTACCGGGCCCCCTTTGGTGGCATACACGTTTTCATCGGCAAGATCGATGAACCGGGCCCTGAGCCGGACATCTGCACCGACCTCGTCGAAACGGCTCAACGTGCGCGATCTGCCCAGGTTAAACCGGCTGTGAAGCGTGCCTTCGTGGGAGTCATCCATGGAGGAAGTTATGAGGATAGATCGAAATCTGGTGGCGAGACCGTCGTTTACTCCGGCGACGAGTCCTCAATCGGAGAAACTGAATCTCTGTATCAGCTACAAGATGGCCGGATTGGGGGCTGTTCCGATGGCGACAGTATTCCGGACCCCTCTGATCTGCCCAACCGGGTTGGAATATTCATGGCCGGTACACAAGCAGTGCTTCATTCTTCGACCGCTGCGGCAATGATCTCCGTTTCAGTAGCGGCGACGGCTGCCGGGGCAGGAGGCCCTGTGCGCCCGCCGGATCAAGTTTTATCGGATCTGTTTGATGCGTTGGCTACGCTTATGGCAGAGGCTAACCCGGCGGATCAGGACGCCCACAACAAGGAGATTGCAAAGGTAAGGGAACAAATCACTCAGGCCAAGGCGGACCTAGCAGCTGAAAATACCAGGATGACTGCAGAGCGGGCCGCTTTAGATGCGCAAGCCTACAGGCTGATGTTGGACCAGAACGCGTCGCATGAAGTCATGAAGAGGAAGTACTGATCTCGTTTGCCTTCGGTTTTCGAAGCCAGAGACCTCTTCAACACCCCAGGAGCGGGAACCAGTAATCCGCCGGTGATAAACCGGGCGGAAGCTCCTCGGACGGGCGTGCCGGTTCAGCCCCGTTTGACGGATCTGCCTCATCATAACACTGTTGTACCTCAGGCTGTTCCAACACCTCCGGGTCACTACTCCAACCCGATGGACAACCTTGTTGCAGCTGCTGCACGGTTGGAGGCCATTCCAATTGAAGGTGATTCGCCGCAGGCGGTAGAGACGCGCCGGGTCAAGGAGCTTCTTAGGACAGCTTTGGTCCAACAGGAAGCATACTCGCACAGTCGCGACCAGATCCACTCTACCCCTCGTCCAAGCCGGAGCTATAGCAGGCATATGGATGAACCGGCCGTATCAAGTAATGCACGACGTGGAGCACCCCGCAGTAACAACCCGGCGGGTGGTGCTGATAATGCTCAGGAAGTGGTGGACCGGGCCCGAGTGCGCAGGGAGGCCGAGTTAGCCGCACAGTATCAGGCTCGGCAGTTTACGTCGGTTCGTCCAACTACCTCGGTCGAGCCTGGTGTTACTTCTAGTTCTTTGGGGGTGCCTTGCCTTGTCCCCGCTTTACATAATGTGCGCCTGCCCAACGATTTCAAGGGCCCGCGCAAGGTACCAAATTACACGGCGGATCAACCTCCAAAGACATGGGTGGAGAGCTATGAGATGGCCATGGAGATGCTTGATGTGGATGATGCAGCATGTGCGAAGTACTTCACCATGATGCTCGAAGGAACAGCCCGTACTTGGCTAAAAAGCTTACCGGCCAATTCTATCAGTTCATGGACCCAATTACGAGCCTGATTTATCAGTAATTTCAAGGATACATGTAAGCAGCCTATGTCAATAGTGGACTTGGCAGCCTGTGTCCAGGAGGAAGGAGAATCGACGACCCATTGGGTACGCCGGGTCTCGCAAGTTCTGCATTCATCAGACCGCATCAATGCTGACACCGCGGTTATAACCCTAGAAGGCAACTGTCGGTTTGGGCCCCTAAAGTTGAAGTTAGGACGGATGAAGCGCCATTGCACTGGTATGGGGACCCTCATGGCTGCACTAGTGAAGTAGGTAGATTCTGATAGTACCAAGGATCCCGAGTCTGATGATGATAAGACAGGGAAGGGAAAGAAGAACAGCAACTCCAAGGGGCAGCAGCATCACTTGGCAGGTAATGGTAGTGGAAGCAAGCGTAAAGCGGATGGCAACATGGACTTCGTGGCTAATACCAACGCGTAGGACAAGGGCCAGCGACGCAAGGGTAAACCGCTGAATCGTGGTGGGGCGCCTAACCCTAGCCCGGACCGCCTAAATTATCTATTGGACCAGCCCTGTCCAAAGCATGGGACGAAGGAGGTGCCGGCCAACCACCTTTGGAAGGATTGCTACATTATGCAGGAGTTTAAGGATTCCAATGCTTTCCGGTATGATCACGGCTCCGGTGGTGGTTCAGGATCCGGGCCGGGTTACGGTGGAGGAAACTCCGGTTCAGGATTTAATGGTAATCCGGGCGGACATAACAATCAAATTAACCAGGGCGGTTACAACCAGCAGCAGCAACAGTCGGGTTACCAGAACAACCCAAAGCAGTTGAATAGTGGGCAGTACCATGTCTTCACCACTAGCTTGGATAAGCGAGACCGGAAGGTTCAGAAGCGGGCAGTAAACTCTGTTGAACCGGCCGTACCCCGTTATCTACGCTGGTCTGAGCAGCCAATTGTATGGAGCAGAGAGGATCACCCACCCCGGGTTGATAACCCGGGTCAGCTAGCATTGGTGGTGGCCCCTCAGGTGGGAGGTTATAAGTTCACCAAGGTACTCATGGATGGAGGGAGCAGCATTAATATCTTATACTATGAGACCTTCCGCCATATGGGGCTAACAGATAAAAATCTTAAACCGTCCAATACGGTATTCCATGGTGTGGTACCTGGTCAGTCAGCATATCCTGTGGGCAAGATAGCTCTGGAGGTGGCCTTTGGAGATGACCATGATTCCAGGTCGGAGACATTGACGTTTGAAGTGGTAAAAATCCAAAGTCCATATCACGCCCTGTTTGGGCGACCGGCCTATGCCATGTTTATGGCACGACCTTGTTATGTGTATTTGCAGCTCAAGATGCCGGGTCACAAGGGGACGATAACGGTTCATGGAAGCCGTAAAGTCGCTTTGGAGTGCGAGGAAGGAGATGCGGCCGACGCAGACTCGGTTTGTGCCGCAGAAGAGCTGAAATATTATAAAGGCAATGTTGATCCGGTGGACATGACTCCATTGAAGAAGCCAACTACGGAGCATGATCCAGCCTTGAAGTTCAAATCGGCAGCTGAGACTAAGCTTGTTGACTTCGTGCCTGGCGATTCGTCCAAGCAGTTCAGTATCAGTGCCAATTTGGATCCGAAATAGGAAAGCGCGCTCATCGAGTTCATCCGTGAGAATCGGGACAAGTTTGCATGGAAGCCCTCTGACATGCCAGGTGTACCGAGGCAACTCGCTGAGCACACTCTTAATGTGGATCCTAAGTACAAACCGGTGAAACAGTTCCTCCGCCGGTTTAATGAAGAAAGGCGCAAAGCTATTGGAGAAGAGGTAGCCAGGCTCTTGGCAGCTGGCTTTATTGTTGAAGTTTTCCACCCTGAGTGGCTGGCTAATCCGGTGCTAGTCCTTAAGAAAAACGGCACATGGCGCATGTGTGTGGATTACACAGATCTTAACAAGGCTTGTCCAGCAGATCCCTTTGCCCTCCCCCGTATTGATCAAATTATTGATGCTACGGCGGGTTGTGAGCGTTTGAGTTTTTCGGATGCATATTCCGGTTATCATCAGATCAAGATGGCAGTTAAAGACCAAGAGAAGTGTAGGATCAGAAGTATGTCTAGAGGGGGGTGATTAGACTACTTGACCAAATAAAAGCTATGCCTTTTCCCAATTTTAGTTCTTGGCAGATTTTAGCTACTTTAGGAAATGTCAAGCAATCATCACACAATTCAAGCAAGCATGCCAAGAGTATATAGGCAGCGGAAAGCAAAGCATGCAACTTGCAAGAATGTAAAGGGAAGGGTTTGGAGAATTCAAACGCTATTGGAGACACGGATGTTTTTCCCGTGGTTCGGATAGGTGGTGCTATCCTACATCCACGTTAGTGGAGACTTCAACCCACGAAGGGTAACGGTTGCGCGAGTCCACGGAGGGCTCCACCCACGAAGGGTCCACGAAGAAGCAACCTTGTCTATCCCACCATGGCCATCGCCCACGAAGGACTTGCCTCACTAGCGGTAGATCTTCACGAAGTAGGCGATCTCCTTGCCCTTACAAACTCCTTGGTTCAACTCCACAATTTTGTCGGAGGCTCCCATGTGACACCTAGCCAATCTAGGAGACACCACTCTCCAAGAAGTAACAAATGGTGTATTGATGATGAACTCCTTGCTCTTGTGCTTCAAATGATAGTCTCCCCAACACTCAACTCTCTCTCTCACAGGATTTGGATTTGGTGGAAAGAAGATTTGAGTGGAAAGCAACTTGGGAAAGGCTAGAGATAAAGATCCATATGGTAGGAATGGAATATCTTGGTCTCAACACATGAGTAGGTGGTTCTCTCTCAGAACATATGAGTTGGAAGTGTAGATGTGTTCTGATGGCTCTCTCCACGAATGAAGAGGAGGTGGAGGGGTATATATAGCCTCCACACAAAATCCAACCGTTACACACAATTTACCAATCTCGGTGGGACCGAATCAACAAACTCGGTCGGACCGAAAAGGTAAACCTAGTGACCGTTAGAGATTTTCGGTGGGACTGACATGCATCTCGGTAGGACCGATGTGGTTAGGGATTTGGCATAACGTAATCTCGGTGAGACCGATTACACAAACTCGGTGAGACCGATTTGGTAATAAGCTAACCAGAGAGTTGGTCAGGCAAACTCGGTGGGACCGATTTGCTCTTTCGGTGAGACCGAAAAGTTACAAAAGGGAAACAGAGAGTTTGCATTGCAATCTTGGTGGGACCGATTGGCTCTTTCGGTGAGACCGAAAAGTTACGAAAGGGAAACAGAGAGGTTGCAATCCCATCTCGGTGAGACCGAGATCCCTATCGGTAGAACCGATTTGCTAGGGTTTTGGCAATGGCTTATGACATATGAAACTCGGTGGCGCCGGATAGAAAGAATCGGTATGACCGAATTTGGCTTAGGGTTTAGGTCATAAGTGGATATGGGAAAGTAGCTGAGGATTTTGGAGCATATCATGAAGCACATAAGGCAAATAGCTCATTAAGCAACACCTCATCCCTCCTTGATAGTTTTGGCTTTTCCTATGGACTCAATGTGATCTTGGATCACTAAAATATAAAATGAAGAGTCTTGGGCTTGAAGCTTTAGCCAATCCTTTGTCCTTAGCATTTTGAGGGTTCCACTTTCACAATCCATGCCATGCCAATCATTGAGCTTTCCTGAAATAATTGTCTTGGAATAGCATTAGCTCAATGAGCTATATGTTGTTATGAATTACCAAAACCACCTAGGGATAGTTGCACTTTCAATCTCCCCCTTTTTGGTAATTGATGACAACATATAGATCAAAGCTTCGACAAATGATAATAAGAATGAATTACATCGTCGCTTTGAGAAGTATGTGATAAGTAAGAGCTCCCCCTAAATTTGTGCATATTTAAAATTTGCTTTGGACTGCAAATGCACAAAGAGTTAGAATCATGGGTTACTCTTCCATGTCACATACATCTTGGTGGAGCACTCAAAATGATAAATAATGAAATACATGCACTCATCACCAAGGCAAAGTGAATGACCACATAAGATAGATGGGATATATCAAACATTGCATAAGTGTAGCTTATGATCAAACACATGATCATCAATGTCTCACAAGCATAATAAAGTATCTCGACCAAAAGCAAACAATTGTATCAAAGACCACCAAATAAAACAAGAGAGAAAAACCAACACTCTCTCTCTCTCTCTCGAAGCCTATGATCTATACATCTTCTCCCCCTTTGGCAACAAGTTACCAAAAAGTTCCTAGAAAATGCATAGTGCTATATCGACACTCAGGCTTGGTCTTCAGGTGGTGGTGGAGTCTGGATCACTCCAAGGACGAAGGCTTCTATTGATGCTGATGTAGTTGGAGCTGAGGTGGATGCTGGAGCAGGCTGGGTTGATGCTGCGGCTGGAGCTGAGGCTGTTGCTCTTGTGTCTGGAACTGGCACTGCACTGGACCTCTGAGCACGTGGCACTCTAGCAAACGCATATGTGGTAGTCTTCCCTCTCCTCTCCTGCATGTCATCCTGGAGCTGCTCTACTTCTGTCTGTATCTCTGTCACCTTGATGTCCAAGTCATAGAACTTCTGTTCTACGATCCTCTCTAGGCTTGCCTGGTTCTGAGTTAGGTTGGCCAAACATTTCTCAATCCGCGGGGTGGATGCAATCAGGTAACTGAGTTGTTCTTGCTTAGTCTTCAAGAAGTATTCTGATGCCTCCTCTTGAGTTGGCATCCTAGCAGCTTTCTCCTTTCTTGCCTTCTCCTTTTGAGCTTGAGCATGGGCTGAAGATGGATCATCCTTGTTCATCACAACTTCATTATCTTCAAACTCAGGATGAATAGGAAGATGTTCCTTATCCAACAGATAGATGCCTGTGCCCATCTTGGAGTTGATGAGTTCCTAGATCTGAGGAGCATATCCACAGCTTCTCTTCTGGTCTGCTGCTGTCCTCTTGATTGTCTCAATCATCAGGCTCATGACTTTGAACTTTTGAGGCACATCAAAGATATGAAGCAGGTTGATAGCATGGCCTCTGATCATCTTGTGATCTCCAGACTTGGGCAATAGAGTATGCCTTAAGATCCAGTTGATAGTGGGCAGTCCTGACAGAAGGTAATGTACAGATCCATACTTGAAGGTTTCAAGTGCTTTGTCAGGGATCTCTTTGTACATGTTGATCATTGAGTTGTGGTCCATCTTCTTCTTGGAGTAGACATCCAAGTCATCTTCACTCTCTTCGGGGGCATTGATCAGTTGAGCCCATTCTGCAACAGTTGATTGGTACCTTGTACCTTCAGACATCCATGTGATCCTCCCATCGGGGTAAAAATGTGATGTGGAGTAGAACTGCATGATAAGTTCCTCGTTCCACTTTGTGAGCTTTTTCCCAACAAAGTCTGCTACCCCACAAGCTCTGAAGCTATCCTGCACTCCTGGGAAGTGCTCTTTATTGTCCTGGATATACTGCCAATCCACCCATCTCATGTCACAGACAATTGGCTTCTTGTCCAACAGGATTGTCTCATAGAAGTCCTGTTGTTCCTTTGTGTGGAACCTGTAGTCCACAGCAGTCCTTCTCCTGGTAGCATAAGGATCTTCTGCTCTCCACTTTCTCAATCCAGAGTCTCTCCTTATGTTCATGTCCTCAGCCACAGGATGAGCATCATTGTGGTCTGGGATTTTGGGCTTCAACTTCCTCAACACTTGCCCTTCTTCCTCTTCTGCAACATCAGGCACTGGGGCCTTGTTCTTCTCAGCAGCTGGAATACTCCTTGTATTCCTCTTGGGTTTTTGCTTTGGAGCTGTCTTGGGGGCTTCCTTGGGTTTGGATGCAGCTGCCCCTGACCTTATAGCATCACCCATTAGCTTGGGTGCCTTGGGTGCTGGTGCAGCACCTTCCTCTTCCTCTTCTTCATCAGAATCTTTCCTCATAGAGGGCTTGCCAATGACTCTGGCAATGGTAGATCTTGCTCTCTTCTTTTTCTTGCCCTGGCCAATGTCTTCTCCTTCAGATTCCATTGTGAACTTCATGGTTTCCTCAGGTACAGCCTTCCTAGGCTTGGAGGTTGGAACTCTTCTAGCAGGTGCTTTCTTCTGCATTCCTGGTTTAGTGGCTGCAGCTGAGCCATACTCTTTCTTCAGCACAACTCTCTTGGAGGTTGCCTCCTCCTCTGCCACATAATCTTCATCTTCAGAATCAGAATTCCTCTTTCTTCTCTGTCTGGTGGCAGCCTTTGGCAGATTGCTGGGAGTGCTTCTGCTGCCATCATCTGATGAGCTTGAGGGACTAGTGCCCTCACTCATATGCACAAGCTGCTCGGACTGATTTTGGCTGTCACTCTGGTCTGACATGTTGAACAGGCTGACTGTTGACTGCTGACCCTGTGAATAGTTTATAGATGAGGTAGAACAGATGAACATCACAAAAGACAGAGATTTTTGCAAAAGAATGATTCAAAAACTTAGTTTTAGTTTCCCACAAAAAGCATTTCGGATCTACCGATTTCTAAACTCGGTGATACCGAAGCAGCATTTGGAACCTAAACTAGTGAACTCGGTCAGACCGAGTCACAGTTCGGTGGCACCGAGACTGCTAGGGTTTCACAAAGTTCAAAAATCGGTCACACCGATTAGTTACACACGGTCAGACCGAGTTTCACTTGTGCAATGGCATAGGCCAAATTGGTGGGACCGAGTTTTTCAACTCGGTGGGTCCGAGATGGTTTCGGCGGAAACCTAACCCTAAAATTTTCGAATCAAACCTAATCTATGGATTCTTTGACTGGATAGGAGTTTAACAATCGTGGCAAAGATCATTATGATCACAATGTGCTAGGAATCAGATTGAGGAATAGCACAAAGATCGAGTCCGTACCCTAGTTCGGTGGAGACTAGCTACGGCGGCAATGGCGGAGGTCATTTCCGTTGACGGCGACGGAGACCAGCGACTGGAGGCTGCTGGCGGCGAGAAGACGATCCGGAGACCACGTCGGCAGAGCGAGCTATGGCGCGGGCGAAGGGGTTCGGAGAAATTTCCAAATTTTTGCCCGTGTCTATATATAGCCCGACCCTGTCGGTGTGACCGAGTGGAACAACTCGGTGGCACCGAGATGCAAAACTGTATATAGTTATTGCAACTCGGTGTGACCGAATGGTTCAAATCGGTTGCACCGAGATCATAAACGTAGATCAACTTGATGATCTCGGTAGGACCAAAAGTGGAGTATCGGTCAGACCGAGAATCATAAAGAGGTTTTGGAAGTTTAAGTCTATGACCAATCGGGGACTCCGAGTGCTCCTCACACAGAGTGGTTCAAATTTGACTTGATCAATTTTGTGATGTAGCATGAATAGAGTTTGAGACGAGAAAAGAATAGATAGCTAGAGGAGGTTCTTAGGCATTCTTGTCCATCCACTTGGCAAAAGAAAAGATAAAGCCAAACAATCAAAATAACAAGTGGATGTCCTCGAATGAGTAAAATATGCAATCAGCATGCTCACACAATAAAATGGCAATAAAAATATGTGACAAAGCATGCACAACCAATTCTAGCATCTATCAAGCAATTGGCGATGACTAGGTCATCTATATATGAGTATATTGACTTAGAAGTCAAATGAGAACACTTGATCATAGGTCATACTCATCGTTTAAGCTCAAGTGGGGTTACCACTTTTACATAAAACATTGTTGTGTTCACATCATCAGAGTTGCTTTAGCTCAAGTCTTAGAGTAAAGCTCCCCCTAGATGTGATATCCCCCCTAAGAGGGATGAACTAACCTTGGGTTTTGTCGATGATGACTTCATGTAGATGTTGAAGATGTGGATGCTCTATGTTGATGTAGATCACTTGGAGCTATCCTTTTGAGTGAATTGCACTTTCAATACCTACATGGGTTAGTCCCACAAGGAACAAGCAAGTATATCCATATACATAGAGTGATGCACATGCAAAATGATGTCTATGAAAGCTTTTAGGTTACCTTGTCCCTTGACTTACCAACAAGAGGGTTTGTGACTCCTTGAACTAGTGCAAGATGTGGAAGTTGATTGCACGTGTTCTTGCCAAAATGATAAGAGTGAAGTAAGTTGGCGAAGTCACCCTCAAGAACTTTCTAGTTCTTCTACTTTTGGATCCACACCATCTTGATGGGAATCCTTGGAGTTGTAGTCGTACTTGATGAAGTGGAACTTGAAGTAGTCTTGGGAATCCACTTGACTGAGGTCTTAGGAGCTTCTTCAAATGCATCTATTTCCTCTTGAAGCTTGTCCTTGCCTTTTTGCTTGTAGTCTTGTGGTGGAAGATCATCTTGAGTTTGTGTTCCCTTGAAAGAAGTTGGATCATACTTCTCTTGTTGAGGGACAAACTTTGTCTTGGGTTATTGATCTTCTTCCCACTCAACTCCATTGGCATTGAACTTTCGTTCAAAACCAACACCTTGATTCTTCCGGTGCCTTCCTTGCTTGCATACAATCTCCTCGAATTGCTTACTTCCGGCAAGGCTTTTGTACACACCTTTCTCTATAATTTCCTTCAATATGCTATTTTCTTGCTCAAGTGTAACTTGGCTAAGAGAATCATTAGTGGAATCAAGAGAAATACTAGAAGCAACAATATTGGATTTAACATGATCATTGTTACTACTAGAGAAAGAATCTTTCTTGTTACTAGATTTGACTTGAGGCATGTAAGTGGATAAGAGTAAACGTTTGGCAATGTAAGAACAACTTTTCTTGCGGAGATCATCATTGATTGCCTTTAAAAGCTCATGCTCTTGCTCAAGATTGAGCTTTTCAAAGCGTAACTTCTCATGAGCCCTTAAAAGTTCTCAATGATCTTCGAAGATAGTTTCATGAGCTAACTTAAGAGTGTTTAGTTCTTTACTTAGAACCTCAATTTTCTCCTTATCATTGTCATTCGTTTTAGCATGATTAATTGATGTTTCATCATAGGATTCATCACTAGAGTTGTCAACAAGTAAATCATCATCGCCTAACAAGTCATCTTCATCACTACTAAAATCAACATACTCAGGGTGAGTTACCTTAGGACCTTTGGCCATGAAGCATCTTCCAATTCCTTCGTTTGGTGAATCAAATATGTCGTAGGAGTTGGTTGACACAAGTGCTAGTCCGGCAACACCTTCAACTTGAGTATATTTGGAGTCGGAGTGATAACTTCTCTCAGAGTGATTGTCGGAGTCGGAGCCGGATACCCATTCACCAACATGATCTTGATGTCTTTGTTTTATGTAGCTCCTTGATGATTTTTCCTTCCTTTCCGAATCCTTGCTTCTCCGTGAGTGTCTTCGTTCATAACGATCATCTCTACTCCTTCTCTCTCGTGATGGTGATTCCTCTCTTTTGCTTCTTATTTTTGGAGAATCTTCTCTTCTTTTGTAGGGAGCCGTACACTCATTGGAATAGTGTCTGGGTCTTCCACAATTGTAGCAATTTCGCTCTCGACTAGAAGATCTTTTGTCATTATAGGACCTTGACTTGGAGCTTCTATCTTTGCTTCTACTCTTGTAGAACTTGTTGAAGTTCTTCACCATTAAGCTCAATTCTTCATTGAAGTTTTGTTTCTCACTTGATGATGTGGGGGCTTCACATGAGGCTTTGTAAGCACCACTTGATTTGTTGTGAAGTTCCTCTTTGTCCTTGAGTGACATCTCATGAGCAACAATTCTTCCAATGACTTCCGTTGGCTTGAGACTTTTGTAATTGGGCATCATTTGGATCAATGTACACACGGTATCATATTTTCCATCCAAGGCTCTTAGGATCTTCTTGATGATGAATCTGTCGGTCATCTCTTCACTCCCTAAGCCGGCAATCTCATTTGTGATAAGAGCAAGCCTAGAGTACATTTCAGCGACACCTTCACCATCCTTCATTTTGAACTTGTCAAGTTGACTTTGAAGCACATCCAATTTGGATTTCTTGACGGAGTCGGTACCTTCGTGCATATCAATCAAAGTATCCCAAATTTCCTTTGTATTCTCAAGACGGCTGATTTTGTTGAATTCTTCGGGGCACAGTCCGTTGAAGAGAATATCACAAGCTTGAGCGTTGTATTGTAGCCTCTTCAACTCATCCGCGGTAGCTTCACGGTTTGGTTCTTTCCCTTCGAAGAAGTCACCTTGCAAACCAACACACACAATAGCCCAAACGGCAGGGTTATGTCCAAGAATATGCATTTTCATTTTATGCTTCCAACTAGCAAAGTTAGTACCATCAAAGTAAGGACCTCTACGGTGATAATTTCCCTCACTAGATGTCATACTCTCCTAGGTTGTGAAACCAAAGCTATGACCACCAAAAGCTATGGGAATCAAAGCAAGTGGAGACCAAAGCTCTGATACCACTTGTAGGATCGGAAGTATGTCTAGAGGAGGGGTGATTAGACTACTTGACCAAATAAAAGCTATGCCTTTTCCCAATTTTAGTTCTTGGCAGATTTTAGCTACTTTAGGACAAGTCAAGCAATCATCACACAATTCAAGCAAGCATGCAAAGTGTATATAGGCAACGGAAAGTAAAGCATGCAACTTGCAAGAATGTAAAGGGAAGGGTTTGGAGAATTCAAACGCTATTGGAGACACGGATGTTTTTCCCGTGGTTCGGATAGGTGGTGCTATCCTACATCCACGTTAGTGGAGACTTCAACCCACGAAGGGTAACGGTTGCGCGAGTCCACGGAGGGCTCCACCCATGAAGGGTCCACGAAGAAGCAACCTTGTCTATCCCACCATGGCCATCGCCCACGAAGGACTTGCCTCACTAGCGGTAGATCTTCACGAAGTAGGCGATCTCCTTGCCCTTACAAACTCCTTGGTTCAACTCCACAATCTTGTCGGAGGCTCCCAAGTGACACCTAGCCAATCTAGGAGACAACACTCTCCAAGAAGTAACAAATGGTGTATTGATGATGAACTCCTTGCTCTTGTGCTTCAAATGATAGTCTCCCCAACACTCAACTCTCTCTCACAGGATTTGGATTTGGTGGAAAGAAGATTTGAGTGGAAAGCAACTTGGGAAAGGCTAGAGATAAAGATTCATATGGTAGGAATGGAATATCTTGGTCTCAACACATGAGTAGGTGGTTCTCTCTCAGAACATATGAGTTGGAAGTGTAGATGTGTTCTGATGGCTCTCTCCACGAATGAAGAGGAGGTGGAGGGGTATATATAGCCTCCACAAAAAATCCAACCGTTACACACAATTTACCAATCTCGGTGGGACCGAATCAACAAACTCGGTCGGACCGAAAAGGTAAACCTAGTGACCGTTAGAGATTTTCGGTGGGACTGACATGCATCTCGGTAGGACCGATGTGGTTAGGGTTTTGGCATAACGTAATCTCGGTGAGACCGATTACACAAACTCAGTGAGACTGATTTGGTAATAAGCTAACCAGAGAGTTGGTCAGGCAAACTCGGTGGGACCGATTTGCTCTTTCGGTGAGACCGAAAAGTTACAAAAGGGAAACAGAGAGTTTGCATTGCAATCTTGGTGGGACCGATTGGCTCTTTCGGTGAGACCGAAAAGTTACGAAAGGGAAACAGAGAGGTTGCAATCCCATCTCGGTGAGACCGAGATCCCTATCGGTAGAACCGATTTGCTAGGGTTTTGGCAATGGCTTATGACATATGAAACTCGGTGGCGCCGGATAGAAAGAATCGGTATGACCGAATTTGGCTTAGGGTTTAGGTCATAAGTGGATATGGGAAAGTAGCTGAGGATTTTGGAGCATATCATGAAGCACATAAGGCAAATAGCTCATTAAGCAACACCTCATCCCTCCTTGATAGTATTGGCTTTTTCTATGGACTCAATGTGATCTTGGATCACTAAAATATAAAATGAAGAGTCTTGGGCTTGAAGCTTTAGCCAATCCTTTGTCCTTAGCATTTTGAGGGTTCCACTTTCACAATCCATGCCATGCCAATCATTGAGCTTTCCTGAAATAATTGTCTTGGAATAGCAGTAGCTCAATGAGCTATATGTTGTTATGAATTACCAAAACCACCTAGGGATAGTTGCACTTTCAAGAAGACAGCGTTCATAACTCCCTTTGGAGCTTTCTGCTATGTGTCTATGCCCTTCGGGCTCAAGAGTGCCCAGGCAACTTATGAGCGGTGTGTACAGAATTGCCTTCATAAACAGATTGGCCGTAATGTACATGCCTATGTGGATGATATCATGGTTAAGTCAAGGGATAAGGAGACTCTGGTTGACGATTTGAAGGAAACATTTGATATCCTGAGGACGTACAAGATGATGCTCAATCCGGCCAAGTGTGTCTTTGGTGTACCGACAGGCAAGTTATTGGGTTTTCTGGTGTCCAACAGGGGAATCGAGGCTAATCCGGAGAAGATCACAGCCATCACCTCCTTGGCTAAACCAAAGTATATCAATGATGTTCAACGCTTGGCTGGCCCGATTGCCGCGTTGAGCCGGTTTATGAGCCGCCTTGGTGAGAAGGCAATCCCTTTGTATCAGATGTTGAAAAAGACGGATCATTTTGTCTAGAGTTCTGCTGCTGATAAAGCATTTGAGGATTTAAAGCGGCAGTTGGCCAATCCGCCTGTACTCGCTGCTCCAATTGACAAGGAGCCATTGCTGTTATATGTTGCTGCTAATGCTCGTGCAGTCAGTGTGGCTATTGTGGTGGAGCGCAAGGAGGCAGGCAAGGAGCATCCGGTTCAGCGTCCGGTTTACTATATCAGCGAGGTACTTATTGAATCCAAGCAAAGGTATCCGCATTGGCAGAAGCTGGTATATGGAGTTTTCATGGCGAGCCGGAAGCTTAAGCAGTACTTCCAAGGGCACCCCATCACAGTGGTTAGTTCTGCTCCCTTGGGAGATATCATCCAGAACCGGGAAGCGACTGGCCGGATTTCCAAGTGGGCTATAGAGCTTGGGCCACACGGATTGAAATACGTGCCACGGACAGCGGTCAAGTCTCAAGCCCTGGTTGATTTCATCAATGATTGGACAGAACTGCAAGCGCCTGAAGAGAAGCCGGATCACACATATTGGACTATCCATTTTGACGGATCCAGGCAATTGGAGGGCTCGGGGGCTGGAGTCGTATTAACTTCCCCACTAGGTGATAAGTTTTGTTACGTTCTCCGCTTAATGTTCCCTTGTACTAACAATGCAGCTGAGTATGAAGCCTTACTCCATGGTCTCCGGATGGCTAAGGAAATGAATCTAAGCCGAGTTAAGTGCTTCGGTGACTCAGACCTGGTGGCTCAACAGGTGTCTGGCACTTGGGATTCCAAGGACCCACTCATGGTTGCATATCGTCGTGAGGTGGATATTGTTGCAGGTCACTTCAAAGGCTATCAGGTGGACCACGTGGACCGCCGGAAGAATGAAGCGGCGGACGCCTTAAGCCGGCTGGCCTCTCAACGTAAACTGGTCCCGCCCAATGTTTTTCTCGATGTGCTGCACAACCCGTCGGTCAAGCTCCCTGGTGAAGCGGATTTGGCTATTCCTGATCCGGAGGCTCAATTGGTGGCAGCTCTTCATGTCATTCCGGATTGGACGCTTCCTTACCTTGCGTACATGAACCGGGGCGAGTTACCAGAGGATGAGACTCTGGCCCGGCAGATAATCTGGCGATCCAAGTCCATGACTATTGTCAACGGCGAGTTGCATCATTGCAATGTGTCAGGGGCGTTTCAGCGATGTGTGTCTCCTGAAGAAGGCTGTGAAATTTTGCGTGAGATCCACGAAGGAGACTGTGGTCATCACGCCGGTTCAAAATCTTTGGTAGCTAAAGCATCCCGCCATGGCTTTTATTGGTTGACTGCTCATGTTGATGCGGAAGATCTGGTCAAGCGATGTGACGGTTGCCAAAAGTTCTCAAGACGTGCTCATGTGCCGGCTCAAGAATTGAGAATGATTCCAATCACTTGGCCGTTTGCAACTTGGGGGCTGGATATGGTTGGACCTTTCAAAAGGTCCAAGGATAAGAAGACCCACCTCCTGGTGGTTGTTGACAAGTTTACAAAGTGGGTGGAGGCAGAACCCGTTAGCAAGTGTGATGCGGCCACGGCAGTTCAGTTCATCAAAAAAGTGATTTTCCGGTTTGGCTTTCCACACAGTATCATTACAGATAATGGTACCAATTTGTCCAAGGGTGCCATGAAGGAGTTTTGCGAACTTGAGCACATCCGACTTGACATTTCATCAGTAGCCCACCCACAGTCCAATGGTCAAGCAGAAAGGGCTAATCAAGAGATCTTGAGAGGCATCAAACCCCGGCTTATGGTTCCTTTGCAGAGAACACCGGGTTGTTGGGTAGAAGAGTTACCATCTGTGTTATGGAGCATCAATACTACACCCAACGGATCAACAGGATACACAACGTTCTTCATGGTCTACGGAGCGGAGGCGTTTCTCCCCAGTGATATCCGTCATGACTCACCTCGTGTGGCGGCTTATGTTGAAGCGGACAACGAGACAGCACGGCAAGATGCTTTGGACCTGTTGGATGAAGAGTGTGACATAGCAGCTGCCCGCTCGGCGATTTACCAACAGGATCTTCGTCGTTATCACAGTCGCCGAGTCAGAACCAGAACCTTTCAAGAGGGAGATTTGGTGCTTCGGCTCATCCAAGATCAGACTGATATGCATAAGTTATCCCCACCTTGGGAGGGACCTTTTGTGGTCAACAAGAATCTGCATAACGGGTCATACTATCTGATCGATATTTGAGAGCATAAAGACTCACGTACATCAGAGGAGGAGACCAATAGGCCGTGGAACATAGCTCATCTTCGGCCTTACTATACTTGAGCCATCGGCTCTACTTATGTACATATTATGACAGTGTATATATTATGATTAATATAATAAACTGGAACCTCATCTAAAGCGGGGTATCTGTTCTTTTACATCATGTGTGGTTACACGGAGTTGTTCTGTCTTAAAGCGGCCCCCGGTTTACCCCTTGAATTTGCTTTTTAAAAGCTTTATAACATCACTTGGGGGCTTGGTCGTATCCGAACCAATGCAACACCTTTTGATAGGCGAAAGCCACCAGATCACTTGCGGACATGGTCAAGTCTGAACCAGTCACGCCTCTTGATCGGCCTAAGGCCACAGAATCACTTGGGGGCTTGGTCGAACCCGAACCATTGCCACGCCTCTTGAACGTCATAATGCCACTGTTTCATTTGGGGACCTGGCTGACTTGAACCATAGCTACGCCTATCGGGGGCTTGGTCGTGTCCGACCATGGTAACGCCATTTGATCGGCTCAAATAAACCTCTTTTTGCAAACGGTTTTATCATTGCCTTTGCTTGAAAATTTTCTTTGATAGATATTTCTTTATTTTTGTTGCGTTTTTAAGCCGACAAAGTTTTAAACCGGTTCAAACTGTCAATTGACAGAACACGGTTCATTTTTAATCCGGAGACTATTTGCTCGGTTTGATTTTCTGTTCACATCCCATTATGGAATGACACGGTGTTTATCATAACCCGGCACGGTTTACATGGTAAACCGGCATTACATACACAGGAGCTATTTTCTCCTTCGACGGTATAGGTTTATACACTTCCGTTTCAAGATTGGCCAAGCCAACTTCATGCCCAACGATGGCAGGTATTTTGTATCACAAGATTTGATCATATACCTAAATTTCATTGCATATATATACAAAGTTCATAATCCGTCTGGCGGTACAACCGCCTTGGCGGTTTAAGATTTTGTGATTGCAGGAAAAATAGATTGGAAGTTTTGATCATTCAAAAGAAGTGTAAGTACCAGTACTTATGCACGAAGGCATATCAAAAGCAAGAGTATTGGCTATCCTATTACAAGGCAACATGGTGCCCAAAAAAGATCATTGTCTTTTCGACGGAATATAAAAGTGCAGCAATTTAAACCGGCCTCCGGTTCAAGCTTGGTCGCCGGCCTGGCCTGATGGTTGCGGGTCATCTTGCGCTGCTTCAGCTTCTGCTTCCTTACCCAGTGGCTGGAAATCAACAGTTGTCCAGTCGATTCCCATTAAGGCTTGAAAGACAGCTTCATCATTGATCAGCAACGACGGTTCAATATCAGGAGCGTAAGTATGCTTACAGATTGGAGGGATCAGATTCTCCGCTTCAGGAATTGGTGCAGCCACTCGTTTGTTCTGGTTATCATATTGGGCTTGATAATGAGACAAGTCTGCCTCTTCCACCAATTGACAAGCTAGAGGGCGCACCTCCCGGTTTATCGCTCTTAGATCCTCCTCACTGAACTCTGATCCATCTTCCTTCAAGTGGGGATAGCCTTGAGCCGCTTCAACAGGATCAAAATCCGGCACCCACACTTTTGCCCGGATTAAGGCATTGATAGCACCGGTTCGAGCAGCAGATTTTTTCAGCTCTTCAACCCGGGCAGGAAGAAAAGACAGTCTTTTCAGGGTGTCTTGGATCAAGGTGGGCGCCGGATTATTGTGGGACGTAGTTGAGAAGATCTGTTGCGCGCCAGTATACAATTGCTCTACATTGTATAGGCAGCTTTCAAATTCTTCCGCACATCTGACCCCAAGTGACCAATGCGTGTCCCTGCAACATTACAAAGGATTCACAAACCGGACAAATCATAATAAGGCCGAATTACTACAGAAATCAAGAAAACTTACCAAAGATGGCGGCAGTCATGGCATGCACTTGCCGCTTTATGCTGGTCAGTTCATCTACCACCGGTTTAACTGCGGCTTCGGTGTTTTCAACTCGCTTAGTCAAAGCGGCCTTCTCAGTGGCCCAGTCCGATCGCTCTTTCTTGAAGTCCTCCTTAAGCTGTTCCATGACGCTTAAAGCGTTGGTCAACTCCTCTTTTGCTTTTGAGGTTTCAGCTTGCTGGGACTTCAGATTTTCTTGAAGATCGGCGAGTTGGCTTTCTTTTGTCTTCAGCTCAGCCTGCATACAGACAGTCATATGATTCAGAAAGCAGTACAAGAATTGAAGTACCAACCACATAACAAGTTATGCACTTGGCACTTGGGGGCTAATGCATATTTGATCTTCATCTTTCAATTGATTATAAAGTCCCAAGATCAATACAAGTATTCAACTTGGCACTTGGGGGCTAATGGCTATTTGCTCGAATAAGTTCTGATGCTGCGATCTCAACTACTTAAAGTCCCGGTTTAACTACACTAAGTTGAACCGGCCCTTGGGGGCTACATCAGCGAAATTCTGAAGCATTGAGATTTATATTAGCAAGTCCCGGTTTGAATGAAGATTCTAAACCGGCCCTTGGGGGCTAGGAGAATTAACAGGATTGAAATATCCAAGCAGGAAAAAGCACATGGAAGTTACCTCAAATTTTTCTTTCATCATATTCACCAGACCGGCTTCATAATCACGGCTAGTATACAGCCGGTTCAGGTAGCCGGAATGAAGATCTTGGGCATTCAGAGCAAACATTCCACTTACCTTTGCCAATGGCAGCAAATTCTTCTTTGGCAGTATGCTTGGATAAGGCGACAGGATTGCTTGGCTCTGTACAGCCAATGCCAGTAATCACAACATCATCATCCTTAGCATCACCGGTTTGCACTGGGGCAGTTGGTTTATCAGCAGGCCGGGATGGACTGGTGGATCTCTCAATCCTGATGGGGCTTGTAGGCTGGTCAACAGGGCCTGAGGTATCAATAGGCCTTTCTTCAGCAATGAAGTCGTCATCTTGCGGTGGTGGGTCGTTGGGTATATCTTCACGAATAGCCGCTTCAAGATCTGGTGTTTTATCCGGTTCAGGGACGGTGTTCTCCTCGGCCGCTTTATCCAGGCGGGCCTTCTTGCTCGGCCTAGGCTTGGCCCTGAAAGGAGTAACAAAAGTCAAATACAGTATATGTTACAAAGTAATACACCAGAAACATTATGATAAGTATAGCTTACCCAAGCACCGTTTTGAGCGGTGGCAGCTGAGTAGCCGATGACTCACCAGAGAATGAATGGAAAGTAACATGATAATCGGAGTCAGATGGATTAAGAGGTTGACGAAAACAACCCGCTTTAGGACAAGCACTGACAAGCAAATTAGAGACCTCTAAACGGCGTTTCCGAACCGGACTGTTCGGTAAACCGGTGGAGCTAACTACCTGGCCGCTATGCCGGGTTGTGCGGCGAGCTTCGTGTTGTTGGGTCTTCATAAGAAAGTTGGGATCCAAGTAAGCAAGAGGATGAGAAAATTTAACCTTCCGGTTTGCCTGACGGATTTTTAGCGAAGGCAAAGGGTTTGAATCGGAAGAGAAAGTAATTGCCTCTGCAGCATCAGCATGGCTGACTTCAGCATCATCCTGACAAATATCATCATCAATAAGGCGTGTGAAAAATAAGCCAAGTGAATCAAGCTCTACCTCAAGGTCCGGATTACCCACATCATCATCAGCTGCTGGATCAGAAGATGCAGTGGTTTTCTTCCTGTGGGCAGACCTCTTCACGACTTTAGTCTTTGGCCGGTTTGGTCTTTCCGGTTTGTCTGGTTTTTCTGGTTTCTCCTGTGGAAGCTTCTTGCTCCAAAATGGATCATCGCCCTGTTTAAATAGAAGTTGATGTTAAGTAATGGGCAGATATAGCAAATGACAGGCTCAGTAAAAAGTAAAATTAAAATCTTACAGCTGGCGGTTTGTTGCTGGCACAGAAGGGAAGCAGGCCAGTTCGAGCACAGATGTGTTCCGGTTCGTTCAACATTTTCTTCATAGCTTCTGTGACTTCATCATCTGTGAGTTGGATGTTAACATGTCGCAGTGGGTCATCGACACTGCCAGTATATTCGCACATCAAACCGGAGCGCTGACTGAGAGGCAGTATGCTCCACAATATCCAACATCGAGCAAGATCAACTCCTGTTAAACCATTAGCCATGAAGGCCCTGAGTTTGGAAAGTTGAGGAGCATATTTACTTCTCTCCTTGGCAGTCAACCTTTGTGGAAAAGGATGGGTATTGCTTAGTCGCTCCGGACGAAAGCCAGGCAAAGGATTGTCATCAGCAGGGGAGGTGTCTTTGCAATAGAACCATGTTTTATTCCACTCTTTGGGATGGTTGTGCAGTCTAGCGTGAGGATAAGTGACCTCTTTTCTTTTCTGAATAGCCACACCACCCAATTCCGTATTGGAACCATCAGTAAACTCTGTGCGGTGGTTTAGATGGAAGCAGTCTCTGAACAGCTCAACTGTGGGTTCCTCTTGAAAGAACACCTCACAGAGCACTTGGAAGTGACATATGTTGGTAACAGAGTTGGGGCCAGTGTCTTGCGGGCGGAGTTGAAAATTGGCTAAGACATCCCGGTAGAATTTTGAACCGGGCGGATTAAAGCCCCGGGCTAAGTGATCTGCGAAAACGACGACCTCTCCCTCTTGAGGTGTGGGAGGACATTCTGCACCGGGGACCCTCCAATGGATAGTGTCTTTGTTGCTTAAAGTGCCGGTTAAGACTAAATTATTCAGTTGAGTTTCTGTGACGCGAGAAGGAACCCAATTGCACTCATATAATTGTTTGGCCATGGTGAAATCTACAAAATAAGTGATTCCGGTTCAAGAATGCGTTGGTTAAATGTACACTGGTATGTACAATGTTAAACCGGAGAGAGCTATATGTAAATCGGAGTTCTATGAAGCGACAGCATCTGGCTAAAGAGTTCTGGCGGTTCAACAAGGGGACTAATGGTATATACCGGTTTATTAATTTTTCTACACCGAGTTAAACCGCCTGATCTAAACATTGAAACAGCTGAGATTGCGGATGGATAAGTATGCAGAAACAGATTTCACAAGATTTTTCTACAGCATTGGATCTGAAGCAAGTTCAGAAAATAAAGAAAATAGTCAAAGGCTCAAAGCAGAACAGTATTGAATCGATGGGCAGAAATATATGTGAGATCTATGGTCTTGAGCATGAAACTAAAGACGGATACCAAAAGCTACCACTACACAGAGCAGGGATTCACAGATGCATCCAGGAGTGAGTATATGAACATGAACAGGCGATGAACACTGCAAGAACATGAAACCCTAGAACAGATCTATGTTCAGAAGAACAGAAGGCTTACTAGGGTTGAGGAAGACGCGGAAGGTCGCCGCGGTGCTCTGGTGCGTCCAGGTTGATGCAGCGGCCAAGGACGGTGCAGAGGGCGACGGCGGCGGTGGAGCTCTGAGGCTGGCGAGGCGAGGAAGACGAAGAAGAAGGGCATGAAGGGGAGAAAGGAAATGACCATTCGGTCCTATTTATAAGGCAAAAAGGGCATGTGTCAGGCGCGTGAATCAAGGGACCGTGAATTTTGGAAGTGGAGCTGTCGCCTCAGTTATTGTGGATCTATTAAACAAGAAGATATTATGGATACTTTGTTTATGACAGATGACGTCACTCCGGTTTATAGCAACCAGAGAAGGTGACATCACGGCGGGTCAACAACTACAAGAAGATGTTGAAGACGAAGATTTTTTATAAAAGATTGACATGAACCCGTTCAAAACAATCGGGGGCCTAATGTTGGGGATATTACTACTGGGCGTAAACCGGCCTATCTGGGTCGGGTTAACTTCATCAGTAGTTCAAAGGTGTTAAAGCCCAAGGAGGCAGATAAGGGCTTAAGGCCCGTAGTCGGTTTAAGACTTGTGGCCGTAAACCGGCGTTTGTATATAAACTTGTACTATAAGATAGGAATAAGGAGAGACCAACCCGGAAACGAATATGAACCGGTGTTGGGACTCTGTGAACCGACAGGCGTCACCCGTGTATATAAGGGGACGACCCGGCGGCGGTTCAAGGACAACAGACAATAACTCGAGACTTAGGCGAAGCATGTTTGCTCCCTAGTCATCGAAACCCCATCAATTCCATCACAACTAGACGTAGGCTTTTACCTTCATCGAAGGGGCCGAACTAGTATAAACTCTCTTGCGTCCCTGTGTCCACTTTAACCCCTTCAAGCTAACCCGTTGCGATGGCTCCACGACTAAGTCCTTTCCTGAGGACATCTGTCGTGACAAAACCACGACAGGTTGTGTCTCGCATATGATTTCTAGCATGTACTTCTTCTAATTTGTTGAAACGCCATACAGTCTGAACTTGGCAGAGTGATATTGGTTGCATCTTTCATATGGATGATGGTGAATTTGTTGAAATGCCTTCTGCTTAGTTACCACATCATAGGTGTGAATATGTCACGCCATCCTGTTTTTCATACATATTCTATCCTCGCATCATGTGTTTGCCTTTCATCCGAGTAGTGTTCGTCAGTATCATGCATGAATGAGTTCGAAAGAGCGAATTTTATTCCTTTTTCTTATCGGTTTGACTTCACAATGCAAAATCGTTACAGCTGAAGGAAATTAGTCCGGCAGTGGATGATGGTGGTCCTTCGGAGCAACTCAAACAGGGGGTCTCTATAGATTCTACTCCGCCATCCTCCCAACAAGATTTGCAAGACAACACAAGGCTGGACAGTCAACGTAGTTGTGTAGATGATGAGCACATCTCCCCTACTCCACCATCACAGGTGCTTGCTCTAACTTGGCACTATTATATGTGGTTGCATGTTGCATATGATGTTTAGCTTGTATTGCTTCTAACTTAAGTTGCATCTGCTTACTTTACACATAATGCCTGTGAATATGACACGTGTTCCTATTTCTAGAACATACGTGTACATGATGAGCACATCTCCCCTACTCCATCATTACAGGTGCTTGCTCTTACTTGGAACTGTTATATGTGGTTGCGTTTTCCGTATGATGTCTAGTTTGTATTGCTTCTGATTATGTTGAATTGCATCTGCGTAGCTTACAACTTATACCTGCAATGATCACTTACCCATGAGACGCGTTTAACTTGGGACTGTGATGTAGGTTGCATCTTGCATTGTCTTCTAGCTTGTACTGCTTCTAATTTCTTTAAATGGCACTTACGACGAGACAGTTTTTACCTGATAGAGTGATATTGGTTGCATGTTCATATTATGCCTAGCTTTCATTTCTTCTAATTTTGTTGAAATGCCTTCCGCTTACTGTTTTTCATACATATTCCATCCTCCTATCGTATGTGTGAATATGAAATGCTGTATTTTTTTGTATATATTCCATCCTCCTATCCTGCGCTTGCCTTACATCAAAGTAGTGTTCGTCTGTATCATGCATCAACCAGTTATGCAGAGCTAATTTTATTCATCTTCTTATGGTTTTGACTTCATAAGGCAATATCAAAAAATAGGAAGGAAAAGAGTAAGTTAGGGGATGTTGGTGGTCCTCCGCATCGACGAAAGCAGAGACTCTCTAGATTTGCCACTGCTACTGCTAATGAAGTTGAAGTCCCAAGTCTACATGATGAGTTCATCTCCCGTACTCCAGCATCGCAGGTGCTTGCTCTAAGTTGACGGTGTGATAATTGGTTTCATGTTGCATACGTTGTCTAGCCTGTATTTCTTCTATTTTGATCAAATTGCACCTGCTGAGTTTATATATTATACATGTGCATATGACATGGCTTTCTGTGTCTAGAATACACTGCATCTATCTATCATACCATGTTCTTACATCCAAGAACTGCTGTTGTGTATCCCACATCAGTCACTCATGATTGGACACTTTTAACATGGCAGTTTGATAGTGGTTGCATCTTGCATTGATTTCTACGTTGTACTGCTTCTAATTTTTCGAATTGCCACTTATGACAAGACACTTTTAACTTGGCATAGTAATATTGGTTGAATCTTTCATATGGTGTCTAGCTTGCATTACTTCTATTTTCTTAAAAATCCTTCTGCTTAGTTTGCACATCGTAGCTATGAATATGTCATGACGTCCTGTTTTCCTTACACATTCCATCCTCATACGGTTGTCTTACATCAAAGTATTGCTTGTTTGTATCATGCATCAATGAGCTCTGAAGAGCGATTTTATTCTTTTGTGTTGTGGGTACGGCTTGACATGGCAAAGTCAAAAAAGAGCAAGGAAAATAATATAGTAGGGAGTGCTGTTACTCATCGGGTGAAACGGAAAAGGATCTGTCGTCGAGATTCTGCTGGTACTTATAGTGCAGTAGAAGGTCCAAGTCCACCGGCTAAATCTACAAACACAGTATCACCTGCTCCACCAGCTGTAGCATCTGCTTCAACTGTACCAGCATCTCAACGAGTTACTCGTTCGTTTGCTCCGGAACTCGCCAGTTCCCAAGCTGCTTTCACACCTAACACTACTTCCGAAGCACTGCTGACACAAGAGGACTTGGCAAAATCAGATGAACCTCATGAGCATCAACACCAATACGGTACCTGACCGAGTCAAGTTGCAGTTGCATGCTCCTTTATATGTACTCTCACAGTTTGATGTACACTAACACTTTCCATATTCGTTGTTGAACTAGCACCACGGCGCAAGCAGAAACAGACATCAGGGATAATGCTTGACAGATTAACAAAATTTAAAGGAGGAAGAATGGAGATCCATTTTGAGGCAGGTTTAAAAAGGCCACGTGATGCTACAGAGTCAGCCAAGTTAGTATCAAAGGCAGCCGTTGCCGTTAGGTGTCATGCACGTATCCTCCCAACGTGGATCCAGTACAAGAATGAGAAAGACAATACCCAGTTTAACACCTTCCTTGACCACTTATCCGTAAGTAATGTTATTCATCGCAATTAGTAATATTGTCTTGCTCTGTCCCATACTTTCTAGCTTCCTCCTAATAAGACTCACATTCTTTTTTCAACAGATGAGGTTCAAGTTGGATCCGAAAGATGATGCAACTAAACAAGCATGTACTCATGTTTTTCAGTCTGCTCTGCGACAGTATCGATACCACCTTAGAAAATCTCACTTTGAAGGAAAGGCTAACAATGAATTGCCCAAACATCTCCAGTGGAATATATTACAGATGAAGACTTGACAGCCCTCGTTAAACACTGGTCTGATCCAAAGTATTAGGTAGGCTATATATATTTGATCAGACCACATATTGAACTTGTATTTATGTATGTGCCTTACAAGTGTATCTTCTTCTAGGCTAACTGTTTGAAGAACAAAACCAACCGTTCTAAAGTGAAATTCCAACAGACAACAGGATCTCGTTGAGGGAGTCCTGGATTAGGGGGTATCCGGACAGCGGACTGTATACTTCGTCTGGACTGTTGGAGCGTGAAGATACAAGACTCAAGACTACGTCCCGTGTCCGGATGGGACTCTCCTTTGCGTGGAAGACAAGCTTGGCGATACGAATATTATATTTCCTTCCTTGTAACCGACTCCGTGTAAACCCTAGCCCTCTCTGATGTCTATATAAACTGTAGAGTTTGGTCCTTAGGGGGACGATCACAATCATAATCATCATAGGCTAGCTTCTAGGGTTTAGCCTCTACGATCTCGTGGTAGATCAACTCTTGTACTACTCATATCATCAATATCAATCAAGCAGGAAGTAGGGTTTTACCTCCATCGAGAGGGCCCGAACCTGGGTAAACATTGTGTCCCTTGCCTCCTGTTACCATTAGCCCAAGATGCACAGATCGGGACCGCCTACCCGATATCCGCCGGTTTTGACACCGACATTTGTGCTTTCATTGAGAGTTCCTCTGTGTCATCGCTGCAAGGCTCGATGGCTCCTTCAATCATCGTCAACAACACGGTCCAGGGTGAGACTTTTCTCCCAGGACAGATCTTCGTGTTCGGCGGCTTCGCCTGCGGGCCAATTCGCTTGGCCAACTGGAGCAGATCAACAGCTACGCCCCTGGCCACCAGGTCAAGTTCGGAAACCTGAACTACACGGCCGATATCCGTGGAGACTTGATCTTCAACGGGTTTGGGCCTGCGCCAGGAGCGCCGGACAATCTCGATGAGCACGGCTTAGACCTGCTGTCGGACAACGCTCGGGATATCGCCCCTGAAGTAGCCCCGGACCTAAATCCGGAGAAGATTGCGTTGCCCAAGGACGCGTGGATGGACCCCGTCCCGCAGGCCGCACACTCATCGGCGGTAGAGCCGAACACAGGCCTCACCTCTAAAGAAGCCTGTAACACCAGACCCCCGGACTCGTATCCGGCTGTAGGTTCCAGTCCGCGCGCTCCCGAGCCCGCCGAGCCTGGTTGGGCTCCGGTAATGGAGTTCACCGCTGCGGATATGTTCCAGCACTCGCCCCTTGGTGACGTGCTGAACTCGTTAAAGTCTCTCTCTTTGTCAGGAGACTCATGGACAAACTATGTCCGGCCTGAGTGGGAAGCAGGCGACGAAGGAATTCGTTGCCCACCCACCACCCACTTCATTGCCACGGTCGATGATTTAACCGATGTGCTTGACTTCGACTCCAAAGACATCGACGGTATGGATGACGATGCAGGAGAAGAAAAGGAACCACCGCTCACGTGGCGGTGGACAGCCACCTCCTCATATGATATATATATGGTGGACACTCCGAAGGAAACCAATGGCGATGAGGCAATGGAGGATAACCCCTCAGGGAAGAAAGCAAAGCATGGGCATCGCCGGCGCCGCTCCAAGCCCCGCCACAGCAATACCGGCACAGGAGACAAAAACAATCCGGATGGTGCCGAAGAGGAATACAACCCTGATCAGCCTGCCTTCGAGCAGGCCGAGCGGGAAGATGGGCAGGTCAACCCAGACGAACAGGCGACGGACGGATATCCGGAGGAGGACAACTACATGCCCCCTCCGAAGATGAGGTTAGCCTCGGCGACGACGAGTTCGGCGTGCCTGGGGACCGCGTGGAGCAGGAGCGCTTTAAGCGCCGGCTTATGGCCACTGTGTGGAGCCTGAAAAAGAAGCAGCAGCAGCTCCAAGCTGATCAAGACCTGCTCACAGACAGATGGACTGAAGTCTTGGCAGCCGAGGAATATGGACTCGAGCGCCACACAGCTGACCGGCCACCTCGTGGCCGGGATAAAACGGCATATCAGCCCGAATACCAGCCCGCACCCCCACGCCAATACACTACGGCCTGGGACAATAGGCAAGACCTGCAAGATATACTGGAAAACAAAGCAGGACAACTAAGATTGATCTACAGATCGCGGGGGCACGCCCCAACACGCGACGACGACCGTCATGCCGGATACACCATCAACAAGTCCGGCCGGGCCGAATACAGCCACCCAGACCCATTCGAACTGCGCAGCCACATAGCCCAGCACAGAGGCGCCGCACACCCCCTCTGCTTCACTGACGAAGTGATGGATCATGAATTCCCATAAGGGTTCAAACCCGTAAACATCGAATCATACGATGGCACAACAAACCCCGCAGTATGGATCGAAGATTTCCTTCTCCACATTCACACGCCATCAAGTATCTCCCCCTTAAGCTCAAAGGACCCGCCCGTCACTGGCTAAACAGCCTGCCCGCAAATTCCACTGGCAGTTGGGAAAACCTGGAAGATGCGTTCCTCGACAACTTCCAGGGCACATACGTGCGACCACCGGACGCCGATGATTTGAGCCACATTACTCAACAGCCCGGAGAGTCAGCCAGGAAATTCTGGACTTGGTTCCTAACTAAAAAGAACCAAATAGTCGACTGTCCGGACGCCGAAGCCCTGGCAGCCTTTAAGCATAATATCCGTGATGAGTGGCTCGCCCGACACCTCGGCCAGGAACAACCCAAGTCCATGGCAGCACTCACGACACTAATGACCCGCTTTTGCGCGAGCGAGGACAGCTGGTTGGCTGGCAGTAGCACCACGCCACATTCTGGCACCTTGGATGTCCGCGACAATAACAGCAAGCCACGGCGCAACAGACATAAGCGACGAAACAACGGCGACAATGCTGAAGACACGGCAGTCAACGCCGGATTCAGCGGATCCAGATCCGGTCAGCGGAAAAAGCCGTTCAAAAGAAACAATCAGGGACCATCCAGTCTGGACCGCATACTGGAATGCTCGTGCCAAATTCATGGCACCCCGGACAAGCCAGCAAATCACCCTAATAGAGACTGGTGGGTGTTCAAACTGGCCGGTAAAATAAATGCCGAAAACAAGGACAAGGGGCTGCACAGCAACGATGACGATGAGCCCCGGCGTCCGAACACGGGGGGACAGAAGAAATTTCCTCCCCAGGTGAAAACGGTCAACATGATCTACGCCACCCACATTCCCAAATGGGAACGGAGGTGAGCACTTCGGGACGTCTATGCGATGGAGCCAGTCGCCCCAAAATTCAACCCATGGTCAGCCTGTCCGATGACCTTTGATCGTAGGGATCACCCTACCAGCATTCGTCATGGCGGTTCAGCCGCATTGGTCCTAGACCCAATCATTGACGGATTCCACCTCACGCGAGCCCTTATGGACGGCGGCAGCAGCCTGAACCTACTTTATCAGGACACAGTGCGCAAAATGGGCATCGACCCTTCAAGGATGAAGCCCCCCAAAACCACCTTCAAAGGTGTAATTCCAGGAGTAGAGGCCCGTTGCACGGGCTCTATAACATTGGAAGTGGTCTTCGGATCTCCGGATAACTTCTTAAGCGAAGAGTTAATCTTCGATATCGTCCCTTTCTGTAGTGGTTACCACGCACTGCTCGGACGAACCGCATTCGCTAGATTCAATGCGGTACCACACTATGCATACCTCAAGCTCAAGATGCTAGGACCGCGCGGGGTCATAACAGTCAACGGAAACATGGACCGCTCTCTATGTATAGAAGAACAAACTGCAGCCCTCGCGGCGGAAGTACAATGCGGCCTCCTCCGATAAACCACCAATCCGGCGATGACAACCTCGAACACCGTCAAGCGAGTCTGGAGCACCCCGCAACAGGATCACCAGGCACGTCAAGAGCGCGACTAGCTGTCCGGCCTCCGCTCAAGCCCCATCAAAGCAGCATTCATGCCACGCGTACACAATTACGCACTCAAAATATCATGGGCATAGGCGGAGGCGCAACAGTGACTCAGTCAACAGTGCGGTATAACCGCAACATACCTTCATAACCCTCCCTTTTTATCTTTCAGGACACTGCTTTAGGGCAGCCTCTTCAAAAGAGCCGGATTGTCGGACTTACACAGGAGAGAAAACCAAGGAGGCAACAGGCTTTGTGCACAAAGGAAATACCCAGGTGGAATCTGTTCACGATCGTTATACATGTTTTATATACCTACATGCAGCCTACCCTTGGATAGGACATGTTAAATAGTCCTATTCACTTCTGCTTAAACGCACTCAATGTAAACATACGCTTAAACGTATTATTCATTAATGGGAGATAATATATAGCGTCAGCTTATTAACCCTATTTTGCGCATTTTTCTTATAAATGTTCATTTAATATCGCATCCGTACACCTCGGTATGTTCAGTTTGCCAGGGGCTTCTTATGGCGACCCATAGTATGGCAAGACAAGTTCGAACACTTTCAACAGTGCGATACCCCGAACTTATAGCACTATATGCATCAGCTCTGAATCACGTCTTGGGTCAATAGTTGGGTTTGCCCGGCTCCCTTATTTTGGTACCTTACGTTCCGTTATATCGGCTAAGGTAGCGCAGGGAGAACTACTGCGATTGTGTCCCAGTTCTTCCGGACGAGCACCTTAGTAGAGAAAGCCGAAAACTGGCCGGCATGATGCGGCGGGAGCTGGTCGCTGTTCGAGAGGTCTTAAAATCCTTAAAGATTTTTTCCGCTTAAGGCGAGGAGTCGGCTTCGTCCGATTTAGGCATATATAGCGCCCCAATTCGGCTTTCCGAATTCTAGGGGCTTCGCCGAAGTTTAAAATTGTAGACTTCTATGGCTAAGTGAAAGTTATAAAGCCGCATAGTCCGATTGCCTTGTTCGCTGTGTGATATGTCTCCAACGTATCTATAATTTTTGATTGCTCCATGCTACTTTATCTATTGTTTTGGACTATAATGGGCTTTATTTTTCACTTTTATATTACTTTTGGGACTAACCTATTAACCGGAGGCCTAGCCCAGAATTGTTGTTTTTTCCTATTTCAGTGTTTCGAAGAAACGGAATGTCAGACGGAGTCCAAACGGAATGAAACCTTCGGAAACGTGATATTCTCACCGAACGTGATCCAAGAGACTTTGACCCTACTCCAAGGAGTGTCAGAGGCGGTCACGAGGGTGGGGGGCGCGCCCTCCCCCCTGGGCGCGCCCCCCTGCCTCGTGCCCCCCTGACGCTCCACTAACGTACTCCTTCCTCCTATATATACCTACGTACCCCCGACAGATCAGAAGGGGAGCCAAAAACCTAATTCCACCGCCGTAACTTCCTGTATCCATGAGATCCCATCTTGGGGCCTGTTCCGGAGCTCCGCCGGAGGGGGCATCTACCACGGAGGGCTTCTACATCATCACCATAGGCCCTCTGATGAAGTGTGAGTAGTTTACTTCAGACCTTCGGGTCCATAGTTAGTAGCTAGATGGCTTCTTCTCTCTCTTTGGATCTCAATACAATGTTCTCCCCCTCTCTCGTGGAGATCTATTCGATGTAATCTTCTTTTTGCGGTGTGTTTGTTTAGACCGATGAATTGTGGGTTTATGATCCAACTTATCTATGGGAAATATTTGATTCTTCTCTGAATTCTTTTATGTATGATTAAGTTATCTTTGCAAGTCTCTTCGAATTATCCGTTTGGTTTGGCCAACTAGATTGGTAGTTCTTGCAATGGGAGAAGTGCTTAGCTTTGGGTTCAATCTTGCGGTGACCTTACCCAGTGACAGAAAGGGTTGCAAGGCACGTATTGTATTATTGCCATCGAGGATAACAAGATGGGGTTTTTATCATATTGCATGAATTTATCCCTCTACATCACGTCATCTTGCTTAAGGCGTTACTCTGTTTATAACTTAATACTCTAGATGCATGCTGGATAGTGGTCGATGAGTGGAGTAATAGTAGTAGATGCAGAATCGTTTCGGTCTACTTGTCTCGGACGTGATGCCTATATACATGATCATTGCCTGGATAACCTCATAACTATGCTCAATTCTGTCAATTGCTCAACAGTAATTTGTTCACCCACCATAGAATACTTATGCTCTTGAGAGAAGCCACTAGTGAAACCTATGGCCCCCGGGTCTATTCTCATCATATCAATCTCCATCACTTTATTTACTTGCTTTGCTTTTACTTTTTACTTTGCATCTTTATACAAAAAATACCAAAAATATTATCTCTATCAGATCTCACCCTGGTAAGTGACTGTGAAGGGATTGACAACCCCTAATTGCGTTGGTTGCGAGTAGCTATCGTTTTGTGCAGGTACGAGGGACTTGCGCGTGGCCTCCTACTGGATTGATACCTTGGTTCTCAAAAACTGAGGGAAATACTTACGCTACTGTGTTGCATCATCCTCTCCTCTTCGGGGAAAACCAACGCAAGCTCAAGACGTAGCACTATGCCAGACACCTCCTTAAGGGACAAAACATTTGGATAAAGAGTGTCCGGGTTTTACCAGGAACACCCCGGTACTAGTTACGTGGGGGCGGAAGCCGACGACTGGCCTTCTTTCAGAATTCTATAAACAGCCTCATAGAAGGTAATATTTTAAATCAAAAAGCGCTACATAGCGCAAGTAACTTTGTCTTTATATTACAACAACGATAGAAGTACATTTACTCAAGGATCGTGTCCTTGGTACATTCATCGGCCACGAGACGAGCGCCTTTCATCATGCCATCATAATATTTTTCGGGGAAGCGATGCGCCTTGCCCTCCGGCGGCTCGTCCTTCGCCAGCTTCTCCGCATCCAGCTTGCCCCAGTGCCCCTTCACACGGGCAAAGGCCCGGCGGGCACCCTCAATGCAAACAGATCGCTTGATCACCTCAAGCCGCGAACAGGCATTTACCATCCGCTTGAAAAGGCCGAAGTAGCTAGTGGGCAGGGGCTCACCAGGCCACATCCGGACTATGAAATCTTTCATAGCCACTTCGGCCGCCCTATGGAGTTCAACCAACTGCTTCAGTTGGTCACTCAGAGGCATTGGGTGTTCGGCTCCAGCATACTAGGACCAGAACAACTTCTCCGTTGAGCTCCCCTCCTCGGCATGGTAGAACTCCGCCGCATCTGATATGCTGCGTGGCAGATCCGCGAATGCCCCTGGAGAGCTCCGAATTCGGGTAAGTAAAATAAACGCCTCCTCCACATGCTTGCTTTGCATAAAGAATGTCCTACCCGCCGCTATCTTCTTGGACGCCTGGGTTTCCTGCTATGCCTTTTCGGCTTCGGCCTTGGTGTCTTTCACACTCGCAAGGGCCTTCGCAAGCTCAGTCTCTTTCATCTTAAGATCATGCTCCAAGGACTCGAACTTCTTGCTGAGCTCCTGGAGCTCTTGCTGTACCTCACCAACTCTAGCATCTTGCTTTTCGCGCTCCTTGCGCTCCAAGTTCGCCTTGTCTTCGGCCTCGGACAGCGCTTTCTTCAGAGATGCCACTTTGGTGGTGGCCCCTATTGCAAAGTCACAACACTTTGTCGTTAGAATAACCAATTTTGTCTATCCTTTATTATATGAGAACGGGGAATCACAAACCTCTGTTCTCTTTGAGCTGCCTATTCGTGAGGCCGAGCTCTCCTTGCGCCTGCTCCAGGTCCCGTTTGAGTCTGGCGACCTCGGCCATGCGTACAGCAGCGGCAAGCAGCACTGCCTGCTTATCCACAGGCACACCTACTATTAGACTCCTGCGGATTTTAATTGACCCTTCGTTTGGCTCTTCTTTCCGAACACCAAACAGAGTATCAGGGGCTACTACCTATCGGGCGATAATTTTACATTTTTATTACTTACCTCAAAGCTCGTCAGGAGGCTGGTGCAGGCTTTGGTTAGTCCGCTCTTGGCAGACAGAACCTTCTGAATCACCGCACTCATAAGAGTACGGTGCTCTTCATCCATGGAAGCGCCGCGAAGCGCTTCCAGCAGACTATCCGATGCCTCTGGCATAACGTATGTCATCGGCACGGACGGCTCTCCCTCCCTAGCGAGGGGCCGCCTGCCCGAATCCTGAACCATCGAAGGTTTCGGCACAGTATCCGGCTGAGAGCCCGGCTTGTTGCGGCTCTCATCGGCACGGTCCGTGGGGATCCTGTACCCCGTGTGCCCGGCGTCTGGAATTCCACCTTGGGGCGTCCACAGAGTCACCTCCCCCTTCTCCGGGAGCCTTTGGGACAACACCTCCGTGTCATCCGCAGGCCGAGGAGTAGTGGTCGTTGGGTGCGAGTTCACCACTGAATCAGTCAAGGACCCATCCGAAGACGATACCTCGGGATGGATCCTAGCCGGACTACATATATGTTTGGCGTTATGAACAAGACTATGAAGCAAAGTCGCACTAAAGTACAATAGAGTGCGGATACTTACGATCTTGCTAGGGGCTTCCCCCTGGGCAGCCACCCCTCCTCGCTATAGGCGGCAGTGGTGGAGTAATCCGAAAGGGACGCCTTTCCCTTCTTGGACATCCTAGCCTCCCCCTCTAGGGCGGCCTTCCTCTTCTTCTCCTCCCCAGTGCGGGGAGGCAGAGTTTCTTTGTGTTTCCACCGAATCCGCGGGAGGAATCTGCCTCGTCGTCTTCGGACGACAAGGGTATAACGGCCTTGCGCCGGGGACCCTTCTCGGTCCCCTGGCCCGCCTTCTCAGGCCCCCCATCCTCTCCGGATGGGGCGTCCTCTTCCTCTTCTTCCTCCCCTTCGGGGGAGGAGTGTGCCTCGTCGTCTTCAAACGCGGCTTCCGGTACAACCTTACGCCAGAGACCCTCCCTGGTCCCCGGGACCTTCTTTTCGGCCTTCTTCTCCGGCGCCTTGTAGGGCGCCGGGACTAGCATCTCCGTTAGGAGAGCATCCGCTGGGCCTTCTGGCAGCGGAGCCGGACAGTCAATCCGCTCCGCCATCTCCACATACTCCTGACCAAATACACACAATGACTTAAGATTCCCCCATGAGTACATTTGGAAGAACTGAATCCGGTGGTAGTCTGAAAACTCACCAGACGGGGGGCCACGCGGCGTGAAGTCCGCGATCCATGGATGTGGGAGGAGGTACTTCGGAGGCCTTGAACAGCGCCTTACAGGCGCCTTTGTGCGTCATGTCGTAGAGATTTTGAAGCGTCTAGTGTTCGGCCGGGACGAACTCCCACAGATTAAAGGCCCGTCTTTGGCACGAAAGAACCCGGCGGACAAGCATGACCTGGACCATGTTGACAAGCTTGATTTTCTTGTCCTTCATATTCTTGATGAAATTTTGGAGTCCAGTCAGCTCTGCAGGTTCGCCCCAGGCCAGGCCCTTCCTTTCCCAGGAGGTGAGCCGCATGGGGGTTCCGGATCGGAATTCGGGGGCCGCCGCCCAGTTGGCGTCGCGCGGCTCGGTGATGTAGAACCACCCCGATTGCCACCCTTTCACGGTCTCCGCGAAGGATCCGTCAAACCAGGTGACGTGGGGCATCTTGCCCACCATGGCGCCTCCGCACTCCACTTGTTGGCCGCTCACGATCTTCGGCTTCACGCAGAAGATTTGTACCCACATGCCGAAGTGAGGCCTGATGCGGAGGAAGGCCTCACACACGACAATAAACGCCGAGATGTTGAAGACGAAATTTGGGGCTAGATCGTCGAAATCTAGCCCATAGTAGAACATGAGCCCGCGAACGAAGGGATGAAGTGGAAATCCCAGTTCATGCATAAAGTGGGCGAGAAATACGACCCTCTCATGGGGTTCCGGAGTTGGAGTGACCTGCCCTTTGTCTGGCAGCCGGTGCATGATGTCTGTGACCAAGTACCCGCCGCCCGAAGCTTCGCAATATGCTCCTCCTTCACGGTGGAGGACACCCACTTGCCTCCTGCTCCGGACATGTTTGGCTGTGCGGCAAAAGCGTGAACCAGAGCGCTGGAGCTCGAGGGTGTGGGAATGGATAAGCAGAGGCGAAGAATGATGCGCCTCCCCACCTTCCCGTTGAGAATCGCTTATTTCCCAAATGCCACAATTGATTGCGCGGTTGGGTTACCCATACTCGTATTGATGGAAATCCCGTGATAAGGGGACATGATCTCTGTTGTGACAAGACGTGCCAAGGAAACCGCCTCGCAATATGCGCTATGGCTAGTTGTGGGAAAACGATTTGAATAATGACCCGACCATAGTGTCATGTCACTTATTCTAAAGTTGTCCGCAGATTATATTTGTGAAATATCATTCTCTCTATGGTGGTGTATGAAGATCATCTTGCAGATCCGGACACGGTCTAAGTGTTCGATAATTATTTTGGAGTATTCGGAGATGGAACCCGCCTTGCAATGCCGAAGATAAAACTGCACGCCGGACTCATCGTCATTGAAGCCTGGTTCAGGGGCTACTGAGGGAGTCCTGGATTAGGGGGTATCCGGACAGCCGGACAGTATACTTCGTCCGAACTGTTGGAGCGTGAAGATACAAGACTCAAGACTATGTCCCGTGTCCGGATGGGACTCTCCTTTGCGTGGAAAACAAGCTTGGCGATCCGGATATTATATTTCCTTCCTTGTAACCGACTCCGTGTAAACCCTAGCCCTCTTCGGTGTCTATATAAACCGGAGAGTTTGGTCCTTAGGGGGACAATCACTATCATAATCATCATAGGCTAGCTTCTAGGGTTTAGCCTCTACGATCTCGTGGTAGATCAACTCTTGTACTACTCATATCATCAATATCAATCAAGCGGGAAGTAGGGTTTTACCTCCATCGAAAGGGCCTGAACCTGGGTAAGAATTGTGTCCCTTGCCTCCTGTTACGATTAGCCCAAGATGCACAGATCGGGGCCCCCTACCCGAGATCCGCCGGTTTTGACACCGACACTCGTAGCTATATTGCACGCTGCGAGGCTCTTGTAAATGTATAGTCTAGGTTTATCTTAGTAATGTATTCGTCCGAAAGCTTCATAGGAGCCCAACATGCCAACATTCGTCGGGCCCATTCCCATTGGGCTAAAAATGATTACGGGCCGAAATTGGCATGTAGCCCACTAAAAATATTTGGGCCTAAATCAGCATAAGCTTTCATATTTTTCTGGTAGGCATGTGCCCATAGTGGGCCTTTATCAGGCCTAAACATAATTTGGGCCCTCGGTAAAAATAGGCCGTTTACAGGTGTAAATATCTCGAGCCCATAAAAAACATGGGCCTTTAATAGACCGAAAGTGAGATTGGGCCCTGATTGTGCCAAATAACCCACTGGTCTTAGCAGGCCGAAATGGTGGCCCATTTACGATGCGGATCTTTGACAGGCCGAAATTCGGACGGGCCATAAATGCGCCGACCTAATACACGGGCCTTTAACAGGCCGGAACTTTGGTCGGGCTAGTTTATCGTCATTTTTATATGGGTCATTAATGGGCCCGATATGATGTTGGGCCACATATGGCCCATGGTTTTCGTCCGGCGTTAACATGCCGAAAATGACAACAGGCCGAAAGTGGCCCAAATCTATAGTGGGCCTCTAACAGGCAGAATATCGGACATGGTCGAATATGTCGGACATGGTCGTTAATGGGCCGAAAGTTTTGATGGCCAGTAAATGGGCCCAAATGAAGGAGGACATTTAACGGGCCGGAAATACACCGGGCTGTAATTCGGCCCAATTACTTAGCGGACTGCTAACGGGCCAGAAGTGACCATGGGCCTTTAGCTGGGCCGACCCATTATGGTCCCTAAATCTTATTGGCCTTCGGTTGGGCCGGCCCATTTAAACTTTATGGGCCACTTTCGGGCCGGTCCACATGTCAACATATCATAGGCCCATCTCGACCGTTGGATGATTGACACCTGTGCCAACGCGGAGCTGACGCGTGGATCCGTCAGCCAATGAGAATTTTACACGTGGAAAATCGGCATTGGTCGTGGCTGTTAGCGGGTTATCGGATCCAAAAACCAAACCCGATAGGTTAACAGCGGTTAACGGCATCCCGTTACAGTGGATGCCACATGTCGGTCACCCTTGACGAAAGCACTTCTATGACACGCGATTTATCGTCATGGAAGTGGACACTTCCGTGATGATAATTTTGGTAATGTCATGGAACACTTCTACGACAGCACATGTATGACTATCTTGATTCTGTCATAAAATCGTCATGGATGTACATGCATGACAGAAAACGCGACCTACTGTGACAAACAAGTATCATCACGGAAGTGTATTTTTTGTAGTGTTTGGTGGAAGATCATATGTTCAGATCCTTAATGCATATTAATACCCCTCTGATTATGAACATGAATATGCTTTGTGAGTAGTTACGTTTGTTCCTGAGGACATGGGTAAAGTCCTAATATTAGTAGTCATGTGAATTTGGTATTCGTTCGGTATTTTGATGAGATGTATGTTGTCTCTCCTCTAGTGGTGTTATGTGAACGTCGACTACATGACACTTCACCATTATTTGGGCCTAGAGAAGGCATTGGGAAGTAATAAGTAGATGATGGGTTGCTAGAGTGACAGAAGCTTAAACCCTAGTTTATAAGTTGCTTCGTAAGGGGCTGATTTGGATCCACTTGTTTCATGCTATGGTTAGGTTTACCTTAATACTTCTTTTATAGTTGCGGATGCTTGCAATAGGGGTTAATAATAAGTGGGATGCTTGTCCAAGAAAGGGCAGCACCCAAGCACCGGTCCACCCACATATCAAATTATCAAAGTAACGAACGCGAATCATATGAACGTGATGAAAACTAGCTTGACGATAATTCCCATGTGTCCTCGGGAGCGCTTTTCTCATTATAAGAACTTGTCCAGGCTTGTCCTTTGCTACAAAAAGGATTGGGCCACCTTGCTGCACCTTATTTACTTTTATTGCTTGTTACTCGTTACAAATTATCTTATCGCAAAACTATCTATTACCTACAATTTCAGTGCTTGCAGAGAATACCTTACTGAAAACCGCTTGTCATTTCCTTCTACTCCTCGTTGGGTTTGACACTCTTACTTATCGGAAGGACTATTATAGATCCCCTATACTTGTGGGTCATCATGCCACGTGTTATTTATCACACAAGTGTTAACATAAGGAAACGTATGTGTAGCTTACTAATCATCGCACGCAAGTACTCGCAGACGCATCGTGTGTGATACTCCTAGCCACCGCAAGAAACTAGTTTGCATTTTCAAAGTTTATTGTACACACAGAATCGCACACGAACTAACTGTATTAACCGTCTGTGTTGTAATTTCTCATCGCAAACAGTTCATCTGAGTCGGCTGTTTGCCACGTATCACACACATCTTGTTAAGTTGAACCATTTCTGTTGCGTTCTCTAATCGAAAACAGTTCGTTCGAGTGAACCGTATGCCCTATATCACACACACCTTGATCTGGCTAACCGTTTATGTTGCACTCCCTAATAGCAAACGGTTCATCGGAGCGAACTGTATGCCATATATCGCACACACCTTGATCTGGCTGCCCATTTCTGTTGTTCTGTCTCATCGCAAACAATTCATACAGATTAACCGTATGCCCCTCATCGCACACGCAACTATAATCCGAACCGTGTTTGATGTATCATTCATCGCAAATGTTTTGCATCATTTCTGACGGTTTTCATACAACAGCGTTTGCGATTATTGCATCGCACACAGTTTCTCGAAGGGTCTCTGATCGTAGTGTCGCGTTAGCAGCATCCTGCAGTAGTGACCTATACTTGAAAATTTTTATAACCAAGGGGGAGATGAACATGTTGATGATCACGAGCATGAGGACGAGCAGAACCCATATACTCAATGGTGCCTGGCAACTTATTAAGATGGATCACCTCTTCTTGTCTATATACAGGGCACCGCTGATGTTACTAAGGAAGCAGGTGTTGTCTCGCATGGTCGCACTCTTCAGACCTATTCCAACATCCATTGCAGGGTATTCGGGATGGATACTAGTGTACTAGCGCCAACACCTTCTCCCTGGTTCAGTATTGAAAGTCTTGGATGAAACTCGCTCTTCCTTGGAGAAAACTATCCAATGATGGTGGAAGGCGATCCAGCTGCTATTGACACAACATTACTACCATTTATGAGAAGCAACTGTATCTATACCCCGGACATTACTATGCTTCCCTACTGTCCCAATATGGGTCCTGACATAGGCCGCTTCAGCCTGGATGATCAGTCATGCATTGGTCTCGAGATTGACAGTAGCTGCCCCTTCCCAGAGAATCACTTCTGGTTCAAAGCAAGTGTTTCCAACACTGACGAGTGGTTGAGCTAAAGTTCATTTCATCGCTTCGTTACTTGTTGTGTGATAAAAACTTTACTAGAATGTTTTGTTGGAAATGATCTATAATCCAACGTGTATCCTCGTTGTCGTTGTGGGCTGATGACTTGTTGTATGTAATCAATGGTACATTTGCATATGCATCCATCAACTCACGCCTGCTAGTGGTGTCCATATGAACAGTGCTAGTGATTTTAGTTGCAAAAATTAGATAGTGCTAGTGATTTTTAGCTGCATCTTTCGACAAATCGCAGTGTTACAAGGTTGACAAATGGCAATGTTACTAGATAAACAAATGTCAATCTTTCCAGTTTGACAAATGGCAACATACCCAAAATGACAGATATGAAAATCTTACCCAATTGTTTGTACGTGGTGCACACGGGTCATGCAAAACAACTGTTTGCGTTGAACGGATGCAGAAATTCTTCTCGACACATTTTCCCTTGGCTTCCTGGGGAAGCTGTCGGTTTGCATCTGGGTGTTCTAACTAAAACGTTTGCGAGGAGTGTTTTATATTTAAAACCATTGATGTTTTTTTCAAAAGAAAATCGTTTCATAAGTCTGTACATTAAGAGAGAAAATGCAAGTTTGCTCAAACCATATCTTTCATTCATTCACACTTCGAATTTATATTCATATGGTCGAAAATTCGAGATACAGTATTAAACCCTAAAAAAACTATTTCCGGCGGTGGTGGAGGCAGCGTGCTGAGCCGTCGTTGTCGTTGTCATCCTCCGGGACGCTGTTGTTGAAGTCTTCAAGGCAGCACAAAATGTTCTTCACTTGTAAATCAAACATCATGTCGTTGCGCGACCGACGGGCGGGGCGCAGGAGGACGGCAACTGGTGCCGCTTAGAGGTAGCGGTCGACGGCAGCGTCCCATGCCGCTGAGGGGGCGCGCGCACGGCACGGGCACGTGCGCGGCGGGTGTAGCAATATGCACGGGGGCCGGTGCCACGGTGGGTGGAGGGGCGCGCATGGGCACGGGCACGGGCGCTGGCGCGGGCATGTACACGAGCTCGCGCGGGTCCGCAGAGACCTCGTTGACGCCCGCGGCTTCCAGCTCTGCGATAGTGCTCGGCGACCAGCCCGTCAATGCTACGGGGATGGCCGCTGGCGCGAGCGCGGGGATGGGAGCTGGGACGGGATCGGGGGCAGCAACCGCCGCGGCCAGCTCATTCTGGGCCATGTCCATGAGGCCCCATTCCTCCTTATTTTCTATCTCCTCTGGTTCGGAGTCGACTTCACCACACTTGAAGACTAGTGGCAGATGATCGTTCTGCGCCATGGCGTTGGTGGAGGTCTGGGGGAGGGAGGGGAATGGGAGGCGAACAGTAAGGCCACCCGTATTAAACAGCGGCTCAGGCACCATTAATGGAGAGGAAGGCGGGCGGCCATGGAAGTCAAAGGGACACGTGGCGTCACTCCCGTTCAGTCAAGGTCAAGCAGCTGTCCGCGCGGCACCTCCTACAGCCATTAAAACCAAGACACATGGCGTCATGTGAATGGTTAACAGAACGCACACGGTTTGAATTCTACAAACGTTTGAGATATTAAAGTGGTAGCTATTTTTTCAAAATGCCTTTGTTGGCTGTCATTATTCGAGTGTGCCTTCTCTCAAAATGGACACGAAAAATGCCACAGCATGTCGGGTGCCATTCCATGATAGCATGCCAAGTTTCATGAATTTCAGACGAGCTTTGGATTTACTAGAATTTAAAAACCAGGCATCTCAATGTTTTGCCGGCAATCAACAGTGCCCTGGTGTTTGAAATTCATTCCCATTTCTTGCATGGGACCTAAGCATGCACCCAAGGACACATATTTGATTTTTCAACCAACTTATATGCACTGGAGCATGTGCATGTAGTTCAAATTTGAATTATGCACATAAATGCATTGAAAACTCGGTTAATGCATAAAAATGACCAAACGAACCCCGAAAAATCCCAAAAATTGACACAACACTCCTGTTGTTCTATCTTGACATGAGAAATTTTTTGAAAGCAATAAGAGGCAATGGATATCGTTTCGTCCCCAAAGGTGGGACGTTCCCTACCGAAACCATCATGCTTGTTGTGAGAAGCTCTGGTTTGTGAGAAGCGTATACCCGAACCTGCCCCGAATGGGACAATTTTTTTACCATGGCATCTTGATGCCGCTCCATGATAGCATGCCAATTTTCATGAATTTCAGACAAGTTTTGGATTTACTAGAATTTAAAAACCAGGCATCTAAACATTTTGCTGGCAATCAACAGTGCCCTGGTGTTTGAATTTCATTCATATCTCTTGCATGGGACCTAGAAATTCACCCAGGGACACACATGTGACTTTTCAAACAACTTTGGTGCATTGGAGCATGTGCTTGTCGTTCAAATTTGAAATATGCACATAAAATGCCTAGAAAACCAAGTTAATGTATAAAAAAGGCCAAACGAACCCCAAAAAATTCCAAGATTAAACATAACACTCCTGTTGTTCCATGTTGACACTAGAATTTTTTTTGAAAGCAATAAGACGCAACGGATATAGTCCAGTCCCCAAAGGTGGTACGTTCCGTATCAAAATCATCATGCTTGTTGTGAGAAGCTCCGGTTTGTGAGAAGCTTATACCCAAACCTATCCCAAATGGGACAAAATTTTCACCATGGCACGTTGATGCCGCTCCAAGATAGCATGCCAAGGTTCATGAATTTCAGACGAGTTTTGGATTGACCAGAATTTAAAAAGCAGGTATCTCAATGTTTTGTCGGCAATCAACAGTGCCCTGGTGTTTAAAATTCATTCCCGTCTCTTGCATGGGACCTAAGCATGCACCCAAGGACACACATGTGATTTTTCAACCAACTTTGGTGCATCGGAGCATGTGCTTGTAGTTCAATTTTGAATTATGCACATAAAATGCCTAGAAAACCCGGTTCATGTATAAAAAAGGCCAGACGAACCCCGAAAAATTCATTCCCATTTCTTGGATGGGACCTAAGCATGCACTGAAGGACACAGATTTGATTTTTCAACCAATTTTTATGCACCGGAGCATGTGCATGTAGTTTAATTTTGAATTGTGCAAGTGAAATGGCTAGAAAACCAGTTTATTGTATAAAATGTCTAAACGAACCCTGAATAATTCCAATTCTTTTACGACACACATATAGTTGCATGTTCACTACAGATAAAAGGTCTAGCAATTCAAAGAACGTCCATTGCCTTTGTGACCCCATTTTGTAATTCAAATCAAGTAGATCCCACACAGTTTATCATCTCAAACCATGTGAGATGTAGTACAAAATATCTTGGAGCACCGTCGGTGTATAGTACGCATATGGCTTGCGCGAGAAGGTGTGTCGGCTATAGTCCACAGCCGGCGTGTCAAGCGCACTAGCTCACTCCCCAAAAACTCCCGCCTCTGCATCCCTCGCAATCTCGAAAATATCTACTGCCTGGAAGGTTTTAATGTTTGATAGCACACAATTAGTATGTGCGGACTGTGTGCGATGTATGTTTCTCCCGCTCTGCTTCAGTCCCTTGATTCAAATTTTCAGTAGCCCCGGCATTTTACTCCCGCCTCTGCATCCCTCGCAATCTCAAAAACATCTGCTCGCCCTTGATCCAAATTTTCAGTAACCCCGCCTTGTTACTCCGGCCTACTAAAATTTTCAGTTGACATAGTATTTCCTCAAATACAACCTTGCCCCCCCCCTCCACACACACCCTAATACCTCCGCTCACACAGATACACACAACCCTCGAAACCACTGGTAGGTCGCTGCCATCGTTGGCGCCTCCATCCTCAACCTCTCCTCGTGTGTCGGGGAGCTCGAGGAACCAATGGCCAAAAAGATGTTTATTGTGGCCTTTTCACCCGACGCCGGTGAGGTGGCCGCCGAGGTGTCCCCGTCATCCTCCGTGGGCCCGATCCGCCATCGCCGGTCCCCCGATACGCCCGCCGTCGCGCCCCTACGCTGGTTCGGGGACTTCCCCGTCCTCCCTCGGACCCGACAGCCGACGAAGTCCTACCTCGGGATCCGGCAGCGGCGGTGGGGGGCGTGGGTTTCCGAGATTACAGATCGAGAGAGCTACACCCGCCGGTGGCTCAATGGCTTCCACATGGCCGAGCTCGCGGCCATGGAGTACGACCGCTGGCGGGTCCGCTACCACGGCGTGGCAGCTAGGCTCAATTTCCCCTTCGGCACACGTCCAGTCCACCTCGTTCTGCCGGAGCCAGGGTGGTGAGCTCGGCTATGGCGCGGGAGGACCACGAGGCGTGGGAGCGCCTCAAGGCTGAGGCCGCCGCCGAGACCTACATGCAAGAGCTCTGCCGGCAGCACCCGGAGCTCGTGGAGGCGGAGCGGAGGGCGGCAAGGTTATCGCGCTCTCCTGTGATGACGAGGTCGAAGGCAGCGAGGACGGAGGCGCGGAGGGCGGCGAGGTTATCGCGCTCTCCTCTGATGACGAGGTTGAAGGCGGCGGCGACAGTGGCACGGAGGGCGTCGAGGTGGGACCCGAGGATGAGGAGATCGACGTCGACGAGTGGAGGAGTGCCTTCCCCAATGACCCGGACGACGGTACTGGCCCGGACCCGGCTCGCGGCACACCGTACATGACGAGGAAGGATTGTCTTGACCTCTACTTCGACCGAAAGTAGTTTAGCTTAGTTTAAATTTATGTTTTATGTTCGGTTATGCAAAACTATCTATGTTTATGTTTGAATGCATGCTATATTCAGTTGAACCTGCTTTGAACTTGATCAAATTGAAGTTTACAACCTTAAGTTTAGCGGATCGACTAGAAAAGGACAAAAATTGTTGGAGTATATATATATATATATATATATATATATATATATATATATATATATATATATATATATCCATTAAGGATTTTACTCCTTTAACTTTTTAAGTATCGCCTAGATATGTCCTTATGACTTGTTTATTTTAGTTCTTCACAATGTGATGCTCTATATGTGCAACTATTTGCCATGCAGTTCAATTTCATCAATAACAGTTTCAACAATACCACTATGAATTACGATATTTGGTTGTTGTTAAGGATATTGCAGTTAACATGCCTTTCCATTTTTCAATTGTTGTTTAGCAACATGCATTGTACTGAATGACTAAATATGCAATACTAGGCTACATAGCAACAAGGAAGAGTGTCACCTTAATGTTCTGATGATGTCTAGATATACATGTAATAAAATCTTATATAATGGGATGGATGGAGTCTTGTAATACATCATTTTTCAATTGTTTTTTAGCTTCTAATATTAACTTTGTGCTTTTAGGTACATATATCATTGCCAAAGATCCACACTTCGACACTTTCTGTGTATGGGCCAATGAGATATTCATGAACCAGCATCAAGTGGGGAAACTGATAAAGATTATTATTAAAATGGGTCAAAAGATGTCAATCTTACTATTTGTTTACACTTTATGCAAGACAACAGTGAACTGCAGGATGGTAAGTAAGAACCTTGTAGCCTTCTTTTTTACTGTCCGTAATGAGTTGTGTTAGATGACAATATCTGAATCTTTTTTCTTTTGCAGTGGACCCTGAAGCAACTTACTCAAGATTACCTCTCAAACTACATGATTGGCGGCCGGCCATCACACGGGGTTGGATAGAGACATGCATGCCTTCTGCATCCAGGAGAGCACAATAGGGACATTCCGCTTCACCTTGTTCAGCAACTGGAATGTTTGTCGCCTCTTTCTTTACCATCTGTAATAGTACAAGTATAGAACCCTGGTACATCATTCTTTATTTGGTGCTTATGTAATTCTTAAACATATGTACCTGTGAATCGATTAATGCATTGGTTGTTTGAACCTGATGGATATGAATAAAGCTATAGCCTACTTTCAAGTTTAAATTAGGTACAATTTTAAATAGCAGCAATTAAATTAGGGCGAAATTATGTTGTGCAGGTCATTACGGCACACACGGTTGGTAAAACACAAACGTTTGCGATATACACCATAATCCGAGACGGTTCACAGAGAGGAAACGTGTGCAACATGCACACAGTTGTCGTTTGCAAAGCGTGTGTGATGTCAGACACTATCACATATGGTGCGGGAAAACTAAATGTGTGTGATTGTCTACCCATCATACACGATTTATAATCATGAACTATTTGTGATGTGCCAGGCATCATAAAATTCCCGTGCCTAGAATCTGCCTGGAAAACTCCCGTGCCTGGAATCTGCCTGGTTTTAGGAAGAACCACAAAACTCCGACTGCGATGGCAATGCAAGCACAAACGAGTAGCAAGGATGAAGCATTTTGGATATTCGAGATATCGGAAAAGGTTATATAGGGACAATTGTATGCATCAAGGCTCCCTATCCCCGGCAGTTTTTTGGTCATGTGGGAAGGACCCCCTATCGGCCACACTCACTTGGCGACGGTTCCAAATGCCGTCGCGGAAAGGGGTTAAAAACCGTTTGTTTAGGACCGACGTGCACCAGTGCCACCTGGTCGAAGTATACGTAGCGTTGTCATTCTGGTCGCGAACGTGTACGTACATATGATCGGTCTGTCTGCAGGCTGCAGCGATGAACCGTGGCTGTGTAAGGAAGGGCACGTGTCGTAGTAGAGGCGTGCATGTGTCGTAGTAGAGGCGCACACATAGCATGTACATATACGTACAGCGGCTAGGGTGCAAGAAAGTAAATACGACCACGTACATACATACGGGCGGGGTCTCGAACGCCTACACGCGCATACATATGGCTAGGGCTCGTGTACACGGCTGGGTCAGAACGGAGAAACTGGGTCGTCGTCGTGTTCATGGGGAGGCAACGGAATGCATCATGTTCATCGGGAGACAACAGAACGCGTGCTGCATCAGGAGCCAACCGGCTTGGACGGAACAGCCGATGGAAACGAGGCCTGGCGTACCGCAGAACGGAGGAAACAGCCTTGTGTTTGACCGGCCACGGTCGAAATGGGATCTTGTTCATCGGGAGGGGTCTGGTGTACCGCAAAACGGAGGAAACGGACCTCCTACGGTGGAAATAGGGTCCTGTTGATTGGGTGGGGTGTGGCGTACCGCAAAACGAAGGAAACAGACTTGTGTTGGAGCGTTGCGGTCGAAATGGGTGTCTATTCATCGGGAGAGGTGTGCCGTACCGCAAAATGGGACTCCATGGGATATTGTTCATCTCCATCGTCGAATGCCTCCACGGGCTATTGTTCATCCACCGTCGACCTCCTGCAGCCTCCACCTGTGATTGTTCATCCACGGGGCTCCTGTTCATCCAGCCTCCACCGCGCGCTCCTCCACCGGCTACTGTTCAACCAGCCCTCTCCACGGGGTCCTGTTCAACCACCCCTCCACGGGCTACTGTTCATCCAACCCTCCACCGACTATTGTTCAACCAGCCCTCCACAGGGTCGTCCTGTTCATCCAGCCCTCCACAGAGTCCTGTCCATCCACCGGCTCGATCGATCGGGGTACTGTTCATCCAGCGGCAACATCCTCTACTACCACGGGGTCCTGTTCATCCAACCCCCCCCCCCCACTGGGAACTGTTCATCCAAACCCCACAACAACGCTCACTGTTCATCCAGAGGCGGCATCGATCGGCTACAGTTAGCAGCAGTAGCGAAGGAATCACTCGGGTTCAGTTAACAGCAAGGGATCGATCGATCGATCGGGTTCAGTAACGCGTAGCCTGCAATGCAATCGCTTGGGTTCAGTTAGAGCCCAACGCCTCGCGCACACACATGCGTACGTACGAGAGAAACGTGCATCGCTCGGCCCTCGACTACCCACCGTAACCGGGAACTCCCCCGATATTTTCCTCGCCCTTGCTTCTACCACGGTTTTTTTCGTCATGGATGGCCAAAGAATGTCATGCAGCTGCGTCTCCGGCCCACCCAGGATGAAAAGCCCATTTTCTGTCATGATTTTTTGTCATAGAAGTAGGACCCCACCACATCTATGACGATACCGGGTTTTGTCACAATTATCGTCATAGAAGTGTCATAAGCATGACAGAAAAAAATTCGTTCGGCCCAAAATGTCACGGATGTGTCTTTTTTTAGTGTTATCAGGCTGAAGCTTTTTCACATAAGCATCGCAACCCCAAACTTTAAGAAATGACAGCTTAGGTTTCTTGCCAAACCATAGTTCATACGGTGTCGTCTCAACAGATTTAGATGGTGTCCTATTTAAGGTGAATGCAGTTGTCTCTAATGCATAACCCCAAACCGACAGTGGTAAATCGGTAAGAGACATCATAGATTGCACCATATCTAATATAAGTATGGTTACGACGTTCGGACACACTATTATGTTGTGGTGTTCCAGGTGTCGTGAGTTGTGAAACTATTCCACATTGTTTTAAATGAAGGCCAAACTTGTAACTCAAATATTCGCCTCCGCGATCAGATTGTAGAAACTTTATTTTCTTGTTACGATGATTGTCCACTTCACTCTGAAATTCTTTGAACTTTTTCAAATGTTTCAGACGTGTGTTTCAGTAAGTAGATATACCCATATCTACTCAAGTCATTTGTGAAGGTTAGAAAATAATGATACCCACCGCGAGCCTCAACACACATCGGACCGCATACATCGGTATGTATTATTTCCAATAAGTCAATGGCTCACTCCATTGTTCCGGAGAAGGGAGTCTTAGTCATATTGCCCATGAGGCATGGTTCGCAAGCATCAAATAATTCATAATCAAGTGATTCCAAAAGTCCATCTGCATGGAGTTTCTTCATGCGCTTTACACCAATATGAACTAAACGGCAGTGCCACAAGTATGTTGCACTATCATTATCAACTTTGCATCTTTTGGCATCAATATTATGAATATGTGTATCACTACGATCGAGATTCAGTAAACAATTTATATTAAGTGTATGACCATAGAAGATTTTATTCATGTATACAGAACAACAATTATTCTTTGACTTAAATGAATAACCGTATTGCAATAAACATGATCCAATCATATTCATGCTAAACGCAAACACCAAATAACATTTATTTTAGGTTCAAAACTAATCTCAAAGGTAAAAGGAGTGTGCGATGGTGATCTTATCAACCTTGGAATGATTTCCAACACACATCGTCACCTTGCCCTTAACTAGTCTCTATTCATTTTGCAACTCCTGTTACGAGTTACTAATCTTAGCAACTGAACCGGTATCAAATACCCGGGGGTTACTATGAACACTAGTAAAGTACACATCAATAACATGTACTCCCTCCGTCCGGAAATACTTGTCATCAAAATGAATAAAAGGGGATGTATCTAGATGTATTTTAGTTCTAGATACATTCTTTTTTGTCCATTTTAATGACAAGTATTCTCGGACGGAGGGATTATATCAAATATACTTTTGTTCACTTCGCCATCCTTCTTATCTGCCAAGTATTTGGGGTAGTTCCGCTTCCAGTGACCATTCCCTATGCAGTAGAAGCACTCAGTTTCAGTCTTAGGTCTAGCTTTGGGCTTCTTCACGGGAGTGGCAACTTGCTCGCCATTCTTTCTTGAAGTACCCTTTCTTTCCTTTGCCATTTTTTTGAAACTAGTGGTCTTGTTAACCAACAACACTTGATGCTATTTCTTGATTTCTACCTTCGCTGATTTTAGCATTGCAAAGAACTTGGGAATTGTTTTCATCATCCCTTGCATATTATAGGTCATCATGATGTTCTAGTAACTTGATGATAGTGACTAGAGAACTCTGTCAATCACTATCTTATCTGGAAGATTAACTCCCACTTGATTCAAGCGATTGTAGTATGCAGACATTCTGAGCACATGCTCACTAGCTGAGCTATTCTCCTCCATCTTGTAGGCAAAGTACTTGTCAGAGGTCTCATACCTCTCGACATGGGCATGAGTCTGAAATACAAATTTCAACTCATGGGACATCTCATATGCTCCGTGGCATTCAAAATGTTTTTGAAGTACCGGTTCTAAGCCGTAAAGCATGGTGCACTAAACTATCAAGTAGTCATCATACCGAGCTTGTCAAACGTTCATATTGTCTGCATCTGCTCCTGTAATAGGTCCGTCACCTAGCGGTGCATCAAGGACATAATTATTCTGTGCAACAATGAGGATAATCCTCAGATCATGGACCCAGTCCGCATCACTACTACTATCATCTTTCAACTTATTTTTCTCTAGGAACATATGAAAAATAAACGGGGAGCTATATCGCAAGCTATTGATCTACAACATAGATATGCAAATACTATCAGGTACTAAGTTCATGATAAATTAAAGTTCAATTAATCATATTACTTAAGAACTCCCACTTAGATAGACATCCCTCTAGTCATCTGAATGATCACGTGATCCATATAAACTAAACCATGTCCGATCATCACGTGAGATGGAGTAGTTTTCAATGATGAACATCTCTATGTTAATCATATCTACTATATGATTCACGCTCGACCTTTCGGTCTCAGTGTTCCGAGGCCATATCTGCATATGCTAGGCTCGTCAAGTTTAACCCGAGTATTCTGCACGTGCAAAACTGGCTTGCACCCGTTGTATGTGAACATAGAGCTTATCACACCCGATCATCACGTGATGTCTCGGCATAACGAACTGTAGCAACGGTGCATAATCAGGGAGAACACTTATACATTGAAATTGAGTGAGGGATCGTCTTATAATGCTACCGCCGTACTAAGAAAAATAAGATGCATAAAGGATAAACATCACATGCAATCAAAATATGTGACATGATATGGCCATCATCATCTTGTGCCTTTGATCTCCATCTCCGAAGCACCGTCATGATCTCCATCGTCACCGGCTTGACACCTTGATCTCCATCGTAACGTCGTTGTCGTCTCGCCAACTATTGCTTCCACAACTATCGCTACCGCTTAGTGATAAAGTAAAGCAATTACATGGGGATTGCATTTCATACAATAAAGCGACAACCATAAGGCTCCTGCCAGTTGCCGATAACATTTACAAAACATGATCATCTCATACAACAATTTATATCTCATCACGTCTTGACCATATCACGTGACAACATGCCCTGCAAAAACAAGTTAGACGTCCTCTACTTTGTTGTTGCAAGTTTTACGTGGCTGCTGCGGGCTTCTAGCAAGAATGGTTCTTACCTACGCATCAAAACCACAACGATTTTTCTTCAAGTGTGATGTTTTACCCTTCAACAAGGACCGGCCGTAGTCAAACTCGATTCAACTAAAGTTGGAGAAATAGACACCCACCGGCCACCTGTGTACGAAGCACGTCGGTAGAACCAGTCTCATGATAGCGGTCATGTAATGTTGGTCTGGGCCGCTTCATACAACAATATTGCCGAATAAAAGTAAGATGTTGGTGGTAAGCAGTATGACTATTATCGCCCACAACTCATTGTGTTCTACCCGTGCATATCATCTACGCATAGACCTGGCTTGGATGCCACTGTTGGGGAACGTAGTAATTCAAAAAAATTCCCACGATCACGCAAGATCTATCTAGGAGAAGGATAGCAACAAGCGGGGAGAGTGTGTCCACGTACCCTCATAGATCGAAATCGGAAGCGTTAGTTAACGCGGTTGATGTAGTCGAACGTCTTCACGATCCAACTAATCCAAGTACCAAACATACGGCAACTCTGTGTTCAGCACACGTTCAGCACGATGACGTCCCTCGAGCTATTGATCCATTAGAGGGTCGAGGGAGAGTTTTGTCAGCACGACGGCGTGGCGACGGTGTTGGTGATGTGATCCACGCAAGGCTTCGTCTAAGCACTACGACAATATGAGAGAGGTGGTAAAATGTGGAGGGGGGCACCGCACACGGCTAAGAAACAACTGTTGTGTCTTTAGGGTGCCCCCCTGCCCATGTATGTAAAGGAGGGGGAGGAGAAGGCTGGCCCAAGGGGGGCGCACCATGAGGGGTGAGTCCTACTAGGACTCCGTTCCTAGTAGGATCCCCCCCCCTTTCCTTCCAACAGAAAGGCGGAAAGGGGAAAGGAGGGAGAGGCAGAAGGAAAGAGGGGGGTCGCGCCCCCTCCCCTTGTCCAATTCGGACTGGGGCAAGGGGGTGCGCGCCACCTCCCGTGGCCCGCCTCCTCTCCTCCACTATGGCCCAATAGGCCAATTAACTTTCCCGGGGGGTTCCGGTAGCCTCCCGGTACTCAGAAAAATCCCTAAACCTTATCGGAACCATTCCGGTGTCCGTATATAACCTTCCTATATAACAATCTTTACCTCTCGACCATTTTGAGACTCCTTGTCATGTTTGTGATCTCATCCGGGACTCCGAACAAACTTCGGTCACCAAAACACATAACTCATAATACAAATCGTCATCGGATGTTAAGCGTGCGGACCCTACGGGTTCGAGAACTATGTAGGAATGACCGAGACACATCTCCGATCAATAACCAATAGCGAAACCTGGATGCTCATATTGGCTCCTACATATTCTATGAAGATCTTTATCGGTCAAACCGCATAACAACATACGTTATTCCATTTGACATCGGTATGTTACTTGCCTGAGATTCAATCGTCAGTATCATCATGCCTAGTTCAATCTCATTACCGACAAGTCTCTTTACTCGTTCCGTAATGCATCATCCCGCAACTAACTCGTTAGTCACATTGCTTGCAAGGCTTAGTATGATGTGCATTACCGAGAGGGCCAGAGATACCTCTCCGATACTCGGAAGGACAAATCCTAATCTTGTTCTATGCCAACCCAACAAACACATTCAGAGACACCTGTAGAGCATCTTTATAATCACCCGGTTATGATGTGACGTTTGATAGCACATAAGGTGTTCCTCCGGTATTCGGGAGTTGCATAATCTCGTAGTCAAAGGAATATGTATAAGTCATGAAGAAAGCAATAGCAATAAAACTTAACGATCATTATGCTAATTTAATGGATGGGTCTCGTCCATCACATCATTCTCCTAATGGTGTGATCCCGTTCATCAAATGACAACACATGTCTATGGTCAGGAAACTTAACCATCTTTGATTAACGAGCTAGTCTAGTAGAGGCATACTAGGGGCACTATGCATTGTCTATGTATCCACACATGTATCAAGTTTCCGGTTAATACAATTCTAGCATGAATAATAGATATTTATCATGATATAAGGAAATATAAATAACAACTTTATTATTGCCTCTAGGGCATATTTCCTTCACTGCCTTACCTTTGAAATGCTTGCCTTTCTTTCTTACGGGATGCCTGCTCGAAAGAAATCGACGATGCCCCAGGTACACATTCTTCTTACAATTATCCAAATATATATTGTCAGTATCATCCAAACAGTGCGTGCATGCGCGGTATCCCTTGTTTGTCTGTCCTGAAAGGTTACTGAGAGCAGGTCAATCATTGATGGTCACAAACAGCAATGCATGTAGGTCAAATTCTTCCTGATTGTGCTCATCCCACGCACGTACACCTTTTTCATTCCACAGTTGTAAGAGTTCTTCAACTAATCGCCTTAGGCATCAATGTCGTTGTCGGGTTGCTTAGGGCCTTGGATGAGTACTAGCATCATAATGTACTTCCGCTTCATGCACAACCAAGGAGGAAGGTTATACATACATAGAGTCACAGGCCAGGTGCTATGATTGCTGCTCTGCTCCCCAAAAGGATTAATGCCATCTGCGCCTAGACCAAACCATATGTTCCTTGCGTCATCTGCAAAGTCCCTCCACTTCCTCTCAATTTTTCTCCACTGCGACCCATCAGTGGGTACTCTCAACTTCCCATCTTTCTTACGGTCTTCTTTGTGCCATCGCATCAACTTGGCATGTTCTTTGTTTTGGAACAAATGTTTCAACCGTGGTATTATAGGAGCATACCACATCACTTTGGCAGGAATCTTCTTCTTGGGGCGCTCGCCCTCGACATCACCAGGGTCATTGTGGCTGATCTTATAGCGCAATGCACCGCATACCGGGCATGCATTAAAATCCTCATACTCACCGCGGTAGAGGATGCAGTCATTAGGGCATGCATGTATCTTCTGCACCTCTAATCCTAGAGGGCAGACAGCCTTCTTTGCTTCATACATACTGTCGGGCAATTCGTTGTCCTTTGGAAGCATCTTCTTTAACATTATCAGCAACTTTCCAAATCCCTTGTCAGATACACCATTCTTAGCCTTCCATTGCAGCAATTCCAGTGTGGTGCCCAGCTTTTTCTTGTCAGCTTCGCAATTTGGGTACAACGGCTTCTTGTGATCCGCTAACATTCGTTGCAACTTCAGCCTCTCCTTTTCACTTGCACAGTTTCTCTTTGCATCGGCAATGGCCCGACCAAGATCATCAGCGGGCTCATCTGATGCCTCTTCTTCAGCTTCTTCCCGCATTGCCAGCTCAGCTTCTTCCCCCATTGTTGTACCATTGTATTAAGGGAACCCATGGCCAGGATAGTTGTAGTCATCCTCTTCTTCTTCATTGTCTTCCATCATAACCCCTCTTTCTCCGTGCTTGGTCCAAACATTATAGTGGGGCATGAAACCGGACTCAAATAGGTGGATGTGAATGGTTCTTGACTTAGAGTAATTCCGATCATTCTTACAGCCAGCACATGGACAACACATAAAACCATCCACTTGCTTGTTTGCCTTAGCCGCAAGTAGAAAAGTACGCACACCATTAACAAACTGGGGAGAGCATCGGTCATCATACATCCATTGCCGGCTCATCTTCATTACACAGCACCGAAAAGACGAAATTAATACAAGTTCATACATACTTATTCTCATAAAACAACATACAAACTCTCTAGCTAAAGCATTTAAATGCAACAACAAATGCAATCAAGATCACAAGTAAGGTAACAATTGATCCAACAGCATAATGATACCAAGCCTCACTATCAATGGCATATTTTCTAATCTTTCTAATCTTCAAGCGCATTTTCTTCATCTTGATCTTTTGATCATCGACGACATCGGCAACATACAACTCCAGTTTCATCTTCTCTTCTTAAATTCTTTTCAATTTTTCTTTCAAATACTTGTTTTCTTTTTCAACTAAATTTAACCTCTCGACAAGAGGGTCGGTTGGAATTTCCAGTTCACATGCCTCCTAGATAAAAATATCTATGTCAACTTGATGGGCATAATTTTTCATAAACACGAAAAGCAACAAATAGTTATAAAAGAGAATATACCACATCCGAATCATAAACTGGATGAGGGCTGAAGGGGACGGATATCAAAACCATGCCACTATGTATAACAAACAACGTACGGGTAAGAAAATTATACAAGTAACTATATATCTAAATCACACAGACATGATTTTTTTTATATAAAAATATAAGGACAAGAGGCTCACCAAGGTGGTGCCGGTGAGGGGACGGTGCGGGTGATCGATGGTGGTTAGGACGGGGACGGGAAGGCACTAAGTAAACCACACCTACATATGCAAACTAAGAGTTAATTTGAGCTCAAATTGCATATAAATCAAATAAACTACCACATATAATTACCCCCAAACTAAAACCCCAAATCACTATACTTATAGAGCATTGCAATAGCTAATCTAGCAATGAGAGATGAAAGGAAAAAGTTTCTAACCTTTGTGATCACTTGGATGGATGGGGGGCCTTCAAATCTTGACAAATTTTGGGCAAAATGAAGGATGGTCTCGAGAGGAGAGGAAGAAAATAGAGAGGAGAGGAAAGGGGAGTAACAGAGAGCTCGCGGGCTGGATGAAGAGTTTATATAGGAGCATCTTTAGTCCCGGTTGGTGATACAAACCGGGACTAAAGGTGAGCCTCTACTCCCGGTTCGTGCCACGAACCGGGACTAAAGGGGTTGGTGGGGCCCCAGCCTGACACCAGCCTTCCACCACCTCTTTAGTCCCGGTTCGTGTCACTAGCCGGTACTAGAGGTTCAACGCGAACCGGGACTAATGAGTGTCGCTGATACGTATCCAATGTATCTATAATTTTTTATTGTTCCATGCTATTATATTACCCGTTTTGGATGTTTATGGGCTCTACTTTACACATTTATATCATTTTTGGGACTAACCTACTAACTGGAGGCCCAACCCGTATTGCTGTTTTTTTGCCTATTTCAGTGTTTCAAAGAAAAGGAATATCAAACGGAGTCCAAACGGAATGGAACCTTCGGGAGCGTGATTTTTGGAACGAACGTGATCCAGAGGACTTGGAGTGGAAGTCAAGCAACCACCGAGGCAGCCACGAGGGTGGAGGGCGCCCCCCCCTACTGGGCGCTCCCCCTATCTCATGGGCCCTTCGGGCGTCCACCGAACTACTTATTCCTCCTATATATACCCATGTACCCCGAAAACATCACGGAAGCCAACGAAAACCTATTTCCACCGCCGCAAGCTTCTGTATCCGTGAGATCCCATCTTGGAGCCTTCGCCGGTGCTCCATCGGAGGGGGAATCGACCACGGAGGGCTTCTACATCAACACCATGGCATCTCCGATGAGTTGTGAGTAGTTTACCACAGACCTTCGGGTCCATAGTTATTATCTAGATGGCTTCTTCTCTCTCTTTGGATCTCAATACCATGTTCTCCTTGATCTTCTTGGAGATCTATTTGATGTAACTCTTTTTGCGGTGTGTTTGTCGAGATCCGATGAATCGTGGGTTTATGACCAAGTTTATCTATGAGAAATATTTGAATCTCCTCTGAATTCTTTTATGTGTGATTAAGTTATCTTTGCAAGTCTCTTCGAATTATCAGTTTGGTTTGGCCTACTAGATTGATCTTTCTTACAATGGGCGAAGTGCTTAGCGTTGGGTTCAATCTTGCGGTGTCCTTTCCTAGTGACAGCAGGGGCAGCAAGGCACGTATTGTATTGTTGCCATCGAGGATAAAAAGATGGGGTTTATATCATATTGCATGAGTTTATCCCTCTACATCATGTCATCTTTGTTAATGCGTTACTCTGTTCTTTATGAACTTAATACTCTAGATGCATGCTAGATGGCGGTCGATGTGTGGAGTAATAGTAGTAGATGCAGGCAGGAGTCGGTCTACTTGTCACGGACGTGATGCCTATACACATGATCATGCCTAGATAATCTCATCATTATTCGTTTTTCTATCAATTGCTCGACAGTAATTTATTCACCCACCGTAATACTTATGCTATCTTGAGAGAAGACACTAGTGAAACCTATGGCCCCCGGGTCTATCTTTTATCATATAAGCTTTCAATCTACTTTTATTTGCATCTTTACTTTTCCTATCTATATCATAAAATACCAAAAATATATTTATCTTATCATACTATCTCTATCAGATCTCACTTTTGCAAGTGCCCGTGAAGGGATTGACAACCCCTTTATTGCGTTGGTTGCGAGTTCTTCTTTGTTTGTGTAGGTGCGTGGGACTTTTGAGGAGCCTCCTACTGGATTGATACCTTGGTTCTCAAAAACTGAGGGAAATACTTACGCTACTATTGCTGCATCACCCTTTCCTCTTCAAGGAAAACCAACGCAAGCTCAAGACGTAGCAAGAAGGATTTCTGGCGCCGTTGCCGGGGAGGTCTTCGCTCAAGTCAAGACATACCAAGTACCCATCACAAACTCATCTCCCTCGCATTTACATTATTTGCCATTTGCCTCTCGTTTTCCTCTCCCCCACTTCACCCTTGCCGTTTTATTCGCCCTCTCTTTCCCAATCTCCTCTCTCTTTCGCTTGCCCTTTTGTTTGCTCGTGTGTTGGACCATTTACCTTGTCGTTATGGCTAGTCCTCCTATCCTCGTTAATACTCCCGATCATGAAGTTCTCAATTTTAAACAAAGGGAGGGAGAAATTTTAAAAGATGCTTGGCATACAATTTGCAATGCTCAAAATAGATCCACTAGGAAGCAATCCACTTTCGTTCTTCTTCGCAATTTTTATGTAGGCATTACTCCTTGGAATAGATATATTCTTTATACCATTACCGGAGGGAACTTCTTGGGTAGACACACTTTTGATGCTTATAATGCCATGTTAGATTTGTTTGGTCCACCCCCTCTTTTGGTTAATGGAACTGTTTTAACTTTGGAACATGTGATGCAAAGGCTTGAAATTATTGAAAATAAAGTTGCTACTCTTGAGTTAATTGAAAATTTGGATAAAAAGATCCACAATCAGATTACCCAATATGGATCTAGGGTTGAAGTTACCTTGAAATTTTTTAAAGAAAAAGAACCTATAGTTAATGAAAGAATAGATCTTGATTCTATAAGAATTGGTAAACTGGAGGACATTATCACCAACTTAGGGTTTGCCTTTTCATCCATGAAAAATGCCCCAACTCCTCCTACCAAAATTGCCAAGGTCATGTATGTTCCTAAAAATAAGGGTGAATCTTCTAGTAAAGAAAGTGTCGATCTCAAATCAATAAGTGTTCATCCCAATTTTCTTGCTATCATTAAGGAACCTTTTGCTACAAATGAATTTCTTGTTTTCTTGCCTAAGAGCTTAATCATCACTAAAAAGAAAGAAACTCCTAAGGATTATAAGTGCTCTATTGAAGAATTGAGTGCCAAAGATGGCACTCGTTAGATCTATCCTCGCTTTTATGCCTAGCTAGGGGCGTTAAACGATAGCGCTAGTTCGGAGGCAACCCAATTTTATTTATGCTTTTTGTTTTGCTCCTGTTTAGTAATAAATTTTTCATCTACCTTCTATTTAGATGTATTTTTAGGTTTTATTTAGTGTTTGTGCCAAGTAGAACCTATAGGATAACCTATGGTGATAGTTAATTTGATTCTGCTGAAAAACAGAAACTTTGCACGCACGAAAATAGTTTTAGTAATTCACAGAAATGAAATTTTGCATTGATTATTTTTTCTATATATCAATAGACAAATTTCCCAGGACTTACTATTTTGGTAGGATTTTTAGAGTTCCATAAGTATTCTAGAGTTACAGATTGCTACAAACTGTTCTGCTTTTGACAGATTCTGTTTTTCGTGTGTTGATTGCTTATTTTGATGCATCTATGGCTTGTATTAAGTGGTATGAACCTTACAGAAGTTGGAATACAGTAGGTTTAATACCAATATAAATAAAGAATGAGTTCATTACACTACCTTATGTGGTGGTTTTGCTTTCTTTCACTAACGGAGCTTATGAGATTTGCTGTTGAGTTTTGTGTTGTGAAGTTTTCAAGTTTTGGGTAAAGATTTGATGGATTATGGAATAAGGAGTGGCAAGAGCCTAAGCTTGGGGATGCCCATGGCACCCCAAGATATTCAAGAATAGACAAAAGCCTAAGCTTGGGGATGCCCCGGGAAGGCATCCCCTCTTTCATCTTCGTTCATCGGTAACTTTACTTGGAGCTATATTTTTATTTGCCACATGATATGTGTTTTGTTTGGAGCGTCTTGTATGATATTAGTCTTTGCTTTTTAGTTTACCACAATTATCCTTGTTGTACACACCTTTTGGGAAGAATCCCACTTGATTGAAATTTATTAGAATACTCTATATGCTTCACTTATATCTTTTGAGCTTGATAGTTTTTGCTCTAGCGCTTCACTTAAATCTTTTAGAGCACGGAGGTGGCTTAATTTTGAAGAAATTGTTGATCTCTCATGCTTAACTTATATTATTTTGAGAGTCTCTTAGAATAGCATGGTATTTGCTATGGTTTTAAAATTGGTCCTAGAATGATGGGCATCCAAGTTGGGTATAATAAAAACTATCATAGGAAGTGAATTGGATGCTATGATCAATTTGATGCTTGATAATTGTTTTGAGAAATATAGGTGGTGATATTAGAGTCATGCTAGTTGGGTGATTATGAATTTAAAGAATACTTGTGTTGAAGTTTGTGATTCCCGTAGCATGCACGTATGGTGAACCGCTTTGTGATGAAGTTGGAGCACAATTTTATTTATTGATTGTCTTCCTTATGAGTGGCGGTCGGGGACGAGAGATGGTCTTTTCCTACCAATCTATCCCCCTAGGAGCATGCGCGTAGTACTTTGTTTTTGATGACTTGTAGATTTTTGCAATAAGTACATGAGTTATTTTATGACTAATGTTGAGTCGATGGATTATACGCACTCTCACCCTTCCACCATTGCTAGCCTCTCTTGTGCCGCGCAACTTTCGCCGGTACCATACATCCACCATATACCTTCCTCAAAACAGCCACCATACCTACCTAATATGGCATTTCCATAGCCATTCCGAGATGTATTGCCATGCAACTTTCCACGGTTCCGTTTATATGACACGCATCATTATTGTCATATTGCCCTTTGCATGATCATGTAGTTGACATCGTATTTGTGGCAAGGCCACCTTCATAATTTTCATACATGTCACTCTTGATTCATTGCATATCCCGGTACACCGCCGGAGGCATTCATATAGAGTCATATCTTGTTCTAAGTATTGAATTGTAATCTTGAGTTGTAAGTAAATAAAAGTGTGATGATCTTCATTATTAGAGCATTGTCCCAGTGAGGAAAGGATGATGGAGACTATGATTCCCCCACAAGACGGGATGAGACTTCGGACTTTAAAAAAAGAGAAAGACTAAATAAAAAAAGAGAAAGGCCAAACAAAAAAATGAGAGAAGGGACAATACTACTATCCTTTTTATTACCACACTTGTGCTTCAAAGTAGCACCATGATCTTCATGATAGAGAGTCTCCTATGTTGTCACTTTAATATACTAGTGGGAATTTTCATTATAGAACTTGGCTTGTATATTCCAATGATGGGCTTCCTCAAAATGCCCTAGGTCTTCGTGAGCAAGCGAGTTGGATACACACCCACTTAGTTTCTTTTTGTTGAGCTTTCATACATTTATAGCTCGAGTACATCCGTTGCATGGAAATCCCTACTCACTCACATCGATATCTATTAATGGGCATTTCCATAGCCCGTTGATACGCCTAGTTAATGTGAGACTATCTTCCTCCTTTTTTGTCTTCTCCACAACCACCATTCTATTCCACTTATAGTGCTATGTCCATGGCTCACGCTCATGTATTGCGTGAAAGTTGAAAAAGTTTGAGATTACTAAAGTATGAAACAATTGCTTGGCTTGTCATCGGGGTTGTGCATGATTAAATACTTTGTGTGATGAAGATAGAGCAACAACCAGACTATATGATTTTGTAGGGATAACTTTCTTTAGCCATGTTATTTTGAGAAGACATGATTGCTTGATTAGTATGCTTGAAGTATTACTATTCCTTATGTCAATATGAACTTTTATTCTGAATCATTTGGATCTGAACATTCATGCCATAATAAAGAAAACTACATTGAGAATTATGCTAGGTAGCATTCCACATCAAAAAAAAAATTATCATTTACCTACTCGAGGACGAGCAGGAATTAAGCTTGGGGATGCTTGATACGTCTCCAACGTATCTATAATTTTTTATTGTTCCATGCTATTATATTACCTGTTTTGGATGTTTATGGGCTTTACTTTACACATTTATATCATTTTTGGGACTAACCTACTAACCGGAGGCCCAGCCTGTATTGCTGTTTTTTGCCTATTTCAGTGTTTCGAAGAAAAGGAATATTAAACGGAGTCCAAACGGAATGAAACCTTTGGGAGCGTGATTTTTGGAACGAACGTGATCCAGAGGACTTGGAGTGGAAGTCAAGCAACCACCGAGGCGGCCACGAGGGTGGAGGGCGCCCCCCCCCCCTACTGGGCGCGCCCCCTATCACGTGAGCCCCTCGGGCGTCCACCGACCTACTTCTTCCTCCTATATATACCCATGTACCCCGAAAACATCATGGGAGCCAACAAAAACCTAATTCCACCGCCGCAACCTTCTGTATCCGTGAGATCCCATCTTGGAGCCTTCGTCGGTGCTCCGCCGGAGGGGGAATGGACCACGGACGGCTTCTACATCAACACCATGGCCTCTCCGATGAGTTGTGAGTAGTTTACCACAGACCTTCGGGTCCATAGTTATTAGCTAGATGGCTTCTTCTCTCTCTTTGGATCTCAATACCATGTTCTCCTTGATCTTCTTGGAGATCTATTCGATGTAACTCCTTTTGCGGTGTGTTTGTCGAGATCCAATGAATTGTGGGTTTATGACCAAGTTTATCTATGAGAAATATTTGAATCTCCTCTGAATTCTTTTATGTGTGATTAAGTTATCTTTGCAAGTCTCTTCGAATTATCAGTTTGGTTTGGCCTACTAGATTGATCTTTCTTGCAATGGGAGAAATGCTTAGCTTTGGGTTCAATCTTGCGGTGTCCTTTCCCAGTGACAGCAGGGGCAGCAAGGCACGTATTGTATTGTTGTCATCGAGGATAAAAAGATGGGGTTTATATCATATTGCATGAGTTTATCCCTCTACATCATGTCATCTTTCTTAATGTGTTACTCTGTTCTTTATGAACTTAATACTCTAGATGCATGCTGGATAGCGGTCGGTGTGTGGAGTAATAGTAGTAGATGCAGGCAGGAGTCGGACTACTTGTCACGGACGTGATGCCTATATACATGATCATGCCTAGATAATCTCATAATTATTCGTTTTCTATCAATTGCTCGACAGTAATTTGCTCACCCACCGTAATACTTATGCTATCTTGAGAGAAGCCACTAGTGAAACCTATGGCCCCTGGGTCTATCTTTTATCATATAAGCTTTCAGTCTGCTTTTATTTGCATCTTTACTTTTCCTATCTATATCATAAAATACCAAAAATATATTTATCTTATCATACTATCTCTATCAGATCTCACTTCGCAAGTGCCCATGAAGGGATTGACAACCCCTTTATTGCGTTGGTTGCGAGTTCTTCTTTGTTTGTGTAGGTGATTGGGACTTTTGAGAAGCCTCCTACTGGATTGATACCTTGGTTCTCAAAATTGAGGGAAATACTTACGCTACTATTGCTGCATCACCCTTTCCTCTTCAAGAAAAACCAACGCAAGTGCAAGACTTAGCAGTCGCCCCCTAGCCATTGGAACCGGCACTAATGGTCACATTACTGCCGGTCCATAATTGAACCGGGACTAATGAGGTAAACATAAGGTCTTTTTCTACTAGTGCATGGCCAGCGGGGTGGCGGCGTCGCAGCTTGCAGTGAAGGGAAGCGGATGCGCTGGTGCACAGGTTCCCTGCGGTGGAGAGGGCCTAACCTATCTAGAGCACGGCCGCCGGCCCCATTCTTTGGGTTCTGCGGGCACTCCCTGCCAAAGTGGCCGGGGCGCTCGCAGATGATGCGGCAGAGGGGGTCGCAGCAGTCTCTCCTATGATGCAGCTTACTAAGGCAGCGAAAGCACTTCCCTTTGAATCGGCTTAAGAAGGCAGCTCGGCCAGGATCATCATTGAAGCCATGGCGCCGGTCCGAGCGAGGGTCGTGCCGCCGCTCACTATTATCCTGCAGATCCAGACATGCCCGTCGGCTTTTCCGGGAAGAGACATCCGTCCATCCCTCGCCCAAATCTTGGGAGGAAGCATTGATGTCTGAAGCAGACCCAACTACTATCGATTTAAGCCTCGGCCTGTCCAGAAGAAGCAAGGCAGATGGGTTTCCCGCTCCAGGGGATGGGGCGCAGCCGGATCCTTCGCCTCGGAGAAGCAGCCGGGGTATGGGCGCTGGATCTTGGGGAGCATCTTGATGGAGCCGTCGCAGATCCGGTGCGCTAATGAGCCGTTGGACCTAGGGGAGAATGCCTTGGGGCCGCCACTCACGCTGGAGCGCGGCAGACCCATGCTGGGCGGTGGAGCCATGGCCCGGAGCGGGCGGCACTGGTGCTGGTGGCCGCCGCGGCCGGAGTGGCCAGCGGCGCTCGGGGGAGGGGGGAGCTAGCTAGAGGAGAGTCCTTGTTTTAAAAACAGTAAGGCCAACTCCAGCGCGCAACCCCATCCTATCCGGGTGTGTCCGTTTGGGGTAAAACAGACATACCAGACGGCCAAGCGCGCGACCCCATCCTCAAAAAACGTCTGCTTTTGTCCACTTCGCCCCATCCTGGGAGCAAAGTTGGGCTGGCTTTGGGTCTGAAACGGACACGAGCGGACGCTCTCTGCGTCGTCCTCGTCCGGAGTGTGTCCTTTTGCATGTGACCCTGGCCCGCCTGTCATTGGCCACACACCCACACACCCCTCTCTCTCCTCATTTTCTCTCCCTGGCCCACCACGCGCACACACCACCACGAGGCTGAACAGTCGTGGGCGCCGAGGAGCACGCTACGCTCCAGCCGGCCGGCCTTGCCTTGCCGTCGTTGAGGCCCCGCCGCCATGGCCGGCGAGCAGGCGCAGGCGGGGGCGTGGGGTGCGTGGACAGCGGCGAGCGCGCAGACGGCGGCGAGCGGGCGCGGCGGCAGGAGGCACGCGGGGACGAACACGCAGACGCGGCCGGAGTGCATCGGCGGACTACTGCAGGCGAGCGCGAGTAGCGGCGACGAGCTGCTGCGGGAGGGGCGGCAGGGCGTGGGCGCGGCGCGGCGGCGAGCTGTTGTCTGCTAGCTAGCCAGACGCGGGCGGGCGGCGTCGTGTTGTCTGCTAGCTTTTTAGCTAGCGTGCAGGCAGGCAAGGCGAGCGGGTGGGACGCCATGCAGGCGCGGACGAGCTTGGCTGCAGCGGCTGCACCGGTGAGGCGAGAGCGTGAGCTCGCAGGCAGGCGTGGGCGCGAGGGTCGAGGCAGACAATTTGGGGTCGATCATGCATGTCCGTTTTCGTCCTCATTATCACCCCAAATGGACGAAATCCGGATAAAACGGACGTCCGTTTGAGGTGTGAAACTGTCTACACCTTAGTACTACCATTGCATTCTGATCTGATCTGAATATGTGACCCGATCTTGTGTTGGCAGTGGAACTGTCTAAATTCAGACATACGGCCGGGTCATGTGTGGCCGGTTGAGTTAGTTGGCTTGTTGTGTGCATGCACAGTTGGTTAGTGGGTGCGTGGGTTAGTGGCACAAAAATAGGCCAGGTTTGTTGCCCCGGCTGTGTGCGTGCGTGAGGCTATTTCAAGAGCTTGCCTTGTGTGTAGAGTAGTCTAGACGAGAGGCGAGATGTAGGCTTCCGTGTGTAGGCTCCATGGCACCTGGCGTGTGTAGCCAGAGGTGCTAGTGTGTGTGTGTGCAGTTTGTGTGTGCGAGCTGTAGAGTGCCAAACCCAGTGAATAAAGGTTGCCAAGATACAGGCCGGTTCGCGGCCGCGGCGTTCGTCGCCATTGCTCTGAGTTCGTGCTCGAGTTGGGTTATCTTATGCGTATGGTTTCCGGGTTTGCGCCAACAATTGGTATCAAAGCTGGTTCATTTTGGGCGTCGTTCTCCTTGCCGGAGGCGTGCCGGCGGTGGCGGAGTTCGCCGGCGGCTGCGTGATGCTCCGGGCCGTGTGTCGGTCTATGGAGGTGCGCGGCGCGGCGAGGATGTCGCGGTGGCTGCGGCGGCACGGTGAGGAGGCCGCAGAGGACCTGCGTGAAGGCGGCTTCAACGACACACAGCGGCATGGCGGCATGGAGGTGCTGCGCTGCGGTTGAGGCCGCAGCGGTGCAGGGCAATAAGCCGTGGCGGCGAGTCGGGCGCGACCGGTGCGTGTTATGGGTGCGCACTGGACGCGTCGGGCGCGTCGGGACCACGGGCGCGCGTACGAGCGTGCGGTTGACGTTGGGAGGAGGCATATGTCGCCGTTGTGCTCGAGTCCGTGCTCGAGTTCGGCTGCATCCTTCCGGCGTTTGTCGCTGGCGGCTGCCATGACGGACGCGGAGGCGGCGCGCGGGATGCACTGGTGCGGTCGGACTCGTCGGGCGCATCGGGTGCGCGCGGGACGTGCGGGAAGCTATACTGCGGTCGGGCTCGTCGGGTGCGCGCGGGACGTGCGGGATGCGGAAGGACGTCAGGCGGGTGTCGCCGGCGGAGGAGGAGCTCGGCGTATATCGCCGGAGTCGTGACGGAGCATGATGCGACCAGCGTCAGTGCGCCAGATCGGATCCGTGGTGGTGCGACCGGCGTCGACATGCCAGGTCGGGTCTGCGGGCTGGGTCATGGTTGTGGCGGCGACATCGACAACAGAAGCTACACCAACTCCAACGACAGTGAGCTGTCGGCACGTTACAGCGACGGGCGGAGGCGCTCGGTGGTGTCGGATGGAACCAGTCCGAGGAAGAAATGCATGGCAAGTTCAGAATTAGGGGGAGTTTATTAGTATAATTTTGATCTTGGGTTCGTTCAACTACATGCACGGCCGGGTCATGTGTGGCCGGTTGAGTTAGTTGGCTAGTTGTGTGCATGCACAGTTGGTTAGTGGGTGCGTGGGTTAGTGGCACAAAACTAGGCCAGGTTTGTTGCCCCGGCTGTGTGCGTGCGTGAGGCTATTTCAAGAGCTTGCCTTGTGTGTAGAGTAGTCTAGACGAGAGGCAAGATGTAGGCTTCCGTGTGTAGGCTCCATGGCACCTGGCGTGTGTAGCCAGAGGTGCTAGTGTGTGTGCAGTTTGTGTGTGCGAGCTGTAGAGTGCCAAACCCAGTGAATAAAGGTTGCCAAGATACAGGCCGGTTCGCGGCCGCGGCGTTCGTCGCCATTGCTCTGAGTTCGTGCTCGAGTTGGGTTATCTTATGCGTATGGTTTCCGGGTTTGCGCCAACAAAGTGAAGAAGGAAAGAAAAGCAGCTGGGTGTAGTTAGTGAAGCGATCCGCGGCAGATGGGAGGACGAAGGCAGTGATGGATGAGTAAAGAAAAGCAGATGGAGAAAACTGATGGCGAGGACAGACGGATGCGGAGGACAAAATTACTGTTCTGACCTATTTGGCTAAGAAAATCGCGATTTGACCTCGTTTTGAAAAAAAATCGTTTCTGGCCTTTTTAGGTGACGCCAACATCCCTTGCGTCTGGGTTGCGAAGCAGACGACACGGACCCTGGCGTCTGGCCCCTGGCCCGCACTGCCCGCCTGCCCGTTGATCTGCTGACGTGGCAAAGGGGCCAGACGCCAAGGAACCTGGCGTCTGGCCCTGGTAACTGGATAACCGCGCGGGCCAGCCCACCCATCCCCATCTTTCTCCTGGCGGCGCCTCACGAACAGAGACCTCTGTTTTTCGCCCCTCCTCCCCCTCACACCACCACCCCCCTGATCTACTCCATCCTCCGCTCAAACTCATAGATCTGACCCCCCCCCCCCAAGCTTCCTTGAGGTATTCTCCCCATTCCCTCCAATTTGTTTTGGTTTTCCCCACTCTTGTTGGATGCATTATTTAACATTAGGTGATGTTAGATTAGTAGATGGTTTCTTTGTTTTAGGAAATAATTTGTAGTTGATAGATGATTTGGTAGGTAGTGTAGTTGGTAGATGTTTGTAGTTGTCCACCAATAGACATAGTTTGTGAAATTTTTTTGAATTATAGATGATGTATGCATGTGCTAGTAAATTAACTATATGTTGAATATATAGATGGCATAACATTTGTTTGAATCTGAGAAGACTACTTTGGCAAGCAAATATGTGTGAAGTGGTATGACAATATAGTTGAATATATGTATGGCATAATTATATTTGCAAAAGAGATGATGAAATATGATGATTGTGTGTGACATGATTTTTTCAATAGAATGGCGGATGATGATTATGAAATTTATTTGATGGTGAAATTTGGTACTCTAGATGATATGTGTGCATATGTAGAAGAAAGAAATGATGTGGTTATGTGTTAGAAGAATGGTGTGTTCATATGGCATAACTTGAAGAAGGAAATAATATTGTTTGATATTGTTCATGTATTCATAGATGTTTGTGATTTTTTTTGTAGGATGGCGGATGATGATGGACCTTGGTATGACGGATTAATCGATGAGTGGGATAAGGAGCATCGTGCTCGTGCCATTGAGAAGGGAGATGTAAGAAGCAAGACTTATCAATTTTCGTTGTTTCTCATTTGTCTTCTTGTATTGATTAAAACATCACTTTATTTGCAGCTTGTAGTTGCTATGCGCATGAGGGGTCATTCCGCTGATGACTTTACTTACGACCCACGGTACGAGCCTTACGTTCGGAGATTGGGTCTTCTCCCATTCGTGTTGCAGTTTAAGCGACGCGCTCCGCCGGTGAACCACGCGGCGCTGACCGCACTTGTGGATCGTTGGAGGCCGGTGACTCACTCGTTCCACCTTCCATGTGGGGAGATGACGATGACCCTACAGGACATGGCTATGATAAGCAGCCTTCCTATCAACGGACAAGCTGTTATCGGTCGTGTCAGCGTCGGTAATTGGCGAGAACGGACTAGCAATTTAATTGGTGTTCAGCCCGACGGCCCTCAGGAAGGCAAGGCCGATACCGCGAGAGTGAGGCATTCTTGGCTAAAACTGGTCAGAGGAAACACCAATCCGTGCCCTCAGGGTGCCAATCACGTGGTTGTGCAGCAGTACGCGCGGGCCTATCTTTGGTATGTACTAACCAAGGTAGTCTTCTCAGATGCAACCGGGAACTCAGCCCTCTGGATGTTCCTGGAGCTACTCAATAACTGGGATACCCAGTATAGCTGGGGTTCGGCCGCACTAGCATATTTGTATCATCAGGCAAGAGATATTTGCAACCATTTATCTTGCATTTGTCATGCGCCTCCATATCTAACATGTTTGTTTGATTGCAGCTTGACTTGGCGTGTCGCAGGAAGGGAGATACATCCTCATTGGCTGGGTTTGTTTGGAGCCTATCTGTGTGGATGTGGGAGCGGATCCCGGTTGGACGGCCCGATTTCAAGAACCCCAACATGCCAAACCCACGGGGTAATCACGACGGGGTGCATGATGATGATCCATATCGGCGCCCTACGCTTGCTTACTATTGGGAACAAGTGACAATGTACACAGGAAGCTCGCATGTGCGATACAAGTGCTATATGAACGAGCTGGACACCTTGACTGCTGAGAAGGTATTGAGAAGATCGATGAGACCAAATTTAGTCAAGAATGAAACTTGTATCTAACAATGTATCTCTTTGTTTTGCAGGTACATTGGTTGCCTTACGTGGAAGATCGTGGCTTTGATCTTAATGAGATGTGCATTCGTGATAGCCATCTTTGGCGGGCGAGGAGCCCAGTGATATGCTTCTTCGCAGTCGAGTGGCACTTCGTAGACCGTGTGGCAAGACAATTTGGAAGAAGACAAGGTGAAGGAAATATGCCCTAGAGGCAATAATAAAGTTATTATTTATTTCCTTATTTCATGATAAATGTTTATTATTCATGCTAGAATTGTATCAACCGGAAACATGATACATGTGTGAATACATAGACAAATAGAGTGTCACTATTATGCCTCTACTTGACTAGCTCATTGATCAAAGATGGTTATGTTTCCTAGCCATAGACATCAGTTGTCATTTGATTAACGGGATCACATCATTAGGAGAATGATGTGATTGACATGACCCATTCCATTAGCTTAGCACCCGATCGTTTAGTATGTTGCTATTGCTTTCTTCATGACTTATACATGTTCCTATGACTATGAGATTATGCAACTCCCGTTTGCCGGAGTAACACTTTGTGTGCTACCAAACGTCACAACGTAACTGGGTGATTATAAAGAAGCTCTACAGGTGTCTCCAAAGGTAGATGTTGGGTTGACGTATTTCGAGATTAGGATTTGTCACTCCGATTGTCGGAGAGGTATCTCTGGGCCCTCTCGGTAATGCACATCACTTAAGCCTTGCAAGCATTGCAACTAATGAGTTAGTTGCGAGATGATGTATTACGGAACGAGTAAAGAGACTTGCTGGTAACGAGATTGAACTAGGTATTGGATACCGACGATCGAATCTCGGGCAAGTAACATACCGATGACAAAGGGAACAACGTATGTTGTTATGCGGTCTGACCGATAAAGATCTTCGTAGAATATGTAGGAGCCAATATGGGCATCCAAGTCCCGCTATTGGTTATTGACCGGAGACGTGTCTCGGTCATGTCTACATTGTTCTCGAACCGTAGGGTCCGCACGCTTAAGGTTTCGATGACAGTTATATTATGAGTTTATGAGTTTTGATGTACCGAAGGAGTTCGGAGTCCCGGATGAGATCGGGGACATGACAAGGAGTCTCGAAATGGTCGAGACATAAAGATCGATATATTGGACGACTATATTCGGACATCAGAAAGGTTCTGAGTGATTCGGGTATTTTCGGGAGTACCGGGGAGTTACGGGAATACGGGGGAAGAAGTATATGGTCCTTATTGGGCCATACGGGAATAGAGGAAAAAGGCCGAAAGGAAGGAGGCGCGCAGCCCCCCTCTGGTCCGAATTGGACAAGGGGTGCGGCCCCCCTTTCCTTCCTCCTCTCCTCCTCTTTCCCCCTTCTCCTACTCCAACAAGGAAGGAGGGAGTCCTACTCCCGGTGGGAGTAGGACTCCCCTTGGCGCGCCTCCTCCTAGGCCGGCCGCCCCCTCCCCCTTGCTCCTTTATATACGGGGGCAGGGGGGCACCCCATGACACACAAGTTGATCTTCGTGATCGTTCCTTAGCCGTGTGCGGTGCCCCCCTCCACCATATTCCACCTCGGTCATATTGTTGCAGTGCTTAGGCGAAGCCCTGCGTCGGTAGTACATCAAGATCGTCACCACGCCGTCGTGCTGACGGAACTCGTCCCCGAAGCTTTGCTGGATCAGAGCCAGGGGAACGTCATCGAGCTGTACGTGTGTTAAGAACTCGGAGGCGCCGGAGTAACGGCGCTTGGATCGGTCGGATCGGGAAGACGTACGACTACTTCCTCTATGTTGCGTCAACGCTTCCGCTTCGGTCTACGAGGGTACGTAGACAACACTCTCCCCTCTCGTTGCTATGCATCACCATGATCTTGCGTGTGCGTAGGAAATTTTTTGAAATTACTACGTTCCCCAACAGTGGTATCAGAGCCTAGGTTTTATGGTTTGATGTTTTGCACGAGTAGAACACAAGTGAGTTGTGGACGATACAAGTCATACTGCCTACCAGCATGTCATACTTTGGTTCGGCGGTATTGTTGGATGAAGCGGCCCGGACCGACATTACGCGTACGCTTACGCGAGACTGGTTCTACCGCCGTGCTTTGCACACAGGTGGCTGGCGGGTGTCAGTTTCTCCAACTTTAGTTGAACCGAGTATGGCTACGCCCGGTCCTTGCGAAGGTTAAAACGGAGTCTATTTGACAAACTATCGTTGTGGTTTTGATGCGTAGGTGAGATTGGTTCTTGCTTCAGCCCGTAGCAGCCACGTAAAACTTGCAACAAACAAAGTAGAGGACGTCTAACTTGTTTTTGCAGGGCATGTTGTGATGTGATATGGTCAAGACATGATGCTAAATTTTATTGTATGAGATGATCATGTTTTGTAACCGAGTTATCGGCAACCGGCAGGAGCCGTATGGTTGTCGCTTTATTGTATGCAATGCAATCGCGCTGTAATGCTTTACTTTATCACTAAGCGGTAGCGATAGTCGTAGAAGCATAAGATTGGCGAGACGACAACGATGCTACGATGGAGATTAAGGTGTCGCGCCGGTGACGATGGTGATCATGACGGTGCTTCGGAGATGGAGATCACAAGCATAAGATGATGATGGCCATATCATATCACTTATATTGATTGCATGTGATGTTTATCTTTTTATGTATCTTATCTTGCTTTGATTGACGGTAGCATTATAAGATGATCTCTCACTAAATTATCAAGAAGTGTTCTCCCTGAGTATGCACCGTTAACAAAGTTCGTCGTGCCCAGACACCACGTGATGATCGGGTGTGATAAGCTCTACATCCATCTACAATGGGTGCAAGCCAGTTTTGCACACGCGGAATACTCGGGTTATACTTGACGAGCCTAGCATATGCAGATATGGTCTCGGAACACGGAGACCGAAAGGTCGAGCGTGAATCATATAGTAGATATGATCAACATAATGATGTTCACCATTGAAGACTAATCCATTTCACCTGATGATCGGTTGTGGTTTAGTTGATTTTTATCACGTGATCACTTAGAAGATTAGAGGGATGTCTTTCTAAGTGGGAGTTCTTAAGTAATATAATTAATTGAACTTTAATTTATCATGAACTTAGTCCTGGTAGTATTAGCATATCTATGTTGTAGATCAATAGCTCGCGTTGTTGCTTTCATATGTTTATTTTGATATGTTCCTAGAGAAAATTATGTTGAAAAATGTTAGTAGAAATGATACGGATTGGATCCGTGCTCTGAGGTTTATCCTCATTGCTGTGCAGAAGAATTATGTCCTTGATGCACCGCTAGGTGACGGACCTATTGCAGGAGTAGATGCAGACGTTATGAACGTTTGGCTAGCTCAATGTGATGACTACTTAATAGTTTAGTGCACCATGCTTAACGGCTTAGAATCGGGACTTCAAAGACGTTTTGAACGTCATGGACCATACGAGATGTTCCAGGAGTTGAAGTTAATATTTCAAGCAAATAGCCGAGTTGAGAGATATGAAGTCTCCAACAAGTTCTATAGCTAAAAGATGGAGGAGAATCGCTCAACTAGTGAGCATGTGCTCAGATTGTCTGGGTACTACAATCGCTTGAATCAAGTGGGAGTTAATCTTCCAGATAAAATAGTGATTGACAGAATTCTCTAGTCACCATCACCAAGTTAGTAGAACTTCGTGATGAACTATAATATGCAAGGGATAACGGAAACAATTCCCAAGCTCTTCGTGATGCTAAAATCGACGAAGGTAGAAATCAAGAAAAACATCAAGTGTTGATGGTAGACAAGACCACTAGTTTCAAGTAAAGGGCAAAGAAAAAAATGGGAACTTCAAGAAGAACAGCAAGCAAGTTGCTCCTCAAGTGAAGAAACCCAAGTCTGGTCCTAAGCCTGAGACTAAGTGCTTCTACTTCAAAGGGATTGGTCATTGGAAGCGGAACTACCCCAAGTATTTGGTGGATAAGAAAGGATGGCAAAGTAAACAAAAGTATATTTGATATACATGTTATTGATGTGTACTTTACTAGTGTTCATAGCAACCCCTCAGTATTTGGTACTAGTTCAGTTGCTAAGATTAGTAACTCGAAACGGGAGTTGCAGAATGAACAAAGACTAGTTAAAGGGCAAGGTGACGATGTGTGTTGGAAGTGGTTCCAAGATTGATATGATCATCATCGCACACTCCCTATACTTTTGGGATTAGTGTGGAACCTAAATAAGTGTTATTTGGTGTTGAGCATGAATATGATTTGATCATGTTTATTGCAATACGGTTATTCATTTAAGTAAGAGAATAAATTGTTGTTCTGTTTACATGAATAAAACCTTCTATGGTCATACACACCAACAAAATGGTTTGTTGGATCTCGATCGCAGTGATACACATATTCATAATATTGAAGCCAAAAGATGCGAAGTTAATAATGATAGTGCAACTTATTTGTGGCACTGCAGTTTAGGTCATATTGGTGTAAAGCGCATGAAGAAACTCCATGCTGATGGGATTTTGGAATCACTTGATTAGGAATCACTTGATGCTTGCGAACCATGCATTATGGGCAAGATGACTAAAGACTCTGTTCTCCGGAACAGTAGAGCGAGCAACTGACTTATTGAAAATAATACATATTGATGTATGCGATCCGATGAGTGTTGAGGCTCACAGCAAGTATCATTATTTTCTGACCTTCACAGATGATTTAAGCAGATATGAGCATATCTACTTGATGAAACATAAGTCTGAAAAGTTCAGAGTATTTCAGAGTGAAGTGGAGAATCATCGTAACAAGAAAATAAAAGATTCTACGATATGATCGTGGAGGAGAATATTTGAGTTATGAGTTTGGTCTTCAGTTAAAACAATGTGAAATAGTTTCACTACTCATGCCACCTGGAACACCACAGCATAATGGTGTGTCCGAACATCATAACCGTACTTTATTAGATATAGTGCAATCTATGATGTTTCTTACTGATTTACCAATATCGTTTTCGGATCATGCATTAGAGACAGCTGCATTCACGTTTAAAGGGGCACCATCTAAGTCCGTTGAGACGACACAATCTGAACTGTGGTTTAGCAAGAAACCAAAGTTGTCGTTTCTTAAAGTTTGGGATTATGATGCTTATATGAAAAAGTTTCATCCTGATAAGCTCAAACCCAAATCGGAGAAATATGTCTTCATAGGATACCCAAAGGAGACTGTCGGGTACACCTTCTATCACAGATCGGAAGGCAAGACATTTGTTGCTAAGAATGGATCCTTTCTAGAGAAGGAGTTTCTCTCGAAAGAAGTGAGTGGGAGGAAAGTAGAACTTGATGAGGTAATTGTACCTGCTCCCTTATTGGAAAGTAGTTCATCATAGAAATCTGTTCCTGTGACTACTACACCAATTAATGAGGAAGTTAATGATGATGATCATGCAACGTCAGATCAAGTTACTACCGAATCTCGTAGGTAAACCAGAGTGAGATCCGCACCAGAGTGGTACGGTAATCCTGTTCTGGAAGTCATGTTACTAGAACATGACGAACTTGCGAACTATAAGGAAGCGATGATGAGCCCAGATTCCGCGAAATGGTTTGAGGCCATGAAATCTGAGATATGATCCATGTATGAAAAACAAAGTATGGACTTTGATGGATTTGCCCGATGATCGGCAAGCCATAGAAAATAAATGGATCTTCAAGAGGAAGACGGACGCTGATAGTAGTGTTACTATCTACAAAGATAGAATTGTCACAAAAGGTTTTCGACAAGTTCAAGGTGTTGACTACGATGAGAGTTTCTCACTCGTATCTATGCTTAAGTCTGTCCGAATCATGTTAGCAATTGCCGCATTTTATGAAATCTGGCAAATGGATAAACAAAACTGCATTCCTCAATGGATTTATTAAAGAAGAGTTGTATACGATGCAACTAGAAGGTTTTGTCGATCCTAAAGGTGTTAACAAAATATGCAAGCTCCAGCGATCCATCGATGGACTGGTGCAAGCATCTCGGAGTTGGAATATACACTTTGATAAGATGATCAAAGCATATGGTTTTATACAGACTTGCGGTGAAGCCTGTATTTACAAGAAAGTGAGTGGGAGCATTACAACATTTCTGATAAATATATGTGAATGACATATTGTTGATTGGAAATAATGTAGAATTATTCTGCAAAGCATAAAGGAGTGTTTGAAAGGAGTTTTTCAAAGAAAGACCTCGGTGAAGCTGCTTACATATTGAGTATCAAGATCTATAGAGATAGATCAAAACGCTTGATAAGTTTTTTCAATGAGTACATACCTTGACAAGATTTTGAAGTAGTTCAAAATGTAACAGTCAAAGAAAGAGTTCTTGCCTGTGTTACAAGGTGTGAAATTGAGTAAGACTCAAAACCCGACCACGGCAAAAGATAGAAAGAGAATGAAAGTCATTCCCTATGCCTTGGCCATAGGTTCTATAAAGTATGCCATGCTGTGTACCAGATCTATTGTATACCCTACACTGATTTTGGCAAGGGAGTACAATAGTGATCTAGGAGTAGATCACTGGACAGCGGTCAAAATTATCCTTAATGAAATAAGGATATGTTTCTCGATTATGGAGGTGACAAAAAGGTTCGTCGTAAAAGGTTATGTCGATGCAAGTTTTGACACCAATCTAGATGACTCTAAGTCTCAATCTAGATACATATTGAAAGTGGGAGCAATTAGCTAGAGTAGCTCCGAGCAGAGTATTGTTGACATAGAAATTTGCAAAATACATACGGATCTGAATGTGGCAGACCCGTTGACTAAGCTTCTCTCACAAGCAAAACATGATCACACCTTAGTACTCTGTGGGTGTTAATCACATAGAGATGTGAACTAGATTACTGACTCCAGTAAACCCTTTGAGTGTTGGTCACATGATGATGTGAACTATGGGTGTTAATCACATGATGATGTGAACTATTGATGTTAAATCACATGGCGATGTGAACTAGATTATTGACTCTAGTGCAAGTGGGAGACTGAAGGAAATATGCCCTAGAGGCAATAATAAAGATATTATTTATTTCCTTATTTCATGATAAATGTTTATTATTCATGCCAGAATTGTATCAACCGGAAACATGATACATGTGTGAATACATAGACAAATAGAGTGTCACTAGTATGCCTCTACTTGACTAGCTCATTGATCAAAGATGGTTATGTTTCCTAGCCATAGACATCAGTTGTCATTTGATTAACGGGATCACATCATTAGGAGAATGATGTGATTGACATGACCCATTCCATTCGCTTAGCACCCAATCGTTTAGTATGTTGCTATTGCTTTCTTCATGACTTATACATGTTCCTATGACTATGAGATTATGCAACTCCCGTTTGCCGGAGGAACACTTTGTGTGCTACCAAACGTCACAACGTAACTGGGTGATTATAAAGAAGCTCTACAGGTGTCTCCAAAGGTAGATGTTGGGTTGACGTATTTCGAGATTAGGATTTGTCACTCCGATTGTCGGAGAGGTATCTCTGGGCCCTCTTGGTAATGCACATCACTTAAGCCTTGCAAGCATTGCAACTAATGAGTTAGTTGCGAGATGATGTATTACGGAACGAGTAAAGAGACTTGCCGGTAACGAGATTGAACTAGGTATTGGATACCGACGATCGAATCTCGGGCAAATAACATACCGATGACAAAGGGAACAACGTATGTTGTTATGCGGTCTGACCAATAAAGATATTCGTAGAATATGTAGGAGCCAATATGGGTATCCAGGTCCCGCTATTGGTTATTGACCGGAGACGTGTCTCGGTCATGTCTACATTGTTCTCGAACCGTAGGGTCCGCACGCTTAAGGTTTCGATGACAGTTATATTATGAGTTTATGAGTTTTGATGTACCGAAGGAGTTCGGAGTCACGGATGAGATCGGGGACATGACGAGGAGTCTCGAAATGGTCGAGACGTAAAGATCGATATATTGGACGACTATATTCAGACATCGGAAAGGTTCTTAGTGATTCGGGTATTTTCGGGAGTACCGGGGAGTTACGGGAATACGGGGGAAGAAGTATATAGGCCTTATTGGCCCATACGGGAATAGAGGAAAAAGGCCGAAAGGAAGGAGGCGCGCAGCCCCCCTCTGGTCCGAATTGGACAAGGGGTGCAGCCCCCCTTTCCTTCCTCCTCTCCTCCTCTTTTCCCCTTCTCCTACTCCAACAAGGAAGGAGGGAGTCCTACTTCCGGTGGGAGTAGGACTCCCCTTGGCGCGCCTCCTCCTAGGCCGGCCGCCCCCTCCCCCTTGCTCCTTTATATACGGGGGCAGGGGGGCACCCCATGACACACAAGTTGATCTTCGTGATCGTTCCTTAGTCGTGTGCGGTGCCCCCCTCCACCATATTCCACCTCGGTCATATTGTTGCAGTGCTTAGGCGAAGCCCTGCGTCGGTAGTACATCAAGATTGTCACCACGCCGTCGTGCTGACGGAACTCGTCCCCGAAGCTTTGCTGGATCGGAGCCAGGGGAACATCATCGAGCTGTACGTGTGTTAAGAACTCGGAGGCGCCGGAGTAACGACGCTTGGATCGGTCGGATCGGGAAGACGTACGACTACTTCCTCTACGTTGCGTCAACGCTTCCGCTTCGGTCTACGTGGGTACATAGATAACACTCTCCCCTCTCGTTGCTATGCATCACCATGATCTTGCGTGTGCGTAGGAATTTTTTTGAAATTACTACGTTCCCCAACACGCGGTGGCTATCGTTATGTTCTCACCCTCACTGATGACTTGAGTAGATATGGGTATATCTACTTAATGAAACACAAGTCTGAGACCTTTGAAAAGTTCAAGGAATTTCAGAATGAGGTAGAGAATCAACGTGACCGAAAGATAAAGTTTCTACGATCAGATCGTGGAGGAGAATATTTAAGTCACGAATTTGGTACGCACTTAAGAAAATGTGGAATAGTTTCACAACTCACGCCGCCTGGAACACCTCAACGAAATGGTGTGTCCGAACGTCGTAATTGCAGTCTATTAGATATGGTACGATCTATGATGTCTCTTACCGATCTACCGCTATCCTTTTGGGGCTATGCTTTAGAGACTGCCGCATTCACTTTAAATAGGGCTCCGTCGAAATCCGTTGAGACGACACCGTATGAATTATGGTTTGGGAAGAAACCTAAGCTGTCGTTTCTAAAAGTTTGGGGATGCGATGCTTATGTCAAGAAACTTCAACCTGAAAAGCTCGAACCCAAGTCGAAAAAATGCGTCTTCATAGGATACCCTAAAGAGACTATTGGGTATACCTTCTACCTCAGATCCGAAGGCAAGATCTTTGTTGCCAAGATTGGATCCTTTCTAGAGAAAGAGTTTCTCTCGAAAGAAGTAAGTGGGAGGAAAGTAGAACTTGATGAAGTGTTACCTCTTGAACCGGAAAATGGCGTAACTCAAGAAAACGTTCCTGAGGTGCCTGCACCGACTAGAGAGGAAATTAATGATGATGATCAAGATACTTCTAATCAAGTTCCTATTGAAATTCGAAGGTCCACAAGGACACGTTCCGCACCAGAGTGGTACGGCAACCCTGTCTTGGAAATTATGTTGTTAGACAACGGTGAGCCTTCGAACTATGAGGAAGCGATGGCGGGCCTGGATTCCGACAAATGGCTAGAAGCCATGAAATCCGAGATAGGATCCATGTATGAAAACGAAGTATGGACTTTGACTGACTTGCCCGTTGAGAGGCGAGCCATAGAAAATAAATGTATCTTTAAGAAGAAGACAGACGCGGATGGTAATGTGACCATCTATAAAGCTCGGCTTGTCGCTAAGGGTTATCGACAAGTTCAAGGAATTGACTACGACGAGACTTTCTCACCGGTAGCGAAGCTAAAGTCCGTCCGAATCATGTTAGCAATAAGGAAATGCTATCTCTGCATCGGTGAGCAAGCATGTCTTTGAGTATGTAGTAGAGCATTGAATAAGTCTATGTTTGCTAATACTTTGTCCCGTGCAACATTTGTAGGTTTGATTGAAGGAACAATCAGGATATATCGGATTGGGCAAACAAGCACCATGCGTGGATAGAAATTTGAAATCAAAGAGAGACGTTAGTGCAGTCAGAAATAGACCTCACAATCAGTCAACATATCAGAAGTATCAAGTGTGGTATGCGGATCGTTACTGATTAAAGCTAAAGCCTGGTTGGACTCACGAGGAGTGGTCGGAGTTGGTGTCTGAAGACCCGGAGACTGCAGAAGGTTATCATATCTTCAACACGGTTGTGAGAGACACCAGAGGGGCTCACGTTGACTATGCACCGATGCATGACGAAATGGTAGTCAGTTTGACCTATTCTAACATACTTGCATCATGTTGTCTTCTTTCAAATACATAAGTTTGGTGTGTTCATGAATTGCAGGGTAGAGAGTTGCTTCTGTACGTCAACGATGCCAATGTTGCACTGAGTCATCCACCTGGTGGTGGATTATCTGAGAGGACTCTTAGGAGCACGATGGAGGTGTGACCAATATATTATAAAAGTTTCTTTTCATGGATTATTTATTTGCATCTCATATCATAGCATATTTTGTGTTGTTGCAGAAGGTCAAGAAGCGGTTCCATAAGATGGCAGCAATGCTTTCTTGCCATGGTGCTCAGTCCAGTGACGTGTATGCACCTGGTAGCCGCGCCGCCAGAGCTCATAGACGGAGTTATCTTCAGAACGATGAGGACATGGAGGTGGAGGTCCATGAAGAGGAGCCAGCACATCAAGAGGAGCCAACACATCAAGAGGAGCCAACACATCATGAGGAGCATGAGTATGATGCAACACATCAAGAGGATCATGAGTATGATGTTGATGCTCCACAACCATCACAACCGACACAAGGCAATGCAAGCTCTAGGAAAGGCAAAGCCATAGCTAAGACACCACGCAAGAAAGGTAGAAAGAAGACATGGAACACACAATTCCATAGTACGGAGTATCCTCATCAGCTTATCCCAAGAGGAATGCAAAAATATAAGGCCAACATTGAGGCGGAGGAGGAGGCATACAACGAAGAGGAGGAGGAGGCTAGCGAAGAGGAGGACCCTACACTTGCAACCATTGTGAAGAGAGGAAGGAGGAAGTGAGCTTCTTGTTTGGAAGTGCATGAACTAGGTGGCGTTTGTATGTATGAACTTGGTGTCGTGGTAAAAACTTTTTAGGTTGTCTTGAATTTGGTGTCTTATGTATGCACTTGGTGTCTTATGTATGCATGAATTTGTCGTGATGAAAAAACTATGAACTTGTTGTCGTTTGTATGCAAGAATTTGTCGTGGTGAAAGTTCTGTGAAATGTGCTGTCTTCTGTGTTGTATGAACCTGTAATATGAATATATATATATATATATATATATATATATATATATATATACACATATATATATATATATATATATATATAGATACATACATACATACATAAACACTATTCTGATCTCTGATCACAACCCGAACTTCCCGAGTAACGCGCCTGACCTTCCCCGAGTACTAGGTTGAACTTCAGCTAAAAGGTGTCCAAATGGGGCTTGCGATATACCGTTGGAAAGCTATGAACACCAGTATCATCACCTAAGTTAAAATTTTGGCAAAATGTAAGCGGTTTAAGAGCAGTTTTGAAAATCGTTTTTTCTTCACACAAAAAACAGGAATCGTATTTTCGATCGCATTTTTAGACCGTTTATCGGAATGAGGCAAATAATATGGCGTTGAAAGCTGCTGCAAAATCGCTCCTTCCATATGTTGAAAGTTTTCTCTAATTCCCTGTGGTTAAAGCATAATTTGGAAAATCGTAAAATTTCGCAAACCGAACAGCCGACTTCGTATTTTCGATGTGATTTCTAAACGACTGATCCAATTGAGGCAAATGTTATGGCGTTGGAAAGCTTATGGAATTGCGCTACTTTTTCATGTTAAAAGTTTTTTCTAATTTTAAATGGTTTAAAATTAATTTAGAAAACGATACAAGTTCCTCCGAGTTCGTATTTTCGAGCTAATTTTTTAATCGTACGTCCAAATGCAGCAAATGATATGGCGTTGGAAAGCATGAAGAAATGCGAGACTTGTTTGTATATATTGTTTCTCCTAATTCATTAAGGTTTTATGTCAGTTTTGAAAATGGCTAAAATATATTTTTGCCGTAATTTCTATAAATTTGATCGGAATGGGGCAAATAATATAACGTTGAAAAGCTAAGAAAAATACGGAACTTTTTCATGTTGATGGTTTTCTCTGATTCCCAGCCGTTTTCAAGTAATTTCGAAAACGGCGGGGTCATTCGTTCTGCCTTTATTGCGAAATAGATCCTTCGAAAATGCACCACGTGAAGTACCTGAACTTCTCCGCGCGTGTACCTGAACTTCACTCTGTTTTTTCACGTGATTTTTTTGCTCGTAGGTCTCCATCCACTACTCATAGCTCTCCATTTATTCACCGGAATTGAGCAAGTGATACACCGATGGAAAGTTGCTGTAAACACGCAACTTTCCCGTGTTGATCATTTTTTCATACTCGCGACGATTTTAAAAGTTTTTCATCTAAAATTCATTCAGCGTAGTAGTTGAACTTCCTGCTGTTTTCACGTTGAACTTCTGTGACGTATTTTTGTTTGTACGCGCACCTGAACTTCTCTCTGTACGAACCCGACCTTCGGGCTATCTTCGCAACCGTGCCTTCTACCGCGAGTTTTTTTGGTTAGTCGTGTTCCATGTGATGTAAGTGTAATCTTCAAACAATTTTTAGCAACTAAATACTCGTTTTAGATAGGAATCTCGCTCATAGGCGGATTTTGCACTCGGGTCGTGAAGAACTCGCGTTTTTTGCGATTTTACTGCTTGAGTTGTTCGACCTGAACTTCCCCCTGTGCTAGGTTGAACTTCCCGCAACATTGCTCAAATAGGGCTTGCTATATACCGTTGGAAAGCTACGGACACGAGTATCATGACTCAAGTTAAATTTTTCGCAAAATGTAAGCGGTTTAAGAGCAGTTTTGAAAACCGTTTTTTCTTCACACAAAAAACGTGAATCGTAATTTCGATCGCATTTCTAAACCGTTTATCGGAATGAGGCAAGTAATGTGGCTTTGGAAAGCTGCTGCAAAACCGCTCCTTCCACATGTTGAAAGATTTCTCTAATTCCCTACGGTTAAAGAGTAGTTTAGAAAATCGTAAAATTTCACAAACCGAACGGCCGAGTTCGTATTTTCGATGTCATTTCTAAAGGGCTAAACCAATTGAGTCACATGATATGGCATTGGAAAGCTTATGAAAATGCTCTACTTTTTCATGTAGAAAGTTTTTTTCTAATTTTGAACGGTTTAAAAGTGATTTAGAAAACGGTACAAGTTTCACCGAGTTCGTATTTTTGATATAGTTTTTTAACCCTATGTCCGAATGCAACAAATGATATGGTGTTGGAAAGCTTGAGGAAATGCGAAACTTTTTGGTATATATTGTTTCTCCCAATTCCTTACGGTTTTATGTAAAATTTGAAAATGGCTAAAAATGTATTTTCGCCGTATTTTCTACAAACTATATCGGATTGGGGCAAATAATATACTGTTGAAAAGCTATAGAAAATGAGAAACTTTTTCATGTTGATAGTTTTCTGTGATTCCCTGCCGTTTTCAAGTAATTTGGAAAATGGCGAGATCATTCGTTCTGCCTTTATCGCGAAACAGATTCGTGAAAAATGCATCGCGTGAAGTACCTGAACTTCTCGGTATGAAACCTTGAACTTCACTCTGTTTTTCACGTGCTTTTTTTGCCCGTAGCTCTCCATCCACTGCTCGTAGCTCTCCATCCAGTGTAGTAATTGAACTTCCTGCTGTTTTCACGTTGAACTTCTTGTTGTTTTCACTCTGACGTATTTTTAATAACGAGGAAAATCTGAGTTTATATAATCATCGAACTTCTCCATCTTTCACGGTTTTAAAAGTTTTTCATCCGAAATTCATTCACTATAATAGTCGAACTTCCTGTTGTTTTCACGTTGAACTTCTGTGACGTATTTTCGTTTGTAATTTTCTCATCCATTCGTCAGTGTTACACAAATGATATTCCTTTTGTAGAAATCTCTCTTACAATATTTTTTTTAACTTTCTCCAACCGAGGACTTGAAATTACACAAATAATATTCCTGTTGTTTTGAAGTAAGTTATAAAATGACGAGATCATGATTTCCGCTTTCATCGTGAATGGAAAAGCACTGAGTGAAGTAATTGGACTTCTCGGGCATGTCTGTTTGAACTTCACTCTGTTTTGACGTGCTGTTTTCTGCGCTGCTTGAAGTAGTTGAACTTCTGGGCATGTCCGTTTGAACTTCACTCTGTTTCAATTTATTGTATTTTTCTTATATGAAATACGCACCATGTAGCACGTGAACTTCCGGTTGTTATCACTTTGAACTTCTCTCTGGTTTGAGATAGTTATTTTAAAACACAAAAAAACAAAAAAATTTATGTATTTTGGACATCTAAATACACGGTAAACTTCTCACACAAGAATTTTTTGAATTTTTCCTCGCCGAGCACTTGAACTTCTAGCAACCTTTTTTTCGTTTATGAGTTGTTTCCAAAACTGCAAAAAATGGCGATGTGTTTTTTATTTTTGAAAAGGTAAATCCTAGGGTTTTAATAAACTCCGAACTTCTGTGTTATTTCAATTTGAACTTCGCCTTTTTATATTTTGATTAAAGAATTGTATTCGATTTTTATACGAAAAAAAACCGAGCATGGGAATACAAGGTGAACCTCTCTCGCAAGAATTTTTGAACCTCCCCGGCTAGAGCACTTGAACTTCTTTCAACAAACCATTTAAGCTTTTAATTTTCTATACCTTTATTCTCACCTGAAATGCATTCCTTGCAGTAGTTGAACTTCTCGTTGTTTTCACCTTGAACTTCTGTCACGTATTTTTGTTCAACCTCTCTCACAAGAATTTTTGAACTTTCTCGGGCCGAGCACTTGAACTTCTAGTAACAAAACTTTTGGCTTTGCATTTTCATTCTTTTTTTAATACAAAATGCACACCATGTAGTACGTGAACTTCTGGCAGTTATCAACCTCAACTTCTGAGATCATGCGTTCTGCCTTCATCGGAAAAACAGAGTCTCTGAAAATGCACTACGTGAAGAGGTTGAACTTCTGGAGCAGATCTTTTTGAACTTCACTCTGTTTTTCACGTGTTGTTTTCTTCCCGTAACTCCCCAACCGCTTACCAGAATTGAGCATTGAGCAAATGATATACTGATGGAAAGCTGTTGAAAACATGTAATTTTTCCCTTGTTGATCATTTTTTCGTACTCACGACGGTTAAAAAGATTTTTTTTTCAATACATAAAAACAAGTTTTAATTGGTATGCATGAAACTTTTAAACTGCACTTGGAGGGGGGGGGATACATTTTTTAATAAAATGTTGAACTTATGCATTATTATAATTTGAACTCTTGGCTTTATTTTTTTAGAAACCAGAAAAATGTGATTTTATAAGCAAAGCTCTTTTTATTTTTATCCCAACTTAATGGGTTTTGAAGTTCCAAACTTCTTAGGTTTTGCCATGTTAACTTTTCTAATTTTTTGTGTCCTATAACTTTTCAGAGTAATCTTTTTTTATCGGACAATTTTTGTTACACGAGCGTATGCTCCACTCGCAAGTGAGTAGACTCTTTTTAACATAGTATAGAAGTGTCACATCAAAAAAAATAGTATAGAAGTGGACTAGTGGAGTAGTAGTACTCACACAAAAGGAAATAAAGGAAAAACCAAACAATCCTCCCGTACATGCCCACCACGTGTACGATACGACTAGTACTCTGCCTACATCACACAAAGACATTCAATGTTATCTTCTTTTCTTCTTGATCTAATTCTGCATATATCACACAAACTGTATTTCAACTACTTTTTTGTTACAGAGTTCTCAATTTTTCTATTCCAGTCTGCTATCTTTTCGAACTTCAGATGTTCTTGTATGTGACCTGTCAATTTTTTTTATTTGACCTGTCTGGGGAGATAAATTACGTAACATGTGTACCTTTTCAGTTTTTCCACATATGTATCCAGTTGTATATGGAGCAAGTGCTAGCACACGAACATGCTATCAATAGACTATAGGAAAAAGAAATCTAAACAGTGATCTATTCCATCTTCGTATATCCAAAACAGAAGATTTTTCACTAATAGAACAGGGTAGCCGTTTAGGTGTAAGAAAACCATGACCGGCCACAACTTTTCTCATTATATCATGTCTGAACTTCTAGACTGTTGCTTCGCAAAATTTCCCTGGCCGCATTACTTGCCTCGTCATGTGGTTGCTGCTTATCTAGAATGACCTCGGGTCCGAACTATGAGGGCGGACCTGCATTTCACACATTTGTCAAAAGTGTAATACTGCTGAAACCAATGCATCTGTCACATATAGAAGTGGCATCAAGCTGCATTTTTCAGAAACCAAATACAAAAACTATTTTTGAAGTTAATATCAGTGAAAATTCAAAGAAGTTCGAATACTTCCGGAGTGAGAGTTCAGTGGACAAAGAGAGAGATAGGAGCTAATTTTGTCTACTAACTATACATAGTTCAATACTGTATCCGACATCATCAAATAAAATTCAATAGAATACTGCTCCAAGCATTTACACAGACTTGTTGTGAGCAACAAACACCATGCGAAGTGAGATGGAGCATGGGAGCAGAATCAGCAATACATGATAGAGATTAGAACAGCGGAAGTGGCTAACGTGAGTGAAAGCAGAGCAGAGATAGCAACAGCAACATGCGTCAGTTTGGAGCAAGAACAAGGAGGAGAGAGAAGAAACGCCACAGCGGAGAGAGCGGCAACGCAGCGACCAACGACGAGAATGCTAGGGAGGACGGGAGTGTTGGCGCTCACGCGATGCGGTGCTCTGCTTGTGCCGGAGCGAGGGGTGAGCTGGGGACGGCGAGCAGGTTGACCACCCAGGAGGCCGACAGCCTACAGGGAGCAGCACCACGAGCTCCCTCCCTTGCTGATGAAGCGAGCAGATGTGGCGACACTCGAGCGCATCGACGGCGGGCCACGGGGTGCGTTGTGCGGCGGTGTTCAACGGAGAAGAAAAAGCACAAGAGGCAGTGGCGCTGCACTCCAGTCCTCGGCAGAGTCAGAGAAGAGGGACGTCATGGGAGTTGAACGGCATTGGGTTTTGACGTTGAACGCCCTTGGGTTGCCGTGTTGAACGGCCTTGACACTGCGGTTGGGGAGGCGCGCGAGCCATCCAGCAGGCTCCCCACGGCGGCCAAGCAGGGAGACTACACCACCAAACAGGAGCAGCAGCAGGTGACGACGAGAGGTTTGCCAGCAACTCACTGGAGGGAGGGCGTCGCCATGTTGGAAGCAGAGGAGGCCGCGTCCGCCGTGGATCCAGTGGGAATGAGGCCGCCGCTGCCGTGGATCCAGGGGACAGGGAGGCCGCCGCCGCCGTGGATTCAGGGGGAGGAAGGCGACGTGACGGTGGATCTAGTAGCAGGGGGCCGCTGCCGCGGTGGACCCAAGGTGAGGGAGGCCGCCGGCCTGTGGAAGCTGGCGGATGGAGGCCGGCGGTGCGCTGGACTGGAGGGAGCCGGGGGACGAATCGTTGGGAGGAATGGGAGGGTGCTGGTACTGGCGGCGCCACACGAAGTTCTTGGTGGGCGGCGGCGCGCAGGATTCCAGTCGGCGGTGTGCGGGTGGTCCCCGGCGACGGGTGGCTCCGAGATCTTCAATGGGTAGGTGGTCGGGGTCTGGGATCGAGGGTGAGTGGGAGGTGAGGGACGAATGGTAGGTGGGTCGGGGTCGGGGATCGAGTTCCTGTTCGTGGGCCTTTTCTTTTTAGAATCTGAGGAACACCTCCGCGGCTCCTATATAGGGCTCCGTGATCCAAATAACTATTCTGATCCCATGATGGTCATCCCATGGATCCAAATAACTATAGGAGATTATTTTCAGCTTTCAGTTTGACACAAGAAGATAGCATACAATGTCTCGAATGACATAAGTAGTTCATGACCACGATGGTCCACGATAGTTGAAATGACATGAACATCACATATAACTCGGTTTCCTGTAGCAATGCAAGTCAACAACCCTTTTCCATTTCCATTCTTGCAGCATTTCTTGAATCTTGCCATCATCAGTTATGTCAACCAATTTTCTTTCCCCGGGGCCATCTGACTGCTTCTTGCTAACGTAGTACACAAAATTCTCTTCCTTCAACTCTTGCTTTAACATGAATTTAGTCTTCAACCAATTGAAAGTGAGGTCCACTTCACTAACTTGCACAACACATGGATACAAGCCTTGGACATGAACAACAGGGCTAAGCACCCACTGAGTACCCATCTACAACACACAAATCTCTTAGTACCTAACCTATGATACATTAAACCACGAGGAAAACAAACTAGGATTTACACAAAAATATGATACATTAAACCAACCAAAAAATGGGGGTGGCGTCGATTTACCTTCTTGTTTGCAAATCCTGAAGATACAACGGTGAAACCGGACTGATTCGTGAGAGATTTGAGGGGGTTAGGGTGCTGGAGAGGGAGTGACGTTGGCAGGGCTAGAGGTGAGAGTGAGTGGAGATGAATATAATGAGAGGGGTAGAGGTGGAAATGAATGGATGAGAGGGCTATAGGTGGGCCCAAAGAATCTTATCCACATGAAAGTTGCTCTCTGGATAGGGACCTAGACGCCAGGGACCTTGGCGTCTGGGTGTGCATATTTGCAAACTGAAAAAATGCTCTCTGGATAGGGATCTAGACGCCAGGGACCTTGGCGTCTTGGTGTGCATATTTGCAAACTGAAAAATTGCTCTCTGGATAGGGACCCAGACGCTAGGGACCTTGGCGCCTGGGTGTGCATATATGCAAACTGAAAAATTGCTCTCTGGATAGAGACCCAGACGCCAGGGATCTTGGCGTCTGGGTGTGCAAATTTGCAAACTGCAAAAATGCTCTCTGGATAGGGACCCAGACGTCAGGGACCTTGGCGTCTGGGTGTGTATATTTGCAAACTGCAAAAATGCTCTCTGGATAGCGACCCGGACGCCAGGGACCTTGGCGTCTGGGTGTGCAAATTTGCAAAACTGCAAAAATGCTCTCTGGATAGGGACCCAGACGCCAGGGACCTTGGCGTCTGGGTGTGCATATTTGCAAACTGCAAAAATGCTCTCTGGATAGAGACCCAGACGCCAGGGACCTTGGCGTCTGGGTGTGCAAATTTGCAAAACTGCAAAAATGCTCTCTGGATAGAGACCCAGACGCTAGGGACCTTGGCGTCTGGGTGTGCAAATTTGCAAACTGCAAAAATGCTCTCTGGATAGAGACCCAGACGCTAGGGACCTTGGCGTCTGGGTGTGCACATTAGCAAGCTGCTAAAATGCTCTCTGGATATGGATCCAGACGCCAGGCAACTTGTTGCACACACTTTTAAACATTGGAAATCAAATCAAACATAGATTGCACATAAGTGACCACACAAGGCCTCGAATAACAAGTTCACACACGATGTCTCGAATGACATAAGTAGTTCATGACCACAGAAGGTCTCGAGTGACAAGTTCATGCATTAAACAAAGTCTCGACAGTCCATCATCGACGTCGGTGCCTTTCCATTTGTCTATTGAGTAGTACGGGGCCACTTTCCCTTCTTGTCACATGCCTTGTCCTCCTCTCGTGCATCGCGAGCCCTTGCAAGTTTTCTTGCCCTCTCTTCTTGACGAGCTTCCTTCTCTTTGCGTGCCTTCTCTTGCTCACGCTTCTTGCACTCGTTCTTCTCCTTCTCACGACGCTCATGCTCCAATCCCCGTGCAAAGGACTCCTCAAACAGGCGTTGCCTCCGTAAGTAATCTCGATGTTGGTCCTCTTGGACTCTTTTGGTACCTTGTGATCTATCCAAGTGAAGTACTTGCAAAGTGGAGGAGGCGACTACATAAAAATCATGTTATTATTAGTAATATGAGTTCAAACTTGATGAGGTTTTTTGTATGTACACCTAACATACCGGTGGTATGTCATATGCGTTAGTTGGCCTTCGACGATCATGTGCATAGTTGGGACACACGAAAAACCTTCTACCTTCTGTCCATGACTTCTTGCGGTCCGTGGACACTTTCAACTTGCAAACATCACCACACCAACATGGTGGTGTGGGCACATCCTTCTCCTTCTCCTTATCCTTGTCCAACCTGGCCTCCATCCACGTCTTCGGCATGTCCTCTTGGTCCGCGCACGCCGGCCTCGTCCTGGAACCGAATGAAGCCATGCCTACAAAAAGAACAATTCTTAGCACAAGACACAAAGAGAGTACATGTGTAAATTCAGTAAATCAACAAATGCTAGGAATTGTATGAACAAATAATATATCATTATTATTAGATCAACCATCTGGATTAAGCAAATAACCGAAGGCCGATCCATTATCAACCATTCCTCTACGACCACCACCACCTCTAGCACTTGTGCTTCCTCTCCGACCACCACCACCTCTAGCAATTGTGCTAGCTCGACCACCACCTCTAGCACTTGTGCTTGCTCGACCACCACCTCTAGCACTTGTGCCTACTCGACCACCACCTCTAGCACTTGTGCTAGCTCGACCACCACCTCTAGCGCTTGTACTCCCTCTACGAACACTAGCACCTCTAGCACTTGTGCTCCCTCTACGACCACCACTACCACCTCTGACACTTGTGCTTCCTCGACCACCACCACTGTCACCTCTTCCACCTCGTTCACCATCGGTGCCACCTCCACGACTTGTTTTTCTTTTTTTGGTTTTCCTATTCTTGCATGTCCGCTCATTGTGTCCCCGTTCACCGCACACCCCACAGTTGATAGTGTCAGGAGCCTCCATAAAATGACCGCTACCAAATTGTTTCATGCCGGTGTATCCAGCCAGGTCATCCATATCACCCCTGAACCTCTTAGTTCTCCTTCTACCCTTGGTCTCCACCTTCAGAACAGGGTCTGGCCTAATATGAGGGCCATGGTACTCAGGCCACTGTGATTGGTCCAAGAAAGGGTGAAATCTTGGCGCCCATGTCAACCTAGTAGCTTCCACATGGAACTCTTGCATCCGCACGGCATTTCCATCACAAACAGGTATGTTTCTCGCCTTCGCCGCCGTTATCAAATGCGAGCATGGCCAATGATACTTACTAGGCCTCTCGCACTGGCACCACCGAGTCTTCAGACGCACCTCAAATGCAGCACCACCATATTGAAAACCGTCTCGTGTTGTGCCACCTGGCTCATCAATTTGATAGATCATTTCAATTCTGTCGAATATGATAACTTGTTGCCGTGAAGACTTGCTTGCTTGTAACTGCAACCATTCATCAACCTTCTCCGGATAATCCTTTTTTTCACCTATCCATTTTGCAGTCTCTTCAGAATGCCTCTAAAAGTACTCATTAAGCTTGAAGAAGGTGTACTCCACTATTGCAGTCACCGGCAATGCACGAGCACCCTTCAGCACATTGTTGAAACATTCTACCAGATTGCTCGTCATGTCGCCATATCGCCTACCACCATCATCATGAGCGCGTGCCCACTTGTGCTTCTCGCTTAAATTCCTAGTTAAGAAGTCTTTTCCCCCTTCGTTCACCGCTGCAAAGAGTTTGTTGTACCGAGCATCGAAAGCTTGGGTCGTGAAGGCCACACATGAAGGAAATATGCCCTAGAGGCAATAATAAAGTTATTATTTATTTCCTTGTATATCATGATAAATGTTTATTATTCATGCTAGAATTGTATTAACCGGAAACATAATACATGTGTGGATACATAGACAAACAGAGTGTCACTAGTATGCCTCTACTTGACTAGCTTGTTAATCAAAGATGGTTAAGTTTCCTAACCATAGACAAAGGAGTTGTCATTTGATTAACAAGGTCACATCATTAGTTGAATGATCTGATTGACATGACCCATTCCATTAGCTTAGCACCCGATCGTTTAGTATGTTGCTATTGCTTTCTTCATGACTTATACATGTTCCTATGACTATGAGATTATGCAACTCCCGTTTACCGTAGGAACACTTTGTGTGCTACCAAACGTCACAACGTAACTGGGTGATTATAAAGGTGCTCTACAGGTGTCTCCGAAAGTATTTGTTGGGTTGGCGTATTTCGAGATTAGGATTTGTCACTCCGAATGTCGGAGAGGTATCTCAGGGCCTTCTCGGTAATACACATCACATAAGCCTTGCAAGCATTGCAACCAATGAGTTAGTTGCGAGATGATGTATTACAGAACGAGTAAAGAGACTTGCCGGTAACGATATTGAACTAGGTATTGGATACCGACGATCGAATCTCGGGCAAGTAACATACCGATGACAAAGGGAACAACGTATGTTGTTATGCGGTCTGACCGATAAAGATCTTCGTAGAATATGTAGGAGCCAATATGGGCATCCAGGTCCCGCTATTGGTTATTGACCGGAGATGAGTCTCGGTCATGTCTACATTGTTCTCGAACCGTAGGGTCCGCACGCTTAAGGTTTCGATGACAGTTATATTATGAGTTTATGCATTTTGATGTACCGAAGTTAGTTCGGAGTCCCGTATGAGATCACGGACATGACGAGGAGTCTCGGAATGGTCGAGACATAAAGATTGATATATTGGACGACTATATTCGGACATCGGAATGGTTCCGAGTGGTTTCGGATAATAACGGAGTACCGGGGGGGTTACCGGAACCCCCCGGGGGGTTAATGGGCCCATATGGGCCTTAAGGGAAAAGAGGAGGGGCGGCCAGGGCAGGCCACGCGCCCCCTCCCCCCTAGTCGGAATAGGACAAGGAAGGGGGGGGGCGGCGCCCCCCTTTTTCCTTTCCCCCTCTCTCCTTCCTTCTCCTACAAGGAAAGGGAGAGGGGTCCTACTCCCGGTGGGAGTAGGACTCCTCCTTGGCGCGCCCCTCTAGGCCGGCCGCCCCCTCCCCCTTGCTCCTTTATATACGGGGGCAGGGGGCACCCTAGAACACACAATTGATCAACGTGATCGTTCCTTAGCCGTGTGCGGTGCCCCCCTCCACCATATTCCACCTCGGTAATATTGTCGTGGTGCTTAGGCGAAGCCCTGCGTCGGTAGTACATCAAGATCGTCACCATGCCGTCGTGCTGACGGAACTCCTCCCCGAAGCTTTGCTGAACCGGAGCCCGGGGATCGTCATCGAGCTGAACATGTGCTAAGAACTCGGAGGTGCCGGAGTAACGGTGCTTGGATCGGTCAGATCGGGAAGACGTACGACTACTTCCTCTACGTTGCGTCAACGCTTCCGCTTCGGTCTACGAGGGTACGTAGACAACACTCTCCCCTCTCGTTGCTATGCATCACCATGATCTTGCGTGTGCGTAGGATTTTTTTTGAAATTACTACGTTCCCCAACAGTGGCATCCGAGCCTAGATTTTTATGGTTTGATGTTTTGCACGAGTAGAACACAAGTGAGTTGTGGACGATACAAGTCATACTGCCTACCAGCATGTCATACTTTGGTTCGGCGGTATTGTTGGATGAAGCGGCCCGGACCGACATTACGCGTACGCTTACGCGAGACTGGTTCTACCGCTGTGCTTTGCACACAGGTGGCTGGCGGGTGTCAGTTTCTCCAACTTTAGTTGAACCGAGTATGGCTACGCCCGGTCCTTGAGAAGGTTAAAACGGAGTCTATCTGACAAACTATCGTTGTGGTTTTGATGCGTAGGTGAGATTGGTTCTTGCTTCAGCCCGTAGCAGCCACGTAAAATTTGCAACAAACAAAGTAGAGGACGCCTAACTTGTTTTTGCAGGGCATGTTGTGATGTGATATGGTCAAGACATGATGCTAAATTTTATTGTATGAGATGATCATGTTTTGTAACCGAGTTATCGGCAACCGGCAGGAGCCGTATGGTTGTCGCTTTATTGTATGCAATGCAATCGCCCTGTAATGCTTTACTTTATCACTAAGCGGTAGCGATAGTCGTAGAAGCATAAGATTGGCGAGACGACAACGATGCTACGATGGAGATCAAGGTGTCGCGCCGGTGACGATGGTGATCATGACGGTGCTTCGAAGATGGAGATCACAAGCACAAGATGATGATGGCCATATCATATCACTTATATTGATTGCATGTGATGTTTATCTTTTTATGCATCTTATCTTGCTTTGATTGACGGTAGCATTATAAGATGATCTCTCACTAAATTATCAAGAAGTGTTCTCCCTGAGTATGCACCGTTGCCAAAGTTCGTCGTGCCCATACACCACGTGATGATCGGGTGTGATAAGCTCTACGTCCATCTACAACGGGTGCAAGCCAGTTTTTGCACACGCAGAATACTCGGGTTATACTTGACGAGCCTAGCATATGCAGATATGGCCTCGGAACACGGAGACCGAAAGGTCGAGCGTGAATCATATAGTAGATATGATCAACATAATGATGTTCACCATTGAGAACTAATCCATTTCACGTGATGATCGGTTATGGTTTAGTTTGATTTGGATCACGTGATCACTTAGAAGATTAGAGGGATGTCTATCTAAGTGGGAGTTCTTAAGTAATATGATTAATTGAACTTAAATTTATCATGAACTTAGTCCCTGATAGTATCTTGCTTGTTTATGTTAATTGTAGATAGATGGCTCGTGCTGTTGTTCCGTTGAATTTTAATGTGTTCCTTGAGAAAGCAAAGTTGAAAGATGATGGTAGCAATTACACGGACTGGGTCCGTAACTTGAGGATTATCCTCATTGCTGCACAGAAGAGTTACGTCCTGGAAGCACCGCTAGGTGCCAGGCCTGCTGCCGGAGCAACGCCAGATGTTGTGAACGTCTGGCAGAGCAAAGCTGATGACTACTCGATAGTTCAGTGTGCCATGCTTTACGGCTTAGAACCGGGACTTCAACGACGTTTTGAACATCATGGAGCATATGAGATGTTCCAAGAGTTGAAGTTAATATTCCAACAGAATGCCCGGATTGAGAGATATGAAGTCTCCACTAAGTTCTATAGCTGCAAGATGGAGGAGAATAGTTCTGTCAGTGAGCATATACTCAAGATGTCTGGGTATTATAATCACTTGATTCAACTGGGGGTTAATCTTCCGGATGATTGCGTCATTGACAGAATTCTCCAATCACTTCCACCAAGCTACAAAGGCTTCGTGATGAACTATAATATGCAAGGGATGGATAAGATGATGCCCGAGCTCTTCGCAATGCTAAAGGCTGCGAAGGTAGAAATCAAAAAGGAGCATCAAGTGTTGATGGTTAGCAAAACCACTAGTTTCAAGAAAAAGGGCAAAGGGAAGAAGAAGGGGAACTTCAAGAAGAACAGCAAACAAGTTGCTGCTCAAGAAAAGAAACCCAAGTCTGGACCTAAGCCTGAAACTGAGTGCTTCTACTGCAAGCAGACTGGTCACTGGAAGCGGAACTGCCCCAAGTATTTGGCGGACAAGAAGGATGGCAAGGTGAACAAAGGTATATGTGATATACATGTTATTGATGTGTACCTTACTAGAGCTCGCAGTAGTACCTGGGTATTTGATACTGGTTCTGTTGCTAATATTTGCAATTCAAAACAGGGACTACGGATTAAGCGAACACTGGCAAAGGACGAGGTGACGATGCACGTGGGAAACGGTTCCAAAGTCGATGTGATCGCAGTCGGCACGCTACCTCTACATCTACCTTCGGGATTAGTATTAGACCTAAATAATTGTTATTTGGTGCCAGCGTTGAGCATGAACATTATATCTGGATCTTGTTTGATGCGAGACGGTTATTCATTTAAATCAGAGAATAATGGTTGTTCTATTTATATGAGTAATATCTTTTATGGTCATGCACCTTTGAAGAGTGGTCTATTTTTGATGAATCTCGATAGTAGTGATACACATATTCATAATGTTGAAGCCAAAAGATGCAGAGTTGATAATGATAGTGCAACTTATTTGTGGCACTGCCGTTTAGGTCATATCGGTATAAAGCGCATGAAGAAACTCCGTACTGATGGACTTTTAGAACTACTTGATTATGAATCACTTGGTACTTGCGAACCGTGCCTCATGGGCAAGATGACTAAAATACCGTTCTCCGGTACTATGGAGAGAGCAACAGATTTATTGGAAATCATACATACAGATGTATGTGGACCAATGAATGTTGAGGCTCGTGGCGGATATCGTTATTTTGTCACCTTCACAGATGATTTAAGCAGATATGGGTATATCTACTTAATGAAACACAAATCTGAAACATTTGAAAAGTTCAAAGAATTTCAGAGTGAAGTTGAAAATCATCGTAACAAGAAAATAAAGTGTCTACGATCTGATCGTGGAGGAGAATATTTGAGTTACGAGTTTGGTCTACATTTGAAACAATGCGGAATAGTTTCGCAACTCACGCCACCCGGAACACCACAACGCAATGGTGTGTCAGAACATCGTAATCGCACTTTACTTGATATGGTGCGATCTATGATGTCTCTTACAGATTTACCGCTATCGTTTTGGGGTTATGCTCTAGAGACGGCCGCATTCACATTAAATAGGACGCCATCGAAATCCGTTGAGACGACACCTTATGAACTATGGTTTAGCAAGAAACCAAAGTTGTTGTTTCTTAAAGTTTGGGGCTGCGATGCTTATGTGAAAAAGCTTCAACCTGATAAGCTCGAACCCAAATCGGAGAAATGTGTCTTCATAGGATACCCAAAAGAAACTGTTGGGTACACCTTCTATCACAGATCCGAAGGCAAGACATTTGTTGCTAAAAATGGATCCTTTCTAGAGAAGGAGTTTCTCTCGAAAGAAGTGAGTGGGAGGAAAGTAGAACTTGATGAGGTAATTGTACCTGCTCCCTTATTGGAAAGTAGTACATCACAGAAATCTGTTTCTGAAGCACCTACACCAATTAGTGAGGAAGTTAATGATGATGATCATGCAACTTCAGATCAAGTTACTACAGAACCTCGTAGATCAACCAGAGTAAGATCCGCGCCAGAGTGGTACGGCAATCCTGTTCTGGAAATCATGCTACTAGATCATGGTGAACCTACGAACTATGAAGAAGCGATGGTGAGCCCAGATTCCGCAAAATGGCTTGAAGCCATGAAATCTGAGATGGGATCCATGTATGAAAACAAAGTATGGACTTTGGTTGACTTGCCCGATGGTCGGCAAGCAATAGAGAATAAATAGATCTTCAAGAAGAAGACTGACGCTGATGGTAATGTTACTGTCTACAAAGCTCGACTTGTCGCAAAAGGTTTTCGACAAGTTCAAGGGATTGACTACGATGAGACCTTCTCACCCGTAGCGATGCTTAAGTCTGTCCGAATCATGTTAGCAATTGCCGCATTTTATGATTATGAAATTTGGTAAATGGATGTAAAGACTGCATTCCTGAATGGATTTCTGGAAGAAGAGTTGTATATGATGCAACCGGAAGGTTTTATCGATCCAAAGGGAGCTAACAAAGTGTGCAAGCTCCAGCGATCCATTTATGGACTAGTGCAAGCCTCTCGGAGTTGGAATAAACGCTTTGATAGTGTGATCAAAGCATTTGGGTTTGTACAGACTTTTGGAGAAGCCTGTATTTACAAGAAAGTGAGTGGGAGCTCTGTAGCATTTCTGATATTATATGTAGATGACATATTACTGATTGGAAATGATATAGAATTTCTGGATAGCATAAAGGGATACTTGAATAAAAGTTTTTCAATGAAAGACCTCGGTGAAGCTGCTTACATATTGGGCATTAAGATCTATAGAGATAGATCAAGACGCTTAATTGGACTTTCACAAAGTACATACCTTGACAAAGTTTTGAAAAAGTTCAAAATGGATTAAGCAAAGAAAGGGTTCTTGCCTGTATTACAAGGTGTGAAGTTGAGTAAGACTCAATGCCCGACCACTGCAGAAGATAGAGAGAAGATGAAAGATGTTCCCTATGCTTCAGCCATAGGCTCTATCATGTATGCAATGCTGTGTACCAGACCCGATGTGTGCCTTGCTATAAGTTTGGCAGGGAGGTACCAAAGTAATCCAGGAGTGGATCACTGGACAGCGGTCAAGAATATCCTAAAGTACCTGAAAAGGACTAAGGAGATGTTTCTCGTGTATGGAGGTGACAAAGAGATCGTCGTAAACGGTTACGTTGATGCAAGCTTTGACACTGATCCGGACGATTCTAAATCGCAAACCGGATACGTATTTACATTAAACGATGGAGTTGTAAGTTGGTGCAGTTCTAAACAAAGCGTCGTAGCGGGATCTACATGTGAAGCGGAGTACATAGCTGCTTCGGAAGCAGCGAATGAAGGAGTCTGGATGAAGGAGTTCATATCCGATCTAGGTGTCATACCTAGTGCATCGGGTCCAATGAAAATCTTTTGTGACAATACTGGTGCAATTGCCTTAGCAAAGGAATCCAGATTTCACAAGAGAACCAAGCACATCAAGAGACGCTTCAATTCCATCCGGGATTTAGTCCAGGTGGGAGACATAGAGATTTGCAAGATACATACGGATCTGAATGTAGCAGACCCATTGACTAAGCCTCTTCCACGAGCAAAACATGATCAGCACCAAGACTCCATGGGTGTTAGAATCATTACTATGTAATCTAGATTATTGACTCTAGTGCAAGTGGGAGACTGAAGGAAATATGCCCTAGAGGCAATAATAAATTTATTATTTATTTCCTTGTATATCATGATAAATGTTTATTATTCATGCTAGAATTGTATTAACCGGAAACATAATACATGTGTGGATACATAGACAAACAGAGTGTCACTAGTATGCCTCTACTTGACTAGCTTGTTAATCAAAGATGGTTAAGTTTCCTAACCATAGACAAAGGAGTTGTCATTTGATTAACAAGGTCACATCATTAGTTGAATGATCTGATTGACATGACCCATTCCATTAGCTTAGCACCCGATCGTTTAGTATGTTGCTATTGCTTTCTTCATGACTTATACATGTTCCTATGACTATGAGATTATGCAACTCCCGTTTACCGTAGGAACACTTTGTGTGCTACCAAACGTCACAACGTAACTGGGTGATTATAAAGGTGCTCTACAGGTGTCTCCGAAAGTATTTGTTGGGTTGGCGTATTTCGAGATTAGGATTTGTCACTCCGAATGTCGGAGAGGTATCTCAGGGCCTTCTCGGTAATACACATCACATAAGCCTTGCAAGCATTGCAACTAATGAGTTAGTTGCGAGATGACGTATTACAGAACGAGTAAAGAGACTTGCCGGTAACGAGATTGAACTAGGTATTGGATACCGACGATCGAATCTCGGGCAAGTAACATACCGATGACAAAGGGAAAAACGTATGTTGTTATGCGGTCTGACCAATAAAGATCTTCGTAGAATATGTAGGAGCCAATATGGGCATCCAGGTCCCGCTATTGGTTATTGACCGAAGATGAGTCTCGGTCATGTCTACATTGTTCTCGAACCGTAGGGTCCGCACGCTTAAGGTTTCGATGACAGTTATATTATGAGTTTATGCATTTTGATGTACCGAAGTTAGTTCGGAGTCCCGGATGAGATCACGGACATGACGAGGAGTCTCGGAATGGTCGAGACGTAAAGATTGATATATTGGACGACTATATTCGGACATCGGAATGGTTCCGAGTGGTTTCGGATAATAACGGAGTACCGGGGGGGTTACCGGAACCCCCGGGGGGTTAATGGGCCCATATGGGCCTTAAGGGAAAAGAGGAGGGGCGGCCAGGGTAGGCCGCGCGCCCCCTCCCCCCCTAGTCCGAATAGGACAAGGAAGGGGGGCGGCGCCCCCCTTTTTCCTTTCCCCCTCTCTCCTTCCTTCTCCTACAAGGAAAGGGAGAGGAGTCCTACTCCCGGTGGGAGTAGGACTCCTCCTTGGCGTGCCCCTCTAGGCCGGCCGCCCCCTCCCCCTTGCTCCTTTATATACGGGGGCAGGGGGGCACCCTAGAACACACAATTGATCAACGTGATCGTTCCTTAGCCGTGTGCGGTGCCCCCCTCCACCATATTCCACCTCAGTAATATTGTCACGGTGCTTAGGCGAAGCCCTGCGTCGGTAGTACATCAAGATCGTCACCACGCCGTCGTGCTGACGGAACTCCTCCCCGAAGCTTTGCTGAATCGGAGCCCGGGGATCGTCATCGAGCTGAACGTGTGCTAAGAACTCGGAGGTGCCGGAGTAACGGTGCTTGGATCGGTCGGATCGGGAAGACGTACGACTACTTCCTCTATGTTGCGTCAACGCTTCCGCTTCGGTCTACGAGGGTACGTAGACAACACTCTCCCCTCTCGTTGCTATGCATCACCATGATCTTGCGTGTGCGTAGGAATTTTTTTGAAATTACTATGTTCCCCAACAACACATACATGGATAAGGTCTTTGCTGAGCTCCTTGCTCTTACATGCCCGGTAAAAGTTGGCCACGAAATGCCTCATGCACCATCTGTGGTGAAGCTTTGGAAATCCTGGAATAACAATGTCCATTGCCTTGAGTATGCCATGGTGCCGGTCCGATATGATGCGTACCTCCCTAGCCCCAATCACGTTGTGCCTAACATGACCCATGAACCACTCCCAGTTGTCTTGGTGCTCGGAAGGCACCAAAGCAAATGCACACGGCAACACGTTGTCGTTTGATGAGTGCGCCATTGCTACCATTAGTGTGCCCTTGTATCTACCGGTCAAGAACGTGCCATCTATAGACAAGACCGGACGACAATGCTGAAACGCCTCCACACATTGTCCATAACTCCAGAAGGCACAGTGGAACACTCCCTCGTGATCCTCGACCACATGAAACATGCCCGGGTTCTTATGTGCAATCGCGGCCAACAACCTTGGGAGCTGGTTGTATGCTTCTTCATAACCACCATACAACATCCTAATAGCATTTGCCTTTGCCTTTCATGCCTTCCCATACTTGACTTCATAACCAAATTGTTTTTTCACCGTCCGCATGAGAAACCTCACTTTCACAGTGGGATCAAAGCCTATGTCTTTCATCCATTTGTATCCGAGATACTCAGATGTGAGTTGACGATGTGTCGTTCGAAGTCGTTTAGATGGCGGTTTGCACCTATGAGTGGCAACACAACTTCTTAACACCCATTCTTCGGTTTCTTTAAGCTTTCTTGCACGAACCTTCCATGGGCATCCTTCTTGCTCGCACTTCACGGTGTAACGCAACTTCATGTCGGAGTGCTCGACATAAAATGGCCTATGGTTCCGAATGGCATAGTCAGACAACCAAAACTTTAGCATAGGCAAGCTCAGAAACTTCACTCCTTTCTTCAAATAAGCATTCTCGTCCTCCTTCTCCTCCCTTGGTTCTCCTGGATCAGGGCATGGTGTTGGCTCAATCGCCGTCATTCTCATTCCACCATCAACAACAACTTTATGGGCAAGGCTAAGATCTTTAAACAAGTGAGTTCTTTTTTCTAAGACCGTAAACTCAAAGTGGATTTGGTTTTCCTCCTTTGTGAATCCATCCTCGTCCAACTGTTCAACTGGACCCTCGTCATCCGAGTCATAGGCATATTGACGCCTAAAAGGCAACTCACGATCCATGTCCTTTTGCGCTATGTACACATCCAAGTCACCAACATCATTACCATGAAACCCTTCCTCTTGCTCTTCGTCATCATCATAAGCATCTTCATCATCTTGAATTACTTCATTACTAGCAATCACCTCAACTTCATTTGCTTGGCTAGTTGGTGGTTGGCTAGAAGCATTGGGGGCATACAACTCAACCTCATTTGGTTCAATAGATGGTACACAGGGACGTGGTTGGCGATAAGCATTGGGGGCATCAACCACAACCCTATGCTCAACAAGTGGCACCATTGTCATCTCACTCATGCCATCCATTGGGGAAGAGACATGCCGGTTCAAATCAAGTGTAAACCGAGGAGATTCAACCTTGGTGGCAAACAATTCAAGTGACTTGTCTTCCGATTGGGAAACTTTTTCCTTATATACATCCCAATGCAAATCCGAGGTGATATGCATACTTTTCAAGCGAGATTTGGCTCCAACTCCAACATCATACCTTCCTATTAACTTAACATCAACATTGGTGTCCATCCACTTTAAGACTTGTCTCACTTTTGCAACAACATCCTCGTAGCTAGGGCTTGTATCAAAAACCAATGGTTCCTCACCCGTGTCGGCATTGTTACTCAAGAATGCCTCCTTGTCCATGTAATGAACATTAACAAGTCTCTCCATCTAAAAATAACATGAATGCATTTAAGACTTCAATGAGAATTGGTGTTTATCCAAATACATCTCGTTATATCCAAATCATATCAACACTAAATTATTGGTGATGTCCATAAAAGTATCACTAATTAACACACACTAAGCAAAGTTAACCCTAATCACTAACTAACCCTAACCCCCAATCTTTCTACTCAACAAGCATATATTCCTACTACACACCATGCATATCACTATATTATCAAAGTTAACCAAGCCATTCACACTAACATAAGGGAGAAAACATGAACTAGGGTTCAATCAACATGTATAAAATGCAACCAAAATAACAAGATTTAACAAAAAATAATTGGATGATTTGGGGGAGATTACCAAGAGCAACAAAGTGATGGAAAGATCCACCTAAGGGATGCACCTTTTGGAGAGGATTTGAGGGGGAGCTTGAGGGGTGGGAGAGAGCGTGAGAGCTCCAAGTGTTCTTCAAGCTCGGGTTATGGATTGGGGAAAGTGTGTGTGGTGGGTCCCACACACTCTCCCGTGGGTTATCCAGTTACCAGGGCCAGACGCCAGGGTCCTTGGCGTCTGGCCCCTTTGCCACGTCAGCAGGTCAACGGGCAGACGGGCAGTGCGGGCCAAGGGCCAGACGTCAGGGTCCGTGGCGTCTGCTTCGCAACCCAGACGCCAGGGATGTTGGCGTCACCTAAAAAGGTCAGAAACGAATTTTTTCAAAACGAGGTCAAATCGTGAATTTCATAGCCAAATAGGTCAGAACAGTAATTTTATCCGGATGCGGCCGCGGTGATATAAAATGGAGCAGCGTAGATAGAATAGTAGTACTAGTAGCAGTAAATTGAGCGCACGCCGGTGCATAGCGACCTAGTCAGGCAGTACGTACGACGACAGCGCTGCCGATCTCATCTTGCAGCAGCAGCAGCACAGGCACAGCACACGACGTGGGCGTGGGCCGTGGGGGCTCACGTACGTACTCACTCGGGCGCGGTCCACGGGATGGTGATTTGATGGTGGAATTTAATTCAAATCTATCTAACCTTACCTACGGATCCAGGCAAGCTGGATGCCACACGACGCACTCTCTTATTAACCTTGCGCTTATCTTATCTTAGGCAAACTCTACCGCACGATCTCAAACGGATGTCCGTTTTATCCGAATTATGTCCGTTTGGGTAGAGCAATGGAGTCGTGTCCGGGTCTGTCCTGTGATGCGGTGGCCGTGCGCCCAGCGCGCGGCAGCATCCGTTTGCCCCATCTTGTCCGCCAGGGTTTAAAATGCCTATATTTTCATATGAAAACAAGTTTGCACGTCCCAATATTAATTGTTTGAAAATTAAAATTGTTTTACAATCAATCGAAATTGTCTCTAATAAAGATAGTTTTACAACCAAATCGAAATTGTCTTGAATGAACATAAAACGGACCAATACATCTATCGGTTGCCAATATGCTCCCAGACGTGCTCAACCAAGTCATTTTGAAGAGCCTTATGAGTGTGCCAATCACGCAGCTCACGATGGAACTGGCAGAACTGATCAAACGTGGCCGGTTCTTGGTGCAGGGGCTCAACATTGTCACCTTGATAATCAAATCCTTGGTCGAAGATACTGTCATCATGCTCGTCCTCGACGATCATGGTGTGCATGATCACACAAGCAGTCATCACCTCCCAAAGCTTCCTTTCATCCTATGACAGTGCAGGGTATCGAACGATGCCCCATCGGGATTGAAGCACACCAAAAGCACGTTCCACATCCTTTCTAGCACTCTCTTGCATTTGGGCAAATCTCTTTCTCTTCTCACCTTGGGGCTTCGAGATTGTCTTCACAAAAGTTGACCACTGAGGATATATACCATCAGCTAGATAGTATCCTTTGTTGTACTGGTGGCCGTTGACCTCAAAGTTGACAGATGGGGAGCGGTCTTCTGCAAGCCTCGCGAAAACTGGAGAACGTTGCAACACGTTGATATCATTGTGAGAACCTGCCATACCGAAGAAAAAATGCCATATCCAGAGATCCTGCGATGCCACCGCTTCTAATATGACAGTGCACTCGCTGACATGCCCCTTGTACTGGCCCTGCCAAGCAAATGGACAGTTCTTCCACTCCCAGTGCATACAATCTATGCTGCCAAGCATGCCTGGAAAGCCTCTAGCTGCGTTGGTCGCCAACAACCTCTCTGTATCAGCGGCAGTTGGCTGCCTCAAGTACTTTGGCCCAAACACCTCGATCACAGCTTGGCAGAACTTGTACATTGACATCAGACATGTTGTCTCGCTCATACGCACGTACTCATCCACCAGATCGCCTGGAATTCCATAGGCAAGCATGTGGACGGCCGCGGTGCATTTCTGGTAAGAGGAGAACCCAAACTTGCCAAGGGCATCCGTCTTGCACTCGAAGTATGGGTCATGAGCAACCACTCCCTCTCGAATACGATTGAACACATGCCTTGCCATTCGAAAACGGCGACGAAATTTATCCGGCTTGAAGAGCGGTTTGTTGGAAAAGTAATCGGCATAGAGCAGGGCGTGGCCTCTCTCCCTGTTGCGGTTCAGGTTGGGAGCACGGCCAGGGACTGACCCCCTGTACCGAGGAAGCTGCCGTTGAATGTGATCGTGAACGATCAGTGCAGCCACCACAAGATCTTCATCATCCGACGACGAATCGTCTGATGAACAAAGGAAGTGATGGAAGAAGAACTCGTCTCCACTGTCCATACCTTTGCGGGCAAAATGTCGAACACCTTGCGATCGTGGTGGCGAAGAGGCCGCGATGATCACCTCGACGCAGCAGGGGTGGTTGCCGGCCGGCTACTGGCCGCTCTGGAGCCGTCGGAAGCTGCCGCGGCCGCCGTGGTACGTCGCCGGCGGTCGTGTCTCCTCTGCCACCGGCAAAGACGACGACGGCCAAACCTCCTTCGATCGACGGCCAAAACTACGGCGAAAGCGCGGGCGTGGTGACGGCCATGTCTACACGTGGTTTGGTATGGACGGCCGGAGGCTGCGCGGTGCGGAGGCGGCCGGAGAATAGCGGCGGCGCGGGGCGGGAGAGGGAGGGTTGAAGCGTTGGGAGGGAGGGACTGCTAGTGTCCCCGACAGGCGGGCCACGAGCGGGACAAGGGCGTGCGTCACGGCCGTCCGCGCGCGTCCGTTTCACCCTAAACCGAGCGCAACTTTGGGCCGGGATGGGTCGAAAACGGACGGATTCCGAACATTTGTCCGTTTAAGGCCGCGCATTGGGCCGCGCTATTCGTCCATTTTATTCCAAACGGACGCACCCGGACAAGATGGGGTCGCGCGGTGAAGTTGGCCCTAATGGATGGAAATGGAAGGGTCACATGCGGATGCGGATGCGGATGCGGATGGAGGGAGGGGAAGCGGAAAACACGAGAGGAGATCCGCAAAGAAAGCGACCTGCTTTGGACGCGCCCGCTCTTTATATAGGAAACTCAATTGCAAATGCAGATTCGACTCCCTCAGCTACCTTGACATTGAAGCTGCCTGTGAGCATGGCATCTCCGGTGCTGCCTCCAGCTGAAACCAGACAGCACGCATCGGCCAACGCCCCGCCCCTATCGATCGTCCTCTGATTCTGGTCCCCTGGTCGCCGCTAGCATGAACAAGAGTAGTAGGTGGCATGCGTGGGGGGCATTTTGTTTTGTTTGAAATATCAATCAGGGAAACTATTTTGTTAGCCTGCCTTTTGGGGGATGGGCAATTCACGGCCTAGTACCACAGTACTGGAGACCACAATGATGTTTTTCTTCCTACTACCGCAAAAGAAGAAGAATATAAAGGTCACGTCTCGTAACTAGAACCCTAATTTACCGCGTCGAACGTACTACAAAAATGTTGCTCCTACTATACAATAGTGTATGTGCTTTTTCTTTTTTCTTTTTTTTTTCAAACGGTGAAGTGGGTGTGCTTTGACTGATCTGATCTGATGATTATGGTGCCGTCAAAAGAAACAGCTCAACCCCATCCATGTTCACACACTTTCTCATAGTTTTCTCTCTAAATAAATCTGAATTTACCGGACAGCGAGTGGCCCACGGGGACTGGGGGCAGAGAAGATAGGGGCGTGGCGTCCAAAGGTAAAGCGAAAAAGAAAGATCAATAGGAGGAGAGAAAGGAACTCGAGAGAGAAGAAGTGGGAGGCGCTCGGCTGCTCACTCCGCAGTCCACAGTCTCCACTCCAAAGTCTCAGGTCTTGCGTCTGTCCACTACCGCTGGGCGCTGGCCAATCAGTTACGCGTAGCGCTCTCCAAGAAAACCGCCACCGCATCCGCCTCCCCCTCCCCCGTCTCCTCCACGCCTAGTAGCTTAATGCGGAACTAAGTACTTATACAACTAATCACCAGCACACGCACACGCAGCGGCAACCCGACGACGACGAGCAGGTACCGGGCCGCGGGATGAAGGGCCACCACCACCACCACCTGGCGCCGCTTTCGCCGCCGCCGGCGGCCAAGCGCCGCTGCACCGGCATGGCTGCCGCCGTCCCGGCGCTGGTGCTCTGCTCCGTCCTCCTGCCGCTCGCCTTCCTCCTCGGCCTCCACAGCACCGGTCAGTGAACCCACCTCTATCACCCAGGGTGCGTGCCTCCGTCGCCTGAGTTGCCTCCGCGGATCTGTGCTGATTCTGTGTCCGCGTTTGCAGGGTACGGATCGGAGGAGCGCGCGGCCGTCGTCATCAGCACCGTGAGTTTCCCGCACTCAGATTCTTCCTCCTCCTCCTCCGGTTGCTGCATTTTTTGCAGCCGGAGTTTCCGAATTTTCTGACGGACGGGCTTTTCTGTCCTGTGTTTGTGTTGCCTTTAGGAACTGGGACTGGGGAAGCACAAGCATCTTGACGGGCCGGGCATGAAGCACAAGCTGCTCAAGGTACAATGTCCTAAATTACGCGTCCCTACTGGATTGCCGACAGAAAAGATGACAACTTTGCATCACATTGTCTATTTTTGTGCATTCCGATTTTCTGAGTGCCATGCCCAATTCCGCGGTGATTCTTCCAGCTGGTCTCATCAAAAAGAAAAATTACATTCGCACTAGTAATTAGGGAGTTCAATCATGCGATGCGCGTGTGCTTGCGTGCGTGTTTTCGTGGACGTGGGCTGCTTGCTGACGGCTTCGCCACCTACCTGCTTCCTGAGGAGAGGGATCGGGTGCTATTCTGGTCTGGTCTGGTGCGTGGCATCACACCATTTGTCTCTCATGATGTTGTGGGATCACAGGACTTGTGGTGCTCAGGGGATGCAAACTTTGCACGCACGGTGTTGTGCAAATCCCAAGTGATATACCAAATAAATAAATCAAAATGTGTTTGCAGTACTAATTCTCACAGCTAGTCAAATGAGTCATCTATTTGCTATCACTTCTGCCAAATTGGCTTTTGTTGGTTTGGTTGCAGTAATCATTATGGCTTAAGAGCCTGTTTGAACTAACATGTCAAAAGTTTTCCATCTAACTATTTGACTAATCTCTTTTCCTTTTTGTAAGCAGGATGTTTCCAAAATGATAACCTCAGGGTCCAACGGGATTTCCAGCGAAAAATCTAGTCGATCAAAGTCCAGGAATCTTGCTGCCAAATCAAAGATCAAGGATGCTTTCTCCTTTGTTGAGCTAAACAATGACACATCCAAAAAGAGGGGTAAGAAATGTGGGATCAAATAAATATAATGCATGCCATCACGTTGACTTGGATTAGTACACGGCTCCATGTCCTTCTTACTGTATGCAATGGTGTTCCAGGATCTCATACACAGAGAAGATATCAACTAAAGGACTTGTCATGGAGATCAATGGTAAGAGATATTTCATCTTTGCTCTTGTGTTGGCAAATTGTTTAGGTCGTCTGCATTCCACTTTCCAATAATATTTGGAAGAGAGCATGCCACACATGACTGTCAGCCTGTGACTACTGAAATCTGTTTAGGATCAATTGTGTTTGTACGGCTATTGTTTCAAGATCTTGACCAATGGGGTTGTACAGTCGACAGGATTTTCAGGACGTCACATGATAAATGCCAAATGTATGTGTAGGAACATCGTTGCATTTCAGTGTGGCATCAATAATAATTTTGTATATGTTTTTGTGGGCTAAACATGCTCTAAATCTAGATATATAGGTACAGTTACAGACTGTCTTATTGGGGGCAAGTTTTGCACCTTCAAAATTGCCTACTAAATAATTTGCTACCATGAGTGTTCTCCATTAGGTGGCAATAAATAAACGCCTTTGTCGTAGTCTGCATTGCATTGCACAACTGTTCTCCCTCTGGAATTTGGTGGATGATTTCCATTTTTCACCTTTACTAAGATGTTTAGTTAAAAAGAAATTTTGCTAACATTTTGTCCCATGATAAAAACATGTTTACTGAAGAACTTCATATTTACTGTGGAGACCTTGTACATCAGATCCCTGGTTAATTATTATGCTTTAGATGTCTTGACAAATGCAACAACCATTGTTATCAAGCAGCAAATCTGGTGAACAACGCAATAATCTGGTACCGTAAAAGGCTGAGATATGAATTCTAAATAGATTGGGGCACAACATGTTTTCATCTTTGCTTAAATGTCCAGTATGTTTATACTAGTGGGCCATTTGGAACTGTTCTAGTCTTCTACCATAAAACACTGAATTTGTTTTTTGACAGGATACTGCTGTTGATGGGAAGGAGAGCCAAGGCCAGGAAGTAGCACAAGAGGAGAATTCCAAGTCCTGTGAACTTGAATATGGAAGCTACTGCCTCTGGTCTGTTGAGCATAAGGAAGAGATGAAAGATGCTATTGTGAAGAGGCTTAAAGATCAACTGTTTATGGCCAGAGCCCATTATCCTAGTATTGCAAAACTGAAGCACCAGGAAAGATTTACACGTGAGTTGAAGCAACATATCCAAGAACACGAACGCATGCTCAGTGACACCATTGCAGATGCTGATCTTCCACCATTGTGAGTATTATCCTGGTGTTAAAATATTATCTTTTTTTAAATAGAGGGATTTTAATTGACTCAATGGTTGCATCGAGGCGATACAACCACAAAGAGTTCACACCCGGCCTCTGCATAACAAGATGCCAAAGTAGTATCTGTTAAACTGATTGTAATATATATTACACTCCATAATGGCTAAAATGAGCATTAGCGATTTCAGGGCTGCTTCCAGTTTTCTATATGTTGTACTGCATCCATCCCAACATAAGCGTCTCAACTTTGTACTAACTTCAGTACAAAGTTGTACTAAGGTTGAGACACTTATTTTGGGATGGAGGAAAATACTACATATTTGCTGACCCTATTGCTAGTCAGACTGGTACCCCGCAGAAATATGACCTATGTCCAACCCTCATGTATATGGCCATGTGGAATTTGTATGGAGGCATTAAGATGTTAATTTTACTGAATGCATCTCTAAATGTGGATATAGTGTTTTCTCCCTGTAATGATATATGTTTTCTTGTACATGCATCACTTAGAATATGTATTTGAGAGGTAGCAACTATCATGTCTTCATTACTGTGTGATGTAAAAAAAATCCTTGTATCAAGCAATGGAGTATACAACATAGAAAATGATGGCATGTACGACCTTACTTTTCTTTACTTTTTCTGTTGATTATTTGTCAACTAGTGGCTGCTTACTGTTTTCAGTTTCGCAAAGAAGCTAGAGAAAATGGAAGGCACAATTGAGAGAATCAAGTCTTGTGAAGTAGGCTGCTCCAATGTTGAACGGAAACTTAGGCAGCTACTTGATCTAACTGAAGATGAAGCTTATTTCCATAAAAGGCAGAGTGCATTTCTCTATCATCTCGGGGTCCAGACTATGCCAAAAACTCACCATTGTTTGAACATGAGATTGACAGTAGAGTATTTCAAATCTGCATCTCTTCAGAGGGAGCTATTAAATAAGCAGAAATTTGAGGACCCTGCCTTCTATCACTATGTAATGTTCTCCAGGAATGTACTTGCAGCTTCCACTACTATCAATTCAACAGCCATGAACTCCAAGGTACACTGTCCTTTCCAAATAACTGAAAATCTTATCAGGAATTTGTCTCAGTGCTAACGTATTTCCTACGACATGTTTCAGGATTCTGGCAGCGTTGTTTTCCATGTATTCACCGACACACAGAATTTTTATGCAATGAAGCATTGGTTTGATAGAAACTCATATTTGGACGCTAATGTTCACGTGATTAACATTGAGGATCACAACAAGCTCTCTAAGGATGTCAAATCTATTGAGAAGCAACAATTATGGCCTGCAGACGAATTTCGTGTCACATTTCGTAATCATTCTCAACCTCTCCGGAGGCAGATGAAAACTGAGTACATATCTGTTTTTGGCCATTCACATTTCCTTTTGCCTGATCTTCTTCCTAGCTTGAATAGAGTGGTTGTTCTGGATGATGATTTGATTGTCCAGAAAGACATGTCATCTCTTTGGAACCTCAATATGGGAGATAAGGTAATAGGTGCTGTACAGTTCTGCGGAGTTAGATTAGGTCAATTGAAAGCTTATATAGTGGAAAGTAATTTCGATGCGGATTCATGCGTGTGGTTCTCTGGTCTGAATGTAATTGAATTGGAGAAATGGAGGGATCTTGGCATTGCCAGCTTGCATGGTCAATTGCTTCAAAAGGTCTGTAAAGTTGTCATTCCTCTTACAATCCTATGGAAAGAAAACTGTATACGTTATTAATTTGTTGTCATATGGAAAAACTTGTAGTTTCTTTTGGTTATCCTAGAAGGCTAAGACTATCCTTTTCCTGTGATATCCCTTGTCATAATTATTTGTAGAAAACTTAACTTGTCTGATGTATTACTTTCGCTTTTGTTGTTCCAACAGGACAGTTCGGTATCACATAGACTGAAGGCACTCCCTAGAGGTTTACTTGCCTTTCAAGACCTGATATATCCTTTGAAAGGTTCATGGGTTCAATCCGGTCTTGGATACGATTATGGAATTAGCCGTATCGACATAGAAAAGGCGGCTACTCTGCACTACAATGGTGTCATGAAACCTTGGCTTGATTTGGCAATACATGATTACAAGAGCTACTGGAGAAAGTATATGACTAATGGGGAGAGGTTCATGGCAGAATGCAATATACACTAATGGCAGTGACATGAGACGTAGCACACGTTGCACAGTCTGCATTTGTGGGAGTTTGAAGCAGCAAACAACGTGAACTTGCTTCAACAAAGGGATATTTTTCGGAGAAACGGGATGCAGTATTTTATGATGTGTCAAGTGCACCTCCGGTGACCATGGTGGCACCGCGTCGATTCCAGGAAGGAAAATAAGCTAAAATGCTTTCCTGCCAGAACACTACAATTAGGAGGCCAGAAGCACAACATCATGAAACCTGTTTATTATAGTCAGATGAGTCTTTTCATTTACACAGCTTGGAACCGCAAAAGTGCAGTTCTATGCTGATCATTTTTTGTACAAATTCTTTCGTGCTATTCTTTTTGCCCATTGTGCAAGAGCTACACCGAGGGACGCCAATGTTCAGTGCTACACGGCGTGTACAGAGAGAACAAATGCCTCGGCCTGCAGCAATTCGCTTTGTTATTATGGGATGGATTGTTGATCTCTGTTGATGACATCATAAATGTATGTTTGTCGGCACTGTCGTGTTTTTGTGGCGTTTTGAGGTTTTCTTTTTTCTTGTGTGCTGTACAATCCCCATTCTGTTTTGTAAAGGAAATTTAAGAAGTCACATGGTTGTTCCTCTGAAAGGTTGCAGCCTGGTCATTTAACATAAATCTGATACAGATAGGAACTCATATAAGTAGTACTCCCTCCGTTTCTAAATATAAGACTTTCTAAAGATTTCAATAGGTACTACATACATATGTATTTAGAGATTCACTCATTTTGCTCTGTATATAAGCCCGTATTGGAATCTCTAAAAAGACTTATATTTAGGAACGGAGGGAGTAGCTTTCAACTTCAAAACATAGAGAATCACAATGGCATAATGACAGTGGCACATCACTGACATTAGCCTTTAGTATGTCTGTAAGGATAATCTAGCAGGTAACTGATGACTTCTGCAAAGATGTAGCCAACACTTTGGAAGCTACATATTTTGCCTATTGCCCAATCCAGAGAGTCCAGCTGGGAGATTTCACTTCAGGTGTTACAAGTTGTGAAGCTTGGGACCATGAGGGTAGTGACCTTCGAGAGGGCACTTGCAAAGCCTGTGCAGCTCGAGGTACCTGTCCATGTCGAACCTGTGCTTGGCGCAGAGCTTCCTCCTCCTGGACAGGAAGAGCCTCTCCATGAAGTCCTGGTAGGTGGGGTCCCTGGAGGTGACGAGGAAGTAGGTGTAGCTGACGAGCAGCCCGGACGCGGTGGTGAAGAAGGCGATGGGCTCCATCACGTCCCAGGAGAGCTCCCAGAAGGTGAGGCGGAAGAAGAGGCCGATCTGGGACATGATCAGCCCCAGCCCGGACCAGAGGATGCGCCGGACCTGCTTGTGCGCCAGCTTGTCGATGGTGTCCTTCTTCTCCTGGAGCTGCCTCAGCTCCTCTCTCCTTGGGTCGTCCTCCACCTCGAGGGCCAGTGGCACCGCTCTTCTCACCAGGTCCACCACCTGCAGAATGGTGATACGGTCCATCAGTGCAAGCTTCAGCTTGACAAAGTTTCACCCGGCTGCAATTTTTGGGCTTCTTGTTCAGTTTCCCCCCCTCTGAAGCAAGCAGAGGTTTCCCTCGATTTCTGTGACCGGAAACCAGGACTTCTGTGCACCTTGTACATCCAAAGTTAAAATCAAAATCTTCAACTCCCAGCAAATTGTTCAGAGTGATAATTAATACTTGTTCAACTAAAAAAAGGCCCAAAACGGCTGCTTCTCCACAGTTGAAAGCAACAAAAACAATCTATAATGATGGTGTAGTCCTTGTGGATACATTTAAGGATTTTGTGGGCTTATAGCTCACGGCTAAAAAATATAAAGTAATAAAGTTCATGTCATGTCGATGCCTAGATGTTTTAAGTGGCCTCGACGTCATCTAAATAGGATTACAAGAATCCGCTTTACGGATTAGAGCATCCTATGATCTTGGTTCTGACCGACCAGTGACCAGTGAACGTGAAGACTGAAGGTCCTTGCTGTTCAGGAGGGCCGGAAAGGAACACCTCTTGCTCTTATTTCTACAACATTTTAGTTTGATGAATTATGACAAATTCCAACTACATCTTGATTTTTCTTACTTTTGTTCCCTCTCAGTTAAACCCAATGGTAAGTAATTTGCAGTGTTCAACATTTGTTTGTTTATTAAGGTGTGGACGAGGACTTCCAGTACACAAGTAATGTGTCAGACGTGAGAGTCGAACCTGGGTTGGCTAAGGCTAACCCACCAAGTTGATTGTGGAATCCTAAGAGTCTTCAAATCCCTACTACCTCCGTCCGGGATTAAAAGTCCCATAGACAAGTTCTCTAGGACCAAGGTACAACGGGACTTGTGACTGAATTGACTGCAAGCTGTCCAGTAATTATTCTCTCTCCTACATGCAGCCAATAGAATTGAGGCACTCAAGTATGCACGCAGTCCATTTCCAGCATACTCTCTCCCCTGGCTACATGCAGCCAATGAATTGATAGTAATAAAGCATGCATGCAACTACTGCGGACCGGCAGGCCTTGTAAGAACGGACATGGCATTGTGACTAAAAGGCCCTATAAATCCGGACGGAGGTATTGCCTAGTATTGTGTGCCAAGCTTGACCTTAGCGCCTACCATTTTTCATACCTTAGCGGTGGTGCTAGTCAATTTCTCTCACCTTTAGCGTCTAAGATGCGGATGCGCTAATACAACACAATACAATTATATAACAATAGTCGATGCGCTAAAATTGTAATGGGATAATATGATTGATTTGGTTGTTTGGATTCAAAAGGAATCGCACGGGGGCCTTTCAATCAATGGAAATTAAAATAAACAACAGCCAACGCAAGCTAATCAATTTTGAAAATAATCTTGAATATGAACATGTGAAAATCTTCGTCCACCAACAAAACAACATTTGCAACAGGAATGCACCAACCCTAATCCATATATTTCCTAATTTGGCAATAATAGCCGGCTGCAACTAGAAAATCATTTGCAGGCAGGGTAAATCTAACGGGCGCCTGAAAATCTAAAAGGGGTCAGTAGATTTCTAACTCTCTATCTCAACCGTTGGATCAAGATCCAACGTCTAGGGCTTCATCTTCAACCTCAAAACAGTATGCATTGTTTCTCGTCTTCTTCATCACTCGATCTTTCTCTCCCCAACCATCCCCATGGACCACCGGCCGAACCGCCAGCCACCACCATTCGTGGCCGGCGACGCTCCCGCGCCAGCCTCGTCGCCCTGCCCTCCCCTCAACCGCCGGCCAATCGTCGTGCTACCGCCACCCCCGGCCATTCCTCTAGCGTCGGCTATGGACCGGGTTTTTTTTTCTAACGAACCTGCACCAGCCCCGCACCCCTAACATAGATAATGGGATCGTCAGTCACCCTAAGATAGATAGTGGGGTCGCCTGCCACCCTAAGATAGACCCAGAGGGGTTCTCTGGCGAGCTTCTTCCTTCCCTCCGGCAAGCTTCTCCCTTCCCTCCGGCAAGCTTCTCCCTTTCGTCCAGCTGTTCCTTCCTTCACGCGAAATTTAACTGGCCTGAATTCTAAATTCAGGCGACTTACATATAGCTATTGTGAAATCTAACACACGTGTGACCGATCAAGATTTAATTAGTTGTGAGGCGATCAAGGCCCAGATTCGTTTCAAATTTGTCGATCCTCCCGCGCTTAGCAAACTGCTGGACCTGCTAATCAAATGTGTGCTACAGGACATGGTACAGATCTCTAGGAGCTGAATTCGGGACAGACGGTGGTGATAGGAGGTGCCTAGACACCCGGGTTCCGGAAGGCCTATCTCAGAAACGAAAAGGTGTCTGCAGAATGTCCATTTCGTTTCCTTAAAAGTCAAAATGGAGCCTGAGGCTATGTTCGGTTAAGCCCCGCCCCCGCGTGGATCGGGCCCAAACCCCGCGGATCACCGTGGGTTTCGCCCCGGCTGGGGCCAGATCTCGGTCTGGCTTGTAACAACCTTCGGTTAGACCCGACGTGGATCACGCCCCTCCCAAATCCCTTCCAAATCGCGTGGAAGCCGTCGGGATATAACCCACGCGTCCCACCCCGCGGAAACAAACCCCGTCTTTGTCTCTCGCGAAACGGTTACGCGCTCTCTTCCGGTTTCGTGGCTGATAGGAGGGAGGAGATCTCGGGAGGAAGTAACCGAACTGAATTTCATAGGAAGGGATTTGTGAGGAGGGTGTTGGCGGGGGGTGGGTGACATGAGGGGATTCACCCAATCCCTGCAGGGGTTGATTCCTCGTGGGGAAGGAAACCACAACAACCGAACATAGCCTGAGGAGAATTTAAACCAGTGGTAGTAGCAGGGTTTTTAAAAGAAAGAAAGAAAGAAAGAAGATGCGACCTTCTCGGGGTGGAGGTAGGCCTTGTCCCTGAAGAGCAGCAGGACGCCGGCGTCGTCCATGGCCCGCGCGAGCCCCTCCGCGTCATCGCGGGTGCGCGCCGCCCCGGCCTCCACGCACGCGTCGAGGAGCTCCCCGTAGCCGATCGCCTCGCGCGGCCCGTCCCGCAGACGCCGCTTCAGCGCCTCGACACCCACGAGCCGCACCAGCCGCCGCGCCTCCGACGCCGTGACCGGCGGGTCCACCCGCGGCGGCGGCGGCGGCGAGTAGAGGCGGCGGAGCGCGTGGGGCGGGCAATGCGCGCGGAGGCGGGAGGCGGCCGCGCGCCACATGGTCGAGGTCTGCGCTGCGCTGCGCTGCGCTGCGTGCGAGGTGTGAGTGAGGCGGGGTGGAAGACGATCTCTCTCTCTCTCGAGCTGCTTCTACTTGTGGGGTTTTGGACCTTTTCCACCTTCCATCTCTTGCGATTGTGTGTCTGCGACGTGGTGATGAGATGGCTTCACGGCGGGGGAAAGAATCCATCTGCAAAAGCGGGAAAGGAAAGTGCGTGGCGTGTTTGGGAGATTTTGGGCGCCATCGCCTGCCAGCGCTTTTTATTTCGGGTTCTTCCATTTTTGCCCACATTTTTCTCGCTTATACAGATGAATACAAATGCTTTTTTGTTACTCCTATGTAAGGTGCAGCCGTGCAGCTTGCGTGTGCTGTGATGTAATGTGATTTGAGCGCGTCTGTTTTGATTACACGGCTCGAGAGCGTGTGTCATGTGCATGTGGTATACCCTCAGGTTGCACCTACATCCTTCTTCTTTTGCGGGAGGTCACATCTATATGACTATATCTATATCTATACATGTCCTATTCATATCTATATCTATATCAAGCGCTCAACATATTTACCGTGAAACTAATATCACACCAAATATCTCGTAACCAATATCATACATAAAATCAACTTCCAATTAATTTTTCTTCTGGCCGTTCATTACTTCTTGAGATCATCTAGGAGCTCTCCTCCCGCCCCTTGCTGTGCCGGCGACCACTCCGGTCCCGCGGCCACCAGCCTCTCCCCCGCCGGCCGCCGCCCCGGGGCCGGCGTCCACCTTCCGCTTCCCATGGCCTCGCAAGTTTCTCTCTCGGCGGATTCGTCTTCCTCGACCTCGCCTTCCCCGCCTCGGGCCCCGTTGCGCTCCATCGTCGTCGTTCCCGACGTCCCGGGCACGCGCTTCGGCCCCATCCCCCAGGGCGCTTCCGGCCCGTCACGGGCCCCGGCGGCGGCCTCCGGGGCGTGGCAAACCAAGTTGGGGCGCCGCCCCCGCAGCCCGGCTTCTCCGCCTCCCCCCCCCCCCGCGCGCAACGGCGTCGCCATGGCAACCCCCTGCCCACCTCCAGGCCGCTGAGGACCAACATCCCTGCGGTCCTCCACGGTTGCTGCTATAACTGCGGCGATGACGGGCACATCTCCGTGGACTGCTGGAAGGAGACCGTCTGCGTGCGCTGTGGGGGTGCGGGCCACATCGCCAAGGATTGCGCCTCGCCCCGCGACTCCTCTCCGGTGGACAGGCAGTTGCCGCGTCGGTCGGCGGCCCCGGCTCTGCGCCCTGCGCAGGCGGGTCCTTCCCCCGCTCCGGCTCCTCTGCGCGCGGCGCCGGCTCCGCGGCCTGCGCCGTCCGGGCCACCTCGCCAGCCGCCTGCGCGCGAGGCTCCGCCGGCCTGCTCTGGTCCGGTGCTCCCGCCCCCTCCGCCTGGACCGCCGCCCACAGGGACGGTCCGCCTCCCCCGAAGTTGGTGCCAAGTCGCCCAATCCTCCTCGGCGGACAGCGTGGCGGGCCCTGATTTTTCGGTGCCTTTTGAGCGGGGCTATGCTGCGGAGGAGCGCTCTCGGTCCGTGCCCCCGGTCGCGGCGGTGGACGACGACAACTGCTGCTTCCTGGAGGACTCGGAGGAGCTCTGGTGCATGGAGGCCGACCTTGCTCGCGCGGTCGCCGTCACGATCTCCGGCCCTCGGCCGGCGGTGGATCTAGCGGATGCGGCGGCGGCGCTGCATTGCGAGTTCGGTATTGGGCCGGAGGACATGTCCATTCGACCGTTCTTCCCGAAAGACTTCCTGGTCATCTGCAAGCACCCCCTCATCCGTGGAACATGGATTCGCCCCCGACAATGGCTTTGGTCTGGGCCTTCGGCCATGGATGCGGCAGGCTCAAGCTTCGGGATCCTCTTTGCCATTCCTGGTGCCCCTAGAGCTGGTTGGCGTTCCGGCGCATGCTTGGTCGAAGAAGACGGCGGAGGTGATCCTGCGCGGCTGTGGGCGCATTGTGCAGGTCGCAGAGCGCACGGCGCGCCGGCATCACATGTCGCGCTTCCAGGTGTGGCTGAAGACATTGGATCCGGAGCGCATTCCTCGCCGTCAGCGGCTGTTCGTGCCGGAGCCCGGCTCGGGCGGTCGCGGCTTACCTCCGGCGGCGCCGGAGGAGTTGTGGTACCCCATCACAATATCGCCCATGGCGCCGCCGGTCCGTCAAGCCCCCCTGCCGGTGGCGCGCCCCCTTCGCCGCCGCCGTCCACCCCTCATTCGGACAGGGCGGAGAGCCCGGTCAACGATAATCGCCGTCAACCGGCTGCTGGGGGTGCGGGTGGGACCGACGGCTCAGGCGGCTCGGCGACTTCGACGCCCGATGTGCGTCAAGCTGCTTCCCAGCCCGTGGCTGATTGCCAGGCGGTTGGGCCCTCGTCGGACTGCGGGTCCAGCTGTGCCGCGATCGTCATGGGAGAGGCAGGCCCCGCAGGACAGTGCGCCACGCAGCCTTTGAATGAAGGGCAGGTGGCGCTTCCTCTTGGGCGCAGCGAGGTAGAGCCGGCACAAAGTGCGGTCGGTGCGCACTTTCTGCCTCCTGCACCCATGGCGTCATCCGTTGCGGAGAACCCGCTGGTGGACCAGCCGCAACCGTCCCCTGCCTCGGCCTCTCTGCCGAGGTGGCATGTGGCTGCTGGTGAGCAGGAGATGGAGATGGCAAGGCCCAATGAGATGCCATCGGATGTACCGGTGGAGGCCAGGGCGTCCGGCCCATCTGCGGCACTCGCGTAGGGGTGCAGGTGGCGCCGCAGTCCTTTTTGGTGGGCTCGGCCCACTTGCAGGTCAACGAGGCAGACTGTGCAGGGGCACCGTATGGGCTTGCGGATGCTCCGATCGAGGAATGCAGACAAGACAACGACCACTTGCTTCCCCGGGATGAAGACAAAATGGGCCCCGACGATTGTGTGATAGAGACTAACTCTATGGTGGGGTCGGCTTTGCGTGTCAGCCTGGCCAGCTCGGTGGTCCCGTCAGCCGCGGCATGCGTGCAGGAGGGTGACATGATTCTGGTCTCCCTGTCGGAGGCCCGTGATTCGGCCACCAGTCCTGCTCCGGTTGGGTGGTTGCCATGCAGCCCATGCACGCCGCCCAGGCTACGTAGCCTGGTGGATGCCCTATGCGCGGAGTTGCGGCGTGCGCTCTCGCCGCTTCTGACTTTCAGCCAGGTTGAGGTGGGTCTAGAAAGAAGACGCCCGAGGCAGAAACGTGCTCCAGTGTCCAATCCCAGGAGGAGCGTGCGCCTAGCCAAAGGAGTGGGTCGGGGCTCTACTGCATCCAAACAGTAGCAAGTCCTAATTCGCAAGCTTTGCTTGGCAAATGAAGCCGAAATAATTAGTGATGAAGCGCTAGAGATGTATGCTAAACTCTTCGAGCAGCCACTTGCGGAAGACCAAATCAAGGCGATCTTGGCTCTCTTCGGTTGGGAGGCGTCTGCCCTCCCGCTCATGAGCCAGGAAGGCATGGTGGTGGACCGGATGTAGTGCTAGTAGAGGGGAACTTGCGGTGTGTGGGCCAGCTTTATGTCTACTATACCGATCAAGGCCCTGGTGTGGAATGTGCGCGGGCTAAATAATCCGGCCCGCCGCAATGCGGTGGCACAAGTTGTTAGCGCGGCCAAACCAACCGTGATTTGCCTCCAGGAAACAAAGATGGAGGTTGTAACAAGAGACGTGGTAGTCCATTGCCTTGGTAATCGTTTTGAAATGTTTTACTATCTGCCGGATGTGGGCACGAGAGGTGGAATCCTCATTGCTTGGGACGCGGCGACCGTCAATCTGACAAACCCGCACTACACCCAAAACACGTTGTCAGCTCTCGTGAAGCCATACGAGGGGGCTGAGTGGTGGTTAACGGGGGTCTATGGGCCACAACTGGACAGGGAGAAAATCGAATTCATGGAGGAGATAGTTGAGATCCGTGAACTGCTGGCTGGGCCTTGGGTGCTCGCGGGGGATTTCAACCTCTTGGTGAACCAGGAGGACAAGAGCAACGACCATGTGAACAGGAGGATGATCACCCGCTTCAGGTCTAAGCTGAACTCCCTCGAGCTCAAGGAGGTATACCTTAATGGGCGGCGCTACACTTGGTCTAATGATCGAGCCCAGGCTACGCTTGAGAAGATCGACCACATATTCTGCACCTCGTCTTGGGAGGAGGCCTACCCGTCCTGCTGCCTCTCGGCCCTGGGAACAACGGTGTCCGACCATTGTCCCCTTCTCCTAGATCTCAATGCCGAGCTATGTGTGGGAAGACGGTTCAAGTTCGAGGCTGTTTGGTCGAAGGTGGATGGTTTCTTCACCACCGTGGAAGAGGTGTGGATGTCTGTTCCTAGTGAGGGAAACCCGTTCGTTGCGCTGGATGGAAGCTTAGGAAGACGGCGAAAGCACTGAAGAGGTGGAGCGACCGGTCCATTGGCAGTATCAAGCTCCAAATTGCAATTGCCATGGAAGTGATTTTCAGGTTGGATAAGGCTATGGATTCGCGCGGCCTGTTGGCTCGTGAGAGGGAATTGAGGGGGCTTCTCAAACGCAAGCTGCTGGGACTTAGCTCGCTGGAACGCATGATCGCGCGACAGCGCTGTCGCATCCTAATGCTAAGGGAGGGGGACGCCAACACTTCTTTTTTCCACCAGCACGCCCGGCATCGCCAGAGAAAAAACTTGATCACCAATATCCAAAGCGGAGCCCATATTGCCATGAGACAAGAGGAGATTGCGGAGGTCGTTGATGGATACTATGAGCACCTGTTTGGAAGGCCGCCAGCGAGGAACTCATCTTTGGATCTCTCCCTCCTTCAGATGCAGGCCATAGACCTGTCCCATCTAGGGGTGCCATTCATGGAGGAAGAAGTGGAGAAGGTGGTCAAATCTATGCCCCGTGACAAGGCGTCGGGGCCGGACGGATTCACCGGGAGATTCTTTGCCTCCTGCTGGCCCATAATAAAAGATGATCTCATGAGAGCTTTTGGGGCTTTTTACCACGGAGATATGCGGGGCCTGCCGGCTATCAACAAGGCGCTGGTGACTTTACTCCCCAAAGTGGATGGAGCGCTGGATATCAAGGATTTTCGCCCAATCAGCCTTGTTCATGGCGCGATCAAAATCTTTGTCAAGGTTTTGGCAACAAGGCTAGCGGTGGACCTCCCTAGGCTGGTTGGAAAACATCAAAGTGCATTCGTCAAAGGCCGATCAATATATGACAACTTCATGCTTGTTCAGTGCACCGCCCGCCGACTCCATGCCCTCCGATCACCGGCGGTGATGCTCAAACTAGACATATCTAAGGCGTTTGACTCGGTGCAATGGCCCTTCTTGGTGGAAGTTCTGCGCAGCATGGGTTTTGGTCACCGGTGGCTCTCCTGGATCTGCGGCCTGCTAGCAAATTCTTCTACAAGGATCCTAGTGAATGGGACCCCGGGAAAGCCGATCTTCAATCGCGTGGGGCTTCGGCAAGGCGACTCGCTCTCACCCATGCTCTTCATAATGATCATGGAGCCGTTGCAAAAGATGTTTGATCTCCCGATGCAAAGGGGGGTCCTGGAGCCTCTAGCGAGCTCGGGTTTGTAGCAACGTCTATCACTTTTTGCGGACGACGTCATGATCTTCACCAAACCCAATGCTACGGACCTTGCAGCATGCGCAGCCCTACTCCATCTGTTCGGTGAGGCTTCTGGCCTCCGGGTAAACATGAATAAGAGTGTAGCCTACCTAATACGCTGCTCGGCCAGTGAGGTGCAGACAATGGGCCAGATCCTGGGCTGCAACCAAGGCTGCTTCCCGTGCAAGTACCTCGGCTTGCCTCTCACTCTGCGCAAGCAAACGGCGGCCCAGCTTGTTGACTTGGTGGACCAACTAGCACGGGCGCTGCCGCGATGGGAAGCTGCCACTATGCCTAAGTGCGGGCGCCTCATCCTGGTTCAGGCGGTCCTTTGCGCCATCTCACTACATGCCATGCTAGCGATCGACCTGCCACGGAAGACCATTGCCGCCATGAACAAAATTTGCAGGAGCTTTCTCTGGTGTGCTAGCTCGGAAGCCCCGACTGGCAAATGCATGGTGGCGTGGGACAGGGTTTGTACCCCGAAGTGGGCGGGCGGCCTTGGGATCCCCAACCTAAGGTGACTCAACTATGCAATTCAGGCCAGATGGCCATGGCTTCAGAAAACGGACCCGACGAGGCCGTGGGCAGAATTCGAGATTAGGGTGCCTGAAGAGTCGAAACAACTCATGAAAGCGGCCACCCGTTGCACTCTGGGAAACGGCAAAGATGCTTTGTTTTTGTTAGAAGGGAGAGAGGGATTGGTGGAATAGTTGATATATTGCTTGAGCCTCGTGGGCATATATATAGGAGTACATGATGATCTTGGAGTACAAGGCAAGGTAGAATAATATCCTACGCTATCCTAGCTTTCCTAATAATCACGATACTCAACATCCCCCCGCAGTCACAACGGTAGCGACGCAGACGGTGAGACTGGAGAAGAATCTGAAGGTAAGCCGACGAACACCCCCCACAGTCGTAACGGCCGACACATCGCGGAAGTCGTGGCTGTAGTGGATACCGACGAGGTTGCTCAAGCAAGGCGGTAGCCCTTTGTGCCGTTTGTCGAGGTAGCCGAGAGCGTAGGTGGTGTAGCCGTAGTCGATGTAGCCGTGCAAAGAACGCCGTGGTCAGTGTTGAGTCGGGGGTCGCCGGTGTCGAGGTAGTCGTTGTGGAGCCGCGGAAGAAGAGCAGCGACGGCGGCGGCCTAAGGAGGCGGCGGCGGCTAGAGAAGGAGCGCGGCGGTGGTGCTCGAAGTAGGCGATAATGAACCCGACAGCGTGACGAAGACCGGCGCGGACGGTGACGTTCCCGCGCCAAGGGAGGTGGTGCAGCGTATATCACGTGGAAGTCAACGTGCGTGGACGGCGATGGACCGCGGGCCGCAGCGTTACGGCCCGAAGGGGCGACGCAACGACGGCGGGCTGGTCGGGGCAACGGCGGGGATGACCTCAGGGCGGTTGCAGGGATCGCGTGCCACTCTCGCTACGGCCCGACGGGGCGACGCAGTGGCAGCGCGAGGGTCGGTGCAGCCTCGAGAACACCCTGGAGAGGACGGCCTCGGTGTGGCGGTTGACCGCGGGCCGCAGCACTACGGCCCGAAGGGGCGACGCAGCGGCAGCGCGCGATGTGGTGCAACCACGGAAACGGCCTCAGGGCGGCGGCGGGGATAACGTGCCGCGGCACTACGACCTGAAGGGACGACGCAGCGGCGGCGCAGATCGATGCAACCACGGGGAGAACCACGGGGCGGTGGCGCTGCGGCCCGTCGGGGCGACGCAGCGGCAGCCTATTGCTCGATCGGCGAAGGGGCACGCTGAGCATGGGGACTGGGCGGTGATGGCCGGCGTAGATCGACGAGCAGGCCGACGCGCGGACGATGGTCATGAGGGACCGACTGTCGCGCGAGGCCGCCGGGTCGGGACAACGGGCGGGTATATGCGCGGACGGCGGCCGTTAGGGGCCGCCTGTCGCGCAAGGCCGCCGGGTCGGTCAAGAGGCCAGCCGGTCGTGCCGATGTCGGAGTAGAGGCGCACGGGGTCGACGGCGGCGGCGGGTGACGCAAACCGATCAAGTAAAGATCGGAAAACCAAAAAGAAAACGCCGATCAAAACGACCGGCGAGAGAGCGAAAAAACCGGAGCAAGGGCTCGGGAAAAAGACTCTCTAGGGCAGCCGGACAACACGGCCGGCGGACGAACCCTAGGTATGGGCGGCGCAGCCCCCGGCGGCGGTCATGGAGGCCGACCGCCCCAGGGACAGCGCGCGGGTGCGGAAGCGGTGGCTGCTAGGGTTTAGAACCCGGAAACTGATATCATGTTAAAAGGGAGAAGGGATTGGTGGAATAGTTGATATATTGCTTGAGCCTCGTGGGCATATATATAGGAGTACATGATGATCTTGGAGTACAAGGCAAGGTAGAATAATATCCTACGCTATCCTAGCTTTCCTAATAATCACGATACTCAACAGTTTTGGGAGGATAGGTGGCTTCAGGGGCGCCGGGTGCAGGAAATCGCCCCCCGCCTTTATGCGCGGATTAATACAAGGGTACGCTCAAAATTATCAGTTTGGGAGGCACTGGCGGATGGCAGATGGGCTGACAGCTTCGGCCGGAAATGACTGCCGAAATGCTAGCAGAATACCTAAGCCTATGGGCCGAAGCTGGCCAAACCACACTAAACCCCAACGCAAATGATTCATTCTCGTGGTCATGGGAGAAAGATGGCTGCTTCTCGACGAGGTCTGCATACGCGGCAAAATTCTGGGGCAGAGAAGTGATCCCTACGGCAGACTTCACCTGGAGATCGAGGGCTCCGCTTCGCTGTCGCTTCTTCGCGTGGCTGGCCCTCCAGAACAGGTGCTGGATGGCGGACCGGCTAGCCCGGCGTGGCCTAGATCATCCGGAGCGTTGTCCTTTTTGCGATCAGCATGAGGAAAGCACCAGCCATTTATTGCTTGATTGTGTGTTTGCCACTGAGGTCTGGACCATCGTCTCGGCAGCCGCAAATAAACCAAGCTGGGCGCGAACGGCAGGGGACAACATAAGCCAATGGTGTGCAAAGATAGGTGGATCAGGGAGGGAGTGCAAGGACACAAGAACAACCTCAACACTCGTGCTATGGATGATGAAGCCATGTACCTAGGGTAGGGGCATGGACCTGTCCTAAGAGCCCTACCCAAGGACATCCATAGAAGAAGTCACCTTTCTATCGACTTGAAGGTACCCACTCGACGGGTTCAAGACACTCGACCACGAAGCTATCACTCGACGGCTAGGAGCTCTACAGTCACTCCGCAGGCAAACGGTCGGGCATTAAGTAGCACTTATGATCATTATAACTCTTTATTAGGGCCATTACCAGTAACGCCCGACCTTTATGTACTTTAAACCCTGCATTACTGAGGGCAGGAGAGGGCTGGCCAACTCTATATAAGCCACTCCCCTCCTCAGTATCAAGGGTTCGCACCCCTGTTATTCATACACACATAATCCAGTCGACCGCCTCCGGGCACCGAGACGTAGGGCTTTTACTTCCTCTGAGAAGGGCCTGAACTCGTACATCTTTGTGTGTTTACAACTCCTGCATAGCTAGGATCTAGCCTCTCCATACTAACCCCCCTACACTACTGTCAGACTTAGAACCACGACAGTTGGCGCCCACCGTGGGGCAGGAATCTTAGCGCTTGATTGTAGGAGTTGCGATTTTTTCCCGATCTCCTTGATCATGGTTTCATGCGGAGTTTTGGTGGAGGGCTGCGAGATCCGTCTCGGCGCGCTCACGTTCGTTGCCGACGACTCCGCCTGGCTTCAGGAGGCTCCGCTCGACATCGACGCGCTCCCCGTTCGCGGGGCGACGCACTTTCGTGCGTGTGTTCGCGGCGTTCTCCTACGGCAGCCGTCGACCCAGTATTAGTCGGCTCCCGTTTCGTCTCCCCGCCTCGTCTCTCGCCAGCGCAAGTGCTCCGGTCGATCGTCTTCAGAGGTGGGGGAGGCACGCGGTGGCTCGCCAGTCGGCCACCCCACAAGTCGCGGCAATCGAGCCCGACAAATCTCTCTATGGCCTGTTCGATCTGTCGACTGGCTCCGCAGAGACCGCGTCCGAATGCGACAACAGTGACCCTGCGGCGGCGGTTCTGGCAATCGATGGCACACGCAGCCCTCCCGGTTTCGCTCGCACCGGTGGAGGCGCAGATGGGGGCGATCCGTCGCACCCTCACGAAGAGTATCTCCCTGAGCCTCTCATGTCGCTGTAGCGAGAAGAACTCCGCCGCCGGAACATGGATGCACTCCACACTCCTATCGTTGGAGAGACCCCCGAGGCCCGGGCCTTGGAAGACGCGCGCTTGGCTAACCTGGCCGAGCGCACTCGACTGGAAAATCTCCAGCGAGCACTCGACGAACGAGCGCGTCAGCGGGCTCCCGAGTCCAGTCGACGTCAACTCTTCTCGCCTACGCAGGTATATCGAACTCCCATCCAGAATTTGGCAGCCGCAGCTCGGATAGCGGAATCAATTCAGCCCTCACAGTCAGAAGCTGGCAGAGGTCTGTTGCAAATCAGAGCATTGCTCCGGGCAGCGGGAAACCAGAATTCCGCCGTCTCTCAGTCGCGGAATAGGATCCACAGTCGATCCGTTGCTGCGGATACAGTGCAGTCGGCTCACCACCCAAGATCGTCCCCGAGGCGTGGGGAACGTGGAGACCGGTCAGATCAGTACAGAAGAAACGAGCAGTATGATCGCCGATTCGATCGTGATGATCGACGTTGAGTGCCAACCCCTCCTCCGAGGAGTGGGTCATATGCGCCTCGGCAACAGGATGACAGGCGCCCTCACAGTGTTGGGCGGAGGATTCCAGTCGACCCCAAGGAACCAGGCTTTGACGCGAGGTCCATCCTCGTTCAAGGTTTGGTCGACAGGAACACGGCTCATAGAGAAGGACCCGACAGGGATGCTCCCACCAGCAGCAGAGTACATGTATCAGGACCAGAGTGTTTCAGTCGAGCCATCAGGGCCGCAGTGATTCCTCCCAACTTCAGGTTGGCGACTGGAGTCAGCAAGTTCACCGGTGAGTCTAAGCCTGGCACTTGGCTCGAAGATTACCGAGTGGCTGTCCAGATTGGTGGCGACAATGATGAAGTGGCTATGAAGCATTTGCCTCTCCTGTTAGAAGGCTCAGCTAGAGCGTGGTTGAACCAGCTAGCACCCAGTAGCATCTACACCTGGGAAGATCTCTCCCGAGTGTTTGTCACAACTTTTGAAGGGACATGCAAACGACCGGCAGGCCTTACAGAATTGCGGTCTTGCGTGTAGAAATAGGGTGAAACTCTGAGGGATTGCATCCAGAGGTGGATCACTCTGCATCACACAGTTGAGAATGTACCAGATCACCAAGCGGTTTATGCCTTTAAAGAAGGCGTCAAGAACAGAGAATTGAACCTGAAGTTTGGTCCGACCGGAGAGATGTCTCTGAATCGGATGATGGAAATTGCCACCAAATATGCTAACGGTGAAGATGAAGATCGACTCCGGAGTGGCAAACAGAAAGCAGTCGCCCAGGAAACCGGAGGCAATTCCAGTCGGAAGCAGAAGCGGAAGGCCGAGCCAGCCGCTCCTGGGGAGGCCCTGGCCGTAACCCAGGGAAAATTCAAGGGGAAACCTAAGGGGCCCTGGAACCCCAAGAAAGTAAAAGATCAAGACGGGAATGATGTTTTGGATCTACCGTGTCACATCCACACCAAGAAAGATGAAGAGGGTAAACTCATTTACCCCAAGCATACCACTCGACAATGTCGACTCCTGATTCAGCAGTTCCAGGGCAAGCAGTCCAAGGACAAGGAAAAAGAGTCAGACAAAGTTGAGGATAAGGAGGATAGTGACGGCGGATACCCCCAAGTCAATTCCACCTTGATGATTTTTGCTGATGTCGAGAGCAAAAGTCGACTGAAAGTCATTAACCATGAAGTGAATATGGTTGCCCCGGCAACACCCAGCTACCTGAAGTGGTCTCAGACTGCCATCACATTCGACCAGTCCGACCACCCAACGCACATTGCCACCCCTGGGAGGCAAGCTCTGGTGGTCGATCCAGTTGTCGAAGGCACTCGACTGACCAAAGTCCTAATGGATGGTGGCAGCGGCCTGAACATACTGTATGTTGAAACGTTGAAAGGGATGGGCAAGCCGATGTCCAGGCTCAGTGCCAGCAACATGAGTTTCCATGGAGTCATTCCTGGAAAGAAAGCCGAGTCACTTGGACAAATTGCTCTTGATGTGGTTTTCGGTGATTCAAAGAATTACCGTAAGGAAAAGTTGACATTTGAAGTTGTGGACTTCCAGAGTGCTTATCACGCTATTCTTGGCAGGCCAGCCTATGCACGCTTCATGGCTCGACCGTGCTATGTGTATCTCAAGTTGAAAATGCCTGGTCCCAAAGGTGTGATCACTGTTACAGGAAATCGGAAGAAAGCAGAAGAGTGTTTCCAAAAAGGATCAAAGATCGCTGATGCTCAGATGGCAGTAGTCGAGCTGCAAGAGTACCAGAAGACGGCTGATCCGAGTGAATTGCTGCGAGCCAAGAAGCCAGCTTCAGAATCAACTTTTCAGTCATCCGGTGAAACTAAGCCAGTTCACATTCACCCAACCGACCCCGATGCTGCTCCGACCAACATCTCAACGACGCTCGACTCCAAATAGGAAGAAGCGCTCATCCAGTTCCTCCGTGAGAACTGGGACATCTTCGCATGGAAGCCTTCTGACATGCCTGGAGTTCCCAGGGGGCTGGCTGAGCACCGTCTACGAGTCGACCCGAAGTTCAAGCCCGTGAAAGAACATCTTCGACGGTCCGCCGTCCAGAAGAGGAAAGCCATTGGCGAGGAGGTGGCTCGGCTCTTGGCAGCAGAGTTCATCCGAGAGATTTACCACTCCGAGTGGCTCGCCAATGTTGTCATGGTCCCCAAGAAGGACAAGTCGCTTCGCATGTGCATCAACTTTAAACATATCAATCGGGCCTGCCCGAAAGATCATTTTCCTCTCCCTCGCATCGACCAAATAGTCGACTCGACCGCGGGGTGTGAGCGGTTGTCTTTTCTAGACGCCTATTCCGGGTACCATCAGATCCGTCTGTATGCGCCCGATGAGATAAAAACAACATTCATCACTCCATTCAGGTGCTTCTGTTATGTCACCATGCCTTTCGGCCTTAAGAATGTCGGAGCCACGTTCATGAGGATGATTCAGAAGTGTTTACTCACTCAAATCAGTCGGAATGTGGAGGCATACATGGACGATATTGTGGTTAAGTCACGGAAAGGTTCCGACCTGCTGACTGACCTTGCTGAAACCTTTGCTAACCTCAGGAGGTATGATATCAAGCTCAATCCATCAAAGTGCACATTCGGAGTTCCGGGTGGAAAGTTACTCGGTTTCCTTGTTTCCGAACGAGGAATCGACGCCAACCCTGAGAAAGTTGGTACCATCCTCCGGATGAAGCGCCCTGTGCGCGTGCATGATGTCCAGAAACTCACAGGTTGCTTGGCCGCTCTAAGTCGATTCATTTCTCGTCTCGGTGAAAAGGCACTACCTCTCTACCGACTGATGAAGAAGTCCGACAAGTTTGAGTGGACTCCAGAAGCTGATGCAGCGTTTGCAGACCTCAAAGATGTGCTCTCCACCCAGCCGGTGCTTGCTGCCCCAATCAGTAAAGAGCCTCTGTTACTTTACATTGCGGCCACAGGACAAGTTGTCAGTACTGTACTGACGATCGAGCGGGAAGAAGAAGGAAAGGCCTTCGGAGTTCAACGCCCAGTGTATTATGTGTCTGAAGTTTTGACTCCGTCGAAGCAAAGATATCCCCACTACCAGAAGCTTGTATATGGGATTTACATGACCACGAAGAAGGTTGCGCATTACTTGTCTGACCATTCCATTACAGTCGTCAGCGACGCTCCACTGTCAGAGATTTTGCACAACAGAGATGCAACTGGTCGAGTGGCGAAGTGGGCGATTGAACTCCTTCCCTTAGATATCAAGTTTGAAGCAAAGAAGGCTATCAAGTCCCAAGCAATTGCAGATTTCGTCGCCGAGTGGATTGAACAGTAGCTTCCGACTCAAGTTCACTCGGAGCACTGGACCATGTTCTTCGATGGATCTAAGATGCTGAATGGTTCCGGTGCTGGGGTAGTATTGGTTTCCCCTCGAGGAGATAAGCTCAGATATGTTCTCCAGTTTCACTTTGATTCCTCCAATAATGAAGCAGAATATGAAGCACTCTTATATGGGTTGCGCATGGCCATTTCACTCGGCGTCCGGCGCCTCATGGTCTATGGCGACTCAGATTTGGTGGTTAATCAGGTGATGAAGAGTGGGACGTCAGAAGCCCAGCTATGACTGGTTACTGCAATGCAGTGAGAAAGTTGGAAAAGAAGTTCGAGGGGTTAGAGCTCCATCACATCCCCGACTGAAAAACCAAGCAGCTGATGATTTGGCGAAGATAGGCTCCAAGAGAGAAGCCATTCCCAGCAATGTGTTTTTGGAGCACATCCGCTCCCTGTCCGTCCAGGAGGATCCCTTTACAGAAGAAGCCCCGCAGCCAAAAAGTGCCATAGATCCGACTGAAGTCGAAGTCCCTGCTGTGGTCGACCTAATCATGGAGGTCTTGGCGATCACTCCCGACTGGACGGTACCATACATCGCGTATATCTTAAGGAAAGAACTTCCAGAGGACGAAGAAGAGGCTCGACAGATCGTCCGTCGATCTAAAGCCTTCACAGTCATAAGAGGACAGTTGTATAGAGAAAGCGCAACTGGAATCGGTCAGAAGTGCATAACGCCAGAAGAAGGTCAGATAATCCTTGATGATATCCACTCGGGGACCTGTGGTCACCATGCGTCCTCCCGGACCATCGTGGCCAAAGCATACCGAGCAGGTTTTTACTGGTCCAGGGCAAACGAAATGGCTAAAGAGATAGTCGACAAGTGTGAAGGCTGCCAGTTCTACTCCAACATGTCTCACAAGCCAGCCTCAGCTCTGGAAGACTATTCCACTCATCTGGCCCTTCGCTGTTTGGGGACTGGATATGGTTGGCCCACTGAGGACAGGCAGGAGCGGATTCACACATGTGCTTGTGGCAGTCGACAAGTTCACCAAGTGGATTGAAGCTAAGCCCATCAAAAATCTTGATGCTAGCATTGCTATCAGTTTCATCAGAGAGCTGATATTCAGATATGGAGTCCCGCATAGAATCATCACTGACAATGGGTCAAACTTCAATTCAGACAGGTTCAGAGCCTTTTGCGCCTCTCAAGGCACACGAGTCGACTATGCGTCGGTCGCGCATCCTCAGTCGAATGGACAAGCTGAAAGAGCAAATGGTCTGATTCTCAAAGGACTGAAGCCTCGACTGATGCGTGATCTCAAGCACGCAGCAGGCGCTTGGGTCGACGAGCTTCCGTCGGTTTTGTGGGGATTGAGGACCACTCCGAAACGGTCGACCGGAAGGACGCCATTCTTTCTAGTCTACAGAGCCGAAGCCGTCCTACCGAGTGATCTGCTTCACAATGCACCCAGAGTCGAGCTTTATAACGAAGACGAAGCAGAGCAAGCCCGGCAAGACGTAGTCTACCTCCTAGAGGAGGAGAGGGAAATGGCTATGATCAGATCGACCATCTTTCAGCAAGACTTGCGTCGATTCCATGCCAGAAATGTGAAGAGCCTGGCCTTCCAAGAAGGAGATTTGGTTCTCCGAGTAGATCAACAGAAACCACACAAACTTGCTCCTACTTGGGAGGGTCCCTTCATCGTCACCAGAGTTCTCCACAACGGAGCATATCATCTCTACAACATTGATCGCAAGATTGACGAGCCACGAGCCTGGAATGCGGAACTACTCCGCCCATTTTACACTTGAATTCTCACTCGGATGAGATGTAATAAAGAAAAAACTTCTGTAGTTTATGTTTATCAAAGGCAATAGTGTTCCAGTTCTTCTTGTATTTGCTGTCACTTTTGTTTGCGTACGAAATCCCCCAGTGGGTGGCTTAGGTGCGAATCCGTTTCGCCTAAGTTTGCAAAAAAAAATCCTACCGAGTGGAGAGCCAGACTCCCACTCGGGGGCTTAGCTGCAGCCCAGTGCTCGCCTAAGTGTTTGAAATCCTACCGAGTGGAGAGCCAGACTCCCACTCGGGGGCTTAGCTGCAGCCCAGTGCTTGCCTAAGTGTTTGAAATCCTACCGAGTGGAGAGCCAGACTCCCACTCGGGGGCTTAGCTGCAGTCCAAGTACTCGCCTAAGTGTATAAAATCCTACCGAGTGTAGAGCAAACCTCTCACTTGGGGGCTTAGCTGCAGTCCAAGTACTCGCCTAAGTGTATAAAATCCTACCGAGTGTAGAGCAAACCTCTCACTCGGGGGCTTAGCTGCAGCCTAGTGCTCGCCTAAGTATAAGGAAATCCTACCAAGTGTAGAGCAGACCTCTCACTCGGGGGCTTAGCTGCAGCCCAGTGCTCGCCTAAGTATATAAAAATCCTACTGAGTGTAGAGCAAACCTCTCACTCGGGGGCTTAGCTGCAGCCCAGTGCTCGCCTAAGTATAAGGAAATCCTACCGAGTGTACAGCAAACCTCTCACTCAGGGGGCTTAGCTGTAGTCCAAGTACTCACCTAAGTGTATAAAAATCCTACCGAGTGTAGAGCAAACCTCTCACTCGGGGGCTTAGTTGCAGTCCAAGCACTCGCCTAAGTATATAAAAATCCTACCGAGTGGAGAGCAAACCTCCCACTCGGGGGCTTAGCTGCAGTCCAAGCACTCGCCTAAGTATATGAAATCCTACCGAGTGGAGAGCGAACCTCTCACTCGGAGGCTTAGCTGCAGCCCAGCGCTCACCTAAGTACAGAACACGCCCCAATCCACAAGGGCGGTAAGATGCGAATCGACCATTACCTTTTCCTTCGGAGCTGCACCGCAAATACAAAGTTATTTCGAGTGAAGAGCAAGTTCCACTCGATGGAGAATTCACGAAGATATTCAACGATAAATCAAGTTCGGATAAGACCCAAAAGGTCCCAGACCACGGATCAAAGTACTCGGGCCCTCGGCTCGACAGAGTTTAACGATTACAGAATCCACTCGGCATTCCGAGGCAAATTTAAGGTGAAGCATCAAAGTTTTTTACTCCTCCAGCGGAGGACTGGAAGGGGCGACGAACTCGTCCAAATCGATCCCGTCTGCAATACGGATGGCGACAGCAATAAAAGTCTCCATGAAGTCTTGAAAGCTGAGTTTCCTGGTGTTGGCGACTTGGATGGCAGCTAGCTTTTCTTCTCGCACCTCCTTGCAATGGACGCGGACCAGGGACAGAGCCACATCAGCACCACACCTTGCGGAGGATTTCTTCCATTCCGTCACTCGGCCAGGAACGCCATTCAGTCGAGTCATCAGAGACTCGAGGTCATTCGGAAGCGTCATCCCAGGCCAGAGCGACGTGTCGATCTGCGACACCACAACCTTCAGCCGAGCCAGATAGTCAACCACGCTGGTGATGCGAGACTCCAAACGGAGCACGTTCATTGCGGCCTCATTGAGGGAGTCCTTGATTAGGGGGTGTTCGGATAGCCGGACTATACCTTCAGCCGGACTCCAGGACTATGAAGATACAAGATTGAAGACTTCGTCCCGTGTCTGGAAGGTTCTTTCCTTGGCGTGGAAGGCAAGCTAGGCGTGCGGATATTCAAGATCTCCTACCAATGTAACCGACTCTGTGTAACCCTAACCCTATCCGGTGTCTATAAAAACCGGAGGGTTGTAGTCCGTAGGACAACCATCATCATACACAATCATACCATAGGCTAGCTTCTAGGGTTTAGCCTCCTTGATCTCGTGGTAGATCTACTCTTGTACTACCCATATCATCAATATTAATCTAGCAGGAGTAGGGTTTTACCTCCATCGAGAGGGCCCGAACCTGGGTAAAATAAAGTGTCCCTTGTCTCCTGTTACCATCCGACCTTGACGCAAAGTTCAGGACCCCCTACCCGAGATCCGCCGGTTTTGACACCGACATTGGTGCTTTCATTGAGAGCTCCTCTGTGTCGTCGCTTTTATGCCCGATGGCTCCTTTGATCATCAACAACGATGAGGTCCAGGGTGAGACTTTCCTCCCCGGATAGATCTTCGTCTTCGGCGGCTTCGCTCTGCGGGCCAATTCGCTTGGTCATCTGGAGCAGATCGAAAGCTACGCCCCTGGCCATCAAGTCAGGTTTGGAAGCTTAAACTACACGGCGGATATCCACGGAGACTTGATCTTCGACGGATTCGAGCCATAGCCAAGCGCGCCGCACTATCCCGAGGGGCATGATATAGCTCTGCCTCCGAACAGTGTCCTGGAGGCCGCACCCGCACCGGCCCCGATCCTCGACTCGGAGTCCGCTGCGTTCTTCGAGGATGAACGGTTGGACGTCACCTCGGGGGCTGCGATCTTAAAGGCGATCGAGCCGAACGCAAGCCCCGCACTCCGCATGGCCCATGACTCTAAGGAGCCGGACTCTTCTCCGAACTCCGAGCCTTCCGCGCCCCTGCCGATCGAATCTGATTGGGCGCCTGTAATGGAGTTCACCGCCGCGGACATCTTTCAGTGCTCACATTTCGATGATATCCTGAACCCTCTCAAGTCTCTCTCTCTATCAGGAGAGCCCAGGCCGGACTATGGTCTACGAGGTTGGGATTCGGATGACGAAGAAATTCAAAGCCCACCCACCACCCACTTAATAGCCACTGTCGATGATTTAACCGACATGCTTGACTTCGGCTCTGAAGACTTCGACGGTATGGACGACGAAGGAGGAGACGAACAAGAACCAGCACCTGTAGGGCGCTGGACCGCCACCTCGTCATATGACATATACATGGTGGATGCTCCAAAAGATGGAGATGGCGATGGAACAGCGGAGGATGGCACTTCGAAAAAGCCTCCAAAACGCCGGCGCCAACGGCGCCGCTCTAAATCCCGCCACAGCAGAAACGGTGATTCCGGCACGGGAGACAATACTACCCCGGACAGCGCCGAAGAACACCAAAACCAACAAGATTCGGCGCAGGAAGATGGAAAAGCCAGCCCTCACGAGAGAGCGGCAGAGCAGGAGGTTGAGGATGATAACTACATGCCTCCCTCCGAAGACGAGGCAAGCCTCGGCGACGATGAATTCGTCGTACCATCAGACCTCGCCGAACAAGAGCGCTTTCAACGCAGGCTTCTAGCCATGGCAAACAGCCTAAAGAAAAAGCAACAACAGCTTAGAGCTGATCAAGATTTGCTAGCTAACAGATGGACTGAAGTCCTTACGGCCGAAGAGTATGAACTTGGACGCCCCTCCAAAAATTATCCTAAGCGCAGGCCGCTACCCCAATCAGAGGAGGAAGCACATGACATGGCAGATCGGCCACCTCGCGGCCGCGACAGAGAAGCTTGTCGAACCTTTAAACAAACCATGCCACGACGCCGCTCAACTAAGGCACGGGAAAACAAACCAGACCTGCGAGACGTCCTGGAGGATAAAGCAAGGCAAACAAGATCGATCTATGGATCGCGCGGACGCCCGACAGCACGTGATGATTTTCACTCCGGACATAATAAATCCGGCCGGGCCGAACACAACAGGCACAGCTCTTCCGAACTGCGTCGTGACATAGCCCAGTACAGGGGCGCCGCACACCCACTATGCTTCACAGACGAAGTAATGGATCATAGAATCCCTGAGGGTTTCAAACCCGTCAATATCGAGTCGTACGATGGTACGACAGATCCGGCAGTATGGATTGAGGATTATCTCCTCCACATCCACATGGCACGTGGCGATGATTTGCACGCCATCAAATATTTACCCCTTAAGCTCAAGGGACGAGCCCGGCACTGGCTTAACAGCCTCCCAGCAGACTCAATCAGTTCTTGGGAGGACCTGGAGGACGCATTCCTCGATAACTTCCAAGGAACCTATGTGCGGCCACCGGACGCCGACGACCTAAGCCACATAATTCAGCAGCCAGAAGAATCGGCCACGCAATTCTGGACACGGTTCCTAACAAAGAAAAATCAGATAGTCGATTGTCCGGACGTAGAGGCCCTAGCAGCCTTCAAACATAACATCCGCGACGAGTGGCTGGCCCGGCACCTGGGACAGGAAAAGCCGAAATCCATGGCAGCCCTCACGACACTCATGACCAGCTTTTGCGCGGGCGAAGATAGCTGGCTAGCTCGCAACAACAACTTATCAAAGAAGCACGGTAATTCGGATACCAAGGACAAAGGTGGCAGGTCACGTCGGAATAAACAAAAACGCCGCGTTAGCAGCGACAGCAATGAGGATACGACAGTAAATGCCGGATTCAGAGGCTATAAATCCGGTCAGGGAAAAAGCCATTTAAAAAGAATACCCAGGGCCCGTCCAGTTTAGACCGGATACTCGACCGCTCGTGCCAGATTCATGGCACCCCCGAAAGGCCAGCCAATCACACCAACAGGGATTGTTGGGTGTTCAAGCAGGCAGGCAAGTTAAGAGCCGAACACAAAGACAAGGGGCTGAATAGCGACGACGAGGAAGAGCCCAGGCCACCGAACAACAATGGACAGAAGGGGTTTCCCCCACAAGTGCGGACGATGAACATGATATACACGACTCACATTCCCAAGCGGGAGAGAAAGCGTGAGCTACGGGACGTATACGCGATGGAGCCAGTCGCCCCAAAGTTCAACCCATGGTCCTCTTGCCCGATCACTTTCGATCGAAGGGACCACCCCACTAGCATCCGTCACGGCGGTTCCGCCGCATTGGTTCTCGACCCAATCATTGACGGATTTCACCTTACAAGAGTCCTCATGGACGGCAGCAGTAGCCTGAACCTGCTTTACCAGGATACAGTGCGGAAAATGGGCATAGATCCATCAAGGATCAAGCCCACAAGGACGACCTTTAAAGGCGTCATCCCAGGTGTAGAGGCCAATTGCATAGGCTCGATAACACTTGATGTGGTCTTCGGATCTCCGGATAACTTCCGAAGCGAAGAGTTAATCTTCGATATAGTCCCGTTCCGCAGTGGCTATCATGCCCTGCTCGGACGAACCGCATTCGCTAAATTCAATGCGGTGCCGCACTACGCCTACCTCAAGCTCAAGATGCCAGGCCCTCGAGGAGTAATCACGGTCAGCGGAAACACCGAACGCTCCATCCGTACGGAGGAGCACACGGCGGCCCTCGCAGCGGAAGTACAAAGCAGCCTTTTAAGGCAACTCTCCAGTCCGGCCGTTAAAAAGCCGGACAATGCAAAGCGCGCCCGGAGTAACCTGCAGCAAGACCGCCTGGCACGATCGGAGCAAGCGTAGCAATACGGCCCCAACCCTAGCCATCGCTACATAGCGGAGCTAGTACCTCGAGTACACAATTACGCCCTTAAAATTCCATGGGCACAGGGGAAGGGGCACATTAACGGCATGCCAACAATACGACGTCAAACGTACTAGGGGCTGCCGGATTTTCCTTTTTACTTTCAGGACTCCATACTCTGGATAAACTGTTCGGCTTCGCTGCCGCACAGACGATACAAGACCCAGGAAAGCAGACAAAGCAACGCCGCATTATGGAACTCTCAGGTGGTCTCTATTTCGAGCGATATATCTGTTTCTAAATTCCGCGGCCTGCGCCTGGTCAGGACATGTTAAATAGTCTAAAATATCTTTTGCTTATTGCACTACTTGTATCGTTCGGCTCGGATAAACAGCCTCCTTATAAACAATGCATAGCTTTTTGTCTATTTTTTGCATTATCATCTTTTAATATATATATGTTTATTCAATAACATGATCGCACCCGTACACCATGGTACGGCAAACCACGCCAGGGGCTTTATTACCCTTTTATCTGGCGTACACTTTCCCAAGTGCGGCACCCCGAACTTATAGCACTATATGCATCGGCTCCGAGTCATGATTTTGGTCATATGTTGGGTTTGCCCGGCTCCTACGTTTTGGTGCCTTACGTTCCGCTATATCGGCTAAGGTAGCACTAGGAGAACCACTGCGATTGTGCCCCAGATCAGGTGGGTTGAGCACCTCAGTGGAGAAAGCTAAAACAGACTGTCATGATAAGGCGTGAGACCGGTCGCTGTTCGAGAGGTTTTTCGAGTCCTTAAAGGCTTATGCCGCTTCGAGCGAGGAGCTGGTTAAGTCCGGCCAAAGGCGTGGATAGCGCCCCGAATTCGGCCTTCCGAACTAGGGGCTTCGCCGAAATTTAAAATTATAACGTTCTATGGCTAAGTGAGAGTGTTCAAGCATTATAGTCCGATTGTCTGGTTCGTTGTGCTGAGCGCCTCCCTCGAAGGACCCAACTATGGGAACAAGAGCCCTTAGGTTTATCCCGCACACCCCAGCACTAGTGGCATGGGGGCAGAAGCCGACGACTGGCCATCTCTCAATTTTTGATAAACGGCCACACAGAAAACAATATTTTAAATTTAATAAGCATTGCTTAGCGCATATGAAAAAGTTTTCAGCGCACAGGATACAAAGGAGCGAGTTCATTTAAATACTACATCTTTAGTACATTCATCCGCGATAAGGCGGGCTCCGGCAAGAACTTCCTTGTAGTAGTTCTCGGGCTTGCGATGCTCCTTCCCCGCTGGCGGCCCGTCCTTCACCAGCTTCTCTCCGTCCAGCTTCCCCCAGTGTACCCTCACACGGGCAAGGGCCCTCCGGGCACCTTCAATGCAGACGGAGCGCTTGATGACCTCAAGCCGTGGACAGGCTTCCACCAGCCGCCGCACTAGCCCGAAGTAGCTCCCAGGCAGGGCCTCTTCAGGCCACAGCCGAACTAGTAAGCCCTTCATGGCTTGTTCGGCCGCCTTGTGGAGCTCGACCAGCTATTTCAGCTGATCGCTCAAGGGCACAGGGTGTCTGGCCTCAGAATACTGAGACCAGAACACACTCTCCGTCGAGCTGTCCTCTTCAGCTCGGTAGAACGCGGCGGCGTCGGATGCGCTGCGGGGAAGATCGAAGAACGCCCCTGGAGAACTCCGGATTTGGGTAAGTAATAGATAGTTTACTTTTATATTCCTACTTTGCATTGAGAATGCCTTACCCGCCGCTATCTTTTTTACATCCTCCAACTCTTGGAGGGCCTTTTGGGGTTCGGCCTTGGCACTCTTGGTGGTCTCAAGGGCCGACGCGAGCTCGGATGCTTGCGCTTTCGCCTCAAGCTCCACACCCTCATCTTTCTTCATGAGAGCCCGCAGCTCTTGCTGCACCTCGCCGACTTGGACCCCAAGCCTTTCTCGCTCGGCGCGCTCCTCGGCCGTTTTCTTCTCGGCCTCAGCCAGCGCCTGCTTCAGGGTTGCCACCTCGGCTGTGGCCCCTACAATAAGAAGTACACTCCTGTTATTTCTTTCTGCAATCAAGCCTCTCTATAGGCACCTTTTTTTAGGGTATTTCTTACCTTATTTTTCCTCGAGCTGCCTTTTGACAAGGCCGAGCTCTTGCTCGGACTGCCCGAGGTCCTTTTTAAGGACATCCACCTGCGCAGTCAGTGTGGCGGTGGACAGCAGCGAAGCCTGCATACGCATATTTGACTTTTTATTGTTAGACTCCTGCAAAAATTACTAGATCCTCTATTCGGCTTTTCTTTCTGAACACCGAACAGAGCATCAGGGGCTACTGTCTATGCGGTAAATAATTTGGCATATTTTTGCTTACCTGGAAGCCTGTTAGAAGGCTAGCGCAAGCTTCATTCAGTCCGCTCTTGGCGGACTGAACCCTTCGGACCACCGTACTCATAACAGCATGGTGCTCTTCGTCGATGGTGGCGCCCTCAAGCGCCTCCAGCAGATTATCCGGCGCCTCTGGTTGGACAGAGGTCGCCGGCTCAGACGGCTTACTCCTCTTGGAAGGAGTTCGCCCACCGCGGACCAGGACTGTTGAGTCCGGCGCGGTGTACGACACAAAGCCGGACTTGGAGCCCTGGGGGGTTTCATCCCCTTTACTCCTGGGGTCCTGAGGATTGCCTTGCGGCTCCTCCAGGACCACCTCCTCCTGCCCTGTTTGGCGGGGCGCCACTTCGGCGTCGTCCGCCCCGCTGGGGGAGACTGCGGGCGGAACAGAGTTCATGTCTGACGAATCCAGGGAGCCACTTGACGAATCATCGAGTTCGGCCCGGGGCGGGCTGCATATATTGCGTTCGACATTAGGGAAAGCCGCGCATTTGAAAATATCATGAGTCATTCTGGTATGTAAATACTTACGATATCGCCGGATGCTTGGTTCTGTCCGGCCACTCCTTTCCGCCCTCTTCGACGTCGTGGGAGTAGTCCGGTGGAGGGGTCTTCCTTTTCCTCGACCCCTCGGCCTCCCCTGTTGGGGTGGCCTTCCTCTTCTTTCCTCCCCTCACTGGGGGGGGGGGGAGAGCTTCCTTGCTCCTCCTCCTTGTTTTCACGAGAGGAGGGCGTCGCAGACTCGCCAGATGACGAGCTCGACACCACCATATTGCGGGAACTCTTTCGAGTCCCGGTGGCCTTCTTCTTCTTCACCTTCTTCTCCGGCACCACATAAGGCGCCGGAGCCAGCAGCTTCTCTAAGAGAGCTGGGGCTGGGTCTTTGGGCAGAGGAGCCGGACAGTTAATTGGTCCGGCTATCTTCAGCCATTCCTGTTAAAGGCAAAGGGAGTTTTTAGATCCCGCATAGAGTTAATCTATGAAGAAAAGCTTAACGAACCTGTAAAAGGTATAGATAGCTTACCTCGCTAGCGTCGCGCTGCGAGCTGTATCCGCGATCCTCGGAGGCGGATGTGGGGCACTCGACGCCCTTGGTCAGCACCTTCCAGACGTCTTCATACGTCGTGTCGAAGAGCCTATTGAGGGTTTGGTGCTGCGTCGGGTCGAATTCCCATAAAGTAAAGTCCCGTTCTTGGCACGGGAGGATCCGGCGGACGAGCATAACCTGGATGATATTGACATGCCGGATTGGCTTGTTCACTAGGGACTGGATGCAAGTTTGCAATCCGGTCACTTCTTTTTCGTTTCCCCACGACAGGCCCGTCTCTTTCCAGGACATAAGCCGCGTGGGGGGTCCGGATCGGAACTCAGGGGCCGCGGCCCATTTCGAGTCGCGTGGCTCGGTGATGTAAAACCACCCTGCCTGCCACCCCTTTAAGGTCTCCACAAAGGAGCCATCGAACCAGAGGGCGTTGGCCATCTTGCCAGCCATAGCACCTCCGCATTCCGCCTGGGTGCCGGACACCACCTTGGGCTTGACGTTGAAGGTCTTGAGCCAGAGGCCGAAGTGGGGGCGGATGCGGAGAAAGGCCTCACACACGACAATAAACGCCGAGATATTGAGGACAAAGTTCGGGGCCAGATCGTGGAAATCCAGGCCGTAGTAGAACATGAGCCCCCGGACGAAAGGGTGAAGTGGAAAGCCCAGTCCACGGAGGAAATGGGGAAGAAAAACTACCCTCTCATGGGGCCTTGGGGTAGGAAGAAGCTGCCCCTCCTCAGGAAGCCGGTGTGGGATGTCCTTGGACAGATATCCGACCTTCCTAAGCTTTTTAATTTGAGCCTCCGTGACGGAGGAGACCATCCACTTGCCTCCCGCTCCTGACATTGCTGGAGAAGGTTGAGGAAGGAAGAGCGGGCTTGGGCGCTAGAGCTTGAGTGCGCAAGAGATGGATGGGCAAAGGAGGGAGAAGGCGTAGGTGAAAAAGGTGGATCCTTATCCCCTTATATAGGCTGATGCGGTTATGCGTCCCACCTACCTAATAAAACTCACTTACCTCTCAAGCGCCGTGGTAAATGGTGCGGTTGGGTTACCCACGTTCGTATTAATGAGAATCCCGTTAAAAGGGGCACACGATCTCTGTTTCGACAAGACGTGCCAAGGAAACCACCTCGTTAAACGCGCTAAGGTGGAACAATGAAAATAATCTATACAGAAGGCTTGGTCGCAGTGTTATGACGCACTGCGGAATACGTCAGCAGATTTGATTTGTGTTAATATTATTCTCTATATGGCAATACGTGGAAAACTTGTTTTGCAGAGCCGGACACTATTCTTGGTGTTTATAATCTTCTTGAAGAACTTGGAGGAGGAACCCGCCTTGCAATGTCGAAGACAATTTGCGCGCCGGACTCGTCGTCATTGAAGCCTGGTTCAGGGGCTACTGAGGGAGTCCTGGATTAGGGGGTGTTCGGATAGCCGGACTATACCTTCAGTCGGACTCCAGGACTATGAAGATACAAGATTGAAGACTTCGTCCCGTGTCTGGAAGGTTCTTTCCTTGGCGTGGAAGGCAAGCTAGGCGTGCGGATATTCAAGATCTCCTACCAATGTAACCGACTCTATGTAACCCTAACCCTATCCGGTGTCTATATAAACCGGAGGGTTGTAGTCCGTAGGACAACCATCATCATACACAATCATACCATAGGCTAGCTTCTAGGGTTTAGCCTCCTTGATCTCGTGGTAGATCTACTCTTGTACTACCCATATCATCAATATTAATCTAGCAGGAGTAGGGTTTTACCTCCATCGAGAGGGCCCGAACCTGGGTAAAATAAAGTGTCCCTTGTCTCCTGTTACCATCCGACCTTCACGCACAGTTCGGGACCCCCTACCCGAGATCCGCCGGTTTTGACACCGACACTCATCCTTCACAAGAGAGTTGGCAGGGTCCAGGCCTGGTTCCGCTCGACTAGTCTCCTCCTCAAAGTTCTGACAGAACTCTGCAAACAAGATTCAAGAATAAGTCAATGGCTTTGCTCGAGTTTGGTTGCTGCAAACCAGTTAAATGAAGTTTATTACCCTCAAGCATGACGAACAACTTCTTGGCGAGTCCCCCGAGATAAGCTTCAAGATCATTCTTCTTCCCCACCAACTCGCTTGCCTTGTCATTCAGAGCAATCTTGTCGTTCTTCAGACGACTGACCTCCTGGTTAGCTACGTCGAGAGCGGTTTTCAGCCTGGAGTTCTCCTGTTCAAGAGTTCCGACTGAAGCCAGCTTCTCTTCAGCAAGCTTCGTTTTGTTCAGAGCTTCCTTCTGTGCTTCGGCAAGGTCTTGATCCTTCTTCTTCAGAGCTTCTTCCAGTTTATCCGCGGCAAGTCGAGTGAAATCAACATCCAGGACGGACAAGAAAGGAAAGTCACTCGACCAGAATGGAGAACCTTACCAACCATACCTTTTGCTTCTTCTTGGGCCTTCTTCAGGTTCTCTTGGGCAAGCTTCAAGTCTAAGTTGAGCTGGATCTGCTTGTTCTTCAACTCAGTGTAGCGAGCCACAAGTTCACAGGATTTCTGCAAAAATCAGCCGACAGGCGTCCAAGATAAGTTGCTTCCGAGTAACTAAGAGAAAATGATGGCGCTTCTAAGACTACAGCCGAATCAAAAATATTCAACAGTAGTCTCGGGGACTACACCCAGTGGGTGCACTTAGCGTGCCCCCACTGGTTTTTCAAAAAAAAAAAGAGAGGAAACGACTGTCAGCAGTCGACCAGATACAGTTCCATTCGACATGGCCTGACCAGACCGAGTGAAGAAGTACAACTACAACAACAGTGTAAAGACTACAGTCGACTGCCAGCAGTCCACTGTAGTCTCGGGGACTACACCCAGTGGGTGCACTTAGCGTGCCCCCACTCGTCCAAAAGATGACAGACACACCCAGTGGGTGTACAGATATAAAGAAATTCTTCAAACAGCATACTATAACAGACCAAGTGTTGAGTCGACTGACCTGGACGTTGCTCTGAAGAGCCGAGCTCGCGTCATAGGCTGCTTGACTGGCCTCCCGAGCCACGTTCACTTGCTCCATCATGATCCCCGCCTGACGGATAGCCTCTTTCGCGGCACTCGCCTGGTCCTCAGGGGCGGGGTACGTGGTAAAAAGTGAAGGTGGATCCGCAGTCGACGACGAAGGCCGCACGCTCGTCAGAGGATCAGCAAAAGTCACGGAAGTCCGAGCGGTGTCTCCACCGCCCCGAGTTACGGCCTCAGATGCCGGAGCTGATTGAGGAGTCTTGCCAGCTAACGCCTTCCCATTTCTTCTCACTCTCAGTGGCTCGTCGTCGTCGTCGTCCGGGAGGTTGATAACATCAGGAGGAGCTACAAAAGAAAAATTCAATCGACCAGAGTTGCAATAAGTATCCAGTCAGTTAAAGGCAGTACATCAGTAATCATACCAGGGTTGGAGGTAACAGCATCCTCCATCTCTTGATCATCGTCCCTGGCAGAGAGCTCGGAATTAACAGCACTGCAAATCCAGAAAAGAAGTCAGTTGGTTCAGCGAGTCGACCAAGGATCCGTCCACAATCGACAAAAGAGAACAAGTTCTATTCTTACCCAGAAATGGTGGGGACAGTCATCTTCATCTTTGGTAGAGCCTTTGGCGGCTTGGACGGCGTCACGCGTGGGTGCTTGGAAGCCTTTTCAGTCGGCGCAGGAGAAGAGGTCCGAGGGCGTTTTGACGACTGCCCAACAGGAGCAGTCGACTTACCACGTTCCCGCGCCGGATCGTGCGTAAGTTTGGATCGCCTCTCCGAGTGAGGAGGTTCAATTTCCTCCTCCTCCTCTTCGCTGGAGTCGACGTCGTCGTCGTCTCCCTCTCCTTCGCCGTCAGATTCCCACTCGGCTTGTTCATCCCCACTCTCACCGCCGCTCGCCTCCCCTTCTTCAGTTGGCTCCTGCGCCCCGTCCGGTGTCGAGTACATCTCGGTAGTTGCCTGGAAAACAACAGTCAAGGTAAAAGTCAATCGACCAATGCAAAGAAAACCAATGAAGAAAGCAAGATTTCAGTTAAGGGCATAAGGTTAGACCTGATCCACGTCGTACGTGTTGTTGAGTGGAGGAACTCTCCTGGCTCCTCGGGAGTTGTCCTTGTTTCCTGTGATACTTGACAGCCATCCTTCCAGCATTTCATCGGTGACCTCCTCCGGGTGGACCCGAGTGGTGTCTTCAAGACACAAATACAGCCACATAGGGTGGTCGCGAGCCTGGAGTGGTTGGATGCGCCTCCGAAGGAAGACCTCCAGCAAGTCCATGCCAGTCACGCCGTCACGGACAAGCTGAACCACTCGACCAACCAGCACTTTGACTTGGGCCTTTTCCTCTGGTGTCACTTTCAGAGAAGCAGGTTTTTGGGCTCGATCTAGAGAGAAAGGGGGAAGTCCAGTCGACTGACCCAGAGTCGCCTGGTCTTTGCAGTAAAACCAGGTCGCCTGCCAACCACGGACCGACTCAGGAAAAGTGATGGTTGGGAAGGAGCTTTTTCCCCTCGTCTGGATTGCCAGGCCCCCGCACAGCTGGATCACCTGCGTCCTCTTGTCACTCGACTTGGCCTTCTTGACCGATTGGGAACGACAAGTGAAGATGTGCTTAAAGAGTCCCCAATGGGGGCGGCAACCCAAGAAGCCCTCACACAAGGAAATGGAAGCAGCCAGATACACGATAGAGTTGGGAGTGAAGTGATGGAGTTGCGCTCCAAAGAAATTCAGGAAACTCCGGAAAAAGGGATGAGGAGGCAGAGAAAACCCACGATTGATATGGGTGGCGAGGAGCACGCACTCACCATCAAGAGGTTGGGGCTCGACCTCCTTCCCCGGGAGACATGCAACTTCATGAGGGATGACTCCGCCCTCAACCATGTCGTCGAGATCCTCCTGTTTCAACACCGTCGGCATCCAGTCGCCCTGGATCCAGCCTCGGGGCAGAGAAGTCCTTGAGGAAGATCCGCCCTGAGCGGACTTTTTCCCTTTTCCCTGCGCCGCCGCCTTCTTCGCGCGCTCCAGGGCGGAGGTCTTGTCCTTCACCATCGTCGCCGGGAAGCTTGAACGGGCTTGTGGCGCTAGGGCGAGAGCGGAGGTGGCGGAGAACTTTGCGAGGAGAAGAGGAAAGAAGAGAGCACACTGTTGGAAACCCCGAGCCGACAGCTTATAAGGGGCCGCTTCCGAGTGGCTGACTGGTAGGCCCAGGCTATCCCGTCAAATCCCGCAGCAGACGCGCGCACGGTACGTGGCGAAAAAGGTGGCGCGGGGATCGAGGAGCTTCCGCCTTATCACATCCGATTACTGCGGTCGCTCCCGTCCCGCGTGCTTCCTCGAAAATCAAATCCCGCGAAATCCGCGGGTTGCAGAGCGATTCGTCAGACGGAAGATTCCCTTCACATCGTCATTTGGAACTCCGCGAGCAAGGAAATCCACTCGACGAAAAACTCGGAATGGATCAAGGCGACTGAAAAAGGTTAATGATGTCATCCGTGACGATTGACCCGAAACAAAACGCTCATGTAGCACAAAGAACCAGTCGGAAAGATCACCAACTCTTTCCCACTCTAACCTCGATCCATTCGGGGGCTAATGATGAAGCCATGTACCTAGGGTAGGGGCACGGACCTGTCCTAAGATCCCTACCCAAGGACATCCATAGAAGAAGTCACCTTTTAATCGACTTGAAGGTACCCACTCGACGGGTTCAAGACACTCGACCACGAAGCTATAACTCGACCACGAGGCCCAGCACTCGACGGCTAGGAGCTCTACAGTCACTCAGCAGGCAAACTGTCGGGCATTAAGTAGCACTTATGATCATTATAACTCTTTATTAGGGCCGTTACCAGTAACGCCCGGCCTTTATGTACTTTAAACCCTGCATTACTGAGGGCAGGAGAGGGCTGACGAACTCTATATAAGCCACCCCCCTCCTCAGTATCAAGGGTTTGCACCCCTGTTATTCACACACATAATCCAGTCGACCGCCTCCGGGCACCGAGACGTAGGGCTTTTACTTCCTCTGAGAAGGGCCTGAACTCGTACATCTTTGTGTGTTTACAACTCCTGCATAGCTAGGATCTAGCCTCTCCATACTAACCCCCCTACACTACTGTCAGACTCAGGACCACGACAATGGATGCTTTGGAAACATCGCAATGCCATTGTCTTTGATGGCGCTTCGCCTTCCATACGCGCAGTGATTAACAACATACAGACAGAGGGCACGGCGTGGAGGAAGGCGGGTATGTTTCGGGGATTTGTACCTTCCTTGTGAAGCTTGCAGAGTGGGCGCGTAGGTCAGAGTAATCGTAGTGGAAATAAACGTTGAGTGGAGTGAATTGGGAGGGAGCCTGCTGCTCAAACTTTAGACTCTAATTTGTAACATCTCGATGGAGGGGCTCTTCTACCCCATCTCCTTCTATAATATATAGTATGCACTCTCGTGCGTACTCGAGAAAAATAATAATTCTTCTCAATATAAAAAAAACTAGGCCACGAGACACACCGCCTCGCTGGCCACTAGCCCGCCCATCCACTTTCTTTTAAATATCAACGTGGATTACACGTACGTATTTACTACAGTAGTTTCCAAAAGGGACAACGCAGCATAGAAAAACAGAAAGGGAGGAGCCCATCAATCCTACTGGTTAGCTCCGTCCAAGTGCAAGAAAAATTGGTGCACTTGACAGCGCAACAGATCATTCAAAAAATAAATAAAAAAACAGATCATTCAACGATCTTATGTCGAATAGTAAATCACGATATACCTATATCTCGCCTACTGCCAGATGTAGCTCTTGCTCACCACTGGCGCCCGCATGTATGACCGGCCTATTACCTTGTTTCAGACAAGTTCGATTTTTCTCTTTCTTTTTGTGTTTTTTACGGTTTTTATTGGTTTTCTTTGATTGTCATGGTTTCTTTCCTTTTCTATGTGCCTTCTTTACGTTTTACATAGGTTTTCGTCAGGGGGTTATCCCTTTCATTATTTTATAAATTGATTTTATTCGGTTTTTCTTTTTCCTTTTTCAGTTTTTTCTTTTTTCTTCATTTTTCTTTGTTCCTTTCTCAATTTTCATTTGTTAATTTTTCTTTTTTTCAATACATGTCAACTCTTTTTTCATACACTGTATAATTTTTTGTACATATCAGAAACCTTTTTATTCATGTGTAATTTTTAAAAAATTAAAATATATGAAAATGACTACTTTTTCATACACGGCCTACAGTTTTTGTATCCATCAATAACAGTTTTTATACATGTTTAGCATTTTTAAAATGCTAGGTTCGAGCTATGCAGGTGAGATTGCCGGCGAAAGTCGTACTCCAGTTACGGCCGGAGTCGTCGATGGCGGCGCTCCTTCGTTGGAGGCATCAATGTAGCTGCTCTTACCTTGCCTTTCCCAATGTGCTCCGGGTGAAACCCTTGGTCTAGTTTAGATCGGACAATGACGGCGCCATTCGGCGTCGCGTTCTCTTTTGGGGGCATCGTCCTGGAGATGGATCCGGTCAAAGGGACCCGTGGCTCGTGAGGATTTTTGTTGTGTGTGTTGTTGCCGAAAGGCGCTGTTTGTATGGTTTTTTTGGTTCGGTTTCCCTCATAAGCTGGACCAACCTTATTTCTCCTGATCAATGAATTTGGTTGAACAATTACCAACATTCAAAAAGAATACTACCTCTATTCCTAAATGGAAGAAACTGCAAAAATATCTTACATTTAGGAACAGGCAGTACGGGATTTTTTCCAAATGCATGTACCGATGTCTACTTTTTCCCCCACGCATTATACAATTTTTATACATAAGGAATATTCTTTTATACACGTTTACATAATACATGATTAATATTTTTTAAATGTATGTTTTTATGTCTACTTTTTTTCTTACACGTTGTACACTTTTCGTACATATGTTTAAGTTTTTTTAAATACATGATTTATATAAAACAGATAATGTCATGTACATGTTTCTGAAATGTGTGAATCTTTTTTTAACCTTATTAATCAAATTAATGTTTCTAAATATGTGTATTTAGAATATTTTTAGAAAATATAAACGGAAGTTAAAACAAAGAAGAACGAACGAATGGAAATCTTTACCTAATATTAAAGGACGAAGAGTTTCATCGTACTCCCTAAGTTATCTGTTTATATCCGTTGATTTTATGATAACCAATAAGGATTGCCAAGATTTGAAATTAGATTTGGGCACAAGTAAAGAAAACGCTACGGGACGACGTCCTACGCCAATACCACGATTTCACCTTCCTTACGTATTTGCTTCCGATCTATCTCATCTCCCTAGCTATTGAAAGAATTCTCCCTAGCCGCCGCATCCAACTCCCATCGATGCGCCGCCATCCCCCGTGTCCATGCCGTCCAAATCCCGTCGCAGCGCCCGTCCCGCTCACCGTGGCCGATGATTGCGGCGACTGGGACTGTGTCCCTTCCCAAACGGCGGCCATGATGGAGTGCGCGGCCCAGCTCTTGACCGACGGACTCGTCGGATGCTTGGATTTGATTGTGATGTGGGTGGGGGGGGGGGGAGGAGGAGGCACCTGTGCTCCTACGGCGAGGCGAGCGGGCGGCGGGCCTGGGCTCTCAGGCTAAGGCATACGCCACCTCCATGGATCTCGTTGTGGCCTGCGTCCGATCCACGCGGGCGGCGTCCAAATTATGGCACCTGGTGGCTCGCAGCGCCGGCTCACACCCATCCGCGTCAATCCTCTTTGCGCATCCATCGGAAGCAACGGCGGGAAAGGAAATAGGCAGAGATAGGGGACGAGAGAGGGCGATAGATCCCAACGCAGCTTTAGATATGCTTTAAAGAACACGTGATGGTTGTACGTCGCAGCTGCTGGACCCAACAAGCAGGCAGAATTTGCTTTGTTTTCTTGGGTTGTTTGTTGAACCATGTGAAAGTGCGTTAAGTCCACTAGAGGGGGGTGAATAGGCGATTTTTATGAATTCTTCATTAAGGAATTTCAGGGTGACGAAATTCCTAAGCGAAGAAATACTTGCAGCGGGATAAGTACTCAGATGCATACATACATAACATAAGCAAGTCATCATGATGAAATGAAAAACAAACACAGAGTACAAAAAGCGTAAGCACAGGATAAGCAAGATGAAGACAAACTGACTGAAGGAATTGAACTAAGGAAATTGAGAAAGTCTTCAGTCAAAGTCTTTAAACAGTAACGATCAAGTACACAACACAGTAATGAGGAAATGAAAGGGTTGTGGAAATAGAACCAGTAGGCTTGGTGAAGGTAGTGATTTGGTAGACCAGTTCCAACTGCTGTGACAGTTGTACGTCTGGTTGGAGCGGCTAGGTATTTAAACCTGAGGACACGCAGTCCCAGACACACAGTCCTCACCGTATTCTCCTTGAGCTAAGGTCACACAGACCTCGCCCAATCACTCGTGGTAAGTCTTCAGGTGACCTCCAAACCTTCACAAACCCGGTCACTCGGCGATCCACAATTTCCTTTTGGATGCTCTAGACCATGATGCCTAACCGTCTGAAAGATGCACAATCTTCAAAGGTAACAAGCGTCGGATCCACACAGGAACAATCTCTTAAGTGATGCTCAATCACCTTGGGTTTGTAGGTGTTTGGGTTTGGGTTTTCCTCACTTGATGATTTTCGCTCAAAGTCCTCGGAGGATGGGATGCTCTCAATGACAAGTGTCAGTTTCTCTCGGAGCTGCCAACTAGCTAGTGGTTGTAGGGGGCGGCTATTTATAGCCTAGGGAGCAGCCTGACATGATAAGACCCTTCAATGATATGACCATTAGGATGGTAGATATTTTGGACAGCTGGCGCATAGCACAGCAATAGTCGGAAATTTGAGGCACAAATTCCTCAGGGCTATCATGTACCTCACTTGTAGGCAATCCGCACTGGCGAATTTCTAACTCCTCAGTCAGAACAAATTCCTCAGAGACTAGAAGAACTTCGTCCCTGTCACTGAAGAAATTGACTGAACTATATGAGATTTCCAATGGCTTCACTCGAAAGGATTGGTAGGTTTAGGATTTTGAGATGAACATCACTTTGAAACTTTTCCTTAGTTTTTCCTCGACCCCCTTTGACAGTACGGTGTTTCCTATGACTCAAGAAAGAGAAAATGAAACTACGAAAACAAAAGTCTTCACGCTTCATGTTCCTCGCATGAATACCAAGTCTTCAGGGTCACACCAATTTCTTCACTTTCAAAGTCTTCAGAGATTCTTCAGAAATACAAAAGTCTTCAGTTGAAGACATTCATTTTTAGGGTTCGGCTTTCTCTGTAAATATCAAACTCCTCATAGACTTATAAACCTGTGTACACTCACAAACGCATCAGTCCCTTAACCTATAAGTCTTTTTTTGCGGGGGCTTAACCTATAAGTCTTCAATACACCAAAATCACTAAGGGGCACTAGATGCACTTAAAATCTCCCCCTTTTTGGTGATTGATGACAATATAGGTTAAGTTTTCAACGGGGATAAACATATGAAGTGTAAATACTGATATTGAGGAATTAGATTGCAAGATATAGAAGAACTCCCCCTAAAGATGTGCATAGTGAGGAATTTGCTTTTGAAGCAATGCACATTTGAAGAGTAGAATCATGAAGATCTCCCCCTATATCTTGTAATTCATACACGCATTTACCATATGATATGAAGAATTTGAAATGCATGATGAAATATGATGACTGATGTAATTCAACATCCGTGCATTAACATATATGAGGAAATAGCATGTAGAAGAACATAGAAGAAGTATCAGACCACCATCGGTTTAAGTTTACAACTCGATCCAACAAAGTCTTCAAAAGAACGAGAGTTGTAACTTAGCAAAAAAACGCCCATATAGAGAGATCCGTTTGAAGACTGACTCAAATTTCTCCCCCTTTGTCATCAAATGACCAAAAGGGACAAAAGGTGAGGACTAACGCCCCTGAAGAATATCACGAAGGCGATGGAGGAGCGCCAGCATTGTTGGGGTCGGTTGTTGAAGTAGGGCCTGCCGCAGTGTCGTCCAAATCTTCATGCTCATCAGTCTCGCGCGATGAAGAATATGAGCTGGCCACCAAGGAAGGAACTTTGACTTTCTTGAATTTCTTCGACGGTGGCTGAGACCAGTCAAAGTCCTGCTTGAAGCCCATTTGCTTGAGATCTTCTTCACCATAAAGATGAGACGGAACAGCCCAGGTGCGATTGAATACTTCATGGAGGTAGTAGTGGTTCTTCTTCATTGAATTGTGTGTAGCAGTCATGTTGTGAAGAATTGAACCAAACTAACGCTTGACCCATTTGTGGTTGTGATCGACCTTCCGATGAAGACCACTACAATCCAATCGTTTGTTTCCGTTGGTGGCAGAAGCTCACCTCATAATGTTGAGATGTTTCCATAAGTCCACTACAAGGTTATTCTTTTTGTTGTTGGTTTTCCAACAACTCCGTTTTAACCTTCCTGGAAGGATTCTTTCCAAATTCAATTGTGGTTGAAGTTGTCATTATCTTCTCCGTTCTTTTCTCCCAACCATCTAACTTCCATTCTTTCGTTCCGGAGGCATTGTGATGTTACTCTCTTCGACTCATCATCTCGTTTTGCCAAGATCATGTTCTTTTCCGTGCTAATCCATTTAACCGGAGTGTGGTGTTCTCTTTTCAAGTTCTTTATAACTTATCAAGTCTTGCATCTCTTTTCAACCGGAGTGCTGCCCGAATTTGTTCTTCCTTGTTCCTTGTTTTTCTTGTTTCAACCAGAGTGCTTTCAGTTCCTTCTTGTCCATTGTGCTCGTCATTCATAGCTTTGCAACCTCCAAGGTTCACATGGTGTTCCTTGTTCCTCTTATCTAACGGAGTGTTCGCAATCTCATTCATCTCCATTTTATTCTTCTTTAAATTGTTTAACCTCTCAAGGTTCATGGTTTCACTCGTTTGTCAAAGAAGCAACTTTGTTTTACCTCTTTCTCTTCCGTTTCTCTCCGGTGCCATCTTAGATCTCGGGACGAGATCCTCTCGTAGTGGTGGAGCGTTGTGACGCCCCAAGACCGGCGCTTCAGAAGACTTCCATATTTTTCGTGATCACCGTGTGTTTCTTTTGTGCTTGCTCTTTTAATTTTGCTTTGCATCATGCCATCATGCCATCATGTCGTTAATCTTTGCATCATGAGCTTTGCATCATGTCATTTAATTCAACCAATTAAATTGCATGGATCTTCGGTCCATTTAAAACGAGGGAATTCACGTGGTGATTCTCTTTATAACATATCCTCCCAATATTAGGGAGATATATTAAATATTCCATTAATTGGAGATCACCCATAAACACACTCGCAAATAATCACATGTCTTTTTCCCGCTTCAAGTTTGGTCCTCAAACTTTGCCCATATTTTTTCTTTCATCGCTTTCCCGATCTTCACAAATATTCCGAACATTTTGGACTCTCCAAAAAAATGTTTTGTTAATTCAAACTTATCTGAATCACATTCAAATGTGTTTGAATGCAATCCTTCCAAGCGGTGTCAAATGCATTTTCTCGGAACGAACTCGTTTTTGCGAGTCCGTGAAAATTATCCCCATGCCCAGATTCCACCCCTAACTTCTCTTTCTCTTCTTTCTCTTTTTCTGTTTTGTTTTAATTGGTAAGAGTATGAGAGAGAGAGAAGAGGGACTGCAGTCCATCCGGACCAGTTGGCCCAAGGCCCAACTCTGGCGCCCTTAACCCTAGTCTGATCCCCCGATCCAATCTCTCCCTCTCGTTTCCCCTCAGCGCCGTCACCTACCCTCGCTCCCGCGACCGCTCCCCTCGATCCCCTCGCCTGCGAGTCCGACGCCGCCCTGTCTCCTCACGCTGGCCCCATCCCCAGCTGGCCATTGGAGCCCGTCGCCGCGACCGCGCCTCCTCCTCGCCATCCCCGTCGCCCAAGCGCCCGAGGAGAGGATCTCCTCGAGCACCTGCGCCCCATCCGTCATCCTCCGCGCCCAGCAGGAGCCTCGCGCGGCTCGTCCCCTCCGTTTGGTCGGAGTTCGCCGGAGCCCCAGCACCGGAGCCCGTCCTCGCGAGCACCACCACCTCCAGCGCGCCCGGCCTCCCGTGCCACCACCATCTACAGCCGCGCTGACCATCAGCTCCGTCCGTCGAGCTCCCCGCCGCGCTGGAGTCCCGCCGTTCCCGCGCCTCCGTCGTTCCCCCGTTCCAGTGCAGCCGCTGTTGATCTCGGCCTCCTCAAGCCCGATGCCGCCAAGCCAGCACGGCGCCGTCCCCTGCTTCTGTCGGGTGAGCACGCAAGGACGACGACCAGCGCCGAGCTCTGCTGCGCGCGCCCCGTCTCCCTCGTCGCGCCCGCTCCTCTGCCTACCTCGCCCTGCTGCACCGTGGCCGCGTCCATGTTGTGTTCGTTGCGGGCAGCAGACCCATGCCCTGCGCCCATCGATCCCGCCGTTGACCGCCAAGACCGTCTTGGTTGTTTCGGTTGGTTCATACCAAGTCTCGCAAGACTGGAGTCTGGAGGCCTGTTATGGTGCTTCGCTTTGGATCGCCAAGTACACCGCGCCGATGCATAGTACGACTACACACAACCGGAATGCGACAAGTACCCCGACAACTTGTGTACCACGCCGTGGACGTCAAGTTCCTCTACGACCGTGTACCACTACCATCACCGAAGACCCGTGTACGACTACCGGCGCCGAAGTCCGCGAGTACCACTATGGTTGCGATGTACATCTACACCAAGACCCGGACCGACAAGTACCACGACGTCTGGAGCCCTCGGATCCGTCAAGTTCGACTACCCTCGTGTGTACCACTACCATCGCCCCAAAGACGTTGGAGTCATCAAGTACCTCTCTGTAGCGAACGTGAACGTCTACCGCCGCCAAGATCACGAGTACCTCTACCGTCGACCCTAGAGCGTGTGAGAATGACTACTTCGACTACCGTCGCGTGAACCACTACTTCCCTCGACGCCCGAGAACGACTACTTCCTCTACTTCCCTCTACGAGCGAGAACCGTCTCCTTGCACGCTCCGAAGGTATAACCCTGAGACGACGTCCGTGAACGAATGCTTGCGATGTTTGAGCTGCTCGTGTTTGCGCTATGTCCAATTTGTCACTCGTTTCCTTGTCGCCAACATGTGGGAACCCGGTTCCATGTTCCGCGCATCCGCACTCTTGCTCTTTTGCACCGGTATCTCAATGAGTTGTTGGATCATCGGAATGCTGCCGTGGCACCATTTCCGTTTCACCGCCGTGGCACCCTTTTCCTTCCGCCATGGCGACAAATGCCTCATATCATGCTCATGTCAACTTTTTCATAAAATTGCTTAAAACTTGCATATGCCATCCGCATCATGATAACAATAATTAAAATGTTTAAAATGTTGTTTGTTTAAATTTGCTTAAATGCCATGCTAAAATGATTTAATTCATAACTAAATAACCGTATCTCCGAATTTAATAAACTTCATATGTAAATGGGGTAGAAAAATGCATAGATTAACATGTTGCAGTTTATTTTCCTGTTTTACAACATTAAAATATGCTTTAGGACAGATCAGTACCAAATCTAAAATATGCACACGAGGTTCTTCCGGACTTGTTGTTTGTTGTTCCGGCCTCATTTAAACTTGCCTAGATAGGTAGTATTCATTTGCTTCACCCACTTGCCATGTTTAACAACATTTAGTATTGTTGGGTACATAAACGGGAGAGAACTAAATAATTAATGTGGTGTTTTGTCAATATGCAACTCGTTGCATATTGAGCTCCACTTAATTTGTAGGATTGCTTGTGCATTTTTGCCATGACATGCTTCATTAAACCGGACATGCATCATACTTGTTTGTGCATCATGCCATGTGTATGTGGTGTTTGTTTACTATGTTGCTTGTTTCTTTCCGGGTTGCTCCTCTCGTTAGCTTCGGTTTCGTTCCGGAGTTGTGAGGATCCGTTCGACTTCGTCCATTTGTCTTCTTCATGGACTCGTTCTTCTTCCTAGCGGGATTTCAGGCAAGATGACCATACCCTCGAAATCACTTCTATCTTTGCTTTCTAGATTGCTCGCTCTTTTGTTATGCCTATGCTGCGATACCTACCACTTGCTTATCATGCCTCCCATATTGTTAAACCAAGCCTCTAACCCACCTTGTCCTAGCAAACCGTTGTTTGGCTATGTTACCGCTTTGCTTAGCCCCTCTTATAGCGTTGTTAGTTGCAGGTGAAGATGAAGTTTGTTCCTTGTTGGAACATGGAGATGTTGTTCCTTGTTGGAACATGTTCACTTGTTGGGATATCACAATATATCTTATTTAATTAATGCATCTATATACTTGGCAAAGGGTGGAAGGCTCGGCCTTATGCCTGGTGTTTTGTTCCACTCTTGCCGCCCTAGTTTCCGTCATATCGGTGTTATGTTCCCGGATTATGCGTCCCTAACGCGGTCGGGTGATTTATGGGACCCCCTTGACAGTTCGCTTTGAATAAGACTTTTCCAGCGAGGCCCAACATTGGTTTTACCATTTGCCTCACCACCACCTACTTTTCCCTTAGGAGTAATTAACCCAAGGGTCATCTTTATTTAGCCCCCCCGGGCCAATGCTTGTCTAAGTGTTGGTCCAAACTAGAGCACCGTGCGGGACCGTCCCTTGGCAACTTGGGTTATGTTGGTACCTGTACGCTTCGCTTATCCGGTGTTGCCCTGAGAACAAGATATGTGCAGCTCCTATCAGGATGTCGGCGCATCGGGCGGTTTTGCTGGACTTGTTTTATTACTGTCGAAATGTCTTGTAGCCGGGATTCCGAGACTGATCGGGTCTTCCCGGGGAGAAGGAATATCCTTCGTTGATCGCGAGAGCTTATCATGGGCTAAGTTGGGACACCCCTGCAGGGTTTGAACTTTCGAAAGCCGTGCCCGCGGTTATGGGCAGATGGGAATTTGTTAATGTCCGGTTGTAGAAAACCCGAAGTTGATCTTAATTAAAATACACCAACCGCGTGTGTAACCGTGATGGTCTCTTCTCGGCGGGGTCCGGGAAGTGAACACGGTTGTTGGAGTTATGTTTGACGTAAGTAGTTCAGGGTCACTTGTTGATCATAGTTGTTCGACCGTGCTTTGCCTTCTCTTCTCGCTCTCATTTGCGTATGTTAGCCACCATATATGCTAGTCGCTTGCTGCAGCTCCACCTCACTACCCTGCCCTACCTATAAGCTTAAATAGTCTTGATCTCGCGGGTGTGAGATTGCTGAGTCCTCGTGACTCACCAGATACTTCCAAAACCAGTTTGCAGGTGCCGATGAGATCGAGCAGGTGACACACCCGAGATCAAGGAGGAGCTCGATGAAGACCTTGTTCTTTGTGTTGTTTCGTTTCAGTTGATCAGCAGTGGAGCCCAGTTGGGGTCGATCGGGGACCTTTGTCGCTTTTGGGTTTTCTTCTTTTATTTTGGTTCCGTAGTCAGACCTTGTTTGTATCTGTATGATGTAATGTTTTACTCATGTATTGTGTGAAGTGGCGATTGTAAGCCAACTATGTATCTCTTTCCCTTATGTATTACATGGGTTGTGTGAAGATTACCTCACTTGCGACATTGCCTTCAATGCGGTTATGCCTCTAAGTCGTGCTTCGACACGTGGGAGATATAATCGCATCGAGGGCGTTACACCTTGATCTGAGAAATCTCATAATCCAGGGAGCGTAAGGCTTCAATTCAAAAGGTGACAATGGAACATTGGCCAGAGTCCTCATGAAGAAATCATGGTAGTTGACAGGAACTCCATGCATGATGTTGAAAAATAGATTCTTCATGATGCCAACGACTTCTTCTTCATTCGAGTCGTGGCCTTTGATTGGGCTCAGTGTCTTGGTCAGAATGTGATAGACAGTCTGTGGCACATACAACAATTCCTTCATGAGGAATTTGGTCCTTGGAGCTTGACCAGGCTTCAGCGGTTTCATAAATACTTGCCTGTAATGGTCAGATAGCTCAGGTTCATGGTAGATGAGCTCGCACCTTCAAGGGGAGGACTGACAGGCAGGGCATGAAGCAATTCAGAGGCCGGTGCTTTGAAGTGAGTGTTTTCGGTCATCCAGTCCAACACCCAAGAATTTACATCTGCAGCATTGCCAGTGATGTGCAGTGTCGCGTAGAACTGAAGAATTAGTTCTTCATTCCAGTCAATGATATCGGTGCAGAAGTTTAGCAGCCCAACATCATGAAGAACACTGAGGACTGGGGTGAAGCAATGTAGCGATTCCATATCCACATGAGGAATATGCTCATGGTCAAAGACTTTGTCCTTATCAAAAAGCAGTGAAGAATAGAAGTTGGCTTGGCTTGCTGTTTGTTCGCACACGAACACGTCACCGTGTACCTCCAACACCGAGGGAGATGCACCGCAGCTCACGTCAAAGGAGACCCGTCCGGAAGCATGGTACACAAGCAATCCGGCAGGTGCTTTTGTAGATCCGAAACCCCCACACGCCTAGGAGGGACCCCGTCAGGGCGCGCATCGGCTATGGGCTGCCATAGGTCGACCTGATCGCCCCTAGGGCCTCGAGGTGCGCCGCCCTGCAACAAGAAGAACAGACGAAGAACGAGGAAGAAGAAGAACTAGGGTTAAGGAGAAAATGTAAAAGATAAAAAGTGGTAGATGAATTTGATTGATTGTGTATTGTTCAATCGGCCGTCACCCCTTAGGTATATAAGAGGTGGTTGGACTTCCCGTGCAAGGAAAAGGCTTGGATTCACGTCCAAAACCCTAGTCAAATTCGGATTGGTTTTGTCCAAACTTTCCAAAACTGTTTGGTTTAAACTGGCTGCACCTTGCGGGTCTTTTTTGTGGTGGTAAACGACCTCGGATGGGAACACATCCAAAAGCAATCTTGACCATTTCGACGAGACGAACAACTTTCACGGTGAATGTTTTTTGATCAGAGGTCATCTTGAGGGCCAAATAGCTCGCGCAGAACATCTGTTTGCTCGAGCAACCCATCAGACATGGCATCTGGTGGGGCGCGCTATATTTCGCCTTCTGACGGGGCTGCATTCCGATAGCTCTAACTTTTGCATACGAACTCGGATTGGGATGGTTTTTATATCGAAATCGATCATTTCGACGACGACAATTCATGTAGATCATGTTTCCATACAAGGCCGTCCTGGGGGCGTAATCAGACGAATAGTGTTCTGAATACAAAATCTCAGTACTTAAAACACAATTTCGGCCTTAGAGATGAGTTCGGATGGCTATAGCCCAAATATCAAAGTTTCTCTTTTTGATGGTACAGAACTTCCTCACTTTGAGCACTTTTACATTTGAGGCCATCTTAATTATGTTTTTGATCATGCCAAAATCTGGTGTCAACACATGTCCCCCTGTTTTTCGGCAAAGCTTGTGTGCCAAAAAATAACTCGCATATAGCTTGTTCTATGGACGATGTCAACACTCCATCAGCCATTTTGCATGTTCTTAGGACGATAAGTATATATTGGCCAGTGCTTGTTTGAACCTCTTGATGCAAACTTGGGTGAAAACTTCTCAGCTTCTATAACAATCCGGTGATAAGGTTCCACAGATCAAAACCATCCTCCAAACCATATTGTTCACCCTTTCGCTAGGATTTTGCAGATAATCAAGAATGAACTTCCTCCAATCCTTAATTCGCCTGCATAAAAGTTTCATTAGTGGCCGAAGTGGTGGGCTTCGGTTCGGCCTTACCTATGTTGACAAGACCAAGCATCGGCTATTGATAGAAATACAATACACCATGGTTAACATAGTAGCCGGATGCATGTTGTGCCAACTCTTTCGAATTGTCATGTCTAGATATACGAACAATTTTAAAGAAACCCAAGGTAAACCTTCCATCTAGTCATACCAAAAGATAAACTATAAGTGATTCATCAAAACATTGATAACCCTTGGGTATTTGTTGCACTACTAATAACGAATCACCAGAAGCCTCAATATGTATAGCACCTATAGCAAGGCAAAGCTCCAATCTGAATAACAATGCATATTCGGCTTTGATCATTGTGCAAAAATATTTTAAGCGGCATGAGGCTTCACAAAATAGCTCCATATGGAGATATATAAACAACACCAACACCTTGGCCATTGCCACAAATTTAATCGTCGAAAATAATCTGCATAGTACTAGAAAGACAAGGGCGATATCAATCAACATGTACCTCGTTTTGGCCTCCAATTGAACTAAGGACGATGTTAGGATACTACATAAGCCATGCTTGACATATTCTTAGGACGATAGATAAATTTCGGCCATTAACATAAGGTCCATGTAGAATTCATCCACCAAATCACGTATAGCCAAAATAAACAAATGAAATAGCAATCAAATATTTTGGCCCTTTGGATTAGCAAGAAAAAGTGTAGCTAATAAAATGTATAGAGATTTGGTAATACCCTCTCATGATGCAGAAAATTATGTCGCTTCCATGGATCAAAATAAATCCAGGGAGGGTAATTGATCATACTTGATGATGAATTCCATGGCAAAGGCATCAATGGAATGGATGATGTGCTAACCGAAGATTTTGATGTTGTGATGCGCACCTTCGGCTTAATTGTTTGTTGCTTTCAGTCTTTTCCTTCTTCACTTTTATTGTACTTGTTGCAATAGAAACATGCACATCACTTCTGTTTTGATTGATCTTCTTGGGAACCCATGCCATGCTCTTCTTTCTCAGCTCTTGTGTACTAATATTTTGTAATTCCTTCTTTTGCCAATATGATAAGCCGAGTGGGCATCTCGGCTGCGATTCTGTTTTGACCAATGGCAATTCTTTTTTGGCCTTGTGCACTCTCAACTTCTTTTCTTCGGATTTGGCACTTTGACTCTCAACAATTGATCGCTTCGTTTCATTGCCTTTAGCCAATGTCAACATTTTAATTGGCTCTTTTTCATTTGAGATCAATTGTGAAGTAGCACTCTTACGACCATCTCTTTTAACACGGTACACTTGTTTGACCACCTCTTTCTTCTTCTTTGAGCTACGGACCGATTCCTTATGATTGAAACGGTCTTTAACATATGATTGTTCAAATATTGATCTTCTCGGAGATGCATAATATTGGTGAGATGATCTAAAATAAGATGGAGAGTGTGCCCTTGTATCATACCTATTGGGGATATTACCACTGGGTGTAAACCGGTCAGGAGAGGCCGGGTTAACCCCATCAGTGGTTCATCATATCTGAAGCCCGTAAAGACAGACGGTGACGCTTTATGAAGGCCCAGGGCCCAGAACCGGTTTAAGGCCTGTAGACATAAACCGATATTCATATGTAAACTTGTGTTGTAAGATAGAAAGAGCAGAGACCGAGCCGGACACGTTTATGAGCTGGCCTCGGGATTCTGTAAACCGACGGGCGTCAACCCATGTATATAAGGGGACGGCCCGATGGCGGTTCAAGGGGAACAGACAACAACTCGAGACCCAGGCAAAGCGTATTTGCTCCCTGGTCATCGAAACCCTAGCAATTCCATCACAACTAGACGTAGGCTTTACCTTCATCTTAAGGGGCCGAACTAGTATAAAACTCTCTTGCGGCCCTTGTCTGCTTTAACCCCTTTAAGCTAACCCGTAGCGAAGGCTCCACGACTAAGTCCTTTCACGAGGACATCTGCCGTGACAAAACCACGACAGTTGGCGCCCACCATGGGGCTGTCGCACGATGGTTTCAAGTTCTTGGAGGGCAACTTCGAAGGACTCAAGGGTTACGCTGTGGGCCAGATGACCAAAAGTTGTCGCGACAAGCTCTACATCGACGATGCAGGCTGGGGCCCCGAGGCCGGCTCAATTGAGTACGGGTACCGGGTCCCCTTTGGCGGCATACACGTTTTCATTGGCAAGATCGGCGAACCGGGCCCTGAGCCGGACATCTGTACCGACCTCGTTGAAATGGCTCAGCATGCGAGATCTGCCTGGGTCAAGTCTGTGATGAAGCGTGCCTTCGTAGGAGTTGTCCATGGAGGGGAATCTGAGGATAGATCGGAATCTGGTGGTGAGACCGTCGTTTATTTCGGCGACGTGTCATCGACCGGAGAGACCGAGTCGTTATATCAGTTACAAGATGGCCGGATTGGGGGCTGTTCCGATGGAGACAGTATTCCGGACCCCTTTGATCTGCCAAACCGGGTTGCGATCTTCATGGCCGGTACACAGCCGGCGCTCCACTCTTCGACTGCAACAGCGATGATTTCCGGATCGGCAGCGACAACAGTGGCCGGGGCAGGAGGCCTTGTGCGAACGCCAGCTCAGGTTCTATCTGATTTGTTTGACGCGTTGGCAACGCTGATGGCGGAGGTTAACCCGGCGGATCAGGATGCACACAATGCAGAAATTGCGAAAGTGAAAGATCAGATCACCCAGGCCAAGGCAGACTTGGCAGCTGAGGATACTAGGATGGCCGCGGAACGGGGCGCTTTGGATGCATAGGCTTACTGGCTTATGCTGGATCAGAGTACGTCGAACGAAGTCCTGAAAAGGAGGCACCGATCCCGCCTGCCACCGGTTTATGATGCTAGAAACCTCTTTAACAACCCAGGAGCAGGGACCAGTAATCCACCGGTCGTAAACCGGGCGGAGGCACCTTGGGCAGGGGCGCCGGTTCAGCCACGTTTGGTGGATCCGCCTCATCAGAACAACATTGTAGCGCCACATGTCCCAACGCCATCGTGTCATTACTCTAACCCGATGGACAACATTGTTGCTGCCGCTTCACGGCTGGCGGCCATCCCGATCGAAGGTGGTTCTCCGGCGGCGGTCGAGACGTGTCGGGTTAAGGAGCTTCTTCAGACAGCCTTGGTTCAATAGGAGGCTTATTCATATAGCCGCGGTCGGATTCATTCTACTCCCCGTCCAAGCCGGAGTTACAGCAGGCGTATGGATGAATCGATAGTGTCAAGCAATGCGTGGAACCGTGAACCGCCCCGCGGCAATAACCCGGCGGGTGGTGCCGATGATGCTCAGGAGGTGGTGGACCGGGCTCGGGCACGCAGAGAGGCCGAGTTAGCGGCACAACATGAAGCCCGTCAGCTTACTCCGGTTCGTCCAACCACATCGGTGGAGCCAGGAGTTACCTCCAGTTCTTTGGGAGTGCCGTGTCTCGTTCCAGCGTTGCGCAACGTGCGCATGCCCAAGGATTTCAAAGGCCCGCGTAAGGTGCCTAATTACACTGCCGATTTATCCCCTGAGACATGGGTCGAAAGCTATGAGATGGCCATGGAGATGCTAGACGTGGATGATGCGGTGCGAAGTACTTCACCATGATGCTAGAAGGGACGGCCCGTACTTGGCTAAAGAGTTTACCGGCTAATTCTATCAGGTCATGGGCCGAGTTGAGAGCCCGGTTTATCCAGAATTTCAAGGATACATGCAAGCAACCCATGTCAATTGTAGACTTAGCTGCCTGTGTCCAGGAGGAAGGAGAGTCAACAACCCGTTGGGTGCGCCGGGTTTCGGAAATTTTGCATTCATCGGACCGCATCAACGCTGATACCGTAATTTTAACATTGGAAGGCAATTGCCGGTTTGAACCCCTGAAGTTGAAGTTGGGACGGCTCCAACGTCATTGTAATGACATGGGAACCCTCATGGCTGGTCTGGTGAAGTATGCAGATTCTGATAGTACCAAGGATCCCGAGTCTGACGATGATAAGACCGGGAAGGGAAAAAGGAGCGGCAACGCCAAGGGGCAGCACCTCAACCCGGCGGGTCATGGAAACGGCGGCAAGCGTAAAGCGGACCACATCTTAGACTTCGTGGCTAATATCAGCACGCAGGACAAGGGCCACCGATGTAAGGGTAAACCGCCCCAGCACGATGGAGCACCAAGTCCTAACCCGGACCGCCTGTCTTATCTGTTGAACCAGCCTTGCCCATAACATGGGACGAAGGAGATTCCGTCCACACACCTCTGGAAAGATTGCTACATCATGCAAGAGTTGAAAAATTCTAATTCTTTCCGGTATGATCATGGACCGGGTGGCGGTTCGGGCCCCGGATCTCATGGGCCGGGTTATGGTGGAGGCAGCTCCGATTCAGGTTTTCATGGTAACCAGAGCGGGCATGGCAATCAAGGCAATCAGGGCAACCAAGGTGGTTATAACAATCAGGGGAACCAGCAACAACAACAGCAGTAGTCGGGTTACCAGAGTAACCCGAAGCAGTTGAATAGCGGACAGTATCATGTCTTTACCACTAGCCTGGACAAGCGCGATCAGAAGCTTCATAAAAGGGCAGTGAATGTCGTTGAACCAGCAGTGCCCCATTATTTGCGCTGGTCCGAGCAGCCGATTGTGTGGAGTAGAGAAGATCATCCACCCTGGGTTGACAATCCGGGTCATCTGGCACTAGTGGTGGCACCTCAGGTGGGAGGTTATAAATTCACTAAGGTACTCATGGATGGAGGGAGTAGTATCAATATCCTTTATTACGAAACTTTCCATCGCATGGGGTTAACAGATAAAAATCTCAAACCGTCCAATACGGTATTCCATGGTTTAGTGCCTGGTAAGTCGGCGTATCCTGTTGGTAAGATAGCTCTGGAGGTGGCTTTTGGAGATGAGCATGACTCGAGATCAGAAACTTTGACATTTGAAGTGGTGAAAATCAAAAGCCCGTATCATGCCCTGTTTGGACGATCGGCTTATGCTAAGTTTATGGCACGGCCTTGCTATGTCTATCTGCAGCTCAAGATGCCAGGTCACAAGGGAACTATAACCGTGCATGGCAGCTGCAAGATCGCTCTGGAGTGTGAAGAAGGTGATGCGGCTTATGCAGACTTAGTTTGTGCGACAGAAGAGCTGAAGTTTTACAAAGACAATGTTGATCCGACAGATATGACTTCATTAAAGAAGCCAATTACAGAGCATGATCTGGCCCTGAAGTTTAAATCGGCTGATGAGACTAAGCTTGTTGACTTCATACCTGGCGATTCGTCCAAGCAGTTTAGCATCAGTGCTAACTTGGATCCGAAATAGGAAAGCGTGCTCATCAAGTTCATCTGTAAGAATCGGGACATCTTTGCGTGGAAGCCTTCTGACATGCTAGGTGTACCGAGAGAACTCGCTGAGCACACTCTCAATGTTGATCCCAAGTATAAACCGGTCAAGCAGTTTCTCCGCCGGTTCAATGAGGAAAGACGCAAGGCTATTGGAGAATAAGTAGCCAGGCTCTTGGCGGCTGGATTTGTCGTTGAAGTATTCCATCCTAAGTGGTTGGCTAATCCGGTGCTGGTCCTTAAGAAGAACGGCACTCGGCGTATGTGTGTGGACTACACAGATCTCAACAAAGCTTGTTCAGCAGATCCTTTTGCCCTCCCCTGTATTGATCAAATTATTGATGCTACGGCGGGTTGCGAGCGTTTGAGCTTTTTGGATGTATATTCTGTTTATCATCAGATCAAGATGGCAGTTAAGGACCAGGAGAAAACAGCCTTCATAACTCCCTTTGGAGCCTTCTGCTATGTGTCCATGCCCTTTGGGCTCAAGAGTGCCCAGGCGACTTATCAACGGTGTGTGTGCAGAATTGTCTTCATAAACAAATCGGCCGTAATGTTCATGCCTATGTGGATGATATTGTGGTGAAATAAAGGAAGAAGGAGACATTGATTGATGACTTGAAGGAAACCTTCGATAACCTGCGGGTTTACAAAATGATGCTTAATCCGGCCAAGTGCATTTTTGGTGTACCGGCAGGCAAGCTCTTGGGCTTTTTGGTGTCTAACAGGGGCATTGAAGCTAATCCAGAAAAGATCAAGGCTATTACTTCCTTGGCCAAACCGAAGTGTATCAATGATGTTCAACGCCTGGCAGGACGGATTGCCGCGTTGAGCCGATTTATCAGCCGCCTTGGCGAGAAGGCCATTCCTTTGTATCAGATGCTGAAGAAAACGGATAACTTCGTCTAGAGTGACGCCGCAAATGAAGCGTTTGAGGACTTCAAGCAGCAGCTGGCTAACCCGCCGGTTCTTGCTGCTCCGGTTGACAAAGAGCCATTGTTGCTATATTTGGCGGCTAACGCTCGGGCAGTTAGTGTGGCTACTGTGGTGGAGCGCAAGGAGGAAGGAAAGGAATATACGGTTCAACGTACGGTTTATTATATCAGTGAGGTACTTATTGAGTCCAAGCAGAGGTACCCGCACTGGCAGAAGTTGGTATATGGAGTTTTTATGGCAAGCCGGAAGCTTAAGCAATATTTCCAAGGCCATCCCATCACGGTGGTCAGCTCTGCTCCTTTGGGAGATATAATCCAGAACAGGGAAGCAACTAGCCGGATTGCTAAGTGGGCTATCGAGCTCGGGCCTCACGGGTTGAAATACATACCCTGAACGGCGATCAAATCTCAGGCACTTGTGGATTTCATCAATGATTGGACAGAACTGCAAGCGCCAGAAGAGAAGCCGGATCATACTTATTGGACTATTCATTTCGATGGGTCCAGGAAATTGGAGGGCTCGGGTGCTGGAGTTGTATTAACTTCCCCACGAGGTGATAAGTTTTGTTATGTTCTCCGTTTAATGTTCCCTTGCACTAACAGTGCAGCTGAATATGAGGCCTTACTCCATGGTCTTCGGATGGCTAAGGAGATGAACCTAAGCCGAGTTAAGTGCTTCGGTGACTCGGACCTGGTAGCTCAACAAGTGTCTGGCACTTGGGATTCCAAGGACCCACTCATGGCAGCATATCATCGTGAGGTGGATACTGTTGCAGGTCACTTTAAAGGTTATCAGGTGGATCATGTGGACCGGCGGAAGAATGAAGCGGCAGACGCTTTAAGCCGCCTGGGTTCCCAACGTAAACCGGTTCCGCCTAATGTCTTCTTGGATGTTCTGCATAATCCGTCCGTCAAACTCTCTGGTGAAGAAGATTTGGCTATTCCTGATCCGGAAGCTCAGTTGGTGGCGGCTCTTCATGTTATCCCGGATTGGACGGTTCCATATCTGGCGTATATGAACCGGGGCGAGTTACCAGAGGATGAGACTTTGGCCAGGCAGATAATCCGGCGGTCCAAGTCCATGACTATTATCAACGGAGAGTTACATCATTGCAGTTTGACAGGGGCGTTTCAATGTTGTGTATCTCCTGAAGAAGGTTGTGAAATTTTGCGCGAGATCCACGAAGGAGATTGTGGTCACCACGCCGGTTCAAAGTCTTTGGTGTCCAAGGCGTTTCATCACGGTTTCTATTGGTTGACAGCTCATGCTGATGCTGAGGATTTGGTCAAGAGTGTGATGGCTGCCAGAAATTCTCAAGGCGCGCTCATGTACCGGCTTAAGAATTGAGGATGATTCCAATCACCTGGCCGTTTGCAACTTGGGGGCTGGATATGGTCGGGCCTTTCAAGAGGTCCAAGGACAAGAAGACCCACCTTTTGGTGGCAGTCGATAAATTCACGAAGTGGGTGGAGGCAGAGCCAGTTAGCAAATGTGACGCAGCCACGACGGTTCAATTCATCAAAAAGGTGATCTTCCGGTTTGGCTTTCCACACAGCATTATAACAGACAATGGTACCAATCTGTCAAAGGGTGCCATGAAGGAGTTCTGCCAACGTGAGCACATCCGGCTTGACGTATCATCAGTGGCTCACCCCCAGTCCAATGGTCAAGCGGAGAGGGCCAATCAAGAGATCTTGAGAGGCATCAAACCCCGGCTTATGGTTCCTTTGCAACGGACGCCGGGTTGTTGGGTTGAGGAGCTACCTTCAGTATTATGGAGCATCAATACCACACCCAACAGATCGACAGGATACACGCCGTTCTTCATGGTTTATGGAGCGGAAGCGGTTCTTCCTAGTGACATCTGTCATGACTCACCTTGTGTAGCAGCATATGTTGAAGCTGACAACGAGAAGGCACGGCAGGAAGCTCTTGACCTGTTAGATGAGGAACGTGACATAGCGGCAGCCCGTTCGGCGATTTATCAGCAAGATCTGCGTCGTTATCATAGCCGCCGGGTTAGAACTAGAACCTTTCAAGAAGGAGATTTGCTGCTTCGATTCGTCCAGGATCAGACGGATATGCACAAGCTATCCCCCCCTTGGGAAGGACCCTTTGTGGTCAGCAAAAATCTACACAACGGGTCGTACTACCTAATCGATGTTCGAGAGCGGAAAGACTCACGTAAATCGGAGGAGGAGACCAACCGGCCGTGGAATATTGCTCATCTTCGGCCTTACTATACTTGAGCTATAGGCTCTGCTTATGTACATATTATGACATTGAATATATTATGATCTATATAATAAACCGGAACCTCAGCTAAAGCGGGGTATCTGTTGTTTTCTTACATCATGTGTGGTTACATGGAGCTTCTGTTTATAAAGCGGCGTCCGGTTTACCCCTTGATTTAGCTTTTCAAAGCTTTATATCACATCACTTGGGGGCTTGGTCGTATTCGAACCATAGCTACACCTCTTCATCGGCGTAATGCCACAGCATCACTTGGGGGCTTTGTCGTATCCGAACCACAGTCACACCTCTTGATCGGCTCAATGCCAAATCAATCCGGGGCCAAAGAGAGTGTTGTAAAACAACAACTCAAACATAGGCACAGAGGGAGTCCTGGATTAGGGGGTGTCCGGATAGCCGGACTATAACCTTTGGCCGGACTCTTGGACTATGAAGATACAAGATTGAAGACTTCGTCCCGTGTCCGGATAAGACTTTCCTTGGCGTGGAAGGCAAGCTTGGCAATACGGATATGTAGATATCCTCCCATTGTAACCGACTCTGTGTAACCCTAGCCCTCTCCGGTGTCTATATAAACCGGAGGGTTTAGTCCATAGGACAACAACAATCATACCATAGGCTAGCTTCTAGGGTTTAGCCTCTCTGATCTCGTGGTAGATCTACTCTTGTACTACCCATATCATCAATATTAATCAAGCAGGAGTAGGGTTTTACCTCCATCGAGAGGGCCCGAACCTAGGTAAAAATATTGTGTCCCTTGTCTCCTATTACCATCCGCCTAGACGCACAGTTCGGGACCCCCTACCCGAGATCCGCCGGTTTTGACACTGACATTGGTGCTTTCATAGAGTTCCTCTGTGTCATCATCTTTAGGCCCGATGGCTCCTCCGATCATCAACAACGATGCGGTCCAGGGTGAGACTTTTCTCCCCGGACAGATCTTTGTATTCGGCGGTTTTGCACTGCGGGCTAATTCGCTTGGCCATCTGGAGCAGATCGAAAGCTACGCCCCTGGCCATCAGGTCAGATTTGGAAGTTTGAACTACACGGCTGACATCCGCGGAGACTTGATCTTCGACGGATTCGAGCCACAGCCGAGCGCGCCGCACTGTTACGATGGGCATGATTTAGCTCTGCCGCCGAACAGTGCCCTGGAGGCCGCACCCGCATCAGCTCCGACCCTGAGCTCGGAGCCAACTGCACCAATCGAGGACGGGTGGCTAGACCCCGTCGCGGGGGCTGCAGTCTCAATGGCGATCGAGCCGAACTCCAGCCTTATCCTCTGCGAAGCCCGTGACTCCAAGGTGCCGGACTCTTCTCCGGACTCCGAACCTTCCGCGCCCCTGCCAATCGAATCCGATTGGGCGCCGATCATGGAATTCACCACCGCAGATATCTTTCAGCAGTCGCCCTTCGGCGACATTCATAATTCACTAAGGTCTCTCTCTTTGTCAGGAGAGTCCTAGCCGGATTATGACCGGCAGGGTTGGGATGCGGACGACGAAGAAATTCGACGCCCACCCACCACCCACTTCGTAGCCACTGTCGATGACTTAACCAAGATGCTAGACTTCGACTCCGAAGACATCGACGGTATGGACGATGATGTAGGAGACGAATAGGAACCAGCGCCTATAGGGCACTAGAAGGCCACCTCGTCATATGACATATATATGGTGGATACACCCAAAGAAGGCAATGGCGACGGAACAACGGGGGATGACCCCTCCAAAAAGCAACCTAAGCGCCGGCGTCAGCGGCGCCGCTCTAAGTCCCGCCAAAGCAAAAATGGTGGTACCGGCACGGGAGATGACAACACCCCGGACAGTGCCGAAGACAACTCTCTCCAGCAAGATTCAGCGCAGTAGGATGGAGAAGCCAGCCCCCCAAGAGGGCCGCAAGGACTTCAGTCCATCTGTCGGCTAGCAAGTCTTGATCAGCTCTAAGTTGTTGCTGTTTTTTCTTCAGGCTACTTGCCGTGGCCATAAGCCTGTGCTTAAAGCGCTCTTACTCGAACGCACCTCCAAGAGCTACCCAAAGCGCAGGTTGCTACCCCGATTAGAGGAGGAAGCACTTAAACCTACATCACCAGCGCATGATGCGGCTGACCGGCCACCTCGCGGCCGCGACAGAGAGGCCTCTAGGCCCTCCACCAAGCCGCACCCCGGCATCGTTCAAAAAATACCAAGGCACGGGGAAACGCGCTAGACCTGCGAGATATGTTGGAGTTCAAGGCAAGGCAAACAAGATCGATCTACGGATCATGCGGGCGCCCCACGACACGAGACGATAACCGTCACGCTGGATACAGTAAATCTGGCCGGGCCGAACACAGCAGACAAAGCTCATTTGAGCTACGTCGGGACATAGCCCAGTACAGAGGTGCCGCACACCCACTATGTGAAGTAATGGATCATCAAATCCCAGAGGGTTTCAAACCCATGAACATTGAATCATACGATGGCACACCAGATCCCGCGGTATGGATCGAGGACTATCTCCTTCATATCCACATGGCCCGCGGCGATGATCTACACGCCATCAAATACCTCCCACTCAAGCTTAAAGGACCAGCTCGGCATTGGCTTAACAGCTTGCCAACAGAATCAATTGGTTGTTGGGAGGACCTGGAAGCCGCATTCCTCGATAATTTCTAGGGCACCTATGTGCGACCACCAGACGCCGATGACCTGAGCCACATAATTCAACAGCCAGAAGAATCTGCCAGACAATTCTGGACATGGTTCCTAACCAAGAAAAATCAAATTGTGGACTGTCCGGACGCAGAGGCCCTAGCAGCCTTCAAGCATAACATCGGTGACGAGTGGCTTGCCCGGCACCTTGGACAGGAAAAGCCGAAATCTATGGCAGCCCTCAAGACACTCATGACCCGCTTTTGCGCGGGAGCAGACAGCTGGCTGGCTCGTAGCGATAACATGACCAGAAGCCCTGGTAATTTGGATACCAAGGACAGCAATGGCAGGTCGCGTCACAACAAGCACAAGCGCCACATTAACAGCGAGAATGCTGAAGATACAACAGTTAATGCTGGATTCAGAGGCTCTAAACCCGGTCAGCAGAAAAAGCCATTAAAAAGAAACACTCTGGGCCCGTCCAGTTTGGACCGTATACTCGATCGCTCGTGCCAGATACATGGCACCCCCGAAAAACCAGCCAATCACACCAACAGGGATTGTTGGGTGTTCAAGTAGGCCGACAAGTTAAATGCCAAAAACAGAGACAAGGGGCTACATAGCGACGACGAGGAGGAGCCCCGGCCACCGAACAATAGTGGACAGAAGGGCTTCCCCCCACAAGTGCGAACGGTGAACATGATATACACAACCCACATCCCCAAGAGGGAGCGAAAGCGTGCGCTAAGGGACGTATACGCGTTGGAGCCAGTCGCCCCAAAGTTCAACCCGTGGTCCTCCTACCCGATCACTTTCGATCGAAGGGACCACCCCACTAGCATCCGCCATGGTGGATTTGCCTCATTGCTTCTAGACCCAATAATTGATGGATTTCACCTCACTCGAGTCCTTATGGACGGCGGCAGCAGCCTGAACCTGCTTTATCAGGATACAGTGCGGAAAATGGGCATATACCCCTCAAGGATTAAACCCACAAAAACGACCTTCAAGGGCGTCATACCAGGAGTAGAGGCCAACTTCACAGGCTCAGTTACACTTGAAGTGGTCTTCGGATCCCCGGATAATTTCCAAAGCGAGGAGTTAATCTTCGAGATAGTCCCGTTCCGCAGTGGCTATCACGCACTGCTCGGACGAACCGCATTTGCAAAGTTCAAAGCGGTACCGCACTACGCATACCTCAAGCTCAAGATGCCAGGACCTCGAGGATTTATTACGGTCAATAGAAACACCGAACGCTTTCTCTGAACGGAGGAGCGTACGGCGGCTCTCGCAGCGGAAGTACAAAGCAGCCTCTCAAGGCAATTCTCTAGTCCGGCTATTAAACGTCCGGACACCGTCAAGCGCGCCCGGAGTAACCTACAACAAGACCGCCTGGCATGTTCCGAGCAAGCGTAGCAATACGGCCCCAACCCCAGCCCTCGTGAAACTGCGAAATCAGTACTACGCGTACATAATTACGCTCTGAAAATACCATGGGCACAAGGGGAGGGGCACGACCACGGCACGCCCAAAATGCGGCTCAACTGCACTAGGGGCTCCCGATTTTTTCACCTTTTCTTACTTTCAGGACTCCACTCTCCGGAAGGCCTGTCCGGCAGTACAATCGCCAAACACACGATGCAACAACCAAGGAGGCAGAAAGCTACGTCGAACCCCCAGGTGGTCTCTATAACGAGCAAAATACCTATCTTACATACCGTCCCGCAGCTCGCCCCTGGAGGGGGACATGTCAAACAGTCCCATCTCTTGCTTATCGCACTATTTGTATCGTTCCGCTTTTACCGCAGCCTTTTCGAATAAACAATGCTTAGCTTCAGCTTATTATTGCATTCTCTATTCATTCCTTTTTTATATACATGTTCAGTTATGACATTTAGCACCCGTACACTTTGGTATGATCAATACGCCAGGGGCTCAAGCACCCCATAATACGGCGTGAGAAGTCCGAACACTTTCACAAGTGCGGCCCTCCGAACTTATAGCATTATATGCATCAGCTCCGAATCATGTCTTTGGTCAATAGTTGGGTTTGCCCGGCTCCCATGTTTTGGTACCTTACGTTCCGCTATATCGGCTAAGGTAGTGCTGGGAGAACTACTGCGATTGTGCCCCGGTTGAGCTGGGCTAAGCACCTCAGTAGAGAAAGCTAAAACTGACTGTCATGATAGGGCGAGATCTGGTCGCTGTTCGAAAGGTTTCGAGTCCCTAAAGACTTATGCCGCTTAGAGCGAGGATTCGGCTTTGTCCGGCCTAGGCGTGTATAGCGCCCCGAACTCGGTCTTCCGAACACTAGGGGCTTCACCGAAATTTAAAATTATAGAATTCTCTGGCTAAGTGAGAGTGATAACGCATTTATAGTCCGATTGCCTTGTTCGTTGTGCTGAGCACCTCCCTCGAAGGACCCAAGAATGGGAAAAAGAGTGCTCAGGTTTATCCCGAACACCCCAGCACTAGTGGCATGGGGGCAGAAGTCGATGACTCGCCATCTCTCAGATTTAATACACGGCCGCATAGAAGGTAATATTTTAAATTAAAACAAGCATTGCATAGCGCATATGAACAAGTTTCAGCATACAGGATAACACGAGCAAGTTTACTCAAATATTACATCCCTAGAACATTCATCCACCACAAGGCGGGCACCCTTCAGGACGCCCTCATAGTACATCTCGGGGTGGCGATGCTCCTTGCCCTGCGGTGGCCCGTCCTTCACCAGCTTCTCCGCATCCATCTTGCCCCAGTGCACTTTAGCACGGGCAAGCGCCCTACGGGCGCCTTCGATGCAGGCGGAGCGCTTGATAACTTCAAGCCACGGACAAGCACCCACCATCCGCCTCACCAGCCCAAAGTAGCTCCTAGGCAGGGCCTCTCCAGGCCACAACCGAACTATGAGGCCCTTCATGGCCTGTTCGGCCACCTTATGGAGCTCGACCAGTTGCTTCAGCTGGTCGCTCAAGGGCACCGGGTGTCCGGCCTCAGCATACTGAGACCAGAACACCTTCTCCGTCGAGCTCCCCTCCTCGGCCCGGTAGAAGGCGGCGGCATCTGACACGCTACGAGGCAAATCTGCGAATGCTCCTGGAGAGCTCCGGACTCGGGTAAGTAACAAGTAATTCACTTTCACGTGCTTGCTTTGCATAAAGAATGCCTTACCCGCCGCTATCTTCTTCATCGCCTCAAGTTCCTGGAGGGCTTTTTGGGCTTCGGCCTTGGCAGACTTGGCATTTTCGAGGGCCGTCGTGAGCTCGGACTCTCGCGTCTTTGAGTCAAGCTCCAAACTCTCATGTTTTTTCACGAGAGCCTAGAGCTCTTGCTGTACCTCGCCAACTCGCGCCTCATGTTTCTCCCGATCGGTGCGCTTCGTGGCCGCTTTCTTTTCGGCCTCGGAAAGCGCTTGCTTCAGGGTCGCCACCTCAGTCGTGGCCCCTAGCACATCAATAACGATCCTGTCATTTTTCGCAACCACATTTTATTTTTTTATATTCTTACACAAGGCATTACATACCTTGGTTCTCCTCGAGCTGCTTCTTGGCAAGGCCGAGCTCTTGCTCGGACCGCTCGAGGTTTTGCTTCAGCGTGTCCACCTCCGCAGTCAGTGCGGCAGAGGCCAGCAACGAAGCCTACATACGCATATCGACATAATTATGTTAGACTCCTGCAAATATTATTAGATCCTCTATTCGGCTTTTCTTTGTGAACGCCAAACAGAGCATCAGGGGCTACTGTCTATGTGGTAATATTTTCATATATTTTCTACATACCTCAAAGCCTGTTAGCAGGCTGGCACAGGCTTCAGTCAGCCCGCTCTTGGCGGACTGAACCTTCTGGATCACCGCACTCATAATAGTGCGGTGCTCCTCGTCGATGGAGGCGCCGTTAAGCACTTCCAGCAAGTTATCTGGTGCCTCCGGTTGGACGGAGGTCACCAGCGTCATAGGCTTGCCCTTCTTATTAGGGGGCCGCCTGCCGGACTCCGAAACCATTGAAGGTTCCAGTGCGGTGTCCGGCCCAGGGCCGGACTTGCAACCCTTGGGGGTCTTGTCCCCTTTGCGCCTGGAGTCTGGGAGGTCGCCTTACGGCGCCTCCAGGACCACCTCCCCTTGGCTTGGAACCTTTTGGGACAACACCTTGGCATCGTCCATAGGGCGAGAGGAGGTAGCGGTCGGAAGTGAAAAACTATTCACATCCGACGAACCCAAGGAACCACTCAACGACACGTCGAGCCGGGCTTTGGGCGGACTGCATAATTACATTCGGCGTCAGGAAAAGCTGTGCAATAAAGGAACACTATGAGTCACTTTGGTGTTCGAATACTTACGACTTAGCCAGGGGCTTGGCCCTGAGCAGCCACTCCTCTTCGCCGTCGTCGGCGTTGGTGGAGTAGTCCGGAGGAAGGGTCCTCCCTTTCTTGGACCCTCCGGCCTCCCTAGTTGGGGCGGCCTTCCTTTTCTTTTCTCCCCTGCTGGGTAAGAAACCTCTCTTTCCTCCTCCTCGTCTTCATGGGAGGAGTGCGCCTCGGAGTCATCGGACGATGAGTCCGACTCCACCGGGCGCCGGGAACTCTTCCAGGTTCATGTGGCCTTCTTCTTGGCCTTCTTCTCCGGCACCACGTAAGGTGCCGGAACCAGCAGCTCCGCCAAGCGGGCGTCTGCTGGGTCTTCGGGCAAAGGAGCCGGACAATTGATTTGTCCGGCCGTCCTCTGCCAGTCCTGTCAAAGACATGGGGGCTTAGATCCCGCATAGAGTCAAACTATGAAAGACAGATATCCTGTAAGAGGTAAAATAGCTTACTGCGCTGGCTTGACGCTGCGCGCTGAATCCGCGATCCTCGGTAGCGGAAGCAGGAGCCTCGACGCCCTTGAATAGCACCTTCCAGGCATCTTCGTACGTTGTGTCGAAGAGCCTGCTCAGAGTTCGGTGCTGGGCCGGATCGAACTCCCACAAGCTGAAAGCCCGTTGTTGGCACAGGAGGATCCGGCGGATGAGCATGACCTGAACTACGTTGACGAGTTTGAGCTTCTCACTCACCAGGTTTTGGACGCATGTTTGGAGTCCAGCCAGCTCTCCTGAACTGCCCCACGGCAGGCCCTTCTCTTTCCAGGAGGTGAGCCGCGTAGGGATTCCGAATCGAAACTTGGGGGCTGCGACCCATTCAGGGTCACGCGGCTCGGTGATGTAGAACCACCCCGATTGCCACCCCTTGATGGTCTCCACGAAGGAGCCCTCGAGCCATAGGACGTTGGGCATCTTGCCCACCATGGCGCCTTCGCACTCCGTCTGGCGGCCGCCCACTACCTTCGGCTTGACATTGAAGGTATTCAGCCATAAGCCGAAGTGGGGCTGGATGCAGAGGAAGGCCTCACACACGACGATAAACGCCGAGATATTGAGGATGAAGTTCGGGGCCAGATCGTGGAAGTCCAGGCCGTAGTAGAACATGAGCCCCCGGACGAATGGGTGGAGAGGGAAGCCTAGTCCGCGGAGGAAATGGGTGGGGAACACCACCCTCTCATGGGGCCTGGGGGTGGGGATGAGCTGCCCCTCCTCTGGGAGCCGGTGTGCGATATCATCGGACAAGTATCCGGCTCTCCTCAGCTTCTTGATGTGTCCCTCCATGACGGAGGAGACCATCCACTTGCCTCCCGCTCCGGACATGGTTGGAGAAGGTTGAGGAAGGAAATGCGGACTTGGGCGCTGGAGCTCGAGTGTGCGAAAACGGATGGGCAAAGGAGGAAGAAGGCGTGGATGAAAAGGTGGATCCTTATCCCCTTATATGAGCGGATGAAACTATGCGTCCCCACCAGCCTAGTAAAACTCGCTTATCCCCCAAGCGCCGTAATCAATGGCGCGGTTGGGTTACCCATGCCCGTATTGATGAGAATCCTGAGATAAGGGGACACGATCTCTGCTTCGACAAGACGTGCCAAGGAAACCGCCTCGCAAAACGCGCTGAGGTGGGACGGTAAAAACGATTCAAATAAAGGCTTGGTTGTGGTGTGATGTCATGCTACGGAATACGTCAGCAGATTATATCTGTGTAAATATTATTCTCTCTACGGCAGTATGTGGAACTTGTTTTGCAGAGCCGAACACTATCCTTGTGTTCAAAATCTTCTATGAAGTATTCAGAGGAGGAACCCGCCTTGCAATGCGGAAGACAATCTGCGCGCCGGACTCATCATCATTGAAGCCTGGTTCAGGGGCTATTGAGGGAGTCCTGGATTAGGGGGTGTCCGGATAGCCGGACTATAACCTTTGGCCGGACTCTTGGACTATGAAGATACAAGATTGAAGACTTCGTCCCGTGTTCGGATAGGACTTTCCTTGGCGTGGAAGGCAAGCTTGGCAATACGGATATGTAGATCTCCTCCCATTGTAACCAACTCTATGTAACCCTAGCCCTCTCCGGTGTCTATATAAACTGGAGGGGTTAGTCCGTAGGACAACAACAATCATACCATAGGCTAGCTTCTAGGGTTTAGCTCTCTGATCTCGTGGTAGATCTACTCTTGTACTACCCATATCATCAATATTAATCAAGCAGGAGTAGGGTTTTACCTCCATCGAGAGGGCCCGAACCTGGGTAAAAACATTGTGTCCCTTGTCTCCTGTTACCATCCGCCTAGGCGCACAGTTCGGGACCCCCTACCCGAGATCCGCCGGTTTTGACATCTACAGGCACCCACTGAGCACAGCTCAAAATGTTACTTGGGGATTCTTTGCTATCACAATGAACTTAGAATCTACACTTGTAATGGGCTATCAAGCCATGGCTTGGAAGCCTGGTGTATACACCTAAAACCCCGGGTTAACCTGCCTCTTTAAGTAAGTTACTCCGCCCAGGTAAACCTGGTATGACCCTTCGAACTTTGACAAGTTACTCTAAAATACAGACCCTGAACTTGTCAAGTTAAAACAATGATTGGTTAAGGATTGAGGACCATCTTAAAAGGCTTTGCAAAAATGGTTTTACTCAGTGGCCTGGCATCCCATGAAAAGCCTCGAATTTGGGGCCTGGCAGCCCGTGAAAAGCCTCGACTACAAAGGTTTTTATTTTGCCTTTTGCTAAGTTTTCTTTTCATAAGATTTGTGATGTTTTTGCCCCGGTGTTTATCAACCCGGTTAGCTGTCAACTATAAGTTGTCAGTACAAGTTATAATCCGGAGATTATCAGCCCGGCTGGCTTTGACTCAAAGTCACCAGTATGGAATAAACTAGAGTTTATCACAACCCGGCACGGTTTTATTGTAAACCGACATCATATAACAGGAATTACTTATCCTCTAGAGTAGGGTTATGGCCCTCACTGCAACGTTGGTCAGCCAACATTATGCCTAAAGGTCACAGGTATTATGTATTTCCACATTTGGTTATCTTTTACAACCTTGGTTACAAACCTTGGTCATATATATATTTGGGTATCATGACCCGCCCGGGGGTAAACCGCCAGGGCGCTTTAAGCTTCTTATCTGCAGGAACAGCTTGCATAAATGGCTATGAATTATGAATATCATATCTTAAGCATGTCGGATTAAGCAAGCATCAGTCGCAGATAAATATGCACGAAGGCATACCAGACCAAGTATTTTAACTAGCCTATTACAAAGCGTTTCAAGTGCCCAAAAGGATAATTTTTTTCTCAAATACATGTTTTAGCATGTCGAAGACTAAACCGGCCTCCGGTTCATGATTGGTCACCAGCTTGGCCTGACGGCTGCGGATCGTCTCGCGCCGGTTCTAGCGGCAGACTTTTTTAGCTCGTCTACCCGGGAAGGAAGCATAGATAACCTTTCTAAGGTATCCTTGATCAAGGTGGGAGGAGGATTATTGTGTGAAGCACTGTAGATGATCCACTATGCACCGGTATACAGCTGCTCTATTAGGGTATAGGCCGCTTTCAACTTCTTCTGGACATCGGAGCCAAGATGGCTAATACGAGTTCCTGCATCATTACAAGCATTCGTAAATCGGCAATACATGAAAGGATATGTTGACAGCGTAAGTCAAGGATGTTTACCGAACACAGCAGCAGTCATGGCATGAATATGCCGCTTTACGCCGGTCAGTTCATCAACCACCAGTTTAAGAGCGGCTTCTGCTTTTTCAGCCCTTTTTATCAAAATGGATTTTTCAGTCTCCCAATCCGCTCGCTCTTTGTTGAAACCTTCTTTCAGTTTCTCCATAGCGCCTAGAGCGCTGGTCAATTCTTCTTTCGCTTTGGAGGTTTCAACTTGTTGGGACTTGAGGTTCTCTTGCAGATCAGCGGTTTGGCTTTCCTTCTTGCTTAGTTCAGCCTATAAAGAGATAGATATATAATGAGTTGACTGTACATATTTGAGGTACCAAGCACATAACAAGTTATGCCCTTAGTACTTGGGGGCTAAGGCATATTTGCTCTTTATCAGAAACATTTTACAAGTCCCAAGCACAATACAAGTATTAAGCTTGGCACTTGGGGGCTAATGTATATTTGCTCATAAATTGCTGAGATGGGAATTCTTCTACAAAGTCCCGGTTCATCTTTATAAAGTTAAACCGGCCCTTGGGGGCTACATTAGTGAAGTTAAGATGCATGGTTGCAAACATGAAATTGTTATTAAAGTCCCGGTTTAAATTGGTATCTTAAACCGTCACTTGGGGGCTACTGGAGTTGATAAGCTGCAATTAAATATAAGAGAGAGACACTTATGAAGTCACCTCGTATCGCTCCTTCATCATATTTACCAAACCGTCTTCATAGTCATGGCTGGTGTACAGACGGTTCAGGAAGCCAGAGTGAAGGTCTTGAGCGTTCAGATGGGCAAAATTTGACAAATCGGCGTTCCATTTGCCTTTGCCAATTACAGAGAGTTCATCTTTGGCAGTATGCTTTGACAATGCGACAGGATTGCCAGGAGTGGTATGGCCAGTGCCAGTAATCATAACATCATCATCTTTGTCGTCAGCAGCCGTTACTGGGGTTGCCGGTTTGTCAGTATTTTTAACCGAACTTGCCAGTTTGTCCTTAGTTCGGGCAGGGTTGGTTCGCTGGTCAGCATGGCTTGTGGTGTCAATTTCTACCTGCTCAGCAACGAAGTCATGATCTTGAGGCGGTGGGTCATTCAACATACTATCAATGTTGGTCTCTTCAGGATCTGGAGTCTTCTCCCGTTCAACAACCACGTCCTCATCAGTCGGTTTATTCAACTGAGCCTTCTTGCTGGGTCTGGGCTTGGCGCTGAGAAAAATAAACATGAGGATCAGTACAGTATATATTAAAGTAACATATCAAGGATAAAAAAATAAGTGTATGACTCACCCAAGAACTGTTTTGAGGGGTGGAAGTGTGGTGGCCGACGATTTGCCAGAAGATGAGTGAGAAGTGCCCTGATAATTTGAATCAGACGGGTTAAGAGGCTGGCGGAAGCAACCTGCTTTGGGGCATGAGGTGTCAAGGGGATAAGAGACCTCTGATCGGCATTTCCGAACCGGGCTGTTCGGTAAACCGGCGGAGGTATCTACCTGGCCGCTGTGCCGGGTGGTGCGGCGAGCTTCGTGCTGCTGTGTCTTCAAAAGAAAGTTTGGGTCCAAGTAAGCAAGGGGGTGAGAAAATTTTACTTTCCGGTTTGCTCGACGGATTTTTGATGTTGGCAGAGGATCTGAATTGGAGGAAAGAATGATTACCTCTACATCATCAGCATGACTGCCTTCAGCGTCGTCCTGGTAATAATCATTGTCAATGAGGTGTATGAAAAATGAACCAAGAGAATCAAGTTCTACCTCTGATTCCGGATTCCCCACATCATCATCAGCTGGTGGATCGGAGGATGCAGTGGTCTTTTTCTTGGCAGGTTTTTTAACAACCTTGGTCTTTGGACGAACTGGCTTGACCGGTTTATCTTGCGGCTTCGCCGGTTTGTCTTGTGGGGGTTTCTTGTTCCAGAACGGATCATCACCCTGTCAGAAAATAATCACACTTTCAGGGAATATTTGAACAGAAGCAACTTCAGATAAAAAGATTATATGATTCTTACAGCTGGCGGTTTGTTGAAGGTACAGAAAGGGAGTAGTCCGGTTTGGGCACAGACAGCCTCCGGTTCGTTCAACATCTTTTTTACAGCCTCAGTGACTTGTTCATTTGTAAGCTGAATGTGAATGTGCCGCTGAGCATCCTTCAAACTCCCCGTATACTCACACATCAAACCGGAGCGCCGGCTTAAGGGCAGAATGCTCCAGCTTATCCAACAACGAGCAAGATCAACTCCTGTCAAACCGTTTGCCATGAAGGCTCTAAGCTTTGATAATTGAGGAGCATAGTTGGCCCTCTCTTTTGCAGTCAACCTCTGAGGGAAAGGATGTGTGTTGCTTAGGCGTTCAGGGCGGTAACCTGGCAGGGGGGTTTCATCAGGTGGAGATGTATCCTTGCAGTAAAACCAGGTCTGGTTCCACTCCTTGGGGTGACTATGAACTTTGGGATGAGGAAAAGTAACTTCCTTCCTTTTTTGAACCGCCATTCCACCCAATTCAGTGTTGGGTCCATCTGTGAATTCTGTGCGACGGTTTAAGTGAAAGAAATCTCTGAACAGTTCTACTGTAGGTTCCTCTTGTAGATAAACCTCACAAAAAACTTGGAAGTGGTAGATGTTGGTCACAGAATTAGGATCGATGTCTTGAGGACGCAGTTGAAAGCTGGCCAGTACATCCTAGAAATTTTTTGAACCGAGAGGGCTGAAACCCCGGCCTAAGTGATCAGGAAATACAACTACCTCTCCATCCTTGGGGGTAGGAGGATTTTCCGGGCCAGGGACCCTCCAGTGGATGACATCTTTCTTGGCTAAAGCGCCCGTTTTAACAAGATTGTTTAACTGTTCTTCAGTCACTCGATAAGGAACCCAATTGCATTCATACACTTGCTTGGCCATGGCAATGAAAATCTGAAACATTATTGTTGCCGGTTTAATATTTACAGTGGACAACTATACAGTGATATAAAGGTGCAAGCATATTATTAAACCAGGCATTGGTTGTTCGTAAACCGGAGTTTACTGATGGAGACAATATAATGGTGAAGTACAATTGGCGGTTCAACAGGGGACTAATGGTATCTATTGGGTCGTTGTTTTTCTAAGGAGTTAAACCGCCTGACTTAACATTTAAGATGCAAGTCCAAAGATGCATAAGTGAAGGAAAAACAGGTTTCACAAGTTGGCATTGTAAATTTTGGATCTACCGCATGTCAAAAAATGGAAATATATTTAGACCTAAATATTGGTACCGAGGCAGTTGATGAAAGTTCAGATGGGATCTTCTACTTAAACGGGGGGCATGGATGGAGAGAAAGGCTATGGCTATCATTATACAGAATAAATATCAAAGTTTGAATCAAAGAGCTATTATACAAACGACGAACACTGAGAACACTGAGGAACACCGAAACCCTAGAAACAGATCTATGGCGGAAGAACAGGGAGCTTACCGATGCTGATGGAACAGCGGAGAAGCGCCGCGATTCTCTGGTACGTTCAGGGTGATGCAGCGGCCGGCGTTGAGGCAGAAGTGACGGTCGACGATGGCGGCGGAGCTCCAAAGGTCGGGCAGCGCAAGGAAGAAGACGAGATGAAGAGGTAGGGGGGATGGAAAGACCCCCTGACCCTATTTATAAAGGCAAAAGATAAGTGTCAAGCGCGAAAATCGAGGAGTCCGAAATTTGGATATGAGGCGGAGCTGTCGCCTCGATTGTCGGAGGCTCATTAATGAGGATGGATTATATGCAATTTTAAATAACAGGTGATGTCATGGCGGTTTACCATGGTTCTGGAAAGTGACGTCACGACGGTTTACAAAGTATGTGAAGATATTGAAGAAGAAATTTTCTTAAGTATTCAGGACTGACATGAACCAGTTCAAATCAGTTTGGGGCCTAATGTTGGGGATATTACCACTGGGTGTAAACCGGCCAGGAGAGGCCGGGTTAACCCCATCAGTGGTTCATCATATCTGAAGCCCGTAAACACAGACGGTGACGCTTTATGAAGGCCCAGGGCCCAGAACCGGTTTAAGGCCTGTAGACATAAACCGGTATTCATATGTAAACTTGTGTTGTAAGAGAGAAAGATCAGAGACCGAGCCGGACACGTTTATGAGCCGGCCTCGGGATTCTGTAGACCGACGGGCGTCAACCCATGTATATAAGGGGACGACCCGACGGTGGTTCAAGGGGAACAAACAACAACTCGAGACCCAGGCAAAGCGTATTTGCTCCCTGGTCATCGAAACCCCAGCAATTCCATCACAACAAGACGTAGGCTTTACCTTCATCGTAAGGGACCGAACTAGTATAAAACTCTCTTGCGTCCCTTGTCCGCTTTAACCCCTTTAAGCTAACCCGTAGCGATGGCTCCACGACTAAGTCCTTTCACGAGGACATCTGCTGTGACAAAACCACGACAATACCTGTCCCATGATGAATATGGATCTACATGAGCATAGGGATGCATCCACGACATTGGCATTGGCGGCCCAATATAAGGATACAAATATGTTGCATTAAAATTCTCACTTTGCCAATGCCGATCCTCATATTTGCGCCTTGGGGGTGATCTTGGTTTCTTTGCATGATTTGGCTGATAAGCATTCTCTCTTCACTCTTCTTTTGATATTTATCCAATAGTTGAGCGAAGGTGATTTTTGATCTCTTACACTTGCGCTTATTTGGGCCTTTGTTTTCTTTTGGTTTACTTCCATCGACCATTGGATTTGCTTGCTGCCCCCAGTTCTTGGCGTCTCCATTGTAGCTTTGATGTAATTCTCGCCCTCAAGATTATGTTCATTATGCTCTTCAACAACTTATTTACTTGAAAGCTTGATCCCATCACCTGCAGTTTTTACCTTCTCTTTAAATGGATCAGCTTGAAGCAGCCGATGCAAAAACTTTTTGCCATCGGGACCAATCGGAATAGACTGGTCATCTCTTGGTGTTTCAACAAACTTAAATCGTCCTTTTTCAATGGCCGATTTAACTATTTGACGAAACATGTTGCAATCCTCAAAATAATGCTTAGACGAATGATGCAACTTACAACACATTCGTCCTTGGATTGATGGCTTAACATGGTGATCAAGAATTGTAACGTAATTATTTTTCAGCAACAAACCAAATATTTGATCACACATGCTTGAATTGAAGGTATACTTCTTGTTTTCTAGCCGATCTTGCTGTGTGAACGGCTTTGGAGATAAGCAAATGAATGGTTCAGATTTGGAATCTCCCCATTTGGCTATGCATTGTGTTTTCCACTCTATCTCCGATGTCTTTGGATAAGATATTATATTAGCATCGGTTTTCTCAATAGAATTTAACCTTGGCTTTAAATTTCTGAAACGAAGATATTTAGAACATACATGTCTCAGTTGAGACCAAGTGCAAGCCAAGTACGAAATAAGCAAAGCTACCCAACTAGATATGAACTTTAGATAAAGCAATGGGGAAAGCTTTGGCTGTAACAATAATTCATTATCGGTCTTTATAAGTGGCGCAATGGGTTGACCGATATGTTCCATTACAATTTTATTGCTAACAAGTAAATTACCCTTCTTCATTGGTCTTTCAAAATACTTATGAGGATTTTTCTAATAGATGCATCAACTATGAAGTTGCGACCAAATCTGAAAATAGGAAAATTACTTGCTAGGCATACCTCTTCAAATATGTTGGGAGGGCATGATGGTGGTGTGAATTGAACAATATCTAGCTTCGTCTTTGGATGACTCTCCAACGCCTTTTCATCATCCTTTTCTTTATTCCGTGCATCATTACCTTGAAGATCCTTATCAGTCGAACTTTGTTCGGCTACTTGCTCTTATCCTTGAGGCTTGTCAATTTCTATGACACGTAACTCATAGGGCAGGAAGTAGGTTCCATTAACTTCAGAAAAATCAAGCATGGTTGTTTTGTTATGCTTGCCATGCCCTTTCTCAATAATGCTTGCCTCTTTGGATTTGATGCATTCGGAATATATACTACTTGATTCGGCCTTTTCAACCGAAGCACTTTCAAGTTCCGAATCATCCTTATTTTCATTGATACTACCAATTGGCAATGCTTCTTTTACCCGAGGCAATTCTTTTTCTATTTGTTTCTGGCGGCGAGCGGCAAAAATGGCTTTAAGCTTTTTCTCAGTTTCAGCCCACTCCTGATATGATTGCCCCCAATGTTTTTAGATTCTTTCGGCAATGACACACGGGTGTTGCCGAAATTTTGCAATAGTGTAGGGGGTGTATAATGTGATGTAGTACTAGGTGAAGGCATATGCATTGTTATAAAACCATATTTTGGCTCGCCGGTTTTATCAATTGGCAAAGATTCATCTTCTTGCAAAACTCTAGCTTTTATTACGGCATAATCAGAAAATAGCCCCTTTTCATGTTGTTCAAGGCAAAGAGCACTAATCCTCTTATTTTGGGCTAAACCCTTCAATGCAGCCACCACTACCTCATCTTCTACAATATTGGGCACAACCGCTCCTGTAAAATTTACATTTATTCGGCTATAACCAGGAAGGTGTGAAGCCGAATTATGAGCATCTACAGTTGTGTATGGTGCCGAAAAATTACTAACATGAGGTGTAGCATATGACGGTTGAGAGTAACTGGCTGGATAACTGGTAGTAGCATGGACAGTTCTCCCATTCATTGACATGGTTGGATCAGTATATTGCACATTACTTTCCAATGAATAAAAGGGTGAATCACTTTCTTGCATGGCCTTGGAAATTCTAACATGAGGTGTTTCAAATTTATTAAACGAACTCACCATGTTGTTCATCGGCATAACGATTTGTGGGGTTGCCGATGCATGACAGTTGGGATACATATGCATGATAGTAGGGTGATGTACCGTAGCTCACGTCGAAGGAGACCCGTTCGGAAGCGCGGTACGCAAGCAATCCGGCGGGTGCTTTTGTAGACCCGAAACCCCCACACACCCGGGAGGGACCCCGTCAGGGCGCGCATCAGCTATGGGCTGCCCTAGGTCGACCTGATCGCCCCTAGGGCCTCGAGGTTCACCGCCCTGCAACAAGAAGAACAGACAAAGAACGAGGAAGAAGAAGAACTAGGGTTAAGGAGAAAAGATAAAAGATAAAAAGTGGTAGATGAATTTGATCGATCTTGTGTTGTTCAATCGGCCGTCACCCCTTAGGTATATAAGAGGTGGCTGGACTTCCTGTGCAAGGAAAAGGCTTGGATTCACGTCCAAAACCCTAGTAAAATTCGGATTGGTTTTGTCCGAACTTTCCAAAATTGTTCGGTTTAAACTGGTTGCACCTTGCGGGTCTTTTTTGTGGTGGTAAACAACCTCGGATGGGAACAAGTCCAAAAGCAATCTTGACCTTTCGACGAGACGAACAACTTTTGCGGTGAACGTTTTTTAATCAGAGGTCATCTTGGGTCAAATAGCTCGCGCAAAACATTTGCTTGCTTGCGCTACCCATCTGACATGGCGTCTGGTGGGGCGCGCTATATTTCGCCTTCTGATAGGGCTGCATTCTGATAGCTCTAACTTTTGCATACGAACTCGGATTGGGATGGTTTTTATATCAAAATCGATCGTTTCGACGACGACAATTCATGTAGATCATGTTTCCATACGAGGCCGTCCAGGGGGCGTAATCAACCGAATAGTGTTCTGAATACAAAATCTCAGTACTTCAAACATAACTTCGGCCTTAGAGATGAGTTCGGATGGCTATGGCCCAAATAACAAAGTTTCTCTTTTTGATGATATAGAACTTCCTCACTTTGAGCACTTTTCCATTTGAGGCCATCTTAATTATGTTTTTGATCATGCCAAAATCTGGTGTCAACACTGTCCAGAAACGCTTCCTTCGTAGACGAGCAGAATCATAAGGATTGTAATCTGTGAAGAATACATGCTCATGGAAGAAATCATCAGCCTTGAATTTCTGCTTCTTGGAGAAGGGATTCTTCAGCTTGGGTTGAGGAGTATCAGTCAAAGTCATCACAGCTTCAGGAATCACATTCTCAGGAACCACAGGCTGAGGAATTTTAGTTTCTGCTTCAGTAGCAGCCTGGGTCTTCAATTCTTCATCAACATTAACATCAGCACTACTGGCTGGAATTTCTTCAGGAATGGAAGGAGTGGTCTGAGGTTCATCAGAGCCCATTTGAACTTCAGTGTGCACTGGGAACTGAGGAATTTGTTGCAGTTGCGTGAACATGGGAGAGTTGGGGTGATGACTTTCCCAAAAGTCATCATTCATCACTGGAGTGGTGCTCCCAATGTCCACGTCTTCATCTTCTTCATTCAATTCTTCAACGTCTGCCTCTTCAGCTGTGAACTGAGGCATAGGTGATGAGATAACTGGGGTCGAAGGTATATTATCCACTTCAATTTCTTTGTCCAACTGCTCTGAAGAAGCAGTAGAAGGAACATCTTCATCATATCCACTTGGGATCTCATAATCTTCACCAAAAGGAATGGTTTCCTTTGATGGCATGCTTGAGATAGGAATAGCATCAATGGGATTCTCAAACGAGCTAGTCAATGTCTTCATTTTCTTTGGTGCTGAAGGCTCTGAAGAAGCATATGCTTTCCTCTTCTTTACAACTGCTCGCTCCGCAACCTTAGTTTTCTTCGCTTCTGCTGTAGAAGGAAGAATGGGACTTGGTGTTGGTGCAGGAGGAGCAGAGGAAATTGGTTCATTTTCCTCAGGCAGAACTGATGCAGTTGGCCTGGTTGGTTCAGTTTCTTCAGGCACAGCGACAGATGCTTTAGCTGGCCTGGCTTGTTCTTCAGGCGCAACACTAGTGGTTGCCCTGGCAATGTCATCAGCGGCGGGAATGGTTTCATTAGCCCTAGTACTTGCAGTTTCATTAGGAGCCTGATTTTCATCAGCGGTGCTGGCATGATCTTCAGTGGGCTGAGCTGATGCTTCACCCTGAGGAGATTCGTGTTGGGATGATGCATCATCATTTGAAGTGAATTTCTCAGCCAACTTCACAAATCTAACTTTGGCTCCAAGCCAATCGGTGTGGTAGACGTTGAATTCATCACTGAGTCTTTTGATCTCAGTTTGTATAGAACAAGTTCATCAGTTGTCATATTAACAACATTTTTCTTCAAAAAGCTCTCCTCCTTGTATTGAGCTTTCTTCAGCTGCCTGGCCTTGTCAAATTTCCATTTTTGTTCGCCAATGAATACGGTTAGCATGTGACTTTGGCCAAGAGTGAGCTTGAAGTCAGGCACAGGTGTGTTGGGGTCCTTGTGCCAGATATCAATGTACTCAATGATCAACTTGGGATCCAGCAGGAGAGGAACTTCACTTACTTTGGCTCTAGCGACCCTCTGTTGTCTATCTCTGATGATTTCGGCGAGTTCCTCATCATTAGCTTTGTCATCACTGGACGTTACATGAAAGGCAACCTACTTCTTATGAGGACTTAGTCTAGAGCCTCGTCCAGCAGTGGCCTTGGTCTTCACCAGAGTGGGGCTTGTTGAGGAATGCGGAGGAGCTGCAGAACTTGCAGAGGCTCCTGAGGCAATTGACTTGCCTGTGATCCTTTGACACGAGGCGAGATGCACAGATGCTAAGGACTTTGTCGGAGAAGCTGAGGGCTTTGGAGGAGTTGGAGCAGGAATTTGTTGTGAGGGCTTTGCAGAACTAGGCCGTGAGGGCATTGCTGAGGTGCTTGGCCGTGAGGCATTGAAGCAGAGGCACTAGGCTTGTGTGCGGGCTTCTTGGGCATGACCTTCTTAGGCTTGCTAGCAGAGGCCTCAGCAGTGGCAGTAGAAGAGTCTTCATTAAATTTCTTCACTGCATCTTTTGCCATTTTGGCGAGTTTAGCTTGACGCTTGGCCCATTCCTTGGGGAAATCCTCACCTCTTCTGATGCTAGAGGGATCAGCAACTTGGCCTGGTGCCAATGGAGGTCTTGGGCATGGAGGGTGTACTGCGAATTTCTTCATATACTTGGGAGTCACATATCAGTACTCCCTTCATTCTCTGGCCCATCTCCTCTCTATCCTCTGAATGCGCACTCTGTGCTCATTCTTTGTTTCAAGAGGAGGAGTGCAGTACCCTGCATAGATGTCTTCAGGTATCTCAAAAGCATTGTTGACTTCCAATTTCTTCCCTCCCTTCTGAGGTTTCTTGCCGTCAGCCAATTTCTTCAGCTGAGGATTTTGAACGATTGAGTTCTCTGAAGAGGTATGCAACTTTTCTTCAAGGAACGCTGCAAATGAGTTAAGTTGATGAGAACCTAGTGATTCAGCAGCGGACATGTGTACCTGTGAACAGAGTATAGGTGCGAAGAATTTGGAGAGGTCATATGCGTTCTCAGAAGTTTTTGCAAAAAGAACAAGTTTGAGGAATTTGACCAGATGTGTCTTGAGGAATTTCACTAAGCGTTCTTTGATTTAGGTTCCAGAGTTTTATAGATTGAAAATCCACACAACTGAGGAATCTTGAAGAAAAAATGTTACTTGGAGAAACAGATCAAGAACAGATGTTTGCATGAGGTGTTTAGTGTGTGAAGATTGAAGAATAAACACCTTTTGAAGATTTTAAGGAAATCATCAGAATCAGCAAAGGCAGTAAAAGTAACTTTTAATTACCCTTGAAGAAGAATACGATGAACTGAGAGGTGTAGATTTAGAAGTTCATCTGTCCAGATCTTCCACTCCCTAACTTGGCAGAGGAAGACAGCTACGGCGGTGGCGGTGTGAAGATTTCCGCAGCCAGCACGAGTACGACGACGATGAGGTCGAGGCAGCGAAGCTCTTCCTCACCGGCGACGATGGAAGTAGCGGTGGCGCTAGGTTTTGAGAGCTTGAGCGAGGGAGTGAGGTCGAGCAGAGTAAAAAGTCTGAGGAAGGGGAGGGGTATATATAGCCGAGGTGAAAAACTGTTCCCCGAGGAAAATGGACGAACATGCCCCTGACCCTTATCATTCTTTTGACATGTGTCACCCACGTACAGAGAGGTGGAGATCGTGTGAGATCGTGGGTGAATAGATAAGTCCTATCGTAGAATGTGGAACGGTTTGAGCGGCAAAAGCCGAGAATTCATATTAGAATATTTTAATGTTTCGTTCGCAAAATCTTCAGCTGACAAGGACACAGTAAAGATTTTGAACTTGTTTCAAATAGAACACACATGAAGAATTTGTGAACAGAGTGGGTTGAGTTTAGCATAGAGGGGGAAGGGTCCGATAACATTCACTTATCTGAAAAACCAAGTTGAAGAAATAGCAATAAGTGAATGCTGTAGAGGACATAAACTCACATATATTAGCCAATGAAGAAAAACGACGAAAACAGTGAAGATAATTGATACGTCTCCGTCGTATCTACTTTTCCAAACACTTTTGCCCTTGTTTTGGACTCTAAATTGCATGATTTGAATGGAACTAACCCGGACTGACGCTGCTTTTAGCAGAATTGCCATGGTGTTATTTATGTGCAGAAACAAAAGTTCTCGGAATGACCTGAAACTCCACGGAACTTATTTTTGGAAAATATTAAAAATACTGGAAGAAGAATCCACGTCAGGGGGGCCTCCACCTGTCCACGATGGTGGGGGGCGCGCATGACCCCTGGGCGCGCCCCCTGCCTTGTGGGCCTCCTGACACTCCACCGACCTCAACTCCAACTCCAGATATTCGTGTTCGGGGATAAAAAAATCAGAGAGAAGGATTCATCGCGTTTTATGATACGGAGCAACCGCCAAGCCCTAAAACCTCTCGGGAGGGCTGATCTGGAGTCCGTTCGGGGCTCCGGAGAGGGGAATCCGTCGTTGTCGTCATCATCAACCATCCTCCATCATCAATTTCATGATGCTCACCGTCGTGCGTGAGTAATTCCATCGTAGGCTTGCTGGACGGTGATGGGTTGGATGAGATTTATCATGTAATCAAGTTAGATTTGTTAGGGTTTGATCCCTAGTATCCACTATGTTCTGAGATTGATGTTGCTATGACTTTGCTATGCTTAATGCTTGTCAGTAGGGCCCGAGTGCCATGATTTCAGATCTGAACCTATTATGTTTTCATGAATATATGCGAGTTCTTGATCCTATCTTGCAAGTCTATAGTCACCTATTATGTGTTATGATCCGGCAACCCCGAAGTGACAATAATCGGGACCACTCCCGGTAATGACCATAGTTTGAGGAGTTCATGTATTCACTATGTGTTAATGCTTTGGTCCGGTACTCTATTAAAAGGAGGCCTTAATATCCCTTAGTTTCCATTAGGACCCCGCTGCCACGGGAGGGTAGGACAAAAGATGTCATGCAAGTTCTTTTCCATAAGCACGTATGACTATATTCGGAATACATGCCTACATTACATTGATGAATTGGAGCTAGTTCTATGTCACCCTAGGTTATGACTGTTACATGATGAACCGCATCCGGCATAATTCTCCATCACTGATCCAATGCCTACGAGCTTTTCACATATTGTTCTTCGCTTATTTACTTTTTCGTTGCTGCTGTTACAATCACTACAAAACCCAAAAATGTTACTTTTGCTATCATTACCGTCACTTTCATATGGCTTTGCTACTAAATACTTTGCTGCAGATACTAAGTTATCCAGGTGTGGTTGAATTGACAACTCAACTACTAATACTTGAGAATATACTTTGGCTCCCCTTGTGTCGAATCAATAAATTTGGGTTGAATACTCTACCGTCGAAAACTGTTGCGATCCCCTATACTTGTGGGTTATCAAGACTATTTTCTGGCACCGTAGCCGGGGAGCATAGCTCTATTCTTTGAGTCACTTGGGATTTATATCTGCTGGTCACTATGAAGAACTTGAAAGACGCAAAAACAACAATTTATCCCTCAACTACGAGGGGAGATAAGGAACTGCCATCTAGCTCTGCACTTGATTCACCTTCTGTTTTGAGTAAGCTTGCGACACCTAAACCTACTTGTGCTATTAATCCTGATATGTCGCATGTTATTGATGATGCCACTTCTGCTATGCATGATACTTATGATGAAACTACTTCTATACTTGATACTACTGTGCCACTTGGTGACTTTCTTGATGAACAACTTGCTAGGGCTAGAGAGAATGAAATTATTGAAACTAATAATATTGATGAAAGTGATGATGAAGACTCTCCCCCTAATAAATATGAGTTACCTGTTGTTCCTGAGGGTTATGTTATGGATGAAGAAGCTGCTAGAGCTATTTTAGCTTGCAATGATAGATATGATCTTAAGAAGTTATTAGCTAAATGGAACCAGCAATATCTTAATGCTAGAATGAAACCTGACCCTCCTTTTGCTACTTCACCTATTTGTGTTACTGATAAGGATTATGAATTCTCTGTTGATCCTGAGATAATTACTTTGGTTGAATCCGATCCTTTTTATGGCTATGAATCTGAAACTGTTGTGGCACATCTTACTAAACTAAATGATATAGCCACCCTGTTCACTAATGATGAGAAATCTCGCTACCTTTATATCCTTAAAATATTTCCGTTCTCATTAAAGGGTGATGCTAAGATATGGTTTAATTCTCTTGATCCTGGTTGTGTGCGTAGTCCCCAGGATCCGATTTATTACTTCTCTGCTAAATATTTCCCCGCTCATAAGAAACAAGTTGCTTTAAGGGATATATATAATTTTGTGCAAATTGAAGAAGAGAGTCTCCCACAAGCTTGGGGGAGGCTTATCCAATTACTTAATGCTTTGCCTGATCATCCTCTTAAGAAAAATGAAATACTTGATATCTTTTATAATGGACTAACCGATGCTTCCAGAGATTACCTGGATTGTTGTGCTGGTTCTGTTTTCAGGGAAAGAACACCAGATGAAGCTGAAATTCTATTGAATAATATGTTGACAAATGAAAATAATTGGACACTTCCTGAGCCAACTCCTGAGCCTATTCCTAAACCAACTCCGAAGAAAAGAGGTGTTCTATTTCTCAGTCCTGAAGATATGCAAAGGCAAAGAAATCTATGAAAGAAAAAGGTATAAAAGCTGAAGATGTTAAGAATTTACCTCCTATTGAAGAAATACATGGTCTTAATTCACCGCCTGTTGAAGAAATATATGATCTTAATCCATCACCTATCAAAGAAACTCATGGTCTTGATAACCCGACACAGGTAGTAAAGGTAAAATCTTTCTATAGATATGATAAAGCTGAAATCCCTCCTACTAAGTTTGCTAGCCAATGTTTGGATGAGTTTGATAACTTTATGGTTAAGCAAGAATATGTTAATGCTTATTTTGGTAGACAATTAAAACAAAATGCTTATATGATTGAACACTTGAGTAAGTTCATGGCTAATGTTAAAGGTGAACTTAAACTCATTAGTAAACATGCTTCTATGGTTACCACTCAAGTAGAACAAGTACTTAAAGCTCAAAATGATTTGCTCAATGAATTGAATAGTAAGAAAAATGACTATGCTGTTAGAGTGGCTACTAGAACTGGTAGAATGACTCAGGAACCTTTGTATCCTGAAGGCCACCCTAAGAGAATTGAACAAGATTATCAAAGAAATAATATAGATGCATCCAGTCCTTCTAAAAAGAAGAAAAATAAAAATGATAGGACTTTGCATGCTTCTAGTGAACCTATTGCTCTACCACCTGAGAATCCAAATGATATTTCTATTTCTTATGCTGAAACACAAGCTGGTAATGAACATGAACCTAGTGATAATGTTAATGATGATGTTCATGATAATGCTCAACCTAGTAATGATAATGATGTAGAAATTGAACCTGCTATTGATCTTGATAACCCACAATCAAAGAACCAACGTTATGATAAGAGAGACTTTGTTGCTAGGAAACACGGTAAAGAAAGAGAACCTTGGGCTCAGAAACCCATGCCTTTTCCTCCCAAACCATCCAAGAAAAAGGATGATGAGGATTTTGAGCGCTTTGTTGAAATTATTAGACCTATCTTTTTTTGCGTATGCGATTAACTGATATGCTCAAAATGAATCCTTATGCTAAGTAGATGAAAGATATTGTTACTAATAAAAGAAAGATACCGGAAGCTGAAATTCCACCATGCTTGCTAATTATACTTTTAAGGGTGGAATACCTAAGAAAATTGGAGATCCAGGAGTACCTACTATACCATGCTCCATTAAAAGAAATTATGTTAAAACTGCTTTATGTGATCTTGGAGCCGGTGTTAGTGTTATGCATCTCTCTTTATATCGTTGAATTGATTTGAATAAGTTGACACCTACTGAAATATCTTTGCAAATGGCCGATAAATCAAGTGCTATACCTGTCGGTATTTGTGAGGATGTGCCTGTTGTGGTTGCAAACGTTACTATTTTAATGGACTTGGTTATTTTTGATATTCCCGAGGACGATAGTATGTCTATTATTCTTGGAAGACCCTTTTTGAATACTGCAGGGGCTGTTATTGATTGCAACAAAGGCAATGTCACTTTTCATGTTAATGGTAATGAGCATACGGTACACTTTCCGAGGAAACAACCTCAAGTCCACGGTATCAACTCTATTGGAAAAATTCCATTGATTATTTTTGGAGGTTTTGAATTTCCTCTTCCTACTGTTAAGAAGAAATATGATATTCTTATTATTGGGGATGTGCATATCCCCGTTGAGGTAACATAGTGTTATTCGAAATTTCTCCGGTTCCATGTTATTCGGAATGAGTTTGTTAACAAGACTTGATCAACCTTGTTAGTGGATTCCTTTTGATGAGCATGAGATGGATGAAATTAGAAGGCACAACCTTCTGTGCTCTCTCTACTTTTTGTTATTTAGTTGAAATAAAGTAAAAATAGCCTTTTCCTGTCTATTTTCTGATTTATCCGTGCAATATAAAAATACCCCGAAAATAAAAGTTCTCCAAATGCCCTGAAAATGGAATATGATTTTTTCTAGAATATTTGAGAATATCTGGCACTGAGAACACAGCAGGGGGAGCAAGCACCTGGCCATGAGGGTCCAGGGCGCGCCCACCCCTACAGGGCGCGCCCCCTGCCTCGTGGGCCCATGGTGGCTCCCCTCCACTTATTCCTGCACCCACACACTTTTTCTTCCTCCCAAAAAAATCACCATCTAGATCAAGAACGAGTTCTAGCTCGTTTTGCTGCGATTTTTGATCTCCTTGCTCAAAGCACCTCTCACAAAACTGCTTGGGGGGATTGTTCCTTGGTATGTGACTCCTCCATTGGTCCAATTAGTTTTTGTTCTAGTGCTTTATTCGTTGCAAATTTGTGCTGCCTAGGTGACCATGTTCTTGAGCTTGCATGTCAAATTTATATGGTTCCAAGTAGTTCTAATGCATGATATAGGCTCTAGGCACTTGTAGGAGTAGTTGCTATCAATTTTGTTGAGCTTGGTTCACTTTTATTTGAAGTTACTAAAAATTTCAGAATTTTTCAGAAAATAATGAAGAGATTTTTGAGGGGCTCATCGAGACGAAGCTCGAAAGAAAAGCAAAGTGAGGAAGCAGAGAGGCCCAAATATAATTTGCCTCGTACCGCGGAGGTTCGGCCGTGTGAATGGCCTTCCAATGATTTCTTGAGAGCAGCCGGGATTTATGATGATTTTTATGAATTGACTGAGAATGCAGGCCTCACCGACTTCCTCCGCGACCAACGCGAACAATATCTCTTACTCACCAATACTTTTGTGCAAAACTTCTACAATTATCCTAAGGAATCACCTCCTTCAGTAGAGTTACATTTATATGATGTGGTTAAGAAGATGTCACTATATGAATTTTGCAGGGTTTGCAAAATACCTTTCGAGGGTACCTTAGAGGAACCACATCGTAAAGATGTGGACGGGTTCATTGATACTATTACTGTAGGGGAAACTAGGAAGGTTTCCGATGCAAGAATCACTAGCATACATTTTCCCATTTTACGCTACTTTGCAATATTTGCTAGTCGTTGCTTAATTGGTCGCGGAAACTGTGGAAACCTTAGTGTTCCTGATATTATCATTTTGTTCCATGGTTTATTCTGTGACAACTCTATTAGTATGGGCGGTATTATTGCTAAACGGTTAAGTCTGAACCGTACAAAGGGCCCCATCTTTGGAGGTATTTACGCTTCACGCCTTGCTGCACACTATAACATACCTATTAGGCACTATGAAAAAGAAGAAAAATTCTTGCCCACTGCTTATTTAGAATATAAGAGTATGGTAGCGCATGACTTTATTGTTAAGAATAGGGAAGGGGCGCTTAAATACAAATTGTTCTTTGATAAACATCACCCTGAGACTATTACCTTTCCTACTCCTTCCTTGTTTGATTTATCTGCAGGTCCGTATCTCGTTCCACTGGCGGCCATTCACGCCTACCGGAACCCTATGTCAGCCACGGAGCCGGAACCACAATTTGAACCTCCATGATAGTCTAATTATCAGTGGGATCCGGAAATGATTGCCAACCAGTGGCAATCATAGTCTTCTTCATTTCAGTACGACCCCGACTATAGCTATGGATATCCGCCAGGCCACCCGTGGCAATAAACCAGCTTAGGCCAAAAGCCTAAGCTTGGGGGAGTACGTATTTCTCACCGACATTACATTCATGTTCACACACTCATTGCTAGTTGTTGGTGCTCATACTTTTTCTCTGTAATATCCATGCTAGTTTATTTTCTTTTCCTGCTTTCTTCTTGTGTGTTTGATAAACCTTAAGTAAAACCAAAAAAATTAGTAATAGCTTTTAGTTAGTTTACTTTTCTTGCTGTAATAATTAAAAAGATAACCTAAAAAGATTTCATGTTCTTCTTTTGCTTGTTGGGAGCTTTCCCGTGTAAATAGTTTTATTTCTTTTCTTTTCTTTGGGGGTCGATAGGAGAAGACCATGATTAAATTGTTGAAATGGCTCTTATATGCATTATTTTTGATTTAACCAAGAGCCCATATTGCCTTGTCTTCTCCTGTTTATTGAATGCTCACAGATTCCAGCTTAGTCCAATGCACGTGCACTATTATTATTATTCACATCGTTCGGTCGTGCAAGTGAAAGGTAATTATGACGATATATGATGGACTGATTGAGATGAGAGAAGCTGGTATGAACTCGACCTCTCTTGTTTTTGTAAATATGATTAGTTCATCGTTCCTGATTCAGCCTATTATGAATAGACATGTTTGCAATGACAATTAGAGATCATAGTTGCTCGTGCCATGCTAAATTAGCTATGAGTTATAATGGTTTACCTTGCATGCCAACATGCTATTAAAATGGTTGTGATGTGGTATGATAGGGTGGTATCCTCCTTGAATGATTAAGTGACTCGACTTGGCACATGTTCACACATGTAGTTGAAACAAATCAACATAGCTTTCATGATATTTATGTTCATGGTGGATTATATCCTACTCATGCTTGCACTCAATGTATATTAATTTAATGCATGTTCATGATTGTTGTTGCTCTCTAGTTGGTCGCTTCCCAGTCTTTTGCTAGCCTTCACTTATACTAAGTGGGAATATTGCTTGTGCATCCAATCCCTTAAACCCCAAAGTTATTCCACATGAGTCCACTATACCTTCCAATATGCGGTATCTACCTGCCGTTCCAAGTAAATTTGTATGTGCCAAACTCTAAACCTTAAAATGAAATTTTGTTTTGTATGCTCGAATAGCTCATGTATCAACTAGGGCTGTCTATATCTTCCATGTTAGGTGGGTTATACTCAAGAGGAGTGGACTCCGCTCCTCACTCACGAGAAAATGGCTGGTCACCGGGATGCCTAGTCCCACGCTTTACACAAATCAAATCAAATTAATTGCAAACAAAACTCCCGTGGTGCTGTTGCTAGTTGGAGGCACTCGTTGTTTTGTGCAAGCCATGGATTGATGCTTGTTGGTCGAGAGGGAGTATAAACTTTACCATTCTGTTTGGGAACCACCTATAATGTGTGTAGCATGGAAGATATCGCCATCTCTTGGTTGTTATGTTGACAATGAAAGTATGCCGCTCAAAATATTATTTATCACTGCTTTCAAAACCGAGCTCTGGCACCTCTACAAATCCCTGCTTCCCTCTGCGAAGGGCCTATCTATTTACTTTTATGTTGAGTCATCACCCTCTTATTAAAAAGCACCAACTGGAGAGCACAACTGTCATTTGCATTCATTACTGTTAATTTATATTGGGTATGACTATGACTGGATCTCTTTTACCATGAATTACAATGTCTAGTTAGTCCTTGATCTTTAAAGGTGCTCCGCATTTATGTTTTGCGGTCTCAGAAAGGGCTAGCGAGATACCATCTTGTTATATCATATCGTGATTGTTTTGAGAAAGTGTTGTCATCCGAGATTTATTATTATTGCTCGCTAGTTGATTATGCCATTGACATAAGTAAACATGAGACCTAAATGTTATTGTGAATGTGGTTAGTTATAATATTTGCAGAAAACTTGAATGATGGCTTTACATATTTACAACAACAAGAGCAAACAGAGTTTGTAAAAGTTTTTCTTTATCACTTTCAGTTTATCAACTGAATTGCTTGAGGACAAGCAAAGGTTTAAGCTTGGGGGAGTTGATACGTCTCCGTCGTATCTACATTTCCAAACACTTTTGCCCTTGTTTTGGACTCTAACTTGCATGATTTGAATGGAACTAACCCGGACTGACGCTGTTTTCAGAAGAATTGCCATGGTGTTATTTATGTGTAGAAACAGAAGTTCCCGGAATGACCTGAAACTCCATGGAACTTATTTTTGGAAAAAAATACTGGAAGAAGAATCCACGTCAGAGGGCCTCCACCTGTCCACGAGGGTGGGGGGCGCGCCCTCCTGCCTCGTAGGCCCCCTGACGCTCCACTGACCTCAACTCCAACTCCATATATTCATGTTCGGGGAGAAAAAAATCAGAGAGAAGGATTCATCGCATTTTACGATACGGAGCCGCCGCCAAACCCTAAAACCTCTCGGGAGGGCTGATCTGGAGTCTGTTCGGGGCTCCAGAGAGGGGAATCCGTCGCTGTCGTCATCATCAACCATCCTCCATCATCAATTTCATGATGCTCACCGCCGAGCGTGAGTAATTCCATCGTAGGCTTGCTGGACGGTGATGGGTTGGATGAGATTTATCATGTAATCGAGTTAGATTTGTTAGGGTTTGATCCCTAGTATCCACTATGTTCTGAGATTGATGTTGCTATGACTTTGCTATGCTTATTGCTTGTCACTAGGGCCCGAGTGCCATGATTTCAGATCTGAACCTATTATGTTTTCATGAATATATGCGAGTTATTGATCCTATCTTGCAAGTCTATAGTCACCTACTATGTGTTATGATCCGGCAACCCCGAAGTGACAATAATCGGGACCACTCCCGGTGATGACCATAGTTTGAGGAGTTCATGTATTCACTATGTGTTAATGCTTTGGTCCGGTACTCTATTAAAAGGAGGCCTTAATATCCCTTAGTTTCCATTAGGACCCCGCTGCCATGGGAGGGTAGGACAAAAGATGTCATGCAAGTTCTTTTCCATAAGCACGTATGACTATATTCGGAATACATGCCTACATTACATTGATGAATTGGAGCTAGTTCTGTGTCACCCTAGGTTATGACTGTTACATGATGAACCGCATCCGGCATAATTCTCCACCACTAATCCAATGCCTACGAGCTTTTCACATATTTTTCTTCGCTTATTTACTTTTCCATTGCTGCTATTACAATCACTAGAAAACCCAAAAATATTACTTTTGCTATCATTACCGTTACTTCCATATTACTTTGCTATTAAATACTTTGCAGCAGATACTAAGTTATCCAGGTGTGGTTGAATTGACAACCCAACTGCTAATACTTGAGAATATTCTTTGGCTCCCCTTGTATCGAATCAATAAATTTTGGTTGAATACTCTACCCTTGAAAACTGTTGCGATCCCCTATGCTTGTGGGTTATCAATAATGCATTGTTGAAGAAATTGAACAACTGAGGAAATTCAAAATGAAGAATAACACAAATTGAAGATTTTCAACTTTTGTTGGTTGCATGACCCACCATGTAAGAATGATGATTTCAGACACCGCGTACAATTATCGTAGGGCTCTCAGAATCAGATTCTTTGTTAATTTCTTCACACTTAGAGTGTTAGTCTTCATTGATTGAAGAGAAACGCTACTTCGTGTGTTGCACATCTAAGTCATTAATTTTTCATAAGTGTTAGGATGCGTGTGCTTTTCAAAGGACATTCGAAGATTCTAAGATATTTAGCTCACACCGCAACTTGCTAAATATCTTCTCATCCAAGGGTTTTGTGAAGATATCGACTAGCTATTCTTCAGTCTTCACATGCTCGATGGAGATGTCACCCTTCAACACATGATCACGAAGAAAATGATGAAGAATCTGAATGTGCTTTATGTTCGAGTGTTGAACTGGGTTATGACCAATCTTGATGGCACTCTCATTGTCACAGTAGAGAGGCACATTCTTCACGTTGATGCCGTAGTCCTTGAGGGTTTGCTTCATCCATAGCAGTTGAGCACAGCACGAACCAGCAGCAATGTACTCAACTTCTGCAGTGGAAAGGGATACGCAGTTCTGTTTCTTCGAGGACAAACAGACCAAGGATCGTCTGAGGAAATGGCATGTGCCAGATGTTGATTTGCGGTCCACATGATCACCAGCATAGTCAGAGTCTGAATATCCAATGAGATCAAAAGCCGAGCCATTGGGATACCATAATCCAAGTGTTGGAGTATGAGCTAGATATCGAAGAATATGCTTCACAACCTTATGGTGTGATTCCTTCGGTGTAGCTTGAAAGCGGGCACACATGCAAACACTAAGCATAATATCTGGCCTAGATGCACATAAATACAATAAAGAGCCAATCATGGAGCGGTATACCTTTTGATCGAAGTCAATACCATTTTCATCAGTGCAAAGATGGCCATTTGTGGGCATAGGTATTTTGACGCCTTTGCAATCTTGCATGCCGAATTTCCTCAATACATCATTGAGGTATTTCTCCTGAAATATGAATATGCCATTGCGCTGTTGACGAATTTGAAGACCTAAGAAGAATTTCAATTCTCCCATCATAGACATTTCATATTCCTCCCTCATCATTGATACGTCTCCGACGTATCTATAATGTTTTATTGTTCCATGCTATTATATTATCCATCTTGGATGTTTTATATGCATTTATATGCTATTTTATATGATTTTTGGGACTAACCTATTAACCTAGAGCCCAATGCCAGTTCTGTTTTTCCTTGTTTTTGAGTTTTGCAGAAAAGGAATACCAAACGGAGTCCAATTGACCTGCCAATTTTTGTGGATTTTTATGGACCAAAAGAAGCCCCCTAAGTAAAAGAGTTGGGCCATAAGAGTCCCGAGCCATCCACGAGGGTGGAGGGCGCGCCCTACTCCCCTGGGAGCGCCCCCTGCCTCGTGGATGACTCGGAGACCCCCCCTGACGTGAGACCGACGCCAAAAATTCCTATAAATACAGGAACCCCGAGAAAGAAACCTAGATCGGGAGTTCTGCCGCCGCAAGCCTCTGTGGCCACAAAAAACCAATCGGGACCCTGTTCCGGCACCCTGCCGGAGGGGGGGGGGGAATCATCACCGGTGGCCATCTTCATCATCCCGGCGCTCTTCATGACGAGGAGGGAGTAGTTCACCCTCGGGGCTGAGGGTATGTACCAGTAGCTATGCGTTTGATCTCTCTCTCTCTCTCTCTCTCTCTCTCTCTCTCTCTCTTGTTCTTGATATGTCATGATCTTGATGTATCGCAAGCTTTGCTATTATAGTTGGATCTTATGATGCTTCTCCCCCTCTATCTTCTTGTAATGGATTGAGTTTTTCCTTTGAAGTTATCTTATCAGATTGAGTCTTTAAGGATTTGAGAACACTTGATGTATGTCTTGCATGGGATACCCGTGGTCACAATGGGGTATTCTATTGATTCACTTGATGTATGTTTTGGTGATCAACTTGCGGGTTCCGTGACCTTGGTTATCTATGCATAGGGGTTGGCACACGTTTTCGTCTTGACTCTCCAGTAGAAACTTTGGGGCACTCTTTGAAGTTCTTTGTGTTGGTTGAATAGATGAATCTGAGATTGTGTGATGCATATCGTATAATCATACCCACGGATACTTGAGGTGACATTGGAGTATCTAGGTGACATTAGGGTTTTGGTTGATTTGTGTCTTAAGGTGTTATTTTACTACAAACTCTAGGGCTGTTTAGACACTTATAGGAATAGCCCAATGGATTGATCGAAAAGAATAACTTTGAGGTGGTTTCATACCCTACAATAATCTCTTCGTTTGTTCTCTGCTATTAGTGACTTTGGAGTGACTCTTTGTTACATGTTGAGGGATAGTTATATGATCCAATTATGTTATCCTTGTTGAGAGAACTTGCACTAGTGAAAGTATGAACCCTAGGTCTTGTTTCCTAGCATTGCAATACCGTTTACGCTCACTTTTACCACTAGCTACCTTGCTGTTTTTATATTTTCATATTACAAAAACCTATATCTACCATCCGTATTGCACTTGTATGACCATCTCTTCGCCGAACTAGTGCACCTATACAATTTACCATTGTATTGGGTGTGTTGGGGACACAAGAGACTCTTTGTTATTTGGTTGCAGGGTTGCTTGAGAGAGACCATCTTCATCCTACGCCTCCCACGGATTGATAAACCTTAGGTCATCCACTTGAGGGAAATTTGCTATTGTCCTACAAACCACTGCACTTGGAGGCCCAACAACGTCTACAAGAAGAAGGTTGCGTAGTAGACATCAATCATATAACCAAATTCGCCAGGGTAACGTTGGTCAGTACAACCAAAAATAATATCATCAACATATATTTGGCACACAAATAATTCATCATCATAAGCTTTGGTGAAAAGAGTTGGGTCAAGTGAACCGGGTTTGAAGCCTTTCTTCATGAGGAATTCCTTCAAGGTATCATACCACGCCCGAGGGGCCTGCTTGAGGCCATAGAGGGCCTTATTGAGCTTGAAGACTTTGTCAGGATGCTTTGGATCTTCAAAACCTGGGGGTTGAGCAACATATACTTCTTCCTCAAGCTTACCATTGACGAATGCACTTTTCACATACATTTGATATAAGATGATGTCATGATGGTGAGCATAAGCAAGTAATGTCGTGGTTTTGTCACGGCAGATGTCCTAGTGAGAGGACTTAGTCGTGGAGTGTAACGCCCCGGATCAGATGAGCCAGGTGTCCGTCAGTTATTTGCCGTCGTTGCCATGTCATGTGCTTGCGTGTTGCTCTTTGCCATGTCATCATCTGCATTTCTTATCATGTCATCATGCGCATCGCATTTGCATATGTGTTCGTCTCATGCATCCGAGCATTTTCCCCGTTGTCCGTTTGGCAATCCGGCGCTCCTACGATCCCCGGCGTCCCCTTTTACCTTTTTCCGTGAGCGGGTATTAAACCTTCTCGGAATGGACCGAGGTTTGCCAAGCGGCCTTGGTATAGCACCGGTAGACTGCCTGTCAAGTTTCGGGTCAATCGGAGTCCGTTTGATACTCCAACCGTTAACCGGGTATCCGTAAAGGCCTCTTTGGTGTGCAGCCCAACACCCCTTCTAAGTGGCCCAAAACCCACCTAAGTCACTTCCATCCTCTCGGTCGTTCGATCACGATCGCGTGGCCGAAAACCGCACTCCATTTGGAGCTTCCTAGCCCCCTCTACCTATAAATATGTGCTCCCCCTCGGATTTTTCGCGCAGTCCAACCCTAGCCATCCTCCTCCTCACGCCACCGGACGAAAACCCCCGCCGCCGGACATGTCCGCCGCCTCCAGCCACCTCACCCCGACGAATCGGAGGTTGCCACGTCCCGCCGCGCCGCCACCCGCGGGCGCGCCCCGCGCCGCCTGCTGCGCCTGCCGCCCGGCCCCGCCGCCTGCTGCGCGCCGCCGCCGCCACCGCGCCACCGCTGCCCGCTGCGCGCCGCGCCGCATGAGCGCCCGCCACCTTCCTTCGCCGCCCGCGCCGCTCCTCGCCGGCGCCGCCCCACGCCATCGCCGGTCCGCGCCTCCCCGCCGCCTCCTCCGCCTCGCCCCGGACCGGATCCGGCGAGATCCGGCCGGAGGAGCTTTGGATCCGCCCGTCCCCGCCTTCTCCCTCATCTCCGGCGAGATTCCGGCGAGATCCGCCGCCGTTGACTTCCTCCCCCTCGAGGTCGTTTTTCTCTTTAAGTCCTTTTTCTGTAATATTTTTGTGCCATGTTCATTGTATCATATCTCTGCATCCGCTGCTCCGTTTCGTGCGTATAATATGTCAAATTGTTTGACTCGGGGAGTACATCATCTCATCTCATTGCATCATTATCATTTGAGCTCACCTTAATGCCCGAAATGCTGTTAGAAGATAGCTATGTGATGTTAGTTTCCGATTCTTATCAGAACATGCACTTTTGTCATTTTTGCCATGATTGATGTGTGCATCCTATGAACTTGAGTCCTACATGTGTTTTGTAATATGCCATGCCATCTTCCCAGAGATTTATGCCATGTATTTTTGTGATCTATGTCGCGACTAGCACAAGCATGCAAACTAGGGTACTTAATGTTGCTGATTTCAGAGACAGTATTTTCACCAAGTCCCTGCCTGCTGTTATTTTCATGCCATGTATTCATGTTGTTTCAGAGAGATCTATGCATATTTTGAGCATGATCAGTAAGAGTGTTTTTAACATATGGATTTGCTTTACCCATCCGTGCCTTTGTTTGTAATTCTGGAGTGCCATAGCTTGAGTCAATCGAGCTCTACTTTTGCTATAAAATGTTGATGGCAGATTGTTTACATGTTATTCGATTTTGCCAAGCTTGGTGTAGTTGATCCTTGCATGCTATGATGTTATTCTTGCCATGTGTAGTTTCTATGCCATGTCTTATTGACGTATGTATGCTTAGTTTATCATGCAATGCTATGTAGTGAGTGCATCGAGCTCACAAACATGCCTACTTGTTATCTGTTTTTGACATGTCCAGTTTTCTGCTAAGTCTGAAACCTGTAACGAAACTTGCTTATTTGACATGGGTGTTATGATATTTTCTGATCCCTTTTGGCTTATGGTCAGTAAGGTACTTTTGTTAAGTGCTTTGAGTAGATTCATGCCATGCCTTATTTTGCCATGTCCTGTTCCTGTAGCATGTTGTTTCATTGCTCTAAACATGACTTTCTGATGTTAATTTCTGGCATGTTGTTATTTCACTAAGTCTGTGAACCTGTTATCTTTTGCACTTTTGCCATGATTGTTTGAACCTGTTGTGTTGTGATTTAGCCGTAGATCAGTGTTCATCTTTTGTCAAGTATATTGAGTAGATCACTGTCGTATGACTTGTTGATATGTTTGGGTGCAGTAGCTTAGTTTATTGTTGCATGCGAAGTAGCATCATGCTGTCAATGGAAGATTCTTGTCATTCTTGTTTTGGTTGTCATTTGCAAACCGTGCATCCGATTCCGGTGATCTTTATATCGATTTCAACCAAAATCACCTCACCTTTCCAGTGGCATACTTGGTTTGCCAATATTATGCCTGATTCATCTTTTTCCTTCCAAAGCATGCATATGCATTGCATACCACATCTCGCATATCATGCCATGTTTATGTGGTGGTTGTTTACTTTGTTGTTTGCTTCTTTCCGGTGTTGCTTCTTCGGGTTAGTTCCGATAATGTTGCGATTGTGAGGATCCGTTCGTCTACGTCCGTTTGTCTTCTTCATGGACTCGTTCTTCTTCCTTGCGGGATCTCAGGCAAGATGACCATACCCTCGAAATCACTTCTATCTTTGCTTGCTAGATTGCTCGCTCTTTTGCTATGCCTATGCTGCGATACCGACCACTTGCTTATCATGCCTCCCATATTGTTAAACCAAGCCTCTAACCCACCTTGTCCTAGCAAACCGTTGTTTGGCTATGTTACCGCTTTGCTCAGCCCCTCTTATAGCATTGTTAGTTGCAGGTGAAGATGAAGTTTGTTCCTTATTGGAACATGGAGATGTTGTTCCTTGTTGGAACATGTTTACTTGTTCGGATATCACAATATATCTTATTTAATTAATGCATCTATATACTTGGTAAAGGGTGGAAGGCTCGGCCTTATGCCTGGTGTTTTGTTCCACTCTTGCCGCCCTAGTTTCCATCATATCGGTGTTATGTTCCCGGATTTTGCGTCCCTAACGCGGTCGGTTGATTTATGGGACCCCCTTGACAGTTCGCTTTGAATAAGACTCTTCCAGCAAGGCCCAACCTTGGTTTTACCATTTGCCTACCACCTATCCCTTTCCCTTGGGTCTGGTCAACCCGAGGGTCATCTTTATTTAGCCCCCCCGGGCCAATGCTTGTCTAAGTGTTGGCCCGAAACGAGTAGACTGCGGGGCCCCCTCGAGGAAACTTGAGGTTTGGTTTTACTCGTAGGATGTCTCATCCGGTGTTGCCCTGAGACCGAGATATGTGCAGCTCCTATCAGGATGTCGGCGCATCGGGCGGTTTTGCTGGACTTGTTTTATTGCTGTCGAAATGTCTTGTAGCCGGGATTCCGAGACTGATCGGGTCTTCCCGGGGAGAAGGAATATCCTTCGTTGATCGCGAGAGCTTATCATGGGCTAAGTTGGGACACCCCTGCAGGGTTTGAACTTTCGAAAGCCGTGCCCGTGGTTATATGGCAGATGGGAATTTGTTAATGTCCGGTTGTAGAAAACCCGAAGTTGATCTTAACTAAAATACACCAACCGCGTGTGTAACCGTGATGGTCTCTTCTCGGCGGGGTCCGGGAAGTGAACACTGTTGTTGGAGTTATGTTTGACGTAAGTAGTTCAGGATCCCTTATTGATCATAGTTGTTTGACCATGCTTTGCCTTCTCTTCTCGCTCTCATTTGCGTATGTTAGCCACCATATATGCTAGTCGCTTGCTGCAGCTCCACCTCACTACCCTGTCCTACCTTTAAGCTTAAATAGTCTTGATCTCGCGGGTGTGAGATTGCTGAGTCCCCATGACTCACAGATACTTCCAAAACTAGTTTGCAGGTGCCGATGAAACTGTGCAAGTGACGCACCCGAGCTCAAGGAGGAGTTCGATGAAGATCTTATCCTTTATGTTGTTTTGTTCTAGTCGATCAGTAGTGGAGCCCAGTTGGGGTCGATCGGGGATCTGTGTAGCATTTGGGGTAGTCTTCTTTTATTTTGGTTCCGTAGTCGGACCCTGATTGTAACTGTATGATGTAATGTTTTATTCATGTATTGTTGTGAAGTGGCGATTGTAAGCCAACTATGTATCTTTTTCCCTTATGTATTACATGGGTTGTGTGAAGATTACCTCACTTGCGACATTGCTTTCAATGTGGTTATGCCTCTAAGTCGTGCTTCGACACGTGGGAGATATAGCCGCATCGAGGGCGTTACATGGAGCCATCGCGACGGGTTAGCTTAAAGGGGTTAAAGCGCGACAAAGGACACAAGGAGTTTATACTGGTTCGGCCCCTTGCGGTGAAGGTAAAGGCCTAATCCAGTTGATGTGGAATTGCTAGGGTTTCGATGACCAGGGAGCGAATCCGCTATGCCTGGCTCTCGAGTTGTTGTTTCTTGCCCTTAAACCGCCGTCGGGTCGTCCCATTATATACATAGGTTGACGCCCGGTGGTTTACAGAATCCCGAGGCCGGCTCATAAACGTGTCCGGCTCAGTTTCTACCCTTTCCTATCTTACAACACAAGTTACATATCATATGGTGGTTTATGTCTACGGGCCCTAATCCACCCTTGGGCCCTAGGCCTTCATGTTAAATCTCCTCCGTAAAGCGCCATATTCCTTGTCTTCATGGGCTTCAATATGAATAACTCTTTATAGGCATAATCCGGCCCCTCCTAGCCGGTTTATACTCAATAGTAATATCCCCAACATTAGGCCCCAGATTGATTTGAACCTGTTCATGTCAATCTTCAATACCTTAGAAAATTCCTCCTTCGGCACCTTCGCATAAATCTTGTAATCCGCCATGACGTCATCTTCCAGGATTATAATAAACCGCCATGACGTCACCTGTTATTAAAAATTTGTATATGCCGCACCTTCATTAATGAGCCTCCGACAATCGAGGCGATATCTTTGTCACATATCCAATTTTTGGGCTCCTCAATTCTCGCGCCTGTCACTTATCCCTTCACCTTATAAATAAGGCCGAGGGTCATTTTTTCACCTTTCCCCCTCGTGCCTCCACTTCATCTTCTTCCTCGCGTCGCCTGAGTACCCGAGCGTTGCCGGTGCCGTCGAGTCTTTGTCCTCGTCCTCAACTCCGGCCACTGCATCACCCTGGTCAAACCAGAGAACCGCGACACCTCTCCGCTGGTCCTATGACACTGGTAAGTCCTCTTTTCTTCCATCTTAGATCTATCATTAGGGTTTCAGTACTCATTGGAGTTCATCGGTGTTCATCACTGTGCCGTGGCCTCTTAGATTCAAACCCTAACTCTTTTCCTCCGTTTAATGATATCTGTAGTCCTTTTCCATTAGTGCATCTCTCTATTGCAGAAAAATCCCATCTGGATCCCTCGACTGTTCAAGTATCAGAATATTTAACCCTGAATATTTTTCCATTTTCTGACACACGGTAGATCCAAATTTGTGATGCCAAATTATGAAACCTGTTTTTCCATCACTTAGTTATTTCAGATATGTACCTTCCGTACCTGCATAGGCGGTTTAATTTTACCAAATGATAATCCGGCAGGTACCATTAGCCCTCTTTTAAACCGCCGATTCCTTTAACCTTCCAATGTCAGACTCCGGTTTAACAATGTGTATATGCCTCAATGTATTTTCCTTTAATCTTGCGACACTTTATACTTGTTAGTCATAAATCATTAACCGGCATTTAATCTTTTCTTTCAGCTTTTCCTTGAAATGGCCAAGCAATTTTACTCCTGTAATTGGGTTTCGAACCGGGTTACCGAGGAACAATTGAACGGCTTAGTCAACATGGGCGCTTTAGCAAAAAAGGAGGCCATCCATTGGAGGGTCCCTGGCCCGGAAAATCCTCCTGAGCCTAAGGACGGAGAAGTGATCGTGTTCGTTGATCATCTGGGTCGAGGGTTTAGCCCTCCCGGATCAAAAAATTTCCGAGATGTGCTTGCTAGCTTCCAACTCCATCCTCAAGACATTGGACCAAACTCCGTGTCCAATATTTGCAATTTCCAAGTATTTTGCGAGGCTTATCTTCAAGAAGAGCCCACAGTTGAACTGTTTAGGGATTTCTTCTACTTGAACCATCGTACAGAATTTACAGACGGACCCAATACTGAACTTGGCGGGATGGCAATTCAGAAGAGGAAAGACACCAGCTTCCCTCACGCCAAGCATCATAGTCACCCCAAGGACTGGAATCAGACTTGGTTTTACTACCGAGATACGTCTCCAACTGACGAAAATCCTCTGTCGGGTTATCGTCCTCACCGGCTTAGCAATACTGTCGGTGTACTAAAGTAGGGGTACCTTAGTACCCCGAACTTGTGCACGGGCAGTCGCTGCGCCCCGCGGCGAGGCCTGCCAGGGGAATGCCAAAACCCTCCATGGCCCCTTTTTTGGGCCATTCAAGAACAAAGTACTTAAGCCAAGAAGACAAGGCCCCGGCAAGAGGAGCTTGCCGGGCCAAGGAGACAAGACCCCGGCAAGAGGAGCTTGCCGGGACGACCAGCTGAAGAACAAAGACCCCGGCAAGAGGAGCTTGCCGGGAAGGCCAACCAAGGCATCTCAGGAAAGCTCGCCGCGACGCGCCACGCGTCCCGGCCAGGCCTGGCGAGCGGCAAGTTCCCAGGCGCGGCAAGACAGCCACTGCGGCAAGCCACTTGCCGCGGCAAGTCACCACCTCGGGCCTGCGCTCCAGCTCACCCACCCACGCGTCACTCTGGGGCTCTCCCAGAGGCACGTGGCAGGGCACTGCGCAACCAGGGGCATGCGGTGGCATGCGGCGCTGACAAGATTGCCATCATGGCAAACGGGGGCGCCCCTAACGGTCCATTTCAGCACTGTTCGTGCGACCCAGACGGGCATTTAATGCCCTTGTCCCCTGCCGTCAGAGTTAGGTGCGATAGCACTGTGCAGCCACTGTACACCTAGTTCTTTTCCATTATTACCCTCATCTGCATTGCCACCTGTGGGTAGCCCCTTGAGCATATAAAAGGAGGCCCATGCGCACGTAGAGAGAGGGGAGGAACCCAGAGGACGCCCATCTACGTCCAGCCCCCAAGCGTACTGTAGCATCTTGCGCTCTCGAGCAAGAACCCAATACAATCAGACAAGCAACAGTAGGGTTTTACGCATCCGTGCGGCCCGAAGCTGGGTAAAATCGTTTGTGTGCATCGCCTCGATCCGCTCTTCGCGCAGCCTCCGCCCCCCGCCGAACCGAGAAGGGGCTCCGTCCCCATAGGTGTTCGAGGAGGCCGATTTCCCCCGACATCTTTGGCGCTCCAGGTAGGGGGCGTCGAGGTTGTGTGAACCTGATCCGGCGTCCGCGCAGGCTAGATCTTCATCGTCTTCATCGACATGCCACCGAAGAAGAAGGCTCCGGAGGTGGCTGGTCCGTCCGCGTCGAACACACCGCCCCTGGAGCAGACGGGTGGTGGGAAAGGCGCCGGCGGAGGAACGGGCGTCGTCGAACCAGTTCATGGTGCCACGGCGTCCGAACTAGCACCACGCCCCTCCCAGGAGGCGCGGAACCAGCAGCGTCTTGGTACCCACGGTACCATACGCTCGCTGGAACCAGATCGAGCCGGCGAAACCCAGGGCGCTCAAGGCCAGCACACGCACCAACGTGCTGGCGCGACCGTGGCACGGCTGCCTGGACCGGGTGCTGCTCCTTCTAACGTGGTTAGAAGTTCGAGCACATCCCGCTCCTCGCGCCGTTCGCCACCGCTGCCCGCCACTCTGGCAGAAGCTCTAGCACGAGCTCAACTGCTCCTAGACTACCCTCCAACGGCGGACAAGCTCGACGGTTGGAGGGCCACCATTCAGAGCCTCATCGGTTTTGCCAACGGCGACACCCCGCAGCAGCCTAGTGCGTCACAGCCGCGGCCGGTCGCTCAGGCAAGAACCGAAGGCGCCAAGACTGGTGGGGGCGCGACCACCGTGCACTCCCCACACCAGAGGCAACGGTCGCCGACTCGCCAGTCCCACCACGACAACGACTCCACCGCGTCGTCGAATCCGTGAACTCGTCACGACCAACGCCAAGTTCTTCACGAACGGAAGGAAGAAGACGCTCGAACCCGCATCGAGCGCAAACAAGAAGCGCGGCGTCAATCAGACCAGCACGCTGAGCCCTCTGGCGACATGCATCCACCGGGGGAACCAGGCGACCTGCCGTACTCGGTAGGCTGCCCTGCGTTTACCCGTGAGCTGCGGCAAGTCCAGTGGCCCAGCACAAAGAACTTCAAGCAAGACGTGCCCGAGAAGTAGGACGACAAGTCGCATCCGTCGGAGTTCCTCAACATCTACACCATTGCGGTGCAAGCTGCCGGGGGACGAGACGACAAGATCCTTGCCAACTACTTCCCGCTGGTACTCAAGCCCAACGTCAGATCCTGGCTCATGCACTTGCCGGACAACTCCATATCCTCCTGGCCAGACCTATGCCATCAGTTTGTTGGTGCCTTCACGGGCGGCCACAAACCTCATGGCCAAGCGAGCGACCTCCATCTGCTCGTCCAGAAGGAAGGGGTGCCTTTGCGCAAGTTCATCCAGAGATTCAGCCGTGTGCACTACAACATCCCAGACATCCACCCCGCCGCGGTCATCAGCGCGTTCCATCAGAACGTGCGTAACCGTAGGATGCGGGAGGAGATGGCGATGTGCAAGATCAAGGACGGCAGCGAGCTGTATGCCCTGGCTGACAAGTGTGCACGCGCTGAGGAGGGGAGGAAACTCCCCGGAGAGAATACTGGAGCAGGAGAATCTGACAGTGACGATACCGCCCCGGCAAGGAAAGGCCGGCGGCGGAACAACAAGAAGAAAAAGAACCAAGAAGTGCTGGTTGTCGAGCAGTCCGGCGATGAAGGCGCCGCCAAGAAAGCCCAGGATGGTAGCTCCGGCAAGGAGGTTGCCGGATGCGCCAACTGCCAGGCTGTGGCGGTCGCCGACAAGCGGGACGGCACCAACAAGCAGTACTGCAAGATCCACCGCACCAAGGGCCACGACCTCCAGAGCTGCAAGCAGGTCGAGCGGCTCGTCGGGCTACAAAAGGCCGAGTACGAGCGGCACGACAAGGAGAGAGCCCAAGGAGGTGGCGGAGGATCCGGCACGAAGCGCCCCGGCCAGGGAGGACGCCGCGGCAAGGACAAGCAGCGGCAAGCAGACAGACCTCCCCGCGACCGTGACAAGGACGAAGACGACGACGACGACGAAGACATGGATGATGCCGAGACCAGTGAGCAGGAGTTTCAGAAAGCCACAGAGGTTTTGTGTGTTGACGGCGGTGCCTCTCTGCATACTTTTCACTGCCAGCTCAAACAGTGGGCGCGGGAAGTCAATGCGGCAGAACCGCCCGTCGAGTCACGCAAGCCTCTGAAATGGTCCAGCACGCCTATCGTCTTTGACATTGAGGACCACCCTGATCGCACCATCGCAATCGGGTGCCTGCCGATGTTGGTTTCACCAACGGTACGCAACCTCAAGGTCACTAAGATGCTAGTTGACGGCGGGGCCGGCTTGAACCTGATCTCCTCCGCTGTGCTCCGGAAATTCCAAGTCGCCGACAGCGAGCTCGAAGAGACCGGCACGTTCCTAGGAATCAACCCGGGAAGGAGCAAGCCGAAGGGGAAGATCACGTTGCCAGTAACATTTGGCAGCGAGCTGAACTTCAGGACTGAGAGGGTCACCTTTGATGTTGCCGATTTTCCATTGCCTTACAATGGAATCCTCGGCCGTCCAGCGCTCGCCAAGTTCATGGCGGCCTCTCACTATGCGTACAACAAGCTCAAGATGCCAGACCCGATAAGCGTCATCTCTGTCCCTGGCGACAAGAAGGATGCCCTTATCTGTGCCGAAAAGATCTACCGGGAAGCAGCAGCCGCAACGGATCACAACCCACTTGCCGCTGAAGCTCCCGGGGGAAAGAAGAAGACCAAGTCCGGCAAGAGCTCTGATGCCCACTTCGGCAAGCGCGCCTCTTCGGAGTGCTGCGCTACCGTCGAGGACGCACCATCGAGCTCCACTGGCAAGTGCAAGAAGGCAATGGCAGCTCCACCAGTGACCAAGAAGGTGCCCGCCAAGGAGGACGGCACTGGTGGTACCTTCACCATCAGTGCCACTCTCGACCCCAAATAGGAAAGCGCGCTCGTTACTTTCCTGCGGGCGAATGTCGATGTGTTTGCCTGGCAACCATCTAACATCCCCGGCGTTCCCAGGAAAGTGATTGAGCACCACCTTGCCGTCTGTCCTCATGCACGACCCGTCAAGCAGAGAGTCAGGAAACAAGCTGTGGAGCGCCAAGAGTTCATCGCAGAAGAGATCAGGAAGTTGGAAGCGGCGGGCCTCGTCAGAGGTGTGCTCCATCCGACGTGGTTGGCCAATCCTGTTGTCGTGCGCAAAGCGAACGGAAAATGGAGGCTTTGCATCGATTTTACCGATGTTAACAAAGCTTGTCCCAAAGATCCATTTCCCTTGTCGCGCATTGACCAGATTGTTGACTCCACGGCCGGATGTGACCTGCTTTCATTTCTTGACGCATATTCAGGATACCATCAGATCTTCATGGCTGAAGAAGATGAAGAGAAGACCGCGTTCATCACTCCATGTGGCACGTACTGTTTCGTACGGATGCCTTTCGGACTGAAGAATGCTGGTTCGACGTTTGCAAGGGTTGTCCATACCGCTTTTGAGCCACAAATCCACAGAAATGTGGAGGCCTACATGGATGACATAGTGGTCAAAAGCAGAGAAAGGGCAACCCGGATTCAAGACTTAGAAGAGACCTTCGCAAATCTGCGCAAGATCAGCCTCAAGCTCAACCCCGAGAAGTGCGTGTTCGGAGTCCCCTCCGGCAAGCTGCTCGGGTTCTTCGTGTCTCAGCAGGGAATCGAAGCCAACCCCGACAAGATCAAGGCCATCGAGCAGATTGAAGCACCAACACGTGTCATGGATGTGCGAAGACTTGCCGGCTGCGTAGCGGCTCTCAGCAGGTTCATTTCCAAGTTTGCAGAACGCGCCCTGCCATTTTTCAAAATTTTGAAAAAGGCGGGTCCAGTAAAATGGACTCTGGAAGCGGAGGCTGCGCTGCAGGACTTGAAGGAATACCTATCCTCCGCTCCAATACTTGTCGCGCCTAAACCACAAGAGAAGTTGATGCTGTACTTGGCGGCAACCAATCAAGTGGTTAGTGCTGCGTTAGTAGCGGAGAGGGAGGTAGATGACGAGCCAGCGACCGCGGCAAGCGCATCCAGCGACAAGCAGGGGGCTTCCCCGACAAGCTCTGGCCCCGACAAGGATGGATCTGCGCAAATGCAAGAGGAGGTGCAGAAGAAGAAAATGGTGCAGCGCCCAGTTTACTTTGTCAGTTCCCTCTTGCAGGGGGCTAGGTCAAGGTACTCTGGTGTGCAGAAATTGCTTTTCGGCCTCCTTATGGCCTCGAGAAAGCTGCGCCATTACTTCCAAGCACACGAGATCACAGTTGTCACTCGCTTTCCGCTGAAGAGGATACTGCAGAATCCCGAAGCAACAGGCAGGATCGTCGAGTGGGCACTGGAACTGTCAAGCTTTGGCCTCAAGTTTGAGAGCACTTCAACTATCCAAAGCAGAGCATTGGCAGAGTTCATAGCAGAGTGGACGCCGACACCAGACGAAGAAATTCCAGAGACGAGCATCCCCGGCAAGGAAGCAAGCAAAGAGTGGCTGATGTACTTTGATGGGGCCTTCTCGCTGCAAGGCGCCGGAGCTGGCGTGCTGCTTGTCGCGCCCACCGGAGAGCACCTCAAGTACATCGTCCAAATGCACTTTCCCAAGGAGCAGGCAACCAATAATACAACAGAGTATGAAGGTTTGCTTGCCGGTCTCAGGATCGCGGCATAACTTGGGATCAAGAAGCTTATTATCAGGGGTGACTCGCAGCTCGTCGTCCTCCAAGTGAAGAAGGATTACCAGAGTCCGTTGATAGAGGCTTACGTTGATGAAGTGAGGAAGCTAGAAGAGCGCTTTGACGGCCTGCAAATGGAACACGTTCCAAGAGCTGAGAACGACATTGCTGATGGCCTGTCAAAGTGCGCCGCACTAAAGTTACCTGTGGAACCAGGGACCTTTGTGCTCAAGCTGACTCAGCCATCCGTAACACCGTCAACTGGACAGAGCAAGAAGAGGAAGTTGGTCTCCGGCGACTATCTTCCAGCAGAGCTTCCCGAAGCCGCCGCCAAGAGAGTCCCCAAGATCGACGCCAAGAGTGCTGAGGAGCAGTCTGCTCTGGCAAGCCCCAGGGTTTGTTCCGTCGAAGCAGGCGCTCCCGACAAGCTCTGCTCCGGCAAGCTTGCCGGGGAACATCAAGCTCCGGCTGAGCCCCAGATTCTCGCCGTAGAAGCTGATGTTGCCGCAGCCACAGACATGCCTTTAGTCCTTGTTGTCGAGCCACAAGCTCCAACATGGGCGCAGCAGATCGTCCGTTTCCTTCAGACAGGAGAACTTCCCGAAGAGCAAGAAGAAGCGGAAAGAGTAGCCCGGCGGTCCAGTATGTACCAGTTTGTTTACAGCACACTGTACAGAAGAGGACGCAATGGGGTGAAATTGAAGTGTATCCACCGGGAAGACGGCAGAAGCTGTTGGTGGAGATACATGGAGGCATATGTGGTCACCACATTGGTGCAAGAGCACTTGCCGGCAAAGCGTTCCGGCAAGGTTCCTTCTGGCCGACAACCCTCCAAGATGCAACTGCACAAGTAACCAAGTGTGAAGCGTGCCAGTTCCATTCCAAGCAGATACACTAGCCAGCTCAAGCTCTCCAGATGATCCCTTTATCCTGGCCATTTTCGGTCTGGGGGCTCGACATCCTCGGCCCCTTCCCCCGAGCTGTCGGGGGCTTTGAGTACTTGTACGTCGCAATCGACAAGTTCACAAAATGGCCGGAAGTAGAACCAGTGAGGACGTGACAGCTCAGTCCGCGGTCAAGTTCTTCAGGTCAATTGTTTGCCGCTTCTGGATCCCTAACAGGATCATCACCGACAATGGTACGCAATTCACGAGCCATGCCTTCATGCAGTACATCCAAGACCTCGGCGCCAAGGTCTGCTTCGCTTCTGTTGCTCATCCCCGGAGCAACGATCAGGCGGAAAGGGCCAATGCCGAGGTGCTGCGCGGGCTCAAGATCAGAACCTTCGATAGGCTGCACAAGTGCGGACGGAACTGGATCGAGGAGCTGCCAGTGGCTCTTTGGTTGATCAGAACGACGCCAAATCGAGCCACTGGCCAGACACCATTTGCTCTAGTCTATGGAGCAGAAGCAGTTACCCCCACGGAACTCGTATACGGGTCACCTCGAGTGCTCGCTTATGATGAGCTTGAGCAAGAGCGACTGCGTGAAGATGACGCGCTGCTCCTTGAGGAGGATCGTCTTCAGGCTGCTGTGCGAGCCGCTCGCTACCAGCAAGCTTTGCGTCGCTATCATAGCCGCAAAGTTAAAGCCCGAAGCTTCGAGGAAGGCGACCTTGTTCTTCGGCGCGTTCAGTCGGCCAAGAATCACAACAAGTTGACGCCGAAGTGGGAAGGCCCTTACCGGGTGAAACGAGTCACGAGGCCCAGCGCCGTCCGCCTCGAGACCGAAGATGGCACTCCGGTGAGCAACTCCTGGAATATTGAGCATCTTCGTAAGTTTTACCCGTAAGGCGCGGTTGTCGGACCCTGTCCGGCAACCAACCTTTTGTACAAGTCTTGCCGCTGTTGCATGTAATCCTTTGTACAAAGCCAGGCGCAGACCCTGAGCAACAGATAATGAAGCGCTGGTGCCCCAAGTCATAGCATGCATGTTGAGTCGAGTCTCGTCCTTGGTTAGGGTTGATAGTGCCTAACAGTCGCTAACCCCTAGCTTAGAGGTCGAGTCTGCGTCCCTTTTCCTGTTCTTTACCTTGGTTCACAGGGATTACATATCCTAGCTGGGCCGCTCGAGGACGAAGAAGAGGAGAAGGACGAACCAGCACCTACATCCTGGCAAACCAAAGTTGCCGGGGGCTGCGAGTGCAAGGATTCGCCCGTGGCAAGCCAGAGTTGCCGGGGGTTGCAATCTCAGATAAGTTTTTTCATCCCTTGTCATGCATTCTCTTGTGAACTGTGGAATACGAAACCCTTGTTTTCTCCTAAAAGCTACCGTGCTCCCTTAACTAGAGGCCCCAGAGCGCGTTCCTGGGGCCCGTTTTGGTAGTAGCCGCGGCAGCAAAGGGGCGAAACGAGGGGCCAGAACCCGCCTTCTCCCTGCCTCCGCCAAGGGCGCGAGAGAGGTCGAGTGGCGCGGGAAGATGGCAGGGCCTGTTGCCGGGCAAGGAAGTGTCTATCTTAATGATATAAAGGATTCACTCCTTGCCGCGGGTTGTACCCGCGAGACAAATGACCCGGCAAACATCCCCTTTTCATTAAAAACATTCCGCTCAGGTACAGTTCAGAGAGAATGAAAAACATGAAAGATGGGATTACAAGATTTAAATGCAACTAAGGCCCGAGGGCTTACAAGCTAAAAAGAGATAAGGTGCCCGTAATCCATTTCTTGTCTCTCTCCTCAGGAGGTAGGGCAAGGAGGCGAGAAGGGCAAAAGGGGCGCCTAGGCGAGCTACGGGTGGCAGAAGACACCAACAGAACGTCCGGGGGGCCGTCCGGAGGCTCCGGAGGCTGGATGGTGACGGCGGCGCCGGAAGTGGAGCTCGAAGATGAGGCAGCGGGACGTCAACACGCTGTCGAGGGCATCTAGCCCTCGTACTCCGAGTTGACGGCCTTGCCGCCAGCCTCTTCCTCTTCCGCAGCCTCGCCACTCCAGCCGCCCAAGAAGACGACCCCGGGGAGTTCAAGGAGCCGGCGACGCGGACGACGGGGTCGCCGGTGCCACACGGAGCTGCGACCGGCGCCTAGTCGGACCCGTCATCCCGACGACCGCTACCCTCGTCGTCGCTGTCGCTCCCCTCCTCGTCACTCTTGCTCGAGGAGGAGCCTTCGCTGTCGGAGGAGCTATCCACGCAGCACCGGGCCCGGGTGCCGAAGTCCCCGAAGACCTTGACAGAGAGAAGATCGCCCTCCATCAACTTAAAATGGAGGGTGAACCCCTCCGTCAAGCTGTGGATGCGGGCGAACGACTTCCACCCTCGACCAAGATACATCACGCCGGGGGCTGGGGACTCAACGTGGACTCGCGTGCCACTGATCCCACAGCCCCTCATGCGCAGTCTTAGCGTCTCGGGTTGTTCCACCTCCATCACGCTCAGAAAAGGAGCCGGGAGGCGGAGGCGACGGCGAGGCGCCCGACGCAGCCTGATGATGAACTCGCAGGGGTCGTCCCCGATGTGAACCGCCGTGAGAAGAAGGGCCGCTGGCGGAGGCGAGGCCGGCGCATCGCCCCGTCCGCCTCGTCCCTGAGCGCCTCGGCCTCGTCCACGGCCTCGTCCACGACCTCGCCCCCTCCGCCTTCCCCTTACGGTTGGCTCCGCCACCACGGGTGCAAGGGGAGGAGTGGCGCGCTGCCTAACGGCGACCCTCGCCACCACCGATGAAGGACTAGGGTTCCCTTTCTCCATGGCAAATGGAGAGAGGGGATCAGAAGCCGAAGAGAAGAAGAGATGAAGGAGTGCGGATTTCCATCGCCCCCTTTCGCTCCTTATAAAGGAGCAGGGTGGGGGATCGTCCGCCCCGCTCAGCCAATCAAGACGGAGGAAGAGCAGGCGACTGGGGCCGACCCGCTGCCTCGACCCACGATGGCCTGGCTTCCTGCTTCCACCGCCGCGACCCCAAGTGCATGGAGACCACGTGGCAGGCGCGCAGAGCCGAGGCGACGGGTGAGGCGACCTCTCCCCACCCCGTGACCGTGGGAAGCGGACGCCCCGAAAACCGCGCCTCGGCCCCGTTCGTTCACCGAACCGCGCCTCCACGTCTCCCCCCACTTATGGAGAAGGCGCGAACCGTCCCCTTTATTACGACGTGACGCATGCCTGCGGGGCTCAGCCACACGCACGCCACCCACGTCACGCACGCATCTCCCCACGATGCCGCGTTCGACGCATGCCACTTGGGGAAGGTGCGATGGGTGCGGAGTTAAGATGCAGCGTGACCCAGGCCGCGCGTGCCCGTGCATTGTTTTGGGCCTGGCCCAACAGCGCTCGGCACCGTGTATGGCCCAGGCCCGGGGGCTCCTGTCGGTGTACTAAAGTAGGGGTACCTTAGTACCCCGAACTTGTGCACGGGCAGTCGCAGCGCCCCGCGGCGAGGCCTGCCAGGGGAACGCCAAAACCCTCCATGGCCCCTTTTTTGGGCCATTCAAGAACAAAGTACTTAAGCCAAGAAGGCAAGGCCCCGGCAAGAGGAGCTTGCCGGGCCAAGGAGACAAGACCCCGGCAAGAGGAGCTTGCCGGGATGACCAGCTGAAGAACAAAGACCCCGGCAAGAGGAGCTTGCCGGGAAGGCCAACCAAGGCATCTCAGGAAAGCTCGCCGCGACGCGCCACGCGTCCCGGCCAGGCCTGGCGAGCGGCAAGTTCCCAGGCGCGGCAAGACAGCCACCGCGGCAAGCCACTTGCCGCGGCAAGTCACCACCTCGGGCCTGCGCTCCAGCTCACCCACCCACGCGTCACTCTAAGGCTCTCCCAGAGGCACGTGGCGGGGCACTGCGCAGCCAGGGGCATGCGGTGGCATGCGGTGCTGACAAGATTGCCATCGTGGCAAACGGGGGCACCCCTAACGGTCCATTTCAGCACTGTTCGGGCGACCCAGACGGGCATTTAATGCCCTTGTCCCTTGCCGTCAGAGTTAGGTGCGATAGCACTGTGCAGCCACTGTACACCTAGTTCTTTTCCATTTTTACCCTCATCTGCGTTGCCACCTGTGGGTAGCCCCTTGAGCATATAAAAGGAGGCCCATGCACACGTAGAGAGAGGGGAGGAACCCAGAGGACGCCCATCTACGTCCAGCCCCCAAGCGTACTGTAGCATCTTGCGCTCTCAAGCAAGAACCCAATACAATCAGACAAGTAGCAGTAGGGTTTTACGCATCCGTGCGGCCCGAAGCTGGGTAAAATCGTTTGTGTGCGTCGCCTCGATCTGCTCTTTGCGCAGCCTCCGCCCCCCGCCGAACCGAGAAGGGGCTCCATCCCCATAGGTGTTCGAGAGGCCGATTTCCCCCGACAAATACACATTCATTTCCCCAACGTCTTACCGCCAAGGAACGATCCAAGTATGCACCACAGCTTTCAAAGCTTCGGGCCTTCGTTGCAAACTCTTCAACAGGCGTCGATTTTGTTTGTTGCTGGATCTCCTGGAGTGTTCTGACTTTAAGCCGACGCCCTGGTTTAATGTGTGAGTACACATGGGACTTGAAAGATCCTCAACGACATATTGACATTCAGCTAACAGAAGATGAAGTTACTGAAGCTGTTAAGAAGATATTGTATGAATCGATGGCTGTCTGCAGCAAAACAGGGCTGAATCCCTTCTGTGCTTCCAATAAACCGCCAGCTGTAAGAATCATATAACTCCTGCTTTAATCTGATCCTTTTAAATATTCCCTCAAGACTTTGTCAATCTTTGAAAGGGTGATGATCCGTTCTGGAAGAAGAAACCACAGGAAAAGCCGGCCAAGATGCCTCGCCCCAAGACCAAGATTACTAAAAACCCTGCCAAGAAGAAAAACGCCGAACCCTCTGAACCAAACGTTGATGATGACCTGGATAATCCGGAATCAGAGGTAGAACTTGACTCTCTTGGTTCGTTTTTCATACACCTCATTGACAATGACTATTATCAGGATGACGCTGAAGGCAGCCAAGCTGATGATGTAGAGGTAATTATTCTTTCCTTCGGTTTAGATCTTGTGCCAACACAGACAATCCGTCAAGCAAACCGGAAAGTAAGATTTTCTCACCCCCTAGCTCACTTGGACCCAAACTTTCTTTTGAAGAAGCAGCAACACGAAGCTCACCGCACAACCCGACACAGCGGCCAAGTAGTTACTTCAGCCGGTTTACCGAACACTCCAGTTCGGAAACATCGATATGAGGTCTGACATACTTCTGATACTTCTTATCCCAAGGCGGGTTATTTCCGACAACCTCTTAATCCGTCTGATTCAAATTATCAGGGAACGCCTCATTCATCATCTGGCGAGTCAACGGCCACGCAACTTCCAACCCTCAAGACGGTTCCTGGGTGAGTTATGCTTTAACTTTATCCTTGATACGTTATGTTTGCCCACTTTACTAATCTTATGTTTGTTCCTCTCAGCGCCAAACCCAGACCCAGCAAAAAGGCCAAGTTAAATAAACCAGCTGATGACAGTACGGCCGCTGAACCGGAGAAAACTCCAGAACCGGAGGATACAAATGCTGACGCCATGCTTGATGACCCACTGCCGCAAGATTATGACTTTGTTGTTGAACAAGTGGAAGTTGATCCAACAGGCATGCTGATAACCCGACAAGCCCGGTTTGAGATGCTGATAAACCGTCAAGTCCAGTTAAGGCTGCCGATAAACCGCCAAGTCCAGTGAAAGCTGCTGATAACAAGGCAGATGATATTATGATTACTGGCTTTGGCTACACCACTCCTGGCAATCCTGTCGCTTTATCAAAGCATAGTGCCATGGAAGAATTTTCTGCTATGGACAAAGGCAATTGGGATGCGGATTTGTCAAGCTATGCCCACCTCAACGCCCAAGACATTCATTCTGGCTTTTTGAACCGTCTGTACACAAGCCGCGACTATGAAGCTGGTTTAGTGAACCTGATGAAAGAGCGATATGAGGTAACTCCTGCTTAACTCTGCATAACTGTTTCTGTCTTGTGTCAAATTTCTAATGTTAACTCCAATAGCCCCCAAGGGCCTGTTTATGATATCAATGTAAACCGGGACTTTGTAATACCTCAACTTTGCTTGCGTAGCCCCCAAGGGTCGGTTTATCTTTTCGAGATGAACCGGGACTTATATCCTGCCAAATTTCTTTGCTGAATATCATTATGCACCAATCATACACTAAGCTGACTAATGGGAGAATACCCATGATGTTATTTTGAGCAAATATACATTAGCCCCCAAGTGCCAGGAATAATACTTGTATTGTACTTGGGATTTTGCAAAAATTTCTGATAACAAGCAAATAGGCATTAGCCCCCAAGTACCAAGTGTATAACTTGTTATGTGCTTGGTACTTCAAATATGTGCTGCCAACTCATGATATGTATGTCGTTATAGGCTGAGCTGAGCAAAAAGGAATCACAAACCGCTGATCTTCAAGAAAACATCAAGTCCCAACAAGCAGAAACCTCCAAGGCCAAAGATGAGCTGACCAGTGACTTAGCAGCTATGGAGAAGCTGAAGGAGAATTTCAAGAAGGAACGGGCGGATTGGGACATAGAGAAAACCACTTTGCAGAAAAGGGATGAGGATGCAGAAGCAGCCTTTCAAGCGGTGGTAGAAGAGCTGACCGGTTTGAAGCGGCAGATAAATGCCATGACCACTGCTGTGTTTGGTAAGTGTTCTTATTATAAGCTTTCCACATGTATTATCCCATAAACTGTCAGTTTATCGATGTTCATAATGATGTAGGAACTCGTATTACCCATCTGGGCTCTGACATGCAGAAGAAATTGAAAGCTGCCTATACTCTTATAGAGCAATTATATACCGGCGCGCAACGGATCATATTCACTACCTCTCATAACATGCCACCCCCAACTTTAATCAAGGAAATTTAGAAAGGTTGTCGATGCTGCCTGCCCGGTTTGAAGAGTTAAAAAGATCAGCTGCAAGGGTAGGTTCTCTCACCGCACTAACCCGGGCCAAAGCATGGGTACCTGATCTTGATCCGGCGGACGTGTGGAATGACTATCCAAGCTTTAGGGAGAACGGATCAGATTTTGATAATAATGATCTTCGAGCTTTGACAAGGGAAATGCGCCCTTTGGCTAGCAAGCTGGCTGAAGAAACCGATCTTTCCCATTATCAGTCAATTTACAACGCCAACAACAAGCGGGTTAACGCACCGACTTATGATGTGCAAAATCTTATCCCGCCAATCCGTAAGCACACTTATGCCCCTGATGTTGAACCCTCCATGCTTATAAGCGATGAAGCTATATTCCAAGCCCTAACAGGGATCGATTGGGCAACCATTGACTTCCAGCCACTGGGTGGAGAGGAGGAGGATGAACCGGCGCAGGATGATCCACAACCCTCAAGTCAACCTAGCGACGACGCACGAACCGAAGGCCGGTTTATTTTTCTGCACACTGCAACACTTGATTGAACAACAATTATCCTTTTGGGCATCAAAGCGCCTTGTAATAGGCTAGCTTAAACACTTGGTCTGCTATGCGTCGTGCATATTTATTTTGTATGACATTGTTAATCCGCCATGCTTAGGGTATATTATGTTTGCTCATAACCTGTAGCGGTTTATTCAAGCTATTCCTGCATATAGTAAATTGAAAGTGTCCTGGCGGTTTACCGTCGGACGGGTCATGATGCCCAAACGTATGGCCAGGGTTTATAACCAAGGTTGTATTTAAAATTAATCAAATATGAAATAGATGATACCTGTGACATTGAATCACATCGTTGGTTTACCAACGTTTTGTAGGAAGGGTGATAACCCAAATCTTGAGTATGGATAACTCCTCCCATGTTTGCCGGTTTATAATAAAACCATACCGGGTTGTAATAAACACCGGAGTAACCATATATAATACTGGCGACTTATAGTCGAAACCAGGCCGGGTCAATAAGCACCGGATTATAACTGATCATGTACTGACAACTTATAGTTGAAAGCCGAGCCGGATCAATAAACACCGGTTTATCATAAGATATTATAAGCCTCATCAAAGGAGAAAAAACTTGGCAAATAAAAGCATAAAAAGAACATGCGAGGCTTTTCATGGGCTGCCAGGCCCAAAATCGAGGCTTTTCATGGGCTGCCAGGCCACTGAGTTAAACCATTTTACAAAGCCTTTTAAGATGGACCTCACATTAACCAATCGTCGTTTTAAATTTGACAAGTTTAGGGTCTATGAGATTGACTTGTCAAACGTTTGGCGGGTCAAACCAGGATTACCTGGATGGAGTGGCTTACTTAAAAAAGGAAGGATAACCCGGGGTTTTAGGTGAATACACCTGGCTTCCAAGCCTGGCTTGATAGCCTATTACAAGGGTGCAGACTCTTTGTTCTTTGAGAAGCAAAGAGCCCTCAAGCAATATTTTGAGTTGTGCTCAGCGGGTGCGTATGTTTGAGTTGTGCTTTTTGCAACACTCTCTTTGGCGCCCAAATGATTTCCCTTGTGGCCTTACGTCGATCAAGAGGTGTAGCTATGGTTCAAATACGACCAAGCCCCCAAGTGATTTCCCTGGTGGCCTTACGCCGATCAACAGGTGTAGCTATGGTTCGAATACGACCAAGCCCCCAAGTGATTTTTTTATATATGGCTTTATAATACGGATCAATGGGTAACAAGAACTCCGCTTTATAAACAGAAGCCCCCATGTAACCACACATGATGTAAGAAAAACAACAGAGACCCCGCTTTAGCTCAGGCTCCGGTTTATTATATTGATCATAATATATACATTGTCATAACTATGTACATAAGAAGAGCCTGCGGCTCAAGTATAGTATGGCCGAAGATGAGCGATATTCCACGGCCGATGGGTCTCCTCCTCCGATTTACGTGAGTCTTTGTGCTCTCGAACATCGATAATGTAGTATGACCCGTTATGCAGATTCTTGCTGACCACAAAGGGTCCTTCCCAAGGCGGGGATAACTTGTGCATATCAGTCTGATCATGGATGAGTCGGAGGACCAGATCGCCTTCTTGAAAAGTTCTGGTTCTAACCCGGCGGCTGTGATAGCGACGCAGATATTGCTGGTAAATCGCCGAATGAGCTGCTGCAATGCCACGCTCCTCATCTAACAGGTCAAGTGCTTCCTGTCATGCCTTCTCATTGTCAGCTTTGACATAAGCCGCCACACGAGGCGAGTCATGACGGATGTCACTAGGGAGAACCGCCTCTGCTCCGTAAACCATAAAAAGGCATGTAACCCGTAGATCTGTTGGGCGTGGTATTGATGCTGCATAACATAGAAGGTAACTCTTCCACCCAACAGCCTGGCGTCCTCTGCAGGGGAACCATAAGCCGGGGCTTGATGCCTCTCAGGATCTATTGATTGGCTCTCTCAGCCTGACCATTAGACTGAGGATGAGCCACTGATGACACGTCAAGCCGGATGTGCTCACGTTGACAAAATTCTTTCATAGCACCCTTGGACAGATTCGTGCCATTATCAGTTATGATGCTGCGTGGAAAACCAAACCGGAAAATCACCTTCTTGATAAATTGAGCCGCCGTGGCTGCATCACACTTACTGACTGGCTCTGCCTCCACCCATTTAGTGAACTTATCAACCGCCACCAGAAGGTGGGTCTTCTTATCCTTGGATCTCTTAAAGGGCCCAACCATATCCAGCCCCCAAGTTGCAAACGGCCAAGTGATTGGAATCATCCTCAATTCTTGAGCCGGAACATGAGCTCGGCGTGAAAATTTCTGACAACCATCACACTTATTGACCAAGTCCTCAGCATCAGCATGAGCCGTCAACCAATAGAAATCGTGACGAAAGGCCTTGGCTACTAGAGACTTTGAATCGGCGTGGTGACCACAATCTCCTTCATGGATCTCATGCAAAATTTCACGGCCTTCTTCAGGAGACACGCAACGCTGAAACGCCCCTATCACACTATAGTGATGTAATTCTCCATTGTCGGTGTACTAAAATAGGGGTACCTTAGTACCCCGAACTTGTGCACGGGCAGTCGCAGCACCCCGCGGCAAGGCTCGCCAGGGTAACGCCAGAACCCTCCATGGTCCCTTTCTGGGCCATTCAAGAACAAAGTATTTAAGCCAAGGCCCCGGCAAGAGGAGCTTGCCGGGACGACCTCCCGAAGAGAGCAAGGCCCCGGCAAGAGGAGCTTGCCGGAATGGCCGCTCGAAGCACAAGACCCCGGCAAGAGGAGCTTGCCGTGAAGGCCGACCAAGGCGTCTCAGGAAAGCTCACCGCGACGCACCACGCGCCCCGGCAAGGCCTGGTGAGCGGCAAGTTCCCAGGCGCGGCAAGACAGCAACCGCGGTGAGCCACTTGCCGCGGCAAGTCACCACCTCGGGCCTGCGCTCCAGCTCACCCACCCACGCGTCACTCTGGGGCTCTCCCAGAGGCACGTGGCGGGGCACTGCGCAGCCAGTGGCATGCGGTGGCATGCGACGCTGACAAGATTGCCATCGTGGCAAACGGGGGCGCCCCTAACGGTCCATTTCGGCACTGTTCGGGCGACCCAGACGGGCATTTAATGCCCTTGTCCCCTGCCGTCAGAGTTAGGTGCGATAGCACTGTGCAGCCACTGTACGCATAGCTCTTTTCCATTTTTACCCTCATCTGCGTTGCCACCTGTGGGTAGCCCCTTGAGCATATAAAAGGAGGCCCATGCGCACGTAAGGAGGGGGGAGGAGGAAAAAACCAGAGGACACGCATTCACGTCCAGCCCCAAGCATACTGTAGCATCCAGAGCTCTCAAGCAAGAACCCAATACAATCAGACAAGCAGCAGTAGGGTTTTACGCATCCGTGAGGCCCGAAGCTGGGTAAATCGTTTGTGTGCGTCCCCTCGATCTGCTCTTCATGCAGCCTTCGCCCCCCGCCGAACCGAGAAGGGGCTCCGTCCCCATAGGTGTTCGAGGAGGCCGATTTCCCCCGACATCTTTGGCGCGCCAGGTAGGGGGCGTCGAGGTTGTGTGAACCTGATCCGGTGTCCGTGCAGGCTAGATCTTCATCGTCTTCATCGACATGCCACCGAAGAAGAAGGCTCCGGAGGTGGCTGGTCCGTCCGCGCCGAACCCACCGCCCCTGGAGCGGACAGGTGGTGGGGAAGGCGCCGGCGGAGGAACGGGCGTCGTCGAACCAGTTCATGGTGCCACGGCGTCCGAACTTGCTCCGCGCCCCTCCCAGGAGGCGCGGAACCAGCAGCGTCTTGGTACCCACGGTACCATACGCTCGCTGGACCCAGATCGAGCTGGCGAAACCCAGGGCGCTCAAAGCCAGCATACGCACCAGCGTGCCGGCGCGAGCGTGGCGCGGCTGCCTGGAACGGGTGCTGCTCCTTCTAACATGGTTAGAAGTTCGAGCACATCCCGCTCCACTCGCCATTCGCCACCACTGCCCACCACTCCAGCGGAAGCTCTGGCACGAGCTCAACTGCTCCTAGACTACCCTCCAACGGCGGACAAACTCGACGGTTGGAGGGCCACCATTCAGAGCCTCATCGGTTTTGCCAACGGCGACACCCCGCAGCAGCCTAGTGCGTCGCAGCCGCGGCCGGTCGCTCAGGCAAGAACCGACAGCGCCAAGACTGGTGGGGGTGCGACCACTGTGCACTCCCCACACCAGAGGCAACGGTCGCCGACTCGCCGGACCCATCACGACAACGACTCCATCGCGTCGTCGAACCCGCGAACTCGTCGCGACCAATGCCAAGTTCTTCACGAACGGAAAGAAGAAGACGCTCGAACCCGCATCGAGTGCAGAAGAGAAGCGCGGCGTCAGTCAGACCAGCGCGCTGAGCCCTCTGGCGACATGCATGCACCAGGGGAACCAGGCGACCTGCCATACTCGGTAGGCTGTCCTACGTTTACCCGTGAGCTGCGACAAGTCCAGTGGCCCAGCACAAAGAACTTCAAGCCAGACGTACCCGAGAAGTACGACGGCAGTCGCATCCGTCGGAGTTCCTCAGCATCTACACCATTGCGGTGCAAGCTGCTGGGGGACGAGACGACAAGATCCTTGCCAACTACTTCCCGCTGGTACTCAAGCCCAACGTCAGATCCTGGCTCATGCACTTGCCGGACAACTCCATATCCTCCTGGCCAGACCTATGCCATCAGTTTGTCGGCGCCTTCACGGGCGGCCACAAACCTTATGGCCAAGCGAGTGACCTTCATCTGCTCTTCCAGAAGGAAGGAGAGTCCCTGCGCAAGTTCATTCAGACATTCAGCCGTGTGCACTACAACATCCCAGACGTCCACCCCGCCGCGGTCATTAGCGTGTTCCATCAGAACGTGCGTAACCGCAGGATGCGGGAGGAGATGGCGATGTGCAAGATCAAGGACGTCAGCGAGCTGTACGCCCTGGCCGACAAGTGTGCGCGTGCTGAGGAGGGGAGGAAACTCCCCGGAGAGAATATTGGAGCAGGAGAATCTGACAGTGACGACACCGCCCCGGCAAGGAAAGGCCGGTGGCGGAACAACAACAAGAAGAAAAACCCAGAAGTGCTGGTTGTCGAGCAGTCCGGCGATGAAGGCGCCGCCAAGAAAGCCCAGGCTGGTGGCTCCGGCAAGGAGGTTGCCGGATGCGCCAACTGCCAGGCTGTGGCGGTCGCCGACAAGCGGGACGGCACCAACAAACAGTACTGCAAGATCCACCGCACCAAGGGACACGACCTCCAGAGCTGCAAGCAGGTCGAGCGGCTCGTCGAGCTGCAAAAGGCCGAGTACGAGCGACGCGACAAGGAGAGAGCCCAATGAGGTGGCGAAGGATCCGGCACGAAGTGCCCCGGCCAGGGAGGACGCCGCGGCAAGGACAAGCAGCGGCAAGCAGACAGACCTCCCCGCGGCCGCGACAAGGACGAAGACGACGACGATGACGAAGACATGGATGATGCCGAGACCAGTGAGCAGGAGTTTCAGAAAGCCACAGAGGTTTTGTGTGTTGACGGTGGTGCCTCTCTGCATACTTCTCACCGCCAGCTCAAATAGTGGGCGCGAGAAGTCAATGCGGCAGAACCGCCTGTCGAGTCACTCAAGCCTCTGAAATGGTCCAGCACGCCTATCGTCTTTGACATTGAGGACCACCCTGATCGCACAACCGCGATCGGGTGCTTGCCGATGTTGGTTTCACCAATGGTCCGCAACCTCAAGGTCACTAAGATGCTAGTTGACGGCGGGGCCGGCGTGAACCTGATCTCCTCCGCTGTGCTCCGGAAACTCCAAGTCCCCGACAGCGAGCTCGAAGAGACCAGCACGTTCCAAGGAATCAACCCGGGAAGGAGCAAGCCGAAGGGGAAGATCACGTTGTCAGTAACATTTGGCAGCGAGCTGAACTTCAAGACTGAGAGGGTCACCTTTGATGTTGCCGATTTTCCATTGCCTTACAATGGAATCCTCGGCCGTCCAGCGCTCGCCAAGTTCATGGCGGCCTCTCACTATGCGTACAACAAGCTCAAGATGCCAGGCCCGATAAGCGTCATCTCTGTCCCTGGCGATAAGAAGGATGCCCTTATCTGTGCCGACAGGATCTACCGGGAAGCAGCAGCCGCAATGGATCACGATCCACTTGCCGCTGAAGCTCCCGGGGGAAAGAAGAAGACCAAGCCCGGCAAGTGCTCTGATGCCCACTCCGGCAAGCGCACCTCTTTGGAGTGCTGCGCTACCGTCGAGGACACACCATCGAGCTCCACCGGCAAGTGCAAGAAGACGATGGCGGCTCCGCCCGCGACCAAGAAGGTGCCCGCCAAGGAGGACGGCACTGGTGGTACCTTGACCATCAGTGCCACGCTCGACCCCAAATAGGAAAGCGCGCTCGTTGCTTTCCTGCGGGCGAATGTCGATGTGTTTGCCTGGCAACCATCTGACATCCCCGGTGTTCCCAGGAAAGTGATTGAGCATCACCTTGCCGTCTGTCCTCATGCGCGGCCCGTCAAGCAGAGAGTCAGGAAACAAGCAGTGGAGCGCCAAGAGTTCATCGCAGAAGAGATCAGGAAGTTGGAAGCGGCAGGCCTCGTCAGAGGTGTGCTCCATCCGACGTGGTTGGCCAATCCTGTTGTCATGCGCAAAGCGAACGGAAAATGGAGGCTTTGCATCGATTTTACCGATGTTAACAAAGCTTGTCCCAAAGATCCATTTCCCTTGCCGCGCATCGACCAGATTGTGGACTCCACGTCTGGATGTGACCTGCTTTCATTTCTTGACGCATACTCAGGATACCATCAGATCTTCATGGCTGAAGAAGATGAAGAGAAGACCACATTCATCACTCCATGTGGCACGTACTGTTTTGTACGGATGCCTTTCGGACTGAAGAATGCTGGTTCAACGTTTGCCAGGGTTGTCCATACCGCTTTTGAGCCACAAATCCACAAAAATGTGGAGGCCTACAGGGATGACATAGTGGTCAAAAGCAGAGAATGGGCAACCCTGATTCAAGACTTAGAAGAGACCTTTGCAAATCTGCGCAAGATCAGCCTCAAGCTCAACCCCGAGAAGTGCGTGTTCGGAGTCCCCTCCGGCAAGCTTCTCGGGTTCTTCGTGTCTCAGCGGGGAATCGAAGCCAACCCCGACAAGATCAAGGCCATCGAGCAGATTGAAGCACCAACACGTGTCAAGGATGTGCGAAGACTTGCCGGCTGCGTGGCGGCTCTTAGCAGGTTCATTTCCAAGTCTGCAGAACGCGCCCTGCCATTTTTCAAAATTTTGAAAAAGGCGGGTCCAGTAAAATGGACTCCGGAAGCGGAGGCTGCGCTGCAGGATCTGAAGAAATAACTGTCCTCCGCTCCAATACTTGTCGCGCCTAAGCCACAAGAGAAGTTGCTGCTGTACTTGGCGGCAACTAATCAAGTGGTTAGTGCTGCGTTAGTAGCGGAGAGGGAGGCAGATGACGAGCCAGCGACTGCGGCAAGCGCATCCAGCGGCAAGCAGGGGGCTTCCCCGACAAGCTCTGGCCCCGACAAGGATGGATCTGCGCAAGTGCAAGAGGAGGTGCAGAAAAAGAAAATGGTGCAGCGCCCAGTTTACTTTGTCAGTTCCCTCTTGCAGGGGGCTAGGTCAAGGTACTCTGGTGTGCAAAAATTGCTTTTCGGCCTCCTTATGGCCTCGAGAAAGCTGCGCCATTACTTCCAAGCACACGAGATCACAGTTGTCACTCGCTTTCCGCTGAAGAGGATACTGCAGAATCCCGAAGCAACAGGCAGGATCGTCGAGTGGGCACTGGAACTGTCAAGCTTTGGCCTCAAGTTTGAGAGCACTTCAACTATCCAAAGCAGAGCATTGGCAGAGTTCATAGAAGAGTGGACGCCGACACCAGACGAAGAAATTCCAGAGATGAGCATCCCCGGCAAGGAGGCAAGCAAAGAGTGGCTGATGTACTTTGATGGGGCCTTCTCGCTGCAAGGCGCCAGTGCTGGCGTGCTGCTTGTCGCGCCCACCGGAGAGCATGTCAAGTACATCGTCCAAATGCACTTTCCCAAGGAGCAGGCAACCAACAATACTGCAGAGTATGAAGGTTTGCTTGCCGGTCTCAGGATCGCGGCATAACTTGGGATCAAGAAGCTCATTGTCAGGGGTGACTCACAGCTTGTCGTTCGCCAAGTGAACAAAGATTACCAGAGACCGTTGATGGAAGCATACGTTGATGAAGTGAGGAAGCTTGAAGAGCGCTTTGACGGCCTGCAAATGGAACACGTTCCAAGAGCTGAGAACGACATTGCCGATGGCCTGTCAAAGTGCGCCGCACTAAAGTTACCTGTGGAACCAGGGACCTTTGTGCTCAAGCTGACTCAACCATCCATAACACCGTCAACTGGACAGAGCAAGAAGAGGAAGTTGGTCTCCGGCGACTATCTTCCGGCAGAGCTTCCCGAAGCCGCCGCTAAGAGAGTCCCCAAGATCGACGCCAAGAGTGTTGAGGAGCAGTCTGCTCCGGCAAGCCCCAGGGTTTGTTCCATCGAAGCAGGCGCTCCCAACAAGTTCTGCTCCGGCAAGCTTGCCGGGGAACGTCGAGCTCCGGTCGAGCCCCAGATTCTCGCCATACAAGCTGATGTTCCCGCAGCCGTAGACATGCCTTTAGTCCTTGTTGTTGAGCCGCAAGCTCCAACATGGGCGCAGCAGATCGTCTGTTTCCTTCAGACAGGAGAACTTGTCGAAGAGCAAGAAGAAGCGGAAAGAGTAGCCCGGCAGTCCAGTATGTACCAGTTTGTTGACAGCACACTGTACAGAAGAGGACGCAATGGGGTGAAATTGAAGTGTATCCACCGGGAAGACGGACAGAAGCTGTTGGCGGAGATACATGGAGGCATATGTGGTCACCACATTGGCGCAAGAGCATTTGTCGGCAAAGCGTTCCGGCAAGGTTTCTTTTGGCCCGAAGCCTTCCAGGATGCAACTGCACAAGTAACCAAGTGTGAAGCGTGCCAGTTCCATTCCAAGCAGATACACCAGCCAGCTCAAGCTCTCCAGACGATCCCTTTATCCTGGCCATTTTCGGTCTGGGGGCTCGACATCCTCGGCCCCTTCCCCCGAGCTGTCGGGGGCTTTGAGTACTTGTACGTCACAATCGACAAGTTCACAAAGTGGCCGGAAGTGGAACCAGTGAGGAAGGTGACGGCACAGTCCGCGATCAAGTTCTTGAGGTCGATTGTTTGCCGCTTCGGGATCCCCAACAGGATCATCACCGACAACGGCACACAATTCACGAGCCGCGCCTTCATGCAGTACGTCCAAGACCTCGGCGCCAAGGTCCGCTTCGCTTCTGTTGCTCATCCCAGGAGCAACAGTCAAGCGGAGAGGGCCAATGCCGAGGTGCTGCGCGGGCTCAAGACCAGGACCTTCGACAGGCTGCACAAGTGCGGATGAAACTGGATCGAGGAGCTGCCGGTGGCTCTTTGGTCGATCAGAACGACACCAAATCGAGCCACTGGCCAGACACCATTTGCTCTAGTCTATGGAGCAGAAGCAGTTACCCCCACGGAACTCGTATACGGGTCACCTCGAGTGCTCGCTTATGATGAGCTTGAGCAAGAGCGGCTGTGTGAAGATGACGCGCTGCTCCTTGAGGAAGATCGTCTTCAGGCTGCTGTGCGAGCCGCTCGCTACCAGCAAGCTTTGCGTCGCTACCATAGCCGCAAAGTTAAAGCCAGAAGCTTCGAGGAAGGCGACCTTGTTCTTCGGTGCGTTCAGTCGGCCAAGAATCACAACAAGTTGACGCCGAACTGGGAAGGCCCTTACCGGGTGAAACGAGTCACGAGGCCCGGCGCCGTCCGCCTCGAGACCGAAGATGGCACTCCGGTGAGCAACTCCTGGAATATTGAGCATCTTCGTAAGTTTTACCCGTAAGGCGCGGTTGTCGGACCCTGTCCGGCAACCAACCTTTTGTATAAGTCTTGCCGCTGTTGCATGTAATCCTTTGTACAAAGCCAGGCGCAGACCCTGAGCAGCAGATAATGAAGCGCTGGCGCCCCAAGTTTTAGCATGCATGCTGAGTCGAGTCTCGTCCTTGGTTAGGGTTGATAGTGCCTAACAGTCGCTAACCCCTAGCTTAGAGGTCGAGTCTGCGTCCCTTTTCCTGTTCTTTCCCTTGGTTCGCAGGGATTACATATCCTAGCTGGGCCGCTCGAGGACGGAGAAGAGGAGAAGGACGAACCAGCACCTACATCCCGGCAAGCCAAAGTTGCCGGGGGCTGCAAGTGCAAGGATTCGCCCGCGGCAAGCCAGAGTTGCCGGGGGCTACAATCTCAGATAAGTTTTTGCATCCCTTGTCATGCATTCTCTTATGAACTATGGGATACGAAAACCTTGTTTCCTCCTAGAAGCTACCGTGCTCCCTTAACTAGAGGCCCCAGAGCGCGTTCCTGGGGCCCGTTTTGGTGGTAGCCGCGGCAGCAAAGGGACGAAACGAGGGGCCAGAACTCGCCTTCTCCCTGCCTCCGCCAAGGGCGTGAGAGAGGTCGAGTGGCGCGGGAAGACGGCAGGGCCTGTTGCCGGGCAAGGAAGTGTCTATCTTAACGATGTAAAGGATTCGCTCCTTGCCGTGGGTTGTACCCGCGAGACAAATGGCCCGGCAAACATCCCCTTTTCATTAAAAACATTCCGCTCAGGTACAGTTCAGAGGGAATGAAAAACATGAAAGATGGGATTACAAGTTTCAAATGCAACTAAGGCCCGAGGGCTTACAAGCTAAAAAGAGATAAGGTGCCCGTAATCCCTTTCTTGTCTCTCTCCTCAGGTGGTAGGACAAGGAGGAGAGAAGGGCAAAAGGGGCGCCTAGGCGAGCTACGGGTGGCAGAAGACACCAAGAGAAGATCCCGAGGGACGTCGCCGAGAGCAAGGGTGATGACGTCGTCGGGAGCGAAGCTGGAAGACGAGGCGGCAGAACATCAGCGCGCTGTCGAAGACGACGCGTACTCCGACTTCGCGGCCTTGCCGCCCGCCCTCTTCCTCTTCCGCAGCCTCCCTACGCTAGCCGCCCAAGGAGACGACCCCGGGGAGTTCAAGGAGCCGGCGACGCGGATGATGGGGTCGCCGGTGCCACACGGAGCTGCGACCGGCGCCTAGTCGGACCCGTCATCCCGACGACCGCTACCCTCGTCGTCACTGTCGCTCCCCTCCTCGTCACTCTCGCTCGAGGAGGAGCCTTCGCTGTCGGAGGAGCTATCAACGCAGCACCGGGCCCGGGTGCCGAAGTCCCCGAAGACCTTGACGGAGAGGAGATCGCCCTCCATCAACTTAAAATGGAGGGTGAAACCCTCCATCAAGCTGTGGATGCGGGCGAACGACTTCCACCCTCGACCAAGATACATCACGCCGGGGGCTGGGGACTCAACGTGGACTCGCGTGCCGCTGATCCCGCAGCCCCTCATGCGCAGTCTCAGCGTCTCGGGTTGCTCCATCTCCATCACGCTCACGAAGGGAGCCGGGAGGCGGAGACGACGACGAGGCGCCCGGCGCAGCCTGACGATGAACTCGCAAGGGTCGTCCCCGAGGTGGACTGCCGTAAGGAGAGGAGCCGCTGGCGGAGGCGAAGCCGGTGCATCGCCCCGGCCACCTCGTCCCCGAGTACCTCGGCCTCGTCCACGACCTCGTCCATGACCTCGCCCCCTCCCCCTTCCCCTTACGGCTGGCTCCGCCACCGCGGGTGCAAGGGGAGGAGGGGCGCGCTGCCTAGCGGCGACCCTCGCCGCCACCGATGAAGGACCCGGGTTCCCTTTCTCCATGACAAATGGAGAGAGGGGATCAGAAGCTGAAGAGGAGAAGAGATGAAGGAGTGCGAATTTTCGTCGCCCCCTCTCGCTCCTTATAAAGGAGAAGGGTGGGGGCTCGGCCGCCCCACTCAACCAATCAAGACGGAGGAAGAGCAGGCGACTGGGACCGACCCGCTGCCTTGACCCACGACGGCCCGGCTTCCTGCCTCCACCGCCGCGACCCCAAGTGCATGGTGGCCACGTGGCAGGCGCGCAGAGCCGAGGCGACGGGTGGGGCGACCTCTCCCCTCCCTGTGATCGTGGGGAGCGGACGCCCCGAAAACCGCGCCTCGGCCCTGTTCGGTGAACGAACCGCGCCTCCACGCCTCCCCCCACTTATGGAGAAGGCGCGAACCGCCCCCCTTTTATTGCGATGTGACGCATGCCTGCGGGGCTCAGCCCCGCGCACGCCACCCACGTCACGCACGCCTCTCCCCATGACGCCGCGGTCGACGCGTGCCACTTGGGGAAGGCGCGATGGATGCGGAGTTAAGATGCAGCGTGACCAAGGCCGCGCGTGCCCATGCACTGTTTTGGGCCTGGCCCAACAGCGCTCGACACTGTGTATGGTCCAGGCCCGGGGGCTCCTGTCGGTGTACTAAAATAGGGGTACCTTAGTACCCCGAACTTGTGCACGGGCAGTCGCAGCACCCCGCGGCAAGGCTCGCCAGGGTAACGCCAGAACCCTCCATGGTCCCTTTCTGGGCCATTCAAGAACAAAGTATTTAAGCCAAGGCCCCGGCAAGAGGAGCTTGCCGGGACGACCTCCCGAAGAGAGCAAGGCCCCGGCAAGAGGAGCTTGCCGGAATGGCCGCTCGAAGCACAAGACCCCGGCAAGAGGAGCTTGCCGTGAAGGCCGACCAAGGCGTCTCAGGAAAGCTCACCGCGACGCACCACGCGCCCCCGCAAGGCCTGGTGAGCGGCAAGTTCCCAGGCGCGGCAAGACAGCAACCGCGGTGAGCCACTTGCCGCGGCAAGTCACCACCTCGGGCCTGCGCTCCAGCTCACCCACCCACGCGTCACTCTGGGGCTCTCCCAGAGGCACGTGGCGGGGCACTGCGCAGCCAGTGGCATGCGGCGCTGACAAGATTGCCATCGTGGCAAACGGGGGCGCCCCTAACGGTCCATTTCGGCACTGTTCGGGCGACCCAGACGGGCATTTAATGCCCTTGTCCCCTGCCGTCAGAGTTAGGTGCGATAGCACTGTGCAGCCACTGTACGCATAGCTCTTTTCCATTTTTACCCTCATCTGCGTTGCCACCTGTGGGTAGCCCCTTGAGCATATAAAAGGAGGCCCATGCGCACGTAAGGAGGGGGGAGGAGGAAAAAACCAGAGGACACGCATTCACGTCCAGCCCCAAGCATACTGTAGCATCCAGAGCTCTCAAGCAAGAACCCAATACAATCAGACAAGCAGCAGTAGGGTTTTACGCATCCGTGCGGCCCGAAGCTGGGTAAAATCGTTTGTGTGCGTCGGCTCGATCTGCTCTTCGTGCAGCCTCCGCCCCCCGCCGAACCGAGAAGGGGCTCCGTCCCCATAGGTGTTCGAGGAGGCCGATTTCCCCCGACATCCATTGACAATAGTCATTGACTTGGACCGCCGGATTATCTACCTAGCCAAAGTTTCATCCTCCGGTAACTCGCCCCGGTTCATATACGCCAAATATGGGACCATCCAATCTAGGATGACATGAAGAGCCGCCACCATCTGAGCCTCCGGATCAGGAACAACCAAATCCTCCTCTGTAGGTAGCTTGACCGACGGGTTATGTAAAACATCCAGGAAAACATTGGGTGGAACCGGTTTACGTTGGGAACCCAAACGGCTTAAAGCGTCCGCCGCTTCGTTCTTTCGCAGGTCCACATGGTCAACCTGATAACATTTGAAGTGACCAACAACAATATCCACCTCTCGATGATATGCTGCCATGAGCGGGTCCTTGGAATCCGAAGTACCAGACACTTGTTGAGCCACCAGGTCCGAGTCACCGAAGCACTTACCTCGGCTTAAATTCATCTCCTTAGCCATTCGAAGACCATGGAGTAAAGCCTCATATTCAGCTGCATTGTTTGTGCAAGGGAACATTAAACGGAGAACATAACAAAACTTATCACCTCGTGGGGAAGTTAACACGACTCTAGCCCCCGAGCCCTCCAATTGCCTGGACCCATCGAAATGAATAGTCCAATAAGTATGATCCGGCTTTTCTTCCGGCGCTTGTAACTCTGTCTAGTCACTGATGAAATCCACAAGTTCCTGAGATTTGATTGCCGTCCGAGGCATATATTTTAACCCGTGAGGTCCAAGCTCAATTGCCCACTTGGCAACCCGGCCAGTTGCTTCCCTGTTTTGGATTATATCCCCCAAAGGGGCAGAGCTAACCACAATGATAAGATGACCCTAGAAATATTGTTTAAGCTTCCGGCTCTCCATGAAAACTCCATACACCAGCTTCTGCAATGTGGGTACCTCTGCTTAGACTCAATAAGCACCTCACTGATATAATAAACCAGCCGTTGAACCGGATACTCCTTTCTAGCCTCTTTACGCTCCACCACAATGGCCACACTAACTGCCCGAGCATTAGCAGCCACATACAACAACAGCGGCTCCTTATCAAGCGGAGCAGCAAGGACCGGCGGCTCGGCTAACTGCTTCTTCAAATCTTCAAACGCCGCATTAGCAGCATCACTCCAGACAAAATTATCTATCTTCTTCATCACCCGATACAGAGGGATTGCTTTCTCTCCTAACCGGCTGATAAACCGGCTCAGCGCTGCAATCCGGCCCGCTAGACGTTGAACATCGTTGATACACACCAGTTTAGCCAGAGACGTAGTAGCTTTGATATTTTCCGGATTAGCTTCAATGCCCCTGTTAGACACCATAAAACTCAAAAGCTTGCCTGCCGGTACACCAAAGACACACTTAGCCGGATTAAGCATCATCTTATAAACCCGAAGGTTATCAAAAGTTTCCTTCAAATCATCTATTAACGTCTCCTCTTTCCCGGACTTCACCATAATATCATCCACATAAGCGTGAACATTGCGCCCAATCTGATTGTGCAGACAATTCTGCACACAACGCTGGTAAGTCACCTGGGCACTCTTAAGCCCAAAAGGCATAGACACATAGCAGAAGGCTCCAAAGGGAGTTATAAAAGCTGTCTTCTCCTGGTCCTTAACTGCCATTTTGATCTGATGATAACCAGAGTAAGCATCCAGAAAGCTCAAACCCTCACAACCCGCCGTAGCATCAATGATTTGATCAATACGAGGGAGAGCAAAAGGATCTGCCACACAAGCCTTGTTCAAATCTGTGTAGTCCACACACATACGCCAAGTGCCGTTCTTCTTAAGTACTAGCACCAGATTAGCCAACCACTCAGGATGAAATACTTCAATGATAAACCCAGCCGCCAAGAGCCTGGCTACCTCCTCACCAATGGCCTTGTGTCTTTCTTCATTGAAGCGGCAGAGAAACTACTTGACCGGTTTAAACTTGGGATCAACATTAAGAGTGTGCTCAGTGAGTTCCCTCGGTACACCTGGCATGTCAGAAGGTTTCCATGCAAAGATGTCCAGGTTCTCATGGATGAACTCGATGAGCGCGCTTTCCTATTTCGGATCCAAGTTAGCGCTGATGCTAAATTGCATGGATGAATCGCCAGGAACAAAATCAACTAGCTTAGTCTCATCAGCTGATTTAAACTTCAAGGCCGGATCATGCTCTGTAGTTGGCTTCTTCAAAGAAGTCATATCCGCCGGATCAACATTGTCCTTGTAGAACTTCAACTCCTCTATTGCACAAACCGACTCAGCATAGGCCGCATCACCTTCTTCACATTCCAAAGCGATCTTACGGCTCCCATGTACTATGATGCGATACGTCTCCAACGTATCTATAATTTTTTATTGTTCCATGCTATTATATTATCTGTTTTGGATGTTTATGGGCTTTATTAAACACTTTTATATTATTTTTGGACTGACCTATTAACCCAGAGCCCAGTGCCAGTTCTTGTTTTTTCCCTTGTTTCAGTGTTTTGAAGAAAAGGAATATCAAATGGAGTCGAAACAGAATGAAACCTTCTGGAGAAGTTATTTTTGGAAAGAAAGCAATCCGGGGGACTTGGAGTCCACGTCAGGGAATCAACGAGGAAGGCATGAGGCAGGGGGGTGTGCCCCCTGTCGTGGTTCTAAGTCTGACAGTAGAATGGGGGGTAGGAATGTAGAGGCAAGATCCTAGCTATGGAGGAGTTGTACACGCAAGTTTTACGAGTTCAAGCCCTTCTCGGAGGAAGTAACAGCCCTACGTCTTGGAGCCCGGAGGCTGTCGACTAGATTATAAGCGTGTGAGTTACAGGGGGTGTGAACCCTTGTCCCAGAGGAGGGGGGGTGGCTTATATAGAGTGCGCCAGGACCCCAGCTCCCCTCCCTTACATAGGATTCAATGTACATAAAGAGGTGGTGTTACAGGTAATGCATGCAATGAAGTGCTACAAATGATCATTAAATATACGAGTAAATGCCCGACCGTTGCTGCGCAGAGCGGCTTTAGGTCTTCTTATATGTCGAGTGGTTTGATGGTCGAGTGACGTGGATAAAGAGGGGTCTCCGAGTGAATGGTAGGTCGAGTGGACTTCACTCGACATCTTTGCTGGATCCCTTCTTCTGATTCTTGAATTTCTTTGCTCTTAGGACAAGGACCTTCGGTAGGACGTATAAGTCAGGCCTATTACCCTACCCCAGGTATGTGTCCTCATCATTAGCCCCCGAATGGATCGAGGTTTGAGTGAAAAAGAAGGATGAAGTTGACCTTGCTTTTGCTCTTGCTTTGACTTGTCTTTATCTTCAAGTGGAGCCCAGTTCTTAGAACTTCAGCTTCGTTTCAGTCGCCTTGATCGATTCAGAAATTGCCGACTGGTTTATACGATGTCATCTGTCGATTGATATCTCTGACATGAAATCTTTGGCGTGATCGGTTGTGAAGGATCCCGGATTTTGCGGCATTCAAAATTTTGGTGGAAGCGCGCTAGGCGGAGCACTCCGCGGCAAGTGGAGAAGAAAAATGGGACGTTTCAATTTCTGCACCACCTTTTTCGCCACGTATCCCGTGCGCAACTGTTGGGGGGATTTGACAGGATCGCTCAGGCCCACGCATCAGCCACTCGGAAGTAGGCCTTTAAAAGCGGCGAGGCCGAGGCGTCTGCACTGTGTACGTCCATTTCCCTTCTTCCTCTCCTCGCATCTCCACTTCGTCCAGCCTCTCCATTCTCGAGGCCGTCGCTCCGCCGCCATGGGGAAGGAGAAAACGGCGGCGCTAGAGCGTGCGAAGAATGTTGGAAATATGCCCTAGAGGCAATAATAAATTAGTTATTATCATATTTCCTTGTTCATGATAATCGCTTATTATCCATGCTAGAATTGTATTGATAGGAAACTCAGATACATGTGTGGATACATAGACAACACCATGTCCCTAGTAAGCCTCTAGTTGACTAGCTCGTTGATCAATAGATGGTTACGGTTTCTTGAAGGACATTCGATGTCATTGATAACGGGATCACATCATTAGGAGAATGATGTGATGGACAAGACCCAATCCTAAGCCTAGCACAAGATCGTGTAGTTCGTTTGCTAAAGCTTTTCTAATGTCAAGTATCATTTCCTTAGACCATGAGATTGTGCAACTCCCAGATACCGTAGGAATGCTTTGAGTGTGCCAAATGTCACAACGTAACTGGGTGGCTATAAAGGTGCACTACGGGTATCTCCGAAAGTGTCTGTTGGGTTGGCACGAATCGAGACTGGGATTTGTCACTCCGTGTGACGGAGAGGTATCTCTGGGCCCACTTGGTAGGACATCATCATAATGTGCACAATGTGATCAAGGAGTTGATCACGGGATGATGTGTTACGAAACGAGTAAAGAGACTTGCCGGTAACGAGATTGAACAAGGTATCGGGATACCGACGATCGAATCTCGGGCAAGTACAATACCGCTGGACAAAGGGAATGGAATACGGGATTGATTGAATCCTCGACATCGTGGTTCATCCGATGAGATCATCGTGGAACATGTGGGAGCCAACATGGGTATCCAGATCCCGCTGTTGGTTATTGACCGGAGAGTCGTCTCGGTCATGTCTGCGTGTCTCCCGAACCCGTAGGGTCTACACACTTAAGGTTCGGTGACTCTAGGGTTGTAGAGATATTAGTATGCAGTAACCCGAAAGTTGTTCGGAGTCCCGGATGAGATCCCGGATGTCACGAGGAGTTCCGGAATGGTCCGGAGGTAAAGATTTATATATGGGAAGTCCTATTTTGGCCACCGGAAAATGTTCGGGATTTTTCGGTATTGTACCGGGAAGGTTCTAGAAGGTTCCGGAGTGGGGCCCACCTGCATGGGGGGACCCACATGAACGTGGGTAGTGGGGGCAAGGCCCCACACCCCTGGTCAAGGCGCACCAAGATCCCCCCTTAGAAGGAATAAGATCATATCCCGAAGGGATAAGATCAAGATCCCTCAAAAGGGGGGATAACAATCGGTGGGGAAGGGAAATGATGGGATTTCTTTCCCCCACCTTTGCCAACGCCCCAATGGACTTGGAGGGCAAGAAACCAGCCCCTCCACCCCTATATATAGTGGGGAGGCACATGGGAGCTGCACCCTAGCCCCTGGCGACTCCCTCTCCCTCCCGTGACACCTCTCCCTCTCGCTGAGCTTGGCGAAGCCCTGCCGAGATCCCGCTACTTCCACCACCATGTCGTCGTGCTGCTGGATCTCCATCAACTTATCCCCCCCTTGCTGGATCAAGAAGGAGGAGACGTCTCTCCCAACCATACGAGTGTTGAACGCGGAGGTGCCGTCCGTTCGACGTTAGGATCATCGGTGATCTGAATCACGGCGAGTATGACTCCATCAACCCCGTTCACTTGAACGCTTCCGCTCGCGATCTACAAGGGTATGTAGATGCACTCTCCCTCCCCTTGTTGCTAGATTACTCCATAGATTGATCTTGGTGATGCGTAGAAATTTTTTGAATTTATGTTATGATCCCCAACAGTGGCATCATGAGCCAGGTCTATGCGTAGTTTCTATGCACGAGTAGAACACAAAGTAGTTGTGGGCATCGATTTTGTCAATTTACTTGCCGTTACTAGTCTTATCTTGATTCGGCGGCATCGTGGGATGAAGCGGCCTGGACCGACCTTACACGAACACTTACGTGAGACAGGTTCCACCGACTGACATGCACTAGTTGCATAAGGTGGCTAGCGGGTGTCTGTCTCTCCCACTTTAGTCGGATCGGATTCAATGAAAAGGGTCCTTATGAAGGGTAAATAGAAATTGGCATATCACGTTGTGGTTTTGGCGTAGGTAAGAAACGTTCTTGCTAAGAAACCTATAATAGCCACGTAAAAATTTGCAACAACAATTAGAGGACGTCTAACTTGTTTTTGCAGCATATGCCGTGTGATGTGATATGGCCAAAAGGATGTGATGAATGATATATGTGATGTATGAGATTTACCATGTTCTTGTAATAGGAATCAAGACTTGCATGTCGATGAGTATGACAACCGGCAGGAGCCATATGAGTTGTCTTAATTTATTTATGACCTGCGTGTCAACTTAAACGTCATGTAATTACTTTACTTTATTGCTAAACCGTTAGCCATAGTAGTAGAAGTAATAGATGACGAGACAACTTCATGAAGACACGATGATGGAGATCATGATGATGGAGATCATGGTGTCATGCCGGTGACGATGATGATCATGGCGCCCCGAAGATGGAGATCAAGAGGAGCAAAATGATATTGGCCATATCATGTCACTATTTGATTGCATGTGATGTTTATCATGTTTTACATCTTATTTGCTTAGAACGACGGTAGCTAAAATAAGATGATCCCTCACAATAATTTCAAGAAAAGTGTTCCCCCTAACCGTGCACCGTTGCGAAGGTTCATTGTTTCGAAGCACCACGTGATGATCGGGTGTGATAGATTCTAACGTTCGAATACAACGGGTGTAAGCCAGATTTACACACGCAATACACTTAGGTTGACTTGACGAGCCTAGCATGTACAAACATGGCCTCAGAACACGGAAGACCGAAAGGTCGAACATGAGTCGTATAGAAGATACGATCAACATGAAGATGTTCACTGATGATGACTAGTTCGTCTCACGTGATGATCGGACACGGCCTAGTTGACTCGGATCATGTATCACTTAGATGACTATAGGGATGTCTATCTAAGTGGGAGTTCATTAAATAATCAGATGAACTTAATTATCATGAACATAGTCAAAAGGACTTTCCAAATTATGTCATAGCTTACGCTTTAGTTCTACTGTTTTAGATATGTTCCTAGAGAAAATTTAGTTGAAAGTTGATAGTAGCAATTATGCGGACTGGGTTCGTAAACAGAGGATTGTCCTCATTGCTGCGCAGAAGGATTATGTCCTTAATGCACCGCTCAGTGAGCTGAACCTCGAACGTCGGTTGTGGATGTTGCGAACATCTGACATACACATTTTGATGACTACATGATAGTTCAGTGCGTAATGCTAAATGGTTTAGAATTGAGGCACCAAAGACGTTTTTGAAACATCGCAGAACATATGAGATGTTCCAAGGACTGAAATTGGGATTTCAGGCTAGTGCCCACGTCAAGAGGTATGAGACCTTTGACAAGTTTCTTAAGCCTGCACACTAAGGAGAAAAGCTCAATCGTTGAGCATGTGCTCAGATTGTATGAGTACTACAATCGCTTGAATCGAGTGGGAGTTGATCTTCCAGATGAGATAGTGATGGTTCTCCAAAGTCACTGCCACCAAGCTACTAGAGCTTCGTGATGAACTATAACATATCAGGGATAGATATGATGATCCTTGAGCTATTCGCGACACTGCGAAAGTAGAAATCAAATAGGAGCATCAATTGTTGATAGTTAGTAAAACCACTAGTTTCAAGAAGGGCAAGGGCAAGAAAAGGATACTTCATTAAACGACAAATCAGTTGCTGCTCTAGTGAAGAAACCCAAAGTTGAACCCAAGCCCGAGACTAAGTGCTTCTGTAATAAGGGGAACGGTCACTGAAGCAGAACCACCCTAGATACTTGGTAGATGAGAAGGCTGGCAAGGTTGAAAGAAGAATGTATTGGACATACATTATATTAAATGTGTACTTTACTAGTACTCCTAGTAGCAGCAGGGTATTAGATACCGGTTCGGTTGCTAAGTGTTGGTAACTCGAAATGAAAGGCTATGGAATAAATGGAGACTAGTAAAAGGTGAGACGATGATATGTGTTGGAAGTGTTTCCAAGGTTGATGTGATCAAGCATCGCATGCTCCGTTTACCATCGGGATTGGTGTTATTTGATGTTTGTGTTGAGCATAGACATGATTGGATTATGTTTATCGCAATACAATTATTCATTTAAGGAGAATAATGGTTACTCTGTTTATTTGAATAATACCTTCAATGGTCTTGCACCTAAAATGAATGGTTTATCGAATCCCGATCGTAGTGATACACATGTTCATGCGAAAAGATATAAGATAGTAATGATAGTACCACATACTTGTGGCACTGCAATTTTAGTCACAATGGTATAGAACGCATGAAGAAGCTCCATGTTGATGGATCTTTGGACTCGCTTGATTTTGAATCACTTGAGACATGCAAATCATACCACATGAGCAAGATGACTGAAAGGCCTCGTTTTCAGTAAGATGGAACAAGAAAGCAACTTGTTGGAAGTAATACATCTTGATGTGTGCAGTCCAATGAGTGCTGAGGCATGTAGTGGATATCGTTATATTCTTACTTCACAGATGATTTGAGTAGATGCTAAGTATATTTACTTGATGAATCACGAGTCTGAATTATTGAAAGGTTCAAGTAATTTTAGGGTGAAGTTGAAGATCGTCGTGACAAGAGGATAAAATATCTATGATATGATCATAGAGATGAATATCTGAATTACGAGTTTGGCACAGAATTAAGACATTGTGGAAATTGTTTCACAACTAATACAGCCTAGAACACCATAGTGTGATGGTGTGTCCGAACATCATAACTGCACCCTATTGGATATGATGCATACCATGATGTCTCTTATCGAATTACCACGATAGTTTATGGGTTAGGCATTAGAGACAACCACATTCACTTTAAATAGGGCACCACGTAATTCCAATGAGATGACACCGTATGAACTATGGTTTAGAGAAACCTAAGCTGTCATTTCTTAAAAGTTTGGGGCTGCAACGCTTATGTGAAAAAGTTTCAGGATGATCAGCTCGAACTCAAAGCGGATAAATGCATCTTCATAGAGTACCCAAAACAGTTGGGTATACCTCCTGTCTCAGATCCGAAAGCAATAGGGATTGTTTCTAAAATCGGGTCCTTTCTCAAGGAAAAGTTTCTCTCGAAAGAATTGAGTGGGAGGATGGTGGAGACTTGATGAGGTTATTGAATCGTCACTTCAACCAGTGTATAGCAGGGCACAGGGAGTTGTTCCCGTGGCACCTACACCAATTGAAGTGGAAGCTTATGGTAGTGATCATGAAACTTCGGATCAAGTCACTACCAAACCTCGTAGGATGACAAGGATGCGTACTACTTCAGAGTGGTACGTAATCCTGTCTTGGAAGTCATGTTGCTAGACAACAATGAACCTACGAGCTATGGAGAAGCGATGGTGGGCCCGGATTCCGATGAATGGCTCGAGGCCATAAAATCCGAGAGAGGATCCATGTATGAAAACAAAGTGTAGACTTTGGCAGAACGGCTCGATGGTCGTAAGGCTGTTGAGTACAGATGGATTTTAAAAGGAAGACGGACAATGATGGTAAATGTCACCATTAAGAAAGCTCGACTTGTCATTAAGATGTTTTCCGACAAGTTCAAGGAGTTGACTGCGATGAGACTTTCTCACTCGTAGCGATGCTAAGAGTCTGTTGGAATTATGTTAGCGATTACTGCATTATTTATGAAATTGTGTAGATAGGATGTCAAAACATTGTTTCCTCGACGATTTTCTTGAGGAAAGGTTGTATGTGATACAACTGGAAGGTTTTGTCAATCCTGAAAGATGCTAACAAGTATGCAAAGCTCCAGCAATCCTTCTAAGGACTGGAATAAGCATCTCAGAGTTGGAATTTATGCTTTGATGAGATGATCAAAGATTTTGGGTTTATACAAAGTTTATGAGAAACTTGTATTTCCAAAGAAGTGAGTGGGAGCACTATAGAATTTCTGATGAGTATATGTTGTTGACATATTGTTGATCAGAAATGATGTAGAATTTTTGGAAAGCATATAGGGTTATTTGAAAAGTGTTTTTCAATGGAAAACCTGGATTAAGCTACTTGAACATTGAGAATCAAGATCTATAAGGATAGATCAAAACTCTTAATGGTACTTTCAAATGAGCACATACCTTGACATGATCTTGAAGGTGTTCAAGATGGATCAGTCAAAGAAGGAGTTCTTGCCTGAGTTGTAAGGTATGAAGTTAAGACTTAAAGCTCGACCACGGCAAAAGAAAGAGGAAGGACGAAGGTTGGCCCCTATGCTTTTGTCATAGGCTCTATACGGTATGCCATGCTGAGTACCGCACCTGATGTGTGCCTTGCCACATGTCTGGCAAGAGGGTACAAAGGTGATCTAGGAGTAGATCATCAGATAGCGGTCAAAATTATCCTTAGAGGAATAAGGATATGTTTCTCGGTTATGGAGGTGATAAAGAGTTCGACGTAAAGAGTTACGTCGATGCAAGCTTAACACCTATCCGGATAGCTCTGAGTAGAGATACCGGATACGTATAATGGAGCAACAATTTAGAATAGCTCCAAGTAGAACAGTTATTTGAAATGGCTCCAAATATAGCGTAGTAGCTGCATCTACAAGATGACATAGAGATTTCCGAAGTACATACGGATCAGAATGTTGCAGACCCGTTGACTAAAACCTCTCTCACAAGCATAACATGATCAAACCCAGAACTCTTGGGGTGTTAGTCACATGGGGATGTGACCTTGAGTGTTAATCACATGGCGACGTGAACTGGTTTATTGACTCTAGTGCAAGTGGGAGACTGTAGGAAATATGACCTAGAGGCAATAATAAATTAGTTATGATCGTATTTCCTTGTTCATGATAATCATTTATTATGCATGCTAGAATTGTATTGATAGGAAACTTAGATACATGTGTGGATACATAGACAACACCATGTCCCTAGTAAGCCTCTAGTTGACTAGCTCGTTGATCAATAGATGGTTACGGTTTCCTGACCATGGACATTGGATGTCGTTGATAACGGGATCACATCATTAGGAGAATGATGTGATGGACAAGACCCAATCCTAAGCCTAGCACAAGATCGTGTAGTTCGTTTGCTAAAGTTTTTCTAATGTCAAGTATCATTTCCTTAGACCATGAGATTGTGCAACTCCCGGATACCGTAGGAATGCTTTGGGTGTGCCAAACGTCACAACATAACTGGGTGGCTATAAAGGTGCACTACGGGTATCTCCGAAAGTGTCTGTTGGGTTGGCACGAATCGAGACTGGGATTTGTCACTCCGTGTGACGGAGAGGTATCTCTGGGCCCACTCGGTAGGACATCATCATAATGTGCACAATGTGATAAAGGAGTTTATCACGGGATGATGTGTTACGGAACGAGTAAAGAGACTTGCGGTAACGAGATTGAACAAGGTATCGGGATACCGACGATCGAATCTCGGGCAAGTACAATACAGATGGACAAAGGGAATTGAATACGGGATTGATTGAATCCTCGACATCATGGTTCATCCGATGAGATCATCGTGGAACATGTGGGAGCCAACATGGGTATCCAGATCCCGCTGTTGGTTATTAACCGGAGAGTCGTCTCGGTCATGTCTGCGTGTCTCCCAAACCCGTAGGATCTACACACTTAAGGTTCGGTGACGCTAGGGTTGTAGAGATATTAGTATGCGGTAACCCGAAAGTTGTTCAGAGTCCCGGATAAGATCCCGGACGTCACGAGGAGTTCCGGAATGGTCCGGAGGTAAATATTTATATATGGGAAGTCCTATTTTGGCCACCGGAAAATGTTCAGTATTTTTCGGTATTGTACTTGGAACGTTCTAGAAGGTTCCGGAGTGGGGCCCACCTGCATGGGGGGACCCACATGAACGTGGGTAGTGGGGGCAAGGCCCCACACCCCTGGTCAAGGCGCACCAAGATCCCCCCTTAGAAGGAATAAGATCATATCCCGAAGGGATAAGATCAAGATCCCTAAAAAGGGGGGGGGGTAACAATCGGTGGGGAAGGGAAATGATGGGATTTCTTTCCCCCACCTTTGTCAATGCCCCAATGGACTTGGAGGGCAAGAAACCAGCCCCTCAACCCCTATATATAGTGGGGAGGCACATGGGAGCCGCACCCTAGCCCCTGGCGACTCCCTCCCGTGACACCTCTCCCTCTCGCTGAGCTTGGCGAAGCCCTGCCGAGATCCCGCTACTTCCACCACCACGCCGTCGTGCTGCTGGATCTCCATCAACTTCTCCTCCCCCCTTGCTGGATCAATAAGGAGGAGATGTCTCTCCCAACCGTACGTGTGTTGAACGCGGAGGTGCCGTCCGTTCGGCGCTAGGATCATCGGTGATCTGGATCACGATGAGTATGACTCCATCAACCCCGTTCACTTGAACGCTTCCGCTCGCGATCTACAAGGGTATGTAGATGCACTCTCCTTCCCCTCGTTGCTAGATTAATCCATAGATTGATCTTGGTGATGCGTAGAAATTTTTTGAATTTCTGTTACGATCCCCAACAAAGAAGTCGACGGGGGCGGCGAAGAACAAGAGTCTTCATCGTGCTCGGGGCTGCCGTCGGGTTGGATCCAAGGAGATTGGATCCGATCTTCGCTTCGGCAGGAGGACTTGGATGATATGGCCGAGTTAGGGCTTATCGTCCATAAGTCTGTGCGTCTGCTGAGGGGGGAAACGGAGCAGCAGCCGTGACCGGGTGAGTGTGTTCTGCTCACCACTCATGTCGACCTCGGCTTCTCGCGTCCACCACATCCCTTCTTTCGAGGTTTCCTAAATTTCTTTGGTGCCCAACTCCACCATTTTACTCCCAATACCATCACATATCTTGCTGCATTCATGTCCATGTGTGAGAATTTCCTGGGGTGCGACCGCACTGGGGTCTTTTCAAGCACATCTTTACCATCCGATCCCAAACTTTGAAGAAAGCAAACTCGAACGACGAGAAGACCCATGTTATTTAGATGTGTGGGGGTCTGGGTATTCAGAAGAGGAAGAGGAGTTCTCTCCCTCCGATGACTCTTCCAGAGTCGGTCAGGGGCTGGCAGTCGACCTGGTTCTACTGCCAGGATATCACGACCCCAGGCCAGTCGACCGGGCTCCCCCCTTTCTCTTTTGACCGTGTTCAAACTCCATCTTCATTGAAAGTGACTGCTGTGGAGAAGGCGGAGACGGGCATGCTAGTCAAGAAAGTAGTCCAACTGATCAACCAAGGTGTCACCGACATGGACCTGCTCGAGGTGTTCCTCAGTCGGTGGATTCAACCTCTCCAAGCTCGTGACCATTCCATGTGGCTGTATTCCGGGACTGGTGACACTGCTCGGGTTCATCCGGAGGAGGTGGCGGCCAAAACAGTGTCCGAGTGGTTGATGAGTATCACCGGGAATAAGGACAACCCCAGAGGCGCTATGAGAGTCGACCCTTTCAGCGACAGCAACCTGCCAGACAAGGTCTGTGTCGGTGTACAAAAAGGGGGGTACACTTTTTGTACCTCTATAACTGTGCACGGGTAGTCTGAGCCACGGGCACCACCACACCAAGCACGGCAAGGGAGTTGAGCCAGGGTAAGACCGAAGCTCAAGGGAACTAGAACGACGCCAAGACCAAGACCACGAAGAGCAAAGGAGACGAAGCGGACTCCCCCGGCAAGATCCTTGCCGGGAGGCAGTTTTAGCGACCCCGACAAGGCCCTAGCCGCGGCGACTCGCCCAGCGCCTACGGAGTAAATCACCCTTGAGTCCACTGCCCCCAAGGGGCAAGGATTCGAGAGACATCCCCGTGGTGGCATGCAGATCTTTGTGAAGACATTCAAGATCAAATACGCACTAAGGAGACGACAACCATTGGCGGGGTCCCAGCCGAGGAAGACCACAAGGCCCCGGCAAGGATGGCAGCAGGCGCCTCGGCAAGACCCTTGCCGGGGCCCCGGCAAAGGCCCTTGCCGAGGACACCCGCAGGGCCACTATCAGGCCCACGCCAACTAAACCTCCACCACCGCATGCATGCAGCTACCGACCCAGCCAGCTGGGCAGGCACTTGCGTGGCGGCATGCAGATCTTCGTGAAGACCCACCACTGCGCCACCTCAGCTGCCTGCCTGCCTACGTGGCGTCGCAGGCATCGCTGGCCTGGGCGCGTGTCGACACAAGAAGGAGCGACGACGGACGAGACAGGTTTCTCCCCCGTCCCCGATAAAGCAAGGACACCTAAGCAAGACACATTAAATGCGCCTTGTCATGTAATGCGGAGGATAACCTCGCATCACTGTACCCTTTACACCTCCTGTGTGCCACTGTGGCAACCCCTTTTTCTATAAAAGGAGGCCCAAGGCGACCAGAGGAAGGATTCGGCTTTTTGGAGCTCCTCACGCCCCATAGCTAGCTCAAGAACACAAATATACAATCCACCAAAGAAGGAGTAGGGTTTTACGTATCCTCGCGGCCCGAACCTGGATAAACGAACCGTGTGTTATCTGTTTGATCCGCTCTTCTCACGACCCCGCGCCCCGCTAACCGTAGTAGGGATTCTTGTGATCCCATAGGTGTCGTTCCCACCGACATCTTTGGCGCGCCAGGTAGGGGGCGCAGTTGTGAGAATCGGCTTTAGTAGTTAGCCCGGCACTCCTTCATCTTCGTGACCCTTGGAGAAGAAAGGAGGCCAGAAGATCGACACTCGAGCGATTGCAAACAGAAGCTAAGTTGCACTGAACCCTTATTTGTACTACCCTTCTTATTTGAGGTTATTCCCCCCGGAGATGTCACGCCTTTGTATGAGAAACTTGCACGCCAGGGGGCTCTCCCACGATCGGCAACGCCCTTGCCCTATTTCGAGTCTGCTCAACAGCTCAAGCGGCTGCATCGAGAATGGCAGAGTAGCCTTCCGCGATCAATAACACTCTCAATTCTGACTCGAGTCAAGCTCGACAGTTCGAGCGGCCGCGTTCAGAACGGAAAGGTGGCTCGTCCGGCAGCACGCATACCCGGCAGGCCCATGGGGATCCGTCCCCAAAACGCCGCTAGGGGCTTCCGCGCCGGCGAGCCTACCCAATCGACGTAAGGCGCCCATACAAAGAGGAATTGAACGGGGAAATAACATGCATGAAAATTAAGAGTACTTCAAAGTTATATTACATCACATCATTGCTGCGGTTTTAACTAAAGATAAAATTTGTCTTGGTCGGGAACTCGCAGCGGCGAAGAAGAACGGGATGCTTAATCCCGGCGCTGGCCTTCCACCCTCTTGATTTCGTCGATGCGGTCGATGATGGGCTTGATGCGCTCCTTGAGCACTGTGAGGTCAGTACCATCTGACAAGCTATTCATCGCAGCCACGAAGTCAAGGTCGGGATTCCAGTACGCCATCTTGGTGAGGACCTTGGTCACGACCCTCCGGCAAAGTCGCTGGGCCTCCCCGGCCAGCGTGGCCGCCCTGTTGGAGTGAAGATAGGCCAAGGCTCCAAGGACGCCCTCGAAGAACTGGGTCAGCTTGGCGTTGACGGTCCCGCTGCGCTCAGGGGCATACCTCACGTTTGACATCCCCATGGTGGCCAACTGCAAGGTGACCCTGCGGCGACGACCTCCAGATGGCTGATCCACCTGTTCTCGCCCGCCACATATTCCTGGTGGGAGGCGGCCTCATTTTCCCGCAGCTGCTTCTCCTCCTCCAGGCTCCTGGTCAAGGTCTCCTCCCAAGCCCTGCTCTCCGACAACATCTTCTCGAGATCCTCCAGCTTCAGCTTGAGATCTCTGATGGAGTTTTGCGCTTCGGAGAGCTCCCCAGCCCTGCTGATGACCGCTCCTTGCGCCCTACCAAGGCGCTGTTGAGCGTACTCTTCTCATTGGACAGCTTGAGGGCCTACTCCTTCAGCTCGTCCCGCTCTGCCTCCAACTCCTTCACCTTGCCGGCATGGGCCAGAGCTTGGGCATCGAGTGCCTCTTTGTGCCTCTGCTCCAGCTCGCGAGTCCGTCGCATGACAAGGGCCTTGAGCTCCTCATCCTTGCCGCGGAGCGTTGCGGCAAGCTTCGCCTCACGCACGAAGAGGTCCTCTTCCTGGGAATCCAATGCGGCTTGATGCTGGTTCCGGGCGGCCTCGGCCGCGGTAGCCAAGTTCGCCGCCTTTTCCTGGGCCTTCTCGATGTCAGCCATCTTCATGGTGAGATCTACATCGCGCTTGGCCAATTCCTCCTGAAAGGCCCTCTGCTCCTCGCGAGTCTGGTGAAACCAGGTCTGCGTCTCAGCAACGCGCGCCTTGAAGTCCACCTCCGCGTTGTCCACCGTTGCCATCCTGGACTTGACCTTGTCCAGGCGGGCACGGTAGAGCACTTGGAGCTTTCGGAAATTGGCCCCCATGGCACGGAAAAGCTGCTCTTCTGGAGAACCATCGCCGCCAACGCCCGGCTCATCGACCACCTCGAGCCCGGTGGCGGCAAGCACCTCGCCGTCAAAGACTTCCCCTTCGACGGGCGCTCGGGAACTTGATGCCCCTGGAAGATGGACGAAAAGATCATCGCCCACCTTCAGATATCTGTCGGGGCCCGAGGTTAAGGAGGAGGGAGGATGATCATCAACCACCTCTTCCTCGGCAATGGCCCTGCCGGCCTCCCCGGTAGGCCCGCCGCTGGCGCACTCGGAAAAAGCCTCGCCAGTCGCTTTGGCGGCCCCCGCAGCGGTGTCCTCGGCAGCATCCTTGGCGGCCTCATCAGCGGCGGCCTCGTCAGCATCCCTGACGGCCTCCTCGGCGGCAATCCTATCGGCCTCCGCCGCGGCCTCCTCAGCAATATTCCCAACAACAGTATCCACGTCCTCCATACCTATTGAAGGAGGGCCTGGGTAGTAATGGGAGCATTGAAGCCAAGAAAAAGAATAAGGGAAAAACAGAGACGAAGGACAGGCGACTCACCAGTGCCAGGCTGTGAAGCAGAAGTCCCCTCCCCGCCGGCATTTGGCGCCGTGGCAGAGTCACTAGCGCCGAAGTTCCCCTCTTCCTCCATGGGTGTGGGCTCCATGCTTGATGCCCTTGCCAGGGACGCCCCTCGCGGCGGCGTAGTCGATGGGGTTGGTGTGTTGGGGGTAGCCCTCTGCGGCTCCTCCTGCTGCCGCTCCCCTCTTGCAAACCCGACAAGGTCAACACCACAGCATTGAACGCCTACCATGTGTCGAATAAGAGGAGGGTGACGAACTTACGCTGGGGGCTGTGCCGGGGGCTGCTGTCCGGGCTGCTCAACACCATCACTGGTGTCTTTGAAGCTCCAGCCGGGGGCTGACTGCTCGCCGAGCCCTTCGCCCTCTTCACCCTCTGGGCCAACGCCTCTGCATCCCTGCAAAAGCAAAAATGGATCAAGATAAGTGACTTAATTCAGGGGAATGGAAATGGCAGTAAGGAACGGAGTACTTACTCGTCATCCATCTCCTCCTCTTCCACCATTTTCCTTTTCCTCTCCGGGCTGAGAGGCCCAAGATCAAAAAGGAGCTCCACATCATCATCCGAGTCGACATCTGCCGGAGGAGGCGAAGAAGGCGGGGTTTGTGCGCGCCCAGATGAGGAAGGGACTGTTGTCTTGTTCTTCTCAGCGGCCTTCGTCAGCCTCTTCGCTGTCGTGGCCCTCGTGTGACGCCCGAACCCCTCCATGGTCAATTGAGGCCGCGTAGCCCTGCCGGGCCGGACAGGCTCGCCGGAGCCAGACCGCCGCAGGACTCACCCTCTTCCCCTGGCTGGCGTCGAGCCCACAGCCACATCCTCCTCCCCCGACGAATCATCGGCCGCATCTTCGACAAGCAGAGCCCCTGTGTCAGCGCTGCTAATCTCCCCAGAGGCCGCCGCCCACCGGGTGAGCTCCTCTTCCTCCGCAGCCATTGCGGCCTTGTCCTCCACGCCCCCGGCGCTGCCGGCCTCCATGGCAAGCTGCGCCTCCCTCGCCCTAGTGGCGATGTAGTCCAGCTCTGCCTGGGTGGTGTCCATGACAAGCCACCGCTCGGCGTCAGCATTGAGATATACCTCAATCAGGGTGTCAAAGAATTGCTGCACATCTGCATCCGTCGGCTCCTTCTAGCTCGGGACAGGGCCGTGCATGTTACAGTCCGGCATCATAGCAATGATCTCGGACCGGCGTGAATTATTGCACAACGGGACCACCCCCGCTGGCAACTTGAAAAACGGCCCCTTGATGGCCTTACCGACCTTTGCGGCAGCCCTCACGGCCTTGCCGGTCCGTTCGACCTCACCATCGCGACCCACATCAAGCTGAAAAAGCCGCTGGCAGAAGTGGGCATGCGCCATCACCATGAAATTGTGGTCAAGGCCAGGGCGGAGTCGCATAATGTCAGCCGGGTTCGTAAAGAGCCAGGCTGGCCTCCCCTTGTTGTGCAATGGGGCGATCCGGCAACGAATGAAGTCCGCCCCGATCATCTCAAGTGTGAGTCCAGCCCGAGTGAGCCGGAGAATCCTGGTGGTGGCGACAGTGAGCCTCCCATCGGCAACGTCGACGTCACTCCAATCGCTGTCGCGGACCGGCGGCACTTGGCAGACCTTGCAGAATTCCGGCGGGTCTTCATCTTCAATCCAGCACCAACGGCCACGCCATTCCTCCCACCTCTCCTTCATGGCACCGTCCGGGTACGCCCCCTTGGATCTTGGGATCCAGGTGATGCAACCAGAGACGACACCTCCCGGTTGGATTCGAGGGGAGAAATAATGGCGGAAGAGTGCCGTGTTGGGCTGCACCCCGGCAAAGCCTTCGCAAAGATGCGCGAAGAAAGCCATGCACGCCATCGTGTTCGGAGTAAAATCCAAGAGGAGAAAGCCGAAGGTGTGCATGATGTCGCAGAAAAAATCGGAAAAAGGGGGACATAACCCGCAAGAAAGGTAATCGACGAAAAAGGGATACCGATTTGGGGCAGGATCGGTGCAAGCGGCAGGAATGACGCGCGTCGCCGGATGTCCCGAATTCTCTCCCCCCGTCTTCACTCCCCATAGAGTCCTGAAGGAGGCCCGGAGCTCACGAACATCAACCGTCGAGGGGAAGAAGAAGGCGGATTTCGTCCGGTCCCCCGATAGCGCAATCTCCGACGGCTCCACAGTCCGAGCGCCCTTAGCCACCCCTTGCCCTTGGCAGATTTGGGCGCCATGGCGGCGAAGAAAGTTAGAGGATAGAGGGAGGGGGATGGTGAAGCAGCGACGACGGGCGACGGCGGAAGCTTAGGAAGGAAGGAAGAGAGGAAACGGCGGCTCTGAGATTGGAGAAGGCACGAGGAAAGAGGAGAAAGTGAGCGGCGCGCCCACGGTTAATCCTTCTTATCGGGGAAAATGCGGGCCGCCTCCTTTCACATTAACTGTGATGTGACGCATGCCCGCGGGAACCAACCCCGCGCATGCTGCCCACGTCACACGCGCCTCCCCATGCCGCGCCACGCGCGGGAGTCGTGGGAAGCGCAGCGCGCGAAGAATCTTACCACGGTAAAAACCGCCTCGCCTGCCCGCGCACCATTTCTGGGCCTAGCCCAATAGCGCGTTGCGCTTATGTGTGGCCCAGGCCCGGGGGCTCCTGTCGGTGTACAAAAAGGGGGGTACACTTTTTGTACCCCTATAACTATGCACGGGCAGTCTAAGCCACGGGCACCACCACACCAAGCACGACAAGGGAGGTGATCCAGGGTAAGACCGAAGCTCAAGGGAACTAGAACGACGCCAAGACCAAGACCACGAAGAGCAAAGGAGACGAAGCGGACTCCCTCGGCAAGATCCTTGCCGGGAGGCAGTTTTAGCGACCCCGGCAAGGCCCTTGCCGCGGCGACTCGCCCCGCGCCTACGGAGTAAATCACCCTTGAGTCCACTGCCCCCAAGGGGCAAGGATTCGGGAGACATCCCCGTGGTGGCATGCAGATCTTTGTGAAGACATTCAAGATCAGATACGCACTAAGGAGACGACAACCCTTGGCGGGGTCCCAGCCGAGGAAGACCACAAGGCCCCCGGCAAGCGCCTTGCGGGGGATGGCAGCAGGTGCCTCGGCAAGACCCTTGCCGGGGCCCCGGCAAAGGCCCTTGCCAAGGACACCCGCAGGGCCACCATCAGGCCCACGCCGACTAAACCTCCACCACCGCATGCATGCAGCTGCCGACCCAGCCAGCTGGGCAGACACCTGCGTGGCGGCATGCAGATCTTCGTGAAGACCCACCATTGCGCCACCTCAGCTGCCTGGCTACCTACGTGGCATCGCAGGCATCGCTGGCCAGGGCGTGTGTCGACACAAGAAGGAGCGGCGACGGACGAGACAGGTTTCTCCACCGTCCCCGATAAAGCAAGGACACCTAAGCAAGATGCATTAAATGCGCCTTGTCATGTAATGCGGAGGATAACCTCGCATCACTGTACCCTTTCCACCTCCTATGTGCCACTGTGGCAACCCCTTTTTCTATAAAAGGAGGCCCAAGGTGACCAGAGGAAGGATGCGGCTTTTTGGAGCTCCTCACGCCCCATAGCTAGCTCAAGAACACAAATATACAATCCACCAAAGCAGGAGCAGGGTTTTACGCATCCTCGCGGCCCGAACCTCTAAAAACAAACCATGTGCTATCTGTTTGATCCAGTCTTCTCACGACCCCGCGCCCCGCTAACCGTAGTAGGGATTCTTGTGATTCCATAGGTGTCATTCCCACCGACAGTCTGGTCATCACAACTGAGTTTTTGAACGTATTTTCCGACTGTTTGTAGGTCCGACTGACTTATGTTCGGTCCCTTGTTTCACAGATCTACACGGAGATGTATTCAATGCCCAATGGTGAACAAGCTCTGGAGCAAGACCAAGAGGGCGAGGACAGTGCCGAGGAGAGCGGCGAGTGGGAGTCCTCAGCTGACGATGATGATGACGAGAGCGACGAGTCGGACGATGAGGAAGTGGCCGACTCACCGCCTCGTTCTGAACATCGATCCAAGCTGCACCATGATCCCGTGAGCAGGCGCGGCAAAGCTGTGGCGTCGAATGCTCCACCTCACAAGCGCGCTCGGTCCTCGACTCCAGAATTGGCCGAGAAGGTCACCAAGCAGCCCAAAATTAATCTTTCGAAGGCTCGGAAGACCTTGCCTAGAATCAAGATGGACGTCCCTGTTGCCTTTGGGTAAGCGTTCTTCTCGTATTTTCTTGTTCCGACCGGTTTTCTTGTTCTGACCGAGTGGATGATGAACTTTTATAGCCCGACCTCAGCGGCAACTGATATGGACATTGACAAGACTCCAGGCGACGAGGAAACCGACGACGCCGTTACCTCCAAAGCCAGTAAGTCTGCCCGATTCGAATTTATTTGGTCGATTGGATGGTTTGCCAGTTATCCTTATGACTTTCTCTGTTTATTGCAGTTCCACGAGACATTGTTGTGCTCCCGGACGATGAAGAAGAAGTGCCGCTGAGAGGGAGGAGGAGGAAGGACAAGGAACTTGGCGGGAAGGCGCTTGAAGTCCAGGTTCTTCGGTCGACTGAGACGCTTGGGACGGCAATCGAGCGATCGACAGATCCGGCTCGAACCAACGTCACCTTTGCTGTTCCGTTGTCGTCTGATTGCCCATCAGGATCAGCTGCTTGGACTTCTGCTGCACCAATACAACTCCATGCTTAAGATCCGGCGGGTGCTTCGATTGCTCTGCCTTCATCACTTTTCACAGCATATCAAACTCCGGACGATCGACCGGCTGCTGCCAAGGAAGCTCTTCTTCAGTTGAATCTTGTGATGGGGCAGATGAAAGTGGTGCATGAGGCTAGTCAGGTAGTCTTCAATGCCGGAGGTGCTCTGCAAGCCAATGTACAGGTTAGTTGATTTCCAATCGACCATATTTCTTGTCTGATCACCCACTAGGGTGTGGCTGCTTTGAAATTGTATGTCTCTTTGTGTCGATTCGAGCTAAATCTTTGCAATAGTGGGGGCACGCTGAGTGCACCCACTGGGTGTAGTCCCCGAGACCATAGTTGACTGCGGGCGGTCGACTGTGGTCTGAAAATAGGAACTTTTTTTACAACTCGAGCTGGGCGGACCACGCCGAGTGGAACCAAAACTAGTGGAGGCACGCTGAGTGCACCCACTGGGTGTAGTCCCCGAGACCGTAGTTGGCTGCGGGCAGTCGACTGTGGTCTGAGAATCTGAACCTCTCTCTTTTTTTTACAAAATCACACTACAAAAAAAAATACACTTCCGTGATGATACGTGTTTGTCACAGTAGGTCGCTTTTTTTTGTCATGCATGTACATCCATGACAAATGTATGACAGAATCAAGATAGTCATACATGTGCTGTCGTAGAAGTGTTCCATGACATTACCAAAATTATCATCACAGAAGTGTCCACTTCCATGACGATAAATCGCGCGTCACAGAAGTGCTTTCGTCAAGGGTGACCGACACTTGGCATCCACCATAACGGAACGCCGTTAAGCTATCAGGTCGGGTTTTGGATCCGATAACCCGTTAACAGCCCCGACCAATGGGAAATTTCCACGTGTAAAATTCTTATTGGCCGGACGAAACACGTGTCAACTTGTTAGTGGGTCAGATAGGCGCCTATGATACGTCGACACGTGGCACGGCCCAACAAGTTTAAATGGGCCGGCCCAACTAAAGGCCCACAAGATTTTGCGGACCATAATGGGCCGGCCCAGCTAAAGGCCCATGAGATTTTGCGGACCATAATGGGCTGGCCGAGCTAAAGGCCCACAAGATTTTGCGGGCCATAATGGGCCGGCCCAGGTAAAGGGCCACAAGATTTTTGTGTGCCGTAATGGGCCGGCCCAGGTAAAGGCCCACAAGATTCTTGCGGATCATAATGGGCCAGCCTAGCTAAAGGCCCACGAGATTTCGCCGACATTAATGGGCCGACCCAGCTGTAGGCCCACAAGATTTTGAGGACCCTAGTAGGCCGGCCCATTAACTGCCTGCCATGTTTTGGGCCAAATGCCGGCCCATATTTGATCCGGTCCATTAATGGGCTGCCACGCTCCGCGCCTAATAGTGGCCCATATGAGATCCGGCCCGTTAAAGGCCTACCATGTTCTGGGCCAAATTACGGCCCAGATCAGGTTCGGCCCTTTAAGAGGCTTTGGGCTCAATTATGGCCCATATCAGATTCGGCCCGTCAACTGGACACTATGCTTTTGGGACCACTTGCTAAAGGCCCACTTAGTAATTCGGCCTGATATTAGTTTTGGCCTGTTAAGGGCCCGTTTAATATTTCGGCCCTATACTAATTTCAGCCTGTTAAAAGCCCGTCATATAGTTGGGCCTAACTACGGCCCGTTTGCATCCGGCCTGCTCGCAGCCGATATCTGATTGGGCCAAACAAGGACCGAGACAATTTTTCGGCCTGTTAAAAGCCCGTGATTTGATTCGCACAATCATGGGCCGGGGTTCATTTCGGGCTGCTGCCGGCCCATGAGCTGATCGGCATGTTTCAGGCCCAACCTACATCGTGATTGCATGACGGCCCGATTATGTACCGTAATTTTACGGTTTGGCCAGTTTACTGCGAAGACAGGATATATATACAGTAAAATAACTGCAGCATCATGAATAAGAAAAAAACCTAGACTATACAATAAAGAAATTACGGCATATTACATCCACTGGGCATCAAAGTTTGCCACTATGATAATAAAGCACAAGCAGACAGCAGATTACATACACTGGGCATCAAAGATCGCCACCAGTGCAAATAAACACGCCGACAAAATAATATACAAAACCAACAACACTTCAATAGAGTTCAAGAAAGGTTAGCCCTGCTGGGGAGCTGCAGCGCAAGTAGCTGAGCAAGATGATGAGACTGCGCTTGTTCAACACTTATATCTTCCTCACTCTGAAAGATAAACAAGCAGACAGATGACAGGTTTTGCACATAAAAGTATCAGTGCTGACAATTCATCACATTTCTTACTGACGAATAAAGTGACACAGTTTAAATTTGCATTAACACAATATGGTATTGTTCAGGTCAAGACATGGCAGGAAATGACATTGTGAAGGAGTTGGCAGCTTCATGACACCACTGGATTACAGATCAAGAACTCATAAGTATCAATGGTTAGTGTGCTGTCAATTTATACCATTTCAGATTGGCAAATAAAGAGACGGTTTAAATAATAGTAGAATGATATGACATTGTTCATAGTTAAGACATTGCAGAATATGACATTGTGCTGTAGAGGGTAGGTTCACCACACCACTGGATTACAGATGAAGAACAGAAGCATACATGAAGTGCAAAAGAAGATCACTTGCTCTGTATAGTTTAATTTACATGGTAGGAAGAAGGAACTTGGTTGTACAACTGAAAACTTAAATTGAGAAAGGACAAACTTTTGTTTATGAACTACATATAATGAACTTTAAACAAGCAATTTGATGCAAACACCAAAAATAAACAGTTGTTGCAGTCATGCCTAACCAAATATATACAACAAAGTTTGAAGGCTTGAGATGGACAAACTTACATTATTGGTGAAGACAGGCTCTATAAAGGCCTTGTCCATGCTAATGGGGGGGGGGCAATTCAAGAAGTTTACCATAGAATCTTCTTCAAAAGCATTGCCTTTATTCTACATTTTGTTAAGAGTAAATATAGATGTGATAATATACGAAAAAATGGAGAATATTTAAGATAAGATGAAGAGTGATGCTACATAACCACGTAGCTATAAATGTAAGTGCAGCGATACAGGCAAAAGGTACAGCCAAGAGCAATGCACAGCTAAACTTCTTCAGTACTGTCGGATCACGGGTTCCGACAGACCCTTAAGGTTCAAACTCTGGGGTGCGCGCGGAGATCGTGTCCTCTACCTCTTTGTCTCGCAAAGATCTAACTACTGCAAGAACAACACAAGAGACACAGGGTTTATACTAGTTCAGGCCACCATTGTGGTGTAATACCCTACTCTAGTTTGTGGTGGGTGGATTGCCTCTTGGGCTGATGATGAAGAACAGTACAAGGAAGAACAGCCTCGCGAGGGTCTGTTCTTGGCTAGGGGATGAACTGCTAGGGGGAGTTCAGTCGCCTTTCTCTCTCTCGCTGTGTGATGCTGCTTGGTCTGATCTCTAGCTGCCCACCTCCTTCTCTACCCTGGGGGTGGCTAGTCCTATTTATAGGCAAAGGCCCTGGGCCTCTTCCCAAATATTTGAGCGGGAAAGGCGCCAACAATTGGCCAATTTGAAGGGGAACATCTAGTACACTTATCCTGACTAAAGTTGGTCTTTGCCTGCCAAAGGCCCTGTCGTGACGCCGTCCTGGGCTCCATGGTGACCTCCTTCCCACCGTTGGACTGGTCTTGGTCTTGTTGCACCGAAATGGGTGCCTTTGCTTGATCCTCTTGCCTGCGCTTGCCCCCTTTGAACCAAAGAGGAAAGGGGAGACGCTGCGAGGGCTGGCGCCCGCCTGGCACCCTTGATCGTCATGGCTTACGTCATGGGCACCTCGTGAGGTACCCCACCTTGATCTCTCCGCCTCCTCGCGAGCCAGACTGAGGAGGCCGTGCTTGAGGAAGTGCCGTGTCGTCCGCCTCGCGAGGCTTGGCCCCTCGCGAGGGTCTTGAGTCTTGTGCTGATGAAGATGGGCCACGCTGGGCCCCCATTTGAGCCACGCCGCAGGCCGCAGGCAGGCAAGTCTGGGGACCCCCATTCCCAGAACGCCGACAGTAGCCCCCGGGCCCAAGGCGCGCATGGACTTGGCCGTGCTGAGAGGTGAAAGGGCAAGGGAGAAGCGCCGCGGGCCCTAACAGCCTGCGACCTTGGGCGCCGCGTGGCGGTTGATTGGACGTGGGCGCTTTTGCGACTGCGCTGGTTACTAAAGGCGTGGCACCCGCTCGGGCTCTGCTCTTCTCCTTCTTCATCCGCTGCTCAGATCCCCTTTCTTGCGCTTCTCCTCCCTTCCTCCGAGCTTCTAGATCTGCTCCATCTGCTTGACCTAGGTAGCCATGGCGCCTCGCCGGGCCCCGGCCGAAGCTCCTGCTCTGGACTCGCCCAACGTGTCGGAGGCGAGCCTCGCCCAACTGCACCGGATGGCGGCGGCGCAGGGCCTTGAAGGGGCGCAGGTGTTCAAGGTCGGCTCCGATACCCCTGAAGGCCAAGGGAGCACCTTCTATCCTTACTTCGTAAGCTCCATTACTGCGGGCCTGGTGCCTCCTTTCTCTGAGTTCTTCCTCGCCGTCCTCCGTCATTACAACTTGCAAGCTTTGCATCTCCACCCCAACTCCATCCTTCTTCTGGCGATCTTCGCCTACTACTGCGAGGCACATGTGGGGGTGCAGCCTTCAGTGGCCTTGCTGCGCCACTACTTCTACCTTCGGACCTCCAAAGGTTCCCCTTCTGCGTGCGCGGGCTTCGTCACGTGCGGCAGCGCCATGGCCATTTTGAATCCTGGGAAGAGGATCGAGGGCTTCCGGAGCAAGTGGGTTTTGGTGGACGCCGGGCGCGTCCACCCTCGGTTGGCCCTTCCCACGGAGCCACCCGTGAGCTCGGGCGACTGGTCCCGAGCGAAACTTACTGATCCCCGCGCGAAGTCGATGCTGGCGAAGATGGACGCCGATCTGAAGCCGGCCAGTATGGCGACGACGAAGCTGACCGGGGCGTCGCTGCTGAGGGAGTTCCTGGAGCACCAGCTGGGTCCGCTTCGGCAGTACTCTCCCCCGATGTGGAGGCCTCATCCGAGCCCCGCAGCTGTGGGTGAGGAGGATGTGACCGCGGTTCTCCAATCCTTGGTCGGGGGCGAGGTGGCAAGGTTGGAGGGTGCACCCTCGCCCCTGTTCCTTCACGACGATTGGGAGCAAGTGGTGAAATCCATGCCCGTCTTCAACGGGGATGGGCCCGTGCCCGTGGTGGCCCCGAGGAACTTGTGGACGTGTCTTCCGGCGACTCCAGCGGAGGAGCGGGCGAGGAGGAGGCGGGAGGGAGGTCTCGACTCCAAGGCGACTGACGAAGAGTCTAGGGCTCCCCCGCTCCAGCGCAAGCCCCCTGCTCTCCGCCTTTCGCTGAGCGATGATGATGATGAAGACATGCTAGGCAGCGGGAGCTCACCCCCAGTCCTGAAGAAGGGCAGGACTAGGTTGATTCCCCGCGGGTCCGCCCTAACTCCCGGGCGAACCACTGACGCGCCTTCTGCTTCCGAGGTCGACCCTTCCAGCCGGCTCTCAAGCTTCAAGTTTGGCAGGAGGCCGCTGGAGCTTTCTGGCGACGACCTGTAAGTGCTTGATCCTTGATCCTTGGTTTCTTGTTCCGCCGACGAGGCTTGATGATTACTTCTCTTGAGTAGGCTAGCGCCCACGGCGAAGAAGCTAAGGGGAGCTCCTGAGGCCCCAACTACGGCGACGCCTCCGCCCGCGGGGGAGGATGACCATGACGCGCGGGCCTCTCCCGCCCACTCGTCTTTGCAGGGCTTGGCTGATCTGGCTGGGGCCGCAGCCCCCGTGGCTCGATCGACCCCAGAGGTGCCTTTGTCTGGTGCTGCTGCTACGGCTGGGGAGGCGCAGCAGACTCCGCCTCGGGATACTGCAGCCTCGCCGCCGCTACCTTCTCCTCCCGTTCCACCGGCCGCTGCTTCCGCGACCCCTCCTGCTGCCTTGGAGCGTACTAATGTTTCTCTGCCTTCTTCATCCATCCTAGAGCGGGCTGTTGCTGAACTGGACCGGCTGCGGCAGGATCTTCTAGGCGCCGACCCTCGCCTGGTGGCCGGGCGTCTAGAGCTGGCTTCGGGGTGGATTTGCTCTGATGCCTCGATCCGGGCGGCACTGATTCAGGACTCAACGGCCTGTGACGGAGAGAGGGAGGCCACCCTCGAGGCGAAGGCTGCCCGAGATGCCGCCCTGGGGGAGGTGGTTGGAGTCCGCGGCCGCTGCAAGGAGCTGGAGGACGAGCTGCAAGGCCTGCGAAGCCAGCTTGCGGAAGAAGTCCACCTCCGCCAAGAGCAGGAGAAGGGGGTGAAGGTGCGCGAGGCGGCGCTCGAGGAGCGGGAGGCCAAGCTCAAGAAGCGCCGCGGCCACTTGGGCGCGCTGAAGAAGGAGCTGGCGGAGACGAAAGTCGAGCAGGACGCCAAGGCCCGGGTCCTCGCCGAGGACCGTGTAGCCTTCGCGGACATGGAGAAAGGTGCCCGCGCTTCGCTGAAGACGCTCTACGAGTGCGGCCTGAACAGCTCGCTAGCCCGTGATGGGGATGGCCCCGCCAAGATGCTTCCCTTCTTGGTGAAGGCTCTTGGAGATGTCGCCCTTGCTCTCGCCCCCACGGCTGAGGCCGAGGCGCGTGTCCTGTCTTCTGCCGCGCTGACACGGGTCTTCGCCCACGTCTACCTTCGCGATCCCAGCGCCGACCTCGACAGCCTGCTGGAGCCGGTGAGCGGCAAGGGTGCCGCCGCCGCTGTCGAAGCCGTGAAGGGGCGTGCGGAGGCGCTGCTGGGGAAGTTCCGGGCCTTCAGCACCAAGCCGAAGCGAGGCGCTGCCGGCCCTGCTGCTCCGCCAGGCGAAGCCACTCCATGCAACCCCACCGCCGACAAGTGACCTTGCTATCGTTCCTGTTCTTCTTCTGATTCCTACACATGCACGACGCCTCGGGGAGGCATTTAAATTTGCGTTTGGTACTAAGGCGACAGCATGGGTTGTAATATTTGCTTTTAAGTTCCTTGGATTTTATGTTCTCCTTCCCTACTTGCTTGCGTTCTACGCCGGCAGAGCCCGGCCCCGCGCGTGCCTCACCCAGCATCAGCCCCGACCGGAAACCAGGACGGGACCAAAGGAGTGAGGGGCTACGTGACAAGTTAGGCTCCTGAGTCGCGATGCTCAAGAGTCCCCCTTGGCGCGCGAAGAACAAGTAGGGAAGCGCGATGTAGGTGTGTCTTCCGTTCTACGTCTGCAGAGCCCGACTCCGCGCGTACCTCACCCAGCATAGCCTTTCGGAACTAAGGAGTGAGGGGCTACGGAGCCAGTTAGGCTCCTGAGTCGCGATGCTCAGGAGTCCCCCTTGATGCGCAAACAGCAGGTGATGAGATGAAATGTAGGCGGGACTACCGTTCTACGTCTGCAGAGCCCGACTCCGCGCGTACCTCACCCAGCATAGCCATTCGGAACTAAGGAGTGAGGGGCTACGGAGCCAGATAGGCTCCTGAGTCGCGATGCTCAGGAGTCCCTCTTGACGCGCAAACGGCCTTTGTACCTTGGCTCCGCTCGGGGAGAGACGCGCGACGAACCAGGCCCGAGAGGCCTGGCTAGGGTGTACGGCTGGGCGTGACCCAGTCGTAGCCCCCGTGCCCAGCCCCCTCGCGCGGCGCTCCCGGGGGGAGGCGTTGCGACGAGGCCGGCCACTGAGCTCTGGGCTCCTTGAGGTTAACGCGGCCCGGAGGCCACCCTCAGTTGTTTATCACCAGCACGGAGCATAGCGCTTCCGTATGTGTACGGGCATAGCCACTCCTCGGCAGTGTCGTCAGCCAGCGCGGAGCATGGTGCTTCCACTGGTACGTGGGAGGGGGATCCCCTCCGGGAGGAGCCCCCGGGGCGTGTACAGCCCCGCCCTGACACGTGGCTGGCACGGTAGAGCTATGTGAGGTGTATCTGGGCACCCGTGAGCCAGCGCGGGACTCACGAGGCCCTACCTCTAGGAGGGTTGCGCCTGGCACTGGGCCGTATCTTGAAATGTGCTCCTGCAAAATTTGGTTAGATGTCGGCACTCTACGTCCTCGGGTCCCGGCCCTCGAGCTTGTCTCAGCCGTCGCTGGTATGCCAGGTCGCGATGCCGTGGACAAGACCAGACGATGAGTGCTGGAGAGCCAGTAAGAGCCCTGAGTCGCGATGCTCAGGCGCCCCCCCCCTTGACGTGCAAGTGATCGACATGGAGAAGGACAGGTGCCGTGGATGGCATTGAGTAATCAAGCATGATAGGCGAAATGCATAATTGGAAATAAACGCGGAGGGGATACACGCCGCTGGGCCTAGCCCGAGCGGCCTGGGGATGATGCAGCCCGAGGGGCGCCCCCAGCAAAGCAAGCTAACGACTAAAGAAATGAAAAAGGGATACATGCCACAGGGACGAACCCACGCGGCCTGGGATTGATGCAACGCTGGGAGGGCGCTCCCAGCTGGGAATGAAACTCGAAAGATGTCACCTGAAGATGTCGCCGACGAAGTGGTGTTGGTGTAGCAGACTCGGTGGGCTACGGAAGCCGATCCTCACGATCCCCCTGGCCCTGGGGCCTCGGGAGGCTCCGGAGGCACGGGTGGCTCCTCATGAGCTGTCCCCATCTCCACCAGAGCCGCAGAACGCCTATCTCCTTACGCCTCCAAGATGCTCCTCATGAGGCGCTGGTACGCCGCAGCCATGCTCGACAGGCCGTAAGGCATGCGAACATAGCTGTGGGGCGGCCCTCTGCAGCACCCCACTTGGGAGGGCCAGAGGCGCTCCGTCGTGGCGATTCGATTAAGCCCTGGTACGTCAACGCAGACGCGCAACCCACCATCCTCGCCCGAATGGGGAGTCACAGCCGATGGGCGGCGGCAACCTCTCATGATCCTTGACTCCTGTACTTCTTGAATGGCCTTGCTAACGAACTCCTGCTGGTCTGACCTTCCTTGCCTGGCTCCTTTCCAAGGGAAACGTGCTTCGAAGCACGCCTCCACATGGTGCCCAAGCGCCTCCCTCGCGACCCTAGCAAGGTCGGTGGCCCTCCAGGTGAGAGCCCCCGAGCCTTGCCGGAGGAGGGCGCCGGGCGCGCTTTCCTATGCGATGGAAGGAGGGTCCCCCTGGGCAGACACGGGCCCTGGGGGGCCCGCCTCCTGAGGGGTCGAGCCTGATGACGTCTTCTTCTTCTTGGGGGTGGTCTCAGGAAGCCTCCTGCTTCCGCGATCTGGGTCTTCTAGCAACGCGGCCTGAAAGGCTCGCTCCAGGGAATACACTGCATCCTTCTCTTCACAGGGCACCATGATGACGCCGCCACTTCCTGGCATCTTGAGGACGTTGTAGCCGTGGTGAGTCGCGGCCATGAACTTGGCCAGCGCTGGGTACCCGAGGATGGCGTTATACGGCAGGCGGATGTGAGCGACGTCGAAGTCGATGAGCTCGGTGCGGTAGTTGCTGCGGGCCCCGAAGGTGATTGGGAGGCGGACCTGCCCGATCAGGACTGTGGAACCGTCGGTGACTCCGGAGAAAGGCTTGGTTGGCTGAAGCTGGTCATAGGGCACTTGGAGGTTGTTGAATGTTTCCACGGACAAGACATTGAGCCCTGCCCCTCCGTCGATGAGGGTCCTGGTGACTAGAACATTGCTGATGACTGGGGAACAGAGCATCGGGAGCACTCCGGCTGTGGCTGCGCACTTGAGCTGGTCTGTTGAGCTGAACGTGATGGTGCAAGCCGACCACCTGAGGGGACGCGTTGCTTCGAGCTTGGGGAGAACTACATTCACTTTGCGGGCAAACTGCTTGAAGATACGCTGAGAGGCTGGGGCTTGGGCTCCGCCTAGGATGCAGGCGATAGCGCGCGGCTCTTGGAAGCCCCCAGCCCCCTCGTCTTGGTGACGGTCGTCATTCCTTCTTGGCTGAGGCGGCAGCGGCGGCAGGCCTGGGTTGCCATGAGGGCGGTCCTCACGAGGCTGATCCCTCCAGTCCCCCTCGCGATGCGGGTCACGCCAGCGGTCCTCGCGAGGTTGGTCGCGCCAGCCTTGGCGTGGGCCGCGATCTTCCCAGCGTCCTGGGTTCCTTCCTCCTCCTCGGCCGTAGCCCCGGTCAGTATGGTCAGGGCGTCGGCCGACTCTTCCTTCTCGCACGGCGCGGAGTTCTTGGCATTCGTTGGTGTTGTGGGTGTGGAGGTCATGGTACACACAGTACCGGCTGCCCCTGGAGGATTCGGGCAGCTCCTTGCCCCGCTTGGTGTCCGGCTCTGCCGCGAGCACGGCAGCCCCCTTGCGCTTCACGTCCTTGGCCTTGGGCTTCTTCTCTTCTGGATCTGCGGCAGGCAGCTCGAGGAGGGAGAGGCGTCCCTCCTCAGTCCTGGCGCACTTGGTCGCCAGGTTGAACAGCTCCAGGGAGGTGCAGAGATCTTCATGCATCGCCAACTCTTCCTTCATCTTGACGTCGCGCACGCCATCGGAGAAGATTGAAATGATGGCTTCCTCGGACACCCTGGGGATCTTGAGGCGCGCACTGTTGAAGCGCTGGATGTACTTTTGCAGGGTCTCCCCAGGTTGCTGCTTGATGCGGCGCATGTCACTCACGGCGGGAGGCTGGTCGCGGGTACCTTGGAAGTTGGCGATGAAGCGAGTACGCATCTGGTCCCAGGAGGAGATCGTGCCTGGGGCCAGGTTCAGGAGCCAAGTGCGAGCACCTTCCTTCAGCGCCATGGGGAACCAGTTGGCCATGACCTTTTCGTCCCCGCTGGCAGCTTCGATTCCCAGCTCGTAGAGCTGGAGGAACTCTGTGGGGCCAGTCGTGCCATCGTAGCAAGGAGGCAGGTCCGGCTTGAACTTGCCGGGCCATGCGACGCCGCGCAGTTCGGCGGTGTTGGCGCGGCAACCTGCGGTGACTGTGAGAGGTTTTGGTTGAGGGAGAGCTTGGCCTTGCGGGTCCCCTTGCGCTGCTGCTGGGAGCAGCGCGGGGTCTTGACGCGCCGGAGCCGGAGCGGGGTCTCGGCGAACCGGAGCTGGGAGCGCCCGGGCGGCCTCTTGCGGTCGCGGGACTTCTTGGCAGCTCCGCTCCTGCTGGGCTGGCGCTTGACGGAGCGGGTTCCGCCCAGGGGCTGCACGCCTTGGGCCATGGCGTCTTCTTGGAGAGGAGGCGGCTGGAATGCCCCTGGAGCTTCATTGCCCACGTGGGGCGGAGTGCGGCGCAGCAGTGCGGACGGCGCGGGAGAGCCCCTTGCGGCGCGGACGAGCTCGGCGACGCGGTCGAGCCACTCCTCGTAGACGTCGTCGACGGGGCGGTAGCGCAGGAGCTCCTTCGCCGCGATGAGCGCAGCTCGAGCCTCCAAGGGCGCGCGGAGCGCGTGGGACGAAGAGGCGGCCGGGGTGAGCGACGGAGTAGCGGTGCAGCCGTCTCGCCGCACGTACGGGTGCTGAGAGGATGCTTGCTGCTCGTTCCCCGCCGGGCCGGTGGCGGCGTTGACGGCGGGCGACAGGGAACGACGAGGACGCCCACCGACGGGGGCCGTCTGGACGACACGGGAAGCGATGGCGGCCCGGCGCTCAGCGCGGGCCCGACGAGCATCGGACATGGATGCGACGGTCGGAGGAGAACGGAGCGGTGGAAGACAGATTCCGGCGCACCCCTACCTGGCGCGCCAAAATGTCGGATCACGGGTTCCGGCAGACCCTTAAGGTTTGAACTCTGGGGTGCGCGTGGAGATCGTGTCCTCTGCCTCTCCGTCTCGCAAAGATCTAACTACTGCAAGAACAACACAAGAGACACAGGGTTTATACTAGTTCGGGCCACCATTGTGGTGTAATACCCTACTCTAGTTTGTGGTGGGTGGATTGCCTCTTGGGCTGATGATGAAGAATACTACAAGGAAGAACAGCCTCGCGAGGGTCTGTTCTTGGCTAGGGGATGAACTGCTAGGGGGAGTTCAATCGCCCTTCTCTCTCTGTGTGTGTGTGATGCTGCTTGGTCTGATCTCTAGCTGCCCACCTCCTTCTCTACCCTGGGGGTGGCTAGTCCTATTTATAGGCAAAGGCCCTGGGCCTCTTCCCAAATATTTGAGTGGGAAGGGCGCCAACAATTGGCCAATTCGAAGGGGAACATCTAGTACACTTATCCTGACTAAAGTTGATCTTCGCCTGCCAAAGGCCCTATGGTGACGCCGTCCTGGGCTCCATGGTGACCTCCTTCCCACCGTTGGACTGGTCTTGGTCTCGTTGCACCGAAATGGGTGCCTTTGCTTGATTCTCTCGCCTGCGCTTGCCCCCTTTGCACCAAAGAGGAAAGGGGAGACGCTGCGAGGGCTGGCGCCCGCCTGGCACCCTTGATCGTCATGGCTTGCGTCATGGGCACCTTGTGAGGTACCCCACCTTGATCTCTCCGCCTCCTCGCGAGCCAGCCTGAGGAGGCCGTGCTTGAGGAAGCGCCGTGTCGTCCGCCTCGCGAGGCTTGGCCCCTCACGAGGGTCTTGAGTCTTGTGCTGATGAAGATGGGCCATGCTGGGCCCCCATTTGAGCCACGCTGCAGGCCGGAGGCAGGCATGTCTGGGGACCCCCTTTCCTAGAACGCCGACAAGTACCAACCTTATGGTAAGAGTAAATATAGATCTGATGTGTACAAAATGGAGGGAAAAGGAAAATAAGCTGTTGAGTGATGGTACATGAACATCTACCTATCATTATAAGTACACTGATATAGGACAGCATGTACTTACAAGAACAATGCAGAGCTAAAAAAACATTGGCATTGGATATATTCTACACTAATGTAACCATTCATACAGATCAGATAATTTGGAGCAAACAATTGATAAGCAAGCTATCATGCATACTGCTGTCACATAATGAACCAGGTATGTATGCAAGTACAGTGATACAGGACAACAGGTACTAACAAGAGAAAAGCAGCGCGCAACATATTTGCGATATCCTGTCGTTCTTGTCAAACCGGAATTCTTCTTCGAGAAGATTTCCTGCAAAAAATATCTGTAAGGCACATGCGGAAAAGTAGAAGTTCAAATTGTCATGTGATTTCATAGACAGTACCTCATCCTGGGAACGAGACCAGTGCATAACAAGGTTTTTCCATTCAATGTCTTCTAAATTTAGCACCGGAGACTTCACCAGAAATTCATTTATAGACTTGCCATCAAAGTGTGATTTCCTCAGGTAACACCGATACTGCTGCAATGCTTCCTTGAAAAGCACAAGCAAGCTTTGCTCGTCATGACTATCCAGATTGACCCTCGCCTAGTTACAACAATGTAATGTAAATCATTGATGTGTTCAATCAGCAGAAAACAGGAAAATAATAACCATGAATATAGCACTTACACGTAAGTTGGACAGGAAGATGTGAAAATGGTGTTTGTCTTCATAGTAATCTTCCCATGATGGGAATATATGCACGTAGTCCCTAACAGCATTGAAAGCATTGTCTTTTAAACTGGGAATAAATGGAATGGGGTTCCAATCTGCAGGAATTGGCCGTCTCTGCAGTTGGGATAGGTCTTCGGTCGGTGGACTCGCTGTACTTTTTGCTGGAGTGGGATTTTTCTGTGGTACAGCTGGTGCTATGGCAAATGAAATCGGTATACCTTTTGCTGGAGTGCAGGTCCTGTGTAGTGGGGCTAGTGGTGTGGCCAGTGAAGTATGGGTACAGTCTGCTAGAGTCGGTCCTACGTTTTGTGTCACTGGTTGTACAGCCAATATAAGTGGGGTGATGTCTGATTTCTCCGGCACCACCACGTTTTTCAAGGACTTTGCTGGTGCTCCTTCAGGTTCGGCAATCACCCTCTTCCTTTTTGCTGTCTGATGCACAAGAACAACATTTGAGTGAAAAAACATGGTATGATGACAGATGGAATATGTATTGATAATGGATGGGCATGTCATCTCGACATATATGATGAGTAAACTAAGCAGATGGCGGTGCAACAAAGTAGAAGAAATGCAAGATACGCGCAATCAGTAAAAGCTTGCCAAATTAAAACAGGCACCTTGATGGGTGAACAGGACAGGCCATCTGCCTTTGACTCCTCGAGGTTAGAATAGTCATTAGGATGATATTCTGAACAAGAATCAACAGGTGGGGAGCGTACGAGTTTCATTGCTTCCAGAATGGCACTCAATGCCTTGGTGCCAATTTTGTAAGTCATTGAAGTGTTCCACAATATTCTTCTGATGCACGGATTCTGATATTCACTGTAATTGCGTATGATATCTAAGAACCATGAAAACATAAATAGTTGTGAGATTATCCTTGTAATGCAGATGATATTCTAATATAGGGGCGCCCCTGTAGACACTTGTGTGCTATCACTGGATTCTGATGAGAGAGCTCATGTGTGCTGTAATATGGTGCGTGCATTTATATAATCTGGCACAAGTACACAAAAAAATAGGCTCCAGAAGTAAGGATAGCTGGCAGATGATAGGTTCATAATATACTGTATAGAGAGTTTATTGCCAAACATTGATAACAAGAGCACACAGCAACTAGGCAGATCATAGTGTACATAACAGGGGTACACCATAACCAGGATATATAAATCGGGAAAGTGGAACTGGCTGGAAATTACGGTGTTGTATTGCCGCTAGTAATTGAAAGCCTATCGATCACGTACAGGCCAGCTCTATCAGTTGTTGACTGTAGATGTCCCTGCTCCCCTTCCTGACAAGGAACATACTATGCTTCCCATATAGAACACCGCACGGGCCGCCGGCCGAACCACCGGCCCCACCGCCTGTGTTCCTCCGCCACCCCCACCCCCACCCCCACCCCCACCTGCGTCGAGTTTTCTTCGTTCGACGAGGCCCCACCACCGCTCCCCACAACCACCGTCCCCACCCGAGCCCCTTCGATCGCACCGGCAAACTCCGGCGAGCTCTGAAAAATCGACTGACCCAATTTTGAAATTTAGTCTACTATGATTTAACTAGTGTCGAATATAAAAGGGGAAAACCATAAGCATTGCGAGTATGGTGTTGAGCGTGCCATGGCGGATCTGAAGGTGCAAACCGGACAAAGACAACTTTGCAACCAAGACAAGAAATCAGAGTAAAGCAGTGGCGATCTATTTTCTTGCTGCGATAAATAAGTTGAGCAGATACGAAAGAGTACCGCCTCTAGTGCGGCGCCGTGTACGCATCTGCTGAGAATTTGACGGTGCTGCAGTAGCGATGGTTGTCGGCAGCGTGGAAGCAGATCTAGGAGGGTAGACGGTGGCGGCGGGGCGCGGTGGACGAGACAGTCGTAGGAGCGGCGCCGGCAAGGTGGACGACGGCGGGGATGAAGGGAGAGGATGGGATGCAAGGATCCGGTCCGAAGCCGTGGATGAGAGAGGTCGATCTCTTGTAATGGACGGTGGCGTCGGGGTATCAGCTCCGGCATGGTGGAGGAGGACGGCGGTGGATGGGGTGGCGGATGGCGGCGGCGGACGGGGGAGGGTGGGTGGAGAGGGTGTTTTGGCGCCCACGGAGTACGAATGGGGAAAAGGGAGGTAGAGAGGAAGGGGGAACCATGTATTCAGGGCGCGCTTGTCTCAAATGCGAGGAAATTTACAAACTTAGCCCCCGTTTCAAATTTCTACTACATCACAGCAACACTAGTCGGTTGGGGATAGGACGTTAATCTCGCATACACCGAATATTTGCTGACGAGAGTTTCTTTTTGGCGGCCACCGTGTATGAATATGAATCGGGGAGGGAGTCGATTTCGGCCGAGGATACACTGTGTTTTGGTGCCCACCGTGTATGAATCCGGGTGAGAGGCGGTTACGTCACGTTTGGGTGAAATTACAAACATACCCCTATCGAAACCTATAGAAATCAAGCATATAGGCTTTGCGTGGTAGGGATATGCAATAGTGATTTCCATATCGCAGATTTTGGTTTCGAGCGGTTACTGCGACTTTCCCCGCTTCGTTCAAATTTTGCAGAGTGCACGTTTACCGTGCCAACTCAATTCGAATCCCGTTTGTATTCTATTTTTTTCCGGGCGGGATCCATTTTCAATTGGAATACATTCTATATACATCATTTTTGTATATATACTTTCAAAAGCACAACACCATTTATACATAAATATGGTTTACAAATGGCATGATCTCAGATTCATAAGGTTGTATCCATCAATTTGGATTTTCAAATTTGAAACCACTTTATGTTGAAATCCAATGTTTGCATTCCTCGCTAACTGTCTCGAATTAATGTGTGTTTCATGCCGGTTTTTTTACTTCTCAAACATGTATAATGTGTTTCACACACGCAACATATAGTGTAATCCCATTTAGACATTAATTGCATATAAACCATGCATTGTTTGTAATTGAAGAATCTATTGAAAGTGCAACTATCCCTAGGTGGTTTTGGTAATTCATAACAACATATAGCTCATTGAGCTAATGCTATGCCAAGACAATTATTTCAGGAAAGCTCAATGATTGGCATGGCATGGATGGTGAAAGTGGAACCCTCAAAATGCTAAGGACAAAGGATTGGCTCAAGCTCAAAAGCTCAAGACTCTTCATTTTACATTTTAGTGATCCAAGATCACATTGAGTCAATAGGAAAAGCCAATACTATCAAGGAGGGATGAGGTGTTGCTTAATGAGCCTTTTGCTTCATGTGCTTAATGATAACTATTCGGTCTCACCGAAAGAGCGGATCGGTCCCACCGAGATTGCAATGTAAACTCTCTGTTTCCCTTTTGTAACTTTTCGGTCTCACTAAAAGAGCAAATCGGTCCCACCGAGTTTACCTGACCAACTCTCTGGTTAGCCTATTACCAAAATCGGTCTCACCAAGTTTGTGTAATCGGTCTCACTGAGATTACATTATGCCCTAACCCTAACCATATCGGTCCTACCGAGTTGCATGTCAGTCCCACCGAAAATCTCTAACGGTCACTAGGTTTACTGTTTCGGTCCGACCGAGTTTGTTGATTCGGTCCCACCGAGATTGGTAAATTGTGTGTAACGGTTGGATTTTGTGTGGAGGCTATATATACCCCTCCACCTCCTCTTCATTCGTGAAGAGAGCCATCAAAACACATCTACACTTCCAACTCATATGTTCTGAGAGAGAACCACCTACCCTTGTGTTGAGGCCAAGATATTCCATTCCTACCATATGTATCTTGATCTCTAGCCTTCCCAAGTTGCTTTCCACTCAAATCTTCTTTCCACCAAATCCAAATCCTGTGAGAGAGAGTTGAGTGTTGGGGAGACTATCATTTGAAGAACAAGAGCAAGGAGTTCATCATTAACACACCATTTGTTACTTCTTGGAGAGTGGTGTCTCCTAGATTGGCTAGGTGTCACTTGGGAGCCTCCGACAAGATTGTGGAGTTGAACCAAGGAGTTTGTAAGGGCAAGGAGATCGCCTACTTCGTTAAGATCTACCGCTAGTGAGGCAAGTCCTTCGTGGGCGATGGCCATGGTGGGATAGACAAGGTTGCTTCTTCGTGGACCCTTCGTGGGTGGAGCCCTCCGTGGACTCGCGCAACCCTTACCCTTCGTGGGTTGAAGTCTCCATCAACGTGGATGTAGGATAGCACCACCTATCCGAACCACGGGAAAAACATCCGTGTCTCCAATTGCGTTTGAATTCTCCAAACCCTTCCCTTTACATTCTTGCAAGTTGCATGCTTTACTTTCCGCTACCTATATACTCTTTGCATGCATGCTTGAATTGTGTGATGATTGCTTGACTTGTCCTAAAGTTGCTAAAATCTGCCAAGAAATAAAATTGGGAAAAGGTTAAGTTTTTATTTGGTCAAGTAGTCTAATCACCCCCCTCTAGACATACTTCCGATCCTACAAGTGGTATCAGAGCTTTGGTCTCCATTTGCTTTGATTTCCATAGCTTTTGGTGGTCATAGCCTTGGTTTCACAACCTAGGAGAGTATGGCGTCTAGCGAGGGAAATTATCACCGTAGAGGTCCTTACATTGATGGTACTAATTTTGCTAGTTGGAAATATAAAATGAAAATGCATATTCTTGGACATAACCCCGCCGTTTGGGCTATTGTGTGTGTTGGTTTGCAAGGTGACTTCTTCGATGGGAAAGAACCAAACTGTGAAGCTACCGCGGATGAGTTGAAGATGCTACAATACAACGCTCAAGCTTGTGATATTCTCTTCAACGGATTGTGCGCCGAAGAATTCAACAAAATCAGCCGTCTTGAGAATGCAAAGGAGATTTGGGATACTTTGATTGATATGCACGAAGGTACCGACTCCGTCAAGGAATCCAAATTGGATGTGCTTCAAAGTCAACTTGAAAGGTTCAAAATGAAGGATGGTGAAGGTGTCGATGAAATGTACTCTAGGCTTGCTCTCATCACAAACGAGATTGCCGGCTTAGGGAGTGAAGAGATGACCGATAGATTCATCATCAAGAAGATCCTAAGAGCCTTGGATGGAAAATATGATACCGTGTGCACATTGATCCAAATGATGCCCAATTACAAAGATCTCAAGCCAACGGAGGTCATTGGAAGAATTGTTGCTCATGAGATGTCGCTCAAGGATAAAGAGGAACTTCACAACAAATCAAGTGGTGCTTACAAAGCCTCATGTGAAGCCCCCACATCATCAAGTGAGAAACAAAACTTCAATGAAGAATTGAGCTTAATGGTGAAGAACTTCAACAAGTTCTACAAGAGTAGAAGCAAAGATAGAAGCTCCAAGTCAAGGTCCTATAATGACAAAAGATCTTCTAGTCGAGAGCAAAACTGCTACAATTGTGGAAGACCCGGACACTACTCCAATGAGTGTACGGCTCCCTACAAAAGAAGAGAAGATTCTCCAAAAAGAAGAAGCAAAAGAGAGAGAAGGAGTAGAGATGATCGTTATGAACGAAGATACTCACGGAGAAGCAAGGATTCGGAAAGAAAAGAAAAATCATCAAGGAGCTACACAAAACGAAGACATCAAGCTCATGTTGGTGAATGGGTATCCGGCTCCGACTCCGACAACCACTCCGAGAGAAGTTATCACTCCGATTCTGAATATACTCAAGATGAAGGTGTTGCCGGTCTAGCACTTGTGTCAACCAACTCCTACGACATACTTGATTGACCAAATGAAGGAATTGGAAGATGCTTCATGGCCAAAGGTCCTAAGGTAACTCACCCTGAGTATGTTGATTTTAATAGTGATGAAGATGACTTGTTAGGTGATGATGATTTACTTGTTGGCAACTCTAGTGATGAATACTATGATGAAACGTCAATCAATCATGCTAATCAAGATAAAACAAATGACAATGATAAGGAGAAAATTGAGGCTCTAACTAAACAACTAAACACTCTTAAGTTAGCTCATGAAACTATCTTCGAAGATCATCGAAAACTTTTAAGAGCTCATGAGAAGTTACGCTTTGAAAAGCTCAATCTTGAGCAAGAGCATGAGTTTTTAAAGGCAATCAATGATGATCTCCGCAAGAAAAGTTCTTCTTACATTGCCAAGCGTTTACTCTTATCCACTTACATGCCTCAAGTCAAGTCTAGTAACAAGAACAAGAAAGATTCTTCCTCTAGTAGTAACAATGATCATGTTAAATCCAATATTGTTGCTTCTAGTAGTTCTCTTGATTCCACTAATGATTCTCTTAGCCTAGTTACACTTGAGCCAGAAAATAGCTTATTGAAGGAAATCATAGAGAAAGGAGTATACAAAAGCCTTGTCGGAAGTAAGCAATTCGAGGAGATTGTACGCAAGCAAGGAAGGCACCGGAAGAATCAAGGTGTTGGTTTTGAACGAAAGTTCAATGCCAATGGAGTTGAGTGGGAAGAAGATCAATACCCCAAGACAAAGTTTGTTCCACAACAAGAGAAGTATGATCCTATTTCTTTCAAGGGGACACAAACTCAAGATGATCTTCCACCACAAGACTACAAGCAAAAAGGCAAGGACAAGCTTCAAGAGGAAATTGATGCATTTGAAGAAGCTCCTAAGACCTTAGTCAAGTGGATTCCCAAGACTACTTCAAGTTCCACTTCATCAAGTACGACTACAACTCCAAGGATTCCCATCAAGATGGTGTGGACCCAAAAGAAGAAGAACTAGAAAGTTCGTGAGGGTGACTCCGCCAACATACTTCACTCTTATCATTTTGGAAAGAACAAGTGCAATCAACTTCAACATCTTGCACTAGTTCAAGGAGTACAAACCCTCTTGTTGGTAAGACAAGGGACAAGGTAACCTAAAAGCTTTCATAGACATCATCTTGTGTGTGCTTCACTCTATGTCTATGGATATCCTTGTTTGTTCCTTGTGGGACTAACCCATGTAGGTATTGAAAGTGCAATTCACTCAAAAGGATAGCTCCAAGTGATCTACATCAACATTGAGCATCCACATCTTCAACATCTACATGAAGTCATCATCGACAAAACCCAAGGTTAGTTCATCCCTCTTAGGGGGGATATCACATCTACGGGGAGCTTTACTCTAAGACTTGAGTTAAAGCAACTCTAATGATGTGAACACAACAATGCTTTATGTAAAAGTGGTAACCCCACTTGAGCTTAAACGATGAGTATGACCTATGATCAAGTGTTCTCATTTAACTCCTAAGTCAATATACTCATATATAGATGACCTAGTCATCGCCAATTGCTTGATAGATGCTAGAATTGGTTGTGCATGCTTTGTCACATATTTCAATTGCTATTTTATTGTGTGAGCATGTTGGTTGCATATTTTACTCATTCGAGGACATCCACTTGTTGTTTTGATTGTTTGGCTTTATTTTTTCTTTTGCCAAGTGGATGGACAATAACGCCTAAGAACCTTCTCTAGCTATCTATGCTTTTCTCGTCTCAAACTCTATTCATGCTACATCACAAAATTGATCAAGTCAGATTCGAACCACTCTGTGTGAGGAGCACTCGGAGTCCCCGATTCGTCATAGACTTAAACTTCCAAAACCTCTTTGTGATTCTCGGTCTGACCGAAACCCCACTTTCGGTCTTACCGAGATCATTAAGTTGATCTATGTTTTCGATCTCGGTGCAACCGATTTGAATCATTCGGTCACACCAAGTTGCAATAACTGTATACAGTTTTGCATCTCGGTGCCACCGAGTTGTTCCACTCGGTCACACCGACAGGGTCGGGCTATATATAGACACGGGCAAAAATTTGGAAATTTCTCCGAACCCTTTCGCCCGCGCGATAGCTCGCTCTGCCAACGTGGTCTCTGGATTGTCTCCTCGCCGCCAGCCACCTCCAGTCGCTGGTCTCCGTCGCCGTCAACGAGATTCAACCCCGCCGTTGCCGCCGTAGCGAGTCTCCGCCGAACTAGGGTATGGACTCGATCTTTGTGCTATTCCCCAATCCGATTCCTAGCACATTGTGATCATATTGATTCTAGCCACGTTTGATAAACTCCTATCCAGTCAATGAATTCGTAGAATAGGTTAGATTCGCAAATTTTAGGGTTAGGTTTCCACCGAAACCATCTCGGACCCACCGAGTTGAAAAACTCGGTCCCACCGATTTGGCTCATGCCATTGCACAAGTAAGACTCGGTCTGACCGAGTATTGCTAATCGGTGTGAGCGATTTTGGAACTTTGTGAAACCCTAGCAGTCTCGGTGCCACCGAACTGTGACTCGGTCTGACCGAGTTCACCAGTTTAGGTTCCCAAAACTGCTTCGGTATCACCGAGTTTAAAAATTGGTAGATCCAAAATGATTTCTGTGGGAAACTAAAACTAAGTTTTTGAATCATTCTTTTGCAAAAATCATGCTCATCCACTCTACCTCATCTATAAACTATTCACAGGGTCAGCAGTCAGCTTGTTCATCATGTCAGACCAGAGTGATAGCCAGAACATGTCAGAATAGCCAGTGTAGATGAGTGAGGGCACTAGTCCCTCCAGTTCTTCAGATGAAGGCAGCAGGAGCACCCCTAGCAACCTGCCAAAAGCTGCCACAAGACAAAGGAAGAAGAGAACCTCAGAATCAGAGGATGAGGACTATGTGGCAGAAGAGGAAGCAACTTCCAAGAGAGTTGTGCTCAAGAAGGAGTATGGCTCAGCTACAGCCATCAAGCCAGGAATGCACAAGAAGGCACCTGCTAGGAGAGTTCCTACCTCCAAGCCTAGAAAGGCTGTTCCTGAGGAAACTATAAAATTCACTATGGAATCTGAAGAGGAAGAAATTGGCTAGGACAAGAAAAAGAAGAGAGCTAGAACAACCACTGCCAGAGTTGTTGGCAAGCCTTCTATGAGGAGAGATTCTCCTGATGAGGAAGAAGAAGAAGAGGTTGCTGCACCAGCACCTAAGGCACCCAAGCTGATGGGTGATGCTATAAGATCAGGGGCTACTGCATCTAAGCCCAAGGAAGCACCTAAGGCTGCATCAAAGGTCAAGACAGCTCCAAAGAGAAATACAAGGAGCATCCCAGCTGCTGAGAAGAACAAGGCCCCAGTGCCTGACACTGCAGAAGAAGAGGAAGGCCAAGTTCTGAGAAAGTTGAAGCCCAAGATCCCAGACCACAATGATGCTCATCCTGTGGCTGAGGATATGAAGATCAGAAGAGACTCAAGACTGAGAAAGTGGAGAGCAGAGGATCCATATGCTACCAGGAGGAGGACTTCTGTTGACTACAAGTTCCACACTAAGGAACAGCAGGACTTCTACGAGACAGTCTTGTTGGACAAGAAGCCCATTGTGTGTGATATGAGATGGGTCGACTGGAATACATCAAGGACAATGAAGAGCACTACCCTGGAGTGCAAGATAGCTTCAAGGCATGTGGAGTAGCTGACTTTGTTGGGCAGAAGCTCACAAAGTGGAATGAAGAGTTGATCATGCAGTTCTACTCCACAGCACATTTTTATCCAGATGGCAGAATTGTATGGATGTCTAAAGGTACGAGGTACCAATCAATAGTTGCTGAGTGGGCACAGCTCATCAATGCCCTAGAGGAAAATGAGGATGACTTGGACATATATGCCAAGAAGAAGATGGATCACAACTCTATGTCAAATATGTACAAAGAGATCCCAAACAAGGCACTTGACACTTTCAAGTTTGGGTCAGTACACTATCTTCTGTCAGGGCTGCCAACCATCAATTGGATACTGAGGCACACCTTGTTGCCCAAGTCAGGTGATCACAAGATGATCAGAGGCCATGCAATCAACTTGCTTCATATCTTTGATGTGCCACAGAAATTCAAAGTCATGAGCCTCATGGTAGAAACAATCAAGAGGACTACAGCAGACCAGAAGAGGAGCTATGGATATGCCCCTCAGATCCAGGAGCTGATTAACTCCAAGATGGGCACAGGCATATACCTCTTGGATAAGGAACATTTGCCTATTCATCCAGATTTTGAAGATAATGAAGTTGTGCTGAACAAGGATGAACCATCTTCAGCCCATGCACAAGCACAGAAGGAGAAGGCAAGGAAGGAGAAAGCTGCAAAGATGCCAACTCAAGAGGAGGCATCTGAATACTTCTTGAAAACCAAGCAAGAGCAGCTCAGTTACTTGATTGCATCCACCCTGAGGATAGAGAAAGGACTGGCCACCCTCACTCAGAATCAGGAGATCTTAGAGAGGATCATAGAACAAAAGTTCTATGACTTGGATGTCAAAGTGACAAAGATTCAGTCTGCAGTGGAGCAACTTCAAGATGACATGCAGGAGAGGAAAGGGAAGACTACCACTGATGCATTTGCCAGAGTGCCACGAGCTCAGAGGTCCAGTGCAGTGCCAGTTCCTGACACAAGAGCCACCGCCTCAGCTCCAGCCACAGCACCAGCCCAACCAGCTCCAGCATCTACTTCAGCTCCAGCTCCAACCACGTCTACAGAAGCCTTCGTCCTTGGAGTGATCCAGACTCCACCACCACCAGAAGATCAAGCCTGAGTGTCGATCTAGCACTATGCATTTTCTAGGAACTTTTTGGTAACTTGTTGCCAAAGGGGGAGAAAAATGTATAGATCATAGGCTTCGAGAGAGAGAGTGTTGTTTTTTCTCTCTTGCTTTATTTGGTGGTTTTTCAAACATTGTTTGCTTTTGGTCGAGATACTTTGATATGCTTGTGAGACATTTATGATCATGTGTTTGATCATAAGCTACACTTATGCATGCTTGATATATCTTATCTATCTTATGTGATCATTCACTTTTCCTTGGTGATGAGTGCATGTATTTCATTCTTATCATTTTGAGCGCTCCACCAAGATGTATGTGATATGGAAGAGTAACCCATGATTCTAACTCTTTGTGCATTTGCAGTCCAAAGCAAATTTTAAATATGCACAAATTTAGGGGGAGCTCTTACTTATCACATACTTCTCAAAGCGATGATATAATTCATTCTTATTATCACTTGTCGAAGCTTTGATCTATATGTTGTCATCAATTACCAAAAAGGGGGAGATTGAAAGTGCAACTATCCCTAGGTGGTTTTGGTAATTCATAACAACATATAGCTCATTGAGCTAATGCTATTCCAAGACAATTATTTCAGGAAAGCTCGATGATTGGCATGGCATGGATGGTGAAAGTGGAACCCTCAAAATGCTAAGGACAAAGGATTGGTTCAAGCTCAAAAGCTCAAGACTTCATTTTACATTTTAGGGATCCAAGATCACATTGAGTCCATAGGAAAAGTCAATACTATCAAGGAGGGATGAGGTGTTGCTTAATGAGCCTTTTGCTTCATGTGCTTAATGATATGCTCCAAAATCCTCAGCTACTTTCCCATATCCACATATGACCTAAACCCTAAGCCAAACTCGGTCCTACCGATTCTTTCTATCCGGCGCCACCGAGTTTCACTTGTCATAAGCCACTGCCAAACCCTAGCAAATCGGTTCTACCAATAGGGATCTCGGTCTCACCGAGATGGGATTGCAATTTCTCTGTTTCCTTTTCGTAACTTTTTGGTCTCACCGAAAGAGCGGATCGTTCCGACCGAGATTGCAATGTAAATTCTCTGTTTCCCTTTTGTAACTTTTCGGTCTCACTAAAAGAGCAAATCGGTCCCACCGAGTTTACCTGACCAACTCTCTGGTTAGCCTATTATCGGTCTCACCGAGTTTGTGTAATCGGTCTCAACGAGATTACATTATGCCCTAACCCTAACCATATCGGTCCTACCGAGTTGCATGTCAGTCCCACCGAAAATCTCTAACGGTCACTAGGTTTACTGTTTCGGTCCGACCGAGTTTGTTGATTCGGTCCCACCGAGATTGGTAAATTGTGTGTAATGGTTGGATTTTGTGTGGAGGCTATATATACCCCTCCACCTCCTCTTTATTCGTGAAGAGAGCCATCAGAGCACATCTACACTTCCAACTCATATGTTCTGAGAGAGAACCACCTACCCTTGTGTTGAGGCCAAGATATTCCATTCCTACCATATGAATCTTGATCTCTAGCCTTCCCAAGTTGCTTTCCACTCAAATCTTCTTTCCACCAAATCCAAATCCTGTGAGAGAGAGTTGAGTGTTGGGGAGACTATCATTTGAAGAACAAGAGCAAGGAGTTCATCATTAACACACCATTTGTTACTTCTTGGAGAGTGGTGTCTCCTAGATTGGCTAGGTGTCACTTGGGAGCCTCCGACAAGATTGTGGAGTTGAACCAAGGAGTTTGTAAGGGCAAGGAGATCGCCTACTTCGTTAAGATCTACCGCTAGTGAGGCAAGTCCTTCGTGGGCGATGGCCATGGTGGGATAGACAAGGTTGCTTCTTCGTGGACCCTTCGTGGGTGGAGCCCTCCGTGGACTCGCGCAACCGTTACCCTTCGTGGGTTGAAGTCTCCATCAACGTGGATGTAGGATAGCACCACCTATCCGAACCACGAGAAAAACATCCGTGTCTCCAATTGCGTTTGAATTCTCCAAACACTTCCCTTTACATTCTTGCAAGTTGCACGCTTTACTTTCCGCTGCCTATATACTCTTTGCACGCTTGCTTGAATTGTGTGATGATTGCTTGACTTGTCCTAAAGTTGCTAAAATCTGCCAAGAACTAAAATTGGGAAAAGGTTAAGTTTTTATTTGGTCAAGTAGTCTAATCACCCCCCCCCCCTCTAGACATACTTTCGATCCTACATCTATGGATCACCAATATTGATAAACTATATAACATTACACGTGTGCCCAAATTCAAATGAATATGCATGTTTGATACACCAATTTGCGTTATGATATTATCGATGTCGTGATCTCCAGTTTAAATATTTGAATCCCCTTTAATCCAGATATTCGTCTCATATAGCTATCACTCATGCTTATATAGGACTATCTCTCTGGACCTATACGCGTTCATCGTCTCTCAGGTATCTCTCGTGCTACCTGTATGTCGACAATGATCTTTTATCTTCGTAACACACTGACGGTACTCTCTCCCTCTACCTTCATCACTCTATCTCTCTCTAAGTATATCTCGCTCCCTGCTATGTGTCTCTAACTATGATTCTCCATGTGGAATCTCTTTCTCTCACACAAACACAAAACTTTGTCTCCCGGGGTCTCATTTCTCTCTACTATTCCCATGTGTGCCACTCGCACACCCCTCATACAGAGATGTCTTTCGCTCCTTAGATATGAGAACCTACGACTCTTCCTCTTCAATATCTCTTTCTCACACACAAACACAAACTCTGTCTCCCAGGGTCTCATATTTCTCCATTGTTCTCTTGTATGTCGCTCACACACACCCTCTCTCCCTAGAGATATCTTGTGTTCCCTCATATGTCTCTCTAGCTATCACTCTCGTTGTGAAATATCTTTCTCTCTCGCAGACACAAAACTCCGTCTCTCTGGATCTCATTTCTCTCATATATGTTTGTATTTGACTCACACGCACCCTCTCTCTATCTTTCTCACACCCACACACATAACCCAGCCTTCTGATCCACTATACTCCTATCTCTAATGCACACTAGCTAGCATCTTTATCTTTCTATTTATCTGTTTCTCCATCAACCTTCTTTCTTGCCCTCACTCTTGATTCCTATCACGCACACTACATATGTTTCTCTCTACATGCAGTCAAGTGCCCTCTCACACACATATATAACTTCACCCTTTGAACCACCCGACGGTCATCTCCAACACCCAAACTAGCGGATGTCCCTCTAGCTAGCATCTCAATCTCTATATCTATCTGTAGTTTCTTCGTCAACATTTCTTTCTCGCACGGAGTCTTGCTTCCTATCACCCACACTATATATGTATCTCCATACATATGCATTAATAGGTTGGTCTCTTTTGCACAATCATTGCGCCTCACTCCCTCTGCTCGCCATAGATGCATGCTCCAGCCCACGCCACTATCTCTTAAAGACAAAAACACATGCTCAATTGTCGGGACTTCTTCCATGCATTCTCACATGCATGCATATTGTCGTTGATCTTATGACTTATGTCTTCTTTCTTTTATCTCGATCATGCGCGCGCACACACACAAACACATCCCACGTATACATGTATACCTCTCACACATGCACGTTCAAGGTCTCTATGTCTCCATACATAGTTAATTACCCTCAATCCTAACGCCACATCGAATCGTTCTCCTCTTTTGTGCACATAACTTCCGCCTGGATGGGTAAAACACACACTCACACTTAACAATCTCCTTCTAGCTACCCCCCCCCCCCCCCCGCCTCTCACTCTTCCCCTATATCCCTGAAACCAATAAGACCATCCCTTAGTTTAATTCCCGCCTACATGCACCATCGATATATAGTAGTCTTCCTTGGTGTCTCTCGAACAAACACGTTCTCTCGAAGTCGACTCCTCTCACACGCACACACCTTCTCTTCCCTCTCTACGGTCATTTTCTCTCTTGCACCCCATCGTTGGTGGCCTCTGCCATACACATCACCTCTCTATGATGAAAGCCATGGACACTTAAATTACATCCTTCACAGAGGACCCCGCGACACACACACACACACACACACACGCACGCACCCCCCCAACACACACACACACACACTAAGACTCCATCTCTCTCACACACACACACACAAACACACACACACACGCAAGCACGCACGCCCCTCCCACACGCACACACACTAAGACTCCATCTCTCTCCCTCTCTCTCACACACACACACAAACTAAGACTCCATCTCTCTCTCTCTCTCTCACACACACACACACCCCACACACACACTAAGACTCCATCTCACACACACATGCTCTAGGCGGAGCATTTGTTCCTACCACCCTTCATCCAACCTTACCCGTATGATGAACAATCACCTTTATTTACTTGCATAACATGGACAAATTCCACTTTACTTTAGTAGTCAGCAAACTTATCATCTGTACCCTTATAAAAAACGAGTTGGTGGTGATGGTGTGCCTGCCATCTTGTAATACAGACCGTATGATCTATATCTAAGGATAGAAAGCAAACTATGATAATTTTACAAAAGATAGCCGCACCTCTCTCCACATCATTATCTCCCGCAACCTCATTGCTCAGCAATTAAAAAAGGAATAAGTCTCTGGAACAATCTAGCATGCATGGTGGTCGCTGCCGCCTGCTGGCGCCGTCCATCCCCATGCCTCTGCCCATTCCGACCACCAGTCACCACCACACTCCACTCCTCGCCTTATCTCTCATCTTTCATTTTTTCGATGACATTCTCGAGATACCAGTTTTCCGATAAAATTCTCGAGATATCATTAGTTTTTACACATGGGATTACTCCTGCATGGGTCAATCACAACAGGTGTTCTGTAAAAAAATGCATATTGATGTTCCGTGCAATGCACTAGAATCTTGCTTGTAATTATATAACGCAAATCACGAGCAGGAAGTGACTTTTTTTTACACAACCACGTTAACATGGCCACGTAAATCACTAGCTAAAGTAAATACCATTATACTTATATCCCGATGCAAAAGGTTGAGTACATGTCCGAAGAGTAGAGTCGCACACACGCACTCTGTCTCTTAGAATCTCTCTCACACACACACCAGTTACGTGACGCCCACTTAAGCAGACACGTATGTTTCAATTTGTGCACCCGCGGGTACACGTGATGCTACGCATTTATTTAAGCCGGAAGGCGAACCCAAACAGTAGCTGCATTCATTCCCCTCCCGCCGCCTCTTCTCTATTCGCCGTCGCCCAGTAGCCAGGGGCCGGCCGAAGGTAACAACATACGCCATACTCCCGCCGGAGCGACGCTTTAATATGGAAATTTTAGTGGTCATGCATGCATCTTTTTGTGCTAGCACTCCTATATAAGGGTTGACCGGTAGCTTCCCGCGGACGTGCGCGGGCGGTGGAAAAGGAAGGAGAAGGGAAGCGGGCTGTGGAGTAACGTTTTTTACCACAATTTCCTAGGAAACTGAGTGCAATAATTGAGTAGTTTTGCAAACTACCAGTACTACACCTGAAACGGTTCAAAACCTATACTCCCTTGCCAGCGCGCGCTTCCCGCGTGAAACGGTCAGCGTTGCCCTGGAGCGTCAGTGCCGCATTAATGCCCGGCCAGAGCGGAGGCGACCTCTCACTGGCGCCGGCTTTGAAGTGGCGCGACGGCCGAGAGAGCGCCGCTTCCCGGTGCACGCGACTGCTCCGCGTCGAGACTGGCCATAGGCCCTGTTTGGATCCATGGGTTAGAGTTAGTTTGAGCTAGTTGGGGCTCAAATAGCCCTAAACTATCCAAGCATGAGGGTTTAAATTGGAGCAAGTTGCACTGAACCCACCAAAAAAAAACTATCCCACCCAAGAGGTGCTAACTGGAGATAGTTCTCATTGGGACCACTGAAAAATCACTTTTCTCTCTCCATGAAGTGCATTTATTGTCAATCTAACCCTGTCACCCAAACACCTCTTTGGCTACAGTTAGTTCAGGGTTAGTCATGAGTTAGTCTAACCTCTAGCTAAGTTAGAGTATCAAATAGGAGCAGTATAGGACATGCAAGTTGCTCAAAGCATACAGGCAAATTCGTACGTGAAAGGATTTTTTTTCTTTTTGAAAACGGAACATGAAAGGAATTTTTTTAGAATGCTCTTGGCATGTCGCTAACATGTGATAGTTAACCGACATCAATAGACGGCAGAAACGCTAGCCCGCCGCACTTTGAAAGAGACGAGAAGGGAGAAGCGATACAGGCTGCTGGATTACTAGAGATAGGTGTCGCACGAAAGCCAAGAAATATGGTGATAGCGTCGGTTAGCCATGTACTAGTATGATGTAACTACACTGGGCTGCCATGTTTCGTACTCTTCCAATCCAGTGTGGACATGATTGGTTAATTTTATATCGCAGAATAGTATCAAATATTATGAGTGCAGACGCTCCACCACGAGGTTCCTTGCTCCTTCTCGGTCGTCCGGAATCTATGTTCTTCCACTCTATTTTTTTTACATGAGCTTTGTTCATCCTTTTGCCAACACGCAAGACATCTAGCATCAAAGTGCATGTGTTATGCAAGGATCATTCCATCTATATGAAGAACACGTGGGTCTGGAACTACGAGACGAACATGTACCCAGGAGTGGACGTACGAACCTGAGTAATGTAGCGCAGTAAGTGAAGTAGAAAGGCACAAATGGTATGAACATGCGTGGCATATAGGGTGTGTTTGGTTGGGTTCTCGTCTCAGCATAGTTGTTCCCTCTTCATGCATGCTCAACTCAACACCCCTCGTCATGCATGCTCTCTTCATGCATGCTTCTAGTGTATTTGTGCTAAACTAGTGTGGACTCATGCACCTCCATACACTCTACCAAACACCCAAAAGTAGGTCGAGAAGGGAACTCTTGGGCGGCATTTGTCTCTTACTACGTACTACCACTAAATGTTGTACGTGCAATGCACGGTGATGTTATGGAGTACGTGCCTAAGTACTCTACTACTACTATATTAGTTGGAGGCACATATTAACTTTTATATTTGTTTACGTGTATGCCCCAAGACCTTCCAACTAGACGTGTCTTTGTCTCCAGGTTGCACTTTGTATCGTTCATACCACTAAGTACTACTACGTGTGGTCTCCGACCCAGAAGTGGAAGAAGTGAAGACGCTCTACCACGCTGTTTTTTTACGCTGGGCTCTACCACGCTGTTCATGTCCCACTCCTTTCGCTGACGTGTGGGACATCCAGCACGTGTCGTGTTTGGCACCCTTCGTCGTAAGAGTTGAAACGCTAGCATTCATCAGAAATAAAAAATAATTATAAATCGGCAGTGATACTTTTTTTTTTGCGAACCAATCAGCAGTGATACTATACCACACGGTTTCCTTGCTCCTCGATATCGGAAAGAATACTTCCGTTCGCCAACATGTGGGACGTCGACCATCCTGGTCCACTTTCCATGCACGCAGAACTCCAAGGGAGTCACCCAGGTCGTCGTGCCGTACTAACAATGACTAATGAGCCGTCAAATCACAGGCCCACTTCCCACTTTGAAGTTGCTTGGACGAAGGAACCATCATGACTTCGTTGAATTCCGCTTCTTGAAGAAAACTACTGTACCAGCAGTACTGCTAGCTACAGTAGTTACTACAACAGAGGCCTCCTTTCGTTCGTAGGATAGGAATATGAAAATCATAGGAAGTGAGATGACATGCATCTCAATTCCTATAGAGAAAGAGATGCCATTTGATGCTTAGGATAGGAATTTTTCCATTTAGTCTAGGCTAATGTACTGGTAATTTGCTCTGAAAACTACAGTAGTAACTAGTAGTACTGGTACATGCTCGTACTCAGACACACACACACACACACACTAACTACTAGTACTACTACTTCTCACATGCTGGCCAGACGCCGTCGTTCTCCTTCCCGGCTTTGTCGGCGACACCCCACCGTGCTTGGATATCCGCCGACCTCTCCGCAGCAGCGCGTGCGTCCTTTTCTTTCTTGCGGCGGCGGGCCTCTCTTTTCTTGAGTGCTTTCTGACTTTTCCGCTCCCTCTGTGCGGCTTTGGCCGCCTCTTGCTCTACCGCCCATTCGGCCTTGGCATCTTCAAATTCCTCCCACATAGTTGTGAGGTCGCGAGCGGCGATGAACTCGGCACAATGGGATGCCATCGCTTCCCTACCATTTTGTGTGCGGTCGTGGGCGGCGAGGAACTCGGCGCGGCGGGATGCCATAGCTGCCTTACCGGTTAGTATGCGGCGCGGTGGCATGAACGATGCTTGGTGAGAGCTCTGGGGTGGAGTCGCCGGACAACCGTATAGTGCATTGGTTTGTCAAGAGCTCAAGGACAGAAGACAAAGCAAATTTGGATTCCCCTTCAATCCTGGTCATTTATTACCGAGTAAAATGCATTGGCGGTCATCGAACTTGTCTTGATAGCTCACTTTGATCATTGTATACGAGATATGGTGATTATGCGGTCACTGGCTCAGCGTATAGCTCCGTATTTGTCTGGTTGACCAATCAAACAGTCCGCATGCGCCTCATCAGCTCGTGTTCTTTATCTATCTATGCGGGCCTACCTGTCAATGGAGAAAGAAATACTGTAAAAACCAAAATTATGCTAGAGTCTGAACCGCTTCCGGAGCCCGCTCTCACCTCCCTGGCCCCTCAAGACGTCAGCTGCCCGCCGCATGCATGCATAGCAAGTAGTACTCCTTATGTGCAGGAGAGAGAGGCATTGACAAAGTCAAGGAGTGGGCTCTGCAAGAGCCCGTCTCTACACGTGCTCCTAGGTATAAAAAAATAATTCTAAAAAAAGGCATAAAAAAATTGTGTCTTAAAAAAGAAAGGTAAAAAACATTTGAGAGGAAATAGATAGAGAGAAAGTGAGAAAAAGCTGTAACCTGGGCATTACATGAGGAAGGAGGGAGTGGTGCGCATGCCAAGTTCACTGGGCTGCCGTGTTTCACACTCCTCGGTCGTAACAGTGGAGACAATAGCTTTCATCAAAAATAAACAATGAATACTCGTTGCTCGTCCTCTATATCGGAAAGAATACTTTCATTCGTCGACATGTGGGACGTCGACCATCCTGGTCCACCTGCCATGCACAAAATTATCCTGGTCTACCCCGGTCGTATCGCAGGCCCAACCTTTCCCACTATAAGTTGTTCGGACGAAGGAATCATCATGACTTCATTGAATTCCGCTTCTTCAAGAAAACTTACTGTACCCGCAATACTGCTACCACACACGAAGACTGGACGGCACTGTACCACGTCATATCACTGAAACCCACTAGGCCAAACTAGCCCGCCTAGGTCATCTATTTTGGAACGGAGGGAGTACGTCTCTGCACTGCTATGATTTTGTGTTGCGCGTCATATCACTGAAACCCACTAGGCCAAACTAGCCCGCCTAGGTCATCGATCGCTAATCCTACAATTTTAGGAGCTAGGGCTATTGGTCGATCGACGAGGGATATATATAAACGTACCACGAGCTCATCAGCCCCAACGTTTCTCTTCGGTGAGTGTTTTGCAAGTACTATAACTCGCACAGTAGCTAGCCTACTAACACCAAGAATCATCAAACAAGCCCTGCCGATATGATAAACAGTTCAAACTTACATCTAATCATGCCATATATTACATCAAAAGCTGGTGCGGATACATCTGTTTCCATAACTCGGAGAGGGTTCGCATGATTCACTATCAAACAAAAGTAGCAAGATACGCCCACACAAGACAGTGCACTAGCCCTAAGATGGTTTGGTAACACGCATCGTTCTGGTAATTAAACACAGGGCAATGCAAACTACCCTGAAGGATTAGCGCGACCAACTATTTCTTGTCATCGATCTCTCGGGCAATGACCACAGCACGGACAGCGGCATGGGAATCGATTTCTGGGGCGATGTCCGCAGGACTGACCGCGACATCGGAATCGATCTCTTGGTCGATATCCACAGGATGGACAGCGGCATCGGAATCGATCTCCGAGGCGATGCCAACAGGACGGGCCACGACATCGAAATCATCAAGGACGTCCACCGGCACCTGCACAACCCTAACATATTAGCAAGCACATTGCAAATAATCAAAAACCACAACTATGGTAATAAGCCATTATTTTTTACCTTGTGCAGCTCACCAGGGGATCTCATCCCTCCGGGGGCCATCTCCTCGTCCTCGATGGGGGCCATCACCTTGCCAGGGGAGTACTGCTTCTCAACGGCGACTATCTCCTCAAACTTAGTCTTGAGCCTCACATAGGTGGCAATAAGAGTTCCTGGGGTAGGCACGGTGGGGCCATTGCTGTTCTTCCAACTTTCTTTGAGGAGTTCGTCCGCCAACGTCCTCAACTCTTGGGCCAGTGCTTGTTTCTTGGATTTCTTCGTCTCCATGGGTTGGCCCGCCAACATGGTCAACTCGTTGGTCGGTGCTCGCTTCCTGGAGATCGCTGTCTCCAGTGGGTTGTCCGCCGGCAACTGTTTGCCTAGTGCTCCAGGATCCATCAATGAACTGACAAACAAAAAGCAATCAAACAGAAATCACAATCGCAATGAAAACGGGAAAAGAATAGGATGTGAGAATCGGTCGGTGCTTCGCAAAAAGAAGATTCTTGGAATGAAAATATAGTAGCATAACTGATTCGCCCACCTTTCCTTCATTGGTACAGAAGAAAAATGGCAGAAGTGAGTAGCCTGGAGTGAGGTTTTCTTCAAGAAAGGGAAGAAAGGGCTTGAACGAGCGTTCCAGTGAAATGATGGTTGCTTCGTCCAGTCCAACTTGGAGGCCACCTTACCACTGCTGGTAAAGGTGTGGGTTTTGTGATATGACGGGTCATGACGGCCACACCGGGGTGACAGGTGAGTCTTGACTATAGCACCTCGTTGTGATTTGGTGGATGGCACGCGGGCTTGGATGCTTTGAAATGTCCCGCATGTAGATAGAGCGGCAAGTCATATACTCCCTCCTTTCCGGTTTATAGGGCTCAATTCAAAAATTTCACCAACCAAGGTAGATGGTGAGTGGTGGAATCCTTTTTGTAATTTGCAAAAGCACCCAATTAATGCTCTTGTTTTCTTCAAAAATGTATGTTTACCAATGTATTAATTGCAATGCATGCATGCATAAAGTACATGCATTGGTCAATTTTCTCTTAATACCCGCATGCAATTATTTAATGCACCTTGGAATCTGAACTTGTGATGGGGAACAACCAAATTGAGCCTTATAAAATGAAAAGACTAAGATTTTGAGATAAGCCCTATAAACCGGAAAGGAGGGAGTAGGAGTGCTCAATATTGTGCACCGCGACCAAGGCGGAGAGGAAAACGAGAGAACTACATAATTAATGCATGAGTTTAATTAGGGTAGTTTTGTAAAGTATGAGATACATCTCTCCAATCGCAAAATGCCTTGGTTCATGAGATTTGAGATTTGAGCCCTATAAACCGGAAGGGAGGGAGTATTGCACACGGTGTAGTCTAGTCACTTGTTGAAATCTCTAGAAAGGAAAATACTCCTTTCCGGTTTACAGGGCTATACTACTCCCTCCGTCTAGGTGTGTAAGTCATCTTATGAAAACCAAATACGTAGTCCCAAAACACTTAGGCGTGGTGCATTAACTTCTACCTTGTTTCTTGTCTCTTGACATATCAACCAATAAGAGATGAGAGGTGTGCATTTCTTTTAATGACTTGCAATGGCTAGTTCATTGCATGAAATGCTATCAATTAGCAAATAAACATTGGTGACCCTAGGAGGAAACAGTTCTAAGCGCGTGGACCTATGTAGAATGAGTATCAACCAATGGATAATGGAGTTTAATTGTTAAACAGTAGCAATTTTGTCTCATGCAAGAGCCTGGCTAGTACTCCAAGGAACCGCACCACGCGAGTGTTCGCAACTGCCATGTTTGGGTTGCGCTTGGCTCTTCGCCTCTTCGAGAAGACGAACAATGATGTTACTCCTACTTCTACAGTATCAAATCCACTGATGCATGTCCGTCCACCTCGTGCGGGAGGGATAGCGTGTAGCGAAAGCTTCTACTTACTGCTCCTACATTTGCGTCTATGACAGGTGGGCCCAACAGGTGGTTGGCCCTCCTGTCATGCAGCCAAAGGCAGGTGCAGTTAAGGCATCGGAGCTCAGTCCGCGAGGGAGAGGGCGTTGTAGTAATCAAATTTCTCGGTCTTGTACGAGTTGATGAAGATAGGGGTTGCTTGCTTGCTAGGGTTGCTTGCTAGGGTTGCTCACTACATATATATAGGCCGGAGCCTCCGCGCTTGCTTGCTAGGGTTGCTCTATTCACACACTCTCATCCTCTCCAGATCTAAACAAGATAGGGGTAGTAACACTGTCTTTCTCCATTCAAAAAACACTGGCTTTCATCCTCACCGCTGGTTACAGATCCGGACGTATCCCCCTCCGCCGGTGAAGGGGAGGAGGGGCAGCGTTTAGGCCGTCGTCGATGGCGAGGGAGGAGACCCACTACCGGCCGCACCGTTATCTCTGGCCGAGCGCCGGCGCGGGAGGTCCTCCGATCCCTTCTTCGTTGCCTGTGGGCGGATCCGTCCTCCCGCCGCCCACCTATCCACATCCCGACGACCTTCAGGTATATATTCGTTTGAAACCGCCTTAGCTCTACTTCCCTAGCTCGCTACGTCGCTGCATGTGCATCATTTTCTACCTCTCAGCCCCTCTTGATCGGATGGTCCAACGTCACATTTTTTCTTCTATTGTTAGAGGTAAAGCTACTTCATGGAGTCGTCTTGTACTACTTGGTTCAAACAAGAAATAAAGTGGGGGTGGGGAATTTAGTATGTACATCGGACTTGGTACAAACAGGAAGGAAAGGGGGTGAAAGTAGTACAGACTGGTCATCCAACCGGTCTCTTAGTCGAAAAGGGAAATACAGGGGTAACGGTGTACACAGTGGTATGACCAGGACTAGATTTGCTATCCACACATAGGAGTAGGTGGCTAGAGTGAAAAAAATGGGACCAACCCATATATGTTTCTTGGATGTTTGTTTCTCGGGGCAACAAACTATGAATCACCACTTTATGCCCCTGTTTATGTACATGGTGCTGGACTGCTGGTGCACCCACTGTCCCATGCCCTTATACCAAATATTTAGGCTCCATTCGGAATAAAGGGGCAGAAAACATAGGTCTTGATGAAAATAGAGGAATAGGAAAGGTATGGAACAACAAACCGGAGGAAACTCTCAAGAGAATGTGTTCGGATGGACTACGAAATGTACAGATTTGTTTTTTTAAGTAGCATGCTTGGCAGTATGAGATGCTATTTGTTTATTCAGCTGCACAGTGACTACTCTTGTCCTCACCTCACGTACCACACATAGGTTGATTTTTTTATTCCGGCAACACAGCACAGCAACTTGTCTAACGTATGGTAGCGAGCGTCTGCCTCGGGCTTCCGCCCAAGAAATGAGCAGCGCGTGGATGTTTCTAACCCTATGGAATCAGTACTACCAGACCAGCTTTCTTATGAAACACTATTCACCTTTCCCGTGTTCCGAACGGTTGGAAGGGAAAGAATAGCGTAGGAATTGTGTTCCTACGAAAATCCTGCACCAAACCTGTGAACCGAACGCAGCCTTAGCTGTTCTTAATCTAATGTCCCTGGTAAAAATGAAGCCATGCCACTGTTATAAGCCATGACAAGTTTAGCCAAATGTTTTTGCCTATAATTGTTTGAGACTCTGACTGTTTCCTCTGTGCCTTTTTGTGCAAACAGGGATATCCAATTCACCTGGTTGCTGTTGTGACCTTTTGGTGTACTGCACAAAACTTTTCTTAAAAGAAGTGACTTTTGTGCTGTTTAACTGGAATGTCAGAATGGAACAGTTGGTTCATTTTGGTGGAACTGCACAAAGGGAGATCTGTGTTCCAATCCCCATCATCCATATTGGCGCCATAACCTTCCTTTAGGTAAGAATGATATTTAATGCATGTGTTCATCTCTATTTCCGACTGCCATGAGAAAATAATGTTGTTTTTTACTAGTACACTTGTACTCCCTCACTGACAAAACCAATTCTGAATTAGAAGGCCAATCATGTACTTGGTTTCACCAACTGGTGAGGAGAAAGAGAAACAGAGCATGAAAAGGAAGAATAAGAAGAATAAACAGTGCCAAGGCAATCTTGCTGAAGCCAGAGGCCTCAGTCGAGGCCATTCAAGGGCTCCGGCAACGACTACCTTACATGTGAGACGATCCTCTAGGGAGGCCTTCCACTTCTGCTGTCTCACTTAATTAATTAGGAGTACTTAAGTACTACTAATTTATTACTGCCTAATTTTCCTGTTGGAGTTAAACAAATCTTTAGTAGGACCCTATGCTGAATCATGTACGTGTGTATGTTTGTCTATGGAGGTGAATCATGTGGTGGAGCAGGGAGGGAATATTATTAGTGTCATGACATAATAGTGCTATTGTTTTGCATGTCAATTTATTGCCATTGGTTTAATGAGGCAATGTTTTGCGTATTGTCCATCATGAATTTGATGCTACTGGTTGAGTAATATGCTAATGTCTTCCTATCCTTTCTCACTGAGCTAATGAAGGTTTCACCTTGTTTTTACTTATGCAAACAGGGATCATGTTGTCCCAATCATACATTAAATGGAACTACACAAGACAATACAATGAACTGTATCCCAGCGAGTGCTTTAAATCTGCTGGAAGTTCTTGATAATCTTTCGATATAATCTCAGCACAGGTAAACAAGAGTGATTTCAACAGTACATTTGAAGTGCACAAAAATATATACTATTGTGTGATTCCAGTGAGTGCTTTATCATCTCTTATGGGACTACATGAATAAGCTTTTTTTCTCAGGTTGGTACAGGCCTAAGGCCTTCATCCATATTAGTTTGCTGTCATCTCTATTTGTATCGTGCTACTGTCATGAGAAACTCCTTTATCTTTGCACGTTAAAGTTTTGCAACCTATGATAAATGGCAATGCTTTGAGTGTTGAGTTGAGCTAATTGGCACTGATTAAATAAACTAATACCTCTCTTTAAGCAAGACTACTATGTTGCTAACTTTACCCATTAAGATAATGAGGGTGCTTCTATTTGTTAGTGTATGTTTCATAAACTAGTCCCACTATTACATAATCTCACTCTCTCAATATATGTGCCAATACGGATGCTCGATTTTGGTGGAACTGCACAAAAACTTTGGGTGCTTCATTGCCTCGACAGCTTCCGTCCTTTCCTGTCAGTCGCTAAACTCTGCATGCTTTCTTCCTTTGCTGTCAGTCGCTTGGCTTATCTCGGCTTCCAGTCAAAGGAAATAGTAATTGATATGCTACCTCACACAGGTTGGTACTGGTCTTGATCCTGATTATTGTGCCTGTCATATGTATTGGTAATTTGGTATTGTGCTACTGTTTGCCGATTTCATAAAGGAGTAATTTGGAGCCTGAACTCGCAGGAAAATCTTTACATCGGGTGATTTTAGTAGAACTGCACAAAATGATCAGATGGACAGGTACTTATGTTGCTGCTATGTACTCCAAAGTTCACTCAGACAAGCATCGATGTTGATAAGAAGTGCCTATATTCATTCGAGTACCAACCAGCGTCAACCAATTGTCAAGGCTAAGAGTTCAAAGGACAACATGAAATCCACAAAGCACATAAGAAGAAGATTGAAATCTGTCAGAAAATCAAGAAACTTCGGAGTAATAGCGTTGGATTATATCCAGACGGCTAAGAATCTGGCAGACCCTTTTACGAAAGGGCTATCACGGACGATGTTGACAAGAAGTGCCTATATTCATTCGAGTATCAACCGGCGTCAACCAATTGTCAAACTCCAAGTATTAGGAGAGTGAACGCCAAAAATATTGCTTGGTGCATAGCCCAGAAAAACGCAGTCCAGTCTTTGGTCCCAACTTGTGTCTTTTGGTTATCGACACATATGGTAGCGAACTATATGGCATGGAGTCTAAAGATTCCAGACAAGTTGGTTGATGCGTATATTCATCTGGCACTTAATCAGTCTGCATGCCAAGTATGCTCCATTTCAGTTGAACTGCACAAAAAAATTGGGTGGTTCATTTTCTCAACCGCCTCCTTTCTCGTCTGCAATGTAGAATTTTGGTGAGATACAGGACCAAGATGAGCCAGTAAACTGGTTGGATGAAAGTAGTGGCCAAGTTGCTCAAACCTCCCTCGGCACGAGGCCACTATTTGAGGATAAACCTACAAGCAAAGTTCAGATTGTCTGTGCTGCCTCTTATGTACTCGAAAGTTTACTCGTACAAGAACTAATTTTAGCAAGAAGTACCTCCGATTGAACACCATTTACCATTCTGTACCCTAGGTAATTAAAGTTCGTCCATGGATCATATTGGCTGTGATCTCAATCATTTGGATGCATAAAAATACTAAACATGTGTATATATGAATCTTTTTGTAAATTATGTATGAATATTGTCGTGTGATCTATCAATCATTTGGATGCATAGATATGCTGAGCTTGTGTATATATGAATCTTTTGAGTTGTTGATTGTGAATGTTGACTATGGATATGAACGTGTCCTCTGAACCTGAGTTTGCTATGATTGTTTACCTTTTCTTTTGTATTTGTGTGTGAACTTGTTAGTATGCCTACTGTGGGGTATAAAACGCAGGTCTCTTATAAAAGTAATGTTGTGTCCAATTTATGTTTTCCCTTCTAACCACATTATATAATTTATATTATTACTATTATTGTATATTTTATAGAGACTTATATATACATTATAAAAACATCCCAACTTATAAAAGTAAATGTTTAACGGAAGTTGGCAAGGAAAATCCTCGTTGTTTTTGACTCACAGGCAAGGAAAATCCTGGTTGTTTTTGACTCACAGGCAAGGAAAATCCTGGTGATTGCGAAGATTTTAAGGACCAATTTAATAATAACACGCTCATTTTTATTTTGAGCAATAACTCGCTAATTTCTTAATTATATATATATATAATGTGCCTCTCCGGTTTATTCTTTGATATTAATAGCTCCTTCTAACATAACATTATACGTATATATAACGAGCCCACCTAATACGTGTATTTCAAGGAAGTGCAAATGAGCTGGGATTTCTTAGAAAATATAAATGGGCCTGATTGACGCGAAATTACTTGTTCACTCAGCCCAGCAAATGGATTGTACATTCTTGAAAACATGGGTTAAATATATGCCACATTTTTGTAGGCTGACATGTGGGCCAATAGGTCGAAGCCTACACAGGGCGTTGTCAACTTGATCAACAAATGATTGTGTTATCCACAGCCATTGGATTTATATCCAATGGCCGGCATGCACCTTCAATCTCTCGTCTTCTTCCTCCAGTGTTGCCGGGACCGCCTGGTCCGGCCTCTGGCGGCTAGCGGCTCTGCTTAGCACGCATCGCTGCGAAGCGCTACCCCAGCGCCGGCCAGGCTATCCCTCCACCCCTCGAGACCTCCTGTTATTCTCCACAGACAACAGCCCCACGCCGCAATAGAACCAGTTATAACCCTCCTCCTCTCAATCTGCAACTCCACTGCCGCGTTTTCCCATCTCCGAGTCGTTCCCGTCCGGGTCCTCGTCGTCCACCGCCTCGCTGCGTTCGGTGCGGCGTGGTCAATAAACGAGAGTCATCGGAAGAGGACTTTACGTGGAGAGCCTGACGGCTGGGACCCACGAGGTCCATGGTCGCACGCAAGGAAAGTTCCTCCTTATTAAGCTGGAAAAATGTTTCCTCCACATGACAGCTGGGACCCACCGGCTGTATCTTCGCACGGAAGGAAGTGCCTCCTTGTTTTGCGAAAAAAATTATTCATCCCGTTGACAGCTGGGACCCGTCAGATTTGGCGACTGACTTGTGGGCCTACTAAGCGGACGTGTACGCACGGCTTTGTCAATTTAATCAACAAATGATTCTAGCAGCTAGACCGTTGGATGTTAATCCAACAGCCGTGCTCCTTCTTCAACCTCTGTTCTTGCTCCTGTCTCCCGTGGGCGGCACCGCGGCTGTGCTGCTGCGCACCCGAACGAGTGAAGTTCCCCACTCCTCTCCATCTGCGACTCCACTGCAGCTTAATAAATAGTAACGTCTAACTGAGCCAGTTAGTTAGATGCGTACACTTGGTGTAGTAGGATCTTTATTTAGTTTGATGCATACACTTGTTCTTTTTTGGTAGCCCTTTTGTAATGATGGCTGATGTTTGGTTTGGAAGAGAGAGTTGCGTCTTCACTCTTCTGGCCTGCTTACTGCTTCTGTTGCACCGCCAGCCCTGGTTGCTGCTGCTGCTGTTTTCAATGTACAATCAGTAGTATATTTCGTCTGTTGGTTGAATAAATGTGTTGTAGAACGACAAACACAATGTTTTGGAAGTCGTTGCACGGTTCGATCCTTTAGTGCCCCATACCGTACGTAGCGCATACTATTTATCGTACGGAACACTTTTTTTTTTGAAACTCGGAACACATTTTCCACTTGTTGATAACATGCAGCCCACTGATGAAGGCCCAATAGAGAATCCCATAATTAACTGGAAGGGAGGCTCTCACATGAATCCGGCCCAGGTACATGCTCATGGTCCCCTAAACATAAATAAGTAAATAAATAAATAAAGCTAAATGCTCATGCACCAGTTCTTTGGGAAAATAGGTAGCCTAGTATTTCTTTTTGAAGAATACCCAAGCTAGGCCTATTTGTTTTCTCCGAATTACTGGGCTGCAAATCTTTCAAGACGAGGAGGGATGCATTCCGACCTGGCTTAAGAGTATGGTCAATGTTTGTTAAAAGTAATATCAAAAGGGGTTGAAAATTCCAAAAAAAATATAGCAAATGGGATATAAGTTTCTTTTTTTGTTTTTGTTCTTCACTGATATCTTATACGTATTTCATTGGATTTAACATGACATAGTACTAATTTATTTTTAAATTTATTTTACTATGGCTATTAATTTTTGGATTAAGAATATTTCGTTCCCCAACAAAAAATTGCGAATTTTCAAAATTTCCCACATATTTAGTTAATTTTTTGACCCTCGTACTGACCAGAAAATGGCCACCAATTCTAAAAATGGAAAACGGGCTGCAATTAATTCCATATGAATTAGAAAATGAGTAAAAGTTATAAAAATAATAGCAAATGGGTTGTACACGCCACGGATTTCGAGGCTGACTTGTTTATGCAAGGCTTTGTCAGTGAACACGCGATTCTAGCAGCAGTTAGTGTTGGATGTCCATCCAATGGCCGACGTGCTTCTTTAATCTCTGATCTTCCTGCTCCATCCGCCTAAACTAGCGCCGGCGGGACTGCCTGCTCCCTCCTCTTGTGGCCCGATGTGATGTCGCGCAGGCTTCCCCGGCCCACCCTACTCCCTCCGCTGGCCTGGCCGCTCACAATCAACTGCCTCCTTATTACGTGAAAAAAATGATTCCTCCCACTGACATCTGGGGCGCACCGGTTGGGAGGCTGACCTGTGGGCCTACTAAGTTGATGCGTACGCAGGGCTTGTCAACTTAGTCAACAAACGATTCTAGCAGCAGTAACCGTTGGATTTGAATCGAACGGTCCTGCTGCTTCTTCAATCGCTGCTCTTCTTGCACCAGCCGCCCAAACCAGCGCCGGGGAGACCGCCTGCTCCTGCCTCCTGTGGCCGGTTGTGCTGCCGATGAGGCCTCATCGCCCCCTACTACTCCCACCGCTAGCCAGGCCTTGCGGCGACGGCAGCCTCACACCGCAGCCGAACCAGTGAACCCTCGTACTCCTCTCCGCGTGGGCATCCACTGCCGCGTCTTCCCCGGATCCGCGTCGTCCCCTTGCTAGGCCTCGCCGTCGTCCACCGCCTTGGTGCTCTCGGCACGGCGTGGTCAACGTGGTCAACGACATTCCATCGGATGAGTACTGTACGTGGAGAGGCTGACAGCTGGGTCCACGGCCACAGCCCGGTTTTTTTGTGATTTGCCAAGTAAGTCGCTTTGTCAGGCCTATTGGGCTGCAAATCTTTCAAGACAAGGAGAGCTTTCATTCGGCTGGCCGAGAAAATGGCCCATCAGTAATGAGAAATGGGTTGTACATTTTCAAAACACATCAAACCGGCAATTAGTTTCAAGTATCTTTTTTTCATTTCGAGATTTGAAATTACATTAATTTTTATGCGTGGAGAATTTGTTCGATTTTATATTGATATACATTTATTTTTAAAATCAGTTTGAATGTGAGTCGAAATTTCGGGATTAAAAACAGTTCGGACCGCACCGAAATATGCAAAATTTCGTATAATTTTTTAAACGTGGCCACAATTTGGGCTGTAATGCTAACAAAAAGAATATGGGCTCCAAAAAAACCTTAAGAATTAGCAAATGGGCTGAAAATTATTAGAAATAATGGTAGATGGGTTGTATGCTGCTTTCCACAGATTTGAGGCTTTCCTAAAAAAAAGGTTGACGCACAAGCAGTGACTGTTGGATGTCCATCCAACGGCCGTCGTGCTTCTTCAATCTCTGCTCTTCATGCTCCAGCCGCTCAAACAAGCGCCGGCGGGACTGCCAGCTCCCTCCTCCCCGCGGTCGTCTATGCTGCCGTGCAGGCCTCACTGCCCCACCGTACTCCCATCGCTGGCCTAGCCATCCCTCTACTCACCCACACCTGCTGTTATTCTCCGGCGACGGCAGACGAACCAATAAACCCTCGTACAGTTGTACTCCCCTCCATGTGGGAAACAACTGCAGAGTCTTCCCTGCCTCCGTGTCGTTCCCTTCCTAGGCCTCGCCGTCGTCCACCGCCCTGGTGCTCTCGGCGCGGCCTGGTCAACGTGGTCAACGACCGACATGCATCTGAAGTGGACTTTACGTGGAGAGGCCGACAGCTGGGTCCACGGCCGCACGCAAGGAAATGCCTCCTTATTACGCGCGAAATAATGATTCCTCCACCTGACATCTAGGACCCACCGAAAGGGCCTCTGTATTTTGTGAAAAAAATGTTACCGCCTCTGACAGCTCAGACCCACCAGCTATATCTTCACAGGCAAGGAAGTGCCTCCTTATTACGCACAAAAAAAAGAATACTCCCCCTGTTAGCTGGGACCCAGTATAGTGGCAGGCTGATTTGTGGGCCTACTAAGTTGACGGGGACGGAGGGCTTTGTCAAGTTAGTCAATATGCACGATTCTAGCTCAAGTGACCGTACGATGTCCATCCAACGGCCGTAGTGCTTCTTCAACCTCTGGTCTTCTTGCTCCAGCCGCCCAAACCAGCGTCGGTCGTGCCTCGTGCTCCTGCCTCCCGTGGCCGGATGCGATGCGGCGGAGGCCTCACCGCCCCCTACTACTCCCACCGCTGGCCAGGCCATCCCCCTATTCACCCACACCCCCTGTTACTCTGCGGCACGGCAGCCTCACACCGCAGCGAACCAGTGCCCTCGTACTCCTCTACGCGTGGGCATCCACTGCCGTGTCTTCCCCGGCTCTGCGTCGTCCCCTTCCTAGGCCTCGCCATCGTCCACCGCCCTGGTGCTCTCGGCGCGGCGTGGTCAACGTGGTCAAGGAACGGCTTCCATCGAACGTGGACTGTACGTGGAGAGGCTGACAGCTGGGTCTACGGCCGCAGCAAGGAAGTGCCTCCTTATTACGTGCAAAATAATTATTCCTCCACCTGACAGCGGGGACCCACCGGACGGGCCACCATATTTCGCGAAAAAAAGTTTCCCCCCTAACTGCTGGGATCCACCAGCTACACCTTCGCACGCAAGGAAGTGCGTCCGGGCAAAAAAAACAAAACGATTCGCCCCCTGACTGCTGGGACCCACCAGCTACATCTTCGCACGCAAGGAAGTGCCTGACAATCGGGACCCACCTGGTCGAAGCGTACGTAGTGTTGTCATTCTGGTCGCGAACGTGTACGTACATATATACTGGTGGATGTAGAGGCGCGCACGTGTCGTAGTAGAGGCGGCCAGGGTGCAAGAAAGAAAATACGGCCACGTATGTGTACATACGGGCGGGGTCTCGAACGCCTACTCGCGCATACGTACGGCCAGGGCTCATGTACATGGCTGGGTCGGAACGGAGAAACAGCATCGTCGTCATGTTCATGGGGAGGCAACGGAATGCGTCGTGTTCATGGGGAGGCAACGGAATGCGTCGTGTTCATCGGGAGGGCTTGGACGGAACAGGCGATGGAAAGGAGGCATGGCGTACCGCAGAACGGAGGAAACGGCCTTGTGTTCGACCGGCCACGTTCGAAACGGGATCCTGTTCATCAGGAGAGGTCTGGCGTACCGCAAAACGGAGGAAACGGACCTCCTATGGTCGAAACGGGGGTCCTGTTGATCGGGAGAGGTGTGGCGTACCGCAAAACGGAGGAAACGGACTTCCTACGGTCGAAACGGGGGTCCTGTTCATCGGGAGGGGTGTGGCGTACCGCAAAACAGGACTCCACGAGATACTGTTCATCTCCACCGTCGACCCCCTCTAGCCTCCACGAGCTACTGTTCATCCACCGTCGACCTCCTCCAGCCTCCACGGGCTCCTGTTCATCCAGCCTCCACCGCGCGCTACTCCACCGGCTACTGTTCAACCACCCCTCCACCGTCAACTGTTCATCCAGCCCTCCACACCACGGGGTCATGTTCAACCACCCCTCCACGGGCACCCCTCCACCGTCTACTGTTCATCCTGCCCTCCACGGGGTGGTCCTGTTCATCCAGCCCTCCACGGGGTCCTGTTCATCCAGCCCCAACCGGCTCGATCGATCGGGGTCCTGTTCATCCAGAGGCAACACCACGGGGTCCTGTTCATCCACCCCCACCGGGAACTGTTCATCCAAACACCCCCCCCCCCCCGCAACGCTCACTGTTCATCCAGAGGCAGCATCGATCGGCTTCAGTTAGCAGCAGTAGCGAAAGAATCGCTCGATCGGGTTCAGTTAACAGCCATCAATCGATCGCTCGGGTTCAGTAACGCGTAGCCTGCAGTGCAATCGCTCGGGTTCAGTTAGAGCCCAACGCCTCGCTCGGGTTCAGTTAGAGCCAACGCCTCGCACACTGATAACCCACAAGTATAGGGGATCGCAACAGCTTTTGAGGGTAGAGTATTCAACCCAAATTTATTGATTCGACACAAGGGGAGCCAAAGAATATTCTCAAGTATTAGTAGCTGAGTTGTCAATTCAACCACACCTGGAAACTTAGTATCTGCAGCAAAGTGTTTAGTAGCAAAGTAATATGATAGTGGTGGTAACGGTAGCAAGAGTAAAGATAGCAAAAGTAAATATTTTTGGTATTTTGTAGTGATTGTAACAGTAGCAGCGGGAAAGTAAATAAGCGTAAACCAGTATATGGAAAACTCGTAGGCACCGGATTAGTGATGGATAATTATGCCGGATGCGGTTCATCATGTAGTAGTCATAACATAAGGTGACACAAAACTAGCCCCAATTCATCAATGTAATGTAGGCATGTATTCCGTATATAGTCATACGTGCTTATGGAAAAGAACTTGCATGACATCTTTTATCCTACCCTCCTGTGGCAGCGGGGTCCTATTGGTTATTAAAAGAACTTGCATGCCTACATTACATTGATGAATTGGAGCTAGTTTTGTGTCACCCTAACAAAACTAACTCGGTTACATGATAAATCTCATCCAACCCATCACCGTCCAGCAAGCCTACGATGGAATTACTCATGCACGGCGGTGAGCATCTTGAAATTGGTGATGGAGGATGGTTGATGATGATGACGGGGATGAATCCCCCTCTCCGGAGCCCCGAACGGACTCCAGTTTAGCCCTCCCGACAGGTTTTAGGGGTTGGCGGCGGCTCCGTATCGTAAAACGCGATGATTTCTTCTCTTTGATTTTTTCTCTCCGAAAGCAAATATATAGAGTTGGAGTTGGCATCGGAGGGCATCCAGGGGGCCCACGAGGTAGGGGGCGCGCCCCCCACCCTCGTGGACAGGGTGTGGGCCCCCTGGTCTTCATCTTTGGCGAGGATTTTTTATTATTTTTTCTAAGATGTTCAGTGGAGTTTCAGGTCATTCTGAGAATATTTGTTTTCTGCACATAAAACAACATCATGGCAATTCTGCTGAAAATAGCGTCAGTCCGGGTTAGTTCCATTCAAATCATACAAGTTAGAGTCCAAAACAAGAGCAAAAGTGTTTGGAAAAGTAGATACGACGGATACGTATCAACTCCCCCAAGCTTAAACCCTTGCTTGTCCTCTAGCAATTCAGTTGACAAACTGAAAGAAAGAAAGAAAAACTTTTACAAACTCTGTTTGCTCTTGTTGTTGTAACTATGTCAAGCCAGCATTCAAGTTTTCAGCAAAGATCATAACTAACCACATTTGCAATAAATCTCAGGTCTCATAATTATTCATATAAATAGCATAATCAACTAGCAAGCCATAATAATAAATCTCGGATGACAACACTTTCTCAAAACAATCATAATATGATATAACAAGTTGGTATCTCGCTAGCCCTTTCTGAGACCGCAAAACATAAATGCAGAGCACCTTTAAAGATCAAGGACTGACTAGACATTGTAATTCATGGTAAAAGAGATCCAATCATAGTCATACCCAACATAGATTAATAGTGATGAATGCAAATGACAGCTGTGCTCTCCAGCGAGTGCTTTTTAATAAGAGGGTGATGACTTAACATAAAAGTAAATGGATAGGCCCTTCGCAGAGGGAAGCAGGGATTTGTAGAGGTGCCAGAGCTCGGTTTTGAAATAGAGATAAATTGTATTTTGAGCGGTATACTTTCATTGTCAACATAACAACTAAGATATGGTGATATATTCCATGCTAAACACATTATAGGCGGTTCCCAAACAGAATGGTAAAGTTTATAGTCCCCCTCCACCAACAACCATCAATCCATGACTTGCTCGAAACAATGAGTGTCTCCAACATACATCAAGTCCCAGGGGGAGTTTTGTTTGCAATTAATTTTGATTTAGTTTGCATAAAGCATGGGACTGGGCATCCCGGTGACCAGCCATTTTCTCGTGAGTGAGGAGCGGAGTCCACTCCTCTTGAATAACCCACCTAACACGGAAGATAAGGACAACCTTGGTTGATACATGAGCTATTCGAGCATACAAAACAGAATGTTTATTTGAAGGTTTAGAGTTTGGCACATACAAATTTACTTGGAACGGCAGGTATATACCGCATATAGGATGGTATAGTGGACTCATCTGGAATAACTTTGGGGTTTAAGGAATTGGATGCACAAGCAGTATTTCCGCTTAGTACAAGTGAAGGGTAGCAAAAGACTGGGAAGCGACCAACTAGAGAGCGACAACAGCCATGTACATACATTAAAATTAATAAACATTGGATGCAAGCATGAGTAGGATATAATCCACCATGAACATAAATATCGTGAAGGCTATGTTGAAATTGTTTCAACTACATGCGTGAACATGTGCCAAGTCACTTAAGTCATTCAAAGGAGGATACCACCCCATCATACCACATCATAATCATCTCAATAGCATGTTGGCACACAAGGTAAATCATTATAACTCATAGCTAATCAAGCATGGCACAAGCAACTATGATCTCTAATTGTCATTGCAAGCATGTTTATTCATAATAAGCTGAATCAAGAACGAGGGACTCATCATATTTACAAAAACAAAAGAGGTCGAGTTCATACCAGCTTTTCCCTCTCAATCAGTCCATCATATATCATCATAATTGCCTTTCACTTGCACGACCGAACGATGTGAATAATAATAAGAGTGCACGTGCATTGGACTAAGCTGGAATCTGCGAGCATTCAATAAACAGGAGGAGACAAGGCAATATGGGCTCTGGGTTAAATCAACAATAATGCATATAAGAGCCACTTCAACAATTTAATTATGGTCTTCTCCTACTGACCCCCAAAGAAAAGAAAAGAAATAAAAACTATTTACACGGGAAAGCTCCCAACAAGCAAAAGAAGAACGGGAAATATTTTTGGGTTTTCTTTTTAATTACTACTACAGCAAGAAAGTAAACTACTACTATTTTTTTCTTAAGGTTTAACAAACACACAAGAAGAAAGCCGGAAAAAGAAAATAAACTAGCATGGATATTACAGTGAAAGAGTATGAGCACTGACATCTAGCAATGAGTGTGTGTGAACATAAATGTAATGTCGGTGAGAAATACGTACTCCCCCAAGCTTAGGCTTTTGGCCTAAGTTGGTTTATTGCCAAGGATAGCCTGGCGGATACCTGTAGGTGTAGCTAGGGTCGTACTGCGACGAGGAATAGTTAGGATCATACTGTGATGAAGAAGACTTTGACTGTCACTGACTGACAGTCATCTCTGGATCCCAAGAATAAACAGATTGTCGGTGGAGGCTCATCTTGTGGTTCCGGTTCCAGGGCTGGTGCAGGGTTTTTGTAAGCTTGAACAACAGCCCACGTCACGAGATAGGGTGCTACAAAATTAAACAAAGAAGGAGCAGGCAACGTAATAGTTTCAGGATAATGTTTATCAAAGTTTAACTTATATTTGAGCTCTCCATTCCTATCCTTAACAATAAAATCATGGGCTATCATGCTCTTATAGTCTAGATAAGCATTAGGCAGCCATTTTTCTTCTTTCTCATAATGCCCAATAGCTATATTAAAATGTGCAGCAAGGCGAGAAGCATAAATGCCCCCAAAGATGGGGCCTTTAGTATGGTTCAGATTCAGCCTTCTAGCAATAATTCCGCCCATACTAACAATGTTGTCGCGGTATAAACCATGGAACAGAATAATAATATCAGGGACACTAAAGTTCCCACAGTTCCCACGAACAATCAAGCATCGACTAGCAAATAAAGCAAAATAGAGTAACACAGGAAAATGTATGCTAGTGATTCTTGCATCAGAAACCTTCCTAGTTTCTCCCACAGAGATAAGGTTAATAAATGGTTCCAACTCTTTACGAGGTGGTTCCTCTAAGATACCATCAGGGGGTATGTTGTAAACTGTGCAAAATTCAGACAATGGCATTTTCTTCACAACGTCATATAAACGAAACTCTACCGAAGGAGGTGATTCTTTAGGGAAAAAGTAGAAGTTTTGCACAAAATTATTTGTGAGTAAGAGATACTATGGACGTTGGTCGCGGACAAAGTCGGTGAGGCCAGCATTCTCAATCAATGAATAGAAATCCTCATGAATCCCGGCCTCTCTCAAGAAATTATCAGAAGGCCATTCACACGGCCGGATTTCCGTGGTACGAGGCAAATTATATTTGGGCCTCTGAGCTTCTTCATTTTGTTTCTCCTTTGAGCTTCGGCTCGATGAACCCCTCAAAAGTCTCTTCATTATTTTCTGAAACATTCTGAAATTTTAGTAACTTCAAACAAAAGTGAACCAACTTCAATAAAACTGATAGCAACTACTCATACAAGTGCCTAGAGTCTATATCAAGCATTAGAACTACTTGGAACCATATAAATTTGACATGCAAGCTCAAGAACATGGTCACCTATGCAGTACAAATTTGCAAAGAATAAAGCACTAGAACAAAAACTAATTGGACCAATGGAGGAGTCACATACTAAGGAACAATCTCCCCAAGCAGTTTTGCGAGAGGTGCTTTGAGCAAGGAGATCGAAAATCATAGCAAAAGTGGCTGGAACTCGTGCTTGAGTTGGTTTTTCGGGTTTGTGTGAGGCAGAGGAAGAAGATGGGTGCTGGGATAAGTGGAGGAGGGCCACTGTGGGCCCACGAGGCAGGGGGCGCGCCCTCCACCCTCGTGGCCAGGTGGCAGCTCCTCCCGCGGTAATTTTTGCACAGTAAATCCTCAAATATTCCCGAAAAAATCATATTAAATTGGCATGTCATTCTGAGGACTTTTATTTTCGGGATATTTTTATATTGCACGGATAAGTCAAGAAACAGACAGAAAATACTATTTTTACTTTATTTCTACTAATTAACAGAAAGTATAGAGAGGGGACAGAAGGTTGTGCTTCTAGTTTCATCCATCTCATGCTCATAAAAAAGAATCCACTAACAAGGTTGATCAAGTCTTGTTAACAAACCCATTCCGATAGTCATGAAACCGGAGAAATTTCGAATAACACTAAGTTACCTCAACGGGGATATGCACATCCCCTATAATAAGTATATCATATTTCTTTTTGACAGTAGGAAGTGGAACTTCAAAACCTCCAATTATAATTGATGAAATTTTTCCAATGGAGTTGATACTATGAACTTGAGGTTGTTTCCTCGGAAAGTGTACCGTATGCTCATTACCATTAACATGAAAAGTGACATTGCCTTTGTTGCAATCAATAACAGCCCCTACAGTATTAAGAAAAGGTCTTCCAAGAATAATAGACATACTATCATCCTCGGGAATATCAAGAATAACAAAGTCCATTAAAATAGTAACGTTTGCAACCACAACAGGCACATCCTCACAAATACTGACAGGTATAGCAGTTGATTTATCAGCCATTTGCAAAGATATTTCAGTAGGTGTCAACTTATTCAAGTCAAGTCTACGATATAAAGAGAGAGGCATAACACTAACACCGGATCCAAGATCACATAAAGCAGTTTTAATATAATTTCTTTTAATGGAGCAAGGTATAGTAGGTACTCCGGGATCTCCAAGTTTCTTTGGTATTCCACCCTTAAAAGTGGAAATTTCAGCTTCCGGTATCTTTCTTTTATTAGTAATGATATCCTTCATATATTTAGCATAAGGATTTGTTTTGAGCACATTAGTTAATCGCATACGCAAAAAGAAAGGACTAATCATTTCAGCAAAGCGCTCAAAATCCTCATCATCCTTTTTCTTGGATGGTTTCGGAGGAAAAGGCATGGGTTTCTGAACCCAAGGTTCCCTTTCTTTACCATGTTTCCTAGCAACAAAGTCTCTTTTATCATAACGTTGATTCTTTGATTGTGGGTTATCAAGATCAACAGCAGGTTCAATTTCTACGTCATTATCATTACTAGGTTGAGCATCATCATTAACATTTTCATTAGGTTCATGTTCATTACCAGATTGTGTTTCAGCATCAGACATAGATATATCATTTGGATTATTAGGTGGTTCAGCAATAGGTTCACTGGAAGTTTGCACAGTTCTATCATTTTTCTTTTTCTTCTTTTTAGAAGAACTAGGAACATCAATTTTGTTTCTCTGAGAATCTTGCTCGAATCTCTTAGGGTGGCCTTCAGGATACAAAGGTTCCTGAGTCATTCTACCAGTTCTAGTAGCCACTCTAACAGCATAATCATTTTTCTTACTATTCATTTCATCAAGCACTTCTTTTTGAGCCTTAAGTACTTGTTCTACTTGAGTGGTAACCATAGAAGCATGTTTGTTAACAAGTTTAAGTTCACCTTTAATATTAGCCATATAATCACCCAAGTATTTAAGCATATCGGAATCACATTTCAAATGTCTACCAAAATAAGCATTGAAATTTTCTTGTTTGACAATAAAATTATGAAACTCATCAAAGCATTGCCTAGCAGACTTATAGTGAGGGATATCACCTTCATCAAATCTATAGAGAGAATTTACCTTTACTACATGTGTCGGGATATCGGGATCAGGAGGTTCTTCAGTAAATAAAGAATTAAGACCATATGTTTCTTCGACAGGCGGTAGATTAAGACCATGTATTTCTTCAATAGGAGGCAAATTCTTAACATCTTCAGGTTTAATACCTTTTTCTTTCATAGATTGCTTTGCCTCTTGCATATCTTCGGGACTGAGAAATAGAACACCTCTCTTCTTCGGAGTTGGTTTAGGAATAGGCTCAGTAATTTGAGCAGGAGCTGGCTCAGGAGGTGCCCAATTATTTTCATTTGTCAACATATTATTCAATAGAACTTCAGCTTCATCCGGTGTTCTTTCCCTGAAAAGAGAACCAGCACAACTATCCAGGTAATCTCTGGAAGCATCGGTTAGTCCATTATAAAAGATATCAAGTACTTCAGGTTTCTTAAGAGGATGATCAGGCAGAGCATTAAGTAACTTGAGAAGCCTCCCCCAAGCTTGTGGGAGACTCTCTTCTTTAATTTGCATGAAGTTGTATATTTCCCTGAAAGCAGCTTGTTTCTTATGAGCAGGGAAATATTTAGCAGAGAAGTAATAAATCATATCCTGGGGACTACGCACACAACCATGATCAAGAGAATTAAACCATATCTTAGCATCACCCCTTAATGAGAACGGAAATATTTTGAGTATATAAAAGTAACGCGATCTCTCATCATTAGTGAACAGGGCAGCTATATCATTTAACATAGTAAGATGTGCCACAACAGTTTCAGATTCATAGCCATAAAACGGATCAGATTCAACCAAAGTAATTATATCAGGATCAACAGAGAATTCATAATCCTTATCAGGAACACAGATAGGCGAAGTAGAAAAAGCAAGGTCGGGTTTCATTTTATCTCTAAGGGATTCTTTGTTCCATTTAATTAATAACCTCTTGAGCTCATATCTATCCTTGCAAGCTAAAATAGCAGCAGAAGATTCCATATCAAAAACATAACCCTCAGGAATAACAGGCATACTTTCATCATCACTATCATCATCGTATTCAGATTCAATAATTTCTTTTTCTCTAGCCCTAGCAATTTGTTCATCAAGAAATTCACTAAGGGGCACAGTAGTATCAGGCATAGAAGCAGTTTCATCATAAATACCATGCATAGCAGAAGTGGCATCATCAATAACATGCGACATATCAGAACGAATAGCAGAAGCAGGTTTAAGTGTCGCTAGCTTACTCATAATAGAAGGTGAATCAAGTGCAAGGCTAGATGGCAGTTCCTTACCTCCCCTCGTAGTTGAGGGATAAATTGTTGTCTTAGCGTCTTTCAAGTTCTTCATAGTGTCAAGCAGATATAAATCCCAAGTGACTCAAAGAATAGAGCTATGCTCACCGGCAACGGCGCCAGAAATTGGTCTTGATAACCCACAAGTATAGGGGATCACAACAGCTTTCGAGGGTAGAGTATTGTCACACCCTGATTTTCATGAAACAACACTTAAGATAATAAATCATGATAAAATGTGGTTTTACAAAAACTTTTGAGTGTTTTGGACCTTGCCTTGTTTGGATTTTGTCTGTTGTTTGCAAAGTGCTCTAAAAATCAAATAAATCCTCCAACTCCTATACTTCATCTCCTTGCTCCAAACTCTTGAACCAATGATCATGCCATGTGTATAGGACATAAAAATAATTTCTTACAAAAATAATTTGGCCAAATAGTATTTTAAAAATTAGTTTTCCAAAAACCCCTGAATTGAGTTTTGCACTGCAAGTACTTAATTAAGGGCAGTAAAAATCTTTCTAAAAATATTTTTGACTCCTACTAGATATAGGATACCCAGAAACCACAAAAATATAATTTTAAATGTTATTTTCCTATTTTATTTAAAGGCTTTTTATTAAGACCAGAAATGGTCTTTAATAGGTTTAAATTATTTTAAAGCTTTAAAAATATTTGATAAAAATTAGGGAGACTCAATGGACATATATTTTCCATATATATATGAGTTTCAACACATGGTCATGATCAAAATATTGGACAAAACCTCCCAAAACCATTTTTGCTCATTTTAAGGATTTGAAATATTTCTACAGGAAATATTTCCATAAAAATCCAAGAAAATTCTAACATGTCACATATGACATTTTTGATGATCTTGCCAAGTACCATGTCATGGAGAATAGTATAACCCCATGAAACCCTCTCAAAACCACTTCTGTCCTTTTTCAAGTTTGAACATTTTTGCACTATCAAACATGTCCAAATGATCTCAAACTTGGTGCACATGCTCAAATGGTGTAATAATGCATCTATACCAAATTGCACAAGTTGGAGATAATTTTATATTGATCAAAGTACCCCAAAACCCTTTCTGTCCAGAACCAAATTTGAACAACTGTACATTGCCAAGTGTGTCCTTTTGATCTGAATTTTTGTGGACATGTTAAAATCCTCAAATGATGATACTACACCAAGTGGTGCATCAAGGAGAATAGATTTGCATGACTAAATCTTGGTAAAGCCATTTCTGATGATTTCTAGGGTTTACAAAAGTTGCATTGGCAACTTCCTCAAAATGGACTCAAACTTGGTGGTCAACCTCAATTATGTGTGACACTTGATCCTGTTAATTCTCATGTCAATTGGAATTAATTTGCTTGCCCAAACAATTATCAAACACCTTCTGCCATTTTTCCAAAAACACCATTTGGACCCCTTCCACTAATCTCCTTGAGCTCAACTTTTTACCACAGCTCCTCCTAGTCTTATCCTACCTCCAGTAACTCTTACCTAGCCATTGCTCAATGATTGAGGGGTAAAATACCCCCATTTACCTCCCTGGACAGCCCCTCTCTCCCTCTTCTTCAACCTCCCTCCTCTCCTACTGGCTCTCTAGGGCATCCAATGCCACTCCTACATTGTTTACTCACCCCCAAAACTCCCAGACACAAAAGGACATGCTCATGGCACATAAACAATGCCAGTGCATGCAGAGCTCGCGCTCTGGAACACGCTACAGTGCTCTCCCGCACTGTAGCTCACCCATGCCAAGGGCATACAACAGCCTTGGGCGTCGGGGTGATGTCTCCCGAGGTGGCCTCGGCGTCCGGGACACGGCACGCTGCCGGCCCCCTCCAGAAACTCTCTCCTCTCCCCTCCACGGGCTCACCCGAGCGCGTCCATGGACACTGCCCACGGTGCACCAGCGCCTCCCCTATATAGAGTCACCCACAAGCTCCCTCTCGCCTCTGATGATTCCCCTCTCTCTCTTGCACCCTCTCAGGCACACTCCCTCTCCCTCTCGTGCCCCCTACTCCCTCCACGGCCGAAGCCTTGCCGTCAGGCCCGCGCTCAAGTTCGAGCACCATGGCTCTCCCCCCTTCCTTCATTCCATGTCCGCGACCTCCCCAGGGAGTCTCAAGGCCGGACCCGTCCTCCCCTTGGCCTGGGAAGCCCCCCCCCCCCCGGCGTGGTGCCGCCAAAGCTCCATGGCTGCCGCGGCCTGCCGATGGTGGCGGCGCTGTAGGCTGCCTTGGGCGAGCCCGCAGCCACCCTTGGGTGTGGTGAGGAGAGCCGGAGCTCCTGTGCTCGTCGGTCGGCTCTCCCGCGTCGCCTGGCGACGGCTGCGCCGGCGGCCGAGCCCTTCCTTGCCCGGCGTCGGGCGGAAGAAGACGACCAGGGGCGACGGGGCGACCTGCATGCGGGCCCCGTGCGTCAGCGACCCGCCGGCTGCCTCGTCAGTTAAGTGGAGGCGGGTACAGCTGCTTACCGCCTCCCCCGCTCCGTTGACGTATTCCCAAAGTGCGCAATCGACGTCGCCTGGGCGCCGTTGCGGCCGAGCCGCTGGGCCGGCCCACAGTCTATCTGCCGCCCCGTGCGCAGGATAAGGTTAAGCCCTTTTTCTCATTTTCTTTATCCAGTGAACTTCAAAAATCTCTAAACAACTCAAATAGTGTCCAAATTTGATGATTCAAATTTCTTATGACTCCATAAATCATGATCTTTCACATGGTGCTATTTGCACATTTTTCCAGAAACTTTCTCTTCATAAACATTTATCAAATCCCATTTTTCCATTTCTGTCATAAACATTAGAAAATCACAGAGGGCTCAAATTTGATCCAAATGCCATGATTCAAATTTCCAGATACTTCTAAGTTCATAACTTAGTTTATGAACATTTTTATTAATACTTTCTGTACCACATAAATTAATGATCCATTTCTTCATATTTATCAATTTTGCAAATTCATAGGAAATTCATTTGAACTCCAAATCCAGTGAAACCAACTCCTAGATGCTTCTAAAATCATGGTATGTTAAATGGGTGGCTTTGCTCATTTTTCAAAAATATGTTTCTGTACACTTCTTACAAATCCATAAACCCCTTGACTCCATCATATCGAAATGTTTAGAAATATCCATTGATCCACTTCCAATGAAATCGCCTTGGTCATTCCACATATGACCAGAGGTATCCAATAAAAGTCAACTTAATATTTTAGAGCACTTTTATTTTTCTGCCTTGTTGAGTTGCTTATTATGGTTGCTTTCGACGATAGTTGACGAAGTAGACGAAATGCTTGGAGTTGGACCAGAGATATTGAAGACCTCGAAGACTTTGTTAAAATAGGCAAGCAGCCCTTTGACCATGGTGAACCATTTTACATCATGATTGCATTTTTGTTGCTTCACTGAGTGCATGATATACTTTGAATGGCAACCTTGCTAGGCTTGCCTCCGTTGCATACTCCATTGATACTTGCATTGTTCATGACTCTACCCTTGCTTAGAGTTGTGTTGGTGGGTTGTAGAAATATGCTTTAGTAGATGGCTACGCAAAGTGGGTCAGGGTTATGCATGGAAAGAAACAAGTGTGGGTTGACATACTTGCAAACAACCCAGTGGGTGCCATTAACGCCCCTGGGAGATGATGATGAACTAGGTCACTACTTGGTGGAGAGGTAGTGTACCGAGGCTCGATAAAAGTGTTGTTTACAGAGACGGATTAGATTTAAGATTTGTCGACTGTCCCAACCTTACATGCGCAACCACTCTACCCTTATATGGGAAAGGGCATTATTGATTACCTAGGCCGATACTAGCTCGGAGCCCACATTACTAGTGACGGGGGAGAGTTGGTGCTCTCTCTCGGGACGGGGTCGTGCCAGGTAGGGCGGCCATGACTGTTTTTACAGGGCACCGGATACACCGTTGTGTCCCCTCTCGGATGTTACGATCTCGAGTGAGTCTCGTATGATGTACATCGTGAGGATATGGAACAACGAGTGGACTCTTTGTTAGTGTCGTTTAGGGAAAGATAGTGATCGGGTGCTTACCCCGGGTACTTGAGGTACCGCGGGTCGTGGATGACACAGAAGTTCCCCGGATCTTGTGGGTAAAGTCTGCAACCTCTACAGAGTGTAAAACTATTCGAATAGCCGTGTCCACGGTCAAGGACAGTTGGGTGGTGCTGCTTAGACTACGTCCATATGTTTCTGACAAACAACACGGTTTAGTAAATCTATTGACGTGATTCGTGAGGAAGTCACGATGAGTTTGAGCATGTGTTGTTCATAACTCTCTCTCGATGTTGATGTCTGTAACCTCCTGATACTTGTTGCAGACGCATTCATATCTTTGATAAATGTTGATCATACTTGCATGAGAAAAACTAGCTTTCCGCAAAATTGCAAAATTAGCAGTAGTGCCTTGCATAATTTTTCTGTTATCACCCTTGGGTTGCTTGCGTGTACATTCAAAGTACTCATTGGCTTGCCACTGGTTATTTTATTGGCCAGGCATGAAAGAACATGATATGAAGAAGAATACTTCGGTGACGAGCATGCGAGCTAGGACGCTTCCCAGTCGGAATGCCTGTAGAGTTAAGGCAGATGGCATGGGTCCAAGTTATCGACGAAGATTTCCGCTGCAATGTTATACTCAAGACTTGACCATAATGGTCCTACTTGTGTAATAAGGTATGTATGGATGTAAGACTCTTGTTATTCACCTTCTGTGTGTTCAGTGAGCATTGATCTCTGGGATCAGTGTACACTTGCATTCGGTGATCACGACTTATGAGTCGGGGTCCCCACAGAGCTGGTATCAGAGCCATCCTGACTGTAGGAAGCCTTAGTTAGCATGGTCGTTAGTTAGGGTAAAACTATTTCCAAAACTATTACAAGTTTTCAAAACTATCTATACTCCTCTTCCCTTCTCAGTTTTTCAAAAACTAAGGTATACTTTCCCCATCGATCTCTTCCCTTCAAAACTATTGCAAATGGTCACTAGCACCCTCAAGCCCCTGACCACGTGAATCCTTGTAATCCTTGTGGATAGCCTAGAAGGAGTAAACCTTGCCAAACACTCACCCACCTCTTCTAAACCCAAGATTGGCGACACCACAACAAGATGATGCCAACAGAAGATACGCCTTTGAAGAATGAGGGCATGAAGACCCAGAAGATGGTGACACCCTTGACAATGCTCCAAGATGATGCGACCTTAGCCTATGATGATCGGGGCATAGGAAATGCAAGATCATGATATACATCACTAATAGAGCAACCATGTCCTTACCGTTGTTGTATCGGCAACCACTCGTGGATGAGAACCTCGCCATTTGGTCTGCCTCACTATAGTGAGCAGGAAAACGGTTCTCTTCATCCCCCGCTCTTGGTGTCTATATTGTCATCAACGTAACCGACATGTTGGACCTCTACCATGCCTTGTTAATGTCATTGCATAAAGGATTACCTACCTGGTACCATCGACGCCTTAGAAGACAAAACGGGATCGTCTGGATTAAGAAGACAACAGAAGACCGAGTCAATACCAGCTACGAGGAGCCACCTTCACCCCACCACTTCAACAGGCGAGAAGTGTTGAAGATTCTTCAGGCCAACCTGGATCATTTCATCAAACAACTACAAAAGACGTAGCAACACCTGAGGAAAACTCAGAAGACTGCACGAGGCTCAAGGCACGATTACTGGATCCGAGAACCCCTAGGGTAGGATGAGTCGTGTACCCCCTATGCGCGGTCGAGTCCGTATGATGGTTCGAATAGAACCATGATTGTGTGTTGCTTGTTTTTATTTGTTTGTGTTTTGATATCAGTCGCCCTTTTTGCCCTAGACGACAAGTACGCAACTATATCACCTGCCTTATTTTGTTGTTTGTGTTTGGCCCTTTTTGGCACTTGTTTGTTTGCACCTGCACTATAGAACCCCCTTTAGGCATCCCCCTTTATGCTACTTATCCCTCTCATCTCTCTCCTCAACTGAAGACCAGCAAGACAAGATGCACCAAGGAGTTTACTTCGGCGACCAACTAGCACTGAAGACTTTTTTTTGCAGCCTCCTCGACCAAGTGAAACCCCGTAGAGTTATGTTTAACCCTCCAGACTAGAAACCCATTCCTAGACCCTTCGAGACTTCATGAGGTACCCCAGCTCGAGTCCTTAACCATGTGCCTAACCCACAGAATTGCAAGAGAACCAGTTAAGCCTCTGTAAACCTCGCACAACATTGGGTTCATTATGGAACTAGTGGACATAGTGAACAAGCACGTTATCATCCTAATATAGCACCAGGACTGACGATGCCATAGGGAAGACCAATTTGAGGATGTAGGAATAGAAGACAAATGACTTGATGGGTTTATATCAGTGACCTTGAGGAATTATCTGAGACTTTGGTGGGATCATGTTGATGGAGTAGCATAACTTTCATTACCCCTGGAGTAAATTGGATTTTGTAGGACAATTATAATCACAAGATGAAATTCTTGGAAGTATTTGGATTTAACTTAGCCATGGGATATTGATAGGAGATAGTTGATATTACGTAAATGACTTTGGGGAACAGGTAGGAATTCTCGTTGGACATGAGACTTGGATTCAATAGGTTATCCTAGTGGAGTATGGATGTAGAGTAATTCTACATGGTTCGGAGTAAATTGGATTTAGACTGATGATCTTGACCATGATACCATGTTTCTGGGTGGACGATAAACTAGGAGATTGGATTAATTGTCGGAGTTGATATAAGCCTGACCTTGGAGTTTACTTGACCATGATAATGGAAATTGGTGGACTTACTATAGTAGAGACAGCCCTTTCAAGTATTTGGGGACTATAGGACATTAGAAGATTCGTGCGAGACACCATAGACATTGGATTTGTAGAATTAATGGATTATGTAGAGATTAATGGGAGTTAATGGGCTATTGGAGTTGATTCATAGGAAGGAAACAAGATCTTGGAGTGGCTTACGACGTGTTTCCTTAGGATAGAGATGCTTTATCGTGGACCTTGGATCAATAGACTGAGCACTTGGATTCTCGTGTTTTATTCCAGCCTGGAAGCTTGTATGCTCTACCCATGGATTTTTAGGGGTAGACATACATATGAGTTTGGGGATTGTAGGCATATATGATTTTGTTAGACCTCCTCCCGAGAGTCATGAGGATATGAATCACATGGATGATGATTGGAGTTGACCTATACGAAATAATGCTATCAGTGATATGATGTTATTTGTTTAAAGGACTAGATAGCACAAATGGCATCTCAGAAACCGTGCTTAAAGATAAGATGATAAATGTTCACTCGCACACTAGATCCTTGAAACCCTTAAGCCCTACCAAGCTACAACGTGGTCGGACCATCACCGTGGGTCTTGACTCTAGATCGAGAACACCTTGGACCATACTCAACCGTGACCACCACCAATACCCCATCCTACTTTATGTACCTCATGAACAAAGTCTTCATGGAGTACTTGGACAAGTTGGTTGTCATCTTTATTTTGGTAACATACTTGTCTACCCGAAGACGGAAGAAGAATCGTCGAGCTGGTCAAGGAACATCTGAAGATCGTCATGTCTAGGAGGAAGAACTACACCAACCACCATCTTCAAGAAGTATACCTCCGCATCAAAGACCAGGCATATCTGCAAACCACTTCTCTCTAAGGAACCAAGCATTTCCATGACAAGGAAACCCACACCAAGATTCATCGACCCTCTTCGAGATCACTCCAAGGTTCAACAACCCCCTTTGAGATCACTTCGAGACGAAGAGTAGACGGCTACCAGCTAGAGTTACCACCTGAGCCACCCACTGTGCACAACACTTTCCACGAGTCACAGCTTCGGGAGTGCTTCCGACTTCCTAACCAACCCGATCCCTACAAGGACATCGATCACCAAGCCATCGACCTCCAGCTCATTATGACCTATGCAAGAGACCTCAATTGCAACCTAAGTCAAGAAGAACGTCATACACGAAGCCACATCATCAAGTACTTCAAGTTCAATAGAGCACCACACGGAAGCAGAAGCAGTATGAGGACGTGAAGACTACCCCAGATCCAAGTTTCCGTATTCCTTTCCGCGCCTAGTCTGGGAATCTCGGGGACGAGATTCTTGTAAGGGGGGTAGGTCTGTCACACCCCGATTTTCATTCCACAACACTTAAGCTAATAAATCATGATAAAATGTGGTTTTACAAAAACTTTTGAGTGTTTTGGACCTTGCCTTGTTTGGATTTTGTCTGTTGTTTGCAAAGTGCTCTAAAAATCAAATAAATCCTCCAACTCCTATACTTCATCTCCTTGCTCCAAACTCTTGAACCAATGATCATGCCATGTGTATAGGACATAAAAATAATTTCTTACAAAAATAATTTGGCCAAATAGTATTTTAAAAATTAGTTTTCCAAAAACCCCTGAATTGAGTTTTGCACTGCAAGTACTTAATTAAGGGCAGTAAAAATCTTTCTAAAAATATTTTTGACTCCTACTAGATATAGGATACCCAGAAACCACAAAAATATAATTTTAAATGTTATTTTCCTATTTTATTTAAAGGCTTTTTCTTAAGACCAGAAATGGTCTTTAATAGGTTAAAATTATTTTAAAGCTTTAAAAATATTTGAGAAAAATTAGGGAGACTCAATGGACATATATTTTCCATATATATGAGTTTCAACACATGGTCATGATCAAAATATTGGACAAAACCTCCCAAAACCATTTCTGCTCATTTCAAGGATTTGAAATATTTCTACAGGAAATATTTCCATAAAAATCCAAGAAAATTCTAACGTGTCACATATGACAATTTTTTCTGCTGGCTTATGCTTAATGACATGATAAACACATGTGACCTTTTAACCAGAAAGAGTATGCATCTGGATTCCACTACTTGTGTGTTATGCATTGCTGAAGACATGGAAGACAGAATGCATCTCCTATTCACTTGCCCATTTAGTCAAGGTTTTTGGTGGGATATTGGAATTGAATGGAATTCAGATTTGGACATACACAATATGATCATGGATGCCAATCACAGATATAAAATCAAACATTTTATGGAGATTATGATAGTGGGTTGTTGGAGCATTTGGAATCAAAGAAATGGAAGGATATTTGAGGGGATACCTTTCTCAATTTATGAATGCAAATATGATTTCATCAGATCATTCAGAATTACCATGATGAGAGCTAAACCATCTCTAAATGATGGCATGTCATCTTGGATTGATAACATTTAATCTCAATAATTTAGATTTCCCATCCTTCTTATTGTATTTCTTTCATTATTCTGGTTGTACCCTCAACAACCATTGTAAAGACTTTTGTATCTTTTCACTTTATAAATGAAAATGACATACAGTAGGGTTGTTGCCCTACTGTTCTTTGGTCAAAAAAAGAATAGTATAACCCCATGAAACCCTCTCAAAACCACTTCTGTCCTTTTTCAAGTTTGAACATTTTTGCACTGTCAAACATGTCCAAATGATCTCAAACTTGGTGCACATGCTCAAATGGTGTAATAATGCATCTATACAAAATTGCACAAGTTGGAGATAATTTTATATTGATCAAAGTACCCCAAAACCCTTTCTGTCCAGAACCAAATTTGAACAACTGTACATTGCCAAGTGTGTCCTTTTGATCTGAATTTTTGTGGACATGTTAAAATCCTCAAATGATGATACTACACCAAGTGGTGCATCAAGGAGAATAGATTTGCATGACTAAATCTTGGTAAAGCCATTTCTATTGATTTCTAGGGTTTACAAAAGTTGCATTGGCAACTTCCTCAAAATGGACTCAAACTTGGTGGTCAACCTCAATTATGTGTGACACTTGATCCTGTTAATTCTCATGTCAATTAGAATTAATTTGCTTGCCCAAACAATTATCAAACACCTTCTGCCATTTTTCCAAAAATACCATTTGGACCCCTTCCACTAATCTTCTTGAGCTCAACTTTTTACCACAGCTCCTCCTAGTTTTATCCTACCTCCAGTAACTCTTCCCTGGCCATTGCTCAATGATTGAGGGGTAAAATACCCCCATTTACCTCCCTGGACAGCCCCTCTCTCCCTCTTCTTCAACCTCCCTCCTCTCCTACTGGCTCTCTAGGGCATCCAATGCCACTCCTACATTGTTTACTCACCCCCAAAACTCCCAGACACAAAAGGACATGCTCATGGCACATAAACAATGCCAGTGCATGCAGAGCTCGCGCTCTGGAGCACGCTACAGTGCTCTCCCGCACTGTAGCTCACCCATGCCAAGGGCATACGACAGCCTTGGGTGTCGGGGTGATGTCTCCCGAGGTGGCCTCGGCGTCCGGGACACGGCACGCTGCCGGCCCCTCCAGAAACTCTCTCCTCTCCCCTCCACAGGCTCACCCGAGCGCGTCCATGGACGCTGCCCACGGTGCACCAGCGCCTCCCCTATATAGAGTCACCCACGAGCTCCCTCTCGCCTCTGATGATTCCCCTCTCTCTCTTGCACCCTCTCAGACACACTCCCTCTCCCTCTCGTGCCCCCCTACTCCCTCCACGGCCGAAGCCTTGCCGTCAGGCCCGCGTTCAAGTTCGAGCACCATGGCTCTCCCCCTTCCTTCATTCCATGTCCGCGACCTCCCCAGGGAGTCTCAAGGCCGGACCTGTCCTCCCCTTGGCCTGGGAAGCCCCCCCCCCGGCGTAGTGCCGCCAAAGCTCCATGGCCGCCGCGGCCTGCCGATGGTGGCGGCGCTGTAGGCTGCCTTGGGCGAGCCCGGAGCCACCCTTGGGTGCGGTGAGGAGAGCCGGAGCTCCTGTGCTCGTCGGCCGGCTCTCCCGCGTCGCCTGGCGACGGCTGCGCCGGCGGCCGAGCCCTTCCTTGCCCGACGTCGGGCAGAAGAAGACGACCAGGGGCGACGGGGCGACCTGCATGTGGGCCCCGCGCGTCAGCGACCCGCCGGCTGCCTCGTCAGTTAAGTGGAGGCGGGTACAGCTGCTTACCGCCTCCCCCGCTCCGTTGACGTATTCCCAAAGTGCGCCATCGACGTCGCCTGGGCGCCTGGTGCGGCCGAGCCGCTGGGCCGGCCCACAGTCTATCTGCCGCCCCGTGCGCAGGATAAGGTTAAGCCCTTTTTCTTATTTTCTTTATCCAGTGAACTTCAAAAATCTCTAAACAACTCAAATAGTGTCCAAATTTGATGATTCAAATTTCTTATGACTCCATAAATCATGATCTTTGACATGGTGCTATTTGCACATTTTTCCAGAAACTTTCTCTTCATAAACATTTATCAAATCCCATTTTTCCATTTCTGTCATAAACTTTAGAAAATCACAGAGGGCTCAAATTTGATCCAAATGCCATGATTCAAATTTCCCGATGCTTCTAAGTTCATAACTTAATTTATGAACATTTTTATTAATACTTTCTGTACCACATAAATTAGTGATCCATTTCTTCATATTTATCAATTTTGCAAATTCATAGGAAATTCATATGAACTCCAAATCCAGTGAAACCAACTCCTATATGCTTCTAAAATCATGGTTTGTTAAATGGGTGCCTTTGCTCATTTTTCAAAAATATGTTTATGTACACTTCTTACAAATCCATAAACCCCTTGACTCCATCATATCGAAATGTTTAGAAATATCCATTGATCCACTTCCAATGAAATCACCTTGGTCATTCCTCATATGACCAGAGGTATCCAATAAAAGTCAACTTAATATTTTTAGAGCACTTTTATTTTCTGCCTTGTTGAGTTGCTTATTATGGTTGCTTTCGACGATAGTTGACGAAGTAGACGAAATGCTTGGAGTTGGACCAGAGATATTGAAGACCTCGAAGACTTTGTTAAAACAGGCAAGCAGCCCTTTGACCATGGTGAACCATTTTACATCATGATTGCATTTTTGTTGCTTCACTGAGTGCATGATATACTTTGAATGGCAACCTTGCTAGGCTTGCCTCCGTTGCATACTCCATTGATACTTGCATTGTTCATGACTCTACCTGTCGGTGTACTAAAGTAGGGGTACCTTAGTACCCCGAACTTGTGCACGGGCAGTCGCAGCGCCCCGCGGCAAGGCTTGCCAGGGGAACGCCAAAACCCTCCATGGTCCCTTTTTGGGCCATCCAAGAACAGAGTATCTAAGCCAAGAAGACAAGGCTTCGGCAAGAGGAGCTTGCCGGGCCAAGGAGACAAGACCCCGGCAAGAGGAGCTTGCGGGGATGACCAGCTGAAGAGCAAAGACCCCGGCAATGGAGCTTGCCGGGAAGGCCAACCAAGGCATCTCAGGAGAGCTTGCCGCGACGCGCCACGCGTCCCGGCCAGGCCTGGCGAGCGGCAAGTTCCCAGGCGCGGCAAGACAGCAACCGCGGCAAGCTACTTGCCGCGGCAAGTCACCACCTCGGGCCTGCGCTCCAGCTCACCCACCCACGCGTCACTCTGGGGCTCTCCCAGAGGCACGTGGCGGGGCACTGCGCAGCCAGGGGCATGCAGTGGCATGCGGCGCTGACAAGATTGCCATCGTGGCAAACGGGGGCGCCCCTAACGGTCCATTTCGGCGCTGTTCGGGCGACCCAGACGGGCATTTAATGCCCTTGTCCCCTGCCGTCAGAGTTAGGTGCGATAGCACTGTGCAGCCACTGTACACACAGTTCTTTTCCATTTTTACCCTCATCTGCGTTGCCACCTGTGGGTAGCCCCTTGTGCATATAAAAGGAGGCCCATGCGCACGTAGAGGGGGGAGAAGGAACCCAGAGGACACCCATCTACGTCCAGCCCCCAAGCATACTGTAGCATCTTGCGCTCTTGAGCAAGAACCCAATACAATCAGACAAGCTGGGTAAAATCATTTGTGTGCGTCGCCTCGATCCGCTCTTCGCGCAGCCTCCACCCCCCGCCGAACCGAGAAGGGGATCCGTCCCCATAAGTGTTCGAGGAGGCCGATTTCCCCCGACATCTTTGGCGCGCCAGGTAGGGGGCGTCGAGGTTGTGTGAACCTGATCCGGCGTCCGCGCAGGCTAGATCTTCATCGTCTTCATCGGCATGCCACTGAAGAAGAAGGCTCCGGAGGTGGCTGGTCCGTCCGCGTCGAATCCACCGCCCCTGGAGCAGACGGGTGGTGGGGAAGGCGTCGGCGGAGGGACGGGCGTCGTCAAACCAGTTCATGGTGCCACGGCGTCCGAACTTGCTCCGCGCCCCTCCCAGGAGGCGCGGAACCAGCAACGTCTTGGTACCCACGGTACCATACGCTCGCTGGACCCAGATCGAGCCGGTGAAACCCAGGGCGCTCAAGGCCAGCACACGCACCAACGTGCTGGCACGAGCGTGCCACGGCTGCCTGGACCGGGTGCTGCTCCTTCTAACGTGGTTAGAAGTTCGAGAACATCCTGCTCCTCGCGCCGTTCGCCACGGCTGCCCGCCACTCCGGAAGAAGCTCTAGCACGAGCTCAACTGCTCTTAGACTACCCTCCGATGGCGGACAAGCTCGACAGTTGGAGGGCCACCATTCAGAGCCTCATCGGTTTTGCCAACGGCGACACCCCACGGCAGCCTAGTGCGTCGCAGCCGCGGCCGGTCGCTCAGGCAAGAACCGACGGCGCCAAGACTAGTGGGGGTGCGACCACCGTGCACTCCCTGCACCAGAGGCAACGGTCGCCGACTCGCCGAACCCACCACGACAACGACTCCACCGCGTCGTCGAATCCGCGAACTCGTCGCGACCAATGCCAAGTTCTTCACGAGCGGAAGGAAGAAGACGCTCGAACCCGCATCGAGCGCAGAAGAGAAGCGCGGCGTCAGTCAGACCAGCGCGCTGAGCCCTCTGGCGACATGCATGCATCGGGGGAACCAGGCAACCTGCCGTACTCGGTAGGCTGCCCTGCGTTTACCCGTGAGCTGCGGCAAGTCCAGTGGCCCAGCACAAAGAACTTCAAGCCAGACGTACCGGAGAAGTACGACGGCAAGTCGCATCCGTCGGAGTTCCTCAGCATCCACACCATTGCGGTGCAAGCTGCCGGGGGACGAGACGACAAGATCCTTGCCAACTACTTCCCGCTGGTACTCAAGCCCAACGTCAGATCCTGGCTCATGCACTTGCCGGACAACTCCATATCCTCCTGGCCAGACCTATGCCATCAGTTTGTTGGCGCCTTCACGGGCGGCCACAAACCTCATGGCCAAGCGAGCGACCTTCATCTGCTCGTCCAGAAGGAAGGAGAGTCCCTGCGCAAGTTCATTCAGAGATTCAGCCGTGTGCACTACAACATCCCAGACGTCCACCCCGCCGCGGTCATCAGCGCGTTCCATCAGAACGTGCGTAACCGCAGGATGCGGGAGGAGATGGCGATGTGCAAGGTCAAGGACGTCAGTGCGCTGTATGCCTTGGCCGACAAGTGTGCGCGCGCTGAGGAGGGGAGGAAACTCCCCGGAGAGAATACTGGAGCAGGAGAATCTGACAGTGAGGATACCGCCCCGGCAAGGAAAGGCCGGCGCCGGAACAACCGGAACAAGAAGGGCAAAGATGTACTGGTTGTTGAGCAGTTCGGCAGCGAAGGCGCCGCCAAGAAGGCCCAAGCTGGTGGCTCCGGCAAGGAGGTTGCCGGATGCGCCAACTGCCAGGCCGTGGCGGTCGCCGACAAGCGGGACGGCACCAACAAACAGTACTGCAAGATCCACCGCACCAAGGGCCACGACCTCCAGAGTTGCAAGCAGGTCGAGCGGCTCGTCGAGCTGCAAAAGGCCGAGTACGAGCGGCGCGACAAGGAGAGAGCCCAAGGAGGTGGCGGAGGATCCGGCACGAAGCGCCCCGGCCAGGGAGGACGCCGCGGCAAAGACAAGCAGCGGCAAGCAAACAGACCTCCCCGCGGCCGTGACAAGGACGAAGACGACGACGACGACGAAGACATGGATGACGCCGAGACCAGTGAGCAGGAGTTTCAGAAAGCCACAGAGGTTTTGTGTGTTGACGGCGGTGCCTCTCTACATACTTCTCACCGCCAGCTCAAATAGTGGGCGCGGGAAGTCAATGCAGCAGAACCGCCCGTCGAGTCACGCAAGCCTCTGAAATGGTCCAGCACGCCTATCGTCTTTGACATTGAGGACCACCCTGATCGCACAACCGTGATCGGGTGCTTGCCGATGTTGGTTTCACCAACGGTCCGCAACCACAAGGTCACCAAGATGTTATTTGACGGCGGGGCCGGCTTGAACCTAATCTCCTCCGCTGTGCTCCGGAAGCTCCAAGTCCCCGACAGCGAGCTCGAAGAAACCGGCACGTTCCAAGGAATCAACCCGGGAAGGAGCAAGCCGAAGGGGAAGATCACGTTGCCAGTAACATTTGGCAGCGAGCTGAATTTCAGGACTGAGAGGGTCACCTTTGATGTTGCCGATTTTCCATTACCTTACAATGGAATCCTCGACCGTTCAGCGCTCGCCAAGTTCATGGCGGCCTCTCACTATGCATACAACATGCTCAAGATGCCAGGCCCGATAAGCGTCATCTCTGTCCCTGGCGACAAGAAGGATGCCCTTATCTGTGCCGACAAGATCTACCGGGAAGCAGCAGCCACAACAGAGCACAACCCACTTGCCGCTGAAGCTCCCGGGGGAAAGAAGAAGACCAAGTCCGGCAAGAGCTCTGATGCCCACTCCGGCAAGCGCGCCTCTTCGGAGTGCTGCGCTACCGTCGAGGACGCACCATCGAGCTCCACCGGCAAGTGCAAGAAGGCAATGGCAGCTCCACCAGCGACCAAGAAGGTGCCCGCCAAGGAGGACGACACTGGTGGTACCTTCACCATCAGTGCCACTCTCGACCCCAAATAGGAAAGCGCGCTCGTTACTTTCCTGCGGGCAAATGTCGATGTGTTTGCCTGGCAACCATCTGACATCCCCGGCGTTCCCAGGAAAGTGATTGAGCACCACCTTGCCGTCTGTCCTCATGCGCGGCCCGTCAAGCAGAGAGTCAGGAAACAAGCTGTGGAGCGCCAAGAGTTCATCGCAGAAGAGATCAGGGAGTTGGAAGCGGCAGGCCTCATCAGAGGTGTGCTCCATCCGACGTGGTTGGCCAATCCTGTTGTCGTGCGCAAAGCGAACGGAAAATGGAGGCTTTGCATCGATTTTACCGATGTTAACAAAGCCTGTCCCAAAGATCCATTTCCCTTGCCGCGCATTGACCAGATTGTTGACTCCACGGCCGGATGTGACCTGCTTTCATTCCTTGACGCATACTCAGGATACCATCAGATCTTCATGGCTGAAGAAGATGAAGAGAAGACCGCATTCATCACTCCATGTGGCACGTACTGTTTCGTACGGATGCCTTTCGGACTGAAGAATGCTGGTTCGACGTTTGCCAGGGTTGTCCATACTGCTTTTGAGCCACAAATCCACAGAAATATGGAGGCCTACATGGATGACATAGTGGTCAAAAGCAGAGATAGAGCGACCCTGATTCAAGACTTAGAAGAGACCTTTGCAAATCTGCGCAAGATCGGCCTCAAGCTCAACCCCGAGAAGTGCGTGTTCGGAGTCCCCTCCGGCAAGCTTCTCGGGTTCTTCGTGTCTCAGCGGGGAATCGAAGCCAACCCCGACAAGATCAAGGCCATCGAGCAGATTGAAGCACCAACGCGTGTCAAGGATGTGCGAAGACTTGCCGGCTGCGTAGCGGCTCTTAGCAGGTTCATTTCCAAGTCTGCAAAACGCGCCCTGCCTTTTTTTCAAAATTTTGAAAAAGGCGGGTCCAGTAAAATGGACTCCGGAAGCGGAGGCTGCGCTGCAGGACTTGAAGAAATACCTGTCCTCCGCTCCAATACTTGTCGCGCCTAAACCACAAGAGAAGTTGCTGCTGTACTTGGCGGCAACCAATCAAGTGATTAGTGCTGCGTTAGTAGCGGAGAGGGAGGCAGATGACGAGCCAGCGACCGCGGCAAGCGCATCCAGCGGCAAGCAGGGGGCTTCCCTGACAAGCTCTGGCCCCGACAAGGATGGATCTGCGCAAATGCAAGAGGAGGTGCAGAAGAAGAAAATGGTGCAGCGCCCAGTTTACTTTGTCAGTTCCCTCTTGCAGGGGGCTGGGTCAAGGTACTCTGGTGTGCAGAAATTGCTTTTCGGCCTCCTTCTGGCCTCGAGAAAGATGCGCCTTTACTTCCAAGCACACGAGATCACAGTTGTCACTCGCTTTCCGCTGAAGAGGATACTGCAGAATCCCGAAGCGACTGGCAGGATCGTCGAGTGGGCACTGGAACTGTCAAGCTTTGGCCTCAAATTTGAGAGCACTTCAACTATCCAAAGCAGAGCATTGGCAGAGTTCATGGCAGAGTGGACGCCGACACCAGACGAAGAAATTCCAGAGACGAGCATCCCCGGCAAGGAAGCAAGCAAAGAGTGGCTGATGTAGTTTGATGGGGCCTTCTCGCTGCAAGGCGCCGGTGCTGGCGTGCTGCTTGTCGCGCCCACCGGAGAGCACCTCAAGTACATCGTCCAAATGCACTTTCCCAAGGAGCAGGCAACCAACAATACAGCAGAGTATGAAGGTTTGCTTGCCGGTCTCAGGATCACGGCAGAACTTGGGATCAAGAAGCTTATTGTCAGGGGTGACTCGCAGCTCGTCGTCCGCCAAGTGAACAAGGATTACCAGAGTCCGTTGATGGAGGCTTACGTTGATGAAGTGAGGAAGCTAGAAGAGCGCTTTGACGGCCTGCTAATGGAACACGTTCCAAGAGCTGAGAACGACATTGCCGATGGCCTGTCAAAGTGCGCCGCACTAAAGTTACCTGTGGAACCAGTGACCTTTGTGCTCAAGCTGACTCAGCCATCCGTAACATCGTCAACTGGACAGAGCAAGAAGAGGAAGTTGGTCTCCGGCGACTATCTTCCAGCAGAGCTTCCCGAAGCCGCCGCCAAGAGAGTCCCCAAGATCGACGCCAAGAGTGCTGAGGAGCAGTCTGCTCCGGCAAGCCCCAGGGTTTGTTCCGTCGAAGCAGGCGCTCCCGACAAGCTCTGCTCCGGCAAGCTTGCCGGGGAACGTCAAGCTCCGGCTGAGCCCCAGATTCTCGCCGTAGAAGCTGATGTACCCGCAGCCGCAGACATGTCTTCAGTCCTTGTTGTCGAGCCACAGGCTCCAACATGGGCGCAGCAGATCGTCCGTTTCCTTCAGACAGGAGAACTTCCCGAAGAGCAAGAAGAAGCGGAAAGAGTAGCCCGGCGGTCTAGTATGTACCAGTTTGTCGACATCACACTGTACAGAAGAGGACGCAATGGGGTGAAATTGAAGTGTATCCACCGGGAAGACGGACAGAAGCTGTTGGCGGAGATACATGGAGGCATATGTGGTCACCACATTGGCGCAAGAGCGCTTGCCGGCAAAGCGTTCCGGCAAGGTTTCTTCTGGCCGACAGCCCTCCAGGATGCAACTGCACAAGTAACCAAGTGTGAAGCGTGCCAGTTCCATTCCAAGCAGATACACCAGCCAGCTCAAGCTCTCCAGACAATCCCTTTATCCTGGCCATTTTCGGTCTAGGGGCTCGACATCCTCGGCCCCTTCCCCCGAGCTGTCGGGGGCTTTGAGTACTTGTACGTCGCAATCGACAAGTTCACAAAGTGGCCGGAAGTGGAACCAGTGAGGAAGGTGACAGCTCAGTCCGCGGTCAAGTTCTTCAGGTCAATTGTTTGCCGCTTCGGGATCCCTAACAGGATCATCACCGACAACGGTACGCAATTCACGAGCCACGCCTTCATGCAGTACATCCAAGACCTCGGGGCCAAGGTCTGCTTCGCTTCTGTTGCTCATCCTAGGAGCAACGGTCAAGCGAAGAGGGCCAATGCCGAGGTGCTGCGCGGGCTCAAGACCAGAACCTTCGATAGGCTGCACAAGTGCGGACGGAACTGGATCGAGGAGCTGCCAGTGGCTCTTTGGTCGATCAGAACGACGCCAAATCGAGCCACTGGCCAGACACCATTTGCTCTAGTCTATGGAGCAGAAGCAGTTACCCCCATGGAACTCGTATACGGGTCACCTCGAGTGCTCGCTTATGATGAGCTTGAGCAAGAGCGGCTGCGTGAAGATGACGCGCTGCTCCTTGAGGAGGATCGTCTTCAGTTTGCTGTGCGAGCCGCTCGCTACCAGCAAGCTTTGCGTCGCTATCATAGCCGCAAAGTTAAAGCCAGAAGCTCTGAGGAAGGCGACATTGTTCTTCGGCGCGTTCAGTCGGCCAAGAATCACAACAAGTTGACGCCAAAGTGGGAAGGCCCTTACCGGGTGAAAAGAGTCACGAGGCCCGGCGCCGTCCGCCTCGAGACCGAAGATGGCACTCCGGTGAGAAACTCCTGGAATATTGAGCATCTTCGTAAGTTTTACCCGTAAGGCGCGGTTGTCGGACCCTGTCCGGCAACCAACCTTTTGTACAAGTCTTGCCGCTGTTGCATGTAATCCTTTGTACAAAGCCAGGCGCAGACCCTGAGCAACAGATAATGAAGCGCTGGCGCCCCAAGTTATAGCATGCATGCTGAGTCGAGTCTCGTCCTTGGTTAGGGTTGATAGTGCCTAACAGTCTCTAACCCCTAGCTTAGAGGTCGAGTCTGCGTCCTTTTTCCTGTTCCTTCGTTTCCCTTGGTTCACAGGGTTTGCATATCCTAGCCGGGCCACTTGAGGACGAAGAAGAGAAGAAGGACGAGCCAGCGCCTGCATCCCGGCAAGCCAAAGTTGCCGGGGGCTGCAAGTGCAAGGATTCGCCCGCGGCAAGCCAGAGTTGCCGGGGGCTGCAATCTCAGATAAGTTCTTGCATCCCTTGTCATGCATTCTCTTGTGAACTGTGGAATACGAAAACCTTGTTTCCTCATAAAAGCTACCGTGCTCCCTTAACTAGAGGCCCCAGAGCGCGTTCCTGGGGCCCGTTTTGGTAGTAGTCGCGGCAGCAAAGGGGCGAAACGAGGGGCCAGAACCCGCCTTCTCCCTGCCTCCGCCAAGGGCGCGAGAGGGGTCGAGTGGCGTGGGAAGACGGCAGGGCCTGTTGTCGGGCGAGGAAGTGTCTATCTTAACGATGTAAAGGATTCGCTCCTTGCCGCGGGTTGCACCCACGAGACAAATGGCCCGGCAAACATCCCCTTTTCATTAAAAACATTCCGCTCAGGTACAGTTCAGAGAGAATGAAAAACATGAAAGATGGGATTACAAGATTTAAATGCAACTAAGGCCCGAGGGCTTACAAGCTAAAAAGAGATAAGGTGCCTGTAATCCCTTTCTTGTCTCTCTCCTCAGGAGGTAGGGCAAGGAGGCGAGAAGGGCAAAAGGGGCGCCTATGCGAGCTACGGGTGGCAGAAGAAACCAAGAGAAGATCCCGGGGACCGTTGCCGAGAGCAAGGGTGATGACGGCGTCGGGAGCGAAGCTGGAAGATGAGGCGGCGGAGCGTCAGCACGCTGTCGAAGGCGACGCGTACTCCGACTTCGCGGCCTTGCCGCCCGCCCTCTTCCTCCTCCACAGCCTCCCTACGCCAGCCGCCCAAGGAGACGACCCCGGGAAGTTCAAGGAGCTGGCGACGCGGATGATGGGGTCGCCGGTGCCACACGGAGCTGCGACCGATGCCTAGTCGGACCCGTCATCCCGACGACCGCTACCGTCGTCGTTGTTGTCACTCCCCTCCTCGTCACTCTCGCTCGAGGAGGAGCCTTCACTGTCGGAGGAGCTATCCACGCAGCACCGTGCCTGGGTGCCGAAGTCCCCGAAGACCTTGACGGAGAGGAGATCGCCCTCCATCAACTTAAAATGGAGGGTGAACCCCTCCATCAAGCTGTGGATGCGGGCGAATGACTTTCACCCTCGGCCAAGATACATCACGCCGGGGGCTGGGGACTCGACGTGGACTCGCGTACCACTGATCCCGCAGCCCCTCATGCGCAGTCTCAGCGTCTCGGGTTGCTCCATCTCCATCACGCTCACAAAGGGAGCCGGGAGGCGGAGGCAACAACGAGGCGCCCGACGCAGCCTGACGATGAACTCACAGGGGTCATCCCCGATGTGAACCGCCGTAAGAAGAGGGGCCGCTGGCGGAGGCGAGGCCGGCGCGTCGCCCCGTCCGCCTCGTCCCCGAGCGCCTCGGCCTCGTCCACGGCCTCGTCCACGACCTCGCCCCCTCCCCCTTCCCCTTACGGCTGGCTCCGCCACCATGGGTGCAAGGGGAGGACGGGCGCGCTGCCTTGCGGCGACCCTCGCCGCCACCGATGAAGGACCAGGGTTCCCTTTCTCCATGACAAATGGAGAGAGGGGATCAGAAGCCGAAGAGAAGTAGAGATGAAGGAGTGCGGATTTCCGACGCCCCCTTTCGCTCCTTATAAAGGAGCGGGGTGGGGGCTCGGCCGCCCCGCTCAGCCAATCAAGATGGAGGAAGAGCAGGCGACTGGGGCCGACCCGTCGCCTCGACCCACGACGGCCCGGCTTCCTGCCTCCATCGCCGCGACCTCAAGTGCATGAAGACCACTTGGCAGGCGCGCAGAGCCGAGGCGACGGGTGAGGCGACCTCTCCCCACCCCGTGATCGTGGGGAGCGGACGCCCCGAAAACCGCGCCTCGGCCCCGTTCGTTCACAGAACCGCGCCTCCACGTCTCCCCCCACTTATGGAGAAGGCGCGAACCGTCCCCTTTATTACGACGCGACGCATGCCTGCGGGGCTCAGCCCCGCGCACGCCACCCACGTCACGCACGCCTCTCCCCACGACGCCGTGTTCGACGCGTGCCACTTGGGGAAGGCGCGATGGGTGCGGAGTTAAGAAGCAGCGTGACCCAGGCCGCGCGTGCCCGTGCACTGTTTTGGGCCTGGCCCAACAGCGCTCGGCACCGTGTATGGCCCAGGCCCGGGGGCTCCTGTCGGTGTACTAAAGTAGGGGTACCTTAGTACCCCGAACTTGTGCACGGGCAGTCGCAGCGCCCCGCGGCAAGGCTTGCCAAGGGAACGCAAAAACCCTCCATGGTCCCTTTCTGGGCCATCCAAGAACAGAGTATCTAAGCCAAGAAGACAAGGCTTCGGCAAGAGGAGCTTGCCGGGCCAAGGAGACAAGACCCCGGCAAGAGGAGCTTGCCGGGAGGACCAGCCGAAGAGCAAAGACCCCGGCAAGAGGAGCTTGTCGGGAAGGCCAACCAAGGCATCTCAGGAAAGCTTGTCACGACGCGCCACGCGTCCCGGCCAGGCCTGGCGAGCGGCAAGTTCCCAGGCGCGGCAAGACAGCAACCGCATCAAGCTACTTGCCACGGCAAGTCACCACCTCGGGCCTGCGCTCCAGCTCACCCACCCACGCGTCACTCTGGGGCTCTCCCAGAGGCACGTGGCGGGGCACTGCGCAGCGAGGGGCATGCGGTGGCATGCGACGCTGACAAGATTGCCATCGTGGCAAACGGGGGCGCCCCTAACGGTCCATTTCGGCACTGTTCGGGCGACCCAGACGGGCATTTAATGCCCTTGTCCCCTGCCGTCAGAGTTAGGTGTGATAGCACTGTGCAGCCACTGTACACACATTTCTTTTCCATTTTTACCCTCATCTGCGTTGCCACCTGTGGGTAGCCCCTTGTGCATATAAAAGGAGGCCCATGCGCACATAGAGGGGGGAGAAGGAACCCAGAGGACACCCATCTACGTCCAGCCCCCAAGCATACTGTAGCATCTTGCGCTCTTGAGCAAGAACCCAATACAATCAGACAAGCAGCAGTAGGGTTCTACGCATCCGTGCGGCCCGAAGCTGGGTAAAATCGTTTGTGTGCGTCGCCTCGATCCGCTCTTCGCGCAGCCTCCGCCCCCCGCCAAACCGAGAAGGGGCTCCGTCCCCATAGGTGTTCGAGGAGGCCGATTTCCCCCGACACTACCCTTGCTTAGAGTTGTGTTGGTGGGTTGTAGAAATATGCTTTAGTAGATGGCTACGCAAAGTGGGTCAGGGTTATGCATGGAAAGAAACAAGTGTGGGTTGACATACTTGCAAACAACCCAGTGGGTGCCATTAACGCCCCTAGGAGATGATGATGAACTAGGTCACTACTTGGTGGAGAGGTAGTGTGCCGAGGCTCGATAAAAGTGTTGTTTACAGAGACGGATTAGATTTAAGATTTGTCGACTGTCCCAACCTTACATGCGCAACCACTCTACCCTTATATGGGAAAGGGCATTATTGATTACCTAGGCTAATACTAGCTCGGAGCCCGCATTACTAGTGACGGGGGAGAGTTGGTGCTCTCTCTCGGGACGGGGTCGTGCCAGGTAGGGCGGCCATGACTGTTTTTACAGGGCACCGGATACACCGTTGTGTCCCCTCTCGGATGTTACGATCTCGAGTGAGTCTCGTATGATGTACATCGTGAGGATACGGAACAACGAGTGGACTCTTTGTTAGTGTCGTCTAGGGAAAGATAGTGATCGGGTGCTTACCCCGGGTACTTGAGGTACCGCGGGTCGTGGATGACACGGAAGTTCCCCGGATCTTGTGGGTAAAGTGTGCAACCTCTGCAGAGTGTAAAACTATTCGAATAGCCGTGTCCACGGTCAAGGACAGTTGGGTGGTGCTGCTTAGACTACGTCCATATGTTTCTGACAAACAACACGGTTTAGTAAATCTATTGACGTGATTCGTGAGGAAGTCACGATGAGTTTGAGCATGTGTTGTTCATAACTCTCTCTCGATGTTGATGTCTGTAACCTCCTGATACTTGTTGCAGACGCATTCATATCTTTGATAAATGTTGATCATACTTGCATGAGAAAAACTAGCTTTCCGCAAAAATGCCAAATTAGCAGTAGTGCCTTGCATAATTTTTCTGTTATCACCCTTGGGTTGCTTGCGAGTACATTCAAAGTACTCATCGGCTTGCCACTGGTTATTTTATTGGCCAGGCATGAAAGAACATGATATGAAGAAGAATACTTCGGTGACGAGCATGCGAGCTAGGACGCTTCCCAGTCAGAATGCATGTAGAGTTAAGGCAGATGGCATGGGTCCAAGTTATCGACGAAGATTTCCGCTGCAATGTTATACTCAAGACTTGACCATAATGGTCCTACTTGTGTAATACGGTATGTATGGATGTAAGACTCTTGTTATTCAGCTTCTGTGTGTTCAGTGAGCATTGATCTCTGGGATCACTGTACACGTGCATTCGGTGATCACGACTTATGAGTCGGGGTCCCCACAAGTATTCAACCCAAATTTATTGATTTGACACAAGGGGAGCCAAAGAATATTCTCAAGTATTAGCAGCTCAGTTGTCAATTCAACCACACCTAGAAACTTAGTATCTGCAGCAAAGTGTTTAGTAGCAAAGTAATATGATAGTGGTGGTAACGGTAGCAAGAGTAAAGACAGCAAAAGTTAATATTTTTGGTATTTTGTAGTGATTGTAACAGTAGCAGCGGGAAAGTAAATAAGCGTAAACCAGTATATGGAAAACTCGTAGGCACCGGATTAGTGATGGATAATTATGCCGGATGCGGTTCATCATGTAGTAGTCATAACATAGGGTGACACAGAACTAGCTCCAATTCATCAATGTAATGTAGGCATGTATCCCGTATATAGTCATACGTGCTTATGGAAAAGAACTTGCATGACATATTTTGTCCTACCCTCCCATGGCAGCGGGGTCCTATTGGAAACTAAGGGATATTAAGGCCTCCTTTTAATAGAGAACCGGAACAAAGCATTAGCACATAGTGAATACATGAACTCCTCAAACTATGGTCATCACCGGGAGTGGTCCCGATTATTGTTACTTCAGGGTTGCCGGATCATAACACATAGTAGGTGACTATAGACTTGCTAGATAGGATCAAGAACTCACATATATTCATGAAAACATAATAGGTTCAGATCTGAAATCATGGCACTCGGGCCCTAGTGACAAGCGTTAAGCATAGCAAAGTCATAGCAACATCAATCTCAGAACATAGTGGATACTAGGGATCAAACCCTAACAAAACTAACTCGATTACATGATAAATATCATCCAACCCATCACCGTCCAGCAAGCCTACGATGGAATTACTCACGCACGGCGGTGAGCATCATGAAATTGGTGATGGAGGATGGTTGATGATGACGACGGCGATGAATCCCCCTCTCCGGAGCCCCGAACGGACTCCAGATCAGCCCTCCCGAGAGGTTTTAGGGCTTGGCGGCGGCTCCGTATCGTAAAACACGATGATTTCTTCTCTCTGATTTTTTCTCTCCGAAAGCAAATATATAGAGTTGGAGTTGGCGTCGGAGGGCATCCAGGGGGGCCACGAGGTAGGGGGCGCGCCCTAGAGGGGGGGCGCCCCCCACCCTCGTGGACAGGGTGTGGGCCCCCTGGTCTTCATTTTTGGCGAGGTTTTTTTTTTATTTTTTCTAAGATGTTCCGTGGAGTTTCAGGTCATTCCGAGATTATTTGTTTTCTGCACATAAAACAACATCATGGCAATTCTGTTGAAAACAGCGTCAGTCCGGGTTAGTTCCATTCAAATCATACAAGTTAGAGTCCAAAACAAGAGCAAAAGTGTTTGGAAAAGTAGATACGACGGAGACGTATCACACACACACGCGTACGTGTACGAGAGAAACGCGCATCGCTCGGCCCCCGACCTCCCACCGTAACCGGGAACTCGCCGAAATTCCCCCCCCCCTCGCTTCTACCACGGTTTTTTCCGTCATGGACGGCCCAAAGAATGTCATGCAGCTGCGTCTCCGGCCCGCCCAGGACGAAAATCCCATTTTCTGTCATGATTTTTTTCATAGAAGTAGGAGCCCACCACATCTATGATGATACCGGGTTTTGTCACAACTATCTTCATAGAAGTGTCATATGTATGACAGAAAAAAAAATTCGTTCGGCCCAAAATGTCACGGATGTGTCTTTTTTTGTAGTGTCAGTGGGGGCACGCTAAGTGCACCCACTGGGTGTAGTCCCCGAGACTGCCGTTGAATGTTTGATTCGGTGGTAGTCTTAGAGTAGCTATCATTGTGATATCTTTTTATCTCAGTCGACTGATATGCCTTTAACTGCAGAAATCTTGTGATCTAGGGGCTCAGCTTTCTACAATGAACAAACAGCAAATCAGCCTCAACCTTGATCTGGAATTGGCCAAGAAGAATCTCAAGACCGCTCGTGATGAAGTAGCTGCCATGGGAGGTAACCAATCGCCAACTATATATCCTACTGCTGGCACTTTTCCTTTCAATTTTTGAAACGAGTGACTCCGCTCGAGCAGATGTATGTAGTGAAAACCGCCAACTCCAGGCCCGTCTGAAGAATGTTATTTCTTTAGAGAAAATGAAGAAGGCTTTGGAGAAGAAGGATCTGGATCTTGCTGCGGCACAGAAGGAAGCGCGCGAGAAAACAACACTTGCTAACAAGAAGCTTGCTTCAGTCGGCAAGTTAGAAGAAGAAAACTCCAAGCTGAAGACTGTTGTTTCTGACGCCAATCGGGAGGTCGAGCGACTGAAGAAGCACCAGGACAAACTGACTGACGAGCTTGGGAGTCTCAAGGCCAAGAATGGCGAGCTGGAGTCTTATCTGGGCCAGCTTGCTGCAAAGCTGGTCTTAAAACTTGAAGGTACTGATTAATCTGTCTTATTTCTGTCGACTGCCAAGTCTAATTATACCGTCGACTCACCATTCACTTGACTGTGTAGAGCTTTGCCAAGACTTTGAAGCAGAAACTGGGCGGGTCGAGACGGGTCTTGATCCCATAAACTGTCCAGTCAAGGATGATGTTGCGATGAATGTGCTGCTGCTGGAATCTCGTGTGGACAGCGCAGTTGCTTATCTTGCCCACCTGAAAGCTGCGATGACTCGGGTTGATGCTGAACTCTGGCCTCAGGCGGAACTGTCTCAAGATCTTGAGTCCCTGATGGCTCGACTGAATCAAATCCCCGAGCGAGTGCAAAAATGGAAGAAGTCATCCGCTCGCTGTGGCGCTGATGTCGCGTTGTCCTTGGTCCGAGTGCACTGCAAAGACGTCAAAGAAGACAAGCTGGCGGAACTCAAGGTTGCTAACACAAAGAGACACACTTTCCAGTCTTTAATGGACACTTTCCTTGATGCCGCCACTCGTATTGCATACAGCATAGACCTTGACAGTTTCTGCGACCCAGCCAGTCCTTCTCCTGATGCGTGACCGAAAAACATTATGCTCCACCTTTATTTGCCTCAGAATGCCGAGTGATTGTGTAACCGTTAAACTTCTCCGGGCTTGATGCTCGTATACTTTTGATCCGTCGTCCGGAACTTCAGGATTTATCCGAACTTGGTTTATTTCCGAATATGCTTGCGTTTGCCTTCGAGTGGAATTTGTTCTTCGCTCGAAATAATCTTTGTGCTTGAGATGCAGCTCTGAGGTGGAGACTCCAGTCGACCTGCACTTCATCGTCCTTGCGGACAGGGATGGAGCACGCATTGCAGTCGACCTGCACCTCATCGTCCTTGCGGATAGGGATGGAGCACACATTGTACTTATGGCGTAGCTCCGAAGGAGAAGGTTGCAGTCGACCTGCACCTCGTCGTCCTTGCGGATAGGGATGGAGCGCACATTGTACTTGTGGTGTAGCTCCGAAGGAGAAGGTTGCAGTCGACCTGCACCTCGTCGTCCTTGCGTATAGGGATGGAGCGCACATTGTACTTGTGGCGTAGCTCCGAAGGAGAAGGTTGCAGTCGACCTGCACCTCGTCGTCCTTGCGGATAGGGACGTGTTTCAAACTTAGGCGAGTACTGGACTGCAGCTAAGCCCCTGAGTGGGAGGGTTGCTCTCCACTCGGTAGGATTTTTTAAACTTAGGCGAGTACTGGACTGCAGCTAAGCCCTCGAGTGGGAGGGTTGCTCTCCACTCGGTAGGATTTTTCAAACTTAGGCGAGTACTGGAATGCAGCTAAGCCCACGAGTGGGAGGGTTGCTCTCCACTCGGTAGGATTTTTCAAACTTAGGCAAGTACTGGACTGCAGCTAAGCCCCCGAGTGGGAGGGTTGCTCTCCACTCGGTAGGATTTTTCAAACTTAGGCGAGTACTGGACTGCAGCTAAGCCCCCGAGTGGGAGGGTTGCTCTCCACTCGGTAGGATTTTTCAAACTTAGGCATGTACTGGACTGCAGCTAAGCCCCCGAGTGAGAGGCTTGCTCACCACTCGGTAGGATTTTTCAAACTTAGGCGAGTACTGGACTGCAGCTAATCCCCCAAGTGGGATGCTCTCCACTCGGTAGGATTTTTCAAACTTAGGCGAGTACTGGACTGCAGCTAAGCCCCCGAGTGGGAGGGTTGCTCTCCACTCGGTAGGATTTTTCAAACTTAGGCGTGTACTGGACTGCAGCTAAGCCCCCGAGTGAGAGGCTTGCTCACCACTCGGTAGGATTTTTTTCAAACTTAGGCGAGTACTGGACTGCAGCTAAGCCCCCGAGTGGGAGGGTTGCTCTCCACTCGGTAGGATTTTTCAAACTTAGGCGAGTACTGGACTGCAACTAAGCCCCCGAGTGAGAGGCTTGCTCACCACTCGGTAGGATTTTTTCAAACTTAGGCAAGTACTGGACTGCAGCTAAGCCCCCCGAGTGGGAGGGTTGCTCTCCACTCGGTAGGATTTTTCAAACTTAGGCGAGTACTGGACTGCAGCTAAGCCCCCGAGTGAGAGGCTTGCTCACCACTTGGTAGGATTTTTTCAAACTTAGGCGAGTACTGGACTGCAGCTAAGCCCCCGAGTGAGAGGCTTGCTCACCACTCGGTTGGATTTTTCGAACTTAGGCGAAACGGATTCGCACCTAAGCCCCCGAGTGAGAGGCTTGCTCACCACTCGGTAGGATTTTTCAGACTTGGGCGAAACGGATTCGCAGCGAAGTCACCCACTGGGGGATTTCGAACGTAAACAAAAGCAACAACAATCATTTAGGGAGATTATAAAGCTCTTGTATTTGATAAATAAACTACAAAGGTATTTCTTATTACATCTTGTCCGAGTGAGTACTTAAGTATAAAAGGGGCGAAGCAGCTTCGCGTTCCAAGCTCGTGGCTCGTCTTTCTGATGCTCGACATTGTAAAGATGGTATGCTCCATTGTGGAGAACTCTGGTGATAATGAAGGGGCCTTCCCAAGTAGGGGCGAGCTTGTGTGGCTTCTGTTGATCCACTCGAAGAACCAAGTCTCCCTCTTGAAAGGCTCGACCCCTCACGTTTCTGGCATGGAATTGACGCAAGTCTTGCTGATAAATGGTCGACCGGATCAAGGCTATCTCTCTTTCCTCCTCTAAGAGGTCGACTGAATCCTGCCGGGCCTGTTCTGCTTCCTCTTCAGAGAAGAGCTCGACTCGGGGTGCATTGTGGAGCAGGTCACTTGGCAGAACAGCTTCGGCTCCATAAACCAAAAATAACGGAGTTCGGCTAGTCGACCGATTGGGAGTTGTCCTCAAACCCCAAAGAACTGATGGAAGTTCATCGACCCAGGCGCCTGCTGCGTGTTTGAGATCACGCATCAGTCGGGGTTTCAGTCCCTTGAGAATTAAGACATTTGCTCTTTCTGCTTGTCCATTCGACTGAGGGTGAGCAACTGAAGCATAGTCGACTCGTGTGCCTTGAGAAGCGCAGAAGGCTCTAAACTCATCAGAATCGAAGTTCGACCCGTTGTCAGTGATGATGCTGTGCGGAACCCTATATCTGAATGTCAACTCTCTGATGAAACTGATAGCAGTGTTGGCTTCAAGATTCTTGATAGGTTTAGCTTCAATCCATTTGGTAAACTTGTCGACTGCTACAAGCACATGGGTGAAGCCGCTCCTACCAGTTCTCAGTGGTCCAACCATATCCAATCCCCAAACAGCAAAGGGCCAGACGAGGGGAATGGTCTTTAGGGCTAACGCTGGCTTATGAGACATATCAGAGTAAAACTGGCCGCCTTCACATCTGTCGACTATATCTTTCGCCATTTCATTTGCTCGTGGCCAATAAAATCCAGCTCGGTATGCTTTAGCCACAATGGCCCGAGAGGACGCATGGTGACCACAGGTCCCCGAGTGGATGTCGTTGAGGATCATTCGACCTTCTTCTGGCGTTATGCATTTCTGACTGACCCCAGTCGCGCTTTCCCTGAACAATTGTCCCCTTATCACAGTAAAGGCTTTGGATCGATGGACGATCTATCGAGCCTCTTCTTCATCCTTTGGGAGTTCCTTCCTAAGGATGTACGCGATGTATGGCACTGTCCAGTCGGGAGTGATGATCAGAACCTCCATGATTAGGTCGACCACGGCTGGGACCTCGACTTCAGTCGGATCTGTGGCGCTCTTAGGCTGCGGGGGCTCTTCAGTGAAAGGATCTTCCTGAACTGACGGTGTGTGAATGTGTTCCAAAAACACGTTGCTGGGAATGGCTTCTCTCTTGGAACCTATCTTTGCCAAATCATCGGCTGCTTGATTTTTCAGGCTGGGTATATGATGGAGCTCTAACCCCTCAAACTTCTTTTCCAACTTTCTCACCCAATTGTAGTAACCAGTCATGGTTGGGCTTCTGACGTCCCACTCTTTCATCACTTGATTGACTACCAAATCTGAGCCGCCATAGACCATGAGGCGACGGACGCCGAGTGAGATGGCCATACGCAACCCATATAAAAGTGCTTCATATTCTGCTTCGTTATTGGAGGAATCAAAGTGAATCTGGAGGACATATCTGAGCTTGTCTCCTCGGCGCGATACCAGTACCACCCCAGCACCAGAACCATTAAGCATCTTGGAACCATCAAACAACATGGTCCAGTGCTCCGAGTGAACTTGAGTCGGCAGTTGCTGTTCGATCCACTCGGCGAGGAAATCTGCTATTGCTTGGGACTTGATGGCTTTCTTTGCCTCAAACTTGATATCTAAGGGAAGGAGTTCAATCGCCCATTTGGCCACTCAACCAGTTGCATCTCTATTGTGCAGAATCTCTGACAATGGAGCGTCGCTGACGACTGTAATAGAGTGGTCAGAGAAATAGTGTGCAACCTTCTTCGTGGTCATGTAAATCCCATAAACAAGCTTCTGATAATGTGGATATCTTTGCTTTGATGGAGTCAAAACTTCAGAAACATAATATACTGGGCGTTGAACTTTATAGGCTTTTCCCTCTTCTTCCACTTGACCGTAAGTACTGTACTGACGACTTGTCCAGTGGCTGCAATATAAAGCAGTAACGGCTCTTTGCTGATTAGGGCAGCAAGCACCGGCTGGGTGGAAAGCAGAGCTTTTAGCTCTGCAAACGTTGCATCAGCTTCAGGAGTCCACTCGAACTTATCGGACTACTTCATCAGTCGGTAGAGAGGCAGTGCCTTCTCACCGAGTCGAGAAATGAATCGACTTAGGGCGGCCAAGCAACCAGTAAGCTTCTGGACATCATGCACACGCACTGGGCGTTTCATCCGGAGCATGGCACCCACTTTCTCGGGGTTAGCGTCGATCCCTCGTTCGGAAACGAGAAAACCGAGTAATTTTCCTCCTGGAACCCCGAATGTGCACTTCGATGGATTAAGCTTGATATCATACCTTCTGAGGTTGGCAAAGTTTTCAGCGAGGTCAGTCAGTAGGTCGGAACCTTTACGTGACTTGACCACAATGCCATCCATGTACGCTTCCACATTCCGACTGATTTGAGTGAGTAAACACTTCTGAATCATTCACATGAATGTGGCTCCAGCGTTCTTCAGGCCGAATAGCATAGTGACATAACAGAAGCACCCGAATGGGGTGATGAAAGCTGTTTTAATCTCATCGTGTCCATACCGACGGATCTGATGATACCCGGAATAAGCGTCCAAAAAGGACAAACGCTCACACCCCGCAGTCGAGTCGACTATTTGATTGATGCGAGGGAGAGGAAAGTGATCCTTCGGGCAGGCCCGATTGATATGCTTGAAGTCAATGCACATTGGAAGTGAGTCGTCCTTCTTAGGGACCATGACAACATTAGCTAACCACTCGGAGTGGTAAATCTCTCAAATAAACTCAGCTGCCAGAAGCCGAGCCACTTCTTCACCGATTGCCTTTCTCTTCTGTACGGCGGACCGTCGAAGATGTTCTTTGACCGGTTTCACTTTTGGGTCGACTCACAAACGATGCTCAGCCAGTCCCCTAGGAACACCTGGCATGTCAAAGGGTTTCCATGCAAAGATGTCCCAGTTCTCACGGAGGAACTGGGTGAGCGCATCTTCCTATTTGGAGTCGAGTGTTGTTGAAATGTGAGTCGGAGCAGCATTGGGATCCGTCGGGTGAATATGAATCGGCTTCGTTTCACCGGACGACTGAAATGTTGAATCCGTGGCAGGCTTCTTAGCTCGCAACAAATCACTCGGATCTGCATTTTTCTGATACTCCTGCAATTCTACTACTGCCATCTGCGCATCAGCGATCTTCGAGCCCTTCTGGAAGCACTCTTCTGCCTTCTTTCGATTGCCAGTTATAGTGATCACACCTTTAGGACCAGGCATCTTCAATTTGAGGTACACATAGCATGGTCGAGCCATAAAACGTGCATAAGCTGGCCTGCCCAGAATGGCGTGATAAGCACTCTGGAAATCCACAACTTCAAATGTCAACTTTTCTTTGCGGTAATTCTTGGAATCACCTAAAACCACATCAAGAGCAATCTGGCCGAGTGACTCAGCCTTCTTGCTTGGAATGACACCATGGAAACTCATATTGCTTTCACTGAGTCTGGACATCGGAATGCCCATCCCTTTCAGTGTCTGTGCATACAGAATATTCTGGCCACTGCCACCATCCATCAGGACTTTAGTCAGTCGAGTGCCTTCGATGACTTGGTCGACCACCAATGCTTGCCTCCCAGGGGTGGCTATGTGCGTCGGGTGATCGAACTGGTCGAATGTGATAGCAGTCTGAGACCATTTCAAATAATTGGGTGTCACCGGGGCGACCATGTTTACTTCCCTGTTGATGACTTTCAGTCGACTTTTGCTCTCAACATCAGCAAAAATCATCAGAGTGGAATTGACGTGAGGGTAACCATCATCACTTTCCTCCTTGTCTTCAACTTTTTCTGACTCTTTTTCCTTCTCTTTGGGTTGTTTCTCTTGGAACTGCTGGATCAGGAGCTGACACTGTCGAGTGGTATGCTTCGGGTAAATGATTTTGCCCTCCTCATATTTCCTTTTGTGGATGTGGCATGGCAAATCCAGCACATCATTTCCATCTTGGTCTTTTATTTTCTTAGGGTTCCATGGCCCTTTGGGCTTCCCTTTGGATTTTCCCTGAGTCACGGCTAAGGTTTCTCCAGGAGCAGCTGGCTCGGCTTTGCGCTTCTGCTTCCGACTGGAGTTTCCTCCTCCGGTTTCATGAGCGACCATTTTGTGCTTGCCACTCCAGAGCCAATCCTCCTCCTCACCATTGGCATACTTGGTGGCAATCTCCATCATCTGACTCAGAGACATATCTCCGGTCCAACCGTACTTCAGATTCAACTCTCGATATTTGACGCCTTCCTTGAAGGCACAAACTGGTTGGTGATCAGACACATTCTCCATCGTGTGATGCAACGTGATCCATCTCTGGATATAATCCCTCAAAGTTTCATTTGTCTTCTGCACACAAGACTGCAGCTCTGTCAACCCTGCTGGCCGTTTGCATGTTCCTTCAAATGTTCTGACAAACACTCGGGCAAGATCTTCCCAACTGTAAATGCTGCTGGGTGCTAATTGATTCAGCCATGCTCTGGCCGAGCCCTCCAACATCAGAGGAAGGTGTTTCATGGCCACTTCATCATTGCCGCTGCCAATCTGAACAGCCACTCGGTAATCCTCAAGCCAAGTGTCAGGCTTGGACTCACCAATAAACTTACTGACTCTAGTTGCCAACCTGAAGTTGGGAGGAATCACCGCGACCCTGATGGCTCTGCTGAAGCACTCTGGACGTGAGACATGCACTCTGCTGCTGGTTGGTAAATCCCTATCATGACCTTCTCGGTGAGCTCTGTTTCTGTCGACCAAACCCTGAACGAGGATAGATCTCGCGTCAAAGCCCGGCTCCCTGGGGTCGGCTGGAATCCTTCGCCCAACACTGTGAGGGCGTCTGTCATCATGCTGCCGAGGCATGTCGCATGGGCACTCGACGACGATCATCATGATCGATTTGGTGATCATACTGCTCACGGTTTCTGTACTGATCTCGCCGGTCTCCACATCCTTCACGCCTCGGGGGCGATCTTGGGCTGTGAGCCGACTGGACTGTATCTGCCATAACAGATCTGCTATGGATCCTATTCCGCGACTGTGACACAGTTGTATTCTGTTCTCCCGCTGCCCGGAGTAAAGCTCTGATCTGCATTAGGTCCCTGCCAGCTTCTGACTGGGAGGGCTGAATTGACTCTGCTATTCGAGCCGCAGCTATGAGATTCTGGATCGGAGTTCGATATACCTGAGCCGGAGGTGGAAAGAGTTGACATCGATTGGATTCTGAACCTGTTGTCGCACACGCTCGTCGAGTACGCGCTGGAGGTTCTCCAGTCGAGTGCGCTCAGCCAAGTTGGCCAGGCGCGCGTCCTGCAAGGCCCGGGCCTCGGGGGTTTCTCCAACGATAGGAGTGTGAGGTGCATCCATGTTTCGGCGGCGAAGTTCTTCCCTCTGCTGTGAAGAGAGGGGCTCGGGGAGGCTCCTGAAAGCACAAGTGCTCCCTGGGTGGTTTTGGTAATTAATGTCAACATATCTCTTGTTGGACTAACACTTTTACCTAGTATGTTTAAGATAAGTTCAACAATGGAGTGGCATGAACTAGAGGATGTGGAACCCCTTCAAGATGCTAAGGACAAAGGATTGGCTCAAGCTTCAAGATCAAGACTCTACATTTTCTATTTTAGTGATCCAAGATCACATTGAGTCTATAGGAAAAGCCAATACTATCAAGAAGGGATGAGGTGTTGCTTAATGAGCCTCTTGCTTCATGTGCTTAGTGATATGCTCCAAAATCCTCAACTACCTTCCCACATCCACACATATGACCTAAACCAAAAGTCAAACTCGGCCCCACCGATTCTTTCTATCCGGCGCCACCGAGTTTCACATGTCATAGCCACTGCCACAAACCCTAGCAAATCGGTCTCACCGATAGGGATCTCGGTCTCACCGAGATGGGATTGTAATCTCACTGTGTATGTACATTGCCAAAATCGGTCTAACCGAGTTTGAGCAATCGGTACTACCGAGATTACAATGCAAACTCTCTGGTTAGCTTATTACCAAAATCGGTCTCACCGAGTTTGCGTAATCGGTCTCACCGAGTTTGCGTGACCAACTCTCTGGTTAGCTTATTACCAAAATCGGTCCCACCGAGTTTGTGCAATCGGTCACTGAGATTACGTTATGCCCTAACCCTAACCATATCGGTCCTACCGAGTTGCATCTCAGTCCCACCGAAAATCCTAACGGTCACTAGGTTTGCTAAATCGGTCTGACCGAGCTTAACCATTCGGTCCCACCGAGTTTGGCAGATTGTGTGTAACGGTTAGATTTTGTGTGGAGTCTATATATACCCCTCCACCCACTCTTCATTCGTGGAGAGAGCCATCAGAACATGCCTACACTTCCAATACACATTTTCTGAGAGAGAACCACCTACACTTGTGTTGAGCTCAAGATATTCCATTCCTACCATATGAATCTTGATCTCTAGCCTTCCCCAAGTTGCTTTCCACTCAAATCTTCTTTCCACCAAATCTAAATCCTGTAGAGAGAGTTGAGTGTTGGGGAGACTATCATTTGAAGCACAAAAGCAAGGAGTTCATCATCAACACACCATTGTTACTTCTTGGAGAGTGGTGTCTCCTAGATTGGCTAGGTGTCACTTGGGAGCCTCCGACAAGATTGTGGAGTTGAACCAAGGAGTTTGTAAGGGCAAGGAGATCGCCTACTTCGTGAAGATCTACCGCTAGTGAGGCAAGCCCTTCGTGGGCGACGGCCGTGATGGAATAGACAAGGTTGCTTCTTCATGGACCCTTCGTGGGTTGAGCCCTCCGTGGACTCGCGCAACCGTTACCCTCCGTGGGTTGAAGTCTCCATCAACGTGGATGTACGATAGCACCACCTATCGGAACCACGCCAAAAACATCCGTGTCTCCAATTGCGTTTGAATACTCCAAACCCTTCCCTTTACATTCTTGCAAGTTGCATGCTTTACTTTCCGCTGCTCATTTACTCATTCATGCTTGCTTGATATGTATTGTGTGTGTTAAATTTGTTCCTAAACTCCACCTAAACTTAAGAATAGTAAAAACTGCAACTTTTGGCACTTAGTGTCTAATCACCCCCCTCTAGACACCTCTTCTCGATCCTTTCAGCTCCTCATGAATTACCACTTTGATGATCATTTATCTAATGAATTACCCTCTCTAAGGACATGTAACATGCATAGGCTCCCCCTACATGTATGCAATCATGTGAATATGGAATATAGGAGCATGTGAATGCATAAGCATGACAGAGTAAGTAATGTGTTACATGTATCTTGGCTATATGCATCAGAGCAAATGATGTAAATATGAAAAATGTACCTTCATGCTCATGAGTCCTTCTTGCAAACAGTATGTACATCAGCAAGAACTTCTCATTCACATGACTGTGATGCATATACTTACCTTGTGGTCTTGAGTTGGCTTAGGATGGGATGAACCTGCGCAAACAAGGTTAGATAACACAGATACACCTACTGACCAGAGCAAACAAGAGAAACCACAAGAGAACCAAGACTGGGATGACATGTAGACTGAGTACTAAATACCACATTGGATATAGACATGTCCCCAAGGGTAAAGATATGCAATAACATCATAAATTTCCTTCCCTTAGATGTCTTGCTCCCCCTGAATCTAACATGAGATATTGGGAGAAGATAGGGAATAGAAAATCAGAGCAAATAGAAAAGAAACAATAGAGCTTGAGCTAAAGCAAGCAAACAAACATGTCTTTCCCCTCTTAAAGACATGTGACATCTCTCCTCTTGAACACCAAGCATCTGGGGTCATTGATGATATTCCTTTCTCTCCCCCCTGAGTATTCTCTCTCTCTTTCTCCCCCTATAGGAAAGATTAAGCTTTGATGTGATCTCTCTCTCCCCCTTTGACATCAATTTCCAAGAAGGGCTCTTCTGGACATGTGATACAAATGGGTTGGTCCTTGAGTCACAGAGCAAAGCAGCATGTAAAATATGATGCTGGTAGAGGACAAGAATCATTGAGTGGAGCTGGAGCAAACAGAAAGCAGGAATAAGTGGCAAGTTGGTTTTCCTGTGGTGAAATCGATGGCTCCGAGTTGTGTGCTTCAGTTGCATCGAAAGGTTTCGGTTGAGCCGAAGAGAACAAACTGGTGTGACCGAGTTCATTAGAGTGAAACCACTTGTCACCTCAGCTCACTAGACAAGTAAGATCTCACAAGGATATGCAAGGAATTAACTGAAAGATTTGCAATGAATTGGGTGCAGAAAATGCAGAACAAAAATTATCTAGATGAAGTTTTTTTTTGTTTTTTTGAAAGGGGAAACAAATATGCAAGGGACAAATGCAATAACACAGAAAATAACACAAGAGAACTTCATCTAGAGTTGGGCGGCGACAAAGTCACCTATGTTAGAGTATATTGACTTAGGAGTCAAGTGAGATCACTTGATCATAGGTCATACTCATCGTTTAAGCTCAAAATGGGGTTACCATTTTTCGTTTAAGCATCTTGATGTATTCACATCTTGTCGAGTTGCTTTGACTCATGACTTGGAGTAAAGATTCTCTAAGATGGAATAACATACCTTGGGTGGTGGTGATGATCTTGCTCATGTAGTCGAACTTGTGTGGGTTGCTCAAGGTTGATGTAGTTCATCAAGAGTTGGGAGCACCACTTGGAGTTTGAGTTCATCTACCTACATGGATTAGCTTTGCAAGGAAGAGCACTTGTGTATCCAAAATGCCAATCATGAGACTCAACATAGAATTTGTTAAAGGATATGTTTGAATGGTTTCGTGCTTCCTTGTCTTCAACCACCATTGTGTAGAGACTTGGTAATGTAGAGATTGCTCAAGATGTGAGTGAGTTGCAACCTCATAGATTTATATCCAACCAAGTACCTACACGGGTTAGATTACATGCAAGGTACAAATATATCCAAGACATATGAATAGCATCATAAGAGAAATATCAAGGATTAGTCATAGGCTCATGCTCCGCATGTATCAAATGGAGTTCCTACTCCAAGTTTGAAGCATCAATGATGTTCAATTCTCCTCTCAACCTGCAAAACACTTTCTCATCGAGTGGTTTAGTGAATATATCTGCCAATTGCTTATCGGTGCGAACATGCTTAAGGTTAATGTCCCCTTTGGCAACATGATCTCGAATGAAATGATGACGAATTTCAATATGCTTAGTTCAAGAGTGTTGCACGGGATTGTGAGCAATCTTAATAGCACTTTCATTGTCACATAGCAGTGGAACATGTTTCACATATATCCCATAATCTTTAAGAGTTTGGGTCATCCAAAGTAATTGAGCACAACATGAACCAGCGGCAATGTATTCCGCTTCGGCGGTGGATAAGGATACCGAGTTTTGTTTCTTGGAAGACCAAGATACAAGAGATCTACCAAGGAATTGACAAGTACCTGAAGTGGACTTTCTATCAACCTTGTCTCCGGCATAGTCCGAATCGGAATAGCCAACAAGATCAAAAGAGGACCTCTTAGGATACCAAATGCCAAAATTTGGTGTATGGATTAAGTATCTCACTATCCTTTTCACAGCCTTAAGATGACATTCTTTAGGAGCGGCTTGATATCGTGCACACATGCACACACTTAGCATAATATCGGGACGAGAGGCACATAGATATAACAATGAACCAATCATAGAGCGATAAACTTTTTGATCAACCGGTTCACCATCTTTGGTCAAATCAAGATGTCCACTAGTAGGCATGGGTGTAGTCATACCTTTGCATTCTTGCAAATTGAACTTCTTGAATAAGTCTTTGGTGTACTTCGTTTGACAGACAAAGGTACCTTCCTTAGTTTGCTTGATTTGCAAACCAAGAAAGAATTTGAGTTCACTCATCATAGACATCTCAAACTTCTCCGACATTAGCTTTCCAAACTTCTCACTAAAATGAGGGTTAGTTGAACCAAATATGATATCATCAACATAAATTTGGCACACAAATAGTTCTCCATTAACCCTTTTAGTAAAAAGAGTAGAATCAATTTTACCAATTTCAAAGCCTTTTTCAGTAAGGAATTTGGTCAAGCATTTATACCATGCTCTAGGAGCTTGTCTAAGACCATAAAGAGCTTTGTGAAGCTTGTAAACATGATTAGGTTTCTTAGGATTGACAAAGCCGGGAGGTTGCTTAACATAAACTTCCTCTTCAATTTTGCCATTTAGAAAAGCAATTTTAATGTCCATTTGGTACAAGGTGATATCATGGTGATTAGCATAGCCAAGTAAGATGCGAATGGACTGAAGTCTAGCAACGGGAGCATAAGTCTCACCATAGTCCATACCTTCAACTTGTGTGTAGCCTTGGGCGACGAGACGTGCTTTATTTCGAACCACTTGTTCATCTTCATCTTGCTTGCTGCGAAACACCCATTTGGTACCAATGATGTTGTGGTTGTTGTCGGGCTTCTCGACCAATGTCCACACTTGATTTCTCTCAAAGTTGTGTAGCTCTTCATGCATAGCGTTTATCCAATCCGGATCCTTCAATGCTTCTTCAACCTTCATAGGTTCAATGCTAGAGATGAATGAGTAATGTTCACAAAAGTTAGCTAAACGAGTTTTAGAGCGAGCGATTCTCCCTGTTTGGATATCTTTGTAGATTTGCTCGACGGGATGATCTTTGGCAATTCTTGCTCGAACTCATGAAAGCTTTTGCTTGGGTCGGGGTGGAACATCCTCTTCATCTTCTTCTTCTTCTTGGCCTTCTTCATTATTGACGTTGTCGTTCTCTTGTCGTGGTGGAGAAGGAGGTTGTTGATGTTCATCTTGGTGTACTTCCTCGTTTTCTTCATCTTGGCGTGTCCCACTTGTGGATGCTTCCGTATCAACTCTTGGTTCACCTTGTCGTGAGGTAGAAGCTTCCACTTGGACGGACGAGGTACTCTCCTTCATTTACGTTGGACGAATATTGCCAATGGACAAGTCTTGTATTGCTTCCGAAGGGTCTTTGTCTCCTACATCAATTGGCAATTGCTCTACTTGCGAGCCATTAGATTCATCAAACTTCACATCTACCGTCTCCTCAACCTTTCGGGTGAAATTGTTGTAGACACGGTAAGTGTGAGAGTTTGAGCCATAACCAAGTAGAAAACCTTCATGAGACTTAGGAGCAAATTTAGAACGACGATGCTTATCAAGAATGTAGCACTTTGAGCCGAATACTCGAAAGTATCCAACTTGGGGTTTGTTACCGGTGAGGAGCTCGTATGCCGTCTTGCCGAGTAGCTTGTGAAGATACAAGCGATTTGTTACATGACAAGCTGTCTCAACCGCTTCCGCCCAAAAGTGCTTTGGCGTTTTGTACTTATCAAGCATCGTTCTTGCCATCTCGATAAGAGTCCGGTTCTTCCACTCAACAACTCCATTTTGTTGAGGTGTGTATGTAGCCGAGAACTCGTGTGAAATCCCTTCTTCGTCAAGAAAGGTGTCCACATTTGCGTTCTTGAACTCCGTTCCGTTGTCGCTCCGAACCTTCTTGATCTTCACGTCAAACTGATTTTGGGCCTTCCTAGCGAAGTTTTTGAAGATCTTTTGGACCTGCGACTTGTCATCAAGAAAGAACACCCACGTAAATCTTGAAAAATCATCAACTATGACTAGACCAAATGAGTTACCACCGAGACTCTTGTATGCATTTGGACCAAAGAGATCCATGTGAAGTAGCTCGAGTGGTCTTCTTGTGGTCAAGATGTTCTTCGCGTGGTGACTTCCTCCAACTTGTTTCCCTGCTTGACAAGCGCTACAAAGTCTATCCTTGTCAAATACGACATCTTTTATTCCAAGGATATGATCACCTTTAATAAGCTTATCAAGATTTCGCATTCCAACATGACCTAGTCTTCTATGCCGCAACCAGCCTTTAGAAGATTTAGCAATTAAGCAAGTTTTAGGTTTAGCCCTTTTAGTGAAGTCAACAATGTAAAGATCTCCTCTACGTATACCGGTAAAGACCATTTTATGATTGTCTCTACGAAACACTTGGCAATCTACTTCAGTGAATAAGACATTGAAACCGAAATCTGCAAGTCTAGAAACTGAAAGTAAATTGTATCCAAGGGATTCAACGAGCATGACATTTTGCATGGAGCTATCATGTGAGATGGCCACCTTACCAAGGCCAACCACCTTACCCTTTGAATTATCACCAAAAGTGACATATTTTTTAGGGTCGTCGTTTTCAGCAAGCTTAAGGAACATATCTTCATCTCCGGTCATATGATCAGTACATCCACTATCAAGGACCCATTCCTTTCCTCCAGCCATGTAGCCGCGAAGATTTGCCATAAGACCAAAATGTCTCATTGCATCATCAAGATCATACTCACTATTATCATCTTCATCATAGTATCCATGTTCAACATCATCTTGTGATTGATCAATTCTTCCAAAGCTTTACCTGCTATTCTCTATATCTTTATCTAAAGCTTTGATGTATGTTGTCATCAATTACCAAAAAGGGGGAGATTGAAAGCACAAGTGCTCCCTAGGTGGTTTTGGTAATTAATGTCATCATATCTCTTGTTGGACTAACACTTTTACCTAGTATGTTTCAGATAAGTTCAACAATGGAGTAGCATGAACTAGAGGATGTGGAACCCCTTCAAGATGCTAAGCACAAAGGATTGGCTCAAGCTTCAAGATCAAGACTCTACATTTTCTATTTTAGTGATCCAAGATCACATTGAGTCTATAGGAAAAGCCAATACTATCAAGAAGGGATGAGGTGTTGCTTAATGAGCCTCTTGCTTCATGTGCTTAGTGATATGCTCCAAAATCCTCAACTACCTTCCCACATCCACACATATGACCTAAACCAAAAGTCAAACTCGGCCCCACCGATTCTTTCTATCCGGCGCCACCGAGTTTCACATGTCATAGCCACTACCACAAACCCTAGCAAATCGGTCTCACCGATAGGGATCTCGGTCTCACCGAGATGGGGTTGTAATCTCAATGTGTATGTCCATTGCCAAAATCGGTCTCACCGAGTTTGAGCAATCGGTACTACCGAGATTACAATGCAAACTCTCTGGTTAGCTTATTACCAAAATCGGTCTCACCAAGTTTGCGTAATCGGTCTCACCGAGTTTGCCTGACCAACTCTCTGGTTAGCTTATTACCAAAATCGGTCCCACCGAGTTTGTGTAATCAGTCACACCGAGATTACGTTATGCCCTAACCCTAACCATATCGGTCCTATCGAGTTGCATCTCAGTCCCACCGAAAATCCTAACGGTCACTAGGTTTGCTAAATCGGTCCGACCGAGTTTAACCATTTGGTCCCACCGAGTTTGGCAGATTGTGTGTAACGGTTAGATTTTGTGTGGAGGCTATATATACCCCTCCACCCACTCTTCATTCGTGGAGAGAGCCATCAGAACATGCCTACACTTCCAATACACATTTTCTGAGAGAGAACCACCTACACTTGTGTTGAGCTCAAGATATTCCATTCCTACCATATGAATCTTGATCTCTAGCCTTCCCCAAGTTGCTTTCCACTCAAATCTTCTTTCCACCAAATCCAAATCCTGTGAGAGAGAGTTGAGTGTTGGGGAGACTATCATTTGAAGCACAAGAGCAAGGAGTTCATCATCAACACACCATTTGTTACTTCTTGGAGAGTGGTGTCTCCTAGATTGGCTAGGTGTCACTTGGGAGCCTCCGACAAGATTGTGGAGTTGAACCAAGGAGTTTGTAAGGGCAAGAAGATCTCCTACTTCGTGAAGATCTACCGCTAGTGAGGCAAGTCCTTCGTGGGCGACGGCCGTGATGGAATAGACAAGGTTGCTTCTTCGTGCACCCTTCGTGGGTGGAGCCCTCCGTGGACTCGCACAACCGTTACCCTCCATGGGTTGAAGTCTCCATCAACGTGGATGTACGATAGCACCACCTATCGGAACCACGCCAAAACCATCCGTGTCTCCAATTGCGTTTGAATACTCCAAACCCTTCCCTTTACATTCTTGCAAGTTGCATGCTTTAATTTCCGCTGCTCATTTACTCATTGCATGCTTGCTTGATATGTATTGTGTGTGTTAAATTTGTGCCTAAACTCCACCTAAACTTAAGAATAGTAAAAACTGCAACTTTTGGCACTTAGTGTCTAATCACCCCCCCCCCCCCTCTAGACACCTCTTCTCGATCCTTTCAGCTCCTCATGGACACGCGACGGATCGCCTCCACCGTCTCCACCATCGGCGCGGGGGAAGCCGGGAGGACTGCGAGGTCCATCGACCATCAGGACCTCCTTCGCGGGATCACTGTTGTCGCACTCGGATGCAGTCTCTATGGAGCCAATCGAACAGGTCGTAGAGAGTTTCATCGGGCTCGATCACCGCGACTTGGGGGTGGCCGACTGGCGAGCCACCGCATGCCTCACCCGTCGCTGAAGCCTTGAACGACCGGAACGCTTGCGCCAGCGGGCGACAGGGAGGGAGGACGCCACAGGAGTCGACCGGTACTGGGTCAACGGTTGCCGCAGGAGGACATCGCGCACGCACGCGCGAAAGTGCGTTGCCCCGCGGACGGGGAGTGCGTCGACGTCGAGTGGAGCCTCCTGAAGCCAAGCCGAGTCGTCGGCGACAAACACGAGCGCGCCGAGACAGATCTCGCGGCCCTCAGCCAAACCTCCGCCTGAAACCATGATGAAGGGGATCAGAAAAATCGCACCTTCTCCAACAAGTCGCTAAGACACCTGCCCCATGGTGGGCGCCAACTGTCGTGGTTCTAAGTCTAACAGTAGAATGGGGTGTAGGAATGTAGAGGCAAGATCCTAGCTATGGAGGAGTTGTACACGCAAGTTTTACGAGTTCAGGCCCTTCTCGGAGGAAGTAATAGCCCTACGTCTCGGAGCCCGGAGGCGGTCGACTGGATTATAAGCGTGTGAGTTATAGGGGGTGCGAACCCTTTTCCCAGAGGAGGGGGGTGGCTTATATAGAGTGCGCCAGGACCCCAGCTCCCCTCCGTTACATAGGATTCAATGTACATAAAGAGGTGGCGTTACAGGTAACGCCTGCAAGGAAGTGCTACAAATAATCATTAAATATATGAGTAAATGTCCGACCGTTGCTGCGCAGAGCGGCTTTAGGTCTTCTTATATGTCGAGTGGTTTGATGGTCGAGTGACCTGGATAAAGAGGGGTCTCCGAGTGAATGGTAGGTCGAGTGGACTTCACTCGACATCTTTCCTGGATCCCTTCTTCTGATTCTTGAATTTCTTTGCTCTTAGGACAAGGACCTTGGGTAGGACGTATAGGTCAGGCCTATTACCCTACCCCAGGTTGGTGTCCTCATCACCCACCCCCCTGGGCGCGCCCTCCACCCTCATGGGCCCCTCGTGGCTCCCCTGACGTAATTCTTCCTCCTATATATACCAATATACCCTAAAACCATTGGGGAACAGAATATATCGGGAGTTCCGCCGCCGCAAGCCTCTGTAGCCACCAAAAACCAATCGGGACCCTGTTCCGGCACCCTGCCGGAGGGGGGAACCCTCACGGGTGCCCATCTTCATCATACCGGCGCTCTCCATGACGAGGAGGGAGTAGTTCACCCTCGGGGCTGAGGGTATGTACCAGCAGCTATGTGTTGGATCTCTCTCTCCCTCTCGTGTTCTTGATTTGGCATGATCTTGATGTATCACGAGCTTTGCTATTATAGTTGGATCTTATGATGTTTCTCCCCCTCTACTCTCTTGTAATGGATTGAGTTTTCCCTTTGAAGTAATCTTATCGGATTGAGTCTTTAATGATTTGAGAACACTTGATGTTTGTCTTGTCGTGCATATCTATGGTGACAATGGGATATCACGTGATTCACTTGATGTATGTTTTGGTGATCAACTTGCGGGATCCGCCCATGAACCTATGCATAGGGGTTGGCACACGTTTTCGTCTTGGTTCTCCGGTAGAAACTTTGGGGCACTCTTTGAGGTTCTATGTGTTGGTTGAATAGATGAATCTGAGATTGTGTGATGCATATTGTATAATCATACCCACGGATACTTGAGGTGACATTCGAGTATCTAGGTGACATTAGGGTTTTGGTTGATGTGTGTCTTAAGTTGTTATTTTACTACGAACTCTAGGGCTGTTTGTGACACTTATAGGAATAGCCCAATGGATTGATCGGAAAGAATAACTTTGAGGTGGTTTCGTACCCTACCATAATCTCTTCGTTTGTTCTCTGCTATTAGTGACTTTGGAGTGACTCTTTGTTGCATGTTGAGGGATATTTATATGATCCAATTATGTTATTATTGTTGAGAGAACTTGCACTAGTGAAAGTATGAACCCTGGGCCTTGTTTCCTAGCATTGCAATACCATTTACGCTCACTTTTATCGCTTGTTACCTTGCTGTTTTTACAATTTCAGATTACAAATACCCATATCTACCATCCATATTTCACTTGTATCACCATATCTTCGCCGAACTAGTGCACCTATACAATTTGCCATTGTATTGGGTGTGTTGGGGACACAAGAGACTCTTTGTTATTTGGTTGCAGGGTTGTTTGAGAGAGACCATCTTCATCCTACGCCTCCCACGGATTGATAAACCTTAGGTCATCCACTTGAGGGAAATTTGCTACTGTCCTACAAACCTCTGCACTTGGAGGCCCAACAACGTCTACAAGAAGAAGGTTGCGTAGTAGGCATCAAGCTCTTTTCTGGCGTCGTTGCCGGGGAGGTGAGTGCTTGAAGGTATATCTTTAGATCTTGCAATCGAATCTTTTTGTTTCTTGTTTTAGCACTAGTCTAGTTTATAAAAGAAAACTACTACAAAAAGATGGAATTGAGTTTGTCTCATACGCTTCATCTTTTTAATATCTTTCGTGAGAATGATGGAAAAGAAAATTGTGCCAAAATGTTAGAAGAAGAATGAATTAAAATGTTTGGTACTAAATCTTTGAATGGTGAGTATGATTGCAATGTTGTTAGTATGAACTCCTTGAATATCCATAGTACTAATGATGATTGCACTAGTTATGATGAAAATGTCTCCTATAAACATCTCGATTTTTGTGGAGTGCATTGGGTTTGCAAGTACACACCAAATAGGGAAGATAGATATTGCAAGAGGCATAAGCGCTTAGAAACTAAATGGTTGCAAGAGAGGCTAGATGTTTGTGCTGAAAAATTAAATTTTCTTAGCCGTACTTGTGAACTTTGCAATGAACATGATCATTTCAGTACCCAATGCAAATTGTTTCATGATCATATTGTGTCCAAAAATTGTGATGACTTGATTTCCCTTGCACATCATAATGAACTTAGTTTGCTCTTGGGCTATGAAGAAATGAAACGTATAACTAAGGATATTCCAGAATTTTCCCTTGATAGAGTTCTTCATTTTGATCTAGAGGAAATTTATGTGTATTGTGCGGTGAATTGCATTGAAAACCCTTATATTGCCAATTACATAAAGAAAAGAAAACAAATAGAAGATGAAGAGAATACTGATGAAAAGGAGGAGACTTCCCAATATCCTCCTATTATTTCTTATGATGAATCAGGTAACAAGGAGCCTTCTATTCAACCAATTTCATTAATAAGGAGCTCCAAAAAGAGGATTGAACCCACACACGATGTGGTGAAGAAGAAGAAAAGAAAAAGGAAGAGAGGTAAAAAGATATCTCTCCCAAATAATGTTGCTCCTCTTATTGTTGTGCCTCATGAAAATGAATCAAAAATAATTGTGGAAGATGATGCACTTGATGATGATCTCGTTATGCATATTGCTTGTTGTGATGATTATGATTGGGAAGACAATGATACTTCTTATGATCTTGAAAATCTTTTTGGCACTTGCTTGGAAGAATATGATAATTGCTATACTATTGGTGCTACCCATACAATTAATAATGAGAGTGATTATGCTTATGATATGAAAAGGCCCAAGCTTGTGGATGCTATGTTTGAAGAAGATGATGTTTTTGAGAATATATTTGCTGCAATTAATGTTTGTCTCAAGCTTGGGGATTCTACGTTTAATGAAGATGATATTTTTAGTCTCCCAAGTTTTGATATGCAAATTTGTTATGATGATAGCATGCTGTAACGCCCTCAATGCGGCTATATCTCCCACGTGTCGAAGCACGACTTAGAGGCATAACCGCATTGAAAGCAATGTCGCAAGTGAGGTAATCTTCACACAACCCATGTAATACATAAGGTGAAGAGATACATAGTTGGCTTACAATCGCCACTTCACACAAATACATGAATAAAACATTACATCAGACAGTTACAATCAGGGCCCGACTACGGAGCCAAAATAAAAGAAGAAACCCCAAAAGCGACAAAGGTCCAAGATCGACCCCAACTGGGCTCCATTACTGATCGACTAGAACGAAGCAACACAATGCACAAGATCTTCATCGAACTCCTCCTTGAGCTCGTGTGCGTCACCTGCACGGATTCATCGGCACCTGCAAACTGGTTTTGGAAGTATCTGGTGAGTCACGGGGACTCAGCAATCTCACACCCGTGAGATCAAGACTATTTAAGCTTATAGGTAGGGTAAAAAGGTATGAGGTGGAGCTGCAGCAAGCGACTAGCGTATATGGTGGCTAACTTATGCAAATGAGAGCGAGAAGAGAAGGAAAAGCACGGTCGAACAACTATGATCAATAAGTGATCCTGAACTACTTACGTCAGACATAACTCCAAAAACCATGTTCACTTCCCGGACCCCGCCGAGAAGAGACCATCACGGTTACACACGCGGTTGGTGTATTTTAGTTAAGATCAACTTCGGGTTTTCTACAACCGGACATTAACAAATTCCCATCTGCCCATAACCGCGGGCACGGCTTTCGAAAGTTCAAACCCTGCAGGGGTGTCCCAACTTAGCCCATGATAAGCTCTCGCGATCAACGAAGGATATTCCTTCTCCCCGGGAAGACCCGATCAGTCTCGGAATCCCGGCTACAAGACATTTCGACAATAATAAAACAAGTCCAGCAAAGCCGCCCGGATGTGCCGACAAATCCTGATAGGAGCTGCACATATCTCGGTCTCAGGGCACACCGGATGAGCCAGACGTCGGGTTGGCATAGACCCTGATTGCCCAGGGGGCGCCGGACATCGCTCGGTTTGGACCAACACTTAGAGAAGCACTGGCCCGGGGGGGCTAAATAAAGATGACCCTCGAGAGCGCGACTCCCAAGGGAAAAGGGCTAGGTGAGGCAAATGGTAAAACCAAGGTTGGGCCTCGCTGGAAAAGTCTTATTCAAAGCGAACTGTCAAGGGGGTCCCATAAATCACCCGACCGCGTTAGGGACGCAAAATCCGGGAACATAACACCGATATGACGGAAACTAGGGCGGCAAGAGTGGAACAAAACACCAGGCATAAGGCCGAGCCTTCCACCCTTTACCAAGTATATAGATGCTTTAATTAAATAAGATATATTGTGATATCCCAACAAGTAAACATGTTCCAACAAGGAACAACATCTCCATGTTCCAACAAGGAACAAACTTCATCTTCACCTGCAACTAACAACGCTATAAGAGGGGCTGAGCAAAGCGGTAACATAGCCAAACAATGGTTTGCTAGGACAAGATGGGTTAGAGGCTTGGTTTAACAATATGGGAGGCATGATAAGCAAGTGGTAGGTATCGCAGCATAGGCATAGCAAAAGAACGAGCAACTAGCAAGCAAAGATAGAAGTGATTTCGAGGGTATGATCATCTTGCCTGAGATCCCGCAAGGAAGAAGAACGAGTCCATGAAGAAGACAAACGGACATAGACGAACGAATCCTCACAACTCCAGAACGAAACCGAAGCTAAAGAGAGAAGCAACCCGGAAAGAAACAAGCAACATAGTAAACAACCAACACATAAACATGGCATGATATGCGAGATGTGGTATGCAATGCATATGCATGCTCCGGAAGGAAAAAGATGAACCAGGCATAATCTTGGCAAACCAAGTATGCCACTGGAAAGATGAGGTGATTTCGGTTGAAATCGATATAAAGATCACCGGAATCGGATGCACGGTTTGCAAATGACAAGCAAAACAAGAATGGCAAGAATCTACCATTAACAGCATGATGCTACTTAGCAAGCAACAAGAAATTAAGCTACTTCACCCAAACATATCAACAAAGCATATGACAGTAATCTACTCAAGATACTTGACAAAAGATGAACACTGAGCTACGGCTAAATCACACTACAACAGGTTCAAACAAGCATGGAATCAGAAACTAACATCACATAGCCCTCTTCTAACAGCATTTCGGGCACCAAGATGAACTTAAATGAAGATGATGCAATGAGATGAAATGATGAACTCATCGAGACGAACAATTTGACATATTATACGCCCAAAATGGAGCTACGGATGCAGAGTTATGATGCGATGAACATGGTATGTTTATGACAAGGATTTCGGGACTTAGGCAAAATATCACCTCCGCGAAAAGTCAACGTGGGACGGAGGGATCCGGGATGGCGGAGACGCGTTTGGTTCGTCGCGATGGTGGATCTGATCCAGGCGGGGTGGATCCGGCCGGCTCGCACTCCGGCGAGCTCCGGCGACGACGAAGGAAGACGACGGCGAGGCGGGGACGGCGGAGCAGGCCGCCAGCGGCGCGGGGCGCGGTGGAGCCAGCGCAGCTCGACGGCAGCGAGGCGGCGCGGGGCGAAGGGCGACGAGGGACGGCGCGCGGGCGGCGGCCGGATGCGGAGGCGGCGGCGGTGGGAGGCGCGCGCGGCGCGCTGCGGCGATGCGGGCGGCGGCGCGGTGATGGCGGCGGGCGCCGGGCGGCGAGGCGGCGGGGCAGGCGGGAGCCCGGGCAGACGGCGGCGGGGTGCGCGGCCTCCGCGCGGGCGAGCGGCGGCGGCGGGCGGGCCCGACGCGGGCTCCGCGGGCCGGCGGGCGCGGGGACAGCGGCGGTGCCCACGTGGCACGCGCTGGTTGGTGGAGATCGGCGGCGGGGCGACGTGGCGGCCTCTCATTGGCCGAAGCGACGTGGCAGCGGTGGCGGACACGTCCGGCGGCGGGACGGACATGTCCGGCGGCGCGATGGGAGCGGGGCTAGGGTTGGACTGCGCGAAAATCGGGGGGATCGCATATTTATAGGTAGAGGGGGCTAGGAAGCTCCAAATGGAGTGCGGTTTTCGGCCACGCGATCGTGATCGAATGCCTGATAACATAGAGATGACTTAGGTGGGTTTTGGGCCACTTTGAAAGGGGTGTTGGGCTGCACCAAAAGAGGCCTTTGCGGATACCCGGTTAACCGTTGGAGTATCAAACGGACTCCGATTGACCAGAAACTTGACAGGCGGTCTACCGGTGCTATACCAAGGCCGCTTGGCAAACCTCGGTCGATTCCGAGAAAGTTTAATACCCGCACACGGAAAAAGGTAAAAGGGGACGCCGGGGAACATAGGAGCGCCGGATTGCAAAACGGACAACGGGGAAAATGCTCGGATGCATGAGACAAACACGTATGCAAATGCGATGCGCATGATGACATGATATGAAATGCAGATGATGACATGGCAAAGTGCGACACGCAAGCACATGACATGGCAACGACGGCGAATAACTGGCGGACACCTGGCGCATCAGATCCGGGGCGTTACACATGCCTCCTACTTATGATGATTATTGTGATAAAACTTATGCTATAAAGAGTAGTGACGATTATATTTATAAAAATTGTCATGATTATGATTACCCTTTTTATGAAAATTACTCTTTTAATGTGGAAACAATTTATAGTATTCAAGTCTCTTATGATACTCCCACTATCCCGAATGAGAAGAATTTTGCTTATGTGGAGAGTAGTAAAATTTCTATGCTTTTAGATCATGAAAAGAATGCTTTAGGTGCTGGTTATATTGTTGAATTCATTCATGATGCTACTTAAAATTATTATGAGAGAGGATCATATGCTTCTACATATTGCAATAATATCAAGTTTCCTCTCTATGTGCTTAAAGTTTTGAAGTTATGCTTGTTTTGCCTTCCTATGCTAGTTGATTATTGTTCCCATAAGTCGTTTGATCACAAAATCCCTATGCATAGGAAGTGGGTTAGACTTAAATGTGCTAGTCATATTCTTCATGATGCTTTCTTTATGTTTCAATTCCTATCTTTTATGGGAGCATCATTGAAATCATCATGCCTAGCTAGGGGCGTTAAACGATAGCGCTTGTTGGGAGGCAACCCAACTTTATTTTAGTTTCTTGATTAGAAGAGTCAGGTAAGATCCTGGGAAAAGACCTGTGGGTTAGGGCCCACTCAAAAGAAACACCGTTGAACGATTACTTGAAAAGAGAGATTGCACCGGTTGAATTAAATGGCTTGAATGAGATAGCATCCTTAAAAAACTTGAGTGAATTGAGAATGGAAACTTGAATCTTCTGAGATATCTTCATCACTCCGGAACAAATGAATAGCGAGAGGTGAATGATTAAGAGGTGCACCGGTACGAGAAAACATTAGAAACGAGGAAAAGATATGATCGACAAAGCTTGAATAGAATCCACCGGAGAAGAAAAGAATGAAGAATGATAAACTTGAAACTCCTGACCATCTTCATGATAATCACCGGATAAGAACATTGACGGAAACGAATGGAGAGACTTCCCATCAACAAAAAGGATACTTGTTTGAGAAATCTGCGCCCTTGAAGAAAAAGGGTGGGAGGGCGGGATAACAAAGACAACTTGGAACGGATGAAGCAAACACCATTGAGAAAACTTAGAATTGATTTCGCAAATGTTGAAATGATCGGATCCACTTGAAGAGGGACACACCGGTTGAAAAAGAATTGGCATGATAATCTTGATGATCAAGAAGGATTAGTATTCACATAGCAATATGAGAACACCGTTTAGGGAAGGTATGGATCAACACTTGACATTGAAGCAACTCGAATACCACAAATAAAACCAAACAAAGGATTGGCTTGCAGAATAAGCCGGAAACAAACATATGATAGATCCCATATTGTATCAAGTGTCTGTTGGAAAGATATCCGACGAGATACTTGAATTCCCACCTATAAACTCCCGAAACTTTCTGGTTATGCAATCAGGTGTTGGGGATACAGGGGACACAAAATATATCACCCAAACTAACAATACCTAGATCCAGCTGTATCCATCCTTCAACACATAACCAAGAAACCTTCGGAAATCGTCTACCTCAACCTTCGAAAAGCATCCGTTATACGAGTTATGGCAATACTCCCGCACTCGCCTCAGTACTGGGCTATCAGGGTTATCTCACCAACAACTTGTACAAAAGAGATTTTCGATGTCGGCGTACTAAACTCAGGTATTCCAGAACTGCAACGATAAAATTATGACGACAACACCTCGGAGCTCAACTCCCCGGGACACCTCCACTAAACCCCTGCTGACGGGAGGCAACCAAGACAATGTTGTCATCATAAAACCATCGGAACGATTCTAAGATACCCGCGTGAACCTAAAAAAAATTTAGTGAAATTTGAGAAGAGAAGAGTCAAAACTCTACGTCAGGATGCCTTACCAGAGCGATGAGGAGACTGGGAAGTAAAAAGAATTCCTAAACTCTCCGATATATAATTCCTAAATGACTCAAAACATTTTTCTAGACACAACTCGGCCGCTAAAAACGATCAATCAGTGGGGGCTCCTAAGGTCGGGGAAGGCTCTGATACCAACTTGTAACGCCCTCGATGCGGCTATATCTCCCACGTGTCGAAGCATGACTTAGAGGCATAACCGCATTGAAAGCAATGTCGCAAGTGAGGTAATCTTCACACAACCCATGTAATACATAAGGGAAAGAGATACATAATTGGCTTACAATCGCCACTTCACACAAATACATGAATAAAACATTACATCAGACAGTTACAATCAGGGCCTGACTACGGAGCCAAAATAAAAGAAGAAACCCCAAAAGCGACAAAGGTCCACGATCGACCCCAACTGGGCTCCACTACTGATCGACTAGAACGAAACAACATAAAGGACAAGATCTTCATCGAGCTCCTCCTTGAGCTTGAGTGCGTCACCTGCACGGTTTCATCGGCACCTGCAAACTGGTTTGGAAGTATCTGGTGAGTCACGGGGACTCAGCAATCTCACACCCGCGACATCAAGACTATTTAAGCTTATAGGTAGGGCAGAGTAGTGAGGTGGAGCTGCAGCAAGCAACTAGCATATATGGTGGCTAACATACGCAAATGAGAGCGAGAAGAGAAGGCAAAAGCACGGTCGAACAACTATGATCAAGAAGTGATCCTGAAGCTACTTACGTCAAGCATAACTCCAACAACCGTGTTCACTTCCCGGACCCCGCCGAGAAGAGACCATCACGGTTACACACGCGGTTGGTGCATTTTAATTAAGATCAACTTCAGGTTTTCTACAACCGGACATTAACAAATTCCCATCTGCCACATAACCGCGGGCACGGCTTTCGAAAGTTCAAACCCTGCAGGGGTGTCCCAACTTAGCCCATTATAAGCTCTCGCGATCAATGAAGGATATTCCTTCTCCCCGGGAAGACCCGATCAGTCTCGGAATCCCGGCTACAAGACATTTCGACGGTAATAAAACAAGTCCAGCAAAGCCGCCCGGATGTGCCGACAAATCCTGATAGGAGCTGCACATATCTCGGTCTCAGGGCACACCGGATTGTCCAAACTTCTGGTAGGCGAAACCCAGAGTTGCCCCTGGTGGCCACCGGCGGCTGACGGTTAGGACCAGCACTCACGACGAGCACTGGCCCGGGGGGGTAAAATAAGATGACCCTCGAGAGCACGACTCCCAAGGGAAAAAGGGCTAGGTGAGGCAAATGGTAAAACCAAGGTTGGGCCTTGCTGGAAGAGTCTTATTCAAAGCGAACTGTCAAGGGGGGTCCCATAAATCACCCGACCGCGTTAGGGACGCAAAATCCGGGAACATAATACCGATATGACGGAAACTAGGGCGGCAAGAGTGGAACAAAACACCAGGCATAAGGCCGAGCCTTCCACCCTTTACCAAGTATATAGATGCATTAATTAAATAAGATATATTGTGATATCCCAACAAATAAACATGTTCCAACAAGGAACAACATCTCCATGTTCCAACAAGGAACAAACTCCATCTTCACCTGCAACTAACAACGCTATAAGAGGGGCTGAGCAAAGCGGTAACATAGCCAAACAACGGTTTTCTAGGACAAGGTGGGTTAGTGGCTTGGTTTAACAATATGGGAGGCATGATAAGCAAGTGGTAGGTATCGCAGCATAGGCATAGCAAAAGAGCGAGCAATCTAGCAAGCAAAGATAGAAGTGATTTCGAAGGTATGGTCATCTTGCCTGAAATCCCGCAAGGAAGAAGAACGAGTCCATGACGAAGACAAACGGACGTAGACAAACGAATCCTCACAACTCCGGAACGAAACCGAAGCTAACGAGAGAAGCAACCCGGAAAGAAGCAAACAACATAGTAAACAACCATCACATAAACATGGCATGGTGCACAATCAAGTATGATGCATGTCCGGTTTAATGAAGCATGTCATGGCAAAAATGCACAAGCAATCCTACAAATTAAGTGGAGCTCAATATGCAACGAGTTGCATATTGACAAAACACCACATTTAATTATTTAGTTCTCTCCCGTTTATAAGCAACAAAATTTAGTGTTGTTAAACATGGCAAGAGGGTGAAGCATAACAAAACTATACCATCTAAACAATTTAAATGGGGCCGGATATAACAAACAACAAATCCGGTAAATCCCCATATGCCTATATCAGATTTGGTACTATTCTGCCCTATACACAAATTTTAATATTGTTAAACAGCAAAATGAAGTGCGACATGTTAATCTACGCATTTTTCTACCCCATTTACATATATAAATTATTTAAATCCGAGCTACGGTTATTTAGTTATGAAATAAATCATTTTAACATGGCATTTAAGCAAATTAATTCAAACAGCACAATTAAACATTTTAAACATGGATGAAAGTGACATATTGTGAAACTAGATGAAACTCTAAGCATTTTATATATTTAAAGTTTTTACATATGATGCACGGTTAATGAGTTATCATATGCATGATGTTTAGGGGTTTTTCTGCAAATCTGCAATTCCCTGGTAATAGCAAAATTCGCAGATAGCAGACAAAAATAGCCACGGGCCAAATCTGCTGGAACTGGGCCAACAGGAGGAAAATAGAGGCGGGGCGCTGGGGAGCAATTCACCATGGGCCACGGCCCAGTCGGCGGAGCTAGGCTGGACGCAGAGTGGTTGCTGGGCCGGCTCGGCAGCGGAGCTGGGCACGACCCACGCGCTGGCGCTGGTCAACGTGCGTGCGAGCGGTCGAGCGAGGCACGGGTTGAGGTGCTCGTCCTCTGCTCGACAGAGAGAAGAGCAGCGGCAGGGACTTGGCGGCAGGGACGACGGCTGGCGACGCGGGGGCACCGGCAGGCGGGACTGGGCGCTCGGGGAGGATCCGGGCGGCGGGATCCAGCCGACGAGACAGAGGGGCGCAGGCGAGGCTCTCGTCGAGGCCCTCTGGGAAGAAGATGGCGGCGTCGCTGCTGTTACAGAGAGAGATCGAGAGTGAGGGGAGGCAGGAGGAAGGAAATAAAGGAGAAGGGAGTAGGGGCACGCCTGCTGGTCGAGGACGCTAGCGGCGGCGTGCTCCGGCGAGGGACTTGGCCGGCGAGGAGGGATCGAGGAGCTCGGGCTCCTACCTCCTGGATGAGGGAAGGCTCGGGCTGCAGCCATCCATGGCGCTGCATCGGGAGGAAGACAGGGAGATGTGAGGCAGGGGAGGTGCAGGGGAAAAGCAAGAGCAGCAGCAAGGCATCTCACCGGCAGAGGAGGCGTCCAAGGCGGTGGCACTGCAAGGAACTCCGGCAAGGAGCGGGCAGAAAACGGCAAAACGTGGCGGGGACTTGGTGGGGAACAGAGGAGGCAAGGGGAGCATGGAGATCGGGCGCAGGAGGGCTTTGGGATCGTGGTTGCGGGCTCTGGTTGGTGGTGGTGAAAACGAGGGAAGGAGAGGCTGGCTGCGAGGGGATTCGGGTGGAACTGGATCGGGAGGATCCCGATGTGGAAGAAGTGACCAGGTGGATTGGCGCCGGCGGAGGGAATGGAAGGATGGGACAGTCGTCCTAGAAACTAGGGTTAGGCTAGATTATATAGGTAGGTGGAATTAGAGTGTGGGCTGATTTTGGACCCTTCGATGTAATCGGACGGTCGCGAATAAAATAGTTAGGGAGCCCAATTAACAAAACGGAGATGTTTTGTAGACGTTAGGGGATGATCCGGACACAACGGTAGCGACTGCCCGGGTCGGGTTCGGGACAAATTTCGGACGCGCGCGCGAGGAAGGCTGCGGGCTGACGAGAGAGGTTAGGTTGGGTCTGGCGGATTGTGAAGAGCGGGTTGGTCTGAGAGAAGAGGGGAGAGATGCAGCCCGGCACGGTTTCCGGAGACCGAAAACGTCCGACGTTAGACCGGCTATACTGCCGCTATAGTTTAACGGTTGGGCTATCAGACGAACTCCGAATGCGATAAAGCTTGACAGGCGGTCTATCTACACTATAATAAGACCACACGTCAAATCTCGTCCCATTCCGAGAACATCTCCCGGCCACTTATAAAATAATATTTCGGACGTGCCACGGGCGCGTGCAAGTGTGTGTGGGCTCAGAACGGACAATGGAGAGAACAAAGAGACCGGGACGAAAACAAGTTTTGAAAACATGATGATGCAATGCGGATGATTACATGACAAGATGCGACACGCAAGCAAATGACAAAGCAACAACAGCGAATAACTGGAGGACAACCGGCACATCGGTCTCGGGGCGCTACAGTGCAAGAGTGTCAAATGAGGAATCAAGCGATCTCAGCAATTTCTTCACCACCTCATGGTCGGTGATGTCAGTGGCACCAAGTGCTTGAAGATCATTTGAGATGTCTGTGAGGCGATCGAAGGTTTGCTGAACATTTTCATTGTTGGGTATTTTGAAGCGGTTGAAGAGATTGCGAAGAACGTCAACTCGAGAGTCACGTTGTGTTGAGACTCCTTCATTTACCTTGGACAGCCTATCCCAGATAAGCTTAGCTGCCTCCAAAGCACTCACTCTGCCATACAGCCCTTTGCTCAGATGGCCAGATATGATGTTCTTCGCTTGTGAGTCGGGTTGCTTGAATCTCTTCACGTCAGCAGCGTTGATGGTAGGAGTGACAGAGGGGACACCATTTTCCACGACATACCAGAGATCGTTATCAATTGTCTCAAGATGCATTTGCATCTTATTCTTCCAGTAGGGGTAGTCCGTCCCACCAAAGGTAGGACACCCTGCAGAGACCTTAATCATACCTGTGGTCGACATAACTAAAACTCCAGGCGGTTAAACCAAAATCACACAGAACAAGGGAGTACCTCACTCTAATACCAATAGAAAGTGCGTTAAGTCGACTAGAGGGGGTGAATAGGCGATTTTTATGAATTCTTCACTGAGGAATTTCAGGGTGAGGAAATTCCTAAGCGAAGAACTACTTGCAGCGGAATAAGTACTCAGATGCAGACATTACATAACATAAGCATAGTCATCATGATGAAATGAAAAACAAACACAGAGTACAAAAAGCGTAAGCACAGGATAAGCAAGATGAAGACAAACTGACTGAAGGAATTGAACTGAGGAAATTGAGAAAGTCTTCAGTCAAAGTCTTCAAACAGTAACGATCAAGTACACAACACAGTAATGAGGAAATGGAAGGGTTGAGGAAATAGAACCAGTAGGCTTGGTGAAGACAGTGATTTGGTAGACCAGTTCCGACTGCTGTGATAGTTGTACGTCTGGTTGGAGCGGCTAGATATTTAAACCTGAGGACATACAGTCCCAGACACACAGTCCTCACCGTATTCACCTTGAGATAAGATCACACAGACCTCGCCCAATCACTCGTGGTAAGTCTTCAGGTGACTTTCAAACTTCACAAACTCGGTCACTCGGCGATCCACAATTTCCTCTTGGATGCTCTAGACCATGACGCCTAACCGTCTGAAAGATGCACATTCTTCAAAGGTAACAAATGTCGGATCCACAAAGGAACAATCTCTTCAGTGATGCTCAATCACTTTGGGTTTGTAGGTGTTTGGGTTTGGGTTTTCCTCACTTGATGATTTTCGCTCAAAGTCCTCGGAGGATGGGATGCTCTCAATGACAAGTGTCAGTTTCTCTCGGAGCAGCCAACCAGCTAGTGGTTGTAGGGGGCGGCTATTTATAGCCTAGGGAGCAGCCCGACATGATAAGACATAAATGCCCTTCAATGAGATGACCGTTAGGTGGGTAGATATTTTGGGACAGCTGGCGCGTAGCACAACAACGGTCAGAAATTTGAGGCTTAAATTCCTCAGGGCTATCATGTACCTCACTTATAGGCAATCTGCACTGGCGAATTTCTAACTCCTCAGTCAGAAAAAATTCCTCAGAGACCAGAAGAACTTCGTCTCTATCACTGAAGAAATTGACTAACTGTATGAGATTTCCAATGGCTTCACTCGAAAGGATTGGTAGGTTTAGGATTTTGAGATGAGCATCACTTGAAAACTTTCCCTTAGTTTTTCCCCGACCCCCTTTAACAGTGTGGTGTTTCCTATGACTCAAGAAAGAGAAAATGAAACTACGAAAACAAAAGTCTCCACGCTTCATGTTTCTCGCATGAATACCAAGTCTTCAGGGTCACACCAATTTCTTCACTTTAAAAGTCTTCATAGATTCTTTAGAAATACAAAAGTCTTCAGTTGAAGACATTCATTTTTAGGGGTCAACTTTCTCTGTAAATATAAACTCATCATAGACTTATAAACCTGTGTACACTAACAAACGCATCAGACCCTTAACCTATAAGTCTTTAATACACCAAAATCACTAAGGGGCACTAGATGCACTTACACCATGATTGTCTAATTTCATCCCAAATCGTCTATGGAAAGGGGGTGTGGTGCAACGCATCATCTCTTTCCTCTTCTCCAGAGCGTTTCATCATCCCGTCTCCAATGTTATGTACGCGCGTCGTCCTGGAATTCCCACTTTTGGTGCTCCTCCAAATCACAACTTCCTCTCGATCTGCTCCCATGTAAGCCTCGGACGCTATATGCCCTCTCCCCCACGTTTCCCGTCTCTTGATTTTTCTGCGGGGAGATGGCCGAGTTCGAGCGAGAGGCCTTCTACAACGAGCGACGTCGTTGGCGGCTAATCACCAAGGACCTGTACTTGAACTGGACATAGTGGTTGTCATGCTCAATAGGATGCAGATCACAGGCACGCTCGTTGGTGCACTCCTGCACCCGCTGACGCTGCCCATGAGCTCAGGGGCCCCGGTCGAGCCGCGTCAGCATGCAGCAGGCGCCCGCACATGCCCATGCCTACAACGCCGGCGAGTACATCAGGCAGGAAGAGGGTGCACACAACTTCGATGCATTGACTGTATAACCTCATCGTAGACGTTTGCTGTGCGCGCACATGCATTGAATGTATAACCACATGGCGATTACATCGGACATGGATGGTGCGTGCAGGAGCTATAGTTTTCCTTCAGTTCCGTCAGAGAAATTGGGACATGCAACATGAGACCCCCCTTTCCTAGGATTCGTGATTGGGAATTGATCTTGGGCTATGTAACTAATTAAGATGATCTACTCTGTAAGTTTCCTTTTCACTTTATCTTTTTTAGTGTAATAAATCACTAATCAATTACTGCACGTAGCAAGATTTCACTTCATCAACAAAGTCAGCATTCGAGGGTGTGAAGGAGGTGTTACACATGGTCACCATCACCCTTTCCCTCTAGAGCTGGCGTGTGTACTTTACCCTGGATATTCAGGGACGTACATCTTAAAAAGAGAACAATTCGGACTTTAGCTGTATATTTGATGTATCTGTGTGTGTATATATATTTGATGGAGCCGTCTAATTTGGACTTGAAATTACACTGCTGTAGAATTTCCTTTCAAGTTGCTAATTCGATTTACTTATTTTTTATACTCTATTATATTTCTAAACAACATAATTTATACAATGTTTTCCAAAAGGATGTTTCTTTACATCTGCTTATATCACTTTGATGTGAGATGGCCTGTAAATACTGGTCTCTAACTCTTTTTGTTAGAGTTGTTGTTATTAATTACCTTATGCAAGCTAGATGGCATGTGGTGCACGTAGTGTGTATTTTCATACACAAAATGACTAATTACTATGCATACATTTTTTACACCATAGCGTTGTGTGAAGGAGACATGCGGGGGACACAAATAGGACTCGCGATTCCTCCATGAAACAAGTTCACTGTCAAAAGCGAGGGGTGGCATGAGGGAGGGTATGGAACATTTGCAGGGAGGAACTCACGAAGGGTGGCCCTCACATCCATCTGTGGCATGAGGTGGTTAAGCTCATCACCTTTGGATTGACCATGTCTAGACACAAAGCGAGGGGCGGTATGAGGGAGGGTATGGAACATTTGCGGGGAGGAACTTACGAAGGGCAGCCCTCACATCCAGCTATGTCATGAGGTGGCGGTTAAGCTCATCACCTTGAGATTGACCACGTCTAGGCACATTGTGTTGAGATGAACACTTCAACCATTGTTGGTGTCTGTGGCACCTTGTTGAAATAGAGGACCTGGATGGAGGATCAGCCATGCTTATTAGGGTAGGGATGTGGGAAATTTTCTCTTCGGTTGCAACGCACAGACATTTATGCTAGTAAAGTACAAAGTGAACTAACCTGAAAGTTACTTGGGCCGGCTCCATTAATAGCAAACCCTGGCGGATTCGGCATGGCACTAAGTGGCGTATAGTCGCACCTTGTTTTTTTTATGGTTATAATCGCACCTTGTAAATTAACGCGGGTGCTATGTCTCGGTGGGACAATAGCTACACTCGCCTCAAGAAACTTCACTATTGCGTTTGAATCGGGCCTGCCCATTTTTTCTTCTCCCTCCCTCGCTCGGATCGATCGATCTGCCGCTACTCGCTAACTCCTACACTGGTTCAGGCCACTTATATTCTTTTTTTTTTCATTTTTCATCTTCTTTTGTTTCTCTTTACGGTTTTCTTTGGTCTTTTTTATATTTTATTATTTTTAATCGGGTTTTTACACGCATCTTACCGGTTTTCTTTGCTTCTTCATGATTTTCTTTGTTCTTTTGTTTTATTTCCTCCTTTGTCGATCTTCTTCATTTATTTCCTGGCTGTCACTGTTTTTTTTAGTTTTTGCTTCTTTATCGTTTTCCTTTGGTTTTTCTTGTTTCTTTGTTTAATTTTATTGTCTTGCCCTGGTTTTCTCTCATTATTTTTCTTTTCGTTTTTATTTTTCATGTTTTTCTTCGTTTCCTCATGAATTTTCATGGTTTTCTTTTGTTTTTCTTTGTTTCTGAGGAGTTTCTTTTGTTTCTTTTTTCCGTTTCTTTGATTTTTACCACTTTTCTTCATTTCTTTTTTCTTTGACACATGACTATATTTTTCATACACATTTTACGTATATACCAGGAAGATTGTGTCAGTATATTTTTAGTTTTTATAAATACATGATTATCATTTTTTTAATTCTATGTTTGAATACTGCTTTTTTCATACACTTTGTATATTTTTTTAATATATCTGGAACATTTTATAATACATGTTTACCATATTTTAATTATATAGTTAACATTTTTATACACTATCAACATTTTTGACAAAAGTAATGCTAATTTTTTTTACAAATATATTATAATTTATCATATATACAAGAAATTTTTTGGAGGTACACGTTTAACAGTTTTGAAATAGTTGATTAACTGTTTTTGAAATATTTATGTTTTATGACTATTTTTTCATATACATTGTACTTTATTTATATATTTGGAACAATTTGTATTCATGGGGATTTTTTTTTGCAATGTAAGGTTAACATTTCTTTTGATACACGGTCGACATTTTTTTGAAATCTATGTTTTTTTGTTCATTTTTTAGTACATGTTCTACATTTTTTGTATACATCAGAAACATTTTTTATACACGTTGTCATATTTAAATAGATAATTAACATTTTTTCTCAAATTCTTGATTAACATTTTTTGAATACATGATCAACTTTTTGCATACACATATTTGTTTTTGTATACATTTTCCGTGTACATGATAAACATTTCGAGGTTGTGGCCTCCCGCAAGCTGGCCCGGCTCATCTGATCCTTCCCTTCACGGGAGGGTTCCCTACATCTCACTTTAAGCGAGACATAGGGGCACCCTTAAATCAAGCCAGTATGAGAGGGCGGGGATGTGTCTCGCTTCTCGTTTCCTCATTGGTACTTAACGACCAAATAGCATCTCTATGTAGCAAGCGCCCAAGGAGGAAGTTTCGCTCTTCTAGATGGGTCGGCCCATCTAAGACTTCTCCTTTGCACCTGCTTTAGGAAGCTCCCACAAGTTTTGTATAATTTTTTTATTTTACTGTGTTTTTTGGCAGATTTTTAAATTTTCTTTTACATATTTATTATTTCCTTCTATTTTGAAATTCTTAGAATTTTCAATTTTGGGAACATTTTGTAAATCATTTTTAAAGTTTGTGAATGTTTATGAATTCACAAAAAAAGTCAAATCATGATTTTTATTTCAAATCAGCAAACATTTTTCAAATTTATAATTTTATTATGAATCCGCTAACTTTTCCAAACCATGAAGGTTTTTCAAATTCCTGAATGTTTTTCAAGTTTGCATTTTTCTCCCAAATTCATGAACAACTTTAAAATTCTCAAAAAAAACAAAATTCGTGAACTTTTTTAAAAAGAAAGGAATTCACTATATTTTTTTGAATCTGTGAAGTTTTTCAAAATAGATGAACTTCTTTTAAAATATGAGGATTTTCTCAAATTCATGAGGATTTCATAAAATTAGCAAACTATTGTGAAATTAACAAGCATTTTTAAAATTCATGATCTTTTTTTGAATTTGTGACATTTTTTAAACTGTGTGGATATTTTAAAAAATCGGCCTTTTTGTTATAAGAATCGCAAACCACTAGCAGCAAAATGCTACTGGTCTCTCATGTAAACATGGACTCGGCCCTCTTTTAGTGCAACACATGCAAGATTGGTTTAATAACAAAAAGTATTTATCTATAAATTGAATATCTTCTCTCACTATATCATCTTTCTTGATATTCCTCTCATGGATTTTTTTAGCATGCCTCAGCTTAAATTCTTAAGTTACAAAATGGCTCACCTCAAATATAGTATAGGTTTGTAATTTAAATAAATTATATTTGGAAGTCCTAACTATAAAAAAGAAAAGCCTTGGTGATTCACTTGGGGAATCCTTCTCCGCAAAGGAGGGTTTGGTGATTTTGTTGGAAATATGCCCTAGAGGCAATAATAAAATGGTTATTATTATATTTCCTTGTTCATGATAATTATCTATTGTTCATGCTATAATTGTATTAACCAGAAACCGTAATACATGTGTGAATACATAGACCACAACATGTCCCTAGTAAGCCTCTAGTTGACTGGCTTGTTGATCAATAGATGGTCGTGGTTTCCTGGCCATGGACATTCGATGTCGTTGATAACGGGATCACATCATTGGGAGAATGATGTGATGGACAAGACCCAATCCTAAGCATAGCACAAGATCGTGTAGTTCGTTTGCTAGGGATTTTCTAATGTCAAGTATCATATCCTTAGACCATGAGATTGTGAAACTCCCGGATACCGTAGGAGTGCTTTGGGTGTATCAAACGTTAAAACGTAACTGGGTGGCTATGAAGGTGCACTACAGGTATCTCCGAAAGTGTCTGTTGGGTTGGCACGAATCGAGACTGGGATTTGTCACTCCGTATGACGGAGAGGTATCTCTGGGCCCACTCGGTAATGCATCATCATAATGAGCTCAATGTGACTAAGGAGTTAGCCACGGGATCATGCGTTACGGAACGAGTAAAGAGACTTGCCGGTAACGAGATTGAATGAGGTACGACGATACCGACGATCGAATCTCGGGCAAGTAACATACCGATAGACAAAGGAAATTGAATACGGGACTGATTGAATCCCCCACATCGTGGTTCATCCGATGAGATCATCGTGGAACATGTGGGAGCCAACATGGGTATCCAGATCCCGCTATTGGTTATTGGCCGGAGAATTTCTCGGTCATGTCTGCATGGTTCCTGAACCCGTAGGGTCTACACACTTAAGGTTCGGTGACGCTAGAGTTGTTATGGGAAATAGTATGTGGTACCCGAAGGTTGTTCGGAGTCCTGGATGAGATTCCGGACATAACGAGGAACTCCAGAATGGTCCGGAGGTGAAGATTGATATATTGGACGAAGGTTATTGGAGTCCAGAACTGTTCCGGGGGTACCGGGTGACGACCAGCATGTCCGAAAGGGGTTTCGGAGGCCCCGGCAGGCGTTGGGGGGCCTCATGGGCCAAGGGGAGGGGCCACATCAGCCCACTAAGGGGTTGTGCGGCCCTCCCATCCCATCTCACGGAATGTGGAGAGGTGGGGGCGCCTCCCCTAGGGCAGCCACCCCTCCTGGCTTGGGGGGCAAGTTTCCTAGGGGTGGGGTCGCCCAAACCCATCTAGGGTTTCCCCTGTGGCCGCCACCCCTCCCCTTGGGAACCCTATGGCTCCTCCTCCATTCCCCTTCCCCCTATATATAGTGAGGGGGTGGGAGGGTAGCCGCACCCTTCTCCTGGCGTAGCCCTCCCCGTCTCCAACTCCTCCTCCTCATCCGTAGTGCTTGGCGAAGCCCTGCGGGAGAACCACGAGCTCCTCCACCACCACGCCGTCGTGTTGCTGGAGTTCTCCCTCAACTTCTCCTATCCCCTTGTTGGATCAAGAAGGAGGAGACGTCCCCGGGCTATACGTGTGTTGAACGCGGAGGCGCCGTCCGTTCGGCGCTAGATCGGATCCTCCACGATTTGAATCGCCGCGAGTACGACTCCATCAACCGCGTTCTTGTAACGCTTCCGCTTAGCGATATTCAAGGGTATGAAGATGCACTCCCTCTCTCTTGTTGCTAGCATCTCCTAGATTGATCTTGGTGACACGTAGGAAAATTTTGAATTATTACTACGTTCCCCAATAGTGGCATCATGAGCTAGGTTTATGCGTAGATTCTATGCACGAGTAGAGCACAAGTGGTTGTGGGCGATGATTTGTTCAATTTGCTTACCGTTACTAGTCTTATCTTGATTCGGCGGCATTGTGGGATGAAGCATCCCGGACCGACCTTACACGTACACTTACGTGAGACAGGTTCCACCGACTGACATGCACTTGATGCATAAGGTGGCTAGCGGGTGTCTGTCTCTCCCACTTTAGTCGGATCAGATTCGATGAAGAGGGTCCTTATGAAGGGTAAATAGCAATTGGCATATCACCGTTGTGGCTTTTGCGTAGGCAAGAAACGTTCTTGCTAGAAACCCATAGCAGCCACGTAAAACATGCAACAACAATTAGAGGACGTCTAACATGTTTTTGCAGGGTATGCTATGTGATGTGATATGGCCAAAAGGATGTGATGAATTATATATGTGATGTATGAGATTGATCATGTTCTTGTAATAGGAATCATGACTTGCATGTCGATGAGTATGACAACCGACAGGAGCCATAGGAGTTGTCTTAATTTATTGTATGACCTCCGTGTCAATGAAAACGCCATGTAATTACTTTACTTTATTGCTAACCGGTAGCCATAGTAGTAGAAGTAATAGTTGGCGAGACAACTTCATGAAGACACGATGATGGAGATCATGGTGTCATGCCGGTGATGAAGGTGATCGTGCCGCGCCTCGAAGATGGAGATCAAAGGCGCAAGATGATATTGGCCATGATCTGTCACTTTATGATTTGCATGTGATGTTTGTCATGTATACATCTTATTTGCTTAGAACGACGGTAGCATAAATAAGATGATCCCTCACTAAAATTTCAAGAAAAGTGTTCCCCCTAACTGTGCACCGTTGCGAAGGTTCATTGTTTCAAAGCACCATGTGATGATCTGGTGTGATAGATTCTAACGTTCGCATACAATGTGTGTAAGCGAGATTTACACATGCGAAACACTTAGGTTGACTTGACGAGCCTAGCATGTACAGACATGGCCTCGGAACACAAGAGACCGAAAGGTCGAACATGAGTCGTATAGCAGATGTGATCAACATGGTCATTGATGACTAGTCCGTCTCACGTGATGATCGGACACGGCCTAGTCTATTTGGATCATGTATCACTTACATGACTAGAGGGATGTCTATTTGAGTGGGAGTTCATTAAATAATTTGATTAGATGAACTTAAATTATCATGAACATAGTCTAAATTGTCTTTGCAAATTATGTTGTAGATTGATAGCTCGCGCTTTAGCTCCCTGTTTTAATACGTTCCTAGAGAAAGACTAAGTTGAAAGATATTGTAAGCAATTGTGCGGACTAGGGCCGTAGTCTGAGGATTGTCCTCACTGCTACACAGAAGACTTCTGTCCTTGATGCACCGCTCGGTGTGCCAACCCCTTTGGCGTCCTCTGTGGATGTTGTGAACATCTGGCAGACACGTTCTGACGACTACCTGATAGTTTAGTGCGCCATGCTTTGCGGCTTAGAGTCGGGGCTCCAAAAGCATTTTGAACGCCATGGAACATATGAGATGTTCCAAGAGCTGAAATTGGTATTTCAGGCTCATGCCCGTGTTGTGAGGTTTGAGACCTTTGACAAGATCTTTGCCTACAATATGGAGGAGAATAGCTCAGCCAGTGAGCATGTGCTCAGAATGTCTAGGTACTTCAATCGCTTGAATCAAGTGGGAGTCAATCTTCCCGATAAGAGAGTGATGAACAAAGTTCTCCAGTCACTATCACCAAGCTACTAGAGTTTTATGATGAACTACAACATGCAAGGGAAGATGATCCTGGAGTTGTTCGTCGTGCTTAAGGCCATGAAGGTAGAAATCAAGAAGGAGCATCAAGTGTTGATGGTTAAGAAGACCACTGGTTTCAAGAAGGGCAAGGGCAAGAAGGGAAGCTTCATGAGTGGCAAGCCAGTTGCCGCTCCAGTGAAGAAACCCATGAACCCAAACCTGAGACGAAGTGCTTCTATTAGGGGAATGGTCACTAGTAGCGGAACTGCCTCAAATACTTGGTAGATAAGAAGGCTGGCAACTTCAACAGAAGTATATTTGATACATGTGTTATGTGTACCTTACTAGTACTCCTAGTAGCACATGGGTATTAGATACCGGTTTGGTTGCTAAACAAAAGCTACGGAATAAACAGAGACTAGCTAAGGGCGAGGTGACGATATGTGTTGGAAGTGCTTCCAAGGATGATATGATCACCATCGCACTCTCCCTCTACCTTCGAGATTAGTGTTGAACCCAGATAAATGTTGTTTGCATTGTTGTCTGCGTTGAGCATGAACATGATTAGATCATGTTTATTGCAATACGGTTATTCATTTAAGTCAGAGAATAATGGTTATTCTGTTTACATGAGTAACACCTTCTATGGTCATGCACCCAATGTGAATGGTTTATTGAATCTCGGTCGTAGTGATACACATGCTCATAACATTGATGCCAAAAGATGTAGAGTTGATAATGATAGTACCACTCTCTTGTGGCACTGCCGCTTAGGTCATATTGGTGTAAAGCGCATGAAGAACCTCCATGCCGATGGACTTTTGGAGTCACTTGATTTTGAATCACTTGACACATGCGAGCCATGCCTCATTGGCAAGATGACTAAAACCCCGTTTTCTGGAACAATGGAACGGGCAAGTGACTTGTTGGAAATCATACATGCTGATGTGTGCGATCCAATGAGTGTTGACGCGTGCGGTGGATATCGTTATTTTCTCACCTTCACCGATGAATTGAGTAGATATGGGTATATTTACTCAATGAAGCGTAAGTCTGAAGCGTTTGAAAAGTTCAAGCAATTTCAGAGTGAAGTTGAGAATCATAATAACAAGAAGATTAAGTTCCTACGATCTGATCAAGGGAAAAGTATCTGAGTTATGAGTTTGGCAATCACTAAAGACAAGGTGGAATCGTTCCACAGTTGACGCCACCTAGAACACCATAACGTAATGGTGTGTCCGAACGTCGTAATCGCACCCTATTGGATATGGTGCGATCTATGATATCTCTTACCGATATACTGCTATCATTTTGGGGCTATGCATTAGAGACAATTACATTCACTTTAAATAGGGCACCATCTAAGTCCGTGGAGACAACACCGTATGAACTATGGTTTGGCAAGAAACCTAAGTTGTTGTTTCTTAAGGTTTGGGACGACGATGCTTATGTCGATAGGCTTCGGCCAGAAAAGCTCGAACCCAAAGCGGAAAATTGTGTCTTCATAGAATACCCAAACAAGACGATTGGGTATACCTTCTATCTCAGATCTGAGGGTAAAGTGTTTGTCGTGAGGAACAGGTCCTTTCTCGAGAAAGAGTTTCTCTCTAAAGAATTGAGTGGAAGGAAGATAGAACTTGATGAGGTTGTTGAACCTTCACTTCAACCAGAGAATAGCGCAGCACAGGAAAATGTTTCTGTGGCACCTACCTCAGTTGAAGAGAAAGCTAATGATGATGATCATGGAGCTTCAGATCAAGTTACTATCGAACCTCATAGGTTGACAAGGGTGTGTACAACTTTTGAGTGGTAACCCTGTCTTAAAGGTCATGTTGTTGGACAACGATAAACCTATGAGCTATGGAGAAGCGATGGTGGGCCCGGATTCCAACAAATGTCTGGAAGCCATGAAATCCGAGATAGGATCCATGTATGAGAACAAAGTATGGACTTTGGTGGACTTGCCCGATGATCGGCAAGCCATTGAGAATAAATGGATCTTTAAGAAGAAGACAGACGCTGATAGTAATGTCACCATTTATGAAGCTCGACTTGTCTCAAAGAAGTTTCCGACAAGTTCAAGGAGTTGACTGTGACTTTCTCAATCATAGCGATGCTAAAGTCTGTTAGAATTATGTTAGCAGTTGCTGCATTTTCATTTACTAAATCTGGCAGATGGATGTCAAAACAAAGTTTCCTTGACGGTTTCCGTGAAGAAAGGTTGTATGTGATACAACCAGAAGGTTTTGTCGATCCTAAGGATGCTAAAAGGTATGCAAACTCTAGCGGCACTTCTAAGGACTGGAGCAAGCATCTCGGAGTTGGAACATACACTTTTATGAGGTGATCAAAGCATTTAGGTTTATACAAAATTTGCAAGAAACTTGTATTTGCAAGAAAGTGAGTGGGAGCACTACAACATTTTGATAAATATATGTGGATGACATATTGTTGATCAGAAATGATGTAGAATTTCTAGAAAGCATAAAGGGTTGTCTGAATGGAGTTTTTCAAAGGAAGACCTGTGTAAAATTGCTTACGTGTTGGGTATCAAGATCTATAGAGATAGATCAAGACGCTTGATAAGACTTTCATAGAGCACATACCTTGACATGATCTTGAAGGAGTTCAAGATGGATCAGTCAAAGAAGGAGTTCTTGCCTGAGTTGTAAGGTGTGAAGTTAAGACTTGAAGCTCGACCACGGCAGAAGAAAGAGAAAGGACGAAAGTCGTCCCCTATGCCTTAGCCATAGGCTCTATACGATATGCCATGCTGTGTACCGCGATGTGCCTTACCACGTGTCTGGCAAGGGGGTATAAGAATGATCTAGGAGTGGATCATTGGACGGCGGTCAAAATTGTCCTTGGGAATAAGGAAATGTTTTCTTGATTATGGAGGTGATGAAGAGTTCGGCGTAAAGGGTTACGTCGGTGCAAGCTTTAACACCTATCCGGATGACTCTGAGTAGCAAACCGGATACGTATAGTGGAGCAACCATTTGGAATAGCTCCAAGTGGAGCATAGTAGCAACATCTATAATATGAAATAGAGATTTGTGAAGAACACACAGATCTGAATGTTGCAGACCCGTTGACTAAAACCTCTCTCGTAAGCATAACATGATCAAACCCTAGAACTCATTGAGTGTTAATCACATGGTGATGTGAACTAGATTATTGACTCTAGTAAACTCCTGGGTGTTAATCACATGGCGATGTGAACTAGATTATTGACTCTAGTAAACTCTTGGGTGTTAGTCACATGGCGATGTGAACTATGAGTGTTGATCACATGCCGATGTGGACTAGATTATTGACTCTAGTGCAAGTGGGAGACTGTTGGAAATATGCCCTAGAGGCAATAATAAAATGGTTATTATTATATTTCCTTATTCATGATAATTGTCTATTGTTCATGCTATAATTGTATTAACCGGAAACCGCAATACATGTGTGAATACATAGACCACAACATGTCCCTAGTAAGCCTCTAGTTGACTGGCTCGTTGATCAATAGATGGTCGTGGTTTCCTGGCCATGGACATTAGATGTCGTTGATAACGGGATCACATCATTGGGAGAATGATGTGATGGACAAGACCCAATCCTAAGCATAGCACAAGATCGTGTAGTTCATTTGCTAGAGCTTTTCTAATGTCAAGTATCATATCCTTAGACCATGAGATTGTGCAACTCCCGGATACAGTAGGAGTGCTTTGGGTGTATCAAATGTCAAAACGTAACTGGGTGGCTATAAAGGTGCACTACAGGTATCTCCGAAAGTGTCTGTTGGGTTGGCACGAATCGAGACTGGGATTTGTCACTCCGTATGACGGAGAGGTATCTCTGGGCCCACTCGGTAATGCATCATCATAATGAGCTCAATGCGACTAAGGAGTTAGCCACGGGATCATGCGTTACAGAACGAGTAAAGAGACTTGCCGGTAACGAGATTGAACGAGGTACGGGGATACCGACGATCGAATCTCGAACAAGTAACATACCGATAGACAAAGGGAATTGAATACGGGATTGATTGAATCCCCGACATCGTGGTTCATCCGATGAGATCATCGTGGAACATGTGGGAGCCAACATGGGTATCCAGATCCCGCTGTTGGTTATTGGCCGGAGAACGTCTCGGTCATGTATGCATGGTTCCCGAACCCGTAGGGTCTACACACTTAAGGTTCGGTGACGCTAGAGTTGTTATGGGAAATAGTATGTGGTTACTGAAGGTTGTTCGGAGTCCCGGATGAGATCCCGGAGATGACGAGGAACTCCAGAATGGTCCGGAGGTGAAGATCGATATATTGGACGAAGGGTATTGGAGTCTGGAATTGTTTCGGGGGTACCGGGTGACGACCAGCGTGTCTGAAAGGGGTTTCGGAGGCCCCGGCAAGCGTTGGGGTCCTTATGGGCCAAGGGGAGGGGGCACATCAGCCCACTAAGAGGTTGTGCACCCCTCCCACCCCATCTCTTGTAACGTGGAGAGGTGGGGGCGCCTCCCCTAGGGCAGCCACCCCTCCCGGCTTGGGGGGCAAGTTTCCTAGGGGTGGGGGCGCCCAAACCCATTTAGGGTTTCCCATGTGGCCGCCGCCCCTCCCCTAGGGAACCCTAGGTCACCTCCTCCATTCCCCTTCCCCCTATATATAGTGAGGGGGTGGGAGGGCAGCCGCACCCTTCTCCTGGCGTAGCCCTCCCCCTCTCCAACTCCTCCTCCTCATCCGTAGTGCTTGGCGAAGCCCTGACGGAGAACCACGAGCTCCTCCACCACCACGTCGTCGTGCTGTTGGAGTTCTCCCTCAACTTCTCCTCTCCCCTTGCTGGATCAAGAAGGAGGAGACGTCCCCGGGCTATACGTGTGTTGAACGCGGAGGCGTCGTCTGTTCGACGCTAGATCGGATCTTCCGCGATTAGAATCGCCGCGAGTACGACTCCATCAACCGCGTTCTTGTAACGCCTCCGCTTAGCGATCTTCAAGGGTATGAAGATGCACTCCCTCTCTCTCGTTGCTAGCATCTCCTAGATTGATCTTGGTGACACGTAGGAAACTTTTGAATTATTACTACGTTCCCAACAGATTTACAATGGGATCTTTCTCCACAACGAGGTCTTGTTCCTAAAATAGGAGATAAAAGGAGCAAAACTCTCTTCTAGTTCATCTAATATGCTTTGCTTAACCTAACACATGAGAGAGGTACAAAATATATAAGTGGCTTGAGGTAAGAGACGAGATGAGGGGTACAAGAGTCATTTCCCAGTGTTGCACACAGGCAAGCCCTGTGGGCACGGGTTAAAGGGGTCGTGCGCATGGGGGTTCCGTGGGGCACGGTACAAGGCTCGTGCGCACGGGGTGGTCAGTAGCTTCAGTGAAGGTCCGTGGGCACGGGGTGTCTAGAAATTTTCCGGATAGCCCGTGCACACGGGTCTGGTGGCCCGTGCGCACGGGATGCCCTGGGAGCTACTCCAAGTCTTCATCTGCCACCTTCCGTGCACTCTTCATGCTCCTTCCTCTCTCCTTCTTGATGCTCATCGATGTACCTAATGACACATAGAGTCTCTTTTGAGGTAGTAGCCAAGTCTCGTCTAAATGTATAGGGAGTTCGAAGAGGAGTGAGTTCACCTCACTTTAATTGGCATGTGCATGAGCTCTTGTCAATGGTCCACTTGCGTTATAGGTGTCGATGTGGAATCCACGGTGATGTCCATGGGGTGCTCCGCACCACCTTGTGTAGTGGTTGGATGCCGCTTCGCCCTTCGAGGTCCTCGACTCCACTATCGGTTGCAAGTAGCAAGCCAGATGGCGCAAGATGCTGCTAAAGCGACACGACAGGTGGGAGCGGCAGTTCGGTTTGCACAGGGGTGTGGACATGGCTTTGATTCGACCTTTATTCTGTTCTGCTAGTGCTGGTCTAGTGCGAACACGTGTTGGATCTGGTGGTACAGCCCTGCCTAGGGGCTCGATTCTGTTGATGGGTGCTATGTGGTGGGCGTCGGGGTGGTGGTCCCATGGCGGGTGGATCCATGAGGTGGTTACAATGGCGGCGACCTTCGAGGTAGTTGCAACGGCGGCCAAATTTGGGCCAGCTTGCGTTCGTGTGAGATCACTCCCTCTCGTCGACGGGATTGAAATTGGCGCGACACTGACTGGAAGCAACGCGACATGTAGGACGATAGTCCTCAACCTGCTTCCGATGTCTTCTCCAACGGTCTAGGTGAGTTTAGTGCTCTCCCAATGTCAGGATCCAGTGAGTGAGGCCGTCCACCGGTAGCGAGGTTGTTGGCAGTGGTGAATTTGATGAAAAGTTTGCATATACTTCAGGTGAAAACCCATGATGTTCTTCGTCTAGATCAGGCAATGTGGACGTGCGAGCGAGCTTTGTGCCCTTTGTTGAAGGTGTTTGACTCAATGCTAGGCTTCGGGGATGAAAATCCCATGTTCGATCTTCGGTTGGACTCGTTAACATCAGCGCTCGTATGACGATCCCTTCTTGAAGGAGGAGTATCTTATTCTTCTTTTAATTCGGTCATATATCGATTGTGGTAGGATGGAGATCCAAAGTTCTCTTTTTTAAGCCGTTTGTTTGTTCGACAATAATGCTAGACTTTGCTTGTCATCGTGAACTATTCATCAAAATATGAGTCTGTAGCTTGCAAGACATGCATACACGTGTAGAGTAGGATTGAGACGTGTGTGGCCGGTCTGTGAAACGTGGAAGATTTTTTTATTTTTTTTTGAGAAATGTGGAAGATGATACTACGTAGAGCTGCCAAACCAGGGAACACAAATGCATCAATGGCAAGGGAAGGGCAAGGGAAGCGTGCAGCGTGGCAGGGCAACCCATGTCCAGCAAACCAACTTATGGATGTGCCCGAGGATCAAATAAAAAGAAAAACTTCTGGATGTGCAGAGGAGGAGAGGCAGTTGGGTACCAAAATGCCTGATGCATTGCTCGCCCACTCCTCTGAATGTCTGTTCCTTAAATCTGCCATGGCTGCAAGGGTACACAGCAGAAAGGAAGGCTCCTCCTTTCCTTTCCATATGAGCATGACGTGACACTTCAATGCCATGCTAACATCAGGTCCACAAACAAGCTGCTCACAGACACCCATCTGATTTTGTTTTCCCGTTGTTGCTCCATGATTGAAGAATATTCAGGACCATGGCATGGCATTGCTTGCATTGATGCACTGCCTTGGCCCCACTCAATCAGCTTACACATCTTTTTTTCGCAAATACACAAGCTTGTCTATCTTTTCATTGTAGAAGAAAATAGGATGAGTAGAATAGAGGATGCAACACATAACATGAACGCAGGAGGCATGAGCATGAAAACTGAAGCAGAGAGAAAAGGGATGATCAGCCCGAACAGAGAAAAGACACAACTAAACCAACCAAACCTACAACTAGAGAAGCAGGCCGAACCAGCATGATGTCGAACATCTCCAAATCCAACACCGGGGACGTCGCGAGCGAGCAAGATTGTGCCTTCATGAAGGGGAACTACGTCGTGACGCCGCCGTCATCGGATCCAAAGAACCGGACATAGGGTTTCCCTCGATGCTCAAAGAGGGGCACAGATAAAGGCTATGGCAGCGCCTCCAAGAAGGGAAACGACACCCGTGAGTGTTGTCGCTGCCAGCATCGGCAAGCCGAGCAAGGATTTCGCATGGCTTGAGCCTGAGGAATCCAATATCCGCAAGATCAAATTCCAAAGATGAGGAAGTCAGCCCGCCAGACAACCGCCACCTCGGATTGGGCGGGGGGGGGGGGAGGGGGGGTTCGACATGGCGTGTACGTGGACGGGGTCGAGAAGGCAATGGGTTAGAGACCTGGTGCGGAGGGTTAGATGGCGATTGACGCAATGACGAGTTGTCGTTGGCAGAGCCACAAAACACCGACGAGCCGAAGTTGGAGGGGACGCAACAATTAGAGCGCCGGGGCCGCAAACGCACCGTGAGAGACGCCGGCAAGCCACGGACGCTGGAGAACGCAGGTCGGTGGATGCGGGGACCGGAGCGGTGCCGGCAAGGATCCACTGTAAAGCTTACACATCACCACCATCAAAGTTGTTACCACTGTCGGTGACACTTTGCTCACTCGATAATCAAGCAGCAATTGCATGAGCTTCACAGTTCGTTTTTAGATCAATACTACTTCAATAGCTTCGTTGTTTGTTTTTCCACTAGAGGTGAAAAAATGAACTGGCCAAAGCAAGCAGCCGCATTGCATTTCCTGCAAAGGATTTATTAGCACGTCCAACAACCACGCCCTGACTGCCATCATCACTCCCGCAAACGTGTTCCAGCCTTAACTTTCTGAAAACCCAGCAATGGCTAAAGCGAGCAGTGTCTTTCCAAGCTGACCTCCTCGCCAGTAGCCAGTAGGACCTCAACCACACAAGAGAACAAGAAGCTGCAGCAGGGTAGGGCTAGCCGGCTGGATGGATGGCTTTCTTTCTGCTCTGTTGTGTTGTGTGAAAAAGGACCACTCATGGGGACAAGAAAAAGATGAGATGGGGAGATGGAGAAGATTATTAGCAGTAGTAGGAGGGATGAGAGACACATCAACTGTCATTCATAGCACTCGGCAGAGGCAACAGATCACTCTCTACTGATCTGATCTCGAGCCCTCTCCATAAAGAGCAGTGGACATTTTTTATCATGACATGTTGAAGGCGGTGTATTGCTTTAAGATTTGGCAGATAACCCCACAGTGGAAATGTGACCAGGAAGAAGCATTTAAGAGATGGTACTCCTACTGGACTCTGCTACTCATGTGCAGTGAAGGCATTCTTAAATCGGACACTGCATCCGTCCACGGATAAATGAGACCGGTCCACGTACGATGATAGAAGCCGGCCATCCAACCATAGCAGAAAATGTCTCGTTTCATTTCGAACGAAATTAGAAAAATGGTGCAAATTTAAACAAACCATGCGATTTTCGTCCAAACTTGCATAAAATTGGACGATATTTCATCCAGTGAACTAATATCGGGAAAAGAACCTAAACTACCCTATACTTGTCGATGACCTTGTACGTCATGCCGAGCTGGCCGGCGACACCTCCATCACCATCATCGTCGTCATTGGTCTTCGGGCGGTAGTAGGGCGCGGGGTCACAGCAGGGCTTCCCTATCCCTGCCTGGCGCTCGCGGATGATCTTCTCCGCTTACTCTTGTGTCACGTGTAGTGCGGTTGTGGCCACTGCAATCGTGGATGGGGGGACGGGACAGCGGGAGTTGGCCGCGGCGGCGATGGCGGTGCACTCGCGGAGAGACCACTCCTGGACGTACTTGGCCATCTTATCATCGAGGCGGCGGAGACGATGCTCGCTCGTCTCCGCTGTGGTCTTTGACCGGTTCAGGGCTCAGGCCGTTGCCAGCTCCGTATCCGCGAGGATGTGTGGTGGCGGGACGTCGGAGTCCGCGAACTCCGTCCGACACGAGGCGTTGCACCTGTCCTGCCCCCTTCGCTCCCTCTCCGCGTACTCATGCGTCGTAAATGGCGCTCCGAGAGGACGAGCTGTTGTCGCCGCTGAGGTAGTGCGGAATGCGACCACGTGGAGTAGACCGCCACCGGCGCAGCTAGGCGGCGGTGAGAGCCCCTCCTCCTTCACGTGGCAGAGAGGCGGCGACAGCCACTCCTGCTTGACGCGGCGGCAATCGTTCCTCCTTGATGCGGGTGAAAGTGAGGAGGGGATGTCTGCTCTGGCTTGACGGCTCATAGAAGCGGCTCCGGTGGCACCGCCGAGCCGTGGTCATGGAGGAGCGACCGATGGGGCATCAGCTCCGTCTCCTCGTACTCGGCATCCGTCACCGCATACACCGCGTCCTGTGAGAGGACGAGCCTCTGTGTTGGCTGGTCCTCCTCATCGCCAGAGGAGATGACGATCTCCTCCTCGTCGCCAGAGGAGATGACGATCTCCCCCTTCGTTGAGGAATTGGCCGCCAAGGATCAAGAGGAGTGCGAGGCGGCATCGCCACGATCTCCTGCTCCCTGTCTAGACCCGCCTACCGGTGCCGAGGCCCAAGACTTCCCCATCGCCAGACGCGTAGAGCAAGAGGGGAGCGGAGGAGGTGTAGGGCGATGATGAGTGAAGAGTATATTGTGGACGATGCCAACGATAAGCTTAAATAGCCCCGGCCAGGCCAAGCGAATGGACGGTCAGTCTGCTTCAATGCGGCGCAGCGGCCCAAGTTGGTTCCTAGGGACGGTCAGTCCACATCGAAGCGGCGTCGCCCGAGAGGTCGCTTCGGTCAGCGCCGCTATCTCATCCGACGGGTGACGGGTCGCATAGGTCAGTGCCGCTATCTCATCGGATCACATCGCGTGGCATCAATGTCAGACGTGGCATGCTTTGAGAAGCTCTTAGATTAACCAGCTTAGCTGACATGAGACAAGAAGAAAAGGAAAAATAATTACACACTGGGATTTGGTTGATGGGGATGGGGAGCTAGTGGAATGCGACAGTGGGTCCAAGCTGACGATGCACAACCCCATTGGCTAAGATGTCGAGTTAGCGAAAAGGCAACGACCTGATATATGGAGTGAAAGGTGAAAACGATGTCAAAGTAAATCAGTAGTACATACATATCCACTAGAGGCAAAGCAATAAGATATGAGGAGAGTGACCACCATGAAAAGATTGCTTTGACTGATGCAGAATGGACATCTCAGTCAAAATGACAAAATGACACTGAGCTGGCCAAAATGGTACCAGTAATGTTGATCACATGAAGCAAGGGTTACCATGAAAATAAGCTGATTGAGCATTAGTGCCTATTCTACCACTGTGGTGGTGACAAGATCTACGTAGCAATTAGTGATCAGAATGTTTTCTTTTCCTTTTCGACCAAATTTTGAGCAGCTAAGCAGACCAAGAAGCAAAAGAACTCCTACTCTAATTAAGTAAGAAGACGTAGCAGAAATTAACAACAACACTGGATTAAGCTCTAGCGTGCATGGGGCGCCATGCCGACGCGGTGAGCAGGGTGAGGTCCTTCCAGCCGAGCTTGAGGGCGCCGTTCTCCTCGACGAGCGTGTAGCCGTCGGAGGGGAACATGCCGAGGAGCAGCGCGGCCTGCGCGGCGGCGCTGCCGGCCAGCGACGCCGCCCCGAAGCCGGAGCGGGCGAGGCTGTCGCGCCAGCAGCCGAACTTGACGTCCCCGGTGCGCGACGGCCCGCCCACGGCCAGCACGTTGCGGATCTCCCGCGACAGCAGCTGCTGCTCCACGACGTGCCGCTCCGGGCTGTCCTCGCCGTAGCTGGCGTCCAGCGAGTCGAACAGCGCCGAGTAGTAGTGGATCGCCTCCACGAACCGCGCCAGGAACGACCCCGTGTGCCGCAGGTCCTGCTCCACCATCGTCACCACCTTGGGAGCCAACCTTGATATAAGATCATCCACCATTCTCAATATCAGTACAGCAATTCATACTACATGGATCAGGATTACTAGTACTTACTAGTAGTAGATGAGAGTGATTTCCGTCGGCTAAATATAGAATCAGCATGAGTGGCACTTGGAACGAGAAAGTTGGGACCTTTTTAGGATGAAAAGTTGGTCATGATGGTGAGAACTTTTTAGTGATCTAGTACAAACCAAATGGAAGAGAAATCTTTCCAACTTCTTGGATCGCCAAAGTTGAAACCTTTCTAGAGTAATCCTAAAAGCCAAGCCGGTCATAATGACAAGCTTTTAGCGCCCCAAATACTCCTGACCTTAAACCAAATCAACGCATTGTCATTGATGCTTGCTTGATGGATACTGTAGTGGTAGTAGTACTATGTCACGGTGTCACATTGGCAAGGAAATGCAGGCTGGAAAGTAGGCATGATTCCATGGTAGACTTGACAATGGAAGCAGCATGGCATGGCGTAGACTACCACAGCACACAGACACAAAGGTAGAGTACAGTGTACCTCTTGATGAGACACAGCGTGTTGGAGTCGGAGCCGGTGACGTCGTAGAGGGAATGGTGCAGCCAGTGGACGGCGACGGCCTCGCGCCGCGTGACGCCCAGCTTCTCCGGGTCAAGATTCCCGGCCTTGTCCGCCACGGGGCAGAACTCGAAGGGCAGGCCCAGCGTGTCGGCGAAATCCGACAGACGCTTCCCGGTGGCCTCCAGGGCGTCCATGGAGGCGCCGAGGCCGGTCAGCCTCACCCTCGGAGGGCCGCCGGGGCGAGACGCCAGGATGTGGAACAGCCCCGGCCACTGGAGCCCCTGCATGATGTCCAGGTCGATGATGTGGACGCGCTCCTCGCGCTCGAACGCCTCCTGGATCGCCTGGTTCGCCGTGAAGTGCGAGAACTTCACCAGCGGGCTGATGCCGTTGAACACCTGGAACGCCGCGGCCACGCGGCCGTTCACCAGCCGGGACGCCGCCGGGGAGGCGTGGGGCAGCGGCGCGTAGAGGCCGAGGCAGGAGCTCACGAGGCGGGCCGACACGGCCTCCGCGAAGTAGGCGGCGACGCGCTGCGTGGAGGTGCCGAAGGGGGTGGCCAGCTCCGCGATCTCCAGCAGCGCCGTCTGGGCCTCGTCCAGGTTGTCGGCGTTCACCGACTCCGCGCACTGCAGGAGCAGCGTCAGCAGGTGCAGCCCCTCCTCGTCGCGCTGCTTCCGCCGCTGCCCCTCTTTCCGCTCCTTGACCGCCGCGGAAGCGGCCGCCGCGGCAGCCGCTGCGGCCGCGGCGGTTTCCTCCGCGGACGGAGGCTTGGGCGACTGCGGCGGGTTGTTGGGCTCCCGCTCCTCCTCGCGGCGCCGCTTGTCCGCGGGCGGGGGAGGGAGCGCCGCCATGGGCATTGGGGCGTTAGGGAGGAGAGCTTGCTGATGCTGATGCTGCTGCGGCGGGGCGGGGTCGGATGCGAGGAGGGACCGGAGGCGGAGCTCGAGGAGCGAGGCCAGCCCGGGGTTGCAGGGGTGGATGATCTCGCGGACGTTGTGGATGAGCTGCGCGACGGACACCCCGGCGCCGCTGCTCCCGATGATGTCCCGGATGATGCCGTCCACGAACGCCGTGGTGTTGGCCGCCTCGCCCGCCTGCGCCGGCGCGGCGACGTCCATATGATCCACCTGCTGCTGCTGCAGCTGCTGCTGGAGCTGGAACGGCGGAAGCAGCTGGGAGGGCAGCGCGGGCAGCTGCGCGGTCGCCGACGACAGGACGGGCGGTCCGGCGGTCATGTCCGACAGGTCGCCCGTGACGTGGCGCCGCGGCGGGGGCAGGTCCATGTCGGTGGCCGGGCGCTTGCGGACCATGGCGGCGGCGGCGGGTTCTTGCTGTTGGTGGTCTAGGAGGTGGAGCTGGAGGAGGAAGTCGGGAGGGCAGGGGAGCAGGTGGCAGTGGGAGGAGGAGGAGGCGGTGGCATGGGAATAAGAGGAGCGGGGGGCGGAGGAGGAGGACGAGGGGAAGAGGAGGAGGGAGGAGGAGCCCATCTAGTAACGCCAAGGGGAAGCGGCCGGCGCGCGCATGGCGAGCGACCGGAGCGGGGCGGGAGAGGTTGTGGATTCTACTGGGATTTTTATGTGCTTTGGCGCCGCGCGCGCGCTGGGCTGGCGGCTGTCGAGGCGAGCCGGGGTGGGGAGAGGAGAGTGGAGTGGAGTAAAGTGGAAGAAGCCGACGAGAGGGGAACAAGAGCGTGAGCACAACTGGTTAGGGGAACATCGAGGATTCGAGGGCCAATTTATGGTTCATGACTCGTCGGCGTCGTACTTCCTACTGTGAGAGGAGAGGAGGATTTTGCCACTGGGCTCTGTGTTTATGCTTTCTTTATCCTTTCACTTTTCGTAGGTGTGATTTGCTCCTGGCAATGCTTTCATCCACTGCTAATGATAATGTCCCAACACCATATGACAGTGCTGGGGAGTACAATGTGTGGTACGACTAGTACCATCCTCCCTTCCGGTTTATTAGTTGGGGCTAGATCCCAGTCTTGACACAATATATAAAAAAGAGGAAAGAAAGAAAATGTATTAAATTTTCTTTCTGCACGGATCTTCACGTAAGATCTCTCAAATATAGCTTCGTTAAGTCTTAGTCGACTGAGATTTAGCAATCCGGTTATTGCTTCCCTCATAATTTTGGTCAAGTTTCAATCATAATAAATTCAACAAAGAAAATACAAATTATGTATTGTAAAAATAGGACCCCAATAACTGGAAAACGCCAGCTAGGGGCAGGATCGCTCAGAAGCCCCATAGCACGACCCGCCAGCTAGCAGACCTTTTACTCGCAGCGTCATCCATAAGCTAAAAAAACAGCCCAAAGAAAAAACACATGGCAAAAAATGCATATAAATTTTGACATGATGGCAAAAATAGTGTAAAAATTGACATGATGCACGCAAAAAAAAATACTTGTTGCGATGCGCGACAAGAGATTTTGCTAAGCATTAGTAGAAAAAAATGTGTACTCTGCGAAAGGCAGAAAAATTCCATGTCGATGAATGTAAAAAAAAGTATATAGAAAAGAATTTACAAGGTATAGTAAAAAAATGCCATGCTAAGTCCAATAAAATTGCCATGTTCCAAATAATAAAATTGCCATGGTATAAAAAAACTACCGCGCTCTCTATATAAAAAATGTCATGCCCTGGAAAAAAAAAATTCCATCGCTAAAATAATAATAATGTCGTGTACTAAATAATAAAAATTGCATGCTACATACACAAAAACTACCATGGTACTAACAAGAAATTTTTTTTGCAGTTTCAGCATATTCATATAAACTTGTCAAATTCTGTGGAAAAAATCTTTTGAAAAAAAAAGCAAAATGTGTTTTGAGAAAAACAGAAAAATGCCATGTCGACAAAATGTAATTTTTTTAGAAAAAATTACCATGGTATATTAAAAAAATGTCATGCTAAGTCTAATAAATTTTCTAAGTTCCACGATAATAAAATTTCCATGCTTTAAAAATAATAAAAACTGCCATGCTCTAAATATATAAAAATAGATGGCATGAATAAATAAAAAGGCCATCATTAAATAATAATAATGTCACATACTAAATAATAAAAATGACAGACTACATACACCAAAACTACCATGATTCTAACAAAATAAAAAAAAGTGCCATTCTATCTTAGTCATATAAACATGGCAAATTTTGTGAAAAAAATATTTTGAAAAAAGGAAATTTTGTTTTGAGAAAAATAGAAAAATTCCATATCATCAAAATGAAAAGAGTATGTAAAAAATTATAATGGCATATTAAAAAAGTGCCAATTCTAGCTTAGTCATATAAACATGGTGAATTTTGTGAAAAAAAATCTTTTGAAAACAAAATTGCCATGATGTAATAATAATAAAGTGCCATGCTCTAAACAATAAAACTACCATGGTGCAAGTATAAAAAATATCATGGTCTGGAAAAAAGAAGAATGCCATCGTCAAATAATAATAATGCCATGTACTAAATAATAAAATTGTCAAGCTATAGACACTAAAACTGCCATGGTTCTAAAAAAATAAAAAAAGTGCCATTCTAGCTTATTCATATAAACATGGCAAATTTTGTGAAAATAAGCAAATCGTGTTATGAGAAAGGCAGAAAAATGCCATGTCAACAAAATGTAAAAAGTACATGAAATTTACCAAGGTATATTAAGAAAATGTCTTGCTAAGTCCAATAAATTTGCCATATTCCATGATAATAAAATTGCCATGGTGTAAAAGTAATAAAAAATGCCATGCTCTAAACAATAAAATTGTCATGCTCTAAAACTAATAAATGTCATGCTCTTAAATATACCATAGTCTAAAAAAATGCCATCATTTAAATAATAAAAATGCCATATACTAAAATAATAAAAATGTCATGCTCTCACTAAAGCTACCATGATTCTAATTAAACAAAATGTCATTGTCTAACAAAATAAAAAAAGAGAGCCAAGCTAGCTTGCTCATATAAGCATGCAAAAAAATTGAAAAATATTGCATGGTAAGTTCGCGAAAAATGTTGTGGATGGTCAACGCTATTGCCATGGTGATTAAAATGAATTTGCCATGGTAGCCATATTGTAAATGCCATGGTCAACAGAATTGTCGTTTTAAGTCGAATAAAATTGCCATGTCAAGTATAATGCCATGCTTTGAGAATTTGTATTCCAAAAAAATTGCCATGCCACCAGTATCACTGCAAGTTCAACGCATACCCAAAAGATACAATAAAAGTATTTTTGTGAAAAAAACTGCCATGTCTAATTTTAAATATTTCCCTCGTATGAAAAAAAAGTAAAATGCCATGCTACCAACAAAATTATGTTGGTGCAATAGTTTGCCTCCCTATGTTTTGAAGATTGTTGCCATAAAACAATAAGGGACTAATGTGTTTGCTAGTGCACACAATGTAACAAGTCCCCGAAGTCATGAGGAATTTGATATAAACTCCGAAAAATATGCTGTGCGTGGTAGCGAGCATTATTCACGAAGCTTATGCTGTAAAGAGTAACCCCAAAAATTGCCGACGCAAAGTAGTTTGTTTGGTGGCATCCGAAGGAAGTGACTGCAGCAGAAAGAAGTCGAAGAAGAAGTGGAGATGTATAATTCTTTTCATTGTTATTCTTTTCTTTCATTAGTCATAGGACCACCCTACTATTAAGAGGGGTATAGTGTTCGAAGCTTTGGTTCTCTGATGCTAAACTCAGTCGTATGAAAGTTGTTAGAGAAGCCTCTTTGTGCCCCGAGCAAATACTTGCAAGCAGGAGACTGTGATCTTCTTTGATGCGAGAGAATTGACTCTAACCGAAGAGTTAGCATTGTCTGATCCTCAAGTAATGTTACCGTTGCTTTCAAATCCGACCGTTGCAAACGTGTCGGTTGGCCATTGGCTGGACCGCTTGGCCAAAATGGTCATTTCCCGCCAGGGAAGGCCGTGGCTATAAATAGCCAGTCCGCACCGGCTTTGTCCGGTGGCTGCTCCTCTGAGAAGATTGTTGAGCAACCCCCTCTCCAGAGTGATTTGAGTTTAAATTCCACTAAGAGAAAAACCCTAGAGCCGAAGAATTAGATAGTGGTTTAGCATCACTCGAATCTAAGTCCAGTACGATCCACCTGTAACGCTTGAGAGCTGCAAACTCTCTAGACGGTTAGGTGTCAATTTCTTCAGAGACCAAGAGTGATTGTGGTTCTCGAAGAAGAAGTTTTTAAAGGTTTGGAGTTCACCTCAAGTATCTACCACGAGTAATCGGCATTGGTTGACGAACCAATTGTCGAGGAGAATAGGGTGAAGAGAGTTTATCTTCTGTGTTAAAATCACAACCCCTCCAACCAGATGTAGTCCTTGTGCAGGATGACGAACTGGTCTATCAAATTCTCTGTCATCATCGAGCATCACTGGTTATTTCTTCGCATCTTATCATTCGAGTCGCTTTGCATGACTGACTACAACCATGTGATTTTCTTCTATGACTGCATCTAGTTTGGTTTGGTAGTTTACTTTCACTCACTGATACTAGTTATCATTTATTTCACTGCTAGGTTCTGAGAGTTTTGAAGTTTATGAAAGAAATTTTAAAACTCCCATTCACCCCTCTGGTAGCATACTTCATTCCTATAATTGGTATCAGAGCAAGGTACTCCTTGTCTCTGCTCATTTTGGTCTAACAACCTTGGAGTTTAAGTATGTCTTCAGTGAGTTACAAGTCGCACCTCAAGATTCCCATCTTCGATGGGACAGACTACCACTTCTGGAAGGAGAAGATGAAGATCCGCCTCTGAGGAATTGACAATGAGATGTGGAATGTGGTGCAGAATGGTTTCACCATGGAAATACCTCAAGTCCCCTCTGAACACGAGAAGAAGCTTATTCAGATGGATGCTCATGCCAAAGATGAAATTGGTGGTCATCTCTCTCGTGCTCAGTTCCTTCGGTATCGCCAATGTGAAACTACGAAGGACTTGTGGGACATCCTCAAGAAGATCAATGACGGTGTTTCAACTCATAAAGAAGCCCGCGTCGACACCCTACGAGAAAAATTCAACCGCTTTAAGAGAATAGGCAATGAGAGCTGTCAACAAACTTTCGATCGCCTCAGTGACATCGCGAATGAATTGCAAGGTGTCGGCGCCAAAGAAATTACTGACCATGAAGTAGTGAAGAAGTTGCTTCGGTCTCTTATCAGTTCCTTCGATACCCTTGTTCTAATGATTCGTGAATGAGGTGACTTCAAGACACTTGAGTCTGTTGATATCATGGAAAGGCTAAATACCCATGAGGAACAAAAAGAAGAAAAGAGAGATCTTTACGGCTCCAGTCACCAAAAGAATCATGCTCTCAAGGTTGTAGCCGATTCCTCTTTATAAGACAACGCAAAAGAAGATTCTGATGACCCTGAAAGAATCATTAAGGACCTCACACTGATCACTAAAAGATTCCAACGCTTCCGAAAGAAAAATCAGTTTCAAGGAAGAGGATCAAACTCTTTTGGCAAGTCAAAATCCTCACCAAAACCCACAGGAGAGTACACCTGTTTCAAGTGCAAGAAACCAGGACATTTCATCTCAGACTATATTCTCTAGGAAGCTGAGATACGAGCTAGTGGAAGATTTGATTTGGGGAACAACAACCATGGTAAAGGGAAGAGCAAGAACTATGATTTAGATGACGATAAGAAATCCAATAAGTTCTTCAAGAAACATGGCAACGCCTTCAAGTTTTCATCAAGATATTCTTCATGGAATCCCTCCAAGTCCTCGTCCAACCGCAAGAATACCTCTTGTAAGGCCAAGGCGTACATCGACAAGGAGATGGACTCTGACACGGAAGAATCTTCTGACTCAGAAGAAGTTGTTGAATCTGATGATGATTCGGACTCTGGAATGGCCGACATCGCTTGTGCAACTACTCCAACTACAAACTTCTTTGAAAATCACTTGAGCGACAATCAGTCGCCGGCTAAGGGAAATACTTATCTCTATTATACTGCATCTCCTCTCCTCTTCGGGGAAAATCCCAACGCATCTCACAAGTAGCAATGAACGTGTCAGTGAGGATTGTACTTGGAGTCCCTCGAACCATCCATGAATGATCCCGCGAACCGCTCACGAAGTCCCTCAAACTGAAGACCGAAAGCACGACCTCTCTACTTGGTTGCAAGCATGCAACCTTCATGATCCGGCAGCGCTTCGTCATCCGGAGCTAATCATTGCCGGAGAATTAGAGGGAGGAGATTAGAACCACACATGGCTTGTAATTATGAGGGCAAGAGGATTATCCTAGACCTAATGAGTCAACTAGGACCAACTAAAACTAGAATTAGAAAACCTAGAGGAGGCTCCCAAACTTGTGTATTCAATTGTGGCCAATACCTCAAGTATATATAGGTTAGAGGGGAGGGGAGAGGCAGCCACCAAGGAGGAAAATCCTCCTTGGGGCGCCAACCAAAGGGGGGAGGAGTTGGACTCCTCCCCTAGTAGGATTCGCCCCCTTCCTTTGGGAAAGGAGGCGCCTCCCCCACTTGAGCCCTTGTGGCCCAAGTTACCATCCACCTCTTGGCCTTTTTAGGCCCATTGATATTAAATTAAATATAAAATTGTTCTAAATACTTTACGACCATGATATATATATTTCAATAGGCAAATTGTGTTGCAGAATAGGTTCCTGTTTAAAGAATACTTCATCTATTTCCCTTCTTTCATTCATGAACATATCATTTTCATGGTCTAGCAAATAGTGTTCTAAAGGATCTCTAGGAGGTACGGCAATAGAAGCAAGACCAATAATTTCATCCTTACTAGGCAATTCTTCCGCACGATGTTGTTTACTGAATTTAGAAAAATTAAACTCATGAACCATATCATCCAAGCCAATAGTAACAACATTCTTTTCGCAGTCTATCTTAGCATTAACAGTGTTCAAGAAGGGTCTACCAAATATAATGGGACAAAAACTATCTTGTGGAGAAGTGAGAACAAGAAAATCAGCAGGATATTTAGTTTTCCCACACAAGACTTCAACATCTCTAACAATCCCAATTGGTGAAATAGTATCTCTATTGGCAAGTTTAATTGTGACATCAATACCTTCTAACTCAGCAGGTGCAATTTCATGCTTAATTTCTTCGTACAAAGTATGCGGTATAACACTAGCACTAGCACCCATATCACATAAGCCATGATAACAATGATCTCCTATTTTAACAGAAATAACAGGCACGCCTACCACAGGTCTATGTTTATCTTTAGCATAAGGTTTAGCAATTCTAGCAGTTTCACCGTTGAACTGAATAACATGCCAACAATATTATCAGACAAGAGATCTTTAACAATAGCAATATTAGGTTCTACTTTAACTTGTTCAGGAGGTGTATAGGTTCTAATATTGCTTTTACGAACAATAGTTGAAGCTTTAGCATGATCCTTTATTCTAACAAGGAAAGGTGGTTTCTCAACATAAGAAGTAGGAACAATAGGATCATTATAAGTGACAGTCTTTTCTTCAACTTTAATAGGTGCAACTACTTTTACTTCCATGGGAGGATGATATTTAAACCACTTCTCCTTAGGGAGATCAACATAAGTAGCAAAAGATTCACAGAAAGAAGCCACTATCTCAGAGTCAAGTCCATATTTAGTGCTAAACTTACGGAAAATATCGGTATCCATAAAAGATTTAACACAATCAAACTGAGGTGTCATACCTGACTCCTTACCTTCGTCGAGGTCCCAATCTTCAGAGTTGCGTTTAATTCTATCCAGTAACTCCCATTTGAATTCAATAGTCTTCATCATAAAAGAGCCAGCACAAGAAGTATTGAGCATGGTGCGATTGTTTTCAGAAAGCCGAGCATACAAATTTTGAATAATTGTTTCCCTTGAAAACCCATGATTGGGGCATGAATATAACATTGATTTAAGCCTCCCCCAAGATTGAGCGATGCTTTCTCCTTCGCGAGGCCAGAAATTATATATATAATTGCGATCACGGTGAACAAGATGCATAGGGTAATACTTTTGATGAAATTCCAATTTCAATCTTTTATAATTCCATGATCTCGTATCATCACATAGCCTATACCATGTCAATGCGTCTCCCTTCAAAGATAAAGGGAAGACCTTCTTCTTAGCAACATCATCGGGTATACCTGCAAGCTTAAATAATCCACAAACTTCATGCACATATATTAAGTGCTCATCAGGATGCTTTGTTCCATCTCCTGTAAAAGGATTAGCTAGCAGTTTTTCCATCATAACCAAAGGAAATTCAAAAAGGAGCAACTCTTTGCTCTACTGGACGGGGTGAAGATACCCCGAACAAGCCCCTCAGAGAATTACTTTCCATAGTAACAAGTGACAGTAAATTTCAGCACACTATATAAATTTTTCCTTACCAAATTCCACCTACCAAAGGCGCTACACTCCCCGGCAACGGCGCCAGAAATGAGTCTTGATGACCCACAAGCATAGGGGATCTATCATAGTCCTTTCGATAAGTAAGAGTGTCGAACCCAACGAATAGCAGAAGGAAATGATAAGCGGTTTTCAGCAAGGTATTCTCTGCAAGTACTGAAATAAGTGGTAACAGATAGTTTTGTGACAAGATAAATTGTAACGAGCAACAAGTAACAAAAAGTAAATAAAGTGCAGCAAGGTGGCCCAATCCTTTTTGTAGCAAAGGACAAGCCTGGACAAACTCATAAGGTAAAGCGCTCCCGAGGACACATGGGAATATCGTCAAGCTAGTTTTCATCACGTTCATATGATTCGCGTTCGGTACTTTAATATTTTGATATATGGGTGGACCGGTGCTTGGGTGCTGTTCTTAATTGAACAAGCATCCCACTTATGATTAACCTCTATTGCAAGCATCCACAACTACAACAAAAGTATTAAGGTAAACCTAACGATAGCATGAAACATATGGATCCAAATCAGCCCCTTATGAAGCAACGCATAAACTAGGGTTTAAGCTTCTGTCACTCTAGCAACCCATCATCACTACAAAAAAATACACTTCCGTGATGATACATGTTTGTCACAATAGGTCGCTTTTTTTGTCATGCATGGACATCCATGACAAATTTATGACAGAATCAAGATAGTCATACCTGTGCTGTCGTAGAAGTGTTCCATGACATTACCAAAATTATCATCACGGAAGTGTCCACTTCCATGACGATAAATCGCGCGTCACAGAAGTGCTTTCGTAAGGGTGACCGACACGTGGCATCCACCCTAACGGAACGTCGTTAAGCTATCGGGTCGGGTTTTGGATCCGATAACCCGTTAACAGCCCCGACCAATGGGAAATTTCCATGTGTAAAATTCTTATTGGCCGGACGAAACACGTGTCAGCTCGTCAGTGGGTCAGATAGGCGCCTATGATATGTTGACACATGGCACGGCCCAACAGTGGCCCATTTAGCTTACAAAGCCGGCCCGTTTGACTAGGTCAAAAGTTAACGGGCTGGCCCATGAAAAGCCTGTTAACGGTCTCTTCGCAAATAGCCCATTTTACTGCCCGTTAACTCACGGCCCGTTAGGCCCTAAAGGAAATCGGCCCAACAACATCATGTGGGCCGTCGAATATAATACCAGCCCATTTCACTTTCGGCCCATGTATGGCCCACGACGTCTTTTGGCCCATATGAGGCCTTCGTATCTTTTGGCCCATTACAGGCCCACGGTGAGTCTAGCCCATAATGGACAGTAATTTTCTTTATACCCGTTAATGGCCCGTGATTTACATGGGCTGTTTCCAGCCCGTGTTAGCTTTCGGCCTATTGACGGCTCATATGTTCTTGGGCTCCTTTTCGACCCTCGATTACTTCCGGCCCGTTACTAGCCTGTTCCCCTAATGGGCCAAATTTGGCCCATGGAAAGAGTCGGCCCGTTACTGGCCTGTTCCACTAATGGGCCAAATTCGGCCCATGGCAAGAGTCGGCCCGTTACTGGCCTGTTACCATAATGGGCCAAAATCGGCCCATGGCAAGAGTCGGCCCGTTTCTGGCCTGTTAACCCATTGCGCTGTTTCCAGCCCGTCCTATATTCTGGCCCATTAACGACCCGTTATGCCTGTGACAGAATTAAGCCTTTGCTGTCCTACGGCCTGTTACCGTGCTAGGCCGATACCAATTACGCCCGATTATGGCCCATGTAGACACATTTATCCGATGGCCCGAGGCCCACCGATTACAGACCCATTTATCAACGACCCGTAGGATACCCATGGATCCTACGGCCTGTATATGGCCCATGGTAGTTGCGGCCACTAGCAACCGAGGGAAAAAGAAGACTAGGAAATAAATAAGGCCGAAACTAACGCTAGGCTATTAAGGCGATTGCACAGATTACATCCACTCGGCATCAAAGATCGCCACCAGCGCAAATATAGGGAACACCCTACACTATACAAAAATGGCTTGCTGTTTTCTTCAGGCGGTGGCTGCACGTTAAGAATACCTTTTGTATCACACCAAAACAAATTACAACTATATAACAAAAGGAAGGTTGGCATAAAACTTAACAGTCTAGCAGATAAATGCACCACCAGAAGTTCAGAAGCTCAGTTCATTTGATCTGACTGTTATGTTTTCATGTTGTATTGTCCGATGGAGCACCATAACCCTCGCCTTCATTTCCCCTAGGCTCCTGAACAACATAGCAAATGTCTGATAGTCTGGTTTCAAAACCATGCATATCTTGACGACATTGAGCAATGTTTCTCCTTGTTTCACAAAGGGTCTCTATTAGGGAATGGACTTGTGTCTGGAGCATAGATACAACATTGCTTTGAGCTTGCATATCATGATCATGAGGCAGTTTGGACGATATTGCCTTAACAACCAACCTAGTATTACGCAGGAACGTGCTTTTGGCACTGTTAGTGGACAGGTACTGACCCACTGCAGTAAGAGCTGACATTGCGGTTATAGTTGCCTCGCCACCTTCAGAATGTAACATCCCAAATTTTCAATTTGGAATGTTATACATTAGATCATCATGCATATCATATTTTCTTGCATTTTGGTCGATCCTAGAAATTTCACGCAACTCAAGGACCCTCGGAGAGAGTTGGAGATTTCGTTATTTTCTTATTTGAGTTTTCTCAAATTTTGAAAAGAGGATCAATTGATTTTATTTATTATATCTTCAATTATTTTTCCAATAACAAAATTATGAGAAGGGAATAATATGACTTTCCCAAATTTAGGAAAAACTGAAGATTTAATAAATGAATCAAATTTTGGATTTTTCGGAGTTATTTGCATTTTATTTGAATTAGGGAAAAATGTGTGTTTTCAAAAATTGCATTTAGGCCCCGAGAAAAAGTTCATTTTGTTCGACTCATTTTTAGGCCCCGAAAAAATGTGTGTTTTTCCGTTAGATATGTTTTTTTGTGTTTTTCTGCTCGCGAAAATTATTTAAAAAAAAATTCCGCAGCGCCGACTGGGCCAAGGGCCCAGCCGCCGCGCCATCCCCTCGCACGCGCGCGCCTCGCGCCGCCGCCGCGCCAGCCGCCGCCGTCGCCGAGTCCGACTCCGACTCGGACTCCGTTTCTTGCCCCCTCCCCCAAGTCTCCTCCCCCCTCCCCCTTTATATACACCCCCACCCCCTCTCCTCCCCAAGCCGCCGCCGCCCCCTCCCGCAGCAAGCAGCAGCAGCAGCGCCCGCCGCCGCCGCACGGTTGCGCCACCGCCAGCGCAGCCGCCGCTCGCCGTCGCCCCGCGCCGCCGCCGCCAGCGCCGCCGCCGCTCGCCGTCGCCCCGCGCCGCCACGCCGCTCGCCGCCGCCCGCCGCCACCGGAGCCCCGCCTCGTCGAGGTAGCCGCCCCGCGCCGCACCCCCTCGCCCGGTTCGGTTTTCTAATAAAACCGTTCCGGTTTATTTTTTTCGACGTTTCGTTTTTTTTTTCTTTTTCAAAACTCTAGATCGGTTTTTTTCCCGGTTTTGTTAAATAGCGAGCGTCCGCCGGACCGTTCGTCTTAACGAACGTGATCACCGGTTAGCCCTGGTTAACGAACGTCCGTTCGTTTAACCGTTCGCTGTTTTTCTTTTACGTCGGATTTATTCTGCGATTTTTCTGATCGCGATTTCAGATCTGATCTTCGTTTTAGTTTATCTTCTCGCTCGTTTATTGGAATCAGGTGATTCAAGCGCCTGGAGTTTCGTTTCGAAACCACCGTTCCGAATAATCAACTTAAACAAACTTTTGCTACGGTAAAATTTGACCTAGTTTCACTTTGCTAGAAACGAGTTGTTTTCTTCCGCCGTTTGTTCTCCGTTGCTTTGTTCAATTTCGATTCTTTTGCAACCGGAGTTCTTAAGTTGAACTTTCTGGTTCGATCTTCTGTTCGAGTTTTACCTGTGCATTAGATGAGTACTTATTGTATGCTTGTTGTTTGTCTGCGATAGATCACCCGGAGTGCGCCGCCTGTTATTTCGAAGCTCTAGGTTTCGCGGATCCTCAGCAAGGCAAGTAACACTTTGATCATACCTTCTAATTGCCTAGTTTTTATTGCATTAGACCAATCCTCACACATTGCATGATTAGGATCTGATTAAACTGTGGGATGGGAAGTAGATGAGGTAGTACCTGATACCTGTTTTACTTATGAAACCTTTGGGAGTTACTTCTACGTTTGCTTATTATGCCATGCTATGCTAGTAGACGTGGATTGGGTGAGTGATATCCATGACAGATGTGAGTATTGTTAATTAATGGTTTTATCTAAGGTGGCAACTTAAATACACATCTGGGTGGATTGAGGCACCTGGTTTCTATCAGGACTTGCCTGTTTTTCTTTGGACCGCCACCCAGGCTCAAAGGGATCATAAGATCATTCATGCTAGTAACTTCCGTGTGCAGCCACAAGCCATTATGGGCTCTGGCATAGTTGACTAAGTCGTGCGAACTCTTACAGGGTAGACTAGCAGATGTAGGGGAAAATAGGTGTATCGGTCTGTCCACACGTAAGGTGTGAGTGCTTCTGAAAGGCTATGTCTCGGTCATCCGTTTCTCAAACACCATGTAGTGCGAGAAATCAAACGGAGGCGATCGAGTCTTGTGGGGAAAAGTGCGCAAACCTCTGCAGAGTGTACAAATTAATCATGATTAGCCGTGTCCCCGGTTATGGACATCTTGAGTATCTAGTACTTGAATATCATGTGAATCTCATCATGTTACTTCTAATTAATATTGTTGGGTTTTAATTGTTCACTTAATTGGGATCGGAATGCTGTCAACCATTCTCGATGTTTCAACCACCATGATAGTTAAATAAAATCTATTCCTTTGCAGTAGGAAAAAATTGGCTTTACGCAAAACTGTAACCATAGAGCTTTTCCACCAGCCATATATGCATGTAGTATAGACTTATCATTCATTATTCTCTGTGTGTTACATTGGCAGCATATTCCATGTGCTGACCCGTTTTCGGGCTGCAACTTTCATGTTGCAGACTTTTTAGACGACGAGTAAGGTGCTTTAGGTCGTGGTTCTATACTCAGTGATGCCGTTGGAGTTGATGGACTCACTTATCTTCCAAGTCTTCCGCTGTTATCGTTATTAGATGGCCTTACGCCATATTTATTGTAATAAGTTCTCTTTGAGACACCGATGTAATAAGTGTGTGATTGCTACTCTGCTTTAAATCCTTCGAAGTACTGTGTGGTGTCAGCATTACTGATCCAGGGATGACACCGGAGCACAGAGACTTGACCATCTGAGGTCGGGTCGCTACACAGAAGGTGGCGGTTCCACCATTTTTTCCATAGCTCGCTGAAAAGTTGACGTTTTACATTAGTAGTACCAGAATAGAAGATATTAAGGAGGCAACAAAACCAAACAAAATAGCTTTGGTCTATATACATAACTTATTCTGGTGAACCCATGTAAAATATTAGTTGTATTTTATTGCAAAGTACATAATAAAACCAGGTTCCAAACATATGACCATGTACCATCGCTAATGTATTGTCTATTTCTTCACATTGTATTGAGGGCTAAGGATGAAGAGACGAAGTTTATAATACGGTAAGCATAGTATGATGTCATTCATATCACAAAACAATTGAGAACAGACAAACAAGCAATTGTAACGTTGTGTGGGCAAGTCCAGCACGGAACTAGATTACGGGTCAAGATCAAAGGAACATCACTCCTCTCTTTTAAACCTTGTAAGGTGCAATGATACGCTAAGACAATTGTGTATAAAATTGAAAAGAGTAATAGACATTGGCTGCAAACCATGCAGTTCAAGGCACAAGTCAGAGTAAGTAGTAGTTAAAAGGCATGAGGATTAAGAACTTACAGCAGCGGCTTTGACTGGTGTAGTCATGCCCTTCTTCTTGCTGGTGTGATAGTCCTTGAAGATTTCCACAGCATTTGGTTCAGGTACTTTTTGGTCCTTGCGGGCTTTCCTCTGCATTTGGAACAAGTCAATATAGATCTGATAATATGGTAAAACAAAAAGAGTGAAACAACAGCTAATTACAAGAGCCTCGAAGTGTGCAATATAGCTACGAGATCCTGTCGTATGTTGGAATTTCACTTTCGTACGGTTGGCCTTGTTCTTTGAACAGTTCACCTACAAGAAGATAGATTTGTATGGCACATGCGTAAATAGGACTTCAACATGTGATCTGATGACATATATATAATGTACCTGATACTTCGGATCGGACCAGTGTTTAACGAGGCCTCTCCAGTCTTCATCAGATATATTTTCCACTGGAGATGTTTGGGCAAGTTCACTGTTAGCCTTGCCTTCAAAGTGAGTTTTCCTCAAGTTATACCGATACTGTCGCAGAGCAGACTTGAAAACATGGGTGCAAGCTTGTCTGGTTGCATCATCTTGGCTATCCAACTTGAACCTCATCTGTTGAAAATTATGGGAGTCTCATTATTAGCAACCTAGAAAGTATTGGACAGAGCAAGACAATATTACTAGTTTCCATACATAACCATACTTACAGATAAATGGTCGAGAAAGGTGTTGAACTGGGTTTCGTCTTTGTCATTCCTGTACTGAATCCATGTTGGGAGGATACATACATGACACCTAACAACAACCGCTGCCTCTGATACTAACTTGGCTGACTCTGTAGCATCACGTGGCCTTTTTAAACCTGCCTCAAAACGGATCTCCATTCTTCCTCCTCTAGATTTAGCTAACCTATCGAGCATTATCCCTGATGTTTGTTTCCTCTTGCGCCTAGGTGCTAGTCCAACAACAAACATAGGAAGTGTACATCAAACTGTGAGACTACATATAAAGAAGCATGCAACTGTAACTTGACTCCAGCAACTACCTTCTTGCTGTTGAAGCTCACAAGGTTCATCTGATATTGCCAACTCGTCTTGTGTCAAGAGTGCTTGGGAAGTAGTGTCAGGTGGCAAGGGAGCTTGGGAACGTGCTGCTAGCTCAGTTGACGCACGAGTATGTCGTGCAGCTGGTAGTACTGTGGTAGGTGTTGCAAGAACTAGGGCTGTCTTTGCTTGTTTGGTGGCAACTATTTGTTTCTGTTTGTCTTTTTTTGCAACTCGTGTAGCATGGGATGCCGTGTTTGTAGAATTTTCTGCTGGACTTTGACCTTCTATTGCACCATCAGTACCAGCAGAATCTGCAGGATTCATCCGCTTCTCATTCCCTGCCATTCTGTGTTTCTTCCTCTTTCTTTGTGCCATGTTAAGTCAAGCCGACAAAAAAACAAATAACAATTTAGTTCTTCAGAATAAATTGATGCGTGATGCAGACGAACTGAACTTTGATGTTAGACAACCACATGATAGGAGGATGTAATATGTATGAAAAACAGGACGGAAGAGATAACCAGAACTATGATTTGTAAACTAAGAAGAAGACATTTCACCAAATTAGAAGCAATGCAATGGAAGGTAGACACCATATGAAAGATGCTACAAATTTCGCTCTGCCAAGTTAACAATGGCTCATCATAAATGGCGTTTAAACAAATGTGAAGCAGTACAAGAAATAAATCATATGCAAGATGCAAACAACATCACACTACCATGTTAGAGGTCTCTCGTCATTAGTGCCATTGCATATTCACAGCATTGGGTATTCACAGCTTATGATGTGTAAACTAAGGAGAAGGCATTTCAACAAATTAGAAGCAATGAAAGCTAGACACCATATGAAAGATGCAACGAATATCACTCTACCAAGTTAAAACTGTCTCGTCATAAGTGCCATTTCAACAAATTAGTAGTACAAGCTAGAAAAGAATGTGAGATGTAACCTATATCACACTCCGAAGTCAAACGTGTCTTATGATAACTGATTGTTGCAGGTTACACAACAGTAGTAATATTATGTAAGAACATGGTGTGATAGACAGATATTGTATGTTCTAGAAACGTGTCTTACTCAAGTATAATGTGTAAAGTAAGCAGATGGAATTCAACAAAATTAGAAGCAATACAAGCTAGACATCACACATAACATGCAACCACATATAACAGTGCCAAGTTAGAGGGAGCACCGGTGATGCTGCACTAGGGGAGACGTGTTCATCATAGACACAGCTTTGTTGAGTGTCTATGCATGTGTTGTCTTGGAAATCATCTTGGGGGTGTGGAGGAGTAGAAACTGTAGAGGCCCTCCGTTCGGAAGGAGCACCTTTATCCGCTGCCTTGCTAACTTCCTTCCGCTTTATTGATTTTGAATTGTCAAGTAAAACCGACAAGGAAAAGCAATAAAATTCTCTCTTCAGAACTCATTCATGCATGATACTGACAATCACTACTTTGATGTAAGGCAAACACATGATACCAGGATGGAATATGTACGAAAAACAGGACGGCATGGCATGTTCACAACTGTTTGTGTAAACTAAGCAGAAACCATTCTAGCAAATAAGAAGCAATGCAAGCTAGACACCACATGAAATATGAAACCAATATGACTCTGCCAAGTTAAAAGCGTCCCATCATAAATGGAATTTCAACAAATTAGAAGCAGTGCATGCTATAAATCATATGAAAGATGCAACTAATATCGCACTGCATATATGTAACACCCCCACTGTCATGCTACAGTAACCCTCTGTGATTAAGCTAATCATTTATCCAAACAGTGCTTAAACACCCTTGTCCAATATCCCATTTGAAATTCCAGTCAATTCAAATTCAAGTGAAGTTTGAAGTTGATTAAAAGTTGCCGGAAAAATGTTCATCATCTGTCAAAAATTCCATAACAATTATTTGTTAAGGAACACAACATCACTTTGGTGCAAAGATGAGCTTTAGCAATTATATCAGCACCAATTCAGCATTTTTAAATGCTATCCTATTTATGAAAAATACCAAATGAATTCCTCGGGTCTCCAAAATAATTGTGGCACTGTCTATGATCACCAGGGATTTAATGGGACACCTCCTAAAATTTTTGCTAAGTGAAATAGTTGGCCAAATAATCCCCTTTCTCTCTCTGTAATTAAAAAAAAGGGAAATAGAAAAGGGCCTAGCTACTAATGTGCACTTGTAGCCCATTGCTACAGTGCACAGCCCAGCCCAGCCAACCCCCCCCCCACCCTCGATCGTCTTCTACTGCTCAAACGACCGCTCGGTTGCGGTCGCCACCGGACCGGCTCACCGGCGTCGTCGACGAGTGGATAAGATCCCCCGACTCCTTGGGCTTCCCCGTCTCCCCTCCCCACTTGCCTTATCTCCCAGATCCACCTCTTCCCTCTCCCTCACTCCCGCTCTGCCGATCTGGAGCAAGGGGCCGACGCTTTCGTCGCCGTCGCCGCGCCACCATTGCGGCCAATGCCGTCCCCGGGCGCCTCCGGCGTGTCCACCTGCCCCGCCGACCTCTGCTACGCCCTCCCCGACCACGGGCTCGGGTCGGAAGCCACCAGGGAACCCCCTGCCTCCCCGTCTTCAACCTCCGTCCGCCACGGTCGCCGCCATCTTCCTCCTCTCCGGCGACCCCCCTGCTGCTACTAAGCCTATCACCGGCCTCCATGTGCCACTCGGTGAGCCCCTCATCCTTCTCCCTCTCTCTGTTCCCTCTCGTGCGCCCTCTAGCCTCGTCTCCAACCGCGGCCGAAACCCGGCGTCCGCCCCGCCTCGCGCCGTTGTCGTTCCAGCCCGTTACGGGTTGCCCCGCCACCGTAGATGGATGCGGTGTCGAAGGCCCGTTCGTACGCGACCAGCCGCGGCCGATTTGGCGCCCCGTAGGCTTTTCCCGACGCGCTCCCGAACGCCGCTGCTGCCTCTACTCGCCGCCGGCGATGCTCCGTCCGTCCCCGACGTCGGTCGTCGTCACTATCGTGTGCGCGACGTCGGACCGCGCCCTTAGGTCCAAGCCGCAGGTCCTGAGGCCCCCTGTAGTGCGGCCCCGGCCAACTCCGGCGAGGCGCCGCCGTTGCTTTGGTCGCCGGAGCTAGCTCCGGCACCACCGCTGACCTGGCCGGCCGGGGCCACCCCCCTGGGTCGCTGACCCGTGGGCCCGACTGACCTGTTGACTTCGGTCAACTGCTGACTGGGCACACTGGCCCACTGACATGCGATCCCCGCCACGTAATTAATTTAACTAAACCAGTTTTATATTTAAAAGCAATTAGTTTAGCTAATTAGTCACTGACATGTGGGGCCCAACTGCTAATTAACCCCTATTCTTATAAAATAACCCACTGTTAGCCCTCTGTTTATGACATGTGGGACCCGCTGGTCAGTTTGACCTGGTCAGCGAGTCTGTTGACTACTGACATCATCAGCACATCATGCTGACGTCATTTTATCTTTTCTGTTAATTGAATTAAATCCAGAAAATGGTTTAATCTTTGAAATATCATAGTATTTAAACCGTAACTCGGATGAAAATGTTTTCTACATGAAAGTTGCTCAGATAAACGAGACGAATCCGAATACGTGATCCGTTCGTTTGCCACATGCCCCTAACTACCTGAACATGCAACCTTTCCCCTCCGTTTCATCTGTCCGAAAATGCTAAACCTGGGGAAACATTCCCAGATGTTATCCCCCTTCACCGGTAACGTGTAGCACCGCGTTAGAACATGTCTAGCTCTGCCTGTTGTCCTGTTATGCTCTTGCTTGCTATGTATTTACTGTTTCTCCCCCCTCTTCTCTCCGGTAGACCCCGAGACCGCTGCTGATGCCCCTGTGATCGACTACGTCACCGACGACCCCTTCTTCTTGTCTGAGCAACCAGGAAAGCCCCCCCTTGATCACCAGATATCGCCTACTCTCCTCTATACTGCTTGCATTAGAGTAGTGTAGCCTGTTACTGCTTTCATTACTCCTATCCTGATGCATAGCCTGTCTTTGATACTACTGTTGATACCTTTACCTGCAATCCTACCTGCTTAGTTTAGGATGCTAGTTTACCATCAGTGGCCCTACATTCTTGTCCGTCTGCTGTGCTATACTATCGGGCCGTGATCACTTGGGAGGTGATCACGGGTATATACTATACTTTAAACATGATACATGTGGTGACCAAAGTCGGGTTGGCTCGAGGAGTACCCGCGAGTGATTCACGGATTGGGGGCTGAAAGGACCTTTGTCCCGACGGCCCTCTGTGTGGATCTTTGTGGCGGAGTGGCAGGGCAGGTTGAGACTACCTGGGTGAGAGGTGGGCCTGGCCCTGTCGGCGTTCGCGGATACTTAACACGCTTAAAGAGATCTTGGTATTTGATCTGAGTCTGGCTACTGGCCTATACGCACTAACCAACTACGCGGGAAAGATATGGGCACTCGGCGTCGTGGTATCAGCCGAAGCACTTCGTGACGTCAGCGACTGAGCGGCGCGCGCCTGGTTGGACCGCGTAACGTGACTTCCTTTGTAATGGAGGTTGCTAGGTCTGCTCTCCGGCCGCGTACGCAACGTGCAGGTGTGCAATGGGCGATGGGCCCAGACCCCTGCGCGCATAGGATTTAGACCGGCGTGCTGACCTCTCTGTTGAGCCTAGGTGGGGCTGCGACGTGTTGATCTTCCGAGGCCGGGCATGACCCAGGAAAGTGTGTCCGGCCAAATGGGATCAAACGTGTTGGGTTATGTGGTGCACCCCTGCAGGGAAGTTAATCTATTCGAATAGCCGTGTCCCTCGGTAAAAGGACGACCCGGAGTTGTACCTTGACCTTATGACAACTAGAACCAGATACTTAATAAAACACACCCTTCCAAGTGCCAGATACAACCCGGTGATCGCTCTCTAACAGGGCATCGAGGAGGGGATCGCCGGGTAGGATTATGCTATGCGATGCTACTTGGAGGACTTCAGTCTACTCTCTTCTATATGCTGCAAGACGGAGGCGACCAGAAGCGTAGTCTTCGATAAGACTAGCTATCCCCCTCTTATTCTGGCATTCTGCAGTTCAGTCCACTGATATGGCCCCTTTACACATATATCCATGCATATGTAGTGTAGCTCCTTGCTTGCGAGTACTTTGGATGAGTACTCACGGTTGCTTTTCTCCCCCTTTTCCCCCTTTCCCTTCTACCCGTTTGCCTCAACCAGATGCTGGAGCCCAGCATCCAGACGCCACCGTTGACGACGACTCCTACTACTACGTGCAGCCCACTGACGACTACGAGGAGTAGTTAGGAGGATCCCAGGCAGGAGGCCTGCGCCTCGTTCGATCTATATCCCAGTTTGTGCTAGCCATCTTATGGCAACCTTGCTTAACTTATGTCTGTACTCAGATATTGTTGCTTCCGCTGACTCGTCTATGATCGAGCACTTCTATTCGAGCCCTCGAGGCCCCTGGCTTGTATTATGATGCTTGTATGACTTATTTTATTTATAGAGTTGTGTTGTGATATCTTCCCGTGAGTCCCTGATCTTGATCGTACACATTTGCGTGCATGATTAGTGTACGATTGAATCAGGGGCGTCACAAGTTGGTATCAGAGCCGACTGCCTGTAGGTAGCCCCCTTTCCAACTCCTTGGCCGAAGTTGAGTCTAGTCATCCAAAACTGTTTTACTAACTTGGCTGTGTGGCTTACCGGCCCACGTCGCCATTGGGTGGTATTAGGATCTTTTTATTCCTTGTCTATACTCTGGGACTCTTATCTCTCGTCTATTCGGGTTAAATGATTTTATTAACTCTAACATTAGGTTCTCGTAACTATTTTCCTCCCTGAGAGCCCTTCATTCCAGATGATCGCTTGGTGCACCAGAGGATTCCGAAGATACTCTCCGATGTTTTTCCCGAGACCCTTGTGCCCTTCGCCGTTCCAATTCCCTACCGCCGATAAATCTCCATGGATAGCTACATTCACTTGCCGTCCATACCTTCATTTCAAATTGCTCTTTGTTACTACAAGATACCTTGAAATACTTTGCGAGTTTCCGAGAATCCTTTGTGCCTGCTGCCTTGCAGCTCCTTTTCCGCCTGAATACCCCTACGAATGATTCCTCACACTTATCGGGGATTCGTACATCCCCAGTTGAACATATGTCTCACCAAATTCTTCGAATGCAATTCAATCTCCCGAAGATCCTCTGCAGCCTAGTGCTCCCGAAAGTCTTGTCTACCTGCATTATGGTTAACTCCATATGTCCGGCAATATTCATTAGCATCCTTTGTCATTGTCATCCTGAGCCTATTAATTCAATATGTTGCGTTGCTTGCAATCATCAGTTGAACCCTGAAGTTTGACCTTCCTGCTCATACGTCATTCTGGACATGAGTTGGATCTCGGCCAATCATGTTGTAATTGATTGTCCACCTAGTTCCCTTCAACTTGAACGCCGAATTGTTCAGCTGTTTCTATAATCTGATGCCTCCTTGCATTCTTTCCTTCTTCTGATTGAGTACTGATACTCACATCAGATCCATTAAGGACCGCTAAATCCTTGTTGGATTGTTATCCGGCAATGTCCTTCATATTCAAAATCTTGTGCACTCTTCCCCTGACACATAATGCCTTTGGTAGATTCTATCATCTGCTTTTGTCAACCATGCTCTGCTTTCGAGCTGGTATAATTTAATCCTAAAGTTAGTGGTATATGTTCCTAAGATACCCCTACGGGTTGAACCTATGCCTTCCCTAATCCGTGTGAACTCGAAAGAGATGTGAGTCATACTCTTCTGGTGCTTCACCAGATAAATCTTTCGTACTACAAATTCTTCGAAAACGAGGAGTGAATGAAAGCTTATGCATTGATGAAGTGGGAGTCGACCTTGAACCATTGTGTTCATGCCCATGGACCCGATGTCGGACTTATCATGGAAGATGCTCGTAAAAATATTTATTTCTTTGGTACAAGCTCATCTGGTATCTATGAATTGGTCCTTTGCAACCGTGGCTCTGACCATGATTGTTCCCCTTTGATTCCATTTCTCGGACAAGTTAAAGCACTTGTCTTCTACAGATCAATGCATCTCCTCAACCTCTATTTTGATATTCCTTCGAGTATTACCCCTGGTATCTCGAGGATATCATGCCATTGCACTACATCTTTTGAACTTTTGATGAAGCACTACCTTTCCCTGTCATTGTCACTTCACGGGTTCTGGGTTGTTTATCAATCGAGAACACTGATAAGTGAATCGATTCCACACTCCGATTCAATAAATCTAAGTAATTTTCGTTACTTATGAGTTTAATAATCATTCAAGTTGTTCCTAGCATTATCGAATATATCATTATCGTGCTAATTTTAACTGTGCTACCTGGTCCTTATTCTTGGAGCACAACTTTTCGACAATGAGCGAAGCTTACGTCGATCTTCCTCATCTTATCATTCCACCTTGAACAACAAGCTTAAATCCGAGCTTGTGTCATATACGTGGTTTCAATAGCTTCATCATTCCTTTTGCTTGATGTCATTGCTGCTTGATGGCATCTTCATAGAGCCTCCCGACAAAATTGGTCGTGATCACCATCAATACACTGCCTTGTTCTAAGATATCAATCAAATTCTTGAGGAGAAATACCATCCTTGATGATTCGTGATTTTTATCGACACCATCCTTGACTTCCTGCCAATACAGACTTGGTCATGTTTTGATTATATCTTACGTTCCTTGACATTCTTGGAATTGTTCCTTTGTACTTCTTGTGACCTGCAGATTCAATTTTCTTGAAACACCATGTTAATGTTACCTCGAAGCATGACTGTGGTATGCCGAACAACAACAAAAACATTGGAAGTGCATTGCCAAATATTTCTTGCTCTTTTGTCCAAACACCGTTGTATGGATAACATCATCAATGTCCTTGCCCCTTTATCTAAATGGTGATGTACTTGTTGTTCTGACATGTATATCATGCTCTACTTTTCCTTGGGAAAAGATACACTCCTAAATCTTGTTTTTAAACACATTTTCCTTTCCATTGGTTTGCTTAACCTTTCTTGTGATCTATATATGTTATAAGCAGAAACAATTCCCTGCTTATGGAAATACCTCGGTTTACAACTCTGTCAGTGTGACCTTGTTACTATTGCTGACGACATCCTGGTAACCCCCGATGGACGTGAACTTTGCCTATTGGTCCGCCTCGTTCAACGAGCAGGAAAATGGTTCTCTTCGTCCCTCGCCCTTGGTACCAACTTTGTTGCCAATATAACAGACAGGCTATCCGCTGACCTGCCTTGCTATCATGACCGTGCAAGATGTCACTACTCTTCCTACCTTTAACCCACATGGTGGGCCCATAACCCACAGGTCCCAGGATCGAAACCTGGCTCTCCTGTACACCATGTTGCCAAAGATATTCCTCGCTCTTGGCTCCGTAAGTAATTCATGAGCCACCTTCCTAGTGATCTATTCTAGTATCAGACGCAATAATTTTTGTTGTTGTTGTTGCTCTGAACCCCTTTTCACCTTTTGGTTAGGCATCGAATGATTGCCTGCCCGTTAAAACTTCTCATGGTACCCTCATACTTTGCTCTCGACATTTTATTTAAGTTCAACTCGAGAGATACTTCCGCCTCATTCCCAGATTTGTTCACCAGATAATTAACCCTATAAGGGTCAGTCCTTCCGAAGTTACTCTTTACTTCCCCACTTAAATCTCGGGACGAGATTTCTTGTAGTGGAGGAGATTTGTAACACCCCCAGTGTCATGCTACAGTAACCCTCCGTGATTAAGCTAATCATTTATCCAAACAGTGCTTAAACACCCTTGTCCAATATCCCATTTGAAATTCCAGTCAATTCAAATTCAAGTGAAGTTTGAAGTTGATTAAAAGTTGCCGGAAAAATGTTCATCATCTGTCAAAAATTCCATAACAATTATTTGTTAAGGAACACAACATCACTTTGGTGCAAAGATGAGCTTTAGCAATTATATCAGCACCAATTCAGCATTTTTAAATGCTATCCTATTTATGAAAAATACCAAATGAATTCCTCGGGTCTCCAAAATAATTGTGGCACTGTTTATGATCACCAGGGATTGAATGGGACACCTCCTAAAATTTTTCCTAAGTGAAATAGTTGGCCAAATAATCCCCTTTCTCTCTCTGTAATTAAAAAAAGGGAAATAGAAAAGGGCCTAGCTACTACTGTGCACTTGTAGCCCATTGCTACAGTGCACAGCCCAGCCCAGCCAACCCCCCCACCCTCGGTCGTCTTCTACTTCTCAGCCGACCGCTCGGTCGCGATCGCCACCGGACCGGCTCACCGGCGTCGTCGGCGAGGGGATAAGATCCCCCGACGCCTCGGGCTTCCCCGTCTCCCCTCCCCACTTGCCTCATCTCCCAGATCCACCTCTTCCCTCTCCCTCACTCCCGCTTTGCCGATCTGGAGCAAGGGGCCAACGCTTTCGTCGCTGTCGCCGCGCCACCATCGCGGCCACTGCCGTCCCCGGGCGCCTCCGGCGTGTCCACCTGCCCCGCCGACCTCTGCTATGCCCTCCCCGACCACGGGCTCGGGTCGGAAGCCACCAGGGAACCCACTGCCTCCCCGTCTTCAACCTCCGTCCGCCATGGTCGCCGCCATCTTCCTCCTCTCCGGCGACCCCCCTGCTGCTACTAAGCCTATCACCGGCCTCCATGTGCCACTTGGTGAGCCCCTCATCCTTCTCCCTCTCTCTGTTCCCTCTCGTGCGCCCTCTAGCCTCGTCTCCAACCGCGACCGAACGCTGGCGTCCGCCCCGCCTCGCGCCGTCGTCGTTCCAGCCCGTTACGGGTTGCCCCGCCACCGTAGATGGATGCGGCGTCGAAGGCCCGTTCGAACGCGACCAGCCGCGACCGATTTGGCGCCCCGTAGGCTTTTCACGACGCGCTCCCGAACGCCGCTGCCGCCTCTGCTCGCCGCCGGCGATGCTCCGGCCGTCCCCGACGTCGGTCGTCGTCACTATCGTGTGCGCGGCGTTGGGCCGCGCCCTTAGGTCCAAGCCGCAGGTCCTGAGGCCCCCTGTAGTGCGGCCCCGGCCAACTCCGGCGAGGCGCTGCCATTGCTTTGGTCGTCGGAGCTAGCTCCGGCACCACCGCTGACCTGGCCGGCCGGGGCCACCCCCCTGGGTCACTGACCCGTGGGCCCGACTGACCTGTTGACTTCGGTCAACTGCTGACTGGGCACTCTGGCCCACTGACATGCGGTCCCCGCCGCGTAATTAATTTAACTAAACCAATTTTATATTTAAAAGCAATTAGTTTAGCTAATTAGTCACTGACATGTGGGGCCCAACTGCTAATTAACCCCTATTCTTATAAAATAACCCACTGTTAGCCCTCTGTCTATGACATGTGGGACCCGTTGGTCAGTTTGACCTGGTCAGCGAGTTTGTTGACTACTGACGTCATCAGCACATCATGCTGACGTCATTTTATCTTTTCTGTTAATTGAATTAAATCCAGAAAATGGTTTAATCTTTGAAAATTCATAGTATTTAAACCGTAACTCAGATGAAAATGTTTTCTACATGAAAGTTGCTCTGAAAAACGAGACGAATCCGAATACGCGATCCGTTCGTTTGCCACATGCCCCTAACTACCTGAACATGCAACCTTTCCCCTCCGTTTCATCTGTCCGAAAATGCTAAACCTGGGGAAACATTCCCGGATGTTATCCCCCTTCACCGGTAACGTGTAGCACCGCGTTAGAACACGTCTAGCTCTGCCTGTTGTCCTGTTATGCTCTTGCTTGCTATGTATTTACTGTTTCTCCCCCCTCTTCTCTCCGGTAGACCCCGAGACCGCTGCTGATGCCCCTGTGATCGACTACGTCACCGACGACCCCTTCTTCTTGTCTGAGCAACCAGGCAAGCCCCCCCTTGATCACCAGATATCGCCTACTCTCCTCTATACTGCTTGCATTAGAGTAGTGTAGCCTGTTATTGCTTTCGTTACTCCTATCCTGATGCATAGCCTGTCTTTGATACTACTGTTGATACCATTACCTGCAATCCTACCTGCTTAGTTTAGGATGCTAGTTTACCATCAGTGGCCCTACATTCTTGTCCGTCTGCTGTGCTATACTATCGGGCCGTGATCACTTGGGAGGTGATCACGGGTATGTACTATACTTTAAACATGATACATGTGGTGACCAAAGTCGGGTTGGCTCGAGGAGTACCCGCGAGTGATTCACGGATTGGGGGCTGAAAGGACCTTTGTCCCGACGGCCCTCTGTGTGGATCTTTGTGGTGGAGCGGCAGGGCAGGTTGAGACTACCTGGGTGAGAGGTGGGCCTGGACCTGTCGGCGTTCGCGGATACTTAACATGCTTAACGAGATCTTGGTATTTGATCTGAGTCTGGCTACTGGCCTATACGCACTAACCAACTACGCGGGAAAGATATGGGCACTCGGCGTCGTGGTATCAGCCGAAGCACTTCGTGACGTCAGCGACTGAGCGGCGCGCGCCGGGTTGGACCGCGTAATGTGACTTCCTTTGTAATGGAGGTTGCTAGGTCTGCTCTCCGGCCACGTACGCAACGTGCAGGTGTGCAATGGGCCCAGACCCCTGCGCGCATAGGATTTAGACCGGTGTGCTGACCTCTCTGTTGAGCCTAGGTGGGGCTGCGACGTGTTGATCTTCCGAGGCCGGGCATGACCCAGGAAAGTGTGTCCGGCCAAATGGGATCAAGCGTGTTGGGTTATGTGGTGCACCCCTGCAGGGAAGTTAATCTATTCGAATAGCCGTGTCCCTCGGTAAAAGGACGACCCGGAGTTGTACCTTGACCTTATGACAACTAGAACCGGATACTTAATAAAACACACCCTTCCAAGTGCCAGATACAACCCGGTGATCACTCTCTAACAGGGCATCGAGGAGGGGATCGCCGGGTAGGATTATGCTATGCGATGCTACTTGGAGGACTTCAGTCTACTCTCTTCTATACGCTGCAAGACGGAGGCGACCAGAAGCGTAGTCTTCGATAAGACTAGCTATCCCCCTCTTATTCTGGCATTCTACAGTTCAGTCCACTGATATGGCCCCTTTACACATATATCCATGCATATGTAGTGTAGCTCCTTGCTTGCGAGTACTTTGGATGAGTACTCACGGTTGCTTTTCTCCCCCTTTTCCCCCTTTCCCTTCTACCCGTTTGCCGCAACCAGATGCTGGAGCCCAGGATCCAGACGCCACCGTTGACGATGACTCCTACTACTCTGGAGGTGCCTACTACTACGTGCAGCCCGCTGACGACTACCAGGAGTAGTTAGGAGGATCCCAGGTAGGAGGCCTGCGCCTCGTTCAATCTGTATCCCAGTTTGTGCTAGCCATCTTATGGCAACCTTGCTTAACTTATGTCTGTACTCAGATATTGTTGCTTCCGCTGACTCGTCTATGATCGAGCACTTGTATTCGAGCCCTCCAGGCCCCTGGCTTGTATGACTTATTTTATTTATAGAGTTGTGTTGTGATATCTTCCCATGAGTCCCTGATCTTGATCGTACACATTTGCGTGCATGATTAGTGTACGATTGAATCGGGGGCGTCACAATATACTAAAGGTGTCTCGTCATGTTGATTGATGCGGGATACAAAAAAGCAATAGTTTTATGTAAGGACATGCTTAATAGTTAGATGTACTATGTACTAAATACAGGAAGGCACTTCACATTAACAGGTATAATGTATAAGCTAAGCAGACTAGCACATGCAGTTTAACCCGATTGGAAGAATTACAATCTAGACACCATGCAACATGCAACCACATATCACGCTGCTAAGTTAGGGCAAGCACCTGCGATGCTAGTGTAGGGGAAATGATGTAATCAACTACAGAGCTACATTCACTATCTTCATGTAGCATTTCTGTTTCTTGAGAATCATGTTGGGAGGCTGACGCTGCATTCTTGAAATTAGGAGTAGTCCCCTTGCCTGCCTGCCTCGTCATAAGTGATTGATGAGGGATATACAAGAACATTAGTTTGATGTAAGAACATGGTTAATACACAGATGTACTAGTATGTACCAAAAACAGAAAGGCATGTCATATTCAAAGGTATAATGTGTAAGCTAAGCAGATGCAATTTAACCAAATTGGAAGCAATACAAGCTAGACATCCGGCTGGAGTGGTGAGCATGATCATCTAGGACCTGAGAGACTGGTGGGAGGCGGGCTGCTTCGCCACCATCGCAACTTTTTAGTTGGCTTCCAGGTGATGCCTATCTTTGCTGGGCTTGTCACTGGCTCGGCCAGTGCCCTGACTAGCTATTTGTCTTCTGGTGCTCACGGGGATGGTGGTTCATGTAAAAAAAATATATCTTTCCTTATCTTATCGACTTCGGCCTTTCGAATATCTACAAGCTAGAAACCATATGGAACATGCAACCACATATGACACCGTGAAGTTAAAGCAAGCACCTGGGATGGTGGTTCATTGCGAGCGAGGTCATCAACTCCACATCTACGTTCCCCGTCTCCATCTGCTAACACTACACCCATTAAAGCGTTGAGAAGTGTCTTGCCTAGACGCACAACAAGCTGGAGCTTTTCTTTTTGGCTTCTCTCATGGCAGCAGAGTCTGAAATACCCTTGCATAAAAACACAACAGTGAGAGTAAGGGTGAAGTGTGTGCAGAACTAGTGCACTGTAAAAGTAGCAGATAGCAGGTGGCTGAAAAATCAATGACATGAGACATATGATAGCTCTACAACATTGCATGGCAAACAAAATTAGATTCTACTCCGTATGATTTTGTAATATATGAGCACAGGAAATGCAGGTACTCCTCCAGCACACCACCACATGTGGTCATATCTAAGATAACAGTCGACTGAAAATAAATAGGTCAGTCGATTTTTTAATGAACCGTCCGATCTATAAGGAACGGGCAGATGGGCTTCGCCTACCTCCCGCCAGTCACTGTTGACGATCTTTCTTGAACCGCCAGCGACCACCGGCCCAGACCCCTGCCTCCGCCGCCCCACCCTCCCATCGACCTCACACCACCGCCGTGCTTGGCAGCGCCCCCAGGCCATCCCTTTAATCCCGGCTGACCTCCAGATCGGGCGCCAGAAGCTCTAGGCCGCACACACCCCTAAGATAAACACCAAGGCGCTGCTTCCTCAGTGTAATAGGCGTACTAGCGCCTGTTGCGCTGGGGAATGCTTCCATTAATTGGGAATCAACTGGCCCGAAATTGAAATTCAGGGGGGGCGATGGACCTCTAGCTAAGGTGAAATAGTATATGAGGAGAAACCTTGTGCATCGCGAGTTACTAGGAACATCTAGTATCAAGAAGAAGCGGTCAACTAGTGTCTTCTGTGGGATGAATACCGTGCAATCAGAGACGTAAGATTTGCACGAATAAGGGAAGAGGAGTACCTTTTTCGGTTGCCGGTGTGGTCACCCCCACATGTCGCGCCGATCTTCTTGTTTTTACCGGGGAAACCGATGTTCTGGAGGGTGCATGCTTGGATGAACCCATGGACAAATTGTTGACTGTGTTGCCGTGGCCGTATGTCGGCGGAGGGGAAGCAGATCCGAGGCGGCGAAGGACGGCGTAGCAGGAACAGCTCCGGTGCGGTGGAGGGTGGCGAAGTTGGAGCGGCAGCGGTGAGGCGTAGGACGGGGTGGTTGAACTGGCTCAGGTACGGACGGCTCGGCCTTGGCTTCAACTACTAGCCGTGGAGGGCGTTGCGGTTGAGGTTGCGGTGGATGACGACGTCGGGGTATCGGCTCCGGCGTGATGGAGGAGGGCGGTGGTTGATGGGTGGGATGGGGTGGCGGACGGAGGACGCCGGGTTTTCGCGGCTGGTGGAGAGGTAGTTTTGGCGCTCATGGATTACGAATGGGGAATCGGATGGGTGGGGGGGAACCATGTTTCGGTCTGGGACGCGCTTGTTTTTGGCTTTTTTGAATAGAAGATGGGACGCGCTTGTTTGAAATTTAGGGAAAGTACAAACTTTGTCCCCCTCTTAAATTTCGGACCTACTGCGGGTCGGGGGTAGGATGGTAATCCCAGGTGTCCCAAATAGTGGGCGGGAGCGATTTCGGCCGCGCGCATGTGTGCTTAGGCGCCATTGTGTATGAATGTTTTTCGGATGTGGTTGCGTGGCGTCTAGATGAAGCTACAAACCTACCCCGGTTTAGACCTTTGGACGTCGGGCCGGTAGGTTTCACGGGTCGGGGTTATTAGAAAAGTAATTTCCTTGTTCTACCAAAGATTGGTCTCATGCGGTTTCGGGCGAGTAGAGGCTCTTTTGGCGCTTCGTTCGAAATTTTGAAACACAAGCATTCACGTTTAGAGTACTCTTGAACTACGAGGATTGACCTAAATATACAACGTTATATTTGACCTTGTATGTTTGAAAACCTCATTAAATTATCCGCTTCTTTTTGAAATTTTGACACTTGAAAATCCTATAACTACGATTATTTTGGAATGGAGGAGCTAAATTTGAATCTATTTTGTACACGACTACATATGCTATTATGTACAAAATCAGAGCAAAGATTGGTGCCCCCATAATTTAGGTATGGTTTACAAATGCCATGATATCAAATTCAAATAATTGAATGGACTTCATGTTGAACTCTATTTTTTAAACCACCTTAAGTTGAATTCAAATGTATGCTAGTTCATAGGTAGTAGCTACTTATAATGTCCATTGTGTAACTTTGGTATGTATAATGTGCTTTACACACACAACATGAACTATACTCACGTTTATATTCGATTGCTAAAGTGATGCATTGTCTGGAGTTCAAAATACTAACTATGTGGATCAATTGTGTCGAATAATAACATAGACATGCTCAAATTCGATAGAATCTAGATGTCTGGTGGATCAATGACCGCTCCTTACGCGAATTGCAAATATCATGATCCCATCCTAATATTTGGATACAATCTATATCTTTAATCAATGTGTAGAGCAGTCTTTTACGTGTAGTTTCACTCTCCATTGGTGGTCTCTCACACATGCTCACACACTCTCTCCCGAGGTGTCTTTCTCGCACACATGCTCTAGATATAACCCTCCCTCTCTCTCGTAACCATTTACAACTGTTTTCACTAACCTTTATCACAAGCACTCTTCCTCTCCCAAACATACACACGCACAATCCTCATCGACCCTTTCTATATACATGGACCTGCCTGCGTGTCTCATGTACGCACATTATCTTTACGCCTGTCTCTCATGCATTGTCTCACACCTCTCTTCCTAATCGACGAGTATGATTCTAGCAGAGCATTCTGTAGGATGCCCCTTAAAGTTAGGTTGGATGAATATTAATATCAGAGATAAAGGGGTTACCTTAGTCCGAGAACCTAGGGTTACAAATCCTAGCCGGCTTTGTCAGTGGACACAGAGTCCTTCACAATTCTGCTATCTTTGTCTTGTACGACTAGTCATCCATGGGTCTTCCTAAATGCGTCACGGGCTAGCCAATGTGGCGCAGGACGGAACAGAATGAAGGGCCTCACCTCGACCCACCGGACCTCACGCGGTGACACACCCTCTGCCCCCACGTCTCATTATCTTCTCACACCCACACATACCAACACAAACACCACACACACAGAAAATTTCTCCGGGTGCCTCTATTCCCTCCCCCCATGCATATACACACTCAAGGGAATGGAATCTCTTGTCATGACGTCATATTCGTCTCTCTCTCTCTAGACCACTCTCATTTCTTGTGCTATCTCTCCCACGCCCCCCCGTCGGCCCCTCTATCCATGCCTCTCTCGAATACGTAATAAACACATACCTCTCTAGGCCCCGCCAAATGCATCAACTACACATTCACACATGTTACATCACGTACCCCATTGATCTAAAAAGCCCTCTCTTCACGTTTATTTCACATACAACATTCCTTTTGAATAAAGTGTGGCCAAAAAAATATTTTAGAGTTTCTACATATATACAACATTACAAAGTTATATGGAGGAGTACGAATGCTAATTTGCATTGCATGGTGCCCACAATGATATTTATTCCGCACTGTGAATTTGTATATTTTTATACTATATACAAAGTTAGTCATAATAAATAGAAATGAAGAGCATCTCTTTCTCCATCGCATACCCCCCTGTACGACCTTTCACGTATGCACACAAAACTATCTCCAGGTCCTCTAAAAGTAAGCCCCCCAGAAAATTCAGGCATGTTTCATCTTTCTCTCGCGATATATGCAATGACGATCATTGTATTTGAAGCGAAAGCACGATACGTACATTGGACTTCAGAATCCACTCATTACGGTCACCATTTATGTTTAGTGGTTATTATGCAGTCACGGGCTCACCGTACAACTCTGTATTTGCTCATGACATGACTAGTTGACCAGTTAAACGCTCCACGTGGCACCTCTAGTGTTGCATCACATTATCTCACTACCATCGTGCCCACCTTTCGACTTGTATCTACTCTACATCTACACTCTTATAAAATACGTAAAATACACTCTTATAAAAATAGAGTTGGTGATGATGGTGTGCCTGCTATCCTGCAATATAGGTTGTCCGATTTATATCAGACGGATAGGAAAGAAACTATGGCAATTTTGCAAAAAGGTACCCACACAACTCTCCACATTTGCAAATAAGGCCTTCCCTCATTCATCCTTTTCTCTCACAAGATAAACAAGTCATACAAATGCATCTTGATGTTACGTGCAACGCACGGGCATCTTGCTAGTAAGAACGAAAACAAACGACAAAAAATATATTTGGACGGTGATTCGAAGTCATGACCGCGGGCACAGCGGACAAGGTGGCCTTGTATTGGTATGCTGAGCCGTCTGTTTTAACATACAGGAGCTGGTGTCGTGATTATACACACACGCACGCATGCACACGAACTGCATCCACGCAACACTCACACAAACACATGCACCCACGCACACACACAACACTCACACGTACACACGCAGCCACGCACGCAAGCAACACTCACACACACGCACACACACATTCATGCACACACCAGTACACCACACGACCAACACACACTCTCACGCTCAAGTGCTCAACCTACACGTGCATGCGCACACATCAGGCCCTGACAGACACATACACAACCAGGTGATTCCCGTGCACGGGTTGGAGCCTTATCGCGCCTGCGTAAATTTGTATTTATCTGACCTTTTGCCTATGCGAACTGACAGGTGGGACCCACAACGAACGTGGTCAATTTAACTAGTCAACATGGCGCCACGCAGACTATTTGGCCGGTCAACAGAGTGCAATCCGATGCTGAGCTGTGAGAAAGTGACCGTATAATCACCGCAAAACGTATATAGTGACCGTAATCAGCTTATTATGAAGTTCGGTGACCGTATTACGCTTTTCTCTCTATAGGACCTCCAAAACTACATCTCTACACGTTCTCGCATGTTACATCTAACAACTGTGCAATACAACACTACTACTACTACACTCTAACACAATAAATCATATGTGTTTTTAGTTTTACTAGATATCATATTGTTACTTATAATTATTCAGTTTGCATACATTAAAATTGCCTTTGAAATGTATGGCCAGTATCATCTACCGCGCGGGAAAAATCCCGCCCTTTCCTGTTTAATCGGGTTTGTATCGATGGATCGTGCGAAACATCAAAACTATACTAGTGTACTATACAGTACAAGTGACAGTTCACTGGGCCGTCGTGTCGTCTACTCCTCCGTCGTAAGAGTGGAGCGCTCGCTTTCATAAATCTTCTAGTCCCTTTCGCTGACATGTGGGACATCAAGCTACCAGGTCCACGTGCCATACCGGAATACAGTGTAGAGCAGCCGGGGTGAAGCACCCCAGTCATGGCGCCGGCGTAGTAATGAGCAATGAGGCGTCAAATCACAAAGCTGCACCTTTCCCGCAGTTAAGTTGGAGGGACGAAGCAACCATCATTTCACTCGTTGCTGAATCCGCTTCTCCCTCATCTTCTTCAACTTAACCACGTGTTGCTTCTGCCATTGTTCTGCCTCATGTGGGACGCGGATCGGCTTGGTAAAGCACTGACACGTGGGACCGCATGTTAGCAAACTGCCAGGACAACGTCCTCTGAAAATAAGAAGCCTAATCGTAGACCTACAAAGGGCTACATAGTTGCTCAAATAAGAAACCTCCCCCGCCATCCGCGCGGCAGAATCACCTCCTTTTTACTAATCTTGATTCTATAATTTTTTAGATCAATATAATTGAGATTTGTATAGATAGCACATAGGAGCAGAACCAAGTGGTACGGTTAAGGGCATCCACAATGTGTAGCCAAATGTGAAAATAGCTTTGGCATCGTGGGAACCATTGTGGACGGTGTTGCCAAAGCCAAAAAGACGGAACCGAAGCTCCATGATTGATTGATTGATTGAAGGAATAGAAAAATGCAACGTCTCTCCTCTTTCTCCCATGCTTGGATGCATGTAGTACTACAGTATAGATCACAGAGTCTACTCCCCTGTCCCTTCTATCACAAATCACAAAGCAGTGAGGCGTCAAATCACAAAAGCACGGACGAAGCAACCATCATTTCACTCTTCGCTGACTCCGCTTCTCCATCGTCTTCTTCGAGAAGCCATCTCACCGCATTAGTTACTCCTAGTAGTACTAGTAAAGGACTTCCTGGATGCAAATAAGGCGGTTGTCTCGGCTTGCAGGCGGCACTTGCGAACGACTTACCGTGGTCTCCCTCAATGGTGTTCTCCCTCGAACACACTTCGCCAAACCACCACAAAAAAAAATCGTCAACGTCACCGCAATGGGGAAGGAAGTCAAATATAGTTACTACCTCCATTTTTTTGTACACAAGGCCAGTATATCAAAATTACACTTTGGAAAGGGCCACTAACACTAATCGATGCAAAATTGATGGGGTTAGCAACCAAGGACATTAATATCCCCTGCATGCATGCGGAAGTGAGAAGGTTGGTTTGCATGGCGCTGCATTAATCAAGCGATGAGGAGTGAGATGGTTAGCTCTTTGGTCTTTGGAGAAGAAAATACGCTTTAATTGACACGTGAAACGAGGATTTGTATCAATTAAATCCCGCGAAGGAAAACCCAGCCTTTCTTTTTTAACACTAGTACTCCTAGTACGTATGTACTTATCTTGTTTGGGTCTAGGCCTTGCATTGCCAAACTTCGCCACACATTTTTGCCAAGCTTGCCTAAAGTTTTCAAAATGAGAAGGAGGTACATTTGCGCACGGCTATCGCGGTCGCACCTCACCCTCACACGGTCGCTCCTGCACGCCGCTGTCGCACCGCACCCTCACACAGTCGCTCCTGCACGCCGCAAACCCAACCAAGGGAACGCACCCTCACTGACACGTGATGTCGCATGTGAACACACCAAACTCAGCCATCCTATCGCTGACACATAATTTTCGTTCATAGAGTATGTTTATCCAACCGCATGTTGGGGAGTATCCGTACGACCTGTGCGGTGGTCTGTTGGGGAAGAAGAAGAGGTGAGGAAGAAGGAAAGAAGGGTTAGGAGACGTAGGATATTCATCCAACCGCCTGAAATGGTAGAATGACCCAAGCCAGGCGACTTGCATAACAAATATATGTTTTTACACAACAAAAGATCCATGAAAACAACAACATAAAGAAAAACTATCACTGCTCGCGGAAAGAGATGGCCTCGTCGTCTTTGGCTGCCGGCGCGAACCAGCCGTTGCTGCCGACATGTGTCTCTGCACCGTGGTTGTCCTCGGCCTTGAGCTACTCATTCAAGCGGAGCATGCGGGCGCTCTGCACGGACGAGAGCACAACCCGGTTCAAGTCGAGGACGTCCGGTTCCGCCTGCAGGAGGGCCTCGATGGCAGCGGCATCCGCGCGCTCTGCGTCGAGTCGAGCCTCCGCCGCCCGATTCAAGTCCAGGACGTCCGGTTCCGCCTGCAGGAGGGCGTCGATGAGAGCGGCATCCGCGCGCTCTGCGTCGAGTCGAGCCTCTGCCGCCCGGTTCCGCCTGCAGGAGGGCCTTGATGGCAGCGGCATCCGCGCGCTCTGCCTCAAGTTGAGCCTCCGCCGCCCGGTTCACATCCATGACATCCGGTTCCACCTGCAGGAGAGCCTCGATGGCAGCGGCATGCGCGCGCTTCGCGTCGAGTTGAGCCTCTGCCTCCCGGTCCTCCTTTAGTATTGCCATGTTGAACCGCTGGTCCGCCTGCACCATGCGGGACTCGGACGCCGGCACGAAGTCGACGTCCATCGTCTCATACCCATCGGGGGCCTTCTGCGCCACGACCTCCGCCATGAACATTGGGTCGGCTTCCTCCTCCTCGTAGCTTGGCTCCAGAGAACTCGGGGATTGGCCCGCCGCAAAGCGAGCTTGGGAACGGAGGTCTGTGGCGCCGACGGCCACCGCGATTTCTGCGCGGCGCTCTGGCGTCAGCATCTTGTAGTAAGTGATCTTGCGGCGCACCATGGCTTTCCAGCGAACTAGGGGATGCTTGATGCGAGCTAGGGGATCGAAAGGTGGGGGAATGGGCTGGAGATTTGGTGTGGTTTTAGGGCAGTGGCTGGTGTAGGCCGAGCAGCGAAGGTTCTGGTGTGAATAGTGGTTCCGGTGACGAGCGGTCAATCGGTTTTGACTGTACATCGCTCTTGTCGCGTTCGCGTTGCAGCCCGACACGCTGGACCCTCCACGTCGCTCACCGAATGGAACGCGCTTCGTCTTGCATTTTCACTCGCTTGTGGGACCACAATTGAGAGCAAACCGACGTCCCTCCCCCTCCCCCGCCCGCGTCATTTATTATACCACCACTCCCTCTGTTTTATGCGGAGTAAATAAAAACAGAGGGAGTATTACTGCGGATGAGGATCCCCTGACGTGGCCGAACCCATTGAGTAACTGACATGCGGGGCCTAGCAAGCATGGGGTCCGCCAGTAAGTGACCGAAAGGGAGGGTAAGGCAGGGATACCTACGTCATAGGATCCACTTCCACTATGCTGCTTTGACCAAATGTTAAATAATATATGACATGCAACTTACACAAATGTTAGAGTAATAATATATGACATGCAACTTACACAAAGCATACAGGGTCTAATGCGTTTTTCGAGGCTAACTTTGACCAAATGTTAGAGTAATAATATATGACATGCAACTTGCACAAAGCATACGGTCAAATTCGTATGTGAAAGGAGTTTCCAATGATATAATTTTCACAATATACATCTCATGTACTATTAATCTTGTCAATAGTCAAATTGGAAACCATCTCGAGTACAAATCTAGGAGTACGTACGAATCTAACAATATTGATTGGGCGTTGTTGAATGTTGATACCTTTTTTATCAAAGTAGATATACTTTGACTACACATAAAACTTATATGTAAACTACTCTTTATATATGATTTGCGGAGTAGAAAGGATAGGAGGGAGTATATTGTATGTTCAAAAACGAAACGAACATTGAATACCCTTTATATATGATTTGCGAATGCTATGATCACTGGTTCAAAATTTTGAATTCGCCTTAGGTATCACGCGCCCCCACTCGTTCCCTCTCGATTTCATCTCGGGGTCCGGAGATCTATTGAAAGAGGACTAGGGTGGGTACATCCGAATGATACTCGGCGGAATGTTCAAATGAGGCATGCGGGAGGATGGACTCGACTGGAGGGCGACATGATCGATGGAGAAGAGGGTTGGAGAGGAATGATAAATAAGCAAACGCCACATGATTATACTTGAACGGCTCAAATAAACAATAAGTTGTCTCGCTTGGCCTACATAGTGAAAGGCCTAATGCGCAACGCGGAGCACTGACGCTCGAATATGGCCGGTAAAACAGGGAAACAGACATGTGGGGCACACCCGTCGGGACGACCTAGCACAGACTAGTCCAATGGAGGAGCTGGCCCATGACCTCCTCGCCACCGACAACCGTTCATGTGGGTCGTTGGGGCCAACAACGGGGCGCAGCTCCAGCACCGCCTCTAGACACGACGACCGCGGTGAGCGACATGCTCATATCATCGCTAGACACGGTCGGTTTCAGTTTGCCGAGGGTGGCGTTAGTGCTGTGGCACGACCAACGGTATGTTTGGTTTGTGCCCAAGGTTGCCCCATCAAAGCATTGGGTAGCCAAAATTTTGGTTGAGGTATTGGTTGCCCATGATTTGGCCGACATTGGCAAGAAAAATGACCCTGAGTAGGCTAGAGTTCATTGGCATGCCAAAGAAATGGCAACCATCCAAACAAAGACCAATCTTTGGGTCATGACCAAAATTTTGGGTGAGGTATTGGTTGCCCATGATTTGGCCGACATTGGCAAGAAAAATGAACTAGAGTTGGCTAGAGTTCATTGGCATGCCAAAAAATGGCAACCAACCAAACAAAGACCAATCTTTTGGTCATGACCAAAATTTTGGAAAGGTGCACTTCGGCCACAATCCAAACACACCCCAACACCCGGCTCGTCGAGGATGCACGGGGCGCCGCGACGCATCCGCGGAGTGGTGTAGCGCGGCCAACTGCATCCTCTAGACCTGAGACCATGCCGGCTCGTCTTGCTTTTTCAATGACATGCGGGGATCGCATGTGAGCAAAGGGCATCTCCAACGTTGCCACGACCGCAGCTGACTACCCTGGCACACCAAAACCCTCATCCCTCGCGCCGTCGCGTAGCGCGTTCCCAGCCGGCGCCAGCTGCCCACATTCATGCCGTCCGTTCGTATGTCGTCATTAAGAGGCTCGGTGCCCGAGGAACAACTCCGGCGACTTAATGACGCACCCGGACGCTTGGCCTCACCGGAATGCGCTACTTAAAGCGGCAACGCCCAGCTAACCTCCACACCATAGCGCATCGTCCTCCTACCTGGAACCACATCCTCCATGACCGCAAGCGCGAACGCTCTGCGGGAGAGCTTGTCTTCGGGGATGGAGCTCAAGGTCGCCGCCCTCGCTGAAGTCGCCGCACAAGCGGTGGCCACGCTGGCGGCCGACGACGGGTGCACCGTCAGCCACGCGTCCTACTTGCCGCCGTCCAACGTCCGGCATCGCCGAGGTCGGGGACTCCTCCGAGGATGAGTAGGGCATGGGAGGCGGCAGGGCATGGTGTGCCAACTGGCCGGTCCGTCTCTCGTGTTCTACTTTTCCTCGCCGGAGACCGCACCTTCACTTCACGGGTCTTGAACCCTGCCCCCGTACATGGAGATCACAGATGGAGGACGTCGGTCGCCACTGTAGAATAGGGTTAGGGTCGGGTTTCTTTTATTTTTTTGTCCTATAAAAGTTCGAAATGTAATGAAAATCTGCCGTGTTTGCATTAATCTCGGCCGGTGTATATGAACTTTCACAATAATATACATATTGTAGGAGTACTAGCAAGATGCCCATGCGTTGCACGGAAGATCAAGATCTTGTGGGAGAAAAGGATGAAAGAGGGAAAGCCTTATCTGCAAATGTGGACAGGAGTGCGGGTAAATTGTCATAGTTTCCTTCCTATCCATTAGATATAGATCGGACGGCCTATATTGCAGGATCAGACACATCTTTCTACATCTATGGGAACCTACGAAAGGGTTAACGTAAATTGCCTCTCTCTCTCCTCCCCTGATTTTCATGGTGGTGGGCCCCTCCCTCCCCCCAATCTATAATCAACAGCTCACACGTTTCACATTATGTTAATTACGTAACTGGGATTACATAGGTGTAGCATTACTCGTCCTAAAAAACCCAACTAAGCCAACCTCCCAGCATATCGCGCGGGAAAAGACCCGGCCGCGCCGTTTTAGTCGGTATTACCAGATTACTAGTAGTAGTATCGATGGATCGCGCGAAGCAACACATTTTTTTTGTGGGGGCGAAGCACCTAGTTTAAAAGGAAAAAATGCGGTACACTCACAACACTCCTGTCGCGATCGCATTGCACCCCACACACGTCCGGTCCTGCACACGGCTCACGCAAACGGAACGCGCTTCGGCTTGCCTCTTCACTGACATGTGGGACTGCACTTGGGGAAACCGACCATGCGCCAAACTCCCCTCGCCCACCGCGCGAAAATCCTCCCCCCCCCCACACCCAAAAATTCCCCCCAAATCCTATTCAACCGCCCTTCGGCCAACTAGCCAATAATATTCCCCAAACCCCCCTCCTCCTGTCCCCTCCACTCCATTCGCTCCGCCAAAGCCGCCCTCCCCGCCGCGCCGATACGTCGGCGCCGCGGTTCGGCGACCTTCTCGCTCCCACAGTACGCTCTCGTAGACTGCCGTCCTCTAGCCGCGCCGCCACCTCTGGCTACGTTCTTGTGGAGGCGCACGGCGGTCAGCGCCGCCACCGCTGGCGACGTTCGTGTGGAGACGCACGACGGTCAGCTTCTCCCACGGTACGCGCATTCTAGACTGAGGCCCCGTTCATGTCGGTGTAGCGCTGAATGTTAGCTGATAGACGCTGTTAATCTCACTGTTTGCCGAAGTAGTTTACTGTCAATATGATCTGCTTAAGAAGCTTCCTTGCCTTGTTCTGCACTCAATCTGCTTAGCTGAGATGGCATGCCAAGGCCGATTAGTTGCTAAAATATCCTGCCATATATTTATTGTGACGTAGATTGCCATGGTCTAGTAGCCAATCTGTTAGGTGAAATAGCTCTACACCGTTTTATACTGGATCTTTGTTGCTGCGATGGACTTCGATAGTTCGATGGCTGTGTGCTCGGCCTCATTGACTGCTGAAACAGCCTGCCATAATTTGGCACTCAAATCTGTTTGCTGAATTAGCTTTACATATATTTCGTTACTTAGATCTGCTTGTCCAAATATCTTGCCATAGCTTTAGACATCGACCTAGGTATTTTTTTTTCTGGACTTCATAAAAAAGCATATATGTTTTTCCTGTAATATCTAGTAGAAGAACTAATTTGTATGTCTAACAGATGGATAGGACTTGGATAACTTCTGCTCGAAGATTCTCCGCTGCATATGTCGAGGGGGTTGAAAACTTCATGAACTTTATCAGAGCTGAGTACAGTGGTCCGAAATCAGATGTGCTCTGCCCGTGTAGCAGTTGTATGAATTCAGTTACAAGACCCTAGTCAACTGTGCAAAATCATCTACACTTGTATGGGATGTCGGGCACATATACTAGGTGGGTTCATCATGGTGAAGTTGTGAACGTCAATGTTATTGACTACGTGGAAGCAGCAGATCACCATCTTGATCTGCCTGATGCTCAGGTGGAAGAGGATGAGGAGGTGGTGGTGGCGGAGCCAGTGAGTTTGACCAACATTGAAACAATGCTACGAAATGCTCATGCATTCCATGAACTTTCACCTGCAGAAGAAAAACGGTGGGCCCGCATGTTGGAAATAAGCTGTCAGTATTCTAAGCTATGGTCACCTTTCTTCAGGTGAAGACATCTGAGCGGATGACCAACAAATCATTCGATGCGATGTTGGCTGCTTTCCGTGAATCTTTCCCAGATGCGTCTGAGCTGCCACACACCTACAGTAAAATGAAGAATTTCCTTCGTGCAGTTGGAATTGGATATGATATGATCCATGTTTGTAAGAATAATTGTGTTCTGTTCCGGAAGGATTATGCCAACTTAAGTGAATGCCCGAAGTGCAAATCATCAAGATGGAAAGATGGCGATGCTGTGAAGAGGATTCCTCATAATGTTCTGAGACATTTTCCAATTACACCAAGATTGCAGAGGTTGTTTCATGATGCTGAAACAAGAGAGGATGTACTGTGGCATTCTAGGAACCAGGAGTACAGAGATCAGAATGTAATGAGCCATCCATCTCATGGTAGTGAGTGGAAAAGCTTCAATGATAAACACAAAGAGTTTGCTGCTGACCCGAGAAACATTAGACTTGGCTTAGCTTCAGATGGATTTAACCCATTTGGCCACCAGAGCGCCACATATAGCATGTGGCCAGTGCTTGTTATCCCTTACAACATGCCTCCAAATGTCTGCACCAAAGAATCAAACTACATGATGGCCTTGCTCATCCCAGGTCCAAAAAGTCCTGGAAAGGATTTTGATTTGTTCATGGAGCCTCTTGTGGAGGAACTTCAACAGCTATGGAAGGGTGTTCTCACTCGAGACCTATGTAGTAGCCCACCAGCTGATTTCTTTCTGTGTGCTGTTATAATTTGGTGCATCCATGATTATCCGGCTTTGGGCACTATGTCAGGGCGAACGACACATGGTTACAATGCATGTGTTCGCTGTGACAGGAATCCGCTGTCATACGCAATACTTAGCAAGATCTGTTACATTGGACACCACCGTTTCCTTGCCAAGGACAAGCCGCTTCCTAGAAAATACCAAAGACATGTGTTCAATGCAAAGCATGAAAACCGTGATGCGCCAAAGAGGCTCACCGCCGATGAGTTGCAAGTGGAATTAGAGAAGGTCAGGCATATTACACCAGGAAACCATCCTGATAATGGTAGCAGGAAAAGGAAGCATGGCAGGGCAGAAGAGAGATTATTGTTTACCCGCAGGTCCACTTTGTGGGACTTGGAGTATTGGAAAGATTTGGATCTGCGGCATAATCTTGATGTGATGGACATTGAGAAAAATATATGTGACAACATTATCGGCACACTTCTTAATATTGAAGGCAAGAAGAAAGATACCTTAAAATCTAGGATTGATTTGACACACCTGGGTATCAGACAGGATTTGCAGGTGCAAGATGAAGGTAAACCACGGGATATGGCACCAGCTGTGTACGTCTTGGACAAGGTAAAAAGAAAAGAATTATGCGAGGTCCTGTCACGTGTGAGATTCCCACATGGATTTGCTTCCAACCCTGAAAGGAGAGTCAGTGCAGATGGAAACAAGGTACAAGGGTTGAAAACTCATGACTGCCACGTCCTACTTCAAAGGGTTTTACCTGTTATCCTTAGAGGATTGGGCCGCCCTGACTTATACAGAGCAGTTGTAGAGTTGGGACAATTCTTCAGGGAACTCTGCAGTAGGAATATCAGGATAGATGCTTTGGAGCGTCTTAGAGACAAGATACCAACTATCCTATGCGACCTTGAGAAGATATATCCTCCAGCCTTCTTTGATGTGATGGTGCATTTGGTTGTTCATCTACCTGATGAGGCACTACTTAGAGGTCCAGTACAGTATGGCTGGATGTACCCTATTGAAAGGCGGCTAGGCACTTTCAAGGGCTATGTTAGGAACAGAGCTAGACCCGAGGGTTCCATTGCAGAGGCCTACATTGCTACAGAAGCGTTGACATTCTGCTCAAAATACATTGAAACAGCTGATCAGCTTAGCAAAGAGGTGGGTGAAGACAATCCCGGGCTCAATGTTTTCGATTATTCTGTTCGAGTTACAGGGAAGAGTCGACAAGAGGACAAACCTAAAGATTTGGACAAAATGGTTTGGTATGTGTTGAATAACTGTCCTGAGATACTACCTTATATCAAGTAAGTGCAGTACTGCAGCTTATACATCGTAATCTACTAAACTCGCAGCACATTCTTATATATTTAGATGTTTGACGCGATCACTATGTTGTGCAGCATCTACAAAGAGGAGTTACTGCCGCAAAATCCAAGAAACATTGACAAACTGGTTATGGCAGGATTTGCGAAATGGTTCAAGAACCATGTAAGCTTTTGAAGTGCACTGTCAGTTTTTTTAATATATTGAGTACATAAGATGATCAGCTTGTCTATTTTCTAACCATAGGTTAAGAAGATGCGGGAGGATGGGCAGGCAGTTGATGATGCCCTTTACTCACTAGCAATGGGTCCTGATACTCGGGTAAGACATTATGAATCTTGCGTTGTTGGAGATGTGCGCTACAACACCCTTGCACGAGACAAAGGCAGGAAGACACAAAACAATGCCATCATGAGCACGGATATGTATGACAAAGAGACAACTGAAATGTATGCTAACATAACAGACATTGTTCAGTTGCAGTATATCTCTAGTTTCGAGGATCATCTGTGTGTGGTTCTGTTGTGCCGTCGTTGGTATAACCTATTTTCCAGGATCGCAAAACACAGAGCTGATGATTATTTCAAATCCATCAATGTCAAGGTGGCGTACCAGACCAACGAGCCTTTTATTTTGGCAAATCAAGCAACACAGATATTTTTCTTGGAAGACACATTTGCATGTAGCGATGACTGGAGAGTATTGCAAAGGTTTGAGCAGAGGATTTCGTTTAATGAAGTTGCACAACAAGATGATGCTTACACTGCTCCTGATGTACAAGATAACACAGATGTTCCTAATATCTTTGAGAACCATCACGTCAATGACGCCGGCGAAAAGATTGCCTGTCGTGCTGTGGACATACAAGAGTTGATCAAGAAGAAGCCAACGTTCGAGGACGTTGAGGATGAAGAAGAAGATGACACCATGGGGAATTACAATTCAGACAGATACACATGGCGAAGATGTTGACGCTGCTGCTGCAGATGATGATTAAATTGCTTTTGTTGTATTTGCCTGTCATAAGACGTTTTTTTATCTACTATGTGAAATTGTGTTTGCTATGACAACTGAAACCTGATGAACATGTTGTTTAGTATTTTGCTGTGAGAACATCACTTGTTATGTATGCTGATTTGTGTTTGGTGATTGTATGACAACTAAAACATGATGACATTGTTGTTTAGTTGTACTCATATTTGGCTGTGAAACTTGAATTTGATGACATAGTTTGCTGTTGGACTGCAATTTGCTCGACGTCTTCGAATGAGAACAAAGCTGACCCGACAGGGCCTCTGCTATTTATTTATTTATATGAGCAAAAGGGGATACCCCCTGATTTCTGTTAATAGAAATCATTAGATGTTCAAAACACTACGCCCAGCCTGCTACATAGGTTTCATTCATTACTAGTTTCAGCAAAGTGCTCATGTCGTAGCCACTGAATACATCACGAGTGCTACATACACTGCAAATAAAGAGACAATCATCCTACAGAGCACATCGATTTTGCCCATTATCTTCACAAGCTCTTTCATCTCCTCATTGCTGTCAAGGCCGTTCAGTAGCTATTGCTTGGCCATGATAAGAGGAACTGCATCTTTAACCTTCTGCTCTGCATCTTCCTCTTCTGCCGTTCCTTCAGTTACTTGTCCAACACACCAACCTGCTGGTATTGGGATTCCTCGGCTAACCAAATAATCAGCGTAGTTGCATTCCCCCACATCAACAACTTCCCAGAAATACGAATCACACGAATCTTCCCTTTTCTGCACGAATCAAATTGGTAGATCATCAACCAAACTATTAAAAAAATCAGCAACTGAAAGCAGCATAACAACACTTAAACATATTATTACCCCATGATTCGGGCATTTGTAGAAGACTCGCCCAGGGTTGCGGATTGTGGTTGAGACGCGACGGGTGACTCTGTGTGATTTGCAGCAGTGGCGCCACACCAATGGCAGCGGGTTGCGATGAGCAATCGGCTGCGGTGCGTGTGCCGGCGAGGGTGTGATGAGACCCACAGGCGATGGTACGGGTTGCGACTTGGCGCACAACTGGTTGTTGCCTGCTGAAGAGCAGGTGGACGAGCAGCCAGCGGACATGGTTGCTGCGGCCAGAGCTTCTGATGCTAGGTAGAGTAAGTAGAGAAGAGGAGAAGCGAACATTGGATATGTCAGTTTCATTACTTGCAGAGTAGCATAGCACCGTATATAGTCATAGTCTAGGTTTGGATTCGAACTAGCTACAGGAGCACGTCTTTCTTGTTTCTAAAACTCGGCAACGTCTCTTTACTGGTAAACTAGCTTGTTCTGTATGCCTTCCCAAGTCTTTGATTTTATTTCCTTTTTTTTGCGAGGACCTGACAGCTGGGACCCACCGGAAGGGCCTCTGTATTTCGCGAAAAAAACGTTCCCCCCGCTGACATGTCGGACCCACCAGCTATATCTTCGCACGCAAGGAAGTGCCTCCTTATTATGCACAAAAAAATGAATACCCCCTGCTAGCTGGGACCCACCATAGTGGGAGGATGACTTGTGGGCCAACAAAGTTGACGGGGACGGAGGGCTTTGTCAACTTAGTCAATATGAACGATTCTAGCTCCAGTGACCGTACGATGTCCATCCAATGGGCGTAGTGCTTCTTCAACCTCTGGTCTTCTTGCTCCAGCCGCCCAAAGCAGCGCCGGTTGTGCCGCATGCTCCTGCCTTCCGTGGCCGGCTGTGCTGCCACGGAGGCCTCACCGCCCCCTACTATTCCCACCGCTGGCCAGGCCCTACAGCGACGGCAGCCTCACACCGCAGCCGAACCAGTGAACCCTCGTACTCCTCTCCGCGCGGGCTTCCACTGCCGCGTCTTCCCCGGCTCCACGTCGTCCCCTTCCTAGGCCTCGCCGTCGTCCACCGCCGTGGTGCTCTCCGCGCGACGTGGTCAACGTGGTCAAGGAACGGCTTCCATCGGAAGAGTACTGTACGTGGAGAGGCTGACAGCTGGGTCCACGGCCACAGCCCAGTTTTTTTGTGATTTGCCAAGTAAGTCGCTTTGTCAGGCATGTTGGGCTGCAAATCTTTCAAGACGAGGAGAGCTTTCATTCGGCTGGCCGAGAAAATGGCCCATCAGTAATGAGAAATGGGCTGTACAATTCTAAAACACATCAAACCGGCAATTAGTTTCAAATATCTTTTTTTTTCATTTCAAGATTTTAAATTACATTAATTTTTATGCGTGGAGAATTTGTTGGATTTTATATTGATATACATTTATTTTTTAAAATCAGTTTGAATGTGAGTCAAAATTTTGGGATTAAAAACAGTTTGGACCGCATCGAAATATGCAAAATTTCGTATAATTTTTTAACCGTGGCCACAATTTGGGCTGTAATACTGACAAAAAGAATATGGGCTCCAAAAAACCCTTAAGAATTAGCAAATGGGCTGAAAATTATTAGAAATAATGGCAGATGGGCTGTATGCTGTTTTCCACAGATTTGAGGCTTTCCTAAAAAAAGGTTGACGCACAAGCAGTGACTGTTGGATGTCCATCCAACAGCCGTCGTGCTTCTTCAATCTCTGCTCTTCCTGCTCCAGCCGCTCAAACAGGCGCCAGCGGGACTGCCTGCTCCCTCCTCTCCGCGGCCGGCTCTACTGCCGCGCAGGCCTCACCGCCCCACCGTACTCCCATCGCTGGCCTAGCCATCCCTCTACTCACCCACACCTCACCCTGTGCAAAACCGAACTGAAACCATAAACCAAACCGAACTGAAACTTCGTTTTTTTTCAGGTTTTGGTTTCAATTTCAGTTTCCAAATTTGGAAACCATTTGAACTTTGGTTTTTTCGGTTTAAACCAAATGGTTTTCGGTTAAACCGAAAAAAACCGAAAGTAGCTTCTGTGCATAGAAAATAACCAACGCTATGAGTGGAACCCTTCACCTGCCCTTCCCTTTATAGCTCTCCGCCCACCACTTCCTGTCTCCGCTCGCCGATGTGGGACTAAACCACACTTCCTTCTCTCCTAGCGACTGCATCAGTGCTTGCTTTTGTGTTTGGCCTCAAATATTCCAGCCCACGCTGGTGTTTGTTCAATTCTGTTGGGCCTATTGTTTGACCTGGGCAATTGGTGCGGTTGGTCGCTCCTTTGCTCTACTAAAAGAGGCTGTTCGTACTGCTTCTATACCACCAAACCAACGCTACTTTTGTCTGAAATAAAAAACCAAACTAACGCTACTTTTATTTGAACTAAAACCAATGCTACTTAGTAGTACTTAGTACTTGCCCTCAAACAAAAAAGCTACGCAAGTGCACCACTGGCTGTACGTACATACATATGCCATGGACCAAATCATGTCTTCTGCCATCTAAATTCTAATAATCTAATCTACATACACAGTTCTTAGTTCTCATACATCACAAAAACATATAACCTACATACATAGACCAAATCATCTGACCAAAATATCATGTGTCATTCAAAAATTCGCGTAAACTTTGGTTATTTTGGTTATTACCGAAACCGAACCGAAAATAAATGGTTATTACCGAAACCGAACCGTATATATGTATAAAACCATATAAACCGAAGTATAAAAACCGTATAAACCAATAATCGTATAAACCGAACCGAATCAAACCGAAAAAACCAAATGCACACCCTGACCCACACCTGCTGTTATTCTCCGGCGACGGCAGACGAACCAGTAAACCCTCGTACAGTCGTACTCCCCTCCGCGTGGGAAACAACTGCCGAGTCTTCCGTGCCTCCGTGTCGTTCCCTTCCTAGGCCTCGCCGTCATCCACCGCCCTGGTGCTCTCGGCGCGGCCTGGTCAACATGGTCAATGACCGACATGCATCTGAAGTCGACTGTACGTGGAGAGGCCGACAGTGTAACGCCCTCGATGCGGCTATATCTCCCACGTGTCGAGGCACGACTTAGAGGCATAACCGCATTGAAAGCAATGTCGCAAGTGAGGTAATCTTCACACAACCCATGTAATACATAAGGGAAAAGGATACATAGTTGGCTTATAGTCTCCACTTCACACAATACATAAATAAACATCCATCATTCAAATTACACTCAAGGTCCGACTACGGTACCAAAATGAAAGAAGACTACCCCAAATGCTACACAGATCCCCGATCACCCCAACTGGGCTCCACTACTGATCATCTGGAAAAGACATATAGTAACGGCCACGTTCCTCGTCGAACTCCCAAGTGAGCTCGGTCGCGTCATCTGCACTGACATCATTGGTACCTGCAACTGTTGTGGTAGAATCTGTGAGTCATGGGGACTCAGCAATCTCACACCTGCGAGATTAAGACTATTTAAGCTTATAGGTAGGAAAGGATTGTGAGGTGGAGCTGCAGCAAGCGACTAGCATATATGGTGGCAACAACGCAAAAGAGAGCGAGAAGAGAAGCAAAGCACGGTCGTGAAGCTAGAAGTGATCAAGAAGTGATCCTAGAACAACCTACGTCAAACATAACTCCAACACCGTGTTCACTTCCCGGACCCCGCCGAGAAGAGACCATCACGGTTACACACGCGGTTGATGTGTTTTAGTTAAGGTCAACTTCGGGTTTTCTACAACCGGACATCAACAAATTCCCATCTGCCTCATAACTGCGGGCACGACTTTCGAAAGATAATACCCTGCAGGGGTGTCCCAACTTAGCCCATTATAAGCTCTCACGGTCAACGAAGGATATTCCTTCTACCGGGAAGACCCGATCAGTCTCGGAATCCCGGACTACAAGACTTTTCGACAGTAATAAAACAAGTCCAGCAAAGCCGCCCGATTGTGCCGACAAATCCTGATAGGAGCTGCACATATCTCGGTCTCAGGGCACATCCGGATTGTCCAAACTTCCGGTAGGCCAGTCCAGAGTTGCCCCTGGCGACCACCGGCGGCTGACAGTTCGGACCAACACTCGAAGGAGCACTGGCCCGGGGGGGGGGGGTTAAAATAAAGATGACCCTCGGGCTTGCGAGAACCCGAGGGAAAAAGGCTTAGGTGGCAAATGGTAAAACCAAAGTTGGGCCTTGCTGGAAAAGTCTTATTCAAAGCGAACTGTCAAGGGGGTCCCATAAATCACCCAACCGTGTAAGGAACGCAAAATCAAAGAACATAACACCGGTATGACGGAAACTAGGGTGGCAAGAGTGGAACAAAACACCAGGCATAAGGCCGAGCCTTCCACCCTTTACCAAGTATATAGATGCATTAATTAAATAAGAGGTATTGTGATATCCCAACAAGTAAACATGTTCCATCAAGGAACAACAATTCCATGTTCCAACAAGGAACAAACTTCATCTTCACCTGCGACTAGCAACGCTATAAGAGGGGTTGAGCAAAGCGGTAACATAGCCAATCAACGGTTTGCTAGGACATGGATGGTTAGAGGCTGACATGGCAATATGGGTGGCATGATATAGCAAGTGGTAGGTATCGCAGCATAGGCATAGCAAAAGAGCGAGCATCTAGCAAGCAAAGATAGAAGTGATTTCGTGGGTATGGTCATCTTGCCTGCAAGGTTCTCAGAGTTGTCGAAAGCTTGGTCTTCAAAAGCGTTCTCAACAGGTTCCTCGTTCACGTACTCGTCTCCCGGCTCTACCCACAACAAGAACACAAGCAAAGGGGACAAACATCAATCACGATGCAATGCGCAAGCAACATGATGCAAAACATGGCATGATATGCGAGATGGGATATGCAATGCATATGCGTGCTTCGGAAGGAAAAAGATGAACAAGGCATAATCTTGGCAAACGAAGTATGCCACTGGATAGTTGAGGTAATTTCGGTTGAAACCGATATAAAGATCACCGGAATCGGATGCACGGTTTGCAAATGGCAAGCAATACAAGAATGACAAGAATCTGCCATTAACAGCATGATGCTACTTAGCAAGCAAAAGGAAATTAAGCTACTGCACCCAAACATATCAACAAAGCATATGACAGTAATCTACTCAAGATGCTTGACAAAAGATGAAAACTGAGCTATGGCTAAAACACACCACAACAGGTTCGAACAAGCATGGCAAAAGAGCAAAAGATAACAGGTTCACAGACTTGGTGAAAATAACAACATGCCAGAAATTAACATCAGGATGCCATGTTTAGAGCAATGAAACAACATGCTACAAGATCAGGACATAGCAAAGTAAGGTATCACATGAATCTACTCAAAGCACTTAACAAAAGTCCCTTACTGACCATAAGCCAAAAAGGATCAGAAAATATGATAACACCCATGTCAATTAAGCAAGTTTCGTTACAGGTTTCAGACTTAGCAGAAAACTAGACATGTCAAAAATAGATAACAAGTAGGCATGTTCGTGAGCTCGATGCACTCACTACAGAGTATTGCATGATAAACTAAGCATACATACATCAACAAGACATGGCATAGAAGCTATAAATGGCAAGAACAGCATCATAGCGTGCAAGGATCAACTATACCAAGCTTGGCAAAATCGAATAACATGTAAACAATCTGCCAGCAACATTTTATAGCAAAAGTAGAGCTCGATTGACTCAAGCTATGGCACCCCATAATTACAAACAAAGGCATGCATGGATAGACCAAATCCATATGCTCAAAACACTCTTACTGATCATGCTCAAAAGAGGCACAGATCTCTCGGAAACAACATGAACACATGGCATTAAAATAACAGCAGGCAGGGACTTGGTGAAATTACTGTCTCTGAAATCAGCAACATTAAGTACCCTAGTTTGCATGCTTGTGCTAGTCACCACAAAGACCACAAAAATACATGGAATAATTCTCTGGAAAGATGACATGGCATATTACAAAACTCATGTAGGACTTAACTCAATAGGAGGTACACGTCAATCATGGCAAAAATGACAAAAGTGCATGTTCTGATAAGAATCAGAAACTAACATCAAATAGCCCTCTTCTAACAGCATTTCGGGCATCAAGATGAGCTCAAATGAAAATGAATCAATGGAATGAAATGATGTACTCATCGGGGCGAACAATTTGACATATTATACGCACAAAACGGAGCTACGGATGCAGAGATATGATGCAATGAACATGTGACAATATTGCAAAAATCATAGGACTTGGAATATTTCGGGGGAGAGGGAGAGAAGTCAACCGCGGCACGGACTTCGAGGACGGCCGGCGCGGCTCGCCGGAGTAGGGCCCGAGGAGGCGCGGGGAGGCGGCGGCGAGACGGATCCGGGCCGGATCCGGCCGGATCCGGCGCCGGCGACGGCGGGGCGAGGCGGCTCCGGCCGCAGCGCGAGGTCGGCGGGGGTCGGCGCCGGAGATGGCGGGCGGCGGCGGAGGAGCACCGGCGCGGGAGGAGGCGCGCGCGGGCGGCGGCGGCTGCAGCCCGGGCCGGGGAGGGCCGCGGACGGGCCCGGCGGGCCCGCGCGGGGCGGCGATGTGGGCGCGGGGCGGGCGCGAATGGCGGCGGCGGCGCGGGTCGGACGCGTCCGGCCTGGCGGGTTTCGTCCGGCGGCGCGGGGGAGAAAATGGACTAGGGTTAGGGTGGATTGATCCGGGATTTTGGAGGGGGAGGCATATTTATAGGTAGAGGGGGCTAGGGAGCTCCAAATGGAGTGCGGTTTTCGGCCACGCGATCGTGATCGAACGGCGATGGACATGGGAGTGTCTTAGATGGGTTGTTGGGCTGTTTTGGAGGGGTTTTGGGCTGCAACACACACGAGGCCTTCACGGTTACCCGGTTAACCGTTGGAGTATCAAACGACCTCCGAATGACCCGAAACTTGACAGGCGGTCTACCGGTGCTATACCAAGACCGCTTGACAAACCTCGGTCCCTTCCGAGAATGTTTAATACCCGCTCACGAAGAAATGTAAAAGGGGACGCCGGGGAACATAGGAGCGCCGGATTGCAAAACGGACAACGGGGAAAATGCTCGGATTCATGAGACGAACACGTATGCGAATGCGATGCACATGATGACATGATATGAAATGCATGACATGAACAAAATGCAAAACAAAGGGAAACCCAACCACGGAGGAAAATATTATATCACATAGCCGAAAATGGCAAGAGTTGGATTACAATTATGGCAAGTTACATCCGGGGTGTTACAGACAGCTGGGTCCACGGCCGCACGCAAGGAAATGCCTCCTTATTACGCGCAAAATAATGATTCCTCCACCTGACATCAGGGACCCATCGAAAGGGCCTCTGTATTTCGCGAAAAAAATGTTACCGCAGCTGACAGCTCGGATCCACCAGCTATATCTTAGCATGCAAGGAAGTGCCTCCTTATTACCCACAAAAAAATGAATACTCCCCCTGTTAGCTGGGACCCAGTATAGTGGCAGGCTGACGGGCCTACTAAGTTGACGGGGACGAAGGGCTTTGTCAACTTAGTCAATATGCACGATTCTAGCTCCAGTGACCGTACGATGTCCATCCAACGGCCGTCGTGCTTCTTCAACCTCTGGTCTTCTTGCTCCAGCCGCCCAAACCAGCGCCGGTCATGCCTCGTGCTCGTGCCTCCCGTGGCCGGCTGCGATGCGGCGGAGGCCTCACCGCCCCCCTACTACTCCCACCGCTGGCCAGGCCATCCCTCTACTCACCCACACCCCCTGTTACTCTGCGGCGATGGCAGCCTCACATCGCAGCGAACCAGTGCCCTCGTTCTCCTCTACGCGTGGGCATCCACTGCCGCGTCTTCCCGGCTCCACGTCGTCCCCTTCCTAGGCCTCGCTGTCGCCCACCGCCCTGGTGCTCTCGGCGCGACGTGGTCAACGTGGTCAAGGAACGGCTTCCATCAGACGTGGACTGTACGTGGAGAGGCTGACAGCTGGGTCCACGGCCGCAGCAAGGAAGTGCCTCCTTATTACGTGCCAAATAATTATTCCTCCACCTGACAGCGGGGACCCACCAGACGGGCCACCGTATTTCGCCCCCCTGACTGTTGGGACCCACCAGCTACATTTTAACACCCCGGATGTAACTTGCCATAATTGTAACTCCAACTCTTGCCATTTTCGGCTATGTGATATGATATTCCCTCCGTGGTTGGGTTTTCCGTCATTTTGCATTTTGTTCGTGTCATGCATTTCAGATCATGTCATCATGTGCATCGCATTTGCATACGTGTTCGTCTCATGAATCCGAGCATTTTCCCCATTGTCCATTTTGCAATCCGGCGCTCCTATGTCCCCCGGCGTCCCCTTTTACCTTTTTCCGTGAGCGGGTATTAAACATTCTCGGAATGGACCTAGGTTTGTTAAGCGGCATTGGTATAACACCGGTAGACCGCCTGTCAAGTTTCGGGTCATTCGGAGGTCGTTTGGTACTCCAACGGTTAACCGGGTAACCATGAAGGCCTCGTGTGTGTTGCAGCCCAACACCCCTCCAAAACAGCCCAATAACCCATCTAAGTCAATCCCATGTCCATCGCCGTTCGATCACGATCGTGTGGGCGAAAACCGCACTCCATTTGGAGCTTCCTAGCCCCCTCTACCTATAAATATCCCCCCTCTCCCAAAATTTTCGGATGATTCCACCCTAACCCTAGACTAATTCCTCTCCCGCCGCCGCCGGACGAAAATCCAGGCAGCGGACGTGTCCACCCGCCGCCGCCAACCAACCACGGGATGCCACGTGGCGCCCCTGAGCCCCACCTTGCCGCCGGCCGCGCCAGGCCCGCGGGGCCCCGCGCCGGCCCTCCCCGGCCCGCCGCCGCCCGCGGCTCGCCGCGCCTCCTCTGCCCGCGCCCGCCGCCTCCCACCGCCTTCCGCGCCATCGCTGGCCGCCGCGCTGCCGCCCGGTCGCTCGCGCCGCCGCCCGCCGGGTGCCTCGCCGCCCCGCGCCTCCCTCCTCCCGCGGCCTCCCCGCGCCGCCCGCGCGTTCCCGTCGCCGGTGCCGGCTGCCTCCACGCCGGAGCCCTCCTCCTCGCCGGCTCCCTTCTCCGGCGAGCCGGCCGCCTCGAGCCGCGTGCCCGCGCGCACCGGATCTGGATCCACCGCCTGGGTTGACTTTCTCTCCCCCCTCGAAATCTGCTAAGTCCCAATAATTTTGCATAATAGTCGCATGTTCATCGCATCATAACTTGCTGTATATTGCTCCGTTTTGGGCGTATAATAGGTCAAATTGTTCGCCCTGAAGAGTACATCATTTCCTCTCATTGCATCATTTTCATTTGAGCTCATCTTGGTGCCTGAAATGCTGTTGGAAGAGGGCTATGTGATGTTAGTTTCTGATTCTTATCGGAACATGCACTTTTGTCATTTTTTTCCATGATTGATGTGTGCATCCTATGAAGTTGAGTCCTACATGTGTTTTGTAATATGCCATGCCATATTTACAGTTATTTTTGCTATGTATTTTTGTGATCTATGTGGTGACTAGCACAAGCATGCAAACTAGGGTACTTAATGTTGCTGATTTCAGAGACTTAGTAATTTCACTAAGTTATTCCCTGCTGTTATTTTTATGTCATGTGTTCATGTTGTTTCCGAGAGATCTATACCTCTTTTGAGCATGATCAGTAAGAGTGTTTTTAGCATATGGATTTTCTCTATCCATCCATGCCTTTGTTTGTATTTATGGAGTGCCATAGTTTCAGTCAATCGAGCTCTACTTTTGCTATAAAATGTTGTTGGCAGATTGTTTACATGTTATTCGATTTTGCCAAGCTTGTTGTAGTTGATCCTTGCATGCTATGATGTTATTCTTGCTATTTCTAGCTTCTATGCCATGTCTTCTTGACGTATGTATGCTTAGTTTAACAAGAAGTTCTCTGTAGTGAGTGCATCGAGCTCACGAACATGCCTACTTGTTATCTGTTTTTGACATGTCCAGTTTTCTGCCAAGTCTGAAACCTGTAACGAAACTTGCTTAATTGACATGTGTGCTATTATATTTTCTGATCCTTTTTGGCTTATGGTCAGTAAGGGACTTTTGTTAAGTTCATTGAGTAGATTCATGCCATGCCATAATTTGCTATGTTCTGTTCCTGTACCATGTTGTTTGCTTGCTCTAAACATGTCATCCTGATGTTAATTTCTCGCATGTTGTCATTTTCACTGTCTGTGAACCTGTTATATTTTGCACTTTTTCCATGCTTGTTTGAACCTGTTATGGTGTGATTTAGCCGTAGCTGAGTGTTAATCTTTTGTCAAGCATCTTGAGTAGATCACTGTCATATGCTTTGTTGATATGTTTGGGTGCAGTAGCTTAATTTCTTGTTGCTTGCTAAGTAGCATCATGCTGTTAATGACAGAATATTGTCTTTCTTGTCTTGTGTGTCATTTGCAAACCGTGCATCCGATTCCGGTGATCTTTATATCGATTTCAACCGAAATCACCTCACCTATCCAGTGGAATACTTGGTTTGCCAAGATTATGCCTTGTTCATCTTTTTTCCTTTCGAAGCACGCATATGCATTGCATATCACATCTCGCATATCATGCCATGTTTTGCATCATGTTGCTTGCGCATGGCATCGTGATTGATGTTTGTCCCCTTTGCTTGTGTTCTTGCATTGGGTAGAGCCGGGAGCCGAGAACACTTACGAGGAACCTGTTGAGAACGCTTACGAGGATCAAGCTTTCGACAACTCTGAGAACCTTGCAGGCAAGATGACCATACCCTCGAAATCACTTCTATCTTTGCTTGCTAGATGCTCGCTCTTTTGCTATGCCTATGCTGCGATACCTACCACTTGCTATATCATGCCACCCATATTGCCATGTCAGCCCCTAACCATCCATGTCCTAGCAAACCGTTGATTGGCTATGTTACCGCTTTGCTCAGCCCCTCTTATAGCGTTGCTAGTTGCAGGTGAAGATGAAGTTTATTCCTTGTAGGAACATGGACTTGTTGTTCCTTGTTGGAACATGTTTACTTGTTGGGATATCACAATACCTCTTATTTAATTAATGCATCTATATACTTGGTAAAGGATGGAAGGCTCAGCCTTATGCCTGGTGTTTTGTTCCACTCTTGCCACCCTAGTTTCCGTCATACCGGTGTTATGTTACTTGATTTTTGCGTTCCTTACACGGTTGGGTGATTTATGGGACCCCCTTGACAGTTCGCTTTGAATAAGACTTTTCTAGCAAGGCCCAACTTTGGTTTTACCATTTGCCACCTAAGCCTTTTCCCCCCGGGTTTTCGCGAGCCCGAGGGTCATATTTATTTTAACCCACGGGCCAGTGCTCCTTTGGGTGCTGGTCCAAACTAGAGCACCGTGCGGGACCGTCCCTTGGCAACTTGGGTTATGTTGGTACCTGTACGCTTAGCTTATCCGGATGTGCCCTGAGACCGAGATATGTGCAGCTCCTATCAGGATTTGTCGGCACAATCGGGCGGCTTTGCTGGACTTGTTTTATTACTGTCGAAAAGTCTTGTAGTCCGGGATTCCGAGACTGATCGGGTCTTCCCGGTAGAAGGAATATCCTTCGTTGACCGTGAGAGCTTATAATGGGCTAAGTTGGGACACCCCTGCAGGGTAATATCTTTCTAAAGTCGTGCCCGTGGTTATGAGGCAGATGGGAATTTGTTAATGTCCGGTTGTAGAAAACCCGAAGTTGACCTTAACTAAAACACATCAACCGCGTGTGTAACCGTGATGGTCTCTTCTCGGCGGGGTCCGGGAAGTGAACACGGTGTTGGAGTTATGTTTGACGTAGGTTGTTCTAGGATCACTTCTTGATCACTTCTAGCTTCACGACCGTGCTTTGCTTCTCTTCTCGCTCTCTTTTGTGTTGTTAGCCACCATATATGCTAGTCGCTTGCTGCAGCTCCACCTCACAACCCCATCCTACCTATAAGCTTAAATAGTCTTGATCTCGCGGGTGTGAGATTGCTGAGTCCCCGTGACTCACAGATTCTACCACAACAGTTGCAGGTACCAACGATGCCAGTGCAGATGACGCGACCGAGCTCACGTGGGAGTTCGACGAGGAACGTGGTCGTTATTATGTGTCTTTTCCTGATGATCAGTAGTGGAGCCCAGTTGGGGTGATTCGGGGATCTGTGTAGCATTTGGGGTAGTCTTCTTTCATTTTGGTTCCGTAGTCGGACCTTGAGTGTAATTTGAATGATGGATGTTTATTTATGTATTGTGTGAAGTGGCGACTGTAAGCCAACTATGTATTTCTTTCCCTTATGTATTACATGGGTTGTGTGAAGATTACCTCACTTGCGACATTGCTTTCAATGCGGTTATGCCTCTAAGTCGTGCCTCGACACGTGGGAGATATAGCCGCATCGAGGGCGTTACAAGTTGGTAATCAGAGCCTTCCCCGACCTTAGGAGCCCCCACTGATTGATCGTTTTTAGCGGACGAGTTGTGTCTAGAAAAATGTTTTGAGTCACTTAGGAATTATATATCGGAGAGTTTAGGAATTCTTTTTTACTTCCCAGTCTCCTCATCGCTCTGGTAAGGCATCCTGACGTAGAGTTTTGACTCTTCTCTTCTCAAATTTCACTAAATTTTTTTTAGGATCACGCGGGTATCTTAGAATCGTTCCGATGGTTTTTTGATGACAACATTGTCTTGGTTGCCTCCCGTCAGCAGGGGTTTAGTGGAGGTGTCCCGGGGAGTTGAGCTCCGAGGTGTTGTTGTCATAATTTTATCGTTGCAGTTTTGGAATACCCGAGTTTAGTATGCCGACATCGAAAATATCTTTTGTACAGTTGTTGGTGAGATAACCCTGATAGCCCAGTACTGAGGCGAGTGCAGGAGTATTGCCATGACTTGTATAACGGATGCTTTTCGAAGGTTGAGGTAGACGATTTCCGAAGGTTTCTTGGTTATGTGTTGAAGGATGGATACAGCTGGATCTAGGTATTGTTAGTTTGGGTGATATATTTTGTGTCCCCTGTATCCCCAACACCTGATTGCATAACCAGAAAGTTTCGGGAGTTTATAAGTGGGAATTCATGTAGCTCTAGTATTTCTTCCCGCAGATATTTGGTTCGTGATTGGGTAATCCTTACCAAGCATTTGTTCACATCCGTACCTTGTTGATTTTATTCCATACCTTTTTCTAAGTGGCTTCTCAACTTATGGAAGTGTGATGATTTGCTTTGGAATTCATTCGTTCATTCTCGTTCGGATGGTCATTGTGAAGACTATATGTTGCAATTTCGATCCTTTGATTCAGCTTGAATATATGTCTTTCAAGATGCTAATGGATGTCACCCTCTTCAGGATGGCTCCGCCAACGCGTCAGAATCCGGAACGCAATGAAAGAAGTCAGGCTAACCCTCCGCCACCACCTCCGCCTCCGGAGGCATGGCAAGCCCTGATGACTGCCACAAATGCCAACGCTCAGATTCTGATTCAGCTCTTGCAAGATCGCAACCAAGGGCAAGGTAATCAGGAAAATCAAGGCCAAGGCAACAATCAGCCACACTTCGCTTCACTCAATCAGTTCCTTGCTAATCAGCCAAAGACCTTCAGCTACTGTGTCGAGGCCACAGATGCCGATGATTGGCTCGTGGATATCAGCAAGCATTTCGAGTGCAGCAATGTCAGACCTGAGGACTTTGTCAAGTTTGCCTCTTTTCAACTCAACGATCAAGCTGCTGAGTGGTTCCAGCAATACAAAGATTCCAGAGGAGGTCGTGTCATTACCTGGGATGATTTCCGCCGTGACTTCAAAGCTCATCACATTCCAGAAAGTGTCGTTGAGAGTAAGCGTGAGGAATTCCGCAATCTCAAGCAAGGCAACATGTCTGTCTATCAATACAACACTCAGTTCCAGAAGCTCTCTCGCTTTGCTAAGCAAGGCATCCCTGATGAGAAGAGTATGATCTACCAACTCAGGCGTGGTCTCAGAGAAGATTTGCAACTTGCTCTTGTGCTTTTTGAGCCGTTAAACTATGATGAATTCTACAACATGGCGCTGAAACAAGAAGCTGCTCAGCTCAAGTGTGAGGCATCTAAGAAGAGAGTCAGAGACGCAGTTCAGTCTTCTTCTTCCTCACTTGTGGTAGCTAAGCAACAGAAGTTCTGGTTGCCTCCTCCTCCTCTGTTCCGTCAGCCTTATCAGCAGAAGAACTCAGGTGGTCATGGATCTTCCCACCCACCCAACCCTGGCTATCAGAACAAGTCTCAGAACCAAGCCCCAAGGCCAAGTGCTCCTTACCATCATCCGCTCTCAGAGGTGACTTGCAACAAATGTCAGCAAAAGGGTCACTATGCGAACAAGTGCTTCAACCAAAGGCGCCTTCCGCCTCCTCCTCCTGTGAAATCTTCCAGCAATGCAGTGGTCAAGCATAATTCCAAGTCTGCAAAGGTGAACATGATGAATGCAGCTCAAGCGGAGGATTCTTCTGAAGTGATCATGGGTAATCTTCCTGTTAATGATATTCCTGCAAAAGTCTTATTTGATACTAGTGCATCGCATTGTTTCATGTCAAGATCATTCGTTTCAAAGCATGATTTCACTTCGGAAATGTTGGGTAAACCCATGGGGGTTGTTTCTCCGGCCAAACATATGAGGGCTACCACGATGATTCCGGATGTTTCCATCAAGATGGGCGATTATAGATTTCTGGCTAAACCAATTGTTCTTGGTGACTCTGATATTGATCTTATTCTCGGGATGGACTGGCTTTCTAAGCACAAGGCTCAGCTTGATTGTGCTACCAGGGAGATTCAATTGACTCATTCTTCTGACGATGTGATCATCTATGCCGCTCGTGATGATACCATTCGGTTATTTTCTCTCAATGAGAAGGGCGAATTGGATGCTATCTCTCAGATTCCAGTCGTTTGTGAGTACCAAGATGTCTTTCCAGAAGAGCTTCCGGGTATGCCTCCTCACCGGCCAGTTGAATTCGTTATTGATCTTGAGCCTGGCACGGAACCCGTTTGCAAGCGTCCATACAAGCTTGGGCCAAAAGAGTTGAAGGAATTGAAGAAACAACTCGATGAACAAGAGCGTCTGGGTCTGATCAGACCGAGTTCTTCTCCTTGGGCTTGAGGTGTTCTTTTTGTCCAGAAGAAGGATGGCACGGACCGACTTTGCGTCGATTACCGTCCATTGAACAAGAAGACAATCAAGAACAAGTATCCACTTCCCAACATCAATGAGCTATTTGAGCAACTTAAAGGTGCTAAGGTGTTCTCCAAGCTTGACCTTCGTATGGGTTATCATCAAATTCACATTCGTGAAGAAGATATTCCCAAGACAGCATTCAGAACAAGCTTTGGTTCTTATGAATATACTGTCATGTCTTTCGACCTTGTCAATGCTCCTCCAACATTCACTCGTTTGATGAACTTCATCTTCAACCCCTACACCAATGAATTTGTCTTGGTCTATCTCGATGATATTTTGGTCTTCTCCAAGAATAAGAAGGATCATGCCATACATTTGCGATTGGTGCTCGACAAGCTCAGAGAGTATCAATTATATGCGAAGTTCTCCAAATGTGAATTCTAGCTTGATGAAGTTCTTTATATTGGTCATATCATCTCTGCCAAGGGCATTGCTATTAATCCAGAGAGGGTGTCTGCAGTTTTGAATTGGGAACCTCCTCAGAATGTCAAGCAGCTTCGCAGTTTTCTTGGACTTGCAAGCTATTGCCGAAGATTCGTCGAGAATTTCTCTAAGATCGCAAAGCCTCTTTCCAACCTCCTCCAGAAGCATGTGAAGTATGTCTGGTCTCCTGAGTGTGACGTGGCTTTCAACTCTATCAAAGAGAAACTCGTCACTGCTCCAGTTCTGACTCCTCCTGACGAAGACAAGCCTTATGAAGTTTTCCGTGATGCTTCTCTTCAAGGCCTCGGTGCCGTGTTAATGCAAGAGAAGAAGGTTGTGGCCTATACCTCTCGTCAGTTGAAGCCCAACGAAAAGAACTACCCCACTCACGATCTTGAGTTGGCGGCAGTTGTCCACGCACTAATAACATGGAGACATCTCCTATTGGGAAGGAAAGTGGACATTTTCACCGATCACAAGAGTCTCAAGTACATCTTCACTCAGCCCAACCTCAACCTCAGGCAGACTCGATGGGTCGAAATGATTCAAGAGTATAATCCGAGTATTGAATATACTCCAGGCAAGGCTAATGTGATTGCAGACGCTTTGAGCAGGAAGGCTTACTTCAACAGCTTAATCCTCAAGCCCTTTCAACCGGATCTTTGTGAAGCTTTCCGCAAGTTGAATCTCCAAGTTGTTCCTCAAGGTTTTCTTGCCAACCTCATCATCTCTCCTACTTTGGAAGATCAAATTCGTGAGGCACAATTGTTGGATACCATGGTGAAGAAGGTGAAACGTGGTATTGACAAGGGCATTTCCAAATACAAGTGCTATCGAGTTGATGACAGAGATACTCTTTTCTTCGAGGACCGGATCATGGTTCCAAAGGGTGATCTTCGTAAAGTCATTATGAACGAAGCGCACAGTTCTCTTCTGTCAATTCATCCTGGAAGTACGAAGATGTACCATGACCTCAAGCAGTCGTATTGGTGGACTCGAATGAAGCGAGAGATTGCTCAATTCGTGAACGAATGTGATGTCTGTCGAAGGGTGAAAGCAGAACACCAACGACCAGCTGGTCTTCTCCAACCTCTTGCTATTCCAGAATGGAAGTTTGATCATATCGAAATGGACTTCGTGACTGGATTTCCCAAGTCCAAGCGTGGAAATGATGCTATCTTCGTCGTCATCGACAAGCTCACCAAAGTGGCTCATTTTCTTCCTATCAAAGAGTCTATCACAGCAGCGCAGCTGGCAGAGCTCTACACCTCCAGAATTGTCTCCTTGCACGGCATTCCACAATTGATCTCTTCAGGCCGTGGCAACATCTTTACCTCCAAGTTTTAGGATTCTTTTCAGAAGGCCATGGGCACAAACATTCGCTTCAGCACTGCTTTCCATCCTCAAACTAGTGGACAAGTCGAGCGTGTCAACCAAATTCTTGAAGATATGCTCAGAGCTTGTGTTATCTCTTTCGGCATGAAGTGGGAGGATTGTCTTCCTTATGCTGAGTTCTCTTACAACAACAGATTTCAAGCCAGCTCGGGCAAAGCCCCATTCGAGATCCTCTATGGCAGAAAGTGCCGTACTCCTCTCAACTGGTCCGAGACGGGTGAACGCCAACTTCTTGGCAATGATTTGATCTCAGATGCTGAGGCTATGTGCAAGGTCATTCGTGAGAACCTCAAAGCCGCGCAATCGCGCCAGAAGAGCTATTATGATAGCAAACACCGGGATTTGGCATTCGAGATCAGAGACCATGTCTACCTCCGCGTCTCTCCAATGAAAGGAACTCGGTGCTTCGGTATCAAGGGGAAACTTGCCCCTAGATACGTCGGTCCTTTCAAGATCATCGGCAAACGAGGCGATCTCGCCTATCAACTTGAGCTTCCCTCCAACTTTGCAAATGTGCACGATGTCTTCCACGTGTCACAGCTTCGCAAGTGCTTCAAGACACCTGAGCGCACCATCAACTTCGAAGAGATTGATCTTCAAGAAGATTTGTCCTATCATGAGCATCCCGTTGCTATTCTTGAAGAAACTGAGCGCAAGACTCGCAACAAGTCAATCAAATTCCTGAAAGTGAAGTGGTCACACCATTCAGACCGAGAAGCCACCTGGGAGCGCGAGGACCACCTCCGTTCCGAGTATCCGGAGTTCTTTCAGTCCTAGATCTCGGGACGAGATCCTCTCGTAGTGGTGGAGTGTTGTAACACCCCGGATGTAACTTGCCATAATTGTAACTCCAACTCTTGCCATTTTCGGCTATGTGATATGATATTCCCTCCGTGGTTGGGTTTCCGTCATTTTGCATTTTGTTCGTGTCATGCATTTCAGATCATGTCATCATGTGCATCGCATTTGCATACGTGTTTGTCTCATGAATCCGAGCATTTTCCCCGTTGTACGTTTTGCAATCCGGCGCTCCTATGTCCCCCGGCGTCCCTTTTTACCTTTTTCCGTGAGCGGGTATTAAACATTCTCGGAATGGACCGAGGTTTGTCAAGCGGCCTTGGTATAACACCGGTAGACCGCCTGTCAAGTTTCGGGTCATTCGGAGGTCGTTTGGTACTCCAATGGTTAACCGGGTAACCGTGAAGGCCTCGTGTGTGTTGCAGCCCAACACCCCTCCAAAACAGCCCAATAACCCATCTAAGTCAATCCCATGTCCATCGCCGTTCGATCACGCTCGTGTGGGCGAAAACCGCACTCCATTTGGAGCTTCCTAGCCCCCTCTACCTATAAATATCCCCCCTCTCCCGAAATTTTCGGATGATTCCACCCTAACTCTAGACTAATTCCTCTCCCGCCGCCGCCGGACGAAAATCTGGGCAGCGGACGTGTCCGCCCGCCGCCGCCAACCAACCACGGGCTGCCACGTGGCTCCCCTGAGCCACACCTCGCCGCCGGCCGCGCCAGGCCCGCGGGGCCCAGCGCCGGCCCTCCCAGGCCCGCCGCCGCCCGCGGCTCGCCGCGCCTCCTCTGCCCGCGCCCGTCGCCTCCCGCCGCCTTCCGCGCCGTCGCCGGCCGCCGCGCCGCCGCTCGGTCGCCGCGCGCTCGCGCTGCCGCCCGCCGGGCGCCTCGCCGCCCCGCGCCTCCCTCCTCCTGCGGCCTCCCCGCGCCGCCCGCGCGTTCCCGTCGCCGATGCCGGCCGCCTCCACGCCGGAGCCCTCCTCCTCGCAGGAGCCCTTCTCTGGCGAGCCGGCCGCCTCGAGCCGCGTGCCCGCGCGCACCGGATCTGGATCCACCGCCTGGGTTGACTTTTTCTCCCCCCTCGAAATCTGCTAAGTCCCAATAATTTTGCATAATGGTCGCATGTTCATCGCATGATAACTTGCTGTATATTGCTCCGTTTTGGGCGTATAATATGTCAAATTGTGCGCCTCGAAGAGTAGATCATTTCCTCTCATTGCATCATTTTCATTTGAGCTCATCTTGTTGCCCGAAATGCTGTTGGAAGAGGGCTATGTGATGTTAGTTTCTGATTCCTATCAGAACATGCACTTTTGTCATTTTTTGCCATGATCGATGTGTGCATTCTATGAAGTTGAGTCCTACATGTGTTATGTAATATGCCATGCCATCTTTACAGTGATTTTTGCTATGTATTTTTGTGATCTATGTGGTGACTAGCACAAGCATGCAAACTAGGGTACTTAATGTTGCTGATTTCAGAGACTTAGTAATTTCACTAAGTTATTCCCAGCTGTTATTTTTATGTCATGTGTTCATGTTGTTTCCGAGAGATCTATACCTCTTTTGAGCATGATCAGTAAGATTGTTTTGAGTATATGGATTTGCTCTATCCATCCATGCCTTTGTTTGTATTTATGGAGTGCCATAGCTTGAGTCAATCGAGCTCTACTTTTGCTATAAAATGTTGTTGGCAGATTGTTTACATGTTATTCGATTTTGCCAAGCTTGTTGTAGTTGATCCTTGCATGCTATGATGTTATTCTTGCCATGTCTAACTTCTATGCCATGTATTATTGACGTATGTATGCTTAGTTTATCATGCAATGCTCTGTAGTGAGTGCATCGAGCTCACGAACATGCCTACTTGTTATCTGTTTTTGACATGTCCAGTTTTCTGCTAAGTCTGAAACCTGTAACGAAACTTGCTTAATTGACATGGGTGCTATTATATTTTCTGGTCCTTTTTGGATTATGGTCAGTAAGGGACTTTTGTTAAGTTCTTTGAGTAGATTCATGCCATGCCATAGTTTGCTATGTTCTGTTCCTGTAGCATGTTGTTTGCTTGCTCTAAACATGTCATCCTGATGTTAATTTCTGGCATCATGTCATTTTCACCAAGTCTGTGAACCCGTTATCTTTTGCACTTTTGCCATGCTTGTTTGAACCTGTTATGGTGTGATTTAGCCGTAGCTCAGTGTTAATCTTTTGTCAAGAATCTTGAGTAGATCACTGTCATATGCTTTGTTGATATGTTTGGGTGCAGTAGCTTAATTTCTTGTTGCTTGCTAAGTAGCATCATGCTGTTAATGACAGGATATTGTCATTCTTGTCTTGTGTGTCATTTGCAAACCGTGCATCCGATTCCGGTGATCTTTATATCGATTTCAACCGAAATCACCTCACCTATCCAGTGGCATACTTGGTTTGCCAAAATTATGCCTTGTTCATCTTTTTTCCTTTCGAAGCACGCATATGCATTGCATATCACATCAAGCATATCATGCCATGTTTTGCATCATGTTGCTTGCGCATGGCATCGTGATTGATGTTTGTCCCCTTTGCTTGTGTTCTTGCATTGGGTAGAGCCGGGAGCCGAGAACACTTACGAGGAACCTGTTGAGAACGCTTACGAGGATCAAGCTTTCGACAACTCTAAGAACCTTGCAGGCAAGATGACCATACCCTCGAAATCACTTCTATCTTTGCTTGCTAGATGCTCGCTCTTTTGCTATGCCTATGCTGCGATACCTACCACTTGCTATATCATGCCACCCATATTGCCATGTCAGCCCCTAACCATCCATGTCCTAGCAAACCGTTGATTGGCTATGTTACCGCTTTGCTCAGCCCCTCTTATAGCGTTGCTAGTTGCAGGTGAAGATGAAGTTTGTTCCTTGTTGGAACATGGACTTGTTGTTCCTTGTTGGAACATGTTTACTTGTTGGGATATCACAATACCTCTTATTTAATTAATGCATCTATATACTTGGTAAAGGGTGGAAGGCTCGGCCTTATGCCTGGTGTTTTGTTCCACTCTTGCCACCCTAGTTTCCGTCATACCGGTGTTATGTTCCTTGATTTTTGCGTTCCTTACACGGTTGGGTGATTTATGGGATCCCCTTGACAGTTCGCTTTGAATAAGACTTTTCTAGCAAGGCCCAACTTTGGTTTTACCATTTGCCACCTAAGCCTTCTTCCCCCGGGTTTTCGCGAGCCCGAGGGTCATCTTTATTTTAACCCCCGGGCCAGTGCTCCTCTGGGTGCTGGTCCAAACTAGATCACCGTGCGGGACCGTCCCTTGGCAACTTGGGTTATGTTGGTACCTATACGCTTAGCTTATCCGGATGTGCCCTGAGACCGAGATATGTGCAGCTCCTATCAGGATTTGTCGGCACAATCGGGCGACTTTGCTGGACTTGTTTTATTACTGTCGAAAAGTCTTGTAGTCCGAGATTCCGAGACTGATCGGGTCTTCCCGGTAGAAGGAATATCCTTCGTTGACCGTGAGAGCTTATAATGGGCTAAGTTGGGACACCCCTGCAGGGTAATATCTTTCGAAAGCCGTGCCCGCGGTTATGAGGCAGATGGGAATTTGTTAATGTCCGGTTGTAGAAAACCCGAAGTTGACCTTAACTAAAACACATCAACCGCGTGTGTAACCATGATGGTCTCTTCTCGGCGGGGTCCGGGAAGTGAACACGGTGTTGGAGTTATGTTTGACGTAGATTGTTCTAGGATCACTTCTTGATCACTTCTAGCTTCACGACCGTGCTTTGCTTCTCTTCTCGCTCTCTTTTGCGTTGTTAGCCACCATATATGTTAGTCGCTTGCTGCAGCTCCACCTCACAACCCCATCCTACCTATAAGCTTAAATAGTCTTGATCTCGCGGGTGTGAGATTGCTGAGTCCCCGTGACTCACAGATTCTACCACAACAGTTGCAGGTACCAACGATGCCAGTGCAGATGACGCGACCGAGCTCACGTGGGAGTTCGACGAGGAACATGGTCGTTATTATGTGTCTTTTCCTGATGATTAGTAGTGGTGCCCAGTTGGGGTGATCCGGGGATCTGTGTAGCATTTGGGGTAGTCTTCTTTCATTTTGGTTCCGTAGTCGGACCTTGAGTGTAATTTGAATGATAGATGTTTATTTATGTATTGTGTGAAGTGGCGACTGTAAGCCAACTATGTATCTCTTTCCCTTATGTATTACATGGGTTGTGTGAAGATTACCTCACTTGCGACATTGCTTTCAATGCGGTTATGCCTCTAAGTCGTGCCTCGACACGTGGGAGATATAGCCGCATAGAGGGCGTTACATACATCTTCGTAGGCAAGGAAGTGCCTGACACTCGGGACCCACCTGGTCGAAGCGTATGTAGTGTTGTCATTCTGGTCGCGAACGTTTACGTACATATATACTGGGGGATGCAGAGGCGCGCACGTGTCGTAGTAGAGGCGGCCAGGGTGCAAGACAGAAAATACGGCCACATATGTGTACATACGGGCGGGGTCTCAAACACCTACTCGCGCATACGTATGGCGAGGGGTCGTGTACATGGCTGGATCGGAACGGAGAAATAGCATCGTCGTCGTGTTCATGGGTCGGAACGGAATGCGTGGTCGTGTTAATCGGGAGGGCTTGGACGGAAGAGGCGATGGAAACGAGGCCGGGCGTACCACACAACGGAGGAAACGGACCTCCTACGGTCGAAACGGGGGTCCTGTTGATCGGGAGGGGTGTGGCGTACCGCAAAACGGAGGAAACGGACCTCCTACGGTCGAAACGGGGGTCCTGTTGATTGGGAGGGGTGTGGCGTACCGCAAAACGGAGGAAACGGACCTCCTACGGTCGAAACGGAGGTCCTGTTGATCGGGAGGGGTGTGGCGTACCGCAAAACGGAGGAAACGAACTTGTGTTGGAGCGCTACGGTCGAATCGGGGGTCCTGTTCATCGGGAGGGGTGTGGCGTACCGCAAAACGGGACTCCATGGGATACTGTTCATCCCCACCGTCGACCCCCTCCAGCCTCCACGAGCTACTATCCATCCACCGTCGACCTCCTCCAGCCTCCACCGCGCGCTACTCCACCGGTTACTGTTCAACCACCCCTCCACCGTCTACTGTTCATCCAGCCCTCCACACCACGGGGTCCTATTCAACCACCCCTCCACCGTCTACTGTTCATCCTGCCCTCCACACCACGGGGTCCTGTTCATCCACCCCTCCACCGTCTACTGTTCATCCAGCCCTCCACCACACCACGGGGTCCTGTTCATCCAAAGGCAACGCCACCGCTCACTGTTCATCCAATCCCCCCCCCCCCCGCAATGCTCACTGTTCATCCCATCGATTTTCTTCAGTTAGCAGCAGTAGCCAAGGAATCGCTCGATCGGGTTCAGTTAACAACCATCGATCGATCGCTCGGGTTCAGTAACGCGTAGCCTGCAGTGCAACCGCTCGGGTTCAGTTAGAGCCCAACGCCTCGCTCGGGTTCAGTTATAGCCAATGCCTCGCACACACGTGTGTACGTGTACGAGAGAAACGCGCATCGCTCGGCCCCCGACCTCCCACCGTAACCGGGAACTCCCCGAAATTTTCCTCCCCTCGCTTCGACCACGGTTTTTTCCGTCATGGATGGCCCAAAGAATGTCATGCAGCTGCTTCTCCGGCCTGCCCAGGACGAAAAGCCCATTGTTTGTCATGATTTTTTGTCATAGAAGTAGGAGCCCACCACATCTATGATGATACCGGGTTTTGTCACAATTATCGTCGTAGAAGTGTCATATGTATGACAAAAAAAATATTCGTTCGGCCCAAAATGTCACGGATGTGTCTTTTTTTTGTAGTGCATCTACTTATTACTTCCCAATGCCTTCCTCTAGGCCCAAATAATGGTGAAGTGTTATGTAGTCGATGTTCACATAACACCACTAGAGGCTAGACAACATACATCTTATCAAAATATCGAACGAATACCAAATTCACATGACTACTAATAGCAAGACTTCTCCCTTGTCCTTAGGAACAAACGTAACTACTCACAAAGCATATTCATGTCCATAATCAGAGGGGTAATAATATGCATATAGGATCTGAATATGATCTTCCACCAAATAAACCAACTAGCATCAACTACAAGGAGTAATCAACACTACTAGCAACCTACTAGCACCAATCCCGGACTTTGAGACAAGAATTGGATACAAGAGATGAACTAGGGTTTGGAGATGAGATGGTGCTGGTGAAGATGTTGATGGAGATTGCCCTCTCCCGATGAGAGGAGCGTTGGTGATGATGATGGCGACGATTTCCCCCTCCCGGAGGGAAGTATCCCCTGCAGAACAGGTTTTCCGGAGCCCTAGATTGGTTCCGCCAAGGTTCCGCCTCGTGGCGGCGGAGTCTCGTCCCGAAAGGTTGCCTCTGGTTTTTTCTCATCGAAAGACTTCATATAGCAGAAGATGGACGTCGGAGACCCACCAGGGGGCCCACGGGGTAGGGGGGCGCGCCCTAGGAGGGGGGCGCGCCCCCCACCCTCATGAGCAGGGTGTGGCCCCCCCGGCCTTCATCTTTGGCGAGGATTTTTCTTTATTTCTTTTAAGATATTCCGTGGAGTTTCAGGACTTTTGGAGTTGCGCAGATGTCGGCGTACAAAAACAGGGGTACACTTTTTGTACCCCTATGACTGTGCACGAGCAGTCTGAGCCACGGGCGCCGCCACACCGAGCACGGCAAGGGAGGTAAAACCAAGGTAAGGCCGAAGCTGAAGAGGAGTAGAACGACGCCAAGACCAAGACCACAAAGAGCAAAGGGAACGGAGCAGACCCCCCGGCAAGATCCTTGCCAGGGGGCAGCTTTAGCTAGCCCGGCAAGATCCTTGCCGTGGCAGCCCGCCCCACGCCTACGGAGCGAGGTCGCCCTTGAGTCCACTGTCCCCATGGGGCAAGGATTCCGGAGACATCCCCGCGGTGGCATGCAGATCTTTGTGAAGACATTCAAGACCAGATACCCACTTAAGAAGGTGATGACCCTTGGCGGGATTCCAGCCAAGGAGGACCACAAGGCCCCTGGCAAGAGCCTTGCCGGGGATGACAGCGAGCGCCACGGCAAGACCCTTGCTGGGGCCCCAGCAAGGCCCTTGCCAAGGACACCCGTGGGGCCACCATCAGGCCCACACCAGTCGCGCCTCCACCGCCGTTCGCATGCAGCTGCCGACCCAACCAGTTGGGCAGGCGCCTGCGTGGCGGCATACATATCTTCGTGGAGACCCGCCACTGCGCCACCTCACCTGCTTGCCTGCCTACATGGCACCACAAGCACCGTTGGCCAGGGCGCGTGTCAACACCAGAAGGAGCGGCGACGGATGAGGCAGGGCTCTCCCCCGTCCCCGATAAAGCAAGGACACCTAAGCAAGGCGCATTAAATGCGCCTTGTCATGTAATGCGAGGGATAAACTCGCATTACTGTACCCTTTCCACCTCCTGGGTGCCACTGTGGCAGCCCCTTTCTTATAAAAGGAGGCCCGAGGCGACCAGGGGAGGGATTCGGCTTTTTGGAGCTCCTCACGCCCCATAGCTAGCTCAAGAACACAGATATACAATCCACAAAAGCAGGAGTAGGGTTTTACGCATCCTCGCGGCCCGAACCTAGATAAACGAACCGTGTGCTACCTGTTTGATCCGCTCTTCTCACGACCCCCGCGCCCCGCAACCGTAGTAGGGATTCCTGTGATCCCATAGGTGTCGTTTCCCACCGACATCTTTGGCGCGCCAGGCAGGGGGCTCGCGCAGTTGTGAGAATCGGCTTTAGCAGTTAGTTTGACGCTTCTTCATCATCATGGCGCCCAAGAAGAAGACGAAGGTGGCGGTTGGCCAGTCGGAGGCCGGGCATCCTGTCCCGACGCGGGCGAGCAGCGAACCGGTCGCAGAAAGGACCCGGGGCGCTGTTCGCGAACACCAACACCGTCCCAGCAGCCAGAGTTTGGGAGGCGGCGATGTTCGTGCGCCTGGCAACGGGCCGCATGCCGCCAAATCCAAGGATGGAGCCAGGCCCTCCGCGGGTGGCGCGGGGCCTTCCAGGCTCGCTGCCGCCCCGCCCGAGGGCGATGCAAGGGCTTCCAAGACTCCCACGCTGGCGCCGACGGCGCGCTCCTCTCAAGCGGCGCGCGACGAACGACGTGGTCGCGCCGAAGACCCCGGGCATCGCCGCGGGAAGAGCCCCGAGCGCCACTCCCGGGATGTAGAAGACATGCCCGCTCGCCGAGGCGCTGGTGAAGATGGCATGCGACCGCGCAATCGTGATAGAGCTCCTTCTGACATGGTCAGAAGTCGAAGCGCGTCGCGATCTGTGCAGGTTTCACTGCCACCGACGCCAGCAGAAGCCCTGGCGCGTGCGCAGTTGCTCCTCGATTTTCCTCCCACTACGGGGAAACTCGACGAATGGAGAGACACCATCCGAAGCCTTGTTGGGGTGGCCAACAAAGACGAACCGAGCCCGGCAGAGCCCCCGGGTCGATGTTTCGACGGAGTCCCGCGTACTAGTGGCAGGAAAGCTGGCGGCGCTGCGACCACGGTGCATTCGCCTCCTCCTCGCCCGATACCACGGACACCTGCCCGTCGCGATGTTACGAGCGACGAAATCTCCATAGCGTCGTCCGACCCGCGGACCCACCGGGACCAGTGCCAGGTCCTTCGAGATCGGGAACATGAAGACGCTCGGACCACTATCGAGCAGCGGCGCGGAGCGCGCCACCAGTCGGACAGGCGAGCAGGGCCTGCTTTGGACCACCCGACACCGGAGAGCCCTGGAGGCCTGCCTTACGAGGTAGGCTGCCCGGCTTTTACCGTGAGCTGCGGCAGTTCCAGTGGCCCACTCGCCGCATCTTCAAACCTGACATGGGCGTGAAGTACGGCGGCAGTTCCTCAGCATCTACACCATCGCGATGCAGGCTGCCGGAGCCCGCGACGATAAGGTGCTTGCGAATTACTTTTCGTTGGCTCTTAAACCCAACACTATGTCATGGTTGATGCACTTTCCGGTAGACTCCATTTCCTCCTGGTCGGAATTGTGCCATGAGTTCATTGGCGCCTTCACTGGCGATCACCAAGCTCATGGCCAAGCAAGTGATCTGCACGTCATTCCCCAGAACGGAGGCGAGAGTCTCCGCAAGTACATACAGAGGTTCAGCCGGATACAGTACAATATCCCTGATGTTCACCCCGCCGCCATCATCAACGCGTTCCATCAGAACGTGCGTAACCGCAAGATGCGCGAAGAGCTGGCGATGAACAAGGTGAAAGATGTCGCAGAACTCTATGTTCTTGCTGACAGATGTGCCCGGGCTGAAGAGGGAAGGAAGTACCCCGACGAAGATGCCGGCGTGGAAACCGACTCCTCAGATGAGGATACCACCACCCCGGCGAGGAAAGGCCGGCGCCGCAACAGGAAGCGCAAAGGAAAAGCTGTGCTTGCCGTCGAGGGGTCTGATGACACCGGCTCCACCAAGAAAACCAAGGCAGATGACCCCGACAAGGAAATTGCCGGATGTGTCTCCTGCCGGGCCTTGGCGGCTGCCGAGAAGCCAGGCAACTCCGACAAGCGGTACTGCAAGATCCATCGCACCAAAGGCCACGCTCTCCAAGACTGCCGACAGGTTGAGCTCCTCGCTGAGAAGTAGAGGGCTGAATATGAGAGGCGGGATAAGGAGAAGGGCCAAGACGGTGCTGAGGGGTCCGGCAAGAAGCGTGACGGCCAGGCGGGCCGTCGAGGCAAGGATAAACAACAGGAGAGGCCCGCCCGGGGCCGTGACAGAAAGCCAGAAGATGACGATCACGAAGAGGACGACGAGTCCGGCGACCAAGAGTTTCAGAAAGCTACAGAGGCCATGTGCGTCGACGGTGGCGCCTTGCTGCATACCTCTCATCGCTGGCTTAAACAGTGGCCACGAGAGATTACAGCGGCAGAGCCGTCGTTTGATGCCCAAAGGCCACTGAAGTGGTCCAGCACACCTATAATTTTTGACACTAAGGATCACCCTGATCGCACTACTGCGATCGGGTGCTTGCCGTTGTTGGTTTCACCAACGATACGCAACCTCAAGGTGACAAAGATGCTAGTCGATGGCGGGGCCGGTCTGAACCTGATCTCGCCTGCTGTGATCGAGAAGCTGCAGATTCCTGATGGAGACCTCGAAGATACGGGCACGTTTCAAGGGGTCAACCCGGGAAGAAGCCAACCCAAGGGAAAGGTCACGCTGCCCGTAACTTTTGGAAGCAACCTGAACTTCAGGACAGAGAGGATCGTGTTTGATGTTGCCAAGATCCCCTTGCCCTACAACGGGATCCTTGGCCACCCAGCGCTGGCCAAGTTCATGGCGGCGTCACACTACGCGTACAACACCCTGAAGATGCCAGGGCCCATGACGATCATCACTATCCCCTCCGACAAGAGAGATGCGCTGATTTGCGCTGACCAACTATACCAGCAAGCAGTTGCAGCAGCTGCCGCCGCTAGGGCACTTGCTCCTGCCGCTGGGACCCCGGGAGGGAAGAAGAAGAAGAAGGCCGGTGAGACCTCGGACACCCACTCCGGCAAGCGCACCTCTTCGGAGTGTAGCGCTGCCGTCGAGGACGTGACAGAAAGCTTCGCCGGCGGGAACAAGAAGCCCAGGGCCATTCCGCCTAGAACCAAGAAGGTTTCTGTCAATGAGGACGGCACGGGAGGAGCTTTCACTATAAGCTCCACCCTTGACGACAAATAGGAAGACGCGCTCGTCACCTTCTTGCGGGCGAATGTCGATGTGTTTGCCTGGCAAGCCTCCGACATCCCCGGCGTTCCCAGGGAGGTGATTGAGCACCACCTTACTGTCTGTCCTCATGCGTGGCCCGTCAAGCAAAAGGTCAGGAAGCAAGCTTTGGAACGACAAGAGTTCATTACGGAAGAGATCCGAAAACTGGAGGTGGCGGGTTTGGTAAGAGGAGTGCTCCATCCAACTTGGTTGGCCAATCCGGTCGTGGTGCGCAAGGCAAATGGGAAGTGGAGGCTATGCATTGATTACACAGATATCAATAAGGCTTGCCCCAAAGACCCCTTCCCGTTGCTGCGCATCGATCAGATTGTTGACTCCACAGCTGGGTGTGATCTGTTGTCATTCCTCGATGCCTACTCCGGCTACCACCAGATATTCATGACAAGAGAAGACGAAGAGAAAACAACATTCATCACCCCATGTGGTACGTATTGTTTCATGCGGATGCCTTTCGGGTTGAAGAGTGCTGGTTCGACATTTGCGAGGGCGGTCCAGATTGGTTTTGAACCCCAGCTCCATAGAAATATGGAAGCTTATATGGATGACATAGTGGTCAAAACCAAGGACAAGGCAACCCTCATACCAGATTTGCAAGAGACATTTGCAAATCTGCGCAAGATCAGTCTCAAACTGAACCCTGAGAAGTGCATCTTCGGCGTCCCTTCCGGCAAGCTTCTCGGGTTCTTTGTGTCACAGTGTGGGATAGAGGCCAATCTAGACAAGATCAAAGCCATAGAGCAGATTGAAGCACCCAAGCAAATCAAGGATGTGCGCCGGCTTGCTGGTTGTGTCGCTGCCATGGGCAGGTTCATATCCAAGTCTGCCGAGCGCGCCCTTCCCTTTTTCAAGATCCTGAAAAAGGCGGGCCCGATGGAGTGGACGCCAGAAGCCGAAGCAGCATTACAAGATTTGAAGAAGTACCTCTCCTCCACGCCAACACTAGTTGCGCCCAGGCCCCAGGAACCGTTGCTGCTATACCTAGCGGCAACGAACCAGGTGGTCAGCGCCGCACTAGTGGCGCAGAGAGAGGTTGACGACGAGGTAATGGCAGCGACAGAGCCCGACACCACCAATGCATAGATGACGCAGCCAGTCGAAGTGCCGCCTAAGAAGAAAATGATGCAGCACCCGGTCTACTTTGTTAGCTCCCTCCTGCAGGGGGCTAGGTCAAGGTACTCCGGCGTGCAAAAACTGCTCTTCGGCCTCCTCATGGCCTCGAGGAAGCTGCATCACTACTTCCAGGCACACGAGATCACTGTCGTCACTCGCCTCCCTCTACAACGGATATTGCACAATCCATATGCAACGGGGCGGATTATGGAATGGGCACTGGAGCTGTCCAGCTTCGGCCTCAAGTTTGAAAGTACTTCGACGATCCAGAGCCGAGTCCTGGCGGAGTTCATTGCAGAGTGGACCGCAACACCTGACGAAGAAGCCCAAGAGACTGCTCTCCCCGGCAAGGAGGCAAGTTGCAATTGGATTATGTACTTGGGGCTTTCTCCCTACAAGGTGCCGGGGCTGGCATACTGCTCGTCGCCCCCACCGGAGAGCACCTCAAGTAGGTGATCCAGATGCACTTCCCCATGGAGGTGTCAACAAACAATACGGAAAATATGAAGGGCTGCTTGCTGGTCTTAGGATCGTGGCGGACCTCGGAATCAAAAAGCTTATCGTCAGGGGCGACTCGCAGCTTGTCGTCAAGCAAGTCAACAAAGATTACCAGAGCTCGTTGATGAAGGCCTACGTTGATGAAGTGAGGAAGCTGGAAGAGCGTTTCGACGATATACATGCTGAACACGTTCCCTGAGCAGAGAACGCTATCGCCGATTACCTGTCGAAGCGCGCTGCCCTCAAGCTACCTGTGGAACCAGGTACCTTTTTGCTTCAGCTAACTCAGCCATCCGTTGATCCATCAACAGAGCAGAACAAAAGGAGGAAATCAGGGCCCGACAAGTACTTTCCCGCCGAGCTCCCCGGAGCCGCCGGCAAGGATGTTGCCGAGGACACTAAGGCCGCCACGGGACGGCTAGCTCCGGCAGAGCGTCAAGCTCTTGCCGTCGAGACAGCCGCTCCTATAGCGGAGGAGATGCCTTTAGTCCTCGCCGTCGAGCCCCAGGCTCCAGCGTGGGCACAACATACCGTCCGATTCCTCCAAACAGGGGAACTTCCTGAGGAGCAGGAAGAAGCGGAAAAAGTAGCCCGTCGCTCTACCATGTACCAGTTCGTCGATGACGTCCTGTACAGAAAGAGACCGAACGGTGTGAAATTGAAGTGTATCCCTTGAGAGGACGGACTGGAGCTGTTGGCGGAGATACACGGAGGCATATGTGGATCCCACATCGGGTCAAGGGCCCTTGTCGGTATGGCATTCCGGCAAGGTTTCTTCTGTCCCACCGCCCTCCAGGATGCGACGACACTCGTCACCAGGTGTGAAGCATGTCAGTTCCATTTAAAAAAGCTTCATCAGCCAGCTCAAGCCCTTCAAACCATTCCTCTCTCCTGGCCCTTCTCGGTCTGGGGGCTCGACATACTGGGCCCTTTCCCCCGCGCTGCCGGGGGCTTTGAGTACTTGTACGTTGCAATCGACAAGTTCACAAAGTGGCCAGAGGTGGAAGCAGTGAGGAAGGTCACAGCTTAGTCAGCCGTCAAGTTCTTCAAGGGGCTAGTGTGCCGTTTCGGTGTACCCGACAGGGTCATCACCGACAACGGCACACAGTTCACAAGCCGCACCTTCATGCAATATACTCAAAACCTCGGCAGCAAAGTTTGTTTCGCTTCCGTTGCTCACCCACGAAGCAACGGCCAAGCTGAGAGGGCAAATGCTGAAGTGCTGCGAGGCTTAAGGACCAAGACCTTTGACAGGCTGCACAAGAGCAGAAGGCGCTGGATTGATGAGTGATACGTCTCCGTCATATTTATAATTTTTGATTGTTCCATGCCAATATTATTCACTTTCATATAAATTTTGGCAACTTTTTATATTATTTTTGGGACTAACATATTGATCCAGTGCCCAGTGCCAGTTCCTGTCTTTTGCATGTTTAATGTTTCGCAGAATATCCATATCAAACGGAGTCCAAACGGGATAAAAACGGACGGAGCTTATTTTTGGAAAATATGGAAAATTTGGAAAATTCCAGAAGAAAGATCCACGCGAGACGGTGCCCGAGGTGGTCACGAGGCAGGGGGGCGTGCCCCTCCCCCTGGGCGCGCCGCCTACCCTCGTGAGCCCACCGTAAGGCGGTTGATGCTCTTCTTTTGCCGCAAGAAAGATAATATTCGGAAAAAAATCACAGAAAAGGTTTCAGGCCAATCGGAGTTACGAATCTCCATATATATGCGAAATGGTGAAACAAAGCCAGAACAGAACGCAGAAACAGAGAGATAGATCCAATCTCGGAGGGGCTCTCGCCCCTCCCAAGCCATGGGAGACAAGGAACAGAGGGGAAACCCTCCTCCCATCTAGGGAGGAGGTCAAGGAAGAAGAAGAAGGAGGGGGGCTCTCTCCCCCTCGCTTCCGGTGGCGCCAGAACGCCGCCGGGGGCCATCATCATCACCGCGATCTTCACCAACACCACCGTCATCTTCACCAATGTCTCCATCACCTTTCCCCCTCTATTTACAGCGGTCCACTCTCCCGCAACCCACTGTACCCTCTACTTGAACATGGTGCTTTATGCTTCATATTATTATCCAATGATGTGTTGCCATCCTATGATGTCTGACTAGATTTCTATTGTCCTATCGTTGATTGATGAATTGCTATGATTGGTTTGAGTTGCATATTTTATTGGTGCTGTCCTATTGTGCCCTCCGTGTCGCGCAAGCGTGAGGGATTCCCGCTGTAGGGTTTGCAATATGTTTATGATTTGCTTATGGTGGGTGGCGTGAGTGACAGAAACATAGACCCGAGTAAGTAGGTTGTTTGCGTATGGGATAAAGGGTACTTGATACTTTAATGCTATGGTTGGGTTTTTACCTTAATGAATCTTTAGTAGTTGCGGATGCTTGCTAGAGTTCCAATCATAAGCGCATATGATCCAAGTAGAGAAAGTATGTTAGCTTATGCCTCTCCCTCAAATAGAATTGCAATAACGATTATCGGTCTAGTAACATAGTCAGTTGCCTAGGGACAATTCCACAACTCCTATCACCACTTTTCCATACTCGTTATATTTACTTTAGTTGTGTCTTTACCTTAACAGCCCCTAGTGTTATTTTCGTGCTCTTACTTTCTTGCAAGCCTATCCAAAAACACCTACAAAGTACTTCTAGTTTTATACTTCTTCTAGGTAAAGCGAACGTCAAGCGTGCGTAGAGTTGTATCGGTGGTCGATAGAACTTGAGGGAATATTTGTTCTACCTTTAGCTCCTCGTTGGGTTCGACACTCTTACTTATCGAAAGAGGCTACAATTGATCCCCTATACTTGTGGGTTATCAAGACCTTTTTCTGGCACCGTTGCCGGGGAGCAATAGCGTGGGGTGAATATTCTCGTGTGTGCTTGTTTGCTTTATCACTAAGTAATTTTTATTTGCTGTTCTTATTTGTTTTCTGTCTTTAGTTATGGGTAGGAAACGCAAAATACAAAAAAAATTACTTGTACCTACTGCTCCAATGGTTGAAGAACCACTCAAAATCTATCACACTACTGAAGCTTTTTACTTGGATCATCTTCGATCCCTTTGTGATCGTGCTAAAACCCCAACTAGCTTAGTTGAGGGCAAATCTTTAGATGAGCATGCTTGTTATGTGCGACACCGTATATCTGAAAAAAGGAAACTATTATGGGGTCAAATTCAACGTTTGCAATGCTATGCTTGGAATTTATGCTATTATTATGATTTTACTTGTTGTTCTGAAAACCCTAAGAAACACCTTCCCTACCAATGTGAGTTTATTGATAATGGAATCTTATCCTCGTATGCTAAGGGTGTTTATAATTACTATGATGTTCAACAAATTGAAGAGTTTGTTGCTTTTAAGGGTGCTTATGAAATTGCTTCTTTGATTGAAAAGTATGGTGCTACTCTTTACGAATCTGAAAATTTTGCCATACTTAAATATTGCTATGATAATTATGCTTCTAATCCTTATGTTAAACCATATATTGAGAACTACTCCGCTGTCCAAGAAGAGACTAATATTTTGCAGGAATCTATGGAAGAAGAAATTGATGAAACTATGAGCTCATTGGATGAAAAAGATGAGGAGGAGAGCGAAGAACAAAAGGAGGAAGAGCGGATTGATCACCCGTGCCCACCTTCTAATGAGATTAACCCTCTAACTCATACAATATTTAATTCCCCTTCGTGCTTACTGAAGGATGATTGCTATGATGATTGTTATGATCCTGTTGATTCTTTTGAAATATCCCTTTTTGATGATGCTTGCTATGCTTGTGGCCAAGATGCCAATATAAATTATGCTTATGGAGATGAACTTGCTATGGTTCCTTATGTTAAGCATGAAATTTTTGCTATTGCACTCACGCATGATAGTCCTATTATCTTTTTGAACTCTCCCGACTACACTATATCGGAGAAGTTTGCACTTATTAAGGATTACATTGATGGGTTGCCTTTTACCGTTGCACATGATGATTTTGATAGATATAATATGCATGTGCTTGCTGCTCCTACTTGCAATTATTATGAGAGAGGAACTATATCTCCACCTCTCTATGTTTCCAATACAATAAAATTGCAAGAAACTATTTATACTATGCATTGGCCTTTACTTTGTGTGCATGAATTGTTCTTTTATGACATGCCGATGCATAGGAAGAGAGTTAGACTTCGTCATTACATGATATATATTACTTTGTGCTCACTACTAAATTACAAATCATTGCTAATTAAAATTGGCTTTGATATACCTTGGGATCCGGGTGGATTCATTACTTGAGCACTATATGCCTAGCTTAATGGCTTTAAAGAAAGCGCTGCCAGGGAGACAACCCGGAAGTTTTAGAGAGTCATTTATTTATGTTGAGTGCTTTCATATAGTTTAAAAACAACAAAAAATAAAGAGGGGAACCCAAAACTTTTTCAAAAAGGAAAGTGAAAGTGAGAAAGACAAGCATTGTTGAAGTGGGAGAGCTCCTTGAAATTTGTTCATGCTCACGACAACTTTGTGAATCTTAATTACAGAAACTTTACAACAAAAATAATTATCCCCTTGTACAATTCCATTGTATTATAAAAATAATGTGCCAAGGTTTGCCTTTAGGATGTTTACAATGCATGTTGGTTTGTGCGTTGCAGGACAGAAACTTTGGCTGTAGTGCGTGAATTTTAATTTTTTACTGGAACGTCAAATGGCTCGGATTCTTTTTGCACTGTCTTGCTGTACAAAATTTTTATTTTTCCTAATTTTGGCAGAATTTTTTCAAGTACCAGAAGTATGGTGAATGTTCAGATTGCTACAGACTGTTCTGTTTTAGACAGATTCTATTTTTGATGCATAGTTTGCTTGTTTTGATGAAACTATCAATTTATATCAGTGGGTTAAGCCATGAAAAAGTTATACTACAGTAGACAAAATGCAATAACAAAATATGAATTAGTTTGCAACAGTACTTAGAGTGGTGATTTGCTTTATTATACTAACGGATCTTACCGAGTTTTCTGTTGAAGTTTTGTGTGGATGAAGTGTTTGATTGAGAAGGTTTCGATGTGAGAAGAAGGAAGAGAGGAAAGAGCTCAAGCTTGGGGATGCCCGAGGCACCAGAAGTAAATATTCAAGGAGACTCAAGCGTCTAAGCTTGGGGATGCTGAGGAGGCATCCCCTCTTTCTTCAACAAATATCGGTATGTTTTCAGACTCGTTTCGTTCATGCGATATGTGCAAGTCTTGGAGCGTCTTTTGCAATTAGGTTTTTCTTTTTTTCTTTTATGCACTATGCTGGTATGAGATGGTCCTTGGTTGATTTATAGAATGCTCATTACACTTCACTTATATCTTTTGAGCATGGCTTTATAGAATGCTTCATGTGCTTCACTTATATCATTTGAAGTTTGGATTGCCTGCTTCTCTTTACATATACAACCGCCATTTGTAGAATGCTCTTTTGCTTCACTTATATTTGTTAGAGTTTGGGCATATCTTTTGTAGAAAGAATTAAACTCTCTTGCTTCACTTATATCTATTTAGAGAGATGACAGGAATTGGTCATTCACATGGTTAGTCATAAAATCCTACATAAACTTGTAGATCGCTGAATATGATATGTTTGATTCCTTGCAATAGTTTTGCGATATAAAGATGGTGATATTAGAGTTATGCTAGTGGGTGGTTTTGGATTGTAGAGACACTTGTGTTGAGGTTTGCAAGTCCCGTAGCATGCACGTATGGTAACCGTTGTGTGACAAATTTGAAGCATGGGGTGTTTCTTTGATTGTCTTCCTTATGAGTGGCGGTCGGGGACGAGCGATGGTCTTTTCCTACCAATCTATCCCCCTAGGGGCATGCGTAGTAGTACTTTGCTTTGAGGGCGAATAAACTTTTGCAATAAGTATATGAGTTCTTTATGACTAATGTGAGTCCATGGATTATACGCACTTTTACCTTTCCATCATTGCTAGCCTCTTCGGTACCGTGCATTGCCCTTTCTCACCTCGAGAGTTGGTGCAAACTTCGCCGGTGCATCCAAACCCCGTGATATGATACGCTCTGTCACACATAAGCCTCATTATATCTTCCTCAAAACAGCCACCATACCTACCTATCATGGCATTTCCATAGCCATTCCGAGATATATTGCCATGCAACTTCCATCATCATCATATACATGACTTGAGCATTTATTGTCATATTGCTTTGCATGATCGTAAGATAGCTAGCATGATGTTTTCATGGCTTGTCCGTTTTTTGATGTCATTGCTATGCTAGATCATTGCACATCCCGGTACACCGCCGGCGGCATTCATATAGTCATATCTTTGTTCTAGATATCGAGTTGTAAGTAAATAAAAGTGTGATGATCATCATTATTAGAGCATTGCCCCAGTGAGTAAAGGATGATGGAGACTATGATTCCCCCACAAGTCGGGATGAAACTCCGGATGAAAAAAAAAGAGAAGGCAAAAAAAAAGAGAAAAAAATGAGAGAAAAAGAGAGAAGGGGCAATGTTACTATCCTTTTACCACACTTGTGCTTCAAAGTAGCACCATGTTCTTCATATAGAGAGCCTCTTGAGTTATCACTTCCATATACTAGTGGGAATTTTCATTATAGAACTTGGCTTGTATATTCCAACGATGGGCTTCCTCAAATGCCCTAGATCTTCATGAGCAAGCAAGTTGGATGCACACCCACTTAGTTTCTTTTGTTGAGCTTTCATACACTTATAGCTCTTAGTGCATCTGTTGCATGGCAATCCCTACTCCTCGCATTGACATCAATTGATGGGCATCTCCATAGCCCGTTGATTAGCCGCGTCGATGTGAGACTTTCTCCTTTTTTGTCTTCTCCACATAACCTCCATCATTATATTCTATTCCACCTATAGTGCTATATCCATGGCTTGCACTCATGTATTGCGTGAGGGTTGAAAAAGTTGAAGCGCGTTAAAAAGTATGAACCAATTGCTCGGCTTGTCATCGGGGTTGTGCATGATGGGGGCATTTTGTGTGACGAAAATGAAGCATGGCCAAACTGTATGATTTTGTAGGGATAAGCTTGCTTTGGCCTTGTTGTTTTGAAAAGACATGATTGATTGGTACGCTCGAAGTATTATTGTTTTTATGTCAAATGATAGACTATTGCTTTGAATCACTCGTGTCTTAATATTGATGCCATGATTAGACATATGATCAAGATTATGCTAGGTAGCATTCCACATCAAAAATTATTCTTTTTTTATCATTTACCTACTCGAGGACGAGCAGGATTTAAGCTTGGGGATGCTGATACGTCTCCGTCGTATCTATAATTTTTGATTGTTCCATGCCAATATTATTCACTTTCATATACTTTTTGGCAACTTTTTATATTATTTTTGGGACTAACATATTGATCCAGTGCCCAGTGCCAGTTCCTGTCTGTTGCATGTTTTATGTTTCGCAGAATATCCATATCAAACGGAGTCCAAACGGGATAAAAACGGACGGACCTTATTTTTGGAAAATATGGAAAATTCCAGAAGAAAAATCCACGCAAGACGGTGCCCGAGGTGGTCACGAGGCAGGGGGTGCGCCCCTCCCCCCTGGGCGCGTCGCCTACCCTCGTGAGCCCACCGTAAGGCGGTTGATGCTCTTCTTTTGCCGCAAGAAAGATAATATTCGGAAAGAAATCACAGAAAAGGTTTCAGGCCAATGGGAGTTACGGATCTCCATATATATGAGAAACGGTGAAACAGAGCCAGAACAGAACACAGAAACAGAGAGATAGATCCAATCTCGGAGGGGCTCTCGCCCCTCCCAAGCCATGGGAGCCAAGGAACAAAGGGGAAACCCTCCTCCCATCTAGGGAGGAGGCAAAGGAAGAAGAAGAAGAAGGAGGGGGGCTCTCTCCCCCTCGCTTCCGGTGGCGCCGGAACGCCGCCGGGGGCCATCATCATCACCGCGATCTTCACCAACACCACTGTCATCTTCACCAACATCTCCATCACCTTCCCCCCTCTATCTACAGCGGTCCACTCTCCCGCAACCCGCTGTACCCTCTACTTGAACATGGTGCTTTATGCTTCATATTATTATCCAATGATGTGTTGCCATCCTATGATGTCTGAGTAGATTTCTATTGTCCTATCGGTGATTGATGAATTGCTATGATTGGTTTGAGTTGCATATTTTATTGGTGCTGTCCTATTGTGCCCTCCGTGTCGCGCAAGCGTGAGGGATTCCCGCTGTAGGGTTTGCAATATGTTTACGATTTGCTTATGGTGGGTGGCGTGAGTGACAGAAACACAGACCCGAGTAAGTAGGTTGTTTGCGTATGGGATAAAGGGGACTTGATACTTTAATGCTATGGTTGGGTTTTTACCTTAATGAATCTTTAGTAGTTGCAGATGCTTGCTAGAGTTCCAATCATAAGTGCATATGATCCAAGTAGAGAAAGTATGTTAGCTTATGCCTCTCCCTCAAATAGAATTGCAATAACGATTATCGGTCTAGTAACATAGTCAGTTGCCTAGGGACAATTCCACAACTCCTATCACCACTTTTCCATACTCGCTATATTTACTTTAGTTGTGTCTTTACCTTAACAGCCCCTAGTGTTATTTTCGTGCTCTTTACTTTCTTGCAAGCCTATCCAAAAACACCTACAAAGTACTTCGAGTTTTATACTTGTTCTAGGTAAAGCGAACGTCAAGCGTGCGTAGAGTTGTATCGGTGGTCGATAGAACTTGAGGGAATATTTGTTCTACCTTTAGCTCCTCGTTGGGTTCGACACTCTTAATTATCGAAAGAGGATACAATTGATCCCCTATACTTGTGGGTTATCAATGAGTTGCCGACGGTTCTTTGGTCAATCAGGACGACACCAAATCGAGCCACCGGCCAGACACCCTTTGCTCTGGTATACGGGGCAGAAGCAGTTATCCCCACTGAACTCATATACGGGTCACCTCGAGTGCTCGCTTATGATGAGCTTGAGCAAGAGCAACTGCGGCAAGATGACGCACTGCTCGTTGAGGAAGATCGTCTTCGGGCGGCTGTGAGAGCAGCACGCTACCAGCAAGCCTTGCACCGCTACCATAGCCGCAAGGTTCATGCCCGAAGCCTCGAGTTAGGCGACCTTGTCCTTCGGCGCGTTCAATTGGCCAAGAATTCCAACAAGTTGACGCCAAAGTTGGAAGGCCCTTACCGGGTAATACGAGTCACCAGGCCCGGCGCTATCCGCCTGGAGATCGAAGATGCCGTTCCGGTGAGTAACTCCTGGAACATTGAGCATCTTCACAAGTTTTACCTATAAGGCGCGGCTTGCCGGGCCTCCCGGCAAGCCACCTTTTGTACAAGCATTGCTAATGATGCATGTAACCTTTCGTACAAAGCCAGGCGCAGACCCTGAGCATAAATAAATGAAGCGCTGGCGCCCTAAGTTATAGCATGCATGCTAGGTCGAGTCTCGTCCTTGGTTAGGGTTGATAGTGCTTAGCGGCGACTAACCCCTAGCCTAGAGGTCGAGTGTGCGTCCCTTTGTCGTTCTTTCGTCTTCTTTGGTTCGCAGGACTCACACGTATCCTTGCCGGACCACTTAAGGACGAAAATGAGAAGGAGGATGGACCAGCATCTAGACCCCGGCGAGCCAGTATCACCGGGGGCTACAAGAGCAAAGATCCACCCACGGCAAACCAAAGTTGCCGGGGGCTACATCTTCAGATAAGTTCTTCATCCCTTATCATGCATTCCCTTTTGGACTGAGGCATGTGAAACCTCATTTTTCCTAAAAGCTACCGTGCTCCCCAAACTCTAGGCCCTAGGACTCGTTCCTGGGGCCAGGTTTGATCGTAGTCGCGGCAGCAAAAGGATGAAACGAGGAGCCCGAACCCGCCTCATCCCTGCCTCCGCCAAAGGCGTGAGAAAGGTCGAGTGAGGTGGAGAGACAGCAAGGCCTGTTGCCGGGCAAGGAAATGTTTATCTTGGAGATGTCAAGGATTTACTCCTTGTCGTGGGTTCTACCCGCAAACAAATGGCCCGGCAAACATCCCTTTTTCATTAAAAACATTCCATTCAGGTATAGTCCGTAGGGAATGAAACACATGAATGATGGGATTACAAGTTCTAAATTCAGCTAAGGCCCGAAGGCTTACAAACTAAAAAGAGATAAGATGCCCGTAATCCCTTCCATGTCCCTCTCCTCAGGAGGCAGGTCAAGGAGGCGAAAAGGACAAAAAGGACGCCTAGGCGAGGTACGAGCGGCTGAAGGCACCAGGAAAACATCCCGGCGGCCACCTCCGCGGGAAGCTGGTGGTGATGATGACGGTAGAAGGGCTGGAAGACGAGGCGGCAAAGCCGGCGATACACGACGAAGGCGTCGGTGCCCGCGTACTCCGAGCCGACGGCCCTCCATCCGCCTTCTTCGCCCTCCCACACTTCCTACACCAGCCACCCTGGGAGACAGCCGCGAGGAGTTGGTGGGGGCTCGGTGCAGATGCTGCTGCTGCCAATATCGCCCCAGGATAATGGGAACGACGCCTAGTCGGACCCGTCATCCTGTCGCCTACCATCCTCGTCGCCGCTGTCGCTGTCCTCCTCGTCGCCCTCGCCAGAGGAGGAATCTTCATCGTCGGAGGAGCTCTCCACGCAGCACTTCAGGCGAGTTCCGAAATCACCAAAGACCTTGACGGAGAGAAGGCCACCCTCCATCAGTTTAAAATGGAGAGTGAACCCCTCCGCCAGGCGGTAGATATAAGAAAATGTCTTCCATCCCCGGCCAAGATACATTACTTGAGGAGCGGGGAAGTCGACGCGGACCCGCGTGCCGCCGATCCCGCAGCCCCTCATATGCAGCCGCAGTAACTCCGGCGGATTCAGCTCCATCTCCCGCGCGAATGGAGTCGGGAGACGAAGGCGACGACGAGGCGGCCGGCGCAGCCTAACGAAGAACTCGCAAGGGTCGTCCCCAGCATGGCCCTCCGCAGGAGGAGAAACCACTGACGGAGGCGAGGCCGGCGCGCCCCCCCGTCCTCCTCTTCCCCGAGCGCCTCGGCCTCGCCCCCTCCCTATTCCCCTTGCGGTTGGCTCTGCCACCGCAGGCGCGGGAGAAAGAGGGACGCGTTGTCGAGCGGCGACCCTCGCCGCCACCATTGAAGGACCAGGGTTCCCTCTCTCCATGGCGAATGGAAGGGAGGGGAGCAAAAGCTGAAGAAGGAAGGAGATGAAGGAATGCAGGACGCCATCCCCTCCCGCTCTTTATAAAGGGGCGGGGTGGGGGATCGGCCGCCCCACTCCGCCAATCAAGACGGGGAAGGCGTAGGAACTGGGATCGACCCGCTGCCCCAGCCCGTGACGGCCCGGTTTTCCGCCTCCATCGATTGCCACCCCAAGCGCATGGGCGCCGCGTGGCGAGCGTGCAGGACCAAGCCAACGGGTGAGGCGACCTCTCCCCACCCCGCGATCGAAGGGAGTGGACGCCTTGAAAACTATGCCTCGTCCCCGTTCAGTAAATGGGCCGCGCCTCCACGCCTCCCTCCGTTTATGGGGAAGGCGCGAACCACCCCTTTACTACGACGTGACGCATGCGTGCCGAGCTCAGCCCCACGCATGCCGCCCACGTCACGCACGCCTCCCCACGCCGCGCCACGCGCAGGACGCATGGGAAGCACAGCACGCGAAGAAACTTACCGCGGTAAAAAACCGCCCCGCCTGCCCGCGCACCGTTTTTGGGCCTAGCCCAACAATGCGTTGCGCTTATGTGTGGCCCAGGCCCGGGGGCTCCTGTCGGTGTACAAAAAGAGGGGTACACTTTTTGTACCCCTATGACTGTGCACGGGCAGTCTGAGCCACGGGCGCCGCCACACCGAGCACGGCAAGGGAGGTAAAACCAAGGTAAGGTCGAAGCTGAAGAGGAGCAGAACGACGCCAAGACTAAGACCACAAAGAGCAAAGGGAACGGAGCAGACCCCCCCGGCAATATCCTTGCCGGGGGCAGCTTTAACTAGCCCGGCAAGATCCTTGCCGTGGCAGCCCGCCCCACGCCTATGGAGCGAGGTCGCCCTTGAGTCCACTGCCCCATGGGGCAAGGATTTGGGAGACATCCCCGCGGTGGCATGCATATCTTTATGAAGACATTCAAGACCAGATACCCACTTAAGAAGGTGATGACCCTTGGCGGGATTCCAGCCAAGGAGGACCACAAGGCCCCCGGCAAGAGCCTTGTCGGGGATGACGGCGAGCGCCACAACAAGACCCTTGCCAAGGACACCCATGGGGCCACCATCAGGCCCGCACCAGTCGCGCCTCCACCGCTGTTCGCATGCAGCTGCCGACCCAACCAGTTGGGCAGGCGCCTGCGTGGTGGCATACAGATCTTCGTGGAGACCCGCCACTACGCCACCTCAGCTGCTTGCCTGCCTACATGGCACCACAAGCACCGCTGGCCAGGGCGCGTGTCAACACCAGAAGGAGCGGCGACGGACGAGACAGGGCTCTCCCCCGTCCCCGATAAAGCAAGGACAGCTAAGCAAGGCGCATTAAATGCGCCTTGTCATGTATTGCGAGGGATAAACTCGCATTACTGTACCCTTTCCACCTCCTGGGTGCCACTGTGGCAGCCGCTTTCTTATAAAAGGAGGCCCGAGGCGACCAGGGGAGGGATTCGGCTTTTTGGAGCTCCTCACACCCCATAGCTAGCTCAAGAACACAGATATACAATCCACAAAAGCAGTAGTAGGGTTTTACGCATCCTCGCGGCCCGAACCTGGATAAACGAACCGTGTGCTACCTGTTTGATCCGCTCTTCTCACGACCCCCGCGGCCCGCAACCGTAGTAGGGATTCCTGTGATCCCATAGGTGTCGTTTCCCACCGACAGCAGAATAGGTCTCTAATATTTGCTCCTTTTCCAGCCTAGAAATCCAGCTGCCGTCATTCCCCCTCTTCATGTAAACCTTGTAAAATAAGAGAGAATAGCCATAAGTATTGTGACATAACGTGAAATAACAGCCCATAATGCAATAAATATCAATATGAAAGCATGATGCAAAATGGACGTATCAACTCCCCCAAGCTTAGACCTCGCTTGTCCTCAAGCGAAAAGCCGATAACAATAAATATGTCCTCATGTTTAGAGGTAGAGGTGTCGATAAAAATAAGATACGGACATGAAGGCATCATGATTATTCTCATAACAGCAACTTATATAGATTTTGTCATATGATTACTTATGTTCAAGTGATGATCTTTTCACAATGCAAAAGTATGAATCAGAAACCTTATTGAGAATCAACAAACTATAATCTCAGTCATTGAAACAATTGCAATTTATCATAACACCGGAAAGAGTCTATGTCAGAGCTTAAAAGCAAGTCCACATACTCAACTATCATCTAGTCCTTCATAATTGCTAACACTCACGCAATACTTGTGGTTACGGAGTTTTAATCGGACACAGAGAAAGATAGGGGCTTATAGTTTTGCCCCACAACCTTTTACCTCAAGGGTAATGTCAACAATAATAATTGATGCTCCTCTACATCCAATTAGATATATATATCATGTTCTTTCCAACATGCTGGGCTTGCCAAAGGTAAAATGAAAAAGGAAAGGTGAAGATCACTGTGACTCTTGCATAAGGTAGAGGATAATAATAAAAGATAGGCCCTGCGCAGAGGGAAGCAAAGGTTGCCATGCGCTTTTATGGTTGGATGCACAAAATATCAATGCAAAAGAACGTCACTTTATATTGCCCCTTGTGATATGAACCTTTATTATGCAGTCCGTCGCTTTTATTACTTCCACATCACAAGATCGTATAAAGCTTATTTCTCCCACACCAATCAATCATACATATTTAGAGCAAATTTTATTTCTTTGCACCGATGACAACTTACTTGAAGGATCTTACTCAATCCATAGGTAGATATGGTGGACTCTCATGGCAAAACTGGTTTTAGGGTATTTGGAAGCACAAGTAGTATCTCTACTTGGTGTTGAGAATTTGGCTAGCATGAGGGGGAAAGGCAAGCTCAACATGTTAGAGGATCCATGACAACATACTTTATCTCAGATATAAGAAAACATAACTCATTATGTTGTCTTCCTTGTCCAACATCAACTCTTTAGCATGTCATATTTTAATGAGTGCTTCCAATCATAAAAGATGTCAATGATAATATATCTATATGTGAAACCTCTCTTTCCTTATTACTTCCTATTAATTGCAACGATGACCAAAGCTATGTCTGCCAACTCCCAACAACTTTTAATCATCATACTCTTTCTGTGTGAAGTCATTACTCTCAATAAGATCAATATGAACTTTTGTTTCTTTTTATTCTTTTCTTCTTTTCTTTTATTCACCCAAGATCATGGCAAAATAATCAAGCCCTTGACTCAACACTAATCTTTATTATATATAGCTCACGGACTCGATTACATAGAGAGAGATCATAAGGCAAAACTCAAAACTAGATCATGCCATAAACTTTATTCTACTAGATCAAAATACTACTAATAGGATCGAACTAAGAAAAATGGTAAAGGTAGGAGATGTGATTGTGATACGATAACCGGGGCACGTCCCCCAAGCTTGGCAGTTGCCAAGGGGAGTGCCCATACCCATGTGATTATGTCTCCTTTGTCGGTGAAGAAGGTGGGGGTGACGGATAGTCGCACATCGAGCGTAAGAGGTCCTCCAGCTTGCGGATAATGCCCTTGAGTGCAACAATATGATCCTTCAACAATATATTTTCACTTGTGAGATACCTGTTCTGTATACGAGCTAACTCAATCATCTTGAAAGCTTCGATCTCAGTTGGGGTAAGAAGATTATGATCAAGTTGAATGATGTCTTTTGTTGCACGAGCTTGGTTTTCCGTGGCCTTCTTGATCCCTTCATACTTGTTGATCTCCATGGGTTCTTCCCTCTTCAGCTCTATCTTCACTAGCCAAGCATCCTTATCACCATTGTTGGAGGAGGGTGACGTCATGATAACCTAGATCTGTCAGAAAAACAGCTCGAAACAAGAACAAAGGAGATTTGCATGATACGGGAGTCAAAACCTTCGGGAGTATATATAATGAATTTTTACCGACCAAAATACGTATCGTACAAGAAAACGGAGTCCGGAGGGCACACGAGGTGCTCACGTGGTAGGGGGCGCGCCCTAGGGAGGGGGGCCGCCCACCACCCTCGTGAGGCCCTCGTGTCCTTCCCGGACTGGTACTTATTTTTCTATTTTTCTAAATATTCCAAAACAGAGAAATATTGCCTTAAAAATTGTTTGGGAGTCGGTTTAGTTACCGTACCACATACCTATTCCTTTTCAGAGTCTGAAACAGTCTGGAAATTGTCCCTTATGTATTCCTCCGGGGTTACAATTTCAACAATATTGGTTTCTACATTTATGGGATTACCTGATATATAATGTTTGATTCTTTGACCGTTTACCACCTTCGGATTTGTGCCTTCGAAGTTGTTGATTTTTATGGCACCGGAACGATAGACCTCCTCGATAACGTAGGGGCCTTCCCATTTAGAGAGAAGTTTTCCTGCAAAAAATCTTAAACAAGAGTTGTATAGCAATACATAATCACCTACATTAAACTCATGCTTTTGTATCCTCTTGTCATCCCATCTTTTAACTTTTTCTTTAAACAACTTGGCATTTTCATATGCTTGGGTTCTCCATTCATCAAGTGAGCTAATATCAAATAACCTCTTCTCACCGGCAAGTTTGAAATCATAGTTGAGCTCTTTAATAGCCCAATATGCCTTATGCTCTAGTTCGAGAGGTAAGTGACATGCTTTTCCATAAACCATTTTATACGGAGACATACCCATAGGATTTTTATATGCAGTTCTATAAGCCCATAATGCATCATCAAGTTTCTTGGACCAATTCTTTCTAGACCTATTGACAGTCTTTTGCAAAATTAATTTGAGCTCTCTATTGCTCAATTCTACTTGACCACTAGACTGCGGGTGATAAGGGGATGCAATTCTATGATTAACGTCATACTTAGCAAGCATTTTACGGAAAGCACCATGAATAAAGTGTGAACCACTGTCAGTCATTAAATATCTAGGGACTCCAAAACTCGGAAAAATAACTTCTTTAAGCATTTTAATAGAAGTGTTATGATCAGCACTACTAGTAGGAATAGCTTCTACCCACTTGGTAACGTAATCAACAACAACTTAAAATATGTGTATATCCATTAGAGGCAGGAAAAGGTCCCATATAATCAAAGCCCCAAACATCAAATGGTTCAATAACGAGTGAATAATTCATAGGCATTTCTTGACGTCTACTAATATTACCAATTCTTTGACATTCATCACAAGACAAAACAAACTTACGGGCATCCTTGAAGAGAGTAGGCCAATAAAAACCGGATTGCAATACCTTATGTGCAGTTCTGTCTCTAGCGTGGTGTCCTCCATAAGCTTCGGAGTGGCACTTGCGTAGGATCTGTTCTTGTTCATGCTCAGGTACACAACATCTAACAACACCATCTATTCCTTCTTTATAAAGATGTGGGTCATCCCAAAAGTAATGTCTCAAATCATAAAATAACTTTTTCTTTTGTTGGTATGTGAAGCTAGGTGGTATGAATTTAGCAACTATGTAATTAGCATAATCAGCATACCATGGAGTACTACGAGAAGTATTTATGACATTTAATTGTTCATCAGGAAAGCTATCATCAATGGGTAGTGGGTCATCAAGAACATTCTCTAACCTAGATAAGTTGTCTGCAACGGGGTTCTCAGCTCCTTTTCTATCGACAATATGCAAATCAAATTCTTGTAGCAAGAGAACCCATCTAATAAGTCTAGGTTTAGCATCTTTCTTTTCCATAAGATATTTAATAGCAGCATGATTAATGTGAATAGTTACTTTAGAATCAACAATATAAGGTCTGAACTTATCACAAGCAAATACAACTGCTAAAAGTTCCTTTTCGGTAGTAGCATAATTTCTTTGAGCATTGTCTAGAGTCTTACTAGCATAATGGATAACATTTAATTTCTTATCAACTCTTTGCCCTAAAACAGCACCTACGGCATAATCACTAGCATCACACATAATTTCAAAGGGTAAATTCGAATCAGGTGGCTGAACAACAGGTGCAGAGACTAATGCTTTCTTAAGTATCTCAAATGCTTCTACACAATCATCATCAAAGACAAATGGTACATCTTTTTGTAATAAATTAGTCAGAGGCCGAGAGATTTTTGAGAAGTCCTTAATGAACCTCCTATAAAATCCGGCGTGACCAAGGAAACTTCTTATACCTTTGATGTCCTTGGGACATGGCATTTTTTCAATAGCATCAACCTTGGCTTTATCAACTTCAATACCTCTTTCAGAAACTTTATGCCCCAAGACAATACCTTCATTAACCATAAAGTGGCACTTTTCCCAATTCAAGACAAGATTAGTTTCTTCGCATCTCTGCAAAACTCGATCAAGATTGCTCAAGCAATCATCAAAAAAGGAACCATAGACGGAAAAGTCATCCATGAAAACCTCACAAATCTTTTCACAAAAGTCAGAGAATATAGCCATCATGCATCTTTGAAAGGTAACAGGTGCATTACATAAACCAAAAGGCATACGTCTATAAGCGAAAGTACCAAAAGGGCATGTAAAAGTAGTATTTGATTGATCTTTAGCCGACACAGGTATTTGAGAGAAACCAGAATAACCATCTAGAAAGCAATAATGTGTATGTTTGCATAATCTTTCTAGCATTTGATCAATAAAAGGTAAGGGGTAATCATCTTTCTTAGTAGCCTTATTTAATTTGCGGAAATCAATTACCATCCTATAACCTGTGATAATTCTTTGTGGAATCAATTCATCTTTATCATTAGGAACAACAGTAATACCTCCCTTCTTAGGAACACAATGGACATGACTTACCCACTGACTATCAGCAACGGGATAAATTATACCTGCCTCCAGAAGCTTGAGTATTTCTTTTCTTACCACTTCTTTCATTTTAGGATTCAAACGTCGTTGATGATCACGAACTAGTTTGACATCTGCTTCCAAATTTATTTTATGTTGACATAGAGTGGAACTAATTCCCTTAATATCATCAAGAGTATATCCAATAGCAGCACGATGCTTCTTCAGAGTTTTCAATAATCTTTCTTCTTCATGCTCTGAAAGGTTAGCACTAATAATAACAGGATATATCTTCTTTTCATGAAGATAAGCATATTTAAGATTATCAGGCAACGGTTTAAGCTCAAACACGAGATCACCCTTGGGTGGAGGAGGATCCCCTAGGATTTCAACAGGCAAATTGTGTTGCAGAATAGGTTCCTGTTTAAAGAATACTTCATCTATTTCCCTTCTTTCATTCATGAACATATCATTTTCATGGTCTAGCAAATAGTGTTCTAAAGGATCTCTAGGAGGTACGACAATAGAAGCAAGACCAATAATTTCATCCTTACTAGGCAATTCTTCCTCACGATGTTGTTTACTGAATTTAGAAAAATTAAACTCATGAACCATATCATCCAAGCCAATAGTAACAACATTCTTTTCGCAGTCCATCTTAGCATTAATAGTGTTCAAGAAGGGTCTACCAAATATAATGGGACAAAAACTATCTTGTGGAGAAGTGAGAACAAGACAATCAACAGGATATTTAGTTTTCCCACACAAGACTTCAACATCTCTAACAATCCCAATTGGTGAAATAGTATCTCTATTGGCAAGTTTAGACATCAATACCTTCTAACTCAGCAGGTGCAATTTCATGCTTAATTTCTTCGTACAAAGTATGTGGTATAACACTAGCACTAGCACCCATATCACATAAGCCATGATAACAATGATCTCCTATTTTAACAGAAATAACAGACACGCCTACCATAGGTCTATGTTTATCTTTAGCACAAGGTTTAGCAATTCTAGCAGTTTCACCGTTGAACTGAATAACATGCCCATCAATATTATCAGACAAGAGATCTTTAACAATAGCAATATTAGGTTCTACTTTAACTTGCTCAGGAGGTGTATAGGTTCTAATATTGCTTTTACGAACAACAGTTGAAGCTTTCGCATGATCCTTTATTCTAACAGGGAAAGGTGGTTTCTCAACATAAGAAGTAGGAACAATTTGATCATTATAAGTGACAGTCTTTTCTTCAACTTTAATAGGTGCAACTAATTTTACTTCTATGGGAGGATGATATTTAAACCACTTCTCCTTAGGGAGATCAACATAAGTAGCAAAAGATTCACAGAAAGAAGCTACTATCTCAGAGTCAAGTCCATATTTAGTGCTAAACTAACAGAAAATATCGGTATCCATAAAAGATTTAACACAATCAAACTCAGGTGTCATACCTGACTCCTTACCTTCGTCGAGGTCCCGATCTTCAGAGTTGCGTTTAGTTCTATCCAGTAAGTCCCATTTGAATTCAATAGTCTTCATCATAAAAGAGCCAGCAGAAGAAGTATCGAGCATGGTGCGATTGTTTGCAGAAAGCCGAGCACACAAATTTTGAATAATTGTTTCCCTTGGAAACCCATGATTGGGGCATGAATATAACATTCATTTAAGCCTCCCCCAAGCTTGAGCGATGCTTTCTCCTTCGCGAGGCCAGAAATTATATATATAATTGCGATCACGGTGAACAAGATGCATAGGGTAATACTTTTGATGAAATTCCAATTTCAATCTTTTATAATTCCATGATCTCGTATCATCACATAGCCTATACCATGTCAATGCGTCTCCCTTCAAAGATAAAGGGAAGACCTTCTTCTTAGCAACATCATCGGGTATACATGCAAGCTTAAATAACCCACAAACTTCATCCACATATATTAAGTGCTCATCAGGATGCTTTGTTCCATCTCCTGTAAAGGGATTAGCTAGCAGTTTTTCCATCATACCTGAAGGAAATTCAAAAGGAGTTTCATTTTCAATAGGTTTAGTAGGTTGAGGAGAAACTCTTTGCTCTACTGGACGGGGTGAAGATACCCCGAACAAGCCCCTCAGAGAATTACTTTCCATAGTAACAAGTGACAATAAATTTCAGCACACTATATAAAATTTTCCTTACCAAATTCCACCTACCAAAGGCGCTACACTCCCCGGCAACGGCGCCAGAAAAGATTCTTGATGACCCACAAGTATAGGGGATCTATCGTAGTCCTTTCGATAAGTAAGAGTGTCGAACCCAACGAGGAGCAGAAGGAAATGATAAGCGGTTATCAGCAAGGTATTCTCTGCAAGTACTGAAATAAGTGGTAACAGATAGTTTTGTGACAAGATAAATTGTAACGAGCAACAAGTAACAAAAGTAAATAAAGTGCAGCAAGGTGGCCCAATCTTTTTTGTAGCAAAGGACAAGCCTGGACAAACTCTTATATAAGGTAAAGCGCTCCCGAGGACACATGGGAATATCGCCAAGCTAGTTTTCATCACGTTCATATGATTCGCGTTCGATACTTTGATAATTTGATATGTGGGTGGACCGGTGCTTGGGTGCTGTTCTTAATTGAACAATCATCCCACTTATGATTAACCTCTAGTGCAAGCATCCGCAACTACAACAAAAGTATTAAGGTAAACCTAACCATAGCATGAAACATATGGATCCAAATCAGCCCCTTACGAAGCAACGCATAAACTAGGGTTTAAGCTTCTGTCACTCTAGCAACCCATCATCTACTTATTACTTCCCAATGCCTTCCTCTAGGCCCAAATAATGGTGAAGTGTTATGTAGTCGACGTTCACATAACACCACTAGAGGCTAGACAATATACATCTTATCAAAATATCAAACGAATACCAAATTCACATGACTACTAATAGCAAGACTTCTCCCTTGTCCTCAAGAACAAACGTAACTACTCACAAAGCATATTCATGTTCATAATCAGAGGGGTAATAATATGCATATAGGATCTGAACATATGATCTTCCACCAAATAAACCAACTAGCATCAACTACAAGGAGTAATCAACACTACTAGCAACCTACTAGCACCAATCCCGGACTTTGAGACAAGAATTGGATACAAGAGATGAACTAGGGTTTGGAGATGAGATGGTGCTAGTGAAGATGTTGATGGAGATTGCCCTGTCCCGATGAGAGGAGCATTGGTGATGATTTCCCCCTCCCAGAGGAAAGTATCTCCTGCAGAATAGCTCTGCCGGAGCCCTAGATTGGTTCCGCCAAGGTTCCGCCTCGTGGCGGCGGAGTCTCGTCCCGAAAGGTTGCCTCTGGTTTTTTTTCATCGAAAGACTTCATATAGCAGAAGATGGACGTCGGAGACCCACCAGGGGGCCCACGAGGTAGGGGGCGCGCCCTAGGAGGGGGCACGCGCCCCCCACCCTCGTGAGCAGGGTGTGGGCCCCCTGGTCTTCATCTTTGGTGAGGATTTTTCTTTGTTTCTTTTAAGATATTCCGTGGAGTTTCAGGACTTTTGGAGTTGCGCAGAATATGTCTCTAATATTTGCTCCTTTTCCAGCCTAGAAATCCAGCTGCCGACATTCCCCCTCTTCATGTAAACCTTGTAAAATAAGAGAGAATAGCCATAAGTATTGTGACATAACGTGAAATAACAGCCCATAATGCAATAAATATCGATATAAAAGCATGATACAAAATGGACGTATCAACTCCCCCAAGCTTAGACCTTGCTTGTCCTCAAGCGAAAAGCCGATAACAACAAATATGTCCTCATGTTTAGAGGTAGAGGCGTCGATAAAAATAAGATACGGACATGAAGGCATCATGATTATTCTCATAACAGCAACTTATATAGATTTTGTCATATGATTACTTATGTTCAAGTGATGATCTTTTCACAATCCAAAAGTATGAATCAGAAACTTTATTGAGAATCAACAAACTATAATCTCAGTCATTGAAACAATTGCAATTTATTATAACATCGGAAAGAGTCTATGTCAGAGTTTAAAAGCAAGTCCACATACTCAACTATCATCTAGTCCTTCATAATTGCTAACACTCACGCAATACTTGTGGTTACGGAGTTTTAATCGGACACAGAGAAAGATAGGGGCTTATAGTTTTGCCCCACAACCTTTTACCTCAAGGGTAATGTCAACAATAATAATTCATGCTCCCCTACATCCAATTAGATATATATATATATATATATATATATATATATATATATATATATATATCATGTTCTCTCCAACATGCTGGGCTTGCCAAAGGATAAAATGAAAAAGGAAAGGTGAAGATCACTGTGACTCTTGCATAAGGTAGAGGATAATAATAAAAGATAGGCCCTTCGCAAAGGGAAGCAGAGGTTGCCATGCGCTTTTATGGTTGGATGCACAAAATATCAATGCAAAAGAACGTCACTTTATATTGCCCCTTGTGATATGTACCTTTATTATGCAGTCCGTCGCTTTTATTACTTCCACATCACAAGATCGTATAAAGCTTATTTCTCCCACACCAATCAATCATACATATTTAGAGCAATTTTTATTGCTTTGCACCGATGACAACTTACTTGAAGGATCTTACTCAATCCATAGGTAGATATGGTGGACTCTCATGGCAAAACTGGTTTTAGGGTATTTGGAAGCACAAGTAGTATCTCTACTTGGTGTTGAGAATTTGGCTAGCATGAGGGGGAAAGGCAAGCTCAACATGTTAGAGGATCCATGACAACATACTTTATCTCAGATATAAGAAAACATAACTCATTATGTTGTCTTCCTTGTCCAACATCAACTCTTTAGCATGTCATATTTTAATGAGTGCTTCCAATCATAAAAGATGTCAATGATAATATATCTATATGTGAAACCTCTCTTTCCTTATTACTTCCTATTAATTGCAACGATGACCAAAGCTATGTCATTACTCTCAATAAGATCAATATGAACTTTTGTTTCTTTTTAATCTTTTCTTCTTTTCTTTTATTCACCCAAGATCATGGCAAAATAATCAAGCCCTTGACTCAACACTAATCTTTATTATATATATAGCTCACGGACTCGATTACATAGAGAGAGATCATAAGGCAAAACTCAAAATTAGATCATGCCATAAACTTTATTCTACTAGATCAATATACTACTAATAGGATCAAACTAAGAAAACGGTAAAGGTAGGAGATGTGATTGTGATACGATACCGGGGCACCTCCCCAAGCTTGGCAGTTGCCAAGGGGAGTGCCCATACCCATGTGATTATGTCTCCTTTGTCGGTGAAGAAGGTGGGGGTGACGGATAGTCACACATCGAGCGTAAGAGGTCCTCCAGCTTGCAGATAATGCCCTTGAGTGCAACACTATGCTCCGTCAACAATATTTTTTCACTTGTGAGATACCTGTTCTGTATACGAGCTAACTCAATCATCTTGAAAGCTTCGATCTCAGTTGGGGTAAGAAGATTATGATCAAGTTGAAGGATGTCTTCTGTTGCAGGAGCTTGGTTTTCCGTGGCCTTCTTGATCCCTTCATCCTTGTTGATCTCCATGGGTTCTTCCCTCTTCAGCCCTATCTTCATTAGCCAAGCATCCTTGTCACCATTGTTGGAGGAGGGTGACATCATGATAACCTAGATCTGTGAGAAAAACAACTCGAAACAAGAACAGAGGAGATTTCTGTGATACGGGAGTCAAAACCTTTGGGAGTATATATAATGAATTTTTACCGACCAAAATACGTATCGTACAAGAAAACGGAGTCCGGAGGACACACGAGGTGCTCACGAGGTAGGGGGGCGCGCCCTAGGGAGGGGGGGGGGGCGCCCACCACCCTCGTGGGGCCCTCGTGTCCTTCCCGGACTGGTACTTATTTTTCTATTTTTCTAAATATTCCAAAACGGAGAAATATTGCCTTAAAAATTGTTTTGGAGTCGGTTTACTTACCGTACCACATACCTATTCCTTTTCGGAGTCTGAAACAATCTGGAAATTGTCCCTTATGTATTCCTCCGGGGTTATGGTTTCAAAATATTGGTTTCAACATCAATGGGATTACTTGAGATATAATATTTGATTCTTTGACCGTTTACCACCTTCGGATTTGTGCCTTCGAAGTTGTTGATTTTTATGGCACCGGAACGATAGACCTCCTCGATAACGTAGGGGCCTTCCCATTTAGAGAGAAGTTTTTCTGCAAAAAATCTTAAACGAGAGTTGTATAGCAATACATAATCACCTACATTAAACTCACGCTTTTGTATCCTCTTGTCATCCCATCTTTTAACTTTTTCTTTAAACAACTTGGCATTTTCATATGCTTGGGTTCTCCATTCATCAAGTGAGCTAATATCAAATAACCTCTTCTCACCGGCAAGTTTGAAATCATAGTTGAGCTCTTTAATAGCCAAATATGCCTTATGTTCTAGTTCGAGAGGTAAGTGACATGCTTTTCCATGAACCATTTTATACGGAGACATACCCATACGATTTTTATATGCAGTACTATAGGCCCATTACGAGAGGATTTTTATGTTCTAGTTCGAGAGGATTTTTATATGCAGTTCTATAGGCCCATTACAATGATTCTCCACTTCACTCTGAAATTCTTTGAACTTTTCAAAATGTTTCAGACTTGTGTTTCATTACCTAGATATAGCCATATCTGCTCAAATCATCTGTGAAGGTCAGAAAATAACGATACCCACCGGGTGCCTCAACACTCATTGGACCGCATACATCGGTATGTATTATTTTCAATAAGTCATTAACTTGCTCCATTTTTCCGGAGAATGGAGTCTTAATCATCTTGCCCATGAGGCATGGTTCACAAGCATCAAATGATTCATAATCAAGTGATTCCAAAAGTCCATTTGCATGGAGTTTCTTCATGCGCTTTACACCAATATGACCAAAACGGCAGTGCCACAAATATGTTACACTATCATCATCAACTTTGCATCTTTTGGCTTCAATATTATGAATACGTGTATTACTACGATCAAGATTCAATAAACCATTTACATTGGGTGTATGACCATATAAGGTTTTATTCATGTAAACAGGACAACAATTATTCTCTGACTGAAATGAATACCGTATTGCAATAAACATGATCCAATCATATTCATGCTCAATTCAAACAACAAAAAACATTTATTTAGGTTCAACACTAATCCTGAAGGTAGAGGGAGTATGCGATGGTGATCTTATCAACCTTGGAATCTCTTCCAACACACATCGTTACTTCGCCCTTGATACGTCTCCAACGTATCTATAATTTTTGATTGTTCCATGCTATTATATTATCTGTTTTGGATGTTTAATGGGCTTTATTATACACTTATATATTATTTTTGGGACTAAACTACTAACCAAAGGCCCAGTGCAAATTGCAGTTTTTTGCCTATTTCGGTGTTTCGTAGAAAAGGAGTATCAAACGGAATGAAACCTTCGGGAGAGTGATTTTTGGAACAAACACAATCCAGGTGACTTGGAGTGGACGTCAAGAAAGAAACAAGGAGGCCATGAGGCAGGGAGGCGCGCCCAGGGGGGTAGGCGCGCCCCCACCCTCGTGGGCCCCTCGTGGCTCCCCTGATCGACTTCTTTCGCCTATATATACTCATATACCCCGAAAACATCCGAGAGCACCACGAAACCCTATTTCCACCACTTCAACCTTCTGTACCCGTGAGATCCCATCTTGGGGCCTTTTCCGGTGCTCCGCCGGAGGGGGAATCGATCATGAAGGGCTTCTACATCAACACCATAGCCTCTCCGATGATGTGTGAGTAGTTTACCACAGACCTTCGGGTCCATAGTATTAGCTAGATGTCTTCTTCTCTCTCTTTGGATCTGAATATAAAGTTCTCCTCGATTATCTTGGAGATCTATTCGATTTAATTATTTTTGCGGTGTGTATGTCGAGATCCGATGAATTGTGGGTTTATGATCAAGATTACATATGAACAATATTTGGTTCTTCTCTGAATTCTTATATGTATGATTAGTTATCTTTGCAAGTCTCTTCGAATTATCAGTTTGGTTTGGCCTACTAGATTGATCTTTCTTGCAATGGGAGAAATGCTTAGATTTGGGTTCAATCTTGCGGTGTCCTTTCCCAGTGACAACATGGGCAACAAGGCACGTATTGTATTGTTGCCATCGAGGATAAAAATATGGGGTTTATATCATATTGCTTGAGTTTATCCCTCTACATCATGTCATCTTGCCTAATGCATTACTCTGTTCTTATGAACTTAATACTCTAGATGCATGCTGGATAGCGATCGATGTGTGGAGCAATAGTAGTAGATGTAGAATTGTTTCGGTCTACTTGTCGCAGATGTGGTGCCTATATACATGATCATGCCTAGATATTCTCATAATTATGCACTTTTCTATCAATTGCTCGACAGTAATTTGTTCACCCACCGTAATACTTATGCTATCTTGAGAGAAGCCACTAGTGAAACCTATGGCCCCCGGGTCTATTTTCCATCATATAAGTTTCCAATCTATTTTATTTTGCAATCTTTACTTTCCATTCTATATCATAAAAATACCAAAAATATTTATCTTATTATCTCTATCAGAGCTCACTTTTGCAAGTGGCCGTGAAGGGATTGACAACCCCTTTATCGCATTGGTTGCAAGGTTCTTACTTGTTTGTGTAGGTATGAGGCAACTTGTGTGTAGTCTCCTACTGGATTGATACCTTGGTTCTCAAAAACTGAGGGAAATACTTACGCTACTTTGCTGCATCACCCTTTCCTCTTCAAGGGAAAACCAACGCAATGCTCAAGAGGTAGCACCTCAACTAGTCTCTGTTCATTTTGTAACTCCTGTTTCGAGTTACTAATCTTAAAAACTAAACCGGTAACAAATACCCAGGGGCTACTATGAACACTAGTGAAGTACACATCAATAACATGTATATCAAATATACTTTTGTTCACTTTGCCATCCTTCTTACACATAAAGTATTTGGAGCACTTCCACTTCTAGTGACCATTTCCTTTGTAGTAGAAGCACTTAGTTTTAGGCTTGGGTCCAGCTTTGGGCTTCTTCCCGAGAGTGACAACTTGCTTGCCATTCTTCTTGAAGTTCCCTTTCTTTCCCTTGCCCTTTTTCTAGAAACTAGTTGTTGGGGAATGCAGTAATTTCAAAAAAAATCCTACGCACACGCAAGATCTATCACGGTGACGCATAGCAACGAGAGGGGAGAGTGTAGTCCACGTACCCTCGTAGACCGTAAGCGGAAGCGTTTATCAACGCGGTTGATGTAGTCGTACACCTTCACGATCCGTCCCGATCAAGCACCGAACGTACGGCACCTCCGCGTTCAGCACACGTTCATCTCAATGACGTCCTCGCCTTCTTGATCCAGCAAGAGGGGTGAAGTAGTAGATGAGTTCCGGCAGCATGACGGTGTGGTGGCGGTGTTGGTGAAGAACAATCTCCATAGGGCTTCGCCCAAGCACTACGAGAACTATGGCGGAGGATAAACTAGAGGGGACGGGGTTGCCGGCACACGACTTGGTGTTTCTTGATGTGTCTTGGGTTCTAGCCTTGCCCCTCTATTTATATGTTGAGCCTTGGGGTCGAAACTTGGAGTAAAAGCCTCCACAAAGTCAGTTTCACCCGAAAGGCAAGAGTCCTTCTCGGACTCTAGGGCCAGACGCCAGGCTCCCGGCGTCTGGACCCAGACGCCACGGACCCTGGCGTCTGGCCCCTGGACTCCGCAAAACTTCCTTTTGCGCTTTCCAAAAACCTTGTGGGCTTTCCCCTTTGGCCCAAATAAAGTGTTCTCGTACCCAAACATTTCAGGAAACATCTGGAACCCTTTCCGGTGAATTCTGGAACCCTTCCAGAGAATAACACTATTATCCCATATATCAATCTTTATCTCCAAACCATTCTGGAGATCCTCGTCATGTCTGTGATCTCATCCGGGACTCCGAACAACATTCGGTCACCAACATACATAAGTCATATAATACTATATCGTTAACGAACATTTAAGCATGCGGACCCTACGGGTTCGAGAACTATGTAGACATGACCGAGACACCTCTCTGGTCAATAACTAATAGCGGAACGTGGATGCCCATATTGGCTCCTACACATTCTACGAAGATCTTTATCAGTCGAACCGCATAACAACATACGTTGTTCCCTTTGTCATCGGTATGTTACTTGCCCGAGATCCGATCGTCGGTATCACCATACCTAGTTCAATCTCGTTACCGGCAAGTCTCTTTACTCGTTTCGTAATGCATCATCCTGCAACTAACTCATTAGTCACATTGCTTGCAAGGCTTATTGTGATGTGCATTACCGAGAGGGCCAGAGACACCTCTCCGACAATCGGAGTGACAAATCCTAATCTCGATCTATGCAAACTCAACAAACACCATCGGAGACACCTGTAGAGCATCTTTATAATCACCCAGTTACGTTGTGACGTTTGATAGCACACTAAGTGTTCCTCCGGTATTCAGGAGTTGCATAATCTCATAGTCAGAGGAACATGTATAAGTCATGAAGAAAGCAATAACAATAAACTAAACGATCATAGTGCTAAGCTAACAGATGGTTCTTGTCCATCACATCATTCTCTAATGATGTGATCCCGTTCATCAAATGAAAATACATGTCTATGGCTAGGAAACATAACCATCTTTGATAAACAAGCTAGTCAAGTAGAGGCATACTAGGAACACTCTATTTTGTCTATGTATTCACACATGTATCAAGTTTCCGGTTAATACAATTCTAGCATGAATAATAAAAATTTATCATGATATAAGGAAATATAAATAACAACTTCATTACTGCCTCTAGGGCATATTTCCTTCACTAGTGGTCTTGTTAATCATCAACACTTGATGTTCTTTCTTGATTTCTACCTTCGCCGATTTCAACATCGCGAAGAGCTTGGGAATCATTTTCGTCATCCCTTGCATAGTATAGTTATCATGAAGTTAGAATAAATTGGTGATAGTGATTAGAGAACTCTGTCAATCACTATATTATCTGGAAGATTAACTCCCACTTGATGCAAGCGATTGTAGTACCCAGACATTCTGAGCACATGCTCACTAGCTGCGCTATTCTCCTCCATCTTGTAGGCAAAGTACTTGTCCGAGGTCTCATGCCTCTCAACACGGGCATGAGTTTGAAATACTAATTTCAACTCTTGGAACGTCTCATATGCTCCGTGGCATTCAAAATGTTTTTATGTCCCGGTTCTAAGCTGTAAAGCATGGTGCACTAAACTCTCAAGTAGTCATCATACCGAGCTTGTCAAACGTTCATAACGTCTGCATCTGCTCCTGCAATAGGTCTGCCACCTAGCGGTGCATCAAGGACATAATTCTTCTGTGCAGCAATGAGGATAATCCTCAGATCACGGACCCAGTCCACATCATTGCTACTATCTTCTTTCGATTTAGTTTTCTCTAGAACATATTGAATATAATACAGGGGAGCTATACGCAAGCTATTGATCTACAACATAGATATGCAAATACTATCAAGACTAAGTTCATGATAAATTAAGTTCAGTTAATCATATTACTTAAGATCTCCCACTTAGATAGACATCCATCGAGTCATCTAAATGATTACGTGATCCAAATCAACTAAACCATGTCCAATCATCACGTGAGATGGAGTAGTCTTCAATGGTGAACATCTCTATGTTGATCATATCTACTATATGATTCACGTTAGACCTCTTGGTCTATTGTGTTCTGAGGCCATGTTTGTACATGCTAGCTAGGCTCGTCAAGTTTAACCCGAGTATTCCGCGTGTGCAAAACTGTCTTGCACCCGTTGTATGCGAACATAGAGTCTATCACACCCAATCATCACGTGGTGTCTCAACACGACGAACTGTCGCAACGGTGCATACTCAGGGAGAACACTTATACCTTGAAATTTTAGTTAAGGGATCATCTTATAATGCTACCGCCGTACTAAGAAAAATAAGATGCATAAAAGATAAACATAACATGCAATCAAAATATGTGAAATGATATGGCCATCATCATCTTGTGCCTTTGATCTCCATCTCCAAAGCACCGTCACGATCTCCATCGTCACTCGCTTGACACCTTGATCTCCATCATAGTGTCGTGATCGTCTCGCCAACTATTGCTTCAACAACTATCGGTAACGCATAGTGATAAAGTAAAGCAATTACATGGCGTTTGCATTTCATACAATAAAGAGACAACCATAAGGCTCCTGCAAGTTGCCGGTAACTTTTACAAAACATGATCATATCATAAAATAACGTATATCACATCATGTCTTGAACATACCACATCACAACATGCCCTGCAAAAACAAGTTAGACGTCCTCTACTTTGTTGATGCAAGTTCTATGTGGCTGCCACAGGCTTCTAGTAAGAACCGTTCTTACCTACGCATCAAAACCACAACGGTGATTTATCAAGTTTGCTGTTTTAACCTTCAACAAGGACCGGTCGCAGTCAAATTCGATTCAACTAAAGTTGGAGAAACAGACACCCGCCATCCACCTTTATGCAAAACTAGTTGCATGTCTGTCGGTGGAACTGGTCCCATGAACGTGGTCTCGTAAGGTTGGTCCGGGCCGCTTCATCCAACAATACCACCGAATCAAAATAAGACATTGGTGGTAAGCAGTATGACGATCACCGCCCACAACTCTTGTGTTCTACTTGTGCATATCATCTACGCATAGACCTGGCTCGGATGCCACTGTTGGGAAACGTAGCATACCATTTCATAAATTTCCTACACTCACGCAAGATCTATCTAGGAGATACATAACAACGAGGGGGAGAGTGTGTCTACGTACCCTTATAGACCGTAAGCGGAAGCGTTTGAAAACGCGGTTGATGTAGTCGAACTTCTTTTAGCTCCGATTGATCAAGTACCGAATGCACGTCACCTCCGAGTTGTGCACACGTTCAGCTCGGTGACGTCTCTCACCTTCTTGATCCAGCAAGACGTAGAGGTAGTAGATGAGTTCCGTCAGCATGACGGTATGGTAACGGTGATGGTGAAGTGATGTGAAGCCCTCGCAGGGCTTCGCCTAAGCACTACGAAGATATGACCGAGGGTCTAAACTGTGGAAGGGGGCGCCGCACACGGCTAGGCAATTGTCTGTTGTTTGCTAGGCTCCCCTCCTCATATATATAGGTGGGAGGGAGGGAGGAGCAGCCATAGGACATGCCCAAGTAGGAGGAATCCTACTTGGAGTCCCTCCCAAGCCGCGCGCCCCCTGCCATATATAACCGAGGTGGAAGGAAAGAGGGGGGGGGGGAGGAAGTAGGAATCCTAATCCACACTTTCCTTGCCCTCCCCTCTTTCCTTCTCCTCCTCATAGGGCTGGCCTCTATAGGGGTGCACAAGGGCTGGTGTGTTCCCTCACTTGGCCCATAAGGCCAATATCTTTGCCGGGGGTGCCCGAAACTCCTTTCCGGTGACCCGATAAGTACCTGTTACCCTCCAGAACACTTCCGGTGTCCGAATACCATCGTCCTATACATCAATCTTTGCCTATCGACCATTTCGAGACTCCTCGTCATGTCCGTGATCTCATCCGGGACTCCAAACAACATACGGTCACCAAATCACATAACTCATATAATACTAAATCGTCATGGAACATTAAGCATGCGTACCCTACGGGTTCGAGAACTATGTAGACATGACCGAGACACCTCTCCGGTCAATAACCAATAGCGGAACCTGGATGCTCATATTGGATCCTACATATTCTACGAAGATCTTTATCGGTCGAACCGTTATGACAACATATGTAATTCCCTTTGTTAATCGGTATGTTACTTGCCTGAGATTCAATCGTCGGTATCTTCATACCTACACTATTGCAGGATGCTGCTAATGTGAGACTACGATCAGAGACCCTTCGACAAAACTCTGTGCGATCCAATAATCGCAAACGGTGGTGTAAAAAATAGTCAAAAAAGGTGCAAAATGTTTGCGATGGCGGAGCCATCAAACACGGTTCAGATTTTAGTTGCGTGTGCGATGGAGGGCATACGGTTGATCCAGATGGACTGTTTGCAATTAGACAGAACAAAAGAAACGGGCAGCCATATCAATGTGTGTGCGATATACGACATACAATTTGCTCCGATGATCTATTTGCTATTAGGGAAAGCAACATAAACGGTTAGCCAGATCAAGGTGTGTGTGATATATGGCATACGATTCAGTCGAATGAACTATTTTCGATTAGGGAAGAGAACATAAACGGTTCAACTTAACAAGATGTGTGTGATATGCGGCAAAAAGGCCTCGAGGTTAATTCGAGAACAAGTACACAGAGGTTAATTTGACATACATGACTTATAAGTTTCACAGAAATCATATCACTTTTCTGGAAAACATTTAATTACGTTGAATGTATATAGTGCTCCATCCTATTAGTTGAATTAACCACGAGGTCCAAGTTTTGGAAACATGTCGTAAAGTAATGGGATAGACCTTCATTCAAGCCAATCAGCATGTGTTCGAAAAACAAAAATTATCAAAAAGTAACGAGATATACCTTCTTGAAGCCAATCAACATGTGTGCAAAAAACAAAAAATGTCAAAAATTACAAAACAAGGACCTCAAGGTTAATTCAACTAATATGATGGAGCACTATATACATTCAACGCAACTAAATGTTTACAGTGATCCATCACATTAGTTAATTTAACATCGTGGCCATTTCCCATCCGGTCACACATCTGATGACTACTCAAGCCTCATCATAGTTAACTTGGGAGTTCTGTTAGATGAGCTATCGGTAGGGAAGCTGGTCCTTGCTACTGTAGGGTCCATCTTTGCATCCTTTATTGGGCACCCGGATGACCGACTATTGCCGCCCAATGGTCAATGCCACGTCCCCCGCATGGCAGTTTTTGCAGCGGATAACTGCATCATCGCGCCGCGCCCGGTGCAACCGCATGCACAAGAACATGCGTGATCGTGCGTCGGCCCCAAACACTGGCAGCACAACTTACAAATTGATGGATGGAGTACTAGTTACAGTGATGCATATAATTAAGCAAAGGGATTGCACATGTCTGTATTGACTGGAACGAGAATGCAATAACACAATAAGAATTAAGGCCACGATGATGCGATCGCAGTGGTGGTTACAGGAGGCAAGAAGAAAGATGCATCCATCAACGTACGACCTCCTCCTCCTCAACTCTATGCGCCGGGCCACCGACCGGCGGCAAATGAGCGATGATTTTTGTGGCAAGGTCAAGGTGCTTCTCAGCAAAGGCATCCAAGGCTTCCAGCCAGTTGAAGAAGGCCAATGCCATAGCGTCCTCACTGGCCTTGTAGATACCTATGCACACGATTCGCTCGTACACGTGGATGTGTAGGTCGATGAATTCTTGCAGGGCAAGGCACCTTGCGGTGAGCGCGACCTCCAGGTGGACATTCTTCATGGTGTCGGCGGGCAGACGCAGGGCCACCAGTGCTTGAAAGAGGTTCCGACCATGGAGGCCGATTAGGGAGGCAGGAAATGAGGAGCCCGGGCGCGCGGGCTGGAGGAGTACGGCGATGTCGTCCGTGAGCTTCTTGACGATGGTGAACTTGTTGGTGGTGGCAACGATCATCTCGTCGTACTGAGAGTCGTAGTTGGCGTCGACGGTGGCCATCCACCAGCCGGTCACCAACACCGTCTGGAGACGATGCTCGGTGCCATGCCGCAGGTTGGTGTCGTGGACCATTTGGCATAGCCGCTGGCCACTCACGCGCATCGCCGCCATGGGTCTGGAGTGAGCACTTTTGCGCTTATTAGAGTAGGTGCTTAGGCAAATGCTTAGGTGCGTACGACGTGGTAGATGCATTGGAATGGAGGGGCACCTTTATATGAGTGCAAACTGCGTTGCATTCACATCATGCTGCCTCTTTTCCCGGTCCTCCTCCCATTACTTCCCTCATGCATTCACACGATGCTAATTGAAGTAGGATGCATCCTTGGCTATTCAACATTTCAGGAACCGCTACCCTCTCCCTCGTCTGTATTGAAGCCATATCAGGAACTGCGCCACCCGCTGTCAAATCGATTAATACTGTGCCGCCCACTGCACGCCCGGCTGAACATGCCTCCTCACCTCCATCTATGCTTAATTACTTAATTTTAGTTGCAAAAATTAGATACTGCTAGTGATTTTTAGCTTCATATTTTGACAAATCGCAGTGTTACAAGGTTGACAAATGGCAATGTTACTAGATCAACAAATGTCAATCTTTCCAGTTTGACAAATGGAAACATACCCAATATGACGGATGCAAATATTACCAAATTATTTGTAAGTGGTTGCACACGGGTCATCCAAAAGAACCGTTCCCGTTCAAGAGATGCACAAACCTGCTCTCACTTTGCATACGGTTGTTCTATCTAAAACGTTTGCGATCAAGAGCCATTAAAACCTATAGCCATTAAAACCAAGACACGTGGCGTCACATGAATGGTTAACAGAATGCACACGGTTTGAATTATACAAACGTTTGAGATATTAAAGTGGCAGCTATTTTTTCAAAATGCCTTTGTTGGCTGTTATTCGAGTGCGCCTTATCTCAAAATGGACACGAAAAATACCACAGCATGTCGGGTGCCATTCCATGATAGCATGCCAAGTATCATGATTTTCACACGAGTTTTGGATTTACAATAATTTAAAAACAATGTATCTCAATGTTTTGCTGGCAATCAACGGTGCCCTGGTGTTTGAAATTCATTCCCATTTCTTGCATTGGACCTAAGCATGTACCCAAGGACAAATATTTGTTTTTCAACCAATTTATACGCACTAGAGCATGTGCATGTAGTTCAAATTTGAATTATGCACATAAAGGCATAGAAAACTCAGTTAATGCATAAAAATGTCCAAAAGAACCCCGAAAAATCACAGAAATTGACACAACAATCCTGTTGTTGTATGTTGACACGAGAAAAAAATTGAAAGCAATAAGAGGCAATGGATATTGTTTCGTCCCCAATGGTGGGACGTTCCCTACCGAAACCATCATGCTTGTTGTGAGAAGCTCTGGTTTGTGAGAAGCATATACCCAAACCTGCCCCAAATGGGGCAAAAAAATTACCACGACATGTTGATGCGGCTCCACGATAGCATGCCAAGTTTCATGAATTTCAGACGAGTTTTGGATTTACTAGAATTTAAAAACCAGGTATCTCAATGTTTGTGGTCGAGTGATGGTAGCATGGTGTTTGACATTCATTCCCATTTCTTGCATGGGACCTAAGCATGCACCAAAGGACAAAGATTTGATTTTTCAACCAATTTATATGCACTGGAGCATGTGCACGTAGTTAAAATTTGAATTATGCACATAAATGCATTGAAAACTCAGTTAATGCATAAAAATGTCCAAACGAACCCCAAAAAATCACAAAAATTGACACAACACTCCTGTTGTTCTATGTTGACACGAGGAAATTTTTGAAAGCAATAATAGGCAATGGATATAGTTTCGTCCCCAAAGGTGGGATGTTCCCTGCCGAAACCATCATGCTTGTTGTGAGAAGCACTGGTTTGTGAGAAGCATATACCCAAACCTGCCCCAAATGGGACCAACATTTACCACAACATGTTGATGCCGCTCCATGATAGCATGCCAAGTTTCATGAATTTCAGACGAGTTTTGGATTTACTAGAATTTAAAAACCAGGTATCTCAATGTTTGCGGCCGAGTGACGGTGGCAGGGTGTTTGACATTCATTCGCATTTCTTGCATGGAACCGAAGCATGCACCCAAGGACAAAGATTTGTTTTTCCAACCAATTTATATGCATTGGAGCATGTGCATGTAGTTCAAATTTGAATTATGCACATAAATGCATTGAAAACTCAGTTAATGCATAAAAATGTCCAAACGAACCCCGAAAAATCCCAAAAATTGACACAACACTCCTGTTGTTCTATGTTGACACGAGAAATTTTTTGAAAGCAATAAGAGGCAATGGATATAATTTCATCCCCAAAGGTGGGACGTTCCATACCGAAACCGTCATGCTTGTTGTGAGAAGCTCTCGTTTGTGAGAAGCATATACCCAAACCTGCCCCAATGTGACAAAAAAATTACCACGACATGTTGATGCCGCTCCATGATAGCATGCGAAGTTTCATGAATTTCAGATGAGTTTTGGAATTACTAGAATTTAAAAACCAGGTATCTCAATGTATGCGGCTGAGTGACGGTGGCAGGGTGTTTGACATTCATTCGCATTTCTTGCATGGGACCTAAGCATGCAGCCAAGGATAAAGATTTGATTTTTCAACCAATTTATATGCACTGGAGCATGTGCGTGTAGTTCAAATTTGAATTATGCACATAAATCTGTTGAAAACTCAGTTAATGCATAAAAATGTCCAAATGAACCCTGAAAAATAACAAAAATTGACACAACACTCCTGTTGTTCTATGTTGACACCAGAATTTTTTGAAAGCAATAAGAGGCAATGGATATCGTTTCGTCCCCAAAGGTGGGACGTTCCCCACCGAAACCATCATGCTTGTTGTGAGAAGCTATGGTTTGTGAGAAGCATATACCCAAACCTACCCCAAATGGGACAAAAAATTTACCACGGCATGTTGATGCTGCTCCATGATAGCATGCAAAGTTTCATGAATTTTAGATGAGTTTTGGATTTACTAGAATTTTAAAACTAGGTATCTCAATGTTTGCGGCCGAGTGATGGTGGCAGGGTGTTTGGCATTCTTTCGCATTTCTTGCATGGGACCTAAGCGTGCACCCAAGGACAAAGATTTGATTTTCAACCAATTTATATGCATTGGAGCATGTGCATGTAGTTCAAATTTTAATTATGCACATACATGCATTGAAAACTGACTTAATGCATAAAAATGTCCAAACGAACCCTGAATAAAAGTTGCATGTTCATTGTACGACACACATATAGTTGCATGTTCATTGTAGATAAAAGGTCTAGCAATTCAAACACTGTCCATGGCCGCTATGACCCCATTATGTAACTCAAAACCAGACAAAAAATCAAGTAGATCCCACACAGTTTATTATAACCAACCGTGTGAGATACAACACAAAATATCTTGGAGCATCGTCGGAGTATAGTACGCATACGGCTTACGCGAGAAGGTGCGATGGCTACAGTCCACAACCCGCTCTGAATAAAGGACCATGTCAAATGAAACTTTGCGCGCCAGTTTTCTTCGCTGAAGCGATTCCAAATTTTTGGCTTCCGCGGAAATATCTACCTCCCCACCCCTCCCCCTTACCAAAAGCCACATTTCCCCTGTTTCCGCCTTCCTTTCTATGTTGAAACCTTCACTCCTTGCTTGCAGCGCCGCCTCCTCGCCGGCGACCCTCCTTCGCGCTGCTCGGCCGCGTCCAGGCAGGTAATCCACACCCGACCCCCATCCTCCTCCTCCTTCCACATCCCACATGCCCCGACCGCCGGCGTGACACCTTCCACCCAAATCAATGACCCCTCCACCAAATAAGCGCCGCCCTAAGACATGGTGCACGCAGTATAGCCAGGATCTCGAGGAACATTTGGCAGCGGAGAAGCAAATCTCGGTCGCACGCGCGGATGAGGTCGCGTTGGCTGCCATTCATGCAGACCCCCAGATCTTGGAGGAGCACCTTGCTGTCGAGGACACTTTCAACGCCTCGCGCGCCGACGCCATGATGCGGTTGGCTGACTTAAATGACAGGCATTTTCTCGAGGCCACCATCGGTGCCTTCGACGAAGACTATGATGTGTTTTCTGAGCGTGCACGTTCTTACCTCATCTCAAGAGCCAGCAGGTTGGTGCCCGGAGCGGCTCAGGCAACTCACCACTATGATGAGGGCACCCATGATGCGGAGGCCTCACCCTCTTCCATGTCCAAGGAGGCAATCATCATAGATATCTCCGACAATGAGGAGTAGCTTCTCTTATTAGCTCACTATAAGGACCCATGTTCAGTTTGCCAGCTACTGCCTTTCCTTAACAAATTCAAGTGGATTGTGCTATCTACTTTTATCATGCAATCTTGTGCTCTAGAGTATATGTTCTATATGTCCTTCAATGTGGTGTTCAGTTAACTGTTTGGTTCAATTCTGCAAATGTGATGTTCAATTCTTCAGGGTGCAATTTTCCAAGTTGTCAAGCATGCTTGGTTTGGTTAACTATCCGATCTTCTACTAGGAGTATGTTATATTGTGCAATGGGGTGCTCGGTTAACGCTTGGTTCATTTGTTCTGGTGTTTACTTAACTGGTTGGTTCAATTCTGCAATGCTATGTTCAATTGTTGTGGGTGCATTCTGTTATTGTATACCATGTGAGAAATAAATCGAATTGGGCTGTACTAAATACATGAGAAACAAATACAATTTCTATATTTCCAAGTTGTCAAGCATGCTTGGTTTGGTTAACTATCCGATCTTCTATTAGGAGTATGTTATATTGTGCAATGTGGTGCTCGGTTAACATTTGGTTCATTTGTTGTGGTGTTTAGTTAACTAGTTGGTTGAATTCTGCAATGCGATGTTCAATTGTTGTGGCTGCATTCTGTTATTGTATACCATGTGAGAAATAAATCGAATTTGGCTGTACTAAATACATGAGAAACAAATAGAATTGATATATTTCCAAGTTGTTAAGCATGCTTGGTTTGGTTAACTGTCTGATCTTCTATTAGGAGTATGTTATATTGTGCAATGTGGTGCTCAGTTAACGTTTGGTTCATATGTTGTGGTGTTTAGTTAACGGCTTGGTTCAATTCTGCAATGCGATGTTCAATTGTTGTGGCTGCATTCTGTTATTTTATACCATGTAAGAAATAAATCGAATTTGGTTGTACTAAATACATGAGAAACAAATACAACTGCTATATTTCCAAGTTTTTAAGCATGCTTGGTTTGGTTAACTGGCTGATCTTCTATTAGGAGTATGTTATATTGTGCAATGTGGTGCTCAGTTAATGTTTGGTTCATTTGTTGTGGTGTTTAGTTAACTGCTTGGTTCAATTCTGCAATGCGATGTACAATTATTGTGGCTGCATTCTGTTATTGTATACCATGTGGGGAATAAATCGAATTTGGCTGCACTTAATACATGAGAAACATATACAAGTGCTATATTTCCTAGTTCTTAATCATTCTTGGTTTGGATAAATGAGTTTTCCATGTGGCTTGAATTAATCTGATGAATCTGCAATGTGCTTATTTATCATCAACATATTTTACTGATAGCATGCGAACCCTTACTTAACCTGATGACTAACTGCCTTATATGTGTTGCAAGGAAACAATGGGAAGCACTGAGGTTTACAAGATGGTACTAACTATTATACCTTGCCTTTTTTTTCCTTTGCCCCATTTCCAATCTAGAGAAGATATTTATGCACATCCTTGTTTTCAGGGTTAACTGATGATTACCTCTGAAATAACCTCTGTGGTCAGGAGGCGAGGAAAGTTTTCATACAACACCCACGATTCAATATTGAAGTGTTCCTGAAGAGGTCGAAGGACGGACGGTCAATCATCCACATGCACTGGCCTAAAGTTGCAAAGACCTTCAACATGAATGAAGGCTCAATATTCACCTTCCACTTCAGCAGTTTTCTAGATGAGTTGCACCTGTCTATGTATCGTCTATGATGCTAATTTCGAAAGGTTCTAGATGTTGCATGTGAAACTTGCTGCTGGTGCATTTTTGTAATGGGGTAGCTGAGTGCGGAAGCTACATCATGTTGTACTCAGATGTATTTCAATTATGAAATACTGCTTCCTTAATATGGAAATGGAATATATTATGTGCTTAACATGAATGTCAATTAGATTAGTAAATGGATTATTAATAATAGGGCAATTATCTTGCTATGGCCAATTAGCCTGCTAATTGGGTTTTCCTATTGCAAACGGTTATTGAGAAAACACCGTGGGCGATGACCTCAGGCAACGCACACAGTTTCTAGGAATAAACCGTGTTGGATCAATGAATAATCACACACGACATTCTCTTGAAAACTATTTGCGTTACGCCATCTTGCGCAAATGTTTTCCTTGGAGTGACCGTGTGGGATGTATATACGAACGGAAAAGTTTAGCGGGGACTGACTGTGTGGGATGTACTTACGACCGGAAATGATTTCGCGTGTATAATTGTATTTTTTAGCACTACTGTATGTATAACCGTATATGGTTGCTCGCCGGTCGCACACGACCTCATTTTGCCGAGCGTGTGTGCCAGGAGGGCATATCCCCGACGGTTTCTAGGCCGTGTGGGAAGGGACCCCCTATCGCAGTCACTCACTAGGTGACGGTTCCGAACAGCGTCGCAGAAAGGGGTTAAAAACCGTTTGTATAGCACCGACGTGTACCAGTGCTAGTTCAATCTTGTTACCGGCAAGTCTCTTTACTAGTTCCATAATACATCACCTCGTGACTAACTCCTTAGTCGTTTGCTTGCAAGCTTATGATGTGTATTACTGAGAGGACCCAGAGATACCTCTCCGATACTCGGAGTGACAAATCCTAATATCGATCTATGCCAACCCAACAAACACCCTCGGAGATACCTGTAGAGCATCTTTATAATCACCCAGTTACGTTGTGATGTTTGATAGAACACAAGGTATTCCTCCGGTATCCTTGAGTTGCATAATCTCATAGTCGAAGGAATATGTATTTGACATGAAGAAAGCAATAACAATAAAACTGAACGATCAATATGCTAAGCTAACTGATGGGTCTTTTCCATCAAATCATTCTCCTAATGATGTGATCCCATTCATCAAATGGCAACACATGTCTATGGTTAGGAAACTTAACCATCTTTGATTAACGAGCTAGTCTAGTAGAGGCTTACTTGGGACACGGTGTTTTGTCTAGTATCCACACATGTATCAAGTTTCCGGTCAATACAATTCTAACATGAATAATAAACATTTATCATGATATAAGGAAATATAAAATAACAACTTTATTATTGCCTCTAAGGCATATTTCCTTCATGAGCAACCCCAAATCCCACCGTAAGGTATGAAGTGACTACGATACTCTCAGTATCTAGGGACAAAAATCACATGTTAACACTTTGTCTTACTCAAATTGATTACATATGATATTACTCAGTTCATAATAAACAAGTTTGGATCGATTCAATATGATCATTCTTCCCACGTCATAATCTCAATGTTGTTTTAGGATTATCGTTACACTTAACGATATCCTAAGATCCAGAAAACGTCATCACCAACAACACTTGAGCTGGTCTTAGAGGCGATACTAGGAACCTTTATATCATCCGTTTATTATTTCACAGGTGCATATGAGTTTTCCACTGAATCGCACATTCCAGGATCATAGCAATTATAGCATGAAATATAAACACTTAACTATGAATATGAAAAATATAATAATACAAATATAATTGCCTCTAAGGCATATTTGCAACACCTTCCACATCCATGGCATGGTCGCGCAACCTCACTCTCCGTGAAGCCGAGCTTCTCGCCATCAGAGACATGCACACCCGAGTGAAGTCAGGAACGACACATAATTCAAAGTATGCAAAGATGAAAGTCTTTCAAACTCCAACCGATTGCTAGCAATCAATTAGAGTCTAGGGGGCTACACCAGTGGGTGAACTCAGTGTGCACCCACTGGAACCAAATTAGGAATAAAAATCTTCTCAGATCAGTCAAGCAGCATCCGAGTACATGAAAAACATAACCTATAGACTCTAATCGACTGTCGACGGTCGATTACATTCTCAATGGCTTCACCCGATGGGTGCACTCAATGTGCTCCCACTGGAAGAGGAATGCATCCGAATGAAGGTGTAAAGCAAGACTCACAATGTCACTTACTCGGATGTTCGCCTTCAACACTTCACTTGAATCGTAAGCTTCTTTCAGGTTCCTGTTCATCAATTCAATCTGAATCAAAGCCTCCTTGCTTGCTTGCACTTGATCCTCTAGAGTCTTCGATATAGAAAATGAGGTTAGGGAAGCCATTGGGTTCGGAGTAGGTAGAGGCATGATGACAGCCGAAGCAGTTAGGTCGAGCAGCGCTGTGTCAATCGTCATCCGAGTAGCGAGGCCGGAATGACCCTTTGAAAATTTTGGCACAATATCATCTGTGACATTTGCAACTCGGTTATCCTTGGGACTGGCCGGATCGACATCCATAAAAGCTCCTCCTCATACCACTTCTTCATCTTCTATCAGAATCACCTACCTCGGCTCTGTCAACCCATACCACAAAAAACTCGTTAGTCTTAGTTCCATGGTTTACTCGGATAGACTGTGAGCAGAATAAACAAATACCTTTTGAAGTCGCAACATCATGTATGATCTTCTCCCGATCCTTGCATGCGGCTTGCTCAGAGTATTGACTTGTCATAGAGGTGTCAATCATGCACCAATGAAAATCACTCCAGTAGCTCAATACCCGAATATCATGAAATAAGGAGTTTAATATTGTTCTTACACTGAGGTAACTAGCACCGTCATCTTGATCATTGGAAGATTGATAGCCTTTCTAGGCTTGGTAGCTTCTTTCTTGGACGCTTGTTTTGTTGTTTTGGGAGTCTTTGTTATCGGTTCATCCGAGCTTGCTAGGCCGCGTTTCAGACCCCGTGACTGGAGCCTTTTCGCTCGGATCATGATCCTACTTAGTCCGCCACTCGTGTGCAATATAATGAGAAGGAGAAGATTCTACTTCCTCCCCCTCAGACTCTCCATCCCCACCATCACTATCGTTGACATCTTCGGATTCATGTTCACTTTGGAACTGCTGACCAGCGATGTTTTCGGACGCCTCATTTGTTGGTCACTATCGACATTTGGGACCAAAGAAAGCAGTCCATGGAGACTCTGAAAAGAGAATCGGATAGAAAAGTCAGAATGATTAGTTTTGATTAGACATAATCATACAAGGTTGAAATTTAAAAAGGCCAGGTTTACCTCTAGAGGCAGATGTGCGCAGTCATACGGTTTAACTTGCCCACTTGCTCGGGCATGATACATCTCCGTCGTATCTACTTTTCCTAACGCTTTTGCTCTTATTTTGGACTCTAATTTGCATGAATTGAATGAAACTAACCCGGGCTGACACTATTTTCAGCAGAACTACCATGGTGTTGGTTTTGTGCAGAAATAGAAGTTTTCGGAATGGAATGAAACTTTTTGGAGAATTTTTATACAATAAAAGAAAAATACGGGAGCCAAGAACCACCGGAGGGGGCCCCCTGGGTGAGCACAACCCACCTGGACGTGCCCCTGCCCAAGTGCGTTGTGCCCACCTAATGGCCCCGCTGACCCTGACTCCGAGGCTATAAAATCCTATTTTTGGAGAAAAAATCAGGGAGAAAGAATTATCACCTTTCACGATATGGAGCCGCCATCGCCTCTAGTTCTTCATCGGGAGCCCGAATCTGGAGCCTGTTTGGGGCCTCGGAGAGGCAAATCTTCGGTCTTTGTCGTCACCAACCCTTCTCCATCGCCAATTCCATGATGCTCCCCACCGGGAGTGAGTAATTCCTTCATAGGCTCGCTGGTCGGTGAGGAGTTGGATGAGATTCATCATGTAATCGAGTTAGTTTTGTTAGGGCTTGATCATTAGTATCCATTATGTTCTGAGATTGATGTTGTTATGACTTTGCTATGCTTAATGCTTGTCAGTTTGGGCCCGGGTGCCATGATTTTAGATCTTAACCGTTTATGTTATCACGTTTATATCTATGTTCTAGATCCGATATTGCAAGTCATATTCACCTATTACTACTGTAGGATGCTGCTAACGCGACATTACGATCAGAGACCCTTTGACGAAACTGTGTTCGATGCATTAATCGCAAACGGTGATGTAAAAACCCGTCAAAAAAGATGCAGAATGTTTGCGGTGGCAGAGACATCAAACATGGTTCAGATTTTAGTTCTGTGTGCGATCCAGGGCACACGGATGATCCATACGAACTGTTTGTGATCAGACAGAACAATAGAAACGGGCAGCCATATCATGGTGTGTGCGACATACGACATACAGTTCACTCAGATGAACTGTTTGCTATTCTAGAGTGCAACAGAAACGGTTAGCCAGATCAAGGTGTGTGCGATATACGGCATACAGTTCAATCGGACGAACTGTTTTCGATTAGGGAACACAACAAAAACGATTCAACTTAACAAGATGTGTGTGATATGCGGCATACAATTCACATGGATGAACTGTTCGCGATGAGCCAAAAGAACACATACGAGTCTTGTAAACAAGATGTGTGTGTTACGCGGCGAACAGACCACTCGGATGAAATGTTTGCAATGAGAAATTACAACACATACGGTTACTACAGTTAATTCGTGTGCGATTCTGTGTGTACAAAATTGGAAACTAGTTGCTTGCGATGGCTAGGAGTATCGCACACGATGCGTCCGCGAGTACTCGTGTGCGATGATTAGTAAGTTACACATAAGTTTCCTTATGTTAACACGTGTGTGAATTTGCAATATGGACAATTAATATGAAAATGCCTTCTGAACATCGGTGCTGATCGCCAGATCGAAAACATGGACGTCCTCTACTCTACCGCTCTACCGGGAACACGAGTAAACTCAATGAACTGTGCACAATACTAATACTTTTCATGAAAATTTAAGAACTTGGCTAACAACATTTGAGTAACATATAAAGGAGGATCTTCGTAACACGGTTTGGAAAACCATATGGTCCATTTCTACATACTTAATATAGTAACAACTATCACATGTTAAGAGGCTGAGGGCCAACAACCATATGGTCCATATCTACATACTTAACATAGTAACAACTAGCACATTTTAAGAGGTTGAGGGCCAACAACCACAAATATCCGCTGGGCGCAGCTTGATCACGGCGACTCGACATCTCGTCAATGAAAAGGAAGAACCCTCCTGTGCCTTGGTAGAGCATGAGTAGAACAGTGTCTCCAATTTTCCAATATGGATGCATTGCCACGACAAGCAAGAACTTGTTAATTTGAATGGTTCCATTTTGCGGGAAATGCAGTACCTTGCAATTACTTTAGCGTTATTAGCAGGCACAAGTGTAATTCGACCATGCTGGGAAATCGATCCAGGAGCTACAACGGGCAATTTCTGTTGAAATGTAGAACAAAAACCAATAGTAACATAACGTTGAAGATATATATAGTTTATGAGCATCAACATAAAAATAAGACTTTGTACGAGAGTTTTGTGCACACAATTGGTCTTGTTCAATGTGTGTACCATAGGTATAATTAATCCCTTCCAAAATCCATCGTTCATACGATGTGCTATCTCTGTCTGATTATGAAAAAAATTATGACATGCTTCAAGTCCTTCCAGTGAAATTTGGTAATCTTAGCAACATACATATCGTTAACAATGCATCTTCTACCTCTTGAGCCTGTGTTGGTTTTTTCCTTGAAGAGGAAAGGGTGATGCAGCAAAGTAGAGTTAGTATTTCCCTTAGTTTTGAGAACCAAGGTATCAGTCCAGTAGGAGACAACGAACAAGTCACCGAATACCTGCACAAAAAATCAACAACTTGCACCCAACGCGATAAAGGGGTTGTCAATCCCTTCATTGTTATTCGCAAAAGTGAGATCTGATAGACATAGATAAACGGTAAAGTAATTATTTTTGGTATTTTTTATTTATAGATCAGAAAGTAAAAGATTGCAAAGGAAGTAAATCGGAAACTAAAATTATAGATCGAAAACTTATATGATTGAAAATAGACTCGGGGGCCATACGTTTCACTAGAGCCTTCTCTCAAGATAGAAAATATTATGGTGGGTGAACACATTATTGCCGAGCAATTGATAGAAAAGCGCAAAGTTACCACGATATCTAAGGCAATGATCATGAACATAGGCTTCACGTCCATGTCAAGTAGACCGACTCTTGCCTGCATCTACTACTATTACTCCACACATCGACTGGCTCCTGCCTGCATCTAGAGTATTAAGTTCATGAAGAACATAGCAACACATTAAGTAAGATGACATGATGTAGCGGAATTAACTCAAGCAATATGATGAAAACCCCATATTTTTATCCTCGATGGCAACAATGCAATACGTGCCTTGCTACCCCTATTGTCACTGGGAAAGGACACCGCAAGAATGAACCCAAAGCTAAGCACTTCTCCCATTGCAAGAAAAACCAATCTAGTTGGCCAAACCAAATCGATAGTTCGAAGAGACTTTGCAAAGATATCAAATCATGCATATAAGAATTCAGAGAAGACTCAAATAATATTCATAGATAAGCTGATCATAAATCCACAATTCATCGGATCTCGGCAAACACACCGCAAAAAAGTATTACATCGAATAGATTGCCAAGAACATCGAGGAGAACATGGTATTGAGAAACAAAGAGAGAGAAGAAGCCATCTAGCTTCTAGCTATGGACCAGTAGGTCCGTGGTAAGCTACTCATGCTTCATCAGAAGGGCAATGGTGTTGATGTAGAAGCCCTCCGTGATCGAATCTCCCTCTGGCAGGACGCTGTAAAAGGCCCCTAGATGGGATCTCACGGATACAGAAGGTTGCGGCGGTGGAAAAGTGTTTTCATGGCTCTCTCCGTTGGTTTCGGGATATATGAGAATATATAGGCGAAGAAACTAGGTCGGTGGAGTCACGAGGGGCCCACAAGGGTGGGGGCGCGCCCTACCCCCTGGTCGCGCCCTCCGTCCTTGTGGCCGCCTCATGGCTTCTCTGGCTTGCACTCCAAGTTCTTTGGATGTCTTCTGGTCCAAGAAAAATCATCACGGAAGTTTTATTCCGTTTGGAATCCGTTTGGTATTCCTTTTCTGTGAAAATCTGAAACAAGGAAAAAACAGAAACTAGCACTAGGCTCTAGGTTAATAGGTTAGTCCCAAAAATAATATAAAATAGCATATTATTGCATATAGAACATACAGAACATATAATATATTAGCCACTGGTACACGTCGGTCCTAAACAAACGGTTTTTAACCCCTTTCCGCGATGTCATTTGGAACCGTCGCCAAGTGAGTGTGGGCGATAGGGGGGTCCTTCCCACACGACCCAGAAACCGTCGGGGATAGGGAGCCTTGATGCATACAGTTGTCCCTATATAACCGTTTTCGATATCTCGAATATCCCCAACGCTTCATCCTTGCTACTCGTTTGTGCTCGCATTGCCATCGCAGTCGGAATTTTGTGGTTCTGCCTAAAACCACGCAGATTCCAGGCACGGGAGCTTTCCAAGCAGATTCCAGGCATGGGAGTTTTATGATGCCTGGCACATCACAAACAGTTCATGATTATAAACCGTGTATGATGGGTAGACAAAAGCACACATTTAGTTTTCCCGCATCGTATGTGATAGTGTCTGACATGACACACGCTTCGCAAACGGCAACTCCGTTTCCTCTCCGTGAACCGTCTCGGATTATGGTGTATACCGCAAACGTTTGTGTTTTATCAATCGTGTGTGCCATAATGACCTGAACAACGTAATTTCTCCCTAATTTAATTGTTGCTATTTAAAATTGTACCTAGTTTAAACTTGAAAGTAGGCTATAGCTTTATTCATATCCATTAGGTTCAAACAAACAATGCATTATTCGATTCACAGGTACATATGTTTAAGAATTACATATGCACCAAATAATGAATGATGTACCGGGGTTCTATACTTGTACTATTACAGATGGTAAAGGAAGAGGCGACAGACATTCCAGTTGTTGAACAAGGTGAAGCGGAATGGCCCTATTGTGCTCTCCTGGATGCAGAAGGCATGTAGGACTGTAGTCCAACCCCTTGTGATGGTCAGCCGCCAATCATGTAGTTTGAGAGGTAATCTTGAGTAAACTGCTTCAGGATCCACTACAAAATAAAAAAGATTCAGATATTGTCATCTAACACAACTCATTACGTGCAGTAAAAAGAAGGCTACATGGTTCTTACTTACCATCCTGCAGTTTACTATTGTCTTGCATAAAGTGTAAACAAATAGTTCGATTGACATCTTTTGACCCATTTTAATTACAATCTTTATCAGTTTCCTCACTTGATGATGGTTCATGAATATCTCTCATTGCCCCATACGCAGAAAGGGTCGAAGTGTGGATCTTTGGAAATGATACATATACCTAAAAGCACCAAGTTAATATTGGAAGCTAAACAACAATTGAAAAATGAATTAGTACAACACTCCATCCACCCCATTATATAAGATTTTATTACATGTATATCTAGACATCATCAGAACATTAAGGTAACACTCTTCCTCGTTGCTATGTAGCCTGGGATTGCATATTTAGTCATTCAGTACAATGCATGTTGCTAAACAAGAATTGAAAAACGAAAAGCCATGTTAACTGCAATATCCTTAACAACAACCAAATATTGTAATTCGTAGTGGTATTGTTGAAACTGTTATTGATGAAATTGAACTGCACGGCAAATAGTTGCACATATAGAGCATTACATTGTGAATAACTGAAATAAACAAGTCATAAGGACATCTCTAGGCGATCCTTAAAAGTTAAAGGACTAAAACCTTAGTGGATATATATATATATATATATGTATGTATATATATATATATATATATATATATATATATATATATATATATATATATATATACTCCAGCAATTTTTGGCCTTTTCTAGTCGATCCCCTAAACTTAAGGTTGTAAACTTCAATTTGATCAAGTTCAAAGCAGGTTCAACCGAAAGTAGCATGCATTCAAACATAAACATAGATAGTTTTGCATAACCGAACATAAAACATAAATTTATACTAAGCTAATAAACTACTTTCGGTCGAAGTAGAGGTCGAGCCAATCCTTCCTCGTCATGTACGATGTGCCGCGAGCCGGGTCCGGGAAAGTCCTGTCATTGGGGTCGTTACGGAAGGAACTCCTCCACTCGTCGATGTCGATCTCCTCGTCCTTGGGGTGCACCTCAACGCCCTCCGCACTGCTGTCACCGCCGCCTTCGACCTCGTCATCAGGAGAGCGCGATAACCTTGCCGCCCTCCATGACACCGTCCTCGTCGCCTTTGACCTCATCATCGGAGGAGAGCGCGATAACCTCGCCGCCCTCCGCGCCGGCAAAGATCGCCTGCTCCGCCTCCACGAGCTGCGGGTGCTGCCGGCGGAGCTCTTGCATGTAGGCCTCGGCGGCGGCCTCGGCCTCGAGGCGCTCCCACGCCTCGCGGTCCTCCCGCGCCATAGCCGAGCTCACAACCCCTGGCTCCGGCGGAACGAGGTGGACCGGATGTGTGCCGGGGAAATTGAGCCTAACCGCCGCGCCGTGGTAGTGAACCTGCTAGCGGTCGTACTCCATGGTCGCGAGCTCGGTCGTGTGGAAGCTACCGAGCCACCGGCTGGTGTGGGTCTCTCGATCTGTAATCTCGGGGACCCATGTCCCCCACCGGCGCTGCCAGCTGCCGGGTCCGAGGAAGGATGGGGAAGTCCTCGAACCGGCGTAGTGGCGCGGCGGCAAGTGGATCAGGGGACCGGCGACGGCGGATCGGGCTTGCGAAGGACGACGGGGACACCTCGGTGGCCACCTCGCCGGCGTCGGGCGAAAAGGCTGTGATAAACCTCTTTTTGGCCATTGGCTCCTCGAGCTCCCCGGCACAAAGTTAGAGGTTGAGGATGGAGGCGCCGGTGATGGCTTCGAGGGTTGTGTGTGTCTGTGTGAGCGGAGGTTTTGGGTTGTGTGTGGAGGGGGCAAGGTTGTGTTTGAGGAAATACTGTGGCAATTGAAAATCTTACAGGCGGGAGTAACAAGGCGTGCCTACTGAGGATCAAGGGCGAGCAAATATTTTTGAGATTGCGAGGGATGCAGAGGCGGGAGTAAAATGCCGGGGCTATTGAAAATTTGAATCAAGGTACTGAAGCAAAGCGGGAGTAACAGACATCGCTCACAGTCCGCACATACTAATCGTGTGCTATCAAACATTAAAACCTTCCAGGCGGTAGATATTTTCGAGATTGCGAGGGATGCACAGGCGGGAGTTTTTGTGGAGTGAGCTAGTGTGCTTGACACACAGGCTGTGGACTGTAGCCAACGCACCTTCTCGCGTAAGCCATAGGCGTACTATACACCGACGGTGCTCCAAGATATTTCGTACTACATCTCACACGGTTGGTGATAATAAACTGTGTGGGATCAACTTGATTTGAATTACAAAATGGGGTCACAATGACAATTGACCTTTTATATGCAGTGAACATGCAACTACATGCATGTCATAAAAGAATTGGAATTATCCAGGGTTTGTTTGGACAATTTATACATTAAACTGGTTTTCTAGCCATTTCACGTGCACAATTCAAAATTAAACTACATGCACATGCTCCGGTGCATACAAATTGGTTGAAAAGTCAAGTCTGTGTCTTTAAGTGCATGCTGAGGTCCCATGCAAGAAATGGGAATGAATTTTTCGGGGTTCGTTTGGCCTTTTTTAGACATTAACTGGGTTTTCTAGGCATTTTATGTGCATAATTCAAATTTGAACAACAAGCACATGCTCCAATGCACCAAAGTTGGTTGAAAAATCACATGTGTGTCCTTGGGTGAATTTCTAGGTCCCATTCAAGAGATGGGAATGAATTTCGAACACCAGGGCACTGTTGATTGCCGGCAAACGTTGAGATACCTGGTTTCTAAATTATAGTAAATCCAAAACTCATATGAAATTTATGAAAATTGGCATGCTATCATGGAGCGGCATCAACATGCGGTGGTGAAAAATTTGTCCCATTTGTGGCAGGTTCAGGTATAAGCTTCTCACAAACCAGAGCTTCTCACAGCAAGCATGATGGTTTTGATAGGGAACGTCCCACCTTTGGGGACGGGACGATATCCGTTGCCTCTTATTGCTTTCAAAAAATTTCTAGTGTCAACATAGAACAACAGGAGTGTTGTGTTTAATCTTGGAATTTTTCGGGGTTTGTTTGGCCTTTTTTATACATTAACAGGGTTTTCTAGGCATTTTATGTGCATAATTCAAATTTGAACTACAAGCACATGCTCCAATGCACTAAAGTTGGTTGAAAAATCACATGTGTTTCCTTGGGTGAATTTCTTGGTCCCATGCAAGAGATGAGAATGAAATTCAAACACCAAGGCACTGTTGATTGCCGGCAAAACGTTGAGATACCTGGGTTTTAAATTCTAGTAAATCCAAAACTCTTCTGAAATTCATGAAACTTTGCATGCTATCATGGAGCGGCATCAACATGCCGTGGTGAAAATTTTGTCCCATTTGGGGCAGGTTTGGGTATAAGCTTCTCACAAAGTAGAGCTTCTCACAGCAAGCATGATGGTTTGAATAGGGAAAGTACCACCTTTGGGGACGGGACGATATCCGTTGCCTCTTATTGCTTTCAATTTTTTTCTCATGTCAACATAGAACAACAAGAGTGTTGTGTCGATCTTTGGGATTTTTCGGGGTTTGTTTGCACATTTTATGCATCAACTGAGTTTTCAATGCATTTATGTGCATACTTCAAATTTTAACTACATGCACATGCTCTAGTGCATGTACATTGGTTGAAAAATCAAATATGTGTCCTTGGGTGCATGCTTAGGTCCCATGCAAGAGATGAGAATGAAATTCAAACACCAGGGCGTCGTTGATTGCCCGCAAAACATTGAGATGCCTGGTTTTTATATTCTAGTAAATCCAAAACTTATTTTAAATTCATGAAACTTGGCATGCTATCATGGAGCGGCATAAACATGCCATGGTAAAAAAATTGTCCCATTTGGGGCAGGTTTGGGTATATGGTTCTCACAAACCAGAGCTTCTCACAACAAGCCTGGAGGTTTTGGTAGGGAACGTACGTCCCACCTTTGGGGACGAAATGATATCCATTGCCTCTTATTGCTTTCAAAAACTTTCTCATGTCAACATAGAACAACATGAGTGTTGTGTCAATTTTTGGGATTTGTTTGGACATTTTTATTCATTAACTGAGTTTTCTAGCCATTTTATGTGCATAATTCAAATTTGAACTACATGCACATGCTCCAATGTACCAAAGTTGGTTGAAAATCACATGTGTGTCCTTGGGTAAATTTCTAGGTCCCATGCAAGATATGGGAATGAAATTCAAACACCAGGGCACTGTTGATTGCCGGCAAAATGTTGAGATGCCTGGTTTTTAAATTCTAGTAAATCCAAAACTCGTTTGAAATTCATGAAACTTGACATGCTATCATGGAGCGGCATCACCATGTCGTGGTAAACAATTTGTCCCATTTGGGGAAGGTTCGAGTACAAGCTTCTCACAAACCAGAGCTTCTCACAACAAGCATGATGGTTTCGATAGGGAACGTCCCACCTTGGGGGACGAAACAATATCCATTGCCTCTTATTGATTTCAAAAAATATAAAGTGTCAACATAGAACAACAGGAGTGTTGTGTCAATTTTTGTGATTTTTGGGGTTCGTTTGGACATTTTCATGCATTAACTCGGATTTTAGGCATTTTATGTGCATAATTCAAATTTGAACTACAGGCACATGCTCCAATGTACTAAAGTTGGTTGAAAAATCTAATCTGTGTCCTTGGGTGAATTTCTAGGTCCCATGCAAGAGATGAGAATGAAATTCAAATAGCAGGGCACTGTTTATTGCCATCAAAACGTTGAGATGCCTGGTTTTTAAATTCTAGTAAATCCAAAACTCGTCTGAAATTCATGAAACTTGGCATGCTATCATGGAGCGGCATCGACATGCCGTGGTAAAATAGTTGTCCCGTTCGGGGCAGGTTCGGGTATATGCTCAAGAGCTTCTCGCAACAAGCATGATGGTTTCGGTAGGGAACGTCCCACCTTTGGGGACGAAACGATATCCACTTCCTCTTATTGTATTCAAAATTTTCTCGATTCAAGATAGAACAACAGGAGTGTTGTGTCAATTTTTGGGATTTTTCGGGGTTCGTTTGGACATTTTTATGCATTAACTGAGTTTTCAATGCATTTATGTGCATAATTCAAATTTGAACTACATGCACATGCTCTAGTGCATATAAATTGGTTGAAAAATTAAATCTGTGTCCTTGGGTGCATGTCAAGATTCCATGCAAGAAATGGAAATGAATTTCAAACACCATGGCACCATTGATTGCCGGCAAAACATTGAGATGCCTGGTTTTTAAGTTCTAGCAAATCCAAAACTCGTCTGAAATTCATGAAACTTGGCATGCTATCATGGAATGGCACCCGACATGTTGTGGCATTTTTCGTGTTCATTTCGAGAAAAGGCGCACACAAATAATGACAACCAACAAAGGCATTTTTGAAAAAATAGCTGCCACTTTAATATCTCAAACGTTTGTAGAATTCAAACTGTGTTCGTTCTGTTAACCATTCACGTGACACCACGTCTCTTTATTTTAATGGCTGTAGGAGGTACCGTGCGGACAGCTGCTTGACCTTGACTGAGCGTGAGGCGTGCGAGCATAGTCCGGTGTGCAGGCTGACCGAGAGGCGTGCAAGCTGTCCTCCAATGCGCAGGCTCACCGAGAAGCGTGCGAGCTATACGCTGCGCATGCTCACTGGGAAGTGAGCCCTTTGACTTCCATGGCCGCCTGCCTTCCTCTCCATTATTGGCGCCCGAGCCGCTGTTTAGTATGGGCGACCTTACTGTTTGCCTCCCATTCCCCTACCTCCCGCAAACCTCCACCAATGCCATGGCGCAGAACGATCATCTTTTTCAAGTTTGGTGAAGTCGACTCCGAGCCGAAGGAGATAGAAAATAAGGAGGAATGGGGCCTCATGGACATGGCCCAGAACGAGCTGGCCGTGGCGGTTGCTTCCCCCGCTCCCGTCCCAGCTCCCACCCCTGCACCCGCACCAGCGACAATCCCCGTAGCATTGACGGTCTGGTCGTCGAGCACTATCGCAGAGCTAGAAGTCGCGGGCATCAGTGAGATCTCTGCGGACCCGCGCGAGCTTGTTTACATGTCAGCGCCAGAGCCCGTGCCCGTGCACGCCCCTCCACCCACCATGGCGCCAGCCCCCATGCGTTTGGCTGCACCCGCTGTGCCCGTGCCCGTGTGCGCGCCCCCTCAACGGCATGGGACGCTACCGTCGACCGCTACCTCTTAGCGGCGCCAGTTGCCGTCCTCCCGCGCCCCGCTTGTCGATCGCGCGACGACGTGATGTTTGATTTACAAGTGAAGAACATTTTGTGCTGCCTTGAAGACTTCAACAACGGCGCCCCGGAGGACGACAACGACAATGACGGTGCGGTACACCGCCTCCGCTGCCGCCGGAAATAGTTTTTTTGGGTTTAATACTGTATCTCGAATTCTTGATCAGATGAATATAAATTTGCAGTGTGACTGAATGAAAGATATGGTTTGAACGAACTTGCGTTTTTCTCTCTTAATGTACAACTTATCAAATGATTTTCTTTTGAAAAAAAGTCAATGGTTTTTAAATATAAAACACTCATCGCAAACGTTTTAGTTAGAACACTCGTATGCAAATCGATAGCTTCCCCATGAAGCCAAGGGAAATGTGTCGAGCAGGATTTCTGCATCCCTTCAACACAAACGGTTGTTTCGCATGAACTGTGTGCAACCACGTACAAACAATTGGGTAAGATTTGCATATCTGTCATTTTGGGTATGTTGCCATTTGTCAAACTGGAAAGATTGACATTTGTTTATCTAGTAACATTGCCATTTGTCAACCTTGTAACACTGCGATTTGTGAAAATATGCAGCTAAAATCACTAGCACTATCTAATTTTTGCAACTAAAATCACTAGCACTGTTCATATGGACACCACTAGCAGGCGTGAGTTGATGGACACATATGCAAATGTACCATTGATTACATACAACAAGTCATCAACCCACAATGACAACGAGGATACACGTTGGATTATAGATCATTTCCAACAAAACATTCTAGTAAAGTTTTTCTCACACAACAAATAACAAAGCTATGAAATGAACTTCAGCTCAACCACTCTTAGGTGTTGGAAATGCTTGGTTTGAACCAGAAGTGATTCTCTGGGAAGGACTAGCTACTGTCAATCTCGAGACCAACGTAGGACTGATCGTCCATGCTGAAGCGGCCTATGTCAGGACCCATATTGGGACGGTAGGGAAGCATATCAATGTCCGAGGTATAGATACAATTGCTTCTCATAAACGGTAGTAACATTGTGTCAACAGCAGTTGGATCTCCTTCCACCATCATTGGATAGTTTTGTCCAAGGAAGAGCGAGTTTCCTCCAATACTTTCAATATTGAACCAGGGAGAAGGTGTTGGCTAACCCGCATGCATGTGGATGAAACAATTATAATTACAGTGGAAGACAAACGTATCGAAAGCATGATGATTCCATACAAAAACAGTGCCACGAGTGGTGGCAGCAAACACAAGACCCTCGTATTGAATTCTATCACATTACTCATCCGTGTACATAAATTGATTTTTGAGCAATATCCATCAAGGCGTGGAAGTAAGGAAGGCAACAAGCTTGTCGAAGATAGCAACAACTTCATAGTTTGTGTAATCCCAAGAGTGGTTGGGAACTCGACAAATTGCTATCTTCCATAGACGACAGTCACCATGATCGTATTTGAACTCACGTAGAATACCGGTGTACTCAACCTCTGGGCAGTCGTCTGAGATTTTTGGAAGTGGAACCCGGTGACGAGTGTACACATTCGCAAGTTCTCACTCGCAGTTGTACCCAATATAAACAACCCAATCTCCATTTGCGCATGCCCAAGCCTTGCCCTCAAGTGATGGCATCTTAACACCATACGTATCTTTATCAAGCGGCATCAACTTGCACAAGGCGAGGCTTCCCTCGTCCCCCCGTCCGTCAGTAGGGTCACGACGAAGAAGATAGGGGAGATCAAACCGCTCCTGGACCCTTGGGTTCCTTGTAATGATGTTATTAGTTGAGTCGATAATGGTCTTGAACGAACCCGCCATGCTAGCTGAGGTGATGACGTTGCACAGATCAATGAGTTCCTCCACCACGTCATCATTCAGATCGGGACAAGAATAATGGGGTCATTTCCGGCCTGTTCCCTCCATGGAGAAGATGATCGAACAATGGCAGAAGCAAGTGTGAAGGCATGGAGGGAGGAAGAGTGTGTGACAGCAGTTCCAAATCGAGAGGGAAAGGCGAAGAGGCGGTGGACGGTTGCTACGGTACATGAAGATGCACATGGGGAGTGAACGGTTGCCACAGAGGTCACACACTGACGACAAGGGCCGAGTGAAGCACATGCGTATATTGCACACACCTTGATCTGGCTGGCCGTTTCTTTTGTGCTGCCTAATCACAAACAGTTCTTTCGAGTGAACCGTATGCTGTATATCGCACACACCTTCATCTGGCTGCCTGTTTCTTTTGTGTTTCCTAATCACAAACAGTTCATCCGAGTGAACCGTATGCTATGTATCGCACACGCCTTCATCTAGCTGCCCTTTTCTTTTGTTCCTCCTCATCGCAAATAGTTAATTGAACTAAACCGTCTGCCCTTCATCGCACATGCAACTAAAACCTGAACCGTGTTTGATGCATCCATCATCGCAAACGTTTTATACATTTCTTACTGTTTTCATACACCACCGTTTGCGATTATTGCATCGCACACAGTTTCTCGAAGGGTCTTTGATCATAGTGTCGTGTTAGCAGCATCCTGCAGTAGTGAGCATGGAACAATAAAAAATTATAAATACATTAGAGACGTATCAAGCATCCCCAAGCTTAATTCCTGCTCGTCCTCGAGTAGGTAAATGATAAAAATAGAATTTTTGATGTGGAATGCTACCTAACATATTTATCCATGTAATTACTGTTATTGTGGCATGAATGTTCAGATCAGTATGATTCAAAACAAAAGTTTAATATTGACATAAAAACAATAATACTTGAAGCATACTAACAAGGCAATCATGTCTTCTCAAAAACATGGCCAAAGAAAGCTTATCCCTACAAAATCATATAGTCTGGCTATACTCCATCTTCATCACACAAAATATTTAAATCATGCACAACCCCGATGATAAGTCAAGCAATTGTTTCATACTTTTGATGTTCTCAAACTTTTTCAAATTTCACGCTATACATGAGCGTGAGCCATGGACATAGCACTATAGGTGGAATAGACGGTGGTTGTGGAGAAGACAAAAAGGAGATAGTCTCACATCAACTAGGCGTATCAACGGGCTATGGAGATGTCCATCAATAATATCAATGTGAGTGAGTAGGGATTGCCATGCAACGGATGCACTAGAGCTATAAGTTTATGAAAGCTCAAAAAGAAACTAAGTGGGTGTGCATCCAACTTGCTTGCTCACGAAGACCTTGGGCAATTTGAGGAAGCCCATCATTGGAACGTACAAGCCAAGTTCTATAATGAAAAATTCCCACTAGTATATGAAAGTGACAATATAGGAGACTCTCTATCATGAATATCATGGTGCTACTTTGAAGCACAAGTGGGGTAAAAGGATAGTAGCATTGCCCTTTCTCTCTTTTCTCTCATTTTTTTATTTGGGCCTTCTCTCATTTTTTTGGCCTCTTTTTTTTCGTCCAGAGTATCATCCCGACTTGTGGGGGAATCATAGTCTCCATCATCCTTTCCTCACATGGGACAATGATCTAATAATGAAGATCATCACACTTTTATTTACTTACAACTCAAGAATTATAACTCGATACTTAGAACAAAATATGACTCTATATGAATGCCTCCGGCGGTGTACCGGGGTGTGCAATGAATCAAGAGTGACATGTATGAAATAATCATGAATGGTGGCTTTGCCACAAAAACAATGTCAACTACATGATCATGCAAAGCAATATGACAATGATGGAGCGTGTCATAATAAACAGGACAGTGGAAAGTTGCATGGCAATATATCTCGGAATGGCTATGAAAATGCCATAATAAGTAGGTATGGTGGTTGTTTTGAGGAAGGTATATGGTGGGTTTATGGTACGGGTGAAAGTTGCGCGGTACTAGAGATGCTAGCAATGGTGGAAGGGTGAGAGTGCGTATAATCCATGGACTCAACATTAGTCATAAAGAACTCATATACTTATTGCAAAAATCTATTAGTTATCGAAACGAAGTACTACGCGCATGCTCCTAGGGGGATAGATTGGTAGGAAAAGACCATCCTCGTCCCCGACCGCCACTCATAGGGAAGACAATCAATAAATAAATCATGCTCCGACTTCATCACATAACGGTTCACCATACGTGCATGCTACGGGAATCACAAACTCTAACGCAAGTATTTCTCAAATTCACAATTACTTACTAGCATGACTTTAATATCACCATCTTCATTTCTCAAAACAATCATAAGGAATCAAACTTCTCATAGTATTCAATGCACTTTATATGAAAGTTTTTATTATATCCCTCTTGGATGCCTATCATATTAGGACTAAATTTATAACCAAAGCAAATTACCATGCTGTTTAGAGACTCTCAAAATAATATAAGTGAAGCACGAGAGTTCATTAATTTTTATAAAAATAAAACCACCACTGTGCTCTAAAAAGATATAAGTGAAGCACTAGAGCAATATTGCCTAGCTCAAAAGATATAAGTGAAGCACATAGAGTATTCTAATAAATCACGATTCATGCATGTCTCTATCAAAAGGTGTGTACAATAAGGATGATTGTGGAAAACTAAAAAGAAAAGACTCAAATCATACAAGATGGTCCAAGCAAAACACATATCATGTGGTGAATAAAAATATAGCCTCAAGTAAAGTTACCGATAGACGAAGACGAAAGAGGGGATGCCTTCTGGGGCATCCCCAAGCTTAGGCTCTTGGTTGTCCTTGAATATTTCCTTGGGGTGTCTTGGGCATCCCCAATCTTAGGCTCTTGCCACTCCTTATTAAATAGTCCATCAAATCCTTACCCAAAATTTGAAAACTTCACAACACAAAACTCAACGGGAAATCTCATAAGCTCCGTTAGTATAAGAAAATAAATCACCACTTTTGGTACAGTTGTGAACTCATTCTTTATTTATATTTTTGTAATATATACTGCATTCCAACTTTTCCATGGTTCATACCCCCCGATACTAGCCATAGATTCATCAAAATAAGCAAACAACACATAGAAAACAGAATCTGTCAAAATAAGAACAGTATGTAGTAATATGGATATTTCGAATACTTCTGTAACTCCAAAACTTCTGAAAATTAGTACGACCTAAGAAATTTGTTTATTAATCGTCTGCAAAAAGAATCAACTCAAAAGCACGCTTGTTTAAAAAATGAGAATTATTTTCCTGGGCACAAAAGTTTCTGTTTTTAGCAAGATGAAATCAACTATCACCGTAAGCTGTCCCAAAGGTCTTAGTTGGCACAAACACTAATTAACACACAAAACCACATCTAACTAGAGGCTAGATGGATTATTTAATGCAAAACAGAACCTAAAAGCAAAAATAAAATAAAATTGGGTTGCCTCCCAACAAGCGCTATTGTTTAACACCCTTAGCTAGGCATAAAACATGAATAGATCTAAGTATTATCATCTTTGGTATGCAATCCATAAGTAGCTCTCATAATAGATTCATAAGGCAATTTAATTTTCTGTCTTCGTAAGTGTTCCTTGTCTTTCCTTAACGGATATTGAAATCTAATGTTTCCTTCTTTCATATCAATAATTGCACCAACTGTTCTAAGGAAAGGTCAACCAAGAATAATAGGACATGTATGATTACAATCTATATCAAGAACAATGAAATCTATGGGCACATAATTCCTATTTGCAACAATAAGAACATCATTAATCCTTCCCATAGGTTTCTTAATAGTGGAATCCGCAAGATGTAAATTTAAAGAACAATCATCAAATTCACGAAAACCTAACACATCACATAAAGTTTTTGGAATCGTGGAAACACTAGCACCAAAATCACACAAAGCATGGCACTCATAATCTTTAATTTTAATCTTAATAGTAGGTTCCCACTCATCATAAAGTTTTCTACGCATAGAAACTTCCAATTCAAGCTTTTCTTCAAAAGATTGCACCATAGCATCAACGATATGTTTAGTAAAAGCTTTGTTTTTATTATAAGCATGAGGGGAATTAAACATGGATTTCAACAAGGAAATACAATCTATTAATGAACAATTATCATAATTAAATTCCTTGAAATCCAAAAGAGTGTGTTCATTGCTACTTAAAGTTTTGACCTCTCCAATCCCGCTTTTATCAATTTTTGCATCAAGATCTAAAAACTCCGAATCATTGGGACGCCTTTTAACTAAAGTTGAATAATCTCCAGTCCCATCTTTATTGTCGGGACCCCGATCCTAAGCCACATCGATCCAGCATGTAACACATCATATCACTTTGCGGCCTCACGCACGGTACTCCCACGGGTGCCACCTTACCTGGCCCGGGACCGTTTGCGCCTTTTGGCTCACGTATATGATAGTGTCGCTAGCATCCATATGACAGAGAACCCGGGCCGACATGGCTAGTCGTGAACCCAAGGCGGCGCCAACCTATGAGGACAGGCATACATGAATCACATCGAGCATGTCGGTCATCAACGTATTTATCCGGGCTGTAGCACTGGGCTAACAGGACTCCGGTAACCCGGGCTGTAGCAGGCTAGGCAGGACTCCGGATAACACCGCGTGACATTTCCCCGAAGGGACAGACACAGGAACGACGTGAAACACATGCCGGCCAGTCAAGTGTTCCGAGCAGTAGTGCTGGGCTAGCAGGACTCCGGTGAACCGGGCTATAGCGGACTACTATCGCTCAGAAGCACTAGACTTACATTTCCCCATATGAAAGGCTGCCAAGGATAAACAACTAGATAGTCGGATCCCACACATAGCAATACACGTTACACGTACGCATAACATGCAAGTATGTGCTGTACAACATGGCATCACAACATAACGCAAACTCATATAGATAAAGGCCCAGAAGAGCCACATAGCATTAAATACAAACAGGGGTCACATGACCCATCATTCAGAACATACAAGCAACAAGCGGAAGCATTACATGTCTGAGTACAGACAACTACAAAATAAAAGGCTGAGAAGCCTGACTATCTACAACCTCCGATCAAGATCGTAGCTGAGGTACAGCTACCTATCGAAGTCCAAGCGGAACTACTAGTGAGACAGATGTCTCATCTGCAAAACATAAATAAAGCAAACGTGAGTACAAAGGTACTCAGCAAGACTTACATCAGATCCTATCATACATGCATTAGTATCAAGGAGGTAATGTGGGGTTTAGTTGCAGCAAGCCAGCTTTGACTCTGTGGCTATCCTGTTCTACGACTGTTGGTAACTCTTTTGAAAAGGCGCACACGAGTCCACTAATCACCACATCAATACACTACTATGGATTCATCCCCGTCTCACTACGAGAAGGCCATCCATAGCACTCACACTTATCTTGAGCATTTTAAAGTATCCACTTCAAGTTGTCTATGTACCACGTAAGCATCCAAGAAGTCCATAACCGAGGACGCGGCTATTCGAATAGATCATGATAACCCTGCAGGGGTGTACTTCTTCACACACGCTCTCGCCACTTACCGCCCTGTACACGTCATGTACCTCGGCAACCTTCAAGCGGAAGCCGGGCGAGGGAGTCGGCCACGACCTGACTAACCACACAAGACTCTAGTCCAGGTTTATCGCCTATTCGGGTTCCATCCGCAAGGAGATCCGGCCGGGGTGTCGCTCACGGCCCCAAACGATGTGAGCAGGGTTCCCAAGCCCACCAACCGGGTGCCACTTGGTACACCGTGCCACCTGTGCCTAGTCTGTCCCGAGCCCACCCTGCCGGGTGCCACTCGGTAGAAAAATAGCACTACCTACAAACACCAGAAACTATTTGCGACTCCTGGGCAGAGATCAAGTTGGTTAATAAGTCGAGAGGGGCCGAGTTACCGGAACCCAATGTGTGGTAGTAGCTAGTCATTGGACAACATACACAGAACTCAGTGCTTAAGGACGGCTCCAATGAGACAACCCACCATGTACTCCTACATGGCCTCTCACCGCTACCTTTACCAAATCGTGTTCATACGCTTAACTCTCAGCATCAGAACATATCATATCACTCCAATCCATTCCCAATGAATCAGACCTGACACAACTCTAAGCAATAGCAGGCATGGCATGGTAGAAGCACAACATGGCTCAATCAACTCCTACACATGCTAGTGGGTTTCAACTATTTACTGTGGCAATGACAGGTCATGCAGAGGAATGGGTTCAACTACCGCAGCATAAAGTAGCAGTTGATTCGCTGTTGTCCTAATGCAATAAAAAAGAGCAGGAGCGAGAGTGGGATCATATCGGAATGAACAAGGGGGTTTTGCTTGCCTGGTAGATCAACAAGGGAGGCACTGCTTCACAGACAGGTACTCTGGAACGGTCTCCGGAGCAGGACCTATCGAGAAGGAACGGTGCCAACAATCAATACTCAAGCATATGCAACAATATGATGCATGAACATGGTATGAAGATGTGATGCTGTTTGAGCTAATGCAACTAGCATTCATTTGTTTGTGGTCCATTTTCACTAAAGGTTCAAATGCAACTCCAAGTAAGTTCTTATATATGCCATTCATATGTTTTCATCTATACAGCAGGTTTAACTTGGTTTTTCATGCATGAAACTTGTACAGATGGATAGCTTGCATTTTTCTGATGATTTTTCATATATAACTTATTTCAAACTAAGCTACGGTTGAATTGATATGAATTTTAGAAGTTTATATCATTTTCTGGAATTTCCTGTTTAAAATTAAATCCAGAAAATAAATAATTGCGTCAGCACTGCATCATGCTTGCGTCAGCACTGCATCATGCTTGCGTCAGCAAGTCAACAGCGCTGACTAGTCAAACCTGATGTGTGGGGTCCACACGTCAGTTTCAAGGTTAATTAGCAGCGGGTTAATTAGCTGCTAAACTAATCCTAAGTTAAGAATTAACAGGGCCGGGCCCACATGTCATTGACCTTGGCGGGGTCAAACGCCAGGTCAACAGGGGGTTAGACCCGGTCAACACCGGCTAACCCCACCGGCGACTCGACGCCGGCGAGGCCAGACGCGGCGGCGGCCTGCGGAATTGCGTCTCCGGCGACCAAATGGCCCGCGGAGACCATCTCCGAGGAGCTGGTGCTCGCGCGCATCCACTGGTGCCCTCTGTTTCACCGGAGACGGCCTAAATCGACGGCGGCGACCTCTTGGGCAGCGGCCGGAGTTCGGTGGCGTGCGGGTTCAGCGCTGCGGTGCATGGCAGGGGATGCGGAGGGCCTCTACGGCCTCCTGGCGTCACCAGGAACACGGTGACGCGCGTGGAAGTGGCTGGCTCGGGCTCTGGCCACCGTGGCGCCATGGCCGGCGGCGTGGAGCTCGCGGGTGCGGTGGTTGAGCTAGCTAGGCGGGGCAACTAGCACGGGGAGGAGGGGGAAACGGAGTAGAGCTCACAGCGGATCCAGCGGAGGCGTCAACGAGCTCGGGGAAGCACTGGTGCGGCCGGAGCGTCGTCGGCGATCTCGGGCAGTCGGTGACGAAGACGATGATGGTGGCGGCGATGCAGCGCGTCCCTGGTCGCTTGGCTCGTCGAGGACGATGCGGGCGACGAGGCGGAGCACCCGGACTCGGAGAGAGGGCGAGGGGACGGCGGGGAGCGCGTCGGCGGTGAGCTGCGGCGACGGCAGCGCTACGGGCGCGGGGAGAGGGAGAATCCAGGGGAGGAGGGAAAGTGAGAGAGAGTGCGAGGGGGTCGGGGCGGCGCGTGGCGTCGTCCGAAGGCCAGAGCGTCGAGGGGGAGGGCAGGCAGGCAGCTGCCGTGGCGCGCATGCGCGCGGCGTGCGGCGACCACGCGCCCGGCGTCCTCCTGGCGCGATGGAGACGACGACTGGCGCTGGCCAGTCGGCTGGGCCGGCCTGTGGGCCACTGGGCCAGGCCAGGGAGGTAAGTGCAGGTAAGTTCTTTTCTATTTTTGTTTCCTTTACTATTTTTTTCTGACATTTGTTTGATTTTAGTAAAATGCTAAATTATTTTATTTACTCATGCCAATTTTTGCAGGGGCTAATGGTATTATTCCAGAGCTCCTCAATTACTGGCACAATTTTTGGATATATAAAACATATATATCATTTATATATCCAATGCAAATAATTATTGCATTAATTCCAAATGCCCAAAATAAATATTTAAGAGCTTCTAAAAATATTGGTTTGATTTTTACCTCTGTCCAATATTTTTAGAGAGTAACATGAACATTTTCTTGGACCTTTTTGGAGCACTTTTTATCTGGGTCATTTCCAGAAAAGATTCTGAGGGTTTCACAAATCCCCATTTCAAAATTAAATGAAATTTAAACATGATGCACACATGACTAGCTAGCCTTGAGCATACCAGAACTAGGGATGTGACAACTCGCCCCCACTCGAAAGAATCTCGTCCCGAGATTCAGGGGTCGACGGAAAGAAGGTGGGGTACTCCAGTCGAAGACGATCTTCATGCTCCCAAGTAGCTTCTCTCTCAGAATGATGTGACCACTGAACTTTGAGAAACTTGATGTTCTGACGTCGAGTAACACGCTCTGCTTGATCAAGAATGCGAACAGGGTACTCTTGATATGTGAGGTTATCTTGGAGATCAAGCGTTTCGTGGTCCACTCCGCGGATGGGATCCGAGAAGCAACGCCTGAGTTGAGAGACGTGGAAGACATCATGAACTCGAGAAAGATGTGAGGGTAGTTCCAACTGGTAGGCAACCTCTCCTCGTTTAGCGAGAATGCGAAAAGGATCAATGTAACGAGGAGCCAACTTGCCCTTGATACCGAAACGATGGGTACCCTTCAAAGGAGTAACCCGAAGGTAAGCCTTATCGCCAACTTCATAAGCCACTTCCTTATGATGACGGTCATACTGGCTCTTTTGACGAGACTGGGCTGTTTTCAAATTCTCACGAATGACGCGAACTTGCTCTTCTGCCTCCTGGATCATATCCGGTCCAAAGAATTGTCTTTCACCGGTTTCTGACCAGTTCAAAGGTGTTCGACATCTTCGTCCATAGAAAATCTCAAAAGGAGCTTTCTTGAGACTGGATTGGTAGCTATTGTTATAAGCAAACTCGGCGAAAGGAAGACACTTCTCCCAATCCATACCGAATGAGATAACGCAAGCTCTCAGCATGTCTTCGAGGATTTGGTTAACCCTTTCCACCTGACCACTTGATTGAGGGTGGAAAGCGGTACTGAAGGAAAGATGGGTGCCCATGGCAGTTTGGAAACTCTCCCAGAAATGAGAAGTGAAAAGACTACCACGGTCTGAATTGATCTCTAGTGGAACACCATGAAGTGAAATTATTCGAGAAATATATAAGTCAGCGAGCTGACTAGCGGTGATATTCTCTCGAACAGGTAGAAAGTGAGCCACTTTGGAAAGACGATCAATGACTACGAAGATAGCATTATTCCCTTTCTTGGTCCTGGGAAAGCCGGTGATGAAATCCATACCAACCTTATCCCATTTCCATTCAGGAATAGCTAAAGGCTGAAGGGTGCCAACAGGCCTTTGATGCTCTGCCTTAACGCGACGACAAACGTCACAATTAGCAACGAAGTCGGCGATTTCTCTCTTCATCCTAGTCCACCAGAACCTCTGGCGTAGGTCCTGATACATCTTAGTACTACCGGGATGAATCGTGAGAGGGGATTCATGCGCCTCCTTAAGGACCAATTGCTGCATCTGCTGACTCTTGGGAACCACCAAGCGGTTCCCAAAGTAAACAACACCTCGTTCATCCATAGAGAAACAACCAGCTACTCCCTTGGAGATATTTCTCTTGATTCGGGAGATTCCCGTATCATGCTTCTGGACTTCTATGATATGATCCACAAGAGTAGGTTTCGCCACCAAGGTAGAAAGGAATCTGTGAGGAGCAATGTGAAGATTAAGCTTACAGAATTCCTCATGGAGAAGTGGTTGGCCCTGCTGCAACATAAGATTGTTGCAATAGTACTTACGACTTAGCGCATCAGCCATGACATTGCCCTTGCCTGGGGTGTAGGTAATCCCTAAGTCGTAATCAGAGATCGACTCCAACCAACGTCTTTGCCTAAGGTTCAAATCTGGTTGGGTGAATATATACTTGAGACTCTGGTGGTCGGTGTATATCTCGCAACGTTTACCAAGAAGGTAATGTCGCCATGTCTTAAGTGCATAGACCACGGCTGCAAGCTCTAGATCATGTGTAGGATAATTCTCCTCATGTGGATGCAACTGTCGAGATGCATAGGCAATCACATGACGATCTTGCATAAGAATGCAACCTAGTCCTTGTCGTGAGGCGTCGCAGTAGATAACAAAGTCCTTAGTGAAATTCGGTGGCACAAGTATGGGAGCAGAAGTCAGGCGTCTTTTCAGTTCCTGAAAACTGTACTCACACTGTGGGGTCCACTCAAACTTTTTATCTTTCTTGAGAAGTTCCGTGAGGGGTTTGGCCACTTTGGAGAAGTTTTCAACGAAGCGGCGACAATAACTGGCTAGACCAAGGAAACTCCTAACTTGTTTAACTGTTTCAGGTGGAGTCCAATCAAGAACGGCCTGAACTCTCTCGAGATTGACAGCAATGCCCTTACCAGAGATCACGTGGCCTAGGTAGGTCACTTCTGGCAACCAAAATTCGCACTTGGAGAACTTGGCATAAAGGCGGTGCTCTCTGAGTTTCTCTAACACAAGTCTAAGATGTTCGGCATGCTCTTCCTCGTTCTTCGAGTAGATAAGAATATCATTGAGGTAAACCACGACGAACTTATCTAAGTACTCCATGAAGATCGAGTTCATCAAGCGGGAGAAGGTAGCTGGAGCATTAGTTAGACCAAAGGACATGACGGTGTACTCGTACTGGCCATAACGAGTGACAAAAGCCGTCTTAGGAATGTCCCCGTTTCTGATCTTGATTTGATGGTAGCCTAACCTCAAATCCATCTTGGAAAAGACTGAGGATCCAGCGAGCTGATCATACAGGTCGTTGATCCTGGGGAGCGGATACTTGTTCTTTATCGTGACCAAATTAACGGGACGATAATCTACAACCATCCGGTCCGTACCATCCTTCTTCTTGACGAAGAGGACAGGGCAAGCCCAGGGAGAAGAACTAGGACGGATGAAACCCTTTTGCAAGGACTCATCAAGTTGTTTCTTAAGCTCGGCTAGTTCTAAGGGTGCCATCTTGTAAGGTCTCCTAGAAATTGGAGCGGTTCCTGGAAGAAGATCTATGACAAATTCTAAATCTCTGTCAGGTGGAACACCTGGCAATTCTTCTGGAAAGACATCCGGAAAGTCACGGACTACCGGGATATCTTCAAGGTCTGGAAGAGGGCTGGCATTAAGAGAATAGAGTTGGCGCTTTGCAACTCTAGTGGAGACAGTTACTATATTGCCAGATGGGTGTGTGAGCTGAACAGACCTGGTGTAACAATCAATCTTGGCATAATGAGCTTTCATCCAGTCCATACCCAAGATGATGTTAATATCTGAAGACTTGAGGGCTATAAGTGATGCAAGGAATACAAGTCTGTCAACAAGGATTTCATTACCATGGCTTACACTAGAAGTTTGCCATTTGGATCCAGGAGTTTGAATGACTAAAGGAGAGGGCATATCACAAAATGATATGTTGTGCAAGCTGGCATAGCTTTCAGAAATGAAGGAGTGAGATGCTCCGGTATCGAAAAGAACCGAAGCTGGATGGCAATTGACAAGGAGTGTACCAAGAACGACATCTGGATCATCATGAGCGTCTTCAGCCGAGACGTGATGCACACGTCCACGTTCAGTAGGAGCTGTCTTAACACTGATCATCTTGCGTGATGGCTTATCACAGCCAACAGACTTCTCGGGATGGGGTGGAGCATAACTGGCTTGAGAGCAGTCACGTGCATAGTGTCCTGGCTCTCCGCATGTGAAGCAAGTCCCTGAGGTAGGACGTGGACCTGCATTGACAAGCGGTCTACCAATAGGTCTGGGTGGAGCATACTGCTGAACTGGGTGAGGCGCCACACAAGATGGCCTCGGGGTATAACCGGGTGGAAGAGCGGAGTTCGGAATCCAAATCCGACGCTTCTGCGAACTAGAACCGGAGGAAGAAACCAAATCACGGTTGTGCTTACGAGACTCCTCGTAAGTGAGCAGAGCTGTCTCTGCGTTAATGGCCTTGTTCACAAGAGCCTGGAATGTATTGCATTGGTGCAAGTGGAGATCACGACGCAACTTGGGGTTGAGACCTTTCCGGAACCTAGCCTGCTTCTTGGCGTCTGTGGACACTTCTTCTGTAGCATAGCGGGCGAGGTTCTCAAACTCTCTACTGTAAGCATCAACAGCCATCTTACCCTGGGTGAAACAACAGAACTCTTCCCTCTTGCGATCGATGAGGGCTTCAGGAATGTGATGCTCGCGAAAAGCTTCAGTGAAATCTCTCCAGGTAGGTATCTGACTAGCTGGAAGCATAGCCTCGTAGTTCTGCCACCAAAGGCTAGCAGGACCTTCCAGGTGGTATGCAGCATAGATGACCTTGTCTCCTTCAGCCACGTTCGCGGAACGGAGCTTGTGAGTGATACTATGGAGCCAGTCATCTGCATCGAGTGGCTCAATAGAATGATGAAAAGTGGGTGGGTGCAAGCGAATGAAGTCATGAATGGTTGCAGACCCTTTGCATTGATGTGCGGTGTTTTCCTCAATACGCGCCAACAAGCGGTTAGACTCACGCTTGTTCATCTCAACCTCTAACATGAACTCTGCCAACGAACGTTGGTCGGGAGGATCCTCATCCCTACCATCTCCGTGGTTCCGTCTACGAGCAATAGAACTTCGTTTATCCGGCAACATCCTGAAGAGCGTAACCAAAGAAACAAGGATGGATTCAGCATCAACTATAGGATGCAGAAGGTAGCACAAGAATTTAGTATCTCTCAAACTCCTAGGATAATTCTGGCAGCATAACGGCAGTAAAATGCTCAATATGAGACATTCTGCAAAAGACGGGGTAGCACCATAATCAGCATCATCACACAAGGTTCTGAAATATTACTAAACAGACTACACCGGAGGTACTTGAACTGGGATATGACTCTCATCAACCAATCCTAAGAGACTACGGAGTAGTAACACGTGATCCTGATAGATAGAAGAGGAAGCCTAGTTCCTTAACCCCGTTGGAAAGATAGGATGACTCAGATCAGAAGGGCATGAGATATAAGGAGTAAAAAGAGCCTTACGTTCCCTTCCACAATCAATTCCCTTTTATAACTAAAGAATTACTAGACTCAACTTCGACTTGGATGGCTTGGAAATCCTACAGGCAGTCAGGCTCTGATACCAAAGCTGTCGGGACCCCGATCCTAAGCCACATCGATCCAGCATGTAATACATCATATCACTTTGCGGCCTCACGCACGGTACTCCCACGGGTGCCACCTTACCTGGCCCGGGACCGTTTGCGCCTTTTGGCTCACGTATATGATAGTGTCGCTAGCATCCATATGACAGAGAACCCGGGCCGACATGGCTAGTCGTGAACCCAAGGCGGCGCCAACCTATGAGGACAGGCATACATGAATCACATCGAGCATGTCGGTCATCAACGTATTTATCCGGGCTGTAGCACTGGGCTAACAGGACTCCGGTAACCCGGGCTGTAGCAGGCTAGGCAGGACTCCGGATAACACCGCGTGACATTTCCCCGAAGGGACAGACACAGGAACGACGTGAAACACATGCCGGCCAGTCAAGTGTTCCGAGCAGTAGTGCTGGGCTAGCAGGACTCCGGTGAACCGGGCTATAGCGGACTACTATCGCTCAGAAGCACTAGACTTACATTTCCCCATATGAAAGGCTGCCAAGGATAAACAACTAGATAGTCGGATCCCACACATAGCAATACACGTTACACGTACGCATAACATGCAAGTATGTGCTGTACAACATGGCATCACAACATAACGCAAACTCATATAGATAAAGGCCCAGAAGAGCCACATAGCATTAAATACAAACAGGGGTCACATGACCCATCATTCAGAACATACAAGCAACAAGCGGAAGCATTACATGTCTGAGTACAGACAACTACAAAATAAAAGGCTGAGAAGCCTGACTATCTACAACCTCCGATCAAGATCGTAGCTGAGGTACAAGCTACCTATCGAAGTCCAAGCGGAACTACTAGTGAGACAGATGTCTCATCTGCAAAACATAAATAAAGCAAACGTGAGTACAAAGGTACTCAGCAAGACTTACATCAGATCCTATCATACATGCATTAGTATCAAGGAGGTAATGTGGGGTTTAGTTGCAGCAAGCCAGCTTTGACTCTGTGGCTATCCTGTTCTACGACTGTTGGTAACTCTTTTGAAAAGGCGCACACGAGTCCACTAATCACCACATCAATACACTACTATGGATTCATCCCCGTCTCACTACGAGAAGGCCATCCATAGCACTCACACTTATCTTGAGCATTTTAAAGTATCCACTTCAAGTTGTCTATGTACCACGTAAGCATCCAAGAAGTCCATAACCGAGGACGCGGCTATTCGAATAGATCATGATAACCCTGCAGGGGTGTACTTCTTCACACACGCTCTCGCCACTTACCGCCCTGTACACGTCATGTACCTCGGCAACCTTCAAGCGGAAGCCGGGCGAGGGAGTCGGCCACGACCTGACTAACCACACAAGACTCTAGTCCAGGTTTATCGCCTATTCGGGTTCCATCCGCAAGGAGATCCGGCCGGGGTGTCGCTCACGGCCCCAAACGATGTGAGCAGGGTTCCCAAGCCCACCAACCGGGTGCCACTTGGTACACCGTGCCACCTGTGCCTAGTCTGTCCCGAGCCCACCCTGCCGGGTGCCACTCGGTAGAAAAATAGCACTACCTACAAACACCAGAAACTATTTGCGACTCCTGGGCAGAGATCAAGTTGGTTAATAAGTCGAGAGGGGCCGAGTTACCGGAACCCAATGTGTGGTAGTAGCTAGTCATTGGACAACATACACAGAACTCAGTGCTTAAGGACGGCTCCAATGAGACAACCCACCATGTACTCCTACATGGCCTCTCACCGCTACCTTTACCAAATCGTGTTCATACGCTTAACTCTCAGCATCAGAACATATCATATCACTCCAATCCATTCCCAATGAATCAGACCTGACACAACTCTAAGCAATAGCAGGCATGGCATGGTAGAAGCACAACATGGCTCAATCAACTCCTACACATGCTAGTGGGTTTCAACTATTTACTGTGGCAATGACAGGTCATGCAGAGGAATGGGTTCAACTACCGCAGCATAAAGTAGCAGTTGATTCGCTGTTGTCCTAATGCAATAAAAAAGAGCAGGAGCGAGAGTGGGATCATATCGGAATGAACAAGGGGGTTTTGCTTGCCTGGTAGATCAACAAGGGAGGCACTGCTTCACAGACAGGTACTCTGGAACGGTCTCCGGAGCAGGACCTATCGAGAAGGAACGGTGCCAACAATCAATACTCAAGCATATGCAACAATATGATGCATGAACATGGTATGAAGATGTGATGCTGTTTGAGCTAATGCAACTAGCATTCATTTGTTTGTGGTCCATTTTCACTAAAGGTTCAAATGCAACTCCAAGTAAGTTCTTATATATGCCATTCATATGTTTTCATCTATACAGCAGGTTTAACTTGGTTTTTCATGCATGAAACTTGTACAGATGGATAGCTTGCATTTTTCTGATGATTTTTCATATATAACTTATTTCAAACTAAGCTACGGTTGAATTGATATGAATTTTAGAAGTTTATATCATTTTCTGGAATTTCCTGTTTAAAATTAAATCCAGAAAATAAATAATTGCGTCAGCACTGCATCATGCTTGCGTCAGCAAGTCAACAGCGCTGACTAGTCAAACCTGACGTGTGGGGTCCACACGTCAGTTTCAAGGTTAATTAGCAGCGGGTTAATTAGCTGCTAAACTAATCCTAAGTTAAGAATTAACAGGGCCGGGCCCACATGTCATTGACCTTGGCGGGGTCAAACGCCAGGTCAACAGGGGGTTAGACCCGGTCAACACCGGCTAACCCCACCGGCGACTCGACGCCGGCGAGGCCAGACGCGGCGGCGGCCTGCGGAATTGCGTCTCCGGCGACCAAATGGCCCGCGGAGACCATCTCCGAGGAGCTGGTGCTCACGCGCATCCACTGGTGCCCTCTGTTTCACCGGAGACGGCCTAAATCGACGGCGGCGACCTCTTGGGCGGCGGCCGGAGTTCGGTGGCGTGCGGGTTCAGCGCTGCGGTGCATGGCAGGGGATGCGGAGGGCCTCTACGGCCTCCTGGCGTCACCAGGAACACGGTGACGCGCGTGCAAGTGGCTGGCTCGGGCTCTGGCCACCGTGGCGCCATGGCCGGCGGCGTGGAGCTCGCGGGTGCGGTGGTTGAGCTAGCTAGGCGGGGCAACTAGCACGGGGAGGAGGGGGAAACGGAGTAGAGCTCACAGCGGATCCAGCGGAGGCGTCAACGAGCTCGGGGAAGCACTGGTGCGGCCGGAGCGTCGTCGGCGATCTCGGGCAGTCGGTGACGAAGACGATGATGGTGGCGGCGATGCAGCGCGTCCCTGGTCGCTTGGCTCGTCGAGGACGATGCGGGCGACGAGGCGGAGCACCCGGACTCGGAGAGAGGGCGAGGGGACGGCGGGGAGCGCGTCGGCGGTGAGCTGCGGCGACGGCAGCGCTACGGGCGCGGGGAGAGGGAGAATCCAGGGGAGGAGGGAAAGTGAGAGAGAGTGCGAGGGGGTCGGGGCGGCGCGTGGCGTCGTCCGAAGGCCAGAGCGTCGAGGGGGAGGGCAGGCAGGCAGCTGCCGTGGCGCGCATGCGCGCGGCGTGCGGCGACCACGCGCCCGGCGTCCTCCTGGCGCGGTGGAGACGACGACTGGCGCTGGCCAGTCGGCTGGGCCGGCCTGTGGGCCACTGGGCCAGGCCAGGGAGGTAAGTGCATGTAAGTTCTTTTCTATTTTTGTTTCCTTTACTATTTTTTTCTGACATTTGTTTGATTTTAATAAAATGCTAAATCATTTTATTTACTCATGCCAATTTTTGCAGGGGCTAATGGTATTATTCCAGAGCTCCTCAATTACTGGCACAATTTTTGGATATATAAAACATATATATCATTTATATATCCAATGCAAATAATTATTGCATTAATTCCAAATGCCCAAAATAAATATTTAAGAGCTTCTAAAAATATTGGTTTGATTTTTACCTCTGTCCAATATTTTTAGAGAGTAACATGAACATTTTCTTGGACCTTTTTGGAGCACTTTTTATCTGGGTCATTTCCAGAAAAGATTCTGAGGGTTTCACAAATCCCCATTTCAAAATTAAATGAAATTTAAACATGATGCACACATGACTAGCTAGCCTTGAGCATACCAGAACTAGGGATGTGACATTTATCAAGATTTATATTGAAAAAACAAAGATTCAATAGGAGTCACATCAATCACTTTAAGTTCTTCATCATTATTCTCACGGAAACTAGAAGAACACGCTTTTATGAACCAATCTTTTTTAGCACGCATCTTAGCAGTTCTTTCTTTGCACTCATCAATGGAAATTTTATGGATTTGAGAGACTCATTAATATCATTCTTGGGTGGAATAGATCTAAGTTTCAAAGAATCAACATCAAGAGAAATTCTATCCACCTTCCTGGCCAAATCATGAATTTTAAGCAATTTTTCTTCAATCAAAGCATTGAAATTCTTTTGCCAACTCATAAATTCTTTAACACTATTCTAAAAATCGGAGGGTATCTTATTATAATTTCTGTAAGAATTGTTGTAGGAATTACCATAATTATTAGAAGAATTACTAGGAAACAGCCTAGGATTAAAATTTTCTCTATACGCGTTGTTACCAAAATTGTTCCTACCAACAAAATTCACATCCATAGATTCATTATTATTCTCAATCAAAGTAGACAAAGGCATATCATTAAGATCAATAGGAGCACTCTTGCTTGCAAATAATTTCATAAGCTTGTCCATCTTTCCACTCAAAACATTAATCTCTTCAATCGCATGCACTTTTTTACTAGTGGAAGATATTTTGGTATGCCATTGAGAATAATTGAACATAATATTATCTAGGAGTTTAGTAGGTTATCCTAAACTAATTTCCGTAAAAGTACCTCCCGTGGCCGAATCTAAGAGATTTCTAGAATCAAAATTCAATCTGGCATAATTTTTTTCTATAATCATCCACAAATTCAAACCATGAGTAGGGCAATTTCGTATCATCAATTTCATCCTCTCCCAAGATTGTGCAACATGTTCATGATCAAGTTGCTTAAAATTCATAATATCGTTCCTAAGGGAGATGATCTTAGCAGGAGGAAAATACTTGGAAATAAAAGCATCTTTACACTTATTCCATGAATCAATACTATTTTTAGGCAAAGATGAAAACCAAGTTTTAGCATGATCTCGGAGTGAGAACGGAAATAACTTCAATTTAACAATATCATTATCCACATCTTTTTTCTTTTGCATATCACACAAATCAACGAAATTGTTCAGATGGGATGCGGCATCTTCATTGGGAAGGCCGGAAATTTGATCTTTCATAACAAGATTCAGCAAAGCAGTATTAATTTCACAAGATTCCTCATTAGTAGCGGGAGCAATCGGAGTACTAATAAAATCATTATTATTGGTGTTGGAAAAGTCACACAATTTTGTATTCTCATGAGTCATTGTGACAAAGCAAGCAAACCAACACACGAGCACACAAAAGGCAAGCGAAGAAGACGAACGGAAGAGGGGCGAAGAAAAGGCAAATCTTTTCGAAAATCGTTTTAGAAGTGAGGGAGAGGAAAACAAGAGGCGAATGGTGAATAATGTAATGCAAGAGATGAGAGTTTATGGTGGGTACTTGGTATGTCTTGACTTGGCGTAGATCTCCCCGGCAACGGCGCCAAAAATTCTTCCTGCTACCTCTTGAGCTTGCATTGGTTTTTCCCTTGAAGAGGAAAGGGTGATGCAGCAAAGTAGATTAAGTATTTCCCTCAGTTTTGAGAACCAAGGTATCAATCCAGTAGGAGACAACGAACGAGTCGCCGAATACCTGCACAAACAATCAACAACTTGCACCCAACGCGATGAAGGGGTTGTCAATCCCTTCACAGTTACTTACAAAAGTGAGATCGGATAGAGATAGATAAACGGTAAAGTATATATTTTTGGTATTGTTTATTAATAGATCGGAAAATAAAAGATTGCAAAGGAAGTAAATCGGAAACTAAATTATAGATCAAAACCTTATATGATGGAAAATAGACCCGGGGGCCATAGGTTTTACTAGAGGCTTCTCTCAAGATAGAAAATATTACGGTGGGTGAACAAATTACTGCCGAGCAATTGATAGAAAAGCACAAAGTTATGACGATATCTAAGGCAATGATCATGAACATAGGCATCACGTTCGTGTCAAGTAGACTGACTCCTGCCTGCATCTACTACTATTACTCCACACATCGACCGACTCATGCGTGCATCTAGAGTATTAAGTTCATGAAGAACAAAGTAACACATTAAGTAAGATGACATGATGTAGCAGAATTAACTCAAGCAATATGATGAAAACCCTATCTTCTTTTATCCTCGATGGCAACAATACAATATGTGCCTTGCTGCCCCTACTGTCACTGGAAAAGGACACAGCAAGATTGAACCCAAAGCTAAGCACTTCTCCCATTGCAAGAAAAACCAATCTAGTTGGCCAAATCCAATTGATAGTTTGAAGATACCTGCAAAGATATCAAATCATGCATATAAGAATTCATAGAAGATTCAAATAATATTCATAGATAATCTGATCATAAATCCACAATTCATCGGATCTCGGCAAACACACCGCAAAAAGTATTACATCAAATAGATCTCCTAGAACATCGAGGAGAACATGGTATTGAGAATCAAAGAGAGAGAAGAAGCCATCTAGCTACTAGCTATGGACCCATAGGTCTGTGGAAAACTACTCATGCTTCATCGGAAGGGCAATGGTGTTGATGTAGAAGACCTCCGTGATCGAATCCCCCTCCACCAGGACGCCGGAAAAGGCCCCTAGATGGGATCTCACGGGTACAAAAGGTTGTGATACGTCTCCAACGTATCTATAATTTATAAAGTATTCATGCTGTTTTACTATCATTCTTGGACGTTTTACCCAGTGTCCAGTGCTAGTTGTTGTTTTTTGCTTGTTTTTTACATTGCAGGAAATCAATATCAAACGGAGTCCAAACACCGCGGAACTTCTTGTGGATTTTTTATGGACCAGAAGATTCCTGATGGGCCAGAGCAGCACCTGGGGGGTGCCCCGAGGGGGGCACAACCCACCAGGGCGCGTCTCGGGGCCTAGGCGCGCCCAGGTGGTTGTGCCCACCTCGGTGGCCTCCCGCACCCCCTCTTTACCCTATAATTTCCCAAATATTCCGAAAACCCTCAGGGTTAACCTAGATCAGAAGTTCCACCGCCGCATGCCTCTGTAGACACCGAAAACCAATCTAGACCCCGTTCTGGCCATCTTCATCATCCTGGCAGCCACCACGATGAGGAGGGAGTAGTCCACCCTCAGGGCTGAGGGTTTGTACCAGTAGTTATGTGTTTAATCTCTCTCTCTCTCTCTCTCTCTCTCTCTCTCTCGTGTTCTTGATATGTCACCATATTGATGTATCACGGGCTTTGTTAATATAGTCGGATCATATGGTGTTTTCCCCTCTCTATCTTGTTGTGATGAATTGAGTTTTTCTCTTTGAGATTTCTTTGTTATCGGATTGAATACTTTTATGGATTTGAGAGCACTTGATATATGTCTTGCATATGAATACTCGTGGTGACAATGGGGTATCATATTGATTCGCTTCATATGTGTTTTGGCACTCAACCTGCGGATTCCCGAGGTGACTGTCGGTGTCAAAACGGGCGGATCTCGGGTAGGGGGTCCCGAACTGTGTGTCGGGGGTTAGGTGCGACATATGCCAAAGGATGGCTTATCATGGTGGGGGCAAGTAGAACGTCGCCGGTGCCTGGAAGCGGGATGAGGCGTAAACATGCTCGCCGGCGGATCTTACCCAGCTTCGGGGCTCTCCGAGGAGATAATACCCCTACTGCTGCTCTGCGGGGTCTCCGCATGGTCACTATGGAGATATGTGTACAAAGTTGCTCCTCGAGCTGTGTTCTAGAGGTAGGAGAAGGCAAGGCTAGCTCTCCCCTCCTCTATGCTGTTGGTCTGGTGGAAAAAGGATCGAACCCTTTGCATGGGTGCTCCGGGGGGTTTATATAGGCCTACCCCCCGGGGGTACAATGGTAATCTGACTGGGTGCGGGTCCCAGCCGTCTGTCTCTCAAGTGGCCGTCTTCTCCGCCGAGTACTGGGGGCCACCTCTGGTGGGCCCCGCCGACTGTCCTGGCCACTGTAGCCGCGCCTCTAATGACGTTGGCTGGGTCGTGGGGGCGTGGCAACAGTGCCGCCGCCTGGCGGGCGATCACTGTCGCCACTCCCCGTCTTATCTGGTTAATGGCGCGTGGGACCCGTGGGAGGAGCTGGCCGACTCTCGGAGGCCGACTCCCACGGGGGGCGTCTTCGGGTGCTCTCGCCGTCTTCTATCTCCCCCGCTGACTGGCGGGGCCCGCCGTCTCCAGGCTGTACTGGCGGGCCAACGTGGGAACAGGGTTCCGCCGCTGGGGCGGACGTCAGGGCCGGTATGGCCACAGTGCCGCGCCGTACCGAAGATCTCCTCCGGTACGTCGCACTGTAGCCATACCCGCCCTTGGTAATCAGGGTAGGGGAGGGACGTACTCCAGCCATCCCCAGTCCTGTCCTTCTTCTAGAAGGCTGAAGGTGGCGAAGTCGTGGGCCGACCACCATAGTCGGCATTCCTGGAGTCGCCAATCGGGAGTCACAGCCGCCCCTGGGACTCGGCCGTGAGTAGGTGTCGGTGATGCTGCGGCCGACTCCCAGAGTCGGCCGATCGTCTTGGGATTCTTTGAGGGGCGTAGCCTGCCCCGATGTCTTGAAAGGTTCTGGGCCTCGGGTTTGCCTACCCGTTGCCCATTACTCCGACACTGTGCGTCTAGGCGGATGGTAGCAGGAGACAAGGGACACAATGTTTTTACCCAGGTTCGGGCCCTCTCGATGGAGGTAAAAACCTACTCCTGCTTGATTAATATTGATGATATGGGTAGTATAAGAGTAGATCTACCACGAGATCAGAGAGGCTAAACCCTAGAAGCTAGCCTATGGTATGATTGTTGTTGTCCTACGGACTAAACCCTCCGGTTTATATAGACACTGAAGAGGGCTAGGGTTACACAGAGTCAGTTACAATAGAAGGAGATCTACATATCCGTATTGCCAAGTGAGGGAGTCCGGGATTAGGGGGTGTCCGGCCATCTGAACTATACCTTCAGCCGGACTCCAGGACTATGACGATACAAGATTGAAGACTTCGTCCCGTGTCCGGATGGGACTTTCCTTGGCGTGGAAGGCAAGCTTGGCGATGTGGATATTTAGATCTCCTACCATTGTAACCGACTTTGTGTAACCCTAACCCTCTCCGGTGTCTATATAAACCGGAGGGTTTTAGTCCGTAGAACATCTCCAACATACAACAATCATACCATAGGCTAGCTTCTAGGGTTTAGCCTCCTTGATCTCGTGGTAGATCTACTCTTGTACTACCCATATCATCAATATTAATCAAGCAGGATGTAGGGTTTTACCTCCATCAAGAGGGCCCGAACCTGGGTAAAACATTGTGTCCCTTGTCTCCTGTTACCATCCGCCTAGACGCACAGTTCGGGACCCCCTACCCGAGATCCGCCGGTTTTGACACCGACATTGGTGCTTTCATTCAGAGTTCCTCTGTGTCATCACTTTTAGGCCCGATGGCTCCTTTGATCATCAACGACGATGCGGTCCAGGGTGAGACTTTTCTCCTCGGACAGATCTTCGTCTTCGGCGGCTTCGCACTGCGGGCCAATTCGTTTGGCCGCCTGGAGCAGATCGAAAGCTACGCCCCTGGCCATCAGGTCAGGTTTGGAAGTTTAAACTACACGGCTGACATCCGCGGGGACTTGATCTTCGACGGATTCGAGCCACAGCCAAGCTCGCCACACTGTCTCGATGGGCATGATCTAGCTCTGCCGCCGAACAGTGTCCTGGAGGCCGCACGTGCGTTGGTTCCGACCCTTAATTCGGAGCCTGCTCCGCCGATCGAGGATGAGCGGTTGGACGCCACCTCAGGGGCTGCGATCTCAAAGGAAATCGAGCCGAACACCAGCCCCGCACTCTGCATGACCCATGACTCCGAGGATCCGGATTCCTCTCCGGACTCCGAACCCCCCGCGCCCCTGCCGATCGAATCCGATTGGGCGCCGATCATGGAGTTCACCGTCGCGGACATCTTTCAGCACTCGCCCTTTGGCGACATCCTGAAGTCACTAAAGTCTCTCTCTTTATCAGGAGAGCCCTGGCCGGACTATGGTCAGCAAGGATGGGATACGGATGATGAAGGAATTCGAAACCCACCCACCACCCATTTGGTAGCCACCGTCAATAATTTAAACGACGTGCTCAACTTCGACTCTGAAGACATCGACGACATGGATGACGATGCAGGAGACACAGATGAACCAACGCCTATAGGGAATTGGACAGCCACCTCATCTCATGATGTGTACATGGTGGATACCCCTAAAGGTAGCGACAACGAGGAACACGGGGATGGAATGAAGGATCAATCCCTCGAAAAACAATCAAAGCGTCGGCGTAAACGCCGACCTAAGCCCCGCCTCGATACAGACCCAGCCATAGAGCAGGATGAGCCGGCGGACGACGAGCATGCCCTAGAGCAACCGTCCGAACAGGGCAGCCCGGATGAAGAAACCGAACATCCCTCCCCCGACGAAAGTGGCATTCCGGACGACCTTACGCCGGATAAACCCACGGAGAAGAAGAACCTCCACCAGAGGCTCGTTGCAACCGCACGCAGCCTGAAAAAGCAGAAGCGGAAGCTAAAAACCGCGGAAGATGCACTCAGGATCAGATGGAGTAAAGTAATCAGCACCGCAGACAAATACGGCGACAGTCGCCGCACTAAAAGCTATCCGAAGCGAAAGCTACTGCCTAAATTCGACGAAGAGGCCTTAGAGCCCTCGCACTCTAAAAGTAAGAAAGCCACACGGTCGGATAGACGACCCCATGGCCAGCATAAAGCGGCAAGCGGCGCCGCACTTAAACCGGCACGCGACCCACTTACGGATTCACATCAAAAAGACGGCCCAGCCAGGTCCATTTACGGGCCAAGAAAACAAGCTCTTGTAAGCAATGCAATAAAGCCATTATTAGAATCCGGCACACCCAAATACAGGGGCGCCGCACACCCCCTATGTTTCACCGATGAGATCCTGGATTATGAATTTCCAGCGGGATTCAAACCCGTAAACATAGAGGCATATGATGGAACAACAGACCCTGGAGTCTGGATAGAGGATTACATCCCACATACATATGGCTAGAGGAGATGACCTCCACACCATCAAATATTTACCCCTCAAGCTTAAAGGACCAGCCCGGCATTGGCTTAAAAGCCTTCCTGAAAACACAATTGGAAGTTGGGAAGAGCTCGAGGACACTTTCCTAGCAAATTTTCAAGGGACTTATGTCCGTCCTCCGGATGCAGACAATCTCAGTCACATAACACAACAGCCCAGAGAGTCAGCTCGGCAGTTATGGAATAGATTTCTTACTAAAAAGAATCAGATAGTCGACTGTCCAGACGCCGAAGCCATAGTAGCTTTCAGGCACAATATCCGAGACGACTGGCTCGCCAGACACCTCGGCCAAGAAAAGCCACTAACAATGGCCGCATTAACAAGCCTCATGACCCGCTTTTGCGCAGGAGAGGACAGCTGGTTGGCAAGATGTAGCACCAGCGACCCAAGTACATCCGAAACTGGGGATGGAAACGGAAAACCGCGACGCAACAAGGATCGTCGCCGGACTAAGGAAAACAGTCCGAAGAGCACGACAGTCAACGCCGGATTCAAAGGCTCACGACAGAATCAGAAAAAGCCGCCCCTCCAGGATAACAGAGATGATTTATCCAACCTAAACAAAATCTTGGACAGGATATGTCAAATACACAGTACTCCCGGGAAACCTGCTAATCATACCCACAGAGATTGTTGGGTTTTCAAACAATCCGGCAGACTCAACGCCGAACACAAGGGGCTCGACACACCAAGAGAAGACGAGGACGAACCCCAAAAGCAGAGCACCAGGAAACAGAGGAATTTCCCACAAGAAGTAAAAACAGTAAACCTACTTCACATAACAAAACGTGCGGCGCCCATAAAGGTACGCGCCACACGACCTATCCCAAAGGGGTCCCGCCACTGGTTGTCAAAACCAATCATCTTCGATCATCTGGATTATTCTAGAAGTACCAGGAACGCAGGCTGGACTGCCTTGGTACTCGATCCAATAATTGGTGGGCTCCAGTTTCCAAATGTCCTAATGGACGGCGGCAGTGGACTAAACCTGATATATCAGGACACAATCCGCCACATGGGGATAAAACCAACAAGAATTCGCCACAGCAAAACCTCCTTTCAAGGGGTAACTCCTGGTCCGGACACCCATTGCATGGGTTTTATCCGGCTCGAAGTTATATTCGGCTCTACCGATAACTTCCGCTGCGAAAGGCTGACTTTCCACATCGTCCCATTCTCAAGTCGCTATCAAGCACTGCTGGGACGCGAAGCTTTCGCCCGCTTTAACGCAATACCGCATTATGCATCTCTCACGCTTAAGATGCCCGGTCCACGAGGCATCATCTCCTTGAAGGGGAAGCATTGAGTGTGCCTCCCCCGAGCGGAGGATTGTGCGGCCGCTTTAACAGCCCCACAATACAATGGCTTCACCAGCCAGAACATCCGAACAGGTCATTAAGACCACGGGCACGGATAGACGAGCCCGGCATGCCCTAGGGGCTCCGCATATATAAGAGACAATAAATCTCAATTTTACATATTTTACTTTATATTTGTTTATTTAATACAACTTTTGTTCGGCACGCCCTTTTTTTCAACTTAGTTCCTGTCTTTTACAGATGAACATCGTGCTGCGCCCGTCCAGGATATGGCACAACGGAGACACAGGCGCAGACGTGCAGTAGGGACCCGTTCCAAGGATTCTTTTCAGATTAAGACCCAGCGTAAACCTTTTTTACTGTCTCTTGTTGCTACACATCCCCTGGTTCTATAACCAAGGAGGAGGCTGGCGTCTTGGCATGTGGCCACGTCAGAATTCCTGCGCGTACCTGGACACTAGGGGCTTATACCTAAGAGCGTTACTTTGCCCGCTCTCATAAAGACCGAATACCTTAGGGAGTGTTCGGCGTCATGAGTTTGGCCTTATATGCATCAGCTCCGAATCATGATTTTGGTCAATGTTGGGTTGCCCGGCTCCTGTGTTCGGCCGCCTTACGTTCCGCTCTATCGGCTAAGGCGGCACTAGGAGAACTACTGCGATTGTGCCCCGGTTCGGCCGGGCGAGCACCTCAGTAGAGAAAGCCGAAAACCGACTGTCATGATATAGCGTGAGACTGGTCAACCACTCGATGACTCTCCGGAATCTATAGGATTCCTCCGCATTAACGAAGGGTCATTTCCCGGCCAGGCACACACGCGCCCCGAATTCAGGCGAGCGCAGTCGCCACCAGGGGCTATCTAATGAGTCCCACTGTCAAGATCCTATGGCTAAGTGAAAGTGTTAAAGCATTATAGTACGGTTGCCTAGCTCACTGCGCCATCACCTCCTTTGTAGGACCAAGACGTTGGATTAAGTGTGAAAAAGCGCCTTCTGCGTGCACCCCCGCACTATGTGCGTGGGGGCTGAAGCCAACGACTGCCATCTTTCAGATTATATATATATATATTTTAAAACGGCCGCACAGGAGGTGTTCCACATACTTGAAGGCACAAGTATAAAAGCCTACTACAATTCATCAAAATACTGCTTTATAATTACATATGCTATCAGAACATAGCATCCTTCGAGCACTGCGTCTCTATTACACGAGCGCCTTCAAGTACTTCCTGAAAATAGTGCTCGGAGGGAACTCGGCTTTTGTCCGAATCTCGGGATGCAACAACGGTGGTCTCCATCTCCGCCCAGTATGTCTTGACACGGGCAAGAGCCATCCGTGCGCCCTCTATGCACGCTGACCTCTTCATTGCATTGATACGTGGCACCGCATCAAGGAATCGCTGCACCAAGCTGAAATAACTCTTTGGCTCCGATCTCCCCGGCCATAAATGACCCATGACACACTTCATGGCGAGTCCGGACAACCTATCCAGTTCGGCCCACTGAGCCAGATGATCGTCCACCGCCAGTGGACGCTCTGGATTGTGGAACTGCGACCAGAAAAGTTTTTCCACTTCACGATCTTCTTGATATCGAAAGTGTTCGGTCGCATCAGCAGCACTTGCTGCCAAATCCAGATAGGTGTCCTCCACACTCCACATCCGGTCCAACGGAGCAAACTTCGGATCGCAAAACTTCCTCCTCAGCATAAAGGGCTTCCCAGCCGCAATCTGTCCGGCCTGGCGCAGCTCCTCCTTCGCAGCTCTCATCGCAGAGCGAGCATCCTTGGCATCAGCAACGGCCTTCTCTAAGTCCGTCTGCCTCGCCCGGTCTTCTTTCTCAAGAAGCTCGCAACGGTCAGCAGCACTCTTTAACTTCACGACCATCTCGGCCATCTCCTTCTTGCTTCGGCAGTGAGCAGCCTGTTCGGCTCTCAGCTCTTCAAGGGCCTTCTTGGCAGCCGCATCCCTTTCTCTGGCTTGTTCGTTAGCTCGGGCAAGTTCTGCCCGAAGACTCTCCACGGCGGCCGCACCATCTGCATCAAGCACACACATTGTAAGATATTGGCATCAAGCTCCTCTTACCAGGTGCCGCCCAAGGAGTTACATACCTTGAGCCTCATCAAGCCGCTTGTTGACGAGCGCGTTGTCGGCATCTGCCACGTCAAGTTGCCGCTTTAGTTCGACAAAATCATCAGTTCGGCTCGATTCAGGACATCTCGCCACCTACATTTAAAGGCGACATTTTAGACCTGGGGTTATGATCCCCTGCACGCTGTCACTTCTGACAACGCACAGAGTCTTAGGGGCTACTATGTACACAGGGCGCATCTTATTTATGCACAACTGACAAAAGTGTACATTATTTAATGTACCTCAAAGCCCGTCAGTAAACTTCTGACGGCCTCGTGCAATCCTCTTTCCGCGGACGAAATCCTTTCAATCACCGTGCCCATCAATGCACGGTGCTCCTCTGAGATAGAAGCTCGCCCCAGCAGATTCTTCAGCTCCTCCGCCCGAGCACCAGACGGTGCCGGACTTGTCCTATGGCCTCTTTCGAAGGCCGGACATGGAGAACCATGGGGGGCCACATAGCTATCTTCCGCCCCTGCCGGATTCGGAGCAACCCTCCGCGACGACACCTTAGGGTCACCTGCCTCGCTTGGTGGTACGGCAAGGGGAGGCGTCCCGCTCTCCATCATCTCCGGAAGAAGGTCCCCCGAAGACGAGCTCTGCTGAGAAGGGTTGAGGTCCGAACTACAAGGTAAAATTTCGGTTAATCTTCTCAGGTTTAAAGTAAGGACCTTTCTCTTAAATACACAATCTTTCTCTACTTACGGCTCGCTGGAGGGCTGGCCCCTTTGAGGGCATAGTTTGGCCGAGGTATCCCCGGGCGTAGAACCCTCTGGCGAGGATTTCTCCCCCCCCCCCGCTTGGAGGCTATAGCCTCCGGGTGTTCGGAGGCAGTCCTTTTCTTCCCCGGTTGAGAGGAACTTTCGGTTACTTCCCTCCGAACAGCCTCCTTCGAGGAGGCCGTAGCTGCCTTGTCCCCTCCGTCACTTTCCTTCAGAGGCACGACCTTCAACATCCTGACCAGGACGGAATCCGGCCTGGTCTCAGGGAGGGGAGTCGAGCACCTTATCAGCTTTGCTTTCGCTATCCACTCCTGTTTAAAAGGCACAACTCTTTTAAGGGGCAAGTTTATGACAAATATATGGATAACGAGTCCGGGCATGAGGCTACTTACTTGAGTATCCGGGCGATTGCAGCTTAGACCTGCATCCTCGGTCAAATCCGGACACATTGCTTGTGATCCGAAGAACAGTTTATACATCTCCACGGGCGTTGCGCCCATAAAGTGCTGGAGAGCTCGTGGTCCCTCCGGGTTAAACTCCCATAGACGAAGGGAGCGACGTTTGCCGGGCAGAGTTCGGCGGATCAGCATGACCTACGTCACTTTGACCAGGCTGAGGTCTCTTTCCAAGAGATCCCTGATGTAGCCCTGCAACAAAGGCACGTCTTGGGATGGCCCCCACTCTAGGCCCTTATTGACCCATGACTCTAGAAGCTGTGGGGGACCCGAGCGAAAGGCAGGCGGCGCCACCCATTTGGTGCCCCTGGGAGCGGTGATATAGAACCACTCCCGTTGGCATAAGCCGAGCTCCTCTTGAAAAGAGCCCTCGGGCCAGGGAGCATCAACATTCTTACTTATAACAGCGCCTCCGCACTCGGCGTGCCATCCCTCGATCATGTTTGGCTCCACTTTAAAGGTCTTGAGCCATAATCCGAAGTGAGGGGTAACACGGAGGAACGCTTCCCACACGACGATGAATCAGGAAATATGGAGGATGGACTCCGGAGCTAAGTCGTGAAATTCCAGCCCATAATAGAACAGCAACCCCCTCACAAAGGGATCCATTGGGAAGCCTAACCCCCGAAGGAAGTGAGATATGAACACCACGCTCTCACCAGGCTGGGGGCTGGGAACCACCTACCCTTGAGCAGGCAACCCATGCGGAATTTCGCCGGTCAAGAACTTAGCCTCTCTCAACTTTAGCACATCCTCCTCCGTTACGGAGGAGGGCATCCATCGGCCTTGAAGGTCGGAACCGGACATTGTCGATGGTCCAAAGCGCCTCGAATCTGGGGCCTAGGGTGTTGGAACTCAAGGCGATGGGCGAACTCGTTTGAGGTTGAAAAAAAGGAGTAAGGCCTTGGTCTCTTTATAAGAGGTTGAATACCAAGAGCCCTCCCCGTGACCGTTTGGGACTTGCCTTTAATCGAGAAAACATGCTAAACGGGCACGATTGGGTTACCCACGTCCGTATTGATGAGAATCCCGTAAATAAAGGGGACACGATCTCTGCTTTGACAAGACGTGCCAAGGAAACCACCTCGCAAAACACGCTGAGGTGGAGAAGTGAAAACGATTCGAATAAAGGCTTGGCCGTAGTGTGATGTCATGCTACGAAATATGTCAGCAAATTAGATTTGTGTTATTATTATTCTCTCTATGGAAATATGTGGAAACTTATTTTGCAGAGCCGGACACTACTCTTGGTGTTTACAATCATTTATGAAGAACTTGGAGGAGGAACCCGCCTTGCAATGCCGAAGACAATCTGCGCGCCAGACTCGTCGTCATTGAAGCCTGGTTCGGGGGCTACTGAGGGAGTCCGGGATTAGGGGGTGTCCAGCCATCCGAACTATACCTTCAGCCGGACTCCATGACTATGAAGATAAAAGATTGAAGACTTCGTCCCGTGTCCGGATGGGACTTTCCTTGGCGTGGAAGGCAAGCTTGGCGATGCGGATATTTAGATCTCCTACCATTGTAACCTACTATGTGTAGCCCTAACCCTCTCCGGTGTCTATTTAAACTGGAGGGTTTTAGTCCGTAGAACAACTCCAACATACAACAATCATGCCATAGGCTAGCTTCTAGGGTTTAGCCTCCTTGATCTCGTGGTAGATCTACTCTTGTACTACCCATATCATCAATATTAATGAAGCAGGACGTAGGGTTTTACCTCCATCAAGAGGGCCCGAACCTGAATAAAACATTGTGTCCCTTGTCTCCTGTTACCATCCGCCTAGACGCACAGTTCGGGACCCCCTACCCGAGATCCGCCGGTTTTGACACCAACACCAAGCTTGCCTTCCACGCCAAGGAAAGTCCCATCCGGACATGGGACGAAGTCTTCAATCTTGTATCTTCATAGTCCAAGAGTCCGGCCAAAGGTTATATTACGGCTATCCGGACACCCCCTAATCCAGGACTCCCTCAGTAGCCCCTGAACCAGGCTTCAATTACGACGAGTCCGTCGCGCAGATTGTCTTCGGCATTGCAAGGCGGGTTCCTCCTCCGAATATTTCATAGAAGATTTTGAACACAAGGATAGTGTCCGGCTCTGCAAAATAAGTTCCACATACTGCCGTAGAGAGAATAATATTTACACAAATCTAATCTGCTGACGTATTCCGTAGCATGACATCACACCACAGCCAAGCCTTTATTCGAATCGTTTTTACTGTCCCACCTCAGCGCGTTTTGCGAGGCGGTTTCCTTAGCACGTCTTGTCGAAGCAGAGATCGTGTCCCCTTTATTTACGGGATTCTCATCAACACGGACATGGGTAACCCAGTCGTGCCCATTGGTATGTCTCCTCGATCAAAGGTAAGTCCCAAACGGTCACCGGGAGGGCTCTTGGTATTCAACCTCTTATAAAGAGACCAAGGCTTTACTCCTTTTTTCGATCTCAATCGAATCCGCCTCTCGCCTCGAGTTCCAACACCCAGGGATCTAGATTTAGGCGCTTTGGACCTTCAATGATGTCCGGTTCCGACCTTCAATGCCGATGGATGCCTGACGGAGGAAGATGTGCTAAAGCTAAGAGAGGCCAGGTATTTGACCGGCGAAATCTCGCATAGGCTGGCTGCTCAAGGGCAGGTTATTCCCACTCCCAAGCCTGGTGAGAGCGTGGTGTTCGTATCTCACTTCCTCTGAGGGCTAGGCTTCACGACGGATCCCTTCGTGAGGGGGCTCATGTTCTATTATGGGCTGGAATTTCACGACTTAGCTCCGGAGTCCATCCTCCACATCTCATCGTTCATCGTCGTGTGCGAAGCTTTCCTCCGTATTACTCCTCACTTCAGACTGTGGCTCAAGACCTTTAAAGTAGAGCCAAAGATGATCGAGGGACAGCACGCGGAGTGCGGAGGCGCCGTTATAAGCAAGAATGCCGATGCTCCATGGCCCGAGGGCTCTTTTCAAGAGGAGTCCAGCTTATGGCAACAACAGTGGTTTTATATCACAGCTCCCAGGGGTACCAAGTGGGTGGCGCCGCCTGCTTTTCGCTCGGGTCCCCCGCCCCGACTAGTGTCATGGGTTAATAAGGGGCTGGATTGGGTGCCAGTGAAGGACGTGCCTCTGATGCAGGGCCGCATCCGAGATCTCGTGGACAGAGACGTCAGTCTGGTCGTGGTGACGCAGGTCATGTTGATTCGTCGAACCCTGCCATGCAAACGTCGCCCCCTCCGCCTGTAGGAGTTCAATCCGGAGGGACCACAAGATCTCCAACATTTTATGGGCGCGACGCCCGCGGAGATGTACAAGTTGTTCTTCGGGCCACAAGCAGCGTCCCCGGACTCTACTGAGGATGCAGGTCTGAGCTGCAATTGTCCAGATACTCAAGTAAGTAGCACTGTGCCCTGACACGCCATCCATACATTTATCACAACATCTCCCTTAAAAGAGTTGTCCTTGAAACAGGAGTGGATAGCGAAGGCGAAGTTAATCAGGTGTTCGGCCCCCCTTCCTGAGACCTCGCCGGATCCCGTGTTAACCAGGATGCTGGAGATCGCGCCTTCGGAAGAAAACGAAGGGGGGGGACAAGGAAGCTACTGACTCCATGAAGGAGGCTGTCCGGAAAGGAGGAATCGAAAGTTCCTCTACTCGGGGGAAGAAGAGGACCGCCTCTGAAGACCCAGAGACCATGGTCTCAAAGCGGGGGAAGAGATCTTCGCCAGAGGGTCCTGTGCCGGGGGATACCTCGGCCGTACTATGACCTCAAGGGGGTCAGCCCTCCACGGAGCCGTAAGTAGAGAAGGGAGGTTTAAAATGAGAGAAATCCTTGTTTTATTTCTGAGGAAAATAACCAAAAATTTACCTTGTAGTTCGGATCTCAGCCCTTCTCAGCAGAGCTCATCTTCGGGGGATCTTCTTTCGGAGATGATGGAGAGCGGAATGCCTCGCCCTGCCGTACCGCCTTACGAGGCGGGCGACCCCGAGGTATCGTCGCGGAGGGTTTCTCCTAATCCGGCAGGGCTGGAAGGCAGTCATATGGCCCCCCAAAGCCCTCCGTGTCCGGCCTTTGAAAAAGGCAATTGAACGAGTCCGTAACCGCCTGGTGCACGGTCGGAGGTACGGAAGGATCTGCTAGGGAGAGCGTCTATCTCAGAGGAGCACCGTACGTTGATGGGTACGGTAATTGAAAGGATTTCGTCCGTGGAGAGCGGGTTGCACGAGGCTGTTAGGAGTTTACTGACAGCTTTTGAGGTACGCGAAGTAATGTACCTTTTGACAGTTCCACATATTAAGATGCGCCCTGTGTAGATAGTAGCCCGTGAGACTCTGTGTGCTGTCGAAAGTGACGGCACGCAGAGGATCATAATCCCAGGTATAATTTGCCGCCTTCCTATGTAGGTGGCGAAGTGTTCGGTGGCCAGCCGGACTGATGAATTTGCCGAGCTAAAGCGGCAACTTGACGTGGCAGATGCCGACATCGCGCTTGTCAACAAGCGGCTTGACGAGGCGCAAGGTATGTAATTTCTCCGGAGACACCCGGTAAGAGGAGCTTGATGCCAGTATCTTACAATGTGTGCGCTTGATGCAGATGGAGCTGCCACCGTGGAGGACCTTCGGGCGGAACTTGCCCGAGCCAAGGAGCAAGCCAGAAAAAATGATGTGGCTGCCTTAAAGGCGATTGAAGAGCTGAAAGCCGAATAGGCTGCTCACTGCCGAAGCAAGAAGGAAATAGCCGAGATGGCAGTGAAGTTGAAGAGCGCTGCTGACCGTTGCAAGCTTCTTGAAAAATAAGACCGGGTGGAACGGACGGACCTGGAGAAGGCCACTACAGCGGCCAAGGATGCTCGTTCTGCGATGAGAGCGATGAAGGAGGAGCTACGTCAAGCCAGAGATATCGCGGATGGAAAGCCCATTATGCTGCGGATGAAGTCCGGGGATCCTAAATATGCTCCATTGGATCGGATGTGGAGTTCGGCGGACGCGTATCTGGATTTAGCGGTGAGTGCCGCTGACACGGCCGAACACTTCCGAGATCAGGAGGATCGCGAAGTGGAAAAGCTCTTCTGGTCGCAGTTCCACAATCCAGAGCGTCCGCTTCCATTAACCGATCATTTGGCCGAATGGGCCGAGCTGAATAGGTTACCCAGACTTGCCATAAAGTATGTCTTGGGTCATGTGTGGCAGGAAAGGCCAAAGCCGAATAGTTATTTTAGCTTGGTGCAGCAGTTCCTTGGTGCAGTGCTGTATTCAACACGATGAAAAGGTCAGCATGCATAGAGGGTGCGCGGATGGCCCTTGCCCGTGTCAAGACATACTGGGCGGAGATGGAGGCCACTGCTATTGCATCCCAAGACTCGGACGGAAGCCGAGTACCCGCCGAGCACTATTTTCAGGAAGTTCTACAAGGCGCTCGTTTAATAGAGACGTAGTGCTCGAAGGATACTATGTTCGAATAACATATATTATTGGCAGACAATATTTTGATGAGTTGTAGAAGCTTTTTATACTTGTGCCTGCAATAATTTTAATACCTCCTGTGCGGCCGTTAAGGTATATGTGTATGTAATCTGAAAGATGGCAGTCGTCGGCTTCAGCCCCCACGCATATAATGCGGGGGTGTTCGCAGAAGGCGCATTTTCACACTTGATCCAACGTCTTGGTCCATGAAGGAGGTGATAGCACAGCGAACTAGGCAATCGGACTATAATGCTTTATCACTTTCACTTAGCCATAGGAGTTTGACAGTGAGGCTACTATATAGCCCCTGGTGGCGCCGCGCTTGCCCGAACTCGGGGCATGTGTGTGCCTGGCCGGGAAAAGGCCCTTTGTTAATGCGGAGGAATCCCGAAGACTCCAATAGGTCATCGAGTGGCTGACCAGTCTCATGCTATATCATGACAGTCAGTTTTCGGCTTTCTCTACTAAGGTGCTCACCTAGCTGAACCGGGACACAATCGCAGTAGTTCTCCTGGTGCCGCCTTAGCTGATAGAGCGGAATGTAAGGCAGCAAAACACAGGAGCCGGGCAAACCTAACATTTGAACAAAGACATGATTCAGAGCTGATGCATATAAGGCCAAACTCGCGATACCGAACACTCCCTAAGGTGTTCAGTCTTTATGAAATTGGGCTGAACAGTGCCCTTGGAAATAAGCCCCTGGTGTCCAGGTACGTGCAAAATTCTGATGTGGCCACATGCCAAGACGCCAGCCTCCTCCTTGGTTATACTTAGAATCCGGGGGATGTGTATCAACAAGAGACAGTAAAAAAGGTTTATGCAGGGTCTTAATCTAAAAAGAATCCTTGGAACGGGGCCCTGCTGCACGTCTGCGCCTGTGTCTCCGTTATGCCATGTCCTGGACGGGTATAGCACGGTGTTCATCTATAAAAGAGAGGAACTTAGTTGAAAAAGGTCGTGCGAAATGTAAGTTATACTAAATAAACAAAGTATAATTCGAGATGGGTAAAATTGAGCCTTTATTGTCGCTTGTTTTACATGCGCGAAGCCCCTTGTATAGGGGTATACGACTATTAAGACTTTATCAATTGTGTGTTTACGCCGGACTCGTCTAGCCGCGTCTGTGGTCTTAACGACCTTTTAGATGCTTTGGTTGGTGAAGCCGTTTTAGTGTGTGGCTGTCAAGGCAGCCGCACAGTCTTCCTCGCGCGAGGAACACTCAATATTTCCCTTTAGTGACATGATGCCTCGTGGACCGGGCATCTTAAGCGTGAGAGACATCATGGTATTGCGTTAAAGCGGGCGAAAGCTTCACGTCCCAGTAGTGCTTGATAGCCACTTTGAAACGGGGCGATGTGGAAGGTTAGCTTTTCGCTACGGAAGTTACCGGGGGAGCCGAACGTAACTTCTAGTAGGAGGGAGCCCGTGCAATGGGCATCTGGGCCTAGCGTTACTCCTTTAAAGGAAGTGTTGCTATGGCGAATTTTTGTTGGGCCCATCCCCATTTTGCGGACTGTGTCCTGATATAGCAGGTTTAAACTACTGCCGCCGTCCATCAGGACTCATGTAAAGTGGAATCCGTCAATTATCGGATCTAATATCAAGGCAGCCCAGCCTGCGTGCCGGATACTTCTGGAGTAGTCCTGATGGTCGAAGGTGATTGGTTTTGACAAACAGTTGCGAGGCTCTTTTGTGATAGGCTGCATGGCGCATATCTCTGTGGACGCCACTTCGTTTCTCCCTTTTGTCACGTGTAGTAAGTTGACTGTTTTGACTTCTTGTGGGAATTTCTTTTCATCCCTAGTGCTTTGTTTGTGGGGTTCATCATTGTCCTCACTTGGTGTATCCAGCCCCTTGTGTTCAGCATTGAGTTTGCCGGATTGCTTGAAGACCCAACATTCTCTATGGGAATGATTTGCAGGCTTCCCGGGGGTGCTGTGGATTTGACATATCTTGTCCAGGATTTTGTTTAGATTAGACAGTTCGTCCCTATTATCTTAAGGGGCAGGTTTTGCCGACCCTGCCGAGAGCTTTTGAATCCGGCGTTGACTGCCGTGCTCTTCGGGTTGTTTCCCTTATTCCGGCGCTGGTCTTTGCTGCGTCGTGGCTTCCCATTTCCATCCCTAACTTCGGATGTACTTGGGTCGCTGGTGCTGCGTCTTGCCAACCAGTTGTCCTCTCCTGCGCAAAAGCGGGTCATGAGGCTTGTTAGTGCGGCCATTGTTCTTGGCTTTTCTTGGCCGAGGTGTCTGGCGAGCCATTCGTCGCGAACGCTGTGTTTGAAAGCTGCTAAGGCTTCGGCGTTCGGACAGTCGACTATCTGGTTCTTTTTAGTAGGAAATCTGTTCCAGAGCTTCCGGGTTGACTCTCCGGGTTGCTGAGTTATATGACTTAAATTGTCTGTATCCGGTGGTCGGACATAGGTCCCTTGAAAATTTGCCCGAAAATCATCCTCGAGCTCTTCCCAACTTCCAATGATGTTTTCAGGAAGGTCTTTAAGTCAATGCCGGGCTGGCCCTTCGAGCTTGAGGGGTAGATATTTTATGGCGTGGAGGTCGTCTCCTCTAGCCATGTGGATATGGAGGATATAGTCCTCAATCCAGACTCCAGGGTCTGTCGTTCCGTCGTATGCCTATATGTTTACGGGTTTTAATCCTGCTGGAAATTCATGGTCCAGCACCTCATCGGTGAAACATAGGGGGTGTGCGGCACCCCTGTATTTGGGTGTGCTGTGGTGTTCAGATATTTGTTGCGTTGCATTGCTTACTAGAGGTTGCTTTCTTGGCCCGTAGATAGATCTGGCTGGGCCATCTTTTTGATGCGAATTCTTGGGTGGATCGCATGCTGGCTTGTGTGCGGCGCCGTTTGCCGCTCTATGTTGGCCATGGGGTCATCTATCTGACCGGGTGGCTTCCTTATTTTTTGATTGTGGGGACTGTAAGGCCTCCTCATCAAATTCAGGAAGTAGCTTTCGCTTCGGGTTATCTCTTTGTGTGGCGACTGCCACCGTATTTGTCTGCGGTGTTGAGTACTTTGCTCCATCTGATTCTGAGTGCATCTTCCGCAGTTTTGAGCTTCCGCTTCTGCTTTTTCAGGCTACGCGCAGTGGCGACGAGCCTTTTGTGGAGGTTCTTCTGCTCCAGAAACTTGTCCGGTGTGATGTCGTCCGGACTATTATCTTCGCCGAGGACGGGTTGTTCGGTTTGTTTGTCCAAGTTGCCTTGTTCGGACGGTTGCTCCATGCCACGTTCATCGTCCGTCGGCTCGCCCTGCTCTGTGGCATGGTCTGTATGACTGCTGTCTCTGTCGAGGCGGGGCTTGGAGCGGCGCTTACGCTGCCGTTTTGACTGCTTTTCAAAGGAACGATCCTTCGTTGCGTCTTCTCGTTCTTCGTTGTCGTTTCCTTTGGGTGTGTCCACCATGTATACATCATAGGATGGGGTGGCTGTCCAGTGCCCTGTGGGTGCTGGTTCCTGTTCGTCTCCTTCATCGTCGTCCATACCATCGATGTCTTCAGAGTTGAAGTCGAGTATGTCGGTTAAATCATCGACAGTGGCTACAAAGTGGGTGGTGGGTGGGCGTCGAATTTCTTCGTCGTCCGCATCCTAATCCTGCCGGTCATAATCCGGCCAGGACTCTCCTGACAAAGAGAGAGACCTTAGTGAATTCAGAATGTTGCCGAAGGGCGAGTGCTGAAAGACATCCGCGGCAGTGAATTCCATGATCGGCACCCGATCGGATTTGATTGGCAGGGGCGCAGAGGGTTCGGAGTCCAGAGAAGAGTCCGGCACCTTGGAGTCACGGGCTTCGCAGAGGATAAGGCTGGTGTTCGGCTCGATCGCCATTGAGACTGCAGCCCCCGCGGCAGGGTCTAGCCTCACGTCCTCGATCGGCCCAATTGGCTCCGAGCTAAGGGTCGAAGCTGATGCGGGCGCGGCCTCCAGGGCACTGTTCGGCGGCAGAGCTAAATCATGCCCATCATGACAGTGTGGCACGCTCGGCTGTGGTTCAAATCCGTCGAAGATCAAGTCTCCGCGGATGTCAGCCGTGTAGTTCAAACTTCCAAATCTGACCTGATGGCCAGGGGCGTAGCTTTCAATCTACTCCGGATGGCCAAGCGAATTAGCCCGCGGTGCAAAGCCGCCGAATACGAAGATCTGTCTGGGGAGAAAAGTCTCACCCTCGACCGCATCGTTGTTGATGATCGGAGGAGCCATCAGGCCTAAAGATGACGACACAGAGGAACTCTCAATGAAAGCACTAATGTCGGTGTCAAAACAGGTGGATCTCGAGTAGGGGGTCCCGAACTGTGCGTCTAGGCGGATGGTAACAGGAGACAAGGGACACAATGTTTTTACCCAGGTTCGGGCCCTCTCGATGGAGGTAAAACCCTACTCCTGCTTGATTAATATTGATGATATGGGTAGTACAAGAGTAGATCTACCACGAGATCAGAGAGGCTAACCCTAGAAGCTAGCCTATGGTATGATTGTTGTTGTCCTACGGACTAAACCCTCCGGTTTATATAGACACCGAAGAGGGCTAGGGTTACATAGAGTCGGTTACAATAGAAGGAGATCTACATATCCGTATTGCCAAGCTTGCCTTCCACACCAAGGAAAGTCCCATCCGGACACGGGACGAAGTCTTCAATCTTGTATCTTTATAGTCCAAGAGTCCGGCCAAAGGTTATAGTCCGGCTATCCTGACACCCCCTAATCCAGGACTCCCTCAGTGACATTGGGGTAATATATGCATAGGGGTTGATGCACGTTCTCATATTTTGTTTCTCCGGTAGAAATCTTGGGGCACTCTTTGAAGTTATTTGTGTTGGAGTATTATGAATCTGAAATTATTTGGTGTTATTTTAGTACGAACTCTTGGATAGATCGATCGGAAAGAATAGCTTCGAGGTGGTTTCGTACCCTACAAATGATTTCTTCGTATGTTCTCCGCTAGATAGGAACTTTGGAGTGTTTCTTCGTTGCACTTTGAGGGGTGGTTATATGATACAATTATATTAGCATTGTTGAGAGATTGAACTAGAGAAAGTATGGATCCTAGGCCTCATTTTCAAGCATTGCAACACCACTTTTGTGCCCGTTAACTATTAGCTACCTTGCTGTTTTTATTTATTCAGATTATAAAAATATATTTCTACCATCAATATTACACTTTTATCACCATCTCTGCACCGAACTAGTGCACCTATACAATTTGCCATTATATTGGGTGTGTTGGGGACACAAGAGCTTTCTTGTATTTGGTTGCCGGGTTGTTTGAGAGAGACCATATTCATCCTACACCTCCCACGGATTGATAAACCTTAGGTCATCCACTTGAGAGAAAATTGCTACTGTCCAACAAACTTCTGCGCTTGGAGGCCCAACACGAGTCTACAAGAATAAAGTTGCGTAGTAGGCATCAGTCGCGGCAGTGGAAAAGTGTTTTCGTGGCTCTCTTTGTTGGTTTTGGGATATATGAGAATATATAGGCGAAGAAACTTGTCGGCGCTCTCGGAACAGGGGTCCCCAGACTTGCCTGCCTGCGGCCCAAAGTGTGGCTCCTTTAGCGGCCTGGTACGGCCCATCTTCACCAGCAAACACTCAAGACCCTCGCGAGGGGCCAAGCCTCGCGAGGCGGATGACACAAGACCTCCTCAGGGGCGGCCTCACTAGCCTGGCTCACGAGGAGAAGAGAGATCAAGGCGAGGGGCACCTCGTGAGGTTCCCGTGACGTGAGCTATGACGACCAAGGCCAGGCGGGTGCCAGCGGGCGCAGAGTACTGGTTTCCTCTTCTGTGCTAAAGGAGCAGGCACGGGCGAAGAGTCCCGAGGCATCAGGCAAAGGTTTCCATATCGGTGCAACGAGACCAGGACTAGCAGGATGGCAGGATGGAGGTCATCATGGAGCCCATGACGGCGTCACCACCAGAGCCTTTGGAAGGCGAAGACCACCTTTTGTCAGGATAGCTTGTACTAGCTGCCCCCCTTCAAATTGGCTGTTGTGGGATCCCTTCCCGCCTAACATTTGGGAAGAGGACCTGGGCCTCTATAAATAGGACTAGCCACCACCATAGGAGGGGAGGAACAGGGGATTAGATCCATTCCACCTTCACACGCACTATCTCATCGAGCTCAAGAACACCTCTCCTTAGGAGGTTGTTCTTCCCTTGTACTTTTTCATCCTCAGCCTACAAGGCAATCCACCACACCACACTAGAGTAAGGTATTACACCACATCAGTGTCCAGAACCAGTATAAACTCTTGTGTCCCTTGTTCTTCGGGTTCGTCCAGCTGAGCTTTGAGATTGCGGTGAGAGCGTGAGCTAGGGGGAGACAGATCCTCGTGTGCACCAGAGAGTTCGAACCTCAAGGGCTTTGCTGGAATCCGCAATACGAAATTTGGCGCGCCAGGTAGGGGTGCGCCGGAGCCTCTCTTCCATTAGCCGATCTGCCAACATTCCGCGGTGCCGATGTCCGGCGACCCGAGGACCAACACCGACGACTGGGCAGCTTGGCCAGTCCGGGAGGCACCGTCCGCCCAAGAAGACCTCAACTCCGCGCTACAAGCGGCCCGCGCACCGCCGAACGCCGCGGGGCGCGGGCGGCGTGGTCCGGCGCCTTCCACCCTTACCCCGCGGCACGCGCAGGCCACCGCAAGGGCCTCGAGCTACGCCGCGGCGACGACACCACACACCCGATGAGAGCAAGCAAACATGAGGGCCGCACTCATAGTGGCGCGGGAGCTGCTGCGGTGCCGACTAACAGAGAATGGCCATGATGCATTGCTCGAGCGCGTCACTGAGCTGTTGGATGCCGCAACCAGGGGTACGCCACCTTTCTGCTCCTTGCCTATGCCTCATGTTGTGGCCAGATCGCACGGTGGGCCTCGCCGCACCTGCATGCTCCCAGGCGCACCAGGAGAGTTCGCTGGCAACAACGCGGGCAGCGGAGCCAGGCACCCAGTCGCGCCTATGCCTCCCCCAGTGGGCGCAGTCATGAACGTTGCCCCGTAAGGCCCCAACAGGATGTCGTCCTACCATCCCCGGGGCGGCGCGCTGGGCCCGGTGGCGTGGAGCGCAGGGCGTTTCGGCAGGGTTTTCAGGACGGCGGCTCCGGAGGCCTATGTGCCCCGCATGATGGACTGAGAGTACACGTCGGAGGATGACCCCAGCTCGTTCCTCAAGCCGGGTTGGTAAGAGGAGTCGCTGGAAGTTGAGGCCTTCCAGGAGCCACCCAGGAGACTCACCGACCCCGCAGGCGACAACTACTGTAGGGTACCACTATTCTCTCAGGAGCAGACTTACGCTAACCATGGGTCGCAGGTGGATCAGGTCACAGCGGTGGACGATGGCCCCGACGCGGCAGCCTCCCTTCCACCAGGGGAAGCACACTGGGGGTTGCGTGGGAGGGGCCTGGAGCAAGGCCCCTCTCTGCATCGCACGGAGCAAGGCGTCGCCCAGAGGTAGGTCCTCTGTCAGGTCTTCCCCCTAGCAGAGGTCCCATGGTCGCCGAGGGCGCCGCCAGCGTCCCCTTTGCCCCTTGGCGTCGTCCTGGTTTCCGGACGCCCCAACGGTGGTTGAGGGTGGCGCAAGGCGGGCCCCTCGTCTGGCGATATGAATCAAGGCTCACGCCTGTGAAGGTCTCTGCTTGTGACACTCTCACGTAATTATAAGTGGGGCTATACACGTCCCGGAGTCTCTGGAATGCCGCCCTCGGGCCTCGGGGGCTCCCTCCCATGTCCTAGTGGAAGCACCATGCTCCGCGCTGGCCGTCGACATTGTCCCCCAATGACTATGCTCACAGCCAGTGAAAGCACTTAGCTCTGCGCTGGTGGGAAGACAAGAAGGCTAGCTAGGTGCCGGACACGGCCATTTGCTTTCGACCGCTTTTCTACAGCTCAAATTTGCAGCCTTTGATCTTGAATTTGAAGTTGTATTTTCATTGGCAATCATGGGGGGCATTCTTTCTCGTTCGTGTTGATTTGTGAGTTTCTGGATTCGTGCTTTGTTTTGAGATTTGCGTCCGCTACCTCACCCCTTCTAAGCACCTCGCGAGCAGGGGCTGGCCGTGGCATACACGCACTATGCGCGCACCTCGCCATGACTGGCGCTCGCTTCTCGCGAGGCCCTCTCGGGCGGACTAGCAGACCCTTCAGGAGACCAAAACCTCGTGAGCCCGCAAGGGACTCCCCTGGGAAGAAATACACATTCGTAGCTGCCAAATCAGTTTGAAGCCCGACTAGACTAAAGTAAGTTACGGCAGCAAGCCCGCAAGGGGCTCGCAAGCTCACAAAAGCGCGTTTTAAGCCTAGCCTAAGAAGTAAAATGGTAGTCCGTTTACATGAGGGGCTCCCCCTCCCCAAAATTCTCTTACATTGTGAGGGGCCATGCCCAAGCTTTTGCATGCAGGTTCAAAGTAAAGGAGCGCGGGCTCAGTCGGACATGTCGCTCGCCGCGTCTTCCAAATCACTCCCGGACATACTGCTGGCGCTGGCGCTGGTGCTATCTTCACCGTCATCAACCACGCCGCCCTCATCCTCCACGACCACCACCACGTCATCATCAGAAGCAAAGGCCCTAACCAGAGCATCCACATTGTCGTCCACCCAGCGTGCTAGGTTGTCCCGGATGACCTCGGGCACCGGGGCAATGGCGGCGTCAAAGTTAAAGTCAGGATTGGTATTCAGGAGATGGCTAAATATGCGAGATAATGCGTGCCCGAGGAGGCCCCGACTCTTTTCGTCCACAAGCTCGCGAGCCCTCTCAGCCCGGTTCTCCAGGCGCATCACGACATCAGCGAAGAAGCGAAGACGGCTGGCGTAATCCTCGGCGTGGGGGTGAGGCACGTGCTCATCGCAGATGGCGCCTAGTGCCTGATTAGCCTTCGTCCTGAGGTCCCTAAGCATGGGAATATGCTCGCGCAGTAACGTCTGTCGGTGGAGCGCCTCTTCTTTGCTCTGCTACGCAAAGGACTCGGCGCTGGTAACCCGCTGCTGATGCGGGAGTAGCTCGGCGCGGGCGGAGGCCAGCTCGTCCTGCATGGAGATCAAGCCAGTTGCTGCGGCCTTCTCGCGCTGCTCCGCCTCGGCCAACCTCGACTTGAGGGTGGCGGTCTTGCCCTCAGCTTCGGCCTCCACGAGCTTCAGCTTCAGATCGTACCTGTTGGCAAGATCATCACGAGCCTCGTCCACTCTGCGGTCAACTTCCTCCTGGGTCCTGGCCTCGTGCGCGTTGGCAGCATCTTCCGCTTCGGCGACCTGACACTCCCTCATCTCCAACCACTCAAGCTCGAGACTGCGCTACGCAACCTCCAGCATCAGTGCTTTCTCGCGCCTCAAGATCTCCCCCTCATCAGATGGCGCCCCCTTCATCGACGCCAAGGCAGCCCTGCGCGCCTCCACTTGCTGCTCCAGGGAGGCATTTAGGGCTAGGAGCTCCTGCCTGTGCTTCTCGGCAACCTCGCGGCGGTGGTGTGCCTCCCTGGCCTCCTCCAAGGCCCGGGCGTTGGCCTTGCGCGAGGTTGCGAGGGATGCCTCAGCCTTCGTGTTGGTGTGCTCATGTTGGATGCGCCCGAGGTTGATAGCCACCTTCAGTTGATGCCATTCTTCCACCAGCCGGAGACCCTCAGCTTCAAGGCGGGTGTCGACGTCCGCGAGTTCATCCCCAAGCCGACTCAGCGCACCCATCGCCTCCCGGAAGAGCTCGTGGCGGATAGCACTTCGCTTGCGCGCGAGCTTGAATGCATGACCAGGCCCGTCCCTCGAGCCGGAAGTTGTTGAAGAGGTCCGAGGGCCCCCCCTCCCAGCAGGGGGCTGGGGGCTGGTGCCTTGCCGGACGCCCTTTGGGCCCTGTCGGGGGCCCCGGGGGGAGCGTCTCGTCACCTGAAGGAGAGGCCAGGGCTGAGGCCACCCAGCCGCGGTCGAAAACCAGAGGGGGAGCCCTTGGCACGTCTGTAGCACCCCAAGCAAGGCCAGAAAGGAGAAATGGCAAGAACGCGGGCTCGAGGCGCCAAGCTGGTGCACTTGCCTCTCTGGACGACCTCGCGCCAATCGCCGTATGCTGGCTTGAGGCGCTTAAGGCCAACATGGGACTCGAGGCAGTAGGAGGGTGCTTCCCGCGAGATTTCGGAGCCTTAGCAAAAGGGACCATGAGGACCCACAGTCAGGAGGGGAAGCAGCATTCGAGAAACTACAAAGATAAGGTACTCACTCGTCTATGGCGATATACTTCCTCTGTTTCAATGGCCGGAAGGCATCACCGCTGCATCTTGGAGACCCCTTCCTCTTCCGGAGCGCATCGAAGTTCAGTCGGAGCCGGCCGAAGCCCGGGGTACGGTCACTAGCTCCGGGCGCAGCTAGGGTAGCTCCTGAGGAGGCGACCTCAGGGGTGCCGTACTGCGTGAGGACCTTGGCCTCCGCCTCGCGGCGACCCGCCGGGGCCTCGGGGGCTGTAGCCTCAAGAGTATCGTGTTGTGATGCCCCTCCGGCCGCTTCCTCAGGACGGCTCTCCAGGGGGTCCGGGGTCTGCCGTCTAGGAGCCCTGAGCGGCGCCGATTCTTCAGCAGCCGCGTCGCCAGCGGCCGACGGTGGTCTCCCCCTGCACCCACTTCTGGGGAGATTGCTGCGCTGGTAGCGGGCAAGGGAGACACGGAGAATGGGTTCTCGCAAGGCCATGCAAGACCAGCCGGGCGTAGTCCCTACTCATCGAAAGGGGGCATCTGCCTTGCGAAATCCACCTTGTTCGAGCAGCAGTACAAGAGACAACCCTCCTCCGGCATGTTGGCTGGCGAAGGGTCACCCGTCAGGATCTCGAGCACAGTTTGTTGCGCCTCAAGAGGAAGCCCGGACTCGTGAAGCCTCATGCGGTCCTTGCTGCCGGACAAGGTCCACATTGGTCGAGAATGGCGCTGGAGCGGGGCAACACGGCGCAGGATGAACTCATTCACCACCATGGGCGCAGTCATGCCAAGCTCCTTCAGCCTCTTCTACCGGAGCCAGACGTATGCAAGACGCGGGTCAGTGATCCTCTCGTGGCCCCAGCCAGAGCTGGGAACGACGGGAGCCGACGGAAGCGAGAGCAGGGGGCTGAGCACGCCAACATCCACGAATTCCCACCGCTTTCGGAACCCGCTCGCAGATGGTGGGAGCTCAAAGTCAATCCCCAAGCTGGCCATCACAGCCATGGTCGGTCAGGTGCAGCGAGAAGAAATGGCGAAGTAGGGCCACGGAAGGAGCAATACCCACCATGGCCTCGCAGACGAAGGTGAAGACAGCAAGGAGGACGATGGGTTGGGGATCTAAGTGCAGCATATGGATCTGGTAATAAGATATCACAGCGTTGAAGAAGGTGGAGAAAGGGGGAATTAGGCCGGCCCATAGGGCGTCAAGGAGAATGTGGACCTCAGTGACTGTCCTGTCAATGGAGTGCGGGATGCAGGCCATGCCACCGTCTTCCCCCATTCGTTGAAGTCGGCGGCGAGCGTTGGGCGGACCTTGCCCATGGCTTCCTGGTTGAGCACCACCGACCTCTCGACGACTGGCCCGAAGGCTGGAAGTGGTTCAGCTGAGGACTGGGGCTTCTTCTTCCCCTTCTCCGTTCGGCTCAGCGCCATGGCGACGGAGAGGACAGACTACATATCAGATTGGAAGAAGAAGTTGTTGTTTCGAGGAGGCGGAAGAGTTGGACGAGCGCGTCACCAGCGATGAGTTGGTTGCGGTGGCCGCCTAGCCAGGCAGATATCAAGGCTGCATGGGGAAGCGGGGGTGCCCACGTCCCGTCAGTCGCCACACGTCAATCAAGGCCGCAGGTGGTTGGGGCCCGCGGTGCTTCATACGTCTCTAACGTATCTATAATTTTTGATTGCTCCATGCCATATTATCTACTGTTTTGGGCAATATTGGGCTTTATTATCCACTTTTATATTAGTTTTGGGACTATTAACCGGAGGCCCAACCCAGATTTGCTCTTTTATGCCTATTTCAGTGTTTTGAAGAAAAGGAATATCAGACAGAGTCGAAACGGAACGATATCAACTAGAGAAGTTATTTTTGGAACGAAAGCCACCCAATGCACTTGGACCCCATGTCAAGGAAGGAACAAGGAAGCCACGAGGGTGGGGGCACGCCCACCCCCCTAGGGCGCGCCCCCTGCCTCGTGGGGCCCTCGTGGCTCCCCTAACGTACTTCTTCCGCCTATATAACTCCACGTACCCCAAAACTTCCAGAACAGAGAATAGATCAGGAGTTCCGCCGCCGCAATCCTCTGTAGCCACCAAAAACCAATCGGGACCCTGTTCCGGCACCCTGCCGGAGGGGGGGAATCCTCACCGGTGGCCATCTTCATCATCCCAACGCTCTGCATGACGAGGAGGGAGTAGTTCACCCTCGGGGCTGAGGGTATGTACCAGTAGCTATGTGTTTGATCTCTCTCTCTCTCGTGTTCTTGATTTGGCACGATCTTGATATATGTCTTGCCGTGCGTATCTGTGGTGACAATGGGATATCACGTGATTCACTTGATGTATGTTTTGGTGATCAACTTGCGGGTTCCGCCCATGAACCTATGCATAGGGGTTGGCACACGTTTTCGTCGTGATTCTCCGGTAGAAACTTTGGGGCACTCTTTGAAGTACTTTATGTTGGATTGAGTAGATGAATCTGAGATTGTGTGATGCATATCGTATAATCATACCCACGGATACTTGAGGTGACATTAGGATTTTGGTTGATTTGTATCTTAAGGTGTTATTCTAGTACGAACTCTAGGGCTGTTTGTGACACTTATAGAAATAGCCCAACGGTTTGATTGGAAAGAATAACTTTGAGGTGGTTTCGTACCCTACCATAATCTCTTCGTTTGTTCTCCGCTATTAGTTGCTTTGGAGTGACTCTTTGTTGCATGTTGAGGGATAGTTATATGATCCAATTATGTTATTATTGTTGAGAGAACTTGCACTAGTGAAAGTATGAACCCTAGGCCTTTTTTCCTATCATTGCAATACCGTTTGTGCTCACCTTGCTACCTTGCTCTTTTTATATTTTCAGTTTACAAAAACCTATATCTACCATCCATATTGCACTTGTAGCACCATCTCTTCACCGAACTAGTGCACCTATACAATTGACCATTGTATTGGGTGTGTTGGGGACACAAGAGACTCTTTGTTATTTGGTTGCAGGGTTGCTTGAGAGAGACCATCTTCATCCTCGCCTTCCACGGATTGATAAACCTTAGGTCATCCACTTGACGGAAATTTGCTACTGCCCTACAAACCTCTGCATTTGGAGGCCCAACAACGTCTACAAGAAGAAGGTTGTGTAGTAGACATCAAGCTCTTTTCTGGCGCCGTTGCTGGGGAGGCTAGGTAAGTGAAGGATATCTTTAGATCTTGCAATCGAATCTTTTTGTTTCTTGTTTTATCACTAGTTTAGTTATAAAAGAAAACTACAAAAAAATGGAATTGAGTCTACCTGTAACGCCCGGATAATCATGCTACAGTAATCCCACGCTAATTGTGCCATGACACCTCGGTCACTGTTGCTATCCTCGCAAAAATTCGAAACCGTTTGAAATTCAAATTCAAATTATTGATAACAATAATTGTTTCCAAAATTTAAAATAAAATTGTTGGTGGTTGCCGAATATTCCAAAGGTAATTGTGGTGAAGTAAACACAATTTTATAAAATGCCTAAATATTTTAAAAGTGGCATGAAACAGTAAAGAAAATAAATAAAAGAAAACAGAAAACAATCAAAAAAGAAGAAGAAGGCAACCCCCACTGGGCTCCAGCCCAGCAGGCCACAGCCCCACTGGGCCAACCACCGACCCGCCAGGCAGGCCCACCACCGCGCCCCATAACCCCCACACCCCCAGGGTCCAGAAACCCTAATCCACCCACTCCCCCCCCACTCCCTCTCGCTCCCAACCCCTCCTGATCCGATCTGGATCGGGGCTACGCCCCCGTCGCCACTCGACGGACCGCCTCCCCCGTCGACCTCCCCGGCGCCCGAAGCTCCTCCCTCGCCGGACCGCCTCCTCCCCTGCGTCGACGCCGTCCCCATCCCCCACCCCGAGCATCCCCGAGCTCGCTCCCGAGACCCTACGCCGCCCCGTGAGCGTCCTCCTCCTCCTCCTCCCCTCACGCTCTCGTACCGCACCGCAGCCCGTGTGGCCTCGCCCTGCGCTGCCGCCCCCGCGACGCCTCTCCTTTGCGCGCGCCCCATCGCAACTCGTCACGCGACGCCGCTCCCGTGCCCGCCCGTGTTGCGCCCGCGTCGTGGCCGGCCCCTCCTGGCCGCGCCGAAGCGCGCGCGCGCCCGCATCCCGCGCTCCGCGCGCCTCGCCGGGCCACCCGGCGGCCACTACCGCGGCTCCCGCTGGACCCAGCCGGGCGCCGCCGCTGCTTCTGCCTCAAGCCTCCGACGGCCATCTGCGCATCGCCGCGCCCTCACCCCGGCTCTGCTTCGCCTCGCCCGTGCCTGACCCTGACCGCGTCCGCTCCGGCCAGCCACGTCCCGCGCGCCCGCTTGCGCCTCCCTGCGCATCGCGTTCGTCCCGCCGCGGCTCTGCTCCGCCAGGCTCCTCCGCCCGCGCGCCCCGGCGCCGAGCCACTCGCCCGGGCCGCGCCCTGCCCCGCTGCAGCCAACCCTCCGCCGGCGCCACCCGCTGCCCCCTGGTCGCGCGCTCCGGCGTCGGGCGCACGCGCCTGCACCACTGGGTCGAACCCCTAGTTCGGCCGCCCTGCAACGCCCCTGCGCCCATCGCCCGATTGGCCTCTGTGCCACAGACATGCGGGGCCGCCCCAGAACGTTTTAAATAAATAAAAAAAATTAACAAAAAGGAAAATGAATAAATAAATAATAAAAATAAAAATAAAAATAAATTTAATTAAGTTAAATAACTAAATTAATTAAGTTAATTGAACCTGATTAATTAATCTAATTAAGCTGTTAGTTTAATTAAATAATGGTTAGTTTAACCTAACCCTAATTAACCTATTCAGGGAATGACAGGTGGGTCCCACTGGACCCACATGTCAGTTTGACCCAGTCAACTCTGTTGACTGCTGACATCAGCATGACATCATGCTGATGTCATAATTCTAATTTCGAATTAAATTAAATAATTATTTAAAATTCCAGAAATTAATAAAATCTTTAGAAAATCATATCTTTTAATCCGTAACTCGGATTCAAATATTTTCAACATGAAAGTTGCTCAGAACGATGAGACGCTTCCGGATGCGCAACCCGTTCGTCCGCCACACCCACCTAACCTATCGAACTCGCAACTTTCCCCCTCCGGCTCCTCTGCCCGAAAACGCGAAACACCGGGGATATTTTCCCGGATGTTTCCCCCATCACCGGTATCATCCCATACCGCGTTAGGGAACCTCTAACGCCGTTACTTGTCATGTCATGCATCACTATGCATCTGCTTTCTTAAATATTTATTGTTTCTCCCCCCCTCTTCTCTCGATAGACACCGAGACCGACGCTGCTGCTGCCCCGTTCGACTACGGAGTTGACGATCCCTCTCTCTTGCCAGAGCAACCAGGAAAGCCCCCCCCCTTGATCACCAGATATCGCCTACTCTCCTCTATACTGCTTGCATTAGAGTAGTGTAGCATGTTACCGCTTTCGTTATTCCTATCCTGATGCATAGCGTGTCTTTGATACTGCTGTTGATACCTTTACCTGCAATCCTACTTGCTTAGTATAGGATGCTAGTGTTCCATCAGTGGCCCTACACTCTTGTCTGTCTGCCATGCTATACTACTGGGCTGTGATCACCTCGGGAGGTGATCATGGATATATACTATACTTTAAACCTGATACATGTGGTGACCAAAGTTGGGTTGGCTCGAGGAGTACCCGCGAGTGGATCTTTGAGGCGGAGCGGCAGGGCAGTTCGGGGCTACCTGGGTGAGAGGTGAGCCTGGCCCTGTTGGCGTTCGCGGATACTTAACACGCTTAACGAGATCTGGGTATTTGATCTGAGTCTGGCCATTTGGTATATACACACTAACCAACTACGCGGGAAAGATATGGGCACTCGGCGTCGTGGTATCAGCCAAAGCACTTCTTGACGTCAGCGACTGAGTGGCGCGCACCGCATTGGATCGTAAGCTCGCACTTGTATTAAGGGGGCTAGATCTGCTTCCGGCCGCGTACGCAACGTGCAGGTGTGCTCAGGGCGATGGGCCCAGACCCCTGCGTGCATAGGTTTAGACCGGCGTGCTGACCGCTCTGTTGTGCCTAGGTGGGGCTGCGACGTGTTGATCTTCCGAGGCCGGGCATGACCCAGGAAAGTGTGTTCGGCCAAATGGGATCAAGCGTGTTGGGTTATGTGGTGCACTCCTGCAGGGAAGTTTATCTATTCGAATAGCCGTGTCCCTCGGTAAAAGGACGACCCGGAGTTGTACCTTGACCTTATGACAACTAGAACCGGATACTTAATAAAACACACCCTTCCAAGTGCCAGATACAACCCGGTGATCACTCTCTAACAGGGCATCGAGGAGGGGATCGCCGGGTAGGATTATGCTATGCGATGCTACTTGGAGGACTTCAGTCTACTCTCTTCTATATGCTGCAAGACAGAGGCGACCAGAAGCGTAGTCTTCGATAAGACTAGCTATCCCCCTCTTGTTCTGGCATTCTGAAGTTCAGTCCACTGATATGGCCCTTTACACATATATCCATGCATATGTAGTGTAGCTCCTTGCTTGCGAGTACTTTGCATGAGTACTCATGGTTGCTTTTCTCACCCTTTTCCCCCTTTCCCTTCTACCCGGTTGCCGCAACCAGACGATGGAGCCCAGGATCCAGACGTCACCGTCGACGACGACTCCTACTACTCTGGAGGTGCCTACTACTACGTGCAGCCCGCTGACGATGACCAGGAGTAGTTAGGAGGATCCCAAGCAGGAGGCCTGCGCCTCGTTCGATCTGTATCCCAGTTTGTGCTAGTCTTCTTAAGGCAAACTTGTTTAACTTATGTCTGTACTCAGATATTGTTGCTTCCGCTGACTCGTCTATGATCGAGCACTTGTATTCGAGCCCTCGAGGCCCCTGGCTTGTATTATGATGCTTGTATGACTTATTTTATTTATAGAGTTGTGTTGTGATATCTTCCCGTGAGTCCCTGATCTTGATCGTACACATTTGCGTGCATGATTAGTGTACGATTGAATCGGGGGCGTCACAAGTTGGTATCAGAGCCGACTACCTATAGGAATCCCCCTTCCACACTCCTTGGCCGAAGTCGAGTCTAGACATTACAAAAACTTTTACTAACTTGGCCGTGTGCCTTACGGGCCCACGTCGCCATCGGGTGGTACTAGGATCTTTTACTCCTCGACCTTTACTCTGGGACTCTAAACTCTCTTCTACTCGGGTTAAACGAATTTACTAACTCTGACACTAGGATCCCGTGACGACATTCACCCCAAAGTTGGATAAAAGCCATAGTTATTCCTTGGTATAGTGTTTCGCACAATTTCTACACTGTCATTTGACTCCTTTGAAACATCTTTGTTTTCAGATGGAACCCACGAGGCAGGTCGTGCGCCACACGGCGGCCATTGGCGCCTCGGGATCACCGGCCGTGCTAGCTGAGATGATGACCTATCTAGGTTATCGCTGGCACCCCGAGTACACCGTCACCGAGGAGTACCAGGACTTTAACCAGGAGCAGTACCGTGCCACCGTCCACCTCTAGTCTCGGGAGTATGACTCCACTACAGTGCTGCACACCGCTTATGGTGTGGGAGAGACCATTGATATGGCAGTTCATGATGCTGCCTATGCTGCTCTGACACGCCTTCGTAGGGAGTACCGGGAGTTGGACACCTCCCCCTTCAGGCACATTGATATCGCATCTGATATTGGTGCGGAGGGTTACTACACTGCTGCCTACTCCACTTTCACCCGCGAGCCCTTCCACCATCAGAACTTTGTTCTGCATGCTGATGGGCTGGATCGAGCTAACCGAGCTCTTCGCCACGAGTTGTACACCACCCGTCAGCACCTCTACCGTGCTTTGACGATGTTACACCCCTTTGTCGGATCTGGGGAGCTGCCGCGTTCTGCTATCTACCCAGCCAGGACCGTGATGCCTCAGGGTGTCGGTTGGCCAGAGGTGGGAGGCTACTCTCCCGCACTTGGTCCACTTCTGCCGCCAGAGTGTCGGGTTCAGCACCAGAGCACCCGCGGACCCCAGGTTGCCGACGTGGTGTACCCGTTGCCACACTACCACCTTTCAGGCTACACCTACCTCCGCAGTGTCGTGTGGGACTGATGTAGACTTGCTTGCGTATGTTAGATGCATTCGCCGTGAGCCTGCGTGCCGCCTATGATGTCTTAGTCTATGTACTGAACTCTGTGTACCGAACACTATGCATGATCTCTTTTGTAAGACGTGCTGACTATTATGTGGTATCTATCGTGCTGCTTTCATCATGCATGTCTCGTATTGAATGATTCTTGTCTTTGCAAATATTCTCAAATGCTGAACTACCCCTGTTATATATTAGCAGGATGGTTAGACCAGGTGGTCGTGGTCGGGGTGGCAACTTCCCCCCACCGCCTGAGTACATGGCTGGTATGATCCAACAGCTTGAGATGAATCGCCAGTTCATGGAGAACATGATGGCTCAGTTTCCTTGCCCCAATATGAACCAGCAGCCAAACACAGTAACTCTGCAGGATTTCATGCGCCTGAACCCAACTGTGTACCGCAGTTCAACTCAGCCTCTGGACGCTGATGACTGGCTCCGTGACATCACCTATGAGATGGAGTCTGCCGATGTAGCCCCTGCCAGCTACGTCACGTTTGCTTCCTTCTTCCTGAAGGGACCCGCAGCTCAATGGTGGGACAGCCACAGGCGTACTCTGCCAGTTGGAACAATCATCACCTGGCCAGACATCCAAGCTGCTTTCCGTGCCCGCTTCATTCCTCAGGGAGTCATGGACTGGAAGAAGCGTGAGTTCTGCAGCCTCATCCAAGGCAACAAAACTGTTGAAGCTTATCAGCGGGAGTTTCTGGACTTGTCCCGCTATGCTGAAGAGGACATTGCTACTGATGCACGCAGACAGGAGAAGTTCCGTGACGGTCTTCAAGCCGACATCAAGCTCGCACTTTTAGTGCATGACTTTATTGATTTCGCCACCTTGGTGAACAAAGCCATCCACGTCGAAACTGGTTTGCAGGAATACCAGAGGTCTGACTGGCGCAGCCGTGACACGGGCTCATCTTCGGACCCGTCCTCGCAGAAGCGCAAGATATGGATTCCCAACAGCATGTACCAGCCGAATGCACTTGCTCCAAGGCAGTCCTATGCTACACCTCGTCTGCCTAGTGCTCCTGCTAGGCAGCCAAGACTTCCAGCTCCACCACCCCAAGCTCCTGTTCCCACTCCCAATAATGGCCTGTGCTACAAGTGTGGTCAACCAGGTCACCGTGCTAGGGATTGCCATCAGAATCAACTGGCCCTTCCTGCAGCTGGCCGTGGAAACAACCAGAACCGCAACAACAATGCCAAGTCTTATGGTCGTGTTCATGCCAACCACGTTGATCTGAACGAAGCTCAAGACCAGCCTGCTACTGTGATGGGTACACTCCTCGTAAATTCAGTACCTGCAACTGTTTTATTCGATACAGGAGCATCGCATTCATTCATGTCAGAAGAATTTGCATACAAGCACGACGTTAAGTGTGAGGCGGTGAACACTTTGGTAGTGGTAAAAACCCCCGTGGGACAATGTCAAACCTCCATGGTTGACGTCGACGTCTCCGTGGAAATCGAAGGGCTAGAATTCTATGCCTCGCCCATTATCCTGAAGACGTCTAACATCGACCTCATTCTGGGGATGGATTGGTTGAAAGCGCATACTGCTTCCATAGTTTGCGCCACTAAGACCGTCCATCTGCTACATCCTTCAGATGAAATATTTACATACCACGCTCGCCTGGTGCAAAATGCCGAGGCAAGGCTTTATGCCTTGAATGCATTGAACTCTGCACCACTCGAGGGCATTGAAAACATCCCCGTCGTGCGTGACTTCCTCGACGTCTTTCCTAAAGAACTTCCAGGGATTCCCCCTGCTAGAGCTGTCGAATTCGTCATCGACTTGAAACCAGGCACCACTCCTATTGCCAAGCGACCCTACAAGATGTCACCACATGAACTCCTTGAGCTTAAGGAGGAAATCGACAAATCTCTTCAAAATGGTTTCATTCGCCCAAGTTGCTCTCCCTGGGGAGCACCTTCTATCTTTGTCAATAAGAAGGATGGGACAAACCGACTGGTCCAAGACTATCGTCCTATTAACCAAGCTACCATTCAGAACAAGTATCCTCTTCCACGGATCAATGATCTGTATGATCAACTGGCTGGTTCATCAGTGTTCTCTAAACTCGACTTGAGGTTGGGTTACCACCAGATCCGTGTTCGTGAAGAGGATATCCCAAAGACCGCCTTTGTGACTCGTTATGGTTCATACGAGTACACTGTCATGTCCTTCGGCTTAACCAATGCCCCAGCCACCTTCTCTCGTCTGATGAACTATAGATTCATGGATTACCTCGACAAGTTCGTCGTGGTTTATTTGGATGATATCCTGGTATTTTCAAAGAACGAAGAAGAGCATGCTGAACATCTTCGTCTTGTGCTGGAAAAGCTACGAGAGCATCAGCTGTACGCCAAGTTCTCTAAATGTGAATTCTGGCTTCCTGAAGTAACCTATCTTGGACATGTCATCTCTAAGGATGGTATTGCCGTTAACCCTGAACGAGTTCAGGCTATTCTTGATTGGACTCCTCCGAAGAATGTCAAGAAAGTCAGAAGTTTTCTCGGTCTCGCCAGCTATTGCCGTCGATTTGTCGAGAACTTCTCCAAGATTGCCGGGCCTCTGACTAATCTGTTGCATAAGGGCGTTAAGTTCCAATGGACAGACAAATGTCAGGAAAGCTTCCAGGCACTTAAAGACAAGTTGACTTCTGCCCCAGTGCTAGCTCCACCTGATACAAAGAAGGACTTCGTCATTTATTGCGACGCTTCCCGTCAAGGATTAGGCTGTGTCCTAATGCAAGAGCGCAGAGTGATTGCCTATGCCTCTCGTCAATTGCACCCTCACGAAGAGAACTACCCAGTTCACGACCTCGAGCTTGCTGATGTCATCCATGCACTGAAGCAGTGGCGACAGTACCTTCTCGGTAATCGTTGCGAGATCTTCACCGACCATCAAAGTATGAAGTATCTGTTTACTCAGCCAGACCTGAACCTCCGTCAGCAGAGATGGATGGAGACCGTAGCAGACTTTGACTTGGGTATTTCCTATACGCCAGGCAAGGCTAATGTAATGGCAGATGCCTTGAGCCGCAAGTCTTACTGCAACCATCTCCAGGTTCACAAAGTTCAGTCCTCGCTCGTTGAAGAATTCAGAAAGCTGAACCTCCATATTGTTCCTCCGGGTGCACTCGCTCCCCCTCCTAAGGAGTTTCGCAAGATGAACCTCCATGTTGTCCCCAAAGGTTCTCTCAATACACTGGTTGCTAGGCCAGATCTTGTGGAAACCATCAAATGGATACAGAAATGTGACGATGAAGTGGAGAGGATTAAACGTTATATCACACAAGGAAAGCCCTCATTCTTCACCATTGATGACGCTGGCACCTTGTTCTTCAAAGGTCGCCTAGTAGTTCCGAGTAAGAGGGAAAACATGGACTTGTCTCAGAAGGTTATGAAAGAGGCTCATGATACACCCCTATGTATCCATCCTGGTAGTACTAAGATGTACCAGGACATTCGTCAAAGATTCTGGTGGTATAACATGAAGCAAGACATTGCTCGCTATGTTGCCGAGTGTGACGTTCGCCGTCGTATCAAAGCAGAACATCAAAGGCCTGCTGGAACTCTGGAACCTATCTCTATTCCTGAATGGAAATGGGACCATGTTGAAATGGACTTCGTCACTGGTTTTCCCAAATCGCATAAAGGTAATGATGCTATTCTTGTCGTCATTGACCGGCTTTCTAAAGTTGCACATTTTCTGGCGGTCAAGGAAACTATCACTGCTAGTCAGCTTGCAACTCTCTATATGTCCAGAATTGTTTCACTTCACGGTATTCCTCTGGTTATTAGTTCGGACCATGGCAGCTTATTCACTTCAAGATTCTGGGCAAGTTTCCAAGAAGCTATGGGAACTCATCTATCATTCAGTACGGCTTTTCATCCTCAGTCGCAGGGCCAAGTTGAACGTGTCAACCAAGTTCTCGAAGATATGCTTCGAGCTTGTGTTATTTCCTTCGGCAAGAAATGGGAGGAATCTCTCCCGTATGCTGAGTTCTCTTATAATAATAGCTATCAAGCTAGTTTGAAGATGGCCCCCTTCGAAGTGTTATATGGACGAAAGTGCCGAACCCCTCTGAACTGGTCAGAAACTGGGGAACGTCCACTCTTTGGTCCGGATATTATCCAACATGCCGAAGAACAAGTCCGCATTATTCGCGAGAATCTCAAGACTGCTCAGTCACGCCAAAAGAGTAATTATGACCGTCATCATAAAGACATGGTCTATCAACCTGGCGAAAAGGACTATCTTCGAGTTACACCAATGAAGGGTGCACACCGCTTCGGGATCAAAGGAAAGCTAGCTCCCCGCTATATTGGTCCTTTCACTATTCTAGAGAGGCGTGGAAAAGTGGCATATCAACTGGAGCTTCCGCCGAACCTTTCTCAGGTTCACGATGTGTTCCACGTGTCACAACTCCATCGCTGCTTCAAGGACCCAATCCGAGCTGTGGACCATGAAGTGCTCGAATTGCAACAGGACCTCTCCTATAAAGAGCATCCGGTTCGCATTCTCGACCAAGCTGAACGCCGCACACGTCAGAAGGCGATCAAGTTCCTCAAAGTCCAGTGGTCGAATCACTCTGAAGACGAAGCCACCTGGGAACGCGAGGATCGCTTGCATGATGAATACCCCGCACTGTTTCCTTCTACCTCCTAAATCTCGGGACGAGATTTCTTGTAGTGGAGGAGATTTGTAACACCCGGATAATCATGCTACAGTAATCCCACGCTAATCGTGCCATGACACCTCGGTCACTGTTGCTATCCTCGCAAAAATTCGAAACCGTTTGAAATTCAAATTCAAATTATAGATAACAATAATTGTTTCCGAAATTTAAAATAAAATTGTTCGGTGGTTGCCGAATATTTCAAAGGTAATTGTGGTGAAGTAAACACAATTTTATAAAATTCCTAAATATTTTAAAAGTGGCATGAAACAGTAAAGAAAATAAATAAAAGAAAACAGAAAACAATCAAAAAAAAAGAAGAAGGCAACCCCCACTGGGCTCCGGCCCAGCAGGCCACAGCCCCACTGGGCCAACCACCGACCCGCCAGGCCGGCCCACCCCCGCGCCCCATAACCCCCACACCCCCCAGGGTCCAGAAACCCTAATCCACCCACTCCCCCCCACTCCCTCTCGCTCCCAACCCCTCCCGATCCGATCTGGATCGGGGCTACGCCCCCGTCGCCACTCGACGAACCGTCTCCCCCGTCGACCTCCCCGGCGCCCGAAGCTCCTCCCTCGCCGGACCGCCTCCTCCCCTGCGTCGACGCCGTCCCCATCCCCCACCCCGAGCATCCCCGAGCTCGCTCCCGAGACCCTACGCCGCCCCGTGAGCGTCCTCCTCCTCCTCCCCTCACGCTCTCGCGCCGCACCGCAGCCCGTGTTGCCTCGCCCTGCGTTGCCGCCCTCGCGACGCCTCTCCTCTGCGCGCGCCCCATCGCCACTCGTCACGCGACGCCGCTCCCGTGCCCGCCCGTGCTGCGCCTGCGCCGTGGCCGGCCCCTCCTGGCCGCGCCGAAGCGCACGCGCGCCCGCATCCCGCGCTCCGCGCGCCTCGCCGGGCCACCCGGCGGCCACTACCGCGGCTCCCGCTGGACCCAATCGGGTGCCGCCGCTGCGTCTGCCTCAAGCCTCTGACGGCCATCTGCGCATCGCCGCGCCCTCACCCCGCCTGTACTTCGCCTCGCCGGCGCCTGACCCTGACCGCGTCCGCTCCGGCTAGCCACGTCCCGCGCGCCCACTTGCGCCTCCCTACACATCGCGTTCGTCCCGCCGCGGCTCTGCTCCGCCAGGCTCCTCCGCCCGCGCGCTCCGGCGCCGTTCCACTCGCCCGGGCCGCGCCCTGCCCCGCTGTAGCCAACCCTCCGCCGGCGCCGCCCGCTGCCCCCTGGTCGCGCGCTCCGGCGCCGGGCGCACGCACCTGCACCACTGGGTCGAACCCCCAGTTCGGGCGCCCTGCAACGCCCCTGCGCCCATCGCCCGATTGGCCTCTGTGCCACAGACATGCGGGGCCGCCCCCCTGAACGTTTTAAAAAAATAAAAAAAAATTAATAAAAAGGAAAATGAATAAATAAATAATAAAAATAAAAATAAAACTAAATTTAATTAAGTTAATTAACTAAATTAATTAAGTTAATTGAACCTGATTAATTAATCTAATTAAGCTGTTAGTTTAATTAAATAATGGTAAGTTTAACCTAACCCTAATTAACCTATTCAGGGAATGACAGGTGGGTCCTAATGGACCCACATGTCAGTTTGACCCAGTCAACTCTGTTGACTGCTGACGTCAGCATGACATCATGCTGATGTCATAATTCTAATTTCGAATTAAATTAAATAATTATTTAAAATTCCAGAAATTAATAAAATCTTTAGAAAATCATATCTTTTAATCCGTAACTCGGATTCAAATATTTTCAACATGAAAGTTGCTCAGAACGACGAGACGCTTCCGGATGCGCAACCCGTTCGTCCGCCACACCCCCCTAACCTATCGAACTCGCAACTTTCCCCCTCCGGCTCCTCTGCCCGAAAACGCGAAACACCGGGGATATTTTCCCGGATGTTTCCCCCATCACCGGTATCATCCCATACCGCGTTAGGGAACCTCTAACGCCGTTACTTGTCATGTCATGCATCACTATGCATCTGCTTTCTTAAATATTTATTGTTTCTCCCCCCCTCTTCTCTCGATAGACACCGAGACCGACGCTGCTGCTGCCCCGTTCGACTACGGAGTTGACGATCCCTCTCTCTTGCCAGAGCAACCAGGCAAGCCCCCCCCTTGATCACCAGATATCGCCTACTCTCCTCTATACTGCTTGCATTAGAGTAGTGTAGCATGTTACCGCTTTCGTTATTCCTATCCTGATGCATAGCGTGTCTTTGATACTGCTGTTGATACCTTTACCTGCAATCCTATTTGCTTAGTATAGGATGCTAGTGTTCCATCAGTGGCCCTACACTCTTGTCTGTCTGCCATGCTATACTACTGGGCTGTGATCACCTCGGGAGGTGATCATGGATATATACTATACTTTAAACCTGATACATGTGGTGACCAAAGTCGGGTTGGCTCGAGGAGTACCCGCGAGTGGATCTTTGAGGCGGAGCGGCAGGGCAGTTCGGGGCTACCTGGGTGAGAGGTGAGCCTGGCCCTGTTGGCGTTCGCGGATACTTAACACGCTTTACGAGATCTGGGTATTTGATCTGAGTCTGGCCATTTGGTATATACGCACTAACCAACTACGCGGGAAAGATATGGGCACTCGGCGTCGTGGTATCAGCCAAAGCACTTCTTGACGTCAGCGACTGAGTGGCGCGCACCGCATTGGATCGTAAGCTCGCAGTTGTATTAAGGGGGCTAGATCTGCTTCCGGCCGCGTACGCAACGTGCAGGTGTGCTCAGGGCGATGGGCCCAGACCCCTGCGCGCATAGGTTTAGACCGGCGTGCTGACCGCTCTGTTGTGCCTAGGTGGGGCTGCGACGTGTTGATCTTCCGAGGCCGGGCATGACCCAGGAAAGTGTGTCCGGCCAAATGGGATCAAGCGTGTTGGGTTATGTGGTGCACTCCTGCAGGGAAGTTTATCTATTCGAATAGCCGTGTCCCTCGGTAATAGGACGACCCGGAGTTGTACCTTGACCTTTTGACAACTAGAACCGGATACTTAATAAAACACACCCTTCCAAGTGCCAGATACAACCCGGTGATCGCTCTCTAACAGGGCATCGAGGAGGGGATCGCCGGGTAGGATTATGCTATGCGATGCTACTTGGAGGACTTCAGTCTACTCTCTTCTATATGCTGCAAGACGGAGGCGACCAGAAGCGTAGTCTTCGATAAGACTAGCTATCCCCCTCTTATTCTGGCATTCTGCAGTTCAGTCCACTGATATGGCCCTTTACACATATATCCATGCATATGTAGTGTAGCTCCTTGCTTGCGAGTACTTTGGATGAGTACTCACGGTTGCTTTTATCCCCCTTTTCCCCCATTCCCTTCTACCCGGTTGCCGCAACCACACGATGGAGCCCAGGATCCAGACGCCACCGTCGACGACGACTCCTACTACTCTGGAGGTGCCTACTACTACGTGCAGCCCGCTGACGACGACCAGGAGTAGTTAGGAGGATCCCAGGCACGAGGCCTGCGCCTCGTTCGATCTGTATCCCAGTTTGTGCTAGTCTTCTTAAGGTAAACTTGTTTAACTTATGTCTGTGCTCAGATATTGTTGCTTCCGCTGACACGTCTATGATCGAGCACTTGTATTCGAGCCCTCGAGGCCCCTGGCTTGTATTATGATGCTTGTATGACTTATTTTATTTGTAGAGTTGTGTTGTGATATCTTCCCGTGAGTCCCTGATCTTGATCGTACACATTTGCGTGGATGATTAGTCTACGATTGAATCGGGGGCATCACACTACCTCATACGCTTCATCTTTTTATTATCTTTCTTGAGTATGATGGAAAGGAAAATTGTGCCAAAGTGTTAGAAGAAGAATGCATTAAATTGTTTGGCACCAAATCTTCGAATGATGAGCATGATTGCAATGTTGTTAGTATGAATCCCTTGAATATCCATGATGCTAATGATATGCAAAGCCACAAGCTTGGGGAAGCTATGTTTGATGAATATGATATATTTTGTCCCCCAAGCTTTGATGAGCTAATTTACTATGATGAAAGCATGCCTCCTATCTATGATGACTATTGTGATGAAACGTATGCTTTAAATAATAATGATAACCATGAAACTTGTCATCTTGATCTTAATTTTCAATCACATGATAGTTGTTTTGTTGAGTTTGCTCCCACTATTATTCATGAGAAGAAATTTGCTTATGTGGAGAGTAATAAAAATTCTATGCTAGTAGATCATGAAAAGAATGCTTTAGGTGCTAGTTATATTGTTGAATTCATTCATGATGCTACTGAAAATTATTATGAGAGAGGATAATAGGCTTCTACATATTGCAATAATATCAAGTTTCCTCTCTATGTGCTTAAAGGTTTTGAAGTTATGCTTGTTTTGCCTTCCTATGCTAGTTGATTATTGTTCCCATAAGTTGTTTCCTCACAAAATCCCAATTCATAGGAAGTGGGTTAGACTTAAAAGTGCTAGTCATATTCTTCATGATGCTATTTTTATGTTTCAATTCTTATGCTTTTTGTGAGCATCATTGAAATCATCATGCCTAGCTAGGGGCATTAAACGATAGCGCTTGTTGGGAGGCAACCCAATTTTATTTTAGTTTCTTAATTTTTGGTTCTATTTAGGAATAAATAACCCATCTAGCTTCTGTTTAGATGTGGTTTTGTGTTTTAATTAGTGTTTGTGCCAAGTAGAACCTTTGGGAAGACTTGGGTGAAGTCTTTATGATCATGCTGTAAAAAACAGAAACTTCAGCGCTCACGAGATTAGCTAGAACTTTTTACTGGAGAATGATATTTAGTTGATTCTTTTTGAAGATGATTAATAGACAAATTCCTCAGGTCCACCCATTTATTTCTGAATTTGTGGTGTTCCAGAAGTTTGCGTTAGTTACAGATTACTACAGACTGTTCTGTTTTTGACAGATTCTGTTTTTCGTGTGTTGTTTGCTTATTTTGATGAATCTATGGCTAGTAAAATAGTTTATAAACCATAGAGAAGTTGGAATACAGTAGTTTTAACATCAATACAAATAAAGAATGAGTTCACTACAGTACCTTGAAGTGGTGTTTTGTTTTATTTCGCTAACGGAGCTCACGAGTTTTCTGTTAAGTTTTGTGTTGTGAAGTTTTCAAGTTTTGGGTAAAGATTCGATGGACTATGGAATAAGGAGTGGCAAGAGCCTAAGCTTGGGGTTTCCCAAGGAACCCGAAGGTTTTCAAGGATAGCGAAGAGCCTAAGCTTGGGTATGCCCCGGAAGGCATCCCCTCTTTCGTCTTCGTTCATCGGTAACTTTACTTGGAGCTATATTTTTATTCACCACATGATATGTGTTTTTCTTCGAGCGTCATTTTATTTTCTTTAGCTTTCCTTGTTGTTTGAATAAATTACCAAGATCTGAAATTCTTAAAGGTTAGAGTGTCTTCACATAGTTGCATAGTTATTTGAGTACTCACTGATCTTCACTTATATATTTTGGAGTAGTTTGTTTTTGCTCTAGTACTTCACTTATATCTTTTAGAGCACGGTGGGGATTTGTTTTATAGAAACTATTGATCTCTCATGCTTCACTTAGATCATTTTGAGAGTCTTAATAGCATGGTAAATTACTTAATAATAATATGCTTGGTATTCAAGATTTGTGAAACTTTCTTTTGAGTGCGTTGAATACTAAGAAAAGATTGAAGCATGATAATTGTTTTGAGATATGAAGATGGTGATATTAGAGTCATGCTAGTTGAGTAGTTGTGAATTTAAAGAATATTTGCATTGAAGTTTGTGATTCCCGTAGCATGCACGTATGGTGAACCGTTATGTGATGAAGTCGGAGCATGATTTATTTATTGATTGTCTTCCTTATGAGTGGCGGTCGGGGACGAGCGATGGTCTTTTCCTACCAATCTATCCCCCTAGGAGCATGCGCATAATACTTTTCTATTTAAAGAATATTTGCGTTGAAGTTTGTGATTCCCGTAGCATGCACGTATGGTGAACCGTTATGTGATGAAGTCGGAGCATGATTTATTTATTGATTGTCTTCCTTATGAGTGGCGGTCGGGGACGAGCGATGGTCTTTTCCTACCAATCTATCCCCCTAGGAGCATGCGCGTAATACTTTGCTTTGATAACTTCTAAATTTTTGCAAGAAGTATATGAGTTCTTTATGACTAATGTTGAGTCCATGGACTATATGCCCTTTTACCATCCTTCCACCATTGCTAGCCTCTCTAATACCGCGCACTTTTCGCCGGTATCATACACCCACCATATACCTTCCTAAAAACAGCCACCATACCTACCTATCATGGCATTTCCATAGCCATTCCGAGATATATTGCCATGCAACTTTCCACCATTCCGTTTATTATGACACGCTCCATCATTGTCATATTGCTTTGCATGATCATGTAGTTGACATCGTATTTGTGGCAAAGCCACCGTTCATAATTCTTTCATACATGTCACTCATGAGTAATTGCACATCCCGGTACACCGCCGGAGGCATTCATATAGAGTCATATTTTGTTCTAAGTATCGAGTTGTAATTGTTGACTTGTAGGAAAATAAAAGTGTGATGATCATCATTATTAGAGCATTGTCCTAGTGAGGAAAGGATGATGGAGACTATGATTCCCCCACAAGTCGGGATGAGACTCCGGACGAAAAATAAAAAAAAGAAAAAAAAAGAGGCCATAAAAAAAGAGAAAAGGCCCAAATAAAAAAATAAAAAAATAAAAAAATGAGAGAAAAAGAGAGAAGAGGCAATGCTACTATCCTTTTACCACACTTGTGCTTCAAAGTAGCACCATGATCTTCATGATAGAGAGTCTCTCATTTTGTCACTTTCATATACTAGTGGGAATTTTTCATTATAGAACTTGGCTTGTATATTCCAATGATGGGCTTCCTCAAATTGCCCTAGGTCTTCGTGAGCAAGTGAGTTGGATGCACACCCACTTAGTTTCTTTTGTTGAGCTTTCATATATTTATAGCTCTAGAATATCCGTTGCATGGCAATCCCTACTCACTCACATTGATATATATTGATGGGCATCTCCATAGCCCGTTGATACGCCTAGTTGATGTGAGACTATCTTCCCCTCCTTTTGTCTTCTCCACAACCACCATTCTATTCCACATATAGTGCTATATCCATGGCTCACGCTCATGTATTGCGTGAAGATTGAAAAAGTTTTGAGAATGCCAAAAGTATGAAACAATTGCTTGGCTTGTCATCGGGGTTGTGCATGATTTAAATACTTTGTGTGGTGAAGATAGAGCATAGCCAGACTATATGATTTTGTAGGGATAGCTTTCTTTGGCCATGTTATTTTGAGAAGACATAATTGCTTTGTTAGTATGCTTGAAGTATTATTATTTCTATGTCAATATGAACTTTTGTCTTGAATCTTTGGGATCTGAATATTCATACCACACTTAAGAAGAATTACAATGAAATTATGCCAACTAGCATTACACATCAAAAATTATATTTTTTTATCATTTACCTACTCGAGGACGAGCAGGAATTAAGCTTGGGGATGCTTGGAGGCCCAGCCCAGATTTGTTGTTTTATGCCTATTTAAGTGTTTTGAAGAAAAGGAATATCAGACGGAGTCGAAACGGAACGAAATCAACTAGAGAAGTTATTTTTGGAACGAAAGCCATCCGATGGACTTGGACCCCACGTCAAGGAAGGAAAGAGGAAGCCACGAGGGTGGGGGGCGCGCCCACCCCCCTAGGGCGCGCCCCCTGCCTAGTGGGGCCCTCGTGGCTCCCCTAACGTACTTCTTCCGCCTATATAACTCCACGTACCCCAAAACTTCCAGAACAGAGAATAGATCGGGAGTTCCGCCGCCGCAAGCCTATGTAGCCACCAAAAACCAATCGGGACCCTGTTCCGGCACCCTGCCGGAGGGGGGGAACCCTCACCGGTGGCCATCTTCATCATCCCGACGCTCTCCATGACGAGAAGGGAGTAGTTCACCCTTGGGGCTGAGGGTATGTACCAGTAGCTATGTGTTTGATCTCTCTCTCTCTCTCTCTCTCTCTCTCGTGTTCTTGATTTGGCACGATCTTGATGTATGTCTTGCCGTGCGTATCTGTGGTGACAATGGGATATCACGTGATTCACTTGATGTATGTTTTGGTGATCAACTTGCGTGTTCCGCCCATGAACCTATGCATAGGGGTTGGCACACGTTTTCGTCGTGATTCTCCAGTAGAAACTTTGGGGCACTCTTTCAAGTACTTTGTGTTGGATTGAGTAGATGAATCTGAGATTGTGTGATGCATATCGTATAATCATACCCACGGATACTTGAGGTGACATTCGAGTATCTAGGTGACGTTAGGGTTTTGGTTGATTTGTATCTTAAGGTGTTATTCTAGTACGAACTCTAGGGCTGTTTGTGACACTTATAGGAATAGCCCAACGGATTGATTGGAAAGAATAACTTTGAGGTGGTTTCGTACCCTACCATAATCTCTTCGTTTGTTCTCCGCTATTAGTTGCTTTGAAGTGACTCTTTGTTGCATGTTTAGGGATAGTTATATGATCCAATTAGGTTATTATTGTTCAGAGAACTTGCACTAGTGAAAGTATGAACCCTAGGCCTTGTTTCCTATCATTGCAATATCGTTTGTGCTCACTTTTACCGCTTGCTACCTTGCTGTTTTTATATTTTCAGTTTACAAAAACCTATATCTACCATCCATATTGCACTTGTATCACCATCTCTTCGCCGAACTAGTGCACCTATACAATTTACCATTGTATTGGGTGTGTTGGGGACACAAGAGACTCTTTGTTATTTGGTTGCAGGGTTGCTTGAGAGAGACCATCTTCATCCTACGCCTTCCATGGATTTATAAACCTTAGGTCATCCACTTGACGGAAATTTGCTACTGTCCTACAAACCTCTGCACTTGGAGGCCCAACAACGTCTACAAGAAGAAGGTTGTGTAGTAGACATCAGTGCTCCGCACTTGCCCCTTGGCTTCACCTCGAAGCCATGTCCGAGCGCGCCTTGGGCCCGGGGGCTACTGTCGGCGTTCTGGGAACAGGGGTCCCTAGACTTGCCTGCCTGCGGCCCACGACGTGGCTCCTTTAGCGGCCTGGTATGGCCCATCTTCACCAGCAAACACTCAAGACCCTCACGAGGGGCCAAGCCTCGCGAGGCGGATGACACAAGACCTTCTTAGTGGTGGCCTCACTAGGCTGGCTCGCGAGGAGCGGAGAGAGCAAGGTGAGGGGCACCTCGTGAGGTTCCCATGACGTGAGTTATGACGACCAAGGCCAGGCGGGCGCCAGCGGGCGCAGAGTACTGGTTTCCTCTTCGGTGCTAAAGGAGCAGGCACATGTTTCCATATCGGTGCAACGAGACCAGGACCGGCAGGACGGTAGGATGGAGATCATCGTGGAGCCCACGATGGCGTCACCACCGAAGCCTTTGGCAGGCGAAGACCACCTTTTGTCAGGATAGCTTGTACTAGCTGTCCCCCTTCAAATTAGCCGTTGTGGGATCGCTTCCTTCCTAACATTTGGGAAGAGGACCCGGGCCTCTATAAATAGGACTAGCCACCACCATAGGAGGGGAGGAACTGGGGATCAGATCCATTCCACCTTCACACGCACTAGCTCACTGAGCTCAAGAACACCTCTCCTCAGGTGGCTGTTCTTCCCTTGTACTTGTTCATCCTTAGTCTACAAGGCAATCCACCACACCACACTAGAGTAGGATATTACACCACATCGGTGGCCCGAACCAGTATAAACTCTTGTGTCCCTTGCTCTTCGGGTTCGGCGAGCTGAGCTTTGAGATCCCGGTGAGAGCATGAGCTAGGGGGAGAGAGATCTTCATGCGCACCCGAGAGTTCGAACCTCAAGGGTTTTGCTGGAACCCGCAATCCGACAAAACTAGGTCTGTGGAGTCACGAGGGGCCCACAAGAGTGGGGGGCGCGCCCTCCGTCCTTGTGGCCGCCTCGTGGCTTCTTTGACTTGCACTCCAAGCCCTCTTGATGTCTTCTGGTCCAAGAAAAATGATCGTGAAAGTTTTATTCAGTTTGGACTTCGTTTGGTATTCCTTGTCTGCAAAACTCTAAAACAAGGGAAAAACAAAAACTGGCACTGGGCTCTAGGTTAATAGGTTAGTCCCAAAAATAATATAAAATAGCATATTAATGCATATAAAACATCCTAAACGGATAATATAATAGCATGGAACAATAAAAAATTATAGGTAAGTTGGAGACATATCAGTATCCAACATATGCTGCTTAAAAGGTGGAAAGGTATCATTTATCCAGAACATGGCAGAAGAATATATAGTGTGCATAAATTGGTAAATAGAATTTGTTACTGCCTAGGAACGGAGTCAGAAAATGAAATCACAGTTGGTTGCTTAAATAGTGATCAATTAGGCAGAACAAATACCCCGATTTTGCTAAGTAGTATGCCAGCATGAAGAAAGTTGAAATGACACTAACCTCGATCAGACTTTGATCGGCTGATGTCTTCGGGGAGGTAAACATCCATGTTAATTAGACTAGGCTGTGGTGCATGCACTAGAATTTTATTGCCAGCTTTCACTTCATAGCACTTAGACATTTTTCTCCAAAGGTCCGCATAAAAATAGGAGTGACCATCTTTATCAAGTTTTACGCTGACTGTCATTGTAAATCCATGATGCGTTGTCAATATGACATCCATGGATCCATGAACAAAGTGAAGCCCAAGATTTCCTTCTACTCCCATTCTTGCAAAGCAAGGGATGTACTGCTTGAAATAAAAATTAAGATCGTAAATTAGATATATTGAAATAACATAGCAAGATGCAAATATGGGAGTAACTGATATAACAGATCAATATATAGCTGAAAGCAAAGTAAAAAATATAATTAAAAATAGACAATGTAACAAAGATTTGATGCAAATATGAGAGAAACTGAATGAACACTACATCATAAATTTGCCTAATATAGGGCGGGGGGGGGGGGGGGGGGATCAGCTTCGACATCTAGGCTGCACGTGGCATCGTACCTTTTATCCAAATGTAGCAATAGACGATATAAGTTCACAAATTTAGGCCATGCCGACTGTGGTAGGGTGAGATTGAACATACCAAGCGCTCCCTAAAGTCATCCAAAATGATGAGATAGAACTTCGTTTCTGACTATCCATGACCACACTTGCCCGATTTGTGCTCGCACTGTGGACACATGAATGAACACCCACGAATCAGCTAGAACATAAATGATTCCACGACAATTTCCGCCGGTTGATTAACAGCGACGGACGGACTGCGATAAGAGATAAGTGAATATTTCGCTAAATTGACTACCTTCTTCATGAGAAAAATCCCCGTCCCAATCCCAAAGAAAACCCCAATCGACTAGAGTCTAGAATGTCGGTGCAAGTCGATGCAGATAGGCGGCGGCAAACGGTAGGGGCGAAATCCCATGCCGTTTGCAGCACGACCTCCACCCGCCGAAGAGAGCCGTCGAGCTTAGGGTGGCTACTGCGATAGAACTTGATGAGGTATAGAGTTGCAGAGGAGTCCGCGGCGAGTGGGTGGGGACGAAGTGGGAGAGGGTTTTCTTTTTTCCTTTTGCATGTGTGGGTGAACACACACGGTTCGGTGAGGCGACAGAGATGAATCGTGTGTGATAGTAAATCACGGAGATTGAAGGGGAATCTAAATTTCCTTTGTCATATGTCCATGAGTTTTTTTCTACGATGAACATAAACCCTGCAAATCACCGTGTTCAAACTTGGCACTTTTCCGGGTTCATTTACAATATTTATGGGATTATGTGCATTCTCTAGGTATTAATGCACATAATTCAAATTCAAACAATCGATGCATGAAAAGGTGCACGAGAACGGTATAGAAAACCATGCTCGTGCATTTAGTAAATTTTCATGCCTTTTGCAAGGAATGGGCAGAGATTTCGCGGAAATGTGTGGCAATAGTCAACCACAAACACACCGTTTATTGGGTTTTCAACTATAGAAAAATGAAATACATGCTTGAAAAACATGACGGCTGGCATGGTGCCATGGTATGGCCTCTCCATGCCCTAGTAACAATTTCAGAAGTTTGGCTTATGTTGTCATGCACGCCATTACTAAATTGAACCATCACCAAGGAATTTTCATGGTTTCGAGGGGGAAATCACCAAGATTGAAGGGGTCGGCAATCCAAATTTCCTTCCTAGTTTGTCATTCAGTTTTTTCTACAATCAACATACCCATTCTGATGCAACGTGTTCAAATTTGGTATTTTTCCGAGCTCCTTTACCATATTTAGGGGATTATGTGTATCTTCTAGACATTAATGCACAGAATTCAAATTCAACCAATTGGTGCATGAAAAGGTGCACAAGAACGGTCTTGGAAACCATGCTCGTGCTACTTAGTAATTTCTCATGCCTTTTACAAGGAATGGGCAGATATTTCAAGGTAATGCGTGGGAATAGTCAACCACAAACGCATCGTTTACTGGGTTAACAACTATACAAAAATGAAATACATGCTTGGAAAACATGACGCCTGGCGTGGTGCCATGGTATATATGGCCTCACCGTGCCGTGGTAAAAAGCTAAGAAGGTTTGGTTTATGTCATCATGCACGCACTTCATAAATCGAACCATCACCGAGGAAATTTCATGGTTTCGAGGGGGAAGTCACCAAGATTGAAGGGGAATCCAAATTTCCATCCTAGTTTGTCATTCAGTTTTTCCAACGATCAACATACCCCATGCAACGCAACGTGTTCAAATTTGGCATTTTTCTGAGCTCATTTACCATATTTAGGGGATCATGTGCATTTTCTAGGCATTAATGCACATAATTCAAATTCGAATAATCGGTGCATGAAAAGGTGCACAAGAACAGTCTGGAAAACCATGCTCGTGCTATTTAGTAAATTCTCGTGCCTTGTACAGGGAACGGGCATCTATTTCAAGAAAATGTGTGGCAATAGTCAACCACAAACGCATTGTTTACTGGGGTAACAACTATACAAAAATTAAATACATGCTTGGAACATGACGCCTGGCGTGGTGCCATCGTATGGCCTCACCGTGCCCTAGTAAAAATTTGAGAATGTTTGCCTTATGTCGTCATGCACACCTTTCATAAATCGAACCATCACCGAGGAAGTTTCATGGTTTCGAGGGGGAAATCACCAAGATTGAAGGGGGTCCAAATTTTCTTTGTCCTTTGTCCATGAGTTTTTTCTACCATGAACATACACCTTGCAAATCACCGTGTTCAAATTTGGCACTTTTCCGGGTTCATTTGCCGTATTTAGGGGATTATGTGCATTTTCTAGGCATTAATGCACATAATTCAAGTTCAAACAATTGGTGCATGAAAGGGTGCACAAGAACAACCTCGAAAACCATGCTCGTGCCATTTAGTAAATCCGCATCCCTTTTACAAGGAATGGGCAGATATTTCAATGAAATTTGTGGCAATAGTCAACCACAAACGTTTGTTTATTGGGTTTTCAACTATAGAAAAATGAAATAAATGCTTGAAAACATGATGCTTGGCATGGCGCCATGGTATGGCCTCACCATGCCCTGGTATTTTTTTAGAAGGTTTGGCTTATGTCGTCATGCACGCCCTTCATAAATCGAACCATCACCGAGGAAGTTCCATGCTTTCAGGAGGAAAATCACCAAGATTGAAGTGGGTTCAAAATTTTCTTTGTTCTTTGCCCTGGAGTTTTTTTCTACGACGAACATACACCCTGCAAATCATCGTGTTCAAATTTGGCTTTTTTCCTGGCTCATTTACCATATTTAGGGGATTATGTGCATTTTCTAGGCATTTAGCGCATATAAATCCAATCCAGCAATAGCTGCACGGGTGTGATGTGAGGGATGTAGATTGTCATTCGATCGCGGCACATCCTACGATGCAGACGCGCGATCCGCGTGGCTGGGTTTCTGTCCAATCATAACTCAACACACAATAGGCTTAGCGCACACTGTTTCCGGAAGCAAGGGAGATAAACTGTGTGCGATAAGGAATGAGCAAAATTGTAAGGGAAGCCAAATTTCCTTTCTCATTTGTCATTGAGCTATTAAAAACCATCACACTGTACGACTGCCCGGCCACTCCGTCCCAGAGCTCTCGCCAAGCGTCGTTCATGGCACCGTGGTGAATAGTAACTGGTAAGGAAGCAATGGCATCCTGCCGCGTTCCTCGCCGCCCGCGACCGCACACATGGTAAGGAAGCGATGGCCTCTCACCACGCCGAGTTCATCGCCGCCGGCTGCCACACGGTTAGGTGGGCGAACTTTGAGGCTACCATGGCCGAATGGGCGATGGATCTAGAGGTGGCCAACGCCGCACAGAAGGAGCGGAAAAGGCAGAAAGCAGTCAAGAAAAGAGAGTCCCACCGACGCAAGAAAGAAGAGGCCGCACGCCATACTGAGGAGAGCTCGGCAGAGATCGAAGCATGGTGGGCTGCAGCTTACAAGGCCAGGAAGGAGAACACCGGCGTCTGGCCAGCATGCCTCGATGGCAGCATGTGAGAAGTAGTTAGTGCATGTGTCACCCGTAAGTTTGTATAATTAATTACAAGCATCTACCAGTACTACATACATACTAGTTTTAGAGCAAATTACCAGTAGTACTTTAACTTGGTACTATCTATTATTAACTTACAATGTCGGTAAGCGCATCCTTTGAGGGCTTTGAGCATTGATTAGCGTGTGTTCACTGAAGTTTTGTAGTTGCACCCGGGCCCTAAATACTCCCGAAATATCCGCCCGCAGCCACCGGAGAAGACTAGAGCTGTCCACAGCTGGTTTTTAGACCCACCACGTCGCGCGAGTTGGCCGCACACCGGCTTAAATTGCTGCGTTGGCGTATGGTAGCAAGCTTCTCTCTTGTTGCATAGGATCAAATCTGGCTATGCGAGCGAGGCAGGTTGACACTTGATTGCATTTCATAAACCGATGATTGCTCATCGGGTGTCACCTTGCCTCGTTCATGTACATTGAATAATCCTGATACAATGAAAGAGATTTTTGAAATTGGGCGTAGTTGGAGATGCTGATAGATATAAGAATTATTAGAAGATCACAAAACACATGGTTTCTATGGCGTGCCCATGTGTCTTTTTTTGCATTAATGATTCATAAGTCAGTTACCTGTGCAATGTCTTCTAATAAACCAGGCGTACCATTGACCGAATAAATCAACTACACGTGTACATTTTTTCGAGTCGAGATCTACCAGTTTTCTCTTCTTTTGCACACGAGTATTTTACGCGCTTCATTTGTGTTGTGTGTTTCCCCCGCCCAAGTTTCAAGTTTCACAGCGAAATTTTCATTAGGCGCGCGATTTCAGAATTTATTCCTCCCACCATATCCCCACCCATCGAATTTCCTCAGTATCTCCCTCCTCTCCCCTACCGGCAGCTCAAACCGCCGCCGCCGCAACCACATATTCAACCACATCTACATTCTGCCCAAGAATCATCAATCCAGTCAGGTAACCCATCAATCTCTATCACGGCCCCGGACTGATTGCTTAAATGGCGCCTGCGAAACATCCTCATGCCTCCAAATCTCCATCGCCCTACCTCCAGAGCATCGCCGCGCAAGCCCAACCACATATCACATGGAGGTCGAGGAGCTGATGGTGGTCGATGGCGCGATGGCCGCTATGCGTGTTGACCCGGTGGAACACCTCGCCTCCGGCATTGCTGACTTGGTGCAGGCTCTGGCCCAAATGAAGTGCCCCAACGACTACCCAGAACTTACCATGTATGATCTGACCAGCTCAATCTTACCAATACCACTTGCAATGGCTATGTTTTGTATGATTGATGTATTAAGCATGTTCATGCCTTGTTTATTTTAGTACTGCACACTTTGTGATTTTCAAGTATTAACTGTCCATCTCAATTTCACCAATACCAGCAACAAACTTACAATACATGACTCAGGATATCACTAGAGATGCTGCCCATTTGCTATTTTTGGTGAATGCTAACCCTATTGTACTTAACATGCTTGCCCATGTACTTACGCATGGTCATAACAGCCGATGCTATTATTTGCTGTCCAGGTTAGCTGCATCCCATGTCCTATAGTATTTCACATCATTTGTGCAATTACAGTTTAACTTCTAACATTTACTGGTTCCCTGTAGGTACACATGTCAGTGGCACTGATTCATGCTTCGACCCGGAGGAACAGCTCGCCTCCGCCGCCACTGACTTTGGGCGGGCTCTGGCCAAGATGAAGTGCCCCAACAACTACCTCTCAGGACTTACCAAGTATGAATTCACTAGTTTAACCTTACCAATAGTAGTTGTAATTAATGGCTATGTTTTGTATGATCGATGTATTAAGCATGTTGTAGTAAACATGCCTAACACGTTTTAGCTATTTTCCCTACCTTTTTATAGACAACTGGGCCATTCTCTGCTCTAGAAGCACTTGCCTTGCGATGTTCAACTCTACCAATTGCATTTTTATCAGTACTAGTTTCAATGGCTATTAAACCTGTTGCAATTAATATTTGTATCCATTTTAAACAGGTGTATTTCAATGGCTACAAACTTACAAAACATGACTTAGGATGCTGTTAAGCCTGTTGCAATTAACAGTTGTATCCATTTTTTAATCTGTCCCTTTGCTACCGTGCTACTCTCCGCAATGAAGATATACTAGAGATGCTGCCCATTTACTATTTTTAGTGGATGCTAACCATGTTGTACTTAACATGCCTTTCCATGTACTTACGCGGGGCCATAACGGGCAATGATGTTGTTTGCCGTCGAGGTTAGCTGCATCCCATGTCTTATAGTATTTTACATCATTTGTGCAATTGCATTTTGGCTTCTAACATTTACTTGCTTCTTGTAGGTACACATGTCGGTGACACTGATCCACTCTTCGACCCGGATGACCACCTCGCCTCCCTTGTAGCCAACTTCGGGCAGGCTCTTGTCCATATGAAGTGCCCCGGCCACTACCCATCAAGACTTACCAAGTATGAACTCACCAGTCGAATATTACCAATACCAGTTGCAATGGCCATGTTTTGTATGTTTCATGTATTAAGCATGTTGTAGTAAACACGCCTAGCCCGTCTTATCTATTTTCCCTACCTTTTAATAGACAACAGGGCCATTCTCTGCTCTAGTAGCACCTGCCTTGCGATGTTTAACTCCGATAATTTCATTTCTGTCAGTACCAGTTTCAATGGCTATACTAGGTTGTCTGTTGTAGTAAACAATTCTATCCATTTTTAATTCATCCCTTTGCTACTGTGCTACTCTTTCGCAATGAAGATATCACTACAGATGCTGCCGTTTTATTACCAGTTGCTATTTTTTATGGATGTTAACCCTGCCGTAGTTAACATTGGCTTTCCACGTACTTACACAAGCCTACAATGGGCGATGATGTTGTTTTCCGTCGAGGTTAGCTGCATCCCATGTCTTGTACACTATCTGTTCCTAAATATAAGTATTTTTAGAGATTCCAATATACACTACATATGGAGCAAAATGAGTGAATGTAGATTCTAATCTAAACTATATCTATAAATCTATATACATCCGTATGTAGTTCATACTGAAATCTCTAAAAGTACTTGTACTTAGGAACGTAGGTAGTTGCATTTTACATCATTTGTGCAATATCAATTTAGCTTCTAACATTTACTGGTTGCTTGTAGGTACATATATGAGCAGTACTGATCCACGCTTCGATCCCTTTTGCGTATGGGGCAATGAGATATTAATGAACAAGCAACAAGTGAGGAAACTAAGAAAGATTGTTAGGCGGAAGAAACGGGTGATGGGAATTAAGCTCTTTATTTACACTTTGTCCAAGACAACAATGAACTTTAGGATAGTAAGGAATGTTTGCCTTTTCCCCCTGCCCACAACAAGTTACTCTATTAGACCTCGGTATCTGAAATTTTTCTCTTTTCAATGGTTTCCGAAGCTATTTATTGATGATTACCTTGCAAACTAGATGACCGGAGTGGAGGCAACTAAGGGTAATGTATATAATTGGTGCTACCATGATAATGCTCTAGAAGTCTTCCTGAAGGCGGCGAAGGATGGGCAGGCGATCATCACAAGGGGTTGGACAAAAGTTGTTCGTGCCTATAGCATGCAGGAGGGAACATTATGGGCATTCTGCTTCTTCAACACCATCGGCAGCCAAAATTATTTACACTTGTCTCTTCACCTTTACCACCTCTAAATATTGTGGTTCATCATAGTTAATTGATGTCTAATCTTGTAATTACTGAACATATTGTACTGAGAATTTTATTTATGGATTCGTTGTTGAACCATTGTGCTGAGAATTTGAATTCCGCGTTTCATATTTCAAAATTTCCAATTCAAACAATAAATTATAGGGAAAAATAAAATTGCACAGATGCGAATAAAATAATGTGCACACGGTTAGAAAGAAAACAACGTATGCGATGAAAAATAGAGAACAGACGGTTCTTTGACGTGAAACATTTGCCATGCCAAACAGACACACACACGGTTTTGTCTCATATGCGTGTGTGATTCATGGTAATACGGCAAACGTTTCAAACCTATGTGCGTGTGTGATAGGAATACCTATCACACACAATTATGAAAATGAACACGTTGGCGTTAGTAGAGGCACCACACACATTTTACATTCTTGAACTGTGTGCGATAACATACCTATCGCAAACATATCGGTGATTAAATGTTGATGTCACCTTTTTCACATGACTAGAGCGGCGTAATCGTTTGGGATGTCTCTTGTAGCGACCCGACCTCAGACAGTCAAGTCTCTATGCTTAAGTGTCATCCCTGGATCGGTATGCTGACACACACAGTACTCGAGGATTTATAACAGAGGTAAATCACATGTATAAAGTAACATAAATATTATTACCTCAATCCAAATAGCGGAAGTAACGACAAGGTTGTGGATTCCCATCAACACCAACGGCAAAGTTGAGTGTAGAAATCATAACCCTAACGTATCACTTACTCGTCGTAAGATTCCTGCAACATGAGACGTTGCAGCCACAAAGGGTTGGTACATAGAATGTACTGGCAATTTCACACTGTAGAGCAATGCTGAATAATGGCTATCACTACATGCATATTTGGTTGGTGGAGGCTCGATGTTTAATTTTGCAAAAAGCTATTTTTTCCCTACAACAAAGGAATATATTTTATTTAACTACAAAGTTGGTTGAAAAATATTGAGAATGGTAACCCCATCTCAATCCCGAATTAAAAGTTAACAACCCGACAAATTAATTAAGTAACGTGATGAGATCAAACCACTAATTCAAGTACCAGATACTCAAGATGTCCATAACCGGGGACACGGCTAACCATGATTAGTTTGTATACTCTGCAGAGGTTTGCGCACTTTTCCACACAAGACTCGATCTCCTCCGTTGGATTTCTCGCACTACATGGTGTTTGAGAAACGGATGACCGAGACATAGTCTTTCAGAAGCATTAACTCTTTCGACGGGTAAACCGTACCACCTACATCCCCTACATCTGCTAGTTTACCACTGAAAGAGGTCACACAACATACTCAACTATGCCAGAGCCCATAATGGCTTGTGGATCCACAAAGAAGTTTCTAGCATGAATAATCTTATGATCCCTTTGAGCTGGGTGGCGAACCATAGGATGATCACACGGATTCCCCGGGATCTCCTTGGACAACACTGGATTCCCCAGGTGCCCACAAACAATCCACCCATATGTGTATTAAAGTAGCCACCTTAAGTTGAACCTTAGTTAAGAATAATCTCTCACATCTGTCATGAATCACTCAAACCAAACCACGTCTACGAGCATAGCATAGCAGTATAAGCATAACGTAGAAGTATCTCGCAGGGTTTGAATAAATTAAAAGGGCAGTAGGTTCTACCATCATCAACTACTTCGCAAAACCCACATGTTAAACAGCTCCTACTCATGCAATGTTTTAGGGTTGAAACTAATGCATAAAAACTGGATAATAAAAGGGTATGATCAAAGTGTGAACTTGCCTTGTACTGTTGATGAAGGTGATTCACACTCATAATTCCTGATACTTCTACTCGTCACACTCCAGTCAATCTATCGTGAGCAATCAATAGTAACCACACATAAGCAATCATGCAAAAGAACCGAAGAAAAGATCTTGGAAAACTTCGAAAACAGGAAAATAACTCTTGGCAACACAAAACAATTTCTAACAGCACCAAAATTGGGTAAATTTGGCCTTATCAGAAAGGTTAGGTCAAGAGTTTTGATTTGCAAAAAGAATCAACTCAAACGGAGTTATAAAACTCAAGTTACGATCATACGAAGTTTGAATTCAAATCTGTTTGAAACCAAATTTTAAACTTTCAAAGACATGTTCAAGTTGGTTACCTCGATAGAGGGGATCATAACGAAGAAACGGGCGTTGGTTTCTTTGGATTTGGACAAACTGTTTAAAAGTTGTGAACGTTTGAAGATCGGGGAGAAAACTATAAAGAAAAAGCTACAAGTAGGTCCCTCGCAGAAAACTAAAATAAAAATAAAAATCCTATCGAACAAACCTTTGCTACCGAACGCTAATCGAACGAAAACCGTTCACTACAGAACCCTAACTACTGAACGCTCACAAAATAACTAGGTTGAAAAAGAAAAACCGGATTTTGATTAAAACCGAGAAAAACCAGAAACAAAACCGATCTAGGGTTCGGTTTTAGACCATTTTATGGTGGTTTGGCGGTCTTCGGCGGAAAACCAGCGACGTCGGTTTCCTGCGGTTCTCCAACGGTTCGGGCAGCGATGGCGGGGAGATCGACGGCGCGGGCGGCGTCGACAGACGGCGGCTCTTGCGGCGGTACAGCGCCGCGAGTGCGGGGCGGCGGACAGCGGCGAGGCGAGCAGCGCACTAGGCGGCGGTGGCGGTTGGTGGCGAAGTGCGGCATCGGCGGCAGCGAGATTTTTGAGGGCAGCGGCTGCAACGTGAGGAGAAGAGAGGCTGGGGCCTCGGCCTTTTAAAGACTGGGGGTCGGGGCGGCGCCGACTTGGGGAAGGGGTGGCCGGAGGCGGGCGGTGTCGTGGTTCTAAGTCTAATAGTAGAATAGGGAGTAGGAATGTAGAGGCAAGATCCCAGCTATGGAGGAGTTGTACACGCAAGGTTTACGAGTTCGGGCCCTTCTCGGAGGAAGTAATAGCCCTACGTCTCGGAGCCCAGAGGCGGTCGACTGGATTATATGTGTGTGAGTTACAGGGGGTGCGAGCCCTTGTCCCAGAGGAGGGGGGTGGCTTATATAGTGTGCGCCAGGACCCCAGCTCCCCTCCGTTACACAGGGTTCAATGTACATTAAGAGAGGGATGTTACTGGTAACGTCAGTAATAAAGATACATAATGACCTTTAAAGCTACGACTTAATTCCCGACCGTTACAGAATAGAGTGGCTTTAGGCCTCCCGGTAGTCGAGTGATTGTCTTTGCGGTTGAGTGTCTTCAAGACTGTCGAGTGGAACGCTGCTTCATGGTCGAGTGGATGATGATTCTTCTTCAAATGTTTCTGGTTCTTCTAGAGATGTCCTTGGGGAGGGTACCTTTGACAGCTCCATGACCCTACCCTAGGTACATAGCTTCATCATTAGCCCCCGAATGGATCGAGGTTTGAGTGGGGAAGGAGTTGAAAACACTTCCGACCCATTTTTTGTGCTATGAGCATACTTTGTTCTAGATCGACGAACCGAGGTGACGACACCAACTTCTTTTTCAGTCGCCTAGATCCATTCTTAGTTTTTGTCGAGTGAGTTTCTTTATTTGAAGAGCTTTGAGTGACGGTGTGGAGGATATCTTCCGTCTTGCGTGCCGTTTCGCCTTTCCGAGTAAAGGAACCACCCACGACCTCTCCCACGACGCCGCAATCGACGCGTGCCTTTCGGGGGGGGGGGTGTGGTGGATGCGGAGCGAGGTGCGACGTGACCAAGGCCGTGCGTGCCCGTGCCCTGTTTTGGGCCTGGCCCAACAGCGCTCGGCACCGTGTGTGGCCCAGGCCCGGGGGCTCCTGTCGGTGTACTAAAGTAGGGGTACTCTAGTATCCCGAACTTGTGCACGGGCAGTCGCAGCACCCCGCGGCAAGACCCGCCAGGTGATCACCAAGGCTCTCTATGGTTCCTTTGGAGCCATTCGAGAACAAAGTATTTAAGCCAAGGAGACAAGTCCCCGGCAAGAGGAGCTTGCCGGGAAGGCCATTCGAGGCACAATACCCCGGCAAGAGGTGCTTGCCGGGAAGCCCAACCAGAGCATCTCAAAGAACCTGCCGCAACGCGCCACGCGTCCCGGCCGGACTCGGCGAGCGACAAGTTCCCGGATGCGGCAAGACAACGGCCGCGGCAAGGCACTTGCCGCGGCGGGCAACCACTCTGTACCCGCGCTGCAGCTCACCCACCTACGTGTCACTCTGGGACCCTTCCCAGCGTACGTGGCGGGAGGCTGTGCAGCCAGGGGTACACTATGGCATGCAGCACTGACAAGATCGCCATCGTGGCGAGCGATGGCGCCCCTGACGGTCCCTTTTCTGCACCGTCTGGGCGACGTAGATAGGCATTTAATGCCTTTGTCCCCTGCCGTTAGGGTTAGGTATGATACACTGTGTAGGTAGCTGTACGTACCACGGCATATTTCCACTTTTGCCCTTACCTACGTTGCCACCTGTTGGAGACCCATTGAACATATAAAAGGAGGCCCACGCACAACGTAGGGAGGGGATCAACCCTCGGAGAACAATCTCTCAGAGGAAAACAGAAGAACGCTCGGTCTCGTTAGCTTCTTGGGTGCATTGTAGCACTCAGCGCTCCCAAGCAAGAACTCAATACAATCCACAAAGCAGCAGTAGGAGTGTTATCTCTCCGGAGAGCTCCGAAGCTGGGTAAAAAACCCCTGCGTGCCTCGCCTCGATCCGCTCTTCGCGCGACCTCCGCCCCCCGCCGAACCGAGAAGGGGCTCCGTCCCCATAGGTGCTCGGGGAGCCCAGAAAACCCCGACAGTCGACTGTAGTCTTGAATTTTGAATTCCTTCACTCGGTCTGGTCTGCCATGTCGAGTGTAAACTGAACTAGTGGGGGCACTCCAAGTGCACCCACTAGGTGTAGTCCCCGAGACCGTGGTCGACTACTGGCGGTCGACTGTGGTCTGCAGTGCTGGTTTGTTGTTGTCTCCTCTCTCTTTTTTTCACTCGCGCTGGAAAGGTCTTGTCGAGTGTAAACTGAACCAGTGGGGGCATGCAAAGTGCACCCACTAGGTGTAGTCCCCGAGACTATGGTGGACTGCGGGCAGTCGACTGTAGTCTTAGTATTTATTGTCTTTGTCCCTTTACCTCTGTGAAATAACTCATCCTCCCTAATTGCAGAAATCTTGTGACCTTGGAGCTCGCTTTGCCGACTTGGAGAAGCAGCAAATTCAACTCAACCTTGACCTGGAGTTGGCCAAGTCAGAGCTGTAGAAAGCCAAGGATGACGCCAATGGTAAGGAAGCTTTGTCGATTGGTTTGTCTTAGATCTGGATTTCATTCTGCTCTTTCTGAACCAAGCATCATTTCTTTTCAGAAGAACTGAACTAGGCTCTGGCAAAGAAGGATCACGATCTGGCTGTTGCACAGAAGAAGGCTGATGACAAAACTGCTCTGGCTGAACAGAAGTTGGCTTAAGTCGACAAATTAGAGGAAGAGAATTCCAAGATGAAATCTGCCCTGGACGAAGCCAACAAGGAAGTAACCTGCTTGAAGAAGGACAAGGTCAGTTTGAATGAGAAGATGGAGAGCATTGCTCATAGGAGGGATGACCTTGAAAGTTATCTGAGGAGCCTTGCCAAGAAGCTGTTCATTAAGCTTGAAGGTATATACTTCGTTCCGACTGGTTTATCTTCGCCGACTCAGCATACGAATATTGACTCATCCTTGGATTGTACATGCAGAGTTTTGCCGAGACTTTGAGGAGGAGACTGGGCGAATTGAACCAAGCTTGGACCCCATCAACTCTCCTGTGAAAATGAAACTGCTATGAACTTGCTCCGGCTGGAATCCCGCATCGACAGCATCGTTGACTACTTGGCTCGACTGAAGGTTGCCACATCGCGGATCGACACAACACTCTGGCCAAGGGCAACGCTCCAAAATGATCTCGAGTCTCTGATGACTCGACTTAACGGGATTCCCGGTCGAGTGCAGGAGTGGAAGAAATCTTCTGCTCGGTGCGGTGCTGATGTGGCTCTATCCTTGGTTTGTGTCCATTGCAAAGAAGCGCGAGAGAATAAGCTGGCAGCAATCAAGGTCGCCAACACCAAGAAACATGATTTCCGATCCTTTATGGAGACTTTCATTGCTACCGCCACTCGGATCGCCAACGGTGTTGACCTGGACGAGTTTGTCGAGCCTGCCAGCCCTCCTCCCGCGGAGTGAACAAATTTTTTATGCCCCACCTTAAATTTGCCTCGGAATGCCGAGTGGATTTTGTAACCGTTAAACTCTTTCTGGCTGAATGCCCGAGTACTTTGATCTACGGTCTGGAACTTTTAAGATTTATCTAAACTTGGTTTATTTCCGAATATGCTTGCATTTGCCTTCGAGTGGACTTTGTTCTTCACTCGGAATAATCTTTGTGCTTGAGATGCAGCTCTGAGGTGGAAAATCCAGTCGACTTGCACTTCATCGTTCTTGCAGGTAGGGATGGAGCACGTATTGCAGTCGACCTGCACCTCGTCGTCCTTGCAAATCGGGATGGAGCGCACATCATACTTGTGGCATAGCTCCGAATGAGGAGGTAGCAGTCGACCTGCACCTCGTCGTCCTTGCGAATCGAGATGGAGCGCACGTTGTACTTGTGGCGTATCTCCGAAGGAGAAGGTTGTAGTCGACCTGCACCTCGTCGTCCTTGCGGATCGGGATGGAGCACACGTTGTACTTGTGGCGTAGCTCCGAAGGAGAAGGTAGCAGTCGGCCTGCACCTCGTTGTCCTTGCGGATCGGGATGGAGCGCACGTTGTACTTGTGGTGTAGCTCCGAAGGAGAAGGTAGCAGTCGACCTGCACCTCGTCGTCCTTGCAGATCAGGATGGAGCGTGCATTGTACTTGTGGCGTAGCTCCGAAGGAGGAGGTAGCAGTTGACCTGTACCTCGTCGTCCTTGCGGATCGGGATGGAGCGCCCGTTGTACTTGTGGTGTAGCTCCGAAGGAGAAGGTAGCAGTCGACCTGCACCTCGTCGTCCTTGCGGATCGGGATGGAGCGCGCGTTGTACTTGTGGCGTAGCTCCGAAGGAGAAGGTAGCAGTCGACCTGCACCTCATCGTCCTTGCGGATCGGGATGTTTTTCAAACTTAGGCGAGTACTGGACTACAACTAAGCCTCCGAGTGGGAGGATTGCTCTCCACTCGGTAGGATTTTTTCAAACTTAGGCGAGTACTGGACTGTAGCTAAGCCCCCGAGTGGGAGGATTGCTCTCCACTCGGTAGGATTTCTCAAACTTAGGCGAGTACTTGGATTGCAGCTAAGCCCCCGAGTGGGAGGATTTCTCTCCACTCGGTAGGATTTTTTCAAACTTAGCCGAGTACTGGACTGCAGCTAAGCCCCCGAGTGGGAGGATTGCTCTCCACTCAGTAGGATTTCTCAAACTTAGGCGAGTACTGGACTGCAGCTAAGCCCCCAAGTGGGAGGATTGCTCTCCACTCTGTAGGATTTTTTCAAACTTAGGCGAGTACTCGACTGCAGCTAAGCCCCCGAGTGGGAGGATTGCGCTCCACTCGGTAGGATTTTTTCAAACTTAGGCGAGTACTGGACTACAGCTAAGCCCCCGAGTGGGAGGATTGCTCTCCACTCGGTAGGATTTTTTCAAACTTAGGCGAGTACTGGACTGCGGCTAAGCCCCCGAGTGGGAGGATTGCTCTCCACTCGGTAAGATTTTTTCAAACTTAGGCGAGTACTGGACTGCAGCTAAGCCCCCGAGTGGGAGGATTGCTCTCCACTCGGTAGGATTTTTTCAAACTTAGGCGAGTACTGGACTGCAGCTAAGCCCCCGAGTGAGAGGCTTGCTCATCGTTCGGTGCGATTTTTTCAAACTTAGGCGAGTACTGGACTGCAGCTAAGTCCCCGAGTGGGAGGATTGCTCTCCACTCGGTAGGATTTTTTCAAACTTAGGCGAGTACTGGACTGCAGCTAAGCCCCCGAGTGGGAGGATTGCTCTCCACTCGGTAGGATTTTTTCAAACTTAGGCGAGTACTGGACTGCAGCTAAGCCCCCGAGTGGGAGGATTGCTCTCCACTCGGTAGGATTTTTTCAAACTTAGGCGAGTACTGGACTGCAGCTAAGCCCTCGAGTGGGAGGATTGCTCTCCACTCGGTAGGATTTTTTCAAACTTAGGCGAAACAGATTCGCAGCTAAGCCTCCGAGTGAGAGGCTTGCTCATCACTCGGTAGGATTTTTTTTACAAACTTAGGTGAAACAGATTCATAGCTACGTCACCCGCTGGGGGATTTCTCATGAGAGCAAAAGCAACAACAGTCTTTGGGAAAATTATAACACTCTTGTCTTTGATAAATAAACTACAGAGGTATTTCTTATTACATCTCATCCGAGTGAGTACTTAAGTATAGAAGGGGCGGAGCAGATCCGCGTTCCAAGCTCGTGGCTTGTCTTTCTGATGCTCGACATTGTAAAGATGGTATACTCCATTGTGGAGAACTCTGGTGATAATGAAGGGGCCTTCCCAAGCAGGAGCGAGCTTATGTGGCTTTTGTTGATCCACTCGAAGAACCAGGTCTCCCTCTTGAAAGGCTCGACCCTTCATGTTTCTAGCGTGGAATCGATGCAAGTCTTGCTGATAAATTGTCGACCGGATCAAGGCCATCTCTCTTTCCTCATCTAAGAGATCGACTGAATCCTGCCGGGCCCGTTCCGCTTCCTCTTCAGAGAAGAGCTCGACTCGGGGTGCGTTGTGGAGCATGTCACTTGGCAGAACAACTTCGGCTCCATAGACCAAAAATAAAGGAGTTCGTCCGGTCGACCGATTGGGAGTTGTCCTCAAACCCCAAAGTACTAATGGAAGTTCATCGACCCAGGCACCTGCTGCGTGTTTGAGATCACGCATCAGTCTGGGTTTCAGTCCCTTGAGAACTAGGCCATTTTCTCTTTCTGCTTGTCCATTCGACTGCGGATGAGCGACTAAAGCATAGTCGACTCGTGTGCCTTGAGAAGCGCACAAAGCTCTAAACTCATCAGAAACAAAGTTCGACCCGTTGTCAGTGATGATGATGTGTGGAACTCCATATCTGAATGTCAATTCTCTGATGAAACTGACAGCAGTGCTGGCTTCAAGATTCTTGATAGGCTTAGCTTCAATCCATTTGGTAAACTTGTCGACTGCTACAAGCACATGAGTGAAGCCGCTTCTACCAGTTCTCAGTGGTCCAACCATATCCAATCCCCAAACAGCAAAGGGCCAGACGAGGGGAATGGTCTTCAGAGCTGACGCTGGCTTGTGAGACATATCAGAGTAAAACTGGCAGCCTTCACATCTGTCGACTATATCTTTTGCCATCTCATTCGCTCATGGCCAATAAAACCTGGCTCGGTATGCTTTAGCCACAATGGCACGAGAGGACGCAAGGTGACCACAGGTCCCCGAGTGGATGTCGTTGAGGATCATTCGACCTTCTTTTGGCGTTATGCATTTCTGACTGACCCCAGTCACACTTTCCCTGAACAATTGTCCCCTTATCACAGTAAAGGCTTTGGATTGACGGACGATCTGTCGGGCCTCTTCTTAATCTTCTTGGAGTTCTTTCCTAAGGATGTATGCGATGTAGGGTACTATCCAGTCGGGAGTGGTGACCAGAACCTCCATGATTAGGTCGACCATGGCTGGGACCTCGACTTCAGTCGGATCGGTGGCACTCTTAGGCTGCGGGGGCTCTTTTGTGAAAGGATCTTCCTGAACTGACGGTGTGTGAATGTGTTCCAAAAACACATTGCTAGGAATGGCTTCTCTCTTGGAACCTATCTTTGCCAAATCATCGACTGCTTGATTTTTTAGTCGAGGTATATGATGGAGTTCTAACCCCTCAAACTTCTTTTCCAACTTTTTTACCGCATTGCAGTAGCCAGTCATGGCTGGGCTTCTGACGTCCCACTCTTTCATCACTTGATTGACCACCAAATCTGAATCGCCATAGACCATGAGGCGACGGACGCCGAGTGAAATGGCCATGCGCAACCCATACAAGAGTGCTTCATATTCTGCTTCGTTATTGGAGGAATCGAAGTGAATCTGGAGTACATATCTGAGCTTGTCTCCTCGGGGGGATACCAGTACCACCCCAGCACCAGAACCATTCAGCATCTTGGAACCGTCGAAGAACATGGTCCAGTGCTCCCAGTGAACTTGAGTCGGCAGTTGCTATTCAATCCACTCGGCAAGGAAATCTGCTATTTCTTGGGACTTGATAGCTTTATTTGCCTCAAACTTGATATCTAAGGGAAGGAGTTCAATCGCCCATTTTGCCACTCGACCAGTTGCATCTCTGTTGTGTAGAATCTCCGACAATGGAGCGTCGCTGACGACCGCAATGGAGTGGTCAGAGAAATAGTGTGGAGTGGTCAGAGAAATAGTGTGCAACCTTCTTCGTGGTCATGTAAATCCCATAAACAAGCTTCTGATAGTGCGGATATCTCTGCTTTGACGGAGTCCGAACTTCAGAAATATAATAAACTGGGCGCTGAACTTTATAGGCTTTTCCTTCTTCCCGCTCGACCGTGAGTATTGTACTGACGACTTGTCCAGTGGCTGCAATATGAAGCAGCAAAGGCTCTTTGCTGATTGGAGCAGCAAGCACCAGCTAGGTGGAAAGCCGGGCTTTTAGCTCTGCAAATGCTGCATCAGCTTCAGGAGTGCACTCGAACTTATCTGACTTCTTCATCAATCGGTAGATAGGCAGTGCCTTCTCACTGAGTCAAGAAATGAATCGACTTAGGGCGGCCAAACAACCAGTAAGCTTCTGGACATCATGCACACGCACAGGGCATTTCATTCGAAGTATGGCACCACCCTTCTCGGGGTTAGCGTCGATCCCTCGTTCGACAACGAGAAAACCGAGTAATTTTTCTCCTAGAACTCCGAATGTGCACTTTGATGGATTAAGCTTGATATCATACCTTGTGAGGTTGGCAAAGGTTTCAGCAAGGTCAGCCAGCAGGTCGGAACCTTTACGTGACTTGACCACAATGTCATCCATGTACGCTTCCACATTCCGACTGATTTGAGTGAGTAAGCACTTCTGAATCATCCGCATGAATGTGGCTCCTGCGTTCTTCAAACCAAATGGCATGGTGACATAACAGAAGCACCCGAATGGGGTGATGAAAGCTGTTTTAATCTCATCAGGTCCATACAGACGGATCTGATGATACCCGGAATAAGCATCCAAAAAAGACAAACGCTCACACCCCGCAGTTGAATCGACTATTTGATCGATGCGAGGAAGAGGGAAGTGATCCTTCGGGCAGGCCCGATTGATATGCTTGAAGTCGATGCACATGTGAAGTAAGTCATCCTTCTTAGGGACCATGACAACATTTGCTACCCATTCGGAATGGTAAATCTCTCGGATAAACTCAACTGCAAGGAGCCGAGCCACTTCTTCACCGATTGCTTTTCTCTTCTGTACGGTGGACCGTCGAAGATGTTCCTTGACTGGTTTTACTTTTGGGTCAACTCGCAAACGATGCTCAGCCAGTACCCTGGGAACACCTGGCATATCAGAATGTTTCCATGCAAAGATGTCCCAGTTCTCACGGAGGAACTGGATGAGCGCTTCTTCCTATTTGGAGTCGAGTGTTGTTGAAATGTGGGTCGGAGCTGCATTGGGATCAGTCGGGTGGATATGGATCGGTTTCATCTCACCGGACGACTGAAATACTGAATCCGTTGCAGGCTTCTTAGCTCGCAGCAAATCACTCGGATCTGCATTTTTCTGATACTCCTGCAATTCCACTACTGCCATCTGCGCATCAGCGATATTCGAGCCCTTCTAAAAGCACTCTTCTGCCTTCTTTCGATTGCCAGTGATAGTGATCACACCCTTTGGACCAGGCATCTTCAGTTTGAGGTACACATAGCATGGTCGAGCCATAAAACGTGCATAAGCTGGTCTGCCCAGAATAGCGTGATAAGCACTCTGGAAATCCACAACTTCAAATGTCAACTTCTCTTTGCGGTAATTCTTGGAATCACCGAAAACCACGTGAAGAGCAATCTGGACGAGTGATTCAGCCTTCTTGCCTGGAATGACTCCGTGGAAACTCATATTGCTTTCACTGAGTCTGGACATCGGAATGCCCATCCCTTTCAGCATCTCTGCATACAGAATATTCAGGCCACTGCCACCATCCATCAGAACTTTGGTCAGTCGAGTGCCTTCGACAACTGGATCGACTACCAATGCTTTCCTCCCAGGAGTGGCTATGTGCATCGGGTGATCGGACTGGTCGAATGTAATGGCAGTCTGAGACCACTTCAAATAACTGGGTGTCACCGGAGCGACCATATTCACTTCTCTGTTGATAACTTTTAGTTGACTCTTGCTCTCAATATCAGCAATAATCATCAGAGTGGAATTGACGTGAGGGTAACCATCATCACTCTCCTCCTTGTCCTCAACCTTGTCTGACTCTTTTTCCTTGTCTTTGGGTTGTTTCTCTCGGAACTGCTGGATTAGGAGCCGACACTGCCGAGTGGTATGCTTCGGGTAAATGATTTTACCCTCTTCATCTTTCTTTGTGTGGATGTGGCACGGCAAATCCAGCACATCATTTCCATCTTGATCTTTTATTTTCTTAGGGTTCCATGGCCCCTTGGGCTTCCCTTTGGATTCTCCCTGAGTCATGGCTAAGGTTTCTCCAGGAGCAGCTGGCTCGGCTTTGCGCTTCTGCTTCCGACAGGAATTACCTCCTCCGGTTTCATGGGCGACTGATTTATGCTTGCCACTCCGGAGCCGATCCTCTTCTTCACCATTAGCATATTTGGTAGCAATCTCGATCATTCGACTCAGAGACATGTCTCCGGTCCGACCGAACTTCAGATTCAACTCTCTGTACTTGACGCCTTCCTTGAAGACACAAATTGCTTGGTGATCAGACACGTTCTCCACCGTGTGATGCAACGTGATCCATCTCTAGATATAATGTCTCAAAGTTTCATTTGTCTTCTGCACACAAGACTGCAGCTCTGTCAGCCCTGCTAGTCGCTTGCACGTCCCTTCAAAAGTTCTGACAAACACTCGGGCAAGATCTTCCCAACAGTAAATGCTGCTGGGTGCTAACTGATTCCGCCAAGCTCTGGCCGAACCCTCCAACATCAGAGGAAGGTGCTTCATGGCCACTTCATCATTTCCGCTGCCGATCTGAACAGCCACTCGGTAGTCCTCAAGCCAAGTGTCAGGCTTGGACTCACCAGTGAACTTACTGACTCCAGTCGCCAACCTGAAGTTGGGAGGAATCAATGCGGCCCTGGTGGCTCTGCTGAAGCACTCTGGACCTGAGACATGCACTCTGCTGCTGGTTGGTAAATCTCTATCATGACCTTCCCGGTGATCTCTGTTTCTGTCGACCAAACCCTGAACGAGAATAGATCTCGCATCAAAGCCTAGCTCCCTGGGGTCGACTGGAATCCTCCGTCCAACACTGTTAGGGCGTCTGTCATCATGTTGCCGAGGCATGTACGACCAACTCCTTGGGGAAGGTGTGGGCACTCGACGACGATCATCACGATCGAGTCGGTGATCATACTGCTCACGGTTTCTGTACTGATCACGTCGGTCTCCACGTCCCTCACGCCCCGGTGGCGATCTTGGGCTGTGAGCCGACTGGACCGTATCTGCAACAACGGACCTGCTATGGATCCTATTCCGCGACTGTGACACAGCTATATTCTGTTCTCCTGCTGCCCGGAGTAAAGCTCTGATCTGCATCAGACCTCTGCCAGCTTCTGACTGAGAGGGCTGAATTGACTCTGCTATTCGAGCTGTAGCTGTGAGATTCTGGATCGGAGTTCGATATACCTGAGTCGGAGGTGGGAAGAGTTGACGTCGACTGGATTCTGGAACTCGTTGTCGCATACGCTCGTCGAGTACGCGCTGGAGGTTCTCTAGTCGAGTGCGCTCAGCTAGGTTGGCCAGGCGCGCGTCCTCCAATGCCCGGGCCTCGGGGGTTTCTCTAATGATTGGAGTGTGAAGTGCATCCATGTTCCGGCGGCGAATTTCTTCCCTCTGCTGCGAGGAGAGGGGCTCGGGGAGGTACTCCTCATGGGCATGCGACGGGTCGCCTCTGCCGTCGCCACCGTCGACGCGGGATTAGCTGGGAGGACTGCGGGGTCCATCGACCATCAGGATCTCCGCCGCAGGATCATTGCTGTCGCACTCGGATGCAGTCTCTGCGGAGCCAGTCGACAGGTCGAACAGGCCGTAGAGAGATTCGTCGGGCTCGATCGCCGCGACTTGGGGGTGGCCGATTGGCGAGCCACCGCGTGTTTCACCCACCACTGAAGCCTCGACCGACCGAAACGCTTGCGCCGGCGGGGGACGGGGAGGGAGGACGTCATAGCAGCCGACCGATACTGGGTCGACGGCTGCCGCTGGAGGATGCCACGGACGCACGCGCGAAAGTGCGTTGCCCCGCGGACAGGGAGCGCGTCGACGTCGAGTTGAGCCTCCTGAAGCCAAGTGAAATCGTCGGCGATGAACACGAGCGCGCCGATACGGATCTCGCGGCCCTCAGCCAAACCTCTGCCTGAAACCATGATGAAGTGGATCGAAAATATTGCAACTTCTCCAACAAGTCGCTAAGACACCTGCCCCATGGTGGGCACCAACTGTCGTGGTTCTAAGTCTGACAGTAGAATAGGGGGGTAGGAATGTAGAGGCAAGATCCCAGCTATGGAGGAGTTGTACAAGCAAGGTTTATGAGTTCGGGCCCTTCTCGGAGGAAGTAATAGCCCTACGTCTCGGAGCCCAGAGGCGGTCGACTGGATTATATGCGTGTGAGTTAGAGGGGGTGCGAACCCTTGTCCCAGAGGAGGGGGTGGCTTATATAGTGTGCGCCAGGACCCCAGCTCCCCTCCGTTACAAAGGGTTCAGTGTACACTAAGAGAGGGATGTTACTGGTAACGTCAGTAATAAAGATACATAATGACCTTTAAAGCTACGACTTAATTCCCGACCGTTCAACAATAGAGTGGCTTTAGGCCTCCCGGTAGTTGAGTGATTGTCTTTGCGGTCGAGTGTCTTCAAGACTGTCGAGTGGAACATTGCTTCATGGTCGAGTGGATGATGATTCTTATTCAAATGTTTCTGGTTCTTCTAGAGATGTCCTTGGGGAGGGTACCTTTGACAGGTCCATGACCCTACCCTAGGTACATAGCTTCATCAGGCGGCGCTCGGACTCCGGTGAGTCCGGCTCCTCCACGGTCGAGGAAGGCGGTGGCGCTGACGGGCCGGCTGGGCCCTCGGCCCAGTCGGTCCGAGGAACTTTTTTTTTAAATAGACACACAAAGAAATAAAACAACGAGAAACATAGAAACAAAATATCCTATAGGCATATAATATATCAAGATTTTCAGAAAAAGATTTTCTATGATGTGTACATTTTTGTAGCATCAGATAAAATCCACAAAAATGAAATAAAGCAAACAGTGCTACTTTTGCAATAAAACCCAATAAAAATCATTTTAAAAATACCAAAACAATTTTCAAAATTATTTCTCTCCAATTTTTTAATGTAGGGAATCATTTTACCCTAATTTCCATATATTTTGTTTTTGGAGAAAAATAATTTGAATAAAACCCAAATAACTCCAAATTGAAAATAATTTCAAAAGGACTTCTAAAATTTGATTCTTTGAAACTCCCAACTAATATTTCATACGATTTGAAGAGTTCATTTTATCTTCCCTCATGAAAATCATTGAGTTGCATAAAGTTTCTGAATTGGAAATATTTCCAAATGAAATTCAAATATATTCAAAAACCCTTTTCATTTTAAATGGAAGAAGTCATGTTGTCTTCTCTCCAGGTGAAAAGAATTGGAATTCATGGAGATAAAAAATGCAAGGTGAAAGTTTGGGAAAGTCCTTTTATTCCCTATCATTTAACTTTGAAAAGTTTTAAATTTTACTCAATTTCACACAGGCAACCACACCACAATCAAACAAACAATCAAAAGTACTAATTTAATATAACATGGGATGTTACAAACCTACCACCCTTAAAATGAATCTCGCCCTCCAGATTCGGAGAGGCTAGAAAGAAATAGGTTAGGTTCGGGGGTCTTCTCAAAATCCATCGATCGTCATAGGGGGTCTGGGGTGCTACCACCCTTAAAAGCATTGTTACGGTTCCATCAATACTCATATACTCCATCCTTATCGTTGACAATGTCGATCCTCTCAGGTCTTCAGGGCAATTCCTTTTCTGGGCTCTTCCGGTAGGGGCATAACCGTTTTCTCAATTCTTCTGTCCCTTCATCTTGGTAAGGTTCTTCTGTGACTAGGTCTTCTTAGCTAACGAGTCTAGCGCCAATACTAAACAACTATCGATATCTCATGGTGGTCATCAATTTATGGTTTCTCTTGCAGGAAATGGGTCTGGGCTGAACCTCACCGTATATCCTACAATTGGCAACAACTGGCTTGTACAAGGGAAATTTGTAATACCATTCTAAGGTTCAAACAAGGTTTTATATCGCCATCTCTCTACTATGGGTAAGTCACTCAGATTTACCATCCCATATAGCAAAGCGAATAATAAGAGTAAGTCGGTATGGTGATCAATCCATCTCGCACCCGAATCATTACCTTGTATATGGTTTAGCGATTCTCGCACTCTAACACTCGGTCTTGCTCACCAGCATTGCAGAATTTCTCTTATCGACGTACTAAGTTCGTCTAAATCCATGGATTCTGCAAGCCAAACAAACATCTATCGTTTCTTCACATCTCTCAGGTTTTGTGTTACTCCTATAAGATCGTCTGTCAATAAAGGCATAACTTCTTCCAGGGTTTTTCCTTCAGCAAGAGTGTGCTTGCTTCTTCGCAGGTCCTGGGGCCTGTGGGTTATGGCCCATCTTATCACTTGTAAACCTTGAACTCATCATCGGGGCAACTGACCATTATTCCCACATCCAGCTTTCTAGCATACTTAAAATCCCTCCAGTTGTACTGTCTTCCTTGTATTCGTACCAAACTAAGACGTGTTTGCTCAGACCCATCATGGAGTTACAATTTCTCCATATAACCAACATTATACCTCCTTTATACTCCAATAGTACTTCATCTCTTCATATTCTTGGGGTATCCCACATATCGAGATAAAACTTATACTTATGAAGTCCACTCCGTGGAACATCATTATCCTTTCCAGGGGTCAAATCTCCTCACAGGGTACTACCACCCTTGAAATGCACAAATTCATGCATAGACCATATTTCTCATATCCTCGAAAATGGTCAAAATCTTCCTTCATAGAGTCACTGCTCATAAAATCCAAATCTTTACCAACGATGCTAACTTTATTGATTCTCAAATTATTACCATCTCCTGCATTTCCATTACATGCCTCAACTCAACACCTCAATAATAAAAGAATTGTTCCCACTACTACTACTACTATATTCTCACAGACTCAACTATTTTAGCACAAGCCTCCTTCTCTTTAGGACAATCTCTAGCAAAGTGCCCTACTTCATTACAGAGGAAACATATTACTTCTGACAAGTCTCAAGGTTTCCTTGTGACTACATAGCTTCCTTGGGTCCTCGGCTTCCTTTTTGGGCAATCGCTGAAATAGTGCCCTGAATCCTTGCACCTGAAACAGGTGATATGGCTCAGGTCCTTCCTGGAATCCAATCTATTTCTCTTCCTGGACTTTTCCGTGCCAATTAGGACTTCTATTCCCTGTGGGTCGTACTCTACTTCCTTTGTCAGGAATTCTACTAGGTCCCCATTCGGAAAAATTTGGGAGATGTGTCCTTCTTCGCCACATGAATAGCATGACTTGGTGCAGGCTTTAATTCTATTTTCTTTGTGTGTGTCCTCGACATCTTCCTTCATCACCGGTTCTTCTAAAATTTCCATGAGGGCTCCATTCATTTCTTCTTTCTTCTGTTGGATAGTTCATTGTACCATGGGGTAAATGTGACACTGAGCAGGGTAGTGGGTAGTCCCTTCACATAATAAACAAGTAATCTACCTAGTTGGGCATTCTTCAGTTGGGTGACTTTCTTCACAATTAGGGCATTCATCCTCGTGTGCTTTATGGTTGTGTCCTATTTCTCCACAGAGCTTGCATGCACAAGGTTTCTTCATATCCTTTCCATAAGGCTTCAATTTCTGGGACACAAGACGAGACTTTAGCAGAGTCAACTTAAACTCTTTCCAAGTGGTTACTCCTTGCCATCCATTGATGGTTTGGTACATCCTCCACCAAGTAGCAGCACCTCTTTCAAAGCACTAAAGAGCATGCTGGGTCATATCCTTTCCGGCTATAGTTTTATTCTTCACGTGATCCTCCATGTTCTGAATCCATCGGTCCGTCTCCAATTGACTCATCGGTGCAGAAAATATAAGCTCATCTCCATTCATCCTCTATTGGGTACATGGGTTTTGGGGTGAGATGAGAGAGATAGGGAGGGATACACACAATACAAACAAAAGTTTTGAAAAGACAGATTTTATTTGTGGCTGTCGGAAAAACATCAAACAAATTATAGCTCACAATCGTCGCATCTAACGTAGGTATATAACTGGGGCTTGGTCTTCTAAAGGTCAATGAATCTTCAAAGTCGCCAAACTCTTCAAGTCTTGTTCATGTCTCTGATGGCTTCTACCGATCGTGCTTGTCCTTCTCAAGTTCTTTTGCCAGATCATCTCTGTTGACGCGATGTCTCTCGTGACGTCCTTTAATATTCTGCTATTGTGTCCCAAACTTATGGGTTTCAACATCCTTGGCATGAACCATGGTCCTACAGTCCTTCAGTTCCTGAAGAATCTCCAGTATCTCAAGATTTTGCTCCTCCAGCTTGGCTACTTTCAGCTTCTGGGTCCTGAGTTCTTCACGAAAAGCTTCCCTGTCAAATACAACTTCCTGAAGGTCCATCTAAAAGTTCTTGATGTAATACTCTAGATCCTGGTTATACATCGGCTAAGGTTAAAACTGCATCCTTTGGTGATAGATGCTCCATCAGCCTTCTACCATCCAATCCTTCCGAAGAATGCATGCTTAACTCAGCACTGTGACAATAGCATAAGCGGGCTATAACATCATGGATAGCCATGTTTATGCCCATGTCATTGCCATGAGCTATCATTCCATAGTTGGTATCCCCTGCCTTAGGGTTTTCCTAACAAACACTTTGAGTTTTAACGCTCCATGTTCCGATCTTTCTCGGACACACCTTGATCTCGGGTATTGACATCTTCAATAGTGTGACAAGTTCCATAAGGGTAGCCTTCCTAGGTCATACAAATCTGGAAATTCTTCAGAGCCTTCAAATCCTCCTAGTCTTCACAGTCTTCAACCGTTGTAGTTTCCATTATTATAATGCACGGTAAAATCCTCTTCATTCCAAAGTGGTCTTAGTTGTCTGATATCTTGTACTCCTTGAAGTGGTCTCATCAGTCGAATCTTCATGTGGTCAAAAGGGGTATAGTCTATCTAAAATGGAACATTTGATAAAGCTCATAAAAGAAGAGAGGAAAAAGATCTTTTTGAATATGAAGCTTTAGAGAAAATCTTTCCTATAGGCTTACCAATTTATAGGGTCACGTCCTACAGTCAACATGTGCTCTGATACCATCTTGTAGTGATCCGACCTCAGACGGTCAAGTCTCTGTGCTTAAGTGTCATCCATGGATCGGTATGCTGACACACACAGTACTCGAGGATTTATAACAGAGGTAAATCACATGTATAAAGTAACGTAAATATTATTACCTCAATCCAAATAGTGGAAGTAACAACAAGGTTATGGATTCCCATCAACACCAATGGCAAAGTTGAGTGTAGAAATCATAACCCTAACGTATCACTTACTTGTTGTAAGATTCCTGCAACATGAGACGTTGCAGCCACAAAGGGTCAGTACATTGAATGTACTGGCAATTTCACACTGTAGAGCAATGTTGAATAATGGCTATCACTACATGCATATTTCGCTGGTGGAGGCTCTAAGTTTAATTTTGCATAAAGCTAATTTTTTCCTACAACAAAGGAATATATTTTATTTAACTTCAAAGTTGGTTGGAAAACATTGAGAATGGTAACCCCATCTCAATCCCGAATTAAAAGTTAACAACCCGACAAATGAATTAAGTAACGTGATGAGATCAAATCAATAATTCAAGTACCAGATACTCAAGATGTCCATAACGGGGACACGGCTAACCATGATTAGTTTGTATACTCTGCAGAGATTTGCGCACTTTTTCCCACAAGACTCGATCTCCTCCGTTGGATTTCTCATACTACATGGTGGTTGAGAAACGGATGACCGAGACACAGTCTTTCAGAAGCATTAACTCTTTCGATGGGTAAACTGTACCACCTACATCCCCTACATCTGCTAGTTTACCACTGAAAGAGGTCACACAACATACTCAACTATGCCAGAGCCCATAATGGCTTGTGGCTACACATGGAAGTTTCTAGCATGAATAATCTTATGATCCCTTTGAGCCTGGGTGGCGAACCATAGGATGATCACACGGATTCCTCGGGATCTCCTTGGACAACACTGGATTCCCCAGGTGCCCACAAACAATCCACCCAGATGTGTATTAAAGTAGCCACCTTAAGTTGAACCTTAGTTAACAATAATCTCTCACATCTATCATGGATCACTCAAACCAAACCACGTCTACGAGCAAAGCATGGCAGTATAAGCATAACGTAGAAGTAACTCCCAGGGTTTGAATAAAAAGGAAAGTAGGTTCTACCATCATCAACTACTTCCCAAAACCCACATGTTAAACAATTCCTACTCATGCAATGTTTCAGGGTTGAAACTAATGCATAAAAACTGGGTTATAAAAGGGTATGATCAAAGTGTGAACTTGCCTTGTACTGTTGATGAAGATGATTCACACTCATAACTCCTGATAGTTCTACTCGTCACACTCCGGCCAATCTATCGTGAGCAAGCAATAGTAACCACACATAAGCAATCATGAAAAAGAATCGAAAAAAAGATATTGGAAAACTTCCAAAACAGGCAAATAACTCTTGGCAATAGAAAACAATTTCTAATGGTACCAAAATTGGGTGAATTTGGCCTTATCAGAAAGGTTAGGTCAAGAGCTTCAATTTGTAAAAGAATCAACTCAAACGGAGTTATAAAACTCAAGTTACGATCATACGAAGTTTGAATTCAAATGTGTTTGAAACAAAATTTTTAAACTTTCAAAAACATTTTCAAGCTGGTTATCTTGATAGAGGGGATCATAACGAAGAAGTGGGCGTTGGTTTCGTTGGATTTGGACAAACGGTTTAAAAGTTGTGAACGTTTGAAAAATAGGGACTAAACTGTAAAGAAAAAGCTACGAATAGGTCCTTCACAGAAAACTAAAATAAAAAGAAAAATCCTATCGAACTAACGTTCAGTTTTATACCGGTTTATGGTGGTTCGGCGGAAAATCAGCGATGACATTTTCCGGCGGCTCTCCGGCGGTTCAAGCGGCGATGGCGGGGAGATCGACGGAGCGGGCTGCGTCAACGGACGGCGGCTCCGGCGGCGGTGCAGCGGCGCGAGTGCGGGCCGGCGGTGCAACAATGACGGACAGCGGTGAGGCGAGTGGCGGACTAGGCGGCGGCGGCGATTGGTGGCGAAGTGCGGCAGCGGCGGCGGCGAGATTTGCGAGGGCGGCGGCGGCGACATGAGGAGAAGGGAGACCGGGGCCTCGTTCTTTTAAAGGCGGGGGGTCGGGGCAGCGCCGACTTGGGGAAAGGGCGGCAGATGCGAGCGGCGCTCGGACTCCCGTGAGTCTGGCTCCTGCACAGTCGGGGAAGGCGGTGGCGCTGACGGGCCGGCTGGGCTTTCGGCCCAGTCGGTCCGAGGAACTTTTTTTAACAGACAGACAGAGAATTAAAACAAAGAGAAAAATAAAAATAAAATATCCTATAGGCATATAATATATCAAAATTTTTAGAAAAAGATTTTCTACAACGTGAACATTTTTCTAGCATTAGATAAAATCCACAAAAATTGAAATAAATCAAACAGTGCTACTGTTGCAATAAAACCCGATAAAAATCATTTTAAAAATACCAAAATGATTTTCCAATTTATTTCTCTCCAATTTTTTAATGTAGGGAATCATTTTACCCTAATTTCCATACATTTTATTTTTGGAGAAAAATAATTTGAATAAAACCTAGATAAGTCCAAATTGAAAATAATTTCAAAAGGACTTTTAAAATTTGATTCTTTGAAACTCCCAACTCATATTTCATACGATTTGAATAAGTCATTTTATCTTCTCTCATGAAAATCATTGAGTTGCATAAAGATTCTGAATTGGAAATATTTCCAAATAAACTCAAATATATTCAAAAAACCCTTTCATTTTAAAGGGAAGAAGTCATGTTATCTTCTCTCCAGGGTTTTGTATTTGAAAAGAATTTGAATTCATGGAGATAAAAAATGCAAGGTGAAAGTTTGGGAAAGTCCTTTTATTCCCTCTCATTTAACTTTCAAAAGTTTCAAATTTCACTCAATTTCACACAAGCAACCACACCACAATCAAACAAACAATCAAAACTATTAATTTAATATAACACTCCAAATTTTAGAATTTTGGGATGTTACATCTCTCGGATAAAAAATGTAACATCGAGACATAACGTGTGGGACTGGGGCGACTTCTCATAGGTTTATTCTATGGCGATCGTACGTAGCCGCCCACCTATCCCCGACGGTTTCTGGTTCGTGTCGGAAGGACCCCCCTATCGCAGTCACTCACTAAGCGACGGTTCAGAATGCCGTCGCGGAAAGGGGTTAAAGACCGTTTGAATAGCACATTACGGTACCAGTGTATTATGTGTTATGATCTGTAAACCCCGGTGTGACAGTAATCGGGATACTTTCCGGTGATGACCGTAGTTTGAGGAGTTCATGTATTCACTATGTGTTAATTCTTCGGTCCAGTTCTCTATTAAAAGGATGCCTTAATATCCCTTAGTTTCCTTATGGACCCCACTGCCACGGGAGGTTAGGTCAAAAGACGACATGCAAGTTCTTTCCATAAGCACGTATGACTATTTACGGAATACAATCCTACATTACATTTAAGAACTGGAGCTATTTTTTATCTCCCTAGGTTATGAATATTATATGATGAATATCACCCAACGAATTCACCAATGCAATGGCTACGAATTTTTCATATATTGTTCTTGCTAAGTTACTATTGCTGCTGCTACTATTACACGTGCTACAAAATCATTGCTATCACTGTTACCTTTACTGCTACTGATTACCTTGCTGCAGATAATTAATCTACAGGTGTGGTTGAATTGACAACTCAGCTACTAATACCTAGAAATATCCTTTGGCTCCCCTTGTGTCAAATCTATAAATTTGGGTTGAATACACTACCCTCAAATCTATAAATTTGGTGTGGTTGAATCGACCTTTTTCTGGCGCTGTTGCTAGGGAGCATAGCTTTATTTGTTGAATCACTTGGGATTATTTTCTATTTTATCACTATGAGGAATCTAATGGATACAAAGACTAATATTTTTCCCTCTAAGGCGAGGGGAGGTAAGGAACTACCATCACATCCTGCACTTGATTCACCCTCTATTCTGAGTAGACTTGCAACACCACCACATGCTATTAATCCTGATATGTTGCAAGTTATTGATGATGCTACTTATGCTATGAATGCTACTCATGATGATGCTAGTACGTGCTTGATGATAATATGCCACAAGGTGAATTTTTTGATGAACAAATTGCTAGAGCTAAATATATTGAGAATGCTAAAACTGATGAAATTGTTGAAACTGATGAAGTACTTAGAACTAAAAATCTTGAAACACCTATTAGGCCTAGCTCTCCCAGATATGAATTGCCTAAGGTACATAAAGGTTATGTTATGGATGAGGAGACAACTAGAGAATTTCTTGCTTGCAATGATAGAGATGACCATAAGAAATTATTATGCAAACTGAAAGAAAAATCTTTGAATGCTGGAATGAAATGTGATCCTAAGTTTGCTACTTCACCTATCTTTATTGATGATAAGGATTATGAATTCTCTGTCGACCCAGAGTTAATTACTTCGGTTGAATCTGATCCTGATTATGAAACTAAAATAGTTGTGGCACACCTTACTAAATTAAATGATATAGCCACCCTTTTTGCTGATGATGAGAAGATTCGCTACTATCATATTCTCAAATTATTTCCATTCTCATTAAAGGGTGATGCTAAGATATGACGTAGTCCACAGGATATGATTTATGTCTTCTCTGAAAAATAATTTCCTGCTCATAAGAAACAAGCTGCCTTACATGAACTATTTAACTTTGTGCAAATTGAAGAAGAGAGTCTCCCACAAGCTTGGGGAGGCTTCTCCAATTGCTTAATGCTTTGCCTGATCATACTCTAAAGAAAAATGAGATAATTGATATCTTCTATAATGGACTTCCTAGATAGTTATGCTAGTTATGTTTTCAAGGAACAAACTGTTGGACAAGCTGATGAATAATTGAATAATATATTGAAAAATTATGATGATTGGACACTTCTTGAACCACCGCTTAAATCCACTCCGAAGAAAAGGGGTATCTTATATCTCAGTCCCGAAGATATGCAAGAGGCAAAAGAAAGTATGAAGGAAAAAGGTATTAAAGCAGAGGATGTCAAAAATTTACCTCCTATTGAAGAAATACATGGACTTGACACACCACCACCAAACGTGGTAGAGGTAAACTCTTTAATGAAATTTGATGAAAGTGACACCCCTTACAATAAACACCCTAGTCAATGCCTTTATGAGTTTGATAACTACATTAGAAAACAAGATCACTTCAATGAAACTGTTATGAAACAATTGAAATATAATTCCAATATGATTGCTTGCTTGAGTGACCTGTTATTTAGAATTACCAATGATGTTGGAGGAGTAGGAAAACATGCCTCTATGGTTCAAATCAACTAGAACAAGATGCTGAATCTCAAAGAGAATTGCTTGATGAAATGAATGCTAATATGAATGATCATGCTATAAGAGTAGTGACTAGAGGAGGTAGAATGACTCAGGAACCACTTTATCCTGAGAGACACCCTAAAATAATTGAACAAGACTCTCAAAGAATTAATACTGATGCACATAGTCCATCTAAAAGGAAGAAGAAAAAGAAAAATGACAGGAATTTGCATGCCTCTAGTGAAGCCGAGAAAGAAAAACCTCCTAATAATAATAATGATGTTTCTATTTCTGATGTTGAAACTCAATCTGGTAACGAACATTCACCTAGTGATAATGGAAAAGATAATGATGATGTTCATGAAGACACTCAACCAGACAATGATAAACAACCAAATAATGATGTTGAAATTGAACCAGTTGTTGATCTTGATTACCCACAACCTAAAAATAAAAGATATGATAAAAGAGACTTTGTTGCTAGCAAACATGGAAGAGAAACAGAACCATTGGTCCAAAAACCCATGCCCTTTCCACCTAAATCAACTAAGAAAAACGGTGATGAAGAATTTGAATGCTTTGCGGAAATGCTTAGGCCAGTCTTTTTGCACACTCGCTTGACTCATATTTTAAAGATGGCCCCTTATTCAAAGTATATAAAAGACATCATCACTAATAAGAGAAAATACCGGAAACTGAAATCTCCACCATGCTCGCTAATTATTCTTTGAAGGATGGAGTACCTAAAAAACTTGGAGACCTGGGAATACCAACTATACCCTGCTCCATCAAAAGAAATTATGTCAAAACTGCTTTGTGTGACCTAGGAGTTGGTGTTGGTGTTATGCCTTTCTCCTTATATAAAAGACTTGATTTGAATAAACTCACACCTACTGAAATATTTTTGCAAATGGCTGACAAATTAACTACCATACCTATCGGTATTTGTGAGGATGTGCCCATTGTTGTTGCAAATGTTACTATCTTAACTGACTTTGTTATACTTTAGATGCCCGAGGACGACAACATGTCGATTATCCTTGGTAGACCCTTATTGAATACCGTAGGGGCTGTTATTGATTGCAATAAAAGCAAGGTCACTTTCACATCAATGGTAATGAGCATACGTGCACTTTTTAAAGAAACAATTCTAAGTGTATGGTATTAATGTTACTGAAAAATCTCCGACACTAACTATTGGAAATTTTCAACTACCTTTACCTACTGCCAAAAAGAAATATGAAATGCTTATTGTTGGGGACATGCATATCCCCATTGAGGTAACTTAGTGTTTTACGAAAGTTCTCCGGTTTCATGCTAATCGAAGGTGGTTGTTAATAAGACTTAATCGACCTTATTAATGGATCATCTTTGAGAGGTATGAAGTTGATTCATGCTAATCGAAGGTGGTTGTTAATAAGACTTAATCGACCTTATTAATGGATCATCTTTGAGAGGTATGAAGTTGATGAATTTAGTAAGCACCACCTTCTGCTTCCAACTTTTGTTTTATGTTTTTCTTAGTTAAATAAAATAAAATGCCATGTTTTGTCTGTTTTTGAATTTCCTGTGCAATAAAGAATGACCCAAAAATAAAAGATCTCAGAATGCCCTGAAAATTTAATGCGATTTTTTCTGAATATTTCTGAATTTTTAGTACAAATAACATCATAGGGGAGTGCACCAGGTGGGCACAACCTACTTGGGCGCGCCAACAGCCCCAGGCGTGCCCTGGTGAGTTGTGGTCCCCACGTGGGCCCCCTCACTTATCTCTTTAGCCCATGTCATCACCTACCTCTACAAAAAAATCACCATTGCTCGCTCTCGTGTTCTTGCTCTCAAACCCGCGGATTTCGATCTCCTTGCTTGAAGCTCCGTTTCTGAAACTGTTTTGGCGGATTGCTACTTGGTCTGTGACTCCTCCATTGCTCCAATTAGTTTTTGCTTTAGTGGTTTATATTTTGAATAATTAGCTACTACTGGTGCTGCTGGTAGGCCTGCAAATGAGTCGAGCTCAAGCGAGTTGGAGTTGGATCAACTCAACTTATATGAAAAATCAAGCGAGCTCAAACTTAGTGAAGCTCATGATCGAGCTATAGAACATGACTCGTGCTCAGCTTATAACGATCTCGAGTCGATCTCGAGCTAGTTTCGAGCTAAATGAGATAGTAGAAAATATAAATCTATGGATGAATAACCAAAAAATTAAGGTGAATATGCTGGGAACCTTTGCCAAAAAATAGGATATTTAACACATAGTCGACCATGCGCCATAATTAGGCCTAAATCTTCTCTGCACTTAATTAAGTTTCCATGTTCGTTGGTAAAAAAATGGAGAAAAATTATGGACAACATGTATGGTAATAAATTATCTCATTTCCATTAAATATATGGCATGATTATTTAACATAATGATATTGTGTCGAGCTATAGAACTAAAATCGACCGAGCCAACATTGGCTCAAGATCGGCTCGTTTCTCGATCGAGCTACATAAAGTGTTAAAACTCAGCTTGTTTCTTTTCGAGTCGAGTCAAAAAACGAGTCGATCTCGAGCGGCTCACGAGCCTCGAGCTTTTCTTCTAGCTTGAGCTTGCATGTTGAATTCATAGAGTTCTAAGTAGTTTGAATGCTCAATATAGCCTCTATGCCTCCCTATGAGTAGTTGTTATCAATCTTGTGAAGTTTTATTGACAAAAATTTTGCGGACTAAAATTTTCAGAATTTTGTTCATAGGAATAAGATGAGTTTCTTTAGGAAGTTTTCCTCCAAAAAGAGCTCCAAGGGAGACATTGGGGATTCATCGGATAATGACCTCCACACTCGGAGAAGGGCGGAGGTGCGACCATGTGAATGGTCGCATAACCCCTTCATGGATGGAGTTGGGATTCGTCAAGAGTTCGCACAATTTGTTGCTAATACTGGGCTTAGCGACTTCATCGCAGATGAGTGTGAACAATACCATATCCTTACAAATTCTTTTGTGCAAAATTTCCATTTTCTGAGTAGGAATAACCCCCCTGAGGTGCAGTTTAATTTATATGTTGAAACTCGTCAGATGCCACTAATTGATTTCTGCAATGTATGCTTGATCCCTTCTGACGGGGAAATAAGAGAGTCTAGGCCTGCAGAGTTTGAGGACTTTTATCGTACTCTGTCAGTGGGTGATGAGAGAGGTGTGTCGAGTGTCACTGCTACTAGTTTGCAGTTTCCTTCTATGCATTATTTTGATTTATTCATTGGTAAGTGTTTAATTGCTAGAGAGAAAGTCAGTGCACTTTGTGCTCCTGACTTCGCCATCTTACGCCGTGCACTATACAGCGATAACACTTATAGCCTAGGAGCCATTATTGCATGTCATCTGCACCTTAACAGATCCAAGGGCAAAATTCATGGCGGCATTTATGCTACTCGTTTAGCGAGTCACCTTACCGTTCAGATTCGCCAACACGATTATTGTTTACCCGAGGTATGTTTGGATCACCAGGCGATGAAAGATCAGCAATTTACTGATGTTAATGATTCTATTAATAATATTCCTTACAACCTGGTTATCAGTGTGGATACCCGTGATACTATTCCATTGCCTACACCTGCTTTGTTTGATTCTATTGTCAGGGGAGAATACATGATCATGCCTAAAGATATTATTGCCCACCGGAAAGCCCAGGCAGAGGCAGAGGAGGAGCATCAGGATGTGGGCGCTCAAGTGCCCGCTCCACAACACTTCTAGATGGGACCGGACGGCTACTACGAGTGGTGATTACCAAGCCAGGTCAAAAGCCTAATCTTGGGGGAGTACGTATTTCCACCGACATTATATTCATGTTCACACATTTCATTCCAGTTATCGGTGTTCACACTTTTTCATTGTGTTATCCATGCTAGATTTCTTTTCCCGCTTTCTTCTTCTGTATTTGAAAAACTTTGAGAAAATCCAAAAAAATGGTTCTTGCTTCTTTTTGTTTTTTCTTTCTAGTTTAGTTAGTTGTAGTATTAAAAATGAAACCCAGAAAGATTTCCTTTTTCTTCTTTTGCTTGTTGGGAGCTCTCCTGTGTAAATAGTTTTTCTCGTTTTTGTTTTTCTCTTTAATTTGCTTTCTTCAAGAAAAACTGAAAACTCCAAAAATATTTTAGTGTGTTTCTCCGAAATTCTTTTCTTTTATTGAGTCATACCAAGGTGAAGACCGCGATGAAAATGTTGAGTGGATATCATATGCATTGATATTGATCTAACAAAGATCCCATATTAAATTGTCTTCTTCTTTTGAATAACATGTTTGCAGATTCCAGCTTAGTCCACACACTCTTGCACTATTATTATTTTCATATCATTCGGTCGTGCAAGTGAAAGGCAATAATGACGATATTTGATGAACTGGATGTAGCAGAGAAACGGGTATGAAATCAACTTGTTCTATTTTTGTAAATATGTTTAACCTAGTATGCATGATTCAGCATATTATGATCAAACATGTTTGCAATGAAAATTACAGATTAGTTTCTCATGCCCATGCTTAAGTAGCTAGGAGTGGATAGTGATTTATCTTGGATGTTAACATGCATTAAAATGATTGTGATGTGGTATGATGATATGGTATCCTCCTCTGAATGTTTCAAGTGGCTTGACTTGGCACATGTTCATGTATGTAGTTGAATCAAAAACAACATGGCCTCTATCATATTTATGTTCATGGTGTTCATATTGATAACCCACAAGTATAGGGGATCGCAACAGTTTTCGATGGTAGAGTATTCAACCCAAATTTATTGATTTGACACAAGGGGAGCCAAATAATATGATCAAGTATTAGCAGCTGAGTTATCAATTCTGTTGGATGTGGGGTTCCGGCAAATCCCTTAAGGTTCGAACTCTGGGGTGCGCACAAAATTCTTTCCCTCCTACCGATCCACGCCCTAGCTCGCTAAGATCTCACGGACGAACTCGACCAACTCGCAACACAGAAAGACACGAGATTTATACTGGTTCGGGCCACCGTTGTGGTGTAATACCCTACTCCAGTGTGTGGTGGTGGATTGCCTCTTGGGCTGATGATGAACAGTACAAGGGGAAGAACAGCCTCCTAAGTTTGAGCTGTTCTTGTGCTCTGTGGACTTGTGGATCAGAACTCGGTCTGTTTCCCCTTCTCTCCCCTCTATTGTGGTGGCTAGCTCTACTTATATAGGCTCTGGTCCTCTCCCCAAATAATGAGCGGGAAGGGAGCCAACAACGGCGGGCAAATTTGAAGGGGGACAACTAGTACAAGCTATCCTGACAAAAGTGGTCTTCGCCTGCTAAAGGCTCTGGTGATGACGCCGTCTTGGGCTCCACAGTGATCTCCGCCCTGCCGTCCTGCTGGTCTTGGTCTCGTTGCACCGATATGGAAACCTTTGCCTGATGCCTCGGTACTCCGCGCCTGCGCCCGCCTCCTTAGCACCAAAGAGGAAATAAGGACGCTGCGCGCGCTGGCGCGCGCCTGGTGTCGGTCGTCACGGCTCACGTCACGAGAGCCTCGTGAAGTTTGCCCTGCCTTGATATCTCCGCTCCTTGTGAGCCTGCCTAGCTAGGCCACTCCCGAGGAAGTCTTGCGTCGTCCGCCCCGCGAGGCTTGGCCCCTCGCAAGGGTCTTGATTGCCTTGTCGATGAAGATGGGCCGTAGGGCCCGCTAGTTTGGCCACGCCATGGGCCGCAGGCAGGCAAGTCTGGGGGGCCCGTTCCGAGAACACCGACAAATTCAACCACACCTGAAAGACTTAATATCTGAAGCAAAGTATTTAGTAGCAAAGTAGTATGGAAGTAATGGTAACAGTGGCAAGAGTAACCATAGTAGTTTAGTAGCAATCGTAACAGTGGCAACGGAAAAGTAACGGAGCAAAGATCAATATGAAAGGAGCTCGTAGGCAATAGATCAATGATGGATAATTATGTTGGATGGCATTCATCATGCAACGGTTATAACATAGGGTGACACAGAACTAGCTCCAATTCATCAATATAATGTAGGCATGCATTGCGAATATAGTCATACGTGCTTATGGAAAAGAACTTGCATGACATCTTTTGTCCTACCCTCCCGTGGCAGCGGGGTCCTATTGGAAACTAAGGGATATTAAGACCTCCTTTTAATAGAGTACCGGACCAAAGCATTAGCACTTAGTGAATACATGAACTCCTCAAACTACGGTCATCACCGGGAAGTGTCCCGACTATTGTCACTCCGGGGTTGCCAGATCATAACACGTAGTAGGTGACTATAACTTGCAAGGTAGGATCAAGAACACAAATATATTCCTGAAAACATAATAGGTTCAGATCTGAAATCATGGCACTCGGGCCCTAGAGACAAGCATTAGGCATAGCAAAGTCATAGCAACATCAATCTTAGAACATAGTGGATACTAGGGATCAAACCCTAACAAAACTAACTCGATTACATGGTAAATCCCATCCAACCCATCACCGTCCAGCAAGCCTACGATGGAATTACTCACGCACGGCGGTTAGCATCTTGAAATTGGGGATGGAGGATGGTCGATGATGACGATGGCGACGATTTACCCTCTTCGGAGCCCAAAACAGACTCCAGATCTGCCCCCCCCCCCCCCCGAGGAAGAACAGGGCTTGGCGTCGGCTCCGTATCCTAAAACGCTATGAATCCTTCTCTCTGATATTTTTTCTCCCCGAACGTGAATATATGGAGTTGGAGTTGAGGTCAGTGGAGGTACAGGGGGCCCACAAGGACAGAGGGTGCGCCCCCACCCTTGTGGCCAGGGTGTGGGCCCACTTCGGTTGATTCTTTCGCCAATATTTTTTATTTATTCCAAAACTGATTTCCGTGAAGTTTCAGGTCATTCCGAGAACTTTTACTTCTGCACAAGAATAACACCATGGCAATTCTGGTGAAAACAACATCAGTCCGGGTTAGTTCCATTCAAATCATGCAAATTGGAGTCCAAAACAAGGGCAAAAGAGTTTGGAAAAGTAGATACGATGGAGACGTATCAATGTCCTACTCATGCTAGTATCCAATGTTACTTATGCATAATGCATGCTCATGACCGTTTTCGCTCTCTAGTTGGCTGCTTCTTGACCTATTTGCTAGCCTTCGCCTGCACTAAGTAGAAATACTGCTTGTGCATCAAAATCCTAAAACCCAATTATCCCAGATGACTCCACCATATCTACCTATATGTGGTATTACCCTGCCGTTCTAAGTAAATTTGCATGTGCCACCTCTAAAAACTTCAAATAAACATTCGTTTTTGTGTGCCTGGATTGTTCATAGAGCAACAGGGGGTGGTTAGTATCTTCCATGCTAAGCGGATTATTCTCATGATGAGTGTTTATTCACTCGTCCTTGCACGACAAGGGCGGTAATAGGGATTCCCTGTCCCGAAAGAACAAATTGCAAATAATTAAACAAAACTCCCCCAGGAATGATGTTGGTATGGATGGTACCCAAGGATTCGGCTAGCCGTGGAATGTGTTTGTTGACGGAGGGGGAGTAAACCTTTAGTGTTATCTCTTGGGAACCGCCACTAATGTGTTTAGCATGAAGATATTGATAACTTTTGGTCGTGAAGTAAACAGAAAGGGTGCATTTCGCAAAATTTCATTTATCTCTGTTTAAAAAACCTGAGCTGTGTCACTGCTGCAAATCACTGATTCCATCTATGAAGGGACTATCTATTTAATTTTATGTTGAGTCATTACCTACTCAAATAAGCACCAGACCTGAGAGCACTATTGTCATCCTCATGCATTGTGTATAGCTAATATCGGCTGCATCATGATTGGATCTTTTCTACCATGAATTAAAATGTTTAGTCGTTGCTTGAACTTTGGAGGTGCTCTGCATTTATGTTTTGCAGCCTCAGAAAGGGCTAGCGAGATATCACTATCGTCATATTATCCCCCGATTGTTTTCAAAGTGTTGTCATTTGACATATTTTATTATTGCTCGCTAGTTGCTTTTGTCATTGATATGAGCTGATATAATTCCCAAGAGTTATTGTTGACATGGTTACTTATAATCTTTGCTGAAAACCTGGGTGCTACTTAAGCTTATTTATGTAAACAAGAAGAAAAGAGTTCGTAAAAGTTTTTCTTTTTCACTTTCAATTTATCAACTGAATTGCTAGAGGACAAGCAAAGGTTTAAGCTTGGGGGAGTTGATACGTCTTCGTCATATCTACTTTTCCTAACGCTGTTGCTCTTGTTTCGGACTCTAATTTGAATTAATTGAACGAAACTAACACGGATTGACACTGTTTTCAGCAGAACTACCATGGTGTTGTTTTCGTGCAGAAATAAAAGTTCTCGGAATGGAAAGAAACTTTTTGGAGAATTTTTATACAATAAAAGAAAGGGACATTTACATTTTCCCCCTAACTTTGTCCCGACCTCATCTTTACTCCTAAATAAAAACAGTGCTCAACTATACCCCTGTTCCGTTAGATGGCGTTATGGAAATACCCCTCCGCGCCGTTTCCGTCGGGTCAAAGGCCTTTGACCGTCAATGATCTGTTCCCTGGACATTTGTAGTCTGCATTTTATTAGCCTACTCTCTTAAAGGATGCCCGTAAGTTTTTCTCTTCTTGTGTTGAATGTCAAAGAATATTTAATATCGGTAAGGGTCAAGAAATGCCTATGAATGTCACGGCTCACGTCACGAGAGCCTCGTGAGGTTTACCCTGCCTTGATATCTCCGTTCCTCGTGAGCCTGCCTGGCTAGGCCGCTCCTTACGAAGTCTTGCATCGTCCGCCCCATGAGGCTTGGCCCCTCGCGAGGGTCTTGATTGCCTTGTCGATGAAGATGGGACATACGGCCCGCTAGCTTAGCCACGCCATGGGCCGCAGGCAGGCAAGTCTGGGGACCCTCATTCCCACAACGCCAACAATAGCCCCCGGGCCGAAGGCGCTCTCGGGCTTGGCTTCGAGGAAAATCCAAGGGTCAAGTACGGAGCGCTGCGGGCCCCAAAAGCATGCGGCCTCGGTTGATGCGCGGCGGTTGATTGGACGTTGGCGTCTCCGCTTCCCCACGCTGCCTCGGCAACTGCTCGATTTGACAAAAGGCTGGCGCAGACAGCGCTTGCCTTCATTGCTTCTTCCCCGCCTTGCTCCAGATCCCCTTTCTCACTTCTCACCACTGATACCTCTAGATCTGCTCCAATCTTGTCCTGCACCCGCGACAGATGGCTCCGCGCAAGGCTCAGTCTTCCTCGGCACCGGCTTGGTACGAACCAGCTCTTGAAGCGCCCACCGTCACAGAAAAGAGCCTCGCCTCCACGCGCTTGCTGACGGCGGGGGAGAGAAACGAATGGGGGAAGACGGAGCTCCGGCTCGCCTCCATGTGCCGGATCCTGAGGAGAGCACCTTCTTCCCCTTCTTCTCGAGCAGTGTCGCCGTCGGGTTGGTTCCTCCCTTCTCTGACTTCTTTTATGAGGTCCTCGACCATTACGGGTTGCAGGCGCTGCACCTCCATCCCAACTCTGTCCTCCTCCTGTCCATCTTCGCCTACTACTGCGAGGCATATCTGGGCGTGATGTCGTCCGTGGCGCTCCTTCGCGACTTCTTCCTCCTTCACGTCAGTGAGGGACACGTCTCCGGGTGCACCAATTTCGTCGCGTCCGGCAAGGCCAACTCAATCTCGAGCACCGGGAAGAGGGCCGAGAACATTTGGGCCAAATGGGTCATGATGGACGCTAACTGCGCCCACCCACGCCTGGTACTGCCGACGGAGGCGCCCCTATCCAACAAAGGGTGGCTCCGCGCAGAGCTTGCCGACGAGCGAGCATTGCCGGTGTTGGCGCAGATGCATGCGGACATGAAGCCTGGCAACGCGAAGGCAGCGAAGGTCACAGGGGCCATGCTCCTGAGGGAGTTCCTGGTGCTGCCCGTCGCCCCTCTTCAGGCGCGTGCGCGACCCTTGTGGGAGCTTGGAGGTGATGACGACAAGACCCGCCTGAGACAGGGGGCCCTTCCTGGTGCAGAACCGGCCGCTGTCCTGCGGATCCTGGTTGGGGAGAACCAAGTGTACCCGCCAAGCGTCTTCACTCCTTTGTTCCTGCAAGAGGATTGGGAGCCATTAGTGGTTTCCAGGCCGACCATCGACGTGCACGGGCTGGTGCCGCCAGCGCTCGCAGGAGCTTCCGCAACACCGAATCCGGTGGAGGTGTCCTCTGACGAGTCCCGTGGGGAAGAGGAAGAAGAGGTGAGCTCGGGGAAGACTCTGGAGGGGGTGGGGGAGACCCCTCCTTTGAGAGAGGTTGAGATCCTCCACGCCCTTCCCGACGACGCCGAGACCGACGCTCGCCAGGAGGAGAGGGAGCAACCTCTCATCCCGACAAGGGGTAGGTCGTCGTTGGTTCCTCGGGATGCTGCCTCCGTCTTGATGCCTCCTAAGGACGGTTCCAGCCCTTCTACCGCCGGGGCCCGCGTGCCCACTCCTCAGGCCCCGACGCTGTCAGGCTTCAAGCTCCCCAAGAGGAAGGTGGAATACGTCACGGTGGATGGGTAAGAGCCTTGAGCTTCATCTTGTTCCTGCTTGTACTTGTCGTTTCCTGACGTTTACCCATGGTTGATCAGGCCAGTGCCCTTGGCGAAGAAAAGGAAGGAGGGTGCGGCGGCCACACCTCCCTTCGTAGGGAAAGGAGGCAGCAGCACTCGCACTTCCCCTACCCGGTCGCCCTCGCAAGGTCAAGAAGGGCATCGCCATGTGGAATCAGTCCCCGAGCCCCCACTGGCTCCGGAGGTGGCGGCGTTTGGCTTGGCTGGAGAGGTCCCGACTGCTCTGGAACCCGCAGCCTCCCAGGCCTTGGTGACGATGTCGCATCCTTGCACTTTTGCACCTCCACTCCCAGGTTCTTCTGCTCCTGCTGCTATCTTGGAACGCGCTCTTTTGGAGATGACCCAATTGCAGGCAGATCTCCTTAGCGCGGACCCGCGCATGATGGCTGGGCGTCTGGAGCTGGCCTCTAGCTGGCTTCACTCCGACTTGGCGGTTCGCACGGTGCTGAGCCAGGCCACGACATCTTCCGATAAGGAGAAGCCGAGTGCCGCCAATGCTGCAGCCGATCGTGAGACGGCGCTGAAGGATGCTAAGGCCACCCGTGACCGCTGCCAAGAGATGGAGGACGAGGTGCAGAGCCTGCGCGACAAACACGCCGGAGAAGCGCGCGACCGCCTGGCAAAGGAGGAGGAGGTGAAGGCCCGGGAGGACAGCGTCAGGAACCATGAAGCTGAGCTGGCGGAATTGGGGAAGGCGCAGGCCGCCGAGCGCAACCGGTTGGAGGAGCTGGAGCAGAAGGTGAAGGCGTGGGAGGTCGATCTTGACGCCAAGGCGCGGATCCTGGCCGAAGACCGAATGGCTTTTGCCGACCTCGAGGAGAGATCTCGCAAGGCACTGAAGACGCTCTACGAGCACGGCCTGGAGAAGTCGCTGGCCACCGATGAGGACGGCCCCGCCAGGCTGCTTCCTCTCTTGGTGAAGGCGCTCGAGGAAGTCATTGATGGTGTTGGTCCCATGGTGGAGGCAGAAGCTCGCGTCCTGCCTTCAGCTACGTTGACTCGATTCTTCAGCCATCTGCACCTCCGCGGCCCCAACGCTTGTCTTGACGAGCTGCTGGAGCCCGTGGCTGATGACCTCAGCGAAGCAGCCGCCGCAGCCGTGCAAGGTCAGGTGGAGGCCCTGCTGAAGAAGTTCCGCGGCTTTGTCTCTGCACCCTTGTCCGGCGATGCCGCCTATCCTGTGGCTAGTGGTGCAGGTGAAGACGACGTCACCCACGGAGGAGCGCCTTCTACCGGTGATGGCGGTGTTCAGGGGTGACCCACGGCTAGTGTCTTGTTTCGTCCCTGCAACATGCATCAGGCCTCGCGGAGGCGGTTAGACATTTCATTTAGTATTGTGAGGACAATATGTTTGTAATGTTTGCTTCGAGATTTTGTGCTTTCCTTCCTATTTGCTTTGTGTTCTGCGTCGGCAGAGCCCGGCCCCACGCATACCTCGACCGCCATTGGGCCGACCGGAAACCAGGACGGACCAAGGAGTGAGGGGCCACGTTACCAGCTAGGCTATTGAGTCGCGATGCTCAGGAGTCCCCCTTGACACGCAAACAGCTTATAGGGAGAGTTCGCGAGGATAAATTAATGTTCTACGTCGGCAGAGCCCGGCCCCGTGCATACCTCAACCGCCATTGGGCCGACCGGAGACCAGGACGGACCAAGGAGTGAGGGGCTACATGACTAGTTAGGCTCCTGAGTCGCGATGCTCAGGAGTCCCCCTTGACGCGCAGACAACTTCCATACCTATCCTCGCCGAGGCCTCGGGAGGGGCATGTGACGACCAGGTCAAGGAGACCTAGTTAGGTGGAGTCCGCTTGGGCGTGACCCGAGCGCAGCCCCTAGGTCCGGGAGACCTGGTTGGGTGGCGTACGCTTGGGCGTGACCCAAGCGCAGCCTCCATGCCCAGCCCCCTCGTGCGGCTGTCCCAAGGGGAGGCATCGCGGTGAGGCCGGACGCTGAGCTCTGGGCTCCCTGAGGTTGGTACGATCGCGAAGCCGCCCTTAGTTTTTTATCACCAGCACGGTGCATAGTGCTTCCGCTTGTGCACGGGCATAGCCGCTCCTCGGCAGTGTCGACGGCCAGTGTGGAGCATGGTGCTTCCACTTGTGCGTGGGAGGGGGGGCCCTCCAGGAGGATCCCCCGGGGCGTGTACAGCCCCGCCCTGACACGTGGCTTGCATGGCCGGACTGCAAGGTGTATCTGGGCACTCGTGAGCCAGCGTGGGACTCACGAGGCCCTACCTCAAGGCGGGTTGCGCCTGGTTTTGAGTCTTGATGTCTGTATCCTCCTGTAATGTGGTTAGGTGCAAGCACTCTACGTCCTCAGGTCCCGTCCCTCGAGCAAGCTCAGACGCCGCTGGTATGCTAGGTCGCGATGCCGTGGTCAAGGCCAGGGGATGAGGGCTGGAGAGCCAGTAAGAGCTCCTGAGTCGTGATGCTCAGGAGCCCCCCTTTTAACGCGCAAGCGAATTGCACGGAGTGAATGGACCCGTGGCGGGTGGTGATTGAGCAGGCTGTAATCATAGGCAGATCAAGCATGGAAGGTAAATCAACTTGGGTAAAAGCAGAAAGATTCATGCCACTGAGTTAGGCCTGAGCGGCTTGGGGATAATGCAGCCCGAGGGGCGCCCCCGGCAAGGTAAGCTAAAGACATAAGAAAAAGGATACACGCTGCAGGGACGGACCCACGCGGCCTGGGACTAATGCAGCCCGAGGGGCGCTCCCAGCTAAATGAACTTGGAAAATGTCACCTGGTTCCATCGACGAAGAAGAGTTGGTGCAGCTGAAGGAACGTGGCGAAGGAAAGGCTCCTCACGAGCCACCGGGGCCCTGAGCCTCGGGAGGCTCTGGGGGTTCAGGTGGTTCCCTGAGGACCATCTCCATCTCCGCCCGTACGGCATGGTGCCCGGCCTCCTGAGCTGCCATGATGCGCCGCAGGTTGCGCTGATAGGCTGACGACATGCTCGGCAGGCCAAAGGGCATGCGAACGTAGTTGTGCGGTGGACCCTTGCAGCGTCCCACGCGTGAAGGTTATAAGAGCTCTTGAGATGCGGCCCTGTTGAGCCCTGGGACGTCGATGCAGACACGCAGCCCGGCATCCTCGCCTGGATGGGGAGTTGCGCCTTGTGAGCGGCGGTCACCGTGCATGGCCCTTGCATCTTGCAGTTCCTGAGTGGTCTCGGTGATGAACTCCTGAGCGGTGGGCGCTCCCTTTCTTGTGATCTCCTGAGGGAGACGTGCCACGAAGCACACCTCTAAATGGTGCCCGATCGCCTCCCTCGTAATGCTGGCAAGGTCTGAAGCCCTCCAGAAGAGAGCCCCCGAGCCCTGCCCAAGGAGGGCGCCGGGCGCGCCTTCCTATGCGATAGAGGGAGGCGCCCCAGGTGTCCAGTACAACATTTGTACTGGACATTTGAGACAGACGTGGTGGAGGCGCGCCATGAGCAACGTTGCCCGTGACTGGCGGAGGGTGAGGCAGAGAAAGGGACGGCGCTAGGGAGCCTCCTGCGGTGGGGACGAGCTCGGCAACGCGGTCGAGCCACTCCTCGTAGAGCTCGTCGACCGGGCGGTAGCGCAGGAGCTCGTTTTCCGCGAGAAGCGCGGCCCACACATCGATGGGAGCGTGGTGTGCATGAGATGAAGAATCGGTCGGGGTCAGCGATGGAGTGGCGGTGCGGCCATCCTGCCGCACCGATGGGTGCAGCGAGGACGCTTGCTGCTCGTTCCTCGCCGGGCCGATGGCGGCGTTGATGGAGAACGACGAGGTGGCCCATCGACGGGAGTCGTCTGAGCAACGCGGGTGGTGAAGGTAGCCCGACGCTCAGCTCGAGCGCGGCGAGCGTCCGCCATGGATACGGCGGAGCGACGGAGCGACGAATCGATGAAAGGGAAGCTACGGCACACCCCTACCTGGCGCGCCAAATGTCGGATGTGGGGTTCCGGCAAAACCCTTAAGGTTCGAACTCTGGGGTGCGCGCGTAGTTCTTTCCCTCCTACCGATCCACGCCCTAGCTCGCTAAGATCTGATGGACAAACTCGACCAACTCGCAACACAGAAAGACACGAGATCTATATCGGTTCAGGCCACCGTTGTGGTGTAATACCCTGCTCCAGTGTGTGGTGGTGGATTGCCTCTTGAGCTAATGATGAATAGTACAAGGGGAAGAACAGCCTCCTGAGATTGAGGTGTTCTTGTGCTCTGTGGACTTGTGGATCAGAACTCGATCTGTTTCCCCTTCTCTCCCCTCTACTGCGGTGGCTAGCTCTACTTATATAGGCCCTGGTCCTCTCCCCAAATAATGAGCGGGAAGGGAGCCAACAACTGCGAGCAAATTTGAAGGGGGACAGCTAGTACAAGCTATACTGACAAAAGTGGTCTTCGCTTGCTAAAGGCTCTTGTGATGACGCCGTCTTGGGCTCCACGGTGATCTCCGCACTGTCGTCCTGCTGGTCTTGGTCTCGTTGCACCGATATGGAAACCTTTGCCTGATGCCTTAGTACTCCGCGCCTGCGCCCGCCTCCTTAGCACCAAAGAGGAAACAAGGACGCTGCGCGTGCTGAAGCCTGCCTGGTGTCAGTCGTCACGGCTCACGTCAGGAGAGCCTCGTGAGGTTCGCCCTGCCTTGATATCTTTGCTCCTCGTGAGCCTTCCTGGCTAGGCCGCTCCTGAGGAAGTCTTGCATCGTCCGCCCCGCGAGGCTTGGCCCCTCGCGAGTGTCTTGATTGCCTTGTCGATGAAGATGGGCCATACGGCCCGCTAGCTTAGCCATGCCATGGGCCGCAAGCAGGCAAGTCTGGGGACCCTCATTCCCAAAACACCAACAGTAGCCCCCGGACCCAAGGCGTGCTCGGGCTTGGCTTCGAGGCGAATCGAACGGTCAAGTACGGAGCGCTGCGGGACCAACACTACAAAAAAAACACTTCCGTGATGATACGTGTTTGTCAGAGTAGGTCGCTTTTTTTGTCATGCATGTACATCCATAACAAATTTATGACAGAATCAAGACAGTCATACCTGTGCTGTCGTAGAAGTGTTCCATGACATTGCCAAAATTATCATCACGGAAGTGTCCACTTCCATGAAGATAAATCGCGCGTCAGAGAAGTGCTTTCGTCAAGGGTGACCGACCCGTTAACAGCCACGTCCAATGCCGATTTTCCACGTGTAAAATTCTCATTGGCTGACGGATCCAACGGGCGAGATGGGCCTATGATATGTTGACACGTGGACCGGGCCAAAAGTGGCCCACAAAGATTAAATGGGCCGGCCCAACCGAAGGCCCATAAGATTTAGTGGACCATAATGGGCCGGCCCAGCTAAAGGCCCACAAAATTTAGCGGACCATAATGGGCCGGCCCAGCTAAAGGCCCACACGATTTTGCAGACAATAATCGGTCGGCCCAGCTAAAGGCCCACAAGATTTTCCGGACCATAATGGGCCAGGCCAGCTAAAGGCCCACAAGATTTTGCCGACCATAATGGGCCGGCCCAGCTAAAGTCCCAACATTCTCTGTCAAATCGGCCCATCAACGGCCTGTCCTAAACTTGTCATCAACGCAGCCCATGGTCACTTCTGGCCGTTAATAGTCCGCTAAGTAAATGGGCCGAATTACGGCCCGGTGTATATCCAGCCTGTTAAAGGTCCGGCTTCATTTGGGCCCATTTACAGGCCATCAAAACTTTTGGCCCATAAACGACTGTGAAGGATTTGGATCATATTCGGCCATGTCTGACATTCGGCCTGTTAGAGGCCCACTATAGCTTTGGGCCACTTTTGGCTTGTTGTCATTTTCGGCCTGTTAAAGCCGGACGTAAACCATGGGCCATATGTGGCCCAATGTCATATCGGGCCCATTAACGGCCTATATAGAAATAACGATAATCTAGCCCGATCGAAGTTCCGGCCTGTTAAAGGCCCGTGTATTAGGTCGGCGCATTTACGGCCCGTCCGAATTTCGTCCTGTTAAAGTCCAGTGGGTTATTTGGCACAATGAGGGCCCAATCTCACTTTCGGTCTATTAAAGGTCCATGTATTTTATGGGCTCAAGATATTTACACCTGTAAATGGCCTATTTTTACTTGAGGGCCCAGATTATGTTTAGGCCTGTTAAAGGCCCACTATGGGCACAGGCCTACCAGAAAAATATGAAAGCTTGTGCTGATTTAGGCCCAAATATTTTTAGTGGGCTACATGCCAATTTCGGGACGTAATCATTTTTAGCCCAATTGGAATGGCCCGACGAATTTTGGCTTGTTGGGCTCCTACGAAGCTTTCAGCCGATTACATTACTAAGATAAACCTACACTATACAAAAATAGCGTCGTAAATACTGCAGCTTGAGGCAGCAGCATAAATGTTGTATCACAACAAAATAAATTCCAACCATACAACAAAAGGCCTGTTGGCATAAAGTTTACAGTCCTTCCAGATAAAAGCACCATCAAATGTATAGAAGCATAGATCATTTGACCTGAGTGCTAATGTTTCAGGCTGTAGAATCTGATGGAGCAACACGATCTCCACCTTTTTTCTGCCATTGCTCTTGAACAACAAAACGAATGTCTGATAGTCTGGTTTCAAAACCATTCATATCTTGACGACATTTCTCAACCACTATTCTTGTTTCCGAAACAACGTCCATTAGGGATTGGACTTGTGTCTGGAGCACAGATATATCACTCTGTCTAGCAGGAAGATTTCGTTCAGTAGGCGATTTGGAAGAGGTTTCCTTGACAACCAACCCAGAATTACGTAGGAAGGTGCTTTTTGCACTGTTAGTGGAGAGATACTGACGCACTGCAGCAAGAGGTGACATTGTGCCTGTAGTAGCCTCATCACCTTCAGGTGGTTGTGGCTGTTCAATCATTTGTTCCATAGCTTCCTGAAAGTTTGAAATTGTAGATTAGTGTACGAGATAAGTTACTAATGAGACAAAAACAAACAAAGTAGTTTAAACGTTTATACATAACTTATTTTGGTGAACTACTGTAATACATTAGCATGTATTGTAGTGCCACCTACATAATAAAATCACTTTTGGAACATATGTCCATGTAGCATGCCTACTGTATTGTCTATTTCCTCACATTCATTGACATCTAAGGATAAATAGACATGGTTTAAAGTAGGATGAACATAGTATGACATCATTCATATCATGGGCAAACAGATATAAAACAAACAGGCTATTTTATCATTGTGTGCGCACGTGAACATAACAACTAGATTACAGATCAAGACCAAAAGAATATCCTTCATCTCTTTTAAACCATGTAAGGTGAAATGATACGTTAAGACAACTGTGAATAAAAGTGAACAGAGTAACTGACATTGGCTGCAAACCAAGTAGTTAAATGAACACATCACAATACCAATCAATTCAAGGCAGCAGGAGTAAGGACTTACAACAGCGGCTTGAACTGGTGTGCTCATGCCCTTCATCTTGCTGGTGTGGCAATCCTTGAAGATTTGCACTGCATTCGGTTCAGATTCTTTTTGGTCTGCACGGGATTTCCTCTGTATTTGGAACAAGTCAATATAGATACGATAATATGGCACAAAAAAAGAAGGAAGTAGCAGCTATTTACAAGAGCCTCGCAGTGTGCAATATAGCTACGAGATCCTGTGGTCTGTTGGAATTTCACTTTAGAACGGTTGGTTTTGTTCTTCAAACAGTTAGCCTAGAAGAAGATACACTTGTAAGGCACATACATAAATACAAGTTCAATATGTGGTCTGATCAAATACATATAGCCTACCTGATACTTTGGATCAGACCAGTGTTTAACAAGGGTTGTCCAGTCTTCATCAGTAATATATTCCACTGGAGATGTTTGGGCGATTTCATTGTTAGCCTTGCCTTCAAAGTGAGATTTTCTAAGGTGGTACTGATACTGTCACAGAGCAGACTGAAAAACATGAGTGCATGCTTGTCTGGTTGCATCATCTTTCGGATCCAACTTGAACCTCATCTGTTGAAAAACGAATGTGAGTCTTATTAGGAGGAAGCTAGAAAGTATGGGACAGAGCAAGACAATATTACTAATTGCGATGAATAACATTACTTACGGATAAATGGTCAAGGAAGGTGTTAAACTGGGTATTGTCTTTCTCATTCCTGTACTGGATCCACGTTGGGAGGATACGTGCATGACACCTAACGGCAACGGCTGCCTCTGATACTAACTTGGCTGACCTGTAGCATCACGTGGCCTTTTTAAACCTGCCTCAAAAGGGATCTCCATTCTTCCTCCTTTAGATTTTGTTAATCTGTCAAGCATTATCCCTGATGTCTCTTTCCGCTTGCGCCGTGGTGCTAGTTCAACAACGAATATGGAAAGTGTTAGTGTACATCAAACTGTGAGAGTACATATAAACGAGCATGCAACTGCAACTTGACTCGGTCAGGTACCGTCTTGGTGTTGATGCTCATGAGGTTCATCTGATCTTGCCAAGTCATGTTGTGTCAGCAGTGCTTCGGAAGTAGTGTTAGGTGTGAAGGCAGCTTGGGAACTGGCCAGTTCCGGAGCAAACGAACGACTAACTGGTTGAGATGCTGGTATAGTTGAAGCGGATGTTGCAGCTGGTGGAGCAGGTGATACTGTGTTTGTAGATTTAGCCGGTGGACTTGGACCTTCTACTGCACTATAAGTACCAGCAGAATCTCGACGGCAGAACCTTTTCCGTTTCACCCGACGAGTAACAACACTCCCTACTATATTATTTTCCTTGCTCTTTTTTGACTTTGCCATGTCAAGCTGTACCCACAACACAAAAGAATAAAATCACTCTTCAGAACTCATTGATGCATGATACAGACAAGCAATACTTTGATGTAAGACAACCGTATGAGGATGGAATATGTAAGAAAAATAGGACGGCATGACATATTCACAGCTACGATGTGCAAACTAAGCAGAAGGATTTTCAAGAAAATAGAAGTAATGCAAGCTAGACACCATATGAAAGATGCAACCAATATTACTCTGCCAAGTTAAAAGTGTCGTGTCATAAGTGGCAATTCGAAAAATTAGAAGCAGTACAACGTAGAAATCAATGCAAGATGCAACCACTATCAAACTGCCATGTTAAGAGCGTCCAACCATGAGTGACTGATGCGAGATACACAACAGCAGTACTTTGATGTAAGAACATGGTATTATAGATAGATGCAGTGTATTCTAGACACAGAAAGCCATGTCATATGCACATGTATAACGTATAAACTCAGCAGGTGCAATTTAATCAAAATAGAAGAAATACAGGCTAGACAACATATGCAACATGAAACCAATTATCACACTGTCAACTTAGAGCAAGCACCTGCGATGGTGGAGTACGGGAGATGAACTCATCATGTAGACTTGGGACTTCAACTTCATTAGCAGTAGCAGTGGCAAATCTAGAGAGTCTCTGTTTGCGTCGGTGCGGAGGACCACCAAATCCCCTAACTTACTCTTTTCCTTCCTATTTTCTGATATTGCCTTATGAAGTCAAAACCACAAGAAGATGAGTAAAATTAGCTCCGCATAACTGGTTGATGCATGATACAAACGAACACTACTTTGATGTAAGGCAAGCGCAGGATAGGAGTATAGAATATATACAAAAAAACATCATTTCATATTCACACATACGATAGCGTATGTTATGGGTAAGTAATCGTTGCAGGTATAAGTTGTAAGCTACGCAGATGCAATTCAACATAATCAGAAGCAATACAAACTAGACATCATACGGAAAACGCAACCACGTATAACAGTTCCAAGTAAGAGCAAGCACCTGAGATGGTGGAGTAGGGGAGATGTGCTCATCATGTACATGTATGTTCTAGAAACAGGAACACGTGTCATATTCACAGGCATTATGTGTAAAGTAAGCAGATGCAATTCAAGTTAGAAGCAATACAAGCTAGACATCATACGCAACATGCAACCACATATAATAGTGTCAAGTTAGAGCAAGCACCTGTGATGGTGGAGTAGGGGAGTCATCATCTACACAGCTATGTGGACTATCCAGCCTTCTGTTGTCTTGCGAATCTTGTTGGGAGGATGGCAGAGTAGAATCTGTAGAGACCCCCTGTTTGAGTTGCTCCGAAGGACCACCATCATCCACTGCCGGACTAATTTCCTTCAGCTGTAATGATTTTGCATTGTGAAGTCAAACCGATAAGAAAAAGGGATTAGAAACACTGCAAGACACCATATGGAAGGTGCAATCAATATCACTCTGCCAAGTTAAAACTGTCTCGTCATAGGTGGCGTTCATCAAACTAGAAGCAATACATGCTAGAAATCATATTCAAGACGCAAACCAATATCACACTGCCAACTTAAAGGTGTCCCATCATAAGTGACTGATATAGGATACACAAGAAGAGTAGTTTCATGTTAGAACATGGTGTGATAGACAGATATAGTATGTACCAAAAACAGGAAAGCGTGTCATATTCACATGTATCATGTGTAAGCTAAGCAGATGCAGTTTACACTAACTAGGAGCAACACGAGCTAAACACCATATGCAACATGCAACCAGATATCACACTGCCAAGTTAGAGCAAGCACCTTGGATGGTGGAGTAGGGGAGCGGAGACTTGGACCTTGTAATGCACTATCAGTACAAGGAGAATCGGTACAGATGCTCCGTTTACGTTGCTGCAGAGGACCACCATCATCGCCTTCCTTACTCTTTTCCTTCCTCTTTCTTGATTTTGCCTTGTCAAGTCAAACCCATAAGAAAAAGGAATAAAATTTCCTCTTCAGAACTCATTGATGCATGATACTGACGAACACTACTTTCATGTAAGGCAGTCGCATGATAGGAGGATGAAATATGTATGAAAAACAGGACGACGTGACATATTGACAAGTATGATGTATAAAGTGTAAACTAAGCACAAGGTGCTTGAACTTGTTAGAATCGATGCAAGCTAGAAACCATATGAAAGATGAAACCAATATCACTCTGCCAAATTAAAAGGGTGCCCTAACAAATGTATTTGACCAAATTAGAAGCAATACATGGCAACATGCTAGAAATAATATGCAATATGCAACGAATAAAGGTGACTCATCATAAGTGATTGATGCAGGATACAGAAGAGAGGTAGTTTCATGTAAGAACAAGGTTAACACATAGATGTAGTGTGTACCAAAAATAGGAAGGCATGTCATATTCACAGGTATAGTGTGTAAACTAAGCAGATGCAATTTACCCTAATTAGAAGCATTACAAGCTAGACACCGTATGCAACATGCAACCACATATCACAATGCCAAGTAAGAGCAAGCACCTGCGATGGTGGTGTGGGGGATTGCGGTGATCAACTAGAGAGCTACGTTGACTATCTTCATTTAGCCTTGCTGTTTCTTGAGAATCATGTGGGGAGGATGACACTGCACTCTTTAAACGAGTATGGGGTCTCACAGTAACCCACCCAGGTGACTGTCTCATCATAAGTGATTGACGAGGGATACAAAAGAGCATTAGTTTGATGTACGAACATGGTTATTAGACATATGTAGTATGTATCGAAAACAGGAAGGCATGTCATTATCAAAGGTATAATGTGTAAAGTAAGCAGATGCAATTTAACCAAATTGGAAGCAATACAAGCTAGACACCATATGCAACATGCAACCACATTTGACAGCGCGAAGTTAAAGCAAGCACCTGGGATGGTTGTGTGTGGCAATTGAGATCATCAACTGTAGAGCTACGTTTACTGTCTCCAACTGCTGACACTGCACCCGTTAGAGCGCTGGAACGCTTAGTGCTTATCTTCGAATTACACTGGAGCAACTTCTGTCTTTTCTTTTCTGCATTCATCAACACTACGTCAGAGTCTGAAATACCCATGCATAAAAAAACAATAGTGTGAGTATGGGTGAAGTGTGTGCACAATTAGTACAGTGTAAAGGTAGCAGATAGCAGGTCGGTGAGAAATAAATGACGGGAGACATATGATAGCTCAACAACATGCATGGCACACTAAATTACTACAAGATTGTATGAAAATAACAATCGACTAAAAGCACATAGGTCAGTCCATTTTTTTCTGCATCGTCCGATGTACAAAGAACAGGCAGATCGCCTTCATCTACCTCCAGCCAGTCAGTGTTGACGATCTTCCTCGAAACGCCAGCGACCATCGGCCCAGTATTCCTCCCCTGCCTGCGCCCTCCCCTCGACCTCACCGCACCGCCGTGCTTGGCACCGCCCCCCGGCCATCCATTCAAGCCCCGCCGACCTCCAGATCAGGCGCAAGCAGCTCCTACGCCCCACACCCCGCTTCCCCGGGGAGCGGGCGGACTAGGTGCTCCGCACGCCTTAGCGGGTGCTGCTTCTTTTAATTGCGGTTCGACTGACCCTGAATTGAAATCCAGGCGGGCTATTGACCTCTAGCAAAGGTGAAATGGTAAAAGGGAGGAAACCTTGTGCATTTAGTATCACGAAGAAGATGCAGTAACAAGCGCTCAACTAGTTTCTTTCGTGGGATGAATACGGTGTGAGCGGAGACGTAAGATTTGCACGAATATCGTAAGAGGAGTACCTCTTTCTGCTGGCAGTGTTGTGTCCTCCTTCTGTTTTTCCGATTATCTTCTTGTTGTTCGCCGGAAACCAGTAGTTGTGGAGGACGGTGCAGCCTTGGACGAACCAATGGACAAGTTGTTGAGTGTGGTGCGGTGGCCGTCTGTCGGCGGCGGGGAAGCAGATCCGAGGCGGCGAACGACAGAGTAGCGGGAACAGCTCCGGTGCGGTGGACGGTTGCGACAGTGGAGCCGCGGCATTGAGGCGCAGGACGGCGTGGTCGGAGTGGTTCTGGTACGGCGAACGTCGGCGTCGGCGTCATGGAGGCAGCTCTGCCTCGGCTTCAGCTGCTAAGTCCTTGAGGGCGTTGCGGTTGCGGTTGCGTTGGACGACGACGTCGGGGTACCGGCTCCGGCATGATGGAGGAGGGCGGCGGTGGATTGGCCGCTATGGGGTGGAGGACGGAGGAGACTGGGGTTTCGCGGCTGGTGGAGAGGGTGTTTTCGCGCCCATGGAGTATGAATGGGGAAACAGAGGGAGGCGGGGAACTAAGGGGGAAGAATGTTTCGGTTTGAGACGCGCTTGTTTGAAATTTGGGGAAAGTTACAAACTTTCCCCCTGAGGGAGTCCTGGATTAGGGGGTGTTCGGATAGCCGGACTATACCTTCAGCCGGACTCCTGGACTATGAAGATACAAGATTGAAGACTTCGTCCCGTGTCTGGATGGGACTTTCCTTGGCGTGGAAGGCAAGCTTGGCGATGCGGATATTTAGATCTCCTACCATTGTAACCGACTTTGTGTAACCCTAGCCCTCTCCGGTGTCTATATAAACCGGAGGGTTTTAGTCCGTAGGACACAACTCCAACATACAACAATCATACCATAGGCTAGCTTCTAGGGTTTAGCCTCCTTGATCTCGTGGTAGATCTACTCTTGTACTACCCATATCATCAATATTAATCAAGCAGGACATAGGGTTTTACCTCCATCAAGAGGGCCCGAACCTAGGTAAAACTTCGTGTCCCTTGTCTCCTGTTACCATCCGCCTAGACGCACAGATCGGGACCGCCTACCCGAGATCCGCCGATTTTGACACCGACATTGGTGCTTTCATTGAGAGTTCCTCTGTGTCGTCGCTTTTAGGCCCGATGGCTCCTTTGATCATCAACGACAATGCTGTCCAGGGTGAGACTTTTCTCCCCGGACAGATCTTCGTCTTCGGCGGCTTCGCACTGCGGGCCAATTCGCTTGGCCGCCTGGAGCAGATCGAAAGCTACGCCCCTGGCCATCATGTCAGGTTTGGAAGTTTAAACTACACGGCTGACATCTGCGGGGACTTGATCTTCGACGGATTCGAGCCACAGCCAAGCGCGCCGCACTGTCTCGATGGGCACGATCTAGCTCTACCGCCGAACAATGTCCTGGAGGCCGCACGCGCATTGGTTCCGACCCTTAATTCGGAGCCGGCTGCGCCGATCGAGGATGAGCGGTTGGACGCCACCTCGGGGGCTGCAATCTCAAAGGCGATCGAGCCGAACACCAGCCCCGCACTCTGCATGGCTTGTGACTCCAAGGAGCCGGATTCCTCTCCAGAATTCGGGCCCCCCGCGCCCCTGCCGATCGAATCCGATTGGGCGCCGATAATGGAGTTCACCGCCGCGGACATCTTTCAGCACTCGCCCTTCGGCGACATCCTGAATTTGCTAAAGTCTCTCTCTTTATCAGGAGAGCCCTGGCCGGACTACGGTCAGCAAGGTTGGGATACGGACGATGAAGAAATTCAAAGCCCACCCACCACCCACTTTGTAGCCACTGTCGATGATTTAACCGACATGTTCGACTTCGATTCCGAAGACATCGACGGTATGGACGACGATGCAGGAGACGAACAAGAACCAGCACCTGTAGGGCGCTGGAAGGCCACCTCATCATATGACATATATATGGTGGACACTCCAAAAGATGGAGATGGCGATGGAACAGCGGGGGATGGCACCTCTAAGAAACAGCCCAAGCGCCGGCGTCAGCGGCGCCGCTCTAAATCCCGCCAAAGCAAAAATGGTGATTCCGGCACGGGAGATAATACTACTCCGGATAGCGCCGAAGAACACCCCCTCCAGCAAAATCCGGCACAGGAAGATGGAGAAGCCAGCCCTCATGAGAGAGCTGCAGACCGAGGGGTTGAGTATGATAACTATATGCCTCCCTTCGAAGACGAGGCAAGCCTCGACGATGACGAATTCGTCGTGCCATCAGATCCCGTCGAACAAGAGCGTTTTAAACGCAGGCTTTTAGCCACGGCAAGCAGCCTCAAGAAAAAGCAGCAACAGCTTAGAGCTGATCAAGATTTGCTAGCTGACAGATGGACTGAAGTCCTTGCGGCCGAAGAGTATGAACTCGAACGCCCCTCCAAGCATTACCCAAAGCACAGGCTGCTACCCCGATTAGAGGAGGAAGCACCTACATCACCAGCGCATGACATGGCCGACCGGCCAACTCATGGCCGTGACAGAGAGGCCTCGAGGCCCTCCACTCAAGCCATGCCCCGACGCCGCTCACAACATGCTAAGGCACGGGAAAACGCGCCAGACCTGCGAGATATACTGGAGGACAAGGCAAGGAAAACAAGATCGATCTAAGGATCGCGCGGGCGCCCCACGACACGTGATGGTGATCGTCACTCCGGATACAATAAATCCGGCCGGGCCGAACACAATAGACAAAGCTCCTTTGAGCTGCGTCGTGATATAGCCCAGTATAGAGGCGCCGCACACCCACTATGCTTCACAGATGAAGTAATGGATCATAAAATCCCTGAGGGCTTTAAACCCGTAAACATTGAATCATACGATGGCACAACAGATCCTGCGGTATGGATCGAGGATTATCTCCTTCATATCCACATGGCCCGCGGCGTTGATCTACACGCCATCAAATACCTCCCGCTCAAACTTAAGGGACCGGCCCGACATTGGCATAACAGCTTGCTAGCAGATTAAATCGGTTCTTGGGAGGACCTGGAAGCCGCATTCCTCGACAAATTCCAGGGTACCTATGTGCGACTACCGGACGCTGATGACCTAATCCACATAATTTAGCAGCTAGAGGAATCGGCCAGGCAATTCTGGATGCGGTTCCTAACAAAGAAAAACCAAATAGTCGATTGTCCGGACGCAGAGGCACTAGCGGCCTTCAAGCATAATATCCGTGACGAGTGGCTCGCCCGGCACCTGGGACAAGAAAAGCTGAAATCTATGGCAGCCCTTACGACACTCATGACCCACTTCTGCGCGGGAGAAGATAGCTGGCTAGCTCGCAGTAACAACTTAACCAAGAGCCTTGGTAATTCGGATACCAAGGACAAAAGTGGCAGGTCGCACCGGAACAAGCAAAAACGCCGCGTTAACAGCGACAGCAACGAGGATACGTTAGTCAATGTTGAATTCCGAGGCTACAAATCCGGTCAGCGGAAAAAGCCATTCAAAAGAAATACTCAGGGCCCGTCCAGTTTGGACCGAATACTCGACCGCTTGTGCCAGATACATGGCACCCCCGAAAAGCCAGCCAATCACACCAACAGAGATTGTTGGGTGTTCAAGCAGGCAGGCAAGTTAAATGCCGAAAACAGAGACAGGGGCTGAATAGCGAGGATGAGGAGGAGCCCAGGCCGCCGAACAACAACGGACAGAAGGGCTTTACCCCACAAGTGCGGACGGTGAACATGATATACGCAACCCACATCCCCAAAAGGGAGCGGAAGCGTGCGTTACGGGTCGTATACGCACTGGAGCCAGTCGCCCCAAAGTTCAACCCATGGTCCTCCTGCCTGATCACTTTTGATCGAAGGGACCACCCCACTAGCATCCGTCATGGCGGGTTCGCCGCATTGGTTCTTGAACCAATCATTGACGGATTTCATCTCACAAGAAGCCTTATGGACGGCGGCAGCAGCCTGAACCTGCATTACCAGGATACAGTGCGGAAAATGGGCATAGATCCCTCAAGGATCAAGCCCACCAAAACGACCTTTAAAGGCGTCATACCAGGTGTAGAGGCCAACTGTACAGGTTTAGTCACACTTGAAGTGGTCTTCGGATCTCCGGATAACTTCCGAAGCGAGTAGTTAATCTTCGACATAGTCCCGTTCCGCAGTGGCTATCACGCACTGCTCGGGCGAACCGCATTCGCAAAGTTCAATGCGGCACCGCACTATGCATACCTCAAGCTCAACATGCCTGGCCCTCGAGGAGTAATCACGGTCAATGGAAACACCGAACGCTCCCTCCGAACGGAGGAGCACACGGCAGCACTCGCAGCAGAAATACAGAGCAGCCTCTCTAGGCAATTCTCCAGTCCGGCCTTCAAAAAGCCGAACACTGTCAAGCGCGCCTGGAGTAACCTACAACAAGACCGCCTGGCACGTTCCGAGCCAGCGTAGCAATGCGGCCCCAACCCTAGCCCTCGCGATATAGCGAAACCAGTGCTTCGCGTACATAACTACGCTCTCGAAATACCATGCGCACAGGGGGAGGGGCACTATCACGGCACGCCCGAAATACGGCTTAAACCGCACCAGGGGCTGCCGGATTCTTTTTAAATTTTCTCTTACTTTCAGGACTCCATACTTCGGACGACCTGTTCGGCAATTCAACTGCCGCACAAACGATGCGAGATCCAGGAAAGTAGACAAGCCATGCCGCATTATGGAACTCCCAGGTGGTCTCTATTACGAGCAGTATACCTGTTTTGAATACAATTTCGTGGCCTGTCCCTGGCCAGGACATGTTAAATAGTCCAATTTATTTTGCTTATCGCACTATTTGTATCGTTCTGCTTTGATAGCAGCTTTTCTATAAACAATGCATAGCTTTTGTCTATTTTTCGCATTATCCTCTTTTTATATATATATGTTTATTAATGACATGTTGCACCCGTACATTGTGGTACGGCAAAATACGCCAGGGGCTTCAATACCCCTCAATATGGTGTGAGAAGTCCGAACACTTTCACAAGTGCGGCACCCCGAACTTATAACACTATATGCATCGGCTCCGAATCATGATTTGGGTCAATAGTTGGGTTTGCCCGGCTCCTATGTTTTGGTGCCTTACGTTCCGCTATATCGGCTAAGGTAGCACTAAGAGAACTACTGCGATTGTGCCCCAGTTGAGCTAGGCTGAGCACCTCACTAGAGAAAGCTAAAACTGACAATCATGATGAGGCGAGAGACCGGTCGCTATTCGAGAGGTTTTTCGAGTCCTTAAAGACTTATGCCGCGTAGAGCGAGGAACCGGCTTCGTCCGGCCAAGGCGTGGATAGCGCCCCGAACTCGGTCTTCCGAATACCAGGGGCTTCGCCGAAATTTAAAATTATAGAGTTCTATGGCTAAGTGAGAGTGTTCAAGCATTATAGTCTGATTGCCTTGTTCGTTGTGCTGAGCGCCTCCCTCGAAGGACCCAAACATGGGAAAAAGAGCGCTCAGGTTTATCCCGAACACCCCAGCACTAGTGGCATGGGGGCAGAAGCCGACGACTGGCCATCTCTCAATTTTTTGATAAACGGCCGCACAGAAAGTAATATTTTAAATTTAACAAGCATTGCTTAAGCGCATATGAACAAGTTTTCAGCGCACAGGATACCACGAGCGAGTTCATTCAAAAATTACATCCTTGGTACATTCATCCGCCATAAGGCGGGCACCCGCCAGAACATCCTTATAATAGTTCTAGGGCTTGCGATGCTCCTTCCCCGGCGGCAGCCCGTCCCTCACAATCTTCTCACCGTCCAGCTTACCCCAGTGCACCTTGGCACGGGCAAGGGCCCTATGGGCACCTTCGATGCAGACGGAGCGCTTGATGACCTCGAGCCTTGGACAGGCCTCCACCAGCCGCCGCACCAGTCCGAAGTAGCTCCCAGGCAGGGCCTCTCCTGGCCACAGCCGAAATATGAAGCCCTTCATGGCCTGTTCGCCCACCTTGTGGAGCTCGACCAGCTGCTTCAGCTGGTTGCTCAAGGGCACAGGGTGTCCGGCATTAGCGTACTGAGACCAGAACACCTTCTCCGTCGAGCTCGGCCTTGGGCGGGCTTGGTAGAATGCGGCGCATCAGATACGCTGCGGGGAAGATCTGCGAATGCCCCTGGAGAACTCCGGATTCGGGTAAGTAACAAGTAGTTTACTTTTATATGTCTGCTTTGCATAAAGAATGCCTTACCCGCCGCTATCTTTTTCACCGCCTCCAACTCTTGGAGGGCCTTCTGGGATTCGGCCTTGGCAGACTTGGCAGTTTCAAGGGCCGCCGCGAGCTCGGACGCTTGCGTCTTCGAGTCAAGCTCCAAACTCTCATGTTTTTTCATGAGAGCCTGAAGCTCGTGCTGCACCTCGCCGACCTGGGCCTCAAATTTCTCTCGCTCGGTGCGCTCCGTGGCCACTCTCTTCTCAGCCTCGGACAGCGCCTGCTTGACGGTCGCCACCTCAGTCGTGGCCCCTACAATAAGCAGTACAATCCTGTCATTTTTTGCAATTGCATCTTTTATATATATATATATATTCTTCTATAAGGTATCTCTTACCATCCTTCTCCTCGAGCTGCCGTTTGGCAAGGCCGAGCTCTTACTCGGTCTGCTCGACGCCCTGCTTCAGGGCACCCACCTCCGCGGTCAGTGCGGCGGTGGCTAGCAGCGAAGCCTGCATACGCATATTGACTCTTTTTTGTTAGACTCCTGCGAAATTTAATAGATCCTCTATTCGGCTTTTCTTTCCGAACGCCAAACAGAGCATCAGGGGCTACTGTCTATGCGGTAATATTTTTACATATTTTTACTCACCTCAAAGCCTGTTAGAAGGCTGGCACAAGCTTCAGTCAGTCCGCTCTTGGCGGACTAATTCTTCTGGATCACCGTACTCATAATAGTACGGTGCTCCTCGTCGATGGAGGCACCGTTAAGCACCTCCAGCAGATTGTCCGGCACCTCTGGTTGGACGGAGGCTGCCGGCTCACAAGGCTTGCTCCTCTTAGAAGGAGTTTGCCTACCGCGGTCCGGAACTGTTGAAGATTCTGGCGCGGTGTCCGGCTCAAAGCCGGACTTGGAGCCCCGGGGGGTCTTTCCCCCTTTACTCCTGGAGTCCGGGAGGTCGCCTCGCGGCTCCTCCAGGACCACCTCCTCTTGCCCCGGAGCTTGTCACGACGCCACTTCGGCGTCGTCCGCAGTGCGGGGGGAGGCAGCGGGCGGAACTGAGTTCACGTCCGATGAATCCAGGGAGCCGCTCGACGACTCGTCGAGCCCAGCCTTGGGCGGGCTGCATGGTTATATTCGACATTAGGGAAAGTTGTGCAACAAAGGAATATTATGAGTTACTCTGGTATCCGAATACATACGATTTCGCCGGACGCTTGGCCCTGTCCGGCCACTCCTCTTCGTCGTCTTCGGTGTCGGCGGAGTAGTCCGGAGGAAGGGTTTTCCCCTTCTTGGACCCTTCGGCCTCCCCTGTTGGGGCGGCCTTCCTCTTCTTTCCTCCCCCGCTGGAGGGGGAGAGGATTCTTCTTTCTCCTCCTCGTCTTCATGGGAGGAGTGCGTCTCGGATTCGTCGGACGACGAGTCCGACACCACCATATGCCGGGAACTCTTTTGAGTCCCCGTGGCCTTCTTCGTCTTGGCCTTCTTCTCCGGCACCACGTAAGGTGCCGGAGCCAGCAGCTTCGATAAACGAGCGTCTGCTGGGTCTTCGGGCAAAGGAGCCGTACAGTCGACCTGTCCGGACTTCACCTGCCACGCCTGTTTAAGGTAAGGAAGTTTAGATCCCGCATAAAGTCAAACTATGGAAAACTCACATCCTGTGAAAGGTAAAAATAACTTACCTCGTCAGCGTGACGCTGCGAGCTGAATCCGCTATCCTCGGAGGCGGACGCGGGAGCCTCGGCGCCTTTGAAAAGCACCTTCCAGGCGTCTTCGTGCATCGTATCGAAGAGCCTATTCAGGGTTTGGTGCTGTGTCGGGTCGAACTCCCACAGATTGAAGTCCCGTTGTTGACACGAGAGGATCCTGTGGACGAGCATAACCTGGACTACATTGACAAGCCTTAGCTGCTTGTTCACCAGGACTTGGATGCATTTTTGTAGTCCGGTCACCTCTTCTTTGTAGCCCCACGATAGGCCCGTCTCTTTCCAGGACGTGAGCCGCGTGGGGGGTCTGGACCAGAACTCAGGGGCTGCAATCCATTCCAGATCGCGCGGCTCGGTGATGTAAAACCACCCTGACTGCCACCCCGTCAAGGTCTCCACGAAGGAGCCCTCGAGCCATAGGACGTTGGCCATCTTGCCCGCCATGGCGCCTCCGCACTCCGCCTGGTTGCCACGCACCACCTTTGGCTTGACGTTGAAGGTCTTGAGCCAGAGGCCGAAATGGGGGAGGATGCAGAGGAAAGCCTCGCACAGGACGATAAACGCCGAGATGTTGAGGATGAAGTTCGGGGCCAGATCATGGAAATCCAGGCCATAGTACAACTTGAGCCCCTGGACAAATGGGTGGAGAGGAAAGCCCAGTCCGCGGAGGAAGTGGGGAAGGAATACAACCCTCTCATGGGGCCCTAGGGTGGGGAGAAGCTGCCCCTTTTCAGGGAGCCGGTGCGCGATGTCTATGGACAAGTATCCAGCCTTCCTCAGCTTTTTTACATGGCCCTCCGTGTTGGAGGAGACCATCCACTTGCCTCCCGCTCCAGACATTGCTGGAGAAGGTCGAGGTGGGAAGTGCGGGCTTGGGCGTTGGAGCTCGGGTGCGCAGAAGATGGATAGGCAAAGGAGGAAGAAGGCGTAGGTAAAAAGGTGGATTCTTATCCCCTTATATGGGCGGATGCGGCTATGCGTCCCCACCAGCCTGGTAAAACTCGCTTGCCTCCCAAGCGCCGTGATAGATGGCGCGGTTGGGTTACCCACGTCCTTATTGATGAGAATCCCGTAAATGGGGGACACGATCTCTGCTTTGACAAGACGTGCCAAGGAAACCGCCTCGCAAAACACGCTGAGGTGGAGAAGTGAAAACGATTCGAATAAAGGCTTGGCCGTAGTGTGATGTCACGCTATGGAATACGTCAGCAGATTAGATTTGTGTTAATATAATTCTCTCTATGGCAATATGTGGAAACTTATTTTCCAGAGCCGGACACTACTCTTAGTGTTTACAATCTTTTATGAAGAACTTGGAGGAGGAACCCGCCTTGCAATGCCGAAGACAATCTGCGTGCCGGACTCGTCGTCATTGAAGCCTGGTTCAGGGGCTACTGAGGGAGTCCTGGATTAGGGGGTGTTCGGATAGCCGGACTATACCTTCAGCCGGACTCCTGGACTATGAAGATACAAGATTGAAGACTTCGTCCTGTGTCCGGATGGGACTTTCCTTGGCGTGGAAGGCAAGCTTGGCGATGCGGATATTTAGATCTCCTACCATTGTAACCGAATTGGTGTAACCCTAGACCTCTCCGGTGTCTATATAAACCGGAGGGTTTTAGTCCGTAGGACATGACTCCAACATACAACAATCATACCATAGGCTAGATTCTAGGGTTTAGCCTCCTTGATCTCGTGGTAGATCTACTCTTGTACTACCCATATCATCAATATTAATCAAGCAGGACGTAGGGTTTTACCTCCATCAAGAGGGCCCGAACCTGGGTAAAACTTCGTGTCCCTTGCCTCCTGTTACCATCAGCCTAGACGCACAGTTCGGGACCCCCTACCCGAGATCCGCCGGTTTTGACACCAACACCCCCATCTAAAATTTCAGACATATTGCGGGTTGGGGGTAGGACAGTCATGTCAGGTGTCCCAAATGTGGGCGGGATAGATTTTGGCCGAGCGCATGGGTAGGCGCCCATGGCGTATGAATGCTTCTCTGGCGTCTTGGTGAAGTTACAAACCTACCCCAATTAAGACCTTTGGACATCGGGCCGATAGGCTACACGGGCCAGAATCAGGACAGTAATTTCCTACCATCAAAACATTAGTCTCGCGCGGTTTCGGGTGACCAGAGGCCTATTTGGCGCTTCGTTCAATATTTGGGAGCAGAAGCATTAACGTTTTCGGTTCTCTTGAACTTTGAGGATTTGTCAAACTTCACAAATCTTTACTCTTGAAAATCCTAAAGCTACGATTATTTTGGAATGGAGGGGGTACATTTGAATATACATTGTACACGAGTATATATTAAAAAATATGCAACTTACCTCAGTTCATGCATGGTTCCAGATATAATCTCCTTGGTTGCAAAAAAAAGTTAGATATGCGTATGAATATATATATATATATATATATATATATGTAGCATGTTCAAACTCACAACAAAGATTGATTCCCCCTTTTACATCTGATTTACAAATGTCATTATCTCGGGTTCAAATAGATGAATGCACTTCCTATGAATTCGAATCTTCGAAACCCCCTTTATGTTGAATTCGACATGTATTCTATTTCGTAGCTAGCAATTTGGAATGTGTCCATGCAAGTGACAAATGTATAAAGTTCTTCACACTAACAACATGGAGTGCACTAATTAATGTTTATATATGAATTGCAAAAGCATCCATTGCCTGTATTTCAAACCGCTCTCACTCTATGGATCGATAATATGAAATAAACACATGCACATGCCAGAATTCAATTGCAGTTGAAGAAAGAGCCTACTCCTGGTACTGTATATTAGTGATAGGGGTGTGTACAAAGTACACGTGAATACCAGGCATTGTGCGTGTGTGGATACTATCGACGAACTATCCCCCAAGCTTGTATAACATACTAAGGGCCTAGGATTACAAATCATATATAGTCGGCTTATCACCAGTGGGGATAGAGTCCTCCGCGACTCTGGTAGCTTCGTGTTGTACGCCGAGTCCTCGACATGGGTCTTCGTATAACACGTCTCGGTCCAACCTATATGTGGCGCAGGATGGAACCGACCCATGAGTCTTCATGTTGACCCACCACAACTAGAAATGATGTGCCCACCACACCACACACGCAACCGGCCACTAAGAGAATAAGCATATACAATAGTACAATGGTATCTAGCTCACGATACGTCTCCATATTTTGTTGATGACACTGACGGACTTTGCATTTGATGCGTGCTCCGTATTTTGTTGACGACACTTATGGTCATTGTATTTGAAGCGAAAGCACGATATGGTCACTGGACTTCAGAATAAGCTCATCACGGTCACCGCATACATTTTGTCGTGCTAACCAACATGTGGTTGGATGGTTAGAGGACAATGGTTTCTCGAGCCCACCAAGGTTAAAGTCCCGGTGCTTGCATTTATCTTGTGTTAATTTCAGTATTTTCCAGCGACATACGTTCAGTGGGAGGAGACGTTCCACTCGACTACGAGGCACCTATGGTGACTTTGTAAAACCTCAAGATCATATATGCTGGCCCACTCTCTCGAAGGTGCTCATAGGGGTCGGGTTCGCGTGTGTGCGCCTATAGCGGTGAGTGCTTGCGTGTATATATGAGCCCTTGTGTCTGTACCGTGTTAAACAAATACATATCATGATTATACGGTCACTGGCTCACTCGTACAACTCCGTATTTTGTTGATGACACAATCAATTGACCAGTCAAACGTTCCACGCGGCGTAACTAGTGTTGCACCATCGGGGCACATAACTATGGGGCCCACCTATCAGCTCGTATATGAAAGAAAGAAATGGTAGTTTGAGTCTGTACTATGTTAATAAAATAGGAGTACATTTTAGGGTGATCGTGCGGTCACTGGCTCACCATACAGATCCGTAATTTGTTGATAACACGATCAATTGACCAGTCAAATGGTGCACACTCAGCAGTGCACATTACCATAGGGCCCACCCGTCAGTGCGTATATGAAGGACAGAAATGGTAATAAATTAGTGGTCGGCGGGTATTCGAAGTCGTGAGACCTCTGGTTGGCAGTCACCGGCGGTTGGGGGCGTTCATTGGGCGGTGGGGTGGGGATCCCCGGAGAAAAAGCTCGTTGGGGGGGGGGGGGCTAGAGGGATGGCCGCTGCGGCGGTGGGGAGTGGTTTCGGGGAGGGCGGGCCGGCCGCGGGCGGCGGGGGCTGGCGGTTCGGCCGGTGGTGGCTGGCGGCTCCGGGGGTGGAGTTTGATGATAAACTGGAGGCCCTTGATTTCGTATCCAACGGCTGGAAAATCTAATGACCAGAGATGAAAAATTCAGTCGACTCACATGTAGCCTCACCCCGCACGTACACATGCACGCACGCAAGACACGCACACATGTAGGCGTGCAACACTGACACGTACACACGCACGCATGCTGGCGTGCAACACTGACACGTACACATGCACTCACGAACACACGCACGTACGCACCCGTGCATGCAACACTGAAACGTACCCTTGCATGCACGCAACACTCGCACGCCTGCATGCACACAACACACGACGCAAGTCACACGTTCAACCTATACGTGCATGCACCCTTTGTTAAGGACATGGATTGTTACGGGTATTGATCAATCTGATCTGTGATAAGCAGAACATTGATATTTGCAGCGGTCTTTATGAATCACAACGTATCAAACGGGCTATCAACATAGTAGGCTAATTTACATGAAAAAGATGACGTCACACTCAATGAACAATCATTGGTTTATGAAATGCCCGCTTCTGACCGCCCTGGCCCACCAAAGGTTCCTCTGCTGTGCGCTGCCTGCGTTGGGTCACTGACATGCAGGCCATGCACCCAAAGAGCCCACACGTCAGTGGAAGAATGGTGCGGTGCCTAGGTCAGAGTTGAGGGCGCCACTCGCAGCACACCCGGCTGAACACGCCTCCGTGCCGCATTCAAATGCCTCCATGAAACCCACCCGTGTGGAAGCCGAGAAACCCACTCTGGACACACGTCCGTTCATGACCGGGCCGGCGTTAAACGCAACGCCGGCCGAGCTCCTCCCGTCCGCCGTCTATTTAATCTCCTATTTAAACGAGGCCAAACGCCGGCCAAGAATCGCACACCTCCGCCGCTCCCCTATCTCCTCCACCATTTTGTCCACTATTACAATGGCTTACAAAGAGTAGTTATTCCGCATCCAAGCCGGCTGGGTAGCCCGCCGGATACGAGCTATCCAGCTCGCTGATCCACCTCCCTCCCCTCGCCCGACGGAGTCAGTTGCCGCCCCAAGCCGGCGCGCGGTTCAGCAACTCGCCGCTCCAGGCCAGCTCGACGAGGAGCGGCGCACGGGCGTCGTTGCTGCCGTCCACGCCGCCGCCTGGTACCGCGTCTCCATGCAAGCAGCGACAGAAGCCGGGTGCGCGGAGAGCGGCGAGTTGGTGGCCAGCGCCTCCGCATCCGCCGCCATCATCGAGGAGAAGTAGAACACGGGAGGCTGCCGCCACTTGGGTCCCATGAAGGCCACCGCGGAGGCGACGCCGGCGTACACAGCAGGTGTCTTGCCGGATCCTTTTGTTGCGAGGACCTTCGTCGACCCCGCATGGGCTCCACAGGAGAGGGCAATGTTAGGATGAACTCGAACCGATGCCGGCCATGGCGAAGTAGTCGCCAATATTTTGGCTACCCCGGGCAAGATCCAAACAGCCCCTCCCAACAGATTCAAATCCCTCATTCGTCGTGGAATTTGGCCATGTGTTGTTTTCATGGACTAGCAATATGCTCGTGCATTGCACGGAACATCAAGATGCATTTTTTTACAAACTCCCACATGCATGCAAGGGATAATTAATGTCCTCCTTTGCTAGTACCACGAGGCAAACACCATTAATATTGCATCGATTAGTGTTAGTGGCCATGTATATCTGCAAATTTTAATTTTGATAGTGGCCCCTTGTATATAAAAATGGAGGGAGAAAGATGAGAGATAAGGCGAGGAGGAGTGTGGCGTGGTGGTGACTGGTGGTCGGACTGGGCGGAGGCATGGGGATGGACGGCGCATTATGTCTAGGTTTGTATCTCTCTCTCTCACACACACACACGTAGGTGGGGGACATGCACAAAGAGAAGATGTGCACGCACGGCGCACGAACTCCCGTCTCTTTCCCAACCACACCCGCGCGGGTACACGGTGGAGCTCATTTCTGTACGAAAAAGGCAGCCCACGTGGTAATTTGGCACGTGTACTGGTTGTCCACTTGGTGGAGGGAGGATCGTCTACCACGGGTGAACAAACAAATTGCGACTTGATGCGTTATGTTAAATTAAAAAAAGAGGCAAACCATGTGGGGCCTACCTTAGAGGCAAGGCTCTATACACTGGAGTACTTTTGATGTGTCCCGTCAACTCGCAGAACCAGGAGAAGCTTGCTTAGTACGCCGTCTCCCCCGCCCACGAGCGCGGTGGCTCGCAGGATGAGGTGAACCTTGCTTACCATGCCTTACGCCCGCTCACTCGCCCACGCGCGCGGTGGCTCGCAGCCCGAGGAGAAAATTTTACTACTCCCTCCGTTTACTCCTCGTCCCTACTATGTACTTTGGTTAGTACTCCCTCCATTTACTTATACAAGGCCACTATAAAAAAAATACATTTTGCATCTATACAAGGCCACAAATAGTAATCGAGACAAAAGTTACTACTCCCTCCTTTCCAGTTTATGGCTCAATTTCAAAATCTCTCCAACCAAGGTAGACGGTGAGTGGTCGAATTAATTTCGTAGTTTGCACAAGTAATTGGTACACTCGTTTTTCTCAAGAAGTTGTGTTTACCGAGGCATTAATTAGAATGAATGCATGAATGACCACTAAATTTCCATGAACTTGTACATGCATTGGTTAGTTTCCTCTTGACACTGCTTGTGTCGGGTGATCTAACGCACCTCGAAATCCAACATGTAATGGTACTACTACTAGTATAGTAGAATTGAGACTTATCAAACGGAAAAACGGATGTTTTTTAGATGAGCCCTATAAACCCTAGTGTGTACGTACTCCGTAAAAACAGATTTTTCCAAAACTAAGTCGCTCCTTTTCATGAATTCTGTAGTAGTATACTCCTCCGTCGACGCTCCCTTTCATGAATTCTGTACTTCCTGTCGCCAACATGTGGGACATATAGCAACCGGGTCGACGTGTCAAGCACCAAATAACAGTGCAGAACAGCAGGGGGGATGCACCCCACTCATACCGGCCTAGTAGTAGTAATGAGCAATGAGACGTCAAATCACAATGCCGCACTTTCCCAGACGGACGAAGCAACCCTTATTTCACACTTCGGTTCGCCATCATCTCAAACCACGTACTAGTATCGCTTCTTCCTCAAGAGGGACACACGCATGGCCTTGGTACATCATGACACGTGGGACCGCATGACAGGCCATGCTCCCCCGCCGATCGCTCAGTAAAATCACCTCATTTTTACTATATTTCCTCCGTATCGGTTTACTACATGGCATGCATGTCGTTCTAGGTTGAGAATTTAACTGGCTATATATGTGATGAACAGTACTCTAGCCTTTTAAAAAATGTATACTTTTGTACAGTAGTACTATCGATGGATTGCACCATGGAGCAAAACTTGAAATTAAAAAAAAAGGTGGTACATATAGAGAGCGCACGTCGCCAAATTATGCATATAGTACTATTAAAAAAGCTAGTACGTGCTTAATTGGGGTGCTAAATGCAATTAAAGAAATACTAGTAGTATGTACATACTGAAGAGTTAAAGTAACGAGAAGAAACATAACATAGTTCTGCTGAGGGCTCAGCACAACACACCCCTCAAAGTAAACTAAGCACACCTAAAATTAAACAATGCAACTAATCCGGTAGACACTACATTAGAAGTTTAGAACCACCATGAGCAACGACACTGCCACCTTACTCGTTGTCCTCGTCCACGTCCTCGACTTCGTCCTTGTCCCTATTCCTCTTGGCCGATACTTCTTTGCTTGAACCGCACACTTGGCTGTTGCTCTTCATCCAACCCTTGTAGATATTGAAGCAAAGGTAGCCATCCATTGCAACGTAGTGATGTGGTCTATATCTAGTACATTCCGCTGCCATGCATGACGATGAAACGTGTATGGAGGTTTCACCAGTTTACCATACGAAGGATGAACCATGGCTCCTGCCAGGGTCAGCATTGAAGGCTGATGAGAGGGCACCAGCCGATTCTTTTGGAGGTCGAAGGGGTTTCCTACAACGAGGCCTATCTGACCCAGGATTTCTTTGTCGTTACCAAAGTCTACATTAACGAATTTGACTAGGTTGCTCCCGAGGAAGTCCGTAAAATCCTGGCACTCAACGTCGGCATGGCATATGTGGTAGACCAAGCATAAGTCATGCACGCAAACCTGGATCACGGCGGGCTTCTTCCTCTCTTCGTCCTTTAGATCCTTCTCTCGTCCCAGGACTGTGGTGTACTCAACATCTAGCCCAGCGACCCACTCATCATCTGAGTTTTCAAACATGCGTCTGAAGCGAGAAAGGCATCCTTTCACCGTCGCGGAAGAACGGGTGTAGATGACGTCGAACTCATCGCCGGTGATGGTTCTAACCTTGTACTCACCGCCGATCATGGAGATTTGGGACGCCATGGATTTGGGAGGAGGGTTAGGATTAGTGGAACTGCCGTAATGAGAATGGATGGGACGACTAGGAGCGAACCGCCGTAGTATTGAAGGACGTGCGGGGACGAGTAGGAGCGAACTGCCAGCGTGCGAATGGCAGGGTAGTGGCTTTCCATTCTCCCACGATACGGGCTTCCGAGAGCCCTTGGATCTGAGATCGAACGGTTGCATGGCGTGATTCAAGACCTATGGGTGAATATCCTATCCTGGAGGGTTATTCTGCAAATTTTCGGCAACTTAGCATGCGACCGTTTGATCTCAGATCCAAGGGCTACCAGCAGCCCGTATCGTGGTCGCGCCTACCACGACCGTCGCGTCGCTCGTGCGGTCGCGCCCTTGGAGATTTAACACGGTGCGTTAGGCTATCTGATGTTTGGCATGTTATACATAGTCATCACTTAGTCACTCATACTACAACAAGGTTGGCTATAAGTGTATTTTTTGTTACTCCTCTCTATCTCTTTCTTCGTACTCAAGGAAGAAACGGTGCTAGTAAGCGCGTGTATTTATTGCATTTGCCAAGGAGTGACCTCTTCCAATGAAATGGTGTTTCTAAGTTTGCTTCATTTAATTAGCTATAGACTCAAAATTGTCTTTTCACCAAGGTACACGCGCTTAGCACCGTTTCTTCCTTGGGTCACCAAACTAGTCTCTCTCTTCTTGATTAACTTGCCACATAAGACTTTATGCCTATGTGGCAAGCTTAAGCACCTGTAGGAGCAAGTAAAAGTAAGTACAATAGTGCGCTTTACATGGCATTTTTGCATATGTGGAGGAAATAGAGGCAAGGAAAAAGTGGAGAAGTGGGCTCTCATGCAAGAGCCAGCCTCTACTACATGGTGGAGCATTGGGAGAGGCACCTGTATGGAGGTGGTCAGGAATCTGGGAGACTCACGCCGGTCGTAGCGCCGTAGTTAAAATGATAATGGCAAGTCAAATCACGAGGCCCCACCTGTCCAGCAGTAACTCGCTGTCAAATCACACAGCCCTACGTTTGCAGCAGCCTACTCCCTCGTCTTCTCGCGTCTCTGTCGAACCGACTAGGCGGAACTGCCCCGCCGCCTACCGCGCAGGAAAAGCCCCGCCCTCGACTTTTAAATACAACTACATGAATCCAATGATATACTTTTTGTGACATAGTAACTCCTATTTAGTTAGTCAAATGGATGACCTAGAACTACGTGCAGGCCCTATAAACCGAGACGCCTAAAAATAAAAAAACCGAGACGAAGAGGGTAGTTCAGCATGTATCTTTTTATATCAATATAGTCGGGATTCACCAAGGAGCAAAACCAAGTGGTAGGCTACTCCTGTCGTGTTGGCGTAGCAACTCAAGCAGGGTCAGTCCGCACACGAAATGGCGACACACTTAACAGGACCCCTTTGGCCGACATGTGGATCATCCACCATCTTGTTCCACGTGCGATGCACCAAATTACAGTTCGGAGCAGCGGTTGGAATTGGAGGCACCCCGGTCGTAGCACTGCAGTAGTAGAAAATGAGCGATGAGGGGTCAAATCACAAAGCCCCACCTTTCTCGCATTAAGCTGGACGGACGAAGCAACCATCATTTCACTCTAGGGCGCAAGAACATAAAGAAAAGAGAAAACAATGATGCGTGCGGCAGCTACCTAGGGCACCCTAGGGTAGGGGTCTCCACTGCAGATCCTTTTTTTTTGAAAGCGCCTCCACTACAAATCGGCTTCTCCCTCGTCCTCTTGAAGAAAACCGATGATGAGTGTGGCGGTAGGGTTTGTAGGAGTACTACGGCATGCGGGGCCACGTCGTAGTAAATGGGTTCGAGCCGACGCCTTAAATATGTGTGGGCCGCTTGGTTTTACGGGAACGAGGCAGGATTTTGGGTTCGGGGACCAGTGGAGATATAGTACGTACAAAAAATTGTGGACGTAGGTTCAACCGAAAGGCAATGATGCATGGGCCCTGCATTTTGATATACCGGGGCCGCATGAAATTTGCTACTCTACTCAAAACTAGTAAGGTACACATGTATTGAACGCATGATATTTCGAAACCAAATTATGAATAAATACACACTGTAGCATGTAAAGCTTTGAGTCATATATGCATGATGTAGATGTTCGTTTAGTTCTGATAGTTCATCTCATTCAAAATCAACAAGTTTTATAAAAATGTTAAGATTAATGGGGTTGTGCATTGTACTCCCTCCGTTCCAAAATAGATGACCCAACTTTGCACTAACTTTTGAGTTAGTGCAAAGTTGGGTCATCTATTTTGGAACGGAGGGAGTAAATCATAAAGTAAAAAACAAATAATGGCAATTCATTTAGAGAAAAATAATCAACTATGATACAGAAGATTCTAGAACAAAGGAGAAGTGCTTGTGTTTTGAGGTTTGTGCATTATGCTTAAGTTCAACCATGGAGTCTTCTAAATTGTACATGTGGCAGATCTGGTGGAATGTTGATGATATCTAACGGCCAGTAGTGCTCGGATTTGCCTATCTCTGCACAGTCGGGTTAGCTTCATCCAGCGACCATCTTTCAAAGTTATTGGCACACTATATAGTTCTTGTGCCATAGTTGCATGTTTTGGAAAAAAAGCTACTAGTGGGTTGTACTATCTATTTAGGAATAGAAGATGTATACATGGAAGTTGTAGGGAAAGAGATGACATGGAGCATCTCAATTCCTATGAGTAGGGATTGGAATAGATGTCATTTGGTTCACATCATAGGAACTTTTCTATTGAATCTAGAGATGACATGTATCTCAATTCCTATGAGGAGGGATTAGAAAAGAGATGTAATTTGGTTCATATCATAGGAACTTTTCTATTGAACATACGCTAATGTTTATTTTCCTTTGAAATTAAGGGAGTATAGGAATCCATTCATATGAACCAAGTGGCTCTAAACCTATAGAAATGATATCATGTTTATTTCCTTTGAAATGTGGAGTATATGAATCTAATCCTATGAACCAATTGGCTCTAAAGGAAAAAATCCTATAAAAATCATATCATATAGAGTTCCGATGATATTCCTCGACACTAAAGGATGCTTGAAATTGTTGCGGGTGATACGATGGTCTTTCTTTGTAGACTCCTCACCCAACTTTATAGTTACCTCTCGAAGATGAATGAAATGACATATACATGGTATTCTACATGTGCAATTTGGTACACGAAAACTCGGTAAAAATTTGCGAGGTTCGAATTTTCAATAAAGCTATATGCACTGCATTTCGGAACGGATGGAGCATATGGCAGTTGCTAACACTCACGTGGAAGATTTGTGTGTAGGAGGAGTGGCTGTTCTGTTAAATGACATGGCAAAACTGACACTATCGGATGCCGATCTAACGGTTCTTACGGCGTTCGTCAGAAAAGGCTTGTGGCGAACGTTTGTCGGATAATGATTTACTGACACATGCATTGCATTGATACGTGCCCCCCTCTCTCTCACGCACACGCACCCTCATGAGTCACGACTCTCCCGAGTCCTATCGCAGACTCGCACGTCGCACCCACCGTCTATCTGCAGGTAGACGTCACACACATATGTGCTCTTCACACCCTACCCTCAGAACTTCTAAAAAACAAAAGACGGCGCGCACATTTTATTTTAGCTCACACGTCGCACACTTGTACTATTACTCTTGCGGCGAACGTTCTTTGGGCATAGTATATTGTACTCTCATGAAGAGAAGTGGTGCACGCACGTACTAATTCTCTCACACCCACTCGCGGGTACACGTACGAGCGCGTTTTTTTAAGCTGGTACAACAAAATCACTCCACTATACATAAAAGCAGGAGCCTTAGCACTTGCTTTACTAGGGTTCCTCTCGTTCACTCTCTCATGCTCTCCAGATCTAAGCAACTCATAGGTGGACACACTCTCTCTCAGCTCACGACTGGTCACAAATCCGGCCGGACAACCTCGACCGGGGCAGGGGTGTAGGTGCATCGTTCACGCTGTCGTCAGCGGCGAGGGAGGATACCAACGGCTGCCCGCGCGTCCCGATCGGCGGCCGTGCCGTTCTCTCCGAGAGAGTGCCGGCTCGGGAGGGCCTCCGACCCCTTCTTCCTCCCTGCGGTTTTGTGGCCAAGATGCGGCCTCCCGACGCCGTCTTTGCGACATGCCGACGACCCTCAAGTATATATTCCTTCGAAACCTGCCTTGCTCTACTGCCCCAGCAACCTTCGTGTGGATCCTTTTCTACTTCCGTCCGATGTTCCAAAGCCACCTAGACTTCTACTATTATTAGAAGTAAAGCTATTTCATACAGTCGACTCAAAGCGTTGGTTCAAACAGGGAAGAAAGTGGGAAAGCTGTAGCATGAATCTAGGACTTGGTTCTAAGAGGAAACGGGGGAAATTAGTAATATCTATCACTGTTTAAATAACCATAGTTCTTATTTGCGCAAACAGGGATGTACGTCTCCATATCGTTTCGGGATGTCTGCCTCTGTATCGTTTCTATCCGCGCAATCAAAAGCACACACCTCAGTTTTAGTACAACAACGCAAATTGAGATGGCTATCCCTTGTTGCCGTCGTCTAACCTCCCGTCTTCAAGGTATCCCTACATTGGTAGTAACTAAGGTAGAATGACCAATGCAATCTAAAAGAAGCTGATTCGTACGTTTTACTTCCTGATTGCAGTGCAGGGACGAGCGAAAACAACTGCATCCTAGTCCGGGATGCCCTTTCTACCAGTTCATCCATGGACAGACGACTAGCTGGCACGACTGCATGGCGGTTTTCTGGACAGGTGCGCGGACAAGAGGCATTGTGGTCTGCTTATTTCTGCAGATAGCGGTGCTTAAATTTAGTGGAATGCACAAGAATTTCACCTGGTCAGTACACTGCATGGTTCAGTTCAGCATTCCAGCTGAGACCACAATTATAATTGGTTATTCTGGAATGAGAGAACCTAACCCTGAATGGTGGCAACAAGAAAAAACCAGAGTGAACTCCAGGAAATTTAAGCCTGTCGGGAGGCCCTTTGCTCAGAGAGAAGACTTGCTTGTTTTTTCCTGATTTGTAAACCTTCTCACAACTTTGTCTTTTGTTGTGAACTAGTATATGTTTGATATGTTCTATGAATCATTGAGATGTATAAAATTGCTTAACTTATGCTTTTCAAATTTTTTATGAAGACGAGTTTAATGTGAGTGTTCCACATGAGCGCTGGACTAGCGTGTGAACGTTTGGAATTTATTACATTGTGGCCTCAATTAACTGCATGAACCACTGTAACAACATACATAGTTGCTTATATGTCAGACAGCAGATTGTTGATTTTTAGCTGGTCGATAGCCTAGTGTTGAAGCGAGTTGAGCCAATGTGACGTGTTTTGCACAACTGCTTACAAGTGGGGTAGCACCAACAGTGTTTACAAGTACTTATGTATACGTCGGCGCACGGTTCTCGAACGAGTGCTCTATTTCATCAAAATACACACTGCTCGTATGATATACCGTGACAACTTATGTCTTACCATGCCATATTCATGAAAAAACTAGTGAGGACGCATCTGTTTCGGCAACAATTACGATGGTTCTCACATGATTCACGGGCACACAAAAGTAGCAGCAGTTCCCATAGACGGATTCAAACAGAGTACTAGCCCCAGAGGGGTCGATAATAGGCAAGGTTCGGATAATTAGACACAATCCAAACTACTATTAAACACTAGCTAGGGTAACTATTTCATGCCTCGATCTAATTTGGGCTGGACACAAGACGGACCTTGCCATGAACATCATCGAGGACGTCCCGTAGCAGCTCAATCCTGTGAACCTTCATGAAGACAACCTTGTGGCCTTGCCACTGATAAACTTGTTTGTGGAGGCATGCCACGTCATCTTCCTGCGTAAGCTTGACAAGAACAGTATTCCTCACAAACGAAGGAGTAGCTTTGAACATCTTGTGCTTCAATACACCCTGGACAACACGCCTGACAATAGTGAGGCTGGAATACAACTCTTCATTGGTATAACCGCAAATGGCTTCCAGGATCCAACAGCCTAAGAACTCTATTTTCCCAGTGCGTACATTCACGTCGTCCGCCTCATAGCGAGTGACATGTACAACCACACAATCCTTGTCTGCATCAGGGCTCTAATTGAAACAGAAACAAATTCTGAATTACTTTTCAGTATAAGAAACACAAGTTATTTAAACCACTACATATACCATGGCATCGAAGCTAATAAAGTTTTGCATTATTAATCACCACATACTTCCTTTTCTAAAAAAAATCACCACAAACTTAGATGAAAAACCACAATTGAGATCGGCAAAGAAGGAAATCACCTTGGGCAGCTCAGCGGGGGGGTGGGGGGGGGACACATCCTCGAAGGGGGGAAACTGCTCCTGCAGTGCCACAGGGGCTGTAACCTCAAACGGGGCGTTGACCATCTCAGTATCTGGGGTAGCCTCGGTGGTTGCCTCCATCTTCTTGGAGCTCTCTGTCTCGTGGGGATCAGCCTCCCGCGTCTGCTCCAATATCGGCAGATCTTTGCCTGGTTCTCCTTGGTCCATCATGAAACTGACGAATACTAGGAGACCACTGAAAGGAAAACACAATCGCAATGACAATGAAACAAAAAAGAGAGTGAGGATCAGTTACTGCTTTGCAAAAGTTCTTTTTTTTCCTATGAACAAAAATATACCAACATCATGGATCCGCTTACCTTCCCTTCGTTCGGAGAGAAGAACAGTGGCAGATGCAAGTGTTGCCTTTCTTGAAGACGGTGAGGGAGAAGGGGATTCAGCGAAGAGTGAAATGATGGTTGCTTCGTCCGTCAAACTTAGACTGCGGGGAGGTGGGGTTTTTTGATACGATGGCTCGTTACTGCCGCGCTACGACCGGGGTGACTCTCTGCCTACATACTGCCCTCTAATTTGGTGGATGGCATTTGGGCCCGCGCGCTGCATGGCCCGCATGTCGATGAACAAAAGTATAACGACATTCAGTAGAGGGAGACGTTTCAGTGACCTAGGAGGAGCCAGAAGTGGTAGCGTGTCTCCACTGTACTAGTAGTAATTGTTTTTCTGGGTAGCTGTAGAGTGTCTCCACTGTACTAGTAGTAATTGTTTCTCGGGTCCCAAGACAAAACAACCCATCCACACTAGTAAATAGTAAAATCAATTCAAAAGCCCATATATTTACTGAATGAGATGCGCTACCCACACCCAGCACACCGCCCCCCCCCCAAGAAAACCTGGGTGCTCTTCTTCCTCCTCGCTCCTACAAAAAACCCCAGCTCCCCTTCTTCCTCACTCCTACAGAAAACCCCCAGCTCCCCTTCTTCTTCACTCGCACTACAACTAGGCTCTTCATTCGTTACTCTGCTCAAATCCGTGAGCGCGACGCGACGCCCTCGAGGAAAATGGAGTCGGCTGACCCCAGCACCAAGAAGATGAGGCTCCCGCCAGCGGCGACGCCTGTTGTAGATCTCGCACCCGGCAGCGCGGGGAGAAGCGGCGACCCCGCCCCCACCGGATCCCAGGAACCCGTAGAATCTCGGGTTGACCGCATCAGCGATCTCCCGGATGCCATCCCTGTGGAGATCATCTCGCTTCTCCCCACCAAGGATTGCTACCGCACCCAAATCCTCTCAATTCGGTGGCGCCCTCTATGGCGCGCCGTTCCCCTTAATCTCGACTGTCGTCAGCTATCTCTCTTCAATGATTTTGAAATCCGCAGAGCCATCATCTCCTCCCACCAGGGCTCCGTTCAAAGCCTCTGCATCCCATCATGCTACCTGAGCAAGCATACCATGCCCTGCACGGTGGACGCCTGGTTGGAATCCCCTGAATTCACAGAACTACAGCTGCTTGAGTTCTACTGTTCCCCTGGAAATCACATACCACATACCGAACGCCATGAACTTGTGCCCTCAGCACCGATGTCCATCTCGGGGTTTTCGTCCTCTCTCCACACCACCACCTTTGCGCAGTGCTACCTACCAGACAATCTGCTACTAAACCTTCGACTCTCATTTCTCAAGAAACTTTCACTTGTGCGGTTTCGTATATCGGAGGCCTCATTGCACAGCATCATCCACTCCAGTTGCCCTGCGCTGGAGTGCTTGGTGCTTGTTTTCACAGTTAGAATTGGTTGTCTCCAAATAAAGTCGCCTAACCTTGTAAGAATTGGAATTCCTTTTGACAGAAGGCAGCTCATCATCCAAGATGCCCCTTCACTTCAAAGGTTGTTCCTTGATTCTAGTTATTCAACGTTGCAAATAACCGTCCTCTCTGCGCCTAAACTGGAGACCTTGGGTGTAATACATGATCTCTGTGCTCATTTCGGTATGGTGTTTGGCTCCACAGTTCTTCAGGTACTTTATGTTATCATCTACACTTGTAACCATAAGCTGCATTTTAAATTTCTGTGCATAATTTGTATATCATCTTGGAGTACACATTTTGTACTAATATTATGTTCTATGCTCAATGAAGAGTTTCTCCATGGATGGCCTATCAATGGTGCTGGATTCTGTCAAGATCTTATATATCCAAATGAATAGTTTTGTTCTGAACAAGATTATTGGCTTGCTGCAATGCTTTCCATGTCTGGAGAAGTTGTATATAAAGGTGATAATTTCACGCACATTGGAAGCCCGCATATAGTGTTCTAGAATTAACCGTTCAGCTGTTGCTCTTTTGACACTCTTCTTTTAGACCTTAACTGTTTTCAATCTTCATGTCTATTTAGGCAATAGGACAGGGTAAGAAAGTTATAACCAATCGGTGGGTTCGTAAGCATTGGGACTTTCTCACTTCTCATGAGATTCGATTGAAGACAATAACGCTAGAACGATATGTAGCCAACCGTGCAAACACAAGATTTGTCACATTCCTCCTGCTGAATGCAAGGTTACTATTGCCCATCAGGCTTAAGTTTATCAGCAGCATGGTTTTGACGGATGGGTATGTCGAAGGCGAAAAAAGGAGTTTCAGGTGGGCAAAAGAGCTTCTGAACATGCCGGGCTTCTATTTACAACATATTGTGGTCATAATCCAGTAAATTTTACGACCCAGGATGTTCATTCTATGGACCTGACCGATCCATTTGACTGTGACTGCCGAGAACAATGCTGGAGTTAGATGGTGTTGCCCTTTTCAATCTGGTTTTTTTGTAAACCTGATGAACAATTAACCCTCGTGCTTTTGTACAGTTTGTAAGCTGGAGTTAGATGTTCCTGCCCTTTTCAACTCGGCTGTGACTGTCATATTTTCTTTGCAACAAGGCAAATGGCTTGCCATTCGTTTAATTTAGAGTGAAATATTGTAACAAATCCAAACCAAGGGAAATAACATCACTCTTGCCGGCTGCTTGAGCTCACTGTGCATTACAGAAGCCAAGTGATTAGCCCCCACCAGCACCCTCAAACTTATTTTGAACTAGCACATCAAATGGGCTCCAAATTTTCATAGGAAAGGCTGGACATCTGGGGTTCACGCCATTGTCAACGTAGTCAATAAACGAGAGAATTACACTAAGAGCGGCTGACACCAGGGACCCAGCAAGTCGCGCAGTTTTTTTAGGAACAAGCAGTTGTTATTTATACTAGTTTTAGCGACAGATCAGGGTAACAACGGGGCTGTGCGGGGGCTGTGGCCGATCTAACCAGGGTTTTATTTATGTTTACCACATCATGAGCCCAGTTGTGTTTTTTTCTTGCTGAAAATGGCTAGCCCAGTTCTATTTTTTTTAAAGAAATACCCAAACAAGGCCTACTTGCTTTATCGGCCCTGCTGGGCTGCAAATCTTTCAAGACGAGGAGAGTTTCATTCGGTTTGCCCAGAAATGGGCTGTACATTTTTAAAACACATCAAACCGGGAATTCGTTTCAATTTTTTTCATTACAAGATCTTAAATTCCATTGATTTTTATGCGTGGACAATTATTTGGATTTTATATTTATATAAATTATTTTTCAAAATAGTTTGAATGTGAATCGATATTTCTGGATTAAAAACGATTCGCCCCCCTGACTGCTGGGACCCACCAGCTACATCTTCACAAGCAAGGAAGTGCCTGACAGTCGGGACCCACCTGGTTGAAGCGTACGTAGCGTTGTCATTCTGGTCGCGAACGTGTACGTACATATATACTGGTGGATGTAGAGGCGCGCACGTAGCATGTACACGTACGTAAAGTGGCCAGGGTGCAAGAAAGAAAATAGGACCACGTATGTGTGCATACGGGCGGGGTCTCGAACGCCTACTCGCGCATACGTACGACGATGGCTCGTGTACATGGCTGGGTCGGAACGGAGAAACAGCGTCGTCGTCGTGTTCATGGGGAGGCAACGGAATGCGTCGTGTTCATGGGGAGGCAACGGAATGCGTCGTGTTCATCGGGAGGGCTTGGACGGAACAGGCGATGGAAACAAGGCCTGGCGTACCGCAGAACGGAGGAAACGACCTTGTGTTCGACCGACCACGGTTGAAATGGGGGTCCTATTGATCGGGAGGGGTGTGGCGTACCGCACAACGGAGGAAACGGACCTCCTACGGTCGAAACAGGGGTCCTGTTGATCGGGAGGGGTGTGGCGTACCGCAAAACGGAGGAAACGGACCTCCTACGGTCGAAACGGGCGTCCTGTTGATCGGGAGGGGTGTGGCGTACCGCAAAACGGAGGAAACGGACATGTGTTTGAGCGCTACGGTCGAAACGGGGGTCCTGTTCATCGGGAGGGGTGTGGCGTACCGCAAAACGGGACTCCACGGGATATTGTTCATCTCCACCATCGACCCGCTCCAGCCTCCACGAGCTACTGTTCATCCACCGTCGACCTCCTCCAGCCTCCACGGGCTCCTGTTCATCCATCCTCCACCGCGCGCTACTCCACCGGCTACTGTTCAACCACCCCTCCACCGTCTACTATTCATCCAGCCCTCCACACCACGGGGTCCTGTTCAACCACCCCTCCACGGGCACCCCTCCACCGTCTACTGTTCATCCTGCCCTCCACACCACGGGGTCCTGTTCATCCACCCCTCCACGGGCACCCCTCCACCGTCTACTGTTCATCCAGCCCTCCACCACACCACGGGGTCCTGTTCATCCAGAGGAAACGCCATCGCTCATTGTTCATCCACCCCCCCTGCAACGCTCACTGTTCATCCAGAGATAGCATCGATCGGCTTCAGTTAGCAGCAGTAGCCATGGAATCGCTTGATGGGGTTCAATTAACAGCCATCGATCGATCGCACGGGTTCAGTAACGCATAGCCTGCAGTGCAATCGCTCAGGTTCAGTTAGAGCCCAACGCCTCGCTCGGGTTCAGTTAGAGCCAACGCCTCGCACACACGCTCGTACATGTACGAGAGAAACGCGCATCGCTCGGCCCCCGACCTCCCACCGTAACCGGGAACTCCCTGAAATTTTCCTCCCCCTCGCTTCTACCACGGTTTTTTCCGTCATGGACGGCCCAAAGAATGTCATGCAGCTGCGTCTCCGGCCCGCCCAGGACGAAAATCCCATTTTCTGTCATGATTTTTTGTCATAGAAGTAGGACCCCACCACACCTATGATGATACCGGGTTTTGTCACAATTATCGTCATAGAAGTGTCTTATGTATGACAGAAAAAAATTCGTTCGGCCCAAAATGTCAAGGATGTGTCTTTTTTTGTAGTGCAAATGCCTGCAGCCTTGGTTGACGCGTGGCGGTTGATTGGACGTTGGCGTCTCCGCTTGCTCATGCTGCCTCGGCAACTGCTCAATTTTACAAAAGGCTGGCGCAGATAGCGCTTGCCTTCATTGCTTCTTCCTCGCCTTGCTCCAGATCCCCTTTCTCGCTTCTCGCCACCGATACCTCCAGATCTGCTCCAATCTTGTCCTGCACCCGCGACAGATGGCGCCGCGCTAGGCTCAGTCTTCCTCGGCGCCGGCTTGGTACAAACCAGCTCTTGAAGCGCCTGCCGTCACAAAAAAGAGCCTCGCCTCCACGCGCTTCCTGACAGCGGGGGAGAGCAATGAATGGGGGAAGACGGAGCTCCGGCTCACCTCCGACATGCCGGAGCCTGAGGAGAGCACCTTCTTCCCCTTCTTCTCGAGCAGCGTCGCCGTTGGGTTGGTTCCTCCCTTCTCTGACTTCTTTTATGAGGTCCTCGACCATTACGGGTTGCAGGCGCTGCACCTCCATCCCAACTCTGTCCTCCTCCTTTCCATCTTCGCCTACTACTGCGAGGCGTATCTGGGCGTGATGCCGTCCGTGGCGCTCCTTCGCGACTTCTTCCTCCTTCGCGTCAGTGAGGGACACGTCTCCGGGTGCGCCAATTTCGTCGTGTCCGGCAAGGCCAACTCAATCTCGAGTACCGGGAAGAGGGCCGAGAACATTTGAGCCAAATGGGTCATGATGGACGCTAACTGCGCCCACCCGCGCCTGGTACTGCCGACGGAGGCGCCCCAGTCTAACAAAGGGTGGATCCGCGTAGCGCTTGCCGACGAGTGAGCATTGCCGGTGTTGGCGCAGATGCATGCGGACCTAAAGCCTGACAACACGAAGGTGGCGAAGGTCACAGGGGCCATGCTCCTGAGGGAGTTCCTGGTGCTGCGCGTCCCCCTCTTCAGGCGCATGCGCGTCCCTTGTGGGAGCTTGGAGGTGATGACGACAAGACCCGTCTGAGACAGGGGGCCCTTCCTGGTGCTGAACTGGCCGCTGTCCTGCGCATCCTGGTGGGGAGAACCAGGTGTACCCGCCGACCTCGAGGAGAGATCTCGCAAGGCATTGAAGACGCTCTACGAGCACGGCCTGGAGAAGTCGCTGGCCACCGATGAGGACGGCCCCGCTAGGCTGCTTCCTCTCTTGGTGAAGGCGCTCGAGGAAGTCATTGATGGTGTCGGTCTCATGGCGGAGGAAGAAGCTCGCGTCCTGTCTTCAGCTGCGTTGACTCGCGTCTTCAGCCATCTACACCTCCGTGACCCCAACGCTTGTCTTGACGAGCTGCTAGAGCCTGTGGCTGATGACCTCAGCGAAGCCGCCGCCGGAGCCGTGCAAGGTCAGGTGGAGGCCCTGCTAAAGAAGTTATGCGGCTTTGTCTCTGCACCCTTGTCCGGCGATGCAGCTGGTGGTGCAGGTGAAGACGACGTCACCCACGGAGGAGCGCCTTCTACCGGTAATGGCGGTGTTCAGGGGTGACCCGCGGCTAGTGTCTTGTTTCGTCTCTGCAACATACATCTGGCCTCGTGGAGGCGTTTAGAATTTTCATTTGGTATTGTGAGGACAATATGTTTGTAATGTTTTCTTCGAGATTTTGTGCTTTCCTTCCTATTTGCTTTGTGTTCTGCGTCGGCAGAGCCCGGCCCCGCGCATACCTCAACCGCCATTGGGCCAACCGGAGACCAGGACGGACCAAGGAGTGAGGGGCTATGTTACCAGTTAGGCCCCTGAGTCGCGATGTTCAGGAGTCCCCCTTGACGTGCAAACAGCTTATAGGGAGAGTTCGCGAGGATAGATTAATGTTCTACGTCTGCAGAGCCCGGCCCCGCGCATACCTCAACCGCCATTGGGCCGACCGGAGACCAGGACGGACCAAGGAGTGAGGGGCTACGTGACCAGTTAGGCTCCTGAGTCGCGATGCTCAAGAGTCCCCCTTGACGTGCAAACAACTTCCATACCTGTCCTCGTCGAGGCCTCGGGAGGGGCGTGTGACGACCAGGTCCGAGAGACCTGGTTAGGTGGCGTGCGCTTGGGCGTGACCCGAGCGCAGCCCCCAGGTCCGGGAGACCTAGTTGGGTGGCGTACGCTTGGGCGTGACCCGAGAGCAGCCTCTGTGCCCAGCCCCCTCGCGCAGCTCTCCCGAGGGGAGGCATCGCGGTGAGGCCGGACGCTGAGCTCTGGGGCTCCCTAGGGTTGGTACGATGCGAAGCCGCCCTCAATTGTTTATCACCAGCGCGGAGCATAGTGCTTCCTCTTGTGCACGGGCATAGCCGCTCCTCGGCAGTGTCGACGGCCAGCGTGGATCATGGTGCTTCCACTTGTGCGTGAGAGGGGGGGGCCCTCCGGGAGGAGCCCCCGGGGCATGTACAGCCCCGCCCTGACACGTGGCTTGCACGACAGGGCTGCAAGGTGTATCTGGGCACTCGTGAGCCAGCGCGGGACTCACGAGGCCCTACTTCAAGGCGGGTTGCGCCTGGTCTTGAGTCTTGATGTATGTATGCTCCTGCAATGCGGTTAGGTGCAAGCACTCTACGTCCTCAGGTCCCGGCCCTCGCGCGAGCTCAGCCGCCGCTGGTATGCCAGGTCGTGATGCCGTGGTCAAGGCCAGGGGTTGAGGGCTGGAGAGCCAGTAAGAGCTCCTGAGTCGCGATGCTCAGGAGCCCCCTTTTAACGCGCAAGCGAATTTCATTTATCTCTGTTTAAAAAACCTAAGTTGTGTCATCGCTGCAAATCACTGCTTCCATCTATGAAGGGACTATCTATTTAATTTTATGTTGAGTCATTACCTACTCAAATAAGCGCCAGACCTGAGATCACTATTGCCATCCACATGCATTGTGTATAGCTGATATTGGCTGCATCATGATTGGATCTTTTCTACCATGAATTAAAATGTTTAGTTGCTGCTTGAACTTTGGAGGTGCTCTGCACTTATGTTTTGCAGCCTCAGAAAGGGCTAGCGAGATATCACTGTTGTCATATTATCCCCCGATTGTTTTGACAAAGTGTTGTCATTTGAGATATTTTATTATTGCTCGCTAGTTGCTTTTGCCATTGATATGAGCTAATATAATTCCCAAGAGTTATTGTTGACATGGTTACTTATAATCTTTGCTGAAAACGTGGGTGCTACTTAAGCTTATTTATGTAAACAGGAACAAAAGAGTTCGTAAAAGTTTTTCTTTTTCACTTTCAGTTTATCAACTGAATTGCTAGAGGACAAGCAAAGGTTTAAGCTTGGGGGAGTTCATACGTCTCCGTCGTATCTGCTTTTCCTAATGCTTTTTCTCTTGTTTCAGACTCTATTTTGAATTAATTGAATGAAACTAACACGGAATGACATTGTTTTTAGCAGAACTACCATGGTGTTGTTTTTGTGCAGAAATAAAAGTTCTCGGAATGGAACGAAACTTTTTGGAGAATTTTTATACAATAAAATAAAGGGACATTTACATTTTCCTCCTTACTTTGTCCCGACCTCATCTTTACCCCTAAATAAAAACAGTGCTCAACTATACCCCTGTTCCGTTAGATGGCGTTATGGAAATACTCCTCCGCGCCATTTCCGTCGGGTCAAAGGCCTTTGACCGTCAATGATCTGTTCCCTGGACATTTGTAGTCTGGATTTTATTGGCCTACTCTCTTCAAGGATGCCCGTAAGTTTTTCCCTTCTTGTGATGAATGTCCAAGAATATTTAATATCGGTAAGGGTCAAGAAATGCCTATGAATTATTCACTTGCTGTTGAACCATTTGATGTTTGGGTATTTGATTACATGAGACCTTTTCCTTCCTCTAATGGGTATACAAATATTTTGGTTGCTGTTGATTACGTTACTAAATGGGTAGAAGCCATTCCAACCATTAGTGCTATCACAACACCTCTATTAAAATGCTTAAGGAAGTTATTTTCCAAGGTTTGGAGTCCCTAGATATTTAATGACTGATGGTGGTTCACACTTTATTCATGGCGCTTTCCGTAAAATGCTTGCCAAGTTTGATGTTAACCATAGAATTGCATCACCCTATCGTGATATAATCCAAACTTTAACACCGGAAGAACACATACAAGAGTCATTCTGGAACACTCCAGAATCGTGAAAATAAAGAGGTACATGATACGGTAAGTAAACGGACTCCGAAAAATCTGCAAAAATATTTTTTATCAGTTTTGGAATATTTTAGAATTTTGGAAATAAAGAAACTTCCAGGAAGCGTCCCCTGGTGGGCACAAGACACCAGGGTGTGCCAGGCTTGCCTGGTGCGCCCAGGTGGGTTGTGGCCACCTGGGACACCTACCGTACTCCATTTTTCTTCCATATGCTTGTCCTCCAAGATAAACAATCTATATATGCTTCTCGAACCTGCTAACCATCGTATCGTAGAGAAATCCTCAGTTCTCTTTTTCCTTGTTGTTTTCTAGCAGATCCCATCTACCATGGCCACTTCAAGCTCCTCCAAGAACAAGTTCTTCAAGAACATCATCAATCCTTATCTGCGGGAGGTGGTGCAGCACCCTCAAACCATCCAGATGCATGAGGGGGTGTTGTACATCCGCGATGAGCAAGGTCCCAAGGGCACGGGAACCGTGGAGGACAGGCTTGAAGCCATGGAGCAGGAAGTCTTCCGGTGCAAGGGGATGGTGGAGCGTGGGCTCAATGCCAATCACCTCATGATCGCGGACCTATCCCGCGATCTCAAGGTGGACGACAAAGCCCATGAAGGACATCGTCTTCACCCTCAACGAGCAAATCAACTTCCTCCAAAGCCAAATATATGACCTCCAAAACAAAGTCTTTGAATATGAGGCAAGGTTCGAAGGTATGAGTTTGGCTGCTAGTTGCAGGACCCATGAGACTCACTCCTCCTCTTATGATGGTGGACCATTGCCATGGAAATCCGAGGACAAGACCTCTTCATCACCACCACCATCTTCGTCACCACCGAAAGAGAACTGAGTATCGGGTATGGGCACTCCCCTTGGCTTCCGCCAAGCTTGGGGGAGGTGCCCCGGTATCGTATCATCCTGCTATCTTTTTGCTTTTACTTATCTTAGTTTGATCTTTTGCTTTTAGATGAAATAAAGTTTAGTTCTATCCTTTCTTCCTTGAGAGTTTGCTTTGTGATCTATCCTTGCAATTATATAATAAAGTTAGTTCGAGTTTTTGCTTTCTTTACTTTCATGTTGCAAATAAAGAAAAGAAATAAGAAAGAAAGAGAAAGGAAGTAAATAAAAGAAAGGAAATAAATCAATAAGATCATATACTGATCCTATGGTAGGTGATAGCACCACATAGGGAAATGTATAAGTAGGAAATATCATTAGAGATTAACAAACATAGCATTAGTCAATGATGCAACTCATGAAAGAATTAATCAGGGAAGAGAAGATTCACATATAGATATACTATCCTAGAAATCTTTTGTGATTGTGAGCCCTCATCAAAATATTATATGCCAAAATTGTTGACGTTGGACAAGGAAGACAACTTAATGGTTTATGTTTGTTTATATTCACATAGAAGTCATATTGACATAGATCCTTTAACATGTGATGCTTGCCCCTATCTTTGCTAGCCAAAAATTCCGCACTAAGTAGAGATACTACTTGTGCATCCAAAAACCCTTAAACCCAAATCTTATTTTCAAGTGTCCACCATACCTACCTAGGGATTGAGCAAGATCCCTCAAGTAAGTTGTCATCGGTGCAAAAAGGCAATAAAAATTGCTTCTAAAAGTGTGAGATCATTTAGTGTAAGCGAAAATTGAGCGTTGTACGAACTTGGACAACAAAGAATAAAAGCAACAGACTGCATAATAAAGGTTGTCATCTTAAGGGGCAATACAACGTGACGCTCTCTTGCACTAAGGGATTGAGCATACAAACAAATAAGCGCATGGCAACCTATGCTTCCCTCTGCGAAGGGCCTATGTTTTACATTTATGTATTTACTTTTATGCAAAGAGTCAAAGTTTTCCTTCTATTCCTTGTATTTTTCTCCTTTGGCAAGCATCATGTGGTGAGGAAAGATCTAGGCACATATGTCCAGTTGAATATAGATAGCATGAGTTATTATTGTTGACATCACATTTGAGGTGAGTATGTTGGGAGGCGAAACTATAAGGCCCTATCTTTCTATGTGTCCGGTTGAAACGTTTTGCTCATGGGTACGAGGTGAGTGTTAGCAATCACAGAAGACTATATGATGGTTGAGTATGTGGACTTGCCTAAAGGCTCCACCACGTGATCCTTCCTGAAAAGATGATGAATTGTAGTTGCAAAATTGACTGAGAACATAGTTTCTTGGTTTCTAACACTACAAAAAAAGACACATCCGTGACATTTTGGGCCGAACGAAATTTTTTTCTGTCATACATATGACACTTCTATGACAATAATTGTGACAAAACCCGGTATCATCATAGATGTGGTAGGCTCCTACTTCTGTGACAAAAAATCATGACAGAAAATGGGCTTTTCGTCCTGGGCGGGCCGGAGACGCAGCTGCATGACATTCTTTGGGCCGTCCATGACGGAAAAAACCGTGGTAGAAGCGAGGGGGGGGATTTCGGGGAGTTCATGGTTACGGTGGGAGGTCGGGGGCCGAGCGATGCGCGTTTCTCTCGTACACGTACGCACGTGTGTGTGAGGCGTTGGCTCTAACTGAACCCGAGCGAGGCGTTGAGCTCTAACTGAAACCGAGCGATTGCACTGCAGGCTACGCGTTACTGAACCCGAGCGATCGATCGATGGTTGTTAACTAAACCCGATCGAGCGATTCCTTCGCTACTGCTGCTAACTGAAGCCGATCGATTGGATGAATAGTGAGCATTGCGGGGGGGGGGGGGGTGGATGAACAGTGAGCAGTGGCGTCGTTGCCTCTGGATGAATAGGACCCCGTGGTGTGGTGGAGGGTTGGATGAACAGTAGACGATGGACGGGTGCCCGTGGAGGGGTGGATGAACAGGACCCCGTGGTGTGGAGGGCTGGATGAACAGTAGATGGTGGAGGGGTGCCCATGGAGGGGTGGTTGAACAGGACCCCGTGGTGTGGAGGGCTGGATGAACAGTAGACGGTGGAGGGGTGGTTGAACAGTAGCCAGTGGAATAGTGCGGTGGAGGCTGGATGAACAGGAGCCCGTGGAGGCTGGATGAACAGGAGCCCGTGGAGGCTGGATGAACAGGAGCCCGTGGAGGCTGGAGGAGGTCGACGGTGGAGATGAACAGTAACCCGTGGAGTCCCGTTTTGCGGTACGCCACACCCATCCCGATGAACAGGACCCCCGTTTCAACCGTAGCGCTCCAACACAAGTGCGTTTCCTCTGTTTTGCGGTACGCCACACCCCTCCCGATCAACAGGACCCCCGTTTCGACCGTAGGAGGTCCGTTTCCTCTGTTTTGCGGTATGCCAGATCCCTCCCGATGAACAAGATCCCGTTTTGAAGGTGGCCGGTCGAACACAAGGTCGTTTCCTTCGTTCTGCGGTACGCCATGCCTCGTTTCCATCGCCTGTTCCGTCCAAGCCGTCCCGATGAACACAACCACGCATTCCGTTCTGACCCAGCCGGTTGGCTCCCACGCGTTCCGTTGCCTCCCGATGAACACGACGCATTCCGTTGCCTCCCCATGAACATGACGACGATGCTGTTTCTCCGTTCCGACCCAACCATGTACACGAGCCCTGGCCGTACGTATGCACGAGTAGGCGTTCAAGACCCCGCCCGTATGTACGTACATGGTCGTATTTTTTTTCTTGCACCCTGGCCTCTGTACGTACGTGTACATGCTACGTGCGCGCCTCTACTACGACACGTGCGCGTCTCTACATCGAACAGTATATATGTACGTACACGTTCGCGACCAGAATGACAACACTACGTACGCTTCGACCAGGTGGGTCCTGACTGTCAGGCACTTCCTTGCGTGCGAAGATGTAGCTGGTGGGTCCCAGCAGTCAGGGGCAAACATTTTATTCACGAAATATGGTGGCACGTCCGGTGGGTCCCCGCTGTTAGGTGGAGGAATAATTATTTTGCATGTAATAAGAAGGCACTTCCTTGCTGCGGCCGTGGACCCAGCTGTCAGCCTCTCCACGTACAGTCCATGTCCGATGGAAGCCGTTCCTTGACCACGTTGACCACGCCACGCCGAGAGCACCAGGGCGGTGGACGACGGCGAGGCCTAGGAAGGGGACGACGCGGAGCCGGGGAAGACGCGGAAGTGGATGCCCACGCGTAGAGGAGTACGAGGGTTCACTGGTTCGCTGCTGTGTGTGGCTGTCGTGGCCACAGAATAACAGGGGGTGTGTGTGAGTAGAGGGATGGCCTGGCCAGCGGTGGGAGTACTAGGGGGCGGTGAGGCCTCCGCCGCATCGCAGCCGGCCACGGGAGGCAGGAGCACGAGGCACGACCGGCGCTGGTTTGGGCGGCTGGAGCAAGAAGACCAGAGGTTGAAGAAGCACTACGGCCATTGGATGGACATCGTACGGTCACTGGAGCTAGAATCGTGCATATTGACTAAGTTGACAAAGCCCTCCGTCCCCGTCAACTTAGTAAGCCCACAAGTCAGCCTGCCACTATACTGGGTCCCAGCTAACAGGGGGAGTATTCATTTTTTTGTGCGTAATAAGGAGGCACTTCCTTGCGTACGAAGATATAGCTGGTGGGTCCGAGCTGTCAGCGACGGTAAAAAAAATTCGCGAAATACAGAGGCCCTTTTAGTGGGTCCCTGATGTCAGGTGGAGGAATCATTATTTTGCGCGTAATAAGGAGGCATTTCCTTGCGCGCGGCCATGGACCCAGCTGTCGGCCTCTCCACGTAAAGTCCACTTCAGATGCATGTCGGTCGTTGACCATGTTGACCAGGCCGCGCCAAGAGCACCAGGGCGGTGGACGACGGTGAGTCCTAGGAAGGAAATGACACGGAGGCAGGGAAGACTCGGCAGTTGTTTCCCACGCGGAGGGGAGTACGACTTTACGAAGGTTTACTGGTTCGTCTGCCGTCGCCGGAGAATAACAGCAGGTGTGGGTGAGTAGAGGGATGGCTAGGCCAGCAACGGGAGTACGGTGGGGCGGGGAGGCCTGCGTGGCAGCAGAGCCGGCCGCGGGGAGGAGGGAGCAGGCAGTCCCGCCGGCACCTGTTTGAGCGGCTGGAGCAGGAAGAGTAGAGATTGAAGAAGCACGAAGGCCATTGGATGGCCATCCAACAGTCACTGCTTGTGCGTCAACCTTTTTTTTAGGAAAGCCTCAAATCTATGGAAAACAGCATACAACCCATCTGCTATTATTTCTAATAATTTACAGCCCATTTGCTAATTATTAAGGTTTTTTTTGGAGCCCATATTCTTTTTGTTAGCATTACAGCCCATATTGTGGCCACGGTTAAAAAATTATACGAAATATTGCATATTTCGGTGCGGTCCGAACTGTTTTTAATCCCGAAATTTTGACTCACATTCAAACTGATTTTAAAAATAAATGTATATCAATATAAAATCCAACAAATTCTCCATGCATAAAAATTAATGTAATTTCAAATCTCGAAATGAAAAAAAGATATTTGAAACTAATTGCTGGTTTGATGTGTTTTAAAAATGTACAGCCCATTTCTGATTACTGATGGGCCATTTTCTCGGCCAGCCGAATGAAAGCTCTCCTCGTCTTGAAAGATTTGCACCCCAACAGGCCTGACAAAGCGACTTACTTGGCAAATCACAAAAAAACTGGGTTGTGGCTGTGGACCCAGCTGTCAGCCTCTCCGCGTACAGTACTCTTCCGATGGAATGTCATTGACCACGTTGACCATGCTGCGCCGAGAGCACCAAGGCGGTGGATGACGGCGAGGCCTAGGAAGGGGACGACGCGGAGCCGGGGAAGACGCGGCAGTGGATGCCCATGCGGAGAGGAGTACGAGGGTTCACTGGTTCGGCTGCGGTGTGAGGCTGTCGTCGCCGCAGGGCCTGGCTAGCGGTGGGAGTAGTAGGGGGCGATGAGGCCTCATCGGTAGCACAATCGGCCACTGGAGGCAGGAGCAGGCGGTCTCCCCGGCGCTGGTTTGGGCGGCTAGTGCAAGAAGAGCAGCGATTGAGGAAGCAACAAGACCGGTTACTGCTGCTAGAACCGTTTGTTGACTAAGTTGACAAGCCCTGCGTACGCGTCAACTTAGTAGGCCCATAGGTCGGCCTCCCAACCGGTGCGCCCCAGATGTCAGTGGGAGGAATCATTTTTTTTCGCGTAGTAAGGAGGCAGTTGATTGCGTGCGGCCAGGCCAGCGAAGGGAGTAGGGTGGGCCGAGGAAGCCTGCACGGCATCACAGCGGGCCACAAGAGGAGGGAGCAGGCAGTCCCGCCGGCGCTAGTTTAGGCGGCTAGAGCAGGAAGATCAGAGATTGAAGAAGCACGTCGGCCGTTGGATGGACATCCAACACTAACTGCTGCTAGATCATGTATTCACTGACAAAGCCTTACGTAAACAAGCCAGCCTCGAAATCTATGGCGTGTACAGCCCATTTTCTATTATTTTTATAATTTTTACTCATTTTCTAATTCATATGGAATTTATTGCAGCCCGTTTTCCATTTTTAGAATTGCTGGCCATTTTCTGGTCAGTACCAGGGTCAAAAAATTAACTAAATATGTGGGAAATTTTGAAAATTGGCAAATTTTTGCCGGGGAATGAAATATTCTTAATCCAAAAATTAATAGCCATACTAAAACTAATTTAAAAATAAATTAGTACTATGTCATGTTAAGTCCAATGGAATACGTATAAGATATCAGTGAAGAACAAAAACAAAAAAAAGAAACGTATATCCCATTTGCTATAAATATTTTGGAATTTTCAACCCTTTTGATATTACTTTTAACAGAGATTGACCATACTCTTAAGCCAGGCCGGAATGCATCCCTCCTCGTCTTGAAAGATTTGCAGCCCAGTAATTCGGAGAAAACAAATAGGCCTAGCTTGGGTATTCTTCAAAAAGAAATACTGGGCTACCTATTTTCCCAAAGAACTGGTGCATGAGCATTTAGCTTTATTTATTTATTTATTTATTTACTTATTTATGTTTAGGGGACCATGAGCATGTACCTGGGCCGGATTCATGTGAGAGCCTCCCTTCTAGTTAATTATGGGCTTCTCTATTGGGCCTTCATCAGTGGGCTGCATGTTATCAACAAGTGGAAAATGTGTTCCGAGTTTCAAAAAAATATGTGTTCCGTACGATAAGTAGTATGCGCTACCTATGGTACGGGGCACTAAAGGATCGAACCGTGCAACGACTTCCAAAACATTGTGTTTGTCGTTCTAACAACACATTTATTTAACCAACAGATGAAATATACTACTGATTGTACATTGAAAACAGCAGCAGCAGCAACCAGGGCTGGGGGTGCAACAGAAGCAGTAAGCAGGCCAGAAGAGTGAAGACGCAGCTCTTTGTTCCAAACCAAACATCAGCCATCATTACAAAAGGGCTACGAAAAAGAACAAGTGTATGCATTAAACTAAATAAAGATCCTACTACACCAAATGTACGCATCTAACTAACTGGCTCAGTTAGACGTTACTATTTATTAAGCTGTGGAGATTGGCTGACGGCTTGAACCAGATGGGTGCCTGACGGGGGAAACTCCAGCCAGCAGGTCGAAGTCTGATACTTGCGACCCTCTCTCCTACTTCGGGCTGCAGAGCGTGGCGGCACATATCAGGGTACGGTGCATGCAGAGATGCATGGTACGCTGTGTACACACAGTTTTGCCTGATGAACGAAACCGCGCTGCCATCATGATCCTTGCCATCGGTTATCTCCTGGTTAATCGGATAATTCAGTCTGACAAACAGAGAGCATGTACCAAGGCTACTTACCAGCCTCCAGTCAAAAATGCCTAAAGGCCCAGAGAAGCTAGGATCCTGCTCAAAGACCTTGCAGTGACTGTGATTGTATTCCGCAAAACAACACGTCCGGTACGTGCAAACGATCATCAATCTTTCGCCTTCGTCTGATTGAGCCAGGAACCACCTGCAACAGCCATGCCGCTTTTGTTTGAAAGGTTCTGGGATTAGGAAGGGTAGGGACACTAGGCGGCATACAACATCATATCAAGTTGGAGTCAAATAAAAAAGGGCTCTTGGTTTAGTCAATCTTAAGAACAGCATGTTATGAGCATGAATATTTTTTCAGCAAATGTTGACAGTAATATAAGCATGCCATCATGATATCATAGGAAAGTAACATACTGCTATAACAGCCATTTGTAGCGATGATTGGAGTAGGCCAGCAATACGTCCAGCCATAGAAGGAGTCAACAGCGTAAATGAAGCCCTTGTGTTCAATGGCATCAGAGAACCATGGAGGATGTATGATCCTGCGATGGACGTGCAGATTTATCCACTTACCGCAGTGACCTGTCAGATAGGCGAGACCGCGGTTGAAGAACGCAATTAGCCTGAAGTCTTTATAATTTGCAGATCTTGTGGGCACTTGGCAGATTACAACCTTGAGCAAATCAAACTTGGTATCATGTTGGCTAATGTAAGATTCCAAGTATTCTGGGCCGTGGTGCCAAAGCAGAGCAGTGTTAATCGAAGGAAGGGGGATCAATCGCTGGGTGTAGACCTCCACGAGCATCCAGCTGCCGCGACCGTCGACGAGCACCATCCAAGACGTGTTCATGCCGACCCAGTACATACGGTTAATGTAGTTGAGACTGACAGGGATCGGATCGCAGTCAAGGGGGTTGATGCTCGCCACCCTACGATCGTTATGCTGCGTGACACGCCGTTTCTGAAGATCAGGCGGCATCAGCAAGCAAGGAGCTGGCTTAAAAAGCTCCGGCCTGAGGGCTTTGAGTAAACGGTACAGACCTGACGAGCATGCAGCGAGCGGCATGGTACTGAGATTGTCCACACGCGAAACAATGAGCTTGATTACCTCTGTGGGGAGCGAATTCCAGCCACTCTTTCGGCGGACGCTGCTCGGTTCTACCATTGTTAGTGCTTGGGTTTCGGACGAGGGGGGAGGCGCCTTAGCGGGGATGGAAGATTGGAAGAGATTATGTGCGGACAAAGATGGAGACGCGAATATGTGCTGCGGGAAGTGGACAGGTGATGATGACTACAACACGCCGCCTGACTTACGAGACACATACCAGCAGCGTAGGGTCATGTCGATGCCAGACAACTTGCTTGAGTGATCACAGTACTGGTACTCCCTACAGTGCTATGCCCTAACTTGCTTGAGTAGAGTAGTAGAGTAGGACTCTGCTCTACTATTAGCACCGGAGGAGTAGTATATTCTAATCTAAAATAGTTACAAACTTCAATGCCCGAGCGTGGAACGACTACGAACCGTGCTCAAAGACCGTGTCTACGTGGTGTTGGGACATGGGCGACAACCTCAACGCCAACGGTGCTGCTCCCGTTGCACCGTATGTGTTTCTGTCCTTCCTGTTCGAAATCGTGGTAGAATTCATGTTTCTACTCTGTATCCTACTACTATGCTAGTCCACATAATCGTGGTAGAATTAACGTTTCTCGTTTTCTCCTCCTCCTTGGTCACGGTGCACAGCCTAAGATGACTTACTCACCTGGACGGATGGAGTAGTGCATGTGACATGCACTAACATTGCATTAGTCAAATTTATGATCAAAATTTGACACAGATTACAATGGGGACCAATAAACCAGGAAGGAGGTACTAGTTATGGGATTACTAATCTAGAAGCCAAAAAGAACTGGCCCCTGGTACTCCTACTAGTAGTAGTACTCAAGTTGGAATTCCAATTGCACGGCACAACTTGTTAGGCAAAAAATTTGATATAGGGTGTAGGAAGCGGTTTGGGAATTTGCATGCCTTTCCAACCAGTGAGATACTCCGTACAAAGTACGACAGAGAAATAACCACAGAGAAGGAAGCTAAAAGTAAACAATCAAACGAGCATTTTTGCATTTCTTTTGCATTGAATCGTTTCACAAGCTTGACTAGTGTTGTTTTTCTACTTTTACAAAAACCGCATCGTAATGTTAAAATGTGCATTTGCACATACATAAGTAATAGTAGTACTCCGTCCGTCTAGGTGTATAAGTCTTCCCTCCTTCTTGGTCACGGTGCACAACCAAAGATGACTTATTGACCTGGACGGAGGGAGTAGCACAGTGTGCAAGCATATTTCGAGAGAGACGTGTAGTGCGATAGTATATAGTAAAGTTTGTGCTATATGCACGTACTTGCAAAATGCGTACGCATACACAAGGTTTCCAAACTTTCCCTTTTACATACTTAATTCAGGACGCTAAAAATTCCTGAACGTTCGAGATTTATATTTTGCGTCCCAAAACTAATGAGATCGCCTTACGAAACAAAAATTATACTCCTCCTAAAAGCCATGACGCTCGCAGGAGCGCTTGCGGCGCGCCACGAGTGCCCTGGTGCGCGGCCGTTTCCCAGCACGCCGACACAACACCTCTTCCTCAGCCTCGCAACTCGCGAGGTGCTGATTGGCGGCTTGCCGGCGGGCGAGCGCGATCTCACCGGTGTGGTGATCCGGCGCCAACATGTACTCCTCCTCGCTGGAAGCGTGCACCCGGTCCACGTACCGCCAAGCGTAGATGAGGCGCTTGGGCCCGACTGCACTCAGGGCGTCAGCACGGGCGTCCTCCGCCACCCTCACGGCCCTCGCACGAGCCTCCTGCCAAAGAGCCAATTGCCTGACTCTCTCGGACGCGACATAGGCCTCCCAGGCAGCTTGTTCCGCGGTGCGCTTCTCTTCCTCGGCCTTCTTCTCTGCCTCTATTTTGGCGCGCTCTGCTGGAGGCAAAGCCTCCCACAAGGCGACATCCATTTCTTTCCAAAGCTCCTCAAGTCTGGAGGGCTCAGCGGGCGGTGCGGCGTTCTCCTCGTAGCGGGGAGCCGATGCGTCCTCCGGTGCACATGCTGGCGAGATTGGGAACGCCGACGCGTCCACCTCGATGCGTCCTCCTCGACTAGTGGCGGTGAGGAGCGGAACGCCGACGCGTCCTCCTCGACTAGTGGCGGCGAGGAACGGAACGGCGACGCGTCGCGTAGTGATACGTCTCTAATGTATCTATAATTTTTGATTGCTCCATCCTATATTATCTACTGTTTTGGACTATATTGGGCTTTATTTTCCACTTTTATATTATTTTTGGGACTAACCTATTAACCGGAGGCCCAGCCCAGAATTGCTATTTTTTGCCTATTTCAGTATTTCGGAGAAACAGAATATCAAACGGAGTCCAAATGGAATAAAATCTTCGGGAACGTGATTCTCTCACCGAACGTGATCCAGAGGACTTGGACCCTACGCTAAGGCATCGAAGAGGTGGTCACGAGGGTGGGGGCGCCCCCCCTTAGGGTGCGCCCCCTGCCTCGTGGGCCCCTCGAAGCTCCACCGACGTACTCCTTCCTCCTATATATACCTACGTACCCCCAAACGATCAGAACAGGAGCCAAAAACCTAATTCCACCGCCTCAACCTTCTGTATCCATGAGATCCCATCTTGGGGCTTGTTCCGGAGCTCCGCCGGAGAGGGCCGTCATCAATGAGGGCTTCTACATCATCATAGCCTCTCCGATGAAGTGTGAGTAGTTTATCTCAGACCTTCGGGTCCATAGTTAGTAGCTAGATGGCTTCTTCTCTCTTTTTGGATCTCAATACAAAGTTCTCCCCCTCTCTTGTGGAGATCTATTCGATGTAATCTTCTTTTTGCGGTGTGTTTGTTGAGACCGATGAATTGTGGGTTTATGATCAAGACTATCTTTGAATAATATTTGAATCTTCTCTGAATTCTTTTATGTATGATTGGTTATCTTTGCAAGTCTCTTCGAATTATCAGTTTGGTTTGGCCTACTAGATTGGTTCTTCTTGCCATGGGAGAAGTGCTTAGCTTTGGGTTCGATCTTGCGGTGTCCTTTCCCAGTGACAGAAGGGGCAGCAAGGCACGTATTGCATCGTTGCCATTGAGGATAACAAGATGGGGTTTATTTCATATTGCATGAATTTATCTCTCTACATTATGTCATCTTGCTTAAAGCGTTACTATGTTTCTAACTTAATACTCTAGATGCATGCTGGATAGCGGTCGATGAGTGGAGTAATAGTAGTAGATGTAGAATTGTTTCGGTCTACTTTTCACGGACGTGAAGCCTATACATGATCATACCCTAGATATTCTCATAACTATGCTCAATTCTGTCAATTGCTCAACAGTAATTTGTTCACCCACCGTAGAATACTTATGCTCTTGAGAGAAGCCACTAGTGAAACCTATGGCCCCCCGGGTCTATTCTCATCATATCAATCTCCATCACTTTAATCTTGCTTTGCTTTTTACTTTGCTTTTTACTTTTCACTTTGCATCTCTATACCAAAAATATCAAAAACATTATCTATCAGTTCTCACTCTCGTAAGTGACCGTGAAGGGATTGACAACCCCTAATCGCGTTGGTTGCGAGTTGCTATCGATTTGGGCAGGTACGAGGGACTTGAGCGTGGCCTCCTACTGGATTGATACCTTGGTTCTCAAAAACTAAGGGAAATACTTACGCTACTCTGCTGCATCATCCTCTCCTCTTCGGGGAAAACCAACGCAAGCTCAAGAGGTAGCAAGAAAAATTTCTGGCGCCGTTGCCGGGGAGGCTTACGAGAAGTCAAGTCAAGATTTGACTCCCGTCAACGAGCCATTTCTGGCGCCGTTGCCGGGGAGTCTACGCAAAAAGTCAACATACCAAGTACCCATCACAATCCCTATCTCTCGCATTACATTAGTTGCCATATGCCTCTTGTTTTCCTCTCCCCCACTTCACCCTTGCTGTTTTATTCACCCTCTCTTTCCCATTCTCCTTCTCCTCCTCTCTTTTCGTTTGCCTTCCCGTTGCCATGGCCGAATCAAAAAGAATAAAGGGTCCTTTCTAGGGTCTTAGTACCTTAGATGACCCCTCTATCCTCTCTAAGCTAAAAAATAACGATGCTATTGAAAGACCCACCGGGGTTACCAATGAGAGTTTAAATGATCTTGATGAAGATGACTCTGGAATTTTTCGTTATTTAGTTGATGAGTCTTTAAAATATGCTTGGGATAGGTTATTGAGGATTAGGGCTAGCTACATACCACAATATCAAATTAAGGTTTACTTAAAAGGTTTCTATATAGGATTACCTACTTCTTTCAAACAAGTGCTAGATTCTATTTTTGAAGAGGGTTTTCTTGAAGGGGATGCTATAGATACCTATGAAAGAATGAAAACTATATTTGGGCACCCCATGAATGATAAGGTTGAATCTACCACCCTCTTATGCTTTTATCAAAACGAAATTATCAAAGAAATGAAATCTAGTTTAGATGCAAATTTCTGTAATGTGTTTAATCTTACTTCATCCATTAATGGCCATGTGCTTTCCCAAAATAGGAGAATGAATGCCATAGAAAGGAAGTTTGCTCTTCTCTTTCCTACTGCCAAAGATGGCAATACCTAAATCTATCCTCGCTTTTATGCCTAGCTAGGGGCGTTAAAAGATAGCGCTTGTTGGGAGGCAACCCAATTTTATTTTGTTTTTTTTTGTTTTTTTCTTCTGTTAGGGAATAAATAACACATCTACCTTATGTTTGGATGTGTTTTTGTGTTTTAATTAGTGTTTGTGCCAAGCTAGACCTATTGGATCTTCTTGGATAATAGTTATTTGATCTTGCTGTAATTTCCAGAAACTTTGTGCTTAGTGCCCGAATTATTAGAAATCACCAGAACATGATAAAATTCTGATTCCAATTGCTGATGATCAATAAAAAAATTGTCTAGGTCATCTAATTTTGGTAGATTTTTTGGAGTTCCAGAAGTTTGCGTTAGTTACAGATTACTACAGACTGTTCTGTTTTTGACAGATTCTGTTTTTCGCGTGTTGTTTGCTTATTTTGATGAATCTATGGCTAGTATTGGAGGGTATGATCCATAGAGAACTTGGAATAAGTAGGTTTAACACCAATATAAATAAAGAATGAGTTCATTACAGTACTTTGAAGTGGTTTTATGTTTTCTTCTCTAACGGAGCTCACGAGATTTCTATTGAGTTTTGTGTTGTGAAGTTTTCAAGTTTTGGGTGAAATCTTTTGATGGATTATGGAACAAGGAGTGGCAAGAGCCTAAGCTTGGAGATGCCCATGGCACCCCCAAGATAATCCAAGGACACCAAAAAGTCAAAGCTTGGGGATGCCCCGGAAGGCATCCCTTCCTTCGTCTACTTCCATCGGTATTTTACTTGGAGCTATATTTTTATTGACCAACATGATATGTGTTTTGCTTGGAGCGTCTTGTATTATTTGTGTCTTTGTTTGTTAGTGTGCCACAATCATCCTTGCTGTACACACCTTTGAGAGAGCCATCTATGAATTAAAATTTGTTAGAATACTCTTTGTGCTTCACTTATATCTTTTGAGCTAAGCAGTTTTGCTCTATGTGCTTCACTTATATCTTTTGAGCGTGATAAATTTGCTCTATGTGCTTCACTTAGATTTTTTAGAGCACGGTGGTGGACTTGTTTTAAAGAAACTATTTATATCTCATGCTTCACTTAGATCATTTTGAGAGTCTTAATAGCATGGTAAATTGCTTAATATTAATATGCTTGGTATTCATGATTTGTGAAAATTTTCTTTTGAGTGCGTTGAGTACTAAGAAAAGATTGAAGCATGATAATTGTTTTGAGATATGGACGCGATAATATTAGAATCGTGCTAGTGGAAGTAAATTTAAATTTAAAGAATACTTGCGTTGAAGTTTGTGATTCCCATAGCATGCACGTATGGTGAACCGTTATGTAACAAAGTCGGAGCATGAGGTGTTTATTAATTGTCCTCCTTATGAGTGGCGGTCGGGGATGAGCGATGGTCTTTTCCTACAAATCTATCCCCCTAGGAGCATGCGCGTAATACTTTGCTTTGATAAACTTCTAAATTTTTACAATAAGTATATGAGTTCTTTATGACTAATGTTGAGTACATGGATTATACGCATTTTTTCCCATCCTTCCACCATTGCTAGCCTCTCTAATACCGCGCACTTTTCGCCGGTATCATACACCCACCATATATCTTCCTCAAAACATCCACCATACCTACCTATCATGGCATTTCCATAGACATTCCAAGATATATTGCCATGCAACTTTTTCCACCGTTTCGTTTATTATGACACGCTCCATCACTGTCATATTGCTAGCATGATTATGTAGTTGACATCGTATTTGTGGCAAGGCCACCATCCATAATTCTTTCATACATGTCACTCTTGATTCATTGCATATCCCGGTACCCTGCCGGAGGCATTCATATAGAGTCATATTTTGTTCTAAATATCGAGTTGTAATTGTTGAGTTGTAACAAAAATAAAAGTGTGATGATCATCATTTTTAGAGCATTGTCCCAAGTGAGGAATAAAAAAAAGGCCATAAAAAAGAGAAGGCCCAAAAAATGATAGAAAAATAGAGAAGGGACAATGCTACTATCCTTTTACCACACTTGTGCTTCAAAGTAGCACCAAGATCTTCATGATAGAGACTCTCCTATGTTGTCACTTTCATATACTAGTGGGAATTTTTCATTATAGAACTTGGCTTGTATATTCCAATGATGGGCTTCCTCAAATTGCCCTAGGTCTTCGTGAGCAAGCGAGTTGGATGCACACCCACTTAGTTTCTTTTGTTGAGCTTTCATATACTTATAGCTCTAGTGCATCCGTTGCATGGCAATCCCTTCTCACTCACATTGATATCTATTAATGAGCATCTCCATAGCCCGTTGATACGCCTAGTTGATGTGAGACTATCTTCCCCTCTTTTTTGTCTTCTCCACAACCACCGTTCTATTCCACATATAGTGCTATATCCATGGCTCACGCTCATGTATTGCGTGAAGGTTGAAAAAGTTTTGAAAATGTTAAAGTATGAAACAATTGCTTGGCTTGTCATCGGGGTTGTGCATGATTTAAATACTTTGTATGGTGAAGATGGAGCATAGCCAGACTATATGAATTTGTAGGGATAACTTTCTTTGGCCATGTTATTTTGAGAAGACATAATTGCTTTGTTAGTATGCTTGAAGTATTATTATTTTTTATGTCAATATGAACTTTTGTCTTGAATCTTTCGAATCTGAATATTCATACCACAATTAAGAAGTTTTACATTGAAATTATGCCAAGTAGCACTCCGCATCAAAAATTCTCTTTTTATCATTTACCTACTCGAGGACGAGCAGGAATTAGGCTTGGGGATGCTTGATACGTCTCCAACGTATCTATAATATTTTATTGCTCCATGCTATATTATCTACTGTTTTGGACTATATTGGGATTTATTTTCCACTTTTATATTATTTTTGGGACTAACCTATTAACCGGAGGCCCAGCCCAGAATTGCTGTTTTTCGCCTATTTCAGTATTTCGGAGAAAGAGAATATCAAACGGAGTCCAAACGGAATAAATTCTTCGGGAACGTGATTCTCTCACCGAACGTGATCCAGAGGACTTGGACCCTACGTCAAGGCATCGAAGAGGCGGTCACGAGGGTGGGGGGCGCCCCCCCTTAGGGCGCGCCCCCTGCCTCGTGGGCCCCTCGAAGCTCCACCGACGTACTCCTTCCTCCTATATATACCTACATAACCCGAAACAATCAGAACAGGAGCCAAAATCCTAATTCCACCGCCGCAACCTTCTGTATCCACGAGATCCCATCTTGGGGCCTATTCCGGAGCCGCTGGAGAGGGCCGTCATCACGGAGGGCTTCTACATCATCATAGCCTCTCCGATGAAGTGTGAGTAGTTTATCTCAGACCTTCGGGTCCATAGTTAGTAGCTAGATGGCTTCTTCTCTCTTTTTGGATCTCAATACAAAGTTCTCCCCCTCTCTTGTGGAGATCTATTCGATGTAATCTTATTTTTGCGGTGTGTTTGTTGAGACCGATGAATTGTGGGTTTATGATCAAGTCTATCTTTGAATAATATTTGAATCTTCTCTGAATTCCTTTATGTATGATTGGTTATCTTTGCAAGTATCTTCGAATTATCAGTTTGGTTTGGCCTACTAGATTGTATCTTCTTGCCATGGGAGAAGTGCTTAGCTTTGGGTTCGATCTTGCGGTGTCCTTTCCCAGTGACAGAAGGGGCAGCAAGGCACGTATTGCATAGTTGCCATCAAGGATAACAAGATGGGGTTTATTTCATATTGCATGAATTTATCTCTCTACATCATGTCATCTTGCTTAAAGCGTTACTATGTTTCTAACTTAATACTCGAGATGCATGCTGGATAGTGGTCGATGCGTGGAGTAACAGTAGTAGATGCAGAATCGTTTCGGTCTACTTGTCACGGACGTGATGCCGATATACATGATCATACCCTAGATATTATCATAACTATGCTCAATTCTGTCAATTGCTCAACGTAATTTGTTCACCCACCGTAGAATACGTATGCTCTTGAGAGAAGCCACTAGTGAAACCTATGGTCCCCGGGTCTATTCTCATCATATCAATCTCCATCACTTTAATCTTGCTTTGCTTTTTACTTTGATTTTTTACTTTTCACTTTGCATCTCTATACCAAAGATACCAAAAACATTATCTATCAGTTCTCACTCTCGTAAGTGACCGTGAAGGGATTGACAACCCCTAATCGCGTTGGTTGCGAGTTGCTATCGATTTGAGCAGGTACGAGGGACTTGAGCGTGGTCTCCTACTAGATTGATACCTTGGTTCTCAAAAACTGAGGGAAATACTTATGCTACTCTGCTGCATCATCCTCTCCTCTTCGGGGAAAACCAACGCAAGCTCAAGAGGTAGCACGTAGCAGCAAGGAGCGGAACACCGATGCGTCCTCCTCGACTAGTGGCGGCGAGGAACGGAACGGCGACGCGTGACCGTCCGCGCGGTGCAGCGAGGGGCTCCTAGGGCTTGGGAGGGGCGATGCCATGGTGGTCGACGTGAGAGGGAGGGGGGAGATAGCAATGAATGTGAACGTGAGGGGGAGGAGATAGCGATGTCGTGGGAGGCGCAGTATTTATAGCGAGCAATGGCACACCTACGTAAGATATGGACTGAGCTGCACTGACTTATTTGCAGGTCCAGTTGCATCACTGATATGTGGGCCAGACCCCTGTTGGGCCCATATGTCAGTGACCCAATGCACCGGCAGTTAAGTAACAGCTACATGGGCATATTTGTTGGAGTAAATTACGGGGGAGCGAAGGGGTGGAAATATTGGTGGTCACAACAGATTGGACGAGCGTGGGGGGAGGAGAGTCATGCATGCAGATTTTTTCACACGGGGTGGAGTGGTGGGACCGCCAGAGGGAGAAGGAGAGTTTGGCAGGCATATTGTTTCCACACATGGAGAGGAAAAGATTTGGAGATGAACGGGCTTCCTGCAGGTATGGGGAACGGTGCATAATAAGTCATCTTGCATGCCGGGCTAGCTATAGTCTCAAGTCATTAAAAACATACACGCCCCACACATGTTCATATTTCAAGGTGCACTAAATTATTGCATGCGATGATTAAGGCTGGCCATAATGGTGGTATCTTAGCTGGTATCATGCACACGGGAATAGCAAACAAGCTGATGTGGCAAAGAATTAAAGAAGAGAGGGGGGTTAGAGTAACTAGTGTTCATGCATGCATTGGTAAACACATGTTTTTGTGAAGAACGACAACACTAGTTGAGTACTTTTGCAGACTTCAAAAACTACTCCACCGCCTCTACTATCTTGCTAAGAGTAGGTGAATTTTTTTAATCAAACCCTTTAAACTAGAAGGGAGGTAGTGGTACTCTAATAGCTAACCTTGTTGTGATGACAAGATAGGACATGGCACGCACCTGGACGGAGGAACTAGTCTGCATTGTGCATTTAAGTTTTGTCTGAAGTCAATGTACCTCTACTTTCACCAGACTTATAGAAAAATGTGTCAACATTCACAATGTCAAATCAATATTTTTACACTCATTATAAAACATAGTTCTTATACTCATTATAATCAGTACTCCCTCCGTCTAGGTGAGTAAGTCATCTTAGATTGTGCACTGTGACCAAGGAGGAGGGGAAAACGAGAGATCTTAATGTTTATTTGCTAATTAATAGCATTGCATGCAATGAACTAACCACTGCATGTCGTGTTTGGTAGTCTCAAGTCATTAAAAGCATGCACACCCACATCTCCTATTGGTTGATATGTCAAGAAACAAGAAACGAGGTAGAAGTTAATGCACCGCGCCTAAGTGTCTTGGGATTATTTGGTTTTCGTAAGATGACTTACACACCAAGACGGAGGGAGTATTGTAGATATTGATTTTTAGTATAAATTTGGTCGTGGGATTTCATTTATGCCTGTCAAAGCATGGAGGAAGCGGGGCTTAGGGCTTGCATTGCCGGTCTCTACATAGGTATTTCTCTTCATAATCCTGTAATTTTAGAGACTGATTGCGCTTTTGTGGTAGCGTCTCTTGCATCGGGGGACTATGACAGGTCTGCTATGCGTGACCTGAAGATGAAAGCGTTGAGCATCTCGAAGTTAATCAACAATCTTCAATTGTCAAAGATTAGCCGTTCGACCAATAAGGTGGCACACTTAATCGCTAAGTATAGCTTTGACAATAGATTAGATGGTATTCTTGTAAATAACGTGCTGCCCTGTGTGGTGAATATTGTATCGAATGAGTGTACTGGTGTGGCTGGTTAATTAATATAAGGTGGTGTTCAAAAAAGTATAAATTTGTCCAAACAGTTTGCAAACGGTTGACGGGAGTAAAAAGGACCAGAGGGAGTATCATGCATGCGGAGTAGGCAAAAAAATTTGCTTGTCTAAAAAAAGGCAAAAAAATTTGCTCATTTATAGCCGGTCGAAGTCTCAAAGGGCGCCACCACGCGAGGGAGGCGAAGGTCGTGGGAGGTGCGATGTTTGACGGAAGTAAGTGAAGTTACATCCACGCGCTAACATGGCGTGCGAATAGGCAGAAGCTATACCGTCAGGCCTACGATATGGGTCTAGTAGACATGACATCTAGTGGGTCCTGCATAGTTCTCGAGTACTCTTTGGGGGCTTGCAGCCGTTTATCCATCGGGCAAGCCAGCAACTCCACGCCGTTCGCACGCCCTACTCGTCCCCGTCTTCTACCTTACAACAGTTCGCTCCCAGTCGTCCCGTCCTTTCACATTAGTTCGCTCCCAGTTTTTTTTGCGGGGTACAACAGTTCAACTTCTCCTAACCCTCCTCCAAAATCCATGGCCTCCCAAATCTCCATGGTCGCTGCTGAGTACCAGGTTAGAGCCATCACCGGCGATCAGTTCATCGTCATCTACACACGTGGATCCGAGACGGTGAAAGCATGGCTTGCTCGGTTCCTACGCATGTTCAACAGTTCAACAAATGAGTGGGTCGCTGGGCTAGATGTTGAGTACACCACAGTCCTGGAACGAGAGAAGGATCTAAAGGACGAAGAGTGGAAGAAGCCCGCCATGATCCAGGTTTGCGTACATAACGTTTGCTTGGTCTACCACATATGCCATGCCGATGTTGAGTGCGAGGATTTTAAGAACTTCCTCAAGGACAAAAGAGTGAAATTCGTTATTGTAGGCTTTAAGAACGACAGTGACGTCCTACGTCGGATAGGTCTCGTTGTAGGCCAGCCCTTCGATCTCCAGAAGGCAAGCCAGGTGTCTTCCTCTCAACCTTCAATGCTGACCCTGGCAGCAGCCATGATTGATCCTTCGTACGCTAAACTGAAGAAACCTCATCACGAGTTTCATCATGCATGGGAGTCGAAGACATTAGATGAAGATCACATCCTGTACGCAGCAATGGATGCCTACCTTTGTTTAAATATCTACAAGGGCTGGATGAAGAAGCAGAGCCCAGTGTCCGGTTCAAGCAAAGAAGCGTCGGCGAAGAGGAAGAGGAAGAGGGACGAGGATGAAGTCGAGTACGTGGACTCGAACTCCGAGTAGGTGGCAGTGCCGTCGCTCATGCTAGTTTTACTGCAGTGTCAAGCGGACTAGTTGCTTATTAGCTTATTTTCAAGGGTGCGTTGTGCTGAGGCCCCAGCAGAACTATGTTTCTGTTCTTTCTCGTTATTTGAACTCTATATTACATACAGTAGTACTAGTACTATGTCTTACTACTGTTCTTCTTGCAGTTGGTACTACTGCTCGTATCTTCATGTTCCTACTGTACTTAATACGTTTGTACTAGTAGTATAATTTGGGTCAGTCAATTTGTGAAACAAGTTCGACGGAGCGAAGGATGAAGATGGCAGAAGAGGTGGAAGAAGCCCTTCTAGCCATCCATGTTGCATCAGACGGCTCACATGAGTCGGCTGACCCAAATTGCTCCTTCAGATTGCAGGATCCACGTGGCATTCAAGGTCTCGAAGGTAGATTCCGCGTCCGCACCTGGTTTGCGGGCTCGACGCGCGCGCGGCCGGCTTCTGCCACAACAGCCACCATGCGCGCCTCCTCCGCGCGGGCGGAGACGACAATGACACGCTAGTTCCTCTTCGCCGGCGTGCCAGAGCACGCGCTCGTCCTCCTCTTCATACGCTGCGTGCATAGACGCGGCTCCACCAGCTGCTCGCGTGCTTGGCAGCGCGGCGACATCGCGAGGAGGGACTGCAGACGACGTGAGTGGGCGAGCCTTCGGCTTCATGGCACAGGGATGGCGGCGACACAGCGGTGATGGGCGAGAAATTGTTGGCCGGAGCAGGCGGGCGCCGGCATGCGCAACGGCAGCGGCAGCATATTGATGAGTCCGCGTGTGGGACCTTACTTTAGTTTTATATATAAGGTTGGTCAAGCTTAAAAGAAAACCGTACTAGTACACGTAAACATTAGACTTAGGCAGCGCTTTTATTAGTTAGTACCATAGCCACGATACGGAATCCTGTGCAAGCGCGTGAACCGTGACCGCGCGGTCGATCGAACGGTGTGTCACCGTGTCGCGCTCGAAGGACATCCACCGAACCTTTTTGTGTGTGTGAAAACAATCCTCGAATATTACTCAACTTTTTTTTCTGTGAAAGTTCTTGACGCTGCAATATTTCCATATATTTGAATTTAGCTCCAGTTCGTGTTTATTTGGATTTGGACGTTTTAGGTGCGCCCTAGTTTTTTTTAATACTGATTTTGTGTGTGTGACTGAGAGAGAACGTGTGTATGTGTCCATATGTGTATTGTGGCGGAAGGGCAATGTGGAGAGGGTGTGCGTGTGATACAGACATAGAGAGGTGTGAATGTGCAAATGATCATGCATGAGTGAGACATAGACAGATGCCCATACATTGTGTATACATGAGAGAACGGTCTTGTAGTCTACTTGTGTGTGTGTTTGTGTGTGTGTGTGTGTGTGTGAGAGAGAGAGAGAGAGAGAGAGGGAGAGAGAGAGACAGAGAGAGGAGCATCCGTAACACAACAACCATCTCTCTAGATTCGTCCGTCCCTCACATGGTCGCATGCAACACATGCATCAATGCGCACATTTTGACACCCTCACCCGGCCCCTGCCCACCTCAAGGCCCGCACAATCTCTTCATGAATACCCATTTCTCTCCTTAGGTTTGTTTTCTCTCAATATCTAACACACACACACACACACACACACACACACACACACAGAGAGAGAGAGAGAGAGACACACACACGCAGCACAACACACAGACACACACTCCCCCGAGCACACAATTCATCCCCATCCAAGGTTATACGGCGACCACTCTCGCTTGTGCTTCTTTGCACCCCAACATGCACAACACCTCAATCTTCAAAGAGGGCAACGAGCAGATCGAAGACGGCGACCACACCGCGTTAGAGAATGCGGGGTCATTTGGAAGCAGGGTGATGTGACGACGGCTGACTGACTCCTCCCCCCACCCTCTCTCTCTCTTGCACAAAATTACCAATCCCTCTCTCCCCCGCACAAAATTGTCAATCCCTCAACCCACGAGATCCTTCCTCTCTCATCCATGTTTTTCCAGCTCTCTCATCAAACATGTTGTCTCTCCTTCCACGTATACAGAATCCAGATGCACACACATCTCATGTATATTACATGTATGCATCTTTCTTACAGACCTAACTTCTTCCTCTCTCTTTCTCTCTCTATCTCTCTCTCTGTCTCGTTAGGTTTGTCTCCTACTCTCTTGTCCACATACTTACAATCTTTCCCGCCCTATCTGCTCCATCTTCAAAAGCTCTCTCTGCATGTTTCATTCACACATTGGGATATGTCAAAATGTTGCTTCCATAATGGCTTATGTAGAGTTATGGTTGTTTTCATTACATCCTACAAAGTAATAACTATAAAATGCATTTAGATTCTCATGTGACTGGGATTATGTGAGTTTGAGCATGTTGTGAAGTACTATAGACCTTGTATACATCTTGGGATTCGACAATGATTGTAACTATTGAATTGTATAGACCATTACATTCAAAGTCAATAGCCTAATATATTTATTTCACAATTTCAACAAATGATTAGTTCACTACAAACTAAGAAAACAAATGTGTACTCCCTCCGTTTTTATTTAAGTCCGCGTATTAGCATTGGTGAAAGTCAAGTTTTGTAAACTCCCAGAAAGCTTATAACAAAAAATATTAACATATACAATAACAAATAAATACCATTAGATTCATTATTGAATGTACTTTCACATCATACATATTTGTTATGGTAAATGTTTATATTTTCCTATAAACTTGGTCAAACTTTAGGAAGTTTGACTTTGGTCAAACCTAATATGCAGAGTTTACTACTACTACTCGCTAGTTGCTTAGCCGAATCACTCAACACGCCACACGGGGAGTCCAGTGTCACAAAATTTTGAGGTCGGCGGGAAAATCTCCCGCGACCCTGATTCGAGCAGTGGGAATTTACCATCATAGCCTTCATAACAGGCCTACGGATGACGCTTGGTAGGGGGCTGTTTTCGTAACTTCAGGTTCACCCTACCCAGCCAACCCCACCCGGCACCCAGAGTAGTACACCTGAATACTCCCCAATTTCTATCCCCACCGCAAAATAGACTTCTCCACGGCACTGCAGCCTTCGTGCTCCTCCCCTTTACATCGGCGCACTCGTCCACCGCAGCGCATCTGCCTCATCGACGACCTCATACGCCGCACTGGAGCCGGTCCACCATCGTTGTCGTACACGGAGCCTCTTTCCCAGCATCCTCTTCCACGGTCTCGGATCTGCTTCCCGAAAGCCGACGCCAAGCGCAGAAGTACCACTGTCGTGGACAATGAACTGACTCCCGTTGCCGACCATGACTCACAGAGGCTGCCGCGACCATCGTTCTCCTCCTCGATTGGTAATGTGTGTATTGAATCACTTAGCAGTACATGTGCAGTTCCAATTTTGTTCATACCTACCCTTCCAATTTCCTGAGTGCTATTGTTCCCATAAAAGTAATTGGTTATAGCCTCCATTGTCCAACAGAATATCAGCTTGTAATTGTGCATCGCTCCTGTATCGCACTGTGCTTGGGTAGGTTTTTCATCTGCAACCAGTAGTGTGGCAAATGATGGAAAGGTTTTTAGAACTAGCAAGATGCCCATACGTTGCACGCATCAAGATGCATTTGTATGAGTAGTTTATCTTGTTGGAGATCCTCTAACATGGCAGACGAGTGCTTTAATGTTGCCCAAAAGATGCGGAAGTATTACTAGTAGTATACTTTTCTTGCCATGTTGAGATTTTAAAACCACAAGTGCGAACATGCAGAGGAGCAATGAAGACCAAACACGGGATATTCGGGACATCTTCGAGGAGTGTGGCAAGTTAAAGAGGAGCTGCACCGAACCTGTAAAACGAGCTTTGGTAAGTAACACCCTTTCAATTACTTTCGTGTAGCCTCATGTTCTTCGATGTGTATATGTTGTAGTTTCTGTTTCTCTTAAGCGTGGTGTTCTTCGATGTGTAATGAGAAGAGTATTAATCGTCCTAATGCTTTCATTTTTAGCTTGATGTAGGAAGTGGGTGTTCTCACCTTGTAGTCTGTTTTTATTTATTTTTTCCTTTTGAATTCACTTCTCCGAGTTTTGTTTATCTGGCTTCTACTAAATGGATCTAGGTTGCTTTGAGTATTGATCTAAAAAGAAGTAACTTCATGTCAGGATGCAGTTCCTGCGAGGAGGGAAGTATGGTCAACCTCGAGATCATGTTTCCAAAATGAGGCTGGATTACACACAAGGTGTCAGTTCCCTAATGATGCTGGATTAGACACAAGGTGCAAATTCCCAGATGATGTTGGATTACACACAAGCCAGGTGGAGTCGTCAGCTGTTCGTGTCCTCGTGGCATTAGTAAAGGCTGAATGAAAGCGTGCAGCAGCCCTTGAGAATGTAGTTGAGTTCCTGAAGAAGTGAAAAGACCAATCAGATGCTCTCTTCACCCAAGCCAAAGAAGAGATGGAAGAAGCCAGAAATAAGCTAGCAGAGGCAGAGCAGGCTAGGCGTCTCCTACTATCTAAAATTGTTGTCAATACAAAATTTCCTTCATAATAGCTAGGTTCATATGTTTATCCAGTCAGCATGCCTGTTGTGATGTCCGTGCATCTACTAATGTGGCACAAAATGTTTTTTTTTCGGTTCATGTAATAACAGCAATTACTTTCCAAACAATAACAGACGAAGCATTGGACATGGTATAGTTCACGCGCAAGCCCGACATTCCAAGTTCAACTTCCACATCAAACTCACGTTCACAGATATCTGCACATTCATACATAATGTCCACAACCATGATTCACTTCAAAGCCAAAAAAATGTGAGGAGAGTTATAAATAAAGAAAATCTTCTACTAGTTCCTGCTACTAGTGCGAGCACAACAATTCAAGACCATGCGTAAATTAATTATATTTTAGTCATTTTTTGTGTTCTAAAATGCCTGCCGGCTCGCGGAAGGATGTGTTGCCGGCACACGCGCGGATTCAATGAAGGCAGGCGGGGCAGTCTTAAGCTGGTTGCACGCGGCGAGAAGGCGTGCTCAGCCGGGCCTGCAGCGAGTGCGGTCCTCTTGGCCGGCGCGCCGGTTCAGTGCCTGCGCTATGAGAGGTTGCGTCCATGTCAGAGCAATCATTCCCTCCAGTCCTTTTTTGTTTGGGTATAACAAAATCTCGTTTTCCATTCACATTTTACAAGTAAAATTCATGGACAAACTTTGACCCAAAGTATGATGGGGACTAGTAAACCAGAATGGAGGTAGTAGTTTTTTTAATCAAAGAAGGGTTTGCCCTTCCGATTTTCATTACTGAAAACCAGCATCTAAATATAAACCATAGTATTTGCCATAGAACTACCAAGTTCAACATCTCGCAACATAAACCCATACAACCTCCATCGCAAAAAAAAACCATACAACCATACGACAAGGAGGTACGTAGTACTATGAATTCCATTTTCGCTCCATACCAATCGTTCTAAAAACTACTTACTACTTATAACGCGCCATTGAAAATCGGAACTCTTAACCCCGCTAAAAATGATATTTTAAACGTGGCTACTCGATCTGTGGCAACTGGCGAGCCACCGCGCTCCAAGTCGTTCACCTGTGGTCCCGACCATCAACTCCTACGGATCAAATTATCATGCGAGCTGACTATTCCTACAAAGGTGCTCCACCACGTACCCGGTAATCGAGAATGCAGCAATCGTGCACCTAGGGTTTTAGGGTTTATTTGTTAACGTCGCCTTTACGTAACACTCATGTGTGCAAGACAGCGAGAGGCCGACTGCGTGCGTGCGTGCGCCTCTTCTCCTCTGGTGTCCAAAAAATTATAATAACTACTAGCAATGTGCCAATGCGTTGCCACACGATCAAAGTAGATTAATACAGTGGTGGAGCTAGATGCAGATTACGCCTGTGGCTGTGAAAGTGCATTATATCGACTAGAGGGGGGTGAATAGGCGATTTTTATGAAATTCTTCACTGAGGAATTTGCTAGTAAGGAAATTCCTTAGCGAAGAACTACTAGCAGCGGAATAAGTACTCAGAAGTAAACATAACAGAGTACATGCGTGGTCATCATGATGAAATGAAGACAAACACAGAGTACAGAAAGCGTAAACACAGGATAGCACAAGATGAAGACAAACAGACTGAAGAATTTGAACTGAGGAAATTGAGAAAGTCTTCAGTCAAAGTCTTCAAACACAGATATGAACAAACACACAACACAGTAATGAGGAAATGAAAGTGTTGAGGAAATAGAATCAGTTGGCTTGGTGAAGACAATGATTTGGTAGACCAGTTCCAACTGCTGTCTCAGTTGTACATCTGGTTGGAGCGGCTGAGTATTTAAACTAGAGGACACACAGTCCCAGACAGACAGTCCACACCGTATTCTCCTTGAGCTAAGGACACACAGTCCTCGCCCAATCACTCGTGGTAAGTCTTCAAGTGACTTCCGAACCTTCACAAACTCGGTCACTCGGCGATCCACAATTCCTCTTGGATGCTCTAGACCATGACGCCTAACCGTCCGGAAGAAGCACAGTCTTCAAAGGTAACAAGCGTCGGATCCACGCAGGATCAATCTCTTCAGTAATACTCAATCACTTTGGGTTTGTAGGTGTTTGGGTTTGGGTTTTGGATTTTCCTCACTTGATGATTTTCGCTCAAAGTCCTTGGAGGATGGGTTGCTCTCAAATGACAAGTGTCAGTTTCTCTCGGATCAGCCAACCAGCTAGTGGTTGTAGGGGGTGGCTATTTAATTATAGCCTAGGGAGCAACCCGACATGATAAGACATAAATGCCCTTCAATGATATGACCGTTGGATGGATAAGATATTTTGGGACAGCTGGTGCGTAGCACAGCAACGGTCGGAAATTTGAGGTACAAATTCCTCAGGGCTATCATGTTCCTCACTTTGTAGGCAATCCGCACTGGCGAATTCCTAACTCCTCAGTCAGAACAAAGTCCTCAGTGACCAGAAGAACTGCGTCTCTGTCACTGAAGAAATTGACTGAACTGTATGAGATTTCCAATGGCTTCACTCGAAGGGATTGGTAGGTGTAGGATTTGAGTTGAGCATCACATGGAAATTTCTCCTTAGTATTTCCTCGACCCCCTTTAACGGTACGGTGTTTCCTATGACTCAAGAAAAAGAAAATGAAACTACGAAAACAAAAGTCTTCACGCTTCATGTTCCTCGAATGAATACCAAGTCTTTAGGGTTACACCAATTTCTTCACTTTCAAAGTCTTCAGAATATCAAAGTCTTCAGTCGAAGAACTTCATTTTTAGGGGTCGACTTTGTCTGTAAATATCAAACTCCTCATAGACTTATAGACATGTGTACACTCATAAACGCATTAGATCCTTAACCTATAAGTCTTCAATACACCAAAATCACTAAGCGGCACTAGATGCACTTAAAATCTCCCCCTTTTTGGTGATTGATGACAATATAGGTTAGGTTTTCAACGGGGATAAACATATGAAGTGTAAATACTGATATTGAGGAATTTGATTGCAAAATATAGAAGAACTCCCCCTGAAGATGTGCATAGTGAGGAATTTGCTTTTCAAGCAATGCACACTTGAAGAGTTGAATCATGGAGATCTCCCCCTATATCTTGTAATTCATACACGCATTTGATATATAATATGAAGAATTTGAAATGCATGATGAAAAATGGTGACTGACGAATTTCATCATGCGTGCAATAATGTTAACGAGGAATAAGCATGCAGAATAACGTAGCAGAAGTATCAGACCACCATCAGGTTTAAGTTTACAACTCGATCCAATAAAAGTTTCGGAAGAACGAGAGTTGTAACTTAGCAAAAAAACGCCCTTATAATAGACCCGTTTGAAGACTAACTCAGATTTCTCCCCCTTTGTCATCGAATGACCAAAAGGGTCGAAACTGAGGACTAACGCCCCTGAAGATAATCAAGATCATGAAGGAGCGCCAGCGTTGTTGGGGTCGGTTGTTGGAGTAGGGCCTGCCGCAGTGTCGTCCAAGTCTTCATTGTCATCAGTGTCACGCGATGAAGACTAGGAGCTGGCCACCAAAGAAGGAACCTTGACCTTCTTGTATTTCTTCGGAGGAGGTGCAGACCAGTCAAACTCTTTTTTGAGACCCATTTTCTTCAGATCTTCAACGTTGTAAACTTGAGACAGAACAGCCCAGGTGCGGTTGAGGGTTTCATCGAGGTAGTAGTGGTTTTTCTTCACTGCATTGTGTGTTGAAGTCATGTTGTGAAGAATTGAACCAAACTGACGCTTGACCCATTTATGATTGCGATCAACCTTCTGATGAAGACTGAGGAGTAACTCACGATCAGTCATCACCCTGGGTGCTGTGGCTTGAGGATTTGTCTTGGCATTGTTGGCGGCAGAGTCATGTGTGGCAGAGTAATCATTGGTGGAGTAAGATGCAGCCTTGCAAAATTGACCATCCAATGGACGAATGCCTTCATCGATCATAGCAGTTGCCTTGCCCTTTTCTTCAGCTGAGGAAAATGTCCTTTTGAGGACTTCAATAGGAGGCAAGTAGCTGCAGTGGTTCAGTGTGTCAGCTTTGTAGTTGAGTGAAGCCCTTGTCCTGATGAATCTCATAATCCATGGCGCATAAGGCTTCAGCTCAAATGGTGACATTGCAATATTGGCCAGAGTCCTCATGAAGAAATCATGGAAGTTGACGGGAACGCCATGAATGATGTTGAAAAGCATATTCTTCATGATGCCAACGACTTCTTCATCATTTGAGTTGTGGCCTTTGATAGGACTCATTGTCTTCGATAGAATGCGATAGACAGTCCGAGGCACATACAACAATTCCTTGACGAGAAAATTGGTTCGAGGGGCCTGCCCTGGCTTCAAAGGCTTCATCAATACTTGCATGTAATGATTTGAAAGTTCAGGTTCATTGTAAACACAACGTTCATCTTCAAGGGGAGGACTGAGTGGTAGGGCACGAAGCAATTCAGACGCTGGTGCCTTGTAATGAGTGTTTTCCGTCATCCAGTCCAGGGCCCATGAATTCACATCTTCAGAGTTGCCTGTGATGTGCAGCGTTGCGTAGAACTGAAGAATGAGTTCTTCATTCCAATCACAGATATTAGTACAGAAGTTTAACAGCCCAGCATCGTGAAGAGCACTGAGGACTGGCTCGAAGCACGGCAGAGATTTCATGTCCACGTGAGGAATATGTGCATGATCGAAGACTTTGTCTTTGTTGAACAACACTAAGGAATAGAAATTGGCTTGACTAGCAGTCCAGAAACGCCTCTTCCTTATGCGAGCAGAGTCATATGGATTGTAATCAGTGAAGAACACGTGCTCGCCAAAGAAGTCTTCAGCCTTGAACTTTTGCTTCCTTGAGAACGGATCCTTTGGCTTGGGCAGAGGAGTGTCAGTGAGTTGCATCACTACCTCAGGAATCGCGATCTCAGGTTCTTCAGTCTTAGGAATTTCTGGTTCCTCCTCAGGTGCAGTCACATTTTCAGCAGCAGCAGTTTCTTCAGCACTAGTGGCTGGAATGTCTTCTCAGACAGATGAGATGGGATGAGTTTCTTCAGAGCCCATTTGAACTGTTGGTGCAGGGGAGTGAGGGATTTGCTACAGTGGGGTGAAGAGTGGAGAATTGGGATGCTGACTTTCCCAAAAGTCGTCATTCATTACTGGAGTTGTGCTACCAATGTCCACATCTTCATTATCAATTTCTTCAACACCAGCCTCTTCAGCAGTAAATTGAGGCATTGGTGATGATACCACTAGGGTTGAAGGGATCGCATCCACTTCAATTTCCTCATCAATCTGCTCTGACGAAGCAGCAGATTGAGTTTCTTCAGCAGATCCGCTTGGGATGTTATATTCTTCACCAAAAGGAACAAGGTCCTTTGATGGCATGGTTGAAATCGGAACAGCATCGATCGGATTTTCATAAGAGCTAGTCATAGGCTTCATCTTCTTTGGAGCTGAAGATTCTGAAGCACTTGATGCTTTCCTTTTCTTCACTGCAGCTCGCTCTACAGCCTTGGTCTTCTTCACATCTAATGCAGATGGAAGGATAGGAGTTGGTGTAGGCATAGGTGGAGCTGAGGAATCTGGTTGAATTTCCTCAGGCACAACTGATGGAGTTGCCCTGACTTCTTCAGTTTCTTCAGGCGCACCACTAGAGGATGCCCTGGCAATTTCTTCAGCGGCTGGAATGGAGTCATCAGCCCTGGAACTAACATTTTCTTCAGCAGCCTGAAAGTCATCAGCGGTGTTGGCATGTTCTTCAGTGGGCTGAACAGAAGCTTCAGCTTGAGGAACTTCTTGTTGCGTTGGGGCTGCAACTTTGGTGAACTTCTCAGTCAGTTTCACAAACCTGACTTTGGCTCCTTGCCAGTCAGCATAGTATGAGTTGAATTTGTCGCTGAGGGTTTTGATTTCAGACTGGATCTTTATGAGTTCATCAGTTGTCATTTTAACCACGTTGGTCTTCAAATACCTTTCCTTCTTGTACTAGGCTTTCTTTATTTGTCTGGCCTGGTCATATTTCCATTTCTCCTCTTGGATGAAATGAGTCAGCATGTGATTTTGACCAGGTGTCAAATTGAATTCTGGCAAAGGAGTGTGAGGGTCCTTGTACCAAAGATCAATGTAATCGAGGATCGCCCTTGGATCCAAAAGTAGTGGCACAGGTGTGCCTTTGGCTCTAGCGGCCCTTACTTGTCGGTCTCTGATGATTTCTGCAAGTTCATCGTCATCAGCCTCATCATCTTCAGATGGCTCTTGGAAGGCGACCTGTTTCTTCTTGGGACTTGGCCAAGGACCTCGTCCAGCAGTTGCTTTAGTCTTCAGCAGAGTTGGGCCAGATGAAGAATTTGGCGCAGCTGAGGAACTTGCTGAGACACCAGAGGCAATTGAGATGTCTGCAGTCCTTTGGCACGAGGCCAGATGCGCAGGTGCTGAGGACTTTGTCGGAATAGCTGAGGACTGTGGAGGAGGTGCTGAGGATTTTGAAGGAGCAGGAGCAGCTTGAGGAATTGGTCTTGAAGATTTTGAAGTTCCTGGCCGTCAGGGCGCAGCTGAGGAACTTGGCCGTGAGAGCAATGTTGGTGAAGCACATGGCTTACGAGTAGGCTTCTTTGCCATTGATTTCCTTGGCTTGACAGAGGCCTCAGTGCGAGCAGCAGCAGTAGAATCTTCGTTGAATTTCTTCACTACTTCTCTGGCTTGTCTTGCCAACTTGGCTTGACGCCTTGCCCATTCCTCAGGAAAATCCTCACCGCGTTTGACGCTAGTGGGATCAGCCACTTGGCCAGGTGCTAGTGGTAGTCTTGGGCATGGAGGGTTGAGAGCGAATTTCTTCATGTACTTTGGAGTAACGTACATGTACTCCCTCCATTCACGTGCCCATCTCCGTTCTATCCTTTGAATCCGCACCTTGCGCTGATTTTTGTTCTCTTTGCCAAACTTGGCTTCATCAGGTGTGCAGTACTCAGCATATATATCCTCAGAGATTTCAAAAGCAGTCATGACCTTAGGTTTCTTTCCTCCTTTCTGCGGCTTCTTACCATCTGCCATACTTTTCAGCTGAGGAATTTGAACAATCGAATTCTCTGAAGAAGTATGCAGTTTTTCTTCGAGGAACGCTGCAAATGAGTTAAGTCAATGAGAACCTAGTGATTCAGCAGCAGACATGAGTACCTGTGAACAGAGTATAGTTACGAGGAATTTGGAGAGGTCATATGCCTTCTCAGAAGGTTTTTTTAAAAAAAGTTTGAGGAATTTAACCAGATGAGTCTTGAAGAATTTCACTAAGCATGCTATGTCTTAGGTTCCAGAGTTGTATAGATCGAAGATCCACACAATTGAGGAGTCTTGAAGAAAATGATGCTTAGAGAAATGAATCAAGAACAGAAGATTTGTGAGGTGTTTTGTGTGTGAGGATTTGAGAAATAAAACACCTTTGAAGATTTTGAAGAGAAACTTTGAATCAAAGAGGGCAGTAAAAGTAACTTTTAATTACCCTGAATGAAGAACACGACGAACAGAGAGGTGAAACAGTGAAGTTCGTCGGTGTAGATCTTCCACGCCCTAACTCGGCGGAGGAAGACGTCTACGGCGGCGGCGGAGGTGAAGATTTCCGCGGTCGGCGCGAGTACGACGGTGACGAGGTCGAGGCAGTGAAGCTCTTCCTCACTGGCGACGATGGAGTAGCAGCGGTGCTAGGGTTTGAGAAGCTCGAGCGGGAGAGATATCGAGCGGAGTAAAAGAAGTGAGGAAGGGGCGAGGGGTATTTATAGAGGCAGTGAAAAACTGTTCACCCTAAGATTTGGGACGAACGTGCCCCTGACCTTTCTCCTTCTCACGACATGTGTCACCCACGTACTGTGTAGTGGAGATCGTGTTAGATCGTGGGTGAATGGAATAATGCATCGTGGATGCGGAACGGTTTGAGCGGCAAAAGCAAAAATTTGGATAAGATTAGTTTTAATGTTCCGTTCGCAATTTCTTCAGCTGACAAGGACACAGTGAAGATTTTGAACGAGTTTCAAATAGAACGCACATGAAGAATTTGTGAAGAGATTGGATTGAGTATAGCATAGAGGGGGAAGGGTCCGATCACATTCACTTAGCAGAAAACACCAACTTGAAGAAATAACCATAAGTGAATGCTGTAGAGGACATAAACTCATATATATATATATATATATATATATATATATATATATATATATATATATATATATATATATATATATATATATATATATATATATATATATATATATATATAGCCAATGAAGCAAAACGACCGAACAAGTGAAGATTTTGAAAAGAATTTGAACAAATGAGGAATTTCAAAGCTGAGGAAAACTCAAATTGAAGATTTTCAACTTTTGTGGTGGCGTGACCCACCGTATAAGAATGATGATTTCAGACACCGCGTACAATTGTTGTAGGGTTCTGACAATTAAATTCTTCATTAATTTGTTCACACTTAGAGTGTTATTCCTCATTGATTGAGGAAAAACGTTTCTTCATGGGTTGCACATCTAAGTCATGAATTTTGCATAAGTGTTAGGATGAGTGCCTTTTTAAAGTACATCCGAAGACTCTAAGATATTTAGCTCACACCGCAACTTGCTAAATCTCTTCTTATCCAAGGGCTTAGTGAAGATATCGGCTAGCTGTTCTTCAGTCTTCACATGCTCAATAGAAATGTCGCCCTTCAACACATCATCGCGAAGAAAATGATGACGAATCTGAATGTGCTTTGTCTTCGAGTGCTGAACTGGGCTGTGAGCAATCTTGATGGCACTCTCATTGTCACAGAGGAGAGGCACATTCTTTACGTTGACGCCATAGTCCTTGAGTGTTTGCTTCATCCATAGCAGTTGAGCACAGCAAGAACCAGCAGCAATGTACTCAGCTTTAGCAGTAGACAGTGATACACAGTTCTGTTTGTTCGAGGACCAACAGACCAAGGATCGTCCGAGGAAATGACAAGTACCAGATGTTGACTTGCGGTCCACATGATCACCAGCATAGTCAGAGTCAGAATATCCAATGAGATCAAAATCCGAGCCCTTGGGATACCATAATCCTAGTGTTGGTGTGTGAGCTAGATATCGAAGAATATGCTTCACAGCCTTATGATGTGATTCCTTCGGTGCAGCTTGAAATCGGGCACACATGCAAACACTAAGCATTATATCTGTCCTAGGTGCACATAAGTACAATAAAGAGCCAATCATGGAGCGGTATACCTTATGATCGAAGTCAATACCATTTTCATCAGTGCATAGATGACCATTTGTGGGCATAGGAATTTTGATGCCTTTGCAATCTTGCATGCCGAATTTCTTCAGGACATCCTTGAGGTATTTCTCCTGAGATATGAATATGTCATTTCGCTGTTGACGAATTTGAAGACCTAAGAAGAATTTCAACTCTCCCATCATAGACATTTGATATTCTTCACTCATCATATAGGCAAATTCATCACTATAACGTTGGTCAGTACAGCCAAAGATGATATCATCAACATATATTTGACACACAAACAGTTCACCATCATAACGTTTAGTAAAGAGAGTGGGATCGAGTGAACCGGGTGTGAAGCCTTTCTTCACGAAGAATTCCTTCAAAGTATCATACCACGCCCGTGGGGCCTGTTTGAGGCCATATAGGGCCTTATTGAGTCTGAAGACTTTGTCAGGATGCTTTGGATCTTCAAAACCTGGGGGTTGAGCAACATATACTTCTTCCTCAAGCTTACCATTGAGGAATGCACTTTTCACATCCATTTGATATAAGATGATATCATGATGGTTAGCATAAGCAAGTAATATGCGAATAGCCTCAAGTCTAGCAACAGGTGCAAAAGTTTCATTGAAATCAACTCCTTCAACCTGTGTGTAGCCTTGGGCTACTAAACGTGCCTTATTCCTCACCACAACACCATTTTCATCTTGTTTGTTGCGGTAGATCCCTTTTGTGCCAATGATGTTATGCTTGCGAGGATCTGGACGATTGACCAGTTCCCAGACATTGTTGAGCTTGAACTGATGTAATTCTTCTTGCATGGCCTGAATCCACTCAAGCTCCAGAGATGCTTCATCTACCTTAGTGGGCTCTGTGATAGAGACAAAAGCAAAGTGCCCACAAAAGTTAGATAGACGTGAAGCTTTTGAGTGTGTGAGAGGACCTGGTGCTCTAATGTCATCGATGATCTTCTCCACTTGCACTTCTTTTGCAACACGAGGATGAGCTGGTTGTCGTTGAGGAACTTGATCAGCATTTTCTTCAGCATCAATTTCCTCAGCATTTCCTTTAGGTGCATCAGCTCGACGTTCTTCATGTTCTGGAATGAATTCTTTAGCAGATTCTTCAGTAGGAATGACATCTTCAGTAGCCTTGTGCTTGATAGAATCCTCAGGTGCTGGTTCATCTAACACAGAAGGTAGGTGCTCTCTTTGCGAGCCATTAGTTTCATCGAACTGCACATCTACAGTTTCAACAATCTTGTGAAGAACATTGTTGAAGACTCTGTAGGTGTGCGAGTCCTTTCCGTAACCAAGCATAAAACCTTCATGTGCTTTCGGTGCAAATTTTGATTTATGGTGAGGATCTCTGATCTAGCATTTAGCACCGAAGACTTTGAAATAACTCACATTGGGTTTCTTGTCAGTGAGGAGTTCATAGGCAGTCTTCTTGAAGAATTTGTGAAGATATACTCTGTTGATGATATGGCATGCAGTGTCAATTGCGTCAACCAAAAACAACGAGGGGTTTTATACTCATCGAGCATAGTGCAAGCCATCTCAGCAAGAGTCCTGTTCTTGCGCTCCACGACGCCATTCTGTTGAGGAGTATAAGGAGCAGATAACTCATGAGTAATACCAAGTTCATAAAGATAGTCATCGAGACCCGAATTCTTGAATTCAGTGCCATTGTCACTTCTGATGTGCTTGATCTTCACACCAAAGTTGGTTGAAGCCCTCGAGGAAAATCATTTGAAGACTTCCTGCACTTCATGTTTGTAAGAAACAAGGTGTACCCATGTGTAACGAGAGTAATCATCAACAATAACAAAGCCATATTGAGATGCTTCATTTGAAACAGAGGAATAATGATTAGGACCGAAGAGATCCATGTGAAGCAATTCGAATGGACGAGTAGTGGTCATGATAGTCTTCGCTGGATGCTTGGCCTCGGTCATCTTTCCAGCTTCACAGGCACCGCATAAGTGATCCTTGAGGAATTTGACATTCTCAGTGCCAATAACATTCTTCTTCTTCGCAAGCGTGTGTAAATTCCTCATGCCTGCATGACCAAGTCGTCGATGCCATAGCCATCCTTCTGAAGCTTTTGCAAGTAGGCATACGGCTGGTTGTGAATCTGCAGAGAAATCCACAATATACAAGTCTCCTCTCCTAAAGCCTTCGAAGACTTTGGATTTGTCAGCTTCCATAATCACAACACAACGATACTTGCCAAATACAACCACAGTATCAAGATCACAAAGCATTGAGACAGACATAAGGTTGTATCCTAAGGACTCAACAAGCATGACCTTGTCCATGTGTCGAACCTTTGCGATAGCAACTTTACCTAGACCCAATACCCGACTTCTGTTTTATCAGCGAAGATGATATGCTTCAGATGTGATGACGATAAAGGAGCATCCATCAATAGATTCCTGTCACCAGTCATGCGATTTGTACATCCACTATCGAGGACCCACTCAGTGGCTTTGGGTTGATCATCCTGCAGATGAATTAGTGCAACTTACGAACTTCATATACTTCAGCAGTGAAGAATATGATATCACAATTCATCAGATCAATTTCATCAAGCAGTAAGACAGATAAGCAGTAGGAGGACGTGTGAAATTAAAGTTCATTTCATCATGGTTAGCCTGCGTCCTTTCAGGCAATTTGTCAGGTCCCCAGCAAATTCTTCAGACGTTTACGCACGTCTGGAGACCTGACCCTGCAGAAGAAATTAGTTCTTTTTCTTCACCACCCACATCTAAAGGGGTGGCAAAGAGTTCATCACTCTGCGAGCTCCATATGAGAATGGTGGCATAGAAGCCAAACCATTTCGTTTCACATAAGAGGGATTATGATAAGAATATGAGTAAGCAGAGAAATTCTTCGAGGACTTATGAACATAATGATTTGAAGAATAATGCTCATATTCATAGCCCTTGGCTCTACCCTGCGAAACAGAGTTGTTAGCACGATGATGTTCATATGAGGACTTTGATCCTTTTGAGGAATTTGATCCACGTGAGGAATTTGGTCCGTATGAGGACTTGGATCCATATGAAGAATTTTGTCCATATGAAGAATTTGATCTGGGATTCCTATTCTTCACAGGTAGTGTCATGAGGACATTCACCTGAAGACTTTCAAGGCACTTTTTGGGAACCCAGATATTCTTCATAGGGGAACCGTTCCTGCAGTTAGTGCCAACATATCTAGCAAATACTTCACCATTCTGATTTTTGAACAGTTTATAATTGGAGTCAAATGACTCATCAGACGAATGAGAAGATTCACATGTATAGCCAGATAAATTAGATGGATCAACTGGAGGTCCCTTTGCAGCAACCCATGAGGTTTTTGGGTACTGCTCAGGCTTCCAGTATGTACCATCAGCATTGAGTTTCCTCTCAAAGGCAATACCCTCTTTCCTAGGGTTCCTGTTGAGGATCTGCTTTTTAAGCACATCACAAAGAGTCTGATGCCCTTTGAGGCTTTTGTACTGTTACATCCCACCTAGCTCATGCATTAGAGTGTGCATCATGTTTACTTTTGACAGAAAATTGAAATGGGGAAGGCAGAACCCCCCAGCACCCCTCCTGAATCTACTAGGGTTTACTAAAATCTTTTTCAATGAACCTGAAATGCCCTTCTAAAATGTTCATCATCTTTGCTTTGGTCTTAAACCTCTGGCAAAAATGGTGCATATTTTTCTAGGTCAACAGAAGGTCATTGAATTAATGCATAAGTATTTGAATTTGGGCATTTAAAATTTATAAAACATTTCAATTGCTCAAATATCTCCAAACTAAAATGTTTCTGGTTGGAAATATTCTAATCAAGGTCCAGATGAGGTTTGGTGATTTTAGGAGTTGTTTTAGTATTTTTAATAAGTCTACAAAGTTACAAAAGAAATAGAAAAGGAAACAAAAATCAGAAAAAGACTTACCTGGCCAAACCCACCAGCCGGCCCACCTGGCGGCCCAGCACTATGCTGGCCCGAGCCAGCCAGCTGCTTCGTCCCCGCCAGGCAGGCAGGGTGGTGACGTCGACGAGCGCGAGCTCGCCACGACGCCACCTGCTCGCCGCTTCGCCGCCCGACGCGCTGGACGGCCTCCACGTCGTGCCCCCGACCCCGTGGACACGTCCACTTCCCCCCTGCCTCTCTCCCTCGCTCCCTCACCGCCATGGCCGACGCTGCCGCGCCCACGCCGCCGTGAATCCACGCCCCTCGTTGCCCCCGTGCTGCCCCACTGTGTCCTGCAGCTCCGCCACCTCCTCCTCGAGCGTTCCACCAAGCCACGCCTCGTCGGGAGCCTGCGAACGACCTCCTCGAGCTCGTCTTCAACCTTCGGCCACCCAGATCGCCATCGCCGCCCCGCTTGCTCCGGCTCGTCCCCGACCCCGCCGTCAGCTCCGTCGCAACCGCGGTGAGCCTAGCTAGCTTCCCATCCCCTCCGTTCTGCTTCCCGTGCACCACAGCGAGCACACGCAGTTCACCTGCACGCGCCGCCGCCTGGCCACGTCGCCGGCGTTGCTCCGGTGACCATTTGGTCACGGGCCTGTGCCCGTCACACCCCACGCGCCACGTAGAGGCCGTAGGTGCTAGTTCCACCTCGCCTAAGCCACTGCAGCCACGCGCACGAGCTGGCCGAGCTTCGGCCTCCACCTGACCTCGTCGTCGGCGTCGTTTCCGGCGACCCCGAGGCCAGCCACCACCACAGCTAGATGCGGGCGAGCACCAGCTGCCCGTAGCCGCTCTCTGCGCTGCAAGCGGAGCCCTGTGGGCGAATCCCGCAGTGCGCCGCCGCGTCTGGCCTCGCCGGCGGCTAAACGCCGGCGGGCCTTGACCTTTGACAGGTAGGGTTTGACCCCCTGACGTGGACAGGTGGGCCCAGTTGACTCCTCCTGAGTCTATGACATGTGGGCCCCGCCTGCTAATTAAACTAGAATTAAGATTAATCTGTTTTGCTTAAGCTAATGACCCTGACACGCGGGACCCACGCGTCAGGTTTGACCTGGACCGGTCTGTTGACCTGCTGAGGTCAGCATGATCTCATGCTGACGCAATTATCTAATTACTGGATTTATTCTTATACAGGAAAATCCAGAAAATAGTTTAAACTTCTAAAATTCATATCAATTCAACCGTAGCTCAGTTTGAAATAAGTTATATATGAAAAATCATCAGAAAAATGCAAGCTATCCATCTGTACCAGTTTCATGCATGAAAAACCAAGTTAAACCCACTGTTTAGGCACTACAAGATGATACACTAATATGATCTTAATAAATGAGTTTCCATTTGAATCTTTGGTTCAAATGGGTTCATTCCCTTCTGGTTTAACTTGCACTAGGTAAGGACACATTCATATTGCCATCTCATAGCATGCATCATGTTGTTGCATATCGCCATGTATTGATTGTGTTCCGATGTGTTCACGTGGTAGGTTCTGCCTCCGAGGATATCTCCGAGTATCCAACTGAAGGGCAGTATTCCACGACCACTCCATCAGGCAAGCAACTCGTTGATCATTCCGATACAAACCCATGTTCTCGCTTCTGCCCTTGTTTACTGCATTAAGACAACGCGTTTCAAACTGCTGTGTGTTGCGGTAGTTGAACCCACTTCCTTTGCATGATCTGTCATTGCCACAGTAACTAGATGAAACCCACTAGCATGTGTAGGAGTTGATTGAGCCAATACATGTGTGTGTGTGTGTCCCTACCATGCTATGCTTGCTATGCTCAGAGTTGTGTCAGGTCTGGCTCATCGGGATGATGATCCAGAGTGAAAGGTTGTACCGTTGTCAATAGCGTGGAAGTGTTGAACACGATTTGGTAAAGGAATCGATGGAAGGCCATGTAGGAGTACATGGTGGGTTGTTTCATTGAGGCCATTCTTAAGAACTGAGATCTGTGTGTGTGATTTAAGACTCAGCTACTACCACGCATTGGGCCCGAAACCAATGGACCCTCTCGGCTTCTTGATCACGCTTGTCCTCTGTCCAGGAGTTGCAAAGTAGTTTCTGGTGTTTGTAGCATGCTGGGGGCCGCACGCGGCGCTGACCATCGGGGTGGGCTGTGTTGCGGTAGGCACGTGGCACGGTGTACCGACTCGCCCGTTTGGTGTCTCGAGAACCCTGTTCACATCGTTCGGGGCCGTTAGTGGAAACCTCGGCCGGACTCCCTGCGGATGGAACCCGAATAGGCGATAAACCTGGACTAGAGACTTGAGTGTTTAGGTAGGCCGTGGCCGACACCCTCGTTGGGCTTCCGCTTGAAGGTTGCCGAGTACATGTCGTGTAAACGGCGATAAGTGGTGAGAGCGTGTGTGAAGAAGTACACCCCTGCAGGGTATAAATCTATTCGAATAGCCGCGTCCGCGGTAAAGGACTACTTGGTCACCTATACAGTTCATAGATAAGTTAATTGGATACTACTAAAAATCTCAAGATAAGTGTGAGTACCGCGGATGGCCTCTCGTAGGATGGCGAGAGAGGATCCACGGTGGAGTATTGAGATGGTGATAGTGGACTCGTGTGCGAAAAATGATTTACAAGTGGTGTCTATCGTAGGATAGTTTAGCCAAGAGTCAAAGCTGGCTTGCTGCAATAACCCCACTACCTTTTTGAGAATGTGCATGTATGATAGGTTCCTGTTGTAAGACTTGCTGAGTACCTCCGTACTCATGTTGCTTTAATCATGTTTTTCAGACGACTGCACCAACCCCTCTGATGGGTTCTATGTAGACCTCGACGTTGACGAGTGACTTATCACCCAGGTGGTGATCCAAGACTTGTGAAGGGTCGTTGTAGATAGACAGGCTTCGTCAAGCCTTCTTTCTTTCTAGTGTCTGTACTCAGACTACTTTGCTTCCGCATGTGCTTGTATGTTTGTATGACTTGAGTGTTGGGTCATGTGACCCCTATCTGTATGGATGATATGTATGGCTCCTCGGAGCCTTTTAAATAAAGTACTTGAGTCATAGAGTACTGTTGTGATGCCATGTTGTATTTACTCATATCGGGCATATTGTGTGTATGATTGAAATGCTTGGTATGAGTGGGATTCGACTATCTAGTTGTTTATCCTTGGCAGCCTTTCATATGGGGAAATGTAAGTCTTGTGCCTCTGAGGGATAGTAGTCCGCTACAGCCCGGTTCACCGGAGTCCTGCTAGCCCAGCACTACTGCTTGGACACTTGACTGGCCGGCATGTGTTTCACGTCGTTCCTATGTCTGTTCCTTCGGGGAAATGTCACGCGCTGTTATTCGGAGTCCTGCCTAGCCTGCTACAGCCCGGGTTACCGGAGTCCTGTTAGCCCAGTGCTACAGCCTGAATAAATACGTTGATGACCGACATGCTCGATGTGATTCATGTATGCCTGTCCTCATAGGCTGGCGCCACTTTGGGTTCACGACTAGCCATGTCGGCCCGGGTTCTCTGTCATATGGATGCTAGCGACACTATCATATACGTGAGCCAAAAGGCGCAAACGGTCCCGGGCCAGGTAAGGTGGCACCCGTGGGAGTACCGTGCGTGAGGCCGCAAAGTGATATGATGTGTTACACGCTGGATCGATGTGGCTTAGGATCGGGGTCCTGACAGCGTTGGTATCAGAGCCGGACTGCCTGTAGGTTCGCTAAGCCAAACTGGTCGATGTCGAGTCTAGAAATGCTTTAGTTATATGTAGGGGAATTGATTGTGGGAGGGAACGTAAGGCTCTTTTACTCCTTTACCTTATGCCCTCTATTCTGAGTCATTCTTTTCTCATTCTACGTGGGTTAAGGACTAGGCTCTCTGCTCTCTATCAGGTTCACGTGTTACTAAATCCGTAGTAACTTATAGGATTGTTGGATACAACCCAGTTCAGTTCTACTAAAGTTTAGTATGTTGCCAATTGAACCAGAACCTTGATATGTTGTTGTTGAGTGGTTTCGCAAACTGTTCTGGATGTCTCAATTCTTTTTCTGAGCATTTACAGCCGTTATGCTGTCCAATTTCATCCAGAAATTCTAATGCCTTTGCACTATTTTGTGCTTTCAGATGGCTACCCGTCCCCAAAACCAAGTGGTTCGTCTGACCCGTTGCATCGGTGTATGTGGTCATACCGCCATGTTGGTTCGAGTGATGGTTGAGGCAGGTTACCGATGGTACCCTGAATACACCGTCGAAGAGCAGTTTAGAGATTTTAACCAGAGCCAATATCTGTGCACGGTCAGGATATATCCATCATATCCTAGAGCCACGGAACCACTCCACCGTTCTTATGGACTCGGGATCACTATTGGGATGTCCGTTCAAGATGCAGCCTACTCGATGATGACCATTATGCGAGCTAGAACTGCCTTCTTGAGCAACACTGAATTTCGCTACATGCCAGCATCCCTCCCTGGGGCGCATGGTTACCTTCAGGGCATGTACAGTGATGCATCCCATGAGGACTCACTCCTTTGCACCACTACTGAGATGTTGGAAGATAAGGACCGTGAAAACCGGGCCTTGCGTATGGAGCTCTTTAATGCTCGTGCTGATCATTGGGCCACCTTGACGAGGTTTGCACCTGCGGTGCAAGCCGGATACATGGACACGAGAGACTTGTACCCTGTGCGGGCTAGTCTGCCAGACTTCATGGAATGGCGTGAGGTGGGAGGCATCACCCCTCCTCGTGGGCCTCTTCTGCCGCCATCTGTTGGACCGAGGCCGCACCCAAGTCCCTATGGTCCACAAGCACCGCAGGACCGTCTGTTCCCAGATGACCATGTTCCGCTTCCAGGTCTGGGTGGTGACTTCTATGAGGACTTCTACGGAGCCGTCTGAGCTAGTAGTAGTCTCGCTAGTATTGTAATAGTTGTATGTCCACCGTCCTGCGTGATTGTGGAATATAACTTAGTGTGTATCAATTCCGGAGGTGTAGAAAAATAATGTATAGGAGCTTGGAATGCCTCCGATGAGATGTAACGTCTTTCGTCTTAGTTGTACTTCAGCTTGAGCTTGTACTAAACTATGTATGATGTGTATGACCGTTGGTATATATATGGCAGTTTCCATATTACCATGTCATACGGATGATCATCTCTGCATTCCTTGTTATCCATTACATTCCGCACTTCTTTGGCCAGATTTTGCCATCCTGGTTTAATCATTGTTTTGTTTTCCTAGGATGGTCAACACCCGCAGCAACCCTGCTGCTCCGGAGCAGGGAGAAGCTAGTGCACCTAGAGAGGAAAGTCTGCCTCAACCACCTTCTCTGGCCGAAGTAATGCTGGAGGCAGAGCGCAACAGGCGCGACACCAATCGCTTGCTAGAGCGGATTGAGCAGAACACTGCACGCCAGCAGAGGATCAATTCAGTGTCCATCAATGACTTTGTCAAGCTGTACCCACCAAAGTTCAATCATTCCATCGAACCTCTCGATGCGGATGACTGGCTCCGCAGCATCGCTCACAAGCTACGTTCTGCCAACGTAGCTGAAGATGATAAAGTCACCTTTGCTGCCTATCACCTTGAAGGCCCTGCCAGCCTTTGGTGGGAGAATTATGAAGCTATGCGCCCGGTCGGCCAACTCACTACTTGGGCTGATTTCAGTGCCGCTTTTCGTGAGCATCATATCCCGGAAGGCCTCATGGATCGCAAGAGGGAGGAGTTTTGTAACTTCACCCAGGGGAAGCTGACTGTGGATGCATACAGTCGCGAGTTTGGGAAGCTTGCACGCTATGCTCCCGAAGAGGTATCCACCGATGCCAAGAAGCAGGCAAGGTTCCGCAAGGGACTTAGCCCTGAGCTCTGTCGTGACCTTCGTCTGCATGAATGCACTTCCTTTCCGAAGCTAGTCAATAAGGCCATCAGTGCCGAGACAGGGCAGAATGATTTTGAAGCTTCACGCAAACACTCCCGTGACTATGGTTCATCATCCGGCTCTGGATCTCAGAAGCGCCGGGTCTGGATTCCAAATTCTGCTATGCCACCCAGGTATACCCCGAGGCCATCCTTTGAGGCGCCTCATCCCAACCAACAGCATGTGCCGCCCAAGACTTTTGGTGGCCCCACTGTCAATACTGCTCCACGCCCCAATATGATAACTTGCTTCAAGTGTGGTGAGCCGGGCCACTACATCCGTGAGTGTCCCCAGAACAACCCCAGCCAGTTCGGAAAGTCTGTTGGACGTGGTAAGTCAACAGCGAAGGTGCTTGTCGCCAAGCCAGCCACCACTGCTCGTGGCCATGTCAACTACGTTTCAGCTGAAGAAACTCAAGAGGACCCCAACGTCGTTCTCGGTACGCTCCTTGTTAGTTGCCATCCGGCAACTGTTCTCTTTGATACTGGAGCATCTCATTCATTTATTTCTGAGAGCTATGCTCGCTTGCACAACACCACCTTTTGTGACATGCCCACCTCCATGGTAATTCAAACCCCTGGTTCTAAGTGGCAAACCTCTAGGATCAGCCATGGAAATGAAATTCTTGTCGACAGATTGGTTTTTCTCGCATCACTAATAGCTCTCAAGTCTTCGGACATAAACATCATCTTGGGTATGGACTGGATGTCAGCCCATTACGCCAAGATTGACTGCTCAACTAGAACTGTCCAACTTACCCATCCATCGGGCAAGACAGTCAATGTTTTGACCCGAGTATTGAAGCGTCAACTCTACTCTCTAAATGCCAATCCCCTTCCAGACCTCGAAGATATTCCGGTAGTCTGTGACTTCCCGGATGTCTTTCCAGAGGAACTGCCAGGTGTTCCACCTGACAGAGATGTCGAGTTCGTGATAGACCTTGTTCCAGGAACCGTCCCAATCTCTAGGAGACCTTATAAGATGGCACCCCTAGAACTAGCTGAGCTTAAGAAACAACTCGATGAGTCCTTGCAAAAGGGTTTCATCCGTCCTAGTTCATCTCCATGGGCTTGCCCCGTCCTCTTCGTCAAGAAGAAGGATGGAACGGATCGGATGGTTGTGGATTATCGACCTGTCAATTTGGTCACTATCAAGAACAAGTATCCGCTCCCCAGGATCAACGACCTGTATGACCAGCTCGCTGGATCCTCAGTCTTTTCCAAGATGGATTTGAGGTTGGGCTACCATCAAATCAAAATCAAGAACGGGGACATTCCCAAAACGGCTTTCGTTACTCGTTACGGCCAATACGAGTACACCGTCATGTCCTTCGGGTTAACCAATGCTCCAGCCACCTTCTCTCAGTTAATGAACTCGATCTTCATGGAGTATTTGGATAAATTCGTTGTGGTTTACCTCGATGATATACTCATCTACTCCAAGAATGAGGAAGAACATGCCGAACATCTAAGGCTAGTATTGATGAAACTTCGAGAGCATCGCCTTTATGCCAAATTCTCCAAGTGCGAATTCTGGTTGCCAGAAGTGACCTATCTGGGCCATGTAATCTCTGGCAAGGGCATTGCTGTCAATCCCGAGCGAGTTCAAGCTGTCCTTGACTGGACTCCACCTGAAACGGTTAAGCAAGTTCGAAGTTTTCTTGGTTTAGCGAGCTATTGTCGCCGCTTCGTCGAGAATTTCTCCAAGGTTGCTAATCCTCTAACTGAACTCCTCAAGAAAGATAAAAAGTTCGAGTGGACCCCACAGTGCGAGTTCAGCTTTCAGGAACTGAAAAGACGCCTGACATCTGCTCCCGTACTGGTACCACCAGATTTCTCTAAGGACTTTGTTATCTATTGCGACGCCTCACGACAAGGACTAGGTTGCATACTCATGCAAGATCGTCATGTGATTGCCTACGCTTCTCGACAGTTGCGTCCACATGAGGATAACTATCCCACACATGATCTAGAGCTTGCAGCAGTAGTCCATGCACTCAAAACCTGGCGACATTACCTTCTGGGTAATCGTTGCGAAATTTACACTGATCACCAAAGTTTGAAATATATCTTCACCCAACCGGATTTGAATCTCAGGCAAAGACGTTGGGTCGAGTTGATCTCGGATTACGACTTAGGAATAACTTACACCCCAGGCAAAGCCAATGTCATGGCTGATGCACTAAGTCGTAAATCTTATTGTAACAACCTGATGTTACAACAAGGTCAACCACTTCTCCACGAGGAATTTCATAAGCTTAACCTTCACATCGTTCCTCGAGGATTCCTTTCCACCCTGGTGGCGAAACCTAACCTTACGGATCAGATCATCAAGGCACAAAAGGTGGATCCGGGAATTTCCCGTATCAAGAGAAACATCAAGAAGGGCGTTGCAGATTGTTTCTCCATTGATGATCAAGGTGTTGTGTTCTTTGGAAACCGTCTAGTGGTTCCCAAGGTACGCAACTTGAGGCGATTGATCCTTAAGGAAGCTCATGAATCCCCTCTCACCATTCATCCCGGTAGTACTAAAATGTATCAAGACCTACGCCAGAGGTTTTGGTGGACTAGGATGAAGAGAGAAATCGCTCAATACATTGCAACTTGCGACGTCTGTTGTCGTGTTAAAGCAGAGCATCAACGGCCTGCTGGCACCCTTCAACCATTGGAGATTCCTGAATGGAAATGGGATAAAATCGGTATGGATTTCATTACCGGGTTTCCTAGAACCAAAAGAGGGAATAATGCTATCTTCGTTGTTGTCGATCGTCTTTCCAAAGTAGCCCACTTCTTACCTGTTGGCGAGAGTATAACCGCTAGCCAGCTAACTGATTTGTACATCTCTCGAATAGTATCTCTCCATGGTGTTCCATTGGAAATTAATTCAGACCGTGGAAGTCTTTTCACCTCTCGATTTTGGGAAAGTTTCCAAAATGCTATGGGGACTCGTCTCTCCTTTAGCACCGCCTTCCATCCTCAGTCAAGTGGACAAGTAGAACGAGTCAATCAAATTCTGGAGGATATGCTCCGAGCTTCTGTCATCTCTTTCGGTATGAATTGGGAGAAGTGCCTTCCATTCGCCGAGTTCGCTTATAACAACAGTTATCAAGCTAGCTTGGGTAAAGCTCCTTTCGAAGTTCTTTATGGACGAAAATGTCGAACGCCTCTTAACTGGTCAGAAACCGGCGAGAGACAACTCTTTGGCCCGGACATGATCCAGGATGCAGAAGAGCAGGTTCGCATTATTCGTGAGAAGTTGAAAACCGCCCAATCCCGACAAAAGAGTCAGTATGACCGCAAGCATAAGCCCATGGCTTATGAAGTCGGCGAGATGGCTTACCTTCGGGTTACACCTTTAAAGGGAACCCATCGATTCGGTATCAAAGGCAAATTGGGTCCTCGTTACATTGGACCCTTTCGCATTCTTGCCAAACGAGGGGAAGTTGCCTACCAACTGGAACTACCTCCGCATCTCTCCAGAGTTCATGATGTCTTCCATGTTTCTCAACTCAGGCGTTGCTTCGCGGATCCTATCCGTGGAGTGGACCACGAAACGCTTGATCTCCAAGATAACCTCACCTATCGGGAATACCCCGTTCGTATCCTTGATCAAGCCAAGCGTACCACTCGACGCCACAATATCAAGTTTCTCAAGGTTCAATGGTCACACCATTCCGAGCAAGAAGCTACATGGGAAAGGGAGGATCGTCTTCGACTTGAGTATCCCACCTTCTTTCCGACAGATCCTAAATCTCGGGACGAGATTCTTTTGAGTGGGGGTGAGTTGTCACATCCCACCTAGCTCATGCATTAGAGTGTGCATCATGTTTACTTTTGACAGAAAATTGAAATGGGGAAGGCAGAACCCCCCAGCACCCCTCCTGAATCTACTAGGGTTTACTAAAATCTTTTTCAATGAACCTGAAATGCCCTTCTAAAATGTTCATCATCTTTGCTTTGGTCTTAAACCTCTGGCAAAAATGGTGCATATTTTTCTAGGTCAACAGAAGGTCATTGAATTAATGCATAAGTATTTGAATTTGGGCATTTAAAATTTATAAAACATTTCAATTGCTCAAATATCTCCAAACTAAAATGTTTCTGGTTGGAAATATTCTAATCAAGGTCCAGATGAGGTTTGGTGATTTTAGGAGTTGTTTTAGTATTTTTAATAAGTCTACAAAGTTACAAAAGAAATAGAAAAGGAAACAAAAATCAGAAAAAGACTTACCTGGCCAAACCCACCAGCCGGCCCACCTGGCGGCCCAGCACTGTGCTGGCCCGAGCCAGCCAGCTGCTTCGTCCCCGCCAGGCAGGCAGGGTGGTGACGCCGACGAGCGCGAGCTCGCCACGATGCCACCTGCTCGCCGCTTCGCCGCCCGACGCGCTGGACGGCCTCCACGTCGTGCCCCCGACCCCGTGGACACGTCCACTTCCCCCCTGCCTCTCTCCCTCGCTCCCTCACCGCCATGGCCGACGCTGCCGCGCCCACGCCGCCGTGAATCCACGCCCCTCGTCGCCCCCGTGCTGCCCCACTGTGTCCTGCAGCTCCGCCACCTCCTCCTCGAGCGTTCCACCAAGCCACGCCTCGCCGGGAGCTTGCGAACGACCTCCTCGAGCTCGTCTTCAACCTTCGGCCACCCAGATCGCCATCGCCGCCCCGCTTGCTCCGGCTCGTCCCCGACCCCGCCGTCAGCTCCGTCGCAACCGCGGTGAGCCTAGCTAGCTTCCCATCCCCTCCGTTCTGCTTCCCGTGCACCACAGCGAGCACACGCAGTTCACCTGCACGCGCCGCCGCCTGGCCACGTCGCCGGCGTTGCTCCGGTGACCATTTGGTCACGGGCCTGTGCCCGTCACACCCCACGCGCCACGTAGAGGCCGTAGGTGCTAGTTCCACCTCGCCTAAGCCACTGCAGCCACGCGCACGAGCTGGCCGAGCTTCGGCCTCCACCTGACCTCGTCGCCGGCGTCGTTTCCGGCGACCCCGAGGCCAGCCACCACCACAGCTAGATGTGGGCGAGCACCAGCTGCCCGTAGCCGCTCTCTGCGCTGCAAGCGGAGCCCTGTGGGCGAATCCCGCAGTGCGCCGCCGCGTCTGGCCTCGCCGGCGGCTAAACGCCGGCGGGCCTTGACCTTTGACCGGTAGGGTTTGACCCCCTGACGTGGACAGGTGGGCCCAGTTGACTCCTCCTGAGTCTATGACATGTGGGCCCCGCCTGCTAATTAAACTAGAATTAAGATTAATCTGTTTTGCTTAAGCTAATGACCCTGACACGCGGGACCCACGCGTCAGGTTTGACCTGGACCGGTCTGTTGACCTGCTGAGGTCAGCATGATCTCATGCTGACGCAATTATCTTATTACTGGATTTATTCTTATACAGGAAAATCCAGAAAATAGTTTAAACTTCTAAAATTCATATCAATTCAACCGTAGCTCAGTTTGAAATAAGTTATATATGAAAAATCATCAGAAAAATGCAAGCTATCCATCTGTACCAGTTTCATGCATGAAAAACCAAGTTAAACCCACTGTTTAGGCACTACAAGATGATACACTAATATGATCTTAATAAATGAGTTTCCATTTGAATCTTTGGTTCAAATGGGTTCATTCCCTTCTGGTTTAACTTGCACTAGGTCAGGACACATTCATATTGCCATCTCATAGCATGCATCATGTTGTTGCATATCGCCATGTATTGATTGTGTTCCGATGTGTTCACGTGGTAGGTTCTGCCTCCGAGGATATCTCCGAGTATCCAACTGAAGGGCAGTATTCCACGACCACTCCATCAGGCAAGCAACTCGTTGATCATTCCGATACAAACCCATGTTCTCGCTTCTGCCCTTGTTTACTGCATTAAGACAACGCGTTTCAAACTGCTGTGTGTTGCGGTAGTTGAACCCACTTCCTTTGCATGACCTGTCATTGCCACAGTAACTAGATGAAACCCACTACCATGTGTAGGAGTTGATTGAGCCAATACATGTGTGTGTGTGTCCCTACCATGCTATGCTTGCTATGCTCAGAGTTGTGTCAGGTCTGGCTCATCGGGATGATGATCCAGAGTGAAAGGTTGTACCGTTGTCAATAGCGTGGAAGTGTTGAACACGATTTGGTAAAGGAATCGATGGAAGGCCATGTAGGAGTACATGGTGGGTTGTTTCATTGAGGCCGTTCTTAAGAACAGAGATCTGTGTGTGTGATTTAAGACTCAGCTACTACCACGCATTGGGCCCGAAACCAATGGACCCTCTCGGCTTCTTGATCACGCTTGTCCTCTGTCCAGGAGTTGCAAAGTAGTTTCTGGTGTTTGTAGCATGCTGGGGGCCGCACGCGGCGCTGACCATCGGGGTGGGCTGTGTTGCGGTAGGCACGTGGCACGGTGTACCGACTCGCCCGTTTGGAGTATCGGGAACCCTGTTCACATCGTTCGGGGCCGTTAGTGGAAACCTCGGCCGGACTCCCTGCGGATGGAACCCGAATAGGCGATAAACCTGGACTAGAGACTTGAGTGTTTAGGTAGGCCGTGGACGACACCCTCGCTGGGCTTCCGCTTGAAGGTTTCCGAGTACATGTCGTGTAAACGGCGATAAGTGGTGAGAGCGTGTGTGAAGAAGTACACCCCTGCAGGGTATAAATCTATTCGAATAGCCGCGTCCGCGGTAAAGGACTACTTGGTCACCTATACAGTTCATAGATAAGTTAATTGGATACTACTAAAAATCTCAAGATAAGTGTGAGTACCGCGGATGGCCTCTCGTAGGATGGCGAGAGAGGATCCACGGTGGAGTATTGAGATGGTGATAGTGGACTCGTGTGCGACAAATGATTTACAAGTGGTGTCTATCGTAGGATAGTTTAGCCAAGAGTCAAAGCTGGCTTGCTGCAATAACCCCACTACCTTTTTGAGAATGTGCATGTATGATAGGTTCCTGTTGTAAGACTTGCTGAGTACCTCCGTACTCATGTTGCTTTAATCATGTTTTTCAGACGACTGCACCAACCCCTCTGATGGGTTCTATGTAGACCTCGACGTTGACGAGTGACTTATCACCCAGGTGGTGATCCAAGACTTGTGAAGGGTCGTTGTAGATAGACAGCCTTCGTCAAGCCTTCTTTCTTTCTAGTGTCTGTACTCAGACTACTTTGCTTCCGCATGTGCTTGTATGTTTGTATGACTTGAGTGTTGGGTCATGTGACCCCTATCTGTATGGATGATATGTATGGCTCCTCGGAGCCTTTTAAATAAAGTACTTGAGTCGTAGAGTACTGTTGTGATGCCATGTTGTATTTACTCATATCGGGCATATTGTGTGTATGATTGAAATGCTTGGTATGAGTGGGATTCGACTATCTAGTTGTTTATCCTTGGCAGCCTTTCATATGGGGAAATGTAAGTCTTGTGCCTCTGAGCGATAGTAGTCCGCTACAGCCCGGTTCACCGGAGTCCTGCTAGCCCAGCACTACTGCTTGGACACTTGACTGGCCGGCATGTGTTTCACGTCGTTCCTATGTCTGTTCCTTCGGGGAAATGTCACGCGCTGTTATTCGGAGTCCTGCCTAGCCTGCTACAGCCCGGGTTACCGGAGTCCTGTTAGCCCAGTGCTACAGCCCGAATAAATACGTTGATGACCGACATGCTCGATGTGATTCATGTATGCCTGTCCTCATAGGCTGGCGCCGCTTTGGGTTCACGACTAGCCATGTCGGCCCGGGTTCTCTGTCATATGGATGCTAGCGACACTATCATATACGTGAGCCAAAAGGCGCAAACGGTCCCGGGCCAGGTAAGGTGGCACCCGTGGGAGTACCGTGCGTGAGGCGGCAAAGTGATATGATGTGTTACACGCTGGATCGATGTGGCTTAGGATCGGGGTCCTGACATGTACATTCCTGTCATGTACAATTCCTTCAGCCCTGCATCGTCAGTGATACTAGCAATGTCCTTAGATGAGGAATTAGTGATAGCATAGGCAGGTGAAGAATTTGTAGCATTAGAAGCATTTGAACATTCAGGTGAAGAATTAGCAGATTCTCGTTCAATGCATTTCAAACATGGAGGAACAAATTCTTCCTGAGCAGTGCTGATTTGTTGAGCAAGTAATGAATCGCGCTCCTTCTGAAGATCTTCATAACTCACTCTTAGCTTCTCATGATCAGACAAGAGAGAGTTATGCTATGAAGTGAGTCATACTTAGAATGAAGTCTCTGAATACTTTCAGCCAAAGCTTTTGACTGATCCATTTCTTCACCCAACATACCATCTGTCGGTGTCAAAACCGGCGGATCTCGGGTAGGGGGTCCCGAACTGTGCGTCTAGGCGGATGGTAACAGGAGACAAGGGACACGAAGTTTTACCCCGGTTTGGGCCCTCTTGATGGAGGTAAAACCCTACGTCCTGCTTGATTAATATTGATGATATGGGTAGTACAAGAGTAGATCTACCACGAGATCAAAGAGGCTAAACCCTAGAAGCTAGCCTGTGGTATGATTGTTGTATGTTGTGTTGTCCTATGGACTAAAACCCTCCGGTTTATATAGACACCGGAGAGGGTTAGGGTTACACAAGGTCGGTTACAATGGTAGGAGATCTAAATATCCGCATCGCCAAGCTTGCCTTCCACGCCAAGGAAAGTCCCATCCGGACACGGGACGAAGTCTTCAATCTTGTATCTTCATAGTTCAAGAGTCCGTCTGAAGGTATAGTCCGGCTATCCGGACACCCCCTAATCCAGGACTCCCTCAGTAGCCCCTGAACCAGACTTCAATGACGACGAGTCCGGCGCACAGATTATCTTCGGCATTGCAAGGCAGGTTCCTCCTCCAAGTACTTCACAAAAGATTGTAAACACTGAGGATAGTGTCCGACTCTGCAAAAAATGTTTCCACATATTGCCATAGAGAGAATAATATTAACACAAATCTAATCTGCTGACGTATTCCGTAGCGTGACACCACACTACGGCCAATCCTTTATTCGAATCGTTTTTACTTCCCCATCTCAGCGCATTTTGCGAGGCGGTTTCGTTGGCACGTCTTGTCAAAGCAGAGATCATGTCCCTCATTTACGGGATTCTCATCAATACGGACGTGGGTAACCGAACCGCACCATTTATCATGACGCTTGGGAGATAAGCGAGTTTTACCAGGCTGGTGGGGACGCATAGCCGCATCCGCCCATATAAGGGGATAAGGATCCACCTTTTTACCTACGCCTTCTTCCTCCTTTGCCGATCCATCTTCTGCGCACTCGAGCTCCAGCGCCCAAGCCCGCACTTCCCACCTCAACCTTCTCCAGCCAAGTCCGGAGCGGGAGGCAAGTGGATGGTCTCCTCCGTAACGGAGGGCCATATCAAAAAGCTAAGGAAGGCCGGATACTTGTCTAACGACATCGCGCACCAGCTTCCCGAAAAGGGGCAGCTCCTCCCCACCCCAAGGCCCCATGAGAGGGTCGTATTCCTTCCCCACTTCCTCCGCGGACTGGGTTTCCCTCTCCACCCATTCGTCCGGGGGCTCATGTTCTACTATGGCCTGAATTTCCATGATCTGGCCCCGAACTTCATCCTCAACATATCGGCGTTTATCATCGTGTGCGAGGCCTTCCTCCGCATCCGCCCCCATTTCGGCCTTTCGCTCAAGACCTTCAACGTCAAGCCGAAGGTGGTGCGCGGCAACCAGGCGGAGTGCGGAGGCGCCATGGCGGGCAAGATAGCCAATGTCCTATGGTTCGAGGGCTCCTTTGTGGAGACCCTGAAGGGGTGGCAATCGGGGTGGTTCTATATCACCGAGCCGCGCGACCTTGATTGGGTCGCAGCCCCCGAGTTCTGGTCCGGACCCCCTATGCAGCTCACGTCCTGGAAAGAGACGGGCCTATCATGGGGCAACGAGGGAGAGGTGACTGGACTGCAAACATGCATCCAATCCCTGGTGACCAAGCAGCTCAAGCTTGTCAATGTAGTCCAGGTTATCCTCGTCCGCCGGATCCTCCCGTGTCAACAACGGGCCTCATGGCACAGTTTTATGTGGTTCATATTGGTGGACAGATATCCTAAAGCTCAGTGAAGTTTTCAGACTCCACTCAGAGGTAACTGTCAACATGGGGGATTCTGTTCTTATTTGGTTTGATGCTTGGGTGTTCCTAGGATCATCTACTCCCCTCAGAGAGAGATTTCCACGATTGTTCTCTTTCGTAATTGATGACAAGGTGTCTGTACGCGAGGTTCTCAACACAACTAATATGGCTGACCTTTTTCATCTACCCTTGTCGCTAGAGGCAATGGAAGAACTGAACTTTGTCCAGTCTGGTCTTCTTGGCCTAAATGTTGATGTACAGATTCCAGATTTTTGGTCATGGACACCTGGTAAAGGTGTTTTCTCTGCAAAGAGTTATTACACTATCATGCATTCTCATATGGCCATAGATACTCCAACCAAGTGGATTTGGGAAAGTAAGGCAACAATGAAGATAAAAGTTTTTGCATGGTTGATGCTAAATGATCGACTCAATACTAGGGACATGCTAGTGAGAAGGCACTGGAGATCCCCTCAGGAGGATAACACCTGTCCGTTATGTTTTGCCCATGCCCATGAAGATAGAAATCATCTCTTCTTCACATGCCAATTCAGCACAAGGGTATGGAACTACTTGAGCATCCAATGGATAGTTGGTTTAACACCAGCCCAATGCCTATTTGCCGCCAGGAAAAGCTTCGGCAAACCTTTCTTCAGGGAGATTGTTTATCTAGCAGCCTGGAATATTTGGCTACTCAGAAATGGCAAAATATTTAGGCATGAAAGGCCATCTTTTGCTGCTTGGAGGAGGAATTTTATTCATGATGCTACTCTGCACTCTCACAGATTCAAATCTAGTCTTAGCCCCCTGCTGTTAGCTTGGGTTAAATCTTTGCCCTAATTGGCTGTATATATCCATGTATATATTTTGTATATGTTGTAAATAGCTCAATAGGTAAGTAGGCCCCAACTCATATAGTTAGACTTTCTCCAGAACCTCTTTGTTTATTTGGTGGTTGGGTTTTAATAAATTGCTGTGGGGCTGTTGCCTCACGGTTTCCAGTCAAAAAAACAACGGGCCTTCAATCTGTGGGAGTTCGACCCGGCGCAGCACCGAACTTTGAATAGGCTCTTCGACACGACGTACGAAGATGCCTGGAAGGTGCTATTCAAGGGCGCCGAGGCTCCCGCATCCGCATCCGAGGATCGCGGATTCAGCACGCAGCGTCCAGCTAGTGCGGTGAGTAATCTCTACCTTTTACAGGACATTTGTTTCTCATCGTTTGACTCTATGCGGGATCTAAACTGCCTTACCTTTGACAGGAGTGGCAGGCGAAGTCCGGACAAATCGACTGTCCGGCTCCTTTGCCCGAAGACCCAGCCGATGCTCGTCTATCGAAGCTGCTGGTTCCGACACCTTATGTGGTGCCGGAGAACAAGGCCAAGAAGAAGGCCACAGGGACTCGAAAGAGTGCCCAGCGTGTGGAGGTGTCGGATTCATCATCCGACGACTCCGAGACGCACTCCTCCCGTGAAAACGAGGAGGAGGAAGAAGAAAACTCTCCCCCTCCAGCGGGGGGAGGAAAGAAGAGGAAGGCCGCCCCAACAGGGGAGGCCGAAGTGTCCAAGAAGGGGAAGACCCTCCCTCCGGACTACTCCACCGACGCCGACGAGGGTGAAGAGGAGTGGCCGCACAGGGCCAAGCGCCCGGCGGGATCGTAAGTATTAGGATACAAGAGTAACTCATGATATTCCTTTGTTGCACAGCTTTCCTTATGTCGAACATAATTATGCAGCCCGCCCAAGGCCGGGCTCAACGAGTCGTCGAGTGGCTCCCTGGATTCATCGGACGTGAATTAAGTTCCGCCCGCTGCTTCCCCCCGTACTGCGGACGATGGTGAAGTGGCGTCACGACAAGTGGAGGTGGTCCTGGTGTTGGAAATATGCCCTAGAGGCAATAATAAAAGCATTATTACTATATTTCCTTGTTCATGATAATTGTCTTTATTCGTGCTATAATTGTGTTATCCGGAAATCGTAATACATGTGTGAATAACAGACAACAAACATGTCCCTAATAAGCCTCTAGTTGACTAGCTCGTTGATCGATAGATAGTCATGGTTTCCTGACTATGGACGTTGGATGTCATTGATAACGAGATCACATCATTAGGAGAATGATGTGATGGACGAGACCCAATCCTAAACATAGCATAAGATCGCATAGTTCGTTTGCTAGAGTTTTCCAATGTCAAGTATCCTTTCCTTAGACCATGAGATCGTGTAACTCCCGGATACCGTAGGAGTGCTTTGGGTGTACCAAACGTCACAACGTAACTGGGTGACTATAAAGGTATACTACGGGTATCTCCGAAAGTGTCTGTTGGGTTGACACGGATCGAGACTGGGATTTGTCACTCTGCTTGACGGAGAGGTATCATCGGGCCCTCTCGGTAATGCATCATCATAATGAGCTCAATGTGATCAAAGTGTTTGATCACGGGATCATGTATTACGGTACGAGATAAGTGACTTGCCGGTAACGAGATTGAACGAGGTATTGGGATACCGACGATCGAATCTCGGGCAAGTAAAATACCGATTGACAAAGGGAATCGTATACGGGATTAATTGAATCCTTGACATCGTGGTTCATCCGATGAGATCATCGTGGAGCATGTGGGAGCCAACATGGGTATCCAGATCCCGCTGTTGGTTATTGCCCGAGAGCCGTCTCGGTCATGTCTGCATGTCTCCCAAACCCGTAGGGTCTACACACTTAAGGTTCGGTGACGCTAGGGTTGTGAAGATATGTATATGCAGTAACCCGAATGTTGTTCGGAGTCCCGGGTGAGATCCCGGACGTCACGAGGAGTTTCGGAATGGTCCGGAGGTAAAGATTTATATATGGGAAGTCGTCATACGGACACCGGGAAGTTTCGGAGGCATATTGGTATTGTACCGGGGCCACCGGAGGGGTTCTGGGGGTCCACCGGGAGGGGCCACCTCTCCCGGAGGGCCTCATGGGCTGTATGAGGAAGGGAATCAGCCCAAAGTGGGCTGGTGCGCCTCCCCCCAAGGGCCCATGCGCCTAGGCTTGGGGGGGAACCCTAAAGGGGGCGCCCCCTTGTTTGGGGGCAAGTCCCCCCTCCCTGGCCGCCGCCCCCCCTCTAGATCCCATGTGGCATCATGAGCTAGGTCTATGCGTAGTTCTCTGTTGCACGAGTAGAACACAATTTGTTGTGGGCGTAGATGTTGTCAACTTTCTTGCCGCTACTAGTCTTATCTTGCTTCAGCGGTATTGTGGGATGAAGCGGCCCGGACCAACCTTACACGTACTCTTACGTGAGACCGGTTCCACCGACTAACATGCACTAGTTGCATAAGGTGGCTGGCGGGTGTCTGTCTCTCCCACTTTAGTTGGAGCGGATTCGATGAAAAGGGTCCTTATGAAGGGTAAATAGAAGTTGACAAATCACGTTGTGGCTTTTATGTAGGTAAGAAAACGTTCTTGCTAGAACCCTAATTCAGCCACGTAAACTTGCAACAACAATTAGAGGACGTCTAACTTGTTTTTGCAGCAAGTGCTTTGTGATATGATATGGCCAAAGTTGTGATGAATGATGAATGATCTATATGTGATGTATGAAATGTTCATGCTATTGTAATAGGAATCACGACTTGCATGTCGATGAGTATGACAACCGGCAGGAGCCATAGGAGTTGCCTTTATTTTTTGTATGACCTGCGTGTCATTGAGAAACGCCATGTAAATTACTTTACTTTATTGCTAAACGCGTTAGCCATAGTAGTAGAAGTAATAGTTGGCGAGCAACTTCATGGAGACACGATGATGGAGACCATGATGATGGAGATCATGGTGTCAAGCCGGTGACAAGATGATCATGGAGCCCCAAGATGGAGATCAAAGGAGCTATGTGATATTGGCCATATCATGTCACGTTTATTATTTGATTGCATGTGATGTTTATCATGTTTTGCATCTTGTTTACTTAGAACGACGGTAGTAAATAAGATGATACCTCATAATAATTTCAAGAAGTGTTCCCCCTAACTGTGCACCATTGCGACAGTTCGTTGTTTCGAAGCACCACGTGATGATCGGGTGTGATAGATTCTAACGTTCACATACAACGGGTGTAAGACAGATTTACACATGCAAACACTTAGGTTGACTTGACGAGCCTAGCATGTACAGACATGGCCTCGGAACACAAAAGACCGAAAGGTCAAGCATGAGTCGTATAGAAGATACGATCAACATGAAGATGTTCACCAATGTTGACTAGTTCGTCTCACGTGATGATCGGACACGGCCTAGTTGACTTGGATCATGTAATACTTAGATGACTAGAAGAGGGATGTCTATCTAAGTGGGAGTTCATTAAATAATTTGATTAAATGAAATTTATTATCATGAACTTAGTCTAAAATATTTACAATATGTCTTGTAGATCAAATGGCCAACGTAGTCCTCAACTTGAACGCGTTCCTAGAGAAAACCAAGCTGAAAGACGATGGCAGCAACTATACGGACTGGGTCCGGAACCTGAGGATCATCCTCATAGCTGCCAAGAAAGATTATGTCCTACGAGCACCGCTGGGTGACGCACCTGTCCTCCCTGCAGAACAAGACGTTATGAACGCTTGGCAGTCACGTTCCGATGATTACTCCCTCGTTCAGTGCGGCATGCTTTACAGCTTAGAGCCGGGGCTCCAAAAGCATTTTGAGAGACATGGAGCATATGAGATGTTCGAAGAGCTGAAAATGGTTTTCCAAGCTCATGCCCGGGTCGAGAGATATGAAGTCTCCGACAACTTCTTTAGCTGTAAGATGGAGGAAAATAGCTCTGTCAGTGAACACATACTCAAAATGTCTGGGTTGCACAACCGCTTGACTCAACTGGAAGTTAATCTCCCGGATGAAGCGGTCATTGACAGAATCCTCCAGTCGCTTCCACCTAGCTACAAGAGCTTTGTGATGAACTACAATATGTAGGGGATGGTAAAGACCATTCCTGAGGTATATGCTATGCTGAAATCAGCAGAGGTAGAAATCAAGAAGGAGCATCAAGTGTTGATGGTGAATAAAACCACTAAGTTCAAGAAGGGCAAGGGTAAAAAGAACTTTAAGAAGGACGGCAAGGAAGTTGCCGCGCCTGGTAAGGAAGTTGCCGGGAAGAAGCCAAAGAATGGACCCAAGCCCGAGACTGAGTGTTTTTATTGCAAGGGAAGTGGTCACTGGAAGCGGAACTGCCCCAAATACTTAGCGGACAAGAAGGCCGGCAAAACAAAAGGTATATGTGATATACATGTAATTGATGTGTACCTTACCAGTACTCGTAGTAGCTCTTGGGTATTTGATACCGGTGCAGTTGCTCACATTTGTAACTCAAAGCAGGAGTTGCGGAATAAACGGAGACTGGCAAAGGACAAGGTGACAATGCGCGTCGGGAATGGTTCCAAGGTCGATGTGATCGCCGTCGGCACGCTACCTCTACATTTACCTACGGGATTAGTTTTAAACCTCAATAATTGTTATTTAGTGCCAAGTTTGAGCATGAACATTGTGTCTGGATCTCGTTTAATTCGAGATGGCTACTCATTTAAATCCAAGAATAATGGTTGTTCTATTTATATGAGAGATATGTTCTATGGTCATGCTCCGATGGTTAATGGCTTATTCTTAATGAATCTCGTACGTGATGATACACATATTCATAGTGTGAATACCAAAAGAGTTAAAATTGATAACAATAGCCCCACATATTTGTGGCATTGCCGCCTTGGTCACATAGGTGTCAACCGCATGAAGAAGCTCCATGCAGATGGACTTTTAGAGTCTCTTGATTATGAATCATTTGACACGTGCGAACCATGCCTCATGGGTAAAATGACCAAGACTCCGTTCTCAGGAACAATGGAGCGAGCAACCAACTTATTGGAAATCATACATACCGATGTGTGCGGTCCAATGAGTGTTGAGGCTCGCGGTGGCTATCGTTATGTTCTCACCCTCACTGATGACTTGAGTAGATATGGGTATATCTACTTAATGAAACACAAGTCTGAGACCTTTGAAAAGTTCAAGGAATTTCAGAGTGAGGTTGAAAATCAATGTGATAGAAAGATCAAGTTTCTACGATCAGATCGTGGAGGAGAATACTTGAGTCACGAATTTGGCACACACTTAAGAAAATGTGGATTAGTTTCACAACTCACGCCGCCTGGAACACCTCAGCGTAATGGTGTGTCCAAACATCGTAATCGCACTCTATTAGATATGGTGCGATCTATGATGTCTCTTACCGATTTACCGCTATCTTTTTGGGGCTATGCTTTAGAGACTGCCGCATTCACTTTAAATAGGGCTCCGTCGAAATCCGTTGAGACGACACCGTATGAATTATGGTTTGGGAAGAAACCTAAGTTGTCGTTTCTAAAAGTTTGGGGATGCGATGCTTATGTGAAGAAACTTCAACCTGAAAAGCTCGAACCCAAGTCGGAAAAATGCGTCTTCATAGGATACCCTAAAGAAACTATTGGGTATACCTTCTACCTCAGATCCGAAGGCAAGGTCTTTGTTGCCAAGAATGGATCCTTTCTAGAGAAAGAGTTTCTCTCGATAGAAGTAAGTGGGAGGAAAGTAGAACTTGATGAAGTGTTACCTCTTGAACCGGAAAATGGCGAAACTCAAGAAAACGTTCCTGAGGTGCCTGCACCGACTAGAGAGGAAATTAATGATAATGATCAAGATGCTTCTAATCAAGCTCCTACTGAAATTCGAAGGTCCACAAGGACACGTTCCGCACCAGAGTGGTACGGCAACCCTGTCTTGGAAATCATGTTGTTAGACAACGGTGAACCTTCAAACTATGAGGAAGCAATGGCGGGCCCGGATTCCGACAAATGGCTGGAAGCCATGAAATCCGAGATAGAATCCATGTATGAAAACGAAGTATGGACTTTGACTGACTTGCCCGTTGAACGGCGAGCCATAGAAAATAAATGGATCTTTAAGAAGAAGACAGACGCGGATGGTAATGTGACCGTCTATAAAGCTCGGCTTGTCGCTAAGGGTTATCGACAAGTTCAAGGAATTGACTACAATGAGACTTTCTCACCGGTAGCAAAGCTGAAGTCCGTCCGAATCATGTTAGCAATTGCCGCATTCTACGATTATGAAATATGGCAAATGGACGTCAAAACGGCATTCCTTAATGGTTTCCTTAAGGAAGAATTGTATATGATGCAGCCGGAAGGTTTTGCCGATCCTAAGAATGCTGACAAGGTGTGCAAGCTCCAACGCTCGATTTATGGGCTGGTGCAAGCATCTCGGAGTTGGAACATTCGCTTTGATGAGATAATCAAAGCGTTTGGGTTTACGCAGACTTATGGAGAAGCTTTGCCTGATTGAGATGCATGATGTTCTTGAACTAATTTTGAGACAGACAGGAGCAGATGACGTCCTTCGCCGTGAGGTTGAGAAGAGTGTACTTGCGAATGTCATCAGCTTCCGCCATCTTGCACAGATCGGTCAGACCAATTTCAGTGACAGTCCACAGCTCGTTGTTCATAGCCATGAGGCGTTTCTTCATCATGGCCTTCCACTTAAGATACTCGTGACCGTCAAAGATAGGGCATGTCACTTTCTTCATACCTGCGATCGACATAACAAAAACTCCAGATGGTTAAACCAAAATCACACAGAACAAGGGAGTACCTTGCTCTGATACCAATTGAAAGTGCGTTATATCGACTAGAGGGGGGGTGAATAGGCGATTTTTATGAAATTCTTCACCGAGGAATTTGCTAGTGAGGAAATTCCTTAGCGAAGAACTACTAGCAGCGGAATAAGTACTCAGAAATAAACATAACAGAATACATGCATGGTCATCATGATGAAATGAAGACAAACACAGAGTATAGAAAGCGTAAACACAGGATAGCACAAGATGAAGACAAACAGACTAAAGAATTTGAACTAAGGAAATTGAGAAAGTCTTCAAACACAGATATGAACAAACACACAACACAGTAATGAGGAAATGAAAGTGTTGAGGAAATAGAACCAGTTGGCTTGGTGAAGACAATGATTTGGTAGACCAGTTCCAACTGCTGTCTCAGTTGTACATCTGGTTGGAGCGGCTGAGTATTTAAACTCGAGGACACACAGTCCCGGACACATAGTCCTCACTGTATTCTCCTTGAGCTAAGGACACACAGTCCTCACCCAATCACTCGTGGTAAGTCTTCAGGTGACTTCCGAACCTTCACAAACTCGGTCACTCGGTGATCCACAATTCCTCTTGGATGCTCTAGACCATGACGCCTAACCGTCTGGAAGAAGCACAGTCTTCAAAGGTAACAAGCGTCGGATCCACGCAGGATCAATCTCTTCAGTGATGCTCAATCACTTTGGGTTTGTAAGTGTTTGGGTTTGGGTTTTGGATTTTCCTCACTTGATGATTTTCGCTCAAAGTCCTCGGAGGATGGGTTGCTCTCAAATGACAAGTGTCAGTTTCTCTCGGAGCAGCTAACCAGCTAGTGGTTCTAGGGGGCAGCTATTTATAGCATAGGGAGTAGCCCGACATGATAAGACATAAATGCACTTCAATGATATGACCGTTCGATGGATAAGATATTTTGGGACAGCTGGTTCGTAGCACAGCAACGGTCGGAAATTTGAGGTACAAATTCCTTAGGGCTATCATGTTCCTCACTGTGTAGGCAATCCACACTGGCGAATTCCTAACTCCTCAGTCAGAACAAAGTCCTCAGTGACCAGAAGAACTGCGTCTCTGTCACTGAAGAAATTGACTGAACTGTATGAGATTTCCAATGGCTTCACTCGAAGGAATTGGTAGGTGTAGGATTTGAGTTGAGCATCACATGGAAAGTTCTCCTTAGTATTTCCTCGACCCCCTTTAACAGTACGGTGTTTCCTATGACTCAAGAAAAAGAAAATGAAACTACGAAAACAAAAGTCTTCACGCTTCATGTTCCTCGAATGAATACCAAGTCTTTAGGGTTACACCAATTTCTTCACTTTCAAAGTCTTCAGAAGTTTTCAGAATATCAAAGTCTTCAATCGAAGAACTTCATTTTTAGGGGTCGACTTTCTCTGTAAATATCAAACTCCTCATAGACTTATAGACATGTGTACACTCATAAACGCATTAGATCCTTAACCTATAAGTCTTCAATACACCAAAATCACTAAGGGGCACTAGATGCACTTACAGGTTGTGCTATGTTGAGTGATAAACTTCTATGATTTTCTATGCTTTGCATGAAGAAATTACAAAGGAAGTTGTTTCTAGGCCTGGGGCTATAGCCCTAGCTGCCCCAGGCCTGTCTCCGCCACTGGATTAATACATATTCACCGATTTGATAGAAAAAAAGTCTAGTTTTGAAATACGTATATCACTAAAAAAATGTTATTTTTCACTCAAAATATATTCCTTTGGCGGTTTTGATGAGATAAGGGAGGAATGTTGCACGAAACATCAAGATCTTGTGGGAGAAAAGGATGAACGAGGGAAGGCCTTATCTGCAAATGTGGTGAAGAGTGCGGGTAAATTTCCATATTTTCCTTCCTATCCGTTAGATATAAATCAGACGACCTACATTGCAGGATGGCAGACCCACCATCATCACCAACTCTATTTTTTATCCCTACTCTTATAATAAGCATTGTCGGTGATGATCGTGTGCCTACCACCCGACAATATAGGCCGTCCGATCTATATCTGACGGATAGGAAGGAAACTATGGCAATTTTGCAAAAAGATACCCACACCCCTCCCCACATTTGCAAATAAGGCCTTCCCTCGTTCATCCTTTTCCCCCACAAGATAAATTACTCATACAAATGCATCTTGATGTTCCATGCAACGCATGGGCATCTTGCTAGTTGTTGCAAAAATCCCATGTGTGTGTGAGAGAGAGGGAGAGTGGAGGAGGACGGAGTGCATGTGTGACAAAGACACAAGGAGTGTGTGTGCGATAGGTATCAGCTTAAAATGAGGCGATAGTGTGTGTGTGCACGATCGAGAGGGCGTGTCTCAAGAAGGGAAGAAAAATCTACATATATACAAGGAGCGGGAGAGAGACATGTATGCGATGGTGGAAGCACGAGTGTGCGGGTGTATAAACCTATCTAGAGGCTAGCTAGTCAATAAATGTTTGTGAGAGAAATACGAGTCGGGGTGCGAAAGCGAGAGTTTTGTGTGTGAGAGAGAGAGACGGTAGTCGGGAAGGGGAGTGGAAGCAGGAGTTGTGTGTGTGTGTCTATGTGAGAGAGAGAGAGGAGGCGGTAGTCGGGGTTGTATGGTCGGTAAACAAATGAATAATGTCAGTCTGGGATGGAGATGAAAAGGAGAGCGCAACAAATGTTGTGTCTACAGGTGAGATAGAGAGAGTAATTTTAGTGGTATGAGTCATATGTAGAGACATATAGGGTGTGTGAGAGAATCCCATAGAGAGAAAGACAAAGTGAAAGACGAGTGGAGACTGTGTGTTTGGCGGTGAAAAAGAAAGCTTAGGTACCGAGTGATACCAGAGAACAGTAGAGACGTGAGAGAAAATGAAAACCGTGTAATGTATAATGATAGGGAGACTGTGACACTTCTCAAGGGAGACATCGAGAGACCATGTTTGCGAGGATAGGAGCAACATGAAGTGAGCGTGCGGGTGAGCTGGAGAAAAGAGAGTGATAGCTACCTGAAGGAGCATGCATGCGAGAGATATGGGTGTGAAAGGTATGAACAAAAAAGGGATTCAAATATTTGAATTCGAGATGATGATACATGTAATCCATACTCAAACCAAAATTGATCTATCAAACATGCATACTCATATGAATTCACGCACATCTATGTTATTTAATATGTAGATATTACTGATCCATACATTTTAGTAGAACATAATTTGGTTAAATTTTTTCGAATTCAACCTTAAGATTTCGAGATCGTTGTATTTGTAAATCATATTATAATATAAAGGAGCAGAATTCTTTGTTGTGCTTTTCAAAGTATATATAAAAAAATGATGTATATAGAATGTAATTCCAATTGAAAATGGATCCCGCCCGAAAAAAAAGTAGAATACAAACGGGATTCGAATTGAGTTGGCACGGTAAACGTGCACTCCGCAAAATTTGAACGAAGCGGGGAAAGGCGCAGTAACCGCGCGAAACCAATATCTGCGAGATAGAAATCACTACTGCCTATCCGTGCCACGCAAAGCCTATCTGCTGGATTTCTATAGGTTTCGATAGGGGTAGGTTTTCACCCAAACGTGATGTAACCACCTCTCACCGGATTCATACACGGTGGGCGCCAAAACACAGTGTGTCCTCGGCCGAAATCGACTCCCTCCCCGATTCATATTCATACACGGTGGGCGCCAAAAACAAACTCTGGTCGGCAAATATTAGGTGTATGCGATATTACCGCCCTATACCCAACCGACTAATGTTGCTGTGATGTAGTAGAAATTTGAAACGGGGGCTAAGTTTGTAAATTTCCTCGCATTTGAGACAAGCGCGCCCTGAATACATGGTTCCCCCTTCCTCTCTACCTCCCTTTTCCCCATTCGTACTTCGTGGGCGCCAAAACACCCTCTCCACCCCACCCTCCTCCGTCCGCCGCCGTCCGCCACCCCATCCACCGCCGTCCTCCTCCACCATGCCGGAGCTGATACCCCGACGCCGCCGTCCATTACAAGAGATCGACCTCTCTCATCCACGGCTTCGGACCGGGATCCTTGCATCCCGTCCTCTCGCTTCATCCCCGCCGTCGTCCACCTTGCCGGCGCCGCCCCTACGACTGTCTCGTCCATCGAGCCCCGCCGCCACCGTCTACCCTCCTAGATCTGCTTCCACGCCACCGACAGCCATCGCTACCACAGCACCGTCAAATTATCAGCAGATGCATACACGGCGCCGCACCAGAGGCGGTAATCTTTCGTATCTGCTCAACTTATTTATCGTAGCAAGAAAATAGATCGTCACTGCTTTACTCTGATTTCTTGTCTTGGTTGCGAAGTTGCCTTTGTCCGGTTTGCACCTTCAGATCCGCCATGGCACGCTCAGCACCACACTCGCAATGCTTATGGTATTCCCCTTTTATATTCCACACTAGTTAAATCACAGTAGACTAAATTTCAGATTTGGGTCAGTCGATTTTTCAGTGCTCGCCGGAGTTCGCCGGTGCGAAGGAAGGGGCTCGGGTGGGGACGGTGGTTGTGGGGGGCGGTGGTGGGGCCTCGTCGAACGAAGAAAACTCGGCGCGGGTGGGGGCGGGGTGGGGGTGGCGGAGGAACACAGGTGGTGGGGCCGATGGTTCGGCCGGCGGCCCGTGCGGGGTTCTGTATGGGAAGCACAGTATGTTCCTTGTCAGGAAGGGGAGCAGGAACATTTGAAGTCAACAGCTGATAGAGCTGGCCTGTATGTGATCGTTAGGCTTTCAATTAGTAGCGGCAATACAACACCGTAATTTCCAGCCAGTTCCACTTTCTCGATTTATATATCCTGGTTATGGTGTACCCCTGTTATGTACACTATGATCTGCCTAGTTGCTTTGTGCTCTTGTTATCATGGTTTGGCAATAAACTCTCTATACAGTATATTATGAACCTATCATCTGCCAGCTATCCTCAATTCTGGAGCCTATTTTTTGTGTACTTGTGCCAGATTATATAAACGCACGCACCATATTACATTACACATGAGCTCTCTCATCAGAATCCAGTGACAGAACACAAGTGTTTACAGGGGCGCCCCTATATTAGAATATCATCTTCATTACAAAGATAATCTCACAGCTATTTATGTTTTCATGGTTCTCAGATATTATACGCAATTTCAGTGAATATCAGAATCCGCGCATCAGAAGAATATTGTGGAACACTGCAATGACTTACAAAATTGGCAGCAAGGCATTGAATGCCATTCTGGAAGCAATGGAACTCGTACGCTCCCCACCTGTTGATTCTTGTTCAGAATATCATCCTAATGACTATTCTAACCTCGAGGATTCAAAGGCAGATGGCCTGTCCTGTTCACCCATCAAGGTGCCTGTTCTAATTTGGCAAGGTTTTATTGATTACGCGTATCTTGCATATGTTGTCTTGCATTTCTTCTACTTTGTTGCACCGCCATCTACTTAGTTTACTCATCATATAACTCGAGATGCCATGCCCATCCATTGTCAATACATATTCCATCTGTCATCATACCATGTTTTTTCAATCAAATGTTGTTCTTGTGCATCAGACATCAGAAAGGAAGAGGGTGATTGCCGAACCTGAAGGAGCACCAGCAAAGTCCTTGAAAAACGTGGTGGTGTCGGAGAAATCAGACAACGCCCCACTTATATTGGCTGTACAACCAGTGACACAAAACGTAGGACCGACTCCAGCAGACTGTACCCATACTTCACTGGCCACACCACCAGCCCCACCACACAGGACCTGCACTCTAGCAAAAGGTATACTGATTTCATTTGCCATAGCACCAGCCGTACCACAGAAAAATTCCACTCTAGCAAAAAGTACAACAAGTCCATCGGCCGAAGACCTATGCCAACTGCAGAGACGGCCAATTCCTGTAGATTGGAACCCCATTCCATTTATTCCCAGTTTAAAAGACAATGCTTTCAATGTTGTTAGGGACTACGTGCATATATTCCCATCATGGGAAGGTTATAGTGCAGACAAACACCATTTTCACATCTTCCTGTCTCACTTACGTGTAAGTGCTATAATTCACGGTGATTATTTTCCTATTTTCTGCTGATTGAACACATCAGCGATTTACATTACATTGTTGTAAGTACGTGAGGGTCAATCTGGATAGTCATGACGAGCAAAGCTTGCTTGCGCTTTTCAAGGAAGCATTGCAGCAGTATCGATGTTACCTGAGGAAAGCACACTTCGATGGCAAGTCTATAAACGAATTTCCGGTGAAGTCTCCTGTGCTAAATTCAGAAGACATTGAATGGAAAAACCTTGTTATGCACTGGTCTCGTTCCCAGGATGAGGTACTATCTATGAAATCACATGACAATTTGAACTTCTACTTTTCCGCATGTGCCTTACGAATCTTTTTTGCAGGAAATCTGCTTGACGAAGAATTCCGGTTTGACAAGAATGACAGGGTATCGCAAATATGCTGCCCGCTGCTTTGCTCTTGTTAGTACCTTTTGTCCTGTATCACTGTACTTGCACACATACCTGGTTCATTATGTGACAGCAGTATGCATGATAGCTTGCTTATCAATTGTTCGCTCCAAATTATCTGATCTGTATGAATGGTTACATTAGTGTAGAATATATCCAATGCCAATGTTTTTTTAGCTCTGCATAGTTCTTGTAAGTACATACTGTCCTTTATCAGGGTACTTATAATGACAGGTAGTTGTTCATGTACCATCACTCTGCAGCTTATTTTCCTTTGCCCTCCATTTTCTACACACTAGATCTATATTTACTCTTACCATAAGGTTGGTACTGAAGAAGTTTAGCTGTGCATTGCTGTTGGATGTACCTTTTGCCTGTATCGCTGCACTTACATTTATAGCTACATGGTTATGTAGCATCACTCTTCATCTTATCTTAAATATTCTCCATTTTTTTGTATATTATCACATCTATATTTACTCTTAACAAAATGTAGAATAAAGGCAATGCTTTTGAAGAAGATTCTATGGTAAACTTCTTGAATTTCCCCCCATCAGCATGGACAAGGCCTTTATAGAGCCTGTCTTCACCAATAATGTAAGTTTGTCCATCTCAAGCCTTCAAACTTTGTTGTATATATTTGGTTAGGCATGACTGCAACAGCTGTTTATTTTTGGTGTTTGCATCAAATTGCTTGTTTAAAGTTAATTATGTAGTTCATAAACAAAACTTTGTCCTTTCTCAATTTAAGTTCTTAGTTGTACAACCAAGTTCCTTCTTCATACCATGTAAATTAAACTATATAGAGCAAGTGATCTTCTTTTGCACTGCATGTATGCTTTTGTTCTTCATCCGTAATCCAGTGGTGTGGTGAACCTACCCACTACAGCACAATGTCATATTCTGCAATGTCTTAACTATGAACAATTTCATATCATTCTACTATTATTTAAACCGTCTCTTTATTTGCAAATCTGAAATGGTATAAATTGACAGCACACTAACCATTGATACTTATGAGTTCTTGATCTGTAATCCAATGGTGTCGTGAAGCTACCAACTCCTTCACAATGTCATTTCCTGCCATGTCTTGACCTGAACAATACCATATTGTGTTAATGCAAATTTAAACTGTGTCAGTTTATTCGTCAGTAAGAAATGTGATGAATTGTGAGTACTGATACTTTTATCTGCAAAACATGTCATCTGTCTGCTTGTTTATCTTTCAGAGTGAGGAAGATATAAGTGTTGAACAAGCGCAGTCTCATCATCTTGCTCAGCTGCTTGCGCTGTAGCTCCCCAGCAGGGCTAACCTTTCTTGAACTCTATTGAAGTGCTATCAGTTTAGTATATTATTTTGTCGGCATGTTTATTTGCACTGGTGGTGATCTTTGATGCCCAGTGTATGTAATCTGCTGCCTGCTTGTGCTTTATTATCATAGTGGCGAACTTTGATGCCCAGTGGATGTAATATGCCATAATTTCTTTATTCTATAGTCTAGGTTTTTTCTTATTCATGATGCTGCAGTTATTTTATTGTATATATATCTTGTTTTCGCAGTAAACCGGCCAAACCGTAAAATTACGGTACATAATCGGGCCGTCATGCAATCACGATGTAGGTTGGGCCTGAAACGTACCGAACAACCCATGGGCCGGCAGCAGCCCGAAACGAACCGCGGCCCATGATTGTGCGAATCAAATCACGGGCTTTTAACAGGCCAAAATTGTCTCGGTCCTTGTTTGGCCCAATCAGATATCGGTTGCGAGCAGGCCTGTTGCAAACCGGGTCGTAGTTAGGCCCAACTATATGACGGGCTTTTAACAGGCTGAAATTAATATAGGGCCAAAATGTTAAACGGGTCCTTAACAGGCCAAAAGTAATATCAGGACGAATTACTAAGTGGGCCTTTAGCAAGTGGGCCCAAAAGCATAGTGTCCAGTTGATGGGCCGAATCTGATATGGGCCATAATTGAGCCCAAAGCCTCTTAAAGGGCCGGACCTGATCTGGGCCGTAATTTGGCCCAGAATGTGGTAGGCTTTTAACGGGCCGGATCTCATATGGGCCACTATTAGGCCCGGAGCATGGCAGGCCATTAATGGACCGGATCAAATATGGGCCAGCATTTGGCCCAAAACATGGCAGCCAGTTAATGGGTTGGCCTACTAGGGTCCTCAAAATCTTGTGGGCCTACAGATGGGCCGGCCCATTAATGTCGGCGAAATCTCGTGGGCCTTTAGCTGGGCCGGCCCATTATGATCCGCAATAATCTTGTGGGCCTTTACCTAGGCCGGCCCATTATGGCACACAAAAATCTTGTGGGCCTTTACCTGGGCCGGCCCATTATGGCCCGCAAAATCTTGTGGGCCATTAGCTAGGCCAGCCCATTATGGTCCGCAAAATCTCGTGGGCCTTTAGCTGCGTTGACCCATTATGGTCCGCAAAATCTTGTGGGCCTTCAATTGCTTCGGCCCATTTAAACTTAATGGGCCGGTCCACGTGTCAACATATCATAGGCGCGTCTCGCCCATTGGATGAGTGACACCTGTGCCAACGCGGACATGACACGTGTCTCCTCTAGCCAATGATGATTTTACACGTGGAAAATCCCCATTGGTCGGGGCTGTTAACGGGTTATCGGATCCAAAACCCGACCCGATAGCTTAACGGTGTTCCGTTATGGTGGATGCCACGTGTCGGTCACCCTTGACGAAAGCACTTCTGTGACGCGCGATTTATCATCATGGAAGTGGACAATTCCGTGATGATAATTTTGGTAATGTCATGGAACACTTCTACGATAGCACAGGTATGACTATCTTGATTCTGTCATAAATTTGTCATGGATGTACATGCATGACAAAAAATGCGACCTACTGTGACAAACATGTATCATCACGGAAGTGTATTTTTTTGTAGTGTAAGAGAGTTTTTGCTTTATACTTTGATTGTGTGATGAACTATTACTTATTCATGAGAAGTATATGATAAATGTTCTATGATAAAAGTCCTATGTTTAAATGTGTTGATGTTATAATAATCAACATGATGCTTCGATGTTCGTATTTTGTTTTTATCGACACCTCTCTCTCAAAGCATGTGGACATGGTTTTTTATTTCAGTTTTCGCTTGAGGACAAGCGAGGTCTAAGCTTGGGGGAGTTGATACGTCCATTCTGCATCATGTTTTATTACTGTTATTAATATTGTTTTTATCCATAATAATGCTTTTTGGAGTAATTCTAATGCCTTGTCTCTCATAATTTGCAAGGTACACACCAAGAAGGAAATCTGGACCTGGAAAAGCTACAACAGGCCACCTATTCTACACAACTCCAAACAAGCTGAAACTTCATGGAGATTTTTTATGGATTATTTAAGAAATATTGGAGCCAATAACCACCATAGGGGGTCCACCAGGTGGGCACAACCCACCTGGGCGTGCCAGGCCCCCCAAGCGCGCCCTGGTGGGTTGTGGCCTCCTCGTCCCACCTCTGGTGCCCATCTTCTGGTATATAAGTCGTTTTGACCTAGAAAAAATAAAGAGGATACTTTCGGGACGGAGTGCCGCCGTCTCGAGGCGGAACTTGGGCAGGAGCACATTTGCCCTCCGGCGGAGCGATTCCACCAGGGGAACTTCCCTCCCGGAGGGGGAAATCATCGTCATCATCATCACCAACAACTCTCCCATCTTGGAGAGGGCAATCTCCATCAACATCTACAATGACACCATCTCATCTCAAACCCTAGTTCATCTCTTGTGTTCAGTCTTGTTACCGAAACTATAGATTGGTGCTTGTGGGTGACTAGTAGTGTTGATTACATCTTGTAGTTGATTACAATATGGTTTATTTGGTCGAAGATTATATGTTCAGATCCATTATGCTATTTAATACTCCTCTGATAATGAACATGTTTAGCAATTGTGAGTAGTTACTTTTGATCTTGAGGTCATGGGAGAAATCATGTTGCAAGTAATCATGTGAACTTGATATGTGTTCGATATTTTGATAGTATGTATGTTGTTATTCCCATAGTGGTGTCATGTGAACATCGACTACATGACACTTAACCATATTTGGGCCTAAGGGAATGCATTGTGGAGTAGCAATTAGATGGTGGGTTGCAAGAGTGGCAGAAGCTTAAACCCCAGTTTATGCGCTATTTCGTAAGGGACCAATTGGATCCAAAAGTTTAATGCTATGGTTATAATTTATTATTAATACCTTTCTCATAGTTGCGGATGCTTGCCGGAGGGTTAATCATAAGTAGGATGTTTGTTCAATTAAGAACAACACCTAAGCACCGGTCCACCCACATATCAAATTATCAAAGTAGTGAACACAAATCAAACCAACATGATGAAAGTGACTAGATGAAATTCCCGTGTACCCTCAAGAACGCTTTGCTTATCATAAGAGCCCGTTTTGGCCTACCCTTTGCCTCAAAAGGATTGGGATACCTTGCTGCACTTTAGTTACTACTACCGTTACTTGCTCGTTAGAAATTATCTTGCTATCAAAATTGTCGGTGTACTAAAGTAGGGGTACCTTAGTACCCCAGACTTGTGCACGGGCAGTCGTAGCACCCTGCGGCAAGGCCCGCCCCGGAAGCGCCAAGAGAAGACCAAGCATTCAAGACAAGGCCCCCGGCAAGAGGAGCTTGCCGGGCCAAGAAGACAAGACCCCGGCAAGAGGAGCTTGCCGGGACGACTGAGCCCATGTAAGGCCATCCAGGAACAAAGTATACGAGACAGAAGATCGAGCCCCCGACAAGAGGAGCTTGTCGGGAAGGCCGAACCCAGGCACCACAAGAGAAGCCCGTCGTGGCGCGCCAAGCGCCCCGGCAAGGCCTGATAGCTGGCACGCTATCAGGCACAGGAAGACGACCCCCGCGGCAAGCCACTTGCCGCAGCAAGATCGCCACCTCAAGACTGCGCTCCAGCTCGCCCGCCCACGCGTCACTCTGGGGCTTCCCCCGAGGGCACGTGGCGAGGCACCGCGCAGCCTGGGGCATGCAGCGGCATGCAGCCGCCCTCGTGGCGAACGGTGGCGCACCTAACGGTCCGCCTCGGTGCTGTCCGGGCGACCGTGACGGGCATTTAATGCCCTTGTCCCCTACCGTCAGAAGTAGGTATGATAACACTGTGCCGCACTGTAGCGCCACCGTTCCCGCACTATTACAGCTACCACCCCTTTTACACTTTTACCCCTTTCTCTTACGTTGACACCTGTCGGTGACCCCTTTGCGCTATAAAAGGAGGCCCGTGTGCAACGTAGAGGGGGTTCGGTTCGGAGATTCGGCATCCAGACAGCCATACGCTCGGTGCAGCTAGCTCCCCAAGCTCCCGAGCTCCCCAGTTCAATACAACCAAGCAGGAGTAGGGTTTTACGCGTCCATCGCGGCCCGAACCTGGGTAAACCGCTCGTGTGCCCGCCTCGATCTGCTCTCTGTGCTCCCTCCGCCCCCCTCGCCGGACAACGAAAGGGGCTCCGGCCCCATAGGTGCTCGCGGGGGGACGCCCGTCCGCCCCGACATCTTTGGCGCGCCAGGTAGGGGGCGAGCTCCGGGGGACAGCCCGCTCCTGCGGATCCCAGGATCCGTCCAGTCGAAGCAGGTGCCCCCGATAAGCCTTGCCCCGGCGAGCAGATCAGCAGCCTGAACGCTGAGGAACAGCCCGCTCCTGCGGATCCGAGGATCTGTCCAGTCGAAGCGGGGGTTCCCGACAAGCTGTGGCGTTCCTTCCCACGGGCTCGTGTGCGGCCCTCCTCGAGTATCCACTCGCGCAGAGACTGGGCAAGAAGCAGCTGCTCCTTGAGGAGGACCGCCTTCTGGCCGCTGGGCGAACGATTCGCCTCCAGCGAACTCTGCGCCGCTCCCGTAGCCGCAGAAGTTAGCGCCAGAAGTCACGAGAAAGGCGACCTCGTTCCCCGGCGCGCCTCGTCCGCCGGGGTGCCGAACGAGTTGACGCCGACCGTGGGAGGAATCTCGCCAGCGCGGTTGCCGGAGCCCGTTCCGCCAACCGTCCTCTCTGCCCGAGTCTTGCCGCAGTTGCATGTGATCCTTGGTGCAGAGAGGGGCGCGGATCCCCAAGCATAGCTACGCCTAGCTCCGGAGGGTCGTGAGGCCCTGCGCCTTGCTTACCCCCAGGATGGGCTGGATGCTGCCCAAGGAGGTTCTACCCTACCGGGCGGCGAGCGATAAGAAAAGATAAGTTGCCGGAGCTCGAGCAATTGCTCCTTTAATTTTTAAGAGTTATCTCCCTCGAACGACCGAGCCTGGGTTGAGAGGCCTGAGCGCGGAAGGACCGGCACGAGACTGGTTGCGCCCTCGTTTCGTTTCGAGTCCGCTCAACGACTCGAGTGTGCTACACCCCGAGTAGCGTCCTCACCTTGTTTCGAGCTCGCCCGGCACCCTAAGCGTGCTGCGACCGCAGTCGCACCGTTTACTTTGCCTCGAGCCTGCTCAACAATCTGAGTGAGCGGCAACCAGCCGCGGCGAGGTTTCTTGCCGGTGGCAGCCCCGCCAGCGGGTTGCTGACGTCCCGCACTCGGCACCCGTGGCAAGGCGGAGGCCTACGCCGGCAAGTCCCCGAAAGCGTAGGGCGGAAACAAACAAGGCGCCGGTCGAGTAGAGGGGATAACAGTGCGATGCATAGCCTAAGATGAAAAGTTATATTACAAAATGCCTTACTGCTGCCCTAACCAGCCGTTTCCGTGGCATATTTAACAGCGGCAGGGCAAGGAAGATAAAAGAAAGGGGCAGGCGGCCTAATCTACACGGTCGCCCTCGATCCTCTTGACCCCGGCCGCCTTCTTGACGATAGGGGCGATGAGGGCCCGGATCCCCGTCAGGTCTGCGTTCTCCGGCAAGGGCCTGAGGGCGTTGGTGAGCCTGATGTCGGGATTGCGGAAAACGATCTTCACCAGCACCCTCTCGAGGGCCCCGGAGATGGCCTCCCGCATCTCGTCGGCCCGCTCCTTCGGGAGCGACGTTCGGAGGTGCTGGAGCGCCTGCACCACCCCCTGGAAGAAGGAAGTGAGCTTGGCGCTGGGCGCGACGTCCTCGTCGGTGAGGGACTGGTGGCCCTCGATCCCCAGCAGCGTCAGCTCCTTGTCGATGGTGGCGGCGATGTCGACGAGGCCCTCGGTCCACCGCTCCACTGTGTCCCTGAAGGTGTTCTGGGAAACGGCGGCGCGCCTCAGCAGCTCCTCGTTGCCGTCGACCTCCTTCCGTAAAGCCGCCTCCTGCTCCTTAGCGCTGTCCAGCGCCTTGCCAAGCGCCTCCAATTTCAGTTCCAGAGTGGAGTTGGAGTTCTTGGCGGCGTCGAGCTCCCGGATCTTCTCGGCGAAGAGGCCCTGAAGCTCGCCAAGGGTGAGCACACCCTTCTCGCGCTCCTGCCGGAGCGCGGCGAGCTCCTCGCCCCTCGCCTTGAGGTCGGAATCGAGCTGCGCCACCCTCGCCTCCAGCCCCTTCTTGGTGACCTCAGCGGCTGCGGCAGCGTCCCGCGCCTTCTTCAGGTCTCCGCTGAGCGCCCGCTCGCGCGCGGCAGCCTCCTCCTCGTGGTCGGCAAGGCTGGCCGTTTTCAGCACCAGCTCACCTTCCCGCGCGGATAACTCCGCGGCGGCAAGCCTCTGCTGCTCCTCGGCCTCCCCGTCGCCCACGGGGGTATCAACGCCGTCCGCCTCCTGAGCGCCGGCAACGTCGTCGGCATCGCCACGCGCGCCCTCCTCGACGACGACCTCAGCCTTCATCGGATCCGAGGCGGGCGCCACGCTCGCCGCGGCCAGGGGATCGCCGGCCGCGTCCCCCGCCGGAAGGTCCTCCCTTGCCGGGGATCTCTCCCTTGGCGGGGTACCTGACTCGGTCGGCGCGGCGGAGGCGCCCTCTGGACGCGCCCGCCGGGGCTGCTCCGCTCCTGCCCAAAAGCAACGACTTCGCATCAACAATAAGAAGAGGGAGGGCTCGCGTACGCGCCAAGCAGCAAGAGCGAGTTATGTGCTCACGCTGGGGGCTGCGTTGCGAGCTGCCCTGAGGGTCCCTTGCCGGGTCCGGTAAGGGCGCCTCCGACATGACCTCGCTTGCCGGGGGAGATTCGTCATCAAGGATGACCCACGGGATCCTCGATCTCTTCGCTCTCCTCTGAGCCAGGGTCCTAAAAAGGGGACCGGGTCAGGGGAAGGGCGAACGAGCTGTCGAACAGGACGAACCATCAGGGAAAAAGATATGAGCTCAATGGGGAACTTACTCTCCGTCCTCCTCGTCGTCGGAGCTGAGCGCAGAATAGTCGAAAGCCGGCTCGGCCCTGACGCGGGGGGGCAGGGGAGTGGGCTCCCGAGGCCGCTTGGCGGGGGCAGAAGATGACTCCGCCCCCGTCGACGCCGCGGCACGGGGCGCAGCGGCAACCGAAGCCCCGGCCCGCGAAGACCCCGCTCCCGCTGCCGACCCGGCCCTGCGGAGGCGCCTCCTCGGCTGGGCCGGGGGCTCCGCCTGCGACGAGCCGCCCGGAGGCCGCAGAAAGGCAACGCCGACCTCCGGCAAGCCACTCGCGTCTTGGGCAGGCTCGTCCTCGCCGCCGTGCCCGGCTGGTTCCCCCTGGTCGACAAGTTCCATCGGGTCGGCGAGGCTCTCCGCCTCCGCCGCCTCCGCCTCGGCCACGGTGAACCCAGCTTCGCCCGCGGCCGCGGCGGCCGCCGCCTCCTCCATCCTGGAAGCAATGTAAGCCAGCTCCGCCGCGGTGGTGGCTCGGATGAGGCCATCCGTCTCGGCGGGATCGACTGGCTCCTCCTCCAGGTCGTCGAAGAAGGCCCGCACGACATCATCCGGCGGCTCTTGCCAGGTCGCGTTGACCCCGTGCGAGTCGCACAGTGGCATCATCGCAAGGATATGGCTGAGCGACGAGTTGTTGCACAAGGGAACGACGCCCGGCGGCAGCCGGAACCACTCCGGGTGGTCAGGGTCGTGCTTGAACAACTCCTTCAACATTGCGTCGTGCTCCAGCACGGTGAAGTTGAAATTGAGGCCCGGACGCAGCCTCATGATGTCCGCCGCATTCCGGAACTCCCAGGCCGGCTTCCCCCTCTTTTGCAGAGGGGCGATCCGGCGGCGAAGGAAATCCGCACCGACGGCGCCGACGGTGAGGCCGGCGAGCCTGAGACGCAGGATCCGGGTGATGGCGATCTTCAATCTGGCATCGTCCGGAGACACCTCGCTCCAGCCATCGCCGCGCACCACCGGAGTTCGGCGCACGACGGTGAACGGCTGCGGATGGTCCTCGACGATCAAGCACCATTCCGCCCTCCACTCCTCCCACCTGCCACGGAGGTCCCCGCCCAAGTAGGCCTCCTTCTTGCCGGACCGGGAAACCCAGGCGATCCCACCGGACAGCGGCTCTCCTTTCTCCACCCGAGGGACAAAGAAGTGCCGGAAGAGGGCCACGTTGGGACGAATTCCGACGAAGTTCTCGCAAAGGTGCGTGAAGACCGCCATTGTGAGGACGGCATTGGGGGTGAAGTCGAGGAGGTGGAGGCCATAGGTGCTCATGATTTCAGAGAAGAACTCCGAGTAAGGCGGGCAGAGCCCGCAGTAGAAGAAGACGACAAAGAAAGGATACCCGGTCGGGTACTGCTTCTGGGCTTCGGCGGGGAGCACTCGCGTGCGCGGATGCGCTCGCGTCTTCGTCGACCAGAAAAGGGAGTACTTGTCCCTCAGCTCCACCGCACCGAGCTGGGGGGGGAACGTCGCCGTCGCCTTCCGAAGCGCTTCAAGCCGTAGCGCCTCGGCCGATTTCGCAGCCTTCCCCTTCGCCTTATCGCTCTTCGGGGCCATGGCGGGGGCGGGGGAGGGGGATCGTCGAAGCTGACGACGACGGGCGCTCCAAGGACAGATCGCTGCTGCCTCTGGGAGAAGGAGGTGGCAGAGGTTTTAGAGAGGTGGTAACCGAGGGAAAGGCGAACCGCCCCTACTTTCCTCCGCTACAAGAGGAAGAGGTGGGGGAGGGGGGGGACGCTTCGCCTCTCCGAATCGAGAGATCGTGCGCGACGTGACGCGCGCCTGCGCGGTTCAGCCCCGCGCACGCCACCCAAATCACGCTCACCCCGCACGCCTCGCCCCCACGACGCCGCGGTAAGCGCGCGCCGCCTGGGGAAGGCGCGGCGGATGCGGAGTCAAGGAGCAGCGCGACCAAGGCCATGCGTGCCCGTGCACCGTTAGGGCCTGGCCCAACAACGCTCGGCACCATGTGTGGCCCAGGCCCGGGGGCTCCTGTCGGTGTACTAAAGTAGGGGTACCTTAGTACCCCAGACTTGTGCACGGGCAGTCGTAGCACCCTGCGGCAAGGCCCGCCCCGGAAGCGCCAAGAGAAGACCAAGCATTCAAGACAAGGCCCCCGGCAAGAGGAGCTTGCCGGGCCAAGAAGACAAGACCCCGGCAAGAGGAGCTTGCCGGGACGACTGAGCCCATGTAAGGCCATCCAGGAACAAAGTATACGAGACAGAAGATCGAGCCCCCGACAAGAGGAGCTTGTCGGGAAGGCCGAACCCAGGCACCACAAGAGAAGCCCGCCGTGGCGCGCCAAGCGCCCCGGCAAGGCCTGATAGCTGGCACGCTATCAGGCACAGGAAGACGACCCCCGCGGCAAGCCACTTGCCGCGGCAAGATCGCCACCTCAAGACTGCGCTCCAGCTCGCCCGCCCACGCGTCACTCTGGGGCTTCCCCCGAGGGCACGTGGCGAGGCACCGCGCAGCCTGGGGCATGCAGCGGCGTGCAGCCGCCCTCGTGGCGAACGGTGGCGCACCTAACGGTCCGCCTCGGTGCTGTCCGGGCGACCGTGACGGGCATTTAATGCCCTTGTCCCCTACCGTCAGAAGTAGGTATGATAACACTGTGCCGCACTGTAGCGCCACCGTTCCCGCACTATTACAGCTACCACCCCTTTTACACTTTTACCCCTTTCTCTTACGTTGACACCTGTCGGTGACCCCTTTGCGCTATAAAAGGAGGCCCGTGTGCAACGTAGAGGGGGTTCGGTTCGGAGATTCGGCATCCAGACAGCCATACGCTCGGTGCAGCTAGCTCCCCAAGCTCCCGAGCTCCCCAGTTCAATACAACCAAGCAGGAGTAGGGTTTTACGCGTCCATCGCGGCCCGAACCTGGGTAAACCGCTCGTGTGCCCGCCTCGATCTGCTCTCTGTGCTCCCTCCGCCCCCCTCGCCGGACAACGAAAGGGGCTCCGGCCCCATAGGTGCTCGCGGGGGGACGCCCGTCCGCCCCGACAAAAATACTCCGCTAGTTCAATTTCAGCACTTGCAGACATTACCTTGCTGAAAACAACTTGTCATTTCCTTCTGCTCCTCATTGGGTTCGACACTCTTACTTATCAAAAAGAGCTACAATTGATCCCCTATACTTGTGGGTCATTACTAACATAATCAACAGCAACCAAAATATGTGTATACCGATTAGAGGAAGGAAAACGTCCCATGTAATCAAATCCCCAAACATCAAATGGTTCAACAGCAAGTGAATAACTCATAGGCATTTCTTGATGCTTACCGATATTACCTATTCTTTGACATTCATCACAAGATGAGACAAACTTATGGGCATCCTTGAAGTGAGTAGGCCAATGAAATCCATATTGCAATACCTTGTGAGAAGTTCTATCTCCAGCATGATGCCCTACATAATCCTCGGAGTGACATTTTCGTAGGATTTGTCCCTGTTCATGCTCAGGTACACAATGCCTAATAATACCATCTACTCCTTCTTTATAAAGATGTGGGTCATCCCAAAAGTAATGTCTTAAATCATACAAGAATTTTTTTCTTTTGCTGGTATGTGAAGCTAGGTGGTAAATTTTAGCAAAAATATAATTAGCATAATCAGCATACCGAGGAGAACTATGAGAAACATTTATTGCAGCTAACTGCTCATCAGGAAAAGTATCATCAATAGGTAGTGGGTCATCAAGCACATTTTCAAGCCTAGAAAAATTATCAACTACCTCCTTTTCTATCAATGATATGTAAATCAAATTCTTGTAACAAGAGAACCCATCAAATAAGTCTAGGTTTAGCATCTTTCTTTTCAATAAGATATTTAATAGCAGCATGGTCTGTGTGAACAGTTACTTTGGAATCAACAATATAAGGTCTAAATTTATCACAAACAAACACCATTGCTAAGAATTCTTTTTCAGTAGTAGCATAATTTCTTTGAGCGTCGTCTAGAGTTTTACTAGCATAAGGAATAACATTCAATTTCTTATCAACTCTTTGTCCTAGAACAGCACAAACAACATAATCACTAGCATCACACATAATTTCAAAAGGCAAGTTCCAATCAGGTGGTTGAACAATAGGTGCAGAAATTAAGGCTTTCTTGAGTGTTTCAAAGGTTTCTAAACAATCATCATAAAAACAAAAGGAATATCCTTTTGCAAAAGATTCATGAGAGGCCTAGAAATTTTATAGAAGTCTTTAATAAATCTCCTATAGAAACCAGCATGACCTAAGAAACTACGAATACCTTTTATATCTTTAGGACATGGCATTTTCTCAATTGCATCAACCTTAGCTTGCTCCACTTCAATACCTCTTTTAGAAATTTTATGACCCAAGACAATGCCTTCATTAACCATAAAGTGGCACTTCTCCCAATTCAAGACAAGATTTGTTTGTTCACATGTCTGCAAAACTCGCTCAAGATTGCTTAAACAATCATCAAAAGACTTCCCATAAATAGAAAAGTCATCCATGAAAACCTCAACAATCTTTTCAGAAAAGTCAGAGATTATAGCAGTCATACATCTTTGAAAGGTAGCAAGTGCATTACATAAACCAAAAGGCATACGCCTATAAGCATAAGTTCCAGAGGGACAAGTGAAAGTGGTCTTTTCTTGATTAGGTTGAGAAACAGGTATTTGTGAAAAACCGGAATATCCATGAAGGAAGCAAAAGTGTGTGTGCTTAGATAATCTTTCAAGCATTTGATCAATAAAAGGCAAAGGGTAATGATCTTTTCTAGTTGCTTTGTTTAATTTACTGTAATCAATTACCATTCTATAGCCTGTAACAATTCTTTGTGGAATAAGTTCATTCTTATCATTAGGAACAACAGTAATACCTCCTTTCTTAGGGACACAATGAACGGGACTTACCCATCTACTATCAGCTATGGGATAGATTATACCTGCTTCCAGAAGTTTTAATATTTTTGTTCTTACTAGTCCTCTCATCTTTGGGTTTAACCGACGTTGGTGATCAACAACGGGTTTAACATCAGGTTCCATATTAATTTTGTGCTGACATAGAGTGGAACTGATGCCCTTTAAATCGTCAAGAGTATATCCAATAGCAGCCCGATGCTTCCTTAGAACTTTCAATAATCTTTCTTCGTCATGTTCTGAAAGGTTAGCACTAATAATAATAGGATATATTTTCTTTTCATCAAGATAGGCATATTTCAAAGTGTCTGGCAATTATTTTAATCCAAACACAGGATCACCTTTAGGTGGAGGAGGACCTCCTAGAGTTTCAATAGGCAAATTGTGTTTAAGTAGAGGACGTTGTTCAAAGAGAATCTTATCTATTTCATTTCTTTCATGCATATGTAAATCATTTTCATGGTCTAGCAAATATTGTTCAAAAGGATCAGTATGTGGTACAACAATATAAGCAAGACCAATTAATTCATCCTTACTAGGCAATTCTTTTTCATGAAGATTTATACTAAACTTGGAAAATTAAACTCATGAGACTCATCACCAAAGCTAACACCAACAGTTTGTTTCTTACAATCTATCTTAGCATTAACTGTGTTCAAGAAAGGTCTACCAAAGATAATGGGACAGAAGTCATCTTGTGGGGAACCAAGAACAACAAAATCAATAGGGTATTTTATTTTCCCACACAAGACTTCAACATCTCTAACAATACCACAATTGGTGATATTGTATCTCTATTAGCAAGTTTAATAGTAACATCTATTTCCTCTATCTTAGCAGGTGCTATGTCTTTCATAGTTTCTTCATATAAAGTGTAAGGAATAACACTCACACTAGCACCCATGTCACATAAACCATGATAACAGTTATCTCCTATTTAAATGAAATAGCAGACATGCCAACAACAGGTCTATGTTTATCTTTTCTATCAGGTTTAGCAATTCTAGCAGCTTCTTCACACAAGTAAATGACATGCCCATGCATATGTTCTTCCAATAGATCTTTAACCATAGCAATGCTAGGTTCTACTTTAATTTGTTCATCAGGTTTAGGTGTTCTAATATAGCTTTTGTTAACCATAGTTGAAACTTTAGCATGTTCCCTTATCCTAATAGGGAAAGGTGGTTTCTCAATATAAGTAGAAAGAACAACTGGATCAACATTATAAATTATAGTTTCTTCTTTAACTGGTACTGGTTTCGTAATTTCTTCTTTAATGGGTGGGTGATATTTAAACCACATCTCCTTAGGGAGTTCAACATGAGTAGCAAATGATTCACAAAAGGAGGCTAATATCTCAGAGTCAAGTCCATATTTAGTGCTAAACTTTTGAAAAGCATCGGTATCCATAAAAGATTTAACACAATCAAACTTAAGTTTAATACCTGACTCTTTACCTTCATCGAGTTCCCAATCTTCAGAGTTGTGTTTAATTCTTTCCAAAAGATCCCACCGGAATTCATTAGTCTTCTTCTTAAAATAACCAACGCAAGAAGTATCAAGCATGGTTTGATCATTACAATAAAGCCGAGCATAAAAATTCTGGATAATAATTTCTCTCGAGAGCTCATGATTGGGGCATGAATATAACATCGACTTAAGCCTCCCCCAAGCTAGAGCGATACTTTCTCCTTCACGAGGCCGAAAATTATTATATATAATTCCGATTACGATGAACTAAAGGCATAGGATAATTTTTTGGTGGAACTCCAATTTCAAACGATTCCAATTCCATGATTAAATATCATCGCATAGCCTATACCATGCCAATGATTTTCCCTTCAAAGAAAAAGGCAAAACCTTTTTCATCACTTCATCCCTAGGTAAACCTGCAAGCTTAAACAATCCACAAATTTGTTCCACATATATCAAGTGCATATTAGGATGTTCAGTTCCATCTCCTGCATAAGGATTAGCTAGCAGTTGTTCTATCATACCCGAAGGAATTTCATATTCAATATTTTTAGTAGGTGCAGTAGGTTGAGGGGTAGCTAATTGTGGTTCCGGACAAGGTGAAGATACCCCGAACAAACCCCTCAAAGGATTGTTTATCATAGTAGCAAGTGACAATAAATTTCAGCACACTATATAAATGTTTCCTTACCAAATTCCACTTACCAAAGGCGCTTCACTTCTCGGCAATGGCGCCATAAAATAGCCTTGATGACCCACAAGTATAGGGGATCAATTGTACCTCTTTTCGATAAGTAAGAGTGTCGAACCCAACAAGGAGCAGAAGGAAATGACAAGTAGTTTTCAGTAAGGTAATGTCCGCAAGTGCTGAAATTGTAAGTAACGGAGTAGTTTGATAGCAAGATAATTTGTAATGAGCAAGTAGCGATAGTAGTAACAAAAGTGAAGCAAGGTAGCCCAATCCTCTCGAGGCAAAGGACAGGCCAAAACCATCTCTTATGATAAGCAAAGCGTTCTTGAGGGTAAACGGGAATTTCATCTAGTCGCTTTCATCATGTTGGTTTGATTTGTGTTTGCTACTTTGACAATTTGATATGTGGGTGGACCGGTGCTTAGGTGCTATTCTTACTTGAACAAACCACCTACTTATAATTAACCCTCCCGCAAGCATCAGCAACTATGAGAAAAGTATTAAGAATAAATTCTAACCATAGCATTCAACTTTTGGATCCAATCGGTCCCTTATGAAATAGCGCATAAACTAGGGTTTAAGCTTCTGTCACTCTCGCAACCCACCATATAATTGCTACTCCACAATGCATTCCCTTAGGCCCAAATATGGTGAAGTGTCATGTAGTCGACGTTCACATGACACCACTACGGGAATCACAACATACATACTATCAAAATATCAAACACATGTCAAGTTCACATGATTACTTGCAACATGATTTCTCCCGTGACCTCAAGAACAAAAGTAACTACTCACAAATGATAAACATCACTACAAAAACATATACTTCCGTGATGATACTTGTTTGTCACAGAAGGTCACGTTTTCTATCATGCATGTACATCCATGACAAATTTATGACAGAATCAAGATAGTCATACCTGTGCTGTCGTAGAAGTGTTCCATGACATTACCAAAATTATCATCACGGAGGTGTCCGCTTCCATGACGATAAATCACGCGTCACAGAAGTGCTTTCGTCAAGGGTGACCGACACGTGGCATCCACCATAATGGAACGCCGTTAAGCTACCGGCTCTGGTTTTGGATCCGATAACCCGTTAACAGCCCCGACCAATGGGGATTTTCCACGTGTAAAATCATCATTGGCTGGAGGAAACACGTGTCGGCTCACCGTTGGGACAGATGTCATCCACTCATTGGACCCAAAGCGCCTATGATACGTCGGCACGTGGCACGGCCCACAGAGGCCCATTCCTGTGAAAAGGCCGGCCCGTTTGACTTGGTCAAAAGGTGGCGGGCCGGCCCACGGCAAGCCTGTTAACAGCTTGTTCGCATATAGCCCATTTACAACCCGTCCAATATAATTCCAGCCTGTTTTAACTTCCGGCCCATGTATGGCCCATGACATCTTTTGGCACATCTGAGGCCCTTAGTAACCCTCGGCCCGTTAACGGCCCGTGGTAAAACTGGCCCGTAATGAACAGTGTATCACTTTATACCCATTAATGGCCCATTATTCCGTTGGGCCGTTTCCAGCCCATGTTATCTTTCGGCCTTCTCAGGGCCCATTTATTCTTGGGCTCATTTCCAGCATTTGGTTACTTACGGCCCGTTACAGTCATTTTCTGCTTGTGGGCCAAATTCTGCATGTGCTTACAGTCGGCCCGTTTGTGGCCCATTAATACGTTGGGCTGTTTTCATAGTGTAATCAAATACGACCGATTAACGACGGCCCATTATGGTCGGCCCATGAACAGACGATTCCAACTCTAGCCCGTTTACGGCCATAAAGTGGTATGTTATTGGCCCATGTTTGGGCAATCGATCATACGGCCCGTAGAAGGCCCATTGATAATACGACCCGTAGAAGGCCCATTGATGATACGGCCCGTAGAAGGCCCATTATTTCTACGCCCCGTAGAAGGCCCATTGTTTCTACGGCCCATAGAAGGCCTAGTGTCACTACAGTAAATATGTAGCCCATGGTTATTGTGGCCTAGTTTAAAAAAAGGTTAATGCGGCCACTAGCAAACCGCGGAAAAAGAACAGCACTGACTACAAGCAAACAAATAAAAAAGACAACAAGGAAATAAATAAGCAAGCAACTTACGTTAGGCTATCACGGCTATTACACATATTACATCCATCGGGTATCAAAGTTCGCCACCAGTGCAAATATAGGGAACAAAGCAGCATATAAACGCCGCAGCAAAACAAGTCCAGAACTGAAACCACTTCAGAAGAGCTCAAGAAACAATATCCTGGGTACCCATAATGCTGGGAAGATGCTTAGCAAGCTTATTAACTTTCTCTTGTTTGGCGCTTAAATCCTACATCACTTTCTATTGCACCAGAAAGTATACATCTGAATTCTGCAGGGACTTCCTCAGTCCTTCGGCTTCCTGTCGCATAACATCTGATCGATGTCTTTCAACTTGAAGTTGAGACTTAAGAAGCCGAACTGATTCAGGCAGTGAGTACGAAGAGCTGGTGTCAACAGTAGTAGCCAGTAACTCGAACACTACATCAAGACATGACTTTGGGGTTGTCTCAGTGTCTTCAATATAGTTTTTATCAGCTTTCTTGGAGAACAACAGGGATGTCTCACTATCTTGAACATGATATGCATTACTTCATTTACCATTGCATATGGGGTACTCTTCTTCAATATTTTATCCGCGTTCTAAAGGAGAAACAAACAAACACATCATAGGTTTACAGTGTAGTATATGAAACTCATTTTGGTAAACCAGTTCAGTAGTAAGGTGGAGAAGATAACAACATGAAACAAACATATATCTATGTAGTATGATCACTGTATGGTCTATATCATTCTAGTTTATGTTGCCAAATCAAGATAGATACAGTTCGAATCATATCTATTTAAGACAAAGCAGCATAGATAGAATATAAGTGTGGGAAACTACACGGCAGTAACAACACTTGTAATGTGCATGGCATGAGAACATAACTGTTTATTCAATTGAAACGGAAATTAACATGGAGCAAGTTACAACAGCAAACACGTTAAAGAAACAGGTTTAAAACATACCTGTTGCGCCATTGGAGTTTTAGTTGCATCATTCAAATTTGAAATTAGTTGGTATGAGTAAATACAGTGATGCAAGAGCAAAGTAGTATGAACTATAGCTACGGAACCTGGCCTGAGAACAATTCTTCTTCTGCTTTAAGCGTTGACTTGGGGGTCAGAGTGGTGGTCCTCGTGCTCTGGGCACTACAATTGCCTTACTAACTGCTCGTGTTTGGGTGCTGTGTGGTGGAGACGGTGCTGTGTCAACGAGAACTGGGTTACTATCTGCTAGGGTTGGGGTTAGAAGGGGTGTAGCTGGTTCTCTGTCCAACTGGGTAGGGGTACAATCTGCGTGACTCTGGTTTATGTGTGGTGGGGCTGGTTCTTGGGCAAGTACAACCATGGTTCTATCTCCATCGACAGGTAGCACGATCTTTTCTGAAGACCGTGTTTTTACTCCCACAGATACTGCCATCACCCCCTCCAATTGAAATGGCTGATAAACAAGAAAAGTAATTGAATGTACAGACATTGTAAGATAGACAGGTGCAATGGATAGTAGGGAAGAAAACCGGGCATGAAATAATTCACATTTATGTTGTCTAACCAAACAGAATAGCAGGACTTAATTTCAAATATATGATGGCTAATTAAACAGGATAGCATGACACAATTTCACATATATGATGGCTAACTAAACAGAATAGAATGACATACTTCAAAATATGATTACTATGTAAACAGGATGACATGATATAACAATACGATGTGTCTATTAAAGTGGTTGGCATGCCATAAATCACAAACATGTCGTCGATGGAAACATGATGGCATGATATAATTCACGGATAGAATGACATAATTCAAAATATGATGACTATGTGAACAGAGTGAGATGATATAACTATATTTTGTCTTTAGAAAATGGGTTGGCATGCCATAATTCAGATACATGTTGTCTATGTAAACATCATGGCATGATATAATTCAAATATATGATTGATATACTAAGGAAGTGAGAAGAGGGCAATCGCATATATGATGTGTCAACTAAGGAGATGGCATTCAACATCGTGTATATGATGTAAAAACTAAGCATTGCAATACAACATATGCATGATATGAGTAATATAATCCTGCAAAGTTTGAGCATACACCTCAGGGGGATAATAGGACTGGTCATCTGCTTCTAAATCCTCCTATGAAGAGCTATCTGTAACCAGCAACATATCTGCTTCACCAGGTAGCATTGTCTGCTCTGAAGACCTTGTTTTCACTCCAGATTTCTCCATCACCAATTCAAATGGCTAATGCACAGGAAGAGCAGTTGAATATACAAACATTGTAGACAAAAGCAATGAGAAATTCAAAAAAGGAAGGCATGATATAATTCACATATATGACGCTTGGCTAAACAGCATGGCATTGCATAATTCACATATATAATGCTTTGCAACAAGATAGCATTGCATAATTCACATATATAATGTCTTGCAAAAAGATGGCATTGCATAATTCACATATATGGTAATTAGACACTAAAAAGGTGGCATTCACACAAATCATGTCTAAACTAAGCAAATGGCATAGCAATGCAAGATGCCATATGCACGATATGAGCAACATAACCCTGCCAAGTTAGAGCATGCACCTCAAGGGGGAATAGGACTGGTCATTTGTCTCTGAATCCTCCTCTGAGGAGCTATCCGTAACCAGCGAGATATGCGCTTAATCAAATAGCATAGTCTTCTCTCAAGACCTTGTTTTCACTCCAGAACTTTCCATCACCGTGTCAAATGGCTGATGCACACGAAGAGTAGTTCAATGTACTAACATTGTTGACAAATGTAATACGTAACGGAAAAAAAGGATGGCCTGATATAATTCACATATAAGATGACTGGCTAGGCAGGATGGCATTGCAAAATTCACATATATGATGCTTGGCTAAACAAGATGGCATTGCATAATTCACATAAACGATGAATAAACTAAACAGATGGCATTCACACAAAGCATGTCTAAACTAAGCAGTTGACATATTTGATGTATAAAGTAAGCAATGCAAGGCACCATATGCATGATATAACCAACATCAGCATGCCAAGTTAGAGCGAAGACCTCATGGGGTAAATAGGAGTGGTCTTCTACTTATGAATCCCCCTCAGAACTGTTATCTTCCTCTTGATTACGATCCGAAATGGGTGGAGGGGGGCTGCCTTTGCGCCCGCCATGGAGCGACGTCTGCATGAAATTTTATTTCCACGCAAGGCTCGTCTCTTTTGTGCTACATGTTCAGTTCCATTGTGTACAATAACTGACATGCATAGGAATAAAACATAGTGAGATTATGTAAGGAGTGCATGCACAAATCCAGAGTGATGGTAGCAAACTGTGGATAGACCCAAAACCAATGATAGCAGGCAGATAATAGCTTTAGTTAAAAAATACAGATAATGGCTCCTTTAATGTTTGTTTGCACCCAACATGAAACTCATAGTAGACACCCGAGATTAACTAGATAGTAGACAGATAGTACTGATTGCTGCCCCAATATGTACCCCACAACCATTTAAAAACACAAGTTTCAGCATAAGTTTGGACTTGGGTCGGAGTCTAATAGGTGAACACGACGATAAAGTAGCATGTCATCATATTAAGCGATGCATAACGTAAGCAGATACGAAAGAGTGCAACCTCTCTTGCGGACCCGTGTAGTCCTCAAGGTCATCTGCTCAGTTGATGATGGTAATGCAGTTGTCGTGGCTACCGATGGCGGGGAAGAAGATCTGAGGTGGTGAAAGACAGTCTAGAGAGCGGATCCCTGCTGTGGTGAACCCTTCCATCGTTGGAGCAGCTGAGCTGGGGTGGAACACAACACCGCAGGAGCAGGACAAACCACACAAGGTTTTCTTTGACACATATCTATAACAGAAGTAATTGTGTAAGGGCTTGTTTGAATTTGAGGATTCTAACAATGCAGGGATAGGAAATAGACAGAAATAGGATAGGAATGCACGTGCAAAACAGAGAATTTAAAAACATAGGATTTCTGCCAATCTGGGTGTTTGGTTCACAAGAAATGGAAGATCACATGATGCAAAGAAGTATGGTGAGATTAAGTCAAACCACAAGAAGTGTACAACCTCTTTGGCGAAGCCATGTCGATCTCAGCATGATTGGGTTGGCTGGTGAGGATGCTCCGGCTGACTTGGTTGTCGGAGGAGGGGAAGAAGATCTTAGGCGTCTGGAGATGGAGCCCGAGGTACTGCTCTGCTGTGATGGAGGGTTTCGTCGTTGGAGCAGCTCCGGCGAGTTGTACGACGCTGAGGCTGAAGCAGGACAAGAGAGACAACGTTAACCTGAGTGGAATTCTAATAGCATCTCCAATAGATGACATAAAATATATAACCACAAAGTGCTAGATGTATACATCAGCCACTCATCTCTGAACTTAACTGTCGAAACTGAATTTAACTGTCGAAACTGAACTTAACTGTCGACACTAAATTTTGTTGTCGAAACTGAATTTTACTGTCAAAACTGAACGCACAAGAGGTGAGGCTACACGTCAGTCGACTGATTTTTTCATCTCTGGTCAGTCGATTTTGCAGCCGTTAGATACGAAATGAAGGGCCTGTAGTTCATCTTCAACCTCCACCCCCCTGAGCCGCCAGCCACCACCGGCCAAACAACCGCCCCGCCCGCCCCGAAAACACTCCCCACCGCCGGTCCGCCATCGCCCCGGCCATCCCTCTAGGCCCCCCCGTGCCGAACTTTTTCTCCGGTGATCCCCACGCCACCGCCCCACCACCGCCAATGACCACCGCCCCCACCCTGAACCCTAAGATAGGTAGTGGGGTACTTCTCCGGCGAGCCCCCCTCCCCGCTGCGGCTGGTTCTTCCTTAACTCCGGCGAGCCCCCTCCCTGAAAATCGACTGACCCAAAAGTCGATTCAGTCGACTGAAGTGTAGCTAAATCGGAGTAGCATCGCAAGCAAGAGCAAGAGCGAGAGCGGCAGCAAGAGCAAGAGCAAGAGAAAGAGTAGACCAGGCAGGGGACCGAGAGAAAGAGCAGAGCAGTAGTGCGAGTGAGAGCTAAAGCCGAAGTAGCTCCTAATGATGTGGGCGTCGCCGTCGAGGGACCGACACCGTGGAGGAAGTGGCCGGCGGCGCCGCGGTGGATGGAGCCGCGCCATGTCGGCTCGAGACCGAGCGCCGGTGCACCGTGAGATCGAACCAAGAAGAAAATGCATCGATTAGTGTACAGCCTCTTTGGTGGCGCTGATTAGGCCGCACCTTCATCCGAGGAAACGATGGTGCTGATGCTCTTCCGGTGGTGTAGGTGAAGACGGCGGTGTGGGAATGGAGGTGGCACGAAAGACGAGGGGAACATTGGGGCAGCTTCTTGGAGGTGGAGGACGGGGTGGTTGAACCGGCGGGACGACCAGATCGACGACGGATCCTCATACGGTATGGTGGATGAGGGACATCGAGGTGTTGTTGTGGACGATGTCGTCGAAGAAGAGGCTCCGGCTGGGTGGCGGACGGAGGAGCGTGTGGGGCTTCACGGGTTTTCCCGGCCTCGGTGTACGAATGGGTGGGTGGATGGGATGGGAGTGGGGAACCATGGCTTAGGGACGTGCTTGTCGGAAATGTGGGGTAGGTTACGAAAGTACCCCCCACCGATTTGAGGCTGTTCTTTCGGTTCAGGGGTATCATGGGCATTTCGCGTGTCGGGATTTCACAGGAGGTGGGAGTTTTCGCGCGCGTTGTAATTTTGGAATAGCAAGGCGCGGGTTGAGATGGAGGGAGTTGTTGGAGCACAACGAGACAAAGATATATCTTAAATATTTCGGGCTAACAAGGCGCGGGTTGAAATTTCCGGACAAGCCTAATGTGTACTGTACCAAATCAATTCGCACTACAAATGTCATTCAAAACTTTGAATTCATGTTATGTTCAATTAAAATATTTAGCTACGTGTATAATGCATGCAACCTAGTACTCAAATGAACATTTTAGTGCATTCCAAACGTATATACTACCGCGTCAGTATGAACTAAATTTGAATTCGTTTCTCTATTTGAATAAGATCTACAATAATGATTGTTGTGAAGTCAAAGCATTTGAATTCGTTTCTCTGTTTTAATAAGATCTACAATCGTCATTATTGTAAAGTTAAACCATCGTTTGTGTATTATCTTCACAGCACACCACATGATTAGTCTCGAGTTACATATGAACTATGTGTACTATATGAACTCGAACTCGATTTTTTGATATGTTGATTTCAAGTCATAGTACATTTCAAGCTCTAGCTAGATCTTCACAAACTAAACCATGTCTCATATGTATAATGTGTTTATCACATTATGTATGGTGCCCCGCCCCCTACGCCTACAAGTATTTAGATGTGAGTTGCAAACACCACACATTACCACAAATTCAAATAAAATGTGAGAATGTTCGATATATAGTATTGCTTAGAATGTTCGATGTTTAGTTGTAAGCTGCAAATGCCACACATTATCACAAATTCAAATAAAATGTGAGATTGTTCGATGTATAGTATGGTTTAGATATTTCGACATTTAGCTGTGAGTTGCAAACGCCATGCATTATCACATTATGGTATAACATGTGCAAAACCACAACACGCGTATCACCGCTATATTCATGCATGCATATGTTTAAAACACTATGATCTCCTATTCAAATATATGAATCCACTTTCATATCAAGTTATGATCTTTGTTATTCTCTTACACCAACACAATCCTTTAACCTTTGTAGCTACCTCTAACTTTCTTTCATGCATGCACACGCCCTCCTTGCCCTCCCCCTCCCTCAGCATTCTATCCATCGCGCACATTCATTTTTTTCTTCTTTAGGTCGTTCTCCCACAATCTCCACAACACCTTTCTGACACACACCAATCGATAAACCTCTGCAGCGATGTCTGCCTACAACATACACACACACCTTCAATCTCCTCCTTTATGTGTCCTTGCCTCGTGTCTCTCATACGGTCCCACTCACGTGTAAACTCTCGCCCCTCTTTTCATTGATCTCACAACCGCACACTCCTCCCCCTATCTAGCTAGTAGCTGGGCCTCTCGCACCACCTCCTAGCTCCATTCTCTCTGTCTATCCGTCTCGCCAGGCCTTATTTGCCTCTAGCAAATGGACGTACACCGACCGATCTCCCGCTATAAATATAGCTAGCTAGGTCCTTATAACTTGTTTTTTCCCACGCGACGATCGATCTACCTCATTAATGATGTCTCCCCCTTCCTCCGACAAACAATAATTGATCTACCGATCTAGTTAGGTTTGCTTACCAAACACATGGTTCCCCTTCATCATCCATGGATGTGTACCGACAGATATATCACGCACAGGCACTCACAGAAACACATCCCCACTCTTATTGATAATATTGCAGTTCCACCCTCAGTTTGTCTAGTAGGCCTCTCCCACCACCTTCAAGAAGCAACTCCATCACCCATCCAACACTCTACCCCTCTCCCTCCCTCTCTCTCTCTCTCTCCTCTCTCTCTGTCCCATCCTATTTCCCGTCCTTCAGTAATGTATGGATGTCGACCGATCTCCCTCAAGACATAGTTGGGACTCTCCTTCTCAACACATATACGAGTCATTCTACCTCTATAGTTAGGCCTCTGCCTACCCCTCCCCCCACCCCCTCGCACACAAACACACACACATACACACACACACACACACACACACACACACACACCGATACATCGAGCGCTCTAGTCATGTCTCCCTGCCACACAGAAACTTGACCTGTGCCCTCTGACGTTCTGGTAGCTAGGTCAGTCGCCCTATATCTTTGACTTGCACACACACACACACACACACACACACACACAATTTCGATGGCTCTCTTCATCGATCTCGCACCCACCCACTTGATCCTCTCTTCGACTCTATTGATATCTATGACCCCTCCCTCTCTTCTCGTGGATTGCCCGACCCTCTATATGATATGGATAGGCCTCCATTTCACACACATTGCATGCAAAATTTTGTTTGAGATGTCATCAACACATATTCCCACAAATACATTCACGAAATCAACCCCCCCCCCAAAAAAAACATTCACGAACGCACAAGCCATTTGTCTAGGTTTGTATCTCTCACGCACACCCACGTAGGTGGGGGACGTGCACGAAGAGAAGAGGTGCACCCACAGCGCAAGTACTCCCATCTCTTTCCCAACCACACCCGCGCGGGTACACGGTGGAGCTCATTTTTGTACGATAAGGCAGCCAACATGGTAACTTGACACGTGTACTGGTTGTCCACTAGATGGAGGGAGGATCGTCTACCACGGGTGAACAAACAAATTGCGACTTGACGTGTTATGTTAAAAAAGATGCAAACCATGTGGGGCCTACCTTAGAGGCAAGGCTCTATACACTGGAGTACTTTTGATGTGTCCCGTCAACTCGCAGGACGAGGAGAAGCTTGCTTAGTACGCCGTCTCCACCGCCCACGGGTGCAGTGGTTCGCAGGATGAGGTGAAGCTTGCTTACTACGCCTTACGCCCGCTCCCTCGCCCACGCGCGCCATGGCTCGCAGGACGAGGAGAAAAATTTACTAGTACTCCCTCCGTTTACTCCTCGTCCCTACTACCTTGGTTAGAGAGATTATCATATTGTTTGGAATATATATGTCCTTTAGTAGATTTCAATATGAACTACTAGTAAATACTCTAAACATTGATGTATATAGACGTATTTTAGAGTGTAGATTCACTCACTTTTCTCCGTATGTAGTCCATATTGAAACAGACGTAATAGTACGCACTCTACCTCGCCCCTCGACCCTCGCCACGTGGTGGACGTGTAGCAATTCATTCAGTCTCATATAGGCATAACGATATATACTGCAGTACCATTATTGCTCGACTTCCCGAAGAGGCGAAGAGCCAATCGCTAGGTTAATAGTTTGGAGATGCCAAGCGCAAGGTTTATAGGAGAACGAGTAGTAGGTGCCGCGTCATTTATAAATAAAGTCTTTTTCTTCAGTGGCACGTACGCAATATAAATAGGTTCATATGGAGAGAGAAAAGGAAACCGCTCCACTATATACATAGGCAGGACGAGCCTACACGGTTTTGCTTGCTGGGGTTGCTCTCTTCAGTTTTCACACTCTCTCGCACAAAACTACTGTGGCCACATCTCTAACATCCCGGCGGATCACGTCCGCCGGGGGAAGGGGTGGATGCTTAGTGTAGATGCGGTCGCCGTCACCGACGGCGGAAACCCACTGTCGGCACGTTTCGATCAGGGGTCCTCGCCATTCTCTCTCACAAAGCTGATGAGGTTGCCTTCGTCCATTGCTCACTGTCGCGACGTGGGTAGTTGCCTCCTCCCGCCGCCCTCCTCTAGGTTGATCTACGTCCCGACATCCCTCGGGTACAACTCCCTTTACAGCTTGCTTGCACCACTGCTCCAGCTGCCCACATCACTCCATGTGGATATTTCTCTACTTCTTTGCCCCGCACATACCTCTACTGGCTTCTACGTACTGTATCTGTGATGAGTTTATGTCTCATCAACTAGTCCCAGTAATCTTATTCATCACGCTTCTTAAATTTCTTTGCCACAGGGATGCTCATCTCGATTTTGGTGAAACTGCACAAAATGATCCAATGGTCAAAGGGTTGCAAACTTCATTTCTTAGGAAGCGCCGACGTTGCCAGGAAATTAAAGCCAGGTTAGGGTTTACGGTTCAAGGGCTAGGGACTGCATGGATTGTTTTTTCTTTAGTTGTCTCTGTTTCACTGGCTAGGGACTGCATGAGTAGTAGTAGTATTGTACGCCTTACGCTCGCTCCCTCGTCCACGCGTGTGGTGGCTCGCAGGACGAGGAGAAAATTTTACTACTCTCTCCGTTTACTCCTCCTCCCTACTACCTTGGTTAGATAGATTATCATATTGTTTGGAATATATATGTCCTTTAGTAGATTTCAATATGAACTACTAGTACATTCTCCAAACACTGATGTATATAGACGTATTTTAGAGTGTAGATTCACTCATTTTGCTCCGTATGTAGCATAAAGTTGAGACACTTATTTTGGAACGGAGGGAGTACATATTTGCTATGATCTGTCAATCATTGAGATGTAATAGCATGCATGTTAGTCTCCTTTGTATTTGATGAAATGTTGCAACGGGCAACCTTGGACGCAAGATACATGTAACAGAAGCTGGAAGCTTCATAGCATTGTACTATCTCGCTGATAAATTACAGTACGTACTATACAAGTAGTACTATGTAAAGAGTTAGGTGTCGCACGGTGTCTAGAAAATATGGTGATAGTGTGAGGTGGGCCATGTAATCACTGAGCCTGCGTGTTTTCATTGCTCTTGCACTCCTCCGCCGTAAGAATGGAGAAAATTGTAATCTAGTAGTACCTCCTTTCGTCGAAAACGTGGGACATCCAGTTGTCCTACCACCTCAGTAATAATGACCAATGAGCCGTCAAATCACATAAACCCAGCAGTAAGTTGGACGGACGAAGCAACCATCACTCTTGAATCCGCTTCTCCCTTCAACGAAGGCGCCAGTGCGAGGTCGCGTCCGCTCTGCCTGGGCATGAATGTGGCACCGATTCTTTGGAGCGGCGCTGACCGTTTTGGGTGGGAAGCGCGCGCGGGCGATGGGGGGGCTTTGGGTGGGCCAAGCTGGTCAGGAGCGGGCGTGGCAGCTGTCCGCCTGTCCCTACCGGACGCCCGGAAATGAGAGGATGCACCGACTATCGCGGCTAAAATCATACACTACACACCATCTCTCTGTAGGAGTAGGTCGATCTGTCGCTCTCTCTAACACACACATGCCGTTAAACACACACACGCACACACAGGTTTATAGAATAGGAAAATCGTGCGAGTGCGAAGCCACAGGAAGTGAGATACAAATGGAGTACGTACAAGAAGAGAAGAGGCATCTCCTAGTTGTTTGGATTAATTGTTGCGTTTAGAGACAAAAATCAAGGCTTTGATTGGAGCAATGACCGGTCAAGTTTCTCCTTATCCTCCAATCTGCTTGCACCTTGGTCCCGCTGCACCTTCTAACATGACTTATTACACCTAGACGGAGGGAGTCGTACGAGATACGGTGGCACACTGACTTAGGTCGAATACAAGTGCCCAAAATTGTGTGCATGTTATAATAAGGATTCGCTTAAAATAGTACGTGAGCGAACATAGGGATCAATTGGACAGTGTTCCCGAGCAGTAGCGAGATGTGTGAGGTAAGATACACCGCTGGCGCTTTTAATTTTTCTTATTAATTTGTTTGTTTCACCCTCTGCCTGGTGGGACCCAACGTACTACGTGGAGAGAGGTAAGGTGACTAAGGCTGCATTATTTCTGCACCACTTTGGATAGTCTTACCGCCAAAGCCACATGACATGATTATGATTTAAATCCCAATGACTCCCACACACACACACACAAAAACACGGCATGCTTGTCACATGAATGTAGGAATGTATAAAAGGTTATTTCCTCTCGTTGAACATAACGGGAGGGTTGTGTAGCTGGTTAGCCCGTTCGCTCATCAAACTTGAGGTCTCGGGTTCGATAACTACACTTGAGCATAATTCGTGTCATGAGGATTCTTTGACTGGTCAAAATGGATGGATACGGAGCTATACGATCTCGTTGCGACCGTATAATCACCTCATCACGTATAAGTTGCAGCCTCGGTGCTTGTTTTCTAGGGTTTGCACTCTTCACACTCTCTCCAGTATATATATACACGCTGGAGCCTCGGCGCTTGTAGTTGCTCTCTTCACACTCTCTCACCCTCTCCAGATCTAAACAAGACTTCATTGGCCTCTCTCTCTCCCCTCACTGCTGGTCTGCTTGTAGTTTCTCTCTTCACACTCTCTCACCCTCTCCACATCTAAACAAGACTTCGCTGGCCTCTCTCTCTCCCCTCACTGCTGGTCAAAGAGTTGTCTGCCGGGAAGGGAAGGATGCTTAACGTTGTCGCCATCGGCGAGGGAAGGAATCCACTACCGGGGCAGTTGTTCACTTTCACCCAACGGCGGCGCGGGAGGGCCTCCGACCCCTTCTTCTTCGCCGTCGTACATAGTGTGGGTCGAACGGCCTCCGGTCGCCCACCGAACAACACCCCAGGAACCTTAAGGTATAATTTAGTTATTCCACATGCATTGCTCTAGCTGCATGTGGGCTTTTTCCGCTTCTGCACTCGAATCTAGGTGTTGGATCAAACAGGAAAGTAGTGGGGAAAGTTGTATACCATGAATCTAGGACGTGGTTCAAAGAGGAAAGGAATGGGGGACAGTAGTGGGAAAAGTTGTATACCATGAATCTAGGATGTGGTTCAAAAAGGAAAGGAAAGGGGAAAGTAGTGGGGAAAGTTGTATCGCATGAATCTAAGACGTGGTTCAAAGAGGATAGGAATGGGGCAAAGTAGTGGGGAAAGTTGTATAGCATAAATCTAGGACGTGGTTGACAGAGGAAAGGAAGTGGGGAAAGTACTAGTACAGACTGGCTATCCAGCATCTACGTTGGTCGAAAAGGGAAAACAATGACAAACGCAGTACGCACATCTGTAATGAACTGATCTTTTGTTTTGGGGGACAAGGCTGTAGAGTTTGAGCAGGACTAGATTTGTTGCGCTCACATAGGGAAAGGTGTCTAAAGATAACAAAACTGGGACCAACACAAATATGCTCCTTGGTTGTTTGTTCTTTGCTGCACCAGACTGTGCATCACCCCAGTACATCGGTAGATGCACATGGTGCTGGTGCGTCCACTGTCCCGTGCAACTCTTTAGCTGTTGTTAATCTAAGGCCTTGTTTGGTTAAAAACTCCGTAGTCCCTACCTGCTTGGTTCCAGGGACTAAACATGGACTAGAGATTATTAAATGACATGCTAAAAGACCATGTTACCCCTAGTAGTGAACTAATAGAGACAAGGTGCGATGCGTGGCAGGGGCAACTGTTGGAAAAAGTCCCAAAAAGACTCCCTCGGGGTCTTCTTTCTTTAGTCCCAAATGCCCACTTTTAGACCCTAAAAGTCCCTCCTGTTTGGTTTAGATGGGACTGACACGGAGTTTTTTTGTCCCTCCACCAAAATGTCCCTAGAAACAAACACCCTCTAATAATGCCGCTGGAAAATTGATGCAATGCCACAGTTAAAAGCAAACTACATGTTTAACAAATTTTATTGTTAATATAATCTCTCTGTTAGTATTAATCAATGCCACCGTTTAAGAAATGCTACTGTCTTGCTTTCTTTCCCATTTAGATAAGGTAGATGCTTCTTTTTGTTGGCTTCTATGTCATCCACCGTAATTGACCACTAGTTGTTTCCTTTGCACCTCTGTGTAAACAGGGTTATCTACTTCACCTCGTTGCCATTGTGACCTTTTGTTGCACTGCACAAAACACTTTTGTTTTAAGAGTGTTTTGTGCAGTTCAACCAAAATATCACACCGACAACGTTGCTTGATTTCTTGATCTTAGTGGAACTGCACAAGAGGAGATCTTACTTCCTATCCGTGTTGGCAAATTTGGTTCAGATCTTCTTCTTGTGAGTTGTTTGACTTCCGCGTCATGAGAGGTCAGTACTAGCCTTCTTTCACATGATTCTGCAGTGTGCTTTCATATGTTGTGCTACTTGTACAGTAATGTTGCTTGATTTTAGTGAACTGCACAAATGGAGACAAGACTTCCAATCTGTATGTGCACCGTAATATCCCATTGAGGTAAGATAAGGGTATTTCACAACTGTTGGCCTGTATTTTGCCACTTTCATCAGAAAATTAATGTCATTGTTTATTGCTATACTTGTGCAACCTAATTGACATGCCAAATCTTACATTGAAGGTGAAGCTTGTCTATTATTGAACCAAGTGATGAAGGGGAAGAACAAGCGGAGGAAAAACAAAAACCAACTCCTGGTGCTGTAATGAAGCACTGGAATTGTGATGACACAAGTAATGATATAGTTGTGCATCTTAATTTATTGTTATGACTGGAACGAGCAATTGTTTTGCCACTGATTTGATGCCACTCTTAGTGTAACACGTAATTATATCTACTTGTGCAAACAGGGATCTTCTTTGAAGATACCATATATTTTAGTGGAACTGCACACGAAGATGTTGGAAACATTAATCTAATCGAGGAGTATATAGTAAGCATGGCCACCACAGTAGATAGCAACAGATGGTTCCGGAGAAGTGCTTCATCTATATGATCTACACAATAAGCCTCCTGACAAAGGTTGGTACTCGCCCACTGATTTCGTCCATATGATTGAGCTTTGTCATCTCTATTGGTGTTGTGGTACTGTTTAGATGTTTTCATCAAAAAGTGGTATTGTCCTTGAGAAGTGCTTCATCTGTATTGTTTTAAATATTTCCTTTCCTTTTTTCGAGCAAATAGGGATGCTGGCATTTAGTTATCCTCTTGTCTTTGCACAACAGGATCATCCTCCTCTGAAGAAGAATATGGAGTACGTGAAGTGACTAGTTCCGATTATGCCAGGATGAAGAAGCCCTGTCTATCTTCTCATTAGAAGGAGCAGTTGAAGGATGGTTACATTACCCGCCACAAGACCAAACTAACTTCAGCTCAGAAGGACTGACAAATCTCCATTTTCTTGCTGTGATGCGCGAGTACAATGTTGTTCTAGGATTCTTTCCGGTGAGTTCCATTTTTGTATAAGTGTGCTCTACATGGACCATGTAGGTGCCTGTTTAAACTGTCAATTCATAGTACAGTTTGCTTTGTACTAATCACTTTTTTGTATTTGTGCAAACAGGGGTGCTCAGCTTGATTTCAATGGGAACTACACAAAATATTCATGAATACATCGAATCATTCATTTCCACCACAAGAAAGGAGGTGCCGATAAGTTCAAGGCGTTGCAACATATAAGGGCGAAATCATACAAGCTACGTGCAAATTTGGTTGATTTTGGTGGAACTGCACAAAAAGAACAGGTGGTTTATTTAGCAGGAGGTGCCATGTCAATTTCCAAAATGATGACAAACCCTGCCCATTCCACAATCATAGGCATTTGATATTTTGGAATGGGAAAACCTGGTCAAATTTTGCTCATTGATTTTAGAAAGAAGACATGCGTTTGATATTTTCGAATGGGACGCCCTTTGCTGTCAGCAGCGTCGATCCATTTTTTATTTATTCTTTAGTTGTGAAGTAAATATTGGCTCTGACATGTGAATTGCTAAGATGCATAATCATTGATTGTTTTGAATGTTCTCTATGACATGTGAATCGCTGTGATTGTAATGTACAGGAACGCTAAAAAGCTGCTCACACTCTTTGTACTCCTTCTGTTCCTTTTTACTTCGCACATTGTCTGGTAGCATACAACTGAAGTGCTCAAGTTCTCTAGCAAATGACTGTATCTCATGAGCTTGCTCAACCACGGAGCGCTCTTCAATCAGCATGTAATCATAGAATTGCTCCATGATGTACAGCTCAGTGCCAGCAACCGGAGGGTAGCAGCGGTGGCCTTACTTGGACCCGAGCGGCGACAACCTACCATGTTCTACTCTTCCTCGTTTTCTGTGTGGCGCGGCCTCGTTGGCAGCGGGGCGGGGCCTCGGCGGAGCCGGGGACGTCCTCTATCTCGTTGCCGGCGGGCGGCGCCTCGGCGGAGCGGGGGAAAATCCTCCCCCTCGTTGCCGGCAGGGTGGGGCCTCGGCGGAGCCAGCGGTGTCCTCTGCCTCGTTGTTGGCGCCGCGGGGCCTCGTCGACGCCAGCGGAGCGGGGACTTGTTGGAGCTGGCATTGTCCTCTGCCTCGTGCCCGGTCTCGCCAAACAGCGCCTCGGCCGCTTCATCGCCCTCTTTGTAGGCGGCCGCAGCCTCCGCCACCCGCATGCGGTACTGTCAGCGCTCGAGGCAGCCCTCGCGGGCAGTGCGGTACGAGTCGAGCAGCGCCTCCTGCTTCGCCTGCTCAGCGGCGATCTGCTCCTCCGCCTGCAGGTGCTCCTGGAGGAGATGGTGGTTGTACGCGGCGTCGGCCTGCGCCTCCCGGAACTGCTCCTCACACTTCTGCCTCACCGTGTCCATATATTGGGCACGGGCCTCGCTGATGGTCATGGTGCAATGCACCGACAAGGATGGCACGGAGGAGGGGGTTGGCGCCGGATGGTCGACTACCATGTTCTCCATTGGGACATCGTCATCCTCCGGCTGCCTGCTGGCCAACCAGTCAGCAGCAATGGCTGCTATCTCCTTGTGGTCTGTCGTCCGCCAGTCCCGAAGAGCGCTGGAGCGCGAGGAAGCCATGGTGGGCAGTAGTGGTGTGGACAGGAGAATAGGAACGGATGCGGTTGACTGCGGCTATGGCCGGCGTAGCAGTTTATATAGCAATGGTGGGCGGCGGAGGGATGGAGGTGTGGCGGCGGAGTAGCCGCCTCGGCAACCGCATATCATTAATGTGGGCGGTAGAAGGACGGACGTACGACACTTGTGTCGTTTGAAGGCGGAGCAATCGCATGCACCGGGAAGCGGGGCGGGCGGCGCTGCCGTTTCGGGCAGAAAGCACACGCGGGCGAGGGAGGTGGTCTGGGTGGGCCAGGGAAGTTAGACTCGTGCTTGGCAGCGGGTCGGTCCAGCAGTCGGACATGCTGGCTCGCCAGCTACCTCGCCGAGCTGAGTGACGACAATCAGACGACGGACGTAGCTTCCAACCAGGAGTCGGCGCCACTGTCCAAGCCGGTTCATGCCATGTTCACCGTAGAGCAGATGCAGCCGCACTTTGACGCCCTAATGGCGGAAGAGCTACCAGCGCAGGAGGACCTGTGTTGCAACCTCCGTCTCCTCAACGAGCACCGGTGAACAAGCGAACGACAATGCCGTCGCGGACATGTGGCCCTACGATCCTGGCTTTCCGAATGAGTAGCGGGCGCTATATCAGACCATCCATAGGGCCCGCGAGTCCCTCTCCGTCGTCCTTCGAGTTGTTGATCGCGCCGTGGCGCCGCCATCTCGCGTTGTCAACATGGTCAATGGTCATGTGGATGAGGAGATGACTTTACTTGGAGAGGATGATAACAAGTGCCTCCTTATTAGTATATAAAACTATATTTTTTTTGCTTCCTCCTGGTTTCCTGACATCACGGTCCCACACCATTGTGAACCTATGTAGTCAATAAACGAGAGAATTGCACAAGAAGCGGCCGATAGCCGGGACCAAGCAGCTCGAGCAGTATTTGTGTTTTTGAGGTGTGAGCACTGCAGAGTTTTTCTTGAGCGATGTTTAGCCCAGATATTAATTTTTCTCCTCTGAACAACAACGAAAACATCGCTGCAGCTATTAACTGGGCGGGTTGTGGCCCGTCTAGCCCAGGCGAGATATCCAGCCCAGATATTAATTTTTTTCAAGCTAAAAATGGCTAGCCCAGCTATACTTTTTTTAGGAATACCCAGGCAAGGTCAAGTTGTTATTCTCTGCCCCGCTGAGCTGTAAATCTTTCTTAGGAGGGATGCATTAGGCTTAACAAGAAAATGGGTTTTAAGAAATAATAAATGGGATGTAATTATAAAAAATGGGCAGTAACTATAAAAAAATGCACCAAACACGTAATTACTTTATAAAATATTATTTTTGGATATTGAAAATTTAATTTCATTAATTGTTGCGTGCGCAATGTTTCGTTGGATTTTTACGTAATATAAGTTTATATCGAAATTGTATTTAATCTGACTAGAAATTTCGGGATAAAAATATTTTGGATCCCATCAAAATGTGGGAAATTTTATTGAATTCTCTTTTGAACGGCTGGTCGAAATGGGTTGTACTTTTAACAAACTGCAAATGGGATGTACTAAATTCCATTTGAATTCAAAAATTGGCTGCACATTCTTAGAAATCACAAATGGGCTATAAGTTCGCTGCCACACACTTGTGGCCTTACTAAGTTGACGCGCCCCCTCAAAGAAAAAGAGTTGACGCGTATGCAAGGCTTTGTCAATTTATAGTCAACACACAGTTCTAGCAGCAGTGGCCGTTGGATGTCCATCCAACGGATGTCGTGCTTCTTCTTCAATCTCAGATATTCTAGCTTCCCCTGCCCAAAAAATGATTCCTCCCCCTGACATCTGGGGCGCACCGTTTCGGAAGCTGAGCTGTGGGCCTACTAAGTTGACGGGGACGGAGTGCTTTGTCAACTTAGTCAATATGAACGATTCTAGCTCCAGTGACCGTACGATGTCCATCCAACGGCCGTAGTGCTTCTTCAACCTCTGGTCTTGTTGCTCCAGCCGCCCAAAGTAGCGCCGGTCGTGCCGCATGCTCCTACCTCCCGTGGCCGGCTGTGCTGCCGCGGAGGCCTCACCGCCCCCAACTATTCCCACCGCGGGCCAGGCCCTGCGGTGGCGGCAGCCTCACACCGCAGCCGAACCAATCAACCCTCGTACTCCTCTCAGCGTGGGCTTCCACTGCCCAGTCTTCCCCGGCTCCCCTTCCTAGGCCTCGCCGTCATCCACCGCCCTGGTGCTCTCGATGAGGCGTGGTCAATGTGGACAAGGAACGACTTTCATCGGAAGAGTACTATACGTGGAGAGGCTGACAGCTAGGTCCACGGCAGCCGCAAGGAAGTACCTCCTTATTACGGGCAAAATAATTATTTCTCCACCTGACAGCAGGGACCCACCGGACGGGCAACTGTATTTCACGAAAAAAAATTTCCTCCTCACTGCTGGGACCTACCAGCTACATCTTCGCACGCAACGAAGTGCGTCCGGGCAAAAAAACGATTCGCCCCCCTGACTGCTGGGACCCACCAGCTACATCTTCGCACAAAGAAAGTACCTGACAGTCGGGACCCACCTGGTCGAAGCGTACGTAGCGTTGTCATTCTGGTCACGAACGTGTACGTACATACTGGTCGATGTAAAGGCGCGCACGTGTCGTAGTAGAGGCGCGCACATAGCATGTCACGTACGTACAGCGGCCAGTGTGCAAGAAAGAAAATACAGCCACGTACATACATACGGGCAGGATCTCGAACGCCTACTCACGTATACGTACGGCCAGGGCTCGTGTACATGGCTGGGTCGGAATGGAGAAACAGCGTCGTCGTCGTGTTCATGGGGAGCCAACCGGCTGGGTCGGAACGGAATGCGTCATCGTGTTCATCGGGAGGGTTTGGACGGAACAGCCGATGGAAACGAGGCCTGGCGTACCGCAGAACGGAGGAAACGGCCTTGTGTTCGACCGGCCGCGTTTGAAATGGGATCCTGTTATTCGGGATGGGTCTGGCGTACCGCAAAATGGAGGAAACAGACCTCCTATGGTCGAAACGGGGGTCCTATTGGTCGGGAGGGGTGTGGCGTACCGCAAAACGGAGGAAACGGACTTGTGTTGGAGTGCTACGGTCGAAACGGGGGTCCTGTTCATCGGGAGGGGTGTGGCGTACTGCAAAACGGGACTCCACGGGATACTGTTCATCTCCACCGTCGACCCTCTCCAGCCTCCATGGGCTACTATTCATCCACCGTCGACCTCCTCCAGCCTCCACCTACGACTGTTCACCCACGGGCTCCTGTTCATCATGCCTCCACCGCGCGCTACTCCACCAGCTAGTGTTTAACCAGCCCTCTCCATGGGCTCCTGTTCAACCACCCCTCCACGGGCTACTGTTCATCCAGCCCTCCACCATCTACTATTCATCCTGCCCTTCACGGGGTGGTCCTGTTCATCCTGCCCTCCACAGGTTCCTGTTCATCCAGCCCCAACCGGCTCGAGTGATTGAGGTACTATTCATCCAGAGGAAACACCACGGGGTCCTGTTCATCCACCCCCACCGGGAACTATTCATCCACCCACCCCCCCGCAACGCTCACTGTTCATCCAGAGGCAGCATCGATCGGCTTCAGTTAACAGCAGTAGCGAAGGAGTCGCTCGATCGGGTTTAGTTAACAACCATCGATCGATCGCTCGGGTTCAGTAACGCGTAACCTGCAGTGCAATCGCTCGGGTTCAGTCAGAGCCCAGAGCCCCGCACACACGCGCGTACGTATGAGAGAAACGCGCATCGCTCGGTCCCCGACGACCCACCGTAACCGGGGACTCCCTGATATTTTCCACGCCCTCGCTTCTACCACGGTTTTTTCTGTCATCGACGGCCCAAAGAATGTCATGCAGCTGCGTCTCCGGCCCGCCCAGGACGAAAAGCCCAGTTTCTATCATGATTTTTTGTCATAGAAGTAGGACCCCACCACATCTATGATGATACCGAGTTTTGTCACAATTATCGTCATAGAAGTGTCATAAGTATGACAAAAGATTTTCGTTCGACCCAAAATGTCACGGATGTGTCTTTTTTTTTGTAGTGCATATTCGTGATCAGAGGAGTAGTAAATATCATAATGGATATGAACATATAACCTTTCACCAAATAAACCATATAGTAATCAACTACAAGATGTAATCAACACTACTAGTCACCCACAAGCACCAATCTATAGTTCCGGTAACAAGATTGAATACAAGAGATGAACTAGGGTTTGAGATGAGATGGTGCTATTGAAGATATTGATGGAGATTACCCTCCCCAAGATGGTAGAGTTGTTGGTAATGATGATAACGATGGTTTCCCCCTCCGGGAGGGAAGTTCCCCCGGTGGAATCGCTCCGCTGGAGGGCAAAAGTGCTCCTGCCCAAGTTCCGCGTCGAGACAGCGGCGCTCCGTCCCGAAAGTCTCCTCTTTATTTTTTTTTCTAGGTTAAAATGACTTATATACCAGAAGATGGGCACAGGAGGTGGGCCAAGGAGGCCACCACCCACCAGGGCGCGCCTGGGGTGTGGCGTGCCCAGGTGGGTTATGCCCACCTGGTGGGCCCCCTCTGGTGGTTATTGGCTCCAATATTTCTTAAATAATCCATAAAAAATCTCCGTGAAGTTTCAGCTCATTTGGAGTTGTGCAGAATAGGTGTCCTGACATAGCTTTTCCATGTCCAGATTTCGAGCTGCCGGAATTCTCCCTCTTGGTGTGTTCCTTGCAAATTATGAGAGAAAAGGCATTATAATTACTCCAAAAAGCATTATTATGCATAAAAACATTATAAATAATAGTAATAAAACATGATACAAAATGGACGTATCAGGTATCAATCCATTAGGAGGAACACACAAGTCAGCAATGGTTGCACCTACACAAACAAAAAAAATACTTGCACCCAACGCGATAAAGGGGTTGTCAATCCCTTCACGGTTACTTGCAAGGATGATATCTGATAGAGATAGGTATAAAAGATAAATAAAAGTCCAAAATAAAGTGAAGGTAAATAAATTGCAGCAAAGTATTTTGGGGTTTTTGGTTTTGTAGATCTAAAAGTAATGTGATAAAAATAGACCCGGGGGCCATAGTTTTCACTAGAGGCTTCTCTCTTGAAAGAACACATACGGTTTGTAAATAAATTACTGTTGAGCAATTGATAGAAAAGCGCATAGTTATGACGATATCTAAGGCAATGATCATGAATATAGGCATCACGTCCGTGACAAGTAGACCGACTCATGCCTGCCTCTACTACTATTACTCCACACATCGACCGTTATCCAGCATGCATCTAGTGTATTAAGTTAACAAGAACGGAGTAACGCCTTAAGAAAGAGGACATGATGTAGAGCGATAGATCCTATCAATATGAACAAACCCCATCTTTTTATCCTTAATGGCAACAATACAAATACGTGTCATTTCCCCTTTTGCCATTGGGAATAAGCACCGCAAGATTGAACCCATTACGAAGCACCTCTCCCATGGCAAGAAAAATCAATCTAGTTGGCCAAACCAAACCAGTTGATCGAAGAGAAATAGAAAGCTATCTTAATCATGCATAAAAGAGTTCAGAGAAGACTCAAATAATATTCATAGATAACCTGATCAGAAATCCACAATTCATCGGATCTCAACAAATGCACCGCTAAAGAAGATTACATCGAATAGATCTCCAAGAACGTCAAGGAGAACATTGTATTGAAGATGAAAAAGAGAGAAGAAGCCATCTAGCTACTAGCTATGGACCCATATAGGTATGTGGTAAACTACTCACACATCATCGAAAGGGAAGCAAGGTTGATGTAGAAGTCCTCTATGATCGAATCCCCCTCCGGCGGAGTACCGGAAAAGGCCCCAAGATGGGATCTCGCGAGGACAGAAGCTTGCAGCGGCGGAAAAGTATTTTTGTTGTGTCCTCTGGTCTACGGGGAATATTTACGTATTTATAGAAGAAGAATTAGGGTTAGATGTGCCACGGGGGCCCCACAAGTTTGCAGGGCATGCCCTGTGAGCTTGTGGCCCATCCGTGGCCCTTCTGGCCTCCCTCCCCCCCACCCCCCCCACCCCCCACCCCCCGAAGCTTCCAGGGTGTCTTGTGGTCCAAGAAAAATCATCAAAAAGTTTCGTTCCATTTGGACTCTATTTTGTATTGATTTTCTGTAAAAGATAAAAACAAGGAAAAACATCACTTGGCACTTGGCACTAGGTTAATATGTTAGTCCCAAAAAATGATATAAACTAGCATAATAATGCATATAAAACATCCAAGATGAATAATATAATAGCATGGAACAATGAAAAATTATAGATACGTTGAAGACGTATAACACCGCAAAGTAGTTCGGAAACCCACCGAAAAATGGATGTGAAGGCATAGAGAAACCCCTACCTATGTGGGAAGTGAGGAGTACCCTTTTGTCAGGATGCGACGCGGGTTCGAGCTCGCTGGAGTCCGGTAGCCGCCATCCATGCTCTAGAACAAGGTCATCAGCGACCAAATTGAGCACCTCCTTCTCTGTCACGCTAGAGGGAAGCCAATCCCGCTGATTCCAGCCAGGTAGTGGCGCAAAGTTGGCAGACGAGCCCTTCCGCGCCTGTTTATTCTTCTGCTTCTCCAGCGCCAAGGTCCTTTCTTGAACCATGGCGAGCAAGGACACAAAGGGCAAGGGGGAGAGCAGAAGAAGGTTATAGTGACTTCAAGAGCAAAGAGGAACACGGGATCTAGAATTTACCCTTGTGTTTCTTATTTATAATGTCATATTCTCTGCGGGGAGCACCTGCAGTCGTTGATCTTTCCATCCGATAGCATCCGTCGACTTCATGTTTTAGAGGAAATGGGATAGGTGGCGATGCTGGAATGGGAATCGAGGAGCCCACGATCTCCATCGCAATAACCCCTACAGTAAAGCAAGGACATGCAGGTATCAAAACTCAAAGATCTGTTGATCTCGTCGGGAGCAGTTTCCGAATATAACACCTTGGCTGATTGGGAGCGCACAAGGAAGAAGACATCCACTCGGACAACCCTTTGTCTCTCGAAAAAAGAGTCATACCGATTATCTGCATTATGGTGAGTTTAACGTCCCTCTACGGGCTTGCTTGGACCTTCTTCTAGGATCCAAAGCGTAAAAATCATAAGTTTGGACCTAAAGTTGGCTCACATCGACGTTCCTCTGGGATAAAAAATGACATCTCTCTAGGAGAATCAGTCCATGCATCAATCATGTTGCCCAGGTATAATGGCACATCCTCGAATCACTAGTCAGCCTCCCCTAGGACACGAACAAGTGCCACCAAGCTTCTCCTCGCAGTCACCTTTATTTCCGACCAATCGTAAAGAACTAGTTCTAGATTCTGTTAAGGGTGTGATCAGATCTTGGTTGTTCGAAAGCTTGATGACTGTTCACGAGTATTTCCGTAATCACTCGAACCAACACTACTAGGAAAAGGCCTACTAACGGCGCACTGGTTTTGCCTACTAATGGCGCATTACCAGTGCGCCATTAGTAGCACGCCACTAGTATATCTTACTAATGGCGCACCACTGGTGCGCCATTAGTATACCAGATACTAATGGCGCACCAACTAGTGCGCCATTAGTATGTAACACAATGCGCCATTAGTGTGCCTCCCGGGGGGCCATACATAAGCATGGCTTTGTCATACTAATGGCGCATTCTCTACTGATGTGCCATTAGTATCCTTTGGCATACTAATGGCGCACCTGGTGGTGATGCGCCATTAGTATGAATATTTGGTTTTTTTGTTTTTCCTTTTCTGATTTTTGCGCAGGTTACAAAATATATTATTTGACAGAATATAAAATATATTATTAGACAGAATATAGACAGCAGCACACAGCAACATCAGATTCATTGAATACAATATAAGATTAGTCTCCGAATACAATTCATAATATTATTCTCCGAATTCAAAAGGCCGAACAAAGATAAAACATTACAAGTCTCAAGACCGCGAGTATCGAGTTTGTCTTCACATTACAAGTCGATATCGATCATCTAAACTACCATCACATAGAAGAGAGCTGTGGTCATCACGATGAGCATCATCGCGATCAAACTGGTCTTCATCCGGTTCCTCCAACGCTCCCTCCTCTCTCCCGCTAGATAGCGGGCGTATCTAGATTCGGCCTCCGCCCTAGTGGTGTACCCTTTGTAACTATTACCGCCGAAACGGTGAACCTGTCTCCGACACTCCTCCCAGTCGCCGTAGACTCCGGGAACCTTACCCTTGTACACGACATACGACGGCATCTCTATGCACAAGCCAAACAACAGACAATACATAAGCAATATGTAAGTATGCAACAAAAGGATCGGAAGAGAAAAGCAACACATTAATAGCACGATCAATGTTTCAGAACTACACATCACTACTTTCGACTCGACTCATCGGATAGGAGCGTGGGTGAAGCCGTCGTCTATCGTGATGGTCATGAAATCACGGGCGTTGTCACCCTCCATTTGTAGCGTTTCATCTATCTCACTGTTGGACGGTTGATATCTGAGGAAGAACTGCCCCGCGGTATGAAGGACATCTTGATGGATGATGTCCGCAAACTCCGACTGGATGCGAAAGAATTCTTGTCTGAGGTCCGCGTCCTGGACTGCCGATAAGCTCGCGGCCCAATCTTTGAGATTATCTGGTAGCAAAAGGTAATGATGGTCCCTTACGATCGCCCGCATGTGATGGAGGGCGTAGTAGGAATCCTTCTGACCGCCAGGCGGCTGCTTGACGCAGCAGAACTTCGTATTGTGTGAGAACATGTGCTTGCCGTACTTACAAACTGGCCTGGTGAAGGTGCCTCCAAATTTGGCGTAGCCGGGGAGAACATCATCAAGAACTTTCTTGACATTTGTGTAGTCTATCTTGGAGTTACGGTTCGGGTCGAAATACGTGGCCATTGAATATTTCGTGCTTAAGAGGATGAGTGTGCAATGTGTGTCACTGCACAAAACATGGAATGTTAGAGAAAAAAAAGAACGATCGAAATCTAAGAAATCATATGTTACGGGGCGGTTAATGGATGACTTACTCGGGAAAGTAAGCCACAAGGAAGTTATCCTTATCTGGGTTTGCCAGAATGACGCCTTCGAGGTGTGAACTCGCAACTTGGCGGTCCCCAGCGCTGCTCAAGTGCTTGGCACGCATGTAGAAGGGGTCGACTATCACGATGTCCGGGGTCTTGTCTCTAATGATCCGCATCTCCATACTCAGCGAAAATAGCCGAACGAAGGTGTAGTGCAGCGGATGAAGGTTAAACATCGCAAAGATGTCATCAAACCGCAGGACGATCGTACCCCCGATGTCGCCATCCACAAAGCCCTTGCCCTCTGGCACCTTGGCCACGAAAATCGGGTATGCCACATCCTTCTCTCTGAGACGCCGCTTCTCCAAAGAAAGAACACTGTCGTGCAGACTCCGCATAGCACCAGTTGCAGCATTCAGCATATTTGGCGGTAGCATCGCCCTACCCGCCACATGCACCCTCCTCGAGATATCCTTAGGTGAAGGTGGCCCGTCCTGAGCACGGATCGAACTCGGTGCCGGCTGGCTCGCACCGGCGCCCTTGTTAGTCTTTCGTTTCCGTCCCTTCTTCTTGATCTCCTGTAATGGCGAGTTCTGCTCATAGACCGCCTTCTTGAGCGTGTTGGGGCTGATAATATTTCGCACCTCAGCTATCTGAGGCTCGGTGAAGGCGGGAGCTGGAGGCGTGTCCTGAGAACTGAACGCCAGACGACGCCTGTTGCAATTGGATTTCTCCGCCGTACCAGCTAGATTGCGGTCGTCTTGGTTAGGTTCTTGAGAAAGAGGCCCGCAGAACTCGTCAGCGCACCCATGTTCGGCAAAGTACTTATCAACTTTGGTAAATGTACCGTCACCGTCCGGATCCTGTGCCATAGAGCTGTCCGGATCCTGTGCCATAGGGATGTCCGGCAGGTCCGGTAGCGTTGCGGCGTTCTTGCCATGGCTTAGCGCTGGCACGACTGGCGGTCTTGTCTGTGGGATGGTGTCCCCCGCCCCCAAACGAATCTGGCTCTTCGGCCAAAGTAGGGGCCAGTTTACGCAGGTGCTGAGGGTCATCTCATCTTCTTCGTCGGCCCCAGCAGGTCAAATCGAAGGTAACAGCTCGTCGCAGCCTGGCAGCACCCGAACCACTTCAACCCTATACATTGTGGGTGGCATCAGATTACCGTGGAACATGGGGTTGCCCGGTTGAAAGATTCTGCCCTTGGCGACATCGACCAACTCGGGGCCCACGAAGTACAGAAGAGTGCAAGAAACGTCGGCGGTGCCCTGCGAAAACATGTACAGGGCGTCAGGGATGTCCAATCAAAGGCAAGGAGATGAAGTCATCGGCCAAGAGGCTTAGTTACCGTGATGCCGTCGAGCTCGGCTAATATCGAGGCACCGCCAACGGCGGGTGTGCAACTGACAGAGGGGGCGCTTGCTGGCGAGGTGCCGGCCGGCATACACCTGGGTGCATTAAGCTCCAATGCCCGTGCCGGCGCCGGAGACACGAATACCGCCTCCGCCGGAGACACCAATGGCGCCGCCGCCGGAGACACCAATGGCGCCGCCTGCGCGCTATGCGAGTTGCTGGCCGTGAAGCTGGGAACCGGGGGAGGCCCCTATTGGCCGCCCGCAATCCACGTCGTCAGCCCATGAATCAACGTAGGCACCATGGCGTTGAGCGTCATTCCAAGTTGTTGTTGCACTTGCTCTTGGACAAGCTCCGGAATCCGCGCCACTTGTGCCTTGAGTTCTTCAACCTCACGCGTCTGGCTTTCCGAGCTGGTCTTTTTCTCCTTCCGCACACCAGCGGTATAGTATGACCCCCATTTTGTGGACAAGCTTTTGCCGGCCACACGACCAGCTGACGTCGGCTTAGTGAGCTTATCCTTGTTTTTCATTACGTTCAATGCCCTATTTAAAGGGGTGTCGAAAGGGGAGCTGTGAGACGACCCCGCGCTACTGCTTTCAGTGTCCTGCGAAAGGAACGTGAACCATTTAGAAATATTGGGGATTAATTAGAGTGCAACCATATGGAGCTAATTACGCGGGGGTGTATTCCTTACTAGAAGAAGCTCAAGCGCCCTGGTCTTCGGATCCGTGGTAAGCTCCTTTATTATTGGGTCCTCCTTGTACCGGGCCCTTACATAGTTCCTGGTCTTCTTGTCACCGCTGTATTTCTCGAAGCGGGGCGGTAGGCCTTGCTCGGCACGCTCCGCGTCCTCCTTGTCCCATATAGGCTCCGCCACTCTATAACCGCCGGGACCGAGTTTGTGTTCCCCTAAGTTCAACTCCCGCATTTCTTTCCCCCACTGACTTGATTCAGAGGTTGCGGGGCTCTCGCACTTGATCTTGAACTCCTTGTAGTCATCTTCGCTCATCAAAGGATATTTCGCCTTGATCTTGTCATAACTATCACCTTTATCAATCATTCTCTTCACCGCGCTTCTCCAAGTAGACAGGGTCGTGCTCATCTTCGTGATGGCGGCATTGTTCACTTTATTCCATGAGAGGCGTGTGTTTTCAAATTCGGCGGGGAACTTGTATCGTTCGTGCAGCTTCGTGAAGAGGAGGTTGCGCAAATTCCCTCGGTCCTTATGCCTAAGGTTCTCGGTGTTGATTGAGACGGTGCTCCGGAGAATGCACCCGAGCTGAAGCGAGTACCCCTTGACAATATGTTTGGGCTCCATTGGATTCCCGTCGGAGTCCACTTGAGTGAATTCCTCCTTGAGGGCGCGGAGCGCATTCGGGCGCCGGTCCTTCCTTTGCTTCTTTGGTTGGCTGCCATCTATGTGTGCGCCGCCATCATCAGTGGTGGCATCCTCGGCGGCACCATCAGTGGTGTCATCCCCGACGCCACTAGGGGTTGTGTAATCAGGATCGGTGTCTTCCACGGCGTCCTCATAGCGGTGAGGTTGTTCCTCCATCTCCTGGGACAGCTCCCAGAATTGCTTGTCGCCCGAACCACTAGCCTCATCGTTGTGGGCCATGTTTCGCTCTAAATAGGAAAAAAAATTGGTCAAAAAGTTGGTTATTGTCAAGGAACAAGATCATGGTCTCATCATTTAGGGTTTGTCGACACCGAGGCACCCTAAAAGCCTAAGCTTTCATCATTTAGGGTTGGTCGACGCCGAGGCACCCTAAAAGCCTAAGCGTACATCATTTAGGTTCTCATCGACACTGAGGCATCCGGGGCAGCCAAGTTAAGTTTTCATCATTTAGGGTTTATCGATGCCGAGGCACCCTAGGTTGGGCCTAATCACTTGGCACTAATCACTTGGCTCTATTGCCACCTATGGTTTAATACAGCAAGAATAAAGGGGCAGTTGATCCTACTTAATTAAGTACTAAGATACCCCGGCCCATGCATTAGTAGCAAGTACCTCATATGTCCGATTTTTAGCAAAGTCATGCTAAAATTCACGGAAAATTTCAGCATGACCTTTGCTGAAAATAGGACATATGGAGTACCCGAATTTGTCGGAACGGAAGTTAATCGACATTCCGGCAAACTCAAGGGCCTCTCGGGGTACTTGCAAATTCATTATCCCCGCGCAATGAAGTCCCCAATGGGTCATTTCAGAAGATCACAAGTAGCATCATCACAAGTACAACATCATCACAAGTACAACCGCAGCAGCAGTGAATACAGACATAACAGCAGCAGCAGCAGCAGCTTTATTCTTCTTCTTCATAAAGACTAATTATCTAATTGAGCAATACAGCGACAGTGTGAACAAATAAAAACACAAACTACACCTACATATTTGGGTACCTATATGGTATTAACATGCCATTCTCTGTCAATAGAAGTAGCACAAAATCATTCAAGTACCAGTGTTTAACTAAAACTTGGTGTGAATAAGATCCTCTGTCAGTACTTCATAAGGTCAAATAATCAAAACCCCAAAACCTGACCCCCAACTAGTTACCATAAGGTCAAATACTGTCCACAAAACCATAACAGAAATAGCACAAAATTATTCAAGTATCATTGTTTAACTAAAACTTGGTGTAAATAAGGTAATAAAAGCAAATTATCCTAGCCAACATGGGTTTTCAGGAAATATTGAGACGCCGCACTTCTGATCGACTCCTGAGGTACATTCTCAACTAGCATAGTTTGTTTACCTTCTATTCCTATGTGGTTCATTACTTGATTTCCTTTCAACCTCCAAGTTTATGTTTGTCCTGGTCATATTATGCTTTTGGCAACCACTAGAAATGTAAAAGAGTTTTTGTGAACTTGGGAAGAAAAGAACCAACTTTCATCAAAGAAATAAAAATAAGATCATGAGCAGAATAGTTGTTAGGGTACTGTCATTTATAGGACCATTTAACATTGGCTAGGCATTTCTTGGCTGCAACAATCACTGAGTTTGAAATAGGTAGAATAGAATGTATTTTTCTCACTTGGGAAAGTAATCAGTTACAGCAACTTCAATATTTTGTGTCTCTGAATATTTGCATAAATTCCTACCATCATCCATGAGCAGCACCACATAGCAGTTCACATAGCAGAACATGAGGCAGTTAGCTACTGACAGAGCTTTTTGGCCAACACTCATAACACTGATCAACATTTCTCTAACTCAGACTACTTTACACTTATCAACTGTTCTAATGGAGGAGAGGATGAACAGCTGAGGTGGCTACTCACATCTACTTCTGGTGGGTGCTGAGGTAGGACTTCTCGCAGTACTCGGAGGCGGAGTAGAGCTGCGGCCGCAGGTTCTTGAGCTCCTGCATCAAGCATGGCCACAACGCTCAGTTTATCTACCATAGACAGTTTAGCAGAAACAAAAGCAACACACACCTGTCTATGAAGTATCTGAATTTTGCAACTTTATTGTGTTTGAAATAGCTTTACTCGATGGTGTACATGCAGATCTCAGTTTCAAGCTGGAATAATTTACAAGCAGGTCTAGAGTACTGTCAAAATTCAGAATGGTGACTGAATTTAACTGACAAACACATATGACTGTGCCATTCTAAGATTAAAAGGAAGACACGAAGAACTTAATTAGATAAAGCAGTGTCAGCTTTCCTAAGACAAGTATCAGCCCAAGAAGAAACGGAGAACTAATAAGAACCTAATGTGTATTCCCCAACTAATAAAACTGATCAAGAAGCAGCAGCGGCGGCACGACGGGGCAGCGGCGGCGAGCTCCTGCTCCTAACCCTAGGTCGCCGCCCCGTGGGGGCATGGGGTTGAGCGGGGGAGAGAGGGAGGAAGGGACAGAAACTAACCGTCGTCGATGAGCAGCAGCCGTGCGGGGAGGCTCGCGCCGCCGTCAAGGAGCACGTTCGACGAGGCTAGCCGCCGTCCGTCCGTCCGTCGAGGAGCCCATCCGTCGAGGAGCGCGGGGAGGCTCGCGCCGCCGTCCGTCCGAGGAGGTCGCGGGCTCAAGGGGGTGGAAGGGGAGAGGGAGGCGGCGGGGGCGCGTGGGCGGCTGCGGCGCAGTGGGTCGGGGCAGCGGCGGCGACAACGCGGTGGAGGGAGGAACGAGGGAAGGAGCGGCGCGGTGGATCAAGGGAGAGGGAACTGGAGAGGGGGAGAGGGAAGGGGGGATCGGGCGAAGGGGTATCCTATAGCAATGGCGCACCACCTCGTGGTGCGCCATTAGTAGTTTTTTTTATAGCAATCGCGCACCCACCTCTGGTGCGCCATTAGTTTTATTACCGTTGGAGCACAGGTTATATTGCACCTAACCCAATCCACATCAGAACCCGTCCACTAGCCCGACTGGTCAGCACGCAGCACACACACCAGGAGGTCTTGGGTTCGATTCCCAGGCTCCGCAATATTTTTTTTGCATTTTAAATGTTGTTTGATATTTATTTGTGTTCAAATATGTTCAAACTTGTTTAACTCATAACAGTAATATTTTTTATAAAAACAGTAATAATTTTTTAAAAAATATGTTCAAATTTGTTACTTGAAAATATCATCGGCGGCGGCGGTGGAGCGGGGGAGGGTGCGGGGGGTGCCCGTTGGCGGCGGTGGAGCGGGGAAGGGTGCGGGGGGCCGGGTGCTCGTCGGTGGCGGTGGAGGGGGATCGAGATCGAGTGTCCTCATGAATTCAAAAAGTGCCTGTGAAATTTAAAAATATTCATGATATCAAAAAGTGCCCATGAAATACAATCGAGAAATGAAGACTACGATTTAAATACAATCGATCTTAGCTAGCTATCTGTTCACAATCTTCTTGCCCTTCTTTTTCGCAAATGGAGTTATTCTGTGGAACGGACGTCCTTTAGGTAGGGTGGTCCTGCTTCTTCTTGTGGTGTGTGCTGCTACTTCGTCGTCGTCGTCATGTTCGATCTTCGGGTCGTCGTACTTGTCGAAGTCTTGCTCATTGGCTACTCCATCCATTCCGATGATCTTCCTTTCGCCTCTCCACACGACAACACGACTGGGCTTTGGCGGGTCGGTAATGAAGAAGCATTGGTCCACTTGGGAAGCCAGTACCCATGGCTCATTTTTCGCGGTGACGTTTGCGCCCGCGGTCTTGGATTTGGCTTCGGGTATAACAATGGTGGTGAAATACCGGTCTTCTTTTAGAAAGCTCTTTGCCCATCTGACACGGAATATCGGGACCTTCTCTCCAGCGTAGCTCAGCTCCCAGATCTCCTCGATCCTTCCGTAGTATCTGTCCTTGTCGTTGCCGGTGTAGGATTCCATCGTTACCCCGGAGTTCTGATAACCATCACTCTTCATGTCCTTGTCCTCGGTGTAGAATGTGTAGTCGTTGATATCGTACGCCTCATAGGTCATCAGGTTGTGCTCGGCGCCCTGTGGCAAGGCGAATATGAGTTGTTCTTCCGCAGAAGAATCCTCATGTAAAGGGTACGACAGAAGCTTCTGCTTGAACCAACGCGTGAAACATGAGTTGTGCTCTTTGAGTATATCTTCGTCCGTCCTCTGTTGGCCTCGGTCATTGTACGTCTTCTCAATAAAGGTTTTGTGCTCTACCACCCAAGGATCGACCACGTCTATGTGTTGTAGCGCGACTAGGTTTGCTCTTTCAAAGTCGGCGAGTTGACCCTCGAAGTCGACATGCATTTTGCGGCGACCCTCATGGTGACCCCATCTAGCGAGCCTGCCAAGGTGCCTGTTGACGGGCAGACCAACGGGGTTCTCGATGCCTAGATAATTCGTGCAGTAGGAGATGCACTCTTCGGTCAGAAAGCCCCTGGCTATACTTCCCTCTGGACGTGACATGTTGCGAACGTATCCTTTGATGACACCATTCATCCTTTCGAACGGCATCATGCTGTGCAGGAACGTCGGCCCGAGTTGGATGATATCCTCCACGATATGGACCAGCAGATGCACCATAACGTCGAAGAATGCGGGCGGGAAGTACATCTCAAGCTCGCATAGTATCACCACGATCTCTTCCTGTAGCCTTCTGAGTTGCCTCACGCCAATCGACTTCCGAGAGATGACGTCAAAAAAGTTGCATAGGCCAAATAGCGTTTCACGGACGTGCGCGTCTATGATCCCACGGACTGCAACTAGAAGTATCTGCGTCATCAGCATGTGACAGTCGTGAGACTACATCCCGCTGAACTTCTGCTTCGCTGGGTCTAGGTATCTGCTTATCTTCCCCGCGTAGCCGTAAGGAAGTTTTACTACTAGGAGGCAGGTGAAAAACTGCTCGATCTCCTCCTGACTTAGAGTGAAGCACGCGGGTGGGTAGTCATTTCCGGTCTTCTTGGCCTTTTTGCCTTTGCGACGACTTTCTGTGTCCTGCTTCGCCTCATCATCATCATCATCATCATCATCATCATCATCATCATTAGCGTGAAGCTCCTGCCTGATGCCCATTGATTTCAAGTCTGCCCTTGCTTTCGGCCCATCTTTGGTCCTCTCTGGCATGTTGAGCAGGGTACCAAGCAGACTCTCGCACACGTTCTTCGTGATATGCATGACATCAAGGCTGTGAGGCACACGGTGGATCTTCCAGTACGACAAGTCCCAGAAAACAGACCTCATTTTCCATACCTTCAGCAGCGGCTCTGGCGCCTTTCGCTTCTTTCCCGGCTCTGGCGCCTTTTGCTTCTCCCCCGGCAGTGGGCAGTCTTTCCAATTTTTCAACAGCTCGTCTATTTCCTCGCCGCTCCTCGTACACGGGCGTTTTCGGGGTTCGGTTTCACCATCGAACAGATCCTTGTGTTTCCTCCACGGGTCATCATCGCGAATCCACCTTCGATGTCCCATGAACACGGTTTTCGAAGACCCGGGATCTCTATCTAGCTGGCGATACGTTGTGTCATCCATGCACCTTACGCATCCAGAAAATCCGTCGACTACCTGCCCCGCGAGATATCCGTAAGCGAGATAGTCGTGCACCGTCGTGAGCAGTGCGGCTCTCATAGGGAAATATTCTTTCTCTGCGGAGTCCCACGTATTGGCTGGCGTTTTCCATAGTGTGTCTAGCTCCTCATTCAGCAGCCCCAGATACAGATTGATGTCGTTCCCTGGTTGTTTCGGCCCTTCGATTAGCATAATCATGTGAATGTACTTCCTCTTCATGCACAACCAGGGGGAAGGTTGTACATCCACACAAACACAGGCCAGGTGTTATGTGTGCTTCTCTGGCTGCCAAACGGATTGACTCCATCGGTGCTCGTGCCCAGCATGATGTTCCTTGGATCCTTCCCAAATTCTGGGTATTCGAAGTTCAACGCTTGCCACTGGCTCGCATCCTTAGGGTGACTCAGCATCTTGTCTTTTTTATTTATCTCCGGATCATTTCCATCATCTTCCCGCTTCTTCTCCTCCCTATCCGCGTGCCAACGCAGGAGCTTTACTACCTTAGGGTCCGCGAAATACCGCTGGAGACGAGGAGTGATCGGAAAGTACCACACCGATTTTCGAGGAGCTTTCTTCCTCTTTTTGTATCGAGTGACGCCGCACACCGGACATATGGTAGACTCCGCGTGCCCTTCCCGATAAATGATACAATTGTTCATGCACACATGGTATTTCACGTGCGGTAAATCCAGAGGACACATGATTTTCTTCGCCTCCTCGAAACTGGTCGGGCACTTGTTCCCCTTGGGTAGACGTTCGTGCTAGAATGACATGTTCTCGTCGAAGCATGCGTCGGTCATTTTGCGTTTTACCTTCATCTCCGGAGCCATGAGCGTTACTTTCAGGCGGGTATCCTCGGGCCTGCATCCTTCATACAATGGAGTAACCGCGTCTATCTCCAGTTGATCCAGCTTGGCTTTCTCTCGGGCGGCAGCTCTTGCGTTATCCGTCTTCTTGAGAAGCAGCTCTTGAATATGAGGGTCCTGCACCCAGCCTCCATCGTCGTCTGCTCCGGCATCTTCATCTTCATGATCATGCCCTTCGTCTTGATCTTCCTCATCATCATGTACGACATCTTCTACATGATGACTGTGTACAGCATCACCGTCGTGATCATGTCCTGGAGATTCTTCGTCTTCTCGCCCGCCCTTGCCGCAGTGGTACTTGTCTTGTTGCCCTTCCTCATTTCTTGCCCGGCGCCGGCCATGGATGACTTCATAGTCATCTTCATCACCTTGCCACCGATAGCCATCCATGAAACCACGCAAGAGCAGGTGGTCCCGCACCTGCCCGGAATCCGGGTCCGCAATAAGGCTCTTCAGCTTGCATCTTCGACACGGACATCTTATCTCCGTCTCATTCTTTTTAAGCATCTCGGCCTTCGCGGAGCTCAAAACCTATTCACGATGCCTTCAGTCATCGTGCGGACCATGGTCGCCTGCGGGGTAGAGCAAAACAATATTATAGAACCAAGAAAAAATTTGGCATGACCTTCCCTAAAAATAGGACCAAAAAGAATGCATAGTGCCAAAATTCTCGCCGAAACGGAAATGAATCAAAACATTCCGGCAAAATATTGGCAACTATCGCATTTCAAATACAGGTACCTTCAAACACAAACATATATGCAACACCACAAACACATGCAACACCACAAACATACATAGATCTAGCTAGGCCACAAAAAGTGCATGTGCACGTTGTTGGAGCGAGCTAGGGAGAAAAAAAGTAGATCTACATCATGAACATAGCTTTTCCTTACTTACCTATCAAAAAAAGGTAATTTCACCACTTAATTTTGATGAATCTATGGTGGAAATGCGGTGAGGAGGAGGAGATGGCCGAAAGCTTGGAGAAGGAGGTGGAGGGAATGAAGTGGGGAAAGTGAGTGGGTAGGTGTGGGGCTGTCCAAAATATCTTGTTGGGGTCCCAGGTTACTAATGGCGCACCACCAGCAAATGCGCCATTAGTAACCCTGGTTACTAATGGCGCACCAGCAAGTGGTGCGCCATTAGTAGTTTTGCAAAAAAGTAAAAATAAATAAATATATATACTAATGGCGCACCTTGTAATAGTGCGCCATTACTAGTTTAAACTAGTAACGCCGCACTGTGGGACGATGCACCATTAGTAGTTTTGCAAAAAAAAGAATAAAAAAAATTTGCAGTAATGGCGCACTGTCTGCTTGGTGCGCCATTAGTAGTTAGAACTAGTAATGGCGCATTATAGACCTGATGCGCCATTAGTATGTATGGAAAAATGGAAAAAAAGATTTAACACTAGTGGCACACCCTGTTTCTGGTGCGCCATTAGTGTCTTCCACACTAATGGCGTATCACCAACAGGTGCGCCATTAGTATATACTAGTGGCGCACGGCTTCCATGGTGCGCCATTAGTATCAATCCTATCTATAGCCCTTTTCCTAGTAGTGCAAATCTCAACTTCAAACAAATTTGTTCTACAAAATCTTAACCTATTTGAGGGATTATGTTGGGGATATCCATAATAGGTAGGTCCATGAAAAGCCCATTATTCAAGACATGAGGGCCCGCAAGACATGTCAACCCAGCCATAATCTCAAAGCAGTTGTGATTTACTTGGAGGACACTCAAAGCCTTCACCACTCATACGACACTCAAGACCTCATCCACTAGGACGTGCCAAAGTCATTCGGCCATGCAAGGTACTCGGATGAGAGGAGTAGAACAATCAGCGGGGGAATCCGGAACGTCAAAAGACACACAACTTCATACGTTACTAGCATTTACTTTATGAGTTATCATCATAGTGGCACTCATCAATGTATCTTCTCAACTCATGGTAACATGGCAAGCAAGGGGGCTTGGTGCAGTTGAGTGAGTCATGGATTAGGGAGTCCTCGGGTGTCCGGACTATTTGACATGGGCCAGACTGAAGGGTCGTGAAGATAAAAGCAGAAGACTTTCCCCCATGTCCGGGTAGGACTCCTATATGCGTGGATGGAAGTTTGGTGTCCGGATATGTTATTTCCTTCCCCCACAAACCAACTCGGTACAACCGACATTGGTGCTTTCATGAGAGTTTCGTTGTGTTGTCGACAGAAGGATCGATGGCTCGCCTTGCCATCAACGACGACGCTGTTTCCGGTGAGACCTTTCCCCTGGCCAACTCTTTGTGTTTGCCAGCTTCACGCTACGTGCCAACCCGACCGACCACCTTGAGGAGGTCAACAGCTATGCCACTGGTCATCAGATCAAGTTTGGAAGCCTGAACTACATCGCTGACATCCGAGGAGATCTGATCTTTGAGGGGTTCACGACCTCGGTCGCCGCTCCCCACCCATACGAACAAGGCCCTCTGGATCCATCTCAAATCTCGTTCTGGGATCAACTCTCATACCTGCCCTAGCTTAGATCCGGAGCGGACACTCTGTCCGAAGATGGGGGAATAAACCCCACCGGACTCTCTCCGGTTACAGAGCTTCCTGCTAGAGACCCAGATGTGACCATGCCAGGCCCTGAGTCAAATAGGACTCTCCCTATCATCGGGAAGCCGGACTCGTCTCTGGATGTCAACTCCGAACTCTTGAGGTCTGCGTCCATCGAGCTAGGTCAAGTAGTGACTACCGGATCTAGCTCCGCAGGTCCTCAGACGCCTGTCCAGCTTTCGCTCCTAAACGAGGCGCTGGACCTAATGCAATCTCTCGCCATCATGGAAGTAACACTTCCAAACTATGCCCAGTCTGAACTGGGGGCCGAGAGCAGGGAATTTTACGTCCCACCCACCACCCACTTAAAAGCCACTGTCGAGGACCTAACCGACATGCTAGACTACGCCTCCGATGACATCGATGGTATGGACGACGATGCCGGAGCCGAACCAGGCCAAAGCCCGCCTATCACTGGGCGTTGGACAACCCCTTCTACTTGCGACGTATACATGGTGGATACGCCAGAGAAGAAGGACGACGCTGACACTCAAGATCCGATTGAGGAAAAGCCCGTCGATGCACCACCAAAGCGTCGGCGTCAGCGGCGCTTCTCATGATCGCGTCGGGAGATGGAAAGAAATACCGGCACCAGAGACAATGACACTCCAGAGAACGCCGAAGACGCCGACCACCCCATTGAGCCTGCGTGAGCAGGATGAAAGGGAAGAAGGTCAATACAGCCCTGAACATGCCGATCACGAGGATTCAGAAGACAGTAACTATCTACCTCCCTCCAAAGACGATGTCAGCCTCGGCAATGAAGATTTCATCGTCCCAAAGGAACCCCTCGAACAAGAACGCTTCAAGCAACAACTCATCGCCACCGCGCGAAGCCTGAAAAAGAAACAGCAGCAACATCAAGCTAAACAGGATATGCTCAATGATAGATGGACCAAGGTCCTAGCCGCCGAAGAAGGATATGGCTTTGATCGCCAAACAAAAAGTTATCCCAAGCGCATGCTACTGCCATAATTCGATGACGAAGCCTTCGAGCCAATACCGTCAAAATACAATCAGGCTGATCAACCGGACTGACCACCACATGGACGGGACAAAATGGCTAATTACGTCGAATACCAACCCGCGCCCCCTCGCCATAGAGGCAAGGAGACATCGGCTCAGGGATACATGTATGACTTACATCAGGACCTGCAGAATAGAGCCGGCCAGACCAGATCAATCTACGGATCAAGGGGACGTGCCCCGGCATGAGACGACGGCCATCAAGCCTCGCGTGACAAGCATAACCAAGTCCGGGATCAGCACCGAACACGGATGTCATCCGAACTCCATCGTGATGATGCCTGATATAGAGGCGCCGCACACCCCATGTGTTTTATCAATGAGGTAATGCAACACCAGCTTCTGGAAGGGTTTAAACCCGTAAACATCGAGGCATATGATGGAACGATAGACCCCACTGTATGGATTAAAGATTTTCTTCTCCACATTCAGATGGCTCGCGGCGATGATCTCCATGCCATTAAATACCTTCCTCTAAAGCTAAAAGGGCCAGCACGACACTAGTTCAAAAGCCTCCCAGAGAACTCCATTGGTAGCTGGGAGGATTTAGAGGACGCTTTTCGGGACAACTTTCAGGGCACTTATGTCCGACCACCGGATGCTGATTACCTGAGTCACATAGTCCAGCAAGTCGGAGAGTCAGCCCACAAACTTTGGACTCGGTTCTTAATTAAAAAGAACCAAATCGTCAACTATACAGACGTTGAAGCCTTGGCGGCATTTAAACACAATGTCGTGATGAATGGCTCGCCCGACACCTCGGTCAGGAAAAGCGGAAGAATATGGCAACTCTTACTGTACTTATGACCCACTTTTGTGCGGGCAAAGATAGCTGGTTGGCTCGTAGAAGCAACAGCACCAGCGACCCCGGCACCTCTGAGGCCAGGGATGGCAATGGAAGGCCACGACGCAACTAAAAAGCATCGGAACAACAATGAAGAAACCGAGGATATGGTGGTAAACGTCGGATTCAGCGGCTCTAAACCCAGTCGGCGGAAGAAACCATTCAAAGGAAATAGAGACGGTCCATCCAATTTGGAAAAAATACTAGATAGGCCTTGCCAGATTCATGGCACCCCTGACAAGCCTGCCAACCACACCAACAGAAACTGCTAGGTTTTTAAATGGGTCGATAGATTAAATACCAAACATAAGGGGAAAGGACCTCAAAGCGAGGACGATGATGAGCCCCGTCCTCCGAACACTGGGGACAGAAGAAGTTTCCCCTAGAGGTGAAAAGGGTGAACATGATCTATGTCACCCACATACCCAAGAGGGAGCGCAAACGCGCATTACGGGACGTCTACACCGTAGAGCCTGTCGCCCCAAAATTCAACCCATGGTCGGCCTGTCCGATCACTTTCGATCGCAAGGACCACCCAACCAGTATCCTTCACGGAGGTTCGGCGGCCCTGGTACTCGATGCTATAATTGACGGGTACCATCTTACTAGAGTCCTAGTGGACGGTGGCAACAACCTCAATTTGATCTATCCGGATACTGTTCGTAAGATGGGTATCGACCCCTCAAGAATCAAGCCCAGCAACACTACCTTTAAAGGAGTGATACCCGGCATGGAGGCCCGCTGTGCGGGCTCCTTAACATTGGAAGTAGTCTTCGGTTCTCTAGAAAACTTCCGAAGCGAAGACTTGATCTCCGACATTGTCCCTTTCCATAGTGGTTATCATGCACTGCTGGGACAAACCGCTTTCGCCCACTTTGATGCAGTCCCGCACTACGCTTATCTGAAGCTGAAAATGCCTAGAACTCGTGGCGTCATCACAGTTAATGGGAATATGGAGTGCTTCTTCCATACTGAGGAGCACACCGCGGCCCTAGTAGACGAAGTACAAGGCGGCCTTATCAAGCCGAACAACTCATCGGTCATCAAGACCCACGACACTACTAAACGTGTCTGACCCATGTTACAAGACGATAGCTCGGTGGATCTAGAGCCTGACTAGCAGCTTAGCCTCCGGCGATCGCCCCATAAGGTTACGGCATACGTCCTGCGCATACATAACCACGCACTTAAAATACCTTGGGCAGCGCCGAAGGCACACCACGGAAAAGGTCCATAGTACGGCTTGACCCTATTCGGACCTCAAGTTTTTCTCCCTTTTTTCTCTTTTCCTTTTCTCTTTTGAATTGTAGGTTCATTATAAAACCTACCTGATCTATGGTCATAAGGGGCCTCTTTTCTAGGCCCTTCTGTCTAGCAAACGACCACCAGACTACTTCCCTTCAAGGATATCCCATCATGGAGAAACGGCGCAGACGTGCAGCAGGGCACAACTGGGATCTTCAAACAACTTTTTTTTTAAAGTCCTATATAAACCTTTCCCTTGTAAACTCTCGGCATGTAAAATGGCCTTGGCCTTCGGGCATTATCTGTAATGACATGTCTTGACGTATTAATCAGGGTATAAAGGAAACAGTTGATTACCACTCTTGTGTGGTACTCTTCTATTTTATATTATCATCTGTATTCCCTCCCTACTTCCGACTGCCACACGTGCTTTAGTCCGGCCTTAACACCGGGGGCTCTATCCGGCGCTGCACATTTTCAAGTCCGAACTCCTATGGGGTACTCTTCGGTGTCCCAGATATTGCATTATATGCATCGACTCCGAATCATGTCTTTGGTCTATAGTTGGGTTGCTCGGCTCCTGTGCTTACCACCTTACGTCCCGCTCGTTCGGCTAAGGTAGTAAAGGGAGAACTACTGCGATTGTATTTCCAGTTCATCTGGTCAAATACCTCGGTATAGAAAGCCGAAAACTGACTGCCATGATAATGCGAGAGCTGGTCGGCGATTCGGCGACTTAGTCTTATACTAAAGATCATTAGCGAATTATCCCATGTTATATGAGGGGCTGGTGTTCGTCCTGCCGCGTGGAAAGGACACCATAGTCCGGGTTGTCGCGCACGCACCAGGGGCTAGTACTTAGCCCCACAGTCAAACTCCTATGGCTAAGTGAAAGTAATAAAGCCGCATAGTCTGATTGCCTGGTTCACCCTGCAGACACCTCCTTCACAGAACAAGACGTTGGACAAAGTGTGGTCACGTGCTACGCCGAACATCCCCGTAGTATCTACATGGGGGCTGAAGCCGACGATTGGCAACTTTCAAAATTAAACGACCGCACAGGAGGAAAAATCGCTTAAGACAAAAGGCCCAAATGTATTACAAGCATGGGTTCGTCACATAGTTTTTACAAACCGAACACATCTAATCAAATATCACGTCCTTAGAACATTGGCCCTCTACTATTCGGGTCCCTGCCAGGACGTCGTCAAAGTACCTCTCCGGCTTCTGATGATCCTTGCCTTCGGGCAGGCCTACAGTCGCCACGTCGATGGCCTTCATCTTCGCCCATTGCATCTTGACACGGGTGAAGGCCATCCGAGCACCCTCTATGTAGGCCGAACGCTTTATAGCATCAACTCGGGGTCGTTCATCGACAAGCCGCTTCACCAAACCGGAATAGCTGCTGGGAATAGGTTCGGCCGGCCAGAGTTGGACTATTAAGTCCTTCATGGCCAAGCCTGCCATCCTATGCAGCTCCATTAGCTGCTTCAGCTGGTCGTTTAGAGGCGTCGGGTGCTCCAGCGCAAGAAATTGCGACCAGAACAGCTTCTCGATCGAATTCCCCTCCTGGGCTCGGAAGAATTGCGCGGCGTCAGCGGCACTCCTCGGAAGATCCGCAAACGCGTCTGGAGAACTCCACACTCGTGTGAGCAAAGCATACCTCTGACCTCCAAAAATAATCTGCAAAAGAAAGGCCTTACCAGCCGCTATTTGCTTCGCCTGATGGATCTCCTCGCGAGCACTTCGGGACTCGACCCGTGCCGCCTTAGCATCATGGAGAGCCTTGGCGAGTTCGGTTGATTGGGCCGAAGTCTTCTCCTCCAAAGCCTCACATTTTTTGATGGCATCCTTCAGCTCCTGCTCAACTTTGGCCACCCGAGCTTCGTGTTGGCGGCGGGCGGCCTGCTCGGTCTTCATTTCTGCAGCCGCTTTGTCAGCGGCTGCCTTATTCGCCTCCGCCTCTTTCTTGGCCTTGGCAAAGGCGCCTTTGAGGGTTTCGACCTCGGCTGCACCATCTATGCTCATAATCAAAGCATTACATGAGTTAATCTCTCAATATACATATCACATCTGATATATAACTAAGCTCCTAACATTATACGCATACCTTGCGTCTCATCGAACCGCTTGTTAATGCGGTCGATTTCTTCATCAGCCACCTTAAACTTCCGATTGAGTTCAGAAACTTCCACGGCCTGGGCTGTTACCGCCAACAGGGAAGCCTGTTACAAAAACAGATCAGTATGTTAACTCTCCTGAATACTATGTGGATCCTCTGTCATGTTTCTCTTAAACCGGACAGAGCCTCAGGGGCTACTATCTATACACAGGTATATTCCTTTATATGGAAAAAGTGTTTAGAAGTATTACGTCACATACCTCAAAGCTTGTCAGTAGGCTGGTGAAGGCTTCGTTCAGTCTGCTCTTCGTAGACTGAACCTTCTCTACCACCATACCCATCAGGGTGCGGTGGTCCTCCATGACGGAAGCACGTTGGAGTGCTTCCTCCAGAGCATTGGGTGCCTCCGGATTAGTGGAGGTCGCAGACGGAGCGGATGCTCCTCCCCCTCTTTCAAAGGGGGATGCTCACCCGATTCTGGAGACATGTTGGTCTCCGAAATGGTGTCCGGTTGGGGCCCGAATTGTTGGGGACCCCCGCCATCGGTTGCCATAGGGGTCGCCTCCCCTAGGTCTTCGGCGACCAAGGTATTAACCTCGGTCGCCTTCTCGACAGCCTCGCTCGCCCCCCTCGGTTAGGAGAGGTCCTTCGGGACGACACCTCGGTGTCCTCTATGGTGATAGGCTAGGGGGCTCGTGGTGGCATCTTGCTCTGTCCCATCTCGGGCGGCAGAGAGCTCCCCTTCGATAACGAAGTGTGCGAGAGCTCGCGGGCAGGATTGAAAGGCGCATAGCAAAATAACTTATATAATGGAAAAGGGGAAGACTGAAGATAAACAGTGAGTATCTGAATACTTACAATTCGGCCAGGGGCTTCACTCTGGGAGGCTTTTTGGGGACTAGTTCGGCATCTGAGTCCGAACTATTCTGGAGGATCACCTTTCCTCTCTTAGGCACCTCCCCCTCCGGGTATTCCAAGGCCCCCCTCTTCTTCTTCCTCCCCTTATGAGGGGAGTTGCTTTCCACCTCCTCCTCCTATTCTTCCTCATTTCCCTCATGGGAGGAGAGGGCTTTGGTCTCTCCAGACACTATGTCCGAAGAACCTTTGTGGCGGGGGTCGTGGCCTCCTTGCCCTTCTTCTTCTTGGACTTCTTCTGTGGCGCCTGGTACAGCGCCGAGACCAGCATCTCCATTAGCTGGGAGGTGGTTGGGTTCTCCGGGAGCAGAGTCGGACAATTGATCCGCTCTGCCTTTGCCGTCCAGCCCTGTACGAAAAGCGGATGATATAATCTTTATCACATCCAAAGTATTGGCCGAATAAGTCTTTGGAAAAGTTATACTTACCTCTAAGGTTGGTTTCTCGATGTCGAGTCCGATGTCCTCGGTCTTCTTCGGCCACGTTTTTGGGCCTTGAAGAGCTGCTTCCATATGTCTTTGTGTGTTGTGCCAAAGAAGCACTTCAGGGTCCGTGGCTCCTTCGGGTTAAACTCCCACATAGGAGAGGCCCGGAGTTGGCAAGGAAGAGTGCGGCGGAAGAGCATCACCTGAATCACATTTGTCAGACCGGTGTTTTTGCCTATCATGTTGGTGATGCATTTTTGCAGCACCTACACCTCCGCCGTGGACCCCCAGTCACGGCCCCTGGCAGTCCACGAGGTGAGCCTCGTGGGGGGGTCCGGATCTGAAGTCTGGCATGGCTGCCCAGTTGGCATTGCGGGGTTCGATGATGTAGAACCACTCCTGCTGCCACACCTTGACCATCTCCACAAACGCCCCTTTGGGCCAGATGGCGTTGGGAAGCTTTCTCACCATGGCCCCGTCGTAGTCCGCGTGTTGTCCGTCGACCACCTTCGGCTTTAGATCGAAAATCTTAAGCCATAGGCCGAATTTGGTGGGATGCGGAGGAGAGCCTCGCACATGACGATGAACACCGATATCTGGAGGAAGGAATTTGGGGCTAGATCATGGAAATCTAATCCATAATAAAACTTGAGGCCTCAGACGAAGGGGTGGAGGGGAAACCCCAACCCTCGGAGGAAGTAGGGAATGAACACTACTCTCTCGCCAGGCTCCAGAGTAGGGATGACCTGATCCTTGTTAGGGAGCCTGTGCTCGATCTCCGTAGATAGGTGACCTACGTTCCGGAGATCCTTGATGTCCTTCTCCGTAACGGAGGAGGCCTCCCACTTGCCCTTAGAACCGGATCCGGCCATGGCTGGAAGGGTAGTGGCGGTGGAAAAGATTGAAGTCTTGGGTGCTGGAGCTCAGAGGTGGGAAGGCAGGAGCTAGAAGAAGGCATGGGGAAGAAAGAAGGGATTTTTTACCCTCTTATAGGCGGTGAAATACCAAACGCCCCCCCCCCCCACTCAAGCCTTAAAACTCGCCTGTTCCCAAAGGGATCGTGTGAAAGACGCGGTTGGATTACCCAAAACCGTATTGATGAGAATCCCGCAATGGGCGGGCACGATCTCTGTTTTGATAAGACGTGCCAATGGAGGCTATGCTTGGAAACATGAAATGGGAGCGCGTGAAAACAGTTCAAAATGATAAAGATCCAAGTGTCATGCTTCACCGAGAAAGTTGTCAATAAAAGACATCGTTTTATTTTGACATCTTGCCTTCGTGGCTAAGGGTTGTATTATTATACAGAGCCGGATATAGTTCCTTTGTGCAGGGATTTGTCCTAAAGTATTCAGGAGAAGGAACCCGCCTTGCAATGCCAAAGACAAATCCGCGTGCCGAACACATCATCATCGAAGACTGGTTCAGGGGCTACTGAGGGAGTCCTGGATTAGGGGGTCCTCAGGTGTCCAGACTATTTGACATGGGCCGGAATGATGGGCCGTGAAGATAAAAGTAGAAGACTTTCCCCCTAGTCCAGGTACGACTCCTATATGCGTGGATGGCAAGTTTGGTGTCCAGATATGTTATTTCCTTCCCCCACAAACCGACTATGTACAGCCCTAGACCCCTCCAGTGTGTATATAAACTGGAGGGTTTAGTCCGTAGAGGCTATCAGAATTCTCATAGGCTAGACAACTAGGGTTTAGCCAATACGATCTCGAGGTAGATCAACTCTTGTAACCCCTATACTCATTGAATACAATCAAGCAGGATGTAGGGTTTTACCTCCTTTAAGAGGACCCGAACCTGGGTAAACATTATGTCTCCACTGTCCCTTGTTACCATCGATCCTCAGACGCACAGTTTGGGACCCCCTTCCCGAGATCTGCCGGTTTTGACACCGACATCAGTCTATATAGGCCACCCCATAGCTCATAGATAGCAGTTCAACAATCCCTTTGTAATCATCCAAACGCAAGGAAGAAAACTTCTCCCTAAGCTTGAGAAGTAGAGACTTTACCTCTTCAGAGATGGGTCTGAACTCGTAAGACTCTTGTGTCACACATGTGTTGTAGCTAGATCCATCCTTATTCCTACCTGTTGACGTATAAATGTATTGCCTAGTCTCTTCCATTAGATCGGTCTTTTGGTTGCATTAGCTCGAGCATGCACTTCTACTTGGTATCAGAGACAAGAGGTCTTGAGTTCAAGACCCGGCTGGTGCAATTAAATTACAGCCCACTTTCGGTCCAGTTTTAGGCTTGATGGAGCCACACGTGAGGGGAGTGTTAAATGTGTTGTCTAGTCTCTTCCATCAGTTCAGTTTTTTGTTGCATCGGGAGCATGCACTTCTACACTACCCCTACTCTCTACTATCAAACTTATCCCCATGATACGCGTCATTCCTCTCTGCCTGCTCTTCCGCCTCCTCCTACGATGATGCAGTCGTCGGTGTTGTTCCTTCGGCCTGCTCTTCCACATCCTACTACACAGAGGCTGTCGTCGGTGTCTGTTGGGGATATAACTATTGGGTATAAACCGCCCAGGAGGGGTCAGGTTATGCTCATAGTGATTTACTCTTATTAAAGCCCACGAAGACAAGGAGTATGGCCTTTACGGAGGAGATTTAACAAGAAGGCCCGAGGCCCAAAGGCAGATTAGGGCCCGTAGATATAAACCGCCATATGATGTATGACTTGCATTGTAAGATAGGAAAGCATAGAAACCAAGCCGGACACGTTTATAAGCCAACTGGGATTCTGTGAACCGCCGGGCGTCAACCTGTGTATATAAAGGGACTACCTGGCGGCAGTTTAGGGACAAGAAACATCAGATCGAGAGCTAGGCTTTGCGTATTCGCTCCCTGGTCATCGAAACCCTAGCAATATCACCTCAAACTGTATTAGGCCTTTACCTTCACCGCAAAGGGCCAAACCAGTATAAACTCCTTGTGTCCTTTGTGCCGATTAACCCCTTTAAGCTAACCCGTCGCGATGGCTCCACGACTAAGTCCTCACACTAGGACATCTGCTGTGACAATTTCATGACAGTTGGCACCCACCATGGGGCTATCGCACGATGGTTTCAAGTTCTTAGAGGGCAACTTCGAAGGGCTTAAGGGATACGCTATGGGCCGGATGACTAAGAGTCGTCGCGGCAAGATCTACATCGACAATGCAGGCTGGGGCCCCGAGGCCAGCTCAATCGAGTATGGGTACCGGGTCCCCTTCGGCGGAATCCATGTTTTCATTGGCAAGATTGGCGAACCGGGCCCTGAGCCGAACATCTGCACCGACATCATTAAGACGGCTCAGCGTGCGAGACCCGCCCGAGTTCAACCTGCTATGAAGCGTGCCTTCGAGGATTCATTAATAGTGCAGAAACTGAATCGATATCTAACGGTGAGACGGTTGTCTATTCAGATGGCGAGTCATCCACGGGTGAGACCGAGTCATTGTACCAGTTGCAAGATGGCCAGCTCAGGGGTTGTTCCGATGGCGACAGTATTCCGGATCCCCTTGAACCGCCGAACCGGGTTGCAATCTTCATGGACGGTACACAACCCGTGCAATACTCATCAACTGCAGCAGAATTGATTTTCAGGTCAGCGGCGGCGACGACTGCCGGGGCAGGAGGCCCTGTGCGCCCGCCGGCCCAGGTCTTAACTGACTTGGTGGACAAAATGATAGCATTGGTAACAATAGTGATTAATCCAGCGGATCAGGATCAGCATGATGCGGCGATCGTGAAATTGCGTGATGAGATAGCACAGGCCAAGGAGGAGCTGAATGCAGAAAATACTAGGATGGCTGAGAAACGGGCCGCTTTGGATGTTCAGGCACAGCAGATTCAGGCAGAGTTTTACCAGCTCATGCTAGACCAGAACGCTTCGAATGATGTCATGAGAAGGAGGCATCAGACTCATGTGCCGCCGGTTTATGAAGCAAGAAACCTCTTTAACACACCAGGAGCAGGAACCAGTAACCCGGCAGCAGTAAACCGGGTCGAAGCACCTGGAACGGGAACGCCAGTTCAGCCACGCACAACGGACCCGCCTCGTTAGAACAACAACCCACCTCAGCATGTGCCGACACCGCCGGGTCATTACTCTAACCCTTTGGATAACATGATCGATGCGGCGTCGCGATTGGCGGTGGTTCGGTTGAAGGCGAGTCTCCAGTGGCGGTTGAAACCAGGAGAGCTCGAGAGCTATTGCAGACAGCGTTGGTTCAACAGCAGGCTTATTCTTACAGTCGTGAAAGGATTCATTCCACCCCATGCCCAAGCCGGAGTTACAGCAGACATATCGATGAACCGGCTGTATCGAGCAGTGGGCGGAACCATAACCCGCCCCGTTGACATAACCCGGCGGGAGGAGGAGCTGATGCTCAGAATGTAGTGGATCAAGGCAGAGCGCGTCGAGAGGCCGAGTTAGCGGCACAAACGTGGCCCGTCAGCCTACCCCGGTTCGTTCAACAACTTTAGTGGAGCCAGGGGTAAACTTTAAGAATTTGGGCGCGCCATGTTTACTGCCAGCTATTCGTAATGAGCGTCTGCCCAAGGATTTCAAGGGTCCTCGCAAGGTACCTAACTACACAGCTGACTTACCTCCTGAGGCGTGGATCGAGAGTTATGAGATGGCCATGGAATTGCTGGATGTCAGCGAAGCTGCGTGTGCTAAGTATTTCCCCTTGATGTTGGAAGGTACGGCCCGTACTTGGTTGAAGGGGCTCCCTGCTAACTCCATCGGATCATGGGCCGAGTTAAAGGCCCGGTTTATCCAGAATTTCAAAGACCCAAAAAGCAGCCTATGTCAATTGTGGATTTAGCCGCTTGTGTTCAAGAAGAGGGTGGATCGATGACTCATTGGGTACGCTGGGTTTCAACAATCCTGCACTCGTCAGATTGTATCAATGCTGATTCAGCAGTCTTAATGTTGGAAGGCAACTATCGTTTCACGCACCTGAAGCTGAAATTGGGATGGCTCAAACATCACTGCAATGACATGGGGACACTCATGGCTACTCTGGTTAAATATGCTGACTCTGATAGTACCAAGGACCCCGAGTCTGATGATGACAAACCGGGAAAGGGAAAGAAGAGCAACAGCACCAGAGGGCAGCAGCATAACCCGACGGCGAATCAAGGTGGTAACGGTAAGCGCAAAGCTGATAATAGTTTGGACTTTGTGGCAAATACCAATGCACAGAATAATGTCCGGGATCGTAAGGGTAGACCGCCCCCACAGACTGGAGGATCAGGCATTAATCTTGAGCATATGTTGAATCGGCCCTGCCCGAGGCATGGTACGCGACAAAGACCGTCTAGTCATCTCTGGAAGGATTGTTACATCATGAAGGAGTTCAAGAATGCAAATCTTTTCCAAGGCAACCATGTACCGGGTGGCGGTTCAGGATCTGGTTCACAGAATCCCGGCCGAACCTACAGCCTTCTGCTTAGGAAACGGTTCAGGATCAGGCATTAATCCTCGGGTTACGGTGGCGGCGGCTCAAACTCTGGATTCCAAGGTCATCAAGGCAATCAAGGCAATTAGGGTGGTTACCATCAACAGCTAGGTCAGGGAAATCAGCAGCAGCAGTCTGGGTATCAGAGTAACCCAAAACAGTTGAATAGTGGGCCACATCTTCGCCACGACTTTATGCAAGAGGGATCAGAAGCTTCATAAAAGGGCAGTAAACTCCGTTGAACCGACAGTTCCCCGTTATTTGCGCTGGTCTGAGCAGCCCATCGTGTGGAGTCGGGAGGATCACCCGTCCCGGGTTGATAATCCGGGTCACCTGGCATTGGTGGTTGCACCTCAAGTTGGTGGGTATAAGTTCACCAAGGTGCTCATGGACGGAGTAAGCTGCATCAATATCCTTTATTATGAAACCTTTCGTCGCATGGGGTTCGCAGATAAAAATCTTAAACCGTCGAACACTATTTTCCATGGTGTGGTGCCTGGTAAGTCAGCATATCCAGTTGGTAAGATAGCTCTGGAAGTTGCTTTTGGAGATGATCATGATTCTAGATCAGAGACATTAACCTTTGAGGTGGTGAAAATCAAGATGCCTTATCATGCCCTGTTTGGATGGCCTGCTTATGCTAAGTTCATGGCAAGGCCCTGTTATGTTTATCTGTAGCTCAAGATGCCGGGTCATAAGGGAACCATCATGGTACATGGGAGTCGAAAGATAGGTTTGGAAAGTGAAGAAGGTGATGCGGCTTATGCTGAGTTGGTTTGTGCAACAGAGGAGTTGAAGTTTTATAAGGACAATGTTGATCCGGCAGATATGACTTCTTTGAAAAAGCCAACTACAGAGCATGATCCGGCCTTGAAGTTTAAATCGACTGACGAGACCAAGCTAGTTGATTTTGTTTCTGGCGATTCATCCAAGCAGTTCAGCATCAGTGCTAATCTGGATCCGAAATAGGAAAGCGCGCTCATCGAGTTCATCCGTGAGAACCAGGACATCTTTGCATGGAAACCTTCTGACATGCCAGGTGTACCGAGGGAACTCGCTGAGCACACTCTTAACATTGATCCTAAGTTTAAACCGGTCAAGCAGTTTCTCCACCGCTTTAATGAAGAAAGGCGTAAATCTATTGGTAAGGAGGTAACCCGGCTCCTAGCGGCTGGGTTTATCATTGAAGTATTTCATCCTGAGTGGTTGGTGTTGGGAAACGTTGCAGAAAACAAAAAAAATTCCTACGGTTTCACCAAGATCCATCTATGAGTTCATCTAGCAACGAGTGATCGGATGCATCTACATACCTTTGCAGATCGCGAGCGGAAGCGTTCAAAAGAACGGGGATGGGGTAGTCGTACGCGACGTGATCCAAATCACCGGAGATCCTAGCACCGAACGGACGACACCTCCGCGTTCAACACACGTACGGAGCGGATGACGTCTCCTCCTTCTTGATCCAGAAAGGGGGGAGGAGAGGTTGATGAAGATCCACCAGCACGACGGCGTGGTGGTGGATGCAGGGCGTCACAGCAGCAGGGCTTCGCCGTGCACTGCGAGAGGGAGAGGTGTAGCAGGGAGAGAGGGAGGCGCCAGGGGCAAGGGTGCGGCTGCCCCTCCCTCCCCCCTTTATATAGGCCCCCTGGGGGGCGCCGGCCCCTGGAGATCCCATCTCCAGAGGGGGCGGCGGCCAAGGGGGTGGAGTGCCCCCCAAGGCAAGTGGGCGCCCCCCCCCCACCCTAGGGTTCCAACCCTAGGCGCAGAGGGTGGGCCTTGGGGGGCGCATCAGCCCACTAAGGGCTGGTGCCCCTCCCACTTCAGCCCATGGGGCCCTCCGGGATGGGTGGCCCCACCCGGTGGACCCCCGGGACCCATCTGGTGGTCCCGGTACAATACCGGCGACCCCCAGATCACTCCCGATGGCCGAAACTGCACTTCCTATATATAATTCTTCACCTCCGGACTACTCCGAAACCCCTCGTGACGTCCGGGGTCTCATCCGGGACTCCGAACAACATTCGGGTTACTGCATATACATATCTTCACAACCCTAGCGTCACCGAACCTTAAGTGTGTAGACCCTACGTTCAGGAGACATGCAGACATGACCGAGACGGCTCTCGGGCAATAACCAACAGCGGGATCTGGATACCCATGTTGGCTCCCACATGCTCCACGATGATCTCATCGGATGAACCACGATGTCGCGGATTCAATTAATCCCGTATACAATTCCCTTTGTCAATCGGTATTTTACTTGCCCGAGATTCGATCGTCGGTATCCCAATACCTCGTAAAATCTCGTTACTGGCAAGTCACTTTACTCGTACCGTAATGCATGATCCCGTGATCAAACACTTTGATCACATTGAGCTCATTATGATGATGCATTACCGAGTGGGCCCGGTGATACCTCTCCGTCATGCGCAGTGACAAATCCCAGTCTCGATCCGTGTCAACCCAACAGACACTTTCGGAGATACCCGTAGTATACCTTTATAGTCACCCAGTTACGTTGTGACGTTTGGCACACCCAAAGCACTCCTACGGTATCCGGGAGTTACACGATCTCATGGTCTAAGGAAAGGATACTTGACATTGGAAAACTCTAGCAAACGAACTATACGATCTTGTGCTATGTTTAGGATTGGGTCTTGTCCATCACATCATTCTCCTAATGATGTGATCTCATTATCAATGACATCCAATGTCCATAGTCAGGAAATCATGACTATCTGTTGATCAACGAGCTAGTCAACTAGAGCTCACTAGGGACATGTTGGTGTCTATCATTCACACATGTATTACGATTTCCGGATAACACAATTATAGCATGAATAAAGACAATTATCATGAACAAGGAAATACAATAATAATGCTTTTATTATTGCCTCTAGGGCATATTTCCAACAGTCTCCCACTTGCACTAGAGTCAATAATCTAGTTACATTGTGATGAATCGAACACCCATGGAATTCTGGTGTTGATCATGTTTTGCTCTAGGGAGAGGTTTAGTCAACGGATCTGCTACATTCAGGTCCGTATGTACTTTACAAATATCTATGTCTCCATCTTGAACATTTTCACGAATGGAGTTGAAGCGACGCTTGATGTGCCTTGTCTTCTTGTGAAATCTGGGCTCCTTGGCAAGTGCAATAGCTCCAGTGTTGTCACAGAAGAGTTTGATTGGCCCCGACGCATTGGGTATGACTCCGAGGTCGGTGATGAACTCCTTCACCCAAATTGCTTCATGTGCTGCCTCCGAGGCTGCCATGTACTCCGCTTCACATGTAGATCCCGCCACGACGCTCTGTTTGCAACTGCACCAGCTTACTGCCCCACCATTCAAAATATACACGTATCCGGTTTGTGACTTAGAGTCATCCAGATCTGTGTCGAAGCTAGCGTCGACGTAACCCTTTACGACGAGCTCTTCGTCACCTCCATAAACGAGAAACATTTCCTTAGTCCTTTTTAGGTACTTCAGGATATTCTTGACCGCTGTCCAGTGTTCCTTGCCAGGATTACTTTGGTATCTTCCTACCAAACTTACGGCAAGGTTTACATCAGGTTTGGTACACAGCATGGCATACATAATAGAACCTATGGCTGAGGCATAGGGGATGAAACTCATCTCTTCTATATCTTCTGCCGTGGTCGGACATTGAGCTGAGCTCAATTTCACACCTTGTAACACAGGTAAGAACCCCTTCTTAGATTGATCCATATTGAACTTCTTCAATATCTTATCAAGGTATGTGCTTTGTGAAAGACCTATGAGGCGTCTTGATCTATCTCTATAGATCTTGATGCCTAATATATAAGCAGCTTCTCCAAGGTCCTTCATTGAAAATCTCTTATTCAAGTAGGCCTTAATGCTGTCCAAGAGTTCTATATCATTTCCCATCAAAAGTATGTCATCTACATATAATATGAGAAATGCTACAGAGCTCTCACTCACTTTCTTGTAGACGCAGGCTTCTCCATAAGTCTGTGTAAACCCAAACGCTTTGATCATCTCATCAAAGCGAATGTTCCAACTCCAAGATGCTTGCACCAGCCCATAAATCGAGTGTTGGAGCTTGCACACCTTGTCAACATTCTTAGGATCGACAAAACCTTCCGGCTGCATCATATACAATTCTTCCTTAAGGAAACCATTAAGGAATGCCGTTTTGACGTCCATTTGCCATATCTCATAATCGTAGAATGCGGCAATTGCTAACATGATTCGGACGGACTTCAGCTTCCCTACCGGTGAGAAAGTCTCATCGTAGTCAACCCCTTGAACTTGTCGATAACCCTTAGCGACAAGTCGAGCTTTATAGATGGTCACATTACCATCCGCGTCTGTCTTCTTCTTAAAGATCCATTTATTTTCTATGGCTCACTGTTCAACGGGCAAGTCAGTCAAAGTCAATACTTCGTTTTCATACATGGATCCTATCTCGGATTTCATGGCTTCTAGCCATTTGTCGGAATCCGGGCCCGCCATCGCTTCTTCATAGTTCGAAGGTTCACCGTTGTCTAACAACATGATTTCCAAGACAGGGTTGCCATACCACTCTGGTGCGGAACGTGTCCTTGTGGACCTACGAATTTCAGTAGGAGTTTGATCGGAAGCATCTTGATCATCATCATTAATTTCCTCTCCAGTCGGTGCAGGCACCTCAGAAACGTTTTCTTGAGTTGCGCCATTTTCCGATTCAAGAGGTAACACTTCATCAAGTTCTACTTTCCTCCCACTTACTTCTTTCGAGAGAAACTCCTTCTCTAGAAAGGATCCATTCTTGGCAACAAAGATCTTGCCTTCGGATCTGAGGTAGAAGGTATACCCAATAGTTTCTTTAGGGTATCCTATGAAGACGCATTTTTCCGACTTGGGTTCGAGCTTTTCAGGTTGAAGTTTCTTGACATAAGCATCGCATCCCCAAACTTTTAGAAACGACAGCTTAGGTTTCTTCCCAAACCATAATTCATACGGTGTCGTCTCAACGGATTTCGACGGAGCCCTATTTAAAGTGAATGCGGCAGTCTCTAAAGCATAGCCCCAAAAAGATAGCGGTAAATCGGTAAGAGACATCATAGATCGCACCATATCTAATAGAGTACGATTACGACGTTCGGACACACCATTACGCTGAGGTGTTCCAGGCGGCGTGAGTTGTGAAACTATTCCACATTTTCTTAAGTGTGTGCCAAATTCGTGACTCAAGTATTCTCCTCCACGATCTGATCGTAGAAACTTGATCTTTCTATCACGTTGATTTTCAACCTCACTCTGAAATTCCTTGAACTTTTCAAAGGTCTCAGACTTGTGTTTCATTAAGTAGATATACCCATATCTACTCAAGTCATCAGTGAGGGTGAGAACATAACGATAGCCACCGCGAGCCTCAACACTCATTGGACCGCACACATCAGTATGTATGATTTCCAATAAGTTGGTTGCTCGCTCCATTGTTCCTGAGAACGGAGTCTTGGTCATTTTACCCATGAGGCATGGTTCGCACGTGTCAAATGATTCATAATCAAGAGACTCTAAAAGTCCATCTGCATGGAGCTTCTTCATGCGTTTGACACCTATGTGACCAAGGCGGCAGTGCCACAAGTATGTGGGACTATTGTTATCAACTTTAACTCTTTTGGTATTCACACTATGAATATGTGTATCATCACGTATGAGATTCATTAAGAATAAACCATTAACCATCGGAGCATGAGCATAAAACATATCACTCATATAAATAGAACAACCGTTATTCTCGGATTTAAATGAGTAGCCATCTCGAATTAAACGAGATCCAGACACAATGTTCATGCTCAAACTTGGCACTAAATAACAATTATTGAGGTTTAAAACTAATCCCGTAGGCAAATGTAGAGGTAGCGTGCCGACGGCGATCACATCGACCTTGGAACCATTCCCTACGCCCATCGTCACCTCGTCCTTCGCCAGTCTCCGTTTATTCCGCAGCTCCTGCTTTGAGTTACAAATGTGAGCAACTGCACCGGTATCAAATACCCAAGAGCTACTACGAGTACCGGTAAGGTACACATCAATTACATGTATATCACATATACCTTTTGTTTTGCCGGCCTTCTTGTCTGCTAAGTATTTGGGGCAGTTCCGCTTCCAGTGACCACTTCCCTTGCAATAAAAGCACTCAGTCTCGGGCTTGGGTCCATTCTTTGGCTTCTTCCCGGCAGCTTGCTTGCCGGGTGCGGCAACTTCCTTGCCGTCCTTCTTGAGGTTCTTTTTACCCTTGCCCTTCTTGAACTTAGTGGTTTTATTCACCATCAACACTTGATGTTCCTTCTTGACTTCTACCTCTGCTGATTTCAGCATAGCAAATACTTCAGGAATGGTCTTTTCCATCCCCTGCATATTGAAGTTCATCACAAAGCTCTTGTAGCTTGGTGGAAGCGACTGGAGGATTCTGTCAATGACCGCATCGTCCGGGAGATTAACTCCCAGGTGAGTCAAGCAGTTATGTAACCCTGACATAGTGAGTATGTGCTCACTGACAGAACTATTTTCCTCCATCTTACAGCTGAAGAATTTGTCAGAGACTTCATATCTCTCGACCCGGGCATGAGCTTGGAAAACCATTTTCAGCTCTTCGAACATCTCATATGCTCCGTGTCTCTCAAAATGCTTTTGGAGCCCCGGCTCTAAACTGTAAAGCATGCCGCACTGAACGAGGGAGTAGTCATCGGTACGTGCCTGCCAAGCGTTCATAACGTCTTGTTCTGCAGGGAGAACAGGTGCGTCACCCAGCGGTGCTCGTAGGACATAATCTTTCTTGGCAGCTATGAGGATGATCCTCAGGTTCCGGACCCAGTCCGTATAGTTGCTGCCATCGTCTTTCAGCTTGGTTTTCTCTAGGAACGCGTTGAAGTTGAGGACTACGTTGGCCATTTGATCTACAAGACATATTGTAAATATTTTAGACTAAGCTCATGATAATAAAGTTCATCTAATCAAATTATTTAATGAACTCCCACTTAGATAGACATCCCTCTTCTAGTCATCTAAGTATAACATGATCCGAGTCAACTAGGCCGTGTCCGATCATCACGTGAGACGGACTAGTCAACATCGGTGAACATCTTCATGTTGATCGTATCTTCTATACGACTCATGCTCGACCTTTCAGCCTTCTGTGTTCTGAGGCCATGTCTGTACATGCTAGGCTCGTCAAGTCAACCTAAGTGTTTGCATGTGTAAATCTGTCTTACACCCGTTGTATGTGAACGTTAGAATCTATCACACTCGATCATCACGTGGTGCTTCGAAACAACGAACTGTCGCAACGGTGCACAGTTAGGGGGAACACTTCTTGAAATTATTATGAGGGATCATCTTATTTACTACCGTCGTTCTAAGTAAACAAGATGCAAAACATGATAAACATCACATGCAATCAAATAATAAATGTGACATGATATGGCCAATATCACATAGCTCCTTTGATCTCCATCTTGGGGCTCCATGATCATCTTTGTCACCAGCTTGACACCATGATCTCCATCATCGTGTCTCCATGAAGTTGCTCGCCAACTATTACTTCTACTACTATGGCTAACGCGTTTAGCAATAAAGTAAAGTAATTTACATGGCGTTTCTCAATGACACGCAGGTCATATAAAAAATAAAGGCAACTCCTATGGCTCCTGCCGGTTGTCATACTCATCGACATGCAAGTCGTGATTCCTATTACAATAGCATGAACATCTCATACATCACATATAGATCATTCATCATTCATCACAACTTTGGCCATATCATATCACAAAGCACTTGCTGCAAAAACAAGTTAGACGTCCTCTAATTGTTGTTGCAAGTTTTACGTGGCTGAATTATGGTTCTAGCAAGAATGTTTTCTTACCTACGTGAAAGCCACAACGTGATTTGTCAACTTCTATTTACCCTTAATAAGGACCCTTTTCATCGAATCCGCTCCAACTAAAGTGGGAGAGACAGACACCCGCCAGCCACCTTATGCAACTAGTGCATGTTAGTCGGTGGAACCGGTCTCACGTAAGCGTACGTGTAAGGTTGGTCCGGGCCGCTTCATCCCACAATACCGCTGAAGCAAGATAAGACTAGTAGCGGCAAGAAAGTTGACAAATCTACGCCCACAACAAATTGTGTTCTACTCGCGCAAGAAGAACTACGCATAGACCTAGCTCATGATGCCACTGTTGGGGAACGTTGCAGAAAACAAAAAAAATTCCTACGGTTTCACCAAGATCCATCTATGAGTTCATCTAGCAATGAGTGATCGGATGCATCTACATACCTTTGCAGATCGCGAGCGGAAGCGTTCAAAAGAACGGGGATGAGGTAGTCGTAAGCGACGTGATCCAAATCACCGGAGATCCTAGCACCGAACGGACGGCACCTCCGCGTTCAACACACGTACGGAGCGGATGACGTCTCCTCCTTCTTGATCCAGCAAGGGGGAAGGAGAGGTTGATGAAGATCCAGCAGCACGACGGCGTGGTGGTGGATGCAGGGCGTCACAGCAGCAGGGCTTCGCCATGCACTGCGAGAGGGAGAGGTGTAGCAGGGAGAGAGGGAGGCGCCAGGGGCAAGGGTGCGGCTGCCCCTCCCTCCCCCCCCCCTTTATATAGGCCCCCTGGGGGCGCCGGCCCCTGGAGATCCCATCTCCAGAGGGGGCGGCGGCCAAGGGGGGTGGAGTGCCCCCCAAGGCAAGTGGGCGCCCCCCACCCTAGGGTTCCAACCCTAGGCGCATGGGGTGGGCCTTGGGGGGCGCACCAGCCCACTAAGGGCTGGTCCCCCCTCCCACTTCAGCCCATGGGGCCCTCTGGGATGGGTGGCCCCACCCGGTGGACCCACGGGACCCATCTGGTGGTCCCGGTACAATACCGGCGACCCCCAGATCACTCCCGATGGCCGAAACTGCACTTCCTATATATAATTCTTCACCTTCGGACTACTCCGAAACCCCTCGTGACGTCCGGGATCTCATCCGGGACTCCGAACAACATTCGGGTTACTGCATATACATATCTTCACAACCCTAGCGTCACCGAACCTTAAGTGTGTAGACCCTACGTTCGGGAGACATGCAGACATGACCGAGACGGCTCTCGGGCAATAACCAACAGCGGGATCTGGATACCCATGTTGGCTCCCACATGCTCCACGATGATCTCATCGGATGAACCACGATGTCGCGGATTCAATTAATCCCGTATACAATTCCCTTTGTCAATCGGTATTTTACTTGCCCGAGATTCGATCGTCGGTATCCCAATACCTCGTTCAATCTCGTTACCGGCAAGTCACTTTACTCGTACCGTAATGCATGATCCCGTGATCAAACACTTTGATCACATTGAGCTCATTATGATGATGCATTACCGAGTGGGCCCGGTGATACCTCTCCGTCATGCGGAGTGACAAATCCCAGTCTCGATCCGTGTCAACCCAACAGACACTTTCGGAGATACCTGTAGTATACCTTTATAGTCACCTAGTTACGTCGTGACGTTTGGCACACCCAAAGCACTCCTACGGTATCCGGGAGTTATACGATCTCATGGTCTAAGGAAAGGATACTTGACATTGGAAAACTCTAGCAAACGAACTATACGATCTTGTGCTATGTTTAGGATTGGGTCTTGTCCATCACATCATTCTCCTAATGATGTGATCTCGTTATCAATGACATCCAATGTCCATAGTCAGGAAATCATGACTATCTGTTGATCAACGAGCTAGTCAACTAGAGGCTCACTAGGGACATGTTGGTGTCTATCATTCACACATGTATTACGATTTCCGGATAACACAATTATAGCATGAATAAAGACAATTATCATGAACAAGGAAATATAATAATAATGATTTTATTATTGCCTCTAGGGCATATTTCCAACAGTTGGCTAACCCGGTGCTAGTACTTAAGAAGAATGGCACTTGGCGCATGTGTGTGGACTACATGGATCTAAAAGGGCTTGTCCAGCTGATCCTTTCGCTCTCCCTCGTATTGACTAGATTATTGATGCTACGGCGGGTTGTGAGCGTTTGAGTTTTTTGGATGCTTATTCTGGTTATCATCAGATCAAGATGGCAGTTAAGGACTAGGAGAAGACAGCTTTTATAACTCCCTTTGGAGCCTTCTGCTATGTGTCTATGCCTTTTGGGCTCAAGAGTGCCCAGGCGACTTATTAGTGCAGTGTGCAGAATTGTCTTCATACTCAGATTGGGCGCAATGTTCATGCTTATGTGGATGATATTGTGGTGAAGTTCAGGAAATAGGAGACGTTGATAGATGATTTGAAGGAAACTTTTGATAATCTCCGAGTTTATAAGATGATGCTTAACCTCGCCAAGTGTGTATTTGGTGTATCGGCAGGTAAGCTCTTGGGATTTTTGGTGTCTAACAGGGGCGTGAGGCTAATCCGGAAAAGATCAAGGCCATTACTTCTCTGGCTAAACCGGCGTGTATCAATGATGTTCAACGTCTGGCGGGTCGTATTGCAGCGCTAAGCCGGTTTATAAGCCGGTTGGGGGAGAAAGCTATCCCTCTATATCAGATGATGAAAAAGACAGATAATTTTTTCAGGAGTGATGCTACTAATGCGGCGTTTGAGGACTTGAAGAAGCAGTTAGCCGAGCCACCTGTCCTTGCTGCGCATGTTGATAAAGAGCCATTGTTGTTATATGTGGCTGCCAATGCTCGGGCTATCAGTGTGGCCATTGTGGTAGAGCGAAAGGGGGCAGGCAAGGAATATCCGGTTCAACGGCCGGTTTATTATATCAGTGAGGTACTCATTGAGTCCAAGCAGAGATACCCACATTGGCAGAAGATGGTATACGGAGTTTTCATGGCAAGACGGAAGCTTAAGTAGTATTTTCAGGGTCATCCCATCACTGTGGTCAGTTCTGCTCCTTTGGGAGATATAATCCAAAACCGGGAAGCAACTGGCCGGGTTGCCAAGTGGGCCATTGAGCTTGGGCCTCACAGGTTAAAGTATATGCCTCGTACGGCGATCAAGTCCCAAGCACTTGTGGATTTCATCAATGACTGGACAGAGTTGCAGGCGCCGGAGGAAAGCCGGATAACACATATTGGACTATTCACTTTGATGGGTCCAGGCAATTGGAGGGCTCGAGGGCTGGAGTCGTGCTAGCTTCCCCTCGAGGTCATAAGTTTTGTTATGTTCTCCGTTTAATGTTCCCTTGCACTAACAATGCAGCTGAATATGAGGCCTTACTCCACGGTCTTCGAATGGCTAAGGAGACGAACTTAATCCGGGTTAGGTGCTTTGGTGATTCGGATTTGCTAGCTCAACAAGTATCTGGTACTTGGGATTCCAAGGATCCACTCATGGCAGCTTATCGACAAGAGGTGGATGTTATTGCTGGTCACTTCAAGGGGTATCACGTTGAGCATGTGGACCAAAGAAAAAATGAAGCGGCGGACGCTTTAAGCCGGTTGGGTTCTCAACGTAAACCGGTACCACCCAATATTTTTCTTGATGTCTTACATAACCCGTCGGTCAAGCTACCTACAGAGGAGGATTTGGCTATTCCTGACCCGGAGGCTCAGTTGGTGGCGGCTCTTCATGTTATCCCGGATTGGACAGTCCCGTATTTGGCATATATGACCCGGGGCAAGTTACCTGAGGATGAAACTTTGGCGAGGCAGATAATCCGGTGGTCCAAGTCAATGACCATTGTCAACAGGGAATTGCATCATTGCAGTGTCACAGGGGCGTTTCAGCATTGCGTGTCTCCTGAAGAAGGTTGTGAGACTTTGCGTGAGATCCACGAAGGAGATTGTGGTCACCATGTCGGTTCAAAATCCCTGATAGCCAAAGCTTTTCGTCACGGCTTCTATTGGCTGACGGCTCATGCTGATGCTGAGGACTTGGTCAAGAAATGTGATGGTTGTCAGAAGTTTTCACGTCGAGCTCATGTTCCGGCTCAAGAGTTGAGGATGATTCCAATCACTTGGACGTTTGCAACTTGGGGGCTGGATATGGTTGGACCCTTTAAGAGGTCCAAGGATAAGAAGACCCACCTTTTGGTAGCGGTTGATAAATTCACTAAGTGGGTGGAGGCAGAGCCAGTCAGTAAGTGTGATGCACCAACGGCTGTTCAATTCATGAAGAAGGTGATTTTCCGGTTTGGTTTTCCACATAGCATCATAACAGACAATGGCACTAATCTCTCCAAGGGTGCTATGAAAGAATTTTGTCAACGAGAGCATATCCGGCTTGATGTGTCGTCAGTTGCTCACCCCCAGTCTAATGGTCAAGCTGAGAGAGCCAATCAAGAGATCTTGAGAGGCATCAAACCCCAGCTTATGGTTCCTTTGCAGAGGACGCCGGGTTGTTGGGTGGAGGAGTTGCCTTCCGTGTCATGGAGCATTAATACCACCCCCAAGAGATCTACGGGTTACACGCCTTTCTTCATGGTTTACGGAGCAGAGGCAGTTCTCCCTAGTGACATCCGGCATGACTCGCCTTGCGTGGCGGCTTATGTTGAAGCGGACAATGAAAAAAGCATGTCAAGAAGCACTAGACCTGTTAGATGAGCAGCGGGACATAGCTGCGGCTCGGTCGGTGATTTACCAGCAAGATCTTCGTCATTACCACAGCCGCCGGGTTAGAACCAGAACTTTTCAAGAAGGCGATCTGGTGCTCCAGTTTATCTAGGATCAAACTAATATGCACAAGTTATCCCCACCTTGGGAAGGACCCTTTGTGGTCAGCAAGAATCTGAACAATGGGTCATACTACCTTATCGATGTTCGAGAGCACAAAGACTCACATAAATCGGAGGAGGAGACCCATCGGCCGTGGAATATTGCTCTTCTTAGGCCTTACTACACCTGAGCCACAGGCTCTCCTTATGTACATATTTTGACAATGTATATATTATGATCAATATAATAAACCGGCATCCCTGCTAAAGCGGGCCTCCGTCGTTCTTTCTAAAAAGTTTTTTGGTTACATGGGGGCTTCCAGCTTATACATGAAGTTATGATTACCCTTTGAACCGGCTGATAAGCCAATTGAAAAAAACTTGGGGGCTTACTACCCAGGTTAAAACGGACCAAAGAGAGTATGTTAAACACAGCTCAAACATAGGTACCACTTGGGCACAGCCCATAATATCTTTTGGGGGCTTGGTCGTATTCGAACCATAGCTAACACCTCTTGATTAGCGTAAGGCCACCAAGGAAATCATTTGGGGGCTTGGTCGTATTCGAACCATAGCTAACACCTCTTGATTGGCGTAAGGCCACCAGGGAAATCATTTGGGGGCTTGGTCGTATTCGAACCATTGCTAACACCTCTTGATCGGCGTAAGGCCACCAGGGAAATTACTTGGGGGCTTGGTCGTATCCGAACCATAGCTTAAACCCTCTTGATCGGTGCAACACCACAATTATGACTATTTAAATCATTCTTGATTTTTTAGGTTTGTAATGCTTTATTAATATAATTTATCATGTGTTTATTAACCCGGTCTGGCCTTTGACTATAAGTCACAAGTAAGAGGTAAACTAATATCATGTGTTTATTGATCCAGCCTGGTTTTATTCATAAATCGGCAAACAGATGATAATTACCCGTATTCAAGTTTTGGGTTATCACCCTTATTACAATGGCTTGCTAAAGCCAGCAGTGTGATAACATACCACATGTATGGTATATATTAAAATATATATGGTTATTTTTATGCCTAGCAAGGGTTATAAACTATGTTAGTTTCCATGGTTGTATATTGGGCGTTATGACCCGTCCAGTGGTACACCGCCAGGACACTTTACAACTGTTGTATGCAGGAACAGATTCAATAAACCGGTACTCATGAGCATACGCGGCATATCTCATTACGGCGGATTAACAATATCATGCAAAGTAAATATGCGTGATGGCATACCAGATCAAGAGTTTTAACTAGCCTATTACAAGGCAGTTGATGCCCAAAAGAATAATTGTTTTTAATAAGTCTCGCACCAGGCAGAAGTCAAACCGGCACCCGGTTTATGAATCTTGGTCGGGCTGGCTTGAAGCTTGCAGATCATCATGCGCCGGTTCATCCTCCTCTTCTCTACCCAGTTGCTGGAAGTCAATGGTTGACCCATCGATCCTAGTTAAGGCTTTGAATACAGCTTCATCACTTATAAGGGTGGAGGGGTCAACATCAGGGGCATAGGTATGCTTACGGATTGGCGGGATAAGATTTTGCGCATCATAAGTTGGCGCATTAACCCGTTGGTTGTCAGCATCATAACTCGACTGATAATGTGACAGATCAGTCTCTTCTTCCAATTTGCTTGCCAATGGACGCATTTCCCTTGTTATGGCTCTGAGGTCGTCATTATCAAAATCTGACCCGTCCTCCTTTATGCTTGGATAGCCGTTTCCAATATCGACCGGATCAAGGTCAGATATCCATGCTTTAGCCCGAGTTAATGCAGTAAGAGCACCTGCCATGTCAGCCGATTTCTTCAATTCTTCAAACCGGGAAGGCATCATTGACAGCCTTTCCAACGTCTCCTTGATTAAGGTTGGGGCGGTTTATTATGTGAGGCTGTACATATAACCCGTTGAGCGCCAGTATATAACTGCTCTATAAGTGTATAGGCAGATTTCAGTTTTTGACGCATACCTGAGCCAAGATGGGCAACGCGACTTCCTGCATTGTCAAAAACATTGGTAAATCGACAATCTCATAGAAACTACTAATTTAAAAGCTTATGAAAAGGATATTTACCAAACACAGCAGTGGTCATGGCATTTATTTGTCGTTTTAAGCTAGTCAGCTCTTCTACTACCGGATTAAGGGCCGCGTCAGCGTCCTCGGCCCTCTTTAGCAGTGTTGCTTTCTCTGTGTCCTAGCCTGCCCGCTCACTCTTGAAGTTTTCTTTCAGTTTCTCCATGGCTGTTAAAGCACTGGTCAACTCCTCTTTAGCCTTGGAGGTTTCTGCTTGCTGGGATTTAATATTTTCTTGAAGGTTGGTGATTTGGGATTCTTTCTTGCTAAGATCAGCCTGCAAGCAATGTTCAATTTATGAGTTGGCAGTATATACTTGAAGTCCCAAGCACATAACAAGTTATACACTTGGCACTTGGGGGCTAATGCCTATTGCTTCTTATCAAAAATTGGTATAAGTCCCAAGCTCAATACAAGTATTATTCTTGGCACTTGGGGGCTAATGCATATTTGTTCAAGTTAAAGGTCATGGACTTTTCTTCTATCAATCAGCTTGGTACAACGGTTTACAAAGGTATTCAGCAAGAATTTTTAGACTAACAGCATGAAGTCCCGGTTCATCCTTGAAAGGATAAACCGACCCTTCGGGGCATCGCGGGCAAAATTGAAGCGTTGTTATTTTACAAAAGTCCCGGTTTATAATGACACTGTAAACCGGCCCTTGGGGGCTACTGGAGTTTACAGTCTAAACCGGTCATAAGGAAAGAATTCTTATGCAGAGTTAGTGACATTTACCTCATACAGCTCCTTCATCACGTTCACTAAACTGGCTTCATAATCACGGCTTGTGTACAAACGGTTTAAAAACCAAGAATGGATATCTTGGGCGTTGAGGTGGGCATAGCTTGTCAAATCCGTTTTCCACTTGCCCTTGTCCATAACAACAAATTCTTCCTTGGCACTATGTTTTGACAAAGCGATAAGGTTGCCAGGGGTGGTGTAGCCAAAGCCAGTAACTACAACATCATCTGTTTTGTCATCAGCAGATTTGACTGGGCTTGGCGGTTTATCAGCAGCTTTGACTGGGCTTGTCGGTTTATCAGCATGGCCCATTGGATCAATTTCCATTTGTTTAACAAAAAAGTCATGAACTTGCGATGGTGAATCATCAAGAATAGCGTCAGCAGTTGGTTCTGCTGGTTCTGGGGTTTTCTCCGGTTCAGTGGTCGTATTGTCGTCAGCCGGTTTATTCAACTTGGCCTTTTTGCTGGGTCTGGCTTTGGCTCTAAAAAGAATGAACATAAAGGTTAGTATATTAAGCAAGCGCAAGGTATAAAGGGTTAGTTTGAAATGCTCACCCAGGAACAGTTTTAAGGGGTGGAAGCTATGTCCCTGTTGACTCGCCAGAGGATGAATGAGATGTTCCTTGATAGTTCGAATCAGACGGATTAAGAGGTTGTCAGAAATAACCTGCCTTGGGATAAGATGTGTCAGAAATAGGTGAAACCTCTAGGCGGCGTTTACGAACCGGCGTGTTTGATAAACCGGACAAAGTAACCACCTGGCCACTGTGCCGGGTTGTGCGGCGAGCTTCATGTTGTTGTTTCTTCAAAAGAAAGTTTGGATCCAAATAAGCTAGAGGGTGTAAAAATCTTACTTTCCGGTTTGCTTGACGGGTTTTCTGTGTTGGCAGAGGATCTGAACCGGAGGAAAGAATAATTACCTCTACATCATCAGCCTGGCTAGCCTCAGCGTCATCCTGATAATGGTCATTGTCAATGAGGTGTATGAAAAAGGAACCAAGAGAATCAAGGTCTACCTCTGATTCCAGATTATCAAGATCATCATCGATGTTCAACTCGGTGGACTCGGTTGTTTCCTTCTTGGTGTTTTTTTTGGTGACCTTGGTCTTGGGGCGAGGCGTCTTGGCCGGTTTATCCTGTGGTTTCTTCTTCTAGAATGGATCATCACCCTGTCAAAGATTGACAAAAGTTATACAGGAATATTAAAAAGGGTTGGATTAAAACAAGAGTTACGCAATTCTTACAGCTGGTGGCTTATTGGAAACGCAGAAAGGACTAAGCCCTATTTTGCTGCAATCCGCCACCGGTTCATCCAGCATCTTCTTAACGGCTTCAGTAATTTCAGCGCCAGTCAGCTGAATGTCAATGTGCCATTGAGGGTCTTTCACGTCCCTTGTGTATTCACACATTAAACCGGAGCGACGTCTTAGAGGCAAGATACTCCAAGAGACCCAGCAATGGACAAAGCCGATGCCTGTTAAACCGTTCGCCACAAAGGCCGAGCTTCGAAAGTTGTGGTGCATACTCGGCTCGTTCCTTTGCGCTGAGTCGTTAGGGAAATGGATGTGTATTGGTAAGCCAGTGAGCATGATAACCCAGCAGAGGATTCTCGTCAGCTGGAGATGTATCTCGGCAATAGAACCAAGTCTGATTCCAATCTTTGGGGTGACTATGATGCTTGGCATGAGGGAAACTGACATCTTTCCTCTTCTGAATTGAAACCCCGCCAAGTTCAATATTGGGCCCATCCGTAAATTCAGTATAGCGGTTTAAGTAGAAGAAGTCTCTGAACAATTCAACGATAGGTTCTTCTTGCAGATAAGCCTCGCAAAACACTTGAAAATTGCAAATATTGGACACGGAGTTAGATCTAATATCTTGAGGGTGGAGTTGGAAGCTATGAAGCACATCACGGAAAAATTTTGATCCGGGAGGGCTAAACCCTCGACCCAGATGATCAACGAACACAATCACTTCTCCATCCTTGGGTTCAGGAGGGTTTTCTCAACCGGGGACTCTCCAGTGGATGACTTCCTATTTCGCTAAAGCGCCAGTTGTGACGCACCCGTTCAGTTGTTCTTCCGTAACTCGGGAGGGAACCCAATGGCAAGCATAAAAAGACTTGGCCATTTCTTCGGCGAACCTGAAGGAAGGTTTGTGCCGGTTTAAGGTGCATGATTAACAAGCATAGAGCGTCAAAAGTTAAGAGACAAGAAGTGTTAAAGCATGCATAATTCTTAAACCGGAGGTTGATATTGTCAGAATTACAGCAATGAGCAACTGGCAGTTTAAGAGGGGACTAATGGTACCTGGCAGGTTATTATTTTCTAAAGCTAAACCGCCTATGCAGATATTGAGCATACAGATTTGAAGTTGGAAAATGGTTAGGGGCTGAAAACAGGTTTCGCAGATTCATATCGAAAATTTGGATCTACCGCGTGTCAAAAAATGGAAAAATATCTAGGTCTAAATTCTAGTACTTGAACAGTTGAAGGATCTAGATTGGTTTCTTCTACTTAAAAGAGATATTTTGATGATGGGGGGATTATAGCTATGGCCGCACAAGATATATCAGGTTTGAATCCTATGCCCGTGCTGCCTTGAAAAACTGATAATGAACAGCGGTGAACTTCCATGAGTTCGTCCGAAACCCTAATGAGATCTACGGAAGGGAAAAGAAGAAGAGCTTACTAAGATTGTTGAATGACGGAGGTGCGCGGGAATATCTTATCCAAATCAGGTTGATGCAGTGACCAAGTTGAAGCAGAGGGGAAGCTCGACGGCGGCGGCTGATCTCGAGCGCTTGGTCGACGCAAGGAAGAAGACGAAGCGAAGAGGCACGGGGGGAAGTGAAAGAGACCCTTGGCCCTATTTATAAGGCGAATGGATAAGAGGCAAGCACGGGAATCGAGGAGGTCAAAAAGCGAATCTGTAGGCGTGCGGACGCCTCGATCTTCGGAGATTCATTAAAGAAAAGGAGATGCATTAAAGGATTTTAGCTGTATGTAAGGTTAATGGCAGGTGACTGCACGGTGGATTATCATAATCTTGGAAGATGACGTCACGGCGAATTACGAGGATTTCGCAAAGGTATTGAAGAGGGAATTTTTCCAGGTGTTGAAGATTGACATGAACAAGTTCAAATCAACCTGGGGCCTAATGTTGGGGATATGACTATTGGGTATAAACTGCCCAGGAGGGGCCGGGTTATGCTCATAGCGATTTACTCTTATTGAAGCCCACGAAGACAAGGAGTATGGCGCTTTACGGAGGAGATTTAACAAGAAGGCCCATGGCCCAAAGGTGGATTAGGGCTCGTAGATATAAACCACCATATGATGTATGACTTGTGTTGTAAGATAGGAAAGTATAGAAACCAAGCCGGACACGTTTATAAGCCGGCCGGGATTCTATGAACCGTCGGGCGTCAACCTGTGTATATAAAGGGACGACCCGACGGCGGTTTAGGGACAAGAAACATCAGATCGAGAGCCAGGCTTAGCGTATTCGCTCCCTGGTCATCGAAACCCTAGCAATATCACCTCAAACTGAATTAGGCCTTTACCTTCACCGCAAGGGTCCGAACCAGTATAAACTCCTTGTGTCCTTTGTCCCGACTAACCCCTCTAAGCTAACCCGTCGTGATGGCTCCACGACTAAGTCCTCACACTAGGACATCTGCCGTGACAATTCCAGGACAGTGTCGTTCTTTCGACTTTCTCTCACGCGTCCTACTACTCTCACGGCGCCATGGGCGCGCATTGTATTTCTCATCACCGCCCTCTATGTCGGCTCCATTCTCTTCGTCCCTCTTCGCGGACTTCCCTATGGCGACGACGCTAGCCCTTGGTTCGCCATGACTCCGTGCTCACCGCGTTGGGTCCTGTTGGGGACATGATTATTGGATATGACCCGCCCAGGAGGGGCCGGGTCACGCCGCTGGTGGCTTAAAGATGAAGAAGCCCGACGAGGCCCAAGAAGATATGGAGATGGCGGTTCATGAAGCAGGCTTGTTGAAAGCCCAAGACCCGGGGACGATTAAAGGCCCACGGGTGTGAGCCGCCATATGGTTAACTTGTATTGTAAGGCAAGCTTAGTAGAAACCGAGCTAGTCACGTTTGTGTGAGCTGACCAGACTTCGTAAGCCATTGGGCATCAACATGTATATAAAGGGGTGACCCAGCGGCGGGTTAACTCAAGAAAACAACTCATCGAGAACTATGTCAAGAGTATTCGCTCCCTAGTAATCGAAACCCATGCAATACAACCTAAAGCAGGAGTAGGATTTTACCTCGTTGATAGGGGCCGAACCTGGGTAAACTCTCTGTGTCCTTTGTCCCGCTTAACCCCTTCAAGCTAACCTAGTTGCGATGGCTCCACACCTAAGTCCTTTTGCTAGGGAATCTATCGTGTTAAGTCCACGACAGTTGGCGCCCACCGTGGGGCCAGTGCACGGTGGTTTTGACTTCTTGAAGGGTAACTTCGCAAGGATCAAGGGATACGCCGTCGGCCGGATGACTAAAAGCCGCCACGGCAAGCTCTACATTGACGACGCTGGCTGGGGCCCCGAGGCCGGCTCAATCGAGTACGGGTACCGGGTCCCCTTCGGTGGAATCCACGTCTTCATCGGCAAGATCAGTGATTCGGAGCCTGAGGCGGACACCTGCACCGACATCATTGAGACGGCTCAGCGTGCATGACCTGCCATGGTTCAAACCGCCGTGAAACACGCTTTTGTTGGTTTTATCCATGGTGCGGATCTTGAGGAAGGATCTGTGTCAAGGGGAGAGACAGTAATCTATTTCGATGGTGAGTCTTCAACTTGTGAGACCAATTCAATGTATCAACTGCAAGATGGCAGGCTTGGGGATGTTCCGATGGTGACAGTATTCTGGACCCCTATGAGCCGCCAAACAGGGTTGCGATCTTCATGGCCGACACACAACCGGTTCTCAATTCGACAACTGCAGCGGCTATAACCTCCAGTTCAATGGCTGCGACAACAACCGAGGCGAGTGGTTCTACGTGCCCGCCGGCTCAAGTGTTATCCTAGCTCTTGGAGGCTTTGGCGATCTTATTGGCTGTAGAGGTGACACTAGAAAATCAAGCACAGCACAAGGTGGATGTTGCAAAATTGCGAGATGAGATAGCTCAGGACAAGGAGTAGTTTAATGCTAAGAATGCTAGGATGGCAACAGAACGAGCCGCTTTGGACGCTGCGACACAACGGATTCAGGCAGAGCGTTCTGGTTCACCTTGGACCAAAACGCTTCAAATGCCATCATGAGGAGGCGCCAGACCCGTCTACCCACAGAGTTTGAGGCTAGGAACCTTTTCAACACACATGGGGCAGGAACCAGTGACCCACCCGTGGTAAAACGGGTTGTCGAGGCGCCCGTAACCAGAGCGATGGTTCAACCATGTGCTGCAGACCCGCCTCGTTTAAATTTGACCCCGCCTCAGCATGTTCCGACACCACCTGGTCATTATTCCAACCCTTTGGACAATATGATTGCTGCAGCTACGCGATTGGCTGCTCTCCCTGTTGAAGACGAGTCTCCAGCCGCGATGGAGAAACAGAGGGTCGGAGAGCTTCTTTAGACAGTGGTGGCTCAGCAGGCGGCTTGCTCGTACATTCGTGATTTGATTCATTCAACCCCTCGTCCGGTCTGGGGTTATAGCAGGCATATTGATTCGCCAGTGGTTTCAAGCAGCGAGCGGCACCATAAGCAGCCTCGTAGGCATGACCCACCGCGTGCTGAAAACAATGCTCAAGCTTTGGTGGATCAGGGCAGGGCATGTCGGGAGGCTGAGCTGGCGGCTCGGTTGACAGCTCTTCAACAATCTCCGGTTTACCCATCGGTGTCTGTGGAGGCAGGAATGACCTCTAGAACCCTTGGTGTGCCATGCTTAGTGTCAGCTTTACATAATGAGCGCCTGCCCAAGGATTTTAAGGGCCGTTGCAAGGTGCCTAATTACACAGTGGATCAGCCCCCAGAGGCTTGGATTGAGAGCTATGAGCTAGCCATGAAGATGTTGGATGTCAATGATGTTGTGTGCGCTAAGTATTTCACCATGATGTTGGACAGGCCAGCTCGCACCTGGTTAAAAGGGTTGCCCCCTAACTGCATCAGATCATGGGCTGAGTTAAAGACGTGTTTCATTCAAATTTTAAGGACGCATGCAAGCAGCCTCTATCGATTCTTGATTTAGACACTTGCATCCAAGAAGAGGGCGAGTCAACCGCCCAATGGTTGCGCTGGATTTCAGCTATTATCCATTCATTGGATAGTATCAACGTCGGCTCAGCTGTCCTGATTTTGGAGAAAAAATTGTTGTTTCCTTCCTCTCAAACAGAAGCTGGGCCGGCTTAAGCGCCACTGCAACGATATGGGAGAGCTCATGGCGGCTCTTATCAAATACGCCGACTCTGATAATACCAAGGATCCTGAGTCTGATGAGGAGAAGGCTGGCAAGGGGAAGAAGAGCGGCAATGCAAAGGGGTAGCAATATAATACGGCGGGTCAAGGTAATAATGGTAAGCGCAAGTAGATGGATGTACGGCAGTTCAGACTTTGTGGCCAATACCAACACGCAGAGTAATAATCAGCGTCGTAAGGGGGAATCATCAATGCCCCGGTTTGGCGGGCCAAATTCAACCTTGAGGCGATTATGAATCAGCCTTGCCCAAAGCACGGTACGCAAGAGAAGCTGGCCAGTCATCTGTGAAATATTGCTTCATCATGAGGGAGTATCGAAATTCTGTTTTTTTTCAGAACAATCATGGCCCGCATGGCGAGTCAGGACCCGGCTTTGGAGGTGGCGGCTCAAGCTCCAGTTTTCAAGGCCAAGGCAATCAAGGTGGTTTTAATCAACAATCTAGTCAAGGGAATCAGTAGCAGCTGTCCGGTTATCTGAGTAATCCAAAGCAGCTGAATAATGGTCAATATCATGTGTTCACCACGAGCTTATGCAAACAAGATCAGAAGATTCATAAGCGAGCAGTGGACGCGGTTGAGCCGGCAGTCCCTCGATACTTGTGATGGTCTGAGCAGCCTATTGTATGGAGTCGTGAGGATCACCCGCCCCAGGTTGACAATCCAGGTCAATTGGCTTTGGTAGTTGCCCCTCAGGTTGGAGGATACAAGTTTACAAAGGTGCTTATGGATGGAGGCAGCAGTATCAATATCCTTTACTATGATACTTTTCACCGTATGGATATGACTGACAAAGATCTTAAGCCGTCTTCTACTGTTTTCGTGGGGTGGTGCCTGGTAAGTCGGCGTATCCGTTAGGTAAGATAGCTTTGGAGGTGGCTTTCCGTGATGAGCATGATTACAGAGCTTAAACATTGACCTTTGAGGTGGTCAAGATCAAGAGCCCTTATCATGCACTGTTTGGACGGCGGGCTTATGCTAAATTTATGGCACGGCCTTGTTATGTTTATCTAGAGGTTAAAATTTCAGGTCATAAGGGTACCGTCATGGTACATGGTAACAGGATGATAGCTTTGGAGTGTGAAGAGGGTGACGTTGCTTACCTTGAGTTTTCTAGATGCTTATTCTGGTTATCATCAGATCAAGATGGAAGTTATGGACCAGGAGAAGACAGCCTTTATCACTCCTTTTGGAGCCTTCTGCTACGTGTCTATACCCTTGGGCTCAAGAGTGCCCAGGCGACTTATCAGAGTTGTGTTCAGAATTGCCTTCACAACCAGATTGGACGCAATGTTCAAGCTTATGTACATGATATCATTGTGAAGTCCAAGAAGAAGGAAACCTTGTTAGATGATTTGAAGGAAACCTTTGACAACCTCCGGGTCTACAAAATGATGCTTAACCCGGCCAAATGTGTTTTTGGTGTGCCAGCCAGTAGGCTGTTGGGTTTTTTGGTTTCTGAGAGAGGCATTGAAGCTAACCCGGAGAAAATCAAGGCTATTAGTTTTTTGGCTAAGCCGACATGTGTCAATGACGTCCAACGTTTGGCGGGTCGTATTGCCGCTTTGAGCCGGTTTATAAGCCGCCTGGTAGAGAAGGCTATCCCTTTATACCAGATGGTGAAGAAAATAGATCACTTTGCATGGAGTGATGCTGCTAATCAGGCTTTTGAGGCACTGAAAAAGCAGTTGGCTGAGCCGCCAATCCTTGCAGCTCCCATTGATAAGGAGCCCTTGCTTTTATATGTGGCTTCTAACAGCAGATCCGTCAGCGTAGCGGTTGTGGTGGAAAGAAAAGAATCAGGCAACGAATATCAGGTTCAGAGGCCGGTTTACTATGTTAGTGAGGTACTCATTGAATGTAAGCAGAGGTACCCACATTGGTGGAAGCTGGTTTATGGAGTGTTCATGGCTAGTCGTAAGTTGAAGCAATATTTCTTTGGTCATCCCATTACTGTGGTCAGTTCTACTCCTTTACAGGGTATTATTCAAAATAGAGAAGCCACAGGCCGGGTGGCCAAGTGGGCAATTGAGCTTGGACCCCTTGGTTTGAAATATATGCCTCGGACAGCTATCAAGTCTCAAGCACTTGTGGATTTTATCAATGATTGGATAGAGCTGCAGATGCCTGAGGAAAAGCCTGATAATACATATTGGACTATTCATTTTAATGGGTCTAGGCAATTGGAAGGCTCAGGGGCTGGAGTTATTTTGACTTCCCCACGAGGTGATAAATTTTGTTATGTTTTAAGGTTGATGTTCCCTTGTACTAACAATGCAGCTGAGTATGAGGCCTTGCTCCATGGTCTTCGGATGGCTAAAGAGACGAATCTAATCCGGGTAAGGTGCTTTGGCGACTCAGATTTGGTGGCTCGGCAAGTTTCAGGAACTTGGGATTCCAAGGACCCACTCATGGCGTCTTATCGCCGAGAGGTTGATGCTATTGCTGGTGATTTCAAGGGTTATCAAGTGGAACATGTTGATCGCAGGAAAATGAGGCGGCTGATGCATTAAGCCGGATGGGCTCTCAGCGTAAGCCAGTGCCACCCAATGTTTTCCTTGATATTTGGAATAACCCTTCGGTTAAATTGCCTACGGAGGAGGATCTTGCTATCCCTGACCCGGAGGCGCAGTTGGGTGCGGATCTTCATGTGATTCCTGATTGGATAGTTCCATATTTGGCTTATATGACCCGGGGTGAGTTATCTGAAGATGAAACCTTGGCCAGGCAGATAACCCGGCGGTCTAAGTCGATGACTATTGTCAATGGTGAGTTGCACAGATCCAGTGTCACACGGGTGTTTCAGCGTTGTATTTCTCGTGAGGAGCGTCATGAGATTCTACAAGAGATTCATGATGGGGATTGTGGACATCATGCCGGTTCTAAGTCTCTCATGGCTAAGGCTTTTCGTCATGGGTTTTATTGGCTGACGGCTCATGCTGATGCAGAGGATCTGGTTAGCAAATGTGATGGCTGTCAGAAGTTCTCCAGACGAGCTCACGTGTCGGCTCAAGAATTGCGGATGATTCCAATTACTTGGCCACTTGCAGTCTAGGAGCTGGATATGGTTGGGCTTTTTAAAAGATCTAAGGACAAAAAGACTCACCTCTTGGTGGCAGTTAACAAGTTTACAAAGTGGGTTGAGGCAGAGCCGGTCAACAAGTGTGACGTGGCAACGGCGCTTCAATTCATCAAAAAGGTGATTTTTCCGTTTTGGCTACCCTCACAGCATCATAACTGATAATGGCAGTAATCTGTCCAAGGGTGCTATGAAAGAATTCTGTCAACGAGAGCATATTCGTCTTGATGTCTCATCTGTGGCTCGCCCCCAGTCCAATGGTCAAGCTGAAAGAGCCAATCAAGAAATCTTGAGAGGCATAAAGCCCTGGCTTATGGTCCCATTGGAGAGGACGCCGGGTTGTTGGGTTGAGGATTTTCCCTCAATGCTATGGAATATAAATACTACCCCCAACAGATCTACGGGTTACACGCCTTTTTTCATGGTCTATGGAGCAGAGGCGGCTCTTCCCAGTGACATCCGTCACGACTCACCGCGTGTGGCGGCTTATGTTGAAGCTGATAATGAAAAAGCACGTCAGGATTATCTTGACCTTCTGGATGAGGAGTGTGACCTTGCGGCGGCTCATTTGGTAATTTACCAGAAAGATCTACGTCGTTATCATAGCCGCCGGGTTAAAACCCAGACCTTTCAAGAAGGTGATTTGGTGCTCCGACTCATCCAGGATCAAACAGATATGCACAAGTTATCCCCACCTTGGGAAGGGCCTTTTGTGGTCAGCAAAAATCTGAACAACGGGTTGTATTACCTTATTGATGTTAGAGTCCACAAGGACTCACGCACGTCGGAGGAGGAGACCCGCCGACTGTGGAACATTGCTCATCTTTGGCCTTATTACACCTGAACCACCAGCACTTGTGTTGTACATATTTCTACCACTGTATATATTTTGATTAATATAATAAAGCCGGCATCCCTGATAATTCAGGGCCTCTGTTGTTTCATTTCTGAGTATCCGAGTCTTTATTGTCGATTCATAAGATCACTTGGGGGCTTCTTGCTCATTGAGCATAGCTATGACTACTCTCTTGATCCGGCTTGCACGCCTTGTTACAAATTACATGGGGGCTTCCTGCTCATTGAGCATAGATTTGACTACCCTTTGATCCGGCTTATATGCCTTGTTAAAATGACTTGGGGGCTTTCTGCCTAAGTTAAACGGTTACCAAAGAGAACTTGATACAATGTACAGTTCAAACATAGGTAACCTGCCTTGATGGCTTGTTAATAGGTCACTTGGGGGCTTCTTGTTCAATGAACATAGATATATTTACCCTTTTGATCGGCTTGGACGCCAAGTGTACTCACCAAAACTCTGGGTTATCCTGCCTTTGTATGCCTGCCACTCCGACTAGGTAAGCCTGGAATGACCCGCCGTACTCTTGACAGTCAATCTTATAAAGACCCTGAAATTGTCAAAGTTAAAACGGCGGTTGGTCATGTGAGGCATGGCTTACAGGTTTGAATAAAGGATTAACTCGGTGGCTGTGTAGCCCTTGAACAACACTTGATATTGAGGTTTGGCAGCCTATGAAAGCCTTGTCTTTCTCGTTTGTTGTTTTATTTGAACATTATTTGAGCTCGTATTTTTTTGTACCATATTGACATATGGTTTAAAATGATTTAGGCCATGTAGCCTTAATCCTTATGGCTCATATTTGAGCGTATCTGAGGTTTTGATAACCCGACCTAGCTTTGGACGATAAGTTGCCAGTATGCTTTGATTGTGCACCTGGAGTTCTGCACTCTAAGTTTTTTGGGTTGTTACCCTTGCTGCATCTCGTGTTCTAAGCTAGAAGTATGAACAAATCTCACAGGTATGTTATTTACTAGTTATGAGTATGCAAGGTTTGATAACCCGCCCTGGTTATGGACTATTTAGTCATTAGTAAGATTTTATATGGGACATCATGACCCGCCCTGGTGTGAACCGCGAGGGCACATGTTATTTATTTGTGTACATGGAGTATGATAACATGATCAGCGTGATTGATAAAATTATGAGCATAAGTAGCAGATCTTCAGCATCAGATTGGCGGCTCAAAATGTTATGCACATGAACATGCACGATGGCATGGTAGATCATTGTTTTTACTACCCTATTACACGGCTTTCCAAGCCCAAATGGTTCATTGTTTTTTCACGAAGAGCCGGAAGGCAGTATCAGAGACACCTTGTGGTTCAGTTGTCTTGGTCTTGCTGGGTTGAAGCTTCCAGTTTATCCAACGCCGGTTCTTCTTCTTCCACTGGCTGGAAATCAGGTGATATCTAATTGATGCCAGTTACAGCTTTGAATATAGCCTCGTCATCTATGAGCGTGGAGGGACCAATGTCAGGGGCAAAGTGTGCTAATGTGTTGGAGGAATCAGGTCCATGACTGGATAAACCGGTGCTTTCAATTTTTCATTTTGAGCGGTATAAGCCGCCTGATACTTGGGGAGCTCAGATTCTTCAGCCATCTTGCTTGTGAAAGGTTGCATCTCCCTTACAATTTTAGTGAAGTCCTCTGAAGTGAAGGGAGACCCATGTTCTTTTAAGCTTGGGCAGCTAGTAGCCAACTCCTCCGGATCAAGCTCTGCCTGCCATGCTTTGGCCCGGCTCAGGGCAGTGATGGCGCCAGCCCTGGCAGCTGACCATTTTATTTCTTCTAACCTTTGGGGTACAACTGAGAGCTTGTTCAGAGTTTCTCTGGTGAGAGTAGGTGGTGGTATGGTATAAGAGACGGCAGATATAGCTCGTTGCGCGTTGGTGTACAATTGTTCCACAAGAGTGTAGGCGGCTTCCAGCTTCATGTGCATGTCTGAGCCAAAGTGGGAAATCCTGGAGCCTGCATTACCAAAGATATTGATAAACCGGCTGCATGGTTGTTCAACATTGATGATGAAAGATTGAGGTACAATATTACTTACCAAAGCTGGTAGTTGTCATGTTATTGATTTCTTGCTTCAAGCCGGATAACTCATCAGTCACCGGCTTAAGGGCAGCTTCAACATAATCCGCTCTTTTCAATAGAGCTGCCTTCTCGGTGTCCCGGCCGGTTCTCTGTGTTCTGAAATCCCTCTTCAGCTTCTCAATGTTTTCTAAGGTGGTTTTCAGCTCTGACTTGGCCTTTGAAGTTTCTGATTGTTGGGACTGGGTATTTTTCCTCAGATCTGCCACTTGATATTCTTTCATATTTAATTCAGCCTACAAGATAAGGCGAGTCAGCATCAATACATGGTTATGATAATCACCTTATTTGAAGTCCCAAGCATAATACAAGTATTTTACTTGGCACTTAGGGGCTAATGTACATTGCTCTTTTGGAAGACAACTTTATGATGACCCAAACTACATTTCTATGACTATAGCCGGTTCATGGGGGCTACATATTTGGAGTTTATTCATAAATATGGTGATAAGTCCCGGCTTATCCATGCTAATTAAGCCGGCCCTTGGGGGCTACATGTGCGAAATTGCGCACTACTATTTGAAGTCCCGACTTAACTTTCCAGTTTAAGCCGGCCCTTGGGAGCTACATGTGTGACATTGGGCACTACTATTTGAAGTCCCAGCTTAACTTTCCAATTTAAGTCACCCCTTGGGGAGTACTCGTTTTGATTCAGCAGATACAAATTGTTATGACATGTCTACAAGATCAACCAGGATATTTAAGTCTACAACATATTCAAGTTTTTCATATTCAGTAGACTTGGCGGCTGCCAGATATATACTTATATAAGAAGTTTTTGTTAGTTCTTACCTCAAAGTGCTCCTTCATGAGGTTAACCAAGCCGGCTTCAAAGTCTCGGCTGGTGTGAAGGCGGTTTAGATAACCTGCGTGAATCTCATGGGCATTGAATTGAGCATAGCTCTCCACATCCAGTTTCCACTTGCCCTTATCAACAGCTGAAATTTCTTCTTTGGCACTATGCTTGGATAAGACGGTGGGGTTGCCTGGTGTTGTATAAGCCATCCTAGTGACCATTACGTCTTCAGTCTCTTGAGCCGGCTGAGCGGGACTGGGCGGCTTAGCATTCTCTAGGTCAACCTTCATGGAGTCCTGATGTCTACTACGCAACCTTCTTCTTGTAGACATTGTTCGGCCTCCAAGTGCAGAGGTTTGCAGGACAGTAGCAAATTTCCCTCAAGTGGATGACCTAAGGTTTATCAATCCATGGGAGGCGTAGGATGAAGATGGTCTCTCTCAAGCAACCCTGCAACCAAATAACAAGAGTCTCTTGTGTCCCCAACACACCCAATACAATGGTAAATTGTATAGGTGCACTAGTTCGGCGAAGAGATGGTGATACAAGTGCAATATGGATGGTAGATATAGGTTTTCGTAATCTGAAAATATAAAAACAGCAAAGTAACAAGTGGTAAAAGTGAGCGTAAACGGTATTGCAATGGTAGGAAACAAGGCCTAGGGTTCATACTTTCACTAGTGCAAGTTCTCTCAACAATAATAACATAATTGGATCATATAACTATCCCTCAACATGCAACAAAGAGTCACTCCAAAGTCACTAATAGCGGAAAACAAATGAAGAGATTATGGTAGGGTACGAAACCACCTCAAAGTTATCCTTTCCAATCAATTCGTTGGGCTATTCCTGTAAGTGTCACAAACAGCCCTAGAGTTCGTACTAGAATAACACCTTAAGATACAAATCAACCAAAACCCTAATGTCACCTAGATACTCCAATGTCACCTCAAGTATCCGTGGGTATGATTATACGATATGCATCACACAATCTCAAATTCATCTATTCAACCAACACATAAAACCTCAAAGAGTGCCCCAAAGTTTCTACCGGAGAATCACGACGAAAACGTGTGCCAACCCCTATGCATAGGTTCATGGGCAGAACCCGCAAGTTGATCACCAAAACATACATAAAGTGAATCACGTGATATCCCATTATCACCACAGATACGCATGGCAAGACATACATCAAGCGTTCTCAAATATTTAAAGACTCAATCCAACAAGATAACTTCAAAGGGAAAACTCAATCCATTACAAGAGAGTACAGGGGGAGAAGAAACATAAGATCCAACTATAATAGCAAAGCTCGCGATACATCAAGATCGTGCCAAATCAAGAACACGAGAGAGAGAGATCAAACACATAGCTACTGGTACATACCCTGAGCCCCGAGGGTGAACTACTCCCTCCTCATCATGGAGAGCGCCGGGATGATCAAGATGGCTACCGGTGAGGGTTCCCCCCTCCGGCAGGGTGCCGGTACAGGGTCCCGATTGGTTTTTGGTGGCTACAGAGGCTTGCGGCGGCGGAACTCCTGATCTATTCTCCGTTCTGGAAGTTTTAGGGTATGTGAGTATATATGGGTGCAGGAAGTACGTCGGTGGAGCTTCGGGGGGCCCACGAGGCAGGGGGCACGCCCCCACCCTCGTGAGCACCTCCCTTCACTCCTGACGTGGGGTCCAAGTCCATCCAGTAGCTTTCCTTCCAAAAATAACTTCTCCAGTTGATTTCTTTCCGTTTCAACTCCGTTTGATATTCCTTTTCTTCGAAACACTGAAATAGGCAAAACAAACAGCAAATCTGGGCTGGGCCTCCGGTTAATAGGTTTTTCCCAAAAATAATATAAAAGTGGAAAATAAAGCCCAATGTTGCCCAAAATAGTAGATAATATAGCATGGAGCATTAAAAAATTATAGATACGTTGGAGACGTATCAAGCATCCCCAAGCTTAATTCCTGCTCGTCCTCGAGTAGGTAAATGCTAAAAAAGATAATTTTTTGATGTGGAATGCTAGTTGGCATAATTTCAATGTAATTCTTCTTAAATTGTGATATGAATATTCAGATCCGAAAGATTCAAGACAAAAGTTCATATTAACATAAAAATAATAATACTTCAAGCATACTAACTAAGCAATTATGTATTCTCAAAATAACATGGCCAAAGAAAGTTCATCCCTACAAAATCATATAGTTTAGTCATGCTCCATTTTTGTCACACAAGAATGCTCTCATCATGCACAACCCCGATGACAAGCCAAGCAATTGTTTCATACTTTAGTAATCTCAAACTTTATAAACTTTCACGCAATACATGAGCGTGAGCCATGGATATAGCACTATGGGTGGAATAGAATATGATGATGGGGGTTATGTGGAGAAGACAAAAAAGGAGAAGGTCTCACATCAATGAGGCTAATCAATGGGCTATGGAGATGCCCATCGATTGATGTTAATGCAAGGAGTAGGGATTGCCATGCAACGGATGCACTAGAGCTATAAATGTATGAAAGCTCAACAAAAGAAACTAAGTGGGTGTGCATCCAACTTTCTTGCTCACGAAGACCTAGAGAATTTGAGGAAGCCCATCGTTGGAATATACAAGCCAAGTTCTATAATGAAAATTTCCCACTAGTATATAAAAGTGAAAAAACAAGAGACTCTCTATCATGAAGATTATGGTGCTACTCTGAAGCACAAGTGTGGGAAAAAAGGATAGTAGCATTGCCCCTTTTTATTTCTTTTTTCTTTTTTTGGGCCTTTTTTTCTTTGGCCTTTCTCTTTTTTTATTGGGACAATGCTCTATTGAATGATGATCATCACACTTCTGTTTATTTACAACTCAATGATTACAACTCGATACTAGAACAAAGTATGACTCTATATGAATGCCTCCGGCGGTGTACCGGGATATGCAATGAACCAAGTGTGACATGTATGAAAGAATTATGAACGGTGGCTTTGCCACAAATACTATGTCAACTACATGATCATGCTAAACAATATGACAATGATGATTGTGTCATGAACAGAATGGTGGAAAGTTGCATGGCAATATATCTCGGAATGGCTATGGAAATGCCATAATAGGTAGGTATGGTGGCTGTTTTGAGGAATATATAAGGAGGTTTATGTGTGAAAGAGCGTATCATATCACGGGGTTTGGATGCACCGACGAAGTTTGCACCAACTCTCAATGTGAGAAAGGGCAATGCACGGTACCAAAGAGGCTAGCAATGATGGAAGGGTGAGAGTGCGTATAATCCATGGACTCAACATTAGTCATAAAGAACTCACATACTTATTGCAAAAATCTACAAGCCATAAAAAACCATAGCACTACGCGCATGCTCCTAGGGGGATAGATTGGTAGGAAAAGACCATCGCTCGTCCCCGACCGCCACTCATAAGGAAGACAATCAAATAACAACTCATGTTTCAAATTTGTTACATAACGTTTACCATACGTGCATGCTACGGGACTTGCAAACTTCAACACAAGTATTTCTCAAATTCACAACTACTCAACTAGCTCGACTTTAATATCACTACCTCCATATCTCAAAACAATCATCAAGCATCAAACTTCTCTTACTATTCAACACACTCATAAGAATTCTTACAAATCTTGTATGCTTAGCATATTAGGATTATTTAAGAAAATTACCATGATATTTAAGACTCTCAAAATAATATAAGTGAAGCATGAGAGTTCATATATTTCTTCAAAATAAAACTACCACCATGCTCTAAAAGATATAAGTGAAGCACTAGAGCAAACAACAAACTACTCCGAAAGATATAAGTGAAGATCAATGGGTAGTTTAATAATTATGCCACTATGTGAAGACTCTCCTATTTTAAGAATTTCAGATCTTGATATTTTATTCAAACATCAAGCAAAGCTAAAGAAAATAAAATGACGCTCCAAGCAAAACACATATCATGTGGTGAATAAAAATATAGCTCCAAGTAAAGTTACCGATGAACGAAGACGAAAGAGGGGATGCCTTTCGGGGCATCCCCAAGCTTAGGCTCTTGATTATACTTGAATATTACCTTGGGGTTCCTTGGGAATCCCCAAGTTTAGGCTCTTGCCACTCCTTATTCCATAGTCCATCGAAGCTTTACCCAAAACTTGAAAACTTCACAACACAAAACTTAATAGAAAACTCGTGAGCTCCATTAGCGAAAGAAAACAAAACACCACTTCAAGGTACTGTAATGAACTCATTCTTTATTTATATTGTTGTTAAACCTACTGTATTCCAACTTCTCTATGGTTTATAAACTATTTTACTAGCCATAGAGTCATCAAAATAAGCAAACAACACACGAAAAACAGAATCTGTCAAAAACAGAACAGTCTGTAGTAATCTGTAACTAACGCAAACTACTGTAACTCCAAAAATTCTAAAATAAATTGGTGGACCTGAGGAATTTTTCTAGTAATCATTTACAAAAGGAATCAACTAAATATCACCCTCCAGTAAAAAGTTTTAGCTAATCTCGTGAGCGCTAAAGTTTCTGTTTTTTACAGCATGATCATAAAGACTTCACCCAAGTCTTCCCAAAGGTTCTACTTGGCACAAACACTAATTAAAAACACAAAACCACATCTAAACAGAAACTAGATGGATTATTTATTCCTAAACAGAACCAAAAAACAATAAACTAAAATAAAATTGGGTTGCCTCCCAACAAGCGCTATCGTTTAACGCCCCTAGCTAGGCATGATGATTTCAATGATGCTCACATAAAAGATAAGAATTGAAACATAAAGAGAGCATCATGAAGAATATAAATAGCACATTTAAGTCTAACCCACTTCCTATGCATAGGGATTTTGTGAGCAAACAACTTATGGGAACAATAATCAGCTAGCATAGGAAGGCAAAACAAGCATAACTTCAAAACTTTAAGCACATAGAGAGGAAACTTGATATTATTGCAATTCCTACAAGCATATGTTCCTCCCTCATAATAATTTTCAGTAGCATCATGAATGAATTCAACAATATAACCAGCACCTAAAGCATTCTTTTCATGATGTACAAGCATAGAATTTTTATTAATCTCCACATAAACAAATTTCTTCTCATGAATAGTAGTGGGAGCAAACTCAACAAAACAAATATCACGTGATTGAAAATTAAGATCAAGATGACAAGTTTCATGGTTATAATTATTCTTTAAAGCATACGTGTCATCACAATAATCATCATAGATAGGAGGCATGCTTTCATCATAGTAAATTTGCTCATCAAAGCTTGGGGGACAAAAAATATCATCTTCATCAAACATAGCTTCCCCAAGCTTGTGGCTTTGCATATAATTAGCATCATGGATATTCAAGGAATTCATACTAACATCATTTCAAACATGCTCATCATTCAAAGATTTAGTGCCAAACATTTTAATGCATTTTTCTTCTAACACTTTGGCACAATTTTCCTTACCATCATACTCACGAAAGATATTAAAAAGATGAAGCGTATGAGGTAAACTCAATTCCATTTTTTGTTTCCTTTTATAGACTAAACTAGTGATAAAACAAGAAACAAAAATATTCGATTGCAAGATCTAAAGATATACCTTCAAGCACTCACCTCCCCGGCAACGGCGCCAGAAACTGCTTGATGTCTACTACGCAACCTTCTTCTTGTAGACGTTGTTGGGCCTCCAAGTGTAGAGGTTTGTAGGACAGTAGCAAATTTCCCTCAAGTGGATGACCTAAGGTTTATCAATCCGTGGGAGGCGTAGGATGAAGATGGTCTCTCTCAAGCAACCCTGCAACCAAATAACAAGAGTCTCTTGTGTCCCCAACACACCCAATACAATGGTAAATTGTATAGGTGCACTAGTTCGGCGAAGAGATGGTGATACAAGTGCAATATGGATGGTAGATACAGGTTTTCGTAATCTGAAAATATAAAAACAGCAAGGTAACAAGTGGTAAAAGTGAGCGTAAACGGTATTGCAATGGTAGGAAACAAGGCCTAGGGTTCATACTTTCACTAGTGCAAGTTCTCTCAACAATAGTAAAATAATTGGATCATATAACTATCCCTCAACATGCAACAAAGAGTCACTCCAAAGTCACTAATAGCGGAAAACAAACGAAGAGATTATGGTAGGGTACGAAACCACCTCAAAGTTATTCTTTCCAATCAATCCGTTGGGCTATTCCTATAAGTGTCACAAACAGCCCTAGAGTTCATACTAGAATAACACCTTAAGATACAAATAAACCAAAACCCTAATGTCACCTAGATACTCCAATGTCACCTCAAGTATCCGTGGGTATGATTATACGATATGCATCACACAATCTCAAATTCATCTATTCAACCAACACATAAAATCTCAAAGAGTGCCCCAAAGTTTCTACCAGAGAATCACGACGAAAACGTGTGCCAACCCCTATGCACAGGTTCATGGGCGGAACCCGCAAGTTGATCACCAAAACATACATCAAGTGAATCACGTGATATCCCATTGTCACCACAGATACGCACGGCAAGACATACATCAAGTGTTCTCAAATCTTTAAAGACTCAATCCAATAAGATTACTTCAAAGGGAAAAATCAATCCATTACAAGAGAGTAGAGGGGGAGAAGAAACATAAGATCCAACTATAATAGCAAAGCTCGCGATACATCAAGATCGTGCCAAATCAAGAACATGAGAGAGAGAGATCAAACACATAGTACTCGTACATACCCTCAGCCCCGAGGGTGAACTACTCCCTCCTCGTCATGGAGAGCGCCGGGATGATGAAGATGGCCACCGGTGAGGGTTCCCCCCCTCCGTTAGGGTGCCGGAACAGGGTCCCGATTGGTTTTTGGTGGCTACAGAGGCTTGCGGCGGCGGAACTCCCGATCTATTCTCCGTTCTGGAAGTTTTAGGGTATGTGAGTATATATGGGTGCAGGAAGTACGTCAGTGGAGCTTCGGGGGGGCCCACGAGGCAGGGGGCGTGCCCCCACCCTCGTGAGCACCTCCCTTCACTCCTGACGTGGGGTCCAAGTCCATCCGGTAGCTTTCCTTCCAAAAATAACTTCTCCAGTTGATTTCGTTCCGTTTCGACTCTGTTCGATATTCCTTTTCTTCGAAACACTAAAATGGGCAAAAAACAGCAAATCTGGGCTGGGCCTCCGGTTAATAGGTTAGTCCCAAAAATAATATAAAATTGGAAAATAAAGCCCAATATTGCCCAAAACAGTAGATAATATAGCATGGAGCAATCAAAAATTATAGATACGTTGGAGACGTATCAAGTCCATGGTGACATGGTGCTCCTCTGGCGGCGGATCGTCCATGGCTGCTTCATAGGTTTGATGCAAAGATTCAGAAATTGTCTGTTTCTCCAGGTCAGCAGTTTTCGGGTCTTCAGCCAGCTTACTCACTTTCAGGTCCTTGCTAGGTTTGGCCATAACACTGAAAGTAAAAACACATGATGAGATTAGTATATCAATTGAGTAAAGTGTTGAAGCAAGCACGCTTAAGTGTTTTCACCAAGGACCGGTCTTGAACAGAGGAACCTAAGTCCTAGTGGAATCACCAGATGAGTGAGAGGTTCCCTGATAGTTTGAATCAGAAGGGTTAAGAGGTTGTCGAATAAGGCCCGCCTTGGGAAAAGCTAAGTCGAAAATCTGTCAAACCTCTGGACGACGCTTGCGAGGAGCTGGCGTGTTGGGTAGGCCGGAGGATAGAATCCCACCTCCACGGTTTCGGGTCGTGCGGCGAACTTCGTGTCGTTGTTGCTTCAAAAGAAAGTTGGGATCCAAGTAAGCTAAAGGGTGAGAAAACCTTACTTTCTGGCTCGCTTGACAAACTTTCTGTCTTGGAAGAGGTTCTGAGTCGGAGGGAAGGATAGTTAACTCTTCACCATCTGCAGTAATCGATGTCAATAAGATGAATAAAGAAAGAGCCAAGGGAGTCAAGTTCTACCTCCGACTTGTCATCAAGAGTAAACGGGTCAATTGCATGTGTCTTCTTTTTGGAAGGCTTTTTGATAGACTTATTCTTGGTCCTGGTCTTCTTGGCTGGTTTATCCTGAAGTTTTTTGCTCCAGAAGGGGGAGTCGGCCTGCAGAAATTCAAGTAATAATGAGAAGGCAGATTGATAAATAATGAGTTATGTGAAAGTTGCTCAAAAAATACTTACAGCCGGCGGCTTGTTGAGGGTGCAGTAGGGGTTCAACCCCACCTTGCTACAAGTCTCTAAGCTCTCGTGAAGCAGAGTCTTAGTCATTTCGTTAATTTGTTGGTCATCCAGATGGATTGGATAATAACACAGCGGATCTTTAACATCGCCGGTATACTCGCACATTAAGCCGGACCGGCGGCTTAAGGGAAAGATCCTCCATGCGACCCAGCAACGAACCAGGTCGACTCCAGTCAAGCCATTGGCCATCAAGGCTCTGATCTTTGAAAATATGGGCATATATTTGGCCCGTTCTTCGGTGCTAATTCGCTCCGGGAGGGGATGTCTGTTGCTAAGACGGCTTTGACGGTAACCTGGTAGAGGATTTTCACCTTCTGGAGAAGTGTCTTTGCAATAGAACCAAGTCTGGTTCCAATCCTTCGGATGGCTAGGAGGTGCAACTACAGGAAATGTGGCTTCTTTCCGCCTCTGAATTGAAATGCCCCCTAGTTCTAAGCTGGGCCCGTCTGTAAACTCAGTCTGGCGGTTCAAGTAGTAGAATTCCCTGAACAGTTCAATAGTGGGCTCGTGTTAAAGATACACTTCACAGAAGACTTGGAAGTTGCATATGTTTGAAACAGAATTGGGCCCGATACCTTGAGGATGAAGCTTGAAGAAATGCAGCACATCACGAATTTTTTGAGCCGGGTGGGGTAAACCCTCGGAGCATATGATCAGTAAAGACAATAACCTCGCCTTCTTTGGGGTCAGGAGTGGTTTCTGTGCGTGGGACTCTCCCATGAATCACATTCTTCGCGGCTAAGATGCCCACTTGAGCATGCTCGTTCAGTGTTTGCTCGGGAGGCAACCCAGTTGCAGGAGGTGACATTTTTTGTCATTTTGTTGATGAAAGCCTAAAAAGGAAAATATTGCGGTTTAAGATTATACTGTTAAGCCGGCCAGTGATCAACAAGTAAGTACGATTAAGCAAGGCCAGTTCATAGGTAGAAGAGTAAGTGCTATAAAGATCAACATGGTTAAACCGAAAGCCAATGCCGGGTTATGCAAATTGTGAACATATACTGGCGGCTTAACAAGGGGACTAATGCTATATGGCGGGTTACGGTTTATCGTATGAGCCGCCCGCACGTTTTTTGTACAACAGATCTGTAAGTGATTTTTTGCTAAGTGATGGACAAACAGATTCCACAGATTGGTGCTATGATTGTGGATCTACAGCAGTTCCGAAAATAAAATAAATTCTAAACTTAAGGTGGCGGCGGTAGAAGAGCTCGTGTGCTAAGATGAGATCTTCTATAGAGAGGGTGTTTTCTGCTATTGAAAATGAATGCTAAAACTACTACCGCATAACTTTGATGTTGAGTTCAGATCTAACTATGTAGTCTAAAGAAGCGAGAGGAAGAACGGCGAAGAACTCCGATGAACTGAGCAAACCCTAGTGCAGATCTGATATGAGTCAAAGTAAGTACCTGGAGATGCTGATGAATAGTGGAGGGGCTCCACCTTTTTCTGGTCGAGGTCAGGCTGATGCAGTGGCCAAGGTTGATGCAGTCGACGGGGGCGACGGAGCTTCGGAGGCGTCGGTCGTCGCGAGGAAGGAGAAGAAGAGGCAGAGGCAGGGGTAAAACTGAAAAGGAGGACCCCTGTCCCTATTTGTAAGGAAGTGGATAGATGGCATGCGCGGGAATCAAGGAGGCTGAAAAATGATTATGTGGCTATGTGGACGCCTCAATTTTCGGGAGGTTCATTAAACATAAAGATCTGTTGAGAGGTCCCGGGCTTTGTGCGAAGTTAATGTGAAATGATGTCATGGCGGGTTAACACGATTCTGAGGTGTGACGTCATGACGGGTTAGAGTGCAGGAATACATAATTGACGATGGAAGATTCAACTAAGTCAAGAAGTGAAGATTGATGTGAACAAGTTCAAATCAACCTGGATCCAAATGTTGGGGATATGATTATTGGATATGACCCGCCCAGGAGGGGCCGGGTCACGCCACTGGTGGCTTAAAGATGAAGAAGCCCGACGAGGCCCAAGAAGATATGAAGATGGTGGTTCATGAAGCAGGCTTATTGAAAGCCCAAGACCCGGGGACGATTAAAGGCCCACGGTGTGAGCTGCCATATGGTTAACTTGTATTGTAAGGCAAGCTTAGTAGAAACCGAGCTGGTCACGTTTGTGTGAGCTGACTGGACTCTGTAAGCCGCTGGGCATCAACCTGTATATAAAGGGGTGACCCAGCGGGGGGTTAACTCAAGAAAACAACCCATCGAGAACTAGGTCAAGCGTATTCGCTCCCTAGTAATCGAAACCCACACAATACAACCTAAAGCAGGAGTAGGCTTTTACCTCATTGAGAGGGGCCGAACCTGGGTAAACTCTTTGTGTCCTTTGTCCCGTTTAACCCTTTCAAGCTAACCTAGTCGTGATGGCTCCACGCCTAAGTCCTTTTGCTAGGGCATCTGCCATGTTAAGTCCACGACAGGTCCGGTGTCACGACCACCATCCACCGCAGGCGCCGAAGCACTCTAGTATAACTCTGTTTATCACGTGTGGTTGTTAACTCTTAATCACGTTCAATGTATGCAACCAGATACCGTACATATGCATCAACCTAGCCAATGCATTCCACCAAACGCCAGACAAAAGTTCATTCCCTAATGCAGTCAACCTAATGTAGGCAACCAAATAATATGCAGAATAAGGTTTTCATCCTGTATTACCTCAACCAGGATCAACTGGGTCATAGATGCAAAGTGTCCAAAACCTATGCACGTAACCAAACTCATCAATGTATCTTCTCAACTCCCTGTAACGCGCCACGCAAGGGGACTTGGCGCACTCTATATAGTCATCCTATAGCTCCTGGATAGGGGTTCACAATATCTTTGTAATCATCCCGACTCAAGAAATAAAACAACTCCTAGAGCTCGAGACGTAGAGTCTTTACCTCTTCAGAGAGGGGTGTGAACTCGTAAAACTCTTGTGTGACACCTATGTTGTAGCTAGATCCACCCTTATTCCTTCCCATACCCCATACATTCAAACTTATTCCCACGGTAGGCGTCCTTCCTCTCGGCCTGCTCTCCCGCGTCCTACTACGATGATGCCGTCGTCGGTATCGTTCCTTCGGCCTGCTCTCCCACGTCCTACTACACTGACGTTGTCGTCGGTGTCGTTCCTTCGACCTCCTCTCATGCGTCCTACCACTCTCACGCCTCCATGGGCACGCACTGCATTTCTCCTCACCGTCCTCTGCCTTTGCACCCTTCTCTTTGTCCCTCCTCGCGGACTTCCCTGTGGCAACGGCGCTAGCCCTTGGTTCGTCGCGCCGCCGACGGGATTGCTCTCCCGCGACTTCGAGCTCGTTGCGTCGGACGTGGTGTCGCGGCCACCATCGACCGTAGGCGCCGAAGCATTCTGGTATAACTATGTGTGTCACGTGTGGTTGTTAACTCTTAATCACGTTCAGTGTATGCAACCAGACACTGCCTATGCATCAACCCAACCAATGCAGACCACCAAACGCGAGACAGAAGTTCATTCCCTAATGCAGCCAACCTATATGCAAGCAACCAAAGAGTATGCCGAATATGATTTTGAGTCTGCATTACCTCAACCAGGCTCAAATGTGTCACAAATGCAAACTGTCCATAATCGATGCACGTAACCAAACGCATCCGTAGATTATTCTTGGTCAAACCTTACTATTTTTATTTTTTTGCGGGGATGCTCAAACCTTGGTATTGCCCAAAACGCCATGAGATTATTTGCAGGATGCATACCGCCAGTATCATTGACCACATTTACTGCAAACTAAAAATGAATTAATAAAACCTTTAAAACTTACACCTAGCACCAATACATACACCGAGGTAGGTGTCTGCGCCGTACACCACCTCCTAGGTGAGCTCAAGTCTCACTCACCTCCTTGGATTCGATCGACGGCACTGTCACCTCCGACAGTAGCGACACCCTCCTGGCCATTTTATCATCTATCACTATCTTTTAGGCTGGTCACAATGGGGAGAAATTTAGGAGTAACATCACACACTCCAATACAACTTACTTATGTGGCACATATTTAATGAAAAGATAGGTGCTTGTGGTAAGACTAGTCATAGTGGGAGTAACTTAGCTAGTAACATAACACACTTCGAGAAAATTCTGCTTATGTGGCAAGCAATTAATAAGAGATGGTAACATAATATGTTACTGTAACATAGCGTTTTTCAAGACAAGATGAGTCTACGAGCTAATAAATGAAGCTATCTATGATACTACTATTATGTTACTTTGCATTATGAAGATAGTAACTTAGACTAGTGTCATATGCATGACACTATTCTAAGTTACTCCCCACTATGACCAGCCTAACTAGCTAAGTTACCGGAACATCACACATTCCAAGAAACAATGAGTCTCTAACCTAATAAATACGTCGTTGCATGACACTACATAGATGTTCCTACCCACTGTGGAGGTAGTAACATAGTTTAGAAAAGTGTGTAAGTTACTATCTTATGTTCTTGCCCATTGTGACCAGCCTTATTATACCATCTGTCTGGCTTTGTGTGGCCGTATCTATATGGCTTTTGCGTCCGTCTCACCGGCCGTTGCATCCGGCCCTAGACGAGCGCGCACCGCTGCATGGACCGGGTAGTTTTCTTCTTTTCTTTTTTTGTTTGAAACAGATTTCTTCTTTTCTGAAACAAATACAAATGGACGACGAGTTCTGACTCTTGGAGTGCATTTTGCTCCGTCGACGGCCCGGCGATGTGGTCGCCTGGTCGGAGCAGGTTTTCTACGATGGCAGTGTTGCTGGATTGTGCAGAAGTTGTTCGTGGATTGAACCCCGGCCGGCTTTCTTCACCCTCCATCGACCTGCATCTGCATGCATGCATCCGTGGCCTCGATCTTACTGTATTTTGGTCACTTGTCCCTTGTTGCCGTTGCTTGGAAGCATGCCTCCGCTCGGAGTCCAATCTTACATGCTCGGGCCCCCCGCTCGTTTCGTCCCTGTCAGTCGCTTTTTTTTTCTCTTACCTGGCAGAAAATTCCTCTCTCCTCCTATCCAGTATACAAAACGTTGATGATCTAGAAATGGACTCCATCATTCTTTTGACGTGGTAGAAATGCAGGCCCATGCAAATTAGACGGTTGGAAATTATATACAAAGTCCTTGTATTAAGAGTAACTCTAACGGGCGACCTAAACGGACGGCGCATTTGTCCGCTTTTTGTCCGTTTGGATCGGCCGCCCGTCCGGCGTCCGCCCAGTTTTGCATTTAGATCGGCAATGCGCACAACGCGCGGATCAATTTCATGTCCGTGTTCAACTTTTAAATAAAAAAGGCCCGCGGCCGATCATGCCTGCGGGCATGTCTCATGCCGGCACCATGCCAGAGCCGGCATATAATGCCGGCTTCAGAAAAAACCACAGTTCATGCTGGCGCACTCGCCAGCCGGCCGGCACACATGGCAGCACATAAAAAATGGTGGGACTTGAGTTCGACCACGCCATCGCGGCTCCTGTGGTCATGCCGGTACACCTGTCGGCATACAAAAAGATGGCCCTCGACGCCATAGATCACTCGTCGTCGAACTTGAACATGTCGGTCTGCATCTTCTCGAACCACGATCTCTTCCTTGGAGACAAGGCGTTGAGATCCACCTTCATGATCTCCACCCCGGTCATCATGCTTGCAAGAGCCACTTCTTTCGCTTTTGTCTTGGCGACGGCGGACGGCATTTCCTCGAACAGGTTCGGGCGTCCGGGAGCCCGCCGGCCGGCGTCTGTCGCGCGCGTTTCCTCGTGCCGCTGGACGACGAGCCACCGACCACCGGCGTGGCGTTGAGGTCGATGGGCGCGGGCGCGGGCGTGGAAGGCGCGACCACGCTCACGTCGGGTGAGCACTCCCCGGAGAGGCGGGAGGCCTGCGGGTAGACGTGAAAGCCAGGGACCGGGTTGCAAGCCAACGCGCGGGGTGAGTCGGGCAGCACCATCCGAGGAAACCCGACGAGCTGGTGCTGGCCGTGGCGACGGCGGCTTGGAGGACGCTGTGCTGGCTAGGGTTTACCCCTAGCATGTAGAGCGCCTCCCTCGTTGCCGCGGCGACGCGGGCGTTGGTGAACTCCTGCTGCGCGGCGGCGACGGCGGCGGCCTGTGCGGCGGCCTCATCCCTCGCGTCCACGGCGTGCCTCCGTCCCTTCCTCTTGGCCGACTCCCTTGCCCGCTGTTCGAGCGTCGGCGCCTTCTTCGGCTTGGTCGCCGCGGCGGTCTTGCGCGGGGCACGAGGCTTGCCTTTTACGGAGGGGGCGACGGCGCCGGACGAGGCGAGGGAGGCGAGGCCGGCAGCGGCGTTGAGGTCGAGGTCAATGGCGTCCTCCATGGCTGGTTGGAGGGCAGGGTCGCGCGCGGGCGGGAGCGTTTTGGGGAAAAATGAAGGGAATGTTGGTGGCTGCCACCGACCGGCGGGCCCGGGAAGAAAAGTAGGCGCGCGCGTCCGTCTCTTGTCCGCACCGACGCAAATCCGGCTCAAAATTGGGCCTGGAATGGGTCGCCCGCGGACAAAAACGGACGCGCGTCCGTTTGGGTCGGCGCGTTGGCCGTCACTTTTGTGCGCGCCGATCCAAACGAATGCAGGCGGACGAAATGGGTCGCCCCATTGAAGTTGCTCTAAATTGCGACAATCTAGAAAAAATTGTAACCAAGCAACAACTTCGGTAAAAAGGAAAATCGGGAAGAAACGAGTCACATGCGTGAGGCATGTAGTGTGGGCACAGATGGATCATGGGGTAGATAGAAGCCATGCACAGATGTGGCAAAGTTTAAATGTCAGTGGACGAAACACTGTACTGTATGTCCTAAAACCGGGACATAATGGCGCGTACGGTCGGGCGCTGTGGACTCCGGCCCCCTACACGACTCAGCAGGGTAAAATATTCCGGGCACTTGCCCTTGATTCGTCCGAGCTGCTGCTGCTGCTGCTTCCCCAGGCCCCACTGGTGGCGCCATTTATGCGGCACGCACGGGCTATCTGCAACCCTGCATTGCTTCGACCGAGCACTGAGAGCTGGGGCATCGTGCTTCGGCTCATCGGTGCTACTGTTTTGCACCAGCGTCGTCGGGCCAGTGAGTCTAATCTCCTCTCGGTCGCTAGCTTCTGCACAATTCCTTTTGTAATCTTGCTCATAACTTCGCAATCTCCCTGGCAAACCCAGGAAGCAGCTGGGCGCCAGCAGCCAAGCGAGACGAGACCATGCGTTCATTTCTGCACGGACATGCGCATGGTCGATGTGCAGGCCCGTCTCCCCAAAGGAATGAATATAGGTTTGTTTTAGCGGAAGAAAAGAAGCTGAAGCAGTAACTAGCCACTGAACGGAATAACAAATGCCATGTACTCCCTCCGTTCTCTTCAAAGAAAACAAGGCCTATATTTTTGTGTCGGGTCAAATGGGATAAAGTTTGATCAAGTTTATAGGAAAACATATTTACAACTACAATACCAAACAAATATAATGTACTCCTCCCGTAACAAAATGTAAGACGTTTTCAATGTCCTATACAAAAACCAAAAAAACTTTTTACATTTTTATAGAGAGTTGTAAGAGTTTATTCTATTATATATTTAGCGATACTAACTTCGTATTGCAGTTATTTATCATTTTTTCTATTAGTTTAGTAAAATTTGACTCCGTTTGACTTTGGAATTTTTTTCCTCAAATATGCAAGTTGTGTATCATTTCATTGATAGGTTGGGAGGAAATACATGGGTGAGTGTCTTAGGTGTCGTACACATAGGATGGCGGTACCTAAGCGCTACGGTGAGCAGCGAGGGAGGGAGGATGCTCAGCATCGCTAGTTACATTTTATGTTACAAGAATGATCCTATCGAACCCTTTGGCGCCGGCTCTTGCCCATAGTTTCACCTCCTGTTGTATGTCCTCGATGAGTTTGTTGTAGGAGGGTGCAGCATTGTCGAAGAGGGCTGCGTTGCGGTGTTTCCATATTGCCCAAGAGGTGAGGATGATTAGGGAGTTCAACCCTTTGCGGAGGCAGGCCGACACGCTAGCTTTGGCCGCCGTCCACCAGTCGAAGAATCCGGTGGTGCCGTCGGGTGGTAAGGTGGGTATGCGGCACCACGCCATGATGTCGTGACATATGATGCACGAGAAGACGCAGCCGATGAGAAGGTGGTGTAGGGTCTCGTTGTCTTGACTGCACAACTTGCATAGGGGGCCATGTGGTAGGTTGTGTCGTGCGCGCCGGTCAGCGGTCCAACATCTGTTTAGGGAGGCGAGCCAGAGGAATATCTTTGCGTTGGAGGGGGCCCAAGTCTTCCAAATGGGACGCCAGAATGGCGCAGTGGTGGCTCCAATGAATAACGCGTGGTAGGCCGACCGTGCAGAGTAGTTGTCGTCGTCGGTCCACTTCCAGGAGAGCTTGCCTTGCTCGTCGGAGAGCTCAACGGCTTGGAGCAGCCTCCATAGCTCAACATACTCGATGACAGCACGGGGGTGTAAGTTGCCGTGGATGTCGACGATCCAACCTCTGTTGTTGAGAGCCTCACTGACCAGGCATTGACTCCTGCATTGCCTCGGGATGAGGGCAGATAGGGTAGGAGCGATCTCGGGGATGGACCGGCCATTGAGCCAATGATCCTGCCAAAATTTGCAGGTGTTGCCATTGCCAATGGTCCAGGTTGTGGAGGTGCGGAAGAGCACGGATGCCTCGTGGTCTGACGGGGGGAGGAGATGTTTCCAGGAGCGGTCCGGAGCGGTGCGCTGCAGCCACAGCCAGCGGGCGCGGAGGGCAATGTCGGCGCGATGCAAGTCGCGTACCCCCATCCCACCGAGCGCAAGGGGGCGGCACACCTTTTGCCAAGATACGATGCAACATCCAGCTCGAGCATCTTTGTTGCCATGCTAGAGGAACTCGCGAACGAGTCTGTTGATCTTCATGAGTATTGCCGGGTTTTACGCCAACGCTAGCAAAATGTGCACCGGCATAGCAGTCGGGACGTGCCAGACGAGGGCAAGTCGCTGACCACGAAACAACACAGAGGCCTTCCAAGTAGCCAGCTTCTTGGCGAGCCTATCGACGAGCGGAAGGAGGGTAGAGGCCGGCACCTTGCGGGTTGAGAGGGGTAGCCCGAGGTATTTGATAGGAAAGTCCGCCATCGGGCAAGAGAGGGAGGCTCCGATGGTGGCGAGGTGGTCATCGGTGCACCTGATAGGTGATGCGGAGCACTTGAGGAAGTTGGTCCGCAGACCAGAGGCGTTGCCGAACGTGTCAAGCAACATTTTGATGGCAGAGAGCTCATGGGCGTCGGGGTGGCAGAAGATGACCACGTCGTCAGCGAACATGGAGATACTGGACGCGGCGTGGCGTGTGGTTAGCCTCCGGAGGATTCCTTGGTTTGTAGCGTGCTCGAGAAGTGAGTAGAGCTTGTCGATCAGCAAGGTGAACAGCATGGGGGAAACCGGGTCGCCTTAACGCAGCCCCTAGTAGTCCGAGGCTGAGGGAGAAAACTTATAGACATTCTTTTGGGAGACCGAGGGAGCAACATTATCTCTATTCTGGTTAGTAGTAAAACAAATCGCACACAAAAGTATTTCTGTAAATAAGTCACATATGTATAATTAAACTACTTATTAAGAAACATGACTTATAAACAAGGGTGGAGTGGCGAATTGAGCGTAGCTCATATGGTTAGGTTCCATATGGTGGAACCAATCCATCAGGCTTGACACTGGTGCTCATATTTTTCTGGATTTATTTGCCTTCTCGACGACGTTCGTTCAATGGAAGAAGACATTTTCGTCGACTACGAGGTGTCTGTGATGACTTCATCAATCTCAAGATGTGATATCGGCTCAGTATCTCGAACGATGTGTTTATAGGGGTGACTGTGTGCATGCGTGTATACGGGCATCCGCGGTCGTACAGTGTCAAAAAGGCAAACAAGATGTAGTAAGTATAGATTAGAGTAAGTACAATAGTGTAACGCCCCGAGACCGATGTGCCAGTTGTCCTCCCGTTATTCGCTGTTGTTGCTTTGTCATTTGCTTGCGTGTCGCATCTTGCCATGTCATCATCCGCACTGCATCATCATGTTTTCGAAACTTGCATCCGTCCGGGTTCTCTGAGTTCTCTCCCTTGTCCGTTCTGAGACCAACCACACTTGCACGCGCCCGCGGCATGTCCGAAATAGTATTTTATAAGTGGCCGGAAAATGTTCTCGGAATGGGATGAAAGTTGGCGTGCGGTGTTGTTTTGGTGTCAGTAGACCGCCTGCCAAGTTTCATCGCATTCGGAGTCCGTTTGACGCCCCAACGAATAAATATAGCGGCATTATAGCCGGTCTAACGTCGGACATTTTCGGTCTCCGGAAACCATGCCGGGTTGCATCTCCCCCCTCTTCTCTGAGACCAACCCGCTCTTCACAATCCGCCAGACCCAACCTAACCTCTCTCGTCAGCCCGCGGACCTCCTTGCGCGCGCGTCTGAAAGTTGTCCACCACCTGACCCGGACAGTCTTGACCGTTGAGTCCGGATCATCCCCTAACATCTATAAAACATCTCCGTCTTCTTAATTGGACTCTCTTTCCTAATCATCTCGACCGTTCGATTTTAATCGGAGGGACCAAATTAGTCCCTAACCAAAATCCTTGCTATATATACAGTCTAACCCTAGTACAATCCATTCATCCGTCGCCGCCGCCAGCCAATCACTCACTCGCCTCCCACCTCGGGATCCTCCCAGATCCAAAGCCGCAGCCGACCACTTTCCTGGTTTTCAGCGCCGAGCCAACCCCAGGCCCCCTCGATCCACTCCTCGCCCAAGCCCCGAGCTCCTCCTCGTCCCCGTGTTCGCCTCGGACCCCAGCAGGACGGCCGCCACCGACCTCCTCCGTTCCGTCCCGAACCTGCAGCTCCTCGTCCCCGTGCCCGCAGTAGCCGAGCAGGAGACCTCGCGCCCGAGCCTTCCCCTTGTCCAGGAGGTAAGAGCCCGAGCTCCACGATCCCTCCTCGCCGGCCAAGTCCCTCGCCGGAGCACGCCGCCGCTAGCGTCCTCGACCACCAGGCTGTGCCCCTACTCCCTTCCCCGTTCCCTTCTTTGCTGAAGCCCCTCTCTTCCATCGCCTCACATCTCTCTCTGTTCTCTCTTTCTCTGTCCACAGGAGCACCCCCGTGCCATGGCCTTGCAGCTCCTGCCGCCGCCCTGCTCCGTTCGTCGCCGTCTCCGCCAGATCCGGCGAGGCCTTCCATCCCCACCTTCAGATCTCCGCGCCGCCCCACCGGAGACCGCCAGCACCATCGCCGCCCTTGATGTCCACCCGCGCTGCCTCCCCTGCTTCTGCGCTCGTTCAAGCAAGGAGACGAGCTCCCCGCCGCGTGTTGACCGCCTGCTCGCCCGCGTGGGCTGCCGCGGCTCTAAGGCCCAGCCGCCCCTTCCGGCCTTCCTCTCCACCGCGTGGGCTGAGCCCCTCTGGTGAGGCCCAGTCCGCCCGAGATTCTGCCCAGTGTTGTTGTTTTTTCGTGCTGCGAATTTGTTAATTATCCAGAAAACTGCTTTTTTACAGATTGGACCCTAAACTTCAGGCATTTAATAACTCTAGAACTGTGCATCATATGTAAATAATGTATACATGTAAAATGCTTAGAATTTTGTCTAGTTTCATAATATCCAACTTTCATCTATGTTTAAAATGTTTAAATGTGCTGTTTGAATTAAATTGCATAAATAGCATGCTAAAATGATTTAATTCATAACTAAATAACCGTAACTCGGAATTTAATGTTTTATATATGTAAATAGGGTAGAAAAATGCCTAGTTTATCATGGTGCACTTTATTTTGCTGTTTAATAACATTAAAATGTGGTTTAGGACAGAACAGTACCAAATTCATAGTATGCACATGTGGGGATTACCAGAATTGTTGTTTGTTGTTCCGGCCTCATTTAATCTTGCCTAGATAGGTAGTTTCATTATGCTTCATCTCTTGCCATGTTAACCAACATTTAATATTGCTGAGTAGTTTAAACGAGATCGAACTAAATAACTTGTCGTGGTGTCTCGACAATATGCAACTCGTTGCATATTGAGCTCCACTTAATTTGTAGGATTGCTTGTGCATTTTTGCCATGACATGCTTCTTTAAACCGGACATGCATCATCCTTGTTTGTGCATCATGCCATGTTCATGTGTTGGTTGTTTACTATGTTGTTTGTTTGTTTCCGGGTTGCTTCCCTCGTTAGCTTCGGTTACGTTCCGGAGTCGTGAGGATTCGTTCGACTACGTCCGTTTGTCTTCTTCATGGACTCGTTCTTCTTCCTTGCGGGATCTCAGGCAAGATGACCATACCCTCGGAATCACTTCTATCTTTGCTTGCTAGTTGCTCGCTCTTTTGCTATGCCTATGCTACGATACCTACCACTTGCTTATCATGCCTCCCATATTGTTGAACCAAGCCTCTAACCCACCTTGTCCTAGCAAGCCGTTGTTTGGCTATGTTACCGCTTTGCTCAGCCCCTCTTATAGTGTTGTTAGTTGCAGGTGAAGATGAAGTTTGTTCCTTGTTGGAACACGGAGATGTTGTTCCTTGTTGGAACATGTTTACTTGTTGGGATATCACAATATATCTTATTTAATTAATGCATCTATATACTTGGTAAAGGGTGGAAGGCTCGGCCTTATGCCTGGTGTTTTGTTCCACTCTTGCCGCCCTAGTTTCCGTCATATCGGTGTTATGTTCCCGGATTTTGCGTCCCTAACGCGGTCGGGTGATTTATGGGACCCCCTTGACAGTTCGCTTTGAATAAGACTTTTCCAGCGAGGCCCAACCTTGGTTTTACCATTTGCCTCACCACCACCTACTTTCCCCTTGGGAGTCGCTCTCTCGAGGGTCATCTTATTTTAGCCCCCCCGGGCCAATGCTTGTCTAAGTGTTGGTCCGAACCGAGCAGCCTGCGGGGCCCCCTCGTGGAAACTCGAGGCCTGGTTTTACTCGTAGCTTGACTTATCCGGTGTTGCCCTGAGAACGAGATATGTGCAGCTCCTATCAGGATGTCGGCGCATCGGGCGGCTTTGCTGGACTTGTTTTATTACTGTCGAAATGTCTTGTAGCTGGGATTCCGAGACTGATCGGGTCTTCCCGGGGAGAAGGAATATCCTTCGTTGATCGCGAGAGCTTATAATGGGCTAAGTTGGGACACCCCTGCAGGGTTTGAACTTTCGAAAGTCGTGCCCGCGGTTATGTGGCAGATGGGAATTTGTTAATGTCCGGTTGTAGAAAACCCGAAGTTGATCTTAAATTAAAATACACCAACCGCGTGTGTTACCGTGATGGTCTCTTCTCGGCGGGGTCCGGGAAGTGAACACGGTGTTGGAGTTATGCTTGACGTAAGTAGTTTCAGGATCACTTCTTGATCATAGCTGTTCGACCGTGCTTTTGCCTTCTCTTCTCGCTCTCATTTGCGTATGTTAGCCACCATATATGCTAGTCGCTTGCTACAGCTCCACCTCATACCTTTTACCCTACCTATAAGCTTAAATAGTCTTGATCTCGCGGGTGTGAGATTCCTGAGTCCCCGTGACTCACAGATACTTCCAAAACCCAGTTTGCAGGTACCGATGAAACCGTGCAGGTGACGCACCCGAGCTCAAGGAGGAGCTCGATGAAGATCGTGTTCGTTGTGTTGTTTCGTTTCAGTGATCAGTAGTGGAGCCCAGTCGGGACGATCGGGGATCTGTGTAGCATTTGGGGTAGTCTTCTTTTATTTTGGTTCCGTAGTCGGACCTTGAGTGTATCTGTATGATGTAACGTTTTACTCATGTATTGTGTGAAGTGGCGATTGTAAGCCAATTATGTATCTCTTTTCCCTTATGTATTACATGGGTTGTGTGAAGATTACCTCACTTGTGACATTGCTTTCAATGCGGTTATGCCTCTAAGTCGTGCTTCGACACGTGGGAGATATAGCCGCATCGAGGGCGTTACAAATAGGATAATGTAGGCGGACTATAAAAGATGCCACATAAGATTTGTGTCTAGGTGGAGTAGAGGGGAGAGGAGAGAGAGAAAATACCTGACACTCTTCATATAACATGTCATTGGCTATTCTATTAATCATGCTCTTAGGCTGGCTAACTAAGGCTAACTCCACCGCACGACCCCAAACAGACGTCCGTTTTGGCCGGATTTTGTCTCTTTGGGGTGACAACGTGTTCGCCCATGTTCGCATCTATCCAATGGGTCATGGGTGCGCCCAGCGCGCGGCTGCACCCCAAATCTTGTCCGTGGTGGACGTGTTTAAAAAACATAAAAACTTAAATAAAATGACTTTAAAAAGTAAATAAACGCAGTTTAAAAAACTTTAAACTTAACTTAGGGTCCATGGTCACAAAACGGCCCAGTTTCACGTCAAACTTGACATAATTAAACATAAAAAAGAAAATAAAAAACGGCCGCCGCGAGCGTGCTCTTGCCCGTGCCCGCGGATGCCGTCGCCGTCACCGTCTTCAGTGGCTGCCGGCGTCGTCGTCGTCGCTGACGAGGTCGACGTAGGCCGGTGGCGTCCAGAGGTGGGCTGGCGGTGCGTGGTAGACGGGGACGGGCTGGACGGCGGGAGGTGCCTGCACGACCTCCTCCCGTGGCGATGCCTCCCGCTCCGGTGACCGCGGCGGAGTGACGCACCAGTTCACGCCCACGGCGGCGGCCATCTCCCGAGCAGTACACGACCAGCCCCACCCCTGGCCCACCAGGCCTGGGTGGAACGCGGCCACCGGCTCCTCCTCCATCGCCTCCTCCGTGGCCACCATCTCCAGCTCAGGGATGGCAACCTCGCCGGCGGCGGAGCGGGCCATCATCTCCTCGAGGCCCTCCCATTGGCGCTCATCGTGCGTGTACATGGAGTCCTCCATGACACGCGCCATGAGACGGGCCTCCTCCTCCGCTGTCATGCGAGGAGATGGGGGGAGATGGAGATGGCGAAGGCGACGGTGTGGGCGTGAGGCCGCGCACCAGCCTACGCCCGCGCTCCTAGGGAGCAGGCGCTGCGCGCTCCCGACGTGGCCGCCGCGGCCCAGACGCTGTGCCGGCGAAGAACGAGGCGCACCGCACGTCGTGCTCGTCCCTGAGCCAGGTGTCCCAGAGGACAGAGTCCGGGGCGTACCTGTCGTCGTAGTACAGGTCGTCGGGGAGGAGGCGGCGGCGGCGCTCATTCTCTTCACGGCGCGCGCGGCCGCTCACCGGGACCGGCGGGATCGGCACACAGTCGGCGGACAGGTGCCAGTTGTTGGGGAGGTGGACGTCGCTCCAGGGAGCGGCGTTCTCGTCTCCCAATAACGGCGGCACACCTCCGCGCGGATGTAATGCCGCTCGCGCTCGCCGGCGGACGTGGGGCCGATGGAGAACACGGGCGGCGCGGGGGCCCGGCGTGGTGGTGATGCGGGCTCCTCCTTCTTCACAGAGCCGGCGCGGCGCCCCGATGAGGAGTCGGCCTCGCGGTCGTGCTTCCCCTTGCGGTTCCAGAAGCCCATGGCTTCGAGGTGGCCGGCCGGCGAGCTCGAGGACGGGGAGGCTAGGGTTTCACGCTGTCGAGTTTCGAGGAGGCCACGGGATGGAGTGGGGCAGTGTGGACGACGACTGGTCCACTGGTTCCCCATTTAAGAAGGACGGCGACCTTCCACTGGGCCGATGACAGGTGGGGCCGGCCGCCCGTGCGCATTGATGTTGTCGGGTGGGAGGTAGGTGGCCGCCTCACCACGCGGCCAGACGCGGACGAGCGGCGCGTCCGTTCGATGTCCGTGGCGACCCAAACCCGGCGCAAGTTTGCGCTTGAAATGGATCGGTTCGGATACAAAACGGATCAGATGGGTCCGGTCCGTTTTACCCTAAACGGACGGGGCCGGACAGAATGGGGTCGCGCGGTCGAGTTGGCCTAAAGGTTGTTGTGCTAGAGAATAAAGTACGCAGGGATCCAAGCAAATAGGTCAACGCGATGAGGTTGACAGTGGCCGTGTAGCCGTAGACATCGATCGCTCCAGATTGGAAAGCGCATTTAACTTTCTCTCTAGCTGCTCGGTAGAGAGGCGTACCGTATATCATTTCCACGATTGAAGCCCTGCTTGGAATCACTCCACCCCGCTCCACTTCGCGGAGCTGTGGAGCTGGGCTTGAGCCGCTCTGTGAAAATGAGCTACAGCCTGCTCCATTCCAGAAGCGGAGTCGAGGGAGTGAAGTGAAACCGAACAGGCACAATATAGTGGTTGTTGCTTCGAGCCGTTGACAGTAATAGCGTCATCATCATGTTCGTGCATGGACTTTGCCGACATCAGTGGTAGCCTTTTTGGTGAGTGTTTGACTGTAGAAAGCTGCGGCGCCAAAGGATCCAATGGGAACTTGCGTACTTGGTTGTGTCCAGAGACCAAAGGAAACGATCTGCGCCATCAAAAGGCACGCGGGTTATTTGTGAAAAATGTTCTGCGCATTTTTTGACTGATAAAAATATATGATCTATGTTCTGTCAGACAAGTACGTAGTACGTACTGCAAATACTAAGAGCAACTCCAACGGGCCGACCCAAACGGACGGCGTTTTTTGTCCGCTTTTTATCCGTTTGGGTCGGCCGCCCGCCCGCTGTCCGCCCTTTCTTTAGTTTTGGGTTGGCAGTGCATCCAACGGATCGACTCATTTCATGACCGCGCGCGTTTAAGATCATGTCGTCGCCCTGGTTTTGACACTCCAGCGCTCAGGAAAGGTTCGCGCGCGGGGGGGAAAGCGGCCTAGTGCGCGCTGGTCTTGGCGCTCCAGCGTGCGGGAAAGGTTCGCGCGCGCCGCGGCCGGCGCTCGTTATGAAGAAGGCGCTCCCTCCACACTCTGTCCGCCGCCCACTCTCGCCGCCTCTGCGCCACCATGTCGATCCGCCGCCTGGGCGCTTTGGATTTTCACGGAGTCCGCGAGCGCTGCTCCGGCGCCTTGTCCTCCGAGATCTGGTTTCGTGAAAAACGTCTCATCCTCGGCACCTTCGACATCGCAGAGGAGGCGGCCCGCGCGCACGACGCGGCGGCGTGACGCCTCCGGAGGCCTCGTCGGGATATGAATTTTCCCAACGTGTCGAGCCAGCGGGAGCAGGATCTGGCGCCTCTCCCGCGGCTTTTCACCGACGAGGGTCGTCGTGTCCATCGGAGGCGGCAGTGTCGCCTCGCCATCGCAGAGAAGGACGCGAAAGCCTTGGTGGTGTGGTGCGGAGGCTTCCCGCAGGACATCGTCGACGAGCGCCAGTTCTACAAGCAATTGAGATTGGAGAGGGACGCGAGGAGGATGGAGCGAACCGCCTATCGGGAGGACAAGTGTTCGCGGAAGCAGGCAGCTCAATTGAAACTGAAGCTACGAGAAACGTCGGGTTGGAACTTTGAAGACGAGCAGCTTGCTGACGCCTACATTCAGACGTCGGAGGAGGACATTACCGAGTCGGAGTCAGAAAGCGACGAGCAGTGGTCTTTTTCTTTTATCTGTGTACGCTAGAACTATCTATGTATCCATTTTAATCTGAAAAAATGGCCGACGGCGTCGGCGACGTAGCAGGCGGGCGAGTGTGTGAATCCAATGTGCCACTGACCAGCGAACCCGATGAGGAAAGAGGGCGAGCGCTCGCGCGTTCGTCTTGTGTCCGCATCGACGCAAATCAGGCTAAAAAATGGGTCGGAAATGGGTCGGCAGGCGGACGAAAGCGGACGCGCGTCCGTTTGTGTCGATGCGTTGGGCCGATTTTTTTGTCCGCGCCGACCCAAACAGACCGCCGCAGACGAAATGGGTCGCCTCATTGGAATTGCTCTAAGGGTTTTTTCATTCAATTTTTTTGAAGAATTGCCTTTTGATTAGTAGGATTGAAATCAAGGAAAATTTCCATCAACTCAAACCTCTTTTCACAATTTCTCTCTTTTTCTCGGGGCATCAAACTCTCTCTAGTCCAAATTCATGTGGTTTGCTAATCCTAATGCAATTCAAGTGGCCATTCAACTCCAACCACGTATGTTTCTTATTTCTGTGTTTTTATTTCTGCAAATCAAAGAGACCCTAAGATTAATGGAATAAAAGCAACGACACGTAGGACGTATGAATTCATGCGTATGTTGTTGTATTTTTCCTATACCAAGTTGGGTACTCCAATCAGTGGCCACGCCATGAGAAAGGATTTGTTGCAGGCAGCGTCCTGCGCACGCACATTTGTACCACATGTTTGCATCAAGATTGGGAAAGTTGGTGGTCCAGTGCATGTGTTTAGGCCTTGATTACTTTCGGGGTTTATGCATGCATGCTTTTGTCAAAGTTTGCGTGCTCCACTCACCCTACCTCTCATGCTTTTTCATTTGACTTTCAAATTTTAACCTATTATATCCTTTGAATAAAAAATTCAATTATATTTCGTTTGCATATTCATGTTCCTTGCGTTGAGGGCTTTGAAACAAAACCAATCTTAAATACATTTCGACAGTTTTTAAACTTTCACCAAGTTCCAGCTATTAAAATTGTTGATAAGAATGGAGGATAAATTCATCAAGTTCAAATATTAGAACTTAAAACCTAAACTTTAAACCCTAAAAATAAACTTACGAATTGAGCTGATTCATATATAGCTTGGTGAAATTTGACAAAAACTTAATATTATGATTTACGATTATCAAGTTTGGTGAAATTTATAAGATATAATAGATATTAAACTCAAAGTCGTTAGAGAAAGCATGGGGGGTGAGGTGAGTGGAGCCCACAACCTCTAACAAAAGCGTGCATGCAGCCCCTCCCTTCCCAAGTAATCGAGGGCTAAACACATGAACGGGACCGTCCCTTTTGGAATAACGAGCCAAATGTGCAGCTCACCAAGTGCGTGCGCGTGCCGCTGTGTGCCCCTTCAAATTTCTTGCCATGCCACACAGTTGAGGACTAATTCAATTAGGTTGAGATGCACGAGCTACTCTGGCAACGCCTAGCCACGGGGGTGACGAGTATGGTGGTGAAAGAATATCTAAGAGAAATTTGTATCAATACACATATTTTAGGATGGTTATAATAAAAACAATTAATTTAGGTTATTTAACTGAGAGCTCATAAGCAAGAGATGAGCTATAAAAAACCTAGGAAACTGTCAAAATAGTCAATTGATGCAAATATGACACGTGGGTCCCATGTCTCATTGGTTGTTCATTGGGTTCAGCTCAATTTTAGCTTTAGTTGGTTTGCTACTCCAGCTCGATTTGGACCTCTCTCTCTCTCTCTCTCTCTCTCTCTCTCTCTCTCTCTCTCTCTCTCTCTCTCTCTCTCTTTGGAATTGCTTTAGATTTCTTGGAAAAGTATGGGTTTTGTTCTGAAATTTGGTTGAAAGCTATTGAACCTGCAAAGAAACATGAGGGGGAAAGAACTCAAATTTCCCAAGTACACATGTTGGTATTTTCAATTCAGTGATTTTTCACTATGGGGTTTGTGTCTATGCCTTTCATCACACAAGTGTTGTGTAAAACATTTAGAGAACAAAGATGGTTGCATGCATCATTTGATACAGAGGCCTCTGTCACACTCTCCTTTTAAAAGTAAATAATGTTTGCCATGTTTTTTGTGAGCGGTTTATAGAACCTTTCGCGGTTAATTTATGGGCGGAGTTGGGAGGGTCACTATCAATATTGGTTGACATATGGGTCATGTTGAAAGTGCAACTAATCCCTGGATGGTTTTGGTATTTTTTAACAACATATAGCTCATTGAACTAATACTTTTATAAGATAATCATTTCAGAAAGTTCAATGATTGGCATTGCATGGACTAGAGATGTGGAGGACCCCTCAAAATGCTAAGGACACATATTGGCTCAGGCTCAAGACTCTACATTTTCATTTTAGTGATCCAAGATCACATTGAGTCCATAGGAAAAGCCAATTCTATTAAAAGGGGATGAGGTGTTGCTTAATGGCTTGCTTGCTCAAAATGCTTAGTGATATGCTCCAAAAGCCCTCAACCACTTTCTCATATCCACATATGTCCCAAACCAAAAGTCAAACTCTGCCTACCGATTTGATCTATCCAGCGCCACCGAGTTCATTTGACATAGCCATAGCTAGAAACCCTAATCAGTTCGAACTCACCGATAGGGATCTCGGTCTCACCGAGATGGGATTGCAAACTCTTCGTTTCCCTTCGTAACGCTTCGGTCTAACCGAGATGAGCAATCGGTCCCACCGAGTTCGCAATGCAAACTCTCTGTTTCCTTTTCGTCACATTTCGGTCTTACCGAGATGTGCGATCGGTCCCACCGAGTTTGCCTGACCAACTCTCTCTTTGACTATTACAGAAATTGGTCTCACCGAGTTCATGTGATCGGTCTCACCGAGATTACGTTATGTCCTAATCCTAATGACATCGGTCCCACCGAGTTGACATGTCGGTCCCACCGAAAAGCCTGACGTTCACATTTTGAACTAAATTGGTCTGACCGAGTTTTAGTATTCGGTCCCACCGAGTTTGGTAAATTTTGTGTAATGGTTAGATTTTGTGTGGAGGCCCTATATACCCCTCCACCCATCCTCCATTCGGGGAGAGAGCCATCAGAACGTGCCTACACTTCCAGCATTCATTTTCTGAGAGAGAACCACCTACTCATGTGTTGAGACCAAGATATCCCAATCCAACCACAAGAATCTTGATCTCTAGTCTTCCCCAAGTTGCTTTCCACTGAAACCAACTTTCCACCAAATCCAAATCTGTGAGAGAGAATTGAGTGTTGGGGAGACTATCATTTGAAACATAAGAGCAAGGAGTTCATTATCAACACACCATCTATTACCTTTTGGAGAGTGGTGTCTCCTAGATTGGTTAGGTGTCCCTTGGGAGCCTCCGTCAAGTTTGTGGAGTTGAACCAAGAAATTTGTAAGGGCAAGGACATCGCCTACTTCGTGAAGATCTACCCAAGTGAGGCAAGTCCTTCGTGGGCGATGGCCATGGTGGGATAGACAAGGTTGCTTCTTCGTGGACCCTTCGTGGGTGGAGCCCTCCGTGGACTCGCGCAGCTATTACCCTTTGTGGGCTGAAGCCTCCATCAACGTGGATGTACGATAGCACCACCTATCGGAACCATGCCAAAAATCTCCGTGTCTACATTGTATTTTCTCCCTCCAAACTACTCCCCTTTACCTTCATATGCAATGATTTACATTCCACTGCTATACTCTTAGAATTGCATGTGTAGGTTGATTGCTTGACTTGTGATAAGTTGCTAAAATCTGCCAATACTTAAATTGGGAAAAGGCTAGATTTTTATTTGGCCAAGTAGTCTAATCACCCCCTCTAGACATACTTTCGGTCCTACAAGTGGTATCAGAGCTTTGGTCTCCATTTGCCTTGATTTCTATAGCTTTGGTGATCATAGCCTTGGTTTCACAACCTAAGAGAGTATGGCGTCTAGCGAGGGAAATTACCACCATGGAGGTCCCTACTTTGATGGTACTATTTTTGCTAGTTGGAAGCATAAGATGAAAATGCATATTCTTGGACATAACCCCGCCGTTTGGGCTATTGTGTGTATTGGCTTGCAAGGTGAATTCTTCGATGGGAGAGAACCGAATCGTGAAGCTACCACAGAAGAATTGAAGATGCTGCAATACAATGCTCAAGCTTGCGATATCCTCTTCAACGGATTGTATCCCAAAGAATTCAACAAAACCAGTCGTCTTGAGAATGCAAGGAAATTTGGGATACTTTGATTGATATGCACGAAGGTACCGACTCTATCAAGGAATCCAAATTGGATGTGCTTCAAAGTCAGCTTGACAACTTCAAAATGAAGGATGGTGAAGGTGTCGCTGAAATGTACTCTAGGCTTGCTCTCATCACAAATGAGATTGCCGGCTTAGGAAGTGAAGAGATGACCGACAGATTCATCATCAAGAAGATCCTAAGAGCCTTGGATGGAAAATATGATACCGTGTGCACATTAATCCAAATGATGCCCAATTAGAAAGATCTCAAGCCAATGGAATTCATTGGTAGAATTGTTGCTCATGAGATGTCACTCAAGGATAAAGAAGAGCTTCACAACAAGTGAAGTGGTGCTTACAAAGCCTCATATGATGATCCTACATCATCAAGTGAGAAACAAACCTTCAATGAAGAATTGATCCTAATGGTGAATAACTTCAACAAGTTCTACAAGAGTAGAAGCAAAAAAAGAAGTTCCAAGTCAAGGTCCCACAATGACAAAAGATCTTCTAGTCGTGAGCGTACTTTCTACAATTATGGAAGACCCGGACACTACTCCAATGAGTGTATGACTCCCTACAAAAGAAGAGAAAACTCACCTAAAAGGAGAAGTAGAAGAGAAGAATCACCTCCAAGAGAGAGAAGGAGTAGAGATGATCTTTATGAACGAAGAACCTCTCACAGAAACAAGGATTCGGAGAGAAAGGACAAGTCATCAAGGAGCTACACAAAACGAATACATCAAGCTCATGTTGGTGAATGGGTATCCAGTGATGACCCACAAGTGTAGGGTATCTATCGTAGTCCTTTCGATAAGTAAGAGTGTCAAACCCAACGAGGAGCAGAAGGAAATGACAAGCGGTTTCCAGTAAGGTATTCTCTGCAAGCACTGAAATTATCGTTAACAAATAGTTTTGTGATAAGGTAATTTGTCACGGGTAACAAGTAACAAAAGTAAACAAGGTGCAGAAAGATGGCCCAATCCATTTTGTGGCAAAGGACAAGCCTGGAAAAACTCTTATATGAAGGAAAATGCTCCCGAGGACACATGGGAATTATCGTCAAGCTAGTTTTCATCACGCTCATATGATTCGTGTTCGTTACTTTGATAATTTGATATGTAGGTGGACCGGTGCTTGGGTACTGCCCTTCCTTGGACAAGCATCCCACTTATGATTAACCCCTATTGCAAGCATCTGCAACTACAAAAGAAGTATTAAGGTAAACCTAACCATAGCATGAAACATATGGATCCAAATCAGCCCCTTACGAAGCAACACATAAACTAGGGTTTAAGCTTGTGTCACTCTAGCAACCCATCATCTAATTATTACTTCCCAATGCGTTCCTCTAGGCCCAAATAATGGTGAAGTGTCATGTAGTCGACGTTCACATAACACCACTAGAGGAGAGACTACATACATCTCATCAAAATATCGAACGAATACCAAATTCACATGACTATTTATAGCAAGACTTCTCCCATGTCCTCAGGAACAAACGTAACTACTCACAAATCATATTCATGTTCATAATCAGAGGGGTATTAATATGCATAAAGGATCTGAACATATGATCTTCCACCAATTAAACCAACTAGCATCAACTACAAGGAGTAATCAACACTACTAGCAACCCACATGTACCAATCTGAGGTTTTGGGACAAAGATCGGATACAAGAGATAAACTAGGGTGTTAGAGGAGATGGTGTTGGTGAAGATGTTGATGGAGATTGACCCCCTCCCGCTGAGAGGATCGATGGTGATGACGATGGTGATGATTTCCCCCTCCCGGAGGGATGTTTCCCCGGCAGAACAGCTCCGCCGGAGCCCTAGATTGGTTTCGTCAGGTTCCGCCTCGTGGCGCGGTGTTTCGTCCCAAAATCTTCCTCTTTATTTTTCTTAGATGAAATACTTTATATAGTAGAAGATGGGCACCGGAGGCCTGCCAGGGGGCCCACGAGACAGGGGGCATGCCCAGGGGGTAGGGCGCGCCCCCACCCTCGTGGCCAGGATGTGGGCCCCTCTGGTTGATTCTTTCTCCAGTATTATTTATATTCCAAAAGATGCTCCCATGAAGTTTCAGGACTTTTGGAGTTGTGCAGAATAGGTCTCTAATATTTGCTCCTTTTCCAGCCCAGAATTCCGTCTACCGGCATTCTCCCTCTTCATTTAAACCTTGTAAAATAAGAGAGAATAGGCATAAGTATTGTGACATAATGTGTAATAACAGCCCATAATGCAATAAATATCGATATAAAAGCATGACGCAAAATGGACGTATCAACTCCCCCAAGCTTAGACCTCGCTTGTCCTCAAGCGGAAACCGATAACGAAGAATATGTCCTCATGTTTAGAGATAGAGGTGTCGAAAAAATAAAATACGAACATGAGGGCATCATGATCATTCCTATAACAGCATCTTGATCATATGATTTCTTATGCTAAAGTAACAATCTATTCACAATGTCAAGTATGAATCAGAAACTTCATTGAAAACTAAGAAGCTATGATCTCGGTCATTGAGGCAATTGCAATTTATCATAACATCGGAAAGAGTCAATATAAGAACTTTTCAGCAAGTACACATACTCAACTATCATTTAGTCTTTCACAATTGCTAACACTCACTCAATACTTGTGGGTATGGAGTTTTAATCGGACACAGAGAAAGATCGGGGCTTATAGTGTTGCCTCCCAACCTTTTACCTCAAGGGTAATGTCAACAATAATAGTTCATGCTAACTTACATCCAATTGGATATATATATCAGGATCTTTCCAACACAATGTGCTTGCCAAAGGATAAAATGTAAAAAGGAAAGGTGAAGATCACCATGACTCTTATATAAGGTATAAGACAAAAGTAAAAGACAGGCCCTTCGCAGAGGGAAGCAGAGGTTGTCATGTGCCTTTATGGTTGGATGCACGAAATCTTAATGCAAAAGAACGTCACTTTGTATTGCCACTTGTGATATGGACCTTTATTATGCAGTCTGTCGCTTTTATTTCTTCCACATCACAAGATCGTATAAAGCTTATTTTATCGCACTAATAAATCATACATATTTAGAGAGCAATTTTTATTGCATGCAACAATGACAACTTACTTGATGGATCTTACTCAATCCATAGGTAGATATGGTGGACTCTCATGGCAAAACTGGGTTTAAGGCTATTCAGAAGCACAAGTAGTATCTCTACTTGGTGCAAAGAATTTGGCTAGCACGAGGGGGAAAGGCAAGCTCAACATGTTGGATGATCCATGACAATATACTTTATTCCAGATATAAGAAAACAAAATCCATTACGTTGTCTTCCTTGTCCAACATCAACTCTTTAGCATGTCATATTTTAATGAGTGCTCACAATCATAAAAGATGTCCAAGATAGTATATTTAGATGTGAAAACCTCTCTTTCTTTATTACTTCCTATTAATTGCAACGATGACCAAAACTATGTTTGTCAACTCTCAACAACTTTTATTCATCATACTCTTTATATGTGAAGTCATTACTCTTCATAAGATCATTATGATCTCTTTAATTATTTTTTATTTTTTTATTCCTTCAAGAACATAACAATATAACCAAGCCCTCGACTCAAAACTAATCTTTATTATATAGAGCTCACGGACTCAATTACATAGATGGATCATAAAGCAAAACTCGAAACTAAATCATACTAAAACTTTATTCTACTAGATCAAGATATTACTAAAAGGATCGAACTAAGAAAAAGGTAAAGATAGGAGTGTGATGGTGATACGATACCGGGGCACCTCCCCCAAGCTTGGCTGTTGCCAAGGGGAGTGCCCATACCCATGTGTTTATGTCCCCTTCTTCGGAGGTGAAGAGGATGGTGATGAGAAAGACAATTGTGCCTTCAGCTTTTTCATATCGTAATTGAGAAGAGCAATTTCCTCCTTTAGATCATCGACCTCCGATTCCAGCTTCAAGATCTTGTCACATAAATCTCCTTTGCTTTTCTGCCGAAAACAAGAAGGAATAGATCGGTTGTTAGATAGTTTAGCCATTTTAGGGAAACTAGACTTCTTGAACTTCACGTGCATATCCCCAGGTTTGGGTAGAGGAACATTCTCCTCCTCTGAACTGGAATCATTGATCCTCCTCAAATGAGCATCCTCCTCCTCATCTGTAGTTCGACCACAAGGAGATAGGTCCCCATAGGTCTTTGGGTCAGCAATGAGATGTGAGAGGTAGCTCTCTCCGTCGAAGTCTTGGGATGACATCTTGCTCTAAATCTGCTATAGAAACAACTCAAAACAAAAACAAATGATATTTGCATGGTACGGTGGTCAAAACCTTCGGGAGATTATATAATGAATTTATACCGACCAAAAGAAGTATCGTGCAAGAAAACGGAGTTCGGAGGGCACACGAGGTGCCCATGAGGCAGGGGAGCGCGTCCAGGGGGTAGGGCGCGCCCTCCACCCACGTGGATGCCTTGTGTCCTTCCCGGACTACTTCTTATTTTTCTATTTTCTTAAATATTCCAAAACGGGGAAAATTTGCTATTAGAACTGCTTTGGAGTCGGTTTACTTACCGTACCACATACCTACTCCTTTTCGGAGTCTGAAATGTTCTGGAAAGTGTCCCTTATGTATTCCTCCGGGGTTACGGTTTCAATAACATTAGTTTCAACATTTATGGGATTACCTGAGATATAATGTTTGATGCTTTGACCGTTCACCACCTTAGGATTTGTGCCTTCGAAGTTGTTGATTTTTATGGCACCGGAACGATAGACCTCCTCGATAACGTAAGGCCCTTCCCATTTAGAGAGAAGTTTTTCTGCAAAAAATCTTAAACGAGAGTTGAATAGCAACACATAATCACCTACGTTAAACTCACGCTTTTGTATCCTTTTATCATGCCATCTTTTAACTTTTTCTTTAAACAGTTTGGCATTCTCATAGGCTTGAGTTCTCCATTCATCAAATGAGCTAATGTCAAATAGCATTTTCTCACCGGCAAGTTTCAAATCATAATTGAGCTCTTTAATGGCCCAATATGCCTTATGTTCTAGTTCGAGAGGTAAGTTCTAGTTCGAGAGGTAAGTGACATGTTTTTCCATAAATCATTTTATGCGGAGACATACCCATAGGATTTTTATATGCAGTTCTATAGGCCCATAATGCATCATCAAGTTTCTTGGAACAATTCTTCCTAGACCTATTAACAGTCTTTTGCAAAATCAATTTGATCTCTCTATTACTCAATTCTACCTGACCACTAGATTGTGGGTGGTAAGGTGATGCAATTCTATGATTAACTTCATACTTAGCAAGCTTTTACGAAAAGCACCATGAATAAAATGTGAACCACCATCAGTCATTAAGTATCTAGGGACTCTAAACCTTGGAAGAATAACTTCTTTAAGCATCTTAATAGAGGTGTTATGATCAGCACTACTAGTTGAATAGCTTCCACCCACTTAGTGACGTAATCAACAGCAACTAAAATATGTGTATATCCATTAGAGGAAGGAAACGGTCCCATATAATCAAAGCCCCCAAACATCAAATGGTTCAATAACAAGTGAATAGTTAATAGGCATTTATTGACGTCTGCTAATATTACCAGTTCTTTGACATTCATCACAAGACAAGATAAACTTACGGGCATCCTTCAAGAGAGTAGACCAATAAAAACTGGATTGCAATACCTTATGTGCAGTTCTATCTCCAGCGTGGTGTCCTCCATAAGCCTCGGAGTGACACTTGCGTAGGATCTGTTCTTGTTCATGCTTAGGTACACAACATCTAATAACACCATCTACTCCTTCTTTATAAAGGTGTGGGTCATCCCAAAAGTAATGTCCCAAATCATAGAAAAACTTTTTCTTTTGCTGGTATGTGAAGCTAGGTGGTATAAATGTAGCAACAATGTAATTAGCATAATCAGCATACCATGGAGCAGTACGAGAAGCATTTATGACAGCTAATTGTTCATTAGGAAAGCTATCATCAATAGGTAGTGGGTCCTCAAAACATTCTCTAACCTAGACAAGTTGTCTGCAACGGGGTTCTCATCTCCCTTTCTATCAATAATATGCAAATCAAATTCTTGTAGCAAGAGAACCCATCTAATAATTCTAGGTCTAGCATCTTTCTTTTCCATAAGATATTTAATAGCAGCATGATCAGTGTGAAAAGTTACTTTAGAATCAACAATATAAGGTCTGAACTTATCACAAGCAAATACAACTGCTAAAAATTCGTTTTTAGTAGTAGCATAATTTCTCTGGGCACTGTCTAGAGTTTTACTAGCATATTGGATAACATTTAATTTCTTATCAACTCTTTGTCCCAGAACAGCACCTACAGCATAATCACTAGCATCACACATAATTTCAAAGGGTAAATTCCAATCAGGAGGCTGAACAATAGGTGCAGAAATCAAGGCTTTCTTAAGTATTTCAAATGCTTCTACACAATCATCATCAAAGACAAAAGGAACATCTTTTTTTAAGAGATTAGTCAGAGGCCTAGAAATTTTTGAGAAGTCCTTAATGAACCTCCTATAAAAACCGGCATGACCAAGGAAACTTCGTATACCTTTAATGTCCTTGGGACACTGCATCTTTTCAATAGCATGAACTTTAGCTTGATCAACTTCAATACCTCTTTCAGAAATTTTATGCCCCAAGACAATACCTTCATTAACCATAAAGTGGCACTTCTCCCAATTCAGGACAAGATTAGTTTCTTCTCATCTCTGTAAAACTCGATCAAGGTTGCTGAAGCAACTAAATCATCAAAAGAAGTTCCATATACAGAGAGATCATCCATGAAAACCTCAATATTCTTTTCACAAAAATCAGAGAATATAGCCATCCTGCATCTTTGAAAGGTAGCAGGTGCATTGCATAAACCAAAAGGCATACGTCTATAAGCAAAGGTACCGAAAGGGAAAGTAAAAGTGGTCTTTTCTTGGTCCTCTTTTGACACAGTTATTTGAGAGAAACTAGAATAACCATCTAGAAATAAAAAATGTGTATGTTTGTATAATCTTTCTAGCATTTGATCAATAAAAGGTAAAGGGTAATGATCCTTTTAGTAGCTTTATTTAGTTTGCGAAAATCTATTACCATTCTATAACTTGTAACAATTCTTTGTGGGATCAATTCATCGTTATCATTAGGAACAACAGTAATACCTCTCTTCTTAGGGACACAATGGACAGGACTTACCCACTGACTATCAGCAACGGGATAAATTATACATGCCTCCAAAAGCTTTAGTATTTCTTTTCTTACCAGTTCTTTCATCTTAGGATTTAACTGTCGTTGGTGATCAACAACTGGTTTAGCGTCTTTCTCCAATTTTATTTTTTGCTGGCATAGAGTGGGACTAATGCCCTTAAGATCATCAAGAGTATATTAAAATAGCAGCTCGGTGCTTCTTCAGAGTTTTCAATAATTTCTTCTTCATGCTCTGAAAGGTTAGCACTAATAATAACAGGATATATCTTTTTCTCATCAAGATAAGCATATTTAAGAGTATCAGGTAATGGTTTAAGCTCAAACACAGGATCACCCTTGGGTGGAGGAGGATCCCCTAGGATTTCAACAGGCAACTTGTGTTTCAAAATAGGTCCCTGTTTAAAGAATACTTCATCTATTTCCCTTCTTTCATTCATAAACATATCATTTTCATGGTCGAGCAAATATTGTTCTAAAGGATCATTATGAGGCACGACAATAGAAGCAAGACCAATAATTTCATCTTTACTAGGCAATTCTTTATCATGGGGTTGTCTATGGAATTTAGCAAAATTAAAATCATGAGACATATCTACCAAACCAATAGTAACAACATCCTTTTTGCAGTCTATCCTAGCATTAACAGTATTCAAGAAGGGTCTACCAAGTATAATGGGACAAATGTCATCTTGTGGGGAACCAAGAACAAGAAAATCAGCAAAATATTTAACTTTCCCACACAAGACTTCAACATCTCTAACAATCCTAACTGGTGAAATAGTGTCTCTATTGGCAAGCTTAATTGTAACATCAATTTCCTCTATCTCAGCATGTGCAATATCATGCATAATTTCTTTGTATAAGGAATGAGGTATTGCACTTGCACTAGCACCCATATCACATAAGCCATGAAAGCAACGATCTCCTATTTTAACAGAAATAACAGGCATGCCTACAATAGGTCTATGTTTATTTTTAGTATAAGGTCTAGCAATTCTAGCAGCTTCATCACAGAAGTAAATAACATGCCCATCAATATTATCGGCCAAGAGATCTTTAACCATAGCAATACTAGGTTCAAATTTAATTTTCTCAGGGGGTGTAGGTGTTCTAGTGTTACTCTTATGAACCATAGTTGAAGCTTTAGCACGATCTTTTATTCTAACACGGAAAGGTGGTTTCTCAATATATGCAGTAGGAACAACAGGATCAACATTATAAGTGATAGTCTTTTCTTCAACTTTAATAGGTGCAACTACTTTTACTTCAATGGGAGGATTATATTTAAACCACTTCTCCTTAGGGGGATCAATATGAGTAGCAAAGGATTCACAGAAAGAAGCTACTATCTCAGAGTCAAGTCCATATTTAGTGCTAAATTCTCGGAAAACATCGCTATCCATAAAAGATTTAACACAATCAAACTTCGGTGTTATACCTGACTCCTTACCTTCGTCGAGATCGCAATCTTCAGAGTTGCGTTTAATTCTTTCCAATAAATCCCATTTGAATTCAATAGTCTTCATCATAAAAGAACCAGTATAAGAAGTATCGAACATGGAGCGATTATTGAGAGAAAGCCGAGCATAAATTTTTTGAATAATAATTTATCTTGAGAGCTCATGATTGGGGCATGAATATAACATTGACTTAAGCCTCCCCCAAGCTTGAACGATGCTTTCTCCTTCGCGAGGCCAAAAATTATATATATAATTATGATCATGACGAACAAGGTGCAGAGGATAAAACTTCTGATGAAGTTCCAATTTCAATCGGTTGTAGTTCCATGATCCCATATCATCACATAGCCTAAACCATGTCAATGCCTTTCCCTTGAAAGATAAAGTGAATACCTTCTTCTTGATAACATCCTCGGGCATACCTGCAAGCTTAAATAATCCACAAACTTCATCCACATAGATTAGGTGCAAATCGGGATGTAATGTTCCATCACCTGTGAAAGGATTAGCTAGCAGTTTCTCTATCATACCCGAAGGAATTTCAAAGTAAATATTTTCAGTAGGTTGAGGAGCAAATCTTTGCTCTACTGCTTGGGGCGAAGATACCTCGAACAAGCCCCTCAAAGGATTACTTTCCATAGTAACAAGTGACAGTAAATTTCAGCACACTATATAAATTTTTCCTTACCAAATTCCACTTACCAAAGGCGCTTCACTCCCTGGCAACGGCGACGGAAAAGAGTCTTGATGACCCATAAGTGTAGGGGATCTATCGTAGTCCTTTCGATAAGTAAGAGTGTCGAACCCAACGAGGAGCAGAAGGAAATGACAAGCGGTTTCCAGTAAGGTATTCTCTACAAACACTGAGATTATCGGTAACAGATAGTTTTGTGATAAGGTAATTTGTAATGGGTAACAAGTAACAAAAGTAAACAAGGTGCAGCAAGATGGCCCAATCCTTTTTGTAGCAAAGGACAAGCCTGTACAAACTCTTATATGAAGGAAAACGCTCCCGAGGACACATGTGAATTATCGTCAAGCTAGTTTTCATCACGCTCATATGATTCGCGTTCGTTACTTTAATAATTTGATATGTGGGTGGACCGGTGCTTGGGTACTGCCCTTCCTTGGACAAGCATCCCACTTATGATTAACCCCTATTGCAAGCATCCATAGCATGAAACATATGGATCCAAATCAGCCCCTTACAAAGCAATGCATAAACTAGGGTTTAAGCTTCTGTCACTCTAGCAACCCATCATCTACTTATTACTTCCCAATGCCTTCCTCTAGGCCCAAATAATGCTGAAGTGTCATGTAGTCGACGTTCACATAACACCACTAGAGGAGAGACTACATACATCTCATCAAAATATCGAACGAATACCAAATTCACATGACTACTTATAACAAGACTTCTCCCATGTCCTCAGGAACAAACGTAACTACTCACAAATCATATTCATGTTCATGATCAGAGGGGTATTAATATGCATAAAGGATCTGAATATATGATCTTCCACCAAATAAACCAACTAGCATCAACTACAAAGAGTAATCAACACTACTAGCAACCTACAGGTACCAATCTGAGGTTTTGAGACAAAGATCGGATACAAGAGATGAACTAGGGTTTGAGAGGAGATGGTGCTGGTGAATATGTTGATGGAGATTGACCCCCTCCCGATGAGAGGATCGATGGTGATGACGATGGTGATGATTTCCCCCCTCCTGGAGGGATGTTTCCCCGGCAGAACAGCTCCGCCGGAGCCCTAAATTGGTTTCGCCAGGTTCCACCTCGTGGCGGCGGTGTTTCGTCCCGAAAGCTTCCTCTTTATTTTTTCTCGGACGAAAGACTTCATATAGTAGAAGATGGGCACCGGAGGCCTGCCAGGGGGCCCACGAGACAGGGGGGCGTGCCCAGGGGGTAGGGCGCGCCCCCACCCTCGTGGCCAGGGTGTGGGCCCCTCTGGTTGATTCTTTCCCCGGTATTATTTATATATTCCAAAACGTGCTCCCGTGAAGTTTCAAGACTTTTGGAGTTGTGCAGAATAGGTCTCTAATATTTGCTCCTTTTCTAGCCCAGAATTCCGCCTGCCGGCATTCTCCCTCTTCGTGTAAACCTTGTAAAAATAAGAGAGAATAGGCATACGTATTGTGACATAATGTGTAATAACAGCCCATAATGCAATAAATATCGATATGAAAGCATGATGCAAAATGGACGTATCATCCGGCTCCGAATCCGAGCATCACTTCGAGAGAAGTTAACACTCCCACTCAGAAGACACTCAAGATGAAGGTGTTGCCAGTCTAGCACTTGTGTCAACCAACTCCTATGACATATTTGAATCACCAAATGAAGGAATTGGAAGATGCTTCATGGCTAAAGGCCCAAAGGTATCACACCCCGAGTATGTTGATTTCAATAGTGATGAAGATGATTTGCTAGGTGATGATGATTTACTTGTTGACAACTCTAGTGATGAAAACTATGATGAACTTGCTATTAATCATGTTAATCAACATAAAGTTAATGACGATGATAAGAAGGAGATTGAGCGTCTAACTAAAGAACTAATCACTCTTAAGTTAGCTCATGAAACTACCTTAGAAGATCATCAAGAGCTTTTAAAGCCTCATGAGAAGCTACGCTTTGAAAAGCTCAACCTAGAGCAAGAGCATGGGTTCTTAAAAGCAATCAATGATGATCTTCGTAATAAAAGTTCTTCTTACATTGCCAAGCGCTTACTCTTGTCTACTTACATGCCACAAGTAAAATCCAGTAACAAGAGCAAGAAATATTCTTCATCTAGTAGTAACAATAATCATGCTAAATCCAATGTTGTTGCTTCTAGTAGTTCTCTTGATTCCACTAATGATTCTCTTAGCCAAGTTACACTTGAGCAAGAGAATAGCTTATTGAAGGGAATTATAGAGAAAGGTGTTTACAAGAGCGTTGCCGGAAGTAAGCAATTTGAGAAAATTGTACGCAAGCAAGGGAGGCACCGGAAGAATCAAGGTGTTGGTTTTGAACGAAAGTTCAATGCCAATGGAGTTGAGTGGGAAGAAGATCAATACCCCGAGATGAAGTTTGTTACTCAACAAGAGAAGTATGATCCTACTTCCTTCAAAGGAACACAAGCTCAAGATGATCTTCCACCACAAGACCACAAGCAAAAAGGCAAGGACAAGATTCAAGAGGAGATTGATGCATTTGAAGAAGCTCCCAAGGCCTTGGTCAAGTGGGTTCCCAAGACTACACCAAGTTCTACTTCATCAAGTACGACCACAACTCCAAGGATTCGCATCAAGTTGATGTGGATCCCGAAGAAGAACTAGAGAGTTCTTGAGGGTGACTCCGCCAACATACTTCACTCATATCATTTTGGCGAGAACAAGTGCAAACAACTTCCACATCTTGCATTAGTTCAAAGAGTCACAAACCCTCTTGTTGGTAAGACAAGGGACAAGGTAACCTAATGCTTTCATGGACATCATCGTGTGTGTACTTCACTCTATGTCTATGGATATCCTTGTTTGTTCCTTGTGGGACTAACCCATGTAGGTATTGAAAGTGCAACTCACTCCAATGGATTGCTCCAAATGATCTACATCAACATTGAGCATCCACATCTTCAACATCTACATGAAGTCATCATGGGCAAAACCCAAGGTAACTTCATCCCTCTTTGGGGGGATATCACATCTAGGTGGAGCTTTACTCTAAGAATTGATCTAAAGCAACTCTAATGGTGTGAACACAATAATGCTTTATGTAAAAGTGGTCACCCCACTTGTGCTTAAACGATGAGTATGACCTACGATCAAATGTTCTCATTTGACTCCTAAGTCAATATACTCATATATAGATGACCTAGTCATCGCCAATTGCTTGATATATGCTAGAGTGTTTGTTCATGCTTTACCACATATTTCATTTTCCATCTTATTGTGTGAGCATGTTGATTGCATATTTTTCTCATTCGAGAAAATCCATTTGTTGCTTTGATTGTTTGGCTCTTTTTCTTTTGACAAATGGATGGACAAGAATGCCTAAGAACTTCCTCTAGCTATCTATGATTTTCTCGTCTCAAACTCTATTCATGCTACATCACAAAGTTTGATCAAGTCAGATTCGAACTCTCTGGGTGAGGAGCACTCGGAGTCACCGATTCGTCATAGACTTTAACTTCCAAAACCTCTCTGTGTATTTTGGTCTGACCGATTCATCCCTTTAGTCATATTGAGTTCATTGAGTTGATCTAGGTTTTCAATCTCGGTGCAACCGATTAGAACTGTTCGGTCACACCGAGTTGCAGTAACCGCTTGCAATTCTACATCTCGGTGTCACCGAGTTGTTCCACTCGGTCACACCGACAGGGTCAGGATATATATACTCACGGGTCAAATTTTGGAAATTTCTCCGAAACCTTTTCGCCCGCGCGTGTCCTGCTCTGCTAACTCAGGTCACCGGATCATATCCTCATCGCCAGCGACCTCCCGCCGCTGGTCTCCGCCGCCGTCAACTGGAATCTTCACCGCCGTTGCCACCGTAGAGAGCTCATCGCCAAGTTAGGGTATGAGCTCGATCCTTTGTGCAATCTTTACCTTCGATTCTTAGCGCAAAGTCAATGCCATGATTCTTACCACATATGAGATTATCCTATCCAGCAAAAACCTTCCTTTAGATTAGTTTTGATTCGAACATTTAGGGTTAGGTTTCCGTCGAACTCATCTCGGACCGACCGAGTTGTAGAAATCGATCTCATCGATTTGGCTTAGGCCATTGCACTTGTAACTTTCGGTCTGACCAAAACTTGCAAATCGGTGTGAACGAGTTCAACTCTCAGTGAAACCCTAGCAATGTCGGACTCACCGAAGTGTGTCTTGGTCTGACTGATCTCACTAGTTCAGATACTAATATTGCTTCAGCGGCACCGAGTTTAACACATCGGTAGCTCCGAAATGCTTTCTGTGGAAAACTAAAACTAAGTTTTTGACTCAATTGTTTTGCAAAATCTCTGCACTTTATGATGCTCATCCACTATATCTCATCTATATCTATTCATAGGGTCAGCTTTCAGTTTGCAGTGTCAACAATATCTGATCAGAGTGATAGCCAGAACAAGTCTGAGGAGCAAGTTAACCTGAGTGAGGGCACTAGTCCCTCTGGCAGTTATGATGAGGTTAGCAGAAGCACCCCAAGCAACCTACCTAAGGCTTCTACTAGGCAGAGGAGAAAGAGAAATTCTGATTCGGAGGATGAAGACTATGTTGCTGCTGAGGAGGAGGTCAGCTCCAAGAAGAAAATTGTTAAGAAGGAATTTGGCACAACTGCTGCAACAAAGCCTAGTCTGAACAAGAAGGCTCCTGCCAAGAGAGTGCCCATGTCAAAGGCCAGAGCCTCCACTCTTGAAACCTCCAAATCAACTATTGGAGAGGCTGCTGGTGAGGGCAAGAAGAGAAAGGAAAGGGTCAAGAAGACCATGTTCAGAGTTATTGGAAAGCCCTCAATGAGGATTCAATCTGATGAAGAAGAGGAAGAAGAGGATGCTGCACCAGCACCTAAAGCTCAGAAGCTAATGGGGGATGCCATCAAGTCTGGGGCTGCTCCTTCAAAACCCAAGACTGCCCCCAAAGCTACTGCTCCAGCCATCAAGCCTGCACCAAAGAGGAGCACTAGAAATATACCAGCTGCTGAGAAGAACAAGGCCCCAGTGCCTGAAGTGGAAGAGGAAGAGGAAGCCCAAGTGCTCAGAAAGTTAAAGCCCAAGATCCCAGATCATGATGATACACATCCAGTGGCTGAAAACATGAAGATAAGGAAGGATGCAGGTCTCAGATTGTGGAGAAAATCAGACCCTTATGCTGTGAGGAGAAGGACTGCTGTGGACTATATATTTCACACAAAGGAGCAGCAGGACTTCTATGAGACAATTCTGTTGGATAAGAAGCCAATAGTGTGTGCATGAAGTGGGTAGATTTGAAGTACATTGACAACAATGAAGACCACTTCCCTGGAGTGCATGAAAGTTTCAGACTCAATGGAGTAGACATCTTTGTGGGTCAGAAATGGACCAAGTGGAATGATGAGCTCATTATGCAATTCTATTCAACAACTCACTTCTACCCAGATGGAAGGATTGTTTGGATGTTTGAAGGTACAAGGTACCAGTCAACAGTTGTTGAGTGGGCCAAGCTGATCAATGCCCCTGCAGAGCATGAGGATGACATTGATGTCTATGCCAAGCGAAAGAAAGATCACAACTCCATGGCCAACATGTACAAGGAAATACCTGACAAGGCCTTCGAGACTCACAAGATAGGCTCAGTATATTATCTGTTATCTGGATTGGCCACCATGAACACCATTTTGAGGCACACCTTGTTTCCCAAATCAGGAGATCACAGGATGATCAGAGTCCACTCCATCAATTTGCTTCAGTTGTTTGATGTGCCCCAGAAATTCAAAGTGATGAGTTTGATTGTTGAAACCATCAAGAGAACTGCAGCAGACCAAAAGAGATCATGTGGGTATGCTCCACACATCCAGATGCTCATCAACTCCAAGATGGGCACAGGCACATACCTGTTGGACAAAGAGCACCTACCCTTGAGGCCTGACTTTGAGGACAACACAGTTGTCATGGATGTTGAAGATCCTACATCAGTAGAGGCTCAAGAGAAGAGGGAGAAAGCAAAAGCAGAGAAGGCAGCAAAGATGCCAAGTGCTGAAGAGGCTTCACAAGTTTTTCTCAAGTCAAAACAAGATCAACTTGGATATCTTATTCAAGCCACTTTGAGGATTGAGAAAGGATTGGCCACCCTGACTCAGAATCAAGAGAGTCTTAAAAGGATCATTGAGACAAAATTCTATGATCTAGACTTGAAGGTCACAGAGATGCAAACAGCTGCTGAGCAGCTCCAGGATGAAGCCGAAGATAGGAAAGGGAAAGCTACCACTGAAGCTTTTCAGAGAGTGCCTAGGGCACAGAGATCTGCAGCAGTACCAGTGATAGACACAAGAGCTACTACTTCTGCACCTGCAGCCACAGTTTTAGTTGCCCCTCCGATTGCAACTCCACCAGCTCCTACAACCTCAACAGATGCATTTGTCCTAGGAGTCCTCTCCACGCCACCTCCCGAAGATCGAGCTTAGAGAGCCGCATAGCACTATGCATTTTCAAGCTTTTTGGTAACTTGTTGCCAAAGGGGAAGAAAGTGTATAGATCATAGGCTTCAAGAGATAGAGCTTTGCTTCTTTTTGCTATCTCATTTGCTATTTGTTTGTTTGCTTGCTTGGTTGATACACTATGGTTTTGTGTGTGAGATACTTGTATGGTCATATGTTTGATCATATCATACGTTAATGTTTCTCCTTGGATGATGATATTATCTATCTCTCACGTATGATCATTCACATCTTGCCTTGGTAATGAGTGCATATTTCATTTACTATCATTTTGAGCGCTCCACCAAGATGTATGTGACATGGAAGATTAACCCATGATCCTAATCGATTGTGCATTTGCATTCAAAAGCAAATTTTAGATAATGCACAAATTTAGGGGGGCTCTTGCTTATCACACACTTCCCAAATCGGCGATGTATTTCATTCTTATTATCATTTGTCGAAGCTTTGATCTATATATTGTCATCAATTACCAAAAAGGGGGAGACTGAAAGTGCAACTAATCCCTGGGTGGTTTTGGTAATTCTTAACAACATATAGCACATTGAACTAATATTTTTTCAAGATAATCATTTCAGAAAGTTCAATGATTGGCATGGCATGGACTAGAGATGTGGACCCCTCAAAATGCTAAGGGCACATATTGGCTCAGGCTCAAGACTCTACATTTTCATTTTAGTGATCCAAGATCACATTGAGTCCATAGGAAAAGCCAATACTATTAAAAGGGGATGAGGTGTTGCTTAATGGCTTGCTTGCTCAAAATGCTTAGTGACATGATCCAAAAGCCCTCAACCACTTTTTCATATCCACATATGTCCGAAACCAAAAGTCAAACTCGGCCCTACCGATTTGATCTATCCGGCGCCACCGAGTTCATTTGACATAGCCATAGCCAGAAACCCTAATCCGTTCAGTCTCACCGATAGGGATATCGGTCTCACCGAGATGGGATTGCAAACTCTTTGTTTCCCTTCGTAACCTTTTGGTCTAACCGAGATGAGCGATCGGTCCCACCGAGTTCGCAATGCAAACTCTCTATTTCATTTTCGTAACATTTTGGTCTCACCCAAATGAGCAATCGGTCCCACCGAGTTTGCCTGACCAACTCTCTGTTTGCCTATACAGAAATCGGTCTCACCGAGTTCATGTGATCGGTCTCACCAAGATTACGTTATGCCCTAACCCTAATGACATCGTCCCCACTGAGTTGACATGTCGGTCCCACCGAAAATCCTGACGTTCACATTTTGAACTAAATCGGTTTGACCGAGGTTCAGTATTCGGTCCCACCGAGTTTGGTAAATTGTGTGTAACGGTTAGATTTTGTGTGGAGGCTATATATACCCCTCCAACCATCCTCCATTCAGGGAGAGAGCCATCAGAACGTGCCTACACTTCCAGCATTCATTTTCTGAGAGAGAACCATCTACTCATGTGTTGAGACCAAGATATTCCAATCCAACCATAAGAATCTTGATCTCTAGCCTTCCCCAAGTTGCTTTACACTCAAACCATCTTTTCACCAAATCCAAATCTCTGAGAGAGAGTTGAGTGTTGGGGAGACTATCATTTGAAGCACAAGAACAAGGAGTTCATCATCAACACACCATCTATTACCTTTTGGAGAGTGGTGTCTCCTAGCTTGGTTAGGTGTCACTTGGGAGCCTCCGTCAAGTTTGTGGAGTTGCACCAAGGAGTTTGTAAGGGCAAGGAGATCGCCTACTTCGTGGAGATCTATTCAAGTGAGGCAAGTCCTTCGTGGGCGATGGCCATGGTTGGATAGACAAGGTTGCTTCTTCGTGGACCCTTCGTGGGTGGAGCCCTCCGTGGACTCGTGCAGCCGTTACCCTTTGTGGGTTGAAGTCTCCATCAACGTGGATGTACGATAGCACCACCTATCAGAACCACGCCAAAAATCTCCGTGTCTACATTGCGTTTGCTTCCTCCAAACTCCTCCCCTTTATCTTCATATGTAATGATTTACATTCCGCTGCTGTACTCTTAGAACTGCATGTGTAGGTTGATTGCTTGACTTGTGATAAGTTGCTAAAATCTGTCAAGACTTAAAATTGGAAAAAATGCTAGATTTTTATTTGGTCAAGTAGTCTAATCACCCCCCCCCCCCCTCTCTAGACATACTTTCGATCCTACACATGTGCTATACTTTCACTAGGGTTTCACATCAAGTTAAATAACCAAAGCAGTGTAAAGGGCAAGTGAGACGGGAGATCTTTTTACGAGTGAAATGAACTTCCATCGTCAACCCTTATAAGATTGTGTGCTGAATATTTTATCTAAGAGTGTGTATAATCTTTAAATCTTATAAGTAGACCTTAAGGTAGGAATCACTACATATGCTATAGCAACCTAAAATATCCACAACTTTTAAGATGTATATGGTCTAAGGATGAGCAGGGGCCGCACCCAAAGAGAGTTGAGTAGGGGCCTAAGCACATTGTTCACTTTTGTTGGTGTTGTTGTGAATTTCCGAAAGAATGGCCCTCATTAACACATTATGTTCCCACTAAAAGTTTCCTCTAGGTCCGCCCTGGTTTTTAGTTGGAGCCAACATGTCAATACTTTTCCCTCTTAGCCCTAAGCCCCTAAGGGCATCTCCAGCCGCGCCCCCAACAGGCCCTCCCCAGGCGATTTTGCCGCGCCGGCGCCAAAAAAAGGCCCCAGTCGCGCCCCCAGAAGCCCGTTTTTCGCCGGCTCGGGCCAAAACTGGTGCCGGCGGACCCAGGCCGAACCCGGCACCCTGGGGGGCGCTTGGGGAGCCGGCACAAGCAAAAAAGGCGCGTGGGCCTGCCCTGGAGGCGACCCGAGGGCCTTTCCCGCCGTTTCTTGACGCTTTTCCCTCGCATCTCTCCCGCTCGCTCGCCTTCCTCCCGCCATTCTCTCCCTTTCTCCCGCCAAACCCCCTCCCGCTCGCCTTCCAGTCGCCGCCATGCCGCCGAAGAAGTACGCCATGCCGCGCGCGGCGGCAACCGCCACTGGCGCCGTGGTCCAGCCAAAGCAGAGGAAGCCGAGAGCGCCGCCATCGAAGCCACCGGGCCTGACGAACGCCGAGTGGAGGGTGGAAGTTCAGCGGCGCGAAGCAGTCACCGCCGACAGGCGGAACAGGGCCATAGCCAAGAAGGCCCGCGACAACGCGGTGCGCGCGGCAGCGTCTTCCTCATCGGTCGACCAGGCGGGGATGAATCCACCCGTCGTCAGCCACGCCCAGTACGCGCCCTGGGGACAGCAAGGTGCCGGATTTCCATGGGGTTCATCATCGCCCGGCTACGCCGACGTGCCCTCGACAAGGCCAAGGAGACATACAAGCCGGACGCGACGACTCCGGGCGCGTCAGAGGGGCGGCCGGACGGCCACAAATTGGCAAAGAAGGGGAAAAACGCCGACGTGGCAACCGCGCGAGTGTAGGAGTCCATCGAGCATTGCCTCGCCGACGCCCAGGCCCGGGCCGTCCTACGCGAAGAGAAGACCGAGGCGCGGTGGTCGTCGCTGATGAAGAACAACGCCATCAAGCTCGACCTACTCCGGACGAACGTCGCCGCGAAGAAGAGGAACACCGACATGGCTTTTCTGATGGGCGGGGCGGACATGCTCCAGAGCAACGACGAGAAGCTCAAGGCGTGGTACCTGGTGCAGCGCGGCCTCATCCTGAACGAGCTGCCGACGGCAACGCCGATGACGCCGACGACGCCCACGAACGACACCTCTACATCGCCGCCCAGCAGTGCCAAAGCCGTGCCGACACAGCCCAGCACAGAAGCAGCTCCGACACCGCCGAGCCCGCGCACGCCGACTCCGCCAACGCCTGGAGCCGATCCCGCCGAGCGAATCATTGCGCACGCGAACTTGCGGCGGCGGCGCTCTGTTTTTTGTAACGCCAGACTACGTCCGATCGCCGGATTTGCGGCGTCTTTTGAGAGCGGGAACGACCAAGTTTAAATTTCCCACATCCTGGGGCCGGCGCGTGGGGGCGTGACTGGAAGCTAGGTCGCCCCCAGGGGCCGAACTAGCGCCGGCACGCCTCCAGGCCGCTCTATTTAGGCGTCCTGGGGGGCCGAACGGCTGGAGATGCCCTAACAACTCAACCGCAAAATCACTCAATACCTTGAATATTGTGAGATAAATTGTTTTTGTTTCTTATGGCCTGGTCCTAGCACTGTGACATGGTCTTAGATTATTATTATTTTACTAAGACTCCTTCTCACAAGATTCAAAGGTAGATCGCACAAAATTTCTTTCCCTGCAACTTGTATTTTTTGCAACATATTGTTAAAAATATATTTCTTGCAACATTGAAGACCCTTGTCTATAATTAAATGGTATATCATATGTCTATCCCCATCTCCTTGGATCGGATTTACATTGTAACTCTTGGGATCTTGAATTCTTGATATATATACAAGGACGCACGATAACTGTACATGCCGAAAATCCACAATTTTGGATTTAGAAAGGGTTTTGCGGGTTTCTCAAATCTAAAACCGTGAACAGTTCGTCAGCCCGTAGCTAGGATTCACATAAATTCATGTGTAAAACTGGTAAGTTTTTTCTTCTTCTTATTCTTTTTGGCAAATTAAGCAACGAGAGGGACCACTGAGCAGACTGATGCGGCAGTAGCGGCCTGCTGCCTGTGAAGATAAGAAAGGAACGGCGATGGAACCGAACCGGCCAGTACAAGGGGCCGGGGTACAAATGTATACAAGGAGAAGAGGATAAAAATGGTGGCTAGGCAGCTCTAGGCGGGCAAATGAGATCTACCCAATCACAGTGCGCGCATATGTTCAGATCAGCAGCAGCAGCATCATGGTAAACGACCCAATATATGTCACGGGAGGGTATATACCGCGTGTGGACCTTCATCTTGTGTTGCATGTGGATCTCCTTTACATGCATCTCGTAGTAGTAGGAAGTAGGATCATTTGATAGGCATGCATGCTGCAGCTAGCTAGCAAGAGATGGATAGGCCGGATCGATGGCATGGCAGTGATGCGGTCCGGCGTGGCCAAGGGCGAGAATTCCGTGCCGTGCTAGCCGTTCACGTGTCTGCGGTAGGCTAGCCATGCATGCATGCAGGGCCGGCGGTCCAGATCGCGCATGGCATGCGGCCGTGCATGCGTTTCGTTCCATCGGACATGTTTGTGCACTGATCAGTGCAGTCGTAGCTACCTAGACACTAGCAAGCGCGAGATAACAAGAGAGAGATAAGAGCTAACTCCAACGGGCCGACCCAAACGGACCGCGATTTCGTCCGTTTTTTGTTTGTTTGGGTCGGCTGCCCGCCCGGCGTCCGCCCTGTTTTTCATATGGATTGGCAGCGCGCCCAACGCGCCGACCCATATGTGCAGGTGTGGCCGGCTGGCCGTTCAATTTTACATTGCATTCAACATATTATGAAATGAAAATTTAACAAACAAAATAGTCCGCCTAAATAAATAGTGTAGTTTTACAGGCGAAATAAAAAAACGTTTCACATAATTTTGCAAACGAATAAAAGAAGATACATCTATTGGTTGCCAACATGAGTCAACATATGCTCAACCAAATCATTTTGCAGTTGCACGTGAGTTTCCTAATCACGCATGTCTTCATGAAACTGAGTGAACTGCTCAAATGTTGCCGCTACTCCATGCTCAGGCACAACATTCTCACCCTGAAACTGAAAACCTTGATCGTACAGACGTTCCGGGCGCTCGTATTCTACGATCATATTGTGCATGATCACACAAGCAGTCATCACCTCCCATAGTTTTTGCGTGCTCCAAGTATTAGCATGATACCGAACGATGCCCGATCGAGATTGCAAAACACCAAAGGCACGCTCGACATCCTTTCTAGCACTCTCTTGCTCTTGAGAAAATCTTTTCCTTTTCTCTCCAACAGGATTGGGTATTGTCTTTACAATAGTGGTCCACTGAGGATAGATACCGTCACCCAAATAGTACCCTTTGTCGTAGTTGTGGCCGTTGACAGTAAAGTTCACATGTGGACTGTTGCCTTCGGCAAGCCTAGCAAACACCGGCGAGCACTGAAGCACGTTGATATCATTGTGTGATCCAGCCATGCCAAAGAAAGAGTGTCAGATCCAGAGATCTTGAGACGCCGCGGCCTCTAGTATGACAATGCAAGGCCTGACATGTCCCTTATACTGCCCTGCCAAGCAGAAGGGCAGTTCTTCCACTCCCAGTGCATGCAGTCTATGCTGCCAAGCATCCTCAGGAAGCCCCTGCTAGCATTCATCGCCAACAAAACGGGTTGTATCTGCAGCTGTCGGCTCTCTCAAGTACTCAGGGCCAAACACAGCAATCACAGCCTTCAGAACTTATACAGGGACTCTAGGCATGTAGACTCGCTCATACGGACGTACTCGTCAATGAGATCACCAGACACTCCGTATGCAAGCATTCGGATGGCGGCAGTGCATTTCCAATAAGAGGAGAAACCAATCTTGCCGACGGCATCCTCTTTGCACTCGAAGTAGTCATCATAGACGACCACTCCCTCTCTAATACGGTTGAAAACATGCCTACTCATATGGAACCGGTGGCGAAATTTGTGATGTTTGAACAACGGGTTTGTTGTATCAAAGTAGTCCTTCTAGAGAAGGAAATGTCCGCTCTCTCGGTTACGATTCAACGCCGGAAGGTGGCCCGGAATGGAGCCACGGAACAATGGCCGCTGGTTGTTGAGGTGGTGATGGACCAACACGGCAGCCAATATCTCCTCCTCCGTCGGACGACGAATCGTCGGAGTCGCAAATGAAATTATGGAAAAAGAACTCGTCGGCGGAGTCCATTTTCGTACCTTAGCAAACTGTCGAACAGCTTGCGGGCGTCGAAGAAGGAGACGGCCGGCGAGGGGAGACGCGGCGGCCACAGACCAGCTAGCTGCCCTGCCGGCGTCCGACGAGTGTGACGGCGTCCAGCGAGCGTGTCGGTCGTATGTGGAGGGGGCGGCGAGGCGTCTTCTTGGTCGCGGGCGGCTGTGCGGTGGGGGAAGCGGCGGCGGGAACCAGTTTTGATAGAGGCGAGGGTGTCCGATCTTTCGATGAGATGATAACTATCGATTCGGTGGAGACGACTTTGACAATCCGACTACAAACGTGCAACGACGTTGTGCCTTAGAAATCGCTAAACCAACTCCGTGAGGTTATTGACCACGCCGGAGCACGATCAACCTGACCACGAAGGTCTATTCCTGCAAGCAATCGAAGAATGAGCAAGAATATGATAATGCAATCTGAATATTGCGAATATAGATGAAGTGTTGACAAAAGTGGGGTTTCATAAGCGGTCTTGGTCTGGTCGTTGGACAAGTACACGAAGTTGCTACGATGGCTAACTTTTAACTAAATAAAACCCAAGGAAAAAGCTACTAGATGGATCTACTTATATAAGAGCAAGGGGTGGCGGCCAAGGAGGTGGGAGGACGTCCCAAGGCAGCCCAAAACCAATCCTAGGTCGTACGAGGCTCATGGGCCCAAGTGGAGGTGATGCAACACCTTTGAACTTGTTGTTTGACTCGGATTCTGCTGCAGCGTTAGATTGTTTCGTCGATATCTCAATGTTCCGGACGAATTTGAAGGTGAATCTAATTGGATTGGAAATAGCATGAAATCTACTTTCCAACAAAAAAAAGTATCGCCCAATTCGGAGTCCGTATGAAAAAGTTGTTGGCGTTTTGAGTCACGTATGTCTGTGCAATCCGAATCTAAATCCAAAACGTGAGAGACTTGGACTCTATCTTCTCTTGGCCCAAAAGTGACGTGAGAGGACTTTTTGAACAGAACCTAAACTTCTCCTTTTCCCTTATCTTCATATGTGGATTGTACAAATGTCTCATACACCTGCAATTAGACAAAACACAAAATTGTGTGAAGTATTTTTGTTCTGGATAACATAAATAGATTATTGAATAATTTGCACTAGAAATCACCTGACAAATATGCATGTATGCAATATTTTTGGTCGTATCCAAGGTAGTCATGTCCTCATCAAGTTTGCTCCCCAGCGGCAAAACGGCGGCGGCGGGCGACTGGGGGCAGGGGCGGCGTTACTGGGCGGATGTGGAGGCAGCGGCAGCTGGAAGAGTCGCCGCAAAAATGGGCGGCGGCGTCGATGACGGAGGAGGCGGGGGCGAGGGTTGCTTGTTGGCCGGGGGGGGAGGCCAATGTGCCACAGACCAGTGGGCCCAGGGACAGGAGTAGGCAACTGCGCGCGCGTCCGTCGCGTGTCCGCGCCGACGCAAATCAGGCTAAAAAATGGGCCAGGAATGGGTCGCCCGCGGACGAAAAGTAGACGCGTCCGTTTGGTTCGGCGCGTTGGGCCGCCTTTTCTGTCCGCGCCCCAAACAGACGGCCGCGGACGAAATGGGTCGCCCCATTGAAGTTGCTCTAAGAGCATCTTCAGCCATATACATCTAATTTGATCCCTCAAACGCCTGCGGACACATCAGGTGTGTCCGTTTTGAGCCCCTATTTGTCTATCCGTGCAGACGTAATCCTCATTTTCTTTCTCATATGTCTGGTCACTTACACATGATTAATGAAGATGAAGAGAGAGAAATAAAACATTAAATAAATAAAAGAAAAGGTGGTCTGGATGGGGTCGCGTCCTACGTGGCGGAATGACTGGGCGCGCTCGGACATGTACGCGAGCCCTCATATCCTCCCCATATTTGAGATGGATACCAGGGTTCGTGGACTGCCCGGTCGTATAGAGATGATATGACTAGGGATGATGTGATGGGTCCGGTTAGATCATATTTTTTCTTCTCTCTCATGTCTGGTCACTGACCGAACGCGTTCACGGACGTATGAGGGATAGTTTGAGGCGTCTGGATATAGATGCTCTAAAAAATGAGTGCAACGAAGCAACATGGGAGTTAATGGGACAGGTGGACTGTATGTTGCTAGGCAGGAAGAGGAAGAGGCGCATAGCTGACCATGAAATAGTTCTTAGTCCTTGTGTGTTAACTGTACATGCACGGGTTTTCAGTACTACTAGCTACTACTTAGTAATATATTTCCTTCATTTCTTTTTACTCTGCATATAAGATTTGGTCAAAGTCAAACTATACAAAGTTTGATTAGATTTATATAAAAAAATATAAACATCTACAATACTAAAACTATATAGTATGAAAATACGTTTAATGATGCATCTGATAATATTAAGGTAAGCTATCTCAAAAACAAAACAAAATATTGATTTTATATTTTGAATATTTATAGTTTTTAATATAAAATTAGTCAAACTTTATAAAGTTTGACTTTGACCAAACCTTATATAAAGACTAAAAAAAAGGAGAAAGTATATGCCGATCGAGGACAAGGGCTAATTGCTGGGCGTGACGTGACAGCGGCAACGTACGCGATATGTGGAGACGGGTACAAGGTGACACAAATGTCGATCTCCGTTTCACCCTCGGCTCCGACAGAATGCCGCTTATTGCGGCCAGACAAGTGATAGAAGATGAAGCTTGGGGCTCTAACCAGTAGCAATATATAGTAGAGTCGTACACACTTTACCTAGTACTACCACTATAGTAGTATTTCACAAGTTGCGAATCAATCTGTGGTTGAGTTGGTTAGGTGGACACTCGTATTCCCAACCCACCAGGGTTCAAATCCTGGTGCTCGCATTATTTCTGGATTTATTTCAGGATTTCAGACGATGCGATTTCCGTCGACGACGAGGCGCCTACGGTGACTTCGTAAATCATCAAGATGATATGCCGGCTCAGTCTCTCGAAGGTGCTCATAGGGATAGGGGTGAGTGTATGCGCGTGTATATGAGCGCTTGTGTCTGTACTGATGCTCAAAAAGTAGTATTTCACAAGTTGCTAGTTCGGCGGTATTCTATGTCCCGTGATCGATCGGCTATGTTCATGTGTTTGTGCCTAGCTCTCATCTACACGAAAAATAACCATGTATCGTCTTACTTCTACATTGTAATCGTGGAGGGCTTCCCTTTCTTCTTTAATACATGATACGCACACTTGTGCGTATTAAGAAAAAAGATATATAAGAATTTCTTTCTTTTTATTTTCATTAATCAAATGACGCGACACTTAGGTGGGAGGGATTCGTTTTTAGATCTTTTTCGAGATTTGTTAGAATTTTATGTTCTGTTCAGGAAGGCGAGACGGTGGCGGCTATCTGAAGATGAAATAAAGGTTTCCCCGCCTAACCCCCGTTCCGGTGATGCGTCTTGCATCATTGATGGGCGTGTGGAGGTGTGTCTCCGGCGGATCTGTCTTTGGTGGATTTGCTCGGATCTGTTCGTCGTTCGTTTTTATTCGTGTGTTTTTAGATTGGATCCTTTTGATCTACACTCTTCATCCGCGGCGGTTACTGTTCTGATGTGTTGGTTCCAACAGCGGAGCTTAGTTAGGGCCAGCAGGTGCCATGGCCCCCCAGCCTCACTAGTAAACCTGAACAGAACTTTTAGCGGGCTGTTTAGATTAGATTTTCTTTAGCTTTTGGCGCCCCCCCAAACAACCATATTTGCTACCTCGCCCCCCTGAACATCCAGTCTAGCTCCGTCATTGGTTGGTTCTATGGCCTTAGCACGACGACTTCCCGACTGTCTACTACAACAAGGTTTGACCTACTCCGGCGAAGGAAGGTGATGACAGCGGCGTGCCTTCGACTCGCTTCAGTGCTTGTAGTCGTCGCTAGGTGGTCTAAAGATCTGGATGTAATTTTTATTTTTTCTAGTGTTCATTGTACTACAAGATGAATAGGTTGGAAGTTTTTTCAAAAAAAATAGACATTGCTAATTCTCATCCGATTACGTACATACTTGGAGTCTCTCAAAAAAATTATATATACTTGGAGCACGCAGGCCCGACCGGCCGGGTCAGTCACTGCATGCATACATGCTCGATCTTGGAACTACTATTTCGTGTACATGCTCCATGTTTGGATGCATATGTAGCGTCCTGAACAAAGCGTGACCGGTGGTGACCAGTACTGCTACGTACTGTTGAAGCTGTGACACATAGACACAAGCACACATATGCACAAGTTGCACGTCTCAAGACTGCTGCTGCATGCATGTTTCGTCACCGGACGGACAGACCGAGCATCACATCAAGCCTCCCCACGTAGGAGACCAGGCACCACAACCCCAAGCCCTGTGTATTTGTCGGCAGATGATTGCCAGCATCATTACCGTATTATTGCCACCTTTCCCAGTCCTACGTACTGCGTTCCTCGATTCACTCACCCCCAGCCCCAGCAGGCCAGCACGCACGCCGGCACGTCCATCCATTTCACTGAGAGTGACCGCTCGTCAATTTAATTTGTAGGGTTCATCCATCTCCCTGAGAGAGTGACTGCTCGTTAATTTTGTACTCATACTCCTACATGCATCCATCCATGTGCACAGGTAAATAATTAATACCACATCACGGCGGTGCAGTTGCATTGTGTGTTCCTTCCCCTTGTCCGTTGCTCCTCCGCGCCACATTCACACGAGCTCTCCTCTGCGCCCTTCCCCTTGTACACTTCCGTTGCTCTGAATATCTTTCTTGTATGCCCAGCCCCATGCATGCATGCATGAATGCATGTGGCACTGCGTTTGCCTTGTCGATAGGTTTGTACATGGCATGTCTGTCCCGGTCTTCTTGTTTAGATCTCATCTCTATATGATTAATTAAGCATATCATACGATAATCGGTTCTAGATGTGCCTTTGGGGCCAGCATTATTACAGTACCTGTTTCCCCCCCCCTTTATTTTTTCTTAGCGATCTACTCAAAATCTTTTCAGGTTTATTAGGCCTCCGCACATTCCTAGATTGACAATTTGACCAACATTATACAAATCATGTATCACAAAATACAAATAAATAGAAACTCTAGGTGATATACTTTCTAATGGTATCAATTTTGTGATATACACCTTGCATTATGTTGGTCAAATTGTCAATCTAAAGAAGAGGTGGGAGGATGTCCCATTGGCCCGCTTGCAAAGGGTGCAAAGGCCACAGTTATCCCAATCCCTCTTCGTCAATCTATCGGACGTCCAGATCTTGTTTTGAGGCGCCGACCAAGAGAACAACTTGACCTTGGGGGGGGGGGGAGGGGGGTGCCCAAACCTTCCAAATGGTCTTGTTCACGGTGGTCGAAGTGAAGCCCAAGAATTAAACCCTACAAGCAGAAGCTGCCGAGTACTCCCCATTCGCCTCAAATTTTCGAGATATATCATCGTCAACGTCAATCAGAAGTTGGATCTGCTCTAGGTGGACCCAAAGGTCCAAAAACTTACTGATATGGTCGGTTGTGGTGTTGATGGAAGTGTTGATCTTGTGCACCCAAGCATTGTCCCTCAAAAAGCCTCCCACGCCATCCATTTCTTGCGCTTGGAGGGCGCGAAGATGAGGGGGCCCGATATCCTTTAGCTTTTTCCCATGCAACCATGGCACTTCCCAGAACGGCGTCTTCCCACCATTTCCCATGGTAATGACAGTGGAAGCATAGAAAAGGTCCATATCCATGTTGGTGCACCGGTTCACCAAACCCACCCACGGCTTAGCCGGATCCTTTCACCCCAACCAAGGCCATCTTAACCTAAGGGCTCTTGCAAACTTTCCCAAGTGAAGTATCCCAAGCCCCCCGAGGTGGGTGGGGCGGCAGATGGTCTCCAATTTAACTTTGTATTTTGCCCCCCGCTGCTCATTTGGCGAATGGTCAAGGAATGGCTGGGCTTGGGGACCCTCAGATTCACCAATGGGCGACAGTGGACAATGTCAAGATTTGGTGGACTAACATGTCGAAGCCCAAAACCACATACCGGAAGGCCATGGCTTACCTCCGTCCTTGTCTGTTGGGTCATTTGAAACGAGAGAAATTCTAGAGTTTTCAAGAGAAATCAACGCCGCCATTCTACCTTCTCGAGCTTATCCAGGACGAGGCCAAACTCTGGACCATCGCGGGGGCTAGACACTTGAGCATCATCATGCCGCGAGAGTAATCCGCTTGTTTTTTGTTAGTTTTCTTCCCTGTCAGGCTATGTGCGGAGCCACTGTTATGTAACATTAACTCTTCTCTCTTAATTAATGAATAAGGCAAGCCTTTTGCCTCGGTTTTAATAATATTTTTGTCAATCTAGGAATACACGCATACCTAATAAACTGGAGAGGAGGTAGTAAGCTCGTTTTGTTGTGTTTACGAATTGAAGAAAATTACGAAGGAAAGCATAATTTTCCTTGTAACTAACGAATGAGGCAAAACATTGTTTTCCCTTTTCAGAAAGCAATAGCCCAATTCTAGAGAAGGTGTTTCCACCATAGTTGCTTTGATGTTTCTAAAAGAATAAATCCAATCTACTGATGCTAGGTTGCTTCAGAAAACAATGCAACTTTAGTACTCCCTCCGGTCCAAATTAATTGGCGCAACCTCTATACAACATTGTATAGAGAGGATGTGTCAATTATACAGTACCTTGTTCCTCTGAACTTGATGTGGAAATGATACATGGTTACACCAATTAACTCTGCAGCTACACCTACGCAAGTTCCAGTGATACAAGGATGAGTGCTTCTATACGGACGATGTTGTCCAGCCGATTCTTGCACGATGGCATGGATCCAACCATGCATGGACATGGGCAAGTGTAGCACACCCGCTGGATTAAGCGTCGGCTGAAAATCGGGCACTAAGCGTCGGCTGTAGAGTAGTCCCGTACAAGGATCAACCAATAGAGCTCGCACAGGCTAGCTTCAAATATTTAATACTTTCATTACTAGAAACTGTTCCAGTGCTCATAGAATATTTAATGGAGTATGTGTTTGTATTATTCAGGAATGAAAGATCAAGCAGGACAAGAGAGACAACCATTGGAGCATGATCCAGCATGAACCACCATGGTTATGGAACACACAATAATTGAAGACGACGCTCAAGCCGCCGCAATTGCCTGTTCTCACAGGCCTGTCCACGTTGACCATCGACGCGACAAAGGGCACATGTGAGAACAAGCTCTGCCAGACTCAGGCCCGTTGCTGCGTTTTAGTTTTACCCCAAGTTTCAAATTTCATGTAATACACGAGACTTGATGTAAAAATGCATGTAAACCATAAGGTGAAACTTCAGTTTAGCTACGTATTAGTCAACTGATTTTCGAAATCGGGGTTAGTCGATTTTTCAACGAAGGAAGGAGAAGAAAGGGCGTCGCCGGAGCCTGGAGATAAGGAAGTGCCTCGCCAGAGATAAGGAAGGTGCTCGCCGTCATCACCCCATTATCTATCTTAGGGTACAGGGGTGGGGGCGGTGGCGCACTTCGCTGGAGAGAAAATTTCAATCACGGGCGGGGCTAGAGGGATGGCCGGGGGCGGCGGCTAGACCGGCAGTGGGGGCGGTTCCGGGGTGGGCGGGGCGTCGAGGCGCAGATGGCAGTGGCCAGCTGTTCGGCCGGCGGCACATTTGGCGGTCTGCGCCACGATCTTCATCCAAGGGTCCACAAATCGACTGACCCTAACTAAAAAATTCAGTCGGATGTGTAGCCTCTCCCGTGAGACTTATACTTTGGCCAGGTAGTACGTTTTCATGGTAGTGCAAACAAACCCCTGAAACTGATGTGTGACATAATCGCTCTGGCATTTAGGATTCAGAATGGCAAACCTAGCATGGTTGATAAACTAGGTGTTACATTTTTCAGGATAAGAACGAAAACAAACAAACAAACAAACTGGATGTTACCTTTCACATGACATATAAAGGCATATCAATCATATTACGTACCAGGAAATCCTATTGTATAGGACAAGTAGTACAACTGGTCTTTTGAAACCAAAGATCGCATAACAATCTTGGTGAGGATTGGCATACTTAGATACAGTTCAAGTATCAGCATCGAAAGACAGTACAAAAACGATTGATGCAACTGACAGAAACTACAGATAAAGTATCTTCAACACGCAAAACAGAACAAAGCGCTAAAAGTGTATTTGTAGATTAACATACTTCAGACATGAAACTAATATGTAAGGTAACTCTAGAGCATCAATGTACATAGCAATGGACAAGCAAGCAAAGCGCAAGAGCAGCTTTAGCTCTGCAGCACATGTGTAGCTTGCATGATAAAACAACGCCGTTACGTGACATAGAATCAACACAAGGCGACTTCACCTACATGTTAGCTATTTGTAGTACATACATAACAATAAGTGTTCATTTCATTCTCGATAAAGTTTCGTATTTTGGCTCTTGCTGTTCAATATCTTTACTGCCCAGTAGATGAGTTAAAATCGAAGCCTAATAATCTGGAATGGCTGCAAAGCTGAACCCTGGTGCTCCTCTCCATGAATAGTATGCAACTCGGGTCTCGTAAAATCCTGCATAAGCCATGTAAATGTGTACACGTTAAAACTATATACTCCAGTAGTTTGAAAAGTGGAACAGTTCTATAGAAGACCAAGACAATATTTGTTTTCAGCGTAATAGTTGAGATGCAGAAGAGTAGGGAAAGTTAAGTTTTCAGTATAACAATTGAGATGCCGAAAGCCCGAAACAGGCCTGTTTCGTCTGAAATGGAAGAGCCTATAGCAGCTACCATTACATATTAACAGTGTACATTGTCTCACATACTCCAGTGAAACAAGTGGACCTTGTTTTTACAGGAAGTATATACATATGTATAAGAAGAAAAAACCTACACCATGCTTAATTACTCCAGTGATGCAAGCAGCCCTTGTTCATACAGGAAATATATGCAAGTGGCCACTGTTTTTACAGGAATATTCATGGAATAATTTGAGGAAGACAATATTCATACCGGAAGATGAAACAGTTGCATATCAGTCTTAATACGGAAACTGAAGCGATGAACATTGACATACCAGGAAGAAAGGCAAGGATACCCAGGAACAATAGACCATACACCTGAGAGCTATCACCCTCCATGTGACCTGTGTATATAAAATATGAAAGGAACAGAAGAGAGCTTCCCAGGAGTAGGAGGAACAATGCTAGGGCAATCGACTTCCACGGGATCCTCCTCAAGGATTTTGGAGTGTATGTGAACCGGCGGTCAACATTATCTTCATCCCTGTCCTCGGTAGGAAGAACAGAATAAGGAATGTTCCGTCTGGACGCCATACTGCAGTATTGCAAACGCATACTGTGACTACAAGTACAAAAACTGGCCAAAGTAATACTACAAGATAAGACATAAGAGTTGAGCAACGCTAATATGAAATCACGGAATGTGAAATCACTACCAACGGATGAAGGAAACAGAGAAATTCCATTCTCGGAAAGAAACTGAGAGGTAGCTGTTTTGCAAATATATAGGTTGCATAAAGCACTTATACAGTCAAGACAATGGCATGGGTCACAAAAGTGAAGTATCCAGATAGGAGGGCCATCTAAAATATGCTATGGTAATGCTTGACGGTGGACATTAGACATTTCATATGCTACGCTCAGGGAAGAGTTCAAATTCATTACATGACCAACAAAACATTTATCAAGATTTTTCTTCATTATATGTGACCAAGAAAGTGTTTATCAAGATTTTTCAGTGAAGCTCATCAGGAGCTCCTTCCTGCATGTAATTTGGAACCAACTGAATGAACATGTAGAAGAAGAAAAGATAAAAACAATGACATGGTACTTATAAACCAACGTTCTTCCAGCTAAAAGATTTGGGATTCTCATAACAACTATGAACATTCAATTTGATTATTTTTGCTTATGATTTTAATTCAAAATCACTTGTAGACAACCTGTAGAAAACAAATGCATAGTGCTTCTTACATTTCAATGTCAAGAAGACGCAGCTTCAATCAATAAATTTTATGCAATACTTCTACATAAGTTGTGAAAAAAATAAGTTATGATTTGAGAATTTATATCTGAAATATACGCATGTCGTTTCCTTTTCATATAGGTAATCCAAAATCTCATGATAGTATCTTTGGTCAAAAGCTGGATAAACTCGACTTCATCAATTCTAGGATGTAGTTCTTTCATGAATGGACGAAGTATCATGGTCTCCATTTAAATAACTCATTGTTGTATGAAAGAACTAGACATCATATGATCCAACAGAGGGATTGTGAAAATATGCATTTATGTGTGCTCAGCAAAACAAAAAAACAAAAAAGAAACAAGCATTTCAGCTCATAGCGACATAAATGTATACTGAACTTGTTTTTTTGTACAGGACACATAAAGTTGTATGTTTTCAATCGCTCCGTTGGATCATGTTATATTATAGGTGTGATCTTTCAGTATTTTTTTCAGGATTTTTGGAAACTTTTACACCGTGGAAAATCTTAACTAGTTCTGTGGCAAGCTATGATAGAAATCCTACTCCTATGCTGAATTATGTTCAGTTAGACCTCCAGTTCCACAAAATTTTGTGTGGTCCTTTTAGATGGAATACTTTGACAGGCATGGTGTTTAAGAAAGTTCTGATATTCAGGAAACCATGGAATTGCTAAAGAGAATGCTATATTAAGTTATTAACCATTGTTAAGTTCTCGGGAAAGATGAAAGCTATAACTGCATGTGTTCATAGTTAAGTGTTTTGGAAAGATGACTGTTTTCTTAGGTGGTGATGCATAAATGTTCAGGAAAGGGGTGAAAGGCGAATGAAATAAAATTTTACTTAATATTAGAGAAAACCTTATATTAACATCATAGCCACATGCAAACCTTATATGCTGGAACAAAAATAAAAACTTAATATTTTAAAGCAAGCACTGGGAGTGGTACAATATATTAGATATAAGTTTTTCCTACTAAGTGTATTACAGAAACAAACAAATTTTACTTCTGCAAGGAAATAGCACTATTTTCTCAAAAGCCCAGCATCATCTGTACTCTTTTCCTACTGCATATATCGATCTGTGTTCACACATACCATTCAACAACTTAGTTCAAGCTTTTTCTGCTATAAGTCTGACTTCTGATTGCAAAACTGAAAAAAGAGGAGGCTACTACAAAAAGAACACTAATAGCATCTTATTATCCACGAGGCCATGACCAATGCCCAATAGAACCATTGCATGTGGGGGCTTTCCCCCACCGTCTCCGATCCAAAAAACTAAATAGAACCATTGCAGCAATGCACTTCCACCAATTGCTACTGCCCATTTCATCAATACTAATGTACTCCCTTCGTTCACAAATATAAGATGTTTTGGATATTTCAATATGGACTACATACGGACTGAAATGAGTGAACAAACAGACTAAAACATGTCTATATACACCCGATTCAGAAAAAAGTTAGGACACCTTATTTGTGAATGGATGGAGTAATATATACTACCAAGCAAACTCATCGACAAAAACAGCATTGCTCATATAATAGAGAACATGTTTAATAAGTTGGTCACGTCGATATGGGCGACAACTCTGGGCTTAGATAAACAAGGATGATCCCTCATCAGTGATTTGTTAGTGAGTGAGATTTTGGGGAACCTATGATACGGAACTTAGTATGCAAATACACATAAGTTCAATCAATGGCAAATGAGTTCAATCTATGGTCTAAATTCACAAGCAAAAACACACAAGTTCAATCTATTGGGTGGAGGATGTGGACTCATTCGGTGGCCGTGCCTGCTACCTGCTTCCGAGAGGCCATGCGGTCGGGAGGGAGTGCGAGACGGAGCAGGATCTGGTGGTGACGAGCTGCGCAGGGGAGGTAGTGTGAGAAGCTCGAGCAGATGTCCCCCACGCGGAGGACCTGTAAAGAGGCGGAGATCCGGTACTCGGCGATGTAGGGTGTTAGCTGATGAAGGCCAGGTGGCGGCGTCGGGAACTCCACGAGGGGACGAACGTGCGGTGGCCGCGCAAGGGTTACCACAGAGAGAAATTGATAAGGGGGAATCAATTCCTACGGCCTACAGTGAGAATTTCGTGCAGCGCAGATTAATTGGAAGGGGGCTCGACATGGGCGGCAGACGGACATGGAGGAGGCTCGGCCGGAATTGAGAGAGATGACCATGGAACCTCCATGGAGGAGGTTCTGGGGTATAGGAGGAGAAGAGGAGAGGGAAAGGGGGGGGGGGGGGAGGATGGGGGCTTACCTGCTGTCGGTTCTCCTTTGAAGTAGGTCGCCGGTCGCCGGCCACCGGAGTGCACGCCCTTGCCGGCTGGTGCGAACTGGAGGAGGTCTCCTACGTGAGAGCCAGAGAGGAGGTGAGGGGAACGATCAGAGATGAGAAGCAGACGACTCGCCGCTGGGCCTTCTTCCTTTTCTTTTCTTCTCGATTCTCGATTCTCGACGGATTGAGTTAACGACATTTGACCATTTCTTCAGAGCAACTTTCCACAACATTTGAGTTTTCCAACGCAGAACCACGACTTCTGGACTAACTGTCAACCCTAAGCCCAAATCTGTTGATCAACTTCTTGTAATAGCCAATTTGACAAACTAGGCCCACATGTTCAGACCTAAGTGGCAAAAATTTGTCACGTGTGAGCTCCTATGTGGCCTACCATTCCCTCCTCTTGCAGCCCTGGCTGGCGCCATGAACTCCACCAATGTGTTGAGCGGGGAGCTGGATGTCGGTAGGGTGGCCAAAATTCTTCCATAGGATGATCACCAACGTATAGCGGTCGGGCGTCCACATGACAGCATTGGCCCGGTGGAGCGTGAGAGAAGGTGAAGACGATTGTTTTTTTCCTTTTCTGCGGTACATGGCGTAGAAACTGCAAGCGAACACGTCGTTGGGAAGACGAGGACGTTTTATGCGTGATGTTATTTACACACATTCAATAAATGCAATGTAGGAGGAAACTTACCACCCAGAGCATGACATGTTGGCCCAATCATTTAGATTGCCTATTAGAAGGTGTCCACCGAGACAGATTTGGCTCAGTGTTGAGAATTAGTCCAGAAGTTGTGGTCTTGTGTTGAAAAATTCAAAAGTTGTGGTAAAGTGTTATAAGTTGTCTTCAAGTTGTGGTTTCATGTAAATAGCTCATTCGAAAAATGTTCACCGCCCACTAAATACTTTTAGTGTGTATTTGAAAAAATGGTCATCATATATTAAGAAACCTAAAAAAGAATATGAGAAAAAAATAAAAGGCCAAAAAAACAGAACAAAACCCAAGATCAGAAAAGAAAAAAAAGGATTGGCCGCTGCACTGCATGCCACAGAGGTCTTTCTCTCCTTCCTGTAAACGAAAAACGGCCTACTCAGAAATTCCGCCTCCACTCCACTAGATCACCGACCACCGTGGTCCTGCCCGCCCACGGAGCACACCGTGCTGCGCCGCCTAGGCCGATACCAGAAGCCATCTCCTGCTCCCCACGGCTCCACCCCGGCGAGAAATGCGGCGCCCTTCGGTTCAAGATGGGCTGACGCGGCAGCTTGGATCGGTGGCATCGACTCGGCAGTAAGACTGGTACGCGTGCGGATGCTGCCGTCGATTTTAATCCCCCGCCCACCCTTGCTTCTAAGTTTCCGGATGTATAAGCGGGCGTCGCATTTGCAGCCTGCGGGAACTCGATCCGTCGGCGGGAGCCCGCGGATTTCCAGCTTGTCGTTGTGCAGGCAGGTGGGGAATTTTTTCTAACCTACCTCTGCACTTTGAAGGGAAAACAGAAGAGGGGGTAAGATTGTTTCTGTTTCTGAGCCCTTTTTGTTTGCAAAAGGTTGGTGGTTCTTGAAGAAAGAGGTCATGGAATAAATTATTGTGTCGAGAAATTTAGCAAGGCGCGTTTCATACTTTATCGTAGAGCCAGCGCAGATGATATGGCCTACTAGCTTTCATCGTCACAGCTTGCGTAGTTCGAGAATGGCAGCTCAACTACTCCACCCAAAAGGAAAATTAGATGGTTTAGTTTACCGCTTTACTTTTTCGCATTTGTCTCAAGTAACAAGCATGGAGTGATATGCCTCAAAATAGATGGGCCGGCTAATATGCACCTAGTGTCTTAGTCAACTAACCATACGAGTGCTGAGCGCAGCAAGATGCCAAATATATGTCTCGGATGCAACTCAAACCTAATCCCACATACCTGCTACATATTTTTTATACCCTCCAAGTGTTGTTTCTGTCATGCATACTCTTGATTTTTTTATCCTTATATATGTACTCCCTCTGTAAACTAATATAAGAGCGTTTAGATCACTAAAATAGTGATCTGAACACTCTTATATTAGTTTACGGAGGGAGTAATTTCGAAAAACCATGGTACCTGCTCAGCAGAAAGTGGTCACAAGTAGGCAAACTGTAAAACATGGGGATGTGGCATCTATCCTAAGATGGTGATCTCACTGAAAGTGTCGCTCTTTCTTTTTCATAAGCTGAGAATCTTTCTGTCACATGCTAATGGCCGTGTCTGCCTTTCTCCTCCTACTAGTCTCAAGGAACCACCTTTCCCCTTACTTCTCCCCCCTTGTTCATCACCCAGACACCGCTACTGGAAACACCATTCCCATTCATATCCACCTATACCTTCATACACAGGCCGTCATCATCCAAGAGTGAGGATCAGGAGAAGGGCGTGACAAGAAGATGCTGAAGAAACTGCTGTCCAAGACTAAGAGCAAGAAGAAGGAGGAGGCTGCCTCTTCTTCCCTCCCCACCTTGGATCGACTACATGAGGTCTCTCCACCCCTTTCCGCTTAATTTTTTGTTTGTCTTTCTTATAGTTGATCAACCTTTATCTTCTGTGCTTGTGTTTCCTTCGAGTTGTCAATATAGGGTTGGATTTTAGGCTTGGGATTTAGGAGACATTTCTAAATGGTTTTCTCCAAGAAAATGTGGTTTTTAATTAGCAACAGAGCAACTGGTCACTTGTTAATGTATAGAGAAATAAAAACCTCGATACTGTGTATCACCAGAGTGAATAGTAAAAGCTTGAGTACTGTAATGCAGATGTGGGTATTTCTGTATCCAATGGATTTCCAGAACACAAGAGTGGAAGAAAAAAATACTTAAAAGGTCTTCTTTTTCTACATGGACAAACCTACCAGTTGGTTGCAGATTTTGACCATTAGTTGTCATGTGTCTAGTTGGTTGAATTCAAGGTACGGTCAACTGTATCGTCCTAGTCAAATTTTGCTTAACTGTTTGAGGACATGTGATGGTGACATTGTTTTCACCCTGTTTCTTGTTTTTCTATCAAAGTGCTGTCAGCCTCCCCCCCCCCCCCCCCCCAATCTACCACATAACCAATTCACACAAATCAGAAAGTATGTTTTCATGCACACAAAGATCATTGTCATCGTAGAAAAAATAACCAAATGCGAAGGTGAAGGAAAGGGAAACTTCAGATTAGGTTGATGTATTGTAGTGTTCATTCCCCGCTGCAGCGTCAGTTCAATTATACTCATCAATCCATCACGTCCTCACTTTCCTAATATTGCACACATTATTGCAATAGTAACATTTTTCACAACAATGTTTGAGATACGTGTAGTTTATCAGAGAGAATTATATAGCCTCTTATATGTTCAGGGGCTCATACTAGCTAGACAAAAAGATAAATTTTGAGTTTCTCAAGTTATGAATACAGCTAAATGCTAATTTGACTATCGTATATTTTCATTCGCATTGGCTTATATGTTAATATTTTGTGTAGACCCTAGAAATGCTGGAGAAGAAAGAGCGCTTTCTTCAGAAAAAGTCTTCCGCGGAAATAGAAAAGGCTAAGGATTATACAAAGGCAAATAATAAGAATGGTAAGCCCAGTGGAAAATCCTTTATTTGTTTGTCAGGTCTTACGCAGAATCTATAAACACAAGACAAAAACTTAAGCACTGCTAGTCTGTGCTTGCATGTCTAAAAAAAGGTTTCTAGCTAATAGCTATTTGGTCCTGGAATAAGAAGTAATGTTTTTTAGTTTTTGATGTTTTTGTAACTTGCATGAGAAATGGCTTCTTCTTTGTTGCAGCTGCAATTCAGTGTTTAAAGAAAAAGAAGTTGTATGAAACACAGATTGAGCAGCTATCAAATTTTCAGTTGCGAGTTCATGATCAGGTAATGAAAGATATAGAAGTATTTCAATATATGCCCACGCATTAAACTGATAGGAGATTATTTTGTGCAGATTATAATGCTTGAAAATGCAAAGGCAACAACTGACACTGTTGATGCTTTGCGCTCTGGGTCATCTGCTGTCAAAGCTATTCAACAGTCCCTGTAAGAGTCCATCATCCCTCTGTGCATTTCAGTGGCATGCCAAGGTGTAGGATTTCATGTGCCAGAGGGCTTCACTTTACCTTTTCTATTCTAAAATGAAAATTTGTCCCCAATAGTTATTTCTGTCCAAGCTAGTTCAGGTTTGCTTTATTCCCCCTTCTTGTTTTCTTGAGTTTTTGCACCTTCCAAGCTTAACTAGACCCCGTTCATTGAAGGTTTTCCATTTCTAGTCGTGACATGCGCACCCAGCAGCAATGGCCATACAATCCATACATGTATAAGCTACCTGGCATAGATGTAGGAATGCAGCCCATTGGTTGCCGATAATATATCCATACCTGAATGGGCTGACATATGTGGAATCCTTCCGCAGGAGTATTGATGACATTGAGAATGCAATCGAAGAGGCAAACGAACATACAGAAAATATGAAACAGATACAGGACGCACTTGCTACACCATTCGGTGCTTCGGCTGAATTCGACGAGGTATGGGTTGGTTTATTTTTCCCTTTGCGCCAGTTTACCAACGTTTACCGTCCGGTGCATACCGTCAACTTTCAAGATGCATGACACCTTGCTCCTTTTCTGAATCAGGACGAGTTAGAGGCGGAATTGGAAGACCTCGAGGAGGAAGAACTGGACCTGGAGCTGCCTGAACCGCCGCGGGGGACACACGTGGCGCCATCAACGTCGGCTGCGACTTCTCGACCGGCGGCTAGCGATTTCGCTGAACTGACCAAACTTCAAGCAGAGATGGCGCTTTAGGCATCTGCTATAAAAATACTGCGCGGCTAGCGATTTTGCTGAGCTGACCAAACTTCAAGCAAAGTTGGCGCTTTAGGGATCTGCTGTAAAAATACTGCGGTTTGGAGGGAATGCTGTCATTGAAACCTCAGAGGCTCACTGCCATCCTTGCGCATGTAAAATTCAGGCTATGTTGAAGAGCATCCACCCCTGTTAATTTCCTGCATGCTGTTTGGCCTCTATCTGCGTGCAATGTCCGTGGATGCGCCTAGGCACGCCCTCGCTCGGTTGCAGCCGGGCCACCCCTCATACGTCCTGCCCGACAGTAAACATACCTCAAATTCCGACTCTTTCTGTCTGGCAGTCACACATCTCAAATTCGGACTCTCAGGTCCATGCATTACACGCCATTGTCGCACTTAAATAATAAATTTTGGTGCCAAAAATACATAATGTTGTACCTCTCTAATAGCCAACAACTTGCACCACGCGCGTGGGCGAACCTCACATTAGTTTTCAGGTATATGCTCTCCTTCATCCGGACCATCTCACCAACGACATTGGCAACAATACCAAGTGCAAGCATTTGCATTACAGCCGTGCATTTATGCTTAGCAAAGCAATAAAAAGTTGGTTGCAACAATCCCTACTGAGCTTGAAGTAGTTGTTATGTGCCTCCACTCCCTACAAACGCGCTAAAACAGTGGTTTGCGCATATGAAAACGACGATTAAACCATGGATCATCAGAAAAAGTTGGGTCCGGATCAAAGTAATCCTTGTAGAGTAGCCATGCTCCGAAGACCCTATCCCGATTAATAACTCTTCTCCCTTTGATTGAGTCCTTGAAGTTGAGAATACACTTCACCTGCCGGTCCATTTCCTCTTGCATGCTCATGAGCATGATCATATCCACTTTTTCGCCCGAATACGATGAATCGAAGAACTCATAATCATTTTATCAAGCTCCGTCGGTCCATACTCCTCGTCCGACGAAGCATCGGAATCCATGGTGCAGGTGCCTACGAATAAATAACGAAAAACCTGGCCGGACAATGTGTCGAACGCATAGAGGGCAAAGTGCAGCCCGAGAGTTGCCGGACGTACCGCGGTGGCTTTCGAGCCGGCGACGATGTCCGCGGCGGACCGCGCGGATGGGAGGACTGGAGTGCCAGTGTTGGGGGCATTGAGGCTCGGAAAGGCGACAGAGAGCGAGTGGCGGCAGAGCTACGAGAAGGCTGGAACGGAGGAGGTAAAACTGAGGAGAGGAGCAAAGAGAATGGGTAGGTTGAAGAGTGGATTTGGTGCAATTTGGGGTAGAGTCAGCCTGTTGGGTCCGACGTGGTGGAAGCGTCCGGGACTCCCCATATCCGCTCCAGATTTGGGCTGGATATGAGGGGTGCCGGTCAACCGAGGCATTTGAGGCGCCCATCTGGGTCGTATTTTCTTGACTGGTCACAGTCAAGGTCGTCCGCCGGACGTTTGAGGGGGGGGGGGGGTTGAGGCGCCCGAGTGTACATGCTCTTAGGTCCTTTGTTAAGGCATATCTCTCTCGATGTGGTTTTGGTGATTGATGACAACATGTTTGCGGACTAATCGTGTGCCTTGAGCATTTCAGAGATTCATCTTTGGCGCGAGACGATTTCTTTCCCTCGGAGTGTCATTCAAGACGGTGTAGCTCTTTCATTTCTTTTTCGGTGGACTAGTTTCGTAGAGAGCACCGTACTATCAAGAGGGGGTCCGCTTTGGTAAGGCTAGGGTGGAATCAACACGTACACATCCGTTTCACACTCTCTGAGCATTTCCGCTTCTATGGAGAGCTCTTCCCTCCTCCTTTGGGCTTTGTCTGGTCCCAGCGGTAGTACCGCGGTACCCAGCGGTAGTACCGCTTAGGGGTCACAGGTGGCAGTATCGCTCCGCAGCGGTAGTACCGCCGGTGGGTCCTCAGTCGTAGTACCGCTGCGGTACCTGGCCCCTACCGCGTCGATTCGAGGGGGTCATTTCCTGTGTCGGATTGTGCGGTACTTTGCAGCAGCAGTAGAGCGGCAGCACCGCTCATGAGCGGCAGTACCGCCCTACCACCGCGGCAGTACCGCTCGGGTCCCTTTCCCCCTGCCTTCCAGACTGCGCGGCAGTACCGCCAGGGGGAGCGATAGTACCGCTGAGCCCAGCGATAGTACCGCTGCCTCCCGCAGTAGTACCGCCCTCTGCGGGGCTGTTTGGGGGGCGGGGTAACGGTTGGATTGTCCCCCCCCACTATATAAGAAGGTCTTCTTCCCCAATGTTGACCTACCTCTTCCCCCCTAAACTCCATTATTGCTCCAAACTCCATGTTCGCCCGATCTCTCTTCCTAGCCAATCAAACTTGTTGATTTGCTCGGAATTGGTTGAGAAGGCCCCGATCTACACTTCCACCAAGAGAAATTTGATTCTCTCACTAATCCCTAGCGAATCTTGTTACTCTTGGGTGTTTGAGCACCCTAGACAGTTGAGGTCACCGTGGAGCCATAGTCCATTGTGGTGAAGCTTCGTGGTGTCGTTGGGAGCCTCCAATTAAGTTGTGGAGATTGCCCCAACCTTGTTTGTAAAGGTCCGGTCACCGCCTTCAAGGGCACCAATAGTGGATTCACGGCATCTCGCATTATGTGAGGGCGTGGGTAGAATATGGTGGCCCTAGTGGCTTCTTGGGGACCATTGTGCCTCCACACCGCTCTAACGGAGACGTACTTCCCCTCAAAAGGAAGGAACTTCGGTAACACATCCTCGTCTCCACCGGCTCCGCTTTTGGTTATCTTATCCCTTTACTTGTGCAAGCCTATTTGTGTTATATCCTTTGCTTGCTTGTGTGCTTATGGTTGTTGCATCATATAGGTTGTCCACCTAGTTGCATATCTAGACAGCTTGCTTTGTTGCAAAGTTTAATTTGGTAAAGAAAAGCTAAAAATTGTTAGTTGCCTATTCACCCCCCTCTAGTCAACTATATCGATCCTTTCAATTGGTAACAGAGCGTCATCTCTTTATTAAGGATTTTACCGTTCGAAGAGTATGGTTGACACCGTAGATGGAGCGAAGGAGCACTCCGATGTGAATCCTTTCTCGTCTACGGCCGATGGGGAAACTGAAGGAAGTATGCCCTAGAGGCAATAATAAAGTTATTATTTATTTCCTTATATCATGATAAATGTTTATTATTCATGCTAGAATTGTATTAACCGGAAACATAATACTTGTGTGAATACATAGACAAACAAAGTGTCACTAGTATGCCTCTACTTGACTAACTTGTTGATCAAAGATGGTTAAGTTTCCTAGCCATTGACATGGGTTGTCATTTGATTAACGGGATCACATCATTAGGAGAATGATGTGATTGACATGACCCATTCTGTTAGCTTAGCACATGATCGTTTAGTATGTTGCTATTGCTTTCTTCATGACTTATACATGTTCCTATGACTATGAGATTATGAAACTCCCGTTTACCGGAGGAACACTTTGTGTGCTACCAAACGTCACAACGTAACTGGGTGATTATAAAGGTGCTCTACAGGTGTCTCTGAAGGTATTTGTTGGGTTGGCGTATTTCGATATTAGGATTTGTCACTCTGATTATCGGAGAGGTATCTCTGGGCCCTCTCGGTAATGCACATCACTTAAGCCTTGCAAGCATTGCAACTAATGAGTTAGTTGTGGGATGATGTATTACGGAACGAGTAAAGAGACTTGCCGGTAACGAGATTGAACTAGGTATTGAGATACCGACGATCGAATCTCGGGCAAGTAACATACCGATGACAAAGGGAACAACGTATGTTGTTATGCGGTCTGATCGATAAAGATCTTCGTAGAATATGTGGGAGCCAATATGAGCATCCAGGTTCCGCTATTGGTTATTGACCGGAGACGTGTCTCAGTCATGTCTACATAGTTCTCGAACCCGTAGGGTCCGCACGCTTAAAGTTTCGATGACGGTTATATTATGAGTTTATGAGTTTTGATGTACCGAAGGTAGTTCGGAGTCCCGGATGAGATCGGGGACATGACGAGGAGTCTCGAAATGGTCGAGACGTAAAGATCGATATATTGGACGACTATATTCGGACATCAGAAAGGTTCCGAGTGATTCGGGTATTTTTCGGAGTACCGGGGAGTTACGGGAATACGGGAAAGAAGTATTGGGCCTTAACGGGCCTTAGTGGGAAGGAGAGGCAGCAGCCAGGAGGTGGCGCGCGCCCCTCCCAAGCCCAGTCCGAATTGGACAAGGGGTTTGGGGCGCGGCCCCCCTCTCCCTTCCTTCCCCTCTTCCCCCTTTCCCCCCTTCTCCTAGTTGGATTTGGAAAGGAGGAAACCTACTCCAACTAGGAGTAGGAATCCTACTCCCTTGGCGCGCTCCTCCTAGGGCCGGCCTCCTCCTCCCTTGCTCCTTTATATACGGGGGCAGGGCCACCCCATAGACACAACAATTGATCGTTTGATCTCTTAGCCGTGTGTGGTGCCCCCCTCCACCATAATCCACCTCGATAATATCGTAGTGGTGCTTAGGCGAAGCCCTGCGTCGGTAGAACATCATCATCGCCACCACGACGTCGTGCTGGCGGAACTCTCCCTCAAAGCTCGGCTGGATCGGAGTTCGAGGGACGTCATCGAGCTGAACGTGTGCTGAACTCGAAGGTGCCGTGCGTTCGGTACTTGATCGATCGGATCGTGAAGACGTATGACTACATCAACCGCGTTGTGCTAACGCTTCCGCTTTCGGTCTACGAGGGTATGTGGACACACTCTTCCCTCTCGTTGCTATGCATCACCATGATCCTCTGTGTGCGTAGGAATTTTTTTAAATTACTACGTTCCCCAACAGAAACCGCGGTCTCTCGTGAGGAATTCAATGTGGCTTTGGAAACATTGAAGACCTCCATGACGACCGAGGTTGAAAGCATGTTTCATAAATTCATATAAGGGCTTAAACTTTCCACCGCACCTTTGAAAGTGGGTGATCTCGCTAACAAAGTGACGGATGCTAACCCCGATAAGGGGGAAGCTACTAGTGAGAAAGCCCCTTCTTCTAGTGGTAAGATTGGCACCGGCATCTTTGCCCATGTGGAACCTCCACCGGTTTATGGTGGACCGATTCCTTCTACTCACTTGAATCATGCAAGTCCTCCCCCCAAGATTGATAAAAGGGAGGATTTTGATTCTTGGGTCTATCGTTTTAAGCGTCATTTAAATCATGTGAATACTAATCTTTGGAGAATTATTGAAGAAGGTTTTTATCCGCACGACTGAAGCAACTTCAATCCTAGAGAAGCCGCAGATAATCAATTCAATGAGAATGCTCTCTTCATCATCCAAGATGCAATTCCTCCCGAAGATCTTCCTCACCTCCGGCCCTACGCCATGGCCAAGGATGCATGGCTCCAAGTTGTGTCCCTCTAACGAGGAAGCGCAAACATTCAACGCTACAACTATGAAGTGGTGCAAGATGAGGCCGATGAGTTCGCAATGAAAGAGGATGAAGAACCACGTGAACTTTACTGGAGAGTAACCAAACTCGCGGTCTCACTCCGAGATCATGGGAGCAAGGACACGGATGACAATTGGATCAAGCGCAAATTCCTCAAGGCAATAATGCCTTACCACAAGGCCATGTCCTCCGTCATTCGTCAAAGGCCGGACTTCCACACCTTGACCTCAAGTGAGGTGTTAGATGAGTTTGTGGCTATGAGCATATTGGACAAGACCGCCGACAATGCGGTTCTTCGCTCCCAAAGAGCAAAGAAGCCCAACCTTGCATTGAAGGCCAAGGTTCGTGTTGAAGAAGAGGAAGAAGAGGAGAGCAATCCCGAAGATACAAAGTATGACTATCATGAACACATGGCCCTTGCTTCTAGGCAATTTTGGAACAAGAAGAGTTCAAGGCCCAACTTCAACAAAAGCAACTCAAGTGGTGCTAAGGTCAAGCAACGTGTGAGAACTTGCTATAATTGTGGCAATGTGAGTCACTTTGTTGCGAAATGCCCTTATGAGAAGAGGGAAGACAATGGTGGCAAGCTCATCCGAATGGACAAGGCCAAGTCTTTCCCCAACAAGAGCAACTTCACCAAGAAGACTCCTCACAAGGCTTTGGTGGTATAAGAAGAGTACAATGAGGATGATGATGATGATGATGATGGGTCGGTTGCCATGGCCTCCGTTGCCATTGCGACGACTCCACGGGTATCTCTCTTCGATTCTCCTAATGAGAGCATCACCGCCAAGTGCCTCATGGCTAAAGCCACCAATAAGGTAACCCCCAACATCAAAACTACCTTCATTGATCATCCTTCTTTGACGGATTGCATTGATGAACATGAGGGATCTACTGTGGAGGAGAATTAATTTGAGTCCTTTATGGGTAAACTCAAGGGTAAATCCAAGAAGCACTTCGTTACTCTCTTGGAACAACTTGGTGAAGCCAATGATATGATCGAGGCTCACGAAGATACCATCTCTAAGATGGAGGGGCATAGTCAAGACTATGCCGATGAGATTTCGGATCTTTCCAATGCTCTTGAGGAAGAGTGTGGTCTTCGTTTGGCTCTTGAGGAGTCACACAAAGATGATCATGCTAAATTAAAGAAAGATCTTGATCATGCTCTTGTTGTTTCTCGTGTGCTAAATTCCGAGAAGGCCAAACTTGGGGTTGATCTTGCTAGACTCAAGGAGGAGTTTGATATACTTGAGAAGGCTCACAAGGCCTTGAAAGGTATTCATGCTAGTCTCAAGGAGTCTCATGATCAACTCCAAGTGAAGCTAACTAAGGAGAAAGCCACTTTTCCTCGTATGGTTTTAATTGATAATGCAAATGCTACTAACCCGTGTTGTGAGCATGTGCATCTTATTGAGGAAACTGCTAAGTTGAAGGAGCAACTTGAGAAAGGCCTTGTGTCATGCATACAAGGTGAGAAGAATCTCAACAACCATTTGAGCAATAAAAAGGAAGTTGTGGCCAAGGAGGGGATTGGGTTCGCACCCAAGCCCAAGGACAAGAAGGAGAATGGCAAGACCAAACGACCTCCTCCTCTCAAGTAAACTTTTGTGAAGGAGGGAGAGGTTGCTTCCAAGGAGAAGAAGAACAATGCGAAGGGTGATGGTGCCAAGAAGGGCAATGTCACCCTTCCCAACAAAGCCGACGACTTTAACCCTTCTTCTGTGTTATGCCGTGCTAGTGATGGGCATGTTTATGCCAAATTTGTTGGTTCTCCTTATGAATACATTGAATGGTCTATTTGGGTTCCTAAGACCCTTGTCACTAACATCAAAGGACCCATTACAAAATGGGTACCTAAAACCAAGCATTGATCTCTTGTAGGTGTTTGCTTCCGGTGGAGGATCATGGTTGCTCGATAGTGGAGCTACGAATCATATGACCGAAGCAAAGACTTGGTGGTGGACGTTCTCAAGACTCCATATATGCCCACCAAGGTCGAGTGGGGTGATGCCTCATATTTAAGGTATTGGGACTCGGCAAGGTTGTCACTTCTCATGATCTCACGATCGAGAAGGTCATGCTCGTTGAGTCCCTTGCATACAATTTACTTTTCGTTCGTCAACTTGCAATCATGGGCTTTGCCACTTTTTTTGATATCGATACCGTGGCCCTCTTGTGGAGCAAGACTCTTAAAGTAGCCTTTGTTGGGCATGTCGAGAACGGTCTATATGTGATTAACTTTTTGGAGCGACCCACTAAGACCGTGACATGCCTAATGGCTAAAGTTGACGTGGGATGGCTTTGGCATCACCGCTTAGCCCATGTCAATATGAGATCTTTGCAAAGTCTTCTCAAGGGGGACCATGTCCGTGGACTAACGAATGTTAGTTTTGCTAAAGATCGTGCTTGCAGTGCTTGTATCGAAGGAAAGCTGCATGAGAAGGCTCACCCTCCCACGACTATCATTTACTCAAAGAGGCCTTTGGAGCTCCTTCATTTGGACCTCTTTGGGCCTCCATACTTTGATAGTCTTGGGGGAAGGAAGTATTGATTGGTGATTGTGGATGATTATTCAAGATACACTTGGGTGTATTTCTTCAAGAGGAAGAGCGAGACCCAACAAACCGTCATTGACTTTGCAAATGAAGCCCAACGTCAACACAATGCAAAGATCTTGACAATAAGAAGTGACAACGGCACCGAGTTCAAGAACTACACCTTGGATGAGTTCCTTAGTGATGAGGGGATCAAGCATCAATATTCCGCACCTTACACCCCTCAACAAAATGGTGTTGCGAAGAGGAAGAACCAGACGTTGATGGATGCGGCAAGGACCATGATGGTGGAGTTCAAGTCTCCCTACAACTTTTGGGCCGAAGCCACCAACACCGCGTGTCATGCTTCAAACCGGCTCTATCTCCGCAAAGGCTTGAACAAGACTCCATATGAGATACTCATCGGTAACAAGCCCAACCTCAAGTACTTTCGGGTGTTCGGGTGTAAGTGTTTCATTCTCAAGAAAGGTGTTCGTTTGTCTAAATTTGAGGCTAGAGCTTATGAGGGCATATTTGTTGGTTATGCTACAAACTCTCATGCTTACCGTGTTCTCAATAAGTCCACGGGGCTTATTGAGGAAACTTGTAACGTGGAGTTTGATGAAAATAACGGCTCCCAAGTGGAGCAAAGTGGTACTTGTGATGTAGGTGATGAAATTCCTCCCCAAGCCATAAGAAGAATGGGTGTTGGCTTTATCCTACCCATTGAGGAACCCCTTGTGGCCGAAGGAGAAGGACAGTGTTCCACTCAAGTGGAAGCATCGCCAACTCAAGACCCACACGCTTCCGAAGAACATAGTGAAGGCCCTCAACCAAATGAACAAGACCAAGGGCAAGATCTTTCTCAAGATGGTGGCGAACCACCACATGATGCCCAAGGTCAAGTTCTCTCCTCCGAGCAAGATCAAGATCAAGAGCAAGCTCAAGATCAAGATCAAGATCATGACGGCGCTCAGGATGATCAAGTTTCCACCTCTCCTCATCTCACTTCCGAGGAGAAATTGGAGCGTCGCGCCGCCAAGATTGCTTCCAAGCTCACCACCAAAGGGCACATCATGGAGAATGTGCTTGGAAGTTTAACCAAGGGGGTAGGCACTCGTAGACAATTAGCAAATTATTGTGAACCTCATGTGTTTGTCTCTTGTGTGGAACCACAAAAGGTTTATGAAGCTCTCGAGGATCCGGATTGGCTCAATGTGATGCATGAAGAACTCAACAACTTCGAGCACAACAAGGTGTGGAGATTGGTGCCAAGGCCAACCGGGAACCATAATGTCATTGGAACCAAGTGGATATTCAAGAACAAGCAAGATGCTCATGGAACTATCATTCGCAACAAGGCTCGTTTGGTGGCACAAGGCTACTCCCAAGTCGAGGGTATCGACTACGGTGAAACCTTTGCTCCTGTTGCTCGCCTTGAGTCCATTCACATGTTAATTGCTTATGCTTATCATCATAACTTTAAGTTGCAACAAATGGATGTGAAGAGTGCTTTTCTTAATGGTCCCATTAATGAGTTGGTTTACGTCAAACAACCCCCCGGGTTCGAGGATCCCTACTTTCCCGATCATGTGTATCAACTCGATAAGGCACTCTATGGCCATAAACAAGCCCCACGTGCATGGTATGACCACCTTACCGAGTTGCTACAAGATCGCGGATTTGAAGTTGGGCTAATCGACCCCACTCTTTTTACTAAGAAGGTTAAAGGGGAGTTGTTTGTGTGCCAACTATATGTTGATGATATTATCTTTGGTTCCCCTAACAAAGCTTTCAATGAGGAATTTGCCAATCTCATGACCTCAAAATTCAAGATGTCTTCCATGGGAGAGTTGAAGTTCTTCCTCGGATTCGAAGTGAAGCAAAGAAGAGAAGGAATCTTCACCAACCAAGCCAAATACACTCAAGACATGCCCAAGAGATTCAAGCTAAGCGATGTCAAGCCGGCTTCCACTCCAATGCCCACCAAGTGCCAACTTGATATTGATCCCAATGGTAAAGCGGTGGATCAAAAGGTATATCGCTCCATGATTGGCTCCTTGCTTTACCTTTGTGCATCTAGACCGGATATCATGTTGAGTGTGGAAATTTGTGCACAGTTTCAAGCCGCATCTAAGGAAAGCCACTATGTGGCGGTCAAGCGAATCTTTCGATATTTGGCTCATACCCCAAACTTTGGTTTATGGTACCCAATAGGAGCAAACTTCAAGCTTGTAGGATATTCGGACTCCGATTGTGCGGGAGACAAATTGGATAGGAAGTCCACTTCCGGAGGGTGCCAATTCCTTGGTTGCTCTTTGGTGAGTTGGTCTTCCAAGAAGCAAAGTTGTCTGTCTCTCTCGTCCACCGAAGCGGAGTATGTGGCGGCCGGTAGTTGTTGTGCACAACTCTTATGGATGAGGCAAACTTCAAAGGATTACGGTGTCATTTGTGACAAAGTGCCTCTTTGGTGTGACAATGAAAGTGCCATCAAGATTTCTCTCAACCCGGTGCAGCACTTCAAGACGAAGCATATTGAGATTCGGTATCACTTCATCCGGGATCACATTAGGCGAGGGGAGATCGAGCTCAACTATGTCAACACTCATGATAACCTTGCAGATATTTTCACGAAGCCTTTGGATGAAGCAAGGTTTCGCGAGTTAAGGCATGAGCTAAATATCATTGATTCGAGCAATGTTGCTTGAACGCTTGCACACCCCATAATACTCAACTTGTTATCTTGTTTAGGTGTAGGCATGGATATAGGGGGAGTGGTGTTCTCTCAATGAACTCTCCCTCCCCCCATTATGCATAAATTGATCGACTCTTTCACATTAGCCTTTTTTATGGTACTTGTGCTTCAAAGACGAGTTTTGGTCATGGGCCCAAGGATAATTCTTCGCGGTGCCATACCAATTGACTCAAACATAGGTGGCCTAGGCCACCGCCCTCTCTTAGAGAGAGGTGTGTTTCTCGCTCTCTTTGTTGGTTTTGTGTGTGTGCATGTTTTGTTCTCGTTTTTCATCTTGTTCTTCTCTCATGAGCTAAGCCCTTTTTGGCCTAGTTCTTCTTGCGGCTAAGCGGTACTACCGCTGCGAGAGCGGTACTACCACTTATGAGGGTCAAGCGGTACTACCGCCCTCACTAGCGGTACTACAGTTGCGGGGCGGGCGGGGTTATATCGGGGCAGGGGGAGTTATTTTCTTCCCCATACCCATTCGCCCCCACTCGCTCGTCTTACTCGTCGCTCCAGCGACACCTCATCGCGGGAGGGCTCCGGCCGGCCGCCGTGTTCGGGCCGTTCGTCTCCATTTCCTCCGGTGGAGTCGTTCCCCACCATGTCCTCTAGCCATGGATGCCAGTATTGCCCTCGTTCCCTCTTTCTCTTTGCCTAGATCTTGCATCTAGTTCTTAGGGGCAATAGGCATTGTTTTCTCGTTTTTGGCTATGAAGAGGCTTGAGTAGGATGGAGATAGCTTCTAGGCCCTTTGGATTGATGTTTGATAGGATTAATTTTTGAATTTGGCATCCCGGTTGTGCCGGATCTGTCCACGGCAGCAGGGAACCACCGTTCCCCGTCTTGAGCGGTACTACCGCTCATCTTTAAGCGGTACTACCGCACGAGCGGTACTACCGCGGGTAGGTCGCGGTACTACCGTCGGATCCCCAGTTCAACATTTTCTACCACACCTTGATCCTTGTTGCTTCGTTTGGTGGCTTATGCTCTTTCTTTCGTGGTGTTTTTGTTGCTTGTGTGTTTGGTTCGAGGTGATGATCTTCCTGAGCAGCAGGCCCGCCGTATCAACCCAGGTCGTGCTTCATCAAAGCGCTACCGCACTTCTGAGTCAGTGATGTCTACTACACAACCTTCTTCTTGTAGACGTTGTTGGGCCTCCAAGTGCAGAGGTTTGTAGGACAGTAGCAAATTTCCCTCAAGTGGATGACCTAAGGTTTATCAATCCGTGGGAGGCGTAGGATGAAGATGGTCTCTCTCAAGCAAACCTGCAATCAAATAACAAAGAGTCTCTTGTGTCCCCAACACACCCAATACAATGGTAAATTGTATAGGTGCACTAGTTAGGCGAAGAGATGGTGATACAAGTGCAATATGGATGGTAGATATAGGTTTTTGTAAACTGAAAATATAAAAACAGCAAGGTAGCAAGCGGTAAAAGTGAGCGTAAACGGTATTGCAATGATAGGAAACAAGGCCTAGGGTTCATACTTTCACTAGTGCAAGTCCTCTCAACAATAATAACATAGTTGGATCATATAACTATCCCTCAACTTGGAACAAAGATTCACTCCAAAGACACTAATAGTGGAGAACAAACGAAGAGATTATGGTAGGGTACGAAACAACCTCAAAGTTATTCTTTCCAATCAATCCGTTGGGCTATTCCTATAAGTGTCACAAACAGCCCTAGAGTTCGTACTAGAATAACACCTTAAGACACAAATCAACCAAAACCCTAATGTCACCTAGATACTCCAATGTCACCTCAAGTATCCGTGGGTATGATTATACGATATGCATCACACAATCTCAATTCATCTACTCAAACCAACACATAGAACCTCAAAGAGTGCCCAAAGTTTCTACCGGAGAATCACGACGAAAACGTGTGCCAACCCCTATGCATAGGTTCATGGGCGGAACCCGCAAGTTGATCACCAAAACATACATCAAGTGGCACGTGATATACCATTGTCACCACATATAAGCACGACAAAGACATACATCAAGTGTTTTCAAATCTTTAAAGACTCAATCCGATAAAATTACTTCAAAGGGAAAACTCAATCCATTACAAGAGAGAAGAGGGGGAGAAGAAACATAAGATCCAACTATAATAGCAAAGCTCGCGATACATCAAGATCGGGCCAAATCAAGAACACGAGAGAGAGAGAGAGAGAGATCAAACACATAGCTACTGGTACATACCCTCAGCCCCGAGGGTGAACTACTCCCTCCTCGTCATGGAGAGCGCTGGGATGATGAAGATGGCCACCGGTGAGGGTTCCCCCCTCCGGCAGGATGCCGGAACAGGGTCCTGAGAGGTTTTTGGTGGCTACAGAGGCTTGAGGCGGCGGAACTCCCGATCTAATCTCTGTTCTGGAAGTTTTACGATACGTAGGTATATATGGGTGCAAGGGGTACGTCGGTGGAGCTTCGGGGGCCCCACGAGGCAGGGGGCGCGCCCCAGGGGGGTGGGCGGGCCCCTACCCTCGTGGCCAGCTCCCGTATCTTCTGACATGGAGTCCAAGTCTATGAGGTAGGTTTCCTTCCAAAAATAACTTCTCCAGTTGATTTCGTTCCGTTTGGACTCCGTCTGATATTCCTTTTCTTCGAAACACTAAAATAGGCATAAAACAACAAATCTGGGTTGGGCCTCCGGTTAATAGGTTAGTCCCAAAAATAATATAAAAGTGGATAATAAAGCCCAATATTGCCTAAAATAGTAGATAATATAGCATGGAGCAATCAAAAATTATAGATACGTTGGAGACGTATCAAGCATCCCCAAGCTTAATTCCTGCTCGTCCTCGAGTAGGTAAATGATAAAAAAGATAATTTTTGATGTGGAATGCTAGTTGGCATAATTTCATTGTAATTCTTCTCAATTGTGATATGAATATTCAGATTCGAAAGATTCAAGACAAAAGTTCATATTGACATAAAAAATAATAATACTTCAAGCATACTAATAAAGCAATTATGTCTTCTCAAAATAACATGGCCAAAGAGAGTTATCCCTACAAAATCATATAGTCTGGCTATGCTCCATCTTCACCACACAAAGTATTTAAATCATGCACAACCCCGATGACAAGCCAAGAAATTGTTTCATACTTTAACATTTTCAAAACTTTTTCAATCTTCACGCAATACATGAGCGTGAGCCATGGATATAGCACTATATGTGGAATAGAACGGTGGTTGTGGAGAAGACAAAAAGAGGGGAAGATAGTCTCACATCAACTAGGCGTATCAACGGGCTATGGAGATGCCCATCAATAGATATCAATGTGAGTGAGTAGGGATTGCCATGCAACAGATGCACTAGAGCTATAAGTATATGAAATCTCAACAAAAGAAACTAAGTGGGTGTGCATCCAACTCGCTTGCTCACGAAGACCTAGGGCATTTTGAGGAAGCCCATCATTGGAATATACAAGCCAAGTTCTATGATGTAAAATTCCCACTAGTATATGAAAGTGACAACATAGGAGACTCTCTATCATGAAGATCATGGTGCTACTTTGAAGCACAGGTGTGGTAAAAGGATAGTAACATTGTCCCTTCTCTCTTTTCCTCTCATTTTTTGGCCTTTCTCTTTTTTTTTTGATTCATCCGGAGTCTCATCTCGACTTGTGGGGGAATCATAGTCTCCATCATTCTTTCCTCACTTGGGACAATGCTCTAATAATGATGATCATCACACTTTTATTTTTCTTACAACTCAACAATTACAACTCGATACTTAGAATAAGATATGACTCTATATGAATGCCTCCGGCGGTGCACTGGGATATGCAATGAATCAAGAGTGACATGTATGAAAGAATTATGAATGGTGGCTTTGCCACAAATACGATGTCAACTACATGATCATGCTAGCAATATGACAATGATGGAGCGTGTCATAATAAACGGAACGGTGGAAAGTTGCATGGCAATATATCTCGGAATGGCTATGGAAATGCCATAATAGGTAGGTATGGTGGCTGTTTTGAGGAAGGTATATGGTGGGTGTATGATACCGGCGAAAAGTGCGCGGTATTAGAGAGGCTAGCAATGGTGGAAGGATGGGAAAAAGTGCATATAATCCATGGACTCAACATTAGTCATAAAGAACTCATATACTTATTGCAAAAATCTAGAAGTTATCAAAGCAAAGTATTATGCGCATGCTCCTAGGGGGATAGATTGGTAGGAAAAGACCATCGCTCATCCCCGACCGCCACTCATAAGGAAGACAATTAATAAACACCTCATGCTCCGACTTCGTTACATAACGGTTCACCATACGTGCATGCTACGGGAATCACAAACTTCAACGCAAGTATTCTTTAAATTCACAACTACTCAACTAGCATGACTCTAATATTATCACCTCCATATCTCAAAACAATTATCATGCTTCAATCTTTTCTTAGTATTCAACACACTCATAAGAATTTTTCTTTTATTAGTCTTGTATGCCTAGCATATTAGAATTAAGCACATTACCATGCTATTTAAGACTCTCAAAATAATCTAAGTGAAGCATGAGAGTTCATCTATTTCTTCAAAATAAAACCACCACCGTGCTCTAAAAGATATAAGTCAAACACTAGAGCAACAACAAACTACTCCAAAAGATATGAGTGAAGATCAATGAGTAGTCAAATAATTATGTAACTATGTGAAGACTCTCCCATTTTAAGAATTTCAGATCTTGGTACTTTATTCAAACAGCAAGCAAAGCTAAAGAAAATAAAATGACGCTCCAAGCAAAACACATATCATGTGGTGCATAATATAGCTCCAAGTAAAGTTACCGATGAACAAAGACGAAAGAGGGGATGCCTTCCGGGGCATCCCCAAGCTTAGACGCTTGGTCATCCTTGAATATTACCTTGGGGTGCCTTGGGAATCCCCAAGCTTAGGCTCTTGCCACTCCTTATTCCATAGTCCATCAAATCTTTACCCAAAACTTGAAAACTTCACAACACAAATCTTAACAGAAAACTCGTAAGCTCCGTTAGCGAAAGAAAACAAAACACCACTTAATGGTACTGTAATAAACTCATTCTTTATTTATATTGGTGTTAAGCCTACTGTATTCCAACTTCTCTATGGTTTATAAACTATTTTACTAGCCATAGAGTCATCAAGATAAGCAAACAACACACGAAAAACAGAATCTGTCAAAAACAAAACAGTCTGTAGTAATCTGTAACTAACGCAAACTTATGGAACTCCAAAAATTCTAAAATAAATTGGTGGACCTGAGGAATTTGTCTAGTAATCATCTTCAAAAATATCAACTAAATAGCACTCTCTAGTAAAAAGTTGAAGCTAATCTCGTGAGCGCTAAAGTTTCTGTTTTTACAGCATGATCATAAAGACTTCACCCAAGTCTTCCCAAAGGTTCTACTTGGCACAAACACTAATTAAAACATAAAACCACATCTAAACAGAAGCTAGAAGGATTATTTATTCCTAAACAGAACCAAAAATAAATAAACTAAAATAAAATTGGGTTGCCTCCCAACAAGCGCTATCGTTTAACGCCCCTAGCTAGGCATGATGATTTCAATGATGCTCACATAAAAGATAGGAATTGAAACATAAAGAGAGCATCATGAAGAATATGACTAGCACATTTAAGTCTAAACCACTTCCTATGCATAGGGATTTTGTGAGTAAACAACTTATGGGAACAATAATCAACTTGCATAGGAAGGTAAAACAAGCATAACTTCAAGATTTTAAGCACATAGAGAGGAAACTTGATATTATTGTAATTCCTACAAGCATATGTTCCTCCCTCATAATAATTTTCAGTAGCATCATGAATGAATTCAACAATATAACCAGCACCTAAATCATTCTTTTCATGACCTACTAGCATAGAAAATTTACTACTCTCCACATAAGCAAAATTCTTCTCCTCAATAGTAGTGGGAGCAAACTCAACGAAATAACTATCATAAGATTGAAAATTAAGATCAAGATGACAAGTTTCATGATTATCATTATTCTTTAAAGCATACGTGTCATCACAATAATCATCATAGATAGGAGGCATGCTTTCATCATAGTAAATTTGCTCATCAAAGCTTGGGGGACAAAAAATATCATCTTCATCAAACATAGCTTCCCCAAGCTTGTGGCTTTGCATATCATTAGCATCATGGATATTCAAGGAATTCATACTAACAACATTGCAATCATGCTCATCATTCAAATATTTAGTGCCAAACATTTTAATGCATTCTTCTTCTAACACTTTGGCACAATTTTCCTTCCCATCATACTCACGAAAGATATTAAAAAGATGAAGCGTGTGAGGTAAACTCAATTCCATTTTTTTGTAGTTTTCTTTTATAGACTAACTAGTGATAAAACAAGAAACAAAAAGATTCAGTTGCAAGATCTAAAGATATACCTTCACTTGCCTAGCCTCCCCGGCAACGGCGCCAGAAAAGAGCTTGATGTCTACTACACAACCTTCTTCTTGTAGACGTTGTTGGGCCTGCAAGTGCAGAGGTTTGTAGGACAGTAGCAAATTTCCCTCAAGTGGATGACCTAAGGTTTATCAATCCATGGGAGGCGTAGGATGAAGATGGTCTCTCTCAAGCAACCCTGCAATCAAATAACAAAGAGTCTCTTGTGTCCCCAACACACCCAATACAATGGTAAATTGTATAGGTGCACTAGTTAGGCGAAGAGATGGTGATACAAGTGCAATATGGATGGTAGATATAGGTTTTTGTAAACTGAAAATATAAAAACAGCAAGGTAGCAAGCGGTAAAAGTGAGCGTAAACGGTATTGCAATGATAGGAAACAAGGCCTAGGGTTCATACTTTCACTAGTGCAAGTCCTCTCAACAATAATAACATAGTTGGATCATATAACTATCCCTCAACATGGAACAAAGAGTCACTCCAAAGACACTAATAGCGGAGAACAAACAAAGAGATTATGGTAGGGTACGAAACCACCTCAAAGTTATTCTTTCCAATCAATCCGTTGGGCTATTCCTATAAGTGTCACAAACAGCCCTAGAGTTCGTACTAGAATAACACCTTAAGACACAAATCAACCAAAACCCTAATGTCACCTAGATACTCCAATGTCACCTCAAGTATCCATGGGTATGATTATACGATATGCATCACACAATCTCAATTCATCTACTCAAACCAACACATAGAACCTCAAAGAGTGCCCAAAGTTTCTATCGGAGAATCACGACGAAAACGTGTGCCAACCCCTATGCATAGGTTCATGGGCGGAACCCGCAAGTTGATCACCAAAACATACATCAAGTGGCACGTGATATCCCATTGTCACCACATATAAGCACGGCAAGACATACATCAAGTGTTCTCAAATCTTTAAAGACTCAATCCGATAAAATTACTTCAAAGGGAAAACTCAATCCATTACAAGAGAGAAGAGGGGGAGAAGAAACATAAGATCCAACTATAATAGCAAAGCTCGCGATACATCAAGATCGGGCCAAATCAAGGACACGAGAGAGGGAGAGAGATCAAACACATAGCTACTGGTACATACCCTCAGCCCCGAGGGTGAACTACTCCCTCCTCGTCATGGAGAGCGCCGGGATGATGAAGATGGCCACCGGTGAGGGTTCCCCCCTCCGGCAGGGTGCCGGAACAGGGTCCCGAGAGGTTTTTGGTGGCTACAGAGGCTTCCGGCGGCGGAACTCCCGATCTAATCTCTGTTCTGGAAGTTTTACGATACGTAGGTATATATGGGTGCAAGGGGTACGTCGGTGGAGCTTCGGGGGGCCCACGAGGCAGGGGGCACCCCCTAGGGGGGTGGGCGGGCCCCTACCCTCGTGGCCAGCTCCCGTATCTTCTGACGTAGAGTCCAAGTCTATCAGGTAGGTTTCCTTCCAAAAATAACTTCTCCAGTTGATTTTGTTCCGTTTTGACTCCGTCTGATATTCCTTTTCTTCGAAACACTAAAATAGGCATAAAACAACAAATCTGGGCTGGGCCTCCGGTTAATAGGTTAGTCCCAAAAATAATATAAAATTGGATAATAAAGCCCAATATTGCCTAAAACAGTAGATAATATAGCATGGAGCAATCAAAAATTATAGATACGTTGGAGACGTATCAGTCAACAGGTGGTTCCTCCAGTGCTGCACCAGCGCCTGCGAGTGCTTCCTCCAGTGCACCACCTCCGCCTCAACTCCAGAAGAAACCTGCCAACAGGCCGAAGCCAAGGGGCAAGACTGTGATTGAGATGACTGCCAAGGAGTTCTGGGCAAAGGGTCGCCGTAACCCCTATGAGGAAGCCCAAGAAACCAATTTGGTCAACCGCCCGTTCTGGAACCGCTTTCAGTTTGCCATCTTCTTTGATGTGATCAAAGCCAAGAAGAATCTCTAAGTTGATGTTCGCTCCATCGACACGGATGCCATGGAAAAGGATCCTGAGTACTTTGGTGAAGCTCTTCAGATGTGTTCCCAGCTGAACATTCTCAGGATCATGCAGTTCAACAAGGATTTCGATGCTGATTTGGTGGCTCAATTCTATGCCACTGTCCATCTTGGGACTGATGCATAAAGGACTCTGACTTGGATGACCATTGGCAAGCTGCTTTCTGTCAGGTGGAAGGCCTTCATGGAGTTACTTGATGTGGAAGATCACGGGCTTGAGACTCTAGTCGGCTTCTGTTGGAAATATGCCCTAGAGGCAATAATAAAAAGGTTACTATTATATTTCCTTGTTGATGATAATTGTCTATTGTTCATGCTATAATTGTGTTATCCGGAAATCGTAATACATGTGTGAATACATAGACCACAACATGTCCCTAGTGAGCCTCTAGTTGACTAGCTCGTTGATCAATAGATGGTCATGGTTTCCTGACTATGGACATTGGATGTCATTGATAACGGGATCACATCATTAGGAGAATAATGTGATGGACAAGACCCAATCCTAAGCATAGCACAAGATCGTGTAGTTCGTCTGCTAGAGCTTTTCTAATGCCAGGTATCATTTCCTTAGACCATGAGATTATGCAACTCCCGGATACCGTAGGAGTGCTTTGGGTGTACCAAATGTCACAACGTAACTGGGTGGCTATAAAGGTGCACTACAGGTATCCCCGAAAGTATCTGTTGGGTTGGCACGAATCGAGACTAGGATTTGTCACTCCGTATGATGGAGAGGTATCTCTGGGCCCACTCGGTAGGACATCATCATAATGAGCTCAATGTGATCAAGGAGTTGTTCACGGAATGATGTGTTATGGGAACGAGTAAAGAGACTTGCCGTAACGAGATTGAACAAGGTACCGGTATACCGACGATCGAATCTCGGGCAAGTATCGTACCGATAGACAAAGGGAATTGTATACGGGATTGATTGAATCCTCGACATCGTGGTTCATCCGATGAGATTATCGTGGAGCATGTGGGAGCCAACATGGGTATCCAGATCCCGCTGTTGGTTATTGACCGGAGAGTTGTATCGGTCATGTCTACGTGTCTCCCGAAACCGTAGGGTCTACACACTTAAGGTTCGGTGACGCTAGAGTTGTAGACATATTAGTATGCGGTTAAGCAAAAGTTGTTCGGAGTCCTGGATGAGATCCCAGATGTCACGAGGAGTTCCGGAATGGTCCGGAGGTAAAGATTTATATATAGAAAGTCCAGTTTCGGCCACCAGGAGAGTTTCGGGGGTCACTGGTATTGTACCGGGACCACCGGGAGGATCCTGGGGGTCCACTGGGTGGGGCCACCTATCCCGGAGGGCCCCATGGGCTGAACTGGCATGGGAACCAGCCTCTGGTGGGCTGGTGCGCCCCACCCAAGGGCCCAAGGCACCTAGGGTTGGAAACCCTAGGGGGGCCGTTGCCCCCCGAGGGGGCATGCGCCCCCTTGGTTGGAAACCCTAAGGGGGCCGTTGCCCTCCCGAGGGGCCGCCCCCCCCCTCTAGATGGGATCTCCAAGGGGGGCATGCGCCCCCCAAGCCCCTATATATAGTGGAGGGGAGGGAGGGCAGCGGCAGCCTAAGCCCTGGCGCCTCCCTCTCCCTCCCGTGACACCTCTTCCTCCTCCAGTAGCGCTTGGCGAAGCCCTGCTGGAATCCCACTGCTTCCACCACCACGCCGTCGTGCTGCTGGATCTCCATCAACTTCTCCTCCCCCCTTGCTGGATCAAGAAGGAGGAGACGTCTCTACTCCGTACGTGTGTTGAATGCGGAGGTGCCGTCCATTCGGCGCTAGGATCATCGGTGATTTTGATCACGACGAGTACGACTCCATCAACCCCGTTCACTTGAACGCTTCCGCTCGCGATCTACAAGGGTATGTAGATGCCCTCCTCTCCCTCTTGTTGCTAGATGAATCCATAGATTGATCTTGGTGATGCGTAGAAAATTTTAATTTCTGCTACGATCCCCAACAGTGGCATCATGAGCTAGGTCTATGCGTAGGTTCTATGCACGAGTATAACACAAGTTGTTGTGGGTGTTGATTTTGTCAATTTACTTGCCGTTACTAGTCTTATCTTGATCTAGCGACATCGTGGGATGAAGCGTCCCGGACCGACCTTACACGTACACTTACGTGAGACAGGTTCCACCGACTGACATGCACTAGTTGCATAAGGTGGCTAGGGGGTGTCTGTCTCTCCTACTTTAGTCGGATCGGATTCGATGAAAAGGGTCCTTATGAAGGGTAAATAGAAATTGGCATATCACATTGTGGTTTTGGCGTAGGTAAGAAACGTTCTTGCTAAGAAACCTATAGCAGCCACGTAAAAATTTGCAACAACAATTAGAGGACATCTAACTTGTTTTTGTAGCATATGCCGTGTGATGTGATATGGCCAAAAGGATGTGATGAATGATATATGTGATGTATGAGATTGATCATGTTCTTGTAATAGGAATCATGACTTGCATGTCGATGAGTATGACAACCGGCAGGAGCCATAGGAGTTGTCTTAATTTATTTATGACCTGCATGTCAGCATAAACGTTATGTAATTACTTTACTTTATTGCTAAACCGTTAGCCATAGTAGTAAAAGTAATAGTTGACATGACAACTTCATGAAGACACAATGATGGAGATCATGATGATGGAGATCATGGTGTCATGCCGGTGACGATGATGATCATGGCGTCCCGAAGATGGAGATCAAAAGGAGCAAATGATATTGGCCATATCATGTCACTATTTGATTGCATGTGATGTTTATCACGTTTTAACATCTTATTTGCTTAGAACGACGGTAGCTTAAATAAGATGATCCCTCGAAATAATTTCAAGAAAGTGTTCCCCCTAACTGTGCATCATTGCGAAGGTTCGTTGTTTCGAAGCACCACGTGATGATCGGGTGTGATAGATTCTAACGTTCGAATACAACGGGTGTAAGCCAGATTTACACACACAACACACTTAGGTTGACTTGACGAGCCTAGCATGTATAGACATGGCCTCGGAACATGGAAGACCAAAAGGTCGAACATGAGTCATATAGAAGATACGATCAACATGAAGATGTTCACCGATGATGACTAGTCTGTCTCACGTGATGATCGGACACGGTCTAGTTGACTCGGATCATGTATTACTTAGATGACTAGAGGGATGTCTATCTGAGTGGGAGTTCATTAATTAATTTGATTAGATGAACTTAATTATCATGAACATATTCTAAAACTTTGCAATATGTCTTGTAGATCAAATGGCCCACGCTAATGTTTCCCTCAACTTCAACATGTTCCTAGAGAAAACCAAGTTGAAAGACGATGGCAGCAACTACACGGACTGGGTTCGTAACCTGAGGATTATCCACATAGCTGCCAAGAAAGCATATGTTCTTGATGCACCACTAGGTGAAGCACCTGTTTTCCCAGCAACTCAAGACGTTATGAATGCCTGGCAGTCGCGTAGCGATGATTACTCCCTGGTTCAGTGCGGCATGCTTTACAGCTTAGAACCGGGGCTCCAAAAGCGTTTTGAGCAGCACGGAGCATATGAGATGTTCGAAGAGCTGAAAATGGTTTTCCAAGCTCATGCCCGGGTCGAGAGATATGAAGTCTCCGACAAGTTCTACAGTTGTAAGATGGAGGAGAATAGTTCTGTCAGCGAGCACATACTCAAAATGTCTGGGTTGCACAACCGCTTATCTCAGCTGGGAGTTAATCTCCCGGATGACGCGGTCGTTGATAGAATCCTTCAGTCGCTCCCACCTAGCTACAAGAGCTTTGTGATGAACTTCAATATGCAGGGGATGGAAAAGACCATTCCTGAGGTATACTCAATGCTGAAATCAGCAGAGGTGGAGATCAAAAAGGAACATCAAGTGTTGATGGTGAATAAAACCACTAAGTTCAAGAAAGGCAAGGGTAAGAAGAACTTCAAGAAGGACGGCAAGGGAGTTGCCGCGCCCGGTAAACCAGTTGCTGGGAAGAAGCCAAAGCATGGACCCAAGCCTGAGACTGAGTGCTTTTATTGCAAGGGAAACGGTCACTGGAAGTGGAACTGCCCCAAGTACTTAGCGGATAAGAAGGCCGCCAATACCAAAGGTATATGTGATATACATGTTATTGATGTGTACCTAACCAGCGCTCGTAGTAGCTCCTGGGTATTTGATACCGGTGCGGTTGCTCATATTTGTAACTCAAAACAGGAGCTGCGGAATAAGCGGAGACTGGCGAAGGACGAGGTGACGATGCGCGTTGGGAATGGTTCCAAGGTCGATATGATCGCCGTCGGCATGCTACCTCTACATTTACCCACGGGGTTAGTTCTAAACCTCAATAATTGTTATTTAGTACCAGCTTTGAGCATGAACATTGTATCTGGATCTTGTTTAATGCGAGATGGCTACTCATTTAAATATGAGAATAATGGTTGTTCTATTTATATGAGAGACAAGTTTTATGGTCATGCCCCGCTGGTCAATGGTTTATTCTTATTGAATCTTGAACGTGATGTTACACATATTCATAGTGTGAATGCCAAAAGATGTAAGGTTGATAATGATAGTCCCACATACTTGTGGCACTGCCGCCTTGGTCACATTGGTGTCAAACGCATGAAGAAACTCCATGCAGATGGACTTTTGGAGTCTCTTGATTATGAATCATTTGACACGTGCGAACCATGCCTCATGGGCAAAATGACCAAGACTCCGTTCTCCGGAACAATGGAGCGAGCAACCAACTTACTGAAAATCATACATACTGATGTGCGCGGTCCAATGAGCGTTGAGGCTCGCGGTGGTTATCGTTATGTTCTCACCCTCACTGATGACTTAAGTAGATATGGGTATCAATAGATAAGAATAGAAGCTCCTCAGCCCTCTCCTCAGTGATTTGGGATTCCTGGCCGTCGGATCTGGTTGCTTGATCGGATCTGGGCCGTCGGATCGACCCCTGGGACGACCTCGTCCGTCAGATAAAAAAAATTTACTGCTGAAATGAATAGTTACTCCCGTCTCATGCCACCGCGCGTAATTTCCTTGCCCCGTCGAGGGCATTTTCGTCATTTCACCTAGGGGTGTATAAAACGCGACAGCCTGCGTGGAGATGACCTAGCCGCTCCCCAGCCCGCACTCGACCTAGCCGCCTCCTCCCTGCTGTCGCCGGCCTCCCTCGCTCGCGCTTCCGCCCAGCGCCCCCCGCCTCGCCGCCGCCTCCGCTCCCCTCCCGCGCGCCTCCTCTCCCCTCCCCTCCCCTCCCCTCCCGCGCGCCTCCTCTCCTCCCACCCACATCACCATCGCCATCGAGATGACAGCGCCGGCGCTGGCGCTCGCGGTGGTCGGGTGCTGCGCTACCGGCCGCCGTCGCTGCGCTCGCCCTCATTCCGTCGCGGAGTCTCCTTCTCCCCACCCCCTTGGCGCTCAGCAAGAGGGGCGCTGCTCGTTGCTCGGCCTCACGGGAGTCGTCGCCGCCCCGCCGTCTTCGGATCCGGCCACCGCCGCCATCTCTATTCTTGCCCCGTCGTTCTTTCAGTGCTGGGTGGATGGGTGTCATGGAGAGGACGCAGATGGAGGCCGAGGCCGTGGGCTCTAGTTCAAGGCAAGGGCCAGCGGCACCGAGCTAGCGCCCACCTTTCGGTGCGAGTTGCAGCTGCCCAAGGGTGAACATGTCAGCTCCATGGCCGTCATCACCAAGCTGCCCAGGTTGCTCTCTCTCTCTCTCTCTATCTATCTATCTATCTCTCTCTCTCTCTCTCTCTCTCTCTCTCTGATGTCAGCTTGATTTCCTCTTATTTTACAGAGTAGGAGTGGCCTACAAACATGAATCCAAGCAAAAGGCAGCATGAGTGGCCTCTTATACACCTCTCATGATGTTGTGTTCTTCAGTTTTGCAGGAACTGCACACATATCAAATTCCAATTGTACATTCATCTATTGTTGTTCTCACGTTGCCTCATCCGTGTCTTTCAAGGTTATTACTACCTGTCTTTTTGGGTCCATGATGATGGAGTACCCATGTTTCATCTATACAATGTCAAAAAATTCTTATTTGTACCTTCTGTAGGCCAATGCAATTTTTTGTCAAGAACATTGTCATTCTGGCTGTTGTTATCATGTAGACAGTGGGCTCATGTTTTCTGCTTGTGCTACTAGAGGTAACATTATAAGGCTTTCTACTGCCATTGTTGCCTGACAAGTTTGGTGAAATTGATGTGTCTCAATGGATGCATCGGCCTGTACCAGGCGACTTATGAAAGGGGCGACAGTGATGACCCGATCTACTTCAGTGATGATAAAGATACATTCAATGATGCTGTGTTCGTGATGGTTGGTTCAGTTATTCAGGTAGCCGTTGTATTATCATTGGACGATATATTGAATCATATATGCAGATAAACTTGTGCAAGAACTAACTCTTAATTTTTTTTCTGGACCATTGTCTTTAACTCACCGTGATCACACTATTTCATCTAATAGCAACCACATACACAAACGACAATAGGCAATGACACTGGGCTTTATTCTATACAGATAAAGTTGATGTATTAATCTACTCTCACTCTTTTTACGGATCCAACCACGACTACAACATGAAAGTGGGCAAGGATCAGTGACCCTATACACATCAATGGTGAGAAAGGTATCGTCATATACATTATGTAATGGCGATGTGCTCTTTAGTGTGCTGATTAGCTTTTGTATCTGTTCATGTAATACTGATTTGGTTACTAGAATGCTTATTAGGCTTTGTATATGTAAAATATCCAATTCTTTGTATAATAATGGGTACTTTCAGAGAACTTATGCCACAAGAAAAAAACAAGGGTGGTATGTTGAGAGAACTATAGCCGCAAGAAAAATCAGGTTGTGCTTTAGTCATTGGCTATGGTCGTTGGTATGATGCATGCATTACACTATGCATTGGTGATAAGGCTATTGTTCTCTTAAACTGGTAATATTGATCTCTTGTCTTGAATGATGTAATGTTAACAGATAGCCATGCTAGAATCAACTTGGTTATAATAGGTTCATCAACTTTATGTTTCGCCACCGTGCAATGTACTCTCTCTTTCTCTCACTGATTCTATCTACAGAGCAGTCTATCGATAATCTTCAAGGCCAGCACTGCCACATGTTTCATGTTCTCGGTGTACAATATATTACTTGGTCATGTGACTTGCCTATGCAAGGTATAATTATTACTAGGTTTAATATAGTTGCTGCCATGCGCAAGTCAGCATTTACTGATCTGTAAGTTTACATCATGGCACTGTTCAACTTGGCCATTATGTGATGAACATTGAATCATTGATACATTTGTATCTCCTTTGGCTGGATACAGAGTTCCATATTCTGAGGAGAAGGGCTTAAATAATGTATGTGAATAATTGAAGGGCACCATTAATAGGTAACTTGCAATTATTGTATTTTTAGGCACGATAGGATATTTATTCTTAGTGCTTACAGACTGGTGGTACCACATGGATCATATTTCTTTCTAATACAATGTTCTTTTGTGTAGGCCTTTTCTATTTGGTCATTGATTGCACCAAAGATTTATTATTTCCACTGCTTTAAGGATACAACCAATGAGGCAATTTCTGAAGGTAAAGAGTTGTATGTGTTTTTCATGTAGTGAGTGCTTTGCTCTATTTTCTTCCTTCACATTGGTTGAAACTTCTCTACTGCTGAGAAAATTATTGCTTAATTGCCGAGGTAGAATCTCTATTATTATGTATAGTCTTACTAAAATAAACTCATGAGAATATTAAGTAATATCCATGCTATTTGACAATCAACTATGAACTTAAATAATGCTCTACCATCTGTGGTATTTTGTTTCTCTGATGTGTATGAATTTAGTGATTATGTAAGTTTGTCGTTGAGATTTTACTTTCAAGCTGGTTCCATTTGGGAATTAACAAGATATTACGATTAGTGCAGACCAGTCGGTCAAAATATAAAACTTGAGTTCCTTTCAGTTTACTTAATGCATATATCGTTCCCACATTCGTAACTATCAATTGCAACATTGATACTGTTCATTGGATTACAGAGAGAGAGGGGGGGGGGGAGGGAGAGGGAGAGGGAGAGGGAGAGGGGGAGGGGAAGGGGGAGAGCATGATTGTGTTTTTATTTATTTCAGAATACTCATACATTCTTTTCTTAGTCATTTTCGATTTTGCACAAATGTGATTCTCAATTTATTCATTTCTACCAGAATTCATCTATGAAGCCTATGCTATTTTTTTGCTCAAAAAAATACATGCATAATGTGTAACTTTTCTGTCAATTGGAAGCGAGTTTCGTTAACCTGTTAGCTTTTATATTAGATTAACCGCACCTGTGTGTTTCTATCGCAACTAAGATCAATTTTCCTTTTCATTTATGGTGAAATCTTATTCTACAAGAGGCAAAAAGTCAATTCTGATTGTTCTTAATGTTAATGTGTTTATATCTTGTAATCTTTTTCTCGATTTCCCAAGATTGGTTATAGACTAGGGAGGGTTATGTTTTGCTCTACTAATGTTGCATGGACCAATGTTCATTGCCTAATTAATAAACTTTCCAAAAGTTATGAGCGAGAAACTGTGATTATCAATAGTAACGTTTGATTCATCCCAATATTTAAGATTACAGGGTCGAGGTTCCTTTTCCTTATAGTAACCATGGTTTTATTATTTGGCTTCTTCTGCATATCATTTAGTTTAGTTTCCAGTATGATCACAATCAGGGGGTATATCAGAGTAGTATCATATTCTAATTAGAAATTGAGACAGATTTAGAATTTTGTAATTGCATAGTAATTATAGCCAAATGTTATAGATGTACAAATAGAGCCTCTCTAAACTAATATAAGATCATTTAGATCACTACTTTAGTAGTCTAAAAAGATTTTATATTGGTTTACAGAGGGAGCACTCAATTATTATGTAACATTTGATTTTCTCCATCTACAACTGTGTTCTGTTTTCTAACACTGGTGTACTATTTTTCTGATCCACCCATGCAAAAAAATTAGTCTTTAACACTGGTGTTGTGACAGTGTCGGGTTCTCTGGTTGAGGTGCTTTTTGGTTGATTTTGTTAGTTGCTTTCGGTTTTGTCAAGGGTCTCACATTTTCTTAGTTGCTTTCAGTTGTGATGAGTGCCATGTCCTCTACGATCTGTGTTTGCTCTAAATTTAATTAATTGGGTGAGAATACTCGCAGGTCTACAAGTCATGGGTGTTGGATTTACTGGGTCACTCGCTAGCTCACGCCCAAAACATGTTGACCACAGGTATGCCTCGCGCACTCGCCTTTACAGTAGCAATAATTTGATGAATCTCTCTGGATGGATGTTTCCTTGTGCCCGTTTCATGTTCCTGTCCTACAAAACCACCACAGTCGCATAGCCCATGTAGGATAGTCAAGGAAGAGGAAAATGCATTATAATATAATAAGTAGATAAATAAAATGTAGCAATACTGATTATCGGTTTGTGTTCTTTTCTCTTCTCGCGATTTTGTTTTTCACTGGATCAAGATGGCATTTTCGTGATGTTGACGTATCCTCGAAAACGGTATGTCAACCAATAGTCGTTGTGCGGGCAGTTATATTTTGTTTACGGATGGAGTATATGTTATGAAAGCATGTTCATGATAGATCTTGTGGTTTCTTTTCTTTATAGTTTGTCGAACTTAGAAGCTTTTGCCTAAGACAAATTTGAAAAGGGCTTGCATGATGGATCGGGTGTGGTGATATTATTAAGGCATTGGTAAAATAACATTCATAGTGTACGCGAGGTGTATGTAAATCTACGGTAGTAGACGTCAATGTATAAAATAAATGCACACGTACCCTTGACTACGAGAGGGTTCTCATAGAAAGCGATGGCAAGTTCAGACTTGGTTGTTATAGGGTTGCGTGCATGTAACTCTTGAATTTGTTCTGCACCATTGTCTTTAAAGTCACCCTGATCACACTCTTCCATCCAATAGTAACCACATACACAAATGATAATAGGCAATGACATTGAGCTTTATTTATACAAATAAAGTAGATGTATTAATGTACTCTCACTCTTTTTAGGGATCCAACCACAACTACAACATCAAAGGGGCCAAGGATCAGCGACCCTATACACATCAGCAATGACGAAGGTATTGTCATATACATTATGTAATGGCGATGTGCTCTTTAGTGTGCTGATTAGCTTTTGTATCTGTTCATGTAATAGTGATGTGGCCACTAGAATGCTTATTAGACTTTGTATATGTTAAAATGTCTAACTCTTTGTATAATAATGGGTATTTTCAGAGAACTGCTGGCACAAGAAAAAAACAGTGGTGGTCTTTTCAGAGAACTACAGTCGCAAGAAACAAACCTAGAGTTTCAGTTGCATGACGCAATCCATGCTTGTGGTGTGATATTACCTTTGACAGAAGGTAATACACTGATTTATCATCATCCTATGACTGATTCTTCTCCATATGGTATATTCAATCATCTAACTGAATACACAAGATCAAATGCTCATATATAAAATCTTCTTGTTTTACATAAACTTTACTAATTCCTGTGAGGCAGCTACCAAGAGTGATGTGCATAGCATTGCTTGGGGAGTTGTCTATTAGTCATTGGCTATCGTCATTGGAATGGTAGGAGCATTACACAATGCATTGCTGATAAAGCTATTGTTCTCTCAAACTGGAAATGTTAATTTGTTTTCATGAATGATATAAACCAACGGATAGCCTGCTAGCATCAGCTTGGTTTATAATACTTCCTCTGTTTCTAAATGTAAACCCTTTTAGATATTCCAATATGGACTACATATGGATGTATATAGACATATTTCAGAGTGTAGATTCATTCATTTTGCTCAGTATGTAGAGAGGAGCAGAGGCCTGGAGCAGAGGCCTGGAGCTGCGGGGAGAAGAGGTCTGGAGCTGCGGGGAGGAGCAGAGGCCTGGAGCTGCAGGGAGAAGAGGTCTGGAGCTGCAGGGAGGAGCAGAGGCCTGGAGCCGGCGACGAGCTCTGGAGGCGACGACGCGAGGAAGGAGCGAATCACGAGAGAGAGGGAGGAGCAGATCGCCAACTTTTGAATTGTATAAGGATGTAATTGAAAAATGCTGTTTAGTTCAAAATGTGTGTCCCTTGCGACAGATATTTCATGACGGAGAAAGTACTATTGACATAGATACACTTTCTTTATCAAGGATTTTTGTATATCATATTATCACAGGAAAATGATCTATGTATGCACTTTTTATGGTCATGTACAGTTCACAGCCAGTGTTATTTATCAAACACATAATTTAAATAAGGCTTGTGAAAAAAATTGCCCATAGAAATGATCACTTTGGATTGGTAGTGTCAAAAGGACGCAAAACATTTGTAACATTTCTTCCCATATTCATGAGACTTTCACTCTGTTGTTGCATTAGTCAAGTTTAATTTCATTACATATGTGTGCATGTATCAGTTTTCATATGTAAAGTGATATATTTAAGAATTATGAGAAATTTTGCCAAATTTGGTGGGCACAAAACAGAGGTATCCGGAAGCAGGACAAACGTCATTGGTATTTTGTTGGTCTTTTTTTTGCGTCGCATCTCAAATGGAATGGCACTCATGGAGGCAATTGAATCAAGCTATCTATTGTATGCCTAACTATGGCTTTATAGTTGTATCGCCTTTGGTGCCAATGTTTCTTCTTAGCCCTGAACCCGATAATCGGTTATCTTGTTACATGTTCTAAACTTGCCTTCATATAAATGCATCATGTCGTTTGACCTTCCATCACTTGACCATATCGTTGGGACCGGCATCCTCGCGCCAAGGCGCGTTGCCGATCTAGTGTCTACTTAATGAAACACAAGTCTAAGACCTTTGAAAAGTTCAAGGAATTTCAAAGTAAGGTTGAGAATCAACGTGATAGGAAAATCAAGTTCTTACAATCAGATCGTGGGGGAGAATATTTGAGTCACGAATTTGGCACGCACTTAAGGAAATGTGGAATCGTTTCACAACTCACGCCGCCTGGAACACCTCAGCGAAATGGTGTGTCCGAACGTCGTAATAGCACTCTATTGGATATGGTGTGATCTATGATGTCTCTTACCGATCTACCGCTCTCATTTGGGGCTATGCTTTAGAGACTGCCGCATTCACTTTAAATAGGGCTCCGTCGAAATCCGTTGAGATGACACCGTATGAATTATGGTTTGGGAAGAAACCTAAGTTGTCGTTTCTAAAAGTTTGGGGATGCGATGCTTATGTCAAGAAACTTCAACCTGAAAAGCTCGAACCCAAGACAGAAAAATGCGTCTTCATAGGATACCCTAAGGAAACCATTGGGTATACCTTCTACCTCAGATCCGAAGGCAAGATCTTTGTTGCCAAGAACGGATCCTTTCTGGAGAAAGAGTTTCTCTCGAAAGAAGTAAGTGGGAGGAAAGTAGAACTTGATGAAGTACTGCATCTTCAAGCGGAAAGTAGTGCAGCTCAGGAAGATGTTCCTGTGGTGCCTGCACCGACTAGAGAGGAAGTTAATGATGATGATCAAGGTACTTCGGATCAAGCTGCTACTGAAGTTCGTAGGTCCACGAGGATACGTTCCACACCAGAATGGTATGGCAACCATGTCCTGGAAATCATGTTGTTAGACAACGGTGAACCTTCGAACTATGAAGAAGCGATGGCGGGCCCAGATTCCAACAAATGGCTTGAAGCCATGCAATCCGAGATAGTATCCATGTATGAAAACAAAGTATGGACTTTGACAGACTTGCCCGATGATCGGCGAGCGATAGAAAATAAATGGATCTTTAAGAAGAAGACGGACGCGGATGGTAACGTGACCATCTATAAAGCTCGACTTGTTGCTAAAGGTTACCGACAAGTTCAAGGGGTTGACTACGATGAGACATTCTCACCAGTAGCAAAGTGAAGTCCGCTTGAATCATGTTAGCAATTGCCGCATTCTACGATTACAAGATATGGCAAATGGACGTCAAAACGGCATTCCACGACTTTCTTAAGGAAGAATTGTATATGATGCAGCCGGAAGGTTTTTTCGGTCCTAAGAATGCTAACAAGGTATGCAAGCTCCAACGCTCAATCTATGGGCTGGTGCAAGCATCTCGGAGTTGGAACATTCGCTTTGATGAAATGATCAAAGCGTTTGGGTTTATGCAGACTTATGGAGAAGCCCGCGTTTACAAGAAAGTGAGTGGGAGCTCTGTAGCATTTCTCATATTATATGTGGATGACATATTGTTGATGGGAAATGATATAGAACTCTTGGAGAGCATAAAGGCCTACTTGAATAAATATTTTTCAATGAAGGACCTTGGAGAAGCAGCTTACATATTAGGCATCAAGATCTACAGAGATAGATCGAGACGCCTCATAGGTCTTTCGCAAAGCACATACCTCGATAAGATATTGAAGAAGTTCAATATGGATCAGTCCAAGAAGGGGTTCTTGCCTGTACTGCAAGGTGTGAAATTGAGCTCGGCTCAATGCCCGACCACGGCAAAAGATAGAGAAAAGATGAGTGTCATCCCCTATGCCTCAGCCATAGGGTCTATTATGTATGCCATGTTGTGTACCAGACCTGATGTAAACCTTGCCGTAAGTTTGGTAGGAAGGTACCAAAGTAATCCCGGCATGGAACACTGGACAGCGGTCAAGAATATCCTGAAGTACCTGAAAAGGACTAAGGATATGTTTCTCGTTTATGGAGGTGACGAAGAGCTCGTCGTAAAGGGTTACGTCGATGCTAGCTTCGACACGGATCTGGATGACTCCAAGTCACAAACTGGATACGTGTATATTTTGAATGGTGGGGCAGTAAGCTGGTGCAGTTGCAAGCAAAGCGTCGTGGCGGGATCTACATGTGAAGCGGAGTACATGGCAGCCTCGGAGGCAGCACATGAAGCAATTTGGATGAAGGAGTTCATTACCGACCTAGGAGTTATTCCCAATGCGTCGGGCCCGATGACTCTCTTCTGTGACAACACTGGAGCTATTGCCCTTGCCAAGGAGCCCAGGTTTCACAAGAAGACCAGGCATATCAAGTGTCGCTTCAACTCCATTCGTGAAAATGTTCAAGATGGAGACATAGAGATTTGTAAAGTCCATACGGACCTGAATGTCGCAGATTCATTGACTAAACCTCTTCCACGTGCAAAGCATGATCAACACCAGAACTCTATGGTTGTTCGGTTCATCACAATGTAACTAGGTTATTGAATCTAGTGCAAGTGGGAGACTATTGGAAATATGCCCTAGAGGCAATAATAAAAAGGTTATTATTATATTTCCTTGTTGATGATAATTGTCTATTGTTCATGCTATAATTGTGTTATCCGGAAATCGTAAAACATGTGTGAATACATAGACCACAACATGTCCCTAGTGAGCCTCTAGTTGACTAGCTCGTTGATCAATAGATGGTCATGGTTTCCTGACTATGGACATTGGATGTCATTGATAACGGGATCACATCATTAGGAGAATGATGTGATGGACAAGACCCAATCCTAAGCATAGCACAAGATCGTGTAGTTCGTCTGCTAGAGCTTTTCTAATGTCAAGTATCATTTCCTTAGACCATGAGATTGTGCAACTCCGGGATACCGTAGGGGTGCTTTGGGTGTACCGAACGTCACAACGTAACTGGGTGGCTACAAAGGTGCACTACAGGTATCCCCGAAAGTATCTGTTGGGTTGGCACGAATCGAGACTAGGATTTGTCACTCCGTATGATGGAGAGGTATCTCTGGGCCCACTCGGTAGTACATCATCATAATGAGCTCAATGTGATCAAGGAGTTGTTCACGGGATGATGTGTTATGGGAACGAGTAAAGAGACTTGCCGTAACGAGATTGAACAAGGTATCGGTATACCGATGATCGAATCTCGGGCAAGTATCGTACCAATAGACAAAGGGAATTGTATACGGGATTGATTGAATCCTCGACATCGTGGTTCATCCGATGAGATTATCGTGGAGCATGTTGGAGCCTACATGGGTATCCAGATCCCGTTGTTGGTTATTGACCGGAGAGTTGTCTCGGTCATGTCTACACACTTAAGGTTTGGTGACGCTAGAGTTGTAGAGATATTAGTATGCGGTTAACCAAAAGTTGTTCGGAGTCCCGGATGAGATCTCGGATGTCACGAGGAGTTCCGGAATGGTCCGGAGGTAAAGATTTATATATAGAAAGTCCAGTTTCGGCCACCAGGAGAGTTTCGGGGGTCACTGGTATTGTACCGGGACCACCGTAAGGGTCCTGGGGGTCCACTGGGTGGGGCCACCTATCCCGGAGGGCCCCATGGGCTGAAGTGGCGTGGGAACCAGACTCTGGTGGGCTGGTGCGCCCCACCCAAGGGCCCAAGGCACCTAGGGTTGGAAACCCTAGGGGGACGTTGCCCCCCGAGGGGGCATGCTCCCCCCTGGTTGGAAACCCTAAGGGGGCCGTTGCCCCCCCCCCCCCCCCCCCCGAGGGGCCGTCGCCCCGCCCCCCCCCCCTCTAGATGGGATCTCCAAGGGGGGCATGCGCCCCCCAAGCCCCTATATATAGTGGAGGGGAGGGAGGGTAGCGGCAACCTAAGCCCTGGTGCCTCCCTCTCCCTCCCGTGACACCTCTTCCTCCTCCAGTAGCGCTTGGCGAAGCCCTGCTGGAATCCCGCTGCTTCCACCACCACGCCGTCGTGCTGCTGGATCTCCATCAACTTCTCCTCCCCCCTTGCTAGATCAAGAAGGAGGAGACGTCTCCGCTCCGTACATGTGTTGAACGCGGAGGTGACGTCCGTTCAGCGCTAGGATCATCGGTGATTTGGATCACGACGAGTACGACTCCATCAACCCCGTTCACTTGAATGCTTCCGCTCGCGATCTACAAGGGTATGTAGATGCACTCGTCTCCCTCTTGTTGCTAGATGAATCCATAGATAGATCTTGGTGATGCATAGAAAATTTTAATTTCTGCTACGATCCCCAAGAGCTTTCGCCCTCAGCGCAATGCAAACTCCACTCACAAGCAAGCTCTCTGGCCCTACTGTTCTGTGAAGGTTAACCCTGTGACTAAGAAGGAAACATATGAGTTGTCTACCTATCTCGACATCCTTCATCGTGTCTTTCGAGAGACCCTCTCCCCTCGCATAGGGAATCTGGATATGGTCCACTCCTATCTCGTGGACATGCTTCTCTTCTGCCAGCAGGAGAAGGAAGCAAACACTGGCGAGTCCCTGGACATTTCTCATGTTATGTGGTCTGAGCTTCTTACTGCCATTTCTGAGCGCAAGTGCCCGATCTATGGTCCGTTCATCACGCTGCTCATTGAGAAGGCTTGGGCACATGTCTATCCCAAGGTTGGGTTGGAAACTGGAGATTTGGTGTCTCATGAGATCAAGCGTCTGAGGAAGAAGGACAATTGGGGCACCCCTGCTCCTAAATTCGGGGGTCCATCTACTGCTGCTGACATGGAGACCGAGGGCAGGGCTGAGGCCGATGATGACGATGAGGACTATGAGCCTTCTGGGACAGAGCCCTATTGGGCAAAGAAGCTCAAGCACAAGATGAAGAAACTCTTCTGCATGGAGTCTCATGGTCAGTACATGACTCATGTGGCGGAGAAGAAGGCCAGGGGGCGTCACAAGGAGCTCATGCGTCATTTGGGTGCGACTGTTGTCAGTGGGTCGGAGGGTCAGATCACTGAGGAAGAGGAGTGGATCCAGCAGCATTGCCCGTGGACCGATTCAGACGCCGAGCAGTTCCCGACCGATGACGACGATGCAGACGATCCCGCAGGGATGTGATGCTTGTGATCCTCAGCTTGCTATCACCTGGAGCCGTAGCATCTCTCTTTGCCCTTTTTGTTGGTGAACGTTGCAGAAAAAAAAATCCCTACATTCCACCAAGATCAATCTATGGAGTCAACTAGCAACGAGAGGAGAGTGCATCTACATACCATTGTAGATCGCGAGCGGAAGCGTTCAAGAGAACGGGGATGATGGAGTCGTACTCGCCGTGATCCAAATCACCGATGACCAAGTGCCGAACGAACGGCACCTCCGCGTTCAACACACGTACGGAGCGGAAGACGTCTCCTCCTTCTTGATCCAGCAAGGGGGAAGGAGAGGTTGATGAAAATCCAGCAGCACGACGGCGTGGTGGTGGATGCAGCAGTGATCGCAGCAGGGCTTCGTGTAGGATCGGAAGTATGTCTAGAGGGGGGGTGATTAGACTACTTGACCAAATAAAAACTTAACCTTTTCCCAATTTTAGTTCTTGGCAGATTTTAATAATTTTAGGACAAGTCAAGCAATCATCACACAATTCAAGCAAGCATGCAAAGAGTATATAGGCAGCGGAAAATAAAGCATGCAACTTGCAAGAATGTAAAGGGAAGGGTTTGGAGAATTCAAATGCTATTGGAGACACGGATGTTTTTCCCGTGGTTCGGATAGGTGGTGCTATCCTACATCCACGTTAGTGGAGACTTCAACCCACGAAGGGTAACGGTTGCGCGAGTCCACGGAGGGCTCCACCCACGAAGGGTCCACGAAGTAGCAACCTTGTCTATCCCACCATGGCCATCGCCCACGAAGGACTTGCCTCACTAGCGGTAGATCTTCACGAAGTAGGCGATCTCCTTGCCCTTACAAACTCCTTGGTTCAACTCCACAATCTTGTCGGAGGCTCCCAAGTGACACCTAGCCAATCTAGGAGACACCACTATCCAAGAAGTAACAAATGGTGTGTTGATGATGAACTCCTTGCTCTTGTGCTTCAAATGATAGTCTCCCCAACACTCAACTCTCTCTCACAGGATTTGGATTTGGTGGAAAGAAGATTTGAGTGGAAAGCAACTTGGGGAAGGCTAGAGATCAAGATTCATATGGTAGGAATGGAATATCTTGGCCTCAACACAAGGGTAGGTGGTTCTCTCTCAGAACATATGAGTTGGAAGTGTAGATGTGTTCTGATGGCTCTCTCCATGAATGAAGAGGAGGTGGAGGGGTATATATAGCCTCCACTTAAAATCCAACCGATACACACAATTTACCAATCTCGGTGGGACCGAATCAACAAACTTGGTCGGACCGAAATGGTAAACCTAGTGACCGTTAGAGTTTCTCGGTGGGACTGACATGCATTTCGGTAGGACCGATATGGTTAGGGTTTGGGCATAATGTAATCTCGGTGAGACCGATTACACAAACTCGGTGAGACCGATTTGGTAATTAGCTAACCAGAGAGTTGGTCAGGCAAACTCGGTGGGACCGATTTGCTCTTTCGGTGAGACCAAAAAGTTACAAAAGGGAAACAGAGAATTTGCATTGCAATCTCGGTGGGACCGATCCGCTCTTTCGGTGAGACCGAAAAGTTACGAAAGGGAAACAGAGAGGTTGCAATCCCATCTCGGTGAGACCGAGACCCCTATCGGTGAAACCGATTTGCTAGGGTTTGGCAGTGGCTTATGACATATGAAGAACTTGGTGGCGCCGGATAGAAAGAATCGGTATGACCGAGTTTGGCTTAGGGTTTAGGTCATTTGTGGATATGGGAAAGTAGTTGAGGATTTTTGAGCATATCATTAAGCACATAAGGCAAAGAGCTCATTAAGCAACACCTCATCCCTCCTTGATAGTATTGGCTTTTCCTATGGACTCAATGTGATCTTGGATCACTAAAATGTAAAATGTAGAGTCTTGAGCTTTTGAGATTGAGCCAATCCTTTGTCCTCGGTATTTTGAGGGTTCCACTTTCACCATCCATGCCATGCCAATCATTGAGCTTTCCTGAAATAATTGTCTTGGAATAGCATTAGCTCAATGAGCTATATGTTGTTATGAATTACCAAAACCACCTAGGGATAGTTGCACTTTCACTTCGCGCGAGCTTCTGCGAGAGGGAGAGGTGTAGCAGGGGAGAGGGAGGCGCCAAGACTTGAGGTGTGGCTTCCCTCCCTCCCCCCTTTATATAGGCCCCCTAGGGGGGTGCGCCGGCCCTAGGAGATGGGATCTCCTAGGGGGGCGGCGGCCAAGGGGAGGCTTGCACCCCAAGGCAAGTGGAGGCGCCCCCACCCTAGGGTTTCCAACCCTAGGCGCAGGGGGGCCAAGGGGGGCGCACCAGACCACTATGGGCTGGTTCCCCTCCCTATTTCAGCCCATGAGGCCCTCCGGGATGGTTGGCCCCACCCGGTGGACCCCCGGGACCCATCCGGTGGTCCCGGTACAATACCGGTGACCCCGAATCCTGCCCGATGGCCGAAACTGCACTTCCTATATATAATTCTTCACCTCCGGACCATTCCGGAACTCCTCGTGACGTCCAGGATCTCATCCGGGACTCCGAACAACTTTCGGATTACTGCATACTCATATCTATGCAACCCTAGCGTCACCGAACCTTAAGTGTGTAGACCCTACGGGTTCGAGAGACATGCAGACATGACCGAGACGACTCTCCGGTCAATAACCAACAGCGGGATCTGGATACCCATGTTGGCTCCCACATTCTCCATGATGATCTCATCGGATGAACCACGATGTCGAGGATTCAAGTAATCCCGTATACAATTCCCTTTGTCAATCGGTACGATACTTGCCCGAGATTCGGTCGTCGGTATCCCAATACCTCGTTCAATCTTGTTACCGGCAAGTCACTTTACTCGTACTGTAATGCATGATCCCGTGACCAACCAATTGGTCACATTGAGCTCATTATGATGATGCATTACCGAGTGGGCCCAGAGATACCTCTCCGTTATACGGAGTGACAAATCCCAGTCTCGATCCGTGTCAACCCAACAGATGCTTTCGGGGATGCTTGTAATATACCTTTATAGTCACCCAGTTATGTTGTGACGTTTGGCACAACCAAAGCACTCCTACGGCATCCAGGAGTTACACAATCTCATGGTCTAAGGAAATGATACTTAACATTGGAAAAGCTTTAGCAAACAAACTACACGATCTTGTGCCAGGCTTTGGATTGGGTCTTGTCCATCACATCATTCTCCTAATGATGTGATCCCGTTATCAATGACATCCAATGTCCATAGTCAGGAAACCATGACTATCTGTTGATCAACGAGCTAGTCAACTAGAGGCTCACTAGGGACATATTGTGGTCTATGTATTCACACATGTATTACGATTTCCGGATAACACAATTATAGCATGAACAATAGACAATTATCATGAACAAGGAAATATAATAATAATCCTTTTATTATTGCCTCTAGGGCATATTTCCAACAGTCTCCCACTTGCACTAGAGTCAACAATCTAGTTACATTGTGATGAATCAAACACCCATAGAGTTCTGGTGTTGATCATGTTTTGCTCGCGGAAGAGGTTTAGTCAACGGATCTGCGACATTCAGATCTGTGTGCACTTTACAAATATCTATGTTTCCATCTTGAACATTTTCACGAATGGAGTTGAAGCGACGCTTGATGTGCCTGGTCTACTTGTAAAACCTGGGCTCCTTGCCAAGTGCAATAGCTCCAGTGTTGTCACAGAAGCGAGCGATTGGCCCCGACGCATTGGGTATGACTCCTAGGTCGGTGATGAACTCCTTCATCCATATTGCTTCATGTGCTGCCTCCGAGGCTGCCATGTACTCCGCTTCACATGTAGATCCCGCCACGATGCTTTGCTTGCAACTGCACCAGCTTACTGCCCCACCATTCAAAATAAACATGTATCCGGTTTGTGACTTGGAGTCATCCAGATCTTTGTCGAAGCTAGCGTCGACGTAACCCTTTACGACGAGCTCTTCGTCACCTCCATATACGAGAAACATGTCCTTAGTCCTTTTCAGGTACTTCAGGACATTCTTGACCGCTGTCTAGTGTTCCATGCCGGGATTACTTTGGTACCTTCCTACCAAACTTACGGCAAGGTTTACATCAGGTCTGGTACACAACATGGCGTACATGATAGACCCTATGTCTGAGGCATAGGGGACGACACTCATCTTTTCTCTATCTTCTGTCATGGTCGGACATTGAGCTGAGCTCAATTTCACACCTTGTAACACAGGCAAGAACCCCTTCTTGGACTGATCCATTTTGAACTTCTTCAATATCTTTTCAAGGTATGTGCTTTGTGAAAGACCTATGAGGCGTCTTGATCTATCTATATAGATCTTGATGCCTAATATATAAGTAGCTTCTCCAAGGTCCTTCATTGAAAAACACTTATTCAAGTAGGCCTTAATGCTGTCCAAAAGTTCTATATCATTTCCCAACAAAAGTATGTCATCCACATATAATATGAGAAATGCTACAGAGCTCCCACTCACTTTCTTGTAAACGCAGGCTTCTCCATAAGTCTGCATAAACCCAAACGCTTTGATCATTTCATCAAAGCGAATGTTCCAACTCCGAGATGCTTGCACCAGCCCATAAATGGAGCGCTAGAGCTTGCATACCTTGTTAGCATTCTGAGGATTGACAAAACCTTCTGGCTGCATCATATACAATTCTCCCTTAAGAAAGCCATTGAGGAATGCCGTTTTGACGTCCATTTGCCATTTCTCATAATCATAGTATGCGGCAATTGCTAACAAGATTCGGACGGACTTCAGCTTCGCTACGGGTGAGAAGGTCTCATCGTAGTCAACCCCTTGAACTTGTCAATAACCTTTAGCGACAAGTCGAGCCTTATAGATGGTAACATTACCATCCGCGTCCGTCTTCTTCTTAAAGATCCATTTATTCTCCATCGCTCGCCGATCATCGGGTAAGTCTGTCAAAGTCCATACTTTGTTTTCATACATGGATCCTATCTCGGATTGCATGGCTTCAAGCCATTTGTTGGAATCTGGGCCCACCATTGCTTCTTCATAGTTCGAAGGTTCACCGTTGTAATGCCCCGGACCTGATGCGCCAGGTGTCCGCCAGTTATTCGCCGTCGTTGCCATGTCATGTGCTTGCGTGTTGCACTTTGCCATGTCATCATCTGCATTTCATATCATGTCATCATGTGCATCGCATTCGCATACATGTTCGTCTCATGAATCCGAGCATTTTCCCCGTTGTCCGTTTTGCAATCCGACGCTCCTATGTTCCCCGGCGTCCCCTTTTACCTTTTTCCGTGAGCGGGTATTAAACTTTCTCGGAATGGACCGAGATTTGTCAAGCGGCCTTGGTATAGCACCGGTAGACCGCCTATCAAGTTTCGGGTCAATCGGAGGTCGTTTGATACTCCAACAGTTAACCGGGTATCCGCAAAGGCCTCTTTTGGTGCAGCCCAACACCCCTATCAAAGTGGCCCAAAACCCATCTAAGTCCCCTCCATCCTCTCGGTCGTTCGATCACGATCGCGTGGCCGAAAACCGCACTCCATTTGGAGCTTCCTAGCCCCCTCTACCTATAAATATGTGCTCCCCCTCGGATTTTCGCGCAGTCCTAACCCTAGCAAACTTCCCTCTCCGCCGCCGGACATGTCCGCCTCCGCGCCGGACGCGTCCACCGCCCACCGCCACCTCACTCCGGCCAATGGGAGCCTGCCACCTCAGCTCCGCCGCCATGTGTCGCCTCCGTATTCGCCGCAGCGCGCCACCGCGCCCCTCTCTCTCCTCCCGCGCCGCCCGCGGCCCGCCGGGCCCATGCGCGGCCCGCCCAGGCCCGCGCGGCCGCCCGCTCGCCCGATCTCGCCGCCGCTCGGCCCGTCCGCCCCCGCCACCGCTTCCTCCCGGCGCCGCCGCCCGCCGGCGTCGCCCCTCGCCGCCCCGAGCCGCCGCCCGCAGGCGCTGCCCGAGCCGCGCCGCTCCGCCCGCGCCGGCGAGCCGCCCCGCGCGCCCCGTCGCCGCGTCGGCCGCCCGCGCCCCGCCGCGACCGCCACCGCCGCTTCGGGCGCCGCCCGCGCGCGCCAGCGCCGCCTCGAGCCGGCCCCGCGCCCCCGCGACTCGCCCCGCCGCCCAGCGCCGGCCACCACGACCGCCGCCGCCTCCCGCGCCATCTCCGGCCCGCCGGATCTCAGATCCGTTTTCGGGGTTCACTTTCTCCCCTCTAAATTTTTGGCTAAGTCCCCGACATTCTATCATTAACATGCCATGTTCATCGCATCATATCTCTGCATCCGTAGGTCCGTTTTGTGCGTACAATATGTCAAATTGTTCGCCTAGAAGAGTACATCATTTCATTCCATTGCATCATTTTCATTTTAGGTCGTTTTGATGCCCGAAATTCTGTTAGAAGAGGGCTAGTTGATGTTAGTTGCTGGATCTTAGCTGATCATGCACTTTTGTCATTTTTGCCATGATTGATGTGTGCATCCTATGAGGTTGAGTCCTACATGTGTTTTGTAATATGCCATTCCATCTTTACATAGATTTATGCCATGTATTTTTGTGATCTATGTGGTGACTAGCACAAGCATGCAAACTAGAGTACTTAATGTTGTTGATTTCAGAGACTTAGTATTTTCACTAAGTCCCTGCCTGCTGTTATTTTTATGCCATGTGTTCATGTTGTTTCAGAGAGATCTATGCCTCTTTTGAGCATGATCATTAAGAGTGTTTTGAGCATATGGATTTGCTCTATCCATCCATGCCTTTGTTTGTATTTATGGAGTGCCATAGCTTGAGTCAATCGAGCTCTAATTTTGCTATAAAATGTTACTGGCAGATTGTTTACATGTTATTCGATTTTGCCAAGTTTGGTGTAGTTGATCCTTGCATGCTATAATGTTGTTCTTGCCATGTCTAGCTTCTATGACATGTCTTCTTGATGGATGTATGCTTATTTTATCATGCAATGCCCTGTAGTGAGTGCATCGAGCTCGTAAACATGCCTACTTGTTATCTGTTGTTGACATGTCTAGTTTTCTGCTAAGTCTGAAACCTGTAACGAAATTTGCTTAATTAGCATGGGTGTTATTATATTTTCTAGTCCTTTTTGGCTTATGGTCAGTAAGGGACTTTTGTTAAGTGCTTTGAGTAGATTCATTCCGTGCCATTTTTTGCTATGTTCTGTTCCTGTAGCATGTTGTTTCATTGCTCTAAACATGCCATCCTGATGTTAATTTCTGGCATGATAGTATTTTCACTAAGTCTGTGAACCTGTTATCTTTTGCACTTTAGCCATGCTTGTTTGAACCTGTTGTGTTGTGTTTTAGCCGTAGCTCAGTGTTCATCTTTTGTCAAGCATCTTGAGTAGATTACTGCCATATGCTTTGCTGATATGTTTGGGTGCAGTAGCTTAGTTTCTTGTTGCTTGCTAGGTAGCATCATGCTGTTAATGGCAGATTATTATCATTCTTGCTTTGCTTGTCATTTGCAAACCGTGCATCCGATTCCGGTGATCTTTATATCGATTTCAACCGAAATCACCTCACCTTTCCAGTGGCATACTTGGTTTGCCAAGATTGTGCCTTGTTCATCTTTTCCCTTCCTAAGCATGCATATGCATTGCATACCACATCTCGCATATCATGCCATGTTCATGTGTTGGTTGTTTACTATGTTGTGTGCTTCTTTCCGGTGTTGCTTCTTCGGGTTGATTACATTATCATCGTGTTTGTGAGGACCCGTTCGACTACGTCCGTTTGTCTTCTTCATGGACTCGTTCTTCTTCCTTGCGGGATCTCAGGCAAGATGACCATACCCTCAAAATCACTTCTATCTTTGCTTGCTAGATTGCTCGCTCTTTTGCTATGCCTATGCTGCGATACCTACCACTTGCTTATCATGCCTCCCATATTGTTAAACCAAGCCTCTAACCCACCTTGTCCTAGCAAACCGTTGTTTGGCTATGTTTCCGCTTTGCTCAGCCCCTCTTTTAGCGTTGTTAGTTGCAGGTGAAGATGAAGTTTGTTCCTTGTTGAAACATGGAGTTGTTGTTCCTTGTTGGAACATATTTATTTGTTGGGATATCACAATATATATTATTCAATTAATGCATCTATATACTTGGTAAAGGGTGGAAGGCTCGGCCTTATGCCTGGTGTTTTGTTCCACTCTTGCCGCCCTAGTTTCCGTCATATCGGTGTTATGTTCCCGGATTTTGCGTCCCTAACGCGGTCGGGTGATTTATGGGACCCCCTTGACAGTTCGCTTTGAATAAGACTTTTCCAGCAAGGCCCAACCTTGGTTTTACCATTTGCCTACCACCTATCCCTTTTCTCTTGGGTCTGATCAACCCGAGGGTCATCTTTATTTAGCCCCCCCCCCCCCCCCGGGCCAATGCTTGTCTAAGTGTTGGTCCGAACCGAGCAACCTGCGGGGCCACCACGGGGAAACTCAAGGGCTGGTTTTACTCGTAGCTTGACTTATCCGGTGTTGCGCTGAGAACGAGATATGTGCAGCTCCTATCAGGATGTCGGCGCATCGGGCGATTTTGCTGGACTTGTTTTATTACTGTCGAAATGTCTTGTAGCCGGGATTCCGAGACTGATCGGGCCTTCCCGGGGAAAAGGAATATCCTCCGTTGATCGCGAGAGCTTATGATGGGCTAAGTTGGGACACCCCTGCAGGGTTTTGAACTTTCGAAAGCCGTGCCCGCGGTTATGTGGCAGATGGGAATTTGTTAATGTCCGGTTGTAGAAAACCCGAAGTTGATCTTAACTAAAATACATCAACCGCGTGTGTAACCGTGATGGTCTCTTCTCGGCAGGGTCCGGGAAGTGAACACGGTTGTTGGAGTTATGCTTGGCGTAAGTAGTTTCAGGATCACTTCTTGATCATAGTTGCACGACCGTGCTTTTGCCTTCTCTTCTCGCTCTCATTTGCGTATGTTAGCCACCATATATGCTAGTCGCTTGCTGCAGCTCCACCTCATACCTTTTACCCTACCTATAAGCTTAAATAGTCTTGATCTCGCGGGTGTGAGATTGCTGAGTCCTCGTGACTCACCAGATACTTCCAAACCAGTTTGCAGGTGCCGATGAGACCGTGCAGGTGATGCACCCGAGCTCAAGGGGGAGTTCGATGGAGATCTTGTCCTTTTGTTGTTTCGTTCTAGTCGATCAGTAGTGGAGCCCAGTTGGGGTCGATCTTGGTCCTTTGTCGCTTTTGGGGTTTCTTCTTTTATTTTGGCTCCGTAGTCGGGCCCTGATTGTAACTGTATGATGTAATGTTTTGTTCATGTATTGTGTGAAGTGGCGATTGTAAGCCAACTATGTATCTCTTTCCCTTATGTATTACATGGGTTGTGTGAAGATTACCTCACTTGCGACATTGCTTTCAATGCGGTTATGCCTCTAAGTCGTGCTTCGACACGTGGGAGATATAGCCGCATCGAGGGCGTTACAACCGTTGTCTAACAACATGATTTCCAGGACAGGGTTGCCGTACCACTCTGGTGCGAAACGTGTCCTTGTGGACCTACGAAGTTCAGTGGCAACTTGATCTGAAGTTTCATGATCATCATCATTAACCTCCTCTCTAGTCGGTGGAGGCACCACAAAAACATTTTCTTGAGCTGCGCTTCTCTCCGGTTCAAGAGGCAATACTTCATCAAGTTCCACTTTCCTCCCACTTACTTCTTTCGAGAGAAACTCTTTCTCCAGAAAGGACCCATTCTTGGCAACAAAGATCTTGCCTTCGGATCTGAGGTAGAAGGTACACCCAATGGTTTCCTTAGGGTATCCTATGAAGACGCATTTTTCCGACTTGGGTTTGAGCTTTTCAGGTTGAAGTTTCTCGACATAAGCATCACATCCCCAAACTTTTAGAAACGACAGCTTAGGTTTCTTCCCAAACCATAATTCATATGGTGTCGTCTCAACGGATTTAGATGGTGCCCTATTTAAAGTGAATGTAGCTGTCTCTAAAGCGTATCCCCAGAATGATAGCGGTAAATCAGTGAGTGACATCATAGATCGCACCATATCCAATAGAGTGCGATTACGACGTTCGGACACACCGTTACGCTGAGGTGTTCCAGGCGGCATGAGTTGTGAAACGATTCCACATTTCCTTAAGTGCGTACCAAATTCGTGACTTAAATATTCTCCCCCACGATCTGATCGTAAGAACTTGATTTTTCTGTCACGTTGATTCTCAACCTCACTCTGAAATTTCTTGAACTTTTCAAAGGTCTCGGACTTGTGTTTCATTAAGTATACATACCCATATCTACTCAAGTCATCAGTGAGAGTGAGAACATAACGATAGCCACCGCGAGCCTCAACACTCATTGGACCGCACACATCAGTATGTATGATTTCCAACAAGTTGGTTGCTCGCTCCATTGTTCCGGAGAAGGGAGTCTTGGTCATCTTCCCCATGAGGCATGGTTCGCACGTGTCAAATGATTCGAAATCAAGAGACTCCAAAAGTTCATCTGTATGGAGCTTCTTCATGCGTTTGACACCTATGTGACCAAGGCGACAGTGCCACAAGTATGTGGGACTATCATTATCAACCTTACATCTTTTGGTATTCACACTATGAATATGTGTAACATTACGTTCGAGATTCATCAAGAATAAACCATTCACCAGCGGGGCATGACCATAAAACATATCTCTCATATAAATAGAACAACCATTATTCTCGGATTTAAATGAGTAGCCATCTCGCAGTAAACAAGATCCAGATACAATGTTCATGCTCAAAGCTGGCACTAAATAACAATTATTGAGGTTTAAACTAATCCCGTAGGTAAATGTAGAGGTAGCGTGCCGATGGTGATCACATCGACCTTGGAACCATTCCCGACGCGCATCGTCACCTCGTCCTTCGCGAGTCTCTGTTTATTCCGCAGCTCCTGTTTTGAGTTACAAATATGAGCAACCGCACCGGTATCAAATACCCAGGAGCTACTACGAGTACCGGTAATGTACACATCAATTACATGTATATCACATATACCTTTAGTGTTGCCGGCCTTCTTGTCTGCTAAGTATTTGGGGGCAGTTCCGCTTTCAGTGTCCCTTTCCCTTGCAATAAAAGCACTCAGTTTCAGACTTGGGTCCATTCTTCGGCTTCTTCCCGGTAACTGGCTTACCGGGCGCGGCAACTTCCTTGCCGTCCTTCTTGAAGTTCTTCTTACCCTTGCCTTTCTTGAACTTAGTGGTTTTATTGACCATCAACACTTGATGTTCCTTTTTGATTTCTACCTCTGCTGATTTCAGCATTGAATACACCTCAGGAATGGTCTTTTCCATCCACTGCATATTGTAGTTCATCACAAAGCTCTTGTAGCTAGGTGGGAGCGACTGTAGGATTCTGTCAATGACCGCCTCGTCCGGGAGGTTAATGTCCAGCTGGGACAAGCGGTTGTGCAACCCAGACATTTTGAGTATGTGCTCACTTACAGAACTATTTTCCTCCATTTTACAACTGTAGAACTTGTCGGAGACTTCATATCTCTCGACCCGGGCATGAGCTTGGAAAACCATTTTCAGCTCTTCGAACATCTCATATGCTCCGTGTTGCTCAAAACGCTTTTGGAGCCCCGGTTCTAAGTTGTAAAGCATGCCGCACTGAACGAGGGAGTAATCATCAGCACGCTGCTGCCAAGCGTTCATAACGTCTTGGTTCTCTGGGATGGGTGCTTCACCTAGCGGTGCTTCTAGGACATATTGTTTCCTGGCAGCTATGAGGATGATCCTCAGGTTCCGGACCCAGTCCATATGCCATCATCTTTCAGCTTGGTTTTCTCTAGGAACGCGTTGAAGTTGAGGTTGACATTAGCGTGGGACATTTGATCTACAAGACATATTGCAAAGTTTATTTAGACTAAGTTCATGATAATTAAGTTCATCTAATCAAATTATATAATGAACTCCCACTCAGATTAGACATCCCTCTCGTCATCTAGGTGATACATGATCCGACTTGACTAGACCGTGTCCGATCATCACGTGAGACGGACTAGTCATCATCGGTGAACATCTCCATGTTGATCGTATCTTCTATACGACTCATGTTCGACCTTTTGGTCTTCCGTGTTCCGAGGCCATGTCTGTACATGCTAGGCTCGTCAAGTTAACCTAAGTGTTTTGCATGTGTAAATCTGGCTTACACCCATTGTATGTGAACGTTAGAATCTATCACACCCGATCATCACGTGGTGCTTCGAGACAATGAACTTTAGCAACGGTGCACAGTTAGGGGGAACACTTTCTTGAAATTATTATGAGGGATCATCTTATTTACTACCGTCGTACTAAGCAAATAAGAAACAAAACATGATAAACATCACATGCAATCAAATAGTGACATGATATGGCCAATATCATATTGCTCCTTTGATCTCCATCTTCGGGGCGCCATGATCATCTTCATCACCGGCATGACACCATGATCTCCATCATAGTGTCTTCATGAAGTTGTCACGTTAACTATTACTTCTACTACTATGGCTAACGCTTTAGCAACAAAGTAAAGTAATTACATGACGTTTATGTTGACACGCAGGTCATAAATAAATTAAGACAACTCCTATGGCTCCTGCCGGTTATCATACTCATCGACATGCAAGTCGTGATTCCTATTACAATAACATGATCATCTCATACATCACATATATCATTCATCATAACTTTTGGCCATATCACATCACAAAGCACTTTCTGCAAAAACAAGTTAGACGTCCTCTAATTGTTGTTGCATGTTTTACGTGGCTGCAATAGGGTTCTACTAAGAACGTTTTCTTACCTACGTAAAAGCCACAACGTGATTTGCCAACTTCTATTTACCCTTCATAAGGACCCTTTTCATCGAATCCGCTCCAACTAAAGTGGGAGAGATAGACACCCGCTAGCCACCTTATGCATCTAGTGCATGTCAGTCGGTGGAACCTGTCTCACGTAAGCGCAAGTGTATGGTCGGTCCGGGCCGCTTCATCCCACAATACCGCTGAAGCAAAATAACACTAGTAGCGGCAAGAAAGTTGGCAACATCTACGCTACAACAAATGTGTTCTACTCGTGCAAAGAGAACTACGCATAGACCTAGCTCTGATACCACTGTTGGTGAACGTTGCAGAAAACAAAAAAAAATCCCTACGTTCCACCAAGATCAATCTATGGAGTCAAATAGCAACGAGAGGAGAGTGCATCTACATACCCTTGTAGATCGCGAGCGGAAGCGTTCAAGAGAACGGGGATGATGGAGTCGTACTCGCCGTGATCCAAATCACCGATGACCAAGTGCCGAACGGACGGCACCTTCGCGTTCAACACACGTTCGGAGCGGAAGACGTCTCCTCCTTCTTGATCCAGCAAGGGGGAAGGAGAGGTTGATGAAGATCCAGCAGCACGACGGCGTGGTGGTGGATGCAGCAGTGATCGCAGCAGGGCTTCGCCGAGCTTCTGCGAGAGGGAGAGGTGTAGCAGGGGAGAGGGAGGCGCCAAGACTTGAGGTGCGGCTGCCCTCCCTCCCCCCTTTATATAGGCCCCCTAGGGGGGTGCGCCGGCCCTAGGAGATGGGATCTCCTAGGGGGGGCGGCGGCCAAGGGGAGGCTTGCCCCCCAAGGCAAGTGGAGGCGCCCCCACCCTAGGGTTCCCAACCCTAGGCGCAGGGGGGGCCCAAGGGGGGGCACACCAGCCCACTATGGGCTGGTTCCCCTCCCCATTTCAGCCCATGGGGCCCTCCGGGATGGGTGGCCCCACCCGGTGGACCCCCGGGACCCATCCGGTGGTCCCGGTACAATATCGGTGACCCCGAATCCTGCCCGATGGCCGAAACTGCAGTTCCTATATTTAATTCTTCACCTCCGGGCCATTCCGGAACTTCTCGTGACGTCCAGGATCTCATCCGGGACTCCGAACAACTTTCGGATTACTACATACTCATATCTATACAACCCTAGCGTCACCGAACCTTAAGTGTGTAGACCCTACGGGTTCGAGAGACATGCAGACATGACCGAGACGACTCTCCGGTCAATAACCAACAGCGGGATCTGGATACCCATGTTGGCTCCCACATGCTCCACGATGATCCCATCGGATGAACCACGATGTCGAGTTTTCAAGTAATCCCATATACAATTCCCTTTGTCAATCGGTATGTTACTTGCCCGAGATTCGATCATCGGTATCCCAATACCTCATTCAATCTCGTTACCGGCAAGTCACTTTACTCGTACTGTAATGCATGATCCTGTGACCAACCACTTGGTCACATTGAGCTCATTATGATGATGCATTACCGAGTGGGCCCAGAGATACCTCTCCGTTATACGGAGTGACAAATCCCAGTCTCGATCCATGTCAACCCAACAGATGCTTTCGGGGATGCCTGTAATATACTTTATAGTCACCCAGTTACGTTGTGACGTTTGGCACACCCAAAGCACTCCTACGGCATCCGGGAGTTACACGATCTCATGGTCTAAGGAAATGATACTTAACATTGGAAAAGCTTTAGCAAACGAACTACACGATCTTGTGCCAGGCTTAGTATTGGGTCTTGTCCATCACATCATTCTCCTAATGATGTGATCCCATTATCAATGACATCCAATGTCCATAGTCAGGAAACCATGAGTATCTGTTGATCAATGAGCTAGTCAACTAGAGGCTCACTAGGGACATATTGTGGTCTATGTATTCACACATGTATTACGATTTCCGGATAACACAATTATAGCATGAACAATAGACAAATATCATGAACAAGGAATATAATAATAATCCTTTTATTATTGCCTCTAGGGCATATTTCCAACACTTTTGGTGTCTCGATGCCAAAGGGGGAGAGAGTTTTAGGGATTTGTGTCGTTGCCGTGTTGCGAGTGTGCCTTTGTGTTTGTGTTCGCCGTTTCGTCGTCTGCTTTGCTTTGTTTGGTTTTATGCCCGTGAGACCTAAGTTCTAGACATATGGTGTGAGACATATGCTACCTTATCGTTATCTTATCTATATCTATCTAGTACGTTGGTATCTTATGAGTTGCATGCTTATCTGGTTATACATACCCTGCTATCATATATCTTTTGCTTAGGTTGTTGGACTATAAAATATAGGGGGAGTTTTGATCCTAATGTGTGCGTCGTGCATTCCAAAGCCACTTCTTTCTAAGTGCACACATTCAGGGGGAGCCAGTCTATATTTTCTAGTCCTAAGTATCTTTACTTTCATGTCTTATCCTTGTGCAAATCCCTGGTTGTCATCAATCCACCAAAAAGGGGGAGATTGTTAAGGCATATCTCTCTCGATGTGGTTTTGGTGATTGATGACAACATGTTTGTGGACTAATCGTGTGCCTTGAGCATTTCAGAGATTCATCTTTGGCGCGAGACGATTTCTTTCCCTCGGAGTGTCATTTAAGACGGTGTAGCTCTTTCGTTTCTTTTTCGGTTGACTAGTTTCATAGAGAGCATCGTACTATCAAGAGGGGGTCCGCTTTGGTAAGGCTAGGGTGGAATCAACACGTACACATCCGTTTCACACTCTCTGAGCCTTTCCGCTTCTATGGAGAGCTCTTCCCTCCTTCTTTGGGCTTTGTCTGGTCCCAGCGGTAGTACCGCTTAGGGGTCACAGGTGGCAGTACCGCTCCGCAGCGGTAGTACCGCCGGTGGGTCCTCAGCCGTAGTACCGCTACGGTACCTGGCCCCTACCGCGTCGATTCGAGGGGGTCATTTCCTGTGTCGAATTGTGCGGTACTTTGCAGCGGCAATAGAGCGGCAGTACCGCCCTACCACCGCGGCAGTACCGCTCGGGTCCCTTTCCCCCGTGCCTTCCAGACTGCGCGACAGTACCGTCAGGGGGAGCGGTAGTACCGCTGAGCCCAACGGTAGTACCGCTGCCTCCCGCGGTAGTACCGCCCTCTGCGGAGCTGTTTGGGGGGGTGAACGGTTGGATTGTCCCCCCCCCCCACACTATATAAGGAGGTCTACTTCCCCAATGTTGACCTACCTCTTCCCCCAAAAGATCCATTGTTGCTCCAAACTCCATTTTCGCCGATCTCTCTCTCCCTAGCCAATCAAACTTGTTGATTTGCTCGGGATTGGTTGAGAAGGCCCCGATCTACACTTCCACCAAGAGAAATTTGATTCCCTAACTAATCCCTAGCGGATCTTGTTACTCTTGGGTGTTTGAGCACCCTAGACGGTTGAGGTCACCGTGGAGCCATAGTCCATTGTGGTGAAGCTTCGTGGTGTCGTTGGGAGCCTCCAATTAAGTTGTGGAGATTGCCCCAACCTTGTTTGTAAAGGTCCGGTCGCCGCCTTCAAGGGCACCAATAGTGGATTCACGGCATCTCGCATTGTGTGAGGGTGTGTGGAGAATGTGGTGGCCCTAGTGGCTTCTTGGGGACCATTGTGCCTCCACACCGCTCTAACGGAGACGTACTTCCCCTCAAAAGGAAGGAACTTCGGTAACACATCCTCGTCTTCACCGGCTCCGCTTTTGGTTATCTTATCCCTTTACTTGTGCAAGCCTATTTGTGTTATATCCTTTGCTTGCTTGTGTGCTTATGGTTGTTGCATCATATAGGTTGTCCACCTAGTTGCATATCTAGACAACTTGCTTTGTTGCAAAGTTTAATTTGGTAAAGAAAAGCTAAAAATTGTTAGTTGCCTATTCACCGCCCCTCTAGTCAACTATATCGATCCTTTCATCCTTAGTAAAAAAATTGCTTGGTCGATTGATTCGATATATTGGAATCCTTAGAATTTTTCCTTAGGAATCATTTGCACTGTATTTTTAAAAAACCATCCACTCAAACTTCTTTATAGAATTTCTTTTTTTGCTTTCATCCAATTTCTTGTAGTTTTCTTCTACTATATAATTCAAGAACACATGCCTTTAATCCTATGATTTTTCTTATTTATGCGTTTTGAGAATTATGTGGATTAAAGAGGCCTGATGTCACTTCTGGTCGTGCCTTATGCAGCCACCTCATCCCCATAGAAATTAGGGTTCCTTTAGCTTCCTCTGGCACTGTCGCCGGTTCGCCTCATCTCCGATGGCATTAGGGCCATGTGGGCGCGGTGAATCCTGACCCTTACCGGTGGGAGGGCTTCGTAAGATGTTCCTTTGAGTTTTGTTAGAGTTTGTGGCCTGCTCAGGAAGGCGAGACGGCGAGCGGCACCTTGGAGATGTAATAAGGTTCTCCCCGCATAGTCTCGTCCAGATGATGCGTCTAGCATCGTTGATGAGCATGTGGAGGTGTGTCTCCTATAGATCTGTCTTTGGTGGATTTGCTCGGATTTGGTCGTTGTTAGCCTACGTTCGTGTGTTTTCTGATGCGCTGGTCCTATTGGGCCTTAGCACGATGATTCCCCCAATGTCTACTACAACAAATTTTGCCCGACACCGACGAGGGAGGGGGGGGGGCTGACGGTGGTGCGGCTTCGGCTCGCGTCAGTGCTTGTATTCGTCGTTAGGTAGCCTTCTAATTTGGACCTAAGATTCAAGAAAAATAAAGTAACTCTTATGATTATGAATTACAATGCAATCTCTTGAAAACACTTTTTTCGTGTATCAATCTCTGCTTGAAAAAACTTACTCCAAAGACTTCGGTAAAGAGGCTGTAATTGGGCCTAAGCAATAATGTTGTCACTCCTTCACCCGCACGAACATTATAAATAATGGTTTTTGAAAGCGTCTTGAATCTTTTTTGGATTGTAGGATCTTCCCTAGAATACGTGACAGGCTTAAGACAATAGTGTTTTACATGCCCTTATTCTAAAGTCGGAGCACCATAAGCCACATGTCGAGCATCGGAAAAAAAAAATTCATCAGCATTGAATGGACGGTGAAGGCTAAGTTCCGATGGTTCTTATGCCGAGGATGGATCAGCGGGCGCTGGTATGGTGTTAAGAGATGACAAGGGTGCTATCATTTTCTCTTCGTGCAGGGAACTCTTTTCGTGTCGGAATGCGCTTGAAACTGAATTATGGTATGCACGGAAGGACTATCGTTCGCCATTCAAAGAAGTGACTTGCCAGTGGAGATCGAGATGGACTCGCTTATTGCTGTGAAACTGATCCAAGCTAAAGATGTTGATAGATTGATCTACTCGTCGCTCATCAAGGAGATTAGATATCTCATGTCTTTCCGTGAAAACATGTACTCCTTCAATTTCAAAACATAATGCGCCCGCGCTTTTCGAGATCCAACTTTGACCATAAATTTAACGAACGAGACCGATTGCGGCGGGAGAATTTTTTTATATAATTGAATACTTATTTTGAATACGAATTCACTGGTATAACTTTTGCTCCCTGCGCAGTCGGTGTTATTGATTATATTTATGATCAAAATTGAAGCACGGGAATAGAGGAAGCACTATATTTTAAAACGGAGGAAGTATTACTCATGTAAGTCATAGCTGAAATAAAGTTAGCGATAAGATAGCAAAGTTTACTCGTTTAGAGGCAAGAATCATGACTTGGCTTGGTTCGGGTTGCTATCGACCTTGCTGCGATTGACTGTTAAGACCTTTTGATTTGAGTAATGCATGTTTTCCCGAAAAAAGGAATGGACAGTGAAGGCGACCGTACATAGGGGCGATATAAAATATCCTGAATCTACAGCAACCATGGCGGGAAGTCGGCAAGAGCAAGACCCTCCGTGTACCGACGCGTGTGCCGACCATGATAGCTCCTCTAGGCTATGGCGCACCGACGCGTGCATAGAGGGACCGCTGACACACCGGTCCCACTCGACAGAGGCTCCCGCCTCCATGCTAAACCGCAGCCGCGCTACGCACACGCTGCAAAGCTACACCGGAACCGCTTTCGTCGCCGCCAGCACCACCACGCCTCCTCAACCTCCCATGGTGGTTGCCCCCCGAGCCGCACGCCCCAACTACCCCTAACCCTAGATCCCGCCACACTCACGCCCCGCACACGCACACGCACTCTCACTCTCCCACTCCGCCTGCTTGTCAGTTGTCACTATGGAGGCCGGGAGCAGCAAGGCCAGGCTGGCGGTGGCGTGCGCGATCGGCGGGATCGTGCTCGGCGCGGCCGTCGTGGCGCTCCACGTCGCCGGGCCCGTGGCCGTCCCGGGGCTGCCCCCGCTCGACGCGCTGCGGCGCCGGTTCCGCCGCCGCCGCCGCCCCGTGCGCGTCTACATGGACGGCTGCTTCGACATGATGCACTACGGCCACTGCAACGCGCTGCGCCAGGCGCGCGCGCTCGGCGACCAGCTCGTCGTCGGCGTCGTCAGCGACGACGAGATCACCGTCAACAAGGGACCGCCCGTCACGCCGCTCAACGAGAGGTGGGTCGTTAATTACCCCGTCCCTTCGTGTAGCGGCTGTCGCCTTTTCAACTCACACACGTGGTGAGGTGTTCTCACGCATCCGCACAGCTTGCTCCAGCATTTCATTGCGTTTTTTTTTGTATTTTAACCCCCGACCGAGTAGATGCTACGATGTCAACGCTTGTACTATGTTTGCTCTGTAGATATTGCTGGAGAAACAATTGCTGTATGGCACGAGAAATTTGAATTGTACAATTTGTTTTCCATTTATGATATTAAATGGATTTAGGGGCACTGGATAGACTGTAATAGCGCACCTAAATATACACATCGTAAATGTGTGTGCAAATTATGTATTACTTAACTTACATTTTTTCCACTTCACACTAATTATCCTATAAACTGTCATGTAACTAACGCTGTGGGTGGTATGCACAATGGTAACAATCTGCAGTTTGTTATTTCTAATGTTTCCTTTTCTGTGTAATACAGAATGGTGATGGTGGGCGCAGTGAAATGGGTGGATGATGTCATTCCAGATGCGCCATATGCCATAACCGAAGACTTCATGAACAAGCTATTCACCGAGTATAATATAGATTACATCATCCATGGCGACGATCCTTGTCTGCTCCCAGATGGCACCGACGCATATGCCCTTGCCAAAAATGCTGGCAGATATAAGCAGATTAAAAGAACCGAGGGAGTGTCAACAACAGACATTGTCGGTATGGATTCTACTTTTGTTTTCCGTTCCTGTACTTTACTGTTGACGTTTGCTTTATCATGACAAAATTGGAGTCTGAAACTTCTATGGCAAGCGAATATCTAGGCTCTAGTTCTGAGTTGCAATTATCTTTGAGAACCAAATCTTATAGTGATCTCCAATATTGCAATTTATTCTTGATCAACTAGAAACCTATTTGTTGATGAGACTATCATTCACTAGATTTTCTTTCCTGATTTCTTGTGGTGCTCCACTTTTATAAAGCACTCGAAATAGTGCCATATTATTAAGAGCGCAAGGAAGGAACAATCGGATAAGTTGCCCCCAGGAGTCACCCTTTTCTTGTTCCAGGCATCACATCCAACATAAAGTTGCTGCTATATGATTATTCTATTTACTGGCCAGGATGCTATGGTCGCATGGAATACACATTTATCTTGAATTTTTGGGAACCAATGAATTGCTCATTTATAGTAAAGAAATTGCTTATGGCAGTGAAAATATTTATTCTCACTGTGAAATCATCTTTTTTCATTGCAGGAAGAATGCTTCTTTGCGTTAGAGAGAGATCAGTTTCTGATAGGCACAACCACTCTTCACTACAGAGGCAGTTCAGTTCTGGGCATGTTCAGAAGATTGATGATAGTGGGTCTGGAAGTGGAACTAGAATATCTCATTTTCTTCCTACATCTCGGCGGATAGTTCAGTTCTCAAATAGCAGGGTATAACTTTCTCATGAATTGAATATTGTTTATGTTCTTTGATGAATATTCTACGAGGCACCACAGCATGGCTTAGCAGTTGGCACCTAGTCTTGATCTTAGAAGCAACTTCTAGGTGTGTTGGTCCCTCTGAAAACGGCACCTTTTTCATGGCGAGATTGTGTGAGAGAGTGCTACCTTGTGTTCCTCTTGTAGTTCAAAGGTACTCCGTATGTGCTAAATATCCGATGACCGATATTTAACTTCCTGGAACATCAGTTTTTGTATGTTCATGTAGTTATTGGACATAATAAAGATATTTTCTTTGGTGGGAGGGAGTACAGAGCGCCTGCTCTACTGTTAACTTGTGCCCCGTCGATTAGTCAATTGTGATCTGATTGCGGAAGTGTGACAGCAATAGATGAATTGTTTAATACTCCCTCCGTCCCATAATATAAGAGCGTTTTTGGCACTAGTGTGTAGTGTCAAAAACGCTCTTATATTATGGGACGGAGGAAGTAGTACTTAGACAAGTTTAGGGGCGATTCTCGCATCCACGATAAAACATCCAATCCTTGAAGTATCAGAAAAAAAACCATATGTTTGTTATTCAGTTATCTATTACATGAGCATACAGTGTAACTGTATGTTTGTTTAATTTCTGTAAATGTGGTGATAATAAGTGCTTTTTAACTGAATGAAACCGTTTCCCTCTTTCCAAACTTTTGCTACAGTTCATTCTGTGTTGACTGTAAGCTTTACCAATGTAGGGTCCAGGACCAGATTCTCGGATAGTTTACATAGACGGTGCATTTGATCTGTTCCATGCTGGGCATGTTGAGGTAAATACAAGAAGGAAAACATCATCTGTCATTCAGCCGCACTTCCCAATATTCGCATGTTGGCTCTACTTCTATTTTTTCTTCTTATTGCAAGGAAGCAATAAAGCAAACTGAACTTTCCTTTCCAAATCATAGCACTGCAAACTTTCTTTTCTATTTATAGTTTCTTCTACTTAGATATTGCGACTTGCTCGAGGGCTTGGAGATTTCTTGCTTGTTGGTATTCACACGGATCAGACCATAAGGTAATATACAATAGTTGCTTCCTCTTCTCTTCTTCCAATCCTTTACGAGGTACAGTATGTGTACGGTTTATTCAATTGTCCAAGTTTACAATGTGCATTTGTTTTGAAGCTTACCATTTCTACTCAGTTCATTCAACATTATATTCAGTCTAGATTTTGCTGTTGCTGTTTATTATATTGGTTAGTTCTACACGAGGACCACATCGCCCAATCATGAATCTTCATGAGCGAAGTTTGAGTGTCCTAGCCTGCCGTTATGTTGATGAAGTAATCATTGGTGCTCCATGGGACATTTCAAAAGACATGGTGAGTTGTCTACTCTACTCTAAACCATGACATTATCTTATTGTAGTAGAAAATGCTTGATGTATTCGTTGTACTATTTCCTCGAACACTGCACTTAAGACTAGTCATTGAGTGCCCACACTCTGCTAAGGATAAGAAACATGTATCCTAGCACGTCGAGCCGTCTTTGTAAGGCTCGGTCGGTCTGCCTTCTCCTTGGCCTCACCTATGCTGGGCTCTGCCTCAGCAGCTGTGCTTGGTCTACACACCATGTCAGTGGCTTTGCTGCTTCGCCTGGTTGCGCTTCAGAGTGATACTTGTCATGATTTGTGTTGAAGTATTTATTTGCTGAGAGTTGTTTTTTCTTCCAAAATAGTCTTCTACTCCCTCCGTTCCTAAATATAAGTCTTTTTAGAGATTTCAATATGGACTACATACGGATGTTATATTTAGGGGCTGTTGGGAATCCCCCCAGCTCCTAGAAATCCTGAGAGCTGCGGAGCTGGTAAACAGGCGCTCCGCTATTTCAACTACGACTCCACCTGCTCCGGGAGTGGAGCTGTGGAGCGAAGTACCTCCGAACAGGGCCTTAGGAACGGAGGGAGTAGCTCTTTAAAGGAGGTAGAAACGTAGAATAGGGAGGTGGGAGGGGTGAATAAACTACCGTCATTATTGTAGCCACTGCCACCACCAACTCTACCATTGCAGTACCAATTACTAAACGGATCCATTCGTACACACATTGCATAGAACATGACACTTACGCTGTGCCAGTAAAACTCACAATTCCACATGAGGTATTCAATTTTGATAGAAATACGTGCTGGCTTGGCCTGGTCCCGAGTTTTACTTTGGTGGCACAAGTTTCTTTTCACAAGCTAGTATAGTTAAAGGCAGTAGACATTCTTTCTTTCTTGGCTTGGTCCCAAAGTTTAGTTATGTCAGCTAGGTTTGAGGTAGATATATGTCAGGACTGTGGATTGAACCAAATTAATTAAAATCATGAGCTGCAATTTTAGCTACGAATATCAGGTTATATTTGTGGGGGTTTATGCCAGGAGTTCTCTAACTTCATTTTTCTGTGCAGATTACAACATTTAATATTTCATTAGTTGTTCAAGGAACAATTGCTGAGAACATGGATTTTGCGAAGGTAATCACGTAGAGTTTTTTTCCAATAATATTTCTTAGAAAATCCTAATGTGGAACGTAACATTCGTTATTTACTATGGCCACTCGTGCAGGACGAGTCACATCCATATGCTGTCCCAATGGATATGGGTATTTTCCGTAGATTGGAAAGCCCTTTGGATATCACTACTAGTACTATTATAAGGAGGATAGTTTCTAACCATGAAGCCTACCAGGTAACTACCGTAGTGTTGTACTCCCTTCGTTCGGAATTACTTGTCGCAGAAATGGATGTATCTAGACATATTTTAGTTCTAGATACATCCATTTCCGAGACAAGTAATTCCGAACGGAGGGAGTATCAGATTGCTGGGCTGAATTTGGTCTCTTATCAATAATGTGGTTTTTCTTTTGTCTTATCAATAATGTGCACACGTGAGCTGTTTTATACTGATGTTATGATAATGAATTGATGCTCTGGTGAAGCCTTCTCCTGTGTGTAGTTTTGTACTAGTGTACATTAAATATTTGTCTCCTGGGACCAATATTTCCTGCTATGTCTTATGCTCTGTTGTTTGATGCGGTTCCCATTTATGCTGGTCCATTGATCTGGTGTGGTTTTTACTCACTTTTTCTGTGGTGTTGCTTTGTGCAGAAGCGGAATGAAAAGAAGGAAGCCAGTGAGAAGAAGTACTACGAGAGTAAAAACTTTGTCAATGGAGAGTAGTTTGTGAACATACATTTTGAGATACTAATACCCCGTCACAAATGCAACCAACCATCAGGTGTTCCACAGGTTATTGTTTATGTTATCTTTGTCATGTTGATGATATAGGCTTAGGTAGCTTGTGATGCAACCACGCCTAGTGAGATCGAGGCAGTGGCGGTGTGCTGGAGGGGGAAGGTGTTTCCTCCGTCCACTTTCAGTCTCCATCTTTCCTGGCTAGGGCCCCTGTTTATGGGCCTTCGCTGCCTGCTGTTACCACAAGTTCTAGTTGTGGCCTGTAGTTTCATAACTGTGGTACAGTATGAATGTTAGGTTAAATAACTATTTGCTGTTGTTGCTTTATTTATGCCTCCCGATATATGCGGGCACCGTATGCAGTCCTTTTCTAGTACATTCGGAGAGTCCTCTTCTGATCTTGAGCTGAAAAATGGACTAACTGATATTGTACGTGTGGGTCGGTGATAGCAACTGCGGTCTGATGGTACACCTGGATGAATGGTTCCAATGTCGGTTGGTGACATCTCGGTATCTGATGGTATCATGATGTGGATATGTAGATCACTGAATCTTGACAAAATGGTCGCTAGCACGAACACTGGAAGGCTGCCAAGTTGCCGCGCTTTGCTGGTTCAGCCTGGTGCACGTTCGTTGCCATGGATGAAAGGGATGTGCTACCTGTGATCTCCAGACAGCACATTTGGGCATGCTCTCCTGTGAGCGACCTACACTGTTTCTAGCCATTGTTTTGCCTCCCTGCTCTGTCTCGGCTCTCATTTGGATCTGGAAACCTGTTGCTTAGTTTTCTGGGTGGCTATGGGCACGCCGCGTGAGTCAATGAACTGGAGTGTCTGTTTCGTGTGGGAAATCATTTCGCTTCCTTCCTGGGAAGATCTATCTATGCACGTGCTGCTATATTTGGCCTCACAAACTAAGATTTGTGCACCTAATTTGCATCCGGGATTGGAGTTTGGTTTATGGAGTGGGGTAGCAGTAGTAACAGGCAAAATCAATAAGGTGTGGGGCAAGCTGAAGATCCAGCGACCGCCCTGACAGAGACTCCCCCAGAGCTGGAGAGATGGATGGTCACTTGCATTGCATCTGAATGTATTTTGTTTCATTCATCATGGGCCCCTGAAAAATGGAATCCTCAGTCACTCCAGTTTTGTGTCTCTCCCTTGCAATTGTGGGTGGATCTTGTAGGTTGCTAGTAGATCTTTTGATAGATACTGGAGATTTGGAGCCGCTTGATGAATCACTGTATGCTGTGTAGGTTGTTACATAGGGCGTCTTTTAACGTGATCATCATGCCGCATGCACTGCTGCGCCCAAGTCTGATGCCATGATGGATACGTGCTACCCGTGAGCTCTGTCCAATCCTTCCGACATGATTAGTTTGATGTACCTCTGTCCGGGTTTATTGGTCTTCGAGGTATTTTGTGTCAAATTCAAACCATAGATTTGATGCAGATTTGATTAATAAAATATAAGTTGTATGTTACAAAAGTTATATTGTTGGATTTATATTCGAAAGTGGATTCCAAATATACTATTTTTATGGTGTATAAAATACATTTTGGTAGTTAAATTAACGGTCAAATTTTGACTCAATAAACCTGGAAGAGGTAGTAGCTTTGGGCTACTTCAGCGCGGATCATTAAAAGGGACGGACCTCACGGAAGTGTCCACGGTGATCGTGGGCTGGAATCGGCGCGGAGGTCATTCAAATGGTTGCATGGACGTGGCGGTGGCTTTATTCATAAAGTAGGATGAAAGCCTATTTTGAGGAGGTTATTCAACCGCATGCACCAAATGTTCGCTCCCAGATTTTTCTCTCTACGCCGACTACACAAAACAATCAAAGGTAAATAGCACAATTCTAAAGTAATTGAACGATAATATCGAAAATCATTTTCTAAGCCCGGGCTCATCTGCACCCGTGTTGAATAAAAAATCAAAACAAATACTAAAAAAGTTCAAAAAAATCCAAATTTATTTCCTATGGTAGAAAATTTGGTGCGTGAGGTCTGACTTGATTTTCAAATGATTTGGACAACTGAGCAACTCTCGGCAAAAAATACAAATTCATGATCTGTAAAGCACTTTACTGTTCATGTACTGTTTTGCCTCGATTTGTCTTTTTGCTGAGAGTTACTCAGATGTCCGAATGAGCTAATATTTGGAGCGAACCTCACGCAATAAATTTCTACCATGTGAAAGAAATTTTGAATTTTTTTAGTATTTTTTATTTTTTTCTAATCGGGTGCAGATGAGCCTGGGCACCGAATGCTGCACTCCGATAATATTCCAATTCAACAACAATAGTAAAAATAGTACAATTCAAACATAATATTTGAAATAAAATAGTTTCAAGTTTGAATTCAACTTAGTCAGCCACATGTTCTGATTGTCCATATGAACGCCCAAAGAAGTCCAACCAGATCATTCTGCATTTGCTCATGAGTTTCCTGATGTCTTATTCAACAACAACAACAACAATAACAACAACAACAACAACAACAACAACAACAACAAAAATAATAAGACAATTCAAATATAATGTCCTAAATAAAATAGTTCTAAGTTTGAATTCAACTTAGTCGGACACATGTTCTAATTGTCCATATGAAACACCCAATGTTGAATTTGATTTTGCATTTGGATAAATCCTATGCTATGGAAGCTAGATAGGATCACCACATTTTGAAAATTCAGGCCATGGCGAACTTCTTCATCCTTATTCTTCACAATCATGTTGTGCATGACTATGCAAGCTGTCATCATCTCTCCAAATGTTTATTATCACTTTTCTCTTTCATCTTCTATTTTCTTCAGTGATAAAAGCAATCAATTCAAGATGAGACATGGTACAACTACAATTTATACACAATCTACACTCACATAACCATGCATTATATTCAATCTATACGACTAGCACACAATCTACAACAGTCACATAACCATGTTCTTCCCCTTATCAGCAACACCTGAAAAAAATGAACAAGTGGTTAGTAAATTCATGGGAACATGGACAACAGGGGAAGAACAAAACAAGGTCAGAGGAGAAACTTGGCTGGGTAAGGAAAGAAAGAGAAAGAAGGGGATCCAGGGGAGGGGAAGAAGAAGATGGAAGAGGAAGGGGAAAAGATGGCAGAGGAGAAGGGGAAGAAGATGGAAGGTGGTGGAGGGGCTGCGCTGGCCAGCGAGATGGCTGGGATGCATGGAAGGCACGTCGGCCAGCGAAATGGCCAAGATGGAAGGCGCGCCGGTCAGCAAGATGGCCGGGACGAAAGGGCTGCGCAGGCCAGATGCAACAACAGCGCCACCTTGTGCGGCAGAGGAAGGAGTTCCGCGGGGGAGGGAAAGGGGCGGAAGTCGCGAGAGCTGAAGCTCCGCCACCACCAGAGAGAGGAGGGGGTAGGAGGGCCATGGCGTGGGGATCCATACCTGCGTCGTCGCCGGCTGGGGCTTACGTCTCGCGCGGAGGAAAGGTAGGCCGCGAGCGAGACCTGTCTTGAAATGTTATGTTTTGCGGGACTTGGCCAATTCAACCCAAATCGGAGGCTCACACTCCGTATCGCGGGAGGGCTGCGCGCGTGGAGGCTGATTCAGTACATCTGAATTGGCAGGTAGTCAATACCATATCCAATTTGAAGGGTCTAATTCAGGTATCCGAACACCGTGTTAGTGTTTTTTTTACCACTGTTAATTTCTCGGTGCAGTGATTTTTGCCATGTTTTGTAAGTAGGTGGTTTTTCGCCAATAATCCTAGACGTATAGAGGCTTACGGGGTTGTTACGGACGAGACAGGTTGTGATTCGTCATTAATCTCTCCTCCCCCCTGAATTTCAGGTGGGGGCCCATCCCCCAACATAATAGTATGCCTCCAAATCACCTCCCCTGTAATCTACTGTAAAAAAGCCCGTATATGTAGCATTACTGGTTTTTCGCTAATGATGACACGATTGTGATGGTTGTGTGCATTTCACTCATTGGCGGATTGGCATGGGCGACACTAGGGTTTGGTGGGAGGTGGTTGTGGAGTGGATAGATGTGTGTAAAGAAGGAGGATGTGGTAGAGAGAAAGAAGAGGGGTTTGGAGTGAAGGGCTCGTGCGCGGGCTAACATGGTAATATGGCAGATAGTTTGGACCGTCCAATTTCTACCCCATGAACGGGTTGGGTTTGGACAACCTCGAACAATCCAAACAAATGGATTAGATATATATACAAGAGCCAGGTTAAGAGACCTTTTCTCCGAGGGCTTCCCTTTTCCTTAACGGATAGGGCAAGCTCTCCTCTTCAAGCTTCGTCGGCGAGTCCGTGGACTCAGCTTCCTTTTGTTTGTCGCTCCAGCGGTCGGTGGGGGGAGGAGAACCCAGGTGTTTTTGCTCTCTAGTAGTTTAGGTTAGAGCTTTTTAGTCCTCGCAAGTGCAGCGCTCGCACGATGGCAGTGTTTCTTCTTCGAGTTTGTTTACCGGGCTCCGATCCTCCTCGAGTTCGTCCACTTGGACGTAGTCGATAGAGATCCGGCGTAGATTTCTGCGGTCTTCTTGGGGCTGCGAGGTTATGGTTTCTCGTCGTACGTGCGCGTTTTGATGTTAATTGCTTTAGATCTATGCAAGGGTTTAACGGCGACGACACAACTCCAGAGCACTGGTCCTTAGGGGCACGTGCATGAATACTTTGTGGCTATCGTCGATAAGGTCAAACCGGCTCCGGTAGGGAAGCGGCGAGTACGGCACGTCGGCGGTCGTTCTAGCGGCGGTAGTGGCCCTTCGCTGGTCTAGAGACCTCAATGTAACTTTTATTATGTTTAAGGTGCTTTATACAAACTTTTATTAGATTTGGATCTTTTTTGTAAAAATAAAAATGAAAATTGAAGAGCCAATTGAATGGCCTTTTTGGTAGTCGGACTTGTCCGGGCCACCAAATGAAGGAGAAATGGGCGCCCTTGGGACCTGTACGTCCTTGCACAGAATGGAAATTGGCGGTACGTACACCTCTTCAGTTTTGATCCAACCAAGGTCCGAAGGGCCAAACAAATTTGGAGTTGTATTCATCATAGCCTCAAAAAAGATCTATCTCTGCATGTGCCTGAGTTTATATAAGTATTATCTAGTTGTACTGGTCTGTATACAAAGAAAATAATACTACCAGATGATTTCGTCCTTTAGCTGAGCATGCACCTGAGAACTTGCTAAATAAACTTAGTTAATTATTCAGTACGGAGTAACTACCATGGCATCTCCAAAGCGAATTCTCAAACCGTCCACGTTTGTTCGAACAACGCGGTCCGGACGTGTTTTATCATCCAAAGGTTCTGTATCAAGTTGAAGGCAAATTGGGAGGCTTTGCGGAGTCCATACACCAGCCACATAAAACTCCGACACCTCCGGCCCACTCAAATCCCTCTTCCGGTTCCATTACTTCCACTCAATCCATGCCCCCCTTGCTTTGCATGCGTGCCCTCCTCCTTCGACGCTATCGTTGTATCTCTCCTGCCACTACCCAGGCATTGCCGGACGTCCGCAACCACCACCCACACGCCCGCTCGCCTTGTACTACAACGCCGTCCACCCAGGATCCGTCCGCAACCAGGTACCCTCCGACCCCCTGTCGACGACGTCCATGGCGATCACCACGCTTGACAGGTGTTCGGTAAAATGTCATTAAGCTTATTTTTGAACTTCATGACGTTTTTTTAGAGTAAGAAGGATGGCGGGTTACTCGAGCATGTATGATGAGTTGTTGTGCGATGTGTGGTTGACCATATCCGCGGATTGTAGGCAGGAACAGAAAGGGGCTCTTTTGGCAACACGTGCATGGTTTGTTTCATGGGCGAAAGCACATTGAGCCCTATGACAGCACATCATCCATGAACGCAATGTGAATTCGTTAGCATATCAATGGAACACCATCCAGACCATCATCGCCAAGTTTTGTAAAGCGGTTGATCGGCTAGAGGCATTGTGGCCATTGCGCGCGGCAGTCATGGAGATCGTAAGTTTTGCTTCTTCTTGCTTAACTTTTTTTGCATGGTAATACGTGTCTTATTTATATCATAAGGATCATAGTACAAGTCACGTATGATTTGGCAAAACTGAAAAGATAAAAGAATACTAGCCTTTGCATAAAGCAACACCCGCTAAGAAGTATAATTATAAACAAGCCTGAAGAATCCTCTAAGCTTGACACCGACGCCCGTTACCTGCCTCTAGCACCACTATAACAACCACGAAAGAAAAGAAAATCGGATGGATCACCTTCACACATGAGCTCGACGCGGCTCCATGGCTTATATGCAGCTTTGTTGACCTCCAAGGTGGCTCCTCAAAGACGAAACAATCACCGTTGAACAAATCAGATCGGGGTGACATCCCGGACACGCCACAGAACCCAACACACGATCCATCATCTTCCAGATGCCTCCAATGTAGACCATAATCTGCATCAGTTCTTGGATTACCTCTCAAGCTCCGCGCTGGTGATGGAGCAAACATCGTCGCAACGGCGGAGCCCAAGGACACGGGTCCACCACGAGGATGCTGCCGCCACTACGCCATCCTTGCGTGAACAGACTGGTTTCCTAATTCATCCCCAACCACAGGACCGATCACCTTGTTGGAGTAGAATCTGAAGAAACTTTATTCAGCGTCGCCATTGCCACCACCGAAGTCACGACGATGAACAACCTAAAAAACTAAACCACGAGTCTGAAAACGATCCACAGACGTGGACCCGACGACCCCTCACCCCCGACGACCGAGGTCGCTGGCGGAGGGGAGCCGCCGGAGGGCAGTGGCGGCGAGTCAAAAGCGAACGCGTTTTGATCACCTTCTTTTTGCTTAACTTGTTGATTAATTGATTTATTCGCTTAATGTTGCTTTACACATTGTGTAGCCTATACACATTGCCGTGATTAACACTAGCTAGAGGGCAGACTATTTACACACATACATTGTTGGATGAAGCTCAAGGGCAGTATGTGTGGGACGACATGATCCATTCATGAAATACTTGTTGAACATCGGGTTAATCAAAGTAGAAATTTGAAATATTTCTTATTGAATTTAAACTATTGTTGTACTAGACTTATTTGCATGCTATGTATGAATAATTTGTGTTATTTTCTATCTGAATCTTAATGAATTCCGTCGTGTTTGATGAATTTCGTTCGTTAGTTGAAATGCAGCTTGAAATGTGTATGAATATCGTTAGTTGGCCGTATCTCACATCCGTATCCATAGATTGGTCTTCATTATCCATGGACGGATGCGATGTCCGATTTACGCATCAATGTTGGAGATGCCCTAAGATAATATCATTAGCGATCTTGTTAATTATAAATGTCTGCATATCCCAAGAGCGATCGAACTCTTGGATGAAACTTGAGGCCACGTGCAAACGGCACCTTCACTCGCGGGGTACCACACGTAATTGATTGCTTAATCTTCTTCGTAACCCATACATTAATCAGTGATTGATTCCTTAATCTTCCTCGTAACTTGGTCTATCGAAAGCATTGACAGTTACTGTTAAGCGAGCTCAGGTACTATGTACTTTTGTGGAGGCGAAATTGACACCAATTAGGCTTCATTTGTTTGGGATAGATGTGTTGTCAGAACTGTATGATTGCATGATGTATTGCTCTTTGTGCATAGGCACGTATATATAATGTAAAAAGATGGATCACGGACCTCAGCTATACAAGGAACTAGGAGGCGAGCCCAATACACAATATGCACATAACACATATACTCAACACCCTCCGCAGTCGAAGCGGCACGCGCTGACGCAAAGACTGGACCGGAACTCCTCAAATGACGTCGTAGGCAAGCCTTTGGTCATGATATCGGCAAATTGTTGGGAAGTAGGGACGTGTAAAACACGAATATGGCCAAGGGCCACCTGTTCCCGAGCAAAATGAATATGCAACTCAATATGCTTGGTCCGTCGATTATGCACCGGGTTAGCGGAGAGGTAGACCGCCGAGACGTTGTCGCAGTAGATCATCGTGGCACGGTCAACGGGGCAAGAGAGCTCCTGAAGCAGCTGGTGAAGCCACGAACACTCGGCGACGGCGTTGGCCACCGCACGATACTCAGCCTCAACACTGGAACGAGAGACCGTAAGGGTCCAAGATAGACACAATAGCCCGAAGTGAAGCGACGAGTGTTAGGGCAGCCCGCCCAGTCTGCATCGGAGTAGGCGGTGAGGGCAGTGTCAGCGGAGGCGTGAAGCGTGACGCTAAGATCCATAGTGCCACAGATATAGCGGAGAATCCGCTTGACGGCAGCCTAATGAACGTCTCGAGGAGCATGCATATGAAGACACACTTGCTGCACGACATACTGGATCTCCGGCCGAGTCAGAGTGAGGTACTGGAGAGCACCAACGATGGACCGATAGAAAGCAGCATCCGAAGCAGGAGAACCATCCGTGGCAGAAAGCTTGGCCTTCGTATCAACAAGCGCAGCAGCGGGCTTGCAGTTAAGCATGTCGGCGCGCTCCAGGAGCTCGTGAGCGTACTTCTGCTGATGAAGGAAGAAGCCATCCGGACGGCGCACCACCTCGACACCGAGGAAGTAGTGCAAAGGACCCAAGTCCTTGATGGTGAACTCAGCGCGAAGACGAGCCGTGAGCTGACTGAGGAGACCGGCCGTACATGCCGTCAGGATGATGTCGTCAACATAGAGCAGCAAGTAGGCCGTGTCAGAGCCCTGATGATAGACAAAGAGCGAGGTGTCCGAGCGGGTAGAGCGGAACCCAAACTGGTGGAGAAACGCCGTGATGCGCTGGTACCAAGCGCGCGGAGCCTGCTTGAGTCCGTACAAAAGGACCGTGAAGGCAAGCACCACATGGTCGGGAAGCACCGTGTCAACAAACCCGGTGGGCTGCTGGCAGAAAACCTGCTCCTCAAGGTGACCATGGAGGAAGGCGTTGGAGACGTCCATCTGGTGCACCGGCCAAGCACGGGAGACCGCAAGGTGGAGAACCGTGCGTATCGTGCTAGGCTTGACAACCGGAGCGAAGGTGTCCGTGAAGTCGACGCCAGCACGCCGTCGGAAGCCACGAACGACCCATCGCGCTTTGTAGCGATCAAGGGTACCATCAAGACGGAGCTTGTGTTTAAAGACCCACTTCCTGGTAATCACGTTGGCGTGCCGGGGACGGGGAACAAGCTGCAACGTCCAGTTGCGCAACAGGGCCTCAAACTCCTCTTGCATCGCAGCCATCCAGAGCGGGTCACGAAGAGCGGCTCGAACGGAGGATGGCAACGGCGAGGGCTCAGAGGTGGACGCCGCATGGACATAGTCATCCGAGGTGTAGCGCGAGCTCGGGCGAAAAACGCCCGTACGGGAGTGGGTGACCGGATCGGCCACAGGCGCCGAGGGGGCTGGGGGCGCCGAGGGGGCCGGGGGCGCCGGGGACGCCGAGGGGGCTGCGGGCACCGTGGGCGCCGGGGGGCCGCGGGCGCCAACGTCGGGGGAGCCGGGGGCGCCAACGCCGTGGCTGTAGGAGGCGCCGCATGTGGGGGTGATAACCCACAAGTATAGGGGATCACAACAGTTTTTGAGGGTAGAGTATTCAACCCAAATTTATTGATTCGACACAAGGGGAGCCAAAGAATATTCTCAAGTATTATCAGTTGAGTTGTCAATTCAACCACACATGGATAACTTAGTATCTGCAGCAAAGTATTTAGTACAAAGTAGTATGGAAGTAACAGTAACGGTGATAAAAGTAACAATAGTAGTTTTGTAGTAATTGTAATAGTGGCAATGATAAAGTAACTAAGTAAAGAGCAATATGTGAAAAGCTCGTAGGCATTGGATCGGTGATGAAGAATTATGTCCGATGCGATTCCTCATGCAATAATTATAACATAGGGTGACACAAAACTAGCTCCAGTTCATCAATGTAATGTAGGCATGTATTCCGGATATAGTCATACATGCTTATGGAAAAGAACTTGTATGATATCTTCTGTCCTACCCTCCCGTGACAGCGGGGTCTTATTGGAAACTAAGGGATATTAAGGCCTCCTTTTAGTAGAGTACCGGACCAAAGCATTAACACTTAGTGAATACATGAACTCCTCAAACTACGGTCATCACCGGTAAGTATCCCGATTATTGTCACCTCAGGGTTAACGGATCATAACACATAATAGGTGACTATAGACTTGCAAGATAGGATCAAGAACTCACATATATTCATGAAAACATAATAGGTTTAGATCTGAAATCACGGCACTCGGGCCCTAGTGACAAGCATTAAGCATAGCAAAGTCATAGCAACATCAATCTCAGAACATAGATACTTGGGATCAAACCTAACAAAACTAACTCGATTACATGGTAAATCTCATCCAACCCATCACCGTCCAGCAAGCCTACGATGGAATTACTCACGGACGGCAGTGAGAATCATGACATTGGTGATGGAGGAAGGTTGATGATGACGACGGCGACGGATTCCCCTCTCCGAAGCCCCGAAGGGACTCCAGATCAGCCCTGCCAAGAGAGATTAGGGCTTGGCGGCGGCTCCGTATCGTAAAACACGATGAATCATTCTCTCTGAATTTTTTCTCCCCGAACATGAATACATGGAGTTGGAGTTGAGGTCGGTGGAGCACCAGGGGGCCCACGAGGCAGGGGGCGCGCCAGGGGGTGTGGGCCCCCTGGCCTTGATTCTTTCGCCAGTACTTTTTATATATTCCAAAAATATTCTCCGTGAAGTTTCAGGTCATTCCGAGAACTTTTATTTCTGCACAAAAATAACACCATGGCAATTCTGCTAAAAACAACGTCAGTCCGGGTTAGTTCCATTCAAATCATGCAAGTTATAGTACAAAACAAGGGAAAAAGTTTTGGAAAAGTAGATACGATGGAGACGTATCAGGGGGGCATGGCTCAAAGCCAGGGGGTGGGCCAAGAGAGGCGCGCGAGCGCCCTGGGAGAGGCATTGAGGAGCCCGCGTCACCGGTGGCGGGAGGAACAACCGGGGGTACCTGGTGAAACGGAAACACATGCTCATCAAAGTAAACGTGCCGGGAAGTGAACACACGGTGGGAGACAAGATCGTAGCACCAATATCCCTTGGAGTTGGAGGGGTAACCGATGAAGATGCAAGCAACAGAACGAGGTGTGAGTTTGTGAGGAGCGGAGTCGGCAGTGCTAGGATAGCAAAGGCACCCGAAAATACGCAAGCCATGGGGGCGTACAGAAGAGAAGATGGTGAGGTGCATAGTTCCACCGTGGGCGGCAAGGGTGAAGGTTAAGGAGAAGAGAAGCAGTGGCGAGTGCATCCGGCCAGAAACAAGGCAGCACATTAGCATGGAACAGGAGCGAACGCAGTCGTTCAAAATGCGAAGGACGCGTTCGGCTCGACCGTTTTGCGAAGTATACGGGCACGTGAGACGAAAAATTGTGCCGTGGTGCGACGGAAAAGTGCGAAAAGCAAGGTTGTCGAACTCTTTTCCGTTGTCAGTCTGAAGAGCAAGGATGGGACGCCCAAACTGCATGCTGACATAGGAGTAAAAAGCCGTCAAAGTGGAGAGTGCATCCGACTTTCTACGCAAAGGAAAAGTCCACACATAATGAGAATAATCATCAAGGATAATCAGATAATATAAATAGCCCGAATTACTAGGAACCGGAGAGGTCCACACATCGCTATGGATCAACTGAAAAGGAAAAGAAGATATGGTGGTGGAGTTATTGAACGGGAGGCGAACATGTTTTCCAACACGACAGGCATGACAGTGTGGTCCTCAAGCTTATGACAACTGAAATTGAAACTCCTAAGAATATGATGAAGTGTGACGGGGTTGGGGTGACCCAAGCAAGCGTGCCAGAGATCAACTCCAGCGGAGAGAGCGACCGGTGTGGTGGTGGTGGATGAGGGAGAATGCACCGTATAGAGCTCGTCGGGGCTGTCACATCGGTGGAGTACCATCCTGGTTCGAGCGTCCTCGACACAAAAACCAAGCTCGTCAAATTCAACAGTGACATGATTTTCACGAGTGAAACAACGAACGGAAATAAGATTCTTAACTGTGGAACCGTCGCTGACAATGATGCGGCGGTCGGTGGAGACAAGAGTGAAGGAGGCAAGGTTACCAAGATGAGCAAACATGTGAGCCGTGGCACCGGTGTCCATGTACCAATCGCCACCTCCAGTGTAGTTGATCGGCGTAGGAGCGGCATGCAGCCCGGTGGGGAGCACCGGGTCCCAGAGCGACGGCGGCAGGGCCGGTGAGGGGGACAAAGACGCCATGGGGAAGCCGTAATCGCCGCTCAGTGGCTGTGGTGGGTACTCACCATACAGCTGCGGAGCCGCGTAGTACGCATGATGCGCAGGAGGGACGGGAGGCCCGTACGGTATGGATAGCAGCCCCAGCGGCCGGAAAAACCTACGGGCCCACTGACAGATGCTGCAGGTGTTGGGCGCCGTTTGGCTGCTGCCCAGCGGGCGAGTGTTGTCCCGCTGACGACCCCCACCAGTACCCGGGAGACCCGTACCCGGGCGGAGCCCCGTACACCTCGTAGGTGGGAACGGGCGCGTGGGGGGCGCGCTAGAGGGCGCCAGCGGTGGGGCGTCGACATACGCCAGCGAGGGCAGTAGGGCCGAGCCGGACGTGCTGTAGGTGGCGGCCGCACCGTACGGCGGCGGGGTCGCGCCATAAGTCACCGGCGGCAGAGCCGCGCCAGAGGGCGCCGACGATGAGACGACAGAGGTGGCGGCGGACGCCATCGCTAGTCCAACGGTGGCGGCTAGCGATTTGCGCGGCGGCAGCAGCAGCTCGGGCACGCACGGCTTGGGTGGATCGCGCGGCGGCAGTGGCTTGGAATCGCGCGGCTGGCGACAGCGGCTCGGAATCGCACAAGCTGGCGGGCGAGATTGAGGCGCGCGGCTCGGGATTGATCGGGCAGCTGGCAGCTTGGCGAGCGGCGGGAAGCAAGCGGGCGAGGCGAGCTGGCTATCGGGCGGGTTGGCTAGCAGGCGGGCGGGCGATGGGTGGCGGGTAGCGGCGGGAAGCGAGCGGGCAAGGCGAGCTGGTTAGCGGGCGGGCTGACTAGCGGGTAGGACGCGCGACAGTGATAAGGCGCGGCAGATGCGATGCGGCGGCGATCGGGTGATGCGTGTGGACGAGTGGGATTGGGCGAGGCGAGCAGCCGGAGTAGCACGCACGTGGCAGGGAGGAGCGGCCGCCAGCGCGGGAGACGCGCAGACAGCGGCGGCTGGGTGGCGGCGGTGGTGCGGAGGAGGCGCGCGGCAGCGGCGACAGCGAAAGACTAGGATGAAAACCTAAAAGCTGATACCATATATGATTGCACCATGTATTGCTATTGCTCTTCATGCATAGGTACGCATATATGATGTACAAAGGTGGGTCACAGACCTCAACTATACAAGAAACTAGAAGGCAGGTCCAATACATAATATGCACATAACACTTGTACTCAATAAAAACTGCTAGTATGTGATTAGCTTGACCCTGGTTGCGATCTTGCAAGAGCTGGATCAGAATCTGAGCATTGGCATTTGTGGCAGTCATCAAGGCTTGCCAGGCTTCCGGAGGTGGAGGTGGTGGCGGAGGGTTAGCCTGATCTCCATCATTGCGTTCCGAATTCTGACGCGTTGGTGGAGCCATCCTGAAGAGGGTGACATCCATTAGCATCTTGACAGAGATATATTGAAGCTGAATCAAAGGAACGAAATTGCAACATATAGTCTTCACAATTAACATTCGAACGATAATGAACGAATGAATTCCAATGTAAATCATCACACTTCCAAAGCTGAGAAGCCACTTAGAACATGGTAAGGAATAAAATCAACAAGGTACGGATATGAACAAATACTTGGTAAGGATTACCCAATCACAAACCAAATATCTGCGGAAGAAATACTAAGGCTACAAGAATTCCCACTTATAAACTCCCGAAACTTTCTGGTTATGCAATCAGGTGTTGGGGATACAGGGGAAGCATAATATCTCACCCAAACTAGCAAATCCTACAACCAGCTGTATCCATCCTTCAACACATAACCAAGAAACCTTCGGAAATCGTCTACCTCAACCTTCGAAAACACATCCGTTATACAAGTCATGGCAATACTCCTGCACTCGCCACAGTACTGGGCTATCAGGTTATCTCACCAACAACTGTACAAAAGAGATTTTCGATGTCGGTCGTACTAAACTCAGGTATTCCAAAACCGCAACGATAAGATTATGACGACAACACCTCGGAGCTCAACTCCCCGGGACACTGCCACAACCCCTAAATGTCAGGAGGCAACCAAGACAATGTTGTCATCATAAAACCATCGGAACGATTGTAATATACCCGCGTGATCCTAAAAAAAAATTTTTTAGTGAAATTTGAGAAGAGAAGAGTCAAACTCTACGTCAGGATGCCTTACCAGAAGGTCGAAGGGACTGGGGAGTAAAAAGAATTCCTAAACTCTCCGATATATAATTCCTAAATGACTCAAAACATTTTTTCTAGACACAACTCGGCCACTAAAGACGATCAAACAGTGGGGGCTCCTAAAGTCGGGAAAGGCTCTGATAACCAACTTGTAACGCCCTCGATGCGGCTATATCTCCCACGTGTCGAGGCACGACTTAGAGGCATAACCGCATTGAAAGCAATGTCGCAAGTGAGGTAATCTTCACACAATCCATGTAATAAATAAAGGGGAAAGATACATAGTTGGCTTACAATCGCCACTTCACACAAGTACATAAATAACATCCATCAAACAGATTACACTCAAGGTCCGACTACGGTACCAAAATGAAAGAAGACTACCCCAAATGCTAACAGATCCCCGGATCACCCAACTGGGCTCCACTACTGATCATCTGGAAAAGAAACATAGTAACGGCCACGTTCCTCATCGAACTCCCAAGTGAGCTCGGTCGCGTCATCAGCACTGACATCGTTGGTACCTGCAACTGAGGTGATAATATCTGTGAGCCACGGGGACTCAGCAATCTCACACCCGCGAGATCAAGACTATTTAAGCTTAAAGGTGGGAAAAGGATAGTGAGGTGGAGCTGCAGCAAGCGACTAGCATCTGGTGGCTACAGCGCAAAAGAGAGCGAGAAGAGAAGGCAAAGCACGGTCGAGAAGCTAGAAATGATCAAGAAGTGATCCTGAACAACCTACGTCAGGCATAACTCCAACAACCGTGTTCACTTCCCGGACCCCGCCGAGAAGAGACCATCACGGTTACACACGCGGTTGATGTGTTTTAGTTAAGGTCAACTTCGGGTTTTCTACAACCGGACATCAACAAATTCCCATCTGCCTCATAACCGCGGGCACGGATTTCGAAAGATAATACCCTGCAGGGGTGTCCCAACTTAGCCCATGATAAGCTCTCACGGTCAACGAAGGATATTCCTTCTACCGGGAAGACCCGATCAATCTCGGAATCCCGGACTACAAGACATTTCAGCAGCAACAAAACAAGTCCAGCAAAACCGCCCGATTGTGCCGACAAATCCTGATAGGAGCTGCACATATCTCGGTCTCAGGGCACATCCGGATGAACACTACGTACGGCAACCGAAGATACCCCAAGTTGCCTCAGGGCGGCACCGCAAGTGGCTCTAGTTGGACCAGCAATCGAAGGAGAACTGGCCCGGGGGTTAAAATAAAGATGACCCTTGAGTCTGCAGAACCCAAGGGAAAAAGGCTAGGTGGCAAATGGTAAAACCAATGTTGGGCCTTGCTGGAAAAGTCTCATTCAAAGCGAACTGTCAAGGGGGTCCCATAAATCACCCAACCGTGTAAGGAACGCAAACTCCGGGAACATAACACCGGTATGACGGAAACTAGGGTGGCAAGAGTGGAACAAAACACCAGGCATAAGGCCGAGCCTTCCACCCTTTACCAAGTATATAGATGCATTAATTAAAATAAGAAGTATTGTGATATCCCAACGAATAAACATGTTCCAACAAGGAACAACAAGACCATGTTCCAACAAGGAACAAACTTCATCTTCACCTGCAACTAACAACGCTTTAAGAGGGGCTGAGCAAAAGCGGTAACATAGCCAAACAACGGTTTGCTAGGACATGGATGGTTAGGGGCTGACATGGCAATATAGGAGGCATGATATAGCAAGTGGTAGGTATCACAGCATAGGCATAGCAAAAGAGCGAGCAATCTAGCTAGCAAAGATAGAAGTGATTTCGAGGGTATGGTCATCTTGCCTGCAAGGTTCTCAGAGTTGTCGAAAGCTTGGTCCTCGTAAGCGTTCTCAACAGGTTCCTCATTCACGTACTCGTCTCCCGGCTCTATCCAAGACAAGAGAACAAGCAAAGGAACCAAAATCAACCACGATGCAATGCGCAATCAACATGATGCAAAACATGGCATGATATGCGAGAGGTGATATGCAATGCGTATGCATGCTCCGGAAAGACAAGGATGAACAGGGCATAATCTTGGCAAACCAAGCATGCCGCTGGATAGATGAGGTGATTTCGGTTGAAATCGATATAAAGATCACCGGAATCGGATGCACGGTTTGCAAATGGCGAGCAAAACAAGAATGACACGAATCTGCCATAAACAGCATGATGCTACTTAGCAAGCAACAAATAATTAAGCTACTGCACCCAAACATGGCAACAAAGCATATGACAGTAATCTACTCAAGAAGCACGACAAAATATGAACACTGAGCTACGGCTCAATCCCATCATAACAGGTTCAAACAATCATGGCAAAAGTGCAACTTATAACAGTTTCACAGACTTAGTGAAATAACAAGTCAGGAAAACAACATCAGGATGACGTGTTCAGAGCAACGAAACAACATGCTAAAGGTTCAGAACATAGCAAAATAAGGCATGGCATGAATCTACTCAAAGCACTTGACAAAAGTCCCTTACTGACCATAAGCCAAAAAGGATCAGAAAATATGATTACACCCATGTCAATTAAGCAAGTTTCGTTACAGGTTTCAGACTTAGCAGAAAACTGGACATGGCAGGAAACTGTTAACGACTAGGCATGTTCGAGAGCTCGATGCACTCACTACAGAGCATCTCATAATAAACTAAGCATACATACATCAAGAATACATGGCATAGTAACTATACATGGCAAGAACAACATCATATCATGTAAGTACCAACTACATCAAGCTTGGCAAAATCGAATAACATGTAAACAATCTGCCAGCAACATTTTGAAGTAAAAGTAGAGCTTGATTGACTCAAGCTATGGCACTCCATAAATGCAAACAAGGGCATGGATGGATTAAGCAAATACTCAAGTTCAAAACTCCCTTACTGACCATACTCAAATTAAGCATAGATCTCTCGGAAACAACAAGAACACATGGCATGATAATAACAAAAGTCAGGGACTTAGTGAAATCACTAAGTCTCTGAAAACAGCAATTTCATCATCCCTACTTTGCATGCAATTTCTAGCCAGCTCAAGCATCACAAAAATACATAGCAAAATTCCCTGGAAAGGTAACATGGCATATTACAAAACTCATGTAGGGCTCAACTTCATAGGAGGTACACATCAATCATGGCAAAAATGACAAAAGTGCATGATCAGTAAAGATCCAGCAATTAACATTAACTAGCCCTCTTCTAACAGCATTTAGGGCATCAAGATGACCTCAAATGAAACTGATGCAATGTAACAAAATGATGTACTCTTCGAGACGAACAAAATGACATATTATACGCGCGAAACGGAGCTATGGATGCAAAGTTATGGCATGTAGAAGAACTGATGATAATATGCAAAGTTGGGGACTTAGAGAAAAAGAGAGGGGGAAGAAGTCAACGGTGGCGCGGAGTTCGAGGTTCGCCGGCGCGGGGTGGCCGGAGACGAGGCGGTGAAGGCGGGGGCGGCCGGATCCGGGGCCGGGGTGCCCGGATCTGCCGCTCCGGCGACGGCGGAGCTCCGGGACGGCGCTAGCGCGCGGCGGCGGGGTCGGCGCGGCACGGCGGCGGCCGGGGCGGCGCGGCTCGGCGCCGGCGGGAGCAGCGGGGCGCGGCGGCGCGGCGTGCGGGAGCGGAGCGGGCGGAGGCGCGGCGTGCGGCGCGCGGGAGCGGAGCGGCGCTCCAGGCGGCGGGGCGAGGCGACGGGCCCGGAGGGCCGGGGACGGGCTCGGCTGGCCGGGCAGGCCGGCGGCGAGGCGGCGCCACGTGGCGCGCCCCGGTTGGCCCGGCTGGCGGCGCGGAGGAACAGTGGCGGCGGGGCACTGTTGGCGCGGATTTCGAGGCGACGGCTAGGGTTTCGGTGGTTTTTGCCCGAGATTAGAGAAGGGGAGGCCTTTTTATAGATAGGAGGAGCTAGGAGGCTCCAAACGGAGTGCGGTTTTCGCCCACGCGATCGTGATCGAACGGCGGAGGACATGGGAGTGACTTAGATGGGTTATTGGGCTGTTTTGAAGGGGTGTTGGGCTGCAACACACACGAGGCCTTCACGGTTACCCGGCTAACCGTTGGAGTACCCAACGAACTCCGATTGACCCGAAACTTGACAGGCGGTCTACCGGTGCTATACCGAGGCCACATGTCAAACCTCGGTCCATTCCGAGAATGTTTAATACCCGCTCACGAAGAAATGTAAAAGGGGACGCCGGGAGACATAGGAGCGCCGGATTGCAAAACGGACAACGGGAAAGATGCTCGGATTTATGAGACGAACGCGTATGCGAATGCGATGCACATGATGACAAGATATGAAATGCATGACATGACCAAAATGCAAAACGGAGAGAACCCAACCACGGAGGGAATAACATAACACATAGCCAGAAATGGCAAGAGTTGGATTACAAATATGGCAAGTTACATCGGGGGCGTTACAACACACCACCACTACGAGAGGATCTCGTCCCGAGATCTAGGACTGAAAGAACTCCGGATACTCGGAACGTAGGTGGTCTTCACGCTCCCAGGTGGCCTCTCGGTCTGAATGATGTGACCATTTCACTTTGAGGAATTTGATTGACTTGTTGCGAGTCTTGCGCTCAGTTGTCTCAAGAATTGCAACTGGATGCTCATGATAGGACAAATCTTCTTGAAGATCAATCTCTTCGAAGTTGATGGTGCGCTCAGGCGTCTTGAAGCACTTGCGTAGCTGTGACACGTGGAAGACATCGTGCACATTTGCAAAGTTGGAGGGGAGCTCAAGTTGATAGGCTAGATCGCCTCGTTTCCCGATGATCTTGAAGGGACCGACGTATCGCGGGGCAAGTTTCCCCTTGATACCGAAGCGACAAGTTCCTTTCATTGGCGAGACGCGGAGGTAAGCATGGTCTCCGATCTCGAATGCCACATCTCGGTGTTTGCTGTCGTAATAGCTCTTCTGGCGCGACTGCGCTGCTTTGAGGTTCTCACGAATCACCTTGCACATGGCCTCAGCCTCTGAGATCAAATCATTGCCGAGCAATTGGCGTTCACCGGTTTCAGACCAGTTGAGAGGAGTACGGCACTTTCTGCCATAGAGAATCTCGAATGGGGCTTTGCCCGAGCTGGCTTGAAAGCTGTTGTTGTAAGAGAATTCAGCATAAGGAAGACAATCCTCCCACTTCATGCCGAAAGAAATAACACAGGCTCTGAGCATATCTTCAAGAATTTGATTGACACGCTCGACTTGTCCACTAGTCTGAGGGTGGAACGCTGTGCTGAAGCGGATGTTGGTGCCCATGGCCTTCTGAAAAGAATCCCAAAATTTGGAGGTAAAGATGCTGCCACGGTCTGAAGAGATCAATTGTGGAATGCCGTGCAACGAGACAATTCTGGAGGTGTAGAGCTCTGCCAGCTGCGCTGCTGTGATAGACTCTTTGATAGGAAGAAAATGAGCCACTTTGGTGAGCTTGTCGATGACGACGAAGATAGCATCATTTCCACGCTTGGACTTAGGAAAACCAGTCACGAAGTCCATTTCGATATGATCAAACTTCCATTCTGGAATAGCAAGAGGTTGGAGAAGTCCAGCTGGTCGTTGGTGTTCTGCTTTCACCCTTCTGCAGACATCACACTCATTCACGAATTGAGCGATCTCACGCTTCATTCGAGTCCACCAATACGACTGCTTGAGGTCATGGTACATCTTCGAACTTCCAGGATGAATTGACAGAAGAGAATTGTGCGCTTCATTCATAATGACTTTACGAAGATCACCCTTTGGAATCACGATCCGGTCCTCGAAGAAAAGAGTATCTCTGTCATCAACTCGATAGCACTTGTATTTGGAAATGCCCTTGTCAATACCACGTTTCACCTTCTTCACCATGGTATCCAACAATTGTGCCTCACGAATTTGATCTTCCAAAGTAGGAGAGACAATGAGGTTGGCAAGAACACCTTGAGGAACAACTTGGAGATTCAACTTGCGAAAAGCCTCACAGAGATCCGGTTGAAAAGGCTTGAGGATTAAGCTGTTGCAGTAAGCCTTTCTGCTCAAAGCGTCTGCAACCACATTCGCCTTGCCTGGAGTGTATTCAATACTCGGATTATACTCTTGAATCATTTCGACCCATCGAGTTTGCCTGAGGTTGAGATGAGGCTGAGTGAAGATATACTTGAGACTCTTGTGATCTGTGAAGATGTCCACTTTCCTTCCCAACAGGAGATGTCTCCATGTTATTAGTGCGTGGACAACTGCCGCCAACTCAAGATCGTGAGTGGGGTAGTTCCTTTCATTGGGCTTCAACTGGCGAGAGGTATAGGCAACAACCTTCTTCTCTTGCATTAACACAGCACCGAGGCCCTGGAGAGAAGCATCACAGAATACTTCATAAGGCTTGGATTCATCAGGAGGAGTCAAGACTGGAGCAGTGACGAGTTTCTCTTTGAGAGTGTTGAAAGCAACGTCACACTCAGGAGACCAGACATATTTCACATGCTTCTGGAGGAGGTTGGAAAGAGGCTTGGCAATCTTGGAGAAATTCTCAACGAATCTTCTGCAATAGCTTGCAAGTCCAAGAAAACTGCGAAGCTGCTTGACATTCTGAGGAGGATTCCAATTCAAAACTGCAGACACCCTCTCTGGATTAACAGCGATGCCCTTGGCAGAGATGATATGACCAAGATAAAGAACTTCATCAAGCCAGAATTCACATTTGGAGAACTTGGCATATAATTGATACTCTCTGAGCTTGTCGAGTACCAATCGCAAATGTTCAGCATGATCCTTCTTATTCTTGGAGAAGAACAAAATATCATCGAGATAGACCAAGACAAATTCGTTGATGTAGGGGTTGAAGATGAAATTCATCAATCGAGTGAAATACGGAGGAGCATTGACGAGGCCGAAAGACATGACAGTATATTCATAAGAACCAAAGCTTGTTCTGAATGCTGTCTTGGGAATATCTTCTTCACGAATGCGAATCTGATGATAACCCATACGAAGGTCAAGCTTGGAGAACACCTTAGCACCTTTGAGTTGCTCAAATAGCTCATTGATGTTGGGAAGTGGGTACTTGTTCTTGATAGTCTTCTTGTTCAATGGACGGTAATCGACGCAAAGTCGGTCCGTGCCATCCTTCTTCTTGACAAAAAGAACACCACAACCCCAAGGAGAAGAACTCGGTCTGATCAGACCCAGACGTTCTTGTTTATCGAGTTGAATCTTCAATTCCTTGAGCTCATCTGGTCCAAGCTTGTAAGGACGCTTGCAAACGGGTTCTGTGCCAGGCTCAAGCTCAATCACGAATTCAACTGGCCTGCGGGGAGGCATACCCGGAAGCTCTTCTGGAAAAACATCTTGGTACTCACAAACAACTGGAATCTGAGAGATAGCCTCCATTTCACCCATCTCATTGAGAGAAAACAACCGAATGGTATCATCACGAGAAGCATAGATGATCACATTGTTCGAAGTGTGAGTCAATTTGATTTCCCTGGCAGCACACTCAAGCTGAGCCTTGTGCTTAGAAAGCCAGTCCATCCCGAGAATAAGATCAATATCAGAATCACCAAGAACAACTGGTTTAGACAAGAATTTATAGTCGCCCATCTTGATAGAAACATCCGGGACACAAACATTAGATGTCATTTGCTTGCCCGGGGACACAATCTTCAACGGAATAGGAATCTTTTCGGTCACAAACTCATGCTTAGCGACAAAAGGTCTCGAAATGAAAGAAAGTGATGCACCAGTATCAAATAAGACTTTGGCAGGAATATCATTAACAGGAAGATTACCCATGATCACTTCAGACGAATCCTCTGCTTGAGCTGCATTCAACATGTTCACCTTGGCATGCTTAGGATTATGCTTGACCACTGCATTGCTGGAAGATTTCACAGGAGGAGGAGGCGGAAGGCGCCTCTGGTTGAAGCACTTGTTCGCATAGTGACCCTTCTGCTGACATTTGTTACAAGTCACCACTGAGAGCGGACGATGGTAAGGAGCACTTGGCCTTGGAGCTTGATTCTGAGACTTGTTCTGATAACCAGGGTTGGGTGGGTGGGAAGATCCACGGCCACTTGAGTTCTTCTGCTGATAAGGCTGACGGAACGGAGGAGGAGGAGGCAACCAGAACTTCTGTTGCTTAGCTGCCACAAGTGAGGAAGAAGAAGACTGAACTGCGTCTCTGACTCTCTTCTTAGATGCCTCACACTTGAGCTGAGCAGCTTCTTGTTTCAGTGCCATGTTGTAGAATTCATCATACTTTAATGGCTCGAAAAGCACGAGAGCAAGCTGCAGATCTTCTCTGAGACCACGCCTGAACTGGTAGATCATACTCTTCTCATCAGGAATGTCTTGCCTTGCAAAACGAGAGAGTTTCTGGAACTGAGTGTTGTACTGATAGACAGTCATGTTGCCTTGCTTGAGATTGCGGAATTCCTCACGCTTAAGCTCAACAACACTTTCTGGAATGTGGTGCGCTTTGAAATCACGACGGAAATCATCCCAAGTGATCACACGACCTCCTCTGGAATCTTTGTATTGCTGGAACCACTCAGCAGCTTGATCTTTGAGTTGAAAATAGGCAAACTTGACAAAGTCCTCAGGTCTCACATTGCTGCACTCGAAATGTTTGCTGATGTCCACGAGCCAATCATCAGCGTCTGTGGCCTCGACACAGTAGCTGAAGGTTTTCGGCTGATTAGCAAGGAACTGGTTCAGTGAAGCGAAATGCGGCTGATTGTTGCCTTGGCCTTGATTCTCTTGATTAGCTTGACCCTGGTTGCGATCTTGCAAGAGCTGGATCAGAATCTGAGCATTGGCATTTGTGGCAGTCATCAAGGCTTGCCAGGCTTCCGGAGGTGGAGGTGGTGGCGGAGGGTTAGCCTGATCTCCATCATTGCGTTCCGAATTCTGACGCGTTGGTGGAGCCATCCTGAAGAGGGTGACATCCATTAGCATCTTGACAGAGATATATTGAAGCTGAATCAAAGGAACGAAATTGCAACATATAGTCTTCACAATTAACATTCGAACGATAATGAACGAATGAATTCCAATGTAAATCATCACACTTCCAAAGCTGAGAAGCCACTTAGAACATGGTAAGGAATAAAATCAACAAGGTACGGATATGAACAAATACTTGGTAAGGATTACCCAATCACAAACCAAATATCTGCGGAAGAAATACTAAGGCTACAAGAATTCCCACTTATAAACTCCCGAAACTTTCTGGTTATGCAATCAGGTGTTGGGGATACAGGGGAAGCATAATATCTCACCCAAACTAGCAAATCCTACAACCAGCTGTATCCATCCTTCAACACATAACCAAGAAACCTTCGGAAATCGTCTACCTCAACCTTCGAAAACACATCCGTTATACAAGTCATGGCAATACTCCTGCACTCGCCACAGTACTGGGCTATCAGGTTATCTCACCAACAACTGTACAAAAGAGATTTTCGATGTCGGTCGTACTAAACTCAGGTATTCCAAAACCGCAACGATAAGATTATGACGACAACACCTCGGAGCTCAACTCCCCGGGACACTGCCACAACCCCTAAATGTCAGGAGGCAACCAAGACAATGTTGTCATCATAAAACCATCGGAACGATTGTAATATACCCGCGTGATCCTAAAAAAAATTTTTTAGTGAAATTTGAGAAGAGAAGAGTCAAACTCTACGTCAGGATGCCTTACCAGAAGGTCGAAGGGACTGGGGAGTAAAAAGAATTCCTAAACTCTCCGATATATAATTCCTAAATGACTCAAAACATTTTTTCTAGACACAACTCGGCCACTAAAGACGATCAAACAGTGGGGGCTCCTAAAGTCGGGAAAGGCTCTGATAACCAACTTGTAACGCCCTCGATGCGGCTATATCTCCCACGTGTCGAGGCACGACTTAGAGGCATAACCGCATTGAAAGCAATGTCGCAAGTGAGGTAATCTTCACACAATCCATGTAATAAATAAAGGGGAAAGATACATAGTTGGCTTACAATCGCCACTTCACACAAGTACATAAATAACATCCATCAAACAGATTACACTCAAGGTCCGACTACGGTACCAAAATGAAAGAAGACTACCCCAAATGCTAACAGATCCCCGGATCACCCAACTGGGCTCCACTACTGATCATCTGGAAAAGAAACATAGTAACGGCCACGTTCCTCATCGAACTCCCAAGTGAGCTCGGTCGCGTCATCAGCACTGACATCGTTGGTACCTGCAACTGAGGTGATAATATCTGTGAGCCACGGGGACTCAGCAATCTCACACCCGCGAGATCAAGACTATTTAAGCTTAAAGGTGGGAAAAGGATAGTGAGGTGGAGCTGCAGCAAGCGACTAGCATCTGGTGGCTACAGCGCAAAAGAGAGCGAGAAGAGAAGGCAAAGCACGGTCGAGAAGCTAGAAATGATCAAGAAGTGATCCTGAACAACCTACGTCAGGCATAACTCCAACAACCGTGTTCACTTCCCGGACCCCGCCGAGAAGAGACCATCACGGTTACACACGCGGTTGATGTGTTTTAGTTAAGGTCAACTTCGGGTTTTCTACAACCGGACATCAACAAATTCCCATCTGCCTCATAACCGCGGGCACGGATTTCGAAAGATAATACCCTGCAGGGGTGTCCCAACTTAGCCCATGATAAGCTCTCACGGTCAACGAAGGATATTCCTTCTACCGGGAAGACCCGATCAATCTCGGAATCCCGGACTACAAGACATTTCAGCAGCAACAAAACAAGTCCAGCAAAACCGCCCGATTGTGCCGACAAATCCTGATAGGAGCTGCACATATCTCGGTCTCAGGGCACATCCGGATGAACACTACGTACGGCAACCGAAGATACCCCAAGTTGCCTCAGGGCGGCACCGCAAGTGGCTCTAGTTGGACCAGCAATCGAAGGAGAACTGGCCCGGGGGTTAAAATAAAGATGACCCTTGAGTCTGCAGAACCCAAGGGAAAAAGGCTAGGTGGCAAATGGTAAAACCAATGTTGGGCCTTGCTGGAAAAGTCTCATTCAAAGCGAACTGTCAAGGGGGTCCCATAAATCACCCAACCGTGTAAGGAACGCAAACTCCGGGAACATAACACCGGTATGACGGAAACTAGGGTGGCAAGAGTGGAACAAAACACCAGGCATAAGGCCGAGCCTTCCACCCTTTACCAAGTATATAGATGCATTAATTAAAATAAGAAGTATTGTGATATCCCAACGAATAAACATGTTCCAACAAGGAACAACAAGACCATGTTCCAACAAGGAACAAACTTCATCTTCACCTGCAACTAACAACGCTTTAAGAGGGGCTGAGCAAAAGCGGTAACATAGCCAAACAACGGTTTGCTAGGACATGGATGGTTAGGGGCTGACATGGCAATATAGGAGGCATGATATAGCAAGTGGTAGGTATCACAGCATAGGCATAGCAAAAGAGCGAGCAATCTAGCTAGCAAAGATAGAAGTGATTTCGAGGGTATGGTCATCTTGCCTGCAAGGTTCTCAGAGTTGTCGAAAGCTTGGTCCTCGTAAGCGTTCTCAACAGGTTCCTCATTCACGTACTCGTCTCCCGGCTCTATCCAAGACAAGAGAACAAGCAAAGGAACCAAAATCAACCACGATGCAATGCGCAATCAACATGATGCAAAACATGGCATGATATGCGAGAGGTGATATGCAATGCGTATGCATGCTCCGGAAAGACAAGGATGAACAGGGCATAATCTTGGCAAACCAAGCATGCCGCTGGATAGATGAGGTGATTTCGGTTGAAATCGATATAAAGATCACCGGAATCGGATGCACGGTTTGCAAATGGCGAGCAAAACAAGAATGACACGAATCTGCCATAAACAGCATGATGCTACTTAGCAAGCAACAAATAATTAAGCTACTGCACCCAAACATGGCAACAAAGCATATGACAGTAATCTACTCAAGAAGCACGACAAAATATGAACACTGAGCTACGGCTCAATCCCATCATAACAGGTTCAAACAATCATGGCAAAAGTGCAACTTATAACAGTTTCACAGACTTAGTGAAATAACAAGTCAGGAAAACAACATCAGGATGACGTGTTCAGAGCAACGAAACAACATGCTAAAGGTTCAGAACATAGCAAAATAAGGCATGGCATGAATCTACTCAAAGCACTTGACAAAAGTCCCTTACTGACCATAAGCCAAAAAGGATCAGAAAATATGATTACACCCATGTCAATTAAGCAAGTTTCGTTACAGGTTTCAGACTTAGCAGAAAACTGGACATGGCAGGAAACTGTTAACGACTAGGCATGTTCGAGAGCTCGATGCACTCACTACAGAGCATCTCATAATAAACTAAGCATACATACATCAAGAATACATGGCATAGTAACTATACATGGCAAGAACAACATCATATCATGTAAGTACCAACTACATCAAGCTTGGCAAAATCGAATAACATGTAAACAATCTGCCAGCAACATTTTGAAGTAAAAGTAGAGCTTGATTGACTCAAGCTATGGCACTCCATAAATGCAAACAAGGGCATGGATGGATTAAGCAAATACTCAAGTTCAAAACTCCCTTACTGACCATACTCAAATTAAGCATAGATCTCTCGGAAACAACAAGAACACATGGCATGATAATAACAAAAGTCAGGGACTTAGTGAAATCACTAAGTCTCTGAAAACAGCAATTTCATCATCCCTAATTTGCATGCAATTTCTAGCCAGCTCAAGCATCAAAAAAATACATAGCAAAATTCCCTGGAAAGGTAACATGGCATATTACAAAACTCATGTAGGGCTCAACTTCATAGGAGGTACACATCAATCATGGCAAAAATGACAAAAGTGCATGATCAGTAAAGATCCAGCAATTAACATTAACTAGCCCTCTTCTAACAGCATTTAGGGCATCAAGATGACCTCAAATGAAACTGATGCAATGGAACAAAATGATGTACTCTTCGAGGCGAACGAAATGACATATTATACGCGCGAAACGGAGCTATGGATGCAAAGTTATGGCATGTAGAAGAACTGATGATAATATGCAAAGTTGGGGACTTAGAGAAAAAGAGAGGGGGAAGAAGTCAACGGTGGCGCGGAGTTCGAGGTTCGCCGGCGCGGGGTGGCCGGAGACGAGGCGGTGAAGGCGGGGGCGGCCGGATCCGGGGCCGGGGTGCCCGGATCTGCCGCTCCGGCGACGGCGGAGCTCCGGGACGGCGCTAGCGCGCGGCGGCGGGGTCGGCGCGGCACGGCGGCGGCCGGGGCGGCGCGGCTCGGCGCCGGCGGGAGCAGCGGGGCGCGGCGGCGCGGCGTGCGGGAGCGGAGCGGGCGGAGGCGCGGCGTGCGGCGCGCGGGAGCGGAGCGGCGCTCCAGGCGGCGGGGCGAGGCGACGGGCCCGGAGGGCCGGGGACGGGCTCGGCTGGCCGGGCAGGCCGGCGGCGAGGCGGCGCCACGTGGCGCGCCCCGGTTGGCCCGGCTGGCGGCGCGGAGGAACAGTGGCGGCGGGGCACTGTTGGCACGGATTTCGAGGCGACGGCTAGGGTTTCGGTGGTTTTTGCCCGAGATTAGAGAAGGGGAGGCCTTTTTATAGATAGGAGGAGCTAGGAGGCTCCAAACGGAGTGCGGTTTTCGCCCACGCGATCGTGATCGAACGGCGGAGGACATGGGAGTGACTTAGATGGGTTATTGGGCTGTTTTGAAGGGGTGTTGGGCTGCAACACACACGAGGCCTTCACGGTTACCCGGCTAACCGTTGGAGTACCCAACGAACTCCGATTGACCCGAAACTTGACAGGCGGTCTACCGGTGCTATACCGAGGCCACATGTCAAACCTCGGTCCATTCCGAGAATGTTTAATACCCGCTCACGAAGAAATGTAAAAGGGGACGCCGGGAGACATAGGAGCGCCGGATTGCAAAACGGACAACGGGAAAGATGCTCGGATTTATGAGACGAACGCGTATGCGAATGCGATGCACATGATGACAAGATATGAAATGCATGACATGACCAAAATGCAAAACGGAGAGAACCCAACCACGGAGGGAATAACATAACACATAGCCAGAAATGGCAAGAGTTGGATTACAAATATGGCAAGTTACATCGGGGGCGTTACACTTTCCAACCCCTCTGGCAACTGCTCCTGACAGTCATCGTTGAGTGCTCGTGCCCGTGCCGCCGTGGATGCATAGGCCTGAACCGGAGGCGCATGCCGCACGTCGCGAGAGGCAGCGGGCAAGGAGAGGGTGGCGGTGGCGGAGGTAGCTTCCTCACACCAACGGTCGATGCCGAGGACTACAACCGCTATGATGACTCTGATGATGCCCCTCCCACCGACGATGCCTACGCGGAGGACTAGATCCACTCTGATGACTGCAAGAGGAAGGAGGCGGCGAGGAAATGGTGATTTTCTACGCCCATGTCCTTCTCTATTTGGTATTTAGTTAATTTTTAGTTTGAATGCATGTCCATTTGCCCGCGATGAACTGCCCCTTTTGGTCCAATGAACTATGATGCTATGTCTGTATGGATTTAAGTTGATCTATGTCTGATTTTTTGCAATGTTTTGTATGTTGATGTACGTAGTTTCTCCCATGTTTCATGGATAGCATGGATTTGGGGGGCCGGGTATGAGGTACACGGTTGTGGACGCATACATTTGAGGGGTGATCGATCACTGTCCGTGGACACGTTAGGGCGCATCCACGGACGTTTGGGGGATCGGACTTGCTAGGTCTGGCTGTAGATGCTCTTAGTTAGCCATGTGGTTGTATATTGTAAAAGAAATGTCCTAGGAATTCTGGAAAAGTATAGTTTTGTTGATGGAAGTCTAGTTGGACGACCTCAAGAACGACGCCGAATGGGACAAGAAGGTGATGGAGCTCGAAGCTTGGGCCAGGGGAATGGATGAGTGACGAAGCTCGGATGAGGTGACGTCGATTCAATCGTGGGAGTATAAATCCTAAGAGACATAGTTAGATTTTATCTCCAAAATGGAGAACCTATGATTTGCTTCATCTATTAACTAAGAAGATAATAGAGTTTTTTTGTTCTACAAGTGTTCCTCGTACAACACAAAAAATGATTAATCTCGCAATACAATTGTCCCTAGCTTCGTTGCCCTAGCGGTTAACTAAATATTTGTCTTGCCATGATGGTGTTGAGCAATAGCAATAAGTATTTTCCTTGATTGAGAACCAAGGTTTATCGAACCAGTAGAAGTTTCTACAACAAAAAAAATCCTCGGTACCTAAACACAAAAGACAAGACACTCTTGCCCCCAATGTTTCAAGAAGGTTGTCGAATTTCTTGTCCTGCTAGTTACAAGGGTAAATTGCACGGCATGGTAGCAATTTATAGATAGATAAAATAAATAAAGAGGTACATCAAAGAAAAGTATATTTGATGATGTTTTCAGTAAAGGAAAATAGAGCCACGGGGACATAGGTTCACTAGTGGCATCTCTTCGAACAAAATAAATGTGGTGTGGTGAACAAATTATAGTTGGGCATCAATTAAATTGCAATATTTATATTTATGTCCATGATCATTCATGGAATAATCTTGCATAGTAATTACGTCTGTGATATGTGGACTGTTATCCAACTACATTTACAACTAATACTCCACCCAAGGCCGCTATCCAACATGCATCTTGAAGTATTAAGTTTACAATAATAGAGCACTACAATAAGCATGATGACATAATGTAGATAGTAAAACTATCATCCAATTGTGATAAAGAAACCATCGTTCGAATCTCCAAGGCTTAGATGTGATAATGTAGACCAATTGCCTGCCATTGGTCAACCTCTACAACTCTCACCGCAATGTTCTCTTGGTTGTGGCACCGATTCTTGCTAAAATTGGAGAGCTAGATTCATCTTTTATTCATTTTGTAATTCAACACGTACCTAGATAAGCAAATCTACCGACCTATCTTTGTGTGAGGCATGCTTGTACACTGATGGTTACGGATAGCTGGCTAGATTCTGAACCTTCTCATAATCAGCAACCTTCTGGTTAAGATCATTTTTATTGAATAAACCTCTCTAAAATTTCTCGTGGAAAAAAATCATTACCATGGTGTGTGACCCACCATTTCTTTACTAGCCCATGAACTTTGCTATTTTTATCTTGCGTGCTAAGAGCATCTACAACAGGACCACCCACTTCCGCCCCCTCAAACCTAGCCATAGGCGGGGAAGATATGGGATGCCCAAACGCGTCCACCACGCATGATCGACAGGCCAGATCCCATCCCAAATCTCCAAATCGTTCCCCACCCTCGCCCGACCAGCACTCTTCCTCTCTTCCGCCTCGTTTGTGTTGCCCCTTCCCTAGCTCTATCGCAATCGCCATCCTAGGTCTGTCACGTCCCCAACACACAGTGCTGCCGCCACCTGTCCAAAACCACTCCCGGCCATCCTCGTGCCCCATACGCCGCCATGTTGCGTCCTACTCCTCTAGAAATACACCTCACCCTCATTTGTAATAAAATGATGGATTCGTTTGTAAATACACCTCACCTCATGTTTGACGAAATGCCCAAGCTATTTTTAAGAACTTTTCTCATTTGTAAGAAAATGGTGTTTTCATCGAATGATGAAGTCGAGAACAAGGAGCTTGATGAATTAATATACTAGGAGTTCAACGATGTGTTTGATTAAGACAACAAAGATCTTGATATGATATTGACGATGAGTATCCAGAAATGAAGATGCAAGTGGAACATGTTCTCAACTTCAAGGGTTCGATACATGCTAGGAGAGTTGTTCCCTGAGATAAGATTGCTGGCGCACAGAGTCTCTATAAGGACTACTTCAAACTCATCCCAATATACCATGACTGGGTTTTCCGACATCACTTTCGGATGAGCAAACCATTGTTCTTGAGCATAGTGATTGTTGTGGAGGCATATGGTCCTTAATCAAGCCAATGAAGGATTATTGCATACAATTGTCATTCTCTCATATGTAGATATGTACGTCTGCCTTGATCATGCTTGCATATGGTAAAGTTGCCAATGCCGTTGATGAGTTTGTCTGTATGGGGAAGAGCACATGCCTTCAAACGACGATGAAATTTTTGCGCATTATGGTGCATAAGTTTGGACTGGAGTACCTGAGAGAACCAACGATCGCAGGCATAGAGAAGTTATTGACAATTGGATCATTGAGAGATTTCTCAGGTATGCTTGGTTCAGTTGATTGCATGCACTGACAATGGAAGAACTGCCTGACAGGTTTGCGTGAGTTGTACCAACGTCACACTAATGAGATCAGAATCATAGTTGATGCAATGAAATCAAAGGACTTGTGGGTTTGGCATGCTTTCTTTTGCATGTCAGGTTTGCATAATGACATCAATGTTCTCCCACGATCTTCGATGTGCAAGTGACTTCTATGGCGGGGATGCTCCAGCATGCAACTACACCGTGAATGGACATAACTACACCATGTGGTACTACTTTATCGATGATATCTATCCTTATTGGATGGCGCTTGTGAAAATTATACCCGATCCCTAAGGTAACTAATGCAAGAAGGTGCTAGAAAGGATGTGGAAAGGGCACTATGACTGCTTCACGACCATTAGGGTATTGCTCATGGAGCTGTAATGATTTTGGATCCGAAGACATTGTGACAGTTGATGACATGATGTGTAATCTTGCACAATATGAATGTGGAGGATAAGGGCAAAGGTGCATCCCACATACATAATTTTGAGAAGTCTGGAGTACATATCCGCTTCTTGGACAAGATGTAGAGCATGTTGTGAGCTTTCTAGAGATACATCGACAACTTTAAGATCAACTGATGCACGTGCAACTAATCAATGATCTTGTGGAGCATATGTGGATGCACATGAGAAGTCTTTGAATTTTATATTTGAACCGTGTACTTCAACTAAAATTTACATTTGAGATATATATTTTTTGCTCCGAATAAATTTTGATGTGCTATAATCATTGTTACATGTATTCATATCATCGAATGATTGGTGTGCATGTGGTTGCATGTCCACCAATTCTTACATGAACTCTACCTTGTCATAATCTATTGCCACATATTACTCCAATGTGTTTGGACAGGCCCAACAAGGGATCATTCCATTGACTTGAGCTTACTTCATCTTCCATCCATGAACTTGTCTCACCTTGAGGTACCTTTCACGGAGGCAAAGTGGAGAATGTGGTAAAGGCGATGCCACCGGACAAGGCACCGGGACTGGATGTGTTCATGGGCAGATTTTTTTGCTACTTTTTGGCACATTATAAAGAGGGACCTTATCAGAGCGATGGATTCTTTCTACTGTGGTGACATGAGAGGTTCACCAGCGATTAAGAAGCCCATTGTGCCACTTCTTCCTAAAAAGGATGGGGTGGTGGATATCAAGGACTTGAGACCTGTGAGTCTTGTTCACAGAGCGATCAAAATCTTCGACAAGGTCTTGTCCAATAGAATTGTGATGGACTTGCCAATGCTTGTGGGGAAACACCAAAGTGCGTTTATCAAGGGCCAATCCATCCATGATAATTTCATGCTTGTGTAGTGCACGGCCCGCCGCTTTCATGCACTCCGGGAAACTGAAATAATGTTGATGTTGGACATCTCAAAGGCATTCGATTCGGTACAATGGCCATTTCTGGTGGAGGTTCTGAGCACAATGGGCTTTGGAATCGATGGCTAACATGGATATGTGGACTGCTAGCAAATTCTTCCACCAGAATTATGGTTAACGAAGCACCTAAGAGGCCCATTTATAACAAGCAGGTTTTGATGTTGGAGAACGTAGCATGCAATTTCAAAAAAATTCCTACGATCACAGAAGATCTATCTAGGAGATGCATAGCAACGAGAGGGGAGAGTGTGTCCACGTACCCTCGTAGACCAAAAGCGGAAGCGTTAGCTTTACGCGGTTGATGTAGTCGAATGTCTTCTCGATCCAACCGATCAAGCACTGAACGTACGACACCTCTGAGTTCTGCACACGTTCAACTCAACGACGTCCCTCGAACTCTTGATCCAGCAAAGTGTCAAGGGAGAGTTTCGTCAGCATGACAACATGGTGACAGTGATGGTGATGTGATCCACGCAGGGCTTCGCCTAAGCACTACGACAATATGACCGGAGGAGTAAACGGTGGAGGGGGGCACCGCACACGGCTAAGAAACAATTGATGTGCCTAGAGGTGCCCCCATGCCCCCGTATATAAAGGATGGAGAGGGGAGGAGGCCGGCCTAGGGCGCGCCAAGTGGGAGTAGTCCCACTTGGACCCCTAGTCCAATTTGCCTCCCCCCTTTCCTTTTACTGGAAGGGGAAAGGGGAAAGGAGTAGGAGGAGGAGAAGGAAAGGGGGGCCGCGGCCCTCCCCTTGTCCAATTCGGACTCCCCATGGGGGGGTGGGGGGCGCACGCCACCCCTTGTGGGCTGCCTCCCCTCCCCTCCATGGCCCATATGGCCCATATCTTTCCCCCGGGGGTTCCGGTAACCCCCCCAGTACTCCGATATATACCCGATACATTCCGAAACACTTCCGATGTCCGAATACTATCGTCCAATATATCAATCTTTACCTCTCGACCATTTTGAGACTCCTCGTCATGTCCGTGATCTCATCTGGGACTCCAGACAATATTCAGTCACCAAAACACATAACTCATAAAACAAATCGTCATCGAACGTTAAGTGTGCGGACCCTACGGGTTCGAGAACTATGTAGACATGACCGAGACACATCTCCAAACAATAACAAATAGCGGAACCTGGATGCTCATATTGGTTCCTACATATTCTACGAAGATGTTTATCGGTCAAACCGCAATGACAACATACGTCATTCCCTTTGTCATCGGTATGTTACTTGCCCGAGATTCGAACATCGTATCTTCATACGTAGTTCAATCTTGTTACCGGCAAGTCTCTTTACTCATTCTGTAATGCATCATCCCACAACTAACTCATTAGTCACATTGCTTGCAAGGCTTATTACGATGTGCATTACCGAGAGGGCCCAAAGATACATCTCCGATACTCGGAGTGACAAATCCTAATCTCGATCTATGCCAACCCAACAAACACCTTTGGAGATACCTGTAGAGCAGCATTATAATCACCCAGTTACGCTGTGATGTTTGATAGCACACAAGGTATTCCTCCGGTATTCGGGAGTTGCATAATCTCATAGTCAAAGGAATATTTATAAGTCATGAAGAAAGCAATAGCAATAAAACCTAGCGATCATTATGCTAAGCTAATGGGTGGGTCTTGTCCATCACATCATTCTCCTAATGATGTGATCCCGTTCATCATATGACAACACATGTCTATGGTCAGGAAACTTAACCATCTTTGATTAATGAGCTAGTCAAGTAGAGGCATAATAGGGACACTTTGTTTTGTCTATGTATTCTCACATGTATCAAGTTTCCGGTTAATACAATTCTAGCATGAATAATAAACATTTATCATAATATAAGGAAATATAAATAACAACTTTATTAGTGCCTCTAGGGCATATTTCCTTTAGTATCCCACTTGCACTAGAGTCAATAATCTAGATTACATTGTAATGATTCTAACACCCATGGAGTCTTGGTGCTGATCATGTTTTGCTCGTGGAAGAGGCTTAGTCAACGGGTCTGCAACATTCAGATACGTATGTATTTTGCAAATCTCTATGTCTCCCTCCTTGACTTGATCACGAATGGAGTTGAAGCGTCTCTTGATGTGTTTGGTTCTCTTGTGAAATCTGGACTCATTTGCCAAGGCAATTGCACTAGTATTGTCACAAAAGATTTTCATCGGAGCCGATGCACTAGGTATGACACCTAGATCGGATATGAACTCCTTCATCCAGACTCCTTCATTTGCTGCTTCCGAAGCAGCTATGTACTCCGCTTCACACGTAGATCCTGCCACGACGCTTTGTTTGGAACTGCACCAACTGACAGCTCCATCGTTCAATGTAAACACGTGTCCGGTTTGCGATTTAGAATCGTTCGGATCATTGTCAAAGCTTGCATCAACGTAACCATTTACGACGAGCTCTTTGTCACCCCCATAAACGAGAAACATATCCTTAGTCCTTTTCAGGTATTTCAGGATGTTCTTGACCACTGTCCAGTGATCCATTCCTGGATTACTTTGGTACCCCCCTTCTAAGCTAATAGCAAGGCACGCATCAGGTCTGGTACACAGCATTGCATACATGATAGAACCTATGGCTGAGGCATAGGGAATGACTTTCATTTTCTCTCTATCTTCTACAGTGGTCGGGCATTGAGTCTGACTCAATTTCACACCTTGTAACACAGGCAAGAACCCTTTTGACTGATCCATTTTGAACTTCTTCAAAACTTTATGAAGGCATGTGCTTTGTGAAAATCCAATTAAGCGTCTTGATCTATCTCTATAGATCTTGATGCCCAATATATAAGTAGCGCCACCGAGGTCATTCATTGAAAAATTCTTATTCAAGTATCCTTTTATGCTATCCAGAAATTCTATACCATTTACAATCAACAATATGTCATCCACACATAATATTAGAAATGGTACAGAGCTCCCACTCACTTTCTTGTAAATACAGGCTTCTCAGAAAGTCTGTATAAAACCATATGCTTTGATCACACTATCAAAGCGTATATTCCAACTCTGAGATACTTGCACCAGTCCATAAATGGATCGCTGGAGCTTGCACACTTTCTTAGCACCTTTAGGATCGACAAAACCTTCTGGTTGCATCATATACAACTCTTCTTTAAGAAATCCATTAAGGAATGCAGTTTTGACGTCAATGTACCAGATTTCATAATCATAAAATGCGGCAATTGCTAACATGATTCGGACAGACTTAAGCATCGCTATGGGTGAGAAGGTCTCATCGTAGTCAACTCATTGAACTTGTCGAAAACCTTTTGTAACAAGTCGAGCTTTATAGACAGTAACATTACCAACAACGTCAGTCTTCTTCTTAAAGATCCATTTATTCTCTTTGGCTTGCGGATCATCGGGCAAGTCAACCAAAGTCCATACTTTGTTCTTATACATGGATCCCATCTCAGATTTCATGGCTTCAAGCCATTTCATGGAATCTAGGCTCATCACCGCTTCCTCATAGTTTGTAGGTTCCTCATGGTCTAGTAACATGACTTCTAGAACAGAATTATCGTACCACTTGATACGTCTCCAACGTATCTATAATTTTTTATTGTTCCATGCTGTTATAATATCAATCTTGGATGTTTAATAATCATTTTATAGTCATTTTATATCATTTTTTGGTACTAACCTATTGACATAGTGCCAAGTGCCAGTTGTTGTTATTTCCATGTTTTTTACATCGCAGAAAATCAATATTAGACGAAGTCAAAATGCCTCGAAACTTTACGGAGAATATTTATGGGCCAGAAGGAACACAACGAGCCCTGGCTGCGCCTGGGGGGTACCCAGAGGGAGGCACAACCCACCAGAGCGCGCCAAGAGGCCCAGGCGCGCCCTGGTGGGTTGTGCCCACCTCGGGTGCCCCCCGGACCGCCTCTTTGCTCTATAAATACCCCAAGATTTCCAGAACCCTAGAGGCGTCGACGAAATATTCATCTAGCCGTCGCAGAGTCCAGAACCACCAGATCCAATCTAGACACCATCTCGGATGGGGTTCACCACCTCCATTGGTGCCTCTCCGATGATGCGTGAGTAGTTGTTTGTAGACCTTCGGGTCCGTAGTTAGTAGCTAGATGGCTTCATCTCTCTCTCTGAATTCTCAATACAATGGTCTCTTGGAGATCCATATGATGTAACTCTTTTGCGGTGTATTTGTTGGGATCGATGAACTTTGAGTCTATGATCAGATCTATCTTTTTATATCCATGAAAGTATTTGAGTTTCTTTGATCTCTTTTATGCATGATCTCTTATAGCCTCGTATTTCTTCTCTGATATTTGGGTTTTGTTTGACCAACTTGATCTATTTATCTTGCAATGGGAAGAGGTGCTTTGTAGTGGGTTCGATCTTACGGTGCTTGATCCCAGTAACAGAAAGGGAACTGACACGTATGTATCATTGCTACTAAGGATAAAATGATGGTTTCTATCTCTACATAGATAGATCTTGTCTACATCATGTCATTGTTCTTATTGCATTACTCCCTTTTTCCATGAACTTAATACACTAGATGCATGCTGGATAGTGGTTGATGTGTGGAGTAATAGTAGTAGATGCAGGCAGGAGTCGGTCTACTAATCTTGGACGTGATGCCTATATAATGATATTTCCTGGATTCGTCATGAGTATTTGAAGTTCTATCAATTTCCCAACAGCAATTTGTTCACCCACCGTTTGCTATTTTTCTCGAGAGAAGCCACTAGTGAAACTTACGGCCCCCGAGTCTCTTTCTCATATTATTTGCCTTTGCGATCTATTTTCCTTTGCTTTTATTTTCAGATCTATTAAACCAAAAATACAAAAATACCTTGTTGCAATTTTTCCTTATTTATTTCATTTGGCGTTTGATACGTCTCCAACGTATCTATAATTTTTTATTGTTCCATGCTATTATATATTATGTTTTGGACGTTTAATGGGCTTTACTATACACTTTTATATTATGTTTGGGACTAACCTATTAACCGGAGGCCCAACCCAAATTGTTGTTTTTTTGTCTATTTCAGTGTTTCCACGGAAAAGGATATCAAACGGAGTCCAAATGGATTGAAACCTTCGGGAACGTGATTTTCAGAACAAACATGATCCAGAGGACTTGGAGTGGACGTCAAGCAATCAACGAGGAGGCCACGAGGCAGGGAGGCATGCCTACCCCTTGGGCGCGCCGTCCACCCTTGTGGGCCCCTCGTAGCTCTCCTGGCCGACCTCCTTTGCCTATATATACTCATATACCCTGGAAACATCATATACGGAGCCAAAACCCTATTTCCACCGCCGCAACCTTCTGTACCCATGAGATCCCATCTTGGGGACTTTTCTGGCGCTCCGCCGGAGGGGGCATTGATCGCGGAGGGCTTGTACATCAACACCATAGCCACTCCGATGATGTGTGAATAGTTTACCTCAGACCTTCAGGTCCATAGTTATTAGCTAGATGGCTTCTTCTCTCTCTTTGGATCTCAATACAAAGTTCTCCTCGATTCTCTTGGAGATCTATTTGATGTAACTCTTCTTTTGCGGTGTGTTTGTCGAGATCCGATGAATTGTGGGTTTATGATCTAGATTATCTATGAACAATATTTGAATCTCCTCTGAATCCTTTTATGTATGATTGGTTATCTTTGCAAGTATCTTCGAATTATTAGTTTGGTTTGTCCTACTAGATTGATCTTTCTTGCAATGGGAGAAGTGCTTAGCTTTGGGTTCAATCTTGCGATGCTCGATCCCAGTGACAGTAGGGGAAACGACACATATTGTATTGTTGCCATCGAGGATAAAAAGATGGGGTTTATATCATATTGCATGAGTTTATCCCTGTATATCATGTCATCTTGCTTAAAGCGTCACTCTGTTCTTATGCACTTAATACTCTAGATGCATGCTAGATAGCGGTCGATGTGTGGAGTAATAGTAGTAGATGCAGGCAGGAGTCGGTCTACTTGTCATGGATGTGATGCCTATATACAGGATCATACCTAGATATTCTCATAACTATGCTCAATTCTATCAGTTGCTCGACCTAATTTGTTCACCCACCGTAATACTTATGCTATCTTGAGAGAAGCCACTAGTGAAACCTATGGCCCCCGGGTCTATTTGCCATCATATTAATCTCCCGTCAACAAGTTATTTCTGGCGCCGTTTATTTTGCTTTCTTTACTTTTAGTCTTTATCATAAAAATACCAAAAATATTATCTTGTCATCTCTATCAGATCTCACTTTTGCAAGTGGCCGTGAAGGGATTGACAACCCCTCTATCACATTGGTTGCAAGGTTCTTATTTGTTTGTGTAGGTGCGTGGGACTCGAGCGTGGTCTCCTACTGGATTGATAACTTGGTTCTCAAAAACTGAGGGAAATAGTTACGCTACTTTACTGCATCACCCTTTCCTCTTCAAGGGAAAACCAACGCAGTGCTCAAGAGGTAACAAGAAGGATTTCTGACGCCGTTGCCAGGGAGTCTTTGCACAAGTCAAGACATACCAAGTACCCATCAGAAACTCTTATCCCTCGCATTACATTATTTGCCATTTGCCTCTCGTTTTCCTCTCCCCCACTTCACCCTTGCCGTTTTATTCGCCCTTTTTCCATTCGTCCTTCTGTTTGCTTGTGTTACCATGTGCCTTCTATTTGCTTGCATCTTCGCTTGCTAAAAATCTATTGTTATGGATCCTCATCGCCTTGCTAATATTTTTAAGAGATCCAATTATGACGAACCAATTTCTAGTGATTTGAGTGCACTATATTATCTTTATGAGGTTTTGCTTCAAATTCGTGAATCTGGAAATTGTGATGAAGAAATTTATGAAGAGATTCACGATAGCTCCTTGAATAAAAAGCATGATCGCAATGATTTTACTATAAATTCTATTGATGTAAATTGTGCTAATAATATGCAAAACCCTAAGCTTGGGGATGCTAGTTTTGCTATGTCTACTACTTGTTGCAATGATCATGATTGGGGTGATTCTTCTTATGATCTTGAAACTTTACTGAAGACCCATGATGAATATGAGATTGATAATAGTGTGTGTAATAATATTGAAAGTGAGTTTGGAAGAGTGTCAACTTTAGATCCCACATATTTGGAAAACGTTCGATCTTATGAATTTTTTGATAAAAGTGGGTTTGGAGAGGTCATGACTTTAGTTAATGTTAATCCCACTATTTCGGAAGAGTGTCAACTTCGCATGCATGTGGATCGTGTTGAAAATATTTTATGTGATAGCTGTATTGTTGAATTTTCTTATGATCCCACATGTAATTATTGTGAGAGAGGAAAATATGGTTGTAGAAATTTTCATGTTACAAAATTACCTCTCGTTATGTTGAGATTGTTATTGTTTCTTTCCACTTCCTTGCATATGCTAGTTTTTGCTTGCTCTGACAATTTGTTTGCCTATAAGATGCCTATGCATAGAAAATATGTTAGACTTAGTTGTGTTTGTCACGTGTTTCATGATGCTCTCTTTGCGCTTCTATTCTTGTATTTCATGTGAGCATCATTGAAATCTCAATGCCTAGCTAGGGGCGTTAAACAATAGCGCATGTTGGGAGGCAACCCAATTTTATTTTTTATTTTTTTGCTTTTTTGCTTCTGTTTAGGAATAAATCTTTGATCTAGCCTCTGGTTAGATGTGTTTTTATGTTTTAATTAGTGTTTGTGCCAAGTTAAACCTATAGGATCTTCTTGGATGATAGTTATTTGATCTTGCTGTAATTTCCAGAAACTTTCTGTTCACGAAAACAATTGTTAAAAATCACCAGAACGTGATAAAATACTGATTTCAATTGCTTCTGATCAATAAACAAATTTTCTAGGTCGTCCTATTTTGGTAGATGTTTTGGAGTTCGAGAAATTTGCGTTAGTTACAGATTACTACAGACTGTTCTGTTTTTGACAGATTCTGTTTTTCGTGTGTTGTTTGCTTATTTTGATGAATCTATGGCTAGTAAAATAGTTTATAATCCATAGAGAATATGTAATACAGTAGGCTTAACACCAATACAAATAAAGAATGAGTTCATTACAGTATCTTGAAGTGGTCTTTTGTTTTCTTTCGCTAACGGAGCTCACGAGATTTCTGTTGAGTTTTGTGTTGTGAAGTTTTCAAGTTTTTGGTGAAATCTTTTGATGGATTATGGAACAAGGAGTGGCAAGAGCCTAAGCTTGGGGATGCCCAAGGCACCCCAAGGTAAATCCAAGGACACCAAAAAGCCAAAGCTTGGGGATGCCCCATAAGGAAACCCCTCTTTCATCTTCGTCCATCGGTAAGTTTACTTGGAGCTATATTTTTATTCACCACATGATATGTGTTTTGCTTGGAGCGTCTTGTATGATTTGAGTCTTTGTTTTTAGTTTACCACAATCTTCCTCGCTGAATACACTTCTGAGAGAGACACACATGATTCGGAATTTATTAGAATACTCTATGTGCTTCACTTATATCTTTTGAGCTATAGAATTTTTGCTCTAGTGCTTCACTTATATCTTTTAGAGCACGGTGGTGGTTTTGTTTTATAGAAACTATTGTTCTATCATGCTTCACTTATATCATTTTGAAAGTCCTACAAACCAGCATGGTAATTTGCTTAAATTGTGAAATTAGTCCTAATATGATAGGCATCCAAGATTAGTAAAAACTTTCTTATAAGTGCGTTGAATACTAGGAAAAGTTTGATGCTTGATGATTGTTTTGAGATATGGAGGTAGTAATATTAAAATTGTGCTAGTTGAGTAATTGTGAATTTGAGAAATACTTATGTTGAAGTTTGCAAGTCCCGTAACATGCACGTATGGTAAACGTTGTGTAACAAATTTGAAACATGAGGTGTTCTTTGATTGTCCTCCTTATGAGTGGCGGTCGGGGACGAGCGATGGTCTTCTCCTACAAATCTATCCCCCTAGGAGCATGCACATAGTGCTTGGTTTTGATGACTTGTAGATTTTTGCAATAAGTATGTGAGTTCTTTATGACTAATGTTGAGTCCATGGATTATACGCACTCTCACCCTTCCATCATTGCTAGCCTCTTCGGTACCGTGCTGCCCTTTCTCACCTTGAGAGTTGGTGCAAACTTCGTCGGTGCATCCAAACCCCGTGATACGATATGCTCTATCACACAAACCTCCTTATATCTTCCTCAAAACAGCCACCATACCTACCTATTATGGCATTTCCATAGCCATTCCGAGATATATTGCCATGCAACTTTCCATCATTCCATTTATCATGACATGTTTCATGATTGTCATATTGCCTTGCATGATCATGTAATTGACATCGTTTTTGTGGCAAAGCCACCATGCATATTATTTCATACATGTCACTCTTGATTCATTGCCCATCCCGGTACACCGCGGGAGGCGTTCATATAGAATCATACTTTGTTCTAGTATGGAGTTGTAATCATTGAGTTGTAAATAAATAGAAGTGTGATGATCATCATTCATAGAGCATTGTCCCAAATAAAAAAAAGAAAGAAAGAGAAAGGCCAAATAAAAAAGGAAAGGCCCAAAATAAAAAAAATAGAAAAAAAAGAAAGAGGAAAAAGGGGACAATGCTATGATCCTTTTTTTCACACCTGTGCTTCAAAGTAGCACTATGATCTTTATGAAAGAGAGTCTCTTGTTTTGTCACTTTCATATACTAGTGGGAATTTTTCATTATAGAACTTGGCTTGTATATTCCAACAATGGGCTTCCTCAAATGCCCTAGGTCTTCGTGAGCAAGCAAGTTGGATGCACACCCACTTAGTTTCTTTTGTTGAGCTTTCATGCATTTATAGCTCTAGTGCAACCGTTGCATGACAATCCCTATTCCTTGCATTGACATCAATCGATGGGCATCTCCCTAGCTCGTTGATTAGCCGCGTCAATGTGAGACTTTATCCTTTTTTGTCTTCTCCACATAACCCCCATCATCATATTCTATTCCACCCATAGTGCTATATCCATGGCTCACGCTCATATGTTGCGTGAAAGTTGAAAAAAGTTTGAGATTACTAATGTATGAAACAATTGCTTGGCTTGTCATCGGGGTTGTGCATGATGAGAGCATTCTTGTGTGACGAAAATGGAGCATGACCAAACTATATGATTTTGTAGGGATGAACTTTCTTTGGCCATGTTATTTTGAGAAGACATAATTGCTTAGTTAGTATGCTTGAAGTATTATTACTTTTATGTCAATATTAAACTTTTATCTTGAAACTTTCGGATCTGAATATTCATGCCACAAATAATAGAATTACATTGAAAATTATGCCAAGTAGCATTCCACCTCAAAAATTCTGTTTTTATCATTTACCTACTCGAGGACGAGCAGGAATTAAGCTTGGGGATGCTTGATACGTCTCCAACTATCTATAATTTTTTATTGTTCCATGCTATTATATATTCTGTTTTGGATGTTTAATGGGCTTTATTATACACTTTTATATTATTTTTGGGACTAACATATTAACCGGAGGCCCAGCCCAAATTGTTATTTTTTTTGCCTATTTCAATGTTTCGAAGGAAAAGGATATCAAACGGAGTCCAAACGGAATGAAACCTTCGGGAACGTGATTTTTGAAACAAAGGTGATCCAGAGGACTTGGAGTGGACGTCAAGCAATCAACGAGGAGGCCACGAGGCAGGGGGCACGCCTACCCCCTGGGCGCGCCCTCCACCCTCGTGGGCCCCTCGTAGCTCTCTTGACCGACCTCCTTCACCTATATATACTCATATACCCTGGAAACATCATATACGGAGCCAAAACCCTATTTCCACCACCGTGACCTTGTGTACCCGTGAGATCCCATCTAGGGGCCTTTTCCGGCGCTTCGCCGGAGGGGGCATTGATCACGGAGGGCTTCTACATCAACACCATAGCCTCTCCGATGATGTGTGAGTAGTTTACCTCGGACCTTCGGATCCATAGTTTTTAACTAGACGGCTTCTTCTCTCTCTTTGGATCTCAATACAATGTTCTCCTCGATTCTCTTGGAGATCTATTTGATTTAACTCTTCTTTTGCGGTGTGTTTGTCGAGATCCGATGAATTGTGGGTTTATACCAATTATCTATGAACAATATTTGAATCTCCTCTGAATTCTTTTATGTACGATTGGTTATATTTGCAAGTCTCTTCGAATTATCAGTTTGGTTTGGCCTACTAGATTGATCTTTCTCGCAATGGGAGAAGCGCTTAGCTTCGGGTTCAATCTTGCGGTGCTCGATCCTAGTGACAGCAGGGGAAACAACGCATATTGTATTGTTGCCATCGAGGATAAAAAGATGTGGTTTATATCATATTGCATGAGTTTATCCCTCTACATCATGTCATCTTGCTTAAAGCGTTACTCTGTTCTTATGAACTTAATACTCTAGATGCATGCTGGATAGCGTCGATGTGTGGAGTAATAGTAGTAGATGCAGGCAGGAGTCGGTCTACTTGCCACGGACGTGATGCCTATATACATGATCATACCTAGATATTCTCATAACTATGCTCAATTATATCAATTGCTCGACAGTAATTTGCTGACGCACCGTAATACTTATGCTATCTTGAGAGAAGCCACTAGTGAAAACTATGGCCCCCGGGTCTATTTTCCATCATATTAATCTCCCGTCAACAAGTTATTTCTAGCACCGTTTATTTTGCTTTCTTTACCTTTAGTCTTTATCATAAAAATACCAAAAATATTATCTTATCATCTCTATCAGATCTCACTTTTGCAAGTGGCCGTGAAGGGATTGACAACCCCTTTATCGCGTTGGTTGTAAGGTTCTTATTTGTTTGTGTAGATGCGTGGGACTCGAGCGTGGTCTCCTACTGGATTGATACCTTGGTTCTAAAAAACTGAGGGAAATACTTACGCTACTTTACTACATCACCCTTTCCTCTTCAAGGGAAAACCAACAAAGTGCTCAAGAGGTAGCAGCGTTCGATCCATCAATTTGCTACAAATTTATCTCAGTCCGTTTGCCTATCTTGAGGCATCGTACCCCGGAAGTGATTGACAACCCCTTTAACACTTCTGGTTGCAAGGATTTGGTATCTGCGTGCAGGGGCTGTTTACATTGTGTTGCTTAGTTCTCCTACTGGTTCGATAACCTTACTTTCATATATGAGGGAAATACCTACCGCCATTGTGCTGCATCATCCCTTCCTCTTTGGGGAAATACCGACGTAGCTTCAAGCGACATCAGTGTTCCAGGTGGCGTGAGTTGCGAAACTATTCCACATTGTTTCAAATGAAGACCAAACTCGTAACTCAAATATTCGCCTCCACGATCAAGTCGTAGAAACTTTATTTTCTTGTTATGATGATTTTCCACTTCACTCTGAAATTCTTTGAACTTTTCAAATGTTTCAGACTTGTGTTTCATCAAGTAGATATGCCCATATCTGCTCAAATCATCTATGAAGGTCAGAAAATAACGATACCCGCCGCGAGCCTCAACAATCATCGGACCGCATACATCGGTATGTATTATTTCCAATAAATGAGTTGCTCGCTCCATTGTTCCGGAGAACGGAGTCTTAGTCATCTTGCCCATGAGGCATGGTTCGCAAGCATCAAATGATTAATAATCAAGTGATTCCAAAAGTCCACCCGTATGGAGTTTCTTCATGCGCTTTACACCAATATGACCTAAACGGTAATGCCACAAATATGTTGCACTATCATTATCAACTTTGCATCTTTTGGCATCAATATTATGAATATGTGTATCACCACGATCGAGATTCAACAAAAATAGACCACTCTTCAAGGGTGCATGACCATAAAAGATATTACTCATACCAATAGAACAACCATTATTCTCATATTTAAATGAATAACTGTCTCGCATCAAACAAGATCCAGATATAGTGTTCATGCTCAACGCTGGCACTAAATAACAATTATTCATGTCTAAAACTAATCCTGAAGGTAGATGTAGAGGTAGCATGCCGACTGCGATCACATCGACCTTGGAACCATTTCCGACGCGCATCGTCACCTCGTCCTTAGCCCATCTTCGTTTAATCCGTAGCCCCTGTTTTGAGTTGCAAATATGAGCAACATAACCAGTATCAAATACCAAGGCGCTACTACGAGCATTAGTAAGGTACACATCAATGCATAACCTGGCTCGCATGTCACTGTTGGGGAACATAGCATGCAATTTCAAAAAGGTTCCTGCAATCACACAAGATCTATCTAGGATGTGTGATGTAGGGTGGAACCCTATACGGCCGATCTTTCATGAAAGGAGCGGATCCCTACTAAGAACATGAAGAACACGGGGAAGAACAGAGAGAAATCACAAGGGGAAACACTCAAGAACAAGTCCAATCACACATCCACTAGACAATCAAACACACAAGATCCACAAGGTACATGAACAACAAAGGGAAAGATACAAGGTAAGGTTCATCTCCATGAGGAGGTCTTGAATCCACGAGGGGATCTTCCCGTGAGGGGTCTCGAATCCAAGGGGGATCTTCTCCATAGAGGGGCCGCGGTCTCTCTCAGGGAGTAGATCCGTAATGGATGAGCAAAGCTCTATCTCAAATGAGCTAATCCTTTGCTAACCCTAACTAGAGGAAGGGGAATGAGTATATATAGGATAGTCCACGAAGGGGTAAGTGAGAGGGGGGATACATGGGCCTCTGGCCCGGCTGTGCACGCGCAGGTGCCGGATGTCCAGGCTGGGGGCCGGATGTCCGGGGCTTCAGGAGGCGCCGGATGTCCGGGCTCGGGCCAGATGTCTGGGCTCAAGTGGCCAAACTTCTGGTGTGTTCTGTCGTCTATGCCGGATTTCCGGGGAAGGGTCGGATGTCCGGGGCCTGTAGGTACTTGGCGGCTGCTGTGGGTGATGTTCCAGGGGCCGGATGTCCGGGTCCTGGGAGCTGTCTTCTTCTTCCGTCGTCGCTTTCATGCTTCCCTCACAGATGGTGTAGTTGTTCCTTGGCGCTTGCACTCCTCCTCCTCGTCCTCCTCGTCGTCCGTAGTGTTCTGACAATACCTATGCATGCACACGAGTGGAGTGTCAAGTAGTATACCATCATCGAAGGTGTCAAGTGAGCACACGTAAAGGAGACGATTCACCTTTGTGTATGTTAAGTAGATGTCGCACGTGTCACTCGCCGAACGGACTCTTGACATGGTGATGTCCATAGGATGCTCCGCATCATCTCCCCTCCCTTTGGAAAGATCAGACCTCAGATCGAAAACCAAATCACCATGGGAAAGAGATGGCTTCGCCGTGTAGAAGTGGACGTTCACCAAGTACTTGTCATCTTGAAGCTCGAAATGGGCACTCTCCAATGTCGCACCTTCTTGTGATTCCTTCAAAAGGAGTAAGGACAACAAACACTTGGAAAAACAAAAGTGGTTAGCGTTAGTGCAAAACCAAGCATTCCAGAGGTGATTCACCAAACAAGTGTCGTCATCATGCAAAGCATATGGTGTGACAAAGGATTGTGACATGGCATGTAAGCATATCAATCGATCACAAGCAAAGAAATCATGGGGACAAGTATGAAATTTTGAGGTAGTGATGTAAATATTGAAGGAAATATGCCCTAGAGGCAATAATAAAGTTATTATTTATTTCCTTGTATATCATGATAAATGTTTATTATTCATGCTAGAATTGTATTAACCGGAAACATAATACATGTGTGGATACATAGACAAACAGAGTGTCACTAGTATGCCTCTACTTGACTAGCTTGTTAATCAAAGATGGTTAAGTTTCCTAACCATAGACAAAGGAGTTGTCATTTGATTAACAAGGTCACATCATTAGTTGAATGATTTGATTGACATGACCCATTCCATTAGCTTAGCACCCGATCGTTTAGTATGTTGCTATTGCTTTCTTCATGACTTATACATGTTCCTATGACTATGAGATTATGCAACTCCCGTTTACCGTAGGAACACTTTATGTGCTACCAAACGTCACAACGGAACTGGGTGATTATAAAGGTGCTCTACAGGTGTCTCCGAAAGTATTTGTTGGGTTGGCGTATTTCGAGATTAGGATTTGTCACTCCGAATGTCGGAGAGGTATCTCAGGGCCTTCTCGGTAATACACATCACATAAGCCTTGCAAGCATTGCAACCAATGAGTTAGTTGCGAGATGATGTATTACAGAACGAGTAAAGAGACTTGCCGGTAACGAGATTGAACTAGGTATTGGATACCGACGATCGAATCTCGGGCAAGTAACATACCGATGACAAAGGGAACAACGTATGTTGTTATGCGGTCTGACCGATAAAGATCTTCGTAGAATATGTAGGGGCCAATATGGGCATCCAGGTCCCGCTATTGGTTATTGACCGGAGATGAGTCTCGGTCATGTCTACATTGTTCTCGAACCGTAGGGTCCGCACGCTTAAGGTTTCGATGACATTTATATTATGAGTTTATGCATTTTGATGTACCGAAGATAGTTCGGAGTCCCGGATGAGATCACGGACATGACGAGGAGTCTCGGAATGGTCGAGACGTAAAGATTGATATATGGACGACTATATTCGGACATTGGAATGGTTCCGAGTGGTTTCGGATAATAACGGAGTACCGGGGGGGTTACCGGAACCCCCCGGGGGGTTAATGGGCCCATATGGGCCTTAAGGGAAAAGAGGAGGGGCGGCCAGTGCAGGCCGCGCGCCCCCTTCCCCCTAGTCCGAATAGGACAAGGAAGGGGGGGCGGCGCCCCCCTTTTTCCTTTCCCCCTCTCTCCTTCCTTCTCCTACAAGGAAAGGGAGAGGAGTCCTACTCCCGGTGGGAGTAGGACTCCTCCTTGGCGCGCCCCTCTAGGCCGGCCGCCCCCTCCCCCTTGCTCCTTTATATACGGGGGCAGGGGGCACCCTAGAACACACAATTGATCAACGTGATCGTTCCTTAGCCGTGTGCGGTGCCCCCCTCCACCATATTCCACCTCGGTCATATTGTCGCAGTGCTTAGGCGAAGCCTTGCGTCGGTAGTACATCAAGATCGTCACCACGCCGTCGTGCTGACGGAACTCCTCCCCGAAGCTTTGCTGGATCGGAGCCCGGGGATTGTCATCGAGCTGAACGTGTGCTAAGAACTTGGAGGCGCCGGAGTAACGGTGCTTGGATCTGTTGGATCGGGAAGACGTACGACTACTTCCTCTATGTTGCGTCAACGCTTCCGCTTCGGTCTACGTGGGTACGTAGATAACACTCTCCCCTCTCGTTGCTATGCATCACCATGATCTTGCGTGTGCGTAGGAATTTTTTTGAAATTACTACGTTCCCCAACAGTGGCATCCGAGCCTAGGTTTTTATGGTTTGATGTTTTGCACGAGTAGAACACAAGTGAGTTGTGGACGATACAAGTCATACTGCCTACCAGCATGTCATACTTTGGTTCGGCGGTATTGTTGGATGAAGCGGCCCGGACCGACTTTACGCGTACGCTTACGCGAGACTGGTTCTACCGTCGTGCTTTGCACACAAGTGGCTGGCGGGTGTCAGTTTCTCCAACTTTAGTTGAACCGAGTATGGCTACGCCCGGTCCTTGAGAAGGTTAAAACGGAGTCTATTTGACAAACTATCGTTGTGGTTTTGATGCGTAGGTCAGATTGGTTCTTGCTTCAGCCCGTAGCAGCCACGTAAAATTTGCAACAAACAAAGTAGAGGACGTCTAACTTGTTTTTGCAGGGCATGTTGTGATGTGATATGGTCAAGACATGATGCTAAATTTTATTGTATGAGATGATCATGTTTTGTAACCGAGTTATCGGCAACCGGCAGGAGCCGTATGGTTGTCGCTTTATTGTATGCAATGCAATCGCCCTGTAATGCTTTACTTTATCACTAAGCGGTAGCGATAGTCGTAGAAGCATAAGATTGGCGAGACAACAACGATGCTACGATGGAGATCAAGGTGTCGCGCCGGTGACGATGGTGATCATGACGGTGCTTCGAAGATGGAGATCACAAGCACAAGATGATGATGGCCATATCATATCACTTATATTGATTGCATGTGATGTTTATCTTTTTATGCATCTTATCTCGCTTTGATTGACGGTAGCATTATAAGATGATCTCTCACTAAATTATCAAGAAGTGTTCTCCCTGAGTATGCACCGTTGCCAAAGTTCGTCGTGCCCAGACACCATGTGATGATCGGGTGTGATAAGCTCTACGTCCATCTACAACGGGTGCAAGCCAGTTTTTGCACACGCAGAATACTCAGGTTATACTTGACGAGCCTAGCATATGCAGATATGGCCTCGGAACACGGAGACCGAAAGGTCGAGCGTGAATCATATAGTAGATATGATCAACATAATGATGTTCACCATTGAGAACTAATCCATTTCACGTGATGATCGGTTATGGTTTAGTTTGATTTGGATCACGTGGTCACTTAGAAGATTAGAGGGATGTCTATCTAAGTGGGAGTTCTTAAGTAATATGATTAATTGAACTTAAATGTATCATGAACTTAGTCCCTGATAGTATCTTGCTTGTTTATGTTGATTGTAGATAGATGGCTCATGCTGTTGTTCCGTTGAATTTTAATGCGTTCCTTGAGAAAGCAAAGTTGAAAGATGATGGTAGCAATTACACGGACTGGGTCTGTAACTTGAGGATTATCCTCATTGCTGCACAGAAGAGTTACGTCCTGGAAGCACCGCTAGGTGCCAGGCCTGCTGCTGGAGCAACGCCAGATGTTGTGAACGTCTGGCAGAGCAAAGCTGATGACTACTCGATAGTTCAGTGTGCCATGCTTTACGGCTTAGAACCGGGACTTCAACGACGTTTTGAACATCATGGAGCATATGAGATGTTCCAAGAGTTGAAGTTAATATTCCAACAGAATGCCCGGATTGAGAGATATGAAGTCTCCAATAAGTTCTATAGCTGCAAGATGGAGGAGAATAGTTCTGTCAGTGAGCATATACTCAAGATGTCTGGGTATTATAATCACTTGATTCAACTGGGGGTTAATCTTCCGGATGATTGCGTCATTGATAGAATTCTCCAATCACTTCCACCAAGTTACAAAGGCTTCGTGATGAACTATAATATGCAAGGGATGGATAAGACAATGCCCGAGCTCTTCGCAATCCTAAAGGCTGCGGAGGTAGAAATCAAAAAGGAGCATCAAGTGTTGATGGTTAGCAAAACCACTAGTTTCAAGAAAAAGGGCAAAGGGAAGAAGAAGGGGAACTTCAAGAAGAACAGCAAACAAGTTGTTGCTCAAGAGAAGAAACCCAAGTCTGGACCTAAGCCTGAAACTGAGTGCTTCTATGCAAGCAGACTGGTCACTGGAAGCGGAACTGCCCCAAGTATTTGGCGGACAAGAAGGATGGCAAGGTGAACAAAGGTATATGTGATATACATGTTATTGATGTGTACCTTACTAGACTCGCAGTAGTACCTGGGTATTTGATACTGGTTCTGTTCCTAATATTTGCAACTCAAAACAGGGACTACGGATTAAGCGAACACTGGCAAAGGACGAGGTGACGATGCGCGTGGGAAACGGTTCCAAAGTCGATGTGATCGCAGTCGGCATGCTACCTCTACATCTACCTTCGGGATTAGTATTAGACCTAAATAATTGTTATTTGTGCCAGCTTTAAGCATGAACATTATATCTGGATCTTGTTTGATGCAAGACGGTTATTCATTTAAATCAGAGAATAATGGTTGTTCTATTTATATGAGTAATATCTTTTATGGTCATGCACCTTTGAAGAGTGGTCTATTTTTAATGAATCTCGATAGTAGTGATACACATATTCATAATGTTGAAGCCAAATGATGCAGAGTTGATAATGATAGTGCAACTTATTTGTGGCACTGCCGTTTAGGTCATATCGGTATAAAGCGCATGAAGAAACTCCATATTGATGGACTTTTGGAACCACTTGATTATGAATCACTTGGTACTTGCGAACCGTGCCTCATGGGCAAGATGACTAAAACACCGTTCTCCGGTACTATGGAGAGAGCAACAGATTTATTGGAAATCATACATACAGATGTATGTGGACCAATGAATGTTGAGGCTCGTGGCGGATATCGTTATTTTCTCACCTTCACAGATGATTTAAGCAAATATGGGTATATCTACTTAATGAAACACAAGTCTGAAACATTTGAAAAGTTCAAAGAATTTCAGAGTGAAGTTGAAAATCATCGTAACAAGAAAATAAAGTTTCTACGATCTGATCTTGGAGGAGAATATTTGAGTTACGAGTTTGGTCTACATTTGAAACAATGCGGAATAGTTTCGCAACTCACGCCACCCGGAACACCACAACAAAATGGTGTGTCAGAACGTCGTAATCGCACTTTACTTGATATGGTGCGATCTATGATGTCTCTTACAGATTTACCGCTATCGTTTTGGGGTTATGCTCTAGAGACGGCCGCATTCGCATTAAATAGGACGCCATCGAAATCCGTTGAGACGACACCTTATGAACTATGGTTTAGCAAGAAACCAAAGTTGTCGTTTCTTAAAGTTTGGGGCTGCGATGCTTATGTGAAAAAGCTTCAACCTGATAAGCTCGAACCCAAATCGGAGAAATGTGTCTTCATAGGATACCCAAAAGAAACTGTTGGGTACACCTTCTATCACAGATCCGAAGGCAAGACATTTGTTGCTAAAAATGGATCCTTTCAAGAGAAGGAGTTTCTCTCGAAAGAAGTGAGTGGGAGGAAAGTAGAACTTGATGAGGTAATTGTACCTGCTCCCTTATTGGAAAGTAGTACATCACAGAAATCTGTTTCTGAAGCACCTACACCAATTAGTGAGGAAGTTAATGATGATGATCATGCAACTTCAGATCAAGTTACTACAGAAACTCGTAGATCAACCAGAGTAAGATCCGCGCCAGAGTGGTACGGCAATCCTGTTCTGGAAATCATGCTACTAGATCATGGTGAACCTACAAACTATGAAGAAGCGATGGTGAGCCCAGATTCCGCAAAATGGCTTGAAGCCATGAAATCTGAGATGGGATCCATGTATGAGAACAAAGTATGGACTTTGGTTGACTTGCCCGATGGTCGGCAAGCAATAGAGAATAAATGGATCTTCAAGAAGAAGACTGATGCTGATGGTAATGTTACTGTCTACAAAGCTCGACTTGTCGCAAAAGGTTTTCGACAAGTTCAAGGGATTGACTACGATGAGACCTTCTCACCCGTAGCGATGCTTAAGTCTGTCCGAATCATGTTAGCAATTGCCGCATTTTATGATTATGAAATTTGGCAAATGGATGTAAAGACTGCATTCCTGAATGGATTTCTGGAAGAAGAGTTGTATATGATGCAACCGGAAGGTTTTATCGATCCAAAGGGAGCTAACAAAGTATGCAAGCTCCAGCGATCCATTTATGGACTGGTGCAAGCCTCTCGGAGTTGGAATAAACGCTTTGATAGTGTGATCAAAGCATTTGGGTTTGTACAGACTTTTGGAGAAGCCTGTATTTACAAGAAAGTGAGTGGGAGCACTGTAGCATTTCTGATATTATATGTAGATGACATATTACTGATTGGAAATGATATAGAATTTCTGGATAGCATAAAGGGATACTTGAATAAAAGTTTTTCAATGAAAGACCTCGGTGAAGCTGCTTACATATTGGGCATTAAGATCTATAGAGATAGATCAAGACGCTTAATTGGACTTTCACAAAGTACATACCTTGACAAAGTTTTGAAAAAGTTCAAAATGGATCAAGCAAAGAAAGGGTTCCTGCCTGTATTACAAGGTGTGAAGTTGAGTAAGACTCAATGCCCGACCACTGCAGAAGATAGAGAGAAGATGAAAGATGTTCCCTATGCTTCAGCCATAGGCTCTATCATGTATGCAATGCTGTGTACCAGACCCGATGTGTGCCTTGCTATAAGTTTGGTAGGGAGGTACCAAAGTAATCCAGGAGTGGATCACTGGACAACGGTCAAGAATATCCTGAAGTACCTGAAAAGGACTAAGGAGATGTTTCTCGTGTATGGAGGTGACAAAGAGCTCGTCGTAAACGGTTACGTTGATGCAAGCTTTGACACTGATCCGGACGATTCTAAATCGCAAACCGGATACGTATTTACATTAAACGGTGGAGCTGTAAGTTGGTGCAGTTCTAAACAAAGCGTCGTAGCGGGATCTACATGTGAAGCGGAGTACATAGCTGCTTCGGAAGCAGCGAATGAAGGAGTCTGGATGAAGGCGTTCATATCCGATCTAGGTGTCATACCTAGTGCATCGGGTCCAATGAAAATCTTTTGTGACAATACTGGTGCAATTGCCTTAGCAAAGGAATCCAGATTTCACAAGAGAACCAAGCACATCAAGAGACGCTTCAATTCCATCCGGGATTTAGTCCAGGTGGGAGACATAGATATTTGCAAGATACATATGGATCTGAATGTAGCAGACCCGTTGACTAAGCCTCTTCCACGAGCAAAACATGATCAGCACCAAGACTCCATGGGTGTTAGAATCATTACTGTGTAATCTAGATTATTGACTCTAGTGCAAGTGGGAGACTGAAGGAAATGTGCCCTAGAGGCAATAATAAAGTTATTATTTATTTCCTTGTATATCATGATAAATGTTTATTATTCATGCTAGAATTGTATTAACCGGAAGCATAATACATGTGTGGATACATAGACAAACAGAGTGTCACTAGTATGCCTCTACTTGACTAGCTTGTTAATCAAAGATGGTTAAGTTTCCTAACCATAGACAAAGGAGTTGTCATTTGATTAACAAGGTCACATCATTAGTTGAATGATCTGATTGACATGACCCATTCCATTAGCTTAGCACCCGATCGTTTAGTATGTTGCTATTGCTTTCTTCATGACTTATACATGTTCCTATGACTATGAGATTATGCAACTCCCGTTTACCGTAGGAACACTTTGTGTGCTACCAAACGTCACAACATAACTGGGTGATTATAAAGGTGCTCTACAGGTGTCTCCGAAAGTATTTGTTGGGTTGGCGTATTTCGAGATTAGGATTTGTCACTCCGAATGTCGGAGAGGTATCTCAGGGCCTTCTCGGTAATACACATCACATAAGCCTTGCAAGCATTGCAACCAACGAGTTAGTTGCGAGATGATGTATTACAGAACGAGTAAAGAGACTTGCCGGTAACGAGATTGAACTAGGTATTGGATACCGACGATCGAATCTCGGGCAAGTAACATACCGATGACAAAGGGAACAACGTATGTTGTTATGCGGTCTGAGCGATAAAGATCTTCGTAGAATATGTAGGGGCCAATATGGGCATCCAGGTCCCGCTATTGGTTATTGACCGGAGATGAGTCTCGGTCATGTCTACATTGTTCTCGAACCGTAGGGTCCGCACGCTTAAGGTTTCGATGACATTTATATTATGAGTTTATGCATTTTGATGTACCGAAGATAGTTCGGAGTCCCGGATGAGATCACGGACATGACGAGGAGTATCGGAATGGTTGAGACGTAAAGATTGATATATTGGACGACTATATTCGGACATCGGAATGGTTCCGAGTGGTTTCGGATAATAACGGAGTACCCGGGGGTTACCGGAACCCCCCGGGGGGTTAATGGGCCCATATGGGCCTTAAGGGAAAAGAGGAGGGGCGGCCAGGGCAGGCCGCGCGCCCCCTCCCCCCTAGTCCGAATAGGACAAAGAAGGGGGGGGGGCGGCGCCCCCCTTTTTCCTTTCCCCCTCTCTCCTTCCTTCTCCTACAAGGAAAGGGAGAGGAGTCCTACTCCCGGTGGGAGTAGGACTCCTCCTTGGCGCGCCCCTCTAGGCCGGCCGCCCCCTCCCCTTTGCTCCTTTATATACGGGGGCAGGGGGCACCCTAGAACACACAATTGATCAACGTGATCGTTCCTTAGCCGTGTGCGGTGCCCCCCTCCACCATATTCCACCTCGGTCATATTGTCGCGGTGCTTAGGCGAAGCCCTACGTCGGTAGTACATCAAGATCGTCACCACGCCGTCGTGCTGACGGAACTCCTCCCCGAAGCTTTGCTGGATCGGAGCCCGGGGATCGTCATCGAGCTGAACGTATGCTAAGAACTCGGAGGCGCCGGAGTAACGGTGCTTGGATCGGTCGGATCGGGAAGACGTACGACTACTTCCTCTACGTTGCGTCAATGCTTCCGCTTCGGTCTACGTGGGTACGTAGATAACACTCTCCCCTCTCGTTGCTATGCATCACCATGATCTTGCGTGTGCGTAGGAAATTTTTTGAAATTACTACGTTCCCCAACAAATATGTGTGTCAAGATAATAAGCATCTACCTCAAGTTCATAGCAAGCATGGGCAAAGCACTCAATGAAAGGTCTATGGTAGGCATAAGAAGCATTCACAACACCAAATAAAATGAAGTGTCTAAACATGGGTCAAGTGCAAGACAATCCAAGCATAATGTGTATGGGGTGTAGTGAATATCGTGTGGCACTCAACACAATGGAAAGAGCAATTGTTCATCATGTGTGAGGCAATCAAGGCAAGCATGTAGCAATCAATGGGACATGGCATATGTGAAGTGATGACATTGTTGCACCCAAACATATGAAAGGAGCAAGTAATCCAAGAATTGGATGCAACACACAAGGCATATATATCATTATGCATGGAACAATGAAAATGACAAGTTGAAGCAAGATCGCTAACATGTGAGCAATCAAGTCTAAGATGAAAAATAAGTCTCATGGTGCAAGCAACACAAGTAGTATGATCCACAATATCCATGCTCAAGAAAGATGTCACCTTGAAGGCGTGTCCTTATGCATTCTTCACAATGCCGAAGTGGTAAGAAAGGTGGTGTAGAAGCGAGTCGTGGTCGAATGTATGAGGCTCGATCTCAGGAGCTCGAATGGTTAACTCACGTGAAGCGGAAGTCGATACAAAGTCCAAGTATCCTACACATGCACAAAAGAAAGCAAAGAATGTATGCGCATGGTAGATAAACACATCATCCATCATGATGGTTCTCTTCTTTTGCACATAACCATTAGAAGCACAAGTGCATGAATAATATGATGCAACAATGGCTATATTTGTGGCACGAGGAATATGGTGCAAAGAGGTAAGACAAGCATGCTTCACAAAAAATATATCAAAATCTCCAAATATATGCGAGAATTCTATGGGGGGAAACTCATTATCAAGACTAAAGGCATAATTGCACTCAATACATGGAAAATCATCTAGCATGAGAGAGGCAACATATGGAGATATATGACAAGAAGCAATAATAATCATGTGCAAAGCGTGTAGATGGTTGTCATCAACCGCATGAAGTGAGCAAGTATGAATCATTGGTGATGCAACATAAGTAAGCATATCAATCATGTCGTGCAAGCTAGTAGTGCGAAGATGCAACATACTAGAGGAAATCATGGCAATCATGTCATGTGAGCAAATAATAGGCATAGGCAATGCACGTGACATATCACAAGCACGAACACAAAGCAAGATGATAGTATCATCATAGGCATGAGGTACAAAGCAAACATGGCAATAGCAAGCAATATCTCCACCAAGCTTGCAAATACACATACAAGTGCTAGAATCAATCATCATCTGTAAATGCAAAGCATGGGTCACAAATGCATGGCAAAGGTATAGTAATGAGCATATCATGCAAAGTGAACATGGCAAGATGGACCTAGAATATGTATTGGACAATAACCCATAGCCAAGTGAGGGCCATGTAGAAGAAATGTGCGAAGTCCTTGCGCGAAGAGAGCGGTGGGTAAGACAATCCATGGGAACCCAAGTCATCATTGCTCTCTAGAGCTCGTTTTTTCAACTCGTGGGATTGCGAGGTTGACAAGTATTCATGGGTACCTACACAAAAGAGACACAAACAAAAGAAATTGCGTGCGTGGTAAATGTACGCATCATCCATCATGATGTGTATGTGCATGTGTGAATTAGCACAAGATAAGCATCGCTCAAAGAAATTTGATGCATGGTATAAGAACATGTCATCCATCATGAAAGAATAGTTATTGTGTATAACACGATGGGGACACAAAATGAGAATGCAAGTATATGGCACATCAATAGCATGTTTATTCATGGGAAGCATATTATGCACACAAGTATTGGGATCATGCAATGGATGGGATTGATCAAAATCTCCAAACATGTATGAGGAAACTATGGGGGTCTCCTCGTTAGTAATATTGGAAACATCATATGGAGAAAATGGACAACATCCAAAACAATGCATATCCGAAGCTAGGTGGTCATGGCATGGCATATGAGATAAATGATGCAAAGGGAGCATATCAATATCATCACAAGAAAAACAAATGCCAATAACCATGGGCTTGTCATCTATGCCATATGTGCAAATTGGGTTAATTTTAGGCATATGCATAGTCACTACGGTGAGATTGCAAATACGACATATGGTTGATCTCATGCGTAGCATACGACATGTCAAGCAGATTGTAAAACATGATGTGACCTAGAGAATTGTCACAAGAAATCCTATGTAACCTGGCATCACAACTAATAGACTCCACATGGAAATCATCAAACTCATCATAAATGGGTAATTTGCATGGGGAAATCATACTAGCATGAAGCATGTCAATGGGGGAATCAAGATCATGCAAGCAATCAATCTCAAGAATGTCCATGGGACTAGAGCATCACCGTCACCTATGTTACCTTTGTCATTCCCCTCAAGTGGTGTAGGTGAGGTGTGGAAGACCGAATGGTGGTCATCATCATCAACTTGATGGAACCATGTGGGGGGTGCATCATATTCCACCATGGCCATCGTCTTGTCCAAAGGGAGGACGAAGTCGTCAAGGATTGGCGCGTCATCATAAATGGGACCTAGCACCAAATGAGAAGACACAATAGAGGTAGAGGTCAAGTTTTTAGAAATGCAAATGGCCTCATGAGACCTATCAACTATCTCACTCTCTATACGTGGTGGTTCACTTACTCCCTCAAAATAGGTGCACTCAAAGTCACATATGGTGGAGTCACTCATCTCACTCAAGTGGTGGGGGTTGTGGCTCTCCTCACATGGGAATTGGGGCAACACATCATATATGGGGCTAGTGGTGAAGTCACTCTCACTCTCAATATGGTGGCTAAAGTCACTCAAGTCGTCATATGTCGCCGTGGTCGAAGTGAAATACTCAACCATCTCATCGTCGTCGCCATGGATGAAGGCCGAAGATGGCACATCATCACTCTCCTTCATGACCGAAGGGAAAATCCCATGCTCGATCATCTCGTCACCGTCGCCGTGGATGAAGGCCGAAGATGGCACATCATCACTCTCGCCTCCTAAGATGGAAGCATCACCCTTGCTCGTCACCAATTCGCTCGCCTCCAAAGCTTGGTCCTTGAAGGTCTCCGTAGTCGTACTCATTGCCGCACCATCTTGAAAAAGAGTCGTGGAGGACTCGGCATCATCAATGCCACAAAGAGGGATGGCATTGATGTCGAACTTGGGAGCATCGTCTTGGAGCTCATCGGGCTTGGACATCTTGGTGATACTAGCCTCATGCTCGTCGTCATTGAGCTTGGTCTTCGAGAAGTGTGCTTGGGGTGGAGAAGCCTTGGCCTTCATGAGTTCTTGTTCCGCCTTGAGAGCACCAATATAGTTGTCGTTGAGGGACTTGTAGTTCTCGAGGAAGATAGTCTTGGAGATGTCGTTGTTCAATCCCATCATGAAGTGGAACTACATTGACATGGGGTCGTCCACGCCGACACGTCGCAAGGCATTCTTCATCTCCTAGAAGTACTCGTCTATGGACTTGGATCCTTGGGTGGTGTTCTCCAATTGGCGTAGAAGTTGTTCCGTGTAGGTTGGAGACACAAACTCTCGCTGCAAAGCTCTCTTCGTCTTGGGCCAACTCATGTCGTAGCTCTCCGAAGGTGTGTGAAACCACCATGTGGACCCGTAGCCGTGGAAGTTTCTTGGGGCGCACTTCACTTGATCTTCGGGAGAAACTTGATGTAGCTTGAGGTAGTCATCCATTAGGCGCTCCCACTCAAGATACTCCTCGGGTTCTTGAGTCCCATAGAAAGGAATCTTGTGGTCGGTGTCGAGGTCGTAGTAGCTCGTGGAAGTTGCAGACTTGAGCTTGGGGAGCTTCTCTTGAGCGTAGTCTTGAGGTGCTTGTTGGGGAATATGTCGTATGTCCGTAGGCGAATATGCCTTGAAGTTGCTTGGCGAAGATTCCAAGGGAGATGGTGAACTCGTTGAGCGGTTGTTGATTTTGAGCTCGTGACCTTCACGTTCGTGTTGGTGATGGTGTCGATGCCGATGTGATCTTGCCGGAGATGGTAGCTCGGAAGCATGTGCTCTTGAGCGTCTTCTCGAAGATGAGGAAGATCGCTTGTAGGACTTGATGAGGGCTTTGATCTCCTCCATTTGAGCTTGCATCTTGGCGTCGTTGGAGTTATTCGTGGCATCAAACTCGTCGTTGTTGTTGTAGACCGAAGGTGAAATGCCTTGCCTATCCATCACAAGACTCGAGTAGAGGTAAGTAGGAAATGAGATAAACAATACCAAGTTACCTTATCCCAAAGTTGAGGATGTATCCCGTTTCACTCAATGTGAGATGAAAGAATAGTGGAATTGGTACCGGACTTGTTCACTCACACCTATCAAGTAAAGCTTATGGAGTAGCTTGGTGAGGATAGTGGCACCAAAATTTCATGCAAAATGTTAGCAAGAGTCAATAATGTTGAAAAAGATTCACAAATTTGCAAGTGAAACAAGTAGACCAATAGCAATGAATGGCACACGGAAACACACACACAGATAGATAAATGGGGTCGTGCAACCAAGGAATGAGCACAAAATGTGGAGTCCACGAAAAACGCTCGTGTTGCACAACTCAAGAGAGATGCTAGCATGATTGCTCAATAGGCAGATAAAATTTTGGGGGCTATTTTATTGGTGGGGATTTTCGAATTTAGGACGAAATCAACAAAACTAGGCTAGAAATCAAAGAGGGGGCTCCGAAATCGTGATCAACGTGGCTCATGGTACCAAGATGATGTAGGGTGGAACCCTATACGGCCGATCTTTCATGAAAGGAGCGGATCCCAACTAAGAACATGAAGAACACGGGGAAGAACGGAGAGAAATCACAAGGGGAAACACTCAAGAACAAGCCCAATCACACATCCACTAGACAATCAAAGACACAAGATCCACAAGGTACATGAACAACAAAGGGAAAGATACAAGGTAAGGTTCATCTCCATGAGGAGGTCTTGAATCCACGAGGGGATCTTCCCGTGAGGGGTCTTGAATCCAAGGGGGATCTTCTCCGTAGAGGGGCCGCGGTCTCTCTCGTGGAGTAGATCCATAATGGATGAGCAAAGCTCTATCTCAGATGAGCTAATCCTTTGCTAACCCTAACTACAGGAAGGGGAAGGAGTATATATAGGATAGTCCACGAAGGGGTAAGTGAGAGGGGGGATACATGGGCCTCTGGCACGACTGTGCACGTGCAGGTGCCAGATGTCCGGGCTGGGGGCCAGATGTCCGGGGCTTCAGGAGGCGCCAGATGTTCGGGGCTCGGGCCGGATGTCTGGGCTGAAGTGGCCAAACTTCTGGTGCGTTCTGTCATCGATGTTGGATTTCCGGGGAAGGGCCGGATGTCCGGGTCCTGTAGGTACTTGGCGGCTGGGCGGCTGCTGTGGGTGATGTTCCAGGGGCCGGATGTCCGAGTCCTGGGAGCTGTCTCCGTCTTCTTCTTCCGTCGTCTCTTCCATGCTTCCCTCGCGGATGGTGTAGTTGTTCCTTGGCGCTTGCACTCCTCCTCGTTGTTCTCCTCGTCGTCCGTAGTGTTCCGACAATACCTATGCATGCACACGAGTGGAGTGTCAAGTAGTATACCATCCTCGAAGGTGTCAAGTGAGCACATGTAAAGGAGATGATTCACCTTTGTGTATGTGAAGTAGATGTCGCACGTGTCACTCGCCGAACGGACTCTTGACATGGTGATGTCCATAAGATGCTCCGCATCAATGTGCATAGCAACGAGAGGGGAGAGTGTGTCCACGTACCCTCCTAAACCGAAAGCGGAAGCGTTAGCTTAACGCGGTTGATGTACTCGAACGTCTTCTCGATTCAACCGATCAAGCACCGAACGTACGACACCTTCGAGTTCTACACACGTTAAGCTCGATGATGTCCCTCGAACTCTTGATCCAGAAAAGTGTCGAGGGAGAGTTTAGTCAGCACGACGACGTGGTGACGGTGATGGTGATGTGATGCACGCAGGGCTTCGCCTAAGCACTACGACAATATGAACAAAGTAGTAAACGGTGGAGGGGGACACCGCACACGGCTAAGGAACAATTGATGTGCCTAGAAGTGCCCCCTGCCCCTGTATATAAAGGAGGGAGAGGGGAGAAGGCCGGCTTAGGCGCGCCAAGTGGGAGGAGTCCCACTTGGACCCCTACTCCAATTCGCCCCCCTTTCCTTTTACCGGAAGGGGAAAGGGGAAAGGAGTAGGAGGAGGAGAAGGAAAGGGGGCCGCGCCCCTCCCCTTGGCCAATTCGGACTGCCCATGGGGGGGACACCCCTTGTGGGTTGCCTCCCCTCCCCTCTATGGCCCATATGGCCCATATCTTTCCCCCGGGGGATCCGGTAACCCCCCCGGTACTCCGATATATACCCGATGCATTTTGAAACACTTCCGGTGTCCGAATACTATCGTCCAATATATCAATCTTTACCTCTCGACCATTTTGAGACTTCTCGTCATGTCCGTGATCTCATTAGGGACTCCGAACAATCTTCGGTCACCAAAACACATAACTCATAATACAAATCGCCATCGAACGTTAAGCTTGCGGACTGTGACGCCCCCGATTCAATCGTACACTAATCATGCACGCAAATGTGTACGATCAAGATCAGGGACTCACGGGAAGATATCACAACACAACTCTACAAATAAAATAAGTCATACAAGCATCATAATACAAGCCAGGGGCCTCGAGGGCTCGAATACAAGTGCTCGATCATAGACAAGTCAGCGGAAGCAACAATATCTGAGAACAGACATAAGTTAAACAAGTTTTGCCTTAAGAAGGCTAGCACAAACTGGGATACAGATCGAACGAGGCGCAGGCCTCCTGCCTGGGATCCTCCTAACTACTCCTGGTCGTCATCAGCGGGCTGCACGTAGTAGTAGGCACCTCCAGTGTGGTAGGGGTCGTCGTCGACGGTGGCGTCTGGATCCTGGGCTCCAACATCTGGTTGCGACAACCAGAAGAAAGGAAAGGGGGAAAAGGGGGGAGAAAGCAACCGTGAGTACTCATCCAAAGTACTCGCAAGCAAGGAGCTACACTACATATGCATGGATATATGTGTAAAGGGCCATATCAGTGGACTGAACTGCAGAATGCCAGAATAAGAGGGGGATAGCTAGTCTTATCGAAGACTACGCTTCTGGTCGCCTCCGTCTTGCAACATATAGAAGAGAGTAGACTGAAGTCCTCCAAGTAGCATCGTATAGCATAATCCTACCCGGCGATCCCCTCCTCGATGCCCTGTTGGAGAGCAATCACCGGGTTGTATCTGGCACTTGGAAGGGTGTGTTTTATTAAGTATCCAGTTCTAGTTGTCATAAGGTCAAGGTACAACTCCGGGTCGTCCTTTTACCGAGGGACACGGCTATTCGAATAGATAAACTTCCCTGCAGGGGTGCACCACATAGCCCAACACGCTTGATCCCATTTGGCCGGACACACTTTCCTGGGTCATGCCCGGCCTCGGAAGATCAACACGTCGCAGCCCCACCTAGGCACAACAGAGCGGTCAGCACGCCGGTCTAAACCTAAGCGCGCAGGGGTCTGGGCCCATCGCCCTGAGCACACCTGCACGTTGCGAACGCGGCCGGTGAGCAGACCTAGCAACCTCCAGTACAACGGAAGTCACGTTACGCGGTCCAACCCGGCGCGCGCCACTCAGTCGCTGACGTCAAGAAGTGCTTCGGCTGATACCACGACGTCGGGATACCCATAACTACTCCCGCGTAGGTGGTTAGTGCGTATAGACCAAATGGCCAGACTCAGATCAAATACCCAGATCTTGTTAAGCGTGTTAAGTATCGCGAACGCCGACTAGGGCCAGGCCCACCTCTCTCCTAGGTGGTCTGAACCTGCCCTGTCGCTCCGCCACAAAGTAACAGTCGGGGGCCGTCGGGAACCCAGGCCCACCTCTACCGGGATGGAGCCACCTGCCCCTTCAGCCCCCATCTCCGAACAGTATCACATGTAATGTAACAGTGTAAAGTATATAGTATGCCCGTGATCACCCCCGAGTGATCACGGCCCGATAGAATAGCATGGCAGACGGACAAGAGTGTAGGACCACTGATGGAACACTAGCATCCTATACTAAGCAGTAGGATAGCAGGTAAAGGTAACAACAGTAGTAGCAAGGACAGGCTATGCAGCAGTATAGGATTAACGGAAAGCAGTAACATGCTACACTACTCTAATGCAAGCAGTATAGAGAAGAATAGGCGATATCTGGTGATCAAGGGGGGGCTTGCCTGGTTGCTCTGGCAAGAGAGAGGGATCGACAACTCCGTAGTCGAACGGGGCAGCAGCAACGTCGGTCTCGGGGTCTATCGAGAGAAGAGGGGGGAGAAACAATAAATATTTAAGCAAGCAGATGCATAATGATGCATGACATGACAAGTAACGGCGTTAGAGGTGCCCTAACGCGGTATGGGATGATACCGGTGAAGGGGGGGAAACATCCGGGAAAATATCCCCGGTGTTTCGCGTTTTCGGGCAGAGGAGCCGAAGGGGGAAAGTTGCGAGTTTGATATGTTAGGGGTGTGTGGCGGATGAACGGGCTGCGTAACCGGGTTCGTCTCGTCGTTCTGAACAACTTTCATGTAGAAAGTATTTTCATCTGAGCTACGGTTTATTTTATATTAATTTTAAAAGATTTAGATCATTTTTAGGATTTATTTAATTATTTTAATGCAACATTATCCAGAACAGTGTTTGCTGACGTCATCATGACGTCAGCATGACATCAGCAGTCAACAGAGGTGTTGACTGGGTCGCTGACGTGTGGGTCCCACTGGTCATTGGCTGTTTAGCCTAATTAGTGTTTAATTAAACCAACTAGTTAATTAGTTTAATTAAACATGACTAGTTAACTTAATTAATTAATAATTTTATTAATGCATTTTTATTTTTGTTTATTAATTATTATTTTTTTATTAGACATTCTGGGCGCGGGCCCCGTTTGTCATAGGCCCATAGGGGCCTATCGGGTTCGGGAATGCGGGCGCCAGCCCGAACGGGCGTGTGCCCGATGGGGCAAGGCCGCCGGGGTGCGGCGGCAGGCGCAGGCTGCAGCGGGGCGGCCGGCAGAGGCCGCGGGTCGCGCGTGGCGGGGCGACGTTGTTCGCGCGCGGTCGGAGCCGATTGCTGGCTCGCGCGCGCTGGGCGGCAGTGAGCACCACGGGCGCAGCGGGGGGGTGCGGCGGCGAGTAGCAGCAGGGGGAGCTGCAGCCGGAGGCGGGCGCGGGGAACGGCGACCACGGGCGTGCGGGCACGCACACAACGCACAACCAAGGGAGTGCGGGCGCGCCGGGACAATGGCGGGGTGTGCGCGGTGCAGTTAGCTCGAGGGGGAGGACGAAGGATGGGGGCCTCACCGGGCCCTGTAGAGGTGCAAGAGTGTGCTCGGGGAGGGCCAGAGCTGCGGGGCGACGGCGAGTCGGGGTCGGGTCGGCAACGGAGATGAGGAAGACGGGGTGGCGTCGCGGCGTCGGCGAGGCGGGTGCAGTCCGGTGGGGAGGAAGGGGACGCGGCGATGGCGGGGCAGCGTCAGGCTGCTTCGGGTCCTCGTGCGGCGGCGGTGGTTGACAACGGCGGGTGGTGATGGTGACGGCGATTGGGGCCGGGATCGCTCCCCATCCCGATCCAGATCGGGAACGAGAGGAGGGGGAGAGGCGAGCGAGTGGGGGAAGTGGGGGGGGCTAGGTGGTTAGGGTTTCGGGTGGAGTGGGGGGATAAGGACGAGTGGGGTGGCCGGTTGGGCCAGCCATGCGGCCTGGTGGCCATCTGGGCCACGGCCCAGCAGGGAGGGGTTCCCTCTCTTTTTTTGTTTTGTTAGTTTCTGTTTTTATTCATTTGTATTTTCTTTTCTTTTATTTATTTACTTTTCTGTTTTCTTTTAATTTCTCATTTGTAGTAGTTTTATAAATTATAAAAGCAGTCACTAATTTAGTGTTAATAATTATGCTACTGTCCCATTAACTTAGGGGCAACTAAATAAACAGTTTATTATTTTATAAAATGCAAAAGACATTTATTTCATTGTTTTACCTATTGTTTTAATTATTCAAATGCATCTAAATTTTCTATAAGAATGTGATGTCTTCACCTCAATTAGTTAGGGATTATTTGCCACATGATGAACAATTTAGTTTTAAAGTTTGAAAACTTTTACTGTTTGCCTATATTTTAAATTTGAATTTGAATCGCTTTTGAACTAACTCAAGTTTATCAACAGTAACCGAGGTGACGTGGTATCCTTAGCAGAGGGTTACTGTAGCTTAATTACCCGGGTGTCACAATTCTCCTCCACTATAAGAAATCTCGTCCCGAGATTTAAGAGGTAGTGAAAGGGGGATGGTTTGGTTACGAATCTAGCGGGTCTTCTCATTCTGGCTTGCTCTTCTCGAAGAGACCGGTCCAATACATTGATGTCTTCATTTCTCTGCTTCAGGTCCTTATGATGAAGTCGACATCCTTTCTTCGGGATCTTCATCGTACTTACTAAAGGATAAGGGGTGGTTATTCTGTAAGAACGGACCTCTGCAAGGTTGACTACCTAGTAGTTAACATCAGGGAAGGTGGAGGAAAGTAACTCTCAATTGAAAATTAAGAAAATATCGAGAGCAAAGTAAGGAAGTATCATGGGAAGTTTCGAGCGGGCAGGCAATCGTTCGATGCCTCAAACAAAGTGTTGAAGGGGTTTAGAGAAATGTGAATAAGCATTGCATCTGATACCTGAATAGATCAACAGGCAGGTGGCCCGTGAATTACATACAAAGTCAAGCGCGAGGAATAACTTTGACAACAGGGTGTACAGGAGAGTCAGGTTTCGATCCTAGGACCTGTGGGTTATGGGCCCACCACGCTTCACCATGTGGGTTAAAAATAGGAGCGGTGACATCTTGCACGGTCACAATAGCAAGGCATGTCAGAGGGTAGCCTATCAGTTATGTCGGCAACATTGTCGGTACCAAGGGCGAGGGACGAAGAGAACCATTTTCCTACTCGTTGAAACGAGGCGGACCAGTAGGCAAGGTTCTCGTCCATCGGCGGTTACCGACATGTCATCAACAATAGTAACAGAGTCTTACTGACACAGTTGTACACCAAGGTGTTTACATAAGCAGAGAATATTACTGCTTAGATCATATAGATCACAAGGAAGGTTAAACAAATCAATGGAAGGAAAATGTGATCATCAGATCAAACAGAACAATGGAAAGGAAAATGTGTTTGACACGTATACCAGGGGTATACCCTTCCCAAGGACAAGCAGAGCATGATATCCATGACATGATATAATGCAGAAAACCTGTTAGGTAGGGGAGAGAAATTCATGACATTACCCATACAACGGTGTTTGGATAATTGAGCAGAAAACACTTAGGATTGGGCTTCAAATGTTCTTGTTGAAAATCGGAGTACCATAGACATGCTTCGAGATAGCCTTGATATGGTCTTCCAGCAAAGGTCAGACTTTGGATACAGGAAGGATCCATCAGGAACAACTTGTAGAATAAGTCTTACAATTTCCTCATGGGAGAATGGATAACCTTGCTAATAAGGAAACTATAACAGCAGGTCATCCGGCCAGGTGTGCTGGGCAAGCCATCACTTTACCGGGTCATAAAAGGCCAGTGTTATAACTCTTGGAAAAATGTTCCAACCATCATATCTGACCGAGATTCAGATCTGATCGGTGTTAGGATACCTCGGACTCAGGATGCCTGAGAAGGAAAGGTGCAAAATAAATTAGACGACATTGTAAGATTCTCGGGAAATTTACTACGGAAGCGAGTTCCGAAACAAAAGCTCATCATTAAACCAATGATGGGATAAGGAGGTAGCTGATGAATTCAGCGACAATTCATCGAGACTTCCAAAAGATGGGTTTCCACAAGTATGTGAACAAAGAGATATCATTAATCAGATGAAATGATATAAGGGAATATGCTCGAGGAAACATACCCAGTTTAAGCATTGGTTGATAGGTGCACCCGAAATATGGGTTGGGTTGCACGACCAACGTCGGAATGGTGATTCAATAATCAATAGTCTAAGAATGAATGGCCGACCATTAACTTCCAAGCAATAGGGTTGCTAGAAGGGAAGAATCCAAACAACACCGTTCACTTGTTGGAATCAACACGGGGACCAAGAAAGAATGGCGATGGTGAGAAGTATCACTTGTATCAAGAATTCTCCAGAGGTGGTGAAATTCTCATGACAATCCTGACATAAAAGATGGTAATACCCCAAGGTAAAGAAGAACAAAGGCTGGATATATAGTAAGGATCTCAAGGTATAACACAAAACACGAGCAAGTTTGTGTTGGAGGGAAGACAATAAATTGGTCGATGATAACACAAATCATCGAGGCAAGGATGGTATTTCTCATCATGAATTCAATTGATATCATGGAAAATCTCGGAATACTGATGATGATCACGACACATTTGTCGGGAGATTTCATGAAGATGTAATTGATCAACGATGACATCAAGTCAAACGAATGATGAATCAAGAGGTCAATGGAAGCACAGATACGACACAAACTTGAAATCAAGCTTGCTTTTCAAGGTGAAATAATATGACAAGGAAAATCGACGTAAGCTTAGCTCATCGTCGAGGTGGTGCTCCGAGAATAAGGACCAGGTAGCACAGTTAAAATCACCACGACAATGATATAGCCATACATGCTAGGAATGGCGTGATCGGGTACAAGCTCGTACTTAAAGAAGATTATCAAGTGTCATTGAACCGTAGTGCAGACTCGGTTCAGTTATCGGTGTATTTGAGTGTTTAATAACTCAGAGCCCGTGAAAAATTGGAGTCCGTGAGAATGTAATACCTGATGAAGAACTCATAAGAGGTTATGCAGTTCCATGATAATCTCGAGATACCAGGGGGTAATGCTCGATGACAGATCAAAGTAGAGATTGGACTAGGGTATTGCTCTGTAGAAGACAAAGGCTTAAACTTGCACGAGAAAGGTCATTTAAAGGAGAACATGGTCGGAACCACGATTGCAAAAGATCAATCCACCGATACCAAAGGATATTATATCAAGGAAATAGTTACAAGAAGCTTCCATGATAGGATCTACATCGTGTCCATGGGCATGAACACAAAGTTCAAGGTCGACTCCCACTTCGTCAATGTATTACCTCCCATTCACTTCTCGCTTTGATAAAGGCATTAGTGTTGAAAGTTTTACCTGGTGAAATACCAGATGAGTATGACTCGTGACTCGTGAAAACTTTCGGGTTCACATGGTTTAGAGAAGGCATATGTTCAACCCCTAGGGCTTCTTAGAAACATATACCACAAGTTTCAAGAGTAAATAACACAAGCCCGAAAGCAGAGCATGGTTGGCCAAGCAGAGGATACAACTTAACAAACGCATTATGTATCAAGGGGAGAACTCACAAAGTGATCAAAAGTGAAAGACACTGTCGGATAACCATCCAACAAAGGACTTGATGGTCCACAAAGGATCTGATGTGAGTATCGATACTCAACCAGAAGAGGAAGGAATGCAAATGCAACAGGTTATGGAATCATCTGAATAATTCAAAGCTTAAATGCAAAGGAATTATGATTTCCAAAACAAAGGATCAGAAGCAGACGCTCTGATCAAGGATGGATAAGTTGGATAGACCAGAGGCACAATTGACGACAAATAGTTTGGTCGAGAACCAGCTCATGTTCAAAAAAAATGATGTCTGAGCCGGAAAGATAATTTAGAAGGGTTAATAGATGATTGTGTGCTTTCGCACACATGTAATCAATAGGATCAAAATGACGGTGTCAAAACATACTAGTGAATATTGCCAGATATATGGGAAGCATCCATAATGCAAGTAGACAAGTATTTGCAAAGCAATAAAGCTGCTAAGGATTTTCGGGGGATTGAATAGTATTTCAAAGACTTTTGTGAAACACCTGAACAACTGGGGAGGAGCGGATACTCGGAAAGTGCGAGAATTTATTCTTAGGGGTATTCAGGTGGCAAGGAACTGCAAGGCAGTAGGCACAAAATATTCTCGGGGTATCTTGTAATAACAAGATCGAGTGGGAATAAAAGTAAGCACGACAGGTGTAAGTATTTATCCATAGAGATATTTCGATGGGAGGGAATTGCAAAAGCAATGGGCACAAGGTCTCAAGAGAATATCAAAGAGTATCTTCGAAATCTTCTGGTGTAGCCGGCGATCATCTGTAATGAAAGGGCTCTCCGGCAGGAAGTGGTAACGAGAACCTAGAGTTAGATTTTAGCAAAATCGTTTAACCCGAATAGAAGAGAGTTCAGAGTCCCAGAGTAAAGGTCGAGGAGTAAAAGATCCTAGTACCACCCGATGGCGACATGGGCCCGTAAGGTACACAGCCATGTTAGTAAAAGTTTTTGCAATGTCTAGACTCAACTTCGGCCAAGGAGTTGGGAAGGGGGATTCCTACAGGCAGTCGGCTCTGATACCAACTTGTGACGCCCCCGATTCAATCGTACACTAATCATGCACGCAAATGTGTACGATCAAGATCAAGGACTCACGGGAAGATATCACAACACAACTCTACAAATAAAATAAGTCATACAAGCATCATAATACAAGCCAGGGGCCTCGAGGGCTCGAATACAAGTGCTCGATCATAGACAAGTCAGCGGAAGCAACAATATCTGAGAACAGACATAAGTTAAACAAGTTTTGCCTTAAGAAGGCTAGCACAAACTGGGATACAGATCGAACGAGGCGCAGGCCTCCTGCCTGGGATCCTCCTAACTACTCCTGGTCGTCATCAGCGGGCTGCACGTAGTAGTAGGCACCTCCAGTGTGGTAGGGGTCGTCGTCGACGGTGGCGTCTGGATCCTGGGCTCCAACATCTGGTTGCGACAACCAGAAGAAAGGAAAGGGGGAAAAGGGGGGAGAAAGCAACCGTGAGTACTCATCCAAAGTACTCGCAAGCAAGGAGCTACACTACATATGCATGGATATATGTGTAAAGGGCCATATCAGTGGACTGAACTGCAGAATGCCAGAATAAGAGGGGGATAGCTAGTCTTATCGAAGACTACGCTTCTGGTCGCCTCCGTCTTGCAACATATAGAAGAGAGTAGACTGAAGTCCTCCAAGTAGCATCGTATAGCATAATCCTACCCGGCGATCCCCTCCTCGATGCCCTGTTGGAGAGCAATCACCGGGTTGTATCTGGCACTTGGAAGGGTGTGTTTTATTAAGTATCCAGTTCTAGTTGTCATAAGGTCAAGGTACAACTCCGGGTCGTCCTTTTACCGAGGGACACGGCTATTCGAATAGATAAACTTCCCTGCAGGGGTGCACCACATAGCCCAACACGCTTGATCCCATTTGGCCGGACACACTTTCCTGGGTCATGCCCGGCCTCGGAAGATCAACACGTCGCAGCCCCACCTAGGCACAACAGAGCGGTCAGCACGCCGGTCTAAACCTAAGCGCGCAGGGGTCTGGGCCCATCGCCCTGAGCACACCTGCACGTTGCGAACGCGGCCGGTGAGCAGACCTAGCAACCTCCAGTACAACGGAAGTCACGTTACGCGGTCCAACCCGGCGCGCGCCACTCAGTCGCTGACGTCAAGAAGTGCTTCGGCTGATACCACGACGTCGGGATACCCATAACTACTCCCGCGTAGGTGGTTAGTGCGTATAGACCAAATGGCCAGACTCAGATCAAATACCCAGATCTCGTTAAGCGTGTTAAGTATCGCGAACGCCGACTAGGGCCAGGCCCACCTCTCTCCTAGGTGGTCTGAACCTGCCCTGTCGCTCCGCCACAAAGTAACAGTCGGGGGCCGTCGGGAACCCAGGCCCACCTCTACCGGGATGGAGCCACCTGCCCCTTCAGCCCCCATCTCCGAACAGTATCACATGTAATGTAACAGTGTAAAGTATATAGTATGCCCGTGATCACCCCCGAGTGATCACGGCCCGATAGAATAGCATGGCAGACGGACAAGAGTGTAGGACCACTGATGGAACACTAGCATCCTATACTAAGCAGTAGGATAGCAGGTAAAGGTAACAACAGTAGTAGCAAGGACAGGCTATGCAGCAGTATAGGATTAACGGAAAGCAGTAACATGCTACACTACTCTAATGCAAGCAGTATAGAGAAGAATAGGCGATATCTGGTGATCAAGGGGGGGCTTGCCTGGTTGCTCTGGCAAGAGAGAGGGATCGACAACTCCGTAGTCGAACGGGGCAGCAGCAACGTCGGTCTCGGGGTCTATCGAGAGAAGAGGGGGGAGAAACAATAAATATTTAAGCAAGCAGATGCATAATGATGCATGACATGACAAGTAACGGCGTTAGAGGTGCCCTAACGCGGTATGGGATGATACCGGTGAAGGGGGGGAAACATCCGGGAAAATATCCCCGGTGTTTCGCGTTTTCGGGCAGAGGAGCCGGAGGGGGAAAGTTGCGAGTTTGATATGTTAGGGGTGTGTGGCGGATGAACGGGCTGCGTAACCGGGTTCGTCTCGTCGTTCTGAACAACTTTCATGTAGAAAGTATTTTCATCTGAGCTACGGTTTATTTTATATTAATTTTAAAAGATTTAGATCATTTTTAGGATTTATTTAATTATTTTAATGCAACATTATCCAGAACAGTGTTTGCTGACGTCATCATGACGTCAGCATGACATCAGCAGTCAACAGAGGTGTTGACTGGGTCGCTGACGTGTGGGTCCCACTGGTCATTGGCTGTTTAGCCTAATTAGTGTTTAATTAAACCAACTAGTTAATTAGTTTAATTAAACATGACTAGTTAACTTAATTAATTAATAATTTTATTAATGCATTTTTATTTTTGTTTATTAATTATTATTTTTTTATTAGACATTCTGGGCGCGGGCCCCGTTTGTCATAGGCCCATAGGGGCCTATCGGGTTCGGGAATGCGGGCGCCAGCCCGAACGGGCGTGTGCCCGATGGGGCAAGGCCGCCGGGGTGCGGCGGCAGGCGCAGGCTGCAGCGGGGCGGCCGGCAGAGGCCGCGGGTCGCGCGCGGCGGGGCGACGTTGTTCGCGCGCGGTCGGAGCCGATTGCTGGCTCGCGCGCGCTGGGCGGCAGTGAGCACCACGGGCGCAGCGGGGGGGTGCGGCGGCGAGTAGCAGCAGGGGGAGCTGCAGCCGGAGGCGGGCGCGGGGAACGGCGACCACGGGCGTGCGGGCACGCACACAACGCACAACCAAGGGAGTGCGGGCGCGCCGGGACAATGGCGGGGTGTGCGCGGTGCAGTTAGCTCGAGGGGGAGGACGAAGGATGGGGGCCTCACCGGGCCCTGTAGAGGTGCAAGAGTGTGCTCGGGGAGGGCCAGAGCTGCGGGGCGACGGCGAGTCGGGGTCGGGTCGGCAACGGAGATGAGGAAGACGGGGTGGCGTCGCGGCGTCGGCGAGGCGGGTGCAGTCCGGTGGGGAGGAAGGGGACGCGGCGATGGCGGGGCAGCGTCAGGCTGCTTCGGGTCCTCGTGCGGCGGCGGTGGTTGACAACGGCGGGTGGTGATGGTGACGGCGATTGGGGCCGGGATCGCTCCCCATCCCGATCCAGATCGGGAACGAGAGGAGGGGGAGAGGCGAGCGAGTGGGGGAAGTGGGGGGGCTAGGTGGTTAGGGTTTCGGGTGGAGTGGGGGGATAAGGACGAGTGGGGTGGCCGGTTGGGCCAGCCATGCGGCCTGGTGGCCATCTGGGCCACGGCCCAGCAGGGAGGGGTTCCCTCTCTTTTTTTGTTTTGTTAGTTTCTGTTTTTATTCATTTGTATTTTCTTTTCTTTTATTTATTTACTTTTCTGTTTTCTTTTAATTTCTCATTTGTAGTAGTTTTATAAATTATAAAAGCAGTCACTAATTTAGTGTTAATAATTATGCTACTGTCCCATTAACTTAGGGGCAACTAAATAAACAGTTTATTATTTTATAAAATGCAAAAGACATTTATTTCATTGTTTTACCTATTGTTTTAATTATTCAAATGCATCTAAATTTTCTATAAGAATGTGATGTCTTCACCTCAATTAGTTAGGGATTATTTGCCACATGATGAACAATTTAGTTTTAAAGTTTGAAAACTTTTACTGTTTGCCTATATTTTAAATTTGAATTTGAATCGCTTTTGAACTAACTCAAGTTTATCAACAGTAACCGAGGTGACGTGGTATCCTTAGCAGAGGGTTACTGTAGCTTAATTACCCGGGTGTCACAATTCTCCTCCACTATAAGAAATCTCGTCCCGAGATTTAAGAGGTAGTGAAAGGGGGATGGTTTGGTTACGAATCTAGCGGGTCTTCTCATTCTGGCTTGCTCTTCTCGAAGAGACCGGTCCAATACATTGATGTCTTCATTTCTCTGCTTCAGGTCCTTATGATGAAGTCGACATCCTTTCTTCGGGATCTTCATCGTACTTACTAAAGGATAAGGGGTGGTTATTCTGTAAGAACGGACCTCTGCAAGGTTGACTACCTAGTAGTTAACATCAGGGAAGGTGGAGGAAAGTAACTCTCAATTGAAAATTAAGAAAATATCGAGAGCAAAGTAAGGAAGTATCATGGGAAGTTTCGAGCGGGCAGGCAATCGTTCGATGCCTCAAACAAAGTGTTGAAGGGGTTTAGAGAAATGTGAATAAGCATTGCATCTGATACCTGAATAGATCAACAGGCAGGTGGCCCGTGAATTACATACAAAGTCAAGCGCGAGGAATAACTTTGACAACAGGGTGTACAGGAGAGTCAGGTTTCGATCCTAGGACCTGTGGGTTATGGGCCCACCACGCTTCACCATGTGGGTTAAAAATAGGAGCGGTGACATCTTGCACGGTCACAATAGCAAGGCATGTCAGAGGGTAGCCTATCAGTTATGTCGGCAACATTGTCGGTACCAAGGGCGAGGGACGAAGAGAACCATTTTCCTACTCGTTGAAACGAGGCGGACCAGTAGGCAAGGTTCTCGTCCATCGGCGGTTACCGACATGTCATCAACAATAGTAACAGAGTCTTACTGACACAGTTGTACACCAAGGTGTTTACATAAGCAGAGAATATTACTGCTTAGATCATATAGATCACAAGGAAGGTTAAACAAATCAATGGAAGGAAAATGTGATCATCAGATCAAACAGAACAATGGAAAGGAAAATGTGTTTGACACGTATACCAGGGGTATACCCTTCCCAAGGACAAGCAGAGCATGATATCCATGACATGATATAATGCAGAAAACCTGTTAGGTAGGGGAGAGAAATTCATGACATTACCCATACAACGGTGTTTGGATAATTGAGCAGAAAACACTTAGGATTGGGCTTCAAATGTTCTTGTTGAAAATCGGAGTACCATAGACATGCTTCGAGATAGCCTTGATATGGTCTTCCAGCAAAGGTCAGACTTTGGATACAGGAAGGATCCATCAGGAACAACTTGTAGAATAAGTCTTACAATTTCCTCATGGGAGAATGGATAACCTTGCTAATAAGGAAACTATAACAGCAGGTCATCCGGCCAGGTGTGCTGGGCAAGCCATCACTTTACCGGGTCATAAAAGGCCAGTGTTATAACTCTTGGAAAAATGTTCCAACCATCATATCTGACCGAGATTCAGATCTGATCGGTGTTAGGATACCTCGGACTCAGGATGCCTGAGAAGGAAAGGTGCAAAATAAATTAGACGACATTGTAAGATTCTCGGGAAATTTACTACGGAAGCGAGTTCCGAAACAAAAGCTCATCATTAAACCAATGATGGGATAAGGAGGTAGCTGATGAATTCAGCGACAATTCATCGAGACTTCCAAAAGATGGGTTTCCACAAGTATGTGAACAAAGAGATATCATTAATCAGATGAAATGATATAAGGGAATATGCTCGAGGAAACATACCCAGTTTAAGCATTGGTTGATAGGTGCACCCGAAATATGGGTTGGGTTGCACGACCAACGTCGGAATGGTGATTCAATAATCAATAGTCTAAGAATGAATGGCCGACCATTAACTTCCAAGCAATAGGGTTGCTAGAAGGGAAGAATCCAAACAACACCGTTCACTTGTTGGAATCAACACGGGGACCAAGAAAGAATGGCGATGGTGAGAAGTATCACTTGTATCAAGAATTCTCCAGAGGTGGTGAAATTCTCATGACAATCCTGACATAAAAGATGGTAATACCCCAAGGTAAAGAAGAACAAAGGCTGGATATATAGTAAGGATCTCAAGGTATAACACAAAACACGAGCAAGTTTGTGTTGGACGGAAGACAATAAATTGGTCGATGATAACACAAATCATCGAGGCAAGGATGGTATTTCTCATCATGAATTCAATTGATATCATGGAAAATCTCGGAATACTGATGATGATCACGACACATTTGTCGGGAGATTTCATGAAGATGTAATTGATCAACGATGACATCAAGTCAAACGAATGATGAATCAAGAGGTCAATGGAAGCACAGATACGACACAAACTTGAAATCAAGCTTGCTTTTCAAGGTGAAATAATATGACAAGGAAAATCGACGTAAGCTTAGCTCATCGTCGAGGTGGTGCTCCGAGAATAAGGACCAGGTAGCACAGTTAAAATCACCACGACAATGATATAGCCATACATGCTAGGAATGGCGTGATCGGGTACAAGCTCGTACTTAAAGAAGATTATCAAGTGTCGTTGAACCGTAGTGCAGACTCGGTTCAGTTATCGGTGTATTTGAGTGTTTAATAACTCAGAGCCCGTGAAAAATTGGAGTCCGTGAGAATGTAATACCTGATGAAGAACTCATAAGAGGTTATGCAGTTCCATGATAATCTCGAGATACCAGGGGGTAATGCTCGATGACAGATCAAAGTAGAGATTGGACTAGGGTATTGCTCTGTAGAAGACAAAGGCTTAAACTTGCACGAGAAAGGTCATTTAAAGGAGAACATGGTCGGAACCACGATTGCAAAAGATCAATCCACCGATACCAAAGGATATTATATCAAGGAAATAGTTACAAGAAGCTTCCATGATAGGATCTACATCGTGTCCATGGGCATGAACACAAAGTTCAAGGTCGACTCCCACTTCGTCAATGTATTACCTCCCATTCACTTCTCGCTTTGATAAAGGCATTAGTGTTGAAAGTTTTACCTGGTGAAATACCAGATGAGTATGACTCGTGACTCGTGAAAACTTTCGGGTTCACATGGTTTAGAGAAGGCATATGTTCAACCCCTAGGGCTTCTTAGAAACATATACCACAAGTTTCAAGAGTAAATAACACAAGCCCGAAAGCAGAGCATGGTTGGCCAAGCAGAGGATACAACTTAACAAACGCATTATGTATCAAGGGGAGAACTCACAAAGTGATCAAAAGTGAAAGACACTGTCGGATAACCATCCAACAAAGGACTTGATGGTCCACAAAGGATCTGATGTGAGTATCGATACTCAACCAGAAGAGGAAGGAATGCAAATGCAACAGGTTATGGAATCATCTGAATAATTCAAAGCTTAAATGCAAAGGAATTATGATTTCCAAAACAAAGGATCAGAAGCAGACGCTCTGATCAAGGATGGATAAGTTGGATAGACCAGAGGCACAATTGACGACAAATAGTTTGGTCGAGAACCAGCTCATGTTCAAAAAAAATGATGTCTGAGCCGGAAAGATAATTTAGAAGGGTTAATAGATGATTGTGTGCTTTCGCACACATGTAATCAATAGGATCAAAATGACGGTGTCAAAACATACTAGTGAATATTGCCAGATATATGGGAAGCATCCATAATGCAAGTAGACAAGTATTTGCAAAGCAATAAAGCTGCTAAGGATTTTCGGGGGATTGAATAGTATTTCAAAGACTTTTGTGAAACACCTGAACAACTGGGGAGGAGCGGATACTCGGAAAGTGCGAGAATTTATTCTTAGGGGTATTCAGGTGGCAAGGAACTGCAAGGCAGTAGGCACAAAATATTCTCGGGGTATCTTGTAATAACAAGATCGAGTGGGAATAAAAGTAAGCACGACAGGTGTAAGTATTTATCCATAGAGATATTTCGATGGGAGGGAATTGCAAAAGCAATGGGCACAAGGTCTCAAGAGAATATCAAAGAGTATCTTCGAAATCTTCTGGTGTAGCCGGCGATCATCTGTAATGAAAGGGCTCTCCGGCAGGAAGTGGTAACGAGAACCTAGAGTTAGATTTTAGCAAAATCGTTTAACCCGAATAGAAGAGAGTTCAGAGTCCCAGAGTAAAGGTCGAGGAGTAAAAGATCCTAGTACCACCCGATGGCGACGTGGGCCCGTAAGGTACACAGCCATGTTAGTAAAAGTTTTTGCAATGTCTAGACTCAACTTCGGCCAAGGAGTTGGGAAGGGGGATTCCTACAGGCAGTCGGCTCTGATACCAACTTGTGACGCCCCCGATTCAATCGTACACTAATCATGCACGCAAATGTGTACGATCAAGATCAGGGACTCACGGGAAGATATCACAACACAACTCTACAAATAAAATAAGTCATACAAGCATCATAATACAAGCCAGGGGCCTCGAGGGCTCGAATACAAGTGCTCGATCATAGACAAGTCAGCGGAAGCAACAATATCTGAGAACAGACATAAGTTAAACAAGTTTTGCCTTAAGAAGGCTAGCACAAACTGGGATACAGATCGAACGAGGCGCAGGCCTCCTGCCTGGGATCCTCCTAACTACTCCTGGTCGTCATCAGCGGGCTGCACGTAGTAGTAGGCACCTCCAGTGTGGTAGGGGTCGTCGTCGACGGTGGCGTCTGGATCCTGGGCTCCAACATCTGGTTGCGACAACCAGAAGAAAGGAAAGGGGGAAAAGGGGGGAGAAAGCAACCGTGAGTACTCATCCAAAGTACTCGCAAGCAAGGAGCTACACTACATATGCATGGATATATGTGTAAAGGGCCATATCAGTGGACTGAACTGCAGAATGCCAGAATAAGAGGGGGATAGCTAGTCTTATCGAAGACTACGCTTCTGGTCGCCTCCGTCTTGCAACATATAGAAGAGAGTAGACTGAAGTCCTCCAAGTAGCATCGTATAGCATAATCCTACCCGGCGATCCCCTCCTCGATGCCCTGTTGGAGAGCAATCACCGGGTTGTATCTGGCACTTGGAAGGGTGTGTTTTATTAAGTATCCAGTTCTAGTTGTCATAAGGTCAAGGTACAACTCCGGGTCGTCCTTTTACCGAGGGACACGGCTATTCGAATAGATAAACTTCCCTGCAGGGGTGCACCACATAGCCCAACACGCTTGATCCCATTTGGCCGGACACACTTTCCTGGGTCATGCCCGGCCTCGGAAGATCAACACGTCGCAGCCCCACCTAGGCACAACAGAGCGGTCAGCACGCCGGTCTAAACCTAAGCGCGCAGGGGTCTGGGCCCATCGCCCTGAGCACACCTGCACGTTGCGAACGCGGCCGGTGAGCAGACCTAGCAACCTCCAGTACAACGGAAGTCACGTTACGCGGTCCAACCCGGCGCGCGCCACTCAGTCGCTGACGTCAAGAAGTGCTTCGGCTGATACCACGACGTCGGGATACCCATAACTACTCCCGCGTAGGTGGTTAGTGCGTATAGACCAAATGGCCAGACTCAGATCAAATACCCAGATCTCGTTAAGCGTGTTAAGTATCGCGAACGCCGACTAGGGCCAGGCCCACCTCTCTCCTAGGTGGTCTGAACCTGCCCTGTCGCTCCGCCACAAAGTAACAGTCGGGGGCCGTCGGGAACCCAGGCCCACCTCTACCGGGATGGAGCCACCTGCCCCTTCAGCCCCCATCTCCGAACAGTATCACATGTAATGTAACAGTGTAAAGTATATAGTATGCCCGTGATCACCCCCGAGTGATCACGGCCCGATAGAATAGCATGGCAGACGGACAAGAGTGTAGGACCACTGATGGAACACTAGCATCCTATACTAAGCAGTAGGATAGCAGGTAAAGGTAACAACAGTAGTAGCAAGGACAGGCTATGCAGCAGTATAGGATTAACGGAAAGCAGTAACATGCTACACTACTCTAATGCAAGCAGTATAGAGAAGAATAGGCGATATCTGGTGATCAAGGGGGGGCTTGCCTGGTTGCTCTGGCAAGAGAGAGGGATCGACAACTCCGTAGTCGAACGGGGCAGCAGCAACGTCGGTCTCGGGGTCTATCGAGAGAAGAGGGGGGAGAAACAATAAATATTTAAGCAAGCAGATGCATAATGATGCATGACATGACAAGTAACGGCGTTAGAGGTGCCCTAACGCAGTATGGGATGATACCGGTGAAGGGGGGGAAACATCCGGGAAAATATCCCCGGTGTTTCGCGTTTTCGGGCAGAGGAGCCGGAGGGGGAAAGTTGCGAGTTTGATATGTTAGGGGTGTGTGGCGGATGAACGGGCTGCGTAACCGGGTTCGTCTCGTCGTTCTGAACAACTTTCATGTAGAAAGTATTTTCATCTGAGCTACGGTTTATTTTATATTAATTTTAAAAGATTTAGATCATTTTTAGGATTTATTTAATTATTTTAATGCAACATTATCCAGAACAGTGTTTGCTGACGTCATCATGACGTCAGCATGACATCAGCAGTCAACAGAGGTGTTGACTGGGTCGCTGACGTGTGGGTCCCACTGGTCATTGGCTGTTTAGCCTAATTAGTGTTTAATTAAACCAACTAGTTAATTAGTTTAATTAAACATGACTAGTTAACTTAATTAATTAATAATTTTATTAATGCATTTTTATTTTTGTTTATTAATTATTATTTTTTATTAGACATTCTGGGCGCGGGCCCCGTTTGTCATAGGCCCATAGGGGCCTATCGGGTTCGGGAATGCGGGCGCCAGCCCGAACGGGCGTGTGCCCGATGGGGCAAGGCCGCCGGGGTGCGGCGGCAGGCGCAGGCTGCAGCGGGGCGGCCGGCAGAGGCCGCGGGTCGCGCGCGGCGGGGCGACGTTGTTCGCGCGCGGTCGGAGCCGATTGCTGGCTCGCGCGCGCTGGGCGGCAGTGAGCACCACGGGCGCAGCGGGGGGGTGCGGCGGCGAGTAGCAGCAGGGGGAGCTGCAGCCGGAGGCGGGCGCGGGGAACGGCGACCACGGGCGTGCGGGCACGCACACAACGCACAACCAAGGGAGTGCGGGCGCGCCGGGACAATGGCGGGGTGTGCGCGGTGCAGTTAGCTCGAGGGGGAGGACGAAGGATGGGGGCCTCACCGGGCCCTGTAGAGGTGCAAGAGTGTGCTCGGGGAGGGCCAGAGCTGCGGGGCGACGGCGAGTCGGGGTCGGGTCGGCAATGGAGATGAGGAAGACGGGGTGGCGTCGCGGCGTCGGCGAGGCGGGTGCAGTCCGGTTGGGAGGAAGGGGACGCGGCGATGGCGGGGCAGCGTCAGGCTGCTTCGGGTCCTCGTGCGGCGGCGGTGGTTGACAACGGCGGGTGGTGATGGTGACGGCGATTGGGGCCGGGATCGCTCCCCATCCCGATCCAGATCGGGAACGAGAGGAGGGGGAGAGGCGAGCGAGTGGGGGAAGTGGGGGGGGCTAGGTGGTTAGGGTTTCGGGTGGAGTGGGGGGATAAGGACGAGTGGGGTGGCCGGTTGGGCCAGCCATGCGACCTGGTGGCCATCTGGGCCACGGCCCAGCAGGGAGGGGTTCCCTCTCTTTTTTTTGTTTTGTTAGTTTCTGTTTTTATTCATTTGTATTTTCTTTTCTTTTATTTATTTACTTTTCTGTTTTCTTTTAATTTCTCATTTGTAGTAGTTTTATAAATTATAAAAGCAGTCACTAATTTAGTGTTAATAATTATGCTACTGTCCCATTAACTTAGGGGCAACTAAATAAACAGTTTATTATTTTATAAAATGCAAAAGACATTTATTTCATTGTTTTACCTATTGTTTTAATTATTCAAATGCATCTAAATTTTCTATAAGAATGTGATGTCTTCACCTCAATTAGTTAGGGATTATTTGCCACATGATGAACAATTTAGTTTTAAAGTTTGAAAACTTTTACTGTTTGCCTATATTTTAAATTTGAATTTGAATCGCTTTTGAACTAACTCAAGTTTATCAACAGTAACCGAGGTGGCGTGGTATCCTTAGCAGAGGGTTACTGTAGCTTAATTACCCGGGTGTCCTACGGGTTCGAGAACTATGTAGACATGACCAAGACACATCTCCGATCAATAACCAATAGCGGAACCTGGATGCTCATATTGGTTCCCACATATTCTACGAAGATCTTTATCGGTCAAACCGCAATGACAACGTACGTCATTCCCTTTGTCATCGGTATGTTACTTGCCCGAGATTCGATCATCGGTATCTTCATACCTAGTTCAATCTCGTTACCGGCAAGTCTCTTTACTCGTTCCATAATGCATCATCCCGCAACTAACTCATTAGTTACATCGCTTGAAAGGCTTATTATGATGTGCATTACTGAGAGGGCCCAGAGATGCCTCTCCGATACTCGGAGTGACAAATCCTAATCTTGATCTATGCCAACCCAACAAACACCTTCGGAGATACCTATAGAGCATCTTTATAATCACCCAGTTACATTGTGACGTTTGATAGCACACAAGGTATTCCTCCGGTATTCGGGAGTTGCATAATCTCATAGTCAAAGGAATATGTATAAGTCATGAAGAAAGCAATAGCAATAAAACTTAACGATCATTATGCTAAGCTAACGGGTGGGTCTTTTCCATCACATCATTCTCCTAATGATGTGATCCTGTTCAAATGACAACACATGTCTATGGTCGGGAAACTTAACCATCTTTGATTAACGAGCTAGTAAAGTAGAGGCATACTAGGGACACTTTGTTTTGTCTATGTATTCACACATGTATCAAGTTTCCGATTAATACAATTCTAGCATGAATAATAAACATTTATCATGATATAAGGAAATATAAATAACAACTTTATTATTGCCTCTAGGGCATATTTCCTTCATTTGAGGCAAGGGAACCCTCTATCCCCTATGATCTTCATCTTGATCATGGTACCACTGCAGCGGATGTTTGACCTTGCTGCTACTAGGGGAATTCTAACCCCTCTTGGAGGAGGGGTATGAAACATCGACTGTCCATGTTCGTTGATGATGTCATGATCTTCATCAAGCCAAATGATCAAGACCTACATGCTTGTACATCACTTCTTCAGATCATCAGTGAGGCTTCAGGACTTCATGTCAATCTCAACAAGAATGTTGCATATCTGTTTCGTTGCTTGATGGAAATTATGGAGAGAGTGGAGAGGATTCTTGGCTGCCCGAGTGGTACCTTTTCATGCAAGTACCCTGGCTTACCACTCACCACCTGCAAGCAATCAACTGCTCAACTATCGGGCCTGGTGGACCAGCTTGTAGGAGCCCTGCCAAAGTGGAAGGTTGCTACGATGCCCAAGAGTGGGCGTCTTCTTGTACAGTTTGTACTCTATGCCATCCCGATATATGCTATGCTTGCATTGGACATACAACAGAAGACTATCACGGCCATGAACAAGATTTGTTGTGTCTTTCTTTGGTGCGCAAAGGCTCATGTAAATGGTGCACATTGTGTTGTGGCGTGGAAATCGGCGTGTGCACCTAAGTAGGCAGGATAAAACTCATAGGTTGTGACAAGTGCCGGACATGCAACACGCCACTTTTCACAATCTAAGGAGGTGAGTGATATTTGAAAGGAGTACTCCTTAATTAGTGATTTCGAGGTCCTCCAGGGTAAAACCATATGACACATTAAGCGCCTATGCGACAATGTTTTGGGGCAGGGAAGTGATACCCATAGCTGAGTTCACGTGGAAGTCCAAGACCCCTCTCTAGTGTAGGTCCTTCACGTGGCTAGCACTACAGAATAGGTGTTGGACATTTGACCGCCTCACAGGGCGGGGACTAGATCATTAGGACGCTTGTCCTTTTTGTGATCAAGATGAGGAGACCATAAATCACATCCTGCTAGACAACGTGTTTACATGAGAGATTTAGAACGTTGCTTGCCGGGCTTTGGGCAAACAAGAGTGGATACCATCAAGGGGAGAGACTCGTGAAATGGTGCCAAGGCAAGATTGGCACGAGGCAAAGCAAGAAGGATGCGTGAGCAATCATTATACTTGTAACATGGGAGCTATGGAAACATCGCAATGCTATTGTGTTTGATGGGGCAACCCGGTCAAAGAACCATGTAATTACTAGGGTCAAGGGTGAAGGAAGGATGTGGAAGCAAGCTGGGATCCTTAAAGGAGAGGTGAACACCTTCCTAGGGCATTGATAATGTGGGATAGCAAGAGGAGTTAGGCTCTTAGGTGAAGTGTAGCGTGGGTGGAGTTGGTTTCATGTAATATATAACATTAATGTGGAGGGGCTCTTTACCCGCGTCCTCTTTAATACTCGTGCGTATTAAAAAATAATGAATAATATGGTTGGAGCGGCAGGACATACAGAAGGTAGTCGGCTTCTGTCCATGGACACAACTGAACACGTCCGTGCATATATTGGGGCTCATATTAGCCAGTCCTCTAGAATGCTCGCCGCACGCTGACCGTTGGATTTCATTTCTTTTTCTTTGCAGCGTGTCAACGCAGATGTATGCATGCAGCAGCCTTTTGGTGAACGTGGCGCGCAGCGGTGGTAAGCTTTTTGTTAATTCCAAGGTAGAAGATCTTCCGGCCGCTGCTGTATCTCTTTTTCCCGTCACATGCATCTCTGCAGTATCATGGCCAAAACATGATGGAGAGAGAGAGAGAGAGTCTGGCGAGTTGCCACTTGGCTCGACAGCACAGTCTGGAGCGCTGCCACTACGCTACACCCGTGTGCTCAGACGTGCAGATGCATGCGTGCATGCACATCACATGGATGCGTTGCATTGTATCCCAAATAGGCAACGCCCGCTGTCTTATCGTAGTGGTGGAGCCAGGGATTAACTGAGTTGAAGTTTTAATAAGAAAGCAAAATGTACTAATACATGCATTTTTTCCTCAAATCTGAGAGGTTGAGTGCAAAAGACAAACACATACTGTCTATATGTGTTGCATGACGAGGAAGCCATGGCTCCTCTTTCGTCGAGAGGATTTTTGCAGAAAATCTTAGGATTTAATTCTCTTAAAATAATTTTGCTTGGATTGTTTAATCCCCAAGAATGGATTGTATTGAAGCTTCATCTATTTTTGGACTCAAACATCTTAACCCCCCCCCCCCTAAAGTGTGACGAGCAAACAAACTTATGTGCAAATCAAATCTAACATGCCAACCTAACTTCAGAGTTTATCTTATCTTTGAAGTAAGCCAGGATTTCCACCCCCGCGTCGTCCTCCCAGGGCGACACGGCGGAAACCCTTGCCGCCGCCGTAAGGCCTCCCCTCCTCCGGCTCCAGCATCGCCGTCGCTGGAGGGCAGGCTGGTGAAGCCGCGCCGGGCCCCGTGATGGCGGAGGCGGCGCGGAACAACCTCCCTCGCACGCGGCGCACCACCACCACATCCCTGCCACCCAAGATCCAGATGCAGCGCTCCCCCACCCCTCCTCTGGCTGATGCCCCTACCGGTCCGGCGGGCGGCGGGCCCTGGAGGCATCCTGGACGCTCCTCCCCTAGGCCCCGGCGCCTCAACCCAGCCTGGCCTTGCTGTTGGTGTCGTTGTTGGGCTGGGGCTGGTGTGGTGCTGTGTCTGGTTGTGCCTAGGCCTTGTGTGGCCGGTCCTCGTCTCCGGTGGCGCTCCTCCCGCCCTCGTGCTGCAGTGATGACTCCGACGTGGTGGCATGTTGAGGTCACTGGCAGAGCTACGTGAGGGCCAAACCAGGCCATGGCCCGCCCTACTTTTCTGCAAAAATACACATTTGTAACTAGGCCCAGGCCATGCACTACAACACATGCCAGGTGCAGCACAGGTTCAGTTTGGCCCGCCCAACATTCTGTGTGTAGCTCCGCCACCGGTTGAGGTTATGGTTGTTGTATCCCTAGCGGCGGTTGCCTTTGGCGGCGTGCCGACCTGGTGTCATGGTGGGCGAGTTGCACCCTGTAGTGGGTTTTCTGGCGCTGCTTCGGCCCCCCTGGCCTCAGACTTATGGTTTTCGATGTCCATGGCTTGACGGCGTCTCTACCGGCGCGACAACGTACCCATCGATGAAGTACTTGCATCTATTCCATCTTACTTTGTTCGTCGGTGTCCTCGGCTATGACCCCGACATCTTGGATCTGTGTTCCTCCGGTTCCTAGCCTGCTGGTATCGCCAGTTGCCGATGATTCCCCTACGTAAATTTTTCTCTGCCTCGTCACCTCTCCGACCCTACATACCTCCACACCTCACCTTGAGCAGGATCCAATGCTCGCGTGTTTGATGGCGCCTAGTGCCACCCTCCGGCAGTAGGTGCAATCCCACTAACCCCCTTCTCAATGTGGCAGTTTCGACTAGCGGTGGCTTTCTCATCCTATAGTCCTGATTCGGCGGCTATGCGAATGCTTAGACTCATTGCAGTGCTAGTAGTGGTGTCACTCACGGGTCTCGTTTTCCCTTCTTGAAAGTGCTGACATGGCCTTCATCCGCGCCCCTCTTCGAGCTCAGGGAAAACCCTAGGTTTGGTTCTTCGATCGGATGGCGACGACGTCACAGTGTCGCTCTCCTTCATGAAGGCGCCATCTTATTCGCTTGCGGTGTCCCCAGTGATGACTTTGGCGATGTAGGATACACTCCTTGTTCGCTATGCCTCTCTTGTTGCATCTTGGTGGGTTTAGCTATGTGTATCCTTTATTTCCGGGTCAAGCATCCATTGTTCCTCTACTCCGGGCACCATGTTCACACCTCCTTGTGTTTGTGTCATATGTTGTACCCAACTTTGTATCCATTCTAATTCCTTCTATCAATGAAAGATATGCGAGCTTTGTGTTTTCACGAAAAACTTTAGAGTGTATTATTTTCTATTCCAACTTTGCAAGATATGTAGTTATCCTAAATCTTCTGTTGAAGATATCGAATTAAGTGAGTTCTAAAAAACACATACTCTACATATAAGTGTACAAATTGAGGAGATGATGAAGGAATTGAAAGATGAAATACTTTCTCGCATATATCTTGGAAAATACACGGTTTTCCTAATTCCCATCTTCTGTTGAAGAGATTGAGTTAAGTGATTTTCTGACATCATGGCCCGACAAAGTATGTAATAATATTTGGGAAGACATGAAAGAGAACATCTTCCACGCATCTTGTTGAAATATAGGTGAGTTTTAGGCCCATCAAACAATTTTAGAAAATCTCTAAGGGCCCATGTAGGTGTCATGACAAGGTGGTGGGAAGTTTAGTCCTGTCTTACAAGCGGAGGAGAGTTGAGACCCCTTTATAAGGCTTCTCTCCCATATGCTATTGGAGCTTGAGAAGAGGAGTGTCCCACGAGCTTCTCCTCCGCCGCCCGCAACGCCTCGCCCCCACGTGCCGTGTTTCATGATCAAGCACGAGCTCACACTTATGTCATGCATGCGCTTAATTTTTGCCGGTTAAAAATGGATAATTATTTGGCCATTAATTTAAGTCAATAATGGACGCGCCACGAATCTGAGACTCGGTTCGTGAGTTGTTGCCAACTCACACGTGGGTCCAGTCCATGTATCCCTAAACGATCTCGCCTATATATTGGAGGCATCGGCAACCCTAGCCGCAACCCAAATCAGGTCACATCTGCCTCCTCGCGCACATAGCCTACCACTGCTCTGCTCACTGTTGCTGCCTCTGACGACCCCATCCCGTCTACTGCATGCACGGTTATACGGGAGAGTAGGCCTTGGGAACCCCGTCCTTTGCGATCCTGCACCGGGAGAATGGCAATTAGGTTCTTGTGGAGCGTCTCCGACGCGATTGCTCTCATCGTTGTTCATCTTTGTATGCTACTTCAACTACATCCTCACCGTCTTCATCGTCATCATCTCTACTGAAGCCAACAGGAACATTGTTGCTGCTGAGAAGAAGGATGCCGAGGGGGCTGTCACCGCGGTTGCCACCACGACTTCGAACTGGCCATTTGAAGGGTATAACTTGTTTATCCATTTCCTATTCATTAATGTTTTTACATGGATTATTGTTTGCTATTTTATTTGCGTAGTACGAGTTTGCATGGTTAGTTGTCAGTACGAGATTAATACTATCAACACCATGTTTATGATTTACTTCTGGATTAGATTAATAAAAATGTTAATTTGCTCAACAATCCAAAAACCTAATATTTGTAGGCAATTCTCGGTTCATGGCTTTGTTGCTGCACCGAAACCGACCCCGTTTATGGGGATGTACTTTAAGCGTTGGCAGACCAAAACTACTTTGTGGCTCAAAGTGATGAATGTGTTATGGGTCGTTAGTGATGCTCCCGAAGGAGGACACTATCATCTTTGTTTGAGCCATTTTGAGTGTGATCAAACACAAGCTAGTTGACACATATTTACATATGCGAGTTACCAGGAATTGTGGGATGCGCTCGAAGCAAAATTCAGCACAACTGATGTTGGAAGCGAGATGTATGCCATGGAGTGGTTCCGTGATTACATAATGGTTGAGGACCACTCCGTATTTGACCAGGCTCATGGGATATAATGCATCGTTAAGGAGATCAAGCTTCTTAAGTGTGAGTTATAGGGCAAGTTTGTCGCGGGTTGCATATTTGCTAAGTTGCTTCCTTCCTGGAGGAGCTTTGCTACCACTCTGAAACATCAGAGATGTGAATTCTCAGTAGAGGATGTCATCGATCATCTGAGTGTTGAGCAGAACTCGAGAGCAAAGGATTCGCTCAGTAAGAGGGCCAAGGGAACTTTTGTAGCCAATATTGTACAAAAGAACTTCCACGAGTTCGAGGGAAAGAAAGGGTCCAACAGAATACTGATTTCAAGAAGAAGGGTAAGAAGAACTTCAAGAAGGACAAGAAGAAAGATGGTTGTTTTACTTGTGGTTCAGAGGAACATTGGGCCAACAAGTGCCGAGACAAGTACAAGATGCCAGGATAAGACTCCAAGTCTGTCAACATGATTATGAGCAACAATGATAATGGGGCACCTGGGTATGGTAATCCATTTACTGTATTGTCGGTTCGTCAGTCCATTGGTTGGTAGGTTGACATATGTGGAACTATTCATGTGTGCGTGTGTGTGCGCGCTCTGATGTTTCGTTGTTCTATTCTTACCATGACACGTGATACGGGCCGTACTGATGGGGAATGGCGCGAGTGCTTCTGTTCATGGTATTGGTACTTTGGGGAAGGCTCGTGTACCTAAAGAATGTGCAACATGTCTCCGCCATCGAGAAGAATCTCGTTAGTGGATCCCTTCTCTATGACGAAGGATTTAAGTTGGTCTTTGAATCTAATAAAGCAGTTGTTTCAAAATATGTACGATTTGTTGAAAAAGGTTATGAATGAGGATGTTTGTCCCGCCTTTCTGTCGTGGACTTTTGTAATAAAATCGTGAACCATATTCATATTAGTGTTAATGAACACAAAGTTTGGCATTCACATCTTTGTCACATTAATTTCGGTAGTATGACATGGCTAGCTAAGTTGAATCTAATCCCGAGTTTCACTTTAGCCAAAGGTTCTAAGTGGCATTCATGTTGCAAGCAAAGCAACCTCGCAAGATCCACAAGGCCGCGAAGGAGAGACACTTGGCACCACTAGAACTCATATATTCTGATCTTTATGAGATGAATGGTGTGCTGAATAAAGGTGGAAAGATATACTTCATGATGTTGATAGATGATTCCACTAGATACTACTATGTGTATATGTTAAACACTAAAAATGAGGCTCTACACTAATTTAAAATCTATAAGGAAGAAGTTTTGAATCAACTTGAAAGGAAAATTAAACAAGTCTTATTAGATAGTGGCGGAGAGTATTTCTCGATTTTGATTCTTTCTATGCAAATATGGTATTATTCATGAGAGTAAGCCTCCCTATTCACCCCAGTCAAACGGGGTTGCCGAATGAAAAAATCATACTCTAACAGATTTGGTTAAGGCCATGTTAGATAAATCGGGTTTATCCAACGCATGGTGGGGGGAGGCTATACTGATATCGTGTCATGTCCTGAATAAAGTTACCACAAAAGATAACGAGATCACTCTCTATGAGCAATTGGAGAAGATAAGAACTAAACTCTCTTACTTACATACCTGGGGTTGTTTGGCAAAAGTCAATGTGCCGACCCCCAAGAAGCTTAAGCTGGGAACAAAGACTGTGGACTGCGTTAATTTGGGCTACGCAAAGAATAATGTTGGCTATAGATTTTTAGTAGTGAAATCCGAGGTAGCTGAAGTGAAGGTTGATATAATTATGGAGTCTAAAGATGCTACATTCTTTGAGAATATTTTGCCTATGAGAGATATCAAAACACTTCTAGACATGAATCTGAGGAGACTCCTGAGCGTGTCATTCGTATGAAATATTATGAACAAAGACAAACTGGAAATCATGTGGAGGATGACATGGAAGCTATTGGTAGGGGAAAGAGACAGAGGTCTGCAAAGTACTTTGGTGATGATTTACTTTTGTACCTTATGGATGACACTCTCACTTCTATTTCAGAAGCTTATGCATCTCCAGATGCTGACTATTGGAAGGATGCGGTCAGTAGCGATATGGATTTCATCATGGATAATGGGACATGGGAAATCATTGAACATCCTTATGCTCACAAACCATTGGGATGCAAGTGGGTGTTCAAAAAGAAGCTTAGGCCTGATGGTACGATTGAAAAGTACAAGGCTAGACCTGTGGCCAAGGATTATGCATAGAAAGAAGAATAAGATTTCTTCGAGACTTATTCACCTGTGCCCATACTGACCATCATTCGAGTGTTACTCCCGTTGACGGCCTCGCATGGTCTTCTCGTCCATCAGATGGACACTAAGACAACTTTCCTAAATGAAGAGCTAGACAAGGAAATCTACATGCAATAACCAGATGGCTTTGTAATAGATGGTTGGGAAGGAAAGGTGTGTAAGTTATTGGATCTTATATGGCCTGAAACAAGCACCTAAGCAATGGCATGAGAAGTTTGATAAAACTTTGACATCAGCTGCCTTTGTTGTTAATGAAGCTGACAAATGTGTATACTATTTTCATGGTGGGGGCAAAGAAGTTATATTGTGCTTGTATGTTGATGACATACTTATATTTGGAACCAACCTCAAAGCCATTGAGGAGGTTAAGGCTTTTCTATATCATACCTTGAGATGAAAGATCTTGGTGTGGCTGATTTTATCTTGCACATCAAGCTATTGCGAGATAATGACGGTGGGACCACACTTCGCAATCCCATTATGTTGAGAAGACTATTAGTCATCTTAGATATCCGTACTGCAAAACTTCTCTAGCACCATATGATCCTAATGTGCAAATTCAAAAGTTCGAAGGCACTGCTAAATATCAGTTGGGATAATCTCAAATTATTGGTTCAATCATGTACCTAGCTTGCACTACAAGGCCTCACATCATGTTTGATGTAAGCAAACTGAGCGGGTTTGTCACCAATCCGGGGTATGTACATTGACATGTTGTTGAAAGAGTTATGCGCTATTTGAAAGGTATTATGGGCCATGGACTTAACTATACCGGATACCTGTCGGTACTTGAAGGGTAAAGTGATACGAATTGGATCTCTGATGTTGGTGAGGTGAAGGCTACAAGTGGATATGTGTTCACACTTGGAGGTGGCGCTCTTTCATGGAAGTCTTGCAAGTAGATTATCTTAACGAAATCGACAATGGAAGCAGAACTAACAGGATTATATACATCCCGTGTCGAAGCAGAATGGCTTCGAGAGATTTTGATGGACTTGCCAGTGGTTGAAAAACAAAGCGACAATGGAAGCAGAAGTCACGGGATTATACACATCCCGTTTCGAAACAGAATGGCTTCGAGAGATTTTGATGGACTTGCCAGTGGTTGAAAAACCTGTTCCGACTATCCTTCTGAACCGTGAAAATCAAACAGATATTGTTAAGACAAAGAGTTCAAAGGACAACATGCAATCCACAAAGCACATAAGAAGGAGATTAAAATATGTTAGGCATGCAAGAGACTCTAGAGTGATAACATTGGATTATATCGAGTCGACTAAGAATCTTGTAGATCCCTTCACTAAAGGACTATAACATATTGTGATAGAGAATGCATCGAGGGAGAAGGGTATGATACTCACATGAATTAGCATGTCGATTACCTAACCTATGTGATCCCGTGAAGTAGGGTATGGAAAAACAAGCTACTGGTACCGAGGATAATAATGTAATATGCCACTCCGTTGAAAATGCAATACCCTCGAGAACTATATGGCAGGTTCACTTTTATCTTAATGTGTTTTGAGGCTTGTATAAGAAAGATATTATCCATAGAGCAATTTTTGGAAGAACACACCTATATGAGCTCGACTGCTGGTCACATTCTATGAGATAGGGTGATCTCTAATAAGCTCATGAATGGCCCGGAGCGTGGAGATAATATGTGAAGGAAATATGCCCTAGAGGCAATAATAAAGTTATTATTTATTTCCTCATATCATGATAAATGTTTATTATTCATTCTAGAATTGTATTAACCGGAAACATAATACATGTGTGAATACATAGACAAACAAAGTGTCACTAGTATGCCTCTACTTGACTAGCTCGTTGATAAAAGATGGTTGAGTTTCCTAGCCACCGACACGAGTTGTCATTTGATTAACGGGATCACATCATTAGGAGAATGATGTGATTGACTTGACCCATTCCGTTAGCTTAGCACTTGATCGTTTAGTTTATTGATATTGCTTTCTTCATGACTTATACATGTCCTTATGACTATGAGATTATGCAACTCCCGATTACCGGAGGAACACTTTGTGTGCTACCAAACGTCACAACGTAACTGGGTGATTATAAAGGTGCTCTACAGGTGTCTCCGATGGTACTTGTTGAGTTGGCATAGATCGAGATTGGGATTTGTCACTCTCATTGTTGGAGAGGTATCTCTGGGCCCTCTCGGTAATGCACATCACTATAAGCCTTGCAAGCAATGTGACTAATGAGTTAGTTACGGGATAATGCACTACGGAACGAGTAAAGAGACTTGCCGGTAACGAGATTGAGCTAGGTGTTGAGATACCAACGATCGAATCTCGGGCAAGTAACATACCGATGACAAAGGGAACAACGTATGTTGTTATGCGGTTTGACCGATAAAGATCTTCATAGAATATGTGGGAACCAATATGAGCATCCAGGTTCCGCTAATGGCTATTGACCGGAAATGTGTCTCGGTCATGTCTACATAGTTCTCGAACCCGTAGGGTCCGCACACTTAAAGTTTTGTGATGATCAGTATTATGAGTTTATATGTTTTGATGTACCGAAGGTAGTTCGGAGTCCCGGATATGATCACGGACATGACGAGGAGTCTCGAAATGGTCAAGACGTAAAGATCGATATGTTGGATGACTATGTTTGGACACCGGAACTGTTTCGGGAGGTTTCAGACATATACCGGAGTACCGGGGGGTTACCGGAACCCCCCGGGGAGTATATTGGGCCTAATGGGCCTTAGTGGAGAAGAAGAGGGGCGGCCAGGCTAGGCCGCGTGCCCCCTCCCCCTCTAGTCCGAATTGGACAAGGAGGCGGGGGCACCCCCCTTTCCTTCCCCTCTCTCTCCTCCTTCCCCCTTCTCCTACTCCTACTAGGAAAGGAGGAGTCCTACTCCCGGTGGGAGTAGGACTCCCCCCTTGGCGCGCCCTCCTCCTTGGCTAGCCGCCTCCCCCCTAGCTCCTTTATATACGGGTGCGGGGGGGGCACCCCAAGGACACAACAATTGATCATTGATCTTTTAGCCGTGTGCGGTGCCCCCCTCCACCATAATCCACCTCGGTCATATCGTACCGGTGCTTATGCGAAGCCCTACGTCGGTAGCTTCATCAACATCGTCACCACGCCGTCGTGCTGACGAAACTCTCCCTCGAGCTCTACTGGATCGTGAGTTCGTGGGACGTCACCGAGCTGAACATGTGCTGAACGCGGAGGTGTCGTACGTTCGGTACTGAGGATCGGTCGATCGTGCAGATGTACGACTACATCAACCTTGTTGTCATAACGCTTCTGCTTAGCGGTCTACGAGGGTAAGTGGACGACACTCTCCCCTCTCGTTGCTATGCATCACCATGATCTTGCGTGTGCGTAGGAATTTTTTTGAAACTACTATGTTCCCCAACAATGGCATCCGAGCCAGGTTTATGCGTAGATGTTATATGCACGAGTAGAACACAAGTGAGTTGTGGGTGATACAAGTCATACTGCTTACCAGCATGTCATACTTTGGTTCGGCGGTATTGTTGGATGAAGCGGTCCGGACCGACATTACACGTACGCTTATGCGAGACTGGTTCTACCGACGTGCTTTGCACACAGGTGGCTGGCAGGTGTCAGTTTCTCCAACTTTAGTTGAACCGAGTGTGGCTACGTCCGGTCCTTGAGAAGGTTAAAAAGCACTAACTTGACAAACTATAGTTGTTGTTTTGATGCATAGGTAAGAACGGTTCTTGCTTAGCCCGTAGCAGCCACGTAAAACTTGCAACAACAAAGTAGAGGACGTCTAACTTGTTTTTGCAGGGCATGTTGTGATGTGATATGGTCAAGACATGATGATACATTTATTGTATTAGATGATCATATTTTGTAACGGAGTTATTGGCAACTGGTAGGAGCCATATGGTTGTCGCTTTATTATATGCAATGCAATCGTCCTGTAATTGCTTTACTTTATCACTAAGCGGTAGCGATAGTCATAGAAGCAATAGTTGGCGAGACAACAACGATGCTACAATGGAGATCAAGGTGTCGCGCCGGTGACGATGGTGATCATGACGGTGCTTTGGAGATGGAGATCAAAGGCACAAGATGATGATGACCATATCATATCACTTGTATTGATTGCATGTGATGTTTATCCTTTATGCATCTTATTCTGCTTTGATTGACGGTAGCATTATAAGATGATCTCTCACTAAATTTCAAGGTATAAGTTTTCTCCCTGAGTATGCACCGTTGTGAAAGTTCGTCGTGCCGAGACACCACATGATGATCGGGTGTGATAAGCTCTATGTTCAAATACAACGGGTGTAAGACAGTTTTACACACGCAGAATACTCGGGTTAAACTTGACGAGCCTAGCATATGCAGATATGGCCTCCGGACACTGAGACCGAAAGGTCGAGTGTGAATCATATAGTAGATATGATCAACATAGTGATGTTCACCATTGAAAACTACTCCATCTCATGTGATGATCGGACATGGTTTAGTTGATTTGGATCACGTGATCACTTAGATGATTAGAGGGATGTCAATCTAAGTGGGAGTTCTTAAGTAATATGATTAGTTGAACTTTAATTTATCGTGAACTTAGTACCTGATAGTATTTTGCTTGTCTATGTTGTTGTAGATAGATGGCCCGTGTTGTTGTTCCGTTGAATTTTAATGCGTTCCTTGAGAAAGCAAAGTTGAAAGATGATGGTAGCAATTACACAGACTGGGTCCGTAACTTGAGGATTATCCTCATTGTTGCACAAAAGAATTACGTCCTGGAAGCACCGTTGGGTGCCAGGCGTGCTGCAGATGCAACTGACGATGTTAAGAACGTCTGACAGAGCAAAGCTGATGACTACTCGATAGTTCAGTGTGTCATGCTTTACGGCTTAGAACCGGGACTTCAACGACATTTTGAACGTCATGGAGCATATGAGATGTTCCAGGAGTTGAAGTTAATATTTCAAGCAAATGCCCAGATTGAGAGATATGAAGTCTCCAATAAGTTCTACAGCTGCAAAATGGAGGAGAATAGTTATGTCAGTGAACATATACTCAAAATGTCTGGGTATAACAATCACTTGATTCAACTGGGAGTTAATCTCCCAGATGATAGTGTCATTGACAGAATACTTCAATCACCGCCACCAAGCTACAAGAGCTTCGTGATGAACTATAATATGCAAGGGATGGATGAGACAATTCCCGAGCTCTTCGCAATGCTAAAGGCTGCGGAGGTAGAAATCAAGAAGGAGCATCGAGTGTTGATGGTCAACAAGACCACCAGTTTCAAGAAAAAAGGTAAAGGGAAGAAGAAGGGGAACTTCAAGAAGAACGTCAAACAAGTTGCTGCTCAGGAGAAGAAACCCAAGTATGGACCTAAGCCTGAGACTGAGTGCTTCTACTGCAAACAGACTGGTCACTAGAAGCGGAACTGCCCCAAGTATTTGGCGGATAAGAAAGATGGCAAGGTGAACAAAGGTATATGTGATATACATGTTATTGATGTGTACCATACTAATGCTCGCAGTAGCACCTAGGTATTTGATACTGGTTATGTTGCTAATATTTGCAACTCGAAACAGGGACTACGGATTAAGCGAAGATTGGCTAAGGACGAGGTGACGATGCACGTGGGAAATGGTTCCAAAGTCGATGTGATCGCGGTCGGCACGCTACCTCTACATCTACCTTTGGGATTAGTTTTAGACCTGAATAATTGTTATATTTGGTGCCAGCGTTAAGCATGAACATTATATCTGGTTCTTGTTTGATGCGAGACGGTTATTCATTTAAATAAGAGAATAACGGTTGTTCTATTTATATGAGTAATATCTTTTATGGTCATGCACCCTTGAAGAGTGGTCTATTTTTATTAAATCTCGATAGTAGTGATACACATATTCATAATATTGAAGCCAAAAGATGCAGAGTTGATAATGATAGTGCAACTTATTTGTGGCACTGCCGTTTAGGTCATATTGGTGTAAAGCGCATGAAGAAACTCCATACTGATGGACTTTTGGAATCACTTGATTATGAATCACTTGGTACTTGCGAACCATGCCTCATGGGCAAGCTGACTAAAACGCCGTTCTCCGGAACAATGCAGCGAGCAACAGATTTGTTGGAGATCATACATACTGATGTATGCAAACCAATGAATATTGAGGCTCGCGGCGGGTATCGTTATTTTCTCACCTTCACAGATGATTTGAGCAGACATGGGTATATCTACTTAATGAAACATAAGTCTGAAACATTTGAAAAGTTCAAAGAATTTCAGAGTGAAGTGGAAAATCATCGTAACAAGAAAATAAAATTTCTACGATCTGATCATGGAGGAGAATATTTGAGTTACGAGTTTGGTCTACATTTGAAATAATGCGGAATAGTTTCGCAACTCACGCCATCCGGAACACCACAACGAAATGGTGTGTCCGAACGTCCTAATCGTACTTTACTAGACATGGTGCGATCTATGATGTCTCTTAATGATTTACCGCTATCGTTTTGGGGTTATGCTTTAGAGACGGCTGCATTCACGTTAAATAGGGCACCATCGAAATCTGTTGAGACGACGCCTTATGAACTGTGGTTTGGCAAGAAACCAAAGTTGTCGTTTCTTAAAGTTTGGGGCTGCAATGCTTATGTGAAAAAACTTCAACCTAATAAGCTCGAACCCAAATTGGAGAAATGTGTCTTCATAGGATACCCAAAGGAAACTGTTGGGTACACCTTCTATCACAGATCTGAAGGCAAGACATTTGTTGCTAAAAATGGATCCTTTCTAGAGAAGGAGTTTCTCTCGAAAGAAGTGAGTGGGAGGAAAGTAGAACTTGATGAGGTAACTGTACCTGCTCCCTTATTGGAAAGTAGTTCATCACAGAAACCGGTTTCTGTAACACCTACACCAATTAGTGAGGAAGCTGATGATGTTGATCATGAATCTTCAAATCAAGTTACTACTGAACCTCGTAGGTCAACCAAAGTAAGATCCGCACCAGAGTGGTACGGTAATCCTATTCTGGAGGTCATGTTACTTGACCAAGGCGAACCTACAAACTATGAAGAAGTGATGGTGAGCCCAGATTCCGCAAAATGGCTTGAGGCCATGAAATCCGAGATGGGATCCATGTATGAGAACAAAGTGTGGACTTTGGTTGACTTGCCCGATATCGGCAAGCCATAGAAAATAATGGATCTTCAAGAAGAAGACTGACGCTGACGGTAATGTTACTGTCTACAAAGCTCGACTTGTTACGAAAGGTTTTCGACAAGTTCAAGGAGTTGACTACGATGAGACTTTCTCACCCGTAGCGATGCTTAAGTCTGTCCGAATTATTTTAGCAATTGCCGCATTTTATGATTATGAAATTTGGCAAATGGATGTCAAAACTGCATTCGTGAATGGATTTCTGGAAGAAGAGTTGTATATGATGCAACCTGAAGGTTTTGTCGATCCAAAGGGAGCTAAAAAAAGTGTGCAAGCTCCAGCGATCCATTTATGACTGGTGCAAGCCTCTCGGAGTTGGAATAAACGTTTTGATAGTGTGATCAAAGCTTATGGTTTTATACAAACTTTTGGAGAAGCCTGTATTTACAAGAAAGTGAGTGGGAGCTCTGTAGCATATCTAATATTATATGTGGATGACATATTGCTAATTGGAAATGATATAGAATTTCTGGATAGCATAAAAGGATACTTGAATAAGAGTTTTTCAATGAAAGACCTCGGTGAAGCTGCTTACATATTGGGCGTCAAGATCTATAGAGATAGATCAAGATGCTTAATTGGAATTTCACAAAGCACATACCTTGACAAAGTTTTGAAAAAGTTTAAAATGGATCAAGCAAAGAAAGGGTTCTTGCCTGTGTTACAAGGTGTGAATTTGAGTCAGACTCAATGCCTGACCACTTCAGAAGATAGAGAGAAAATTAAAAGTGTTCCCTATGCTTCAGCCATAGGCTCTATCATGTATGCAATGCTATGTACCAGACCTGATGCGTGCCTTGCTATTAGCTTAGAAGGGGGGTACCAAAGTAATCCAGGAATGGATCACTGGACAGTGGTCAAGAACATCCTGAAATACCTGAAAAGGACTAAGGATATGTTTCTCGTTTATGGGGGTGACAAAGAGCTCGTCGTAAATGGTTACGTTGATGCAAGCTTTGACAATGATCCGAACGATTCTAAATCGCAAACCGGACACGTGTTTACATTGAACGATGGAGCTGTCAGTTGGTGCAGTTCCAAACAAAGCGTCGTGGCAGGATCTACGTGTGAAGCGGAGTACATAGCTGCTTCGGAAGCAGCAAATGAAGGAGTCTGGATGAAGGAGTTCATATCCGATCTAGGTGTCATACCTAGTGCATCGGCTCCGATGAAAATCTTTTGTGACAATACTAGTGCAATTGCCTTGGCAAATGAGTCCAGATTTCACAAGAGAACCAAGCACATCAAGAGACGCTTCAATTTCATCCGGGATCAAGTTCAGGTGGGATACATAGAGATTTGTAAGATACATACGGATCTGAATGTTGCAGACCCATTGACTAAGCCTGTTCCACGAGCAAAACATGATCAACACCAACACTCCATGGGTATTAGAATCATTACTGTGTAATCTAGATTATTGACTCTAGTGCAAGTGGGAGACTGAAGGAAATATGCCCTAGAGGCAATAATAAAGTTATTATTTCCTCATATCATGATAATTTTTTATTATTCATGCTAGAATTGTATTAACCGGAAACATAATACGTGTGTGAATACATAGACAAACACAGTGTCACTAGTATGCCTCTACTTGACTAGCTCGTTGATCAAAGATGGTTGAGTTTCCTAGCCATAGACATGATTTGATTAACGGGATCACATCATTAGGAGAATGATGTGATTGACTTGACCCATTCCGTTAGCTTAGCACTTGATCGTCTAGTTTACTGATATTGCTTTCTTCATGACTTATACATGTTCCTATGACTATGAGATTATGCAACTCCCGATTACCGGAGGAACACTTTGAGTGCTACCAAACGTCACAACGTAACTGGGTGATTATAAAGGTGCTCTATAGGTGTCTCCGATGGTACTTGTTGAGTTGGCATAGATCGAGATTGGGATTTGTCACTCCGATTGTCGGAGAGGTATCTCTGGGCCCTCTCGGTAATGCACATCACTATAAGCCTTGCAAGCAATGTGACTAATGAGTTAGTTACGGGATGATGCACTACGGAACGAGTAAAGAGACTTGCTGGTAACGAGATTGAGCTAGGTATTGAGATACCGACGATCGAATCTCGGGCAAGTAACATACCGATGACAAAGGGAACAATGTATGTTGTTATGCGGTTTGACCGATAAAGATCTTCGTAGAATATGCGGGAACCAATATGAGCATCCAGATTCCGCTATTGGTTATTGACCGGAAATGTGTCTCGGTCATGTCTACATAGTTCTCGAACCCGTAGGGTCCGCACGCTTAAAGTTCTGTGACGATCTGTATTATGAGTTTATATGTTTTGATGTACCGAAGGTAGTTCGGAGTCCCGGATATGACCAAGGACATGACGAGGAGTCTCGAAATGGTCGAGACGTTAAGATCTATATATTGGATGACTATGTTCGGACACCGGAAGTGTTTCGGGAGGTTTCAGACATATACCGGAGTACCGGGGGGGGGGGGGGGTTACCGGAACCCCCCGAAGAGTATATTGGGCCTAATGGGCCTTAGTGGAGAAAAAGAGGGGCGGCCAGGGCAGGCCGCGTGCCCCCTCCCTCTCTAGTCCGAATTGGACAAGGAGGGGGGGCGGCGCCCCCCTTTCCTTCCCCTCTCTCTCCTCCTTCCCCTTCTCCTACTCCTACTAGGAAAGGAGGAGTCCTACTCCCAGTGGGAGTAGGACTCCCCCTTGGGGCGCCCTCCTCCTTGGTCGGCCGCCTTCCCCCTAGCTCCTTTATATACGGGGGCGGGGGGGGGGGGGGGCACCCCAAGGACACAACAATTGATCATTGATCTTTTAGCCGTGTGCGGTGCCCCCTCCACCATAATCCACCTCGGTCATATCGTAGCGGTGCTTAGGCGAAGCCCTGCATCGGTAGCTCCATCAACATTGTCACCACGTCATCGTGCTGACGAAACTCTCCCTCGAGCTCTACTGGATCGTGAGTTCGCGAGACGTCACTGAGCTGAACGTGTGCTGAACGCGGAGGTGCCGTACGTTCGGTACTGAGGATCGGTCGATCGTGAAGACGTACGACTACATCAACCACGTTGTCATAACGCTTCCGCTTAACGGTCTACGAGGGTACGTGGACGACACTCTCCCCTCTCGTTGCTATGCATTACCATGATCTTGCCTGTGCGTAGGATTTTTTTTGAAATTAGTACGTTCCCCAACAATATGCGCCACCCGAGTGGTTAATATTCGACGGCCTAGTACCTGTAAGAAATTTGGCGAAACTTCTTTACACCAAACCGACAATTCAAGGCATATTCCATTTGTTCGGTTGTGAAGAAGTGTAGTTATTTGCTCTAGGTTGATTTTCAGTTTAACTGGTCTTCCCTAAAAATACCGGTATATCAAAATAGTGTTTGAAACATAGAACAACACTATGGGCCTTCGAGATCTGGTGGGGTATTGTTGAAATATATGGTGAGCCCATATAGGTGTCATGACAAAGTGGTGGGAAGTTTAGTCCCACCTCACAAGTGGAGGAGATTTGAGACCCCATTATGAGGACATGTACAATGGTGGCATATGGATACAGATGCTCCATGACAAAAAGTAGCATGAGGCATCTATATTGATTCTCCCCCAATGCAAGCTACTACTAGTGGGCCTCACCAAATAATAAAAAGTAGACTCCCACTACACATGCATCCCTACTCTTTACTTCAACTTTCAGCTTTATGCATCGGTCCACTTTTTTTCTCCCCAAGCACCCGCCTCCTGCAGAGGATCCCACTGTTCCATCCGAACCTACTTCTTCTGACATCCGATTCTACATGGCGTATGAGGCATCACCCTAGGGCTATGCATTGTACATGCCCTAAGGGGGTTTCTCTTCCACATGCTCTTAGATCTTGAGAAGAGGAGTGGTCCCCGCGCACGACTCCTCCGCCGCCCGCCTCGACACGCATCACCCCCGCACGCGTTGTGTCTCGTGATCGAGCCGACCTCATCTGCGCACTTAAGTTTTGCCGGTCAAGAAGAGATGATTAATTGGCCATTAATTATCAGTCATTCCCAGCCCAACCCACACCTCCCTACCCAACCCCGCCCATATATTGGAGGCGTCAACAAGCCTAGCTACAACCTAGATCAGATCACATCTGCCTCCTCACGCTCACAACTTACCGTCGTTCCGCTGACTGTTGCTACCTCCGGCGACCCCATCCCGTCTACTGCGTGCACGGTTGTACAGGGGAGCAGACCTCCGGAACCCCACCATTTTGCGATCTTGCACTGGGAGAAGGGTGATTAGGTTTTTGGGAAGCGTCTCTCGGAAACGACTGCTCATTGTTGTTCATCTTCGTTCGCTCCTTTGGCTACATCCTCGTCGCCTTCGCCATCGTCATGTCTACTGAGGCCGAGAGGAACACTGTTGTTGCTGCTGAGAAGAAGAGCACCGAGAAGGCTGCCGCCGCGAATTCGAGCTGGCCAACTGGAGGGTATAACTTGTTTATTCCTCTCCCGTTCATTATTGTTTTCACCTTGCTTGCTACTTGCGTAGATGAATGTGCTCCTTGCATGGTTAGATATCAGCATGAGATTAATATTTTCAATGCCATGTTTATGATTTACTTCTGGATTCGACTAATAAAAAAATTGCTAATTTACTAAACACATCAACAAATTTCTTATACTAAGATTAATTGAGATCATCATGTGGATGACATGACAAAGAGCTTTGTTGTTCGTCCCTGCAAAACATACGTGTGGAGGAATGCGATTGAAATGTATAATAATTTGGTATTTCAAAACAATAAACGAGGCATATATCCTATAGATTGGGAAAAAAATCTTGTGTAAAAATAATTCTTGAAGAGGGCCAAAAAACAGAATTCATGGTTTTGCACAAACTGTCTTATTTATTGAGAATTTGTGGACACGTCACTCATAAATTTGATCTTTTTATGGTAGCAAAAGTAGAAAAATCCATAGTCCGAGCCCATTCTCAACATCCTATAAGAACTAAGACATCATCCCAAGGACCCTCAAAATACCTTCGGTGTCCAAGGATAATAGATTGATAAATCATGCTCAATAAGTGGTTTAGCCATCCGCTCTTTGGTTGTAGATAAGGTTGGAAAAGGATAATCACTTGTTTCTAAAACCAACATTCTTACAATTTACTTATGTAAGATCAAAGCCTCGCGCGAAAAGGGGAAGAGCTCCACTCCACCTTCCCTGTTTCTCCTGTAGGTGGATTACCCAAAGCCACATAATGTGATTCCAGCGCAGCACCTTTTGTTTTGAGACAGGAAACAAATAAGATTGTCCGTTGAAATGGTAGGTAAATCATCATTGTTAACTCGCAAAGAACGGTAAACCATCAAATCTCTCCTCTCTCTTTTTTGTTAGTCCAAGCCCATGAGCATTGTTCACTCGTGAAAGAATTGTTCCGTAGCAAGAGGAATCTTTGGCAGGCGGTGGATCCGCCTGTTCACGGTTCGTACATTTGTACCACACGGTGCCGCATTCCCAAACAAATCCACCAAGTCAACTGTTTACGGACCCTGTTTCTACGATGGAGACTAATTTTGCATCCCCCGGTTATTAACCTCTGAAGATTTTTCCTCCATGCCGGTACCACATTGGGTGCAAAAGTTCAGCAATATGAAAAAGCGAGCTACTACCACCAACCCATTATGAACTTCTCTGAAAAAATGTCAAGATGAAATGAAGTGAAATGGCGGTGGTACTTTTTGAGGACAGCCACAGGCACAGGCACGGCCACGGCCACCACCCCTCTCCCATCACTCATCAGTCCTGTCTGTCACTCGTCACAAGCGAGTAACGGTTAAGGCTCTGCCGCCGGTGCCTCCCCTTCCTGCCGGCTCCTGTTTCGCACAGCCATCCGCTCCGCTGCTCCCCAGAGGACACACCTCTCCTCTCTTCTCTCCTCTCCTCTCCTCTCCTCAAGGATGAAGCTCGCTCGCCCGCCGAGGATGAGATGAGAGGCTGGGCCACCACCAGCAGAGCAGAGGAACAAGAGCCCCGCCAACCACCACACCGCAAGCGAGACGACGAGGGGAGAGATGGGGAACTGCGGCACCCGGGAGGAGAATGCCGTCGTCGCCGCGCACGCGCAAGGTCCTTGCTTGTTCCTCCTTAGCCACCCTTCCCGACGCCGGGTTGGGGATTTCTCGCCGATGCTTGTTTTGGGGGCCGGCGGGTGCTGAGATCCGCGTTATGGAATTCCTGGTGGAATCGCCGGAAGAACGTTCTTTGCTTCGATTTTTGTGACGGCGTCCGGTTTATTAGGATCTTCCGCCTGCTGACTTGTGCGGGAAACTCGTTTTTTTTTTCTCTAGGGCTTGTTCCGAATCGGCACTGCGGAAGAGGGTTTTGATTGATTGAAATCTAAACTTTCGGCCTGACTAATATATCTTCTGTCATTCGAACGGGGGAGTTTGGTGTAGAATCTGCATTTTTTGCTCCAATTTTATCTTCTTTTTTGTTGAACTGTGGTGTCTTGAATCCCCATTTGATTTCCCTCCTCTGATATGAGTATCAACTTTTGTTCAACTGTGGTTTCTTGCCTCCTGCATTTGCTGCCCAAGTTGCCATCCATCTCTCCTTCCTCATCTTCTTGGTTCTTGTATCATAAATCCTGCTTCATTGAGCTCATTGGGAAAAAAATATTTACAGGCCCTTGCCCCAGTGGAACTGGAGGCTGCAGCAATCTCTGTGCTCCCTCCCTCACTCTGTACTGTTGACTTTCAGATTTTCAGAAAAAAGAAACCCATGATCCTGCACGTTGGGTTAACATAATCTCTTCTAGTACCAAGTTGCCTTTTTAAAAAGCAATCTGCAACTGTGTGGTAGATCTGGTGGTCCTCTTTACCCCTTGCTGTAACTAATTTGCGCGTGTGCAATCTTTTTTCTCTCTCTTGTACTCAGAAACATAGTCCAAGCCAGCATTCAATGGCCTGCTCTCATTTCACTTGTCTTCATGTTACTTTTACAGTTTACAGAGTTGCTAATGTAGAAAGTTGATGCGCTTGGAAATGAGACTTAACTGTCTTTCTTCTCTCTTTAATTATGCCTGTCAAAATAATAATATTGCTGATAATCCATTCCCTCTGTAATTTTCAAACTAATCACCTTGACTCGGCTCTACGTACTACATGAGTGAGTTCAAGATTTTTTTTTCTTGAATTCCATGCTTTATGATTTCTTTATAAAACTAAGTATTAGATCTATAATGCTTTACCCTTTTCAATGTGATAGTCTGTTTTTAGTTTATCCGACTGATGCATAAATGGCACTGACATGAACTTATTTTTCTGTCATTGCAATGGTATGTTTTCAGTTCAGCAAGTCCACTTGTTACAACAGTCCGACAAGAATGCTCCTGCAGATAGGACGCACACCCGCACCTCATCAGATGTGAGTGACCCTCCAACACCTAGGAAAATCGAAGATGCCAAGAACATTTCCATATACAACAATGTGATAGCATTCACGTTGTTTGAGCTTGAAACAATCACAAAGAGCTTTCGGGCCGATTATGTTCTTGGCGAAGGAGGCTTTGGGACTGTTTACAAGGGTTACATAGATGAGAATGTCAGGGTTGGCCTGAAATCATTGCCTGTTGCCGTCAAGGTGCTCAACAAAGAAGGACATCAAGGGCACAGAGAATGGCTTGTGAGTAACCAAATTATTCCGTTTTGTCATGCCCATTAGTGTTTACGATGTACATTGACATGCTGAAAATTAATAATTATCACAAGAACTATGATATATTTAGTTATGCATGTTATGTGTTGCAGCACCAGCACATAAGAAACCTTATTGAGAACTCCGTGCACATTTAATTTTCTTAATATCATGCAAATTAGCATGCCTGGTCAGGATAATTCTCTATAAGCTAAAATGAAAAAATGACAAAAAATATATTTTCTTTAGTATACATTTAATTGAGAGTAGTAGATGTATTACTGTAACTAATTTACTCAGAATGTGGAAACTGGAAAATTCGTAAGTTGAGAAAGGTTATTTTTATCGTGCATGTGAATCATATAAGCGTAGCCCCTGAGTCGTGCTTGCAGTTACTAAAATCATGCATTCGTTGTCGTGTATTGGATTTGGAAACATAATAGTGCTATGGTCAGCACAAGCAACAACACCAAGCAAAGAGACTGATTTCGTATGTACTCCCTCCGTCCCAAATTACTTGTCGCAAAAATGGATATATCTAGAACTAAAATACATCTAGATACATTCATTTCCATGACAAGTAATTCCGGACGGAGGGAGTAACTATGAAGAACGATGCCAGGGTTATCATATTGTTTTTTAGAAATCGTGTTCAATGGCTTTGGTCATATTATTACCCTGTTAAGTCATTTTGTTGTTTTTCTTTTGCTAAAAAGTTCTCAATGTGTTACTCATTTTTTATTTCTTTGTCAGACCGAGGTTAATTTCTTGGGGCAGCTAAGACATTCAAACCTAGTAAAGTTGATTGGATATTGCTGTGAAGATGACCACAGGCTGCTTGTCTATGAGTTCATGTTTCGAGGAAGTCTGGAAAACCACTTGTTTCGAAGTAATACATCTACTACTCTTGGCAGCTCACATGATATCATAAAAGAATTTCTGTGGCGCCATATCTTACATATATTCCCCCGATTCTTTGTCTAATGCCATCAACACCATCGCATGATGACCACATCGTGGACAATGAAAGTACATTAGTTTCTTGCCAGTATATCGGTGTGATGTAACTTTTCATTGCCATATAGCGTTAGGCATCTTTATACACTCATGCATGCAGTCAAGTGAGCAATGCCCAGTTCTCTGTATCTTCCCTGATCTAGAATAGCTTAATAAGTTCTGCTTGGCATATAAAATCAGCTTTCGGCTTGTTGGAAACAGATACTCTCAGTTCAGGATTTAACTGCCAGTGCTTCACTTCTGTAGCAGAAGCCTGAATCTGGTCTGTTTGTTGTATATTTGTTGAAAATTTATTTACGAGCTATATCCAAATTGCAAAAATTGCCTATTAGTTTATTCTTTCTCCTATTGTATGAGCTATATTTATATTTTGGGTTAAACTTGTATATGAAACAGCGAGAAAAAAATTGCTGACTCCTTCTCTTGTTTCCCCCCTCAGAGACAGCTACTCCGTTACCCTGGGCAACTAGGATGTCTATTGCACTGGGAGCTGCCAAAGGGTTGGCTTGTCTCCACAATGCTGAAAGGCCTGTTATCTACAGGGATTTCAAGACCTCAAATATTCTGCTGGACTCTGTTGAGTGTTCATACTTGGCTACTTGCCCATGCTTCTTTTTTTCTTCTCAGTCCTTTGCATATCCATCAGAAATACCTATCTGCTTGTGGTAATGACATTTGCCTCTTACTTACATTGCCACAGGATTATACTGCTAAACTGTCAGACTTTGGCCTGGCAAAAGCTGGCCCAGAAGGTGATGAGACCCATGTATCAACACGGGTGATGGGAACATACGGTTATGCCGCCCCTGAATATGTGATGACTGGTATTACCCTCATTTTCCAACAATTTCTTTGGTAAATAAATTCGCTTAATGATGCCATCATGCCATTACTGGCAAACTGTTTGGATATGAGCTTTTTGGTGTCATATTAGCCAGTCACCAGAGCAACTACATGATCTGAGATCACGCGCAAATATATCATGTATTGGTTTTATTTGGTGTGGAATAAAAATTTTACCTTGTAAAAAATATTTGTTGATGCGATACGAAAAATGCATGTAACTTTTTTTCTCCCTCCTCACAACCTCATGAATATACCTACCTGACAGGTCACTTGACTGCTAGAAGTGATGTCTACAGCTTTGGTGTGGTCCTTCTGGAGCTCCTGACAGGGCGGAAGTCCATCGACAAATCCCGGGCAAGCAGGGAGCACAGCCTGGTTGACTGGGTTCGCCCCAAGCTGAGCGACAAGAGGCGGCTTCACCAAATCATCGACCCAAAACTGGAGGGACAGTATTCAGTGAGAGCAGCTCACAAGGCCTGCAGCCTTGCATACTACTGTCTGAGCCAGAACCCCAAGGCCAGGCCCCTGATGAGCGATGTTGTAGAGACGCTCGAGCCATTGCAGAGTGGCGGTGGGAGTGATGGAGCCGTTGTTCAAGCCGGCGGCCTCCCTGACTATAGAGTTCGTCGCGGCCTGACCGGAAACAGCGTCCACTGCAGGGCCATTCCCAACCCCAAGTGCTCCCCTGCCGTGCCTGCGTGCAGGGTGAGGTGATACCAGCAGCTTCTGCAGTTTCAGGTTCATCCTACCTACTGCTGCAATAGGTCCAGTTGTACATTGCAAGCTTTTCCGATGTGTAAATTTGATCCGCGCGTGCCGCTGTTGTTTTTCGTTTCTGCTGCTTGTAAGGCCCCTCTAATTTTCGCGGGGGTGGCCTTAAGGTATCCTTGAACAGAGCGATCCCCGCCGAAACCGGCGGGTTTGAATCCCTGGAAATGAAATGCCGAACCAAGAGTGGTTGGTTGGCAAATGTTATGGAACTATGGAAGTTATGTCACATGTTGTAGCCTTTTCTTTTCCCGGTTATATCAGTCCTGGATTGCTTCATATGTTTCTCTCTCATATGATAAGCTGCTACGAAGAATTAGAGGATTTCTTGGTCATTTCCTTGTCTAAGAATTAGAGTATGTTTGCATGGTTTCTGATTGTCAGGCGATGGCTGTCCAACTAGCATCACCATAATAATCCTTCAGTATCATCAATTTGACCTGCCTTGCAACATAACCATCTTTTGTCAGCAGATATCTCCCACCCTGCTAGTGAACCTCTGTAATCAATGTGATCTACTAGTAGTTGTTTATGCAGATGGTTTGGGCTGGTTTGTTGATCGATAAAAGGGGAAACTAAAAAAATCTTGTTCAAGTGGCCGGTCATTCTCAATCAATTCAAGTGTAAATTAGTAAATTGGTGTGGTGCCATGGATCCGTGGTCGTTGTCACCATCATCGCTCCCATTACATTTACATGATCGTCGTGTGTGACGTGGATCAAGCCAGATAAGCTCTGCCAAACGAAAGTGATGTATCTACTCAAGCATAACAGTGGATAGACATTATCTATCCATCTATCTATCTTTATCTATACATGGATTTATGTTTCTTTTTCTTTTGAAGCCCAGAACCGTAGAAATTGTTCTACGGTATTTTCATATATTAAATAAATAAACTACTACATATTTACAAACAAAAAGAAAAACCAAACAAATGGCCTATCCAATACCAGCTCTAGGACCCCTCGAAAAAATATACCAGCTCTAGGAAACATAGGAATCAGATTAAGAGATCACAAAAAGAGACACCAACATCACAGATGGGTGTCAATCCAGCCTTCCAAACACCCTGCATTCTTGCTTTTTACTTTGTCTCAGAAGCATTAGATCTTGTTTAAGTAAATGTTTCCGGGTGTTTAACACTTGGCACTTCATTTCTATTTGTTTTTCCATTTCTCTGATTCCAAATATTCTAACATCCCAAAATTGTTATATCCATGGCTAATTGTTTTAGGGAAATCAAGAGAGGATTAAATTACTTCTTCAAAGATGGATATCCCTCTTCTTTTATTGGGCAATAAGGTCCCAGCCAGCTGTCCCGAGTGAATGTGCAATCCCAAAAGAGGTGCATTGAGGTCTCTTCAGCTTGTTCATTGTAGAAAACACAATCATAACACTCAAAGTAGAATGTCTTCTTTTTCAGCAAATTTCTAGTGTTGCTCTGTCATGCAGAAGCAGCCAAAAAAAAAGCCGTATATTTTATGCCATAGGAGTAGCAATTTTAAGTGAGATTTCCATCAAAAAGAGCTTTCTTTCATTTTTCGAGGCAGGCTGCTGGAGTAGTAAATTTCCCCGATCAACTTTACCCAAGGTAAATCTTCCATGTTAACTTTTTTATGGAGATTCTTGATGAGAACAGCTTCAATGTGCATTACATACCTTACCCCCCCCCCCCTCCACCTCCCTTCTGACTTTTAGGCTTACACACCTATCCCAAGCAGTAAGGGCAGGGCCTTTGTTGTCTTGTCCAAATTTTCTGCAGAGGAAATGTGTAAGGTATCTACTCCTTCCGTTCCTAAATATAAATCTTTTTAAAGATTTCAAATGGACTACTACATACGGATGTATATATGCATATTTTATAACGTAGATTCACTCATTTTGCTCCGTATGTAGTCACTTGTTAAAATCTCTACAAAGACCTATATTTAGGAACAATTTGAACAAGTGCCACTAATTGATTGACGTATCTAGAAATATGGATGCCCCAAACCACATGCCAAGCCATCCACGTATGTGACTAAAACTTGAAATGATGCGTGTGCTAACTGGTGGTGCACGAAAAGGAGATTGATTGAGACAATATTCCCCTGATAGAAAAGGACATTAACGATGCTTAGTACCATTGTAAAATCCGAGCTGCCAGCGAATTTTCGGAACCAGGGTACATACGTCTGATCCCCTTCTTAATTTAGCAAAAAAATCACTTATATAAGTTGTAAAAAAGTGGAACCTGCCTATAGAAAAGGGGAAGAACCCGCCTTTGTAAATTATGATTAAAAAATGTGACCATTTTTTAGCTACGTAAAATCTACAAAATGAGTAATTGTACATATTGTACAATACGAAAGCTATATATCTTACTGCAAAAATAAGAAATACATCTTATGGCTTTCAGTAACTTGTAAATGATCCTTTCGTGCACCAAATTTGCATGAATATGTTTCTACCTATTCTCCACAAGTCTTTTCAAACTCAAAAGAAGTGGTTTTGCCAAATTCTAAAGATAAATCAATATAAACTGAGATTCATTTAATTTTCCCTTAATTATACATGATTTTTGTTTCTTTTCTTGTTTACACCTTTGATGACGGTGACAATTTTTTGTTTTCATTTTCCATTGAAAAAAAAGGTCAAAACCTCTTTGCCTCTGCATTCTCAAAAGCAGACATTCACTAAAATAAAAAATATATGCAAGATATCAAGGCCAAGCATCTACCAATAAGCATAGTACATGGCGTGTACACCATTGACAGAATGACACAAAAATGAGACAAGAAAAAGACTACAACTGCGTCGTTTTTCTTCGCCAGCAAAGCCTTGAAGAAGAAGGTGCGCCATCATGCACACATCGTCGGGTCCAACCTAGAAAGGTAAGAACAAGAATCTTCATCCTAGATGTCAGATCCAGCCAATAACGATTAGAGCTTCAGCAAAAGAACAACACCTTGAACAATAGACGACATAAGTAGTGTTGCTGGCGGGTCCAATCAACATTTCTGAATTTACCATATTTCGAATGTTCTTCGTGGCAAATTGAATGGCACTTTTTTTAAATCTAAAAGTTCCTAACAGTAGAGACTATCTTTGTACTGAAAATGGATGTATGTTTATTCGTATGAATGCGACTTTAATCGGGCAAATCAATACGTGGTAGTACTTACAAAATAGGAAGATATTCCCCTTCATTGACGCAATGAAACATCAGTCGCTCTCATTAACTGGCACGCACAACGGCTGCTCGATCAATTGCTTCATGGCCATATAACTTTCCGAAACGTTGCACCTTTCAGCCTTTGTTCATATTCCATTTTGTTTCCTCCTTTATGGATCGATGTTTTAGTTCCAGAAGCTTCATCAACCTGCCTGTAATACATAACTCAATTGTTGTGCGTGTACACACACTATTGCATTTCTAGAAACATCGATTACAATGTAGATATACACATGCATACAACCAACTCGGTGGGCGACGGGCGAGCGTCCCCGGCGCTGCAAATCCTGCCAGAACCTCCGCCGCCCCTCTCGACAGCCGATGGGGGTGGATCGGGGGCCAACGGGAGGGGGTGTTCCCCACCGCCGCGCCGCACGGCAGACCTGCCTTGCGGGGAGGTGTTTCCGCCGCCGCCGCATCTGCGGTTGTCGCCGGATCCGCTGCTTCCGGATGATCTGCAGCCGGCGCTCGTGGTTGTTTCTGCAGCGGCGCCTGATCTACTCCCTTCCCCGCTTTCCCCTCGAGATCCCTCAATGGCGGATCGGGATTGGGACTTTTTGCATCCTACGAAATGGTATGTGCGTTTTCAAGATGATAGGGAGGCGGGGCGATGGATCAATGGCTCGATCTACTCGCATCCGTCTCGTTGGATGACGATCCGGGACGAAGATGGAGATATTTTGGCCGGACGACATCTCAACGTTGATGAAGAGCTTGCGATCGGTAAGCGTTTAATAATCGATTCTTTCCATATCGAGGTTCTTGAGTGTGTGCAGACACCCATGGATTGCGATGAGCAACTCAATGTAGTGGATCTTACGGAGGACGCCGAAGGACCCAAGCCTACGCAGTGGGTTGGAGGACGTTTCTGGATTCTTGCTGATGAAGATGAAGACGATGATGATCCACCGGGAACGATGGTTTGGCCACCAACTACGCTTGGCGTGGCTACGTCTACCTCGGTGCCTAAACCCTTGGTGAGTAGTAAGAAATCTGTCTCGTTCGGTACTCCGGTTCCTTCGCAGAAATCGAAAGTGAAACCATGGAGTGGACCTTTGCCGAAGGAGGGGCCGCCGGCTATCACTTTGTTTGATTTTTTTTCGTCCCAAGTGCTGGACGAGAGTGACTCGGAGAAAGAAGAAAGGCGGTCGTGTGGTGTCACAACGATCGCCGGCGGTGGCCGCTGCGTGTGACATTCGGGCGGCCAGATCTGAGCATTTGAATGCTCTGTTGGGTACAGGTGGGCCGCCTGAGAGTGCTCGCGATGCGGGCCTGGCTAGTACTGGGCTAGAGGCCCAGGGGGCTGGCCAGGATTGCGTAGCGACGGGTGTGGGCGACGTGCATGAAGTGGCCTCGGACCGATCGCCCCTGCATGCACGAGCTTCCCCCCCCCTCTATCTTCGTTGCCGCTAGGGTTCGCCGTCGCGGGAAGGTCGGTTTCCCTTCGGCTTCCTTGCGTCGTTTCTCCCCAGCTCGCGCCGGCGTTGGACGGCACCCGTCACCTGGATCTCGTCCGGCGGAGATGCCGCCCAAGCCACATCCGCCGCGGGTTGCGCCGGTGGTGAGGAACCCAACCGGGGCCGCGGGGGCTTCCGCTCCTCCGGCTGCGACTGCTGCAGCGCCTCCCTCACAGGTCGTTCCACCGCCGCCTCGGGGAGCGCCTCCTCCGCCTCCGGCTAGGGTGGCCCAGCCGCCTAAGGCCGCGCCTCCTCCGCCTCCCCAGCCTAGGGCTGCGCCACCACCGCCGCCAAGGGTCGAGCCGCAGCCGACCTAACGGCCGTGGCCGAGGCAGATGGCGGGTGGACGCGGTGGCACTGGCCCTGGCACGAACGGCCGTGGGGCGGGGGCGTCGGCGGGGGATGATCGTAATCCTCCGCGAGGACAGTGTGGCGATGATGGATATGATGCTTATGGCTCTGGGCTGCATCGGGGCTCTTCGTCTACCGGCGGTGGCCGTGGTTATGCATGGGTGGATGACGGCAATGCCAACCGGGGTTTCCAAGGACCGCCCGGCAACTTTGTGGAGGGTGCGGTTGGCCCCAATAACCGCTCTTTCCGGGGTCGTTTCCGCGGAGGGCGGGGCGGGAACAGACGTTTCTATCAGCCAAGGCATCCGAAGACTACGGTTGAGACGGAGGTGGCTGACGGTGGATCGAATCTACCGCAGGTGGCGGTGGAGACGGTTCAGGCTCTGGCCGAAGTTACGTTGCCGGAACCCATGCAGACCGGTGATTTTGCTTCTGAGCATGGTACGGACAAATCTGAGGCTGACAAGTTGTCCAAGTGGGCGGCAAAGAAGAAGAAGCTCACTTGTTTTCGCTGTGGTGACACGGGACACTTTATGGCTGAGTGCACTGCGGAATTATGTGACCTGTGCCGGAAACCTAAGCATACCGCTGCCGAGTGTCCGCTTATGCTTGGGCCTAAGCCTTCTGTTCAGATTTACGGGGTCTGCTGCTCGGAGTTGATGTTCTTCGAGTCTCCCAGAGTGGCACCTTTGGCACCAGCGGTAGAGACTTCTTTCCCAGGGTGGTGAAGGTAGTTCATGGACCGTTGACCGAGGCGCAAATTATTCAGCAGCTGCGGGAACTCGCTCCGGGTAATTTTCAGTGGTCGTTGCTCAAGCTTAATGATACTTCTTACAAAGTTGATTTTCCGTCTAAGGAGGATCAGGTGCGAATCCTCAAGTTCGGTATGAGAAGGGTTATAGGCACTAGTTTTGTGTTGCAGTTTGATGAGTGGAAAAAGAAGGAGCCGCAGGGCACGCCGTTGAGGCAGATTTGGGTTTGTTTCTCCGGGGCACCATCTGATCCCTTGGATAGCTTCTTGGTGACGTGGAGTTTGGGGTCTTTGATCGGCAAGACTGAACAGGTGGATATGCCATTCACTCGGGCCAACGGGGTGGCGCGTTTACTTGTCAGCGTTGCTAATATTGAGTTCTTGCCGAACGTGGTGCCTTGGACATACGATGGTGTTATGTGTTAGCTGGACGTTTTGTATGAGGATCCTATTTTGTTCGATGAGTTTGAGGATGATAACCCTATGGACACGACTGAGGGAGGAGGTGCCCCGGGGAACCAGGATGATTCGGCTATGGGTGGTGAAGACGGGGCCAAGGGTCCGGTAGGTCCGTCTGAGTCTACTGATATTGCTCCTGCTAGGTCTTCTGGGGTTGCTCCGACGTCTACTTTGCAGCTTGGGTCCTTGGGACCGTTCTCTGCTCCACCTCGGCCACGGGGTGTATTTCCGGGTTCCGTGGATCCCGTGGCTCCTCTTTGTGCGTCGGCGGCTCTTGAGTTGGGAGTTACCGAGGGGCAGGTGGCCCTTCCCACGACTCCTACCTCGCTGATGACTACCGTGGATGGTGCTGCAACTACGGCTATGGCTATAGCTGACGGGCAGGAGGCCCGGTCCCCTGTGATGCCGACGCCGACGGCGCCCATGGAGGACTCGGCGCTCTTCCCCACGTCGTCGCGCGCGGGAGGAGGGGTGGCCGTGCAGGAGGCCGCCGTCTCTCTTTGCCCCGTTGTGGTGGGCGGGTCAGGTGACGCGCCCGTCTCACCGGCTGCCTCTCCGGAGCACCGTGCGCGGGTCTCCCCGGCCCCTGCTGCCGGCGGGTCGCCCGTGGACAGGCCGCGGGAGTCGTCGTCGTGCTGCTCTCCTGCCCCGGTGGCTACGGCCCGGGGTGCCGCTGTTGGGGGATGGGCAGGAGGCCTTTCCCCTAGCAGAGCTTCACGCGAGGAGGTCATCTCCTTTGGTGGTATCCCGGACCCGGTCTCCCAGGGGAGGCGGGTCAGCGGGAGGCTGCAGGAGCAGCCGAACGTTGATGACATGCAGGTGAGGTGTGCTTTGAGAGCTGCCAAGCTGCGCGACGTCGAGACCTCCACTGGTATGTCGGTTAATAAGTCGAATTCCATTTTGCATTTTACTGATGTTGAAATTATTCATAATGCAAATCAAATAGGTGTTTCACTTGGTAAAAATGATATTGAGGTTTCTAGGTCGGTTAATGACATTCTTGATTTGGAAGCAGATCGTGCGGTAGAAATGACCCGTCACATTGCTGCTGTTAAACTTATGAATGATTCGGGGATAGAGGCGCTTGGGGTTAGGGTTCTTGATGGCTTGTGTGCCGATCTTGACCCTGCATTACCCGAGACGGAGGAGGACACCATTCAGGCTGATGGTCACCTTAAGCCAAAGCAGACGTGGAAATGGAAGGTTTATCCCGTCTCGGCATCACGTAGGAGTGCTAGGATCCGCACTGCAAAATTTTTTTATGATGAATTATGAGAGGCATTTTCTGGAATAGCAGAGGTCTTAGAGACTTGACTAAAAGACGATTTCTAGCGGAGGCTTCTCTTGAACATCAGTTAGATTTTATTGCATTGTCTGAGACTGGAAGAAGCAACTTCACTTTACAATTTCTTGCCACTTTGTCTTGGGGGGGGGGGGTAGATTTTGATTGGCATTGCCTCCCCCCTCGAGGAAGATCCGGTGGGGTTTTACTTGGGGTTAAGTGCGAAACATTGGAAGTTCGGAGTGTAGTTTTGGGGGATTTTGCCGTCAAGTTTCGAGTTCGAACTAAGGCAGATGGGTTTGATTGGGCTTTGGTGGCGGTGTACGGAGCTGCGCAACCAGAGCTCAAGCCAGACTTTTTGGCGGATCTGGTTCGTATTTGTGGTAATGAACAGCTCCCCCTCTTAGTGGGGGGGGGGGGATTTCAACATTATCCATAGGAAGGAGGAGAAGAATAATGACAATTTTGACGGCCGATGGTCGTTCATGTTCAACACTATTATCGATAGTTTGGATCTCAGAGAGATAGAGCTTTCGGGTAGGAAATTCACTTGGGCTAATTTGTTGCCGGTCCCGATGTTTGAGAAACTTGACCGTGTCCTAGCAAGTGTCGAATGGGAACAGAAGTTTCCTCTGGTAACCATGCAGACATTGACAAGAGGTGTCTCTGATCATACACCGTTACTAGTTGATTCAGGAGTTCAAACTTTTGTGGGCTAAAGAGAAGGTTTGAAAGAGAAGGTTTCCTTGAGTTGTTAGCTCGGGAGTGGGCTAAAGACTCAGGAGGAAGGACGCCTATCGAGCGATGGCAATGCAAGATTCGTCATCTCCGAAGGTTCCTTCGAGGATGGGCTAAACACACGCATGGTATTTATAAGGCGGAGAAGGAGAGACTTCTTCTACTTATTCAAAACCTTGAATTTAAAGCTGAAACTTCTATCTTGGATTCCAGTGAGTTGGAAACAAAGATAGAGGCGGAGATGCGACTTAAACAGCTTCTTCGCGAGGAGGAATTGAAGTGGGCGTTGCGAGCTAAGGTTCGCAAGATAGTACAAGGCGAGGACAATACTCAATTCTTTCATATGATTGCTAATGGGAAGCATCGTAAAAAGAGAATTTTCCAGCTAGAGCAAGACGAAGGGACGATAGTTGGTCAAGACAATCTGAAAGTCTACATTACCAATTATTATAAGCAGTTGTTTGGTCCCCCGGAAGAGAATTTTGTGTCCTTAGATGAGTCTAGGGTTGAGGATGTTCCTCAACTTGAGACTGCCGAGAATGAGCTCCTGACTGCTCCTTTCTCTAAGAAAGAGGTGTTTGAAGCCATTGCACAAATGGAGAATAATAAGGCTCCAGGACCGGATGGGTTTCCGGCGGAGTTCTACAAAAAGTGCTGGCATTTTATTAAGGGTGATTTGATGCCCATGTTCGAGGAGTTTTTTGAGGGACAGCTTCAGTTGTTTAAGCTGAATTTTGGAACGATAACTCTTCTTCCTAAGAAGACAGACGCGGTTCGCATTGAGCAGTTCAGACCTATATGTTTACTTAATGTGAGTTTCAAAATATTCACCAAGGTCGGGACGAATAGACTTACGCAGATTGCGCACTCTGTGGTTCATCCATCCCAGACTGCTTTCATGCCTGATAGAAACATCCTTGAAGGGGTTGTTGTCTTGCATGAAACGCTCCATGAAATCCACTCAAAAAAATTGATGGCGTAGTTTTTAAAGTGGATTTTGAAAAAGCATATGATAAAGTTAAATGGCCTTTCCTTCAACAAGCCTTGCATATGAAAGGTTTTGATCCGGCCTGGAGAAACCAGATTGATTCCTTTACGCAAAAAGGGAGTGTAGGGATTAAAGTGAATGATGACATAGGTCACTATTTCCAAACACACAAGGGGCTAAGGCAAGGAGACCCGATGTCACCGATCCTGTTTAACATAGTGGCTGATATGCTCACTATCTTAATTGGTCGGGCAAAGGATGCAGGCAGGTAGGTGGCCTGGTCCCACATCTAGTTGACGGAGGGATTTCCATTCTTCAATATGCTGATGATACTATCATCTTTATGGAGCATGACCTAGCGAAAGCAAGAAACATGAAGCTGCTGTTATGCTTATTTGAACAATTGTATGGTCTCAAAATTAACTTCCACAAGAGCGAATTGTTTTGCTTTGGAAGAGCAAAGGACGACCAGGACACGTATAAACAATTGTTTGGATGTGAATTGGGCTCCTTACCGTTTACGTACTTAGGTATACCCATTCATCATCATAAGCTGACTAACATTGAGTGGAAATGCATCGAGGATCGCTTTGAAAAGAAACTGAGCTGTTGGAAAGGGAAGCTCATGTCATACGGAGGACGATTGATTCTGATCAATTCTGTCCTTACCAGTATGCCTATGTTTCTCTTATCTTTTTTCCAGGTTCCGGTGGGAGTCAGGAAAAGGTTAGATTTCTACCGATCTCGATTCTTTTGGCAGAATGACGAGCTCAAACGAAAGTATAGGCTTGCTAAGTGGGATATAATCTGTAGGCCGAAGGACCAAGGGGGTCTAGGTATTGAAAATTTGGAAGTCAAAAACATATGTCTCCTTAGCAAGTGGCTATTTAAACTGTCGTCTGAGACAGAAGCTACTTGGGCACATATTTTGCGTAATAAGTATCTTTATGCTAAAACCCTGGCTCAGGTTAATGTGAGGCCTTCCGACTCACCTTTTTGGAAGGGTTTGATGAGAGTCAAACAACTTTTTTTCAACAAGTCAAAATTTATTGTCGGGAATGGTGCCACTACGAGGTTTTGGAAGGATACGTGGCTTGGGGAGACTCCCCTTGCACTTCAATATCCTACTTTGTACAACATTGTGCGACATAGAGAAGCTTACGTTGCAAATGTTGTACAATCCACTCCCCTCAATATTAGTTTTCGGAGAACGCTAGTTGGAAATAGTTGGGAGGCCTGGCTCCACCTTGTTAGACGTTTAATGGAGGTCCGGCTGACCCAGCAACCAGATCAGCTATATTGGAAACTTACTAAGAATGATGTGTTCTTGGTTAAGTCTATGTATCTGGATGTCATTAACTCTAGCGTTGTCCCTTCCTCGATTCACGTTTGGAGAGTAAAGTTTCCCTTACGTATCAAAGTGTTTATGTGGTTTGTGCATAAACAAGTCATTTTGACTAAGGATAACCTGGCAAAACGCAACTGGATGGGCTCATCTAGGTGTAGCTTTTGCGATCATAACGAAAACATGAAACACCTCTTTCTCGATTGTCCGTTGGCTAAGATTCTGTGTCGATCGATTCATATTGCGTTCAATATTAATCAACCCACCTCTATCAATATGTTATTTGGAACATGGCTTGATGGGGTTGATTCCGATACTGCAAGACACATTCGTGTTGGCGTTGGTGCTTTACTTTGGGCAGTATGGAACTGCAGAAATGATTTAGTTTTTAACAGATCAACAAACATTCACTTTTTGCAGGTTATCTTCAGGGCCACGGCATTCATACGTATGTGGTCGCTACTCACTCCGACGGAGGCCAGGGAGCGTTTGGTTACTGCGTCTACCCGATGGGAGATGGTAGCGCGGGATATTTTCAACCGGTTTGGATGGCGGTCATGTAACAGGATAGGCATGTAGTGCTCCTATTGTGTTTGCCAGCCGGTTGTGGCTTTGGGTTTGAGCTCTTTCGAGCCTTTTGTTTATCTTCGCACCGCAATACTTGACGACTTTGTTGCTGGATTTTATTTTTAATAATATGAGCCGTATGCATCTTTCTGATGCAGAGGCTGGGGTAAAACCCCTTTTCGAAAAAAACACATGCATACATTTACACCACCAGACACACTCACACATCCAATTGGAATTGCGGGGCTTTAGGATTGATAAAGTCACCACAAACGTCAGGCGAAAACATAGTCTCCCACTGAAAGAACAATCCGCATTAATTAGGCAACAAAGCGTCAAACTTAAGGTTTGATCATGGTGGACTGAGGGTACCACCACCCTCCTAACCATCTAACTACCGGCTGGTTCACTGCCCCCGCGTCGCTCTCCTGGGCGACTCGGGCGGCCACCCATCCCCGTCGCCGCAGGCTCGTCCTCACGACCATTCCCTCCTCGCCGTCGCCGGTCGACGCCGTCGGGGCTCTGGCCCCACGGCCGACGGTGGCGGCGGGCCATCTTCCTCTCGTCCCACGTCCTCTGAGTCCTCCGACGTTCCTAGCGACCGATCCATCCCGCGCTTGCCCGTCCTCCATCGTGGCCAAAGGCGCCCAGGAGGGATGCGGCTCACTTGAATCAGATCGTTGGCCTCACCTGTGATGCAAGGCTCTGCCTGTTTATGGCCTGACTGCTCCAAATGGCTTCCCTTGATTCGATCAGACATGAACAGATGTGTTTTGTCTGGATCCTTCTATGGGTTGTTGCCTGGCTAGTCCGTAGCCTTGGGCTGCTACTACGGCAGTCGGTCCGTGGAAGCTAGGTGATCGATCGACGACATACGTCCTACACCGTGGGCGCCTCGTCACGGATTGTGGTAGTCATCGAAAGTTCTTTGTGAGGGTTCGTCTCTCGAGATCTCGTGGCTCCTATCGACGGCTCATACCGACGATGTTTTGGGATGCGGTCAGAAGGCTCCTTCGTGAGTTTTGGCGGATCTCACTTCGGCCAATTTGCCTTCAACGATGAGATGCAATCTATGAATGATGACTTGACGCAGAGGATATGGTTGTGCAACGATGGCGCCTAGTGCGTAGTTGCTGGGATTGTGGAAAAGTGGTGGTGACAACACAAAACTGACTTCGATGTGGTGCTTCTTGAGCACCCGGTCTTGAGCTCCGGGGTGAAAACTCTAGGTCTAAACTGAGGTTATACCTGACAATGACGATGTTATTTGCATTGTTTCCTTGTTGAAGGCATTGCTCCGATGTGCTCTGGACTCGTTCTTTAGGGTGAAAACCTAGATTCTGGCATTTGGTTGTTGAATCCGGTAACGATGGCGTTTGTGTCATTCCTTCCTGAAGGCGTTGCTGTTGAAGAAACTTTTTGTCCTTGTGGTGTCAAGAGATGGTTGGTGCCATTTTTTTTGGAAATGGAGGTATACCCCCGGCCTCTGCATCATAATGATGCATGCAACCATCTTATTAAAAGTTTGCAAAGTAACACAAAGTCGTCAAAGTATTACAGCTCACAAGTGGAGCGAAAAGAAAACAGAAACAAAGTTCATGCCGACAAACATAACCGGAATGGCAAAAAGAAGGATAAGATCCCTAGACTCCTATCCTGTTATGCGACCGCCATCCGAACCGGTTGAATAAAGCCCGTGCTACCATTTCCCAGTGGTTGCACCCAGTAACCAACGGCTCCCTGGATTTCATAGGAGTGAGTAAGGACCACGTACGGATCCAAGCAGTAGTTCTGAAGATGACCTGCAAGAAAGATAAATTGTTTTGTCTGTTAAATATCAAATCGTTCCTGCAATTCCATATAGCCCACAAAAGCGCACATATTCCAATCTGAATACGGGCCGCCGTAGTATGTTCAACCCCAGTTAACCACGTTCCAAACAATGCTGTAATGTCAACTGGAGGAGTGATGTTAAAGGCTATATGAATCGATCTCCACAATAATTTGGCGAGTGGGCACTCAAGAAATAAATGTTGTATTGTTTCATCATGATCACAAAAACAACATCGTGGACTACCTACCCATCTCCTCTTTATTAAGTTGTCCTTTGTAAGAATTACTTGTTTGTGGACAAACCATATAAAGATTTTAATGCGCAAAGGAACCTTAATCTTCCAAATATGCAATGATCTCGAGATTGGGCCAGAATTAACCAGATCCATATAAAACGATTTTACCGTAAAAACTCCATTCCTAGCTAGTTTCCATTGCGTCGAATCTGGTTGGTCGAAGAGTTAAACATCTATCAATCTCCGAACCAAGTGCATCCATGCACTCCAACTCTCACCAACTAACGCTCGTCTGAACTGGATATTCAAAGGACTCGTATGTAGAACGGTGCCAACGTAGTCCTCCTTAACGTTGCACTATGTTATACAGGGTGGGATACTGGATGGCCAAGGGCATGCCTCCTAACCATGTATCCTCCCAAAACGTTGTTGACATCCCATTGCCAACTAGGAATTTGACCCTACGAAAGAATAAGTCCTTCACTCTCATGAGCCCTTTCCATAATGGCGAGTCGGTTGGTCTCATGGTAACCTGAGCTAGCGTTTTCAACTGTAGGTACTTATTACGCAAAATCTGTGCCCACATGCCCTCCGACTCAGTCTCTAACCGGTAGAGCCATTTGCTCATAAGGCATTTGTTCTTGATCTCTAAGTTCTCAATACCGAGCCCGCCCTGGTCTTTTGGTCGACAAAGAATGTCCCATCACATGAGATGGTATTTCCTCTTGGCCTCATCTGACTGCCAGAAGAATCGAGATCTGAAGAAATCAAGTCGCTTCTGTACCCCTTTTGGAATTTCGAAGAACGATAGTAGGAACATCGGCATACTAGTCAACACTGAGTTAATCAACACTAGACGACCTCCATAAGACATGAGCTTACCCTTCCAGTAGCTCAGCTTTTTCTCTATTCGATCTTCGATACATTTCCATTCTTTATTAGATAACTTACGGTGATGGATCGGTATGCCCAAATAAGTAAAAGGTAAAGAATCCAATTCACATCCAAACAATTGTCTATATGTATCATGTTCATCTTTGGCCTTCCCAAAGCAGAACAATTCACTTTTGTGGAAGTTTATCTTTAAGCCAGACAACTGTTCGAATAGGCATAAAATAAGTTTCATATTACGTGCCTTAGCAATGTCGTGATCCATAAATAAGATAGTGTCGTCAACATACTGTAGAATGGATACTCCTCCATCAACCAGATGAGGAACTAACCCCTCCACTTGCCCATGTTGTTTGGCCCTGCCAATGAGAATGGCTAACATATCGGCCACTATATTAAACAGGAGAGGATACATAGAATCTCCTTGTCTCAAACCCTTGTGTGTCTGAAAATAATGACCGATATCATCGTTAACCTTGATTTCGACACTACCCTTCTGGACTTGAGAACCCACTTGGTTCCTCCAGACCTCGCTAAATCCTTTCATGCGCATTACCTGTTGTAGGAAGGACCACTTTACTTTATCATACGCCTTCTCAAAATCCACTTTGAAGATAACCCCATCAAGTTTCTTCGAATGGATTTCATGTAGCGTTTCATGCAAAACAACCACCCCTTCCAGTATTTGTCGCCCTGGCATGAACGCTGTTTGGCTCGGTTGTACGACTGAATTGAAGGAAATATGCCCTAGAGGCAATAATAAAGTTATTATTTATTTCCTTATATCATGATAAATGTTTATTATTCATGCTAGAATTGTATTAACCGGAAACATAATACATGTGTGAATACATAGACAAACAGAGTGTCACTAGTATGCCTCTACTTGACTAGCTCGTTAATCAAAGATGGTTAAGTTTCCTAGCCATAGACATGAGTTGTCATTTGATTAACAGGATCACATCATTAGGAGAATGATGTGATTGACATGACCCATTCAGTTAGCTTAGCACTCGATCGTTTAGTATGTTGCTATTGCTTTCTTCATGACTTATACATGTTCCTATGACTATGAGATTATGCAACTCCCGTTTAACGGAGGAACACTTTGTGTGCTACCAAACGTCACAACGTAACTGAGTGATTATAAAGGTGCTCTACAGGTGTCTCCGAAGGTACTTGTTGGGTTGGCGTATTTCGAGATTAGGATTTGTCACTCCGAATGTCAGAGAGGTATCTCTGGGCCCTCTCGGTAATGCACATCACTTAAGCTTTGCAAGCATTGCAACTAATGAGTTAGTTGCGGGATGATGTATTACAGAACGAGTAAAGAGACTTGCCGGTAACGAGATTGAACTAGGTATTGAGATACCGACGATCGAATCTCGAGCAAGTAACATACCGATGGCAAAGGGAACAACGTATGTTGTTATGCGGCCTGACCGATAAAGATCTTCGTAGAATATGTGGGAGCCAATATGAGCATCCAGGTTCCGCTATTGGTTATTGACCGGAGACGTGTCTCGGTGATGTCTACATTGTTCTCGAACCCGTAGGGTCCGCACGCTTAACGTTACAATGACAATTTCATTATGAGTTTATATGTTTTGATGTACCGAAGGTTGTTCGGAGTCCCGGATGTGATCACGGACATGACGAGGAGTCTCGAAATGGTCGAGACATAAAGATTGATATATTGGACGACTATATTTGGACACCGGAAATGTTTTGGGTGGTTTCGGAGAAAACTGGAGTGCCGGAGGGTTACCGGAACCCCCCCGGGAGAAGTAATGGGCCTTATGGGCCCTAGTGGATAGAGAGAGGGGCGGCCAGGATGGGCCACGCGCCCCCTCCCTCTCTGGTCCGAATTGGACTACGAGAGGGGGGGGGGCGCCCCCTTTCCTTCTCCCTCTCCCCCTTCCTTTCCCCCTCCTAGTAGGAGTAGGAAAGAGGGGAGTCCTACTCCTACTAGGAGGACTCCTCCTCCTTGGCGCGCCCACAAGGGCCGGGCGGCCTCCCCCATTGCTCCTTTATATATGGGGGCAGGGGGCACCTCTAGACACACAAGTTGATCTTCGTGATCGTTCTCTTAGCCGTGTGCGGTGCCCCCCTCCACAATAATCCTTGATAATATTGTAGCGGTGCTTAGGCAAAGCCCTGCAACGGTAGAACATCAACATCGTCACCACGCCGTCATGCTGACGGAACTCATCCCCGACACTTTGCTGGATCGGAGTCCGGGGATCGTCATCGAGCTGAACGTGTGCTAAAACTCGGAGGTGCCGTAGTTTCGGTGCTTGATCGGTCGGGCCGTGAAGACGTACGACTACATCAACCGCTTTGTCATAACGCTTCCGCTGTCGGTCTACGAGGGTACGTAGACAACACTCTCCCCTCTCGTTGCTATGCATCACCATGATCTTGTGTGTGCGTAGGAATTTTTTTGAAATTACTACGTTCCCCAACAGTGGCATCCGAGCCTAGGTTTTATGTGTTGATGTTATATGCACGAGTAGAACACAAGTGAGTTGTGGGCGATATAAGTCATACTGCTTACCAGCATGTCATACTTTGGTTCAGCGGTATTGTTGGATGAAGCGGCCCAGACCGACATTACGCGTACGCTTACGCGAGACTGGTTCTACCGACGTGCTTTGCACACAGGTGGCTGGCGGGTGTCAGTTTCTCCAACTTTAGTTGAACCGAGTGTGGCTACGCCCGGTCCTTGCGAAGGTTAAAACAACACCAACTTGACAAACTATCGTTGTGGTTTTGATGCGTAGGTAAGAACAATTCTTGCTAAGCCCGTAGCAGCCACGTAAAACTTGCAACAATAAAGTAGAGGACGTCTAACTTGTTTTTGCAGGGCATGTTGTGATGTGATATGGTCAAGATGTGATGCTATATTTTATTGTATGAGATGATCATGTTCTGTAACCAAGTTATCGGCAACTGGCAGGAGCCATATGGTTGTCGCTTTATTGTATGCAATGCAATCGCCCTGTAATGCTTTACTTTATCACTAAGCGGTAGCGATAGTCGTAGAAGCATAAGGTTGGCCAAACGACAATGATGCTACAATGGAGATCAAGGTGTCGTGCCGGTGACGATGGCAATCATGGAAGTGCTTCGGAGATGGAGATCACAAGCACAAGATTATGATGGCCATATCATATCACTTATATTGATTGCATGTGATGTTTATCTTTTATGCATCTTATCTTGCTTTGATTGACGGTAGCATTATAAGATGATCTCTCACTAAATTTCAAGATAAAAGTGTTCTCCCTGAGTATGCACCGTTGCCAAAGTTCGTCGTGCCCAGACACCACATGATGATCGGGTGTGATAAGCTCTACGTCCATCTACAACGGGTGCAAGCCAGTTTTGCACACGCAGAATACTCAGGTTAAACTTGACGAGCCTAGCATATGCAGATATGGCCTCGGAACACTGAGACCGAAAGGTCGAGCGTGAATCATATAGTAGATATGGTCAACATAAAGATGTTCACCATTGAAAGCTACTCCATTTCACGTGATGATCGGTTATGGTTTAGTTGATTTGGATCACGTGATCACTTAGAGGATTAGAGGGATGTCTTTCTAAGTGGGAGATCTTAAGTAATATGATTAATTGAACTTAATTTATCATGAACTTAGTACCTGATAGTATCTTGCTTGTCTATGTTGATAGACGGCCCGTGCTGTTGTTCTGTTGAATATTAATGCGTTCCTTGGGAAAGCAAAGTTGAAAGATGATGGTAGCAATTTCGCGGACTGGGTCCGTAACTTGAGGATTATCCTCATTGCTGCACAGAAGAGTTACGTCCTGGAAGCACCGCTGGGTGCCAGGCCTGCTGCTGATGCAACTGACGACGTTAAGAATGTCTGGCAGAGCAAAGCTGATGACTACTCGATAGTTCAATGTGCCATGCTTTACGGCTTAGAACCGGGACTTCAACGACGTTTTGAACGTCATGGAGCATATGAGATGTTCCAGGAGTTGAAGTTAATATTCCAGAAGAATGCCCTGATTGAGAGATATGAAGTCTCTAATAAGTTCTATAGCTGCAAGATGGAGGAGAATAGTTCTGTCAGTGAGCATATACTCAAGATGTCTGGGTATTGTAATCACTTGATTCAACTAGGAGTTAATCTTCCGGATGATAGCGTCATTGACAGAATTCTCCAATCACTTCCACCTAGCTACAAGAGCTTCGTGATGAACTATAATATGCAAGGGATGGATAAGACAATTCCCGAGCTCTTCGCAATGCTAAAGGCTGCGGAGGTAGAAATCAAGAAGGAGCATCAAGTATTGGTGGTCAACAAGACCACTAGTTTCAAGAAAAAGGGCAAAGGGAAGAGGAAGGGGAACTTCAAGAAGAACAACAAGCAAGTTGCTGCTCAGGAGAAGAAACCCAAGTCTGGACCTAAGCCTGAAACTGAGTGCTTCTGCTGCAAGCAGACTGGTCACTAGAAGTGGAACTGCCCCAAGTATTTGGCGGATAAAAAGGATGGCAAGGTGAACAAAGGTATATGTGATATACATGTTATTGATGTGTACCTTACTAGAGCTTGCAGTAGCACCTGGGTATTATATACTGGTTCTGTTGCTAATATTTGCAACTCGAAACAGGGACTACGGATTAAGCGAACACTGGCAAAGGACGAGGTGACGATGCGCGCGGGAAATGGTTCCAAAGTCGATGTGATCGCGGTCGACACGCTACCTCTACATCTACCTTCGGGATTAGTATTAGACCTAAATAATTGTTATTTGGTGCCAGCGTTAAGCATGAATATTATATCTGGATCTTGTTTGATGCGAGACGGTTATTCATTTAAATCAGAGAATAATGGTTTTTCTATTTATATGAGTAATATCTTTTATGGTCATGCACCCTTGAAGAGTGGTCTATTTTTGATGAATCTCGATAGTAGTGATACACATATTCATAATGTTGAAGCCAAAAGATGCAGAGTTGATAATGATAGTGCAACTTATTTGTGGCACTGCCGTTTAGGTCATATCGGTGTAAAACGCATGAAGAAACTCCATATTGATGGACTTTTGGAACCACTTGATTATGAATCACTTGGTACTTGCGAACCGTGCCTCATGGGCAAGATGACTAAAACGCCGTTCTCCGGTACTATGGAGAGAGCAACAGATTTGTTGGAAATCATACATACAGATGTATTTGGTCTGATGAATGTTGAGGCTCGTGGCGGATATCGTTATTTTCTCACCTTCATAGATGATTTAAGCAGATATGGGTATATCTACTTAATGAAGCATAAGTCTGAAACGTTTGAAAAGTTCAAAGAATTTCAGAGTGAAGTTGAAAATCATCGTAACAAGAAAATAAAGTTTCTACGATCTGATCGTGGAGGAGAATATTTGAGTTACGAGTTTGGTCTACATTTGAAACAATGCGGAATAGTTTCGCAGCTCACGCCACCCGGAACACCACAGCGTAATGGTGTGTCCGAACGTCGTAATCGTACTTTACTTGATATGGTGCGATCTATGATGTCTCTTACAGATTTACCGCTATCGTTTTGGGTTTATGCTTTAGAGACGGCCGCATTCATGTTAAATAGGGCACCATCAAAATCCGTTGAGACGACGCCTTATGAACTATGGTTTGGCAAGAAACCAAAGTTGTCGTTTCTTAAAGTTTGGGGCTGCGATGCTTATGTGAAAAAGCTTCAACCTGATAAGCTAGAACCCAAATCGGAGAAATGTGTCTTCATAGGCTACCCAAAGGAGACTGTTGGGTACACCTTCTATCACAGATCCGAAGGCAAGACATTTGTTGCTAAGAATGGATCCTTTCTAGAGAAGGAGTTTCTCTCAAAAGAAGTGAGTGGGAGGAAAGTAGAACTTGATGAGGTAACTGTACCTGCTCCCTTATTGGAAAATAGTACATCACAGAAACCGGTTTTTGTGACACCTAAACCAATTAGAGAGGAAGTCAATGATGATGATCATAGAACTTCAAATCAAGTTGCTACTGAACTTTGTAGATCAAACAGAGTAAGATCCACACCAGAGTGGTACGGTAATCCTATTCTAGAAGTCATGCTACTAGATCATGATGAACCTACGAACTATGAAGAAGCGATGGTGAACCCAGATTCCGCAAAATGGCTTGAAGCCATGAAATCTGAGATGGGATCCATGTATGAGAACAAACTATGGACTTTGGTTGACTTGCCCAATGATCGGCAAGCAATTGAGAATAAATGGATCTTCAAGAAGAAGACTGACGCTGACGGTAATGTTACTGTCTACAAAGCTCGACTTGTTGCGAAAGGTTTTCGACAAGTTCAAGGGATTGACTATGATGAGACCTTCTCACCCGTAGCGATGCTTAAGTCTGTCCGAATCATGTTAGCAATTGCCGCATTTTATGATTATGAAATTTGGCAAATGGATGTCAAAACTGCATTCCTGAATGGATTTCTGGAAGAAGAGTTGTATATGATGCAACCAGAAGGTTTTGTCGATCCAAAGGGAGCTAACAAAGTGTGCAAGCTCCAACGATCCATTTATGGACTGGTGCAAGCCTCTCGGAGTTGGAATAAACGTTTTGATAGTGTGATCAAAGCATTTGGTTTTATACAGACTTTTGGAGAAGCCTGTATTTACAAGAAAGTGAGTGGGACCTCTGTAGCATTTCTGATATTATATGTGGATGACATATTACTGATTGGAAATGATATAGAATTTCTGGATAGCATAAAGGGATACTTGAATAAGAGTTTTTCAATGAAATACCTCGGTGAAGCTGCTTACATATTGGGCATTAATATCTATAGAGATAAATCAAGACGCTTAATTGGACTTTCACAAAGCACATTCCTTGACAAAGTTTTGAAGAAGTTCAAAATGGATCAAGCAAAGAAAGGGCTCTTGCCTGTCTTACAAGGTGTGAAGTTGAGTAAGACTCAATGCCCGACCACTGCAGAAGATAGAGAGAAAATGAAAGATGTTCCCTATGCTTCAGCAATAGGCTCTATCATGTATGCAATGCTGTGTACCAGACCTGATGTATGTCTTGCTATAAGTCTAGCAGGGAGGTACCAAAGTAATCCAGGAGTGGATCACTGGACAGCGGTCAAGAACATCCTGAAATACCTGAAAAGGACTAAGGATATGTTTCTTGTTTATGGAGGTGACAAAGAGCTCATCGTAAATGGTTACGTTGATGCAAGCTTTGACACTGATCCAGACGATTCTAAATCACAAACCGGATACGTGTTTACATTAAACGGTGGAGCTGTCAGTTGGTGCAGTTCTAAACAAAGCGTCGTGGCGGGATCTACGTGTGAAGCGGAGTACATAGTTGCTTCGGAAGCAGCAAATGAAGGAGTCTGGATGAAGGAGTTCATATCCGATCTAGGTGTCATACCTAGTGCATCGGGTCCAATGAAAATCTTTTGTGACAATACTGGAGCAATTGCCTTAGCGAAGGAATCCGGATTTCACAAGAGAACCAAGCACATCAAGAGACGCTTCAATTCCATCTGGGATCTAGTCCAGGTGGAAGACATAGAAATTTGCAAGATACATACGGATCTGAATGTTGGAGACCCGTTGACTAAGCCTCTTCCACGAGCAAAACATGATCAGCACCAAGGCTCCATGGGTGTTAGAATCATTACTGTGTAATCTAGATTATTGACTCTAGTGCAAGTGGGAGACTGAAGGAAATATGCCCTAGAGGCAACAATAAAGTTATTATTTATTTCCTTATATCATGATAAATGTTTATTATTCATGCTAGAATTGTATTAACCGGAAACATAATACATGTGTGAGTACATAGACAAACAGAGTGTCACTAGTATGCCTCTACTTGACTAGCTCGTTAATCAAAGATGGTTAAGTTTCCTAGACATAGACATGAGTTGTCATTTGATTAACGGGATCACATCATTAGGAGAATGATGTGATTGACATGACCCATTCAGTTAGCTTAGCGCTCGATCGTTTAGTATGTTGCTATTGCTTTCTTCATGACTTATACATGTTCCTATGACTATGAGATTATGCAACTCCCGTTTACCGGAGGAACACTTTGTGTGCTACCAAGCGTCACAACGTAGCTGGGTGATTATAAAGGTGCTCTACAGGTGTCTCCGAAGGTACTTGTTGGGTTGGCGTATTTCAAGATTAGGATTTGTCACTCCGAATGTCAGAGAGGTATCTCTGGGCCCTCTCGGTAATGCACATCACTTAAGCCTTGCAAGCATTGCAACTAATGAGTTAGTTGCGGGATGATGTATTACAGAACGAGTAAAGAGACTTGCCGGTAACGAGATTGAACTAGGTATTGAGATACCGACGATCGAATCTCGAGCAAGTAACATACCGATGACAAAGGGAACAACGTATGTTGTTATGCGGTCTGACCGATAAAGATCTTCGTAGAATATGTGGGAGCCAATATGAGGATCCAGGTTCCGCTATTGGTTATTGACCGGAGACGTGTCTCGGTCATGTATATATTGTTCTCGAACCCGTAGGGTCCGCACGCTTAACGTTACGATGATAGTTTCATTATGAGTTTATATGTTTTGATATACCGAAGGTTGTTCGGAGTCTCGGATGTGATCACGGACATGACGAGGAGTCTCTAAATGGTCGAGACATAAAGATTGATATATTGGACGACTATATTCGGACACCGGAAATGTTCTGGGTGGTTTCGGAGAAAACCGGAGTGCCGGAGGGTTACCGGAACCCCCCCGGGAGAAGTAATGGGCCTTATGGGCCCTAGTGGAGAGAGAGGGGCGGCCAGGGTGGGCCGCGCGCCCCCTCCCCCTCTGGTCCGAATTGGACTAGGAGAGGGGGGGCAGCGCCCCCCTTTCCTTCTCCCTCTCCCCCTTCCTTTCCCCCTCCTAGTAGGAGTAGGAAAGAGGGGAGTCCTACTCTAGTAGGAGTAGGAAAGAGGGGAGTCCTACTCCTACTAGGAGGAGGACTCCTCCTCCTTGGCGCGCCCACATGGGCCGACCGGCCTCCTCCGATGCTCCTTTATATACGGGGGCAGGGGGCACCTCTAGACACACAAGTTGATCTTCGTGATCGTTCTCTTAGCCGTGTGCGGTGCCCCCCTCCACGATAATCCTCGTTAATATTGTAGCGGTGCTTAGGCGAAGCCCTGTGACGGTAGAACATCAACATCGTCACCACGCCGTCGTGCTGACGGAACTCATCCCCGACACTTTGCTGGATCGGAGTCCGGGGATCGTCATCGAGCTGAACGTGTGCTAAAACTCGGAGGTGCCGTAGTTTCTGTGCTTGATCGGTCGGGCCGTGAAGACGTACGACTACATCAACCGCGTTGTCATAATGCTTCCGCTGTCGGTCTACGAGGGTACGTAGACAACACTCTCCCCTCTCGTTGCTATGCATCACCATGATCTTGTGTGTGCGTAGGATTTTTTTTTGAAATTACTACGTTCCCCAACATGAATGTGCGATCTGTGTCAATCTATTGGTTCCTACCTTTGTGAAGATTTTGAAACTCACCTTAAGAAGGCAAATTGGCCTGAACTGTTCAGTCGAACTGCCTCTTCTTTCTTTGGCAATAACGTAATCATACCAAAGTTAAGATGAAACAACTCTAAATGACCGTTAAAGAAATCATGAAACATAGGCATAAGATCATCTTTAATAATGTGCCAACGTTTCTTATAGAATTCAGCTAGAAACCCATCTGGTCCCCGTGCTTTATTCGATTTCATTTGTGAGATTGCATCCAGAATCTCCTTCTCAGTAAACGGTGCAACTAAAATATCGTTCTCTTCTACCTGGAGCTAGAATGGTCCGAGATCGCTAACAGGAATGGCCCATTCGCGTGCAATAATCTCCAAAAAGTTTTCTTTCTCGAACCAACCAAGTTCGAAAGAGAAAGCATTCTTGTTTGCAATATGCGTAGCCTCTCCTGAATCTACAAGCAATGGTGTATGGTCCGAGATCGCTCTTTGCATCGCATGGACTGACACCAAAGGATATTTTTGTTCCCATTCCACACTAGCAAGTACCCTATCCAACTTCTCATAAGTTGGAGTGGGCAACGAGTTGGCCCAAGTAAATTGTCTACCGGTGAGTTCGATTTCTCTCAAATTAAGACTCTCAATAATTATATTAAACATCATAGCCCACAGACCATCAAAATTGTCATTGTTCTTTTCATCTCTCCTCCGAATTATATTGAAATCACCACCGACTAGGATTGGTAGATTCTCATCTCCACAAATCCGCACCAAGTCAGCCAAGAAATCTGGTTTAAGTTCAGGTTGTGCTGCTCCATACACAGCCACAAGAGACCATCGGAACCCATCCAATTTTGATCTCACCCGAAACTTAACCGTAAAATCTCCCCGAACCACGTTAAGGACCTCAAGTGTTTCACATCGAACCCCTAGTAAGATCCCACCAGATCTTCCTCTAGGAGGTAAGACGTGCCAATCGAAATCAACTCCTCCGGATAAAGTTCCAAGAAATTGTGAAGTAAAATTATCTCGTTGTGTTTCCAAAAGCGCAATAAAATCTAATTGTTGCTCTACCATTGTTTCCGCCAAGAACCTTCGTTTAGCCAAGTCAGCTAGACCTCTGCTATTCCAAAAGATTCCTTTCATAAGTCATCATGGAATTTTTTCTTCAGCTTAACCCTAGCGCTTCTACAAACCGCCGAAGTAGGATATATTTTTCGTTTCCAGGATCGCTTAGGCTTCTCCCCAGCACCCTCCGGAGCCGTATGATCAACAGGACACGAGACAGTGACCTCTGTCACTAGAGTCTCTACAGTGTCCATAATGTCGGATCCCTCCTCATCCTCGGCATCATCACTAGGTAAAAGATTATTGCAAATGTTCTCAAGGGCTACAATTCCTAAGTTGTTCATGTCATCCTCATTCATAGGTTTAAGTGATGCAAGGTTTCTAATTATTTCCGAGGCCCGTTCTGCTTCTAAATCCAAAAGACCGTTAACAGATTTCGCTACCTCCTTTTCATTTGAGCCCAAAGCTATTCCTAAGTTGTTTGCCTTATCAATAATTTCATGCTCAGAGAAATGCATAATTGAACAACTTGTATCAAAAGACATACCTGTAGTTGCCTCGACATCTCGAAGCATGGCTGCCCTCTTGGCACGCGCTAACTGCAGGTCATCAGCATCAGGTTGTTCCTGGATCCGGTTGCTGACACACCTGCCAGACGCTACCGGATCCAGGATCCCGCCAAAGGAAATGAGCTCCTCTGTAGTCCTCTCCCTAGGTGAGTGCTCCCCACAGAGACGCCCATCCCTAGTTGCCGGTGAAGAAGGGATAGGCGTGGCTTAGCGAGCCACACCTGTCGAAATGGTGGGAGAAACTGACCGTGGAGCCACCTGCTCCATTGCCCCTCTCCCCCCCAAACCGATGAAGGAGCGCGGAGACGACATCGGTGAGGGAACAGTGCTGGCCTCCTGCCTGTGCACCAAACCAAGCTGTCCAGAACTGCCCCGCTGTGAGAAAGTAGGGCGGACCTCCAGCCCGCGCTGTGACGCCCCCGATTCAATCGTACACTAATCATGCACGCAAATGTGTACGATCAAGATCAGGGACTCACGGGAAGATATCACAACACAACTCTACAAATAAAATAAGTCATACAAGCATCATAATACAAGCCAGGGGCCTCGAGGGCTCGAATACAAGTGCTCGATCATCGACGAGTCAGCGGAAGCAACAATATCTCAGTACAGACATAAGTTAAACAAGTTTGCCTTAAGAAGGCTAGCACAAATTGGGATACAGATCGAAAGAGGCGTAGGCCTCCTGCCTGGGATCCTCCTAAACTACTCTTGGTCGTCGTCAGCGGGCTGCACGTAGTAGTAGGCACCTCCAGTGTAGTAGGAGTCGTTGTCAACGGTGGCGTTTGGATCCTGGGCTCCATCATCTGGTCGCAGCAATCGGGTAGAAGGGAAAGGGGAAAAGAGGGAGAAAAGCAATCGTGAGTACTCATCCAAAGTACTCGCAAGCAAGGAGCTATACTACATATGCATGGATATGTGTAAAGGGCCATATCAGTGGACTGAACTGCAGAAAGCCAGAATAAGAGGGGGATATCTAATCCTGTCGAAGACTACACTTCTGGCAGCCTCCGTCTTGCAGCATATAGAAGAGAGTAGACTGAAGTCCTCCAAGTAGCATCGCATAGCATAATCCTACCCGGCGATCCCCTCCTTGTTGCCATGTTAGAGAGCGATCACCGGGTTGTATCTGGCACTTGAAAGGGTGTATTTTATTAAGTATCCGGTTCTAGTTGTCATAAGGTCAAGGTACAACTCTGGGTCGTCCTTTTACCGAGGGACACGGCTATTCGAATAGATAAACTTCCCTGGAGGGGTGCACCACATAGCCCAACACGCTTGATCCCATTTGGCCGGACACACTTTTCGGGGTCATGCCCGGCCGCGGAAGATCAACACGTCGCAGCCCCACCTAGGCACAACAGAGAGGTCAGCACGCCGGTCTAAACCTAAGCGCACAGGGGTCTGGGCCCATCGCCCTGAGCACACCTGCACGTTGTGAACGCGGCCGGAAGCAGATCTAGCCCCCTTAATACAAGAGCGAGCTTACGATCCAATGCGGCGCGCGCCACTCAGTCGCTGACGTCACGAAGGCTTCGGCTGATACCACGACGTCGGGATACCCATAACTACTCCCGCGTAGATGGTTAGTGCGTATAGACCAAATGGCCAGACTCAGATCAAATACCCAGATCTCGTTAAGCGTGTTAAGTATCCGTGAACGCCGACCAGGGCCGGGCCCACCTCTCTCCTAGGTGGTCTCAAACCTGCCCTGTCGCTCCGCCACAAAGTAACAGTCAGGGGCCGTCGGGAACCCAGGCCCACCACTACCTGGGTGGAACCACCTGCCCCTTCAGCCCCCAACTCCGAACAGTATCATAGGTAATGTAACAGTGTAAAGTATATAGTATATGCCCGCGATCACTTCCCGAAGTGATCACGGCCCAATAATATAGCATGGCAGACGGACAAGAGTGTAGGGCCACTGATGGAACACTAGCATCCTATACTAAGCAGTAGGATTGCAGGTAAAGGTATCAACAACAGTATCAAAGATAGGCTATGCATCAGGATAGGAATAACGAAAGCAGTAACATGCTACACTACTCTAATGCAAGCATTATAGAGGAGAGTAGGCGATATCTGGTGATCAAGGGGGGGGGGCTTGCCTGGTTGCTCTGGCAAGAGAGAGGGGTCGTCAACTCCGTAGTCGTACTGGGTAGCAGCAGCGTCGGTCTCGGTGTCTAGCGAGAGAAGAGGGGGGAGAACAATAAATATTTAAGCAAACAGATGCATAGCGATGCATGACATGACAAGTAACGGTGCTAGGGGTGCCCTAACGCGGTATGAGGTGATACCGGTGAAGGTGGGAAGCATCCGGAAAGTATCCCCGGTGTTTTGCGTTTTCGGGCGGAGGAGCCGGAGGGGAAAGTTTGTGAGTTTGATATGTTAGAAATGTGTGGCGGACGAACGGGCTGCGTATCCAGGTTCGTCTCATCGTTCTGAGCAACTTTCATGTTGAAAATATTTTAATCCGAGTTACGGATTAAAAGATATGATTTTCTAAAGATTTTATCAATTTATGGAATTTAATTAATTATTTGAATTAATTCGAAAAACAGATTAATGGCATCAGCATGATGTCATGCTGACATCAGCAGTCAACAGAGTTGACTTGGCCAACCTGACCAATGGGTCCCACTTGTCAGTGACACATTTTAATTAACAATTTAGTTACCCTAATTAATATAAATTAGGGGGTGGGCCCCACTGTCATACTCTCTTAGTTAATTAACAGTAGTTAATTAGGTTAATTAGTCATTAGATTAATTAATCTTAATTAGTTAATTTAATCAAAGTTAATTAATTAGTTAAATTAATTATTTTTATTATTAATTATTTATTTACATATATATATTTCCTTTAAAAAAAACCGTTCTGGGGATGGACCCCACTGGTCAGTGGCAGAAGGCCTTAGTGGGGCGGGCACACGGGTTACGGGCACGGGCGCAACCGCCGTCCGCCCTGGTAGCGAGATGAGGCCGTGCCGGCGTAGGTTTCGGGCACGGGCGCCGGTGACCATGACCAAAAGCTGCGGAGGCAGGGCGCGCCCGGCGGAGGGCGGCGCCGGTGGTCGGCAGTGGCGGACGGAATCGGCCGGCGATGTGGCAGAGGCCAGGGGAGATGGACGGGGCACGAGCAGTCGTGGCGCGGCGGGGCGCCGGAGTTGGCCGCGGGGCGGTGCAGGCCCACGTGAGGGGGAGCGGAGCTGCGGGCGCGCGCTGCAGCGGGCAAGAGGAAGGCGAGGCGCGGCCATGAGTGGCGTTGCGCGCGCGACCGGCGGGGATGAGCAGCAGCAGGGCAAGGAGCGGGGCAGCGCAGCGCGGGCGTGCGCGCGCGTGGGTGGCCGCGGGCTTGCGGGCGCTGGGCGTCAGGCGCAGGGCGGCGAAGCGGCAGGCGCAACAGAGGTCAACGACCGCGGGAGACGCGCGGGGCCGGCGGGCTCGGGCGGAGGCGGACGCGTGCGGGACGAGGGCGTGTGCGCGAGCGTGCGGGAGAGAGGGGGAGAGAGAGTAGGGGCGCGCGCGTGCTCACATCGAGGAGTAGGGACTAGGGCAGCGGGGCTCGGGGTGGATGCCGGGGACGACGTGCGGCGGGGAAGCAGGCCGGCGGAGAGGAGGAAGCAGGCCGGCGGGGAGGGGCTCCGGTGAGGCCGCGAGGGCTCCTGGCGGCGGGGTCGTCGAGCTCGGGGCACGCGCGTGCGAGCGAGCCCCGATCCGATCTGGATCGGGGGGGTGAGGAGGGGAACGACGTGGGGGGGGGGAGAGTGGGGCGACGGGGTGGACGGCTAGGGTTTCGGGGGGGTTAAGTGAGTGGGGGGGGGGGTTCGGCCGGCTGGGCCTGTTGGGTTGGCCCAGTTGGACCACGGTCCAAGGGGTTTTCTCCTCTCTTTTTTTCCCTTTTTCATTTTCTTTCTTCTTTTAATTTTATTTTCTGTTTTAAATCATCTTTACTTTATCTAGTCATTTTATAAAAATGTGTTTATTACACCATATTTACTTGAGCAAAATATGGCACAGTCCGAACATTTTTGTTTCAACTTTTAAAAACTTTTATTGTTTGCTTTGCTTTTTTTTTTGAATTGATTTTTGAATCGGTTTGAACTACGGAAGTTTAGCAACAGTAATCACAGATGACTTGGCATCATTAGGAGAGTTTTACAGTAGCCAGATTACCCAGGCGTCACACGCGCCCCTCCCCCAGCTGACTTGATACAGTAGTTTGTCGATCGTTGTGTTGATCGGTTTAGACTTTAGAGGACTTTTTATTTCTCACTCGGACATAGTTTTGGTCTTATATGACTTTACTATTTGTCGGCGTGTTTATTTGTGTGTGTGCGTTGGTGATGACTATGTGCATCCTAGTTATGCATAGGCCGGGTGTGTGTTCATTATGTTTGTATTCACTTGATGCTTCATTTTGAGTCAATAAAATCCATCCTTTATCGAAAATCTAATAGTTGTAACCATGACATTTTTAATTAGTTAGCTATCTTTAATGCACATTGCACAAGAATTTTTTTGTTATACAAAAGAAATTGGAGTGCCACTTGAAAATCTGTTGCTTTCCAAAATCCTAGATTATATGTGCAGTGCCAATCCAAGTTTTTCATGCAAAAAAACTGTAAAATGGAGGAGCAGGTATTTATGGCGTGATTTGCAACGTGATCCAGTTTAGAACGCAGTCATGTGACTCGACCCATTTGAGATGAAACCCCTTTCAACCCGAAGTGAACGAACGTATCTAAATGTTAAGTGAAACACTCCTTTCAGCACCGTTGCTTCTCCATCTTTAGCCCCACGATATAGACATCTGATTGAAATCCCTCGTCCCATGTAACCTTTTGCCTTTTTTCTTGCAGCCAAATCCCACTAGTTCCTCTCACTGTTTTCTATCCCCAAACTAATTCTCAACCATGTTCATCTCTCTCTCTCTCTCTCTCTCTCTCTCTCTCTCTCTCTCTCTCTCTCTCTCACCCACCTACGTAGTCCACCTGTGTCGGCCATGTTCCCTCCAGCAGTGCCGCTCGGATCTAGTACGCCCCATCATGTGGTTGCAATCCACATCACCATAAAGCTCTCCATCCATTACTCCGCCTAGATTTGATCCCCTCCACCGCAGTACTCCTCCTCAATGCGGCTCCGACACCAACGACTGTGCCTCCCCGACATTCTCCAGTGCTCCACCTCCAACATGGCATACTGCCTTCACCAGTACTACCGCAACGTCGTTGCCGATGTAGGCAGTGGTGGTGCACTTCACTAGCATGTGGTAGCATGGTAGGCACCCTAACCATCGGGAAGGCACAAGAGAAATAAATAGCTAAGTGAGATGCCAGGCAAGTAGAATTGGGTTTACAGTTATGAATTCCAATTCTTGAATTCTAGATACAATTCATGGTAGGCTAAAAAGGTTTTAGAGTTTGATTTCGTTGTAGTTTGTTAAGACTTTGTTCTCTCGCAAAAAGGGTGCTACATATATGAAAATTGCTTTTGGAGCTCGGCCTCCATGGAGGCCTCTAAATTCAAATTTCAAATTTCATTGAAATTCATATTTTTACATTTTCAAAAAATTCTGATTTTTTTTACAGATATACATGAAGGCATAACACACATGTGTGTAAATTTTCGGGGCAAAATACGTTGAAATGAGTGTTGCGCAAAAAAAAAAAAACAAACCTGGGGCTCTTAAACACATGATACTATTCATTCTCCGAGGCCATGAATTTGTCTTTTTTGTACCGGTCACATTTCGACGTATTTCATCTTGAAATTTTACACACATACACATAACATCCTTGTTTACTTGCAATTTTTTCAGATTTTTTTGAAACAAAAAGAAATGAATTTTGAATTTTTCGAAATAAAGGCCTCCATGGAGGCCGAGAGCCAAACGTCCATACTCCTACATATATTACTAGTAATTCTGTCGTGCAATGCAATATATATAAAAAAAAGATAATATTAACATTACACGTCAATACCCCTAAAAACATTACACATTAATATAAAAAAATGATTTCACAATGATATTAGGTAGAATATAATTAACATGTTATATTGAAATGGATTATTAATTGTATTGCACGTTAGTATCAGGAAAGAGGAAAGATACTGATTGCACATCGATATTAGGTAATATATAATTACGTGGTTAGCATCGAAGTTTATATTAGGATGGTATTAACAACACGCTAAACATGTTTAGCCCTAGAACACCGGAGCAACATAGATCATTGATACGTTCAAACGGGTGAGCTCTGTTGCATCTCCGTAACTCGCTCTTTTTTTATTGGCTTTTTTCTTGAAAAGGAGGATTACCTCCAGCCTCTGCATCTGAAAAGTACATGCGGCCATATTATTAAAATGAGCAAACAAGTAACAAGGTCTGTAATCCAAGTACAGCTCACAAACGAAGCAAAGAGAAAAAATATATATAGTAAACTCATAGCCACAACCGGTGTTTAGTCATTTTAGAGTATCGATATAGATTAAGCCTTGAATGGTCTTAGGTTAGTTCTAAGAGCTTAGGCAGTTACCCGGAAAAAAAGATTAGTTGGCAGTTTATTTATTTAAAAATTTTATGGGTAGTTGGCAGTTTATTTTGTTTGATGTGTTTGCGTTTCCTTCCATTTCATCGTAAGAAAAAAAAACTTGTGCGTACGGCTTGTCCACGCATATATATTGTTCTAGTACGTGGGATGGTGTTGCCATCTCGCCAAACCCACCTCATTCCCCAGCGAAAACTTCCAAGCCGCCAAAGGCGATGGCTGCGTCCGCGCCTCTCGCCGGGGTCGCGCTCCTCCTGCTCCTCCTCCATGCCGCCCACCATGCCGCCCATGGAGGAGCCGTGGCCGGGCTTGCTGGCACGGGCGGAGCGAGGATGGCATCATCGGAGGGGTACGCGCCGGAGCAGACCGTGGTGTACCAGTCGGCGGCGTCGGAGGCGTTCGAGCCATTCCAGCTGTGCATGGGGTGCCGGTGCTGCCCGGCGGGGAACAACGGCTCGTCGTGCGTGGACACGCAGTGCTGCTACGGCATCAACTGCAACCTCCCCGGCAAGCCGTTCGGGACCTGCGCCTTCACCCCGCGCACCTGCGGCTGCGGCGCCAACAACTGCACGGCTGCACCCGCCCCGCCTGCGAGCTAGTAGAATATAGCATGATCTGGTTGATTTTGATCAATCGGTCCGATCCACTTACGAGTTTGCATCGCCGGATCGATGCATACTTACGGCAGACTAGCTGATTATTATTTGATTAATAATCAAAATCCCTCGTTTTCTTTCACAACTATATAGCGTTCGTTCTCATGCGTCCATCTTTCAAAGTTGTTCGGCCGATCATCGCTGTTGACATGTGATTGAAAGTATGATGGTAACATCGATCAACTGTTACGCTTTTCTCTATCAAATCGGTCGATCGATCGGTTCCTGGAACAATTAATCAGCACTGGCTACGTGCGTTTAATATAAGAGAATCCCGTGCTCTCAAGAAACTGCCGAATCAAAGCTGGGCGCTGACGTTTTGTGTCCCGGAGAAATGAACGCCCTCCGGAGAAATGAACGCCGGTCTCACTGATTCTCCCGGCTTATTGATTAAGATCATTATGTGTGTATATACTCTATATATATGAACACGAATGGAAGAAGCTCCCCGGGAGTTAAGGCTTAAGAGAGTATATCTTACGGCACACCATCGGTCATCGGCGGCTGTTGTGCTGGCTCTTGGTCTTGGAAGACAATGAGCACCAGCACCACCACCTAACTTTGTGAAAGCTACGTTGGTATTGAGGTCCTAGATCGTGCTCGTTTTGCTAATTGAGATTTGAGCTGATTTAGCAAGTTTTATTTTTTGAACAAGGCTGATTTAGCAAGTTAACTGATCGCCCGTCGACCAAACGCACGTGAGTGCACTCCATAGATCAGCACGCAGAAATCGATGTTACCTGCCCTGCCGGCCCGCAAAGGATAGATATATAGTCTTGTCTGTCAGCTGCTTGCTCACCATAGAAAAAATTAGTTACAGCACTTAAACCTCTGTCAGAGTCAGAGCCCGACACGACAAAGCAGCATCAAAGTGAGTCTGAAACTACGAGATCCTATCAGGAGGAGGTAGCTTTGTCTGACGGCCACACGCACACGCTGTTTTCTGTCTAGACTAGACTAGAGGAGAGGTCACGCAGTTCAGTTGAGCCTTGGTCTGACTGAAGATGAAGGGCCAGAAAAGCCAGACAGTGTTGAGCAGACAAGTGGTTCGGGATGCGATGCGATGCTGGAGGGATGGCGGGGACACGCACGTTGGTCGGGGGGCGCGGGCATCGTCGGGGGCGGCGTGTCCGCCCGACGGTGGGCCGACGGCGCCCTCGCGCCGGGGGAATCATGCGCACGGAGGGATAGCGGACAGGGAAGGTTGCGATCGTTGGAGAGATCGATCGGCATGCGCGCGTGTGCCCATCAACTCTTTAATTAGGTTCCAAGCATCCCCGATGAAGGTTAGCTCCTCTCTCCATCATTTGCACGTAGAATATGGCGGTTAACGCCGTATCGTACACGGTGAATTAGACCTTTCATACTGGTAGACCTGGGAATAGTTTGACATCCAAACTAAACCCAGCCCAAACCATATGACTACACTTCCAGCAACCAAACCAAACCAAACCAAAATAATTAAGCTAGCATTCAAACCAAACCAAACTACATGCGTTTTCCACCCAGACCAATCCAAACCATATGCCATTTATGGATTTAACCCATAGTTTCAATCCATGGACAGGGAATAAGAATGGCAACCCAGTTTTACTAGGAAAATGATAGCTTGCAGACTAAGTAGTCGTTGGATGTTACAGCATGGGGTTTAAAATTATTACACAGAATGCTAGATGTTACACAACTACTCAGTTACAGAATGCATTTTACATAGTTGCTGGACATCCATCTTCCTTTTCTGAATGGTTTCTTCTACCCCGGCTTTCGTCTTGATACCTGAGTGTATTAGCAGGTACATCAGAATGATATATAGCAATCGCCGCACTTTAACACGACCATATCTCACTAGTAGAACACAGATTTCTTCAATTCAAAAAAATTGCAGGCTTAGAAGAATATCACTTCTATGATTGCTACGCTCTGTTTTTACATGGAAAACAAGAATTCCTTATGGATGCTTCTAAAGAAACAAAGAAAAATTGGACGTCCATCACATCCCTGTCACTATACACTATTAGTATGTGGTCAAATGAAGAGAATTTTCGTGACGGGAAAGCAGAGTATTTTGACCAAAGGACATTATGTCACTTGAGACTAGTTTGCTGAGGTGAAGTGTGAACCATAACTTGGGGCATCCAGTACAGTTAACTATACTACTAGTAGTACTAGTTTCATAATATACAATATGTATCGCTGACATAATGATGAAGATTTAGACTGGAACCTCTCGGCAACATGATGAAGATTTAGACCGGAACAGTAGCATTACAACCATGACATGAGACAGTCTAAAACTGAATCTATGCAAATGTCCATATATTTTGCTTACCAATTTGTTAACATAAGACCTTTTCTCCATTAGGCTGTCCCACTTGGGCCTGCACTTTCAAAGTACATGTTAAGCAACATAAAGCTTATTCAGTCTACTAGTAAAGAAGTTTCCAGACCAAACAGGGAAAATAATATCATACCTTCATTATTTGGAATTTTGATAAGCCAATCTTTTCCGCAAACTAAAGCCTCAAGAGTTTCGGGCGTCATCGAGCATCGGGAATCTCCTAAAGTCCTTCCACTGCAACTGAATGCTGATTCAGATGACACGGTGCTAAGAGGTATTGCAAGGAAATCACGAGCCATGGTTGAGAGCACGGGATATTTTTCAGCATGTGTTTTCCACCATATCAAAATATCACAACTTCCCCCGGAGCTGTCAAAATTTTCCTCCAAATACATGTCCAGCTCAGACTTTGGTTGCATGTAGGACCTCCTTCTTGACTTGTATTGAGCAAACTCTTCTTCCAGCCTCCTTTTGCCAAGAACTGGTGATCCTATATTGGCGCTGACTTGACGAGATACCGAGTGCTCGGTGGTTCTTCTGGCTTCCTCGTACTTCTCATAGTACGACCTCATCATGTCTTTTACACCTTCTAGACACTTCTCAATATCATCCACATTTTCACAATACTTTTCAAAGAAGAATTCCAAGAAGTCAAATTTCTTGGTAGGATCTAACACTGTTGCGATGACAACTGCAACATTCAGTTTTGACTCTTTCCAGTATTTATCAAACTTTTGGCCCATAGCATAGACAAGGTTTGACATAGTGCCACTAGTGCTCCACTGAGGGTCCCTTAGCGCGTCGCGGATGCACAACACCATGTGCAAAAAAAGATGGGCTGTTGGTGTTCTATCGGCTGATACTAACTTTGTCGCTTCTTCAAAAGCTTTTAGAAATGTGCACATTACTTCAGCATTCGTCCACTCCACATCGTCCGGTGCTATTTCACCATTTCCACTTGCATAATTATTGAGGGCTCCCTTGTATTCCAGAGCTTCTTCAATCATTAGATATGTAGAGTTCCAACGGTTTGGAATATCAAGATTTATGCCACCAGCCTTTTCAGGAAGATCCAAATTTGTGGCAATCGCATTGAAGGATTGAATTCTTGATGGCGAAGAAGCTATATGCCTTAAAAGTTCACGGATTTTTTCTATGGGCTTGTGCACATATCTTGTTCCATCTTGAACTAAGATATTAAGGATGTGTGCCGAACACCTTACATGAAAATCCACACCACCAAGCAACATGCCATGGTCTTGATGTTGCACAAACGAGTCAACTGCTGGTTTGTTGTTTGCTGCATTGTCCAAGGTCAAAGTAAACAATTTCCTTTTGATGCCCCATTCATTCAAACACTTGCACAAAGTCTCTTCAATGGCCGCACTTGTGTGCGGATACTTGACTTTTTTAAAGGATATGACCTTCTTCTTCAGGTTGAAATTGCCATCAATGTAGTGAGCGGTAACACACATATAGCCTAGTTCTTGTACAGAGGTCCACATGTCCGAGGTCAAACAAACACGGGAATCAAGAGACTGGAACTCAATGCGCAGCTGATCCTTCATTTGCTCATATGCGTCCACACAGTCGTTGCGAACAGTCTGGCGCCGAATGACTTTAAAGGTGGGCTGCATCGAGTTCATCCACTCTTCAAAGTAAGGATCGTCAAACTTCCTGAATGCAACCTCGGCGTGGATGCAATATTTGATCATTAGCTGACGGCTTCTCTGAGGATCGAAAACAAACCCCACATCTGATGGTTTTTTCTTAATTGTTGCAAGAAACCTATTTCTGGACTCATCATCGATTTTGGGGCATGACTCGCCAATGTGGTTTCTAAGGCTGCTCGTCCCAGACTTGCATGCTAATTTCATGGAACAATACTTACACACAGCCTTCGGGACATTGTCCACCTCTACCAAATCTGGCTCATAGTATTCCCAGACTTTAGCCCGCCTACTATGTGGTGTTTGCAACTCATCAGCTGATTCACCAATACCTGAGCTGTCCGACACATTCCCAGACATGATTCAAGCCTGTTTATCACACCAATCAAACACCTCCTGTCCTGCCTTCCTTCTGTCCCAAATCACAACACCTTCAAAGTATGAAAGGCTTGGTATGAAGAGAACAAGAATGATGAAACCTGCATGTGACAAACATAATAAAAGGTTCAGAACAATATGACCAATTGGTACAGAATAGTATGTAAGAACTAAAACAGTTGTATGCCCATCATGCTAACAGAAAATTAAATCATGTATGCTATAATTTTCCTCTTAAAACATCAAATGTGTTCTTCACTGAACCTGAACGCTCCATGTAAATTTTTTGACTGAACCTGAACCTAAAATGTGCATACGTACTTAACAGGAGCATCATAATCGGACCTATAATGGGAAACCTTTTATATATGAACCGTCTTTTATCACAGATTTCTTTGCCTTGAAAAACTATGACTAATCTCTGCCTGTGAGAGTAAGATCGATACTAGTAGCTAGTACTACGTGTGTTGAATCATGGATCCCATCCCAGTGTGCAGTATGCGTGTGAGCGAGATGGGGATGGAGATGAGATGTGATGAGATGGAGGACCTTGTCGGCGGCGGAGGCGTGGTGGTGGTGGACGCGGGCGTGCCCTCCGCCCTTCTTGTTCTGGCTGGCGGGGCAGACCTGCTTAGGCAGGTCCGGGGCGGCGGCGGCCGCGGAGGGAGGCACGTGCGCGATGTCGGCGCGCTTGCGGCGCAGGTAGTCGGCGAGGAAGACGAGCGCGACGGCCCCGCCGAGCAGCGCCGAGAGGAGCAGTACGGAGAGCACGGGCGGCGGCGGCGGCGAAAGATCCCGGTTTGGCGGCCGTGGGCGGCGGGCGGCGGGCGGTGGAGGCGCTCCTCGCTAGGTCAGGCTGCGTGTGTCGATTTGGTCCTCGATCCAGTTTCAGACTACGGGTCGAAACGGTCTGAGACCAATTGGTTCCTGTCCAGACCGGGCCAACCCAGTCCAACAATTGTTAAAGCCCAGACCAAATTGAACCGATTTAGAGACTTAGCCCATTTCGTCCAATCCAAAAGCAACCCGGCATGAAAACTGACTGAAACTCTGGTTTCAGTCCAAACCGTTCCCAGCGTTAAATACTGGACAGTATCAATTAAACCATTTTTTTTCATTTTCCACTGTGAAAGCTTCTCTCAATCCCTCCCTAGTCCTTTCTTTCCTGGGCACAGGCTTACCAGTTCAGCCATAACCTTGAATGAATTTATATAAGCCAGGATCTTGTACCGGGATCTCAAAAAAAAAAGTATTATGCACATGATACTGATCTGTGATACCATCTCCTCAATGCATATATAGTAGCATATTGTCTTTTCTTAAATCATTTGTAAAATCTTAATACAAAGTTGTGGTCATGCATCTATCTGATGCAGAGGACGGGGGAAAACCTCCTTTAAAAAAGAATTAGTTTACTCATTTGACGTGCTATGATGTTGTATGATAATATGATATATTTTTTAAGCTATATGATACACTTTTTAATTGCACTGTCATATCAACTTTATCTTAGAAGGTAATGCATGATACTATTATAACACTTGCATCATGGGAGGTCTTAATTGAACGGAATTTATGGGTTTTATGAACAGATGACCACTCAAACAAAACACTTGAACTCTTGTTAGGAGGCACATGACAACAACAGGACTTCAAATTTATCGAAGAGGAAGAAAGAGAAAGGCAAGAGCTCCTATATGGCACTCTCTGCGTCAAACTGATTGAGTAACGCACATGCCGGCCCAGGGGCCAGCCCACTCGCACAATGTAGTGCTAGTGCATCACTACCTTCTACAACGACATTTCAGTACGTATGGATTTTTCCTATAGCCACTGGCTAACGACACAGACACTGTAGCAAGCAGTTTTTAGTTTTCTGTCTTTTCTAAGTTGTATGATAGCTGCGACAACTACTATGGATCGGAGGAAGTACTACTTTTTAAAAACATAACACTACTAAATATTTTGATATCACATTTATTAAGTGTGTGCATTTCATAAAACATTATTCCAAAAACATGATTTTTTTAAACTGTCTTGAACATTTCCAACTTTTTTTAAAACTTTAAATAAACACGACATTTTCAATTCAGACCCTTCTTAGAAAAATTGATAGCTTTTATAAAAATCTCACAATTTTACAAAATTTTGGTATTTATAAAGTATTTTTTTCTAAAAAATTGTTTTTCTCGAAATTTGCAAATCTTGTTTTTACAATATGACATTTCCGAAACATATTTTCAAAATAAAATTTAATTTCACAAAAAGAAAGAAACATAAAAGACCGAAGAAAACCGATATAAGAAACAACAGGCAAAAAAATTAGACATGGAATCTTGTGGAAGGTCTCAAGACCATGAAAACATAAAACAAAGCCGAGCTAAAATGGGCCAATCTATTAAAGTCGGTCCTCCGCTGCCCTGTATCAGTGGGAGGTAATTTGCCGCAACGAGCGCCTATAGGGAATACCAAAAAAGGCTAAATGTACTATCGCCAATGTTATGTCTCACTTATAGCAAGACTTTGTTTGTTTATCAATTTCACTTTTTTCATTATTTTTGTAAAAGTTTCAGTTTATTTTTCTTTCCTTTTCTTTGGATTTTTTTACATAATTTCTTTTCGTTTTTCTTTGTTTCTTTTGGTTTTCATTCTACATTTTTCTTATACGTCAAGATTTTTCTAATACTCGTTAATCTTTTTAAAATAAAATTTTAACACATAAGATATATTTTTATACACATATTAATATTTATAAAATGCTTGATTAATATTTTCAATTGCTTGATTTACATTCTTCAAATACAAGATTAATATTTTGTTTAATACATCATCAAGAATTTTCCAATACACATTTTGACATTTTCATGTGCTTCATTAACATTTTTTAAATGCAAGTATCCTTCCACTGAATGGATATCACCGGAAGGCCTGGAATAAATTCAAGAAAATACGAGAACCAGCATGAAGTCTAGGACTTGAATCCTGGTGGGCTGAGATACCAATGTCCTCCTAACAATCCAATGATAGGTTGGTTCGCACATTTTATAAATACATGATCAACTCTTGTAACACATATTGTATATCTTTTGTATATATGAGAAACAATTTCTTTATAAAATTTTAAAATGGTTAACATTTTTGGATACTGGGTCAATATATGTTTCTATAAAATTTTAACATTTTTAAAATACAAGATTAATATTTTTTAAATACATGATCAACATTTTTATACACATGTTAACATTTTACAATGCCTAATTAATTTTTTAAAATGCAAGTTTTTCATTTTTTGAATACATGTTCAATATTTTTTTCTCTGTACATTTAATACTTTTCAGATGCATGATTAAGATTATTCGAATACTTTTTTAATATATTTGAAATGCTTGGTTAATATTTTTAAATACATGTTCAACTTCTTTCACATATATTGTGTGTTTTTTGTATACATTTTTTGCATACATGGTAAAACATTTATACAAATTTACCATTTGTCAAATATTTTGTTTTCAAATATTCTATATAAAACAAATTGTAATGTATTTATTTATAAATATTTGGATGCATAAACTAAAGAAGAGGTCGTGACGTCCCACGCGGCTCGGCCGTCCAATTTAGTAAGATGCGCCTTAAGCGCCGAATTTAGTGCATTCTGTACAGGGGGCACACCCCCCTGTACGCTTGGATTTATAGCTGGCCGTCCCATCCTACTTCTTTCACATATATTGTGTGTTTTTTGTATACATTTTTCACATACATGGTAAAACATTTATACACAATTAACATTTGTCAAATATTTTGTTTTCAAATATTCTATAAAAAACATATTGTAATGTATTTATTTATAAATATTTGGATGCATAAACTAAAGAAGAGGTCGTGACGTCCCACGCGGCTCGACCGTCCAATTTACAAAGATGCACCTTAAGCACCCGACCAACCAAGCTAGTCTGCTTACATGCTGCTTTCCTTCGCCTTTTCTTCTTCTTCTTTTTTCTCTGTACCATTTCTCCTTCTTCTTTTTTTTTTAAATTCGTGAAGTTTTTTTTTGCAAAAGAAATTCGTGAATTTTTATCTTGAAAGTAGATGAAGTTTTTATAAATTTGTGAACTCTTTTCTTGAAAGTAGATGAACCTTTCCAAAATCAATGAACTTTTGTTAAAAAAATGATAAACATTTTTCAAATTAGATGAACTTTTTCAAAATTCGATGAACTTTTTTCAAAATTAGATGAAAATTTTCCAAATTTTGTTGAATCATTTTTCTAAATTCGTGAACCTATTTTGCAAAATTGGTGAACTCTTTTTAAATTCATGAACTTTTTTAAAGTTTGATGAACTTTTTTTCCCGAAATTTCGTAAAAAAATCTTGAAAGTCTATGGTCAATGATTCACTGGTCTACCATGAAACGATCGAGCGGTTTTTTCTTTCGAGTAAACAAAATGATTGAGCGGGATAGCTGGGAAGCGGGCGTCGCGCCAGCTCGTCAGCTTGTTCATGGGCCGGCCAACTTAGCCAGGCGCGTGGGCACTGGTTTCCTCTTCTGGCGCATAAGGCGCTGGCGAGGAGCAGTCCGAGTTTGACGCTAGGTCTCGCTCTAAGCGAGATATAGCACTGCGGATAGGAATTAGAATTAGTGGCGAGCCTGACCCTGTGATTTGACACTCTTAAGCCCACATATAACTATGGGCCCTAACACAAACCTATATCTACTGAAGTTAAACTCGCCTAAAGAATAAATAGTACCGCTTGTTAATTAGGTTTAAATTTTAAGAACTTACTCTCCAGACCTAAATTATATTTCAATGTATTTAAACTATGAATAATAAATAAAGTGCGTTTAGACTCAAAAAAAACTTGTCTCTTTCCTAAAAAAGGGGAAGTTGGTCGCGCCGGCTCACTCCCACCAACCGCTATGCAAGCTCTATATTACGCCCGCAAGCGTGGTACTCATACAGGCGACCTTTCGCTGAAGCACAACCAACTTGGGCCATCCCATTTGATGCGTGCATTAACTCAATCAAATCGGCACTTTCCCAAAATAACATCATGCATTAACTCATTCAAATAAAATCTTAATAAACTTTAAATTAGATGCAAACTATTATTGCCTTCCACTACTCATACCCAAATGAAATCAAATCTTACCAAAACATCAACTATAATCAAGGTTGGACGACCCATTTGACGCGTGCGCGTTTTCCTTTTTCCATTTTTATATGTTTTGATTTTTGGTTTTCTTTTTTCCTCTTCCCTTTTTTCTATGTCCAACCTACTATTTTGTGCTTGACATACAATCAAAATTGACACTTTTCCAAAAGAAAATCCAACTAAATCGACATTTTAAAAAATGGCATGCATTAACTCAATCAAATCATCTTAACAAAATCTCAACTAAAATCAATCTTTCCCAACCTTCCATTGCTCATACTCAAATCAAATATTACCAACAGATCAACTATAATCAAAGTTGGCCGGCCCATTTGACACGTGCGCGTGTTTTTTTTCATTTTTTCTAAGTTTTGTTTTTTGGTTTCTTTTATTCTGATTCATTTTTTTATGACCAACATCTCTACTCCTAATGTCTGAGTTGGTAGAATTGCGTCCACGGTTTATTTTCGTCTGGTTATATTTCGTCTGGTTTATTTTCGTCCGGTTTATTTTCGTCTCACATCCATCAGCATATCTCCTCACGTTGATTTTTTTACCCTTACAATAAAAACTTTCCTAATCTTTCCAAAGTTTCCTAATTAGACACGTTATAAGCGGGCAGGAACTGATAGCGCGTTACCAATCAATAAAATTTAGTTTCATTACAATCAATTCCAAATCCTAATTTTCAAACTTTCCTAACTAGGCACGTCACAAACAGGCAGGTAATGATATCACGTTATCAAACAATAAAACTTTATTTTCATAAAAATCAAATCAAAATCCTAACTTTCCTAATGCATCGATTGTTACCTTTCCTAATCTCTACTCTTAGTACGTCGTTCGTTCCTGCCCAACGTACCAGCGCTCGAAGGCATCCCCGCTACCGATTCTTTTACCGCTTCTTTGATGCTCGTCGGTTCGTCCCTGCCCGCACACCCATACATGGGCCAAGCGCTGCAAAAGAATGAGATCCAACCCACATCTCTGTGTCAACAAAAGCACGACACGCTAGGGTTAGCAGCCGCCAGCCACACCCACCGCTCGATCGGCTCCTCCGCAGGCGCCATCGTGCTCTCGCGCACGGCGCTGGCCGCTGTCCTCAATGTCCCCTCGCACCCGCCAACACACCACCGGCCCACGTCGCTTTTGCTGCCTCTCCTTGTCGATACCTCCTCGCTGGTCTTCCTCCCAGCCTCCGTCCTTCGTCGTCACGCAACACATCATTGCGATGGACTCGAACTTCTGATCCTACGGGAAAGCTGGATCCAATCCCACCCCGAGGGTTCGACCTTCTCGACCTGAGGCTGCGATGAGTTGCAGAACTCCCCGGCGACAAGCCCAACAGCGTTGTACTTTGCCCGCACAAGCATCATTGGGTCAACATCGTTGCCAGCGGCTGCAGCCATGCTTTTGGAAATTCCATGGCATGATGCATATAAATTGGATCTGTAGGTGGATTAGGATAATAGGGTTCAGACGATGATTTTCTTTCTATGCTTCCCCTATGGTGGGTTCGGTTTTGCATTATTGAATTTTGCTAATCTGTTGTTTCTGCAGTGTACCTTACATTTTTTTAGTATACTATTTCAAATAATTATATCATTTTCTATTGATCAGATTCATTAAGCTCCAACCAAGCAAGAAGTTTCAGTCCACCTATACTCATGGCCTCCCCTTCTGGTTTGGTAACTCACATGCCCATTTTGTCCTGAAGATAGCACAAACTAATCTTTTATAAGGCCACAAATGCCATGTCCTAGCACTGGCCAAAATCCTTTTTTCATGTGTGAACCATATACACAAAACTGCATGATACATGCCGAAATGGGGAGCTCACTTTTAGAATAGCTGATTTTTTTCACCCAGCACGTCAACTTAGGAAAGCTATTTTTTTTCTTTTGTAATGAATTTTTTTTCAGTCTTTTGGGTTAACAACTGGATTTTTCTTTCCCCTTTAGGTTGCAGAAGTGCAACTGCAACTGTATGCGTTCACTAGCGACAACACTCATAGATAACAATACACGTCTATTACATGTTGATGCTGCCCGCTCTTGTTATACATTTATTTTGCAGTGGTCGCTCTGTTTAATCATGGTCCATGCTATGTTTAATGCATATGTCGGATCAAAATCAATATGAGATTATTGCAGCTTGTCTAACCACATTCGGACTCCAAATTTCAAGTTTTTGTCTTGCTGTCAGGTGCAGCCGGGCCTTGGCAATCTAAACAAGCTTTATGCGACTGGCACTCTTGTTGATCCCTTATCACTCTTTCAAGCCGTTTTGAGCACAAGGTTGAGATAGTTGGGGCCTGTAACTGTGTTTTGGTGAGCTTCTTCCTTTCTTTGAGGGTTTCCCAATCCCTCCTCAATCCTAAGTTCAGGCTCAGGCTGTGATTATAATGCTTATTTGCCTAGATCTGATGGTGATAGTTATGAATAATTCAACTTTTTTTCAGAGTATATTGAACTGCACACACAAGTAATATATATTAACCTATGTTAACACTAATATTTGTAATTTGTTGCACCATGATGTTTAATAACGCCAGGAGAAAGACATGCTGACAGCACATTCGGTTCCAATTATCATCACACTGTGTACTAATATATGCTCTCAATGATAATATGCCAACTTGCGTTGACGACACACATAGCATGTTCTTCTTTAGTATAATTATACACTATAAAATTATTGTATGGTTACCTTTTCTGGAATTTCAGAGTTGAAAGGACATGAAGTTTCGATGCGAGGGGAGTTAATTTTTGTTGTCCTTTGTTTCATAAAAAATGTTGGTAGCATTTAGAACTATGTTTAGTTGGTGTAACAGGAAGTTAATCACTGGTTAAAATATACAAGGAGTCTCTCTATTGGAAGGGGAGAAAATGTTACACACCATTTATTTTTCTGCTCGCTTATGCATGAAATGTATCATTTGGCCTTGATTTAATGTACTGCACTTTTCGTCGAACCTGATATTTCTTGGTGATGTCTTCAGAACCCATGAATGTCATTTTGCACTAAAGGCTTGTAACCACTGGGAAGTGTTTGCCCTGATGTATAAAGTTGCCATGGGGGGTGAGGAGGTGAAAGCTAGCAAGCCATCTCCTGATATTTTTCTTACTGCTATAAGGAGGTTTGAGGTATTAGGAATTATTGTTTTAGAGGTCCTTTTCTTACTAGCAAGCTTAATGCGGAACACTTATATTTCAGTACTTGTTTTTTTAACTGTGTTATTTATCAGCGGGTCTCTTCTTTGTCCAAAGTATGTGGTACTTATATTTCATTAATTGATACACCATTTGATACATGTGTTTACAAAAATAAATCTGAACATCTTTGTAGTAGTTACATTGAATAGCTACCTACTTACCTTTAATTTCTTTGTGAATTACTGTAATTTTATTCCGACAAAGTTTGAGAAAAAATATAGTAGCAGTAAGTACATCTTGATCATTGCTGATAGGGAAATGTTTCCACCCGGTGCGCCGGCGGAAACATTGGGCCGGTCCTGTCGCTTGCGTTCGATCGCACAGATCCAGCCTACGAGCGTGGCCCCGCGCGCCCTTCCATATGTGCTCCATCCCCTACCTCCAGCCATACGCGCGCGCATCTCTCCTCCCTCCCCCTCCCCTCGGGCTACGACTGGGCCACCACGAGCTCCATCGCCGGCGGCCAGGCACTCCATCGCCGGCCGCCATGGGCTGCCTGCTACCATGGCCAGATCCATCCACTACCCTACAACCTTCACGTGCGCGCATCCCCTCCCCCTCCTCCCGGGCTGCGACTGGACCACCACAAGCTCCATCGCCGACGGCCAGGGCGCTCCCTCGCCGGCCGCCATGGCTGCCTGCCGCCATGTCCGAATCCACCCGCGTATACAAGTGTTGCAACCGTCACCTAGAAAAGCTTCAACAACTGTTGAGAAAAGCTTCAACCATAGACATATAAAGCTTCAATGGCACTGCACAACAAAGGGAAGCTGCAACCGTAGTTAGAGTTTGCTACTACCGGCGAAGCTTTTTTATGCTTTTTTATGCAACCATAAACATTTTTGCCGTTTACTCTAACTCAGTTAAGTCCATTTATGCTTGTTATTTCAGAGAACTGTACTTGACCATGAATAGAAAATGCATGTTAGGATGAAAATCCACCTTCAATCTATAAAATTTTATTCTTACACATACTCTAGGAAAAAAACTGGAAAGAAAATGCCTCAGTAAATGTATGCGCATTACAAAGGTTAAACTATTTACTCACTCCCTTGGAGGTTATATTCCTTGTAGTTTACACAGCCAGTCCCTTTTATTAAGTTGTTGGTATCCTTATCACAGTGCCTCGCTCCACTTGAAAAGCTCACACCTCCATGCTCGAAGAACAGAAATGCTGGTACATTGTTTGAAAATATTTTGTGTTCCACTGTTGTGTTAGAGCCCAGGATGAATGGTGGGTCCAATTTAGAACTAGGAGGTACTAGAACTAAGATAGGAAGGTGGTTGTTGTCCTTGTCCCTTGTTGTCCTGCTGCGTTGTCATCGATCACTGGCTCACTAAGAACATGAGTTAGTGGATTTTTTTTATAAGAGTGAGGGTTTAGAGTGAGCGGGGCGAGGGTTGGGATTGGTCTGTTCAGTTATGAGCGGAATAATTTCCCTACTTTAAAAAATATGGCAAATTGCATTTCATTAGAGATGGCTTTGAAGCAAATTGCGTGAGCAAGCAATTCATATATTGTTTTTGATCAAGTCATACAATTTTCTGGTTAGGATCGAAAGGTAAATGCATTGGTTGGTTACTTCAAGAGTTAATAATGGACATGGTAGCATATCAGTTGCAAGCCCAATAATGGACATCATATTTTGTTTCGTGATAATGCACGACATTCAACTGTATGTTACAATGCGGCAATTTCTCAGGAAACATTGGATCTGTCTTCTTGGCTTGTGGGCGGGGGCGGCACACGCCTCGTCCTCCTTGATGATGGTGGCGGATCGGCATGAACACGGGAGGGGGGGGGGGATCAGGGCAGAGCGGGGTGGTTGGTGGGGAGGGGGCTCCTCCTTGATGGTCTATGGGAAAGTACGGTGTGAAGGAAAGAAGTGCCATGACGAAGGTGGCGTGGGCGTCATACGGTTTTAAAGGATAGGGCTCTAGCGGGAAATCGAGTGGGAAGGGAAGGGTTCGGCAGGAAAAGGGAAAGTGCGTCGTGGGGTTGTGTTTTTGTTGTGGGGACCATGTGTTTGAGATAACATGGTGAATTGTTCGGTTAACCAGAACCCTCTATATGGGTTTGAATTGGGGGTCCAGGCGGTTGGATTTTGGGGAGCCCACTGGATGCTTATTTGGTGTTCGAACATGCCTGGACGTATGAGGAAAAAATGAGCTTCGACCTTAGAGATGACCTTAATCATTTGTTTATTTTATTTACATGCATTGTAGCCCGTAGCAACGCACGGGCATTCTGCTAGTATTATTTTATGCTCGGCATACTATCAGAATCAACACAAACTGTACGCCATAGTGAGGTGGTAGCATGGCCTCCATTCCGGTTCAACCTTCCCCACCAATTTTTTCCATCCCACCAGTTTATTTAAATAGGTTTTTAGCCACTGATATACTTAATACAGTTTTTATCTGCCAAATCTACACAAATCATGCAGATTGATCTTAGGTATTGTAGTAATGTCGTTATGTAATGGAATAAATCACGGTGATCTCATCATCTTTAAAGACCAAATATGTGGAAAGCAATCAGTGTTTGATAATACAAGTCAACATTTATGGAAAGGAATCAATCACATTTCTATAATCTCTCTCTTTATTATTAAAGGGCAATCTACCATGAATCCCATGGATTGAAGGGATACTCCATTGATTTTTTTATCGTCCCCCTTTCACCGGTTTTACTGAATCTTTTAAATTCTTGATTCAGCCCACACCGCACTAGCCCCTCTCACCGGTGTACTACCCGTGCATAAGGATCCTCCTACAAAATGAGGTTGCACCTCCGCTGGTCGACTCCTCCTCTCCCCTTGACTAGGGTTTATATATCATGCTGCCTGCACTATGATGCGCACCTACATATGGATGTCAGCCTTCCTCCGCCATGCTGAGCGACCCCGACCCCCGACAGTGATGTGTGCCCGCTCTGCGGCAGCTCGAGGACCAGGCAGGAAGGAGGAGGTGCAGGACCAAGCGAGAAGGATGATGTTATTTTAGAGGGTCTATTTTCTAAATGAAAAATATATTATTTTTTCTTTCTATACAAGATAGTTGTGAGTGGTGTTGATTAAGTTTTCTTTTAAATAATTGATTGCCTTCGAAGAAAGGCCATCATGGCTCTCTTGCATTATTTATGTGATTACATCAAAGAAAGGGGGAGGAGACTTGTATGAGATCTCATATTTAGGTGAGATCGTGATCAACCCCCCCCCCCCAAAGAAAAGGTAAATAAATCATATTTTGACAACATTTATATGGGTTATGTCTACAACTCTGAAAAAAATCAACTCGAAACTCGATGCACATTTAGAGATTCAAATAAGACAAATTTGAATGTGAATAGTGGCACCTTTTGGCGAATAGTACATTGACACTATTCACATATAATTTTGTCTTTTTGTAAGTCGAATTAGGAGCTGAAACTTTTTGACATTGTACATCAAACATTGATGTGTGCCTATAATTTTTTTGAGAATGTTTGAACATGTTTTTTTTAAATGATCTCAGTGATCTCACCTCATGTGAGATCTCTTCATATGATTTTCTTATCTATGGAAGTGCTTTAATTTGGCCTTCCTATTTGATCGTCAAAACTTAAGCATGCTAGGGAATCACAGTGGTCAATGGAAAGGTGGGATATGGGAGAGGAACTTTAGCGCTTGTTGTAACGTGGCTCATGGCATTTCTCGCCTTCTGCCCGTAGTAAAAAAGGGCATTTCTTTGCCACTATATACCCATGGTGAAGGTGAGGTGGGAGTCATACGGTTTTAAGTGAGAGAGCTCCAGCGAGAAATATCCTACTGCGGAGAAAAACTGAGTGGGAAGAGGAGAGTCCGGCAGGAAAAGAAAGGGTGCATCGTCGGGTGAGATTTTTTGTGTAAGGCTCGCGTGTTGGAGATAACATGGTGGATAGTCCACACAACCACATTTCTCTACCACATATGGTCGGGATTTTGGGGAGCCCAGACTGTCCAGACGGTTGAATTTTGGAGAGCCTGTTGGGCACTCGTACACGTCCGGACATATGAGAGAGAAATGAGCTTCAACCTTCGAGACGACCTTAATCATTTGTTTGATTCATTTATATGCACTCTAGCCCGTATCAATGCATGGGTGTTCTACTAGTATTACCCACTGGTCGGGTTTGAGAAAAATCTAAGAGAGGGCCATGACTTAAAAAAGGAAGAAATTAATAGGGAAGGAGGGGCTAATCTTTAATTGAAACATTAGTTTGGCATAAATATAGCATGTTCTTCAGTGGATTTAGAAAATAAGGAGGGGCAATGGGAAAAATACGAAGGAGAACCTGGGTGCCAGCGCACGCCATATGCAAAAATAAATTAGTAATTCAAAAAAGTTCAAAAAGTTCCAAATCTTTTTTGGTATCAAACACGATCAAGTTTTGTAGTCGTATAAACGCATTCATCAGAGAATGACTTTTGTTGCATCCTGTGTCAAAGATTCGGCAAAAAACGTTATATACAAATACTATACACACTATACTGTGGTCATAAACTTGTCTTTTTTGCCCTGAAGTCAATAGGAATCATTTCTTGTCCAAACTTTTTATATGAATACAATACTTGATCATGTTTGATTCAAAAAAGATTTACAATGTTTTGAATTACTGGTTTTTTTGGCGCATATAGGGTGCGCAGGTACAGGTTCCCGTCCGGGGGAATGGCCCCTATTGGGCTACACTCAGCAAGTCCAGCAGCACGCCGAAACCCTCCCTCATCGCTATTTTAGGGGAAAGAGCAAAAAAAACTGCTTCCAGCAGTTCCCTGATCCTCTCCTTGTTTTTCTGGCCTCCCCGATATCGCCCTCTCTCGCGCCTCTATCTAGGGGAACGGCGACCTCCCCGATCCCCTCCCCGACTCGCTGGCCGATGCAACTGCTGGTGCGTGGCTGCCGGCGGAGAGTTTCAGGGCGCTTCGATTTGTTGCGTGGAGAGAGAGAGAGAACAGATCATGGAGAGACATGGTTCGATGGTGGGCTGGTGAATCTGCTACTACTACTGCTAGTTTGTCCTGATTACTGCAACTTTGGTAACGGAAGCTGCTACTATTACTGCTAATGGACGATTTATGATGTCGCCGATTGCTACAAATTTACATTGAAAACAAAGCGCTAGCTAGCTTGCTAGTCTGTGCTGCTGCTATTGTGTTTAAGCTCAATATACCCTTGTTTTCGTTTCAGATTTTGGTAATGGAAGATCAGAGTTATTTTGATCTTTTGCAAAGTGATGCCGGATTAAATGATTTGCCCTGGACTGAAGAACAACATGTCGATCTTGAAGGGCATGTAGAACAACAAACTGATCTCGAATAGCCGTTGCAAACTAGCTGTTGAAAAACTAGCTGTTGGTAGTTATAAAATATTCTTAAAATATAGAATAAGGGAGATGTTTAGGGGAACTGCTGGAGTTGAGCAAATTTTAGGGGAGAATCTTTTTAAGGGAATTCCCTATTTTAAGATATAGGGGAGAAAATTTAAGGGAACTGTTGGACTTGCTCTAAGCTCCGCCACGGGTTGCCATGCACTGCATACGTTTTTTTTCCAAAATAAAGTAACTAACCTCTGTCATCCATGGTTCACAAGTCTAGACGCATTTCAATAAAAAACATTGGTAGTGTAGTTAATTTGATGTAAAAAAACATTGATAGTTAATTTGATAAGAAAAATGTATATGAATTACACGTTTTAGAAATTGTACCATCGGGAACTTCTTTTAAACAACTAAAAGAATATCTGTTAAACATAAATCTAATGATACAATTCTATGTTATAAAACCAATATTTTGTTGAACGAGTTAATGGTCAAACTCTTTATTATTAAAATATATACGTGTGAGACTTACTATAAGCTACTCCCTCCGTTCCTAAATATAAGTCTTTTTAGACATTTCAAATAGACTACAACATACGAATGTATGTAAACATATTTTAGAGTATACATTCATTCATTTTGCTCCGTATGTAGTCACTTGTTGAAATCTCTAAGAAGATTTATATTTAGGAACGAAGGGAGTAGGATAGAGAGGGTAGTAGATACATTGCGTGCACTCGCGCTAATCATGCTGTCTCACCGTCTCAAGGGCGCGGCAAATTAACTAAGCAGTACATCTATGATGATGTAATTCAAGTTTGCAAGTTGCAGATAATTATAACCCACTCGTGCCCCCACGAATTAGCTCCCCTAACCCTGAGGCAGCACCAAACCCACCATTAATTGTTCTTCCCCAGTAAACTAATCAGGTTTAAGGAGGTGATGATTAGGATCACATTGGAAAAGCGGCAGCATCACGAGCGACGTAGTGGCAGCTACTTGGTCAGGAAAGGCTAGTTAGCTGGTTAACCTCTTCCTCTTCGACCTAATCTTGTCAGTAGCGTCAGCTAAACGCGCCGTCGTTTGCGATGTCCAGGGTGACTAGTGACGTGCCGAGCCTTGTCCGTTTGCCATTAGCCACCCTGTGAGTTAAACAGTGGGAGAGCATTAAGGAAACCAGTTGGTGTTAATTAAGCGAAAGTGATCCCACGGGCCAAGAGCTAGCTGACGCTGTGTTCTCACCTGAGTCTTCACTCGATCGAGACCATCTCTAGAGATAATGTACATTCTCTTTTGGCCCTATAGCTGATCCAGGCATCTACATTCCATTTGACCGTCAAATGCATGCAGCTGATCCAAATTTGAGATGATGTACAGGTAGGAATGTACACGCTTGCATGTTTGATGTGTGTAATTGGAAATCCTTACATGCACTAATTCACACCAGGCACTAAACATTTGCAACGATGAGCTTCTAGGTCTTTCTCTTCTGCTACGGCGGAACCGAAAGCAACCTTATTTTCCCATGCGTTGTGTCGTCATGAACGCAAGTTGCACACAATATTTCATGCATAGGGGTAGACCGGTTGGTGTCGAAAAGAAGAAGAATGAAGAATCTTTTTCTCTTATTACGTACGTGCGTAGCAGATGTAGTGGACAGCAGTGGATGCGTGCTTAGTCCCAGCTAGCGATCAAATCAAAATCAGATCGAGGAGGATCCCAAACAACCCTTCTATAATTCAACCAGTTGTTCGTTGTCAGGACGTACTTTTCCGTACAAGGAAGACTAACTGTGACAGGTCTAGTCATGCTGATTTCGCCACTAGTTTCTTTGCCGCTGTTTGTGATGCAACAGCTCGATCGATCGAGGGCCATCCATCGATGCTACGCCACGCATGCATGACGACCATGGCCGCCATGACCTAATTCCCTATCCCAGGATCGAAGAACTCCACTTCAACCACACCCACCAAGGCAGGAACAAGATTTTTATTTTATGTTTCCGGCATGTTGGGCTTTTTCACGCTTGCTTGCACGGGTAATTATTCGTCCCGGTGATTACTGATAGTTAACAACCTACTAGTAATATATGTATCCCTAGGATAAAGTTAGTTGGGCATAGCGTGCTCGGGGAAACATAATTAGATGCATGTGTGAAGATATTTATTTGATGCATGTGTGAAGATGATATTACTGTTCAATGAAGCTATTAGCAAGGGAAACTGAGAAGGTGGTAACATCCAGGACATGCTCTTGTTCAGTGAAGCTATTACTCCCTTCGTTCCAAATTACTCGTCGTGGTTTTAGTTCAAATTTAAACTAAAACCACGACGAGTGATTTGGAACGGAGGGAGTAGAAGCTAGCTCCGGTGAAGATCCCATTAAAAGGCAGAAGCTCCACTTGGAGAATTATGCAGGAGGCAACTTTGCTGGAAAAATTGGATTGGATATTCTCGTCTGAAGCTTGGACTTTCAACAATCCTAGCACTTTTGCCACCCCTTTGACTAGAACAACTTCTGTTCATATCCCTTGTGTCATCAAGATTGGTACCTCTATTCTCAAATCAAACATCTTTAGATGTGAAAATTACTAGTTGGAACACAGTCAGTTCAAACAGATTTGAAAGGCATCACTAGAGATACAAACTACCTCATTGTATTTTAGGACACCCTCGAAGAATACAAATAACTCACAGTAGAAGAAAAAAAAATGGCATGATGATACTGAAAGCTCACTTGGAGTAAAATTTATCCCATCAAATAATTTATTGTAAGCAAAGGGCAACTATCGGATTTGTCTAGGCCAAAGCAACTATAAAGTACAAAAATAATTCACATCTCTATGCTTAAATATGATACCCCCTCCATTCCTTTATACAAGGCCACTTCGTTTTCCGTGTTAAACTTTGTCTCACAATTTTGTTCATGAAAATATGGATTACATGTCATAAAAAATACATCATCGAAAAGTTCTTTGAAATGTGCATCCAATGAAATGTTTTTTGTGGCATATAACTCATTTTATGTTGATAAAATTAATGGTCAAAGTTAGACATAAAAATATGAAGTGACCTTGTATTGGGATTGAAGGGAGTAATGGGATTGAACACCGTGATCACCAGACTAAAGCTGCTATCTTATCCAGAGCTTTCAGAGATAGATTAGGAAGCACATCTGAAACACAAAACCTCCTACTCCTGGATTCTTTGCTGCAACACAATACTGAAGAACTGGAGGTTCCTTTTACTAAGGAAGGGTATATGATCTTATTAAGAATATGCCAAATGATAAAGCTCCTGAACCTGATGGCTTCAATGTTGCATTCCTTAAAGCATGTTGGGATATTATTGCTCCCGACTTCTACAAAATGATTGAATATTTCCACAAAGGGGATATAAATATGAAAAACATCAATTATTTTTTCATTACTCTGATCCCCTGAAAGTACTCTACAGCTGCACCTAAAGATTTCATATCCATCCCTTTACCAAAATGCACCCCAAAGATCATCACCAAGCTACCGGCAAAAAATTGCAAAAAATGTCCTCAGAATGGTACACAAGAATCAATATGGATTTCTGAACAAGTGTCTTCAAGACTATTCAGCATGGTCTTTTGAATATATGCATCAATGTCACTAGTCAAATAAGGAGACTGTTCGGCTCAAACTTGACTTTGGAAAGGCATTTGACATTTAAACCATGACATTATTATTGATATCATGTCTGCTCAAGGCTTTGGTCACAAATGGCTTCAATGGACCAAGATGAATTACAGCATCCACTTATCTTTGGTTCTGCTAAATGGATTACCTAGCGAACAATTCCTTTGCAAAAGAGGAGTCGGGCAAGAAGACCTTCTCCTTCCATTGATTTTTGCACTGGCTACTAATCTACAACAATCTATGTTCAATGATCATATGCATAAGAACTTGCCTGAGCCACCACTTCAACAAACCTCATGTCCTGATTTCCCAATTTTACAATATACAGATGACAAATCCTTGTTCTACCTACAGTGGATGCCTTTTACATCACATCAGGAATTTATTGCTTCATTATATGCTGCATACACTAGTCTCAAGGTCAACTACTCCAAGTCCCTCATGATCTCAATCAATATCAATGATGATATTAACGGACAATACAAATAACTCATGAATATATAGAGAAATAATACCATCACATGATTTCGTCTAGGGCATGTTTCCAACGTTATGAGTCCAATTTTTGTGATAATTTCTACCATTAATTTTGTTTCATAGCTTAGGATCCTTTGGATTTTATCACGTCCGCGTACCTTCTTTTGTATGTTTTCACCAAGATACTTTGCACGAGTAATATTTGGCATCTAAGGAAAGAAGGCCAATTGATGGTAATGAATCACATTAATTAATGTGATAACACTCTACCATACAAAGGTGACATATGAGGGAGAAGAAACAGCTCACGCAGAAGGCTCCAGAGCCAAAGATGGTGTATTGTACGAGCGCACACGCTCGTACCAGCGGTCATACTGCGCAACGCCGACTATTCTAGGTCAAGTACTTCGCCCCATGCAATTGGATCGGTGAGGGAATGAACACATCCAGAAACACACCCAGAACGACGAACCCTAGCCTCCGGAGGGATTACGGATGGGAAATTGATCCAAGGACTCCGCCGCCGCAACACCGCATCAAGAGGGTATCATCACCATCATCTCCATCCCATCTCCATCTCCTTCTAATACAGTAGTCATTGTGGATTCACTTTTGTACTACTTTTGCGCCATCACCATGTTCATCATGATCCATCCAGCGATGTTTGTACTCTCGATGTGCGAGTAGTTTCCCTAGTTCTAGGGGATATGAAGGAACCCTAGTATGTATTTGATTGATACTAGGATTTGACATCTTATTTATATGTTTATGTTAATAATCTTCTCGATGTTGGGTGAAGTCGACCATTCAACAAATGCCTCTTTTGAATGGAAGGTTATTACTCTTAACGTGGAGTATGGTTGAGGAGGTAGGTTAGTGACAGTGCCTATCCTCCCTTCTTCCCAGACGAAGACCGCTTTAGCTGCGCCACGGGGAGACCCTTAATTACCATTCGGTAACTGGAGTGGGGATAAATGGTAGTGGTGTATATGATACGGGGTTGTTGCATGTATGCACACATCTGTACCTGGCTCCGCCCACAAAGAGAAACATATAAAGTGACTTTGGAATTTGACCTAGAATTATGCTCAGGTATCGGTCGTGTTAGATACATACTGGTGGGGAATCCAGACTCCCTGGGAACGTTTTAGCCCTAAACCGTTACTCATGTCTCGCACTACTTTATCTTACTTTTGCAGTTTACATTTTCGTTCATTACAATCGCTCAATATTTCCAACAATTTTCCCATTTGCTTTGAATTGCAATTAACTTACAGGGACTATTATTTAAACTCTATGAGAGACAAACACCGATCCATGTGCTCCCTGTGCACTTGCAGGACATCACAATGCAGCCCCCATCCACGTCTTTGTTGTAGTAGACAAACTACCCATAGCCGCTGGAGGAGCAACGAAGGTTGATGGGCGGTCTGTAGCGCGGGCGGTGGCCTCGTACAGAAACGGGAAAGTAGACTTCAGAGTCGTTGGCAACTAAATGGGCCCATGCCCCCCCCCCCCGATACGTCCATTTTACATCATGTTTACCTACTAGTATTTATGATGTTTTTATCCATAATAATGCTTTTTGGAGTAATTCTAATGTCTTTTCTCTCATAATATGCAAGGTACACACAAAGAGGAAGAACTCCGGCAGCTGGAAATCTGGACCTGGAAAAGCTACGTCAGGCCACCTATTATGCACAACTTCAAATGAGCTGAAACTTCACGAGGATTTTCTATGGAATAAATAAAAAATACTGGAGCAAATAACCACCGGAGGGGGGCCACCTGGTGAGTACAAGACACCAGGGTGCGCCTGGCCCCCCAGGCGTGCCCTGGTGGGTTGTGCTCACCAGGTGGCCCCCCCTTTGGTGCCCATCTTCTGTTATATAAGTCATTTTGACCTAGAAAAAAATAAGGAGAGGACTTTCGGGACGGAGCGCGGCCGTCTCAAGGCGGAACTTGGGCAGGAGCACTTTTGCCCTCCGGCGGAGCGATTCCGCCGGGGGAACTTCCCTCCGCGGGGGGAGGGGGGGAATCATCGCCAACAACTCTTCCATATTGGGGATTAAGATCTATAGAGATAGATCAAGACGCTTAATTGGACTTTACCTTGACAAAGTTTTGAAAAAGTTCAAAATGGATCAAGCAAAGAAAGGGTTCTTGCCCGTGTTACAAGGTGTGAAATTGAGTAAGACTCAATGCCCGACCACTGCAGAAGATAGAGAGAAAATGAAAGATGTTCCCTATGCTTCAGCCATATGCTCTATCATGTATGCAATGTTGTGTACCAGACCTGATGTATGTCTTGCTATAAGTCTAGCAGGGAGGTACCAAAGTAATCCAGGAGTGGATCACTGGACAGCGGTCAAGAACATCCTGAAATACCTGAAAAGGACTAAGGATATGTTTCTCGTTTATGGAGGTGACAAAGAGCTCATCGTAAATGGTTACGTTGATGCAAGCTTTGACACTGATCCGGACGATTCTAAGTCGTAAACTGGATACGTGTTTATATTGAACGATGGAGCTGTCAGTTGGTGCAGTTCTAAGCAAAGCGTCGTGGCGGGATCTACGTGTGAAGCGGCGTACATAGCCACTTCAGAAGCAGCAAATGAAGGAGTCTGGATGAAGGAGTTCATATCCGATCTAGGTGTCATACCTAGTGCATCGGGTCCAATGAAAATCTTTTGTGACAATACTGGTGCAATTGCCTTGGCGAAGGAATCCAGATTTCACAAAAGGACCAAGCACATCAAGAGACGCTTCAATTCCATCCGGGATTTAGTCCAGGTGGGAGACATAGAAATTAGCAAGATACATACGGATCTGAATGTTGTAGACCCGTTGACTAAGCCTCTTCCACGAGCAAAACATGATCAACACCAAGGCTCCATGGGTGTTAGAAGCATTACTGTGTAATCTAGATTATTGACTCTAGTGCAAGTGGGAGACTGAAGGAAATATGCCCTAGAGGCAATAATAAAGTTATTATTTATTTCCTTGAATCATGATAAATGTTTATTATTCATGCTAGAATTGTATTAACCGGAAACATAATACATGTGTGAATACATAGACAAACAGAGTGTCACTAGTATGCCTCTACCTGACTAGCTCGTTAATAGAAGATGGTTATGTTTCCTAGCCATGAACAAAAGAGTTGTTATTTGATTAACGGGATGATATCATTAGAAGAATGATGTGATTGACTTGACCCATTCCGTTAGCTTAGCACACGATCGTTTAGTATGTTGCTATTGCTTTCTTCATGACTTATGCATGTTCCTATTACTATGAGATTATGCAACTCCCGTTTACCGGAGGAACACTTTGTGTGCTACCAAACGTCACAACGTAAATGGGTGATTATAAAGGTGCTCTACAGGTGTCTCCGAAGGTACTTGTTGGGTTGGCGTATTTCGAGATTAGGATTTGTCATTCCGATTGTCGGAGAGGTATCTCTGGGCCCTCTCGGTAATACACATCACTTAAGCCTTGCAAGAAATGCAACTAATGAGTTAGTTGCGAGATGATGTATTACGTAACGAGTAAAGAGACTTGCCGGTAACGAGATTGAACTAGGTATTGAGATACCGATGATCGAATCTCGGGCAAGTAACATACCGATGACAAAGGGAACAACATATGTTGTTATGCGGTTTGACCGATAAAGATCTTCGTTGAATATGTGGGAGCCAATATGAGCATCCAAGTTCCGCTATTGGTTATTGACCAGAGACGTGTCTCGGTCATGTCTACATAGTTATCGAACCCGTAGGGTCTGCACGCTTAACGTTACGATGATAGTTTCATTATGAGTTTATATGTTTTGATGTACCGAAGGTTGTTCGGAGTCCCGGATGTGATCACGGACATGACGAGGAGTCTCGAAATGGTCGAGACATAAAAGATATATTGGAAGCCTATGTTTGGATATCGGAAGTAATCCGGGTGAAAATATGATTTTACCGGATTGCCGGAGGGGTTACCGGAACCCCCCGGAGGCTATTGGGCCTTAATGGGCCTAGTGGAGGAAGAGGAGAGGCGGGCCAAGGGGCAGCCGCGCGCCCCTCCCCCCCCCCCAGTCCGAATTGGACAAGGAGAGGGGCGTCGCCCCCCTTTCCTTCCCTCTCTCTCTCCTCCCCCCCCCAAGTCCAGTCCAACATGGAAAAGGGGGGAGTCCTACTCCCGGTAGGAGTAGGACTCCTCCGGCGCTCCTCCTCCTAGGCCGGCCGCCTCTTCCCCCTTGCTCCTTTATATACGGGGGCAGGGGGGCACCCCAGAGACACAACAATTGATCATTGATCTCTTAGCCGTGTGCGGTGCCCCTCCACCATAATTCTCGATAATATTGTAGCGGTGCTTAGGCGAAGCCCTGCGACGGTAGAACATCAAGATCGTCACCACGCCGTCGTGCTGACGGAACTCTTCCCCGACATTCTGCTGGATCGGAGTCCGTGGAACATCATCGAGCTGAACGTGTGCTAGAACTCGGAGGTGCCGTAGTTTCGGTGCTTGATCGGTCGGGCCGTGAAGACGTACGACTACATCAACCGCGTTGTTATAACGCTTCCGCTTTCGGTATACGAGGGTACGTGGACATCACTCTCCCCTCTCGTTGTTATGCATCACCATGATCTTGCGTGTGTGTAGGAATTTTTTTGAAATTACTACGTTCCCCAACAGTATCAATCTGTCGAGCCAGTGTCGATGGGGTTCATCATTGGCGGAGCAAGGATTGAACGACGCAGTAGTGGAGCAGCATCAGTGAGACCAAAGCGACGGTCAGATAGTGATGTGTGAATGATATTTGGACAGCTAGGGGAGAGATGGGTGGGGGTTATAGCGGATTCGAGATGTCTCGCTCGTCTCCCGTGCTTCCCCGGGCACGCAGGTCAGGGGCACGTGTGGCTCGCTGGAGCCTGGCTCTGAAAAAACGTCTGATTTGGTCGTTCCCCCTCGGCTAGGCCAAGGGGTGCTTTGAGTTTCATGTGGGCCATGAATATGATGCAGTCTAGATAACCAAACATGCCAAATTTGCATCACCAAGGACTGGTTGGGTTGGATGCAACCTACCAAATACATCATAAGTCAGTGATTCCCACTGCTTCTAATTATCACATATTGTGTGCTTCAACGTTATCAAAATTATTGTAGCCGCTAGATTACTCGCTTGATCCACTAGCATCCGTTTGATCTACGCGTGAAAATCTTCGACCATGCAACATGAATTAGTGCATTTTAAGTGGATTTTGAATCACATTGTATTTAATTACAATGTGCACCACTTTTCATGTTAACATTTTCTTTTACTTATGCAGAAATTCTCACGTAGTTGAAATCGTAAGGATTGAATTACTACCTCCGTTCCAAATTATACGATGTTTTGCATATTTCAGTATGAACTACATAGAGACTCAAATGAATGAATGAACATACTAAAACGTGTTTACATACATCCAATTGAAGAAAAAGTTCGAACATCTTATAATTTGGAACGGAGGGAGTAGTATTCTACACAATATTTAGAAGCTATATATCCAGTTCTACGGCAATGCATGGGTGTCATCTAGTAGATATAATTTAGAGGCTCGATGACATTAGAGCATCTCTAACGCAGACCACTAAACCACTCGCAACCGTCTGGACCAAGCGGTCAGTGAAGGAAATATGCCCTAGAGGCAATAATAAAGTTATTATTTATTTCCTCATATATCATGATAAATGTTTATTATTCATGCTAGAATTGTATCAGCCGGAAACATAATACATGTGTGAATATATAAACAAACAGAGTGTCACTACTATGCCTCTACTTGACTAGCTCGTTAATCAAAGATGGTTATGTTTCCTAACCATGAACAAAGAGTTGTTATTTGATTAACGAGGTCACATCATTAGTTGAATGATCTGATTGACATGACCCATTCCATTAGCTTAGCACCCGATCGTTTAGTATGTTGCTATTGCTTTCTTCATGACTTATACATGTTCCTATGACTATGAGATTATGCAACTCCCGTTTACCGGAGGAACACTTTGTGTGCTACCAAACGTCACAACGTAACTGGGTGATTATAAAGGTGCTCTATAGGTGTCTCCAAAGGTACTTGTTGGGTTGGCATATTTCGAGATTAGGATTTGTCACTCTGATAGTCGGAGAGGTATCTCTGGGCCCTCTCGGTAATGCACATCACATAAGCCTTGCAAGCATTACAACTAATATGTTAGTTGTGAGATGATGTATTACGGAACGAGTAAAGAGACTTGCCGGCAACGAGATTGAACTAGGTATTGGATACCGACGATCGAATCTCGGGCAAGTAACATACCGATGACAAAGGGAACAACGTATGTTGTTATGCGGTCTGACCGATAAAGATCTTCGTAGAATATGTAGGAGCCAATATGGGCATCCAGGTCCCGCTATTGGTTATTGACCGGAGACATGTCTCGGTCATGTCTACATAGTTCTCGAACCCGTAGGGTCCGCACGCTTAACGTTACGATGATAGTTTCATTATGAGTTTATATGTTTTGATATGCCGAATGTTGTTCGGAGTCCCGGATGTGATCACGGACATGACGAGGAGTCTCGAAATGGTCGAGACATAAATGATATATTGGAAGCCTATGTTTGGATATCGGAAGTAATCCGGGTGAAAATATGATTTTACCGGATTGCCGGAGGGGTTACCGGAACCCCCCGGAGGCTATTGGGCCTTAATGGGCCTAGTGGAGGAAGAGGAGAGGCGGGCCAAGGGGCAGCCGCGCGCCCCTCCCCCCCCCCCCCAAGTCCGAATTGGACAAGGAGGGGGGCGGCGCCCCCCTTTCCTTCCCTCTCTCTCTCCTCCCCCCCAAGTCCTAGTCCAACATGGAAAAGGGGGGAGTCCTACTCCCGGTAGGAGTAGGACTCCTCCGGCGCTCCTCCTCCTAGGCCGGCCGCCTCTTCCCCCTTGCTCCTTTATATACGGGGGCAGGGGGGCACCCCAGAGACACAACAATTGATCATTGATCTCTTAGTCGTGTGCGGTGCCCCTCAACCATAATTCTCGATAATATTGTAGTGGTGCTTAGGCAAAGCCCTGCGACGGTAGAACATCAAGATCGTCACCAAGCCGTCGTGCTGACGGAACTCTTCCCCGACATTCTGCTGGATCGGAGTCCGGGGAACGTCATCGAGCTGAACGTGTGCTAGAACTCGGAGGTGCCGTAGTTTCGGTGCTTGATCGGTCGGGCCGTGAAGACGTACGACTACATCAACCGCGTTGTTATAACGCTTCCGCTTTCGGTATACGAGGGTACGTGGACATCACTCTCCCCTCTCGTTGTTATGCATCACCATGATCTTGCGTGTGTGTAGGAATTTTTTTGAAATTACTACGTTCCCCAACAGTATCAATCTGTCGAGCCAGTGTCGATGGGGTTCATCATTGGCGGAGCAAGGATTGAATGACGCAGTAGTGGAGCAGCATCAGTGAGACCAAAGCGACGGTCAGATAGTGATGTGTGAATGATATTTGGACAGCTAGGGGAGATGGGTGGGGGTTATAGCGGATTCGAGGTGTCTCGCTCGTCTCCCGTGCTTCCCCGGGCACGCAGGTCAGGGGCACGTGTGGCTCGCTGGAGCCTGGCTCTGAAAAAACGTCTGATTTGGTCGTTCCCCCTCGGCTAGGCCTAGGGGTGCTTTGAGTTTCATGTGGGCCATGAATATGATGCAGTCTAGATAACCAAACATGCCAAATTTGCATCACCAAGGACTGGTTGGGTTGGATGCAACCTACCAAATACGTCATAAGTGAGTGATTCCCACTGCTTCTAATTATCACATATTGTGTGCTTCAACGTTATATAAATTATTGTAGCCGCTAGATTACTCGCTTGATCCACTAGCATCCGTTTGATCTACGCATGAAAATCTTCGACCATGCAACATGAATTAGTGCATTTTAAGTGGATTTTGAATCACATTGTATTTAATTACAATGTGCACCACTTTTCATGTTAACATTTTCTTTTACTTATGCAGAAATTCTCACGTAGTTGAAATCGTAAGGATTGAATTACTACCTCCGTTCCAAATTATACGATGTTTTGCATATTTCAGTATGAACTACATAGAGACTCAAATGAATGAATGAACATACTAAAATGTGTATACATACATCCAATTGAAGAAAAAGTTCGAACTTCTTATAATTTGGAACGGAGGGAGTAGTATTCTACACAATATTTAGAAGCTATATATCCAGTTCTACGACAATGCATGGGTGTCATCTAGTAGATATAATTTAGAGGCTCGATGGCATTAGAGCATCTCTAACGCAGACCACTAAACCACTCGCAACCGTCTGGACCAAGCGGTCAGTGAAGGAAATATGCCCTAGAGGCAATAATAAAGTTATTATTTATTTCCTCATATATCATGATAAATGTTTATTATTCATGCTAGAATTGTATTAGCCGGAAACATAATACATGTGTGAATATATAAACAAACAGAGTGTCACTACTATGCCTCTACTTGACTAGCTCGTTAATCAAAGATGGTTATGTTTCCTAACCATGAACAAAGAGTTGTTATTTGATTAACGAGGTCACATCATTAGTTGAATGATCTGATTGACATGACCCATTCCATTAGCTTAGCACCCGATCGTTTAGTATGTTGCTATTGCTTTCTTCATGACTTATACATGTTCCTATGACTATGAGATTATGCAACTCCCGTTTACCGGAGGAACACTTTGTGTGCTACCAAACGTCACAACGTAACTGGGTGATTATAAAGGTGCTCTATAGGTGTCTCCAAAGGTACTTGTTGGGTTGGCGTATTTTGAGATTAGGATTTGTCACTCCGATAGTCGGAGAGGTATCTCTGGGCCCTCTCGGTAATGCACATCACATAAGCCTTGCAAGCATTACAACTAATATGTTAGTTGTGAGATGATATATTACGGAACGAGTAAAGAGACTTGCCGGCAACGAGATTGAACTAGGTATTGGATACCGACGATCGAATCTCGGGCAAGTAACATACCGATGACAAGGGGAACAACGTATGTTGTTATGCGGTCTGACCGATAAAGATCTTCGTAGAATATGTAGGAGCCAATATGGGCATCCAGGTCCCGCTATTGGTTATTGACCGGAGACGTGTCTCGGTCATGTCTACATTGTTCTCGAACCGTAGGGTCCGCACGCTTAATGTTACGATGACAGTTATTATGAGTTTATACATTTTGATGTACCGAAGGTAGTTCGGAGTCCCGGATGTGATCACGGACATGACGAGGAGTCTCGAAATGGTCGAGACATAAATGATATATTGGAAGCCTATGTTTGGATATCGGAAGTAATCCGGGTGAAAATATGATTTTACCGGATTGCCGGAGGGGTTACCGGAACCCCCCGGAGGCTATTGGGCCTTAATGGGCCTAGTGGAGGAAGAGGAGAGGCGGGCCAAGGGGCAGCCGCGCGCCCCTCCCCCCCCCCCCAAGTCCGAATTGGACAAGGAGGGGGGGCGGCGCCCCCCTTTCCTTCCCTCTCTCTCTCCTCCCCCCCCCAAGTCCTAGTCCAACATGGAAAAGGGGGGAGTCCTACTCCCGGTAGGAGTAGGACTCCTCCGGCGCTCCTCCTCCTAGGCCGGCCACCTCTTCCCCCTTGCTCCTTTATATACGGGGGCAGGGGGGCACCCCAGAGACACAACAATTGATCATTGATCTCTTAGCCGTGTGCGGTGCCCCTCCACCATAATTCTCGATAATATTGTAGCGGTGCTTAGGCAAAGCCCTGCGACAGTAGAACATCAAGATCGTCACCACGCCGTCGTGCTGACGGAACTCTTCCCCGACATTCTGCTGGATCGGAGTCCGGGGAACGTCATCGAGCTGAACGTGTGCTAGAACTCGGAGGTGCCGTAGTTTCGGTGCTTGATCGGTCGGGCCGTGAAGACGTACGACTACATCAACCGCGTTGTTATAACGCTTCCGCTTTCGGTATACGAGGGTACGTGGACATCACTCTCCCCTCTCGTTGTTATGCATCACCATGATCTTGCGTGTGTGTAGGAATTTTTTTGAAATTACTACGTTCCCCAACAGTATCAATCTGTCGAGCCAGTGTCGATGGGGTTCATCATTGGCAGAGCAAGGATTGAACGACGCAGTAGTGGAGCAGCATCAGTGAGACCAAAGCGACGGTCAGATAGTGATGTGTGAATGATATTTGGACAGCTAGGGGAGAGATGGGTGGGGGTTATAGCGGATTCGAGATGTCTCGCTCGTCTCCCGTGCTTCCCCGGGCACACAGGTCAGGGGCACGTGTGGCTCGCTGGAGCCTGGCTCTGAAAAAACGTCTGATTTGGTCGTTCCCCCTCGGCTAGGCCAAGGGGTGCTTTGAGTTTCATGTGGGCCATGAATATGATGCAGTCTAGATAACCAAACATGCCAAATTTGCATCACCAAGGACTGGTTGGGTTGGATGCAACCTACCAAATACGTCATAAGTGAGTGTTTCCCACTGCTTCTAATTATCACATATTGTGTGCTTCAACGTTATCAAAATTATTGTAGCCGCTAGATTACTCGCTTGATCCACTAGCATCCGTTTGATCTACGCATGAAAATCTTCGACCATGCAACATGAATTAGTGCATTTTAAGTGGATTTTGAATCACATTGTATTTAATTACAATGTGCACCACTTTTCATGTTAACATTTTCTTTTACTTATGCAGAAATTCTCACGTAGTTGAAATCGTAAGGATTGAATTACTACCTCCGTTCCAAATTATACGATGTTTTGCATATTTCAGTATGAACTACATAGAGACTCAAATGAATGAATGAACATACTAAAACGTGTTTACATACATCCAATTGAAGAAAAAGTTCGAACATCTTATAATTTGGAACGGAGGGAGTAGTATTCTACACAATATTTAGAAGCTATATATCCAGTTCTACGGCAATGCATGGGTGTCATCTAGTAGATATAATTTAGAGGCTCGATGACATTAGAGCATCTCTAACGCAGACCACTAAACCACTCGCAACCGTCTGGACCAAGCGGTCAGTGAAGGAAATATGCCCTAGAGGCAATAATAAAGTTATTATTTATTTCCTCATATATCATGATAAATGTTTATTATTCATGCTAGAATTGTATCAGCCGGAAACATAATACATGTGTGAATATATAAACAAACAGAGTGTCACTACTATGCCTCTACTTGACTAGCTCGTTAATCAAAGATGGTTATGTTTCCTAACCATGAACAAAGAGTTGTTATTTGATTAACGAGGTCACATCATTAGTTGAATGATCTGATTGACATGACCCATTCCATTAGCTTAGCACCCGATCGTTTAGTATGTTGCTATTGCTTTCTTCATGACTTATACATGTTCCTATGACTATGAGATTATGCAACTCCCGTTTACCGGAGGAACACTTTGTGTGCTACCAAACGTCACAACGTAACTGGGTGATTATAAAGGTGCTCTATAGGTGTCTCCAAAGGTACTTGTTGGGTTGGCGTATTTCGAGATTAGGATTTGTCACTCCGATAGTCGGAGAGGTATCTCTGGGCCCTCTCGGTAATGCACATCACATAAGCCTTGCAAGCATTACAACTAATATGTTAGTTGTGAGATGATGTATTACGGAACGAGTAAAGAGACTTGCCGGCAACGAGATTGAACTAGGTATTGGATACCGACGATCGAATCTCGGGCAAGTAACATACCGATGACAAAGGGAACAACGTATGTTGTTATGCGGTCTGACCGATAAAGATCTTCGTAGAATATGTAGGAGCCAATATGGGCATCCAGGTCCCGCTATTGGTTATTGACCGGAGACGTGTCTCGGTCATGTCTACATTGTTCTCGAACCGTAGGGTCCGCACGCTTAATGTTACGATGACAGTTATTATGAGTTTATACATTTTGATGTACTGAAGGTAGTTCGGAGTCCCGGATGTGATCACGGACATGACGAGGAGTCTCGAAATGGTCGAGACATAAAGATCGATATATTGGAAGCCTATATTTGGACATCGGAATCGTTCCGGGTGAAATCGGCATTTTATCGGAGTACCGAGGGGTTACCGGAACCCCCCGGGGGGTTAATGGGCCTTCATGGGCCATAAGGGAGAAGAGAGGGGCTGGCCAGGGCAGGCCGCGCGCCCCCTCCCCCCTAGTCCGAATAGGACAAGGAAGGGGGGGCGGCGCCCCCCTTTCCTCTTCTCCCTCCCCCTTTCCTTCTCCAACAAGGCAAGAGAGGGGGGAGTCCTACTCCCGGTGGGAGTAGGACTCCTCCAGTCGCACCCCATGGGGGTCGGCCGCACCTCCCCCTCCCTCCTTTATATACGGGGACAGGGTCACCCTAGGACACACAAGTTGATCTTCGTGATCATTCCTTAGCCGTGTGCGGTGCCCCCCTCCACCATATTCCACCTCGGTCATATCGTTGCGGTGCTTAGGCGAAGCCCTGTGTCGGTAGAACATCATCATCGTCATCACGCCGTCGTGCTGACGAAACTCATCCCCGAAGCTTTGCTGGATCGGAGCCCGGGGAGCGTCATCGAGTTGAACGTGTGCTAAGAACTCGGAGGTGCCGGAGTAACGGTGCTTGGATCGGTTGGACCGGGAAGACTTACGACTACTTCCTCTATGTTGCGTCAACGCTTCCGCTTCGGTCTACGAGGGTACGTAGACAACACTCTCCCCTATCGTTGCTATGCATCACCATGATCTTGCGTGTGCGTAGGAATTTTTTTGAAATTACTACGTTCCCCAACAGTCAGGACGTGTTTTGCCATCGAACACGGTACCACATCGGTCTGTGGACCGGTCCGGACGTTTATTTTCACACAAAAAAGAGGCAAACCAAGGCAGCTTTGCAGGAGTCTAGACTGCTGCCACACGCGCATCCGACAACCCAGTCCCACCCGAAAACCCTCCTACACGAAGCGCTTGTCGTGCATTCATGTCAGTCAGAGTCACTCGAGAGCGAACTTGGTGGACCGGCATTGATGCCGGTCAGAGCGACGTGACCGGACCAGCGAGTGGTGTCGGTTCAATTCAAACGTGGTGATTGAGAAGCCTACTCCGTCCGCTGCACCGCATTGAAGCCATCATCAAGTCCCTCGCCTGGCCGCCGCACCTATTTAACAAGGAATTCAGCCATGTCTGTCCACACCGCACTGCTCTTCGACCCTCTCCACTCCTCTCTGCTCCGGCGCCGGCGACACCATCATCTCCACACCATACCCAAGTCATGGTTCTCCATGTTGGTAGGTGGCGGCGGCTCTGAATCGTTGCGTCGCCACCGTTGCTCTCTGAGGTTGTCTTCCTCAGCGGCTGTCGCAGCAGCCACGCCTCCTTCTGACAAGGAGAACATCATCTCCTCCGACGACATGCGGGACTAGGTAACACCGCAGCAGCCACGCCTCCTTTCCGCACTTGCCGCCGCGGGGCATTGTGAAGGAGGAGCCGCACTCCTCGCCGCACTACCGCGTGAAGCAGGAGTCGACGTCGCCTCTTTGCAGCATAAAGGCGTGAAGTAGGTTTTTCTAAAGTTTTTAGCGAAACGGGTGAAATATTGTCTGTTTTATGTAAATTATGTCCGAAATATGCTGGATTCTGTTGTGTTTGATGAAATTTATCCAGTGTATTCAAATTTATTTTAAAATGAATGCGGACATAGTTCGATAACCGGCTTCCACTGTTCAACATCACTATCCGAGAATTGATGCTTACGAGCCCGTGGACGGATACCGTGTCTGATTTAGGGCTCAGGGCCCTTGATTCTCCTACTTGTGAATAAAGGAAGCATGAACACCCGTTCTTGCATGTACAACAGTACCCCATATTTTTTGTTCTTCTTTTGCCGGTAAATATGCCCCATTTGAGAGCCCACATGATGAGAGCATCTCCAGCCGCGCCCCAACATGCCCTCCTCAGGCGATTTTTCGTGCCGGCGCCGAAAATCGGCCCAGTCGCGCCCCGAGGAGCCCGTTTTTCGCCGGTTTGGGCCGAAACTGGCGCCGGCGGACCCAGGCCGAACCCGGCGCGCTGGGGGCGCCCGGGGGCGCCAGGGCGAGTGGTTTTGGCGCGAAAGCGGATGGGCCTGCCGAGTCAGCGAGACGCCGCTTCGTCACCCTCATCACCTTGGTTCCCGCGGGAATCAATGCGAAGGCTGTCGCCCTGCCGCGCTGGTCAGCCTCCATTGATGCCTCACAGGCGGCGCAGTGAACGCGTCGCCTGGCATGCAGCCCGTCGCCGCCCAGCCACGGCTATAAAAGGGCGACCTCCCCACCGGTGGACGCCACAACTCTCATTTTCCCCCTCTCCAGCGCAGAAAGCAGCTCTCTCCCCCCTTCCCGCCGACGAGAAAGATGGCCGATAGGTACCCAGGCGACGGTGCGGCGGCGAACGGCTTCGGCCACCGCCACCTCCAAGAGCTCGAGGCACGGCTGCTGTACGAGGCGGAGTATCCGGCGCCCCCGGACATGCGGGTGCCGGGGACGTGGAGGTTGAGCCCCCGAGATCGCCTGCATCCGCTCGTCCCTGACGGAGAAGCAGCGGAACGAGCCGCGCTACGCCGCTAACAGCCACACCCTCTGGACCATGTACTTCCAGCGCCACCGCGAGGAGTAGATCGCCTCCACCAACGGTGTCATCCCACGGGGCCGCCTCAACGCCGACGGGCGGCGCGAGTGGTGTGGCATGCCCGACCGCACCCTCGAGGCCGTCCTCAACCACATCGAGTGCGGCAACGTGTCGCGCCTCGATTACCCGCTGCGGCCGTCCTTCTCTCGCCGCCGTGGTAGCTCCTGGACGTCGAGGCGGATGGAGTCGGGGTCGTCCTCGTCGTCGGGCTCCGGCTCGTCGGCCGCCCTCCGCCCCTTCAAGCCTGAGCCGGAGGAGACGCCGCTCGGGTGCCGCACCCGCAGTGGCGCCCTCGTCATCAACGAGGGTGCCCGGCCCTCCCCGCCTGCTCCGGCTGTGGGGAGGCGCTCCCCCCGCCTGGTCCGGCTGAAGCCCGAGCCGGGGCTACTCTCGGTGAAGCCGGAGCACGCCGAGATGGCAGCCCCCAACGAAGAGTCCACACTCAGGTGGGCGAAGGAGGACTACGTCCAGGAGCAGGTCCGCCGCCAGCGCCGGACGTACATCGAGCTCCAGGCCAGGCGCCGCGGGCGCGAGGAGGGTGATGTCATCGTCCTTGACAGAGACGAGGAGGACGAGGCCGGGCCCTCCAGCGCGCCACCGCGCCTCGGCGACCCTGGCCAGGGCTGCAGCAGGGACGGCGCCGGCCCAAGCCAGCCGTGCGACAACGACGACGACGACGACGGCGACGGCGGCGACTACACCCGCTTCTACAGGCTTCTCGGCATGTAGACGGAGGCGGCGGCTAGGCGTAGTTTGGCATAGTTTAGGCGTAATTTAGTTTGCATGGTTTGATGTTTTTTTATAAATTTTAACGAAGTTTCACTGAGTTCATGCAAAAGTCGCCGAGTTTGCATATATTTTATACGCAACATTGCTGAACCCGGACGACCTGTGGGCCAACGACTAGGAGCTACGTCGCATCATGCGCCAATCCAGCACCGGCTCATCTCCAGACAGCTTTTTTTCGATGTTCTGAGGGCGAACGGTTGGAGATGCTCTGAGCCGGCCGGGGATAAGGTGCGATCCACGGTGGATCGAAAACCATTCTCATCAGTACATTCGTAGAAGGTTCCCTCGCCAAGCGAAAGCCTGCCCTATCCTACCCTAGGGTTACAGAATCTTCCAACGCATGCGCCCAACACACTCATAAAGGCGGGGCGCCACGTCACTCGCATGCCCCACCGAAAACCCAACGCAGACGCAACGTCGGACACACCGAGCCGCTCCGTCCCGTTCCATTCCGTTCCATCCAATGGCCTGCCGAAATATAAAACCAACGGCGCTCCTCGATAGCATCGACGGACCAGACAACAGCGATCATGAGCCGCATACACCCCAACGCGGAGGCCTCCAGGCGTCTCCTGCGAGACGGAGACGGCGCCGGCGCCGCCGAGGCGGCGCCGGCGTGCTACACGGTCTGGATGAGGTCCAGCATGGGCTTCCAGGGCACCGACGGCTTCTCCGTCTACGACGCCGGCGGCGAGCTGGCCTTCCGCGTCGACAACTACTCCCGCCGCCGGAAGATCTTCGCCGGCGAGCTCACGCTCATGGACGGCCACGGCGCGCCGCTCCTCTCCCTCAGGCCACAGGTCAGGTTCTTCCCGCTCGGCTTCGTCTCTTATCTCAGCGCTGGGGTTTTAGTTTTGTTAAACAATCTAGGGGTTTGATCGAATCGACTGAACCTCTGTTGGATGCACACAACATATTCGTGCTATTGCTTCCACGAGGTGCCTGTGACGCATCCACCGGCTAGTTGTTTGGGACGCATGCCGTTTCAATTTTGAATTCATAACGTACACAATTGAAAATGAGTAGAGAAAAACCGAACTTCGTTTCCTGTCTGCACTGTGCTCTGTCAATTTCTTCAGCCTGTAATATAAAAGCAGAACACATCTGAAACTCTGTATCCTATCTGCACTGGAGCCGCTGCCACTTTCTTCGTAAGTAGTTTGCTATGTTCTTACGGCAGTGATTTTACCAACATCTATAGCAGACTAATAAATTGATAAAACAAGAATGTGGGTTTGTACGTTGTAACCCCATTTCCTGTCTCATTTGGGGAGTAATTTCAATGGAAACAACGACAGCTAGTTGGAGTATTTGCTGACAGAGTTCTGTCGTGTCGTAACAGATCATCAGCATACACGACCAGTGGAACTGCTACAAAGCACCAGAAGAAGGCCAAGCAAAGAGGGCAAGATCACAGCAGCTCTTCTCGGTGAGGAAATGCTCGGTCCTGCAGAACAACCGTGAAGCAGAAGTTTACATGTCTTCAGCCTGCACCACCACCACCACCACCACCGACGCATCAGCATCAGACCATGGCACCACTGGCAACCAGTCCCCCGGCTTCTGGATCGAGGGCTGCTTCCGGAGGAGAAACTGCAAGATCCGCAGGGCCCACGATGGCAAAGAGGTGGCGAGGGTCGCGAGGAAGAAGGCGAGGACGGCTGCGACGCCTGACACGGCGCCTCTGACGCTCGGCGAGGACGTCTTCAGCCTCGTGGTGCAACCGGACGCCGATTGCACGATGATCATGGCCCTCGTCGTCGTTCTGGACCGGATCTGCTGGAGGCCGTACACGCCGTTGATATGTTCTTCGTAGCCTGCGCTGAGTCGGTGATCGACGAACCTCTGTTCGTTTTACACAGGGGAAATGTAGATGCTTTTTTTTCTTCAGTTCTTCAAGTGACTGTCGCCTGAAGCAAGTAAGAGCCAGTGGAGATGAAGTGCTGTTCAGTTAGTTGCAGATGTCGGTTGGCTGAAAGCCTGATCTAACTTGTAGTAAAACGTCGAACGAAGTTCTGATATGCAGCAATCAAGTGCATCAAAATGAAATCCCAACAATGTGAATTCCGGATTTGAAATGCCTGTACCATTAATCTGCAGATTATTGTTCGTTCCTACATGACGGTGCCATTTTAATGGGCCACCTAGTGTTAGTTGCACCGTCAGAGAAAGTGCCAAGGACATAGTACAGAAGACAAAATGGCCAAAGTTTGTCGAATCCCAGCAGAGAAGCCTGTGTCTGCTGTGCCATCTTTTCCATGTCTATTGCATCTCTTTACGCCTGTGATCCCCCGTCAGGATGATTCGGAATATGAGGGAAATATACTTCATAAAAGGAGATTTTGCGTTTTGGCGAAATGGGGATCTTATTATTACAGAATGTCAGAAGAATCGAGAAGATGGACGAAATTGAGGGAATAGTGCCTTAAAGGTTAGCTGTCTTGTCTTCGCAGTCCTTTCGTATCTAAGCTACTACTTTTGACAAGTTAGCTGGATGCACAATGCAACATGGCAGTGATGAAGGGTACTGCTTCTTGTTAATGTTTGAATATAGCTGGCGTTTTATACATCAGCACAACCATGCATCTCATTCTGCTAATGTTTGAATGTGTATGTAAGTTCAAAAATTAAAATATATATTTTTAGTTGGAATTATACTATAAAATATTGTTCAGGCTAATACAATCAATTATTTTGCCTTACTTAAAATCTAAGTAATTTTTCACGTCAGAGTTATACAGTTTTTGACTGCGTGCTTCCTTAAAATCAGGTATTTATAAAAATAAATAGAATTAACCTCTTGATTACAATACTCACTCTGATTCATAATATAAGGATAATTAGATTTTGTGCCACTCTAACTTTTGTCTTTTTCATTGTTGTTGAGAAGTTAACATCTTTTGGTTTGATCCTCACAAAAAAAAAACATCTTTTGGTTTGAACATCAATTAATATCACTAGATTTGACATGAAATATATTTTCATAATATATACTAGTAACCATTGTCAGGAAATATAGTAAATATTTTCTGAAACAACATATTTTTCTTCAACATTTGTGGTTTAAGTGTTACTCTGGATACCATGTCAATATCATAACAAATTATTGTGAATCATATAAACCATTTTTTTCCATAATTGCAGTTAGTACTTACTCCTTTTTTCATACTCTGAAAATAGGTTGTACTGCTATTGAGGTGGTTTATGATAATCTAGTTTTTCCCGTCGTTTGTGGTCTTTATTGAAGAAAGAGTAGACGCCCTGGATTTCATTTCACCGAAATCAACAATAACAACAAAATCTAGAGGGTAAAAAAGGGCACCATTAGAATGTACCAACGGAGAAAACAACACACGTCGAACCATTAATGGACCAACAGGCTTAATCATGGAGCAACCAATTACAACATGCCAACATTCAGGCTATCCCGGTCTATATTCACTCCCGGGCTATCCAAAGGATCTCTCGAAAGTTGTTCTCCAAGCGAATGATGCAGCAATCCAAGGTTGATAGATACTTTCACCGGGCACAACTTCCTCTAGCAGTGCAAGCATTGCGCCAACAATGCCCAAAGTCTGGCGCATTGCTGCCCCTAAAAGGAGTAACTCAGTTCCACAATGGCACAATAAGGTCAGATGGCGGCAGCGGATGAGCCCAATATTGTGCCAAGAATCCAAAGTCAGGGTCGATCACTCTGTAAGTTACGGACAAACTGCCAATACATGGTCACAACGAACACTCAAAATACAAATGTGAGATAGATTCTTAAGCAGGGCAAGAGGCAGGTTTTATCATTGACATGCTAGCACTTACTAAGGACAGCGACTTGTTGTGCATGATCAATACCGCAAAACATGTAGACAAGATGGCACACATATATACAGAATATGTTGTGAATGCGCAGTGGGTATCCTCTGGAAATTAAACATGTTATAGAGTGATTTCACCGTAAAGACACATTCACTGTGAAGCATCCAAACCATTGTATTAGGGTATGAGTCAAGTATACAGATTGCAGGATCATCATAAGATCGTCCTGCCATCGCATAATTAGGGGAGAAATATCGCCTGAAGGAATCGCAGAATACGCAGAAGAAATCCTTGTCATCTTCTATATCTGAATAGGAGCCTCCATTAACTTATTTCTCCCAGTATGCAAGCATGTCACCTCAGCATGCAAGATGCATGAGAAAAATCTCACCTCAACATGCAACATGCACAGGAAAAAACTCACATAAACATGCAAACATTCATTAGAATTTCCATTCTATTATGCTATTCATATTTAATAAATATATTACAACTATACAATAATCAAACACAATAAATCGTATATATTTTAGTTTTACTATCATATTATTACTCCAAATATTCATCTTGTGTATAACCAAATCTTATAAACATTTCCGCAACAATGTGAGTATCATTAGTTTGATAGGATTGAGAAATTCCAGAAGAAATAGATAGAGCAAACACCAAGCCAATTGTCTTTCCAAAACTGATTGTTCTGCTTTACCCAGGTTGCCACCTTTAACCAACCGTCACAGCGGAAGTGACTCCAATAACTAATTTTCCAAAAAGGAGAAATATTAACATACATGGTCAAAAAAAAATTGTGATTTGTTTGTTTGGCTAATCAACTTTTTTTATTTCTTGTGACTACTTCCTCATGACAGATTATAAAATAGGTTTAGCATGCCACAGTTCAAGAGACACAAACTAAAAGCATGTGCCCCTAAAAAAATAAGAGTATGTGCAGTGGGTGATAAGACAGTCTTATCTTAAACATGACACGAAATTTAGAGATGACAATAAAAACATGATGTAAAATGGGTTATCACTTGTTTTATCTCTAATAACTATGGTATTTCTAAATATATGTTAAGAGATTTGTTGCTAAAAGACCATCTCTTAATTCATAGAAGGCAATCTTTTTTTTTCTCTGATATCTTTTTCCTCCACTCATCATTTTGTGCCATGTTTAAGATAACACTGTCTTATGACCCATTGCACATGCTCTTAGTTTTTTTCCTTGACTTTGCTCTTATCCGATGGATGTGGTATCTAGTGTTCTTGGTATACTAAAATGTTATGTGCTTGATTGTGATGTTTATTTTTTGAAACGGAGGCATAAGCTTTCGCCCCATCTATTGATTAAGGGGGAAAAGAGTTTTTGCTACAACGACACCCTTACAAACATGAATGATTAGTCTCCTATAATTATATTCCCTACCTTCTTAGCACCCGCTTTCACAGTAACACAGAAACTAACATACGGGTGCCAGTTTACCCGAAAGTACACCCAGACGTAGCACACATACATCAGTTTACTCACTTACAAGTGGGCCCACCATCGACCCCCAAAACCCGACGCATGAAATGCTGTCTTAGTAGAAGTAGATACGTGGCACTTCACTAGACCGAGAAAAATTGGCTGTCTGCTGAATAATGGCTTTATACTTTTTTTAGGTGTATAATGGCTTTATACTTTTTCTTTGAGAAAAATAATGGCTTTATACTTTGTCTCCATTGGAAGGAGTAGCGACTAGCGACTGAAGCGGCAATGCTACACGTACAAACGATTTACAGGCTTTTACAGGAAGGTTAACCTTGATTGGTCAAAAGGTGAGCGGGGCGGCCCACCTCCCTGAAGGTTTGTGATTGGTTGTTAGATGGAAGGAGCATGTAAAAGCGTGTAAGTCTTTGTATGTCTAACATTTTTGCGACTGAAGAGAGCCGGAGACGGCACTTTTGGGCTTTAACGGGCTGGTGACTGTTACGGGCTTGCAACACCGGCCTTAAATACTGGGAACGCACTCGTTGTCCAACATGCATGCAAGCCAGGTCTCCGTTCCATTCCATACCCATCCATCCATCCATCCGCAGCCATCCTCGATCGAGCGCCCGCCCCCTCACGACACCCGCCCCTACTCCGAGCCTCGCTCGAACCATTCCACACGCGCGCGCACGCGTACACCAATCGCAATCGACTCGCTTCCCGCTCCACATAATCAAGAGCCAAGCACCACGCTGCTTCCCGGCCATCTCATTCCCATTCGTCCATCCATCACGCACCTCCCGTATGTGCCTGCTGCTCTCCGGCAGCACCAGCGGATCAGCCAGCATGAGCAGGATCCACCCCTCCGATCGCGGCGACGGCGCCCGCCGCGCGGCGCGGACGGCGGCGGCGGCGGAGCGGCAGCGGCAGCAGCCGGCGGTGTACACGGTGTGGAAGAGGTCCAGCATGGGGTTCCAGGGCACCGACGGCTTCTCCGTCTACGACGCCGCCGGGAGGCTCGCCTTCCGCGTCGACAACTACGCCCGCCGCCCCAAGGCCTTCGCCGGCGAGCTGCTGCTCATGGACGGCCGCGGCGCCCCTCTCCTCTCCCTCAGGCCGCAGGTACTCTACCGTGTCCGTGCATGCATGATCACAACAACTTTTTCCCACGTAAACACACCGTCAAACTTTGCGTCTGGCTGTTGTTAACTCTTCTTACTCTCTCTGCTCGCGACAGATCTTCAGCCTGCACGACCGATGGAACTGCTACAGAGTTGCACCGGGAGAAGAAGGATGCCCGGACACGGACAGGAGCTCCTCCGCGCAGCAGCTCTTCTCCATGCGGAAGTGCGCCGCTCTGCAGAGCACGGACGACGCAGAGGTCCACATGTCGTCGGCCTCGACGGCGACGACGTCAGGGCGCGGCTGCCGGGCTCCGCCCTCCCCTCCTCCCGGCTACCGCGTCGAGGGCTGCTTCTCCAGGAGGAGCTGCAAGATCACCAGGAGCGACGGCCAGGAGGCGGCACGGATACTGAGGAAGAAAGCCGGTGGACCTACGGCGGCAGCGGCGTCGTCAAGGCCCGTCGCCCTCGGCGACGACGTGTTCAGCCTGGTCGTTCGGCCGGGCGTGGACGCCGCCACGGTCATGGCTATTGTCGTTGTCATGGACCGGATCTGCCGGAAGCCCTACGCACCAATGGCGTGCTCTTCACAGTAACCAATAGCTACTGTACTAGACGGTGCGCCCACGTCAGTCAAGAGTTTTTCGTCCTTTGGTTGGATGAATCGGAGAGGCACATGAACGCCGCCCCCCTTCCTGAAGACATTGCGATGTCGAAGAGCTGTTCTTTATCTGTTTTATTATTAGCGTGGTTTTTGGTCATTTGTACGGGTTGTAAAATAGTAGTATTACCGCCATGCCTCAAAGCGGCATTTGCTGTCATTTTGTAAGCTGATTTGAGCATCAAATATCTTGAAAATCGCTTTGATAAAATCTGGTCGGGTGCATAGGCGGGAAAGAAAATCCTTGCGTTGCATATAAAAAATAAATATACTGACACGCACACTGTGACCTCAGGATGCCAATTCCATTTGCAGTGGAGTGGAGAAATTCAGTGGGATTAGTGGATACCCAAAGCACTAAAACTAAGCCAAAATGGTTGCCTTTGCCGTGCATCTGCCGAAGGAGGAGACCTACGCCACGTTCCAACCAACATGTTGGGGGAACCAAGCAAGCGACCAATAAATGGCCAAGCAACTGCGCCAAAGCGACGGCCTAGTTGCCTAGTTGGCATGCCATTGCCAAGCCCTCCAGGACACACGACCACGACGGGGAGGAAATTACCTGGTGCAGGTTACCTAGTACAGAGGCAACGAATCCAACACTGACCACTCACCGCTGGGCAAAGGCACCAGCAGATGTGGCGAATTGCAATCCAGAGCACAGGGCAGAAATATTCTTCTCCATGAGCACATCCTATCATGTCATATGGCATCCAGCCAGGGGCATCCGGTGAGACAAAAGCCTTCTTTCCGCTGCCACAAGAACAAAGGTCCTCTTTGGCGTACATACCAGGCACGCAGCGTAAAAGATGAGAATGACCAAAGTCACCCAAGCTCCACTGCCAGAATATGCACAGGATGAAAGGGACCAAAGTTGCCCAGACTCCGCAAGCGAATTCAGCCGTTACCTGAGCTTTCTTCCGCGACGCGTAAAGAAACCCCAAGCGCTGAAATTCAATCAATCAAATACCATGTAAGGATCTACTGTCCTTCGAGACTAAGAAACGTTTTTTCCAGTTCATCCATCGCAAGGAAATTTGATGCCATGATGCTTTACAAGAAGGAAAAACAAATTCCCCCGCAAAAATCAAAGGTGTAAACAGTCGGTTTTCTTGTATGTGCAAGGCAGGCGCAACTTACGACAGGTTGAGTGCATTTACGACTGAATTGTTTTGCTAATAAACATTTTATAACAATGAAGAGTACACTTTCGGCAAAGCGCAAGCTAAATGCCTAGTCGGCTCAGGGAATAAAACTTTAGCCCATAAGCACATAACCGCATACTGATATAACAGCTCTTCCCGTCCCCATCAAGAATCTGTTGAACTGAGTATTACAAATTCAGTTTTGCTAATGTTGCGCAATGTATCAGCTGTAACATCTTAGGCTTTAAAATGGGCAGAATACTCCCACCCAAATAAACTATCACCTCTGCGCGGTATAACACTTAATGCACTTTCCAAAGTAATATCAAGAAAATTTGCCTTTCACTAACTTGAATAGTACAGGCAATGTCGAGCCAAGGTGTAAACCGAAACTAAATGATGCGTCTAGTTGGTTGATATTAATTCGTGAAGTTTACAATTGCAACTCTTGGTATATCCTTGGAACAATCTGCAAGAGGCCTAGTTCAGTGTCTTCCACGTATTAAAAGAACATGTTAGGTCCATGGTAGAGCTGTTGCCTATAGTATGGTTACTATAGATAATAGCAGATTTTATCGTTCATGGCATAATTACAAATGTAAAACAAATAATGCTTTTCGGTTGAGAAGTAAAACAGCTAATGCTCCATGCCTAGGAAGCTATTACATCCCCTGCATCGGAATGTCTAAACACCATATATCATTTTTGCTATAATCTAGCCACTGTCTTGTGCATCTCATGAATAAATACTTTGCCTGAGATACTTTTTTCATGTATTGAACCTTGCAAACCAAGAACCATTGCAGGCACTGTAAGGCTCAGAGCCTCGGACGCCTGTGTTTTTCATGCATGTTTAAGATCAATAAACCTAAAGCCATCAATATCCATAAGGTCATAAATTGCGAGGAACAACTGCTATTGCATACTACATAAGTAACCCACTATCTCAGACTCATCAGTTGATACTCGACATCACCAGGTCAGTGAAAAATAAAATATTCATTACTACACTCTCGAAAAACAATGCAGAACAAACAGTCCAGAAGTTTATTTCAGTGAAAACACTAAGTGAAAAAAAATAGAAAACAGTTTGTAAGAAATACATCTAGGAGAAAAGAGCACGGTACTCGTTAGCCTCATGACTCATTTCTTCCATGGTTCTATCTTTTCTTTCAACATCCAGATCAAGCTTTTCCTTCAATTCTTTTTCTTTCACATCAATCTATTAGAAAGGAAAATAGTAGGATTTAGTGGGAAAAAATCATAAGAAAATTATATGGAAGGTGAAACAGGTGTTCAACGAACCGCGTCATATATTTCATCATTATTTTCAAAATCTCCCTTCTTCCTGGGGATCACATGGATGTGGACATGCGGAACTGTTTGGCCAGCTTGAGGACCATCCTGTACCAAAAAGCTATCAATAAGGAAATGCTTCTTTTTCATTCATAGGTTATTAAAAGGTAAAAGGCGAACAAGGTAATCAAATCAGCAGCAGATTTGGAGTAAAAGTCCAAAAGAACAGACAGGAACCTCATATGGCAGTGTAAGTGTAATTTAGGTGATTAGCCTGATCTATTTTGTTCGGAACCCCAGTAGCAGAATCCAAACATCATGCGTTTTCAATTGGATGAACTAATTATATAAAATTTGGAAGCATAAGCTATTCAGTACATATATAGCGAGAATGAGAGTTGACCTGAATTGCAAATGTAAGCGAAGAAGCTTTGTGGTACTGCTCAAGCCGTACAGCAACTTCCTTTGCAGTCACCCATAAATCGCTTGTCTCATCAGTGCTTAGATCAGTAAAGCGTTTCACTTCACGCTTGGGGCACACAAGGACATGTATGTTTTGTTAAGGAAAAAAGACATACAGTGTAAGTAGACGTTTTACAGTTTGAACTATGAAAGCTGCGAACCACGGGACAGCAAAGGGGACAATAATGGATAGCTACCTCAAGTTAAAGTATTATACCATCAGTATATGTAGCACAGTGAATGTTGCAGTATGAGTACATTTCCTGCCTTTCCTCGAGAGGTTAAGCTTTTTGGGTGAACTTGTCGGTGCAGAAAGTGATGGACATAACAGTAAAGATAATACTCCCTCCGTTCCAAAATAGATGACTCAACTTTGTACTAAGTCTATTTTGGAACGGAGGGAGTATTTCATAAAAAGATGACGATGTCATCACTCATGAGTCCATCAGGTATAAACAGATTCCAGCAAGAGATAACTATTTGGCTATTTTTATATGAACAATTCACTTATATAAATAGCTAGCCCTAGCATAATTCGCTTGACATCCTTGATATTCAGATTTACATTAGCCATGCATATTTAGAGATCAGTGCGAGATGAAAGAGTGATATACTCCCTCCGATCGGAATTAATTGACCCAGCTCTATACAATGTCGAAAGGGAGTGCCATAATTCTTTTGATTCTAATATGTGTTTCCTACTGTATATGTCTTCACCTTGGACACTCTTCAGAAACAAGCAAGTGAAACAAAGTTTATGAACAGTCCAACAAAAAACGAGGTTCCAGGCTTGCCGGCAGTGTTTAACTGTAAACCTCGGCGATGAGTATGCCAAAACAAAGGATATGACCTGCAGAGCAAGATTGGGACATGTTAATACATACAATGTTAATACAACATCGTCAGGGTTTAAATGTGCATGTGCTACTCCAGCGTTATCGTCGATAATTGTGAGTCGGACTTGCGATTATTCACCACACCAGGTATTACAAAATGGTAATGAAACAAATTGCGCTAGCGCTGGAAACCTAAAGTGTGATTTATAATCTACCATCAACCGCATTGGCATCTCCGTCAGACCAAAAAAAAAATACAATCACAAACTACAGTGATTCTGAGGTGGAAGTGAAAATTGAACAGAAATTAGGCAAGGGAAAGTTGGGGCAATCATAGAGATTTTTACCAGGGAGGAGGGGGCATAGGTTGACCATGGCGTAGGAGAGGGGCGTGGCGTGGAAGACCTCCCTGGCGTCGATCCTGTAGGGCCCGAACTTGTACGCCGACGCCTCCATCTCCGGCGACGGCGGAGATGACAAGGAGGAGGTGGCCCGCGGCCAAGTCCGGCGGCGAAAGGTGGCCGTGCCCGTACGAGGCGGCGGGGTCAGAGGGAGGAGGAGGGCACGCGAGCGCAGGGCGGAGCACAGCCCAAGCAGCATCAGCAGCAGGCAACAGTTTTTTTGTTTTTTTTGAGGGGCTAGCAGGCAACAGTTGAGCACCGAGTCGGAGAAGAGCAGAGTAGTAGAGGGGAAGGTGATAGCTGTGGGCTTTTGTTGCCCATGCTAGCCCATCTTAGTAGCGGCTGGGCTGCGAGCAGCCAAGGCCCGCAGATAGCATCTGTGTTTTTTTTAAGTAACCAAATTCGTCAACTTCAAAAGTTTTGGTAAATCTAGTTTGTGTTCAATCTTGTACGTTCATACATCTGCCTTTCGTCGTAAACTAGGCAAACCAAAAGGATAATGTTGCTCCTCAGATTACATGAAAATAATCTCATTGACCTTCGTCGGAGGGCAAATGCTCCAATGTATGCATTACAAATGCAACTACATTTTGTCATTGAAGTTCATGAAAGAATGTTCTTGTCTTCTGTTGGAACCAAGTTAGTCACGCGCAGGCAATACCCACCTACATTATGGGTGTATTCAAGTTGCCCCTCTCTATGTGTGATCTGTCTGGCTAGTCCGTAATTTCTAGGGGGGTTCAAGGAAAGATAAAAGGAAGTCCCACTGGATGTCTTGAGAAAACATAACTGAGCCGAACTGCAAGGGAGGACTAGGGTTCTGTGACTTCCTTCTGTTTCACCAAGCCTTGCTTGCAAGGCAAGCTTGGCACCTCCTCACTTGGCCGGACTCGTTGTATGCCATGGTCCTCCAAGTGAAGTACCATCCTAAGTTCCTAACCGTGTTCTTGAAGACACTAATTTTGCAAGGACCGCCTCATCGACATGGTACACTATTCATCATGGCCCGACCCTCCTAAAAAGGGTATTGTATGGCGCGTCAACAATAACAAACAAGTTGCGATCTGGAAAGATCCCTGGCGACCTCGACCTACCTTCTACATACCAGTGTTACCGCGCGGCACCTGCCGGTTTCGGTGACTAGCAGAGCTCTTGGACGAGCATGGGAGGTGGAATATCGATCTTATCTGACAACACTTCCTCCCGATGGATACGGAAACCACTCAATAATAAAGTCGTCATGACGCCGACTCTATGACGTCCTTGCATGGGCTTCAGATCTCAAGGAGAACTTCAACATATCCAACACCTAATGCCTTGCTCGTGATGAGCTTACCACATATCCATGTGCGCCACGAGGAAGGCACCAGATGACACACGTGTTGTCTGGGAAGCATTGTGGGGGTGCCCTGCCCCTCCCAAGGTACACATATTTGTGTGGCATCTCGTCACTGACTCGCCTGGCTATGATAGATAATAAAATTAAAAGAAACATCATGGTATCTCATGAATGTGTTGGGAGGAATGCGACAACACATTTCATGTATTTTGTGGATATACAATAATGGCACAGGGGATTTGGCGTGTGATGAGCGAGCACCTGAGCATGCCAAGGCCGGAGGAGATCAAGAACATGGGCATGAATGGCTCATGCACCTACTACACCAATGCATCGACGATGATCGACTAGTTGTCATGATGACGTTGTGGCGGACTTGGCACCTACACAACAAGGTGACTCATGACAAACTGTTGCGCTCAATCGTTGCTTCGAGAATTTTCTTGAACATGTTACATTGACTCCTTGTTATGCATCGAGCAACACCCTGGGCTCGACAAGGAGAAGGGAAAATTTGCCTTATACTATGAGCAAGGCTCGCGCAAACGTGCGATCAAGGCCCAGGTTGCACCCTGTGCTAAACCTCTAGTGCGTTGGAGCCTTCCTCCATTGGGTTAGAACAAGCTCAACATCGATGGTTCCTTGAGACAGGAGGATGAAATGGGCAGTGCATGTATGATCTTGAGAAAGAAAGTGAGCAACATCGTCTTTGCCTCCTGCTATTTCATGTCAATCTGCTCGAGCGCATAGAAGTCGAGATTGCCACATGCATGCACGAACGGAGCCAGAAAAAAATGTATAAGAGGGCCTATTGTTGTTGCACCAATGTTGTGGAGGTCTAGAGGACCAGTGCCATTAGAATACAATACCTCACCCTTCTATAGATGAGGGACCTACAACTCGCACTGCAATTTGGCTCCGGCATGCACGAGACGAGATTGGCAAGTTGCGCAAGACGGTTCGGTAGAAACTCCTTAATCAATGAAAGTTGTCATTCACAAAAACGAAAAATACAATATCATTGTCAATTCGTGCGAGGCACCCCTTCAATTTAGGCATATGAACAATCCCATCTAAGTAGTAGACTTTCATACAATTTTGTGGTATAATCAAGTGAATTGCAAAAAACCACCACATTTGAAGTTGAAGCATCCAATTGCCACCACATTTCTAGCGCGTCCCAAAAATCCACCACTTTACTTGTAAATTTTCTCAATAAAAACAAATGAACGGTTTGCCGCATTTAACACGATTTCTGACAGGGCTGGCCCACCCGTCAGGTGCCACGTGGGCGAGGCCAGACGGCGAGTGGGTTGACGGCCGTTAGGGCTGTCGGTACAAAATAGATCCCCCACTCCCCGCCGCTCACACTCCACTCCACTCGTGTGACACCCCAAAAATTTTTGGCATTATTTTATTACTTAAATCTTGCCAGGAAATTAAACTTTTCATTTTCTGGGTTTTCTTTGATTTCAGTACCATCCTTTCTTGGATTTTTATGGAGTTTTTATCCCAAGTGAAAACTTCCAAATATATTATTGGACTTGTTTTCCCCCTCAAGAAAAACATTTCTCTTAAAAGTGGATTTAATTGCATAACTAATTCTCCCTGAGATTTATTCCTTAAAATGATTTTTTTTAAGTTTCAGGACCCAATTTGAACTGCAACCTCTTGATATATTTATCTAAAATTCCAACCAAAATTTGAAGATGTTATGTGATGTGTTCAAATCACTTTTATGCAAACATATACTTCATTCATTGAATATTTTGAGCCCTACCCCAAGTTTTCAAAACTGGTCCAGATGGCAGTATTGCACTACAACCCTTTTAAATACTTCTTTCTAGCCTCCACCAAAGTTGTGGGATGTTAGTAGTGGTATTTAATTCAACTGTATGCAAAAACCCATTGATGTTCTTTGAAAAATTTGAGTGAAATAACCTCTTTTTCATATTGGTCCAACCTGGTGATTTCTACAGCAACCCTAATTATTTTTGCTCTAGTGACCATATGCTTTCTCCTGCTTATAGCCCTTGCTACAAAACCCTTAAGACCAGAAGAGGGGACCCATTGGAAGATTTCTGGTTCTTGAAACAATGCCATTTACCTGTTGTCCAGAACTGAAGTTTTGCAGAACTTGCACTAACAAGTTTTTGCTTTTGTTAAACTAACCTCACCACCTTCTTACTCATCCAAGGAGACACTGACCTGGAGAATTTGGCCACCCCAAGAGTTGCCTAGATGCCATTGGCATTTTGTCAAACACCCTGAGTGCATGACCAGTTTTGGCTTAGTTTCTGGTTTGTGTTATGAACTTGATCCCCTGACTAGACCAGCATGTCACATGGATTTGCCCTAGACTATAGCCCCACCCTGCTAACTCTCTTGTGGATTGGAGCCCCCTATCATGCCCTGGCATTTGGTCGAACACGTCGAGTACGTGCTCTGGGCGCGCCCAGAGCGCACGTTTTGCACGCGCGTGCCCCGAGCCGCCGCGTCGCACTGCCGTCGCCCCTCGCTCATTCTGGCCCTTCCCCGCTCGCAGCCAACACCCCCGCCCCTTCCCCTCGCCGCAGAGCCACCCCTGGCACTCCACAAAGCCGTCGTCAGGTCGGCCGTGGCCGCAAGCGGCCGGCCACCGCAGCCTCTGCCGTGGACGGTACCGCCCGAGCCACCAGCGCCCGCCAGCTGCCCCCTTGAACAGCTCAAGCTCATCCGCAACCTTGTCCGCAAGCCCTCGTCGCCGCCACGTCGCCCTAGCTACAGAATGACGGTCGCCGGCGTTCTTATCCTCGGCCATCATCAGAACCGCCCCCGATCACTATATAAGGACCCCCCCGAGCTCACCAAACCCTCAAGCAACCTCCCACACTCCCTCACCAATCCGCCCATAGTAGTAGAAAGACCAGAGGGGTCGTCTTCCTCATCTCCGGCTACCACGGCCGCCGCCACTGTCTCGTTCACTCCGGCGCCACCAGGGCCTCCCCCTCTCCACTCTCTTCACCAGGGGCCCTTCCTTCGTCTCGTGAGTCCACCCCAAGCTCAATTTTGATCGGGAGCCATCGGAGACAAAGCTCCCTCCGCCGCGGAGCTCGCCGCCGGCGATTCCCTCCGTCCCCGCCGGCCAGTCTACCACCGGGAGGACCGCCTAGGAGTGGCGGATCCATTCCTGGCCTCGGGTGCCCTCGAGGAGCCTTCGTTCGCTGGCGACGATCACCGGAGTCCCGCCCTCGCTAGGGCAGAGGAAAAGGAGGGAGAGGCGACTGGTCAAACCTGACCAGTGGGCCCCGCGGACGCACTGTCAGTGACCCAGCCCCGCCTCCACATGTTTTAAGTGAAGGCGTAAACTTCATAAGTACGTCTCCTCTGCCCCGGAAGCGTATTTCTATCTGAAACGTTTTTCTTTTTCTGTTTTAATTTAAAAACAGAATTTGACTTAACTTTGACTGGCTACAACGTTTTAAATATAAGTCCAAATGAATTGATTCTTTTTCCTACCTCTCTCAAAATTCACCTAGTTTATTTTAAGATTTATTTCAAAAATAATTAGGTCAACTTTTTGTACTGTTTTTAAAGTATGTGTTATTTGCATATTTTCGAAATAGGATTTTGGAGAGAGAGAAGAGAGCTTTCAAAAAGTATTGGAGTGCACCTCACCTCTCCACACCTTGAAGGCAAGCATTCTGAACCCTGGCATAATATTTTGTGGATTGTTTGATACGGTCATAATACCACCTCGACATGAAGCATTAATTATTTTTATAACAATATGATCATACTCATTGAGTGCATAAATGAAAATTCTTGCTGTTGGAAATGGATATGCCTTTGATAGCAATCACCCTCATATGCCTCTCATGCCTATCGGGAAGGATCCGGGAAAGTCTCTGTCTTGGGTAGACACGAGCTTGTCCCTTGTCAAGACGGTTATGACCGGTAGGGTAGGGGAGGTATGATGAGTGGTGGTTGTGTGGGATGGATGTGAAATATTATTCTTGAGCTAATCATGCAGGACATACTTAAGCCTCCTGAGTCGGCCATAGATCGAGTCTTGTTCCAGTAACCCCCATACTTGTTTCGTGCCGCCATTTGTCCCTGCCATAGGTGTTGACATGAATTTTGACCAAGATAAAATAGATTTATAAACTACATAAAATATAGATGCAAAACGGGAAAATCCATTTTATAATGAAAAGAATCAATTTAAAAATATATAATTGACCATTCAAAATGAAGACTGACAAAATAGGATATGATATATTTACGAATGTCGGTAACGCACATATTAAACCGACGAATGGGAAATACGACGAAACTCGTCAAATTTTGTCATTAGGAAAAAATATAAAGGACACATGGCTCGCGCGCATGCCGCCACCACTAACGGCGAAAATACAAACATAAAATTGCCATGAGGAACGCTAAGATCGTCAAAATGTTGGCTATATGATAAATGTTCGGTTCTGTTCCATCGACAAAAATAAAATATTGAAACAATGCAAAAAAATCGCGCTAATGAAATATACGCACAGTGTACTTGGTCAAATATTCATATGGTCAAATATTCATCTGATAATCCATATGACGCTAGACCTTGAGTTGTATGCAAAAAAATTATAAATTGACATGCACACCCTGACTCCAGGCCTTAATGAGCTATTTAATAGCTAATCATGCTTAGTCCAAAAAAATGGCCACGTATGCATGGACGTGCTTCTCACAAGGCTGCTGTGCATGCATGCGAATAGTACTACAAGGCCCACACAACGATTTAAAATAGTCTAAGCCCACATGAGCTAACGAGAAACAAGTTGCCAGTTGAGTCAATTAGTGATTAAAGAAATAGGAGAAAAGGAAAGAGACCAGCCCCGCTCCCACTATCCCCACGATTCCACGATCAGGACGTGGGCACTCCGTTGGCTGGCGAGAGCCTCCTTGTACTCTCACCCACCCCTATAAATACTAGATCACTTGGCTGTTTTAGGGTCGGGCCTCCAGTTCATTCATTTCTTCCGCCAAAAATCACACACATACAATGCCACAAAAGGAGAGAAGGAGGCAGGCGTGCAGGAAGTTGGGGTACAAAAGAGTCGAAGGATTCAACTCATCAGTTAGGGGAACATATTCTTCATAAGGTTCACCATCAAGGGGCAACCCCGCGATCTGATGCATATCAAGAAGTGTGACTGTATGCTCACCAGACGAGAACAAAAACGTGTTGGTGTTGGGATCCCATTTCTCCAATAAAGACCTTAAAAGAGAAGGGGAGACAGAATAGTCGCCTAAAGAGCAATAAATTGCTCCATAGACGTAATCCACACCTTCCTCACTCCCCTTCAGATTTGTGTGATATTTCTTCAAGACATTAGTACCCCATTCAAGATACCCAAGAGGCATTGGAGCGTATTCAACCTCATGATTCTCCCAGCCTAAACCTTTGGATATCATATGTGTCCCAAGGGTTGAAGCTTCATCAAGTCTGGGCCCAGGTGCGGGAGGTTGATAACAACGAGCTGAGAAAGATGGCCCTGCCGTCCATCCACGTGGTCCAAGCTCAGGATGGCCGTGTGGTACGCCTAACTTTGTAATCACTGGATTGGCTAGCTCACTAGTATCAGGCTCAAATAGGTGTTTTTTGGCCAACTGTGATAAAGGCATTCTACATGATTCAAACGAAGATGGTGTCGTGGCTTCCTCCATCTATATGCAAGGAAAATATGCATGTTGGTATACGTATGAAATTACAGGAAGTTAAAAATAGTACATGAAAGTGCGAGATTGAATATCATACCAAGGTGAAGAGATGATCCTGAGGTACGCAGTCTGCAACGAGAGATAGTATCTACAATAAAAAAGCATTTCAATATTTGAATTTGATGCATAAAAAAAAGGGAATATGAGAAACACGAAACAGGTGCGCGTGATTGAAAATATTCCTCATTCCCCCCAAAAAAAAAAATCACCATCGAACGACGGACCAAGCCCATATATAGGCTTGCCGGAACGCCGACGGTGATCGATTCGTCAAACTCATATATAGGAAAAAAATCACAGTCGAACGACGGACCAAGCCCATATATAGGCTTGCCGGAACGCCGACAGTGATCAAGTCATTACATTCATATATAAAAAAAAATCACAGTCGAACGACGGACCAAGCCCATATATAGGCTTGCCGGAACGCCGACAGTGATCAAGTCATTACATTCATATATAAAAAAAAATCACAGTCGAACGACGGACCAAGCCCATATATAGGCTTGCCGGAACGCCGACAGTGATCAAGTCATTACATTCATATATATATTTAAAAAAAAATTATTACAGTCGAACGACGGACCAAGCCCATATATAGGCTTGCCGGAACGCCGACGGTGATCGAGTCATCAAACTCATACATATATGGCAATAAAAAAATCACCGTCGAACGACGAACCAAGCCCATATATAGGCTTCTCGGGACGCCGACAGTGATCAAGTCTAATTCATATACGTACACGGTAAAAAAAATTCAGTGTTGAACGAAGGACGAAACCCATATATAGCTTCCTGGAGCGCCAACAGTGAGCGATCTACTAACTATTACAAAAAATAATAATCCCCGAGTCGAACGACGGACCAAGGCCGGATAGAGGCTTCCCGGAACGCCGACCATGGGATCACAATATTTGGATGAATAGTTACGGATCAAACACATCCAGAGACCAGAGCTATATACACCATGACAAAAAAAGTTGTATGCGCTCAGGACATCATATCCCTAATACGTCTAGATAATGAGAGAGATGCAACAACGAACGAATATAATCAGATGATTTGGAAAAGTAGATTACCTAAGTAAGATTTGAGCCAGGCCGTGACCTGGTGTCCTTGTCTTCGTGCACCTACGAGATGAAAAGATGGGTTATAAACTAAAGGGACACCCAGGACATTAGAAGGTAAAGCATGGCCTAATAATGAGAGGACGGAAGGGGCATACCCGAGTTGGACGAATCAGTACTTTCCCACGCGGAGGTGCATGTTGTGAGGGATTGAAAGCAATCTGGGACTAATGAGATAGCAGACTAATCAGTCAATGAATCAATTTAGGTACTAGCGAAGTCATATATAATTTGCTAGCCTATCAAAGAATTGCGGTCGGCCGGACTAAAGCATACCTAGTCTCCAACGTCTTCTATCTGGTTGTCTCCGACGTCTTCAATCTGGTCTAAGAAAAGAAAAGGAGGCTGGTTGTTTAAAAGAGGGTTGAGAAGATAGTGGAGGAGATAATGGACGCGGTTTGTTAGCCGGATAGAGTTTGTTAGCCAGCTAACCTCAAGCGTGGCCTGATTTTTAGCTTGCATGGTAGCAAATTGGTTGGCACCGCGTATAGATAAAACCAAAAAGAAAAAAAAAACTGCACAACCATGTATAGATGGCACGGACTATATTAAAAGTCAAATGCTTTAAAAGCAATATTTATTAATAAAAGAGCACGAGCACATAAACTCACAAGAAGTCCTCTAAACATAAAAATATGTATAATCAAGTTTCGAGCTCTGGGTCCGATTCAAAAAAAATTCTTCGAACCCGGACCTCGAGGGGCATCAGAATATGATGACGGGAAAATGGCGGGCGTGAAAATACGCGTCCACGTCATTGATACAGAGTGAATAATTTAAATGCATAAAATAAAATAGAATCAAACATTGCAGGTACTTTATTTCCAGAACTCTTACATTTATATAAAAAATCTGTTAATTACATCTCCGAAGAGAACACCCCTGATTAAGAATTCCAACATATCTATTACATAGGATTACATCACATGCCTATTACAATATTCTACAAGAGAAATCCTCCTCGCGGTCGACGATGAACTCCTTCTTGGTGAACTTGAAGTTTGTTTCATGCAAATACTCCTCCATGATTTCATGTGTGATGTTGGGAATATATTTTCCTAGCATGCAACAATTTGTTCGTGTTCAACCTCATCTATATGATGGTGCAGAATGAAGGTTGGTTTTGGCTAGGCTTAGTTTTATCCTACGTTTGGCACATAGGATATGGGTATGTATTTTCCTTTAGGATTTTTATATGACCTCTTTGGTTTTGGTGGCATGTATATATGTGACATGCCAATTTTAATAAGTTTTGCATCATCACATTACTACTATCACCGCGCGACACTGATATGGTGCCCGTGTGTAGCGTAATGGGCTGGAGCTTTCTAACACGATTTTGATGTTTTTTATGGTGCATATGATATGTGCCATATTTTGTTGACTTTGACTTCACACAGTATCAATACTAACCACGCGGTGCAGTGATATGACACACACGTATAGCTTGACCCGAATGGAGTTTGCTTATGATATTTTTTATTTGTTTAAAGCCTATGTGGGCTACATGAAATATGCCTTATCATGTATTTTGCATGAATTTTGTATGCATATGTGGATGTGGAGTGAACTTATTTTTATTAAGTTATGCTTTACCTGTATTACTACTAACACCACGTGGCACTAAGATAATGCCCGCGTGCAGCGTAACCAAGCAAAGGTTTGTGGAGCCATTATGGTGTTGCATGAGAGATATGACATCTACCATTTTTTTATGTTTGTACCTCACATGGTATTAGCACTAACTCCACATAGCGTCATTTCATTGGCGCTAGTGTGTAGCATAACCCAAATAAAGTGAGTTTGTGATATCCATTTATGACGATGCCAATAGTTTAGGCTCTTATAGCATCGGAGCATTTCATGACATGTTTTATTTGACTTTGGACCAAATATGTGGCCTAAATATTTTGTTTAGTTTTCTCTCACTTGTATTACTACTAACACCGCGTAGCATTAAGATAATGCCCGCGTGTAGCGTAACCAAGTAAGGTTGGTTTTCATGATGCAACATGTTTTATAATTCATCTTGCATGATTTTGGTTTTTGGGCCTGTAACATGAACACATTTTTTAATTAAGTTTTGCCCTGCTCGTATTACTACTAACCCCGCGTGGCATTAAGATAATGCCCACGTGCAGCGTAACCAAGCGAGGGAATATATTTTTATGCTCTTGTTTGTATTGCAACTAGCGTGGCACATAATGCCCGTAGCGCAACCAAACAAGAGATTATCATGAGTTCAGTTTAGTGCGTTTGTAATTTCATTCCAACTTAGTCATATCCATTTTTTATGATGACCAAATTAAGTCAATTTTTATGAGGTTTCCGCACCTATGACACTCTCTTGATTTGTATCCATGTATAGAGACCGAACCAAGGAACGAGGCGTTCATCTTGGCTTGTATCGCTAAAGGGACCGAACCAAGACGGAGATCAATAGGACGAAGCGCACGCAACATTTAAAGAAGCCGTGCTTACAAGAACCATGCATTCTCCTTGACTCGTACCGCGATGGCCGAGCCGAAGCGAAAGTTTGGGATATATATAACATGCTCCTTGGTTTGTACCGCGATGGCCGAACCAAGGACAAAAATTTGGGATGGATGCAACATATTCTTTAGTCTGTACCAAAATGGCCAAACCAAAGACAACATTTTGAGATAGATTAAACCATGCACCTTGGTCTGTACCGCAATGGCCGGACCACGGGCAAGAATTTTAGGGAGAGGAGGAAGAAGAAAGCTCCCTGATCTGTACCACAATGGCCAAATCAGGGGCTAGGGAAGAGCCATGAATCTCACCTTCAACCTTGCAGCAAGCACCACGCCTGCCTCTTCTTTCTCTATGTGCTTTTATCTGATTTATGGTCTGTAGTAGAATATTGCTACTAGAGGAGGAAGAAGACCAGAGAACTCTGCAGCAAAAATCGAGTCCAACCCCTTGTACGCCAGTGATGCATGTATTTATAGGCAGCAGACAGCAGCGGAGCGCCGTGGCTCATGCCCACGTTCCCAATCGTGGGATCATGTATGATCGTGGGAGCGCCTGACTCTTTTCTTTACTTTATTTCTTAATTAGTTGCTAGTTGACCGTACTTTGGAGCGGCAACTTCCTCTTAATTAGGCGATGTGGGCTTGGGTTATTTTTTTAATCAACGTGTGGGCCTTGGGTGCTACCCATTAGTTTGCATGCCGTGGTCATCTGATGGATGAGGCCATGCATGCTGGTTTGTAGACTACTCACTCACACTTGTATCATACATGTACGTAGACATCTAATATAAATGGGCTTAATATAAATGGGCTTTGAAGGTCAGGTTTATGCATGTGCTAACTTTGGGCTGCCTTACGTGCTCTTTGATCCTATAATCTTGTTAGAGCCTAATATAATGCATGCATGCATGCTTAAGAGGAAGACGTCAATTACGTGTGGAGTTGCTATATGGGTTGTGTCATGTACACACACCTTATGGATTTTTTCTTTTGCGTAGCAGCTCGATTATATTTGTGTGCATCCGTTAAGCTACAATGAAATTTGACCAAGGAAAATGTTCCACTATGCTTTGTCAAGATTGGCGCCGCTTCTGACGGCGAAATTTTAGATCAGTATCCGTTGATGACGATGCGCGTACACACAGGACCAAACTTGATGAATGCTTATTTGTTTTGCCATATTTTTAATTGTCGGTTTAATGTGTGCAATATCAACGTTCGAAAATATATCATACGCCTATTTTTGTCGGTCCTCCTTTTGAGCGATTGATTATACTTTTTTTAGTTGATTCTTTTCATTAAAAAGTTTTGCTGTTTTGCATTTATATTTTATGTGGGTTATGGATTTATTTTATCTTGGTCAAAATCCATGTCAACAATAGGTAGGGTACCGTTCAGTAAGTTGTCAACCCCTGTCTTAGCACACACCGTACAGAGAGGCCATGGTGGAAGATACCTGTTGCAACCGGTAGGCATGCCACCTGGTCCGGGGGCATGGGTGTTTCCGGTTGGGACCGAGAGGGGGGCACCTCTTAGAGCGCGCGATAGAAATTTGGTCCCATGCTACGCGAGGTTGTAGCCTCCCCACTTAGAGTTTTGCTTAACAGGTGTCATGGGTGATTCCAGACACAAGTAAAAGCTGGTGTGTGCAAGTCAGGCATGTTTCCGACAAAAAGACCGTAGACGGAATTAGTTCCGATGGACTAAAAAAATCCGTTACTCGTGGGTAAAGAGTACACCCTCTGCATTTGAATAGCCGTGTCCGTGGTTAAGGACTACAGTCTGGGATGGGTCAAGTGTCGGTCTTCGGAGAAGAAACTACTAAACCAGAATATTGATTATGACTTGTGATATATGATGGTTATGATTATTATCATTATGGACTAACCATTTGTATTATTTGAAATAATGAATATCCCTGGGACGGTACTACCTCCTGGATGTTCACCGTGATTTTGTTTATATAAAAGCCCTTTATGTGGTGTCGCACAGACGCCCGACTCTGGCATGCTCGTTATTTCATTTACTTATAAGCCCTTTATGTGGTGTCGCTCAGACGCCCGACTGTGGCATGCTTGATATTTCATTTACTTATAAGCCCTTTATGTGATGTCGCTCAGACGCCCGACTGTGGCATGCTTGTTATTCCTTTTATATATAAGCCCTTTCTGTGGTGTCGCTCAGGCGCCCAACTGAGGCATGCTTCATATTATTATCCTTTCGAGGCGTCGCTTCAGACATCCGATCGGTGCTTTACATTTTTACACCCTGATTGTTTACTCATGATTTATTTAAATGATCTACTTGCGTGCATCATGAACCTTATTTCATAACTAACGAAGTGATCATAGACTATTTTCAAAACATGATTATCAGTGGCTATATTATACCTGCGTTCTTAATGTTTGCGAGTGCATTCAAAGTACTCACTGGCTTGTCCCTGGCTATTGTCTCTGCCAGATTTCTTGCGTGGAGAGGAGCGTTGCAATGACAGCCCCGGAACCTACGCAATGGAGATAGCAGTCCCGCGAAGATAGGAGTTATCCTGGTCAGCTGTTCCCGTGGGAAATGGAGTCCCATAGACGCTGATGATCCGCAAACCGCTTCCGCCATCAACCATTAGAAACCATTTGTTGTACTCATAGGCCAGAATGGTCTTGTACTACATATTATGTACTTTGCTTGGATTTTCTATATCAAGTTGGTGCCTCATCAGCTAACAGTAATCCTGGGGCTGATGAGCACAAGGGCCATTTTCTGGGAAATTATATCCCGAAAACCCGGTCCTGACAAACTTGGTATCAGAGCCAGGCTGACCATTGGCTAATCCTATCTTAGCCAGGTCGAAAAACCTAGGTAAACCGACCCACCAGACCTTAACCAAACCCCGGCCAAACTTCTCGCGTAAGGTAGCCACCCAGTGAACCCGACACCTTTTGGCAGTCGGTGCCCAACCTAACCGCCTAGCCTGTCGATCACGCGCAAGTGACCGGCCCCTAAATAGTCTTTTTCGCAAGCGTGCGAGGGAAGACTCCGTTCCCTTTTTCTATAAAAAGGGCACGCTAACCCCAACCCAGCACAACACAACCTCTACCCCAAACCGAGCTAAAATGCCTGGCCCCATTGTTTACAATGAGACCACAGCAACCAACCTTGGAGGTTTTGTGACCGTTCTAGCAAACCTCACCCGCCGTGCCTTCGCGTTAGAAGAGCCCCCAGAATATGTTGTGTACCAAGGGTCCATGAGCGGTGAGAGCCGTCAATTCTGGGCCACTGTGCACATCTATGGTAGGGGTCTATCACCAGAACGCCCCTACAGGTTCACCGAAAGGACAACTTCCTTTGAGCCACAAGCCATCCAACTAGGTGCTCGAGAGGCTATAGTCCAACTCCGGCACTTGTCGCCCAGAGTTAACTGTCGCTCCTTCTACTACTACCCTAGCCGTGACGGGTATGGTAGACCACCCCAAGTTGCCAACGGAGACCACGAGACAGATCCTGCATTATTGCATCTGGTGCGCTATGTAAGTGCACTAGAGGGGTTGTTCGATCAGATCACGCTTGATCTGATCGCAGCTCGTGGAGAACTGATTCGCCGAGCCCCGGCAAGAAGAGAAGATGAGCCCGAGGCCGACAACCCAGTCGTGCTGTTCGGACAACCGATCGAGACCTTGAGGTCAACCCCAGCCATCAACCAAGGTGCTTTGATAACCCCAGAAGTGCTTCGTCGCCTTTTGGGAACACACTCCAACGGGATTGTGGCCAACAACCCCCGCGATGGTCATCATCGCTACCCCGACCCTACAGTCCCTCAACCCCCTGCAGCTAACCCCGACGGTGAAGCCAGTGGAGAAGCCTCGGCATCCACAAGGCACGCCCGCTTAGATATGAACGAGGTAGACTAAGTCAGTCGAGTAGTACCGAGTCTTAGTACGGCCACGCTCTGTAATGGTGTAATCTTGTATCGCCATAATTAATGTTGTTCGCTTGTGCGCCCCTACCTTAAAACTGTAGCCATGCATAAGTGCATTGGTGGACGATCGCATTTCTTAATTCCGGGCGCAGCTACCAAAAACTACCCCGAGAACGCCCACAGTAACACGTCAGTATGGTGAGATGCGTGTATCTGTGGCTTTGACCCCGACCCCCATGAGAGCAGAACCGACAAAACCAGTTGCCCCTCACCGCGGTAAATGACCCAGCCAGGATGCTATATAAAAGGCCACCTCGTAACCTTGCCAAGTACCTCTCACCTTGTGCACCGCTCTCACAACCATTTCTTGCCATGCCGAGCCCTAGCATTTATCTAAGAACCCCAGATGCCACCCCTGGTAGTTTTGTTAAAATATCGTGGGACTTTACCTGCAGTACCATGGGTTCTACCCAGCCACCCCAGTACGAACTGCTCAAATCGAGGATCACCCCTTCCACCTCGAAATATTGGGCGGTAGTACACATCCCTCCCGTAAACTCAAGCCAAGACCCAACGGAAGTCTCCTTCCTGGGGAAATCTATGCCGACTCCGCAAATGGCCATAGAAGCGGCTGCACACGAGGCAATTGTTCACCTTCGATTCGCGGTACCTTATGCCAGCGAACGAGGGTACTATTACTTTCCGAGCCGTGCCGCACCCGGTGGAGTAACATCTTTTCCCGGGGGACGAATTGAGAGAGACCCAGTACTGGCCAACCTTGTCCAGTATGTCATCGCTCAAGAGCGTTTAACCCAACGAGTGATGGGTTATCTCCAGAGCCTCGCTGATTTAAATCCTCAAATCGCCATCGGCAGACCATTGAGGCCCGGCCAGGAGAGACGCGTTCATCGACTGATCAATCCGCTTCCCCCGATAGAAGAAGAGTGCGCCCCAATACCAAAGACGTTTTCTCGGGACCCCGTCCAGTTACCGTTTTCATTCTAGACATCACTGCTATGTTCTTTTATTCTCGCATTTAGCTAAGTGTTGTAACTCATGCGTGTTATTCTAAATCTTGTGCGATGGGGTAAATATTTGGTTTCAAATTGTGGTGAGTAGTTTTTGCTGCTGTAAATTTTGATTTAACTAGTTTTCACTCGCGAAAGACCCTGGAGTGAGATTTCTTTTTCCTGAGCTGTTGCAGCATATACCTCCTCACGAGATGGATTTTATTCACGCAGCACCACCGCAGCAGACTCACAGCCACAACCACTCGAACACATACACTACTCGCAACACCACGTAACCGTGTTGCATCTGGCTAATCATGTCCCTAATACACCACAGTCTCTGAAGGAGAGATTAGTGGGAAATCATCCAGGTGCAAGTACCTCCCGCACACCGATAACAGTTAGCACCCAACACCACACCTACTCCTCGTGACCACCGCCACCGCGGAGAGCCAACACTCGAGCGGCAGCATCACGACGATCATCGAGGATCATCGCACACAGGAGCACGGAGAGCCCCAGTAATGCCGCCAGCCCTCTGCACACCAGGATCACGTACCAGTCCGGCACCGCCCCCGCCATTAGAGCCTCGTCTCGAGCTTCTGTAAACGGAAATGGAGGAGGAAGAAGGAGAAGGAGAAGCGAGGCCAGGTGTGAGGAAGAAGAGAGGAGCACCTCGGTCGTTTTATAGCTCGAGCTCGGTGTACGGTGGGCGAAGTCCACCAGCGCCGCTCGTCGCCCGATCGCAGGTGTTCGGATGCGAATCCGCGAGCAGTGCCGACGGCACGCTGGCCCGCGAGGTGAGTGCACGCTGCACCGGCAGCTAGCACGCCGCGCACTACCGCGGTACGGCCTAGATGCCCTACACGCTAAACGTCGCCGGTGGAGCAAGCACGGGAAAGCGCGCGGGAGAGAGGAAGAAGAGAGAACCGGAGGAAGAAGAAGAGACTGACAATGGACCCCGGGTCCACCTGTCAGCCAGAGAGAGCACTGTGCCCTCGGGTGCGACCAGCGTATTTGAAATTTAGAATTTATTCTAAATTTGCTATATCCAACGTAGAAATCTCTCGTTTTCCCCCTAGCCATAGATTTTTCCACGCAGCGCCAGTGTTCCACTCTGTGGTTTTACCCCACTTATTGCCCTCTCACTGTAGCCACATTTTATTGCATATTTTTTTAAACAGCTTTTAGCAAATCTCGAGGATGAGATTTTTCTTAAGGGGGGTAGTGTTGTGACACCCCAAAAAAATTTGGCATTATTTTATTAATTAAAATCTTGCCAGGAAATTAAACTTTTCATTTTCTGGGTTTTCCTTGATTTCAGTACCATCCTTTCTTGGATTTTTATGGAGTTTTTATCCCAAGTGAAAACTTCCAAATATATTATTGGACTTGTTTCCCCCTCAAGAAAAACATTTCTCTTAAAAGTGGATTTAATTGCATAACTAATTCTCCCTGAGATTTATTCCTTAAAATGATTTTTTTAAAGTTTCAGGACCCAGTTTGCACTGCAACCTCTTGATATATTTATCTAAAATTCCAACCAAAATTTGGAGATGTTATGTGATGTGTTCAAATCACTTTTATGCAAACATATACTTCATTCATTGAATATTTTGAGCTCTACCCCAAGTTTTCAAAACTGGTCCAGATGGCAGTATTGCACTACAACCCTTTTAAATACTTCTTTCTAGCCTCCACCAAAGTTGTGGGATGTTAGTAGTGGTATTTAATTCAACTGTATGCAAAAACCCGTTGATGTTCTTTGAAAAATTTGAGTGAAACAACCTCTTTTTCATACTGGTCCAACCTGGTGATTTCTACAGCAACCCTAATTATTTTTGCTCTAGTGACCATATGCTTTCTCCTGCTTATAGCCCTTGCTACAAAACCCTTAAGACCAGAAGAGGGGACCCATTGGAAGATTTCTGGTTCTTCAAACAATGCCATTTACCTGTTGTCCAGAACTGAAGTTTTGCAGAACTTGCACTAACAAGTTTTTGCTTTTGTTAAACTAACCTCACCACCTTCTTACTCATCCAACGAGACACTGATCTGGAGAATTTGGCCACCCCAAGAGTTGCCTAGATGCCATTGGCATTTTGTCAAACACCCTGAGTGCATGACCAGTTTTGGCTTAGTTTCTGGTTTGTGTTGTGAACTTGATCCCCTGACTAGACCAGCATGTCACATGGATTTGTCCTAGACTATAGCCCCACCCTGCTAACTCTCTTGTGGATTGGAGCCCCCTATCATGCCCTGGCATTTGGTCGAACACGTCGAGTACGTGCTCTGGACGCGCCCAGAGCGCACGTTTTGCACGCGCGTGCACCGAGTCTCCGCGTCGCACTGCCGTCGCCCCACGCTCGTTCTGGCCCTTCCCCGCTCGCAGCCAACACCCCCGCCCCTTCCCCTCGCTGCAGAGCCACCCCTGGCACTCCACAGAGCCGCCGTCAGGTCGGCCGTGGCCGCAAGCGGTCGGCCACAACAGCCTCTGCCGTGGACGGCGCCGCCCGAGCCACCAGCGCCCGCCAGCTGCCCCCTTGAACAGCTCAAGCTCATTCGCAACCTTGTCCGCAAGCCCTCGTCGCCGCCACGTCGCCCTAGCTACAGAATGACGGTCGCCGGCGTTCTTATCCTCGGCCATCATCGGAACCGCCCCCGATCACTATATAAGGACCCCCCCCCCCCGAGCTCACCAAACCCTCAAGCAACCTCCCACACTCCCTCACCGATCCGCCCGTAGTAATAGAAAGACCAGAGGGGTCGTCTTCCTCATCTCCGGCAACCACGGCCACCGCCACTATCTCGTTCACTCCGGCGCCACCAGGGCCTCCCCCTCTCCACTCTCTTCACCAGGGGCCCTTCCTTCGTCTCGTGAGTCCACCCCCAAGCTCGATTTTGATCGGGAGCCATCGGAGACAAAGCTCCCTCCGCCGCGGAGCTCGCCGCCGGCGATTCCCTCCGTCCCCGCCGGCCAGTCGACCACCGGGAGGACCGCCTAGGAGTGGTGGATCCATTCCTGGCCTCGGGTGCCCTTGAGGAGCCTTCGTTCGCTGGCGACGATCACCGGAGTCCCGCCCTCGCTCGGGCAGAGGAAAAGGAGGGAGAGGCGACTGGTCAAACCTGACCAGTGGGCCCCGCGGACGCACTGTCAGTGACCCAGCCCCGCCTCCACACGTTTTAAGTGAAGGCTTAAACTTCATAAGTACGTCTCCTCTGCCCTGGAAGCGTATTTCTATCTGAAACGTTTTTCTTTTTCTGTTTTAATTTAAAAACAGAATTTGACTTAACTTTGACTGGCTACAACTTTTTAAATATAAGTCCAAATGAATTGATTCTTTTTCCTACCTCTCTCAAATTTCACCTAGTTTATTTTAAGATTTATTTCAAAAATAATTAGGTCAACTTTTTGTACTGTTTTTAAAGTATGTGTTATTTGCATATTTTCGAAATAGGATTTTGGAGGGAGAGAAGAGAGCTTTCAAAAAGTATTGGAGTGCACCTCACCTCTCCACACCTTGAAGGCAAGCATTCTAAACCCTGGCATAATATTTTGTGGATTGTTTGATACGGTCATAATACCACCTCGACATGAAGCATTAATTATTTTTATAACAATATGATCATACTCATTGAGTGCATAAATGAAAATTCTTGTTGTTGGAAATGGATATGCTTTTGATAGCAATCACCCTCATATGCCTCTCATGCCTATCGGGAAGGATCCGGGAAAGCCTCTGTCTTGGGTAGACACGAGCTTGTCCCTCGTCGAGACGGTTATGACCGGTGGGGCAGGGGAGGTATGATGAGTGGTGGTTGTGTGGGATGGATGTGAAATATTATTCTTGAGCTAATCATGCAGGACATACTTAAGCCTCCTGAGTCGGCCATAGATCGAGTCTTGGTCAGGTAACCCCCATACTTGTTTCGTGCCGCCACTTGTCCCTGCCATAGGTAGGGTACGGTTCAGTAAGTTGTCAACCCCTGTCTTAGCACACACCGTACAGAGAGGCCATGGTGGAAGATACCTGTTGCAACCGGTAGGCATGCCACCTGGTCCGGGGGCATGGGTGTTTCTGGTTGGGACCGAGAGGGGGGTACCTCTTAGAGCGCGCGATAGAAATTTGGTCCCATGCTACGCGAGGTTGTAGCCTCCCCACTTAGAGTTTTGCTTAACAGGTGTCATGGGTGATTCCAGACACAAGTAAAAGCTGGTGTGTGCAAGTCAGGCGTGTTTCCGACAAAAAGACCGTAGACAGAATTAGTTCCTATGGACTAAAGAAATCCGTTACTCGTGGGTAAAGAGTACACCCTCTGCATTTGAATAGCCGTGTCCGTGGTTAAGGACTACAGTCTGGGATGGGTCAAGTGTCGGTCTTCGGAGGAGAAACTACTAAACCAGAATATTGATTATGACTTGTGATATATGATGGTTATGATTATTATCATTATGGACTAACCATTTGTATTATTTGAAATAATGAATATCCCTGGGACGGTACTACCTCCTGGATGTTCACCGTGATTTTGTTTATATATAAGCCCTTTATGTGGTGTCGCACAGACGCCCGACTCTGGCATGCTCGTTATTTCATTTACTTATAAGCCCTTTATGTGGTGTCGCTCAGACGCCCGACTGTGGCATGCTTGCTATTTCATTTACTTATAAGCCCTTTATGTGATGTGCTCAGACGCCCGACTGTGGCATGCTTGTTATTCCTTTTATATATAAGCCCTTTCTGTGGTGTCGCTCAGGCGCCCGACTGAGGCATGCTTCATATTATTATACTTTCGAGGCGTCGCTTCAGACACCCGATCGGTGCTTTACATTTTTACACCCTGATTGTTTACTCATGATTTATTTAAATGATCTACTTGCGTGCATCATGAACCTTATTTCATAACTGACGAAGTGATCATAGACTATTTTCAAAACATGATTATCAGTGGCTATATTATACCTGCGTTCTTAATGTTTGCGAGTACATTCAAAGTACTCACTGGCTTGTCCCTGGCTATTGTCTTGGCCAGATTTGTTGTGTGGAGAGAGCGTTGCAATGACAGCCCCGGAACCTACGCAATGGAGATAGCAGCCTCGCGAAGATAGGAGTTATCCTGGTCAGCTGTTCCCGTGGGAAATGGAGTCCCATAGACGCTGATGATCCGCAAACCGCTTCCGCCATCAACCATTAGAAACCATTTGTTGTACTCATAGGCCAAAATGGTCTTGTACTACATATTATGTACTTTGCTTGGATTTTCTATATCAAGTTGGTGCCTCATCAGCTAACAGTAATCCTGGGGCTGATGAGCACAAGGGCCATTTTCTGGGAAATTATATCCCGAAAACCCGGTCCTGACAACTCGCTCACTCTCTCACTCTCACTCCTCTGCTCTGTCCCCTATTGCAGCCACCGGAGGCATGGTTCCCTCCCCGCCGTAGAAGATGCCGTCGTGGAAGGATGGAGAGGAGAGCAGCGAGGAGGAGGAGCTGGTCGGCATGGATCTGGAGCAGCGCTGGATAAGATATCTGCTTTGCACCTAGGGTTAGGGTTAGTGTTCAAGTGTTCTTCGATTTGAGACCATGTTTGGAGCAGTTGCTATCTTTTCTGCGGTTCACTAGTGTGCTATAATGCAGGCGAACCCTGGCACCACTATAGATGCATCCTTCTGTGGTAGAGCTGCAGATGCAAGCATCACATGTAGACTGCACTTGGCCCCATGCATGAAATATGTTGCATTTGAAGGAAAGGACACTGGGAGGAGGTTCTATGGATGTGATGTTCCTCAGGTCAGTGTTATCCAACGAGGGTTTGTGTTAGTGGTAGTTAGTCTGCAGATTGTTGGAATTGTTGTCAGTAAATTCAGTTAATTTGGATTGTCTGCAGTTGCAAGAATTAAATGTTAGTTAGTCTGCAGTAAATTTGCACTGTCTGCAGTAAATTTGGTAGTTAGTATGCAGTAAATTTGGACTGTCTGTAGTTGGTGTTAGTAAATTTAGTTAATTGTGTTAGTGGTAGTTAGTCTGTAGTAAATTCAGTCAATTTGGATTGTCTACAGTTGATGAAACATGTTTTTAACAGTGATTTTGCAAGCATTAGTTTTTGTCAGTAAATTAAGTAAATGAAACATGTTTAGGACATTGATTTGAACTTGAAGTTTCCTGAATGTCTATTGTATCTGCAAGTATGACTGAATCACTGGATATCTCATCTATTTTCTTTTTGAAGTTAGCATATTTATTTTATAATACTTAATGCAGGATGGTATTGACTGTGGAGTTGCTCAGTGGGTTGATGCCCCATGGCCTTCTATTCTGCAAAGATGTTTGGAGAAGATATGGGAGATGTTTCATGAGGAGAATCATGGCAGAATGATTGACCATGAGAAGTATAAGAAAGAGTTGGACAAGGTGAACAACCAGTTGGATACACTTGGGGATCAGTACAGTCAGCTGGTTGAGGATGTCACCAAGATGTTTGATTGGGCAGATCAGAACAACAGGGTCATGAGTGATGAAGAGTTCAAGTAGAAGCAGATGGATGTGGACAAGGACATGGAGAAGCTAGCTATCAGCCAGGAGAAGGAGAGTGTTGATTTGGCAAGATGAAGGAGATGGAGAAGCTGGCTCAGGAGCTGAAGGAGATGAAGTGCATTCTTAGGTCTCAGGGGGAGATCATTAGGAACACGAGGAAGGAGAGGGATGAGATGAAGAAAGAGAGGGACTGGCTGATAGAGGAGAATAAGAAGCTGGAGTTTCTGGTGGGTGATCTTATGAAAGCTGGTCATGGCAACAAGGACAAGCTTGCCAAGATCAAGTCAATCCTTGATGAGTGAACAATGCTGTTCATCACCTTAGTTATGTTAAGCTAATATGTGGCCTTGGAACAATATAGCTGGCCTTGGGGTTGTATATTTTGGGAATCCCCTAGTTATGTAATGACTGTAATGATTATCTGCAAAACTACCTCCAGTTAATTTATGTAATGTATGTAATGACTAGCTGCAAAACTACCCCAGTTATGTAATGTTGTTAGCTTTCTATAGTAAGAGCTATGCTATTATGAATCTGCAATTATTAATCTGCTTCTTTGGACTAAATGGTGAATGGTCAAGACCAACTGGGCATGGCCAAATTGGGCAAATGCTTACATAATGTAAATTGTTGATCACATAAAGCACAAACATATGCATAACTTTCCTTGTCCTCCTTAATTGGCTTTCCTTGTCCTCCTTAATTGGCTTTGAATTTTAACTAAACCGAATTTTAACCCAAGCCAACTAAAACAATCATTTAGGCTTTAGGGTGGCTTGGGCTCGACAAAGCCACCCTAAACCTATCATTTAGGCTTTAGGGTGGCTTGGGCTCGACAAAACCACCCAAACCACCATTTAATCTTCAAGGTGGCTTGGGCTCGACAAAGCAACCTAAAACTATCATTTAGGCTTTAGAGTGCCTTGGGCTCGACAAAACCACCCTAAACCTATCATTTAGGCTTTAGAGTGCCTTGGGCTCGACAAAACCACCCTAAACCTATCATTTAGGCTTTAGAATGCCTTGGGCTCGACAAAACCACCCTAAACCTATCATTTAGGCTTTAGAGTGCCTTGGGCTCGACAAAACCACCCTAAACCTATCATTTAGGCTTTAGGTGGCTTGGGCTCGACAAAACCACCCAAACCACCATTTAATCTTCAAGGTGGCTTGGGCTCGACAAAACCACCCTAAACCTATCATTTAGGCTTTAGAGTGCCTTGGGCTCGACAAAACCACCCTAAACCTACCATTTAGGCTTTTGGTGGCTTGGGCTCGACAAAACCAGCCAAACCACTATTTAATCTTCAAGGTGGCTTGTGCTCGACAAAACCAGCTACAACTATCATTTAGGCTGGTGAGTGGCTTGGGCTCGACAAAACCACCCAAACCATTATTTAGGCTTTAGGGTGGCTCGGGCTCGACAAAACTAGCACTCCAAACTAACCATCAAATGCCAAAATCTTTTAGAACAGAAAAAGCATCAAATCAAACAAGTAAATTGTTGATGATACAAACATGTTCTCAACCATAAAAGTTCTCATCCATAGCAGTTCTCAAACTTAGCATGGTAACACAAACAAGTTCTCAAGCTAAATATTGATTACACATAGCAGTTCACACATAGCAGTTCTCAGGCATAGTTTCTGAAATTTAGAAATACTTAAGGCAGGCAGTTCAAAAGACAACAGCCAAATTGTGCACTGACTAGTTGCCACTGGCATAAAAGTAACCCCTCATCCTGGTGCTCTGGAACCTCTTCCTTTTAGACCCTACTGTTGCTCCCTCTGTTGTAGTTGCAGCCCTAGGTGCCATGTAGGGCCTTCCACCTCTCCTGCTGGCTGCATTGCTTGAACCCGAAGCTCTTGTGGCAGCCTGGGAAGGAGTAGTAGAAGCATCACTGGTGATGCTTGCCCTCCTAGAAGCAGCAGTTGTTCTTCTTGGCCTTGTAGAAGCAGCAGGCTGGGCAGGACCAGTAGAAGCAGAAGTTGATTTTCTTCCCCTGGTAGATGTAGCAGGCTGGGAATGACCAGTAGCAGTTGTTCTTCTAACCCTAGTAGTTGCAGCAGGTGGTGCACTGGTTGCAGGCTGTGCAGTAGTAGTAGAACTTCCCCCAGCTTCATGGTAGTGAGTTCTGGTTGTCTAAGAAAGCACACATCATAGCCCAATAATTAGGATGAATCAAATGATTAAAACAATGACAACAGTGTGCATATTCCATACCTTGTGCTTGTCCTTTCTTGCCTGAAGATGAGGCTTTAGGGGCTGAGGGCAGTAGGTGTACCTATGTTTCTGCATATTGCAGTTGCTGCAGGTGATAGTTGCCTTCTTTGTTGGGACCTCAAATTGTCCCTTCCTCCTAACTGTTTGTTTCCTGCCCTTCTTCTCTTTGAACACTGGTGGATCTATGTCAACAGTTGGTGTCCTAGGCCAACAGTCAGGCCCTGGTACAGGGTAGATGATGTGCTTGTATGTTTCCTTATACAATGGGTTTTTGAAGAACTCATGCACATAGTCTTCTGGCTGTCCCTTCACTCTTGTAATGGCGGAAACTACATGGTTACATGGCCAACCACATAGGTCCCATTTCTTGGAGTCACAGGTCCACTTATCAAGGTTCACACAGTAGGTAGACTCCCCACTAGTGACTTGCTAAATACCAGGACCTGCCATGTATGCAGTGCATTGCCTTGAGTACTTCTTTGACTCCTCGAACTTCTCCATATAAGTGGGTGTCATCTCCTACTTACTCTTCTCTGTCTTCTCTCTAACTGCTTGGTACTTAACCATCAACTTAGTTCTGAATCCATCTACACAGCTCCTTATTGGCTTGTTCCTCACATCTAGTATCATCTTGTTAAATACTTCACTAAGATTGTTGACTACTAGGTCTGTCTTGCATGTGTAATCCGTAGCATGCCTTGCCCAAGTCTCTTTAGGGATATCACAAAGCCACTTCCAAGCATCTTCATCCTCCTTTCTCAGTTCATTCATTGCAACCTCAAAACCATTCTTGGTGTATGAGTATGCAGCATTGTCCATATGCTTCTTCAACTCCTCACTTCTGAAGCCAGCTGACTGGAAATTTGCATAGATATGACTAAGACAATATCTTTGAGGTGAGTGTGGGAACACAGCTTGAATTGCATTCAACAGCCCCTGTTTAAGTCATTATATAGATTATTAATCATATAACTTCATAATTGCAGCAAGTATTACAAATTATTAATCATATTACTTCATAATGGCAGCAAGTATTAATCGTATAACTTCATAATGGCAGCAAGTATAACAAATTATTATTTCTAGAAATTGCTCATTCAATTGTGAAATGAAAAATATACCTTCTGTCTATCAGAGATGATTGTGTATGTGCCCCCACTTGTTCCCCTCTCCAATGCAAGCTCTTAATTGGCTAAGAAACCAAGTCCAACTTTCCTTGTCCTCCTTATCAACAATACCAATTGCAATAGGGAATTTGTTGTTATTCCCATCCCTACCAGTGGCAGCAAGTATCTGTTGCCCAGTAGAAAGCTTGATAAAGCAACCATCTAAACCTATATTAAAGCATTGGGTAGTGAAATGAGTGCATTATTAAGTACAATATATGGGCAATGAATTGGAGTAATTTAGAATGGATATAATACCTATAAAGGGCCTACACCCATTCAAGAAACCTTCTTTTGAAGCATTCAGACGGTAGAACATGTAGTGGAACCTAGGATTTGGGCTAGGATGGAGCTCAAGCTCTCTGGTAGTCACAATGCATCTGCTCCCAGGGTTGGTATCAAGCACAGCTTGAAGATAATCCCTAAACCTTGTGTATTGTCCCTTCATGTCACCTTCCACCACTTCAATGGCCAATGACCTTGCCCTGTAGGCCTTGGTCTTTGGCACTTCCAGTCCATACTTAGTCTTTGTTCTTTTTAAAATTGCATCAACACCAGCCCTTGGATTATCTCTCAGTTGCTTCTCACATGTTCTGGCCATCCAGTCAACTGTCACTTTGGTTTTTTCTCCATGTGCACCACAAGTGTGCAACAACTTCATCTTCTTGATGCAGAATGTCTTCTCATGAGCAATTGTGGATGCAGTCATGAAAAAAGGACACCCATTGTCCCTTTCTGTGCAATGCACAATGATCCTATCCTTGCAGTTCCTATGGTACTGGAAATTTCTAAGGGATTCTGATATGAAAATTCCTAAGTGCTCTTCTAAACTGATACACATCAGTGAAGCACATACTCAAGCAAAGTTGGTCATGAGCACCTGGCTTGCTCTCATCATACCAGATCCTAGTCTTGGCCCTCTTGGCTTGACTCTTCCTTCCACAAGGGAGTGGTAGACCTGACTCATCATCTGAATCACTAATGCCATAGTCTTGAGGGAAACAAGCAGAATCATCAGATGGAATGAAATCAGGAATTACCTCAATGTCAGCTTCATGGTGTGATCTTGTAGTGGGGCCTGCTTTGCCTACTTTCTTGAATGTTTGAGGAAGAGGTGTCTCAGGTTCTGTGTCTGAGTCCTCTGCCTCTGGACACATCTCTTCCACTTTTGTATATCCTTCAAAGTGATGCATTGGATCCTCTCTCTGTTTCCTTTTCTGCTTCAACTGCTCAATGATTTCATCTTCCTCCTCATTACCTATGTCATGCTCTTCCTCCTCAATGATTTCATCTTCCTTCTCAATGATTTCATCTTCCTCCTCACAGCAGTTCAAATCAACAAACACTTCATCATCAGAGCGGCCAACATCTTCCTGTAATTTCTCTTTGCCCTTTGCTTTCTTCAAATCCATGCTCTGGTGTGTGTTAATATACGCAGACTCTTGACCTGGCTCTACAACAGCAATAGGCACAGCATAGAGCTCTTCAACTGTGTCTTCAACGGCAATAGGGAACAATACCCCTGCCTCATCTATAGAAATAATGTTGGAATCCCCCACATTACTTATAGGCACTTGTTCCTCCACAATATTTGACCTGTTAAACTCTCCTGGATTAGGCTCATTAGCCTTAATTACAGTTATGTTGAGCACCTTCTGCTCAGCATGATGGTCTAGCATCTCTCCCACACTATCTTCACTGTCAATAACCTGCATTCCTGCTACCCCCTTTCCTTCTTCTTTCATATAGAACATGTAGTCAGCTTCAGTATATCCCTCTTCAGTCTCTAGGAGTGCTAACATGTTAATATAAGTAATTTCTGACAGAGAAATGGTCCTCTCCAAGTTGTCTCTCCCTTGAAAATGGTACCTTATTTCCCATATCTCATCATCCAAACTACAGAAAAATTGAGGAGAATTAGTGCTTGATTGATTCTGTTTTAATAATGTAACATGTTATTCAGACAAGATATTCAGATAATGTAACATGTTTTAAACAAAGCATTCATGCATAAAACCATAAACCCAGAGCTATATTTCCTACTGAAACATGTTATACAGAAAAGATATTAACTATATCAGCTACAACACTTGAGTAAACAAACAATAATCTTCAGTAAACAAAGCCCTAAAATCAAACTGCCCTAAAATCTAACAACCCTAAAATTTCCTAAAATCTAACAGCCCATTAACAACCCTACTGTAACATGATAGGTTTATATGCAATCTAACAACCCTAACATTTCTAGTGAATCCAATGAAGAGAGGGGTGGAGGGGGAAGAAATCTTACCACACACCGCCAAACCCTGAAGCCCGCTGATGGCCTTCTCCAACGCCTGAAGCCCTGATCTTGCGTGCTAGGGCCGCCGCCGCACGGCGCTCAATGTCCCACTCCGGCGGCAAGGGGGGCGAAGGGGATCTCTCCGGTGAAGGAGCCCGCTGCGTCGGCAAGCTACTGCTGCCGAACCAGTTGTCCACCTCCGAGAACCCATCACCATCGCCTCCAGTCCCTCCGCCGCCTGCTGACTCGCCGCCGCCGCCGCTAGGTTTAGCCGCCGCCGCCATCGCAGGACAGAGAGAGACGGGGGAAAGAGGGGAGAATGGGCCAAGCAGTCAGAGCCGCGAGCACTTTGACCACGTGCGTGCCCTAACGGCCGTCAACCCACTCGCCGTCTGGCCTCGCCCACGTGGCACATGACGGGTGGGCCAGCCCTGTCAGAAATCGTGTTAACTGCAGTAAACCGGTCATTTGTTTTTATTGAGAAAATTTACAAGTAAAGTGGTGGATTTTTGGGACGCGCTAGAAATGTGGTGGCAATTGGATGCTTCAACTTCAAATGTGGTGGTTTTTTGCAATTCACTCGGTATAATCACACACGATGACAAGGGTCGGTCCTCGAGTTTCACGCATGAACCGAAGCCCGCGCAGGTACGATAGCCCTATTAGCGGTATTATATACTCCCCCCGTCTTAAAATAAATGTTTCAATTTTAGTACAAAGTTGTACTAAGCTTGAGACACTTATTTTGGACGGAGGGAACAATTCAATCTCTTTTTCTTGCGAGAATCAGAGAAATTTTATTCAACTTCAATAGGAGTACAATCGGCTAATACAAGATCGGCAATAAAGCCTGGTCCCTATTAGCAGTGATTTTTATAATTCGATTGTTGGCGAAGATGGACATTATCCTAGCGTTTGACAAAACTAGTGCAATGATTTTCACTAAAAGGAAAAACTGGCAATGGAATGATGTGTGCAGTTGACTTTGTGGAGTGGATATAGGGAGGTGCTAAAGATGTGTGCGCGCATGCATGCAGGCTCCAGAAAGTGGAGGGGCAAAATATGCAGGAGGGTTGACTAACAACCAGCACATTCTCTCTCAAAAAAGAAAAAGAAAAACATGAAGCCATGATGATTCACCGTCCAATATCTACAAAGAATGCGATCTAATTAAGTTATCTTAGCTGCCAGTTGGCATGCACAAACGAAAAGCAAGCTGACAAGCAAGACCCAACATGCGTGCATCACCTCACTCACCCTGTGTGAGAAAAAGGTTCCACTGTTAGTATTGCGAATTTGTTTGGTGAGTTGACGTTAGTCAGAAGTCGCATGCATATTGTAGTGACGCCACACAGGTCTAGCTAAGGCTGTTAATTACTTTGTGCTGCTTACTCCGTCGCTTTAGTTAACGTTAAAAATTTGCCTGCCCATTATCCAAGTAGTAGGAGTGATATTAAGAATTTGTTTGGTGAGTTGACATTAGTGACAAGTCGTGTGCATAGCGTGGTGACGCTAAACAGGTCAAGCTAAGGTTGTTAACGTTAAAATTTTGCCTGCCCGTTGTCCTAGTAGTTTTTTCTTTTTGAGGGAAACGTTGTCCCAGTAGTTGGAGTGATCATTTGTGGTGCTTGTGCATGCTGCGTAGGCTTTCCATCAACACCATGACTTATAGTACTTAGCGGGTAAAGTCCACATCAACATATGCGCACTACCTTGCCACATAACTAGGCGCGCATATATGCTTGCCTGGGATTATTAAACGGCATGAGTCAAATCTACATGGTGTATGTTGTTATCAATACTATGACTACTATACTTACCTTAAGCCATCGTAGTAGTGCTTTGTTTTCCAATTTATCGTTGGCCAACCTCCCCAAAGTCTACTCCCCCCAGCCTAGTGAAACGGCCTTTGAGACTAGGCCGATGTCAAGTCGAGTATATATGTTGCAGACACGCACAAACCAGTACAGTAGCAACATATTTATGCCAAGCTATACTTGCCGGTTAATACTGCAACATCATTTTTTTTTAGAAAAGGAGAAGGATTCCTCGCCTCTGCATCTGGATGATGCATGTAGCCACTTTATTAATTATTCACACAAGACCTGACAAAGTTGTACAATGGTAAGACTAAAGCCATCGTCTAGGTAACATCTGTCGCTACTCCTATCCAGTTGATGAAGGGATGCTGATAGTCTGGGCCTAATGCCAAACAGACCTCGTAGCCAAACCTAACATCTAAGACCTGAGGTCCCAATCAGGACGCCTGTCGGGTATGGGGCACCCAGCAGTCCGGCGCACTTCTCAACCAGGACGCTTGTCGGGTATGAGGCCGCCGCAGCCACCTGCCACCAATCCATCTTCAGTGTTGTACTACTGCATCTACTTTGCCCGATCTAGCTGCCGTCAACGCCATCAAGACGCCAGACAACGCCACCATCCTGCGCTCGTCCATCATCACATGCCCGGCGGCGAGACCCCGCTGCTCCATGCCGCTGAGACCCGCCGTTGTCGACGTGTCAGATGCCACGCCGCTCCTCCGTCGCGAACACCACCTGCCGCCACTGGTCCCATCCCCTCCGCCTGCAGTTCCTCTAACCGAGCACCCAAACGCCCCAGGCGGCGCCTCCAAGAAGGGTACGACACACGCAGTGCCGCCGCCGCCCAATCTAAGAAGATTTTGGGTTTTCACCCGGGCATGGGGTCGGGGTGGAGGGCAGGGACCTCGACGGCGCTTGCAAGTAGGAGAACAGCGACCCTGGTCGTAGCCACCGTCGGGATGAACGAGTCATCCAGAGTTTCCTCCGGTCCGATGTCACCTCTACCAGGCCCCGCGAACGCACCGGGGCCGATGACCGCGACCGTAAGCCACCAAGTGCAGGGGAGAGATCCTGCAGCGCAGAGGAGATCCACCGGCAACTCTACGCCCATGCGATCAAGATGCCGTCCATCCACCTCCCGCGAACATCGCCAGTTGAGGGCGCCGTCGCCATGCCTAACGGGGCCGCCGCCCCAAGTCCATGTTCCTCCACGATGGCCGGAGTGGCGAGATCCGCCATGAGCGACGAGATCCGGCACCGCACGTCTAACGCCATCATCCAAGCCCGCCGTCGACCGATCCTACCGCCGCTGGTAGCCCGCACGTTGTCGGGAGTCCCACATCCATGAATCTAGGCACCCGTGCACCGTCGCGAGCCCGCCGCCTCCGAGATCCGCCACACCGTCGAGAGGGCCGCACCCCGCGGATCATGACGCCCGCAACATCATGACAGCCAAAAAACTGCTTAACTGGAGCAAACGATTAAGGCAGGCACATGGGCTGGCCTTGTGTTTGGATGGTGTGCCGTACGTGACAGCGCTCGTTGCATCGGCTGCTCCCTCCACAGCGTGCATGCTGCATGCACAATCTAATAATGCTCGGCGTCTTCCCCGTCCACATCCCTGGATGGCGTAGCAAGCAATCCCAAGGCCCGGTGCATGCATGTGTGCCGTGAACAGTATACGAACTGCCCTTGCTACTCAGGCAAAATTCAAAGGCCGTCTCGCGTTTCCACCACCCGGCCGTCCGCGGTAGCGTGCACACGCCCTATACGCGGCGAACAGCAGAGAGCAGTTTGTGAAGTGCCATGCGCCCAGTGAAGTGCCGGGGTGCTGTTTCGATCTGGCCGGCCGGCATGCATTCATCTGTGCCTGCTTGCCTGCCTGCCTGCCTTTTTCATAGTGGGCGAAACAGTTCGCGCTGCCTTATTTAGCTACTGCTGCTCATCAGCAGTACATTTTTTTAGCTTTTCATAAATAGTGTTGCGCAGCTAGCAGCGTGCATGCCCCTGTTAGGACGTTAGGTTGCTCTAAGTCAAAGCAAAGAAGATAGCACGCGCACCATCGATTCCTGCGAGAGGAATTTTTTTTTTACAGTAGGTCTTCTGTGCATGGAGACGACTTGGCAGAAAAAGACAAGAAGCAGCACTGGCGGCCGGGAAATTGGATCGACGACGCATGCGCAGACACGACTCGTGCACATTGGACACTGCTCGCAGTTTCCCATTACTTTGAGCTAATTACAAGTAGCAGCGCTTGTCGCCTTGCCTGCCATGGAGGGCCAACAGCTCTGCTTTGTGTCCGCGTGCAGAGGAACATGCACTTCGATCCATCATCGACTACAAGTATACATGTAGTAGAAGGAATACTGTATGGGGCTGTTTGGTTGAAGACTCAGATTGCCACGCCTAAGGTGAGGTACTAGCCACACCTGTGGCTTGCCATAATGTGTGGCAAAATCAAACTGTTTGGTTGGTAGCCATGCCTTAGGTTAGGTGTGGCAGATTTTGTGTGGCGTGTGTTTGGATGGCTTCCACAAATGTTTGGCAAAAAGTTATGGTTTGCGTTTGGTTTCCCGCCACGGTTTCCTGCCACAGGTGGTTAGAATCACCTTACTGCTGGACTCCAGAGTGATGAGATTACTTGCCATTTGTCTTGCAAAGCAATCATACTACAACATGCTCCAGTAAATGTAAGAAGATTTTGTCGCAATAATAATAACCATAAAAAATAACATGGAGCATTTTCTATCAATCCCATCTGTACAAAATAATTCAAAAACAAACTCATAATCAAGATAGAAAATAAGATAGATACGTGCAAGTTCCGTCCATCATTATAAAGTCAAGTGATAGTCATAGCAATAGCACAAGTTCTGACCAAGTTACATTAAAGTGTTTCACCACACATCAAAAGATCTACTTCCCAAAAGCAGTAGCCGTAGCACAAGTTCATCTCCTAAATACCAAAAGTTGCCATCTTCTAAACTTCACAAGTTGCCAACTTCTAGACATAGACGCGCCTAAGGGGCTGTGGCACGCCTCACCTTAGGCGTGGCATGCTTAGGCTGGGATCCAAACAGCCCCTGTATCCCCAAGGCTTCGAGATGCATGCATGCACGATCTTTGCTAAAGTTGCACAATCCCTAGAAATATTTCTACGCGTGCTCCTCGTAGTTGTATGCATATTTCCCCTGAATCTACGTAACTGGCGCTGTGATGGATGCGTGCATCCATCGTTCTATACTGCAAGTATACGTGCCATGGCATTCATTAACCGGAAATACCTCAAACTGTGTAGCCACCCCTGCCTATTTTACTATCTTTTTCGGCTTCCATCGTTCTTCAAAGTTGATTACATTGGAAACGGAAGTGTACGATGGATCCACTCCACCAGCTGGATGGAATATGTTGCTGGCCGAGCCACGTGTGCGTATCCCGTGTGTCGTTGGATGGACACTCCATGTGGCGCACATGCTAGCTGACTTAATTCCGGCGCCAAATTAGCTAGCTTCATGCATGCACGTACGATGTACCTCTATGTCCTGTGTACTATACGTACAGTACGTTGAAAGCTGAGTAGGGTGCTAGCTAGCTCGATGCCGACTTCACTCCAAGAGTCGCATGTTTTAATTTATTTTTCGTTGCTTCAGTATGACGACATTTTTGTCCGAATATGCTACCCAAGTGTGTGTTAATCCGTGATTCATTCAGCTGCCCCTGCCCATGTATATATGTACGCTGGATATGCCGCTGAATAATTTCGTCCTGGTCAAAATGGCTTGCTACATATGGAGCATAGCATATCCCTGAATTATTTTGCATGAATCATGTTAACTTGCTACTACTCCCTCCGTTCCCAAATACTTGTCTTTCTAGCCATCTCAAATGGTTACAACATACGAATGTATGTAGACATATTTTAGAGTGTAGGTTCATTCATTTTGCTTCGTATGTGGTCACTTGTTGAAATCTCTAGAAAGACAAGTATTTAGGAGCGGAGGGAGTAGGTACTAGCATATCCGGCAATGAATAATTTCGTCTGGAGCATATGAACTTGCTGGCATATGCCCATCAAATTCAGATTTGTATAGCGAGCATATGTTCTGTTTTCTGCGTTTCCCGCCATGGGAAAAAAAAATTCGTACACGTCAGTATTGGACAAACAAAGGATCATTTGCAAGTAGGTGTTGGATCGGCACGACGGTAATTTCTACGCATTCATGGGTTAAACGTGCTGAATCGTGCATGCATGAAGCAATAATTAGGATGCAGTTTGTAGACATCACCCAAACTAGCAAACTTGCTCTAGTGTAGCTTCTAGCTAGTTTATCATCCAATGAATTAACCAGCGGTCAGTATAGGCTAGTGTAAACGGAACATAATATCCATTTTCCTTTTTTTTTGCGGGGTAATATCCATTTTCCTTGATCATAAAAGTGAGCTACGTAGTACGCTGCGCTAGTAGTCACATACATATACGCCATGACAAGAAATTCATGAGTACCCCAGTTGATTAAACTATGACTCCCTCTACATTAATTATTTCGCGAACTTAATCAGGGAATGGAATTTATACGCGCACGTACGTACTATTCCTGCATGCATGCGATGTTTGAGGACCCTTGGTTTGGAGGCAAGGTATACAACTTTCATTCCTTGCCGCAGCATTCCACTAGGGACCATATCACTACGACTTTATCTATGTCCACTTTGAGGAGATTACAACAAAGTGATCAAATTTAGCCGGTGCGCTTAGCTATTGCTCAACGAATATGTTCTTTGCACGGCCGCCCAGCCGCCCGCCCGCCCGTCCACGATTTATCCTGATTCCTGGATGCCCCGCGGTAGCCCGTCATTCATATACCCAATTACATCAACAAATCGGAAATATTGTAAAAGGAGAGAGATTTGTCGTCTCTTTCATAGTTTCGTTATTTCCATGTCATTTTTGTTTGCGAAATTCCTTATTTCCATGTCGATCAATCAAGAATAATGCGAACGTGCAACTGCCGAGACGAAGGAAGAAAAAAAATGTCCATTGTTGTCGAGTGACAAAAAGGAGGAAAACTCCAATAAACTGAAAAGTAGTCACGCCTAGACAAGACATGCATCCGGTGCTCTACCGTCCACCTCACCTTATTCGGTTATTCATAGCTCAGCCGCCCTCCCGTCCAACCCGACCCGAGCCGGCCGGTATATATCCCCCTCCCGCCTCCCCGATTCTCCTCATTCTCCACCTCTCCTCCAACCTCCTAACCGCAAGCACGCCGGCCAGATCGATCGCGCCCCTCTCCGCGAGCCAAGCTAACTATCTACTCGTACGAGCTAACGGCATGGCCAAGGTGCACCCCAACGTCGCCGCGCCAGAGCTGCCGGCTGGAGGCAGGGCCGTCGTCGAGGAGCAGCAGCCCACGGTGCTGACGGTGTGGCGCAAGTCTCTGCTCTTCAACTGCGACGGCTTCACCGTCTTCGACTCCGCCGGCGGCCTCGCCTTCCGCGTCGATCGCTACGGCTCGTCGTCGGGGATCCGGCGCCGCGCCGAGGACGTCGTGCTCATGGACGCCGCGGGGAAGCCGCTCCTCACCGTGCGGCGCAAGATCAAGCTGAGCCTGGGTCTGGGGGAGCACTGGGTGGTGTACGACGGCGAGGCGAGCGCCTCAACCGCCAAGCCGCTCCTCTCCGTGCGCCGCCACCACGCCGGCCTCCGCCGCCGAGCGTCCGACAAGACGCTCGCGCACGTCACGCCGCTGGGGCCCTCTTCGGCCGGCGCCGACGCGGCCGCCTACGTCGTGGAGGGTTCGTACGGGCGGCGGAGCTGCGCGGTGCGGGACGCGCGCGGGGGTGCCCCCGTGGCGGAGGTGCGGCGGAAGGAGTCGGTGGGGGACGACGTGTTCCGGCTGGTGGTGCCTGACCACCGCCTGGGAACGGCGCTGTCCATGGGCGTCGTCGTCGCCCTCGACCAGATGTTCGGCGCCGCCTCGTCGCGGACGTCGCTGCTGCCCAGGAGCTGGTCGGCGTAGGAGGAGTGCACTGGCCGCTGCTGGAGTAGGAGCCAGCTGGTGAAGCCGCTGACCTGGCGGTCCCACACGGCAACAAGGTTCTTCGCAAGGGGAAAGCTACGGGCCCCACCTGTCGGCGTGAGCACAGTTTTAGGTGCAGATTGCCCCGCAGAATGTAGTAGCAAAGCAGAAGAGTAATTTTCATTTAAATTTAGAAAACAAAGCTACGGAGGCTGGATGCATGCATGCCTTAGGAATCGGTGTATATACAGTCAGCCTCTCAAACTTGTGTTCATGGATGATGCTAAAAATACTATGTACATGGATCTCTAATGTGTGTGATATACTAAAGTGAGTGCTTGCGTCGCCGACCGTGTAAGGGCATCTTGAACGCCGATCCTCAAACCTCCTGCATCCTTCCGAACCGCACTCTCCGAACCGTGGAAGCCATCCAACGCGATTATGTATCAGTCAACGGCGCGGTCCGAACATACTTTCTCCCGTAAACAGAAGACAAACGAGGGGGGCTTTGCGGGAGTCCGGCCCGCTTCACCCTGGCCCACCCAAACCCTCCTCCCTCGTCTGCGCGTGTTCCCGCCCGGCGCCAGCTGCCCGCATTCATGTCGTTGTAGAGCGCGCCGCTCCGTATTGAAGACTAGTCAGGACGGACGCGACCTCTCACTGCCTCCGCCCTTGAAGCGACGCGCAAGCCAAAGGCGCCGCCCGCGACACGTCTCCGATGTCCGCGCTTGTTTAATGCCGGAGACACGTGACTAGACGAGATAAGACAGATATCTACCACGCCCGTTCAGTGCCCTGTCCGTCTGTATGCCGCCATTAAGCAGGCTCGCCGACCGAGAAACCCACTCTGGCGCACATTCACGCACCGGATGCCTAGCCTCACCGGAATTCGTTATTTAAAGGCGACCACACCTGGCTAACTCTACTCCACAACACAAGCCACTCCCCATCCTCCTCCCTTGCACTGAATCCGCCATGACTGAAGGTTGCGAAGCACTGTGCGAGAGCCTTTCCACTGAGATGAACCACGCGGTGGTCGGCCTTGCCGCTACCTGGCAGAGCCGCCGCGCCAGGCAGATCGAGACCGGCTTGCTGGCCAGCTCGCGCAAGGTCTCCGACGACGAGGATGACACCGCCCCGGCTCCCGCGCCTCTTGTGCACGCGGGCTTCACCATGGAGCAGGAGTAGGCACACTACAACGCCACCATGGCAGAGGTGCAGCCTGCGCTGACACCTTTGTCGGCGTTCCAACAGGCACAGGAGGAACAGTAGTACAATTTATTCCTCTTGTAGCAGTGATGTCTACTACGCAACCTTCTCCTTGTAGACGTTGTTGGGCCTCCAAGTGCAGAGTTTTGTAGGACAGTAGCAAATTTCCCTCAAGTGGATGACCTAAGATTTATCAATCCGTGGGAGACGTAGGATGAAGATGGTCTCTCTCTCAAGCAACCCTGCAACCAAATAACAAAGAGTCTCTTGTGTCCCCAACACACCCAATACAATGATAAATTGTATAGGTGCACTAGTTCGGCGAAGAGATGGTGATACAAGTGCAATATGGATGGTAGATATAGGTTTTTGTAATCTGAAAATATAAAAACAGCAAGATAACTAATGATAAAAGTGAGTGTAAACGGTATTGCAATGACAGGAAACAAGGCCTAGGGTTCATACTTTCACTAGTGCAAGTTCTCTCAACAATAATAACATATTGGATCATATAACTATTGAAGGAAATATGCCCTAGAGGCAATAATAAAGTTATTATTTATTTCCTCATATATCATGATAAATGTTTATTATTCATGCTAGAATTGTATTAGCCGGAAACATAATACATGTGTGAATATATAAACAAACAGAGTGTCACTAGTATGCCTCTACTTGACTAGCTCGTTAATCAAAGATGGTTATGTTTCCTAACCATGAACAAAGAGTTGTCATTTGATTAACGAGGTCACATCATTAGTTGAATGATCTGATTGACATGACCCATTCCATTAGCTTAGCACCCGATCATTTCGTATGTTTCTATTGCTTTCTTCATGACTTATACATGTTCCTATGACTATGAGATTATGCAACTCCCGTTTACCGTAGGAACACTTTGTGTGCCACCAAACGTCACAACGTAACTGGGTGATTATAAAGGTGCTCTACAGGTGTTTCCGAAAGTACTTGTTGGGTTGGCGTATTTCGAGATTAGGATTTGTCACTCCGATAGTCGGAGAGGTATCTCTGGGCCCTCTCGGTAATGCACATCACATAAGCCTTGCAAGCATTGCAACTAATGTGTTAGTTGCGAGATGATGTATTACGGAACGAGTAAAGAGACTTGCCGGTAACGAGATTGAACTAGGTATTGAGATACCGACGATCGAATCTCGGGCAAGTAACATACCGATGACAAAGGGAACAACGTATGTTGTTATGCGGTCTGACCGATAAAGATCTTCGTAGAATATGTAGGAGCCAATATGGGCATCCAGGTCCCGCTATTGGTTATTGACCGGAGACGTGTCTCAGTCATGTCTACATTGTTCTCGAACCGTAGGGTCCGCACGCTTAAAGTTACGATGACAGTTATTATGAGTTTATGCATTTTGATGTACCGAAGTGAGTTCGGAGTCCCGGATGTGATCACGGACATGACGAGGAGTCTCTAAATGGTCGAGACATAAAGATTGATACATTGGAAGCCTATATTTGGACATCGGAATGGTTCCGGGTAAAATCGGCATTTTACTGGAGTACCGGGGGGTTACCGGAACCCCCCCGGGGGTTAATGGGCCCATATGGGCCTTAAGGGAAAAGAGGAGGGGCGGCCAGGGCAGGCTGCGCGCCCCCTCCCCCCCTAGTCCGAATAGGACAAGGAAGGGGGGGGGGGGCCGTGACGAAGTCATGTACCTGGGATAGGGTCATGAGCTTGCCCAAGAATACCCTCCCCAACGTCACTTACCAAAAGGAGCTGCTTACCAGTCGACTTGATGAGCAGTCACTCGACCATGAAGACTCACTCGACTGAGAAGACTCACCCGACCATGGGACACTCCGCATCCCAACGGCCTGTAATTGAATGGCCTTTATAGCCTTAATAGCTCTTTATACAGGACGTTACCAGTAACGTCCTGCCTTAATGTACTTTAATATCTTCCATTACGTGGGCTGGCTGGGGTCCTGGCGAACTCTATATAAGCCACCCCCCCCTCCACAGGTAAAAGGGTTCGCATCTTTGTAACACACACGCATATAATCCAGTCGACTGCCTCCGGGCTCCGAGACGTAGGGCTGTTACTTCCTCCGAGAAGGGCCTGAACTCGTTAACTCCTTGCGTGCACCACTACTCCATAGCTAGGATCTTGCCTCTCCATACCTACCCCCCATTCTACTGTCAGACTTAGAACCACGACAGTTGGCGCCCACCATGGGGCAGGTGTTCTAGCGATTTGTTGGAGGAGTTGGGATTCTTTCGATATCTCCCACCATGTCTTCGAGCGGAGTCCTGGTCGAGAGCCGCAAGATCCGTCTTGGCACCCTCACTTTCGTCATCGACGACTCCGCCTGGCTCCAGGAGGCTCCACTCGACGTGGACGCGCTTCCCGCCCGCGGGGCCACGCACTTTCGCGCGTGCGTCCGCGGCGTCCTCCTGCGGCAACCGTCGGCCTAGTACGGGTCGGCATCCGTTTCGTCCTCGCCCTTAGTTTCCCACCGGCGCAAGCGCTCCGGTTGGTCGAGGCTCCAGCGGTGGGTGAAGCACGCGCTGGCCCGCCAGTCGGCCACCCCCCAAGTCGCGGCAATCGAGCCCGACGAATCTCTCTATGGCCTGTTCGATCTGTCGACTTGCTCCATAGAGACTGCGTCCGAGTGCGACAGCAGCGATCCAGCGGCAGAGATACTGATGGTCAATGGACCACGCAGTCCCCCCGGATTCCCCCGCACCGAAGAGGTTGCCGGAGGGGGGATTCCGGCGCGGGGCCACGAAGAGTACATGCCCGAGCCCCTCACTTCTGTGCAGAGGGAGGAACTACGTCGCCGGAACATGGACGCGCTTCACACTCCTATCGTTGGAGAAACCCCTGAGGCACGCGCCTTGGAGGAGGCGCGCTTGGCCAACTTGGCTGAACGCACTCGACTGGAGAATCTTCAGAGGATACTCGACGAACGCGCTCGACCGCCAGTCGCCGAATCCAGTCGACGCCGCCTCTTCCAGCCACCAACTCAGGTATACCGAACCCCGATTCAGAATTTGGCAGCTGCAGCTCGCATAGCAGAGTCGATCCAACCTTGTCAGTCAGAGGCGGGTAGGGGTCTGTTACAGATCAGAGATTTGCTCCAGGCAGCGGGGGACCAGAATTCAGTTGTATCTCAGTCGCGTAACAAGATTCACAGCCGATCCGTCGCTGCGAATTCTGTACAGTCGGCTCACAGTCCAGGATCGCCCCCGAGGTGTGAAGAACGTAGAGGCCGGCACGATGATCAGTATCAAGACCGTGAGCGATACGAACACCGATTCGATCGCAACGATCGACGTCGAGTGCCCACTCCTCCCCCAAGGGGTGGATCGTACGTTTCTCGGCAGCAAGATGATAGACGCCAGCTCAGTGCTGGGCGAAGGTTTCCAGTCGACCCCAGGGAACCAGGCTTTGATGCAAGATCCATTATTGTGCAAGGTCTGGTCGACAGGAATAGAGCTCACAGAGGAGGCCCCGACAGAGACGCTCCGTCCAGCAGCAGGGCTCGTGTATCAGGACCAGAGTGTTTCAGCAGGGCGATCAGAGCTGCAGTAATTCCCCCCAACTTCAGGTTGGCGGCTGGAGTTAGCAAGTTCACCGGCGAGTCCAAGCCTGATACCTGGCTCGAAGATTACCGAGTGGCTGTTCAGATTGGGGGCGGCAACGACGAGGTAGCCATGAAGCATTTGCCTCTTATGTTGGAAGGGTCGGCCAGAGCATGGTTGAACCAGTTGGCACCCAGCAGTATTTACACTTGGGAGGATCTTGCCCGGGTGTTTGTCAGGACATTCGAAGGAACTTGCAAGCGACCAGCAGGGTTGACAGAATTGCAGTCGTGTGTTCAAAAGTCGAGTGAAACTCTGAGGGATTATATCCAGAGATGGATCACCCTGCATCACACGGTCGAGAATGTGTCCGATCACCAGGCAGTCTGTGCCTTCAAAGAGGGCGTCAAGAACAGAGAGCTGAGCCTGAAATTCGGTCGAACCGGAGATATGACATTGAGTCGAATGATGGAAATTGCCACCAAGTATGCAAATGGTGAAGAAGAAGATAGGCTCCGGAGTGGCAAGTATAAAGCAGCTGCTAATGAGACCGGCGGAGGGAACTCCAGTCGGAAACAAAAGCGCAAAGCCGAGCCAGCTGCACCTGGAGAGGCCTTGGCTGTGACCCCAGGAAAGTTCAAGGGGAAACCCAAAGGTCCCTGGAACCCCAAGAAGGTGAAAGACCAGGATGGGAACGATGTGATGGACTTGCCGTGTCACATTCACACGAAGAAAGACGAGGAGGGTAAACTCATTTACCCAAAGCATACCACTCGACAATGTCGACTCCTGATGCAGCAGTTTCAAGGGAAACAAGCCAAAGACAAGGAGAAAGAGTCAGACAAAGTGGAGGACAAAGAAGACAGCGGGGAAGAATACCCCCAGGTCAATTCCACCCTGATGATTTTCGCTGACGTTGAAAGTAAAAGTCGATGGAAGGTCATCAATCGAGAAGTGAACATGGTCGCTTCGACGACACCCAATTATCTGAAATGGTCCCAGACCGCCATCACCTTCGATCAGTCCGATCATCCGACTCATATTGCTACCCCAGGGAGGCAAGCGTTGGTGGTCGACCCAGTCATTGAAGGCACTCGGCTAACCAAGGTTCTGATGGATGGTGGCAGTGGTTTGAATTTGTTGTATGCGGAGACGCTGAAGGGGATGGGCATTTCGATGTCCAGACTCAGCACCAGTAACATGAGCTTCCACGGAGTCATACCTGGGAAGAAGGCTGAGTCACTCGGCCAAATCGCTCTTGATGTAGTCTTGGGTGACTCGAAGAATTTCCGGAAGGAAAAGTTAACCTTTGAGGTCGTGGATTTTCAGAGTGCGTACCACGCCATTCTCGGGAGGCCAGCGTACGCTCGTTTCATGGCCCGACCATGTTACATGTACCTCAAATTAAAGATGCCCGGTCCCAGAGGTGTGATTACTATCACAGGCAATCGGAAGAAGGCAGAGGAGTGCCTTCAGAAGGGCTCCAAAATTGCCGATGCTCAGATGGCCGAAATAGAGTTGCAAGAGTACCAGAAGACCGCGGATCCGAGTGATTTGTTGCGAGCCAAGAGGCCCGCCACAGAGTCAGCATTTCAGTCGTCTGGTGAGACCAAGCAGGTTCATATCCACCCGACTGACCCCAATGCGGCTCCAACCATCATCTCCATTACACTCGACTCCAAATAGGAAGAAGCGCTCATCCAGTTCCTCCGTGAGAACTGGGACATCTTCGCATGGAAGCCTGCTGACATGCCGGGTGTTCCCAGAGGACTGGCTGAGCACCGCCTTCGAGTCGACTCAAAAGTCAAACCCGTTAAGGAACATCTTCGACGGTCCGCCGTTCAGAAGAGGAAGGCCATTGGCGAAGAGGTAGCCCGACTCTTAGCGGCAGAGTTCATTCGCGAGATCTTCCACTCCGAGTGGCTTGCCAACGTTGTAATGGTCCCTAAGAAGGACAAATCGTTGCGCATGTGCATCGATTTTAAACATATCAATCGGGCCTGCCCGAAAGATCATTTCCCTCTTCCTCGCATCGACCAAATAGTCGACTCGACCGCAGGATGCGAGAGGTTGTCATTTTTAGATGCTTATTCCGGATACCATCAGATCCGTCTGTATGGACCCGACGAAATAAAAACAGCTTTCATCACCCCGTTCGGGTGCTTCTGCTATGTCACCATGCCTTTCGGCCTCAAGAATGCCGGTGCTACGTTCATGAGAATGATTCAGAAATGCCTGGTCACTCAAATTAGTCGGAATGTAGAAGCATACATGGATGACATAGTGGTCAAGTCGCGAAAAGGTTCCGACCTGCTGACTGACCTAGCTGAAACGTTTGCCAATCTCAGGAGTTATGATATCAAGCTTAATCCATCAAAGTGTACATTTGGAGTTCCTGGAGGAAAGTTACTCGGTTTTCTTGTTTCCGAACGAGGAATCGACGCTAACCCTGAAAAAGTTGACACCATACTCCGAATGAAACGCCCTGTGCGTGTGCACGACGTCCAGAAACTTACTGGATGCTTGGCCGCTTTAAGTCGATTCATCTCCAGGCTCGGTGAAAAGGCACTGCCTCTTTACCGACTGATGAAGAAGTCAGACAAGTTCGAGTGGACTCCAGAAGCTGATGCAGCGTTTGCAGAGCTAAAAGCTCTGCTCTCCACCCAGACGGTGCTTGCTACCCCTGTCAGCAAAGAGCCATTGTTGCTTTACATTGCAGCCACTGGACAAGTTGTTAGTACCGTTCTTACGATCGAGCGGGAAGAGGAAGGAAAGGCCTTCAAAGTTCAACGCCCAGTTTATTACCTTTCTGAAGTTCTGACCCCGTCAAAGCAAAGATACCCTCACTATCAGAAGCTTGTTTACGGGATTTACATGACCACGAAGAAGGTTGCTCATTATTTCTCTGATCACTCCATTACAGTCGTCAGCGACGCCCCGTTATCAGAGATTCTTCATAACAGAGATGCAACTGGTCGAGTGGCGAAATGGGCAATTGAACTTCTTCCTCTTGATATCAAGTTCGAGGCAAAGAAAGCTATCAAGTCCCAAGCAATAGCTGATTTCCTCGCCGAGTGGACCGAGCAACAGCTTCCGACTCAAGTTCACTCGGAGCACTGGAATATGTTTTTTGATGGCTCCAAGATGCTGAACGGGTCCGGTGCGGGGGTTGTACTGGTTTCCCCCCGAGGAGATAAGCTCAAATATGTCCTTCAGATTCACTTTGATTCCTCCAACAACGAGGCAGAATATGAAGCACTCTTATATGGATTACGTATGGCTATTTCACTTGGCGTCCGTCGCCTTATGGTCTACGGCGACTCAGATCTGGTTGTTAATCAAGTGATGAAGGAGTGGGACGTCCGAAGCCCAGCCATGACGGGTTATTGCAGTGCAGTGAGAAAGTTGGAGAAAAGATTCGAGGGGTTAGAGCTCCATCATATACCCCGACTGAAAAACCAAGCTGCGGATGATCTGGCGAAAATAGGGTCCAAAAGAGAAGCCATCCCTAGTGGTGTGCGTTTAGAGCACATTCATGCTCCATCAATGCAAGAAGATCCCTTCACAGAAGAACCTCCACAGCCGAAGAGCGCCAGCGACCCGACTGAAGTGGAGATTCCAGCCGTGGTCGACCTGATTATGGAAGTTGTAGTTGTCACTCCCGACTGGACAGCACCATACATCGCGTATATTATGAGGAAAGAGCTCCCGGAGGATGAAGAAGAGGCTCGACAGATCGTCCGTCGATCCAAAGCCTTTACAGTAATCAAAGGTCAGTTGTACAGAGAAAGCGCGACTGGAATAGGTCAGAAGTGCATCACGCCGGAAGAAGGACTGATAATTCTTGAAGATATCCACTCGGGAACCTGTGGCCATCATGCGTCCTCTCGGACCATCGTAGCTAAAGCATACCGAGCGGGATTTTACTGGCCAAAGGCGAACGAAATGGCAAAGGACATAGTCGACAAGTGCGAGGGGTGCCAGTTTTATTCCAACATGTCACACAAGCCCGCCTCCGCTTTGAAGACTATTCCACTCGTCTGGCCTTTCGCTGTTTGGGGTTTAGACATGATTGGACCACTGAGAACTGGTAGAAGCGGCTTCACCCACCTGTTAGTCGCAGTCGACAAGTTCACCAAGTGGATAGAAGCCAAACCCATCAAGAACCTCGATGCAAGCACTGCTATCAGCTTTATCAGAGAGTTGATATTTAGATATGGAGTTCCGCATAGCATCATCACGGACAATGGATCAAACTTTGATAACGACAGATTCAAAGCCTTCTGCGCCTCCCAAGGCACGCGGATCGACTATGCCTCAGTTGCCCATCCTCAGTCGAACGGGCAGGCCGAGCGCGCGAACGGTCTCATCCTCAAAGGACTAAAACCTCGACTGATGCGTGATCTCAAGCACGCGGCAGGCGCTTGGGTTGACGAACTCCCGTTAGTTCTTTGGGGATTGAGGACCACCCCTAATCGGTCGACTGGAAGGACACCATTCTTTCTGGTCTACGGGGCTGAAGCAGTTCTGCCGAGTGATCTGCTCCACAATGCGCCTCGAGTCGAATTATACTCTGAAGCAGAAGCAGATCAAGCTCGGCAAGATGCGGTCGACCTCTTGGAAGAAGAAAGGGAGATGGCTCTGATCCGATCGACTATCTACCAGCAAGAATTGCGTCGATTCCATGCCAGAAATGTGAAGAGTCGAGCCTTCCAGGAAGGAGACTTGGTCCTCCGAGTGGATCAGCAAAAGCCTCACAAACTCGCTCCAACCTGGGAAGGCCCATTCATCGTCACCAAAGTCCTCCACAACGGGGCATATCACCTCTACAACGTTGATCGCCGGATCGACGAACCTCGAGCTTGGAACGCGGACTTACTCCGTCCTTTTTACACTTAAAAACTCACTCGGCTGAGATGTAATAAAAGTACCCCTATAGTTCTTTTATCTAAAGCAAGAATATTATAATTTTCACTATCTCTTTTTGTCGAAATTTCCCCCAGTGGGTGACTTAGCTGCGAATCCGTTTCGCCTAAGTTTGTAAAAAAATCCTGCCGAGTGGAGAGCCAGTCTCCCACTCGGGGGTTTAGCTGCGAATCCGTTTTGCCTAAGTATTTAAAATCCTACCGAGTGGAGAGCCAGCCTCCCACTCGGGGGCTTAGCTGCAGTCCAAGTACTCGCCTAAGTATTCAAAATCCTACCTAGTGGAGAGCCAGCCTCCCACTCGGGGGCTTAGCTGCAGTCCAAGTACTCGCCTAAGTATTTAAAATCCTACCGAGTGGAGAGCCAGCCTCCCACTCGGGGGCTTAGCTGCAGTCCAAGTACTCGCCTAAGTATTCAAAATCCTACCGAGTGGAGAGCCAGCCTCCCACTCGGGGGCTTAGCTGCAGTCCAAGTACTCGCCTACGTATTTAAAATCCTACCGAGTGGAGAGCCAGCCTCCCACTCGGGGGCTTAGCTGCAGTCCAAGTACTCGCCTAAGTATTTAAAATCCTACCGAGTGGAGAGCCAGCCTCCCACTCAGGGGCTTAGCTGCAGTCCAAGTACTCGCCTAAGTATTTAAAATCCTACTGAGTGGAAAGCCAGCCTCCCACTCGGGGGCTTAACTGCAGTCCAAGTACTCGCCTAAGTATTTAAAATCCTACCGAGTGGAGAGCCAGCCTCCCACTCGGGGGCTTAGCTGCAGTCCAAGTATTCGCCTAAGTATTGAAAATCCTACCGACTGAAGAGCAGACCTCTCACTCGGAGGCTTAGCTGCAGCCCAGTGCTCGACTAAGTAATTAAAATCCTACCGAGTGGAGAGCAGACCTCCCACTCGGAGGCTTAGCTGCAGCCCAGTGCTCGCCTAAGTAATGAAATTCCTACCGATTGAAGAGCAGACCTCTCACTCGGAGGCTTAGCTGCAGCCCAAGCGCTCGCCTAAGTAATTAAAATCCTACCGAGTGGAGAGCAGACCTCCCACTCAGAGGCTTAGCTGCAGCCCAGTGCTCGCCTAAGTAATGAAAATCCTACCGAGTGAAGAGCAGACCTCTCACTCGGAGGTTTAGCTGCGGCCCAGCGCTCGCCTAAGCAATTAAAATTCTCCAGCCCTATGCTCGTCAAAGTCATTTTTGAGTAAGAATCAAGTTTCACTCGACGGATAAACAACGAAGGTATTCAACGATAAATCAAGTTCGGATAAATTCAAAAGGTCCTAGATCGCAAATAAAAGTACTCGAGCCTCCAGCTCGACAGAGTTTATCGGTTACATAAACCACTCGGCATTCCGAGGCAAATTTAAAGCAAGGCACAACAGTTGTTTACCCCTCCGTCGGAGGACTGGATGGTGCAACAAACTCGTCCAAATCAATCCCATCCGAGATACGAGTGGCAGCAGCAATGAAGGTCTCCATGAAGTCTTGGAAATTATGCTTCCTAGTATTGGCAACTTGTAGGGCGGCCAGCTTCTCTTCTCGCGCTTCCTTGCAGTGGACACGAACCAGCGACAGAGCAACATCGGCACCACACCTGGTAGAAGACTTTTTCCACTCATGCACTTGACTTGGCACTTCGCTCAGTCGAGTGACCAAGGATTCGAGGTCATTCTGAAGTGTCTGATTTGGCCAGAAGGCAGAGTCGATCCGCGACACTGCAACCTTCAGTCGAGCAAGGTAGTCCACCACGCCAGCAATGCGAGACTCCAATCGGAGAACATTCATGGCAGCTTCGTCCTTCACAGGAGAGTTGATGGGGTCCAGGCCGGTCTCCACTCGACTAGTTTCTTCTTCGAAGTTCTGACAGAATTCTGAAAAAAGTTTTGACAGTACAAAGTTATAATCGAAAGATAAGTCAGCAACAGCAAGTCAATCGAGCAAAGGGGATTACCTTCAAGCATGAGGAATAATTTCTTGGCAAGACCTTCAAGATAAACCTCCAGGTCATGGCGCTTCCCCGCCATCTGGCCGACCTGGTCAGTCAGAGCAATCTTGTCATTTTTCAGTCGACTTGCTTCCTTGTTGGCCGCATCAAGGGCAGACTTCAGCCTAGCATTCTCATCTTCGAGCCGACCGACTGAGGCAAGCTTCTCCTCAGCGAGCGTCATCTTCTCCGAAGCCGCCTTCTGTGCTTCCGCAAGGTCAAGATCTTTCTTCCTCAGAGCCTCCTCCAATTGGTCTGCAAAACAATAATGAGGGCAAGGTTGAGAATAGGCAGAAAAACAGAGGCAGCCGTCGAATCCTCACCAGCCATACCTTTCGCGTCATCCTTCGCCTTCTGCAAATTTTCCTGGGCAAAATTTAAGTCGAGGTTAAGCTGGACTTGCTTATCCTTCAAATCAGCAAGCTGAGCAACAAGCTCACAAGACTTCTGCAAAGAGGCAATCAACAAAAGACAAGTTACTCCCGAGTAGGATGTGGCACTTCTAAGACTATAGCCGAATCAAATCATTCGACAGTAGCCTCAGGGACTACACCCAGTGGGTGCACTCAGCGTGCCCCCACCGGTATTTTTCAAAAAAAAATTCTGCTCGATCAGTCGACCCAATATGATTCTAAAGGCATGACTAATAGTCAATGGTCAGTAAAAAAAAAGAGGATAAAGTTCTTCAGACTATCGTCGACTACCAGCAGTCGACCATAGCCTCGGGGACTACACCCAGTGGGTGCACTCAGCGTGCCCCCACAGGTTTTCTTGGTTCCACTCGACTTGATCCGACCAGACCGAGTGAAGAAGTTCTAAACTATCAAGACTATGGTCGACTACCAGCAGTCGACCATAGCCTCGGGGGTGTACTCAGTGTGCCCCCCTCACAGAAATTCAATCGACGCACACACCCCAGTGGGTGTATAAACAGCAAAAATCTTCAGAAAGAAGCAGTTTTTGGGTAACACTTCACGACGAAACAGACAAGTCGACTTACCTGAACATTACTCTGAAGAGCTGAGCTAGCATCATAAGCCGCTTGACTGGCTTCTCGAACCACCTTCACCTGTTCCATCATAACCCCTGCTTGGCGTATGGCTTCCTTAGCAGCGCCCACTGGGTCGTCCGGGGCGCAGTACACAGCGAAAAGAGACGGTGGAGCGGCAGTCGACAAAGTGGGTTGAGCACTCGTAAGCGGTTCAGCGAAAGTCACAGTAGTCCGAGTAACGTCGCCCCCATCCTGAGCCACGACCTCAGACGTCGGGGTAGCTTGTGGAGTCTTGCCGGCCAGAGCCTTCTTGTTCCCCCTCGCCGCCAGCGGCACTTCGTCGTCATCATCAGGGAGATCAATGACGTGAGGAGGAGCTGCAAGAAAAGTTCAACCGACCGGAATGATAAGGAATCAGCAGTCGACCAACGACAGAACATCAGTAACTGTACCTGGGTTGGAAGTAACAGCGTCTTCCATCTCTTGGTCTCTGTCCTTGGCAGAGGTCTCAGAAGTAGCAGCACTACAAATATTGGAAGTCAGTCAGTTGGTTCAATGAGTCGACCGAGGATCCGTCCACAGTCGACAACGAGAAATAAGTATCGTTATTACCCAGAAATGGTGGGGACAGTCATCTTCATCTTGGGCAGAGCCTTGGGCGGCTTGGATGGCGTCGCGCGTTGGTGCTTGGGAGGCTTCTCAGTCGGCGCAGGAGAAGAGGTCCGAGGGCGTTTCGACGACTGCCCAACAGGAGCAGTCGCCTTACCACGTTCCCTCGCGGGATCGTGTGTAAGCTTAGATCGCCTCTCCGTGCGGGGAGGTTCATCTTCCTCCTCCTCCTCTTCGCTGGAGGTGACGTCGTCGTCTCCCTCCCCTTCGCCATCGGATTCCCACTCGTCATGCTCATCTCCGCTTTCACCTCCGCTCGCCTCCCCTTCTTCGATTGGCTCCTGTGCCCCGTTGGGCGTCGAGTACATCTCAGTGATTTCCTGGAGAACGACAAACAAGAGAAAGATCAATCGACTATCTCAGAAGATCGAACATCACAGATCAGTCGGAGAAAAAAATATTCGCACCTTGTCTGGTTGATGGGTTTGGTCGAATGGGATAACTCTCCTGGTGCCCCGAGGATTGTCCTTGTTCCCAGTAATGGCAGTCATCCACCTCTCCAGTGTGGCATCGTCGACCTCCTCTGGGTCAATCCGAGTGGTGTCGTCGGTACCAGAGTACATCCACATCGGATGCCCCCGGTACTGCAGTGGCTGAATTCGCCGTCGGGGGAAAACTTCCAAGAGATCCATGCCAGTCACTCCGTCGCGGATGAGCCGAACCACGCGCTCCATCAACGTCTTCACTTGGGGTTTCTCCTCTGGTAACACCTTCAGGGAAGCTGGCTTGTCTACTCGACTCATGGAGAAAGGAGGGAGACCAGTCGACTGCCCGGACGTCGACTGGTCTTGGCAGTAGAACCAGGTCGACTGCCACCCTCTAACCGAGTCAGGCAGAGTCATTGCTGGAAAAGCGCTCTTGCCCCTCATCTGGATTCCGAGTCCCCCACACATCTGGACCACTTGGGTTTTCTCGTCGTCTGGGTTTGTTCTCTTCACCGTCTGAGAGCGGCAGGTGGATATATGCTTGAAGAGCCCCCAATGCGGCCGGCAACCCAAGAAATTTTCACACAGCAAAACAAAGGCAGCGAGGAGGACGATGGAATTGGGGGTGAAATGGTGGAGTTGCGCCCCAAAAAAGTTCAGAAAGCCTCGAAAGAAATGACTCGGTGGCAGAGAAAATCCACGATCTAGATGAGTGGCCAGAAGAACACACTCACCCTCTTTGGGCTGCGGTTGCGACTCCCTTCCCGGGAGCCTCGCTGACCCGTGAGGGATCAGTCCCTCGTCGGCCAGATCAGCAAGGTCCTTCTCGGTGATGGTCGACCGGATCCAATCCCCTTGGACCCAGCCCTGCGGCAGCTTGGACCGCGACGAGGATCCGCCCCGACTTGACGCCCTCCCCTTCGCCGTCGCCGTCGCTTTCTTCGCCCGCTCCAGAGCTGCGGTCTTCTCCTTCCCCATCGTCGCCGGCGAGGCTAGTGCGAAGTGGCGGCGCGAAGGAAGCTGCAAGCGCTGCGGAGAGGTTTGGAGGCGGAGGGAGATGAAGATTGTGAGGGCACTGTTCAGAATGCGCCCGCCCGGCGCCTTAAATAAGGTCAATTCCGAGTGGCTGACTGGTAGGCCCGAGCAACCCGTCAAATCCCGCAACAGGCGCGCGAGCGATACGTGGCGAAAAAGGCGGCATGAAGATCGAGGCGCCATCGTCTCGTCCCATCCGAGTGCCGCGGTTTTCTCCGCCTCGCGCGCTTCCCGAAATTCAGTTCCCGCAAAATCCGCCAACTGCAGAACAACCAACCAGACTACGGGTCCCCATCGATCTGCCGCTCGGAGACCCGCGAGATTGCAAAGTTCACTCGACAAACACAAAGAATGGATCAAGGCGACTGAAAGAGGATTCGAAGCCATCACTAAAAGGTCCTTGATCCAGAACAAAACATGCTGACAACGTAAGAAGCAGGTCGGAAGACTATCAAATCCTTCCTCACTCAAACCTCGATCCATTCGGGGGCTAATGACGAAGTCATGTACCTGGGATAGGGTCATGAGCTTGCCCAAGAATACCCTCCCCAAGGTCACTTACCAAAAGGAGCTGCTTACCAGTCGACTTGATGAGCAGTCACTCGACCATGAAGACTCACTCGACTGAGAAGACTCACCCGACCATGGGACACTCCGCATCCCAACGGCCTGTAATTGAATGGCCTTTATAGCCTTAATAGCTCTTTATACAGGACGTTACCAGTAACGTCCTGCCTTAATGTACTTTAATATCTTCCATTACATGGGCTGGCTGGGGTCCTGGCGAACTCTATATAAGCCACCCCCCTCCACAGGTAAAAGGGTTCGCATCTTTGTAACACACACGCATATAATCCAGTCGACCACCTCCGGGCTCCGAGACGTAGGGCTGTTACTTCCTCCGAGAAGGGCCTGAACTCGTTAACTCCTTGCGTGCACCACTACTCCATAGCTAGGATCTTGCCTCTCCATACCTACCCCCCATTCTACTGTCAGACTTAGAACCACGACAGGCGGCGCCCCCCTTTTTCCTTTCCCCCTCTCTCCTTCCTTCTCCTACAAGGAAAGGGAGAGGAGTCCTACTCCCGGTGGAGTAGGACTCCTCCTTGGCGCGCCCCCTCTAGGCCGGCCGCCCCCTCCCCCTTGCTCCTTTATATACGGGGGCAGGGGGGCACCCCAGGACACACAAGTTGATCTTCGTGATCGTTCCTTAGCCGTGTGCGGTGCCCCCCTCCACCATATTCCACCTCGGTCATATCGTTGCGGTGCTTAGGCGAAGCCCTGCGTCGGTAGAACATCATCATCGTCATCATGCCATCGTGCTGACGAAACTCATCCCCAAAGCTTTGCTGGATCGGAGCCCGGGGAGCGTCATCGAGCTGAACGTGTGCTAAGAACTCGGAGGTGCCGGAGTAATGGTGCTTGGATCGGTTGGACCGGGAAGACGTACGACTACTTCCTCTATGTTGCGTCAACGCTTCCGCTTCAGTCTACGAGGGTACGTAGACAACACTCTCCCCTCTCGTTGCTATGCATCACCATGATCTTGCGTGTGTGTAGGAAAATTTTGAAATTACTACGTTTCCCAACAACTATCCCTCAACATGCAACAAAGAGTCACTCCAAAGACACTAATAGCGGAGAACAAACGAAGAGATTATGGTAGGGTACGAAACCACCTCAAAGTTATTCTTTCCAATCAATCTGTTGGGCTATTCCTATAAGTGTGACAAACAGCCCTAGAGTTTGTACTAGAATAACACCTTAAGATACAAATCAACCAAAACCCTAATGTCACCTAGATACTCCAATGTCACCTCAAGTATCCGTGGGTATGATTATACGATATGCATCACACAATCTTAGATTCATCTATTCAATCCAACACAAAGTACTTCAAAGAGTGCCCCAAAGTTTCTACCGCAGAATCAAGACGAAAACGTGTGCCAACCCCTATGCATAGGTTCATGGGCGAAACCCGCAAGTTGATCACCAAGACATACATCAAGTGAATCACGTGATATCCCATTGTCACCACATATACGCAAGACAAGACATACATCAAGTGTTCTCAAGTCATTAAAGACTCAATACGATAAGATTACTTCAAAGGGAAAACTCAATCCATTACAAGAGAGTAGAGGGGGAGAAGCAACATAAGATCCAACTATAATAGCAAAGCTCGCGATACATCAAGATCGTGCCAAATCAAGAACATGAGAGAGAGAGAGATCAAACACATAGCTACTGGTACATACCCTCAGCCCCGAGGGTGAACTACTCCCTCCTCGTCATGGAGAGCGCCGGGATGATGAAGATGACCACGGGTGAGGGTTCCCCCCCTCCGGCAGGGTGCCGAAACAGGGTCCCGATTGACTTTTGGTGGCTACAGAGGCTTGCGGCGGCGGAACTCCCGATCTATTCTCGTCTTCGGAAGTTTTAGGGTACGTGAGTATATATGGGTGAAAGAAGTACGTCGGTGGACCTCCGGGCTGTCCACGAGGCAGGGGGCACGCCCTAGAGGGTGGGCGCGCCCCCCACCCTCGTGGGCAGCCCAGGACTCCCTTGGCATGCACTCCAAGTTTTTCCGGTAGCTTTACTTCCAAAAATAACTTCTCCAGTTGATTTCATTCTGTTTCGACTCCGTTTGATATTCCTTTTCTTCGAAACACTAAAAAGGCTAAAAACAACAATTCTGGGCTGGGCCTCCGGTTAATATGTTAGTCCCAAAAATAATATAAAAGTGTAAAATAAAGCCCAATATAGTCCAAAACAGTAGATAATATAGCATGGAGCAATAAAAAATTATAGATACGTTGGAGACGTATCAGGCATCCCCAAGCTTAATTCCTGCTCGTCCTCGAGTAGGTAAATGATAAAAGAAAGAATTTTTTATGCGGAGTGCTACTTGGCATAATTTCAATGTAATTCTTCTTAATTGTGGTATGAATATTCAGGTGTGAGAGATTCAAGACAAAATTTCATATTGACATAAAAATAAGAATACTTCAAGCATACTAACAAAGCAATCATGTCTTCTCAAAATAACATGGCCAAAGAAAGTTATACCTACAAAATCATATAGTCTGGCTATGATCTATCTTCACCACACAAAGTATTTAAATCATGCACAACCCCGATGACAAGCCAAGCAATTGTTTCATACTTTTGACATTCTCAAAACCTTTTCAATCTTCATGCAATACATGAGCGTGAGCCATGGACATAGCACTATAGGTGGAATAGAATGGTGGTTGTGGAGAAGACAAAAAAGGAGAAGATAGTCTCACATCAACTAGGCGTATCAACGGGCTATGGAGATGCCCATCAATAGATATCAATGTGAGTGAGTAGGGATTGCCATGCAACGGATGGACTAGAGCTATAAGTGTATGAAAGCTCAACAAAAGAAACTAAGAGGGTGTGCATCCAACTCGCTTGCTCACGAAGACCTAGGGCATTTTGAGGAAGCCCATCATTGGAATATACAAGCCAAGTTCTATAATGAAAGATTCCCACTAGTATATGAAAGTGACAACATAGGAGACTCTCTATCATGAAGATCATGGTGCTACTTTGAAGCACAAGTGTGGTAAAATGATAATAGCATTGCCCCTTCTCTCTTTTTCTCTCATTTTTTTATTTGGGCCTTCTCTCTTTTTTATGGCCTCTTTTTTTTCTCTTTTCTTTATTTGGGATTCTTTGGCCTTATTTATTTATTTATTTATTTTTCGTCCGGAGTCTCATCCCGACTTGTGGGGGAATCATAGTCTCCGTCATCCTTTCCTCACTGGGACAATGCTCTAATAATGATGATCATCACACTTTTATTTACTTACAACTCAAGAATTACAACTCGATTCTTAGAACAAAATATGACTCTATATGAATGCCTCCGGCGGTGTACCGGGATGTGCAATGACTCATGAGTGACATGTATGAAAGAATTATGAATGGTGGCTTTGCCACAAATACGATGTCAACTACATGATCATGCAAAGCAATATGACAATGATGGACCGTGTCATAATAATCGGAACGGTGGTAAGTTGCATGGCAATATATCCCGTAATGGCTATGGAAATGCCATAATAGGTAGGTATGGTGGCTGTTTTGAGGAAGGTATATGGTGGGTGTATGATACCGGCGAAAGGTGTGCGATATTAGAGAGGCTAGCAATGATGGAAGAGTGAGAGTGCGTATAATCCATGGACTCAACATTAGTCATAAAAAACTCATATACTTGTTGCAAAAATCTATTAGTTATCAAAACAAAGTACTACGCGCATGCTCCTAGGGGGATAGATTGGTAGGAAAGGACCATCGCTCGTCCCCGACCGCCACTCATAAGGAAGACAATCAATAAATAAATCATGCTCCGACTTCATCACATAACGGTTCACCATACGTGCATGCTACGGGAATCACAAACTTTAGCACAAGTATCTCTCAAATTCACAACTACTCAACTAGCATGACTCTAATATCACCATCTTCATATCTCAAAACAATCATAAAGAATCAAACTTCTCATAGTACTCAATGCACTTTATATGGAAGTTTTTATTATATCCCTCTTGAATGCCCATTATATTAGGACTAAATTCATAACCCAAGAAAATTACCATGCTGTTCTAAAGACTCTCAAAATAATATAAGTGAAGCATGCGAGTTCATCTATTTCTACAAAATAAAACCACAGCCGTGCTCTAAAAGATATAAGTGAAGCACTAGAGCAACAACAAACTACTCTGAAAGATATAAGTGAAGATCGATGAGTAGTCGAATAATTATGCAACTATGTGAAGACTCTCTAACATTTAAGAATTTCAGATCTTGGTACTTTATTCAAACAGCAATCAAAAAAAAAATGACATGACGCTCCAAGCAAAACACATATCATGTGATGAATAAAAATATAGCTCCAAGTAAAGTTACCGATGAACGAAGACGAAAGAGAGGATGCATTCCGGGGCATCCCCAAGCTTAGATGCTTGGTTGTCCTTGAATATTACCTTGGGGTGCCTTGGGCATCCCCAAGCTTAGGCTCTTGCCACTCCTTATTCCATAGTCCACCGAATCTTTACCCAAAACTTGAAAACTTCACAACACAAAACTTAACAGAAAATCTCGTGAGCTCCGTTAGCGATAGAAAACAAAACACCACTTAGGTACTGTAATGAACTCATTATTTATTTATATTGGTGTTAAACCTACTGTATTTCAACTTCTCCATGGTTTATAAACTATTTTACTAGCCATATATTCATCAAAATAAGCAAGCAACACAATGAAAACAGAATCTGTCAAAAACAGAACAGTCTGTAGTAATCTGTATCAAACGTATACTTCTGGAACTCCAAAAATTCTAAAATAAATTGGTGGACCCGAGGAATTTTTCTAGAAATCATATGCAAAAATAATCAACTAAATAGAACTCTCCATTAAAAAGTTTTAGCTAATCTCGTGAGCGCTAAAGTTTCTGATTTTTACAGCATGATCATAAAGACTTCACCCAAGTCTTCCCAAAGGTTCTACTTGGCACAAACACTAATTAAAATACAAAACCACATCTAAACAGAAGCTAGATGTATTATTTATTATTAAACATAACCAAAAAGCAAGAAACTAAAATAAAATTGGGTTGCCTCCCAACAAGCGCTATCGTTTAACGCCCCTAGCTAGGCATGATGATTTCAATGATGCTCACATAAAAGATAAAAATTGAAACATAAAGAGAGCATCATGAAGAATATGACTAGCACATTTAAGTGTAACCCACTTCCTATGCATAGGGATTTTGTGAGCAAACAACTTATGGGAACAATAATCAAATAGCATAGGAAGGCAAAACAAGCATAACTTTAAAACTTTAAGCACATAGAGAGGAAACTTGATATTATTGCAATTCCTACAAGCATATATTCCTCCCTCATAATAATTTTCAGTAGCATCATGAATGAATTCAACAATAAAACCAGCACCTAAAGCATTCTTTTCATGATCTACAAGCATATAATTTTTATTACTCCCCACATAAGCAAAATTCTTCTCATTCGGAATAGTGGGAGTATCATAAGAGACTTGAATACTATAAATTGTTTCCACATTAACAGAGTAATGTTCAGAAAAAGGGTACTCATAATCATGACAAGTTTTATAAATATAATCATCACTACTTTTTTATAGCACAAGTTTCATCACAATAATCATCATAAGTAGCAACTTTGTTTTCATCATAATCGATTGAAACCTCTTCCAAGATAGTGGACTCATCACTAAATAAAGTCATGACCTCTCCAAATCCACTTTCATAAATATTATAAGATTCAACATCCTCCAAAATAGTGGGATCACTACTTCCTAAAGTTGACACTCTTCCAAACCCACTTTCATCAATATAATCATCATAGGTAGAAGGCATGCTATCATCATAACAACTTTGCATATCAAAACTTGAGAGGCTAAAAATATCATCTTCATTAAACATAGCATCCCCAAGCTTGGGACAAACATTAATTGCAGCAAATATATTCTCAAATATGTCATTATCATCAAACATAGCTTCCCCAAGCTTGGGCCTTTTCATATCATAAGCATAATCACTCTCATCATTAATAGTATGGATAGCAACAATAGTATAGCAATTATCATATTCTTCCAAGCAAGTGCCAAAAAGATTTTCAAGATCATAAGAAGTATCATTATCTTCCCAATCATAATCATCACAACAAGCAATAGGCATAACGAGTTCATCATCAAGTGCATCATCTTCCACAATTATTTTTGATTCATTTTCATGAGGCACAACAATAATAGGAGCAACATTATTTGGAAGAGATATCTTTTTACCTCTCTTCCTTTTTCTTTTCTTCTTCTTCACCACATCATGTGTGGGTTCAATCCTACTTTTGGACTCCTTATTGATGAGATTGGTTGAATAGAAGGTTCCTCCTCGTTACCTGATTCATCATAAGAAATAATAGGAGGATATTGGGAAGTCTCTTCCCTTTAGTTAGCATTCTCTTCATCTTCTATTTGTTTTCTTTTCTTTATGTAGTTGGCAATATAAGGATTTTCAATGCAATTCACCGCACAATACATATACATTTCCTCTAGATCAAAATGAAGAACTCTACCAAGGGCAAATTTTGGAATATCCTTAGTTATACATTTCATTTCTTCATAACCCAAGAGCAAACTAAGTTCATTATGATGTGCATGGGAAATCAAGTCATCACAATTTTTGGACATGATACGATCATGAAAAAATTTGCATTGGGTATTGAAATGATCATGTTCATTGCAAAGTTCACAAGTACGGCTAATAAAATTTAAATTTTCAGCACAAACATCTAGCCTTTCTTGCAACCATTTAGTTTCTAAGTACTTATGCCTCTTGCAGTATCTATCTTCCCTATTTGGTGTGTGCTTACAAACCAAATGCACTCCACAAAAATTGACATGTTTATAGGAGACATTTTCATCATAACTAGTGCAATCATCATTAGTACTATGGATATTCAAGGAGTTCATACTAACAACATTGCAATCATGCTCATCATTCAAATAATTAGTGCCAAACATTTTAATGCATTCTTCTTATAACACCTTGGCACAATTTTCTTTTCCATCATACTCACGAAAGATATTAAAAAGATGAAGCGTATGAGGTAAATTCAATTCCATTTTTTCTTTTATAAACTAAACTAGTGCTAAAACAAGAAACAAAAAGATTCGATTGCAATATCTAAAGATATACCTTCAAGCACTCACCTCCCCGGCAATGGCGCAAGAAAAGAGCTTGATGTCTACTATGCAACCTTCTTATTGTAGACGTTGTTGGGCCTCCAAGTGCAGAGTTTTGTAGGACAGTAGCAAATTTCCCTCAAGTGGATGACCTAAGATTTATCAATCCGTGGGAGGCGTAGGATGAAGATGGTCTCTCTCAAGCAACCCTGCAACCAAATAACAAAGAGTCTCTTGTGTCCTCAACACACCCAATACAATGGTAAATTGTATAGGTGCACTAGTTCGGCGAAGAGATGGTGATACAAGTGCAATATGGATGGTAGATATAGGTTTTTGTAATCTGAAAATATAAAAACAGCAAGGTAACTAATGATAAAAGTGAGCGTAAACGGTATTGCAATGACAGGAAACAAGGCCTAGGGTTCATACTTTCACTAGTGCAAGTTCTCTCAAAAATAATAAGATACTTGGATCATATAACTATCCCTCAACATGCAACAAAGAGTTACTCCCAAGACACTAATAGCGGAGAACAAACGAAGAGATTATGGTAGGGTACGAAACCACCTCAAAGTTATTCTTTCCAATCAATCCGTTGCGCTATTCCTATAAGTGTCACAAACAGCCCTAGAGTTCGTACTAGAATAACACCTTAAGATACAAATCAACCAAAACCCTAGTGTCACCTAGATACTCCAATGTCACCTCAAGTATCCGTGGGTATGATTATACGATATGCATCACACAATCTCAGATTCATCTATTCAATCCAACACAAAGTACTTCAAAGAGTGCCCCAAAGTTTCTACCGCAGAATCAAGACAAAAACGTGTGCCAACCCCTATGCATAGGTTCATGGGCGGAACCCGCAAGTTGATCACCAAGACATACATCAAGTGAATCACGTGATATCCCATTGTCACCATAGATACGCACGGCAAGACATACATCAAGTGTTCTCAAGTCATTAAAGACTCAATCCGATAAGATTAATTCAAAGGGAAAACTCAATCCATTACAAGAGAGTAGAGGGGGAGAAGCAACATAAGATCCAACTATAATAGCAAAGCTCGCGATACATCAAGATCGTGCCAAATCAAGAACATGAGAGAGAGAGAGATCAAACACATAGCTACTGGTACATACCCTTAGCCCCGAGGGTGAACTACTCCCTCCTCGTCATGGAGAGCACCGGGATGATGAAGATGGCCACGGGTGAGGGTTCCCCCCCTCCGGCAGGGTGCCGGAACAGGGTTCCGATTGACTTTTGGTGGCTACAGAGGCTTGCGGCGGCGGAACTCCCGATCTATTCTCGTCTTCGGAAGTTTTAGGGTACGTGAGTATATATGGGTGAAAGAAGTACGTCGGTGGACCTCCGGGCTGTCCACGAGGCAGGCGGGCATGCCCTAGGGGGGTGGGCACGCCCCCCACCCTCATGGGCAGCCCGGGACTCCCCTGGCGTGCACTCCAAGTTTTTCCTGTAGCTTTCCTTCCAAAAATAACTTGTCCAGTTGATTTCATTCCGTTTCGACTCCGTTTGATATTCCTTTTCTTCGAAACACTGAAATAGGCTAAAAAAAACAATTTTGGGTTGGGCCTCTGGTTAATAGGTTAGTCCCAAAAATAGTATAGAAGTGGAAAATAAAGCCCAATATAGTCCAAAACAGTAGATAATATAGCATGGAGCAATAAAAAATTATAGATACGTTGGAGACGTATCAAGCAGCACCAGCTGGGAGAGGGCCAGATCTATGACGAGCGCATGAGAGAGGAGGCTGTGGCGGCCATCGCTGCAAAGAACCCGAACTTGTCGTGGAGTAGCGTGCCATCTACGATGTCGTCCGTGCTCAAGCCGCCGCTCGCCAGAAAGCAGTAGCCACGGAGGCGTAGCTGCAGGCGATCGCGGAGGACAACAATGCCAGTTGTGCGTCCTACTCGCCGCCGACGAACTATCAGGCGGCCCGGTGGGACGACGACAGCGTCGGCGCCACCATTTCCATCGTGGACCTCACGTCCATCGGTGACGGATAGGTCGCGGACTCCTCCGAGGATGAGTAGGCCACGGGAGGCGGTAGGGCCTTAAGTCCCGTATGGGTCGGTCTGTCCCCCGTGTTCTACTCTTCCTCGCCGGATACTGCACCTTCACTTCACCGGTCTTATCGTCAGTGCTCATGGAGATGGCAGATGGAGGACGACACGGGCTTGGTCGCCGGGCGCCGTCACCGTAGGATAGGTCTAGAGTCGGGTCATTTTTTTGTTCTAAATGTAATGAAAATCCATGGTATTTGTATGAAATTCGTCATGTTTATATGAAATTCGCCCATGTTTGCATGAATTTCATCTGGTTTGTTGAAAAAGTGTTTGCAATATATGCGGCTATGGTTGGATGGCAGCCTCCCGCATCCGTGTCCGCGGACTGCCCCCCCCTCCCTGCCCCTCTTCGCGGATGGATGAGAGAGAAAATTTGCGGGTTGCCATAGGAGATGCCCTAATGCAACAATATCTGCTACCCTTCGTGGTTTGTGCAGTGTTTGCTTGGTACTCTCCCCTAAGGCCTTGTTTGGTTGCAGGGAAACTAATCCCTTAGTGGAACTAATCATGTTGGTATGTGGGAGGATGTGTGCACGGACCTACATATTGTTATTGAAGCTCTTTCACATACATATTTGGGACATAAGCGATTGTTTCCAGCATCTCATTGACTGTGTCTGCCAACGTCTTAAACGGTGGAAGAAAAGAATTCTTTCTGTGCAGGGTAAGGAAATTTTGTTGAAGTCACTAGCTCAAGCAATTCCATCATATGCAATGTCAGTGCTTAAACTACCCAAAGGAATTTGTAAACAATTACTGATGATATAACTGGATTTTGGCGGGGTTATAATGATGAGAGGAGGAAGATGTATTGGTTCACATGGTAAATAATGTGTGTACCAAAGAAGAAAGGGGGCCTGGGAGGGACCTACACGGTTCTAACCTTGCTATGTCAGCAAAACAGTGTTGGCAACTTATTCAGAACCCGGACTCCTTATGTGCATGTGTGTCGAGTGCAAAGTATTGTCTCGACGGTAACATATTGTAGGTCGGACCAAAGAAGGGATTTTCCTATACATGGCAGAGTATCATAGCAGGCATCCAAACTTTTCAAAGGGGTTGCATTTGGCGAGTGGGGTCAGATGAACAAATTAATATTTGGCAGGACCCTTGGATCCCATCAAGCCCTTCATAGAAAGTTATCACCCCTAGAGGTGTAACTATGCTTAGACATGTGGAAGAAATCATAGATCGTCACCATGTATGGTGGGATGAAACCGTGATAAGAGATGTTTTTTCTCCGGTAGATGATGCTCATAGAATCCTGCAAATCCCGTTGAATGTTCACATAGTGAAGGATTTTGTCACATGGAATTACACGCGACCGGGAACCTTCTCAGTACAGTCGACATACCACGAAGAATTTGAGCATTAGTATGGACAACGCCTTGTTCGAGGAGATGGATAGGTGATAACCCACAAGTATAGGGAATCGAACAGCTTTCGAGGGTAGAGTATTCAACCCAAATTTATTGATTCGACACAAGGGGAGCCAAAGAATATTCTCAAGTATTAGCAGCTGAGTTGTTAATTCAACCACACCTGGAAACTTAGTATCTGCAGCAAAGTGTTTAGTAGCAAAGTAATATGATAGTGGTGGTAACGGTAACAAAAGTAAAGAAAGCAAAAGTAATATTTTTGGTGTTTTGTAGTGATTGTAACAATAGCAACGGGAAAGTAAATAAGCGTAAACCAGTATATGGAAACCTCGTAGGCATTGGACCGGTGATGGATAATTATGCCGGATGCGGTTCATCATGTAACAGTCATAACATAGGGTGACACAGAACTAGCTCCAATTCATCAATGTAATGTAGGCATGTATTCCGAATATAGTCATACGTGCTTATGGAAAAGAACTTGCATGACATCTTTTGTCCTACCCTCCCGTGGCAGCGGGGTCCTATTGGAAACTAAGGGATATTAAGACCTCCTTTTAGTAGAGAACTGGAACAAAGCATTAGCACATAGTGAATACATGAACTCCGCAAACTATGATCATCACCGGGAGTGATCCCGATTATTGTCACTTCGGGGTTGCCGGATCATAACACATAGTAGGTGACTATAGACTTGCAAGATAGGATCAAGAACACACATATATTCATGAAAACATAATAGGTTCAGATCTGAAATCATGGCACTCGGGCCCTAGTGACCAGCATTAAGCATAGCAAAGTCATAGCAACATCAATCTCAGAACATAATGGATACTAGGGATCAAACCCTAACAAAACTAAGTGGATTACATGATAGATCTCATACAACCCATCACCGTCCAGCAAGCCTACGATGGAATTACTCATGCACGGCGGTGAGCATCATGAAATTGGTGATGGAGGATGGTTGATGATGACGACGGCGACGAATCCCCGTCTCCGGAGCCCCGAACGGACTCCAGATCAGCCCTCCGAGAGGTTTTAGGGCTTGGCGGCGGCTCCATATCGTAAAACGCGATGATTTCTTCTCCTTGAGTTTTTTCTCCCCGAAAGCAAATATATAGAGTTGGAGTTGGCGTCGGAGGAGCTCCAGGGGGCCCACGAGGTAGGGGCGTGCCCTACGGGGGGTGCCCCCACCCTCGTGGACAGGGTGTGGGCCCCCTGGTCTACATCTTTGGCGAGGATTTTTTATTATTTTTAACTTGATGTTCCGTGGAGTTTCAGGTCATTCCGAGAACTTTTGTTTTCTGCACATAAAACAACATCATGGCAATTCTGCTGAAAATAACGTCAGTCCGGGTTAGTTACATTGAAATCATACAAGTTAGAGTCCAAAACAAGGGCAGAAGTGTTTGGAAAAGTAGATACGACGAAGACGTATCAACTCCCCCAAGCTTAAACCATTGCTCGTCCTCAAGAAATTCAGTTGACAAACTAAAAGATAAAGAAAAATAATTTACAAACTCTGTTTGCTCTTGTTGTTGTAAATATATCAAGCCAACATTCAAGTTTTCAGCAAAGTTTATGACTAACCATATTTGCAATAATTTTTAGGTCTCATGATTACTTATATCAATAGCATAATCAACTAGCGAGCGATAATAATAAATCTCGGATGACAACACTTTCTCAGAACAATCATAATATGATATAACAGGATGGTATCTCGCTAGCCCTTTCTGAGACCGCAAAACATAAATGTAGAGCACCTTTAAAGATCAAGGACTGACTAGGCATTGTAATTCATGGTAAAAGAGATCCAATCATAGTCATACCCAATATAAATTAACAGTAATGAATGCAAATGACAGCTGTGCTCTCCAGCTAGTGCTTTTAATAAGAGGGTGATGATATATCTGAACAACAGAAGCCCACGCCCGAACTCCCATCTAGGGTTTCCTTGCCTCTCGCCGGCGCCGCCGGTCCGCCTTATCTTCTATGGTCCTCGGATCATGGAGGCACGGTGGATCCTGGCCCTTGCTGGCGGGAGGGCTCCGTTTTTAGATGCTTTTCTGAGTTTTGTTAGGGTTTGTGCCATGCTCAAGAAGATGAGGCGGCGGCGTCTTCTTGAAGATGGAATAAGGTCCTCCCCGCCTAGCCCCTGTCCCAGTGATGTTTCAAGCATCATCGAAAGGCGTGTGGAGGTTTGTCTCCGGCGGATCTCGTGGGATCCGGTCAGTGTTTGTCTTCGGTGGATCCAACTGGATCCGGTCTTCGTTCGTCTATGTGTGAGTGTCTGCAGGTTGGATCCTTCCGGTCTATGCTTCTCTTCATCGGCGGCGGTTGCTGTTCTGGTGCGCTGGTCCTATGGGGCCTTAGCACGACGACTTCCCGACTGTCTACTACAACAATGTTTGCCCGGCTCCGACGAGGAAGGGGCGATGATGGCGGCGCGCCTTCGGCTCGCTCCAGTGATTGTAGTCGTCGCTAGGTGCTCTACGGACCTGGATGTAAATTTTACTTCTAGTGTTCTTTGTACTACCTTGACAGTTGATGAATAGATCGAAAGTTTTCACGCAAAAGAAAATAAGAGGGTGATGACTCAACATAAAAGTAATTAGATAGGCCCTTCGCAGAGGGAAGCAGGGATTTGTAGAGGTGCCAGAGCTCGGTTTTGAAATAGAGATAAATAATATTTTGAGCGGCATACTTTCATTGTCAACATAACAACTAAGAGATGACGATATCTTCCATGCCACACACATTATAGGTGGTTCCCAAATAGAATGGTAAAGTTTATACTCCCCCTCCACCAACAAGCATCAATCCATGGCTTGCTCGAAACAACGAGTGCCTCCAACTAACATCAGGTCCCAGGGGGAGTTTTGTTTGCAATTAATTTTGATTTAGTTTGCATAAAGCATGGGACTGGGCATCCCGGTGACTAGCCATTTTCTCGTGAGTGAGGAGCGGAGTCCACTCCTCTTGAGAATAACCCACCTAACATGGAAGATAAGGGCAGCCCTAGTTGATACATGAGCTATTCGAGCATACAAAACAGAATGTTTATTTGAAGGTTTAGAGTTTGGCACATACAAATTTACTTGGAACGGCAGGTAGATACCGCATATAGGAAGGTATGGTGGACTCATATGGAATAACTTTGAGGTTTAAGGGATGATGTAATCATGCCTAGTTATGTACCCAATATTATTGCATCGTCGAAAAAGGCCACGCCTGAGAAGGAGGTGTGGGAGTCCGGTTCTAGAAAATATGTCATACCAGCACAACGTGGAGAAGCAGCTGGCATGTGGAGAAGAGGTGCAGGTATACTTGGACCTGTGCCGCGTGCAAATCGACAGAAGATACAATGTTCAGTTAAATATCAATCAAAAGTGATACCACCAAAGCAAGATATCATGCCAAACTTTCGGACTCCCCCGCGTTGGAATTAATCATCTTCGCGGTGGTAGTAGGAAACCATGCACGTGAAGGTCTCCTAGTTACATGGAAAGTCTACTAGTTTGAATCTAGCCGAGTCCTAGTTTATTTAGTTTTGTCAAGTCCGGTTTGCGTTCTTGTGAGTTTTGGGCTTAGCCCAGGTTGCCTGCGTGCGACTATAAATAAAGGCCATATGGCCATGTAAAAGCTAGGTTTTAGTTTTGGCAAAAATACTCAGAACATGCATCTAGCGATGCCCGCGTATCTGTGTTCCTGCGTTCCATGAACTGGATCGGTGATCGCATGTGTTTTGGCGACTTGATCTCCAGGGCATAGCTTTGTTCGGTTCTTGTTCTTCAAGGAGCGATCTAGTCCTTTTTTTTCATCTACTACTACTAGTTCGTGAACTCCATCTGGCTAATTACGTCGCCGCCGCCGCTGATCATCATTAGCACAATCCATCCGTCTACCACGTCTACTACTTCCTGCATCTATACCAGTACTTCCGCCCGTACACATCTTATCTGGTTTGTTTTAATTCATCTGCTTCCGATCAATTCCCTTCTGCTAGTACAACTGTTGGCGCGTTTCAGGGCAACCCAAAAATCGTCTCAACGCCACTTGAGCCGTATCAAGGGATTGGATGCACAAGCAGTATTCCCGCTTAGTACAAGTGAAGGCTAGCAAAAAACTGAGAAGTGGCCAACTAGAGAGCGACAACAGCCATGAACATGCATTAAAATTAATGAACATTGGATGCAAGCATGAGTAGGATATAATCCACCATGAACATAAATATCATGAAGGCTATGTTGATTTTGTTTCAACTACATGCATGAACATGTGCCAAGTCAAGTCACTTAAATCATTCAAAGGAGGATACCACCCCACTATACCACATCATAACCATCTTAATAGCATGTTGGCACGCAAGGTAAACCATTATAACTCATAGCTAATCAAGCATGGCACAAGCAACTATGATCTCTAATTGTCATTGCAAACATGTTTATTCATAATAAGCTGAATCAGGAACGATGAACTCATCATATTTACAAAAACAAGAGAGATCGAGTTCATACAAGTTTTTCTCATCTCAGTCAGTCCATCATATATCATCATAATTGCCTTTCACTTGCACGACCGAATGAAGTGAATAATAATAAGAGTGCACGTGCATTGGACTAAGCTAGAATCTGCGAGCATTCAATAAACAGGAGAATACAAGGCAATATGGGCTCTAGGTTAAATCAACAATAATGCATATAAGAGCCACTACAACAATTTAATTATGGTCTTCTCCTACTGACCCTCAAAGAAAATAAAATAAAACTATTTACACGGGAAAGCTCCCAACTAGGAAAAGAAGAACGGGAAATATTTTTGGGTTTTTCTTAAGGTTTAACAAACACACAAGAAGAAAGCAGGAAAAGGAAAATAAACTAGCATGGATATTACAATGAAAGAGTATGAGCACCGACATCTAGCAATGAGTGTGTGTAAACATAAATGTAATGTCGGTGAGAAATACGTACTCCCCCAAGCTTAGGCTTTTGGCCTAAGTTGGTCTATTGCCAGGGATAGCCTGGCGGATACCCGTATGTATAGCTGGGGTCATAATATGGCGAAGAATAGTTGGGATCATACTGATGTGCAGCAGTTATAGCCTGCTGAGCTACAGCGTGGAGTCGGGCTGGCTCCGCTCTCCTCTCGTACTCATGTTCCTCCTCTCTAGTAATAGTATATCTTCCTTTTGTCTGTGAATCAAAAAGGGCAGGAGCAGGGAGAGTAATACGGACAACGTGCCGTTTGTTAAAAATTAAACGATATAAAAGAGGTGATTCGGGCCTCTCGACAAAATGATGTGAGGCCATGGAGTCATAATCTAAATATGCAGTGGGCAACTCCGTATCACCCTCACGGATGTCTATCTCAAGAAAATTAGCTAAGCGGGTTGCATAAATTCCTCCGAAGAAATCTCCATTATGTCTATTTTGATGCAACCTACGAGCTACAATGGCTCCAAAATGATAAGTTTGGTCTCCTAACACAGCACTCTTGAGAATGCTAAGATCAGGGACACACATGTGACATGCTTCATCCTTAGCATTTATGCATCTACAGATAAAGAGAGCAAAATAATGTATAGCAGGAAAGTGAATGCTCCCTATGGTAGCCTGTGTTATATCTCTAGATTCCCCTACAGTTATGCTAGCAAGAAAATTTCTAAATTCAGATGTAGGGGGATCCCTAATACTGCCCCATGATGGAAGTTCGCAAGCAAGAGTGAAATCCTCTAAGTCCATTCTATAAGATTTGTCGTAAAGATCAAATATGACTGAAGGAGAATTACGCGAAGATGAATACTCAAACCTCCTCACAAATGAACTTGTGAGATCATGATACTGGGGGCATTTGTTAGCCTCAAAACCCTCGAGACCGGCATTGCGCAAATATGCTTTGAATTCTTCTTTAATTCCCGCACGGTCCATAAAATTTTCCGATGGCCATTCGCAGGGCCGTACTGGAGCGTCTCTTGGTGGATCCTCATCAGCATCGCGCATAGCAATTCTGGGTCCTTGCTTCTTAGAGGAACCACCTTGGAACATCTTCCTAAGCATATTGTTTTTCTCTGAAAAATTCTGAAATTTTTAGTAACCTCAAACAAAAGTGAACCAACTTCAATAAAACTGATAGCAACTACTCCTACAAGTGCCTGGAGCCTATATCAAGCATTAGAACCACTTGGAACCATATAAATTTGACACACAAGCTCAAGAACATGACCACCTATGCAGCACAAATTTGCAAAGAATAGAGCACTAGAACAAAAACTAATTGGACCAATGGAGGAGTCACATACCAAGGAACAATTCACCCAAGCAGTTTTGCGAGAGGTGCTTTGAGCAAGGAGATCGAAAATCGCAGCAAAAGTGGCTGGAACTCGTGCTTGAGTTGGTTTTTCGGGTTTGTGTGAGACAGAGGAAGAAGATGGGTGTTGGGATAAATGGAGGAGGGCCACCGTGGGCCCACGAGGCAGGGGGCGCGTCCTAGAGGGGGGGCGCGCCCACCACCCTCGTGGCCAGGTGGCAGCTCCTCTCGTGGTAATTTTTGCACAGTAAATCCTCAAATATTCTTGAAAAAATCATATTAAATTGGCATGGCATTCTGAGGACTTTTATTTTTGGGATATTTCTATATTGCACAGATAAGTCAGGAAACAGACAGAAAAATACTAATTTTACTTTATTTCTACTAATTAACTAAAAATATAGAGAGGGTACAGAAGGTTGTGCTTCTAGTTTCGTCCATCTCATGCTCATCAAAAAGAATCCACTAACAAGGTTGATCAAGTCTTGTTAACAAACTCATTCCGATAATCATGAAACCGGAGAAATTTCGAATAACACTAAGTTACCTCAACGGGGATATGCACATCCCCTATAATAAGTATACCATATTTCTTTTTGACAGTGGGAAGAGGAAATTCAAAACCTCCAATTACAATTGATGGAATTTTTCCAATGGAGTTGATAGTATGAACTTGAGGTTGTTCCCTCGGAAAGTGTACCGTATGCTCATTACCATTAACATGAAAAGTGACATTGCCTTTGTTGCAATCAATAACAGCCCCTACAGTATTAAGAAAAGGTCTTCCAAGAATAATAGACATACTATCATCCTCGGGAATATCAAGAATAACAAAGTCCGTTAAAATAGTAACGTTTGCAACCACAACAGGCACATCCTCACAGATACCGACGGGTATAGCAGTTGATTTATCAGCTATTTGCAAAAATATTTCGGTAGGTGTCAACTTATTCAAGTCAAGTCTATGATATAAAGAGAGAGGCATAACACTAACACCGTCTCCAAGATCACATAAAGCAGTTTTAATATAATTTCTTTTAATGGAGCAAGGTATAGTAGGTACTCCAGGATCTTCAAGTTTCTTTGGTATTCCACCCTTAAAAGTATAATTAGCAAGCATGGTGGAAATTTCAGCTTCCGGTATCTTTCTTTTATTAGTAATGATATCTTTCATATATTTAGCATAAGGATTTGTTTTGAGCACATCAGTTAATCGCATGCGCAAAAATATAGGCCTAATCATTTCAGCAAAGCGCTCAAAATCTTCATCATCCTTTTTCTTGGATGGTTTCGGAGGAAAAGGCATGGGTTTCTGAACCCAAGGTTCCCTTTCTTTACCATGTTTCCTAGCAACAAAGTCTCTTTTATCATAACGTTGATTCTTTGATTGTGGGTTATCAAGATCAACAGTAGGTTCAATTTCTACATCATTATCATTACTAGGTTGAGCATCATCATGAACATCATCATTAGTATTTTCATTAGGTTCATGTTCATTACCAGATTGTGTTTCAGCATCAGACATAGAGATATCATTTGGATTATCAGGTGGTTCAGCAATTGGTTCACTAGAAGTTTGCACAGTTCTATCATTTTTCTTTTTCTTCTTCTTAGAAGAACTAGGAGCATCAATATTATTTCTCTGAGAATCCTGCTCGATTCTCTTAGGGTGGCCTTCAGGATACAAAGGTTCCTGAGTCATTCTACCAGTTCTAGTAGCCACTCTAACAGCATAATCATTTTTCTTACTATTCATTTCATCAAGCACTTCTTTTTGAGCTTTAAGTACTTGTTCTACTTGAGTGGTAACCATAGAAGCATGTTTGCTAACAAGTTTAAGTTCACCTTTAATATCAGCCATATAATCACCCAAGTATTTAAGCATATCGGAATCATATTTCAATTGTCTACCAAAATAAGCATTAAAATTTTCTTGTTTGACAATAAAGTTATCAAACTCATCAAAGCATTGCCTAGCAGACTTATAGTGAGGGATATCACCTTCATCAAATCTATAGAGAGAATTTACCTTTACTACCTGTGTCGGGATATCGGGAGGTTCTTCAATAAATAAAGGATTCAGATCGTATACTTCTTCAATAGGCGGTATATTAAGACCATGTATTTTTTCAATAGGAGGTAAATTCTTAACATCTTCAGCTTTAATACTTTTTCTTTCATAGATTTCTTTGCCTCTTGCATATCTTCGGGACTAAGAAATAGAACACCTCTCTTCTTCGGAGTTGGTTTAGGAATAGGCTCGGTAGTTGGAGCAGGAGCTGGCTCAGGAGGTGGCTCAGGAGGTGCCCAATTATTTTCATTTGTCAACATATTATTCAATAGAATTTCAGCTTCATCTGGTGTTCTTTCCCTAAAAAGATAACCAACACAACTATCCAGGTAATCTCTGGAAGCATCGATTAGTCCATTATAAAAGATATCAGGTATTTCAGGTTTCTTAAGAGGATGATCAGGCAAAGCATTAAGTAGCTTGAGAAGCCTCCCCCAAGCTTGTGGGAGACTCTCTTCTTTAATTTGCACAAAGTTGTATATTTCCCTCAAAGCAGCTTGTTTCTTATGAGCAGGGAAATATTTAGCAGAGAAGTAATAAATCATATCATGGGGACTACGCACACAACCAGGATCAAGAGAATTAAACCATATCTTAGCATCACCCTTTAATGAGAACGGAAATATTTTGAGTATATAGAAGTAACGCGATCTCTCATCATTAGTGAACAGGGAAGCTATATCATTTAACTTAGTAAGATGTGCCACAACAGTTTCAGATTCATAGCCATAAAAAGGATCAGATTCAACCAAAGTAATTATATCAGGATCAACAGAGAATTCATAATCCTTATCAGGAACACATATAGGTGAAGTAGCAAAAGCGGGGTCAGGTTTCATTTTATCTCTAAGTGATTCTTTGCTCCATTTAATCAATAACCTCTTAAGCTCATATCTATCTTTGCAAGCTAAAATAGCTAAAGTAGAATCTTTATCAAAAAGATAACCCTCAGGAATAACAGGCATATTTTCATCATCACTATCATCATCGTACTCAGGTTCATCAATTTCTCTTTCTCTAGCCCTAGCAATTTGTTCTTCAAGAAATTCACTAAGGGCACAGTAGTATCATGCATAACAGAAGTGGCATGATCTATAACATGCGACATGTCGGAACGAATAGCAGAAGCAGGTTTAGGTGTCGCTAGCTTACTTATAATAGAAGGTGAATCAAGTGCAAGGCTAGATGGCAGTTCCTTACCTCCCCTCGTAGTTGAGGCATAAATTGTTGTCTTAGCATCTTTCAAGTTCTTCATAGTGTCCAGCAGATATAAATCCAAGTGACTCAAAGAATAGAGCTATGCACCCCGACAACGGCGCCAGAAAAATGTCTTGATAACCCAAAAGTATAGGGGATCGCAACAGTTTTCGAGGGTAGAGTATTCAACCCAAATTTATTGATTCGACACAAGGGGAGCCAAAGAATATTCTCAAGTATTAGCAGCTGAGTTGTCAATTCAACCACACCTGGAAACTTAGTATCTGCAGCAAAGTGTTTAGTAGCACAGTAATATGATAGTGGTGGTAACGGTAACAAAAGTAGAGACAGCAAAAGTAATGTTTTTGGTATTTTATAGTGATTGTAACAGTAGCAGTGGGAAAGTAAATAAGCGTAAACCAGTATATGGAAAGCTCGTAGGCACCCGATCAGTTATGGATAATTATGCCGGATGCGGTTCATCATGTAACAGTCATAACATAGGGTGACACAGAACTAGATCCAATTCATCAATGTAATGTAGGCATGTATTCTGAATATAGTCATACATGCTTATGAAAAAGAACTTGCATGGCATCTTTTGTCCTACCCTCCCGTGGCAGCGGGGTCCTAATGGAAACTAAGGGATATTAAGGCCTCCTTTTAATAGAGAACCAGAACAAAGCATTAGCACATAGTGAATACATGAACTCCTCAAACTATGGTCATCACCGGGAGTGGTCCCGATTATTGTCACTTCGGGGTTGCTGGATCATAACACATAGTAGGTGACAATAGACTTGCAAGATAGGATCAAGAACTCACATATATTCATGAAAACATAATAGGTTCAGATCTGAAATCATGGCACTCAGGCCCTAGTGACAAGCGTTAAGCATAGCAAAGTCATAGCAACATCAATCTCAGAACATAGTGGATACTAGGGATCAAACTCTAACAAAACTAACCTGATTACATCATAAATCTCATCCAACCCATCACCGTCCAGCAAGCCTACGATGGAATTACTCACGCACGGCAGTGAGCATCATGAAATTGGTGATGGAGGATGGTTGATGATGACGACGGCGATGAATCCCCCTCTCCGGAGCCCCGAACGGACTCCAGATCAGCCCTCCCGAGAGGTTTTAGGGCTTGGCGGCGGCTCCGTATCGTAAAACGCGATGATTTCTTTTCTCTGATTTTTTTCTCTCCGGAAGCGAATATATAGAGTTGGAATTGGCGTCGGAGGGCATCCAGGGGGCCCACGAGGTAGGGGGCGCGCCCTAGAGGGGGGGGCCACCCTCGTGGACAGGGTGTGGGCCCCCTGGTCTTCATCTTTGGCGAGGATTTTTTATTATTTTTTCTAAGGTGTTTCGTGGAGTTTCAGGTCTTTCCGAGAATATTTGCTTTCTGCACATAAAACAACACCAAGGTAATTCTGCTAAAAACAGCGTCAATCCGGGTTAGTTCCATTCAAATCATACAAGTTAGAGTCCAAAACAAGGGCAAACGTATTTGGAAAAGTAGATACGATGGAGACGTATTAGCGGTAGATTAAGACCATGTATTTCTTCAATAGGAGGTAAATTCTTTACATCTTCAGCTTTAATACCTTTTCTTTCATATATTTCTTTGCCTCTTGCATATCTTCAGCACTGAGAAATAAAACACCTCTCTTCTTCGGAGTTGGTTTAGGAATTGGCTCATTAATTGGAGCAGGAGCTGGCTCAGGAGCTGGCTCAGGAGGTGCCCAATTATTTTCATTTGTCAACATATTATTGAATAGAATCTCAGCTTCATCCGGTGTTCTTTCCCTGAAAAGAGAACCAGCACAACTATCCAGGTAATCTCTGGAAGCATCGGTTAGTCCATTATAAAAGATATCAAGTATTTCATTTTTCTTAAGAGGATGATCAGGCAAAGCATTAAATAACTTGAGGAGCCTCCCCCAAGCTTGTGGGAGACTCTCTTCTTCAATTTGCACAAAGTTGTATATTTCCTTTAAAGTAGCTTGTTTCTTATGAGCAGGGAAATATTTAGCAAAGAAATAATAAATCATATCCCGGGGACTATGCACACAACAAGGATCAAGAGAATTAAACTATATCTTAGCATCACCCTTTAATGAGAACGGAAATATTTTGAGAATATAAAAGTAGCGAGATCTCTCATCATTAGTGAACAGGGTGGCTATATCATTTAATTTAGTAAGATGTGCCACAACAGTTTCAGATTCATAACCATGTAAAGGATCAGATTCAACCAAAGTAATTATATCAGGGTCAACAGAGAATTCATAATCCTTATTGGGAACGCAAATGAGTGAAGTAGCAAAAGCAGGGTCAGGCCTCATTTTATCTCTAAGTGATTCCTTGTTCAATTTAATTAATAGCCTCTTAAGTTCACGACTATCTCTGCAAGCTAAAATAGCGGCAGAAGATTCCATATCAAAAACATAACCCTCAGGAATAACAGGCCTATCTTCATCATCACTTTCATCAATATAATCAGATTCAATAATTTCTTTCTCTCTAGCCCTAGCAATTTGTTCATCAAGAAATTCACTAAGGGGCACAGTATTATCAGGCATATAAGTAGTTTCATCATAAGTATCATCCATAGCAGAAGTGGCATCATCAATAACATGCGGCATATCAAAACGAATAGCAGAAGCAGGTTTAGGTGTCGCAAGTTTACTCATAACAGAAGGTGAATCAAGTGAGAGCTAGATGGCAGTTCCTTACCTCCCCTCGTAGTTGAGGGATAGATCTTTGTTTTCTCGTCTTTCAAGTTCTTCATAGTGTCCAGCAGATATAAATCCCAAGTGACTCAAAGAATAGAGCTATGCTCCCCTGCAACGGCGCCAGAAATTAGTCTTGATAACCTACAAGTATAGGGGATCACAACAGCTTTCGAGGGTAGAGTATTCAACCCAAATTTATTGATTCGACACAAGGGGAGCCGAAGAAAATATTCTCAAGTATTAGCAGCTGAGTTGTCAATTCAAGCACACCTGGAAACTTAGTATCTGCAGCAAAGTGTTTAGTAGCAAAGTAATATGATACTGGTGGTAACGGTAACAAAAGTAAAGAAAGCAAAAGTAATATTTTTGGTGTTTTGTAGTGATTGTAACAATAGCAACGGGAAAGTAAATAAGCGTAAACTAGTATATGGAAAGCTTGTAGGCATGGGACCGGTGATGGATAATTATGCCGTATGCGGTTCATCATGTAACAGTCATAACATAGGGTGACACAGAACTAGCTCCAATTCATCAATGTAATGTAGGCATGTATTCCGAATATAGTCATACGTGCTTATGGAAAAGAACTTGCATGCCATCTTTTGTCCTACCCTCCCGTGGCAGCGGGGTCCTATTGGAAACTAAGGGATATTAAGGCCTCCTTTTAATAGAGAACCGGAACAAAGCATTAGCACATAGTGAATACATGAACTCCTCAAACTATGGTCATCACCGGGAGTGATCCCGATTATTGTCACTTCGGGGTTGCCGGATCATAACACATAGTAGGTGACTATAGACTTGCAAGATAGGATCAAGAGCACACATATATTCATGAAAACATAATAGGTTCAGATCTGAAATCATGGCACTCGGGCCCTAGTGACAAGCATTAAGCATAGCAAAGTCATAGCAACATCAATCTCAGAACATAGTGGATACTATGGATCAAACCCTAACAAAAGTAACTCGATTACATGATAGATCTCATCCAACCCATCACCGTCCAGCAAGCCTACGATGGAATTACTCACGCACGGCGGTGAGCATCATGAAATTGGTGATGGAGGATGGTTGATGATGACAACGGCGACGAATCCCCCTCTCCGGAGCCCCGAACGGACTCCAGATCAGCCCTCCCGAGAGGTTTTAGGGCTTGGCGGCGGCTCCGTATCGTAAAACGCGATGATTTCTTCTCTTGATTTTTTTCTCCCCGAAAGCAAATATATAGAGTTGGAGTTGGCGTCGGAGGAGCTCCAGGGGGCCCACCAGGTAGGGGGCGCGCCCCCACCCTCGTGGACAGGGTGTGGGCCCCCTGGTCTTCATCTTTGGCGAGGATTTTTTATTATTTTTAACTTGACGTTCCGTGGAGTTTCAGGTCATTCCGAGAACTTTTGTTTTCTGCACATAAAACAACATCATGGCAATTCTGCTGAAAACAGCGTCAATCCGGGTTAGTTCCATTCAAATCATACAAGTTAGAGTCCAAAACAAGGGCAAAAGTGTTTGGAAAAGTAGATACGACGGAGACGTATCAATAGGGAGGGGTGTACACAAACACAAATTGGAAGGAGATCTGGAACCTCAAGATCCTAGGAAAAAATAAAAAAGTTGTGTGGAAGACCCTAAATGGATTGTTACCTTGCTATGGAATCCTTGAGAACAGACACATACCCCTTATCCCTCAATGTACGTTATGTGCGGTTGGAGGTTAGGACTTAAAACATTGTCTGTTTATTTGTAGAAGGGCGAAAGAAGTCTGGGCAGAGTTGGGTTTACATAGCACAATCACAGATGTTGTATGGCAGGATCGATCGGGGTCTGTTACTACTGAGATCTTATGTCACACTAATTCGGTCAAAGATGAAATCCCTACTGTTAATCTCATGATAGTAGCGCTTGGTATCTCTAGTGGCAGCGCCGTCAGCACGTGAAAGGAGAGTCAATTCAGATCCCTAGTAGAGCTGCGGTGTCAACTAAAGTTTTGGCTACCAATTTCACTAGAGCTTATACGTCCAATCATCGAGCAAGAAGTCATGATCACATGCCGAAGAGGCCGAATAGTGATGTGGTTAAAATTAACATTGATGTGGTCTTCCAATACGAAGCACTTTCAGGTGCAACAGGAGCTATTTCTTGTGATGGACGCCGGAACTTTATTGCAGCAGCAACATGGTTTCTTCCACAAGTTGGCATTGTCGATTCAGCGTAGATGACAACGGTCAGAATGAGCTATATCTAGCACGAAGAATTGGATGCAACAAAGTGCTCAATGAGCCAGACATTAGCTTTGTGGTGGATTCAGTCCACACACCTGAAACCTATGTGGGCTCCAATTTGGCTACAGTGCTTGAGTGCAAGCGGCTAGCTTTGGATTTTGCTAGCGTTTCATATACACACTGTCTACGAGAAGCAAATGAGGTGGCTCGCAAATTAGCAAAGGAATCGTTTAGCGAAAAGTATTATATGTTCTGGGAAGCTATGATCCGTGATTTTATTTCTCATTCTATTGTAAATGATATGTCTATTATTTGGTGAATAAAGTCTTTGCTTTTAAAAAAATCCACGAGGGGATTGGGTTGATCCCTCCGTGACACCCAATCCCTTCAATCCTTGTCTATACCCAATATCTCCCCCCAATCCCCTTCTCTAGATATCATTTGGTTCTCCCAGATCCACTTATGAAGATGTTAATGGTATAGAGCATCACTTTTAGCATAGCATCAGATCAACAATGTGTAATACTATCAGAAATTGTACAAAAGTGACTTGCTGCATAATAACATGATCTACATAAGAATGCAACAGTAACATGCAAATCAAACTTGACATGACTCAAGCAAGAGCAGCATAGATTGCATCGATATAAAGTGGCAAACAAACATCTCGTAAACAATACAAAAAATCGTATCCAGGTACATAACATCATTGATCATTTTGTTTAAATTGCTTTGCACATTTTTGTGATACATTTAAAACATAAACATTATAGAATGTTGCTTCTGGACACCTTGTAGGACAGATCCTCCTATGAGCTTCAAAGTCTATGCATATATATCATGTGGCATATCTGAAAAGTGATATCAAAAGAAAAGTGACTACAAACTCAAGAATGGTAACCACATTACATTAGCGAACCACAAAGTAAAGTTTTTTCTATTTATTGAAAGTAAACCTTAATTAAAACAAACAAACAAACAAACAAGGAATAGATAAGCAAAAGAACATCAAATTAAAATATAAATGCACAAAAATATGCTTATTTCTCTTTCCTTTGTTGGAAGGAGTGATGATCAGTAGACCAAGCACTCTATTGCTTATTATAGGTACTCAACGTAAGCTGGCCAACTATTAAGCAAACGAAACAACGATAATATTTTTCTGACAGTATTAACTACATATTTCTTATTATGTAAAGAGACAAGGCCATTCCATTGAGTGACTTGGTAAAAATATGCTCGTACAAAAGTAACTGTTCATACAGGGAGGTAATGACCAAGCATGCAAACTTCACAACTACTATCACATCGTGTAGCGAAAATAATATATATCACAAATGGAGCTACACGCCTAACATCTCTTAGCCATCAACAATATTAACAACATGAGAGAACTCAGGATAACAGAGTCTACTTACTTTAGCAAACAGAAAATGGTCTAAAGGAGCCGGACCACTGAACTAATCTGCTGCACACAAACAAGTGAAATAAGTCATCTAACAATGATAAAGCTTAGGAATAGATGAACGATTGGCAGAAAGATCAAATCCGAAGGGAAAGGCACAAGGCACGAAAAAAGAAGATTTGTTTTCCCTTGCCTCCATGGGAATAGTGATACTAGTTGTATGTAAAGATTGATTGACACCTTAGTTATCTTGTTGCTGCAAAAGTATTATTTTGTAGTAGTAGCCCAAAACTAACATACATACATACTCCCTCCATTCAAAAATAAGTGTCTCAACTTTGTACTAACCTTAGTAAAAAAAACTATATTAAGGTTGAGACACTTATTTTGGGACGAAGGGAGTACTTTCCATATAGGCCAAACATGTAGATTCAGTTGGATCGTTTTTTTACCACACCAATTCGGTTGGATCCAATTAATCCAATATAAGATACCCCACTTTACATACATACATACATACATACATACATACATACATACATATAGATTTGGCAATAAGCAACACAAGATGCCCCCTTTGCCAAAACAAAGTAAAATCAAGCAAAAAGATTACTCTAAAAAATGCATCTCTCCTCTAAGCTACTACGGTAGATGATCAAAGATCCAATAATCCAAAAATATTTGTCACAAGGTAGGTGCATCTCTTGGACAAAATATTTCGCACCCGTAAAAGTTCGATGAAATTTCTCTTTTGCAAAAATGCCATTTGGTATGTCTCACTATACTGGGTGTTCATGGCAACAACAACAAACCACTCTCATCGCATGGTTCATTCATTCAGTTTTTCCAAGAACAACTCGTAAATAATTTGAGTTAATTGCCACAAGATAATAATCTCAAATCACATAAGATGGATCCACAACTTGTAAAGATTTTTTGTTCAGTAACTTGTAAATGATATATAATGATGTGAGGACCTCACGATGACTCTAGCCTGCGACCTTATCTTCTTCGACCCTGGCGACCACCGCCCCCGCTTGGCTTGCCGGCGCTGCCTCCAGGCTGCTGTCTTTGTCCCTGGTGCGTGGTGGTGAGGTAGAGATTCTTCTTGAGGCCCTTGCCAAGATAGATTGGCCTCCGATGACGACGGCCACGCCGTCACCAATGCTCGTCGCTCCTCAGATGCTCCTGTCGACGGCAGCGACCTCGATGCCCACTGCTCCGCACATACGGCTTCTGACAACAATCCCGGCCCTGACGACCATCACTCCACCTACACTGTTGCTGACAGCAGCCCCAATCCCGATGCCCACTGCTTCTACCCGACAGTTGATGCCTCCTTCGGAGTTGATTGTCCATGCAGATTTGCCGCGTGTAGGCGTATCAGTGCGTCTGGACTGGGGGACTTGCATGGATGCTTCGGTAGGGATGCAACATCTGCTTCTCTCGTGGGGATTCATTGGAAGAGTGACACCCCATCACGAAGCGCTGCCGTTCGCCGCCTGTCGCAACATCCTGTCATTCCAGTCGCAGCGCACGACCGGTTCCCCGATCGTGGGTGAGTGACCGATGTTTACGGTGCCTCTCTAGAGGTCATCGTGCCCGCTCCTGCAAGGACCCAATCCGGTGCACAAACTGGATCTGATGCGTCTACATCGCTCATTTTTTTCGTGCAAAACACTGCAGTGATCAGACTACACTGCTCCAACGTGCTGCTCTGCCGCCTCCCCAATGTGTGCACCCGACAATGATGCTATGCCAATAGATGTGTCGATGTAGTTCGTTCTCACTAAGCAGTCCAAGCTACTTTTCGCTCCGAGTTGCAAGACTGCTTAACAAGAGTTGGGAGTTTGTTGGTGAGAGCGGAGGCTGCTCTTGGTAGGCTCACACTTGTGCCTACTGTGTCTTCGATGACCAAGCTCCTGGTGGATTCCGTGGGAGAGCATGAAACATACCTCTATGGTTGTTTCTCTCCTCGTGGTAGATCCTGCCCGTCGTCCTCGCTTGTTGTTTAAGTCGTCTCTAGCAGCGAGGTTACTGTCGAGATTGAGGCTCTTGTTCTGCAGATCATACCCGAGCTTCAGGTGTTGTGTGGAGAGCCCGCTTCACCTCTCTCTATGGTGCTTCTGGAGGCGGACTCACTCGAGACCTCGGCACCCACACCACCACCGTCAGAGCCTAGTCGGTCGCTTGTCACTGTGGAGTGTGGAGGTTTGCATGATGTTGTCTTTCACTTGCTTTGGTCCGTCGTGAAGTGTGGTTCTTGAGGGTGACAAGGTTGTCTGGTGTGCTCAACGGCGATTCTACGTATAAGCTGCAGGGTCAGCCGACCCCATAGCTTTTTTGGAAAATAGCCTAGAGTACTGTTCATTTATTGTTCACCATGAAGAAAAAAAATCTAAAAAGATCCATTGACCCCACATATTTATGACGCTGGCGCCGCCACTGGGTGTGCTTGACACCAGTTTTAGGGGATCTCTACGCCAAAGAGCTTTGCAAATTTATTGCCAGCTTGGAGGCCGCTTGCCCTGATTCTGGCAAGACAATTAGTTGCCTCCTGAAGACGGTTGGTTCCGCAAGTGGTCATGTTTGTAACGGTTTTCATCCGGATTTTTTAACAGTTAATCGGGCAATCCTCTGTTGCTTAATATTTAATGAATGAATGGGGCAAAACTTTTGCCTCTATATAAAGAAAGGACAACACTAACGCCCACACATGTGGTGTGAGCCAAACCGGCCCACACGTCCCTAAACCCTAAACCCTATAACACACAGACTACGCCACGTCACCGCATGCATGCATGTGAAAATCTTAGTGTTTAAAATGTTTTATCTCTTCAATGAAAATCCGATTGAAGGTCTGTTTTCACCATTAAATCCCTCGCGATTGAAGGTCTAGTTTTGAAGATCTCGTCGAGATGGATTTAATGATGAAAATATATTTTTAATTCAAATTTTTAGTTAGGAGATAAAATATTTTTAAGCCGAAACCAAAAAGATTCCTGTTGATGTCATCTATTCATACGTGACAAAATGAGTGGTGATGAAGGCGTGTGGGCAATGTGCAAAATGCCAGATGTGTGGGCGTTAGTTTTTTCGTAAAGAAAAGAAGAAGAAGTTTCAACCGCAAAAAAAAAGTTTAAACATAACAAAGCATAAACATTTTGAGGTCTGGGCGTGTCTAGAGAAAAGTTGAAGCACGAAAAACCTGCAAAATGCTTCACCGTACGGCAGATTCCCAAAATCAGAATTCACGGCGCCTGATGCTCTAAATGTTTGCTGTCGAGGAAAGTGACTTTGACAAATTGCGGTTCAAGAGGAGATGGTCTCGGATGCGTAGCTCTTCCGCAGATAATAAAAGAACTACTACTGGTGCTCTTTCCGTCCACCTCACGGGGTAGGCTTGCACCAGCGACGACTTGTCTGCGGAGAGCTTCCACGTCGCCGGCACTCCAGCGTTCAAAAAGAGAGAGAGAGAGAGAGAGAGAGAGAGAGAGAGAAACGTCGTTGGCACTCCCGTCCCCGGTCACGTTTACTTCCTGTCGTGGGAGAGACTTCAAAGGCGGCGATGCGGCTGCACTGTATGTGCAGATGCTTCCAGACAGGGAAAACAAGTTGTCATCACTCCTGTGGTTGCCGTCTGAAGAAAGTCTCAAAGAAGCAGTGCAGTTACAGACGGTTTGAGATTTTTGAGTTGCGGAAGGAAGAAAGAGACACGCTCCTGCTGCTGCGTGCTGTGGGCTGCTGCTGATGCACAGCGGCAACAGACAGGTGGCGTACGTCGGGGAAGGAACAGACGCACGGCGCCGACCCAACAATGCGGGAGATGTGCTCCTGCCGACTGTGTCCGCATCGGGCTGCCCTGCCGGCGCGCACACAGAGACACACAAAAGGATCAGGCCCTATTTGGTTGCTTGCACGTATTTCGCATTTTCTGGAAGCCTAACTCAGTGGAGCCTGTTTGAGGGCATGGAGACTGCAGTTCACGTTCGTCGTGTTCTTTGATTGTCTGCAATCATCCCGGTCTGCATCCTTTCTAGTAGTGTAAATCGCGTTACAATGAGCCTGTATCTGAGCAAACGGCCAATTCGGATTTTCTCGGATCATGGTCCATGGATACCCTGAGCTTCATGCCATACAGGTGCAGGCAAGCGTGCGGGTGTCGGCGTTGTGGGAATCAATGTATCCAGACTTGTCTGCTTGTGGCTCATAGCGTGGCGCCGTCGACGGCCTGGCACGGCCCATCTATAAGGTCATCAAGACCTTTCGCGATGGGCCAAGCCTCGCGAGGCGGACGAGACCTCCTGAGGAAGCGGTCTCCTCAGGCTGCTTCTGAGGAGCGGAGATTCCTATGCAAGCGTCCAACCTCCTGAGGTTGCGGTGACGATCAAGGTCAGGCGGGCGCCAGCAGGCACAGGGGGAGACAGTTTCCTCTTTAGTGCTAAGGAGACAAGCGCAGGAGACAATTTCTTCTTTGGTGCTAAGGAGGCAAACGCAGGTGTGGGTTCCCGAGGAATCATGCAAAGATTTTCATTCCTGTGCAACAAGATCAAGACCGCCAGGACGGCAGGAAGGATGTCATCACCGAGCCCACCGCGGCATCACAATCAGAAGCTTTGCAGGGAAGGCCACCTTTCGTCAGGATAAGATGTACTACTTGTCCCCTTTCAAATTGGCCAATGTGGGATCCCTTTCCGCCTTCGTTTTGGAGGAAGAGGACTAAGGCCACTATAAATATTGGTTAGGCACCACCATAGAGGGGATCAGATCCTTTTCATCCTCACCAGAGCAGACCTCGTGAGGTTGTTCATCCCTTATACTTGTTTATCCACAGCCCCTCGTGAGGCAAATCCACCACGAAGCAAAAGTAGGGTCTTACATCGCAAGGTGGCTCGAACCTGGATAAACTATCGAGTCCATCTTCTTCCTTGTTCATCGAACTAGGCCGTGAGGCGACGAGTTGGTTGGCTGGAGAGGTTGAGTTCTTCGCACACGCCCCAGAGTTCGAACCTTTCTTGGGTCCGCGGAGCCCTGAATCCGACAGCGGGTAAGAAAACAACTAAATCTTAGCCCATTAGAGCATGTATGAACCTCTGCAGGCAACCAAACAGAGTTGATCCTATCCAGTTTCTACCCAGGATCCCAACCTAACAACTCTGCTTTTACTTAAATTGTGGACTAAATGTTCTTATAGATGTGGTATTTCTTTAGTGTTTTTTCAAAGAAGCCCAAACTTGTCGCATCTGTCTGAATTTCATATTTTCGGATATTTTGCACTTTTTCAAAATAAAAAATGATGGTAATTCTAAATTAAAAATAATTAGAACTTTTTTAAAAATGTTTGAAATTTCAAATTTTATTTCCATTTTTTGGAAAATGATTGGAATTTTAAAAATTGTTCGCTTTCCAACAAGTCAAAACAAATGAAAAAAGTTATTTTCAGAAAATGTTTAGAATTTCAAAAGGTGTTATTTTTTTAAAACAAATAATCCAATTTTTTTTAAAGAAGTTAAGATTTCAAAAAAGAAAATCAAATAATCAAAATCTATTTAAAAATAGGAAACATTTGGAATCTTCAATTTTTGTTTGGAATTTGTGAAAAAATGTTTGGAATTCCAAAATTTTGTTCAAAAATTTGTAGAACAAATTGAAATTTCAAAAAAAGTTCACTTTTAGAAATAAAGAATATTCGTATTTTCTGGAAACCAATAAATAAAACCAATTGAAAACTTTTGTTCTACAAAAGTCAAAAAATCATACACAACAAAGAAAACATGACGCGAAGCTTGCTACAATGCTCGGTACACCAGCTAGCGATATTGCGCCGACCAGCCACGAGGGAGCATCGTGTGCGAGGCCGCCATTTTGACGCAAGCGACGTCGTATATGACCTTTTACCAGGCAGATCTTAGACCATAGCCACCTACACTTACGGTGTTAGGGTGTATCTAGTTTTGCTGACTTCCCTGGCGTTGAGATTTTCCTCCTCTCAGGCCCCTCCCGAAGAGGATCCGGCGATTGGAGTTACCTAGTTTTTATTCCTCGACTGATTTTGGGGATAGGGCAAAAGTATGGTCAGTTGGAATCTATGGATTGATTTGGTATCCCATATTCTTAGGCCAACTCCAACCAGCTGACACAAACAAACGCGAGACTTGTCCTCGTTTTGTGTGTTCGGGTTATCAAGCGGAGGGGCGTCCGGCCATGTCCGCGCTCCAGTGGCTGCAACACCCAATGGGGTGATCCATTTGGTCTGCATTGTCTTTTTTGGGGATAGCAAATATTTTCATCAAACATAGCAAATATATTTAGCAAAATATAACACTTTTTGCATGGTACCATATGCCATGCCGGCATACAACATTTGAAAGAGCATGGTGCTCCATGATTGTTTTTGGTAATTGATGACAATCCCTATGGACTAATGGTTGCCTCGAGTTATATTTGAAGGGTTTGTCCATAGATATTGCTTGAAGACCATTCCTCGGTTTTAAGGTTATTTGAAGATTATGTGTTGACCAAGGTGCTATTCAAGGAGTTATCCAAAGATTGGTCATGTGAGAGTTGAGCATATTGCAAGCATGTCTTGAAGAAGAAGATTGTGTGAACATTCATGTTTACCTTCAAGACATCATCTTTATGAAGAGAGAAGATAAGATATAAGGTTGATCAATAGTAAGTCAAAGAGTGAAGCAAGTTGGTCAATACACAAAGCGTAGAAGTTGTACCGGGTGGGATCAAGTGATCCCATGGTATGGTAAGCATTGTCTGTTACACTTTGTGTATTAACCATGGTCTGTGTGAGAGTTCTTTGTGGGGTTAGGTATGTTTCCATGGGAGTGCATCATAAGGAAGATCCCATATAACCCATGGAGGATGACATCAAATGGTGATAGTCATTAAGGTTGCATTGTGCAAGTTCAAGTGGGGTATCACAAAGAGATCCCTTGCTTGAAGCTTGCCGTCCATTGTGGTGACAATGGACTTGGGAAGATGTGTTGAAGAGTGGCTCACCCATAATGAAGTATGGGGGAGCAATCTACTAGTCTTCATCGAGCCTGCCAATCAAGAAAGGTGGTCCAACTTGAAGAGGAGAAGATCGTTGTCATCTTGCTCAAGTGGACTATGCACAATGCAAAGGATGTCCTTGATATGTTTTTTTATTTTACCGGTCTCATGGTGTTAGTTGGGATACCGGGTTATAGGATTGAGTGTCGTACTATCAAGGCGGGCTCTCGAGTGAGTAGCTTGATTGTATCGTTCGTAGAGAGCTCAAATCATTGCATCCTTGGCATCATCTTTCTTTGTTCTTGTCTGGCTTTTTGCTTTGGGAACTTTGGAGCTTGTTTCCATCTTCATGACAAGCTCAAGTTCATCAAAAACGGATTTTGTATACATCGTCTTTTATGCTTTCGAGTTGGAGTCTATGCTGAATCTTCTCTGATGGAGGTTTCACGCCTCTATATCTTTGACATATTTCTGTTGCCACTTCTGAAGATTTCTCGTGATTTGACAACTCTTGTTGTTAGCTTTCATCAAGCTTGAGTTCGTCGAAATCAGAGTTCATTTGCGGAAGTTACGGTAGTTTTGGTCTTACTTGCATTCGTCTATTTTGCTTGGGCAGTTTTACAACATCCAGGCGGCAGTACTGCTCTAGACCAATGGTAGTACCGCTTAGGCGGTGCTTCCCTGACCAGTACAGCTACCGCGTCCGCTTATTTTGGTGCTTCTATTGTCCAATCCGCTTGAGCGGTAGTACTGCTCTAAGTGGTAGTACTGCTCCCCTAAGCTGTAGTACTGCTCCGGCAGAACTACTGCTCTTGTTTTCTGTCTCGTTGGGTTGTGTTGACCATGCTAAGGGGGTCTTCTTCCCCAATGGTTTCTATCCTTTAAGCTCGTGTTTGCCCTCCATTGTTGACGTTCTTCGAGCTTGCTATCTCCCAATCCCTCCAATGATTCTTTCTAGTTTTTGAGGGAAAAGAGAGAGGAGATTTAGATCTACATTTTCACCAATCCATCTCTCCTCTAAGTGAGGGGAACCCTTTGAATCTAGATCTTGGAGTTCTTTGTGTTCTCCTCTTGCGTTCTTCCTCTCATTTTGTCCACAGCATTAGTTGTGGTGGAGGGATTCGGGAGAGAAGGACTTGGGCACTCAGTGTGCCCTTGCCGTTGCATTTGGCATATTGGTTTGAGTTCTCGACAGTGATACGCGGAAGTGAAGTTGAGAAGCTTATTACTCTTGGGTGTTTGGGCACCCTAAAGCTTGTTCCTTGGGTGCTTTGGTGCCCTAAACGGTTGGTGTTGTCAAAGCTCAATCATTGTGTTGTAAAGCTTCAAGCAAGCTTCGGAAGACTCCAATTAAGTTGTGGAGAGTGCCCCGAGCAATTTGTATGGTTTCGGAGACCGCACCCAAGGGTTGCCATTTGTATGGGTTCGGTGACCTCCCTTAAGAGTCCTTAAATGGAATCACGACATCTTACATTATGCGAGGGCGTGAGGAGATTACGGTGGCCCTAGTGGCATTTTGGGGAGCATTGTGAACTTCGGGATACATCGTCGTCTCCGCGTGCCTCGGTTATCTCTTATCCGAGCCCTTTACTTTGTGATAGCCATAGTGTTTCATGTTATATATCTTCCTATCACTTCGTTGTTTATCTTGCTTAGCATAAGTTGTTGGTGCAGTTTTAGGTTTTGTGCTTATCAAATGAAACGCTAGTTTTATTCTACATTTGTTCAAGCCTAAACCGTAATTATTTTAAAGTGCTTATCCCCCCCCCCCTCAAGGCGACATCCACAATCTTTGTTTTTTGCTTTCTAAACTCTGAATAATCTTCACAAATCCAAAATTCAAAAAATGGTCGCAACTCCAAAACATGTTCACAAATCCGCACATGGGTCAACCCAAGGTGTGCGCGTGCGTGCGGGTGGGGGGGGGGGGGGTTGTTTGCTTTCCTCCAATATACACATGAAATAGGAGGCCTTCCTTACATGGGAGTGAAGGAAATATGCCCTAGAGGCAATAATAAAGTTATTATTTATTTCCTTATATCATGATAAATGTTTATTATTCATGCTAGAATTGTATTAACCGGAAACATAATACTTGTGTGAATGCATAGACAAACAGAGTGTCACTAGTATGCCTCTACTTGACTGGCTCGTTGATCAAAGATGGTTATGTTTCCTAGCCATTGACATGAGTTGTCATTTGATTAACGGGATCACATCATTAGGAGAATGATGTGATTGACTTGACCCATTCCGTTAGCTTAGCACTCGATCGTTTAGTATGTTGCTATTGCTTTTTTCATGACTTATACATGTTCCTATGACTATGAGATTATGCAACTCCCGTTTATCGGAGGAACACTTTGTGTGCTATCAAACGTTACAACGTAACTGGGTGATTATAAAGGTGCTCTACAGGTGTCTCCAAAGGTACTTGTTGGGTTGGCGTATTTCGAGATTAGGATTTGTCACTCCGATTGTCGAAGAGGTATCTCTGGGCCCACTCGGTAATGCACATCACTTAAGCCTTGCAAGCATTGCAACTAATGAGTTAGTTGCGGGATGATGTATTACGGAACGAGTAAAGAGACTTGCCGGTAACGAGATTGAACTAGGTATTGAGATACCGATGATCGAATCTCGGGCAAGTAACATACCGATGACAAAGGGAACAACATATGTTGTTATGCGGTTTGACCGATAAAGATCTTCGTAGAATATGTGGGAGCCAATATGAGCATCCAGGTTCCGCTATTGGTTATTGACCGGAGACGTGTCTCGGTCATGTCTACATAGTTCTCGAACCCCTAGGGTCCGCACGCTTAAAGTTTTGATGACGATTATATTATGAGTTTATGTGTTTTGATGTATCGAAGATAGTTCGGAGTCCCGGATGTGAGCGGACATGACGAGGAGTCTCAAAATGGTCGAGACATAAATATCGATATATTGGATGACTATGTTTGGACACTGGAAAGGTTCCGGATGGTTTCGGACAATTATCGGAGTACCAGGGGTTACGGGAACCCCCCTCCCGGGAAGTAATGGGCCTTGTTGGGCCCTAGTGGAGAGAGAGGGGCCGGCCAGGGCAAGAGGTGCGCCCCCTCCCCTTGAGTCTGAATAGGACAAGGAAGGGGGGGGGCGACGCCCCCCTTGCCTTTCCCCTCTCTCACTCCTTCCTTCCCCCTCCTCCTTGGACTAGGAAAGGGAGGGGCAAACCTACTTGGAGTAGGTTTCCCCCTCCTAGGGCGCGCCACCCCCCTTAGCCGGCCCTCTCCTCCTCCCCCCTTTATATACGGAGGGGGGCACCCCATAGACACAACCATTGATCTCTTGATCTCTTAGCCGCGTGTGGTGCCCCCTCCACCATAATCCACCTCGATAATATCGTAGCGGTGCTTAGGCGAAGCCCTGCGTCGGTAGAACATCAACATCGTCACCACGCCGTCGTGCTGATGAAACTCTCCCTCAACACTCGGCTGGATCGGAGTTCGAGGGACGTCATCGAGCTGAACGTGTGCTGAACTCGGAGGTGCCGTGCGTTCAGTACTTGATCGGTCGGATCGTGAAGACGCACGACAACATCAACCGCGTTGTGCTAACGCTTCCGCTTTCGGTCTACGAGGGTACGTGGACAACACTCTTCCCTCTCGTTGCTATGCATCACCATGATCCTGTGTATGCATAGGAATATTTTTTGAAATTACTATGTTCCCCGACAGTGGTGTTAGAGCCTGGTTTTATGCATAGATATTATATGCACGAATAGCACACAAGTGAGTTTTGGGCGATACAAGTCATACTGCTTACCAGCATGCCATACTTTGGTTCGGCGGTATTGTTGGATGAAGCGGCCCGGACTGACATTACGCGTACGCTTACGCGAGACTGGTTCTACCGACGTGCTTTGCACACAGGTGGCTGGCGGGTGTCAGTTTCTACAACTTTAGTTGAACCGAGTGTGGCTACGCCTGGTCCTTGGGAAGGTTAAAACAACACTAACTTGACGAACTATCATTGTGGTTTTGATGCGTAGGTAAGAACGGTTCTTGCTCAGCCCGTAGCAGCCACGTAAAACTTGCAACAACAAAGTAGAGGACGTCTAACTTGTTTTTGCAAGGCATGTTGTGATGTGATATGGTCAAGGCATGATGCTAAATTTTATTGTATGAGATGACCATGTATTGTAACCGAGTTATCGGCAACTGGCAGGAGCCATATAGTTGTCGCTTTATTGTATGCAACACAATCGCCCTGTAATGCTTTACTTTATCACTAAGTGGTAGCGATAGTCGTAGAAGCATAAGTTGGCGAGACGACAACGATGCTACGATGGAGATCAAGGTGTCGCGCCGGTGACGGTGGTGATCATGACGGTGCTTCGAAGATGGAGATCACAAGCACAAGATGATGATGGCCATATCATATCACTTATATTGATTGCATGTGATGTTTATCTTTTATGCATCTTATCTTGCTTTGATTGACGGTAGCATTATAAGATGATCTCTCACTAAATTATCAAGGTATAAGTGTTCTCCCTGAGTATGCACCATTGCGAAAGTTCTTCGTGCTGAGACACCACGTGATGATCGAGTGTGATAGGCTCTATGTTCAAATACAACGGGTCCAAAACAGTTGCACACGCGGAATACTCAGGTTAAACTTAACGAGCCTAGCATATAACAGATATGGCCTCAGACGTTGAGACCGAAAGGTCGAGCATGAATCATATAGTAGATATGATCAACATAGTTGTGACAGCCTGGTTTTTGCCCTCTCTTATTTGCTTTATTTTTCATTTGAAATTTTTTGAAACTTGGAGTTCTTGAATCTTTTCATATGGACTTAAACACTTGGGCATCCTTGGCTTTCACCCAAGTGCTTCACTTCCCTCCTAAATCATCATTTCACTTCTGACCTACCCCAAAATTTTCTTTGAAATATTTTTCTTAAATGAAAAATATTCATTTTCTCTCAAAAACCCTAGCCAGATCTGTTTGCTTCAAAGCAACCCCAATTTTTATGGCTCAAAAAAATCTGAGATAATTCACAAATATTTTTTGAACCCTAGGGCACCTTCCTGAGCAAAAATATTTCATCACTTTTTGGAATATTTTTGCTATAAAAAATATTTTTGTTCTCGACAGAAATGGTGGTTTCTACAGCAACTACCATTTTACTTGCTCCATTTGACCTGAACTTTCTTGTGCATCTTTACCTTAGTAACTTATAACTAGCCTCCAATGCAACATCTCCGTCCGCCCACAGTGGCCGCGTGACCTCCGACGCTTTCTCCCCCTCTCACTGACGCCACTCGTCGCCGGGCGCCATGGACAGGTGTCCACCGGCGGAGCCCGAACCCCCTTGCTGCTCGCCTATAAATAAGGCCACCCCAGTCTCCTCGAGCCCCATCCAGCACTCCCACACACTCCACGACTGCGTAGGAAGCCGTAGCCCGGCCAGGCAGGCCACGGCCGCCGTCCCGAGCTCGAGCTCGCCGGCGATCCCCTCTGGAAGCCGCAGGAGCTCTAGCCCCTCCCAGGCCAGGGAAAATCCTCCACGGCTTCCGCCTCTCTCCGGTGAGGCCGTATCGCCCGCTTGGAGCCCCTAGAGTGGCCTCCGTTCGCCGTCTTCCTCAACTCCGGCAACCTCCGCATTCTCCCTCCGCTTGTGAGCTTGTTTCCGACGCCGTCCGACCACCCCTAGCCATGCTACGGGTACGGGTAGGTGCACCATCATCCCCTCTCTCTATCCCTCCCTCTCGTCTGGGCCAAGGAGCCCTTGTCGCCGGCGACAGCTCCGGCGAAGCCGCGGCCTCCTCTGTTTCTTTCTCCTCCTCCCCCACCTGACTAGCGGGGCCCGTTAGTCAGCCACTCTGTACGCGCGCGAAGCGGTACGAGTGGTGGCGCCCCTGGGCTTTATGCCTTCGACGTCACCCCCCAGTCTGTTTCTTTTTATTCAAATTCATTTAAATTTACAGAACACTTCAAACAGTTATAACTCTTCAACCATAAGTCCAAATGAACTGATTCTTTTTGCATTGTGTTCTTTGGTAAGAAATCTAGCAACTCACCAAAAATGAGATTTTTCTGAGCTGTTTAGAATTTCTGGTAATTTTTAGAAGTGTTCTTGATATTTTCTTTTTGTGTTTAAATTTATTTTCAGACGGCGAGGCTTGTCTTGAGGATCACCAGAAGGCTTGTGAACCTCATCTGCACTAAGGCAAGCCACAACAACATTTTCATGGTGTCATTTCAATATTTGTGATTTTCTTACTTGAATGAAATGATTAGTCCATGCATTTAAATAATTATTGAGTTAATTGTATTCTGTTAAATATTGGTTAGTTGTTATGCTTGATTTACATAATGATTGAAACTAGTTTAGTAGATAAAGCAAGTTAAGATTTATTTGGTGATGTTAGAAATAATTTTTTTATGCATGTTAGTAATTATTTAAAGCTTTGTTCTTGCCTTCATAGATTGATAAAAATTTGTTAGAAAGTATTCTGTTAAATACTTGTTTAATCATATTACTTGTCTTACAGAATGTTTGAACCCAACTTAGTGATAAAGAAATTAAGAGTTGTTGATAGTGAAATCTTTTTGTCAAGCATATGAGAAATTTATCGGAGTAACTTTCTTGCGTAAGAAATTAATAAAACTTGTTGCAAAATGTTTTGATTAAGTTGTGAGTCATTTTGAGCAGTACAGTAATATTTGTTGTTGATGTTTATGCTTCGTGTGTATATGGATGACATCGGTCATTTTTATCATTATATGATGCATGTGTTGTTTTGCATTTCATGGCATGCTATGACACCGGTCATTTTTAGTTTAAAGTTGAACCTGAATATAACTCAACTTGAATATACCATTGACTAGGTCATGGTGCCGCTGAATCGAGTTTCTTTCCAGTACAACCACATTTGCCTTTGTGGGAAGGCCTTGATTCGGTCCATTGACATGGCCTCTGGTCGGTGCCTCCAACTAGGGAAGGTTATGTCGTGCTTGCCCTGGCCCGTAAGCAGGCATAATCTTGTATGCTCGTTGATGAGATTATGGTGCCGAGTCCCCGAGTGGGAGTGTTTTGACCACGACGGTGGTCGGGGTGTCTTTGGTAGACACGGGGCCACTCAGGACCAGCCCGTTGGCGGTTTGGGTTGGAGTGGCCGGGAGAGTGTTGTGGCAATGGAAAGGTTTTGACGGAATGCCGTTGGTCCACCCGAATGGGAGTGCGAGGCCATGAGTTCCGTGGTGTGGGTACAGTGTGCTACCTCTGCAGAGTGTGTAATCTATCGATAGTCGAGTCCACGGTCACGGACACCTCGTAGTAGGTCCCACCATGAGTCAACGTTTAATAAAAAAACTGCACACTAAGCTATGAACTTTGCATTGTTGATGGATGGCAGAAAGGCCATCGAGGCATTTGGGACCAAACGATGGTCGTGGTTGTGATCGCCGTAAGGATCACGAGCTGTTCTTGAGAAAGACCACTTTGGTGGTTTGTTTGTGATCCAGTGATGATCACAGTTGGTAAGCTGTCCCGAGGGACGTTCGAGCATGATCACAGCATGTTGACATATAGTGTTGCATTATTAATAATTGGTTAAATATCATGATATTGTTTGTCATTATGATTACGCCTGTTGTGAGCTTGCAAGTACATTCAATGTACTGACTTGGCGTGTCATGCCAAATTTCAGGAAAGTATTGTTGGAAAGGAGCGTTGTTCGAGTCTAGATCGTGTCCACATCAGTGTCACTGTGATGTGGAGCTTCCGCCACGACGTTATTCTGCTGCCACGTAGTTGTTCGGATCGAGGCCCCTTTATGTTCGCTAAATAATGAACATATTGTTCAGCCGCACCGAGTGTGCCGCTTGGCCTCGACAGCTGTTGTAATGTAAACTCTGTTCTGCTAGCATCAATAAAGCGGTTGTTTTTCTGTACCAAGATGTTGTGTGTTGCCAGAATACATGGTCTCTGGGCTGGCAATGCATGGTAAACCGGTCGCTCTAAGCCGGGGTGCCACAACGCTTGGTATCAGAGCCGCGCTGACTTTAGGCCACGCTAGACTACGACGCGTTAACTGGACGCTAGATACGAGTTTAATTTGTGTGCCGGTAGTAATTTGTGCGGATTGTTGCGTTGCATGCATTTGGTTTATATATTTTTATGCTAACCCGCTACTGGTTGTGGGTGTAGATGGCTCCGGTGCCGTATCCGTGCCAGTTGCAGCTGATGTTGTACACGTCACCGCACCTCCTTCGCAACGTGTGGCGTCGGTTGTACCCTCTCGGAGACGACCTAGTCTATCGTGTGTACCGGGAGCATCTAGCTGATTCAGTGTATGAGTATCACGCAGTGGTCACTCTGCACACTAGTTCCAATTCCAGCTCTTACACTCGCACTTCTCGGAGCGGTTATGCCTCCACCGCTTCTCAGGCTGTCCAGTTTGCTGCATTCAAGGTCCTTGTCGAGCTTCGCTACAACAAGGTCCGAATGCAGAACCACCCAGGTTTCTACTACTACCCATCTCTGCACGACAACGGTCGAGTCCGTTGCCCTCTCATTGTTCCGGAGTCCGATAGTGTTGCTAGCCACCTTGCTCGTTATGTCACTACTAGCTATCTCATGATCCACGAGCTGGCTCGAGAGCTGACTCGTACCCGTACTGCCTTAGCCACTACTTTGGTCACTTCTAGATCCGCCACTACTCCGTCTTCACTGGGATTTACCCCTTATGTCCAAGTCAGTTCTAGCTCCCCTATTTCGCCGGTTACTCCCCCGAGTAGTTGTTGGGGAACGTAGTAATTTCAAAAAAAATCCTATGCACACGCAAGATCATGGTGATGCATAGCAACGAGAGGGAGAGTGTTGTCTACGTACCCTCGTAGACCGAAAGCGGAAGCGTTAGCACAACGCGGTTGATGTAGTCGTACGTCTTCACGATCCGACCGATCAAGTACCGAACGCACGACACCTCCGAGTTCAGCACACGTTCAGCCCGATGACGTCCCTCGAACTCCGCTCCAGCCGAGTGTTGAGGGAGAGTTTCGTCAGCATGATGGCGTGGTGACGATGTTGATGTTCTACCGACGTAGGGCTTCGCCTAAGCATCACTACAGTATTATCGAGGTGGACTATGGTGGAGGTGGGCACCGCACACGGCTAAAAGATCAAACAGATAAATTGTTGTGTCTCTAGGGTGCCCCCTGCCCCCGTATGTAAAGGAGCAAGGGGAAGGCCAGCCGGCCCTCTATGGTGCGCCCCCAAGAGGGGAATCCTACTAGGACTCCAAGTCCTAGTAGGTTTCCACCAAAAGGGACAGAGGGGGAAGGAAGGAGAGGGAGAGGGAGAAGGAAAGGGGGGCGCCGCCCCCCTCTCCTAGTCCAATTCGGACCAGAGGGGGAGGGGGCGCGTGGCCTGCCCTGGCCGCCCCTCTCTCTCTCTCTCCACTAAGGCCCATCGAGGCCCATTAGTTCCCTCGGGGGTTCCCTCCGGCACTCCGGTTTTATCCGAAACTACCCGGAACACTTCCGGTGTCCGAATATAGTCGCCCAATATATCAATATTTATGTCTCGACCATTTTGAGACTCCTCGTCATGTCCGTGATCACATCCGAGACTCCGAACAACCTTAGGTACATCAAAACATATAAACTCGTAATAAAATTGTCATCGTAACATTAAGCGTGCGGACCCTACGGGTTCGAGAACTATTTAGACATGACCGAGACACGTCTCCGGTCAATAACCAATAGCGGAACCTGGATGCTTATATTGGCTCCCACATATTCTACGAAGATCTTTATCAGTCAAACCGCATAAGAACATACGTTGTTCCCTTTGTCATCGGTATGTTACTTGCCTGAGATTCGATCGTCGGTATCTCAATACCTAGTTCAAACTTGTTACCGACAAGTCTTTTTACTCGTTCCGTAATACATCATCATGCAACTAACTCATTAGTTGACATTCTTGCAAGGCTTAAGTGATGTGCATTACCGAGTGGGCCCAGAGATACCTCTCCGACAATTGGAGTGACAAATCCTAATCTCGAAATACGCCAACCCAACAAGTACCTTTGGAGACACCTGTAGAGCACATTTATAATCACCCAGTTACGTTGTGACGTTTGGTAGCACACAAAGTGTTCCTCCGGTAAACGGGAGTTGCATAATCTCATAGTCATAGGAACATGTATAACTCATGAAGAAAGCAATAGCAACATACTAAGCGATCGAGTGCTAAGCTAACGGAATGGGTCAAGTCAATCACATCATTCTCCTAAAGATGTGATCCCGTTAATCAAATGACAACTCATGTCAATGGCTAGGAAATATAACCATCTTTGATCAACGAGCTAGTCATGTAGAGGCATACTAGTGACATTCTGTTTGTCTATGTATTCACACAAGTATTATGTTTCCGATTAATACAGTTCTAGCATGAATAATAAACATTTATCATGATATAAAGAAATAAATAATAACTTTATTATTGCCTCTATGGCATATTTCCTTCAGTCTCCCACTTGCACTAGAGTCAATAATCTAGATTTCACAGTAATGATTCTAACACCCATGGAGCCTTGGTGTTGATCATGTTTTGCTCGTGGAAGAGGCTTAGTCAACGGGTCTGCAACATTCAGATCCGTATGTATCTTGCAAATTTCTATGTCTCCCACCTGGACTAGATCCCGGATGGAGTTGAAGCGTCTCTTGATATGCTTGGTTCTCTTGTGAAATCTGGATTCCTTTGCCAAGGCAATTGCACCAGTATTGTCACAAAAGATTTTCATTGGACCCGATGCACTAGGTATGACACCTAGATCGGATATGAACTCCTTCATCCAGATTCCTTCATTTGCTGCTTCCGAAGCAGCTATGTACTCCGCTTCACACGTAGATCCCGCCATGGCGCTTTGTTTAGAACTGCACCAACTGACAGCTCCACCGTTCAATGTAAACACGTATCCATTTAGAATCGTCCGGATCAGTGTCAAAGCTTGCATCAACGTAATCATTTACGATGAGCTCTTTGTCACCTCCATAAACAAGAAACATATCCTTAGTCCTTTTCAGGTACTTCAGGATGTTCTTGACCGCTGTCCAGTGATCCACTCCTGGATTACTTTGGTACCTCCCTGCTAGACTTATAGCAAGGCACACATCAGGTCTGGTACACGGCATTGCATACATGATAGAGCCTATGGCTGAAGCATAGGGAACATCTTTCATTTTCTCTCTATCTTCTGCAGTGGTCGGGCATTGAGTCTTACTCAACTTCACACCTTGTAACACAGGCAAGAACCCTTTCTTTGCTTGATCCATTTTGAACTTCTTCAAAACTTTGTCAAGGTATGTGCTTTGTGAAAGTCCAATTAAGTGTCTTGATCTATCTCTATAGATCTTGATGCCCAATATGTAAGCAGCTTCACCGAGGTCTTTCAACGAAAAACTCTTATTCAAGTATCCCTTTATGCTATCCAGAAATTCCATATCATTTCCAATCAGCAATATGTCATCCACAAATAATATCAGAAATGCTACAGAGCACCCACTCACTTTCTTGTAAATACAGGCTTCTCCAAAAGTCTGTACAAAATCAAATGCTTTGATCACACTAACAAAGCGTTTATTCCAACTCCGAGAGGCTTGCACCAGTCCATAAATGGATCGCTGGAGCTTGCACACTTTGTTAGCTCCCTTTGGATCGACAAAACCTTCTGGTTGCATCATATACAACTCTTCTTCCAGAAATCCATTCAGGAATGCAGTTTTGACATCCATCTAGCAAATTTCATAATCATAAAATGCGGCAATTGCTAACATGATTCAGACAGACTTAATCATCGCTACGGGTGAGAAGGTCTCATCGTAGTCAATCCCTTGAACTTGTCGAAAACCTTTCGCAACAAGTCGAGCTTTGTAGACCGTAACATTACGTCAGCGTCAGTCTTCTTCTTGAAGATCCATTTATTCTCAATTGCTTGCCGATCATCGGGCAAGTCAACCAAAGTCCACACTTTGTTCTCATACATGGATCCCATCTCAGATTTCATGGCTTCAAGCCATTTTGCGGAATCTGGGCTCACCATCACTTCTTCATAGTTTGTAGGTTCATCATGATCTAGTAGCATGATTTCCAGAACAGGAATACCGTACCACTCTGGTGCGGATCTTACTCTGGTTGATCTACGAGGTTCAGTAACAACTTGATCTGAAGTTTCATGATCATCATCATTAACTTTCTCACTAATTGGTGTAGGTGTCACAGAAACCGGTTTCTGTGATGAACTACTTTCCAATAAGGGAGCAGGTATAGTTACCTCATCAAGTTCTACTTTCCTCCCACTCACTTCTTTCGAGAGAAACTCCTCTAGAAAGGATCCATTCTTAGCAACGAATGTCTTGCCTTCGGATCTGTGATAGAAGGTGTACCCAACAGTCTCCTTTCGGTATCCTATGAAGACACATTTCTCTGATTTGGGTTCGAGCTTATCAGGTTGAAGCTTTTTCACATAAGCATCGCAGCCCCAAACTTTAAGAAACGACAACTTTGGTTTCTTGCCAAACCACAGTTCATAAGGCGTCGTCTCAACGGATTTCGATGGTGACCTATTTAACATGAATGCGGCCGTCTCTAAAGCATAACCCCAAAATCATAGCGGTAAATCAGTAAGAGACATCATAGATCGCACCATATCTAGTAAAGTACGATTACGACGTTCGGACACACCATTATGCTGTGTTGTTCCGGGTGGCGTGAGTTGCGAAACTATTCCGCATTGTTTCAAATGTAGACCAAACTCGTAACTCAAATATTCTCCTCCACGATCAGATCGTAGAAACTTTATTTTCTTGTTACGATGATTTTCAACTTCACTCTGAAATTCTTTGAACTTTTCAAATGTTTCAGACTTATGCTTCATTAAGTAGATATACCCATATCTGTTTAAATCATATGTGAAGGTGAGAAAATAACGATATCCGCCACGAGCCTCAACATTCATCAGACCACATACATCTGTATGTATGATTTCCAACAAATCTGTTGCTCTCTCCATAGTACCGAAGAACGGCGTTTAGTCATCTTGCCCATGAGGCACGGTTCGCAAGTACTAAGTGATTCATAATCAAGTGGTTCCAAAAGTCCATCAGTATGGAGTTTCTTCATGCGCTTTACACCGATATGACCTAAACGGCAGTGCCATAAATAAGTTGCACTATCATTATCAACTCTGCATCTTTTGGCTTCAACATTATGAATATGTGTATCACTACTATCGAGATTCATCAAAAATAGACCACTCTTCAAGGGTGCATGACCATAAAAGATATTACTCATATAAATAGAACAACCATTATTCTCTGATTTAATGAATAACCGTCTCGCATCAAACAAGATCCAGATATAATGTTCATGCTCAACGCTGGCACCAAATAACAATTATTTAGGTCAACTAATCCCGAAGGTAGATGTAGAGGTAGCGTGCCGACCACGATCACATCGACTTTGGAACCATTACCCACGCGCATCGTCACCTCATCCTTGGCCAGTGTTCGCTTAATCCGTAGTCCCTGTTTCGAGTTGCAAATATTAGCAACAGAACCAGTATCAAATACCTAGGTGCTACTGCGACTTCTAGTAAGGTACACATCAATAACATGTATATCACATATACCTTTATTCACCTTGACATCCTTCTTATCCGCCAAATATTTGGGGCAGTTCCGCTTCCAGTGACAAGTCTGCTTGCAGTAGAAGCACTCAGTTTCAGGCTTAGGTCCAGACTTGGGTTTCTTCTCCTGAGCAGCAACTTGCTTGATGTTCTTCTTGAAGTTCCCCTTCTTCTTCCCTTTGCCCTTTTTCTTGAAACTAGTGGTCTTGTTGACCATCAACACTTGATGCTCCTTCTTGATTTCTAGCTCCGCAGCCTTTAGCATTGCGAAGAGCTCGGGAATCGTCTTATCCATCCCTTGCATGTTATAGTTCATCACGAAGCTCTTGTAGCTTGGTGGCAGTGATTGGAGAATTCTGTCAATGACGCTATCATCCGGAATATTAACTCCCAGTTGAATCAAGTGATTATTATACCCAGACATCTTGAGTATATGCTCACTGGTAGAACTATTCTCCTCCATCTTGCAGCTATAGAACTTATTGGAGACTTCATATCTCTCAATCCGGGCATTTGCTTGAAATATTAACTTCAACTCCTGGAACATCTCATATGCTCCATGACGTTCAAAATGTCATTGAAGTCCCAGTTCTAAGCCGTAAAGCATGGCACACTGAACTATTGAATAGTCATCAGCTTTGCTCTGCCAGACGTTCATAACATCTGGTGTTGCTCCTGCAGCAGGCCTGGCACCCAGCGGTGCTTCCAGGACATAATTCTTCTATGCAGCAATGAGGATAATCCTCAAATTACGGACGCAGTCCGTGTAATTGCTACCATCATCTTTCAACTTTGCTTTCTCAAGGAACGCATTAAAATTCAACGGAACAACAGCACGGGCCATCTATCTACAAACAACATAGACAAGCAAGATACTATCAGGTACTAAGTTCATGATAAATTTAAGTTCAATTAATCATATTACTTTAGAACTCCCACTTAGAAAGACATCCCTCTAATCCTCTAAGTGATCACGTGATCCAAATCAACTAAACCATAACCGATCATCACGTGAAATGGAGTAGCTTTCAATGGTGAACATCAATATGTTGATCATATCTACTATATGATTCACGCTCGACCTTTCGGTCTCAGTGTTCCGAGGCCATATATGCATATGCTAGGCTTGTCAAGTTTAACCTGAGTATTCTGCGTGTGCAAAACTGGCTTGCACTCATTGTAGATGGACGTAGAGCTTATCACACCCGATCATCACGTGGTGTCTGAGCACAACAAACTTTGGCAACGGTGCATACTCAGGGAGAACACTTTTATCTTGAAATTTAGTGAGAGATCATCTTATAATGCTACCATCAATCAAAGCAAGATAAGATGCATAAAAGATAAACATCACATGCAATCAATATAAGTGATATGATATGGCCATCATCATCTTGTGCTTGTGATCTCCATCTCCGAAGCACCATCATGATCACCATCGTCACCGGCGCGACACCTTGATCTCCATCGTAGCATCGTTGTCGTCTCGCCAATCTTATGCTTCAACGTCTATCGCTACCGCTTAGTGAAAAAGTAAAGCATTACAGGGCGATTGCATTGCATATAATAAAGCGACAACCATATGGCTCCTGCCAGTTGCCGATAACTTGGTTAGAAAACATGATCATCTCATACAATAAAATTTAGCATCATGTCTTGACCATATCACCTCACAACATGCCCTGCAAAAACAAGTTAGACGTCCTCTACTTTGTTGTTGCAAGTTTTACGTGGCTGCTACGGGCTTAGCAAGAACTGTTCTTACCTACGCATCAAAACCACAACGATAGTTTGTCAAGTTGGTGTTGTCTTAACCTTCGCAAGGACCGTGCGTAGCCACACTCAGTTCAACTAAAGTTGGAGAAACTGACACCCGCCAGCCACCTGTGTGCAAAGCAGGTCGGTAGAACCAGCCTCGCGTAAGCGTACGCGTAATGTCGGTCCGGGCCGCTTCATCCAACAATACCGCCGAACCAAAGTATGACATGTTGGTAAGCAGTATGACTTATATCGCCCACAACTCACTTGTGTCCTACTCGTGCATATAACATCAACGCATAAAACCAGGCTCGGATGCCACTGTTGGGGAACGTAGTAATTTCAAAAAATTTCCTATGCACACGCAAGATCATGGTGATGCATAGCAACGAGAGGGGAGAGTGTTGTCTACGTACCCTCGTAGACTGAAAGTGGAAGCGTTAGCACAATTGGGTTGATGTAGTCGTATGTCTTCACGATCCGACCGATCAAGTACCGAATGCACAGCACCTCCGAGTTCAGGACACGTTCAGCCCGATGACGTCCCTCGAACTTCGATCCAGCCGAGTATTGAGGGAGAGTTTCGTCAGCATGATGGCGTGGTGACGATGTTGATGTTCTACCGATGCAGGGCTTTGCCTATGCATCGCTACAGTATTATCGAGGTGGACTATGGTGGAGGGGGCACCGCACACGGCTAAAAGATGAAACAGATCAATTGTTGTGTCTCTAGGGTGCCCCCCTGCCCCCGTATATAAAGGAGCAAGGGGGAGGCCGGCCGGCCCTCTATGGCGCGCCCCCAAGAGGGGAATCCTACTAGGACTCCAAGTCCTAGTAGGTTTCCACCAAAAGGAAGAGAGGGGGAAGGAAGGAGAGGGAGAGGGAGAAGGAAAGGGGGGCGTCGCCCCCCCCCCCTCTCCTAGTCCAATTCGGACCAGAGGGGGAGGGGGCGCGCGGCCTGCCCTGGTCGCCCCTCTTTCTCTCCACTAAGGCCTATCGAGGCCCATTAGTTCCCTCGGGGGTTCTGATATCCCTCCGGCACTTCGGTTTTATCCGAAACTACCCGGAACACTTCCGGTGTCCGAATATAGTCGTCCAATATATCAATCTTTATGTCTCGACCATTTTGAGACTCCTCGTCATGTCCGTGATCACATCAGGGACTCCGAACAACCTTCGATACATCAAAACATATAAACTCATAATAAAACTGTCATCGTAACATTAAGCGTGCGGACCCTACGGGTTCGAGAACTATGTAGACATGACCGAGACACGTCTCCGGTCAATAACCAATAGCGGAACCTGGATGCTCATATTGGCTCCTACATATTCTACGAAGATCTTTATCGGTCAAACCGCATAACAGCATACGTTGTTCCCTTTGTCATCGGTATGTTACTTGCCCGAGATTCGATCGTCAGTATCTCAATACCTAGTTCAATCTCGTTACCGGCAAGTCTCTTTACTCATTCCGTAATACATCATCCCACAACTAACTCATTACTTGCAATGCTTGCAAGGCTTAAGTGATGTGTATTACCGAGAGGGCCCAGAGATACCTCTCCGATAATCGGAGTGACAAATCCTAATCTCGAAATATGCCAACCCAACAAGTACCTTCGGAGACACCTGTAGAGCACCTTTATAATCACCCAGTTACGTTGTGACATTTGGTAGCACACAAAGTGTTCCTCCGGTAAACGGGAGTTGCATAATCTCATAGTCATAGGAACATGTATAAGTCATGAAGAAAGCAATGGCAACATACTAAACGATCGTGTGCTAAGCTAACAGAATGGGTCATGTCAATCACATAATTCTCCTAATGATGTGATCCCGTTAATCAAATGACAACCCATGTCAATGTCTAGGAAACTTAACCATCTTCGATCAACGAGCTAGTCTAGTAGAGGCATACTAGTGACACTCTGTTTGTCTATGTATTCACACATGTATTATGTTTCCAGTTAATACAATTCTAGCATGAATAATAAACATTTATCATGATATAAGGAAATAAATAATAACTTTATTATTGCCTCTAGGGCATATTTCCTTCAGTAGCACGGGCGTCTCGGCCGTGAACCCTCTCAGTACTCCTGCCGAGTGGGTCTCACTTCTCGCTACCCCTGTAGCCCCGATGCTTCATCCTACCCCTGCCCCTGAGGGAGAGCCCTCGAGGTAGCGCCGTCGTGTTACCTTTAACCCGGAGGTTTCCTTTAACCATGTCAGTTCGGGATCCGAGACCGTTTCAGGGGAGGACGCCGCAGCACCAGCAGAGCAGTAGTATCTTTGAGTATTCGAAGTTGTCTGGATGATGTATGGATGTAGTCGTACGAGTCATGATGTTTCGTTGCATGTATGAGGGTAGTGAACCAGTCATGTTGTTTACTTTTCATGTATGAGTCTATGTATAATTATGTTGAGACTCTATTCGCTGCATTTTTTCGCTCTTCTGCTTTCTTCCGGGATTTGTCGCTGGCTTTTCCCCAATTTTATTCTTGGGTGTTTCTCATCTCGATTGTGTTGTCTTGGGAAAAATTCACAATAGGATGACACGGGGAGGCAGCAGTAGCAACGTTCGTGAGGGAACTCCTGTTCGTCGTTCCGCACGACAGGCATGACATTCTCCCGAGCCGTACGTTCAGCCACCACCTCCACCGCCTGATCCTCCCTCCAGCGAGCAAATTCTGCGTATGTTTGAAGAGAAAAGAAACAATGATTTGATTGAAATATTGAGAAGTGTTCAAGCTATGGTTGGACAGAATGGAAATCAGAATGGTCATCACTCAAAGTTGTCAGATTTTCAGAGGACCAATCCACCCAGCTTCAGTCAGATTATTGACCCATTGGATGCAGACGATTGGTTGCGCACAATGGAGAAAAAGCTTGAGATTGCTCGTACTGAAGGAAATGATAAATTTCCCTTTGCCACCCATTATCTTGAGGGCGCAGCTGCCATATGGCGGGAAAATACAAAGGCCATGTGGCCGGCTGATGAGGAAATCACTTGGGAAAAGTTTAAGGATCGATTCCGAAAATATCATATCCCTACTGGAGTTATGAAGACTAAGCAGCGTGAATTTCTCGCACTCATCCAAGGAAATCAGTCTGTGGCAGAATATTTGCAAAATTTCAATCATCTGGCCCGTTACTCTCTTCATGACGTGGCCACCGAAGAAAGAAGAATTGACAGATTTCTTGGAGGTCTTAATCTACAACTCCTGTGTACTCTTAGTATGATCGATTTCACAGACTTCCAAACTCTGGTGAACAAGGCTTTCATTGCTGAACGGAAGCACAAGCTTATAGCAGATAATAGGCCTGTTAACAACGACAACAAGCGAAAGTTTGAGCCAAAGAAGGATGGGCAACCAGTGCAAAAGGCTCGTACCTAGCAACAAACTCAGGTGGAATACAAGCCAAATTGGCAGCAGAATGTTAACAAGACCACCACTCAAGTCAAGAATATTGTGGCCAATCCAATGCATGAGGAGCGTCAGCGCAATAATTCTTGTTTCATTTGCGGGCAGCACGGACATTATGCCAAGCAGTGCCCCAAGAACAACAAGATGAATGCCCTAAGCAGGCCACAAGTCAACTTTATGGAGTCGTGGCCAAACCAGCAAAACTTCACCGGGCACGTGCATCATATCTCCACTGATGAAGCCCAAGAGAAGCCAGAAGTCGTCATTGGTATGTTTTCTGTTAATGACATACCTGCCATAATTTTGTTTGACTCTGGGGCTTCCCATTCTTTTATTTCTCGGAGTTTTGCTGCCCAAAACAATTTTCCTTGCGCAATTTTGGGCAAAAATATGCTGGTACAAACCCCGGGATCTATAATCAAGAGTAATCTGGTCTGCCGTGATCTGGAGATCAATATCAACGGGGTCTACTTTCCAACATCTCTGATAATAATTGAGTCTGAAAAGTTGGATATTATATTGGGTATGAATTGGTTGACCCGATATCAAGTTTGCACAAACTGTGCAACCCGAGAAGTCACTTTGACCGGTCTGAATGGGCAACTTACCAAGTTCTACGCTCGCAAGAATATACCCAAGCCTGAACTAAGTTTGCACCGCTGTGGCTGAATTGGAATTTATCCCTGTGGTCAGTGAGTACCCTGATGTGTTTCCGGAAGAACTGCCAGGCATGCCACCAGATCGGTAACTGGAGTTTGCCATAGATCTTGTGCCCGGAACCGCACCGTTATTCAAGAAGTATTACCGGATACCCTCATCCGAATTAGTGGAGCTAAAGAAACAACTTGACGAATTACTCCAGAAAGGTTATATTCGTCCCAGCTCTTCACCATGGGGATCACCTGCAATTTTCGTGGGCAAAAAGGATGGTAGTCTCCGTATGTGCATAGATTACCGCCAGCTGAATGAGGTCACCATAAAAAATAAATACCCGCTGCCAAGGATTGATGATCTATTTGACCAGCTCAGTGGGGCTAAGGTATTCTCTAAAATCGATTTACGGACTGGATATCATCAGCTCAAGATTAAAAAGGAAGATATTCCTAAGACCGCATTCACTACTCGGTACGGTCTTTACGAATATACTGTGATGTCCTTTGGTCTCACCAATGCCCCTGCTTTCTTCATGCATATGATGAACAAAGTATTTATGGACTTCCTCGACAAATTCGTGGTAGTCTTCATTGATGACATCCTCATTTACTCCAAGGGTGAAGAAGAACACAAGGATCACCTCCGAGCAGTACTACAACGGCTCTACGACCATCAGCTATACGCCAAGTTCAGTAAGTGCGAATTTTGGCTCAAGAAAGTTGGGTTTCTCGGACATGTACTATCCGCCGAAGGTATAGCCGTGGACCCGAGCAAAGTAAAGGATGTGCTCGATTGGGTACCGCCCACGACCGTAACACAGATCCGGAGTTTCCTCGGATTAGCTGGATACTATCGCCGTTTTATTGAAGGGTTTTCCAAAATTGCTAAACCCATGACGGAGCTGCTAAAAAAGGATACAAAGTTTAAGTGAACAGAGGATTGTGAGAAAAGTTTTAATGATCTGAAGATACGTCTGACAACCGCACCTGTATTGACTCTTCCAGACATTTCTCGCAGTTTTGATGTGTACTGCGACGCCTCCAGACAAGGTATCGGTTGCATGTTGATGCAAGACAACAAGATAGTAGCATATGCATCGCGACAACTACGACCCCATGAGGGAAATTATCCTACTCATGATTTGGAATTGGCTGCAATGGTTCATGAATTAAAAATTTGGAGACACTACCTCATTGGAAAAGGGTGCCAAATTTTTACCGACCACAAAAGCCTCAAGTACATCTTCACTCAGCCAGATTTAAATCTCCGTCAGCAAAGATGGTTAGAGTTAGTCAAGGACTATGACCTTGGAATAAATTACCATCCAGGCAAGGCCAACGTTGTTGCTGATGCGCTCAGTCGAAAGCCTGTCAGCTTAAATGTCATGTTAAAATCATTGCCTACCGAACTTCAAGAGGAGATCGCTCAGCTCAACTTGGTCATCGTAGATGCTGGCCTCGCTAATATTTTGGAAGTTACCCCCACACTTGAGATGGAGATCCGCAAGGCCCAGCCAGCTGACACCAATCTACAAAGACGTGCCGAGGGCCAGATGGCAAAGCAGGCCTCTGACTTCTCCAAGGACAAATTCGGTACCCTCCGATTCTGTGGAAGCATTTGTGTGTCAAATCAACCGGACTTGAAAAAGAAAATCCTGTCAGAAGCCCATGAATCCGCATATTCCATTCACCCGGGAGGTACGAAAATGTATGAGGATCTCAGACAAATATTCTGGTGGGAGGGAATGAAGAAAGACATTGCCTATTTCGTAGCCTGTTGCGACATATGTAACAAGGTGAAAGCTGATCATCAGAAGCCAGCCGGACTTCTCCAACCGCTGCCAGTTTCATAGTGGAAATGGGATGACGTTTGCATGGATTTTATCACAGGATTGCCTAGGACTCTGCGAGGCAAGGATGCAATCTGGGTTATAATAGACACCCTAACCAAGGTTGCTCACTTCATTCCGATCAGCACCAAATACAAGGCCAATGCACTTGCACGGCTGTATGTGTCCAGAATAGTCAGTCTGCACGGAGTACCCCGAACTATCACTTTCGACCGAGGTTCTTTGTTTACCTCCGCTTTTTGTTCCCGTCTCCATCAAGCCTTGGGGACCGCACTGAAGTATAGTACTGCCTATCACCCTCAGACAGATGGACAGACAGAGCGGGTAAATCAAATACTCAAAGATACGTTGCGAGCCTGTGTGCTAGCCAAAGGCGCTAATCGGGAAGACTGCTTGTCGTATGCCGAGTTCTCTTATAACAACAATTTCCAGACCAGTCTAAAGATGTCACCATACGAAGCTCTGTATGGCCGTAAGTGCCGCACTCCTCTAAATTGGCCTCAGACTGAAGATAGCTGTATCTTCGGAACGAATCTCATGCTGGAAGCTGAGAAACAAGTTAGGGAAATCCGAGACAGGCTGCAATTGGCCAAATCTCGATAGAAGAGTTATTATGATGCAAAGCATCGACAGGTCAGTTTTGAACCCGGAGAACACGTATACCTCCGAGTCACTCCTATGAAAGGAGTCAAGAGATTTCAGACTCGTGGAAAGCTGGCACCTAGATTCATTGGTCCATTCCCGATTATGTCTCGAGTGGGTACGGTTGCATATCAACTGGAACTACCCCCGAAATTGGCTGACATACACAACGTGTTCCATGTTTCGCAATTGAGACGATGCATATCCCCGCCTGAGAAAAGGAATGCAATGGCTGAGATAGAATTGGCAAAAGATTTAACTTATGAAGAGAGACCGTTCAAAATTTTGGATCAGATGGAAAGGGTCACTCGCAGTAAAGTCAGAAAATTTTACAAGGTTCAGTGGGAGCATCACACAGAGTCAGAAGCAACTTGGGAGCAGGAAGAATTCCTTAGGGATCAGTATCCAAAGTGGTTTTCCCAAGCAACCGAATCTCGAGGACGAGATTCATTCTAAGTGGGGGAGGTTTGTGAGAGCCTGGTTTTTCCCTCTCTTATTTGCTTGATTTTTCATTTGAATTTTTTTGAAACTTGGAGTTCTTGAATCTTTTCATATGGACTTAAACACTTGGGCATCCTTGGCTTTCACCCAAGTGCTTCACTTCCCTCCTAAATCATCATTTAACTTCTGACCCACCCCAAAATAATCTTTGAAATATTTTTCTTAAATGAAAAATATTCATTTTCTCTCAAAAACCCTAGCCAGATCTGTTTGCTTCAAAGCAACCCCAATTTTTATGGCTCAGAAAAATCTAAGATAATTCAAAAATATTCTGTGAACCCTAGGGCACCTTCTTGAGCAAAAATATTTCATCACTTTTTGGAATATTTTTGCTACAGAAAATCTTTTCTGTTCCGGACAGAAATGGTGGTTTCTACAGCAACTACCATTTTACTTGCTCCATTTGACCTGAAATTTCTTGTGCATCTTTACCTTAGTAACTTATAACTAGCCTCCAAAGCACAACTTCAATCTCCCAGCCGTTTGTCCACAGTAACTGTTCAAAGTTACTGGTCAGAAACTTACCTGGCTTGTAAAATCCTCTCTACTGCACCTGGATCCAAACCAAACCGTGGTAAACTTTAAAACCACCACGACCAACATGCCAGACATGATTTTTGGACGAAGGCCGAACTAAGGAGAGAGATCGCGCGGTGACCACTCGTGTCCACGATGCCAGGCATGCGTGTCGACGCGCTCTGGATGCCGCCGAACGCTCTGTTGCGCGTGCTCGCTTCCCTCGCCTGCCCGAGCGTGCCAAACTGCGCCCCCATCATCGTCTCGAAGTCCTTAACTCCTCCCTGGCGCTCGCCGATGCCAGAGCTTGCTGCAGCGAGCACGGGCACGGTCAGGATAATGCCACAGTGCGCTCTGCACTATGCTCGTCGCCTTCCTCTTGATCCTATGCTCGTCTCCGTCCGCCCATAGTGGCCGCTTGACCTCCGTCGCCTTCTCCCCCTCTCACTGACGCCGCTCATCGCCGAGCGACGTGGACAGGTGTCCACCGGCGGAGCCCGAAGCCCCCTCGCTGCTCACCTATAAATAAGGCCACCCCAGTCTCCTCGAGCCCCATCCAGCACTCCCACACACTCCACGACTGCGTAGGAAGCCGTAGCCCGGCCAGGCAGGCCACGGCCGCCATCCCGAGCTCGAGCTCGCCGGCGATCCCCTCTGGAAGCCGCAGGAGCTCTAGCCCCTCCCAGGCCAGGGAAACTCCTCCAGGGCTTCCGCCTCTCTCCGGTGAGGTCGTCTCGCCCGCTTGGAGCCCCTAGAGTGGCCTCCGTTCGCCGTCTTCCTCAACTCCGGCAACCTCCGCATTCTGCCTCCGCTTGCGAGCTTGTTTCCGACGCCGTCCGACCACCCCTAGCCACGCTACGGGTACGGGCAGGTGCACCATCATCCCCTCTCTCTATCCCTCCCTCTCGTCTGGGCCAAGGAGCGCTCGTCGCCGGCGACAGCTCCGGCGAAGCCGCGGCCTCCTCTGTTTCTTTCTCCCCCTCCCCCACCTGACTAGCGGGGCCCGTTAGTCAGCCACTCTATACGCGCGCGAAGCGGTACGAGTGGTGGCGCCCCTGGGCTTTATGCCTTCGACGTCACCCCCAGTCTGTTTCTTTTTATTCAAATTCATTTAAATTTACAGAACACTTGAAACAGTTATAACTCTTCAACCATAAGTCCAAATGAATTGATTCTTTTTGCATTGTGTTCTTTGATAAGAAATCTAGCAACTCACCAAAAATGAGATTTTTCTGAGCTGTTTAGAATTTCTGGTAATTTTCAGAAGTGTTCTTGATATTTTCTTTTTGTGTTTAAATTTATTTTCAGAGGGTGAGGCTTGTCTTGAGGATCACCAGAAGGCTTGTGAACCTCATCTGCACTAAGGCAAGCCACAACAACATTTTCATGGTGTCATTTCAATATTTGTGATTTTCTTACTTGAATGAAATGATCAGTCCATGCATTTAAATAATTATTGAGTTAATTGTATTCTGTTAAATATTGGTTAGTTGTTATGCTTGATTTACATAATGATTGAAACTAGTTTAGTAGATAAAGCAAGTTAAGATTTATTTGGTGATGTTAGAAATAATTTTGTTATGCATGTTAGTAATTATTTAAAGCTTTGTTCTTGCCTTCATAAATTGATAAGAATTTGTTAGAAAGTATTCTGTTATATGGATGACATCAGTCATTTTTATCATTATATGATGCATGTGTTGTTTTGCATTTCATGGCATGCTATGACATCGGTCATTTTTAGTTTAAAGTTGAACCTGAATATAACTCAACTTGAATATACCGTTGACTGGGTCATGGTGCCGCTTAATCGAGTTTCTAGTACAACCACATTTGCCGTGGGAAGGCCTTGATTCGGTCCATTGACATGGCCTCTGGTCGGTGCCTCCAACTAGGGAAGGTTATGCCGTGTTTGCCCGGCCCCGGTAAGCAGGCATAATCTTGTGTGCTCGTTGATGAGATTATGGTGCCGAGTCCCCGAGTGGGAGTCTTTTGACCACGACGGTGGTCGGGGTGTCTTTGGTAGACACGGGGCCACCCAGGACCAGCCCGTTGGGGGTTTGGGTCGGAGTGGCCGGGAGAGTGTTGTGGCAATGGAAGGGTTTTGTCAGAATGTCGTTGGTCCACCAGAATGGGAGTGCGAGGCCATGGGTTCCGTGGTGTGGGTACAGTGTGCTACCTCTGCAGAGTGTGTAATCTATCGATAGCCGAGTCCACGGTCACGGACACCTCGTAGTAGGTCCCACCATGAGTCAACATTTAATAAAAAAATTGCACACTAAGCTATGAACTTTGCATTGTTGATGGATGGCAGAAAGGCCATCGAGGCATTTGGGACCAAACGATGGCCGTGGTTGTGATCGCCGTAAGGATCACGAGTTGTTCTTGAGAAAGACCACTTTGGTGGTTTGTTTGTGATCCAGAGATGATCACAGTTGGTAAGCTGTCCCGAGGGACGTTCGAGCATGATCACAGCATGTTGACATATAGTGTTGCATTATTAATAATTGGTTAAATATCATGATATTGTTTGTCATTATGATTATGCCTATTGTAAGCTTGCAAGTACATTCAATGTACTGACCTGGCGTGTCATGCCAGATTTCAGGAAAGTATCGTTGGAAAGGAGCGATGTTCGAGTATAGATCGTGTCCACATCAGTGTCCCTGTGATATGGAGCTTCCGCCATGACGTTATTCCGCTGCCACGTAGTTGTTCGTATCGAGGCCCCTTTATGTTCACTAAATAATGTACATATTGTTCAGCCGCACCGAGTGTGCCGCTTGGCCTCGACAGCTGTTGTAATGTAAACTCTGTTCCGCTAGCATCAATAAAGCGGTTGTTTTTCTGTACCAAGATGTTGTGTGTTTCCAGAAGACATGGTCTCTGGGCTGGCAATGCATGGTAAACCGGTCGCTCTGAGCCGGGGTGCCACAATAGTGATGTTCACCATTGAAACTACTCCATCTCACATGATGATCGGACATGGTTTAGTTGATTTGGATCACGTGATCACTTAGAGGATTAGAGGGATGTCTATCTAAGTGGGAGTTCTTAAGTAATATGATTAATTGAACTTAAATTTATCATGAACTTAGTACCTGATAGTATTTTGCTTGTCTATGTTGATTGTAGATAGATGGCCCGTGTTGTTGTTCCATTGAATTTTAATGTGTTCCTTGAGAAAGCAAAGTTGAAAGATGATGGTAGCAATTACACGGACTGGGTCCGTAACTTGAGGATTATCCTCATTGTTGCACAGAAGAATTGCGTCCTGGAAGCACCGCCAGGTGCCAAACCTGCTGCAGGAGCAACACCAAATGTGATGAACGTCTGGTAGAGCAAAGCTGATGACTACTCGATAGTTCAGTGTGCCATGCTTTACTGCTTAGAACCGGGACTTCAACGACATTTTGAACGTCATGGAGCATATGAGATGTTCCAGGAGTTGAAGTTAATATTTCAAGCAAATGCCCGGATTGAGAGATATGAAGTCTCCAGTAAGTTCTACAACTGTAAGATGGAGGAGAATAGTTCTGTCAGTGAGCATATACTCAGAATGTCTGGATATAACAATCACTTGATTCAACTGGGAGTTAATCTTGCGGATGATAGCGTCATTGAAAGAATTCTTCAATCACTGCCACCAAGCTACAAGAGCTTCGTGATGAACTATAACATGCAAGGGATGGATAAGACGATTCACGAGCTCTTCGCAATGCTAAAGGCTGCAGAGGTAGAAATCAAGAAGGAGCATCAAGTGTTGATGGTCAACAAGACCACCAGTTTCAAGAAAAAGGGCAAAGGGAAGAAGAAGGGGAACTTCAAGAAGAACAACAAACAAGTTGCTGCTCAAGAGAAGAAACCCAAGTCTGGACCTAAGCCTGAGCCTGAGTGCTTCTACTGCAAGCAGACTGGTCACTGGAAGCGGAACTGTCCCAAGTATTTGGCGGATAAGAAGGATGTCAAGGTGAACAAAGGTATATGTGATATACATGTTATTGATGTGTACCTTACTAATGCTCGCAGTAGCACCTGGGTATTTGATACTGGTTCTGTTGCTAATATTTGCAACTCGAAACAGGGACTATAGATTAAGCAAAGAATGGCTAAGGGCGAGGTGACGATGCGCGTGGGAAATGGTTCCAAAGTCGATGTGATCGCGGTCGGCACGCTACCTCTACATCTACCTTCGGGATTAGTTTTAGACCTGAATAATTGTTATTTGGTGCCAACGTTGAGCATGAACATTATATCTGGATCTTGTTTGATGCGAGACGGTTATTCATTTAAATCAGAGAATAATGGTTGTTCTATTTATATGAGTAATATCTTTTATGGTAATGCACCCTTGAAGAGTGGTCTATTTTGTTGAATCTCGATAGTAGTGATACACATATTCATAATATTGAAGCCAAAAGATGCAGAGTTGACAATGATAGTGCAACTTATTTGTGGCACTGTCGTTTAGGTCATATTGGTGTAAAGCGCATCAAGAAACTCCATACTGATGGACTTTTGGAACCACTTGATTATGAATCACTTGGTACTTGCGAACCATGCCTCATGGGCAAGATGACTAAAACGCCGTTCTCCGGAACTATGGAGCAAGCAACAGATTTATTGGAAATCATACATACATATGTATGTGGTCCGATGAATATTGAGGCTCGCGGCGGTTATCGTTATTTTCTCACCTTCACAGATGATTTAAGTAGATATGGGTATATCTACTTAATGAAACATAAGTTTGAAACATTTGAAAAGTTCAAAGAATTTCAGAGTGAAGTTGAAAATCATCGTAAGAAGAAAATAAAGTTTCTATGATCTGATCTTGGAGGAGAATATTTGAGTTACGAGTTTGGTCTTCATTTGAAACAATGCGGAATAGTTTCGAAACTCACGCCACCCGAAACACCACAGCGAAATGGTGTGTCCGGACGTCGTAATCGTACTTTACTAGATATGGTGGATCTATGATGTCTCTTACCGATTTACTGCTATCGTTTTGGGGTTATGCTTTAGAGACGGCCGCATTCATGTTAAATAGGACACCATCTAAATCCGTTGATACGACACCTTATGAACTATGGTTTGGCAAGAAACCAAAGTTATTGTTTCTTAAAGTTTGGGGTTGCGATGCTTATGTGAAAAAGCTTCAACCTGATAAGCTCGAACCCAAATCGGAAAAATGTGTCTTCATAGGATACCCAAAAGAGACTGTTGGGTACACCTTCTATCACAGATCCGAAGGCAAGACTTTTGTTGCTAAATTTGGAATCTTTCTAGAGAAGGAGTTTCTCTCGAAAGAAGTGAGTGGGAGGAAAGTAGAACTTGATGACGTAACTGTACCTGCTCCCTTATTGGAAAGTAGTTCATCGCAGAAACCGGTTCCTGTGACACCTACACCAATTAGTGAGGAAGCTAATGATGATGATCATGAAACTTCAGATCAAGTTGTTACTGAACTTCGTAGGTCAACCAGAGTAAGATCCGCACCAGAGTGGTACGGTAATCCTGTTCTAGAGGTTATGTTATTAGACCACGACGAACCTACGAACTATGAAGAAGCGATGGTGAGCCCAGATTCCACAAAATGGCTTGAGGCCATGAAATCTGAGATGGGATCCATGTATGAGAATAAAGTGTGGACTTTGGTTGACTTGCCCGATGATCGGCAAGCCATTGAGAATAAATGGATCTTCAAGAAAAAGACTCACGCTGACAGTAATGTTACTGTCTACAAAGCACGACTTGTTGCGAAAGGTTTTCGACAAGATCAAGGGATTGACTACGATGAGACTTTCTCACCCGTAGCGATGCTTAAGTCTGTCCGAATCATGTTAGCAATTGCTGCATTTTATGATTATGAAATTTGGCAGATGGATGTCAAATCTGCATTCCTGAATGGATTTCTGGAAGAAGAGTTATATATGATGCAGCCAAAGGGTTTTGTCGATCCAAAGGGAGCTAACAAAGTGTGCAAGCTCCAGCGATCCATTTATGGACTGGTGCAAGCCTCCCGAGGTTGGAATAAACACTTTCATAGTGTGATCAAAGCATTTTTTATACAGACTTTTGGAGAAGCCTGTATTTACAAGAAAGGGAGTGGGAGCTCTGTAGCATTTCTGATATTATATGTGGATGTCATATTGCTGATTGGAAATGATATAGAATTTCTGGATAGCATAAAGGGATACTTGAATAAGAGTTTTTGAATGAAGGACCTCGGTGAAGCTGCTTACATATTGGGCATCAAGATCTATAGAGATAGATCAAGACGCTTAATTGGACTTTCACAAAGCACATACCTTGACAAAGTTTTGAAGAAGTTCACAATGGATCAAGCAAAGAAAGTGTTATTGCCTGTGTTACAAGGTGTGAAGTTGAGTAAGACTCAATGCCCGACCACTGCAGAAGATAGAGAGAAGATGAAAGATGTTCCCTATGCTTTAGCCATAGGCTCTATCATGTATGCAATGCTGTGTACCAGACCTGATGTGTGCCTTGCTATAAGTTTGGCAGGGAGGTACCAAAGTAATCTGGGGGTGGATCACCGGACAGCGGTCAAGAACATCCTGAAATACCTGAAAAGGACTAAGGACATGTTTCTCATTTATCGAGGTGACAAAGAGCTCATCGTAAATGGTTACGTTGATGCAATCTTTGACACTGATCCGGACGATTCCAAATCGCAAACCGGATACGTGTTTATATTGAATGGTGGAGCTGTCAGTTGGTGCAGTTCTAAACAAAGCGTCGTGGCGGGATCTACGTGTGAAGCGGAGTACATAGCTGCTTCGGAAGCAGCAAATGAAGGAATCTGGATGAAGGAGTTCATATCCGATCTAGGTGTCATACCTAGTGCATCGGGTCCAATGAAAATCTTTTGTGACAATACTGGTGCAATTGCCTTGGCAAAGGAATCCAGATTTCACAAGAGAACCAAGCATATCAAGAGACGCTTCAACTCCATCCGGGATCTAGTCCAGGTGGGAGACATAGAAATTTGCAAGATACATACGGATCTGAATGTTGCAGACCCGTTGACTAAGCCTCTTCCACGAGCAAAACATGATCAACACCAAGGCTCCATGGGTGTTAGAATCATTACTGTGAAATCTAGATTATTGACTCTAGTGCAAGTGGGAGACTGAAGGAAATATGCCATAGAGGCAATAATAAAGTTATTATTTATTTCTTTATATCATGATAAATGTTTATTATTCATGCTAGAACTGTATTAATCGGAAACATAATACTTGTGTGAATACATAGACAAACAGAATGTCACTAGTATGCCTCTACATGACTAGCTCGTTGATCAAAGATGGTTATATTTCCTAGCCATTGACATGAGTTGTCATTTGATTAACGGGATCACATCTTTAGGAGAATGATGTGATTGACTTGACCCATTCCGTTAGCTTAGCACTCGATCGCTTAGTATGTTGCTATTGCTTTCTTCATGAGTTATACATGTTCCTATGACTATGAGATTATGCAACTCCCGTTTACCGGAGGAACACTTTGTGTGCTACCAAACGTCACAACGTAACTGGGTGATTATAAATGTGCTCTACAGGTGTCTCCAAAGGTACTTGTTGGGTTGGCGTATTTCGAGATTAGGATTTGTCACTCCAATTGTCGGAGAGGTATCTCTGGGCCCACTCGGTAATGCACATCACTTAAGCCTTGCAAGAATGTCAACTAATGAGTTAGTTGCATGATGATGTATTACGGAACGAGTAAAAAGACTTGTCGGTAACAAGTTTGAACTAGGTATTGAGATACCGACGATCGAATCTCAGGCAAGTAACATACCGATGACAAAGGGAACAACGTATGTTCTTATGCGGTTTGACCGATAAAGATCTTCGTAGAATATGTGGGAGCCAATATAAGCATCCAGGTTCCGCTATTGGTTATTGACTGGAGACGTGTCTCGGTCATGTCTACATAGTTCTCGAACCCGTAGGGTCCACACGCTTAAAGCTTTGATGACGGTTATATTATGAGTTTATGTGTTTTGATGTGTCGAAGATAGTTCGGAGTCTCGGATATGATCACGAACATGAAGAGGAGTCTCGAAATGGCCGAGACATAAAGATTGATATATTGGACGACTATGTTTGGACACTGGAAAGGTTCTGGATGGTTTCAGACATTTATCGGAGTACCGGGGGTTACCGGACCCCCCCCCCGGGAACTAGTGGGCCTTGTTGGGCCCTAGTTAAGAGAGAGAGGGGCCGGCCAGGGCAAGAGGCGCCCCCTCCCCTTGAGTCCGAATAGGACAAGGAAGGGGAGGGGCGGCGCCCCCCTTGCCTTTCCCCTCTCCCACTCCTTCCTTCCCCCTCCTCCTTGGACTAGGAAAGGGAGGGGCAAGCCTACTTGGAGTAGGTTTCCCCCTCCTAGGGCGCGCCACCCCCTTGGCCAGTCCTCACCTTCTCCCCCCTTTATATACGGAGGAGGGGGCACCCCATAGACACAACAATTGATCTCTTTATCTCTTAGCCGTGTGCGGTGCCCCCCTCCATCATAATCCACCTCGATAATATCGTAGTGGTGCTTAGGCGAAGCCCTATGTCAGTAGAATATCAACATCGTCACCACACCGTCGTGCTGACAAAACTCTCCCTCAACACTCGGCTGGATCGGAGTTCGAGGGAGTCATCAAGCTGAACGTGTACTGAACTCGGAGGTGCCATGCGTTCGGTACTTGATCGGTCGGATCGTGAAGACGTACGACTACATCAACCGCGTTGTGCTAACGCTTCCGCTTTTGGTCTACGAGGGTACGTGGATAACACTCTCCCCTCTCGTTGCTATGCATCACCATGATCCTGTGTGTGCATAGGAATTTTTTTGAAATTACTACGTTCCCCAACAGGGAGTAGTGACGGAGTTTCTCAGGGGCCAACTTGGGCCATGCCCCCCCAACCCCGACCCATAAGAAATTTGCTTTATATCCGTTGGTATCAGGCCTCGGTTTCTAGATAAAATAAGACCAAAGTCCATTAGTCGCCCCTCAGCTCATCCCCCCCCCCAGGTTTTCGGCCCAAGCTCTGCCACTGTTTGGGGGTGTTTCATCACTGCAAGGTTTGGTCCTTTGAGTGGCCTAATTGAAACATTTATCCAGTCGAGGAGCGCACTTTACTGGAATGACACTAGCTCATAGCTGAAGACCAATTTGTGGCACATCAATGGAGATGCAAAATGACACCAACTTTGACTGTCTCATAGCTGGAGTGTTTCGTCCGGCTATGAGCCAGTGGGAGTGTTCCGTCCACTCGAAGCTTCCATGCTTTGAGTGGCCCCTAATTGAAGCACGCATCCAGTCGAGGGGTGCACATTGCTGGAATCACCCTCGCTCATAGTTGGAGGCCAATTTGTGGCACATCAATGAAAACGTAAAACGACACCATCTTTAATCATCCTTTTGCCCGTTGTATTTGGTGTGCCAGCCATCACTGTTAAGTGAGTGGTACTTGTGTGGCCGGTAACTAAAGATGCCAGACCATACCATCTCCAACCGCTCTTTCGCCAGTTGTCTCCGCCCATCGACTATGGATCTTTCTGAGCAAGTTGTGATTGTTTGCCTCGAAAAAAACTCGTTATCCTTTTTTTTGCGGTCGAAAAAAACTCGTTATCTTTGTCCGGCAAAGGGATGGCCGTTGAACTAAAATATCACGCTCCTAATTATTACTCCCTCCGTAAAAAAGTTATAAAAGCGTTAGGGAGTACCAAACAAAGCAATGGGACCAAGGGAAAGACGATCACATTTGTTTGCCGATTCTTCTAAAATCTTGAGAACATCACCTCCATTTCCCTGAGATCCAGGCTAGTGAGCGACGATCGGTCGCATAGCCGTTGCCAGGCCAGCACACACGCGCCGCACCGCACCGCACCACACTTTACACCATGCCATGTGCCGCCCGGGCCCGCTAATCATTCGCCACCACCGCTAAACAATTCCGACCCCGCGCTCCTCGTCAATTCGACCGTTACCCAGCACGCTCCCGCGGCCAGCCCCGCATTCGCGTTCCCTTCTTCTTCCCACCCTCGCCGCCTCGGCACCCTCCCTCCCTCCCTCCCTCCCCCCATTTCAAACCCAACCCCCTACCACACCACACCACCTAGGGTTCCTTTCCTTCCAAGGAGCAAGTAGCACCGCCCAATCCGGCGGCGGGCGGCCCATGGACAAGTACGAGAAGCTGGAGAAGGTGGGGGAGGGCACCTACGGCAAGGTGTACAAGGCGCGGGTGGCGGCGACGGGGCAGCTGGTGGCGCTCAAGAAGACCCGCCTCGAGATGGACGAGGAGGGGATCCCGCCCACGGCGCTGCGCGAGATCTCCCTCCTCCGCCTCCTCTCCGCCTCCCTCTACGTCGTCCGCCTCCTCTCCGTGGAGCAGGTCACCAAGCCCTGCGGCAAGACCGTCCTCTACCTCGTCTTCGAGTTCCTCGACACCGACCTCAAGAAGTTCGTCGACGGCTTCCGCAAGGGGCCCTCGGCCAGGCCGCTCCCCACGCAGGTCGTCAAGGTATATCTATTTACCATCTCCTTCGCAACCACGACCTTTTTCTTCAGTACACTGTACCATCTTGTTGCGTACCGATTCCTAGTTACTTTCCCACGGAAATCTGTTACCTTGAAGCGCGGCGGCATCCGTGCATCTCGATTTACAGTATTATAATCTTGTCAAATGATGACGGTATGAATCGTAAGTGGACAACAAGTAATTTGAAGCACTGATTGATGTTGCTGTGGAGGACAGACAGATCGTACAAGAATCAGATCAACGCATCAACCTAAGGCCTCATGCTTGTAACTAGAAAGGTCTAATTTTTCGTAAATTCAGGCATATATAGCTGCAACGACCAATTAGGAATGTAACATGTCAGCATTTACAGTACCTTGCTGGTGATGATCGCTCAATTCTATTTTGAGATCGAATAGAGAAATCTGTCTCATTCCTAAAGTGAAAGAACGATGTGCTTGCTTTGGAAACATATAACGCACCATCAATCCACCATCGATGTTGCTTGGTTTCCATAGAAACCTTCTACGTACTTGTCTCCACAGTAAAAAATTCTTCACGCGCTATTCAGTTTGGAGCCACAGTCGTCACATCACTGGAAGCCTGCTCTAACTGCATGGAGTTCTATCTTCATCCACTGACCATGCACCTGAGCCGCACTTTGTGTTACTCCCTCCGTTCACTTTTTTAAGTCATTTCAGACAGCTCAAAATGGGCTGTTTTGTACATTGTCTGAAATTTCTACAAGGTCTTATAAAAGTGAACAGAGGGAGTATAAGTTATAACTTGATTACTTCTGCATGAAAATGACAAAGTAACTTTCTTGCTCCTCTTGTAGAGTTTCTTATACCAGTTGTGCAAAGGAACTGCACATTGCCATGGCCATGGCGTCCTTCACCGGTTAGACTTTTCTTCCATTATGTTTGTTGCTGTAATTGTCAGCTTGATACAACATTGCATTTGCAACTATGTGGTTAATGCTATCCTGCTTGATTTCATAGGGATTTAAAGCCACAAAACTTGTTGATCGACAAGGAGAAAGGGGTACTGAAAATTGCCGATCTTGGGCTAAGCAGAGCTTTTACTGTTCCCATGAAAAGTTACACCCATGAGGTACCGCTTAGTAACAAAGTTCCTAAGATTTTACTGAGCATGCTCTAGTAAGTTCCTCATCATGTTATCTGTTTTGTGTTGTAGATTGTGACACTCTGGTATAGAGCTCCTGAAGTTTTACTTGGAGCCACACATTACTCAACTGGTGTTGACATTTGGTCCATCGGTTGTATCTTTGGTACGCCGATTGCAATTAGACTTTGATCTTTGTTATGAAATGCCTTATTCTTGTATTCAGAACAAATAGTACAATCCGTGTACAACCTCCAGAACAAAAATGCATTAGCAGATAAATCGTCACACTCGTGCAATAATCAGTAAAATAGAATAAATAGTTTATCTTGCATCACACAAAAAAGTTTGATATTTTCATGCATCTTATGAAGCAGCACAATTTACTACAGAAGTAATCAGTAAAGGAGAACATATGTTTTACATTGCATCAAGACAAAAAATCTTAATTTTTTTCATGCATCTTATGAGGCAGTATAATTTACTAGAGAAAGTGTTCGCTAATCGATATGATTTCATGATTACTGTATGTCTTATATTTTTATACTGAAATTAGATGTGCAATCTACGTTCAACTTCCTGCGCAAAATACAATAGCATATGAATTGCCACACTTGATCACAATCAGTTAAGCAGAAACAAAAGCATAGTTTATCTCACATCAAACAAAAGATTTAGCATTGATCTGTACCACTAATTTTAAAGGGCTCGCATGCATTTGAAAGAAACATTTGATAAGCATTGTACTAAATGCTTTTGTTTGAGAAGAAGTAAGCTCCAGTTTTCCACAGTCCTTATGTTATCTGAACTGAACACACTATATTGTGCTTCAAGTTCTTCCCTTGCTTTCTTTGACATGACACTATACTGCGATTGTCAAGGTCTTCCCATTTTGATACTGTAACTTTTAATGCAGCTGAAATGGTCAGAAAACAAGCTCTTTTTCCTGGCGACTCCGAGTTGCAACAGCTGCTTCACATTTTCAGGTACTTTATCTTCTTTGCATGAGCACCGACAATATGTAATACTGATAATACCAGTACTTTGTCTGGTTGGTTGAGGGATGGTGTATAGTATGCCTGATCCTAGTGAACTGTTCTTGTTCTGTCCATTGTTCCTTGTTCCAATAGATAAATAACTTCTGACTAGGGAAATCGATTGAAGTACTTGTTACTACAACATCTGACAGTTTATTTCATTCTGTATGCATTTAATCATTTGACTGAAAACTGCTTCTGAAAAGGTTGTTGGGGACTCCTAATGAAGAGAAGTGGCCTGGAGTATGTGCTCTGAGAGACTGGCATGACTATCCACAGTGGAAGCCACAACATTTGTCACGTGCAGTTCCAACACTGGAGCCTGAAGGACTCGACCTGTTAGCGGTAAATTAAGAGAAACATAAAGCGCCGATTTCGTATGTCTGTCCTTGAGGATGTTTGTATCTGAGCTAACAGTTTCTTGCTTCGGTGAACTGCAGAAAATGCTTCAGTTTGATCCAGCGAACAGGATCTCAGCTAAAGCGGCAATGGACCATCCCTACTTCGACAGCCTCGACAAGTCCCAGTTCTAGTTGTTGCTGCTGTCTTGGGAGTTGGGCCTTCGCCATGGAGCGAGGAGATTGGAGATTTGATTTGCTTGCCATCTAGGCAACCTGATCGATCTTGATTTATCAGCTACTCAGTTTTGTTATTGAGTGGGCAATCGATTTGCCTGTCTTTTTTATATATCATTTATGGATTCTGGTGGTCGGAAACTGAACTGCCACTCATCATATTCCCTGATGTTTCTATCTGGTGTGATGCTCTGTTTTATCTTTTAATATTATTATTTTGAAACAAGGCAAAAAGATTTCCATTTTCATTGATTAAAAATATAACACATAAGCGGGAAAAGAAAAGTAACTACTTCCGTTACTTGGCACTCTTTGATCTTGTACACGTCCTCATCATGGGGCGGCGAAGTTGCAGAAGACCCTTGCATTCACTTGCTCGTTCCAAACTTTCCAAGAGAAGCATCATCAAATAGGCGGCATCCTTGTACCTTCTGATTTTGTAAGGATGGTGTTGGTCCACAAATCCTTCACCAAAGTCATATTGGCACAATCACTAGGCATGATGTAATTGAGCCCGAGCCAAGCCTTGATATCATTCCACACTCTAGTTGTGTATCGGCATTGGTAAAGGAGATGTGCTGCCTGTTCTTGCGTTCTTGGACTTGGTTGCAAAGAGGGCAAAACCCATAATTTGGCGAACCCCTACACCGAAGTCTATCGGCCGTCCACAACCTATCTTTTGAGAGCATAATTAAATTTGTTGATTGTACATTAGTAGGGAGCATAATTAAATTCATTTAAACATCCGGCGGATCCATGTGTATAGTAGAGTTCCTCGTGCACCCAAATGATAGTGCCATTTCAAAAGCAAATTAATAAGGCACAAATTTAGAGGGAGGTCTTCTGTATCATATGATTTTCAAAGTCTCATACTCATATTTTACATCACATGCAAAGCTTTGAGCTATGTTGTCAAAAAAATGAGACCAACCCAAGGGCTAACCCTCATTGGCATTTTTTATAGGAGAAACTCCGCTATATTGTCATCAAGTAGCAAAAAGGGAGAGATTCAAAATGCATCTTCATCCTCTAGGTGGATTTTGATAATTATCAAATCTGTTTTAGATTATAACCCAAACGACGCGACAAAGGAAATGGTTGGTGAAATGTAGTGCAAAAGTTGTCCCAGCCTGAGCAATAGTACATAAAAAGTAGATTTTAAAAGATATATTCGTATTGCTTACATGCCAAAATAAAAGATTTTAAAGAAATATAAAAGGACGTTCAGCGTAACAATATTTAATGATCAACAACTGTGATTTCAACGCCCAAAAAATGAACACCCAAATGTCAAAAGGAAATAGTTTTCACAAAAGGTAACAATCTAGAGGTGCAAATGTGCGAGCCGACCCATTAGTTCCAAATATAGAAAGAGAAAGAGATAGAACCGGTAGAACCAACAAAAAACATACATTTGCAATAGAATGCTTTTAGATTGTAACATTGGTCGACCTATTAATGCACAAACGCACTCCCAGGCGTGGTTGAGAAAGAAATATTGACATCATCTAAGAGCATCTCCAACCGGGACCCTACTCTGCCCCCATATGTCCGACGGATAGCCTGGACACTGTCCGGGCCAAAAAAAAGTCATCCAATCAGACCCTCCCCCAAACCCAGCCCATATGGTCGGGTTGCTGTACCGCCCGGCCATATTCATCTGTGGGTGTCTAGACTGGCCTCATAGACCAACACTAGTCTTTCGCGCATACTTTTGTGCTCACTCGTGTGTACCCAGAATCAACTTCTCAATCGGTCACCCATCCTCACATTGCTACAAGCCAAGCACGCATAACTTTGATGGTCCTCAAAATTCCTTGTTGATATGGGTAGTATATCATTTCTGTTAAGTTAGGATATCACATACAACCCCACTCAAAGAAACTAACGTCCTCGTCAGACCACAGAAACATTCCCTTTTGGTACACATCTGTGCGTCCAGTGTAACTGCAAAGGTCTACTCTGATACTATATGTAGCGCCTCAGACAAATCCAGTGGTTCACCCACCAGCTCCTACTCGTTGCGCCTGACTACCAACTAGGATCTAGACTGGCCCCACAGACCAACACTGCTCTTTCATGCGTACTATGTCCTCACTCGTGCCACACGGGATCAACTTCCCAGTCGGTCATCCATCCTTAAATTGCTCCAAGCCAAAACATGCTTAACTTTGAGGTTTCTTTTGGATGGGCTCCCGGAAAAGAAAGAATTCCTTATTTGTATGAGTAGTCTATCATTCCTATTAAGCCAAGATGTCACAATTTCCTATCAACCCTTGAACCCAACCCATATGTGGAGTGAATTGGAGGCCGTCTGGATGCGTTTTTCATGTTAGACCCGACATGCCGGACCCAAGTCAAATGCTCTCAAATTGACCTCCACCCTCACCCGACCTACCCTCTACATCCACTTTTGTCCTTGTTCGCGTCACCCCTTGCCTAGCTCTGTTGTCATCCCTAGCCCTCCGCGCCGCCGCCATCGCTCCTCATCCCTCCCGAACGTCCTTGCCGCCCCACACGCTGACCTTGGTAGATCCTACTCCGTCGAACATACACCTCACCTGCCAGGTGTATGACGAAATGTCACAGCTGTTTTTAGATTCTTTTTCTCATTTGTAGGCAGGCGAGGGATTCACTGGATGATGAGTTTGCTTCCTCGAAGGAGTTTGTTGATTTATTGGATTTGTACATCGATCACGATGAAGACGATGACATGTTGGTGATGATGATCATCCTTGAAGAAATGGATAAGAAAGAAGGAGCGTGTTCTTAACTTCAAGGGTTCGATGTCGGGCAGGATAGTTGTTGCCCGCGATAAAGGCCAGCGGAATCTCTATGACGACTACTTCAAACCCAACCTGGAATTCCATGAGAATTCTTTTTGGCGTTGCTTCTGGAGGAGTGGTCATTTTTTCTCGTGTATAGTGAATAGTGTGAAAGCATATTATCCTTACTTCACGTCGAGGAAGGATTGTTGCGGACAACTATCGTTCTGTCTATGCAGAAACGCACGTCTACTCTGAGGATGCTTGAATATGGTACAAACGAAGATGCCGTTGATGAGGTCATCCGGATGGGGAGATGGCACATGCATTGAGGCCATGGTAAAAAAATTCTACACCATGGTGAAAGTGTTTGGACCGGAGTGCTTGAGAGACCCAGCTGTCGAGGATATACAAAAGTTATTGGCAATTGGAGAGTAACAGGTTTTCCCAGTATGCTCGGTTCAATCCATTGTGTGCATTGGCAGTGGAAGAATTGCCCCACATTTTTGCGCAGGCCAGTAGCAAGGTCACAAAAAAAGGCCATCATCATACTTAAAATAGTGACATCAAACGACTTGTGGATTTGGCATATTTTCTTTGTCATGTCAGGTTCTGACGACGACATCAATGTGCTTCAGCGATATCTGTTCAAGAGACTTTGTGATGGGGATGCTCCGGATGCTTGCATATGGTACAACCAAAGATGTCGTTGATGAGGTCGTCCGGACGGGGAGATGGCACATGCATTGAGGCCATGGTAAAAAAATATTCTACACCATGGTGAAGGTGTTTGGACGGAGTGTTGAGAGACCCAAATATCGAGGATATATAAAAGTTATTGGCAATTGGAGAGTAAGAGGTTTCGCCACTATGCTTGGTTCAATCCATTGTGTGCATTGACAATGGAAGAATTGCCCCACATTTTTGCGCAGGGCGGTACCAAGGTCACAAAAAAAGGCCATCATCATACTTAAAATAGTGACATCAAACGACTTGTAGATTTGGCATGTTTCCTTTGTCATGTCAGGTTCTGACGACGACATCAATGTGCTTCAGCGATATCTGTTCAAGAGACTTTGTGATGAGGATGCTCCGGCGTGTAAGTACACCGTCCATAGGCACAACTACACCATGGCGCCCAGTTGTGCCGATGCTATCTATCATCAGTGTGGGGCGTGTGTGAAGACTAAACCCGATCCCCAAGGTAACAAATGCAAGCTCCTTGCACAAATGCAACAAACTGCTAGCAACGATGTATACACGGCCTTTGGAGTTCTGCAAGCTCGTTTGGGTATTGTTCGTGGAGGTACTAATATGTGTGATTCAAAAATATTATGGCAAGTGATGACATGTTGTGTAATCTTGCACTAACATGATTGTGGAGGATGAGGGCCATGGACTGCCCGCACCCATGATTTTTAGAAGCAGGGAGTACATGTCCGACTCGAGGAACAAAATGCAACACATATTGTGAACTTCCTAGAGATGCATCGACAATTGGGAGATACCCATGTGCACATGCAACTACTCATTGGTCTTATGAAGCATATGTGGATTCACGCTGAAAATCATCCAGCTTTTGAACTATGCACTCCGAATAATCTTTATGTTTGAACGTTGTAATGGCTGCTTCGCTTTTCTTATCTTAATGACGATGATTCGCTGACTTGGGCAGCGTCATGCACTCCGATCATGACGATGATTCGCTGACTTGGGCATAGTCTAGAAAAATACTTAGAACGAAATGGAAAATACCATAGGGCGAAAGCACACCCGTGAAATCAATCAATCACTCTCTGATTCTTACTGCAACATCCGAGTGGCAAGACAGCTTACTCATTTTTCAACAAACGGAATTTAACTGTGATATAAACAGGTGCAAACTGCTCCCTGAAACACTTGACCGCCTTCTTTTACATCCTTTCCAGGCTAAACCATACATCCCACTCGAGGCAACTCAATTTGCGCACATTGAATCCACAAGGTGCTGCAGATCACATGTGGATTGAGAGGATATTACTAAGAACCTCAGATATTATAGGGACAATTTAGGAAACTCAAACAACGTGTACTTCCACTGAGAATAGATCATAGAAGGATATCACGATCAATTGCATGGGTCCACTGACAGAGAAAACATACCAACTACACCAAGCCCAACAGTTGCAACCACGACACACTTTCATCTTCAGTGTTGGTGCTGCAAGTCATGATGCAGAAAGTTACTTCGATTTACCAGAAGAGCCAGTGGCAAGATTTCTCTCCAAATTCCAGTTCCTTCGCCAATTCTGGACTGCGCTCCTTACTGTGCCTTGCGCCTCGCGGATCTCTGCATCGGTGAATTTATGCTCCACAATTCCTATTGGACCTGGCTGCAGAACATTGATTACAGTCTCAACATCTCGCTCCACCAGGGACGAAGCTAGAAAAAATTGGCACTGGTGTCATGTTTTGTCTACTCTAACGCAAACTATAGCAGCGCCACATACATAATGTTGGAGTGCGGCATATAGAGATAAAATATACAATGATTCCATAATATTATTATTACATTAAAAAAGTCATACCGAGTACAGGCCGAGCGAAGTCATAAAGCCAAAGGTTAACTTAGAGCACTTCAAATGTTACTTTCTGAAAAGGATAAACAAAAGAACATATTATATTCACAACAATGTTACGAAAAAGAGACAAAAATAAAATGTCATTAAGCAAAAATATAGTGACATTGAGGCTCACATTTTATACTTCCTTTCTCAATCTTCCATCTTCTTAAATACATTAATTACATCATCGTTTGTAACTGTAGAAAATATATCTTTCCCCACATAGCAAATCAAGCACTCATTCATGAACTCGTCACTCATTTTGTTGCGCAAAACACTTTTGGCAGTATTCATTGCTGAAAAGCATCTCTCCACTGACGTTGTGGCAACCGTCAAAATTTGCACCAACATTAGAAGTTGATACACCAAAGGAAAGACAAGATGCTTCCTAGTGCCCACCAACACTTTAGCAAGATCATCAATGCCATCCAAATTGGCAAATCTTTGGTCCGCTCAGACATTGTTAATGCAACTCCAAAGTTCATGGAATCTTTCATTGAACTCCCGAAGATCATCAATGAGTTTTTTGGATTGAAAGAAGCCATGTGAACAAGCAATGAATAATTTACTTCATGGAATCTTTCATTGAACTCCCGAAGTTGCCGATCAATAACAGAATTAAGACACACTATTTGGTAATGATGGATGTTTGTTATATTGGGTCTTTTTGTGGTGTACATTGGTTCTTGTAGCCTATAAGGTCCTCTAGTTAAATATCTCCGTCTGATCTCGTGTTACTTCTTCGGATTCTTAGTGTACTTTGATATTCTTTTTTCGATCACCTGGATCAAGAGGAAGATCATCCCAAATTTATTTCTGTTGGAACTGTAGTACTAATGCTTGATATATGAGTATGATCTTGTCTAAATCTAAGTGACCTTGAAGTCCCTGCTGCAACTACTAGTAGTGGCCGTTTCCACAAAAATCTGTCCACAACCTCCTAGTCGTACATGAATCAAGGAAGAGAACAGCAAAATTTCTAATTCGTTCAGTTACAAAATTTAGTCTAAAGGCTGAAGGTAATACACATGCGTGTCACCAGGCATTCCTGGGAAGAGTCGATCTAGGCTTGGTGGATTAGCACCAGATTATGCCGCATCAATCGGCCGACCGGCATCCACAGATTAGATCAAAATCCCTCTGATTCATCGGCTCGTCTCTCTGTAATTCCACCAGGCGGCACCTGCAAGGAATTATCACGTCGGAAAGGGATTGGGGAAATAGGGATTGAGAGGAGGCGATGAGACGAAGAGACAGAAACTCGTGCGCATACAACAGCGTATCCGTGTATAGGAAATTAAGGAATTAGGAATGAGTGCTTTTGGGCTGTGTGGAACAACCGCAAACCTTTTTTATGATTGTGGGCTTCTACGGCTGGGCTGGAATTAGGCTGCGCTTTGGGCTTCTCCGGCCGGGCTGGGGTCAATCATTTTTTTGGGCTGGGGTCAAAGACAAATCTTTTTAACAAGATTACTTCATGTTACGATCGGCACTGGTGTCAATTGACACCAGTCCTTACACGGGAGCTCCGTCCCTGCGCTCCACCTGCCTGTGCATGATCATCAAGAAATCAAATTAAAACACATATCCATTCCACGATAATCTGGGATATTTACGATATAGCACAAAGTTGCTCAAATTTTAAAGGTGGGATGCAAGTACCTAGCAAACTGGGGCAACCTTTGAGGTAACAGTCTCAGGAAGGACATCACGACAAAAATCCTTGCCTTGATTCAGATTGTTTCCTGCCACTAAAAATGGCCACAGTTCACAGGAAGAAGAAAGATTACATGACTAGTTTTAGCCTAACGTGATGCAATGATAACACATTGAAGCCGATGAGAGTACACCATCACACCCTAGATTTTTCTTATCTGAATCTATCAAGGGTTTGTCCTTGGACATGCCAACTACAAGGTTTGTTTGCAAGTTGCGGTAAGCGTTTGATCCGATTCGAATACAAACTTATCAAACAAAATAAGTTGTCATCAATTGAACAGCCATACTATATGAAAGATAATCGTGAATGGATCATAGTAGTAACTGAACTAAAAAGTGTGCTGTCAGGCCACCTTCCATGTTCTTCCTTAACATGATAAAGACAGCTGGTACCTTAGCAGCCTAGCACAGTATCCTAATATCTGACATGCCTGCAATTAGGAAATAGACGCAGCCACATCTGACATAGTCCCGGGAACAAAAACAAAAACAAAATCCCCTGGTGCCAGCTCAAACGAACAATGGAGGAATGGCTTGAGTGGCATGTGGATGTGGGTTTGGCTGAAGCCCCAATTTTTCTTTTAATATAAAACTACTCAATGGTGGTACTAGTCCATGGGAATTGCACCGAGATACATGGAAATCGGAGGGCATTCTTGCCATCGTATGATGAGCCAGAAAGATTGGGGTCAACTGAGATGGACATTGCAGCAGAAGGATATTCTAGTCGGGGTTCAATTGTAAAGCGATCCACGCAAGCTAGGTCGTATGGTCTGGAGAGAAGAAAAAAACTAGGTCTTCACCATCCCAAATCCCACGCCGCGCGGCTCACCGCATCTCCGCCCCCTCATCGCCGCTCACCTCCACCATCTAGCCGTGATTTTCCACTTCTCCCGACACAAGAACAAGTTACCTGTGCCGTTCCCGGAGTGGAGAGCGGATGGGGGAAATGACCTTGCGCCAGAAAAGCAACCGCGCCCCGGTCGCCGGCCGCCGTTCGCTGGACTGGAGGTGCAGAGGCAGGGAGCGGCCCTCCAGATGATATTTCGATTTCCCAATGGGAAGATCGGCTTTTCTTCTTTTTCGATGGGGGCAAATCGCTTTGTGATGTAAGAGAGCATCTACAGCCGGTGTACCTCAAACCCGCCCGGGCGGCTACCTGGTCACCGTTCGATCGCAAAATTTTGATCAAGATGGGCCTCAAACGCGCGGACTAACCGGCACCCCTCGTATCCAACCTAAATATGGGGCGGATATGAAGCGTCCGGGCACGCCCACTATATCGAACCCGGCCCATGCTAGCACACCCGATCCATATATTTTTCTCATCATCCGCTCGTTGGACCAAACATTAATCACTTCACTCCACTCCTCTTCACCGCTCGAATTCGTCTTCGGCGCCTTTCGACCGTCTTCGGCGGGCAGTGGATCCGAGTCCTTCACCTCCGGATCCGTCGATCCCGAGCTCATCACACGCGGCCCCGAGGAGGAGATGGTCGTCCGGCCTGCGCTCTATCGCGCCCGGAAGGAGGCCCGTGCATGGCAGCGCTCGGACTCCTTCCATCGGGAATCCATTACGTCCGTCCAAATGGCGCATGGATCCGGCGCTAGGCCAACTGTAGCTGCCTTACCGGAGGCGGTGTGGTCCATTTGGCGTCCGAACGCGGTGGCGGACGCGCAACCCCTCCGTTGGTGCGCCGAGCATCGGGACGCACCATGGGCCTCGTCCGACAAGAACATGGCACGACGTGCTCACCGTGCCAAGCACCGGGCGCGGGACGTGACGGGAGCCCTCGCGGCAGAGTTGCATTCTCCGGCGCTGATACGTCTCCAACGTATCTATATTTTTTATTGTTCATGCTATTATATTATCTGATTTGGATGTTTAATGGGCTTTAATATGCTCTTTTATATTATTTTTAGGACTAACCTAATGACCGAAGGCCCAGTGTCAGTTTCTTTTTTTTTGCCTATTTCGGTGTTTTTCAGAAAAGGAATACCAAACGAAATCCAAACGAAATGAAACCTTCACGATGATCTTTCTTGGAACATACACAATTCAAAAGACTTGGAGTTGAAGTCTGTGTGACGCCCCGATTCAATCGTACACTAATCATGCACGCAGATGTGTACGATCAAGATCAGCGACTCACGGGAAGATATCACAACACAACTCTAGAACATAAATAAGTCATACAAGCATCATAATACAAGTCAGGGGCCTTGAGGGCTCGAATACAAGTGCTCGATCATAGACGAGTCAGCAGAAGTAACAATATCTGAGTACAGACATAAGTTAAACAAATTTTCCTTAAGAAGGCTAGCACAAAAGTAGCAACGATCGAAAAGGCAAGGCCTCCTGCCTGGGACCTCCTAACTACTCCTCGGAGCCGAACTCCACGTAGAATCATCCTCGGGATCTCCAGCTCCTGGACTCCAGCATCTGGTTGCGACAGCCAAGAAGAATGCAAAGGGGGAAAAGAGGGATAAAAGCAACCGTGAGTATTCATCCAAAGTACTCTCAAGCAAGGAGCTACACTACATATGCATGGGTATATGTGTAAAGGGCCATATCGGTGGATTGAACTGCAGAATGCCAGAATAAGAGGGGGATAGCTAATCCTGTCGAAGACTACGCTTCTGGCAGCCTCCGTCTTGCAGCATGTAGAAGAGAGTAGACTGAAGTCCTCCAAGTAGCATCGCATAGCATAATCCTACCCGACGATCCCCTCCTCGTCGTCCTGTTAGAGAGCAATCGCCGGGTTGTATCTGGCACTTGGAAGGGTGTGTTTTATTAAGTATCCGGTTCTAGTTGTCATAAGGTCAAGGTACAACTCCAAGTCGTCCTGTTACCGAAGATCACGGCTATTCGAATAGATTAACTTCCCTGCTGGGGTGCACCACATAACCCAACACGCTTGATCCCATTTGGCCGGACACACTTTTCTGGGTCATGCCCGGCCTCGGAAGATCAACACGTCGCAGCCCTACCTAGGCACAACAGAGAGGTCAGCACGCCGGTCTAAACCTAAGCGCACAGGGGTCTGGGCCCATCGCCCTTAGCACACCTGCACGTCGCGAACGCGGCCGGAAGCAGACGTAGCCTAGTAGGCGTTCCAGTCCAATCCGGCGCACGCCACTCAGTCGCTGACGTCACGAAGGCTTCGGCTGATACCACGACGTCGAGTGCCCATAATTGTTCCCGCGTAGTTGGTTAGTGCGTATAGGCCAGTAGCCAGACTCAGATCAAATACCAAGACCTCGTTAAGCGTGTTAAGTATCCGCAAACGCCGAACAGGGCCAGGCCCACCTCTCTCCTAGGTGGTCTCAACCTGCCCTGTCGCTCCGCCACAAAGTAACAGTCGGGGGCCGTCGGGAACCCAGGCCCACCACTACCTGGGTGGAACCACCTGCCCCTTCAGCCCCCATCTCCGAACAGTATCACAGGTAATGTAACAGTGTAAAGTATATAGTATATGCCCGTGATCACCTCCCGAAGTGATCACGGCCCAGTAGTATAGCATGGCAGACGGACAAGAGTGTAGGGCCATTGATGGAACACTAGCATCCTATACTAAGCATGTAGGATTGCAGGTAAAGGTAACAACAGTAGTAGCATGGACATGCTATGCATCAGGATAGGATTAACGAAAAGCAGTAACATGCTACACTACTCTAATGCAAGCAGTATAGAGAAGAATAGGCGATATCTGGTGATCAAGGGGGGGGCTTGACTGGTTGCTCTAGCAAGAGAGAGGGGTCGTCAACTCCGTAGTCGTACTGGGTAGCAGCGGCGTCGGTCTCGGTGTCTAGCGAGAGAAGAGGGGGAAGAAACAATAAATATTTAAGCAAACAGATGTGCCCTAACGCGGTATGAGGTGATACCGGTGAAGGGGGATAACATCCGGGAAAGTATCCCCGTTGTTTCGCGTTTTCGGGCACATGAGCCGGAGGGGGAAAGTTGCGAGTTTGACATGTTAGGAGTGTGTGGCGGACGAACGGGCTGCGAATCCGGATTCGTCTCGTCGTTCTGAGCAACTTTCATGTTGTAAATAATTTAATCCGAGTTACGGATTAAAAGATATGTTTTTCTAAAGATTTTATTAATTTCTAGAATTTAATTAATTATTTAAATTAATTTGAAATTGGATTTATGACATCAGCATGATGTCGTGCTTCAGCAGTCAACAGGGTTGACTGGTTCAACCTGACGTGTGGGTCCCGCATGTCATATTCTGCTTACTCTAATTAGGATTTAACTAATCTAATTACAGTTTAATTAATTCACAATAGTTAATTAGGTTAACTAAACAAGATTAATTAAGTTAATTAATTCACTAATTAATTAATTATTAATTTTATTATTTCATTTCTATTTTATTTCCTTTTTTTCTTTTCTTCTCTCTTTTTTTAAACGTTCTGGGGCCGGGCCCCACATGTCATAGGCCCCAGGGGCCTAGCGGGTTTGGTCGCTTAGCGGGCGTCGGGCGCAGCCCGATGTAGTGCAGCGGGCGCCCGCCCGCTGCCTCAGGCTCGGCCAACGGGGAGGGGAGGCATGACGAACCGGGGCGCGCGCTCGCTGGACCGTGGGCACTGGCCTAGGCCAGCCACGGCGAGGCTCGCTGACCGGAGCAGCAGCGGGCAGTGGCAGCGGCGGGAGTGGGGAGGCCACGCACGGGAGCGCTCACGAGGAGTGCGACCAAGTGGAGATGGGCTCGTACGGCACGCAGGGGCTAGCAAAGCCTGGCCACGGCCAAGCTGCGGTAGGGCCTTGTAGGGAGCGACGTGTGCGTGCGGGCACTGGTGAGGTCCAGTGGATGAGCGAGGCGACGACCGGAGCGACGACAACGCCAACAGCAAGCAGCAGTAGGGGGTTCGATTAGTAGGGAGAAGTAAAACGAACAAAGCTCACATAGGGAGCTCATGGAGGCTCTACGAAAGCTTAGGAGCACCAGGGGTTCGCCATAGTCGACGACGAACACCGGCGGCCGAAGCAGGTAGGTGAAGTCGATCTGCTCGACTTGGCGTGTCCCAGCTCATTCTGCTCCTCGATGACGGTGTAGTGGACGACGACAGAGTGGCCGGACATGGCCTCACGGCGCGGGGACGACGGTGATGCTTGGCGGCGGGTAAGATGCACACGGCGGCCATGGCGCAAGCAGCGACTGGCCAGGGAAGCAGGCGAGCAGGAGAAGGAGACGCGCCGCGTGGGGAAGAATGGGGCGCGTGGCGGAGGCAGAGGGCATCGGAGCATGGCGGCTAGGAGGTGAGCAGCAAGGCGACAGGGAGGTGCTGGTCAGCGGTGGCGAGAGGAGGGAAAGCGAGGGAGGGATAAGGGGATCGAGCAGAGGCGTTTCGCCCCCATGCAACTGTGTGTGCGCGTGAGGCGGCGCTCACAGGGAGACAAGGGAACGGTGGGGGATCGAGCTAGGGTTAGTTCTGGTGGGGTTTGGTTGGGCCTAGCAGGCCTAAGGCCTAGGGGATGAGGGGGCTTTGATCCTTTTGATGTTATTGTTTTGTTTCTCTCTTTTACCATTTATATTTCCTATTAGTTTCATTTTTTTATTGGTTTTGTAAAATATGAATCTAGCCCCAAAATTAGTATTATTAAGTATGCCACTGCCACAACTTATTTGGCACTCCAATTAATTACTTTGCATATTTTTACTAATTAAAAGCATTTGAGAATAAGTTTTAGCTGCTATTTTATTTAATTTTGCACACTTAAACACTTCAAAAAAAGATGATTTCTCCACCAATATGTTCTATGGATTAATTGCCAAATTTCGAACATTTTAGTTTTAATATCTGAAATCTTTTATTGTTTGCTTGATTTTGAATTTGAATTTGAAATGGTTTCGAACTAACGCGAGATTAGCAACAGTAATCGAAGTGACATGGCGCCATTAGCAGAGGTTACTGTAGCTTGATTATCCGGGCGTCACAATTCTCCTCCAGTACAAGAAATCTCGTCCCGAGATTTAAGAGGTGAAGTAAGAGGGAAAGTTCAAGTCACGAAATTCTAACGGATCTCCTCGATCACGGTTGCTCTTCCCGAAGAAGTTGATCCCTTTTGGTGATGTCTTCATTTCTCTGCTCCAGGTCATCATGATGAAGTGGCCTTCCTTCCTCCGGAGTCTTCATCATACTAACGAAAGAATAAGGGGGTATACCAGAAGAATGGACCTCTGCAGGGTAGACTATCTGGTAGACAACAACGAGGAAGGTGCCGGAAAGTAACTCTCGAATTGAAATTTAAGACAATATCGAGAGCAAAGTAAGAAGGTACAAAATAGAAGTTTCAAGCGCATAGGCAATCGTTCGTTGCCTGAAATGAAGTGTGAAAGGGGTTCAGAGCAATGGGAATAAGTATTGCGTCTGATACCAGATTTGATGATCTCATCGGAAGGTGGCTCGTGAATTACACACGAGGCCACACGCGAGGAATAACTTTGGGAACAGGGGGTGTACATGAGAGCCAGGTTTTGATCCTGTGGAACTGTGGTTTATGGGCCCACCATGTGGGTTAAAAGTAGGAAGGCCGGTGACATCTTGCACGATTATGTAAGCAAGGCATGTCAGAGGATAGTCTGTCGGTTATGTCGGCAACAACATCGGTACCAAGGGCGAGGGACTAAGAGAACCATTTTCCTGCTCGTCGAAACGAGGTGGACCAATAGGAAAAGTTCTCATCCATCAGTGGTTATCGGAATGTCATCAACAATAGTAACAGGGTCTTACTGACAGAGTTGTACACCGAGGTGTTTACATAAGCAGGAGAATATTACTGCTTAGATCATATAGATCACAAGAAACGTTAAACCAACCAATGGAAAGGAAAATATGATTATCAGATTAAACTGAACAATGGAATGGAAAATGCGTTTAAACACATACTTCAAGGGTATATCCTTCCCAAGGACAAACAGAGCATGATATCCATGACAGGATATAACATAGAATACCATTTGGGTAATGGGAGAGGAATTTCATGACATTACCCATACCACGGTGTTCGGATAATTGAGCAAGAAGCATTCGGCATTGGGATCGAAAGGTTCTTGTTGAAAATCGGAGTACCATAGACATGCTTCGATATAGCATTGACATGGTCTTCAAGCAAAGGTCGTACTTTGGATACACGAAGGATTCATCAGGAACAACTTGTAGAATAAGTCTTATAGTTTCCTCATGGAAGAATGGATAACATTGCTAAAAGGGAACTATAACAATAGGGCCTCCAGCCATGTGGGCTAGGTATGACACCACCTTACCGGGTCATATAAAGACCAACGTTATAACTCTTGGAAATATGTTCCAACCATCATATCTGACCGAGATTCAGATTTGATTGGTGTCAGGATATCTCAGACTCAGGATGCCTGAGAAGAAAAGGTGCAACACAATTTGACGAGATGACATTGTGAGATTCTCAGAAATGATCTATGGAAGTGAGCTCTGAAACAAGAGTTCATCAGTAAACCAAGGAGAGGATGAGGAGGTGGCTGATAGGCTCAGCAACAAATCATCGAGATTTCCAAAGGATGGATTTCCACAATTATGTGAATAAGGAAATATCATTTGTCGGATCAAATGATATAATGATGTATGCTCGAGGGAAACATACACAACTGAACAATGATAGAAGGGTGTACCCAGGAATCTGGACTAGGTAGCATGATCAATGTTCGAATGATGATTCAATAAGCAATAGACTTAGAATGAAACTGTAGACCAATAACTTCAAAGCAATAGGGTTTCTAGAAGTTTAGAATTTACACGTCACAGACCATTTGTCGGTATTCCGGTTGAAACAACACGGAGACCAAGAAATGAACGCCAAAGGCGAGAGATATTACTATATCAAGAATTCTCAAGAGGTGGTAAAATTACCACGACATTCTTGACATAAAAGGTGTTAACATTCCAAGGTAAAGAAGAACAAATGCTGGATAGCAAGGATCTCAAGGTATAACACAAAACACGAATAAGTTTGTGTTGAACGGAAGACAATAAAGTGGTCGGTGATAACACAAACCATTGAGGGGCAAGGATGGTATTTCTCATCAAGAATTCTATATATATCTTGGAAGAGCTCAGGATGTTGATGATGACCACGACACATTTGTCGAGAGATTTCATGAAGATGTAATCGGTCGGCAATGACATCAAGTCAAATGATGATGCAGCCAAAGTCAAATAATACTTGAAGAAGAACTCATAAGAAGTTATGCAGTTCCGTGATAATCTCGAGATACCAGAGGGGGTAATACTCGATGATAGATCAAAGTAGAGGTTGGACTGGGGTATTGCTCTACAGAATACAAGCGCTTAAACTTGCACGCGAAATGGTATTTAAAGGAGAACATGGTAGGAACCACGATTGCAAAAGGCCAGATCCCAGATATAAGATGAACTTATACCAAAGGAATAATTAATTTAAGAGAAGCTTTAATGATAAGATCTACATCGTGTCCATGGGCATGAACACAAAGTTCAAGGTCGACTCCCACTTCTCCAATGCATAACCTTTCATTCACTTCTCACTTTCGAAGAAGTTGTAGTGTTGAAATTTTATCTGGCAAAATACCAGAAGTGTATGACTCGTGAAAACTTTCGAGTTCACACGGTTTAGAGAAGGCATATGTTCAACCCATAGGGGCTTCTTAGAAACATATACCACAAGTTTCAAGAGTAAATATCACATGCTCGAAAGTAGAGCAAGGTTGAGAAAGTAGATGATACAATTTACCAAAGGCATTATGTATCCGAGGGAAGGCTCACAAGGTTATTGAATATGAAGGACGCTGTCGGATAAAATCCATTAAAGGATCTGCCGGGCCATAACAGAGCTTATGTGAGCATCGGCACACAACCAGAGGAAGTAACAATGCAAAGGCATTGGATTATGGAAATAACTGACTAATCCAGAGCTCAAATGCAAAGGAATTATGATTTTCAAATCAAGGGATCAGAAGCAATGTTCTGATTAGGGATGGATAAGTTGAATAGCCTTAGGGGTACAATCGACGGCAATTGGATTTGTTGAGAACCAGCTCATGTTTAAAATGACGTCTGAGCCGGAAACATAATTTAAAAGGATCAGCTGATGATTGCGTGCATTCGCGCCCATGTTGAATCAAAGGGATCAAAATGACGGTGCCTAAGGATACTAACGAATATTGCCAGACATATGGAAAGCATCCATCATGCAAGCGGACAAGTATTGCAGAGCAATAAGCTACTAAGGATTTTTGGAGGATCGAATAGTATTTCGAAGACCATTGTGAAACACATGAACAACTAGGGGATGAGCGGATACTCGATAATGCGAGAATTATCCGTAGGGGTATTCAAGTGACAAAGAATAGCAAGGCAGTAAGCTCAAAGGATTATCGAAACAACGATGACTATTTAGGGGTATCTTGTAATAACAAGACCAATTGGGAATAAAAGTAAGAACGACATGTGTAAGTATTTATCCATAGGGATTTTTCAGTGGTAGGGAATTGCAAAAGCAACAGGCACAAGGTCTCGAGCGAATATCAGAGAGTATTGTCAGAATCTTCCGTTGAAGGAGTCGATCATCCGTAATGAAAGGGCTCTCCAGCAGGAAGTGGTAACGAGAACCTAGAGTCAGATTTTAGCAAAATCATTTAACCTGAATAGAAGAGAGACCGGAGTCCCAGAGTATAGACGAGGAATAAAAGATCCTAATACCACCCAATGGCGACGTGGGCCCGTAAGCCGCACATCCATGTTAGTAAAAACTTTTTCAATGACTAGACTCGACTTCGGCCAAGGAGTTGGGAAGGGGGATTCCTACAGGCAGTCGGCTCTGATACCAACTTGTGACGCCCCCGATTCAATCATACACTAATCATGCACGCAGATGTGTACGATCAAGATCAGAGACTCACGGGAAGATATCACAACACAACTCTAAAAAATAAATAAGTCATACAAGCATCATAATACAAGCCAGGGGCCTTGAGGGCTCGAATACAAGTGCTCGATCATAGACGAGTCAGCGGAAGCAACAATATCTGAGTACAGACATAAGTTAAACAAATTTGCCTTAAGAAGGCTAGCACAAAAGTAGCAACGATCGAAAAGGCAAGGCCTCCTGCCTAGGACCTCCTAACTACTCCTCGGAGCCGAACTCCACATAGAATCATCCTCGGGATCTCCAGCTCCTGGACTCCAGCATCTGGTTGCGACAGCCAAGAAGAATGCAAAGGGGGAAAAGAGGGATAAAAGCAACCGTGAGTACTCATCCAAAGTACTCGCAAGCAAGGAGCTACACTACATATGCATGGGTACATGTGTAAAGGGCCATATCGGTGTACTGAACTGGAGAATGCCAGAATAAGAGGGGGATAGCTAATCCTGTTGAAGACTACACTTCTAGCAGCCTCCGTCTTGCAGCATGTAGAAGAGAGTAGACTGAAGTCCTCCAAGTAGCATCGCATAGCATAATCCTACCCGGCGATCCCCTCCTCGTCGCCCTGTTAGAGAGCAATCATCGGGTTGTATCTGGCACTTGGAAGGGTGTGTTTTATTAAGTATCTGATTCTAGTTGTCATAAGGTCAAGGTACAACTCCAAGTCGTCCTGTTACCGAAGATCACGGCTATTCGAATAGATTAACTTCCCTACAGGGATGCACCACATAACCCAACACGCTTGATCCCATTTGGTCGGACACACTTTTCTGGGTCATGCCCGGCCTCGGAAGACCAACACGTCGCAGCCCTACCTAGGCACAACAGAGAGGTCAGCACGCCGGTCTAAACCTAAGTGCATAGGGGTCTGGGCCCATCGCCCTTAACACACCTGCACGTTGCGAACGCGGCCGGAAGCAGACCTAGCCTAGCAGGCGTTCGAGTCCAATCCGGCGCGCGCCACTCAGTCGCTAACGTCACGAAGGCTTCGGCTGATACCACGACGTCGAGTGCCCATAACTGTTCCCGCATAGTTGGTTAGTGCGTATAGGCCAGTAGCCAGACTCAGATCAAATACCAAGATCTCGTTAAGCGTGTTAAGTATCCACGAACGCCGAACAGGGCTAGGCCCACCTCTCTCCTAGGTGGTCTCAACCTGCCCTGTCGCTCCACCACAAAGTAACGGTCGGGGGCCATCGGGAACCCAGGCCCACCACTATCTGGGTGGAACCACCTGCCCCTTCAGCCCCCATCTCCGAATAGTATCACAGGTAATGTAACAGTGTAAAGTATATAGTATATGCCCGTGATCACCTCCCGAAGTGATCACGACCCAGTAGTATAGCATGGCAGACGGACAAGAGTGTAGGGCCACTGATGGAACACTAGCATCCTATACTAAGCATGTAGGATTGCAGGTAAAGGTAACAATAGTAGTAGCAAGGACAAGCTATGCATCAGGAAAGGATTAACGGAAAGCAGTAGCATGCTACACTACTCTAATGCAAGCAGTATAGAGAAGAATAGGCGATATCTGGTGATTAGGGGGGGGGGGCTTGCCTGGTTGCTCTGGCAAGAGAGAGGGTCATCAACTCCGTAGTCGTACTAGTAGCAGCGGTGTTGGTCTCGGTGTCTAACGAGAGAAGAGGGGGAAGAAACAATAAATATTTAAGCAAATAGATGCATAGCGATGCATGACATGACAAGTATCGGTGCTAGGGGTGCCCTAACGCGGTATGAGGTGATACCGGTGAAGGGGGATAACATCCGGGAAAGTATCCCTCGTGTTTCGCGTTTTTGGGCAGAGGATCCGGAGGGGGAAAGCTGCGAGATTGATATGTTAAGGGTGTGTGGCGGACGAACGGGCTGCGTATCTGGATTTGTCTCGTCGTTCTGAGCAACTTTCATGTTGAAAATAATCTCGTCCGAGTTACGGATTAAAATATATGATTTTCTAAAGATTTTGTTAATTTCTGGAATTTAATTAATTATTTAAATTAATTCAAAATTGGATTTATGACATCAACATGATGTCATGCTGACGTCAGCAGTCAACAGGGTTGACTGGTTCAATCTGACGTGTGGGTCTCGCATGTCATATTCTGTTTACTCTAATTAGGATTTAACTAATCTAATTACAGTTTAATTAATTCACAATAGTTAATTAGGTTAACTAAACAAGATTAATTAAGTTAATTAATACTAATTAATTAATTTTATTAATTCATTTTTATTTTATTTCCTTTTTTCTTTTCTTCTCTTTCTTTTAAACATTCTGGGGCCGGGCCCCACATGTCATAGGCCCCAGGGGGCCTAGCGGGTTTGGTCGCTTAGCGGGCGTCGGGCGCAGCCCGATGTAGCGCCGCGGGCGCCCGCCCGCTGCCTCAGGCTCGGCCAACGGGGAGGGGAGGCACGGCGAACCGGGGCGCGCGCTCGCTGGACCGTGGGCACTGGCCCAGGCCAACCACGACGAGGCTCGCCGACCGGAGCAGCAGCAGGCAGTGGCAGCGGCGGGAGTGGGGAGGCCACGCACGGGAGCGCTCGCGAGGAGCGCGACCAAGTGGAGATGGGCTCGCACGGCGCGCATGGGCCAGCAAAGCATGGCCACGGCCAAGCTGCGGTAGGGCCTTGTAGGGAGCGGTGTGTGCGTGCGGGCAGAGGTGAGGTCCAGTTGATGAGTGAGGCGACAACCGGAGCGACGACAACGCCAACAGCAAGCAGCAGTAGGGGGTTCGAGTAGTAGGGAGAAGAAAAACGAACAAAGCTCACATAGGGAGCTCATGGAGGCTCTGAGAAAGCTTAGGAGCAGCAGGGGTTCGCCATAGTCGACGACGAACGCCGGCAGCCGAAGCGGGTAGGTGAAGTCGATCTGCTCGACTTGGCGCGTCCCAGCTCGTTCTGCTCCTCGATGACGGTGTAGTGGACGACGACAGAGTGGCCGGACATGGCCTCACGGCGTGGGGACGACGGTGATGCTTAGCGGCAGGTAAGACGCACACGGCGGCCATGGCGCAAGCAGCGACTGGCCAGGGAAGCAGGCGAGCAGGAGAAGGAGACGCGTCGCGTGGGGAAGAATGGGGCGCGTGGCGGAGGCAGAGGCACCGGAGCATGGCGGCTAGGAGGTGAGCAGCAAGGCGACAGGGAGGCGTTGGTCAGCGATGGCGAGAGGAGGGAAAGCGAGGGAGGGATAAGGGGATCGAGCAGAGGCGTTTCGCCCCCATGCGACTATGTGTGCGCGTGAGGCGGCGCTCACAGGGAGAAGGGAACGGTGGGGGATCGAGCTAGGGTTAGTTCTGGTGGGGTTTGGTTGGGCCTAGCAGGCCTAAGTCCCAGGGGATGAGGGGGCTTTGATCCTTTTGATGTTGTTGTTTTGTTTCTCTCTTTCACCATTTATATTTCCTATTAGTTTCATTTTTATTATTTTATTTTATTGGTTTTGTAAAATATGAATCTAGCCCCAAAATTAGTATTATTAAGTATGCCACTGCCACAACTTATTTGGCACTCCAATTAATTAGTTTGCATATTTTTACTAATTAAAAGAATTTGAGAATAAGTTTTAGCTGCTGTTTTATTTAATTTTGCACACTTAAAAACTTCACAAAATGATGATTTCTCCACCAATATGTTCTATGGATTAATTGCCAAATTCTGAACATTTTAGTTTTAATATCTAAAATCTTTTATTGTTTGCTTGATTTTGAATTTGAATTTGAAATGGTTTCGAACTAACGCGAGATTAACAACAGTAATCGAAGTGACATGGCACCATTAGCAGAGGTTACTGTAGCTTGATTATCCGGATGTCACAATTCTCCTTCACTACAAGAAATCTCATCACGAGATTTAAGAGGTGAAGTAAGAGGGAAAGTTCAAGTCACCAAAAATATTTATCTTACTATATTTATTAGATCTCATTTTGCGAGTGACCGTGAAGGGATTAACAACCCCTTTATCGCGTTGGTTGCAAGGTTCTTGATTGTTTGTGTAGGTACTAGATGACTTGCGTGTTATCTCCTACTGGATTGATACCTTGGTTCTAAAAAACTGAAGGAAATACTTATGCTACTTTGCTGCATCACTCTGTCCTCTTCAAGGGAAAACCAGCGCATGCTCAAGAGGTAGCACGCGCCTCGTATGGCGCATCAGTCCAGGCACTGCAACCGCATCGTGCTGGACGTCAGTGGCTCGTCTCAGGATGGATCCGTCATCGATCTGACCTCCACCGGCACCGTTCGGGTTCCGGTTCCGACAGGAAGAGTAGGGCATGGGAGACAGCAACGTCTTGAGTCCCGTGAACCGGCTCATGTCCGATGACCTGCTCTACCTTGCCGGCGACCGCAACACTCTGAAGGGCGCAGCCGGCCGTCGGACATGGCCATGGCGGAGCCGGGCCAGCGGAACCGGACGAAGCTCCGCTCAAAGGTCGTCGTGTTGCATGTAATAATATGTATTTAAGGTTTCTAATTTGAGGTATCCTAATGTGGAATTCATTTTTTAGGCGTAACCGGTCACTGTCCGCAGACGCGACCGGGCACTTTCGCGGGTGTTTGAGGGGTCGGATTTGTCAAGTCCGATTGTAGATGCTCTAACTGAGACTCGGGAGAGTAAAATGTTGTACTCCCTGTGTCCCAAAATAGGTATCTTAACCTTAGTAATACAACTTTATATTAAAGCTAATACAAAGTCGAGACACTTGTTTTAGTATGGAAGGAGTAAATGATAGGTTTTTTTAAGCGAAAGCCTTTATGGCTGTTTTATTCATTAGGCAAAACACTTACATCGAGCCACAACAAAATTAGCTAGATCCTCTTGCCATAGAAGAGGGCTAATCTCCGACTTACTAGCTAAAACATGTGCCACCATATTGGCTTTTCTAGGACAAAACTCTAAAAAACATCACTAAATTCATGATAAATGAAGAAACAATCATCGTAGATCGCTGCGGCAGGCCAAGAGAATTACCCCCATGTTTCATAATCTCGATCACCTTCATGCAATCAGAGTTCACTATAATCCTGTTGCACCCCGTATGTTTGCCAGTGAAAGGCCATCCCTCGGAGCAATCGCCTCCGCCGTCATTGCGTCAGTAACAACATCCAAAGATCGGTAGGAAGCAGCCACAAAGTAGCCACGATCGTCCCTGAGAACTGCACCAGATTTGTTATGAACATCAAAAGCCACGTCTAGATTGAGCTTTACATAATCTTTCCTTCGGCCGAGACCATCTGGCAACAGGAGCAGTATTTTTCTTCTTGTTATAAATGATAGTTTTCTTAACAAAGAAAATGTAATTGGGTCACAAAACCTCTTTTTTATTTCTTATACCAAGCAAGCCGCTTGGTGGTTCTAAAAAAAACCTCTTTGTACAATGAACAATCTCAAGTCTCCCGTCAAACAAACAAAAACAATGAAGAACCTGTAGTCTTCGTTCAAGAAAAAAAATGCTAAAAAAGGTCTTGGGTAAAAAGAACATCAAGTGTCTTCCTTTTCAGGGCAAGTTATTTCATTCCATCAAACAGGATTTACACCCCATTTGCAAAAAAAAAACAGGATTTACACCCAAGTTTGTAGACATAGGTGGTGCTTGATATGTTTTAGTCCCATGACTAAAAGTAGTGGGACTAAAACTTGGTAGCCTCACCCATGCTTGGATTCAAATACTAAAGAGACTAAAGTCAAGTTATTGAGCATTTATTATCCTCCAAACCATCCGAACTTGTATGTGTTAAAGTAGAGGAATTAAATGAGGAGAGAGATGACTAATACATATTTTAGTAGGTTTCTTATGACTAAAATATTTTAGCCTCAAGACTAGTCCTAGCCTCTCTTTAGTGAGGGGTACTTGAAACTTTAGCCTCTAAAAAAGACTATTTTTAGTCGGACTAAATATAGTCCCTTGGATCCAAGCATCCTCATAATCTTAACTAGAGCATCTCCAATAGCTGCTCTATTTTAGGGCAGGAACCGTTTTTAATGCGTTCATGGTAAAAAAACAAAGATCCTCCAATAATTGCCCAAACGAAAATTTGGATAATTTTTTTGCCACCCCAAAATGCAGCACCAAGTGCTGCAAATATATAGCACTTGGGCGGCTGGTGCAAATCCCGCGTGCGGCGCCTCCGCATGCCCGCCGGCCACTGCGCGCCATGGCTCGCCCCTGATGCCGCGGCCAACCCCACAAAAGGCTCAAAATTATTGGCACGTGTTTGAGATCAAAACACAATACCCTAGAAAAAATTCCTTAAAAAAGGATGTCCGATATCCCGTTCATGAAAAAGATGAATTCGGGTCGGATTCATTTCCGCGGAAAAAATACATCCGAAAATTGATGCACTCATCAGACGTTTCCTGAAGTTTGAACGGTCGGATCGAGCTAAAATTTTGAGGGGTGGTCGTTACGGGAATTCCACGGCAGATCAGCAGTTGGATCTTCCAAAGGATATCCGAGCTAACCGCTGGACTCCTTGCCCTACACTCGTCCAGAGTCTATAGGGCTTCGGTATATTGGAGATTGCGAGGGATTCCTCCATGGGAACACGATGAAATTTTACAAGCTTGTTCTAGACTCAGTTTCGCACAATTACACCAAAGCAATCGTCAGAGCGACGTTCGAGGAGGCAGGGACGACAAACGCAAATCCGTTGTACAAAAAAATCTACACGGTCGCCCGAGGGCAATGTTGACGTCAAGCCCCCGAGTTTCATGGATGATTCCACCATGATCTTGATAAAGATCAGAGTTTGAAGTTGATGAGGGCGCCCGTCCGATCCCGACGATCCGAGGCGGCGCATAATCCTCGGTCAAGCTGAGGTGACCAGTCGAGCCGGCAAAGAAGATGCCGACGTTGATGATGAAGCTTGGTTCCGACACATAGGTCACACCGGAGTCGATCGGAATTGCCATCGCACCGCAGCGACTGCAAGTAGGGACCTGTATGGGCCACCAATGTCGATGCTAAATCTGGCATATCTCGAGGTAGTGGTCCTAAGCTAGGCGTCTTGGACCAATGATAACATGGACACATGATTTTACGCAGGTTCGGGCTCTCTCGTCCTGCTTTTGATTGTATTCATATGGGGGATAGTACAGAGTACAGGTCTACCACGAGATTCGTGTGTATGATTCTAATGATCTGGAATATTATCTATTGACCAGTCTGGCCTCGGCTTATATGATGTACATGAGGCCTGGGATAATAAGAGTCCTAATAGGCTACGTCGGTGGAGAGGAGTCCTTGTCTTGATCACCAAATCTTGTGGAATCTAGCCCGTTAGTGAACTGCCATGGGGGTCCTTGGCCCGATCTACCTAGCCGGAAGACGACATGATGAGTACCCCTAGTCCAGGACACCATTTTCTAGAATGCACCTAGAAGAAGGATCTTGAAGACCCTAGAAGTTCTAGGCCAATGTTGTGCCAACCCGGGCAAAAATTCTGGAAATCCGGGAAATTTCGTCCTTCTGAACTTCTGGCCAGTCATGGAACATCCCACCCTGACGACATGAAAACTCTCTAGATACCCAAGAACTTCTGGCCTGGCCACGCGTAGTGAGAGAGGCCACTTGCTCGTGTAACTTTCTCTTCGTGTCTCGACTATATATTCCATACCTCTTGCACTTTCTAGGGTTAGCAAATTATTGAACTAGATTTCGGGAGAGCTTTGCTCATCTATCCTTCCCCAGTGAGATCAAACCCTCCAACTTGGAGAATACACTTCCATGGTTACAAGACCTCCAGCTTGAAGAACATTGCTCTAGCAATTAAAGTCCTCCCCATCCTTTTGGATTTGGAGAAGACTATCTCTCAAGACACCATCTTTCCTAGAGAATTGCGAAGAACTATCCATTTGTTTCCTCTATTTCCCTTGTGGTTTTTTGATGCAAAATGCTCTTCTTTGCATATCTTGTCCTTTAGTGTTCCTCTTTGCGTGTTTCCTCGTGATTTTACCCTGTTCCTTCAGTTCACGAAGATCGGGCACCCATGCGGTTTTCTACGTATCATTTAGTATCATGAACAAGGCTGCCACGAATTGGACCCCTCCCCCTCATCAGTCATCATTCTAGCCTTTTGTATTATTTTTTCCTAACTCAAAAATCCACACAAAAATAGCCATACCTGATTTCAAGCGATTTTGCCGTTTTGAGTGAGTATTTGTTGGATTAGATCCTTTGCTAGGTGTGCTAGTGTAACGCCCCAGATGTAACTTGCCATATTTGTAATCCAACGCTTGCCATTTCCGGCTATGTGTTATGATATTCCCTCCGTGGTTGGGTTCTCTCCGTTTTGCATTTTGGTTATGTCATGCATTTCATATCATGTCATCATGTGCATCGCATTTGCATACGTGTTCGTCTCATAAATCCGAGCATCTTTCCCGTTGTCCGTTTTGCAATCCGGCGCTCCTATGTCTCCCGGCGTCCCATTTTACATTTCTTCGTGAGCGGGTATTAAACTTTCTCAGAATGGACCGAGGTTTGCCAAGCGTCCCTGGTATAGTACCGCTAGACCGCATGTCAAGTTTCGGGTCAGTTGGAGTTCGTTTGGTACTCCAACGGTTAACCGGGTTACCGTGAAGGCCTCGTGTGTGTTGCAGCCCAACACCCCTTCAAAACAGCCCAATAACCCATCTAAGACACTCTCATGTCCTCCGCCGTTCGATCACGATCGCGTGGCCGAAAACCGCACTCCATTTGGAGCTTCCTAGCCCCCTCTAGCTATAAATATGTGCACCCCTCCGTCAAATCCGGGTCCAAAACCCTAGCCCCGCTCCCTCCGCGCGCCGGACACGTCCGGTCCGCGCCGGACGAAACTCGCCGCCGCCCCAGGCCAATCCCGGCTCGCCACGTGGCCTCCCCGCCGCCGGACCCGCGCCCGCCGCCGAAGCCCGCCGGGGCCCGGACCGGGCCCTCCCGGCCCGCGCGCCCGCCCGCGCTCCTCCGCCCCCGCGCCGGCGAGCTCCGCCCGCTGCCCTCCGCGTAGTCGCCGGCGACCGCCGCCCTCCGCGCCACCCGCGGCCCCGCCGCCTCCTCGCCGCCGCCTCCAGCCGCCGCGACCGCGCCGCGCCGCCCCGCGGCCTCGCCGTCCTCCGAGCCGCGCCGCCCTCGCCCGTCCCCGCCGACTCGTCGCTGCCCGGCTCCGGCGCCGATGAACCTCGGCCCGCGCGCCCTCGCCAGATCCAGATCCGGACGTCGGTTGACTTTTTCCCTCTCCCCTATTTTCTCCAAGTCCTCAAGATTTCATATGATCATCACCTGTTTCGCATGCCATAACTTTGCATCCGTAGCTCCGTTTCGCGCGTATGATATGTTAGATTGTTCTTCTCGAAGAGCACATCATTTTGTTCCATTGCATCATTTTCATTTGAGGTCATCTTGATGCCCGAAATGCTGTTAGAAGAGGGCTAGTTGATGATAGTTGCTGGATCTTATCTGAACATGCACTTTTGTCATTTTTGCCATGATTGAGGTGTACCCCCTATGAAGTTGAGTCCTACATGAGTTTTGTAATATGACATGTTACCTATCCACAGAATTTTGCCATGTATTTTTGTGATCTATGTGGTGACTAGCACAAGCATGCAAACTAGGTCACTTGATGTTGCTGATTTCAGAGACTTAGTGATTTCACTAAGTCCCTGACTGCTGTTATTTTTATGCCATGTGTTCATGTTGTTTGCGAGAGATCTATGCATAATTTGAGCATGATCAGTAAGGGAGTTTTGAACTTGAGTATTTGCTCTATCTATCCATGCTTTTGTTTGCAATTATAGAGTGCCATAGCTTGAGTCAATCGAGCTCTATTTTTGCTTCAAAATGTTGCTGGCAGATTATTTACATGTTATTCGATTTTGCCAAGCTTGGTGTAGTTGGTCCTTACATGATATGATGTTGTTCTTGCCATGTATTGTTACTATGCCATGTATTCTTGATGTATGTATGCTTAGTTTATCATGAAATGCTCTGTAGTGAGTGCATCGAGCTCACGAACATGCCTAGTCGTTAACAGTTTTCTGCCATGTCCAGTTTTCTGCTAAGTCTGAAACCTGTAACGAAACTTGCTTATTTGACATGGGTGTAATCATATTTTATGGTCCTTTTTGGCTTATGGTCAGTAAAGGACTTTTGTCAAGTGCTACGAGTAGATTCATGCCATGCCTTACTTTGCTATGTTCTGAACCTGTAGCATGTTGTTTCACTGCTCTGAACACGTCATCCTGATGTTAGTTTCTGCTATGTTGATAATTTCACTAAGTCTGTGAACCTGTTATCTTTTGCACTTTTGCCCTGATTGTTTGGACCTGTTATGATGTGATTTAGCTGTAGCTCATTGTTCATCTTTTGTCTACCATCTCGAGTAGATTAGTGTCATATGCTTTGTTGCCATGTTTGGGTGCAGTAGCTTAATTATTTGTTGCTTGCTAAGTAGCATCATGCTGTTTATGGCAGTTTCGTGTCATTCTTGTATTGCTTGCCATTTGCAAACCGTGCATCCGATTCCGGTGTACTTTGTATCGATTTCAACCGAAATCACCTCATCTATCCAGTGGCATGCTTGGTTTGCCAAGATTATGCCCTGTTCATCCTTGTCCTTCCGGAGCATGCATACGCATTGCATATCACCTCTCGCATATCATGCCATGTTTTGCATCATGTTAGCTTGCGCATTGCATCGTGGTTGATATTGGTTCCTTTGCTTGTTCTCTTGTCTTGGGTAGAGCCGGGAGACGAGTACGTGAACGAGGAACCTGTTGAGAACGCTTACGAGGACCAAGCTTTCGACAACTCTGAGAACCTTGCAGGCAAGATGACCATACCCTCGAAATCACTTCTATCTTTGCTTGCTAGATTGCTCGCTCTTTTGCTATGCCTATGCTGCGATACCTACCACTTGCTATATCATGCCTCCTATATTGCCATGTCAGCCTCTAACCACCCATGTCCTAGCAAACCGTTGTTTGGCTATGTTACTGCTTTGCTCAGTCCCTCTTATAGCGTTGTTAGTTGCAGGTGAAGATGAAGTTTGTTCCTTGTTGGAACATGGACTTGTTGTTCCTTGTTGGAACATGTTTACTTGTTGGGATATCACAATACCTCTTATTTAATTAATGCATCTATATACTTGGTAAAGGGTGGAAGGCTCGGCCTTATGCCTGGTGTTTTGTTCCACTCTTGCCACCCTAGTTTCCGTCATACCGGTGTTATGTTCTCGGAGTTTGCGTTCCTTACACGGTTGGGTGATTTATGGGACCCCCTTGACAGTTCGCTTTGAATAAGACTTTTCCAGCAAGGCCCAACATTGGTTTTACCATTTGCCACCTAGCCTTTTTCCCTTGGGTTCTGCAGACTCAAGGGTCATCTTTATTTTAACCCCCGGGCCAGTTCTCCTTCGATTGCTGGTCCAAACCGTCAGCCGCCGGTGGCCACCAGGGGCAACTCTGGGTTCGCCTATCGGAAGTTTGGACAATCCGTATGTGCCCTGAGACCGAGATATGTGCAGCTCCTATCAGGATTTGTCGGCACAATCGGGCGGCTTTGCTGGACTTGTTTTGTTGCTGCCGAAATGTCTTGTAGTCCGGGATTCCGAGATTGATCGGGTCTTCCCGGTAGAAGGAATATCCTTCGTTGACCGTGAGAGCTTATCATGGGCTAAGTTGGGACACCCCTGCAGGGTATTATCTTTTGAAAGCCGTGCCCGCGGTTATGAGGCAGATGGGAATTTGTTGATGTCCGGTTGTAGAAAACCCGAAGTTGACCTTAACTAAAACACATCAACCGCGTGTGTAACCGTGATGGTCTCTTCTCAGCGGGGTCCGGGAAGTGAACACGGGAAGTGTAGCCTCTACTGTGTTCCTTTGCCCTAGTTTTTTTTCCTTTTCCCCTTCAGTTTTGAGCTTCCAAGACAACTTTCATGTTCCCCATCTCAGATCTAGAATTTCGTGTTCATCCCCAACCACTCTCTGCGAACCCTGGAACTTCCGGCCAACCCCCAAAACATCCTACACTGATGGGCGCTAGCCAAAATTTAGCACTCGACCCCTTCACCTATTTGTTCGTAACTTTGGATTTTGGACTCTGATTTTTGGTGTTATTGAGCTCGTTTTGAAGCTATTAACTTGGTCTTGACCATCATGTTGGTTCCTACATCATTCGTCTCATAGCATTTCTCAGCACTTTCGCACCTCCTAGGCCATCGTCTACAACACTTGGAAGTTGTGCATCTTTGCTGGATTCTAAATTTGGACGTCTGTGACAACAAGTACCACCACATCGTCATGTTCTACATCAATCGCGAAGCTCGTTTTTGAAGCTATTAACGTGATATGAGAAGAGTGGTTGTACAATAGGACATTTAAGGGGCCACTTAGAGTTGTGTGCGGGCGTGTCCATAGACGTTTAGGAGGTGGAATTTGTCAAGTCCGGTTGTAGATGCTCTAAGGCCAACTCCAAAGGGACCACATTTGGTACGCCCGCGTCCGTTTTGAACGAAACAGGCATGATCCAAGGCCCAATGCGCTATCACAACCGCAAATAATGTCTGTCTCACGTCTTTTCCACCCAAAACCGGAGTAAACTTGGGCCTGGTCTGCGTCCAGACGAACACTCGACGAACGCGCGCATGTCGTCTCATCGTTCGCCCCATCCCTAGCAGTCGACCATTCAACTGTTTCCCACCAGCCCCATTTAATCCGCATGCCCGACAGGGCACGCAAGTCAGTCACCCCAGTCAGGTCTTTTTAATGTGGAAGTCGTGGACCGGCCAGTCCACACACTTCCACTTCCATCGACGCGTGCCTCCTTGAGCCCGGACACCCAAACCCTAGCTCTGGCCGCTGCTCCACCACCTCCCACCGACCACCTCCTGCCATGGTATGGAAGTGGATCCTCAACAAGGGGAAGCATGACCACGAGGTTGGCTCATCGTCTGGCTGCTGCCGCTCCAGCCCCTCTGCGGAGTCCGCATTCAGCATCTCCCCGCCGAGATATGCCAGTGCTATTGGGAGACGGGCACGCCAAGGTTGTCAGAATCGTGATTTTGAATCGAATCGGAGCTCCGATGGTAGGATCACAAATCGTAGAATCTTCACTATCAGGATCGTAGAAACGTAGATTCTATGAACTAAAATCGTAGAATCAGAGGTGTTAGTTTGGATCATAAAGTCATAGAATCGTATAATAGAATCAGAGGGGTTAGTTTGGATCGTAAAGTCGTAGAAGCCGTGGAGCGATGTCCATCTCCCCAACAACTGGCACCTGTCGGCAGATCGGGTGCCTGTGCCGCCAATCCCGGTGAGCCTCCACGCCTGCCTTGAGGAAATCAATCGCCATCGCGCCGCCTACCGCAGGACCTCGCCAACAGCGCCAGGTACGACGTTGATTCCCCGCTCTGGGACACGTAGTTCCCAGAGGAGCACGACCTGCAGCAGCAATCCTATTTTGTCGGTTGTGCACAGAGCCCGCCACGGGCGCGCTCCTAGCCCGCCCCAGTCGCAGTCGTGCGCGGGTGCATGGGCTAACGTCGGCGCTCTCCATCTCGTTGTTCCTGCCACCGCCACCTCCCACCATGTCCGCCGAGGAGGAGGAGGAGCTGGTGAGGAGGGTGCTTAAGGACTCCGCCCAATGGGTGGGCCTCGACGAGATGATGGCTCTCTCGGTCGCCGGCGACGCCCCTATCCCGGAGCTGCAGGTCAAGGAGGAGGTCATGGAGGAGGTGTTCGAGGAGCCACCCGCCACGGCCTTGGTGGGGCAGTCCTGGACATGGACGAAGATAATGCCCTACATGCCAGAGTATGTGTTTGTGCCACCTGGGTGGGTGGGCGTCGACACATGGTCCCCGTCCCCGCCACGGCCAAAATTGGTGCAGGCGCCTCCCGCTTGGAAGCTGCCGCAAGGACCGTCTCCCCACCTATGGCAGCTATTGCCCTACATCGACCTCACAACGGACGACGAGGACGGCGGTGACTAAAGATAGCCACGACAACGACGCCATAAATCTAGTTTTGTGGTTTTTTTAGATCAAGTTTAGTTTGAATGTGTGGCCATAAGATAGTGCATCGTTTTTTAAAGTATTCGCAATGTCTATTTGATTCAAAATTTAAAAGTTCAAAAGCGAACAAAAGTTTAGGACGCTGATAACTGCCACACATGTGGTGTATCGGGTGGTTGTGCCGCACGCCTCGTGTGGCATGGAGAAGAACCCGCCTACACGACCATGTCCGAGCGCGCGCAGCCACAGCCCGCACGTCCGGTGTGTGGCAAAACCGCCCACACGTCCGGGCCAGGCGACCACGCTGCCCGCACGACCCAGCACGCCAGCCGTCCCGGGATCCTTCCGATCCCCAGTCCGCCCTACCGCCATTGTCTCCCACCTCTCGATCCCCTACCTCCATCGCCTTCCTTCTTTGGTTTCCATGGCAACCAGAGAGGATTCCTAGCGCCTTCCCATCGCTAACCACCCCCCTCCCACCCCAACCCCGCCATCCCAAGACGACGAGCTAAAACAGGTGGATCTCCGATCTCCTTCTGTTTCTCGACCTTCTTCTGTCTAGAAATATGAAATTGCAAATTTGCCCACGAAGATGGCGACTAGATCAACGCTATCAGGGCAAACACCCCACAAATTTGTGTGTCTTTGCATTTGCCCACCAAACATACGCCAGATCTTCCATATACTATGCTAGAGTTGTGCCAAGCTTCGGGGTTGGCTTGGTGCGAGTAGTTGGTAATGGAGCATGCGTAGGAATCACTATAAATAGGGAGAGCAAGGAGGAATTTGGCATAGGCAGGAGGAAAAATAATTTCCACTTTGTATCTAACGTCAGTTGCCATCTATCGTTGTCCGTAGTTGCCACCATGTTATCTTATTGCTTGCCATCCTATTTTTTTGTCTGTTGCCATCGCTTCAAAATGATAGCTGGCATCCAGAATTCAGAAAAGAGAATGGATGTGCATGTCCTACTTGCCATGAGGTGTTGGTTGCTTACGCAAGAAATGTTATGAGATTGCCGTGTAATCTTCTACATGCAAACAACAAGAATGCTTTTTGCGGATTGTTGATGCGTTCTTGTTCATGCAGTGACTAAAAACACAGTGGCAGAAAAGAAAGCAGACGAATGAATCACGAAAATGGCACTACTACCTCTTGAGCACTACGTTGGTTTTCCCTTGAAGAGGAAAGGGTGATGCAGCAAAGTAGCGTAAGTATTTCCCTCAGTTTTTGAGAACCAAGGTATCAATCTAGTAGGAGGCTACGCGCGAGTCCCTCGCACCTGCACAAAACAAATAAATCCTCGCAACCAACGCGATAAGGGGTTGTCAGTCCCTACACGGTCACTTACGAGAGTGAGATCTGGTAGATATGATAAGATAATATTTTTGGTATTTTCATGATAAATATGCAAAGTAAAATAAAAGCAAAGTAAATAGATAAGTGTTGGAAGATTAATATGATGGAAGATAGACCCGGGGGTCATAGGTTTCACTAGTGGCTTCTCTCAAGAACATAAGTATTTTACGATGGGTGAACGAATTACTGTTGAGCAATTGACAGAATTGAGCATAGTTATGAGAATATCTAGGTATGATCATGTATATAGGCATCACGTCCAAGACAAGTAGACCGACTCCTGCATGCATCTACTACTATTACTCCACACATCGACCGTTATCCAGCATGCATCTAGAGTATTAAGTTCATAAGAACAGAGTAACGCCTTAAGCAAGATGACATGATGTAGAGGGATAAATTCATGCAATATGATAAAAACCCCATCTTGTTATCCTCGATGGCAACAATACAATACGTGCTTTGTTGCCCCTATTGTCACTGGGAAAGGACACCGCAAGATTGAACGCAAAGCTAAGCACTTCTCCCATTGCAAGAAAGATCAATCTAGTAGGCCAAACCAAACTGATAATTCGAAGAGACTTGCAAAGATAACCAATCATACATAAAAGAATTCAGAAGATTCAAATATTGTTCATAGATAAACTTGATCATAAATCCACAATTCATGGGTCTCAACAAACACACCGCAAAAGAAGATTACCTCGAATAGATCTCCACGAGAGAGGAGGAGAACATTGTATTGAGATCCAAAAAGAGAGAGAAAGCCATCTAGCTAATAACTATGGACCCGAAGGTCTGAGGTAAACTACTCACACATCATCGGAGGGGCTATGGTGTTGATGTAGAAGCCCTTCATGATCGATGCCCCCTCCGGCGGAGCTCCGGAACAGGCCCCAAGATGGGATCTCGTGGGTACAGAAGGTTGCAGCGGTGGAATTAGGTTTTTGGCTCCATTTCTGATCGTTTGGGGGTACGTAGGTATATATAGGAGGAAGGAGTACATCGATGGAGCAACAGGGGGCCCACGAGGGTGGAAGGCGCGCCTGGGGGGGGGGGGGGTAGGCGCGCCCCCTACCTCGTGGCCTCCTCCTTTATTTCTTGATGTAGGGTCCAAGTCTCCTAGATCATGTTTGTTCCAAAAATCATGTTCCCGAAGGTTTCATTCCGTTTGGACTCCGTTTGATATTCTTTTTCTGTGAAATTCTGAAATAGGAAAAAAACAACAATTCTGGGCTGGGCCTCCGTTTAATAGGTTAGTCCCAAAAATAATATAAAAGTGAATAATAAAGCCCAATAAGGTCCAAAACAGAAGATAATATAGCATGGAGCAATAAAAAATTATAGATACGTTGGAGAAGTATCAAGCATCCCCAAGCTTAATTCCTGCTCGTCCTCGAGTAGGTAAATGATAAAAACAGAATTTTTTATGTGGAATGCTACTTGGCATAATTTCAATGTAATTCTTCTTATTGTGGCATGAATGTTCAGGTTTGATATGATTCAAGATAAAAGTTTAATGTTGACATAAAAACAATAATATTTCAAGCATACTAGCTAAGCAATTATGTCTTATCAAAATAACATAGCCAAAGCAAGTTATCCCTACAAAATCATATAGTCTGGCTATGCTCCATCTTCGCCACACAAAATATTCATATCATGTACGACCCCGGTTTCAACCTTTTCAACTCTTACGCAATACATGAGCGCAAGCCATGGATATAGCACTATGGTGGAATAAGGTATAATGGTAGGGGTTATGTGGGAAGACAAAAAAAGAGGAAGTGTCACATCAACGAGGCTAATCGACGGGCTATGGAGATGCCCGCCAATTGATGTTAATGCGAGGAGTAGGGATTGCCATGCAAAGGATGCACTAGAGCTATAAATGTATGAAAGCTCAAAAAGAAACTAAGTGGGTGTGCATCCAACTTGCTTGCTTACAAAGACCTCGGGCATTTGAGAAAGCCCATCATTGGAATATACAAGCCAAGTTCTATAATAAATTTCCCACTAGTATATGAAAGTGACAAAATGAGAGACTCTCTATTATGAAGATCACGGTGCTACTTTGAAGCACAAGTTTGGTAAAAGGATAGTAACATTGTCCCTTCTCTCTTTTTCTCTCATTTTTTGGGCCTTTTCTCTCTCTTTTTTTATGGCCTCTTTTTTTCCTTTTTTTTATTTAGTCCGGAGTCTCATCCCGACTTGTGGGGGAATCATAGTCTCCATCATCCTTTCCTCACTTGGGACAATGCTCTACTAATGATGATCATCACACTTTATTTACTTACAACTCATGAATTACAACTCAATACTTAGAACAAAATATGACTCTATATGAATGCCTCCGACGGTGTACCGGGATATGCAATAAATCAAGAGCGACATGTATGAAAGAATTATGAATGATGGCTTTGCCACAAATACAATGTCAACTACATGATCATGCAAAGCAATATGACAATGATGGAGCATGTCATGATAAATGAAACGGTGGAAAGTTGCATGGCAATATATCTCGGAATGGCTATGGAAATGCCATGATAGGTAGGTATGGTGGCTGTTTTGAGAAAGATATAAGGAGGTTTATGTGTGATAGAGCGTATCATATCACGGGGTTTGGATGCACCGACGAAGTTTGCACCAACTCTCAAGGTGAGAAAAGGCAATGCGCGGTATCGAAGAGGCTAGAAAATTGTGGAAAGGTAAGTGTGTGTATAATCCGTGGACTCACATTAGTCATAAAGAACTCATATACTTATTGCAAAAATTTATTAGTCCTCGAAGCAAAGTACTACTACGCATGCTCCTAGGGAAAGGGTTGGTAGGAGTTAACCATCGCGCGATCCCGACCGCCACACAAAGGAAGACAATCAGCAAATACTTCATGCTCCGACTTCGTTACACAACGGTTCACCATACGTGCATGCTACGGGAATCACAAACTCCAACACATGTATTTTTCAATTCCACAATTACTCAACTAGCACAACTATGATATTACCACCTTTATATCTCAAAACAATTATCAAGCATCAAATTTCTAAAGATATTAAAGAAATTTGCCATGCTATTTTGAGACTCTCAAAATAATATAAGTGAAGCATGAGATATTAATAGTTTCTATAAAACAAATCCACCACCGTGCTCTAAAAGATATTAGTGAAGTACTAGAGCAAAACTATATAACTCAAAAGATATAAGTGTGGTAAACTAACAAATAAAGACTCAAATAATACAAGACGCTCCAAGCAAAACACATATCATGTGGTGAATAAAAATATAGCTCCAAGTAAAGTTACCGATGGAAGTAGACGAAAGTGGGGATGCCTTCCGGGGTATCCCCAAGCTTTGGCTTTACGGTGTCCTTAGATTATCTTGGGGGTGCCATGGGCATCCCCAACCTTAGGCTCTTACCACTCCTTGTTTCATAATCCATCAAATCTTTCACCCAAAACTTGAAAACTTCACAACACAAAACTTAACAGAAAATCTCGTGAGCTCCGTTAGCGAAGGAAAACAAAATACCACTTCAAGGTACTGTAATGAACTCATTATTTATTTATATTGGTGTTAAACCTAATGTATTACAACTTCTCTATGGTTTATAAACTCTTTTACTAGCCATATATTCATCAAAATAAGCAAACAACACACGGAAAACAGAATCTGTCAAAAACAGAACAGTCTGTAGTAATCTGTAACTAACGCAAACTTCTGGAACTCCAAAAAATTTACCAAAATAGGGCGACCTAGAAAATTTGTTTATTGATCAGAAGCAATTGGAATCAGTATTTTATAACGTTTTGGTGATTTTTAACAATTATTTTCGTGAACAGAAAGTTTCTGGAAATTACAGCAAGATCAAATAACTATCATCCAAGAAGATCCTATAGGTTTAACTTGACACAAACACTAATTAAAACATAAAAACACATCTAACCAGAGTCTAGATCAAATATTTATTCCTAAAAAGAATCAAACAGCAAAAAACTAAAAATAAAATTGGGTTGCCTCCCAACAAGCGCTATCATTTAACGCCCCTAGCTAGGCATAAAAACAAGGATAGATCTAGGTATTGCCATCTTTGGTGGGAAATTTCTTAATGGAGTTATGCTCGGTGAATCTTTGATCCAAAGTATCCATCCACTTATTGCAAAGCGTAATCAAATTATTCATGCGGTTGATATTCCCACCAATACTTTTAAGAGGTTCAACATTTTTTTGCAATTCACATAATTTCTCTAGGATTTGCGTTTCTTCTTGGGTAGGGGAAGATCCTTTTTGTAGGGGGAGTACTCCCACTATCCCCTCTATAATTTCGTAAGCTAAGCTAGGATCAATATCAATAAAACTACTCTTGGCAGCAAAATCGAGGAGTTGTTTATGGGGCAAAATTATCCCAACATAAAAATTGCGAAGCAAGATTTTAAAATCTCCCTCTAAATTGCAAATACGATAAGATTCGAGCATCCTAAACCAAGCATATTTTAAATTTTTCCTTTGTCTTTGCTTGAAGTGGAGAACTTCAAAGTCTGGAGACGAAGGGACGAAGACTGAGCTAGCCATAACGACAATCAAACGGAAAAGAGAGGGCGAATAAAACGGCAAGGGTGAAGTGGGGGAGAGGAAAACGAGAGGCAAATGGCAAATAATGTAATGCGGGAGATAAGGGTTTGTGATGGGTACATGGTATGTTGAATTTTGCGTAGACCTCCCCGGCAACGGCGCCAGAAATCCTTCTTGCTACCTCTTGAGCACTGCGTTGGTTTTCCCTTGAAGAGGAAAGGGTGATGCCGCAAAGTAGCACAAGTATTTCCCTCAGTTTTTGAAAACCAAGGTATCAGTCCAGTAGGAGGCTACGCGCGAGTCCCTCGCACCTATACAAAACAAATAAATCCTTGCAACCAATGCGATAAGGGGTTGTCAATCCCTACACGGTCATTTACTCCACACATCAACCACTATCCAGCATGCATCTAGAGTATTAAGTTCATAAGAATAGAGTAACGCCTTAAGCAAGATGACATGATGTAGAGGGATAAATTCATGCAATATGATAAAAAAACATCTTGTTATCCTTGATGGCAACAATACAATACGTGCCTTGCTGCCCCTACTGTCACTGGGAAAGGACGCCGCAAGATTGAAACCAAAGCTAAGCACTTCTCCCATTGCAAGAAAGATCAATCTAGTAGGCCAAACCAAACTGATAATTCGAAGAGACTGGCAAAGATAACCAATCATACATAAAAGAATTCAGAAGATTCAAATATTGTTCATAGATAAACTTGATCATAAACCCACAATTCATCGGTCTCAACAAACACACCGCAAAAGAAGATTACATCGAATAGATCTCCACGAGAGAGGGGGAGAACATTGTATTGAGATCCAAAAAGAGAGAGAAAGCCATCTAGCTAATAACTATGGACCCGAAGGTCTGAGGTAAACTACTCACACATCATCGGAGGGGCTATGGTGTTGATGTAGAAGCCCTCCATGATCGATGCCCCCTCCGGCGGAGCTCCGGAACAGGCCCCAAGATGGGATCTCGTGGGTACAGAAGGTTGCGGCCGTGGAATTAGGTTTTTGGCTCCGTTTCTGGTCGTTTGGGGTACGTAGGTATATATAGGAGGAAGGAGTACGTCGGTGGAGCAACAGGGGGGCACGAGGGTGGAGGGCGCGCCTGGGGGGGTAGGCACGCCCCCTACCTAGTGGCCTCCTCCTTTATTTCTTGAAGTAGGGTCCAAGTCTCCTGGATCATGTTCGTTCCAAAAATCACGTTCCCGAAGGTTTCATTCCATTTGGACTCCGTTTGATATTCTTTTTCTGCGAAACTCTGAAATAGGCAAAGAACAACAATTCTGGGCTGGGCCTCCGGTTAATAGGTTAGTCCCAAAAATAATATGAAAGTGAATAATAAAGCCCAATAAGGTCCAAAACAGAAGATAATATAGCATGGAGCAATCGAAAATTATAGATACGTTGGAGACGTATCAAGCACTGATCATTGGCTTTCTCAAAAATCGGAAATGCCTCCTTGGGATGCAGCAGAGTACAATCAACTCATTTCTTCAGGGCCATTGCTGCCACAACTAGAGCACTGCGTGGGCATTGGTACGATGCATGATAAACAAAGAAGAAACAGTTGCCATGTTCGTGACGATGAAGATGTCATTCTACTTATGTCCAACAATCTACTTCTTAGCAGGTTCTTATGACCAAACCTCAATCAGGGGGCAGCATGACAAGTTTCGTCACAGGGCGCTAACGCTGATAAATGTATGGGCAACCAACTTCAGCTAGCTAATGTGGCATATCAAGGTAATGCATACGAAAAAGAAACTTGCTGTTGTGGACATGAAATTAAACTTGCAAGGATGGAGAAAGACTCACGAGTTATGTCAGAAAAATGTAGGACCTTCATGCAGCACGTGGCATCAGGCGGCAACCATGTACCTGCCATCAACGTCATACATAGGTGAGTGCATGCAAGTGAAGTTATGGACAGTGAGTTAGGAGAAAGGAACATATCTGACAGCTGCAGTTGCCATGCTAGGACAGCTGCAGTTGCCATGGCTAGACAACTGCAGTTGCCATGCATAATCAAATGTGACTGCAATGTATAAACAACCTTGGATGACAAAGTTTGAACAAATCTGTGTGGCATGGTTGGACCACTACATGTGCCATGTTGAACAAACTACAGTGGCCATGCAATGAACAACTGCTACCACGATCGCAGGTTGTTACGGTGGAACCACGTCAGCAAACGTCTCATGGCAAGCTTCACAGTTGCAGAAAAGCGCTATTGCAGATAGAGCACATCAAATTGGAATGACAGACTACACAAGAATAGCACATGCGGCACAACAAGGTAAAAAATAATGTGAACCGGAAAGCAGTACTGCATTTGCTTTTGTGGGAATAGCATGTGAGGAAAAGTAGATTTGTAACGGTGGTGGTGGAAAAAACAAACAAAAAATGCTACCAAGTGGTCATGTGCAAAGAGTCATATATTGTCTTCGGGATTTGCCAATTGCTATAGAGTGGGTGCAACATTCATGATTGTTCACATTTTCCTATTGAGCTCAGCCCTAGAATACAAGTTTTGATGCTAGAATTTACTGGTTGCCATGTGTTGGCAATAGTAGTTGCCATGTATGTTGGACTGTAGCTGTCATTGCTATATACTACAAGTTTTGATGCTAGAATATACTGGTTGCCATGTGTTGGCAACAGTAGTTTCCATGTTGTTGGACTGCAGCTGCCATTACTGGAGAATTACAGTTGCCATGCATGGCCATATGCAGATTCATGGCTTGATGTGTGACTGATGTCATGCAAAATCACATGCAGTTTCTATACTCCGTTACGATAAACATGCCATTGAAGCAAAATCTTACTCTTGTACCTGATTTTTTATTGCAGGACCTTCAACTACAATTAACAGCAGCGCGGGGACATCTAGCCGGGAGTTCTGAGCGCACGGAAGACGCGTTACACCAGCCAGCCAACACTCATGCCACAAACAATGTCGAGTCAGTGTCGGAAATGGCAATCGTTCCAGCAATGCCGACAAGCACACCTTTGCAGACCAGCGCAAGCAACACTCAAGCAGATGAAACAACCGCCGATACTGAAGTGAATGATGAAACCGATGACGAAGCACAAGGGGATGAAGATGGTGGGCAATCAGAAATCATAGTACCTCAGCCACCATATCTTGGGCAGAGATTTGATTCGTTTGAAGATTCAAAGGAATTCTACTAGACATATGCAAAGTTCCATGGGTTTGCGGTCAACACCGAATACCATAGGAAAATTAAAAAAAACTAACGAGTACAGCAGAGGTGAGATCGGGTGCTACAAGGCACGAAGAAACAAGAAGGGCAAAGGTGAAGCGCCTGTCGTTCCGGAACGAAAGAGAGGTATCATTGTCAAGACGGAATGCCCTGTCCGATGTAAGCTGAACATAGATGGAGCACAGTGGTGGTCAATGAATATTTTGACGAGCACAACCACGAGCTAATAAATAAGTTTGACCTGGTAAAATTTCTGACCGCCCACAGAGGATTCATCCCCCTCGAGAACAAATTCATAAAGCTGCTACATGATTGTAACGTCGGTCCATCAAGAATGGTCCAGATACTCTCCCTCATCCACAACAAAAATTGGACTTTGAGTAGCATGCCCTACATACCTGTGGACGTCACAAAACTAAAGGCAAAGTACTGTAGAGAAAGCAAGTTGGCTGACATAGAAGCCACGATAGCCTACTTTGATGAGAAAGCGAAAGAAGATCCAGATTTCTTCTACAGGATAAGATTGGATGATGAGGACTGTGTGAGGAACATGTATTGGGTGGATGGTGCTGCAAGAAGAGCCTACAAACATTTCCGAGACTGCATTTCATTCGACGCGACATATCTCACTAATATGTACAAGATGCCATGCGTTCCATTCATAGGAATAAATAACCACAATCGGTCATTGCAGTTCGGATGCGGGCTCGTTCGGAACGAAGACACGGATGGGTACATTTGGTTGTTCAAGACCTTCTTGGAGTGCATGGGTGGAATTGCTCCGATGAACATAATAAAAGACCAAGATTTTAGCATGCGTGCAGGCATAGAGGAGGCCTTTCCGTTGGCAGTGCACAGGCACTGCAGGTGGCGCATTATAAAGAAGGCTGAGGAGACGCTAGGACCGTTCTTTGCTGACCGTCCAGAGCTGCACAAGGCATTCGAGTTGTGCATGGACCACAACTTGACGGTGGAGGAGTTTTAAAGGAGCTGGATGGCTATGATTGAAACATATCAAGTCCAAGACCACGATATGCTTGCTAGCTTGTGGGAAAAGCCAATGTACTGGGTGCCGGCCTACTTCATGCAGTGCTTCTTCCCATTTCTGCAGACTACACAGTGCAGCGAGGGGTTCAATGCTGTTTTGAAGCAGTACGTGAGCCCTGGCAACTCATTGCTGCAGTTTGCCAAGCAATACACTTCTTTGCAACAAAAAATACTGGGGTCTAAGCTACCGCAAGAAGCAAACACCGCGCTCAAGCGGCCAAAATTGCTAACGTATTTACCGATGGAGAGGCAGATGAGCAAGATATACACCAACAGGATTTTTGACAAGTAAGTCAGTTGTGTTACAATCTTATTTGCACAATCATGGAGGTAGTAGGTTCCATGTAGAATGCAATGCAGTTGAAAAGCTTATTTGAAAATGATGATTTTTTTAAAAGTAGCCATTGAGTACATAGTAACCATGATATGTAGTTGTGATGTTTAATGAACTACACTTTGCAATATTTAATGAACTACAGTTGCCATGTTTACTCAACTGCAGTTGCCATGTTTGCTCAACTGCATTTGCCATGTTTTATGAACTGCAGTTGCCATGTTTAATGAACTGTACTTCCACTGGCCATGATGGTATGGAATGCAAATGCCAAATGAAGCTGCTATGTAGTTGCCATGTTTAATGAACTGCAGTTGCCATGTTTACTCAACTGTAGTTGCCATGTTCGATGAACTGTAGTTGCCATGTTTGAACGAACTGTAATTCCATTGGCCACAACAACAAAAGGTGCTACAAAAAACTTCACACAAGAGTTTAACAAAAACCACACAAAACTTGCAGATTCCAGGAATAAATAAAGCATGCCAACATGTACACGGTTTTCCAGGTGGACGAACATACGTTCAAGGTGTGTTCTATCATGGGCATGTCAGATTCAGAACCTGAAGACCTGGACAAGGGAAGGAACTACTTTGTGAAGGCATCGATAAGCGAAGGCGAATACTACTGCCAATGCTGCAAATTCAAACTGGACGGGATTGTGTGCTGTCACATACTAAAAGTAATGGACATGAATGCGGTGACACGAATGCCCCGCCATTTCATAAGGCGGCGATAGAATTGGGACGCTGACGACGCATTGGCGCTGCAAACATCAAACGCAGTTCTGGTTGTGCATGATGAGAGACCAGAATCAACCATGGAAGCCGTGAGGCACGTCGTGTTGACAAAGAACTATGCTGAACTAATTGATGAAGCGTGCAAGAGTGATGAGACAGCGAGGGTCGCAGAAAAACACAGGAAGTCCCTCAAAAGAGAGCTTGATGAGATCAAGAAGAGGAAAGCTGAGGAAGCCTTACACAGGTTCCCCTGCACATCAAGTGTGCCTTCATCCACGGGATAATCATCTAAAAACTCGAAGGTAGGATCTGGAACAGCAAGCACACAAACTCAGGTTAGGAACCCGCCCCGTTCCATCACAAAACGGCGTCTAAAAGAGATAAGACACAAATCGGGATTGGAGATTCAAGCAAAAAACAAGAAACCAAAGAAAGGGACGGGCAATCCGTAAGCAACATTGGAGCACTGTGACTTGGTCCATGGTGACATTTTTTTGTAATCGAGATGTTCTAAATTTTGTAAAAATTGGAGAGTGACTCTTCAGGGGCATCAGAATGTGAAGCAAAATGCCATGAATGAATAACTGCAGTTGCCACCTGTATGGTACTGAATTTGCCATGTTACATGAACTGAATCAGCCATGCCATTTCTACTGAATTTGCCATGTTATTTGAACTGAATTTGCCATGTTATTTGTACTAAATTTGCCATGTTATTTGTACTGAATCTGCCATGTTAGTTGTATTGAATATGCCATGTTAGTTGTACTGACTCTTCATCTCATAGATTTCCATGTTCAGTCAGCGCATTTTAGTCACACATATTGTATTGTGGTGCAAACTATGGGAAACAAGTTGAAACGGTCTCGTGCAGCAACCGCATAGGTTACGCCTGCGTGATCAAACTACCATCCTAGCCGGTACAGATAGCAATGAAAAAAAGAACAAAACCAACAAATGAAGAAGGACGATAACTTTCACTAACCGTGACTGATGAACTACATTTGCCATGTTTTCAAACATCATAGACGCGGTTCATGTCTACTACGCAACCTTCTTCTTGTAGATGTTGTTGGGCCTCCAAGTGCAGAGATTTGTAGGACAGTAGCAAATTTCCCTCAAGTGGATGACCTAAGGTTTATCAATCCGTGGGAGGCGTAGGATGAAGATGGTCTCTCTCAAGCAACCCTGCAACCAAATAACAAAGAGTCTATTGTGTCCCCAACACACCCAATACAATGATAAATTGTATAGGTGCGCTAGTTTGGCGAAGAGATGGTGATACAAGTGCAATATGGATGGTAGATATAGGTTTTTGTAATCTGAAAATATAAAAACAGCAAGGTAACAAGTGGTAAAAGTGAGCGTAAACGGTATTGCAATGCTAGGAAACAAGGCCTAGGGTTCATACTTTCACTAGTGCAAGTTCTCTCAACAATAATAATGTAGTTGGATCATATAACTATCCCTCAACATGTAACAAAGAGTCACTCCAAAGTAGCGGAGAACAAACGAAGAGATTATGGTAGGGTACGAAACCACCTCAAAGTTATTCTTTTCAGTCAATCCGTTGGGCTATTCCTATAATTGTCACAAACAGCCCTAGAGTTCGTACTGGAATAACACCTTAATACACAAATCAACCAAAACCCTAATGTCACCTAGATACTCCAATGTCACCTCAAGTATCCGTGGGTATGATTATACGATATGCATCACACAATCTCAGATTCATCTATTCAACCAACACATAGAACCTCTAAGAGTGCACTAAAGTTTCTACAAGAGAATCAAGAAGAAAACGTGTGCCAACCCCTATGCATAAGTTCATGGGCGGAACCCGCAAGTTGATCACCAAGACATACATCAAGTGAATCACGTGATATCCCATTGTCACCACAGATACGCACGACAAGACATACATCAAGTGTTCTCAAGTCATTAAAGACTCAATCCGATAAGATTACTTCAAAGGGAAAACTCAATCCATTACAAGAGAGTAGAGGGGGAGAAGCAACATAAGATCCAACTATAATAGCAAAGCTCGCGATACATCAAGATCGTGCCAAATCAAGAACAAGAGAGAGAGAGAGAGAGAGAGAGAGAGAGAGAGAGAGATCAAACACATAGGTACTGGTACATACCCTCAGCCCCGAGGGTGAACTACTCCCTCCTCGTCATGGAGAGCGTCGGGATGATGAAGATGACCACCGGTGAGGGTTCCCCCCTCCGGTAGGGTGCCGGAACAAGGTCCCGATTGGTTTTTGGTGGCTACAGAGGCTTGCGGCGGCGGAACTCCCGATCTATTATGTTTCCCAAAGTTTTTAGGGTATATGGATATATATAGGCGGAAGAAGTACGTCGGTGGACCTCCGGACTGTCCACGAGGCAGGGGGGCGCCCCCACCCTCGTGGGAAGCTCGGGACTCCCCTGGTGCAACTCCGGTACTCCATGGGCTTCTTCTGGTCCAAAAATAGGTTCCGTGGAGTTTCGGATCAATTGGAATCCGTTTGATATTCCTTTTCTTCGAAACACTGAAATAGGCAAAAAAAAAACAGCAATTCTGGGCTGGGCCTCCGGTTAATAGGTTAGTCCCAAAAATAATATAAAAATGGATAATAAAGCCCAATATTTTCCAAAACAGTAGATAATATAGTATGGAGCAATCAAAAATTATAGATACGTTGGAGACGTATCAAGCATCCCCAAGCTTAATTCCTGCTCGTCCTCGAGTAGGTAAATGATAAAAAAGATAATTTTTGATGCGGAGTGCTACTTGGCATAATTTCAATGTAATTCTTCTTAATTGTGGTATGAATATTCAGATCTGAAAGATTCAAGATAAAAGTTCATATTGACATAAAAATAATAATATTCAAGCATACTAACTAAGTAATTATGTCCTCTCAAAATAACATGGCCAAAGAAAGTTCATCCCTACAAAATCATATAGTTTAGTCATGCTCCATTTTCGTCACACAAGAATGCTCTCATCATGCACAACCCCGATGACAAGCCAAGCAATTGTTTCATACTTTAGTAATCTCAAACCTATAAACTTTCACGCAATATATGAGCGCGAGCCATGGACATAGCACTATGGGTGGAATAGAATATAATGATGGGGGTTATGTGGAGAAGACAAAAAATGAGAAAGTCTCACATCAACGAGGCTAATCAATGGGCTATGGAGATTCCCATTGATTGATGTTAATGCAAGGAGTAGGGATTGCCATGCAATGGATGCACTAGTGCTATAAATGTATGAAAGCTCAACAAAAGAAACTAAGTGGGTGTGCATCCAACTTGCTTGCTCACGAAGACCTAGGGCACTTGAGGAGGCCCATTGTTGGAATATACAAGCCAAGTTCTATAATGAAAAATTCCCACTAGTATATATGAAAGTGACAAAACAAGAGACTCTCTATCATGAAGATTATGGTGCTACTTTGAAGCACAAGTGTGGCAAAGGATAGTAGCATTGTCCCTTCTCTCTTTTTCTCTCAGTTTTTTTGGGCCTTCCTTTTTTTATGGCCTTTCTCTCTTTTTTATTTTTTTATTCCTCACTTGGGACAATGCTCTAGAAAATGATGATTGTCACACTTCTATTTATTTACAACTCAATGGTTACAACTCGATACTAGAACAAAGTATGACTCTATATGAATGCCTTCGGCGGTGTACCGGCATGGGCAATGAATCAAGAGTGACATGTATGAAAATTATGCATGGTGGCTTAGCCACAAATACAATGTCAACTACATGATCATGCAAGGCAATATGACAATGATGAACATGTTATGATAAACGGAATGGTGGAAAGGTTCATGGCAATATATCTCGTAATGGCTATGGAAATGCCATAATAGGTAGGTATGGTGGCTGTTTTGAGGAAGATATAAGGAGGTTTATGTGTGAAAGAGAGTATCATATCACGGGGTTTGGATGCACCGGCGAAGTTTGCACCAACTCTCAATGTGAGAAAGGGCAATGCACGGTACCGAAGAGGCTAGCAATGATGGAAGGGTGAGAGTGCGTATAATCCATGGACTCAACATTAGTCATAAAGAACTCACATACTTATTGCCAAAATCTACAAGTCATCAAAAACCAAGCACTACGCGCATGCTCCTAGGGGGATAGATTGGTAGGAAAAGACCATCGCTCGTCCCCGACCGCCACTCATAAGGAGGACAATCAAAGAATACCTCATGTTTCAAATTTGTTACATAACGTTTACCATACGTGCATGCTACGGGACTTGCAAACTTCAACACAAGTATTTATCAAATTCACAACTACTCAACTAGCACAACTTTGATATCACTACCTCCATATCTCAAAACAATCATCAAGCATCAAACTTCTCTTAGTATTCAAAACACTCATAAGAAAGTTTTTACTAATCTTGAATACCTAGCATATTAGGATTATTTAAGCAAATTACCATGCTATTTAAGACTCTCAAAATAATCTAAGTGAAGCATGAGAGATCAATAGTTTCTATAAAACAAATCTACCACCATGCTCTAAAAGATATAAGTGAATCACTAGAGCAAACAACAAACTACTCCAAAAGATATGAGTGAAGATCAATGAGTAGTTGTATAATTATGTAACTATGTGAAGACTCTCTAACATTTAAGAATTTCAGATCTTGGTATTTTATTCAAACAGCAAGCAAAACAAAACAAAATAAAATGACGCTCCAAGCAAAACACATATCATGTGGTGAATAAAAATATAGCTCCAAGTAAAGTTACCGATGAACGAAGACGAAAGAGGGGATGCCATCCGGGGCATCCCCAAGCTTAGACGGTTGGTTGTCCTTGAATATTACCTTGGGGTGACTTGGGCATCCCCAAGCTTAGGCTCTTGCCACTCCTTATTCCATAGTCCATCGAATCTTTACCCAAAACTTGAAAACTTCACAACACAAAACTTAACAGAAAACTCGTAAGCTCCGTTAGCGAAAGAAAACAAAACACCACTTCAAGGTATTGTAATGAACTCATTCTTTATTTATATTGGTGTTAAACCTACTGTATTCCAAATTCTCTATGGTTTATAAACTATTTTACTAGCCATAGATTCATCAAAATAAGCAAGCAACACAATAAAAACAGAATCTGTCAAAAACAGAACAGTCTGTAGTAATCTGTATCAAACGTATACTTCTGGAACTCCACAAATTCTAAAATAAATTGGTGGACCTGAGGAATTTGTCTATTAATCATCTGCAAAAATAATCAACTAAATAGCACTCTCCAGTAAAAAGTTTTAGCTAATCTCGTGAGCGCCAAAGTTTCTGTTTTTTACAGCATGATCATAAAGACTTCACCCAAGTCTTCCCAAAGGTTCTACTAGGCACAAACACTAATTAAAACAAAAAAACACATCTTAAAAGAAGCTAGATGGATTATTTATTACTAAACAGAACCAAAAAGCAAGAAACTAAAATAAAATTGGGTTGCCTCCCAACAAGCGCTATCGTTTAACGCCCCTAGCTAGGCATGATGATTTCAATGATGCTCACATAAAAGATAAGAACTGAAACATAAAGGGAGCATCATGAAGAATATGACTAGCACATTTAAGTCTAACCCACTTCCTATGCATAGGGATTTTGTGAGCAAACAACTTATGGGAACAACAATCAACTAGCATAGGAAGGCAAAACAAACATAACTTCAAAACTTTAAGCACATAGAGAGGAAACTTGATATTATTGCAATTCCTACAAGCATATATTCCTCCCTCATAATAATTTTCAGTAGAATCATGAATGAATTCAACAATATAACCAGCACCTAAAGGATTCTTTTCATGATCTACAAGCATAGAAAATTTACTACTCTCCACACAAGCAAAATTCTTCTTATTCGGAATAGTGGGAGTATCATAAGAGACTTGAATACTATAAATTGTTTCCACATTAAAAGAGTAAAGTCCAGAGAAAGGGTACTCATAATCATGACAAGTTTTATAAATATAATCATCACTAATCTTTATAGCATAAGTTTCATCACAATAATCATCATAAGTAGCAACTTTGTTCTCATCATAATCAATTGAAACCTCTTCCGAAATAGTGGATACATCACTAAATAAAGTCATGACCTCTCCAAATCCACTTTCATAAATATTATAAGATTCAACATCCTCCAAAATAGTGGGTTCATTACTTCCTAAAGTTGACACTATTCCAAACCCACTTTCATAAATATAATCATTATAAGTAGGAGGCATGCTATCATCATAACAAATTTGCATAACAAAACTTGGGAGACTAAAAATATCATCTTCAATAAAAATAGCATCCCCAAGATTGGGACAAACATTAATTGCAGCAAGTATATTATCAAAAACATCATATTTATCAAAAATAGCATCCCCAAGCTTGGGACTTTTCATATCATAGGCATAATCACTCTCATCATTAATAGTATGAATAGCACCAATAGTATGGCAAACATTATTATCACATTCTTCCAAGCAAGTGCCAAAAAGATTTTCAAGATCATAAGAAGTATCATTATCTTCCCAATCATAATCATCACAGCAAGCAATAGGCATAACTAGATCATTATCAAGTGCATCATCTTCCACAATTATTTTTGATTCATTTTCATGAGGCACAACAATAATAGGAGCAACATTATTTGGGAGAGATATATTTTTACCTCTCTTCCTTTTTCTTTTCTTCTTCTTCACCACATCATGTGTGGGTTCAATCCTCTTTTTGGAGCTCCTTATTGATGAGATTGGCTGAATAGAAGGCTCCTCCTCGTTACCTGATTCATCATAAGAAATAATAGGGGGATATTGGGAAGTCTCTTCCCTTTCGTTAGTATTATCTTCATCTTCTATTTGTTTTCTTTTCTTTATGTAATTGTCAATATAAGGGTTTTCGATGCAATTCACCGCATAATACATATAAATTTCCTCTAGATCAAAATCAAGAAATTTATCGAGATTAAATTTTGGAATACCCTCAGTTATACGTTTCATTTCTTCATAACCCAAAAGAAGACTAAGCTCTTTATGATGCTCAAGAGTAATCAAGTTATCACAATTTTTGGACACGAGTTGATCATGAAACAAATAGCATTGGAGCTTTAAATGACCATGTTCATTGCAAAGTTCACAAGGATGGCGATAAATATTGAATCTTTCAGCACAAATATCTAGCCTTTCTCGCAACAATTTAGTTTCTCAATACTTATGCCTCTTGCAATATCTATCTTCCCTATTTGGTGCGTACTTGCAAACCCAATGCACTCCACAAAAATTGACATGTTTATAAGAGACATTTTATTCATAACTAGTGCAATCATCATTAGTACTATGGATATTCAAGGAGTTCATACTAACAACACTGCAATCATGCTCATCATTCAAAGATTTAGTGCCAAACATTTCAATGCATTCTTCTGCTAACACTTTGGCACAATTTTCTTTTCCATCATACTCACGAAAGATATTGAAAAGATGAAGCGTATGAAGCAAACTCAATTCCTTTTTTTTTGTAATTTTCTTTTATAAATTAAACTAGTGATAAAACAAGAAACAAAAAGATTCAATTGCAAAATCTAAAGATATACCTTCAAGCACCCACCTCCCCGGCAACAGCACCAGAAAAGAGCTTAATGTCTACTACACAACCTTCTTCTTGTAGACGTTTTGGGCCTCCAAGTGCAGAGGTTTGTAGGACAGTAGAAAATTTCCCTCAAGTGGATGACCTAAGGTTTATCAATCCGCAGGAGGCGTAGGATGAATATGGTCTCTCTCAAACAACCCTGCAACCAAATAGCAAAGAGTCTCTTGTGTCCCCAACACACCCAATACAATGGTAAATTGTATAGGTGCACTAGTTCGGCGAAGAGATGGTGATACAAGTGCAATATGGATGGTAGATATAGGTTTTTGTAATCTGAAAATATAAAAACAGCAAGGTAACAAGTGGTAAAAGTGAGCGTAAACGGTATTGCAATGCTAGGAAACAAGGCCTAGGGTTCATACTTTCACTAGTGCAAGTTCTCTCAACAATAATAACATAGTTGGATCATATAACTATCCCTCAACATGTAACAAAGAGTCACTCCAAAGTAGCAGAGAACAAACGAAGAGATTATGGTAGGGTACGAAACCACCTCAAAGTTATTCTTTCCAATCAATCCGTTGGGCTATTCCTATAATTGTCACAAACAGCCCTAGAGTTCGTACTAGAATAACACCTTGAGACACAAATCAACCAAAACCCTAATGTCACCTAGATACTCCAATGTCACCCAAGTATCCGTGGGTATGATTATACGATATGCATCACACAATCTCAGATTCATCTATTCAACCAACACATAGAACCTCAAAGAGTGCCCTAAAGTTTCTACCAGAGAATCAAGACGAAAACGTGTGCCAACCCCTATGCATAAGTTCATGGGCGGAACCCGCAAGTTGATCACCAAGACATACATTAAGTGAATCACGTGATATCCCATTGTCACCACAGATACGCACGACAAGACATACATCAAGTGTTCTCAAGTCATTAAAGACTCAATCCGATAAGATTACTTCAAAGGGAAAACTCAATCCATTACAAGAGAGTAGAGGGGGACAAGCAACATAAGATCCAACTATAATAGCAAAGCTCGCGATACATCAAGATCGTGCCAAATCAAGAACATGAGAGAGAGAGAGAGAGATCAAACACATAGGTACTGGTACATACCCTCAGCCCCGAGGGTGAACTACTCCCTCCTCGTCCTGGAGAGCGCCGGGATGATGAAGATGGACACCGGTGAGGGTTCCCCCCTCCAGCAGGATGCCGGAACAAGGTCCTGATTGGTTTTTGGTGGTTACAGAGGCTTGCGGCGGCGGAACTCCCGATATATTCTATTCCCCGAAGTTTTTAGGGTATATGGATATATATAGGCGGAAGAAGTACGTCGGTGGACCTCCGGGCTATCCACGAGGCAGGGGGCGCGCCCTGGGGGGTGGGCGCGCCTCCCACCCTCGTGGGCATCCCGGGACTCCCCTGGTGCAACTCCGGTACTCCGTGGGCTTCTTCTGGTCCAAAAATAGGTTCCGTGGAGTTTCGGGTCAATTGGACTCTGTTTGATATTCCTTTTCTTCGAAACACTGAAATAGGCAAAAAACAGCAATTTTGGGCTGGGCCTCCGGTTAATAGGTTAGTCCCAAAAATAATATAAAAGTGGATAATAAAGCCCAATATTGTCCAAAACAGTAGATAATATAGCATGGAGCAATCAAAAATTATAGATACGTTGGAGACGTATCAGCAGTCAAAACACCAAACTAGTACTACCAACGATGAACGCATAATAATACTGAAAAACATAAACATATCTGCTGTCACACCTAAAAAATAGGTTCACATCCACACATATATTGCAGAAAATATTCAAATGTCTCTCACACACCACCACTACATACCAGGCTACGCGGAGATGCAGCCATAACACAGTACACGGACATAGTTTTGAAAGAACAGAGGTAATACCTTACATTCCTCGGCAACAGAATGTAAGGTAGGCCTTCGGTATGGAGCACCACGTGATCACTTGTACTTCTTGGTGGCTTTCTTGACAGCTTCCTCTATGAACTCACGTGCGTTGGACCGCGTGTTTAAATCTTCATTTATCAACCAGTTCCATGTGTAAATTTTGCGGAGCTCGACGACCATTGCAGCTATGACGACAGGAACCCGTCGACCTTCCCACTTTGCAAGGTATTCCAACATGTGAAAGCCGCAGTCGTGCCTAAACAAAGAAAATAATCAGGTTAACTCACAAGAACATAGAGAATAAAAATCATAAACTTCAATTCAGAGGTGACAAACGAGGGTAAGCATTGGTTTGGAGGACACATGAAAAAAAGATGGGAAAATACCGGTTTCCTTGCTTCGTAGTCGCCACGTACTCAATTGGCAAATGTCTGATCTGGACCTTTGAGTTTTCATAGTGACGGTTCCATGTCTCTTTGAGGTTGTTGATGAACTATTCAGCATGCATAGTAAGGTCAGCATCAACTTCTGAACGCATTGAATCAAGCACCTCAAAACGTTGGTTCTTCAGGTCAAGGCAGATCGCATAGTGGTGACCACACTTGTCATGTGGGTCATGTGGTGCAAGCTCCTGGAACATGGGGAACAAGACCTGCAAGCAAAAATGAAGGAAAGAAGAAGCAGAGTTCACATTAAGAACAGAAATGATGTAGTTGGGAAAATGACATGTAAAGATATCACCGGTTACACTAATAGGCACATGAGTGACATAAAAGCATCAAGGGTCCAAGAAAAGTAGACCAACGTATAATGTTTAGTTACAGTGGGTAAGTAAAAGAAGTTGCCATCCATGTATGAACAAAGTTGCCATGTATTTTACCTTGAAGTTGCCACATAGGTTGTATTAAGAAAGCAAATCAGAAGTCATTTTACATGGCAGCTGTTGCCACATGAAACAGTTGTCACAAAACAGAGTGTAGCCCACATCTGAAGCATAGCTACTAGCAAAAAATAACATGGGAGGAAAAAATGTGCAAAAAAGGAAGGAGTACTAACACATTTCTTCATTGTGAGCTTGAAATCACCATGCGCAGCAAAATGCTTCCTCAGGATTTTGTGGTGGAAGTCACCATCCCATATATTGCACGTCACAGTGTACTACATGATTGTTTTGTCGGGAGACATATCCATATGCCTGTTGATGAAGTCAATCCCACATGCAACTACATTCTTTGACATTTTACCGAATGGCCTCACAGACTTGGCAAGATCACCCAGGTCAACGTACGTCGCATCACATTGTATGATATTGGTTCTGTCCAAACATGAGCTGTATGAAAATGATATAACATGAAAGAATCATGTCTACTAAGTAAAAAAAGAAATAAAACGTAAACGGAGCATATCTAGAAATAGCAAAAGGATGAATACTAAAAAGAGCAAAGCAAATGAGAGGTTTATGTGGGTGTGGTCATTACGCTTTCAGCTCCTTCATGTGATTGTTGTTGGACCTCGCATTTCCAAAGCGCTTGACAATTTCGTACAACTGGTTCTGATCCTTTGTGGCCTTAACTTCCGGCTCATAATCGTCTGCGGGTGGCGCGTGAACTACCCTACGCTGCCTCACAGAACCAGGGGTGGCACTTCTAATGGTATCCTCAGATACCGACTCAGCAGGCACGTTGGAACTTGATTGGCCTTGACCTCGTGAGGACCTCATCTGCAATGTTGCCTCCTCAATCCTACGGTAAGCTTCATCAAGTGACGGCGTAATCTCCTCAGGGGTGGCTGCAAGGATCAAAAAAGTGGGTTAGGATACCTGGAAAACAAAACAAATTTAGTTTGAAAGAAAGGTTGCAGAATATGAAATGTAGGCACAGAAAGTAGGGAGTTGCCATGTGCAGGCAACTCTAGTTTCCATGTGCAATGCATTGTAGTTTCCATGTGGCAACAACAACAGTTGCCATGTTGTATCAACTTCAGTAGCCATGTGCTTGTAGAATGGAAAATGAAGCATGGCAACAGAAAATGTAGGTGACAACGTGTAAGCAAATCTAGTTGCCATGTCCGTCTGATAACATTTGCCATCACAAAGTGAGAATCCAAAAAATTTGCTTGGGACAAAATTCGGACTAAAAAGATGTGTACACAAAAATGATAAACGCAGAAGAAATGTACCTTGCACAATCAGGTCTGCAAACTTCACAGCCTTCTTGCCCTCGACCATTGGCTGCACCATCATTGGGGTCGTGCCTGCCGGGAAAGCAAAGGCATCTAGCGTAGGATCTTGCACCACTGGTTGATCTTGACTGATGGCAAGGTGATGACCCATAAGTATAGGGGATCTATCGTAGTCCTTTTGAAAAGTAAGAGTGTCGAACCAAACACTACAAAAAAATACACTTCCGTGATGATACGTTTTTGTCACAGTAGGTCGCATTTTTTGTCATGCATGTACATCCATGACAAATTTATGACAGAATCAAGATAGTCATACTTGTGCTGTCGTAGAAGTGTTCCATGACATTACCAAAATTATCATCACAGAACTGTCCACTTCCATGACGATAAATCACACCTGTGATCGACACGTGGCATCCACCATAATGGAACGCAGTTAAGCTACCAGGTCGGGTTTTGGATCCGATAACCCGTTAACAGCCCCAACCAATGGGGATTTTCCACGTGTAAAATCATCATTGGCTGCAGGAGACACGTGTCAGGTCCGCGTTAGCACAGGTGTCACTCATCCAATGGTCGAGACGCGCCTATGATATGTTGACACGTGGACCGGCCCATCAAGTTTAAATGGGCCGGCCCAACTGAAGGCCCATAAGATTTTGCGGACCATAATGGGCTGGCCCAGCTAAAGGCCCATGAGATTTTGCGGACCATAATGGGCTGGCCCAACTAAAGGCCCACAAGATTTTGCGGGCCATAATGGGCCGGCCCAGGTAAAGGCCCACAAGATTTTTGTGGGCCATAATGGGTCAGCCCAGCTAAAGGCCCACAAGATTTCGCCGACATTAATGGGTCGGCCCACCTATAGGACAACAAGATTTTGAGGACCCTAGTAGGCTGGCCCATTAACTGGCTGCCATGTTTTGGGCCAAATGCCGGCCCATATTTGATCCGGTCCATTAATGGCCTGCCACGCTCCGGGCCTAATAGTGACCCATATGAGATCCGGCCTGTTAAAAGCCTACCACGTTCTGGGCCAAATTACGGCCCAGATCAGGTCCGGCCCTTTAAGAGGCTTTGGGCTCAATTATGGCCCATATCGGATTTGGCCCGTCAACTGGACACTATGCTTTTGGGCCCACTTACTAAAGGCCCACTTAGTAATTCGGCCTGATATTAGTTTTGGCCTGTTAAGGGCCCGTTTAACATTTCGGCCTATTAAAAGCCCGTCATATAGTTCGGCCTAACTACGGCCCAGTTTGCATCCGGCCTGCTCGCGGCCGATATCTGATTGGGACAAACAAGGACCAAGACAATTTTGGCCTGTTAAAAGCCCGTGATTTGATTCACACAATCATGGGTCGGGGTTCATTTCGGGCTGCAGCCGGCCCGTGAGCTGTTCGGCATGTTTCAGGCCCAACCTACATCGTGATTGCATGACGGCCCGATTATGTACCGTAATTTTACGGTTTGGCCGGTTTACTGCGAAGACAGGATATATATAGAGTAAAATAACTGCAGCATCGTGAATAAGAAAAAAACCTAGACTATACAATAAAGAAATTACGACATATTACATCCATTGGGCATCAAAGTTCGCCACTATGATAATAAAGCACAAGCAGACAGCAGATTACATACATTGGGCATCAAAGATCGCCACCAGTGCAAATAAACACGCCGACAAAGTAACATACAAAACCGACAGCACTTCAATAGAGTTCAAGAAAGGTTAGCCCTGCTGGGGAGCTGCAGCGCAAGCAGCTGAGCAAGATGATGAGACTGCGCTTGTTCAACACTTATATCTTCCTCACTCTCAAAGATAAACAAGCAGACAGATGACAGGTTTTGCACATAAAAGTATCAGTGCTGACAATTCATCACATTTCTTACTGACAAATAAAGTGACACAATTTAAAATTGCATTAACACAATATGGTATTGTTCAGGTCAAGACATGGCAGGAAATGACATTGTGAAGGAGTTGGCAGCTTCACGACACCATTGGATTACAGATGAAGAACTCATAAGTATCAATGGTTAGTGTGCTGTCAATTTATACCATTTCAGATTGGCAAACAAAGAGACGATTTAAATAATAGTAGAATGATATGACATTGTTCATAGTTAAGACATTGCAGAATATGACATTGTGCTGTAGTGGGTAGGTTCACCACACCACTGGATTACGGATGAAGAATAGAAGCATACATGCAGTGCAAAAGAAGATCACTTGCTCTGTATAGTTTAATTTACATGGTATGAAGAAGGAACTTGGTTGTACAACTGAAAACTTAAATTGAGAAAGGACAAACTTTTGTTTATGAACTACATAATAAACTTTAAACAAGCAATTTGATGCAAACACCAAAAATAAACAGTTGTTGCAGTCATGCCTAACCAAATATATACAACAAAGTTTGAAGGCTTGAGATGGACAAACTTACATTATTGGTGAAGACATGCTCTATAAAGGCCTTGTCCATGCTGAGGGGGGGGGATTCAAGAAGTTTACCACAAATCTTCTTCAAAAGCATTGCCTTTATTCTACATTTTGTTAAGAGTAAATATAGATGTGGTAATATATGAAAAAATGGAGAATATTTAAGATAAGATGAAGAGTGATGCTACATAACCAAGCAGCTATAAATGTAAGTGCAGCGATACAGGCAAAAGGTACATCCAAGAGCAATGCACAACTAAACTTCTTCAGTACCAACCTTATGGTAAGAGTAAATATAGATCGGATGTGTAGAAAATGGAGGGCAAAGGAAAATAAGCTGCAGAGTGATGGTACATGAACAACTACCTGTCATTATAAGTACACTGATAAAGGACAACATTTACTTACAAGACCAATGCAGAGCTAAAAAAACATTGGCATGGGATATATTCTACACTAATGTAACCATTCATACAGATCAGATAATTTGGAGCGAACAATTGATAAGCAAGCTATCATGCATACTGCTGTCACATAATGAACCAGGTATGTATGCAAGTACAGTGATATAGGACAACCGGTACTAACAAGAGCAAAGCAGCGGGCAGCATATTTGCGATATCCTGTCGTTCTTGTCAAACCGGAGTTCTTCTTCGAGCAGATTTCCTACAAAAAAGATCCATAAGGCACATGCGGAAAAGTAGAAGTTCAAATTGTCATGTGATTTCATAGACAGTACCTCATCCTGGGAACGAGACCAGTGCATAACAAGGTTTTTTCATTCAATGTCTTCTAAATTTAGCATAGGAGACTTCACCGGAAATTCGTTTATAGACTTGCCATCAAAGTGTGATTTCCTCAGGTAACACAGATACTGCTGCAATGCTTCCTTGAAACGCACAAGCAAGCTTTGCTCGTCATGACTATCCAGATTGACCCTCGCCTAGTTACAACAATGTAATGTAAATCATTGATGTGTTCAATCAGCAGAAAACAGGAAAATAATAGCCATGAATAATAGCACTTACACATAAGTTGGACAGGAAGATGTGAAAATGGTGTTTGTCTTCACAATAATCTTCCCATGATGGGAATATATGCATGTAGTCCCTAACAACATTGAAAGTACTGTCTTTTAAACTGGGAATAAATGGAATGGGGTTCCAATCTGCAAGAATTGGCCGTCTCTGCAGTTGGGATAGGTCTTCGGCCGGTGGACTTGCTGTACTTTTTGTTGGAGTGGGATTTTTCTGTGGTACAGCTGGTGCTATGGCAAATGAAATAGGTATACCTTTTGCTGGAGTGCAGGTCCTGTGTGGTGGGGCTAGTGGTGTGGCCAGTGAAGTATGGGTACAGTCTGCTGGAGTCGGTCCTACGTTTTGTGTCACTGGTTGTACAACCAATATAAGTGGGGTGCTGTCTGATTTCTCCGGCACCACCACGTTTTTCAAGGACTTTGCTGGTGCTCCTTCAGGTTTGGCAATAACCCTCTTCCTTTTTGATGTCTGATGCACCAAAACAACATTTGAGTGGAAAAACATGGTACGATGACAGATGGAATATGTATTGATAATGGATGGGCATGGAATCTCGACATATATGATGAGTAAACTAAGCAGATGGCGGTGCAATAAAGTAGAAGAAATGCAAGACAACATATGCAAGATACGCACAATCAATAAAACCTTGCCAAATTAGAACAGGCACCTTGATGGGTGAACAGGACAGGCCATCTGCCTTTGACTCCTCGAGGTTAGAATAGTCATTAGGATGATATTCTGAACAAGAATCAACAGGTGGGGAGCATACGAGTTTCATTGCTTCCAGAATGGCACTCAATGCCTTGGTGCCAATTTTATAAGTCATTGCAGTATTCCACAATATTCTTCTGATGCGCGGATTCTGATATTCACTGTAATTGCGTATGATATCTGAGAACCATGAAAACATAAATAGTTGTGAGATTATCTTTGTATTGTAGATGATATTCTAATATAGGGGCGCCCCAGTAAACACTTGTGTGCTATCACTTGATTCTGATGAGAGAGCTCATGTGTGTTGTAATACGGTGCGTGCATTTATATAATCTGGCACAAGTACACAAAAAAATAGGCTCCAGAAGTAAGGATAGCTGGCAGATGATAGGTTCATAATATACTGTATAGAGAGTTTATTTGCCAAACCATGATAACAAGAGCACACAGCAACTAGGCAGATCATAGTGTACATAACAGGGGTACACCATAACCAGAATATATAAATCGGGAAAGTGGAACTGGCTGGAAATTACGGTGTTGTATTGCCGCTAGTAATTGAAAGCCTATCGATCACGTACAGGCCAGCTCTATCAGTTGTTAGACTGCAGATGTCACTGCTCCCCTTCCTGACAAGGAACATACTGTGCTTCCCATACAGAACAACGCACGGGCCGTTGGCCGAACCACCGGCCCCACCGCCTGTGTTCCTCACCACCCCCACCCCCACCCCGCCCCCACCCGCATCGAGTTTTCTTCGTTCGACGAGGCCCCACCACCGCCCCCCACAACCACCATCCCCACCCGAGCCCCTTCGATCGCACCGGCGAACTCCGGCGAGCTCTGAAAAATCGACTGGCCCAATTTTGAAATTCAGTCTAATGTGATTTAACTAGTGTGGAATATAAAAGGGGAAAACCATGAGCATTGCGAGTATGGTGTTGAGCGTGCCATGGCGGATCTGAAGGTGCAAACCAGACAAAGGCAACTTCGCAACCAAGACAAGAAATTGGAGTAAAGCAGTGGCGATCTATTTTCTTGCTGCGATAAATAAGTTGAGCAGATACGAAAGAGTACCGCCTCTGGTGCGGCGCGCTGTACGCATATGCTGAGAATTTGACGGTGTTGCGGTAGCGATGACTGTCGACAGCGTGGAAGCAGATCTAGGAGGGTAGACGGTGGCGGCGGGGCACGATGGACGAGACGATCGTAGGAGCGGCGTCGGCAAGGTGGACGACGGCGGGGATGAAGCGAGAGGACGGGATGCAAGGATCCCGGTCCGAAGCCATGGACGAGAGAGGTCGATCTCTTGTAATGGACGGCGGCGTCGGGGTATCAGCTCCGGCATGGTGGAGGAAGACGGCGGTGGATGCGGTGGCGGACGGCGGCGGCGGACGAAGGAGGGTGGGGTGGAGAGGGTGTTTTGGCGCCCACGGAGTACGAATGGGGAAAAGGAAGGTAGAGAGGAAGGGGGAACCATGTATTCAGGGCGCGCTTGTCTCAAATGCGAGGAAATTTACAAACTTAGCCCCCGTTTCAAATTTCTACTACATCACAGCAACACTAGTCGGTTGGGGATAGGACGGTAATCTCGCATACACCGAATGTTTGCCGTGGAGAGTTTGTTTTTGGCGCCCACCGTGTATGAATATGAATCGGGGAGGGAGTCGATTTCGGCCGAGGACTGCTACGTCTCGAGCTAGCGTTGGTTTTCCCCGAAGAGGAGGGGGTGATGCAGCACAGTAGCATAAGTATTTCCCTCAGTTTTTGAGAACCAAGGTATCAATCCAGTAGGAGGTCACGCGCAAGTCCCTCGTACCTGCACAAAACGGTAGCAACTCGCAACCAACGCTTAGGGGTTGTCAATCCCTTCATGGTTACTTACGGGAGTGAGATCTGATAGAGACAATATTTTTGGTATTTTTGGTATAAAGATGCAAAGTGAAAAGTAAAAGCAAAACAAGTAAAATAAAGTAATGGAGATTGATATGATGAGAATAGACCCGGGGGCCATAGGTTTCACTAGTGGCTTCTCTCAAGAGCATAGATATTCTACGGTGGGTGAACAAATTACTGTTGAGCAATTGATAGAATTGAGCATAGTTATGAGGTTATCTAGGTATGATCATGTATATAGGCATCACGTCCGTGACAAGTAGACCGACTCCTGCCTGCATCTACTACTATTACTCCACTCATCGACCGCTATCCAGCATGCATCTAGAGTATTAAGTTAAAAACAGAGTAACGCCTTAAGCAAGATGACATGATGTAGAGGAATAAATTCATGCAATATGATAAATACCCCATCTTGTTATCCTCAATGGCAACAATACAATACGTGCCTTGCAACTCTTTCTGTCACTGAGTAAGGACACCGCAAGATTGAACCCAAAGCTAAGCACTTCTCCCATTGCAAGAACTACCAATCTAGTTGGCCAAACCAAATGGATAATTTGAAGAGACTTGCAAAGATAACTCAATCATACATAAAAGAATTCAGAGAAGATTCAAATATTATTCATAGATGAGTTGGATCATAAACCCACAATTCATCGGTCTCAACAAACACACCGCAAAAAGAAGATTACATCGAATAGATCTCCACGAGAGAGGGGGAGAACATTGTATTGAGATCCAAAAAGAGAGAAGAAGCCATCTAGCTACTAGCTATGGACCCGAAGGTCTGAAGTAAACTACTCACACTTCATCGGAAGGGCTATGGTGTTGATGTAGAAGCCCTCCGTGATGGATGCCCTCTCCGGCGGAGCTCCGGAACAGGCCCCAAGATGGGATCTCGTGGATACAGGAAGTTGCGGCGGTGGAATTATCTTTTTGGCTCCGTCTCTGGTCTAATGGGGGTACGTAGGTATATATAGGAGGAAGGAGCACGTCGGTGGAGCTCCGAGGGGCCCACGAGGCAGGGGGCGCGCCCAGGGGGGCACGCCCTCCACCCTCGTGACCTCCCTGGAAACTTCTTGGAGTAGGGTCCAATTCTCCTGGATCACGTTCGGTGAGAAGATCACGTTCCCAAAGGTTTCATTCCGTTTGGACTCCGTTTGATATTCTGTTTCCTCGAAATACTGAAATAGGCAAAAAACAGCAATTCTGGGCTGGGCCTCCGGTTAATAGGTTAGTCCCAAAATAATATAAAAGTGGAAAATAAAGCCCAATATAGTCCAAAACAGTAGATAAAGTAGCATGGAGCAATCAAAAACTATAGATACGTTGGAGACGTATCAGGCATCCCCAAGCTTAATTCCTGCTCGTCCTCGAGTAGGTAAATGATAGAAAGAGAATTTTTGATGCGGAGTGATACTTTGGCATAATTTCAATGTAAATCTTCTTAATCATGGTATGCATATTCTGATCCGAAAGGTTCAAGACAAAAGTTCATATTGACATAAAAATGATAATACTTCAAGCATACTAATCAAACAATTATGTCATCTCAAAATAACACCGCCAAAGGAAGTCCATCCCTACAAAATCATATAGTTAGGCTATGCTTCATTTTCGTCACACAAAGATGTTCCCAACTTCTATACCCCCGATGACAAACTAAGAAATTGTTTCATACTCAAATAATCTCAAACTTTTTCAACCTTCACGCAATACATGAGCACGAGCCATGGACATAGCACTATGGGTGGTATAGAATATGATGATGGGGATTGTGTGGAGAAGACAAAAAAGGAGAAAGTCTCACATCAATGAGGCTAATCAATGAGCTATGGAGATGCCCATCAATTGATGTTAATGCAAGGAGTAGGGATTGCCATGCAACGGATGCACTAGATCTAAGAATGCTCAACAAAAGAAAACTAGTGGGTGTGCATCCAACTTGCTTGCTCATGAAGACCTAGGGCATTTTGAGGAAGCCCATCGTTGGAATATACAAGCCAAGTTCTATAATGAAAAATTCCCACTAGTATGAACAAGACAACTTATGAGACTCACTATATGAAAATCATGGTGCTACTTTGAAGCACAATATATGAGACTCACTACATGAAGAACAAGGTGCTACTTTGAAGCACAAGTGTGGAAAAAGAGATAGTAGCATTGCCCTTTTTATTTTCTCTTTTTTTTGGGCTTCCTTTTTTTTGGCCTTTCTCTTTTTTTTTTTGATTGGGCAATGCTTTAATAATGATGATCATCACACTTCTATTGATTACAACATAATGATTAGAACTCGATACTAGAACAAGATATGACTCTATATGAATGCCTCCGGCGGTGTACCGGGATGGTGCAGTGAATCAAGAGTGACATGTATGAAAAATAATGCATGGTGGCTTTGCCACAAATACGATGTCAACTACAAGATCATGCAATGGCAATATGACAAAAGTAAAGCATGTCATGATGATGATGATGATGATGGTGGAAGTTGCATGGCAATATATCTCGGAATGGCTATGGAAATGCCATGATAGGTAGGTATGGTGGCTGTTTTGAGGAAGATATAGGGAGGTTTATGTGTGAAAGAGTGTATCATATCATGGGGTTTGGATGCACCGGCGAAGTTTGCACCAACTCTCAATGTGAGAAAGGGCAATGCACGGTACCGAAGAGGCTAGCAAATGGCGGAAAGGTAAAAGTGCGTATAATCCATGGACTCAACATTAGTCAAAAGAACTCATATACTTATTGCAAAAATTTAGAAGTCATCAAAAATCAAGTACTATGCGCATGCTCCTAGGGGGATAGATTGGTAGGAAAAGACCATCGCTCGTCCCCGACCGCCACTCATAAGGATGCACAAGCCAGGTACACTTCATGCTTCAAATTTGTTACACAACTTTAACCATACGTGCATGCTACGGGACTTGCTAACTTCAACACAAGTATTTCTCAAATTCACAACTACTCAACTAGCACGACTATGATATTATCACCTCCATATCTCAAAACAATTATCAAGCATCAAACTTATCTTAGTATTCAACCCACTAAAAAGAAAGTTTCACATATCTTGAATACCAAGTATATTAACATTAAGCAAATTACCATGCTATTAACGACTCTCAAAATAATCTAAGTGAAGCATGAGAGATCAAGTTTCTTTAAAACAATCCACCACCATGCTCTAAAAGATCTAAGTGAAGCACTAGAGCAAAAATTATCACGCTCAAAAAGATATAAGTGAAGCACATAGAGTAAACTATCAAGCTCAAAAGATATAAGTGAAGCACATAGAGTATTCTAACAAATTTCAATTCATGCATGGATCTCTCAAAAGGTGTGTACAGCAAGGATGATTGTGGTAGACTAACAAGCAAAGACACAAATAATACAAGACGCTCCAAGCAAAACACATATCATGTGGTGAATAAAAATATAGCTCCAAGTAAATTACCGATGGAAGTGGACGAAAGAGGGGATGCCTTCCGGGGCATCCCCAAGCTTTCACTTTTTGGTGTACTTGGATTATCTTGGGGGTGCCATGGGCATCCCCAAGCTTAGGATCTTGCCACTCCTTGTTCCATAATCCATCAAAAGAATTCACCCAAAACTTGAAAACTTCACAACACAAAACTCAATAGAAATCTCGTGAGCTCCATTAGAGAAAGAAAACAAAAGACTACTTTAAGGTACTGTAGTGAACTTGTTCTTTATTTGTATTGGTGTTAAACCTACTGTATTCCAACTTCTATATGGTTTATAAACTATTTTACTAGCCATAGATTCATCAAAATAAGCAAACAACACACGCAAAACAGAATCTGTCAAAAACAGAACGGTCTGTAGTAATCTGTTACTAACGCAAACTTCTGGAACCCGAAAAATTCTACCAAAATTAGATGACCTGGGAAATTTGTCTATTGATCAGCAGCAATTGAAATCACTATTTTATCACGTTCTGGTGACTTTTAACAATTCGGGCACTAAGCGCAAAGATTCTGGAAATTACAGCAAGATCAAATAACTATCTTCCAAGAAGATCTAATAGGTTTAACTTGGCACAAATACTAATTAAAAGATAAAACCACATATAAACAGAATCTAGATGGATTATTTATTCCTAAACAGAACCAAAAACAAAAAACACAAAATAAAATTGGGTTGCCTCCCAACAAGCGCTATCGTTTAACGCCCCTAGCTAGGCATAAAAGTAAGGATAGATCTAGGTATTGCCATCTTTTATATGCAATCCTTCAATGAGGCATCCACCTCCTTTAGAATTTTCTTTATTTCTAGTGATTATCAAACTTTTAGGCATAAGATCAAAAAATTCATTCGTGGCAAATGGTTCCTTAATGATTGTAAAAAGATCGGGGTGAATACTTATAGATTTAAGATCCGCATTTTCCTTTGATTCACCCTTATTTTCAGGAACATACATAAACTTGGCAATTTTAGTGGGAGGACTAGGAGTACTTTTTACGGAAGAAAAAGCAGCTCCCAAGTTGGTAATGATACCCTCAAGTTTATCGATTCGAGTAGAGTCTAGATTTATTTTTTCATTAACCATGGGTTCCTTATCCTTAATATTTTTCAAAGTCATTCCTACCTTAGATCCATATTGAGTAATTTGATTATGAACCTTTTTATCTAGATTTTCAATGGATTCAATGGTAGCAACTTTGTTTTCAATAATTTCAAGCCTTTGCATAACATGCTCCAAGGTTAACACAGTTCCATTAACCAAAAGGGGAGGTGAGCCAAATAAATCTATTAAAGCATTATAGGAATCAAAAGTATGGCTACCCAAAAAATTCCCTCCGGTAATGGTATCAAGGATATATTTATACCAAGGATTAGCACATACATAAAAATTGCGAAGAAGGACTGAAGTAGATTGCTTCCTGGTAGATCTATTTTGAGCATTGCAAATTCTATACCAAGCATCTTTTAGATTTTCTCCCTCCCTTTGTTTAAAATTTAGCACTTCATTCTCGGGAGATAACGGAGAAGATAAGGAATTCGACATAGCGACAGGTAAGCAAACTAACACATGAGCAAACAAAAGGCAAAGGGAAAAAGAGGAGGAGATTGGGAAAGAGAGGGCGAATAAAACGGCAAGGGTGAAGTGGGGGAGAGGAAAACGAGAGGCAAATGGCAAATAATGTAATGCGAGAGATAGAGATTGTGATGGGTACTTGGTATGTTGACTTTTGCGTAGGCCTCCCCGGCAACGGCGCCAGAAATCCTTCTTGCTACGTCTCGAGCTAGCGTTGGTTTTCCCCGAAGAGGAGGGGTGATGCAGCACAGTAGCGTAAGTATTTCCCTCAGTTTTTGAGAACCAAGGTATCAATCCAGTAGGAGGTCACGCGCAAGTCCCTCGTACCTGCACAAAACGGTAGCAACTCGCGACCGACGCTTAGGGGTTGTCAATCCCTTCAAGGTCACTTACGAGAGTGAGATCTGATAGAGATAATATATTTGGTATTTTTGGTATAAAGATGCAAAGTGAAAAGTAAAAGCAAAACAAGTAAAATAAAGTAATGGAGATTGATATGATGAGAATAGACCCGGGGGCCATAGGTTTCACTAGTGGCTTCTCTCAAGAGCATAGATATTCTACGGTGGGTGAACAAATTACTGTTGAGCAATTGATAGAATTGAGCATAGTTATGAGGTTATCTAGGTATGATCATGTATATAGGCATCACGTCCGTGACAAGTAGACCGACTCCTGCCTGCATCTACTACTATTACTCCACTCATCGACCGCTATCCAGCATGCATCTAGAGTATTAAGTTAAAAACAGAGTAACGCCTTAAGCAAGATGACATGATGTAGAGGAATAAATTCATGCAATATGATAAATACCCCATCTTGTTATCCTCGATGGCAACAATACAATACGTGCCTTGCAACTCTTTCTGCCACTGAGTAAGGACACCGCAAGATTGAACCCAAAGCTAAGCACTTCTCCCATTGCAAGAACTACCAATCTAGTTGGCCAAACCAAACGGATAATTTGAAGAGACTTGCAAAGATAACTCAATCATACATAAAATAATTCAGAGAAGATTCAAATATTATTCATAGATGAGTTGGATCATAAACCCAAAATTCATCGGTCTCAACAAACACACCGCAAAAAGAAGATTACATCGAATAGATCTCCACGAGAGAGGGGGAGAACATTGTATTGAGATCCAAAAAGAGAGAAGAAGCCATCTAGCTACTAGCTATGGACCCGAAGGTCTGAAGTAAACTACTCACACTTCATCGGAAGGGCTATGGTGTTGATGTAGACGCCCTCCGTGATGGATGCCCTCTCCGGCGGAGCTCCGGAACAGGCCCCAAGATGGGATCTCGTGGATACAGGAAGTTGCGGCGGTGGAATTATCTTTTTGGCTCCGTCTCTGGTCTAATGGGGGTACGTAGGTATATATAGGAGGAAGGAGCACGTCGGTGGAGCTCCAAAGGACCCACGAGGCAGGGGGCGCGCCCAGGGGGGCGCGCCCTCCGCCCTCGTGACCTCCCCGAAAACTTCTTGGAGTAGGGTCCAAGTCTCCTGGATCACGTTCGGTGAGAAGATCACGTTCCTGAAGGTTTCATTCCATTTGGACTCCGTTTGATATTTTGTTTCCTCAAAATACTGAAATAGGCAAAAACAGCAATTCTGGGCTGGGCCTCCGGTTAATAGGTTAGTCCCAAAATAATATAAAAGTGGAAAATAAAGCCCAATATAGTCCAAAACAGTAGATAAAGTAGCATGGAGCAATCGAAAATTATAGATACGTTGGAGATGTATCAAGGACACAATGTGTTTTGGCGCCCACCGTGTATGAATCCGGGTGAGAGGCGGTTACGTCACGTTTGGGTGAAATTACAAACCTACCCCTATCGAAACCTATAGAAATCCAGCATATAGACTTTGCGTGGCAGGGATAGGCAGTAGTGATTTCCATCTCGCAGATTTTGGTTTCGGGAGGTTACTGCGACTTTCCCCGCTTCGTTCAAATTTTGTAGAGTGCATGTTTACCGTGCCAACTCAATTCGAATCCCGTTTGTATTCTTTTTTTTTCTAGCGGGATCCATTTTCAATTGGAATTACATTATATATACATCATTTTTTTATATATACTTTCAAAAGCACAACAAAGAATTCTGCTCCTTTATATGTATATATGATTTACAAATACAACGATCTTGAAATCTTAAGGTTGAATTCAAAAAAATTAACCTAATTATGTTCTACTAAAATGTATGGATCAGTAATATCTACATATTAAATAACATAGATGTGCGTGAATTCATATGAGTATGCATGTTTGATAGATCAATTTTGGTTCGAGTATGGATTACATGTATCATCATCTCGAATTCAAATATTTGAATCCCTTTTTTGTTCACTCCTTTCACGCCCATCTCTCTCGCATGCATGCTCCTTCAGGTAGCGATCACTCTCTTTTCTCCAGGTCACCCGCACGCTCACTTCATGTTGCTCCTATCCTCGCAAACATGGTCTCTCGAGGTCTCCCTTGAGAAGTGTCACACTCTCCCTATCATTATACATTACACGGTTTTCATTATCTCTCACGTCTCTACTATTCTCTGGTATCACTCGGTACCTAAGCTTTCTTTTTCACCACCAAACACACAGTCTCCACTCGTCTTTCACTTTGTCTTTCTCTCTATGGGATTCTCTCACACACCCTATATGTCTCTACATATGACTCATACCACTAAAATTACTCTCTCTATCTCTCTTGTAGACACAACATTTGTTCCTATTCGTCTCCATCCCAGACTGATATTATTCATTTGTTTACCGACCAGACAACCCCAACTACCGTCTCCTCTCTCTCTCTCTCACAGACACACACACACAACTCCTGCTTCCACTCCCCTTCCCGACTACCGTCTCTCTCTCACACACACACAAAACTCTCGCTTTCGCACCTTGACTCGTATTTCTCTCACAAACATTTATCGACTAGCTAGCCTCTAGATAGGTTTATACACCCGCACACTGGTGCTTCCACCATCGCATACATGTCTCTCTCCCACTCCTTGTATTTATGTAGATTTTTCTTCCCTTCTTGAGACACGCCCTCTCGATCGTGCACACACACACTATCGCCTCATTTTAAGCTGATACCTATCGCACACACACTCCTTGTGTCTTTGTCACACATGCACTCCGTCCTCCTCCACTCGCCCTCTCTCTCACACACACATGGGCTTTTTGCAACAACTAGCAAGATGCCCATGCGTTGCACGGAACATCAAGATGCATTTGTATGAGTAGTTTATCTTGTGGGGGAAAAGGATGAACGAGGGAAGGCCTTATTTGCAAATGTGGAGAGGGGTGTGGGTATCTTTTTGCAAAATTGCCATAGTTTCCTTCCTATCCGTCAGATATAGATCGGACGGCCTATATTGCAGGATGGCAGGGACACAATCATCACCGACAATGCTTATTATAAGAGTAGGGATAAAAAATAGAGTTGGTGATGATGGTGGGCATGCCATCCTGCAATGTAGGTCGTCTGATTTATATCTGACGGATAGGAAGGAAAATATGGCTATTTACCCGCACTCTTCACCACATTTGCAGATAAGGCCTTCCCTCGTTCATCCTTTTCTCCCACAAGATCCTGATGTTCCATGCAACGCACCGGAATCTTGCTAGTAAGAGTAGAAATTAGACATGTACCACTTCTCGAATCTTGAAACCAACAACATTCCTCCCTTATCTCATCAAAACCACCAAAGGAATATATTTTGAGTGAAACATAACATATTTTTAGTGATATACGTATTTCAAAGCTAGACTTTTTTTCTATCAAATCGGTGAATATGTATTAATCCAGTGGCGGAGACAGGCCTGGGGCAGCTAGGGCTATAGCCCCAGGCCTAGAAACAACTTCCTTTGTAATTTCTTCATGCAAAGCATAGAAAATCATAGAAGTTTATCACTCAACATAGCACAGCCCTAGGCGTGATCTGCATCTAGCTCCGCCACTTTATTAATCTACTTTGATCGTGTGGCAACGCATTGGCACATTGCTAGTAGTTATTATATTTTTTTGGACACCAGACAAATGGTGGAGTACATATACAAAGAGAAGAGGCGCACACAGTCGGCCTCTCGCTGTCTCGCACACATGAGTGTTACGTAAAGGCGACGTTAACAAATAAACTCTAAAACCCTAGGGGCACGATTGCTGCATTCGCGGGTACCGGGTACGTGGTGGAGCACCTTTGTAGGAATAGTCAGCTCGCGTGATAATTTGATCCGTAGGAGTTGATGGTCGGGACCACAGGTGAACGACTTGGAGCGCGGTGGCTCGCCAGTTGCCACAGATCGAGTAGCCATGTTTAAAATATCGTTTTTTTAGCAGGGTTAAGAGTTCCAATTTTCAATGGCGCGTTATAAGTAGTAAGTAGTTTTTAGAATGATTGGTATGCAGCGAAAATGGAATTCATAGTACTACGTACCTCCTTGGCGTATGGTTGTATGGTTTGTTTGTTTTTTCGATGGAGGTTGTATGGGTTTATGTTGCGAGATGTTGAACCTGGTTGTTCTAGGGCAAATACTATGGTTTAGATTTAGATGCTGGTTTTCTTTAATGAAAATCGGAAGGGGAAACCCTTCTTCGATTAAAAAAACTACTACCTCCATTCTGGTTTACTAGTCCCCGTCGTACTTTGGGTCAAAGTTTGTCCACGAACTTTACTTGTAAAATGTGAATGGAAAATGAATTTTGTTATACCCAAACAAAAAACGACTGGAGGGAATGATTGCTCTAACACGGATGCGACCTCTCATAGCGCAGGCATTGAACCGGTGCGCCGGCCAAGAGGGCCGCACTCGCTGCAGGCCCGGCTAAGCACACCTCCTCGCCGCGTGCAACCAGATTAAGACTGCCCCGCCTGCCTTCATTGAATCCGCGCGTGTGCCAGCAACACGTCCTTCCGCGAGCCGGCAGGCATTTTAGAACACAAAAGATGACAAAAATATAATTAATTTACGCATGGTCTTGACTTGTTGTGCTCGCACTGGTAGCAGGAACTAGTAGAGGATTTTCTTTATTTATAACTCTCCTCACATTTTTTTTGGCTTTGAAGTGAAACATGGTTGTGGACATTATGTATGAATGTGCAGATATTTGTGAGCATGAGTTTGATGTGGAAGTTGAACTTGGAATGTCGGGCTTGCGCGTGAACTATACCATGTCCAATGCTTCGTCTGTTATTGTTTGGAAAGTAATTGATGTTATTACATGACCCAAAAAAACATTTTGTGCCACATCAGTAGATGCACGGACATCACAACAGGCATGCTGACTGGATAAACATTTGAACCTAGCTATTACGAAGGAAATTTTGTATTGACAACCGTTTTACATAGCAGGAGACGCCTAGCCTGCTCTGCCTCTGCTAGCTTATTTTTGGCTTCTTCCATCTCTTCTTTGGCTTGGGTGAAGAGAGCATCTGATTGCTCTTTTTGCTTCTTCAGGAACTCAGCTACATTCTCAAGGGCTGCTGCATGCTTTCTTTCAGCCTTTACTAATGCCACGAGGACACGAACAGCTGACGACTCCACCTGGCTTGTGTGTAATCCAGTATCATCTGGGAATTTGCACCTTGTGTCTAATCCAGCATCATTAGGGAACTGGCACCTTGTGTGTAATCCAGCCTCATTTTGGAAACATGATCTCGAGGTTGACCATACTTCCCTCCTCGCAGGAATTGCATCCTGACATGAAGTTACTTCTTGTTTAGATCAATACTCAGAGCAACCTAGATCCATTTAGTAGAAGCCAGATAAATAGAACTCGGAGAAGTGAATTCAAAAGGAAAAAATAAATAAAAACAGACTACAAGGTGAGAACATCCACTTCCTACATCAAGCTAAAAATGAAAGCATTAGGATGATTAAGACTCTTCTTATTACACATCGTAGAACACCACGCTTAAGAGAAACAGAAACTACAACATATACACATCGAAGAACACGAGGCTACACGAAAGTAATTGAAAGGGTGTTACTTACCAAAGCTCGTTTTACAGGTTCGGTGCAGCTCCTCTTTAACTTGCCACGCTCCTTGAAGATGTCCCGAATATCCCGTGTTTGGTCTTCATTGCTCCTCTGCATGTTCGCACTCGTGGTTTTAAAATCCCAACATGGTAATACTCGCGCATCTTGTGGGCAACATTAAAGCACTCGCCTGCCATGTTAGAGCATCTCCAATAGAATCGCAACGCGCGGCGCTTTAAAAAAGCGTTTACAGTGTTGAGATCGAGAAGTAGATACTAGAGAGTAGAGGATAGTTCTCAGCATAGATAGATAAAAAATATAATTCAACTACTCCTTGTCGTCCGACTCCTCCTCGGTTGGACAATGGAGGCTATAACCAGTTCCTTTTACAGGAACAATAGAACCCAGGAAATTTGAAGGGTAGGTATGAACCAAATTGGAACTGCACATGTACTGCTAAGTGATTCAATACACACATTACCAATCGAGGAGGAGCACGATGGTCGCGGCGGCCTCCATGGTCAGCAACGGGAGTCAGTTCATTGTCCACGACGGTGGTACTTCTGCGCTTGGCGTCGGCTTCCGGGAAGCAGATCCGAGACCGTGGAAGACGATGCCGGGGAAGAGGCTCCGTGTACGACGACAATGGTGGACCGGCTCCAGTGCGGCGTACGAGGTCGTCGATGAGGTAGATGCGCTGCGGTGGACGAGTGCGCCGATGTAAAGGGTAGGAGCACGAAGGCTGCGGTGCCATGGAGAAGTCTATTTTGCGGTGGGGGGATAGAAAATGGGGAGTATTCAGGTGTACTACTCTGGGTGCCCGGGTGGGGTTGGCTAGGTAGGGTGAACCTGAAGTTACGAAAACAGCCCCCTACCAAGCGTCATCCGTAGGCCTGTTCCGAAGGCTATGATGGTAACTTCCCACTGCTCGAATCAGGGTCGCGGGAGATTTTCCCGCCGACCTCAAAATTTTGTGACATTGGACTCCCCGTGTGGTGTGTTGAGTGATTCGGCTAAGCAACTAGCGAGTAGTAGTAGTAAACTCTGCATATTAGGTTTGACCAAAGTCAAACTTCCTAAAGTTTGACCAAGTTTATAGAAAAATATAAACATTTACCGTAACAAATATGTATGATGTGAAAGTACATTCAATAATGAATCTAATGGTATTTATTTGTTATTGTATATGTTAATATTTTTTGTCATAAGCTTTATGAGAGTTTACAAAACTTGACTTTGACCAATACTAATACGCGGACTTAAATAAAAACGGAGGGAGTACACATTTGTTTTCTTTGTTTGTGGTGAACTAATCATTTGTTGAAATTGTGAAATAAATATATTAGGCTATTGACTTCGAATGTAATGGTCTATACAATTCAATAGTTACAATCATTGTCGAATCCCAAGATGTATACAAGGTCTATAGTACTTCACAACATGCTCAAACTCACATAATCCCAGTCAAATGAGAATCTAAATGCATTTCATAGTTATTACTTTCTAGGATGCAACAAAAACAACCATAACTCTACATCAGCCATTATAGAAGCAACATTTTGACATATCCCAATGTGTGAATGAAACGTGCAGAGAGAGCTTTTGAAGATGGAGCAGATAGGGCAGGAAAGATTGTATGCATGTGGGCGAGAGAGTAGGAGACAAACCTAACGAGACAGAGAGAGAGAGAGAGAGATAGAGAGAGATAGAGAGAGAAAGAGAGAGGAAGAAGTTAGGTATGTGAGAAAGATGGATACATGTAATATATATGAGATGCGTGTGCATCTGGATTTTGTATATGTGGAAGGAGAAGAGGCAACATGTTTGATGAGAGAGCTGGAGGGACATGGACGAGAGGGGAAGGATCTCGTGGGTTGAGGGATTGACAATTTTGTGCGGGGGAGAGAGGGATTGGTAATTTTGTGCAAGAGAGAGAGGGTGGGGGGAGGAGTCAGTCAACCGTCGTCACATCACCCTGCTTCCAAATGACCCCGCATTCTCTAGCGTGGTGTGGTCGCTGTCTTCGATCTGCTCGATGCCCTCTTTGAAGATTGAGGTGTTGTCCACGTTGGGGTGCAAAGAAGCACAAGCGAGAGTGGTCGCCGTATAACCTTGGATGGGGATGAATTGTGTGCTCGGGGGAGTGTGTGTGTGTGTGTGTGTGTGTGTGTGTGTTGTGCTGCGTGTGTCTGTGTGTGTGTCAGATATTGAGAGAAAACAAACCTAAGGGGAGAAATGGGTATTCACGAAGAGATTGTGCGGGCCTTGAGGTGGGCAGGGGCCGGGTGAGGGTGTCAAAATGTGCGCGTTGATGCATGTGTTGCATGCGACCGTGCGAGGGACTGACGAATCGAGAGAGATGGTTGTTGTGTTACGGATGCTCCTCTCTCTGTCTCTCTCTCCCTCTCTCTCTCTCTCTCTCACACACACACAAGTAAACTAGAAGACCGTTCTCTCATGTATACACAACGTATCGGCATCTGTCTATGTCTCACTCATGCATGATCATTTGCACATTCACACTTCTCTATGTCTGTATCACAAGCACACAGTCGTCTCCACATTGCCCTTCCGCCACAACACACATATGGACACATACACACGTTCTCTCTCAGTCACACACACAAAATCAGTATGAAAAAAAACTAGGGCGCACCTAAAATGTCCAAATCCAATTAAACACGAACTGGAGCTAAATTCAAATATATGGAAATATTGCAGCGTCAAGAACTTTCACAGGAAAAAAAAGTTGAGTAATATTCGAGGATTGTTTTCACACACACAAAAAGGTTTGGTGGATGTCCTTCGAGCGCGTCAGGGTGACGCACCGTTCGATCAACCGCGCGGCCGCGGTTCACGCGCTTGCACAGGACTCCGTATCGTGGCTGTGGTACTAACTAATCAAAGCGCTGCCTAAGTCTAATGTTTACGTGTACTAGTACGATTTTCTTTTAAGTTTGACCAACCTTATATATAAAACTAAAGTAAGCTCCCACACGCGCACTCATCAATATGCCACCGCCGCCGTTGCGCATGCCGGCGCCCGCCTGCTCCGGCCAACAATTTCTCGCCCATCACCGCCGTGTCGCCGCCATCCCTGTGCCATGAAGCCGAAGGCTCGCCCGCTCACGTCGTCTGCAGTCCCTCCTCGCGATGCCGTCGCGCTGCCAAGCACGCGAGCAGCTGGTGGAGCCGCATCTATGCATGCAGCGTACGAAGAGGAGGATGAGCGCGTGCTCCAGCACGCCGACGAGGAGGAACTAGCATGTCATTGTCGTCTCTGCCCGCACTGAGGAGGCACGCATGGTGGCTGTCGCGGCGGAAGCCGGTCGCCCGCGCGTCGAGCCCGCAAACCGGGTGCGGACGCGGAATCTACCTTCGAGACCTGGAATGCCACATGGATCCTAGAATCTGAAGGAGCAATTTGGGTCAGTCAACTCATGTGAGCCGTTTGATGCAACATGGATGGCTAGAAGGGCTTATTCCACCTCTTCTGTCGTCTTCTTCCTTCGCTCCGTCAAACTTCTTTTACAAATCGACTGACCCAAATTATAGTACTAGTACGAACGTATTAAGGACAGTAGGAACACGAAGATACGAGCAGTAGTACCAACTGCAAGAAGAACAGTAGTAAGACATAGTACTAGTACTACTGTATGTACTAAAGAGTTCAAATAATGAGAAAGAACATAAACAAAGTTCTGCTGGGGCCTCAGCACAACACACCCTTGAAAATAAACTAAGCAACTAGTCCGCTTGACACTGCAGTAGAACCGGCATGAGCGACGGCACTGCCACCTACTCGGAGTCCGAGTCCACGTCCTCGACTTCGTCCTCGTCCCTCTTCCTCTTACTCTTCGCCGACGCTTCTTTGCTTGAACCGGACACTGGGCCCTGCTTCTTCATCCAACCCTTGTAGATATTTAAACAAAGGTAGGCATCCATTGCTGCGTACAGGATGTGATCTTCATCTAATGTCTTCGACTCCCATGCATGATGAAACTCGTGATGAGGTTTCTTCAGTTTAGCGTACGAAGGATCAATCATGGCTGCTGCCAGGGTCAACATTGAAGGTTGAGAGCAGGACACCAGGCTTGCCTTCTGGAGATCGAAGGGCTGCCCTACAACGAGACCTATCCGACGCAGGACATCCCTATCGTTCTTAAAGCCTACAGTAACGAATTTCACTCTTTTGTCCTTGAGGAAATTCTTAAAATCCTGGCACTCAACGTCGGCATGGCATATGTGGTAGACCAAGCAAACGTTATGTACGCAAACCTGGATCACGACGGGCTTCTTCCTCTCTTCGTCCTTTAGATCCTTCTATCGTCCCAGGACTGTGGTGTACTCAACATCTGTTGGAAATATGCCCTAGAGGCAATAATAAAAGCATTATTATTATATTTCCTTGTTCATGATAATTGTCTTTATTCGTGCTATAATTGTGTTATCCGGAAATCGTAATACATGTGTGAATAACAGACAACAATATGTCCCTAGTGAGCCTCTAGTTGACTAGCTCGTTGATCGACAGATAGTCATGGTTTCCTGACTATGGACATTGGATGTCATCGATAATAGGATCACATCATTAGGAGAATGATGTGATGGACAAGACCCAATCCTAAACATAGCATAAGATCGCATAGTTCGTTTGCTAGAGTTTTCCAATGTCAAGTATCCTTTCCTTAGACCATGAGATCGTGTAACTCCCGGATACCGTAGGAGTGCTTTGGGTGTGCCAAATGTCACAACGTAACTGGGTGACTATAAAGGTATACTACGGGTACCTCTGAAAGTGTCTGTTGGGTTGACATGGATCGAGACTGGGATTTGTCACTCCGCTTGACGGAGAGGTATCACCGGGCCCTCTCAGTAATGCATCATCATAATGAGCTCAGTGTGATCAAAGTGTTTGATCACGGGATCATGCATTACGGTACGAGAAAAGTGACTTGCCGGTAACGAGATTGAACGAGGTACTGGGATACCGACGATCGAATCTCGGGCAAGTAAAATACCGATTGACAAAGGGAATCGTATACGGGATTAATTGAATCCTCGACATCGTGGTTCATCCGATGAGATCATCGTGGAGTATGTGGGAGCCAACATGGGTATCCAGATCTCGCTGTTGGTTATTGCCCGAGAATCGTCTCGGTCATGTCTGCATGTCTCCCGAACCCGTAGGGTCTACACACTTAAGGTTCGGTGACGCTAGGGTTGTATGAATATGAGTATGCAGCAAAACGAATGTTGTTCGGAGTCCCGGATGAGATCCTGGATGTCACGAGGAGTTCCGGAATGGTCCGGAGGTAAAGATTTATATATAGGAAGTCTTGTTTTGGTCGCCGGAAAAGTTTCACACTTTATCGGTATTGTACCGGGAGTGCCGAAAGGGGTCCGGGGGTCCACCGGGGGGTCCACCTGCCCCGGGGGGCCACATGGGCTATAGGGGGTGCGCCCTGGCCTATATGGGCCAAGGGCACCAGCCCCAAGAGGCCCATGCGCCAAGAAGACTTGGAGAGGGAAGAGTCCAAAGAGGGGAAGGCACCTCCGAGGTGCCTTGGGGAGGATGGACTCCTCCCCCCTCTTGGCCGCACCCCTTCCTTGGAGGAAGGGGCAAGGCTGCGCCCTCCCCCCCTCTCATGCGCCTATATAAAGGGAGGGGAGGGAGGGGTGGCGGCACCCATAAGCCCTGGCGCCTCCCTCCTCCCTGCAACACCTCCTCCTCCTCCCGTAGTTGCTTAGCGAAGCCCTGCCGGAGTTCTGCTGCATCCACCACCACGCCGTCGTGCTGCTGGATCTTCATCAACCTCTCCTTCCCCCTTGCTGGATCAAGAAGAAGGAGACGTTACGCTGACCGTACGTGTGTTGAACGCGGAGGTGCCGTGCTTTCGGTGCTAGGATCTCCGGTGATTTGGATCACGGTGTGTACGACTACTTCATCCCCGTTCGTTGAACGCTTCCGCTCGCGATCTACAAAGTGGTATGTAGATGCAATCTCTCTCTCCCATGACTCGTTGCTAGATGAACTCATAGGTGGATCTTGGTGAAACCGTAGGAAAAATTTTAATTTTCTGCAACGTTCCCCAACAACATCTAGCCCAGTGACCCACTCATCCGTTGAACTGTTGAACATGCATAGGAAGCGAGCAAGCCATGCTTTCACCGTCTCGGATCCATGTGTGTAGATGACGATGAACTGATTGCCGGTGATGACTCTAACCTGGTACTCAGCGGCGACCAAGGATATTTGGGAGGCCATGGATTTTGGAGGTGGGTTAGGAGAAGTTGAACTGTTGTACCCCGCAAAAAAAACTAGGAGCGAACTAATGTGAAAGGACGGGACGACAGGGAGCGAACTGTTGTAAGGTAGAAGACGGGGACGAGTAGGTCGTGTGAACGGCGTGGGGTTGCTGGCTTGCCCGGTGGATAAACGGCTGCAAGCCCCCAAAGAGTTCTCGAGAACTATGCGGGACCCACAAGATGTCATGTCTACTAGACCCATATCGTAGGCTTGACAGTATAGCTTCTGCCTGTTCGCACGCCATGCCGGCGCGTGGATGTAACTTCACTTAATTCCGTCAAACGTCGCGCCTCCCACGACCTTCGCCTCCCTCGCGCGGTCGCGCCCTTTGAGACTTCGACCGGCTATAAATGAGCAATTTGTTTTGCCTTTTTTTTAGACAAGCAATTTTTTTGCCTACTCCGCATGCATGATACTCCCTCTGGTCCTTTTTACTCCCGTGAACCGTTTGCAAAGTGTTTGGCCAAATTTATACTTTTTTAACACCACCTTATATTAATTAACCAGCCACACCAGTACACTCATTCGATACAACATTCACCACACAGGGCGGTACGTTATTTACAAGAATACCATCTAATCTATTGTCAAAGCTATACTTAGCGATTAAGTGTACCACCTTATTGGCCGAATGGCTAATCTTTGACAATTGAAGATTGTTGATCAACTTCGAGATGCTCAACGCTTTCATCTTCAGGTCACGCATAGCAGACCTGTCATAGTCCCCCGATGCAAGAGACGCTACCACAAAAGCGCAATCAATCTCTAAAATTACAGGATTATGAAGAGAAATACTTATGTAGAGACCGGCAATGCAAGCCCTAAGCTCCGTTTCCTCCACGCCTTGACAGGCATCAATGAAATCCCACGACCTAATTTATACTAAAAATATCAATATCTACAATACTCCCTCCGTCTAGGTGTGTAAGTCATCTTACGAAAACCAAATAATCCCAAAACACTTAGGCGCGGTGCATTAACTTCTACCTCATTTCTTGTTTCTTGACATATCAACCAATAGGAGATGTGGGTGTGCATGATTTTAATGACTTGAGACTACCAAACACGACATGTAGTGGTTAGTTCATTGCATGCAATGCTATTAATTAGCAAATAAACATTAAGATCTCTCGTTTTCCCCTCCTCCTTGGTCACAGTGCACAATCTAAGATGACTTACTCACCTAGACGGAGGGAGTACTGATTATAATGAGTATAAGAACTATGTTTTATAATGAGTGTAAAAATATTGATTTGACATTGTGAATGTTGACACATTGTGGAATAGTTGGTGAAACCGTAGGAAAAATTTTAATTTTCTGGAACGTTCCCCAACAGTGGCATCATGAGCTAGGTCTATGCGTAGTTCTCTATTGCACGAGTAGAACACAATTTGTTGTGGGCGTAGATGTTGTCACTTTTTCTTGCTGTTACTAGTCTTATCTTGCTTCAGCGGTATTGTGGGATGAAGCGGCCCGGACCAACCTTACACGTACGCTTACGTGAGACCGGTTCCACCGACTAACATGCACTAGTTGCATAAGGTGGCTGGCGGATGTCTGTCTCTCCCACTTTAGTTGGAGCGGATTCGATGAAAAGGGTCCTTATGAAGGGTAAATAGAAGTTGACAAATCACGTTGTGGTTTTCACGTAGGTAAGAAAACGTTCTTGCTAGAACCCTAATTCAGCCACGTAAAAACTTGCAACAACAATTAGAGGACGTCTAACTTGTTTTTGCAGCAAGTGCTTTGTGATATGATATGGCCAAAGTTGTGATGAATGATGAATGATCTATATGTGATGTATGAGATGTTCATGCTATTGTAATAGGAATCACGACTTGCATGTCGATGAGTATGACAACTGGCAGGAGCCATAGGAGTTGTCTTTATTTTTGTATGACCTGCGTGTCATTGTGAAACGCCATGTAAATTACTTTACTTTATTGCTAAACGCGTTAGCCATAGTAGTAGAAGTAATAGTTGGCGAGCAACTTCATGGAGACACGATGATGAAGATCATGATGATGAAGATCATGGTGTCAAGCCGGTGACAAGATGATCATGGAGCCCCAAGATGGAGATCGAAGGAGCTATGTGATATTGGCCATATCATGTCACGTTTATTATTTGATTGCATGTGATGTTTATCATGTTTTGCATCTTGTTTACTTAGAACGACGGTAGTAAATAAGATGATCCCTCATAATAATTTCAAGAAAGTGTTCTCCCTAACTGTGCACCGTTGCGACAGTTCGTTGTTTCGAAGCACCACGTGATGATCGGGTGTGATAGATTATAACATTCACATACAACGGGTGTAAGACAGATTTACACACACAAAACACTTAGGTTGACTTGACGAGACGAGCATGTACAGACATGGCCTCGGAACACAGAAGACCGAAAGGTCGAGCATGAGTCGTATAGAAGATACGATCAACATGAAGATGTTCACCGATGTTGACTAGTCCGTCTCACGTGATGATCGGACACGGCCTAGTTGACTCGGATCATGTAATACTTAGATGACTAGAAGAGGGATGTCTATCTAAGTGGGAGTTCATTAAATAATTGATTAAATGAACTTTATTATCATGAACTTAGTCTAAATATTTACAATATGTCTTGTAGATCAAATGGCCAACGTAGTCCTCAACTTCAACGCGTTCCTAGAGAAAACCAAGCAGAAAGACGATGGTAGCAACTATACGGACTGGGTCCGGAACCTGAGGATCATCCTCATAGCTGCCAAGAAAGATTATGTCCTACGAGCACCGCTAGGTGACGCACCTATTCTCCCTGCAGAACAAGACGTTATGAACGCTTGGCAGTCACGCTGCGATGATTACTCCCTCGTTCAGTGCGGCATGCTTTACAGCTTAGAGTCGGGGCTCCAAAAGCGTTTTGAGAGACATGGAGCATATGAGATGTTCGAAGAGCTGAAAATGGTTTTCCAAGCTCATGCCCGGGTCGAGAGATATGAAGTCTCTGACAAATTCTTTAGCTGTAAGATGGAGGAAAATGGCTCTGTCAGTGAGCACATACTCAAAATGTCTGGGTTGCACAACCGCTTGACTCAACTGGAAGTTAATCTCCCGGATGAAGCGGTCATTGACAGAATCCTCCAGTCGCTTCCACCTAGCTACAAGAGCTTTGTGATGAACTACAATATGCAGGGGATGGTAAAGACCATTCCTGAGGTATATGCTATGCTGAAATCAGCAGAGGTAGAAATCAAGAAGGAGCATCAAGTGTTGATGGTGAATAAAACCACTAAGTTCAAGAAGGGCAAGGGTAAAAAGAACTTCAAGAAGTACGGCAAAGAAGTTGCCGCGCCCGGTAAGCAAGTTGCCGGGAAGAAGCCAAAGAATGGACCCAAGCCCGAGACTGAGTGTTTTTATTGCAAGGGAAGTGGTCACTGGAAGCGGAACTGCCCCAAATACTTAACGGACAAGAAGGCCGGCAAAACCAAAGGTGTATGTGATATACATGTAATTGATGTGTACCTTACCAGTACTCGTAGTAGCTCTTGGGTATTTGATACCGGTGCAGTTGCTCACATTTTTAACTCAAAGCAGGAGCTGCGGAATAAACGGAGACTGGCGAAGGACGAGGTGACGATGCGCGTCGGTAATGGTTCCAAGGTCGATGTGATCGCCGTCGGCACGCTACCTCTACATTTACCTACGGGATTAGTTTTAAACCTCAATAATTGTTATTTAGTGCCAAGTTTGAGCATGAACATTGTGTCTGGATCTCGTTTAATTCGAGATGGCTACTCATTTAAATCCGAGAATAATGGTTGTTCTATTTATATGAGAGATATGTTTTATGGTCATGCTCCGATGGTTAATGGTTTATTCTTAATGAATCTCGTACGTGATAATACACATATTCATAGTGTGAATACAAAAAGAGTTAAAGTTGATAACAATAGTCCCACATATTTGTGGCACTGCCGCCTTGGTCACATAGGTGTCAAACGCATGAGAAGCTCCATGCAGATGGACTTTTAGAGTCTCTTGATTATGAATCATTTGACACGTGCGAACCATGCCTCATGGGTAAAATGACCAAGACTCCGTTCTCAGGAACAATGGAGCGAGCAACCAACTTATTGGAAATCATACATACCGATGTGTGCGGTCCAATGAGTGTTGAGGCTCGTGGTTGCTATCGTTATGTTCTCACCCTCACTGATGACTTGAGTAGATATGGGTATATCTACTTAATGAAACACAAGTCTGAAACCTTTGAAAAGTTCAAGGAATATCAGAGTGAGGTTGAAAATCAACGTGATAAAAAGATCAAGTTTCTACGATCAGATCGTGGAGGAGAATACTTGAGTCACGAATTTGGCACACACTTAAGAAAATGTGGAATAGTTTCACAACTCACGCCGCCTGGAACACCTCAGCGTAATGGTGTGTCCGAACGTCGTAATCGCACTCTATTAGATATGGTGCGATCTATGATGTCTCTTACCGACTTACCGCTATCTTTTGGGGCTATGCTTTAGAGACTGCCGCATTCACTTTAAATAGGGCTCCGTCAAAATCCGTTGAGACGACACCGTATGAATTATGGTTTGGGAAGAAACCTAAGCTGTCGTTTCTAAAAGTTTGGGGATGCGATGCTTATGTCAAGAAACTTCAACCTGAGAAGCTCGAACCCAAGTCGGAAAAATGCGTCTTCATAGGATACCCGAAAGAAACTGTTGGGTATACCTTCTACCTCAGATCCGAAGGCAAGATCTTTGTTGCCAAGAATGGATCCTTTCTAGAGAAAGAGTTTCTCTCGAAAGAAGTAAGTGGGAGGAAAGTAGAACTTGATGAAGTGTTACCTCTTGAACCGGAAAATGGCGAAGCTCAAGAAAACGTTTCTGAGGTGTCTGCACCGACTGGAGAGGAAATTAATGATGATGATCAAGATGCTTCTAATCAAGCTCCTACTGAAATTCGAAGGTCCACAAGGACACGTTCCGCACCAGAGTGGTACGGCAACCCTGTCTTGGAAATCATGTTGTTAGACAACGGTGAACCTTCGAACTATGAGGAAGCAATGGCGGGCCCGGATTTCGACAAATGGCTGGAAGCCATGAAATCCGAGATAGGATCCATGTATGAAAAAGAAGTATGGACTTTGACTGACTTGCCCGTTGAACGGTGAGCCATAGAAAATAAATGGATCTTTAAGAAGAAGACGGACGCGGATGGTAATGTGACCATCTATAAAGCTCGGCTTGTCGCTAAGGGTTATCGACAAGTTCAAGGGGTTGACTATGATGAGACTTTCTCACCGGTAGCGAAGCTGAAGTCCGTCCGAATCATGTTAGCAATTGCCGCATTCTATGATTATGAAATATGGCAAATGGACGTCAAAACGGCATTCCTTAATGGTTTCCTTAAGGAAGAATTGTATATGATGCAACCGGAAGGTTTTGTCAATCCTAAGAATGCTGACAAGGTGTGCAAGCTCCAACGCTCGATTTATGGGCTGGTGCAAGCATCTCGGAGTTGGAACATTCGCTTTGATGAGATGATCAAAGCGTTTGGGTTTACACAGACTTATGGAGAAGCCTGTGTTTACAAGAAAGTGAGTGGGAGCTCTATAGCATTTCTCATATTATATGTAGACGACATACTTTTGATGGGAAATGATATAGAACTCTTGAACAGCATTAAGGCCTACTTGAATAAGAGTTTTTCAATGAAGGACCTTGGAGAAGCTGCTTATATATTAGGCATCAAGATCTATAGAGATAGATCGAGACGCCTCATAGGTCTTTCACAAAGCACATACCTTGATAAGATATTGAAGAAATTCAATATGGATCAATCTAAGAAAGGGTTCTTACCTGTGTTACAAGGTGTGAAATTGAGCTCAGCTCAATGTTCGACCACGGCAGAAGATATAGAAGAGATGAGCGTCATCCCCTATGCCTCAGCCATAGGTTCTATTATGTATGCCATGCTGTGTACCAGACCTGATGTAAACCTTGCCGTAAGTTTGGTAGGTAGGTACCAAAGTAATCCCGGCAAGGAACACTGGACAGCGGTCAAGAATATCCTGAAGTACCTGAAAAGGACCAAGGAAATGTTTCTCGTTTATGGAGGTGACGAAGAGCTCGTCGTAAAGGGTTACGTCGACGCTAGCTTCGACACAGATCTGGATGACTCTAAGTCACAAACCGGATACGTGTATATTTTGAATGGTGGGGCAGTAAGCTGGTGCAGTTGCAAGCAAAGCGTCGTGGCGGGATCTACATGTGAAGCGGAGTACATGGCAGCCTCAGAGGCAGCGCATGAAGCAATTTGGGTGAAGGAGTTCATCACCGACCTCGGAGTCATACCCAATGCGTCGGGGCCAATCAAACTCTTCTGTGACAACACTGGAGCTATTGCACTTGCCAAGGAGCCCAGGTTTCACAAGAAGACAAGGCATATCAAGCGTCGCTTCAACTCCATTCGTGAAAATGTTCAAGATGGAGACATAGAGATTTGTAAAGTGCACACGGATCTGAATGTCGCAGATCCGTTGACTAAACCTCTCCCTAAGGCAAAACATGATCACCACCAGAACTCTATGGGTGTTCGATTCATCACAATGTAACTAGATTATTGACTCTAGTGCAAGTGGGAGACTGTTGGAAATATGCCCTAGAGGTAATAATAAAAGCACTATTATTATATTTCCTTGTTCATGATAATTGTCTTTATTCGTGCTATAATTGTGTTATCCGGAAATCATAATACATGTGTGTATAACAGACAACAATATGTCCCTAGTGAGCCTCTAGTTGACTAGCTCGTTGATCGACAGATAGTCATGGTTTCCTAACTATGGACATTGGATGTCATCGATAACGGGATCACATCATTAGGAGAATGATGTGATGGACAAGACCCAATCCTAAACATAGCATAAGATCGCATAGTTCGTTTGCTAGAGTTTTCCAATGTCAAGTATCCTTTCCTTAGACCATGAGATCGTGTAACTCCCGGATACCGTAGGAGTGCTTTGGGTGTGCCAAACGTCACAACGTAACTGGGTGACTATAAAGGTATACTACGGGTATCTCTGAAAGTGTCTGTTGGGTTGACATGGATCGAGACTGGGATTTGTCACTCCGCTTGACGGAGAGGTATCACCGGGCCCTCTCAGTAATGCATCATCATAATGAGCTTAGTGTGATCAAAGTGTTTGATCACGGGATCATGCATTACGGTACGAGAAAAGTGACTTGCCGGTAACGAGATTGAACGAGGTACTGGGATACCGACGATCGAATCTCGGGCAAGTAAAATACCGATTGACAAAGGGAATCGTATACGGGATTAATTGAATCCTCGACATCGTGGTTCATCCGATGAGATCATCGTGGAGTATGTGGGAGCCAACATGGGTATCCAGATCCCGCTGTTGGTTATTGCCCGAGAATCGTCTCGGTCATGTCTGCATGTCTCCCGAACCCGTAGGGTCTACACACTTAAGGTTCGGTGACGCTAGGGTTGTATGAATATGAGTATGCAGCAAAACGAATGTTGTTCGGAGTCCCGGATGAGATCCTGGATGTCACGAGGAGTTCCGGAATGGTCCGGAGGTAAAGATTTATATATAGGAAGTCTTGTTTTGGTCGCCGGAAAAGTTTCACACTTTATCGGTATTGTACCGGGAGTGCCGAAAGGGGTCCGGGGGTCCACCGGGGGGGTCCACCTGCCCCGGGGGGCCACATGGGCTATAGGGGGTGCGCCCTGGCCTATATGGGCCAAGGGCACCAGCCCCAAGAGGCCCATGCGCCAAGAAGACTTGGAGAGGGAAGAGTCCAAAGAGGGGAAGGCACCTCTGAGGTGCCTTGGGGAGGATGGACTCCTCCCCCCTCTTGGCCGCACCCCTTCCTTGGAGGAAGGGGCAAGGCTGCGCCCTCCCCCCCTCTCATGCGCCTATATAAAGGGAGGGGAGGGAGGGGTGGCGGCACCCATAAGCCCTGGCGCCTCCCTCCTCCCTGCAACACCTCCTCCTCCTCCCGTAGTTGCTTAGCGAAGCCCTGCCGGAGTTCTGCTGCATCCACCACCACACCGTCGTGCTGCTGGATCTTCATCAACCTCTCCTTCCCCCTTGCTGGATCAAGAAGAAGGAGACGTTACGCTGACCGCACGTGTGTTGAACGCGGAGGTGCCGTGCTTTCGGTGCTAGGATCTCCGGTGATTTGGATCACGGTGTGTACGACTACTTCATCCCCGTTCGTTGAACGCTTCCGCTCGCGATCTACAAAGTGGTATGTAGATGCAATCTCTCTCTCCCATGACTCGTTGCTAGATGAACTCATAGGTGGATCTTGGTGAAACCGTAGGAAAAATTTTAATTTTCTGCAACGTTCCCCAACAACATCTAGCCCAGTGACCCACTCATCCGTTGAACTGTTGAACATGCGTAGGAAGCGAGCAAGCCATGCTTTCACCGTCTCGGATTGTCAGGACCCCGATCCTAAGCCACATCGATCCAGCATGTAACACATCATATCACCTTGCGGCCTCACGCACGGTACTCCCACGGGTGCCACCTTACCTGGCCCGGGACCGTTTGCGTCTTTTGGCTCACGTATATGATAGTGTCGCTAGCATCCATATGACAGAGAACCCGGGCCGACATGGCTAGTCGTGAATCCAAAGCGGCACTAACCCATGAGGACAGGCATACATGAATCACATCGAGCATGTCGGTCATCAACGTGTGTATCCGGGCTGTAGCACTGGGCTAACAGGACTCCGGTAACCCAGGCTGTAGCAGGCTAGACAGGACTCCGGATAACACCGCGTGACATTTCCCCGAAGGGACAAACACAGGAACGACGTGAAACACATGCCGGCCAGTCAAGTGTTCCGAGCAGTAGTGCTGGGCTAGCAGGACTCCGGTGAACCGGGCTGTAGCGGACTACTATCGCTCAGAAGCACTAGACTTACATTTCCCCATATGAAAGGCTGCCAAGGATAAACAACTAGATAGTCGGATCCCACACATAGCAATACACGTTACACGTACGCATAACATGCAAGTATGTGCTGTACAACATGGCATCACAACATAACGCAAACTCATATAGATAAAGGCCCAGAAGAGCCACATAGCATTAAATACAAACAGGGGTCACATGACCCATCATTCAGAGCATACAAGCAACAAGCGGAAGCATTACATGTCTGAGTACAGACAACTACAAAAGAAAAAGGCTGAAAAGCCCGACTATCTACAAGACCCTCCCAAGGGTACAAGATCGTAGCTGAGGTAGCAAGCTACTCGTCGAAGTCCAAGCGGAAATACTAGAAAGACTGAAGTCCCCGCTGCAAAACATAAATAAAGCAAACATGAGTACAAAGGTACTCAGCAAGACTTACATCAGATCCTATCATACATGCATTAGTATCAAGGAGGTAATGTGGGGTTTAGTTGCAGCAAGCCAGCTTTGACTCTGTGGCTATCCTGTTCTACGACTGTTGGTAACTCTTTTGAAAAGGCGCACACGAGTCCACTAATCACCACATCAATACACTACTATGGATTCATCCCCGTCTCACTACGAGAAGGCCATCCATAGCACTCACACTTATCTTGAGCATTTTATGGTATCCACTTCAAGTTGTCTATGTACCACGTAAGCATCCAAGAAGTCCATAACCGAGGACGCGGCTATTCGAATAGATCATGATAACCCTGCAGGGGTGTACTTCTTCACACACGCTCTCACCACTTATCACCATGTACACGTCATGTATCTCGGCAACCTTCAAGCGGAAGCCTGGCGAGGGTGTCGGCCACGACCTGACTAACCACACAAGACTCTAGTCCAGGTTTATCGCCTATTCGGGTTCCATCCGCAAGGAGATCCGGCCGGGGTGTCGCTCACGGCCCCGAACGATGTGTACAGGGTTCCCGAGCCCACCAACCGGGTGCCACTCGGTACACCGGCCACGTGTGCCTAGTCTGTCCCAAGCCCACCCTACCGGGTGCCACTTGGTAGAAAAATAACACTGCCTACAACACCAGAAACTAGTTGCAACTCCTGGACAGAGATCGAGTTGGTTAATAAATCGAGAGGGGCACTTAAGCATTCCAATGTGTGGTAGTAGCTAGTCATTGGACAACATACACAGAACTCAGTGCTTAAGGACGGTTCCAGTGAGACAACCCACCATGTACTCCTACATGGCCTCTCACCGCTACCTTTACCAAATCGTGTTCACACACTTAACTCTCAGCATCAGAACATATCATATCACTCCAATCCATTCCCAATGAATCAGACCTGACACAACTCTAAGCAATAGCAGGCATGGCATGGTAGAAGCACAACATGGCTCAATCAACTCCTACACATGCTAGTGGGTTTCAACTATTTACTGTGGCAATGACAGGTCATGCAGAGGAATGGGTTCAACTACCGCAGCATAAAGTAGCAGTTGATTCGCTGTTGTCCTAATGCAATAAAAGAGAGCAGGAGCGAGAGTGGGATCATATCGGAATGAACAAGGGGGGGTTTGCTTGCCTGGTAGATCAACAAGGGAGGCACTGCTTCACAGACAGGTACTCTGGAATGGTCTCCGGAGCAGGACCTATCGAGAAGGAACGGTGCCAACAATCAATACACAATCACATGCAACAATATGATGCATGAACATGGCATGAGAATGTGATGTTGTTTGAGCTAATGCAGCTAGAGTTTATTTGGTTGAAGTTCATATGAACCAAGGGTTCATATGCAAACCCCAAGTGAAGTATATAACATGCCATTATTACGTTTTCACTTATACAGCAAGTATAAGTTGGTTTTTCATGCATGAAACTAGCATAAATGAGTTCCTTGCATTTTTCTGATGATTTTTCATATATAACTTGTTTCAATCTGAGCTACGGTTGATTTGATATGAATTTTTGAAGTTTGAAACATTTTCTGGAATTTCCTGTTTAAAATTAAATCCAAAAAATAAATAATTGCGTCAGCACTGCGTCATGCTTGCGTCAGCAAGTCAACCGCGCTGACTGGGTCAAACCCGACGTGTGGGGTCCACACGTCAGTGACAGGGGATTAAAACAGGGGTTAGTTAATCTTAATTAAAGGATTAGTGGCGCTGGGGCCCACTGGCAGTGTCAGCAGGGGTAATTAGCCTAAACTAATTAAGTCAGGGGCGGGGCCCACGTGTCATTGACCCACACGGGTCAAAGCTGGGTCAACAGGGGGGTTAGACCCGGTCAACCCCGCCGGCGTTTAGCCGCCGGCGAGGCGAACGCGGCGGAGGGGCTCGGGACCGCGTCTCCGGCGACCATTTGGACGGCGGAGACCATCTACGCGATGCCCAGACTCGCGCGCATCCAGTGGAACACACGGGAGGCTGCAGGGCGGCCGGAGCTCGCCGGAGCGAAGCTCGGGGCGGCGGCCGGTGTTCGGGCGCGAGCGGCGATGCGGCTGCGGTATGCGAGGGCGAGAACGGAGAGGGGGAGGAGGAGCAGCAGCTCACAGCGATCTCGATGGGCTTGACGGCGAGCTCGGGGACGCGCTGGAGTCGGCGGGGCGGCGAAGACGATCTCCGGCGACCGGAGATGAAGACGGCGGCGAAGGCGCCTCTCCAGGGCCTCCCGAGGCGCGTGGCTTGGCGGAGAGCTTCAGAGGGAGGAGGCGGAGCTCCTGGGCTCTACGGAGGAACGAGGGGGAGGCGGTGGCTACGGCCACGGCGTGCGGCGGCGACGGCAGCGCTTCGGCGCAGGGAGAGAGAGAGAGCGAGGGAGAGGAGAGGAGAGGACTGAGGAGAGTGAGAGGGTACGGGGCGGCGCGTGGCGATGTTCGGGCGTTCCAGGGCGACGAGAAGGACGCCAGGCAGGCAGCTGCGTGCCGGCGTGCACGGCGTCGGGCACCGCTTCCCCTCTGCCTACTGGCAAGAGGAGGAAGACGGCTATGCCCCTGGTGGGCTGGGCCAGAACAGAAATGGGCCGGCCAGAGGCACCAGGTAAGAAGCCCAGGTAAGGTTTCTTTTTTATTTCTGTTCATGTTTTCTATTATCTGACATTTATTTTGATTTAATAAAATACTAAATCATTTTATTTCCTTCTGACAATTTTTGTAGGGGCTAATGGTATTATTCCAGAGCTCCTCAATTACTGGCACAATTTTTGGATATATAAAACATATATATCATTTATATATCCAATGCAAATAATTATTGCATTAATTCCAAATGCCCAAAATAAATATTTAAGAGCTTCTAAAAATATTGGTTTGATTTTTACCTCTGTCCAATATTTTTAGAGAGTAACATGAACATTTTCTTGGACCTTTTTGGAGCACTTTTTATCTGGGTCATTTCCAGAATGATTTCTGAGGGTTTTACAAATCCCCAATTCAAATTTAAATGAAATTTAAACATGATGCACACATGACTAGCTAGCCTTGAGCATACCAGAACTAGGGATGTGACACGGATCCACGTGTGTAGATGACGATGAACTGATTGCCGGTGATGACTCTAACCTGGTACTCAGCGGCGACCAAGGATATTTGGGAGGCCATGGATTTTGGAGGTGGGTTAGGAGAAGTTGAACTGTTGTACCCCGCAAAAAAAACTAGGAGCGAACTAATGTGAAAGGACGGGACGACAGGGAGCGAACTGTTGTAAGGTAGAAGACGGGACGAGTAGGGCGTGCGAACGGCGTGGGGTTGCTGGCTTGCCCGGTGGATAAACGGCTGCAAGCCCCCAAAGAGTTCTCGAGAACTATGTGGGACCCACAAGATGTCATGTCTACTAGACCCATATCGTAGGCTTGACAGTATAGCTTCTGCCTGTTCGCACGCCATGCCGGCGCGTGGATGTAACTTCACTTAATTCCGTCAAACGTCGCGCCTCCCACGACCTTCGCCTCCCTCGCGCGGTCGCGCCCTTTGAGACTTCGACCGGCTATAAATGAGCAATTTGTTTTGCCTTTTTTTTAGACAAGCAATTTTTTTGCCTACTCCGCATGCATGATACTCCCTCTGGTCCTTTTTACTCCCGTGAACCGTTTGCAAAGTGTTTGGCCAAATTTATACTTTTTTAACACCACCTTATATTAATTAACCAGCCACACCAGTACACTCATTCGATACAACATTCACCACACAGGGCGGTACGTTATTTACAAGAATACCATCTAATCTATTGTCAAAGCTATACTTAGCGATTAAGTGTACCACCTTATTGGCCGAATGGCTAATCTTTGACAATTGAAGATTGTTGATCAACTTCGAGATGCTCAACGCTTTCATCTTCAGGTCACGCATAGCAGACCTGTCATAGTCCCCCGATGCAAGATACGCTACCACAAAAGCGCAATCAATCTCTAAAATTACAGGATTATGAAGAGAAATACTTATGTAGAGACCGGCAATGCAAGCCCTAAGCTCCGTTTCCTCCACGCTTTGACAGGCATCAATGAAATCCCACGACCTAATTTATACTAAAAATATCAATATCTACAATACTCCCTCCGTCTAGGTGTGTAAGTCATCTTACGAAAACCAAATAATCCCGAAACACTTAGGCGCGGTGCATTAACTTCTACCTCATTTCTTGTTTCTTGACATATCAACCAATAGGAGATGTGGGTGTGCATGATTTTAATGACTTGAGACTACCAAACACGACATGTAGTGGTTAGTTCATTGCATGCAATGCTATTAATTAGCAAATAAACATTAAGATCTCTCGTTTTCCCCTCCTCCTTGGTCAAAGTGCACAATCTAAGATGACTTACTCACCTAGACGGAGGGAGTACTGATTATAATGAGTATAAGAACTATGTTTTATAATGAGTGTAAAAATATTGATTTGACATTGTGAATGTTGACACATTGTGGAATAGTTTTTGAAGTCTGCAAAAGTACTCAACTAGTGTTGTTGTTCTTCACAAAAAAAATGTGTTTACCAATGCATGCATGAACACTAGTTACTCTAACCCCCCTCTCTTCTTTAATTCTTTGCCACATCAGCATGTTTGCTATTCCCGTGTGCATGATACCAGCTAAGATACCACCATTATGGCCAGCCTTAATCATCGCATGCAATAATTTAGTGCACCTTGAAATATGAACATGTGTGGGGCGTGTATGTTTTTAATGACTTGAGACTATACCTAGCCCGACATGCAAGATGACTTATTATGCACCGTTCCCCATACCTGCAGGAAGCCCGTTCGTCTCCAAATCTTTTCCTCTCCATGTGTGGAAACAATATGCCTGCCAAACTCTCCTTCTCCCTCCGACGGTCCCACCACTCCATCCTGTGTGAAAAAATCTGCATGCATGACTCTCCTCCCCCCATGCTCATCCAATCCGTTGTGACCAGCAATATTTCCACCCCTTCGCTCCCCTGTAATTTAATCCAACAAATATGCCCATGTAGCTGTTACTTAACTGCAGGTGCATTGGGTCACTGACATATGGGCCCAACAGGGGTCTGGCCCACATGCTAGTGACGCAACTAGACCTGCAGTTAAGTCAGTCTAGCTCAGTCCATATCTTACGTAGGTGTGCCATTGCTCGCTATAAATACTGCGCCTCCCACGACATCGCTATCTCCTCCCCCTCATGTTCACGTTCATCGCTATCTCCTCCCCCTCCCTCTCACGTCGACCATCATGGCATCGCCCCTCCCAAGCCCTAGGAGCCCCTCGCTGCACCGCGCGGACGGTCACGCTTCACCGTTCCGTTCCTCGCCGCCACTAGTAGGAGGATGCGTCGGTGTTCCGCTCCTCGCCGCTACGATGCGTCGTCGTTCAGTTTCTCGCCACCACTAGTCGAGGAGGACGCGTCGGCGTTCCGCTACTCGCCGCGACGCGACGTGTCGCCGTTCCATTCCTCGCCGCCACTAGTCGAGGAGGATGCATCGGTGTTCCGCTCCTCGCCGCGACGCGTCGGCGTTCCCAATCTCGCCAGCACGCGCGTCGGAGGATGCTTCGGCTCCCCGCTACGAGGAGAACGCCGCGCCGCCCGTCGAGCCCCCCAGCCTTGAGGAGCTTTGGAAAGAAATGGATGTCGCCTTGTGAGAGGCTTTGCCTCCAGCAGAGCGCACCAAAATAGAGGCGGAGAAGAAGGCCGAGGAAGAGAAGTGCACCGTGGAACTAGCTGTCTGGGAGGCCTATGTCGCGTCCGAGAGAGTCAGGCAATTGGCTCTTTGGCAGAAGGCTCGTGCGAGGGCCGTGAGGGTGGCGGAGGACGCCCGTGCCGACGCCCTGAGTGCAGTCGGGCCCAAGCGCCTCATCTACGCTTGGCGGTACGTGGATTGGGTGCACGCTTCTAGCAAGGAGGAGTACCTGTTGGCGCCGGATCACCACACCGGTGAGATCGCGCTCGCCTGCCGGCAAGCCGCCAATCAGCACCTCGCGAGTTGCGAGGCTGAGGAAGAGGCGTTGTGTCAGCGCGCTGGAAAACGGCCGCGCACCAGGGCACTCATGGCGCGCCGCAAGCGCTCCTGCGAGCGCCGTGGCTTTTAGGAGGAGTATAATTTTTGTTTCCTAAGGCGATCTCATTAGTTTTGGGACGCAAATGATAAATTCCGAACGTTCAGGAATTTTTAGCGTCCTTAATTAAGTATGTAAAAGGGAAAATTTGGAAACCTTGTGTATTCGTACGCATTTTGCAAGTACGTGCATATAGCACAAACTTTACTATATACTATCGCACTACACGTCTCTCTGGATATATGCTTGCAGACTGTGCTACTCCCTCCGTCCAGGTCAATAAGTCATCTTTGGTTGTGCACCGTGACCAAGAAGGAGGGAAGACTTATACACCTAGACGGAGGGAGTACTACTATTACTTATGTACGTGCAAATGCACGTTTTAACATTACGATGCGGTTTTTTTAAAAGTAGAAAACAGCACTAGTCAAGCTTGTGAAACGATTCAATGCAAAACAAATGCAAAAATGCTCGTTTGATTGTTTACTTTTAGCTTCCTTCTCTGTGGCTATTTCTCTGTCGTACTTTGTACTGAGTATCTCACTGGTTGGAAAGGCATGAAAATTCCAACTTGAGTACTACTACTAGTAGGAGTACCAGGGGCCAGTTCTTTTAGGCTTCTAGATTAGTAATCCCATAACTACTACCTCCGTCCTGGTTTATTGGTCCCCATTGTAATCTATGTCAAATTTTGATCATAAATTTAACTAATGAAATGTTAGTGCATGTCACTAGTCTTATGGGAAAAGCTGGGGAAGTCGCCAAAAGAACTGACCCTAGGAGTAGTAGCTAGGGATACTAGGAGTAGTAGCTAGGGATCGAGTGTGCGAGATGAACCGGAGAAAGTAAATGCAGAGAGATGAAATGCAAAAAAGACGGAGGGATGTGATGGTTGCTTGTCTGTTTATTTTACCAGGCCACTTATTACTGGGAGTGGTTGGGTTTTGTGATATGACGGCTTTACTGCCGCGCCACGAGTGGGGTGAGACTCCCGTGCAGTGCCGCCCTCTACACTAGTACTAATACATCGGTCGTGGTTTATCCCCCATTGAATTTGACTGAAGATTTAACTGACAAAATGTTAGTGCATGTCAACAAAAACAATATCGTTGGATTCGTATTTGAACGTAGTTTTCAATGATATAATTTTAGGTGACATGCATCATCATTTATCGTACTATATATAATGTTAGTTCAATTTTTGGTAGTACTAATCTATAGTAAGGTGCCCGTGCGTTGCACGGAAGAGTGAAATGCATTGACCGGGGAGTTATTTATTTTGACAAAGGATGTGGGGGTCATCTCATGTGTAACGGTTATCGATAGGTTTGTTCGGATAATATTTCATCTCTAGAGCTCACAAACATCCGGGTGAAATAGATAAAAAAGTATCTTTTGCAAACAAAAGCGTTCAATTGTTCAACCTGCATCCAAAACTTGTGAAGAAATAACTCTTATTGTGCTTTGCAAGAAATGATCTTCAAGAATTAGTTTTTGAGTATCCATTGTTATACATGTTGGCTACAGATGACATGGCACTTTCTTATAGTCAACAGTTGGCTATACTATTTAAGTATTAACCATGCCCTTATACACCTAGACGGAGGGATTAAATCAGGATGACTTGGAAGGGGGCAGAGGATATGTAAGAAATAGTTCATCATAAGTCTTTCACTAGTACTGTAGTAAAAGTTCATACATGGAAGATTCTACACTAAACCATAAATGGATACACTTTTATTCATGCGCGATACTCCAATAGAGCTAGATCATGCATGGAAGTCTCCACATGCTTAGACAGCGGATTATATTGAGCGAAAACTAATGATCAACATTTAACTTGAATATGCAGATGTCCAGGTGAACCTCCTTGGAGTCCCCGTGCACATTGTTGGGGGTCAAATAACACCGTGCGTCTTCCATGTCCACATCGGCGGGAAAGTCCCAGCTCGGCAGAGTCCAAGTATGCTTGGCGTAGCCAGTGTCGCCGCCCACGGACCTCCGAGGGGTAGTAATAGTGAGCACGCACCCGTACATCGGCCTTGTGTCGGTGTCAGCGTTAGCGGCGTCGCCCCTAACACACACTATAGTGATGTGGCGGCGACCTGCGCGGGCCTCGCCGGTGGCCACGTTCAAGAGGAAGACGCTGCCGTCCTCCTCCGAGACTAGCAGGCGGCGCTGATCCTCCAGCAACTCCGACATGGTGAACAGGTAGCATGTCTCATACTTGATGTTCTTCGCCAAGGGCCAGTAGTGATTGCCGCACGCCTGCGTCAGGTGATGCCCGATGTCCGCCGGCGAGCCCCAAAACGGCACCGGACACTCATAGCAGTAGACGAAGGGCTCCTTGGAGGCATCGACCAGGTCATCCATGAAACGGGAGTGGCTGCAGGGGACGTTCCGCCAGTTGAATATATGAGCAAGTTACTACGAGATTTAGTCCGAATAAGCAAAAAATAAATCATGATGGCTATAACAGAGATTAAACTAATCATGCGGACTAGCATAGTAGATAAACAGATCGAATATAGGACACAGACTAGAAGCATGAATTCTTCCATGATTTCGAACAGGAAGGACAGAAACACATACGGTGCAACGGGAGCAGCACCATTGGCGTTGAGGTTGTCGCCCATGTTGTTGTCGAAGAGGCTGCCGAGGTCGGGGAAGAAGTTGTCGTCAGTGAAGTCGTCGCTGCTAGCAGTCGCGAGAGTGTGCTCCCCAAATTTCAATAGCGCCCCCGAACGGAGCGCAGGAGGGAGTGGCTGTAGGGGATGTTGCGGCCGCCGAATGGAGCGCAGGAGTAGCCCACGAAGCAGTAGATGGTGCTCCTCCCTAGTCTCTATTCTTATCTCTATCTCTACTACTCTTCTTTGTTTTTTATAATATACTAGTTGTAGTTGTCAAATCGAATAGTAATGCACCGTCCACTGCACGCCGGGCTGAACACGCCTCCTCGCCTCCATCAAACCCCTCCGTTAAACCCGCATGCAAACCGAGAAACCTACTCCGGCCCGCGGGAGGAAATTTGTCGGTTGCCGTTGGAGAATAATAGATTCACGTCCAATCCATTTGAGTTAATTGCGTGTATGATTCTACCTCTATAAAAAGTTAATTGCATCCTTAATCTTGTATTCTAAGTACGTTGTGGGTTCCACTGTCAGTACAGTGTACATGACTTGCAGGCTGGCTACAGATTCGTACAGAAAGTTAAAAAGAAACAAATCCATGACCTGCATGATTGGAGTTAGCACCGATGGCGGTTCGTAGTCGTTCCACGCTCGGGCATTGAAGTTTGTAACTATTTTAGATTAGAACATACTACTCCTCCGATGCTAGTAGTAGAGCAGGGTCCTACTCCACTACTACTCTACTCAAGAAAGTTAGGGCATAGTAGCAGGTACTGTAGGGAGTACCGGTACTGTGATCACTCAAGCAAGTTGTCTGACTTCGATATGACCCTACGCTTCTGGTATGTGTCTCGTAAGTCAAGCGGCGTGATGTAGTCATCATCACCTGTCCACTTCCCACAGCATATATTCGCTTCTCCATCTTTGTCCGCTCTTCCATCCCCGCTAAGGCACCTCCCCCCTCGTCCGAAACCCAAGCACTAACAATGGCAGAACCGAGCAGCGTCCGCCGAAAGAGTGGCTGGAATTCACTCCCCACAGAGGTAATCAAGCTCATTGTTTCGCGTGTGGACAATCTCAGTACCATGCCGCTTGCCGCGTGCTCGTCGGGGTTGTACCGTTTACTCAAAGCCCTCAGGCGGAGCTTTTTAAGCCAGCTCCTTGCTTGCTGATGCCGCCTGATCTTCAGAAACGGCGTGTCACACAGCATAACGATCGTAGGGTAGCGAGCATCAACCCCCTTGACTGTGATCCAATCCCTGTCAGCCTCAACTACATTAACGGTATGTACTGGGTCGGCATGAACACGTCTTGGATGGTGCTCGTTGACGGTCGTGGCAGCTGGATGCTCGTGGAGGTCTACACCCGGCAATTGATCCCCCTTCCTTCTATTAACACTGCACTGCTTTGGCACCACGGCCCAGAATACTCGGAATCTTACCGTAGCCAACATGATACCAAGTTTGATTTGCTTAAAGTTGTAATCTGCCAAGTGCCCACAAGATCTGCGAATTATAAAGACTTCAGGCTAATTGCATTCTTCAACCGCGGTCTCGCCTATCTGACAGGTCACTGCGGTAAGTGGATAAATCTGCACGTCCATCGCAGGATCATACATCCTCCATGGTTCTCTGATGCCATTGAACACAAGGGTTTCATTTACGCTATCGACTCCTTCTATGGTTGGACGTATTGCTGGCCTACTCCAGTCAACGCTACAAACGGCTGTTACAGCAGTATGTTACTTTCCTATGATATCATAATGGCTTGCTTATATTACTGTCAACATTTGCTGAAAAAAATATTCATGCTCATAACATGTTGTTCTTAAGATTGACTAAATCAAGAGCCCTTTTTTATTTGACTCCAACTTCATATGATGTTGTAGGCCGCCTGGTGTCCCTACCCTTCCTAATCCCAGAACCTTTCAAAGAAAAGCGGCATGGCAGTTGCAGGTGGTTCCTGGCTCAATCGGACGACAGCGAAAGATTGATGATCGTTCGCATGTACCGGACGTGTTGTTTCGCGGAATACATTCACAGTCACTGCAAGGTCTTTGAGCAGGATCCCAGCTTCTTTGGGCCTTCAGGAATTTTTGACTAGAGGTTGGTAAGTAGCCTTGGTACACGCTCTCTATTTGTCGGACTGAATTATCCGATTAACCAGGAGATAACCGACGACAAGGATCATGGTGGCAGCGCGGTTTCGTTCATCAGGCAAAACTGTGTGTACACAGCGTACCATGCGTCTCTGCATGCACCATACCATGATATGTGCCGCCACGCTCTGCATCCCAAAGTAGGAGAGAGGGTCGCAAGTATTAGACTTCGACCTGCTGGCTGGAGTTTCCCCCGTCAGGCTGTTGGGGAACGTTGCAGAAAACAAAAATTTTCCTACGGTTTCACCAAGATCCATCTATGAGTTCATCTAGCAACGAGTATTCAGATTCATCTACATACCTTTGTAGATCGCGAGCGGAAGCGTTCAAAAGAACGGGGATGAGGTAGTCGTACACGACGTGATCCAAATCGCCGGAGATCCTAGCACCGAACGGACGGCACCTCCGCGTTCAACACACGTACGGAGCGGATGACGTCTCCTCCTTCTTGATCCAGCAAGGGGGAAGGAGAGGTTGATGAAGATCCAGCAGTACGACGGCGTGGTGGTGGATGCAGGGCGTCACAGCAGCAGGTCTTCGCCGTGCACTGCGAGAGGGAGAGGTGTAGCAGGGAGAGAGGGAGGCGCCAGGGGCAAGGGGTGCGGCTGCCCCTCCCTCTCCCCCCTTTATATAGGCCCCCTAGGGGGCGCCGGCCCTTGGGATATCCAATCTCCAAGGGGGCGGCGGCCAAGGCGGGTGGAGTGCCCCCCAAGGCAAGTGGGCGCCCCCCCCCCCATCCTAGGGTTCCAACCCTAGGCGCAGGGGGTGGGCCTTGGGGGGCGCACCAGCCCACTAAGGGCTGGTCCCTCTTCCCACTTCAGCCCATGGGGCCCTCCGGGATGGGTGGCCCTACCCGGTGGACCCCCGGGACCCATCTGGTGGTCCCGGTACAATACCGGTGACCCCCAGATCAGTCCCGATGGCCGAAACTGCACTTCCTATATATAATTCTTCACCTCCGGACCAATCCGGAACTCCTCGTGACGTTCGGGATCTCATCCGGGACTCTGAACAACATTCGGGTTACTGCATATACATATCTTCACAACCCTAGCGTCACCGAACCTTAAGTGTGTAGACCCTACGGGTTCGGGAGACATGCAGACATGACCGAGACGGCTCTCGGGCAATAACCAACAGCGGGATCTGGATACCCATGTTGGCTCCCACATGCTCCACGATGATCTCATCGGATGAACCACGATGTCGAGGATTCAATTAATCCCGTATACGATTCCCTTTGTCAATCGGTATTTTACTTGCCCGAGATTCGATCGTCAGTATCCCAGTACCTCGTTCAATCTCGTTACCGGCAAGTCACTTTACTCGTACCGTAATGCATGATCCCGTGATCAACCACTTTGATCACACTGAGCTCATTATGATGATGCATTACCGAGTGGGCCCGATGATACCTCTCCGTCATGCGGAGTGACAAATCCCAGTCTCGATCCGTGACAACCCAACAGACACTTTCGGAGATACCCGTAGTATACCTTTATAGTCACCCAGTTACATTGTGACGTTTGGCACACCCAAAGCACTCCTACGGTATCCGGGAGTTACACGATCTCATGGTCTAAGGAAAGGATACTTGACATTGGAAAACTCTAGCAAACGAACTATACGATCTTGTGCTATGTTTAGGATTGGGTCTTGTCCATCACATCATTCTCCTAATGGTGTGATCTCATTATCAATGACATCCAATGTCCATAGTCAGGAAACCATGACTATCTGTTGATCAACGAGCTAGTCAACTAGAGGCTTACTAGGGACATGTTGGTGTCTATCATTCACACATGTATTACGATTTCCGAATAACACAATTATAGCATGAATAAAGACAATTATCATGAACAAGGAAATATAATAATAATGCTTTTATTATTGCCTCTAGGGGCATATTTCCAATAGTCTCCCACTTGCACTAGAGTCAATAATCTAGTTACATTGTGATGAATCGAACACCCATGGAATTCTGGTGTTGATCATGTTTTGCTCTAGGGAGAGGTTTAGTCAACGGATCTGCTACGTTCAGGTCCGTATGTACTTTACAAATATCTATGTCTCCATCTTGAACATTTTCACGAATGGAGTTGAAGCGACGCTTGATGTGCCTGGTCTTCTTGTGAAACCTGCGCTCCTTGGCAAGTGCAATAGCTCCAGTGTTGTCACAGAAGAGTTTTATTGGCCCCGACGCATTGGGTATGACTCCGAGGTCGGTGATGAACTCATTCACCCAAATTGCTTCATGTGCTGCCTCCGAGGCTGCCATGTACTCCGCTTCACATGTAGATCCCGCCACAACGCTCTGCTTGCAACTGCACCAGCTTACTGCCCCACCATTCAAAATATACACGTATCCGGTTTGTGACTTAGAGTCATCCAGATCTGTGTCGAAGCTAGCGTCGACGTAATCCTTTACGACAAGCTCTTCGTCACCTCCATAAACGAGAAACATTTCCTTAGTCCTTTTCAGGTACTTCAGGATATTCTTGACCGCTGTCCAGTGTTCCTTGCCGGGATTACTTTGGTACCTTCCTACCAAACTTACGGCAAGGTTTACATCAGGTCTGGTACACAACATGGCATACATAATAGAACCTATGGCTGAGGCATAGGGGATGACACTCATCTCTTCTATATCTTCTGCCGTGGTCGGACATTGAGCTGAGCTCAATTTCACACCTTGTAACACAGGTAAGAACCCCTTCTTAGATTGATCCATATTGAACTTCTTCAATATCTTATCAAGGTATGTGCTTTGTGAAATACCTATGAGGCGTCTTGATCTATCTCTATAGATCTTGATGCCTAATATATAAGCAGCTTCTCCAAGGTCCTTCATTGAAAAACTCTTATTCAAGTAGGCCTTAATGCTGTCCAAGAGTTCTATATCATTTCCCATCAAAAGTATGTCATCTACATATAGTATGAGAAATGCTACAGAGCTCCCACTCACTTTCTTGTAAATGCAGGCTTCTCCATAAGTCTGTGTAAATCCAAACGCTTTGATCATCTCATCAAAGCGAATGTTCCAACTCCGAGATGCTTGCACCAGCCCATAAATCGAGCGTTGGAGCTTGCACACCTAGTCAGCATTCTTAGGATCGACAAAACCTTCCGGCTGCATCATATACAATTCTTCCTTAAGGAAACCATTAAGGAATGCCGTTTTGACGTCCATTTGCCATATTTCCTATTCGTAGAATGCGGCAATTGCTAACATGATTCGAATGGACTTCAGCTTCGCTACCGGTGAGAAAGTCTCATCGTAGTCAACCCCTTGAACTTGTCGATAACCCTTAGCGACAAGTCGAGCTTTATAGATGGTCACATTACCATCCGCGTCTGTCTTCTTCTTAAAGATCCATTTATTTTCTATGGCTCGCCGCTCAACGGGCAAGTCAGTCAAAGTCCATACTTCGTTTTAATACATGGATCCTATCTCGGATTTCATGGCTTCTAGCCATTTGTCGGAATCCGGGCCCGCCATCGCTTCTTCATAGTTCGAAGGTTCACCGTTGTCTAACAACATGATTTCCAAGACAGGGTTGCCGTACCACTCTGGTGCGGAACGTGTCCTTGTGGACCTACGAATTTCAGTAGGAGCTTGATCATAAGTATCTTGATCATCATCATTAATTTCCTCTCTAGTCGGTGCAGGCACCTCAGGAACGTTTTCTTGAGTTGCGCCATTTTCCGGTTCAAGAGGTAACACTTCATCAAGTTCTACTTTCCTCCCACTTACTTCTTTCGAGAGAAACTCCTTCTCTAAAAAGGATCCATTCTTGGCAACAAAGATCTTGCCTTCGGATCTGAGGTAGAAGGTATACCCAATAGTTTCTTTAGGGTATCCTATGAAGACGCATTTTTCCGACTTGGGTTCGAGCTTTTCAGGTTGAAGTTTCTTGACATAAGCATCGCATCCCCAAACTTTTAGAAACGACAGCTTAGGTTTCTTCCCAAACCATAATTCATACGGTGTCGTCTCAACAGATTTCGACGTAGCCCTATTTAAAGTGAATGCGGCAGTCTCTAAAGCATAGCCCCAAAAACATAGCGGTAAATCGGTAAGAGACATCATAGATCGCACCATATCTAATAGAGTGCGATTACGACGTTCGGACACACCATTACGCTGAGGTGTTCCAGGCGGCGTGAGTTGTGAAACTATTCCACATTTTCTTAAGTGTGTGCCAAATTCGTGACTCAAGTATTCTCCTCCACGATCTGATCGTAGAAACTTGATTTTTCTGTCATGTTGATTTTCAACCTCACTCTGAAATTCATTGAATTTTTCAAAGGTCTCAGACTTGTGTTTCATTAAGTACATATACCCATATCTACTCAAGTCATCAGTGAGGGTGAGAACATAACGATAGCCACCGCGAGCCTCAACACTCATTGGACCGCACACATCAGTATGTATGATTTCCAATAAGTTGGTTGCTCGCTCCATTGTTCCTGAGAACGGAGTCTTGGTCATTTTACCCATGAGGCATGGTTCGCACATGTCAAATGATTCATAATCAAGAGACTCTAAAAGTCCATCTGTATGGAGCTTCTTCATGCGTTTGACACCTATGTGACCAAGGCGGCAGTGCCACAAGTATGTGGGACTATCATTATCAACTTTAACTCTTTTGGTATTCACACTATGAATATGTGTATCATCACGTACGAGATTCATCAAGAATAAACCATTAACCATCGGAGCATGACCATAAAACATATCACTCATATAAATAGAACAACCATTATTATCGGATTTAAATGAGTAGCCATCTCGAATTAAACGAGATCCAGACACAATGTTCATGCTCAAACTTGGCACTAAATAACAATTATTAAGGTTCAAAACTAATCCCGTAGGTAAATGTAGAGGTAGCGTGCCGACGGCGATCACATCGACCTTGGAACCATTCCCAACGCGCATCGTCACCTCGTCCTTCGCCAGTCTCCGTTTATTCCGCAGCTCCTGCTTTGAGTTACAAATGTGAGCAACTGCACCGGTATCAAATACCCAAGAGCTACTACGAGTACTGGTAAGGTACACATCAATTACATATATATCACATATACCTTTTGTTTTGCCAGCCTTCTTGTCCGCTAAGTATTTGGGGCAGTTCTGCTTCCAGTGACCACTTCCCTTGCAATAAAAACACTCAGTCTTGGGCTTGGGTCCATTCTTTGGCTTCTTCCCGGCAACTTGCTTACCGGGCGCGGCAACTTCCTTGCCGTCCTTCTTGAAGTTCTTTTTACCCTTGCCCTTCTTGAACTTAGTGGTTTTATTCACCATCAACACTTGATGTTCCTTTTTGATTTCTACCTCTGCTGATTTCAGCATAGCATATACCTCAGGAATGGTCTTTACCATCCCCTGCATGTTGTAGTTCATCACAAAGCTCTTGTAGCTAGGTGGAAGCGACTGGAGGATTCTGTCAATGACCGCTTCATCCGGGAGATTAACTTCCAGTTGAGTCAAGTGGTTGTGCAACCCAGACATCTTGAGTATGTGTTCACTGACAGAGCTATTTTCCTCCATCTTATAGCTAAAGAATTTGTCGGAGACTTCATATCTCTCGACCCGGGCATGAGCTTGGAAAACCATTTTCAGCTCTTCGAACATCTCATATGCTCCATGTCTCTCAAAACGCTTTTGGAGCACCGGCTCTAAGCTGTAAAGCATGCCGCACTGAACGAGGGAGTAATCATCGGAACGTGACTGTCAAGCGTTCATAACGTCTTGTTCTGCAGGGAGAACAGGTGCGTCACCCAGTGGTGCTCGTAGGACATAATCTTTCTTGGCAGCTATGAGGATGATCCTCAGGTTCCGGACCCAGTCCGTATAGTTGCTGCCATCGTCTTTCAGCTTGGTTTTCTCTAGGAACGCGTTGAAGTTGAGGACTACGTTGGCCATTTGATCTACAAGACATATTGTAATTTTTTTAGACTAAGTTCATGATAATAGAGTTCATCTAATCAAATTATTTAATGAACTCCCACTTAGATAGACATCCCTCTTCTAGTCATCTAAGTATAACATGATCCGAGTCAACTAGGCCGTGTCCGATCATCACGTGAGACGGACTAGTCAACATCGGTGAACATCTTCGTGTTGATCGTATCTTCTATACGACTCATGCTCGACCTTTCGGTCTTCTGTGTTCCGAGGCCATGTCTGTACATGCTAGGCTCGTCAAGTCAACCTAAGTGTTTGCATGTGTAAATCTGTCTTACACCCGTTGTATGTGAACGTTAGAATCTATCACACCCGATCATCACATGGTGCTTCGAAACAACGAACTGTCGCAACGGTGCACAGTTAGGGGGAACACTTCTTGAAATTATTATGAGGGATCATCTTATCTACTATCATCGTTCTAAGTAAACAAGATGCAAAGCATGATAAACATCACATGCAATCATATAATAAACGTGACATGATATGGCCAATATCACATAGCTCCTTTGATCTCCATCTTGGGGCTCCATGATCATCTTTGTTACCGGCTTGACACCATGATCTCCATCATCATGATCTCCATCATCGTGTCTCCATGAAGTTGCTCGCCAACTATTACTTCTACTACTATGGCTAACGCGTTTAGCAATAAAGTAAAGTAATTTACATGGCGTTTCCATTGACACGCAGGTCATAAAAGAATAATGACAACTCCTATGGCTCCTGCCGGTTGTCATACTCATCGACATGCAAGTCGTGATTCCTATTACAATAGCATGAACATCTCATACATCACATATAGATCATTCATCATTCATCACAACTTTGGCCATATCATATCACCAAGCACTTGCTGCAAAAACAAGTTAGACGTCCTCTAATTGTTGTTGCAAGTTTTACGTGGCTGAATTAGGGTTCTAGCAAGAACGTTTTCTTACCTACGTGAAAGCCACAACGTGATTTGTCAACTTCTATTTACCCTTCATAAGGACCCTTTTCATCGAATCCGCTCCAACTAAAGTGGGAGAGACAGACATCCGCCAGCCACCTTATGCAACTAGTGCATGTTAGTCGGTGGAACCGGTCTCATGTAAGTGTACGTGTAAGGTTGGTCCGAGCCGCTTCATCCCACAATACCGCTGAAGCAAGATAAGACTAGTAGCGGCAAGAAAGTTGACAAATCTACGCCCACAACAAATTGTGTTCTACTCGCGCAAGAAGAACTACGCATAGACCTAGCTCTGATACCACTGTTGGGGAACGTTGCAGAAAACAAAAATTTTCCTACGGTTTCACCAAGATCCATCTATGAGTTCATCTAGCAATGAGTATTCAGATTCATCTACATACCTTTGTAGATCGCGAGCGGAAGCGTTCAAAAGAACGGGGATGAGGTAGTCGTACACGACGTGATCCAAATCGCCGGAGATCCTAGCACCGAACGGACGGCACCTCCGCGTTCAACACACGTACGGAGCGGATAACGTCCCCGGCCCACCCTACTCCCTCCGCTGGCCTGGCCGCACGCAATCAACTGCCTCCTTATTACGCAAAAAAATGATTCCTCCCACTGACATTTGGGGCGCACCGGTTGGGAGGCTGACCTGTGAGCCTACTAAGTTGACGCGTACGCAGGGCTTGTCAACTTAGTCAACAAGCGATTCTAGCAGCAGTAACCGTTGGATTTGAATCGAACGGTCCTGCTGCTTCTTCAATCGCTGCTCTTCTTGCACCAGCCACCCAAACTAGTGCCGGGGAGACCGCCTGCTCCTGCCTCCAGTGGCCGGCTGTGCTGCCGTTGAGGCCTCATCGCCCCCTACTACTCCCACCTCTAACCAGGCCCAGCGGCGACGGCAGCCTGACACCGCAGCCGAACCAGTGAACCCTCGTACTCCTCTCCGCGTGGGCATCCACTGCCGCGTCTTCCCCGGCTCCGCGTCGTCCCCTTCCTAGGCCTCACCGTCGTCCACCATCTTGGTGCTCTCGACGCGGCGTGGTCAATGTGGTCAACGACATTCCATCGGAAGAGTACTGTACATGGAGAGGCTGACAGCTGGGTCCACGGCCATAGCCCAGTTTTTTTGTGATTTGCCAAGTAAGTCGCTTTGTCAGGCCTGTTGGGCTACAAATCTTTCAAGACGAGGAGAGCTTTCATTCGGCTGGCCGAGAAAATGGCCCATCAGTAATGAGAAATGGGCTGTACATTTTTAAAACACATCAAACCGACAATTAGTTTCAAATATCTTTTTTTTATTTCGAGATTTTAAATTACATTAATTTTTATGCGTGGAGAATTTGTTGGATTTTATATTGATATACATTTATTTTTAAAATCAGTTTGAATGTGAGTCGAAATTTCGGGATTAAAAACAGTTCGGACCGCACCGAAATATGCAAAATTTCGTATAATTTTTTAATCGTGGCCACAATATGGGCAGTAATGCTAACAAAAAGAATATGGGCTCCAAAAAAACCTTAATAATTAGCAAATGGGTTGTAAATTATTAGAAATAATGGCAGATGGGTTGTATGTTGTTTTCCATAGATTTGAGGCTTTCCTAAAAAAAAGGTTGACGCACAAGTAGTGACTGTTGGATGGCCATCCAACGGTCGTCGTGCTTCTTTAATCTCTGCTCTTCTTGCTCCAGCCGCTCAAACAAGCGCCGGCGGGACTGCCTGCTCCCTCCTCCCCGCGGCCGGCTCTGCTGCCGCGCATGCCTCACCGCCCCACCGTACTCCCATCGCTGGCCTAGCCATCCCTCTACTCACCCACACCTGCTGCTATTCTCCGGCGATGGCAGACGAACCAGTAAACCCTCGTACAGTCGTACTCCCCTCCGCGTGGGAAACAATTGTCGAGTCTTCCCTGCCTCCGTGTCGTTCCCTTCCTAGGCCTCGCCGTCGTCCACCGCCCTGGTGCTCTCGGCGCGGCCTGGTCAACGTGGTCAACGACCGACATGCATCTGAAGTGGACTGTACGTGGAGAGGCCGACAGCTGGGTCCACGGCGCACGCAAGGAAATGCCTCCTTATTACGCGCAAAATAATGATTCCTCCACCTGACATCAGGGACCCACCGAAAGGGCCTCTGTATTTCGCGGAAAAAACGTTACCGCCACTAACATCTCGGACCCACCAGCTATATCTTCGCACGCAAGGAAGTGCCTCCTTATTACGCACAAAAAAATGAATACTCCCCCTGTTAGCTGGGACCCAGTATAGTGGCAGGCTGACTTGTGGGCCTACTAAATTGACGGGGACGGAGGGCTTTGTCAACTTAGTCAATATGCACGATTCTAGCTCCAGTGACCGTACTATGTCCATCCAACGGCCGTAGTGCTTCTTCAACCTCTGGTCTTCTTGCTCCAGCCGCCCAAACCAGCGCCGGTCGTGCCTCGTGCTCCTACCTCCCGTGGCCGGGTGCGATGCGGCGGAGGCCTGACCGCCCCCTACTACTCCCGCCGCTGGCCAGTCCATCCCTCTACTCACCCACACCCCTGTTATTCTGCGGCGACGGCAACCTCACACCGCAGCGAACCAGTGAACCCTCGTACTCCTCTATGCGTGGGAATCCACTGCCGCGTCTTCCCCGGCTCCACATCATCCCCTTCCTAGGCCTCGCCGTCGTCCACCACCCTGGTGCTCTCGGCGCGGCGTGGTCAACGTGGTCAAGGAACGGCTTCCATCGGACGTGGACTGTACGTGGAGAGGCTAATAGCTGGGTCCACGGCCGTAGCAAGGAAGTGCCTCCTTATTACGTGCAAAATAATTATTCCTCCACCTGACAGCGGGCACCCACCGGACGGGCCACCATATTTTGCGAAAAACGTTTGCCCCTGACTGCTGGGACCCACCAGCTACATCTTTGCACGCAAGGAAGTGCGTCCGGGAAAAAAATGATTCGCCCCCCTGACTGCTGGGACCCACCAGCTACATCTTTGCAGGCAAGGAAGTGCCTGACAGTCGGGACCCATCTGGTCGAAGTGTACGTAGCGTTGTCATTCTGGTCGCGAACGTGTACGTACATATATACTGGTGGATGTAGAGGTGCGCACGTGTCGTAGTAGAGGCGCGCACGTAGCATGTACATGTACGTACAGCGGCCAGGGTGCAAGAAAGAAAATACGGCCACGTATGTGTACATACGGGTGGGGTCTCGAATGCCTACTCACGCATACGTACGGCCAGGGCTTGTTGGGGAACGCAGTAAATTCAAAATTTTTCCTACGCACACGCAAGATCATGGTGATGCATAGCAACGAGAGGGGAGAGTGTTTGTCTACGTACCCTCGTAGACCGAAGCGGAAGCGTTGACACAACGTAGAGGAAGTAGTCGTACGTAGAGGAAGTAGTCGTACGTTCTCCTCGCGATCCAACCGATCTAAGCACCGAAAGTACGGCACCTCCGAGTTCTGCACACGTTCAGCTCGATGACGATCCCCGGGCTCCGATCCAGCAAAGCGTCGGGGAAGAGTTCCGTCAGCACGACGGCGTGGTGACGATCTTGATGTGTTACCGACGCAGGGCTTCGCCTAAGCACTGCAACAATATGATCGAGGTGGAATTTGGTGGAAGGGGGCACCGCACACGGCTAAGGAACGATCCGTAGATCAACTTGTGTGTCTATGGGGTGCCCCCTGCCCCTGTATATAAAGGATGGAGGAGGAGGAGGCCGGCCAAGGCAAAAGGTGCGGCCAGGGTGTGGAGTCCTACTAGGACTCCAAGTCCTAGTAGGAGTCCACCAAAAGGGGAGGAAGGGAGAAGGAATAGGAGGAGTAGGAAAGGTGGCCGGCCCCCTTTTCCCTAGTCCAATTCGGACCAAAGGGGAGGGGGGGCGCAGCAGCCTTTTCCTCTTCCCACTAAAGCCCATCAAGGCCCATTACTTCTCCCGTAATCCCGTAACTTCCCGGTACTCCCGAAAATACCCGAATCACTCAGAACCCTTCCGATGTCCGAATATAGTCGTCCAATATATCGATCTTTACGTCTCGACCATTTCGAGACTCCTCGTCATGTCCCCGATCTCATCCGGGACTCCGAACTCCTTCGGTACATCAAAACTCATAAACTCATAATATAACTGTCATCGAAACCTTAAGCGTGCGGACCCTACGGGTTCGAGAACAATGTAGACATGACCGAGACATGTCTCCAGTCAATAACCAATAGCGGGACCTGGATGCCCATATTGGCTCCTACATATTCTACGAAGATCTTTATCGGTCAGACCGCATAACAACATACGTTTGTTCCCTTTGTCATCGGTATGTTACTTGCCCGAGATTCGATCGTCGGTATCCAATACCTAGTTCAATCTCGTTACCGGCAAGTCTCTTTTCTCGTTCCGTAATACATCATCTCGCAACTAACTCATTGGTTGCAATGCTTGCAAGGCTTATGTGATGTGTATTACCGAGAAGGCCCTGAGATACCTCTCCGACAATTGGAGTGACAAATCCTAATCTCGAAATACACCAACCCAACATGTACCTTCGGAGACACCTGTAGAGCACCTTTATAATCACCCAGTTACGTTGTGACGTTTGGTAGCACACAAAGTGTTCCTACGGTAAACGGGAGTTGCATAATCTCATAGTTAAAGGAACATGTATAAGTCATGGATAAAAGCAATAGCAACATACTAAACGATCGGGTGCTATGCTAATGGAATGGGTCATGTCAATCAGATCATTCAACTAATGATGTGATCTCGTTAATCAAATAACAACTCTTTGTTCATGGCTAGGAAACATAACCATCTTTGATTAATGAGCTAGTCAAGTAGAGGCATACTAGTGACACTCTGTTTGTCTATGTATTCACACATGTATTATGTTTCCAGTTAATACAATTCTAGCATGAATAATAAACATTTATCATGATATAAGGAAATAAATAATAACTTTATTATTGCCTCTAGGGCATATTTCCTTCAGTCTCCCACTTGCACTAGAGTCAATAATCTAGTTCACATCGCCATGTGATTTATCAGCAATTGTTCACATCGATATGTGACCAACACCCAAAGGGTTTACTAGATTCAGTAATCTAGTTCACATTGCTATGTGATTAACACCCAAAGAGTACTGTAGTGTGACTTGTGAGAGAAGTTTAGTCAACGGGTCTGCAACATTCAGATCCGTTATGTATTTTGCAATTTTCTATGTCTACAATGCTCTGCATGGAGCTACTTTAGCTAATTGCTCCCACTTTCAATATGTATCTAGATTGAGACTTACAGTCATCCAGATTAGTGTCAAAGCTTGCATCGACGTAACCTTTTACGACGAACCCTTTTTGTCACCTCCATAATCGAGAAACATATCCTTATTCCACTAAGGATAATTTTGACCGCCGTCCAGTGATCTACTCCTAGATCACTATTGTACTCCCGTGCCAATCTCAGGGTAGGGTATACAATAGGTCTGGTATACAGCATGGCATACTTTATAGAACCTATGGCTGAGGCATAGGGAATGACTTTCATTCTCTTTCTATCTTCTGCCGTGGTCGGGCTTTGAGTCTTTCACACCTTGTAATACAGGCAAGAACTCTTTCTTTGACTGTTCCATTTTGAACTACTTCAAAAATCTTTTCAAGGTATGTATTTATTGAAAAACTTTATCAAGCGTCTTGATCTATCTCTTATAGATCTTGATGCTCAATATGTAAGCAGCTTCACTGAGGTCCTTCTTCGAAAAACTCCTTTCAAATACTCCTTTATGCTTTACAGAATAATTCTACATTATTTCCGATCAATAATATGTCATTTACATATACTTATCAGAAATGCTGTAGTGCTCCCACTCACTTTCTTGTAAATACAGGCTTCACCGCAAGTCTGTATAAAACTATATGCTTTGATCAACTTATCAAAGCGTATATTCCAACTCCGAGATGCTTGCACCAGTCCATAGATGGATCGCTGGAGCTTGCATATTTTGTTAACACCTTTAGGATCGACAAAACCTTCTAGTTGCATCGTATACAACTCTTATTTAATAAATCCATTAAGGAATGTAGTTTTGTTTATCCATTTGCCGGATTTCATAAAATGCGGCAATTGCTAACATGATTCGGACAGACTTAAGCATAGATACGAGTGAGAAACTCTCATCGTAGTCAACACCTTGAACTTGTCGAAAAACCTTTTGCGACAATTCTAGCTTTGTAGATAGTAACACTACTATCAGTGTCCGTCTTCCTCTTCAGGATCCATTTATTTTCTTTGGCTTGCCGATCATCGGGCAAATCCATCAAAGTCCATACTTTGTTCTCATACATGGATCATATCTCAGATTTCATGGCCTCTAACCATTTTGCGGAATCTGGGCTCATCATCGCTTCCTCATAGTTCGCAAGTTCGTCATGGTCTAGTAACATGACTTCCAGAACAGGATTACCGTACCACTCTGGTGCGGATCTCACTCTGGTTTACTTACGAGATTCGGTAGTAACTTGATCTTGAAGTTACATGATCATCATCATTAGCTTCCTCACTAATTGGTGTAGTAGTCACAGGAACAGTTTTCTGTGATGAACTACTTTCCAATAAGGGAGAAGGTACAATTACCTTATCAAGTTCTACTTTCCTCCCACTCACTTCTTTCGAAAGAAACTCTTTCTCTAGAAAGTTTCCGAACTTAGCAACAAAAGTCTTGCCTTCGGATCTGTGATAGAAGGTGTATCCAACAGTTTCCTTTGGATATCCTATGAAGACACATTTCTCCGATTTGGGTTCGAGCTTATCAGGTTGAAGCTTTTTCACATAAGCATCGCAGCCCCAAACTTTAAGAAACGACAGCTTAGATTTATTGCTAAACCATAGTTCATACGGTGTCGTCTCAACGGATTTAGATGGTGCCCTATTTAATGTGAATGCAGCTGTCTCTAATGCATAATCCCAAAAACGATAGTGGTAGATCGGTAAGATACATCATAGATTGTACTATATCTAATAAAGTACGGTTATGACGTTCGGACGCACCATTATGCTGTGGTGTTCCAGGTGGCATGAGTTTGTGAAACTATTCCACATTGTTTTAATTGAATACCAAACTCGTAACTCAAATATTCGTCTCTGCGATCAGATCGTAGAAACTTTATTTTCTTGTCACGATGATTTTCCACTTCACTCTGAAATTCTTTGAACTTTTCAAACGTTTCAGACTTATGTTTCATTAAGTCGATATACCCATATCTGCTTAAATCATCTATGAAGCTCTGAAAATAATGATACTTGTCGCGAGCCTTAATATTCATCGGACCACATACATCAGTATGTATGATTTCCAACAAATCTGTTGCTTGCTCCATTGTTCCGGAGAACGGCGTTTTAGTCATCTTGCCCAAGAGGCATGGTTCGCAAGCATCAAGTGATTCATAATCAAGTGATTCCAAAATCCCATCAGCATGGAGTTTCTTCATGCGCTTTACACCAATATGACCTAAACGGCAGTGCCACAAATAGGTTGCACTATCATTATTAACTTCGCATCTTTTGGTTTCAATATTATGAATATGTGTATCACTACGATCGAGATCCAATGAACTGTTTTCATTGGTGTGTATTACCATAGAAGGTTTTTATTCATGTAAACGGAACAACAATTATTCTCTAATTTACATGAATAACCGTTTTGCAATTAACATGATCAAATCATATTCATGCTCAACGCAAACACCAAATAACACTTATTTAGTTTCAACACTAATCCCGAAATTATAGGGAGTGTGTGATGATGATCATATCAATCTTGGAACCACTTCCAACACACATCGTCACCTTGCCCTTTAACTAGTCTTTGTTCATTCTGCAACTCCCGTTTCGAGTTACTAAATTTTAGCAACTTGAACTAGTACCAAAGACTGAGGGGTTGCTATGAACACTAGTAAAGTACACATCAATAACATGTATATCAAATATACTTATGTTCACTTTGCCATCCTTCTTATCCGCCAATCACTTGGGGTAGTTCCGCTTCCAGTGACCAGTCCCTTTGCAGTAGAAGCACTTAGTCTCAGGCTTAGGACTAGACTTGGGCTTTTTCACTTGAGCAGCAACTTGCTTGCCGTTCTTCTTGAAGTTCCCCTTCTTTCCTTTTGCCCTTTTCTTGAAACTAGTGATCTTGTCAATCATCAACACTTGATGTTTTTCTTTGATTTCTACCTTCGCCGATTTTAACATCGCGAAGAGCTTGGGAATATTTTCCGTTATCCCTTGCATATTATAGTTCATCACGAAGTTCTACTAACTTGGTGATGGTGACTAGAGAATTCTGTCAATCACTATCTTATCTGGAAGATTAACTCCCACTTGATTCAAGCGATTGTAGTACCCAGACAATCTGAGCACATGCTCACTAGTTGAGCGATTCTCCTCCATCTTTTAGCTATAGAACTTGTTGGAGACTTCATATCTCTCAACTCGGGTATTTGCTTGAAATATTAACTTCAACTCCTGGAACATCTCATGTGGTCCATGACGTTCAAAACGTCTTTGAAGTCCCGATTCTAAGCAGTTAAGCATGGTGCACTAAACTATTAAGTAGTCATCACATTGAGCTAGCATAACGTTCATAACGCCTGCATCTGCTCCTGCAATAGGTCCGTCACCTAGCGGTGCATCAAGGACATAATTCTTCTGTGCAGCAATGAGGATAAACCTCAGATCACGGATCCAATCCGCATCATTGCTACTAACATTTTTCAACAAAATTTTCTCTAGGAACATATCAAAATAAACACAGGGAAGCAACAATGCGAGCTATTGATCTACAACATAGATATGCTAATACTACCAGGACTAAGTTCATGATAAATTAAAGTTCAATTAATCATATTACTTAAGAACTCCCACTTAGATAGACATCTCTCTAATCCTCTAAGTGATCACGTGATCCAAATCAACTAAACCATGTCCGATCATCACGTGAGATGGAGTAGTTTCAATGGTGAACATCATTATGTTGATCATATCTACTATATGATTCACGCTCGACCTTTCGGTCTCTGTGTTCCGAGGCCATATCTGTATATGCTAGGCTCGTCAAGTTAAACCTGAGTATTCCGCATGTGCAACTGTTTTGCACCCGTTGTATTTGAACGTAGAGCCTATCACACCCGATCATCACGTGGTGTCTCAGCACGAAGAACTTTCGCAACGGTGCATACTCAGGGAGAACACTTCTTGATAATTTAGTGAGAGATCATCTTATAATGCTACCGTCAATCAAAGCAAGATAAGATGCATAAAAAGGATAAACATCACATGCAATCAATATAAGTGATATGATATGGCCATCATCATCTTGTGCTTGTGATCTCCATCTTCGAAGCACCGTCATGATCACCATCGTCACCGGCGCGACACCTTGATCTTCATCGCAGCATCGTTGTCGTGTCGCTAATCTTATGCTTCTACGACTATCACTACCGTTTAGCAATAAAGTAAAGCATTACATCGCGATTGCATTGCATACAATAAAGCGACAACCATATGGCTCCTGCCAGTTGCCGATAACTCGGTTACAAAACATGATCATCTCATACAATAAAATTTAGCATCACGTCTTGACCATATCACATCACAACATGCCCTGCAAAAACAAGTTAGACGTTCTCTACTTTGTTGTTGCAAGTTTTACGTGGCTGCTACGGGCTTTAAGCAAGAACTCATCTTACCTACGCATCAAAACCACAACGATAGTTTGCCAAATAGACTCCGTTTTAACCTTCTCAAGGACCGGGCGTAGCCACACTCGGTTCAACTAAAGTTGGAGAGACAGTCTTCCGCAAGCCATCTCTGTGCAAAGCACGTCGAGGGAACCGGTCTCGCGTAAGCGTACGCGTAAGGTTGGTCCGGATCGTCTCATCCAACAATACCGCTGAACCAAAGTATGACATGCTGGTAGGCAGTATGACTTGTATCGTCCACAACTCACTTGTGTTCTACTCGTGCAAATAACATCAACCATAAAACCTAGGCTCTGATACCACTGTTGGGGAACGCAGTAAATTCAAAATTTTTCCTACGCACACGCAAGATCATGGTGATGCATAGCAACGAGAGGGGAGAGTGTTTGTCTACGTACCCTCGTAGACCGAAGCGGAAGCGTTGACACAACGTAGAGGAAGTAGTCGTACGTAGAGGAAGTAGTCGTACGTTCTCCTCGCGATCCAACCGATCTAAGCACCGAAAGTACGGCACCTCCGAGTTCTGCACACGTTCAGCTCGATGACGATCCCCGGGCTCCGATCCAGCAAAGCGTCGGGGAAGAGTTCCGTCAGCACGACGGCGTGGTGACGATCTTGATGTGTTACCGACGCAGGGCTTCGCCTAAGCACTGCAACAATATGATCGAGGTGGAATTTGGTGGAAGGGGGCACCGCACACGGCTAAGGAACGATCCGTAGATCAACTTGTGTGTCTATGGGGTGCCCCCTGCCCCTGTATATAAAGGATGGAGGAGGAGGAGGCCGGCCAAGGCAAAAGGTGCGGCCAGGGTGTGGAGTCCTACTAGGACTCCAAGTCCTAGTAGGAGTCCACCAAAAGGGGAGGAAGGGAGAAGGAATAGGAGGAGTAGGAAAGGTGGCCGGCCCCCTTTTCCCTAGTCCAATTCGGACCAAAGGGGAGGGGGGGCGCAGCAGCCTTTTCCTCTTCCCACTAAAGCCCATCAAGGCCCATTACTTCTCCCGTAATCCCGTAACTTCCCGGTACTCCCGAAAATACCCGAATCACTCAGAACCCTTCCGATGTCCGAATATAGTCGTCCAATATATCGATCTTTACGTCTCGACCATTTCGAGACTCCTCGTCATGTCCCCGATCTCATCCGGGACTCCGAACTCCTTCGGTACATCAAAACTCATAAACTCATAATATAACTGTCATCGAAACCTTAAGCGTGCGGACCCTACGGGTTCGAGAACAATGTAGACATGACCGAGACATGTCTCCAGTCAATAACCAATAGCGGGACCTGGATGCCCATATTGGCTCCTACATATTCTACGAAGATCTTTATCGGTCAGACCGCATAACAACATACGTTTGTTCCCTTTGTCATCGGTATGTTACTTGCCCGAGATTCGATTGTCGGTATCCAATACCTAGTTCAATCTCGTTACCGGCAAGTCTCTTTTCTCGTTCCGTAATACATCATCTCGCAACTAACTCATTGGTTGCAATGCTTGCAAGGCTTATGTGATGTGTATTACCGAGAAGGCCCTGAGATACCTCTCCGACAATTGGAGTGACAAATCCTAATCTCGAAATACACCAACCCAACATGTACCTTCGGAGACACCTGTAGAGCACCTTTATAATCACCCAGTTACGTTGTGACGTTTGGTAGCACACAAAGTGTTCCTACGGTAAACGGGAGTTGCATAATCTCATAGTTAAAGGAACATGTATAAGTCATGGATAAAAGCAATAGCAACATACTAAACGATCGGGTGCTATGCTAATGGAATGGGTCATGTCAATCAGATCATTCAACTAATGATGTGATCTCGTTAATCAAATAACAACTCTTTGTTCATGGCTAGGAAACATAACCATCTTTGATTAATGAGCTAGTCAAGTAGAGGCATACTAGTGACACTCTGTTTGTCTATGTATTCACACATGTATTATGTTTCCAGTTAATACAATTCTAGCATGAATAATAAACATTTATCATGATATAAGGAAATAAATAATAACTTTATTATTGCCTCTAGGGCATATTTCCTTCAGGGCTCGTGTACATGGCTGGGTCGGAACGAAGAAACAGCATCGTCGTCGTGTTCATGGGGAGGCAACGGAATGTGTCGTGTTCGTGGGGAGGCAACGGAACGCGTGTTCACGGGGAGGCAACGGAATGCGTCGTGTTCATCGGGAGGCAACAGAACGCGTGGGAGCCAACCGGCTGGGTCGGAATGGAATGCGTGGTCATGTTCATCGGGAGGGCTTGGATGGAACAGGCGATGGAAACGAGGCCTTGCGTACCGCAGAACGGAGGAAACGGACCTCCTACGGTCGAAACGGGGGTCCTGTTGATCAGGAGGGGTGTGGCGTACCGCAAAACGAAGGAAACGGACCTCCTACGGTCGAAACGGGGGTCTTGTTGATCGGGAGGGGTGTGGTGTACCGCAAAACGGAGGGAACGGACTTGTGTTGGAGCGCTACGGTCGAAACGGGGGTCCTGTTCATCGGGAGGGGTGTGGCGTACCGCAAAACGGGACTCCACGGGATACTGTTCATCTCCACCGTCGACCTCCTCCAGCCTCCACGGGCTCCTGTTCATCCAGCCTCCACCGCGCGCTACTCCACCAGCTACTGTTCAACCACCCCTCCACTTTCTACTGTTCATCCAGCCCTCCACGCCACGGGGTCCTGTTCAACCACCCCTCCACGAGCACCCCTCCATCGTCCACTGTTCATCCAGCCCTCCACACCACGGGGTCCTGTTCAACCACCCCTCCACGGGCACCCCTCCACCGTCTACTGTTCATCCAGCCCTCCACCACACCACGGGGTCTTGTTCATCCAGAGGCAACGCCACCGCTCACTGTTCATCCAACCCCCCCCCCCCCACGCAACGCTCACTATTCATCCCAGAGGCAGCATCGATCGGCTTCAGTTAGCAGCAGTAGCGAAGGAATCACTCGATCAGGTTCACTTAACAGCTATCGATCGATCGCTCGGGTTCAGTAACGCGTAGCCTACAGTGCAATCGCTCGGGTTCAGTTAGAGCCCAACGCCTCGCTCGGGTTCAGTTAGAGCCAACGCCTCGCACACACGCGCGTACGTGTACGAGAGAAACGCGCATCGCTCGGCCCCCGACCTCCCACCGTAACCGAGAACTCCCCGAAATTTTCCTCGCCCTCGCTTCTACCATGCTTTTTTCCGTCATGGACGGCCCAAAGAATGTCATGCAGTTGCGTCTCCGGCCTGCCCAGGACGAAAAGCCCATTTTCTGTCATGATTTTTTGTCATAGAAGTAGGAGCCCACCACATCTATGATGATACCGGGTTTTGTCAGAATTATCGTCATAGAAGTGTCATATGTATGACAGAAAAAAAATTGTTCGGCCCAAAATGTCACGGATGTGTCTTTTTTTGTAGTGCAACGAGGAGCAGAAGGAAATGATAAGCGGTTTTCAGCAAGGTATTCTCTGCAAGTACTGAAATAAGTGGTAACTGATAGTTTTGTGATAAGATAAATTGTAACGAGCAACAAGTAACAAAAGTAAATAAAGTGCAGCAAGGTGGCCCAATCCTTTTTGTAGCAAAGGACAAGCCTGGACAAACTCTTATAATGAGAAAAGCGCTCCCGAGGACACATGGGAATATCGCCAAGCTAGTTTTCATCACGTTCATATGATTCGGGTTCGGTACTTTGATAATTTGATACGTGGGTGGACCGGTGCTTGGGTGTTGTTCTTACTTGAACAAGCCTCCCACTTATGATTAACCTCTATTGCAAGCATCCGCAACTACAACAAAAGTATTAAGGTAAACCTAACCATAGCATGAAACATATGGATCCAAATCATCCCCTTACGAAGCAACGCATAAACTAGGGTTTAAGCTTCTGTCACTCTAGCAACCCATCATCTACTTATTACTTCCCAATGCCTTCCTCTAGGCCCAAATAATGGTGAAGTGTTATGTAATCGACGTTCACATAACACCACTAGAGGCTAGACAACATACATCTCATCAAAATATCGAACAAATACCAAATTCACATGACTACTAATAGCAAGACTTCTCCCATGTCCTCAGGAAGAAACATAACTACTCACAAAGCATATGCATGTTCATAATCAGAGGGGTATTAATATGCATAAAGGATCTTAACATATGATCTTCCACCAAATAAACCAACTAGCATCAACTACAAGGAGTAATCAACACTACTAGGAACCTACTAGTACCAATCCCGAACTTGGAGACAAGAATTGGATACAAGAGGTGAACTAGGGTTTTGAGAGGAGATGGTGCTGGTGAAGATGTTGATGGAGATTTCCCTCTCCCGATGAGAGGAGCGTTGGTGATGACGATGGCGATGATTTCCCCCTCCCGGAGGGAAGTGTCCCCGGCAGAACAGCTTTGTCGGAGCCCTAGATTGGTTCCGCCAAGGTTCCGCCTCGTGGCGGCGGAGTCTCGTCCCGAAAGGTTGCTTATGATTTTTCCCTGGACGAAAGACCTCATATAGCAGAAGATGGTCATCGGAGAGCCAACAGGGGGCCCACGAGGCAGGGGGGTGCGCCCTGGGGGTAGGGCACGCCCCCACCCTCGTGGCCAGGTGGGGCCCCCTATGGTGTACTTCTTCCGCTCAATATTTTTTATTATTTCCAAAAATGACTTTCGTGGAGTTTCAGGACTTTTGGAGTTGTGCACAATAGGTCTCTAATATTTGCTCCTTTTCCAGCCCAGAATTCCAGCTGTCGGCATTCTCCCTCCTTATGTAAACCTTGTAAAATAAGAGAGAATAGGCATAAGTATTGTGACATAATGTGTAATAACAGCCCATAATGCAATAAATATCGATATAAAAGCATGATGCAAAATGGACGTATCAACTCCCCCAAGCTTAGACATCGCTTGTCCTCAAGCGGAAGCCGATAATGATAAATATGTCCACATGTTTAGAGGCAGAGGTGTCGATAAAAATAAAATACGAACATGAGGGCATCATGATTATTCTCATAACAGGAACATATATGGATATTGTCAAATAATCTCTTATGCTCAAGTAATAATCTAATCACAATGCAAAAGTATGAATCAGAAACTTTATTGAGAACTAACAAACTATAATCTCAGTCATTGAAGCAATTACAATTTATCATAACATCAGAAAGAGTCTATGTCAGAGCTTTATAGCAAGTCCACATACTCAACTATCATTTAGTCTTTCATAATCGCTAACACTCACGCGATACTTGTGGTTACGGAGTTTTAATCGGACACAGAGAAAGATAGGGGCTTATAGTTTCGCCTCCCAACCTTTTACATCAAGGGTAATGTCAACAATAATAACTCATGCTCCCCTACATCCAATTAGATATATCTATCAGGATCTTTCCAACACACTATGTTTGCCAAAGGATAAAATGTAAAAAGGAAAGGTGAAGATCACCATGACTCTTGCATAAGGTAGAAGATAATAGTAACAGATAGGCCCTTCCCGGAGGAAGAGAGGTTTCCATGCGCTTTCGGGTTGGATGCACAAAATCTTAATGCGTAAGAACGTCGCTTTATATTGCCCCTTGTGATATGAACCTTTATTATGCAGTCCGTCGCTTTTATTTCTTCCACATCGCAAGATCGTATAAAGCTTATTTCCTCCACACCAATCAACCATACATATTTAAAGAGCAATTTTTATTGCTTGCACCGATGACAACTTACTTGAAGGATCTTACTCAATCCATAGGTAGGTACGGTGGACTCTCATGGCAAAACTGGTTTAAGGGTTTTGGAAGCACAAGTAGTATCTCTACTTGGTGCTGAGAATTTGGCTAGCATGAGGGGGAAAGACAAGCTCAACATGTTGGATGATCCATGACAATATACTTTATCTCAGATGCAAGAAAACATAACCCATTACGTTGTCTTCCTTGTCCAACATCAACTCTTTAGCATGTCATATTTTAATGAGTCCTCCCAATCATAAAAGATGTCTATGATAGTATATTTATATGTGAAACCTCTCTTTCCTTATTACTTCCTATTAATTGCAACGATGACCAAAGCTATGTTTGCCAACTCCCAACAACTTTTAATCATCATACTCTTTCTATGTGAAGTCATTACTCTTCATAAGATCAATATGAACTCTTTATTTCTTTTATTCTCTTTATCTTTTCTTTTATTCACTCAAGATCATGGCAAAATAATCAAGCCCTTAACTCAACACTAATCTTTATTATATAGCCCACGGACTTGATTACAAAGAGGGATTATAAAGCAAAACTCAAAACTAGATCATGCCAAGACTTTATCCTACTAGATCAAGATACTACTAATAGGATCGAACTTAAGAAAAACGGTAAAGATAGGAGTGTGGTTGTGATACGATACCGGGGCACCTCCCCCAAGCTTGGCGGTTGCCAAGGGGAGTTCCCATACCCATGTGATTATATCTCCTTCTTCGGGGATGGTGATGGCTTCTTCCTCAATTTGCACTTGAGGACATCATTTTGATCCCTCAAGTCATCAGTCTCCTGCTCCAGGGTTAATATATTTTTGCATAGTTCCTGCTTGTTTTCCTGCAATAGACGGAAAGGGATAAACTCGATCTTAGGTTTCTTTGCTCTATCAGGGAGGCTTGACTTTTTGAACTCCACATGCATATCCCCAGGTTGAGGTAGTGGGGGTTCATCCTCATCCGAGCTTGTCTCCTCTTTCCTCTTGGGTTCATAGTCCTCCTCTTCCTCCGTAGTCCAACCACAATGCTCCACATCTCCATAGACCCTAGGGTTTGCAAGGTAATCATCCACATAGCTTTCTCCTTCCGAATCCTGGGACGACATGTTGCTCTAATCTGCAGCAGGACAGCTCGAAACAAAAATAGAGGATATTTGCGTGATACAGGAGTCAAAACCTTTGGGAGATTATATAATAAATTTGTACCGACCAAAATACGTATCGTACAAGAAAACGGAGTCCGGAGAGCACACGAGGTGCCCACGAGGTAGGGGCGCCCAGGGGGGTAGGGCGCGCCCTCCACCCTCGTGGGGCCCTCGTGTCCTTCCCGGACTGCTTCTTATTTTTATAATTTTCTAAATATTCCAAAACAGAGAAATATTGCCTTAAAAACTGTTTTGGAGTCGGTTTACTTACCGTAGCACATACCTATTCCTTTTTGGAGTCTGAAACGTTCTGGAAAGTGTCTCTTATGTATTCCTCCGGGGTTACGGTTTCAATAACATTGGTTTCAACATTTATAGGATTACCTGAGATATAATGTTTGATTCTTTGACCGTTCACCACCTTCGGATTTGTGCCTTCGAAGTTGTTGATTTTTATGGCACCGGAACGATAGACCTCCTCGATAACGTAAGGACCTTCCCATTTAGAGAGAAGTTTTCCTGCAAAAAATCTTAAATGAGAGTTGTATAATAATACATAATCACCTATGTTAAACTCGCGCTTTTGTATCCTTTTATCATGCCATCTTTTGACTTTTTCTTTAAACAACTTGGCATTTTCATAAGCTTGGGTTCTCCATTCATCAAGTGAGCTAATGTCAAATAACCTCTTTTCACTGGCAAGTTTGAAATCATAATTGAGCTCTTTAATAGCCCAATAAGCCTTATGTTCTAGTTCGAGAGGTAAGTGACATGCTTTTCCATAAACCATTTTATACGGAGACATACCCATAGGATTTTTATATGCAGTCCTATAGGCCCATAATGCATCATCAAGTTTCTTAGACCAATTCTTTCTAGACCTATTGACAGTCTTTTGCAAAATTAATTTGAGCTCTCTGTTGCTCAATTCTACTTGACCACTAGACTGTGGGTGATAGGGAGATGCAATTCTATGATTAACATCATATTTATCAAGCATTTTACGGAAAGCACCATGAATAAAATGTGAACCACCATCAGTCATTAAATATCTAGGGACTCCAAACCTCGAAAAAATAACTTCTTTAAGCATCTTAATAGAAGTGTTATGATCAGCACTACTAGTTGGAATAGCTTCTACCCACTTAGTAACATAATCAATAGCAACTAAAATATGTGTATAAGCATTAGAGGCAGGAAAAGGTCCCATATAATCGAAGCCCCAAAACATCAAATGGTTCAATAACAAGTGAATAATTCATAGGCATTTCTTGACGTCTACTAATATTACCAATTCTTTGACATTCATCACAAGACAAGACAAACTTACGGGCATCCTTGAAGAGAGTAGGCCAATAAAAACCGGATTGCAATACCTTGTGTGCAGTTCTATCTCCAGCGTGGTGTCCTCCATAAGCTTCGGAGTGACACTTGCGTAGGACCTGTTCCTGTTCATGCTCAGGTACACAACGTCTAATAACACCATCTACTCCTTCTTTATAAAGATGAGGGTCATCCCAAAAGTAATGTCTTAAGTCATAGAAGAACTTTTTCTTTTGTTGGTATGTGAAACTAGGTGGTATAAATTTAGCAACAATATAATTAGCATAATCAGCATACCATGGAGTACTATGAGAAGTGTTTATGACATTTAATTGCTCATCAGGAAAGCTATCATCAATAGGTAGTGGGTCATCAAGAACATTTTCTAACCTAGACAAGTTGTCCGCAACGGGGTTCTCAGCTCCCTTTCTATCAGCAATATGCAAATCAAATTCTTGTAGCAAGAGAACCCATCTAATAAGTCTAGGTTTAGCATCTTTCTTTTCCATAAGATATTTAATAGCAGCATGATCAGTGTGAATAGTTACTTTAGAATCAACAATATAAGGTATGAACTTATCACAAGCAAATACAACTGCTAAAAATTCTTTCTCAGTAGTAGCATAATTTCTTTGAGCATTGTCTAGAGTTTTACTAGCATATTGAATAACATTTAATTTCTTATCAACTCTTTGCCCTAGAACAGCACCTACAGCATAATCACTAGCATCACACATAATTTCAAAGGGTAAATTCCAATCAGGTGGCTGAACAATAGGTGCAGAGATCAATGCTTTCTTAAGTATTTCAAATGCTTCTTCACAATCATCATCAAAGACAAATGGTATATCTTTTTGTAATAAATTGGTCAGAGGCCGAGAAATTTTTGAGAAGTCCTTAATGAACCTCCTATAAAAACCGGCGTGACCAAGGAAACTTCTTATGCCTTTGATGTCCTTGGGACATGGCATCTTTTCAATAGCATCAACCTTGGCTTTATCAACTTCAATACCTCTTTCAGAAACTTTATGCCCCAAGACAATACCTTCATTAACCATAAAGTGGCACTTTTCCCAATTCAAGACAAGATTAGTTTCTTCACATCTTTGCAAAACTCGATCAAGGTTGCTCAAGCAATCATCAAAAGATGATCCATAAACGGAAAAATCGCCCATGAACACCTCACAAATCTTTTCACAAAAGTCAGTGAATATAGCCATCATGCATCTTTGAAAGGTAGCAGGTGCATTACATAAACCAAAATGCATACGTCTATAAGCAAAAGTACCAAAAGGGAAAGTAAAAGTAGTCTTTGGTTCATCATTGGCTGACACAGGTATTTGAGAGAAACCAGAATAACCATCTAGAAAGCAAAAGTGTGTATGTTTAGATAATTTTTCTAGCATTTGATCGATAAAAGGTAAGGGGTAATGATCTTTCTTAGTGGCTTTATTTAATTTGCGAAAATCAATTACCATCCTGTAACCTGTAATAATTCTTTGTGGAATCAATTCATCTTTATCGTTAGGATTCAGCCGTCGTTGATGATCACGAACTGGTGTGGCACCTTCCTCCAAATTTATTTTGTCTTGACATAGAGTGGGACTAATGCCCTTAAGATCATCAAGAGTATATCCAATAGCAGCATGGTGCTTTTTCAAAGTTTTCAATCATCTCTCTTCTTCATGCTCTGAAAGGTTAGCACTGATAATAACAGGATATATCTTCTTTTCATCAAGATAAGCATATTTAAGAGTATCAGGCAATGGTTCAAGCTCAAACACGGGATCACCCTTGGGTGGAGGAGGATCCCCTAGGATTTCAACAGGCAAATTGTGTTTCAGAATAGGTTCCTGTTTAAAGAATACTTCATCTATTTCTCTTCTTTCATTCATAAACATATCATTTTCATGGTCTAGCAAATATTGTTCTAAAGGATCACTAGGAGGTATGGCAATAGAAGCAATACCAATAATTTCATCCTCACTAGGCAATTCTTCTTCACGGTGTTGTCTACTAAATTTAGAGAAATTAAACCCATGGGACATATCATCCAAACCAATAGTAACAACATTCTTTTCGCAATCTATTCTAGCATTGACAGTGTTCAAGAAGGGTCTACCAAATATAATGGGACAAAAGCTATCTTGTGGGGAACCAAGAACAAGAAAATCAGCAGGATATTTAGTTTTCCCACACAAGATTTCAACATCTCTAACAATTCTCATTGGTGAAATAGTATCTCTATTGGCAAGTTTAATTGTGACATCAATATCTTCTATCTCAGCGGGTGCAATATCATGCATAATTTCTTTATATAAGTCATAAGGTATTGCACTAACACTAGCACCCATATCACTTAAGCCATGATAACAATGATCTCCTATTTTAACAGAATTAACAGGCACACCTACCATAGGTCTATGTTTATCTTTAGCACAAGGTTTGGCAATTCTAGCAGTTTCACCACAGAAATAAATAACATGCCCATCGATATTATCAACCAAGAGATCTTTAACAATAGCAATATTAGGATCAAATTTGACTTTCTCAGGAGGTGTATAAGTTCTAATATTGCTTTTATGAACCACAGTTGAAGCTTTAGCATGATCCTTTATTCTAATAGGGAAAGGTGGTTTCTCAACATAAGAAGTAGGAACAATAGGATCATTATAAGTGACAGTCTTTTCTTCAACTTTAATAGGTGTAGCTAATTTTACTTCTATGGGAGGATGATATTTAAACCACTTCTCCTTGGGGAGATCAACATAAGTAGCAAAAGATTCACAGAAAGAAGCTACTATCTCAGAGTCAAGTCCATATTTAGTGCTAAATTTACGGAAAACATCGGTATCCATAAAAGATTTAACACAATCAAACTTAGGTGCCATACCTGACTCCTTACCTTCATCAAGATCCCAATCTTCAGAGTTGCGTTTAATTCTATCCAATAAATTCCATTTGAATTCAATAGTCTTCGTCGTAAAAGAGCCAGCACAAGAAGTATCGAGCATGGTGCGATTGTTATCAGAAAGCCGAGCATAAAAACTTTGAAGAATTATTTCTCTCGGGGGCTCATGATTGGGGCATGAATATAACATTGCTTTAAGCCTCCCCCAAGCTTGAGCGATGCTTTCTCCTTGCGAGGCAAAAAATTATATATATAATTGCGATCACGATGAACAAGATGCATAGGATAAAACTTCTGATGAAATTCCAATTTCAATCGTTTGTAGTTCCATGACCCCGTATCATCACATAGCCTACCATGTCAATGCATCTCCCTCCAAAGATAAAGGGAAGACCTTATTCTTAACAACATCATCGGGTATACCTGCAAGCTTAAATAATCCACAAACTTCATCCACATAAATTAGGTGCTCATCAGGATGCTTTGTTCCATCTCCTGCAAAAGGATTATCTAGTCGTTTTTCTAACATACCCGAAGGAACTTCAAAGGGAACATTTTCATTTTCAGTAGGTTCAGTAGGTTGAGGAGCAACTCTTTGCTCTACTGGTCGGGGTGAATATACCCCGAACAAGCCCCTCAGAGGATTACTTTCCATAGTAACAAGTGACAGTAAATTTTAGAACACTATATAAATTTTTCCTTACCAAATTCCACCTACCAAAGGCGCTTCACTCCCCGGCAACGGCACCAGAAAAGAGTCTTGATGACCCACAAGTATAGGGGATCTATCATAGTCCTTTCTATAAGTAAGAGTGTCGAACCCAATGAGGAGCAGAAGGAAATGATAAGCGGTTTTCAGCAAGGTATTCTCTGCAAGTACTGAAATAAGTGGTAACTGATAGTTTTGTGATAAGATAAATTGTAATGAGCAACAAGTAGAAAAGTAAATAAAGTGCAGCAAGGTGGCCCAATCCTTTTTGTAGCAAAGGACAAGCCTGGACAAACTCTTATAATGAGAAAAGCGCTCCCGAGGACACATGGGAATATCGTCAAGCTAGTTTTCATCACGTTCATATGATTCGCGTTCGGTACTTTGATAATTTGATATGTGGGTGGACCGGTGCTTGGGTGATGTTCTTACTTGAACAAGCCTCCCACTTACGATTAACCTCTATTGCAAGCATCCGCAACTACAACAAAAGTATTAAGGTAAACCTAACCATAGCATGAAACATATGGATCCAAATCAGCCCCTTACGAAGCAACACATAAACTAGGGCACTCTAGCAACCCATCATCTACTTATTACTTCCCAATGCCTTCCTCTAGGCCCAAATAATGGTGAAGTGTTATGTAGTCGATGTTCACATAACACCACTAGAGGCTAGACAACATACATCTCATCAAAATACCAAACGAATACCAAATTCACATGACTACTAATAGCAAGACTTCTCCCATGTCCTCAGGAACAAATGTAACTACTCACAAAGCATATTCATGTTCATAATCAGAGGGGTATTAATATGCATAAAGGATCTGAACATATGATCTTCCACCAAATAAACCAACTAGCATCAACTACAAGGAGTAATCAACACTACTAGGAACCTACTAGTACCAATCCCGGACTTGGAGACAAGAATTGGATACAAGAGATGAACTAGGGTTTTGAGAGGAGATGGTGCTGGTGAAGATGTTGATGGAGATTGCCCTCTCCCGATGAGAGGAGCGTTGGTGATGACGATGGCGATGATTTCCCCCTCCCGGAGGGAAGTGTCTCCGGCATAACAGCTCTGTCGGAGCCCTAGATTGGTTCCGCCAAGGTTTAGCCTCGTGGCGGCGGATTCTCGTCCCGAAAGGTTGCTTATGATTTTTCCCTGGACGAAAGGCCTCATATAGCAGAAGATGGCCATCGGAGAGCCAACAGGGGGGCCACGAGGCAGGGGGCGCGCCCTGGGGGGTAGGGCGCCCCCCCCCCCCCCCACCCACGTGGCCAGGTGGGTCCCCCTCTGGTGTAATTCTTCCGCTCAATATTTTTTATTATTTCCAAAAATGACTTTCATGGAGTTTCAGGACTTTTGGAGTTGTGCAGAATAGGTCTCTAATATTTGCTCCTTTTCCAGCCCAGAATTTCAGCTGTCGGCATTCTCCCTCCTTATGTAAACCTTGTAAAATAAGAGAGAATAGGCATAAGTATTGTGACATAATGTGTAATAACAACCCATAATGCAAAAAATATTGATATAAAAGCATGATGCAAAACGGACGTATCACAAGGCTAAAGCTCGGTGGGGTGAAGGCCATTGGGTGCCTCTCCTGTCTACTGGCCGGACCGCGAACAACTTGCGTGGCAGAATCCAAGGGTGAAATATCAACAAACATTTCTGCCTCGGCCACTGCAGAATCAGCGGGCTTATTCGTAGGGTGGGGCGTGCTATCAGCGGTATCAATCGCAGCTTTCTTGACAATCTTCTTGTTTGGGCTGTAAGGGACACCGATGTTGACTGGGAGCTTAGAAGTGCGCAGATTAAAGCTGGGGTTCTCCACGGCGGGTAAAGACACAGTCTGCTCCGCACGTTCACCTCCGTCAGTCGTGCCCAGCTTGCCACCTAGGTCGGTTGTATTCCGGTCTTCCGTTCGCTCCATAACATTGCTTCTGGCAGGTGGTGGGAACAGTGTGGACGCAGGGACATAGCCAGAGTCATCTCTGCTGCTCCTAGCTATAGCCGGCGCGTTGGGTATGTCTGCAGATTGCTTGCTGGGGCTACGACGCCTAGGTGGAAGACCAGCTCGCATAGCGCTCGCCTTAGCAACCTCTGGAGCACCAGAAGCTAGACCTGTTGTGCTAAGAGTCTCACCTGTGGATGGCATATCATTATGAACTGTCGCCTCAGCCCCTTCTTTCATGGACGCAGAAGTGCCACCACCCACGCGCTTGGAATCCGTGTCAGATGAGCGGGAATATTCCTTGCTTAGGTTGATCTCGGGGGCGTCCACTTCAACACTTGTTGGTCGGGTGGCATGGCTCACAGCAGCATCCTTTATTGCGAGCAGAGTGGGCAATATTTCAGCAGTCTTGGCAGATACCGACTCGTCACTCCCAGATGTACGGATGCCTGCTGTCGTAGCCTGCACATCTGCAACCGGCGGAGATGGTCGGCCGCTTGCATCAGAGCTAGTGGGAACAGTGGACGGTGCATCAGCAGGTTCGTCAACTGGCGCCTCATGAACGTCTGAGTTTCCACCTGTTGGCAGCTTTGAGTGTATGCGTTCGAGTGGGTCTCTGGGGTTCTGCTTGGTCACACATGTGGTAGTCTTCTTCACCCTGAAATAAATAAAAAACACACGAACATTGTTAGATGAACAGCTGATAGTTGCCATGTAGGTGGAATAAGAGTTGCCGTGTGACCCAGTTAGCAGTTGCCATGCAGAACAAGTAGGAGTTGCCATGGTAGACATCTTAATAAATGTAAGAAATGTGTGATGTGCCAGGGCTGCCATTTCAAAACTAGGTGTGGATGAGTGCACAAGCCAATGGAAAAGCTGGTAGTTGCCATGTGGATGGAATAAGAGTTGTCGTTTTGCCTAGTTAGCAGTTGCCATGCAAAACAAGCAGGAGTTGCCATGTAGTAAAAAGAAAGAGATCATGGGAGAAGCGGCAGTTGCAAAATGTGGGACTGATGGCAGTAGCCCGTGTGGCAAGCTGAACAGCTGCATTGAAAAGCAAAAAAATAGCAAATGTGGCAATGAAAAGAACAGGGATAACATACTTCTTGACAGTCTTCCTCAAATCTGGCAACACGACAGGATCACCGGTGTTGGATGTCGACGTACGAGGAAATGACCTAGTGGAAGGGGTGTCACCAGCAATAGGGGCACCCTTGTTCAATCGAGCAGAAACACGGGTTGGCGTTGGTGCTTGTTTCTTCGTAACTGCTCGTCCACCAGTTGTCGCCTCGCTGCACATATAAGAAAGTGGCAAAAAAAGGTACCAAGTGTCAGACACGAAAATCGTTGCCACGCTTAGCAAAACAAATGGAAAAAAGGGGAACCTCCTCCTAGCATCTAAAATAGAAGAGACAAAACAAAACACTAAAATAGAAGTCGAACCTCCTCCTAGAAGCTAAGGGATCGGTCCTCGACCTCTTGACAGGAGAGCCCTGCCCAACATCCTCTGGATCCCTCCTCCTCTTTGAGGGCGACACCCCCTTGCTTCTCGCAGGTGCCTGTTCTTTGACTTTCTCCGGTGAGGGGACATCTAGTGCACCCTTTCCCTTCTTACGACCTGCACGAACTTCAACATGTTTGTCATCGTCGGTGTCATGTTGCACGTTCTCCATGTCATCGTCATCGTCCTTGTCGAGAGCAGCATCTCCATCTAGTTCATCTTGTGTGACAGAAAGCTCCTGCGAGCTGTTGTAGTCGTACCGACCACGGCAACCAGTTGGCCGATGTGTCCGTTCTGCAACAAATGGAGTGAACTGCCTCGCAACTGCGTCGCTGTCAGAGCCATTAAGGGACGTCCAACCCTCAACCAACTTCCCGAGCAAGCTGGTCATTCCGGATCCAAACTGCCCAATTAGATGCTCAACAGGTGCCCTCGCATGTGCGCGAAACAAGAAGCAGCAGTAACCAACCATATTAAAGTCACGTGCACAAGATCAAAATAAACCAAACACAAACCATAGATATATATCCTTGATTACCTCAACAGGACAAGACGGAGCTGAGTGCACGTCCATCCACTTTCCTAAGTTTTGAGGCCCACCAAACACGCTGTAGTCTATAGCATGCTTGGCCATCAGCCGGAAATAACCCAAAAAACAGCTAGCATGTAAGAGAGAAAAATAATGAACACTAACTAACAGTTCATGTATTGCAAAATAAAAAAAGAGGAAGAGGATAGAAGTTTCAAAATTGATGCCAGAGTTGCCATGTGGCGTAAGACATGGATACCATGCGCAAACAGCCATGGCTAACCGTATGGGGATTTTTTTTCATATGTTATGCAGCGTCAAAATTGAAAGAATGCCGTGCAAAGAAAGAAGCCAAAACTAACCTGCAGTTTCCCATATTTCGTATCAGTTATCTTGTCCGCGGCAAGCACAGCCTTGACAGTATCGTAAGTCTACGCAGAAACAGCAAACTTGTGTGGAGGCGGCGGGCCTCCTATCCCAGTAAAGTCCACAGTGGAGAGATCAAGACGATCGACGTACATGAGCTGATGTACAACAATTTAAAAAGAAAAAATATCAGTTGCCATCATGGTATTTTGCAAAAAAAGAAACTAACGTATGTTCCTTCAGTCATCAAGTTGAAGGGCATGAAGAAAGAAAGAGTTGTCATGTATTTATGTTAGTTGCCATCTATATGTGTTAGTTGCCATCAAGTTATCTTGGCAGTTGCCATCTTGTTGTGATGGTAGTTGCCACAATGTCACCATCATAGTTGCCATGCATACTCAAGGTGCTAAGAGTGTTTGCAGAGGAGTAGTACAAAAATACCATTAAATGGAGTCGGCAACCCTTCTGGTACATCTTGTTTGAGAATACATCATGCAGGAAGTCCGCAATGAACTTACACCAATTCATGTTCTTCACATCTTTCAGTTTTGCCTGCACGACACAAATTTCAGGACAAAGAAGCTGTTGCATCAGAAATCAAATGGAAAAACATCAAAAAAAACTGGCAGTGACTAGCTTACAGATGACATAGGAGTCAAAAGATTGAAGGAAAGTTAAAGGAGTAGAGATAGAGCATTCACCAGGATGGGGAAGCATTTGTTGCTTGGGCGAAGAGATGTGGTCGGCGCAAAAACAGCTGAGATCAGGTACATGAGTAGCTTCATCTTAAAAACCATGCCATGGGTTTTCATACCCTCCAGCGAATTTGCCAGCACAGTCGTGTTCGGCATGGATGTCATCCCAGGAAATAAACGGGCAAACAACGTTTCCTCAATCTTACTATTTACCTCGTACTGGACTTTGATTTCTCCACGGGGCACACCCAACGTGCAGAACACGGATTCCTCGTCTAACGGCAGTCTTCCACGTCCCGGAATCACAAATTCCCTGGAGGCGGACTCGTAAATATCACCGAGCCAGTCGCATACAGGATTCACTAGATTCTTGCACCGAACATCCATCAGAGCATGCATCCCCAACTCAGCAGCAGCTCCCTTCTGGTCGTCGGTAAATCCCTCGGTCAATATAGTCAGGTGTTCCTGTGAAGCCCTATTGAGATAACGTTTCTTCTTCTGCAACACAGATAAAATGATCATTTGTTGCCATGTTTCACTATCATGAAATTTTAGTTCTTATCAGACGATTGCAAACTCAATGTGACATTCAAAACATATGGGGGAATGGGGGTGGGGGGTGGACAGATACCTCATCGCCGTCTGTTGTCTGTCCAGTTGCGCGATTCTGCCGCGGTAACTCCATGAAATCATCATCATCGTCTTGATGATCGCCGCAAGCCATTCTGCTGAGGTAAGAACACAGCAAAATGTCAGGGTCAAAATGAAAGTATGAAGTGAGCAGTTGCCACCTGACAGAATGTACTTGCCACATGTGCTCCGTTAAAAGTGGCAACTCACACACTGACCTCATATTAAAAATGAGTTGCCATGTAGTATAGCCAAAGATGCTCAAATATCACAAGTGAGCATGTCAAAACACAAAATTGATTATATGGTATGTTGAATTTGCCACATTATCCTGCCTACATCATGGCGACAACCATAGTGTGTTAACAGAAATACTTGCCACATGGAAATCATACTTGTGGCAACTGACACATTTGATCAGGAAATTAGTTGCCATACAGTGCACATAGTTGTCATATATTCAAAGGCAAATGTACTAGGTTGAAATTGCCATGTTAAAATGCAAGACAATTCAAAAAGTGTTGAACATCTACTGAACAACCTGTAATGTGGCAACTCACACACTGGCCTCATATAAAAAATGAGTTGCCATGTAATACGGCCAAATATGTCCAGACATCACAAGTCAGCATGGCAAAACACAAAATTGAGTCTATTGTACAGTGAATTTGCCACATTATCCTGCCTATAACATGGCAATAGCCTTAGTGTGTTAACAAAAATACTTGCCACATGGAAATCATACTGTGTGGCAACTGACAAATTTGATCAGGAAATTAATTGCCATCCAGTGCACATAGTTGCTGAAACTGCCATGACTACCTATTTACTACACTTTTTCATGCCTACAGCATGGCAACAGCCGTAGTGTGTGCACAAAAATAGTTGCCACATGAAAAACATATTTGTGGCAACTGACACAGTTGATCAGGGAATTAGTTGCCATCCAGTGCAGATAGTTACTGAAACTATCATGTCTACCTTCATACTACACTTTGAAATACAGCTACCTAGATCTAGGGTTCATTGGCAACTATCAAAACCTGAAATTCGTCAACAAAAAACTTCCTGCACTAATCGCAAATAGCATTTCGAGACAAATACATAACTAATGGCTAGAAAAACGTCGGCTCAATCCCAAGGCAGAACCAGGATGTGGCTGCGAACAGGCCGAGCCACACCGGCCTGACAGCCGCCACGGCGGCGGCCAAACTGTGCAATGCCACCGAAAACGACCAGCACAGGACTCCGCCGCCGGCGGGAATGCCGGAGCATCGCGAATCCGCCTGAATCTCGATGAATCTCGAGGAGAGGGGAGAATGCAGGGGAGGAATGTGAGCGTGAGAAGGAGCATTACCTTCACTCTGCAGGCACTCCGGCGAATACGCTCCGGTCCGGCGAGTCCCACCGACGGCCGCGAATGTCGTCGACTCTTCCGCCTTCGTCGTCGCCTTCTCCCCTCACCTTCTCTTCCAATTGAATGAACTGCGGGGTTGGTTGGGTGAGTAATGAAGGGGAGAGTAAATGGAACCGTGAGGGGAGGGGGGCGAAGTGCGCGACATGGTTGACGGCAACCGCAGTTCGGGCATGGCGTGCGGGCGCAGAGCAGTTCCACCGCACGCCTCCGAGTGGCAACCGTTGACCGCGGGGGGGGCGGCGTGTGGGCGAACACTCTCACACACCACACACGCGACTTGTCCTACGTGGCACACAAAATCAGCCAAAACGTGCCAAGATTCGTGCAGAAACTGTTGAACGTCGGTGAATGCGTGTGGTTGAGTTGGCTAACGCCCACATGTGTGGGCGTTAGTGTTTTCGAAAGTTTAATATGCAGCTGCCGGTTTGGCATATCGATGGCCGGACGACCGTATCCAAACGCGCATGTCCGTTTTGCCGATGCAAACTGACACATGGGGCAAAAGGGAGGTCCGTTTGCTCCGTGTGTTGGAGTTGGCCTAATAACTAGTGCATGTTCCATGCCAGCAAGAGGAGATCCGTCTCTGGACGTCAACGGTGGACTTGGAGCTGGCCGTGATGTCCGTCTCCATGACTCCCATCCTGGCACGGTTGGGCGTGGAAACATGATGACACCGCGATACCAACAGGCGGGGAGGATCGCTGGTACCTGTTGGAGCGTGGAAACACGGGAGCGATCATCAGCTGAGTAAGTGCTGGACGTGGACGGGCAACGGAACTGGAGGACTAATTGGCGCGCCCCGTTGGGCGACGACGGCGACCACGACGCGTTGCCCGCCCAAAGCGCGGCCATTTAATTCGTACCCGCCCAGCCCTGCGTAGTGGGCGTCGTGTCAGTTCGCTTCGCGCCCCTCGTCGCCGGTCTGGTTGGTTGGTGCGGCGCCGCCCATGGCGAGCCAACCTTGTGCTGTTCCGGTCAGTATTCAATTCCCAACTCCCAGCCATACACCCACCCAACCGTTGGAGTACACTATGTGAGACTCCTGTGAAGACCATCAACAACCACTCCGATGTGATCGTGCAGTACATGTTTTCTTTCTTTTCTTTCGTTGTGATCGTGCTCGATCAGCCTCCCCGTTCCACGCGTGCTGTAAAAGGAAAATGATTACTACATCTTTAAAAGCAAAATATTTGTTAGTTTCACACAGAAACGATATTCTGGGTATTGGAAACAACTCAGGAAAATCGATTCGCATTTGCACTCGCCGTGTTTAGAAGCAGTATAAAAGTCGTCGTCCGGGCATTGATATCCTTCCATCCCCACCGAAAAATCGAATCAAACCACGTCTCCACCCCCACGCACGCTCGCCGCCGCTGCAAGTTTGCAACCCCCTCGATCTCTCTCAGCATCCCGAGCCCGCCCCAACCAATGGCGTCCACCAACGGCTACGGCAGCGTCACTGGTGGCGGCCTCCCCACGCACACGCCCACCTCCAAGCCGCCCGCCGACGACCCGCGCCGCGAGAAGCAGCGCCTGCGCCGGCGCCGCGGCTGCCTCTGCTGCGCGTGCCTGGCCGTCACCCTCGTCCTCGTCGCCGTCGTGCTCCTGATCCTCTTCCTCACCGTGCTCCGCGTCCGGGACCCGACCACGCGGCTCGTCTCGACGCGCCTCATCGGCGTCGCCCCGCGCCTCACCTTCCCGGCGCTCAACATCCAGCTCAACGTTACCCTGCTCATCACGGTGTCCGTGCACAACCCCAACCCGGCCTCCTTCTCCTTCCCGTCGGGCGGCCACACGGACCTCACCTACCGCGGCGCCCACGTCGGCGACGCCGAGATCGACCCCGGCCGCGTCCCCAGCAAGGGGGACGCGGACGTGAAGCTGGCGCTCACGCTGCAGGCGGACCGGTTCGCCGGGGACCTGGCGCAGCTTGTCGCTGACGTGGAGGCCGGGTCGCTGCCGCTGGAGGCCAGCACGAGGATCCCCGGGCGGGTGGCGGTGTTCGGCGTGTTCAAGCGCCACGCCGTGGCCTACTCCGACTGCAGCTTCGTGTTCGGCGTCGCGGAGCTGGGCGTCCGCAGCCAGGAGTGCCGCGACCACACCAAGCTCTGATCCTACCGACCTTCCTTCGTTCCTTCGTCCGTCCGTTCGACGATAGCTGTCCGTCTCCGCCGCGCGCGTCGCCGGAGATGGAGGTGAGGAGGAGACCTTTTTTCCTGCCGTGTTCGTTTGATACGCACGGCACGTGTGGGTGGGGCCGGCGACGTCGTTGTCATCACGGAGAGAAGAGAAAAGAGTGAGGTGTTCCTGGAATTTTCGTCGAGGCTTCATCATCAGTATAGTACTGTAGTTAGTCTCGGACTTGGTAGAATTATGAATTTGTCATTTTAGTTGTTTCCATTGCTGGGTTTGGTCTTACGATTTTGATGGAATTTCTTGTACAGAGACAGAGAGAGACAGGGTGGGCTAGTTAGTATACGCACATATGGCTTGCTCTTATTGTTCGTCGCATCATCATCATGTGTTTAGATTCTTGCTTTGTGCGCACGAATCCTAAGCACGACCTCATCTTATATTATGCTTATATATAGCTTGCTGTTACGGGGTCGCTTGGAGGCCTTCCTGAGTTCCTGATCCTCTGATTACTCTATTTTAAAGCCAAGCCACCTGTGCTGAAAATAATTTTTCAGGTTACAATATCGTGCACTCGTGATGCCACCAAATATGTCGGCAAAAATACAAGTCAAACATACACAAGCAGTGAAAAATAAACCCTGTTTCTAGTCCTGTTTCCTCTCATCAATGAAAGCTCCCCTTTTCCTCACAAAGGGGACGAAAAAGGATACCAATGCCAGGGACAAATCGAGGCCGTCAGCCAGTCCATCAGAGGCTCTATCTGACGGCTAAGATTAACAGGAAGAACAGCCATCAATCATCGTGACAGACCAGCACAATTAATAAGGCAGACGAATTACAGCTCAGCACAATTAACACTGGTACGCACGCCAGCGACTCACCCTACAGCAGTCGCATCAAACTAAACCAAGTCATGTTCGAATTCGCCACCGCATGATTTCGGTGTCACCAGAGTCTTACATCCATCCAAGTGCAAAGGAAACAGCAATGCTATACGGACGACAAAGACAGACGATTCATGCATGACGGTGAAATCCAGCCGCGCATGCATGTGTACAGGAGAGCTAACGGCCGCCTGATTTTTAATCGTCTACACTTTTGTCGTCCGTAGAGCATTTCCGCAAAGGAAAAGCAAGCAAGGATGAATCTGCAACAGTTCCTTCAGTTCAAGGCAAGCACAGAGAGACAACAAACTATTTTTCAAGATTTACAAAACGCTAGGCCGAAAGCCCACAAGGCACATGTGCCGGTACTACTACATCAATGATCAATCAGGGGGGCAGTAAGACTGGGCTTAGCTAAAATTAAAGGAAAACTAAACATAGATTTTACATGTATAACTTAATCAAGGCTGCTTCCTACTCAACCATCACTGCTAGCTCTGTACAGCTTCAGAGTTAGCAAAGTTACCACGACAGACATGCCTCTGTAGGATGCCGCACCAAGGCCATGTTCCCAAAGGATGGGAACAGGCTCAGCTCTTATTGTCTTCAGCGAAAAGAGTCTTGGGGCTCACCGAACCGAAGTCGAGCTTCCGGCAGATGCCTGGGCTGAGCTTGATCATCTTCAGAGATGGCCGCAGAGGAGCGTCCGGGCAGGTGTCTGCGATGCCGGTCAGCAGAGGCTTGGATTCAGGGGTCTTGTAGCTTTCAGGTGGGATGGCAGCATCTATCAGAACAGCCTCGCCATCTCCGGTTGCCTCCAGTGCTTGGTTTGAGATGATCAGATCAAGAAACATCTTGCAGATGCCCTGGAGATACAGATCTTCCTCCTCTGAATCATCAAACTCAAAACTTAACCTCTTGACTGGGAAGTCATCAGATTCAAAGATGAGCTTTCTTCGGGAGAGGGTCTCTACTCCCCTGACCACGTTCTTCTTCGGCGCGCCGCAGAGCGCCTCCTCTGGTCCTGGAGCAAAGGGGTCAAAGATGTTTCCCCTTGGTGTTTGACAACCCAGTGAAATACTTTCATCTGGAGCCTTGCTAGAGATGGACATTTCTAGTGCAACCACATTCAGAGTGGTTGCCTCAGCAACATTACCCTCGTTATTCTCAAGATCACAAACTGTGCCAAGGGATTCTACATCTTCCTTATTTCCCAAGGGAAATTGCGGACGAACTTCTTCACCGGCACTCTTGTCCAGCACTTCTACAACTGTGGAATCACATTCCACGACCTCTGAGACTTCACTATCGCTGTTATCCAACACCACATGATCTACGGCAGCCCCCGCCATGTGGAAAAGTGGTTTCTTCTGAAAATAAATGTTATACTCAAACAGAGTATACCACTCTCCCACTTCAGTATCAAAACCTGCAACAAAGAAAAGGTCAGTACAAGGGTAGATACTACCATAAACTACTCAATAAATAACAAAAGACAATTTACACAACTATACACAAAAAAGGGGGCGCAAAAGGATCCTGCCACTATACACAAAAGACGATTTCAGAATAAACACGATGCACGGTCACAAAAAAACTGACAGCAGCAGCAGCAGACTTCAGATTACAACATTACGTCATCCTATTGATGCAAAGACGCGCTTCCAGGCGTGCTTGAGATAAAAAAAAACATTACATCATCTAAGGCAAAATTACATCATCCTCCAAAAAAAAATCATCTAAGATAAAATTAAGCTGATCTGCAACTATACTTCATATGCATTACAGAATCGAGACTGAAGATATACTCCTATGTAGACGGGAGTCGCACAGCAATTGGTGGCATCCTTATAACGACAGTACCCCAGATAAGTAATTCGGCAAACCAAAAGTATTTCAGAAACACGCATCCCTAATTTCGCAATACATGGAGTTGCACGGTCGTGCGGATGTTACAACAAATCAACGCCTAGCAATTACCTCGCGAACGCCTAGTAGCAACTTATCAATCGGAGAGAACAACTGCATACACGATAGATTGGACCGCGGAACAGGCAAAGTGAGGAACACCGGAACCAGATCTACGGACGGAAAGGGCACGATACCTGTTACAATCTTGATTCAGCCGAAGATTGGTCGCCGATTAACATCCCCGAGATCCCCCCGACACTCCCAGCTCGGTTCGATGAGGGATGGACGGACGGTGAAGAGAGGGAGGGCGTCGGCGGGCGGCGCTGCTTCGGTGGAGGCGGAGGGCAGTGGGGGCAGCTGCGGCGCGGATCGAGGGAGACAGAGGAGATGGAGAGGAGCAGTGGGGAACTGGGGAGGGAACCCTAGAATTCCGTTATTTATACACGCGCGTGAGAATTCCCGCGCCAATTTTTTTATGCCAAGATTTTCGATGCGCGCCAAAAGCAGGTTTCCTTTTTGGCTTTTTAATCTTGCCAAACAGAGCGTTCGTGCATATCCTCTGTCAAGGGCTCAAGGAACAGCTGGATTATTAGATGCGACTTTAATTGCGCCCATTTTTTCATTTTTCTTAGCGCCAAAGTTCTTGCGAGCTGCTGTCGTGTGGCCCCACCTAGTCCCGCACCGGCGGGTGAGAGTTAGGTGTTTTGCAAAATACTCCCTTGTCCAGAAATACTTGTCAGAAAAATGGATATATTTAGACATATTTTAATTTTATATACATCTATTTTTGCTCATTTCTTCGACAAGTATTTTCGGATTGAGGGAGTAAAACCTTAGGTTCAAGTGTTTAGGCTTTGGAATTTTTACAAATATAACCCTCTACCCACCCAAAATGATGAAACCATCCTCTCGATAACCGGTTGCTACAAATGTCATAATGAAAGGTTGGCTAGACGTCACATTTGGCCACACTAAATAGCGGAGCAGGGTCCCCCACCAACATAGATGGCGGAAGCAGCATATAGCCAACGCAGATGGTTGAAGGCCACGTCGGTCTATTGGTGGAGGTGCATTCCAGCATGCAGGATGGTGGAAGGTGGGAAACGGTAACGCGACGGCACGTCGGGACAAACTTTGTCGGGGTTACTAGATCACGTGTAGATTCTGCCGTTGATAATGGTGGAAGGGGTTTTGTCTCTTCTATTAAGCTGATGGAAGGGCACGTGTTATACCGGACACGCGGAAGCAATGAGCTTTCCACATTGGCAATGGCGGGAGGACCTCTCGTTTAGGTGTGAACAGTTTTTCACTCATATATCTCACCATTTCATCCTATAGTTCCTACCCGAGAAAATCTCACTCGCCCTCCTTCAATATTCATCCTAGGAATCATCCCTCCCTCCGTCTCCCTCTCTCTCACATATACAACATGTTCCGATGTTCCTCATTTGCCTGTTGGTGCCGGTGTTGGTGCTGCAAGGTGAAGTAGTCTACGGATTAGATACGATTTTAATTTACTCGCGCCCATGTTTCCATTTTTCATACAAAAGATCTTGGGAGCCGCTGTCGTGTGGGCCCACCTAGCCCCGCACCAGCGGGTGAGAGGTTACTAGTATTGTGATACAAAAGCACCTTCAGATTTAGAGTTTTGCAAAATAAAACCTTGGACTCGGGTGTTTCGGCTTTCAATTTTTACACATATGACCCTCTGCCCAACCAAATGATGAAATCACCCCCTTCGTAAACTGCTTGCTACAAATGTTATGGTGGAAGGTTGGTTAGACGTCAAATTCCACCACACCAAATGGCGGAGCTGGGTCCCCCGCCAACATAGATGGCGGATGCAACATAGAGCCAGCGTAGATGGATGAAGGCCACATCGGTCTAGTGGCGGAGGTGCGGTCCACCATGCAGGATGGTAGAAGGTGGGGAACGGTTACGCAACGACATGTCGGGACAGACTTTATCGGGCTTACTAGATCACACGTAGATTTTGCCGTTGATAATGGCGTAAGGGGTTTTATCTCTTTTGTCAAGGTGGTTGAAGGGCACGTGTTATGTCGAACATGCGGGAGCAGTGAGCTTTGCGCCATTGGCAGTGGCGGGAGGGCCTCTCATTTTGGTGTGAACGAATTTCTACTTATATATCTCGTCATTTCCTGCTACAGTCCCTACCCGTTAAAATCTCACTCGCCCTCCTTCAGTATTCATCCAAGGAATCATCCCTCCATCCCTCCCTCTCTCTCTCTCTCTCTCTCTCCCTCTCTCTCTCCCTCTCTCTCTCACGCACACACACACACACACACACACACATACATCATGTTTCGATGTTTCTCATTTGCATGTTGATGCCGGTGTTGGCGCTGCAAGGTGAAGTAGTCTACATATTAGATACGATTTTAATTTACTTGCACCCATATGTCCGTCTTTCATACAAAAGATCTTGGGAGCTGCTGTCATGTGGGCCCACCTAGCCCCGCACCGGCGAGTGAGAGGGTACAAGTATTGTGATGCAAAAGCACCTTCAGATTTAGAGTTTTGCAAAATAAACCTTGGACTCGGGTGTTTAGGCTTTCAATTTAGACATATGACCCTCTGCCCAACCAAAATGATGAAATCGCTCCCTTTATAACTAGTTACTACAAATGTTATGGTGGAAGGTTGGTTAGACGTCAAATTCTACCACACCAAATGGCGGAGCAGGGTCCCCCACCAACATAGATGGCGGAAGAGTATAGAGCCAACGCAGATGGATGAAGGCCACATCGGTCTAGTGGTGGAGGTGTGGTCCACCATGCAGGATGGTAGAAGGTGGGGAACGGTTTTGCGATGACACGTCGGGACTTGACTTTATCAGGCTTACTAGATCACGCGTAGATTCTGCCGTTGATAATGGCGTAATGGGTTTTGTCTTTTCTGTCAAGGTGGTTTAAGGGCATGTGTTATGTCGAACATGCGGGAGTAGTGACGTCCCGCCATTGGGAGTGGCAGAAGGGCCCACCTAGTACCGCACCGGTGGGTGAGAGGTTACGAGTTTTGTGACGCAAAGGCATCTTCAAATTTAGAGTTTTGCAAAATAAAATCTTGGACTCGGTTGTTTCGGCTTTGGAATTTTTACACATATGACCCTCTATCCAATGAAAATGATGAAACCACCCCCTTTGTAACCGGTTGCTACAAATGTTATGGTGGAAGGTTGGTTGGATGTCAAATTTCGGCACACCAAATGGCGGAGTAGGGTCCCCCATCAACATAGATGACGGAAGCAGCATATATCCAATGTAGATGGATGAAGGCCACGTCAGTCTAGTGGCGGAGGTCTAGTCCACCATGCAGGATTGTGGAAGGCTGGGAATGGTTATGCAATGACACGTCGGGACAAAATTTGTCGAGCTTACTAGCTCGTGGGTAGACTCTGAAGGAAATATGCCCTAGAGGCAATAATAAAGTTATTATTTATTTCCTTATATCATGATAAATGTTTATTATTCATGCTAGAATTGTATTAACCGGAAACATAATACATGTGTGAATACATAGACAAACAGTATGTCACTAGTATGCCTCTACTTGACTAGCTCGTTGATTAAAGATGGTTAAGTTTCCTAGCCATAGACATGAGTTGTCATTTGATTAACGGGATCACATCATTAGGAGAATGATGTGATTGACATGACCCATTCAGTTAGCTTAGCACTCGATTGTTTAGTATGTTGCTATTGCTTTCTTCATGACTTATACATGTTCCTATAACTATGAGATTATGCAACTCCCGTTTACCGGAGGAACACTTTGTGTGCTACCAAATGTCACAACGTAACTGGGTGATTATAAAGGTGCTCTACAGGTGTCTCCGAAGGTACTTGTTGGGTTGGCGTATTTCGAGATTAGGATTTGTCACTCTGAATGTCGGAGAGGTATCTCTAGGCCCTCTCGGTAATGCACATCACTTAAGCCTTGCAAGCATTGCAACTAATGAGTTAGTTGCGGGATGATGTATTACAGAACGAGTAAAGAGACTTCCCGGTAACGAGATTGAACTAGGTATATAGATACCGACGATCGAATCTCGGGCAAGTAACATACCGATGACAAAGGGAACAACGTATGTTGTTATGCGGTCTGACCGATAAAGATCTTCGTAGAATATGTAGGAGCCAATATGAGCATCCAGGTTCCGCTATTGGTTATTGACCGGAGACGTGTCTCGGTCATGTCTACATTGTTCTCGAACCCGTAGGGTCCGCACGCTTAAGGTTTCGATGACAGTTATATTATGAGTTTATGAGTTTTGATGTACCTAAGGAGTTCGGAGTCCCAGATGAGATCGGGGACATGACGAGGAGTCTCGAAATAGTCGAGACGTAAAGATCGATATATTGGACGACTATATTCGGACATCGGAAAGGTTCTGAGTGGTTCGGGTATTTTTCGGAGTACCACGGAGTTATGGGAATATGGGGGAAGAAGTATATGGGCCTTATTGGGCTTTAGGGGAGAGGAAGAGGCAGGCCGCGCGCCCCCCCATTGACTAGTCCGAATTGGACTAGGGGGAAGGGGCGGCGCCCCCTCCTTCCTTCTCTTCCCTCTTCTCCTTCCTTGTCTCCTACTCCTACTACTTGGAAGGACTCCTAGTTGGACTAGGAAAGGGGGAATCCTACTCCCGGTGGGAGCAGGACTCCCCTAGGGCGCGCCATAGAGAGGGCCAGCCCTCTCCTCCTCCACTCCTTTATATACGGGGGCAGGGGGCACCCCATAGACACACAAGTAGGTCTTCGTGATCGTTCTCTTAGCCGTGTGCGGTGCCCCCCTCCACGATAATCCTCAATAATATTGTAGCGGTGCTTAGGCGAAGCCCTGCGACGGTAGAACATCAACATCGTCACCATGACATCGTGCTGACGGAACTCATCCCCGACACTTTGCTGGATCGGAGTTCGGGGATCGTCATCGAGCTGAACGTGTGCTAAAACTCGGAGGTGCCGTAGTTTCGGTGCTTGATCGGTCGGGCCGTGAAGACGTACGACTACATCAACCGCGTTGTCATAACGCTTCCGCTGTCGGTCTACGAGGGTACGTAGACAACACTCTCCCCTCTCGTTGCTATGCATCACCATGATCTTGTGTGTGCGTAGGATTTTTTTTGAAATTACCACGTTCCCCAACAGATTCTGCCGTTGACAATGGTGTAATGGGTTTTGTCTCTTCTATCAAAGTGGTGGAAGGGCACATGTTATGTCGGACATGCGGGAGCAGTGAGCTTTCCGCCATTGGCAGTGGCGGGAGGGCCTCTCATTTTTTGTATCAACGGATTTCTACTCATATATCTCGCCATTTCCTCCTACATTTCCTACCCGGTAAAATCTCACACCCTCCTTCAATATTCATCCAGGCAATCATCCATCTCTCTCTATCTCTCCCTCCCTCCCTCCCTCTCTCTCTCTCTACATCCCTCTTATACATATACGACATGTTTCAATGTTCCTCATTTTGGTGCCAGTGTTGGCACTGCAAGGTGAAGTAGTCTACGGATTTTTGGCCGTGTATGGGTATGAAAATTTTCATATGCGTCAGTTATGAGTACGATTGGTCCAAACAATGTTTCCCCAGGGTTTGAAGGGACAGATGGAAGAGATACAAATATGGAGGCGGAGCGTCATTGTTTTAAGGAGGAGTGATGCAAGAAGAGGGGCGTCCACGCAGTTCATTGAGTGGAGAGAGCGATGCTGATGCCTGGAAAGAAGTTGTTGAGGGGAAAGGAAAATGACCCACTAGATTCTACTATATTTTAATTTCAGTTGTAGTACTTTAGTTCCATTATTGGAGTGTATCTTAATTTTAGTTGTAGTACTTTTAATTCCATCATTCGAGTGTATCTTAATTTTAGTTGTAGTAGCTTGTATTATTTTTGTCATTCCAATATGTATGCTAGCATACTTATTCAAAGCAATGTAGTTAGAACATCGACTTTCAATCTTGAGCATGTTGTCAATTTTAAGATATGTTGTACATAAAATAAGTTTGATACGTAGATACAAGTCATGTACAAAGATAAAATTCATTTCCCTCTTCTTTTGACCCGCTTACATCTATTGCATTCATACTAATTATTTTCATACAATTTTTGGTTCTTAGTTATTGCGACGGATATATGTCTCACGATGAATGATATTAAAGATCTTTTTATTTATATAAGTTTTGTCGATACTTCCATGTTGGAATTGGTTACTAGCTCCAGTCTAATACCCAAAAAAATAGGGAACTCGTGCTCGGAAGAGTAGATCATTTTACTCCCACTTAAAGATAGGCCAGCTCGAGCCATCCGTTGAGAGCGAAAGTTCGGTAATAAATAATTATTAAGAAAACTTGAGTCGTCTTTTCGACAAAATGTGGGTTCCATAGTTTCTATTGTTCCCTTTTAAATGGTGAGGCCCTCTGTATACATCGGAGCCCTGATTTCACTAAAAGGTATTGCTTAACTTGACAAAATAATTTTGGGACCAAGCAAATCATAAGAAACTTCCTCTCTATTCACTGCCATTATGTGTCTTCGACTTCGCTAGCCTCTTTTCCTTTTTAATTCTATAGCTATATGTACGGCATCCATTTGTGTCTGATCCCCTCCCTTAAAATAGTCTAATATGGGTTAACAATCAATAACTTCTTCACCGTCAAGAGTAATGATCGAAAGATCTCTCTCTCTCTCCCAAGCTCGTGTTTCTTTTCAGACCTTCCTTGCCATATCGAAGTTTTTTCGATGTCATTTTTATATGATATGTATTTTCATACGAAACTTGGTTATTTATGATGTACGGCGATCCCTATTAAGCATACATGTCTGGATGTTAAATTGCTCAGCTCAAATTGGTAAATTTGCTTGCTCATTTTCAATAGGGTGCACGCGAACATGAATGTTCCACTTGTAGGATCACAAGTAGGTATAGAGGGGGTGATTAGACTACTTGAAAATAAAAACCTAGCTTTCCCTAATTTTAATTCTTGGCAAATTTTAGCAAGTCTACTAGCACCCTACACATGCAACTGTAAGATAGTAGCCGTGGAAAATAAAGACTTTGCATATGTAGGTAGAGGAAGGGTTTGAAGATAATCAAACGTAATGGAAAGGGTGATTTTTCTCATGGTTCTGATAGGTGGCGTTATCGTACATCCACGTTGATGGAGACTTCAACCCACGAAGGGTAACGGCTCCGCGAGTCTAGGAAGGGCTATACCCACAAAGGTTCCATGAAGAAGCACCTTGTCTATGCCATCATGGCTTATGCCCACGAAGGACTATCCTCACTCGGGGTTGATCTTCATGAAGTAGACCATATCGTTGCCCTTACAAACTCTTTGGTTCAACTCCACAAGCTTGGAGGCTCCCAAGTCACACGTAACCAATTTAGGAGACACCACTCTCGAAAGAGTAATAGATGTTGTTGTTGATGATGAACTCCTTGCTCTTGTGCTTCAAAAGATAGTCTCCTCAACACTCAGACAGTCTCTCACATATTTTGACTATGTGATAGGAGAGAGATTGGAGAGGGAAGCAACTTGGGGAGGCTAGAGATCAAAGATCAAATGTTGCAGTGAATCCCCTTGATCTCAACACAATTGCACATAGTTCTCTCTTAGAAAATGGATATGGAAACTGGTAGCTTTGAATCGATTGCTCTCTGAGAGTTGGTGGAATAGGTGGGAGTATGTAGGCTTTGCCGAAAATCCAACCATTATACACCTTTATGCACTACTTGGTGGAACCACATGAAAACACTCGATGAGACCGAGTAGTACAAAAGATCTAAACTTTAGGCATTTCGGTAAGACCGGATGAAACAACTTGGTGGGACTGAATGGCAATGACCTAATCGCTTTTCACACTTAAGTGGGACCAATTGAAACCACTCGGAAATTTCAAAGTAAAACCAATTGGTAACAGAAGGTTGGCAAGTGCTCTTCGGTCGGTGAGACCGAAGAGTCACCTCGGTGAGATCGAGTTGCTAGAGTTTAGAAAGTGGCTATGTCAAGTGTATCTCGGTGAGTCCGGATGAGAGTGTTTCGGTGGGACCGAGATTGACTTTAGGGTTTTAAACATAGATGAATGTGAGAGTGTGACTGAGGGTTTTGGAGCAATATCTCTAAGCACATGAGCAGTTAGACCAGGATCAAAACCTCATACCCTTTTAATATTATTGACTTTCCTATGGACTCAACGTGATCTTGGGTCACTTAACCGGAAATGTAGGGTCTTGAAGCTTTGACAATATGCATCCTTTGCATTTAGAGGGGTCCACAATCACATCCCATTGCCTTACGTAAATTCAAATTTCCTGAAATATTATTTGAGTAGGCATTAGTTCAATGATGCATATGTTTGTATGAATTACCAAAACCACTCGGGGATTAGTTGCACTTACAATATCCCCCTTTTTGGTACTTGATGAAAACATATATATCAAAGCTTCGACATAAGATATAATCATTGAATAACATCGTCGCTTTGAGAAGTATGTGATAAGTAAGAGAGCCCCCTGGATTTGTGCATTATTAGAAATTTGCGTTTGAATGCAAATGCATAATCGATTAGGATCATGGGATAACTCTTCCATGCCACATAGATCTTGGTGGAGCACACAAAAGAATATGAACGGAATACAATAAGCACTCATCACCAAGGCACGCATGTGAATGACCATAATAGCAAGCATAAGCAAAAATATTGATAACATGATAAGCAAAATAGAGTATAATCAAGCACACACAATAAGTCTTACAAACCAAAGCAAATCAAAGTGTCTCAGAAAAACCAAATAAAAAGAAAATGCAAGGCACTCTCTCACTCAAAGATCGAAAGATCTATATCACTCCCCCCTTTGGCAACAAGTTACCAAAAAGTTCAAGTGACCTATATCTAGACGTCACTCTGGGCTCGATCTGCGACTGTAGGAGATGAAGAAGTCCTCTGGCTGGCAGCTCCGGTATGGGACAATGGAGTGGAGATGAGAGCGCCTGTAAAAGCCTATAACGATGTCTGCTAGACTAGTGCTACCTCTTGAGCATGCGTTTGTTTTCCCTTGAAGAGGAAAGGGTGATGCAGCAAAGTAGCGTAAGTATTTCCCTCAGTTTTTGAGAACCAAGGTGTCAATCCAGTAGGAGGCCACACGCAAGTCCCTCGTACCTACACAAACAAATAAGAACCTTGCAACCAACACGTTATAGGGGTTGTCAATCCCTTCATGGCCACTTGCAAAAGTGAGATCTGATAGAGATGATAAGATAATATTTTTGGTATTTTTATGATAAAGATTAAAAGTAAAGATTGCAAAATAAACGGCAATAGAAATAGCTAGTTGACGGGAGATTAATACGATGGAAGATAGACTCAGGGGCCATAGGTTTCACTAGTGGCTTCTCTCAAGATAGCATAAGTATTATAGTGGGTGAACAAATTACTGTCGAGCAATTGATAGAAAAGTGCATAATTATGAGAGTATCTAAGCATGATCATGTATATAGGCATCACGTCCATGACAAGTAGACCGACTCCTGCTTGCATCTACTACTATTACTCCACACATCGACCGCTATCCAGCATGCATCTAGAGTATTAAGTTCATAAAAACAGAGTAACGCATTAGGTAAGATGACATGATGTAGAGGGATAAACTCAAGGAATATGATATAAACCCCATCTTTTTATCCTCGATGGCAACAATACAATACGTGTCATTTCCCCTACTGTCACTGGGATTGAGCAACGCAAGATTGAACCAAAAGTTAAGCACTTCTCCCATTGCAAGAAAGATCAGTCTAGAAGGCCAAACCAAACTGATAATTCGAAGAGACTTGCAAAGATAACCAATCATACATAAAAGAATTCAGAGAAGATTCAAATATTTTTCATAGATAATCTTGATCATAAACCCATAATTCATCGGATCTCGACAAACACACCGCAAAAAGAGTTTACATCGAATAGATCTCCAAGAAGACCGAGGAGAACTCTGTATTGAGATCCAAAGAGAGAGAAGAAGCCATCTAGATAATAACTATGGACCCGAAGGTCTGTGGTAAACTACTCACACATCATCGAAGAGGCTATGGTGTCGATGTAGAAGCCCTCCATGATCGATTCCCCCTCCGGCGGAGCGCCGTTAAAGGCCCCAAGATGGGATCTCAAGGGTACAGAAGGTTGCGGCGGTGGAATTAGGTTTCTGTGGTGCTCCTCCATGGTTTCGGGGTACGTAGGTATATATAGGAGGAAGAAGTAGGTCAGCGGAGCCACGAGGGGCCCACGAGGGTGGGGGCACACCCAGGGGGGTAGGCATGCCTCCCTGCCTCGTGGCCTCCTCGGTTGTTTCTTGACGTCCACTCCAAGTCCTCTGGATCACGTTTGTTCCAAAAATCACGTTCCTGAAGGTTTCATTCCGTTTGGACTGTGTTTGATATTCCTTTTCTGCGAAACACTGAAATAGGCAAAAAATACAGCAATTTGCACTGGGCCTTGGGTTAATAGGTTAGTCCCCAAAATAATATAAAAGTGTATAATGAAGCCCATTAAACATCCAAAACAGAATATATAATAGCATGGAACAATAAAAATTTATAGATATGTTGGAGACATATCAACTAGCAGTGTAGACACTGGAGGTGGTACAACTGTAGCGGGGTGCAATGATGGGAACAGGTATAGGCTGAGACTGATATTGAGTGGTCATCTGCTCATTTGAATCACTGTGGATCCATGCCTCAAAGTCCTCCTTGAGCTTCATTAGATCAGTGGCCATCTCTGTCACATTGACATCAAGAGCTTGAAATTTAGTCTCAACAATCCGCTCTAAGCTCTCCTAATTCTTCACAAGGTTAGCTAGGCCGTGCTCAATCCTCTAGGTAGCAAAGAAAAGATATGTCATCTGACCACTCTTGGTCTTCGCCATCTCAGAAGTGGAAGCCCTGACAGTAGATGAACTTGGCCCACTGGCTTGTGCAGCAACTCCGGCAACCTCTGCTTTCTCCTAAGTACCAACAAAACTAGGATCAGTTGCATCCATGGTGATAGTGTAGTCCTCTAGCTCTAGCTGAAGTGGCAGGTGCTTGTGTTCAATCAGATAGGTGTTGCTACCAATTTTGGACTTGATGATCACCTAGATATATGATGGGTGTCGGTACTAAAACCGGCTGATCATGAGTAGGGGGTCCTGAGCTGTGGATTTAGGAACGATGGGTAACAAGAGACAAGGGAGACGATGTTTACCCAGGCCCGGGCCCTCTAGAAGAGGTAAAACCCTATGTCCTGCTTTAATTATATTGATGATGGAGTATCGAGTACAGGATGATCTACCTCGAGATTGTATGTTATGTTCTAAACCCTAAGGCTTGTAATTGTCATGATATATGGACTAGCCTAGCCTCAGTTTATATAATGTACCAGAGGCCTAGGATAACAGGAGTCCTCGTCTTGTGCGCCAAGTTGTATGGAGTCTTCCTTGTATACGTCATGGGATGCCTGAAGTGGCCCATTAGCGAACTGTCATGGGGATCCTCGCCTGACCCACCTGGTCGGTAGACGATATGGTGAGTAGCCCCTAGTCCAGGACTCCCTCAGTAGCCCCTTGAACCATTCTTCAAGTTGTGGATGCTCCTCGGTTCTTCCGAACTGTTCTTCGTCTTCGGTCATCGGTCTTGAAAGCTGGTGCTACCGCTTGAGCATTGCGTTGGTTTTTCCTTGAAGAGGAAAGGGTGATGCATCAAAGTAGCGTAAGTATTTCCCTCAGTTTTTGAGAACCAAGGTATCAATCCAGTAGGAGGCTACGCACGAGTCCCTCGCACCTACACAAACAAATAAATCCTCGCAACCAACGCGATAAGGGGTTGTCAATCCCTACACGGTCACTTACGAGAGTGAGATCTGATAGATATGATAAGATAATATTTTTGGTATTTTTATGATAAAGATGCAAAGTAAAGAAAGTAAAATAAAAACGGCGCCAGAAATAGTTTGTTGTTGGGAGATTAATATGATGGAAAATAGACCCGGGGCCATAGGTTTCACTAGTGGCTTCTCTCAAGAGCATAAGTATTTACGGTGGGTGAGAAAATTACCGTTGAGCAATTGATAGAATTGAGCATAGTTATGAGAATATCTAGGTATGATCATGTATATAGGCATCACATCCGAGACAAGTAGACCGACTCCTGCCTGCATCTACTACTATTACTCCACACATCGACCGCTATCCAGCATGCATCTAGAGTATTAAGTTCATAAGAACAGAGTAACGCTTTAAGCAACATGACATGATGTAGAGGGATAAATTCATGCAATATGATATAAACCCCATCTTGTTATCCTCGATGGCAACAATACAATACGTGCCTTGCTGCCCCTACTGTCACTGGGAAAGGACACCGCAAGATTGAACCGAAAGCTAAGCACTTCTCCCATTGCAAGAAAGATCAATCTAGTAGGCCAAACCAAACTGATAATTCGAAGAGACTTGCAAAGATAACCAATCATACATAAAAGAATTCAGAAGATTCAAATATTGTTCATAGATAAACTTGATCATAAACCCACAATTCATCGGTCTCAACAAACACATCGCAAAAGAAGATTACATCGAATAGATCTCCACAAGAGAGGGGGAGAACATTGTATTGAGATTCGAAAAGAGAGAAGAAGCCATATAGCTAATAACTATGGACCCGAAGGTCTGAGGTAAACTACTCACACATCATCGGAGAGGCTATGGTGTTGATGTAGAAGCCCTCCGTGATCAATGCTCCCTCCGGCGGAGCTCCAGAACAGGCCCCAAGATGGGATCTCGTGGGTACAGAAGGTTGCGGCGGTGGAATTAGGTTTTTGGCTCCGTCTCTGGTAGTTCCGGGGTACGTAGGTATATATAGGAGGAAGGAGTACGTCGGTGGAGCAACGTGGGGCCCACGAGGGTGGAGGGCGCGCCTGGGGGGTAGGCGCGCCCCCTACCTCGTGGCTTCCTGTTTGATTTCTTGACGTAGGGTCCAAGTCCTCTGCATCATGTTCGTTCCGAAAATCACGTTCCCGAAGGTTGCATTCCGTTTGGACTCCGTTTGATATTCTTTTTCTGCGACACTCTAAAATAGGCAAAAAACAGCAATTCTGGGCTGGGCCTCCGGTTAATAGGTTAGTCCCAAAAATAATATAAATTTGTATAATAAAGTCCACTAATGTCCAAAACAGAATATAATATAGCATGGAACAATAAAAAATTATAGATACGTTGGAGACGTATCAGCTGGTTCAACAAATCTTTCCATCTCTGATCTTGAGGATCGCTGAGGTGTCTTCGAAGAGTTCACACGTCCGCTATCCGAGGAGTTCACACGTCGGGGGTTCGAGCAACCTCTTTAAATTCTTGGCCTTTATCAATGCCTTGTTATTTTTACGCCACACCTTGGGTTTGAAGTTTTTCCTGAGTGGTGGTGTCCTCTTGCTATCTAATGCGGGACTAGATCCGAGGTTTCTTTTTGAAGCCGAGCTCCAACATTGGTCTACATCCAAGGTGTCAAGATTACCTTGGTTTGAAAATTTTGAAGGATTCCAGCCGAGCTTAATGTAGGAAATGTCCTCTATGGAGCCAGTCACTTGCATCCTAGCTTTATGCCAGACTACTTTTGAGGTGGTGCACCACCTCGGTATTGGGCAGATTTTTTGTGGAATTTATTTCTGATTGGAGCAATTTATTTGCTAACGAGATGTATAGCCAGTAGCCCTCAAGGTGCATGTTAGCCTAAAATCCGGGATGCACCTGAAGGATAAAATAAAACCGGTAATCCCAGTAGCACCTAAGACTCAGGTCGATTCGTGAAATCGGCATGAGGATGAAGTCCTTGCGGAAGCATACTTTTGGAACGGAAACATGGTGCGTAGTAGCTTCCGAGCCTCATGTTGGGTGCGGCCGACCAACATGAGGATCGTAATCTCCTCAGAAACTATTTTACACATTGAATTTTCTGCATTGAATCGTTGATGCAGTAGCCCCCGAGACTTGAGTTGGGTACATGGACGACCCTAGGATTGTATTTCCTCGGGAACTTGTTCGGTCGGTGTTTGAATGTCGCCATCATCGAGGTGCAGCTCGGTAGGGAAGATGTCGAATTGCTGGTCGGAAAATATTTCCTAAGAAGAACCATCATGCGGGATACCTCGATTAAGAGGATATCCCGCCTCCTAAAAAACATAAAATAGGTTAAAGGTGTCATAAGTTCGAAAACCCAAAAAACTTATGTAAAAAACTTACTTCTAAATTAAATCGAGTTTTGGTGACAACCAAAATTGGTCTTAAAACTAATTTGTGCTTCCATCGTGCTTTAACATGATACATCCGATCTCCAGACTTCAAGTGGGCCAGCCTTTAGCTTTGACCTCCTTTGCCGAAGGTGAAGTGCTTCTCATCAGGCTAGTTTAGCGAACCAAACTCGAGCGGTTTTAGAGAAAAACTAGGCTATCGGGCTATTGACCACACACTCACGTCGGAAAAAGGAGTAGTAGAAAAAGATTTTGTAACGATTAAGAAGAAATATTTATTATTAAATGACTCATTGTCGGTGTACTAAAGTAGGGGTACCTTAGTACCCCGAACTTGTGCACGGGCAGTCGCAGCCCCCCCGCGGCAAGGCTTGCCAGGTGATCGCCAAGACCCTCCATGGCCCCCTCTTGGGCCATTCAAGAACAAAGTGTTTGAGCCAAGGCCCCGGCAAGAGGAGCTTGCCGGGAAGGCCACCCGAAGAGAGCGAGGCCCTGGCAAGAGGAGCTTGCCGGGACTGCCGCTCGAAGCACAAGACCCCGGCAAGAGGAGCTTGCCGGGAAGGCCAATCACGGCACGACAAGGACCCCGCCACGGCGCGTCTCGCGCTCCGGCAAGGCCCGGTGAGCAACAAGTTCCCGGGCGCGACAAGACATCCACCGCGGCAAGGTGCTTGCCGCGGCAAGTTACCACCCCGTGCCTGCGCTCCAGCTCACCCACCAACGTGTCGCTCTGGGGGCATCCCAGGCGCACGTGGCGGGACGCTGTGCAGCATGCGGTGGCGAAGCGAAGCTGACAGAGTCGCCATCGTGGCAAACGGTAGCGCTCCTGACGATCCTGTTCCTGCACCGTCTGGGCGACGTGGACGGGCATTTAATGCCTTTGTCCCTTGCCGTCAGGGTTAGGTATGATAGCACTGTGTAGCCACTGTGCAGGCAGTTGTACCCACTACAGCATTCTACCATTTTTGCCCTCACCTACGCTGCCACCTGTGGGTAACCCCTTGAGCATATAAAAGGAGGCCCCATGCGCACGTAGGAAGGGGAGGACACCCACTTTCACGCTCAATCTCGCCAGCGGCTCGTGTGTACTGTAGCACCACGCGCCTCCGAGCAAGAACACAATACAAACCACCAAGCAGCAGTAGGGTTTTACGCATCCTTGCGGCCCGAAGTTGGGTAAATCCCTCGTGTGCATCGCCTCGATCTGCTCTTCGTGCAACCTCCGCCCCCCGCCGAACCAGTAAGGGGCCCGGTCCCCATAGGTGTTCGAGGAAGCCGATTCCCCCCGACATCTTTGGCGTGCCAGGTAGGGGGCGTCGAGGTTGTGTGAACCTGATCCGGCGTCCGCACAGGCCAGATTCCCATCGTCTTCATCGACATGCCGCCGAAGAAGAAAGCTCCGGAGGTGGCTGGTCCGTCCGCGTCGAACCCACCGCCCCTGGAGCAAACGGGTGGTGGGGACGGCACCGGCGGCGGGACGGATGTCGTCGGGCCAGTTCATGACGCCACGGCGTCCGAGCATGCACCACGCCCATCTCAGGAGGCGCGGGACCAGCCGCATCCTGGTACCCACGGTACCATACGCTCGCTGGACCCGAATCGAACTGGCGGATCCCAGGGCGTTCAAGGCCAACAAGCACACCAGCGTGTTGGCGCGAGCGTAGCGCGGCTGCCTGGACCGGGTGCTACTCCTTCTAACGTAGTTAGAAGTTCGAGTACATCCCGCTCCACGCGCCGTTCGCCGCCGCTGCCCGCCAATCCAGCCGAAGCTCTAGCACGAGCTCAACTGCTCCTAGATTACCCTCCGACGGCGGACAAGCTCGACGACTAGAGGGCTACGATACAGAGTCTCATCGGTTTCGCTAACGGCGACACCCCGCGGCAGCACAGTGCGTCGCAGCCGCGGCAGGTCGGCCAAGCGCGAACCGATGGCGCCAAGACCGGTGGAGGTGCAACCACCGTGCATTCCCCGCCCCAAAGGCCGAGATCGCCGACTCGCCGGAGCCATCACGACAACGACTCCACCGCGTCGTCAAATCCGCGAACTCATCGCGATCAACGCCAAGTTCTTCACGAACGAAAGCAAGAAGACGCTCGCACTTGCATCGAGCGTCGGAGAGAAACGCGGCGTCAGTCAGACGAGCGCGCCGGGCCCTCTGTCGACATGCATGCACCGGGAGGACCAGGCGACCTGCCGTACGCGGTAGGTTGCCCTGCGTTCACCCGCGAGCTGCGGCAAGTCCAGTGGCCCAGCACGAAGAATTTCAAGCCAGACGTACCAGAGAAGTACGACGGCAAGTCGCATCCGTCGGAGTTCCTCAGCATGTACACCATTGCGGTGCAGGCTGCCGGGGGGCGAGACGACAAGATCCTTGCCAACTACTTCCCGCTGGTGCTCAAGTCCAACGTCAGATCTTGGCTCATGCACTTGCCGGACAACTCCATAACCTCCTGGACAGACTTGTGCCATCAGTTTGTCGGCGCCTTTACAGGCGACCACAAACCCCATGGCCAAGCGAGCGACCTTCATCTGCTCGTCCAGAAGGAGGGAGAACCTCTGCGCAAGTTCATTCAGAGATTCAGCCGTGTGCACTACAACATCCCCGATGTCCACCCTGCCGCGGTCATCAGCGCGTTCCATCAGAACATGCGCAACCGCAGGATGAGGGAGGAGATGGCGATGTGCAAGATCAAAGACGTCATCGAGCTCTATGCCCTGGCCGACAAGTGTGCACGTGCTGAAGAAGGGAGGAAACTCCCCGGAGAGAACATTGGAGCAGCAGAATCTGACAGTGACGACACCGCCCCGGCGAGGAAGAACCGGCGGCGGAGCAGTAGAAAGAAGAAGATCCAAGAAGTACTGGTTGTTGAGCAGTCCGGTGATGAAGGCGCCGCCAAGAAGGCCCAGGCTGGTAGCTCCGGCAAGGGGGTTGCCGGATGCGCCAACTGCCAGGCCGTGGCGGTCGCCGACAAACGGGATGGCACCAACAAACAGTATTGCAAGATCCACCGCACCAAGGGCCATGACCTCCAGAGCTGCAAACAGGTCGAGCGGCTCGTCGAACTGCAAAAGGCCGAGTACGAGCGGCGCGACAAGGAGAAGGCCCGAGGGGGTGGCGGAGGATCCGGCACGAAGCACCCCGGCCAGGGGGGACGCCGCGACAAGGACAAGCAGCGGCAAGCAGACAGACCTCCCCGCGGCCGCGACAAGGAGGAAGACGACGACGAAGACGAAGACATGGATGATGTCGAGACCAGTGAGCAGGAGTTTCAGAAAGCCACAGAGGTCTTGTGCGTGGACGGTGGTGCTTCTCTGCACGCTTCTCGTCGCCAGCTCAAACAGTGGGCACGGGAAGTCAATGCAGCGGAACCACCCGCCGAGTCGCGCAGGCCTCTGAAGTGGTCCAGCACGCCTATCATCTTCGATATTGAGGACCACCCTGACCGCACAACTGCGATCGGGTGCTTGCCGATGTTGGTCTCACCGATAGTCCGCAACCTCAAGGTCACTAAGATGCTAGTCGACGGCGGGGCCGGCTTGAACCTGATCTCCTCCGCTGTGCTCCAGAAACTCCAAGTCCCCGACATCGAGCTCGAAGAGACCGGCACATTCCAAGGAATCAACCCGGGAAGGAGCAAGCCGAAGGGGAAGATAACGTTGCCAGTGACGTTTGGCAGCGAGCTGAACTTCAGGACAGAGAGGATCACCTTCGACGTTGCCGACTTCCTGTTACCCTACAACGGGATTCTCGGCCGACCGGCGCTCGCCAAGTTCATGGCGGCCTCTCACTACGCGTACAACGTGCTCAAGATGCCAGGCCCGATGAGTGTCATCTCTGTCCCTGGCGACAAGAAGGATGCCCTTGTCTGTGCCGACAAGATCTACCGGGAAGCAGCAGCCGCAGTGGATCACAAGTCGCTTGCCGCTGAGGCCCCCGGAGGGAAGAAAGCCAAGCCCGGTGAGAGCTCTGGTGCCTACTCCGGCAAACGCACCTCTTCGGAGTGCTGCGGTGCCGTCGAGAACGCGCCATCGAGCTCCGCCGGCAAGAAGAAGACTAAGCCCAGCAAGTGCTCTGGTGCCCACTCCGGCAAGCGCACCTCTTCGGAGTTATGCGCTACCGTCGAGGACGCACCATCAAGCTCCACCGGCAACAGCAAGAAGTCGATGGCAGCCCCGCCAACGACCAAGGAGGTGTCCGCCAAGGAGGACGGCACTGGTGGTACCTTCACCATCAGTGCCACTCTAGACCCCAAATAGGAAAGCGCGCTCGTCGCTTTCTTGCGGGCGAATGTCGATGTGTTTGCCTGGCAACCATCTGACATCCCTGGCGTTCCCAGGAAAGTGATTGAGCACCACCTTGCCGTCTGTCCTCACGTGCGACCCGTCAAGCAAAAAGTCAGAAAACAAGCAGTGGAGCGCCAAGAGTTCATTGCGGAAGAAATCAGGAAGTTGGAAGCGGCAGGCCTCGTCAGAGGTGTGCTCCATCCGACGTGGTTGGCCAATCCTGTTGTCGTGCGCAAAGCGAATGGGAAATGGAGACTTTGCATCGATTTTACCGATGTTAATAAGGCTTGTCCTAAAGATCCATTTCCCTTGCCGCGCATCGACCAGATTGTCGACTCCACGGCCGGATGTGACCTGCTTTCATTCCTTGATGCATACTCAGGATACCATCAGATCTTCATGGCTAAGGAAGATGAAGAGAAGACCGCATTCATCACTCCATGTGGCACGTACTGTTTCGTGTGGATGCCTTTCGGACTGAAGAATGCTGGTTCGACATTTGCCAGGGTGGTCCACACCGCTTTTGAGCCACAAATCCACAGAAATGTGGAGGCCTACATGGATGATATAGTGGTCAAGAGCAGAGACAGGGCAACCCTGATTCAAGACTTAGAAGAGACCTTTGCGAACCTGCGCAAGGTCAGCCTCAAACTCAACCCCAAGAAGTGCGTGTTTGGAGTCCCTTCCGGCAAGCTTCTCGGGTTCTTCGTGTCTCAGTGGGGAATCGAAGCCAACCCCGACAAGATCAAGGCCATCGAGCAGATTGAAGCACCAACACGCGTCAGGGATGTGCGAAGGCTTACCGGCTGCGTAGCGGCTCTCAGCAGGTTCATTTTCAAGTCTGCAGAACGCGCCCTGCCATTTTTCAAAGTTTTGAAAAAGGCGGGTCCAGTAAAATGGACTCCGGAAGCGGAGGCTGCGCTGCGAGACTTGAAGAAATACCTGTCCTCCACTCCAATACTTGTTGTGCCCAAACCACAAGAGAAGTTGCTGCTGTACCTGGCGGCAACCAATCAAGTGGTTAGTGCTGCGTTAGTGGCGGAGAGGGAGGTGGGTGATGAGCTAGCAACCGCGACAAGTACATCCAGCGACAAGCAGGGGGCTTCCCCGCCAAGCTCTGGCCCCGGCAAGGAGGGATCGGCGCAGGCGCAAGAGGAGGTGCAGAAGAAGAAAATGGTGCAGCGCCCAGTTTACTTTGTCAGTTCCCTCTTGCAGGGAGCTAGGTCAAGGTACTCTGGTGTGCAGAAATTGCTTTTCGGCCTCCTTATGGCCTCGAGAAAGCTGCGCCATTACTTCCAAGCACACGAGATCACAGTTGTCACTCACTTTCCGCTAAAGAGGATACTGCAGAATCCCGAAGCAACAGGCAAGATCGTGGAGTGGGCACTGGAACTATCAAGCTTTGGCCTCAAGTTCGAGAGCACTTCAACTATCCAAAGCAGAGCATTGGCAGAGTTCATAGCAGAGTGGATGCCGACTCCAGATGAAGAAGTTCCAGAGGCGACCATCCCCGGCTAGGAAGCAAACAAAGAGTGGCTGATGTACTTTGATGGGGCCTTCTCGCTGCAAGGCGCCGGCGCCGGCGTACTGCTTGTCGCGCCCACCGGAGAGCACCTCAAGTACATCGTCCAAATGCACTTTCCCAAGGAGCAGGCGACCAACAATACAGCAGAGTATGAAGGTCTGCTTGCCGGTCTCAGGATCGCAGCAGAACTTGGGATCAAGAAGCTTATTGTCAGGGGAGACTCGCAGCTTGTCGTCCGCCAAGTGAACAAGGATTATCAAAGTCCGTTGATGGAAGCTTACGTTGATGAAGTGAGGAAGCTAGAGGAGCGCTTTGACGGCCTGCAAATGGAACACGTTCCGAGAACTGAGAACGACATTGCCGACGGCTTGTCAAAGTGCGCGTCACTTAAGTTACGTGTGGAACCAGGGACTTTTGTGCTCAAGCTGACTCAGCCATCTGTAACACCATCAACTGGACAGAGCAAGAAGAGGAGATTGGTCTTCGACGACTGTCTTCCCGCAAAGCTCCCCGGAGCCGCCACCAAGAAGGTCCCCAAGATCAACGCCAAGAATGCTGAGGAGCCGTCCGCTCCGGCAAACCCCAGGGTTTGTTCCGTAGAAGCAGGCGCTCCCGGCAAGTTCCGCTCCGGCGAGCTTGCCGGGGAACATCAAGCTCCGGCTGAACCCCAGGTTCTCGCCGTGGAAGCGGGTGTTCCCGCAACAACAGACACGCCTTTAGTCCTTGTCATCGAGCCACAGGCTCCGGCATGGGCACAGCAGATCGTCCGCTTTCTCCAGACAGGAGAACTTCCCGATGAACAAGAAGAAGCAGAAAGAGTAGCCCGGCAGTCAAGTATGTACCAGTTCGTCGATGACACACTGTACAGAAGAGGACGCAACAGGGTGAAATTGAAGTGTATCCCCCGAGAAGACGGACAAGAGCTGTTGGCAGAGATACATGGAGGCATATGTGGCCACCACATTGGCGCTAGAGCGCTTGCCGGCAAAGCATTCCGGCAAGGGTTCTTCTGGCCGACAGCCCTCCAGGATGCAACTGCACAAGTAACCAAGTGTGAAGCGTGCCAGTTCCATTCCAAGCAGATACACCAGCCAGCTCAAGCTCTCCAGACGATCCCTTTATCCTGGCCATTTTCGGTCTGGGGGCTCGACATCCTCGGCCCCTTCCCCCGAGCTGTCGGGGGCTTTGAGTACTTGTACGTCGCAATCGACAAGTTCACAAAGTGGCCAGAAGTGGAACCAGTGAGGAAGGTGACAGCTCAGTCCGCGGTCAAATTCTTCAGGTCGATTGTTTGCCGCTTCGGGATCCCCAACAGGATCATCGCCGACAACGACATGCAGTTCACGAGCCGCGCCTTCATGCAGTACGTCCAAGACCTCGGCGCCAAGGTCTGCTTCGCTTCCGTTGCTCATCCCAGGAGCAACGGTCAAGCGGAAAGGGCCAATGCTGAGGTGCTGCGCGGGCTCAAGACCAGAACCTTTGACAGGCTGCACAAGTGCGGACGGAACTGGATCGAGGAGCTGCCGGCGGCTCTTTGGTCGATCAGAACGACGCCAAATCGAGCCACCGGCCAGACACCATTTGCTCTAGTCTATGGAGCAGAAGCAGTTACCCCCACGAAACTCGTATACGGGTCACCTCGAGTGCTCGCTTATGATGAGCTTGAGCAAGAGCGGCTGCGTGAAGATGACACGCTGCTCCTCGAGGAAGATCGTCTTCAGGCTGCTGTGCGAGCCTCTCGCTACCAGCAAGCTTTGCGTCGCTACCATAGCCGCAAGGTTAGAGCCAGAAGCTTCGAGGAAGGCGACCTTGTTCTTCGGCGCGCTCTGTCCGCCAAGAGACACAACAAGTTGACGCCGAAGTGGGAAGGCCCTTACCGGGTGAGACGAGTCACGAGGCCCGGTGCTGTCCGCCTCGAGACCGAAGATGGCACTCCGGTGAGCAACTCCTGGAATATTGAGCATATTCGTAAGTTTTACCCGTAAGGCGCGGTTGTCAGACCCTGTTCGGCAACCAACCTTTTGTACAAGTCTTGCCGCAGTTGCATGTAATCCTTTGTACAAAGCCAGGCGCAGACCCTGAGCAGCAGTGAATGAAGCGCTGGCGCCCTAAGTTTTAGCATGCATGCTGAGTCGAGTCTCGTCCTTGGTTAGGGTTGATAGTGCCTGACAGTCGCTAACCCCTAGCTTAGAGGTCGAGTCTGCGTCCTTTTCTCCTGTCCTTCCGTTTCCTTTGGTTCGCAGGGTTTCGCATATCCTGGCCGGGCCGCCAAAGGACGAAGAAGGAGAAGAAGGGCGGGCCAGCATCTGGTCCCCGGCAAACTAATGTTGCCGGGGGGCCACAAATACAAGGTTCTGCCCGCGGCAAGCCAAAGTTGCCGGGGGCTGCTATCCCAGATAAGTTCTTGCATCCCTTGTCATGCATTCTCTTATGAACTGTGGAATACGAAAGCCTTGTTTCCTCCTAAAAGCTACCGTGCTCCCTCGATGACAGGCCCCAGAGCGCGTTCCTGGGGCCCGTCTTGGTAGTAGTCGCGGCGGCAAAGGGGCGAAGCGAGGGGCCGGAACCCGCCTTCTCCCCGCCTCCGCCAAGAGCGTGAGAAGGGTCGAGCGGCGCGGGAAGACGACAGGGCCTGTTGCCGGGCAAAGAGACGTCTATCTTAACGGTGCAAAGGGTTCACTCCTTGGCGTGGGTTCCACCCACAGGACGGACAGCCTGGCAAACATCCCCTTTTTCATTAAAAACATTCCGCCCAGGTACAGTTCAGAGAGAATGAAAAACATGAAAGATGGGATTACAAGTTTTAAATGCAACTAAGGCCCGAGGGCTTACAGATTAAAAAAAGATAAGGTGCCCGTAATCCTTTTCCCGTCCCTCTCTCCAGGAGGTAGGGCAAGAAGGCGAAAAGGGCGAAAGGGGCGCCTAGGCGAGCTACGGGTGGCAGAAGACACCAAGAGAACACCTCGAGGCCGTCTGAAGGCTGGACGGTGACGGCAGCACCGGAAGCAGGGCTCGACGAGGCGGCAGGACGTTAGCACGCTGTCGAGGGCGCCATGCCCCCGTACTCCGAGTTGACGGCCTTGCCGCCCGCCCTCTTCCTCTTCCACAGCCTCCCTACGCCAGCCGCCAAGGAGACGGCCCCGAGAAGCTCAGGGAGCCGGCGACGCGAATGATGGGGTCGCCGATGCCACACGGAGCTACGACTGGCGCCTAGTCGGACCCGTCATCCCGACGACCGCTACCCTCGTCGTCGCTGTCACTCCCCTCCTTGTCACTCTCGCTCGAGGGGGAGCTTTCGCTGTCAGAGGAGCTATCCACGCAGCACCTGGCCCGGGTTCCGAAGTCCCCGAAGGCCTTGACGGAGAGGAGATCGCCCTCCATCAGCTTAAAATGGAGGGTGAACCCCTCCGTCAAGCTGTGGATACGGGCGAACGACTTCCACCCTCGACCAAGATACATGACGTCGGGGGCTGGGGACTCGACGTGGACTCGCACGCCACTGATCTCGCAGCCCCTCATGCGCAGTCTCAGCGTCTCGGGTTGCTCCACCTCCATCACGCTTGCGAAAGGCGCCGGGAGACGGAGGCGGTGACGAGGCGCCCGACGCAGCCTGACGAAGAACTCGCAGGGGTCGTCCCCGATGTGGACCGCCGTGAGGAGAGGAGCCGCTGGCAGAGGCAAGGCCGGCGTGTCGTCCCGTCCGCCTCGCCCCCGAGCGCCTCGGCCTCGTCCTCGACCTCGTCCACGACCTCGCCCCCTCCCCCTTCCCCTTGCGGCTGGTTCCGCCACCGCGGGTGCAAGGGGAGGAGGGGCGCGTTGCCTGGCGGCAACCCTCGCCGCCACCGATGAAGGACCAGGATTCCCTTTCTCCATAGCAGATGGAGAGAGGGGATCAGAAGACAAAGGGAAGAAGAGATGGAGGAGTGTGGGTTCCCATCGCCCCCCCTCTTGCTCCTTATAAAGGAGCAGGGTGGGGACTCGACCGCCCTGCTCAGCCAATCAAGGCGCAGGGAGGCCAGGCGACCGGGACCGGCCTGCTGCCTCGACCCGCGACGGCCCAGTTTCCTGCCTCCAGCGTCTGCAACTCCGGGTGCATGGAGGCCGCGTGGCTGGCGTGCAGGACCGAGGCGACGGGTGAGGCAACCTCCCCCCACCCCGTGGTCGTGGGGAGCAGACGCCTCAGAGACCGTGCCTCGACCCCGTCCAGCGGAGGAGCCACGCCTCCACGCCTCCCTCCACCTATGAAGACGGCATGAACCATCCCCATTTATTGCGACGTGACGCATGCCTGCAGGGCTCGGCCCCGTGCACGCCACCCACGTCACGCACGCCCCTCCCCATGACGCCGCGTTCGACGCGTGCCATTTGGGGAGGGCGCGATGGATACGGAGTTAAGATGCGGCTTGACCCAGGCCGCGCGTGCCCGTGCACTGTTTTGGGCCTGGCCCAACAGCGCTCGGCACCGTGTATGGCCCAGGCCCGGGGGCTCCTGTCGGTGTACTAAAGTAGGGGTACCTTAGTACCCCGAACTTGTGCACGGGCAGTCGCAGCCCCCCCCCCCCCCCCCCGCGGCAAGGCTTGCCAGGTGATCGCCAAGACCCTCCATGGCCCCCTCTTGGGCCATTCAAGAACAAAGTGTTTGAGCCAAGGCCCCGGCAAGAGGAGCTTGCCGGGAAGGCCACCCGAAGAGAGCGAGGCCCTGGCAAGAGGAGCTTGCCGGGACTGCCGCTCGAAGCACAAGACCCCGGCAAGAGGAGCTTGCCAGGAAGGCCAATCACGGCACGACAAGGACCCCGCCACGGCGCGTCTCGCGCTCCGGCAAGGCCCGGTGAGCAACAAGTTCCCGGGCGTGACAAGACATCCACCACGGCAAGGCGCTTGTCGCGGCAAGTTACCACCCCGTGCCTGCGCTCCAGCTCACCCACCAACGTGTCGCTCTGGGGGCATCCCAGGCGCACGTGGCGGGACGCTGTGCAGCCAGGGGCATGCGGTGGCGAACGGTGGCGCTCCTGACGGTCCTGTTCCTGCACCGTCTGGGCGACGCGGACGGGCATTTAATGCCTTTGTCCCCCGCCGTCAGAGTTAGGTATGATAGCACTGTGCAGCCACTGTGCAGGCAGCTGTACCCACTACAGCATTCTACCATTTTTGCCCTCACCTACGCTGCCACCTGTGGGTAACCCCTTGAGCATATAAAAGGAGGCCCCATGCGCACGTAGGAAGGGGAGGACACCCACTTTCACGCTCGGTCTCGCCAGCGGCTCGTGTGTACTGTAGCACCACGCGCCTCCGAGCAAGAACACAATACAAACCACCAAGCAGCAGTAGGGTTTTACGCATCCTTGAGGCCCGAAGCTGGGTAAATCCCTCGTGTGCATCGCCTCGATCTGCTCTTCGTGCAACCTCCGCCCCCCGCCGAACCAGTAAGGGGCCCGGTCCCCATAGGTGTTCGAGGAAGCCGATTCCCCCCGACACTCATATAAATTTAAGAGCCCACAGTTAACATGGGAAAAGGAGTGTTTTTAACAAACAACATTTTTAACAAACTAAGTTTTTAACAAACAACTTTTTTGTTTAAGACAAATGTAATGCTTGGTTGAACCGAACATAAATTAAAAACTCAAAAATATTGAGCATTAAAGCGACTTAGCTGGTTAATGTGCTCGGTGTTGGTCCGGGCTTATGTCAGTACAAAGACGTAGTCCTCGGCCTGGTCGAGGTCCCATCCCCTAAGCATGTTCTAATGTGACCGAGCAAGGAGCTCGAGTTGACGAAGTGGCGACTAGAAGGGTCGATGTGGCGAGGTGAAGCCCCCGGTCCAACTGTCGTGACGAAGTTGGTCGGCTGGTGACGCCAAAGTCCCCGGAGTAGGTTGATGAAGAGACGACTGATACGTCTCCAACGTATCTATAATTTTTTATCGTTCCATGCTATTAAAGTATCATTCTTGGATGTTTATGTTCATTTACTAGCAACTTTCATTTTTTGGGACTAACCTATTGACATAGTGCCCAGTGCTAGTTGCTGTTTTTTGCTTGTTTTTTACTTCGCAGAATATCCATACCGAACGAAGTCCAAATGCAACAAAACTTTTTGGAGATTTTTTTCTGCCCAGAAGACACCCAAGAGGCCCAAGATGTGCACCAGAGGGGCCCTATGGGGCCTACTAGGCTCTAGGGCATGCCAGGGCCCCAAACGCTTGGTGCGTAGTGGGGCCCATAGGGACCCCCTCCATCGCCTCTCAGCTCTATAAATACTCTAATATTCCAGAAACCCTAGGGGAGTCATCGAAACACAATTCCAGCCACCGCAAGTTTCAGAACCACGAGATCCAATCTAGAGGCCTTCTCCGGCACTCTGCCGGAGGGGTCAACGATCACGGAGGGGTTCTTCATCATCACCCTTGCCCCCCTGCAATGCGTGAGTAGTTCACCACAGACCTACGGGTCCGTAGGCAGTATCTAGATGGCTTGTCCTCTCTTTTTGATCTTCAATACATTGTTCTCCTCGATGTTCTTGGAGATCTATTTGATGTAATGACTTTTTGCGGTGTGTTTGTTGGGATCCAATGAATTGTGAGTTTATGATCAGTTCTATCTATGAATATTATTTGAGTCTTCTTTGAACTCTTTTATGCATGATTTTTATATCCTCGTATTTCTTGTCCGAAACTTTGGTTTGGTTTGGCCAACTAGATTGATTTTTCTTGCCATGGGAAGAGGTGCTTTGTGATGGGTTCGATCTTGCAGTGCTCAATCTCAGTGACAGAAGGAGACATGACACGCATGTATCGTTGCCATTATGGATAAAAAGATGGGGTCTATTCCTACATGAATAGATCTTGTCTACATCATGACATCCTTCTTATCGCATTACTCTGTTTTTTCATAAACTTAATAAACTAGATGCATGTTGGATAGTGGTCGATGTGTGGAGTAATAGTAGTAGATGCAGAATCGTTTCGGTCTACTAACCTTGGACGTGATGCCTATATACATGATCATTGCCTTGGAGATCGTCATGATTATTCGCTTTTCTATCAACTGCCCAACAGTAATTTGTTTACCCACTGTATGCTATCTTCTCGAGAGAATCCTCTAATGAAATCTACGGTCCCCCGGGTCTATTTCCTATCATATTGTTTTCAGATCTATTATTCCAAAAATCCAAAAATACCTTGCTGCACTTTTTCTTTATTTATTTTATTTTGTGTTTTTGCTAGATCTATTTATCCAATCTCATACAATTTACTCTATCTCAATACCGAGGAGGTATTGGCAACCCCTCGGTCGCCTCCCTCACCGCCTCTTTGCTCTATAAATACCTGAAAGTCAGAAAAACCCAACGGAGTCGACGAAACACAATTCCAGCCGCCGCAAGTTCTAGAAACCACATATCCAATCTAGACACCATCACGGAGGGGTTCATCATCCTCATTGGTGCCTCTCGATGATGTGTGAGTAGTTCATTGTAGACCTTCGGGTTCGTAGTTAGTAGCTAGTGCTACCTCTTGAGCTTGCGTTGGTTTTTCCTTTAGAGAGGAAAGGGTGATGCAGCAAAGTAGAGTAAGTATTTCCCTCGGTTTTGAGAACCAAGGTATCAATCCAGTAGGGGACAACACGCAAGTCACCGGATACCTGCACAAGCAAACACCAACTTGCACCCAACACGACAAAAGGGGTTGTCAATCCCTTAACGATTATTTGCAAAGTGAGATCTGATAGAGATGGATAAACGGTAAAATAAATTTTTTTGGTATTTTTTGGTTTATGGAGCATAAAGTAAAAGATTGCAAAGGAAGTAAATAGGAAACTAAAATTGTAGATCGGAAACTTATATGATGGAAAGTAGACCCGGGGGCCATAGGTTTGACTAGAGGCTTCTCTCAAGATAGAAAATATTACGGTGGGTGAAAAAATTACTGCCGAGCAATTGATAGAAAAGCGCAAAGTTATGATGATATCTAAGGCAATGATCATGAATATAGGCATCACGTTCGTGTCAAGTAGACCAAAATGATTTTGCATCTACTACTATTACTCCACACATCGACCGCTGTCGGTGTCAAAACCGGTGGATCTCGGGTAGGGGGTCCCGAACTGTGCGTCTAGGCGGATGGTAACAGGAGACAAGGGACACGATGTTTTTACCCAGGTTCGGGCCCTCTCGATGGAGGTAAAACCCTACTCCTGCTTGATTAATATTGATGATATGGGTAGTACAAGAGTTGATCTACCACGAGATCAGAGAGGCTAAACCCTAGAAGCTAGCCTATGGTATGATTGTTGTTGTTGTCCTATGGACTAAACCCTCCGGTTTATATAGACACCGGAGGGGGCTAGGGTTACACAGAGTCGGTTACAAGGAAGGAGATCTACATATATGTATTGCCAAGCTTGCCTTCGACGCCAAGGAGAGTCGCATCCGGACACGGGACGAAGTCTTCAATCTTGTATCTTCATAGTCCAATAGTCCGGCCAAAGGTTATAGTCCGGCTGTCCGGATACCCCCTAATCCAGGACTCCCTCAGTAGCCCCCGAACCAGGCTTCAATGACGATGAGTCTGGCGCGCAGATTGTCTTTGACATTGCAAGGCGGGTTCTTCTCCAAATTCCGAATACCTATTGAATAGTGTCCGGCTTCTTGTAAATGCTGTGCTCCTTGGCTTCAACGCCCAATAATGGCCACCTTCCACGTGTCAAGCGAATGTGAGGAGCCATGGTGTTTTTACATTTACCCCCTAGCTATGCAAATGAGCTGTCTATTAAAGAGACGAGGATTCAGATCCAAACCACACCATCCTCCCTCAGCGAGCATTCATCGGAGCGCGCCCGAAAAAATCCATTCTGACATGGCTGGTCAGCGCAGCTCCTCCTCTCGTCCCCCTAGCCCCAAGCCCGGAGATTGGGAGAGGTGTTCCGTCCCGCACAACCAACTAGTGAAGCTTTAGACCCAGGGATTTCTCCCCCCAGCGTATATGGTCCCGGTTCAAGCCGGGCTCACCACCTACAATGGCGGAGAGCAAGCGGAGAGCTTTCCCAAACCCTCTAAGGGAGAGCGGGTATGCCTTGTCCCTTATTTGATAAGGGGACACTGATTTCCAATCCATCCGTTTCTCCGAGGGCTCCTGGAGTTCTACAGCCTCCAGTTGCATAACCTTACCCCTGCCTCCATACTTCATATCGCTGGCTACGTAGCCCTTTGCGAACTGTTTTTGGGCTGCGAGGCTCATTTCGCACTGTGGAAGAAGTTGTTCTGCCTTGTGCCCCGTTCTCAGTGGGGGTCAGTATATCAGGTGGGCGGAGCCGAACTATGGCGCATCACCGGGACCGGTTATCTATCCGGAATCCCGAAGAAGGCGTCCGAAGACTGGCCTTCAGAGTGGTTTTATATAGAAGACGTCCCTCTTCCGGATCCTATTCGGATCGGCCTTCCCGAGTTTGACAATGCTCCCTTGAAGAAGCGCCCGAGCTGGCGCCCACAAAACCCCCAGGAGGAAGATGACAGAGATATTCTTTACCTGATGAGCCGGATAAAAGCATTGGCTCAATCAGGACTGACCATGATCGAAGTCATGGCAATATGCATTATGCGGGGGGTGCAGCCGCTTCAATATCGAGGCCACCCCATGTAGGATTTCAACGGGGAGGATGACGCCAACCGCTGTGGCCGCAAGGGGCCGGACTCGACCGCTGCTCTAGCAAAAATCTTGTCCGATTTGTACAAGGGAGAAGAGGAGGAATTCCTCCGCGTCAACCCACAGGGTGGATTTTCTATGTACAATCCTCCGAGCTGGGTGAGTCAACACTTTTTATGCCCATCCGTTCCATATTCCCATAGTTAAATATTTTACCTTGCGAATTCAATGCAGGAGTTGCGTAAGGCTGTAAGGGAGATCAACAGCCCACCTCCACAACCAGAGGATCCTGAGCGGTCCCTCGACCCGGCCTTCAAAGAGGATTCAGACATATCCGTAGAGCTGATTGATAGGGTGTTTTACCAATTAAGCAGCGACGATGCCTTGGTGGCCATTACGGCCGATTACCTTGGGCTGCTCCCAGCTTCGCAGGTGACTGAGACCAAAGTCCCAACATTTTGAAAAGGATTCGTCCCTGCGCACTTTGCTTACTGTATACAAAATGGTGTTTCACACAGAAGGCCCTTGGGACGCCATGCCGAGCCCGCAGCGACTAGCCAACAAGGGGCTCCGAGGTCGGGCAGGCTAAAAAGGAACGCGATCCGGACTGAGACGCCGACGCAGAGGTATGACGTGTCGCCTTACTCCAGGGTATCGTCTTTAAAGACATAATAACGCCCGTGCTTTCTAGGAACAAGAACGCTCGTCGGACTATATCCGGAGAGGTCGCCAATCACACCTCAACCAGTCGGGCTCCAGGGCCGAACATGGAAGCGGAAGCGAACACGAGGCGCACGCCAGAGGCTCCTCCGACAGAGGATGCGGATAAAATGTCCGCCACAAATTCCTAGGTGGAGAGCGCCATGAACCACAGGCGTCGCCGAGCCGTTCTCCGTGACACTTGTTTCTCCCAAGAGGCATTTGATGCCTTCAACTCAGGAGATGCGTACCTCCGTGCTGCTCAAAATGGTCTAGCCAGAGCCACGGACCAGTATGTAAAGGATATACGGGTGAGGAAATTTAATGTTTATATATAGTAGTAGCCCCTGAGACTTGAAGCAGTTAGAATAACTGATTTAAGGATCATTTGTTATGCAGGTTCTTACAGAAAAGAATACCCAATTGTCTCATGAGCTTGAAGAGTGCAAAGCCCAACTTCAGGTCATACTAGCCGCAGAAGAGGAGTCCAAGAAGACCCCCTCTGGTAATACATGTTTCAAATGATAGGTATCATGTAGAGTGCGACATATATGCAAATCTGACAATAAAATTGTAGATGACGCTGGAGGAAATCTGGATGAGCAACATATCCTACGCCGGCTAAAGGCTGGCAAGAGCGTGCTTACGAGGGTTAGGCAGGAGAAGAATAATCTCCAGGATGCCAACACCCAGCTGAGCGTGGAACTAAAGGATGTTCGTGCCCAACTGTCAGACTCCATGAAGGAGAATCAACGGCTTCGACGCGACATTTTCAGTAAGTGCTTGAACGAACTTTTAAGAAGAGTTCGGCGAAGAAGTCGACTAACAGAGTTATGTCTGTAGGTATGCTAACAGGTTGTCCCGCGGAGGAAATGCCCGGGTCTGTGGGTGATCTTCTGCCCGAGCTCTCACAACTGCACGAACGAGCTCGGCAGGTGATGCAAGGCATTGCCCAGGCCTTCTGGCCATCCGTCTCCGTGCCCGAAGGCCTTGGAGAACTTGCGGAGAAGCTGAAGGGAGCGCGGCGGCGCTTCCGATTATGGAAGATATCGGCCTACCGTCAAGGTGCCAGGGAAGCCTGGGCCATGGTGAAGACGCGGTATACCAAGGCTGACCCAAACCACATGGCCGAGGTCGGACCTATGGGGCCTAATGGGAAAGAGATCCCTGTTAGCCTAGTGTACGGGCAAGTAGAATTGGCCGCAAAGTATTCCCAACAGGATTATAGGCTAGACAGCTTGTTGGATGGTATAGAAGAAGAATTTAGTCAGTCAAAGTGACTATGTAATTGAAGTGACATGTATAATGCCTTCTAGCCGGATTGTAGATCATTTCTCATGGCGGACCTTTTCGCTTCAACCTCCGGACCCGATAGTCCGGAGTGTATCCGAATACCCTCTCGGTTATGTAAGAACCGGGGCATGCGTGGAAACTAGGCGTAGGGGTCATTAGTGCTTGAACAGACAAGTGCCCAACTAGTTATGTTATATTACATGGTTAGTAAGAAACATCTTCTAGGGAGAATAGTTCTGTTAGGGGTTCCTTTCCCTGGGTATGCATGCCCTAAAGTGCATGTCCGGACTATGAAAAGAGTCGCAGAGAAAAAACATATGGGGGCACATATGGAAAATAAATAAGTGAAGAATCATCTTTTGTTCACCGACCGAATATTCCCTTAAGAACACTAGCTTTTGACTTCACCCAGTCTGAGGTACACATCCGGCTGACCCGGCAGTAACAATCGCAGAGGTGCTCCCCTTATGCCCTAGCCGAATTAACGGGAACGTAGGGCATAGATACAAGAGCCAGGCAACCTAGCTTGGCCAAAACTTAAGTCATATCGATGAATATAATGGCGAGGAAAAGGTACATGCGGAAGGATGACACATGTGTTGGGCATGAAGCCTGGATAAATAAGTAAGCTTCTGTGAAAGAAGCCCCCAGGTATAATTATCATGGCTAGCGCGTCAATGGTGTGCAGGCAAGGCACAAGTTAGCCTTTGAAGGCGTCGGGAAAAATAGATGAAGAAGGAGAGAAATAAAGGACAAATAATGTATATAAAAAATGGACAGAGGAAGGAGACGAACACAGAGTCCGGCGCTAGGCGTAGAATCTTCGGAGCCTTGCTGCGTTCCATGGGTTCGGCTCAAGTCGATTATCCGATGCATCCCGCAGACGGTACGCTCCGCCGGTCAGAACTTGGTCAATGATGAATGGACCCTCCCATTTGGGCTCGAGTTTAGACTTTTTATTCTCTGGTAGGCGTAGAACTAGTTCACCAACGTTATAAGTTTTGGCCCATACTTCTCTACTTTGGTATCTTCGAGCATGTTGCTGATAGAATGCGGAACGGGCTTTTGCCACGTCGCGCTCCTCCTCGAGGGTGTCTAGATTATCCTGCCGATCGAGCTCGGCTTCTCTTTCTTCGTACATGCGCACTCAAGGTGAGTCATGAATTATGTCACAGGGCAGAACCGCCTTTGCGCCGTACACCATAACAAAGGGTGTGTATCTGGTAGTACGATTCGGCGTGGTCCGCAGCCCCCAGAGTACGGAGTCGAGCTCCTCTACCCAGTGCGTGTTAGATTCCTTTAAGGACCGCACTAATCTGGGTTTGATGCCGCTCATGATAAGACCATTTTCTCGCTCGACTTGACCGTTAGTTTGTGGGTGATAGACGGAAGCATAATCGAGCTTAATGCCCATGTTTTTGCACCAGAGTTTTACCTCGTCGGCAGTGAAGTTCATGCCGTTATCAGTGATGATGCTATGGGGGACGCCATAACGGTGTACAACCCCGGATATGAAGTCTATCACCGGTCCGGATTCGGCCGTTTTAACAGTTTTGGCTTCTATCCATTTGGTGAATTTATCCACCATGACCAGCAAGTATTTTTTCTTGTGGGTTCCTCCTTTAAGAGGTCCAACCATGTCAAGCCCCCAGACTGCAAAGGGCCAGGTAATGGGGATTGTGTGGAGGGCGGTGGGTGGCATATGACTTTGATTTGCAAAGAGCTGACAACCAACGCAGCGTTGGACCAGGTCCTGTGCATCTGCCGGGCCGTAGGCCAGTAAAAACCTGTATGGAAGGCCTTGCTTACAAGGGCCCGGGCTGCGGCGTGGTGGCCGCCAAGTTCGGCATGAATTTCTGCCAGAAGCTTCCGCCCTTCCTCTTCGGAGATGCACCTTTGAAGGACTCCGGTGGTGCTTTTCTTATAAAGCTCTCCCTCATGGACCCTATAGGCTTTAGATCGCCGCACTATGCAGCGTGCCTCATTTTGGTCCTCGGGGAGTTTCTGCCTAGTTAAGTAGGCCAGGAATGGTTCTATCCACGGGGCAATGATGGCCATTATTACGCGGGCTGAAGGTGTTATTTTGGTGGCAGAGCCTCCGATTATGTCAGAGTGTTCGGTATCGGGCGTTGTGGTCGGGTCTGGACTACTGTTACCGGTGTCTCCTTCCCATACCACGGATGGCTTAAACAGCCTCTCCAAAAAGATGTTAGGGGGGACCGCATCGCGTTTTGCGCCGATGCGTGCGAGGACGTCTGCCGCCTGATTGTTTTCCCGAGCCACATGGTGGAATTCGAGCCCCTCGAACTGAGCTGACATTTTGAGGACGGCGTTGCGATAGGCCGCCATTTTCGGATCCTTGGCATCAAAGTCTCCATTTATTTGGGATACTGCGAGGTTCGAATCCCCCTGCACCTCCAGGCGTTGAATGCCCATGGATAGTGCCATCCGGAGACCATGTAAAAGGGCCTCATATTCAGCTGCATTGTTGGAGTCTGTATACATTATCTGGAGTACGTATTGAACTGTATCTCCGGTTGGGGAGGTTAGAACAACGCCAGCCCCCAGACCAGCCAGCATTTTGGAGCCGTCGAAGTGCATGATCCAGTTAGAATATGCACCGTACTCTTTAGGGAGTTCGGCTTCCGTCCATTCGGCGCCAAAGTCGGCCAATACTTGCGACTTAATGGCTCGCCGCGGCCTGTAAGTTATGTCGAACGGGAGGAGCTCAATGGCCCATTTGGCAATCCGGCCCGTGGCGTCGCGGTTGTTTATAATATCATTAAGTGGTACTTCCGAGGCTACTGTTATTGAACACTCTTGAAAGTAGTGTCGTAGTTTCCTGGATGCCATGAATACCGCGTATGCTATCTTTTGATAATGCGGATACCGTGACTTGCATGGAGTAAGGACAGTGGATACATAATAGACCGGCTTTTGCAGGCGGAATTTATGTCCGTCTGTTTCTCGTTCGACGACGAGCACTGCGCTCACAACTTGATGGGTTGCCGCAATGTATAACAACATAGGTTCGCCAATGTTTGGCGCTGCCAGGATTGGGTTGGTTGCTAGTATGGCCTTTATTTCTTCCAATCCGGCTGTGGCGGCATCCGTCCACTCGAAGTGTTCGGTGCGCCATAGGAGGCGATAAAGGGGTAATGCCTTTTCTCCCAGGCGAGAGATAAAGCGGCTTAGAGCCGCCACACATCCGGTTAATTTCTGGATTTGTTTGAGGTCCGTTGGGATATCCAACGGTGATAGAGCTCGGATCTTGGCCGGATTTGCTTCGATTCCTCTGCTAGATACAATGAAGCCTAGGAGCTTTCCGGCTGGCACACCGAAAACGCATTTTTCCGGGTTGAGCTTGATGTCGTATGTTCGGAGGTTGTCGAATGTGAGCCTCAAGTCGTCTGTTAGAGAGTCGACGTGTTTGGTTTTGACAACCACATCATCTACGTATGCCTCCACTGTTTTGCCGATCAGGTTCGCCAGACATGTCTGAATCATGCGCTGATATGTTGCGCCAGCGTTTTTGAGCCCAAAAGGCATTATGTTGAAGCAGAAGGGGCCGTATGGTGTGATGAATGTCATTGCGGCTTGGTCGGGCTCCGCCATCTTAATTTGGTGGTAGCCGGAGTATGCGTCGAGGAAACACAATGAGTCGTGTCCTGCGGTAGCATCGATAATTTGATCGATGCAGGGGAGGGGGAAGGGATCCTTTGGGCAAGCCTTGTTGAGGTCCTTGAAATCGACGCACAGGCGCCATGATTTATCCTTCTTTGGTACCATCACCAGGTTTGCTAGCCAGTCCAGGTGTTTTATTTCTCTAATGAATCCGGCCTCCAATTACTTAGCTTAGGTTCAGAGAAACGCCGAAGAGCCTGCTTGACAGGCTTGAATCCTTTTAGAATATTGAGGCTATGCTCGGCTAGCCTGCGTGGGATTCCTGGCATATCTAAAGGATGCCAAGCAAAAATGTCCCAGTTTTCGCGTAGGAACTCTCTTAGTGTGGCGTCTACGGCGGGGTTTAACTGTGCCCCGATGGAGGCTGTTTTTGTAGTGTCCGTTGGATGGACTTGGAACTTGAATATTTCGTCTGCTGGTTTAAAGGAGGTGGACTTGGATCTCTTATCAAGTATCACATCGTCCCTGTCCACCATGGAGCGCAGTGCAGTCAGTTCCTCGGCCGCAAGGGCTTCGGATAATGCCTCGAGGGCCAGTGCGGCTGTCTTGTTTTCGGCACGGAGTGCTATGTCCGGATCACTAGCAAGAGTGATGATTCCATTGGGCCCGGGCATTTTGAGCTTCATGTACCCGTAATGGGGTATGGCTTGGAAGATCGTAAACGCCTCCCGCCCTAAAAGGGCGTGGTATCCGCTACTAAACGGAGCCACTTGGAACGTAATCTCTTCGGACCTGTAGTTCTCCGCGTGCTGAACACCACATCTAGTGTGATTTTGCCTGTACAGCGCGCTTCCCGACTGGGGATTATTCCTCTAAAGGCTGTGCTGCTTTGCTCGATGCGGTTCCAGTCTATTTCCATTTTTTGAAGGATTTCCTCATAGATGAGGTTTAATCGCTGCCGCCGTCCATGAGCACCTTGGTGAGTCGAAAGCCGTCCACCATTGGACTGAGGACCAATGCGGCTGGTGCTCGGGCTGTTCGAAATTTAGGTTCGTCACTGGCATTGAAAGTAATAGCCGTGTCACTCCATGGATTTATTGTTGCCACATGGTGGATTTCAGCAAGGTTGCGGAGTGTTCGCTTTCGCCTATTATTTGATGCGAAGGTCTCAAAGACTGTTAATACTGTATCGTTATCCCTGGGATGGTGCTCTGTGGCTTCTGGGATGAGAAGGTCCTCGCCACTTTTGGCTACCTGCCGGAGTATCCAACATGCTCTAAGGCTATGTGTTGGTATGGCGCCCTCTGTACTATGAATTTTGCAGGGTCCGTTGAGCCATCCTTGCAGTACGGTTCCATGCCCTGTAGAGGGTTTTTTCTTTTTGGTAGTTAACCCGAGTGTCTTGTGATAATGCACCCTTTTATTTCGGACTGGGTTCGTATTTAGGGTCAGATTGTCCCAGAATTTTATTTCGATTTTCCAGGCACTTTCCATCGCACAGTACTTTCGTACTATGGATGCCAAGTCGGGAAAGCGTGTAATTTCACGGCGACTTATGGCGTTAAGGATTCCCTTGTCCGTGCAATTATTGCAAAAGAATGAGATTGCGTCTTCCTCGCGACAGTCCTGAACCTTGTTCATTACAAGGAGGAATCTGGCCCAATAATGATGTACTGTTTCCTGGGGCTCTTGCCTGATGTGGGAAAGGTCGCTTATGTTTGGGTGGGTGGGAATTGAATCCGAAACCTCACCCGATCTGAGGCCCAGGGGCCGAGGAGTTTCCAATCTTGGAAGTTCAGGTTCTAGGATGTTGCCCGATAAGTCTGGCCCACTGCCTGACTCTAGGTTCAGGGCTTGGGTGGTATCCTCCCGTAAATGGGTATCCGGCTCGTAGGGCTCAGGAATCCGGACATATCTAGTCCTCAAGATAGAGGAAAGGTCGCCGCATTGTTCTTCCACCACCGCAACGTGATGGGTGACCGGGGGAGAGTTAATCTCTCTCTGATCGGGTTTAAGCCCCATCTGATCATAGTCCATAGCGACTCCCAGGGCGGCGATGCGATCCAAGAGCTCGTTTAGGGAGGAGAGCTCCATTGGATCCAACTGCTCGGTGAGTTCCGAGTTGACGTGGAGACTGCTTTCGATGACCCGAGAAGTCATCGTCAGCGCAGCAGCTGAACAGGCGGTCATGATGAAACCACCTAGCCGGAGAGTTTGGCCGACAGCCAAAGCTCCCTCAGCGGTAGTGCCGTCTTTAAAGACGAGACGAGACATCCTTCCTTATGGTGACGGCATAGTGGAACTCTCAATGAAAGCACCAATGTCGGTGTCAAAACCGTCGGATCTCGGGTAGGGGGTCCCGAACTGTGCGTCTAGGCGGATGGTAACAGGAGACAAGGGACATGATGTTTTTACCCAGGTTCGGGCCCTCTCGATGGAGGTAAAACCCTACTCCTGCTTGATTAATATTGATGATATGGGTAGTACAAGAGTTGATCTACCACGAGATCAGAGAGGCTAAACCCTAGAAGCTAGCCTATGGTATGATTGTTGTTGTTGTCCTATGGACTAAACCCTATGGTTTATATAGACACCGGAGGGGGCTAAGGTTACATAGAGTCGGTTACAAGGAAGGAGATCTACATATCCGTATTGCCAAGCTTGCCTTCCACGCCAAGGAGAGTCTCATCCGGACACGAGACGAAGTCTTCAATCTTGTATCTTCATAGTCCAACAGTCTGGCCAAAGGTTATAGTCCGTCTGTCCGGATACCCCCTAATCTAGGACTCCCTCAACCGCTATCCAGCATGCATCTAGAGTATTAAGTTCATAAAGAACGGACTAACGCCTTAAGCAAGATGACATGATGTGAGTGAATTAACTCAAGCAATATGATGAAAACCCCATCTTGTTATCCTTGATGGCAATAATACAATATGTGTCGGTTCCCCTTCTGTCACTAGGACCGAGCATCGCAAGATTGAACCCAAAGCTAAGCACTTCTCCCATTGCAAGAAAAACCAATCTAGTTGGCCAAACCAAATCGATAGTTTGAAGAGACTTGCAAAGATATCAAATCATGCATATAAGAATTCAGAGAAGATTCAAATGATATTCATAGATAAGCTGGTCATCAATCCACAATTCATCGGATCTCAGCAAACACACCGTAAAAAGGTATTACATCGAATAGATCTCCAAGAACATCGAGGAGAACATGGTATTGAGAATCAAAGAGAGAGAAGAAGCCATCTAGCTACTAGCTATGGACCCGTAGGTCTGAAGTAAACTACTCACGCTTCACTGGAGAGGCAATGGTGTTGATGTAGAAGCCCTCCATGATCGAATCCCCCTCCGGCAGGACGCCGGAAAAGTCCCCTAGATGGGATCTCATGGTGTCGGTGTACTAAAGTAGGGGTACCTTAGTACCCCAGACTTGTGCACGGGCAGTTGTAGCACCCTGCGGCGAGGCCCGCCCAGGAAGCGCCAAGAGAAGACCAAGCATTCGAGACAAGACCCCCGGCAAGAGGAGCTTGCCGGGCCAAGAAGACAAGGCCCCCGGCAAGAGGAGCTTGCCGGGCCAAGAAGACAAGACCCCGACAAGAGGAGCTTGCCGGGACGACTGAGCCCATGTAATGCCATCCAAGAACAGAGTATACGAGACAGAAGATCGAGACCCCGACAAGAGGAGCTTGTCGGGAAGGCCGAACCCAGGCACCACAAGAGAAGCCCGCCACGGCGCGCTATGCGCCCCGGCAAGGCCTGATAGCCGGCAAGCTATCAGGCACAGGAAGACGACCCCCGCGGCAAGCCACTTGCCGCGGCAAATCGCCACCTCAGGACTGCGCTCCGGCTCGCCCGCCCACGCGTCGCTCCGGGGCTTCCCCCAAGGGCACGTGGCGGGGCACCGCGCAGCCTGGGGTATGCGGTGGCATGCAGCCACCATCGTGGCGAGCGGTGGCGCACCTAACGGTCCGCCTCGGTGCTGCCCGGGCGACCGTGACGGGCATTTAATGCCCTTGTCCCCTGCCGTCAGAAGTAGGTATGATAACACTGTGCCGCACTGTAGCGCCACTGTTCCCGCACTGTTACAACTACCACCCCTTTTACACTTTTACCCCTTTCTCTTACGTTGACACCTGTCGGTGACCCCTTTGTGCTATAAAAGGAGGCCCGTGTGCAACGTAGAGGGGGTTCCGGGGTTCGGACATTCGGACACCCAGGGGTTCCGGGGTTCGGACATCGGGAGGTTCCGAGGTTCGGAGACTTGGGATCCAGACAGCCATACGCTCGGTGCAGCTAGCTCTCCAAGCTCCCGAGCTCCCCAGTTCAATACAACCAAGCAGGAGTAGGGTTTTACGCGTCCATCGCGGCCCGAACCTGGGTAAACCGCCCGTGTGCTCGCTTCGATCTGCTCTCTGTGCTCCCTCCGCCCCCCCTCACCGGACAACGAAAGGGGCTCCGGCCCCATAGGTGCTCGCGGGGGACGCGGTCCGCCCCGACATCCTTGGCGCGCCAGGTAGGGGGTGCGTCGAGGTTGTGCGGATCTGATCCAGGCGAACACTGGTAAGTTCAGGTATGAACAGGTACCTTTCCGCCCCGCTCCGCGGGGCGGAGGCATTCCTCCCTACGGAATCGTGCACGGCCCTCCTCGAGTACCCACTCACGCAGAGTTCGGGCAAGAAGCAGCTGCTCCTTGAGGAGGACCGCCTTCCGGCCGCTGGGCGAACCGCTCGCTTCCAGCGAATCCTGCGCCGCTCCTGTAGCCGCAGCGGTTAGCGCCGGAAGCCGCGAAAAAGGCGACCTCGTTCTTCGGCGCGCTTCGCCCGCCAAGATCCAAACGAGTCGACGCCAACCGTGGGAGGAGTTTCGCCAGCGCGGTTGCCGGAACCCGTTCCGTCAACCAACCTCCCTGCCCAAGTCTTGCCGCAGTTGCATGTGATCCTTGGCGCAGGGGCGGGCGCAGACCCCGCGCATCAGTGAAAGCTCCTATGCTTTGCGCTTTTTGCCTTTTACATGCTCCTCTTCGTTATTTGCATGTATTATTTGGCATCCTGCGTAACATGCATGCCCAGTGAGCATCAGCACGCCGAAAGGCCATGTGCTTGCTTCCCTCTTTGTTTTCCTTGCCTCTTAGACAGAGGGAGCGTTCCTCGCGCACAAAGTTTGCCGGGGGAAGGAGATGGGAGAGGAACCAAGTGCTGGAACCAAGTGCTGTCCGAGAAAAAGAAGCCTCGTCGAGGAACGAGCGTTATGCATAAGCTAAGTTATTAGAATTTGAGCAGTTCAGATTCTTGATTTTCGGTTGTCTTCCTTGAACAGTCACACTTTGTATGGAAAACCTGTGCGCGGAGGAACCTACCCGCGGCTAGCCGCACCCTCACCCTGTTTCGAGTACGCTCAACGATTCAAGTGAGCTGCGATGAGCGTCGCGCCCTTGTTTCGTTTCCGAGCTCACTCAACAAGCTGAGCGCGATTGCGACCGGCTGCGGCGAGGTTGCTTCCCGGTGAGGCCTTGGCCAGCAGGCTGCTATAAGCCCAAGGGCCCCTTGCCGGAAAGTTCCCCGGGAGCGTAGGGTGAAAAGCATACAAAGTAAAGGGCCAGGACAAGGAAGATAACAATGCACTGATTGGTTCGGATAAGATAAAAACCTTACGTAACTTATTACAGTGACTAATGAGCTCATAACGCCGTGTGCAGCGACAAAAAGAGATAAGATAAAGGAGGCCTAGTCTACGCGGTCGCCCTCAATCCTGGAAATCTTGCCCACTCTGGCGATGATGTCGGCGACCTGCTCCTTCAGCGCCTCCATGTCAGCGTCGGCCGGCAGGCTGCGAAGAACGTTGATGAGATTTATACCGGGATTGCGGTATACAATCTTCGTCAGCACACGCTCCAAGGTTCCTGTGCAGGCCCGGCGCGTCTCCTCGGCCAGTTGCGCGGGGATCTTCTTCCGAAGATCCGCAAGAGCCGGCGCGACCCCTCTGAAGAAGAGGCTGAGCTTGGCGCTGTGAGGGAGGTCCGGGTCCGGAGAGTAGATGAGGTGTTCCAACTTCAACGCCAGCAACTCCTGGTCGATGTTGGATGCAGAAGACACCAGGTCCTCGGTCCACACCGCGACGGTCCGACGGAAGTCCTCGGCCGCAGTGTTGGCGCTCTCCGCCAAGCTTCGCTCCTTGCGGAGCCCCTCCTCCAGCGCGGAGACTTTCAGCTCCAGGGCCTCGATGGAGTCCTTGGCGGCCTTCAGCTCGTCGCCCTGCTTGGAGAGACGCGCCTGGAGTTCGGAGTTGGCGTGGGCGTCCTTCTCCCGCTCCACATTGAGCGCGCCGACCCTCTCCGCGCTCGCCTTCAACGACTCCTCTAGCTGCGCGACCTTGGCGGCAAGCTCCTCCCTGGCGGTCTCCGCGGCAGCCGCGGCGGCTTTCGCCTCTTCCAGCTCCTCGCCAAGGGCCCGCTCCCGAGCGGCAAGATCCTCCTCGTGGGAGTTGAGATTGGCCTGCAGCTGGGCAAGCTCTCCCTCTCGCCGGGACAGCTCCGCCCCGGCGAGCCGCTGCTGCTCTTCGGCGTCGGCCTTCTGCAGCACCCACTCCTGGTACTCCCCGGCGAGCCTCTCGCGCTCCTCCGCCACGCCGCGGAGGGCGGCTTGGTTGGCAGCGCGGAGCTCCGTCGCACGCTTCTCCATCTCGACGGCGGCCTCCGCGGCGAGGGCCTCCCGGGAAGCGAGCTTCGCCTGCCGGGCCCGGTAAAGGACCAGGAGCCGGCGAAGCAGCTTCTCCTCCTCGGGCTCTTCGGCCCCGCCGGGCGCCTCGACAATCTTCAGGCCCGCGGAGGCGGGGACCTCCCCATCAAGGGCCTCGCCCTCCGCGGGGGCCCGCGCAGAAGAGCCCCATGGCACCTGGATGAAGATGCCATTGGGGGCTTCAAGGTAATGACCCGCCCGCTCCTTTTCGGCGGAGGGGTCGGCGGCCGGCGCAGCACCTGATGCTCCTGCTGCCTCCGGGTCGGCAGTGCGACCGCCGTCCCCCTCCCCGGCCGTTGCGGCCGCCGCTGGGGGGGTCTCCTCCGCGGATGGATCGGCAGCTCCCGCCGCGTCCTCAGCGGCAGGGGCGTCGCCTCTGCCGCCGCGCGCACCCTCCTCCTCCTCGATGTTGATGACCTCCGTCTCCATCTGCTCGGGGTGAGGGGAATCTAGAAGAAGGAGAATAGTGAGCAAAAGAAATTCAAGCAAACATCCAAAAGAAAAAGACGAACCCAAGATGACTAAGTCACAGAGCTTACCTTGGCGGACGTCATCAGCGGCAGGTTCCCTCGCCGGGGAGCTCTGCCTTGGCGGGGTCACCGCCCTCGCCGGGCTACCCGCCCCTGGCGGGGTACTCGCCCTCGGCGGAGTGCTCGCCCTTGGCGGGGTGCTCTCCTTTACCGGAGAGCTCGGCCTTGGCGGGGACGGCGGGGCCCGCGGCTCCTCGGGGGCGGTTTCTGGCCGCTCCTGCGGCTGCGGCTCCACCTCTGCACGAGACAGTATTATCAAGACACCAGCGCAGGGACGATCCCTCAAGCGCGCCCGACGAGCGAAAGTACGGAACCCAGACTTACGCTGGGGGCTGCGCTGGGGGCTACGCTGGGGGCTGCCCCTCGGAGCAGCGCTCGGATCCGGCAGGCTGGGCTCCGGCACGCCCCCAGTTGCCGCGGTGGGCGAGTCGCCCACAACCTCAACCACGGGCGCCTTGGCTTTCTTCGCCGCTCGCTCCGCCAAGGTCCTGAAGTTAAGATAAGGAACAAGATCAGAGCCTGCGACAATCAAGGCAAAGTTTACGAAGATGCAAGACCTCAAAGCTCTTACTCCCGTTCGTCCTCGTCGTCGTCGTCGCTCAAAGCGGAGAAATCAAACTCCACCTGACGCGCGGTCACGCGGGGAGCGGGAGGCGAGGTCTCCCTCTGGCGCTTGGCGGTCCCGACGGTTGCCGGGGCCCGGGGAGCGGGCGGAGCCGCCGCTCCACCCTCCAAGGGCTCCTTTCCGTGCGGCGCTGCCTTACGGGGCGCCCCCGACGTGGCTGACGCGCCGGGCGCCCTCGTCGCAACCTGGCTCCCCCGGGAGGCTCGTGCCGCTTGGCGGGGAGGTTGTTGCCGGGAGGCCAGCGCCTTTGCCCCCATCGCCGTCCTGCGGAGACGCTTCGCTGGAGAACGCCTGGGGCTGACACGGGACGAGGAGGTCTTCGACGCTGAGGGAAGGTCATCGGCGTAGAGCTCCAAGGATCCGTCGGAGTCGTCGTCACCACCGTCCTCCTCCTCCACCCCGGCAAGCCCGCTGGACCCAGCGTCCTGCGCTGTGGCCCTTTGCCCTCCGGCGGTGGTGGCCCTCGCCGCGGCCTCGATCAAGATCCCCTGGATCCCGGAGTGCCTCAGAGAGGGAACCCCGGCGAGCTCGTCGGGGGGCAGCTTCAGCAGTCTGCAGATCTCCGCCACCTCCGCTTGGCGGGACGCCTCCGCGGCCTCCGCCTCCTCCGGCGAGAAGCCGAACTCCCCGGCCGCTGCGGCTGCGGTGGCCTCTTCAGCCCAAGAAGCTATGCATGCTACCTCTCGCGCGGTGGTGTCCCGCGTCAGCCCCCGGGCCTCGTCCTTCTTCTTCGCCACCTCCGCCAGGTTGTCGAAGAAGTTCATGATGACGTCCGGCTTGGGCGGAATCCACGTGCGGTCGACGCCGTGCGAGTCGCACGCGGGCATCATGGCGCGAAGGGAATCCCGGGCCGAGCTGTTGCAAAGAGGCACAACTCCCCGGGGCTCCCTGAACCACTCTGGGTGGGCCGGGTCATGCTTGAATAGCTCGACCATCCCCTTCAGCTCCACCGACGTGAAGTTGAAGTTGAGCCCGGGGCGCAGCCTCATTATGTCCGCCGCGTTGCTATACTCCCAGGCTGGCCTCTTCCTATCTTGAAGAGGAGCGATGCGGCGGCGGAGGAAGTCTGCGCCCACCTCTCCGACGGACAGCCTCGCTGACCGAAGACGGAGAATCCTGATGAGGGCAACGTTGAGCTTGCAGTCGTCCGAATCCAGCTCGCTCCAATCCTTGCCGCGCATAATAGGTGTTGCGCGCGGCGCGGTGAAAGGTTGCGGCTGGTCCTCGACAACCCAGCACCAGTCGGCACGCCACTCCTCCCATTTGCCGCGGAGCTCCCCCGGCAAGTAGGAATCCTTCTTGTTCAGGCGAAAGACCCAAGATATCCCTCCGGCGAGGGGGGCGCCGGCCTCTACTCTAGGGATGAAGAAGTGCCTAAAAAGCGCGACGTTTGGATATACCCCAATATAGTTTTCGCACATATGCGCGAAAACCGCCATCGTGAGGACGGAGTTGGGAGTGAAGTCAAGAAGGTGGAGGCCGAAGGTGTTCATTATGTCGCAGAAGAAGTCAGAAAAAGGAGGGCAAAGACCGCAGTGGAAGAAGGCTGTGAAGAAATAATACCCGCCGGGGTAGTTGCCCTTGGCGGCGGCCGGATAGGCTCGGGTGCAGGGATGCGCCTTGGTCTCCTCGGCCCAGAACAAGTAGTACTTGTTCCAGAGCTCCCGCGCGCTGAGCTTCGGCGAGAAGACGAGGTTCTGCTTCCGCAGCAAGGTGAGCATCGCCGCGTGCTCCGACTTCTCCTTCTTGGTCTTCTCCGCCTTCGCCTTCTCGGTCTTCGGGGCCATGGCGGAGGCGGCGAGGGAAGGAAGACGAAGAATCCGGTAGCACCGCAGGTGCGAGCGAGCGGCGGAGGAAATATGGAGGCGGAGCGCAAAGGGGATCTCTGGAGACGGGAGAGGACGCAGTAAAGGCGAAGGAGGGGAGCCGCTCCCGTTTCCTCTGCCTTATATGGGGAAGTGGCGGACACTCCGTTCTTGCCATTGAGAGATCGTGCGCGACGTGACGCGCGCCTGCGCGGTTCAGTCCCGCGCACGCCGCCCACGTCACGCTCACCCCGCACGCCCCGCCCCCACGACGCCGCGATAAGCGCGCGCCGCCTGGGGAAGGTGCGACGGGTGCGGAGTTAAGGAGCAGCGCGACCAAGGCCACGCGTGCCCGTGCACTGTTAGGGCCTGGCCCAACGACGCTCGGCACCGTGTGTGGCCCAGGCCCGGGGGCTCCTGTCGGTGTACTAAAGTAGGGGTACCTTAGTACCCCAGACTTGTGCACGGGCAGTTGTAGCACCCTGCGGCGAGGCCCGCCCAGGAAGCGCCAAGAGAAGACCAAGCATTCGAGACAAGACCCCCGGCAAGAGGAGCTTGCCGGGCCAAGAAGACAAGGCCCCCGGCAAGAGGAGCTTGCCGGGCCAAGAAGACAAGACCCCGACAAGAGGAGCTTGCCGGGACGACTGAGCCCATGTAATGCCATCCAAGAACAGAGTATACGAGACAGAAGATCGAGACCCCGACAAGAGGAGCTTGTCGGGAAGGCCGAACCCAGGCACCACAAGAGAAGCCCGCCACGGCGCGCTATGCGCCCCGGCAAGGCCTGATAGCCGGCAAGCTATCAGGCACAGGAAGACGACCCCCGCGGCAAGCCACTTGCCGCGGCAAATCGCCACCTCAGGACTGCGCTCCGGCTCGCCCGCCCACGCGTCGCTCCGGGGCTTCCCCCAAGGGCACGTGGCGGGGCACCGCGCAGCCTGGGGTATGCGGTGGCATGCAGCCACCATCGTGGCGAGCGGTGGCGCACCTAACGATCCGCCTCGGTGCTGCCCGGGCGACCGTGACGGGCATTTAATGCCCTTGTCCCCTGCCGTCAGAAGTAGGTATGATAACACTGTGCCGCACTGTAGCGCCACTGTTCCCGCACTGTTACAACTACCACCCCTTTTACACTTTTACCCCTTTCTCTTACGTTGACACCTGTCGGTGACCCCTTTGCGCTATAAAAGGAGGCCCGTGTGCAACGTAGAGGGGGTTCCGGGGTTCGGACATTCGGACACCCAGGGGTTCCGGGGTTCGGACATCGGGAGGTTCCGAGGTTCGGAGACTTGGGATCCAGACAGCCATACGCTCGGTGCAGCTAGCTCTCCAAGCTCCCGAGCTCCCCAGTTCAATACAACCAAGCAGGAGTAGGGTTTTACGCGTCCATCGCGGCCCGAACCTGGGTAAACCGCCCGTGTGCTCGCTTCGATCTGCTCTCTGTGCTCCCTCCGCCCCCCCTCACCGGACAACGAAAGGGGCTCCGGCCCCATAGGTGCTCGCGGGGGACGCGGTCCGCCCCGACACATGGGTACAAAAGGTTGCGGCAGTGGAAAAATGTTTTTCATGGCTCTCGTGGTAGGTTTTGGAATATTTGAATATATAGGCAGGAGAAATAGGTCGATGGAGTCACGAGAGGCCCACAAGGGTGGGGGGTGCGCCCTCCAACCTTGTGGCCGCCTCGTGGCTTCCCTGACGTGCACTCCAAGTCCAGGAAAAATCATCACGAAAGTTTATTCCGTTTGGACTCCATTTGGTATTCCTTTTCTGTGAAACTCTAAAATAAGAAAAAAAAAATAGAAACTGGCACTGGGCTCTAGGTTAATAGGTTTGTCCCAAAAATCATATAAAATAGCATATTAATGCATCTAAAACATCCAAAACAGATAATATAATAGCATGGAACAATAAAAAATTATAGATACGTTGGAGACGTATCACTAGATGGCTTCCTCTCTCTCTCTTTTGATTCTCAATACAATGGTCTCTTGGAGATCTATTTGATGTAACTCTTTTTTGCGGTGTGTTTGTTGGGATCCGATGAACTTTGAGTTTATGATCAGATCTATATTTTTATCCATGGAAGTTATTTGAGTTTCATTGATCTCTAATATGCATGATTACTTATAGCCTTGTATTTCTTCTTCGAATCTTTGGTTTAGTTAGGCCGACTAGATGGATTTTTCTTGCCATGGGAAGAGATGCTTTGTGATGGGTTCGATCTTACGGTGCTCAATCCCAGTGACAGAAGGGGAATTGACATGTATGTATCATTGCTATAAAGGATAACAAGATGGGGTCTACTCCTACATGAATAGATCTTGTCTACATCATGTCATCGTTCTTATTGCATTACTCCGTTTCTCCATGAACTTAATACACTAGATGCATGCTGGATAGCGGCCCATGTGTGGAGTAATAGTAGTAGATGCAAGCAGGAGTCGGTCTACTAATCTTGGATGTGATGCCTATATAATGATCATTGCCTGGATATCATCATGATTATATGAGGTTCTATCAATTGACCAACAGTAATTTGTTTACCCACCTTATGCTATTTTTCTCGAGAGAAGCCACTAGTGAAATCTATGGCCCCCGGGTCTATTCTTCATCATATTTGCTTTTCGATCCATTATTTGCTACTTTTATTTCCAGATCTATATTCTAAAAACCCAAAAATACCCTGCTGCACTTTTAGTTACTTCTTTTATTTCGTGTTTATTTAAGATCTAATTATCCAATCTATAATAATTTTTATCCGTCCACATGACAATTTCTGGCACCGTTACCCGAAAGGGATTGACAACCCCTTTAACACGTCGGGTTGCAAGTATTTGTTCTTCGTGTGCAGGTACTGTCTACATAGTGTTGCTTGGTTCTCCTACTGGTTCGATAACCTTGGTCTCATCACTGAGGGAAATATCTACCGTAGCCGTGTTGCATCATCCCTTCCTCTTTGGGGAAATACCGACGTAGTTCAAGCCGCATCAAAAGGAATTTCTGGCGCCGTTGCCGGGGAGACATCATCAACATCTATCAGGTTCCTAGTCACAAATCTCATCTCCTTGCAATTTACATTATTTGGCATTTACCTCTCATTTTCATCTCCCCCACTTCACAAAAATTTGTCATTTTATTCGCTGTTTTTTTCGTTCGCCGTTGTCTCATCAGATCTATCATTTTGCTTGCAATCATCATTGATTTTGGTATGGCAGAAACAGATGATGGCCTAACTCCTAAAATTGGATGTTCTGGCAATCTGGATGCTAAAACTTTTGTTTTGGGGCAAGGGAATGTTATGGGAAAAGAACATATCCAAGATTTTTTCAATTGTGTTGGAAATTTAAGTCTTGATGATGCTCCTATACTTAAAAGGACTAAATCTTATGCGGAAGCTATTTCAACACTAGTTCTAAAACTTGAAAATAAATTTATCCGTACCCATCCTACCTTGCAAAGATTGTTTTATGAGCTACCCGTTATAAAGAATCCTAAAGCTAAAAGGTTGGCAACTCTGGTTCTTATGAATGAATTTGACTACATAATACGGAAAGTTAGGGAAATATTTGATTTTTATGGTATGAATCGTGAAAAACCTGTGATAGATGAAATTCTTTATAATAGTGATTATGCATTAAGACATTTGCTTGAATCTTTGATGAGAATCTTAAAAAGGAAATCCCTGTTTTGGATATAATCCAACAAGTTTTCAATGATGTTAATCAACATTATTCTTGGATTGTTGCCGAAAACCAAAGGGGATATGATGATAAGCAACTTTATACCTCTGAAGTTTCCATGTATAATGTGTTTTACGTTGTTTTTGCAAAACCTCCTGAAAAAAACACCTCTAAGGAAAATAAGGAGAAAGATGGCAACACTTAGATCTATGCATTATGCCTGTCTAGGGGCATAAAATGATAGCGCTTGTTGGAAGGCAACCCAATGAATAGAATTTATTTTTGTCTTTTCTTTCTGTTCTCGAGTGTTTGCACAATTAAGCTACTGTTATGATTGTGTTTTTTATGTTTTAATTAGTGTTTGTGCCAAGTAAAGCCTTTGGGATAGCTTTGGTGATAGTTGATTTGATCTTGTTGGAAAATAAAAACGTTTACGTCCAGTAAAATAATTGTTTAACATCACAGAAGCGACGAAAATTTCTGATTTTTTACACAAGATTCATACATAAATTGCCTCTGTCCTAATTTTTCAGAATTTTAGGAGTTGCAGAAGTATGAGAACAATTCACATCTTTACAGACTGTTCTGTTTTTGACAGATTCTATTTTCTTTGCATTGTGTGCTTATTTTGATGAAGCTATGGTTTGTATTGGAGGGTATAAGCCATGATAAAGTTAGAATACAGTAGATATAATGCAATAACAACATTTGAATGCGTTTTCTATAGTACTTAAAGTAAAGATTGGTTTTCTAATACTATCGGGTCTCACAAAGGTTTTGTTCAGTTTTGTATGATTGAAGTTTTCAAGTTTTGGCTGAGATCACGATGGATGAAGGAATAAGGAGTAAGAAGAGCCTAAGCTTGGGGATGCCCATGGTAACCCAAGTTATTATCCAAAGAGGAACAAGCAAGTAAGCTATGCCCCCGAATGGCATCCCCTCTTTCTTCTAACACCATCGGTATTTTACTTGGAGCTATATTTTTATTCGTCACATATCATGAGTTTTCCTTGGAGCGTCTTGTATTATATGAGTCTTTTCTTGTTTTTGTTTTTAATTTGTGTCATCTATCCTTGCTGGACATGCTTATTTGAGAGAGCCAAAATATTACTATGATTTGTTAGAATTGATGTATGTGCTTCACTTAATTTTTTTGAGCTATGGAATTGCTCTAGTAAGCACTTATATCTTTTTGAGCATGATGTGCTTTAGTATTTTTGAAGAAATAGTCTCATGCTTCACTTAAATTTATTAGAGAGTTAGTATTTTTTTTGAACTATCTCATGCTTCACTTATATTATTTTGAGAGGAGAAAATTTTTATGCTCATGTTCTTCACTTAGATTTGTTTGAGCTATTGAAAGCAAAATATGAAATTAGTCCTAAAGTGATAGATATTCAAGAGGGATATAATAGAAACTTTCATGAAGATCATTCGACAAAATAAACTTGATTCTTTGTAATAGTTTTGCGATATGATGATATAATATGTGAGTCAATAGTTATGCAATGAAATTATATCCTACTTGTGGTGCATTATTCGGTGTTAGTTATGCTTAATGCTCGCTTATGAGATTTTTTGTTTCTTGGTTGGATGCTTCTCAATCTTTTTGCTAGCCTTCACTTGTAAGTTGTAATAAGTAGGAATACTGTTTGTGCATCCAATATCCTCAAACCCAGTTTTGCCATATGAGTCCACTATTCCTACCTATATGCGGTATTCTTTTGCCGTTCTAAGAAAATTTGTATGTGCCATCTCTAATTTTCAAAATAAATTTCCTTTTTGTGTGCTCGTATCGCTCATGAAACGGCAGATGTGGATGATATTTTTCCATGCTAGATGTGTTATTCTCAAGATGAGTGTTTATTTACTTGTCATTGCACGGAAAAACGACAAAGGTATTAGGGATGCCCAGTCCCGAAATGAAAAATGAATTTACTTTATGTTGTCAAATAATAAATTCCTTGGAAAGTGTTGGTATGGATGACACCCATGGATTCGGTTAGCTATGGAATGTGAAAGTATGGTGGTAAAAGGAATAAACTTTATTTTATGCTTGGGAACCGCTAATACGTCTACAACGTATTTATAATTTTTGATTGTTCCATGCTATTTATTATCAATCTTGGATGTTTTATAATCATCTTATAGTCATTTTATATCATTTTTGGTACTAACCTATTGATATAGTGCCAAATACCAGTTGTTGTTTTTTCCATGTTTTTTTACACCGCAAAAAATCCTTATCTGACGGAGTCCAAATGCCACGAAACTGTACGGAGATTTTTTATGGACCAGAAGGAAGATATTGGGCCCTGGTTGCTCCTGGGAGGAGTCCCGAGGAGGGGAGAACCCACCAGGGCGCGCCAGGAGGCCCAGGTGTGCCCTGGTGGGTTGTGCCCACCTCGGGTGCCCCCCGGACCGCCTCTTTGCTCTATAAATACCCCAATATTCCAGAAATCCTAGTACGGTCGACGAAATATTCATCCAGCCGTCGCAGAGTCCAGAACCACCAGATCCAATCTAGAAACCATCTCGGATGGGGTTCACCACCTCCATTGGTGCCTCTCCGATGATGCGTGATTAGTTCTTTGTAGACCTTCGGGTCCGTAGTTAGTAGCTAGATGGCTTTCTCTCTCTCACTGAATTCTCAATACAATGGTCTCTTGGAGATCCATATGATGTAACTATTTTGCGATGTGTTTGTTGGGATCTGATGAACTTTGAGTTTATGATCAGTCATATCTTTTTATATCCATGAAAGTTATTTGAGTTTCTTTGTTCTCTTATATGCATGATCTCTTATAGCCTTGTATTTCTTATCCGATATTTGGGTTTTGTTTGCCCAACTTGATCTATTTATCTTGCAATGGGAAGAGGTGCCCGGTAGTGGGTTCGATCTTACGGTGCTTTATCCGAGTGACAGAAAGGGAACCGACACGTATGTATCGTTGCTACTAAGGATGTAGCGATCCGACCTCAGACGGTCAAATCTCTGTGCATAAGTGTTATCCCTGGATCGGTAATGCTGACACACACAGTACTTGAAGGATTTATAACAGAGTGCAATCACACACTTATTACACTGAATGTCTCAAAAGAGAACTTATTACAATAATATGGCTTAAGTCCATCTAAATAAGATAACATCGGAAGGCTTGGAAGATAAAGTGAGTCCATTAACTCCAACGGCATAGCTGAGTGCACGACAAACGACCTAGCGCACCTTACTCTTCGTCTGAAAAGTCTGCAACATGATATGTTGCAGCCCGAAAAAGGTCAGCACATGGAATATGCTGGCAAAATAACATAGTAGGGCAATGAACAAGTAAATGCTATCACTACATGCATATATGGCTGGTGGAGGCTCTACGGTTAACATGTTTTTGTGAAAAGCCAATTTTTTCCTACAACAAAGGAATATATTTTGTTTAACTATCATGGTAGTTGATAAACATTGAGAAGGTTCCTACAACTCAATCCCAATTAAACAATATTAATAACCCAACAAATTAGTTAAGAGTGATGAGATCAACATGATAATTCAAGAACCAGATACTCAAGATGTCCATAACCAGGGACACGGCTAACCATGATTAGTTTGTACACTCTGCAGAGGTTTGCGCACTTTTCCCCACAAGACTTGATCTCCTCCATTGAATTTCTCGCACTACATGGTGTTTGAGAAACGGATGACCGAGACGCAGTCTTTCAGAAGCATTAACTCTTTACTCTGGGTAGAAAGTTACACCTACTTTCCCCTACGTCTGCTAGTCTACCACTGAAAGAGGTCACACAACATACTCAACTATGCCAGAGCCCATAATGGCTTGTGGCTGCACACAGAAGTTTCTAGCATGAATAATCTTATGATCCCTTTGAGCCTGGGTGGCGAACCATAGGATGATCACATGGGTACTCCGAGATATCCTAGGGCAACACTGGATTCTCCAGGTGCCCGCAACCAATCCACCCAGATGTGTATTTAGGTAGCCACCTTAAGTTAACCATTAATTAACAATCTCACATCTGTCATGGATACACTCAAACCCAAACCACATCTACTAGCATAGCATAGAAGTATAAGTATAATGTAGAAGTAACTCCCAGGGTTTGATAATAAAAGGGCAATAGGTTCTACCTCATCATCTACTTCCCAAACCCACATGTTAAGAGATCCTACTCATGCAATGTTTGAGGATTGTAACTAATGCATAAAAACTGGGTGATAAAGGGGTATGATCAAAGTGATATTTGCCTTGCTGATGATTGCTACCTCTTGAGCTTGCGTTGGTTTTCCCCGAAGAGGAGAGGATGATGCAGCAGAGTAGCGTAAGTATTTCCCTCAGTTTTTGAGAACCAAGGTATCAATCCAGTAGGAGGCCACGCTCAAGTCCCTCGTACCTGCACAAATCGATAGCAACTCACAACCAACGCGATTAGGAGTTGTCAATCCCTTCACGGTCTCTTACGAGAGTGAGATCTAATAGAGATAATATTTTTGGTATTTTTGATATAAAGATGCAAAGTGAAAAGTAAAAGGCAAAGTAAAAACAAATCAAGATTAAAGTGATGGAGATTGATATGATGAGAATAGACCCGGGGGCCATAGGTTTCACTAGTGGCTTCTCTCAAGAGCATAAGTTTTCTATGGTGGGTGAACAAATTACTGTTGAGCAATTGACAGAATTGAGCATAGTTATGAGAATGTCTAGGCATGATCATGTATATAGGCATCACGTCCGTGACAAGTAGATCGAAACGATTCTGCATCTAATACTATTACTCCACTCATCGACCGCTATCCAGCCTGCATCTATAGTATTAAGTTAAAAACAGAGTAACGCTTTAAGCAAGATGACATGTTGTAGAGAGATAAATTCATGCAATATGAAGTAAACCCCATCTTGTTATCCTCGATGGCAACGATACAATACGTGCCTTGCTGCCCCTTCTGTCACTGGGAAAGGACACCGCAAGATCGAACCCAAAGCTAAGCACTTCTCCCATGGCAAGAACTACCAATCTAGTTGGCCAAACCAAACGGATAATTCGAAGAGACTTGCAAAGATAACCAATCATACATAAAATAATTCAGAGAAGATTCAAATATTATTCATAGATAGACTTGATCATAAACCCACAATTCATCGGTCTCAACAAACACACCGCAAAAGAAGAAGATTACATCAAATAGATCTCCACAAGAGAGGGGGAGAACATTGTATTGAGATCCAAAAAGAGAGAAGAAGCCATCTAGCTAATAACTATGGACCCGAAGGTCTGAGGTAAACTACTCACACTTCATCGGAGAGGCTATGATGATGTAGAAGCCCTCCGTGATGACGGCCCTCTTCGGCGGAGCTCCGGAACAGGCCCCAAGATGGGATCTCATGGATACAGAAAGTTGCGGCGGTGGAATTAGGTTTTTGGCTCCTGTTCTGATCGTTTGGGGGTACGTGGGTATATATAGGTGGAAGAAGTACGTCGGTGGAGCTTCGGTGGGCCCACGAGGGTGGGGGCGCGCCTGGGGCTGTAGGGCGCGCCCCCTACCTCGTGCCCTCCTCGGAGCTTCCTTGGCGTAGGGTCCAAGTCTCCTGGATCTTATTCGGGAAGAAAATCACGTTCCAAAAAGGATTTTTCTGTTTGGACTCCGTTTGATATTCTGTTTCTTTGAAACACTGAAATCGGCAAAAAACAACAATTCTGGGTTGGGCCTCCGGTTAATAGGTTAGTCCCAAAAATAATATAAAAGTGGAAAATAAAGCCCAATATAGTCCAAAATAGTAGATAATATAACATGGAGCAATCAAAAATTGTAGATACGTTGGAGACGTATCAGGCATCCCCAAGCTTAATTCCTGCTCGTCCTCGAGTAGGTAAATGATAAAAAGAGAATTTTTGATGCGGAGTGCTACTTGGCATAATTTCAATGCAAAATTTCTTAATTGTGGTATGAATATTCAGATTAGAAAGATTCAAGACAAAAGTTCATATTCACATAAAGAATAATAACACTTCAAGCATACTAATAAAGCAATTATGTCTTCCCAATATAACATGGCCAAAGAAAGTTATCCCTACAAATTCATATAGTCTGGCTATGCTCCATCTTCACCACACAAAGTATTTAAATCATGCACAACCCCGATGACAAGCCAAGCAATTGTTTCATACTTTAACATTTTCAAAACTTTTTCAACCTTCACGCAATACATGAGCGTGAGCCATGGATATAGCACTATATGTGGAATAGAACGGTGGTTGTGGATAATACAAAAAGAGGGGAAGATAGTCTCACATCAACTAGGCGTATCAACGGGCTATGGAGATGCCCATTAATAGATATCAATGTGAGTGAGTAGGGATTGCCATGCAACGGATGCACTAGAGCTATAAGTATATGAAAGCTCAACAAAAGAAACTAAGTGGGTGTGCATCCAACTCGCTTGCTCACGAAGACCTAGGGCATTTTGTGGAAGCCCATCATTGGAATATACAAGCCAAGTTCTATAATGAAAAATTCCCACTAGTATATGAAAGTGACAACATAGGAGACTCTCTATCATGAAGATCTTGGTGCTACTTTGAAGCACACGTGTGGTAAAAGGATAGTAGCATTGTCCCTTCTCTCTTTTTCTCTCATTTTTTTATTTGGGCCTTTTTTTAATGGCCTCTTTTTTAAATTTTTTTATTTTTCATTTGGAGTCTCATCCCGACTTGTGGGGGAATCATGGTCTCCATCATTCTTTCCTCACTTGGGACAATGCTCTAAAAATGATGATCACCACACTTTTATTTTTCTTACAACTCAACAATTACAACTCGATACTTAGAAACAAGATATGACTCTATATGAATGCCTCCGGCAGGGTACCGGGATATGCAATGAATCAAGAGTGACATGTATGAAAGAATTATGAATGGTGGCTTTGACACAAATACGATGTCAACTACATGATCATGCTAGCAATATGACAATGATGTAGCATGTCATAATAAACGGAACGGTGGAAAGTTGCATGGCAATATATCTCGGAATGGCTATGGAAATGCCATGATAGGTAGGTATGGTGGCTGTTTTGAGGAAGATATATGGTGGGTGCATGATACCGGCGAAAAGTGCACGGTATTAGAGAGGCTAGCAATGGTGGAAGGATGGGAAAAAGTGCATATAATCCATGGACTCAACATTAGTCATAAAGAACTTATATACTTATTGCAAAAATTTAGAAGTTATCAAAGCAAAGTATTACACGCATGCTCCTAGGGGGATAGATTGGTAGGAAAAGACCATCGCTCGTCCCCGACCACCACTCATAAGGAGGACAATCAATAAACATTTCATGCTCCGACTTCGTTACATAACGGTTCACCATACGTGCATGCTACGGGAATCACAAACTTCAACGCAAGTATATTTAAATTCACAACTACTTCCACTAACATGACTCTAATATTATCATCTCCATATCTCAAAACAATTATCATGCTTCAATCTTTTCTTAGTATTCAACGCACTCAAAAGAAAATTCCACAAATCATGAATACCAAGCTTATTAATATTAAGTAATTTACCATGCTATTATGACTCTCAAAATAATTTAAGTGAAGCATGATAGATCAATAGTTTCTTTAAAACAAACCACCACCATGCTCTAAGAAATCTAAGTGAAGCATATAGAGCAAAATTATAACGCTCAAAACATATAAGTGAAGCACGTAGAGCAAAACTACATAGCTCAAAAGATATAAGTGAAGCACAAAGAGTATTCTAACAAATTTTAATTCATAGATGACTCTCTCAAAAGGTGTGTACATCAAGTATGATTGTGGCACACTAACAAACAAAGACACAAATAATACAAGACGCTCCAAGCAAAACACATATCATGTTGGTGAATAAAAATATAGCTCCAAGTAAATTACCGATGGAAGTGGACAAAAGAGGGGATGCCTTCCGGGGCATCCCCAAGCTTTGACTTTTTGGTGTCCTTGGATTATCTTGGGGGTTCCATGGGCATCCCCAAGCTTAGGCTCTTGCCACTCCTTGTTCCATAATCCATCAAAAGAATTCACCCAAAACTTGAAAACTTCACAACACAAAACTCAATAGAAATCTTGTGAGCTCTGTTAGAGAAACAAAACATAAAACCATTTCAAGGTACTGTAATGAACTCATTCTTTATTTATTTTGGTGTTAAACCTACTGTATTACAACTTCTCTATGGATTATGAACTATTTTACTAACCATAGATTCATCAAAATAAGCAAACAACACACGAAAAACAGAATCTGTCAAAAACAGAACAGTATGTAGTAATCTGTAACTAACGCAAACTTCTGGAACTCCAAAAAATCTACCAAAATTAGACGACCTATAAATTTTTTTAATTGATCAGCATCAATTGGAATCAGTATTTTATCACGTTCTGATGATTTTTAATAATTCGGGCACTGAACGCAAAGTTTTTGGAAATTACAGCAAGATCAAGTAACTATCATCCAAGAAGATCCAATAGGTCTAGCTTGGCAAAAACACTAATTAAAACACAAAACCACATCCAAAGAGAAGTTAGATGGGTTATTTATTCCCTAACAGAAGAAAAAACACAAAAAACTAAAAATAAAATTGGGTTGCCTCCCAACAAGCGCTATCGTTTAACGCCCCTAGCTAGGCATTGATAATTCTAACGATGCTCACATAAAAGATAAGAATTGAAGCGCAAAGAGAGCATCATGAAACACATGACAAACACATATAAGTCTAACATACTTCCTGTGCATAGGCATATTATAGGAAAACAAATTAGCAAGACAAGCAAGATCGAGCATATGCTAGGAAGAAGGATGAAACAATAGCAATCTCAACATGACGAGAGGTAATTTGCCAACATGAAAATTTCTATAACCATATTTTCCTCTCTCATAACAATTACATGTAGGATCATAAGAATATTCAACAATATAGCTATCACATAACATATTCTCAACACGATCCACATGCATGCGAAGTTGACACTCTTCCAAAATAGTGGGGTTAACACTAACTAAAGTCATGACCTCTCCAAACCCACTTTTATCAAAAATTTCATAAGATTGAATATTCTCCAAATATGTGGGATCTAAATTCGACACTCTTCCAAACCCACATTCGATATTATTGCAAACACTATTATCAATCTCATATTCATCATGGGGATTAAATAATTTTTCAGGATCATAAGAAGAATCACCCCAATCATGATCATTGCAACAAGTAGTAGACATAGCAAAACTAGCATCCCCAAGATTAGGGTTTTGCATATTATTAGCACAATTGACATCAAGAGAATTTATAGTAAAATCATTGCGATCATGATTTTCATCAAAGGAAATATCAAGTATGGGTGTAATAGCAACGATCTCATGTTTAACATAAGGAACTATAGCAAATTCATCTTCATAAATATTGGCATCATGGCCACAAGAATAGCAAGCATCATGTTCATCAAGGGATATTTCAACCAAATCATCGGAATCATCATTATCTATAGATTCATGCATATCATTATTTTCTTCCAGAGCAACAACCATTCTTTCGATAAATTCTTGGACATAGACATTATGAGCAAGATTTTCATTACAATATTTAAGTATGACGGAATTTTCAGATTTGTTGAGAGTAAAATCATACTTTTCGATCAAAGGAGCAACTTCATGAGCACCCTTAAAAACGACAAATTCTTCAATTTGTTCGATATCATAGTAACTATAAACACCCTTTGCATAAGACGATAAGATTTAATTATCATTGAACTCACATAGGTAGGGAAGGTGTTTTTTAGGGTTCTTAGAGCAACAAGTAAAATCACACATTTCACAAAGATTCCAAGCATAGCATAGCAAACTATTTATATGATACCATAAGAGTCTCCCTTTCTTAGACAAACGATGACGCACAAAATGAGCATGCTCATCTAAAGATTTCCCATCAACTAGGCTAGTTGGGGTTTCAGCACGAGCGCATAAGGATCGAAGATGATCCAAGTAGAACACTTTAAGTGGATCCATATCAATAGATTTTTAGCAAGCAAAGATGCAAGAAAATAGAAGGCACGTGGAAACACAAACAAAGATACATACGAGAAGAAGGCGAACGGCAAAGAGAGGGCAAATAAGACGGCAAGGGTGAAGTGGGGGAGAGGAAAATGAGAGGCAAATGGCAACTAATGTAATGTGAGAGATAGGGATTGTGATGGGTACTTGGTATGTTGACTTTTTAAGTAGACTCCCCGGCAACGGCGCCAGAAATTCTTCTTGCTACCTCTTGAGCTTGCGTTGGTTTTCCCCGAAGAGGAGAGGATGATGCAGCAGAGTAGCGTAAGTATTTCCCTCAGTTTTTGAGAACCAAGGTATCAATCCAGTAGGAGGCCACGCTCAAGTCCCTCGTACCTGCACAAATCGATAGCAACTCGCAACCAACGCAATTAGGGGTTGTCAATCCCTTCACGGTCTCTTACGAGAGTGAGATCTAATAGAGATAATATTTTTGGTATTTTTGATATAAAGATGCAAAGTGAAAAGTAAAAGGCAAAGTAAAAACAAAGCAAGATTAAAGTGATGGAGATTGATATGATGAGAATAGACCCAGGGGCCATAGGTTTCACTAGTGGCTTCTCTCAAGAGTATAAGTTTTCTACGGTGGCTGAACAAATTACTGTTGAGCAATTGACTGAATTGAGCATAGTTATGGGAATATCTAGGCATGATCATGTATATAGGCATCACGTCTGTGACAAGTAGATCGAAACGATTCTGCATCTACTACTATTACTCCACTCATCGACCGCTATCCAGCATGCATCTAGAGTATTAAGTTAAAAAAACAGAGTAACGCTTTAAGCAAGATGCCATGATGTAGAGAGATAAATTCATGCAATATGAAATAAACCCCATCTTGTTATCCTCGATGGCAACGATACAATACGTGCCTTGCTGCCCCTTCTGTCACTGGGAAAGGACACCGCAAGATCGAACCCAAAGCTAAGCACTTCTCCCATAGCAAGAACTACCAATCTAGTTGGCCAAACCAAACAGATAATTCGAAGAGACTTGCAAAGATAACCAATCATACATAAAAGAATTCATAGAAGATTCAAATATTATTCATAGATAGACTTGATCATAAACCCACAATTCATCGGTCTCAACAAACACACCGCAAAAGAAGAAGATTACATCAAATAGATCTCCACAAGAGAGGGGGAGAACATTGTATTGAGATCCAAAAAGAGAGAAGAAGCCATCTAGCTAATAACTATGGACCTGAAGGTCTGAGGTAAACTACTCACACTTCATCGGAGAGGCTATGATGATGTAGAAGCCCTCCGTGATGACGGCCCTCTCCGGCGGAGCTCCGGAACAGGCCCCAAGATGGGATCTCGTGGATACAGAAAGTTGCGGCGGTGGAATTAGGTTTTTGGCTCCTGTTCTGATCGTTTGGGGGTACGTGGGTATATATAGGTGGAAGAAGTACGTCGGTGGAGCTTCGGTGGGCCCACGAGGGTGGGGGCGCGCCTGGGGCTGTAGGGCGCGCCCCCTACCTCGTGCCCTCCTCGGAGCTTCCTTGGCGTAGGGTCCAAGTCTCCTGGATCTTATTCGGGAAGAAAATCACGTTCCAAAACGGATTTTTCTGTTTGGACTCCGTTTGATATTCTGTTTCTTCGAAACACTGAAATAGGCAAAAACAACAATTCTGGGCTGGGCCTCCGGTTAATAGGTTAGTCCCAAAAATAATATAAAAGTGGAAAATAAAGCCCAATATAGTCCAAAACAGTAGATAATATAGTAGGAGAAATCAAAAATTATAGATACGTTGGAGACGTATCAACGATCCGCAAACCCTAGAGACTTGTAGTAGCACGCTTCGCACTCCAAGAATTCTATCGCAAACAAACAATAGCATACATAAGCACTCAAGCATAGATTCAAGGGTAAAACTCAGATGAGAAAGATCAAATTTGAAAGTTCAACTGAAGAGCTTTGATTTGCAAAATGAATCAATCAAATCGGAGCTATGAAACTCAAACTACGATCAAAAGAAGTTCGAATCCAAATCTTCTTGAAACCAAATTTTAAATTTTCAAAAGCATGTTCAAGTTGATTAACTGGAAAGAGGGGTTCGAGACGAAGATTTTGGCGTTGGTTTCACTGGATTAGAATGAACGATTAAAAGTTACGAGGGTTTGAAGATCAGGTGTTAATCTACGATAAAGATATTCACGGATAGGTCCTTGGCAGAAAATATAAATAAAAAATCTATCGAACGAACGTCCGCTAACAGAGACTAGCGAACGAGTTCGTTCGTTAACAGATCTAAACGAATGAACGTTCGTAAATTAGATCCGAACCGAAAACAAAAAAAAAATGAAAAACCGATCTAAACCAATGAACCGAGAAACACCGAACTGATCTACTCGATAAAAACCTGATCTAGGGTTTACCGAAATAAACCGGTGAAAAACCGGAAAAACTGGTCGGCGGCGGCGGCGACGGCGGCGGCGGTGGGGATCGCAAGGCGGCGGCGCTAGGGTTTCGGGTGGCTCGGTGACTGGGGCGGCTTGGGCTGAGGCGGCCTCGGGCCTCGCCTTATAAAGAGGCCGACGAGACGTGTCCGACTCAGGCACGGGCCAAAGGTGGTTCGCGTTTTTTTGTTATGAAAAATGTACGAAGTAAATAGATAAAAAGAAATATCAAACAAAGTCTAAAAGTTCTGAAATAAATTTTCACGGTCCTCTAATAAAATTTAGGACAAAGTGAACAATTTTCCCGGACCTAATGCAATTTTCAAAAATGCAGTTTTTTCCTAATTTAATAAAATAAGTCTGAATAAAAATCCAAATAAAATCAAATAAAATATTTATTTGTTTTTAACATTTTTCCTCCAATATTTCTTTTATTTTGTAGAAGTCATTTTATCTCCTCTCATTTTATTTATATTGGACATATTAGAAAATATTAAAACCAAAATGATCCTCTTTTCAAATTTGAGAAAAATTCAAATATGAAAATTAATGAAATCCCCAACTCTCTCCGTGGGTCCTTGAGTTGTTTAGAATTTCTAGGATCAACCAAATGCAAAATAAAATATGATATGCATATGATGACCTATGTATTGAAGGAAATATGCCCTAGAGGCAATAATAAAGTTATTATTTATTTCCTTACATATCATGATAAATGTTTATTATTCATGCTAGAATTGTATTAACTGGAAACATAATACATGTGTGGATACATAGACAAACAGAGTGTCACTAGTATGCCTCTACTTGACTAGCTTGTTAATCAAAGATGGTTAAGTTTCCTAACCATGGACAAAGGAGTTGTCATTTGATTAACAAGGTCACATCATTAGTTGAATGATCTGATTGACATGACCCATTCCATTAGCATAGCACCCGATCGTTTAGTATGTTGCTGTTGCTTTTATCCATGACTTATACATGTTCCTTTGACTATGAGATTATGCAACTCCCGTTTGCCGGAGGAACACTTTGGTTGCTACCAAACGTCACAACGTAACTGGGTGATTATAAAGGAGTACTACAGGTGTCACCAAAGGTAGATGTTGGGTTGACGTATTTCGAGATTAGGATTTGTCACTCCAATTGTGGGAGAGGTATCTCTGGGCCCTCTCGGTAATGCACATCACTTAAGCCTTGCAAGCATTGCAACTAATGAGTTAGTTGCGGGATGATGTATTACAGAACGAGTAAAGAGACTTGCCGGTAAAGAGATTGAACTAGGTATTGGATACCGACGATCGAATCTCGGGCAAGTAACATACCGATGGACAAAGGGAACAACGTATGTTGTTATGCGGTCTGACCGATAAAGATCTTCGTAGAATATGTAGGAGCCAATATGGGCATCTAGGGCCCGCTATTGGTTATTGATCGGAGACGTGTCTCGGTCATGTCTACATTGTTCTCGAACCGTAGGGTCCGCACGCTTAAGGTTTCGATGACAGTTATATAATGAGTTTATGAGTTTTGATGTATCGAAGGAGTTCGGAGTCCCGAATGAGATCGGGGACATGACGAGGAGTCTCGAAATGGTCGAGACGTAAAGATCGATATATTGGACGACTATATTCGGACATCGAAAGGGTTCTGAGTGGTTCGGGTATTTTCGGAGGTACCGGGGAGTTACGGGAATACGAGGAAGAAGCAATGGGCCTTGATGGGCCTTAGTGGGAAGGACCAGGAGGTGGCACGCGCCCCTCCCAAGCCCAGTCCGAATTGGACAAGGGGTTTGGGGCGCGGCCCCTCTCTCCCTTCCTTCCCCTCTTCCCCTCTTTCCCCCCTTGACCTAGTTGGACTAGGAAAGGTGGAATCTTACTCCCGGTGGGAGTAGGATTCCCCTGGCGCGCCCAAACCTAGGGCCGGCCTCCTCCCTCCCTTGCTCCTTTATATACGGGGGCAGGGGGCACCCCATGGACACAAAAGTTGATCTTCGTGATCGTTCCTTAGCCGTGTGCGGTGCCCCCCTCCACCATATTCCACCTCGGTCATATTGTAGCGGTGCTTAGGCGAAGCCCTGCGACAGTAGAACATCAAGATCGTCACCACGCCGTCGTGCTGACGGAACTCCTCCCCGACGCTTTGCTGGATCGGAGCCCAGGGATCGTCATCGGGCTGAACGTGTGCCAAGAACTCGGAGGTGCCGGAGTAACGGTGCTTGGATCGGTCGGATCGTGAAGACGTACGACTACATCAACCGCGTTGATATAACGCTTCCGCTTTCGGTCTACGAGGGTACGTAGACAACACTCTCCCCTCTCGTTGCTATGCATCACCATGATCTTGCGTGTGCATAGGAAAATTTTGAAATTACTACGTTCCCCAATAGTGGTATCAGAGCCTAGGTTTTTATAGTTTGATGTTATTTGCACGAGTAGAACACAAGTGAGTTGTGGACGATACAGGTCATACTGCCTACCAGCATGTCATACTTTGGGTCAGCGGTATTGTTGGATGAGACGACCCGGACCAACCTTACGCGTACGCTTACGCGAGACCGGTTCCCTCGACGTGCTTTGCACACGGATGGCTTGCGGGAGACTGTCTCACCAACTTTAGTTGAACCGAGTATGGCTACGCCCGGTCCTTGAGAAGGTTAAAACAGAGTCTATTTGACGAAGTATCATTGTGGTTTTGATGCGTAGGTGAGATTGGTTCTTGCTTCAGCCCGTAGCAGCCACGTAAAATTTGCAACAAACAAAGTAGAGGACGTCTAACTTGTTTTTGCAGGGCATGTTGTGATGTGATATGGTCAAGACATGATGCTAAAGTTTATTGTATGAGATGATCATGTTTTGTAACCGAGCTATCGGCAACCGGCAGGAGCCGTATGGTTGTCGCTTTATTGTATGCAATGCAATCGCCCTGTAATGCTTTACTTTATCACTAAGCGGTAGCGATAGTCGTAGAAGCATAAGATTGGCGAGACGACAACGATGCTACGATGGAGATCAAGGTGTCGCGCCGGTGACGATGGTGATCATGACAGTGCTGTGGAGATGGAGATCACAATCACAAGATGATGATGGCCATATCATATCACTTATATTGATTGCATGTGATGTTTATCTTTTATCATCTTATCTTGCTTTGATTGACGGTAGCATTATAAGATGATCTCTCACTAATTGTCAAGAAGTGTTCTCTCCGAGTATGCACCGTTGCGAAAGTTCTTCGTGCTGAGACACCACGTGATGATCGGGTGTGATAGGCTCTATGTTCAAATACAACGGGTGCAAAACAGTTGCACACGCGGAATACTCAGGTTATACTTGACGAGCTATGCATATAAGATATGACCTCGGAACACGGAGACCGAAAGGTCGAGCGTGAATCATATAGTAGATATGATCAACATGATGATGTTCACCATTGAAAACTAATCCATTTCACGTGATGATCGGTTATGGTTTAGTTTGATTTGGATCACATGATCACTTAGAGGATTAGAGGGATGTCTATCTAAGTGGGAGTTCTTAAGTAATATGATTAATTGAACTTTAATTTATCATGAACTTAGTCCTAGTAGTATTAGCATATCTATGTTGTAGATCAATAGCTCGCGTTGTTGCTTCCCTATGTTTATTTTGATATGTTCCTAGAGAAAATTGTGTTGAAAAATATTAGTAGCAATGATGCGGATTGGATCCGTGATCTGAGGTTTATCCTCATTGCTGCACAGAAGAATTATGTCCTTAATGCACCGCTAGGTGACAGACCTATTGCAGGAGCAGATGCAGACGTTATGAACGTTTGGCTAGCTCAATATGATGACTACTTGATAGTTTAGTGCACCATGCTTAACGGCTTAGAATCGGGACTTCAAAGACGTTTTGAACGTCATGGACCATATGAGATGTTCCAGTAGTTGAAGTTAATATTTCAAGCAACTACCCGAGTTGAGGGATATGAAGTCTCCAACAAGTTCTATAGCTAAAAGATGGAGGAGAATCGCTCAACTACTGAGCATGTGCTCAGATTGTCTGGGTACTACAATCGCTTGAATCAAGTGGGAGTTAATCTTCCAGATAAGATAGTGATTGACAGAATTCTCTAGTCACCATCACCAAGTTAGTAGAACTTCGTGATGAACTATATTATGCAAGGGATGACGAAAACGACTCCCGAACTTTTTCATAATGATGAAATCGATGGAGGTAGGAATCAAGAAAGAGCATCAAGCGTTGATGGTTGACAAGATCACTAGTTTCAAGTAAAGGGCAAAGGGAAGAAGGGGAACTTCAAGAAGAACGGCAAGCAAGTTGCTGCTCAAGTGAAGAAGCCCAAGTCTGGACCTAAGCCTGAGACTGAGTGCGTTTACTGCAAAGGGACTGGTCACTGGAAGCGGAACTGCCCCAAGTATTTGGCGGATAAGGAGGATGGCGAAGTGAACAAAGGTATATTTGATATACAGATTATTGATATGTATTTTACTAGTGTTCATAGCAACCCCTCGGTATTTGATACTGGTTCAGTTGCTAAGAGTAGTAACTCGAAACGGGAGTTGCAGAATGAACAAAGACTAGTTAAGGGTGAAGTGACGATGAAAGTTGGAAGTAGTTCCAAGATTGATATGATCATCATCGCACACTCCCTATACTTTCGGGATTAGTGATGAACCTAAATAAGTGTTATTTGGTGTTTGCGTTGAGCATAAATATGATTTGATCATGTTTATTGCAATACGATTATTCATTTAAGTTAGAGAACAATTGTTGTTCTGTTTACATGAATAGAACCTTTTATGGACATACACACCCAATGAAAATAGTTCATTGGATCTCGATCGTAGTGATACACATATTCATAATATTGAAACCAAAAGATGCGAAGTTAATAATGATAGTGCAACCTATTTGTGGCACTGCCGTTTAGGTCATATTGGTGTAAAGCGCATGAAGAAACTCCATGCTGATGGGATTTTGGAATCACTTGATTATGAATCACTTGATGCTTGCGAACCATGCCTCTTGGGCAAGATGACTAAAACGCCGTTCTCCGGAACAATGGAGCAAGCAACAGATTTGTTGGAAATCATACATACTGATGTATGTGGTCCGATGAATATTAAGGCTCGCGACAAGTATCATTATTTTCTAACCTTCACAGATGATTTGAGCAGATATGGGTATATCTACTTGATGAAACATAAGTCTGAAACGTTTGAAAAGTTCAAAGAATTTCAGATTGAAGTAGAGAATCATCGTAACAAGAAAATAAAAGTTACTACGATATGATCGCAGATGTAAAACATTTGAGTTACGAGTTTGGCCTTCAGTTAAACAATGTGAAATAGTTTCACTACTCACGCCACCTGGAACACCACAGCATAATGGTGTGTCCGAACGTCATAACCGTACTTTATTGATATAGTGCAATCTATGATGTTTCTTACCGATTTACCACTATCGTTTTGGGGTTATGCATTAGAGACAACTGCATTCATGTTAAATAGGGCACCATCTAAATCCGTTGAGACGACACTATATGAACTGTGGTTTAGCAAGAAACCAAAGTTGTTGTTTCTTAAAGTTTGGGGTTGTGATGCTTATGTGAAAAAAGTTTCATCCTGATAAGCTCAAACCCAAATCGGAGAAATATGTCTTCATAGGATACCCAAAGGAGACAGTTGGGTACACCTTCTATCACAGATCCGAAGGCAAGACATTCGTTGCTAAGAATGGATCCTTTCTAGAGAAGGAGTTTCTCTCGAAAGAAGTGAGTGGGAGGAAAGTAGAACTTGATGAGGTAACTGTACCTATTCCCTTGTTGGAAACCAGTACATCACAGGAACCAGTTTCTGTGACGTCAAAACCAACTAGTGAGGAGGTTGATGATGATGATCATAGAACTACAGAACAAGTTACTACAGAACCTCGTAGATCAACCAGAGTAAGATCCGCACCAGAGTGGTACGGCAATCCTGTTCTGGAAGTCATGCTACTAGATCATGATGAACCTACAAACTATGAAGAAGCGATGGTGAGCCCAGATTCCGCAAAATGGCTCAAAGCCATGAAATCTGAGATGGGATCCATGTATGAGAACAAAGTATGGACTTTGATGGATTTGCCCGATGATCGGCAAGCCATAGAAAATAAATGGATCTTCAAGAGGAAGACAGAAGCTGATAGTAGTGTTACTATCTACAAAGCTAGAATTGTCGCAAAAGGTTTTCGACAAGTTCAAGGTGTTGACTACGATGAGAGTTTCTCACTCGTATCCATGCTTAAGTCTGTCCGAATCATGTTAGCAATTGCCGCATTTTATGAAATCTGGCAAACGGATAAAACAAAACTGCATTCCTTAATGGATTTATTAAAGAAGAGTTGTATATGATGCAACCAGAAGGTTTTGTCAATCCTAAAGGTGCTAACAAAATGTGCAAGCTCCAGCGATCCATCTATGGACTGGTGCAAGCATCTCGGAGTTGGAATATACGCTTTGATGAGTTGATCAAAGCATATAGTTTTATACAGACTTGCGGTGAAGCCTGTATTTACAAGAAAGTGAGTGGGAGCACTACAGCATTTCTGATAAGTATATGTAAATGACATATTGTTGATCGGAAATAATGTAGAATTATTCTGCAAAGCATAAAGGAGTGTTTGAAAGAAGTTTTTCGAAGAAGGACCTCGGTAAAGCTGCTTACATATCGAGCATCAAGATCTATAGAGATAGATCAAGACGCTTGATAAGTTTTCAATGAGTGCATACCTTGACAAGATTTTGAATTAGTTCAAAATGGAACAGTCAAAGAAAGATTTCTTTCCTGTGTTACAAGGTATGAAGTTGAGTAAAGACTCAAAACTCGACCACGGCAGAAGATAGAAACAGAATGAAAGTCATTCCCTATTCCTTGGCCATAGGTTCTATAAAGTATGCCATGCTGTGTACCAGATCTATTGTATACCCTACACTGAGTTTGGCAAGGGAGTACAATAGTGATCTAGGAGTAGATCACTGGACAGCGGTCAAATTATCCTTAGTGGAATAAGGATATGTTTCTCGATTATGGAAGTGACAAAAGGTTCGTCGTAAAGGGTTACGTCGATGCAAGTTTTGACACCGATCTGGATGACTCTAAGTCTCGATCTAGATACATATTGAAAGTGGGAGCAATTAGCTAGAGTATCTCCGTGCAGAGCATTGTAGACATAGAAAATTGCAAAATACATAACGGATCTGAATGTGGCAAACCCGTTGACTAAACTTCTCTCACAAGCAAAACATGATCACACCGTAGTACTCTTTGGGTGTTAATCACATAGCGATGTGAACTAGATTACTGAATCTAGCAAACCCTTTGGGTGTTGGTCACATGGCGATGTGAACTATGGGTGTTAATCACATGATGATGTGAACTATCGAGTTAATCACATGGTGATGTGAGTTAATCACATGGTGATGTGACCTAGATTATTGACTCTAGTGCAAGTGGAAGACTGAAGGAAATATGCCCTAGAGGCAATAATAAAGTTATTATTTATTTCCTTACATATCATGATAAATGTTTATTATTCATGCTAGAATTGTATTAACTGGAAACATAATACATGTGTGGATACATAGACAAACAGAGTGTCACTAGTATGCCTCTACTTGACTAGCTTGTTAATCAAAGATGGTTAAGTTTCCTAACCATGGACAAAGGAGTTGTCATTTGATTAACAAGGTCACATCATTAGTTGAATGATCTGATTGACATGACCCATTCCATTAGCATAGCACCCGATCGTTTAGTATGTTGCTGTTGCTTTTATCCATGACTTATACATGTTCCTTTGACTATGAGATTATGCAACTCCCGTTTGCCGGAGGAACACTTTGGGTGCTACCAAACGTCACAACGTAACTGGGTGATTATAAAGGAGTACTACAGGTGTCACCAAAGGTAGATGTTGGGTTGGCGTATTTCGAGATTAGGATTTGTCACTCCAATTGTGGGAGAGGTATCTCTGGGCCCTCTCGGTAATGCACATCACTTAAGCCTTGCAAGCATTGCAACTAATGAGTTAGTTGCGGGATGATGTATTATGGAACGAGTAAAGAGACTTGCCGGTAACGAGATTGAACTAGGTATTGGATACCGACGATCGAATCTCGGGCAAGTAACATACCGATGGACAAAGGGAACAACGTATGTTGTTATGCGGTCTGACCGATAAAGATCTTCGTAGAATATGTAGGAGCCAATATGGGCATCCAGGTCCCGCTATTGGTTATTGACCGGAGACGTGTCTCAGACATGTCTACATTGTTCTCGAACCGTAGGGTCCGCACGCTTAAGGTTTCGATGACAGTTATATAATGAGTTTATGAGTTTTGATGTACCGAAGGAGTTCGGAGTCCCGGATGAGATCGGGGACATGACGAGGAGTCTCGAAATGGTCGAGACGTAAAGATCGATATATTGGACGACTATATTCGGACATCGGAAGGGTTCTGAGTGGTTCGGGTATTTTCGGAGGTACCGGGGAGTTACGGGAATACGAGGAAGAAGCAATGGGCCTTGATGGGCCTTAGTGGGAAGGACCAGGAGGTGGCGCGCGCCCCTCCCAAGCCCAGTCCGAATTGGACAAGGGGTTTGGGGCGCGGCCCCTCTCTCCCTTCCTTCCCCTCTTCCCCTCTTTCCCCCCTTGACCTAGTTGGACTAGGAAAGGTGGAATCCTACTCCCGGTGGGAGTAGGACTCCCCTGGCGCGCCCAAACCTAGGGCCGGCCTCCTCCCTCCCTTGCTCCTTTATATACGGGGGCAGGGGGCACCCCATGGACACAGAAGTTGATCTTCGTGATCGTTCCTTAGCCGTGTGCGGTGCCCCCCTCCACCATATTCCACCTCGGTCATATTGTAGGGGTGCTTAGCCGAAGCCCTGCGACAGTAGAACATCAAGATCGTCACCACGCCGTCGTGCTGACGGAAGTCCTCCCCGACGCTTTGCTGGACCGGAGCCCGGGGATCGTCATCGAGCTGAACGTGTGCCAAGAACTCGGAGGTGCCGGAGTAACGGTGCTTGGATCGGTCGGATCGTGAAGACGTACGACTACATCAACCGCGTTGATATAACGCTTCCGCTTTAGGTCTACGAGGGTACGTAGACAACACTCTCCCCTCTCGTTGCTATGCATCACCATGATCTTGCGTGTGCGTAGGAAAATTTTGAAATTATTACGTTCCCCAACATGTATAACATTCCAAATTGAAAATTTGGGAAGTTACAAACCTACCCCCCTTAAGATGAATCTTGCCCTCGAGATTCGGGTTGGCTAGAAAATAGGTGTGGGTGGTCTTTCCGTAGGTCTTCCTCTCGCTCCCAGGTGGCTTCATCCTCGGTATGGTGGCTCCACTGAACTTTGCAAAACTTGATAACCTTGCTGCGTGTAACTCGACTGACAAACTCAAGAATCTTGACAGGTTTCTCCTCGTAGGTCAAATCACTATCCAACTGAATTGCTTCCAGAGGCACTGTATCTCTTAGAGGAATGTCGGCCATCTCAGCAAGGCACTTCTGGAACTGGGAAACGTGAAACACATCATGAACTCCTGGCCGTCCTTCGGGTAACTCCAACTTGTAGGCCACTTCTCCCATATGTTCCAAAACTCGGTATGGTCCTACAAATCTCGGGGCTAACTTTCCCTTAACTCCAAAATGTTTAACTCCTCGGAGAGGTGACACATGAAGATATGCTCTGTCTCTGATTTCATAGACTACCTCCTTGCGTTTTGAATCTGCGTAACTCTTCTGCCTGGATTAAGCTACTTTAGTCTGTCGCGTATCAACTTAACCTTCTCTTCTGACTCTTTGATCAAATCTGGTCCAAACAACTGACGGTCTCCAACTTCATCCCACATTAACGGTGTCTTGCACCTCCTTCCATACAAGGCTTCGAAAGGTGCCATCTTCCGACTGGCTTGGTAACTGTTGTTGTATGAGAACTCCGCGTAAGGCAAATTATCATCCCAACTAAGTTCGTAATCTAGCGCACAAGATCTCAACATGTCCTCCAGAATCTGATTTACTCTCTCAGTCTATCCATCTGTCTGCGGATGAAAGGCTGTACTGAATTCTAGCCTGGTACCCAAAGTCTGGTGCAGTTGATGCCAAAATTTCGAAGTAAACTGAGTCCCTCTATCAAATACGATGGTCCTCAGAACTCCATGCAGACATACGATCCTGGTCATATATATCTTGGCTAATTTCGCACTCGTATAGGTGGTCTTCACTGGGATAAAGTGAGCTACTTTGGTCAAACGATCAACTACTACCCAGATAGAATCATATCCCGACCGTGTCTTGGGTAATCCGGTGATGAAATCCATGCCAAGCTTATCCCACTTCCATTCGGGTATCGGCATAGGCTGCAGTAATCCTGCTGGCTTCTGATGCTCTACCTTCACAATATCCTTCTTCATACCAGTCCACCAGAAATGCTCCTTTAAATCCAAATACATCTTGGTGTTTCCGGGGTGTATTGAGTATGGCGAGTCATGGGCCTCCTGAAGTATTAACTTCCTGATCTCTTCATTATTGGGTACATAAACACGGTCCTCAAACCATAAAGTGTCATGCTCATCCTCACGAAAACCTTTGGCTTTTCCTTCACTCATCTTCTCTTTTATCTCAGCAATCTCCTTATCATCCTTTTGAGCTTCTCGAATCTTTCCCAATAATGTTAACTAAACCTCCATCGCTGCAACAAAACCTCTAGGGACTATCTCCAAGCGAAGCTCCCTGAGATCTTCGACTAACTCCTTTGGTAACCCTCCGCTTACGAGGGTATTGGCATAACTCTTTCGGCTCAAAGCATCTGCTACGACATTGGCCTTTCCTAGGTGATAATGCAACTTCATCTTATAAGCTCCAACCATCTCCTTTGCCTGAGATTCAGCTCCTTTTGTGTGAAAATGTACTTCAAACTCTTGTGATCCGTGTACACATCACAGTGGTTTCCAATAAGAAAGTGTCTCCAGGTCTTGAGTGCATGAACTACAGCTGCTAACTCCAAATCATGCGTGGCATAATTCAACTCATGCGGTCGAAGCTGACGTGAGGCATATGAAACAACTCTTCCGTCTTGCATAAGTACACCTCCAAGTCCTAGGCGAGAAGCATCGCAATACACTTGGAAATCCTTGCGTATATCTGGCAGAATCAACACTGGGGCTGTAACCAAACGTTTCTTCAGCTCCTGAAAACTTGCCTCACATTCATCTGTCCATTTGAACTTAGTGTCCTTCTTCAACAACTCCATCATAGGCTTCGCAATCTTGGAAAACTTCTCAATGAATCTTCGATAATATCCCACGAGTCCAAGAAAACTGCGAATCTCCCCTACTGAGGTGGGTGCTAGCCAATCAGTGGCAGACTGAACCTTGGTGGGATCTACTGCTATACCTTCCCCTGATATAACATGTCCAAGAAATCCAACTTCCTTCAACCAAAACTCACATTTGTTGAATTTGGCATAAAGCTAATGTTCCATGAGCTTCTCGAGAACTAAAGCAAATGCTCCTTGTGTTCCTCTTCGTTCTTCGAGTATACCAAAATATCATCAATGAACACCACGACAAACTTGTCCAAGAACTCCATGAACACCTTATTCATCATACTCATGAAATAGGCAGGGGCATTCGTCAATCCAAATGACATAATCGTATACTCATATAGCCCGTACCTTGTGGTGAAGGCTGTCTTAGGTATATCCTGTTCTCGGATCTTCAGCTGGTGGTATCCTGATCGCAGATCGATCTTGGAAAATACTTTAGCTCCTTGCAGTTGGTCAAACAAATCATTGATCATCGGTAGTGGGTACTTGTTCTTGATCGTCACTTCATTCAATGCACGATAATCAACAACCATTCTCAAAGATCCATCCTTCTTCTCAACCAAGAGCATTGGGGCTCCCCACGGTGATGAACTTCGTCGAATGTAACCTTTCTCCAATAACTCCTTAATCTGCTTATTAATTTCCTCCAGATCATTTTCGGGCATCCGGTATGGTCTCTTTGATATTGGTCCGGTGCCTGGCAATAGCTCTATCAAAAACTCAATGTCTCGATCCGGCTGCGTGCCTGGTAGTTCCTCTAGAAATACATCGGGATAATCCTTCACTACATGCACTTCCTCCTGAACAACTCCTGAGAGGGAATTTACTTGGGTCCTCCTTGGCGCATGCCTGGATACATACTTAATCATTTTTCCCTCCAGGGTGGTGAGCAGAATTGGCTTACTGGCGCAATCGATGTTTCCCCCATACATTGATAGCCAATCCATGCCTAGTATCACATCCAATCCTTGTGACTGCAGAATTATTAGGTCAGAGGGGAAAACATGCCTACCGATGGTCAATGGCATCTGAAAACATCCTTGGCTTGCCATATACTCTGCTCCTGGCGAGCTTACTAACATAGGTGTCCTAAGAACTTTGGTGGGCAACTTATACTTATCCAGAAATCCCCTTGATATGTATGAATGCGATGCACCAGTATAAAAAACAACGATTGCAGTAAATGACTTAACCAAAAACTTACCTATAACCGCATCTGGCTGCTCTTCAACCTCCTCCATGTTAACGTGGTTCACTTCTCCCCTGTTGAAAGGGTTGGGCTTCTTCCCAGAGCTTCCATTGCCATTTCCATTCTTGGCTTCATAACACTCGGTGGCGTAGTGTCCAGTCTTCCCGCACTTGAAATAAGTAATGTGACTTAGACCCTTCTTGGCGGGCGTTGCTGGGTTGGAACGGTTCTGGCTGCTGCTTCCTCCATTCCCATTCCCATTCATGGGGTCACTATGGTTATCCGAACTTCCTCCATTGTGAGTGTGGCCTCCATGGTTGTGGTGAGTGTGTCTTCCCGAGTTCGGCGTAAAACGGGGTCTCTGTTGAGCTCCTGAATTGTACTTCCCTTGTCCATACTTCCTTTTGCGGCTCTCTATCTGCTGCCGCTTCCCTTCAATCATAAGAGCCCTGTCTACCAACTCCTGGTAGTCAGTAAATGTTGCTACCATCAACTACATGCTCATCTCATCATTCAGCCCTTCCATAAACTTCTCCTGCTTCACGACGTCTGTGGCCACATCATCTGGGGCATAGCGAGCTAACTTACTGAACTCATCCACGTACTGCCCCACAGTACGATTTCCCTGGCGCAAGTTGTGAAACTCACGCTTCTTCATGCTCATAGCTCCAGTTGAGACATGTGCAGTGCGGAACGATTGCTGAAACTGATCCCAAGTGACATTGGCTATAGGGAAAGTGGTCGTGTAATTCTCCCCCCATGAGGCTGCGGGTCCATCCAATTGATGTGCGGCAGAGTGCACCTTCTCAGCATCTGTGCAACCTGCGGTGGTCAACTCCCTTCCAATCCTGTGTAGCCAGTCATCAGCAACTATCGGCTCGGTGCTACAGGAAAACACCGGCGGATTCAACCTCAGAAAACGGGCTAAGTTATCAACTGGAGGTGGTGGCGGTGGGTTGTTGTTGTTGTTGTTGTTGTTGTTGTTGTTGTTGTTGTTGTTGTTGTTGTTGTTGCTGTTGTTGTTGCTGTTGTTGTTGCTGTTGTTGTTGCTGTTGTTGTTGCTGTTGTTGCTGCTGTTGTTGCTGCTGTTGTTGCTGCTGCTGTTGCTGCTGCTGTTGCTGCTGTTGTTGCTGCTGCTGTTGCTGCTGCTGTTGCTGTTGCTGTTGTTGCTGTTGCTGTTGCTGTTGTTGTTGCTGTTGTTGTTGGTGTTGTTGTTGTTGTTGTTGTTGTTGTTGTTGTTGTTGTTGTTGTTGTTGTTGTTGTTGTTGTTGTTGTTGTTGTTGTTGTTGTTGTTGTTGTTGTTGTTGTTGTTGTTGTTGTTGTTGTTGTTGTTGTTGTTGTTGTTGTTGTTGTTGTTGTTGTTGTTGTTGTTGTTGTTGTTGTTGTTGTTGTTGTTGTTGTTGTTGCCTTGGTTCTGGACTAGTAGCTGCATCAAGGCATTCTGCTGTTGGATCAACTGAGTGAGCTCTGGTGGGAAGACAGATCCGGGGTCACGTCTCGGAGGCATCTGACGGGTTTAGAGGGTGAGATTAGAATAGAATGAGGTCTAGTGAGAAAGCACTACCCATATGCACATGAGACAAACACATTCATATCACACCATCAGTTCAAACAAGGGCATACAATCGATCTAACTCCCGTTACATGATACTCAGACTACTACTATATACATGGGGGAATACTACTACTGATGTGGTGGTCATCTAGAAATTTTTATCGGTGGAAGACTCCATGATATCTGCTCCAGCTTCATCTTCATAATCATCATCACTACTGTCGGGGTTGGAGTCAGTGTTGTCGATGATGATGTAGTCTTCTGAATGAATGTCCTCGGGATGGTCGTCATCTCCTCCTGGCGCAGGGTCTCCCATGAACACTCCTAGCTTCCTCGTCAGGTCGTCATTCTTCTCCACTAGTATTGCGATTTCCTCCTCATATCCGTCGCGTGTAGACTTGAGTTCTTCTTCAAGCTCCATGTTCCTGGTCATCACCTTCTTTACATCTATCATGCTTCTGCACATTTGGTTCTCCTGGCGACGAATGTGCTGGTTTAACTCATGGATGAAAGCTGCAATGGACTTGTTCCTCCTGGTGCTGATCATCTCCCATTGCTCATCTCGGCGCCCACATATCTGGTAGATGGTGTCCTTAAGATCCTTGTGATAGACTTCGCCGATGCGTCCCATGGCGACGTGGGCTGCCATGCTCTTTCCTAGACTCCAGATTGGTGCATCAGAGGAAAAGTCTATGGGCTCAGTGACTGGCGTGAATGTCCTTCCTGGAACTTGAACTCGAATCATCCAACGCTTCTCTTCTGGTAAAGTGGCGGTGTAGGTCCCGGTGAAGCTTGGTATTCCGATGTTCAGGTACCTAGTGACTTCCTTCAAGTGTCGTCCGAAAGGTGTGTCTTCATCTGGTTGCGCAAACTTGTTCCTTGAGTCCGCCATCTATAGAGTGGAAAATGGAGAGGAGTCAGAAATGAGTAGAGAAGAGTGACCTATGGGTTATCTTAGTGGTAGTGTCCTACAATCAGCGTGTGCTCTGATACCATATTGTAGCGATCCGACCTCAAACGGTCAAATCTCTGTGCATAAGTGTCATCCCTGGATCGGTAATGCTGACACATGATACGTATCCAACGTATGAATAATTTTTGATTGTTCCATGCTATTATATTATCCGTTTTGGATGTTTAATGGGATATACTATACACTTTTATATTATTTTTGGTACTAACCTATTAACCCAAGGCCCAGTGCAAATTGCTGTTTTTTTGCCTATTTCAGTGTTTCGCAGAAAAGGAATATCAAACAGAGTCCAAACGGAATGAAACCTTTGGGAGCGTGATTTTTGGAACAAATGTGATCCAGAGGACTTGGAGTGGACGTCAAGAAATCAACGAGGAGGCCACGAGGCAGGGAGGCGCGCCTCCACCCTTGTGGGCTCCTCGTGGCTCGACCGACCTACTTCTTCCACCTATATATACCCATGTACCCTGAAACCAACCAGGAGCACCACGAAACCCTATTTCCACCACGGCAACCTTCTGTACCCGTGAGATCCCATGTTGGGGCCTTTTCCGGCGCTCCGCTGGAGGGGGAATCGATCATGGAGGGCTTCTACATCAACACCATAGCCTCTCCGATGATGTGTGAGTAGTTTACCACAGACCTTCAGGTCCATAGTTTTTAGCTAGATGGCTTCTTCTCTCTCTTTGGATCTCAATACAAAGTTCTCCTCGATCTTCTTGGAGATCTATTCGATGTAACTCTTTTTGCAGTGTGGTTGTGGAGATCCGATGAATTGTGGGTTTATGATCAAGATTATCTATGAACAATATTTGAATCTTCTCTGAATTCTTTTATGTATGATTGGTTATCTTTGCAAGTCTCTTCGAATTATCAGTTTGGTTTGGCCTTCTATTTTGATCTTTCTTGCAATGGGAGAAGTGCTTAGCTTTGGGTTCAATCTTGCGTTGCTCGATCCCAGTGACAGTAGGGGAAACGACACGTATTGTATTATTGCCATCGAGGATAAACAGATGGGGTTTATATCATATTGCTTGAGTTTATCCCTCTACATCATGTCATCTTGCCTAATGCGTTACTTTGTTCTTATGAACTTAATACTCTAGATGCATGCTGGAAAGCGGTCGATGTGTGGAGTAATAGTAGTAGATGCAGACATGAGTCGATCTACTTGTCACGGACGTGATGCCTATATGCATGATCATGCCTAGATATTCTCATAATTATGCACTTTTCTATCAATTGCTCGACAGTAATTTGTTCACCCACCGTAATACTTATGCTATCTTGAGAGAAGCCACTAGTGAAACCTATGGCCCCCGGGTCTATTTTCCATCATATAAGTTTCCAATCTATTTTTACTTCGCAATCTTTACTTACAGTCTTTATCATAAAAATACCAAAAATATTATAATCTCTATCAGATCTCACTTTTGCAAGTAGCCGTGAAGGGATTGTCAACCCCTTTCGCATTGGTTGCAAGGTTCTTATTTGTTTGTGTAGGTACGAGGGACTTGCGTGTGGCCTCCTACTGGATTGATACCTTGGTTCTCAAAAACTGAGGGAAATACTTACGCTACTTTGCTGCATCACCCTTTCCTCTTCAAGGGAAAACCAATGCATGCTAAAGAGGTAGCAAGAAGGATTTCTGGCGCTGTTAGGGAGTCTACGCACAAGTCAGGACATACCAAGTACCCATCACAAACTCTTATCCCTCGCATTACATTATTTGCCATTTGCCTCTCGTTTTCCTCTCCCCCACTTCACCCTTGCCGTTTTATTCGCCCTCTCTTTCCATTCGCCTCTTTTTCGCTTGTTTCTTGTTTGCTCGTGTGTTGGATTGCTTGCTTGTCACGATGACTCAAGATAATACTAAATTGTGTGACTTTGCCAATACCAACAACAATGATTTTTTTAGCACTCCGATTGCTCCTCTTACGGATGCTGAATCTTGTGAAATTAATGCAGCTTTACTGAATATTGTCATGAAATATCAATTCGCCGGCCTTCCTAGTGAAGATGCCGCTACCCATCTAAACAACTTTGTTGATTTGTGTGATATGCAAAAGAAGAAAGATGTGGATAATGATATTGTTGAATTGAAGCTATTTCCTTTTTCGCTTAGAGATCGCGCTAAAACTTGGTTTTCGTCTTTGCCTAAAAATAGTATTGGTTCTTGGAATAAGTGCAAAGATGCTTTTATCTCTAAGTATTTTCCTCCCGCTAAGATCATCTATCTTAGAAACGATATTATGAATTTTAAGCAACTTGATCATTAACATGTTGCACAATCTTGGGAGAGGATGAAATTAATGATACGTAATTGCCCTACACATGGTTTGAACTTATGGATGATTATACAAAAAAATATGCCGGATTGAATTTTGCTTCTAGAAATCTTTTAGATTCGGCCGTGGGAGGCACTTATATGGAAATCACTTTAGGAGAAGCTACTAAACTCCTAGATAATATTATGGTTAATTATTCTCAATGGCACACTGAAAGATCTACTAGTAACAAGGTGCATGCAATTGAAGAGATTAATGTTTTGAGTGGAAAGATGGATGAACTTATGAAATTGTTTGCTAATAAGAGTGTTTCTTCTGATCCCAATGATATGCCTTTGTCTACTTTGATTGAGAATAATAATGAATCTATGGATGTGAATTTTGTTGGTAGGAACAATTTTGGTAACAACGCTACTGGAGGAAACTTTAACCCTAGGCCATATCCTAGTAATTCCTCTAATAATTATGGTAATTCCTACAACAACTCTTATGGAAATTTTAATAAGATGCCCTATGATTTTGAGACTAGTGTTAAAGAATTTATGATTTCTCAAAAGAATTTCAATGCTTTGCTTGAAGAAAAATTGCCTAAGATTGATTAGTTGGCTAGAAACATGGATAAAGTTTCTCTTGATGTTGATTCTTTGAAACTTAGATTTATTCCACCTAAGCATGATATCAATGAGTCTCTCAAAGCCATGAGAATTTCCATTGATGAGTGCAAGGAAAGAACCGCTAGGATGCGTGCTAAGAAAGATTGCTTTGTAAAAGCGTGTTCTTCTAGTTTTCATGATAATAAGGATGAAGATCTAAAATTAATTCATGTGTACCCTATTAAATCTTTGTTTTGCAATATGAATCTTGATAATGATGGGACTGGAGATGAGTCAACTTTAGTTAAAAGGCATCCCAATGATTCAGAGTTTTTAGATCTTGATGCAAAAATTGGTAAAAGTGGGATTGAAGAGGTTAAAACTTTACATAGAAATGAACCCACTATTTTGGATTTCAAGTAATTTAATTATGATAATTGTTCTTTAATAGATTGTATTTCCTTGTTGCAATCCTTGCTAAATTCTCTGCATGCTTATAGTCAAAATAAGGCTTTTACTAAACGTATCGTTGATGCTTTAATGCAATCTTATGAAGAAAAGCTTGAGTTGGAAGTTTCTATCCCTAGAAAACTTTGTGATGAGTGGGAACCTACTATTAAAATTTAAATTAAATATCATTAATGCTATGCTTTGTGTGATTTAGGTGCTAGTGTTTCCATGATACCAAAAACTTTGTGTGATATTAGGTTTCAGTGAATTTGATGATTGTTCTTTAAACTTGCACCTTGCGGATTCCACCATTAAGAAACCTATGGGAAGAATTAATGTTGTTCTTATTGTTTCAAATAGCAATTATGTGCCCGTAGATTTCATTGTCCTTGATATAGATTGCAATCCTTCATGTCCTATTATTCTTGGTAGACCTTTCCTTAGAACGATTGGTGCAATTATTGATATGAAAGAAGGGAATATTAGATTCCAATTTCCGTTAAGGAAAGGCATGTAACACTTTCCTAGAAATAAAATAATATTAATTTATGAATCTATTATGAGAGCTACTTATGGATTGCAGGCCAAACATGACAATACCTAGACCTTGCCTTTATGCCTAGCTAGGGGCGTTAAACGATAGCGCTTGTTGGGAGCCAACCCAATTTTATTTTTGTTTCTTGCTTTCTGGTTCTTTTTAGTAATAAATATTTCATATAGCTTCTGTTTAGATGTGGTTTTATGTTTTAATTAGTGTTTGTGCCAAGTAGAACCTTTGGGAAGACTTGGGTGAAGTCTTTTTGATCTTGCTGTAAAAAACAGAAACTTTAGCGCTCATGAGATTAGCTACAACTTTTTACTGGAGAGTGATATTTAGTTGATTATTTTTGCAGATGATTAATAGATAAATTCGTCAAGTCCAGAAATTTATTTTAGAATTTTTGGAGTTCCAAAAGTATGCGTTTGATACAGATTACTACAGACTGTTCAGTTTTTGACAGATTCTTTTTTCGTGTGTTGTTTGCTTATTTTGATGAATCTATGGCTAGTATCGGAGGTTATGAACCATAGAGAAGTTGTAATACAGTAGTTTTAACACCAATATAAATAAATAATGAGTTCATTTCAATATTGAAGTGATGTTTTGTTTTCTTTCGCTAACGGAGCTCATGAGATTTTCTGTTAAGTTTTGTGTTGTGAAGTTTTCAAGTGTTGGGTAAAGATTTGATGGATTATGGAACAAAGAGTGGAAAGAGCCTAATATTGGGGATGCCCAAGGCACCCCAAGGTAAAATCCAAGGACAACCAAAAATCCTAAGCTTGGGGATGCCCCGGAAGACATCCCCTCTTTCGTCTTCGTCCATTGGTGACTTTACTTGGAGCTATATTTTTATTCACCACATGATATGTGTGTTGCCTGGAGCGTCTTGTATGATTCGAGTCTTTGCTTTTTAGTTCACCACAATCATCCTGGCTGTACATACCTTTTGGTAGAGACACACATTAATCGAAGTTTATTAGAATACTCTATGTGCTTCACTTATATCTTTTGAGCTAGATAATTTTGCTCTAGTGCTTCACTTATATCTTTTAGAGCACGGCGGTGGTTTTATTTTATACAAATTATTGATCTCTCATGCTTCACTTATATTATTTTGAGAGTCCTTTAGAACAGCATGGTAATTTGCTTTGGCTATAAAATTAGTCCTAATATGATAGGCATCCAAGATGGATATAATTAAAACTTCCATATAAGTGCATTGAATACTAGGAGAAGTTTGATACTTGATGATTGTTTTGAGATATGGAGATAGTGATATTAAAGATGTGCTAGTTGAGTAGTTATGAATTTGAGAAACACTTGTGTTGTTGTTTGCAAGTCCCGTAGCATGCAAGTATGGTAAACGTTGTGTAACAAATTTGAAACAGGAGGTGTTCTTTGATTGTCATCCTTATGAGTGGCGGTCGGGGACGAGCGATGGTATTTTCCTACCAATCTATCCCCCTAGGAGCATGCGCGTAGTACTTGATTTTTGATGACTTCTAAATTTTTGCAATAAGCATATGAGTTCTTTTGACTAATGTTGAGTCCATGGATTATACGCACTTTTACCTTTCCGCCATTTGCTAGCCTCTTCGGTACCGTGCATTGCTCTTTCTCACCTTGAGAGTTGGTGCAAACTTCACCGGTGCATCCAAACCCCGTGATACGATACGCTCTATCACACATAAACCTCCTTATATCTTCCTCAAAACAGCCACCATACCTACCTATTATGGCATTTCCATAGCCATTCCGAGATATATTGCCATGAAACTTTCCACCGTTCTGTTTATTATGACACGCTTCATCATTGTCATATTGCCTTGCATGATCATGTAGTTGACATCGTATTTGTGGCAAAGCCACCATGCATATTATTTCATACATGTCACTCTTGATTCATTGCCCACCCCGGTACACCGCCGGAGGCATTCATATAGGGTCATATTTTGTTCTAGTATTGAGTTGTAATCATTGAGTTGTAAATAAATACAAGTGTGATGATCATAATTAATAGAGCATTGTCCCAAATAAAAAAGAGAGAAAGGCCAAAAAAAGAAGGCCCCAAAAAAAAGAAAAAAAGAGAAAGAGAAATAAAAAGGGACAATGCTACTATCCTTTTTTCACACTTGTGCTTCAAAGTAGCACCATGATCTTTATGATAAAGAGTCTCTTGTTTTGTCACTTTCATATACTAGTGGGAATTTTTCATTATAGAACTTGGCTTGTATATTCCAACAATGGACTTCCTCAAATGCCTTAGGTCTTCATGAGCAAGCAAGTTGGATGCACACCCACTTAGTTTCTTTTGTTGAGCTTTCATACATTTATAGCTCTAGTGCATCCGTTGCTTGGCAATCCCTACTCCTTGCATTGACATCAATTGATGGGAATCTCCCTAGCCCGTTGATTAGCCGTGTCAATGTGAGACTTTCTCCTTTTTTGTCTTCTCCACACAACCCCCATCATCATATTCTATTCCACCCATAGTGCTATATCCATGGCTCACGCTCATGTATTGCGTGAAAGTTAAAAAAAGTTTGAGATTACTAAAGTATGAAACAATTGCTTGGCTTGTCATCGGGGTTGTGCAAGATGAGAGCATCTTGTGTGACGAAAATGAAGCATGGCCAAACTATATGATTTTGTAGGGATGAGCTTTCTTTGGATATGTTATTTTGAGAAGACATAATTGCTCGGTTAGTATGCTTGAAGTATTATTATTTTTATATCAATATTAAACTTTTGTCTTGAATCTTTCGGATCTGAACATTCTACATCAAAAATTCTGTTTTTATCATTTACCTACTCGAGGACGAGTAGGAATTAAGCTTGGGGATGTTTGATACGTCTCCAACGTATCTACAATTTTTGATTGTTCCATGCTATTATATTATTCGTTTTGGATGTTTAATGGGCTTTACTATACACTTTTATATTATTTTTGGGACTAACCTATTAACCCAAGGCCCAGTGCAAATTGCTGTTTTTTTGCCTATTTCAGTGTTTCGCAGAAAAGGAATATCAAATGGAGTCCAAACGGAATGAAATCTTCGGGAACGTGATTTTTGGAACAAACGTGATCCAGAGGACTTAGAGTGGACGTCAAGAAATCAAGGAGGCCACCAGGTAGGGAGGCGCGCCCCCCACGCTCATGGGCCCCTCGTGGCTCCACCAACCTATTTCTTCCTCCTATATATACCCATGTACCCGTAACCAACCAGGAGCACCATGAAATCCTATTTCCATCGCCGCAACCTTCTGTACCCGTGAGATCCCATCTTGGGGCCTTTTCTGGCGCGTCGCCGAAGGGGGAATCGATCATGGAGGGCTTCTACATCAACATCATAGCTTCTCCGATGATGTGTGAGTAGTTTACCATAGACCTTCGGGTGCATAGTTTTTAGCTAGATGGCTTCTTCTCTCTCTTTGGATCTCAATACAAAGTTCTCCTCGATCTTCTTGGAGATCTATTTGATGTAACTCTTTTTGCAGTGTGGTTGTCGAGATCCGATGAATTGTGGGTTTATGACAATGATTATCTATGAACAACATTTGAATCTTCTCTGAATTCTTTTATGTATGATTGGTTATCTTTGCAAGTCTCTTCGAATTATCTGTTTGGTTTGGCCTTCTAGATTGATCTTTCTTGCAATGGGAGAAGTGCTTAGCTTTGGGTTCAATCTTGCTTTGCTCGATCCTAGTGACAGTAGGGGAAACGACACGTATTGTATTGTTGCCATCGAGGATAAAAAGATGGGGTTTATATCATATTGCTTGAGTTAATCCCTCTACATCATGTCATCTTGCCTAATGCGTTACTCTGTTCTTATGAACTTAATACTCTAGATGCATGCTGGAAAGCGGTCGATGTGTGGAGTAATAGTAGTAGATGCAGGCATGAGTCGGTCTACTTGTCACGGACGTGATGCCTATATACATGATCATGCCTAGATATTCTCATAATTATGCACTTTTCTATCAATTGCTCGACAGTAATTTGTTCACCCACCGTAATACTTATGCTATCTTGAGAGAAGCCACTAGTGAAGCCACTAGTGAGACCGAATTGATTAGGGTTTCTTGCAATGGCTATGTCAAGTGAACTTAGTGGTGCCGGATAGATCAAATCAGTGGGGCCGAGTTTGACTTTAGGTTTGGGACATATTTGGAATGGAGAAAGTGGTGAGGGCTTTGGAGCATATCACTAAGCACTTTGAGCAAGCAAGCCATTAAGCAACACCTCATCCCCTTTTAATAGTATTGGCTTTTCCTATGGACTCAGTGTGATCTTGGACCACTAAAATGAAAATGTAGAGTCTTGAGCTTTTGCCAATGTTTTTCCTTAGCATCTTGAAGGGGTTCCAAATCCTCTTGTCCTACCACTCCACTGTTGAACTCATCTGAAATATACTAGATAAAAGTATTACTCGAACAAGAGATATGTTGACATTAATTACCAAAATCACCCAGGGAGCACTTGTGCCTTCAATCTCCCCCTTTTTGGTAATTGATGACAACATACACCAAAGCTTTAGATAAAGATATAAGGAATAGCAGGTAAAGCTTTGGAAAGACATGTAACATGCATAGGCTCCCCCTACATGTATGCAATCATGTGAATATGGAATATAAGAGAATGTGAATGCATAATCATGATAGAGCAAGCAACGAGTTACATGTATCTTGGCTATATGCATCAGAGCAAATGATGTGAGTATAGGAAATGTACCTCCATGTCCATGAGTCCTTGCAAACAATATGTACATCAGCAAGAGATCATCATGCACATGAGTGTGATGCATATACTTACCTTGTGGTCATGAGCTGTATTTGGAAGAGATGAACTTGAGTAAACAAGGTTAGATAACACAGGAATATCTCGAGCAAGAACAGTAAAACACAAGAGTACCAAGATTGGGATGACATGTAGAGTGTGAGTACTAGGTACTCTATTTGGATATAGACATGTCCCCAAAAAGTAAAGATATGCAATGAATTCAAGGAAATTTTCTTCCCTTGGAACTGAGCTCTCTCCCCCTGAATATGATATTGGGTAATGGGAGAAGATAGGGAAAAGAAAATCAGACCAAAACAAGAAAATCAGAGCAAAACAATCATAACACATACTAACATTTCTTTCCCCTCTTGAAGAGATGTGACTTCTCTCCTCTATGGATGATAAGCATATGGAGAAGCTTAAGGTGTGCATTCTCTATTATGTGATAAGCTTTGATGTGCTCTCTCTCTCCCCTTTGACATCAATTTCCAAGAAGGGGTCTTCTGTAGCATGAGTCAAGTAGGTTTGATCCTTGAGTCACATTGCAAAGCAACATGTAATGTAAGATGCTGGTAGAGGACAAGAGTCATTGAGTGGAGCTAGAACAAATATGCAGGATGCAAATGGAAAAGTGTTTTCTCAGCGTTGAAATCGGTAACACCAAGTATTTTTATTCATTAGCACCGAGGTGGTTCGGTTTAGTCGAAAGAAACAAACCGGTGAGTCTGAGTTCAACACAGAGAGAAAACAATTGTCATCTCAGCTCACTTAGGCAAATAAGATCTCACAAAGATTTGCAAGGAATTAACTGAAGGATTTGCAATGAATTGGATGGAGGGAATGCAGAACATAACAAAGAAAAGAAAAGAAATCTAGATGCAATTTTTTTGATTAAAGGGAAACTCACATGCAAGAAACAAATGCAAGAACACAGAAAAACACTAGAGAATGATAACCCACAAGTATATGGGATCGCAACCGTTTTCAATAAGTAAGAGTGTCGAGCCCAACGAGGAGCTAAAGGTAGAATAAATATTCCCTCAAGTTCTATCAACCACTGATACAACTCTAAGCACGCTTAACGTTTACTTTACCTAGAACAAGTATGAAACTAGAAGTACTTTGTAGGTGTTTTTGGATAGGTTTGTAAGATAATAAAGAGCACGTAAATAAAAGCTAGGGGCTGTTTAGGTAAAGAAGCAATAAAGTAAATATAGTGAGTGTGGAAAAGTGGTGGTAGGAGTTGCGAAATTTTCCCTTAAGCAATTGACTACTTTACTAGACCGATAGCAAGTTTTATGTGGGAGAGGCCACTGCTAGCATGTCACCCCTTACTTGGAATTCTATCCACTTATGATTGGAACTATTAGCAAGCATCCACAACTACTAACGTTCATTAAGGTAAAACCCAACCATAGCATTAAGATATATTGGTCCCCCTTCAATCCCGTATGCATCAATTTCTATGCTAGGTTGAAGCTTCTGTCACTCTTGCCCTCCAATACATAGTCCTATTAGCATACAACTAACCCTATGGTGTGATCCACGCGCGCGCTCATATGATGGGCACCAAAGGACAACAACATAACCACAAGCAAATTAAATCAATCATAGCAATTCATCAACCACCGATAGGACAACAAAAATCCACTCAGACATCATAGGATGGCAACACATCATTGGATACTAATATGAAGCATAAAGCACCATGTTCAAGTAGAGGCTGCAATGGGTTGTGGGAGAGTGGACCGCCGTAGATAGAGGGGGGAAGGTGATGGAAATGTTGGTGAAGATGGCAGAGGTGTTGGTGAAGATCATGGTGATGATGATGGTGGCCACGACAACGTTCCGGCGCCACCGAAAGAGAGGTGGAGAGGGGACCCCTTCTTCTTCTTCTTCCTTGACCTCCTTCCTAGATGGGAGAAGGGTTTCCCCTCTGGTCCTTGGCCTCCATGGCATGGGAGGGGCGAGAGCCCCTCCAAGATTGGATCTGTCTATCTGTCTCTCTTTGTTTCTGCGTTCTCGTCTGTTCTCCTTTCACCGTTTCGTATATATATGGAGATCCGTAACTCCGATTGGATTGAAACCTTCACCCGGATTTTTCTCCGAAAATTAGCTTTCTTGCGGCAAAATAATAGCAGCAACCACCTTACGAGGGGCCCACGAGGGTCAGGGGCGCGCCCAGGGGGTGGGGCGCGCCCCCTGCCTCGTGCCCCCCTCGGGCACCGTCTCGCGTTGATTCTTCTTCCCATATTCTCCAAATATTCCAAAAATATTCTTCGTCCGTTTTTATCCCGTTTGGACTCCGTTTGATACGCGAAACATAAAACATGCAACAAACAGGAACTGGCACTGGATCAATATGTTAGTCCTAAAAATAGAATAAAAAGTTGCCAAAGTATATGGAAGTTGTAGAATATTGGCATGGAACAAGCAAAAATTATAGATACGACGGAGATGTATCAACATCCCCAAGCTTAATTCCTGCTCATCCTCGAGTAGGTAAATGATAAAAAAGATTATTTTTGATGTGGAATGCTACCTAGCATAATCTTGATCACATAATCTAATCATGGCATGAATATTAGGACACGAGTGATTCAAAGCAATAGGCTATCATTTGACATAAAAACAATAATACTTCAAGCCTACTAATAAAGCAATCATGTCTTTTTAAAATAACATGGACAAATAAAGTTATCCCTACAAAATCATATAGTCTGGCTATGCTCCATCTTCACCACAAAAGCATTCAAATCATGCACAACCCCGATGACAAGCCGAGCAATTGGTTCATACTTTTTAACGCGCTTAAGCTTTTTCAACCCTCACGCAATACATGAGCGCAAGCCATGGACATAGCACTATGGGTGGAATAGGATATGATAATGGAGGTTGTGTGGAGAAGACAAAAAAGGAGAAAGTATCACATCGACGCGGCTAATAAACGGGCTATGGAGATTCCCATCAATTGATGTCAATGTGAGGAGTAGGGATTGCCATGCAACGGATGCACTAGAGCTATAAGTGTATGGAAGCTCAAACTGGAAACTAAGTGGGTGTGCATCCAACTTGCCTGCTCATGAAGACCTCGGGCATTTGAGGAAGCCCATCATCAGAATATACAAGCCAAGTTCTATAATGAAAATTCCCACTAGTATATAAAAGTGATAACTCAAGAGACTCTCTATATGAAGAACATGGTGCTACTTTGAAGCACAAGTGTGGTAAATGGATAGTAACACTGCCCCTTTTTATTTTTTTATTTTTTGCGGGCTTCTTTGGCCCCCCTTTTTTTATTTAGGCTTCTTTGGCCTCTCTCTCTTTTTTGGGGGCAATGCTCTAATAATGATGATCATCACACTTTTATTTACTTACAACTCAATACTAGAACAAAGATATGGCTCTATATGAATGCCTCCGGCAGTGTATCGGGATGTGCAATGATCTAGCGTAGCAATGATATCAAAAAGCGGGCAAGCCATGAAAACATCATGCTAGCTATCTTACGATCATGCAAAGCAATATGACAGTAAATACTCAAGTCATGTATATGATGATCATGGAAGTTGCATGGCAATATATCTCGGAATTATGGAAATGCCATGATAGGTAGGTATGGTGGTTGTTTTGAGGAAGATATAAGGAGGTTTATGTGTGGTAGAGCGTATCGTATCACGGGGTTTGGATGCACCGGCGAAGTTTGCACCAACTCTCGAGGTGAGAAAGGGCAATGCATGGTACCGAAGAGGCTAGCAATGATGGAAGGGTAAGAGTGCGTATAATCCACGGACTCACATTAGTCATAAAGAACTCATATACTTATTGCAAAAGTTTATTATCCCTCGAAGCAAAGTACTACTACGCATGCCCCTAGGGGGTAGGTTGGTAGGAAAAGACCATCGCTCGTCCCCGACCGCCACTCATAAGGAAGACAATCAGTAAATACCTCATGCTCCGACTTTGTTACATAACAGTTCACCATACGTGCATGCTACGGGAATCACAAACCTCAACACAAGTATTTCTACTAATCCACAACTACCCACTAGCATGACTCTAATATCACCATATTTATATCACAAAACTATTGCAAGTAATCAAACATATCAAATTCAGTGATCTACATGTTTTATGTAGGATTTTATGACTAACCATGTGAATGACCAGTTCCTGTCATCTCTCTAAATAGATATAAGTGAAGCAAGAGAGTTTAATTCTTTCTACAAAAGATATGCCCACGCTCTAACAAATATAAGTGAAGCAAAAGAGCATTCTACAAATGGCGGTTTTCTATGTAAAGAGAAACAGGCAATCCAAACTTCAAATGATATAAGTGAAGCACATGAAGCATTCTATAAAGCCATACTCAAAAGATATAAGTGAAGTGCAATGAGCATTCTACAAATCAACCAAGGACTATCTCATACTAGCATGGTGCATAAAAGAAAAGTGAAAACTAAATGCAAAAGACACTCCAAGATTTGCACATATCGCATATCGCATGAATGAAACGAATCCGAAAACATACCGATACTTGTTGAAGAAAAGGGGATGCCTTCCGGGGCATCCCCAAGCTTAGACGCTTGAGTATCCTTGAATGTTTACTTGGTGTGTGATACGTCTCCAACGTATCTACTTTTCCAAACACTTTTGCCCTTGTTTTGGACTCTAACTTGCATGATTTGAATGGAACTTACCCGGACTGACGCTGTTTTCAGCAGATTTTCCATGGTGTTATTTATGTGTAGAAACAAACGTTCTCGGAATGACCTAAAACTCCACGAAACATATTTTTGGAAAATATAAAAAATACTGGAAGAAGAATCCATGTCAGGGGGGCCTCCACCTGTCCACGAGGGTAGGGGGCACGCCCCCCTACCTCGTGGGCCCCCTGACGCTCCATCAACCTCAACTCCAACTCCATATATTCGTGTTCGGGGAGAAAAAAATCAGAGAGAAAGATTCATCGCGTTTTACAATACGGAGCCGCCGCCAAGCCCTAAAACCTCTCGGTAGGGCTGATCTGGAGTCCGTTCGGGGCTCCGGAGAGGGGAATCCGTCGCCGTCGTCATCATGAACCATCCTCCATCACTAATTTCATGATGCTCACCGCCGTGTGTGAGTAATTCCATCGTAGGCTTGCTGGACGGTGATGGGTTGGATGAGATTTATCATGTAATCGAGTTAGTTTTGTTAGGGTTTGATCCCTAGTATCCACTATGTTCTGAGATTGATGTTGCTATGACTTTGCTATGCTTAATGCTTGTCACTAGGGCCCGAGTGCCATGATTTCAGATCTGAACCTATTATGTTTTCATGAATATATGTGAGTTCTTGATCCTATCTTGCAAGTCTATAGTCACCTACTATGTGTTATGATCCGGCAACCCCGAAGTGACAATAATCGGGACCACTCCCGGTGATGACCGTAGTTTGAGGAGTTCATGTATTCACTATGTATTAATGCTTTGGTCCGGTACTTTATTAAAAGGAGGCCTTAATATCCCTTGGTTTCCGCTAGGACCCCGCTGCCACGGGAGGGTAGGACAAAAGATGTCATGCAAGTTCTTTTCCATAAGCACGTATGACTATATTCGGAATACATGCCTACATTACATTGATGAATTGGAGCTAGTTCTGTGTCACCCTATGTTATGATTGTTACATGATGAACCGCATCTGGCATAATTCTCCATCACCGATCCAATGCCTACGAGCTTTTCACATATTGTTCTTCGCTTATTTACTTTTCCATTGCTACTGTTACAATCACTACAAAACCCAAAAATATTACTTTTGCTACCATTACCGTTACTTCCATATTACTTTGCTACTAAATACTTTGTTGCAGATACTAAGTTATCCAGGTGTGGTTGAATTGACAACTCAACTGCTAATACTTGAGAATATTCTTTGGCTCCCCTTGTGTCGAATCAATAAATTTGGGTTGAATACTCTACCCTCGAAAGCTGTTGCGATCCCCTATACTTGTGGGTTATCAAGACTATTTTCTGGCGCCGTTGCTGGGGAGCACATCTCTATTCTTTGAGTCACTTGGGATATATATCTTCTGGTCACTATGAAGAACTTGAAAGACGAGAAAACAAAATTTTATCCCTCAACTACGAGGGGAGGTTAGGAACTTCCATCCAACTCTGCACTTGATTCGCCTTCTGTTTTGAGTAAGCTTGCGACACCTAAACCTGCTTCTGCTATTCATTCTGATATGTCGCATGTTATTGATGGTGCCACTTCTGCTATGCATGATACTTATGATGAAACTACTTCTATGCTTGATACTACTGTGCCACTTGGTGAATTTCTTGATGAACAACTTGCTAGGGCTAGAGAGAATGAAATTATTGAATATGATATTATTGAAGACAGTGATGATGAAGGCTCTCCCAATAAATATGAATTGCCTGTTGTGCCTGAGGGCTATGTTATGGATGAAGAAACTAAAAGAGACTTTCTTGCTTGCAATGATAGAAGTGATCTTAAGAAATTATTAGCTAAGCTGAAACAAAAAACTCTGAATGCTAGAATGAAATATGATCCTGCTTATGCTACTTCACCTATCTTTGTTACTGATAAGGATTATGAATTCTCTATTGATCCTGATATAATTACTTTGGTTGAATCTGATCCTTTCTATTGCTATGAATCTGAAACTGTTGTGGCACATCTTACTAAATTAAATGATATAGCCACCCTGTTCACTAATGATGAGAGAACTCGCTACTTTTATATCCTTAAAATATTTCCGTTCTCATTAAAGGGTGATCTAAGATATGGTTTAATTCTCTTGATCCTGGTTGTGTGTGTAGTCCCCAGGATATGATTTATTACTTCTCTGCTAAATATTTCCCTGCCCGTAAGAAACAAGCTGCTTTAAGGGATATATATAATTTTGTGCAAATTGAAGAAGAGAGTCTCCCACAAGCTTGGGGGAGGCTTCTCTAGTTACTTAATGCTTTGCCTGATCATCCTCTTAATAAAAATGAAATACTTGATATCTTTTATAATGGACTAACGGATGCATCCAGAGATTACCTGGATAGTTGTGCTGGTTCTATTTTCAGGGAAGAACACCGGATGAAGCTGAAATTCTATTGAATAATATGTTGACAAATGAAAATAATTGGACACTTCCTGAGCCAACTCCTGAGCCTATTCCTAAACCAACTCCGAAGAAGATAGGTGTTCTATTTCTCAGTCCTGAAGATATGCAAGAGGCAAAGAAATCTATGAAAGAAAAGGGTATTAAAGCTGAAGATGTTAAGAATTTACCTCCTATTGAAGAAATACATGGTCTTAATTTACCGCCTGTTGAAGAAATATATGATCTTAATCCATTACCTATTGAAGAAACTTATGGTCTTGATAACCCGACACAGGTAGTAAAGGTAAATTCTCTCTATAGATTTGATGAAGGTGATATTCCTCACTATAAGTCTGCTAGACAGTGCTTAGATGAGTTTGACAATTTTATTGTTAAACAAGAAAATTTCAATGCTTATTTTGGTAGAGAATTAGAACATAATTATTATATGCTTGAACACTTGAGTAATTACATGGCCAATGCTAAAGGTGAACTTAAACTCATCAGTAAACATGCTTCTATGGTTACCACTCAAGTAGAACATGTACTTAAAGCTCAAAATGATTTGCTCAATGAACTGAATAGTGAGAAAAATGACTATGCTATTAGAGTGGCTACTAGTACTGTTAAAATGAGCCAGGAACCTTTGTATCCTGAAGGCCACCCTAAGAGAATTGAACACAGAGAAATAATATTGATGAACCTAGTCCTTCTAAAAAGAAGAAAAATAAAAATGATAGGACTTTGCGTGCTCCTAGTGAACCGGTTATTGAAACACCTGAGAATCCAAATGACATTTATATTTCTGATGTTGAAACACAATCTGGTAATGAACTTGAACCTAGTGATAATGTTAATGATGATGTTCATGTTGATGCTCAACCTAGTAATGATAATGATGTAGAAATTGAACCTGCCGTTGATCTTGATAACCCACAATCAAAGAATCAACATTATGATAAGAGAGACTTTGTTGCTAGGAAACACGGTAAAGAAAGAGAACCATGGGTTCAGAAACCCATGCCTTTTCCTCCCAAACCATCCAAGAAAAAGGATGATGAGGATTTTGAGCGCTTTGCTGAAATGATTAGACCTATCTTTTTGCGTATGCGATTAACTGATATGCTCAAAATGAATCCTTATGCTAAGTATATGAAAGATATTGTTACAAATAAAAGAAAGATACCGGAAGCTGAAATTTCCACCATGCTTGCTAATTATACTTTTAAGGGTGGAATACCTAAGAAACTTGGAGATCCAGGAGTACCAACTATACCATGCTCCATTAAAAGAAACTATGTTAAAACTGCTTTATGTGATCTTGGAGCCGGTGTTAGTGTTATGCCTCTCTCTTTATATCGTAGACTTGATTTGAATAAGTTGACACCTACTGAAATATCTTTGCAAATGGCTGATAAATCAACTGCTATACCTGTCGGTATTTGTGAGGATGTGCCTGTTGTGGTTGCAAACGTTACTATTTTAACGGACTTTGTTATTCTTGATATTCCCGAGGATGATAGTATGTCTATTATTCTTGGAAGACCCTTTTTGAATACTGCAGGGGCTGTTATTGATTGAAACAAAGGCAATGTCACTTTTCATGATAATGGCAATGAGCATACGGTACACTTTCCGAGGAAGCAACCTCAAGTTCATAGTATCAATTCTATTGGAAAAGTTCCATCGATTATTTTTGGAGGTTTTGAATTTCCTATTCCTACTGTCAAAAAGAGATATGATTTTCTTATTGTTGGGGATGTGCATATCCCTGTTGAGGTAACATAGTGTTATTCGAAATTTCTCCGGTTCCATGTTATTCGGAATGAGTTTGTTAACAAGACTTGATCAACCTTGTTAGTGGATTCCTTTTGATGAGTATGAGATGGATGAAACTAGAAGGCACAACCTTCTGTACCCTCTCTTTACTTTCTGTTATTTAGTTGAATGAAGTAAAAATAGTATTTTCTGTCTGTTTACTGAATTATCTGTGCAATATAAAATACCCTGAAAATAAAAGTTCTCCAAATGCCCCGAAAATGAAATATGATTTTTTCTAGAATATTTGAGAATATCTGGCACTGAGAACACAACAGGGGGAGCAAGCACCTAGCCACGAGGGTGGAGGGCACGCCCCCCTGCCTCGTGGGCCCACGGTGGCCCCCTCCACTTATTCCTGCATCCACACACTTCTTATTCCTCCCAAAAAAATCACCATCCAGCTCAAGCACGAGTTCTAGCTCATTTTGCTGCGATTTTTGATCTCCTTGCTCAAAGCACCTCTCACAAAACTGCTTGGGCGGATTGTTCCTTGGTATGTAACTCCTCCGTTGGTCCAATTAGTTTTTGTTCTAGTGCTTTATTCTTTGCAAATTTGTGCTGCCTAGGTGACCATCTTCTTTAGCTTGCATGTCAAATTTATATGGTTCCAAGTAGTTCTAATGCATGATATAGGCTCTAGGCACTTGTAGGAGTAGTTGCTATCAATTTTGTTGAGCTTGGTTCACTTTTATTTGAAGTTACTAAAAATTTCAGAATTTTTCAGAAAGTAATGAAGAGATTTTTGACGGGCTCATCGAGCCGAAGCTCGAAGGAGAAGCAAGGTGAAGAAGCGGAGAGGCCTAAATATAATTTGCCTTGCACTGCGGTGGTTCGACCGTGTGAATGGCCTTCCGAGGATTTCTTGGGAGCAGCCGGGATTTATGATGATTTTTATTAATTGGATGAGAATGCAGGCCTCACCGACTTCCTCCGTGACCAACGCGAACAATATCTCTTACTCACCAATACTTCTGTGCAAAACTTCTACTATTATCCTAAGGAATCACCTCCTTCAGTAGAGTTTCATTTATATGATGTGGTTAAGAAGATGTCACTATATGAATTTTGCAGGGTTTGCAAAAATACCTTTCGAGGGTAGCTTAGAGGAACCACATCGTAGAGATGTGGACGGGTTTATTGATACTATTGCTGTAGGGTAAACTAGGAAGGTTTCCGATGCAAGAATCACTAGCATACATTTTCCTGTTTTATGCTACTTTGCAATATTTGCTAGTCGTTGCTTAATTGGTCGCAGAAACTGTGCAAACATTAGTGTTCCTGATATTATTATTTTGTTCCATGGTTTATTCCGTGACGACTTTGTTAGTATGGGCGGTATTATTGCCAAACGGTTAAGTCTGAACCATACAAAGGGCCCCATCTTTGGAGGTGTCTATGCTTCACGCCTTGCTGCATATTATAACATACCTATTAGGCATTATGAGAAAGAAGTAAAATTGCTGCCCACTGTTTACTTAGATTATAAGAGTATGGTAGCGCATGATTTTATTGTTGAGAATAGGGAAGGGGCGCTTAAATACTAATTGTTCTTTGATAAAAATCACCCTAAGACTATTACCTTGCCTACTCATTCCTTGTTTGTTTTATCTGCAAGCCAGTACCTCGTTCCACTGGCGGCCATTCACGCCTACCGGAACCCTACATCAGCCACAGAGCCAGAGCCGGAACCATAATTTGATCCTCCACGACAGTCTAATTACCAGTGGGATCCGGAGATGATTGCCAACCAGTGGCAATCAGAGTCTTCCTCATCTCAGTACAACCCCAACTACAACTTTGGATATCCGCCAGGCCATCCATGTCACTAGACCAACTTAGGCCAAAATCCTAAGCTTGGGGGAGTACGTATTTCTCACCAACATTACATTTATGTTTACACACTCATTGCTAGATGTCGGTGCTCATACTTTTTCACTGTAATACCATGCTAGTTTATTTTCTTTTTATTCTTTCTTCTTGTGTGTTTCATAAACCTTAACAAAAACCAAAAAAAATAGTTGTAGCTTTTAGTTAGTTTACTTTGTTGCTGTAGTAGTAAAAATTAAAAGAAAATCCAAAAATATTTCCTGTTCTTCTTTTGCTTGTTGGGAGCTTTCCGGTGTAAATAGTTTTATTTCTTTTCTTTTCTTTGGGGGTCGATAGGAGAAGACCATGATTAAATTGTTGAAGTGGCTCTTATATGCATTATTGTTGATTTAACCAAGAGCCCATATTGCCTTGTCTTCTCCTGTTTATTGAATGCTCGCAGATTCCAGCTTAGTCCAATGCACGCGCACTACTACTATTATTATTCACATCGTTCGGTCGTGCACGTGAAAGGCAATAATGATGATATATGATGGACTGACTGAGATGAGAGAAGCTGGTATGAACTCGACCTCTCTTGTTTTTGTAAATATGATTAGTTCATCGTTCCCGATTCAGCCTATTATGAATAAACATGTTTGCAATGACAATTAGAGATCATAGTTGCTCGTGCCATGCTTGATTAGCTATGAGTTATAATGGTTTACCTTGCGTGCCAACATGCTATTAAAATGGTTGTTTTTTTTTTGACTATTTACTGTGGGGTAATACCCCACAGCCCATTTATTATAAAAGCAAAAAGTCCAGCAAATTACAAAGCACTTGGAAAGTGCCGAAGCAGAAATGAGTCATATATACAACTTACCTATAGTTAGAAGATATAAGTTAAGAAGAAGCTATCCTAGAAGATTTACAGAAGAGCATTAACCCAGGCTAACAATTGCGCTCGAAGAGAACTGTTAAGTCTGTTGGATAGGAGGAGGATATCATGTACAAAATTGCATCGCCAGGTAGCAAAACGAGCCTGCTCTCCCCTGAAGATCCTCCCATTCCTGAGAATCCAAATATTCCATGCTGCAGTCAGCATGACCTCGAAAAAGAAGGGTTGGCGAAAATTTGATCTGGCACTGGCAACACACTCCTGGACATTAGCACCCTGAGACCAGTCAATCTGAAGGTAGTGCCACACTCTTGAGCTGAAATTGCACTGAAAGAACAAATGGGTTCTGTCCTCATGTACATAAGCATTACATATTACACAAAGATTATCCTCAGCTTGAGACCTCCAATGTCTTCTTACCAGCATGTCTTTGGTGTTGAGCCTATCAAAGAATAATAACCAACCAAATACTTTAATCTTCATAGTGCATCTGCTCTTCCATAACCATTTGCATGGCATAATAGTGGGCATATGGGAATGCATAATGGTATAGAACCCTTTGGCCGAAAAGGACCCATCTTTGGAAGGCCAGACCCACTGGTCAGGAAGCAGCGGATCTCTTTGTAAATTTAGCAGCCAACCTTCTAGAATTGTTAGCTCAGCAGCAGCCTCTTGTGAAATGGGCAGGTAGAACATGGAAAAGAGGTCATGGGTCTGAAGCACATCCCTGACTGAGACCTTATCATCGATCACAAAAGAGAACAATCTAGGTAATCTCCTTACTAAGGGCAAGGACGAACCAGCGACATGCCATGCATCATGCCAGAATAATGCAGTGTCTCCCATGTTAATGTGGACCGAAGCAATGGCCCTGTAAGAATCATTTAGTTTGAATACATCCTTCCACCAGAAAGAACCAGTCAAAACAGTTGCCTGAGGGACAATGTTATCATAATAGGAGTCCCATATTAAAGAGACCCAAGGAACATCATGTTTATTGAAGAATTTATGTAGATGTTTCATAAGCAGTCCCTGGTTCTGAATATTGAGATTGAGAATACCCAGACCACCCTTTTCTTTGGGCCTGCAAACAAGATCCCAAGCTGCCAGAGATTGTTTAGGTGTATCTGTATTTCCTCTCCAAAGACATTGCCTGAAGATCCTATCCAGCTGTTTAATTATAGCAAGAGGTATGTGTAAGGTGCAGAGGAAATAGATTGGCATGGAGGTTAAGACTGAAGTCAATAGCTGCAACCTAGAACCCTGATTAAGCATGGCAGAGCTAGCAGATAGCCTTCTTTCAATATTATCCACAAGGGGGAGGACATCCACAATTCTGGGCCTGGTTGTGCCAAGAGGTAAACCAATATTAAAATGGTTGTGATCTGGTATCCTCCTTTGAATGATTTAAGTGACTCGACATGGCACATGTTCACACATGTAGTTGCAACAAATCAACATAGCCTTCACGATATTTATGTTCATGGTGGATTATATCCTACTCATGCTTGCACTCAGTGTATATTAATTTTAATGCATGTTCATGGCTGTTGTCGCTCTCTAGTTGGTCGCCTCCCAGTCTTTTGCTAGCCTCCACTTGTACTAAGCAGGAATGCTGCTTGTGCACCCAATCCTTAAACCCCAAAGTTATTCCATATGAGTCCACCATACCTTCCTATATACGGTATCTACCTACCGTTCCAAGTAAATTTGTATGTGCCAAACTCTAAACCTTCAAATGAAATTATGTTTTGTATGCTCGAATAGCTCATGTATCAACTAGGGTTGTCCATATCTTCCATGTTAGGCGGGTTATTCTCAAGAGGAGTGGACTCCGCTCCTCACTCACGAGAAAATGGCTGGTCACCGGGATGCCCAGTCCCATGCTTTATGCAAATTAAATCAAAATAATTGCAAACAAAACTCCCCCGGGGCTGTTGCTAGTTGGAGGCACTCGTTGTTTCGAGCAAGCCATGTCAGGGGGCCTCCACCTGTCCACGAGGGTGGGGAGTGCTCCTGCCCCCCTGGGTGCTCCCCCTGACTCGTGGGCCCCCTAATGCTCCACCAACCTCAACTCCAACTCCATATATTCGTGTTCGGGGAGAAAAAAATCAGAGAGAAAGATTCATCGCGTTTTACGATATGGAGCCGCCGCCAAACCCTAAAACCTCTCGGGAGGGCTGATCTGGAGTCCGTTCGGGGCTCCGGAGAGGGGAATCCGTCGCCGTCGTCATCATCAACCATCCTCCATCACCAATTTCATGATGCTCGCCGCCGTGTGTGAGTAATTCCATCGTAGGCTTGCTGGACGGTGATGGGTTGGATGGGATTTATCATGTAATCGAGTTAGTTTTGTTAGGGTTTGATCCCTAGTATCCACTATGTTCTGAGATTGATGTTGCTATGACTTTGCTATGCTTGATGCTTGTCACTAGGGCCCGAGTGCCATGATTCCAGATCTGAACCTATTATGTTTTCATGAATATATGTGAGTTCTTGATCCTATCTTGGAAGTCTATAGTCACCTACTATGTGTTATGATCCGGCAACCCCAAAGTGACAATAATCGGGACCACTCCCGGTGATGACCGTAGTTTGAGGAGTTCATGTATTCACTATGTGTTAATGCTTTGGTTCGGTACTCTATTAAAAGGAGGCTTTAATATCCCTTCGTTTCCGCTAGGACCCCGCTGCCACGGGAGGGTAGGACAAAAGATGTCATGCAAGTTCTTTTCCATAAGCACGTATGACTATATTCGGAATACATGCCTACATTACATTGATGAATTGGAGCTAGTTCTGTGTCACCCTATGTTATGATTGTTACATGAAGAACCGCATCTGGGATAATTCTCCATCACCGATCCAATGCCTACGAGCTTTTCACATATTGTTCTTCGCTTATTTTCTTTTCCGTTGCTACTGTTACAATCACTAGAAAACCCAAAAATATTACTTTTGCTACCGTTACCGTTACTTCCATATTACTTTGCTACTAAATACTTTGCGGCAGATACTAAGTTATCCAGGTGTGGTTGAATTGACAACTCAACTGCTAATACTTGAGAATATTCTTTGGCTCCCCTTGTGTCGAATCAATAAATTTGGGTTGAATACTCTACCCTCGAAAGCTGTTGCGGTCCCCTATACTTGTGGGTTATTAGGGTGACTTGGGCATCCCCAAGCTTGAGCTCTTGCCTCTCCTTCTTCTCCTCACATCGAGACCTTCTAGATCATCGAACACTTCATCCACACAAAACTTCAACAAAAAACTCGGTAAGACCCGTTAGTATAATAAAGCAAATCACCACTCTAAGTACTGTTGCAAACCAATTCATATTTATTTTTTGCATTATAGCTACTGTAATATAACTTTTCCATGGCTTAATCCACTGATAGGAATTGATAGTTTCATCAAAACAAGCAAACTATGCATCAAAAACAGAACCTGTCTAAAACAGAACAGTCTGTAATAATCTGAACATTCACCATACCTCTTGTACTACAAAACTTCTACCAAAATTAGGAAAAATAAAAAATTTGTATAGAAAGACAGTGCAAAAAGTTTCAGAACCATTTGACGTTCCAGTAAAAAAATGTAAAATCGCGCACTACAGCCAAAGTTTCTGTCCTGCACCGTACAAACCAACAAGCATTGTAAACATCCTAATGGTAAACCTTGGCACATTATTTTTATAATACAATGGAATTGTACAAGGGGGTAATTATTTTTTTGAAAAGTTTCTATAATTGAGATTCACAAAGTTTCCATGGGCATGAACAAAGTTCAAGGACGTCCCCCACTTTCAGAATGCTCGTCCAACTCACTTTCACTTTTCTTTTTGAAAAGTTTTGGGTTCCCCTCTTTATTTTTTTTGTTTTTAAACTATATAAAATAACACAAAAGAAATAAATGACTCTCTAAAACTTCTGGGTTGTCTCCCTGGCAGCACTTTCTTTAGAGCCATTAAGCTAGGCATATAGTGCTCAAGTAGTGAATCCACCCGGATCCCAAGGTATATCAAAGCCAATTTTAATTAACAATTATCTAGCATTTTGTAGTGAGCACAAAGTAACATATATCATGTAATGACGAAGTCTAACTCTCTTCCTATGCATCGGCATGTCATAAAAGAACAATTCATGCACACAAAGTAAAGGCCAATGCATAGTATAAACAGTTTCTTGCAATTTTATCATGTGGGAAACATGGAGAGGCGGAGATGTAGTACCTCTCTCATAATAATTGCAAGTAGGAGCAGCCAGCACATGCATATTATATTCATCAAAATCATCATGTGCAACGGTAAAAGGCAACCCATCGATATAATCCTTAATAAAAGCAAACTTCTCCGATATAGTGTAGTTTGGAGAATTCAAAAAGATAATAGGACTATCATGTGTGGGTGTAATAGCAACAATTTCATGTTTAACATAAGGAACTATAACAAGTTCATCTCCATAAGCATAATTCATATTGGCATCTTGGCCACAAGCATAGCAAGCATCATCAAAAACGGATATTTCAAGAGAATCAACGGGATCATAACAATCATCATAACAATCATCATAACAATCATCCTTCGGTAAGAACGAAGGGAAATTAAACAATGTATGAGTTGAAGAGTTACTCTCATTAGAAGGTGGGCACGGGTAGCTAATCCGCTCTTCCTCCTTTTGTTCTTCGCTCTCGTCATCATCTTTTTCATCCAATGAGCTCACAGTTTCATCAGTTTCTTCTTCCATAGACTCCTGCAAAATATTAGTCTCTTCTTGGACAGCGGAGGAGTCCTCAATATATGCTTTAACATAGATATTAGAAGCATAATTATCATAACAATATTCAAGTATGGCAAAATTTTCAGATTTGTAAAGAGTAGCATCATACGTTTCAATCAAAGAAGCAGTTTCATAAGCACCCTTAAAAGCAACAAATTCTTCAATTTGTTGAACATCATAGTGATTATAAACACCTTTAGCATACGAAGATACGATTCCATTATCACTAAACAAACATTGGTAGGGAAGGTGTTTCTTAGGGTCTTCAGAACAACAAGTAATATCATATATTTCGCATAAATTCCAAGCATAGCATTGCAAACGATGAATTTGATCCAGTAAACGTTTCCCTTTTTCAGATATGCAGTGTCGCACATAACAAGCATGCTCATCCAAAGATTTTCCCTCAACTAAGCTAGTTGGGGTTTCAGCCCAGCACATAGGGAGCGAAGATGATCCAAGTAAAAAGCTTCAGGAGTACGATAGATTTTAAGTGGTTCTTCAACCATTGGTTCAGTAGGTACAACTAATTTTTTTGGTATTTTGCGTTTCCTACCCATAACTATAGATAGAAAACAACTAAGAATAGCAAATAAAAATTACTTAGTGATAAAGCAAACAAGCACACATGAGAATATTCACCCCACGCTATGACTCCCCGGCAACGGCGCCAGAAAAAGGTCTTGATAACCCACAAGTATAGGGGATCGCAACAATTTTCGATAAGTAAGAGTGTCGAACCCAATGAGGAGCTAAAGGTAGAATAAATATTACCTCAAGTTCTATCGACCACCGATACAACTCTACGCACGCTTAACGTTTACTTTACCTAGAACAAGTATGAAACTAGAAGTACTTTGTAGGTGTTTTTGGATAGGTTTGCAAGATAATAAAGAGTACATAAATAAAAGCTAGGGGCTGTTTAGGTAAAGAAGCAATACAGTAAATATAGCGAGTGTGTAAAAGTGGTGGTAGGAGTTGCGAAATTGTCCCTTAAGCAATTGACTACTTTACTAGACAGATAGCAAGTTTTATGTGGGAGAGGCCACTTCTAGCATGTCATCCCTTACTTGGAATTCTATGCACTTATGATTGGAACTATTAGCAAGCATCCGCAACTACTAACGTTCATTAAGGTAAAACCCAACCATAGCATTAAGATATATTGGTCCCCCTTCAATCCCGTGTGCATCAATTTCTATGCTAGGTTGAAGCTTCTGTCACTCTTGCCCTCCAATACATAGTCCTATTAGCATACAACTAACCCTATGGTGTGATCCACGCGCGCGCTCATATGATGGGCACCAAAGGACAACAACATAACCACAAGCAAATTAAATCAATCATAGCAATTCATCAACCACCGATAGGCAACAAAAATCTACTCAGACATCATAGGATGGCAACACATCATTGGATACTAATATGAAGCATAAAGCACCATGTTCAAGTAGAGGGTACAATGGGTTGCGGGAGAGTGGACCGTTGTAGATAGAGGGGGGAAGGTGATGCAAATGTTGGTGAAGATGGCGGAGGTGTTGGTGAAGATCACGGTGATGATGATGGTGTCCACGGCAACGTTCCGGCGCCACCGGAAGAGAGGTGGAGAGGGGACCCCTTCTTCTTCTTCTTCCTTGACCTCCTCTCTAGATGGGAGAAGGGTTTCCCCTCTGGTCCTTGGCCTCCATGGCATGGGAGGGGCGATAGCCCCTTCGAGATTGGATCTATCTCTCTGTCTCTCTCTGTTTCTGCGTTCTCGTCTGTTCTCCTTTCACCGTTTCGTATATATATGGAGATCCATAACTCTGATTGGATTGAAACCTTCGCCCAGATTTTTCTTCGAAAATTAGCTTTATTTAGGCGAAAGAATAGTAGCAACCGCCTTACGAGGGGCCCAAGAGGGTCAGGGGCGCGCCCCCCTGCCTCGTGCCCCCCTCGGGCACCGTCTCGCGTTGATTCTTCTTCCCATATTCTCCAAATATTCCAAAAATATTCTCTGTCCGTTTTTACCCCGTTTGGACTCCGTTTGATAAGGGTTTTCTACGAAACATAAAACATGCAACAAACAGGAACTGGCACTGGGCACTGGATCAATATGTTAGTCCCAAAAATAGTATAAAAATTTGCCAAAAGTATATGAAAGTTATAGAATATTGGCATGGAACAATCAAAAATTATAGATACGACGGAGACGCATCAGAGAACATCATCTCGAATTGGTCGACGACAAAGTCACCTATGTTAGAGTATATTGACTGAGGAGTCAAGTGAGAACACTTGATCGTAGGTCATACACATCGTTTAAGCTCAAAATGGGGTTGCCATTTTTCGTTTAAGCATTTTGATGTATTCACGTCTTGTTGAGCTGCTTTAACCCATGAGTTGGGGTAAAGCTTCTCTAAGATGGAATAACATACCTTGGGTGGTGGTGTTGATCTTGATCATGTAGTTGAGCTTGTGTGGGATGCTCAAGGTTGATGTAGCTCATCAATGAGTCGGGAGCAACACTTGTAGTTTGAGTTCATCTACCTACATGGGTTAGTCTTGCAAGGAAGAGCACTTGTGTATGCAAAGTAACAATCATGAAATCTGATACCAAATGAAATTTGATATAAGGAAATTCTCAAAGGATATATTGGAAGGATTCGTGCTTCCTTGTCTTCAACCACCATATTGTAGAGACTTGGTGATGTAGAGATTGCTCAAGATGTGAGTGAGTTGCAATCTCATAGATTTGGATTCATCCAAGTACCTACAAGGGTTAGATAGCATGCAAGGGTACAAGTAGATCCAAGACATATGATCATCATCATAAGAGAAATATCAAGGATTAGTCAAAGGCTCATGCCTTGCATGTATCCAAACGGAGTTTCTACTCCAAGTTTGAGGCAGCAATGATGTTCAATTCACCTCTCAAATGGAAAAATACTTTCTCATCAAACGGTTTGGTGAATATATCCGCAAATTGCTTATGGTGCGAACATGCTTAAGATCAATGTCCCATTTAGCAACATGATCTCGAATGAAATGATGACAAACTTCAATGTGCTTAGTTCGAGAATGTTGCATGGTATTATGAGCAATCTTAATAGCACTTTCATTATCACAAAGCAACGGAACATGTTTCACATATATCCAATAATCTTTAAGAGTTTGGGACATCCAAAACAATTGAGCACAACATGAATCGGTGGCAATGTATTCCGCTTCGGCAGTGGATAAGGACACCGAGTTTTGTTTCTTGGAGGACAAAGACACAAGTGATCTACCAAGAAATTGACATGTACCCGAAGTGGACTTTCTATCAACCTTGTCACCGGTAGTCCGAGTCGGAGTAGTCGGCAAGATCAAAAGAAGACCTCTTAGGATACCAAATTCCACAATTTGGTGTATGAATTAAGTATCTCACTATCCTTTTCACAACCTTAAGATGAAATTCTTTTGGGACCGCTTGATATCGTGCACACATGCACACACTTAGCATAATATCGGGATAGGAGGCACATATATATAACAATCAACCAATCATAGAGCGGTAAACCTTTTGATCGACCGGTTTACTATCCTTAGTCAAGTCAATATGTCCACTAGTAGGCATTGGTGTTTTCATACCTTTGCTTTCTTGCATGTTGAACTTCTTGAATAAGTCCTTGGTATACTTCGTTTGGGAAACAAAGGTACCCTCCATAGTTTGCTTGATTTGCAAACCAAGAAAGAACTTGAGTTCACTCATCATAGACATCTCGAATTTCTCCGACATTAGCCTTCCAAACTTTTCACTAAAATGAGGGTTAGTCGAACCAGATATGATATCATCCACATAAATTTGGCACACAAATAATTCACAATTGACCCTTTTAGTAAAACGAGTGGAATCAATTTTTCTGATCTCAAAGCCTTTTTCAATAAGGAACTTGGTCAAGCATTTATACCACGCTCTAGGAGCTTGTTTAAGACCATAAGGAGCTTTGTGAAGTTTGTAAACATGGTCGGTGAGGGAGTCCTAGATTAGGGGGTATCCGGACAGCCGGATTATATCCTTTGGCCGGACTGTTGGACTATGAAGATACAAGATTGAAGACTTCGTCCCGTGTCCGGATGGGACTCTCCTTGGCGTGGAAGGCAAGCTTGGCAATACGGATATGTAGATCTCCTTCCTTGTAACCGACTCTGTGTAATCCTAGCCCCCTCCAGTGTCTTTATAAACCGGAGGGTTTAGTCCGTAGGACCAAGAACAACAATCATACCATAGGCTAGCTTCTAGGGTTTAGCCTCTTCGATCTCGTGGTGGATCAGCTCTTGTAATACTCATATCATCAAGATCAATCAAGCACGAGTAGGTTTTACCTCCATCGAGAGGGCCCGAACCTGGGTAAAAACATCATGTCCCCCGTTTCCTGTTACCATCCGCCTAGACGCACAGTTCGGGACCCCCTACCCGAGATCCGCCAGTTTTGACACTGACATTGGTGCTTTCATTGAGAGTTCCTCTGTGTCGTCATCATTAGGCTTGATGGCCCCTTCGATCATCGATAGCGATGCAGTCCAGGGTGAGACTTTTCTCCCTGGACAAATCTTTGTATTCGGCGGCTTCGCACTGCGGGCCAACTCGCTTGGCCATCTGGAGCAGATCGAGAGTTACGCCCCTGGCCACTAGGTCAGGTTTGGAAGCTTAAACTACACGGCCGACATCCGCGGAGACTTGATCTTCGACGGGTTCGAACCCCTGCCGAGTGCGCCGCACGGTCACGATGAGCATGATTTAGCTCTACCATCGGACAATGTTCAGGAGACCGCACCGGCAATCGCTCCGACCCTCAATTCGGAGCCAATTGCGCCATCCATGGAAGGGTGGATAGACCCCGCCACGGTGGCCGCATTCTCAGCGGCGATCGAGCCGAGTGTCGACCTTACCCTTCACGAGAGCCGTGACGCCAAACTGCCGGATTCTTCCCCGGCCACGGACTCCGAACCGCCTGCGCCCGTGCCTATCGAATCCGACTGGGCGCCGATCATGGAGTTCACCTCCGCGGATATCTTTCAGCACTCACCCTTTGGCGACATACTGAACTCATTAAGGTCTCTCTCCTTGTCAGGAGAGTCCTGGCCGAACTATGTACGGCAGGATTGGGATGCGGATGATGAAGAAATTCGCCGCCCACCCACCACCCACTTAGTAGCCACTGTCGATGATTTGACCGACATGCTCGACTTCAACTCCGAAGACATCGACGGTATGGACGACAATGCAGGAGACAAACAGGAACCACTGCCCACAGGGCACTGGACAGCCACCTGATCCCATGATGTATACATGGTGGACACACCCAACGAAATTGAATACGAGGAACGGAAGGACGCAGCGGAGGATTGTTCCCTCGAAAAGTAGTCAAGGCGTAAGCGCCGCTCCAAATCCCGCCTCGGCAGAAACAACAGTCATATAGACCCGGCGATAGAATAGGGTGAGCCAGCGGACGACGAACATGGCATGGAACTGCCGTCCGACCATGAAAGCACAAGTGCTACCTGGGTGGTTTTGGTAATTAATGTCAACATATCTCTTGTTGGACTAACACTTTTACCTAGTATGTTTCAGATAAGTTCAACAATGAAGTGGCATGGACTAAAGGATGTGGAACTCCTTCAAGATGCTAAGGACATAGGATTGGCTCAAGCTTCAAGATCAAGACTCTACATTTTATATTTTAGTGATCCAAGATCACATTGAGTCTATAGGAAAAGCCAATACTATCAAGGAGGGATGAGGTGTTGCTTAATGAGCCTCTTGCTTCATGTGCTTAGTGATATGCTCCAAAACCCTCAACTATCTTCCCACATCCACATTTGACCTAAGCCAAAAATCAAACTCGGCCTCACCGATTCTTTCTATCCGGCGCCACCGAGTTTCACTTGTCAAAGCCACTACCACAAACCCTAGCAATTCGGTCTCACCGATAGGGACCTCGGTCTCACCGAGATGGGATTGCAATTTCTCTGTTTCCCTTCGTAACGTTTCGGTCTAACCGAAGTGAGCGATCGGTCCCACCGAGATTGCAATGTAAACTCACTGTTTCCTTTTCGTAACATTTTGGTCTCACCAAAAAGAGCGAATCGGTCCCACCGAGTTTACCTGACCAACTCTCTGGTTAGCTTATTACCGAAATCGGTCCCACCGAGTTTGTGTAATCGGTCACACCGAGATTACGTTATGCCCAAACCCTAACCATATCGGTCCTACCGAGTTGCATCTCAGTCCCACCGAAAATCCTAACGGTCACTAGGTTTGCTAAATCGGTCCGACCGAGTTTAACGATTCGGTCCCACCGAGTTTGGCAGATTGTGTGTAATGGTTAGATTTTGTGTGGAGGCTATATATACCCCTCCACCCACTCTTCATTCGTGGAGAGAGCCATTAGAACACATCTACACTTCCAATACACATGTTCTGAGAGAGAACCACCTACACTTGTGTTGAGCTCAAGATATTCCATTCCTACCATATGAATCTTGATCTCTAGCCTTCCCCAAGTTGCTTTCCACTCAAATCTTCTTTCCACCAAATCCAAATCCTGTGAGAGAGAGTTGAGTGTTGGGGAGACTATCATTTAAAGCACAAGAGCAAGGAGTTCATCATCAACACACCATTTGTTACTTCTTGGAGAGTGGTGTCTCCTAGATTGGCTAGGTGTCACTTGGGAGCCTCCGACAAGATTGTGGAGTTGAACCAAGGAGTTTGTAAGGGCAAGGAGATCGCCCACTTAGTGAAGATCTACCGCTAGTGAGGCAAGTCCTTCGTGGGCGACGGTCGTGATGGAATAGACAAGGTTGCTTCTTCATGGACCCTTCGTGGGTGGAGCCCTCCGTGGACTCACACAACCGTTACCCTCCGTGGGTTGAAGTCTCCATCAACGTGGATGTACGATAGCACCACCTATCGGAACCACGCCAAAACATCCGTGTTTCCAATTGCGCTTGAATACTCCAAACCCTTCCCTTTACATTCTTGCAAGTTGCATGCTTTACTTTCCGCTGCTCATATACTCATTGCATGCTTGCTTGATATGTATTGTATGTGTTAAACTTGTGCCTAAACTCCACATAAACTTAAGAATATTAAAAACTGCAACTTTTGGCACTTAGTGTCTAATCACCCCCCTCTAGACACCTGTTCTCGATCCTTTCAGACCACAGCAACACGGAGAATCAAACCAAACAACCCGTCCCCGGCGAAGATAACAGTCCGGATGATATCACACCAGACAAGCACCTGGAGCAACAGAATCTCCATCAAAGGCTTGTCGCCACCGCGCCGAGTCTGAAAAAGCAGAAGCGAAAGCTCAAGGATGCGCAAGATACACTCATAATTAGAAGGATTAAAATACTCAACACCACAGAAAAGTACGGTGGCAGTCGCCACACAAAGAGCTACCTAAAGCGAAAGCTACTACCTGAATTCGATGATGAGGCCTTAGAGCCCCCGCAATCAAAAAACAAAACAGCCATCCGGTCGGATAGACGACCTCGTGGCCAACATAGAGCGACAAACGACGCCGCACACAAGCCAGTACGCGATCCATGTGAGGACTCACATCAAAAGGACGGCGCAACCAGATCCATCTACGGGCCAAGAAAGCGTGCTCCAGCATGCAATGCAACACAACAAAAATCTGAACACCACGGTCCACCCAAATACAGGGGTGCCACACACCCCCTATGTTTCACCGATGAGGTGCTGGACCATGAATTTCCAGAGGGATTCAAACCCGTAAACATAGAGGCATACAACGGAACGACAGACCCTGGGGTCTGGATTGAGGACTACATCCTCCATATCCACATGGCTCGAGGAAACGATCTCCATGCCATCAAGTACTTACCCCTCAAGCTCAAAGGGCCAGCTCGGCACTGGCTTAAAAGCCTCCCCGAAAACTCCATTGGAAGCTGGGAAGAGCTCGAGGACGCTTTTCGGGCAAATTTTCAAGGGACCTATGTCTGACCACCAGATGCGGACGATTTAAGTCATATAACTCAACAGCCCAGAGAGTCAGCCCGAAAGCTTTGGAACAGGTTTCTCACTAAAAAGAACCAAATAGTCTACTGTCCGGACACCGAAGCCTTAGCAGCTTTCAAGCACAGCGTTCGAGACGAATGGCTTGCCAGATACCTCGGCCAAGAAAAGCCGAGAACAATGGCACCATTAACAAGCCTCATGACTCGCTTTTGCGTGGGCGAGGACAGCTGGTTAGCCCGATGTAGCACCAGTGACCCAAGTACATCCGAAGTCAGGGACGGAAACGGGAAGCCACGACGCAGCAAAAACAAGCGCCAGAATAAAGAAGACAGCCCGAAGAGCACGGCGGTAAATGCCGCATTCAGAAGCTCTCGGCCAGGTCAGCAAAAGTTGCCCTCCAAAGGCAACAGAGACGAACTGTCCAGCCTAAACAAGATTCTGGACAAACTATGTCAGATCCACAACACCCCCGATAAACCTGCAAATCATACCCATAGAGAATATTGGGTCTTCAAGTAGTCCGGCAAGCTCAACACCGAACACAAGGGGCATGATACACCAAGCGAAGACGAGGACGAGCCTCGCAAGCAAAGCACTGGGGAACAGAAGAAATTCCCACCAGTAGTCAAAACAGTAAACGTGTTACACGTGATGAAGGGGAAAAACAAAGTGGCACCCCTAGAGACACATGCCCCAGGGCCTATCACCGCGGAGTTCTGCCACTGGTCGTCCCAACCGATCACCTTCGACCATCGGGATTACTCGGCAAGTATCCGGCATGCAGGATGGGTTGCCTTGGTGTTAGACCCAATAATTAACGGATACCAACTTCACACGAGTCCTGATGGACGGCGGCAGTAGTTTAAACCTGATATATCAGGACATAGTCCGCAAAATGGGGATAGACCCAACAAAAATCAGCCATAGTAATACTACCTTTAAAGGAGTAACGCCAGGCCAGAAGCCCATTGCACGGGCTCCCTGCTACTAGAAGTTATATTCAGCTTTCCCGATAACTTCTGCAGCGAAAAGTTAACCTTCCACATCGCTCTGTTCCAAAGTGGCTATCGAGCACTACTTGGACGTGAAGCTTTCGCTCGCTTTAACGCAATACCGCATTACACTTCTCTCATGCTTAAGATGCCCGGTCCACGTGGCATCATTACGGTAAATGGAAATATTGAGCGCTCCTTGCACGCGGAAGACCGTGCGGCTGCCTTGGCAGCCGCACACTAAACGGCCTCACCAGCTAGAGCATCTGACAGGTCGTTAAGACCACGAACGCGGTTAGACGAGTCCGGTGTAGCTATATATAATTGATACATGTTTGATGGCTATACCCCTATAACAATACAAGGGGCTCAACGTGGGTAAACAAGTGACAATTAGGCTCAACTTTACTCATCTTGAACTGTACATGGTTTATTTAGTATAACCTACCTTTTGCACGACAACTTTTCAACTAAGTTCCTCACTTTTATAGATGACCATCGTGCTACACCCGTCCAGGATACGGCACAACGGAGACACGGACGCAGACGTGCAGTAGGGACCCGTTCCAAGGATTCTTTTTAGATTAAGACCCTGCATAAACCTTTTTTTACTGTCTCTTGTTGATACACATCCCCCGGATTCTCAGTACAACTGAGAAGGATGCTGACGTATTGGCATGTGGCCACGTCAGTATATTGCACATACCTGGACACCAGGGGCTTATTACAAAGGACACTGTTTAGCCCGGTTTACATCATAAAGACCGAATACCTTAGGGAGTGTTCGGCGCCGCGAGTTTGGCCTTATATGCATCAGCTCCGAATCATGTCTTTGGTCAAATGTTGGGTTTGCCCGGCTCCTGTGTATTGCTGCCTTACGTTCCACTCTCGGCTAAGGCGGCGCCAGGTGAACTACTGCAATTGTGCCCTGGTTCATCCGGACGAGCACCTCAGTAGAGAAAGCCGAAAACTAACTGTCATGATATAGCGTGAGACTGGTCAACCGCTCGATGACCTAGCGGAATCTTCGGGATTCCTCTGCCTTAACGAAGGGCGTTTCCCAGCCAGGCATGTACGCGCCCCGAATTTGGATGAGCACGGAGCCACCAGGGGCTATATAGTAGCCCCACTGTCAAACTCCTCTGGCTAAGTGAAAGTGTTAAAGCATTATAGTCCGATTGCCTAGTTCGTTGCGCTATCACCTCCTTAATGGACCAAGACGTTGGATCAAGTGTGAACATGCGTCTTCTGCGAGCACCCCCGCATTATATGCGTGGGGGCTGAAGCCGACGACTGCCATCTTTCAGGTTATATACATATATACATAAACGGCCGCACAGGAGGTATTATAATTCTTTTAGGCACAAGTATAAAATAGCCTTTACAATTCAGTAAAACATTGTTTTTCAATGGGAATACATGTCATTAGAACATAATATTCTTCGAGCACTGCGCCTCTATTGAGCGAGCGCCCTCAAGAACTTCTCGAAAGTAGTGCTCGGCAGGTACTCGGCTCTCGTCCGAATCTTGGGCTGCAATGGCGGTGGCCTCCATCTCCGCCCAGTATGTCTTCACACGGGCAAGGGCCATCCGCGCACCCTCTACGCACGCCAGCCTCTTCATCGCGTTGATGTGCGGCACTGCACCAAGGAACTGCTGCACCAAACTAAAATAACTGTTCGGCTTTTGGCCTTTCCAGCCATAGATGATCCACAATAGACCTCTTGGCGAGTTCGGACAATCTATTCAGCTCGGCCCATTCGGCCAACCGATCAGTCAATGGAAGCGGACGCTCTGGAACGTTAAATTGTGACCAGAATAGCTTTTCCACTTCGCGATCTTTTTTATCTCGGAAGTATTCGGCCGCATCGGCAACACGCGCCGCTAAGTCCAGATATGCGTCCGCAGAACTCCACAGCCGGTCCAAAGGGGCGTACCTAGGATCTCCGAACTTCATCCGTAGCATAAAGGGCTTCCCAGCCGCGATATCCCCGGCTTGATGCAGCTCCTCCTTCATCGCTCTCATTGCAGAGCGGGTGTCTTTGGTCGCCATCATGGCCTTCTCCAGGTCTGTTCTCTTCGCTCGATCTTCCTTTTCAAGAAGCTCATAACGGTCAGCGGCATTCTTCAATTCCACAGCCATACTGGCTATTTCCTCCTTGCTTTGGCAGTGAGCAGCCTGTTCGGCTTTCAGCTCCTTGATTGCCTTTAGGGCAGCCGCATCGCTTTACCTGGCTTGTTCTTTGGCTTGGGCAAGTTCCGCCCGAAGGTTCTCCACAGCCGCAGCTCCATCTGCATTCAAAAACATGTTATAGATAATAGCATCATGCTCCTCTTACCATGTGTCACAGGAGAAATCACATACCCTGTGCCTCGTCAAGCCGCTTGTTGACAAGTACGATGTTGGCGTCTGCCACATCAAGCTGCCGCTTTAGATCAGCAAACTCATTAGTCCGGCTGGCCACCGGACCCTCCGCCACCTGCATATTAAGGTGTCACGATTATTCCTGGGACTATGATCCTCTGTGCGTTGTCGTCTTCGACAACACCCAGAGTCTCAGGGGCTACTATCTACACAAGGCACATCTAAAAATGTGCGGTACTGTCAAAAATGTACATCATTTTGAGTACCTCAAAACCCGTCAGTAGACTCATAAAGGCTTCATGCAACCCGCTTTCGGTGGACGAAATCCTTTCAATGACCGCACCCATCAACGTGCGGTGCTCTTCTGAGATAGCCGCTCGCTCTAGCAGATCCCTCAGTACTTCCGACCGCACACCAGACGGTGCCGGACTCTTTTGATTGCTCTCTTCAAGAGCCGGATACTGAGGACTTAGGGTGGCCATATGATTACCTTCTGGCCTTGACGGATCAGGAGCAACCCTACGCGACGACACCTCGGGGTCGCCCACCTCATGAGGCAGTATGGCAGGGGGAGGCGTTTCGCTCTCCATCATATCTGGAAGAAGATCCCCTGAAGACGAGCTCTGCTGAGAAGGGCTAAGATCCGAACTGCAAGATAAATGCTTCAGTTATTTTCCTCAGAAGTAAAGTGAGGTATTTTCATTATTAAGTACCCTTTTACTTACATCTCAGTGGAGGGCTGATCCCCTTGAGGGCATAGTGCGGCCGGGGTATCGGGGTAGGACCCTTCGGCGAAGATTTCTTCTCCCGTTTGGAGACCATTGTCTCCGGGTCCTCAGAGGCGGTCCTCTTCCTTCCCTGGGGAGAGGAAGTTTCGGTTCCTCCTCCCCAGTTAACCTCCTTCGCGGAGGCGCTAGCCTCCTTGTTCCCCCTTTATCTTCTCCTGAGGGCGCTTGATAAGGCGCGATCTCCAGCATCCTGGTAAGCACGGGATTTGGTGAGGTCTCAGGGAGGGGGGCCGGACACCTGATCAACTTTGCCTTCGCTATCCAATCATGGTCAAAAAGCGGCTTCTTTAGGGCGACGTTGCGATAAATAAACAGACAGTGTGTTCGGACGCGGAGCTACTTACTTGGGTATCCGGGCGATTGCAGCTCAGACCTGCATCCTCAGTGATGTCCGGACACATTATTTGTGGTCCGAAGAACAATTTGTACATCTCCTAGGGTGTCATGCCGAGGAAGTGTTGAATAGCTCGCGGTCCCTCCGGGTTGAACTCCCACATGCGGAGGGGACGACGTTTGTAGGGCAGGACTCGGCGAATTAACATGACTTGCATTACCATGACCAGACTGATATCTCTCTCAAGGAGATCTCGGATGCGGCTCTGCAACATGGGCACATCCTTTAATAATCCCCAGTCTAGCCCCTGGTTGACCCATGACGTTAGTTGTGGTGGGGAACCCGAGCGAAAAGCAGAGGGAGCCACCCACTTGGTGCCCCTGGGAGCTGTGATATAAACCCACTCTTGTTGCCATAAGCTAGACACCTCCTGGAAAGAGCCCTCGGGCCATGGGGTGTCGGCATTTTTGCTTATTACGGCGCCTCCGCACTCTGCGTGCCGCCCCTCGATCATCTTCGGCTCCACTTTGAAGGTCTTGAGCCACAGTCCAAAATGAGGGGTAATACGGAGGAAAGCTTCACACACGACGATGAACGATGAGATGTGGAGGATAGACTCCGGAGCTAAATCGTGGAAATCCAGCCCATAATAGAACATAAGCCCCCTCACGAAGGGATCCGGCGTGAAGCCTAGCCCTCGGAGGAAGTGAGATACGAACACGACGCTCTCACCGGGCTTGGGAGTGGGAATAACCTGCCCTTGAGCAGACAGCCTATGCGGGATTTCGCCGGTAAATTATCTGGCCTCCCTTAGCTTTATTACGTCTTCCTCCGTGACGGAGGAAGGCATCCACCGACCTTGAAGGTTGGATCCAGTCATAATCGGAGGTCTGAAGCGCCTAAACCTGAGCTTTGGGTGTTGGAACTCGAGGCGGAAGGCGGATTTGATTAAGATCGAGAGGAAAAAAGAACAGGCCTTGGTCTCTTTATAAAGAGGTTGAATACCAAGTGCCCTCCTCGTAACCGTTTGGGACTTGCCTTCAATCGAGGGGTCATACCAACGGGCACGATTGGGTTACCCACGTCCGTGTTGATGAGAATCCCGTAATAAAGGGGACACGATCTCTGCTTCGACAAGACGTGCCAAGGAAACCGCCTCGCGAAACACGCTGAGATTTGTTATGAAAAACGATTCGAATAAAGACCTGGCTGTGGTGTGATGTCACACTACGGGGTACGTCAGCAGATTAGATTTGTGGAAATATTATTCTCTCTACGGTGGTATGTGGAACTTGTTTTGCAGAGCCGGACACGATCCTCGTGTTCAAAATCTTCTATGAAGTATTCGGAGGAGGAACCCGCCTTGCAATGCCGAAGACAGTCTAGCGCCGGACTCATCATCATTGAAGCCTGGTTCAGGGGCTACTGAGGGAGTCCTGGATTAGGGGGTATCCGTACAGCCAGACTATATCCTTTGGCCGGACTGTTGGACTATGAAGATACAAGATTGAAGACTTCGTCCCGTGTCCGGATGGGACTCTCCTTGGCGTGGAAGGCAAGCTTGGCAATACGGATATGTAGATCTCCTTCCTTGTAACCGACTCTGTGTAACCCTAGCCCCCTCCGGTGTCTATATAAACTGGAGGTTTAGTCCGTAGGACCAAGAACAACAATCATACCATAGGCTAGCTTCTAGGGTTTAGCCTCTTCGATCTCGTGGTAGATCAACTCTTGTAATACTCATATCATCAAGATCAATCAAGAAGGAGTAGGGTTTTACCTCCATCGAGAGGGCCCGAACCTGGGTAAAAACATCGTGTCCCCCGTCTCCTTTTACCATCCGCCTAGACGCACAGTTCGGGACCCCCTACCCGAGATCCGCCGGTTTTGACACCGACAGTCGGGTTTCTTAGGATTAACAAAGCCAGGAGGGTGTTTAACATAAACTTCCTCCTTAATTTCACCATTTAGAAAATCACTTTTAATGTTCATTTGGTATAATGTGATATCATGATGATTGGCATAAGCAAGTAAGTTGCGTATGGACTCAAGTCTAGCAACGGGGGCATATGTCTCACCATAGTCCATACCTTCGACTGGAGTGTAGCCTTGAGCGACGAGACGGGCCTTGTTGCATACAACTTGTCCATCTTCATCTTGCTTATTCCGAAACACCCATTTGGTACCAATGATGTTGTGGTTGTTGTCGGGCTTCTCTACCAATGTCTACACTTGGTTCCTCCCAAAATTGTGTAGCTCTTCGTGCATAGCATTTTTCCAATCCGGATCTTCTAGTGCTTCTTCGACCTTCATAGGTTCAATGTGTTGATTGCCAAACGAGTTTCCCCTGAAGAATGTTAACAAAAATTAGCCAAACGAGTTTTAGAGTGAGTGATTGCTACCTCATGAGCACTGCGTTGGTTTGCCCTTGAAGAGGAAAGGGTCATGAAGCAAAGTAGCGTAAGTATTTCCCTCAGTTTTTGAGAACCAAGGTATCAATCCAGTAGGAGGCTACACGCGAGTCCCTCGCACCTACACAAAACAAATAAATCCTTGCAACCAACGCGATAAGGGGTTATCAATCCCTACACGGTCACTTACGAGAGTGAGATCTGATAGATATGATAGAATAATATTTTTGGTATTTTCGTGATAAAGATGCAAAGTAAAATAGAAGCAAAGTAAAAATCAAAGGAAATAACTAAGTGTTGGAAGATTAATATGATATAGATAGACCCGGGGGCCATAGGTTTCACTAGTGGCTTCTCTCAAGAGCATAAGTATTTTACGGTGGGTGAACGAATTATTGTTGAGCAATTGACAGAACTGAGCATAGTTATGAGAATATCTAGGTACGATCATGTATATAGGCATCACATCCGAGACAAGTAGACTGACTCCTCCCTGCATCTACTACTATTACTCTACTCATCGACCGCTATCCAGCATGCATCTAGAGTATTAAGTTCATGAAAATAGAGTAATGCCTTAAGCAAGATGACATGATGTAGAGGGATAAATTCATGCAATATGATAAAAACCCCATCTTGTTATCCTCGATGGCAACAATACAATACGTGCCTTGCTACCCCTACTGTCACTAGGAAAGGACACTGCAAGATTGAACCCAAAGCTAAGCACTTCTCCCGTTGCAAGAAAGATCAATCTAGTAGGCCAAACCAAACTGATAATTCGAAGAGACTTGCAAAGATAACCAATCATACAGAAAAAATTCATAGAAGATTCAAATATTGTTCATAGATAATCTTGATCATAAACCCACAATTCATCGATCTCAACAAACACACTGCAAAAAGAAGAATACATCAAATAGATCTCCACGAGAGAGGGGGAGAACATTGTATTGAGATCCAAAAAGAGAGAAGAAGCCATCTAGCTAATAACTATGGACCCGAAGGTCTGAGGTAAACTACTCACACTTCATCGGACAGGCTATGGTGTTGATGTAGAAGCCCTCCGTGATGGATGCCCCCTCCGGCGGAGCTCCGGAATAGGCCCCAAGATGGGATCTTGTGGGTACAGTAGGTTGCGGCGGTGGAATTAGGTTTTTGGCTCTGTATCTGATCGTTTGGGGCTACGTAGGTATATATAGGAGGAAGGAGTACGTCGGTGGAGCAACAGGGGGCCCACGAGGGTGGAGGGAGCGCCCTGGGGGGTGGGCCCGCCCCCTACCTCGTGGCCTCCTCTTTTGTTTCTTAATGTAGGGTCCAAGTCTCCTGGATCATAATCTTCCTAAAAATAACGTTCCCAAAGGTTTCATTCCGTTTGGACTCCGTTTGATATTCCTTTTCTGCGAAACTCTGAAATAGGCAAAAAACAACAATTCTGGGCTGGGCTCCGGTTAATAGGTTAGTTCCAAAAATAATATAAAAGTGAATAATAAAGCCCAATAATGTCCAAAATAGTAGATAATATAGCATGGAGCAATCAAAAATTATAGATACGTTGGAGACGTATCAAGCATCCCCAAGCTTAATTCCTGCTCGTCCTCGAGTAGGTAAATGATAAAAACAGAATTTTTGATGCGGAGTGCTACTTGGCATAATTGCAATGTAATTCTTCTTAATTCTGATATGAATATTCAGATCCAAAAGATTAAAGACAAAATTTTAATATTGACATAAAAATAATAATACTTCAAGCATACTAACAAAGAAATTATGTCTTCTCAAAATAACATGGCCAAAGAAAGTTATCCCTACAAAATCATATAGTCTGGCTATGCTCTATCTTCACCACACAAAGTATTTAAATCATGCACAACCCCGATGACAAGCCAAGAAATTGTTTCATACTTTTGACATTCTCAAACTTTTTCAATCTTCATGCAATACACGAGCGTGAGCCATGGACATAGCACTATATGTGGAATAGAATGGTGGTTGTGGAGAAGACAAAAAGGGAGAAGATAGTCTCACATCAACTAGGCGTATCAACGGGCCATGGAGATGCCCATCAATAGATATCAATGTGAGTGAGTAGGGATTGCCATGCAACGGATGCACTAGAGCTATAAGTATATGAAAGCTCAACAAAAGAAACTAAGTGGGTGTGCATCCAACTTGCTTGCTCACGAAGACCTCAGGCATTTTGAGGAAGCCCATCATTGGAATATACAAGCCAAGTTCTATAATGAAAAATTCCCACTAGTATATGAAAGTGACAAAATGAGAGACTCTCTATCATGAAGATCAAGGCGCTACTTTGAAGCACAAGTGTGGTAAAAGGGTAGTAACATTGTCCCTTCTCTCTTTTTCTCTCATTTTCATTTTTTTATTTGGGCCTTTTCTCTTTTTTTGGCCTCTTTTTTTATTTAGTCTGGAGTCTCATCCCGACTTGTGGGAGAATCATAGTCTCCATCATCCTTTACTCACTTGGGACAATGCTCTAATAATGATGATCATCACACGTTTATTTACTTACAACTCATGAATTACAACTCAATACTTAGAACAAAATATGACTCTATATGAATGCCTCCGGCGGTGTACCGGGATATGCAATGAATCAAGAGTGACATGTATGAAAGAATTATGAACGGTGGCTTTGCCACAAATACAATGTCAACTACATGATCATGCAAAGCAATATGACAATGATGGAGCGTGTCATAGTAAACGGAACGGTGGAAATTTTCATGGGAATATATCTCGGAATGGCCATGGAAATGCCATGATAGGTAGGTATGGTGGCTGTTTTGAGGAAGGTTTATGGTGGGTGTATGATACCGGCAAAAAGTGTGCGGTATTAGAGAGGCTAGCAATGGTGGAAGGAAGAAAGTGTGTATAATCCATGGACTCAACATTAGTCATAAAGAACTCATATACTTATTGCAAAAATCTACAAGTTATAAAAGCAAAGTATTACGCGCATGCTCCTAGGGGGATAGATTGGTAGTAAAAGACCATCGCTCGTCCCCGACCGCCACTCATAAGGAAGACAATCAATAAATAAATCATGCTCCGACTTCATCACATAACGGTTCACCATACGTGCATGCTACGGGAATCACAAACTTTAACACAAGTATTTCTCAAATTCACAACTACTCAACTAGCATGACTCTAATATCACCAACTTTATATCTCAAAGCTATTATCAAGCATCAAAATTTTCTTAGTATTCAACACACTCATAACAAAGTTTATACAAATCTTGAATACCAAACATATGAGGATTATTTAAGCAAATTACCATGCTATTTAAGACTCTCAAAATAATCTAAGTGAAGCATGAGAGACCAATAGTTTCTATAAAACAAATCCACCACGGTGCTCTAAAAGATTTAAGTGAAGCACTAGAGCAAAACTATATAACTCAAAAGATATAAGCGAAGCACATAGAGTATTCTAACAAATTCCAAATCATGTATGGCTCTCTCAAAAGGTGTGTACAGCAAGAATGATTGTGGTAAACTAACAAACAAAGACTCAAATCATACAATACGCTCCAAGCAAAACACATATCATGTGGTGAATAAAAATATAGCTCGAAGTAAAGTTACCGATGGAAGTAGACGAAAAGAGGGGATGCCTTCCGGGGCATCCCCAAGCTTTGGATTCATGGTGTCCTTAGATTATCTTGGGGGTGCCATGGTCATCCCCAAGCTTAGGCTCTTGCCACTCCTTGTTCCATAATCCATCAAATCTTTCACCCAAAACTTGAAAACTTCACAACACAAAGCTCAACAGAAAATCTCGTGAGCTACGTTAGCGAAAGAAAACAAAAGACCACTTCAAGGTACTGTAATTAACTCATTCTTTATTTATATTGGTGTTAAACCTACTGTATTCAAAATTCTCTATGGTTTATAAACTATTTTACTAGCCATAGATTCATCAAAATAAGCAAACAACACACGAAAAATAGAATCTCTCAAAAACATAACAGTCTGTAGTAATCTGTAACTAAGGCAAACTTCTGGAACTCCAAAAAATCTACCAAAATAGGAAGGCCTAGAAAATTTGTTTATTGATCAGCAGCAATTGGAATCAGTATTTTATCACGTTCTGGTGATTTGTAACAATTGTTTTCATGGACAGAAAGTTTCTGGAAATTTCTGCAAGATCAAATAACTATCATCCAAGAAGATCCTACAGGTTTAACTTGGCACAAACACTAATTAAAACATAAAACACATCTAACCAGAGTCTAGATCAAATATTTATTCCTAAAAAGAAGCAAAAGCAAAAAAATAAATATTGGGTTGCCTCCCAACAAGCGCTATCGTTTAACGCCCCTAGATATGCGTAGATAATCTTAATGATGCTCGCATGAGAGACAAGAATTGAAGTACAAAGAGAGCATCATAAAGCATATGAAAAACACATCTAAGTCTAACATACTTCCTATGCATAGGCATCTTAAAAGCAAATAAATTATCATAGCAAGCAAAAACTAGCATATGCAAGGAAGAGGAAAGAAACAATAGTAATCTCAACATATCGAGAGGTAATTTAGCAACATGAAAATTTCTACAACTATATTTTCCTCTCTCATAATAATTACATGTGGGATCATAAGCCAGTTTAACAAAATAGCTATCACATAAAATATTTTCAACACAACCCACATGCATGCGAAGTTGACACTCTTCCAAAATAGTGGGATTAATATTAACTAAAGTCATGACCTCTCCAAACCCACTTTTATCAAAAATTTCATAAGATTGAACATTTTCAAAATATGTGGGATCTAAAGTTGACACTCTTCCAAACCCACTTTCAATATTATTGCAAACATTATTATCAATCTCATATTCAGCATGGGGAGTAAGTAAATTTCCAAGATCGTAAGAAGAATCACCCCAATCATGATCATTGCAACAAATAGAGGAAATAGCGAAACTAGCATCCCCAAGCTTAGGGTTTTGTATATTATTAGCACAATTGACATCAAGAGGATTTATAGTAAAATCATTGCAATCATGCTTTTCAAGTATGGGCGCAATAGCAACGATCTCATGTTTAACATAAGGAACCATATCAAATTCATCTTCATAAATATTGGCATCATGGCCACAAGAATAGCAAGCATCATGTTCATCAAGGGATATTTCAATCAAATCCTCGGAATCATCATTATCTATAGATTCATGGATATCATTATTTTCTTCCAAAGCAATAATCATTCTCTCAATAAATTCTTTGACATAGACATTATGAGCATAGTTTTCGTAGAAATATTTAAGTATGTCAAAATTTTCAGATTCGTAGAGAGTAATATCATACTTCTCAATCAAAGAAGCAACTTCATAAGCACCCTTAAAAGCAACAAATTCTTCAATTTGTTCGATATCATAGTAACTATAAACACCCTTTGCATAAGAGGATAAGATTTCATTTTCATTAAACTCACATAGGTAGGGAAGGTGTTTTTTAGGGTTATTAGAGCAACAAGTAAAATCATGAATTTCACAAAGATTCCAAGCATAACACATCAATCTATTTATTTGACCCCATAAGAGTTCCCCTTTTTCAGACAAACGGTGACGCACAAAATGAGCATGCTCATCTAAAGATTTCCCATCAACTAGGCTAGTTGGGATTTCAGCACGAGCGAATAAGGATCGAAGACGATCCAAGTAGAACACTTTAAGTGGATCCATATCAATAGATTTTTAGCAAGCAAAGATGCAAGAAAATAGAAGGCACGTGGAAACAAAAGGACATACGGGAAGAAGGATAACGGAAAAGAGAGCGAATAAAATGGCAAGGGTGAAGTGGGGGAGAGGAAAACGACAGGCAAATGGCAAATAATGTAATGCGGGAGATAAGGGTTTGTGATGGGTACTTGGTATGTTGACTTTTGCGTAGACCTCCCCGGCAACGGCGCCAGAAATCCTTCTTGCTACCTCTTGAGCACTGCGTTGGTTTTCCTTTGAAGAGGAAAGGGTGATGCAGCAAAGTAGCGTAACTATTTCCCTCAGTTTTTGAGAACCAAGGTATCAATCCAGTAGGAGGCTACGCATGAGTCCCTCGCACCTACACAAAACAAATAAATCCTCACAACCAACACGATAAGGGGTTGTCAATCCCTACATGGTCACTTACGAGAGTGAGATCTGATAGATATGATAGGATAATATTTTTGGTATTTTTGTGATAAAGATGCAAAGTAAAATAAAAGCAAAGTAAAAAATCAAAGGAAATAAGTAAGTGTTGGAAGATTAATATGATGAAGATAGACCCGGGGGCCATAGGTTTCACTAGTGGCTTCTCTCAAGAGCATAAGTATTTTACGGTGGGTGAACAAATTACTATTGAGCAATTGACAGAATGGAGCATAGTTATGAGAATATCTAGGTATGATCATGTATATAGGCATCACGTCCGAGACAAGTAGACCGACTCCTGCCTGCATCTACTACTATTACTCCACTCATCGACCGCTATCCAACATGCATCTAGAGTATTAAGTTCATGAAAACAGAGTAACGCCTTAAGCAAGATGACATGATGTAGATGGATAAATTCATGCAATATGATAAAAACCCCATCTTGTTATCCTCGATGGCAACAATACAATACGTGCCTTGCTGCCCCTACTGTCACTAGGAAAGGACACCGCAAGATTGAACCCAAAGCTAAGCACTTCTCCCATTGCAAGAAAGATCAATCTAGTAGGCCAAACCAAACTGATAATTCGAAGAGACTTGCAAAGATAACCAATCATACAGAAAAAAATTCAGAGAAGATTCAAATATTGTTCATAGATAATCTTGATCATAAACCCACAATTCATCGGTCTCAACAAACACACCGCAAAAAGAAGATTACATCGAATAGATCTCCACGAGAGAGGGGGAGAACATTGTATTGAGATCCAAAAAGAGAGAAGAAGCCATCTAGCTAATAACTATGGACCCGAAGGTCTGAGGTAAACTACTCACACTTCATCGGAGAGGCTATGGTGTTCATGTAGAAGCTCTCCGTGATGGATGCCCCCTCCGGCGGAGCTCCGGAATAGGCCTCAAGATGGGATCTCGTGGGTACAGAAGGTTGCGGCGGTGGAATTAGTTTTTTGGCTCGGTATCTGATCGTTTGGGGGTACGTAGGTATATATAGGAGGAAGGAGTACGTCGGTGGAGCAACAGGGGTCCCACGGGGGTGGAGGGCGCGCCCCCACCTCGTGGCCTCCTCTTTTGTTTCTGGACGTAGGGTCCAAGTCTCCTGGATCATAATCTTCCTAAAAATCACGTTCCTGAAGGTTTCATTCCGTTTGGACTCCGTTTGATATTCCTTTTCTGTGAAACTCTGAAATAGGCAAAAAACAGCAATTCTGGGTTGGGCCTCCGGTTAATAGGTTAGTCCCAAAAATAATATATAAGTGAATAATAAAGCCCAATAATGTCCAAAAAAAGTAGATAATATAGCATGGAGCAATCAAAAATTATAGATACGTTGGAGACGTATCAGTGATTCTCCCGGTTTGAATGTCATCGAAGCTTCGTTCGACGGGATGGTCTCTTGAGACTCTTTCTCTAACTCATGAGAGCTTTTGTTTGGGTCTGGGTGGAACATCTTCTTCATCATCTTGTTCTTCCTCTTGGCCTTCTTTGTTGTTGGTGTTGTTGTTCTCTTGTGGAGGTGGAGAAGGAGGTTGATGATATTCATCTTGGTTTACATCCTCGTTTTCATCATCTTGGTGTGTCCCACTTGTGGATTCTTTCGTGTCAACTCGTGGTTCACCTTGTCGTGAGGTAGAAGCTTCCACTTGGACGGACGAGGTACACTCCTTCACCTCCGTTGGGCGAATCTTGTCGATTGACAAGTCTTGGATTGCTTCCAAATGATCTTTATCTCCTACATCAATTGGCAATTGCTCTACTTGCATTCATCAAACTTCACATCTACCGTCTCTTCAATCTTTCGAGTGAAATTGTTGTAGACACGGTAAGTGTGAGAGTTTGAGCCATAACCGAGTAGGAAACCCTCATGAGATTTAGGAGCAAATTTAGAACAACGATGCTTATCAAGAATATAACACTTTGAGCCGAATACTCGAAAGTATCCAACTTGGGGTTTGTTACCGGTGAGAATCTTGTATGCCATCTTGCCGAGTAGCTTGTGAAGATATAGACGATTTGTTGCATGACAAGCTGTCTCAACCGCTTCCGCCCAAAAGTGTTTTGGCGTCTTGTACTCATCAATCATCATTATCGCCATCTCAATAAGAGTCCGGTTCTTCCTCTCAACAACTCCATTTTGTTGAGGCGTGTACGTAGTCGAGAACTCATGTGAAATCCCTTCTTCTTCAAGAAAGGTGTCCACATTGGCGTTCTTGAACTCCGTTCCGTTGTCGCTGCGAACCTTCTTGACCTTCACTTCAAGTTCATTTTGGGCCTTCCTAGTGAAGTTCTTCAAGATCTTTTGGACCTGCAATTTATCATCAAGAAAGAACACCCACGTAAATCTTGAAAAATCATCGACTATGACTAAACCAAATGAGTTTCCACCGAGACTTTTATAGGCGTTTGGACCAAAGAGATCCGTATGAAGTAGCTCGAGCGGCTTCTCATGGTCATGATGTTCTTCACGGGGTGGCTTCCCCCAACCTGTTTTCCTGCTTGACAATACTGCACAATCTATCCTTGTCAAATATAACGTCTTTTACTCCGAGGATATGATCACCTTTAATAAGCTTATCAAGATTTCGCATGACCACATGACCTAACCTTTTATGCCATAACCAACCTTTAGAAGATTTAGCAATTAAGCAAGTTCTAGGTTGAGCCTTTTTAGTGAAATCAACAATGTACATATCACCTCTACGTATATCGGTAAAGACCATTTTATGATTATCCCTTCGAAAAACTTGGCAATCTACTTCAGTAAATAGGACATTGAATCCAAAGTCAGCTAGTCTAGATACAGAAAGTAAATTATAGCCAAGAGATTCAACGAGCATAACATTTTGTATGAAGCTATCATGTGAGATGCCCACCTTACCAAGGCCAACCACCTTACCCTTTGAGTTATCACCAAAAGTGACATACTTTCGAGGGCCTTCATTTTTAGTAAGCTCACGAAACATATCCTTGTCTCTGGTCATGTAATCGGTACATCCACTATAAAGAACCCATTCGCTTACTCCAGCCATGTAGCCGCGAAGATTAGCCATAAGACCAAAGTGTCTCATAGACTCATCGAGATCAAAGTCAGTATCATCATCCTCATCATAGTATCCATGTTCAACATCGTCTTGAAATTGATCATTTTCCTAGAGAGAGTGATTCATTAGATATATGATCTTGACAATGTCCATCTTTATGAATTCTAATGACTTCGGAAATGATGTTGCTTATGATTCCAACATCTCCTTTGGCATGCATAAGGTCATGAAGCTCAAATAGACAATCACCCAACTTAGGATCACTGGAATTCATCTTAAGGCAATTGACTTATGAAGAATCACATCTAGATTTTGCAAGGAATAGTTTGGAAATCGTTCCTCAAGAAATCTCCATATGGTGTAGGCTCAATCAAGAGTAGGCAAGCAAACTATCAAATTTATAGGCAAACCTCTAGTAATAAGATTGACAGTTCTAAGATTGCGAATCATGTCAATAGACTCATTGGAGGTAGGATGCAAAGGATCAACAAGGGGCGCACAAGGGCTAGTAATTTACTTGTTCAAGTGATATTCATTGAAAATATCAAGCATCTCATTTTTTTCATTCAGGAAAGAACTCTCCATCAAGTATAGGCACTCTATGTCTAAAACTCCCCAACGTAGACTCATCCATATTCCTCCAATGGTGATTAAACCAAAGAAATGGAGACCAACACTCTGATACCAATTGAAAGGATCGATAAGAGGTATCTAGAAGGGGGGATTAGACCCTCAACAAAGAAAAGTAGCAGTTTTTAATTTCTTCAAGTTGAGCTGGAGTTTTAGCACAAGTTTAAACATTCACAATACATTTCAAGCAAGCATGGCAAGAGTGTATGAGCAGTGGAAAGTAAAGCATACAAGTTGCAAGAAAGTAAAGGGATGAGATTGGAGTGTGCAAACGCAATTGGAGACACGAAGATTTTTGGTGTGGTTCCGATAGGTGGTGCTATCGTACATCCATGTTGGTAGAAACTTCAACTCGTGAAGGGTAATGGTTGCGCGAGTCCACAAAGGGCTCCACCCACGAAGGGTCCACGAAGAAGCAACCTTGTCTATCCTACCATGGCCATCGCCCACGAAGGACTTGCCTCACTTGGGTAGATCTTCACGAAGTAGGCAATCTCATTGTCCTTACAAACTCCTTGGTTCAACTCCACAACTTGACGGAGGCTCCCAAGTGACACCTAACCAATCTAGGGGACTGAAAGTGCAACTATCCCTGGGTGGTTTTGGTAATTCCTAACAACATATAGCTCCTTGAACTAATGCTCTTTCAAGATGATCATTTCAGAAAGTTCAATGATTGGCATGGCATGGACTAGGAATGTGGACCCCTTAAAATGCTAAGGACACATATTGTCTCAAGCTCAAGACTCTACATTTTCATTTTTAGTGATCCAAGATCACATTGAGTCCATAGGAAAAGCCACTACTATTAACAAGGGATGATGTGTTGCTTAATGGCTTACTTGCTCAAAATGCTTAGTGATATGCTCCAAAAGCCCTCAACCACTTTCTCATATCCACATATATCCCAAACCAAAAGTCAAACTCGGCCCCACCGATTTGATCTATCTGGAGCCATCAAGTTCATTTGGCATAGCCATAGCCAGAAACCCTAATCAGGCGGTCTTACCGATAGGGATCTCGGTCTCACCGAGATGGGGTTGCAAACTCTCTATTTCCCTTCGTAACATTTTGGTCTAACTGAGATGAGCGGTCGGTCCCACCGAGTTCGCAATGCCAACTCTTTGTTTCCCTTTCGTAATGTTTCGGTCTCATCGAATTGAGTGATTTGGTCCCACCGAGTTTTCCTGACCAACTCTCTGTTTGCCTATTACATAAGTTGGTCTCACCGAGATTACTTTATGCCCTAACCCTAATGGAATCGGTCCCACCGATTTGACATGTCGGTCCCACCAAAAAGCCTAACATTCACATTTTGAACTAAATCGGTCTGACCGAGTTTCATGATTAGGTCCCACCGAGTTTGGTAAATTGTGTGTAACAGTTAGATTTTGTGTGGGGGCTATAAATACCACTCCACCCACTCTTCATTCATGGAGAGAGCCATCAAAACGTGCCTACACTTCCATCATACATTTTCTAAGAGAGAACCACCTACTCATGTGTTGAGACCATGATATTCCATTCCAACCACAAGAATCTTGATAGCCTTCCCCAAGTTGCTTTCCACTCAAATCATCTTTCCACCAATCCAAATATGTGAGAGAGAGAGTTGAGTGTTGGGGAGGCTGTCATTTGAAGCACAAGAGCAAGGAGTTCATCATCAACACACCATCTATTACCTTTTGGAGAGTGGTGTCTCCTAGATTGGTTAGGTGTCACTTGGGAGCCTCCGTGAAGATTGTGGAGTTGAACCAAGGAGTTTGTACAGGCAAGGAGATCACCTACTTCGTGAAGATCTACCCTAGTGAGGCAAGTCCTTCGTGGGCGATGGCCATGGTGGGATAGACAAGGTTGCTTCTTCGTGGACCCTTCGTGAGTGGAGCCCTCCATGGACTCACGCGGCCGTTAACCTTTGTGGGTTGAAGTCTCCATCAACGTGGATGTACGATAGCACCACCTATCGGAACCACGCCAAAAATCTCCGTGTCTACATTGCGTTTACTCCCTCCAAAATCTTCCCTTTACCTTCATGTGCAATGATTTACATTCCACTGCTATAACCTTAGATTTGCATGTGTAGGTTGATTGCTTGACTTGTGCTAAGTTGCTAAAATCTGTCAAGACTTAAAATTGGGGAAAGGCTAGATTTTTATTTGGTCAAGTAGTCTAATCACCATCCCCTCTAGACATACTTTCGATCCTACAAGTGGTATCAGAGCTTTGGTCTCCATTTGCCTTGATTTCCATAGCTTTGGTGATCATAGCCTTGGTTTCAGAACCTAGGAGAGTATGGCGTCTAGCGAGGGAAATTACCACTGTAGAGGTCCTTACTTTGATGGTACTAATTTTGCTAGTTGGAAGCATAAGATGAAAATGCATATTCTTGGACATAACCCCGCCGTCTGGGCTATTGTGTGTATTGGCTTGTAAGGCGAATTCTTTGATGGGAGAGAACCAAACCGTGAAGCTACTGCGGAAGAGTTGAAGATGCTGCAATACAACGCTCAAGCTTCGATATCCTCTTCAATGGATTGTGCCCCGAAGAATTCAACAAAATCGGCCGTGTTGAGAATGCAAACGAAATTTGGGATACTTTGATTGATATGCACGAGGGTACCGACTCCGTCAAGGAATCCAAATTGGATGTGCTTCAAATTCAACTTGACAAGTTCAAAATGCAGGATGGTGAAGGTGTCACTGAAATGTACTCTAGGCTTGTTCTCATCACAAATGAGATTTCTGGCTTAGGAAGTGAAGAGATGATCAATAGATTCATCATCAATAAGATCCTAAGAGCCTTGGATGGAAAATATGATACCATGTGCACATTGATCCAAATGATGCCCAATTACAAAGATCTCAAGCCAACAGAAGTCATTGGAAGAATTGTTGCTCATGAGATGTCACTCAAGGATAAGGAAGAGCTTCACAACAAGACAAGTGGTGCTTACAAAGCCTCATGTGATGCTCCTACATCATCAAGTGAGGAACAAGCCTTCAATGAGGAATTGAGCCTAATGGTGAAGAATTTCAACAAGTTCTACAATAGTAGAAGCAAGGAAAGAAGTTCCAAGTAAAGGTCCTACAATGAAAAAAGATCTTTGTCGGTGTACTAAGGTAGGGGTACCTTAGTACCCCAGACTTGTGCACGGGCAGTTGTAGCACCCTGCGGCGAGGCCCGCCCAGGAAGCGCCAAGAGAAGACCAAGCATTCAAGACAAGGCCCCCGGCAAGAGGAGCTTGCCGGGCCAAGAAGACAAGGCCCCCGGCAAGAGGAGCTTGCCGGGCCAAGAAGACAAGACCCCGGCAAGAGGAGCTTGCCGGGACGACTGAGCCCGTGTAATACCATCCAAGAACAAAGTATAAGAGACAGAAGATCGAGACCCCGACAAGAGGAGCTTGTCGGGAAGGCCGAACCCAGGCACCACAAGAGAAGCCCGCCACGGCGCGCCATGCGCCCCGGCAAGGCCTGATAGCCGGCAAGCTATCAGGCACAGGAAGACGACCCCCGCGGCAAGCCACTTGCCGCGGCAAATCGCCACCTCAGGACTGCGCTCCAGCTCACCCGCCCACGCGTCGCTCCGGGGCTTCCCCCAAGGGCACGTGGCGGGGCACCGCGCAGCCTGGGGTATGCGGTGGCATGCAGCCACCATCGTGGCGAGCGGTGGCGCACCTAACGGTCCGCCTCGGTGCTGTCCGGGCGACCGTGACGGGCATTTAATGCCCTTGTCCCCTACCGTCAGAAGTAGGTATGATAACACTGTGCCGCGCTGCAGCGCCACTGTTCCCGCACTGTTACAACTTCCACCCCTTTTACACTTTTACCCCTTTCTCTTACGTTGACACCTGTCGGTGACCCCTTTGCGCTATAAAAGGAGGCCCGTGTGCAACGTAGAGGGGGCTCCGGGGGTTCGGAGATTCGGAATCCAGACAGCCATACGCTCGGTGCAGCTAGCTCTCCAAGCTCCCGAGCTCCCCAGTTCAATACAACCAAGCAGGAGTAGGGTTTTACGCGTCCATCGCGGCCCGAACCTGGGTAAACCGCCCGTGTGCTCGCCTCGATCTGCTCTCCGTGCTCCCTCCGCCCCCCTCACCGGACAACGAAAGGGGTTCCGGCCCCATAGGTGCTCGCGGGGGACGCCGTCCGCCCCGACATCTTTGGCGCGCCAGGTAGGGGGCTGCGTCGAGGTTGTGCGGATCAGATCCGGCGTTCGCGCGAGCGCGCTCTTCGTCAGCTTCTCCGAATTCGCTAGCTTCATCAACACCATGGCCCCGAAGAAGAAGGCTTCGGAGGTCGCGGGCCCGTCCGCGTCTCTTCCACCGCTACCGGAGCCAACGGTGGGCGGGGGAGACGCCGTCGGAGGGGTGGCCACCGGCGAGAACACTCGCGGCGCCACCAAATCCAAGAACAGGGCGGACGACCGAGCCTCGGCCTCCGAGGACGCGTCGCGTCCGTCCCGACAAACGACGACCCAGCAGCGCCATGCCACAGGAGGTCGCATCCGCTTGCTGGACCAAGGGCAAACTGGAGGTTCACGGGACGCCCCAGGCCCCCGTCCGGACACGGGCAAGGTGAAGGCGCCGGGGAGGGACCCCGCTCTTTCTAACATTGTTAGGAGTCCGAGCGTATCCCGCTCCTCGCGCCACTCGCCCCCGCGCCCGCAAGTAGTTGCCGGAGATCAACAACCAGAACGCCGGGGGACAGCCCGCTCCTGCGGATCCCAGGATCCGTCCAGTCGAAGCAGGTGTCCCCGATAAGCCTTGCTCCGGCAAGCAGATCGGCAGTCTGAACGCTGAGGAACAGTCCGCTCCTGCGGATCCGAAGATCTGTCCAGTTGAAGCGGGGGTTCCCGACAAGCTTTGCCCCGGCAAGCTTGCCGGGGGATCACCGGCTCCGACGGAACCAAAGGTTCTTGTCGTAGAAGCCGGGGTCCCCACAGCGGCCTTCATGCCTTTAGTCCTTGCCGTCGAGCCCCGGGCTCCGGCATGGGTCTTGAGGCACCAGATAAAGCTGCCCTGTTAGGCGACCTTGTTCTTAGGCACGTTCAGTCGGCCAAGAATTATAACAAGTCGACGCCGAAGCAGGAAGGCCCTTATCGGGTGAGACGAGTCGCGAGGCCCGGCGCTGTCCGCCTCAAGACCGAAGAGGGCCTACCAGTGAGCAACTCCTGGGAACATAGAGCATCTTCGCAAGTTTCGCCCATAAGGCGCGGTTGCCGTGATCCGCTCCGGCAACCATCGGTTTGTACAAGCCTTGCCGCTGCTGCATGTAACCCCTTGTACAAAGCCAGGCGAAGCCCCTGGCATCAGATAAAGGGAGCCATGGAGCGCGTGCTGCGGAGGCATTCTTTCCCACGGGCTCGTGTGCGGCCCTCCTCGAGTATCCACTCGCGCAGAGACTGGGCAAGAAGCAGCTGCTCCTTGAGGAGGACCGCCTTCTGGCCGCTGGGCGAACGATTCGCCTCCAGCGAACTCTGCGCCGCTCCCGTAGCCGCAGAAGTTAGCGCCAGAAGTCACGAGAAAGGCGACCTCGTTCCCCGGCGCGCCTCGTCCGCCGGGGTGCCGAACGAGTTGACGCCGACCGTGGGAGGAATCTTGCCAGCGCGGTTGCCGGAACCCGTTCCGCCAACCATCCTCTCTGCCCAAGTCTTGCCGCAGTTGCATGTGATCCTTGGCGCAGAGAGGGGCGCGGATCCCCAAGCATAGCTATGCCTAGCTCCGGAGGGTCGCGAGGCCCTGCGCCTTTGCCTACCCCCAGGATGGGCTGGATGCTGCCCAAGGAGGTTTTACCCTACCGGGCGGCAAGCGATAAGAAAAGATAAGTTGCCGGAGCTCGAGCAATTGCCCCATCAATTTTTAAGAGTTATCTCCCTCGAACGACCGAGCCTTGGTTGAGAGGCCTGAGCGCGGAGGGACCGGCACGAGACTGGTTGCGCCCTCATTTCGTTTCGAGTCCGCTCAACGACTTGAGTGTGCTACACCCCGAGTAGCGTCCTCACTTTGTTTCGAGCTCGCCCGACACCCTAAGCGTGCTGCGACCGCAGTCGCACCGCTTACTTTGCCTTGAGCCTGCTCAACAATCTGAGTGAGCGGCAACCAGCCGCGGCCAGGTTTCTTGCCGGTGGTAGCCCCGCCAGCGGGTCGCTGACGTCCCGCACTCGGCGCCCGTGGTAAGGCGGAGGCCTACGCCGGCAAGTCCCCAAAAACGTAGGGCGGAAACAAACAAGGCGCCGGTCAAGTAGAGGAGATAACAGTGCGATGCATTGCCTAAGATAAAAAGTTATATTACAAAATGCCTTACTGCTGCTCTAACCAGCCGTTTCCATGGCATATTTAACAGCGGCAGGGAAAGGAGATAAAAGAAAGGGGCAGGCGGCCTAGTCCACGCGGTCGCCCTCGATCCTCTTGACCCCGGCCGCCTTCTTGACGATAGGGGCTATGAGGGCCTGGATCCCCGTCAGGTCTGCGTTCTCCGGCAAGGGCCTGAGGACGTTAGTAAGCCTGATGTCGGGGTTGCGGAAAACGATCTTCACCAGCACCCTCTCGAGGGCCCCGGAGATGGCCTCCCGCGTCTCGTCGGCCAGCTCCTTCGGAAGCGACGTTCGGAGGTGCTGGAGCGCCTGGGGGGACGCTTCGCCTCTCCGAATAAAGAGATCGTGCGCGACGTGACGCGCGCCTGCGCGGTTCAGTCCCGCGCACGCCACCCACGTCACGCTCACCCCGCACGCCCCGCCCCCACGACGCCGCGATAAGCGCGCGCCGCCTGGGGAAGGTGCGACGGATGCGGAGTTAAGGAGCAGCGCGACCAAGGCCACGCGTGCCCGTGCACTGTTAGGGCCTGGCCCAACGACGCTCGGCACCGTGTGTGGCCCAGGCCCGGGGGCTCCTGTCGGTGTACTAAGGTAGGGGTACCTTAGTACCCCAGACTTGTGCACGGGCAGTTGTAGCACCCTGCGGCGAGGCCCGTCCAGGAAGCGCCAAGAGAAGACCAAGCATTCAAGACAAGGCCCCCGGCAAGAGGAGCTTGCCGGGCCAAGAAGACAAGGCCCCCGGCAAGAGGAGCTTGCCGGGCCAAGAAGACAAGACCCCGGCAAGAGGAGCTTGCCGGGACGACTGAGCCCGTGTAATACCATCCAAGAACAAAGTATAAGAGGCAGAAGATCGAGACCCCGACAAGAGGAGCTTGTCGGGAAGGCCGAACCCAGGCACCACAAGAGAAGCCCGCCACGGCGCGCCATGCGCCCCGGCAAGGCCTGATAGCCGGCAAGCTATCAGGCACAGGAAGACGACCCCCGCGGCAAGCCACTTGCCGCGGCAAATCGCCACCTCAGGACTGCGCTCCAGCTCACCCGCCCACGCGTCGCTCCGGGGCTTCCCCCAAGGGCACGTGGCGGGGCACCGCGCAGCCTGGGGTATGCGGTGGCATGCAGCCACCATCGTGGCGAGCGGTGGCGCACCTAACGGTCCGCCTCGGTGCTGTCCGGGCGACCGTGACGGGCATTTAATGCCCTTGTCCCCTACCGTCAGAAGTAGGTATGATAACACTGTGCCGCGCTGCAGCGCCACTGTTCCCGCACTGTTACAACTTCCACCCCTTTTACACTTTTACCCCTTTCTCTTACGTTGACACCTGTCGGTGACCCCTTTGCGCTATAAAAGGAGGCCCGTGTGCAACGTAGAGGGGGCTCCGGGGGTTCGGAGATTCGGAATCCAGACAGCCATACGCTCGGTGCAGCTAGCTCTCCAAGCTCCCGAGCTCCCCAGTTCAATACAACCAAGCAGGAGTAGGGTTTTACGCGTCCATCGCGGCCCGAACCTGGGTAAACCGCCCGTGTGCTCGCCTCGATCTGCTCTCCGTGCTCCCTCCGCCCCCCTCACCGGACAACGAAAGGGGCTCCGGCCCCATAGGTGCTCGCGGGGGACGCCGTCCGCCCCGACAATCTTCAAGTCGTGAGCGTGATTGCTAAAATTGTGGAAGACCCGGACACTACTCCAATGAGTGTATGCACCCCTATAAAAGAAGAGAAGATTCACCCAAAAGGAGAAGTGGAAGAGAAGAATCACCTCTAAGAGAGAGAATGAGTAGAGATGATCGTTATGAATGTAGAACCTCTCGGAGAAGCAAGGATTCGGAAAGGAAGGATAAGTCATCAAGGAGCTACACAAAACGAAGACATCAAGCTCATGTTGGTGAATGGATATCCGGCTCCGACTCTGACTCCGACCACCAATCCGAAAGAAGTTATCACTCCGACTCCGAATATACTCAAGATGAAGGTGTTGCCGGTCTAGCACTTGTGTCAACCAAGTCCAACGACATATTTGACTCACCAAATAAAGGAATTGAAAGATGCTTCATGGCTAAAGGCCCAAAGGTATCACACCCCGAATATGTTGATTTCAATAGTGATGAAGATGACTTGCTAGGTGATGATGATTTACTTGTTGACAACTCTAGTTATGAAAACTATGATGAACTTGCTATTAATCATGCTAATCAAGATAAAACGAATGATGATGATAAGAAGGAGATTGAGCGGCTAACTAAAGAACTAAACACTCTTAAGTTAGCTCATGAAACTACCTTAGAAGATCATCGAGAACTTCTAAAGACTCATGAGAAGCTACGCTTTGAAAGGCTCAACCTTGAGCAAGATCATGGGTTCTTAAAAGCAATCAATGATGATCTTCGCAAGAAAAGTTCCTCTTACATTGCCAAGCGTTTACTCTTGTCTACTTACATGCCACAAGTAAAATCTAGCAACAAGAGTAAGAAAGATTCTTCTTCTAGTAGTAACAATGATCATGTTAAATCCAATGTTGTTGCTTCAAGTAGTTCTCTTGATTCCACTAATGATTCTCTTAGCCAAGTTACACTTGAGCAAGAAAATAGTTTATTGAAGGGAATTATAGAGAAAGGTGTTTACAAGAGCCTTGCTGGAAGTAAGCAATTTGAGGAAATTGTACACAAGCAAGGAAGACACCGGAAGAATCAAGGTGTTGGTTTTGAACGAAAGTTTAATGCCAATGGAGTTGAGTGGGAAGAAGATCAATACCCCAATATGAAGTTTTTTCCTCAACAATAGAAGTATGATCCTACTTCTTTCAAGGGGACACAAGCTCAAGATCATCTTCCACCACAAGACCACAAGCAAAAAGGCAAGGACAAGCTTCAAGAAGAGATTGATGCATTTGAAGAAGCTCCCAAGGCCTTGGTCAAGTGGGTTCCCAAGACTACATCAAGCTCTACTTCATAAAGTACGACTACAACTCCAAGGATTCCCATCAAGTTGATGTGGATCCCGAAGAAGAACTAGAGAGTTCTTGAGGGTGACTCTGCCAACATACTCCATTCATATCATTTTGGCGAGGACAAGTGCAAACAACTTCCACATCTTGCACTAGTTCAAGGAGTCACAAACCCTCTTGTTGGTAAGACAAGGGACAAGGTAACCTAATGCTTTCGTGGACATCACCATGTATGAACTTCATCCCATGTCCATGGATATCTTTGTTCGTTCCTTGTGGGACTAACCCAAGTAGGTATTGGAAGTGCAACTCACTCCAATGGATTGCTCCGAATGATCTACATCAACGTTGAGCATCCAAATCTTCAACATCTACATGAAGTCATCATCGACAAAACCCAAGGTTAGTTCATCCCTCTTAGGGGGGATATCACACCTAGGGGGAGCTTTACTCAAAATATTGAGCTAAAGCAACTCTAATGGTGTGAACACAACAGTGCTTTATGTAAAAGTGGTAACCCCACTTGTGCTTAAACGATGAGTATGACCTATGATCAAATGTTCTCATTTGAATCCTAAGTCAATATACTCAAATATAGATGACCTAGTCATCACCAGTTGGTTGATAGATGCTAGAGTGTTTGTGCATGCTTTGTCACATATTTCATTTGCCATTTTATTGTGTGAGCATGTTGGTTGCATATTTTACCCATTCGAGGACATCCATTTGTTGCTTTGATTGTTTGGATCCTTTTCTTTTGCCAAATGGATGGACAAGAATGCCTAAGAACCTCCTATAGATATCTATGCTTTTCTCGTCTCAAACTCTATTCATGCTACATCACAAAGTTTGATCAAGTCAGATTCGAACACTCTGTGTGAGGAGCACTCGGAGTCCCCGATTCGTCATAGACTTAAACTTCCAAAACCTCTCTGCGCATTTCGGTCTGACCGGTTCATCCTTTTCGGTCTAACCAAGTTCACTGAGTTGATCTAGGTTTTCAGTCTCGATGCAACCGACTAGAACTTTTCGGTCACACCGAGTTGCAGTAACCGCTTGCTATTCTGCATCTCGGTGCCACCGAGTTGTTCCACTCGGTCACACCGACAGGGTCAAGATATATATACCGATGCTACCTCTTGAGCATTGCGTTGGTTTTCCCTTAAAGAGGAAAGGGTGACGCAGTAAAGCAGCGTAAGTATTTCCCTCAGCTTTTGAGAACCAAGGTATCAATCCAGTAGGAGGCCACGCACGAGTCCCTCACACCTACACAAACAAATAAAATCCTCACAACAAACGCGATAAAGGGGTTGTCAATCCCTTCACGGTCACTTACAAAAGTGAGATCTGATAGATATGATAAGATAATTTTTTGGTATTTTTATGATAAAGATGCAAAGTAAAGAACGCAAAACAAAAACGGCACTAGAAATAGCTTGTTGATGGGAGATTAATATGATGGAAAATTGACCTGGGGGCCATAGGTTTCACTAGTGGCTTCTCTCGAGAGCATAAGTATTACGGTGGGTAAACAAACTACTGTTGAGCAATTGGCAGAATTGAGCATAGTTATGAGAATATCTAGGTATGATCATGTATATAGGCATCACGTCCGCGACAAGTAGACCGACTCCTGCCTGCATCTACTACTATTACTCCACACATCGACCGTTATCCAGCATGCATCTAGAGTATTAAGTTCATAAGAACAAAGTAACGCTTTAAGTAAGATGACATGTTGTAGAGGGATAAACTCATGCAATATGATATAAACCCCATCTTGTTATCCTTGATGGCAACAATACAATACGTACCTTGCTGCCCCTGCTGTCACTGGGAAAGGACACCGCAAGATTGAACCCAAAGCTAAGCACTTCTCCATTGCAAGAAAGATCAATCTAGTAGGCCAAACCAAACTGATAATTCGAAGAGACTTGCAAAGATAACCAATCATACATAAAAGAATTCAGAGAAGATTCAAATATTGTTCATAGATAAACTTGATCATAAACCCACAATTCATCGGTCTCAACAAACACACCGCAAAAGAAGATTACATCGAATAGATATCCACGAGAATCATGGAGAACTTTGTATTGAGATCCAAAGAGAGAGAAGAAGCCATCTAGCTAATAACTATAGACCCGAAGGTCTAAGGTAAACTACTCACACATCATCGGAGAGGCTATGGTGTTGATGTAGAAGCCCTCCGTGATCGATGCCCCCTCTGGCGGAGCTCCGGAAAAGGCCCCAAGATGGAATCTCATGGGTACATAAGGTTGCGGTGGTGGAATTAGGTTTTTGGCTCCGTATCTGGTAGTTTGGGGGTACGTAGGTATATATAGGAGGAAGAAGTACGTCGGTGGAGCAACATGGGGCCCACGAGGGTGGAGGGTGCGCCCAGGGGGATAGGCGCGCCCCTACCTCGTGCCCTTCTGGTTGATGTCTTGACGTAGTGTCCAAGTCCTCTGGATCACGTTCATTCCGAAAATCACGTTCCCGAAGGTTTCATTACGTTTGGACTCCGTTTGATATTCTTTTTCTGCGAAACTCTGAAATAGGCAAAAAACAGCAATTCTAGGCTGGGCCTCCGGTTAATATGTTAGTCCCAAAAATAATATAGAAGTGTATAATAAAGCTCATTAATGTCCAAAACAGAATATAATATAGCATGGAACAATGAAAAATTATAGATACGTTGGAGACGTATCAAGCATCCCCAAGCTTAATTCCTGCTCGTCCTTGAGTAGTTAAATGATAAAAACAGAATTTTTGATGTGGAATGCTACTTAGCATAATTCCAATGTAATTCATCTTATTGTGGCACGAATGTTCAGATTTGATATGATTCAAGATAAAAGTTTAATGTTGACATAAAAACATTAATACTTCAAGCATGCTAACCAAGCAATTATGTCTTATCAAAATAACATAGCCAAAGCAAGTTATCCCTAAAAAATCATATAGTCTGGCTATGCTCCATCTTCCCCACACAAAATATTCATATCATGTACAACCCCGGTTTTAGCCAAGCAATTGGTTCATACTTTTTAACGCGCTTCAGCCTTTTTTAACTTTTATGCAATACATGAGCGCAAGCCATGGATATAGCACTATGGTGGAATAAGGTATAATGGTAGGAGTTATGTGGGAAGACAAAAAAGGAGAAAGTCTCACATCAACGAGGCTAATCAACGGGCTATGGAGATGTCATCAATTGATGTTAATGCAAGGAGTAGGGATTGTCATGCAACATATGCACTTAGAGCTATAAGTGTATGAAAGCTCAAACAAAAGAAACTAAGTGGGTGTGCATCCAACTTGCTTGATCACGAAGACCTCAGGCATTTGAGGAAGCCCGTCATTGGAATATACAAGCCAAGTTCTATAATGAAATTCCCCACTAGTATAAGAAAGTGACAAAATGAGAGACTCTATCATGAAGATCACGGTGCTACTTTGAAGCACAAGTGTGGTAAAAGGATAGTAACATTGTCCCTTCTCTCTTTTTCTCTCATTTTTTTATATTTGGGCCTTTTCTAATTTTTATGGCCTCTTTTTTTTAGTCCGGAGTCTCATCCTGACTTGTGGGGGAATCATAGTCTCCATCATCCTTTCCTCACTTGGGACAATGCTCTAATAATGACGATCATCACACTTTTATTTACATACAACTCATGAATTACAACTCAATTCTTAGAACAAAATATGACTCTATGTGGATGCCTCCGGCGGTGTACCGGGATATGCGATGAATCAAGAGCGACATGTATGAAAGAATTATGAATGGTGGCTTTGCCACAAATACAATGTCAACTGCATGATCATGCAAAGCAATGTGACAATGATGGAGTGTGTCATGATAAACGAAATGATGGAAAGTTGCATGGCAATATATCTCGGAATGGCTATGGAAATGCCATAATAGGTAGGTATGGTGGCTGTTTTGAGGAATATATAAGGAGGTTTATGTGTGATAGAGCGTATCATATCACGGGGTTTGGATGCACCAGCGAAGTTTGCACCAACTCTCAAGGTGAGAAAGGGCAATGCACGGTACCGAAGAGGCTCGAAAATTGCGGAAAGGTAAATGTGCGTATAATCCATGGACTCACATTAGTCATAAAGAACTCATATAATTATTGCAAAAAATGTATTAGCCCTCGAAGCAAAGTACTACTACGCATGCTCCTAGGGGAAGGGTTGGTAGGAGTTAACCATCGCGCGATCCCGACCGCCACACAATGGAGGACAATCAATAAATACCTCATGCTCCGACTTCGTTACATAACGGTTCACCATACGTGCATGCTACGGGAATCACAAACTCCAACACAAGTATTTTTCAATTCCACAATTACTTAACTAGCACAACTATGATATTACCACCTTAATATCTCAAAACAATTATCAAGCATCATATTATAATTAAAGAAATTGTCATGCTATTTTAAGACTCTCAAAATAATATAAGTGAAGCATGAGAGGTCAATAGTTTCTATAAAACAAATCTACCGCCGTGCTCTAAAAGATATAAGTGAAGCACTAGAGCAAAAACTATATAGCTCAAAAGATATAAGTGAAGCACTTAGAGAATTCTAACAAATTCCGAATCAAGTGTGACTCTCTCAAAATGTGTGTACAGCAAGGATGATTGTGGAAAACAAACAAATAAATACTCAAATAATACAAGACACTCCAAGCAAAACACATATCATGTGGTGAATAAAAATATAGCTCCAAGTAAAGTTACCGATGGAAGTAGACGAAAGAGGGGATGCCTTCTGGGGCATCCCCAAGCTTTGGATTTTAGGTGTCCTTATATTATCTTGGGGTGCAATGGGCATCCCCAAGCTTAGGCTCTTGCCACTCCTTGTTCCATAATCCATCAAATCTTTCACCCAAAACTTGAAAACTTCACAACACAAAACTCAGCAGAAAATCTCGTGAGCTCCGTTAGCGAAAGAAAACAAAACACCACTTCAAGGTACTGCAATGAACTCATTATTTATTTATATTGGTGTTAAAACTACTGTATTAAAACTTCTCTATGGTTTATAAACTATTTTACTAGCCATAGGTTCATCAAAATAAGCAAACAACACACGAAAAACAGAATCTGTCAAAAACAGAACAGTCTGTAGTAATCTGTAACTAACGCAAACTTATGGAACTCCAAAAAATCTACCAAAATAGTACGACCTATACAATTTGTTTATTGATCTTCTGCAATTGGAATCAATATTTTATCACGTTCTGGTGATTTTTAACAATTATTTTCGTGAACAGAAAGTTTCTGGAATTTTTAGCAAGATCAAATAACTATCATCCAAGAAGATCCTATAGGTTAAACTTGGCACAAACACTAATTAAAACATAAAACACATATAACCAGAGGCTAGATCAAATATTTATTCCTAAATAGAAGCAAAAAGCAAAAAAAAACTAAAAATAAAATTGGGTTGCCTCCCAACAAGCGCTATCATTTAACGCCCCTAGCTAGGCATAATAACAAGGATAGATCTAGGTATTGCCATCTTTGGTATTTATCTTTTTAATGGAGTTATGCTTGAATCCGGGGGGTTCCTTACATTTCCCCTAATACTCAGAGATTCTTAGATCTAGAGCATCCAACCGTTTATTGCAAAGTGTGATCAAAGTATTCATACGATTGAGGTTCCCTCCAACATTTTTAAGGGGTTCAAGAGATTTTTGCAATTCGCCTAATTTTTCTAAGATTTGGGTTCCCTCATGAGTGAGAGTTAATACCTTTGGTGGGGGAAGTACTCCTACTATCCCCTCTATAATTTCATAAGAAAAACTAGGATCAATTTCAATAAAATTCCCTTTGGCGGCAAAATCAAGGAGTTGTCTATGGGATAAGGTTAGCCCAACATAAAAATTACGAAGTAAGACCTTGAAATCTCCCTCTATAGTGCAACCGCGATAGGATTCTATCAATCTATACCAAGCATCTTTTAAATTTTCTCCTTGCTTTTGTTTGAAGTGAAGGACTTCAAACTCGAGGGACAGAGGAGTAGATAAAGGACTAGCCATGACGACAAGCAAGCGAAAAAGAGGCAAACGGAAAAGAGAGGGAGAATAAAATGGCAAGGGTGAAGTGGGGGAGAGGAAAACGAGAGGCAAATGGCAAATAATGTAATGCGGGAGATAAGGGTTTGTGATGGGTACTTGGTATGTTGACTTTCGCGTAGACTCCCCGGCAACGGCGCCAGAAATCCTTCTTGCTACCTCTTGAGCACTGCGTTGGTTTTCCCTTGAAGAGGAAAGGGTGATGCACTAAAGCAGCGTAAGTATTTCCACTACAAAAAATACACTTCCGTGATGATACGTGTTTGTCACAGTAGGTCGCATTTTTTGTCATGCATGTACATCCATGACAAATTTATGACAAAATCAAGATAATCATACATGTGCTGTCGTAGAAGTGTTCCATGACATTACCAAAATTATCATCAAGGAAGTATCCACTTCCATGACAATAAATCACGCGTCACAGAAGTGCTTTCGTCAAGGGTGACCGACACGTGGCATCCACCTTAACGGAACGCCGTTAAGCTATCGGGTCGGGTTTTGGATCCGATAACCCGTTAACAGCCCCGACCAATGGGGATTTTCCACGTGTAAAATCATCATTGGCTGGAGGAGACACGTGTCAGGTCCGCATTGGCACAGGTGTCACTCATCCAATGGGCGAGACGCGCCTATGATATGTTGACACGTGGACCGGCCCATTAAGTTTAAATGGGCTGGCCCAACTGAAGGCCCACAAGATTTTGCGGACCATAATGGGCCGGCCCAGCTAATGGCCCACGAGATTTTGCGGACCATAACGGGCTGGCCCAGCTAAAGGCCCACAAGATTTTGCGGGCCATAATGGGCTGGCCCAGGTAAAGGCCCACAAGATTTTTGTGTGCCATAATGGGCCGGCCCAGGTAAAGGCCCGCAAGATTATTGCGGATCATAATGGGCTGGCCCAGCTAAAGGCCCACGAGATTTCGCCGGCATTAATGGGTCGGCCCAGCTGTAAGCCCACAAGATTTTGAGGACCCTAGTAGACCGGCCCATTAACTGGCTGCCATGTTTTGGGCCAAATGCCGGCCCATATTTGATCCGGTCCATTAATGGCCTGGCACGCTCCAGGCATAATAGTGGCCCATATGAGATCCGGCCCGTTAAAAGCCTACCACGTTCTAGGCCAAATTACGGCCCACATCAGGTCCGGCCCTTTAAGAGGCTTTGGGCTCAATTATGGCCCATATCAGATTCGGCCCGTCAACTAGACACTGTGCTTTTGGGCCCACTTGCTAAAGGCCCACTTAGTAATTCGGCCTGATATTACTTTTGGCCTGTTAAGGGCCCGTTTAACATTTCGGCCCTATATTAATTTCAGCCTGTTAAAAGCCCGTCATATAGTTGGGCCTAACTATGGCCCAGTTTGCAACCGGCTTGCTTGCAGCCGACATCTGATTGGGACAAACAAGGACCGAGACAATTTTGGCGTGTTAAAAGCCTGTGATTTGATTCGCACAATCATGGGTCGGGGTTCATTTCGGGCTGCTGCCGGATCGTGGGTTGTTCGTCACGTTTCAGGCCCAACCTACATCGTGATTGCATGACGGCCCGACTATGTACTGTAGTTTTACGGTTTGGCCGGTTTACTGCGAAGACGGGATATATATATATAGTAAAAAAACTGCAGCATCGTGAATAAGAAAAAACCTAGACTATACAATAAAGAAACTACGGCATATTACATCCACTGGGCATCAAAATTTGCCACTATGATAATAAAGCACAAGGAGACAGCAGATTACATACACTGGGCATCAAAGATCGCCACCAGTGCAAATAAACACGCCGACAAAATAATATACAAAACCGACAGCACTTCAATAGAGTTCAAGAAAGGTCAGTCCTGCTGGGGAGCTGCAGCGCAAGCAGCTGAGCAAGATGATGAGACCGCGCTTGTTCAACACTTATATCTTCCTCACTCTGAAAGATAAAGAAGCAAACAGATGACATGTTTTGCACATAAAAGTATCAGTGCTGACAATTCATCACATTTCTTACTGACGAATAAAGTGACACAGTTTAAATTTGCATTAACACAATATGGTATTGTTCAGGTCAAGACATGGCAGGAAATGACATTGTGAAGGAGTTGGCAGCTTCACGACACCACTGGATTACAGATCAAGAACTCATAAGTATCAATGGTTAGTGTGCTGTCAATTTATACCATTTCAGATTGGCAAATAAAGAGACGGTTTAAATAATAGTAGAATGATATGACATTGTTCATAGTTAAGACATTGCAGAATATGACATTGTGTTGTAGTGGGTAGGTTCACCACACCACCGGATTACGGATGAAGAACAGAAGCATACATGCAGTGCAAAAGAAGATCACTTGCTCTATATAGTTTAATTTACATGGTGTGAAGAAGGAACTTGGTTATACAACTAAAAACTTAAATTGAGAAAGGACAAACTTTTGTTTATGAACTACATAATAAACTTTAAACAAGCAATTTGATGCAAACACCAAAAATAAACAGCTGTTGCAGTCATGCCTAACAAAATATATACAATAAAGTTTGAAGGCTTGAGATGGACAAACTTACATTATTGGTGAAGACAGGCTCTATAAAGGCCTTGTCCATGCTGATGGGGGGGCAATTCAAGAAGTTTACCACATAATCTTCTTCAAAAGCATTGCCTTTATCCTACATTTTGTTAAGAGTAAATATAGATGTGACAATATACAAAAAAATGGCGAATATTTAAGATAAGATGAAGAGTGATGCTACATAACCAAGTAGCTATAAATGTAAGTGCAGCGATACAGGCAAAAGGTACATCCAAGAGCAATGCACAGCTAAACTTCTTCAGTACCAACCTTATGGTAAGAGTAAATATAGATCTGATGTGTAGAAAATGGTGGGAAAAGGAAAATAAGCTGCAGAGTGATGGTACATGAACAACTACCCGTCATTATAAGTACACTAATAAAGGACATCATGTACTTACAAGAACAATGCAGAGCTAAAAAAACATTGGCATTGGATATATTCTACACTAATGTAACCATTCATACAGATCAGATAATTTGGAGCGAACAATTGATAAGCAAGCTATCATGCATACTGCTGTCACATAATGAACCAGGTATGTATGCAAGTACAGTGATACAGGACAAGAGGTACTAACAAGAGCAAAGCAGCGGGCAGCATATTTGCAACATCCTGTCGTTCTTGTCAAATCGGAATTCTTCTTCGAGCAGATTTCCTACAAAAAAGATCCGTAAGGCACATGCAGGAAAGTAGAAGTTCAAATTGTCATGTGATTTGATAGACAGTACCTCATCCTGGGAACGAGACTAGTGCAAGACAAGGTTTTTCCATTCAATGTCTTCTGAATTTAGCACAGGAGACTTCCCCGAAAATTCATTTTTAGACTTGCCATCGAAGTGTGATTTCCTCAGGTAACATCGATACTGCTGCAATGCTTCCTTGAAAAGCGCAAGCAAGCTTTGCTCGTCATGACTATCTAGATTGACCCTCACCTACTTACAACAATGTAATGTAAATCACTGATGTGTTCAATCAGCAGAAAATAGGAAAATAATCACCGTGAATTATAGCACTTACACGTAAGTGGGACAGGAAGATGTGAAAATGGTGTTTCTCTTCACTATAATCTTCCCATGATGGGAATATATGGACGTAGTCCCTAACAACATTGAAAGCATTGTCTTTTAAACTGGGAATAAATGGAATGGGGTTCCAATCTGCAGGAATTGGCTGTCTCTGCAGTTGGGATAGGTCTTCGGCCGGTGGACTTGCTGTACTTTTTGCTGGAGTGGGATTTTTCTGTGGTACAGCTGGTGCTATGGCGAATGAAATCGGTATACATTTTGCTGGAGTGCAGGTCCTGTGTGGTGGGGCTAGTGGTGTGGCCAGTGAAGTATGGGTACAGTCTGCTGGAGTCGGTCCTACGTTTTGTGTCACTGGTTGTACAGCCAATATAAGTGGGGCGCTGTCTGATTTCTCCGGCACCACCATGTTTTTCAAGGACTTTGCTGGTGCTCCTTCAGGTTCGGCAATCACCCTCTTCCTTTTTGATGTTTGATGCACAAGAACAACATTTGAGTGAAAAAACATGGTATGATGACAGATGGAATATGTATTGATAATGGATGGGCATGGCATCTCGAGTTATATGATGAGTAAACTAAGCAGATGGCGGTGCAACAAAGTAGAAGAAATGCAAGACAACATATGCAAGATACGCGCAATCAATAAAACCTTGCCAAATTAGAACATGCACCTTAATGGGTGAATAGGATAGGCCATCTGCCTTTGACTCCTCGAGGTTAGAATAGTAATTAGGATGATATTCTGAACAAGAATCAACAGGTGGGGAGCGTATGAGTTTCATTGCTTCCAGAATGGCACTCAATGCCTTGGTGCCAATTTTGTAAGTCATTGCAGTGTTCCACAATATTCTTCTGATGCGCGGATTCTGATATTCACTGTAATTGCGTATAATATCTGAGAACCATGAAAACATAAATAGTTGTGAGATTATCTTTGTAATGCTGATGATATTCTAATATAGGGGCGCCCCTGTAAACACTTGTGTGCTATCACTGGATTCTGATGAGAGAGCTCATGTGTGCTGTAATATGGTGCGTGCATTTATATAATCTGGCACAAGTACACAAAAAAATAGGCTCCAGAAGTAAGGATAGCTGGTAGATGATAGGTTCATAATATACTGTATAGAGAGTTTATTGCCAAACCATGATAACAAGAGCACACATCAACTATGCAGATCATAGTGTACATAACAGGGCTACACCATAACCAGGATATATAAATCGGGAAAGCGGAACTGGCTGGAAATTACGGTGTTGTATTGCTGCTACTAATTGAAAGCCTATCGATCACGTACAGGCCAGCTCTATCAGCTGTTGGCTGCAGATGTCCCTGCTCCCCTTCCTGACAAGTAACATACTGTGCTTCCCATACAGAACACCGAACGGGCCTCCGGCCGAACCACCGGCCCCACGGCCTGTGTTCCTCCGCCACCCCCACCCCCGCCCCCACCAGCGTCGAGTTTTCTTCGTTCGACGAGGCCCCACCACCACCACCCACAACCACCGTCCCCACCCGAGCCCCTTCCTTCGCACCGGCGAACTCCGGCGAGCTCTCAAAAACCGACTGACCCAATTTTGAAATTTAGTCTACTGTGATTTAACTAGTGTGGAATATAAAAGGGGAAAACCATAAGCATTGCGAGTATGGTGTTGAGCGTGCCATGGCGGATCTGAAGGTGCAAACCGGAAAAGGCAACTTCGCAACCAAGACAAGAAATTAGAGTAAAGCAGTGGCGATCTATTTTCTTGCTGCGATAAATAAGTTGAGCAGATACGAAAGAGTACCGCCTCTGGTGTGGCGCCGTGTACGCATCTGCTGAGAATTTGACGGTGTTGCGGTAGCGATGCTGTCGGCGGCGTGGAAGCAGATCTAGGAGGGTAGACGGTGGCGGCAGGGCGCGGTGGACGAGACGGTCGTAGGAGCGGTGCTGGCAAGGTGGACGACAGCGGGGATGAAGCGAGAGGACGGGATGCAAGGATCCCGGTCCGAAGCCATGGATGAGAGAGGTCGATATCTTGTAATGGACAGCGGCGTCGGGGTATCAGCTCCGGCATGGTGGAGGAGGACGGCGGTGGATGGGGTGGCGGACGGCGGCGGACGGAGGAGGGTGGGGTGGAGAGGGTGTTTTGGCGCCCACGGAGTACGAATGGGGAAAGGGGAGGTAGAGAGGAAGGAGGGAACCATGTATTCAGGGAGCGCTTGTCTCAAATGCGAGGAAATTTACAAACTTAGCCCCCGTTTCAAATTTCTACTACATCACAACAACACTAGTCGGTTGGGGATAGGACGGTAATCTCGCATACACCGAATATTTGTCGACGAGAGTTTGTTTTTGGCGCCCACCCTGCATGAATATGAATCGGGGAGGGAGTCGATTTCGGCCGAGGACACACTGTGTTTTGGCGCCCACCGTGTATGAATCCGGGTGAGAGGCGGTTACGTCACGTTTGGGTGAAATTACAAACCTACCCCTATCGAAACCTATAGAAATCCAGCAGACAGGCTTTGCGTGGCAGGGATATGCGGTAGTGATTTCCATCTCGTAGATTTTGGTTTCGGGCGGTTATTGCGACTTCCCCCGCTTCGTTCAAATTTTGCAGAGTGCACGTTTACCGTGCTAACTCAATTCGAATCCCGTTTGTATTCTATTTTTTTCCGGGCAGGATCCATTTTCAATTGGAATTACATTCTATATACATCATTTTTTATATATACTTTCAAAAGCACAACAAAGAATTCTGCTCCTTTATATGTATAATATGATTTACGAATACAACGATCTCGAAATCTTAAGGTTGAATTCGAAAAAATTTAACCAAATTATGTTCTACTAAAATGTATGGATCAGTAATATCTACATATTAAATAACATAGATGTGCGTGAATTCATATGAGTATGCATTTTGGTTCGAGTATGGATTACATGTATCATCATCTCGAATTCAAATATTTGAATCCCTTTTTTGTTTAGCTCCTTTCACGCCCATCTCCCTCGCATGCATGCTCCTTCAGGTAGCTATCACTCTCTTTTCTCCAGCTCACCCGCATGCTCACTTCATGTTGCTCCTATGCTCGCAAACATGGTCTCTCGACGTCTCCCTTGAGAAGTGTCACACTCTCCCTATCATTATACATTACACGGTTTTCATTATCTCTCACGTCTCTACTGTTCTCTGGTATCACTCGGTACCTAAGCTTTCTTTGTCACCGCCAAACACACAGTCTCCACTCGTCTTTCACTTTGTCTTTCTCTCTATGGGATTCTCTCACACACCCTATATGTCTCTACATATGACTCATACCACTAAAATTATTCTCTCTATCTCTCGTGTAGACACAACATTTGTTGCTGTCTCCTTTTCGTCTCCATCCCAGACTGACATTATTCATTTGTTTACCGATCAGACAACCCCGACTACCATGTCCTCTCTCTCTCTCTCATAGACACACACACACAACTCCTGCTTCCACTCCCCTTCCCGACTACCGTCTCTCTATCTCACACACACAAAACTCTCGCTTTTGCACCCCGACTCGTATTTCTCTCACAAACATGCTAGCCTCTAGATAGGTTTATATACCCGCACACTCGTGCTTCCACCATCGCATACATGTCTCTCTCCCGCTCCTTGTATCTATGTAGATTTTTATTCCCTTCTTGCGACACGCCCTCTCGGTCGTGCACACACACACTATCGCCTCATTTTAAGCTGATACCTATCGCACACACACTCCTTTTGTCTTTGTCACACATGCACTCCGTCCTCCTCCACTCTCCCTCTCTCACACACACACATGGGCTTTTTGCAACAACTAGCAAGATGCCCATGCGTTGCACGGAACATCAAGATGCATTTGTATGAGTAGTTTATCTTGTGGGGGAAAAGGATGAACGATGGAAGGCCTTATTTGCAAATGTGGAGAGGGGTGTGGGTATCTTTTTGCAAAATTGCCATAGTTTCCTTCCTATCCGTCAGATATAGATTGGATGGCCTATATTGCAGGATGGCAGGCACACGATCATCACCGACAATGCTTATTATAAGAGTAGGGATAGAAAATAGAGTTGGTGATGATGGTGGGCCTGCCATCCTGCAATGTAGGTCGTCTGATTTATATCTAATAGATAGGAAGGAAAATATGGCAATTTACCCGCACTCTTCACCACATTTGCAGATAAGGCCTTCCCTCCTTCATCCTTTTCTCCCACAAGATCTTGATGTTCCGTGCAACGCACGGGCATCTTGCTAGTAAGAGTAGAAATTAGACATATACCACTTCTCGAATCTTGAAACCAACAACATTCCTCCCTTATCTCATCAAAACCGCCAAAGGAATATATTTTGAGTGAAACATAACATATTTTTAGTGATATACGTATTTCAAAACTAGACTTTTTTTCTATCAAATCGGTGAATATGTATTAATCCGGTGGCGGAGACAGGCCTGGGGCAGCTAGGGCTATAGCCCCAGGCCTAGAAACAACTTCCATTGTAATTTCTTCATGCAAAGCATAGAAAATCATAGAAGTTTATCACTCAACATAGCACAGCCCCAGGCGTAATCTGCATCTAGCTCGCCACTGTATTAATCTACTTTGATCGTGTGGCAACGCAAGGCACATTGCTAGTAGTTATTATAATTTTTTGGACACCAGACAAACGGTGGAGTACATATGCGAAGAGAAGAGGCGCACGCACGCAGTCGGCCTCTCGCTGTCTCGCACACATGAGTGTTACGTAAAGGCGACGTTAAAAATAAACCCTAAAACCCTAGGTGCACGATTGCTGCATTCGCGGGTACCGGGTACGTGGTGGAGCACCTTTGTAGGAATAGTCGGCTCGCGTGATAATTTGATCCGTAGGAGTTGATGGTCGGGACCACAGGTGAACGACTTGGAGCGCGGTGGCTCGCCAGTTGCCACAGATCGAGTAGCCACATTTAAAATATCGTTTTTTAGCGGGGTTAACAGTTCCGATTTTCAATGGCGCGTTATAAGTAGTAAGTAGTTTTTAGAACGATTGGTATGGAGCAAAAATGGAATTCATAGTACTACGTACCTCCTTGGCGTATGGTTGTATGGTTTTTTTGCGATGGAGGTTGTATAGGTTTATGTTGCAAGATGTTGAACCTGGTAGTTCTAGGGCAAATACTATGTTTTAGATTTAGATGCTGGTTTTCAGTAATGAAAATCGGAAGGGGAAACCCTTCTTTGATTAAAAAAACTACTACCTCCATTCTGGTTTACTGGTCCCCATAGTACTTTGGGTCAAAGTTTGTCCACGAATTTTACTTGTAAAATGTGAATGGAAAATGAGATTTTGTTATACCCAAACAAAAAAGGACTGGAGAGAGTGATTGCTCTGAAACGGACGCGACCTCTCATAGCGCAGGCATTGAACGGGCGCGCCGGCCAGGAGGGCTGCACTCGCTACAGGCCCGACTGAGCACGCCTCCTCGCTGCGTGCAACCAGCTTAAGACTGCCCTGCCTGCCTTCATTGAATCCGCACGTGTGCCGGCAACACATCCTTCCGCGAGCCGGCAGGCATTTTAGAACACAAATGACTAAAATATAATTAATTTACGCATGGTCTTGACTTGTTGTGCTCGCACTGGTAGCAGGAACTAGTAGAGGATTTTCTTTATTTATAACTCTCCTCACATTTTTTTGGCTTTGAAGTGAATCATGGTTGTGGACATTATGTATGAATGTGCAGACATCTGTGAACATGAGTTTGATGTGGAAGTTGAACTTGGAATGCCGGGCTTGCGCGTGAACTATACCATGTCCAATGCTTCGTCTGTTATTGTTTGGAAAGTAATTGTTGTTATTACATGAGCCGAAAAAAACATTTTGTGCCACATCAGTAGATGCACGGACATCACAACAGGCATGTTGTCTGGATAAACATTTGAACCTAGCTATTATGAAGGAAATTTTGTATTGACAACAGTTTTAGATAGCAGGAGACGCCTAGCCTGCTCTGCCTCTGCTAGCTTATTTCTGGCTTCTTCCATCTCTTCTTTGGCTTGGGTGAAGAGAGCATCGGATTGCTCTTTTCGCTTCTTCAGGAACTCAGCTACATTCTCAAGGGCTGCTGCACGCTTTCTTTCAACCTTTACTAATTCCACGAGGACACGAACAGCTGACGACTCCACTTGGCTTGCGTGTAATCCAGCATCATCTGGGAATTTGCACCTTGTGTCTAATCCAGCATCATTAGGGAACTAGCACCTTGTGTGTAATCCAGCCTCATTTTGGAAACATGATCCCGAGGTTGACCATACTTCCCTCCTCGCAGGAAATGCATCCTGACATGAAGTTACTTCTTTTTTAGATCAATACTCAGAGCAGCCTAGATCCATTTAGTAGAAGCCAGATAAACAGAACTCGGAGAAGTGAATTCAAAAGGAAAAAATAAATAAAAACAGACTACAAGGTGAGAACACCCACTTCCTACATCAAGCTAAAAACAAAAGCATTAGGACGATTAAGACTCTTCTTATTACACATCGAAGAACACCACACTTAAGAGAAACAGAAACTACAACATATACACATCGAAGAACACGAGGCTACACGAAAGTAATTGAAAGGGTGTTACTTACCAAAGCTTGTTTTACAGGTTCGGTGCAGCTCCTCTTTAACTTGCCACGCTCCTTGAAGATGTCCCGAATATCCCGTGTTTGGTCTTCATTGCTCGTTTGCATGTTCGCACTCGTGGTTTTAAAATCTCAACATGGCAAGAAAAATATACTACTAGTAATACTCGCGCATCTTGTGGGCAACATTAAAGCACTCGTCTGCCATGTTAGAGCATCTCCAACAAGATAAACTACTCATACAAATGCATCTTGATGCGTGCAACGCATGGGCATCTTGCTAGTTCTAAAAACCTTTCCATCATTTGCCACACTACTGGTTGCAGATGAAAAACCTACCCAAGCACAGCGCGATATAGGAGCGACGCACAATTACAAGCTGATATTCTGTTGGACAATGGAGGCTATAACCAATTACTTTTACGGGAACAATAGCACCCAGGAAATTTGAAGGGTAGGTATGAACAAAATTGGAACTGCACATGTACTGCTAAGTGATTCAATACACACATTACCAATCGAGGAGGAGAACGATGGTCGCGGCGGCCTCTGTGAGTCATGGTCGGCAACGGGAGTCAGTTCATTGTCCACGACGGTGGTACTTTTGCGCTTGGCGTCGGCTTCCGGGAAGCAAATCCGAGACCTTGGAACACGATGCCGGGGAAGAGGCTCCGTGTACGACGACGATGGTTGACCGGCTCCAGTGCGGCGTACAAGGTCGTCGATGAGGCAGATGCGCTGCGGTGGACGAGTGCGCCGATGTAAAGGGGAGGAGCACGAAGGCTGCGGTGCCGTGGAGAAGTCTATGTTGCAGTGGGGATAGAAATTGGGGAGTATTCAGGTGTACTACTCTGGGTGCCGGGGTGGGGTTGGTTGGGTAGGGTGAACCTGAAGTTACGAAAACAGCCCCCTACCAAGCGTCATTCGTAGGCCTGTTCCGAAGGCTATGATGGTAACTTCACACTGCTCGAATCAGGGTCCCGGGAGATTTTCCCGCCGACCTCAAAATTCTGTGACACTGGACTCCCCGTGTGGCGTGTTGAGTGATTCGGCTAAGCAACTAGCGAGTAGTAGTAGTAATCTCTGCATATTAGGTTTGACCGAAGTCAAACTTCCTAAAGTTTGACCAAGTTTATAGAAAAATATAAACATTTACCATAACAAATATGTATGATGTGAAAGTACATTCAATAATAAATCTAATGGTATTTATTTGTTATTGTATATGTTACTATTTTTTGTTATAAGCTTTCTGAGAGTTTACAAAACTGACTTTGACCAATGCTAATACGCGGACTTAAATAAAAACGGAGGGAGTACACATTTGTTTTCTTAGTTTGTAGTGAACTAATCATTTGTTGAAATTGTGAAATAAATATATTAGGCTATTGACTTCGAATGTAATGGTCTATACAATTCAATAGTTACAATCATTGTCGAATCCCAAGATGTATACAAGGTCTATAGTACTTCACAACATGCTCAAACTCACATAATCCCAGTCAAATGAGAATCTAAATGCATTTCATAGTTATTACTTTGTAGGATGCAACAAAAACAACCATAACTCTACATCAGCCATTATAGAAGCAACATTGTGACATATCCCAATGTGTGAATGAAATGTGCAGAGAGAGCTTTTGAAGATGGAGCAGATAGGGTGGGAAAGATTGTATGTATGTGGACGAGAGAGTAGGAGACAAACCTAACGAGATAGAGAGAGAGAGATAGAGAGAGAAAGAGAGAGGAAGAAGTTAGGTCTGTGAGAAAGATGCATACATGTAATATACATGAGATGCGTGTGCATCTGGATTCTGTATATGTGGAAGGAGAAGAGACAACATGTTTGATGAGAGAGCTGGAAAAACATGGACGAGAGGGGAAGGATCTCGTGGGTTGAGGGATTGACAATTTTGTGCGAGGGAGAGAGGGATTGGTAATTTTGTGCAAGAGAGAGAGAGAGGGGGGTGGGGGGAGGAGTCAGTCAGCCGTCGTCACATCACCCTGCTTCCAAATGACCCCGCATTCTCTAGCGCGTGTGGTCGCCGTCTTCGATCTGCTCGTTGCCCTTTTTAAAGATTGAGGTGTTGTGCATGTTGGGGTGCAAAGAAGCACAAGCGAGAGTGGTGGTTTTATAACCTTGGATGGGGATGAATTGTGTGCTCGGGGGAGTGTGTGTGTGTGTTGTGTTGTGTGTCTCTCTCTCTCTCTCTCTGTGTGTGTGTGTGTGTGTGTGTGTGTGTGTGTTAGATATTGAGAGAAAACAAACCTAAGGAGAGAAATGGGTATTCACGAAGAGATTGTGCGGGCCTTGAGGTGGGCAGGGGCCGGGTGAGGGTGTCAAAATGTGCGTGTTGATGCATGTGTTGCATGCGACCATGCGAGGGACGGACGAATCGAGAGAGATGGTTGTTGTGTTACGGATGCTCCTCTCTCTGTCTCTCTCTCCCTCTCTCACTCTATCTCTCTCTCTCTCTCTCTCTCTCTCTCACACACACACACACACACACAAGTAAACTAGAAGACCGTTCTCTCATGTATACACAATGTATCGGCATCTGTCTATGTCTCACTCATGCATGATCATTTGCACATTCACACCTCTCTATGTCTGTATCACACGCACACCGTCTCCACATTGCCCTTCTGCCACAACACACATATGGACACATACACACGTTCTCTCTTAGTCGGACACACAAAATCAGTATTAAAAAAAACTAGGGCGCACCTAAAACGTCCAAATCCAATTAAACACGAACTGGAGCTAAATTCAAATATATGGAAATATTGAAGCGTCAAGAACTTTCACAGGAAAAAAAGTTGAGTAATATTCGAGGATTGTTTTCACACACAGAAAAAGGTTCGGTGGATGTCCTTCAAGCGCCACACGGTGACGCACCGTTCGATCGACCGCGCAGCCGCGGTTCACGCGCTTGCATAGGATTCCGTATCGTGGTTGTGGTACTAACTAATAAAAGCGCTGCCTAAGTCTAATGTTTACGTGTACTAGTACAGTTTTCTTTTAAGTTTGACCAACCTTATATATAAAACTAAAGTAAGCTCCCACACGCGCACTCATCAATATGCCGCCGCCGTTGCGCATGCCGACGCCCGCCTGCTTCAGCCAACAATTTCTCGCCCATCACCGCCGTGTCGCCGCCATCCCTGTGCCGAAGCCGAAGGCTCGCCCGCTCACGTCGTCTGCAGTCCCTCCTCGCAATGCCGCCACGCTGCAAAGCACGCGAGCAGCTGGTGGAGCCGTGTCTATGCACGCAACATACGAAGAGGAGGACAAGCGCGTGCTCCAGCACGCCGGCGAGGAGGAACTAGCGTGTCATTGTCATCTCCGTCCGCGCGGAGGAGGCGCGCATGGTGGCTGTCGCGGCGGAAGCTGGTCGCGGCGGAAGCTGGTCGCGCCGCGTCGAGCCCGCAAACCGGGTGCGGACGCGGAATCTACCTTCGAGACCTTGAATGCCACGTGGATCCTGCAATCTGAAGGAGCAATTTGGGTCAGTCGACTCATGTGAGCCGTTTGATGCAACGTGGATGGCTAGAAGGGCTTCTTCCACCTCTTCTGTCGTCTTCTTCCTTCGCTCCGTCGAACTTCTTTCACAAATCGACTGACCCAAATTATACTACTAGTACGAACGTATTAAGTACAGTAGGAACACGAAGATACGAGCAGTAGTACCAACTGCAAGAAGAATATTAGTAAGACATAGTACTAGTACTACTGTACGTACTAAAGAGTTCAAATAACGAGAAAGAACATAAACATAGTTCTGCTGGGGCCTCGGCACAACACACCCTTGAAAATAAACTAATAAGCAACTAGTCCGCTTGACACTGCAGTAGAACCAGCATGAGCGACGACACTGCCACCTACTCGGAGTCTGAGTCCACGTCCTTGACTTCGTCCTCGTCCCTCTTCCTCTTCCTCTTCGCCGACGCTTCTTTGCTTGAACCGGACACTGGGCTCTGCTTCTTCTTCCAACCCTTGTAGATATTTAAACAAAGGTAGGCATCCATTGCTGCGTACAGGATGTGATCTTCATCTAATGTCTTTGACTCCCATGCATGATGAAACTCGTGATGAGGTTTCTTCAGTTTAGCATATGAATGATCAATCATGGCTGTTGCCAGGGTCAGCATTGAAGGTTGAGAGGAGGACACCAGGCTTGCCTTCTGGAGATCGAAGGGCTGGCCTACAACGAGACCTATCTAACGCAGGACGTCACTGTCGTTCTTAAAGCCTACAGTAACGAATTTCACTCTTTTTCCTTGAAAAAGTTCTTAAAATCCTGGCACTCAACATCGGCATGGCATATGTGGTAGACCAAGCAAACGTTATGTACGCAAACCTGGATCACGGCGGGCTTCTTCCTCTCTTCGTCCTTTAGATCCTTCTCTCGTCCCAGGACTGTGGTGTACTCAACATCTAGCCCAGCGACCTACTCATCTGTTGAACTGTTGAACATGCGTAGGAAGCAAGCAAACCATGCTTTCATCGTCTCGGATCCACGTGTGTAGATGACGATGAATTGATCGCCGGTGATGGCCCTAACCTGGTACTCAGCGGCGACCATGGAGATTTGGGAGGCCATGGATTTTGGAGGAGGGTTAGGAGAAGTTGAACTGTTGTACCCTGCAAAAAAAAACTGGGAGCGAACTAATGTGAAAGGACGGGGCGACTGGGAGCGAACTGTTGTATGGTAGAAGACGGGGACGAGTAGGGCGTGCGAACGGAGTGGGGTTGCTGGCTTGCCCGGTGGATAAACGGCTGCAAGCCCCCAAAGAGTTCTCGAGAACTATGCGGGACCCACTAGATGTCATGTCTACTAGACCCATATCGTAGGCCTGATGGTATAGCTTCTGCCTATTCGCACACCATGTCGGCGCGTGGATGTAACTTCACTTAATTCCGTCAAACATCGCGCCTCCCACGATCTTTGCCTCCCTCGCGCGGTCGCGCCCTTTGAGACTTTGACCGGCTATAAATGAGCAATTTTTTTGCCTTTTTTTAGACAAGCAATTTTTTTTGCCTACTCCGCATGCATGATACTCCCTCTGGTCCTTTTTACTCCCGTCAACCGTTTGCAAAGTGTTTGACCAAATTTATACTTTTTTTGAACACCACCTTATATTAATTAACTAGCCACACCAGTACACTCATTCGATACAATATTCACCACACAGGGCGGTACGTTATTTACAAGAATACCATCTAATCTATTGTCAAAGCTATACTTAGTGATTAAGTGTGCCACCTTATTGGCCGAACGGCTAATCTTTGACAATTGAAGATTGTTGATCAACTTCGAGATGCTCAACGCTTTCATCTTCAGGTCACGCATAGCAGACCTGTCATAGTCCCCCGATGCAAGAGACGCTACCACAAAAGCGCAATCAGTCTCTAAAATTACAGGATTATGAAGAGAAATACCTATGTAGAGACCGGCAATGCAAGCCCTAAGCTCCGCTTCCTCCATGCTTTGACAGGCATCAATGAAATCCCACGACCAAATTTGTATTAAAAATATCAATATCTACAATACTCCCTCCGTCTAGGTGTGTAAGTCATCTTACGAAAACCAAATAATCCCAAAACACTTAGGCGCGGTGCATTAACTTCTACCTCGTTTCTTGTTTCTTGACATATCAACCAATAGGAGATGTGGGTGTGCATGCTTTTAATGACTTGAGACTACCAAACACGACATGCAGTGGTTAGTTCATTGCATGCAATGCTATTAATTAGCAAATAAACATTAAGATCTCTCGTTTTCCCCTCCTCCTTGGTCACAGTGCACAATCTAAGATGGCTTACTCACATAGATGGAGGGAGTACTGATTATAATGAGTATAAGAACTACGTTTTATAATGAGTGTAAAAATATTGATTTGACATTGTGAATGTTGACACATTTTTCTATAAGTCTGGTGAAAGTAGAGGTACATTGACTTCAGACAAAACTTAAATGCACAATGCAGACTAGTTCCTCCGTCCAGGTGCGTGCCATGTCCTATCTTGTCATCACAACAAGGTTAGCTATTAGAGTACCACTACCTCCCTTCTAGTTTAAAGGGTTCGATTCAAAAATTTAACCTACTCTTAGCAAGATAGTAGAGGCGGTGGAGTACTTTTTGAAGTCTGCAAAAGTACTCAACTAGTGCTGTCGTTCTTCACAAAAAAATGTGTTTACCAATGCATGCATGAACACTAGTTACTCTAACCCCCCTCTCTTCTTTAATTCTTTGCCACATCAGCATGTTTGCTATTCCCGTGTGCATGATACCAGCTAAGATACCACCATTATGGCCAGCCTTAATCATCGCATGCAATAATTTAGTGCACCTTGAAATATGAACATTTGTGGGGCGTGTATGTTTTTAATGATTTGGGACTATACCTAGCCCGGCATGCAAGATGACTTATTATGCATCGTTCCCCATACCTACAGGAAGCCCATTCGTCTCCAAATCTTTTCCTCTCCATGTGTGGAAACAATATGCCTGCCAAACTCTCCTTCTCCATCCGGCGGTCCCACCCCTCCACCCCGTGTGAAAAAATCTGCATGCATGACTCTCCTCCCCCCACGCTCGTCCAATCCGTTGTGACCAGCAATATTTCCACCCCTTCGCTCCCCCGTAATTTACTCCAACAAATATGCCCACGTAGTTGTTACTTAACTGCAGGTGCATTGGGTCACTGACATATGAGCCCAACAGGGGTCTGGCCCACATGTCAGTGATGCAACTGGACCTGCAGTTAAGTCAGTGCAGCCCAGTCCATATCTTACGTAGGTGTGCCATTGCTCGCTATAAATACCGCGCCTCCCACAACATCGCTATCTCCTCCCCCTCACGTTCACGTTCATCGCTATCTCCTCCCCCTCCCTCTCACGTCGACCACCATGGCATCGCCCCTCCCAAGCCCTAGGAGCCCCTCGCTGCACCGCACGGACGGTCACGTGTCGCCGTTCCGTTCCTCGCCGCCACTAGTCGAGGAGGAAGCGTCGGTGTTCCGCTCCTCGCCGCTACGCGACGCGTTGCCATTCCGTTCCTCGCCGCCACTAGTCGAGGAGGACGCGTCGGCCTTCCGCTCCTTGCCGTGACGCGTCAAGGTGGACGCGTCGGCCTTCCCAATCTTGCCAGCACGCGCTCCGGAGGACGCGTCGGCTCCCCTCTACGATGAGAACGCCGCGCCGCCCGCCGAGCCCCCCAGCCTTGAGGAGCTTTGGAAAGAAATGTATGTCGCCTTGTGGGAGGCTTTGCCTCCAGCAGAGCGCGCCAAAATAGAGGCGGAGAAGAAGGCCGAGGAAGAGAAGCGCACCGCGGAACAAGCTGCCTGGGAGGCCTATGTCGCGTCCGAGAGAGTCAGGCAATTGGCTCTTTGGTAGAAGGCTCGTGCGAGGGCCGTGAGGGTGGCGGAGGACGCCCGTGCCGACGCCCTGAGTGCAGTCGGGCCCAAGCGCCACATCTACGCTTGGCGGTACGTGGACCGGGTGCACGCTTCCAGCGAGGAGGAGTACCTGTTGGCGCCGGATCACCACACCGGTGAGATCACGCTCGCCCGCCGGCAAGCCGCCAATCAACACCTCGCGAGTTGCAAGGCTGAGGAAGAGGCGTTGTGTCGGTGCGCTGGGAAACGGCCGCGCACTAGGGCACTCGTGGCGCGCTGCAAGCGCTCCTGCAAGTGTCGTGGCTTTTAGGAGGAGTATAATTTTTGTTTCGTAAGGCGATCTCATTAGTTTTGGGACGCAAATGATAAATCCCGAACGTTCAGGAATTTTTAGCGTCCTTAATTAAGTATGTAAAAGGGAAAGTTTGGAAACCTTGTGTATTCGTACGCATTTTGTAAGTACGTGCATATAGCACAAACTTTACTATATACTATCACACTACACATCTCTCTCGATATATGCTTGCAGACTGTGCTACTCCCTCCGTCCAGGTCAATAAGTCATCTTTGGTTGTGCACCATGACCAAGAAGGAGGGAAGACTTATACACCTAGACGGAGGGAGTACTACTATTACTTATGTACGTGCAAATGCGCGTTTTAACATTACGATGCGGTTTTTGTAAAAGTAGAAAAACAACACTAGTCAAGCTTGTGAAACGATTCAATGCAAAACAAATGCAAAAATGCTCGTTTGATTGTTTACTTTTAGCTTCCTTCTCTGTGGTTATTTCTCTGTCGTACTTTGTATGGAGTATCTCACTGGTTGGAAAGGCATGCAAATTCCCAAACCGCTTCCTACACCCAGTGTCGAATTTTTTGCCTAACAAGTTGTGTCGTGCAATTGGAATTCCAACTTGAGTACTACTAGTAGTAGGAGAACCAGGGGCCAGTTCTTTTAGGCTTCTAGATTAGTAATCCCATAACTACTACCTCCGTCCTGGTTTATTGGTCCCCATTGTAATCTGTATCAAATTTTGATCATAAATTTAACTAATGAAATGTTAGTGCATGCCACATGCACTACTCCATCCGTCCAGGTGAGTAAGTCATCTTAGGCTGTGCACCGTGACCAAGGAGGAGGAGAAAACGAGAAACATTAATGTTTATTTGCTAATTAATAGTATTGCATGCAATGAAATAACCATTGCATGTCGTGTTTGATATCTCAAGTCATTAAAAGCATGCACACTTTTTATCTCTTATTGGTTGATATGTCAAGAAACAAGAAACGAGGTAGAAGTTAATGCACCACGCCTAAGTGTTTTGGGATTATTTGGTTTTCGTAAGATGACTTACACACCTAGACGGAGGGATTACAATGGTGAGGAATAAACCAGTTAAATCTTTGGTCAAAATTTAGCACAAATTACAATGGTGAGGAATAAACCATGATGGAATAGTAGTTTAGAAGCCCAAATAAACGAGTGAGGCGCCATATTGTTACTCTCCATTGTGACTAGTCTTGTGGGAAAAGTTGGGGAAGCCGCCAAAAGAACTGGCCCTAGGAGTAGTAGCTAGAGATCGAGTGTGCGAGATGAACTGGAGAAAGTAAATGCAGAGAGATGAAATGCAAAAAAGACGGAGGGATGTGATGGTTGCTTGCCCGTTTATTTTACCAGGCCACTTATTACTGGGAGTGGTTGGGTTTTGTGATATGACGGCTTTACTGCCACGCCACGAGCGGGGTGAGAGGTGAGACTCCCGTGCAGCGCCGCCCTCTACACTAGTACTAGTACATCGGTCATGGTTTATCCCCCATTGAATTTGACCGAAGATTTAACTGACAAAATGTTAGTGCATGTCAACAAAAACAATATCGTTGGATTCGTATTTGAACATAGTTTTCAATGATATAATTTTAGGTGACATGCATCATCATTTATCGTACTATATATAATGTTAGTTCAATTTTTTGTCGTACTAATCTATAGTAAGGTGCTCGTGCGTTACACAGAAGAGTGAAATGCATTTATCGGGGAGTTGTTTATTTTGACAAAGGATGTGGGGGTCATCTCATGTGTAACGAGTATCGATAGGTTTGTTCGGGTATTATTTCATCTCTAGAGCTCACAAACATCCGGGTGAAATAGATAAAAAGTATCTTTTGCCAACAAAAGCGTTCAACTGTTCAACCTGCATCCAAAACTTGTGAAGAAATAACTCTTATTGTGCTTTGCAGGAAATGATCTTCAAGAATTAGTTTTTGAGTATCCATTGTTATACATGTTGGCTATAGATGACATGGCACTTTCTTATAGCCAACAGTTGGCTATACTATTTAAGTAGTAACCATGCCCTTATACACCTAGACAGAGGGATTAAATCAGGATGACTTGGGAGGGGGGAAGAGGATATGTAAGAAATGGTTCATCATAAGTCTTTCACCAGTACTGTAGTAAAAATTCATACATGGAAGATTCTAGACTAAACCATAAATGGATACACTTTTACTCATGCGCGATACTCCAATAGAGCAATATCATGCATGGAAGTCTCCACATGCTTAGACAACGGATTACATTGAGCGAAGACTAATGATCAACATTTAACTTGAAAATGCAGATGTCCAGGTGAACCTCCTTGGAGTCCCCGTGCACATTGTTGGAGTTCAAATAACACCATGGGTTTTCCATGTCGACGTTGGCGGGAAGGTCCCAGCTCGGCAGAGTCCCAATATACTTGGCGTAGCTAGTGTCGCCGCCCACGTACCTCCGAGGGGTAGTAATAGTGAGCACACACGCGTACATAGGCCTCGTGTCAGTGTCAGCATCAGCGGCATCGCCCCTGACGCACACTACAGAGATGTGGCGGCGGCCTGCGCGGGCCTCGCTGGTGGCCACGATCAAGAGGAAGAGGCTGTCGTCCTCCTCCGAGACTAGCAGGCGGCGCTGATCCTCCAGCGACTCCGGCAAGGTGAACGGGTAGCACGTCTCATACTTGATGTTCTTCGCCAAGGAACAGTAGTGATTGCCGCAAGCCTGCGTCAGGTGATGCACGATGTCCGCCGGCGAGCCCCAAAACGGCACCGGGCACTCATAGCAGTAGACGAAGGGCTCCTTGGAGGCATCGACAAGGCCGTCCATGAAACGTGAGTGGCTGTAGGGGATGTTCCACCAGTTGAATATATGAGCAAGTTACTACGAGATTTACTACAAAATAAATCATGACGGCTATAACAGAGATTAAACTAATCATGCGCACTAGCATAGTAGATGAACAGATCGAATCTAGGACACAAACTAGAAACATGAATTCTACCACGATTTCAAACAGGAAGGACAGAAACACATACGGTGCAACGGGAGCAGCACCATTGGCGTTGAGGTTGTCGCCCATGTCGTTGAGGAAGAGGTTGCCGAGGTCGGGGAAGAAGTCGTCGTCGGTGAAGTCGTCGCTACTAGCAGTCGCGAGAGTGCGCTCCCCAAATTTCAACAGCGCCCGCCGAATGGAGCGCAGGAGGGAGTGGCTGTAGGGGACGTTGCAGCCGCCGAATGGAGCACAAGAGTAGCCCATGAAGCAGTAGATGGTGCTCCTCCCTAGTCTCTATTCTTATCTCTATCTCTACTACTCTTCTTTGTTTTTTATAATGTACTGGTTGTAGTTGTCAAATCGAATAGTACTGCACCGTTCACTGCACGCCCGGCTGAACACGCCTCCTCGCCTCCATCAAACCCATCCGTTAAACCCGCATGCAAACCAAGAAACCTACTCCGGCCGGCGGGAGGAAATTTGTCGGTTGCCTTTGGAGAATAATAGAGTCACGTCCAATCCATTTGAGTTAATCGCGTGTATGATTCTCCCTCTATAAAAATTTAATTGCATCCTTAATCTTGTATTCTAAGTACTCTGTGGGTTCCACTATCAGTACAGTGTACATGACTTGCAGGCTGGCTATAGTGTACTTATTACTGGGAGTGGTTGGGTTTTGTGATATGACGGCTTTACTGTCGTGCCACGAGCGGGGTGAGAGGTTAGACTCCCGTGCAGCACCGCCCTCTACACTTGTACTACATCGGTCGTGGTTTATTAGTCCCCCATTGAATTTGACTGAAGATTTAACTGACAAAATGTTAGTGTATGTCAACAAAAACTATATCATTGGATTCGTATTTGAACATAGTTTTGAATGGTATAATTTTAGGTGACATGCATCAGCATTTATCGTACTATATGTAATGTTAGTTCAATTTTCGGTCGTACTAATCTATAGTAGTAAGGTGCCCGTGCGTTGCACCGAAGAGTGAAATGCGTTGATCGGGGAGTTGTTTATTTTGGCAAAGGATTTGGGGGTCATCTCATGTGTAACGGGTATCGATAGGTTTCTTCGGATATTATTTCATCTCTAGAGCTCACAAACATCTGGGTGAAATAGATAAAAAGGTATCTTTTGCAAACAAAAGCGTTCAACTGTTCAACCTGCATCCAAAACTTGTGAAGAAATAACACTTATTGTGCTTTGCAAGAAATGATCTTTAAGAATTAGTTTTCGAGTATCGATTGTTATACATGTTGGCTACAGATGACATGGCACTTTCTTATAGTCAACAGTTGGCTATACTATTAAGTAATATGAACCATGCCCTTATACACCTAGACGGAGGGATTAAATCAGGATGACTTGCAAGCGGGCAGAGGATATGTAAGAAATGGTTCATCGTAAGTCTTTCACCAGTACTGTAGTAAAAATTCATAAATGGAAGATTCTAGACTAAACCATAAACGAATACACTTTTATTCATGCGCGATACTCCAATAGAGCAAGATCCTGCATGGAAGTCTCGACATGCTTAGACAGCGGATTACATTGAGCGAAGACTAATGATCAACATTTAACTTGATAATGCGTATGTCCAGGTGAACCTCCTTGGAGTCCCCGTGCACTGCGTCGGCGGGTAAAGGATGCCATGGGTTTTCCAAGTCCACATTGGCGGGATAGTCCCAGCTCCCCAGAGTCCAAGTCCGTTCGATGAGGCCGGTGTCGCCGCCCACGCGACCCGGAGGGGTAGTAACACTGACAACGCACCCATACATCAGCCTCTTGTCAGTGTCAGCGCCAGCGGCGTCGCCCCTGACGCACATTACAGAGACGGGGCGGCGGCCTGCGCGGGCCTCGCCGGTGCCCACGATCAAGAGGAAGACGTTGTCGTCCTCCTCCGAGACTAGCAGGCGGCTGTGATCCTCCAGCGACTCTGGCATGGTGAACGGGTAGCATGTCTCGTACTTGATGTTCTCCGCATAGGCCCAGCAGTGACCGCTGCAAGCATCCGTGAGGTGATGCACCATGTCCGCCGGCGAGCCACAAAACGGCATCGGGCACTCATAGCAGTGGACGAAGGGCCTATTATCAGGTTTTCGGATTGTTGGAAATATGAGAAAATTACTATGATATTTAATCCGAATAAATAGGAAATAGATCATGACAACATTAACAGAGATTAAACTAATCATGCGAACTAGCATAGCAGATGAACAGATCACATACTAGAAACATGAATTCTACCACGATCTCGAACAGGAAGGGTAGAATCACATACGGTGCAGCGGGAGCAGCACCGCCGGCGTTGACGTTGTCGCCCATGTCGTCGAGGATGAGTTTGCCGAGGTCGGGGAAGAAGTCGTCGTTCGCGAAGTCGTCGCTGCCAGCAGCCGCGCGAGTGCGCTCCCCAAAAACCTGATCGCCCCTCTCCCGTATAGGATCACGAGAGGCGGGGTTCCGGAGGCCTGTTGTCCCTTCTCCCGGTGCACACCGAAAGGAGGGATGGAGAAGACTTTCTTGGCGGCACAATGATCTGGAACAGTGGTGAGAAACTATATAGTGCGGGCCGGGTAGGTCGTGGGAGTATAGCTCTGTCCTCGGCTCGGCTCAATCCCGCAACCCACGGCGCGTCATGACGAGGCGTGGCGTGGCGAGGCGAGCGAGGAGGAGGAGCGCGCGTGTAGGTCTCCTCTTCTCATGCTCATACAAGTGGTAGAAGAACTCACCTTATAAAGGCCTACTAGCAAAATTCCAACATCGACCAGGCCGTCCATGAAACGGGAGTGGCTGTAGGGGACGTTGCGCCAGTTGAATATATGAGCAAGTTACTACGAGATTTAATCCGAATAAGCACAAAATAAATTATGACGGCTATAACAGAGATGAAACTAATCGTGTGGACTAGCATAGTAGTAGGATATAGAGTAGAAACATGAATTCTACCACGATTTCAAACAGGAAGGACAGAAACACATACGGTGCAACGGGAGCAGCACCGTTGGCGTTGAGGTTGTCGCCCATGTCCAAACACCACGTAGACACGGTCTTTGAGCACGGTTCGTAGTCGTTCCACGCTCGGATATTGAAGTTTGTAACTATTTTAGATTAGAATATACTACTCCTCCGGTGCTAGTAGTAGAGCACAGTCCTACTCTACTACTCTACTCAAGCAAGTTAGGGCATAGCACTGTAGGGAGTACCAGTACTGTGATCACTCGAGCAAGTTGTCTGGCATCGACGTGACCCTACGCTGCTGGTATGTGTCTCGTAAGTCAAGCGGCGTGCTGTAGTCATCATCACCTGTCCACTTCCCGCAACACATATTCGCTTCTCCATCTTTGTCCGCACATAATCTCGTCCAATCTTCCATCCCCGCTAAGGCGTCTCCCCCCCTCGTCCGAAACCCAAGCACTAACAATGGCAGAACCGAGCAGCTGAAAGAGTGGATGGAATTCGCTCCCCACAGAGGTAATCAAGCTCATTGTTTCGCGTGTGGACAATCTCAGTACCATGCCGCTCGCCGCGTGCCCGTCGGGGTTGTACCGTTTACTCAAAGCCCTTAGGCCGGAGCTTTTTAAGCTAGCTCCTTGCTTGCTGATGTCGCCTGATCTTCAGAAACGGCGTGTCATGCAGCATATCGATCGTAGGGTGGCGAGCATCAACCCCCTTGACTGCGATCCGATCCCCGTCAGCCTCAACTACATTAACGGTATGTACTCGGTCGGCATGAACACGTCTTGGATGGTGCTCATCGACGGTCGCGGCAGCTGGATGCTCATGGAGGTCTACACCCGGCGATTGATCCCCCTTCCTTCGATTAACACTGCACTGCTTTGGCACCGCGGCCCAGAATACTCGGAATCTTACGGTAGCCAACATGATACCAAGTTTGATTTGCTCAAGGTTGTAATCTGCCAAGTGCCCACAAGATCTGCGAATTATAAAGACTTCAGGCTAATTGTGTTCTTCAACCGCGGTCTCGCCTATCTGACAGGTCACTACGGTAAGTGGATAAATCTACACGTCCATCGCAGGATCATACATCCTCCATGGTTCTCTGATGCCATTGAACACAAGGGCTTCATTTACGCTGTACACTCCTTCTATGGCTGGACGTATTGCTGGCCTACTCCAATCATCGCTACAAACGGTTGTTACAGCAGTATGTTACTTTCCTATAATATCATGATGACTTGCTTATATTACTGTCAACATTTGCTGAAAAAATATTCATGCTCATAACATGCTGTTGTTAAGATTGACTAAACCAAGAGCCTTTTTTATTTGACTCCAACTTGATATGATGTTGTAGGCCGCCTGGTTTCCCTACCCTTCCTAATCCCAGAACCTTTCAAAGAAAAGCGGCATGGCAGTTGCGGGTGGTTCCTGGCTCGATCAAACGACAGCGAAAGATTGATGATCGTTCACACGTACCGGACGTGTTGTTTCGCAGAATACAATCACAGTCACTGCAAGGTCTTTGAGCAGGATCCTAGCTTCTCTGGGCCTTCAGGAATTTTTGACTGGAGGCTAGTAAGTAGCATTGGTACACGCTCTCTGTTTGTTGGACTGAATTATCCGATTAACTAGGAGATAACCGACGGCAAGGATCATGATGGCAGCGCGGTTTCATTCATCAGGCAAAACTGTGTGTACACAGCGTACCATGCGTCTCTGCATGCACCATGCCCTGATATGTGCCGCCACGCTCTACAGCCCAAAGTAGGAGAGAGGGTCCCAAGTAATAGACTTCGACCTGCTGGCAGGAGTTTCCCCCGCCAGGCACCCATCTGGTTCAAGCCGTCAGCCAATCTCCACAGCTTAATAAATAGTAACATCTAGCTGAGCCAGTCAGTTAGATGCGTACACTTGGTGTAGTAGGATCTTTATTTAGTTTGATGCATACACTTGTTCTTTTTTGGTAGCCATTTTGTAATGATGGCTGATGTTTGGTTTGGAAGAGAGAGCTGCGTCTTCACTCTTCTGGCCTGCTTACTGCTTCTGTTGCACCCCCAGCCCTGGTTGCTGCTGCTGCTGTTTTCAATGTACAATCAGTAGTATATTTCGTCTGTTGGTTGAATAAATGTGGTGTTAGAATGACAAACACAATTTTTTGGAAGTCATTCACAGTTCGATCCTTTAGTGCCCCGTACTGTACGTAGCGCATACTATTTATTGTACGGAACACATTTTTTTTGAAACTCAGAACACATTTTCCACTTGTTGATAACATGCAGCCCAATGATGAAGGCCCAATAGAGAAGCCCATAATTAACTGGAAGGGAGGCTCTCACATGAATTCGGCCCAGGAACATGCTCATGGTCCCCTAAACATAAATAAGTAAATAAATAAATAAAGCTAAATGCTCATGCACCAGTTCTTTGGGAAAATAGGTAACCCAGTATTTCTTTTTGAAGAATACCCAAGCAAGGCCTATTTGTTTTCTCCGAATTACTGGGCTGCAAATCTTTCAAGACGGGGAGGGATGCATTCCGGCCTGGCTTAAGAGTATGGTCAATGTCTGTTAAAAGTAATATCAAAAGGGGTTGAAAATTCCAAAAAATTTATAGCAAATGGGATATAAGTTTCTTTTTTTGTTTTTGTTCTTCACTATTATCTTATACGTATTTCATTGGATTTAACATGATATAGTGATAATTTATTTTTAAATTTGTTTTAGTATGGCTACTAATTTTTGGATTAATAATATTTCGTTCCCCAGCAAAAATTTGCGAATTTTCAAAAATTCCCACATATTTAGTTAATTTTTTGACCCTGGTACTGACCAGAAAATGGCCAGCAATTCTAAAAATGGAAAACGGGCTGCAATAAATTCCATATGAATTAGAAAATGAGTAAAAATTATAAAAATAATAGCAAATGGGTTGTACACGCCACAAATTTCGAGGCTGACTTGTTTACGCGAGGCTTTGTTAGTGAGCACACGATTCTAGCAGCAGTTAGTGTTGGATGTCCATCCAACGGCCGACGTGCTTCTTCAATCTCTGATCTTCCTGCTCCAGCCGCCTAAACTAGCGCCGGTGGGACTGCCTGCTCCCTCCTCTTGTGGCCCGCTGTGATGCCACGCAGGCTTCCCCGGCCCACCCTACTCCCTCCGCTGGCCTGGCCGCACGCAATCAACTGCCTCCTTATTACGCAAAAAATGATTCCTCCCACTGACATCTGGGGTGCACCGGTTGGGAGGCTGACCTGTGGGCCTACTAAGTTGACACGTACGCAGGGCTTGTCAACTTAGTCAACAAACGATTCTAGCAGCAGTAACCATTGGATTTGAATCAAACGGTCCTGCTGCTTCTTCAATCGTTGCTCTTCTTGCACCAGCCGCACAAACCAGCGCCGGGGAGACCGCCTACTCCTGCCTCCAGTGGCCGGCTGTGCTGCCGATGAGGCCTCATCGCCCCCTACTACTCCCACCGCTACCCAGGCCCTGCGGTGAAGGCAGCCTCACACCGCAGCCGAACCAGTGAACCCTCATACTCCTCTCCGCGTGGGCATCCACTGCCGCGTCTTCCCCGGCTCCGCATCGTCCCCTTCCTAGGCCTCGCCATCGTCCACCGCCTTGGTGCTCTCGGTGCGGCGTGGTCAACGATATTCCATCAGAAGAGTACTGTACATGGAGAGGTTGACAGCTGGGTCCACGGCCACAGCCCAGTTTTTTTGTGATTTGCCAAGTAAGTCGCTTTGTCAGGCCTGTTGGGCTGCAAATCTTTCAATACGAGGAGAGCTTTCATTCGGCTGGCCGAGAAAAAGGCCCATCAGTAATGAGAAATGGGATGTACATTTTTAAAACACATCAAACTGGCAATTAGTTTCAAATATCTTTTTTTCATTTTGAGATTTGAAATTACATTAATTTTTTCATTTGGAGAATTTGTTGGATTTTATATTGATATACATTTATTTTTAAAATCAGTTTGAATGTGAGTCGAAATTTCGGGATTGAAAACAGTTCGGACCGCACCGAAATATGCAAAATTTCATATAATTTTTTAACCGTGGCCACAATATGGGCTGTAATGCTAACAAAAAGAATATGGGCTCCAAAAAAACCTTAATAATTAGCAAATGGGCTGTAAATTATTAGAAATAATGGCCGATGGGCTGTATGCTGTTTTCCACAGATTTGAGGCTTTCCTAAAAAAAGGTTGACGCACAAGCAGTGACTGTTGGATGGCCATCCAACGGCCGTCGTGCTTCTTCAATCTCTGCTCTTCCTGCTCCAGCCGCTCAAACAGGCGTCGGCGGGGCTGCCTGCTCCCTCCTCCCCGCGGCCAGCTCTGCTACCGCGCAGGCCTCACTGCCCCACCGTACTCCCATCGCTGGCCTAGCCATCCCTCTACTCACCCACACCTGCTGTTATTCTCCGGCGACGGCAGACGAACCAGTAAACCCTCGTACAGTCGTACTCCCCTCCGCGTGGGAAACAACTACTGAGTCTTCCCTGCCTCTGTGACGTTCCTTTCCTAGGCCTCGCCGTCATCCACCGCCCTGGTGCTCTCGACGCGGCCTGGTCAACGACCGACATGCATCTGAAGTGGACTATACGTGGAGAGGCCGACAACTGGGTCCATGGCCGCACGCAAGGAAATGCCTCCTTATTACGCGTAAAATAATGATTCCTCCACTTGACATCAGGGATCCACCGAAAGGGCCTCTGTATTTCACGAAAAAAACATTATCGCCGCTGACAGCTCTGACCCACCATCTATATCTTCGCACGCAAGGAAGTGCCTCCTTATTACGCACAAAAAATGAATACTCCCCCTGTTAGCTGGGACCCAGTATAGTGGCAGGCTGACTTGTGGGCCTACTAAGTTGACGGGGACGGAGGGCTTTGTCAACTTAGTCAATATGCACGATTCTAGCTCCAGTGACCGTACGATGTCCATCCAACGGCCGTAGTGCTTCTTCAACCTCTGGTCTTCTTGCTCCAGCCGCCCAAACCAGCGCCGGTCGTGCCTCGTGCTCCTGCCTCCCGTGGCGGGCTGCAATGCGGCGGAAGCCTCACCGCCCCTACTACTCCCACCGCTGGCCAGGTCATCCCTCTACTCACCCACACCCCCTGTTATTCTGCGGCGACAGCAACCTCACACCGCAGCGAACCAGTGAACGCTCGTACTCCTCTATGTGTGGGCATCCACTACCGCCTCTTCCCCGGCTCCACATCGTCCCCTTCCTAGGCCTCGCCGTCGTCCACCGCCCAGGTGCTCTCGACGCGGTGTGGTCAACATGGTCAAGGAACGGCTTCCATCGGACGCGGACTGTACGTGGAGAGGCTGACAATTGGGTCCACGGCCGCAGCAAGGAAGTGCCTCCTTATTACATGCAAAATAATTATTCATCCACCTGACAGCGGGGACCCACCGGACATGCCACCGTATTTTGCGAAAAAAACTTTTGCCCCTGACTGCTGGGACCCACCAGCTACACCTTCGCACGCAAGGAAGTGCCTGACAGTCGGAACCCACCTGGTCGAAGCGTACGTAGCATTGTCATTCTGGTCGCGAACGTGTATGTACATATATACTGGTCGATGTAGAGGCGCGCATGTGTCGTAGTAGAGGCGCGTACATAGCATGTACACGTACGTACAACGGCCAGGGTGCAAGAAAGAAAATACGGCCACGTATGTGTACATACGGGCGGGGTCTCGAGCGCCTACTCGCGCATACGTACAGCCAGGGCTCGTGTACATGGCTGGGTCAGAACGGAGAAACAACGTCGTCGTCGTGTTCATGGGGAGGCAACGGAATGCGTCGTGTTCATCGGGAGGGCTTGGACGGAATAGGTGATGGAAACGAGGCCTGGCGTACCGCACAACGGAGGAAACGGCCTTGTGTTCGACCGGCCACGTTCGAAACGGGAACCTGTTCATCGGGAGGGGTCTGGCGTACCGCAAAATGGAGGGAAGACCTCCTACGGTCGAAACGGGGGTCCTGTTGATCGGGAGGGGTGTGGCGTACCGCAAAACGGAGGAAACGGACTTGTGTTGGAGTGCTACGGTCGAAACGGGGGTCCTGTTCATCGAGAGGGGTGTGGCGTACCGCAAAACGGGACTCCACGGGATACTGTTCATCTCCACCGTCGACCTCCTACAGCCTCCACGGGCTACCGTCGACCTCGTCCAGCCTCCACGGGCTCCTGTTCATCCAGCCTCCACCGCGCGCTACTCCACCGACTACTGTTCAACCACCCCTCGACCGTCTACTGTTCATACAGCCCTCCACACCATGGGGTCCTATTCAACCACCCCTCCACCGTCTACTGTTCATCCATCCCTCCACACCACGGGGTCCTGTTCATCCACCCCTCCACGAGCACCCCTCCACCGTCTACTGTTCATCCAGCCCTCCACCACACCATTGGGTCCTGTTCATCCAGAGGCAACGCCACCGCTCACTGCATCCAACCCCCCCCCCCCCGCAACACTCACTGTTCATCCCACAGGCAACATCGACCGGCTTCAGTTAGCAGCAGTAGCGAAGGAATCGCTCGATCAGGTTCAGTTAACAGCCATCGATCGATCGCTCGGGTTCAGTAACGCGTAGCCTGCAGTGCAATCGCTCGGGTTCAGTTAGAGCCCAACGCCTTGCTCGGGTTCAGTTAGAGCCAACGCCTCGCACACAACGCGTACGTTACAAGAGAAACGCGCATCGCTCGGCCCCCGACCTCCCACCGTAACCGGGAACTCCCCGAAATTTTCCTCGCCCTCGCTTCTACCACGGTTTTTTCCATCATGGACGGCCCAAAGAATGTCATGCAGCTGCGTCTTCGGCCTGCCCAGGACGAAAAGCCCATTTACTGTCATGATTTTTTTGTCATAGAAGTAGGAGCCCACCACATCTATGATGATACCGGGTTTTGTCACAATTATCGTCATAGAAGTGTCATATGTATGACAAAAAAAATTCGTTCGGCCCAAAATGTCACGGATGTGTCTTTTTTTGTAGTGTTCCCTCAATTTTTGAGAACCAAGGTATCAATCCAGTAGGAGGCCATGCACGAGTCCCTCACACCTACACAAACAAATAAAATCCTCGCAACCAACGTGATAAAGGGGTTGTCAATCCCTTCACAGTCACTTACGAAAGTGAGATCTGATAGATATGATAAAATAATATTTTTGGTATTTTTATGATAAAGATGCAAAGTAAAGAAAGCAAAATAAAAATGGCACTAGAAATAGCTTGTTGACGGGAGATTAATATGATGGAAAATAGACCCGGGGGCCATAGGTTTCACTAGTGGCTTCTCTCGAGAGCATAAGTATTACGGTGGGTAAACAAATTACTGTTGAGCAATTGACAGAATTGAGCATAGTTATGCGAATATCTAGGTATGATCATGTATATAGGCATCACGTCCGCGACAAGTAGACCGACACCTGCCTGCATCTACTACTATTACTCCACACATCGACCGTTATCCAGCATGCATCTAGAGTATTAAGTTCAAAAGAACAGAGTAACGCTTTAAGTAAGATGACATGATGTAGAGGGATAAACTCATGCAATATGATATAAACCCCATCTTGTTATCCTTGATGGCAACAATAAAATATGTGCCTTGCTGCCCCTGCTGTCACTGGGAAAGGACACCGCAAGATCGAACCCAAAGCTAAGCACTTCTCCCATTGCAAGAAAGATCAATCTAGTAGGCCAAACCAAACTGATAATTCGAAGAGACTTGCAAAGATAACCAATCATACATAAAAGAATTCAGAGAAGATTCAAATATTGTTCATAGATAAACTTGATCATAAACCCACAATTCATCTGTCTCAACAAACACACCGCAAAAGAAGATTACATCGAATAGATCTCCACGAGAATCGTGGAGAACTTTGTATTGAGATCCAAAGAGAGAGAGAATAAGCCATCTAGCTAATAACTATAGACCCGAAGGTCTGAGGTAAACTACTCATACATCATCGGAGAGGCTATGGTGTTGATGTAGAAGCCATCCGCGATCGATGCCCCCTCCGGTGGAGCTCCGGAAAAGGCCCCGAGATGGTATTTCATGGGTATAGAAGGTTGCGGCGGAGGAAGAAGTACGTCGGTGGAGCAACATGGGGCCCACGAGGGTGGAGGGCCCGCCCAGGGGGTAGGCGCGCCCCCTACCTCGTGCCCTCCTGGTTGATGTCTTGATGTTGGTTCCAAGTCCTCTGGATCACGTTCGTTCCGAAAATCACGTTCCCAAAGGTTTCATTCCGTTTGGACTCCATTTGATATTCTTTTTGTGCGAAACTCTGAAATAGGCAAAAAACAACAATTCTAGGTTGGGCCTCCGGTTAATAGGTTAGTCCCAAAAATAATATAGAAGTGTATAATAAAGCCCATTAATGTCCAAAACAGAATATAATATAGCATGGAACAATAAAAAATTATAGATACGTTGGAGATGTATCAACCGACGGGTCAAATTTTGGAAATTTCTCCAAAACCTCTCAGCACGCGCGTGTCCTGCTCTGCTATCTCGGGTCTCCGGATCGTCCTCTCATCACCAGCAACATCCCGCCACTGGTCTCCGTCACCGTCAACGGAATTCAGCCCCGTCATTGCTGCCATAGCGAGCTCATCACTGAACTAGGGTATGAGTTCGAATCTTTGTGTTGTTCCTTACTCTGATTCTTAGCACAAAGCAAATGCCATGTTCTTTACCATGTATGAGATCATCCTGTCGAGCAAGAACATCCCTTAGATTAGATTTGATTCGAAAATTTAGGGCTAGGTTTGCGCCGAACTCATCTCAGACCGACCGAGTTGTGGAAATCGGTCTCACCGATTTGGCCTAGGCCATTGCACTTGCACTTTTCGGTCTGACCAAAAGTTGCAAATCGGTGTGACCGAGTTCAACTCTTTGTGAAACCCTAGCAATCTGGGTGTCACCGAACTGTGTCTCGGTCTCACCAATTTCACTAGTTTAGACTCCAAAAGTTGCTTCGGTGTCACCGAGTTTAACAAATCGGTAGCTCCGAAATGCTTTCTATGGAAAACTAAAACTAAGTTTTTGACTCATTTGTTTTGCAAAAACTCTGCACTTTGTGATGCTCATCCACTCTATCTCATCTCTAACTATTCACAGGATCAGCAGTCAGTTTGCTTTGTCAGAATGTCAGATCAGAGTGATAGCCAAAACAAGTCAGAAGAGCAGGTGAACCTGAGTGAGGGCACTAGTCCCTCTAGCAGCTATGATGAGGGCAGCAGGAGTACTCCAAGCAACTTGCCCAAAGCATCCACAAGGACAAGGAGGAAGAGAAACTCTAACTCAGAGGATGAGGATTATGTTGCTGCTGAGGAGGAGGTCGTCTCCAAGAAGAAGGTGCTGAAGAAGGAATATGTTGATGCTGCTGCAACTAAGCCAGGTCTGCACAAGAAGGAACCTGCCAAGAGAATGCCCATGTCTAAGGCCAGATCCTCAACTCAGGAGACTATTGAGTTCACACTTGAACCAAAGGAGGCTGGTGAAGGCAAGAAGAGGAAAGAGAGGGTCAAGAAGACCATTGCCAGAGTCATTGGGAGATCCCCCATGATGAGAGGTCCTGCAGAGGAAGAAGATGTTGCAGCATCAAATGACTCAAAAGCTGATGGGGGATGCCATCAAGTCTGGGGCTGCCCCTTCTAAGCCCAAGACAGCACCCAAAGCTTCTTATCCAGCTCCAAAGACTGCACCCAAGAGGAGCACAAGGAATATTCCAGCTGTTGAAAAGAACAAGGTCCCAGTGCCTGAGATTGATGAAGAAGATGCTGAAGCCCAAGTGCTTAGGAAGCTCAAGCCCAAGATCCCTGACCATGATGATAGTCATCCAGTGGCAGAAGACATGAACATCAGGAAGGATGCAGGTCTCAGACTTTGGATACAAACTAATCCATATGCTGTGAGGAGAAGGACTGTTGTGGATTACAGGTTCCACACCAAAGAGCAGCAGGATTTCTATGAAACCATCTTGCTTGATAAGAAGCCCATTGTTTGTGATATGAAGTGGGCAGATTGGAAATACATTGATGAGAATGAAGATCATTTTCCAGGTGTGCATGAGAGCTTTAGGCTATGTGGAGTGGACAAGTTTGTGGGTCAGAAGTTGACCAAGTGGAATGATGAGCTCATTATACAATTCTATTATACATCTCATTTCTATCCAGATGACAGAATTGTTTGGATGTCTGAGGGTACAAGGTACCAATCAACAGTTGCTGAGTGGGCAAAATTGATCAATGCCCCTGAAGAGCATGAGGATGACTTGGATGTCTATGCTAAGAAGAAGAAAGACCACAACTCAATGGCCAACATGTACAAGGAGATTCCTGACAAAGCCCTGGAAACTCATAAGCTAGGCTCTGTTCATTATATGTTATCTGGTTTGGCCACAATTAACACCATCTTGAGGCATACCTTGTTGCCCAAATCTGGAGATCACAAGATGATCAGAGGTCATTCCATCAACTTGCTGCAATTGTCTGATGTGCCCCAAAAATTCAAAGTCATGAGACTGATTGTGGAAACAATCAAGAGGACAGCTGCAGATCAGAAGAGATCATGTGGGTATGCTCCACATATTCAAATGCTCATCAACTCCAAGATGGGCACATGCACTTATCTTTTGGACAAGGAACATCTACCCTTGAGACCAGATTTTGAGGACAACACTGTTGTCATGAATAAAGATGACCCCACATCTGTAGAGGCACAATAGAAAAGAGAGAAAGCTAAAGCTGACAAAGCTGCAAAGATGCCAAGTGCTGAAGAGGCATCTCAAGTGTTCCTCAAGACTAAACAAGATCAACTTGCATATCTGATTCAAGCAACCTTGAGGATTGAGAAATGATTGGCCACCCTGACTCAGAACCAAGAGAGTCTGGAAAGGATCATTGAGACTAAGTTCTATGATCTTGATCTGAAAGTGACAGAGATGCAGACAACAGTTGAGCAGCTCCACGAAGAAGCTGAGGAGAAGAAATGGATGGCTACCACAGATGCCTTTCAAAGAGTGTCAAGAGGTCAGAGATCTGTTGCAGTGACCATGGCTGACACAAGAGCAACTTCATCAGCACCTGCAGCCACAGCATCAGTGCCACCTCCAGTTGCCACTCCACCAGCTCCATCAACTTCCACAGATGCATTCATCTTTGGAGTCCTCTCAACATCACCTCCCGAAGATCAAGCCTAGAGAGACGCATAGCACTATGCATTTTCAAACTTTTTGGTAACTTGTTGCCAAAGGGGGAGAAATGTATAGATCATAGGCTTCGAGAGAGAGTGTTTTTGCTTCTTTTGTCTCTCTTTCTATTTGGTTGATACTTTTGTGTGCTTGCTTGATACTCTTTGTCTATGTGTGTGAGATACTTGTATGATCATGTGTTTGAACATATCATACGTTAATACTTATGCTTGAATGATGTTATCTCTTTTTATTCTATATGATCATTCACTTTTGCCTTGGTGATGAGTGCATGTTTTTACTTTCTATCATTTTGAGCGCTCCACCAAGATGTATGTGACATGTAAGAGTAACCCATGATCCTAATCGATTGTGCATTTGCATTCAAAAGCAAATTTTAAATAATGCACAAATTTAGGGGGAGCTCTTACTTATCACATACTTCTCAAAGCGATGATGTATTTCAATCTTATTATCATTTGTCGAAGCTTTGATCTATATGTTGTCATCAATTACCAAAAAGGGGGAGATTGAAAGTGCAACTATCCCTAGGTGGTTTTGGTAATTCCTAACAACATATAGCTCATTGAACTAATGCTCTTTCAAGATGATCATTTTAGAAAGTTCAATGATTGGCATGGCATGGACTAGGAATGTGGACCCCTCAAAATGCTAAGGACACATATTGGCTCAAGCTCAAGACTCTACATTTTCATTTTTAGTGATCCAAGATCACATTGAGTCCATAGGAAAAGCCAATACTATTAAAAGGGGATGAGGTGTTGCTTAATGGCTTACTTGCTCAAAATGCTTAGTGATATGCTCCAAAAGCCTTCAACCACTTTCTCATATCCACATATGTCCCAAACCAAAAGTCAAACTCGGCCCTACCGATTTGATCTATCCGGCGCCACCGAGTTCATTTGACATAGCCATAGCCAGAAACCCTAATCAGTTCGGTCTCACCGAGATGGGATTGCAAACTCTCACCGAGACCGACGTGCTAGGGTTAGGGTAAAACCTCAACTTGGTTTGACTGATTATGCAAACTCGGTGAGACCGATTTTGGTATTGAGCAAACAAAGAGTTGGTCAAGAAAACTTGATGGGACCGAAATAATTGCAACGGGAAACAGAGAGTTTGCAAGCCCATCTCGGTGAGACCGAGATCCCATCGGTGAGACCGAATTGATTAGGGTTTCTGGCAGGGGTTATGTCAAGTGAACTCTATGGCGCCAGATAGATCAAATCGGTGGGGCCGAGTTTGACTTTAGGTTTGGACATATTTGGAATGGAGAAAGTAGTTGAGGACTTTGGAGCATATCACTAAGCACTTTGAGCAAGCAAGCCATTAAGCAACACCTCATCCCCTTTTAATAGTATAGGCTTTTCCTATGGACTCAATGTGATCTTAGACCACTAAAATGAAAATGTAGAGTCTTGAGCTTTTGCCAATGTTTGTCCTTAGCATCTTGAAGGGGTTCCACATCCTCTTGTCCTGCCACTCCACTGTTGAACTCATCTGAAATTCACTAGATAAAAGTATTAGTCCAACAAGAGATATGTTGACATTAATTACCAAAATCATCCAGGGAGCACTTGTGCTTTCAGTGTAGCTATGTGATTGTGTTTCATGAATGGATCAATGATTGAGCATAATGGGCTAGGGATAACTTGCTTTAGTGTTGATATTTTGAAAGACATGGTTGCTTGTTGATATGCTTGTGTATTAAAGTCTTCATGTCAAAACTAGACTATTGCTTTGAATCATATAAAAGTCCAAATGTCCATGCTACAAAAGAAAAGAATATGTGATGAACATGATAGGCAGCATTCCACATCATTTTTTTTGTTTTTATCATTTTCCTAGTTGAGGACGAGCAGGAATTAAGCTTGGGGATGTTAATACGTATCCAATGTATCTATAATTTTTGAATATTCCATGCTGTTATATTATCATTCTTGGACGTTTTACAATCATTTTATAGCAACTTTATATCATTTTTAGGACTAACCTATTGACATAGTGTCCAGTGCCAGTTGCTGTTTTTTGCTTGTTTTTATACTTCGCAGAAAATCAATAACAAACGGAGTCCAAACGCGGTGAAACTTTTTGGAGATTTTTCTGAACCAGAAGAAACAAGTTGGGTCAAGAAAGTACCAGAGGGGGGCTCCAAGGGGAGCACAACCCACCTGGGCGCGCCTGGGGGCCCATGCATGCCCTGGTGGGTTGTGCCCACCTCAGCCGCCTCCCGCACCACCTCTTTGCTCTATAAATATCTTGAAAATCCAAAAACCCTAGGGGAGTCGACAAAACACAATTCCAATCGCCGCAAGTTCCATAAACCATAGATCCAATCTAGACACCATCACGGAGGGGTTCATCATCCTCATTGGTGCCTCTTCGATGATGTGTGAGTAGTTCATTGTAGACCTTCGGGTCCGTAGTTAGTAGCTAGATGGCTTCCTCTGTCTCTTTTGGTTCTTAATACAATGGTCTCTTGGGATCTATTTGATGTAACTCTTTTTTGCAGTGTGTTTGTTGGGATCCGATGAACTTTGAGTTTATGATAAGGTCTATATTTTTATCCATAAAAGTTATTTGAGTTTCTTTGATCTCTTATATGCATGATTACTTATAGCCTCATATTTCTTCTTTGAATCTTTGGTTTAGTTAGGCCGACTAGATTGATTTTTCTTGCCATGGGAAGAGGTGCTTTGTGATGGGTTCGATCTCATGGTGCTCAATCCAAGTGACAGAAGGGGAAATGACACGTATGTATCATTGCTATTAAGGATAACAAGATGGGGTCTATGAATAGATCTTGTCTACATCATGTCATCGTTCTTATTGCATTACTCCATTTCTCTGTGAACTTAATACACTAGATGCATGTTGGATGGCGGTTGGTGTGTGGAGTAATAGTAGTAGATGCAGGCAGGAGTCGGTCTACTCATCTTGGACGTGATGCCTATATAATGATCATTGCCTGGATATCGTCATGAATTTGGGGTTAGTCCAACTTTTAACGTTGTAGATTTGAAGCCTTACTTGGGTGAGGAAGATAAGCTTTCGTCAAGGACGACTTCAATTCAAGAAGGGGAGGATGATGAGGACATCACCAACAAAGTTACACCCACAACCCCTACTGCTACATATATCGGACAAACTATTAGAGCTCGCGCATGCCAATTAAATTACCATGTATTTTCGTTTCTTGGTAATGATTCTAATGTTCATGAGAATATGATGCTGCCTAAATTGGATACATTTATTTTGCTTATAAATGAAGGGTCAAGCATGGACAAGAACGATGAACATTTGAGCATGATCAAGCATGGAGAAGATGGCGCGTGCAAGGGTAGCAAGAACAAAGTTTCTGGTGGAGTTCTCAGCATTTTGGAGCCACCATGATGAAGTACAAGGACATAGCCAAAATATACAAGAAGGCCTTTCATAAATTCCGTCCATAAGCTTAATATAGGTGCCACACCACCTTAGTTTTGGGCCAGGCCCATGTAATTTCAAAATACTACTTATAGGCTATTTTTAGAGTCGGTATTGTAGGGGAAACGAATCAGGAGGTGTTTTAGTCCCACCCTGCTAAGGGGGGACAAAATCCCCTCTCCCCCCCCTACAAATGTAGCCCTTAAGGCACTGTTTAGACTTTGTTTTTTTAGAAGTTCATCATAGCTGCAACTCTCATACTTCGCTTATGTTCGACGACCAGACAAAGACGTCATAGAACCCCACTTTGATCAATAAATCTTTCCTCTTAAATTTGCAATATCTAGATTGCAATCTCCGTTTCTTGCTTGTTCTTCATTTGCCTGCAGGAAATTGACCCTCGTGGTCAGGTTTTTCGTGCTCGGGCGTGGTCAATAACCTCTCGAAGTTGGTTTAGCGATTTCTACGGCGCGACGACTTCGCACATTCGTAGTCGGATCGTCAAAATCGACTTCCTCCAAAACGACATCTACCATCTCATCAAAAGACGGGACACCTTTGCCTCTATCAACAAAGTCCAGAGGCCAACATAAATATATAACTCTAACACCCCCCCCCAAACTCATGGTGGATCCACAACACTGAGTTTGGAGAGATAAAATCTATGTTGTGCTCTAGCCTGGGCCTTCGTGAAGAAGTCCGCCAACTATAAATCGGAAGGCACATACTGAAGAGAAATAAAGTGATCATGCACACCATCGCGCACAAAGAAAGCATCAACACCAATATGCCCACGCAATACCGATAGCACCTATATTGTCTGACAAGAGGGTAGTAGGTGTAGTAACATAAATACCAAAGTCCTCCAGTAACCATCGCAACTAAGCCACCTCTGCCATTAAAAGAGTCATTGCTCACAACTCAGCCTCTGCACTCGAATGGGAAACCGCGGTCTGTTTCTTTGTCTTCTAGACAATGAGAGAACCACCAACGAAAACACAATACACAGAGAGAGAACGACGATATGAAGGATGACTAGACCATGTAGCATCTGAATAAGCCTGGAGTTGTAATGAGCTGGAATGGGGAAAGAAGAGATGGTGAGAGATTGTGCTACGAAGATATCATAGAACACGAAGAAGGTGACTATAGTGAACCGAAGTGGGGGCAGAAACAATCTAGCTCGGAATATGGATAGGATAGGAGATATATGGACGAGTGAAAGCGAGATAGACAAGACTCCCAACAAGATGACGATAACGCGTCGGATCAGACAAGGTCACCATCAGAAGCACGGAGGTGAACATTGAGCTCCATAGGAATCTCAACAGTACGCCCATCACTAAGAGCCGCACGAAAAAGAAGATCTTGGTTGTACTTTTATGGGGAAATGAAAAATCCCTCGGATGTAGAGGAAACCTCAACCCCGAGAAAATAACGAAGAGGACCAAGATCAGACATAAGAAATTACTCATTGAGACGGGCCTTGACAAAGTCAATGTACTCAGAATCATCGCCAGTGATGATCATGTCATTTACGTATAGAAGAAGAAGAGTGCGACCACGAGCAGAAACATGGACAAAGAGCGCTGGATCATGAACACTGGGCGAAAACACAGTGCAGTTACCACGAAGGCAAAACACTCAAACCAAGCACGAGGGGCTTGCTTAAGGCCATAGAGAGAGCGACAAAGATGGCAGACCATGCCATCAGGAACAAAGTACCCAGGTGGTGGTTGCATATAAACCTCCTCACGCAACTCACCATTAAGAAAGGCATTCTTGATGTCAATCTGAGGCACATACCAATGGCAAATAGAGGCCACCGTGAGAAGTGTGCAGATAGTAGTCATATGGGCCACATGAGCAAAAGTCTTATCGTAATCACAACCATGCTCCCGCTGAAAACCACGAGCCACAAGATGAGCTTTATAACGCTCAAGAGAACCATAAGAGCGAGTCTTAATATTATAGACCCACTTACAAGTGATGGGATGAACATGGGGAGGAAGAGAAACCAAATGCCATGTGCTGGTGCACTCAAGTACAACAATCTCCTCTGCCATCGCAATCTGCCATTCAAGATGAACAATAACATCGCGATAAGAGGTAAGCTCAAACCAAAAGACCATGCCGGCTAGGAGAATAATGATTAGGAGGAGGGCAAGGCCGAGCCCATAAGTAGGCTGGAATGATGACGACGACGCACCAGAAGTAGACGACACATCAGTGGAATCATCCATGACACGTGGACGACGAGTGTAATGGAAAGGAAAAGGGGGAAGAAGGGGAATCACCGAAGGTGATGGAGATAGAGACGGGGAGAACATTGATGATAAAGGTGGAAACAAGGAAGGCATCTATGATGGAGGAGACGAGGAAGGCATCCGTGATGGATGTGGAGACTCATGCTGCAAGGGGGAAGAAGAAAATGTGGGAGAGGACGATGTTGGATCAGCAATAGCGGAAGGAGGAGTAGAAATATGGGGCACAAAGGGAGGTGTATCAGGAAATGTGAGAAAAGATATGTCCTCCACGAAAAAGGTAGAGGAGGATGGATAGGTAGAAAGGAGGAGACTCGTCAAAGGTCACATCTCGGGAACTACGCATCCGACGACCAACATGATCCCACCACCGATAACCTTTATGCGGATCACTGTATCATAGAAAAACACACTCAATAGACTGAGTGGTCAGTTTGATGCATTCACGTGTGCAAGAAGAACATAGCACACACAACCAAACAAACGAAGCATCGAATAATCAAGAGAATGGTCAGAAAGATGCTCGAAAGGAATACCATCCTGCAAAGTAGTAGATGGCTGAATGTTGATGAGATAGGTGGAAGTGGAAATGGCCTCAATCCAAAAGTGAGGCGGAAGAGAGGTAGGGATCATCATCGCACATGCCATCTCAAGAAGGTGACGGTGCTTGCGTTCAGCCACACCATTCTGAACGTGAGCACCAGGACAAGAGAACTGGGGAAGAGTACACTATTCAGCAAGAAATCCTTGCAATGCACAAGAGATATACTCACCAGTCGAATCTGTGTGAAAAACATGAATAGGAGTGTAGAATTGGGTATGAATCATGGCAGCAAATATTTTGTATACAGATAAGACCTCGGTACAAGAAGACATGAAATAGATCCAAGTGTAGCGAGTAAATTCGTCTATAAAGAGAGTATAGTAGCGATGACCCCCTTCTAAAGAGAAGGGAGCTGGGCCCCAAAGATCTGAATGAACGAGATCAAAAGGACGCTAAGACACTGACTCACTCTGAGCCTCTGAGGATAGGGTAGCTGAATCTGCTTACCAAGCCTACAACACAGACAATCCAACAAAGCATTACCGGATACATGCCACAGAACACCACGATGTACTAAAGACGAGAGACGAGAACCACATAAATGGCATAGACGATGATGCCACTGCTGAGAAGAGCTAGTAGATGCGGGAACAGAGGTCGCGAGACTGGTGGCGGTGGCATCGAAGGGAAGACGAAACCACTCAAGCTCCCGGAGACCATCATGACGTCGGGGCCAGCACCGACCAGAGCGCATGTGCGATGATCTTGAACAAAACACTAATCAAAATCAAGATTGAGCCTACAAATAGAGTCAACAATCTAACTACCTAAAAAAAGTTGCATACTAAGTCTAGGAACATGAGCAATTGAGGGAACATGGAAGGAAGATGTAATAAGAGTGCCTCGACTAGCGACAGAGAGGGAAGTACCATTAGCAGTAAGAACATGAACAGGAGACTTGACAGGTCGAACAAAGGTCAAAGTGAAAGAGTCATAAGTCATATGAAAAGATGCTCCGATATAAAAAAACTCCAAGGAAACCTGAATGAGGAGAAGGTGGTCTCTCAGTGCCAGAAAAGTCGGTCGCGAAACGTGCAGATCCTGTTGGTGCAAAATCCCAAGTGTCAAGCAGACAACAGTGACATAGCAAAAGAGGTCGAGGTAGAAAGAGCGAATGCCACCACCCATGGAAGCCAGGTGTAGTGTCGATAGAGAGCAGTAAGTCGACATAGAGCAGCATGTGAAAGCCACTGAGGAAGTTGATGTAGAGCGACAACGACCACGCATGGTCGCCACTGCAGGAGTCGATGTAGAGCGGCCATCATCACGTGTAGAAGCAATTAAACAAGTCGAAGTAGAGCGGCTATAACCGCGTGGAGAATCCACTAAAGTTGTCAACATATAGCAGCCACAACCAGAAGATGCGAGAGGAGTCGACGTAGAGGCACCGCCGCACGCGGAAGCCGCGAGAGCATTTGTAGAAGTCGCCTCAGGGGACGACAATATGGAAGGATGAACACCAAGCACCGAGGAAAGGCACATGTGCGGGACATGATCAGCGTAATGGGGAGCGATAAGGAGACAACATGACTGTTCTTTCTTCTTCTTCTTTTTCTTTTTTTAAGGAATAGAACAAAGTCAAGTCGTCCTCATGCAATAGAAAAGCACGGATGCCCACGAGCAAACTCGCAGCGATTTACGCGGGGCCAGCCTTGACCCGCAGGAGAGCAACTGACGAGGCGGCCTGCCCAGCGGAAACAAGACCCAGCGGAAAGGCCGACTCGATCTGGAGGAGAGCAGACAGAGATTCATGCAGCGGCGGCTGACAGAAGACCACCACGATCAAGAGTAGCAGCGGCCGGCTGGAAGAGCCAGCGGCGGCCGAAGCAAGTAGGGCGACGGTGGGAGGTGTAGTAGGTGGAGCCGGTTGAGAAGATGCGACGGCAGGAGGAAGCGGAGGACCAGGTACAGGTAGCTAGACCCAGCCTCTTTGATCTGTACGGGGAGGCCAGAGAAGTGGAACCGACAGCCTGAGAGCATCTCCAACCGTTGCGCCTCCTAGGAGGCATTTTTTAAGCCTCCTAGGGAGGTACCGGCGAACATATTTATGTGGGGGTAGAATTTCTTCTAGCCGTGCCCCCACCCAACAACAGCTGGGAGGAGCTCCTACGGCAGCCACCCCGTCCCGCACTCACGCCTCGCCGCCCCGGCCATGACCACGCCTAGAGCGACCAGCAAATAGCAGCGGCAAGTGGCGGCGACAGCTATGCAGCGGTAGCAACAGCAAGAAGTAGCAGTAGCAAGAAGGCAACAACAGCAGAGCTTCAGCGGCAACAGCGGCAAAGTAGCAAGCAGCGGCCACGAGCAGCAGCAGTTGCCCCCGCGCACGGGCAAGGGCAGCTGCGGGCGCAGCGCACGACGACGGGAGCAGCGGGGGGCGGCCAGGGGACGGCCGCCTCGCGGCCGGGGGGCGCGTACGGGGCGCCCTGGCGTGAGGCGCGGGCGCGCATCGTGGCCAACGGCCGGAGCTTGGGCCGGGGCAAAAGCAGGGGCGCGGCCGGCGAGTGGATGCGGGACGCGGGCAAGGATGGCCGTGGCGCGGGCGCAGGCAGGAGAGCCCAGGGGGCGAGCTGAGCGCGGTGACAACAGGCAGGGCGTGCGGGATCGGAGCACCGTCTGTGGCGGTCTCGTCGGGTGCGTGCGACTACGATGACGGGTCAAGGTTGAGGAAGGGGTCAAGGCGAGGAGGAGCGCCCATTCCCATGCCTGGCCTGCTCCGATGCCGCCTTCCGCCGCGGCCCGGCGCTGTTCCAGCGCGACCGCTCGTCGTCCATGTCCATGGTGCACCGGCCCAGTGGCGCTGTCAGCACCGTCGCCGCGTCCATCGCCCCTGCCGCCGGCGCCATGGACAGGGCGCCGTGGACTGCGCGCACCCCGGTGTCCCGCGAGGTCTCAGCGTGCCCAGCTTCGGCTACGACGGACAGCGGACGGGGCCGGACCCAGCGTCGCGGGCGGGGACGGGGACGAGCGGCGCGGCCTGCCGGTGCTGGAGTCAAGGACGAGGCGGCGCGTGGAGCAAGAGCACTGAGGGGAGGCCTGCGACGCAGCTTGGGCTTGTCGAGAACAGGACGCCATGGACGAGCAGGACGCCATGGACGAGCTCCCCGCCTCCCTGCTCCGACGCCCTCCCCACGAGCTCCGGCGCCCGCCCGCCGTGCCCCAGCTCCGGCGCATTGCTCACCGCGCCCGTCCCATCCCTTGCGCGCCTGCTTCGGTGGGTGGAGGATGGGGGAGTGTGAGCACGTGGGTGGGCCTGCAGAAAAGAGAGGGAGAGAGAGAGAAGAAGGCAGTTGAGACACTGAAAGTGAGCCATTTGCATGCAAAATAAGAGTGCCGGCGTTCCCAGCTGCCTCCCGGGGGGCTGGGTTTCGCCTGTGCGCGCCGGCCGTATTTTTCCTCGAATCCGACGAAAATTGGGCTCCTGGGGTGACGACTGGGAGGAATTTTACTCGTCGGCGGTGAAGAAGTGGCTGGGGAAGGCTTCTTGGGGAGACTAGTGTAGATGCTCTGAGGAGCAGAGGCAGCCAGGGCGTCGCGGCCAAGACGGAGAAGATCGGCGAAGTTCACGGCTGAAAGAAGATGGCGGCAGCGGCAACACTATATGGAACCAACACGAGTTGCAATCATGTACTCCCTCCGTCCCATAATGCAAGACGTTTTTTGACACTACACTTGTAACGCCCCGGATACAACTTTCCATATTCGTAACTCCAACTCTTGCCTTTTCCGGAGATGTGATACGTTATTTCCTCTGTGGTTGGGTTTTTGTATTTTGTTTTGCATTTTGTTCATATCATGCATCTCATCTCTTAGCATCATACGCATTGCATCTGCATGTTTTCATAAAACTCGTAGCCGTTCGCAGTTGCCCTTTCCCTCTTTGCCTCCGTTGTCGTTTTGTCAGGCCCTTGTCCTCGTTGACCTATCTCAAACCCCTCGTGTGCGTGTCGGAGACTTACCCGAACCCGAACTGGTCTGTCGCTACCGTTGTGTCCAGATCATCCCCTAACGTCTACAGAACATCTCCGCTTTGTTAATTGGACTCCATAACCTATTTATTCGCGACCGTCCGTTTAAGATCGGAGGGACCAAACACCCGTACCCAAAATTCACTTGTGTTATATAAAGACCAACCCTAAAACCTAGGGACCTTGTCCCATCCACCCATGGCCGCCGCCACTCCATCAAATCCCCCTCGAGATCCATCCCCAGTCAGCCTAGCTACCTTCCTCCAACCCGCACCCGCAGCCTCCTCCCTCGGTCTACGCAGCCATCCAACCAGCGCCCGAGCCTAAGCTCCTCCGAACGGAGCCACCAAGGGATCCCTGCTGCCACGACCGAGAGCGAGCTTCTCCCGTTTTCTCCCCTCTCCATGGCGCCGTCGCCGCCGGTGAACCTAGCCACCCCGAGCGCCGCCGGTGAACCTAGCCACCCCGAGCGCCGCCTTCATGCTCGAGCTCCTCCAGGAACCCGTCGCCCCTTCCCCTCTTCTTCTCCTCCTTCCCTCCTATCTCTGTTTCACTCCCTCGTTTCTCATGCCTCTCCCTCTCTGTTCCAGGAGACAACCAGGAGCCGCCATGGTTGCCCGCAGCTCCATCGCCGCCGGGAACGAGTCCCTCCGCCCCGGATCTGGCGCCTGCCTCGTTTCGGACCTCACCTGCGGCTCCACCGCCCCGTCAAGTTCCCGGATGGCCACCCCGCGGCACGCCCGTGCGCTGGTGCCTTCTGCATCGAAGCCCTGCTTCGGTTATAGAGAAGAACGAGCGCCTCGACCCCCTGCAATGTCGCCTCGCCAGCCCATATCGACCGCCCGGATCCGTGCCTCCGCCGCCCTTGCCCGTTCCGGTCGGATCCCGCCGGCTGTGCCCCGTCTCCGGCCACCGGTGCCCTCGCCGGAGACCACCTGCGTCGCCCGCCAAGTCCCCTGCTTCACCCCTGCACTGAACCTGCCGTTCTATGTCTCTGTCGAACGAGATGGGCAGCGCTCGAACCTGCTCCCTGTCGTGCACCAGGTGGGCCACGCACAGGCCCAGTGCGCCCAAGCCGGCATGCCCGCTAGGCCGCCGCCAGCTTCCCTCAGCCGCATCCACTGACTGGGCTTGGCCCATGGTGAGCACCCAGTCCACCCAGATTCAGCCCAATGTGTTTTTTTCCAGATCTGTGAATTTAGCTATTATCCCAGGAATGTCTGTTTTACAGAAATGCCCCTGTTTTAAACTGCTAATAACTATTTAACCATGCATCCAAATAAAACATGTCATATATGTAAAATGCTTAGAATTTCATCTAGTTTCACAATATCCCACTTTCATCCATGTTTAAAATATTTAAAATTGTTGTTTGCATTAATTTGCTTAAATGCCATGTTAAAATGATTTATTTCATAACTAATTAACCATAACTCGGAACTTATTAAACTTTATATGTAAATGGGGTGGAAAAATGCATAGATTAACGTGATGCACTTTATTTTCCTGTTTAACAACAATAAAATATGGCTTAGGGCAGAACAGTACCAAATCTAATATATGCTCATGGGGTTCTTTCGGAATTGTTGTTTGTTGTTCCGGCCTCATTTAAACTTGCCTAAATAGTTAGTTTACTTATGCTTCACCCCTTGCCATGTTTAATTACATTTAATATTGTTGGGTACATAACCGAGAGAGAACTAAATAATTGTTGTGGTGCCTCGTCAATATGCAACTCGTTGCATATTGAGCTCCACTTAATTTGTAGTGTCGTTTGTTGCTCTTTGCCATGCCATGTCTCATTAAACCGGACATGCATCATACTTGGTTGCGCATCATGCCATGTTTATGTGATGGTTGTTTACTATGTTGTTTGCTTCTTTCCGGTTTGCTTCTCTCGTTAGCTCCGGTTTCGTTCCGGAGTTGTGAGGATTCATTCGACTTCGTCCGTTTGTCTTCTTCATGGACTCGTTCTTCTTCCTTGTGGGATCTCAGGCAAGATGACCATACCCTCGAAATCACTTCTATCTTTGCTTGCTAGATGCTCGCTCTTTTGCTATGCCTATGCTGCGATACCTACCACTTGCTTATCATGCCTCCCATGTTGCCATGTCAAGCCTCTAACCCACCTTGTCCTAGCAAACCGTTGTTTGGCTATGTTACCGCTTTGCTCAGCCCCTCTTATAGCGTTGTTAGTTGCAGGTGAAGATGAAGTTTGTTCCTTGTTGGAACATGGAGATGTTGTTCCTTGTTGGAACATGTTTACTTGTTGGGATATCACAATATATCTTATTTAATTAATGCATCTATATACTCGGTAAAGGGTGGAAGGCTCGGCCTTATGCCTGGTGTTTTGTTCCACTCTTGCCGCCCTAGTTTCCGTCATATCGGTATTATATTCCCGGATTTTGCGTCCCTAACGCGGTTGGGTGATTTATGGGACCCCCTTGACAGTTCGCTTTGAATAAGACTCCTCCAGCAAGGCCCAACCTTGGTTTTACCATTTGCCTCACCTAGCCCTTTTTCCCTTGGGAGTCGCGCTCTCGAGGGTCATCTTTATTTTACCCCCCCGGGCCAGTGCTCGTCGTGAGTGCTGGTCCAAACCGTCAGCCGCCGGTGGCCACCAGGGGCAACTCTGGGTTCGCCTACCGGAAGTTTGGACAGTCCGGTGTGCCCTGAGACCGAGATATGTGCAGCTCCTATCAGGATTTGTCGGCACATCCGGGCGGCTTTGCTGGACTTGTTTTATTACTGTCGAAATGTCTTGTAGCCGGGATTCCGAGACTGATCGGGTCTTCCCGGGGAGAAGGAATATCCTTCGTTGATCGCGAGAGCTTATCATGGGCTAAGTTGGGACACCCCTGCAGGGTTTGAACTTTCTAAAGCCGTGCCCGCGGTTATGTGGCAGATGGGAATTTGTTAATGTCCGGTTGTAGAAAACCCGAAGTTGATCTTAATTAAAATACATCAACCGCGTGTGTAACCGTGATGGTCTCTTCTCGGCGGAGTCTGGGAAGTGAACACGGTGTTGGAGTTATGCTTGACGTAAGTAGTTTTAGGATCACTTCTTGATCATAGTTGTTCGACCGTGCTTTTGCCTTCTCTTCTCGCTCTCATTTGCGTATGTTAGACACCAGATATGCTAGTCGCTTGCTGCAGCTCCACCTCACTACCCTGTCCTACCTTTAAGCTTAAATAGTCTTGATCTCGCGGGTGTGAGATTGCTGAGTCCCCGTGACTCACAGATACTTCCAAAAACAGTTTGCAGGTGCCGATGAAACCGTGCAGGTGACGCACCCGAGCTCAAGGAGGAGTTCGATGAAGATCTTGTTCATTGTGTTGTTTCGTTTCAGTTGATCAGTAGTGGAGCCCAGTTGGGACGATCGGAGATCTGTGTAGCATTTGGGGTAGTCTTCTTTTATTTTGGTTCCGTAGTCGGACCTTGATTGTATCTGTATGATGTAATGCTTTACTCATGTATTGTGTGAAGTGGCGATTGTAAGCCAACTATGTATCTCTTTCCCCTTATGTATTACATGGGTTGTGTGAAGATTACCTCACTTGCGACATTGCTTTCAATGCGGTTATGCCTCTAAGTCGTGCTTCGACACGTGGGAGATATAGCCGCATCGAGGGCATTTCAAGTTGGTAATCAGAGCCTTCCCCGACCTTAGGAGCCCCCACTGATTGATCGTTTTTAGCGTCCGAGTTATGTCTAGAAAAATGTTTTGAGTCATTTAGGAATTATGTATCGGAGAGTTTAGGAATTCTTTTTACTTCCCAGTCTCCTCATCGCTCTGGTAAGGCATCCTGACGTAGAGTTTTGACTCTTCTCTTCTCAAATTTCACTAAATTTTTTTTAGGATCACGCGGGTATCTTAGAATCGTTCCGATGGTTTTGTGATGACAACATTGTCTTGGTGCCTCCTGTCAGCAGGGGTTTAGTGGAAGTGTCCCCGGGAGTTGAGCTCTGAGGTGTTGTCGTCATAATTTTATCGTTGCAGTTCTGGAATACCTGAGTTTAGTACGCCGACATTGAAAATCTCTTTTGTACAGTTGTTGGTGAGATAACCCTGATAGCCCAGTACTGAGGCGAGTGCGGGAGTATTGCCATAACTCGTATAACGGATGCTTTTCGAAGGTTGAGGTAGACGATTTCCGAAGGTTTCTTGGTTATGTGTTGAAGGATGGATACAGCCGGATCTAGGTATTGTTAGTTTGGGTGATATATTTTGTGTCCCCTGTATCCCCAACACCTGATTGCATAACCAGAAAGTTTCGGGAGTTCATAAGTGGGAATTCAAGTATCACGTAGGAATTCTTTCCAACAGACACATGATACGATATGGGATCTATCATATGTTTGTTTCCGGCTTATTCTGCAAGCCAATCCTTTGTTTTTGTTTTGTTTTGTGGTATTCGAGTTGCTTCAATGTCAAGTGTTGATTCCATACCTTTTCTAAACGGTGTTATCATATTTCTTTGGAAATACTAATCCTTCTTGATCATCAACATTATCATGCCAATTCTTTTCCAACCGGTGTGTCCCTCTTCAAGTGGATCCGATCACTTCAACATTCGCAAGATCAATTATCAGTTCTTCTCAACGGTGTTTGCTTCATCCGTTCCAAGTTGCCTTTGTTTTCCCTCCCTCCCACCCTTTTTCTTCAAGGACTCAGATTTCTCAATCATGTATCATTTATTTGTGAGAAGTCTCGTCACTCTTTTCTTTCAATGTTCTTATCCGGTGATTCTCAGGAAGATACTAACGGAGACTTAACTTCATCATTATTCGTTCTCTTTCTTCTCCAGTGGATTCAATTCAAGCTTTGTCGATCATATCTTTTCCTCGTTTTAAATGTTTTCTCGTACCGGTGCACCTCATAATAATTCACTTCTCACTATTCAATTGTTCCGGAGTGATGAAGATATCTCAGAAGATACAAGTTTCCATTCTCAATTCACTCAATTTCTTTTGAGGATGCTATCTCATTCAAGCCATTTAATTCAACCGATGCAATCTCTCCTTTCAAGCAATCGTTCAACGGTGGTTCTTTGAGTGGGCCCTAACCCACAGGTCTTTTCTAGGATCTTACCTGACTCTTCTAATTTTCCCGGAGTTTCTAAAATTCTTTTCAAAGTTTGACGTAAGAATGAATTATCATCAGTCATATTCCTTCTCCAAGATCGCTTTCAAATTCTTTTCATCATTGGTTCAACCTTTCTAATTTTCATTCCGGAGTGCCTCAACAATTCATGGTGGTGGTTCTCATCATCATTCTCGGATTTTGAAGACCGAAGAAGAGTTTCCCTTAAATCTTGTCCATTCTCTTGAAGATGCATGGTTCTAGATTGATGCCATTCTCTCATAATTGTTTCGATTGTGAGAATTCTTTTCATACCCATCCGGAGCATTTCATGAGTTGTTTCCATTTCTTTTCCCCGAAGGCCATCATTTCATAATTCCTCATTCTCAGCTTTCAGCTCTTGTTTTCCAAATCTTACCGGTGCATCGTTCAAATATACTCTAATCAGTTCATGATCTCTTCGTTCTCATGTATCTAAATTCTAGCAAGCATCTTCGTTCATTTGCTAATTCTTCCTGGTGTTTCTTTATCTTTTCTTCGTCCATTTTAAATTCTTACGGTGGTTCTTTCAAGACTCTTCTTCCTTCGTTTATCGTATCAATGCATTCGTGCGTTCCAAATTCTACCGGTGGTTCGTTGAAGACCTTCTCAAATTTGCGCCATATCTATCTTGATCCTTTCTACGAGAATAAGTAGTATGCCAAATCCATTGCTTGTCATCAATTTAAATTGGTGAAGGATAAGCATAATGTAATTCTTATTCTTGTTTCATCGAGTAAATTCTATTCCTTATTCCGGAGGTTCATCAAAATTCTTGATTTCATTTGTTCATCTTTCTTTCCGGAGTTCCAAGTTTTCTCGGTTATATCATCTCAAAGCTCCATCTAAATCATTGCAAGGCTTCAACTTGTATTTTCAACTTCTCTTTCTTTTTATCATCCTTTTATTACCAGAGTTCTTTATGGAGGCTACATGATGATTCACAAAGGATTTAATTCCTTCTCGAAGTGTTCATCGAGATTCTTTTCAGAGGAGCTAAGTATTCTTTATCTTGCATTTTAAAGTGCAATTCTTTCAACCGTATCATTCGAGGTGGTATTATGTCATTCTTGATAATTTGAGTTCATGTCTCATGATTCAAATGTTGTCAATAATGAGGTATTTTAAATCCATCAATTTCTTCGTTGGAGTTATCTTGTGTCAGTTTTCACCTAAAGCCTTCCCTAAGGATTGTTGCTATTTATGGTGCTTATAAATGACCCAAGTTCTTCATTTATCCTCCCGGTGAAATAAGTTTCTCGTCTCCTTGTTGATATCAATCCAATCATTTGTTTCCGTTGGTGGCAGAAGCTCACCTCATAATGTTGAGATGATTCCATAAGTCCACTACAAGGTTATTCTTTTCGTTGTTGGTTTTCCAACAACTCCGTTTTAACCTTCTTGAAAGGATGCTTTCCAAATTCAATTGTGGTTGAAGTTGTTATTATCTTCTTCGTTCTTTTCTCCCAACCATCTAACTTCCATTCTTTTGTTCCAGAGACATTGTGATGTTACTCTCTTCGACTCATCATCTCGTTTTGCCAAGATCATGTTCTTTTCCTTGCTAATCCATTTAACCGGAGTGTGGTGTTCTCTTTTCAAGTTCTTTTCATCTTATCAAGTCTTGCATCTCTTTTCAACCGGAGTGCTGCCCGAATTTGTTCTTCCTTGTTCCTTGTTTATCTCGTTTCAACCAGAGTGCTTTCAGCTCCTTCTTGTCCATTGTGCTCGTAATTCATGTTTTTCAACCTTCAAGTTCTCGTAATACTCCTTGTTCCTCTTTTCTACCGGATTGTTTGCAATCTCGTTCATCTCTGTTGTACTCTTTCTTTCATTTTGCTCAACCTCTCAAGGTTCTTTGGTTTCACTCGTTTGTCAAAGAAGCAACTTAGTTTTACCTCTTATCTTCCTCTTTCTTCTCCCTCCGGTGCCATCCTAGATCTCGGGACGAGATCCTCTCGTAGTGGTGGAGTGTTGTAACGCCCCGGATACAACTTTCCATATTCGTAACTCCAACTCTTGCCTTTTCCGGAGATGTGATATGTTATTTCCTCCGTGGTTGGGTTTTTGTATTTTGTTTTGCATTTTGTTCATGTCATGCATCTCATCTCTTAGCATCATGCGCATTGCATCTTCATGTTTTCATAAAACTCGTAGCTGTTCGCAGTTGCCCTTTCCCTCTTTGCTTCCGTTGTCGTTTTGTCAGGCCCTTGTCCTCGTTGACCTCTCTCAAACCCCTCGTGTGCGTGTCCGAGACTTACCCGAACCCGAACTGGTCTGTCGCTACCGTTGTGTCCAGATCATCCCCTAACGTCTACAAAACATCTCCGTTTTGTTAATTGGACTCCATAACCTATTTATTCGCGACCGTCCGTTTAAGATCGGAGGGACCAAACACCCCTACCCAAAATTCACTTGTGTTATATAAAGACCAACCCTAAAACCTAGGGACCTTGTCCCATCCACCCATGGCCGCTGCCACTCCATCAAATCCCCCTCGGGATCCATCCCCAATCAGCCTAGCTACCTTCCTCCAACCCGCACCCGCAGCCTCCTCCCTCGATCTATGCAGCCATCCAACCAGCGCCCGAGCCTAAGCTCCTCCGAACGGAGCCACCAAGGGATCCCTGCTGCCCCGACCGAGAGCGAGCTTCTCCCGTTTGCTCCCCTCTCCATGGCGCCGTCGCCGCCTGCGAACCCAGCCACCCCGAGCGCCGCCTTCATGCTCGAGCTCCTCCAGGAACCCGTCGCCCCTTCCTCTCTTCTTCTCCTCCTTCCCTCCTCTCTCTGTTTCACTCCCTCGTTTCTCATGCCTCTCCCTCTCTGTTCCAGGAGACAACCAGGAGCCGCCATGGTTGCCCGCAGCTCCGTCGCCGCCGGGAACGAGTCCCTCCGCCCCGGATCTGGCGCCTGCCTCGTTTCGGACCTCACCTGCGGCTCCACCGCCCCGTCAAGTTCCCGGACGGCCACCCCGCGGCACGCCCGTGCGCCGGTGCCTTCTGCATCGAAGCCCTACTTCGGTTTCAGAGAAGAACGAGCGCCTCGACCCCCTGCAATGTCGCCTCGCCAGCCCATATCGACCGCCCGGATCCGTGCCTCCGCCGCCCTTGCCCGTTCCGGTCGGATCCCGCCGGCTGTGCCCCGTCTTTGGCCACCGGTGCCCTCGCCGGAGACCACCTGCGTCGCCCGCCAAGTCCCCTGCTTCGCCCCTACACTGATTCTGCCGTTCTCTGTCTCTGTCGAACGAGATGGGCAGCGCTCAAACCTGCTCCCTGTCGTGCGCCAGGTGGGCCACGCACAGGCCCAGTGCGCCCAAGCCGGCCTGCCCGCTAGGCTGCCGCCAGCTTCCCTCAGCCGCATCCACTGACTGGGCTTGGCCCATGGTGAGCGCCCAGTCCGCCCAGATTCAGCCCAATGTGTTTTTTTCCAGATCTGTGAATTTAGCTATTATCCTAGGAACGTCTGTTTTATAGAAATGCCCCTGTTTTAAACTGCTAATAACTATTTAACCATGCATCCAAATAAAACATGTCATATATGTAACATGCTTAGAATTTCATCTAGTTTCACAATATCCCACTTTCATCCATGTTTAAAATATTTAAAATTGCTGTTTGCATTAATTTGCTTAAATGCCATGTTAAAATGATTTATTTCATAACTAATTAACCGTAACTCGGAATTTATTAAACTTTATATGTAAATGGGATGGAAAAATGCATAGATTAACGTGATGCACTTTATTTTCCTGTTTAACAACAATAAAATATGGCTTAGGGCAGAACAGTACCAAATCTAATATATGCTCATGGGGTTCTTTCGGAATTGTTGTTTGTTGTTCCGGCCTCATTTAAACTTGCCTAAATAGTTAGTTTACTTATGCTTCACCCCTTGCCATGTTTAATTACATTTAATATTGTTGGGTACATAACCGAGAGAGAACTAAATAATTGTTGTGGTGCCTCGTCAATATGCAACTCGTTGCATATTGAGCTCCACTTAATTTGTAGTGTCATTTGTTGCTCTTTGCCATGCCATGTCTCATTAAACCGGACATGCATCATACTTGGTTGCGCATCATGCCATGTTTATGTGATGGTTGTTTACTATGTTGTTTGCTTCTTTTCGGTTTGCTTCTCTCGTTAGCTTCAGTTTCGTTCCGGAGTTGTGAGGATTCGTTCGACTTCGTCCGTTTGTCTTCTTCATGGACTCATTCTTCTTCCTTGTGGGATCTCAGGCAAGATGACCATACCCTCAAAATCACTTCTATCTTTGCTTGCTAGATGCTCGCTCTTTTGCTATGCCTATGCTGCGATACCTACCACTTGCTTATCATGCCTCCCATGTTGCCATGTCAAGCCTCTAACCCACCTTGTCCTAGCAAACCGTTGTTTGGCTATGTTACCGCTTTGCTCAGCCCCTCTTATAGCGTTGTTAGTTGCAGGTGAAGATGAAGTTTGTTCCTTGTTGGAACATGGAGATGTTGTTCCTTGTTGGAACATGTTTACTTGTTGGGATATCACAATATATCTTATTTAATTAATGCATCTATATACTCGGTAAAGGGTGGAAGGCTCGGCCTTATGCCTGGTGTTTTGTTCCACTCTTGCCGCCCTAGTTTCCGTCATATCGGTATTATATTCCCGGATTTTGCGTCCCTAACGCGGTTGGGTGATTTATGGGACCCCCTTGACAGTTCGCTTTGAATAAGACTCCTCCAGCAAGGCCCAACCTTGGTTTTACCATTTGCCTCACCTAGCCCTTTTTCCCTTGGGAGTCGCGCTCTCGAGGGTCATCTTTATTTTACCCCCTCCCCCCGGGCCAGTGCTCGTCGTGAGTGCTGGTCCAAACCGTCAGCCGCCGGTGGCCACCAGGGGCAACTCTGGGTTCGCCTACCGGAAGTTTGGACAATCCGGTGTGCCCTGAGACCGAGATATGTGCAGCTCCTATCAGGATTTGTCGGCACATCCGGGCGGCTTTGCTGGACTTGTTTTATTACTGTCGAAATGTCTTGTAGCCGGGATTCCGAGACTGATCGGGTCTTCCCGGGGAGAAGGAATATCCTTCGTTGATCGCGAGAGCTTATCATGGGCTAAGTTGGGACACCCCTGCAGGGTTTGAACTTTCGAAAGCCGTGCCCGCGGTTATGTGGCAGATGGGAATTTGTTAATGTCCGGTTGTAGAAAACCCGAAGTTGATCTTAATTAAAATACATCAACCGCGTGTGTAACCGTGATGGTCTCTTCTCGGCGGAGTCTGGGAAGTGAACACGGTGTTGGAGTTATGCTTGACGTAAGTAGTTTCAGGATCACTTCTTGATCATAGTTGTTCGACCGTGCTTTTGCCTTCTCTTCTCGCTCTCATTTGCGTATGTTAGACACCAGATATGCTAGTCGCTTGCTGCAGCTCCACCTCACTACCCTGTCCTACCTTTAAGCTTAAATAGTCTTGATCTCGCGGGTGTGAGATTGTTGAGTCCCCGTGACTCACAGATACTTCCAAAAACAGTTTGCAGGTGCCGATGAAACCGTGCAGGTGACGCACCCGAGCTCAAGGAGGAGTTCGATGAAGATCTTGTTCATTGTGTTGTTTCGTTTCAGTTGATCAGTAGTGGAGCCCAGTTGGGACGATCGGGGATCTGTGTAGCATTTGGGGTAGTCTTCTTTTATTTTGGTTCCGTAGTCGGACCTTGATTGTATCTGTATGATGTAATGCTTTACTCATGTATTGTGTGAAGTGGCGATTGTAAGCCAACTATGTATCTCTTTCCCCTTATGTATTACATGGGTTGTGTGAAGATTACCTCACTTGCAACATTGCTTTCAATGCGGTTATGCCTCTAAGTCGTGCTTCGACACGTGGGAGATATAGCCGCATCGAGGGCGTTTCAACACTAGTGTCAAAAAAGGTCTTACATTATGGGACGGTGGTTGTAGGAAAAAAAGAACCTAGGCTCTATATCAGGTCAGGAATAGCAACGTAATATCTCAAGGCCAAAGCCAACATATATAGAGACACAGATGGGAGACCAAAAGCCAAAATGCAGAACATTAAAGGCCAAAGACCAACATAAATATATAACTAACATGTATGACGGTTTTATAGAAATGTCGTTGTACACCAATGAATCACACGACTATCTTTTTCTAAGTAGGTCAAGTCACCTCATTGGAGTGCGACCTATGCCCTATTAAAAGATCTGCCGAGAGTGGTACTCTGCGCATAGAACGTTTAGAACATCACTAGTTCCAAAGTTCCATGACTCCCAAAGTCTAAGCCTTTACTAGGTCCCTCAAATTGTGATTTCCAATCCCCATTTGGACATGATTCTAGGAAGGTTGAGGAATGTCTCTCATTGTGAGTTTATTCAAGTGGGAGTGAATGAGCTCCATGCCAATTGGGGGCTATTTATATCCTAGGGGTCCTTGAAAGTGATCAAGACTTCCTTGAGATGAGGAGGTGGGTGGGTAGAATGAGGTAATCTTTGGTCGATGGTTGATGAGTCTATGGGCTCCTAGTTGGTCTAGGAGGGAAACTGTGGCACATGGAAGGAATTCCCTACTCTACATACTCTACATGAAGGATTTCGCCTTGGAACTTGAATGTCTTTGCTCTTTGCCCGCATCTCCTTTTTTGAAGGGAAAATCCCTTGGCACTTTATTGCTAATTTAACAATGTTACATCATTCAGAACATGAGGTAATAAAAAACTCGAGGGCTCATCATCACACCTATACATTACATTAGCATCATAAACATGTCTAGAAAATAGGTGTGCGGAAGTATTTGCTTCCCTAAGACAATGCCTGAACTGAATTGATGGTACCTTATGTGCAAGCTGAAAACAGTCAGCCACAATAGCAGAATAGGGGGCTAATATATCTGAAACTCTAGTGCATGCATTTACTAGCTCGAGACAGTCCGATTCCACAATTATCTTTGAGCAACCAATATCACTAACCAGTTGTAATCCTCGGCAAAGGGCCATTGCTTCTGCTGATGCAGCAGCCGCGGCATGACTTAAATGTTCTGTTACCCCGGACATCGCCTCCCACAACTGTTGCGAAGAACTACAGCAATTGATCCTGTGCCATCTTCAAAAAATGTGGCATCAGTATTCAACTTATAGAAGCCCGAGGGAGACCTCTCCCAGCTAGGTTTGTTCACTTGCTCCCGAGGGTGCTTCGCTGCATAATTTGCTGCCAAAGCTTGTATAGCGAAAGCTGAACTAAAAGGAGGTTTAACAGTCAAACCCTTCCTCGCTTCTCTCCTCTACCACCATATATACCAAGAGGCAACAACCACTGTTTCCTGCAATCCTAGTTGCCCAAGTATCGGCGACTTTCCTCTCGGCCAGCAGAGAATTTTCTCCAATACTACTGGTCTCGAACGGTCCACGTCCAAATCCTTGTCAATGATGTTGTCCAGACTAAGGACTGAAGGAAATATGCTCTAGAGGCAATAATAAAGTTGTTATTTATATTTCCTTATATCATGATAAATGTTTATTATTCATGCTAGAATTGTGTTAACCGGAAACTTAGTACATGCGTGAATACATAGACAAAATAGAGTGTCCCTAGTATGCCTCTACTTGACTAGCTCGTTAATCAAAGATGGTTATGTTTCCTGACCATAGACATGTGTTGTCATTTGATGAACATGATCACATCATTAGAGAATGATGTGATGCACAAGACCCATCCGTTAGCTTAGCATTATGATCATTGAGTTTTATTGCTATTGCTTTCTTCATGACTTATACATGTTCCTCTGACTATGAGATTATGCAACTCCCGGATACCAGAGGAACACCTTGTGTGCTATAAAATGTCACAACGTAACTGAGTGATTATAAAGATGCTCTACAGATGTCTCCGAAGGTGTTTGTTGGGTTGGAATTGATTGGGATTAGGATTTTTTCACTCCGTGTATCGAAGAGGTATCTCTGGGCCCTCTCGGTAATGCACATCACTATAAGCCTTGCAAGCAATGTGACTAATGAGTTAGTCACGAGATGATGCATTCTGGAACGAGTAAAGAGACTTTCCGGTAATGAGATTGAACTAGGTATGATGATAACGACGAACGAATCTCGGGCAAGTAACATACCGATGACAAAGGGAACAACGTATGTTGTTATGCGGTTTGACCGATAAAGATCTTCGTAGAATATGTAGGAGCCAATATGAGCATCCAGGTTCCGCTATTAGTTATTGACCGGAGATGTGTCTCGGGCATGTCTACATAGTTCTCGAACCCGTAGGGTCCGCACGCTTAACGTTCAATGACGATTTGTATTATGAGTTATGTGATTTGATGACCGAAGTTTGTTCGGAGTCCAGGATGAGATCACGGACATGATGAGGAGTCTCCAAATGGTCGATAGATAAAGATTCATATATAGGATGATGGTATTTGGACACCGAAAGTGTTCTCGGTGATACCTGGTCACCGGAAGGGGTTCCAGGCAACCCCCGGCAAAGATATGGGCTTAATGGGCCAAGTAAGGGAACACACCAGCCCACAAGGGGCTGGTGCGCCCCCTATAGGGCCAGCCACGTGGGGAGAAAGGGAAAGGAGAGGAGAAAAAGGAAAGTATGAAGTAGGACTCCTACTTCCTTCCCCTCCCCCTCCTTCCTTTCCCCCTTGTCCAAATATGGTGGGGGGCGAATTGGACTAGGGACCCAAGTAGGATTCCTCCTACTTGGGCGCGCCCTAGGCTGCCTCCCTCCCTCTCCCTCATTTATATATGTGGGGAGGGCACCCCTAGAACACACATCAATTGTTCCTAGCCGTGTGTGGAGCCCCCTCCACAGTTAACACCTCGGCCATATCATCGTAGTGCTTAGGCGAAGCCCTGCGCCGGTAACTTCATCATCACCGTCCCCACGCCGTCGTGCTGACGGAACTCTCCCTCGGCCTCAACTGGATCAAGAGTTCGAGGGACGTCATCGAGCTGAACGTGTGCTGAACACGGAGGTGTCGTACGTTCGGTACTTGGATCGGTTGGATCGTGAAGACGTTCGACTACATCAACCGCGTTACTAAACGCTTCCGCTTTCGGTCTACGAGGGTACGTGGACACACTCTTCGGTCTCGTTGCTATGCATCTCCTGGATAGATCTTGCGTGATCGTAGGAATTGTTTTGAAATACTGCGTTCCCTAACAAGGAGTTTCCATACCTTACGAGCGCGAGTACATGTAAAGAGAAGGTGACATATATCCTCAGGATCGAGAGACATATTGGACATTCCGGTGAAACTTTTACGTGCGTGTGAGCAAGGGCAGCCATACCAGGAATCACACCTTTTAGGGCACGCCAGATAAATATTTTTACTTTGCCTCGCACTTCCAATTTCCAAACAGCCAACCACACAGGATTAATGTTCGATGTCCCTTTGTCGCTAGTAATTCTAGCTCCAAACTGATGTTCTCACTCGGTGTAATAGGCAGACCGAACAGAAAAGGTACAAGACTTTGTCCTGTGCCATGCTATAAAATCCTCATTAAGATGAACTGATAGAGGAATTCTCAAGATTCTTTCCGCATCAACCGGAAGGAAAATATTCCTTACAAGATCCTCATCCCAAGTTCCCGCAAGGGGATTAATAAGGTCATCAACAGTTCGCAGTAAAATATTTCCTCTCCTAGTTTAAGGTCATCAACAGTTCTCAGTAAAATATTTCCTCTCCTAGTTTGGACCATTCTCGTTGGACTGTATGGTACGCAATGGTCCTCCCAAATATTGATTTTCTCCCCTGAGCCAACTCTTCAAATATGCCCCCTTCTGAATGTTTGAAGACCAGCCAAGATACTCTGTCAAGTGAAGGACGATCCTTTTTTTCCCGACACCTTACTTGTTCTCTTATCCCCCTTTCTCTTGTGACTTGTTGCCCATGCATAATTGCCCCCTTCTTGTTCACTTATGCCCCGTTCTCCTACACCACTGATACTTTCTTGAGATATCGGCTCTTTAGGGGCTCGCCACAAATATATTCTTCGTATAAGAGTCTTTGCACTAGTGATGTGTATAAAAATAGTATTTGCAATATAAAAGGGAAAACATTAGTGAAAGTATACGCCATGCATGAATGAAAACAAGGAAGAGAATACGCAATATAAAACGTTCAACAAAGATAAAAAAACATATAAAACATTAGTTTTTCATAAGTGGAGTTTGGCAAGGAAGAAATATAAAACATCCAAGGAAGGAAAAGAGATGCAAAATTAAACGTCAAAGAAAAAAATGCAAAACATTTGTCAGAAGTATACGCCATGCGTGAATGAAAACAAGGAAGAGAATATGCAATATAAAACGTTCAACAAAGAGAAAAAACATGTAAAAAGATTAGTTATTAATAAGTGGAGTTTGGCAAGGAAGAAATATAAAACATCTGAGGAAGGAAAAGAGATGCAAAATTAAACGTCAAAGAAAAAGAAAAATGCAAAATATTTGTCAGAAGTATACGCCATGCGTGAATGAAAACAAAGAAGAGAATATGCAATATAAAACGTTCAACAAAGAGAAAAAACATGTAAAAACATTAGTTTTTCATAAGTGGAGTTTGGAAAGGAAGAAATATAAAACATCCAAGGAAGGAAAAGAGATGCAAAATTAAACGTCAAAGAAAAAGAAAAATGCAAAACATTTGTCAGAAGTATACGCCATGCGTGAATGAAAACAAGGAAGAGAATATGCAATATAAAACGTTCAACAAAGAGAAAAAACATGTAAAAAGATTAGTTTTTCATAAGTGGAGTTTGGCAAGGAAGAAATATAAAACATTCGAGGAAGGAAAAGAGATGCAAAATTAAACGTCAAAGAAAAAGAAAAATGCAAAATATTTGTTAGAAGTATACGCCATGCGTGAATGAAAACAAGGAAGAGAATATGCAATATAAAACATTCAACAAAGAGAAAAAACATGTAAAAACATTAGTTTTTCATAAGTGGAGTTTGGCAAGGAAGAAATATAAAACATCCAAGGAAGGAAAAGAGATGCAAAATTAAACGTCAAAGAAAAAGAAAAATGCAAAACATTTGTCAGAAGTATACGCCATGCGTGAATGAAAACAAGGAAGAGAATATGCAATATAAAACGTTCAACAAAGAGAAAAAACATGTAAAAATATTAGTTTTTCATAAGTGGAGTTTGGCAAGGAAGAAATATAAAACATCCGAGGAAGGAAAAGAGATGCAAAATTAAACGTCAAAGAAAAAGAAAAATGCAAAATATTTGTGAGAAGTATACGCCATGCGTGAATGAAAACAAGGAAGAGAATATGCAATATAAAACGTTCAACAAAGAGAAAAAACATGTAAAAACATTAGTTTTTCATAAGTGGAGTTTGGCAAGGAAGAAATATAAAACATCCAAGAAAGGAAAAGAGATGCAAAATTAAACGTCAAAGAAAAAGAAAAATGTAAAAAGATTAGTTTTTCATAAGTGGAGTTTGGCAAGGAAGAAATATAAAACATCCGAGGAAGGAAAAGCGATGCAAAATTAAACGTCAAAGAAAAAGAAAAATGCAAAATATTTGTTAGAAGTATACGCCATGCGTGAATGAAAACAAGGAAGAGAATATGCAATATAAAACGTTCAACAAAGAGAAAAAACATGTAAAACATTAGTTTTTCATAAGTGGAGTTTGGCAAGGAAGAAATATAAAACATCCAAGGAAGGAAAAGAGATGCAAAATTAAACGTCAAAGAAAAAAAAATGCAAAACATTTGTCAGAAGTATACGCCATGCGTGAATGAAAACAAGGAAGAGAATATGCAATATAAAACGTTCAACAAAGAGAAAAAACATGTAAAAACATTAGTTTTTCATAAGTGGAGTTTGGCAAGGAAGAAATATAAAACATCCGAGGAAGGAAAAAAGATGCAAAATTAAACGTCAAAGAAAAAGAAAAATGCAAAATATTTGTGAGAAGTATACGCCATGCGTGAATGAAAACAAGGAAGAGAATATGCAATATAAAACGTTCAACAAAGAGAAAAAACATGTAAAAACATTAGTTTTTCATAAGTGGAGTTTGGCAAGGAAGAAATATAAAACATCCAAGGAAGGAAAAGAGATGCAAAATTAAACGTCAAAGAAAAAGAAAAATGTAAAAAGATTAGTTTTTCATAAGTGGAGTTTGGCAAGGAAGAAATATAAAACATCCGAGGAAGGAAAAGCGATGCAAAATTAAACGTCAAAGAAAAAGAAAAATGCAAAATATTTGTTAGATGTATACGCCATGCGTGAATGAAAACAAGGAAGAGAATATGCAATATAAAACGTTCAACAAAGAGAAAAAACATGTAAAACATTAGTTTTTCATAAGTGGAGTTTGGCAAGGAAGAAATATAAAACATCCAAAAAAGGAAAAGAGATGCAAAATTAAACATCAAAGAAAAAAAAATGCAAAACATTTGTCAGAAGTATACGCCATGCGTGAATGAAAACAAGGAAAAGAATATGCAATATAAAACGTTCAACAAAGAGAAAAAACATGTAAAAACATTAGTTTTTCATAAGTGGAGTTTGGCAAGGAAGAAATATAAAACATCCGAGGAAGGAAAAAAGATGCAAAATTAAACGTCAAAGAAAAAGAAAAATGCAAAATATTTGTTAGAAGTATACGCCATGCGTGAATGAAAACAAGGAAGAGAATATGCAATATAAAACGTTCAACAAAGAGAAAAAAACATGTAAAAAGATTAGTTTTTTATAAGTGGAGTTTGGCAAGGAAGAAATACAGTATAAAACATCCAAGGAAGGAAAAGAGTTTGGCAAGGAAGAGAATATGCAATATAAAACGTTCAACAAAGAGAAAAAACATGTAAAACATTAGTTTTTCATAAGTGGAGTTTGGCAAGGAAGAAATATAAAACATCCAAAAAAGGAAAAGAGATGCAAAATTAAACGTCAAAGAAAAAAAAATGCAAAATATTTGTCAGAAGTATACGCCATGCGTGAATGAAAACAAGGAAGAGAATATGCAATATAAAACGTTCAACAAAGAGAAAAAACATGTAAAAACATTAGTTTTTCATAAGTGGAGTTTGGCAAGGAAGAAATATAAAACATCCGAGGAAGGAAAAAAGGTGCAAAATTAAACGTCAAAGAAAAAGAAAAATGCAAAATATTTGTTAGAAGTATACGCCATGCGTGAATGAAAACAAGGAAGAGAATATGCAATATAAAACGTTCAACAAAGAAAAAAAAACATATAAAAAGATTAGTTTTTTATAAGTGGAGTTTGGCAAGGAAGAAATACAGTATAAATCATCCAAGGAAGGAAAAGAGATGCAAAATTAAACGTCAAAGAAGAAGAAAAAGAAAAATGCAAAAATACTGTCAGAAGTGGGGTTTGAACCCACGCCCTCGTAAGAGGACCAGAACTTGAGTCTGGCGCCTTAGACCACTCGGCCATCCTGACTTCTTTGCTGTGGATGAGTACAAAAGGTATATATACTCTAAATCGCAGGACTTCGAAAGTACGCAAAACGGAATGCTAAGTGACGCCATCTTCAACGTACCATATTTGACACGACCAAAATTTGCACCATGTCCAAAGTGACAAAGAATTGGTACTCTCATGCACAGCAGTAACATACTGATAAAGTGGTTCCTCCCTGTCAGACATCGACAGTAAACAACAAGCAACAGCTCAGAAACGATGACGGACCATCATTCATAGCTTCCTAAGAATCAGCGGCACGCCGCTCCCGGGCTCCACGGTCAGCCTGAACACGGGCCGATGATCGTAGCTCGGCGAGAGCGCAAACTCAAACCTGGACAGCAGCAGCGACAGCACGACCTTGACCTCAACCATGGCGAGGTTCTGGCCGGCGCACGTCCGGGGACCCACGCCGAACGGCATGTACATGTGGTGGGGCTTGCAGGCGCGCGCTATGCCTCCGGCAAACCTCCCCGGATCAAACTTGTCGCAGTCGGCGCCCCATGCCGAAGGGTCCCGGTGAGCCAGCATGATCGAGACCCTGATATTGGTGCCTTTCGGGATGTCGATGCCGCCGAGGTTCAGGTCCTTCAGAGCTTCCCGCGTGACAAAGGAGGCTGGCGGGTACAGGCGGAGGGTCTCCTGGATCACCATCGTTAGCTGTAATACCATTATTCTTGTATTAGCACTGTGCACAAGTCAGTCACAAGGCAAGCAAAAGCTATATATGCATTCAGGTAGTAATCAGAGGTTTGTTTACTCAGCAATACATATGTTCATTCAGACAAAACATGCTACTCTCTCCTTCCATCTATATAGGGCCTAATGTGTTTTTCGAAACTAACTTTGACCAAATGTTGGAGCAATAATATATGACATGCCACTTACACAAAGTATACCGTCAAATTCGTATGTGAAAGGAGTTTCCAATGATCTAATTTTCACATTATAAATCTCATGTACTATTAATCTTGTCAATAGTCAAAGGCTGTCTTAAAAAACGCATTAGGCCCTATATAGATGGAAGGAGGGAGTAGTATTTATCTTGTTAATAAAAAAAAATCTCTCATTTACAAGAGCGAGGCTTGATCATACGTACCGTTTTCAACTTCCGTAGCTTGTCGAAGTCCAATGGTTCTCCATGACAAACGTCAAGGACTTCAACCCGAGCACGGGCCTGCCATTCAGGGTGCGCCGCAAGAAGCATCAGGCACCACGCGGCAGTGCTCGAGGTTGTCTCATGTCCCGCGAAGTAGATGTTCTTGCAGTTGTCGACGATGAAATCCTCGGGTGTGCACGAAGAGAAGGAAGCGGCTTTAGAACCCTCAATGATGGAGTGCAGAAAAAACTTATTTGGGGTGGTCGCTGAATCATGTCCGTGCTTCTCGGCTATGTTCAAGATGAGGCTACGGATGCAACTCCCCAGGTTCCAAATCTCTCTGTTACTCTTTGTCGGTAAATATCTGTTTATTCCAGCAGCAAAATTCAAGCATATTATCAAAAATAAGTATGTCTATTAGATGGCAAAACATGAAAATCATGCTGCTGCTTTTTTTTAAAAGCATGTGTCAAATCATATTGGAGTAGTGGGTAGAAAAATACAGTATGTGACATTGAACTTAGATATACTATAATAGTATACTGTTACTAGTTAAAAATATCCATCCTGTAGGTTTTCTATCTGTCTAACAGCTCTTCACTGAACATGATACATGCAGTCATGCACTTACATGAAAATTGTGAAGCATTGCATCTAGAACAAATGAACATGATTTTCACCCCCTAAAATGAATCTGATATGGGCGGAAACTTTCTGAATTCGAAATATTTGAGACAGGTACCGTATTTAGCTTAATCACTTAAACAATTGGAAAATTCATGCTACTTAAACTATAGAGTTTCACAACTGTGAAGAATCAATAATGGAACGTCAGTAAGGAAACTACAGTTGAGAACTGAGAAAAGAATGCACTATGTTATGGGCATCCATAGAGACTCATGTTTGTGTTTTGCTGAAACAAATGTTTTCCAAACAATCATTTATGCATTCAAATAACTCACTTTGAGCAGATCATTTTTCGAAGTTAGAGAGCCTTTCAGGTACCCTAATTTATTTATTATGAGTGCCACTGCCATCATAGCATGTGAAATAGCCTCTGGGGTTGTTATGACCGGCATATTGGGTTTAGCCCAGTGGGTTGTGACCCAAGTTATCTTATCATTATTAGGGCTTAGCCCAATTATGTTATTAGGATCGTTTGCTTAGGAGTCAAGTAAACCTCTCTATATAAGAAGAGGAGATGTATCAATCTAATCAAGTAAGAAGCAATCATTATTTGCTCGGCTTCCCGAAGGGAGCCGGGAGACCTAACCCTAGCCGCCTTTTGCGCCGCCGCCGCCTCTTCTTCATCGCGCCACGGCGCCCTGCCGCCGGCAGCCGCGACCGCATCTCCGTCAACCCTCCCCCTTCCCGTACAACCTACGCCCTAGACCAGGTAGGATCCTAGCTCCTACCAATTTGGTATCCGGTAGCTCGGTTCCGATCATGTCTGCACCACCACCCAACCCGCCGCTGCCCGTCACCACCGCGCCGCTGCCTCTCTCCACCGCGCCACTGCCTCTCCCCACCGCACCGCTGGACTCCACCGCCGGCGCCTCCACCAGCCCGACACCGCCGCCCTCCACCGCGCCACCCGTCGCCATCTACTCGCCGGCGGAGATGACCGGGGTCCTCAACAACCTCGTCACCGCCGTCCAGGGCATACGGCTCTACCTGGCCGGGCCCTACGGGCAGCCGCCACCCTTGCAGCCGGCCGCCGCGACCGGGCCAGCCGCCCTGGTACGCGGCCACCACGGCACCTATCGGGCTTCTACACCACCACTGGCCCGTTCAGCAGCCGCCCGCCGTCGCCCCCCACTGGCCGCAGTGGACGGCTTCGGCGATCGCCGCGCCCCCGACGCCTCCAGGGTCCGGGCAGCCGTAGCCCCAGCTTCCGGCCCCACCGCCGCCCGCTGCCGCGCCTCAATGGCCACAGTGGCCGGCCCCGGCCCTCGCTGCGCCCCCGACGCCTCCCGGGTCCGGACAGCCGCAGCCCCAGCCGCCGGGCCCACCGCCGCCCCCTGCCGCGCTTCAATGGCCATAGTGGCCGGCCCCGGCCCTCGTTGCGCCCCCCACACCACCCGGGTCTGTACCGCCGCAGCTGTCGGCCCCGCCCCCACCCAGCACGGGGCCCGGATCACCCATGCAGGGAGGCGTACCGATCCAGCAAGTGCGCTTCCCGCCGTCACCGTCCCCAATACCGGCCTGGCTGACCGGATCATCGCCGTCACCTGTCTACACGTCGGCTGGAGACCCGCTGGCACCCACTCTGCAGTTCGGCGATCCCTCCGGCTCGGCGGGGCACTCCACGGGCCGGGACCATGCTGACCGGGCGCCCCAATCCTCGCTGCTTCGCACCTCCGAGCCAGTCGGCCACGGCGCTCCGACTCAGACACCGCCGCGGTTTGCCAAACTGGACTTCGCCACTTATGACGGCATGGAGGACCCCCTCAACTGGCTCAACCAGTGCGAGCAGTTCTTTCGCGGGCAGCGCACCCTCGCCTCAGAGCGTACCTGGCTCGCCTCTTACCACCTCCGCGGCGTGGCACAGACCTGGTACTACGCCCTCGAGCAGGACGAGGGCAGCATGCCCCCTTGGGAGCGCTTCCGCGAGCTCTGCCTCCTTCGTTTTGGGCCACCGATCCGCGGGAGCCGCCTGGCAGAGCTAGGCCGCCTTCCCTTCACCTCCACGGTTCAGGACTTCGCCGACCGTTTCCAGGCCCTGGCATGCCACGCGTCGGGCGTGATGGCGCAGCAGCGGGCCGACCTCTTCGTCGGTGGACTTCCGGATCACATCCGCGTGGACGTGGAGCTTCGGGGACTCCAGGATCTCCAAACGGCCATGTACTACGCCCGCGCGTTCGAGCGCCGCGCGGTGGCCATCCAGCAAGAATCACCGTCCCGGGCCGCTGGGTCGCTACCCTGGCCGGATGTTCCCACGCAGGGTCGGCCTGCTCAGGCTTCCGCAACACCCCTCGCCGTGACCGCGGCGCGCCCGTTCCGTCGGCTCACCTCGGCCGAGATACTCGAGCGTCGCCGCCAAGGGTTGTGCTTCAACTGCGACGAGCCCTACACGCCCGGCCACGCCTGCCCGCGACTCTTCTACCTGGAGGCTGCAAACTACATTCCGGAGGACGCCGTCGCCGCCGACCTGGCCGCCCCAGCTGTCGCGAAGGTGTTTGACGCTGGTTGATCACCTCGAGGAGTTCAGCAAGCGCTTCCCCACCTTATAGCTCGAGGACGAGCTGTTTGTGCAGGCGGGGAGAAGTGTTATGACCGGCATATTGTGTTTAGCCCAGTGGGTTGTGGCCCAAGTTATCTTATCATTATTAGGGGCTTAGCCCGATTATCTTATCGTTATTAGGATCGTTTGCTTAGGAGTCAAGTAAACCTCTCTATACAAAGAGAGGAGATGTATCAATCTAATCAAGCAAGAAGCAATCATTATTTGCTCGGCTTCCGGAAGGGAGCCGGGAGACCTAACCCTAGCCGCCTCTTGCGCCGCCGCCGCCTCTTCTTCATCGCGCCACGGCGCCCCGCCGCCGACAGCCGCGATCGCATCTCCGTCAACCCTCCCCCTTCCCGTACAACCTACGCCCTAGACCAGGTAGGATCCTAGCTCCTACCAGGGGTTGATGATATGAATACATAGAACATACCTACTTCCAGGAACACCAATAAGCATACTTCGCTTCGCCATCGCTTTCTGAAGTTGGCGAATTTTGTAAAATATCTCTTTGCCTTCAACGAAACTGCTTCCAAAAGAAGCTCTTGATATAACATCAGCTGAGAAGTTTCGCAAGAACTCATCAACTACAATCTCTGCCCTGCCTCCTTCAGACTCAACTTTTTCTTCCCATGAATTCAACATTGATAGTGCAGCATCCATCATCAAATTAACCATTCCCTGTGGATATTTCCACAATCAAGTTTAGTCTAATGGTGCATGTAGTGAGCATTTTTAAACAATCATTATTGTTGAACAACACCATGAAAAAACACTGTCTGAAGCATTTTTGCCTAAAAAAAGCGTGTCTGAAGCATTATTGTTGAACAACACCATGAAAAAACACTGTCTGAAGCATTTTTGCCTAAAAAAAGGCGTGTCTGAAGAAAAATACTCACGGTGAAGGCACAATTACCTTAACCTTGTCCATGAAGAATTCAGGTGCAATGACCTTTCGTTGGTGTACCCATAGGTCACCATTTGCCGTCAAAATTCCCGTACCAAGAAGAGCTCCATGCTCTTTCTGCAAGTAGCTAGGCTTTCCAAGGTCCAAAGACTTGCAACTGGCCAGCTCCTTCACCATGTCAGGATCTATGACATGTAAAGTCTGTATGCTTCCAGTAGCATACAAGTAGATGGAACCTGACACACATCAAATTTACGGCAACTTGCAAGGTTCAAATATGCAGCTCAGAGGCCATTTATCAATGTTATCGGGCCAAATCCCGCTGTCTAATCAAAGATTCATATCAGTAAAATAATATACATGTCTACTTAAGAAGAATCTTAAATACAAATATTCTTAAAAGCAAAGTTTATGTTAAGTTAATGGCTCAAAGTGAAGATTAGTCAACATATGGTGAGACACGCTATATAGTACATCATCTAAACGACTACGAAATTCTAGGAGATAACAGGTCCTCATCAAAGAACATAACTGGCTTCAGCATCTAGCACCATCTACTCATCTTGAAACTAAAAAAGGCCTCGATTTTTTTGTGAACATAATTGTGCATTCCCCATGAACCCCGAACAAATTCTGCCGTGCAAGAAAAATAGGTATCTCTTTCTACAGGAACACTTCTACTAACAAAAGCTACAAATATACTTATTAAACATCGAATAGACTAGAATTCAGCAACCAAACAAATTCAAGCTAAATTCCTTCCTTACTGAAACTATCTACAGGTTTATCAACATACCATAAACTCTGGTCCAGTGGAGGAAGTAAGGGAACAGAGTGGCCACATAATTTGAGGAGAAGCGATCTGTAGGCCCTGCTCCCTCTTCTTGATCAGGCGTGGTAAGTTTCTGGATTCTCCTCATCTCCGGTATGTTTCCGAAGAGGAAAGAAGGCTTGGGACCCTTCACTCCTTGGCTTCTCAGCTTCTGCCTGAGCCTCTCCGGCCTTAGCCATAGGGTGGTGTACAGGTAGGAGAAGAGAAGAGTGGAGAGGAAGACCGGAGGTAGCAGCAGTAGCCATAACCGTGGTGATAGGATGATCATCATGAGAGAGAGAGAGAGGGAGAGAGAGATGATCATAGCATGCGAAGATACATATTTGCTGGGTGGTCCATGGTGCGCAGCTGGGAGCAGGAAAAGTGCAAAACTACAAATTAGTCACGCACTCTGAAAGCAGCTGGCACATAAGACAATGCCAGTTTCTAGAAGAAATAAATAAATAAAATGTAAAACAAAGACCATAATTATTTTGATTTTACCCTGAGAGAGAAGCTTTGTCTGATTGCTACGAGCAGAGCAGAGAGCACCCCCATCACAAGAAAAAATTGGTTCTAAAGACAATACATCTTGGGCAGGTGAGCAGATGCACAGCCCTGGTTGGTGGAACAATCTTATCATGCTCAACCTGCTTGCAAGGTTTCACATAAATAGACTGCAAGAAGATGTACACTAATACTTTCATGTATACTACTCCCTCTGTCCCAGAATATAAGAACGGTAGTATTTTATTATTGCAGGCCAAAGTATCAGTCCTACTACATGTTACTGTTCATACATGAGCATGGTTATTATATAAAACCAATCGACTATGATTACGCTAACAGTCAAACGATTAAACACCGTATGGGTAAGGAGCGCTGAGCCTAAATTCAACAGAAAAAGAAAAGGATTCGTGATTGGAACTGAAGATAGAGAAGATCAATCAGGCTTTGTAGATTCATTCCCCAAATCAAACAAGTAAGTATTCTTTTAAGAGATTAACCTGTACCAGACTAGAGAAACATGCAGGATTGAGCAAGGACGAGCGTGGAGCTTGACGTTGGTCCGCCGCCGCCCGCCAAAATTGCGCTACTCTTCGCCGCGGCCCGCGCAATCTAGGCTATCTAGGCTACTGGGAAAGGGAAGGAATATTCCGCAGCTAATTTGTAGATGAATTTGGACCGGGAATCGCTGGTGTTCGTGGTTTTCGCGAGAGGTGATACAGAGGAAGAGATAGACAAGAACCCTAGCAAAATTACTCTAATGCAAATACGTTTCCCTGTCTTACTTTTCTCATTCCACCACCATGGCTTTAAGGGCCAGTTCAATTTACAGCGGTAGACAGAACTCAGTGGACTTTCATCAGAGATAAACAGTTGTAACTGGTGGAAAGTAATCCTATTCCTAGCCATCGGTGGCGTTCGTCTTCAGTGGATCCTGTCCCTCCGTTATCTGAAGAGGGGAGTGTCGATGACACGATACAGTGTTTGGTTCAGTTGCATTCCGTATGGCCAACTTTGTGCCGACGCAAACGGATTTGAATTTGGTCCAAGGCCAGGTAGAAGTCGGAAGTTGATGTCCATTTTTAGCCGCGGGTGCGTAGATGCGCCCAACATGGCCAACACATTTCAGACTTGGGTGTTAAAAAAAAACTTAATATCTAAACCGCTCGTGAAAGTCCACTTACACTAATTTAAAAAGCATGATTTTTTTTGAAAAAAGTAGCCAGCAGCCCTAGGCGTCGTCGTTGTCGTCCTAGTTGGTCAAATCGATGACATCGGCGCCTCCATCCACAGGAAGACCTACTAGTCAGGCGCCAGTGCCGCTGTCTGCACGCTTGCGCCGCCGCCTGTCGCTCCACCTCCAACACCCCGCGCCCAACTAAATGGGTGTTCACGACACATAAACCAGCACAATGCACATCCACGCCTTGGACAGCAAGCCGATGCTGGGGGCGGGGGGGGCGCGTTGGCCTTCACGCCACTGCCGAATCCGTCAGTGCATGTACAAGGCCAGGCCACCTGGCCAGCTCCTGGAGCTCCAACTCCTCGTAGGCCCATCTGTTGGCCTCCTCGAGTGTCGCGAGGTAGGCGTCCTCCTCCTCCCGGTCTTCCTCCTTCACCACCACAGGCGGTGGAGTGCGCGTAGCCGGCACACCCAAAGCTCTGTCGACGACGGACATCGTGCTCGGTGGCGAACCAAGCGTCCCAGTTGGCCGAGTCCACCGTGTAGTTTGGGTGGCGACGGAGCTCGGGCGAGAGTTCAACATGGCGGCGACGGATCTCCGCCATCCGCACGCGGTCCGACTGCGGCACCACCGACACCGGCACCCTGTCGGGGTTGAGGTGCCCGTCATGCGGCAGATTTACATCCGGCCAAGGCATTGAGATGCGATTCTCCCAAAAATATCAGCATCCGCGGATAGGAAGGTAGAGCCTCTGGTGTGTCGGCCGCGACGCAATGGTGAAGTTGGCCAGCCGGTGCCCAAACGACGAGTCGGCCTTGTGATCGTGCTTGCCCCGAGCTTGCCGAGCCCCATGGAAGTGGCTAGGGCTGGGTTGTCGGGCGGATGGGGGCAAGAGAAGACGAAAAGAAGTGGACTGGATGGGCAGCCCCTCACATCGGCATTAAAAAGGACGATCGTGGACTACATTGTTTTACGACATGCAGGCCCAGGCACACGCGTGCTACTTAATAGGATGGTGGGCGCTAGTTGGAGGGCCGACGTGCGACGCGTCTGACTCATGTCCGTGTGAATAAGACCCAAATTAAGGGCAAAAATCCGTCAAGACGGATATAAGGCAGACACTATTTACGGTTGGGTCCGCGTGTTGTTAGGCGATAGTTTTCGGACCCAAACAGACACAAAGCATAAGCCAACTAAATGGATCGGGCGCGTTGGAGTTGGCCTCAGGTTCCAGCAATCCCCCGTGTTCCCGGCGGCTGAGGAAAGCCACCGTGAGGTCGCACGGCACCTTCGCTAGGGTCTCGATCCGCACCGTCACCGGCGTGGGGGACCAAGGTGAGACGGCAGCAGCTTGTGCTACCTTCCAAATGAAAGATGGGACGGGTCGGATCGTCGATCGCAAGGAGTACGAGTTACGCCATTCATCCTTCGAAAGCGGGTTGCCATGTACGGACACAATACGTGTCCATATTGTGTAGTTACAACAATGGACGTACCGTAAGGTTTCAATAAAAATGAAGTACTGCCAATTTACTGTCAAGAAAAATGTTGAACACACATACTCCAGTGATAGGAGTAGCAGCGGTAGTCATCTAGTTGGAGTACTACTGCTAGGACTTGCTCCAGATTTTAGGATTTCTTTTCTTTTATGATTTCTTATCTTTTAGTATCAAAATGCTCCTTCCCGCAAAAAAAAAGTATCAAAATGCTCCTGCAGTAAACATGTAAACATGAGCTGAGTAGTTACAGTAAATGCACCTGTTTATTTTGGTTTGGTTTGCAATCTACTCCTAGTATACTCAGAACCAGTACTCCTAATATACTCAGAACCAGCACTCCTTAGCTTATTGTCAAAATAAGCCAAAAGCTCAAAAGAACTCGTTTTAGAGAAGCTAGCTCAGCTTATTTCCACATGCCTCTCCTTCACAATGGAAAAAAGCTGGTATAGCAAAGGGGTATAGCAAAAGGGTACTGTCGTTTGATCATATTACAACAAAAATGCCCCTCCCAGGCTGCGCGTCACACCCAGCAGCTGACGCGAAAAAAAACGCACAGCGACCCTTTCCTCTCGCACGCGCGCCCCTCCTCTCGCTCCCGCACCAGAGAACCTAGGGTTCCCGGTTGCTAGCCGCCGCCGCCGCCGCCGGTCCCCGCCTCCTCTGCTCTCCGACGCGGCCAACTCCGGCGACATGGCTGGCGGGTAGGCCCTCTCCCCCGCCGCTACTCCTTCGGCCGACCACTGGCGCGACCCCTCCCTCTCCTGGTGTCCATCAGCAGCTGCTGGTCGGTCCAGCCAGGGCTCCACTCCGGCCGACGGCGCCCCACTCCGGCGAAGGACCCACGTTCCCCCTCCCATCCTCCCTGTCCGTGGCCGTGAGAATGTCGCCCGGCAGGGTGAGCAGCTCCCAATTTGCATCTAGATTTGCTATGATATGGATGTGGACATGTGGTGATTGTGCCAGGTAGCAGCTCCCAAGGGCATTACAGACTTTTCGCTGACCATGCCACAGATAAGCTGAAAAAACAGACACTGAAAAGAACTGGCTAGCTTATAATCTGGAGCTTATTTTCACAGGAGCTTATCTGGAGCTTATTTCCAGAGCATCACTCAAAAGAACTGGCCCTTTGTCTCTGTTGAGCTGGAGTAAATTAGCAATGTTACAGTAGTAAACTACTCGGAACATGTAAACACAAGCAATGTTACAGGAAATGCACAAATTTAGTAAATGTTTGCATTATACTCAGAACCAGTACTTTCGTAAACATTTAGTTGCTTCTGATGAATCTCCTACTGTATGGATATATGATTATTGTATGATCATATATTGATCTTGATCCTGGAGTGTATTGATCCCCTGGTGATAAATATGCTCCTAATGCTGGAAAAATACTCCTAACATGGTTATTAGAAACTGCATGGAGACATTTACAATACTCTATAAAATGCAGTGATCACTCCTTCTAACTACAGTTTTACAATTCTCATCATGGAGTATGGAGTATCACAACATGGTTATTAGAAACATTCACTCCTGGTGATATGGAGTATTGATCTCCTGGTGAACATGAAGTATCACAATATTGATCTCCTGGTAATAAATTAAAGATGCATTTTAAGCTCACTGCAGTTTCTATTCACTTTCTACTCCAGTTTCTAATTCACCAACATGGAGTATGGAGTATCACAATTGCAGGTTGAATGCAGTATGAAATTGCAGTGTGAACAGGGCGAGGAAATGAGGCGAGCAGGGCAAACTGTGCGAACCTGGCGCGAGCAGGGCGAGCTGGGCGCAGTGGTGGTCTCCACCTGGGCGCCTGGGTGAGGGTGGGCTCTGTGGTGCTAGTGCGGCGATGTGCTAGTGCACGGCGAGGAAGAAGCAGGATTGAGACAAATTTGAAAATCAAACTGACGAGGGTAGAAATGACTATTCACACTGTTTTGACGAATGTCTGAAAACTCAAAAACGTCTTACATTTCGAGACAGGGGGACTGGGGGAGTAATATATGTGGCTCGCACGCCTGGTGAGTGTCAACTGTCCAAGTTCAGAGCCTGGTCGACTACAGGTCAATGAGCAACGATGGTGATCACAGCTTCTTCACCACCAATGGCATGCCGAACCCTGGCTCGATGGTCAGTCGGAACACCGGCGCGTGGCGGTACGTCGGTGACGGCGAGAAGGCGAACCTGCTCAGCAGGCGCGCCAGCACCACCTTCAGCTCCGTCATCGCCAGGTTCTGCCCGATGCAGGTCCTGGAGCCGAGCCCAAATGGCGTGTACATGTGCGCCGGCTTACAGGCCCCGGCCACACCGTTGGCGAACCGGCCCGGGCGGAACTCGTCCGCGTCGGGGCCCCAGGCTTCCTTGTCCAGGTGCAGCATCGATCTGGTCACCTGGACGATCGTTCCACGGGGCACATCCAGGTCGCCGATCTTTATGTCCGTCAGGGCTTCACGCATCATCAGCGACGCCGGTGGGTACAGACGCAGAGTTTCTTGGATCACCATCGTCAGCTGCATTTCGGTGCCAGGTGCAATGCATGAATAGCAAATACACGATGTCTAGCTATATGATGATGATGGACAGAATGTTAGCTGCTCACAATTTTCAGTCGGTGGAGGGCGTCGACGTCCAACGTGCTCCTCGCATGGCAAACCTCCAGCGCCTCGACGCGGGCGCGCTCCTGCCACTCCGGGTGTTTGGCCAGTAACATCAGGCACCAAATGGCGGTGACCGCCGTGCTCTCGTGCCCTGCAAAGTATATGGTCTTGCAGTTGCCAACGATGAAGTCCTCGGCAGTGCCGCCATGGCCAGCACCATGGGAGCCTTTGATGATCGCACGCAGAAGACCGTTATGAGTTGCCACATTCTCAGCTCCATTCTCGTTCACGTTGTCCTTTGCCAGTTCCAAGATCAGTAGCCTGACTCTCTCAACCAGATTCCGTATCTCTCGGTTGCTCTTGATTGGCAGATGCTTCCTGCAACAGCATGAAAGAACTAGCATGATTGGCCACCGCTTACTTGTTTCATGTACAGTCTACTGAAATAAATGCCTTCCTACTTCCCTGACCGAACGTATAGAAAAATACTGGATTAAGCACGGAATATGGATTAACAATATTTTTTACTTACCACAGTGCAGAGAGTCCAACAAATGCATCTTGTTGAGAAATCGCCTTCTGAAGCTTCCTGAGCATGCAGAATATCTCTTCTCCTTTTGCGAAGCTACTCCCGAAGCAAGCCCTGGCGATTACATCTGCTGAGATGTTCCGCACATAATCATCGACAACTATCTCCGTGCTCCCTCCTGCACTGTCGAGAATGTTATCCCATGCTTCTAACAGCAGAGCAGTTGCATCTTCAATCAGCTGTATCATACCCTGCATATATACAGCATACCTACAGCCATGAATACTAGTCCAAGTTAACTGTAAGCAAACTGTGTGTCGCTACCTTAATCTTGTCCATGAAGAACTCCGGTGCCATGGTCTTCCTCTGATAGGCCCATTCATCACCATTCACCGTAAATAACCCTCCCCCAAGGAGGGCTTTTCGAGTTTTCTTCAGATAATTAGGCTTCCCAAGCTCTGATGGTATCCAGTGGCCTATGTCCTTTACCATATCTGGCTGAGAAACGTGCAATATCTCCCGACCTCCTGACGAGTAAAGGAACACAGAGCCTGTCCCAAATTCATACTTTCAGTTACCTCCATGTAGTAGTTAGAATAAAAGACGTATATGAATACATAACAAACTTAATTCATTCTTAGATGCACTTAGATTGAACTGACATCAAATATTCTTCTTTTTCCTCGAACACACAACTTCCTGTGTGTCACTTTCATTAGAAAGGTGCCAAGAAGACAAAAGGACAGCAAGCAAAACAGAAAACATAAACCTAGGCCTAGCATGAAATGGAAACTGAAGGCAACCGGAGAACCTAGAAAACACACTGAAAAGAACAGAGATAAACTAAAACTATAGCAAGACCTCGGCCTAAGAGCCATCCGGGGGTCTAGCGTGCAGAAGGAGCCTTCTCAGCGCACTTCACACCTGCTAACTAAATAAACTGGTCGATAACTTCAGAGTCGAGGTCTATGCCATCAATGGCCTCCACCAGATGAAGTTCCATCACTCCTTGCACACTTAGTGCTCAGCTGATGTCCTGGATCCACCGATTTTGGTGCAGCGCTGCGCCGATGGTCCTAGCCTTGAGCGTCCGAGATCCAACCTGCCAATTCAGCAATGGACCGCCCTCCAGTCCATCCGTCATTCCAAAAGAGGGTCTGCTGACTGTCGCCAACTAACTGCAACCCTGGAGGCCATGTGGAGAAGAGAGGTGACATGCCGGCTAGCTTTGATCAGGAGTTGCGACCAAGGTTGAGAGGTGTCAGCTCATTGCAACCAAGGCCAGCGCACACTCAACGACCAGTTCACCTTTCTCAGGTCTTTGATGCCCAGGCCACCCAAGTCCATAGGGTGGCAGATTCATGCAACATGACCGAGCAGCTACCACCGCTGGCGTCTTGCCAGCCCGTCCAACAGAAGCTCCCCTGCTTTTTATCAATGGCTTCCCGCAGCCACCTCGGCATATCGATTGCCAGCATGCCATCGATGGGTGCAGCTGAGATCACTGCGCAGAATACCTGATCATGACGAGCATGCCACCTTTCATGAGCATGCCAGCCAGCTAGCTTGCTGTTTATCTTGTCGAGGATGGGCAGTGGGTCTGTCGGCTAAGCTTCCAAACAGATAACAGGATTCCCAAGTAATTGATTGGGAATGCATTCATTGGGCAAGCAAGGTGCTGCACAGACCTCGATATCTTCCTCGCTGCAGTAAATTGGTGGCATGGAGCTCTTCTGGATGTTGGTGTGCAACCCTGATGCCGCACCAAAGGTGTCCAGAAGCTGAAGAATAGCGTCGCACATATAACTAAGAATAAAGCTGATCATCATTTTACATTCTAAAATACCTACACCTTCTACCAAAGCATAACTTGCATGATATTAAAGTGGTTGGCAAATGAATAGCCTTCGCAACGCAAAATACAGGGAAAAGGTACAGATTCAGTCAATGGAAATATTAATGACAATTTAATTATTGATTGCATCATCCACGTGGGTACATGGCTGTTCAGAGTTGAAAGTCATATTGATACAAAATGACAGAAATGTAAGTGAATGCTTTGAGTGCTTAGTTGGGTGCACACAGGCGTGTGCAAAGGAGCATATATTATCATGGTTTATAGTGCAAAAACAAATTTACTTGTCAAGGGAGAGGTAAAAAACCTAATACTTCTCAATCTAAACACCACGTGAAAGCAACTTAGTGGTGGTGGAAGTGTTGTCAATACAAATATTTGGTACATTATTTACAAGACTATCTATGTACTAACCTAAGGTGAATGAATGCCAGGGTACGGAATTCAACGTTTTCAGGGTTGTAGACTGTAGTTCTAATTTTTGGAAAATATGTTAGTTGAAATAGTACATAGATATAAGATATTTTCGAAAATATGTTAGTTGAAGTAGTACATAGATATAAGATGTTTTGGAAAATATGTACTCCCTCCGTTCACAAATATAAGATCTTTTGGATATTTCAATGTGGACTACATACGGACTGAAATGAGTGAACAAACACATTAAAACGTGTCTATATACATCCGATTCTGAAAAAAGTTAGAACATCTTATTTGTAAACGGAGGGAGTACTTTTTTGCTTTCTTGTTTTGAGCTTTTCTTTGAGGCTGTGTTGTATGGATCTGGTGCCATCTTGGCGTTTTCTTCTAATACAAAACAACATGCATTTGTGTGTGTGTTCGAGAAAAAAGAAGTAATCTATACTGTCAACGCTGTAAGAAAATCGCAATGATAGAGAGTAGCAGGGATAAGTTTAGATATGACGGTATTTTAGTCTCGTGACCCTGAATGCAAAAATATAAAATTTTCATGACATGAGTCGGGGCAAATGACAGCAGAAGTTTAATATTGTGTGCTCTTTTGTCAGCTTCTACCCACCTGCCCCATCGATTTACTAATGTGTCAGATTATAAAAACAATCTGATCAATAGCAATTAAGTACTACTAGTAATGAGTTGTGTAACATGGATTAGGTATTACTTACCCTTGAAAAGGACAAACGAACTCACTAGAAAAATGCGATGTAGTCATTTCTCTGACAACCGCTGTTTAAAGAACTTGATGTTACTGACTCACTTGTGTAGATCCATATAACATATCAAATGTCAGTGTACAAATCAATCAAAAGATTGTTGTTAACTAAATCGTTTTCCAAAGCAGTGCAGTCTCTCGAACTGATTCGTGGGGATAATTTGCCTCACAAAATTTGCAAGTGACTAGAAATATCTATCTAATAAAGACCAAGATCACAGCATCAGCCTGAAATATTCACATACGAACATAGCAAGATCATAGCATCAAAAGACACTTGCATACATACCATAAGTTTCCTTCCACACAAGGATGTGAGGGAAGAGGGTGGAGATGTAGTTGTTGCTGTCTTGCTTCTTCGTAGGCTTGAGCTCATGTTGGATACGCTTCATCTCTTTGGTGTTCCCATCCAGCAAAGTAGGCTTGGGACCCTTCACACCTTGCCTTCTCAACCTCTTCCTTATCTTCTCTGGTCTTAGCCATAGGATGTTACACAAGCAAAACAAAGCTAAGCAAAGAAGAAGAACAAGTATTAGCAAAAGTAAGTTCTCCATGCGAGGAGGCATGGAGCTGGAGGCGAGGAAGTGTTCCAGTCGAACATTCAGATACAAGACAATGCCAGAACCCCTTATTTGTTTGAGACTGAGCATATGAATCTGACTTGCTCTTCTGGTGTATAATTGTTTAATGGTACGCTATTTTCAGATCTTGGCATTAATTAACAATTAGTTTATTGTTAGATGGTCCATGCCATTGCAGCCCCAGTTAGCGAGCCCCAGGAGAGAGTTGTGGCAACTAAGTGTTTGTTGGAGCAATCACAGCATCCAAGGCAACTGACAACCAGATTTTACATGCATAACAAGCTTATTGATTATGATCGGTCAGGCAAATACATTCTGGCTTGACATACAACAGATAGAGTGGCATGTGCCGGTACCTCAGCGATGAGCGATGGAGTGAAGGCAAGCTTGATCAGCTGCCACATGTGCTAGAGCTTCAGTTTGCTGCTGTGAGCTTTTCCTTGTTCATGCCCAAATGTGTGTGTACATGTGCGCTGGCTTCCAAGGCTTCCATGAGGACAAGTGTGCAACATTGAAGAAGCCATGGACAATGGTGCCACGAGGCCTATGCAGACAACCTGAAAGATTAGGACGATCCAGTCACGTGAGACAGCATGTGCGCTTCTGCAATAAGTAGAACATATAACACTTCTACTTTTCAAGTCAGAATATGTGGCTGACTAAACTTTCATCTTTTCTCCAGTAAATTATACTAATTATGGAAGTACTGCTTTACAATTTTAACAATAAATAAATTGTTCAAAGATTGTGACAGGGACAAGGATACATAATATTATAAGTATGCAGTCGCTTGCGGTCCTGAAAAACATGATGGTATAATATTCACACTGGCAAAAATTTCATGTTCTTGTGTCAACTTCCAGCCATTTTCACTAACGATTTTCTGGACACGAAAAGCATGCTCATACAAGATCAAAACATTGCAAGTGGAACCTAATCCACACTAAGTACTACTTCCTCTGTTCTAAAATACTTACGTACTCCGTTTTTATTTACTCCGCGTATTAGCTTTGCTCAAAGTCAAGCCTTGTAAACTTAGACAAAGTTTATAGACAAAAATATTAATATAGACAATAAAAAATCAATACCATTAGATTCATTATTGAATGTACTTTCACATCATATAGATTTGTTATTGTAAATGTTCATATTGTTTTTAAACTTGGTCAAACTTTATGAAGTTTCACTTCAGTCAAACCTAGAGTAAATAAAAACAGAGGGAGTACTTTAAGTTCTAGGTTTGTCCTAAGTCAAACATCTTTATGTTTGACCAAGTCTATAGAAAAATATATCACGTCTACAACATCAACTATATAAAGTATGAAAATATATTTTATGATGAATCTAACAAAACTAATATGATACTGTAGATATTGGTATATTTTTCTATAAACTTGGTCAAACATAAAAAATGTTAGGAGAAACCTAAAACTTAAAAGTATTTTGGAACGGAGCGAGTACCATCTAACAATACGCTACAAATATGAAATACTCATCTCACAAACTACGTATGTGGGAAACTGATCTTTTACCCGAACAGGGAACATGAATGGTAAACAAGAAGGATCCGAAAATTAAATTGTGCTTTCGCTTGTATGGGCATGCTCGATTTAAATAAAGGTATGCTTATTGACAATCCGCTTAAGCAATAATATGCTTGGAACTTTGTTTGCCAAAGTTGTATGAAACAGATGTAGAGTCTAGATTTTATGTGCCACTAAACTCAGGGGTTTCAAATGCAGTAAGTGATCGTGATCATATTGTGAATCTGAGACTCTGAGCATATACACACATACACATACAAGAGCATATGCATGCCTCAAGTCTTCCTCTAGAGAAGGAAATGAGGTAAGGGACTAGAATGTAGCTGGAATGGCCTCCTGTGGATCCTCTTCATCTGCTGGGTGTGGCCATAGAGTTACATAGGCTTGAGACCGTTTATTCCTTGCCTTACTACACGTCTACTCTCTAGACTTAACCATACAGTTCATATAAGTCAACAAGAGTTTGAGATGGGAGGTAATTAGGGCTGAGCTCCTGCATACACCTACTCTTCTGAAATGAATAGTCGCTTCTTATTTTCCTAATTCATTACTCACCGTCAAAACATTGTTTTCAGATCACAAGGCAACATCAAGTAAACAGCCTTCTTTGATCTTCAATGCACGGTAGTGTCTATTCATCAGTAGGATGGTAGCAAATTGGTTTCTACCTTCTGCTTGCGTGCTGTTTCCCTGCCCTGTTTTACCTCACGAAAACATACAAGCTAACACAAAATATATACATACCTGAATAACTCTGCAGCAGTTATGCACTTATGCTGCAAGCCAGGGCCGTCCAAGGGCCTGTGCGAGCAGTGCGACCGCACAGGGCCCCCATATTCCAGGGCCCCCTGGTTTTGCGCCGATATCTAAGTATATTTTACGATTTGGGCCCTTTTTTCACAGCTGGATCTGAGGCGGCCAAGGTATTAGGCGTGGTCAGCTAGTCCTTGGCTCTCCCGAACTGGGCCTGCTCCTCAATCTCTCGAAATGAGGGTTTCGTTCGTCTCGGTCCATGCACCCTGCCAAACCGATCGATCGATCTATCGATCTTGGAAAGGAAAAAACCCTAATGGAGATGAAATGGCGGAAGTGCGCCACCACCGCACGAAGACGGAGGGTAGCGGCGTTCTCTAGTTGGATTGCTTCTTTTCCTGTCCGAAGTCGCAACCCACAGTCCTGCTGTCATGGAGAATTAAATCCACCATTCTGTTGGCCGCCGGTGGCTTAGACCAAGCCACCAAGTTGAGGGCATCACCGATCTATCCACAAGGTGCACTCAAACCGAACCCTATTTAATTTAGACTAGTTTGTTCTCACCGACATGAACTAACGGAGGTACTCAAACTGAATCACGATCTGAATGATTATACTTGTGAGTATATTGTGTGCATATGCATCAACTCATAAATCCATTTTTTAGGGAAGATATATAGTAGCCTAGTTGATCAAGTCGTCACATACCAGGATTTCCAAGCTAGTTGCTAAATCCAGGGTTCAGTCTTTTTTTATCTTGATTAGCTTATAATTTATAGTGTTTCAATTCATTCAAATTTCTTTTAAAAAGACGTCATCTACTATAGAAACTTTAGGGCCTTATTTTGCATTTCACACCAGGGCCTCCAATTCCTGGAGACGGCCCTGCTGCAAGCAGCTAGTTTAGCTAGGCAAGAGCTACTTATGGAAAAGCAAAAGCGACAAGATAAACCTATACATGAGCGTCAACGAATAGAGGATTACCTCACAGCCAGCGCTGGTTAAATTTCTAACATGAGGTGAACTGGAGTCTGGAGGCATCTTGAGTCTTCAGACTGCAGATATATTAAGACATGGATTGAACTTTGAAGCAGAGATTAATTGCTGTTGCAGCAATATGAAGCATAGGACATCCAATCACAAGTAGCAGTTGAATAACAACAGCAGGCATCAATACACACTTTGCTGAACTGAGCAAAGTGGTGGAAAATATATAGTTTTGAAATCGGTTACAGGAACAACTCAATGGATCTCCTCACTTATCAGTCATCACATTGACCAAAACTTCAAATCAAACTTTTTACAGAGAAAACAGTGCCAACAATCAAGTACCATCACAGAGTAAATTTGGGATCAGTACATATGTACTGGATATCTAGAACATGGACCACCAACTTCTTTTTGTGTCTACAAGTGCTGCAGAGGCACTCTGGGATCCACGACATAATCGCCTTCTACCACTACTAGCAGGATTTGCAAAGCACAAAACTAGAGCTAAGCCGACAAAGCTTACTGCTGGAGCAACTGCAATAAAAAGCCATCGACGGTGGGCACGTGCTCTGTTTGACTGCTCAGCAACATGAACACCATGTTCACTTGTATTAGTCACTTCCACTACATCATTAGAAATGTCGTGAGTTTCTTCAGCCTCAGGTTCATCAGAACCTTCTTCACCAATTTCCTGCAGATTGGTGTGTTCCTCCACCCCACGGGCATCTCTTTCATTTGTTGCAGCTCGCTCAGACCTCTCGGATTCTGGATCATCTGTAGGAAGTTCATATCGGCAAACTGGGCACGTATTCCTAGAGCTAAGCCATGGCAAGATGCAAGACGAATGATATAGATGCATGCATGGTAGCTGTTTAGCTCTAGTTCTGATAGGCATTGGGTCTTTGCAGACTGGACAGATCACACCACCATCTGCCTCATGGCTTGTGGAGATAACCAGAGAGGGAAGATTTCCAATGAAGGATGTTGCTGCAGGTGGAGCTCCTCTTCTGGAACTGTCGTCCTCAGCAAATTGTTCAAGAATCATCTCAAACTGTCTTGCATCAGCATAATCACCAGGATTCCCAACAAAAGGTGTCCTGACATCTGGCCCTTCCATGTCTGCCATCAAGTTGGTCATATTTGCTCTTTGACTTCTCCAAGTCCATACCCCATCTTCAGACTCCCACCCAGTCAATTCACTAGGGCCAATGCCACGTGATTGGTGCTGGTGCTGCTGTATGGTGTCAACTGCTTCATCAAAATCAGACTCTTCCAACTGCACATCTTCATCCTCTTGGTCATCTGAATCCCACTGGTCTATTCCAGCATTCATGGGATCAATATCTGTATCTGTATTCATGTAGCTCTCGTTGTCAAGTTGAATGGTAATCTCCCTTCCCATCATGCTATGTTGACCTAGAGAAGCATCTGACTCCCCGCCATAGTCACCAAAACTGATGTTTGATTCAAGCTCGTCAAACACAGAATCAGCATAACTGAGGCCATCACTCTCATCGTCTGAAGCATGCCACCTTTGGGACTGGTTCGGTGTAGAATTATAAGACGCCAGCTGCCGCACAACGGTCGGAGAATCAATTTCTGCTTCATGGCCTTGTCTGGCTAAGTTGATCAATTGGGAGAACTGCTGTGAGAATGCGTCCTCATTAGATTCAAGACTTGCAGCCCTAGATCTCCGCCTTCTTTGTCGTCTCTGCTGACTAGTGCTGGTTGTTACATCTCTTTGACTATCATTAAGCACAGTAGCCTTGCATTCCCTGCATATAGCTAAAGCTTCAAAGCTATTGGTCACCTCAGTATCCAAAGTAAAAGGTCTCGTGCAAACTAGGCATTGAGCATCTGGTTGACCGGCAAGGCGCTCATAGTCACTAGATTGTGTCTGATTGCCAGACATGGGCACCTTGTACTAGTAAATCTACGACTGAGATGTGTAAGCAGTGCGCTGGTGAAAAGAACAAGGGGCGCTATTGCAGACAACAAATGATCAAAATGGAAACAGAGGCATGTCCTGCTTAATTCCTGGGTCAGGTGTTTATCAGATACATTGCTGAGAACGTCACAAAAGTTCTTCCCAGATGTCAACCTGAAAAAGAAAAGCAAGCGATTGCTCCAGTTATGACGCGGAAGAAATATACAGCGTACATTAAACCAGATGGCTATGATCAAACTGGATAAGCGATTAAGCATATCTGCAAATAGAATGCAAGAGCTAACAAACAAAGTTTTCACATGACCAAACTGGATAATCTTTTTTACTACTGAGGACCAGCAACCACACCAACCAAATCATTTGCAGAGTCCCCCCGTGTTTTCCTTCATTAATCTCCTCTAACATACGATCTTATCAATTTAATCGCCACCCTCTTTTATCACGGAACAGCCTGCCGCAAGAGATCCACGCAGACAAACTAAACAATAATGAAAAGCAGCACTGGCTACACAGGAGAGGTACCGAGATCGTACACGCTTCATTAAGGAGGAGCCGACTCCCCGATTTCCACTACAACGGGGCGCTAATATCAAACGCGATGGAAAAATATTTTACGCGGATTTGGAGAAGAGCCGCAGCCATTTGCGGTGCGACAGCAAACAATCAGTTGACGGCAAGGTCCAAGGGTTCGAAGAAAATCACCTTCGCCTCGAAAATCAAGGGCGTGATGCGGGGGAGAACTTCGGCGGCAGGAACAGCGATCTGGGAATAGTAGACCAATCTCGGGCTCGGCTGGGGGAAGAGGACGACGTCGGGAATTGGGGGTTGGGGATCGGCGGATCGCGGAGGAAAGGGAAAGGTTGGAGGTTTTTTTTCTTCTTTTTCTTGAACAGTTGCAGGATTTATTTCGAGTTTTTTCTGCGGGAGAAAAGAGATAACAACCGTGGCGGGCTTGTTCCAGTAGGCCGGCCCATTTAGAGCTACACACGCCGATGTCCCAGGGGCAGTAGCGTCTTTCCCGCTCGATTCGTCGCCATCACCAACCTCCATTGGCGCCCACCCGCAGAGCTCCACTTCGGCGAGACCACGACCACTCACTCGTCACCCTCCCCATGGCCGCCGGCGTGAACAGGCTTCCGCCGCGTCTCACCACGCTTGCGGTCTTCTCCTCGCCGACGCCGAGCCCCTTCGGCCCCAACAAGCGCGTCGCCAGGCCCAGGCCCAGGCCCCCGCCGATCTCCATCTCCATGGACCCGGCCCTCGTCGACCCAGCCCACCTCCAGGCCCTCATGCTCGCCTGCGCGCACTCCTGCGCCATCCGCCTCTCCCCGCCGGACGCCGCCGCCCGGCCGGAGCCCGTCGACATCCGCAAGCTCCGCACCGCCGTGGCGCACAGCTTCCTGGTCGTGTCCGTCTTCTGCGGGACCAGGTTCCTGGAGGAGGACGACGGAGGGGACGACCGGCGGTTCATGGGCCTGGAGCTGGACCTCGGGCTCGGGCGGCGTGGGGAGCAGCGGCTCGTCGGGTTCGGACGGGCCGTCTCCGACGTGGGGCTCACCGCCTCCGTCCATGACGTCGTGGTGATCTTATCCTCTCTTCTTGTTACCAGTGGATATCGCTCTAGCGCATGTGTTCATGGAACTATCTTCAGTGACTTGCAGGTTCATCCATCAGTGCAGAGGAGAGGCATTGGGCGCAAAATACTTGAAAAAATTACAAGGTAGGTTGCTGGCATTGGATTTTTCTGGTGAAGTCTGAAAGGGGCTAACTTCTGAGTTGACCTAATAGAGGAAAATAGCATTCATGTTTCCTTATGTAAACTGTGCAAGTTAGCAATAAAAACACATGATGTTCCTTTCATGGACTCGAGGAATAGAGGCCTCTTGCAGCGAAACACACAAATCTCCTGCACCGTTGGAAAGAAACAACCAAGTGATAAGCAAACAGAAGATAATATCCTGCTTTTTGAAATACTCCCTCCCATCCAAATTAATTGTCGCAGCTGTAGTACAACTTTGGTACTAGAGCTGCGACAATCAATTTGGATCGGAGGGAGTATGGTAGGACTAGGGTTCCTACCGGCTCTACTCCTTAAGTTATAAGGGCAGGACAGTGGAAGTTGGCGGCGAGGGCGCGAGCTCCGGCGCGTCGGCGCCGTCGCGAGGAGAGGAGGGTGGCGGCAGCGGCGCAAGGGCTTGGGGCGGCTAGGGTTCCGGCTCCTCTAGGAGCCGGGCAATAGAGATAATATTCTTATTGCTTAATTTCAAAAAGAGTCTCACAGCCTATATTTATAACCTAAATAACTTGCATAAGAATTAACCTAAGATAACTTGCATAAGAATTAACCTAAGATAACTTGTGGGCTAAGATTGCCCGGTGGGCCTAGCTAAACCGGCCATAACACTTCTCCCCGCCTACACAAACAGCTCGTCCTCGAGCTGTAAGGTGGGGAAACGCTTGCGGAACTCCTCGAGGCGATCAACCAGCGTCAAACACCTTCTCGATAGCTGGGGCGGCCAGGTCGGCGGCGACGGCGTCCTCCGAATGTAGTATGCAACCTCCAGGTAGAAGAGTAGCGGGCAGGCATGGCTGGGCGTGTAGGGCTCGTCGCAGTTGAAGCACAATCCTTGGCGGCGACGCTCGAGTAGCTCGGCTGAGGTGAGCTGGCGGAACGGTCGCGCCACGGTCGCGGCGAGGGGTGCCGCAGAAGCTTGCGCAGGCCGACCCTGCGCGGAATCCGGCCCGGGTAGCGACCCAGCGGTCCGGGACGGTGATTCCTGCTGGATGGCCACCGCGCGGCGCTCGAACGCGCGGGCGTAGTACATGGCCGACTGGAGATCCTGGGGTCCCCGAAGCTCCACGTCCACGCGGATGTGATCCGGAAGTCCACCGACAAAGAGGTCGGCCCGCTGCTGCGCCGTCACACCCGACGCATGGCATGCCAGGGCCTGGAAACGGTCGGCGTAGTCCTGCACCGTGGAGGTGAAGGGAAGGCGGCCGAGCTCCGCCAGGCGGCTCCCGCGAACTGGAGGCCCAAAGAGAAGGAGGCAGAGCTCGCGGAAGCGCTCCCAAGGGGGCATGGCGCCCTCGTCCTGCTCGAGGGCGTAATACCAGGTCTGTGCCGCGCCGCGGAGGTGGTACAAGGCAAGCCAGGTACGCTCCGATGCGAGGGTGCGCTGCCCGCGAAAGAACTGGTCACACTGGTTGAGCCAGTTAAGCGGGTCCTCCGTGCCGTCATAAGTGGCGAAATCGATCTTGGCGAACCGTGGCGGCTTCTGGGTTGGCGCGCCATGGCCGACCGGCTCGGCGGTGCGGAGCAGTGATGATGACGGCGCCCGGTCAACGGTGGGGAGGCTGTCGTAGGCCCCCGCGGAGCCGGACGAGGCCCCAGACTGTAGCGTGGGTACCGGTGGGTCCCCGGCCTCTGTGTAAACTGGCGATGGTGACGTCCCGGTTAGCCAGGCCGGGATCGGGGACGGCGGAAACCGGACCTGCTGGATCGGAAGTCCTCCCGGTGTGGACTGGCCCAGTCCAGAGCTGGGCGGCGGCGGTGGGAGCTGGACCGGCGCGGTTGGCGCGGCTGGGGCCGGCGCGGGCCAGTGCGGCCACTGCAGCGCTGGGGCCGGCGCGGGAGGCGCGGGTGGCGCCGCGAGAACCGGTGCGGGCCACCACGGCCAGGACGGCGTTGGGGCGGGCGATTGCTGGAGCGACGGATGGGCCCCGGCGATCGCCGCGGGTACCGAGTACCAGGGCAGGTGCAGCTGCGGCGGGGGCCCGCCGGTGTAGCCCGCCTGGAACGGCAGCAGGGGCATCCCGCTCGGGCCCGGCGCGTTCGGGATCGGCCAGTGCGTCGCCGGGTGGTTGTAGGCGGGGAGCGCAGCCGGCGGGGTGGTGTGCGGGCCGGCCAAGTACAGGGAGATGCCCTGGACGGCCCTCACGAGGTCCCGCAGGGTGCTGGTCATCTCCTCCGGCGTGAAGACGGAGGTTGTCGGCGGCGCGGAAGTGATGGGGGCCGGCGGCGTTGGGGACCCGGCAGTGGTCATCGGGGCAGTGGTGATGATGGGCAGCGGCGGCGTGGGTGTTGATGACGACATGATCGAACCCGAGTCTCTGGATACCAAATTGGTAGGACTAGGGTTCCTACCGGCTCTACTCCTTAGGTTATAAGGGCAGGACAGTGGAAGTTGGGGGCGAGGGCGCGAGCTCCGGCGCGTCGGCGCCGTCGCGAGGAGAGGAGGGTGGTGGCAGCGGCGCAAGGGCTTGGGGCGGCTAGGGTTCCGGCTCCTCTGGGAGCCGGGCAATAGAGATAATATTCTTATTGCTTAATTCCAAAAAGAGTCTCACAACCTATATTTATAACCTAAATAACTTGCATAAGAATTAACCTAAGATAACTTGCATAAGAATTAACCTAAGATAACTTGTGGGCTAAGATTGCCCGGTGGGCCTAGCTAAACCGGCCATAACACTTTGGTATCAGCTAGCTTCGGTTCGATCATGTCTTCACCGCCGCCCAACCCGTCTCTCCCGCTGTCCTCCGTCGCGCCCGCCCCCGCCGTCCTCACCTTGGAGGAGGTGTTCGGGGTGCTGTGGGACCTAACCCAGGCGGTCCAGGAGATCCACCTGTTCTTGGCCGGGTCCTACGGGCCACACCAGGCTGCGCCGCCCATCGCCGCCACCGCGCCGCCGTGGCAGCCGCCGCACCAGGCGGCCTCCGCCGCGCTCGCCGGGCTGCTGCAGCAGCCGCTGCAGCTGCCATCCACCGCCCCGCCCTGGCTGCAGTGGCAGCCGCCGCTCCTGGCGGCCTCCACCGCACTCGCCGGGCCACTGCAGCAACCGCTGCAGCTGCCATCCACCGCCTCGCCATGGCTGCAGTGGCAGCCGCCGCTCCTGGTGGCCTCCGCCGTGCCAGACGCTCCGCCGCAACAGCCGCTGCCGCTGCCCGGCGCGACACCGCAGCAGCCGCTGCAGCTGCAGCGACCCCCGCCGGTCAGCTCCGGCCCCGCATCGACCACACCGGCGGGAGTCCCGATCCACCAAATCAAGTTCCCGCCGTCGCCATCACCGCTTTCCCAAGGCATCCCCATCCAGCAGATCAAGTTCCCGCCGTCGCCGTCACCGCTTCCGGCTTGGATCGCTACCCGCCACGTGTCGGCGGCGGTGAGGCTGCAGGCTGCTGCGCGCGGCCTCCTAGCGCGTCGGCGTATGCGGGAGATGCGTGGTCTGCAGCTGCCATTCCTCCCAGTTGTCCTTCACTGCGCAAAGGACCCCGATCTCGTCCCCATGGACAGCGACCCCAAAGTCTGCGACATCGGCGGTTGGGGGGGGGGCGCACCCCTCCTCGTCACTCTCCATCGCAAGCCCTCCACTCTTCTTTGTGCGGTGCAGACCAACAGCCGTCCAGCGGGGAGAAGGCAGGGTGTCACCGACAGGAGCGCACCGCGTCCCAACTGCTACAGTGGCTGGTGTCCATGGGATCCAGGTGGCTGTACACGTGCACGTCCGACGTGCGGATGGTGTCCACTTTTTGTTAAGGGGTCCAAAATAAAGCGTCCCAGTCCATTTCAGGTTGAGAGTAATAAAACAAGCCGAGATGTAAAAGGCTTGTTTTTAGGTGTTAGGTTTGTGTTGCGTCAAGTCATGGTTATAAGTTGGTTAGGCTGCAGCTCGAGGACAAGCTGCATGTCCAGGTGAGGTGTAGTGTTAGAGTAAGTAATGGGCCTGGGCTGGCGGTATAGCCCATTAGTCTTAGGGTTAATTAGAGATAAGGGTCGCTTGCTTGGGAGTCAAGTAAACCTCTCTATATAAAGAGAGGAGATGTATCAATCTAATGAAGCAAGAATTAAGAAGGAAATCCCCTTCCCTCTTGCCCGGCCGTGGGCAAAAAGGCCCCCGGCCGGCCCTCTTGCGCCCTCCTTCTAGCAGCACCATAACAGAGTACTTTGTTTCTTAGTAGTTGAGAACATTATCTTCAGGGTATTATGTTTCTCTGTTAAACATAGTATCCTAGTCATCAAGCATACACCGTACTTACTTGGATAGATAACATTACCATGGCTGTTTATAGGTAGCAAAGCATACGTGACGGACAGATTATAAAATTATTTATGTTATGATTTTCTTGGGTACAGACTTTACAGTTTTCCTTTATTACTTTGACTGTATATTGAAACATGAACAATGAATGTATCTCTGGATCAACGTAACTCAGAGGTTGGAACAGCATGCATGCACAATACTTCCTCCGTTCCTAAATATAAGACCTTTTATAGATTCCACTATGAACTACATACGGATGTATATAGGCATAGTTTAGAGTGTAGATTCACTCATTTTGCTCCGTATGTAGTCTATAGTGGAATCCCTAAAAGGTCTTAAATTACGGAGGGAGTACAAAATATTTGAACCGAGATAATTGCAATATTTTAAAAGGTGCTGATTTATCTGTTGTCCAAAGTTCAAGCTTCATCTAATTTGCTTGTTTCCGGAATAATCTCTTCAGGGTACTCCATAACAGAGGTATTTATGACATTTCTGCATTATGCACAGGAAAGGAGAGGTATGGCTTTCTTACCTAATTCGGTAGACTTCGTGAATGCCCTTATGTAATCTTTTGTATTTTCTGTAAATGAGGAAGCGTGGTCTACTTCTACTTCCACATATCACTTGCAATAGAATCTTATGAGTTATGACAGTTTGTGATGATGTTTACACGTCTTTTGGTACTGTTTGCAGGCCATTTTTTGAAGCATGTGGATTTGGTGATGATGCAATGGGTGCCACAACGATGATGTACACTAGAAACTTGTTAGAATAGCATTCCTATGGATGGTTGGCAATCTGCATGATGATACTACCATGGCTCCTTTTTGCTGGTTACTGCTGCCACCTGAGAATGCTGACTGTAGAGAGAGTTCTGAGATCCAGCAGTGATTTTACCCCCTCGAACTGAATACGGTATCCATGGTGCCCAGCCTTTTCTGTCTTGGAGGAAGCCACCCGAATAAATTAGAGAAACTTGTCGACACGGTAGTACAATTCACCTTTTTTATCATGGGTGGAAGATGGCATTATCTAGCATGTTCAGAATCCGGACCAGCATTTGTAAATTTACCACTGATGGTAAAAGCTTGCTGTGTTTACAGAGAAAAATGTTTATATACATTGTTTTCGTCGTCATGGATGTCAGCACTTGAAGAAAGAGTGAATCACAGAAAGAGAACTTGATATACAGAAACTGTAGATTTGTGGACAGTTAGTGCTGTTGAAATTTTATTGGGAAATTTTCCTTCATCAAGTAATGCTGCAGGATAGACTGACAGCACAAATAAATCAAGGGAGATGTGTGCAGGATTTCAAGTATATACAAAAGATTAAACAGTAGTTGATATAACTATGACATCCTGAAAACACACTTTGGTCTACCACTTTACAAAACCCAAAGTTTTAGTTACAGGAAACGGCAAGTTCGGGGTGATGATTCGACTGGACCAACCAATCCAATGAATTCTTCTCAGCCTCTGGATTTTGTGCAGTAAGATTCTCTTATCCAACTTTGCACAATAATGCTTGCTTCGTTGTATATAAACATCCACGGCTATTCAATTATGGATCTCCAATCATTAAACTGCAATCAGTTTCCTCATTATCCCTGTCGAGACAAGTGTAGGTCCATCTATTCTGCATATGCATTTACCAGCATGTATCGTCATACAGCTGCTTGGAACACATGCTCATCTGGAGTTCCAAAGGCCCTCTGTAGGAACCGTTCGACGACTGAAAGGAATTCTTCAGCTCGTTCCTCCTGGGGCAAGTGCCCACAATTCTTGATCACCTCAAATGTCGCCCCAGGAATCGCACGTGCCAGGCGTTCAGCATTCGAAGCTGGAACAAGACGGTCTGTGTCGCCAGTCACCACTAGCACTGCAATGATACGGCAATCAAAACTATTCAGTAAATAACATTGTTTACGGATCTTCTGGTAAATATAAGATTGATTTATGTATATGTATTAGAGTATTCAAAACTTCATCTGAAATTTCTAGGGACATCAGCACATATTTAGTCCAGTAGTAGCACTGAATTATACACAGATAAGGATAAGATGCCCATTAGAAGAAGCATATAATTGAACCTGGGCATGAGATCTCAGAGAGCCTCTTCGAGACTGGCACTCTTGACTTTGGTGAAGTATCTGTAATCATGGATATAGTGTACTCCAAGAGAGCTGTCTCCCATCCCTTGGATCTTAGTGGCTGAAAAAAACTCCAGGAACAACAATATGAATATGAGTAGGTCTTTCTCACTTGGTGATATTTTCCTAGAGAGAACTCACCTTGGTGTAGCCTTGAATAACATGATCAGTTACTTTGCTTGGGTCATACCATGCATTACGAACGCCCGTTACGCCGAATTTATCCATGATCAATCTCACCTATGAAAAGGAATCCAACCACAAAAGTTGCAGGAACTAGAAATATCTGTATTTTGACTATTTTTGCCAGTAAATTCTAAATTTTGTGGTGTTTTTAGGGCCCTTAATTTTGCTATTTAATCAGTGGAGTGAGTCATGAAAGAGCAACGTACCAGACTCGCTGCCAGTGAAGATCGTAGAAAAGCCACAAGAACCTTAGAAGACAAAGCTCTGACCGTATCCTGTACTGCCATGACCAACTTGAGAACAAGCCCTGCAAGCCACATACACATGCCAAGAAACCCTCTCCATATCCTAGCAAATGGATTTGGTGCTGCATTGTTATCATCAGAATCCTTCTTGTCTGCCCCTTCCTGCTCCCCTGCGCTGTTCTCTTTCTCACCCTTCCTCGGCGCGAAAATCGCTGGTGCAACCAGCACTAGCGCCGCCACCCGCTCCGGCGCCTCGAAGTACGCCTCCACTGCAACGAGGCAACCGGCAGAGTGCCTGGGATGACCCAAACCGGAAAATTAGTCTCAATGTCCTTGATAAAAAAAACTAGCGATGCAGTGACACAGACAAATGCAGTGCAGGGTGTGCATCTGTACCCAACAAGGACGGCCTTCCCGGCGCCGAGTTGGTCTATGAATGCCAGTGTGGCCATGGCCGAGAAGGCCATGGAGTAAGGGTTGAGAGGCTTGGTGTCATCGCCGGGCTGTCTGGTCCGGGAAGTCAGGCCAAACGCCGGCCGGTCGAAGGCGAGGACCTTGGCGCCGGCGATGCGGGCGAGTGGCCGCATGACGCGGCTCCAGGAGAACACAGACGCGCCGAAGCCGTGAAGCAGCACTATGGGCAGCCCGACCTGACTCCTGGCGACGGCGGAGCCCGAGGACTGGCCGCCCGAATCCTCGTCCTCGCCATGGGCGCATACCTTGTGGTGGACCCTGACGCCGTTGAACTCGTAGAAGCTGCTGTCAGGATCCGCGAGCGCGTCCGGGTCGAGGAGCTCGTCCTGGTCGATGCCGGCCACGAGCCGGCGGCGGCGCGGCGGCATCTGCGTACCGCTGCCCGGAACCGATCCTGCGTTTGCTTCGGGGTTTAGTGCGTGCTTGTGTTTGGGGAAAGTGAAAAAAGATAGTCGCAATTATGAACCACTTTCTAGCGCAACGATCCCAATTTTTCGCTCCAGGAAGAAGAACACCGCAACCTCCTTTTTTCGGAACACCAATTTGAAGCATCTCCTATCCTATCGAAATGTAAAATCTTTCACTCCCGATGCAAGAAAAGAAAGTTACCGGCAGGGAACTCGGCGGCGGCGGCTGAAGGCGGGGGAGGACCGGCCGTGCGGCGAGCGCGGAGCAGTGGATGACGGCTGTGCGCGGCGGCGGCGGTGGATGGGAAAATGTTTGCGACGGCGGGCGGCGGGGGTCGGAGGGAGAGGAGCATCAGCATCTGATCTGGCCCCAGTCGGCGCGGGAAGCCGACGGGCGGATGGTCGTTGGCTGGAAGGATTCGGCGGAAGCTTAGCGTGGATTGCGTGGGGGCCGCCGGCAGTGGCACGACGGCCTGAGGCTGTAATCCGGGAGCTAGCGATGTGTCAGTGCTATGGTACGTTGCCCCTATTTCAAAATTTGGATCTTGTGCCGACCAAGCATCTCTAGCAGGGAACCAGATTGTCTGACGTAGGTGGAAAGTACTGCAGAGGGACGTAGATCGTTTCCTACCATCCGTTGCGCATCCTACGGTGGCCGGTGGAATCGAACCAAGGCAGCGCTTGATGTTCAAAGGCCTTGCAGCCACGAGCGGAATCCCCTCATGAACAGCCCATTCGCCTCAGGAAAAAGAAACAATGTGAATACTGCCGCTGTCGCTGCCAACACGCTCTGTGATGCTCGACTGAGCACGGTTTTTTGACATAGGAGCGCAATATACTGGAGCAAAGTCGAGTTTCAGATTTAGCAGATGAGAGTTTCAGATTTAGCAGGGCATCTCCAACGCGGACCATCAAACTATCCGCATTCGTCCGAACCACACGGTCCGAACATATTTTGTCAGTTTGAGGTCAACGTTGGAGATGCCCTAAGATATTGTAAATCAATTTTGAATAGTTATCAATTTGAGAGCTGGTCATCCATGTTGTTATATGAGAATATCACTTTGTAATGTTGGTAAGAGCATCTACAGCCGGGTGCTCCAAACCCGCCTCATACGTCTGGGCGGGCCGCCCAGTCACTGATGCGGAGGCCAGACGTCGTCGCCGACAAGAGATGGAGGCGCAACACGCCACGGAGGAGGAGAAGATGCTCGCCTGCATGGATGAGGTTGAGCAGGAGGAGGATGAGCCAGAACCTTCCTACGCGCCCGTCCACCCAGCGCCCGGCACCGACGTCGTGGACATCTCCGACGACGAAGATTAGCTAGGGTAGTGCACGTAATATGTAGTATGTAGGATTTCTTTTGCATGCTTTGTATGGATGTAGGGTTGAAATATGAGAGACTTGGATGCAGACTAGTTAATTTGAGACGTGACCAATCAGTGTTCGTGGATGCACCCGGACATTTGAGGGTCGGATTTGCCAAGTCCGGCTATAGATGCTCTAACATGATGTCAGAGTAGATCATGGATGATCTGAGCATGTAAATGAAAGGAATATTGAGCAGATCATTGATGTTCTGAGCATAGAGGAAAATCGAGGAGATCATTGATACTTTGAGCATACAAATGAGAGGAATTTGTGGGACGCGGATTTGATGAATATGGTTCCACGCGCATCCCTTATAAATAGTAAATTAAAAAATGTTCTTTTATTATGGGACAAAGGGACTACAATGTGCTTATAAATAGTAAATTAAAAAATGCTCTTTATTATGGGACAAAGGGACTATAATAATAGAGTCAGGCTACGCGTCGGCCGGCGAATCTTTTAAAAAGATCCGCCGCCTCGGCAACTGTCATTTGTACAGATATCTAGCATCCAACGGTGTTCTCATTATTGTAACAAGGACAGTGTTGCAAAAATACTTTGCAACAAAGGTTGTGTTGCAGAAATCTTTTCTGACATAGTTGATGTTGCAGACTTGTTTTCATCACTATTTTTGCAACATGGGTGTTGTTGCAGAAACCAAATTGCAACACAGCCAATGTTGCAAAAATATTTGTTATTTTTTTCCGTCTTCATTTTTTCGCTCTTTCGTCTTCATTTTTTTGCAATATGGATGTTATTGCGGAAGACAGTTTTGCAACACACATGACGTTGCAGAAAGAGAGACGCAAAGGATACGCGTACACGTGTCACATAGAGGAGGCGGCGGATGGCTCGCGTGCTATTCGTCGGGTGAAGGCAAGAGTTTCCCATAATATAAGGGAGCCGCTACGCGTCGGCCGGCGGATGTATTAGAAAACACCCGCCGCATGGAGCTCCGTTGGATCAGCGCCCTGATAACCGTCGGATCTAACCACCGCGCGCGCGTGACCACCTCCTTAAGTCCTGCAACAATACCTCAGTTTCGGAAAAAGATTCCTCTGTCCGCGAGGGGGACTAGTCCTTCAGCGCAAAATCCACCGTCTCGTGAGCCATCCGATTCGATGAACCTTGTATTTCTGCAACAAGACTCTTGTTGCAAAATCTGCACTTATATAATTTTCTGCAACAAGACTCATGTTTTAAAAAATTGCAACAACATCTCCGAGCGCGTTCCGCATTGCATAGTTGTCGTTCGCCGCTGTTCCGCAACAATGCGGTTGTTGCAGAAACTTGTCTCAGGACAGCGGCGAAGTTGATGTTGCAAGAGGCACAACTACCGTCTCGTCCTCGGTGCTCCGGCCTGGCCACCGGCGCCCGTGTGAGCCGCGAGGCCATCCCAGGGCTGGGTGACACTGCTGCTAGAAGCTGACTTTGGGAGAGAGAGAGGGAGCTTGATTTTGGGAAGGAATGTGTGTGCGGAGGAGAACGGCGCTGGAAAAGATAAGGTTGACAGGGAGATGAGGCTGGTTATTTTAATTGATCCAACGGCGCATCAAGTGGCGGATGCAGCGCCTTGATCAGTCGGTTGATGCTAATCTTTTCCCTAAAATCTACAACCCCAAATATGCATAGTGCAAAAATATATTTTATGACTTTTTTGTGAGACTAATTTAGTGTTTTTAAATGATAATTTTTTTATGAGCTTGATCAAACTTAAAGAGGTTTGACTTAGAACAGAATTAAAACTTTGTAAACGCTACGCGTCGGCCGACGGATCTTTTTAAAAGATCCGCCGCCTCGCGAGCCGTAGGATTATGCAGATTTATTAACTGAGCGTCATCCTCTATTATTGCAACACCGATTGTGTTGCGGAAAATTTTTGCAACACGCGTCATGTTACAGAAATTTTTGCAACATAGGTTAAGTTGCATATATTTTTTTTTGCAACAGAGGTCCACTGTAAAATAATTATTTTTGCAACAAAAGCTCTGTTACAGTTTTTCCGGCAACAGAGACCTTGTTTCAAAAAATAAATTGCAACGGATCCGAGAATTGAGCGACCGAGCGTCACCCTTTTATTATTGCAACATAGGTCATGTTGCGGGAAATTTCTGCAACACGAGTCATGTTGCATGAAATGTTTGTTGCGCGCGGCATTGGTGGTTGTGGCTGAGCTTGAGGAGGTGGCAGCCATGGACGCCAGTGCTCCTCCGGGACGGCGGCGATGTGAAATAGTGGGCGATGACGAACATGGCTTCAACGACGGGCTACGGCTCGGCGGTGCAGTACGGCGATCAATTACAAGAACCTTTGAAACAGCACACTCGACAACACAACCCATGCTCCCCAATTGATTCACAGGCTCAGATCGGCTGATTGCAATGGCAAAGATAGAGCGGAGCAGTCAAGGCCGAGGAATGAGGAGCAGAGAGCCAAGCGGTGGAGAAAAATAAAGATGAACGAGGATAGACGTAGCAATGAATGGATAAGAAGGCAGAAAGGATAAGGTTGCAACTAGCATGGCACGTGGCGAGCGTACAAGGCGGTGGATGCATTGTCTGCGATCCGCCGGTGGAAGGAAAGCATTTCCCATAATATAATTGAAGATCAGATCATTGGTGTTGTCAACACCGATGAATTTGTGAGCATATCATTTAGGAAGCCACTGACGATGAAGACCGCAAGAGAGCCAGAATATTTAGACGTACGCATTGTTGGGGAACGTAATAATTTCAAAAATCTCGTACGCACACGCAAGATCATGGTGATGCATAGCAACGAGAGGGGAGAGTGTTGTCTACGTACCCTCGTAGACCGAAGCGGAAGCGTTGACGCAACATAGAGGAAGTAGTCGCACGTCTTCCCGGTCCAACCGATCCAAGCACCGTTACTCCGGCACCTCCGAGTTCTTGGCACACGTTCAGCTCGATGACGCTCCCCGGGCTTCGATCCAGCAAAGCTTCGGGGAGGAGTTCCGTCAGCACGACGGCGTGGTGACAATCTTGATGTTCAACCGTCGCAGGGCTTCGTCTAAGCACCGCTACAATATGACCGAGGTGTAATATCGTGGAGGGGGCACCGCACACGGCTAAGGAACGGTCACGAAGATCAACTTGTGTGTCCATGGGGTGCCTCTTGCCCCCGTATATAAAGGAGCAAAGGGGGAGGGGGCGCGCCAAGGACTCCCACCGGGAGTAGGACTCCCTCCTTCCTTGTTGGAGTAGGAGAAAGGGAAAGAGGGAAGGGAGAAGGGAAGGAAGGAGGGGGCGCAGCCCCTCCCCCTAGTCCAATTCGGACTAGGCCTGGGGGGGGGGGGGGGGCACGCGGCCTGCCCTGGGCAGCCCCTCTCTCTTTCCCGTATGGCCCAATAAGGCCCAATACTTCTCCCGGCGAATTCCCGTAACTCTTCGGTACGCCGAAAAATACCCGAATCACTCGGAACCTTTCCAAAGTCCGAATATAGTCGTCCAATATATCGATCTTTATGTCTCAACCATTTCGAGACTCCTCGTCATGTCCCCGATCTCATCCGGGACTCCGAACTCCTTCAGTACATCAAAACTCATAAACTCATAATATAACTGTCATCGAAACCTTAAGCGTGCGGACCCTACGGTTCAAGAACAATGTAGACATGACCGAGACACGTCTCCGGTCAATAACCAATAGCGGAACCTGGATGCTCATATTGGCTCCTACATATTCTACGAAGATCTTTATCGGTCAGACCACATAACAACATACGTTGTTCCCTTTGTCATCGGTATGTTACTTGCCCGAGATTCGATCGTCGGTATCTCAATACCTAGTTCAATCTCGTTACCGGCAAGTCTCTTTACTCGTTCTGTAATACTCATCTCGCAACTAACTCATTAGTTGCAATGCTTGCAAGGCTTATGTGATGTGCATTACCGAGAGGGCCCAGAGATACCTCTCCGACATTCGGAGTGACAAATCCTAATCTCGAAATACGCCAACCCAACAAGTACCTTTGGAGACACCTGTAGAGCACCTTTATAATCACCCAGTTACGTTGTGACGTTTGGTAGCACACAAAGTGTTCCTCCGGTAAACGGGAGTTGCATAATCTCATAGTCATAGGAACATGTATAAGTCATGAAGAAAGCAATAGCAACAAACTAAACGATCAAGTGCTAAGCTAACAGAATGGGTCAAGTCAATCAGATCATTCATCTAATGATGTGATCCCATTAATCAAATAACAACTCTTTGTCTATGGTTAGGAAACATAACCATTTTTGATTAATGAGCTAGTCAAGTAGAGGCATACTAGTGACACTCTGTTTGTCTATGTATTCACACATGTATTATGCTTCCGGTTAATACAATTCTAGCATGAATAATAAACATTTATCATGAAATAAGGAAATAAATAATAACTTTATTATTGCCTCTAGGGCATATTTCCTTCAGTCTCCCACTTGCACTAGATTCAATAATTTAGATCACATCACCATGTGATTAACATCGATAGTTCACATCATCATGTGATTAACACCCATAGTTCACATCGCCATGTGACCAACACCCAAAGGGTTTACTAGATTCAGTAATCTAGTTCACATAGCTATGTGATTAATACCCAAAGAGTACTAAGGTGTGATCATGTTTTGCTTGTGAGATAATTTTAGTCAACGAGTTTGCCACATTTAGATCCATATGTATTTTGCAAATTTCTATGTCAATAATACTCTACTCGGAGCTACTCTAGCTAATTGCTCCCACTTTCAATATGTATCTAGATTGAGACTTAGAGTCATCTAGATTAGTGTCAAAACTTGCATCGACGTAACCCTTTACGATGAACCTTTTTGTCACCTCCATAATCGAGAAACATATCCTTATTCCACTAAGGATAATTTTGACCGCTGTCCAGTGATCTACTCCTAGATCACTATTGTACTCCCTTGCCAAAATTAGTGTAGGGTATACAATAGATCTGGTACACAGCATGGCATACTTTATAGAACCTATGGCCAAGGCATAGGGAATGACTTTCATTCTCTTTCTATCTTCTGCCGTGGTCGGGTTTTGAGTCTTACTCAATTTCACACCTTGTAACACAGGCAAGAACTCTTTCTTTGACTGTTCCATTTTGAACTTACTTCTAAATCTTGTCAAGGTATGTACTCATTGAAAAAACTTATCAAGCGTCTTGATCTATCTCTATAGATCTTGATGCTCAATATGTAAGCAGCTTCACCGAGGTCTTTCTTTGAAAAAAATCCTTTCAAACACTCCTTTATGCTTTGCAGAATAATTGTACATTATTTCCGATCAACAATATGTCATTTACATATACTTATCAGAAATGCTGTAGTGCTCCCACTCACTTTCTTGTAAATACAGGCTTCACCGCAAGTCTGTATAAAACTATATGCTTTGATCAACTTATCAAAGCGTATATTCCAACTCAGAGATGCTTGCACCAGTCCGTAGATGGATCGCTGGAGCTTGCACATTTTGTTAACACCTTTAGGATTGACAAAACCTTCTGGTTGCATCATATACAACTCTTCTTTAAGAAATCCATTAAGGATTGCAGTTTTGTTATCCATTTGCCAGATTTCATAAAATGCGGCAATTGCTAACATGATTCGGACAGACTTAAGCATAGATACGAGTGAGAAACTCTCATCGTAGTCAACACCTCAAACTTGCCGAAAACCTTTTGTGGCAATTCTAGCTTTGTAGATAGTAACACTACTATCAGCGTCCGTCTTCCTCTTGAAGATCCATTTATTTTCTATGGCTTGCCGATCATTGGGCAAATCCATCAAAGTCCATACTTTGTTCTCATACATGGATCATATCTTAGATTTCATGGCTTCAAACCATTTCGCGGAATCTGGGCTCATCATCGCTTCCTCATAGTTCGTAGGTTCGTCATGATCATGACCTCCAAAACAGGATTACCGTACCACTCTGGTGCGGATCTCACTTTGGTTGACCTACGAGGTTCGGTAGTAACTTGATCTGAAGTTACATGATCGTCATCATTAACTTCCTCACTAATTGGTGTAGTAGTCACAGGAACAGTTTTCTGTGATGAACTACTTTCCAATAAGGGAGAAGGTACAGTTACCTTATCAAGTTCTACTTTCCTCCCACTCACTTCTTTCGAGAGAAACTCCTTCTCTAGAAAGTATCCATTCTCAGCAACGAATGTCTTACCTTCGGATCTGTGATAGAAGGTGTACCCAACAGTCTCCTTTGGGTATCCTATGAAGACATATTTCTCCGATTTGGGTTTGAGCTTATCAGGATGAAACTTTTTCATATAAGCATCACAATCCCAAACTTTAAGAAACGACAACTTTGGTTTCTTGCCAAACCACAGTTTAGATTGTGTCGTCTCAACGGACTTTGATGGTGCCCTTTTTAACGTGAATGCAGCTGTCTTTAATGCATAATCCCAAAACGATATTGGTAAATCGGTAAGAAACATCATAGATTGTACTATATCCAATAAAGTACGATTATGACGTTCAGACACACCATTATGCTATGGTGTTCCAGGTGGCATGAGTTTGTGAAACTATTCCACATTGTTTTAATTGAAGACCAAACTCATAACTCAAATATCCTCCTCCACGATCATATCATAGAAACTTTTATTTTCTTGTTACGATGATTCTCCACTTCACTCTGAAACTCTTTGAACATTTTCAAATGTTTCAGACTTGTGTTTCATCAAGTAGATATACCCATATCTGCTCAAATCATCTGTGAAGGTCAGAAAATAATGATACCCGCTGCAAGCCTTAATATTCATCGGACCACATACATCAGTATGTATGATTTCCAACAAATCTGTTGCTTGCTTCATTGTTCCGGAGAACGGCGTTTTAGTCATCTTGCCCAAGAGGCATGGTTCGCAAGCATCAAATGATTCATAATCAAGTGATTCCAAAATCCCATCAGCATGGAGTTTTTTCATGCGCTTTACACCAATATCACTTAAACAACAGTGCCACAAATAAGTTGCACTATCATTATTAACTTTGCATCTTTTGGCTTCAATATTATGAATATGTGTATTATTACGATCGAGATCCAACAAACCATTTTCGTTGGTGCGTATGACCATAGAAGTATCTATTCATGTAAACAGAACAACAATTGTTCTCTAACTTAAATGAATAACCGTATTGCAATAAACATGATCAAATCATATTTATGCTCAACGCGAACACCAAATAACACTTATTTAGGTTCAACACTAATCTCGAAAGTATAGGGAGAGTGCGATGATGCTCATATCAATCTTGGAACCACTTCCAACTCTCATCGTTACTTCACCCTTAACTAGTCTCTGTTCATTCTGCAACTCCTGTTTCGAGTTACTACTCTTAGCAACTGAACCAGTATCAAATACTGAGGGGTTGCTATAAACACTAGTAAAGTACATATCAATAACATGTATATCAAATATACTTTTGTTCACTTTGCCATCCTTTTTATCCACCAAATACTTGGGGTAGTTCCGCTTCCAGTGACCAGTCCCTTTGCAGTAGAAGCACTTAGTCTCAGGCTTAGGACCAGACTTGGGCTTCTTCACTTGAGCAGCAACTTGCTTGCCGTTCTTCTTGAAGTTCCCCTTCTTTCCCTTTGCCCTTTTTCTTGAAACTAGTGGTCTTGTCAACCATCAACACTTGATGTTTTTCTTGATTTCTACCTTCGCCGATTTCAGCATTACGACGAGCATGGGAATCGTTTCCGTTATCCCTTGTATATCATAGTTCATCACGAAGTTCTACTAACTTGGTGATGGTGACTAGAGAATTATGTCAATCACTATTTTATCTGGAAGATTAACTCCCACTTGATTCAAGCGATTGTAGTACCCAGACAATCTGAGCACGTGCTTACTAGTTGAGCGATTCTCCTCCATCTTTTAGCTATAGAACTTGTTGGAGACTTCATATCTCTCAACTCGGCTATTTGCTTGAAATATTAACTTCAACTCCTGGAACATCTCATATGGTCCATGACGTTCAAAACGTCTTTGAAGTCCCGATTCTAAGTCGTTAAACATGGTGCACTAAACTATCAAGTAGTCATCATAGCTAGCCAAACGTTCATAACGTCTGCATCTGCTCCTGCAATAGGTCTGTCACCTAGCGGTGCATCAAGGACATAATTCTTCTATGCAGCAATGAGGATAAACCTCAGATCACGGATCCAATCCGCATCATTGCTACTAATATCTTTCAACACAATTTTTCTCTAGGAACATATCAAAATAAACATATGAAAGCAACAACGAGAGCTATTGATCTACAACATAGATATGCTAATACTACCAGGACTAAGTTCATGATAAATTAAAGTTCAATTAATCATATTACTTAAGAACTCCCACTTAGATAGACATCCCTCTAATCTTCTAAGTGGTCACGTGATCCAAATCAACTAAACCATAACCGATCATCACGTGAAATGGAGTAGTTTTCAATGGTGAACATCACTATGTTGATCATATCTACTATATGATTCACGCTCGACCTTTCGGTCTCCGTGTTCCGAGGCCATATCTGCATATGCTAGGCTCGTCAAGTTTAACCCGAGTATTCTGCGTGTGCAAAACTGGCTTGCACCCGTTGTAGATGGACGTAGAGCTTATCACACCCGATCATCACATGGTGTCTGGGCACGACGAACTTTGGCAACGGTGCATACTCAGGGAGAACACTTCTTGATAATTAGTGAGATATCATCTTAAAATGCTACCGTCAACCAAAGCAATATAAGATGCATAAAAGATAAACATCACATGCAATCAATATAAGTGATATGATATGGCCATCATCATCTTGTGCTTGTGATCTCCATCTCCGAAGCACCTTCATGATCACCATCGTCACCGGCGCGACACCTTGATCTCCATCGTAGCATCGTTGTCGTCTCGCCAATCTTATGCTTCTACGACTATCGCTACCGCTTAGTGATAAAGTAAAGCATTACAGGGCGATTGCATTGCATACAATAAAGCGACAACCATATGGCTCCTGCCAGTTGCCGATAACTCGGTTACAAAACATGATCATCTCATACAACAAAATTTAGCATCATGTCTTGACCATATCACATCACAACATGCCCTGCAAAAACAAGTTAGACGTCCTCTACTTTGTTTGTTGCAAGTTTTACGTGGCTGCTACGGGCTTAAGCAAGAACCAATCTTACCTACGCATCAAAACCACAACGATAGTTTGTCAAGTTGGTGCTGTTTTAACCTTCGCAAGGACCGGGCGTAGCCATACTCGGTTCAACTAAAGTTGGAGAAACTGACACCTGCCAGCCACCTGTGTGCAAAGCACGACGGTAGAACCAGTCTCGCGTAAGCGTACGCGTAATGTCGGTCCGGGCCGCTTCATCCAACAATACCGCTGAACCAAAGTATGACATGCTGGTAAGCAGTATGACTTATATCGCCCACAACTCACTTGTGTTCTACTCGTGCATATAACATCAAACCATAAAACCTAGGCTCGGATGCCACTATTGGGGAACGTAATAATTTCAAAAATTTCCTACGCACACGCAAGATCATGGTGATGCATAGCAACGAGAGGGGAGAGTACTGTCTACGTACCCTCGTAGACCGAAGCGGAAGCGTTGACACAACGTAGAGTAAGTAGTCGTACGTCTTCCCGGTCCAACCGATCCAAGCACCGTTACTCCGGCACCTCCGAGTACTTGGCACACGTTCAGCTCGATGACGCTCCCTGGGCTCCGATCCAACAAAGCTTCGGGGAGGAGTTCCGCCAGCACGACGGCATGGTGATGATCTTGATGTTCAACCGTCGCAAGGCTTCGCCTAAGCACCGCTACAATATGACCGAGGTGTAATATCATGGAGGGGGGCACCGCACACGGCTAAGGAACGATCACGAAGATCGACTTGTGTGTCCATGGGGTGCCCCCTACCCCCGTATATAAAGGAGCAAAGGGGGAGGGGGCGGCCGGCCTAGGAGGGGGCGCGCCAAGGGGAGTCCTACTCCTACCGGGAGTAGGACTCCCTCCTTCCTTGTTGGAGTAGGAGAAGGGGAAAGAGGGAAGGGAGAAGGGAAGGAAGGAGGGGGCGCAGCCCCTCCCCCTAGTCCAATTCGGACTAGGCCTTGGGGGGGGGGGCGCGGCCTGCCCTGGGCAGCCCCTCTCTCTTTCCCGTATGGCCCAATAAGGCCCAATACTTCTCCCGGCGAATTCCCGTAACTCTTCGGTACTCCGAAAAATACCCGAATCACTCGGAACCTTTCCGAAGTCCGAATATAGTCGTCCAATATATCGATCTTTACGTCTCGACCATTTCGAGACTCCTCGTCATGTCCCCGATCTCATCCGAGACTCCGAACTCCTTCGGTACATCAAAACTCATAAACTCATAATATAACTGTCATCGAAACCTTAAGCGTGCGGACCCTACGGTTCGAGAACAATGTAGACATGACCGAGACACGTCTCCGGTCAATAACCAATAGCGGAACCTGGATGCTCATATTGGCTCCTACATATTCTATTAAGATCTTTATCGGTCAGACCGCATAACAACATACATTGTTCCCTTTGTCATCGGTATGTTACTTGCCCGAGATTCGATCGTCGGTATCTCAATACCTAGTTCAATCTCGTTACCGGCAAGTCTCTTTACTCGTTCCGTAATACATCATCTCGCAACTAACTCATTAGTTGCAATGCTTGCAAGGCTTATGTGATGTGCATTACCGAGAGGGCCCAGAGATACCTCTCCACATTCGGAGTGACAAATCCTAATCTCGAAATACGCCAACCCAACAAGTACCTTTGGAGACACCTGTAGAGCACCTTTATAATCACCCAGTTACGTTGTGACGTTTGGTAGCACACAAAGTGTTCCTCCGGTAAACGGGAGTTGCATAATCTCATAGTCATAGGAACATGTATAAGTCATGAAGAAAGCAATAGCAACAAACTAAACGATCAAGTGCTAAGCTAACGGAATGGGTAAAGTCAATCAGATCATTCATCTAATGATGTGATCCCATTAATCAAATAACAACTCTTTGTCTATGGTTAGGAAACATAACCATCTTTGATTAATGAGCTAGTCAAGTAGAGGCATACTAGTGACACTCTGTTTGTCTATGTATTCACACATGTATTATGTTTTCGGTTAATACAATTCTAGCATGAATAATAAACATTTATCATGAAATAAGGAAATAAATAATAACTTTATTATTGCCTCTAGGGCATATTTCCTTCACGCACAAGATCAAAGAGCAGATATCACGCCGTTTCTGTGTCCTCCATCTCTTTTTCCTTTTTTAGATGCCTCGATCTCTTTTTTACTTTCTTTTTTTGAGATACCTCGATCTCTTTTCCCTGTTCTTGGGTCGTTTCTTCCCTCCCTCTTGTTTTGTGGGCCGACTGCTGCCCTGTGTTCACTCAGTTCCACCGGCGCCCGTCGGATGCGCATGGGACGGTAGTAAATGATCGACGTCCCTCTGCAGTATTTGGTTCCTACGTCAGACGATCCCGATCCCTCTAGCACACCCCTTAAAAATGGTCAAACCCGTAAAAATCCGCTTTTTTCAGTTTCACAATGTTAAAAAACATCCACCCATAAAAACGGTCAAACTCATAAATTTCTTGCAAAGAATTCAACCCACGACTCTTTTATTTACAGATTTAAAGAAAAAATATAAAAGGGATTAAAAACCAATCAACGCTACACGACAAGGAAATTTCACCAGGCGCACACGGGCTCCGGTGACATTCCACCAAGGAACTCGCCGGAAACTCGCCGTTTATAGCTGCTGCAGCGTCGGCCTGCAGAGTAAATCGCAGAAGCAGCAACTGGATACACGAGCAGTTACGGCGACTAAGGAGCTCCTGATCGATCCGGCCAAGAACGAGCTAGCTAGCTAGCCTGCCTGGATCGACCGGCCACGAACGAGCTAGCTAGCTAGCAAGCTCCTGGATCTAGCCGGTCATGGACGGCTAGCTCCCGGATCCATCTTGTCACGGGCGAGTTAGCTAGCTCTTGGATCGATTCGGTGACTACGACAGACGGGAAATAATATATGCGAATATTCAGTTTTACGGTCCGAGTTTAAGGGGTCTGTTTGGCCGCAGCTTAAACCGACCCTTAAAATGCATTTTTCGCGAACTAAAAACCGCGTTTTCAGTTCTGTGGTTTAAGGGGTCTCTTAGAGATGCTCTTAGCATTAGCTCGTTGCACGCATATACTGCAACCATGGCGCAAATCTGACACCCTAAATGTCCGCAGCCGTGTAGCGCAGTGGCTCCTCATTTATCCTTTGGGTCAAACACACTTTCAATATGTGAACCTTTATATTCATGTAAATCCATACGCATAGCTTATATATATATATATATATATATATCTCAAAACAGGCTTTCTCGCCCCATTTTATAAATAAAGCAACAATTAAAGAAAAACCAAGACCGAATGATACAAGGTGGAGAAATCGCCCTCTTACAAAGCCAATCCCACGATAATCGGATCACGCAATGCACACGACTACGCTACCAACAGAGAACATAGAAAGCTCTAAACACAACGCCATGCTACAACCTATAGTATACCTAAGCCCACGACAACTCCCTCAAGAGGGAGAATGGCGTCGAGCGTCGCCACTGGCGAGTCCACAACTGACAAAGGTCTTCACCCGGAGCCCTGGCACGAAGAGAAGAACCACGACGACTTCTTCAAGAAGAGAGCGGCACCCACGGGTGTCGCCGTCGTCGGCGCCAAGGGCGCGGAGCTTTCGCTCGGCAACTCACTCGCACCACCACGAGGCCACCAGGACGAGCGCGATGAGGTTAGAACCCCAGATCCAGATCAAGGCGACACCCCAGTGGAGAGTATGCCCGAGCCACCCACCGCTACACCTCCCATCGCCTACACGACCACGAAGGGGAGCCACCACCGCTGCAATGGCGCCTCCCGACAAGCAAACCATGCGGACCGCCATCCGAGGCCGCTGCCCCGGCATCCCTTTCGCGAGACATCGTCCACCACCCACTTCAGAGTGCACTCAGCCATGGTAGGAAGAGCAGAGGCACGCCCCTACTCCTTGCCCAGCATTAGTCACCGAGTCTTGGTAGGCACCTCCAACGTAGGAGGCGCCCACGCCTGCGTCCCTAGCCAATCACGATGGATTGGGGAGGGGGGACACGACTCCGTTACTGTCGACGACCATCAAAGAGAAGCCCCGGTCCTGGCCCAAGCTAGCACGCACGACTCCATGTCCGTGGTCATCGACTCTGATCCGCCCAGCAATGCAATGGTATCACGACCACCACCGCTGACCGCTGCACTAGCAAGGAGGTCCAGAGCACAACCCGCGAGCACATCCCGGACCGCACCCCACCTCACCTACCCAGAGCAAGCTCTCCGATCTACCTCGAGCCCAAATCCGGTCCGCCCGAGCACAAACCCTAGGTTGATGCCACCTAGACGCGCACGCCGTCGGCCCGAACCCAGGAGAAGGGAGGTTGTCACCGCCACCCGCACCCCACCGCCAAGCAGCAAACGCCGTGCCGCACCCATGCCAGCGACATGTGCACCCCGAACCACCACCGACAACCCCAACCGAAGCACCAAAGATCCCCAACAGAGGTCAGCCAAGGCCTGAACCAGCTGCCACACGGGATCCACTGCCAGGGCCGGTAATTGCTGCTGGAGGCCAGCCCCACGCCACAGCAGGCGCCGGCGACTAGATCTGGCTGAGCCAGCCCGTGCCGCCCGACCACTTTGGCCGCGCCCCGAGAAGTCCCCCGCGCAGCCACCAGGAGACATCACGGGTGCGCGACACGCTCTGGATCCCGCTGTGGCCGCCCGCATCCGCGTCGACGCGCCCAGCCGTCCACCGAGGAGACCGCCCGTGCCAGATCTCGTCAGCCGAGGGAGGAGAATCCCCCCCCCCCCCGCGTCGCCGCCGCCGCCGACTGGGCTTTTCCCGACGGCTGCGAGGAGGAGAGGTCGTAGGAGAGGGGCGGGCCCGGTGGCGCTAGGGTCCCCCCTCCCCCCTCTCGCCCGCGGGAGCGACACAGGACAGGGGAGGAGGGGGTCATCCGACATGCTATTCGCGTAGCTTATATATCATAAATTCGTCGTCAATTCAACAATTCAATGATATAAAATAAATAACAATTCAACAATTCATTACATGTCAAAATAATATTCGACAAATTATTCATAGATATACAATATACAAATGAATCAAACGCCTTCATTGTTGCGCTCATTGACCATCGCTTTTATGTTGATCAATCACATCTTGCCTTCATCATCCAAGAGGCCAGTGTCTTCTAACATGATCATCGACTCTTCTGTTTGTCTTGCAAGCCTCAACTTCTCTCTCGAGCACAACTTCTTGCAATGTTGCTCTTTTTTGAGCTCCCATTTTGCATATTTCTCTTACTTCTTCAAGTCTATTTTCTCCCTTTCAATGTTCAACTTCTCTTTCACCACCTCCCGATCGAACTCTATCCTCTCCATTTCACATCTATGAAGAGCTTTTACCTCTCTCCTTCTTGACCTCCTTGGCACAAAAATAATGCCCGACCGTGTAGCACACATTTTGCTTGTCGAGCCATCACGCGTGGCCCTCTCCTTCTCCCACTTGTTTCCCATCACCTGCCGATTCCTGTTTGGCATGATGGCTTGTACGTTCGCTCCTCCACTTTACTCCTCTTCGCCACCCAATGTAATAGATTGACTGGAGCTCGTGTCATCGTTTTTCTTCATCTTCTTGGTGTCGTTGTGGAGCTCCTCATCGACGGTTTGTCACTTTGGTTTTCAATTCAATTTCGACCAACGATGGGACAAAGTGAATGGCTTCTTCTCAGTTTGTTGGTAAAAACTTGCCGCTAAAGTTGCATGGTTTTGGACTCCAACGCCACTTTGGTTCCGGTCAACCACTTGGTTGTAGTAACCAACAAACTTGCTAACGCTCTCTTGGATGGTGGGTCATCTTTGTTGGAGATAACCCTCATTGCGGTTGCTATGGATAGGATGCGACTCCACATAGTGATTTTGCTCATGGTAGATTTTGTGGAATTTTTGGCCAATATTTGATGCTCTTTTGCTCGGTTCCACATATTAGATCCATGCTTGTGCCAACCAAGATTCAACGAACAACACATCTTCAAAGGTTGTGAATGTCGGACCTCTAGGCTTGGTTACTTTCTTGTTTTGATTTCATGATGTTCGCTTGACTTCAAACAAGGAGGAATTGGTATCCCCCAAATCAAAATGCATAGGGTCTTGACCATCATTAATGATGTCCAGCATTATTTCACCCAGTGGCAGAACCAGAAAATTTGGATTAGGGGGGCCGAGTGCCGTTAAAACAAGTTGGGGAGGACCAAACAATAGGAAGATAGTCTTGTAGCAATAAAAGAATCACTAATTAAGTCTATACTATTCATGAGCAAACTAGTAGTGAATCCATGGTGTTAGGGGGGGGGGTGAAGGAAATATGCCCTATAGGCAATAATAAATTTATTATTTATTTCCTCATATCATGATAAATGTTTATTATTCATGCTAGAATTGTATTAACTGGAAACATAATACATGTGTGAATACATAGACAAACATAGTGTCACTAGTATGCCTCTACTTGGCTAGCTCGTTGATCATAGATGGTTGAGTTTCCTAACCATAGACATGAGTTGTCATTTGATTAACGGGATCACATCATTAGGAGAATGATGTGATTGACTTGACCCATTCTATTAGCTTAGCACTTGATCGTTTAGTTTACTGCTATTGCTTTCTTCATGACTTATACATGTTCCTATGACTACGAGATTATGCAACTCCCGATTACCGGAGGAACACTTTGTGTGCTACCAAACGTCACAACGTAACTGGGTGATTATGAAGGTGCTCTACATGTGTCTCCGATGGTACTTGTTGAGTTGGCATAGATCAAGATTAGGATTTGTCACTCCGATTGTCGGAGAGGTATCTCTGGGCCCTCTCGGTAATGCACATCACAATAAGCCTTGCAAGCAATGTGACTAATGAGTTAGTTGCGGGATGATGCATTACGTAACGAGTAAAGAGACTTGCCGGTAACGAGATTGAGCTAGGTATTGAGATACCGACGATCGAATCTCGGGCAAGTAACATACCGATGACAAAGGGAACAACGTATGTTGTTATGCGGTTTGACCGATAAAGATCTTCGTAGAATATGTGGGAGCCAATATGAGCATCCAAGTTCCTCTATTGGTTATTGACCGAAGACGTGTCTCGGTCATGTCTACATAGTTCTCGAACCCATAGGGTCCGCACGCTTAAAGTTCGGTGACAATCGGTATTATGAGTTTTTGTGTTTTGATGTACCGAAGGTAGTTCGGTCCCGGATATGATCACGGACATTATGAGGAGTCTCGAAATGGTCGAGACGTAAAGATCGATATATTGGATGACTATATTCGGACACCGGAAGTGTTCCGGGTGGTTTCGGAGAAAACCGGAGTGTTGGAGGGTTACCGGAACCCCTCCGGGAGAAATAGTGGGCCTTATGGGCCTTAGTGGAGAGAGAGAGAGAGAGGGCTGGCCTAGGGTAGGCCCCGTGCCCCTCCCTCTCTGGTCCGAATTGGACTCAGAGAGGGGGGCGGCGCCCCCCTTTTCCTTCTCCCTCTCCCCCTTCCTTTCCCCCTTCTAGTAGTAGGAAAGATGGGAGTCCTACTCCTACTAGGAGGAGGAATCCTCCTCCTGGCGCGCCCTACAGGGCCGGCCGACCTCCCCCCTTGCTCCTTTATATACGGGGGCAGGGGCGCACCCTAGGACACACAAGTTGATCTGTTGATCTGTCCCAGCCGTGTGCGGTGCCCCGCTCCACCATATTCCACCTCGGTAATATCGTAGCGGTGCTTAGCCAAAGCCCTGCGTCGGTAGCATCATCAACACCGTCATCACGCCGTCGTGCTGATGGAACTCTCCCGCAAAGCTCTGCTGGATCAGAGTTCGTGGGACGTCATCGAGCTGAACGTGTGCTGAACTCGGAGGTGCCGTACGTTCGGTACTTGGATCGGTCGGATCATGTAAACGTACGACTACATCAACCGCATTGTCATAACGATTCCTCTTTCGGTCTACGAGGGTACGTGGACACACTCTCCCCTCTCGTTGCTATGCATCACCATGATCATGTGTGTGCGTAGGATTTTTTTTTTGAAATTACTACGTTCCCCAACAGTGGCATCCGAGCCAGGTTTATGCGTAGTTGTTATATGCACGAGTAGAACACAAGTGAGTTGTGGGCAATACAAGTCATACTGCTTACTAGCATGTCATACTTTGGTTCGGCGGTATTGTTGGATGAAGCGGCCCGGACCAACATTACGCGTACGCTTACGCGAGACTGGTTCTACCGACGTGCTTTGCACACAGGTGGTTGGCGGGTGTCTATTTCTTTAACTTTAGTTGAACCGAGTGTGGCTACGCCCGGTCCTTGTGAAGGTTAAAACATCACTAACTTGACGATATATCGTTATGGTTTTGATGCGTAGGTAAGAACGGTTATTGCTAAGCCTGTAGCAGCCACGTAAAACTTGCAACAACAAAGTAGAGGACGTCTAACTTGTTTTTGCAGGGCATGCTGTGATGTGATATGGTCAAGACATGATGCTAAATTTTATTGTATGAGATGATCATGTTTTGTAACCGAGTTATCGGCAACTGGCATGAGCCATATGGTTGTCGCTTTATTGTATGCAATGCAATCGCCCTGTAATTTCCTTACTTTATCACTAAGCGGTAGCGATAGTCGTAGAAGCAATAGTTGGCGAGACGACAACGATGCTACGATGGAGATCAAGGTGTCACGCCGGTGACGATGGTGATCATGACGGTGCTTTGGAGATGGAGATCAAAGGCACAAGATGATGATGGCCATATCATATCACTTATATTGATTGCATGTGATGTTTATCTTTTATGCATCTTATTTTGCTTAGATCGACGGTAGCATTATAAGATGATCTCTTACTAAATTTCAAGGTATAAGTGTTCTCCCTGAGTATGCACCGTTGCTACAGTTCTTTGTGCTGAGACACCACGTGATGATCGGGTATGATAAGCTCTACGTTCACATACAATGGGTGCAAGCCAGTTTTGCACACGCAGAATACTCGGGTTAAACTTGACGAGCCTAGCATATCCAGATATGGCCTCGGAACACTGGAGACCGAAAGGTCGAGCGTGAATCATATAGTAGATATGATCAACATAGTGATGTTCACCATTGAAAACTACTCCATCTCACGTGATGATCGGACATGGTTTAGTTGATTTGGATCACGTGATCACTTAGATGATTAGAGGGATGTCTATCTAAGTGGGAGTTCTTAAGTAATATGATTAATTGAACTTTAATTTATCATGAACTTAGTACCTGATAGTATTTTGCATGTCTATGTTGTTGTAGATAGATGGCCCGTGCTGTTGTTCCGTTAAATTTTAATGTGTTCCTTGAGAAAGCAAAGTTGAAAGATGATGGTAGCAATTACACAGACTGGGTCTGTAACTTGAGGATTATCCTCATTGCTGCACAGAAGAATTACGTCCTGGAAGCACCGCTGGGTGCTAGGCCTGCTGCAGATGCAACTGACGATGTTAAGAACGTTTGGCAGAGCAAAGCTGATGACTACTCGATAGTTCAGTGTGCCATGCTTTACGGCTTAGAACCGGGACTTCAACGACGTTTTGAACGTCATGGAGCATATGAGATGTTCCAGGAGTTGAAGTTAATATTTCAAGCAAATGCCCGGATTGAGAGATATGAAGTCTCCAATAAGTTCTACAGCTGCAAGATGGAGGAGAATAGTTTTGTCAGTGAACATATACTCAAAATGTCTGGGTATAACAATCACTTGATTCAACTGGGAGTTAATCTTGTGGATGATAGTGTCATTGACAGAATTCTTTAATCACTGCCACCAAGCTACAAGAGCTTCATGATGAACTATAATATGCAAGGGATGGATAAGAGAATTCCCGAGCTCTTCACAATGCTAAAGGCTGCGGAGGTAGAAATCAAGAAAAAGCATCAAGTGTTGATGGTCAACAAGACCACCAGTTTCAAGAAAAAGGGTAAAGGGAAGAAGAAGGGGAACTTCAAGAAGAATAGTAAACAAGTTGCTGCTCAGGAGAAGAAACCCAAGTCTGGACCTAAGCCTGAGACTGAGTGCTTCTACTGCAAACAGACTGGTCACTGGAAGCGGAACTGCCCCAAGTATTTGGCGGATAAGAAGGATGGCAAGGTGAACAAAGGTATATGTGATATACATGTTATTGATGTGTACCTTACTAATGCTCGCAGTAGCACCTGGGTATTTGACACTGGTTCTGTTGCTAATATTTGCAACTCAAAACAGGGGCTACGGATTAAGCGAAGATTGGATAAGGACGAGGTGATGATGCGCGTGGGAAATGGTTCCAGAGTCGATGTGATCGCCGTCGGCACGCTACCTCTATATCTACCTTCGGGATTAGTTTTAGACCTAAATAATTGTTATTTGGTGCCAGCATTGAGCATGAACATTATATCTGGATCGCGTTTGATGCGAGACAATTATTCATTTAAATCAGAGAATAATGGTTGTTCTATTTATATGAGTAATATGTTTTATGGTCATGCACCCTTGAAGAGTGGTTTATTTATATTGAATCTCGATAGTAGTGATACACATATTCATAATATTGAAGCCAAAAGATGCAGAGTTGATAATGATAGTGCAACTTATTTGTGGCACTGCCATTTAGGTCATATTGCTGTAAAGCGCATGAAGAAACTCCATACTGATGGACTTTTGGAATCACTTGATTATGAATCACTTGGTACTTGCGAACCATGCCTCATGGGCAAGATGACTAAAACGCCGTTCTCCGGAACAATGGAGCGAGCATTAGATTTGTTGGAGATCATACATACTGATGTATGTGGTCCGATGAATATTGAGGCTCGCGGCGGGTGAGGGAGTCCTGGATTAAGGGGTCCTCGGACAGCCGGACTATATACTTTGGCCGGACTGTTGGACTATGAAGATACAAGATTGAAGACTTCGTCCCGTGTCCGGGTGGGACTCTCCTTTGCGTGGAAGGCAAGCTTGGCGATTCGTATATGTAGATCTCCTTCTCTGTAACCGACTTTGTGTAACCCTAGCCCCCTCTGGTGTCTATATAAACCAGAGGGTTTTAGTCCGTAGGACAACAACAATCATAATCATATGCTAGCTTCTAGGGTTTAGCCTCTACGGTCTCGTGGTAGATCAACTCTTGTAATACTCTTATCATCAAGATCAATCAAGCAGGAAGTAGGGTATTACCTCCATCAAGAGGGCCCGGACCTGGGTAAACATTGTGTCCCCCGCCTCCTGTGACCATTAGCCTTAGACGCACAGTTCGGGACCCCCTACCCGAGATCCGCCAGTTTTGACACCGACATTGGTGCTTTCACTGAGAGTTCCACTGTGCCGTCGCGATTAAGGCTTGATGGCTCCTTCGATTAGCGACAACGATGCGATCCGGGGTGAGGTTTTTCTCCCCGGACAGATCTTCGTATTCGGCATCTTCGTACTGCGGGCCAACTCGCTTGGCCATCTGGAGCAGATCGATAGCTACGCCCCTGGCCATCAGGTCAGGTTTGGAAGCTTGAACTATACTGCCGACATCCGCGGAGACTTGATCTTCGACGGATTCGAGCCCATGTCAGGTGCGCCGCACAATCACGATGAACATGACTTAGCTCTGCCATCGGACGGTGTTCGGGAGACCACACTTGCGGCTACTCCGGCCCTCAATCCGGAGCAGATCGTGCCATCCGAGGATGGGTGGGTGGACCCCTCCATGGAGGCCGCACACTTAGCGGCGGTAGAACCGAATACTGATTTCACCTCCTATGAGACCTGTGTCATCGGGCCCTTGGATTCATCCCCGGCCATAGGCTCCGAACCGCTTGCGTCCGTGCCTATCGAATCTGATTGGGCACCAATCATGGAGTTTACATCCGCGGATATCTTTCAGCACTCGCCCTTGGGTGACATGCTAAATTCATTGAGGTCTCTCTCCTTGTCAGGAGACCCTTGGCCGAACTATGTCCAACTTGAGTGGGAAGCGGACGACAAAGAAATTCGTTCCCCACCCACCACCCACTTAATAGCCACTCTCGACGACCTATCCGACATGCTTGATTTCGGCTCCGAAGACATCGACGGTATGGACGATGATGTAGGAGAAGAACAGGAACCACCGCCCACAGGGCGCTGGACAGCCACCTCATCATATGATATATATATGGTGGACACCCCCAAATAAAGCGATGGCAATAAGGCAACAGAGGATAATCCCCCCGAGAAGCAATCTAAGCACCGACATCATCGGCGCCGCCCTAAGCCCCGCCATAGCAAAAGCAGCGATACCGGCACAAGAGACAATAACGCTACGGATAGTGCCGAAGACGAATACAATCCCCCCCAGCCAGGCTTCGAGCGGGAGGATGGGCAAGCTAGCCCTAAGGAACATGCGACAGACGGAGAATCAAAGGATGACAATTACATGCCCCTCTCCGAAGACGAGGTGAGCCTCGGCGACGCAGAATTCATCGTGCCTGAGGATCCTGTCGAGCAGGAGTGCTTCAAGCACCGGCTTATAGCCCAGCAAAGAGGCTGAAGAAAAAGCAGCAGCAGCTTCAAACTGATCAAAATCTGCTAGCGGATAGATGGAACGAAGTCCTGGCAGCCGAGGAATATGAACTCGAGCACCGAACCAAAAGTTACCCAAAGCGCAGGTTGCTACCCCAACTCGAGGAGGAAGCATTAAAACCTACACCACCAGCGTATGATGCGGCCGACCGGCCACCTCATGGCCGAGACAAAGCGGTGTATCAGCCCGAAGTCCAGCCCACACCCCGTCGCCAGTCAAACAAAAACACCAAGGCCCGGGGCTACACGCAGGACCTGCGAGATGTATTGGAAAACAAAGCAGGACATACAAGATCGATCTACAGATCACGGGGGCGCGCCCCAACGCATGACGACGACCGTCACGCCGGATATACTAAAAGCAAATCCAGCCGGGCCGAATACATCAGACAAGACTCGTATGAACTGCGTCGCGATATAGCCCGACACAGAGGCGCCGCACACCCACTATGCTTCACTAACGAAGTAATGGATCACGAATTCCCAGAAGGGTTCAAACCCGTGAACATTGAATCATATGATGGTACAACAGATCCCGCGGTATGGATTGAAGATTTCCTCCTCCACATCCACATGACTCGCGGTGACGTTCTACATGCCATCAAGTACCTCCCACTAAAACTCAAAGGGCCGGCTCGGCATTGGCTAAATAGCATGCCGGCAAACTCCATTGGCAGTTGGGAGAACCTGGAAGACGCATTCCTTGACAACTTCTAGGGCACTTATGTGTGACCACCGGATGCTGATGACCCGAGTCACATAACCCAACAGCCCGGGGAGTCAGCCAGGAAATTCTGGACTCGGTTCCTAACTAAAAAGATCCAAATTGTCGACTGTCCGGATGCCGAGGCCTTAGCGGCATTTAAGCATAATATCCGCAATGAGTGGCTCGCCTGACACCTCGGCCAAGAGGAGCCGAAGTCCATGGCAGCCCTCACGACACTCATGACCCGCTTTTGTGTGGGCAAGGACAGCTGGCATAGGAGGACAGAAGAAATTTCCTACCCAAGTGAAAACGGTGAACATGATATATGCAACCCATATTCCCAAGTGGGAACGGAAGCGTGCACTAAGGGACGTCTATGCGATGGAGCCAGTGGCCCCAAAATTCAACCCATGGTCTTCTTGTCCGATCACTTTCGATCGCAGAGACCACCCTACCAGTATCTGTCATGGCGGTTCTGCCGCATTGGTGTGAGACGGTTATTCATTTAAATCAGAGAATAATGGTTGTTCTATTTATATGAATAATATCTTTTATGGTCATGCACCCTTGAAGAGTGGTCTATTTTTGATGAATCTCGATAGTAGTGATACACATATTCATAATGTTGAAGCCAAAAGATGCAGAGTTGATAATGATAGTGCAACTTATTTGTGGCACTGCCGTTTAGGTCATATCGGTGTAAAGCGCATGAAGAAACTCCATAATGATGGACTTTTGGAACCACTTGATTATGAATCACTTGGTACTTGCGAACCGTGCCTCATGGGCAAGATGACTAAAACACCGTTCTCCGGTATTATGGAGAGAGCAACAGATTTATTGGAAATCATACATACAGATGTATGTGGTCCGATGAATATTGAAGCTCGTGGCGGATATCGTTATTTTCTCACCTTCACAGATGATTTAAACAGATATGGGTATATCTACTTAATGAAACACAAGTCTAAAACATTTTAGAAGTTCAAAGAATTTCAGAGTGAAGTTGAAAATCATCGTAACAAGAAAATAAAGTTTCTACGATCTGATCGTGGAGGAGAATATTTGAGTTACGAGTTTGGTCTACATTTGAAACAATGCGGAATAGTTTCGCAACTCATGCCACCCGGAACACCACAGCGCAATGGTGTGTCCGAACGTCGTAATCACACTTTACTAGATATGGTGCGATCTATGATGTCTCTTACAGATTTACCGCTATCGTTTTGGGGTTATGCTCTAGAGACGGCCGCATTCACGTTAAATAGGACACCGTCAAAATCCGTTGAGACGACACCTTATGAACTATGGTTTAGCAAGAAACCAAAGTTGTCGTTTCTTAAAGTTTGGGGCTGCGATGCTTATGTGAAAAAGCTTCAACCTGATAAGCTCGAACCCAGATCGGAGAAATGTGTCTTCATAGGATACCCAAAGGAAACAGTTGGGTACACCTTCTATCACAGATCCGAAGGCAAGACATTTTTTGCTAAAATGGATCCTTTCTAGAGAAGGAGTTTCTCTCAAAAGAAGTGAGTGGGAGGAAAGTAGAACTTGATGGGGTAACTGTACCTGCTCCCTTATTGGAAAGTAGTTCATCACAGGAACCAGTTTCTGTGACATCTACACCAATCAGAGAAGAAGTTAGTGATAATGATCATGAAACTTCAGATCAAGTAACTGCTGAACCTCGTAGATCAACCAGAGTGAGATCCGCACCAGAGTGGTACGGCAGTCCTATTCTGGAAATCATGCTACTAGATCATGACGAACCTACGAACTATGAAGAAGCGATGGTGAGCCCAGATTCCGCAAAATGGCTGGAAGCCATGAAATCTGAGATGGGATCCATGTATGAAAACAAAGTGTGGACTTTGGTTGACTTGCCCGAGGGTGGGCAAGCAATAGAGAACAAGTGGATCTTTAAGAAGAAGACTGACGCCGACGGTAATGTTACTGTCTACAAAGCTCGACTTGTCGCAAAGGGGTTTCGACAAGTTCAAGGGATTGACTACGATGAGACCTTCTCACCCGTAGCGATGCTTAAGTCTGTCCGAATCATGTTAGCAATTGCCGCATTTTATGATTATGAAATTTGGCAAATGGATGTAAAGACTGCATTCCTGAATGGGTTTCTGGAAGAAGAGTTGTATATGATGCAACCAGAAGGTTTTATTGATCCAAAGGGAGCTAACAAAGTATGCAAGCTCCAGCGATCCATTTATGGACTGGTGCAAGCATCTCGGAGTTGGAATAAACGTTTTGATAGTGTGATCAAAGCATTTGGGTTTGTACAGACTTTTGGAGAAGCCTGTATTTACAAGAAAGTGAGTGGGGGCTCTGTAGCATTTCTGATATTATATGTAGATGACATATTACTGATTGGAAATGATATAGAATTTCTGGATAGCATAAAGGGATATTTGAATAAGAGTTTTTCAATGAAAGACCTCGGTGAAGCTGCTTACATATTGGGCATTAAGATCTATAGAGATAGATCAAGACGCTTAATTGGACTTTCACAAAGCACATACCTTGACAAGATTCTGAAGAAGTTCAAAATGGATCAAGCGAAGAAAGGGTTCTTGCCTGTATTGCAAGGTGTGAAGTTGAGTCAGACTCAATGCCCGACCACTGCAGAAGATAGAGAGAAGATGAAAGATGTTCCCTATGCTTCAGCCATAGGCTCTATCATGTATGCAATGCTGTGTACCAGACCTGATGTGTGCCTTGCTATAAGTTTAGCAGGGAGGTACCAAAGTAATCCAGGAGTGGATCACTGGACAGCGGTCAAGAATATCCTGAAGTACCTGAAAAGGACTAAGGAAATGTTTCTCATGTATGGAGGTGACAAAGAGCTCATCGTAAAGGGTTACGTTGATGCAAGCTTTGACACTGATCCGGACGATTCGAAATCGCAAACCGGATACGTATTTACATTAAACGGTGGAGCTGTCAGTTGGTGCAGTTCTAAACAAAGCATCGTGGCGGGATCTACATGTGAAGCGGAGTACATAGCTGCTTCAGAAGCAGCAAATGAAGGAGTCTGGATGAAGGAGTTCATATCTGATCTAGGTGTCATACCTAGTGCATCGGGTCCAATGAAAATCTTTTGTGACAATACTGGAGCAATTGCCTTGGCGAAGGAATCCAGATTTCACAACAGAACAAAGCACATCAAGAGATGCTTCAATTCCATCCGGGACTTGGTCCAGGTAGGAGACATAGAGATTTGCAAGATACATACGGATCTGAATGTGGCAGACCCGTTGACTAAGCCTCTTCCACGGGCAAAACATGATCAGCACCAAGACTCCATGGGTGTTAGAATCATTACTGTATAATCTAGATTATTGACTCTAGTGCAAGTGGTAGACTGAAGGAAATATGCCCTAGAGGCAATAATAAAGTTATTATTTATTTCCTTACATATCATGATAAATGTTTATTATTCATGCTAGAATTGTATTAACCGGAAACATAATACATGTGTGGATACATAGACAAACAAAGTGTCACTAGTATGCCTCTACTTGACTAGCTTGTTAATCAAAGATGGTTAAGTTTCCTAACCATAGACAAAAGGAGTTGTCATTTGATTAACAAGGTCACATCATTAGTTGAATGATCTGATTGACATGACCCATTCCATTAGCATAGCACCCGATCGTTTAGTATGTTGCTGTTGCTTTTATCCATGACTTATACATGTTCCTTTGACTATGAGATTATGCAACTCCCGTTTGCCGGAGGAACACTTTGGGTGCTACCAAACGTCACAACGTAACTGGGTGATTATAAAGGAGTACTACAGGTGTCACCAAAGGTAGATGTTGGGTTGGCGTATTTCGAGATTAGGATTTGTCACTCCAATTGTGGGAGAGGTATCTCTGGGCCCTCTCGGTAATGCACATCACTTAAGCCTTGCAAGCATTGCAACTAATGAGTTAGTTGCGGGATGATGTATTACGGAACGAGTAAAGAGACTTGCCGGTAACGAGATTGAACTAGGTATTGGATACCGACGATCGAATCTCGGGCAAGTAACATACCGATGGACAAAGGGAACAACGTATGTTGTTATGCGGTCTGACCGATAAAGATCTTCGTAGAATATGTAGGAGCCAATATGGGCATCCAGGTCCCGCTATTGGTTATTGACCGGAGACGTGTCTCGGTCATGTCTACATTGTTCTCGAACCGTAGGGTCCGCACGCTTAAGGTTACGATGACAGTTATTATGAGTTTATGCATTTTGATGTACCTAAGGAGTTCGGAGTCCCGGATGTGATCACGGACATGACGAGGAGTCTCGGAATGGTCGAGACATAAAGATTGATATATTGGACGGCTATGTTCGGACATCGGAATGGTTCCGAGAGGTTTCGGATATTACCGGAGTGCCGGAGGGGTTACCGGAACCCCCCGAGGGAAGTATGGGCCTTATTGGGCCGCGAGGGGAGAGAGAGGGCCGCGCCAGGAGGTGGCGCACGCCCCCCCATGAGGAGTCCGAATTGGACAAGGAGGGGGGGGCGCGGCCCCCCTTTCCCTCTCCCTCTCGCTCTCCTTCCTTCCCCCCTTCTCCCTCCTAGTTGGACTAGGAAAGGGGAGTCCTACTCCCACTAGGAGGAGGACTCCCCCTCCCTTGGCGCGCCCCTAGGGCCGGCCGGCCCTTCCCCCTTGCTCCTTTATATACGGGGGCAGGGGGGCACCCCAAGACACACAAGTTGATCCTTGAGATCGTTCCCTAGCCGTGTGCGGTGCCCCCCTCCACCATATTCCACCTCGGTCATATTGTAGCGGTGCTTAGGCGAAGCCCTGCGACAGTAGAACATCAAGATCGTCACCATGCTGTCGTGCTGACGGAACTCTTCCCCGAAGCTTTGCTGGATCAAAGCCCGAGGAACGTCATCGAGCTGAACGTGTGCCAAGAACTCGGAGGTGCCGGAGTAACGGTGCTTGGATCGGTCGGATCATGAAGACGTACGACTACATCAACCGCGTTGATATAACGCTTCCGCTTTCGGTCTACGAGGGTACGTAGACAACACTCTCCCCTTTCGTTGCTATGCATCACCATGATCTTGCGTGTGCGTAGGAATTTTTTTGAAATTACTACGTTCCCCAACAGTGGCATCCGAGCCTAGGTTTTTATGGTTTGATGTTATTTGCACGAGTAGAACACAAGTGAGTTGTGGACGATACCAGTCATACTGCCTACCAGCATGTCATACTTTGGTTCAGCGGTATTGTTGGATGAGTCGACCCGGACCAACCTTACGCGTACGCTTACGCGAGACCGGTTCCCTCGACGTGCTTTGCACACAGATGGCTTGCGGGAGACTGTCTCACCAACTTTAGTTGAACCAAGTGTGGCTACGCCCGGTCCTTGAGAAGGTTAAAACGGAGTCTATTTGACAAACTATCGTTGTGGTTTTGATGCGTAGGTAAGATGAGTTCTTGCTTAAGCCCGTAGCAGCCACGTAAAACTTGCAACAAACAAAGTAGAGGACGTCTAACTTGTTTTTGCAGGGCATGTTGTGATGTGATATGGTCAAGACATGATGCTATATTTTATTGTATGAGATGATCATGTTTTGTAACCGAGTTATCGGCAACCGGCAGGAGCCGTATGGTTGTCGCTTTATTGTATGCAATGCAATCGCCCTGTAATGCTTTACTTTATCACTAAGCGGTAGCGATAGTCGTAGAAGCATAAGATTGGCGAGACGACAACGATGCTACGATGGAGATCAAGGTGTCGCGCCGGTGACGATGGTGATCATGATGGTGCTGTAGAGATGGAGATCACGAAGCACAAGATGATGATTACCATATCATATCACTTATATTGATTTGCATGTGATGTTTATCTTTTATGCATCTTATCTTGCTGTTATTTACGGTAGCATTATAAGATGATCTCTCACTAAATTATCAAGAAGTGTTCTCCCCGAGTATGCACCGTTGCCAAAGTTCGTCGTGCCCAGACACCACATGATGATCGGGTGTGATAAGCTCTACGTCCATCTACAACGGGTGCAAGCCAGTTTTGCACACGCGGAATACTCAGGTTATACTTGACGAGCCTAGCATATGCAGATATGGCCTCGGAACACGGAGACCGAAAGGTCGAACGTGAAGCATATAGTAGATATGATCAACATGATGATGTTCACCATTGAGAACTAATCCATTTCACGTGATGATCGGTTATGGTTTAGTTTGATTTGGATCACGTGATCACTTAGAAGATTAGAGGGATGTCTATCTAAGTGGGAGTTCTTAAGTAATATGATTAATTGAACTTAAATTTATCATGAACTTAGTCCCTGATAGTATCTTGCTTGTTTATGTTAATTGTAGATAGATGGCTCGTGCTGTTGTTCCGTTGAATTTTAATGCGATCCTTGAGAAAGCAAAATTGAAAGATGATGGTAGCAATTACACGGACTGGGTCCGTAACTTGAGGATTATCCTCATTGCTGCACAGAAGAATTACGTCCTGGATGCACCGCTAGGTGCCAGGCCTGCTACTGGAGCAACACCAGATGTTATGAACGTCTGGCAGAGCAAAGCTGATGACTACTCGATAGTTCAGTGTGCCATGCTTTACGGCTTAGAACCGGGACTTCAACGACGGTTTGAGAACCATGGAGCATATGAGATGTTCCAGGAGTTGAAGTTGATATTCAAACAGAATGCCCGGATTGAGAGATATGAGGTCTACAATAAATTCTATAGCTGCAAGATGGAAGAGAATGGGTCTGTCAGTGAGCACATACTCAGAATGTCTGGGTATTACAACCACTTGAGTCAACTGGGAGTTAATCTTCCGGATGATTGTGTCATTGACAGAATTCTTCAATCACTGCCACCAAGCTACAAAGGCTTCGTGATGAACTATAATATGCAAGGGATAGATAAGACTATGCCCAAGCTCTTCGCAATGCTAAAGGTTGCGGAGGTAGAAATCAAGAAGGAGCATCAAGTGTTGATGGTCAATAAGACCACCAGTTTCAAGAAGAAGGGCAAAGGGAAGAAGAAGGGGAACTTCAAGAAGAACAGCAAACAAGTTGCTGCTCAAGCGAAGAAACCCAAGTCTGGACCTAAGCCTGAAACTGAGTGCTTCTACTGCAAGCAGACTGGTCACTGGAAGCGGAACTGCCCCAAGTATCTGGCGGACAAGAAGGATGGCAAGGTGAACAAAGGTATATGTGATATACATGTTATTGATGTGTACCTTACTAGAGCTCGCAGTAGCACCTGGGTATTTGATACTGGTTCTGTTGCTAATATTAGCAACTCGAAACAGGGACTACGGATTAAGCGAACACTGGCAAAGGACGAGGTGACGATGCGCGTGGGAAATGGTTCCAAAGTCGATGTGATCGCGGTCGGCACGCTACCTCTACATCTACCTTCGGGATTAGTATTAGACCTAAATAATTGTTATTTGGTGCCAGCGTTGAGCATGAACATTATATCTGGATCTTGTTTGATGCGAGACGGTTATTCATTTAACTCAGAGAATAATGGTTGTTCTATTTATATGAATAATATCTTTTATGGTCATGCACCCTTGAAGAGTGGTCTATTTTTGATGAATCTCGATAGTAGTGATACACATATTCATAATGTTGAAGCCAAAAGATGCAGAGTTGATAATGATAGTGCAACTTATTTGTGGCACTGCCGTTTAGGTCATATCGGTGTAAAGCGCATGAAGAAACTCCATACTGATGGACTTTTGGAACCACTTGATTATGAATCACTTGGTACTTGCGAACCGTGCCTCATGGGCAAGATGACTAAAACACCGTTCTCCAGTATTATGGAGAGAGCAACAGATTTATTGGAAATCATACATACAGATGTATGTGGTCCGATGAATATTGAAGCTCGTGGCGGATATCGTTATTTTCTCACCTTCACAGATGATTTAAACAGATATGGGTATATCTACTTAATGAAACACAAGTCTAAAACATTTTAGAAGTTCAAAGAATTTCAGAGTGAAGTTGAAAATCATCGTAACAAGAAAATAAAGTTTCTACGATCTGATCGTGGAGGAGAATATTTGAGTTACGAGTTTGGTCTACATTTGAAACAATGAGGAATAGTTTCGCAACTCATGCCACCCGGAAGACCACAGCGCAATGGTGTGTCGGAACGTCGTAATCGCACTTTACTAGATATGGTGCGATCTATGATGTCTCTTACAGATTTACCGCTATCGTTTTGGGGTTATGCTCTAGAGACGGCCGCATTCACGTTAAATAGGACACCGTCAAAATCCGTTGAGACGACACCTTATGAACTATGGTTTAGCAAGAAACCAAAGTTGTCGTTTCTTAAAGTTTGGGGTTGCGATGCTTATGTGAAAAAGCTTCAACCTGATAAGCTCGAACCCAGATCGGAGAAATGTGTCTTCATAGGATACCCAAAGGAAACAGTTGGGTACACCTTCTATCACAGATCCGAAGGCAAGACATTTGTTGCTAAAATGGATCCTTTCTAGAGAAGGAGTTTCTCTCAAAAGAAGTGAGTGGGAGGAAAGTAGAACTTGATGAGGTAACTGTACCTGCTCCCTTATTGGAAAGTAGTTCATCACAGGAACCAGTTTCTGTGACATCTACACCAATCAGAGAAGAAGTTAGTGATAATGATCATGAAACTTCAGATCAAGTAACTGCTGAACCTCGTAGATCAACCAGAGTGAGATCCGCACCAGAGTGGTACGGCAGTCCTATTCTGGAAATCATGCTACTAGATCATGACGAACCTATGAACTATGAAGAAGCGATGGTGAGCCCAGATTCCGCAAAATGGCTGGAAGCCATGAAATCTGAGATGGGATCCATGTATGAAAACAAAGTGTGGACTTTGGTTGACTTGCCCAAGGGTGGGCAAGCAATAGAGAACAAGTGGATCTTTAAGAAGAAGACTGACGCCGACGGTAATGTTACTGTCTACAAAGCTCGACTTGTCGCAAAGGGGTTTCGACAAGTTCAAGGGATTGACTACGATGAGACCTTCTCACCCGTAGCGATGCTTAAGTCTGTCCGAATCATGTTAGCAATTGCCGCATTTTATGATTATGAAATTTGGCAAATGGATGTAAAGACTGCATTCCTGAATGGGTTTCTGGAAGAAGAGTTGTATATGATGCAACCAGAAGGTTTTATTGATCCAAAGGGAGCTAACAAAGTATGCAAGCTCCAGCGATCCATTTATGGACTGGTGCAAGCATCTCGGAGTTGGAATAAACGTTTTGATAGTGTGATCAAAGCATTTGGGTTTGTACAGACTTTTGGAGAAGCCTGTATTTACAAGAAAGTGAGTGGGGGCTCTGTAGCATTTCTGAAATTATATGTAGATGACATATTACTGATTGGAAATGATATAGAATTTCTGGATAGGATAAAGGGATATTTGAATAAGAGTTTTTCAATGAAAGACCTCGGTGAAGCTGCTTACATATTGGGCATTAAGATCTATAGAGATAGATCAAGACGCTTAATTGGACTTTCACAAAGCACATACCTTGACAAGATTTTGAAGAAGTTCAAAATGGATCAAGCGAAGAAAGGGTTCTTGCCTGTATTGCAAGGTGTGAAGTTGAGTCAGACTCAATGCCCGACCACTGTAGAAGATAGAGAGAAGATGAAAGATGTTCCCTATGCTTCAGCCATAGGCTCTATCATGTATGCAATGCTGTGTACCAGACCTGATGTGTGCCTTGCTATAAGTTTAGCAGGGAGGTACCAAAGTAATCCAGGAGTGGATCACTGGACAGCGGTCAAGAATATCCTGAAGTACCTGAAAAGGACTAAGGAAATGTTTCTCATGTATGGAGGTGACAAAGAGCTCATCGTAAAGGGTTACGTTGATGCAAGCTTTGACACTGATCCGGACGATTCGAAATCGCAAACCGGATACGTATTTACATTAAACGGTGGAGCTGTCAGTTGGTGCAGTTCTAAACAAAGCATCGTGGCGGGATCTACATGTGAAGCGGAGTACATAGCTGCTTCGGAAGCAGCAAATGAAGGAGTCTGGATGAAGGAGTTCATATCCGATCTAGGTGTCATACCTAGTGCATCGGGTCCAATGAAAATCTTTTGTGACAATACTGGAGCAATTGCCTTGGCGAAGGAATCCAGATTTCACAACAGAACAAAGCACATCAAGAGATGCTTCAATTCCATCCGGGACTTGGTCCAGGTAGGAGACATAGAGATTTGCAAGATACATACGGATCTGAATGTGGTAGACCCGTTGACTAAGCCTCTTCCACGGGCAAAACATGATCAGCACCAAGACTCCATGGGTGTTAGAATCATTACTGTATAATCTAGATTATTGACTCTAGTGCAAGTGGTAGACTGAAGGAAATATGCCCTAGAGGCAATAATAAAGTTATTATTTATTTCCTTACATATCATGATAAATGTTTATTATTCATGCTAGAATTGTATTAACCGGAAACATAATACATGTGTGGATACATAGACAAACAAAGTGTCACTAGTATGCCTCTACTTGACTAGCTTGTTAATCAAAGATGGTTAAGTTTCCTAACCATAGACAAAAGGAGTTGTCATTTGATTAACAAGGTCACATCATTAGTTGAATGATCTGATTGACATGACCCATTCCATTAGCATAGCACCCGATCGTTTAGTATGTTGCTGTTGCTTTTATCCATGACTTATACATGTTCCTTTGACTATGAGATTATGCAAATCCCGTTTGCCGGAGGAACACTTTGGGTTCTACCAAACGTCACAACGTAACTGGGTGATTATAAAGGAGTACTACAGGTGTCACCAAAGGTAGATGTTGGGTTGGCGTATTTCGAGATTAGGATTTGTCACTCCAATTGTGGGAGAGGTATCTCTGGGCCCTCTCGGTAATGCACATCACTTAAGCCTTGCAAGAATTGCAACTAATGAGTTAGTTGCGGGATGATGTATTACAGAACGAGTAAAGAGACTTGCCGGTAACGAGATTGAACTAGGTATTGGATACCGACGATCGAATCTCGGGCAAGTAACATACCGATGGACAAAGGGAACAACGTATGTTGTTATGCGGTCTGACCGATAAAGATCTTCGTAGAATATGTAGGAGCCAATATGGGCATCCAGGTCCCGCTATTGGTTATTGACCGGAGACGTGTCTCGGTCATGTCTACATTGTTCTTGAACCGTAGGGTCCGCACGCTTAAGGTTACGATGACAGTTATTATGAGTTTATGCATTTTGATGTACCGAAGGAGTTCGGAGTCCCGGATGTGATCACAGACATGACGAGGAGTCTCGGAATGGTCGAGACATAAAGATTGATATATTGGATGGCTATGTTCGGACATCGGAATGGTTCTGAGAGGTTTCGGATATTACCGGAGTGCCGGAGGGGTTACCGGAACCCCCCGGGGGAAGTATGGGCCTTATTGGGCCGCGAGGGGAGAGAGAGGGCCGCGCCAGGAGGTGGCGCACGCCCCCCCATGAGGAGTCCGAATTGGACAAGGAGGGGGGCGCTGCCCCCCTTTCCCTCTCCCTCTCCCTCTCCTTCCTTCCCCCCTTCTCGCTCCTAGTTGGACTAGGAAAGGGGAGTCCTACTCCCACTAGGAGGAGGACTCCCCCTCCCTTGGCGCGCCCCTAGGGCCGGCCGGCCCTCCCCCCTTGCTCCTTTATATACGGGGGCAGGGGGCACCCCAAGACACACAATTTGATCCTTGAAATCGTTCCCTAGCCGTGTGCAGTGCCCCCCTCCACCATATTCCACCTCGGTCATATTGTAGCGGTGCTTAGGCGAAGCCCTGCGACAGTAGAACATCAAGATCGTCACCACGCCGTCGTGCTGACGGAACTCTTCCCCGAAGCTTTGCTGGATCGAAGCCCGAGGAACGTCATCGAGCTGAACGTGTGCCAAGAACTCGGAGGTGCCGGAGTAACGGTGCTTGGATCGGTCGGATCGTGAAGACGTACGACTACATCAACCGCGTTGATATAACGCTTCCGCTTTCGGTCTACGAGGGTACGTAGACAACACTCTCCCCTTTCGTTGCTATGCATCACCATGATCTTGCGTGTGCGTAGGATTTTTTTTGAAATTACTACGTTCCCCAACACCTAGTCCCAGTCAAGCAGCGAAATTTGTGCCGCGCGTACATAATTATGCACTCAAGATACCATGGGCATAGGCGGAGGCACGGCTATGGCACGACCCACAATGCGGCTCAACCGCCTCGGGACCCGTATATCTTTACCATTTTCTTCCTTTCAGGACCCTATTCTCTGGAGGCTCTTTCTGATAGCCTGATTATCGGACCCTTCATGGGAGGGAAGCACCAAGGAAGCAAGAAGCTTTGACGTACAAGGGAATCCCCGGGTGGTCTCTGATAACGATCGCGATACCTGTTTTACATACCCACACGCAAATTACCCTTGGATAGGACATGTCAAATAGTCCTATTTTTACTTATTGCACTACTTGTATACATACGCTTTGACGTATCATTTAAATAACAATGTACAGCCTTAGCTTATTATTACATTTCTTCATCTTTTTTCCTTGTCTGCTTATTCACGACAAATTGCACCAGTACATTTTGGTACGTCCAGTGCGCCAGGTGCTTCAGTGCAACCCATTACACGGCAAGAAAAGTCCGAACACTTTCGACAGTGCGACACCCCAAACTTATAGCATTATATGCATCAATTCCGAATCATGTCTTGGGTCAATAGTTGGGTTTGCCCGGCTCCCATGTTTTGGTACCTTACGTCCGCTATATCGGCTAAGGTAGCACTGGGAGAACTACTGCGATTGTGTCCCGGTTCTTCCGGACGAGCACCTCAGTAGAGAAAGCCGAAAACTGACTGTCATGATGCGGCGAGAGCTTGTCGCTGTTCGAGAGGTCTCAAATCCTTAAAGATTTTTTCCGCTTCGGGTGAGGAATCGGCCTTGCCCTTTTTAGGAATATATAGCGCCCCAAGTTCGGCCTTCCGAATACTAGGGGCTTCGCCAAAATTTAAAATTGTAGACTTCTATGGCTAAGTGAGAGTGATAAAGCTGTATAGTCCGATTGCCTTGTTCGCTGCGCTAAACACCTCCTTAAAGGACCAACTTTTTTTTGGATAAAGAGTGTTTAAGATTTATCCCGAACACCTCAGTACTAGTTACATGGGGGCAGAAGCCGACGACTGGCCAACTCTCAGATTTTATACACGGCCGCACAAAAGGTAATATTTTAAATCGACACGCGTTATGTAGCGCACATGAACTCGTTTTCATATTACAGGATCACATGAGTACATTCACTAAAATATTACATCCTTAGCACATTCCTCCGCCACAAGGCGGGCACCCTTCAGGACACTATCATAATACTTTTCGGGGTGGCGATGCTCCTTGCCCTCCGATGGCCCCTCCTTCACCAGCTTTTCGGCATCCATCTTCACCCAATGCACTTTCGCATGGGCAAAGGCCCTGCACGCACCCTCAATGCAGACGGACCGCTTTATGACTTCAAGCCATGGGCAGGCATTCACAAGCCGCTTTACCAGGACGAAGTAGCTGCCGGGCAGGGGCTCGCCAGGCCACATCCGCACTATGAGACCCCTCATGGCCAGTTCGGCCGCCTTGTGAAGCTCGACCAGTTCCTTCAGCTGGTCGCTCAAGGGCATCGGATGTTCGGTCCCAGCATATTGAGACCAGAACAACTTTTCTATCGACCTCCCTTCCTCGGCCCGGTAGAACTCTGCGGCATCCGAACGCTGCGCGGTAGATCTGCGAACGCTCCTGGAGAGCTCCGAATTCGGGTAAGTAAAAGGAAAGTCTCCTTCACATGCTTGCTTTGTATAATGAATGCCTTACCCGCCGCTATCTTCTTGACCGCCTGAATCTCTTGGAGGGCCTTTTGGGCTTCGGCCTTGGCATTTTGTGCGTTCTCGAGGGCCTTTGCAAGCTCAGACCCCTGCGTCTTAGAGTCACGCTCCAAGGACTCATATTTCTTGACGAAATCCTGGAGCTCTTGCTGAACCTCGCCGACTCGGGCCTCTTGCTTCTCGCACTCGATGCGCTCCTTGGCCGCTCTATCTTCGGCCTCGGACAGCGCCTTCTTCAGGGCCGCCACTTCGGTCGTGGCCCCTAGCAAAATTCATGATGATCCTATGATATAAAAACCACCTTTTCTTTATCAATATACAGACGGGGTATCACTTACCTTTGTTCTCTTCGAGCTGCCTCTTGGTAAGGCCGAGCTCTTCCTCGGACAGCTCAAGGTCCCGCTTCAGTCCGGAGACCTCCGCAGTATGAGCGGCAGTGTCCAGCAGTGAAGCCTGCTTATTCACATAGACATATTCTGATTAGACTCCTGTGATTGTTATTTGATCCTCTGTTCGACCTTTCTTTTCGAATACCAAACAGAGCATCAGGGGCTACTGTCTATGCTGTGATATTTTCTCATAATTTGATTGCTTACCTCAAAGCTTGTTAGGAGGCTGGCACAAGCTTCGGTCAATCCGCTTTTGGCGGACCGAACCTTCTCGACCACCGCACTCATGACGGTGCGATGCTCCTCGTCAATGGAAGCGCCGCGAAGCGCTTCCAACAAGTTGTCTGATGCCTCTGGATGGACAAAGGCCATCGGCACAGACGGCCCGCCCCCTTAGCGAGGGGTCGCCTATCAGAATCGGGAACCACTGGAGGTTCTGTGGCAGTATCCGGTTGGGGGCCAAACTTGCTACGGCCCCCGTCATCAGAACCCATGGGAGTCTTACCCCCATGCGCCCAGCGTCTGGGATGTCGCCTTGGGGCACCTCCATAATTGTCTCCCCTTGGTCCGGTATCCTCTGAGACAACACCTCGATGGGGAGGTGGCTGTCGGGAGTGAATCGCTGTTCATCGCCGACTGGCCCAAAGACCCATCTGAAGAGGATACGTCGATGTGGGCTTTGGACGGACTGCACGATCATGTTTGACATGACAAGAAGTAATAAAACAAAACATACCAGAACTATTATAGAATCCGGACACTCACGACTTCGCCAGGGGCTTGTCCCTAGGCAACCACTCCTCGTCGCTGTAAGCGGCTGTTGTGGAGTGGTACGGAAGGAGGGTCCTTCCCTTCTTGGACCCTTTGGCCTCCCCAGATGGGGCGGCCTTCCTTTTCTTGTCCCCCCGGTTGGGGGGGGGGGAGAACTTTCCTCTTTCTCCTCCTTGTTTTCATGGGAGGAGTGTGCCTTGGTGTTTTTGGACGATGAGTCTGCTACAACCTTGCGCCGGAGACCTTTCCTGGTCCCCGCGGCCTTCTTCTTGGCCTTCTTCTCCGGCGCCTCATAGGGCGCCGGAACCAGCATCTCTGTTAAGAGAGCCCTTGCTGGATCTTCAGGTAGTGGGGCCGGACAGTCGATCCACTCCGCTGTCGCTACCCAGTCCTGTTAAAATGGCGTGGAGGCTCAGATCCCTCACACGATTATACTGGGGAAAGGAACATCTTGTGAGATATAAAAAGCTTACCGGATTGGCAGGGCGCTTTGCGTTGAGTCCGCGATCCTCGGTAAGGGGAGGAGGTACCTTGGCGGCCTTGAACAGCACCTTCCAGACGTCTTTGCGCGTCGTGTCGAAAAGCTCTCGCATCGTCTAGTGTTTGGCCGAGTCGAACTCCCACATATTGAATGCCCGTCTTTGACACAGAAGGATCCAGCGGAAGAGCATGACCTGGACCACGTCGACAAGCTTTATTTTCTTGCTTATCATATTTTTGACGCAATTCCGGAGTCCGGTCAGCTCCACCGATGAACCCCAGGATAGAACCTTCTCTTTCCAAGAGGTGAGCCGCATGGGGATGCCGGATCGAAATTCGGGGCCGCCACCCAGTTGGTGTCGCGTGGCTCGGTGATGTAGAACCACCCCGATTGCCACCCCTTCACGGTCTCCACATAGGAGCCTTCAAGCCAGGTGACGTTGGGCATTTTGCCCACCATGGTGCCTCCGCACTCCGCTTGCTGGTCGACCACCACCTTCGGTTTCACATTGAAGGTCTTCAGCCATAGGCCGAAGTGGGACTTGATGCGGAGGAAGGCCTTGCACACGACGATAAACGCCGAGATGTTGAGGATGAAATTGGGGGCCAGATCATGGAAGTCTAGCCCATAGTAGAACATGAGCCCATGGACAAATGGGTGGAGGGGAAATCCCAGTCCGCGGATGAAGTGGGTGAGGAATACAACCCTCTCATGGGGTTCTGGAGTAGGGATGATCTGCCCCGCGTCTGGGAGCTGGTGCGCGATGTCTGCGGCCAAGTATCCAGCTTCCCGGAGCTTCGTAATGTCCTCCTCCGTAACGGAGGAGACCATCCACTTGCCTCCCGCTCCGGACATGTTTGGAATGGCTTTGCGGGGAAAATGAGAACTTGGGCGCTGGAGCTCGAGTGCGCGAGAATGGATGGGCAGGGGAAGAAGAAGGCGTGGGTGAAAAAGAGGAGTCCTTGTCCCTTTATAAAGGCGGTAGAAACTGTGCGCCTCCCCACTTGCCCCGTAAAATCGCTTATTCCCCAAGCGGCGTGATTGATGACACGGTTGGGTTACCCATACCCGTATTGATGAGAATCCCGTGATAAGGGGACACGATCTCTACTTCGACAAGACATGCCAAGGAAACCACCTCGCAACATGTGCAACAGCTGGTTGAGGAAAACGGTTCGAATAAAGACCGGGTCGTGATGTCATGTTATTAAAAGTTGTCAGCAGATTGGATTTGTGGAATATTGCACCCTCTACGGTGGTATGTGGAATTTGTTTTGCAGAGCCGGACACGATCCTTGTGTTTGAAATCTTCTATGAAGTATTCGGAGAAGGAACCCGCCTTGCAATGCCGAAGACAATCTGCGCGCCGGACTCATCGTCATTGAAGCCTGGTTCAGGGGCTACTGAGGGAGTCCTGGATTAAGGGGTCCTCGGACAGCCGGACTATATACTTTGGCCGGACTGTTGGACTATGAAGATACAAGATTGAAGACTTCGTCCCATGTTCGGGTGGGACTCTCCTTTGCGTGGAAGGCAAGCTTGGCGATTCAGATATGTAGATCTCCTTCTCTGTAACCGACTCTGTGTAACCCTAGCCTCCCAGTGTCTATATAAACCGGAGGGTTTTAGTCCGTAGGACAACAACAATCATAATCATAGGCTAGCTTCTAGGGTTTAGCCTCTACGATCTCATGGTAGATCAACTCTTGTAATACTCTTATCATCAAGATCAATCAAGCAGGAAGTAGGGTATTACCTCCATCGAGAGGGCCCGAACCTGGGTAAACATTGTGTCCCCCGCCTCCTGTTACCTTTAGCCTTAGACGCACAGGTCGGGACCACCTACCCGAGATCCGCCGGTTTTGACACCGACAGTGTTGGGGAATGTTGCAGAAAATTAAAATTTTTCCTACGGTTTCACCAAGATCCATCTATGAGTTCATCTAGCAACGAGTATTCAGATTAGATAGCATCTACATACCACTTTGTAGATCGCAACGGAAGCGTTCGAGTGAACGTGGATGAGGTAGTCGTACTTGCCGTGATCCAATTCACCGATGATCTAGTACCGAACGGACGGCACCTCCGCGTTCAACACACGTACGGGACGGGAGACGTCTCCTCCTTATTGATCCAGCAAGGGGGAAGGAGAGATTGAGGAAGATCCAGCACGACGGTGTGGTGGTGGATGCAGCAAAACTCCGGCAGGGCTTCGCTAAGCAACTACGGGAGGAGGAGGAGGTGTTGCAGGGAGGAGGGAGGAGCCAGGGCAATACGTGCGCTGCCCCCCTCCCCTGCCCCCTTTTATATAGGTGCATTAGAGGGGGGGGGGAGGGCGCAGACTTGCCCCTTCCTCCAAGGAAGGGGTGCGGCCAAGAGGGGGGGGGAGGAGTCCATCCTCCCCAAGGCACCTCGGAGGTGCCTTCCCCCCTTTGGACTCTCCCTCCTCCAAGTTTCCTTGGCGCATGGGCCCTTGGGGCTGGTTCCCCTTGGCCCAAGTGGGCCAAGGCGCACCCCCTAAGGCCCATGTGGCCCCCCAAGGCAGGTGGCCCCACCTGGTGGACCCCGGGACCCCTCCGGTGGTCCCGGTACAATACCGATAACACCGAAACTTGTCCCGATGGCCAAAATAGCACTTCCTATATATAATTCTTTACCTCCGGACCATTCCGGAACTCCTCGTGACGTCCGGGATCTCATCCGGGACTCCGAACAACATTCGGGTTACTGCACATACATATCTTCACAACCCTAGCGTCACCGAACCTTAAGTGTGTAGACCCTACGGGTTCGGGAGACATGCAGACATGACCGAGACGGCTCTCGGGCAATAACCAACAGCGGGATCTGGATACCCATGTTGGCTCCCACATGCTCCACGATGATCTCATCGGATGAACCACGATGTCAAGGATTCAATTAATCCCGTATACGATTCCCTTTGTCAATCGGTATTTTACTTGCCCGAGATTCGATCGTCGGTATCCCAGTACCTCGTTCAATCTCGTTACCGGCAAGTCACTTTTCTCGTTACCGTAATGCATGATCCCGTGATCAAACACTTTGATCACATTGAGCTCATTATGATGATGCATTACCGAGAGGGCCCGGTGATACCTCTCCGTCAAGCGGAGTGACAAATCCCAGTCTCGATCCATGTCAACCCAACAGACACTTTCAGAGATACCCGTAGCATACCTTTATAGTCACCCAGTTACGTTGTGACGTTTGGCACACCCAAAGCACTCCTACGGTATCCGGGAGTTACACGATCTCATGGTCTAAGGAAAGGATACTTGACATTGGAAAACTCTAGCAAACGAACTATGCGATCTTATGCTATGTTTAGGATTGGGTCTTGTCCATCACATCATTCTCCTAATGATGTGATCCCGTTATCGATGACATCCAATGTCCATAGTCAGGAAACCATGACTATCTGTCGATCAACGAGCTAGTCAACTAGAGGCTCACTAGGGACATGTTTGTTGTCTGTTATTCACACATGTATTACGATTTCCGGTTAACACAATTATAGCACGAATAAAGACAATTATCATGAATAAGGAAATATAATAATAATGCTTTTATTATTGCCTCTAGGGCATATTTCCAACAGTCTCCCACTTGCACTAGAGTCAATAATCTAGTTACATTGTGATGAATCGAACACCCATAGAGTTCTGGTGCTGATCATGTTTTGCCTTAGGGAGAGGTTTAGTCAACGGATCTGCGACATTCAGATCCGTGTGCACTTTACAAATTTCTATGTCTCCATCTTGAACATTTTCACGAATGGAGTTGAAGCGACGCTTGATGTGCCTAGTCTTCTTGTGAAACCTGGGCTCCTTTGCAAGTGCAATAGCTCCAGTGTTGTCACAGAAGAGCTTGATTGGCCCCGACGCATTGGGTATGACTCCGAGGTCGGTGATGAACTCCTTCACCCAAATTGCTTCATGTGCTGCCTCCGAGGCTGCCATGTACTCCGCTTCAAATGTAGATCCCGCCACGACGCTTTGCTTGCAACTGCACCAGCTTACTGCCCCACCATTCAAAATATACACGTATCCGGTTTGTGACTTAGAGTCATCCAGATCTGTGTCGAAGCTAGCGTCGACGTAACCTTTTACGACGAGCTCTTCGTCACCTCCATAAACGAGAAACATTTCCTTGGTCCTTTTCAGGTACTTCAGGATATTCTTGACCGCTGTCCAGTGTTCCTTGCCGGGATTACTTTGGTACCTTCCTACCAAACTTACGGCAAGGTTTACATCAGGTCTGGTACACAGCATGGCATACATAATAGAACCTATGGCTGAGGCATAGGGGATGACGCTCATCTCTTCTATATCTTCTGCCGTGGTCGGACATTGAGCTGAGCTCAATTTCACACCTTGTAACACAGGTAAGAACCCCTTCTTAGATTGATCCATATTGAACTTCTTCAATATCTTATCAAGGTATGTGCTTTGTGAAAGACCTATGAGGCGTCTCGATCTATCTCTATAGATCTTGATGCCTAATATATAAGCAGCTTCTCCAAGGTCCTTCATTGAAAAACTCTTATTCAAGTAGGCCTTGATGCTGTCCAAGAGTTCTATATCATTTCCCATCAAAAGTATGTCGTCTACATATAATATGAGAAATGCTACAGAGCTCCCACTCACTTTCTTGTAAACACAGGCTTCTCCATAAGTCTGTGTAAACCCAAACGCTTTGATCATCTCATCAAAGCGAATGTTCCAACTCCGAGATGCTTGCACCAGCCCATAAATCGAGCGTTGGAGCTTGCACACCTTGTCAGCATTCTTAGGATCGACAAAACCTTCCGGCTGCATCATATACAATTCTTCCTTAAGGAAACCATTAAGGAATGCCGTTTTGACGTCCATTTGCCATATCTCATAATCATAGTATGCGGCAATTGCTAACATGATTCGGACGGACTTCAGCTTCGCTACCGGTGAGAAAGTCTCATCGTAGTCAAGCCCTTGAACTTGTCGATAACCCTTAGCGACAAGCCGAGCTTTATAGATGGTCACATTACCATCCGCGTCTGTCTTCTTCTTAAAGATCCATTTATTTTCTATGGCTCGCCGTTCAACGGGCAAGTCAGTCAAAGTCCATACTTCGTTTTCATACATGGATCCTATCTCGGATTTCATGGCTTCCAGCCATTTGTCGGAATCCGGGCCCGCCATTGCTTCCTCATAGTTCGAAGGTTCACCGTTGTCTAACAACATGATTTCCAAGACAGGGTTGCCGTACCACTCTGGTGCGGAACGTGTCCTTGTGGACCTTCGAATTTCAGTAGGAGCTTGATCAGAAGCATCTTGATCATCATAATTAATTTCCTCTCTAGTCGGTGCAGGCACCTCAGAAACGTTTTCTTGAGTTTCGCCATTTTCCGGTTCAAGAGGTAACACTTCATCAAGTTCTACTTTCCTCCCACTTACTTCTTTCGAGAGAAACTCTTTCTCCAGAAAGGATCCATTCTTGGCAACAAAGATCTTGCCTTCGGATCTGAGGTAGAAGGTATACCCAACAGTTTCTTTTGGGTATCCTATGAAGACGCATTTTTCCGATTTGGGTTCGAGCTTTTCAGGTTGAAGTTTCTTGACATAAGCATCGCATCCCCAAACTTTTAGAAACGACAGCTTAGGTTTCTTCCCAAACCATAATTCATACGGTGTCGTCTCAACGGATTTCGACGGAGCCCTATTTAAAGTGAATGCGGCAGTCTCTAAAGCATAGCCCCAAAAAGATAGCGGTAAATCGGTAAGAGACATCATAGATCGCACCATATCTAATAGAGTGCGATTACGACGTTCGGACACACCATTACGCTGAGGTGTTCCAGGCGGCGTGGGTTGTGAAACTATTCCACATTTTCTTAAGTGTGTGCCAAATTCGTGACTCAAGTATTCTCCTCCACGATCTGATCATAGAAACTTGATCTTTCTATCACGTTGATTTTCAACCTCACTCTGAAATTCCTTGAACTTTTCAAAGGTCTCAGACTTGTGTTTCATTAAGTAGATATACCCATATCTACTCAAGTCATCAGTGAGGTTGAGAACATAACGATAGCCTCCGCGAGCCTCAACACTCATTGGACCGCACACATCGGTATGTATGATTTCCAATAAGTTGGTTGCTCGCTCCATTGTTCCTGAGAACGGAGTCTTGGTCATTTTACCCATGAGGCATGGTTCGCACGTGTCAAATGATTCATAATCAAGAGACTCTAAAAGTCCATCTGCATGGAGCTTCTTCATGCGTTTGACACCTATGTGACCAAGGCGGCAGTGCCACAAATATGTGGGACTATTGTTATCAACTTTAACTCTTTTGGTATTCACACTATGAATATGTGTATCATCACGTACGAGATTCATTAAGAATAAACCATCAACCATCGGAGCATGACCATAAAACATATCTCTCATATAAATAGAACAACCATTATTCTCGGATTTAAATGAGTAGCCATCTCGAATTAAACGAGATCCAGATACAATGTTCATGCTCAAACTTGGCACTAAATAACAATTATTGAGGTTTAAAACTAATCCCGTAGGTAAATGCAGAGGCAGCGTGCCGACGGCGATCACATCGACCTTGGAACCATTCCCGACGCGCATCGTCACCTCGTCCCTCGCTAGTCTCCGTTTATTCCGCAGCTCCTGCTTTGAGTTACAAATATGAGCAACTGCACCGGTATCAAATACCCAAGAGCTACTATGAGTACTGGTAAGGTACACATCAATTACATGTATATCACATATACCTTTGGTTTTGCCGGCCTTCTTGTCCGCTAAGTATTTGGGGCAGTTCCGCTTCCAGTGACCACTTCCCTTGCAATAAAAGCACTCAATTTCGGGCTTGGGTCCATTCTTTGGCTTGTTCCCGGCAACTTGCTTACCGGGCGCGGCAACTTCCTTGCCGTCCTTCTTGAAGTTCTTTTTACCCTTGCCCTTCTTGAACTTAGTGGTTTTATTCACCATCAACACTTGATGCTCCTTCTTGATTTCTACCTCTGCTGATTTCAGCATAGCATATACCTCAGGAATGGTCTTTACCATCCCCTGCATATTGTAGTTCATCACAAAGCTCTTGTAGCTAGGTGGAAGCGACTGGAGGATTCTGTCAATGACCGCTTCTTCCGGGAGATTAACTTCCAGTTTAGTCATGCGGTTGTGCAACCCAGACATTTTGAGTATGTGTTCACTGACAGAACTATTTTCCTCCATCTTACAGCTAAAGAATTTGTCGGAGACTTCATATCTCTCGACCCGGGCATGAGCTTGGAAAACCATTTTCAGCTCTTCAAACATCTCATATGCTCCATGTCTCTCAAAACGCTTTTGGAGTCCCGGCTCTAAGCTGTAAAGCATGCCGCACTGAACGAGGGAGTAATCATCGCAGCGTGACTGCCAAGCGTTCATAACGTCTTGTTCTGCAGGGAGAATAGGTGCGTCACCCAGCGGTGCTCTTAGGACATAATCTTTCTTGGCAGCTATGAGGATAATCCTCAGGTTCCGGACCCAGTCCGTATAGTTGCTACCATCGTCTTTCAGCTTGGTTTTCTCTAGGAACGCGTTGAAGTTGAGGACTACGTTGGCCATTTGATCTACAAGACATATTGTAAAGATTTAGACTAAGTTCATGATAATAAAGTTCATTTAATCAAATTATTTAATGAACTCCCACTTAGATAGACATCCCTCTTCTAGTCATCTAAGTATTACATGATCCGAGTCAACTAGGCCGTGTCCGATCATCACGTGAGACGGACTAGCCAACATCGGTGAACATCTTCATGTTGATCGTATCTTCTATACGACTCATGCTCGACCTTTCGGTCTTCTGTGTTCCGAGGCCATGTCTGTACATGCTAGGCTCGTCAAGTCAACCTAAGTGTTTTGCGTGTGTAAATCTGTCTTACACCCGTTGTATGCGAACGTAAGGACCTATCACACCCGATCATCACGTGGTGCTTCGGAACGACGAACCTTAGCAACGGTGCACAGTTAGGGTGAACACTTTCTTGAAATTATTATGAGGGATCATCTTATTTACTACCGTCGTTCTAAGTAAACAAGATGCAAAACATGATAAACATCACATGCAATCAAATAATAAACGTGACATGATATGGCCAATATCACATTGCTCCTTTGATCTCCATCTTGGGGCTCCATGATCATCTTGTCACCGGCTTGACACCATGATCTTCATCATCATGATCTTCATCATCGTGTCTCCATGAAGTTGCTCGCCAACTATTACTTCTACTACTGTGGCTAACGCGTTTAGCAATAAAGTAAAGTAACTTACATGGCGATTCTCAATGACACGCAGGTCATACAAAAAATAAAGACAACTCCTATGGCTCCTGCCGGTTGTCATACTCATCGACATGCAAGTCGTGATTCCTATTACAATAGCATGAACATCTCATACATCACATATAGATCATTCATCATACATCACAACTTTGGCCATATCATATCACAAAGCACTTGCTGCAAAAACAAGTTAGACGTCCTCTAACTGTTGTTGCAAGTTTTACGTGGCTGAATTAGGGTTCTAGCAAGAACGTTTTCTTACCTACGTTCAAACCACAACGTGATTTTTCAATCTCTATTTAACCTTCATAAGGACCCTGTTCATCGAATCCGATCCAACTAAAGTAGGAGAGACAGACACCCGCCAGCCACCTTATGCAACTAGTGCATGTTAGTCGGTGGAACCGGTCTCACGTAAGCGTACGTGTAAGGTTGGTCCGGGCCGCTTCATCCCACAATACCGCTGAAACAAGATTGACTAGTAACGGCAAGAAGAATTGACAACATCGACGCCCACAATAAATTGTGTTCTACTCGCACAAGAAGAACTACGCATAGACCTAGCTCATGATGCCACTGTTGGGGAACGTTGCAGAAAATTAAAAATTTTCCTACGGTTTCACCAAGATCCATCTATGAGTTCATCTAGCAACGAGTATTCAGATTAGATAGCATCTACATACCACTTTGTAGATCGCAACGGAAGCGTTCGAGTGAACGTGGATGAGGTAGTCGTACTTGCCGTGATCCAATTCACCGATGATCTAGTACCGAACGGATGGCACCTCCGCGTTCAACACACGTACGGGACGGGAGACGTCTCCTCCTTCTTGATCCAGCAAGGGGGAAGGAGAGGTTGAGGAAGATCCAGCACGACGGTGTGGTGGTGGATGCAGCAGAACTCCGGTAGGGCTTCGCTAAGCAACTACGGGAGGAGGAGGAGGTGTTGCAGGGAGGAGGGAGGAGCCAGGGCAATTCGTGCGCTGCCCCCCTCCCCTGCCCCCTTTTATATAGGTGCATTAGAGGGGGGGAGGGCGCAGCCTTGCCCCTTCCTCCAAGGAAACATTTGAAAAGTTCAAAGAATTTCAGAGTGAAGTGGAAAATCATCGTAACAAGAAAATAAAGTTTCTACGGTCTGATCGTGGAGGAGAATATTTGAGTTACGAGTTTGGTCTACATTTGAAACAATGCGGAATAGTTTCGCAACTCATGCCACCCGGAACACCACAGCGCAATGGTGTGTCCGAACGTCGTAATCGTACTTTACTAGATATGGTGCAATCTATGATGTCTCTTACTGATTTACCGCTATCATTTTGGGGTTATGCTTTAGAGACGGCTGCATTCACGTTAAATAGGGCACCATCGAAATCCTTTGAGACGATGCCTTATGAACTGTGGTTTGGCAAGAAACCAAAGTTGTCGTTTCTTAAAGTTTGGGGCTGCGATGCTTATGTGAAAAAGCTTCAACCTGATAAGCTTGAACCCAAATCGAAGAAATATAGCTTCATAGGATACCCAAAGGAAACTGTTGGGTACACCTTCTATCACAGATCCGAGCGAAGACATTTGTTGCTAAGAATGGACCCTTTCTAGAGAAGGAGTTTCTCTCAAAAGAAGTGAGTGGGAGGAAAGTAGAACTTGATGAGGTAACTATACCTGCTCCCTTATTGGAAAGTAGTTCATCACAGAAACCGGTTCCTGTGACATCTACACCAACTAGTGAGGAAGCTAATGATATTGATCATGAAACTTCAGATCAAGTTACTACCGAACCTCGTAGGTCAACCAGAGTAAGATCCGCACCAGAGTGGTACGATAATCCTATTCTGGAGGTCATGTTACTTGAACAAGGCAAACTACGAACTATGAAGAAGCGATGGTGAGCCCAGATTCCGCAAAATGGCTTGAGGCCATGAAATTTGAGATGGGATCCATGTATGAGAACAAAGTGTGGACTTTGGTTGACTTGCCCGATGATCGGCAAGCAATAGATAATAAATGGATCTTCAAGAAGAAGACTGACGCTGACGGTTATGTTACTGTTTACAAAGCTCGACTTGTTGCGGAAGGTTTTCGACAAGTTCAAGGGGTTGGCTACGGTGAGACTTTCTCACCCGTAGTGATGCTTAAGTCTGTTCGAATCATGTTAGCAATTGATACGTATCCAACGTATCTATAATTTTTGATTGTTCCATGCTATATATTATTCTGTTTTGGACATTATTGTGCTTTATTATACACTTTTATATTATTTTTGGGACTAACTTATTAACCGGAGGCCCAGCCCAGAATTCCTGTTTTTTTGCCTATTTAAGAGTTTCGCAGAAAAAGAATATCAAACGGAGTCCAAACGGAATGAAACCTTCGGGAACGTGATTTTTGGAACGAACGTGATCCAGAGGACTTGGACCCTACGTCAAGAAAGCAACCAGGAAGGCACGAGGTAGGGGGCACGCCTACACCCCCAGGCGTGCCCTCCACCCTCGTGGGGCCCATGTTGCTCCATCGACGTACTTCTTCCTCCTATATATATCTACGTACCCCCAAACTACCAGATACGAAGCCAAAAACCTAATTCCACTGCCGCAACCTTCTATACCTGTGAGATCCCATCTTGGGGCCTTTTCCGGAGCTCCGTCGGAGGGGGCATCGATCTCGGAGGGCTTCTACATCAACACCATAGCCTCTCCGATGATGTGTGAGTAGTTTACCTCAGACCTTCGGGTCCATAGTTATTAGCTAGATGGATTCTTCTCTCTTTTTGGATCTCAATACAATGTTCTCCCCTCTCTTGTGGAGATCTATTTGATGTAATCTTCTTTTGCGGTGTGTTAGTTGAGACCCATGAATTGTGGGTTTATGATCAAGTTTATCTATGAACAATATTTGAATCTTTTCTGAATTATTTTATGTATGATTGGTTATCTTTGCAAGTCTCTTCGAATTATCAGTTTGGTTTGGCCTACTAGATTGATCTTTCTTGCAATAGGACAAGTGCTTAGCTTTGGGTTCAATCTTGCGGTGTCCTTTCCCAGTGACAGTAGGGCAGCAAGGCACGTATTGTATTGTTTCCATCGAGGATAACAAGATGGGGTTTATATCATATTGCATGAGTTTATCCCTCTACATCATGTCATCTTACTTAAAGCGTTACTCTGTTCTTTTGAACTTAATACTCTAGATGCATGCTGGATAGCGGTCGATGTGTGGAGTAATAGTAGTAGATGCAAGCAGGAGTCCGTCTACTTGTCGCGGACGTGATGCCTATATACATGATCATACCTAGATATTCTCATAACTATGCTCAATTCTGTCAATTGCTCAACAGTAATTTGTTTACCCACCGTAATACTTATACTCTCGAGAGAAGCCACTAGTGAAACCTATGGCCCCCGGGTATATTTTCCATCATATTAATCTTCCAACACTTAGCTATTTCCTTTGCCATTTATTTTGCTTTCCTTACTTTGCATCTTCATCATAAAAATACAAAAAATATTATCTTATCTTATCTATAAGATCTCACTTTCGTAAGTGACCGTGAAGGGATTGACAACCCCTTTATTGTGTTGGTTGCGAGGATTTTATTTGTTTGTGTAGGTGCGAGGGACTCGTGTGTGGCCTCCTACTGGATTGATACCTTGGTTCTCACAAACTGAGGGAAATACTTACGCTGCTTTACTGCATCACCCTTTCATCTTCAAGGGAAAACCAACGCAGTGCTCAAGAGGTAGCAAGAAGGATTTCTAGCACCGTTGCCGGGGAGTCTACGCAAAAGTCAACATACCAAGTACCCATCACAAACCCTTATCTCCCACATTACATTATTTGCCATTTGCCTCTCGTTTTCCTCTCCCCCACTCAACCCTTGCCGTTTTATTCGCCCTCTCTTTTCCATTCGCCTCTTTTTCGCGTGCTTCTTGTTTGCTCGTGTGTTGTATTGCTTGCTTATCACGACGGCTCAAGATAATACCAAATTGTGTGACTTTACCAATACCAAGAACAATGATTTCCTTAGCACTCCGATTGCTCCTCTTACCGATACCGAATCTTGTGAAATTAATGCTGCTTTGTTGAATCTTGTGATGAAAGATCAATTCGCCGGCCTTCCTAGTGAAGATGCCGCTACCCATCTAAATAGCTTCGTTGATTTGTGTGATATGCAAAAGAAGAAAGATGTGGACAATGATATTGTTAAATTGAAGCTATTTCCTATTTTGCTTAGAGATCGTGCTAAAGCTTGGTTTTCGTCTTTGCCTAAAAATAGTATTGATTCTTGGAATAAGTGCAAAGATGCTTTTATCTCAAAGTATTTTCCTCCCGCTAAGATCATCTCTCTTAGAAATGATATCATGAATTTTAAGCAACTTGATCATGGACATGTTGCACAAGCTTGGGAGAGGATGAAATTAATGATACGTAATTGCCCTACACATGGTTTGAATTTGTGGATGATTATACAAAAATTTTATGCCGGATTGAATTTTGCTTCTAGAAATCTTTTAGATTCGGCCGCGGGAGGCACTTTTATGGAAATCACTTTAGGAGAAGCTACTAAACTCCTAGATATTATTATGGTTAATTATTCTCAATGGCACACTGAAAGATCTACTAATAAGAAAGTGCATGCGATAGAGAAATTAATGTTTTGAGTGGAAAGATGGATGAACTTACGAAATTATTTGCTAATAAAAGTGTTTATTCTGATCCTAATGATATTCCTTTGTCTACTTTGATTCAGAATAATAATGAATATATGGATGTGAATTTTGTTGGTAGGAATAATTTTGGTAACAACGCGTATAGAGGAAACATTAATCCTAGGCTGTATCCTAGTAACTCCTCTAATAATTATGGAAATTCCTACAACAATTCTTATGGAAATTTTAATAAGATGCCCTCTGAATTTGGACTAGTGTTAAGGAGTTTATGAATTCGCAAAAAACTTTCAATGCTTTGCTTGAAGAAAAAATGCTTAAAGTTGATGAATTAGCTAGGAACGTTGATAGAATTTCTCTTGATGCTGATTCTTTGAAACTTAGATCTATTCCACCTAAGCATGATATCAACGAGTCTCTCAAGGCCATGACAATTTCCATTGATGAGTGCAAAGAGAGAACCGCTAGGATGCGTGCTAAGAAAGATTGTTTTGTGAAAGCGTGTTCTTCTATTTTTTTATGAAATAAAGATGAAGATCTAAAAGTTATTGATGTGTCCCCTATTAAATCTTTGTTTTGCAAGATGAATCTTGATAATGATGAGACTGAATATGATCCACCTTTAACTAGAAGGCGTTCCAAAAATTCGGAGTTTTTAGATCTTGATACAAAAATTGGTAAAAGCGGGATTGAAGAGATCAAAACTCTAGATATTAATGAAACCACTATTTTCGATTTCAAGGATTTTAATTATGATAATTCTTCTTTGATAGATTGTATTTCCTTGTTGCAATTCGTGCTAAATTCTCCACATGCTTATAGTCAAAATAAAGCCTTTACCAAACATATCGTTGATGCTTTGATGCAATCTTATGAATAAAAACTTGAGTTGGAAGTTTCTATCCCTAGAAAACTTTATGATGAGTGGGAACCTACTATTAGAATTAAAATTAAAAATCATGAATGCTATGATTTGTGTGATTTGGGTGCTAGTGTTTCCACGATTCCAAAGACTTTGTGTGATTTGCTAGGTTTCCGTGATTTTGATGATTGCTCTTTTGTCACGCCCTCGATGCGGCTATATCTCCCACGTGTCGAAGCACGACTTAGAGGCATAACCGCATTGAAAGCAATGTCGCAAGTGAGGTAATCTTCACACAACCCATGTAATACATAAGGGGAAAAGATACATAGTTGGCTTACAATCGCCACTTCACACAAATACATGAATAAGACATTACATCATACAGTTACAATCAGGGTCCGACTACGGAGCCAAAATAAAAGAAGAAACCCCAAAAGCGACAAAGGTCCACCAACTGGGCCCACTACTGATCGACTAGAACGAAACAACATAAAGGACAAGATCTTCATCGGGCTCCTCCTTGAGCTCGGGTGCGTCACCTGCACGGTTTCATCGGCACCTGCAAACTGGTTTTGGAAGTATCTGTGAGTCACGGGGACTCAGCAATCTCACACCCGCGAGATCAAGACTATTTAAGCTTAAAGGTAGGACAGGGTAGTGAGGTGGAGCTGCAGCAAGCGACTAGCATATATGGTGGCTAACATACGCAAAAGAGAGCGAGAAGAGAAGGCAAAAGCACGGTCGAACAACTATGATCAATAAGTGATCCTGAACTACATACGTCAAACATAACTCCAACAACCGTGTTCACTTCCCGGACCCCGCCGAGAAGAGACCATCACGGTTACACACGCGGTTGGTGTATTTTAATTAAGATCAACTTCGGGTTTTCTACAACCGGACATTAACAAATTCCCATCTGCCACATAACCGCGGGCACGGCTTTCGAAAGATCAAACCCTGTAGGGGTGTCCCAACTTAGCCCATGATAAGCTCTCGTGATCAACGAAGGATATTCCTTCTCCCCGGGAAGACCCGATCAGTCTCGGAATCCCGGCTACAAGACATTTCGACAGCAATAAAACAAGTCCAGCAAAGCCGCCCGATGCGCCGACATCCTGATAGGAGCTGCACATATCTCGTTCTCAGGGCAACACTGGATGAGACAGGCTACGAGTAAAACCAGGCCTCGAGTTTCCCCGCGGTGGCCCCGCAGGCGGCTCGGTTCGGACCAACACTTAGACAAGCATTGGCCCGGGGGGGGGGGGGGCTAAATAAAGATGACCCTCGGATTGATCAGACCCAAGGGAAAGGGATAGGTGGTAGGAAAATGGTAAAAGCAAGGTTGGGCCTTGCTGGAAGAGTCTTATTCAATGCGAACTGTCAAGGGGGTCCCATAAATCACCCGACCGCGTTAGGGACGCAAAATCCGGGAACATAACACCGATATGACGGAAACTAGGGCGGCAAGAGTGGAACAAAACACCAGGCATAAGGCCGAGCCTTCCACCCTTTACCAAGTATATAGATGCATTAATTAAATAAGATATATTGTGATATCCCAACAAGTAATCATGTTCCAACCAGGAACAACAAGTCCATGTTCCAACAAGGAACAAGCTTCATCTTCACCTGCAGCTAACAACGCTATAAGAGGGGCTGAGCAGAGCGGTAACATAGCCAAACAACGGTTTGCTAGGACAAGGTGGGTTAGTGGCTTGGTTTAACAATATGGGAGGCAAGATAAGCAAGTGGTAGGTATCGCAGCATAGGCATAGCAAAAGAGCGAGCAACTAGCAAGCAAAGATAGAAGTGATTTCGAGGGTATGGTCATCTTGCCTGAGATCCCACAAGGAAGAAGAACGAGTCCTTGAAAAAGACAAATGGACGTAGACGAACGGATCCTCACAATCGCAACGTTATCGGAACTAACCCAAAGAAGCAACACCGGAAAGAAGCAAACAACAAAGTAAACAACCACCACATAAACATGGCATGATATGCGAGATGAGGTATGCAATGCATATGCATGCTTCGGAAGGAAAAGATGAACAAGGCATAATCTTGGCAAACCAAGTATGCCACTGGAAAGGTGAGGTGATTTCGGTTGAAATCGATATAAAGATCACCGGAATCGGATGCACGGTTTGCAAATGACAAGCGAAACAAGAATGACAAGAATCTGCCATTAACAGCATGATGCTACTTAGAAAGCAACAAGGAATTAAGCTACTGCTGCCAAACATATCAACAAGGCATATGACAGTAATCTACTCAGATTCTTGACAAAAAATGAACACTGAGCTACGGCTAAATCACATCACAACAGGTTCAAACAAGCATGGCAAAAGTGCAAAAGATAACAGGTTCACAGACTTAGTGAAAATAACAACATAGCAGAAATTAACATCAGGATGACATGTTTAGAGCAATGAAACAACATGCTACAGGAACAGGACATAGCAAAATAAGGCATGGCATGAATCTACTCAAAGCACTTAACAAAAGTCTCTTACTGACCATAAGCCAAAAAGGACTAGAAAATATAATAACACCCATGTCAATTAAGCAAGTTACGTTATAGGTTTCAGACTTAGCAGAAAACTGGACATGTCAAAAACAGATAACAAGTAGGCATGTTCGTGAGCTCGATGCACTCACTACAGAGCATTACATGATAAACTAAGCATACATCCATCAAGATGACGTGGCATAGGAGCTAGACATGGCAAGAACAACATCATAGCATGCAAGGATCAACTACAACAAGCTTGGCAAAATCGAATAACATGTAAACAATCTGCCAGTAACATTTTATAGCAAAAGTAGATCTCGATTGACTCAAGCTATGGCACTCCATAAATACAAACAAAGGCATGGATGGATAGAGCAAATCCATATGCTCAAAACACTCTTACTGATCATGCTCAAAAGAGGTATAGATCTCTCTGAAACAACATGAACACATGGCATAAAAATAACAGCAGGCAGGGACTTAGTGAAATTACGTCTCTGAAATCAGCAACATTAAGTAACCTAGTTTGCATGCTTGTGCTAGTCACCACAAAGATCACAAAAATACATGGCATAAATCTCTGGAAAGATGGCATGGTATATTACAAAACACATGTAGAGCTCAACGTCATAGGATGCACACATCAATCATGGCAAAAATGACAAAAGTGCATGTTCTGATAAGAATCAGAAACTAACATCAAATAGCCCTCTGCTAACAACATTTCGGGCATCAAGATGACCTCAAATGAAAATGATGCAATGGAATGAAATGATGTACTCTTCGAGGCGAACGATTTGATATATCGTACGCATGAAACGGAGCTATATGCACGGAGATATGGCATGATGAAGTTGGCAACATAATGCAAAATATTCGAGACTTAGACGAAATCCGGGGGTCAACCTCGTTCAGATCTGGATCGGGCACGGAAGTCGAGGCAGGGCCAGATCTCGCCGGAGACGTCGCCGGACTTGCGAGGAACAGCAACCGGAGCGCGGGGAAGCCGGAGAAGGACGCGGGTGGCCGAAGGAGGACGGATCCGGCGACCTTGGGCGCGGGGCGCACGGACGCGCGCGCGGCGGCGAGCCGCGGGCGGCTCCGGCGGGGAGCTTGCCGGCGGGAGGCGAGGCGAGGGAGAGTTCGGCGGCCTAGGCACGCGCGCGGCTGGAGCGGAGGCAGGCGGACGGCGAGGTGGGCGCGAGGTGGTGATGGCGCGGGAGCGAGGCGGCGACGCCGCACGGCGGCGGGGCGGAGCTCCGGCGGGCGGCGGCGCACGGCGGCGACCGGGCGGAGGAGCGGGGCAGCGGGTGGACAGCCCCCACGGCGGGCGAGCGGTGGCGGCGCGCGGGCTCGCGCGGGCCCGATCCGGGTCCCGCGGGCCGCGCGGTGGAGGGAGGAGAGAGAGGGGCCGGCGGGGTGACGTGGCGGCGTCCCATTGGGCGCGGAGGCGGCAGTGGTGATGTGGCGAGCCCTGATTGGCCGGAGAGAGGTGGCGGCGGGCGGTGGACGCGTCCGGCGAGGGAGCGGACATGTCCGGCGGCGCGAGGGGAGCGGGGCTAGGGTTCGTCTGCCCGAAATTTCGGGGAGAGACACATATTTATAGGTAGAGGGTGCTAGGAAGCTCCAAATGGAGTGCGGTTTTCAGCCACGCGATCGTGATCGAACGACCGAAAACATGGAGATGACTTAAATGGGTTTTGGGCCACTTAGAAGGGGGTGTTGGGCTGCACCAAAAGAGGCCTTTACGGTTAACCGGTTAACCGTTGGAGTATCAAACGACCTCCGAATGACCCGAAACTTGACAGGCGGTCTACCGGTGCTAAACCAAGGCCGCTTGGCAAACCTCGGTCCATTCCGAGAAAGTTTAATACCCGCTCACGGAAAAAGGTAAAAGGGGACGCCGGAGGACGTGGGAGCGCCGGATTGCAAAACGGACAACGGGGAAAATGCTCGGATTCATGAAACGAACACGTATGTGAATGCGATGCACATGGTGACATGATATGAAATGCAGATGATGACATGGCAAAGTGCAACACGCAAGCACATGACATGGCAACGACGACGAATAACTGGCGGACACCTGGCGCATCAGATCCGGGGCGTTACATCTTTAAACTTGCACCTTGCGGATTCCACCATTAAGAAAACTATGGGAATAAATGATGTTCTTATTGTTGCAAATAGGAATTATGTGCCCGTAGATTTTATTGTTCTTGATATAGATTGCAATCCTTCATGTCCTATTATTCTTGTAGACCTTTCCTTAGAACGATTGGTGCAATTATTGATATGCAGGAAGGGAATATTAGATTCCAATTTCCATTAAGGAAAGGCATGGAACACTTACCTAGAAAGAAAATAAAATTACCTTATGAATCTATTATGAGAGCCACTTATGGATTGCCTACCAAAGATGGCAATACCTAGATCTATCCTTGCTATTATGCCTAGCTAGGGGCGTTAAACGATAGCGCTTGTTGGGAGGCAACCCAATTTTATTTTAGTTTTTTTGCTTTTTTGCTTCTGTTTAGGAATAAATATTTGATCTAGCCTCTGTTTAGATTTATTTTTATGTTTTAATTAGTGTTTGTGCCAAGTTTAACCTATATGATCTTCTTGGGTGATAGTTATTCACTACTAGGGAAAAGCCTATACACAGAATCTTACCAGCAGCGCGCTTTAAAATCAGGCGCTGCTGCTAAGTAGCAGTAGCGCGGGCCATGGAAACTCGCTGCTAAAACAAGTTTATCAGTAGCGCGTGCACTCCAAGAAGCGCTACTGCTAAAATTCCCACGACGCCGCCGCGAGGCCAGTTATAGCAGCAGCGCGTTAAAATAAACAACGCTACTGCTACGTAACGTAGCAGCAACGCATTCAGGCAATAATCGCTACTGCTAAATTAACTACAAAAATTTAGTCCCACCTCGCTCCGTGAAGATAGTTTTACCCACCTTAAATATGTTTCTTCTACAACTTTCACAAGCACTTGGTCTTCATTGAACTCTATGTGTAGGATCTGTGGCCACAATAGGAGTCCTCGCCAATTCTTAAACCAACCGGCGAGGATTCCTATTGACAAATCAGATTGTACACAAAAAGACCATTGATGATCAATGTATTTTTTATGTCTATGTCTATTTTTACATACTGACACATAGCAGTAGCGCGTTCAGGCCGAAAGGCGCTACTGATAGGTAGTTTAGCAGTAGCGCGTTTACCTATAGCGCGCTACTGCTATGCCATTCCATCTCCCCCACTCACTAGCCTCATCCACAGATCACACTCACGGTCTCCTCCTCACCCCCGCGCTGCCTGTCCTCCCCCGTCGCCCCTCCCCCGATCTGCGCCGCTGTCGCCTCATCCTCCTCGCTGGACTCGGTACCGGCCTCCTCCTCCGTCCTCCCTCCACTCGCCGCTGGCCGCCCCCTCCTCGCTCCGCCTTCCTCCTCGATCCGTCCTCCCTCCACTCGCCGCCGGCCGGCCCCTCCTCGCTCCGCCTTCCTCCTCCGTCCTACTATCTTCTCCCTCCTCGAGTCGCCCCTCCTTGTCCCTCCTCCCTGATACATTTTGATTTAGTAGGCTTTCATATGTAACATTTTGATTTAGTTGATATGATTCAGTTGATACGATTCAGTTGATTTAGTAGGCTAGTTGATTTAGTTGATTTAGAACATTTTGATTTAATTGATTTAGTATGCTAGTGGATTTAGTATGCTAGTTGATTTAGTATGCTAGTTGATTTAGTTGATTTAATTGATTTAGTATGCTAGTGGATTTAGTATGCTAGTTGATTTAGTTGATTTAGTATGCTCGATTTAGTTTTTTTGTAATAAGTTATTTTTTGGCAAAATGTAGGTGCCAATTTAGTTAAATTTGCCACTTGTTTCCTGTGAAGTGAATCGTTAATCCTTTTCTCATATTGCTTTAGGAAAATGGCGCCACCACCAGCACCACTATGTCAACTGTGCAAGTCAAGGTGCGCCAACAGCCTTGCAACTGGCAAGCTGTTCGGCATCTACTTCCATCCGAGTTTTCATCATGCGGCGGTAAGAAATGAGATGAAATGTAACAACTATTTTATTTTTAGTGTTGGCATTACTGCATTGTGTCATTTTGCTTTTCTTACACAGATCGTCCCATGCAATGTGAGGTTGAAATTCAACAAGCTGACAGGAGACACTGTGACATTTAAGGCTCCTGGGGGGCCGTACACTATGGAGGTCGAGAAAGGACGCAATATGTCGCAGATTGGAGGAGATGGATGGGCCCGTTTCCTCGCTCGCATGCGTCTTACTGGTGGTGAGTTGATCAGATTCTCCTTCAGAGCAGAAAGACCCAAGCTGGTCGTCATTTATATCAACCTGGTGGAAGATGATGAAGATGACGAAGATGATGAAGATAATGAGGACCCACTCAATGAAGATGATGAGAACCCACTTCATGAAGCCATCATAGCTCAAAGAATGAGGCTGAGCGAGGAGGAGGTGTGCAACCTATGGGACATAATTCCGCCACGTGATGACTTTGTCGGGGTGCCATCGTGACCCGCCTGACAAGTACCATGGTCGATCGGCATGAAATGGTATGTTATACGTACTGCATGTAGTAATTTGATGATATATATATGCTTTATTGTTATACTTACAAATGCAAATTATCCAATTATATGCTTAGTGAATTCGATGATATGCTTAGTGTAGAGTCCAATGATATGCTTTGTGGAATCTAGTCGATGATATACTTTAGTGTAGAGTCTGATCACATGCTTATTAGTGTAGAATCCAAGGAACTATTAATAGTGTAGATAATCCATATATATATACTTATTAGTAGAATTCATGATTAATTAGTACAAATGCGTAGTACCGTGTCTTTTGATAGTGTAGAAATCTAGATTTAATAGAAATATATTTGCAAGAGTATGTGTGAGGCTATTTATTAATTGATATGTTTTTCTTATTCAGAGATTGCCAAAGAACCTATCTGTGAGTTGTGGTATCGAGCCTGATGAAGAAGGCTTAGTTGGACTACGCCTTACCGCAAGGGGCTCTGTCACCACATGTACTTACCGCATGGGCACAGATGGTCGCACACACTTGAACTCGGTTGGGTGGAAGAGATTCCTCGTTGGCAAGAATCTTCGTGCTGGACAGGCCATCCTAATTACTATCAGGAACACCCACCGCCCAAGCTTGAGGATGATGATCGTCGTCGATATCATCTAGAACTACATATGTGTGTGTGGCTATATCATCTAGAACTACATGTGATGATCGTCGTCGATATCATGTAGAACTACATATGATGATCGTCGTCGATATCATCTAGAACTAAATATGATGATTGTCGTCGATGTCACCTTGTACTGCTTGAGGATGCATGTTGAGTATATATGAAATTGTTATCTAGTACTCCCTCGGTTCCAAATTACTCGTCGTGGTTTGAGTTCAAATTTGAACTAAAACCACGACGAGTAATTTCGAACCGAGGGAGTACTACCTAGTACCTATAATGCTTTATGAAATTGATATCTAGTAGTACCTAGTATCTGGAAATTGCAGTTTATCGAAGCTGGAATGGGGAAATGGTGAAATATATAACAGTAGCGCTGGACCGGGAAATCGCTACAGCTAAATAATAGCAGCGCGTTCCTGAAAAGCGCTGCTGCTATAGTCAATAGTGGTACCGCGGGTACAGGCAGCGCTACTACTAAGAGTTAGCTGTAGCGCCGTATTGGTAGCGCGTGCACCCGCGCTGCTGATAGGCCTAAAATCCGCGCTGCTGCTAGCCTTTTCCCTAGTAGTGATTTGATCTTGCTGAAAATTCCAGAAACTTTCTATTCACGAAAATAATTGTTAAACATCACCAGAACGTGATAAAATATTGATTCCAATTGCTTATGATTAATAAACAAATTTTCTAGGTCGTCCTATTTTGGCTGAATTTTTGGAGTTCCAGAAGTTTATGTTAGTTACATATTACTACAGACTATTCTATTTTTGACAGATTCTGTTTTTCGTGTGTTGTTTTCTTATTTTGATGAATCTATGGCTAATAAAATAGTTTATAAACCATAGAGAAGTTGGAATACAGTAGGTTTAACACCAATATAAATAAAGAATGAGTTCATTACAGTACCTTGAAGTGGTGTTTTCTTTTCTTTCGCTAACGGAGCTCACGAGATTTTCTGCTGAATTTTGTGTTGTGAAGTTTTCAAGTTTTGGGTAAAAGATTTGATGGATTATGGAACAAGGAGTGGCAAGAGCCTAATCTTGGGGATTCCATGGCACCCCAATATAATCTAAGTACACCTAAAAGCCAAAGCTTGGGGATGCCCCGGAAGGCATCCCTAAGGCATCCCCTCTTTCGTCTACTTCCATCAGTAACTTTACTTGGAGCTATATTTTTATTCATCACATGATATGTGTTTTGCTTGGAGCGTCTTGTATTATTTGAGTCTTTGTTTTTTAGTTTACCACAATCATTGAGGGAGTCCTGGATTAGGGGGTGTCCGGATAGCCAGACTATACCTTCGGCCGGACTCCTGGACTATGAAGATACAAGATTGAAGACTTCGTCCCGTGTCCGGAAGGGACTTTCCTTGGCGTGGAAGGCAAGCTTGACGATACGGATATTAGATCTCCTACCATTGTAACGGCTCGGGGACTGCGGTAGTCGGCCCGGGGACTGCACCAACGCAACAAGCGGCGGCCGACTCCAGCATTTCACCACCCAGCCCGCCCACCCTGGTTGCAGTTGCCACGTTGGCAATAGAAGAAGTCACATCTCCATCATGGGCCCAGCCCATCCTCAACTTCCTGACAAACCAAGAACTGCCGGCTGACGAGACAGAAGCAAGACAAGTCCAATGCCGAGCCGGAGCATACACAATCGTGAACAGAGAGCTCGTCAGGCGCAGCGTCACTGGAGTCTTCCAGCGATGCGTTGAACAAGAGAAGGGCATAGCAATCCTCACAGACATTCACCAAGGTGAATGCGGCCACCACGCGGCCTCAAGATCACTAGTCGCCAAAGCTTTCCGCCATGGATTCTTTTGGACGACTGCTTTGGATGACGCCAAGGAACTAGTCAAGCATTGCAAAGGGTGCCAAGTCTTCAGCTCCAAGCAACACCTACCGGCTTCGGCACTCAAGACCATTCCCCTTACTTGGCCCTTTGCCGTTTGGGGTCTGGATATGGTAGGCCCATTCAAGACGGCGCGCGGCGGCATGACACATCTGCTTGTCGCCGTGGACAAGTTCACCAACTGGATTGAAGCGAAGCCGATCAAGAAGCTGAATGGGCCGACTGCCGTGACATTCCTCGCAGATATAACAACTCGGTACGGCGTGCCGCACAGCATCATCACCGACAACGGCACAAATTTTGCCAAGGGAGCCTTGGCACGTTTCTGCGCGATGCAGGGCATCCGACTGGACTTAGCGTCCGTTGCCCACCCGCAATCAAACGGCCAAGTCAAACGAGCCAACGGCCTCATCCTTTCCGGCATCAAGCCCCGACTGGTCGTGCCACTGGAGCGTTAGGCCGGCTGCTGGCTCGATGAGCTGCCGGCCGTCCTCTGGAGTCTGCGCACTACCCCAAATAGGTCAACCGGCTTCACTCCTTTCTTCCTTGTATATGGTGCCGAGGCGGTCATCCCAACCGACATCAAATTCGACTCGCCTCGGGTGACCATGTACACGGAAGCGGAGGCCAAGGAAGCACGAGAAGACGGCGCCGACCTGCTGGAAGAAAGCCGGCTGCTAGCCCTCAACCGGTCAGCCATCTACCAGCAGGGTCTGCGCCGCTACCACAGCCGGAAGGTCAAGCCAAGATCCTTCCAAGAAGGCGACCTTGTGCTCCGGCTGATCCAGCGAACAGCCGGCCAGCACAAGCTCTCGGCCCCTTGGGAAGGCCCCTTCGTCATCAGCAGAGCCCTAGGAAACGACTCCTACTATCTGATCGACGCACAGAAGCCGAAGGCACGAAAAAGAGACGACTCCAGCAAGGAGTCGGAACGACCATGGAACGCCAACCTCCTCCGAAGATTTTACAGTTGAAATGCAGTATATATCACGGTAACTTTTGTACTAAGTACGAGACAATAGGCCCCCCGAGGAGAAGTCGGGGACTGCCACCTTTTTATCTATGAAGTGTACCATGCCTATGATTATGTCATTACATTCACTTCCCTCGTCCGGCACGGGGTCCGACCAGTCGGCCCGGGGACTGGCCGCCTTGAGTTATGTTAGAAGTCCTACCCGCGGTCAGACAAGTAGTGTGCCGGCTCCAAAGCCCTCTCTTGCCAAAAGTCACAGTTCGAAGAATCGGCTGTCCGGCTGGCAAGAGCCAAAGGCAGGAAAGGACGCCCACACGAAAAACGGCTAGGGGCTAACGGACTAACATAACAAAAGCCGGCTTTTTCCCACTTCCGACCGACTACAAGAGTAGCCGGCCGACCGGCTCCCATTCACTTTGCTACAATCTAAGAAAGCTCGAGTACTTGCCTCCCCCAAAAAGATAGCCGAGCCCTTCCTTAGCCACAGACTGCAGAGCAGCTGCCGGCTCGGAAGGCAACAATCAGGGGAAGGCGGCAAAGGAAACAGCCTAAGGATAAAAAGCATACGAGAATGGAAGCCAAGCACATGCATGATTATATTTACACAAAAGGCCTCGAAAAGGCCAACATTCAACATAGTTTGAATACACCCCCAGTGGGTGGAACTGCGCAAACTTAATAAAAGTTGTTCAAAGAGTAACAAACAGGAAAACAAAGATGGCAGATCAAGCCAGGGGTGCGACTGGCGTGTCGGGCAGGTCGGCGGAGACAGTAGCGCCGGCTGGAGGAGTGGCCGGCTGGCGAACCTCGGCAGGATCAACGCCTCCCGCAGAGGGCGCGCTAGCACGCGCCTCGTTGCTGGAGGCACGGTCTTGCTGAGGCTGGCTGGTTGCTTCACCGACCGGCTCGACGTCTTCGCCCTCCTCCCCTTCTTCATCTTCGCCTTCATCGCTGGAGGCGATCTCCTCCACCGAGTCCTCACCCTCCGCCGGGTTCAGCCCGAACCACTCCTCCGGCTGGGCGACATCGTTTTCGTCCACCTCAGGAGCGAAGACGCTGGTGTCGGTAAAGTCGGCAAGAGCTGAAGCACGCCGGATGATAGCCGGCCGCACCTCCACCAGCTCTTCATCAGCCTCCTCCCGCCAAGTCCTCAGCTGCTCGAAATTCAGCCCGGGGTACCAGGCCCGGACGAACTCCAGCGCTCGCCTGGTGCCAGAGCGGGCAGCGAAGGCCTTCCAAGCCTCGAAGCGGCCAACTGCCACCTCCAACCAGTCGGCAGTCCGGCGCGGGGTGCGGAGAATCGCCTGGCCGGGCCAGAGGGCGGCTAGCACCTGCGCTCCGGCATGCTGGAGGCGGCGGAGCATGCGGTGTGCTGGCTACAGCTGGTCTTGGATCGCCAAGAGTTGCTCCTCAAACGTCCGGCTCGCGTCCGGCGCGATCTCAACCCCCTCCTGCCGGCGTGCCTCGCGGTAGGCCTCGATGGCTTGGGTGGCCGCGACGGAGTGGTGGGGGAAGTAGTCTGCGCAAAAACAAAGCAACACAAGTCAAGAGATGAATCAGAGGGCAAGGGGGCGAGCAAGGAGTAAGGGAGGCAGCTTACCGACGATCAGATCCTCGATCCGGCTATAACCCTCGCTCAGCGCCTGCTTTGCCTCAGCCCAGCCCGCCGCTTCGGTCTCAAACTCAGCTTTTAGGGCGGCTTCGCCATCTCGCGCCTCCTTCAGGGCCGCCTTGTGGCTCTCCTCCTGGCCGGCCAGCTTCTTGACCAGGCGATCGCGCTCCTAGACTAAGGCGTTGAGCTCGGCCTCCTTGGCGCAAAGGGCAGTCTATGCCCCGCCGAGCTGCTCCCTCAAGTCGGCGTTGGCCCCTGCAAGAATGAAGGCAAAGGAAGAAACAGTAAGGAAGAAGTCGTCGGGGAAGATCCGACCCGACTGCTCAGCAGTCGGCCCGGATCTCGGGGACTACACCCAGTGGGTGCGCTGACGCGCCCCCACCGGATATGAAGAAAACAGAGCACACACTCCGGCTGTTGGTGAAATCCTCGCTCTTCTGGCGCAACTCCCGAGCCTGGGAGTCTAAGGTGGCATCACTCCGGTTATGATACTCCTGGAAGATCAGACGGGATGCAAAGAATAAGATAAATATCAGGACCTAGTAAGTTCCGAGCCGCCTGCTCAGCAGCGGACTTGGAACTCGGGGACTACACCCAGTGGGTGCGCTGACGCGCCCCCATAGGAGAAATCAAAAAGATAAAGCAACCAAGGCCAGAAGACTCACCCGAACGACGGCCCGCGTCGCAAGGAAGTCGCGTGTATATCGCTGCAGCTTGGTGGCATGGGCCTGAAGCTGGCTTCGGACCTCCTGGGCCGACGCGTTCAGTTCGCCTGCCTCCTCGTCGGGCGCCCACTCGGACGTGCCCGAACTGGCCGCCTCCAAAGCCTCCGCCGTCCGGCTGGCGCTCGCGGCTCTGTCCGCCTTCGACGCGGGGATAGCTCCCTACGCATGCCGGCGTGGTGCCGGCTGCACCTCCAGGACGGCTCTTGCCGCCGGCTCACTCCCAGCCGGCTGCACCGGTGCTGTAGCCGGCTGGCCGCCCTGGCCCGTCCCAGTCGGCGCCATCCGCGGCACCTCCTCCAAGACCACCACATCATCCTCCCTCCGCTCCGCCGCCTCCTGGCCACGGTCGGCTCCCTCAGACGGGGGCACGGGGGCGTTGGGAGCCACACTCCGTAGGGGGATGACGAGCTGCGGAGGCGGATTGCGCAAGGCCTCCGCCTCCTTCTCCGTGGCAGCCGCGTCCGCCTGGGCCTTGGCCGCCGCATCAGCCTGCTCCTTCGCCGCCTGGGCGGCCCTTCGCTCCGCCGCCTCCCGCTCCTCCCGCACCTCCTGTGCGTTTCACGCCGTAGCCTCCATAAGTTCGGCACGGGGGTCCATGCGGCGGGAGCTCGAAGACCCTCCGGCCGAGTCCATCATGGAGCCGGCAGGACCCCGTTCAAGAGAAAGCGGCGCCTTGGCCAGTCGAGCAAGAAAGTATTTATAAAAGAGCTTCAATCAAAAAGCACGACAAGAATGCAAGACAATTGACACTTACGTCGAAACCGCCTGCGGCCGCTTCACGACCTTCTGGAAGCGGGCCGCCTTCGCGGCCGCCTCGTCCCGCTTGGTAGCCGCGGCGGTACCCCTGGGCTTCTTCGGCCGGCTACCGAAGTACGTCGACACGGCCCGGCGCTTTGGCGCGGCACCACGGGCGGCCGGCACGGCAGAGGAGCCCGCGCCTTGGGGATCCGACACTGGCTGGCGGTGCGGGACGACTTCGACCTCGTCGTCGTCTGCCCAGTCCTGGAGGCCGGCTCCGAGCCCCGTGCCGCCTACCTCGCCGCCTTCCCTGCGGCGACATCTTCCATGGCGGCCGCTCTGAGGTCCGGGTCGTCGGCGTCATCTACCGTGCGGTCGGGGAGAAACGGGCGCGCCGCCCCTGCGGTCCCGGCCGCCGGCGAAAGAAGAGGATTCTGCAGAAGACAAGCCGGCTGGTCAGAAGCCGGCTACCAAGCGACCGACCACAAAAAGAAAAAGAAAGAAGAAATACTTACGACAGGCGGAGGTTTGGCGCGAGAGTACGGCTCCTTGCCGAACTGCCAATCCTCGGCGAGCTTGCAGTTGGCGATGTAGTTCACCAGGTAGGACACCTCGGCATGAGGCATCTCCCTGGTGCTCAGCCGGCACGGGTCGAAGCGGTCGCTCATTTGACAGATCATGTGCGGCCCGCCTTAGAGTGGGAGAACCCGGCGCTCCACGAAGGCGGCCACAAGGTCGGATCCGACCAGGCCCTCCGACTGCGCCATAACCCGGAGTCGGGCGACGGCGGCGTTCCCGGCCTGGGACAACGTCCTGGCCTGGTATCTCCATGAGGCTGGCCTCGAGGCCGGCGGGCCGGCTACGTAAGGCAGCAGATTGACGAAGTCGCCCTGCGGGGCGACGTTCTTCACGTAGAAGTACGACTTCTGCCAGAGCTTCACCGACTGGATCAGCGGGATGGAGGGGAACGGATTGTTCTCACCCGTCCGCCTCACGGCGATGTAGGCTCCGCATGGAGCGGGCACGCCGGCAACGACGGTGCCGAGTTTGCTCTGGAAGAACTCCCCCCAGAGCTCTATGGCGGGGAGGACGCCAAGGAAACCCTCGTAGAGGGTGACGAAGGCCGACAACAGCATCACGGCGTTGGGGGTGAGGTGATGCGGCTGGAGATGATAGAACTCGAGGAACGAGCGAAGGAATCCGCTCGCCGGGAGGCCGAAGCCGCGTATGCAATGCGAGCGGAAAATCGCCCGCTCACCCTCCTCCGGCGCCAGCGAGATCTCCGCCTCCGGCGCGCGCCGGACCCGCACGTAGTTCTCGCCGGGCAGACGCCGCGTCCGGCAGAGGAAGTCGACATGCTCGTCGAGAAAGTTGGAGCCGTCCCACGAGCTCGACAGCACCATTGGAGTGGCGCGGCGGAGAAGCGCTGCGGCGACGGCGGAATGGCGCGGCGAAGAAGCGCTGCGGCGACAGAGAGAGCGAGAAAAGAGGACGAGGAAGAGTGGAGCGAGGGAGATCGTGCGAGCCCCTGCCGCTCCCCCTCCTCCCCCTACTTATAGGCCCTCGCGGCGGAGCCGAGGAGGCGCGACATGGGGGACGTGGGATTAACTGCGCCCACTTCCCCCCACGTTCCGCAATTACTGCGCCTTTACGGCGTGGTGAAACCGCCGCGGGAAGGCCAACGGACCACCCTGGGCCGCAGAAGATCCACGCCTGGGCCGAGGCCAGGAGTGGCGGGCCCGGGCCTGCGGCGACGTCCCGTCGCGCACGCGCCTTGACAGGCCTTTCCTGCCACGTGACACGCAGGGAGGCGCGCGGTCAGCGCGCGGGTTGACCCACATGCCCGTTGACGAGACCACAACGCCCCTTCCAAGGCGGCGCGCGCAAGCAAAGCCGGCTCCTAGCTGCCGGCTTCTCAAGATAGGAAGCTGACCGAGCTTCTCGTTCCCCTTGCCGACCTCGAAGCACGACCAGCTTCAGGGACTACTGTCGGGGTAAATGACCACGGGTAGCCTAGCCGGCTCCCCTTGGCGCTTCAGAAAAAATTACAAGCCAATCCGGCCTCCAAGAAACCAAGACGTGGGGCCGCCTTCCCCCTGCCGGCTGCCTCTCAGGCCGACTGTTGGGAGGCGGCCCGGCCTTAACCCTCATGAAGAAAGCCGCGGGAGGGCCGGCTCCAAGAAGCCGGCCTCGAGAAGGCCGACTCCAAGAAGCCGGCTCCCACGACGCGGTCAAGATCGTACCCTCGAAGCACGCGCTCACATAACGGCGATGGGACGGGGCGTGGCTACAGTGGAGCCTGCCACCCCCGAAACCCGGAGCACGCCTGGCATAGTGTGCCGTACGGGGTAGCCCTGTCCCGTCCGGCGCGGCACTGTTGCCATGATGACTATGGCGCCATCCACGGCGGGCTGTCAGCGCAACCCACGGGCGGTGGGCCCCTTTGGGCAGAGAGACACCCGAAGGAGGCTAGGCCTCCCCCAGTCGGCCCAAGACGTGGCCGGCTTTCCCAAAGCCGGCTTGCTCCTTCCCTCGAAGGAGGCGCCCCATTAAGGAGACAAGACGACGTGCGGCTACAGTGATCGCCCGCCAGGCGGCGGCACTGTAGCCACGCTTACCTCGACAAAGCCCTCATCATCAGGATTGAGGCAACAGTAACCAACCACCGGCAGAGCCCTAGGCCGTAGGGCCTGCCTGTCGACCAAGATGCCGCCAGCCGGCGGGGCCCACCAGCCGGCGCGGAAGCCGGCGAGCGTAGACACCGACGGCTGGGACCCGCTCCCAGCCGGATTACCATTGTACCCCCGGGGGGTAGGCCTATATAAACCCCCCGGGGCACCCATGCAAAGGGTTGATCTCTTCTAGGTTACAACACTCACAGAGGGAAGAGTAGAGCTAGCCTTGCCCTTCTTCTTCCTCTCGCCAAACAGCTCAAGGAGCACCTTGTAGCTACTTGCATTTGTTCATCCAGTGATCATGCGGAGACCCTGCAGAGCAGCTGTAGGGGTGTTATCTCCACGGAGAGCCCCGAAGCTGGGTAAGATTCGCCGGCATGCATGTCTTCGCCTTTTCCCGCTTCCAGACACCGGCGACGTCTTACTGGCTCCTACACAGATAAGCCACCTATTGTCATATGTCGCACCAACCACCCGACACCCTGCAACCGTAGTAGGGATTCTTGTGATCCCATAGGTGTCATTTCACACCGACATCTTTGGCGCGCCAGGTAGGGGCAGCGCAGGTGTGAGAATTGGCTTTAGCAGTTAGTTCGACGCTCTTTCATCGTCATGGCACCCAAGAAGAAGACGACGGTGGCGGTTGGACCGTCGGAAGCCGGACATCCCGTCCCGACGCGGGCGAGCAGCGAACCGGTCGCGGAAAGGACCCGGGGCGCCGTTTGCGAGCACCAACACCGTCCCAGTAGCCGGAGTTTGGGAGGCGGCGATGTTCGTGCGCCTGGCAACGGGCTGCACGCCGCCAAATCCAAAGACGGAGGCAGGCCCTCCGCGGGTGGCGCGGGTCCTTCCAAGATCGCTGCCACCCCGCCCGAGGGCGACGCGAGGGCTTCCCAGACTCCCACGTCGGCGCTGACGGCGCGCTCCTCTCAAGCGGAGCGCGACGAACGGCGTAATCACACCGAAGACCCCGAGCGTCGCCGCGGGAAGAGCCCCGAGCGCCTCTCCCAGGATGTAGAAGACCTGCCCGCTCGCCAAGGCACTGGCGAAGATGGCACACGACCGCAGGGTCGTGATAGAGCTCCTTCTGACATGGTCAGGAGTCGAAGCGCGTCGCGATCCGTGCAGGTTTCGCTACCACCAACGCCAGCAGAAGCCCTGGCGCGCGCGCAGCTGCTCCTCGATTTCCCCCCCCACTACGGGGAAACTTGACGAATGGAGAGCCACCATCTGAAGCCTTGTTGTGGTGGCCAACAAAGACGAACCGAGCCCGATGGAGCTCCCGGGTCGACGCTCCGACGGAGTCCCACGCACCAGTGGCAGGAGAGCTGGCGGCGCCGCAACCACGGTGCACTCGCCCCCTCCTCGCCCCGCGCCACGGACGCCAGCCCATCGTGGCGTCACAGGCAACGAAATCTCCATAGCGTCGTCCGACCCGCGGACCCACTGTGACCAGCGCCAAGTCCTTCGGGAACGAGAACATGAAGACGCTCGAACCACTATCACGCACCAGTGCGGAGCGCGCCACCAATCAGACAGGCGAGCAGGGCCTGCTGTGAACCACCCGACACCGGAGAGCCCTGGAGGCCTACCTTACGAGGTAGGCTGTCCGGCTTTTACCCGTGAGCTGCGGTAGTTCCAGTGGCCCACTCACCGCACTTTCAAACCTGACGTGGGCGAAAAGTACAGCGGCAAGACTCACCCCTCCGAGTTCCTCAGCGTTTACACCATCACGATGCAAGCTGCCGGAGCCCGTGACGATAAGGTGCTTGCGAATTACTTTCCGTTGGATCTTAAACCCAACGCCATGTCATGGTTGATGCACTTGCCGGTAGACTCCATTTCCTCCTGGTCGGATTTGTGCCATCAGTTCGTGGGCGCCTTTACTGGAGGCCACCAAGCCCATGGCCAGGCGAGCGACCTGCATGTCATCCCCCAGAAGGGAGGCGAGAGTCTCCGCAAGTATATACAAATGTTCAGCCGGATACAGTACAATATCCCTGATGTTCATCCAACCGCCATTATCAGCGCGTTCCATCAGAACGTGCGTAACCGCAAGATGCGGGAAGAGCTGGCGATGAACAAGGTGAAAGATGTAGCGGAACTCTATGTTCTCACTGATAGATGTGCCCGGGCTGAAGAGGGAAGGAAGTACCCAGGCGAAGATGCCGGCGTGGAAACCAACTCCTCAGATGAGGATACTGCCGCCCCGGCGAAGAAAGGCCGGGGCCGCAACAGGAAGCGCAAAGGAAAAGCCGTGCTTGCCGTCGAGGGGTCTGATGACACCGGCTCCACCAAGAAAACCAAGGCAGATGACCTCGGCAAGGAAATTGCCGGATGTGTCGCCTGCCGGGCCTTCGCGGCTGCCGAGAAGCCAGGCAACTCCGACAAGCGTACTGCAAGATCCATCGCACCAAAGGCCATGCTCTCCAAGACTGCTGACAGGTTGAGCTCCTTGCTGAGAAGCAGAGGGCTGTATATGAGAGGCGGGACAAGGAGAAGGGCCAAGATGGTGCTGAGGGATCCGGCAAGAAGCGTGACGGCCAGGCGGGCCGTCGCGGCAAGGATTAGCAATAGGAGAGGCCCGCCCGGGGTCGTGACAGAAAGCCAGAAGATGACGATCACGAAGAGGACGACGAGTCCGGCGACCAAGAGTTTCAGAAAGATACAGAGGCCATGTGCGTCGACGGCGGCGCCTCGCTGCATACCTCTCATCGCCGGCTTAAATAGTGGGCGCGAGAGATTACAGCGGCAGAGCCGTCGTTTGATGCCCAAAGGCCGCTGAAGTGGTCCAGCACACCTATCATTTTTGACGTTGAGGATCACCCTGATCGCACTACTGCGGTCGGGTGCTTGCCGTTGTTGGTTTCACCAATGATACGCAACCTCAAGGTGACAAAGATGCTAGTCGATGGCGGGGTCGGTCTGAACTTGATCTCGCCTGCCGTGATCGAGAAGCTGTAGATTCCTGATGGAGACCTCGAAGAGACGGGCACGTTTCAAGGGGTCAACCCGCACTACTAGAAAAAGGGATATAGATGAAGTTGACACTAATGGCGCACCAGACAAGAGGTGCGCCATTAGTATATACTAATGGCGCACCACCTTCTGATATGCCATTAGTGTTGAAACTACTAATGGCGCACCTAGCCGAGGGTGCGCCATTAGTATCAAATTTTTTTTGAACTAGTGCGCCTGTCCAAACATACTAATGGCGCATTCACACACAGTGCGCCATTACTAGTTGTAACTAGTAATGGCGCACCAGTCCCAGCGTGCACCACTAATGTTGTTTTTTTAATTATATTTTTTATTCCTTTTGTTGCAAAACTACTAATGACGCACTCTCCCTCCGTGCACCATTACTAGTTCAAACAAGTAATGGCACACTGTGGAGCAGTGCGCCATTAGTATGTTTTTTTGCCAAACTACTAATGGCGCATCAGACGTAGGTGCACCATTAGTAACCTGGATTACTAATGGCGCATTTATTGTTGGTGCGCCATTAGTAAGTGGGCAGCAACAAGATATTTTGGGCAGCCTCTCCTACCCACACTCACTTTCTCCCCACTTCATTCTCTCCACCTCCTCCTTGTCTCGGGTGCCTCCTCTTTTTCACCTCATTTCCACCATAGATTCATTCAAATTAAGTGGTTACATTACCTTGTTTTGATAGGTAAGTAAGGGGGGAAGCTATATTTATGTTGTTCTCCCTACAACAATGTGCACATGCACTGTTTATGGCCTAGCTAGATCTATGTATGTTCGTGGTGTTGCATATGTTTGTGGTGTTGCATATGTGTTTGTGTTTGGAGGTGTACCGGTATTTGAAATGCGATAGTTGCCAATATTTTGCCGGAATGTTGATTCATTTCCGTTTCGGCAACAATTTTGGCATTAAGCATTCTTTTTGGTCCTATTTTTAGGGAAAGTCATGCCAAAATTTTTCTTGGTTCTAAAATATCGTTTTGCTCTACCCCGCAGGCGACCATGGTCCGCACGATGACCGAAGGCATCATGAATAGGTTTTTGAGGTCCGCGAAGGCCGAGATGCTTCAAAAGAACGAGACGGAGATAAGATGTCCGTGTCGAAGATGCAAGCTGGAGAGCCTTATTGCAGACCCGGATTCCGGGCAGGTGCGGGACCACCTGCTCTTGCGTGGTTTCATGGATGGCTATCGGTGGCAAGGTGATGAAGATGACTACGAAGTCGTCCATGGGGGCCGGGCAAGAAATGAGGAAGGGCAGCAAGACAACCACCGCGGCTCGGGCGGGCGAGAAGACGAAGAATCTCCAGGAGATGATCACGATGGTGATGCTGTACACAGTCATCATGTAGAAGATGCAGGACATGATGATGAGGAAGATGCCGGACCAGACGACGGGCATGATCATGAAGATGATGATGCCGGCGGAGCAGACGACGGTGGACCATCGATGGGCTGGGTGCAGGACCCTTATATTCAAGAGCTGCTTCTCAAGCAGACGGATAACGCAAGAGCTGCCGCCCAAGAGAAAGCCAAGGTGGATCAACTTGATTTAGACGCGGTTACTCCATTGTATGTAGGATGCAGGCCCGAGGATACCCGCCTGAAAGTAACGCTCATGGCTCTGGAGATGAAGGTAAAACACAAAATGACCGATGCATGCTTCGACGAGAACATGTCATTCTGGCACGAACGTCTTCCAAAGGGGAACAAGTGCCCGACCAGTTTGGAGGAGGCGAAGAAAATCGTGTGTCCTCTGGATTTACCGCACGTGAAATACCATGTGTGCATGAACAATTGCATCATTTATCGGGACGAGCACGCGGAGTCTACCATATGTCCGATGTGTGGCGTCACTCGATACAAGAAGAGGAAGAAAGCTCCTCGAAAAGTGGTGTGGTACTTTTCGATCACTCCTCGTCTGCAGCGGTATTTCGCGGATCCTAAGGTAGCAAAGCTCCTGCGTTGGCACGCGGATAGGGAGGAGAAGAAGCGAGAAGATGACGCAAATGATCCGGAGATAGATAAAAAAGACAAGATGCTGAGTCACCCTAAGGATGCGAGCCAGTGGCAAGCGTTGAACTTCGAATACCCAGAATTTGGGAAGGATCCAAGGAACATCGTGCTGGGCGCGAGCACTGATGGAGTCAATCCGTTTGGCAGCCAGAGAAGCACACATAGCACCTGGCCTGTGTTTGTGTGGATGTACAACCTTCCCCCCTGGTTGTGCATGAAGAGGAAGTACATTCACATGAGTATGCTAATTGAAGGGCCGAAACAACCAGGGAACGACATCAATCTGTATCTGGGGCTGCTGAAGGAGGAGCTAGACACGCTGTGGAAAACGCCAGCCAATACGTGGGACGCCGCAGAGAAAGAATATTTCCCTATGAGAGCCGCACTGCTCACGATGGTGCACGACTATCTCGGTTACGGATATCTCGTGGGGCAGGTAGTCCACGGATTTTCTGGATGCGTAAGGTGCATGGATGACACAACGTATCGCCAGCTAGATAGAGATCCCGGGTCTTCGAAAACCGTGTTCATGGGACATTGAAGGTGGCTTCGCGATGATGACCCGTGGAGGAAATGCAAGGATCTGTTCGATGGTGAAACCGAACTTCGGAAACGCCCGTGTACGAGGAGCGGCGAGGAAATAGACAAGCTGTTGAAAAATTGGAAAGACTGCCCACTGTCGGGAAAGAAGCAAAAGGCGCCAGAGCCGGGAAAGAAGCGAAAGGCGCCAGAGCCCCTGTTGAAGGTATGGAAAACGAGGTCTGTTTTCTGGGACTTGCCGTACTGGAAGATCCACCGTGTGCCTCACAGCCTTGATGTCATGCATATCACGAAGAACGTGTGCGAGAGTCTGCTTGGTACCCTGCTCAACATGCCAGAGAGGACCAAAGATGGGCCGAAAGCAAGGGCAGACTTGAAATCAATGGGCATAAGGCAGGAGCTTCACGCTATATATGATGATGATGATGATGAGGCGAAGCAGGACACAGAAAGTCATCGCAAAGGCAAAAAGGCCAAGAAGACCGGAAATGACTACCCTCCCGCGTGCTTCACTCTAAGTGAGGAGGAGATCGAGCAGTTTTTCACCTGCCTCCTTGGAGTAAAACTTCCTTACGGTTACGCGGGGAAGATAAGCAGATACTTAGACCCAGCGAAGCAGAAGTTCAGCCGGATGAAGTCTCACGACTGTCACGTGCTGATGACGCAGATACTTCCAGTTGCAATCCGTGGGATCATGGACGCGCACGTCCGTGAAATGCTATTTGGCCTATGCAACTTCTTCGACGTCATCTCTCGGAGGTCGATTGGCGTGAGGCAACTCAGAAGGCTACAGGAAGAGATCGTGGTGATACTATGCGAGCTTGAGATGTACTTCCGCCCGCATTCCTCGACGTTATGGTGCATAGCCAGAGGATACGTTCGCAACATGTCACGTCCAGAGGGAAGCATAGCCAGGGGCTTTCTGACCGAAGAGTGCATCTCCTACTGCACGAATTATCTAGGCATCGAGAACCCCGTTGGTTTGCCCGTCAACAGGCACCTCGGCAGGCTCGCTGGATGGGGTCACCGTGAGGGTCGCCGCGAAATGCATGTCGACTTCGAGGGTCGACTCGCCGACTTTGAAAGAGCAAACCTAGTCGCGCTACAACACATAGAGGTGGTCGATCCTTGGGTGGTAGAGCACAAAACCTTTATTAAGAAGACGTACAATGACCAAGGCCAACAGAGGATGGACGGAGATATACTCAAAGAGCACAACTCATGTTTCACGCGTTGGTTCAAGCAGAAGCTTCTGTCGTACCCTTTACATGAGGATTCTTCCGCGGAAGAACAACTCATATTCGCCTTGTCACAGGGCGCCGAGCACAACCTGATGACCTATGAGGTGTACGATATCAACGGCTACACATTCTACACCGAGGCCAAGTACATGAAGAGCGATGGTTATCAGAACTCCGGGGTAACGATGGAATCCTACACCGGTAACGACAAGGACAGATACTACGGAAGGATCGAGGAGATCTGGGAGCTGAGCTACGCTGGAGAGAAGGTCCCGATGTTCCTGTTGGGGATCGTAGCAGAAATTAAAATTTTCCTACGCATCACCAAGATCTATCCATGGAGTATTCTAGCAACGAGGGGATAGGAGAGCATCTACATACCACTTGTAGATCGCAACGGAAGCGTTCAAGAAGAACGTGGATGATGGAGTCGTACTCGCCGTGATCCGAATCACCGATGACCTAGTGCCGAACGAACAGCACCTCCGCGTTCAACACACGTACGGTCGGGATAACGTCTCCTCCTTCTTGATCCAGCAAGGGGGAAGGAGAGGTTGAAGAAGATCCAGCAGCACGACGGCGTGGTGGTGGATGCAGCAGAGTTCCAGCAGGGCTTCGCCAAGCAACTACGGAGAGAGGGAGAGGTATAACGGGGAGAGGGAGGCGCCAAGGCTGCAGGGTGCGGCTGCCCTCCCTCTCCCCCCTTTATATAGGCCCCCTGGGGGGGGCGCCGCCCTGGAGATCCATCTCCAGGGGGGCGGCGGCCAGGGGGGATGCTTGCCCCCCAAGGCATGTGGGGCGCCCCCTGCCCTAGGGTTTCCAACCCTAGGCGCAGGGGGGAGGCCCATGGGGGGGGGGGGGCGCACCAGCCCACTATGGGCTGGTTCCCTCCCCACTTCAGCCCACGGGGCCCTCCGGGATGGGTGGCCCCACCCGGTGGACCCCCGGGACCCATCTGGTGGTCCCGGTACAGTACCGGCGACCCCCAGATCATTCCCGATGGCCGAAACGACACTTCCTATATATAATTCTTTACCTCCGGACCACTCCGGAACCTCTCATGACGTCCGGGATCTCATCCGGGACTCCGAACAACCTTCGGTTTGCTGCATACTAATATCTTTAACAACCCTAGTGTCACTGAACCTTAAGTGTGTAGACCCTACGGGTTCGGGAGACATGCAGACATGACCGAGACGATCTCCGGTCAATAACCAACAGCGGGATCTGGATACCCATGTTGGCTCCCACATGCTCCTCGATGATCTCATCGGATGAACCACGATGTCGAGGACTTAATCAATCCCGTATTCAATTCCCTTTGTCTATCGGTACGTTACTTGCCCGAGATTCGATCGTCGGTATACCGATACCTTGTTCAATCTCGTTACCGGCAAGTCTCTTTACTCGTTCCCGTAACACATCATCCCGTGAACAACACCTTGATCACATTGAGCTCATTATGATGATGTCTTACTGAGTGGGCCCAGAGATACCTCTCTGTCACACGGAGTGACAAATCCCAGTCTCGATTCATGCCAACCCAACAGATACTTTCGGAGATACCTGTAGTGCACCTTTATAGTCACCCAGTTACGTTGTGACGTTTGATACACCCAAAGCACTCCTACGGCATCCGGGAGTTGCATAATCTCATGGTCTAAGGAATGATACTTGACATTCAGAAAAGCTCTAGCAAACGAACTATATGATCTTTTTGTGCTATGCTTAGGTTTGGGTCTTGTCCATCACATCATTCTCCTAATGATGTGATCCCGTTATCAATGACATCCCCATGTCCATAGTCAGGAAACCATGACTATCTATTGATCAACGAGCTAGTCAACTAGAGCCTTACTAGGGACACATTGTGGTCTATGTATTCACACATGTATTATGATTTCCGAACAATACAATTATAGCATGAACAATAGACAATTATCATGAACAAGGAAATATAATAATCCTTTTATTATTGCCACTAGGGCATATTTCCAACAGTTCCGTGTCAGATGGGCCAAGAACGTCATAAAAGAAGACCGGTATTTCACCACCATGGTTATACCCGAAGCCAAATCCCAGACCGCGTGCACAAACGTCACCGCGAAAAATGGGCCATGGGTACTGGCTTCCCAAGTGGACCAATGCTTCTTCATTACCGACCGGCCAAAGCCCAGTCGTGTTGTCGTGAGGAGAGGCAAAAGGAAGATCATCGGAATGGATGGAGTAGCAAATGAGCAAGACTTCGACAAGTACGGCGACCCGAGGATCGAACATGAAGGCGATGATGAAGTAGCAACATACACCACAAGAAGAAGCAGGACCACCCTACCTAAAGGACGTCCGTTCCACAGAAGAACTCCATTTGCGAAAAAGAAGGGCAAGAAGATTGTGAACAGATAGCTAGCTAAGATCGATTGTATTTAAATCGTAGCCTTCATTTCTCGATTGTATTTCGTGGGGACTTTTTGAACTATCATGAATATTTTTAAATTTCATGGACACTCGATCTCGATCCCCCTCCATCTCGATCACTATCCCACCTCGCCAGATCCGGTCCCACTCACCGCCGAGCACCCCCCGGTCCACCGGCCGCCGCCGCCATAAAAAATATTTGTGGAGCCTGGGAATCGAACCCAGGACCTCCTGGTGTGAGAACTGGCTGCTGACCAGTCGAGCTAGTAGAGGAACTTGATGTGGATCAGGTTAGGTGGGAGATAAACCTGTTGGCTCGAGCAGAAATAAAAAAAGTACGAATGGCGCACCAGGGTGAGGTGCGCCATTAGTATGGATGTACTTATGGCGCACCGAGGGGTGGTGCGCCATTAGTATTGTTAGGCCCCCATCCATACTTCCTCCCGGGCCCCCTCTCTCTCCCTCGCCCTCGCCCTCGATCCCCTTCCCCTCTCCTCTCCCGACGCCGCTGCCTCGCCGCTGCCCTGCCGCCTCGACGCCCCGACGCCCCGACGCCGCTGCCCCGCCGCCCCGACGCCCCGCCGCTGCCCCGCCGCCTCGACGCCCCGACGCCGCTGCTCCGCCGCCCCGACGCCCCGACGCCGCCTCGACGCCCCGCCTCCCTCCTCCGCTCCTTCTCCTCCCAGGTAACCCCCGCTTCCCCGCCCCTCTCTCACGCGCCGTTCCTCTGCCTCGCCGCGCCGTTTCTCTGATCGGTGCTGTTGGGTGTAATGAGCAGGGGAGGCTGAGGAGGTCCAAGAATGGCCGCTCGTCGCGGCTGGTGGTGCGCGCGCTCCAGGACGGCGTCGAGAAGCTCGCCAACGCCGTCGGCGTCACCCCCGCCTTCGCCCCCATCCGCCCCTGTAAGCTAACCCCCCACCCGATCCCCTTCTGTTGCTTTCTCCTGCAGTCGGAGTAGATCGGTGCTATTGGGGAAAGAATGATGTTGGACTACTAAAATCAAAGAAAATATTCCATGAATTTGTCACTAGAATGGCTTGTAAAATGGTGCAGTGCCATCTTGTCTCTAGAACAACTTATAAATGGTGTGCAGAGGTTTCTTAGTTCTTGTGATGCACCCCATTTTTTAGAAATTGAAACTACTCAAGTGTCCAGTTCTTGAGATGAGTACAAGAATTTTCTGTAGAGATTGTTGCACGAGTTCTGCTGTATATGCCTTCCCAAGGTCATTAACTTGTGAATCACAAACATATCTTATCCCAAATATGAGTAGTGTTGTATTCAGCTCTTAATTTCAGACAGCAGAGCACACGCACATGACACATGTATCTATCAGTAGAGTAATTTGTACAGTCATACCAACTGTTTGTAAAATTGCAGTATTGAAGATGTGTATTTTCCATTTTGAAGCTGCAAATAAACTGCCAAAACTGAAAGAAATTGGAGTGTTGAAGATCTGCTAGTGCTGAATTTTAGGAGTAGACTAAAATAAATTTTAGAATGACTGAATGTATGCAGCCTGCAGTAGTGTAGCTGTACCAAAATCACATCTGCCCTAATGTATGTAGTCATGTTTTTATGCCATTCTGACCTGTCCACTGGGACTTCTCTCCTGTGATGTCTGTTTTGGTTCTGCAAAAACCCATTCAGTAGTGTGGGACTGTGGATCATCAGCAAGGAAACCGTGCTTTAGTTCAGACATCAGAGATATTTTCCTTTGCTTCAATAGGTAGTTTGCTCACAGTCAACATATAATAGCATAATTTGTTGTCCTGCATTGGAATACATCACACTAATACTGTATACGAATTATGGTCCTTACGTTATGTTCTATTCCATGCAGCAAAGGCAATTTTCATCTAAGTTGAGATGATTTTGATTTCCGTATGTTATGGGGGGACAACAGATATTGCTATATGTTCATTCTTGAGGGTACTTGCGACTATATGAAAGCAGAGGACCATATGGTCTGTGGCCTTTTCATCCATATGAAAGTAGAGGCACATTGTGGTGCTAGTTTGCTGGGTTTTGTTTCCGACCATTGTGTCGTGATGATTTTGCAGGTACCCCGAGAGGCCCTTGAGTTTGCCGGAATGTCGATTAACTTCCGTTCCGGCAAATTCGGGTACTCCATATGTCCTATTTTCAGCAAAGGTCATGCTGAAATTTTCCGTGAATTTTAGCATGACTTTGCTAAAAATAGGACATATGGGGTACTTGCGACTAATGCATGGGCCGGGGTATCTTAGTACTTAATTAAGTAGGATCAACCAGCGCTCTTTTCCTAGGCACTCGAGTAGGCGGTGTTGCCGATGCGATCTGCCATTCAGAGTACCCATATATATCAGTCAACCTAGGGTGCCTCGGCATCGATAAACCCTAAATGATGAAAACTTAACTTAGCATTTAGGGTGCCTCAGCGTCGACAAACCCTAAATGATAAAACCTTGGCTTTTAGGGTGCCTCGATGTCGATAAAAACCAAAATGATGAAAGCTTAGGCTTTTAGGGTGCCTCGGCGTCGACAAAACCCTCAATGATAAAAGCTTAGATTTTAGGATGCCTCAGTGTCGACAAACCCTAAATGATGAGACCATTATCTTGTTCGTTGACAATAACCAACTTTTTGACCAAACTTCGTTTCTATTTAGAGAGAAACATGGCCCACAATGATGAGGCCGGGGGTTCGGGCGGCAAGGCATTCTGGGAGCTGTCCCAGGAGATGGAGGAACAACCTCACTTGTATGAGGACGCCGCCTTCCCCACCGATCCTGAGACCACTGATGGTGCCATCGAGGATGACCCCACTGATAACTCCATCGGGGGTACGATCGTCCTGCGGTTTGATGACATCCACGCTATGTTGAACCTTCATCCGCTGCACTACACCTTCGTTCGGCTATTTTCGCTGAGTATGGAGATGCGGATCATTCGCGACAAGACCCCGGACATCGTGATAGTCGACCCCTTCTACATGCGTGCCAAGATCTTGGGCAGCGCTGGGGACCGGCAAGTCGCGAGTTCTTACCTCGAAGGCGTCATTCTGGCAAACCCAGATAAGGATAACTTCCTCGTGCCTTACTTTCCCGAGTAAGTCCTCCCCTCAACCGCCCCGTAACATACGAATTCTTAGATTTCGATCGTTTTTCTTTTAACATTCCGTGTTTTCTGCAGTGACACACATTGCACGCTCATCCTCCTAAGCCCCAAATATTCCATGGCCACGTATTTCGACCCGGACCGTCAGTCGAACGTAGACTACACAAATGTCAAGAAGGTTCTTGATGATGTTCTCCCCGGCTACGCCATATCTGGAGGCACCTTCAATAGGCCTATTCGTAAGTATGGCAAGCACGTGTTCTCCCACAATACGATGTTCTGCTGCGTCAAGCAGCCGCCTGGCGGTCAGAAGGGTGCCTACTACGCCATCCATCACATGCGGGCGATCGTACGGGACCATCATCAACTTCTGCTACCGAGTAAACTCAAAGATTGGGCCGCGAGCGTGTCGGCAATCCAGGACGCGGACATCAGACAAGAATTCTTTCGCATCCAGTCGGAGTTCGCGGAAATCATCCATCAAGATGTCCTTCGTACCTCGGGGCAGTTCTACCTCAGAAATCAACCGTCCAACAGTGAGATAGACGGAATGCTACAAATGCAGGCTGACAACGCCCGTAATTTCATGACTCCCACGATAGACGGCGGCTTCATCCACGCTCCGGTCCCTTGGGTCGAGCCGAAAGCAGTGATGCTGTGTCTAGTTCTGAAACATCGATTGGCTCATGTTGTAATTAAACTTTAATGAACTTGTAGTATGTCTCTTTGGTTTCGAGAGTCGTTCAACTTAGATGTAATCGATGCTATTAATGTCTTGCTTTTCTCTTCCGATCGTTCTGTTGCATACTTATATATTGCTTATGTATTGTCTGTGAATTGGTACTAACGTTTCGTTTGGCTAGTGCATAGCGATGCCGTCGTATGTCGTGTACAAGGGTAAGGTTCCCGGAGTCTACGTGTAACGCCCTTGATGCGGCTATATCTCCCACGTGTCGAGGCACGACTTAGAGGCATAACCGCATTGAAAGCAATGTCGCAAGTGAGGTAATCTTCACACAATCCATGTAATAAATAAGGGGAAAAAGATACATAGTGGGCTTACAGTCGCCACTTCACACAATACTTAAATAAACATACATCATTCAAATTACACTCAAGGTCCGACTACGGTACCAAAATGAAAGAAGACTACCCCAAATGCTACATAGATCCCCGGATCTCCCCAACTGGGCTCCACTACTGATCATCTGGAAAAGAAACATAGTAACGACCACGTTCCTCGTCGAACTCCCAAGTGAGCTCGGTCGCGACATCTGCACTGGCATCGTTGGTACCTGCAACTGTTGTGGTAGAATCTGTGAGTCACGGGGACTCAACAATCTCACACCCGCGAGATCAAGACTATTTAAGCTTATAGGTAGGAAAGGGTAGTGAGGTGGAGCTGCAGCAAGCGACTAGCATATATGGTGGCTGCAACGCAAAAGAGAGCGAGAAGAGAAGGCAAAGCACGGTCGTGAAGCTAGAAGTGATCAAGAAGTGATCCTGAAACGACCTACGTCAGACATAACTCCAACAACCGTGTTCACTTCCCGGACCCCGCCGAGAAGAGACCATCACGGTTACACACGCGGTTGATGTGTTTTAAATAAGGTCAACTTCGGGTTTTCTACAACCGGACATCAACAAATTCCCATCTGCCTCATAACCGCGGGCACGGCTTTCGAAAGATAATACCCTGCAGGGGTGTCCCAACTTAGCCCATTATAAGCTCTCACGGTCAACGAAGGATATTCCTTCTACCGGGAAGACCCAATCAGTCTCGGAATCCCGGACTACAAGACATCTCGGCAGTAATAAAACAAGTCCAGCAAAGCCGCCCGATTGTGTCGACAAATCCTGATAGGAGCTGCACATATCTCGGTCTCAGGGCACATCCGGATGAGACTAGCTACGAGTAAAACCAAGCCTCGAGTTTCCACGAGGGGGCCCCGCAGGCAGCTCAGTTCGGGCCAGCACCCAGAGGAGCACTGGTCCGGGGGGGGGGGGGCTAAAATAAAGATGACCCTTTGGGCTCGCGAAAACCCAAGGGAAAAGTGGTAGGTGGTAGGCAAATGGTAAAACCAAAGTTGGGCCTTGCCGGAAGAGTCTTATTCAAAGCGAAATGTCAAGGGGGTCCCATAAATCACCCAACCGTGTAAGGAACGCAAAATCCGGGAACATAACACCGGTATGACGGAAACTAGGGTGGCAAGAGTGGAACAAAACACCAGGCATAAGGCCGAGCCTTCCACCCTTTACCAAGTATATAGATGCATTAATTAAATAAGAGGTATTGTGATATCCCAACAAGTAAGCATGTTCCAACAAGGAACAACAAGTCCATGTTCCAACAAGGAACAAACTTCATCTTCACCTGCAACTAGCAACGCTATAAGAGGGGCTGAGCAAAGCGGTAACATAGCCAAACAATGGTTTGCTAGGACATGGATGGTTAGGGGCTGACATGGCAATATAGGAGGCATGATATAGCAAGTGGTAGGTATCGCAACATAGGCATAGCAAAAGAGCGAGCATCTAGCAAGCAAAGATAGAAGTGATTTCGAAGGTATGGTCATCTTGCCTGCAAGGTTCTCAGAGTTGTCGAAAGCTTGGACCTCGAAAGCGTTCTCAACAGGTTCCTCGTTCACGTACTCGTCTCCCGGCTCTACCCAAAGCAAGAACACAAGCAAAGGGGACAATTATCAATCACGATGCAATGCGCAAGCAACATGATGCAAAACATGGCATGATATGCGAGATGTGATATGCAATGCATATGCATGCTCCGGAAGGAAAAAGATGAACAAGGCATAATCTTGGCAAACCAAGTATGCCACTGGATAGGTGAGGTGATTTCGGCTGAAATCGATATAAAGATCACCGGAATCGGATGCACGGTTTGCAAATGACAAGCAAAACAAGAATGACGATAATCTGCCATTAACAGCATGATGCTACTTAGCAAGCAGCAAGAAATTAAGCTACTGCAGCCAAACATAGCAACAAGTCATATGACAGTAATCTAGTCAAGATGCTTGACAAAAGATGAACACTGAGCTACGGCTAAATCACATCATAACAGGTTCAAACAAGCATGGCAAAAGTGCAAAAGATAACAGGTTCTCAGACTTAGTGAAAATATCAACATAGCAGAAATTAACATCAGGATGACATGTTCAGAGCAATGAAACAACATGCTACAGGATCAGAACATAGCAAAGTAAGGGATGGCATGAATCGACTCAAAGCACTTAACAAAAGTCCCGTACTGACCATAAGCCAAAAAGGATCATAAAACATGATTACACCCATGTCAATTAAGCAAGTTTCGTTACAGGTTTCAGACTTAGCAGAAAACTGGACATGTCAAAAACAGATAACGAGTAGCCATGTTCGTGAGCTCGATGCACTCACTACAGAGCATTGCAAGATAAACTAAGCATACATAAATGAAGAAGACATGGCATAGGAACTAGACATGGCAAGAATAACCTCATAGCATGCAAGGATCAGCTACACCAAGCTTGGCAAAATCGAATAACATGTAAACAATCTGCCAGCAACATTTTGAAGCAAAAGTAGAGCTCGATTGACTCAAGCTATGGCACTTCATAATTATAAACAAAGGCATGGATGGATATAGCAAATACTCAAGTTCAAAATACCCTTACTGATCATTCTCAAATTATGCACAGATCTCTCTGAAACAACATGAACACATGGCATGAAAATAACAGCAGGCAGGGACTTGGTGAAATTACTAAGTCTCTGAAATCAGCAACATCAAGTGACCTAGTTTGCATGCTTGTGCTAGTCACCACAAAGACCACAAAAATACATGGCATAATTCTATGGAAAGGTAACATGGCATATTACAAAACTCATGTAGGACTCAACTTCATAATAGGTACACATCAATCATGGAAAAAATAACAAAAGTGCATGTTCAGATAAGATCCAGCAACTAACATCAACTAGCCCTCTTCTAACAGCATTTCGGGCATCAATATTGCCTCAAATGAAAATAATGCAATGTAATGAAATGATGTACTCTTTGGGACGAACAATCTGACATATCATACGCGCGAAACGGAGCTACAGATGCAAAGTTATGGCACGACGAACAAGTGACGATGATGTGAAAAACTTGAGGACTTGGAGAAATTTGAGGGGGAAAAGTCAACCCGTGGAACCCGCTGGATCTGGCGCGGGCTCGGGCTCGAGGCGGGCCGCGGATCCACCGAAGAGGAGGGAGGCGTGCGGCGACGGCGCTCCGCGGCGGCGACGCGACGGGAGAGGCGGCGGCGCGCGGCCGGCGCGGGCGCGGGGTGGCGGCGATGCGCGGAGGCGAGCAGGCGAGCGGGCGACGGCGCCGGAGCGCTGGGCTCGGGGCGGCAGTGAGCGGGCGCCGGCGGGCGGAGCGTTGGGCGCGCGGGCGACGGATTCGGGCCCCGCGGGCCTAGCACGGGCCCCGCGAGCCTCGGCGGCGGCGGCGGCGGCGGACCAATGGGGGAGCTGCACGTGGCGGCGGCGGGACGACCCGGACGTGTCCGGCCCGAATCGGACGCGTCCGGCGGCGGCGGGGGAAGAATTTTAGGGTTAGGGGAGAGATTGATCCGCAAATGGAGGAGGGGGAGGCCTTTTTATTGGCAGGAGGAGCTAGGAGGCTCCAAATGGAGAGCGGTTTTCGGCCACGCGATCGTGATCGAACTACGGAGGACATGGGAGTGTCTTAGATGGGTTATTGGGCTGTTTTGAAGGGGTCTTGGGCTGAAACACACACGAGGCCTTCACGGTTACCCGGTTAACCGTTGGAGTACCAAACGAACTCCGATTGACCCAAAACTTAACAGGCGGTCTACCGTTGCTATACTAGGGCCGCATGACAAACCTTGGTCCACTCCGAGAATGTTTAATACCCGCTCACGAAGAAATGTAAAAGGGGACGCCGGGGAAGATAGGAGCGCTGGATTGCAAAACGGACAACGGGGAAAATGCTCGGATTTATGAGACGAACACGTATGCGAATGCGATGCACATGATGACATGATATGAAATGCATGACATGAACAAAATACAAAATGAAGGGAAACCCAACCACGGAGGAAATATCATAACACATAGCCGAAAATGGCAAGAGTTGGATTACAAATATGGCAAGTTACATCCGGGGCGTTACACTACGACGACTGGGAGGAGTGTCGGAGACAGGTTCACCGATTCAGCGGTAACAGTTACAAAGGGTACACCACTAGGGCCGAGGCCGAATCTAGATACGCCCGCTATCTAGCGGGAGAGGGGAGGGAGCGTTGGAAGAACCGGATGAAGACGAGTTTCATCGTGATGATGCTCATCGTGATGACCGCAGCTCTCTTCTATGTGATGGTAGTTTAGATGATCGATATCGACTTGTAATGTGAAGACAAACTCACTACTCGCGGTCTCGAGACTTGTAATATAATGTTCTATCTTTGTTCAGTCTTTTCAATTCGGAGACTAATATGATGAATTGTATTCAGAGACTAATCTTCTATTGTATTCGATGAATCTGTTGTTGATGTGTGCTGTCTATATTTTGTCCAATTATACATTTTGTAACCTGTGCAAAAAAACAGAAAATTAAAAAATTAAGAAAACCTAATATTCATACTAATGGCGCATCACATCACAGTGCGCCATTAGTATGCCAGAGGATACTAATGGCGCATCTTTAAGCAGTGCGCCATTAGTATGCCGAGGTTACTAATGGCGCATCCTGTTGTCGTGCGCCATTAGTATGCCAAAGCACCTGGCTATACATGGCCCCTGGGAGGCATACTAATGGCGCACCGTGCCCTATACTAATGGCGCACCGGTGGTGCGCCATTAGTATACCAGATACTAATGGCGCACCAGTGGTGTGCCATTAGTAAATATTACTAATGGCGTGCTAGTAATGGCGCACCACTAATGCGCCATTAATGGCCAAATTAGGTGCGCCATTAGTAGCCCTTTTTCTAGTAGTGCCGGGAAGAAGCCAACCCAAGGGAAAGGTCACGCTGCCCGTGACTTTTGGAAGCGACCTGAACTTCAGGACGGAAATGATCGTGTTTGATGTTGCCAAGATCCCCTTGCCCTACAACGGGATCCTTGGCCGCCCAGCGCTGGCCAAGTTCATGGCGGCAGCACACTACACCTACAACACCCTAAAGATGCCAGGACTTGTGACGATCATCAACATCCCCTCCGATAAGAAAGATGCGCTGATTTGCGCTCACCAACTATACCAGCAAGCAGTTGCAGCAGCCACCGCCACTAGGGCACTTGCTCCTGCCGCTGGGACCTAGGGGGGGAAGAAGAAGAAGAAGTCCGGTGAGACCTCGGACACCCACTCTGGCAAGCGCACCTCTTCGGGGTGTAGCGCTGCCGTTGAGGACGTGCCAGAGAGCTCCACCGGCGGAAACAAGAAGTCTAGGGCCACACCGCGGGGAACCAAGAAGGTTTCCGTCAATGAGGATGGCACGGGAGGAGCTTTTACCATAAGCTCCACCCTTGACGGCAAATAGGAAGACGCGCTCGTCACCTTCCTGCTTGCGAATGTCGATGTGTTTGCATGGCAAGCTTCCGACATCCCCGGCGTTCCTAGGGAGGTGATTAAGCACCACCTTGCTGTCTGTCCTCATGCGCGGCCCGTGAAGTAGAAGGTCAGGAAGCAAGCTTTGGAACGGCAAGAGTTCATCACAGAAGAAATCTAGAAACTGGAGGCAGCGGGTTTGGTAAGAGGAGTGCTCCATCCGACGTGGTTGGCCAATCCGGTCATGGTGCGCAAGGCAAATGGGAAGTGGAGGCTGTGTATTTATTACACAGATATCAATAAGGCTTGTCCTAAAGACCATTTCCCGTTGCCACGCATCGACCAGATTGTTGACTCCACAGCTGGGTGTGATCTGTTGTCATTCCTCGATGCCTACTCCGGCTACCACCAGATCTTCATGACAAGAGAAGACGAAGAGAAAATAGCATTCATCACCCCATGTGGTATGTATTGTTTCATGCGGATGCCTTTCGGGTTGAAGAGTGCTGGTTCGACATTTGCGAGGGCGGTCCAGATTGGTTTTGAACCCCAGCTCCATAGAAATATGGAGGCTTATATGGACGACATAGTGGTCAAAACCAAGGACAGGGCAACCCTCATACCAGATTTGCAAGAGATGTTTGCCAACCTGCGCAAGATCAATCTCAAGCTGAACCCTGAGAAGTGCGTCTTCGGCGTCCCGTCCGGCAAACTTCTCGGGTTCTTTGTGTCACAGCGTGGGATAGAGGCCAACCCGGACAACATCACAACTATAGAGCAGATTGAAGCACCCAAGCGAATCAAGGATGTGCGTCGGCTTGCTGGTTGCGTCGCCGCCATGGGCAGGTTTATTTCCAAGTCTGCCGAGCGCGCCCTTCCCTTTTTCAAGATCCTGAAAAAGGTGGGCCAGATGGAGTGGACGCCAGAAGCCGAGGCAGCATTACAAGATTTGACGAAATACCTCTCTTCCGCGCCAGTACTAGTTGCGCCTAGGCCACAGGAGCCGTTGCTGCTATACCTGGCGGCAATGAACCAGGTGGTCAGTGCCGCACTAGTGGCCCAGAGAGAGGTTGACGACGAGGTAATGGCAGCAACAGAGCCCGACACCACAGATGCGTAGACGACACAACCATTCAAAGTGCCGCCGAAGAAGAAAATGATGCAGCACCCGGTCTACTTTGTTAGCTCTCTCCTGCAGGGGGCTAGATCAAGGTATTCTGGTGTGCAAAAATTGCTCTTCGGCCTTCTTATGGCCTCGAGGAAGCTGCGTCACTACTTCCAGGCACACGAGATCACTGTCGTCACTCGCCTCCCTCTGCAACGGATATTGTACAATCCAGATGCAACGGGGAGGATTGTGGAATGGGAGCTGTCCAGCTTTGGCCTCAAGTTTGAAAGTACTTCGACGATCTAGAGCCGGGTCATGGCGGAGTTCATCGTAGAGTGGACCGCAACACCTGACGAAGAAGCCCAAGAGACTGCTCTCCCCGGCAAAGAGGCAAGTTGCAATTGGGTCATGTACTTTGATGGAGCTTTCTCCCTACAAGGTGCCGGGGCTGGCGTACTGCTTGTCGCCCCCACCGGAGAGCACCTCAAGTACGTGATCCAGATGCACTTCCCCAGGGAGGTGTCGACAAACAATACGTCAGAGTACGAAGGGTTGCTTGCCGGTCTTAGGATCGCGGCGGACCTCGGAATCAAGAAGCTCATCGTCAGGGGCAACTCGCAGCTTGTCGTCAAGCAAGTCAACAAGGACTACCAGAGCCCGTTGATGAAGTGAGAAAGCTGGAAGAGCATTTCGACGGTATACAGGCTGAATACGTTCCCCGAGCGTAGAACGACATCGCCGATTACCTGTCAAAACACGCTGCCCTCAAGCTACCTGTGGAACCAGGTACCTTTGTGCTCCAGCTAACTCAGCCATCCGTTGATCCATCAACAGAGTAGAACAAAAGGAGGAAATCAGGGCCCGGCAAGTACTTTCCCGCTGAGCTCCCCGGAGCCGCCGGCAAGGATGTTGCCAGGGGCGCTGAGCCCGCCACAGGACGGCTCGCTCCGGCGGAGCGTCAAGCTCTTGCCGTCAAAACAGCCGCCCCAATAGCGGAGGAAATGCCTTTAGTCCTCGCCGTCGAGCCTCAGGCTCTGACGTGGGCACAACATACCGTCCGATTCCTCCAAACAGGGGAACTTCCTGAGGAGCAGGAAGAAGCGGAAAAAGTAGCCCGTCGCCCTACCATGTACCAGTTCGTCGATGACGTCCTGTACAGGAAGAGGCTGAACGGTGTGAAATTGAAGTGCATCCCTCGTGAGGAAGGACTGGAGCTGTTGGCAGAGATACACGGAGGCATATGTGGATCCCACATCGGGTCAAGGGCCCTTGCCGGCAAGGCATTTCGGCAGGGTTTCTTCTGGCCCACCGCCCTCCAGGATGCGACGACACTAGTCACCAGGTGTGAAGCGTGTCAGTTCCATTCAAACACCCAGTCCGAAATAGAAGGGTGCATTATCGCCAAACACCCGGGTTAAACACCAAAAAGCAAAAACCCTCTACAGGGCATGGAACCATACTGGAAGGATGGCTTAATGGACCCTGCAAAATTCACAGTACAGAGGGCACCACACCAACTCACAGCCTTAGAGCATGTTGGATACTTTGGCAGGTGGCCAAAATCGGCGAAGATCTTCTGATTCCAGAAGCCATAGAAAGCCACCCCAGGGATACCAGTATGGTATTAACAGTCTTCAAGACTTCCGCATCAAATAATATGCGAAAAAGAACACTCCGTAGCCTTGCCAAAGTCTACCAAGTAGCAACAATAAACCCATGGAGTGACACGGCTATTACTTTTAATGCCAGTGATGAACCTAAATTCAGAACAGCCAAAGCACCAGCCGCATTGGTCCTCAGTCCAATAGTGGACGGCTTTCGCCTTACCAAGGTACTCATGGATGGCGGCAGCGGATTGAACCTCATTTATGAGGAAACCCTTCAAAAAATGGAAATAGACTGGAACCGCATTGAGCAAAGCAGCACAACCTTTAGAGGAATAATCCCTAGTCGGGAAGCGCGCTGTACAGGAAAAATCACACTAGATGTGGTGTTCGGCACGCCGGATAATTACAGGTCCGAAGAGGTCACGTTCCAAGTGGCCCTGTTCAGTAGCAGATACCACGCTCTGCTAGAGCGGGAAGCATTTACAATCTTCCAGGCAATACCCCATTACGGGTACATGAAGCTCAAGATTCCCGGGCCTAACAGAATCATCACTCTCGCTAGTGATCCAGACACAACACTCCGCGCCGAAAACAAGACATCCGCATTGGCCCTCGAGGCACTATCAGAAGCCCTAGCGGCTGAGGAACTGACTGCGCTGCGCTCCACGGTGGATAGGGACGATGTGATACTCGACAAGAGATCCAAGTCCACCTCCTTTTAACCGGCGGACGAAATAGTCAAATTCCAGGTCCATCCAACAGACCACAATAAAGCAGCTTCCATCGGGGCACAATTAATCCCTGACGTAGACGCCGCACTGCGCGAGTTCCTACGTGAGAACTGGGACATTTTCGCCTGGCACCCTTTAGACATGCCAGGAATCCCACGCTGGCTGACCGAACACAGTTTAAATATCCTAAAAGGATTTAAGCCAGTCAAACAGGCTCTTCGGCGTTTTTCCGAACCTAAGAGACAGGCCATGGGAGAGGAACTAGCCAAGCTATTGGAGGCCGGATTCATCAGAGATATAAAACATCCGGACTGGCTAGCAAACCTGGTGATGGTACCAAAGAAGGACAAATCCTAGCGCCTGTGTGTTGATTTTAAAGACCTTAACAAGGCTTGCCCAAAGGATCCCTTCCCCCTCCCCTGCATCGATCAAATTATCGACGCTACCGCAGGACACGATTCGTTGTGTTTCCTCGACGCATACTCCGGCTACCATCAAATCAAGATGGCAGAGTCAGACCCAGCTGCAACGGCATTCATCACGCCATACGACCCATTCTGCTTCAACACAATGCCCTTTGGGCTCAAAAACGCCGGCGCAACATATCAGCGCATGATTCAGACATGTCTGGCAAACCAGATCGGCAAAACAGTGGAGGCATACGTATACGACGTGGTCGTTAGAACAAGACATGTCAAATCTCTAGTAGACGACTTGAGGCTCACATTCGATAACCTCCGAACATACGACATCATGCTCAACCCGGAAAAATGCGTTTTCGGCGTACTAGCCTGAAATCTCTTGGGCTTCATTGTATCCGGTAGAGGAATTGAAGCAAATCTAGCCAAGATCCGAGCTCTGTCGCAACTGGATATCCCAAAGGAACTTAAACAAATACAAAAATTAACCGGATGCTTGGCGGCTCTAAGCCGCTTTATCTCCCGCTTGGGAGAAAAGGCACTACCCCTTTACCGTCTCCTTCGGCGCACCGAACACTTCGAGTGGACGGATGCAGCCATGGCCGGACTCGACGAAATAAAAGCCATATTGGCAACAAACCCAGTCCTGGCCGCGCCAAACATTGGCGAACCAATGCTATTATACATTGCAGCAACCAATCAGGTTGTAAGCGCAGTGCTCGTTGTCGAACGAGAAATGGATGGACACGAATTCCCCCTTCAAAAGCCGGTCTATTATGTGTCCACTGTCCTTACTCCATGCAAGTCACGATACCCGCATTATCAAAAGATTGCGTACGCGGTATTTATGGCATCCCGGAAGCTGCGACACTACTTTCAAGAGTGTTCAATAACAGTAGCCTCGGAAGTGCCACTTAACGATATTATGAACAACCGCGACTGTTGGATCACGGGTTCCGGCAGACCCTTAAGGTTCAAACTCTGGGGTGCACGCAGAGATCGTGCCCTCTACTTCTCCGTCTCGTAAGGATCTAACTACTGCAAGAACAACACAAGAGACACAGAGTTTATACTAGTTCGGGCCATCGTTGTGGTGTAATACCCTACTCTAGTTTGTGGTGGGTGGATTGCCTCTTGGGCTGATGATGAAGAACAGTACAAGGAAGAACAACCTCGTGAGGGCCTGTTCTTGGCTAGGGGATGAACTGCTAGGGGGAGTTCGATCGCCCTTCTCTCTCTGAGTGCGTTGCTACGTTCTAGCTGGTTTCTTGGTACTCGATCAGATGCCTCTACCCTGGGGGTGGCTAGTCCTATTTATAGGCAAAGGCCCTGGGCCTCTTCCCGAATATTGAGCGGGAAGGGCGCCAACAATTGGCCAATTTGAAGGGGAACATCTGGTACACTTATCCTGACTAAAGTTGGTCTTCGCCTGCCAAAGGCCCTGTGGTGACGCCGTCCTGGGCTCCATGGTGACCTCCTTCCCACCGTTGGACTTGTCTTGGTCTCGTTGCACCGAAATGGGTGCCTTTGCTTGATCCTCTCGCCTGCGCTTGCCCCCTTTGCACCAAAGAGGAAAGGGAGACGCTGCGCGGGCTGGCGCCCGCCTGGTACCCTTGGTCGTCATGGCTTGCGTCATGGGCACCTCGTGAGGTACCCGCCTTGATCTCTCCGCCTCCTCGCGAGCCAGCCTAAGGAGGCCATGCTTGAGGAAGTGCCGTGTCGTCCGCCTCGCGAGGCTTGGCCCCTCGCGAGGGTCTTGAGCCTTGTGTTGATGAAGATGGGCCACGCTGGGCCCCCATTTGAGCCATGCCGCAGGCCGCAGGCAGACAAGTCTGTGGACCCCTGTTCCCAGAACGCCGACAGTAGCCCCCGGGCCCAAGGCGCGCACGGACTTGGCCGTGCCGAGGGGCGAAAGGGCAAGGGCGAAGTGCCGCGGGCCCTAACAGCCCGCGGCCTTGGGCGCCGCGTGGCGGTTGATTGGACGTGGGCGTCTCCGCTTCCCCATGACGCCTCAATGATCGCGCGGATTGGACAAGTCCCTGCATGCAAATCGCGTCATGATTACCTGTGATCGTGGAGGCCGACGGTTGGCCTCCGCTGGCTATAAGTGCGGCACCGCGCGTGCCCTTCCAGTCCATCTCCCTTTGCTTTCTCCTTCGCCTTGATTCTTGCTCCGCCTTGCCGTGATGGCTCCGATTCGCCGGTTCTCTGTAGCGGAGAAGGGAAAAGCTCCGCAAGAGGGACCTGATTCGCTCCCGCCGAAGAAATGGCCTGCCTTGCGTGGCCGAGACGAGGAGGACCGCCTGGTGGTGCTGAGGCCTTAGTACGAGCGGCCTCCGCCGGGATTCCTGCTTCCCTGCGAGGAATCACATTGTGCCCCATAAGGGCTTGTAAGGCGGCTGTGATCCGTGTTGTTAATATGTAACCCTTGCTATGGATCTGTGTGAATCGCAAATTCCGTCATAGTTTGGTCTTCCCTTTCGCATCTCGCGAGGGCTTGGTGCTCTGCGTTGACAGGTCCCAGTCCCAAGGCGGCGTCAGCCGTCGCTGGTATGCCAGGCCGCGATGCCGTGGTCAAGGCCAGGAGGTGAGCGACCCGGGGTCCGGTAAGAGCCCCTGAGTCGCGATGCTCAGGAGGTCCCCTTTGGCGCCCAAGCAGCCGTCGCTTGGTGAGAAAGAGAAGCAACATCGCTAGTACGTAGTCGCTTTAGGTGCGGGGGTAGTGCCACGGTAGCCAACGCTTTGGATGGTGACTTATCTTGAGAATCAGGGATCGCCCCCAGCGCGTCGTCGGGTCCGGGGGGTAATTTGAACGGAGTTGCTTGACGAGGTCCTCGCATGCCCCTTCTCCCTCGCCTCTGCCCCGCTTTCTGCTCTATGTCCTCGGGTCCCGGCCCTCGAGCTGGTCTCAGCCGTCGCTGGTATGCCAGGTCGCGATGCCGTGGACAAGGCCAGAGGGTGAGGGCTGGAGAGCCAGTAGGAGCCCTGAGTCGCGATGCTCAGGCACCCCCCCTTTAACGTGCAAGCGGTTTGCGCGGGCGAGGGTGAAGGAAACGCCGTGAGGGCCTTGGCTAGCACAGCTTCCTCTAAGGATCCTGCAGATTCATTACAAAAAGAAGATGGGGCTGCCATGGCAGTTATCAGTCGATCGTTAGTCGCTCAAGAGCTCGTTGGTTGGAGTAGGTGAGGTGTACCAGGGCACCCGTGAGCCGGCGCGGGACTCATGAGGCCCTACCTCTTAGGCGGGTTGCGCCTGGCACTGGGCCGTATCTTGAGATGTGTTCCTGCAAAATCTGGTTAGATGCCGACACTCTACGTCCTCGGGTCCCGGCCCTCGAGCTTGTCTCAGCCGTCGCTGGTATGCCAGGTCGCGATGCCGTGGACAAGGCCAGAGGGTGAGGGCTGGAGAGCCAGTAAGAGCCCTGAGTCGCGATGCTCAGGCACCCCCCCTATAACGTGCAAGTGGTCGACATGAAGAAGAAAAGGTGCCGCGGACGGCATCGAGTAATCAAGCATGATGCATAATTGGAAATAAACGCGGAAGGGATACATGCCGCTGGGCCTAGCCCGAGTGGCCTAGGGATGATACAGCCCGAGGGGCGCCCCCAGCAAAGCTAGCGACTGAAAAGATAAAAAGGGATACATGCCACAGGGACAGACCCACGCGGCCTGGGAATGACGCAACCCTGGGAGGGCGCTCCCAGCTGGGAATGAGACTTGAAAGATGTCACCTGAAGATGTCGTCGGTGCAGTGGCGTTGGTGCAGCAGACTCGATGGGCTGCAGAAGCCAATCCTCACGAGCCCCCAGGCCCAGGGGCCTCGGGAGGCTCCGGGGGCACTGGTGGCTCCTTGTGAGCAGCCTCCATCTCCGCCAGGGCTGTGGAACACCTATCTTCTTGCGCCTCCAAGACGCTCCTCATGAGGCGCTGGTATGCTGCAGCCACGCTCGGCAGGCCATAAGGCATGCGAACATAGCTGTGGGGTGGTCCTCCGCAGCGCCCCACTTGTGAGGGCCAGAGGCGCTCTGCCATGGCGATCTGATTGAGCCCCGGTACATTGATGCAGATGCGCAGCCCACCATCCTCGCCTGGATGGGGAACCACAGCTGGTGGGCGAGGGCAACCTCTTATGATCCTTGACTCCTGTAGTTCTTGAATGGCCTTGCTAACAAACTCCTGCTGGTCTGACCTTCTTTCCCTGGCTTCCTTTCGAGGGAAACGTGCCTCGAAGCGCGCCTCCACATGGTGCCCAAGCGCCTCCCTCATGACCTTGGCTAGGTCGGTGGCCCTCCAGGTGAGAGCCCCCGAGCCCTGCCTGAGGAGGGCGTCGTGCGTGCTTTCCTATGCGATTGTAGGAGGATCCCCCTGGGCAGACGCGGGCCTTGAAGGGCCTGCCTCCTGAGGGGCTAAGCCTGATGTCGTCTTTTTCTTCTTGGGGGTGGTCTCAGGAAGCCTCCTGCTTCCGCGATCTAGGTCTGCTAGTGACGCGGCCTGAAAGGCTCGCTCCAGGGTACACACTGCATCCTTCTCTTGACATGTGTCGGATCACGGGTTCCGGCAGACCCTTAAGGTTCGAACTCTGGGGTGCGCACGGAGATCGTGCCCTCTACCTCTCCGTCTCGTAAGGATCTAACTACTGCAAGAACAACACAAGATGTTGGGGAACGTTGCAGAAAACAAAAATTTTCCTACGGTTTCACCAAGATCCATCTATGAGTTCATCTTGCAACGAGTGATCGGATGCATCTACATACCTTTGCAGATCGCGAGCGGAAGCGTTCAAAAGAACGGGGATGAGGTAGTCGTACACGACGTGATCCAAATCACCGGAGATCCTAGCACCGAACGGACGGCACCTCCGCGTTCAACACACGTACGGAGCGGATGACGTCTCCTCCTTCTTGATCCATCAAGGGGGAAGGAGAGGTTGATGAAGATCCAGCAGCACGACGGCATGGTGGTGGATGCAGGGAATCACAGCAGCAGGGCTTCGCCGTGCACCGCGAGAGGGAGAGGTGTAGCAGGGAGAGAGGGAGGCGCCAGGGTCAAGGGTGCGGCTGCCCCTCCCTCCCCCCTTTATATAGGTCCCCTGGGGGGGCGCCGGCCCCTGGATATCCCATCTCCAGAGGGGGCGGCGGCCAAGGGGGGTGGAGTGCCCCCCAAGGCAAGTGGGCGCCCCCCCACTGTAGGGTTCCAACCCTAGGCGCAGGGGTGGGCCTTGGGGGGCGCACCAGCCCACTAAGGGCTGGTCCCCCCTCCCACTTCAGCCCATGGGGCCCTTCGGGATGGGTGGCCCCACCCGGTGGACCCCCGGGACCCATCTGGTGGTCCCGGTACAATACCGGTGACCCCCAGATCACTCCCGATGGCCGAAACTGCACTTCCTATATATAATTCTTCACCTCCGGACTACTCCGAAACCCCTCGTGACGTCCGGGATCTCATCCGGGACTCCAAACAACATTCAGGTTACTGCATATACATATCTTCACAACCCTAGCGTCACCGAACCTTAAGTGTGTAGACCCTACGGGTTCGGGAGACAGGCAGACATGACCGAGACGGCTCTCGGGCAATAACCAACAGCGGGATCTGGATACCCATGTTGGCTCCCACATGCTCCACGATGATCTCATCGGATGAACCATGATGTCGAGGATTCAATTAATCCCGTATACAATTCCCTGTGTCAATCGGTATTTTACTTGCCCGAGATTTGATCGTCGGTATCCCAATACCTCGTTCAATCTCGTTACCGGCAAGTCACTTTACTCGTACCGTAATGCATGATCCCGTGATCAAACACTTTGATCACATTGAGCTCATTATGATGATGCATTACCGAGTGGGCCCGATGATACCTCTCCGTCATGCGGAGTGACAAATCCCAGTCTCGATCCGTGTCAACCCAACAGACACTTTCGGAGATACCCGTAGTATACCTTTATAGTCACCCAGTTACGTTGTGACGTTTGGCACACCCAAAGCACTCCTACGGTATTCGGGAGTTACACGATCTCATGGTCTAAGGAAATGATACTTGACATTGGAAAACTCTAGCAAACGAACTATACGATCTTGTGCTATGTTTAGGATTGGGTCTTGTCCATCACATCATTCTCCTAATGATGTGATCTCGTTATCAATGACATCCAATGTCCATAGTCAGGAAACCATGACTATCTGTTGATCAACGAGCTAGTCAACTAGAGGCTCACTAGGGACATGTTGGTGTCTATCATTCACACATGTATTACGATTTCCGGATAACACAATTATAGCATGAATAAAGACAATTAACATGAACAAGGAAATATAATAATAATGCTTTTATTATTGCCTCTAGGGCATATTTCCAACAGTCTCCCACTTGCACTAGAGTCAATAATCTAGTTACATTGTGATGAATCGAACACCCATGGAATTCTGGTGTTGATCATGTTTTGCTCTAGGGAGAGGTTTAGTCAACGGATCTGCTACATTCAGGTCCGTATGCACTTTACAAATATCTATGTCTCCATCTTGAACATTTTCACGAATGGAGTTGAAGCGACGCTTGATGTGCCTTGTCTTCTTGTGAAAGCTGGGCTCCTTGGCAAGTGCAATAGCCCCAGTGTTGTCATAGAAGAGTTTGATTGGCCCCGACGCATTGGGTATGACTCCGAGGTCGGTGATGAACTCCTTCACCCAAATTGCTTCATGTGCTGCCTCCGAGGCTGCCATGTACTCCGCTTCACATGTAGATCCCGCCACGACGCTCTGTTTGCAACTGCACCAGCTTACTGCCCCACCATTCAAAATATACACGTATACGGTTTGTGACTTAGAGTCATCCAGATCTGTGTCGAAGCTAGCGTCGATGTAACCCTTTACGACGAGCTCTTCGTCACCTCCATAAACGAGAAACATTTCCTTAGTCCTTTTCAGGTACTTCAGGATATTCTTGACCGCTGTCCAGTGTTCCTTGCCGGGATTACTTTGGTACCTTCCTATCAAACTTACGGCAAGGTTTACATCAGGTCTGGTACACAGCATGGCATACATAATAGAACCTATGGCTGAGGCATAGGGGATGACACTCATCTCTTCTATATCTTCTGCCGTGGTCGGACATTGAGCTGAGCTCAATTTCACACCTTGTAACACAGGTAAGAACCCCTTCTTAGATTGATCCATATTGAACTTCTTCAATATCTTATCAAGGTATGTGCTTTTGAAAGACCTATGAGGCGTCTTGATCTATCTCTATAGATCTTGATGCCTAATATATAAGCAGCTTCTCCAAGGTCCTTCATTGAAAAACTCTTATTCAAGTAGGCCTTAATGCTGTCCAAGAGTTCTATATCATTTCCCATCAAAAGTATGTCATCTACATATAATTACAGAGCTCCCACTCACTTTCTTGTAAACGCAGGCTTCTCCATAAGTCTGTGTAAACCCAAACGCTTTGATCATCTCATCAAAGCGAATGTTCCAACTCCGAGATGCTTGCACCAGCCCATAGATCGAGCGTTGGAACTTGCACACCTTGTCAGCATTCTTAGGATCGACAAAACCTTCCGGCTGCATCATATACAATTATTCCTTAAGGAAACCATTAAGGAATGCCATTTTGACGTCCATTTGCCATATCTCATAATCGTAGAATGCGGCAATTGCTAACATGATTCGGACGGACTTTAGCTTCGCTACCGTGAGAAATTCTCATCGTAGTCAACCCCTTGAACTTGTCGATAACCCTTAGCGACAAGTCGAGCTTTATAAATGGTCACATTACCATCCGCGTCTGTCTTCTTCTTAAAGATCCATTTATTTTCTATGGCTCGCCGCTCAACGGGCAAGTCCGTCAAAGTCCATACTTCGTTTTCATACATGGATCCTATCTCGGATTTCATGGCTTCCACCCATTTGTCGGAATCCGGGCCCTCCATTGCTTCTTAATAGTTCGAAGGTTCACCGTTGTCTAACAACATGATTTCCAAGACAGGGTTGCCGTACCACTCTGGTGCGGAACGTTTCCTTGTGGACCTACGAATTTCAGTAGGAGCTTGATCAGAAGCATCTTGATCATCATCATTAATTTCCTCTCCAGTCGATGCAGGCACCTCAGAAACGTTTTCTTGAGTTGCGCCATTTTCCGGTTCAAGAGGTAACACTTCATCAAGTTCTACTTTCCTCCCACTTACTTCTTTCGAGAGAAACTCCTTCTCTAGAAAGGATCCATTTTTGGCAACAAAGATCTTGCCTTCGGATCTGAGGTCGAAGGTATACCCAATAGTTTCTTTAGGGTATCCTATGAAGACGCATTTTTCCGACTTGGGTTCGAGCTTTTCAGGTTGAAGTTTCTTGACATAAGCATGGCATCCCCAAACTTTTAGAAACGACAGCCTAGGTTTCTTCCCAAACCATAATTCATACGGTGTCGTCTCAACGGATTTCGACGGAGCCCTATTTAAAGTGAATGCGGCAGTCTCTAAAGCATAGCCCCAAAAAGATAGCGATAAATCGGTAAGAGATATCATAGATCGCACCATATCTAATAGAGTGCGATTATGACGTTCGGACACACCATTACGCTGAGGTGTTCCAGGCGGCGTGAGTTGTGAAACTATTCCACATTTTCTTAAGTGTGTGCCAAATTCATGACTCAAGTATTCTCCTCCACGATCTGATCATAGAAACTTGATCTTTCTATCACGTTGATTTTCAACCTCACTCTGAAATTCCTTGAACTTTTCAAAGGTCTCAGACTTGTGTTTCATTAAGTAGATATACCCATATTTACTCAGATCATCAGTGAGGGTGAGAACATAACGATAGCCACCGCGAGCCTCAACACTCATTGGACCGCACACATCAGTATGTATGATTTCCAATAAGTTGGTTGCTCGCTCCATTGTTCCTGAGAACGGAGTCTTGGTCATTTTACCCATGAGGCATGGTTCGCACGTGTCAAATGATTCATAATCAAGAGACTCTAAAGTCCATCTGCATGGAGCTTCTTCATGCGTTTGACACCTATGTGACCAAGGCGGCAGTGCCACAAGTATGTGGGACTATTGTTATCAACTTTAACTCTTTTGGTATTCACACTATGAATATGTGTATCATCACGTACGAGATTCATTAAGAATAAACCATTAACCATCGGAGCATGACCATAAAACATATTACTCATATAAATAGAACAACCATTATTCTCGGATTTAAATGAGTAGCCATCTCGAATTAAACGAGATCCAGACACAATGTTCATGCTCAAACTTGGCACTAAATAACAATTATTGAGGTTTAAAACTAATCCCGTAGGTAAATGTAGAGGTAGCGTGCCGACGGCGATCACATCGACCTTGGAACCATTCCCGATGCGCATCGTCACCTCGTCCTTCGCCAGTCTCCGTTTATTCCGCCGCTCCTGCTTTGAGTTACAAATGTGAGCAACTGCACCGGTATCAAATACCCAAGAGCTACTACGAGTACTGGTAAGGTACACATCAATTACATGTATATCACATATACCTTTTGTTTTGCCGGCCTTCTTGTCCGCTAAGTATTTGGGGCAATTCCGCTTCCAGTGACCACTTCCCTTGCAATAAAACCACTCAGTCTCGGGCTTGGGTCCATTCTTTGGCTTCTTCCCGGCAGCTTGCTTGCCGGGCGCGGCAACTTCCTTGCCGTCCTTCTCGAAGTTCTTTTTACCCTTTCCCTTCTTGAACTTAGTGGTTTTATTCACCATCAACACTTGATGTTCCTTCTTGACTTCTACCTCTGCTGATTTCAGCATAGCAAATACCTCAGGAATGGTCTTTTCCATCCCCTGCATATTGAAGTTCATCACAAAGCTCTTGTAGCTTGGTGGAAGAGACTGGAGGATTCTGTCAATGACCGCATCGTCCGGGAGATTAACTCCCAGCTGAGTCAAGCAGTTATGTAACCCTGACATAGTGAGTATGTGCTCACTGACAGAACTATTTTCCTCCATCTTACAGCTGAAGAATTTGTCGGAGACTTCATATCTCTCGACCCGGGCATGAGCTTGGAAAACCATTTTCAGCTCTTCGAACATCTCAAATGCTCCATGTCTCTCAAAACACTTTTGGAGCCCCGGCTGTAAGCTATAAAGCATGCCGCACTGAACGAGGGAGTAATCATCGGAACGTGACTGTCAAGCGTTCATAACGTCTTGTTCTGCAGGGAGAACAGGTGCGTCACCCAGCGGTGCTCGTAGGACATAATCTTTCTTGGCAACTATGATGATGATCCTCAGGTTCCGGACCCAGTCCGTATAGTTGCTGCCATCGTCTTTCAGCTTGGTTTTCTCTAGGAACGCGTTGAAGTTGAGGACTACGTTGGCCATTTGATCTACAAGACATATTGTAAATTTTTTAGACTAAGTTCATGATAATAAAGTTCATCTAATCAAATTATTTAATGAACTCCCACTTAGATAGACATCCCTCTTCTAGTCATCTAAGTATAACATGATCCGAGTCAACTAGGCCATGTCCGATCATCACGTGAGACGGACTAGTCAACATCGGTGAACATCTTCATGTTGATCGTATCTTCTATACGACTCATGCTCGACCTTTCGGTCTTCTGTGTTCCGAGGCCATGTCTGTACATGCTAGGCTCGTCAAGTCAACCTAAGTGTTTGCATGTGTAAATCTGTCTTACACCCGTTGTATGTGAACGTTAGAATCTATCACACCCGATCATCACGTGGTGCTTCGAAACAACGAACTGTCGCAATGGTGCACAGTTAGGGGGAACACTTCTTGAAATTATTATGAGGGATCATCTTATCTACTACCGTCGTTCTAAGTAAACAAGATGCAAAACATGATAAACATCACATGCAATCATATAATAAACGTGACATGATATGGCCAATATCACATAGCTCCTTTGATCTCCATCTTGGGGCTCCATGATCATCTTTGTCACCGGCTTGACACCATGATCTCCATCATCATGATCTCCATCATCGTGTCTCCATGAAGTTGCTCGCCAACTATTACTTCTACTACTATGGCTAACGCGTTTAGCAATAAAGTAAAGTAATTTACATGGCGTTTCTCAATGACACGCAGGTCATACAAAAATAAAGACAACTCCTATGGATCCTGTCGGTTGTCATACTCATCGACATGCAAGTCGTGATTCCTATTACAATAGCATGAACATCTCATACATCAGATATAGATCATTCATCATTCATCTCAACTTTGGCCATATCATATCACAAAACACTTGCTGCAAAAACACGTTAGACGTCCTCTAATTGTTGTTGCAAGTTTTACGTGGCTGAATTAGGGATCTAGCAAGAAAGTTTTCTTACCTACGTGAAAGCCACAACGTGATTTTTCAACTTCTACTTACCCTTCATAAGGACCCTTTTCATCGAATCCGCTCCAACTAAAGTGGGAGAGACAGACACCCGCCAGCCACCTTATGCAACTAGTGCATGTTAGTCGGTGGAACCGGTCTCACGTAAGCGTACGTGTAAGGTTGGTCCGGGACGCTTCATCCCACAATACCGCTGAAGCAAGATAAGACTAGTAGCAGCAAGAAAGTTGACAAATCTACTCCCACAACAAATTGTGTTCTACTCGCGCAAGAAGAACTAAGCATAGACCTAGCTCATGATGCCACTGTTGGGGAACGTTGCAGAAAACAAAAAATTTCCTACGGTTTCACCAAGATCCATCTATGAGTTCATCTTGCAACGAGTGATCGGATGCATCTACATACCTTTGCAGATCGCAAGCGGAAGCGTTCAAAAGAACGGGGATGAGGTAGTCGTACACGATGTGATCCAAATCACCGGAGATCCTAGCACCGAACGGACGGCACCTCCGCGTTCAACACACGTACGGAGCGGATGACGTCTCCTCCTTCTTGATCCAGAAAAGGGGAAGGAGAGGTTGATGAAGATCCAGCAACACGACGGCGTGGTGGTGGATGCAGGGCGTCACAGCTGCAGGGCTTCGCCGTGCACTGCGAGAGGGAGAGGTGTAGCAGGGAGAGAGGGAGGCGCCAGGGTCAAGGGTGCGGCTGCCCCTCCCTCCCCCCTTTATATAGGCCCCCTGGGGGGGGGGCGCCTGCCCCTGGAGATCCCATCTCCAGAGGGGCGGCGGCCAAGGGGGGTGGAGTGCCCCCCAAGGCAAGTGGGCGCCCCCCCACCCTAGGGTTCCAACCCTAGGCGCAGGGGGTGGGCCTTGGGGGCGCACCAGCCCACTAAGGGCTGGTCCCCCTCCCACTTCAGCCCATGGGGCCCTCCGGGATGGGTGGCCCCACCCGGTGGACCCCCGGGACCCATCTGGTGGTCCCGGTACAATACCGGTGACCCCCAGATCACTCCCGATGGCTGAAACTGCACTTCCTATACAATTCTTCACTTCCGGACTACTCCGAAACCCCTCGTGACGTCCAGGATCTCATCCGGGACTCCGAACAACATTCGGGTTACTGCATATACATATCTTCACAACCCTAGCATCACCGAACCTTAAGTGTGTAGACCCTACGGGTTCGGGAGACAGGCAGACATGACCGAGACGGCTCTCGGGCAATAACCAACAGCGGGATCTGGATACCCATGTTGGCTCCCACATGCTCCACGATGATCTCATCGGATGAACCACGATGTCGAGGATTCAATTAATCCCGTATACAATTCCCTTTGTCAATCGGTATTTTACTTGCCCGAGATTTGATCGTCGGTATCCCAATACCTCGTTCAATCTTGTTACCGGCAAGTCACTTTACTCGTACCATAATGCATGATCCCGTGATCAAATACTTTGATCACATTGAGCTCATTATGATGATGCATTACCGAGTGGGCCCGGTGATACCTCTCCGTCATGCGGAGTGACAAATCCCAGTCTCGATCCGTGTCAACCCAACAGACACTTTCGGAGATACCCGTAGTATACCTTTATAGTCACCCAGTTACATTGTGACGTTTGGCACACCCAAAGCACTCCTACGGTATCCGGGAGTTACACGATCTCATGGTCTAAGGAAAGGATACTTGCCATTGGAAAACTCTAGCAAACGAACTATACGATCTTGTGCTATGTTTAGGATTGGGTCTTGTCCATCATATTATTCTCCTAATGATGTGATCTCGTTATCAATGACATCCAATGTCCATAGTCAGGAAACCATGACTATCTGTTGATCAACGAGCTAGTCAACTAGAGGCTCACTAGGGACATGTTGGTGTCTATCATTCACACATGTATTACGATTTCCGGATAACACAATTATAGCATGAATAAAGACAATTAACATGAACAAGGAAATATAATAATAATGCTTTTATTATTGCCTCTAGGGCATATTTCAACACAAGAGACATAGAGTTTATACTAGTTCGGGCCACCGTTGTGGTGTAATACCCTACTCTAGTTTGTGGTGGGTGGATTGCCTCTTGGGCTGATGATGAAGAACAATACAAGGAAGAACAACCTCGCGAGGGTCAGTTCTTGGCTAGGTGATGAACTGTTGGAGGAGTCCAATCGCCCTTCTCTCTCTCTTTGGATGCCCCTTTTCTGGCCGCCTCTACTCTGGGGGTGGCTAGTCCTATTTATAGGCAAAGGCCCTGGGCCTCTTCCCAAATATTGAGCGGGAAGGGCGCCAACAATTGGCCAATTTGAAGGGGAACAACTGGTACACTTATCCTGACTAAAGTTGGTCTTCGCCTGCCAAAGGCCCTGTGGTGACGCTGTCCTGGGCTCCATGGTGACCTCCTTCCCACCGTTGGACTGGTTTTGGTCTTGTTGCACCGAAATGGGTGCCTTTGCTTGATCCTCTCGCCTGCGCTTGCCCCCTTTGCACCAAAGAGGAAAGGGAGACGCTGCGCGTGCTGGCGCCCGCCTGGCACCCTTGGTCGTCATGGCTTGCATCATGGGCACCTCGTGAGGTACCCCGCCTTGATCTCTCCGCCTCCTCGCGAGCCAGCCTAAGGAGGTCGTGCTTGAGGAAGCGCCGTGTCGTCCGCCTCGCGAGGCTCGGCCCCTCGCGAGGGTCTTGAGCCTTGTGTTGATGAAGATGGGCCACGCTGGGCCCCCATTTGAGCCACGCCGCAGGCCGCAGGCAGGCAAGTCTGGGGATCCCCGTTCCCAGAACGCCGACAGTAGCCCCCGGGCCCAAGACGCGCATGGACTTGGCCGTGCCGAGGGGTTAAAGGGCAAGGGCGAAGCGCCGCGGGCCCTAACAGCCTGCGGCCTTGGGCGCCGCGTGGCGGTTGATTGGACGTAGGCGCTTTTGCAACTGCGCAAGTTATTAAAGGTGTGGCATCCGCTCGGGCCTTGCTCTTCTCCTTCGCTGCTCAGATCCCCTTTCTTGCGCTTCTCCTCCCTTCCTCCAAGCTTCCAGATCTGCTCCACCTGCTCGACCCAGGTAGCCATGGCGCCTCGCCGGGCCCCGGCCGAAGCTTGGTTCTCGCCTGCTTTGGACTCGCCTGCTTTGGACTCGCCCAACGTGTCGGAGGCGAGCCTCGCCCTACTGCACCGGATGGCTGCGGCGCAGGGCATTGACGGGGCGCAGATGTTCAAGGTCGGCTCCGATGCCCCTGAAGGCCAAGGGAGCACCTTCTATCCTTTCTTTGTGAGCTCCATTACAGCGGGCCTGGTGCCTCCTTTCTCTGAGTTCTTCCTCGTCGTCCTCCGCCATTACAACTTGCAAGCTTTGCATCTCCACCCCAACTCCGTCCTTCTCCTGGCGATCTTCGCCTACTACTGCGAGGCGCATGTGGGGGTGCAGCCTTCAGTGGCCTTGCTGCGCCACTACTTCTACCTCCGGACCTCCAAAGGTTCCCCTTCTGCGTGCGCGGGCTTCGTCGCGTGCGGCAGCTCCATGGCCATCTGGAATCCGGGGAAGAGGATCGAGGGCTTCCGGAGCAAGTGGGTGTTGGTTGACGCCGGGCGCGTCCACCCTCAGTTGGCCCTTCCCACGGAGCCGCCCGTGAGCTCGGGAGACTGGTGCCGAGCGGAGCTCACGGATTCCCGCGCGAAGTCGATGCTGGCGAAGATGGACGCCGATCTGAAGCCAACCAACATGGCGACGGCGAAGCTGACCGGGGCGTCGCTGCTGAGGGAGTTCCTGGAGCACCAGCTGGCTCCGCTTCGGCAGTACTCTCCCCCGATGTGGAGGCCTCACCCGAGCCCCGCAGCCGTGGGCGAAGAGGATGTGACTGCGGTTCTCCAATCCCTGGTTGGGGGCGAGGTAGCAAGGCTAGAGGGCGCGCCTTCGGCCCTGTTCCTCCGCGACGATTGGGAGCAAGCGGTGAAGTCCATGCCCGTCTTCAACGGGGACGGGCTCGTGCCCGTGGTGGCTCCCGAGGAGCTGGTGGATGTGTCTTCCGGTGACTCTAGCAGAGGAGCGGGCGAGGAGGTGCGGGAGGGAGGTCCCGACTCCGAGGCGACTGACGGAGAGTCTAGGGCTCCCCCGCTCCAGCGCAAGCCCCGCGCTCTCCGCCTTTCGCTGAGCGATGATGATGATGACGACGTGCTAGGCAGCGGGAGCTCACCCCCGGTCCCGAAGAACGGCAGGACTGGGTTGATTCCCCGCGGGTCCGCCCTAACTCCGGGGCGAACCGCCGACGCGCCTTCTGCTTCCGAGGTCGACCCTTCCAGCCGGCTCTCCGGCTTCAAGTTTGGCAGGAGACTGTTGGAGCTTTCTGGCGACGACCTGTAAGTGCTTGATCCTTGATGATTACTTCTCCTGAGCAAGCTGGCGCCCGCGGCAAAGAAGCTGAAGGGAGCTCATGGGGCCCCAGCTGTGGCGACACCTCCACCTGCAGGGGAGGGCGACCGCGACGCACGGGCTTCTCCTGCCCACTCGTCCTTGCGGGGCTTGGCTGATCTGGCTGGGGCCGCAGCCCCCATGGCTCGATCGATCCTAGAGGTGCCCTTGCTTGGTGCTGCTTCTACGGCTGGGGAGGCGCAGCAGACTCCGTCTTGGGATACTGCGTCCTCGCCGCCGCTACCTTCTCCTCCCGTTCCGCCTGCCGCTGGTTCCGCGACCCCTCCTGCTGCCTTGAAGCGCACTGATGCTTCTCCGCCTTCTTCTTCCATCTTGGAGAGGGCTGTTGCTGGACTGGACCGGCTGCGGCAGGATCTTCTAGGCGCTGACCCTCACCTGGTGGCCGGGCGCCTGGAGCTGGCCTCGGGGTGGATTCGCTCCGACGCCTCGATTCGGGCTGCGCTGGTTCAGGCCTGAACGGCCTATGACGGGGAGAGGGAGGCCACGCTCAAGGCGAAGGCTGCCCGTGACACGGCCCTGGGAGAGGTGGTTGGCATCCGCGGCCGCTGCAGGGAGCTGGAGGACGAGTTGCAAGGCCTGCGGGATCAGCTTGCAGAGGAGACCCGCCTTCGCCAAGAGCAGGAGAAGGGGGTGAAAGCTCGTGAGGCGGCGCTCGAGGACCGGGAGGCGAAGCTTAGGAAGCGCCGCAGCTACCTAGGCGCGTTGAAGAAGGAGCTGGAGACGACGAAGGCCGAGCTGGACGCCAAGGCCCGGGTCCTTGCCGAGGATCGCGTGGCCTTCGCAGACATGGAGAAGGATGCTCGTGCTTCACTGAAGACGCTTTACGAGAGTGGCCTGGATAGCCCGCTGGCTGGTGACGGGGACGGCCCTGCCAAACTGCTTCCCTTCTTGGTGAAGGCTCTTGGAGATGTCGCCCTTGGACTCGCCCCCACGGCCGAGGCCGAGGCGCGAGTCCTGTCTTCTGCCACGGTGACGCGGGTCTTCGCCCATGTCTACCTTCGCGATCCCAGTGCCGACCTCGACAGCCTGCTGGAGCCGGTGAGCGGCGAGGGCGCCGCTGCCGTTGTCGAGGCCATGAAGGGGCGTGCAGAGGCGCTGCTAGGGAAGTTCCGGGCCTTCAGCACCAAGCCGAAGCGAGGCGCTGCCGGCCCCACTACCTCACAAGGCGAAGCCACTCCACGCGACTCCGCTGCCGACAAGTGACTCCGCTGTTGTTCCTGTTCTTCTTTCGATTCCTGCACATGCACGACGCCTCGGGGAGGCATTTAAATATGCGTTTGGTACCAAGGCGACAGTATGGGTTGTAATATTTACTTTTAAGTTCCTTCAATTTTATGTTCCCATTCCCTACTTGCTTATGTTCTACGCCGGCAGAGCCCGGCCACGCGCATGCCTCACCCAGCATCAGCCCCGACCGGAAACCAGGACGGGACCAAAGGAATGAGGGGCCACGTGACAAGTTAGGCTCCTGAGTCGCGATGCTCAGGAGCCCCCCTTGGCGCACGAACAACAAGTAGGGAAGCGCGATGTAGGTGCGTTTTCTGTTCTACGTCTGCAGAGCCCGACCCCGCGCGTACCTCACCCAGCATAGCCTTTCGGAACTAAGGAGTGAGGGGCTATGGAGCTAGTTAGGCTCCTGAGTCGCGATGCTCAGGAGTCCCCCTTGACGCACGAACAACATGAGATGGAATGTAGGCGGGGCTACCGTTCTACGTCTGCAGAGCCCGACCCCGCGCGTACCTCACCCAGCATAGCCTTTCGGAACTAAGGAGTGAGGGGCTATGGAGCCAGTTAGGCTCCTGAGTCGCGATGCTCAGGAGTCCCCCTTGACGCGCAAACGGCCTTCATACCTTGGCTCCGCTCGGGGAGAGACGCGCGCTGAAACCAGGCCCGAGGGGCCTGGCTGGGGCGTACGGCTGAGCGTGACCCAGTCGTTGCCCCCGTGCCCAGCCCCCTCGCGTGGCGCTCCCGGGGGGAGGCGTTGCGATGAGGCCGGCCACTAAGCTCGGGGCTCCCTGAGGTTAATGCGGCCCGGAGGCCACCCTCAGTTGTTTATCACCAGCGCGGAGCATAGCGCTTTCGTATGTGTACGGGCATAGCCGCTCCTCGGCAGTGTCGTCAGCCAACGCGGAGCATGGTGCTTCCACTGGTACGTGGGAGGGGGCTCCCCTCCGGGAGGAGCCCCCGGGGCGTGTACAGCCCCACCCTGACACGTGGCTGGCACAGTAGAGCTAGGTGAGGTGTATCTGGGCACCCGTGAGCCAGCGCGGGACTCACGAGGCCCTACCTCTAGGAGGGTTGCGCCTGGCACTGGGCCGTATCTAGAGATGTGTTCCTGCAAAATCTGGTTAGATGCCGGCACTCTACGTCCTCGGGTCCCGGCCCTCGAGCTTGTCTCAGCCGTCGCTGGTATGCCAGGTCGCGATGCCGTGGACAAGGCCAGAGGGTGAGGGCTGGAGAGCCAGTAAGAGCCCTGAGTCGCGATGCTCAGGCACCCCCCCTTTAACGTGCAAGTGGTCGACATGAAGAAGAAAAGGTGCCGCGGACGGCATCGAGTAATCAAGCATGATGCATAATTGGAAATAAACGCGGAAGGGATACATGCCGCTGGGCCTAGCCCGAGTGGCCTGGCGATGATGCAGCCCGAGGGGCGCCCCCAGCAAAGCTAGCGACTGAAAAGATAAAAAGGGATACATGCCACAGGGACGGACCCACGCGGCCTGGGAATGACGCAACCTTGGGAGGGCGCTCCCAGCTGGGAATGAGACTTGAAAGATGTCACCTGAAGATGTCGTCGGTGCAGTGGCGTTGGTGCAGCAGACTCGGTGGGCTGCAGAAGCCGATCCTCACGAGCCCCCAGGCCCAGGGGCCTCGGGAGGCTCCGGGGGCACTGGTGGCTCATTGTGAGCATCCTTCATCTCCGCCAGGGCTGTGGAACGCCTGTCTTCTTGCGCCTCCAAGACGCTCCTCATGAGGCGCTGGTACGCCGCAGCCACGCTCAGCAGGTCATATGGCATGCGAACATAGCTATGCGGTGGTCCTCCGCAGCGCCCCACTTGTGAGGGCTAGAGGCGCTCTGCCGTGGCGATCTGATTGAGCCCTGGTACGTCGACGCAGACGCGCAGCCCACCATCCTCGCCTGGATGGGGAGCCACAGCTGGTGGGCGATGGCAACCTCTTATGATCCTTGACTCCTGTAGTTCTTGAATGGCCTTGCTAACAAACTCCTGCTGGTCTGACCTTCTTTCCCTGGCTTCCTTTCGAGGGAAACGTGCCTCGAAGCACGCCTCCACATGGTGCCCAAGCGCCTCCCTCGTGACCTTGGCTAGGTCGGTGGCCCTCCAGGTGTGAGCCCCCGAGCCCTACCTGAGGAGGGCGCCGGGCGCGCTTTCTTATGCGATTGAAGGAGGATCCCCCTCGGCAGACGCGGGCCTTGAAGGGCCTGCCTCCTGAGGGGCTGAGCCTGACGTCGTCTTTTTCTTCTTAGGGGTGGTCTCAGGAAGCCTCCTGCTTCCGCGATCTGGGTCTTCTAGTGACGCGGCCTGAAAGGCTCGCTCCAGGATACACACTGCATCCTTCTCTTGACATGGCACCGTGATGACGCCGCCGCTTCCAGGCATCTTGAGGACGTTGTAGCCGTGGTGAGTCACGGCCATGAACTTGGCCAGCGCCGGGTACCCGAGGATGGCGTTGTACGACAGGCGGATGTGGGTGACGTCAAAGTCAATGAGCTCGGTGCGGTAGTTGTTGCGGGCCCCGAAGGTGAATGGGAGGCATACCTGCCCGATCGGGACTATGGAACCATCGGTGACTCCGGAGAAGGGCTTGGTTGGCTGAAGCTGGTCATAGGGCACTTGGAGGCTGTTGAATGTTTCCACGGACAAGACATTGAGCCCTGCCCCTCCGTCGATGAGGGTCCTGGTGACCAGAACGTTGCTGATGACTGGGGAACAAAGCATTGGGAGGACTCCGGCCGTGGCCGCACACTTGATCTGGTCTGCTGAGCTGAACGTGATGGTGCAGGCCGACCACCTGAGGGGACGCGTTGCTTCGAGCTTGGGGAGAACTGCATTCACTTCGCGAGCAAACTGCTTGAAGATACACTGAGAGGCTGGGGCTTGAGCTCCGCCTAGGATGCAGGCGATGGCGCGAGGCTCCTGGAAGCCCCGGCCCCCTCGTCTTGGTGGCGGTCTTCATTCCTTCTTGGCTGAGGCGGCAACGGCGGCAGGCCTGGGTTGCCATGAGGGCGATCCTCACGAGGCTAATCCCTCCAGTCCCCCTCGCGAGGCGGGTCACGCCAGCGGTCCTCGCGAGGTTGGTCACGCCAGCCTTGACGTGGGCCACGATCTTCCCAGCGTCCCGGGTTCTTTCCTCCTCCTTGGCCGTATCCCCGGTCAGCACGGTCAGGGCGTCGGCCGACTCTTCCTTCTCGCACGGCGCGGAGTTCTTGGCATTCATTGGTGTTGTGGGTGTGGAGGTCGTGGTACACACAGTACCGGCTGCCCCTGGAGGATTCGGGCAGATCCTTGCCCCGCTTGGTGTCCGGCTCTGCCGGGAGCACGGCGGCCCCCTTGCCCTTCCCGTCCTTGGCCTTGGGCTTCTTCTCTTCTGGGTCTGCGGCAGGCAGCTCAGGGAGGGAGAGGCGTCCCTCCTCATCCCTGGCGCACTTGGTCGCCAGGTTGAACAGCTCCAGGGAGGTGCAGAGGTCTTCGTGCATCTCCACCTCCTCCTTCGTCTTGACATCGCGCACGCCATCGGAGAAGGCCGAAATGATGGCTTCTTCGGACACCTTGGGGATCTTGAGGCGCGCACTGTTGAAGCGCTGGATGTACTTTTGCAGGGTCTCCCCAGGTTGCTGCTTGATGCGGCGCATGTCGCTCACGGCGGGAGGCCGGTCGCGGGTACCTTGGAAGTTGGCGATGAAGCGAGTACGCATCTGGTTCCAGGAGGAGATCGTGCCTGGGGCTAGGTTCAGGAGCCAAGTGCGAGCACCTTCCTTCAGCGCCATGGGGAACCAGTTCGCCATGACCTTTTCGTCCCCGCTGGCAGCTTCAATTCCCAGCTCGTAGAGCTGGAGGAACTCTGTGGGATCAGTCGTGCCATCGTAGCGAGGGGGCAGGTCCGGCTTGAACTTGCCGGGCCATGCGACTCCGCGCAGCTCGGCGGTGTAGGCGTGGCAGCCAACAGTGGCCGCGGGAGGTTTTGGTTGAGGGAGAGCTTGGCCTTGCGGGTCCCTTGTGCCGCAGCTGGGAGCAGCGTGGGGTCTTGACGTGCCGGAGCTGGAGTGGGGTCTCGGCGAGCCGGCGCTAGGAGCGCCCGGGCGGCCTCTTGCGGTCGCGGGACTTCTTGGCAGCTCCGTTCCTGCTGGGCCGGCGCATGACGGAGCGGGTTCCGCCCAGGAGCTGCGCGCCTTGGGGCCATGGCATCTTCTTGGAAAGGAGGCGGCTGGAATGCCCCTGGGGCTTCATTGCCCACGCGGGGCGGGGTGCGGTGCAGCGGTGCGGAAGGCGCGGGAGAGCCCCTTGCGGCGCGGACGAGCTCGGCGACGTGGTCGAGCCACTCCTCGTAGACGTCGTCGACGGGGCGGTAGCGCAGGAGCTCGTTCGCCGCGATGAGCGCAGCTCGAGCCTCCAAGGGCGCGCGAAGCGCGTGCGACGAAGAACCGGCCGGGGTGAGCGACGGAGTGGCGGTGCGGCCATCTCGCCGCACGGACGGGTGCTGAGAGGATGCTTGCTGCTCGTTCCCCGCAGGGCCAGGGGCGGCGTTGACGGCGGGCGACGGGGAACGACGAGGACGCCCACCGACAGGGGCCGTCTGGACGACGCGGGAAGCGATGGCGGCCCGGCGCTCGGCCCGGGCCCGACGAGCGTCAGACATGGATGCGACGGTCGGAGGATAGCGGAGCGGCGGAAGACAGATTCCGGCGCACCCCTACCTGGCGCGCCAAATGTCGGATCACGGGTTCCGGCAGACCCTTAAGGTTCGAACTCTGGGGTACGCGCGGAGATCGTGCCTTCTACCTCTCCGTCTCGTAAGGATCTAACTACTGCAAGATCAACACAAGAGACACAGAGTTTATACTAGTTCGGGCCACCGTTGTGGTGTAATACCCTACTCTAGTTTGTGGTGGGTGGATTGCCTCTTGGGCTGATGATAAAGAACAGTACAAAAAAGAACAGCCTCACGAGGGTCAGTTCTTGGCTAGGGGATGAACTGTTGGAGGAGTCCAATCGCCCTTCTCTCTCTCTGGATGCCCCTTTTCTGGCCGCCTCTACTCTGGGGGTGGCTAGTCCTATTTATAGGCAAAGGCCCTGGGCCTCTTCCCAAATATTGAGCGGGAAGGGCGCCAACAATTGGCCAATTTGAAGGGGAACATCTGGTACACTTATCCTGACTACAGTTGGTCTTCGCCTGCCAAAGGCCCTGTGGTGACGCCGTCCTGGGCTCCATGGTGACCTCCTTCCCACCGTTGGACTGGTCTTGGTCTCGTTGCACCGAAATGGGTGCCTTTGCTTGATCCTCTCGCCCGCGCTTGCCCCCTTTGCACCAAAGAGGAAAGGGAGATGCTGCGCGGGTTGGCGCCCGCCTGGCACCCTTGGTCGTCATGGCTTGCGTCATGGGCATCTCGTGAGGTACCCCGCCTTGATCTCTCCGCCTCCTCGCGAGCCAGCCTAAGGAGGCCGTGCTTGAGGAAGCGCCGTGTTGTCCGCCTCGCGAGGCTTGGCCCCTCGCGAGGGTCTTGAGCCTTGTGTTGATGAAGATGGGCCACGCTGGGCCCCCATTTGAGCCACGCCGCACGCCGCAGGCAGGCAAGTCTGGGGACCCCCGTTCCCAGAACGCCGACAACATGGCACCATGATGACGCCGCCGCTTCCTGGCATCTTGAGGACGTTGTAGCCGTGGTGAGTCACGGCCATGAACTTGGCCAGCGCCGGGTACCCGAGGATGGCGTTGTACGGCAGGCGGATGTGGGCGACGTCAAAGTCGATGAGCTCGGTGCGGTAGTTGTTGCGGGCCCCGAAGGTGACTGGGAGGCGGACCTGCCCGATCGGGACTGTGGAACCATCGGACTCCAGAGAAGGGCTTGGTTGGCTGAAGCTGGTCATAGGGCACTTGGAGGCTGTTGAATGTTTCCACAGACAAGACATTGAGCCCTGCCCCTCCGTCGATGAGGGTCTTGGTGACCAGAACGTTGCTGATGACTGGGGAACAAAGCATTGGGAGGACTCCGGCCGTGGCCGCGCACTTGAGCTGGTCTGCTGAGCTGAACGTGATGGTGCAGACCGACCACCTGAGGGGACGCGTCGCTTCGAGCTTGGGGAGAACTGCATTCACTTCGAGAGCAAACTACTTGAAGATACGCTGAGAGGCTGGGGCTTGAGCTCCGCCTAGGATGCAGGCGATGGCGCGAGGCTCCTTGAAGCCCCCAGCCCCCTCGTCTTGGTGGCGGTCTTCATTCCTTCTTGGCTGAGGCGGCAACGGCGGCAGGCCTGGGTTGCCATGAGGGCGATCCTCACGAGGCTGATCCCTCCAATCCCCCTCGCGAGGCGGGTCACGCCAGCGGTCCTCGCGAGGTTGGTCACGCCAGCCTTGACGTGGGCCACGATCTTCCCAGCGTCCCGGGTTCCTTCCTCCTCCTCGGCCGTAGCCCCGGTCAGCATGGTCAGGGCGTCGGCCGACTCTTCCTTCTCGCATGGCGCGGAGTTCTTGGCATTCATTGGTGTTGTGGGTGTGGAGGTCGTGGTACACACAGTACCGGCTGCCCCTGGAGGATTCAGGCAGATCCTTGCCCCGCATGGTGTCCGGCTCTGCCGTGAGCACGGCGGCCCCCTTGCGCTTCACGTCCTTGGCCTTGGGCTTCTTCTCTTCTGGGTCTGCGGCAGGCAGCTCGAGGAGGGAGAGGCGTCCCTCCTCAGCCCTGGCGCACTTGGTCGCCAGGTTGAACAGCTCCAGGGAGGTGCAGAGGTCTTCGTGCATCGCCAACTCCTCCTTCATCTTGACGTCGCGCACGCCATCGGAGAAGGCCGAAATGATGGCTTCTTCGGACACCCTGGGGATCTTGAGGCGTACAATGTTGAAGCGCTGGATGTACTTTTGCAGGGTCTCCCCAGGTTGCTGCTTGATGCGGCGCATGTCGCTCACGGCGGGAGGCCGGTCGCGGGTACCTTGGAAGTTGGCGATGAAGCGAGTATGCATCTGGTCCCAGGAGGAGATCGTGCATGGGGCCAGGTTCAGAAGCCAAGTGCGAGCACCTTCCTTCAGCGCCATGGGGAACCAGTTCGACATGACCTTTTCGTCCCCGCTGGCAGCTTCGATTCCCAGCTCGTAGAGCTGGAGGAGCTCTGTGGGATCAGTCGTGCCATCGTAGCATGGGGGCAGGTCCGGCTTGAACTTGCCGGGCCATGCGACTCCGCGCAGCTCGGCGGTGTAGGCGCGGCAGCCAGCGGTGGCCGCGGGAGGTTTTGGTTGAGGGAGAGCTTGGCCTTGCGGGTCCCCTTGCGCCGCAGCTGGGAGCAGCGCGGGGTCTTGACGGGCCGGAGCTGGAGCGGGGTCTCGGCGAGCCGGGGCTGGGAGCGCCCGGACGGCCTCTTGCGGTCGTGGGACTTCTTGGCAGCTCCGTTCCTGCTGGGCCGGCGCATGACGGAGCGGGTTCTGCCCTGGAGCTGCGCGCCTTGGGGCCATGGCATCTTCTTGGAAAGGAGGCGGCTGGAATGCCCCCAGGGCTTCATTGCCCACGCGGGGCGGGCTGCGGCGCAGCGGTGCGGAAGGCGCGGGAGAGCCCCCTGCGGCGCGGACGAGCTCGGCGACATGGTCGAGCCGCTCCTCGTAGACATCGTCGACGGGGCGGTAGTGCAGGAGCTCGTTCGCCGTGATGAGCGTAGCTCGAGCCTCCAAGGGCGCGCGAAGCGCGTGCGACGAAGAACCGGCCGGGGTGAGCGATGGAGTGGCGGTGCGGCCATCTCACCGCACGGACGGGTGCTGAGAGGATGCTCGCTGCTCGTTCCCCGCCCGGCCGGTGGCGGCGTTGACGGTGGGCGACGGGGAACGACGAGGACGCCCATCGACGGGGGCCGTCTGGACAGCGCGGGAAGCGATGGCGGCCCGGCGCTCGGCGAGGGCCCGACGAGCGTCAGACATGAATGCGACCGTCGGAGGAGAGAGGAGTGGTGGAAGATAGATTCCGGCGCACCCCTACCTGGCGCGCCAAAATGTCGGATCACGGGTTCCGGCAGACCCTTAAGGTTCGAACTCTGGGGTGCGCGCGGAGATCTTGCCCACTACCTCTCCGTCTTGTAAGGATCTAACTACTGCAAGAACAACACAAGAGACACAGAGTTTATACTAGTTCGGGCCACCATTGTGGTGTAATACCCTACTCTAGTTTGTGGTGGGTGGATTGCCTCTTGGGCTGATGATGAAGAACAATACAAGGAAGAACAGCATCGTGAGGGCTTGTTCTTGGCTAGGGGATGAACTGCAAGGGGGAGTTCGATCGCCCTTCTCTCTTTGAGTGCGTTGCTACGTTCTAGCTGGTTTTTGGTACTCGATCAGATGCCTCTACCCTGGGGGTGGCTAGTCCTATTTATAGGCAAAGGCCCTGGGCCTCTTCCCGAATATTGAGCGGGAAGGGCGCCAACAATTGGCCAATTTGAAGGGGAACATCTAGTACACTTATCCTGACTAAAGTTGGTCTTCGCCTGCCAAAGGCCCTATGGTGACGCCGTCCTGGGCTCCATGGTGACCTCCTTCCCACCGTTGGACTGGTCTTGGTCTTGTTGCACCGAAATGGGTGCCTTTGCTTGATCCTCTCGCCTGCGCTTGCCCCCTTTGCACCAAAGAGGAAAGGGAGACGCTGCGCGGGCTGGCGCCCGCCTGGCACCCTTGGTCGTCATGGCTTGCATCATGGGCACCTCGTGAGGTACCCGCCTTGATCTCTCCGCCTCCTCGCGAGCCAGCCTAAGGAGGCCGTGCTTGAGGAAGCGCCGTGTCGTCCGCCTCGCGAGGCTTGGCCCCTCGCGAGGGTCTTGAGCCTTGTGTTGATGAAGATGGGCCACGCTGGGCCCCCATTTGAGCCACGCCGCAGGCCGCAGGCAGGCAAGTCTGGGGACCCCCATTCCCAGAACGCTGACAGCGACGCGACGGGCCGGATCGCAAAATGGGCCATTGAGCTCCTCCCGTTCGACATAACTTACAAGCCATGGCGAGCTATTAAGTCGCAAGTTTTGGCCGACTTCGTCGCAGAATGGACGGAAGCCGAACTCCCTAAAGAGTACGACACATATTCAAACTGGATCATGCACTTCGACGGCTCCAAAATGTTGGCCGGTCTAGGGGCTGGTGTCGTTTTGACGTCCTCCACAGGAGACACAGTTCAATACGTACTCCAGATAATGTACACGGACTCCAACAATGCAGCCGAATATGATGCCCTTTTACATGGTCTCTGGATGGCAGTATCTATGGGCATTCAACGCCTATAGGTGCGCGGGGACTCGACGCGATATCCCAAATAAATGGAGACTTTGATGCCAAGGATCCAAAAATGGCAGCTTACCGCAACGCCGTCTTAAAAATGTCAGCTCAGTTCGAGGGGCTCAAATTTCACCATATAGTCCGGGAAAATAATCAGGCGGCAGATGTCCTAGCACGCATTGGCGCAAAACGCGATGTAGTCCCCCCCCCCCCCAACATCTTCTTGGAAAGGTTGTTCAACCCATCCGTAGTATGGGAAGGGGAACCCGGCAATAACAGCCCGGACCCAGCCGCACTGCCCGACACCGAACACCCTGACATAATTGGAGGCTCTGCCAATGAAATGACACCTTCAGCCCACGTAATAATGGCCGTCATCGCCCAGTGGACAGAACCATTCCTAGCCTACCTAACTAGGCAGGAACTTCCCGAGGACCAAAACAAGGCACGCTGCATAGTGCGGCGATCTAAAGCCTACAAAGTCCATGAGGGAGAGCTTTATAAGAAAAGCACCACCGGAGTCCTTCAAAGGTGTATCTCCGAAGAGGAAGGGCGGAATCTTCTGGCAGAAATTCATGCTGGACTCGGCGGGCACCATGCTGCAGCCCGGGCCCTTGTAAGCAAGGCCTTCCGTACCATTTTTTATTGGCCGACGGCCCGTGCAGATGCTCAGGACTTAGTCCAACAATGCGTTGGTTGCCAGCTTTTTGCTAACCAAAGCCATATGCCACCCACCGCCCTCCAAACTATACCCATCACCTGGCCCTTCGCGGTCTGGGGGCTTGACATGGTTGGACCCCTTAAAGGAGGAACCCACAAGCAAAAATACCTAATGGTCATGGTGGATAAATTCACCAAATGGATAGAGGCCAAGCCTGTTAAGACGGCCGAATCCGGACTAGTGATAGACTTCATATCTAGGGTCGTACACCGTTACGGCGTCCCGCACAGCATCATCACGGATAACGGCACGAACTTTACGGCCGACGAGGTCAAACTCTGGTGCAAAAACATGGGCATCAAGCTCGATTATGCTTCAGTCTATTACCCAAAAACTAACGATCAAGTCGAGCGAGCAAATGGTCTAATCATGAGCGGCATCAAACCCAGATTAGTGCGGTCCCTCAAGGAATCTAGCACGCACTGGGTAGAGGAGCTCGACTCCATACTCTGGGGGCTGCGGACCATGCCGAATTGCACCACCGGATACACACCATTCTTCTTGGTGTACGGCGCAGAGGCAGTTTTGCCCTGCGACATAATTCATGACTCACCTCGAGTGCGCATGTACGAAGAGAGAGAGGCCGAACTCGATCGGCAGGACAGTTTGGGCGCCTTGGAGGAGGAGCGTGACGTGGCAAAAGCCCGCTCCGCATACTATCAACCGTAGGCTCGAAGATACCAAAGCAGAGAAGTACGGGCCAAAACTTACAATGTTGGCGAATTAGTTCTACGCCTGCCGGACAAGAAAAAGGACAAAATCAAGCCCAAATGGGAAGGTCCCTTTATTATTGACCAAGTCCTGACGGGTGGAGCGTACCGTCTGCGAGATGCATCGGATAACTGACTCGAGCCGAACCCATGGAATGCAGCCCGTCTCCGAAGATTCTACGCCTAGCGCCGGACTCTGTGTTCATCTCCTTCCTTTGTCCATTTTTTATACACTGGCTGTCTTATATTTCTCTCCTTCTCCCCTCTTTTTTCTCTTATAGCCTTTAATGGCTCATTCATGCCTTATCCGCACACAACCGACGTGCTATTCGCGCTTATTATACCCGGGGGCTTCTTTAGCAGAAGCTTATTTATACGGGCTTCATGCCCAACACATGTGTCACACTTCCGCATGTACCTTTTATTCACCATTATATGCATCAATATGACTTAAGTTTTGGCCAAGCTGGGTTGCCTGGCTCCTGTGCTTACCCCTACGTTCCCGATTGTTCGGCTAGGAGGTAAAGGGAGCACCTCTGCGATTGTTACTGCCGGGTCAGCCGGATGTGTACCTCAGACTGGGTGAAGCCGAAAGCTAGCGTTCTTAAGGGAATATTCGGTCGGTGAACTAAAAGATGATTTTTTCACTTATTTATTTACCCACCCCCAGATGTTTTTCTGCCTTTTCTCGCAGTCCGGACATGCACTTTAGGGCATGCCTCCCAGGGAAAGGAACCCCTAACGGAACTATTCTCCCTGGAAGATGTTTCTTACTAACCATGTAATATAACATAACTAGTTGGGCACTTGTCTGTTCAAGCACTAATGACCCCTACGCCTAGTCTCCAAGCATGCCACGGTTCTTACATAACCGAGAGGGTATTCGGACACACTCCGGACTATCGGGTCCCGAGGTTGAAGCAAAAAGGTATGCCATGACAAACGATCTACAATCCGGCTAGAAGGCATTATACATGTCATTTTAAATTACAAAGTCAATTTGACTGGTTATACTCCTCCTCAATACCATCCAACAGGCTGTCTAGTTTACAGTCCTGTTGGGAATATTTTGCGGCCAATTCTACTTGGCCGTACACTAAACTGACAGGGATCTCCTTCCCATCGGGATCCACAGGTCCGACCTCGGCCATGTGGTTTGGGTCAGCCTTCGTGTACCGCGTCTTCACCATAGCCCAGGCCTCCCCGGCGTCTTGACGGCAGGCTGATATCTTCCACAATCGGAAGCGCCGCCGCGCACCCTTTAGCTTGTCCGCAAGCTCTCCAAGGCCTTCGGGCATGGAGATGGATGGCCACAAGGCCTGAACGACGCCTTGCATCACCTGCCGAACCCGTTCGTGCAGTTGGGATAGCTCGGGAAGAAGGTCACCCATAGAACCGGGAATTTCCTCTGCGGGACGACCTTTTAGCATACCTACAGACATAACTCTGTCAGTCGACTTCCTCGCCGAACTCTTTTTTCAAAGTTCGTTTAAGGACTTACTAAATATGCTGCGTCGAAGCCGTTGATTCTCCTTAACGGAGTCCGACAGCTGGGCACGAACATCCTTCAGTTCAATGCCCAGCTTGGTGTTGGCATCTTGAAGGTCGTTCTTCTCCCGCCTCACCTTTGTCAGCACACTCTCACCAGCCTTTAGCTGGCGTAGGAGTTGTTGCATATCCGGATTTAATCCGGCGCCATCTGCAATTTCATTTGTCAGATTTTCACCCATGCCGCACTTCACAAAATACTTATCTTTCGAAGCGTATATTACCAGAGGGGGTCTCCTTGGGCTCCCATGTCGTGGCTAGTGCGGCCTCAAGTTGGGCCTTGCGCTCTTCCAGCTCCTGGGACAGCAGGGTATTCTTTTCTGTAAGAACCTACATAACAAATGATCGTTAAATCAGTTATTCTAACTGTTTCAAGTCTCGGGGGCTACTGGTATATATATAATTACCAAAATTTTCTTACCCGTATGTCTTTTACATATTGCTCCATGGCTCTGGCTAGACCATTTTGAGCGGCACGGAGGTACGCATGTCCCGAATTGAAGGCGTCCAATGCCTCTTGGGAGAACAAAGCGTCGTGAAGAACTGTCCGGCGACGTCTGTGGTTCATGGCACTCTCCACCTCGGAATTGGTGGCAGACGGCCTGTCCGCATCCTCTATCGGAGGAGTGTCCGGTGCGCGCCTCGTGTTCGCCTCCGCTTCCGGACCAGGCTTTGGAGCCTGGCTGGTGGAGGCGCGATTGGCAACCTCTCCGGATATAGTCCGGTGAGGTCTCTTTGTCCTGAGGAGAGCACGGGCGTTGATATGCCTTGAAGGAATAACACCTGGGAATAAGATGGCGCGCTATACCTTTGCGCCGGCGTCTCAGTACGGACCGCACTTCTTTTCAGCCCGCGGGGCCTTGCCACCCCTCGTTGGCTAGTCGACGCAGGCTTGGTCTCCCGTCTCAAGGACCTCCCCTGCAAAGCACGGTTGTTATACGACAATCAAAAACACGCGAGGATAGATCCCTTTTCAAAGTGCTGGGACTTCGGTCTCAGTTACCTGTGAGGCTGGGAGTATCCCCGGGTAATCGGCCGTAATGGCCACCAAGGCGTTGTGCTTGCTCAATTGACGGAACACCCCATCAATTAGCTCCACAGATAAGTCCGGGTCCTCTTGGGAGGCCGGGTCGAGGGACCGTCCTGGATCCTCGGGTTGTGGAGAAGGGCTGCTTATTTCTTTAACAGCCTGGCACAGTTCCTGCGTCGAAATCGTTAGACTGGATATTTAACAATGCTTGTATGACTTATTTATGTTTTAGAGTTGTGTTGTGATATCTTCCCGTGAGTCCCTGATCTTCATCGTACACGTTTGCATGCATGATTAGTGTACGATTGAATCGGGGGCGCCACAAGTTGGTATCAGAGCCGACTGCCTGTAGGAATCCCCCTACCACACTCCTTGGCCGAAGTCGAGTCTCGTCAATTGCAAAACTTTTACTAACATGGCTGTGTGGCTTACGGGCCCACGTCGCCATTTGGGTGGTATTAGGATCTTTTATTCCTCGCATTTACTCTGGGAATCTGATCTCTCTACCATTCAGGTTAAATGAATTTGCTAACTCTGACATTAGGATCTCGTGACCTCATCCACCCGGAGAGCCCCCTATTACAGAGGATCGCCAGCTGCAACAGAAGATTCCGAAGATACCCTCTGATCTTCTCTCAAGACTCTGTGCCTGTTGCTCTTGCAATCCCCCACTACCGATACATCCCTATGGATAAATACTTGCACGTGTTATTCTTACATTCATCCCCAGTTGGTCTTGTTATTACAAGATACCCTGAAATACTCGTCGTTGTTTCGACAATCCTTTGAGCTTACTACCTTGCTGTTCTTTGTCACCTGAATACCCCTACAGATAATTCTCGCACTTATCGAGTATTCGCTCACCCCCCAGTTGTTCATGTATTTCACAAAGGTCTTCGAAATACTATTCGATCCTCCAAAAATCCTTAGTAGCTTATTGCTCTACAATACTTGATTGCTTGCATGATGGATGTTTTCCATATGTCTGGCAATATTCGTTAGTATCCTTAGGCACCATCATTTTGATCCTTCTGATTCAACACGAGTGCGAATGCGCGCAATCATCGGTTGATCCTTTTAAATTAGCTTTCCGGCTCAGGTGTCATTCTGAACATGAGCTGGTTATCGACCAATCAAATTGCTGTCGATTGTACCCCTAAGGATATTCAATTTATCCATTCTGAATCAGACCGTTGGCTTCTGATCCCTTGATTTGGAAGTGATAATTCCTTTGCATTTGAGCTTTGAATTAGTCAGTTATTTCTATAATCCGATGCCCCTTTGTTCCTTCTTCCTCTGATAGAGTAACGATACTCGCATCAGCTCCGTTGTAGACCACAAGACCCCTTGTTGGATTATTGTCCGACAGTGTCCTTCATATTCAATAACCTTGTGAGTTTTCCTCAGATACATAATGCCTTTTGGTAAATTGTGTCTTTTGCCTTTGGAGACTTGTATCCTCTGCTTGTCAACTGTGCTCTACTTTCAAGCTTGTGCTAACTACTCCTATAGTTGTGGTATATGTTCCTAAGATTCCCCGATGGGTTGAACCTATGCCTTCCCTAATTTGTGTGACCCTGAAGGTTATGCGGGTTATACCCTACTGGCTTTTCGTCAGTTAAAATTTCAACGCTACAACTTAATGGAAAGTGAGAAGTGAACGAAAGGTTATGCATTGGAGAAGTGGGAGTCGACCTTGAACTTTGTGTTCATGCCCATGGACACGATGTAGATCTTATCATTAAAGCTTCTCTTAAATTAATTATTCCCTTGGTATAAGATCATCTTATATCTGGGATCTGGCCTTTTGCAATCGTGGTTCCGACCATGTTCTCCTTTAAATACCATTTCTCGGACAAGTTGAAGTTCTTGTCTTCTACATATCATTGCACACGTCCAACCTTTACTTTGATCTACTGTCATGTATTACACTCTGGTATCTCAAGAATATTATAGAACTGCATAACTTCTTATGGGTTCTTCATCAACTATTATTTCTCACCGATTCCAATTTTCCTGGGTTCTGGGTTGTCGTCAACCGAGGACACCGATAACTGAATCGAGCTCGCACCGCGATTAAAAAAAACTCTTGGTAACCTTCATTACTTACGAATTTGAACTCGATCACGTAAGTCCTAGCCTGCTTGGCTATATCATTATCATGCCGATTTTAACTGTGCTACCTGGTCCTTAATCCCGGAGCACAACTTTCGATGATGAGCTAAGCTTACGTCAATCTTCCTCGTCATATCAGTTCACCTTGAACAACAAGCTTGATTTCGAGTTTGTGTCTTACCCATGGTTCCAATAACCTTCCGCTTCATCATTCCTTTGACTTGATGTCGTCGCTGATTGATTTTGAAACCTCTCGACAAATGTGCCGTGAACATCATCAACCTTATGAGGTCTTCCAAGATATCTACCGAATTCTTGATGAGAGATAGCATCCTTTGCCCTCGATGATTTGGGTTATCATCGACAACATTATTGCATTCCCTCCAACACAAAACTTGTTCCTGTTTTGTGTTGTACCTTGAGTTCCTTGCTATCCAACTTATGTTATGTTCTACCGCGGAGTATTACCATCTTTGATGTCAAGAATGTTGTGAGGATTGCTCCACCTCTTAAGAATTCTTGCTATAATTATACTTCTCACCATCACCATTCTTTCTTGGTCCTCATGTCGATTCCAACCGGGGTACCCACTAATGAACGGTGTTGTTTGGATTATGCATTTCTAGCAACCCTATTGCTTTGAAGTTAATGATCGATAATTCATTCTTAGCCTATCGGTTGCTGAACCACCATTCTAACATTGATCATGCTACTATAAGCCCATATTTCGGGTGCACTTTTCAACCAATTTTTAATTGTGTATGTTTTCCTCGAGCATACATCATTATATCATTTGATCCGACAATTGTTATCTCCTTTTTCACATAACTGTGGAAATCCACATTTTTGGAAATCTCGAGGATTGTCGCTGACTCCATCAGCTACCCCTCATCCTCTCGTTGGTTCACTAACGAACTCTTGTTTTGGAACTCGCTTCCTTAGTTCATTTCTCGAGAATTCTACAATGTCATCTCGTCAATTTGTATTACACCTTTTCCTCTCAGGCATCCTAAGTCTAAGGTATCTTGACACCAATCAGATCTGAATCTCGGTCAGATATGATGGTTGGAGCATATTTTCAAGGGTTATAACATTGGTCTTTATATGACCCGGTAAGGTGATGTCATGCGTAGCACACTTGACCGGAGGACCTATTGTTATAGTTCTTCCTTTTAGCAATGTTAACCATTCTTCCAAGAGGAAATTGAAATACTTATTCTATAAGCTGTTCCTGATGAATCCATTGAGTATCTAAAGTCTGACCTTTGCTTGAAGACCATGTCAATGCTATCTCAAAGCTTATCTGTGGTACTCCGATTTTCAACAAGAAGATTTGAAGCCCAATGCTTCATGTTTCTTGCTTAATTATCCAAACACCGTTGTATGGATAATGGCATGGAATTTCTCTTCCTTTTCCTAAAGGGGTTTCTATGTTATATCCCGTCATGGATATCATGCTTTGCTTGCCCTTGGGAAGGATATACCCCTGAAATATGTGTTTAAAACACATTTTCCTTTCCATTGTTTTGTTAATCTGATAAACACCTCTTCCTTTCCATTGTTTTGTCTAACCTTTCTAGTGAACATTATGATCTAAGCAGTATTAATTCCCTGCTTATGTTAACACCACAGTGTACAATTCTGTCAGTAAGACCTTGTTGCTTTTGTTGATGACATTCCGGTAACCACCGATGGACGAGAACCTTTCCTATTGGTCCGCCTCGTTCAACGAGCAGGAAAATGGTTCTCTTCGTCCCCCGCCCTTGGTACTGACGCTGTTGCCGACATAACCGACGCTGTTTTATGATGACAACATTGTCTTGGTTGCCTCCCGTCAGCAGGGGTTTTAGTGGAGGTGTCCCGGGGAGTTGAGCTCCGAGGTGTTGTCGTCATAATTTTATCGTTGCAGTTCTGGAATACCTGAGTTTAGTACGCCGACATCGAAAATCTCTTTTGTACAGTTGTTGGTAACCCTCATAGCCCAGTACTGAGGCGAGTGCGGGAGTATTGCCATGACTCGTATAACGGATGCTTTTCAAAGGTTGAGGTAGATGATTTCCGAAGGTTTCTTGGTTATGTGTTGAACGATGGATACAGCTGGATCTAGGTATTGTTAGTTTGGGTGATATATTTTGTGTCCCCTGTATCCCCAACACCTGATTGCATAACCAGAAAGTTTCGGGAGTTTATAAGTGGGAATTCAAGTATCTCTTAGGATATCTTTCCAACAGACACATGATACGATATGGGATCTATCATAGGTTTGTTTCCGGCTTATTCTGCAAGCCAAATCCTTTGTTTTTGTTTTGGGTTGTGGTATTCGAGTTGCTTCAAAGTCAAGTGTTGATCCATACCTTCCATAAACGGTGTTCTCATATTTCTATGTGAATACTAACCTTCTTGATCATCGAGATTATCATGCCAATTCCTTCCAACCGGTGTGCCCCTCTTCAAGTGGTTCCGATCACTTCAACATTCGCAAGTTCAATTATCAGTTCTTCTCAACGGTGTTTGCTTCATCCATTCCAAGTTGTCTTTGTTTTCCCGCCCTCCCATCCTTGTTACTTCAAGGACGCAGATTTCTTAATCAAGTATCCATTTTATTCTTGTGAAGTCTCTCCATTCTTTTCCATCAATGTGTTAAACGGTGATTTCCCATGAAGATACTAATGGAGCTTCAAGTTCATCATTCGTCATTCTTTTCTTCTTCGGTGGTTGCAATTCAAGCTTTCGGTGTCGATCATACCTTTTTCCTCGTTTCAAATGTTTTCTCGTACCGGTGCATCTCTTAATAATTCACTTCTCGCTATTCATTTGTTCGGGAGTGCTGAAGATATCTCAGAAGATACAAGTTTCCATTCCCAATTCACTCAAGTTCTTTTGAGTATGCTATTTCATTCAAGTCATTTACTTCAACCGGGGCAATCTCTCTTTTCAAGCAATCGTTAAACGGTGTTTCTTTTGAGTGGGCCCTAACCCATAGGTCTTTTTCCAGGATCTTACCTGACTCATCTAATTTTCCCGAAGCGATTCCCAAATTCATTTCAAAGTTCGACGTAAGAATGAATTTTTCATCAGTCATGTGCCTTCTCCGAGATCTTTCAAATTCTTTCATTATTGGTTCAACCTTTCTAATTTTTCTTTCCGGAGTGCCTCAACAATTCGCGGTGGTGTTTCTCGTCGTCATTCTCAGATTTTGAAGACCGAAGAAGAGTTTCTCTTAAATCTTGCTCCATTCTCTTCAAGATTCATGGTTCTAGCTTGATGCCATCCTCTCATAATTGTTTTCGATTGTGAGAATTCTTTTTGCCCATCCGGAGCAATTCAGGAGTCTTTTCAGTTTGATTCTCTGGAACTCATCATCTCAGAATTATTCATTCAAGTTTTCAGCTCTCCTTCTCCAAATCGTATCGGTGCATCATTCAATATTCTCTAATCAGTTCATGATCTCTTCGTTCTCACGTATCTAAATCCTAGCAAGTATCTTTATTCGTTTTTTCTAATTCTTCCCGGTGAATGGTGTCTTTGTTACTTTCTTTTCAATTCTTATGGTGGTTCGTTCAAGATTTCACTTCCTTCCTTATCATATTAATTCATTCGTTGTTTCCAAACTCTACCGGTGGTTCCATCAATACCTTCCCAAGTTCGCGCTATATCTCTCTTAATCTTTTCTACGAGAATAAGTAGTATGCCAAATCCATTGCTTGTCATCAATCTAAATTGGTGAAGGATAAGCATAATGTAATTCTTATTCTTGTTTCATCGAGTAAATTCTATTCCTTATCCCGGAGGTTCATCAAAATTCTTGATTTCATTTGTTCGTCTTTCTTTCCGGAGTTCCAATTTTTCTGGGTTATATCATTTCAAAGCTTCATCTTATCACTGCAAGGCTTCACCTTGTGTTTTCAGCTTCTCTTTCTTTTTATCATCCTTTCATTACCGGAGTTTTTCATGGAGTTTCTTCATGGTGGTTCATCAAGGATTCTTTTCATTCTTCGATTGTCCTCAAGATTTCTCTCGGAGCTAAGATCCGCCAAGCTATACTCTAAAATAAACATGGTGTTCAACACATGTTTTGTTTTGAAGAGCTCAAATATTCTTCTTCCTGCATTCCAAAAAGCAATTCGTTCTACCTTATCATTTGAGGTGGTGTTATGTCATTCTCAACAATTTGAGTTCGCGTTTCATGGTTCACATGTTGTCAAGAATGAGGTATTTTAAATCCATCAATCTCTTCATTGAAGTTATCTTGGGTTATATTTCACTTAAGGCTTTCCCTAAGGATTGTTGCTATTTATGATGCTTATAAATGACCCAAGTTCTTCATTTGTCCTCCCGGTGAAATAAGTTTCTCGTCTCCTTGTGGATATCAATCCAATCTATTGTTTTCGTTAGTGGCAGGTCGTCACCTCATAATTTTGAGATGTTTCCATAAGCCCGCTGCAAGCTTATTCGTCTCGTTGTTGATTTTCCAACAACTCCATTATAACCTTCTTGGAAGGGTGCTTTCCAAACTCATTTGTGGTAGAAGTTGTCATTTTCTTCTCCATTCTTTTATTCCAATGATCTATCTTCAATTTTTCTTCCGGAGCCATTGTGATGTTGCTCTCTTCGACCCATCATCTTATTTTGTCAAGATCATGTCATTTAACTTGCTTATCGAATTAACCGGAGTGCGGTGTTCTCTTTTCAAGTTCTAACCATCTTATCAAGTTTATTCTCTCTTTTCAACCGGAGTGCTGTTTGGAATCATTCTTACCCCTTGTGTCATTCTTATAATTGTTTTCGAGGCAGTATGTTGTTGATCTCATCAAGTATCCTCTCATCTTGTCAAGTTCATGTTCTTTTCATTCCATTTTCAGTCGTAGTGCTGCCCAAATTATGTCATTCTTATTCCTTCTCTATCTTGTTTAACCGGAGTGGTTTCGAGTTCTATTCTGTCCTTTAAACTCTTGATTCATGTCTTTGCAACCTTCAAGTTCCCGTAATGTTCCTTGTTCCTCTTTTCTAACGGATTGTTTGCAATCTCGTTCATCTCTGTTGTACTCTTTCTTTTAAATTGCTCAACATCTCAAGGTTCCTGGTTTCACTCGTTTGTCAAAGAAGCAACTTTGTTTTACCACTTCCTCTTCCGTTTCTCTCCGGTGCCATTCTAGATCTCGGGACGAGATCCTCTCGTAGTGGTGGAGTGTTGTGACGCCCCGAGACCGACGCTCCAGAAGACTTCCAGCTACTCCGAGTTTCGTCGTGTGATTTGTTTTGTTCGTTGCATTCATCCTTGCATCATGTGCATTGCATCATGTCATCATGCAACCCCTTTCTAAAAACCTCAACTAAATAAATTGCATAGATCTTTTGATCTATTTAAATCGAGGGAATTCACATGGTGATTTCTCTTTAAAACATATTCAAAGTCTCCTACTATTATTAGGGAGCTATAATAAATATTTCATTATTTGCAATTGATCATAACACACGTGCAAATAATGCCCAATGCCTTTGTTACCTTAACTCTTGGTCTCCAACCTTGCCCATAATTTCTTCATCATTTTCCGGAGCTCCATATAAACATCTCAACATTTTTGGCCTTTCCTAAACTTTGTCCTAGTTCAAACCATTCGATTTAAATTCAAATGGGTTTGAATTTAAATCTTGCTTTCGTGCCAACTTCTATTTTCTTGGATCAAACTCATTTTTGTTAGTCCGGGATAATTATCCGCATGTTCAACTTCTTCCCCTAACACCTCCTTCCTTTTTCTTCTCTCTCCTTTCTTTCTTTGTTTTTTTCCTGTTATTGAAATAGTTTTAGACGAGAGAGAGAGAGCAGTCAGCCAAGCCTGCCCATCGTTCCCCGCAGCCTAAGTGGCCCAAGGCCCAGCCGGCGCCCTCCCCCTAGGCGCAGCCCCCCTCTATACTGGGCTAGCCTCCAAGGCCTACTCCCTCCCAAACCCTAGCGAGCATCTCTCCTCTCTCCCTCGTCTCCACCTCCCGCCGCCAGAAGCCATCTCTCTCTCGATCCCCACAACGCCTGCGACCGAACCTCCCATCTCCCTCTCCAGCGCTCGTGCCGCCACCACAGGAAAGGAGAGGAGTGAGACCCCAGGACGACCACCCCGCGACCCCATGAGCTCGCCGCCCTCGACCCGGCTTGCCATCGACGTCCCTTCTCCGGAGCCCTTCCTCCGGCCTCCCACGACAGCCGCGTTGTGCCCTCAAGCGCCTCGCCTCCCGCAACCGTGCCAGGACCTCCTCGCCGCCTCCTCGTCTACCCGGAGCCACCACGTCGTCAGCAAGCAGTCCCGCCGGAGCAGCTTTTCTCCCGCGCGCTTCTCCTCCTGTTTCTCCTCGTCGCCACCAAGTACCTCGCCGCCGGCAGCAGCAGCAGCTGCTACACCATCTTGACGCGCCCCTGGCCCTGCTTCTCCTTCGCGCGCCATGGCCTTGGCCCCTCTGCTCCGCCCGCCGCCTCTGCTGCCCTCCTCAACGTCCTGCTCGACCTCTCCCTGGGCCACATATGTGTGTTGTATCCTGCCTTGCTGCTGTGCACCCGAGGCCTCCTTGGTCTTGCTTCAATTTGGTTTTGACCGGCAAGTTCCTCTTCATTGAACATCCACACGACTGCAACCGGGACCTTGTTCTGCTACGTTTTGGGACACGCCGAGTTCCTCGAAGGCCACCGATGCCTAGTATGTCTCAAGACCCGGACCGACAAGTACCACTACGTTCGGAGTCCTCGGATCCGTCAAGTCCGTCTACGAACCGTGAACAACTACCGTCAACGTGAAAACGTGTACCACTACCGTCACCCAAGACCCGTGTACCACTACTTCGATCAAGTTCGACTACCTTCGCCTGTACCACTACTTCCACTACCGTCGCGAGAACGACTACTTCCACTACTACCGTCGCGGAACAACTACTTCCTCTACTTCCCTCGACGGCCCGTGTACCACTACTTCCTTCGACGAACTTGATCCGTTCCGAAAACGCACGCTTCAAAGGTATAACTGCTGAGAACGATGACCCGTGGACGAATGTGTGTTGTCTGAGTTGAACCATATGTTTGCACCGTGCCCGTTTTCTTCATGCACGTTCCTCTTCGTTAGCCATGCCGTCGTCCCGTGGGAACCCGGTATCTGGGATCTCCCCACCATCCTTGCATGACACGCTCTCGCCATGTTTCCTTTTGCACCGGTATCTCCATGAGTACCGGAACCGATATGTTGCCGTGGCACCATTTTCGGATTCGTTGCCATGGCACACTTCCTTTCCGCCACGATGACAAATGCTTCTTAATGCTCTTATCAACTTTTTCATAAATATTGCATAAAACTTGATCATGTCATTCGCATCATGATAACAACAATTAAAATGTTTAAAATGTTGTTTGTTTAAATTTGCTTAAATGCCATGTTAAATGATTTATTCCATAACTAAATAACCGTAACTCGGAATTTAATAAACTTATATGTAAATGGGGTAGAAAAATGCCTAGATTAACATGATGCACTTTATTTTCCTGTTTAACAACATTAAAATATGGTTTTAGGCAGAACAGTACCTAATCCATAAATATGCACATGGGGATTTTCCGGAATTGTTGTTTGTTGTTTCCGGCCTCATTTAAACTTGCCTAGTTAGGTAGTTTTCACATGTTTCACCTCTTGCCATGTTTAACAACATTTAATATTGTTGGGTACATAACCAAGAGAGAACTAAATGAGTTATGTGGTGTTTGTCAATATGCAACTCGTTGCATATTGAGCTCCACTAAATTTGTAGTGTTGTTTGTTGCTTTCTACCATGTCATGCCTCATTTAAACCGGACATGCATAATACTTGATTTTGCATCATGCCATGTTTATGATTGTGTGTTTACCATGTTGTTTGCTTCTTTCCGGGTTGCTTCTCTCGTTAGCTTCGGTTCCGTTCCGGAGTTGTGAGGATTCGTTCGACTACGTCCGTTTGTCTTCTTCATGGACTCGTTCTTCTTCCTTGCGGGATCTCAGGCAAGATGACCATACCCTCGAAATCACTTCTATCTTTGCTTGCTAGTTGCTCGCTCTTTTGCTATGCCTATGCTGCGATACCTACCACTTGCTTATCATGCCTCCCATATTGTCAAACCAAGCCTCTAACCCACCTTGTCCTAGCAAACCGTTGTTTGGCTATGTTACCGCTTTGCTCAGTCCTTCTTATAGCGTTGTTAGTTGCAGGAGAAGATGAAGTTTGTTCCTTGTTGGAACATGGAGATGTTGTTCCTTGCTGGAACATGTTTACTTGTTGGGATATCACAACATATCTTATTTAATTAATGCATCTATATACTTGGTAAAGGGTGGAAGGCTCGGCCTTATGCCTGGTGTTTTGTTCCACTATTGCCGCCCTAGTTTCTGTCATATCGGTGTTATGTTCCCGGATTTTGCGTCCCTAACGCGGTCGGGTGATTTATGGGACCCCCTTGTTAGTTTGCTTTGAATAAGACTTTTCCAGCGAGGCCCAACATTGGTTTTACCATTTGCCTCACCACCACCTACTTTTCCCTTGGGAGTAATTAACCCAAGGGTCATCTTTATTTACACCCCCCGGGCCAATGCTTGTCTAAGTGTTGGTCCAAACTAGAGCACCGTGCGGGACCGTCCCTTATGATCATGAGAGCTTTTCATGGGCTAAGTTGGGACACCCCTGCAGGGTTTGAACTTCCGAAAGCCGTGCCCGCGGTTATGTGGCAGATGGGAATTTGTTAATGTCCGGTTGTAGAAAACCCGAAGTTGATCTTAAATAAAATACACCAACCGCGTGTGTAACCGTGATGGTCTCTTCTCGGCGGAGTCCGGGAAGTGAACACGGTGTTGGAGTTATGCTTGACGTAAGTAGTTCAGGATCACTTCTTGATCATAGTTGTTCGACCGTGCTTTTGCCTTCTCTTCTCGCTCTCATTTGCGTATGTTAGACACCAGATATGCTAGTCGCTTGCTGCAGCTCCACCTCACTACCCTGTCCTACCTTTAAGCTTAAATAGTCTTGATCTCGCGGGTGTGAGATTGCTGAGTCCCCGTGACTCATAGATACTTCCAAAACCAGCTTGCAGGTGCTAATGAAACCGTGCAGGTGCCGCATCCGAGCTCAAGGAGGAGTTCGATGAAGACCTTGTTCATTATGTTATTTCGTTTCAGTTGATCAGTAGTGGAGCCCAGTTGGGACGATCGGGGATCTGTGTAGCATTTGGGGTAGTCTTCTTTCATTTTGGTTCCGTAGCTGGACCTTGATTGTATCTGTATGATGTAATGCTTTACTCATGTATTGTGTGAAGTGGCGATTGTAAGCCAACTATGTATATTTTTCACTTATGAATTACATGGGTTGTGTGAAGATTACCTCACTTGCGACATTGCTTTCAATGCGGTTATGCCTCTAAGTCGTGCTTCGACACGTGGGAGATATAGCCGCATCGAGGGCATTGTAACACGTGACCTCGTATGTCATTCACGAGCCACCTTCCGAGAAATCATCAATTCTAGTATCAGACACAATACTTATTCCCATTGCTTTGAACCCCTTTTCACGCCTGTTTCAGGCATCAAGCGATTGCAGGCCCGCTTAAAACTTCCCATGATACCTCCTTACCTTGCTCTCGATATTTTCGTAAGTTTCAATTCGAGAGTTACTTTTCGCCACGTTCCCTAATGATTATCTACCGGATAAGCAACCATGCAGAATTCCATTCTTCCGTTATACCCATCCTTTATTCCTCTGAAAGTACGATGGAGTTCCCAAAGGAAGGACGACAACTTCCTCATGATGCATTGATGAAGAGAAATGAAGACATCAACCCTATGGATCAACCTATTCAAGAAGGGCAACCAAGCCCGAGAAGACACGTTAGAATTTCGTAACCAGAACTCCCCCCTACTCCCCTCTTAAATCTCGGGACGAGATTTCTTGTAGTGGAGGAGAATTGTGACGCCCGGATAATTAAGCTACAGTGAACCTCCTCTAATGATGCCACGCCACCTCGGTTACTGTTGATAAACCCGCGTAATTTGAAACTTAGTTCAAAATTCAAATTTAAAATAAAGGCAAACAATAAAGTTTTCAAATATTAAAACTAAATGTTCGGGTGGATTCAAATAAATCATGGATAATTATGATGGAGAAACCACACTTATATAAAATCTTTAAATACTTTAGAATGAATAAAACAGTAGTCAAAACAATTATTGAAATGCCTTTTATAATTAATAAAATGTTAAACTATTCTATTTAGGTGTTAAACTTTTTATTGTAGTGGGTTTAGTGGTAGTACTAAGCTAGGGACCATTCTTGTACTTCAACAAACTAAAATAAAATGAGGAATAAGATAAAACAGAAAAGATATAAGATAAATAAAAAGGAAAAACAAAAACAGAAAATTAATAATCGGAGAGAGAGAAACCCCCCTGGCCCAATGGGGCCAATCGGCCCAGCTGGCCTCCCGAACCAGGCCGGCCCACCTCTCCCTGCTTCCCCCATAACCCCCCACTACCCAACCGTAACCCTAGCCCACTCCCCCGATTCCCCACTCTCCTCCTCTCCCGATCCCGATCTGGATCGGGATATCTTCCCCACCCTCTGCCGCACGCCCCCGAGGGCGCCCCGACGCCGCCGCCCCTCGCCGAATCGACCTTGCCCGACTGCCGCCTCATCGCCGCCGTGCCCTGGACCTCCACTCGCCTCGCCTTCGACTCCACACCGCTGGATCGGAGCCGAGGAGTATCTGCGTCACCACCCGCCGTCTCCGGCACTGCCACGCCGTCGCCCGGCCTCGTCGATGCCTCCCCGCCTCTCCCTAGCCGGCTCCAACAAGCCACGCCGCCCCCTCTCTCATCAACGCATGTGAGCGCCCCCCCCCCCGTCGCTCCTTTCCCCGCTGTTGTCCGTGCTCCTCGCGCTCATCGCGACCGCGCCGCCGCCGCGTCCAGCCACCGCCTACGCGCCCCAGCTCGTGCCCTGCTTCGCCCTTCACGCGCCCGCTCGTGCAAGTGCATGGCCGCCCGTGCGTGCGCTCGCTCTGCATGCCCCCGCCGCTGCTGGTGCTGCCTACTGCTGCAGCCACCATGCGTCGGCCGCACGCGCCCAGCCGCGGCCACCGCCTGCTGTCCCGCTCGCCGCGCCTCCCTGCTCCGGCTGCGGCCGTGGCCGCCAGCGCTGGGCCACAACGCCCTCCCGGGCAAAGCACCTGCGCGCCCGCAGCGCCCCTGCGCGCGTAACCTGCTAGCACCGGCACCCGCTAAAGACCCCCAGGGCAATGACAAGTGGGGTCCGCCCTGTGAAACGTTTAAAATAAAAGGAGTTAAATAAACAAATTTAATTAATTAATTAAATAACTTAATTAACACTGTTTAATCAACCTAATCACTTAATTAGAATAACTAGTTCTGATTAGGTAAGCTGAGTCAATGACAATCGGGCCCCACCGTCAGTTTGACCGGTCAACGGTCAGAGTTGACCGCTGATGCCATGCTGACATCATGCTGATGCAGTAAACGATTCTTTTAATTAAATGAATTAAAATAATTTAGTAAATGAATTAAAACTTTAGAAATTAATATAAAATAAATCGTAACTCGGATGGAAATACTTTCTACATGAAAGTTGCTCAGATCGACGAGACGAATCCAGATACACTCTCCGTTCGTCCGCCACACATTCCTAGCATAGCAAACATGCAACTTTCCCCCTCCGGTTCACCGGTCCGAAAACGCGAAACAGTGGGAATACTTTCCCGGATGTCTTCCCCCTTCGCCGGTATCACCTCCTACTGCGTTAGGTCACCCCTAGCACCGCGTATCACCATATTATGCTTTGTGTTGCTTTGATTGCTCTGTTATTTATTATGTTCCCCCTCCGTTACTTCTTTCCAGTAGACTCCGAGACTACTGCCGATGTCCGTGTGTTCGACTACATTGAAGATGACCCCCCTTCTTGCCAGAGGAACCAGGCAAGCCCCCCCCCTTGATCACCAGATATCGCCTATTCTTCTCTATACTGCTTGCATTAGAGTAGTGTAGCATGTTACTGCTTTTCGTTAATCCTATACTGCTGCATAGCCTGTCCTTGCTACTTCTGTTGTTACCTTTACCTGCAATCCTACCTGCCTAGTATAGGATGCTAGTTTTCCATCAGTGCCCCTACATTCTTGTCCGTCTGCCATGCTATACTACTGGGCTATGATCACTTCGGGAGGTGATCACGGGCATATGCTATATACTTTATACTGTTACATTACCTATGATACTGTTCAGAGATGGGGGCTGAAGGGGCAGGTGGTTCCATCCAGGTAGTGGTGGGCCTGGGTTCCTGTCGGTGTCAAAACCAGCGGATCTCGGGTAGGGGGTACCGAACTGTGCGTCTAGGCCGGATGGTAACAGGAGACAAGGGACACGATGTTTTTACCCAGGTTCGGACCCTCTCGATGGAGGTCAAACCCTACTCCTGCTTGATTAATATTGATGATATGGGTAGTACAAGAGTAGATCTACCACGAGATCAAGGAGGCTAAACCCTAGAAGCTAGTCTATGGTATGATTATTGTATGATGGAGTTGTCCTACGGACTAGAACCCTCCGGTTTATATAGACACCGGATAGGGTTAGGGTTACACTGAGTCGGTTACAATGGTAGGAGATCTTGAATATCCGCATCGCCAAGCTTGCCTTCCACACCAAGGAAAGTCCCATCCGGACACGGGACGAAGTCTTCAATCTTGTATCTTCATAGTCCAGGAGTCCGGCTGAAGGTATTGTCCGGCTATCCGAACACCCCCTAATCCAGGACTCCCTCAGTAGCCCCTGAACCACTCTTCAATGACGACGAGTCCGGCGCGCAGATTGTCTTCGGCATTGCAAGGCGGGTTCCTCCTCCAAGTTCTTCATGGAAGATTGTAAACACCAAGAATAGTGTCCGGCTCTGCAAAATAAGTTTCCACATATTGCCATAGAGATAATAATATTAACACAAATCAAATCTGCTGACGTATTCCGCAGTGCGTCATCACACTATGGCCAAGTCTTTTACTCGAACCGTTTTTACTTTTCCACCTCAGCACGTCTTGCGAGGCGGTTTCCTTGGCACGTCTTGTCAAAGCAGAGATCGCGTCCCCCCTTTTACGGGATTCTCATCAATACGGACGTGGGTAACCCAACCGCGCCATTTATCAAGACGCTTGGGAGGCAAGCGAGTTTTACTAGGCTGGTGGGGACGCACAACCGCATCCGCCCATATAAGGGGATAAGGATCCACCTTTTTACCTATGCCTTCTTCCTCCTTTGCCTATCCATCTCCTGCGCACTTGAGCTCCAGCGCCCAAGCCCGCACTTCCCACCTCAACCTTCTTCAGCAATGTCCGGAGCGGGAGGCAAGTGGATGGTCTCCTCCGTCACGGAGGGCCATGTCAAAAGCTAAGGAAGGCCGGATTCTTGTCCAAAGACATCGCACACCGGCTTCCCGAGGAGGGGCAGCTTCTCCCCACCCCAAGGCCCCATGAGAGGGTAGTGTTCCTTCCCCACTTCCTCCGCGGACTGGGTTTTCCACTCCACCCATTTGTCTGGGGGCTCATGTTCTACTACGGCCTGGATTTCCACGATCTGGCCGCGAACTTCATCCTCAACATCTCGGTGTTTATCGTCGTGTGCGAAGCTTTCCTCCGCATCCGCCCCCATTTCGGCCTCTGGCTCAAGACCTTCAACGTCAAGCCCAAGGTGGTGCGCGGCAGCCAGGCGGAGTGCGGAGGTGCCATGGCGGGCAAGATGGCCAACGTCTTATGGCTCGAGGGCTCCTTTGTGGAGACCCTAAAGGGGTGGCAATCCGGGTGGTTTTATATCACCGAGCCACGCGATCCGAAATGGATCGCGGCCCCCGAGTTCCGATCCGGACCCCCCACGCGGCTTATGTCCTGGAAAGAGACGGGCCTGTCATGGGGTGACGAAAAAGAGGTGACCGGACTGTAGACATGCATCCAGTCCCTGGTGAACAAGCCAATCAAGCTTGTTAATGTAGTCCAGGTTATGCTCGTCCGCCGGATCGTCCCGTGTCAACAACATGATTTTAATCTGTGGGAGTTCGACCCGGCGCGGCACCGAACCCTTAACAGGCTCTTCGACACGACGTATGAAGACGTCTGGAAGGTGCTAACCAGAGGCGCCGAGGCTCCCGCATCTGCTTCCGAGGATCACGGATACAGCTCGCAGCGTCATGCTAGCGAGGTAAGCTATTTTCACCTTTTACAGGATGTTAAGTTTTTTCATAGTTTGACTCTATGCGGGATCTAAACTCCCTTACCTTTGACAGGCTTGGCAGGTGAATTCCGGACCGATCAACTGTCCGGCTCCCTTGCGCGAAGACCCAGCCCCTGCTCTCCTAGTGAAGCTGCTGGCTCCGGCGCCTTATGTGGTGCCGCAGAAGAAGGCCAAGAAGAAGAAGGCCACGGGGACTCGAAAGAGTGCCCGTAATATGGTGGTGTCGGACTCGTCGTCCGACGAGTCCGAGACGCTCTCCTCCCGTGAAAACGAGGAGGAAGAAGAAACCTCTCCCCCTCCAGCGGGGGGAGGAAAGAAAAGGAAGGCTGCCCCAACGGGGGAGGCCGAAGGGTTTAGGAAGAGGAAGACCCCTCCGCCGGACTACTCCCCCGACGCCGTAGAATACGAAGAGGAGTGGCCAGACAGGGCCAAGCGTCCGGCGAAATCGTAAGTTCGGACATCAGAGTAAGTCATGATGTTCCTTTGTCACACAACTTTCCCTAACATCGATCATAATTATGCAGCCCGCCCCGGACCGGACTCGACGAGTTGTCGAGCGGCTCCCTGGATTCATCGGACGTGAACTCAGTTCTGCCCGCTGTCTCCCCCCGCACTGCGGACGACGCCGAAGTGGCATCGAGACAAGCTCCGAGGCAGGAGGAGGTGGTCCTGGAGGAGTCGCAAGGTGACCTCTCGGACTCCAGGAGTAAAGGGGACAAGACCCCCCAGGGATCCAAGTCCGGCTTTGAGCCGGACACCCTGCCGGAATCTTCAACAGTTCCGGACCGCGGTAGGCGAACTCCTCCCAAGAGGAGCAGGCCTTCTGAGCCGGCAGCCTCCATCCAACCGGAGGTGCCGGACAAGCTGCTGGAGGTGCTTGACGGCGCCTCCATCGACGAGGAGCACCGTACTATTATGAGTACGGTGATCCAGAAGGTTCAATCCGCCAAGAGCGGACTGACTGAAGCTTGCACTAGCCTTCTAACAGGCTTCGAGGTAAGTAAAAATATGTAAAAATATTACCGCATATATAGTAGCCCCTGATGCTCTGTTTGGCGTTCGGAAGGAAAAGTCGAATAGAGGATCTATTAAAATTCGCAGGAGTCTAACCAAAAAAGAGTCAATATGCGTATGCAGGCTTCGCTGCTATCCACCGCCGCACTGACAGTGGAGGTGGGTGCCCTGAAACAGGACCTCGAGCGGACCGAGCAAGAGCTCGGCCTTGCCAAGCGACAGCTTGAGGAGAAAGAAGGTAAGAAACACCTTACAAAAAAAGTGCCTATAAAAACGTGATTGCAAAAAATAACAGGATTGTACTGCTTATTATAGGGGCCACGACTGAGGTGGCGACCCTCAAGCAGGCGCTGTCCGAGGCCGAAAAGAAAACGGCCGCGGAGCGCAACGAGCGAGAGAAACTTGGGGCTCAGGTCGGGGAGGTGCAGTAAGAGCTTCAGGCTCTCATGAAAAAACATGAGAGTTTGGAGCTTGAGTCAAAGACGCAAGCGTCCGAGCTCGCGGCGGCCCTTGAGACTGCCAAGTCTGCCAAGGCCGAAGCCCAAAAGGCCCTCCAAGAGTTGGAGGAGATGAAGAAGATAGCAGCGGGTAAGGCATTCTTTATGCAAAGCAGAAATATAAAAGTAAACTACTTGTTACTTACCCGAATCCGGAGCTCTCCAGGGGCATTCGCAGATCTTCCCCGCAGCGTATCCGCCGCCGCCGCATTCTACCGAGCTGAAGAGGGCAGCTCGATGGAGAAGGTGTTCTGGTCTCAGTATGCTGAGGCCGGACATCCTGTGCCCTTGAGCGACCAGTTGAAACAGCTGGTCGAGCTCCACAAGGCGGCCGAACAGGCCATGAAGGGCTTCATAGTTCGGCTGTGGCCCGGAGAGGCCCTCCCTGGGAGCTACTTCGGGCTGGTGCGGCGGCTGGTGGAGGCCTGTCCAAGGCTTGAGGTCATCAAGCGCTCCTTCTGCATCGAAGGTGCCCGTCGGGCCCTTGCCAGTGCAAAGGTGCACTGGGGTAAGCTGGACGGTGAGAAGCTTGTGAGGGACGGGCCGCCGCCGGGGAAGGAGCATCGCAAGCCCGAGAACTACTATAAGGATGTTCTTGCGGGTGCCCGCCTTGTGGCGGATGAATGTACGAATGATGTAATTTCTGAATGAACTCGCTCGTGTTTATCCTGTGCGCTGAAAACTTGTTCATATGCGCTAAGCAATGCTTGTTGAATTTAAAATATTACTTTCTGTGCGGCTGTTTATCAAAAAATTGAGAGATGGCCAGTCGTCGGCTTCTGCCCCCATGCCACTAGTGCTGGGGTGTTTGGGATAAACCTGAGTGCTCTTTTTCCCATAGTTGGGTCCTTTGAGGGAGGCGCTCAGCACAACGAACTAGGCAATCGGACTATAATGCTTGAACACTCTCACTTAGCCATAGAAATCTATAATTTTAAATTTCGGCGAAGCCCCAAGTTCGAAAGACCGACTTTGGGGCGCTATCCACGCCTTGGCCGGACAAAGACGGCTCCTCGCTCGAAGCGGCATAAGTCTTTAGGGACTCGAAAAACCTCTCGAACAGCGACCGTTCTCTCGCCTCATCATGACAGTCAGTTTTAGCTTTCTCCACTAAGGTGCTTAACCCAGCTGAACCGGGGCACATTCGCAGTGGTTCTCCTAGTGCTACCTTAGCCGATATAGCGGAACGTAAGGCACCAAAACATAGGAGTCGGGCAAACCCAACTATTGACCCAAATCATGATTCGGAGCCGATGCATATAGTGCTATAAGTTCGGGGTGCCGCACTTGTGAAAGTGTACGGGCTTCTCACACCATATTGAGGGGTACTGAAGCCCCTGGCGTGTTTGCCGTACCATGGTGTACGGGTGCAACATGTCATTTAATAAACATATATATGAAAAGAGGATAATGCAAAAATAGACAAAAAGCTATGCATTGTTTATAGAGAGGCTGCTATCAAAGCCTAACGATACAAGTAGTGCGATAAGCAAAAGATATTGGACTATTTAACATGTCCTGGCCAGGGGTAGGCCGCGGAATTGTATTCAAAACAGGTATACTGCTCGTAACAGAGACCACCTGGGAGTTCCATAATGCGGCATGGCTTGTCTGCCTCCCTGATCTTGCATCGTTTGTGCGGCAGTTGAATTGCCGAACAGGTCGTCCGAAGTATGGAGTCCTGAAAGTAAGAAAAAGTTAAAAAAGGAATTCGGCAGCCCCTAGTACGTTTTAAGCTGTATCTTGGGCTTGCCGTTATTGTGCCCCTTCCCCTGCGCCCATGGTATTTCAAGAGCGTAGTTATGTATGCGAGGCACTGGTTTCGCTATGTCGCGAGGGCTGGGGTTGGGGCCGCATTGCTACGCCTGCTCCGAATGTGCCAGGCGGTCTTGTTGTAGGTTACTTCGGGCGCGCTTGGCAGTGTCTGGCTTTTTAACGGCCGGACTGGAGAATTGCCTAAGAAGGCTGCTTTGTACTTCCGCTGCGAGAGCCGCCGTGTGCTCCTCCGTACGGAGGGAGCGTTCGGTGTTTCCGTTGACCGTAATTACTCCTCGAGGGCCTGGCATCTTGAGCTTGAGATATGCGTAGTGCGGCACCGCATTGAACTTTGCAAATGCGGTTCGCCCGAACAGGGCGTGATAGCCACTGCAAAACGGGACTATATTGAAGATTAACTCTTCGCTTCGGAAATTGTCCGGAGAACCGAAGACCACTTCAAGTGTTACTGAGCCTGTACAGTTGGCCTCTACACCTGGTATAACGCCTTTAAAGGTCGTTTTTTGTGGGCTTAATCCTTGAGGGATCTATGCCCATTTTCCGCACTGTATCCTGGTAAAGCAGGTTCAGGCTACTTCCGCCGTGCATGAGGACTCTTGTGAGATGAAATCCGTCGATAATTGGGTCGAGAACCAATGCGGCGAAGCCACCATGACGGATGCTAGTGGGGTGGTCCTTCGATCAAAAGTGATCTGGCAGGACGACCATGGGTTGAACTTTGGGGCGACTGGCTCCATCGGGTATACGTCCCGTAGCGCATGCTTCCGCTCCCTCTTGGGAATGTGGGTTGCGTATATCATGTTCACCGTTCGCACTTGTGGGGGAAAACCCTTCTGTCCATTGTTGTTCGGCGGCCTGGGCTCCTCCTCGTCATCGCTATGCAGCCCCTTGTCTTTATTTTCGGCTCTTAGCTTGCCTTCCTGCTTGAACACCCAACAATCCCTGTTGGTGTGATTGGTTGGCCTTTCGGGGGTGCCATGTATCTGGCACAAGCGGTCAAGTATTCGTTCCAAACTGGACGGGCCCTGAATATTCTTTTTGAATGGCTTTTTCCGCTGACCGGATTTATAGCCTCTGAATCCGGCATTAACTGCCGTGTCTTCATTGTTGTCGCTGCTAACACGGCGCTTTTGCTTATTCCGACGTGTCCTGCCACTTTTGTCCTTGGTATCCGAATTACCAGGGTTCTTTGCTAAGTTGTTACTGCGAGCTAGCCAGCTGTCTTCTCCCGTGCAAAAGCGGGTCATGAGTGTCGTGAGGGCTGCCATGGATTTCGTCTTTTCCTGTCCCAGGTGCCGGGCATGCCACTCGTTGCGGATATTATGCTTGAAGGCTGCTAGGGCCTCTGCGTCCAGACAGTCGACTATCTGGTTTTTCTTTGTTAGGAACCGTGTCCAGAATTGCCTGGCCGATTCCTCTGGCTGCTGAATTATGTGGCTTAAGTCATCGGCATCCGGTGGTCGCACGTAAGTGCCCTAGAAGTTGTCGAGGAATGCGGCTTCCAGGTCCTCCCAAGAACCGATTGAGTCTGCTGGCAAGCTGTTAAGCCAATGACGGGCCGGTCCCTTAAGTTTGAGCGGGAGGTATTTGATGGCGTGTAGATCATTGCCGCGGGCCATGTGGATGTGAAGGAGATAATCCTCAATCCATACCGCAGGATCTGTTGTTCCATCATATGATTCGATGTTTACGGGTTTGAAACCCTCTGGGATTTTATGATCCATTACTTCATCTGTGAAGCATAGTGGGTGTGCGGCGCCTCTATACTGGGCTATATCACGATGCAGCTCGGAGGAGCTATGTCTGTTGTGTTCGGCCCGGCCGGATTTGTTGTATCCGGGGTGAAGGTCACCGTCATGTGCCGTGGGGCCCCTGCGCGATCCGTAGATCGATCTTGTTTGTCTTGCCTTGTACTCCCGTACGTCTCGCAGGTCTGGCGCATTTTCCCGTGCCTTAGTTGAACGGAGTCGGGGCATGGCTTGGGTGGAGGGCCGAGAGGCCTCTCTATCGCGGCCGCGAGGTGGTCGGTCGGCCATGTCATGCGCTGGTGATGTAGGTGCTTCCTCCTCTGATCGGGGTAGCGGCCTGCGCTTTGGGTAACTCTTGGAGGGGCGTTCGAGTTCATACTCTTCGGCCGCAAGGACTTCAGTCCATCTGTCAGCTAGCAAGTCTTGGTCAGCTCTAAGCTGTTGCTGCTTTTTCTTGAGGCTGCTTGCCATGGCCAAAAGCCTGCGTTTGAAACGCTCTTGTTCGGCGGGGTCTGATGGTACGAAAAATTCATCGTCGTCGAGGCATGCCTCGTCTTCGGAGGGAGGCATATAGTTATCATCCTCGACCTCTCGGTCTGCCGCTCTCTCATGAGGGCTGGCTTCTCCATCTTCCTGTGCCGAAACTTGCTGGAGGGGGTGTTCTTCGGCGCTATCCGGGGTAGAATTATCTCCCGTGCCGGAATCACCGTTTTTGCTTTGGCGGGAGTTAGAGCGGCGCCGCTGACGCCGGCGCTTTGGCTGTTTCTTGGAGGTGTCATCCCCTGCTATCTCATCGCCATCTCCATCTTTTGGAGTATCCACCATGTATATGTCATATGACGAGGTGGCCTTCTAGCTCCCTACAGGTGCGGGTTCCTGTTCGTCTCCTGCATCGTCATCCATACCGTCGATGTCTTCGGAGCCGAAATCAAGCATGTCGGTTAAATCGTCGACAGTGGCTACAAAGTGGGTGGTGGGTGGGCTTTGAATTTCTTCATCGTCCGTACCCCATCCTCGCTGACCGTAGTCCGGCTAGGGCTCTCCCGATAAAGAGAGAGACTTTAGAGAATTCAGGATGTCGCCAAAAGGCGAGTGCTGAAAGATGTCCGCGGCGGTGAACTCCATTATCGGCGCCCAATCGGATTCGATCGGCAGGGGCGCGGGGGGTTCGGAGTCCGGAGAGGAGTCCGGGACCTCAGAGTTACGGGTCATGTAGAGTGCGGGGCTGGCGTTCGGCTCGATCGCCCTTGAGATTGCAGCCCCCGAGGTGACGTCCAACCGCTCATCCTCGATTGGCGCAGCCGGCTCCGAATTAAGGTCAGAGCCGGTGTGTTTGCGGCCTCCAGGGCACTGTTCGGCGGCAGAGCTAGATCATGCCCCACGAGACAGTGCGGCGCGCTTGGCTGTCGCTCGAATCCATCGAAGATCAAATCCCACGGATGTCTGCCGTGTAGTTTAGGCTTCCAAACCTGACCTGATGGCCAGGGGCGTAGCTTTCGATCTGCTCAAGGTGGCCAAGCGAATTGGCCCGCAGTGCGAAGACGCCGAAGACGAAGATCTGTCCGGGGAGAAAAGTCTCACCCTGGACCACATCGTTGTTGATGATCAAAGGAGCCATCGGGCCTAAAAGTGACGACACAGAGGAACTCTCAATGAAAGCATCAATGTCGGTGTCAAAACCGGCGGATCTCGGGTAGGGGGTCCCGAACTGTGCGTCTAGGCCGAATGGTAACATGACACAAGGGACACGATGTTTTTACCCAGGTTCGGGCCCTCTCGATGGAGGTAAAACCCTACTCCTGCTTGATTAATATTGATGATATGGGTAGTACAAGAGTAGATCTACCATGAGATCAAGGAGGCTAAACCCTAGAAGCTAGCCTATGGTATGATTGTTGTATGATGGAGTTGTCCTACGGACTAGAACCCTCCAGTTTATATAGACACCAGATAGGGTTAGGGTTACACAGAGTCGGTTACAATGGTAGGAGATCTTGAATATCCGCATCGCCAAGCTTGCCTTCCACGCCAAGGAAAGTCCCATCCGGACACGGGACGAAGTCTTCAATCTTGTATCTTCATAGTCCAGGAGTCTGGCTGAAGGTATTGTCCGGCTATCCGAACACCCCCTAATCCAGGACTCCCTTAGTTCCCGACGGCCCCCGACTGTTACTTTGTGGCGGAGCGATAGGGCAGGTTTGAGACCACCTAGGAGAGAGGTGGGCCTGGTCCTGGTCGGTGTTCGCGGATACTTAACACGCTTAACGAGATCTTGGTATTTGATCTGAGTCTAGCCATTTGGTATATACGCACTAACCAACTACGTGGGAAAGTTATGGGCACTCGACGTCGTGGTATCAGCCGAAGCCTTCGTGACGTCAGCGACTGAGTGGCGCGCGCCGGATTGGACTGGAACGCCTGCTAGGCTAGGTCTGCTTCCGGCTGCGTTCGCAACATGCAGGTGTGCTAAGGGCGATGGGCCCAGACCCCTGTGCGCTTAGGTTTAGACCGGCGTGCTGACCACTCTATTGTGCCTAGGTGGGGCTGCGACGTGTTGATCTTCCGCGGCCGGGCATGACCCCGAAAAGTGTGTCCGGCCAAATGGGATCGAGCGTGTTGGGTTATGTGGTGCACCCCTGCTGGGAAGTTTATCTATTCGAATAGTCGTGTCCCTCGGTAAAAGGACGACCCGGAGTTGTACCTTGACCTTATGACAACTAGAACCGGATACTTAATAAAACACACCCTTCCAAGAGCCAGATATAACCCGGTACGTGATCGCTCTCTAACAGGGCGACGAGGAGGGGATCGCGGGGTAGGATTATGCTATGCGATGCTACTTGATGGACTTCAGTCTACTCTCTTCTACATGCTGCAAGACGGAGGTGGCCTGAAGCGTAGTCTTCGACAGGATTAGCTATCCCCCTCTTATTCTGGCATTCTGCAGTTCAGTCCACTGATATGGCCCTTTACACATATACCCATGCATATGTAGTGTAGCTCCTTGCTTGCGAGTACTTTGGATGAGTACTCACGGTTGCTTTCTCCTTCTTTTCCCCCTATCCCTTCTACCTGGTTGTCGCAACCAGATGATGGAGTCCAGGAGCCAGACGCCACTGTCGACGATGACTCCTACTACACCGGAGGTGCCTACTACTACGTGCAGCCCGCTGATGACGACCAGGAGTAGTTAGGAGGATCCCAGGCAGGAGGCCTGCGCCTCTTTCGATCTGTATCCCAGTTTGTGCTAGCCTTCTTAAGGCAAACTTGTTTAACTTATGTCTGTACTCAGATATTGTTGCTTCAGCTGACTCGTCTATGATCGAGCACTTGTATTCGAGCCCTCGAGGCCCCTGGCTTGTATTATGATGCTTGTATGACTTATTTATGTTTTAGAGTTGTGTTGTGATATCTTCCCGTGAGTCCTTGATCTTAATCGCACACGTTTGCGTGCATGATTAGTGTACGATTGAATCGGGGGCGTCACACTCTCCCTTCCTTTCCCCCTCCTAGTAGGAGTAGGAAAGAGGGGAGTCCTACTCCTACTAGGAGGAGGACTCCTCCTCCTGGTGCGCCCTACAGGGCCGACTGATAATCCCCAAGTGCAAGGTGGAAGTTATAAGTATGGAGTGTCGAACCCACAAGGAGCTAAAGGTAAGATCAATATTCTCTCAAGCCCTATCTGCCACTGATACGACTCTACATGCACCGAATGTTTGCTTCCAACTAGCAACGAGAAATAAAACTACGTTGTGGGTATGAAGAGGATAACTTTGCATGGTATCGAAGAGCTAAAACATAAAAGTAGGTGCTGTTGTCATGAAGTTAGAATATAATACTAAATAATATAAATAGCGAGTGTGTAATAATGGTGGATCGGTGTGCGGAATTGTCCTAGGCAATTGTTAACAAGACCGGTGATCACTATTGCAGTTTCATATGAGGGAGAGGCATAAGCTAACATACTTTCTCTACTTGGATCATATGCACTTATGATTGGATATCTAGCAAGCATCCGCAACTACTAAAGATCATTAAGGTAAAACCCAACCATAGCATTAAAGCATCAAGTCCTCTTTATTCCCATATGCAACAATCCCTCTTACTCGGGTTTGTGCTTCTGTTCACTCACCAACCCACTATAAGCGAATCATAAACGTATTGCAACACCCTACAGTGGGAACCCCTCACGCTTGCACAACCTGGAGGGCACCATAGGACAACACCAAAGTAAAACATACAACTCATACCAATCTAGATCATCAATCAACCCAAAGACAAAAGATATCTACTCAAAACATCATAGGATGGCAATACATCATTGGGTCATGATATGTGACATAAAGCACCATGTTCAAGTAGGGGATTACAGTGGTGTGCGGGAGAGTGGACCGCGTAATAGAGATGAGGATGGTTAAGTTGATGAAGATGATCACCGCGGCGATGATTCCCCTCCCGATGGCACTCCGGCGCCACCGAAAGAGAGGAGGAGAGGTTCTCCCCCTTGTGCTTCCTCCTCCATGGCCTCCACCCTCTGGTCCTTGGCCTTCATGGTGATGATGGCCCCTCCGGGATACTCCTCCATGGCCACCGGTGATGATGGCCCCCTCCAGCAGGGTGCCGGAGAGGGCCTAGATTGGCTTTCTCGTGGCTACAGAGGCTTGCGGCGTCGGAACTTCTGATCCAATCTCCGTTCTAGAAGTTTTAGGGTATGAGAGTATATATGGGTGCAGGGGGTATGTCGGAGAAGCTATGGGGGCCCCACGAGGCAGGGGGCACGCCCTAAGGGGGGGCACGCCCTAAGGGGGGGCGCGCCCCCACCCTCGTGAGCACCTCCCGTATCTCCTGACTTAGAGTCCAAGTCTATCCGGTGGCTTTCCTTCCAAAAATAACTTCTCCAGTTGATTTCGTTCCGTTTTTACTCCGTTTGATATTCCTTTTCTTCGAAACACTAAAATAGACAAAAAACAGCAAATCTGGGCTGGGCCTCCGGTTAATAGGTTAGTCCCAAGAATAATATAAAAGTGGAAAATAAAGCCCAAGATAGTCCAAAACAATAGATAATATAGCATGGAGCAATAAAAAATTATAGATACATTGGAGACGTATCAGGCATCCCCAAGCTTAATTCCTGCTCGTCCTAGAGTAGGTAAATGATAAAAAGATAATTTTTGATGTGGAATGCTAGTAAGTGCTTAAGTTTGATCAATGATAATTCCAATCACTTTTTCTAGCATCATTACATATCATAACAATAGCTCATCTCATAAAACTTTTCATGATCAAGTAACAAGCAATTCACAAGTTTAAAGTATGGATCATAAACTTTCTTGAAAACTAACAAGCGATATTCTTAGTCATCAAACAATTGCAATTCATCCTATTTTCAGGAAGAGTCTATGTTAGAACTTTAATTTAGCAAACTTCACATACTCAACTATCATGTAGTCTTTCACAATTGCTAACACTCACACAATAATTGTGGTTATGGAGTTTTAATCAGACACAGAGAAAGATAGGGGCTTATAGCTTTGCCCCACAACCTTTTACCTCAAGGGTAATGTCAACAATAATAACTCATGCTCCCCTACATCCAATTATATATATATATATATATATATATATATATATATATATATATATATATATATATATATATATCATGTTCTTTCCAACATGCTGGGCTTGCCAAAGGATAAAATGAAAAAGGAAAGGTGAAGATCACCATGACTCTTGCATAAGGTAGAAGATAATAATAAAAGATAGGCCCTTCACAGAGGGAAGCAGAGGTTGCCATGCGCTTTTATGGTTGGATGCACAAAATCTCAATGTGAAAGAACGTCACTTTATATTGCCCCTTGTGATATGAACCTTTATTATGCAGTCCGTCGCTTGTATTACTTCCACATCACAAGATTGTACAAAGCTTATTTCTCCCACACCAATCAATCATACATATTTAGAGCAATTTTTATTGCTTTGCACTGATGACAACTTACTTGAAGGATCTTACTCAATCCATAGGTAGATATGGTGGGCTCTCATGGCAAAACTGGTTTAAGGATTTTGGAAGCACAAGTAGTATCTCTACTTGGTGCTGATAATTTTGGCTAGCACTAGGGGGAAAGGCAAGCTCAACATGTTAGAGGATCCATGACAACATACTTTATCTCAGATATAAGAAAACATAACTCCTTACATTGTCTTCCTTGTCCAACATCAAATCTTTAGCATGTCATAGTTTAATGAGTGCTCCCAATCATAAGAGATGTCCACGATAGTATATTTGTATGTGAAATCCCTCTCCCTTCAATATTCTTTCATGAATTGTTCAAGTGACCAATTCTACGTTTGCTAACTTTCAATAAGTTTACTACCTATACTTACTATGTGTGAAGCCATTACTCCCCATGTTATGAGAATATGAAACATATATAAATTCAGGTTTATGACATTCAATTTATTTAACCATTTACTCATAGGATATACATGAAGCACATGAGCAATTGACAAACTACTCCAAAAGATATGAGTGAAGAACACTGAGTAGTCAAATAATTAACTATCCATGGGATGATTTTTTTTCATCCAATAATTTTATTCAAACATCAAGTAAAATTGAAAACACGCTCCAAGCAAAACACATATCATCTGACGAATAAAAATATGCTCCGAGTAAGGTATACCGATAGTTTTGAAGACGAAAGAGGGGATGCCTTCCGGGGCATCCCCAAGCTTAGGTGCTTGAGTCTTCCTTGAATATTACCTTGGGGTGCCTTGGGCATCCCCAAGCTTAGGGTCTTTCCACTCCTTATTCTCCTCATATAGATATCTCACCCAAAACTTGAAAACTTCAATCACACAAAACTTAACCAAACTTCGTGAGATAGGTTAGTATGATAAAGAGCAAACCATTCACTTTGGTACTGTCAAAGACAAGGTTCATAATTGTTCTCACACAATGCCTACTGTACCATATCATTTCTACAATTTATATTGAGAAATATAAGTCATAGAAACTAGAAAACAAGCAAACTATGCAATGAAAACAGAATCTGTCAGAAACAGAACAGTCTGTAATGATCTGAACAATAACCATACTTCTGCTACTCCAAAAATTATGAAATAAGTCACTGGACGTGAGGAATTTTTCTATTAATCTTATTCAAAAAGAATCAACTCAAAAGCACTCCTCTGTAAAAAATGACATCTATTCTCGTGAGCGCAATGTTTCTGTTTTTTACAGCAAGATCATATTAACTTTCACCCAATTCTTCCCAAAGGTCATACTTGGCACTTTATTGAAACAAAAGCTATAAAACATGATTACTACAGTAGCTTAATCATGTTGATACACAAAAACATAAAGGATAAATATTAGGTTGTCTCCCAACAAGCGCTTTTCTTTAATGCATTTTAGCTAGGCATGATGGTTTCAATGATGCTCACATAAAAGATAAAAATTGAAACACAAAGAGAGCATCTTGAAGAATATGACTAGCACATTCAAATATAACCTACTTCATATGCCTAGGGATTTTGTGAGTACACACTTATGGGAACAAGAATCAACTAGCATAGGAAGGCAAAACAAGTATAACTTCAAAACTTTAAGCACATAGGGAGGAAACTTGATATTAATACAAATCCTACAAGCATGTATTCCTCCCTCATAATAATTTTCAGAGGCATCATGGATAGCAACTTTGTTCTCATACTCAATTGGAACCTCTTCCAAAATAGTGGAATCATTACTAGCTAAAGTTGACACTCTTCCGAATCCACTTTCATAAATATCACACTAAGATTCAACATCCTCCAAAATAGTGGGATCACTAATTCCTAAAGTTGACACTCTTCCAAACCCACTTTAAATGATAGTATTATTCATACTCCAAAAGATATAAGTGAAGTACAAAGAGCAATTCTGTAAGATCATACTTAAAAGGTTTAAGTGAAGCACATGAAGTATTCTATAAATTGATGAAGGGACATCTCATGCTAGCATGGTTCTTAAAGAAAAAGAAAAACACAAAGGACACAAATCATGTGAACAAAGCAAAAACCGAGGTATATCGATAATCGTTGAAGAAGAAAGATGGGATGCCAACCGGGGCATCCCCAAGCTTAGATGCTTGAGTATCCTTGGAATATTTACTTGGGGTGCCTTGGGCATCCCCAAGCTTGAAATATTGCCTCTCTTTATTCTTCTCACATCGGTGACTCCTCGTCCTTCAAATACTTCATCCACACAAAACTTTAACAAAAACTTGTGAGATCCGTTAGTGTAATAAAACAAATCACTACCTTTAGGTACTGTAATGAACTCATTCTTTGTTTGTATTGGTCTTAAACCTACTGTATTCCAAGTTCCCTATGGTTCATACCCTCCAATGCTAGACATAGATTCATCAAAATAAGCAAACAACACATGCAAAACAGAATCTGTTAAAAACAGAACAGTCTGTAGTAATCTGGAAGTTTGGCAAACTTCTGTAACTCCTAAAATTATAAACTAAATTTGAAAATTTGAAAAATTTGTACAGAAGTAATGTGCAAAAAGAATCAGAACCATTTGACTTTCCAGTTAAAAAATTAAATTCATGCACTACAGCCAAAGTTTCTGTTTTTGTTTTGCACATAGCAAACAAGCAATCTAATCATCCTAAAACCAATGCTTGGCACATTTATTTTTATAATACAATGAATATATACAAGGGGATAATTATTTACAGAGAAACTTCCATGAAAAATTCTACTACCTCTGTAAACTAATATAAGAGCGTTTAGATTACTAAAGTAGCGATCTAAACGCTCTTATATTTGTTTACGGAGGGAGTACATTGTTTCCGTGAGCATGAACACAAGTGCTCAAGGTCGACCCTCACTTCTTCAATGCAAAACCTTACAATCACTTCTCTTTTTGAAAAACTTTTAGGCAAGAAAGGCAAGTAATTCCATTTTTGTATTTTCATTTTTAATTTTTTTTGTATGTTTCACCCACAACTAAACATAAACAAAAAGCAAAAACAAAATCTACTTAGTGAAGAAAGCAAACAAGCACACACGAGAATATCAACCCCACGCTATTGCTCCCCAGCAACGGCGCCAGAAAAGTGCTTGATAAACCCCAAGTGCAAGGAATCATCGTAGCACTTTCCAAAGGTGGAAGTGATAAGTATGGAGTGTCGAACCCACAAGGAGCTAAAGGTAAGATCAATATTCTATCAAGCCCTATCTGCCACTGATACGACTCTACGTGCACCGAACGTTTGCTTCCAACTAGCAACGAGAAATAAAACTACGTTGTGGGTATGAAGAGGATAACTTTGCATGGTATCGGAGAGCTAAAACATAAAAGTAGGTGCTGTTGTCATGAAGTTAGAATATAATACTAAATAATATAAATAGCGAGTGTGGAATAATGGTGGATCGGTGTGCGGAATTGTCTTAGGCAGTTGTTAACAAGACCGGTGATCACTATTGCAGTTTCATATGAGGGAGAGGCATAAGCTAACATACTTTCTCTACTTGGATTATATGCACTTATGATTGCAACTCTAGCAAGCATCGGCAACTACTAAAGATCATTAAGGTAAAACCCAACCATAGCATTAAAGCATCAAGTCCTCTTTATTCCCATACGCAGCAATCCCTCTTACTCGGGTTTGTGCTTCTGTTCACTCACAAACCCACTATAAGCGAATCATGAACGTATTGCAACACCCTACAGCGGGAACCCCTCACGCTTGCGCGACACGGAGGGCACCATAGGACAGCACCAAAGTAAAACATACAACTCATACCAATCTAGATCATCAATCAACCCAAAGACAAAAGATATCTACTCAAAACATCATAGGATGGAAACACATCATTGAATCATAGTATGTGGCATAAAGCACCATGTTCAAGTAGGGGATTACATCGGTGTGCAGGAGAGTGGACCGCGTAAAAGAGATGAGGATGGTTATGTTGATGAAGACGATCACCGCAGCGATGATTCCCCTCCTGATGGCACTCCGGCACCACCAGAAGAGAGGAGGAGAGGTTCTCCCCCTTGTGGTTCCTCCTCCATGGCCTCCACCCTCTGGTCCTTGGCCTTCATGGTGATGATGGCCCCTCCGGGATACTCCTCCATGGCCACCGGTGATGATGGCCCCCTCCGGCAGGGTGCCGGATAGGGCCTAGATTGGCTTTCTTGTGGCGACAGAGGCTTGCGGCGGCGGAACTTCTGATCCAATCTCCGTTCTGGAAGTTTTATGGTACGAGAGTATATATGGGTGCAGGGGGTACGTCGGAGGAGCTACGGGGGCCCCACGAGGCAGGGGGGCGCTCCCACCCTCGTGAGCACCTCCTGTATCTCCTGACGTAGAGTCCAAGTCTATCTGGTGGCTTTCCTTCCATAAATAACTTCTCAAGTTGATTTCGTTCCATTTTGACTATGTTTGGTATTCCTTTTCCTCGAAACACTGAAATAGACAAAAAACAACAAATCTGGGCTGGGCCTCCGATTAATAGGTTAGTCCCAAAAATAATATAAAAGTGGAGAATAAAGCCCAAGATAGTCCAAAACAGTAGATAATATAGCATGGAGCAATCAAAAATTATAGATACATTGGAGAAGTATCACCGGCCGGCCTCCCCCCTTGCTTCTTTATATACGGGGGCAGGGGGCACCCTAGGACACACAAGTTGATCTGCTGATCTCTCCCAGCTGTGTGCGGTGCCCCCCTCCACCATATTCCACCTCGGTAATATCGTAGCGGTGCTTAGGCGAAGCCCTGCGCCGGTAGCATCATCAACACCGTCATCACGCCGTCGTGCTGACGGAACTCTCCCACAGAGCTCTGCTGGATCGGAGTTCGTGGGACGTCATCGAGCTGAACGTGTGCTGAACTCGGAGGTGCCGTACGTTCGGTACTTGGATCAGTCAGATCGTGAAGACGTACGACTACATCAACCGCGTTGTCATAACGCTTCCGCTTTCAGTCAATGAGGGTATGTGGACACACTCTCCCCTCTCGTTGCTATGCATCACCATGATCCTGTGTGTGCGTAGGATTTTTTTTGAAATTACTACATTCCCCAACAGGGGACAGGGCCACTGCTGGTCCCCCTTTCTCTGTCACTAATTTCGTGCTACAATATTGTCGGTGTACAAAAAGAGGGGTACACTTTTTGTACCCCTATAACTGTGCACGGGCAGTTTGAGCCACGGGCACCACCACACCAAGCACGGCAAGGGGGGTGAGCCAAGGTAAGACCGAAGCTCAAGAGAGGCAGAACAACGCCAAGACCAAGACCACAAAGAGCAAAGGGGACGAAGCGGACTCCCCTGGCAAGATCCTTGCCGGGGGGCCAGTTTTAGCAACCCCGGCAAGACCCTTGCCGTGGCAATTCGCCCCACACCTACGGAGCGAGTCACCCTTGAGTCCACTGCCCCCATGGGGCAAGGATTCAGGAGACATCCCCGTGGTGGCATGCAGATCTTTGTGAAGACGTTCAAGATCAGATACACACTATAGAAGATGACGCCCCTTGGAGGGATCCCAGCCAAGGAGGACCACAAGGCCCCCGGCAAGCGTCTTGCCGGGGATGACAGCAGGCGCCTCGGCAAGATCCTTGCTGGGGCCCCAGCAAGGCCCTTGCTGAGAACACCCATAGGGCCACCATCAGGCCCACGCTGACCAAACCTCCACCGCCGTGCGCATGCAGCTGCCGACCCAACCAGCTAGGCAGGCACCTGCGTGGCGGCATGCAGATCTTCGTGGAGACTCACCACTGCGCCACCTCAGCTGCCTGCCTACCTACATGGCATCGCAGGCACCGCTGGCCAGGGCACGTGTCGACACAAGAAGGAGCGGCGACAGACGAGACATGTCTCTCCCCCGTCCCCGATAAAGCAAGGACACCTAAGCAAGACACATTGAATGCGCCTTGTCATGTAATGCGAGGGATAACCTCGCGTTACTGTACCCTTTCCACCTCCTGTGTGCCATTGTGGCAACCCCTTTTCCTATAAAAGGAGGCCCGAGGCGACCAGGAGAAGGATTCTCCTTTTTGGAGCTCCTCACGCCCCATAGCTAGCTCAAGAACACAGATATAGAATGGGAAAACTTTGTTTTTGCCACTCTAGTTTTTGCCAACTTTGCTTATGCCATTCTAGAATTTGACATCTCACTTTTGCCACTCTTAGCTTTTGACAATACATCACAAATGCCATTCCGTGGCAAAAACGATAATTTTTCATTTCACTTTTGCCACTCTTAGCTTTTGACATGTATCACAATTGCCACTCTAAATTTTTTGCTTTTGCCACGGAATGGCGAAAGTGATATATTGTCAAAAACTAAGAGTGGCAAAAGTGAAATGTCAAATTATAGAGTGGCATAAGCAAAGTTGGCAAAAACTAGAGTGGCAAAAACAAAGTTTTCCCATATATAATCCACCAAAGCAGGAGTAGGGTTTTACGCATCCTCGCGGCCCGAACCTGGATAAACGAACCGTGTGCTATCTGTTTAATCCGCTCTTCTCACGACCCCGCGCCCCGCTAACCGTAGTAGGGATTCTTGTGATCCCATATGTGTCGTTTCCACCGACATCTTTGGCGTGCCAGGTAGGGGGCCTCGTTGTGAGAATCGGCTCTAGCAGTTAGTCCAGCGCCTCTTCATCATCATGGCGCCCAAGAAGAAGAAGACGGTGGCGGTTGGCCAGTCGGAAGCCGGACATCCCGTCCCGACGCGGGCGAGCAGCGGACCGGTCTCAGAAAGGACCGGGGCGCCGCCCGCGAACACCAACACCGTCCCAGCAGCCGGAGTTTGGGAGGCGGCGATGTTCGTGCGCCTGGTAACGGGCCTTACGCCGCCAAATCCAAAGACGGAGCCAGGCCCTCGGCGGGTGGCGCGGGGCCTTCCAAGATCGCTACCACCATGCCCGAAGGCGAGGCGAGGGCTTCCAATACTCCCATGTCGGCGCCAACGGCGCGCTCCTCTCAGGCGGCACGTGACGAACGTCGTAATCATGCCGAAGATCCCGGGCGTCGCCGCGGGAAGAGCCCCGAGCGCCACTCCCGGGACGTAGAAGACCTGCCCGCTCGCCGAGGCGCTGGTGAAGATGGCATGCGCCTGCGGGGTCGTGATAGAGCTCCTTCTGACATGGTCAGAAGTCGAAGTGCGTCGCGATCCGTGCAGGTTTCGCTGCCACCAACACCAGCAGAAGCCCTGGCGCGCGCGCAGTTGCTCCTCGACTTTCCTCCCACTACGGGGAAACTCGACGAATGGAGAGCCACTATACCAAGCCTTGTTGCGGTGGCCAACAAAGACGAACCGGGTCCGGTGGAGCCCCCGGGTTGACGCTCTGACGGAGTCCCACTACGGTGCATTCGCCTCCTCCTCGCCCGGAACCACTGACGCCAGCTTGTCGCGACGTTGCGGGCGACGACGTCTCCATAGCGTCGTCTGACCCACGAACCCACTGTGACCAGCGCCAAGTTCTTCGGGAACGAGAACATGAAGACGCTCGGACCACTATCGAGCGCCGGCGCGGAGCGCGCCACCAGTCGGATAGGCGAGCAAGGCCTGCTGTGAACCACCCGGCCCCGGAGAGCCCTGGAGGCCTACCTTACAAGGTAGGCTGTCCGGCTTTTACCCGTGAGCTGCGGCAGTTCCAGTGGCCCACTCACCACACCTTCAAACCTGACGTTGGCGAAAAGTACAGCGGCAAGACCCACCCGTCTGAGTTCCTCAGCATCTACACCATCGCGATGCAAGCTGCCGGAGCCCGCGACGATAAGGTGCTTGCAAATTACTTTCCGTTGGCTCTTAAACCCAACGCCATGTCATGGTTGATGCACTTGCTGGTAGACTCTATTTCCTCCTGGTCGGATCTATGCCATGAGTTCGTGGGCGCCTTTACTGGAGGACACCAAGCCCATGGCCAAGCAAGCGACCTGCACGTCATTTCCCAGAAGGGAGGCGAGAGTCTCCGCAAGTATATACAGAGGTTCAGCCGGATACAGTACAATATCCCTAATGTTCACCCTGCCGCTATCATCAGTGCGTTCCATCAGAACGTGCGTAACCGCAAGATGCACGAAGAGCTGGCAATGAACAAGGTGAAAGATGTGGCAGAACTCTATGTTCTTGCTGACAGATGTGCCCGAGCTGAAGAGGGAAGGAAGTACCCCGGCGAAGATGCCGGCGTGGAAACCGACTCCTCAGATGAGGATACTGCCGCCCCGGCGAAGATGGGCCGGTGCCGCAACAGGAAGCGCAAAGGTAAAGACGTGCTTGCTGTCGAGGGATCTGATGACACCGGCTCCACCAAGAAAACCAAGGCAGATGACCCCGGCAAGGAAATTGCCGGATGTGTCGCCTGCCGGGCCTTGGCGGCTGTCGAGAAGCCAGGGAACTCCGACAAGCGATACTGCAAGATCCATCGCACCAAAGGCCATGATCTCTAGAACTGCCGACAGGTTGAGCTCTTTACTGAGAAGCAGAGGGCTGAATATGAGAGGCGGGACAAGAAGAAAGGCCAGGACGGTGCTGAGGGGTCCGGCAAGAAGCGTGAAGGCCAGGCGGGCCGTCGCGGCAAAGATAAACAGCAGGAGAGGCCTGCCCGGGGCCGTGACAAAATGCCAGAAGACGACGATCACGAAGAGGACGATGAGTCTGGCGACCAAGAATTTCAGAAAGCTACGAAGGCCATGTGCGTCGATGGCGGTGCCTCGCTGCATTCTTCTCACCGCCAGCTTAAACAGTGGGCGTGTGAGATTATAGCGACAGAGCCATCGTTGGGTGCCCAAAGGCCGCTGAAGTGGTCCAGCACACCTATCATTTTTGACACTGAGGATCACCCTGATCGCACAACTGCGGTCGGGTGCTTGCCATTGTTGGTTTCACCAACAATACGCAACCTCAAGGTGACAAAGATGCTAGTTGATGGCGGGGCCGGTCTGAACTTAATCTCGCCTACCGTGATCGGGAAGCTGCAGATTCCTGATGGAGACCTCGAAGAAACGGGCACGTTTCAGGGGGTCAACCCAGGAAGAAGTCAACCCAAGGGAAAAGGTCACGCTGCCCGTGACTTTTGGAAGTGATCTAAACTACAGGACAAAAAGGATCATGTTTGATGTTGCCAAGATCCCCTTGCCCTACAACGGGATCCTTGGCCGCCCAGGGCTGGCCAAGTTCATGGCGGCGTCACACTACGCCTACAACACCCTGAAGATGCCAGGACCTGTGGCGATCATCGCCATCCCCTCCGATAAGAAAGATGCGCTGATTTGCGCTGACCAACTATACCGGCAAGCAGTTGCAGCAGCTGCCGCCACTAGGGCACTTGCTCCTGCCGCTGGGACCCCGGGAGGGATGAAGAAGAAGAAGACTAGTGAGACCTCGGACACCCACTCCGGCAAGCGCACCTCTTCGGAGTGTAGCGCTCCCATCAAGGACGTGCCAGAGAGCTCCACCGGCGGAAACAAGAAGTCCAGGGCCATACCGCCGGGAACCAAGAAGGTTTCTGTCAATGAGGATGGCACGGGAGGAGCTTTTAACATAAGCTCTACCCTTGACGACAAATAGGAAGACGCGCTCGTCACCTTCCTGCGGGCGAATGTCGATGTATTTGCATGGCAAGCTTCCGACATCCCCGGCGTTCCCAGGGAGGTGATTGAGCACCACCTTGCTGTTTGTCCTCATGCGCGGCCTGTCAAGCAGAAGGTCAGAAAGCAAGCTTTGGAACGACAAGAGTTCATCACAGAGGAGATCCGGAAACTGGAAGCAACGGGTTTGGTAAGAGGAGTGCTCCATCCAACGTGGTTGGCCAATCCGGTGGTAGTGCGCAAGGCGAATGGGAAGTGGAGGCTGTTTATTGATTACACAGATATCAATAGGGCTTGTCCCAAGGACCCCTTTCCATTGCCGCGCATCGACCAGATTGTTGACTCCACAGCTGGGTGTGACCTGTTGTCATTCCTCGATGCCTACTCCGGCTATCACCAGATGTTCATGACAAGAGAAGACGAAGAGAAAATGGCATTCATCACCCCATGTGGTACGTATTGTTTCATATGGATGCCTTTCGGGTTGAAGAGTGCTGGTTCGACGTTTGCAAGGGCGGTCCAGATTGGTTTTGAACCCCAGCTCCATAGAAATATGGAAGCTTACATGGATGATATAGTGGTCAAAACCAAGAACATTGCAACCCTCATACCGGATTTACAAGAAACATTTGCAAACCTACGCAAGATCAACCTCAAACTGAACCCTGAGAAGTGTGTCTTTGGCGTCCCGTCTGGCAAACTTCTCGGGTTCTTTGTGTCGCAGCGTACGATAGAGGCCAATCCGGACAAGATCAAAGCTATAGAACAGATTGAAGCACCCAAGCGAATCAAGGATGTGCATCGGCTTGCTGGTTGCGTTGCCGCCATGAGCAGGTTCATCTCCAAGTACGCCGAGCGCGCCCTTCCCTTTTTCAAGATTTTGAAAAAGGCGGGCCCAATGGAGTGGACACCAGAAGCCGAAGCAGCATTGCAAGATTTGAAGAAGTATCTCTCCTCCGCGCCAATACTAGTTGCGCCGAGGCCCCGGGAACCGTTGCTGCTATACTTGGCGGCTACGAATCGGGTGGTCAGCGCCGCACTAGTGGCGCAGAGAGAGGTTGACGACGAGGTAATGGCAGCGACAGAGCCCGACGTCACCAATGCAGAGACGACACAGCCAGTTGAAGTGCCGCCGAAGAAGAAAATGATGCAGCACCCGGTCTACTTTGTTAGTTCCCTCCTGCAGGGGGCTAGATCAAGGTACTCCGGCGTGCAGAAACTGCTCTTCGGCCTTCTTATGGCCTCAAGGAAGTTGTGTCACTACTTCCAGGCACACGAGATCACTGTCATCACTCGCCTCCCTCTGCAACGGATATCGCACAATCCAGTTGCAACGGGAAGAATTGTAGAGTGGGCACTGGAGCTGTCCAGCTTTGGCCTCAAGTTTGAAAGTACTTCGACGATTCAGAGCCGAGTCCTGGCGGAGTTCATTGCAGAATGGACCGCGACGCCTGACGAAGAAGACCAAGAGACTGCGCTCCCCGATAAGGAGGCAAGTTGCAATTGGATCATGTACTTTGATGGAGCTTTCTCCTTACAAGGCGCCGGGGCTGGAGTACTGCTTATCGCGCCCATCGGAGAGCACCTCAAGTACGTGATCCAGATGCACTTCCCCAGGGAGGCGTCAACGAACAATACGACTGAGTACGAAGGGCTGCTTGTCGGTCTTAGGATCGCGGCGGACCTCAGGATCAAGAAACTCGTCGTCAGAGGCGACTCGCAACTTGTCTTCAAACAAGTCAATAAGGATTACCAGATCCCGTTGATGAAGGCCTACGTCAATGAAGTGAGAAAGCTGGAAGAGCGTTTTGACGGTATACAGGCGGAGCACGTTCCCCGAGCGGAGAACGACATCGCCGATTAACTGTCAAAGCGCGCTGCCCTCGAGCTACCTGTGGAACTAGGTACCTTTGTGCTTCAGCTAACTCTGCCATCCGTTGATCCATCAACAGAGCAAAACAAGAGGAGGAAATCAGGGCCCGGCAAGTACTTTCCCGCCAAGCTCCCCAGAGCCGCCGGCAAGGATGTTGCTGGGGAGACTGAGCCCTCCACGGGACGGCTAGCTCCGGCGGAGCGTCAAGCTCTTGCCGTCGAGACGGCCGCTCCTATAGCGGAGCAAATGCATTTAGTCCTCGCTGTCGAACCCCAGGCTCCAGCGTGGGCACAGCATACCGTCCGATTCCTCCAAACAGGGGAACTTCCTGAGGAGAAGGAAGAAGCGGAAAATGTAGCCCGACGCTCTACTATGTACAAGTTCGTCGATGACGTCCTGTACAAAAAGAGGCCGAACGGTGTGAAATTGAAGTGTATCCCTCGAGAGGAAGGACTGGAGTTGTTGGCATAGATACACGGAGGCATATGTGGATCTCACATCGGGTCAAGGGCCCTTGCCGGCAAGGCATTTCGGCAAGGCTTCTTCTGGCCCACCGACCTCCAAAATGCAACGACACTAGTCACCAGGTGTGAAGCGTGTCAGTTCCATTCAAAGAAGCTTCATCAGCCAGCTCAAGCACTTCAAACCATTCCTCTCTCCTGGCCCTTCTCGGTCTGGGGGCTCGACATACTGGGCCCCCTCCCCGCGCTGTCGGGGGCTTTGAGTACTTGTACGTCGCAATCGTCAAGTTCAGAAAGTGGCCAGAAGTGGAGGCAGTGAGGAAGGTTACAGCTCAGTCAGCCGTCAAATTCTTTAAGGGACTAGTGTGCCGTTTTGGTGTACCCAACAGGGTCATCACCGACAAGGGCATGCAGTTCACAAGCCACACCTTCATGCAATATACCCAAGACCTCGGCAACAAAGTCTGTTTCGCTTCCGTTGCTCACCCACGAAGCAATGGTCAAGCTGAGAGAGCAAACGCTGAAGTACTGCGAGGCCTAAGGACAAAGACCTTTGACAGGCTGCACAAGAGTGGAAGGCGCTGGTTTGATGAGTTGCCGACAGTTCTTTGGTCGATCATAACGATGCCAAATCGAGCTACCGGCCAGACACCCTTTGCCCTGGTATATGGGGCAGAAGCAGTTCTCCCCACTGAACTCATATACGGGTCACCTCGAGTGCTCGCTTATGATGAGCTTGAGCAAGAGCAACTACGGCAAGATGACGCAACACTCCTTGAGGAAGATCGTCTTCGGGCGGCTGTGAGAGCAACATGCTACCAGCAAGCCTTGTGCCGCTACCATAGCCGCATGGTTCATGCCCGAAGCCTTGAGGAAGGCGACCTTGTCCTTCGGCGCGTTCAATCAGCCAAGAATTCCAACAAGTTGACGCCAAAGTGGGAAGGCCCTTATCGGGTAATATGAGTCACCAGGCCCGGCGCAGTCCGCCTGGAGACCGAAGATGCCGTTCTGGTGAGTAACTCCTGGAACATTGAGCATCTTCGCAAGTTTTACACGTGATGCACGGCTTGCCGGGCCCCCCGGCAAGCCACCTTTTGTACAAGCATTGCCGATGATGCATGTAACCCTTTGTACAAAGCCAGGCGCAGACCCTGAGCATAAATAAGTGAAGCGTTGGCGCCCTAAGTTATAGCATGCATGTTAGGTCGAGTCTCGTCCTTGGTTAGGGTTGATAGTGCTCAGCGGCGACTAACCCCTAGCTTAGAGGTCGAGTGTGCGTCCCTTTGTCCTTATTTTGTCTTCTTTGCTTCACAGGACACGCAGATATCCTTGCCGAACCACCTGGAAAAAAAGAGAAGGGGGACAGACCAGCATCTGAGCCCTGGCAAGCCAGTATTGCCGGGGACTGCAAAAGCAAGCATTCACCCACGGCAAACCAGGGTTGCCGGGGGTTGCAGCTTCAGATAAGTTCTTCATCCCTTATCATGCATTCCATTATGGACTGAGGTATGTGAAACCTCGTTTCTCCTTAAACTACCGCGCTCCCCTAACTATAGGCCCTAGGGCTCGTTCCTGGGACCAAGTTTGGTCATAGTCGCGGCAGCAAAAGGATGAAACAAGAAGCCTGAACCCACCTCATCCCTGCCTCCGCCAAAAGCGTGAGAAAGTTCGAGCGAAGTGGGAGGATGGCAAGGCCTGTTGTCGGGCAACGAAATGCTTATCTTAGAGATATCAAGGATTTACTCCTTATCATGGGTTCCACCCGCAAACAAATGACCCGGCAAACATCCCTTTTTCATTAAAAACATTCCACTCAGGTACAGTCCATAGGGAATGAAAAACATGAATGATGGTATTACAAGTTTTAAATTCAGCTAAGGATCGAAGGCTTACAAACTAAAAAGAGATAAGGTGCCCGTAATCCCTTCCTTGTCCCTCTCCTCAGGAGGCAGGTCAAGGAGGCAAAAAGGACAAAAGAAGCGCCTAGGCGAGCTACGGGTGGCAGAAGACACTAAGAGAACATCTCGGTGGCCGTCCGAAGGCTGGATGGTGATGGCGGCGCCAGAAGCAGGGCCCGAAGACGAGGCGGCAGGACATCAGCATGCGTCGAAGGCATCGATGCGCGCGTACTCCGACTTGACGGCTTCACCGCCCGCCCTCTTCCTCTTCTGCAGCCTCCCAACGCCAGCCGCCCAAGGAGACGACCCCGAGAAGTTCGGGGAGCCGGCGACACGGATGATGGGGTCGCCGGTGCCGCACGGAGCAGCACCCGACACCTAGTCGGACCCGTCATCCTGACGCCTACTACCCTCTTCGTCACTGCCGTTGTCCCCCTCGTCGCTCCCGCCCGAGGAGGAGTCTTCGCTATCAGAAGAGCTCTCCACGCAGCACCTTGCACCGGTCCCGAAGAGCCCGAAGACCTTGACGGAGAGGAGGCCGCCCTCCATCAGCTTGAAATGGAGAGTGAGCCCCTCCGTCAAGCGGTGGATATGAGCGAATGTCTTCCATCCCCGACGAAGATACATCACATGAGGTGCTGGGAAGTCGACGCGGACCCGCGTGCCGCTGATCCCGCAGCCCCTCATGTGCAGCCGCAGCGACTCCGGCGGATCCAGCTCCATCTCTCGCGCAAATGGAGTCGGGAGACGAAGGCGAGGCGCGGCGGCCGGCGCAGCCTGACGAAGAACTCACATGGGTCATCCCCAACGTGTCCCTCCATTGGAGGAGGTGCTGCTGGCGGAGGCGAGGTCGGCGCGCCGCCCCATCCTCCTCTCGCCCGAGCGCCCCGACCTCGCCCACGGCCTAGCCCGCTTCCCCTTCCCCTCGCGGCTGGCTCTGCCACCGCAGGCGCAGGAGAAGGAGGGACGCGTTGTCGAGCGGCAACCCTCACCGCCACCTTTGAAGGACCGTGAGTCCCTCTCTCCGTGGCGGATGGAAGGGAGGAGCGGAAGCTGAAAGAAGAAGAAAATGAAAGAATGCGGGACGCCATCCCCCCGCTCCTTATAAAGGAACGAGGCTGGGGGCTCGTCCGCCATGCTCGACCAATCATGACGCAAAAGGCGCAGGGGACCGGGGCCAACCCGCTGCCCCAGCCAGCGACGGCACGGTTTCCCGCCTCCACCGTTTGCCACCCTGAGTGGATGGGAGACACGTGGCAGACGTGCAGAACCAAGGGAACGGGTGAGGCGACCTCTCCCCACCCCGTGATCGTGGGGAGTGGACGCCTTGAAGACCGCGCCTCGGCCCCATTCAGTAAATGGGCCGCGCCTCCACGCCTCCCTCCGTTTATGGGGAAGGCGCGAACCGCCCCTTTACTACATTGTGGCGCATGCGTGCAGAGCTCAGCCCCGCGCATGCAGCCCACGTCATGCCCACCTCCCCACGCCGCGCCATGCGCGGGAGTCGTGGGAAGCGCAACGCGTGAAGAATCTTACCACGGTAAAAACCGCCCCGCCTGCCCGCGCACCGTTTTTGGGCCTAGCCCAACGACGCGTGCGCTTATGTGTGGCCCAGGCCCGGGGGCTCCTGTCGGTGTACAAAAAGAGGGGTACACTTTTTGTACCGCTATAACTGTGCACGGGCATTCTAAGCCACAGGCACCACCACACCAAGCAAGGCAAGGGGGGTGAGCCAAGGTAAGACCAAAGCTCAAGAGAAGCAGAACGACGCCAAGACCAAGACCACAAAGAGCAAAGGTGTCACGCCCAAGATGCGACCCTATCCTAAAGGAACTCAAAGGTCCCACCAAGGATAGAAGCGCATCTTGAAGACGCTTTTGCAAGGTGGATATCATTACATCAACATTACATAATAGTGGGGATACAACCAAGACATACAATGTCACTTGAATACAACAACACATCATATAGAAGATCAACATCCGACTACGGATGAAACATAAACAGAAACTCAACAATATCCACCCTGCTAGCCCAGGCTGCCGACCAGGAACCTATCCCTCAATCGAAGAAGAAGCAGAAGAAGAACTCCAACACAAATAAACATCGCTCTCGCGTCATGATCATCGCATAACCTGTACCTGCAACTGGTGGTGTAGTAATCTGTGAGCCACGAGGACTCAGCAATCCCATTACCATGGGTATCAAGACTAGCAAAGCTTAATGGAAAAGGAAGGGGTAAAGTGGTGAGGCTGCAGTAGCGACTAAGCATGTATGGTGGCTAGCTTACGCAAATAAGAGCGAGAAGAGAAGCAAAGCAAGCGGTCGTCAACTAGTAATGATCAAGAAGTGATCCTGAACCCCTACTTACGTCAGACATAACCCAGAAACCGTGTTCTCCTCTCGATCAACCCCGAAAAGAGACACTCACGGTAACGCACACGGTTGGTGTATTTTAGAAGAGTTTACTTTAAGTTTACTACAACCGGACATCAACAAATTCCCATCTGCCCATAACCGCGGGCACGGCTTACGAAAGTTCAAACCCGGCAGGGGTGTCGCAACTTAGCCCATGATAAGCTCTCGCGATCAACGAAGGATATTCCTTCTCCCCGGGAAGTCCCGATCAGTCTCGGAATCCCGGCTACAAGACATTTCGACAGTAATAAAACAAGACCAGCAAGACCGCCCGATGCGCCGACATCCCAATAGGAGCTGCACATATCTCGTTCTCAGGGCAACACCGGATGAGACATTCTACGAGTAAAACCAGAACTCAAGTTTCCCCAAGGTGGCCCCGCAGTCTACTCGTTTCGGGCCAACACTTAGACAAGCATTGGCCCGGGGGGGGGGGCTAAATAACGATGACCCTTGGGTTAATTACTCCCAAGGGAAAAGTAGGTGGTGGTGAGGCAAATGGTAAAACCAAGGTTGGGCCTTGCTGGAGGAGTCTTATTCAAAGTGAACTCTCAAGGGGGTCCCATAAATCACCCAACCGCGTTAGGGACGCAAAATCCGGGAACATAATACCGATATGACGGAAAACTAGGGCGGCAAGAGTGGAACAAAACACCAGGCATAAGGCCGAGCCTTCCACCCTTTACCAAGTATATAGATGCATCAATAATATAAGAGATATTGTGATATCCCAACAATAAACATAGTCCAACATGGAGCAATCTTCATCTTCACCTGCAACTAGCAACGCTATAAGAGGGGCTGAGCAAAGCGGTAATATAGCCAAACAATGGTTTGCTAGGAAGGGTATCAAAGGTTAGGGGATATCATGCAATTTGGGAGACTTGAGCAGCAAGTGGTAGGTAACGCAGCATAGCGATAGAACGAAGCATCTAGCATAGCAATGATAGTAATGAGATCCAAGGTGACGGTCATCTTGCCTGAAATCCCGCAAGGAAGAAGAACGAGTCCATGAAGAAGATGAAGCCACGAAGACGAACCAAGCGTGGACGGACGAATCCTCACGATCGCAACGAAATGGGAACTATCGAGAAGAAGCACACAACAAGGTAAACACACCACACATGAACAAGGCATGATGCTCAACCAAGTATGATGCATGAAAAGGCTACATGAAGCTACTCATGGCAAGAGGTGATGCATACAAGAGCAACACATCAAAGCAAGTTTAAATGAGGCCGGAAACAACATAGAACAATTCCGGGAAGTCCTGATATGCAAATTTCGAAATTGGTCCAGATCTGAATAAACCATAAGTTCAAGTTGATAAACAGCAAGTTAAGATGCACCACGATGATCTACACGAAATTTTAGTCAAGTTACATATAAAGTTCATTAGATTCGGAGCTACGGCCTAGAAGATATGAGCAAAACAAGTTAAGCATGGCAGTGATGCAAAATGCATACAAACATCAAGCAAAACATATTCAAGACATGGATACAACAAGGTAATATGAAGCTATAAGAAAAACTAAGCAAGTTTCATGTAGAGCACACTCAAAACGGAGCAACGGTTCAACACATACACCCTATACAAGATATAGCAACAATCTGTCCAAAACAGCAAGTAGGCATCTAGCAGGCGTCAAAACAACAAGCTACAGGATCATAACATGAAAACAAAAGGCATGAACATGATGTACAGGTAAATCATGGCAAAACATCAACACTGAGCTAACTCCAGAAACTAATAGAACATGCTCAAAAGGACATGGCAAGATTGCAAATAATATCATATTCACAGACTTGGCAGAATTTCAGGACATGGCAGAAATAACATTAGGTTAGCATGTTTAGAGCTATCAAACAACATGCTAAAGCAAGCTATCATGTCAAACTAGAGCATGGCATGAATCTACTCAAAGTACATAACAAAAGTCCCTTACTGACCATAAGCCAAAAGGGATCAGAGAATACAATTGCAATCATGTGAACATAGCAAAAACATAAACAGATTCAGACTTAGTGGAAAACTGGAGCATGGCAAAACAGATAAAAAGTAGGCAAGTTTACGACCTCGATGCACTCACTACGAGGCATTGCATGACAAAATAAGCATACATACAGCAACTAGACATGTCATAGAAGCTCTACAAGTCAAGAACAACAACATAGCATGCATGGATCAATTACGACAACCTTGGCAATATTGAATAACATGTAAACAATCTGCCAGGAACATTTTATAGCAAAAGTAGAGCTCGAGTGAGTCAAGCTATGTCACTCCATAATTGCAACAAAAGGCAAGGATGGATAGAGAGCATCCATATGTTCAAAACATCCTTACTGATCATGCTCAAAAGAGGTATAGATCTCTCTGAAACAACATGAACACATGGCATAAAAATAACAACAGGAAGTGACTTGTGAAATTATTAAGTCTCTGAAATCAGCAACATTGAGTAAGCTACTTTGCAAGATTGAAACAAACAATACATGGCATATCATGAACAATGAGTTGCACCACAGGAAAGATAACATGTCATAGCTCATAACACATGTAGACTTCATGCTTAGAAGAAAATCACACAAAAAGATACAAAAATAACAAATGAGCATGTTCTAATAACAGACAGCAGTTAACATCACATAGCAGTTTTGCAACGATGATTAGGGCATCCAAATGCACTCAAATGAACATGGCACAATGCAACAAAATGTAGAGCACAATGAGGTGAACATTTCGATATATAATGCACGCAAAACGGAGCAGTATGCAGAGAGTTATGGCATGGCAAACATAGCACCAGAATATGAAAAATCAGGGACTTGGGAAATTTCGGGGGTCAACCTTCTCAGATCTGGATCTGGGACGCGGATCGAGGCGGCGGCGGCTCGCCGGAGCAGGGCGCTGGAGAGGAGGACGGGGTTGCCGGAGGAGGTCCGGGGCAGTGCGGAGGCGGCGGAGCTCGGGTGCGGCGAGCTTGGCGGCAGGGCGGCGGCGCTGGAGGGGTCGGCGGGGCGCGGGAGGCGCGGCGCACGCGAGGGGCGGCGCGGCGCCGTGGCGATGGCGGCGCCGGCGGGCAGAGCCGCGGGGCGGCGCGCGGGAGGCGGGCGCCGGCAGGCAGAGCCGCGGGGCGCCGGCGGCGGAGGGCGCGGGGCGGGGTGACATGGCGCGACGCCATTGGTCGGAGTGACGTGGCTGCGGGCGGTGGACACGTCCGGCGGCAGGACGGACATGTCCGGCTATGGGAGGAGGAAGAAGCTAGGGTTTGGACCCGAAAATTCGGAGGAGTGCACATATTTATAGGTAGGAGGAGGTAGGAGGCTCCAAATGGAGTGCGGTTTTCGGCCACGCGATCGTGATCGAACGACCGAGATGATGAAAGGGGTTTAGGTGGGTTTTGGGCCACTTAGAAGGGGTGTTGGGCTGCAACACACACGAGGCCTTCGCGGTTATCTGGTTAATCGTTGGAGTATCAAACGACCTCCAAATGACCCGAAACTTGACAGGCGGTCTACCGGTGCTATACCAAGGCCGCTTGGCAAACCTCGGTCCATTCCAAGACCGTTTAACACCCGCACACGAAAAGAGGCAAACGGGGGCGCCGTGGAACATAGGAGTGCCGGATTGCAAAATGGACAACGGGGAAAAAGCTCGGATGCATGAGACGAACATGTATGCAAATGTGATGCACATGATGACATGATATGAAATGTAGAAGATGACATGGAAAAGTGCAACACGCAAGCAAATGACATGGCAATGACGATGAATAACTGGCGGACACCTGGCGCATCGAATCCAGGGCGTTACAAAAGGGGACGAAGCGGACTCCCCCGGCAAGATCCTTGCCGGGGGACAGTTTTAGCAACCCCGGCTAGACCCTTGCCGTGGCAATTCGCCCCACACCTACGGAGCGAGTCACCCTTGAGTCCACTGCCCCCATGGGGAAAGGATTCGAGAGACATCCCCGTGGTGGCATGCAGATCTTTGTGAAGACGTTCAAGATCAGATACACACTATAGAAGATGACGACCCTTGGCGGGATCCCAGCCAAGGAGGACCACAAGGCCCCCGGCAAGCGCCTTGCCGGGGATGACAGCAGGCGCCTCGGCAAGATCCTTGCCGGGGCCCCGGCAAGGCCCTTGCCGAGAACACCCATAGGGCCACTATCAGGCCCACGCCGACCAAACCTCCACCGTCGTGCGCTTGCAACTGCCGACCCAACCAGCTGGGCAGGCACCTGCGTGTCGGCATGCAGATCTTCATGGAGACTCACCAATGCGCCACCTCAGCTGCCTGCCTACCTACATGGCATTGCAGGCACCGCTGGACAGGGCACTTGTCGACACAAGAAGGAGCGGCGACGGACAAGACAGGTCTCTCCCCCATCCCCAATAAAGCAAGGACACCTAAGCAAGACGCATTGAATGCGCCTTGTCATGTAATGCGAGGGATAACCTCGTGTTACTGTACCCTTTCCACCTCCTGTGTGCCATTGTGGCAACCCCTTTTCCTATAAAAGGAGGCCTGAGGCGACCAGGAGAAGGATTTGGCTTTTTGGAGCTCCTCACGCCCCATAGCTAGCTCAAGAACACATATATACAATCCACCAAAGCAGGAGTAGGGTTTTACGCATCCTCGCGGCCCGAACCTGGATAAACGAACCGTGTGCTATCTGTTTGATCCGCTCTTCTCACGACCCCGCGCCCCGCTAACTGTAGTAGGGATTCTTGTGATCCCATAGGTGTCATTCCCAGCGACAAATATGCATCACAATTAAAGTATCATCCCTATATTTATTCAGTGGTGCGTGCAACAAATTAAGAAACCAATACAAATGGCATATGGGGCAAAGAGTATATCGGGTCTTGTTGGGGCATATTGTGGAACAATAGGTGGCACACTCGGCAGTGCCGTTGCCCGACGTTGCCCACTGCCTTTGGAGTTGTGACAACTCGTGCACCGTCTCCTCGGTGATGGCGTCTTCTGGGAAGGCATTTGGCATGCCCCGTCACTGGAGGGACGAAGGGACTCGGGCTGTGTTGACGAGTTCTTCATTCCGCAGCCACGGCGGATGAATCAGTGTTGGCCGCTAGACCGGGCGCACCCACGTCCATGTGCTCATCATCGGCCATATCCACACTAGACCTCTCCATAGCTGCCTTCTTGGACGCTGCTTCCCGCTCATGTTGCTTCCAGCGCCCCTCCCTATGGGTGACGTTCTCCGCCTCGCAACCGATGGCTATGGTCGGGAGCCCCATGAACTCTACCAAGGCATCCATGCCGACGGTGGGGGACGGAGTGCTTGGCGAGGGCATATACGATGATGGATGATGGTGTTATTATATACGCTTTTTTAGAGCTTGTTCGTTGCATATTATCTCCATATATATCATGTCAAACTAAACCAAGTATATGTCCATTAGGCATGATTTCCGGTTTTTACATGTTTCGTTGTGAGTATTGCTACTTGTGATCTGCGTTGGGATTTTCCCGAAGAGGAGGGGATGATGTAGTATGCTACCTCTTGAGCACTGCGTTGGTTTTCCCTTGAAGAGGAAAGGGTGATGCAGTAAAGCAGCGTAAGTATTTCCCTCAGTTTTGAGAACCAAGGTATCAATCCAGTAGGAGGCCACACACGAGTCCCTCGCACCTACACAAACAAATAAAATCCTCGCAACCAACACAATAAAGGGGTGGTCAATCCCTTCACGGTCACTTACGAAAGTGAGATCTGATAGATATGATAGGTTAATATTTTTGGTATTTTTATGATAAAGATGCAAAGTAAAGAAAGCAAAATAAACGACAAAGGAAATAACTAAGTGTTGGAAGATTAATATGATGGAAAATAGACCCGGGGGCCATAGGTTTCACTAGTGGCTTCTCTCGAGAGCATAAGTATTATGGTGGGTAAACAAATTACTGTTGAACAATTGACAGAATTGACCATAGTTATGAGAATATCTAGGTATGATCATGTATATAGGCATCACATCCGTGACAAGTAGACCGACTCCTGCCTGCATCTACTACTATTACTCCACACATCTACCACTATCCAGCATGCATCTAGAGTATTAAGTTCAAAAGAACAGAGTAACGCTTTAAGTAAGATGACATGATGTAGAGGGATAAACTAATGCAATATGATGTAAACCCCATCTTGTTATCCTCGATGGCAACAATACAATACGTGCGTTGCTGCCCCTACTGTCACTGGGAAAGGACACGGCAAGATTGAACCCAAAGCTAAGCACTTCTACCATTGCAAGAAAGATCAATCAAGTAGGCCAAACCAAACTGATAATTCGAAGAGACTTGCAAAGATAACCAATCATACATAAAAGAATTCTGAAAAGATTCAAATATTGTTCATAGATAAACTTGATCATAAACCCACAATTCATCGGTCTCAACTAACACACCGCAAAAGAAGATTACATCAAATAGATCTCCAGAAGAGAGGGGGAGAACATTGTATTGAGATCCATAAAGAGATAAAAAGCCATCTAGCTAATAACTATGGACCCGAAGGTCTGAGGTAAACTACTCACACATCATCGGAGAGGCTATGATGTTGATATAGAAGCCCTCCGTGATCGATGCCCCCTCCAGCGGAGCTCCGGAAAAGGCCCCAAGATGGGATCTCATGGGTACAGAAGGTTGCGGTAGTGGAATTAGGTTTTTGGCTCCGTATCTGGTAGTTTGGGGGTACGTAGGTATATATAGGAGGAAGAAGTACGTCGGTGGAGCAACGTGGGCCCCACGAGGGTGGAGGGCGCGCCTGGGGGGGGGGGGGGTAGACGCGCCCCCTACCTCGTGCCTTCCAGGTTGCTTTCTTGACATAGGGTCCATGTCCACTGGATCACGTTCATTCCAAAAATCACGTTCCCGAAGGTTTCATTCCGTTTGGACTTCGTTTGATATTCTTTTTCTACGAAACTCTGAAATAGGCAAAAAACAACAATTCTGGGTTGGTCCTCCAGTTAATAGGTTAGTCCCAAAATAATATAAAAGTGTATAATAAACCCCAATAATATCCAAAACAGAATAATATATAGCATGGAACAATAAAAAATTATAGATACGTTGGAGACGTATCAAGCATCCCCAAGCTTAATTCCTACTCGTCCTCGAGTAGGTAAATGATAAAAACAGAATTTTTGATGTGGAATGCTACTTAGCATAATTTCAATGTAATTCTTCTTATTGTGGCACGAATGTTCAGATTTAATATGATTCAAGATAAAAGTTTTATGTTGACATAAAAACAATAATACTTCAAGTATGCTAACCAAGCAATTATGTCTTATCAAAATAACATAGCCAAAGCAAGTTATCCCTACAAAATCATATAGTCTGGCTATGCCCCATCTTCCCCACACAAAATATTCATATCATGTACAACCCCCGGTTTTAGCCAAGCAATTGGTTCATACTTTTTAATGCGCTTCAGCCTTTGCAACTCTTACGCAATACATGAGCGCAAGCCATGGATATAGCACTAAGGTGGAATAAGGTATAATGGTAGGGGTTATGTGGGAAGACAATAAAAGGAGAAAGTCTCACATCAACGAGGCTAATCAACGGGCTATGGAGATGCCCATCAATTGATGTCAATGCAAGGAGTAGGGATTGCCATGCAACGGATGCACTAGAGCTATAAGTGTATGAAAGCTCAAACAAAAGAAACTAAGTGGGTGTGCATCCAACTTGCTTGCCCACGAAGACCTCGGCCATTTGAGGAAGCCCATCATTGGAATATACAAGCCAAGTTCTATAATGAAATTTCCCACTAGTATATGAAAGCGACAAAATGAGAGACTCTCTATCATGAAGATCACGGTGCTACCTTGAAGCACAAGTGTGGTAAAAGTATAGTAACATTGTCCCTTCTCTCTTTTTCTCTCATTTTATTATTTGGGCCTTTTCTCTTTTTTATGGCCTCTTTTTTTTAGTCCAGAGTCTCATCCCGACTTGTGGGGGAATCATAGTCTCCATCATCCTTTCCTCACTTGGGCCAATTCTCTAATAATGATGATCAACACACTTTTATTTACTTACAACTCATGAATTACAACTCAATACTTAGAACAAAATATGACTCTATGTGAACGCCTCCGGCGGTGTACCGGGATATGCAATGAATCAAGAGCGACATGTATGAAACAATTATGAATGGTTGCTTTGCCACAAATACAATGTCAACTACATGATCATGCAAGGCAATATGACAATGATGGAGCATGTCATGATAAACAAAACGATGGAAAGTTGCATGGCAATATATCTCGGAATGGCTATGGAAATGCCATAATAGGTAGGTATGGTGGCTGTTTTGAGGAAGATATAAGGAGGTTTATGTGTGATAGAGCGTATCATATCACGGGGTTTGGATGCACCGGTGAAGTTTGCACCAACTCTCAAGGTGAGAAAGGGCAATGCACGGTACCGAATAGGCTAGAAAATTGCGGAAAGGTAAGTGTGGATATAATCCATGGACTCACATTAGTCATAAAGAACTCATATACTTATTGCAAAAATTTATTAGCCCTCGAAGAAAATTACTACTACGCATGCTCCTAGGGGAAGGGTTGGTAGGAGTTAACCATCGCGCGACCCCGACCGCCACACAAAGGATGACAATCAATAAATACCTCATGCTCCGACTTCGTTACATAACGGTTCACCATACATGCATGCTACGGGAATAAAAAACGCCAACACAAGTATTTTTCAATTCCATAATTACTCAACTAGCACAACTATGATATTACCACCTTTATATCTCAAAACAATTATCTAGCATCAAATTTCTCATGATATTATAATTAAAGAAAATTGCCATGCTGTTTTAAGACTCTCAAAATAATACAAGTGAAGCATGAGAGGTCAATAGTTTCTATAAAACAAATCCACGGCCATGCTCTAAAAGATATAAGTGAAGCACTAGAGCAAAAACTATATAACTCAAAAGATATAAGTGAAGCACATAGAGTATTCTAACAATTTCCGAATCATGTGTCTCTCTCTCAAAAGGTGTGTACAGCAAGGATGATTGTGGTAAACTAAAAAAACAAAGACTCAAATAATACAAGACGCTCCAAGAAAAACACATATCATGTGGTGAATAAAAATATAGCTCCAAGTAAAGTTACCGATGGAAGTAGACGAAAGAGGGGATGCCTTCCGGGGCATCCCCAAGCTTTACCTTTTTTGTGTCCTTAGATTATCTTGGGGTGCCATGGGCATCCCCAAGCTTAGGCTCTTGCCACTCCTTGTTATATAATCCATCAAATCTTTCACCCAAAACTTGAAAAATTCACAACACAAAACTTAACAGAAAATCTCGTGATCTCCCACTACAAAAAATACACTTCCGTGATGGTACGTGTTTGTCACAGTAGGTCGTGTTTTTGTCATGCATGCACATCCATGACAATTTTATGACAGAATCAAGATAGTCATACCTGTGCTGTCGTAGAAGTGTTCCATGACATTACCAAAATTATCATCACGGAAGTGTCCACTTCCGTGACGATAAATCGCGCGTCACAGAAGTGCTTTCGTCAAGGGTGACCGACACATGGCATCCACCGTAACGGAACGCCGTTAAGCTATCGGGTCGGATTTTGGATCCGATAACTGTAAGTGCATCTAGTGCCCCTTAGTGATTTTGGTGTATTGAAGACTTATAGGTTAAGTATCTAATGCGTTTTGAGTGTACACAGGTCTATAAGTCTACGAGGAGTTTGATATTTACAGAGAAAGTCGACCCCTAAAAATGAAGTTCTTCGACTGAAGACTTTGATATTTTTTTAAGACTTTCTGAAGACTTTGAAAGCGAAGAAATTGGTGTGACCTTGAAGACTTGGTTATCATTCGAAGAATATGAAGCGTGAAGACTTTTGTTTTTATAGTTTCATTTTCTCTTTCTTGAGTCATAGGAAACACCGTACTGTTAAAGGGGGTCGAGGAAATACTAAGGAGAAAATTTCCAAGTGATGCTCAACTCAAATCCTACACCTACCAATCCCTTCGAGTGAAGCCATTGGAAATCTCATACAGTTCAGTCAAATTCTTCAGTGACAGAGACGCAGTTCTTCTGGTCACTGAGGACTTTGCTCTGACTGAGGAGTTAGGAATTCGCCAGTGTGAATTGCCTACACAGTGAGGAACATGATAGCCCTGAGGAATTTGTACCTCAAATTTCCGACCGTTGCTGTGCTGCGCGCCAGCTGTCCCAAAATATCTTGTCCACATAACGGTCATATCATTGAAGGGCATTTATGTCTTATCATGTCGGGCTGCTCCCTAGGCTATAAATAGCTGCCCCTACAACCACTAGCTGCTTGGCTGCTCCGCGAGAACTTGACACTTGTCATTTGAGAGCAAACCATCCTCCGAGGACTTTGAGCAAAAATCATCAAGTGGGGAAAATCCAAACCCAAACCCAAAACACCTACAAACCCAAAGTGATTGAGCATCACTGAAGAGATTGATCCTGCGTGGATCCGACGCTTGTTACCTTTGAACACTGTGCTTCTTCCAGACGGTTAGGCATCAAGGTCTAGAGCATCCAAGAAGAATTGTGGATCGCTGAGTGACCAAGTCTGTGAAGGTTTGGAAGTCACCTGAAGACTTACCACGAGTGATTGGGCGAGGACTGTGTGTCCTTAGCTCAAGGAGAATACGGTGAGGACTGTGTGTCCGGGACTAGGTGTCCTCGAGTTTAAATACTCAGCCGCTCCAACTAGATGTACAACTGAGACAGCAGTTGGAACTGGTCTACCAAATCATTGTCTTCACCAAGCTTACTGTTTCTATTTCCTCAACACTTTGATTTCCCATTACTGTGTTGTGTGTTTGTTCATATCTGTATTTGAAGACTTTGACTGAAGACTTTCTCAATTTCCTCAGTTCAATTTCTTCAGTTCGTTTGTCTTCATCTCGTGCTATCCTGTGTTTACGCTTTCTGTACTCTGTGTTTGTCTTCATTTCATCATGATGACCATGCATGTATTCTGCTATGTTTACCTCTGAGTACTTATTCCACTGCTAGTAGTTCTTCGCTAAGGAATTTCCTCACGAGCAAATTCCTCAGTGAAGAATTTCATAAAAATCGCCTATTCACCCCCCTCTAGTCGATATAACGCACTTTCAATTGGTATCAGAGCAAGGTACTCCCTTGTTCTGTGTGATTTTGGTTTAACCACCTGGAGTTTTAGTTATGTCGACTGCAGGTATGAAGAAAGTGACATGCCCTATCTTTGACGGTCACGAGTATCCCAAGTGGAAGGCCATGATGAAGAAATGCCTCATGGCGATGAACAGCGAACTGTGGACCGTCACTGAGATTGGTCTTACCGATCTATGCAAGACGGCGGGAGCTGATGACATTCGCAAGTACACTCTTCTCAACCTCACGGCAAAGGACGTCATCTGCTCCTGTCTGTCTCAAAATCAGTTCAGGAATGTCATGCATCTTGACCATGCGAAGCTTATCTTGGACCGGCTCTCTGAGGTCTATGAAGGTCATCGAACCCGTCATGATCCTTGGTTTGAGGATTTCAAGGAATCGCTCAAATCGATGATATTCGAACCAGAATCATCATCCTCTACTCCATGCCTTTTGGCAAAAAGTGCTGAGGTAACTGAATGCTACCTATCTGAGTCTAGTGATGAAGAATCTGGTGATGAATTTGGACCCAGTTATGTCAAACTTGCTTCCCTTGCCGCTAAACAACAAAGAGCTTTGCAAAAGGCTAATGATATGCTTAGTAAGAGCAATGATATGTTGGGTGAAGAAATGGATCAGTCACAAGCCTTGGCTGAAAGTCTTCAGAGGCTTCATTCTAAGTATGACTCTCTTCAAGATCAGCATAACTCTCTCTTGTCAGATCTTGAGAAGCTAAGAGTGAGTTATGAAGATCTTCAGAAGGAGTGCGGTTCATTACTTGCTCAACAAATCAGCGCTGCTCAGGAAGAATTTATTCCTCCATGTTTAAAATGCATTGAACGAGAATCTGCTAATTCCTCACCTGAATGTTCAAATGCTTCTAATGTTACAAATTCTTCACCTGTCTCTGCTATCACTAATACCTCATCTGAGGACATTGCTAGTATTACTGACGATGCAGGACTGAAGGAATTGTACGTGACAGGCATGTACAAAAGCCTCAAAGGGCATCAGACTCTTTGTGATGTGCTTAAAAAGCAGATCCTCAACAAGAACCCTAGGAAAGAGGGTATTGCCTTTGAGAGGAAACTCAATGTTGATGGTACATATTGGAAGCCTGAGCAGTATCCCAAAACCTCATGGGTTGCTGCAAAGGGACCTCCAGTTGATCCATCTAATTTATCTGGCTATACATGTGAATCTTCTCATTCTTCTGATGAGTCATTTGACTCCAACTATAAACTGTTCAAAAATCAGAATGGTGAAGTATTTGCTAGATATGTTGGCACTAACTGCAGGAACGGTTCCCCTATGAAGAAAATCTGGGTTCCCAAAAGGTGCCTTGAAAGTCTTCAGGTGAATGTCCTCATGACACCACCTGTGAAGAAAAGGAACCTCAGATCAAATTCTTCATATGGACCAAATTCTTCATATGGATCCAAGTCCTCATACGGACCAAATTCCTCAAGGGGATCAAATTCCTCACATGGATCAAAGTCCTCATATGAACATCATCGTGCTAACAACTCTGTTTCGCAGGGAAGAGCCAAGGGCTATGAATATGATCATTATTCTCCTAATCATTATGTTCATAAGTACTCGAAGAATTTCTCTGCTTATGCATATGCTTACCCTAACCCCTCTTATGTGAAATGAAATGGTTTGGCTGCCTTGCCACCATTCTCATATGAAGCTCGCAGAGTGATGAACTCTTTGCCACCCCTTCAGATGTGGGTGGTGAAGAAAAAGAACTAATCTCTACTACAGGGTCAGGTCTCCAGACATGCAATAACGTCTGAAGAATTTGCTGGGGACCTGACAAATTGCCTGAAAGGACGCAGGCTAACCATGATGAAATGAACTTTCATTTCACACGTCCTCCCTCTGTTCTATTTGTCTTACTGCTTGATGAAATTGATCTGATGAATTGTGATATCATATTCTTCACTGTTGAAGTATATGAGGTTCGTAAGTTGCACTAATTCATCTGCAGGATGATCAACCCAAAGCCACTGAATGGGTACTTGATAGTGGGTGTACAAATCACATGACTGGTGACAAGAATCTTTTGATGGATTCTCCCTTATCATCGTCACATATGAAGCATATCATCTTCGCTGATAAAAGCAAAAGTCAGGTATTGGGTCTAGGTAAAGTTGCTATCACAAAGGATCGACACATGGACAAAGTCATGCTTGTTGAGTCCTTAGGATACAACCTTATGTCTGTCTCAATGCTTTGTGATCTTGATATGGTTGTTGTCTTTGGCAAGTATCGGTGTGTTGTGATTATCTTCGAAGGCTTTAGAAGAGGAGACTTGTATATTGTTGATTTCTCTACAGATTCACAACCAGCCGTGTGCCTACTTGCAAAAGCTTCAGAACGATGGCTATGGCATCGACGACTTGGTCATGCAGGCATGAGGAATTTGAACACGCTTGCGAAGAAGAAGCATGTCATTGGCATTGAGAATGTCAAATTCCTTAAGGATCACCTGTGCGGTGCCTGTGAAGCTGGAAAGATGACAAAGGCCAAGCATCCAGCGAAGACTATCATGACCACTACTCGTCCATTTGAATTGCTTCACATGGATCTCTTCGGTCCTAATCATTATTCCTCTATTTCGAATGAAGCATCTCAATATGGCTTTGTTATTGTTGATGATTACTCTCGTTACACATGGGTACACCTTGTCTCTTACAAAACTGAAGTGCAGGAAGTCTTCAAACGATTTTCCTCGAGGGCTTCAACCAACTTTGGTGTGAAGATTAAGCACATCAGAAGTGACAATGGCACTGAGTTCAAGAATTCGGGTCTCGATGACTATCTTGATGAACTTGGTATTACTCATGAGTTATCTGCTCCTTATACTCCTCAACAGAATGGCGTCGTGGAGCGCAAGAACAGGACTCTTGCTGAGATGGCTCGCACTATGCTCGATGAGTACAAAACCCCTCGTCGTTTCTGGGTTGATGCAAATGATACTGCGTGCCACATCATCAACAGAGTATATCTTCACAAATTCTTCAAGAAGACTGCTTATGAACTCCTCACTGACAAGAAACCCAATGTGAGTTATTTCAAAGTCTTCGGTGCTAAATGCTGGATTAGAGATCCTCATCACAACTCTAAATTTGCACCAAAAGCACATGAAGGTTTTATGCTTGGTTACGGAAAGGACTCGCACACCTACAGAGTCTTCAACAATGTTCTTCACAAGATTGTTGAAACTGTAGATGTGCGGTTCGATGAAACTAATGGCTCGCAAAGAGAGCACCTACCTTCTGTGTTAGATGAACCAGCACCTGAGGATTCTATCAAGCACAAGGCTACTGAAGATGCCATTCCAACTGAAGAATCTGCTGAAGAATTCATTCCAGAACGTGAAGAACGTCGAGTTGATGCACCTGAAGAAAATGCTGAGGAAATTGATGGTGAAGAAACTGCTGATCAAATTCCTCAACGACAACCAGCTCATCCTCACGTTGCAAAAGAAGTGCAAGTGGAGAAGATCATCGATGACATTAGAGCACCAGGTCCTCTCACACGCTCAAAAGCTTCACATCTATCTAACTTTTGTGGGCACTTTGCTTTTGTCTCTATCATATAGCCCACTAAGGTAGATGAAGCATTTCTGGAGCCTGAATGGATTCAGGCCATGCAAGAAGAATAACATCAGTTTAAGCTCAACAACGTATGGGAACTAGTCAATCGTCCCGATCCTCGCAAGCATAACATCATTGGCACAAAGTGGATCTACCGCAACAAGCAAGATGAAAATGGTGTTGTGGTGAGAAATAAGGCACGACTAGTAGCTCAAGGCTACACACAGGTTGAAGGAATTGATTTTGATGAAACTTTTGCACCTGTTGCTAGACTTGAGGCTATTCGCATATTGCTTGCTTATGCTAACCATCATGATATCATCTTATACCAAATGGATGTGAAAAGTGCATTCCTCAATGGTAAGCTTGAGGAAGAAGTATATGTTGCTCAACCACCAGGTTTTGAAGATCCAAAGCATCCTGACAAAGTCTTCAGACTTAACAAGGCCCTCTATGGCCTCAAGCAGGCCCCACGGGCGTGGTATGATACATTGAAGGAATTCTTCATGAAGAAAGGCTTCACACCCACTCGATCCCACTCTCTTTACTAAATCTTATGATGGTGAACTGTTTTTGTGCCAAATATATGTTGATGATATCATCTTTGGTTGTACTGACCAACGTTATAGTGATGAATTTGCCTATATGATGAGTGAAGAATATCAAATGTCTATGATGGGAGAGTTGAAATTCTTCTTAGGTCTTCAAATTCGTCAACAGCGAAATGGTATATTCATAACTCAGGAGAAATACCTCAAGGATGTCCTGAAGAAATTCGGCATGCAAGACTGCAAAGGCATCAAAATTCCTATGCCCACAAATGGTCATCTATGCACTGATGAAAATGGTACTGACTTCGATCATAAGGTATACCGCTCCATGATTGGTTCTTTATTGTACTTATGTGCATCTAGGCCAGATATAATGCTTAGTGTTTGCATGTGTGCACGATTTCAAGCTGCACCGAAGGAATCACACCATAAGGCTGTGAAGCATATTCTTTGATATCTAGCTCACACACCAACACTAGGATTCTGGTATCCCAAGGGCTCGGATTTTGATCTCATTGGATATTCAGACTCTGACTATGCCGGTGACCGCGTGGACCGCAAGTCAACATCTGGTACTTGTCATTTCCTCGGACGATCCTTGTCCTGTTGGTCCTCGAAGAAATAGAACTGTGTATCACTATCTACTGCTGAAGCTGAGTACATTGCTGCTGGTTCTTGTTGTGCTCAACTGCTATGGATGAAGCAAACACTCAAGGACTATGGCATCAACGTGAAGAATGTGCCTCTCCTCTGTGAAAATGAGAGTGCCATCAAGATTGCTCACAACCTAGTTCAGCACTCGAAGACAAAGCACATTCAAATTCGTCATAATTTTCTTTGTGATCATGTGTTGAAGGGCGGCATTTCTATTGAGCATGTGAAGACTGAAGAACAGCTAGCCGATATCTTCACTAAGCCCTTGGATGATAAGAGATTTAGCAAGTTGCGGTGTGAGCTAAATATCTTAGAATCTTCGAATGTACTTTGAAAAGGCACTCATCCTAACACTTATGCAAAATTGATGACTTAGATGTGCAACACATGAAGAAACGTTTTTCTTCAATCAATGAAGAATAACACTCTAAGTGTGAAGAAATTAATGAAGAATTTGATTCTCAGAACCCTACGACAATTGTACGCGGTGTCTGAAATCATCATTCTTATATGGTGGGTCACGCCACCACAAAAGTTGAAAATCTTCAGTTTGAGTTTTTCCTTAACTTTTGAAATTCTTCAGTTTTTCAAATTCTTCAAACTTTACAAAGTCTTCACTTGTGCCGTCGTTTTTCTTCATTGGCTATATATACATACATACATACATATATATATATATATATATATATATATATATATATATATATATATATATATATATATATATATATATGAGTTTATGTCCTCTACAGCATTCACTTATAGCTAATTCTTCAAGTTGGATCTTTTCTGCTAAGTGGATGTGATCGGACCCTTCCCCTCTATGCTATACTCAATCCAATCTGTTCACAAATTCTTCATGTGCGTTCTATTTGAAACTCGTTCAAATTCTTCACCGTGTCCTTGTCAGTTGAAGAAATTGCGAACGGAACGTTAAAACTAATCTTATCCAAACTTTTGGTTTTGCCACTCAAACCGTTCCGCATCCCATGATGCATTATTTTATCCACCCACGATCTTACACGATCTCCACTACACAGTACGTGGGTGACACATGTCGCAAGAAGGAGAATGGCCAGGGGCACGTTCGTCCTAAATCTTCGGACGAGCAGTTTTTCACCGCGGCTATAAATACCCCTATCGCCATCCTCACTTCTTTTACCCCGCTCGATCTCACTCCCTCACTCGAGCTTCCAAACCCTAGCGCCGTCGCTACTTCATCGTCGCCGGTGAGGAAGAGCTTCACTGCCTCGACCTCGTCGCCGTCGTACTCGCACCGACCGCGGAAATCTTCACCTCCGCCGCCGCCGTAGACGTCTTCCTTCGCCAAGTTAGGGCGTGGAAGATCTGCATCGACGAACTTCACTGTTCCAACTCCCAGTTCGTCGTGTTCTTCGTTCAGGGTAATTAAAAGCTAATTTTACTGCCCTCCTTGATTCAAAATTCTTCTACAAAAACTTCAAAGGTGTTTTATTCTTCAAATCCTCACACACAAAACACCTCACATGTTATCTGTTCTTGATTCATTTCCCTAAGCCTCATTTTGTTCAAGATTCCTCAGTTGTGTGGGTCCTCGATCTATACAACTCTGGAACCTAAGATATAAAGCGCTTAGTGAAATTCCTCAAGACGAATCTGGTCAAATTCCTCAAACTTGCTCTTTATGAAAACCCTCTGAGAACGCATATGACCTCTTCAAATTCCTCGCAACTATACTCTGTTCACAGGTACACATGTCCGCTGCTCAATCATTAGGTTCTCATCAACTTAACTCATTTGCAGCGTTCCTCGAAGAAAAGTTGCATACTTCTTCAGAGAATTCAATTGTTCAAATTCCTCATATGAAGAAAATGGCTGAAGGTAAAAGGCCACAGAAAGGAGGAAAGAAGCCTGAGGTTATGACAGCTTTTGAAATACCTGAGGACATCTATGCTGAGTACTGCACGCCTGATGAAGCCAAGTTTGGCAAAGAATATAAAAATCAGCGCAAGGTGCGAATCCAGAGGATTGAACGGAGATGGGCACGTGAATGGAGGGAGTACAGATATGTTACTCCAAAGTACATGAAGAAATTCTCACTGAACCCTCCATGCCCAAGAGCCCCATTAGCACCTGGCCAAGTGGCTGATCCCACCAGCATCAAGCGTGGTGAGGAATTTCCTACCGAATGGGCCAAGCGCCAAGCTAAACTGGCAAGGCAAGCCAGAGAAGTAGTGAGGAAATTCAATGAAGACTCTGCTGCTGCTGCTGCCACTGAGGCTTCTGTCAAGCCGAAGAAAGCGATGCTCAAGAAGCCCGCTCGCAAGCAAAGTGCTTCAATATCAATGCCCTCACGGCCAAGTTCCTCAGCTGCGCCCTCACGGCCAGAATCTTCAAAATCTTCAAAACAAATTCCTCATGCTGCTCCTGCTCCACCAAAGACCTCAGCTGTCCCGACAGTCCTCAAAACCTGTGCATCTGGCCTCATGCCAAAGGACGACTGGCATCTCTATTGCCTCTGGTGTCTCAGCTAGTTCTTCAGCTGCACCAAATTCCTCAGCAGGACCCTCGCTGCTGAAGAAAAAGGCTACTCCTGGACGCGGAAATCGCCCAAGTCCCAACAAGAAGCAGGTAGTCTTCACTGTGCCATCTGATGATGATGAAGCTGATGAAGAAGAACTTACTGAAATCATCAGGGACCGACAAGAACGGGCTGCTAAAGCCAAAGGCACACATGTGCCCCTGCTATTGAATCCAAGGGCGATCGTAGATTATATTGATCTCTGGCATAAGGATCCTAACACACCTATGCCTGATTTCAAGCTGACACCTGGTCAAAGTCACATGTTGACTCACTTCATCCAAGAGGAGAAGTGGAAATATGATTAGGCGAGAGAGATCAAGAAATCGCAGTACCGCAAAGAGAAGCTACTGAAGAAAAATGTTCTCGCAATGAATCCTGAAGAACTCGTCAAGATGCAGGCTGACATCAAAGCCCTCAGCGACAAATTTGACTCCTACTATGCTGATTGGAAAGGAGCCAAGGTCAGATTTGTGAGGCTGACTGATACCTTCACCAAGGGTGCAGCCTCAACACAACAATTTCCTCAAGCTGAAGCATCGGTTCAGCAAACTGAAGAACATGCCAGCACCGCTGATGAAGTTCAGGCTGCTGAAGAAAATGCTAGTTCCAAGGCTGATGACTCTGCTCCAGCCGCTGATGAAATTGCCAGGGCATCCACTAGTGGTGCGCCTGAAGAAAATGAAGAAACCAGGGCAACTGCATCAGTTGCACCTGAGGAAAATCAACCAGATTCCTCATCTCCACCTGCGCCTACACCAACTTCGATCCTTCCATCCGCATTGGATGTGAAGAAGACAAAGGCTGCACAGCGAGCTGCTGTGAAGAAAAGGAAGGCATCCAATGCTTCAGAATCTTCAGCTCCCAAGAAGATGAAGCCCATGACCAGCTCGTTTGCTAATCCCATTGATGCCATTCCTATCTCCCCCGTGCCATCAAAGGACCTTGTTCCTTTTGGTGAAGATTATGAGATCCCAAGTGGATCAGATGAAGAAACTCAATTTGCTGCTTCGTCAGAGCAGATTGATGAAGAAATTGAAGCGGATGCAATCCCTTCAACCCCAATGGTCTCATCACCAATGCCTCAGTTTGATGCTGAAGAGGCTGGTGTTGAAGAAATTGATGATGAAGATGTGGATATTGGCAGCACAACTCCGTTGATGAATGATGACTTTTGGGAAGGTCAGCACCCCAATTCCCCACTCTTCACCCCACTGCAGCAAATTCCTCACTCCCCTGCACAAACTGTTCAAATGGGCTCTGAAGAAACTCATCCCACTGCATCTGTGAATGAAGAAATTCCAGCCACTAGTGCTGAAAAAACTGTTGCTGAAACTGAAAAGGTGACTGCACCTGAGGAACATCCTGAAATTCCTCAGCCTGAAGAACCTGAGATTGTGATTCCTGAGGTCGTGATGCAACTCACTGACACTCCTCTGCCAAGGCCAAAGGATCCGTTCTCACGAAAACAGAAATTCAAGGCTGAAGACTTCTATGGTGAGCACGTGTTCTTCACTGAATACAACCCATATGACTCTGCTCGCATAAGGAAGAGGCGTTTTTGGACTGCCAGCCAAGCCAATTTCTATTCCTCAGTGCTTTACAACAAAGACAAAGTCTTCGACCATGCTCATATTCCTCACGTGGATATGGAGTCTTTGCCGTACTTCACGCCAGTCCTCAGTGTTCTTCACGATGCTGGGCTGCTCAATTTCTGCACAGACATATGCGATTGGAATGAAGAACTTATTCTTCAATTCTATGCAATGTTACACATCACCGGCAACTCTGAAGATGTCAATTCATGGGTTTTGGATTGGATGACTGAGAACACACATCATAAGGCCCCAGCATCTGAATTGCTTCGGGTCCTTCCTCTGAGTCCACCCACTGAAGACGCTCGCTGTGTGTACAACGAACCTGAGCTTTGAAATCACTATATGCAAGTGCTGATGAAGCCTTTGAAGCCAGGGCAAGCTCCTAGAACCAAATTCCTCATCAAGGAATTGTTGCATGTGCCAAGGACTGTCTATCGCATTCTGACGAAGACAATGAGTCCCATCAAAGGCCACGACTCAACTGATGTAGAAGTCGTTGGCATCATGAAGAATCTGCTTTTCAACATCATTCATGGCGTTCCCTTCAACTTCCATGATTTCTTCATGAGGACTCTGGCCAACATTGCTATGTCACCATTTGAGCTGAAGCCTTATGCACCTTGGATAATAAAATTCATCAGGACAAGGTCTTCACTCAACTACAAGGCTGAAACTCTCAACCACTTCAGCTATTTGCCTCCCATTGAAGTCCTCAAGCGGACATTTTCCTCAGCTGAAGAAAAGGGCAAGGCCACTGCTGTGATAGATGAAGGCATTCGTCCATTGGATGGTCAATTTCGCAAGGCTGCTTCTTATTCCACCAATGATGACTCTGCCACACATGACTCTGCTGCTAACATTGCCAAGCCAAATCCTCAAGCCACAACACCCAGGGTGATGACTGACCGTGAGTTACTCCTCAGTCTTCATCAAAAGGTTGATCGCAATCACAAATGGGTCAAGCGTCAGTTTGGTTCAATTCTTCACAACATGACTTCCACATACAATGCAGTGAAGAAAAACCACTACTACCTTCATGAAACCCTCAACCGCACCTGGGTTGTTCTGTCTCAAGTGTACAGTGCTGAAGACTTAGAGAAAATGGGTCTTAAGGAAGAATTTGCCTGGTCTGCACCTCCTCCGAAGAAATACAAGAAGGTCCCAGTTCCTTCTTTGGGGGCCAGTTCATATTCTTCATCACGCGACACTGATGAAAATGAAGACTTGGACGACACTGCAGCAGGCCCTACATCAACGACCGACCCCAACAACGCTGGCGCTCCTTCATCAACTTGAATATCTTCAGGGGTGTTAGTCCTCAGTATTGATCCTTTTGGTCATTTGATGACAAAGGGGGAGAAATCTGAGTTAGTCTTCAAGCGGGTCTATAATAAAGGGCATTTTTTCTGCTAAGTTACAACTCTCGTTCTTCTGAAACTTTTATTGGATCGAGTTGTAATCTTAAACCCTATGGTGCGCTGATACTTTTGATGCACTATGCTCTGATTTGATACACTAGTCTGCATGCTTATTCCTCACTAATATTATTGTATGCATGCTGAATTACTTCAGGCACCATATTTCATCATCCATTTCAAATTCTTCATATTATATATCAAATGCGTGTATGAATTACAAGATATAGGGGGAGATCTCCATGATTCAACTCTTCAAGTGTGCATTGCTTCAAAAGCAAATTCCTCACTATGCACATCTTCAGGGGGAGTTCTTCTATATCTTGCAATCAAATTCCTCAATATCAGTTTTTACACTTCATATATTTATCCCTATTGAAAACTTAACCTATGTTGTCATCAATCACCAAAAAGGGGGAGATTGTAAGTGCATCTAGTGCCCCTTAGTGATTTTGGTGTATTGAAGACTTATAGGTTAAGTATCTAATGCGTTTATGAGTGTACACAGGTCTATAAGTCTACGAGGAGTTTGATATTTACAGAGAAAGTCGACCCCTAAAAATGAAGTTCTTCGACTGAAGAGTTTGATATTTTGAAGACTTTCTGAAGACTTTGAAAGAGAAGAAATTGGTGTGACCTTGAAGACTTGGTTATCATTCGAAGAATATGAAGCGTGAAGACTTTTGTTTTTATAGTTTCATTTTCTCTTTCTTGAGTCATAGGAAACACCGTACTGTTAAAGGGGGTCCAGGAAATACTAAGGAGAAAATTTCCAAGTGATGCTCAACTCAAATCCTACACCTACCAATCCCTTCGAGTGAAGCCATTGGAAATCTCATACAGTTCAGTCAAATTCTTCAGTGACAGAGACGCAGTTCTTCTGGTCACTGAGGACTTTGCTCTGACTGAGGAGTTAGGAATTCGCCAGTGCGAATTGCCTACACAGTGAGGAACATGATAGCCCTGAGGAATTTGTACCTCAAATTTCCGACCGTTGCTGTGCTGCGCGCCAGCTATCCCAAAATATCTTGTCCACATAACGGTCATATCATTGAAGGGCATTTATGTCTTATCATGTCGGGCTGCTCCCTAGGCTATAAATAGCCGCCCCTACAACCACTAGCTGGTTGGCTGCTCCGCGAGAACTTGACACTAGTCATTTGAGAGCAACCCATCCTCCGAGGACTTTGAGCGAAAATCATCAAGTGAGGAAAATCCAAACCCAAACCCAAAACACCTACAAACCCAAAGTGATTGAGCATCACTGAAGAGATTGATCCTGCGTGGATCCGACGCTTGTTACCTTTGAAGACTGTGCTTCTTCCAGACGGTTAGGCGTCAAGGTCTAGAGCATCCAAGAGGAATTGTGGATCGCTGAGTGACCAAGTCTGTGAAGGTTTGGAAGTCACCTGAAGACTTACCACGAGTGATTGGGCGAGGACTGTGTGTCCTTAGCTCAAGGAGAATGTGGTGAGGACTGTGTGTCCGGGACTAGGTGTCCTCGAGTTTAAATACTCAGCCGCTCCAACCAGATGTATAACTGAGACAGCAGTTGGAACTGGTCTACCAAATCATTGTCTTCACCAAGCTTACTGGTTCTATTTCCTCAACACTTTCATTTCCTCAACACTTTCATTTCCTCATTACTGTGTTGTGTGTTTGTTCATATCTGTATTTGAAGACTTTGACTGAAGACTTTCTCAATTTCCTCAGTTCAATTTCTTCAGTCTGTTTGTCTTCATCTTGTGCTATCCTGTGTTTACGCTTTCTGTACTCTGTGTTTGTCTTCATTTCATCATGATGACCATGCATGTATTCTGCTATGTTTACCTCTGAGTACTTATTCCGCTGCTAGTAGTTCTTCGCTAAGGAATTTCCTCACGAGCAAATTGCTCAGTGAAGAATTTCATAAAAATCGCCTATTCACCCTCCTCTAGTCGATATAACGCACTTTCAATAACCCGTTAACAACCCCGACCAATGGGGATTTTCCACGTGCAAAATCATCATTGGCTGGAGGAACCACGTGTTGGCTCATCGTCGGGACAGATGTCATCCACTCATTGGATAGAAGGCGCCTAAGATACGTTGACACGTGGCACGACCCAACAGAGGCCCATTCCTGTGAAAAGGTCGGCCCGTTTGACTTGGTCAAAAGGTGGCAAGCCGGCCCATGGAAAGCCTGTTAACGGCCTGTTCGCATATAGCCCATTTACAGCCCGCTAACCCAAGGCCCGTAACGCCCTATCCGAATTAGGCCCAGTAGCGTCATCTGGGCCATCCAAAATGATTCCAGCACGTTTTCACTTCTGGCCCATGTATGGACCATGACGTCTTTCGGCCCATATGAGGCCCTATGTAAATCTTGGCCTATTAACGACCTGTGGTGAAACTGGCCCGTAATGAACATTGTATCACTTTACACCCATTAATGACCCGTGGTGAAACTGACCCATAATGAACAGTGTATCACTTTATACCCATTAACAGCCCGTTATTCCGTTCGGCCGTCTCCAGCCCATGTTATCTTTCGGCCTTCTCAGAGCCCATTTATTCTTGGGCTCATTTCCAGCATTCGTTTACTTACGACCCGTTACTGTCATTTTCTGCTTGTGGGCGAAATTCAGCCCGTGGTTACAGTCGGCCCGTTTGTGGTCCGTTAATACGTTGGGCCATTTTCAGAGTGTCATCAAATACGGCGTATTAACGATGGCCCGTTATGGTCGGCCCATGAATGGACGATTCCAACTCTAGCCCGTTTACGGCGAGAATGCGGTCTGTTTGGCCCATGTTTGGCCAATCGATCATACGGCCCGTATAAGGCCCATTGATGATATGGCCCGTAGAAGGCCCATTGATGATACGACCCGTAGAAGGCCCACTATTTCTATGGCCCGTAGAAGGCCCACTGTTTATACGGCCCGTAGAAGGCCCACTATTTCTACGGCCCGTAGGAGGCCAGTGTCACTACATTAAATATTAGCCCATGGTTATTGTGGCCTAGTTTTAAAAAATAGGTTATTGCAGCCACTAGCAAACCGCAGAAAAAGAACTGCACTGACTACAAGCAAACAAATAAACAATACAACAAGGAAATAAATAAGCAAGCAACTTACACTAGGCTATCACGGCTATTACACATATTACATCCACTGGGCATCAAAGTTCGCCACCAGTGCAAATATAGGGAACACGGCAGCATATAAACGCCGCAGCAAAACAAGTCCAGAACTTAAACCACTTCACAAGAGCTCAAGAAACAATATCCTGGGTACCCATAATGCTGGCAAGATGCTTAGCAAGCTTATTAACTTTCTCTTGTTTGGCGCTTAAGTCCTCCAGCGCTTGCTGTTGCATGAGAAAGTATGCACCTGAATTCTGTAGGGACTTCCTCAGTCCTTCGGCTTCCTGTCACATAACATCTGATCGATGTCTTTCAACTTGAAGTTGAGACTCAAGAAGCCGAACTGATTCAGGCAATGAGTTCGAAGAGCTGGTGCCAGCAGTGGTAGCCAGTAACTCGAACACTACATCAAGACAGGACTTTGGGGTTATCTCAGTGTCTTCAATATAGGTTTTGTCAGCTTTCTTGGAGACCAACAGGGATGTCTCACTATCTTGAACCTTATCTGCATTACTTCCTTTACCATTGCATAACAGGGTACTCTTCTCCAATATTTTATCCGCGTTCTAAAAGAGAAACAAACAAACACATCTCAGGTTTACAATGTAGTATATGAAACTCATTTTGGTAAACCAGTTCAGTAGTAAGGTGGACAGGATAACAACAAGAAACAAACATATATCTATGTAGTATGATCACTATATGGTCTATATCATTCTAGTTTATGTTGCCAAATCAAGATAGATACAGTTTGAATCGTATCTATTTAAGACAAAGCAGCATAGACAAAATATAAGTGTGGGAAACTACACAACAATAACAACACTTGTAATGTGCATGGCATGAGAACATAACTGTTTATTCAATTGAAACTGAAATCAACATAGAGCAAGTTATAACAGCAAACAGCCAAACACGTTGAAGAAACAGGTTTAAAACATACCTGTTGCGCCATTGGAGTTTCAATTGCATCCTTCAAATTTGAAATTAGTTGGTATCAGTAAATACAGTGATGCAAGAGCAAAGTAGTATGAACCATAGCTACGGAACCTGACCTGAGAACAATTCACTACTAGGGAAAAGCCTATACACAGAATTTTACCGGTACCGCTGTACAAAATCAAGCGCTGCTGCTACTTAGTAGCAGCGCACGTAAATAAACCGCGCTACTGCTATGATTTTAGCAGTAGCGCGTACTAGAGAAAAGCGCTGCTGCTACGTTTGAACTGGGCGCACATGGCTAGCCCAACCTAGCAGTAGCGCGTATACTGGCCCAATGCTACTGCTAATCTCCTTAGCTGTAGCGCGCTTACGTGTAAAGCGCTGCTGCTAACGGAAATAAAATAAAGTGAAAAACAAGTAGAAAAGTAAATGAAAATGAAAGAAATAGAAAAAGGAGAAAGGGAAAAAAATAAAATGTAAAGAAAAATAAAATAAAAAAGGGAAAAAAGGAGAAAGGAATTGCAGTAGCGGGTTTCAGGAAACGCACTATAGCTAACTTAGCTATAGCGCGTTTACGAAAACGCGCTACCGTTACGTTTCACTTAAACAGCGGTTTCCCCCCACCCCGCCCCCCCGGCCACCAATTCTTCCCCAAATCCCTCGCCCTCGCCACCGTCTCCTCACCGCCGCCGCCCGAGGCCGCCCTCAGCCTCATCGCTGCCGCCCGAGGCCGCCCTCAGCCTCACCGCCACCGCCCGAGGCCGCCCTCCACGTCACGGTCGGCGCCCTCCACCTCACCGCCGCTCGAGCCCGCCCAGGACTGCCCCTTGCCCGTGCCTAAGCCCGCCCTCTCCGCCCCCGCCTCCGTCACCGAGCACCTCCCCGCCACTGTCTCTTCCCTCTCTGTAAGTCCCCCACCCCTCCCCCCGCCTCATCTCTCTCTGTATTTTAGAGAAAAAATCAGATGTTAACTAGATGTTCTTCAGTTAGGGCACTAGAGTTTTGCTAGGTTAATTAGGTTAGTAGTGCTGCTAGTAGTAGTGGTACAGTAGGTTAATTAGGTGATGTTAAATGAATAACCTAAATGAATGAAATTAGTAGTTAACTATTTTTTTTCCTTTCATCATTATAGAGCACTAAAGTTAACTGAATTTTGTTCTATTAGTAGTTAAATGAATTTTCTTCTACACTTCTTTTTTGAATTAGCTTGCGAAATTTCGACATGTGGTTGCTCGTGTAAATTTGGACACTGTTTGCAGGGAATGATGCTTAGTGGCCTATGTTTTGCCGGAATGTTGATTCGTTTCTTTTCCGGCAAATTTCAGGTTCTCGATTTGTCCACTTTTTAGAAAAGGTCATGCTGAAATTTTCCGTGAATTTCGGCATGACTTGTGCCACAAACTAGGACATATCGAGTGCCCGTGATTTGCCACACCAGGAAGGAGTCAACATTCCTGCAAAACAATAGGCCTTTTTTATGTCATTATTCATTTTATTAGGTCTAGAATTAATTGACTAGATTTAATCATAGGAAACATGGCTAGCAACGATGAAGGACAGGGTTCTGGTGATTGCAACGATGCCTACCGGGCGGCAGACGAATTTTTTAGCATTACCAACGATCAACCGATGTTATTGCTGGGCCCACCGGTGGCATCGGGGACTGAGACCGACACGCAGACCGGTGCTGAGACTGAGACCGGCGCTCAGACTGGCATCGAAACCGGCGCTGAGACTGAGACCAGCGCTGCATCGCGGAGCGGAGCCGGTGTAGAACCGAAAGCAAAGAGGCAATGGGTTCCTAACAAACTCAGGACTACTAGAGTGGTGGTCACGGAGGTGGACGACGGCAATTTTGGGCCAACGGCGCCCGAGGAAGCGCGTCGATGCTACGGCAATCAAATAGGCTGCATCGTACGGACAACCGCCACCATCAACGATGAGAAACTACAGAAGATAGAAAATATGAGGAGCTCCCTCCTAAAGAAGTTTCACCAGATATTCTTGTTCCCGGGCCGGAATGAGAAGGATTATAAAGATCCAGATGAGGACCCGGCAATGAAGAAGATAAACAAACACGCCATGACCAAGTTTAGCGATGCGTTGGCCGCCTGGAAAAATCGAGTGAAAGAAAGGATCATCGACAAGAAGGAACCCTACTCCGAGATTGTAAAGGATAATCTGACAATCACGGAAGAGCAGTTTCAAATATTCAAGGAGGCTTGCGAGGCCGAAGATGCCAAAAAAAAGTCTAAGTACATGAAGGGGCTTCAAGAGAGGAACTTTGGGAGCCACCACCTCGGAAGCCGTGGTTACGGCGGAAAGAGGTCCAAATGGGCCAAGGAGGACGCGGAAGCCGCGAGTCTGGGCATCCCAGACCCCTTGGCGGAGTTCACCGTCCCGCAGGAGCGTGACGTCCTTAGGGCCCGACACTATTGGGACCCAGTGAAAAAGGTTTATGAGACAACACCGGTCATTACGGAGTTCATGAGACTGCTGGTAATTTTAGTTTCTGATCAATTCGACTGCACACGTTAGTCATATTTGTAAACGATCGTTGTGCCTTTTGCAGAGAGAGCAGCACAGGAATGCGGCCGAAAGCGACTCGCCGTCTGAGGCATTGGCGAGGCCCAAGTGGGACACTCCATTCAACCGGGCGTTGAACATATTGAAACAACAATCGGTGGATACTCGACCGTCGTATGGACGCGTGCACGGTGTTGGAGACGGCGCCACGCAGAAGAAGTACTACCGTGAGACCATGGAGGAGAGAAAGGAAAGACGGAGGTTAAATGAAGAAAACATCGACAAGAGGGTTGAGATTGCGGTTGAGAAGAAATCAATTGAGATAGTCGCAACAGCGGTAGCTGCCACAAAACAGGTGGCTTTAGATATTTCTACTACCTTGGTTCCGGCCGTTTTCAATTAGACCAGGCAAAATCCAAAAAAACATGCAGCGAACTTTCCTCTTGCTGACTTCTTGGCGGGGAGCAGCTCGACTAGCGTTGCACCAGCACCTGCAGCTGCACCTGCTCCCGCACCAGCTCCCACACCGGACGTGCTAGGCGGTGCCTCATCTTTGGCTGAGCTCGACGCCCTCACGGTATCTGTCACACCGGCCCCCTTCAATATAAATGTATAATCTCCCGTTTTCGTTGCCTTTCGGATGTCTCACGTCGCAGACTTTTCTTTGCAGGCCGACGAAACCCCGTGCACCATATTGTACACCATCGGCGACCAGAAGGTGGACGTGGGGAAGGCGACGATAATGGAGCCGAAGGAACCATTGTTCCACAGCCGGCCAATCCCCCCGAATGTCTTCAAGGTTTTCGTGGCCAGTGTCAAACTGGGCCACGAGAATTTGCCTCCTCTAGTACTACTGGGGGATGACGACGAGACACCGCGGCGGCTTGGTGATTGTTGCAATGCTGGGTGGGTCCTGTTGTGGCCAAAGAGTCTGCTTCATCTGGAGGCGGCCGGGAGCACACCCACGAGCACGCAGCCTCAGCAAGGTATGAACATCAACACCCCACCTACCCAATTAGCTTCGGGTGTCGGGTTGGGTAATAGCGGACGGGGTAAGGAGGAGGCTCCATTAGTCGCTGATGACGTCGCCATGGATGAGGATGAGAACGACGATGGCACTCCTGAACAGTATGTCTATAATGGCGCCTCCTCAGGGTTTGAGCGTCATGAGTCGGTGCCTGAATTGCCGTCTCAACATATTATGGACGACCTTCCGGTAGTAAAGAAGTTTAGGAAGAGAGCGAGGAAAGGCAAAAAAACTGTTTCTATGATCCAGCCACCTCAGCAGCCTCGGCTTCAGGACCGTATAGATATCCCCGATGCGGATAAATGGCATATCCCCGGTCAACCAATCCTACCTACAACAGCGCTACGGGCCAGATTCGGCGATCTAAAGAGACTTCATGATGATGTGTTGCGGGTAGAGAAAGACCTCATCGCCTCCAAAGATCCAGGATACCCACTCTACGTGGTTAACGTTCCGCGGCAAATTTCGTACGTCGACAGCTTCCCCGCGGATAAGTTCTTCCTCCGATTCGATTACATATTCGACATGTTTCACGTGAAGAAGCTGGATTTTATGTTTGTCCGCCTTTATGCCTTGCACATGAACTACATCATCGGGGTTGAGCAGATATCTCATATCTGTGTCGCTGACCCGTACTACATGCACAAGGGCTTCTTGGGAGTCTGCACAAATCACCGTGAATACGCGAGGGATTACATCATCAGTTTCATGCTCGCCAATAAGGACATGGGGGCGATTCTCGTGCCTTATCATCCCGTGTAAGTCATCTGCGCTGCTATCCTTCCTTTGATTTCAATCATTCATTTGCACGGTGGAGGCTAATTAATTTGAGGACTTAGTTTGCGCAGCGGCGGGCGCGCCGTCCTCATCATCCTCTACCCCCGATTATCCCACTCTCTTTACTTGGACTCGTCGAAGAACATTCACAAAAAGGATTACACCCACATCAAGGATATTCTCGACAGTGCTATGTATCACTACCAATCACTGGGTGGAGAGGTCAGGGACAAGAAGATGAGGGGAAAGGACACCTTCTTCCGGCGATACCCATATTCTGCAATGGGGAAAGGACATAGGAGATATCAAGGATCATCGACTTCGAGCTGAGTTCTATAACATCCAGCGCGAACTTGCCCAAATCATCATGAAGGAGGTCGTCGGAAAAATAGGGATGTTCTACGGAGAAGGACAAATGTCGCGGGAAGACGTCCGAACATGGATAGCCTCTCAGCGTCTCGACCTGAAGCCTTTCACCAGACTCGGGGACTATCTCCCTGACTTGGATGGATGGAACGTCATGTTGGAGTGATTGTCGATATATGACAATGCGTCCGTTTAGTCCATACTTTCTGTATGAGAAAACTTTGAGTTATGCACGGCGAAACTTTATTTGTGATGTAATTAAACCGTCCTCCTCCCCGACTAGCGAAAATCACTCTAGTTAGGGCATTTTGGGGTACGATGAACTTTGTTATTTATGCTTATGATATGTTGTTTCTATTTTTGCCAAGTCTGTCTCTTTCTGTTGCTCAACTATATATGTTGCATATCATCGACTCATGTGATGATGCAGGTGCATAGATCATAGATGGCGAAGAATTGCTACGCCAGGAGTATATATAGGACAAGTGGCCGGAGTGTCAGGCCCAGGTGTACCGGTTTCCGATTTCCGAGCGACAAGCAGTAGTTAGTTTAGAGGTTCACGCTAATGCAAGCGTATATCATTGTTTAGATGGATGATGATGTATTTGCATATCATTCGAGACTTGTACCGCTATTTTCGAGATGATGACGAGAGACCACTTTGTGTTGGATGATGATTATGTTGATGACATGATTTGATGAGACTAATTGTATGTATATGCTACATGATTACATTTGTACGTGTATGATATGCTAAAGATTATTGTATAAAGCCTATTCGAATACAAAACAAATATGCAGGAAAAAAACTAATAAATAAACTAGTAGTAGCGAGGGGGGAAATTTAGCAGTAGCGCCGCATTATCAGCAGCGCTTCCCAGCAAACATCGCTGCAGATAATATCAGCAGCGCCCTTTCCCGAAGAGCGCTACTATAGCAGTAGCGCGGGACAACAGGCGCTACTGCTATACGTGAGCTGTAGCACCTTATTAGTAGCGTCGGTGCCCGCGCTACTGAGAGGCCCAAAACCCTCGCTGCTGCTAGGCTTTTCCCTAGTAGTGATTCTTCTTCTGCTTTAAGCGTTGACTTCGGGTTCGGAGTGGTGGTCCTCATGATTTGGGCACTGCAGTTGCCTTACTAACTTCTCGTGTTTGGGTGCTCTGGGGTCGAGACGGTGCTGTGTCAACGGGAACTGGGTGTCTATCTGCTGGGGTTGGGGTTAGAAGGGGTGTAGCTGGTTCTCTGTCCAACTGGTAGGGGTACAATCTGCATGAGTGTGGGTTATGTGTGGTGGGGCTGGTTCTTGGGCAAGTACAACCGTGGTTCTATCTGCATCGACAGGTAGCACGATCTTTTATGAAGACCGTGTTTTTACTCCCACAGATACTGCCATCACTCCCTCCAATTGAAATGGCTGATAAACAAGATAAGTAATTGAATTTACAGACATTGTAAGATAGACACAAGTGCAATGGATAGTAGGGAAGAAAACAGGGCATGAAATAATTCACATTTATGTTGTCTAAGCAAACAGAATAGCAGGACATAATTTCACATATATGATGGCTAATTAAACAGGATAGTATGACACAATTTCACATGTATGATGGCTAACTAAACAGGATAGAATGAAATACTTCAAAATATGATGACTATGTAAACATGATGACATGATATAACTATACGATGTGTCTATTAAAGTGGTTGGCATGCCATAAATCACAAACATGCCGCCGATGGAAACATGATGGCATGATATAATTCACGGATAGAATGACATAATTTAAATATGATGACTATGTAAACAAGATGAGATGATATAACTATATTATGTCTTTAGAAAATGGGTTGGCATGCCATAATTCAGATACATGCTGTCTATGTAAACATCATGGCATGACGTAATTCAAATATATGATTTGTATACTAAGGAAGTGAGCAGAGGGCAATCACATATATGATGTGTCAACTAAGGAGATGGCATTCAATATTGTGTATATGATGTAAAAACTAAGCATTGCAATACAACATATGCATTATATGAGTAATATAACCCTGCCAAGTTTGAGCATACACCTCAGGGGGATAATAGGATTGGTCATCTGCCTCTGAATCCTCCTCTGATGAGCTATCTATAACCAGCAAGATATCTGCTTCAGCAGGTAGCATTGTCTGCTCTGAAGACCTTGTTTTCATTCCAGATTTCTCCATCACCAATTCAAATGGCTGATGCACAGGAAGAGCAGTTGAATATACAAACATTGTCGACAAAAGCAATGAGAAATACAAAAAAGGACGGCATGACATAATTCACATATATGACGCTTGCCTAAACAACATGGCATTGCATAATTCACATACATAATGCCTTGCAACATGATAACATTGCATAATTCACATATATAATGTCTTGCAACAAGATGACATTGCATAATTCACATATATGGTAATTAGACACTAAACAGGTGGCATTCACACAAAGCATGTCTAAACTAAGCAAATGACATAGCAATGCAAGATACCATACGCACGATATGAGCAACATAACCCTGCCAAGTTAGGGCATGCACCTCGGGGGGGAAATATGACTGGTCATCTGTCTCTGAATCCTCCTCTGAGGAGCTATTGGTAACCAGCAAGACATGCGCTTCGTTAGATAGCATTGTCTGCTCTGAAGACCTTGTTTCCACTCTAGATTTTTCCATGACCGTGCCAAATGGCTGATGCATAGGAAGAGTAATTGAATGTACTAAAATTGTTGAAAAATTTAACACTAATAAAAAAATGATGGCATGATATAATTCACATATAAGATGACTGGCTAACCAGGGTGGCATTGCAAAATTCACATATATGATGCCTGGCTAGACAAGATGGCATTGCATGATTCACATATATGATAAAGAAACTAAACAGATGGCATTGACACAAAGCATGTCTAAACTAAGCAGATGACATCTTTAATGTATACAGTAAGCAATGCAAGGCACCATATGAATGATATTACCAACATCAACATGCCAAGTTAGAGCGAAGACCTCATGGGGTAAATAGGACTGGTCTTCTCCTTCTGAATCCCCCTCATAACAGTTATCTTCCTCTTGATTACGATCCGAAATGGATGGAGGGGGGGCTGCCTTTGCGCCCACCATGGAACGATGTTTGCATGAAATTTTATTGCCACGCAAGGCTCGTCTCTTTTGCTCTACATGATCGGTTCCGTTGTGTACAATAACTGGCATGCATAGGAATAAAACATAGTGAGATTATGTAAGGAGTGCATGCACAAATCCAGAGTGATGGTAGCAAACTGTGGATAGACCCAAAACCAATGATAGCAGGCAGATAATAGCTTTAGTTAAAAAATACAGATAATAGCTCCTTTAATGTTTGTTTGCACCCAACATGAAACTCATAGTAGACACCGGAGATTAACCAGATAGTAGACATATAGTACTGATTGCTGCCCCAATATGTACCCCACAACCATTTAAAAACTCAAGTTTCAGCATTAGTTTGGACCTGACTCGGAATCTAATAGGTGAACATGACGATAATGTAGCATGTCATCATATTAAGCGACGCATAACGTAAGTAGGCACGGAAGAGTACGACCTCTCTTACGGACCCGTGTAGTCCTCAAGGTCATATGCTCAGTTGATGATGGTAATGCAGTTGCCGTGGCTGCCGGCGGCGGGGAAGAAGATCTGAGGCGGCGAAAGACAGTCTGGAGAGCGGATCCCTGCTGTGGTGAACCTTTCCATCGTTGGAGCAGCTGAGCTAGGGTGGAACACAGTGCCGCAGGAGCATGACAAACCACACAAGGTTTTCTTTGACACATATCTGTAACAGAAGTAATTGAGTAAAGGGCTTGTTTGAATTTGAGGATTCTAACAATACAGGGATAGGAAATAGACAGGAATAGGATAGGAATGCACGTGCAAAATAGAGAATTAAAAAACACAGGATTTCTGCCAATCTGGGTGTTTGATTCACAACAATTGGAAGATCACAGGATGCAAAAAAGCATGGTGAGATTAAGTCAAACCACAAGAAAATGTACGGTTATAATGCTATTATGCTACTATCTCTTAGTCTTGTGCTTGATGAATAGGAATATGAAAAGGAGGAGAAGTGGAAATTAGAATTCCTACGGTTTTTCTTTCAAGGAGACACTAAAGGAACAAATCCTACTGTTTTCCTTTGCTCCATTCCTTTGCACCAAATTCATGAAAAGTAGTACCATAGGAAACTTTCCAATTCCGATGTTTTTCATTCACTTTTCCTTTCAAGCACTGGCGATTCTAGTAGGCAGGCTTGAGAAAGGAAAATCCTACACTAAAAAATGTTTTTGTGCTACTTCTATTACTTTGGACCCAGGCTCAACTCCCAGGCCCATCGACAAATGCATAGCTCAAACGCGCAGAGATAAATAATGATGGCGTTCAAGAGAGTCCATCATGGATAGCTAAGTTGCCTGGTACCTCACTGCTTGTCATATAGTAGGATAAAATAATCGTATTTCCCGTTACTACGAGTGCTCAGTGGACAATATATATAACATGTAGAGTAAAAAAGAGATGCAACAAGTGTACAACCTCTTTGGCGAAGCCATGTCGATCTCAGCGTGATTGGGTTGGCTGGTGAGGATGCTCCGGCTGACTTGGCTGTCGGAGGAGGGGAAGAAGATCTTAGGCGTCTGGAGATGGAGCCCGAGGTATTGCTCCGCTGTGATGGAGGCTTTCGTCGTTGGAGCAGCTCCGGTGAGTTGTACGACGCCGAGGCTGAAGCAGGACAAGAGACACAACGAACAACGTTAACCTGAGTGGAATTCTAATAGCATCTCCAATACATGATGTAAAATACATAACCACAAAGTGCTAGATGTAAAATACATCAGCCGCTCATCTCTGAACTTAACTGTCGAAAGTGAATTTAACTGTCGAAACTGAACTTAACTGTCGAAACTGAACTTATCTGTCGAAACTGAACTTAACTGTTGAAACTGAATTTTGCTATCGAAACTGAATTTTGCTGTCAAAACTGAACGCACTAGCAAGGTGAGGCTACATGCCGGTCGACTGACTTTTTCATCTCTGGTCGGTCGATTTTGCAGCCGTTGGATACGAAATCAAGGGCCTGCGGTTCATCTTCAACCTCCACCCCCCTGAGCCGGCCAAACAGCAGCCCCCCGCCGCCCGCGGCTCGCGGTGCGCCTCCCCGCCCGCCCCGAAAACACTGCCCACCGCCGGTCTGCCACCGCCCCGGCCATCCCTCTAGGCCCCCACGTGCCGAGCTTTTTCTCCGGCGATCCCCACGCCACCGCCCCGCCAACGCCCCGCCACCGCCGGCGACCACCGCCCCCATCCTAAACCCTAAGATAGATAGTGGGGTACCTCTCCGGCGAGCCCCCCTCCCCGCTGCAGCTGGTTCTTCCTTCGCCCCGGCGGCATCGGAGTGAAGTGTAGCTAAATCGGAGTAGCATCGCAAGCAAGAGCAAGAGCAGACCAGACAGGGGACCAAGAGCAAGAGCAGAGCAGCAGCACGAGAGAGAGCTAAAGCAGCAGCAGGTCCTACTGATGTGGACGTCGCCGCCGAGGGAGCGACGCCGTGGAGGAAGTGGCCGACGCCGCCGCCATGGATGGAGCCACGTCGTGTTGGCTCGGGACCGAGCGCCGGCAGCACCGTGAGATTGAATCAAGAAGAAAATGCGGCGATTAGTGTACAACCTCTTTGGTGGCACCGATTAGGCTGCAACTTCATACGAGGAAACGGTGATGATGATGCTCTTCCGATGGTGCAGGTGAAGACGGCAGTGTGGGAATGGAGGTGGCCCGAAAGACGAGGGGAACGTCGGGGCAGCTCCTTGGAGGTGGAGGACGGGGTGGCTGAACCGGCGGGACGATGAGATCAACAACGGATCCTCATCCGGTACGATGGATGACGGACGTCGAGGTGTTGCTGTGGACGACGTCGTCGGGGAAGAGGCTCCGGCTGGGTGGCGGACGGAGCAGGGTGTGGGGTTTCGTCGCGGGTTTTCGCGGCCTCGGTGTACGAATGGGTGGGCGGATGGGATGGCAGCGGGTAACCATGGCTTAGAGACGCGCTTGTCTGAAACATAGGGTAAGTTACAAAAGTACCCCCACCGATTTGAGGCGGTTCTTTCGGTTCAGGGGTACCACGGGCATTTCGCGTGTCGGGATTTCACAGGAGGTGGGAGTTTCCGCGTGCGTTGTAATTTCGCGCACGGGTTGAGATGGAGGGAGTTGTCAGAGCACAACGAGACAAAGATATATCTTAAATATTTCGGGCTAACAAGGCGCGAGTTGAAGAGGCGGGAGTTTCGCAGCACGATAGACAGAGACGCTAGCTTGAATTTTCGGCATAACAAGGCGCGGCTTGAAATTTCGGAAGAACAAGCTTAACGTGTACCCAAAAAAAAGACAATTTGCACCTCAACACGCACAACACACACACAAACACCATTTAGACTAGAGTAAGGTACACGTGCATTGCACGCATGAGATTTGGCAACCAAATTATGAATAAATACCACATTATAGGATGTAAGCTTTGAGCCATATATGCATGCTGTAGATGTTCGTTTAATTCTTATAGTTCATTTCATTCAAAATCATCTAGTTTTTATAAGAAAGCTAATCTATTTTAAGATTCATGGAATTGTGCGTCGTAAGACATAAAGTAAAAACAAATAATGGCAAATCGTGTAGAAAAACATTTGGGCAATTCTGATACGGAAGATTCTAGAACAAATAAGAAGTGCTTGTGTTTTGACGTTTGTGCATTATGCCTAAGCTCAACCATGGAGTCTTCTAGATTATACATGTGGCAAAATCTAGTGGAATCTAGATGATATCCAACGGCCAGTAGTGCTCAAATTTGCCATCTTTGGACCATCGGATTCGCCTCATCGAACGACCATCTTTCAAAGTTAAAGTTACCCGCACACAATATAAAAAAATGTAATATAATATATATATATATGGGTATAGATATAGATATGTGATGCAAAAGCCGCCCATCATCTCCAATTAGAATAGTGTGTCCATGCACGGATGCGACGTGGCCAAATGATGTCTGCCATCGGTATCTCAAATTCAAATCAGTCTGACCTTGCTCAATGTGTATACATTACAACATGCTCGTTTCCAAACCACACCGCGTAGATCTCCGTTATATTCATGCATGCATGGGTTTCAAACATCAGGATCTATTATTCAAATATTTGAATTCAACTTTACATTGATTGTGACCTCACCTATTCAGCTATTCTTTTACACCCACACAGTAGTCTTCTCTTTATAATTGTACCACTAACTTTCTCTCGTGCATGCATGCACACATACTACCAGTCAGCATTATCCATTGCACGCATGCAATCTTTTTCTTTAGGTTGGTCTCCCATGAAGGCACACACCAACACACATCCCCCTCTCCATCATATCAGGCATTCTTTATCTCCCACGCGTGCATGCGCAACAATCAATGTTCCTCTATGTATGTGTGTATATAGCTAGGTCTTTCATAGTTTTCCACACAAACCGATCAATCGATATATCCAGTGAGGTCTCACCCTCTTTCCCACGTCCACATCGATCAATCTATACATCTCTATATAGGATTAACATATATAGCTAATACACCGACATTAATTATGTATCCAACGTCCCCCTCTCATCATCCATGCCTTCCGCTTCATCTCTCAGACGCGTGCACAATGGCGAAGACAGGGGGCAGTAAGGACCCTGCCCCCTCCCCCCCTAACATCACTATATATCAAGGCTAATATGAATGTGATCATTAGACAATTGCTGCTAAAAATGGTTTAAGTTCATGAATTGACCCTCCTCGTAAAGGATTAACAATGCTTGGCCCCCTAGCTCGTTTATTATTCATGGCTCCGCCACTGCGCGCATCAGCGCACGTGTTCGCCCCCTCTCTCTAAATATCAATCTCGCACTTGTGCATTCCTTCATAGTCTCCCTCCACTCGGCCCCTCGCACCATCTTCTAGCCCCCCACCGGATTTTTCCACATGTACAATCTAGCAGACTCCATGGTTGAACTTAAGCATAATGCACAAACCTCAAAACAACAGTGGTTCTCTTTTGTTCTAGAATCTTCCGTATCATAACTCCCCAAACTTTTTTTCTAGTTGAATTGCCATTATTTTTTTTACTTTATGCTCTACAACACACAATTCCATGAATCATAAAATAGATTAAGGGCTTCTTTGATTCAAAGGATTCTCAAAGGATATTTGGAGGATTCTAATCATTAGGAATTTTTCCTATCTTGGTTGTTTGATTCGTAGGATTGTAAACCATAGGAATTTTTCCATATGATTCATTTACACTAGATTTCATAGGAAACATCCCATCCACTCAAACCTCTTTGAAAGAATTCTGCGTTTTTTCTATGCACAATCAAACACTCTTACAATCTTGTAGGATTCAAGACGACATTCCACTATAATCCCATGTTTTTCCTATTCCCGCGTTCTTAGCTTTTTTATAAAAAACTAATTGATTTTGAATGAGATGAACTATAAGAATTAAACGAAGGGCTACATCAGGCATATATGACTCAGAGCTTACATGCTATAGTGTGGTATTTATTCATAATTTGGTTGCAAAATCTGATGCGTGCAATGCGCGTGTACCTTACTAGTACTTCGAGTATGTGCAAAACACGTAAATTAGAATACAAATGGCACGCTACACAGTGTCTCTCTTACAGTTCATGAAGCCACGTGGCACATGTGTAGGCGTTGTCACGACCTCCTTGCGTGGATTGATCACAGTGACGTGCTCCTGGTTCCAGAAGAATGTACTCGTCCTCTGTCACGCCCAATATGCGATACTATCCTAAAGAGACTCAAAGGTCCCACCAAGGATAGAACCGCATATTGAAACGCTTTTGCAAGGTGGATATCATTACATCAACATTACGTAATAGATGGGGATACATACAATACATACAATGTCACATGAATACAACAATACAACATATACCAGATCAACATCCGACTACGGATGAAACATAAACAGTAACTCAAACAACATCCACCCTGCTAGCCCAGGCTGCCGGCCTGGAACCTATCCCCTGATCGAAGAAGAAGCAGAAGAAGAACTCCAACACAAATAACATCACTCTCACGTCATGATCATCGCATAACCTGTACCTGCAACTGGTGTTGTAGTAATCTGTGAGCCACGAAGACTCAACAATCCCTTTACCATGGGTATCAAGACTAGCAAAGCTTAAAGGGGTAAGGAAAGGGTACATTGGTTAGGTTGCAGCAGCGACTAAGCATGTATGGTGGCTAACTTACGCAAATAAGAGCGAGGAGAGAAGCAAAGCAAGCGGTCGTCATCTAGCAATGATCAAGAAGTGATCCTGAACTCCTACTTGCATCAGACATAACCCAGAAACCGTGTTCTCCTCTCGATCAACCCCGAAAAGAGACACTCACGGTTACGCACACGGTTGGTGTATTTTAGAAGAGTTTACTTCAAGTTTACTACAACCGGACATTAACAAATTCCCATCTGCCACATAACCGCGTGCACGGCTTTCGAAAGTTCAAACCCTGCAGGGGTGTCCCAACTTAGCCCATGATAAGCTCTCGCGATCAACGAAGGATATTCCTTCTCCCCGGGAAGACCCGATCAGTATCGGAATCCCGGATACAAGACATGTCGACAGTAATAAAACAAGACCAGCAAGACCACCCGACTGTGCCGACAAATCCTGATAGGAGATACACATATCTCGTTCTCAGGGCACACCGGATGTGCACTCCGTACAACTAAAACCAGGCCTCAAGTTTCCCCGAGGTGGCGCTGCAAAGGACTCTAGTTTGAACCAGCACTCGAAGGAGCACTGGCCTGGGGGGGCTAAAATAAAGATGACCCTTGGGCTCCGGGAACCCAAGGGAAATAAAAGGGGATAGGTGAGGCAAATGGTAAAACCAATGTTGGGCCTTGCTGGAGGAGTCTTATTCAAAGCGAACTGTCAAGGGGGTCCCATAAATCACCCAACCGCGTTAGGGACGCAAAATCCGGGAACATAATACCGATATGACAGAAACTAGGGCGGCAAGAGTGGAACAAAACACCAGGCATAAGGCCGAGCCTTCCATCCTTTACCAAATATATAGATGCATTAATAATATAAGAGATATTGTGATATCCCAACATAAACATAATCCAACATGGAGCAATCTTCATCTTCACCTGCAACTAGCAATGCTATAAGAGGGACTGAGAAAAAGCGGTAACATAGCCAAACAACAGTTTGCTAGGAAGGGTAACAAAGGTTAGAGGTTCATGGCAATTTGGGAGGCTTGATAAGCAAGTGGTAGGTAACGCAGCATAGCGATAGAACGAAGCAACTAGCGTAGCAATGATAGTAGTGAGATCCAAGGTGACGGTCATCTTGCCTGAAATCCCGCAAGGAAGAAGAACGAGTCCATGAAGAAGATGAAGCCGCGAAGACAAAGCAAGCGTAGACGAACGAATCCTCACGATCGCAACGAAAACGGGAACTATCGAGAAGAAGCACACAACATGGTAAACACATAACGCATAACCAGACATGATGCTCAACCAATTATGATGCATTACAAGGCTACATGAAGCTACTCATGGAAAGAGATGAAGCATACAAGGGCAACACAACAAAGCGAGTTTAAATGAGGTCGGAAGCAACATAGGACAATTACGGTAAGTCCTCATATGAAAATTTCGAAATTGGTCCAGATTTGAATAAAGCTTAGGTTCAAGTTGTTAAACAGCAAGTTAAGATGCACCAAGATGATCTACATGAAATTCTAGCCAAGTTACATATAAAGTTCATCTAATTCGGAGTTACGGTCTAGAAGATATGAGCAAAACTAGTTAAGCATGGCATTGATGCAAAATGCATTCAAACATCAAGCAAACACAGTCAAAACATGGACCCAACAAGGTAATATGAAACTATATGCAAAACTAAGCAAGTTTCATATAGAGCATGCTCAAAACGGAGCAACGGTGCAACACATACACTCCCAACAAGACATAACAACAATCTGTCCAAAACATCAAGTAGGCATCTAGCAAGCATCAAAACGACATGCTACAGCCACGCAACATGAAAACAAAAGGCACGGACATGATGTACAGGTAAATCATAACAAAACATGAACAATGAGCTATCTCCAGAAACTACTGGAACATGCTCAAATGGACATGGCAAGATTGCAAATAATAACAAGTTCTCAGACTTAGTGGAATTCACAGGACATGGCAGAAATAACATCAGGTTGCAATATTTAGAGCTATCAAACAACATGTTACAACAAGTTATCATGTCAAACTATAGCATGAAATGAATTTAATCAAAGCATGTAACAAATGTCCCTTAGTGACCATGATCCAAAAGAGAACAGAAAATACCATTGCAAGCATGTGAACATAGTAAAAACATAAAAAGATTCAGACTTGGTGAAAAACTGAAGCATGACACAAATAGATAACAAGTAGACATGTTTACGAGCTCGATTCACTCACTACGAGGCATTGCATGACAAAATAAGCATACACCCAGAAACTAGACATGGCATAGAAGCTAGACATGGTAAGAACAACAAAATAGAATGCAAGGATCAACTACAACAACCTTGGCAAAATTGAATAACACGTAAACAATCTGCCAGGAACATTTTATAGCAAAAGTAGAGCTCAATTGACTCAAGCTACAGCACTCCATAATTATAAACAAAGGCATGGATGGATATAGCACATCCGTATGTTCAAAATATCCTTAGTGATCATTCTCAAAAGAGGCATGGATCTCTCTGTAACAACATGAACATATGGCATAAAAATAACAGCAGGACATGACTTCGTGAAATTACTAAGTCCCTGAAATCAGCAACATTAAGATGCCTAGTTTGCATGCTTGTGCTAGTCACCACAAATATCACAAAAATACATGGCATACACCCATTTAAAGATAGCATGGCATAGTGCAAAACACATGTACGGCGGAAGTTCATAGGGTGCACATATCAATCATGGCAAAAATGACAAAAGTGCATGTTCTGATAAGAATCTGAAACTAACATCACATAGCCGTTTTCCAACAGTATTTCGGGAATCAAGATGAGCTCAAATGAAAATTATGCAATAAGATAAAATGATGTACTCGTCGAGGCGAACAATTCTGTATGCTACACGCCCAAAACGGAGCCACGGGTGCAAAGTCGTGCTACGATGAACATTGCATAAATTAACAACAAAAATGACTTAGAGGAAAAAAACGACCTTCGAGAAAATTGGATCTACGGTTCGTCTGAGGGCGCGCGAACCGAGGCGAGGCGCAGCTCACTGGTGATGGAGGAAGGGGAGGCCGGCGGAGCTCCTCCGGGCCGGATCCGGCCTTCCCGCAGCCGGATCTGGCCGGGGCGGCGACGAGGGCACGGGGAGGCGCTCGGGGCAGGGCGGCGACCGGCGGAGGGCGGCGGCTGGCGGGCGGAGGCGGCCGGCGACGGGGATGCCGGCGACGGGCTCGGGCGACCCGGGCGGCGCACGGGAGGAAGCGGCGCGGGGAGGCGGCGGCCCGGTCGGGCGCGGGGAGGGCCGGCGCTGGGCCTCGCGGGCGGCGATGTGGGGCGCGGCCCGCCACGTGGCGGCGCACGGTTGGACGGGCGGCGGCGGACGGTCGCGTCCGGTCCGATCCGGACGTGTCCGGCGGCGGAGGAGGGATTTCGTCTAGGGTTAGGGGTGGAATTGATCCGGGATTTTTGGGGGGAGTCACATATTTATAGGTAGGAGGAGCTAGGAAGCTCCAAATGAGGTGCGGTTTTCGCCCACACGATCATGATCGAACGACCGAGAAGATGGAGGGGTTTTGGATGGGTTTTGGGCCACTTTGAAGGGGGTGTTGGGCTGCACACAAAAGAGGCCTTTACGGCTACCCGGTTAACCATTGGGGTATCAAACGAACTTCAAATGGCACGAAACATGACAGGCGGTCTACCGGTGGTGTACCAATGCCGCTTGACAAACCTCGGTCCATTCCGAGACCGTTTAACACCTGCACATGAAAAGAGGCAAAGGGGGCGCCGGGGGACATAGGAGCGCCGGATTGGAAAACGGACAACGGGGAAAATGCTCGGATGCATGAGACGAACACGTATGCAAATGCGATGCACATGATGACATGATATGAAATGCAGATGATGACATGGCAAAGTGAAACACGCAAGCACATGACATGGCAAGGACGGCGAATAATTGGCGGACACCTGGCGCATCGAATCCGGGGCGTTACATCCTCCCTGAGCCATACTGGCGGTACATGCACGAAGCGAAGATGTGCACGCACGCCATGCATGCACTCATTCCTCGCACGCACACGCGGGTACACGGGCGGATGCAATTTTGTACCAAGATCCACCCCATGTGATAATTTGACGCGTGTAAAGTCGTTCACTTCATTGATGGTTAATTAATACACGCATGCAAATTGAGTGGACGTGAGGGCGGAAGAAAGACATTATTACTCCACTGCGCGCATGCGAGTAGTTAAATCGTGGGTTGCTAGTAGTAATTCCATTGGTCTCCTTCGTATTTTGTACCAAATTTTGACAGTAACATAATATTTACGCATTTGAGCAGTGTAGTACTTGAAATTTATGTTCCGCTAAACTCATCGGGAGCCGTTTCGGGCCTCGAAACCAAAACCATCAATTAATCTTTACCTTGTTCGCCTCACATTCGAAAGCCTGCTCACACCTACTAGTAGTACGTACCAAACCTGAACGTGTTCCCACTATGCAGTTATTAGTACTAGTGCTAGTACTTAGGTTATAAAAAGGGGAACTACCTAACCGAAAATCACTCTACCTTTCCTCCTCATAAGTGCTTCTTCTTCGTCCGTCGTTGCCATGGCCGGTGAGCAGAGCTCTAGGTCGAGAACTACTCGTAACAAGGGAGCGGAAACCAAGGCTGCGGAAAAAAAAGAGAGGGCTTGCCGCCACGCAGAGACCTCGAAAGATCTCTCACGAGCAGGCGATGGCTCCTAGGAGTGCCCTAGCCGCGGAGGCGAACATGCCGAGCCGGCGGAGCTGGAGTCGTTATCCCTCGATGGCATGCCCGATCAACTCAATAAGCAGAAGGAGTTCATCCAAGGCTTCATGGAGTTGCTGAAGGAGAGCCGCGACGACATGCTCGCTGAGCTCAATCAGTAGGGGGCGTTGACCGCCGGCTTGGTGATGCTGCTGAAGAAGAGCATTGCCTCGGAGAAGAAGGCGACCGGTGAAATCCTGCGACTTCGGGAGGACAATGCGAAGCTCTGCCACAAGATCGACCTGTTGAAGGAGAAGAATGCTGGCTGGAAGAAGCTGCATGAGAATAGTAGTTCCTCGATGAAGATACTGCAGGCCCTCACGATGGAACAGAAGGAAGAGTTGGCGAAGCTCCGCATCGAGCACCCGGCTGCTGTTAAGGTACATAATATGGCCGTGGAATAGATGATGAAGGCTCGCGTCGAGAAATGCCGCGTCATGGACACAATGATGAAGATGGCGGAGGACACGCGCAAGGAGATGGAGGTCGTGGAGGCGATGAAGAAGCAGTTACGACTCCGCGGCGTATTAGATCATTTGGGGTGATAATCTTCCTTCTTCTTTTGCTCCTGTGTTTCATCTTTTGCTTCGGGTGTTTCGCCGCACGTGTCACGTTCTCTGCGAGGCATGAATAGAATAATGTTTTTTTGAGGGAATGAATAGAACAATGCTAACAATGAGATGACTAGTAAAGTAGATCATTTTTATCGCCATATGGCACTGGGCTGCCGTGTTTCATGCTCCTCCGTCGCAGTACTACTCCAGTGGAAAACTTGAGTATACTGCACGGTTCTTTGCTCCTCCTCGATCAGGTCGTCGGTGCATTTATACGAGCAGTCAAATCACAAGGCCCTGCCTTCCAGCAGTAATGAGCCGTCAAATCACAAAGGCCCTCGCCTCTCGTGAAACCGACCAAGCTAGACTACCCCGCCCTCTAGCCTTTTAAAAAATGTATACTTTTGTACAGCAGTAGTATCGATGGATTGCGCCATGGAGCAAAACTTGAAATTAAAAAGGGTGGTAAATATTGAGAGCGCTCGTCGCCAAATTATGCATATAGTACTATTAAAAAGGCTAGTCACAATAATGGTGTCCAGCACAACCCATCCCTCAAATAAAACTAAGAGGGTGCTTGGATATGTTTTAGTCCCATGACTAAAAGTAGTGGGACTAAAACATGCTAGCCTCACCCATGCTTGGATCCAAATAGTAAAAAGGCTAAAATCAAGTTAATGAGCATTTATTATCCTCCAAACCCTCCAATCCAGAACTCGCCTGTGTTAAAGGAGAGGAGTTAAATGAGTAGAGAGAGGACTAATCCACATTTTAGTAGGGGTACCCCTGACTAAAAATTTTAGTCTCAAGACTAGTTTTAGCCCCTCTTTAGTCAGGGGTACTTCGAACTAAAATAAGTCCCTTTGATCCAATCACCCTCTAAGCATCCTGGAATTCTTTGACAAAACTAAGCACCCTGAAATTCTTTGACAACTAAACTGCTGGCTATATGATGTTGGCCATATATATTGTACGTATATAATGTGAAGAAACGAGTGGTAGTACTATACCAACTAAAAGATGGAATGTAAGAAATACTAGTATGTACGTACTGAAGAGTTAAAGTAACGAGAAGAAACATAACATAGTTCTGCTGGGGGCTCAGCACAACACACCCCTCAAATTAAATTAAGCACACCTGAAATTAAACTTTGCAAATATTCCGGTAGACACTGCATTAGAACCACCATGAGCAACGACACTGCCACCTTACTCGGAGTTCTCGTCCACGTCCTCGACTTTGTCCTTGTCCCTCTTCCTCTTGGCCGATACTTCTTTGCTTGAACCGCACACTTGGCTGTTGCTCTTCATCCAACCCTTGTAGATATTGAAGCAAAGGTAGCCATCCATTGCAGCATAGTGGATGTGGTCTATATCTAGTACATTCCGCTGCCATGCATGACGATGAAACGTGTAATGAGGTTTCTCCAGTTTACCGTACGAAGGATGAACCATGGCTCCTGCCAGGGTCAGCATTGAAGGCTGACGAGAGGACACCAGCCGATTCTTCTGGAGGTCGAAGGTGTTGCCTACAACGAGGCCTATCCGACGCAGGACTTCTTTGTCGTTACCAAAGTCTACAGTAACGAATTTGACTAGGTTGCTCTCGAGGAAGTTCTTAAAATCCTGGCACTCAACGTCGGCATGGTATATGTGGTAGACCAAGCAAACGTTATGTACGCAAACCTGGATCACGGCGGGCTTCTTCCTCTCTTCGTCCTTTAGATCCTTCTCTCGTCCCAGGACTGTGGTGTACACAACATCTAGCCCAGCGACCCACTCATCATCTGAGTTTTCGAACATGCGTCTGAAGCGAGAAAGGCATCCTTTCACCATCGCGGAAGAATGGGTGTAGATGATGTCGAACTCATCGCCGATGATGGTTCTAACCTTGTACTCACCGTCGATCGTGGAGATTTGGGACACCATGGATTTGGGAGGAGGGTTAGGATTAGTGGAACTACCGCAATGTGAATGGACGAGACGACTAGGAGCGAACCGCCGTAGTATTGAAGGACGTGCGGGGACGAGTAGGAGCGAACTGCCAGCGTGCGAACGGCAGGGTAGTGGCTTTCCATTCTCCCATGATACGGGCTTTTGAGAGCCCTTGGATCTGAGATCAAACGGTCGCATGCGTTTGATCTTAGATCCAAGGGCTGCTAGCAGCCCGTATCATGGTCGCGCCTACCACGACCGTTGCGTCGCTCGCGCCCTTGGAGATTTAACATGGTGCGTTAGGCTATCTGATGTTGGCATGTCATACATAGTCATCATTTAGTCACTCATACTACAGCAAGGTTGGCTATAAGTGTATTTTTTACTCCTCTCTATCTCTTTCTTCGTACTCAAGGAAGAAACGGTGCTAAGCGCGTGTATTTATTGCATTTGCCAAGGAGTGACCTCTTCCAATGAAATGGTGTTGCTAAGTTTGCTTCATTTAATTAGCTATAGACTCAAAATTGTCTTTTCACCTAGGTACACGAGCTTAGCACCGTTTCTTCCTTGGGTCACCAAACTAGTCTCTCTCTTCTTGATTAACTTGCCACATCAGACTTTATGCCTATGTGGCAAGCTTAAGCACCTATAGGAGCAAGTAAAAGTAAGTACAATAGTGCGCTTTACATGGCATTTTTGCATATGTGGAAGAAAGAGAGGCAAGGAAAAAGTGGAGAAGTGGGCTCTCATGCAAGAGCCAGCCTCTACTACTTGGTGGAGCATTGGGAGAGGCACCTGTATGGAGGTGGTCAGGAATCTGGGAGACTCATGCCGGTTGTAGCGCTGCAGTTAAAATGATAATGGCAAGTCAAATCACGGGGACCCACCTGTCCAGCAGTAACTCGCTGTCAAATCACACAACCCTACGTTTGCAGCAGGCTGCTCCCTCGTCTTCACGCGTCTCTGTCGAACCGACTAGGCGGAACTGCTCCGCCGCCTACCGCGCAGGAAAAGCCCCGCCCTCGACTTTTAAATAGTATACAGTATACTAATTTTATATCCATGGATTGCGCCCGCGCCATGGAGCAAAGCGTCTAGAAAACGGAGGAGAGACGGTGGTCTTGCAATAGAGAAGAGGGAGAGGCGAGACGGTGGTTTTGGAATGGAGATGATGGAGAGGAGAGGAGGTGGTTTTGCAATGGATAAGAGGGAGAGGAGCCTGCGGCAGTGATTTAGGATTGGACGAGAGGGCCGGCGCGCTCTTACTGGATCAAAATCAAAATCAATTTACCCTTCAATTAAGAAAGCGACCCCACATTAACTAGTCTCCCTTTTATTCTGGGTCATAATTGACCATGATTTTAGCACATAAAATATATGTTATACGTTGTATACAAGGCCACTATCAAAATTACAATTTGCAACTATACAAGGCCACTAACATTAATCGAGGCAAAATTGATGGGTTTGCCTCGTACTAGCACCCGATGACATTAATATCCCTTGTGTGCATGCGAGAGTGAGAAGGTTAGCTTAAACTCCCAACATTAATCAACCAATGAGGGGAAAGAGGGTTGGCTTGTTGAGCTTGGGAGACAAAAACCACATTAATTAACACGACAATCAAGGTGACAAGCTAGCTTGCAACATTGACTTAAACATAGCATTGATTTTTACCTTGGTACCTGTAATATGAGTTTGTGGCCTTGTATACAAAAATGGAGGGAGTATAATTTGAAAGTACATTCAGATACGAACCAAACGATACAATTTTTGGTGACATGCATTCACATTTTTCTTGTCAAATACAGTACGTGGTCAAACTTTGACCCAAAATACGCGAAACAACAAAAAAATACTTCCAAGACCAGCGCCGCTCTTCCGCTCTTCTCCTCTTAAACCACCACCGCTCCTCTCCTGTTCCAATCTAAATGCAGCGCCGCTCCTCTCCTCTTCCATTTCAAAACCACCACCCCCCTCTCTCGTTCCAGTCCAAAACCAGCGTCGCTCCTCTCCCGTTCTAATCCAAAACCAGCGCTGCTCCTCTCCTCTTCCATTCAAAAACCATCGCCGACGAGTGAAGGAGTTGTGGAGAAGGAGATCGATGGAGGAGTACAACCGATACGTGAGGATCGCAGACGGCGACCCTGCGAAGCTAGCTAGGATGTTGGAGATGCAGTCATGGTTTGGCAACAAGGACCAACTTGCGGCGACGGCGACATCCATGGCCAAATATCTGCAACAGAGCGAAAAGGCGGCGATACTCCCGGAGGGAGTCGCGCCGGAGTACATAGAGCTGCTCCTCAAGGGCATGGAGTAAACAGATTCACCGAATCCGATCGTGAGGGAGCGGTGGTGGGAGTATCGATCCCAGATGGAGCATCCACCAGAGATTGAAGGATCGAGCATCTACAAGGTGCTGTTTGTGAGGGTGTCTTGCCAGAGCGAGCCGGTGGAGTCTTCGTCGACCGAACCCAACTGCAAGAGGAGAAAAGCAGTTAGCCCGACGACGCTTCCCCGCCATCGTCTCCCTCGCCGTTCACATCGTTTCACGGGGTGGCTGTCTGCCGCCGAGGAATAGGAGGGGGCTGCCCCCCCAGCCCAATAGTCGGGCAGGTTGTGAATTGTCAGGAGGAGCTTAGGGTTGTCAGTATTTGCAGGTTGTGAATTGTGTTTTGGGTTGTGTATTTTGAGAGTCCTTTCAGATCTGAATGTCTTTTGAATTTCATATTTGCAGTATTGAGCATATAAAGTATTTTATGAATTCTAGAGATCTATTTTTAGCACTTAAAAATGTAGTTTCATAGGAGTATAAAAGTGCAGACAATGTGATTCTCAGATAAGAAACTGCAAGTTCAGTTTTAGATAAGAAACTGCAACTTTCAGAGGCAGAGCATTTATATTAACACGACCTTTTCAAACAGGGTTAACATCATGTTGGAAGTTTTATTCATGGTTGAAAATGGAACTACTAGCCAGTTAACATCATGCTGATCAACATTCATGCATAGCACATCTTCATATGATGCACCGTCAAAATGCCCACACAATGTCGAGTGTGCGAAACATAGATAAAACGAGGGACGAAGTTTTGGCAAGTGTTGGACGTGGTTTTGGGCTGCCCCGTCTAGGCTTTCATTTTTAACATGCGCAGCCCACGACCTCGGATGGGAGGTCCATAGGCGTGTTTGTATTTTCTTAGGGCCGTCATGTATCGACCGGCCTATGGACCTCCCATCTGAGGTTTTATTTTTGGCAGCCCAATTTATGTATTTTTTTGAAGAAAACGCAGAGGTCTGTTCTATTTTTCTATATAAGAATAGGAACGTCAGGTCCAACTTATGTTTCCCTTCTAACTATATTATATATATTTAAATTATCTTATATGTTGACTGTTTAGTTCACATACTCCCTCCTTTTCGGTTTATAGGGCTTATCTCAAAATTTTAGTTTTTCCATTTTATAAGGCCCAGTTTGCTTCTTTTCCATCACATGTTCAGATTCCAAAGTGCATTAAATCATTGCATGCAAGTATTAAGAGAAAATTGACCAATGCATGTACTTTATGCATGCATGCATTGCAATTTATGCATTGATAAATATAATTTTTTGAGGAAAACAAGTGCATTAATTAGGTGCTTTTGCAAACTACAAAAAGTATTCCACCATTCATCATCTACCTTGGTTGGTGAGAGATTGGAATTGAGCCCTATAAACCGAAAAGGAGGGAGTAATTGGCAAATAGATGACCGCTCTCGCGATCCCCTTCGCCCCCGCCACCACCTCCACCCTCGCCGCCGCCCCCGCCACTACCTCCACCCTCGACGCCACCATAGATCTCGCCGCCACCCCCCGCCTCCTGACTCCGGGCGCGCCTGCCCCCCTCAGCAAGTCCGCTCGCGCGCCCCATGGAGTCGCCGGCCATATCCAGAGGGGAATGGCTGGAAGATAGGCAGATGTACAAGATGCATCTCCCACATTACTATAAAGCCTTCCCGCGGATGCTCCAGGCGCTCGACTCCGTCGCGCCGGCGGTGCTGCGGGAGACTCGAGGGAGGAGATGGAGGGAGCGAGCGATGCGGATCCGCGACGACGCTCTCTCCTGGACCCAGTGCACGCGCGAATGGAGGGAAGCAGAGGAGGAAGCTGCGAGGGAGGAAGCCGAGGAGGGACCGAATCCGTTCTCTCACTCGCGCAGGTATGCTCAGATGTGCAAGGATCATGTGGATTGGGAGCTGCTGAATCTAGCCCCGCGGATCTACTTTGAAGGAGATTTCTCGGAGAAGCACAGGATGCCCCACCCCAGTGAGCCGCCGATTGCGTTCGTTCAATGGGTGAAAGGAGAAGTGAATTCAGGAGATCCATGCAGTGCTGCGAGATGGGAATGCTTGACTGGACTCCTACCCACCAGCACGCCACCAAAGCCGGAGCAGGTGGATCCCCTACCTTACGTCTCCCCCAAACCTGCAGAAGATTGAAATTAGGCTTGCAATCTGCTTCAATTGAGCTGTTTGGTGGTTATTTCTGCTTCCTGAGAGACAACATCTGGCTGGAGGATGAGAAGGAACCAGGAACTCCGATGAATTGCCCCTATCACAATGGGGGGGGGAGCGCCGGTTGGGCAGTGGTACGGCCCACCTCCGCCCCAAATGGGGGCACAATCTGGGCAGGCTCCTGTAATCGCCCAACATCAATCTGCTGGTGGTTTTGACTCTCAGATCAGTGGGAAATCTCAAGGCAAGAATCAGCAAAAGAAGAGATATGACATCCAGAAAACTGCTCCAGCCCCTGCTTCGGGCCTTATGGCATACTCTGAGGTGATCTACTACAACTATGGGGAACCAGGGCATCATTTGGATAAATCTGTCAAGCCCAAGAGTTGTTTTATCTGCAAAATGGTTACCCATAAAGTTGAGAATTGCCCTGTCAGAAGGAAAACCCACAGTTCTGCTAGATATGTTGGAAGTGCTGCTCCAGGATTATGTCCACCATTGATAGAATTTTCTGTGACACAGAATTAGATAGTTTCTTTCCCCTTTCTAGTTGTAGAGCTCTGCCCAGATGCGGTAGTGACCACACTCCTTTGCTCTGGGACTCTGGTCTTAACCAAACTCCAAAGATCCATAGTTTTAAATTTGAAAAGTGGTATTTGCTTAGAGAAGATTTTACTGAGCTAGTCAGGAAAATCTGGAATGAGCCTACTAAGAGCAGCTGCCCCCTAGAAAATTGGTAGATCAAAATCAGGAGATTTAGAAGAACTACCAAAGGTGGAACTCCAATGAGGAAGCTAATCTTAGAAGATACAAAAGGCTTCTCCTCCTTGAGTTTGATTCTCTAGATATTAAGGCAGAAACCACTGACCTCTCTGAGGCTAAGACTAATAGATTAAACTTTGTCCATGGAGAGCTCAAGAAAATTTGGCTTCAAGAAGAAATCAAAGCCAAACAAAGGTCCAGAGATAGGAACATTAAGGAGGGTGATAGAAGTCCTGCTTACTTCCATGCAGTAGCTAACCAGAGGAGGAGGGAAACCCTCATTCACTCCCTTGATGGCCCTAATGGCCATGTTACTGAGGTAGATGAGATGCTAAAAGTGGCTAGTGACTTCTACAAAGACCTGTTTAAGAACGAAAACACTTCTGGGTTCTCTCTACAAAACAATTTTTTCTCTGCTTCTGAGAAAGTCTCTCCTGCTGAAAATGAGCTGCTAGAAGCCCCTTTTTCAGAGACAGAGGTGAAGGAAGCCATTTTTAGCTCTTATCCTGATGGGGCTCCTGGTCCTGATGGGATTCCCTTCTTGTTTTACCAGCATTTTTGGGACTTGGTGAAAAATGATCTCTTAGATCTTTTCCAAGCCTTTCATAGAGGAGAGTTGGATCCAGCAACTTACTCATGGGGGGTCTGTTGGGGTCAAGTTAAATAACTGTGAAAGTGCTTTTTTCCTTGCTGGTAAAGGCCTTAGGCAAGGTGACCCCATCTCCCCGCTTTTTTTTAATTTAGTAGTGGACGTTCTTACTAAAATGCTGAGCAAAGCTGCTGATCATAGTCTGATTGCAGGGCTCTATCCTGAGGTCTGCCCTGGTGGCATCATCTGCCTTCAATATGCAGATGATACCATCCCTTTCTTAGACAATGACTCCACACATGCTAACAATATGAAAACTGTTCTAACCTGGTTTGAACAAGTCTCAGGCATGAGAATCAACTACTTTAAAAGTGAACTCATCCCTACAAACATGGATGATCAGGAGTTAGCTGACTTCCTCTCTATTCTAGTCTGTAATAAATGTAACTTCCCCATTAAGTACCTAGGTATCCCTCTCCACTATGATAAACTGAGGAGAGAGGATATCCAACCCCTTCTGGATAAAATCATTAAAAGGATTGCTGGGTGGAGGGGCAAACTTCTCTCTTACAGAGGTAGATTGATCCTCATACAAGCTTGTTTGGCTAGCATTCCAGTGTATCTCCTCTCCTTCTTCAAGTACCCTAAATGGGCAGTGAACCTCATCAATTCTCAGATGTCTCATTGCTTGTGGAATGATTTTGAGGGAAATAGGAAGCTACACCTTGCTAATTGGGCCCTAGTATCTATGAAAAAAGATTTTGGAGGCCTAGGCATACCTAACCTCCAAGAAATTAACATTTGTCTTCTAGGGTCTTGGATTAAAAGATTCTATGAGGAAGACCTGAAACCCTGGAAGCTTCTAATTGCCCATAAATACCTAGGAAATAAACCTAATATTTTTGTCCCTTCCTCCAACCCTAAGACCTCTAGATTCTGGAAAGGATTAAAATTTATTATGCATGCTGTGAAATTTGGCTACAGATGGAACATAGGGGATGGGAGCAGAACTAGGTTCTGGGAAGATACTTGGTTTGGCACATCCCCCCTAGCAGTCCAATTTTGGCCTATTTACTCTGTCCGCAATGAGCTTAACAAAAGTGTCAAGGAAGTTTGGGACGGTCAATGCCTAAAACTCTCTTTTAGAAGGAACTTTAGTGATAGTCTCATGGAACAATGGTTCCAGTTGGAGGAAATTGCCAAAAGCATTACCTTTACTGCCGAGCCGGATGCGCTGATTTGGTAGCTGGACAATAAGGGGAAGTATTCCACCAGCTCCCTCTATCATGTTATCAACTTTAGAGGGATTCAACCCGTGTTTATCCCTGCTGTCTGGAAATTGAGAGTTCCCCCTAAAATTCATGTATTTCTCTGGCTTCTCTCCAAAAACAAATTGATGACTAGGGATAACCTTAGGAAGAGACACATCATCAAACCCCTTGATTGTGTTTACTGCTTGGAACAAGAGTCTTGTTCTCACCTATTTTTTGAATGTATAGTTGCTAAACATCTCTGGGCCCACATTGAGGAATATTTCTCTAGTCAGATTGGCTCATCCTTTGAATCTGTCGCCAGATTCTGGATTGCTACCAAAAAGTGCTCAGTTTTAAACACTGTTAGCTCAGCTGTCCTTTGGCGCCTCTGGAAATATAGAAATGCTATGATTTTCAGTAACACCTCCTGGATTTCCATTCCGCAGGTCTTGAGGTTGATCAGGAACATGGTGAGGAACTGGGCGATTCTCTCCTCCGGATCGGACAAGGACAAGTTGATGAGCTTCGTGGAAACCCTAACAAGATCCCTCCAGAAACCATTGGCGATCACTTGTGGCTGAACAAGGCTCGACCTGCTCTGGGGCTGGACCCGTGGGCTCGTCTCAAGATCTCTGATGAAGATGATGGGCACCTGGCGCCGAAAAAGAGGGACATCCACCATGCTACGCCTTCCAGCCCGGTGTCTCCGCTTGCTTACTGGTCACTGCAGGCTGACACGGCCCCTCGGCTGAAGACCATGAAGGCTTCGCTGGACCCTCCTTGTGTCATTTGAATGCTCTATCCGCTCTGCCTTTGGAACCGCTCGGGTGATTTGTGTTATTCAGAGAACTTGTTCATCCACCCCCCTAGTTTGTAGTTTTTCTACCTTTGCTTTCGAACTGCTCTTTGAGCTGCTATATCAGAATATGTTGTGGTTTCATTCTCAGCAATGGAACCGGGGAGATGCTCCCTGTTTTTCTAAAAAAAATATTTTATATGTTATTATAGATTATTTTTATTGTCATCATATATTTAACAGATACTTACATATGTAAGAAAACAATATCCCACATCTTATTAACTTATAAAAACAATTTCTTAACAAATAAAATCCTGGATTGTTTTGGCACGAAAATCCTAGTGATTGTGTACAAAAGCTTGGTAAGATTTAAGGACGAATGTAATAACATCACTTATTATTTAAATATATTTATAACAAAATGCTCAGCCCCTTTTTATTTTTTGATAACATTGCTGGCCCAACCCAACATTGTAATTAGAATTAGCCCAGCAAAATCGTGTATTTCGAGAAAGTGCAAATGACCTGTAATTCTTTAGGAAATAAAATAAACGGGCCGCATGGACGCTACATTATTTGTTCACCTAGCCCAGCTAATGGCTGTAATTCAGAAAAAAGATCAAATTGACTATAAATTCTACCGCGCAAAAAAAAGACTGTAAATTCTGAAAAAATGGGTTGAATACGTGCCACATTTTTGGAGGCTGAAATGTGGGCCAATAGGTTGAAGCCAATGCAAGTCGTTGTCAATTTAGTCAAAAAATGAATCTGACATGTTAGCCGTTGGATTTACATCCAACGATCGACATCCATCTTCAATCTCTCGTCTTCTTCCTCCAGCGCCGCCGGGACCACCTCCCGCCTCCTGCTGCTAGCAGCTCTGCTTAGCACGCTTCGCTATGAGGCGCTACTCCAACGTTGGCCAGGCCATCCCTCCACCCCTCCACACCTCCTGTTCTTCTCCACCAACTGCCGAACCACACCGCACTAGAACCAGTTAACCCTCGTACACCTCTCTGTTTGCGACTCTACTCCCGCGTCTTCCCATCTCCGGCTCATTGCTGTCCGCGGCCTCGCCGTCGTCCACCACCTTGGATGCGCTCGGCGCGACATGGTCAACGTGGTCAACGAACGACACCATCGGAAGTAGACTATGTGTGGAGAGGCTGGCAGCTGGGTCCACGGCCGCACACAAGGAAATGCCTCCTTATTACACGCAAAATAATGATTCCTCCACCTGACATCTAGGACCCACCGGAAGGGCCTCTATATTTTGTGAAATAAAGTGCCCCCCGCTAACATGTCGGACCCACCAGCTATCTTCGCATGCAAGGAAGTGCCTCCTTATTACGCACAAAAAATTGAATATTCCCTCTGCCAGCTGGAACCCAGCATAGTGGGAGGCTGACTTGTGGGTCTACCAAGTTGACGGGGACGGAGGGCTTTGTCAACTTCGTCAATATGAACGATTCTAGCTCCTGTTACCGTACGATGTTCATCCAACAGCCGCAGTGCTTCTTCAACCTCTAGTCTTCTTGCTCCAGCCGCCCAAACCAGCGCCGGTCGTGCCGCGTGCTCCTGCCTCCCGTGGCCGGCTATGATGCCGCGGAGGCCTCACCGCCCCCTACTACTCCCACCGCTGGCCAGGCCATCCCTCTACTAATCCACACCCCCTGTTATTCTGCGGCGACAGCAGCCTCACACCGCAGCCGAACCAGTGAACCCTTGTACTCCTCTTCGCGTGGGCATCCGCTGCTGCATCTTGCCTGGCTCTGAGTCGTACCCTTCCTAGTCCTCGCCATCGTCCACCGCCCTGGTGCTCTCGGCGCGGCGTGGTCAACGTGGTCAATGACCGACTTCCATTGGAAGAGTACTGTACGTGGAGCGGCTGACTGCTGGGTCCAGGCGGCCGCAAGGAAGTGCCTCCTTATTACGTGCAAAATAATTATTCCTCCACCTGACAGTAGGGACCCACCGGACCGGCCACCTTATTTCGCGAAAAAAACATTTCCCCCTAACTGCTGGGACCCACCGGACGGGCCAGCGTATTTTGCAAAAAAAAAACCTTCCCCCTGCTGTCAGCTCGAACCCATCAGAAGTGCCTCCATATTACGCACAAAAAAATGAATACTCCCCTGCTAGCTGGGACCCACCATGGTGGGAGGCTGACTTGTGGGCCTACTAAGTTGACTGGGACGGGGGCCTTTGTCAACTTTAGTCAATATGAACGATTCTAGCTCGAGTGACCGTACGATGTCCATCGAACGGCCGTAGTGCTTCTTCAACCTCTGGTCTTCTTGCTCCAGCCGCCCAAAGCAGCGCTGGTCGTGCCGCATGCTCCTGCCTCCCGTGGACGGTTGTGCTACCGCGGAGGCCTCACCGCCCCCTACTGTTCCCACCGCTGGCCAGGCCCTGCGGCGACGGCAGCCTCACACCACAGCCGAACCAGTGAACCCTCGTACTCCTCTCCGCGCGGGCTTCCACTACCGCGTCTTCCCTGGCTCCCCGTCGTCCCCTTCCTAGGCCTCACCGTCGTCCACCGCCCTGGTGCTCTCGGCGCAGCGTGGTCAACGTGGTCAAGGAACGACTTCCATCGGACGTGGACTGTACGTGGAGAGGCTGACAGCTGGGTCCACGGCCGCAGCAAGGGAGTGCCTCCTTATTACGCGGAAAATAATGATTCCTCCACCTGACAGCTGGGACCCACCGGACGGGCCACTGTATTTCACAAAAAAAAACGTTTCCCCCGGACTGCTGGGACCCACCAGCTACATCTTCACACGCAAGGAAGTGCCTGACAGTCGGGACCCACCTAGTCGAAGCGTACGTAGCGTTGTCATTTTGGTTGCGAACGTGTACGTACATATATACTGGTCGATGTAGAGGCGCGCACGTGTCGTAGTAGAGGCGTGCACGTAGCATGTACACGTACGTACAGCGGCCAGGGTGCAAGAAAGAAAATACGGCCATGTATGTGCACATACGGGCGGGGTCTCGAACGCCTACTCGCGCATACGTACAGCCAGGGCCCGTGTACATGGCTGGGTTGGAACAGAGAAACTATGTCGTCGTCGTGTTCATGGGGAGGCAACGGAATGCGTGGTCATGTTCATCGGGAGGGCTTGGACGGAATAGGCGATGGAAACGAGGCCTGGCGTACCACAGAACGGAGGAAACAACCTTGTGTTCGACCGGCCACGTTCGAAACGGGATCCTGTTCATCGAGAGGGGTCTGGCGAAGGTAAAATGGAGGAAACGGACCTCCTACGGTCGAAACGGGGGTCCTGTTGATCGGGAGGGGTGTGGCTTACCGCAAAACGGAGGAAACGGACTTGTGCTGGAGTGCTACGGTCGAAACGGGGGTCCTGTTCATCGGGAGGGGTGTGGCGTACCGCAAAACAGGACTCCACGGGATACTGTTCATCTCCACCGTCGACCCCCTCCAGCCTCCACAAGCTACTGTTCATCCACCGTTGACCTCCTCCAGCCTCCACCTGCGACTGTTCATCCACGGGCTCCTGTTCATCCAGCCTCCACCGCGCGCTACTCCACCAGCTACTATTCAACAAGCCCTCTCCATGGGCTCCTGTTGAACCACCCCTCCACGGGCTATTGTTCATCCTGCCCTCCACCGTCTATTGTTCATCTTGCCCTCCACGGGGTGGTCCTGTTCATCCAGCTCTCCACGGGGTCCTGTTCATCCAGCCCCAACCGGCTCGATCGATCGGGGTCCTGTTCATCCATCCCCACCGGGAACTGTTCATCCAAACCCCCCGCAACGCTCACTGTTCATCCAGAGGCAGCATCGATCGACTTCAGTTAGCAGCAGTAGTGAAGGAATCGCTCGATCGGGTTCAATTAACAGCCATTGGTCGATCGCTCGGATTCAGTAACGCGTAGCCTGCAGTGCAATCGCTCGGGTTCAGTTAGAGCCCAACGCCTCGCTCGGGTTCAGTTAGAGCCAACGCCTCGCACACACGCGCGTACGTGTACAAGAGAAACACGCATCGCTCGGCCCCCGACCTCCCACCGTAACCGGGAACTCTCCGAAATTTTCCTTGCCCTCGCTTCTACCACTATTTTTTCCGTCATGGACGACCCAAAGAATGTCATGCAGCTGCGTCTCCGGCCCGCCCAGGATGAAAAGCCCATTTTCTGTCATGATTTTTTTGGCTATGATGATACCGGGTTTTGTCACAATTATCGTCATAGAAGTGTCATATGTATGACAAATTTTTTTTCGTTTGGCCCAAATTGTCACGGATGTGTCTTTTTTTTGTAGTGTCCGTTAGAGAAAGAAAACAAAACACCACTTCAAGGTACTGTAATGAACTCATTCTTTATTTATATTGGTGTTAAAACTACTGTATTCCAACTTCTCTATGGTTTATAAACTATTTTATTAGCCATAGTGTTGGGGATATTGCTATTTGGGGTAAACCGGCCTACAGGGCCCGGGTTAGCTCCGTCAATGGACCCAAGATGTTAAAGCCCAAGGAGAAATAGAAGGGCCCAAGGCCTATAATCGGTTTAAAGGTTTATGGCCGTAAACCGGCCTGAGGTAAACTTGCATTGTAAGTTAGGAATAGAGAGACCGACCCGGGCACGTTTATGAACCGGAGGTTGGGATTTTGTAGACCGACGGGCGTCACCCGTGTATATAAGGGGACGACCCGACGACGGTTTAGGGACAGAAAACAACAACTCGAGGTTTAGGCGAAGCTTATTGCTCCCTAGCCCTCGAAACACATCAATCCCATCACAACTAGACGTAGGCTTTTACCTTCATCGAAGGGGCCGAACTAGTATAACACTGTGTCCTTGCGTCCGTTTAACCCCTTCAAGTTAACCCGTTGTGATGGCTCCACGACTAAGTCCTTTTGCTAGGACATCTGCCGTGACAAATCCACGACAGTTGGCGCCCACCGTGGGGCAATCGCGAGATGGTTTGAAGTTCTTGGAGGGCTGCTTTGAAGGACTCGAGGGCTACGCTGTGGGCCGGATGACCAAAAGTCGTCGCGGAAAACTCTACATCGACAGCACAGGCTGGGGCCCCGACGCCGGCTCGATCGACTACGGGTACCGGGTCCCTTTTGGCGGCATCCATGTTTTCATCGGCAAGATCGGTGAACCGGGCGCCGAGCTGGGCGTCTGCACCGACCTCGTCGAGACAGCTCAGTGCACGAGATCGACCCTGGTTAAACCGACTAGGAAGCACGCCTTCGTGGGAGTCATCCACGGAGGAAGCTACGAGGAAGGATCCGAATCCGATGGCGAGACCGCCATCTACTCCAGCGATGAAACGTCAACCGGGGAAACCGAGTCTCTATACCAGCTGCAAGATGATCGGATTGGGGGCAGCTCCGATGGCGACAGTATTCCGGACCCCTCTGGTCTGCCCAATCGAGTTGGGATCTTCATGGCTGGAACACAGGCGGCGCCACATTCATCAACTGCGGCAGCAGTGATCTCCCGATCGGCAGCGGCAACAGCTGCGCGGGCAGGGGGCCCTGCGGACTCACCAGTCCAAGTATTGTCAGATCTGTTTGACGCACTGGCAGTGATTATGGCGGAGGCCAACTCGGTGGATCAGGAGGTTCACAATGCCGAGATTGCCAAAGTGAGAGAACAGATCACTCAAGCTAAAGCGGGGCTGGCAGCAGAAGAGGCCAGGTTGACGGCAGAGCGCGCCGCTTTAGATGCACAGGCTTGCAGGCTCATGATGGACCAGAATGCATCGCAGGAAGTCCTGAAGAGGAAACTCCGATCTCGATTGCCCGCAGCCCTCGATGCCAGAAATCTCTTCAACACCCCGGGGGTAAACCGTGCGGAAGCGACAGTTGGCGCCCCGGTTCAGCACCGTATAATAAACCTGCCTCGTCACAACACTGGTACACCACAGGCCGTGCCAACACCATCGGGCCATTATTCCAACCCGATGGATAACCTCGTTGCGGCGGCAGCTCGGTTGGAAGCCATTCCGATCGAAGGCGATTCACCGCAGGATGTAGAGACACGCCGAGTCAAGGAGCTCCTTAGGACCGCTTTGGCCCAACAAGAAGCATATTCGCAAAGCCGTGATCGGATTCACTCCACCCCTCGCCCCAGCAGGAGCTATAATAGGCGCATCGAGGAGCCGGCTGTTTCAAGTAATGCCAGGCGTGAAGCGCTCCACGGCAACAATCCGGCGGGCGTCGACAATGCTCAGGAGAATGTGGATCGCGCCCGTGCGCAGGAGGCCGGATTAGCAGCGCAGCATCAGGCTCGTCAGCTTACACCTATCTTCCCAACTGCTACGATTGAACCGGGGGTGGTTTCTAGTTCTTTGGGAGTACCGTGCCTTGTTCCCGCTTTGCGCAACGTACGCCTGCCTAAAGACTTCAAAGGCCCCCGCAAGGTAGCAAACTACATGGCAGATCAGCCTCCGGAGACATGGGTGGAGAGCTATGAGATGGCTATGGAGATGCTGGATGTGGATGACACGGCATGTGCGAAGTATTTTACCATGATGTTAGAAGGGACGGCCCGGACTTGGCTAAAGAGCCTACCGCCTAATTCCATCAATTCGTGGGCCCAGTTGCGAGCCCGGTTTATCAAGAATTTCAAGGACACGTGCAAACAGCCAATGTCGATAGTCGACCTAGCAGCTTGCGTTCAGCAAGAAGGGGAGTCAACTACCCATTGGGTACGCCGGGTATCAGAAGTTTTGCACTCGTCAGATCGCATCAACGCAGACACCGCCGTGGTGCTGTTGGAAGGCAACTGTCGGTTTGGCCCTTTGAAGCTAAAGTTAGGCCGGATGAAGCGTGATTGCACGGATATGGGAACGCTCATGACCGCTTTAGTGAAGTATGCGGATTCTGACAGTACCAAGGATCCTGACTCTGGTGACGACAAAGCGGGGAAGGGAAAGAAGAATAGCAACACCAAAGGCCAGCAGCATCAACCAACGGGCAATGGAGGCGGAGGTAAGCGTAAACCGGATGGGAGCGTGGATTTTGTGGCCAACACCAGTGCACAGAATAAGGGCCAGCGACGTCAGGGGAAACAGCCAGGTTTCCGCGGAAATCCCGGTCCTAATCCGGAGCGTTTGAACTTTTTCTTAAACCAGCCCTGTCCGAAGCACGGAACAAAAGAGGAGCCAGCAACCCATCTTTGGAAGGATTGTTACATCATGAAGGAATTCAAAAGCTCAAACATTTTCCAATATGATCACGGTTCTAGCGGCGGTTCAGGTTCCGGATCAGGGTACGGCGGCGGAAATTCCGGTCCAGGGTTCCATGGTAATCCGGGCGGACAGAACAGCCAAAATAATCAAGGTAATCAAAGTGGTCACAGCCAGCAGCAACAGCAGCAATCAGGTTATCAGAGCAACCCGAAACAGTTGAGTGGTGGACAGTACCATGTTTTTACTACAAGCTTGGATAAACGGGATAGAAAGCTTCAGAGGCGGGCAGTTAGTGCTGTTGAACCGGCCACGCCTCACTATCTGCGCTGGTCGGAACAACCAATCATATGGAGCCGAGAAGATCATCCTCCCAGGGTTTATAACCCGGGTCAGTTAGCATTGGTGGTGGCGCCTCAGGTGGGAGGTTATAAGCTCACCAAGGTACTCATGGACGGAGGGAGCAGCATTAACATCTTGTATTATGAGACCTTCCGTCGCATGGGACTGGTGGATAAAGATCTCAAACCGACCAATACAGTGTTCCACGGGGTGGTGCCTGGCAAGTCTGCGTACCCTGTTGGTAAGATAGCCCTTGAGGTGGTCTTCGGCGATAGTCATGATTCCAGATCAGAGACGCTGATGTTTGAAGTGGTTAAAATCCAAAGTCCATACCACGCTTTGTTCGGACGACCGGCCTATGCAAAATTTATGGCACGGCCCTGCTATGTATATCTGCAACTCAAGATGCCGGGTTACAAGGGCACTATAACGGTTCATGGGAGCCGTCGAATCGCTTTGGAATGCGAGGAAGGAGATGCGACTTATGCAGAATCGGTTTGTGCTACGGAGGAGCTAAAGCAGTAAAAAGACAATGTTGATCCGGAGGACATGACTTCATTAAAGAAGCCAACTACGGACCACGATCCGGCCTTGAAGTTCAAATCAGCTGCCGAAACTAAGCTTGTTGACTTCGTACCTGGCGATTCGTCCAAGCAGTTCAGCATCAGTGCAAACTTGGATCCAAAATAGGAAAGCGCGCTCATCGAGTTCATCCGTGAGAATCGGGACATCTTTGCATGGAAGCCGTCTGACATGCCTGGTGTACCGAGGCGACTCGCTGAGCACACCCTTAATGTGGATCCTAAGTATAAACCGGTAAAACAGTTCCTACGCCGGTTTAACGAAGAAAGACGTAAAGCGATTGGTGAGGAAGTAGCCAGGCTCCTGGCAGCTGGTTTTATTATTGAGGTTTTTCATCCCGAGTGGCTTGCTAATCCGGTGCTGGTTCTTAAGAAAAACGGCACCTGGCGCATGTGTGTGGATTACACAGACTTGAATAAAGCTTGTCCAGCGGATCCTTTTGCTCCCCCCCGTATTGATCAAATCATTGATGCTACGGCAGGTTGCGAGCGTTTGAGTTTTTTGGATGCCTATTCGGGTTATCATCAGATCAAGATGGCAGTTAAGGACCAGGAGAAGACGGCGTTCATTACTCCCTTTGGAGCCTTCTGCTATGTTTATATGCCCTTCAGGCTTAAGAGTGCGCAGGCTACTTATCAACGGTGTGTGCAAAATTGCCTCCACGAACAGATTGGTCGTAATGTACATGCCTATGTGGATGACATTGTGGTCAAGTCACGAAAGAAGGAGACCCTGGTTAACGATTTGAAGGAAACCTTTGATAACTTGAGAGTGTACCAAATGATGCTCAACCCAGCTAAATGTGTTTACGGTGTACCTGCAGGCAAATTGTTGGGATTCTTAGTGTCCCATAGAGGAATTGAGGCCAATCCGGAAAAGATCACAGCCATCACCTCCCTGGCCAAACCGAAATGCGTCAATGATGTTCAGCGCGTGGCCGGGCGGATTGCTGCGTTAAGCCGGTTTATCAGCCGCCTCGGTGAAAAGGCGATGCCCTTGTATCAAATGCTCAAGAAGACAGATCAATTTGTCTGGAGTCCGGAGGCTGATAAAGCGTTTGAGGACTTGAAGTGACAGTTAGTCAATCCGCCAGTGTTGGCAGCCCCCGTAGATAAAGAGCCGCTCCTGTTATATGTTGCTGCGAACGCCAGAGCGGTCAGTGTGGCGATTGTGGTAGAACGCAAGGAGGCTGGGAAGGAGCATCCGGTTCAGCGTCCGGTTTACTATATCAGCGAAGTGCTTATCGAGTCCAAGCAAAGGTATCCGCATTGGCAGAAGCTGGTATATGGTGTTTTTATGGCAAGCCGGAAGCTGAAGCAATATTTTTCAAGGGCACCCCATCACGGTGGTCAGTTCTGCTCCTTTGGGTGACATCATACAGAACCGGGAGGCGATCGGTCGGATTGCCAAGTGGGCTATCGAGCTTGGGCCGCACGGTTTAAGATACGTACCCCGGACGGCCATAAAGTCACAAGCACTTGTCGACTTCATAAACGATTGGACAGAGTTACAAGCACCTGAGGAGAAGCCAGATAACACATATTGGACTATTCATTTTGACGGATCCAGACAATTGGAAGGCTCGGGGGATGGAGTCGTTTTAACTTCCCCACGAGGAGACAAGTTTTGTTATGTCCTCCGTTTAATGTTCCCCTGTACAAACAATGCGGCTGAGTATGAGGCTTTGCTTCATGGTCTTAGGATGGCTAAAGAGATGAATCTGAGCCGAGTTAGATGCTTTGGTGATTCGGATCTAGTGGCTCAGCAAGTATCTGGCACCTGGGATTCTAAGGACCCGCTCATGGCTGCATACCGTCGTCAAGTAGATATGGTGGCTGGGCATTTCAAAGGCTATCAAGTGGACCATGTGGACCGCAGAAAGAATGAGGCAGCGGACGCTTTAAACCGCTTGGGCTCTCAGCGTAAACCGGTCCCACCCAATGTTTTCTTGGATGTATTGTATCACCCATCGGTACAGCTCCCCGGGGAATTGGAGTTGGCTATTCCTGATCCGGAGGCTCAGTTAGTGGCGGCTCTTCACGTCATCCCGGATTGGACGCTTCCTTATCTGGCATATATGAACCGAGGTGAGTTGCCAGACGACGAAATCATGGCTCGGCAGATAGTATGGCGGTCCAAGTCTATGACCATTCTCAAAGGGGAGCTACATCATCGCAGCGTGTCAGGAGCGCTGCAACGGTGCGTATCCCCTGAGGAGGGGTGCGAAATATTACGTGAAATACATGAAGGGGATTGCGGCCACCACGCCGGTTCAAAATCATTGGTGGCTAAAGCGTTCCGCCACGGTTTCTACTGGTTAACTGCTCATGCTGATGCAGAAGACCTGGTCAGGCTATGTGATGGTTGCCAGAAATTTTCTAGACGAGCGCACATACCGGCTCAAGAATTGAGGATGATTCCAATTACTTGGCCGTTTGCGACTTGGGGGCTTGATATGGTTGGGCCTTTTAAACGTTCCAAAGATAAGAAGACCCACCTATTGGTGGCGGTTGACAAATTTACAAAGTGGGTGGAGGCAGAACCTGTCAGTAAATGTGATGCGGCCACGGCGGTTCGGTTTATAAAGAAGGTGATCTTCCGGTTTGGTTTTCCACACAGCATCATCACAGATAATGGTACCAATCTATCCAAAGGTGCGATGAAAGAGTTCTGCGCACGTGAGCATATACGGCTTGATGTTTCTTCTGTAGCTCACCCACAGTCTAATGGTCAAGCAGAACGAGCGAATCAAGAGATCTTGAGAGGTATCAAACCCCGGCTTCTGGTCCCTTTGCAGAGGACGCCGGGTTGTTGGGTTGAGGAGCTACCGTCTGTATTATGGAGCATCAACACCACGCCTAACAGATCCACGGGGTTTACGCCGTTTTTTATGGTCTATGGAGCAGAGGCGGTTCTCCCAAGTGATATACGACATGATTCACCTCGTGTGTCAGCTTATGTTGCAGCGGACAATGAGCAGGCCCGGCAGAACGCTCTTGACTTGTTGGATGAGGAACGTGACTTAGCAGCTGCCCGTTCAGCGATTTACCAGCAAGATCTTCGCCGTTACCACAACCGTCGGGTTAGAACCAGAACCTTTCAGGAGGGGGATTTGGTGCTCCGGCTCATCCAGGATCAGTCTGATATGCATAAATTATCCCCGCCTTGGGAAGGACCTTTTGTGGTCAGCAAGAATCTGAATAATGGGTCATACTACCTGATTGATATTCGAGAGCGCAAAGATTCACGCACATCAGAGGAGGAGACCAGCAGGCCCTGGAACATAGCTCATCTTCGACCTTACTATACATGAGCCTTGGGCTCTGTTTATGTACATATCATGACCATGTATATATTATGATCAATATAATTAACCAGAGCCTCGGGTAAAGCGGGGTCTCTACTTTTCTTCACATCATGCGTGGTTACACGGAGTTGATTCGCTTTAGGGCAACCTCCGGTTTACCCCTTGAGGTCGCTTCATAGAAGATCAACAAAATCAGTTGGGGACCTAGTCGACCTGAACCGTAGCTACACCTCCGGGGAGCTTGGTCATGTCTTGACGACGGTAATGCCTTCTGGCTGGCACATTTGCCACTAAGTCAGTTGGGGACCTAATCGACTTGAACCGTAGTTACACCTTATGGGAGCTCGGTCATGTCTTGATGATGGTAATGCCTTCTGATCGGCTTTTAAACAGCCAATAAGTCATTTGGGGGCTTGGTCGTGTCCGAACCAATGCAATGCCACTTGATCGGCCCTAGGCCACTGAGTCACATGGGGGCTTGGTCGAATCCGAACCAATGCAATGCTATTTGACCGGCATATTTGCCACGATTCAGTTAGGAACCTAGTCGACTTAAACCGTAGCTACAGCCCTTGGGGGCTTTGTTTTTTTTTGTCTTGACGATGGTAACGCCTTCTGAACGGTTCATAGGAACCACCATTTGCATGCGTTTTACTATTGCGTTTCCTCTCGTATTTGGTTCTTTGTTATCTTCCTTCTTGTGGTGTTTTTGTTCTTTGGAACGACAAATACTTTTAAACCGATTCAGCTGACACAGCCTGGTCCGTTTTTTAACCCGGAGGCAATTTGCCCGGTTTGGCAAAGGCGCAGCACGGTTCGTATGGTCGAAACACCGTCCTTTGTACCCAGTAAAGACAGGAAACACAAGTTGGAAAAAGTCATGGCAAGGGCATCAGTACCCGTGCACAAAGGCGCATTCAAAGGCAGAGGTATTAACTATCTTATTACAAGGCAGCGTAGTGCCTGAATATATTGTTTTTTGACGGATTAACGTCACCAATTAAGGTGAACCGGAGCTTTGATTACGCCTGTTCGCCGCCTCGGTTCGAAGGTTGTGGATCATCTTGCGCCGCTTCAGCCTTCTCATGGCTACCCATTGGCTGGAAATCAGCAGTGGTCCAGTCGATTCCCATTAACGCTTGAAAGACAGCTTCTTCATGAATCAGCAAAGACGGTTCAATGTCAGGGGCGTAGGTATGCTTACGGATTGGAGGAATAAGGTTTTCCGCTTCAGGGATCGGGGCAGCTACTCGCTTGTTCTGGTTGTCATATTGGGCCTGATAATGTGTCAGATCTGCTTCTTCAGCCAATTGACAAGCTAGGGGGCGCACCGCCCGGTTTATCGCCCTCAAGTCATTTTCGCCGAAATCTGAACCGTCTTCTTTCAAGCTGGGATATCCTTGTGCCGCCTCGACAGGATCAAAGTCTGGTACCCACGCTTTGGCCCGGATCAAGGCAGTGATGGCTCCGGTTCGGGCAGCTGATCTTTTTAACTCTTCAATCCGGGCAGGAAGCATGGATAACCTTTTTAACGTGTCTTGAATCAGAGACGTGCGGGGTTGTTATGCGATGCAGTGGTGATAGCTCTCTGTGCTCCGGTATACAACTGTTCAATCAAAGTATAAGCAGCTTTGAGTTTCATCCGCACATCAGAACCCAAGTGTCCAATACGTGTGCCTGCAGTGTTTCAAGATGGATTACAAACCGGACATAGGATATAGCAGACAAGGTGCAAATTGGAGGAAGGGCATCGAAAGAAATTTACCAAAGACGGCAGAGGTCATGGAGTGTATTTGTCGCTTTACGGTGGATAATTCATCAACCACCGGTTTGAGAGCAGCTTCGACATTTTCAGCCCTTTTAATCAAAAGAGCCTTTTCAGTAGCCCAATCAGCTTGTTCCTTTTTGCGGTTTTCTTTCAGCTGTTCCATAACGTTTAAGGCATTGGTCAATTCTTCCTTCGCTTTTGCAGTTTCAGCCTACTGGGTTTTTAGGATTTCCTGAAGGTCCGAGACTTGTTTCTCTTTGGTCTTCAGATCCCCCTGCAGCAGGTCATCAGTAGTGTTCAGAAAATATTGCACGGTTTGGAAGTATCAACCACACAAGCAAGTTATGTGCTTGATACTTGGGGGCTAATGCGTACTTGATCTTAACGCATGTTTTACATTACAAAAGTCCCAAGATTAATACAAGTATTTAAACTTGGCACTTGGGGGCTAATGGTTATTTGATGATGTTTTCTGGTTACGACCTATGTTGAAGCCCTATTTTTTGTCAAACCGGACCTTGGTTGTCAAGGCAGCATGATTCGGATTACCATCTCGGATTGGAAGAAATGGAGAAGCTAAGTTGCAATAGAATGAAGCACAAGAGAGTTACCTCAAGTTTTTCTTTCATCATCCTGATCATGCCAGCTTCATAATCGCGACTGGTGCACAGACGGTTCAGGTACCCAGAATAAAGATCTTGGGCGCTTAAAGCGGCATACGTTGAGGAATCAACGTCCCATTTGCCCTTTATGGCCGAGATTTCTTCCTTAGCAGTATGCTTGGCTAAGGTAGCAGAGTTCCCCGGTTCAGAGCGACCAATACCGGTAATCACAACATCATCATCTTTGGAATCGCTGCTCTGCATTGGCACTGTCGGTTTATCAACAGTTCCAGAAGGGTGGATGGATTCCTCAACCCGAACAGGACTGGCAGGCTGATCGGTATGGCTGGCAGGATTGGTAGGCCTTTCTTCAGTAGAGGCGTCATCTTGTGGAGGTAGATAATTCTGAATGTCTTCACGAACTAGAGCATCAGCACCAGGAGTTTTCTCCGGTTCAGGAGCGGCAGTTCCTTCGGCCGGATTATCCAGACGAGCCTTCTTGCTCGGTCTAGGTTTAGCCCTGGGAGAGACCCAAAAATTGAAAGAACGGTGTAAGATGTATTAAGAAACCCATATGGAAATATGTTGTGATCGGTCCAACTTACCCAATAACTGTCTTTAGCGGTGGCAGTTGAGTGGCTGAAGATTCACCAGAAGATGAATGGGAAGTGACCTGATAATCGGAGTCAGATGGATTAAGAGGCTGACGAATTAAACCTGCTTTAGGAGGAAAGCTAGCGCATAAATCGGAGACCTCTGAGCGGCGTTTCCGAACCGGGCCGTTCGGTAAACCGGCGGAGGTAACTACCTGGCCACTATGCCGGGTGGTGCGCCGAGCTTCATGTTGCTGGGTCTTCACAAGAAATTTGGGATCCAAGTAAGCAAGAGGATGAGAAAATTTAACTTTTCGGTTTGCTTGGCGAGGTTTTTCCAAAGGCAAAGGAACTGTATCAGAAGAAAGAATAGTTACCTCTGGGCCTTCAGCATTACTCGCTTCAGCGTCGTCCTGACAAATATCATCATCAATAAGACGTATAAAAAGTAAGCCAACTGAATCGAGGTCTACCTCAAGGTCCGGATTACCCACATCATCCTCATCTAATTCCGGGGAAGAGGAAGCGGTGTTCCTTTTCTTCTGAGCAGGCTTCTTCACCCTTGTTTTGGGTCGGGTTACCTTTTCTGTTGGCTCTTGAAGCTTCTTGCTCCAAAACGGATCATCTCCCTATTTCAGAAAGGACTGGAGTTAACAGTATACATATAAGGAGATCATAAATTCTATAACAAACAGAGGTGAGATGCTTACAGCAGGTGGTTTATTTGTAGCACAAAAGGGAAGCAGGCCGGTTCGGGCGCAAACATATTCCGGTTCATTCAGCATCTTTTTCACAGCTTCAGTAACTTCGTCTTCCGTCAGCTGAATGTTGCAGTGCCTCAAAGGAACATTAACCCGGCCCGTGTATTTGCACATTAAACCGGAGCGGATACTAAGGGGCAGGATGCTCCATGAAATCCAGCAACGGGCAAGATCTACTCCTGTTAAACCGTTAGCCATGAAGGCTCTGAGCTTGGACAGTTGAGGGGCATACTTACTCCTCTCTTTGGCGGTTAGCCTTGGGGGGAAGGGGTGTGTATTGCTAAGTCTCTCTGGACGGAAGCCAGGCAGAGGATTTTCTTCAGCAGGGGAAGTATCCTTGCAATAGAACCAAGTGTGATTCCATTCTTGCGGATGACTATGTAGCTTGGCGTGAGGATAAGTCACTTCTTTCCTCTTTTGAATCGCCATACCACCCAGTTCCATATTAGGGCCGTCGGTGAATTCAGTACGTCGGTTCAAATGAAAACAGACTCAGAACAACTCTACAGTAGGTTCCTCCTAGAAGTACACCTCACAAAGCACTTGAAAATGGCAGATATTCCTGACTGAGTTTGGACCAACATCTTGTGGGCGCAACTTAAAATTAGCCAGGACGTCCCGGTAAAATTTTGAACCGGGTGGATTAAAGCCCCAGGCCAGGTGATCCGCAAACACAACAACTTCTCCTTCCTGTGGGGTAGGAGGACATTCATTCCCTGGAACCCTCTAATGGATGGCATTTTTGCTACTCAAGGCACCAGTCAGAACTAAGTTGTTTAATTGGGTCTCGGTGATGCGAGAGGGAACCCAGTTGCATTCATATACCTGTTTTGCCATGAGGAAATCTACAAGACAAAGGTATTCCGGTTTGAGAACAGGTGTGATTGTAAACCGAAGATGCTCTTATATAGACCGGAGTTATCTAGAATGATATCATCTGGCGGTTCATCAAGGGGACTAATGGATATATAGTTTGGGTTGTTCGTTCTGCTAAAAGTTAAACCGACCAGATCTAACAGTTGTGAATATGAAAGCAGAAACAGATCCCGTACGGATTCTTTCAAAACAATGGATCTACAGCTAGGGCAAAAAAAAAGAAGTGAAAATATGAGGTTTGGCTCGCAGCAGAACAGCACAAGTTCGACAAGCAGGGAAATGAGTGGGATCTAAGGAGATGAGTACAGATTTATGGCGAATACTGAGAGTGACTACAAATCACAATATAAGTATCATAATCTGTTCACAAAAACTTGCTATGGAGATGAACAATGAACAGTGGCAGGATAAGGATGACAAACCCTAGAACAGATCTAAAGCAAGAAGAACAGGAGCCTTACCGGGATCCAAACGGATGCGGAGGGTCGCCGCGGTACTCTGGTCCGGTCAGGTGGATGCAGCGGCCTGAGTTGATGCAGTAGCTGACGGCGGCGGCGGAGCTCCGAAGTCTGAGTCGCGAGGAAGACGAAGAAGGGGACGAAAGGGAGGAAAGGAAGATGGCCTTCTAGTCCTATTTATATGGCGCGGCGCGCGTGCCAGGCGCGCGAATCCAGGAGCCGGTGATTTCGGGAGCCCAGCTGTCGCCTTGATTATTGCGGATTTAGCAAAAAGAAACGGTAACTTTGTGCTGACGTCATATCGGTTTACAACAGCAAGAGGAGACGACGAAACGGCGGTTTAACAGTTACTGGAAGACATTTGAAGACAGAAATTCTTATTAAGGATTGACATGAACCTGTTCAAATCAATCTGGGGCCTAATGTTGGGGATATTGCTATTTGGGGTAAACCGGCCTACAGGGCCCGGGTTAGCTCCGTCAATGGACCCAAGATGTTAAAGCCCAAGGAGAAATAGAAGGGCCCAAGGCCTATAATCGGTTTAAAGGTTTATGGCCGTAAACCGGCCTGAGGTAAACTTGCATTGTAAGTTAGGAATAGAGAGACCGACCCGGGCACGTTTATGAACCGGAGGTTGGGATTTTGTAGACCGACGGGCGTCACCCGTGTATATAAGGGGACGACCCGACGACGGTTTAGGGACAGAAAACAACAACTCGAGGTTTAGGCGAAGCTTATTGCTCCCTAGCCCTCGAAACACATCAATCCCATCACAACTAGACGTAGGCTTTTTACCTTCATCGAAGGGGCCGAACTAGTATAACACTGTGTCCTTGCGTCCGTTTAACCCCTTCAAGTTAACCCGTTGCGATGGCTCCACGACTAAGTCCTTTTGCTAGGATATCTGCCGTGACAAATCCACGACACATAGATTCGTCAAAATAAGCAAACAACACACGAGAAACAGAACTGTAGAAAAGAGAACAGTCTGTAGTAATCTGTAACTAACGCAAACTTCTGGAACTCCAAAAATTCAGCAAGAATAGGACGACCTAGAAAATTTGTTTATTGATCAGCAGCAATTGGAATAAATATTTTATCACGTTCTGGTGATTTTTAACAATTATTTTCATGAACAGAAAGTTTCTGGAATTTTCAGCAAGATCAAATAACTATCATCCAAGAAGATCCTATAGGTTAAACTTGGCACAAACACTAATTAAAACATAAAAACAAATCTAACCAGAGGCTAGATCAAATATTTATTCCTAAACAGAAGTAAAAAGAGAAAAAAAACTAAAATAAAATTGGGTTGCCTCCCAACAAGCGCTATCGTTTAACGCCCCTAGCTAGGCATAATAGCAAGGGTAGATCCAGGTATTGCCATCTTTGGTAGGCAATCCATAAGTGGCTCTCATAATATATTCGTAAGGTAATTTTATTTTCTTTCTAGGTAAGTGTTCCATGCCTTTCCTTAATGGAAATTGGAATATAATATTACCTTCCTTCATATCAATAATTGCACCAATCGTTCTAAGGAAATGTCTACCAAGAATAATAGGACATGAAGGATTGCAATCTATATCAAGAACAATAAAATCTACGGGCACATAATTCCTATTTGCAACAATAAGAACATCATTAATTATTCCCATAGGTTTCTTAATGGTGGGATCCGCAAGGTGCAAGTTTAAAGATCAATCATCAAAATCACGAAAACCTAGCAAATCACACAAAGTCTTTGGAATCGTGGAAACACTAGCACCCAAATCACACAAAGCATAGCATTCATGATTTTTAATTTTAATTTTAATAGTAGGTTCCCACTCATCATAAAGTTTTCTAGGGATAGAAACTTCCAACTCAAGTTGAGGGAGTCCTGGATTAGGGGGTGTCCGAGTAGCCGGACTATACCTTCAGTCGAACTCCTGGACTATGAAGATACAAGATTGAAGACTTCATCCCGTGTCCGGATGGGACTTTCCTTGGCGTGGAAGCCAAGCTTGGCGATGCGGATATTTAGATCTCCTACCATTGTAACCGACTTTGTGTAACCCTAACCCTCTTCGGTGTCTATATAAACCGGAGGGTTTTATTCCGTAGGACAACATAACATACAACAATCATACCATAGGCTAGCTTCTAGGGTTTAGCCTCCTTGATCTCGTGGTAGATCTACTCTTGTACTACCCATATCATAAATATTAATCAAGCAGGACGTAGGGTTTTACCTCCATCAAGAGGGCCCGAACCTGGGTAAAACTTCGTGTCCCTTGTCTCCTGTTACCATCCGCCAAGACGCACAGTTCGGGACCCCCTACCCGGGATCCGCCGGTTTGACACCGACATTGGTGCTTTCATTGAGATTTCCTCTGTGTCGTCGCTTTTAGGCCCGATGGCTCCTTCGATCATCAACAACGATGCAGTCCAGGGTGAGACTTATCTCCCCGGACAGATCTTCGTTTTCGTCGGCTTCGCACTGCGGGCCAATCCGCTTGGCCACCTAGAGCAGATCGAAAACTACGCCCCTGGCCATCAGGTCAGATTTGGAAGTTTAAACTACACGGCTGACGTCTACGGGGACTTGATCTTTGACGGATTCGAGCCACAGCCGAGCGTGCCGCACTGTCTCGATGGGCATGATCTAGCTCTGCCGCCGAACAGTGCCCTGGAGGCCGCACACGCATCAGTTCTGACCCTTAATTCGGAGCCTACTGCGCTGATCGAGGATGAGTGGTTGGACGCCGCCTCGGGGGCTGTGATCTCAAAGGCGATCGAGCCGAACACCAGCCCCATACTCCGCAAGGCCTGTGACTCCAAGGGGCTGGATTCCTCTCCGGACTTCGAGCCCTCCACGCGCCTGCCGATCGAATCCGATTGGGCGCGGATCATGGAGTTCACCGCCGCGGACATCTTTCAGCACTCGCCCTTCGGCGACATTCTGAAGTCACTAAAGTCTCTCTCTTTATCAGAAGAGCCCTGGCCGGACTACGGTCAGCAAGGTTGGGATATGAACGATGAAGAAATTCAAAACCCACCCACCACCCATTTGGTAGCCACCGTCGATAATTTAAACGACGTGATCAATTTCGACTCCGAAGACATCGACGGTATGGACGATGATGCAGGAGACGCATATGAACCAACGCCTATAGGGCATTCGACAGCCACCTCATCTCATGATGTGTACATGGTGGTTACACCTAAAGGAAGCGACAACGAGGAACACGGGGATGCAACGAGGGATTGATCTCTCGAAAGGCAATCAAAGCGGCGGCGTAAACGCCGCCCCAAGCCCCGCCTCGATCCAGGCCCAGCCATAGAGCAGGATGAGCCGGCAGATGACGAGCATGCCTTAGAGCAACCGTCCGAACAGGGCAACTCGGATAAAGAAACCGAACAACCCATCCCCGGGGAAAACGGCATTCCGGACGACCTTACGCCGGATAAGCCCACGGAGCAGAAGAACCTTCACAAAAGGCTCGTTGCAACCGCACGCAACCTGAAAAAGCAGAATCGGAAGCTAAAAACTGTGGAAGATGCACTCAGAATCAGATGGACCTAAGTAATCAATACCGCAGATAAATACGGCGGCAGTCGCCACACTAAAAGCTATCTGAAGCGAAAGCTACTGCCTGAATTCAACGATGAGGCTTTAGAGCCCTCGCATTTGAAAAGTAAGAAAGCCACCCGGTCGGATAGACGACCCCTTGGCCAGCATAAAGCGGCAAGCGGCGCCGCACTCAAGCCGGCATGCGACCCACTCAAGGATTCACATCAAAACGATGGCCTAGCCAGGTCTATTTATGGGCCAAGAAAGCAAGCTCTCGTAAGCAATGCACCAAAACTAGTATCCGGACATCACGGCACACCCAAATACAGGGGTGCCGCACACCCCCTATGTTTCACCGATGAGGTCCTGGATTATGAATTTCCAGCGGGATTCAAACCCGTAAACTTAGAGGCATACGACGGAACAACAGACCCTGGAGTCTGGATCGAGGATTATATCCTCCACATACATATGGAGGAGATGACCTCCACGCCATAAAATACTTACCCCTCAAGCTTAAAGGGCCAGCCCGGCATTGGCTTAAAAGCCTTCCTGAAAACACAATTGGAAGTTGGGAAGAGCTCGAGGATGCTTTCCGAGCAAATTATCAAGGGACCTATGTCCGCCCTCCGGATGCAGACGACCTCAGTCACATAACTCAACAGCCCGGAGAGTCAGCTCGGCAATTCTAGAACAGATTTCTTACTAAAAAGAATCAGATAGTCGACTGTCTGGACGCCGAAGCTTTAGCAGCTTTTAGGCATAACGTCCGAGACTAATGGCTCGCCAGACACCTCGACCAAGAAAAGCCAAGAACGATGGCCGCATTAACAAGCCTCATGACCCGCTTTTGCGCAGGAGAGGGCAGCTGGTTGGCGAGATGTAGCACCAGCGACCCAAGTACATCCGAAACTAGGTGTCGGCGTTCTGGGAACGGGGGTCCCCAGACTTGCCTGCCCTGCGTCCTGCTGCGTGGCTCAAAGGGGGGCCCAGCACGGCCCATCTTCATCAACACAGACTCAAGACCCTCGCGAGGGGCCAAACCTCGCGGGGCGGACGACACGGAGCTTCCTCAGTTACGGCCTCATCAGGCTGGCTCACGAGGAGGCGGAGAGATCAAGGCGGGGTACCTCACGAGGTGCCAGTGATGCAAGCCATGACGACTAAGGGCGCCAGGCGGGCGCCAGCCCGCGCAGTGTCCTCCTTTCCTCTTTGGTGCAAAGGGAGCAAGCGCAGGCGAGAGCATCAAGCAAAGGCACCCGTTTCGGTGCAACAAGACCAAGACCAGCCCAACGGCAGGGAGGAAGTCATTGTGGAGCCCAAGCCAGCGCCGCCACCAGAGCCTTTGGCAGGGGAGGACCAACTTTAGTCAGGATAAGTGTACCAGATGTTCCCCTTCAAAATGGCCAATTGTTGGCGCCCTTCCCGCTCAATATTTGGGAAGAGGCCCAGGGCCTTTGCCTATAAATAGGACTAGCCACCCCCAGTGTTGGGGATATTGCTATTTGGGGTAAACCGGCCTACAGGGCCCGGGTTAGCTCCGTCAATGGACCCAAGATGTTAAAGCCCAAGGAGAAATAGAAGGGCCCAAGGCCTATAATCGGTTCAAAGGTTTATGGCCGTAAACCGGCCTGAGGTAAACTTGCATTGTAAGTTAGGAATAGAGAGACCAACCCGGGCACGTTCATGAACCGGAGGTTGGGACTTTGTAGACCGACGGGCGTCACCCGTGTATATAAGGGGACGACCCGACGGCGGTTTAAGGACAGAGAAACAACAACTCGAGGTTTAGGCGAAGCTTATCGCTCCCTAGCCCTCGAAACACATCAATCCCATCACAACTAGACGTAGGCTCTTACCTTCATCGAAGGGGCCGAACTAGTATAACTCTGTGTCCTTGCGTCCGTTTTAACCCCTTCAAGTTAACCCGTTGCGATGGCTCCACGACTAAGTCCTTTTGCTAGGACATCTGCCGTGACAAATCCACGACAGTTGGCGCCCACCGTGGGGCTATCGCGAGATGGTTTCAATTTCTTGGAGGGCCGCTTTGAAGGACTCGAGGGCTACGCTGTGGGCCGGATGACCAAAAGTCGTCGCGGAAAACTCTACATCGACAGCACAGGCTGGGGCCCCGACGCCGGCTCGATCGAGTACGGGTACCGGGTCCCCTTTGGCGGCATCCATGTTTTCATCGGCAAGATCGGTGAACCGGGCCCCGAGCTGGGCGTCTGCACCGACCTCGTCGAGACAGCTCAGTGCATGAGATCGACCCTGGCTAAACCGACCAAGAAGCGCGCCTTCGTGGGAGTCATCCACGGAGGAAGCTACGAGGAAGGATCCGAATCCGGTGACGAAACCGCCATCTACTCCGGCGATGAAACGTCAACCGGGGAAACCGAGTCTCTATACCAGCTGCAAGATGATCGGATTGGGGGCAGCTCCGATGGCGACAGTATTCCGGACCCCTCTGGTCTGCCCAATCGGGTTGGGATCTTCATGGCTGGGACACAGGCGGCGCCACATTCATCATCTACGGCAGCAGTGATCTCCGGATCGGCAGCGGCAACAGCTGCGCGGGCAGGGGGCCCTGCGGACTCACCAGCCCAAGTATTATCAGACCTGTTTGACGCCCTGGCAGCGCTCATGGCGGAAGCCAACCCGGTGGATCAGGAGGTTCACAATGCCGAGATTGCCAAAGTGAGAGAACAGATCACTCAAGCTAAAGCGGAGCTGGCGGCAGAAGAGGCCAGGATGACGGCAGAGCGCGCCGCTTTAGATGCACAGGCTTACAGGTGCATGATGGACCAGAATGCGTCTCAGGAGGTCCTGAAGAGGAAATTCCGATCTCGATTGCCCGCAGCCCTCGATGCCAGAAATCTCTTCAACACCCCGGGGGTAAACCGTGCGGAAGCGACAGTTGGCGCCCCGGTTCTGCACCGTATAATAAACCTGCCTCGTCACAACACTGGTACACCACAGGCCGTACCAACACCATCGGTCCATTATTCCAACCCGATGGATAACCTCGTCACGGCGGCAGCTCGGTTGGAAGCCATTCTGTTCGAAGGCGATTCACCGCAGGATGTAGAGACACGCCGGGTCAAGGAGCTCCTTAGGACCGCTTTGGCCCAACAAGAAGCATATTCGCAAAGCCGTGATCGGATTCACTCCACCCCTCGCCCCAGCAGGAGCTATAGTAGGCGCATGGAGGAGCCGGCTGTTTCAAGTAATGCCAGGCGTGAAGCGCTCCGCGGCAACAATCCGGCGGGCGTCGACAATGCTCAGGAGAATGTGGATCGCGCCCGTGCGTAGGAGGTCGGATTAGCAGCGCAGCATCAGGCTCGTCAGCTTACACCTATCTTCCCAACTGCTACGATTGAACCGGGGGTGGTTTCTAGTTCTTTGGGAGTACCATGCCTTGTTCCTGCTTTGCGCAACGTACGCCTGCCCAAAGACTTCAAAGGCCCCCGCAAGGTACCAAACTACACGGCAGATCAGCCTCCGGAGACATGGGTGGAGAGCTATGAGATGGCTATGGAGATGCTGGATGTGGATGACACAGCGTGTGCGAAGTATTTTACCATGATGTTAGAAGGAACGGCCCGGACTTGGCTAAAGAGCCTACCGCCTAATTCCATTAATTCGTGGGCCCAGTTGCGAGCCCGGTTCATCAAAAATTTCAAGGATACGTGCAAACAGCCAATGTCGATAGTTGACCTAGCAGCTTGCTTTCAGCAAGAAGGGGAGTCAACTACCCATTGGGTACGCCGGGTATCAGAAGTTTTGCACTCATCAGATCGCATCAACGCAGACACCGCCGTGGTGCTGTTGGAAGGCAACTGTCAGTTCGGCCCTTTGAAGCTAAAGTTAGGCCGGATGAAGCGTGATTGCACGGATATGGGAACGCTCATGACCGCTTTAGTGAAGTATGCGGATTCTGACAGTACCAAGGATCCTGACTCTGGTGACGACAAAGCAGGGAAGGGAAAGAAGAATAGAAACACCAAAGGCCAGCATCATCGACCAACATGTAATGGAGGCGGAGGTAAGCATAAACCGGATGGGAGCGTGGATTTTGTGGCCAACACAAGTGCACAGAATAAGGGCCAGCGACGTAAGGGGAAACAGCCAGGTTTTCGCGGAAATCCCGGTCCTAATCCGGAGCGTTTGAACTTTTTCTTAAACCAGCCCTGTCCGAAGCACGGAACAAAAGAGGAGCCAGCAACCCATCTTTGGAAGGATTGTTACATCATGAAGGAATTCAAAAGCTCAAACACTTTCCAATATGATCACAGCTCTGGCGGCGGTTCAGGTTCCGGATCAGGATACGGCGGCGGAAATTCCGGTCCAGGGTTCCATGGTAATCCGGGCGGACAGAACAGCCAAAATAATCAAGGTAATCAAAGTGGTTACAGCCAGCAGCAACAGCAGCAATCAGGTTATCAGAGCAACCCGAAACAGTTGAGTGGTGGACAGTATCATGTTTTTACTACAAGCTTGGATAGACGGGATAGAAAGCTTCAGAGGCGGGCAGTTAGTGCTATTGAACCGGCCACGCCTTACTATCTGCGCTGGTCGGAACAACCAATCATATGGAGCCGAGAAGATCACCCTCCCAGGGTTTATAATCCGGGTCAGTTAGCATTGGTGGTGGCGCCTCAGGTGGGAGGTTATAAGCTCACCAAGGTACTCATGGACGGAGGGAGCAGCATTAACATCTTGTATTATGAGACCTTCCGTCGCATGGGACTGGTGGATAAGGATCTCAAACCGACCAATACAGTGTTCCATGGGGTGGTGCCTGGCAAGTCTGCGTACCCTGTTGGTAAGATAGCCCTTGAAGTGGTCTTCGGCAACAGTCATGATTCCAGATCAGAGACGCTGACGTTTGAAGTGGTTAAAATCCAAAGTCCATACCACGCTTTGTTCGGACGACCGGCCTATGCAAAATTTATGGCACGGCCCTGCTATGTATATCTGCAACTCAAGATGCCGGGTTACAAGGGCACTATAACGGTTCATGGGAGCCGTCGAATCGCTTTGGAATGCGAGGAAGGAGATGCGACTTATGCAAAATCGGTTTGTGCTACGGAGGAGTTAAAGCAGTACAAAGACAATGTCGATCCGGAGGACATGACTTCATTAAAGAAGCCAACTACGGACCACGATCCGACCTTGAAGTTCAAATCAGCTGCCGAAACTAAGCTTGTTGACTTCGTAGCTGGCGATTCGTCCAAGCAGTTCAGCATCAGTACAAACTTGGATCCAAAATAGGAAAGCGCGCTCATCGAGTTCATCCGTGAGAATCGGGACATCTTTGCATGGAAGCCGTCTGACATGCCTGGTGTACCGAGGCGACTCGCTGAGCACACCCTTAATGTGGATCCTAAGTATAAACCGGTAAAACAGTTCCTACGCCGGTTTAACGAAGAAAGACGTAAAGCGATTGGTGAGGAAGTAGCCAGGCTCCTGGCAGCTGGTTTTATTATTGAGGTTTTTCATCCCGAGTGGCTTGCTAATCCGGTGCTGGTTCTTAAGAAAAACGGCACCTGGCGCATGTGTGTGGATTACACAGACTTGAATGAAGCCTGTCCAGCGGATCCTTTTGCTCTCCCCCGTATTGATCAAATCATTGATGCTACGGCAGGTTGCGAGCATTTGAGTTTTTTGGATGCCTATTCGGGTTATCATCAGATCAAGATGGCAGTTAAGGACCAGGAGAAGACGGCGTTCATTACTCCCTTTGGAGCCTTCTGCTATGTTTCTATGCCCTTCGGGCTTAGGAGTGCGCAGGCTACTTATCAACGGTGTGTGCAAAATTGCCTCCACGAACAGATTGGTCGTAATGTACATGCTTATGTGGATGATATTGTGGTCAAGTCACGAAAGAAGGAGACCCTGGTTGATGATTTGAAGGAAACCTTCGATAACTTGAGAGTGTACCAAATGATGCTCAACCCAGCTAAATGTGTTTTTGGTGTACCTGCTGGCAAGTTGTTGGGATTCTTAGTGTCCCATAGAGGAATTGAGGCCAATCCGGAAAAGATCACAGCCATCACCTCCCTGGCCAAACCAAAATGCGTCAATGATGTTCAGCGCATGGCCGGACGGATTGCAGCATTAAGCCGGTTTATCAGCCGCCTCGGTGAAAAGGCGATCCCCTTGTATCAAATGCTCAAGAAGACAGATCAATTTGTCTGGAGTCCGGAGGCTGATAAAGCGTTTGAGGACTTGAAGCGACAGTTAGTCAATCCGCCAGTGTTGGCAGCCCCTGTAGATAAAGAGCCACTCCTGTTATATGTTGCTGCGAACGCCAGAGCGGTCAGTGTGGCGATGGTGGTAGAACGCAAGGAGGCTGGGAAGGAGCATCCGGTTCAGCGACCGGTTTACTATATCAGCGAAGTGCTTATTGAGTCCAAACAAAGGTATCCGCATTGGCAGAAGCTGGTATATGGTGTTTTTATGGCAAGCCGGAAGCTGAGGCAATATTTTCAAGGACACCCCATCACGGTGGTCAGTTCTGCTCCTTTGGGTGACATCATACAGAACCGGGAGGCGACCGGTCGGATTGCCAAGTGGGCTATCGAGCTTGGGCCGCACGGTTTAAGATACGTACCCCGGACGGCCATAAAGTCACAAGCACTTGTCGACTTCATAAACGATTGGACAGAGCTACAAGCACCTGAGGAGAAGCCAGATAACACATATTGGACTATTCATTTTGACGGATCCAGACAATTGGAAGGCTCGGGGGCTGGAGTCGTTTTAACTTCCCCACGAGGAGATAAGTTTTGTTATGTCCTCCGTTTAATGTTCCTAAGTACAAATAATGCGGCTGAGTATGAAGCTTTACTTCATGGTCGTTGGATGGCTAAAAAGATGAATCTGAGCCGAGTTAGGTGCTTTGGTGATTCGGATCTAGTGGCTCAGCAGGTATCTGGCACCTGGGATTCTAAGGACCCGCTCATGGCTGCATACCGTCATGAAGTAGATATGGTGGCTGGGTATTTCAAAGGCTATCAAGTGGACCATGTGGACCGTAGAAAGAATGAGGCAGCGGACGCTTTAAGCCGCTTGGGCTCTCAGCGTAAACCGGTCCCACCCAATGTTTTCTTGGATGTATTGTATCACCCATCGGTATAGCTACCCGGTGAGCTGGAGTTGGCTATTCCTTATCCGGAGGCTCAATTAGTGGCGGCTCTTCACGTCACCCCGGATTGGACGCTTCCTTATCTGGCATATATGAACTGGGGTGAGTTGCCAGAAGACGAAACCTTGGCTCGGCAGATAGTACGGCGGTCCAAGTCTATGACCATTCTCAAAGGAGAGCTACATCATCGCAGCGTGTCAGGAGCGCTGCAACGGTGCGTATCCCCTGAGGAGGGGTGCGAGATATTACGTGAAATACATGAAGGGGATTGCGGCCACCACGCCGGTTCAAAATCATTGGTGGCTAAAGCGTTCCGCCACGGTTTCTACTGGTTAACTGCTCATGCTGATGCAGAAGACCTGGTCAGGTTATGTGATGGTTGCCAGAAATTTTCCAGACGAGCGCACATACCGGCTCAAGAATTGAGGATGATTCCAATTACTTGGCCGTTTGCGACTTGGGGGCTCGATATGGTTGGACCTTTTAAACGTTCCAAAGATAAGAAGACCCACCTATTGGTGGCGGTTGACAAATTTACAAAGTGGGTGGAGGCAGAACCTGTCAGTAAATGTGATGCGGCCACGGCGGTGCGGTTTATAAAGAAGGTGATCTTCCGGTTTGGCTTTCCACACAGCATCATCACAGATAATGGTACCAATCTATCCAAAGGTGCCATGAAAGAGTTCTGTGCACGTGAGCATATACGGCTTGATGTTTCTTCAGTAGCTCACCCACAGTCTAATGGTCAAGCAGAATGAGCGAATCAAGAGATCTTGAGAGGTATCAAACCCCGGCTTCTGGTCCCTTTGCAAAGGACGCCGGGTTGTTGGGTTGAGGAGCTACCGTCTGTATTATGGAGTATCAACACCACGCCTAACAGATCCACGGGGTTTACGCCGTTCTTTATGGTCTATGGAGCAGAGGTGGTTCTCCCCAGTGATATACGACATGATTCACCTCGTGTGGCAGCTTATGTTGAAGCGGGCAACGAGCAGGCACGGCAGGACGCTCTTGACTTGTTGGATGAGGAACGTGAATTAGCAGCTGCCCGTTCAGCGATTTACCAGCAAGATCTTCGCCGTTACCACAGCCATCGGGTTAAGACCAGAACCTTTCAGGAGGGGATTTGGTGCTTCGGCTCATCCAGGATTAGTCTGATCAGCATAAATTATCCCCGCCTTGGGAAGGACCTTTTGTGGTCAGCAAGAATCTGAATAATGGGTCATACTACCTGATTGATATTCGAGAGCGCAAAGATTCACGCACATCAGAGGAGGAGACCAGCAGGCCGTGGAACATAGCTCATCTTCGGCCTTACTATACATGAGCCTTGGGCTCTGTTTATGTACATATCATGACCATGTATATATTATGATCAATATAATGAACCGGAGCCTCGAGTAAAGCGGGGTCTCTGTTTTTCTTCACATCATGCGTGGTTACACGGAGTTGATTCGCTTTAGGGAAACCTCCGGTTTACCCCTTGAGATCACTTCACAGGAAATCAACAAAGTCAGTTGGGGACCTAGTCGACCTGAACCGTAGCTACACCTCCGGGGAGCTTGGTCATGTCTTGACGACGGTAATGCCTTCTGGCTGGCATATTTGCCACTAAGTCAGTTGGGGACCTAATCGACTTGAACCGTAGTTACACCTTATGGGAGCTCGGTCATGTCTTGATGATGGTAATGCCTTCTGATCGGCTTTTAAACAGCCAATAAGTCATTTGGGGGCTTGGTCGTGTCCGAACCAACGCAATGCCACTTGATCAACCCTAGGCCACTGAGTCACTTGGGGGCTTGGTCGAATCCGAACCAATGCAATGCCATTTGACCGGCATATTTGCCACGATTCAGTTAGGAACCTAGTCAACTTAAACCGTAGCTACACCTCTTGGGGGCTTGGTTTTTTTTGTCTTGACAATGGTAACGCCTTCTGAATGGTTCATAGCAACCACCATTTGCATGCGTTTTACTATTGCGTTTTCCTCTCGTATTTGGTTTTTTGTTATCTTCCTTCTTGTGGTGTTTTTGTTCTTCGGAATGACAAATACTTTTAAACCGATTCAGCTGACACAGCCTGGTCCATTTTTTAACCCGGAGGCAAGTTGCCCGGTTTGGCAAAGGCGCAGCACGGTTCGTATGGTCGAAAGACCGTCCTTTGTACCCAGTAAAGACAGGAAACACAGGTTGGAAAAAGTCAATGGCAAGGGCATCAGTACCCGTGCACAAAGGCGCATTCAAACACAGAGGTATTAACTATCTTATTACAAGGCAGCGTAGTGCCTGAATATATTGTTTCTTGACGGATTAACATCACCAATTGAGGTGAACCGGAGCTTTGATTACGCCTGTTCCCCGCCTCGGTCCGAAGGCTGTGGATCATCTTGCGCCGCTTCAGCCTTCTCATGGCTACCCATTGGCTGGAAATCAGCAGTGGTCCAGTCGATTCCCATTAACGCTTGAAAGACAGCTTCTTCATGAATCAGCAAAGACGGTTCAATGTCAGGGGCGTAGGTATGCTTATGGATTGGAGGAATAAGGTTTTCCGCTTCAGGGATCGGGGCAGCTACTCGCTTGTTCTGGTTATCATATTGGGCCTGATAATGTGTCAGATCTGCTTCTTCAGCCAATTGACAAGCTAGGGGGCGCACCGCCCGGTTTATCGCCCTCAAGTCATTTTCACCGAAGTCTGAACCGTCCTCTTTCAAGCTGGGATATCCTTGTGCCGCTTCGACAGGATCAAAGTCTGGTACCCACGCTTTGGCCCGGATCAAGGCAGTGATGGCTCCGGTTCGAGCAGCTGATCTTTTTAACTCTTCAATCCGGGCAGGAAGCATGGATAACCTTTTTAACATGTCTTGAATCAGAGACGGTGCGGGGTTGTTATGCGATGCAGTGGTGATAGCTCTCTGTGCTCCGGTATACAACTGTTCAATCAAAGTATAAGCAGCTTTGAGTTTCATCCGCACATCAGAACCCAAGTGTCCAATACGTGTGCCTGCAGTGTTTCAAGATGGATTACAAACCGGACATAGGATATAGCAGACAAAGTGCAAATTGGAGGAAGGGCATCAAAAGAAATTTACCAAAGACGGCAGAGGTCATGTAGTGTATTTGTCGCTTTACGGTGGATAATTCATCAACCACCGGTTTGAGAGCAGCTTCGGCATTTTCAGCCCTTTTAATCAAAAGAGCTTTTTCAGTAGCCCAATCAGCTTGTTCCTTTTTGCGGGTTTCTTTCAGCTGTTCCATAACGGTTAAGGCATTGGTCAATTCTTCCTTCGCTTTGGCAGTTTCAGCCTGCTGGGTTTTTAGGATTTCCGGAAGGTCCGAGACTTGTTTCTCTTTGGTCTTCAGATCCCCCTGCAGCAGGTCATCAGCAGTGTTCAGAAATTATTGCACGGTTTGGAAGTATCAACCACACAAGCAAGTTATGTGCTCGATACTTGGGGGCTAATGCGTACTTGATCTTAACGCATGTTTTACATTACAAAAGTCCCAGGATTAATACAAGTATTTAAACTTGGTACTTGGGGGCTAATGGTTATTTGATGACGTTTTCTGGTTAACGGCCTATGTTGAAGCCCTGGGTTTTTAAACCGGGCCTTAGTTGTCAAGGCAGCATGATTCGGATTACCATCTCGGATTGGAAAAAATTGAGAAGCTAAGTTGCAACAGAATGAGGCACAAGAGAGTTACCTCAAGTTTTTCTTTCATCATCCTGATCATACCAGCTTCATAATCGCGACTGGTGTACAGTCGGTTCAGGTACCCAGAATAAAGATCTTGGGCGCTTAAAGCGGCGTACGTTGAGGAATCAACGTCCCATTTGGCCTTTATGGCCGAGATTTCTTCCTTGGCAGTATGCTTGGCTAAAGTAGCAGAGTTCCCCGGTTCAGAGCGACCAATGCCGGTAATCACAACATCATCATCTTTGGAATCGCTGCTCTGCATTGGCACTGTCGGTTTATCAACAGTTCCAGAAGGGGGGATGGATTCCTCAACCCGAACAGGACTGGCAGGCTGATCGGTACGGCTGGCAGCATTGGTAGGCCTTTCTTCAGCATAGGCGTCATCTTGTGGAGGTAGATAATTCTGAATGTCTTCACGAACTAGAGCATCAGCACCAGGAGTTCTCTCCGGTTCAGGAGCGGCAGTTCCTTCGGCCGGATTATCCAGACGAGCCTTCTTGCTCGGTCTAGGTTTAGCCCTGGGAAAGACCCAAAGATTGAAAGAACGGTGTAAGATGGATTAAGAAACCCATATGGAAATATGTTGTGATCGGTCCAACTTACCCAATAACTGTCTTTAGCGGTGGCAGTTGAGTGGCTGAAGATTCACCAGAAGATGAATGGGAAGTGACCTGATAATCGGAGTCAGATGGATTAAGAGGCTGACGAATTAAACCTGCTTTAGGAGGAAAGCTAGCGCATAAATCGGAGACCTCTGAGCGGCGTTTCCGAACCGGGCTGTTCGGTAAACCGGCGGAGGTAACTACCTGGCCACTATGCCGGGTGGTGCGACGAGCTTCATGTTGCTGGGTATTCACAAGAAATTTGGGATCCAAGTAAGCAAGAGGATGAGAAAATTTAATTTTCCGGTTTGCTTGGCGAGGTTTTTTCAAAGGCAAAGGAACTGTATCAGAAGAAAGAATAGTTACCTCTGGGCCTTCAGCATTACTCGCTTCAGCGTCGTCCTGACAAATATCATCATCAATAAGACGTATAAAAAGTAAGCCAACTGAATCGAGGTCTACCTCAAGGTCCGGATTACCCACATCATCCTCATCTAAATCCGGGGTAGAGGAAGCGGTGTTCCTTTTCTTCTGAGCGGGCTTCTTCACCCTTGTTTTGGGTCAGGTTACCTTTTCTGTCGGCTCTTGAAGCTTCTTGCTCCAAAACGGATCATCTCCCTGTCTCAGAAAGGACTGGAGTTAACAGTGTGCATATAAGGAGATCATAAATTCTATAACAAACAGAGGTGAGATGCTTACAGCAGGTGGTTTATTTGTAGCACAAAAGGGAAGCAGGCCGGTTCGGGCGCAAACATATTCCGGTTCATTCAGCATCTTTTTCACAGCTTCAGTAACTTCGTCTTCCGTCAGCTGAATGTTGCAGTGCCTCAAAGGATCATTAACCCGGCCCATGTATTGGCACATTAAACCGGAGCGGATACTAAGGGGCAGGATGCTCCATGAAATCCAGCAACGGGCAAGATCTACCCCCGTTAAACCGTTAGCCATGAAGGCTCTGAGCTTGGACAGCTGAGGGGCATACTTACTCCTCTCTTTGGCGGTTAGCCTTGGGGGGAAGGGGTGTGTATTGCTAAGTCTCTCTGGACGGAAGCCAGGCAGAGGATTTTCTTCAGCAGGGGAAGTATCCTTGCAATAGAACCAAGTGTGATTCCATTCTTGCGGATGGCTATGCAGCTTGGCGTGAGGATAATTCACTTCTTTCCTCTTTTGAATCGCCATACCACCCAGTTCCATATTAGGGCCGTCGGTGAATTCAGTACGTCGGTTCAAATGAAAACAGTCTCGGAACAGCTCTACAGTAGGTTCCTCCTGGAAGTACACCTCACATAGCACTTGAAAATGGCAGATATTCGTGACTGAGTTTGGACCAACATCTTGTGGGCGCAACTTAAAATTAGCCAGGACGTCCCGATAAAATTTTGAACCGGGTGGATTAAAGCCCCGGGCCAGGTGATCCGCAAACACCACCACTTCTCCTTCCTGTGGGGTAGGAGGACATTCATTCCCTGGAACCCTCCAATGGATGGCATTTTTGCTACTCAAGGCGCCAGTCAGAACTAAGTTGTTTAATTGGGTCTCGGTGATGCGAGAGGGAACCCAGTTGCATTCGTATACCTATTTTGCCATGAGGAAATCTACAAGACAAAGGTATTCCGGTTTGAGAACAGGTGTGATTGTAAACCGAAGATGCTCTTATATAGAACGGAGTTATCTACAATGATATCATCTGGCGGTTCATCAAGGGGACTAATGGATATATAGTTTGGGTTGTTCGCTCTGCTAAAAGTTAAACCGACCAGATCTAACAGTTGTGAATATCAAAGCAGAAACAGATCCCGTACGGATTCTTTCAAAACAATGGATCTACAGCTAGGGCAAAAAAGAAGTAAAAATATGAGGTTTGGCTCGCAGCAGAACAGCATAAGTTCGACAAGCAGGGAAATGAGTGGGATCTAAGGAGATGAGTACAGATTTATGGCGAATACTGAGAGTGACTACAAATCACAATATAAGTATCATAATCTGTTCACAAAAGCTTGCTATGGAGATGAACAAGGAACAGTGGCAGGATGATGAACCCTAGAACAGATCTAAAGCAAGAAGAACAGGAGCCTTACCGGGATCCAAACGGATGTGGAGGGTCGCCGCGGTACTCTGGTCCGGTCAAGTTGATGCAGCGGCCTGAGTTGATGCAGTAGCTGACGGCGGCGGCGGAGCTCCGAAGCCTGAGTCGCGAGGAAGACGAAGAAGGGGACGAAAGGGAGGAAAGGAAGATGGCCTTCAAGCCCTATTTATAAGGCGCGGCGCGCGTGCCAGGAGCGCGAATCCAGGGGCCGGTGATTTCGGGAGCCCAGCCGTCGCCCTGATTATTGTTGATTAGCAAAAAAAGACGGTAACTTTGCGCTGACGTCATATCGGTTTACCGCAGCAAGAGGAGACGACGAAACGGCGGTTTAACAGTTACTGGAAGACATTTGAAGACAGAAATTCTTATTAAGGATTAACATGAACCTGTTCAAATCAATCTGGGGCCTAATGTTGGGGATATTGCTATTTGGGGTAAACCAGCCTACAGGGCCCGGGTTAGCTCCGTCAATGGACCCAAGATGTTAAAGCCCAAGGAGAAATAGAAGGGCCCAAGGCCTATAATCGGTTCAAAGGTTTATGGCCGTAAACCGGCCTGAGGTAAACTTGCATTGTAAGTTAGGAATAGAGAGACCAACCCGGGCACGTTTATGAACCGGAGGTTGGGACTTTGTAGACCGACGGGCATCACCCGTGTATATAAGGGGACGACCCGACGGCGGTTTAAGGACAGAGAAACAACAACTCGAGGTTTAGGCGAAGCTTATCGCTCCCTAGCCCTCGAAACACATCAATCCCATAACAACTAGACGTAGGCTCTTACCTTCATCGAAGGGGCCGAACTAATATAACTCTGTGTCCTTGCGTCCGTTTTAACCACTTCAAGTTAACCCGTTGCGATGGCTCCACGACTAAGTCCTTTTGCTAGGACATCTGCCGTGACAAATCCACGACACCCAGGGTAGAAAAGAATCGAGAATCCAAAGAATCGAAGATCGGCCAATCTAGAAACAAGCTGGGATTGGATCGAGTAGCATCACACAAAGAGAGAGAGAGAGAGAGAGAGAGAGAGAGAGAGAGAGAGAGAGAGAGAGAAGGGTGACTGAACTCTTGCTAGCAGTTCATCCCCCCAGCCAAGAACAGACCCTCGCGAGGCTGTTCTTCCTTGTATTGCTCATCATCATCAGCCCAAGAGGCAATGCACCACACCACAAACTAGAGTAGGGTATTACACCACAATGGTGGCCCGAACTAGTATAAACCCTGTGTCTCTTGTGCTGTTCTTTCTATAGCTTAGATCTTAGCGTGGTGGTGGGGTGCTGGTAGGTAGAAGGCGAAATCTTCGCGTGCACCCCAGTGTTCGAACCTCAAGGGTCTGCCGGAACCCGAAATCCGACATTTGGCGCACCAGGTAGGGGTGCGCCGGAATTCGTCTTCCACCGCCCCGTTCTCCTCCGACCATCGCGTCCATGTCTGACGCTCGTCGGGCCCACGCCGAGCGCCGAGCCTCTCTCGCTTCCCGCGTCGCCCAGACGGCTCCTGTCGGCGGGCGTCCTGGCCGTTCCCCGTCACCTACCGTCAACGCCGCCACCGGCCCGGCGGGAAACGAGCAGCAAGCGTCGTCTCAGCATCCGTCCGTGCGGCAAGACGGCCGCACCGCTACTCCCTCGCTCACCCCAGCTGGTTCTTCGTCCCGCGCGCTCCGTGCACCCATGGAGGCTCGAGCTGCGCTCATCGTGGCAAACGAGCTCCCGCGCTACAGTCCCGTCGACGAAGTCTACGAAGAATGGCTCGACCGCGTCGCCGAGCTCGTCCGTGCTGCAGGGGGCTCTCCTGCGCCATCCGTTCCGCTGCACCGCACACCGCCCTGCGCGGGCGACGAAGCTCCGGGGGTGCCCCAGCCGCCTCCTCCTCAAGAAGGCGCCATGGATCCAAGGCGCGTGGCCCCTGGGCGGAACCCGCTCCATCAGGTGCCAGCGCGGCAAGAGCAGAGCTGCCAAGAAGTCCCTCGCCCGCAAGATGCTGCCCGGGCGCTCCCTGCTCCAGCACGTCGCGACCATGCTCCTGCTCCCACACGTCAAGACCCCACGCTGCTCCTAGCTGCAGCGCATGGGGACCTGCAAGACCAAGCTCTCCGTCACCCAAGGACTCCCGTGGCCGCAGCAGGCTGTCGTGCCTTCACCACCGAGCTACGCAGCGTCGCATGGCCTAGCAAGTTCAAGCCAGACCTGCCTCCTCGTTACGACGGCACGGTCGACCCTGCGGAGTTCCTCCAGCTCTGTGAGCTGGGCATCAAAGCTGCCAACGGAGATGAGAGGGTCATGGCGAACTGGTTTCCCATGGCGCTCAAGGACGGGGCCCGCACCTGGCTCCTGAACCTGGCTCCAGGCACGATCTCCTCCAGGGACGAGATGCGCACCCGCTTCATCGCCAACTTCCAAGGTACTCGCGACCGGCCTCCCGCCGTGAGTGACATGCGCCGCATCAAGCAACAACCCGGAGAGACCCTGCAGAAGTACATCCAGCGCTTCAACAACGCACGCCTCAAGATTCCCAAGGTGACCGAGGAGGCCATCATCTCAGCCTTCTCCGACGGCGTGCGCGACGTCAAGATGAAGGAGGAGCTGGCGATGCATGAAGACCTGTGCACTTCCTTGGAGCTGTTCAACTTGGCGACCAAGTGCGACAGGACTGAGGAAGGGCGTCTCTCCCTCCTCGAGCTGCCTGCCGCAGACCCAGAAGAGAAGAAGCCCAAGGCCAAGGATGTGTAGCGCAAGGGGGCTGCCGTGCTCGCGGCAGAACCAGACACCAAGCGGGGCAGAGATCAGCCCGAATCTTCCAAGGGCAGCCGGTACTGTGTGTACCACGACCTCCACACACACAACACCAATGAATGTCAAGAGCTCCGAGCCGTGCGAGAAGGAAGGATCGGTCGTCGTCCCGACCGCGGTGACCGGGGCTACGATCGAGTAGGAGGAAGGAACGTAGGACGCTGTGAAGACCGCGGCCCGCGCCAAGGGTGCGCGATCGACCTGGCAAGACCCACCTCTCGAGGGAGACTGGAGGGATCAGCCTCGCGAGAATCGCCCGCAAGGCAACGCAGGCCTCCCTCCGCTGCTGCCGCAGCCAAGGAGAAACGAGGACCGCCATCAGGACGAGGGGGCTGGGGGCTTCCAGGAGCAGCGCGCGATCGCCTGCATCCTGGGCGGGGCACAAGACCCAGCCTCTCAACGCATCTTCAAGTAGTTCGCCCGCGAAGTGAATGCAAGCCTTCCCAAGCTCGAAGCCACGCGCCCTCTCAGGTGGTCGGCGCGCGCCATCACGTTCTGCTCAGCGGATCAGCTCAAGTGTGCGGCGACAGCCGGAGTCCTCCCGATGCTTTGTTCCCCAGTCATCGGCAACGTGCTGGTCACCAGGACCCTCATCGATGGCGGGGCAGGGCTCAAAGTCCTGTCCGTGGAAACCTTCAACAATCTCCAAGTGCCCTACAACCAGCTTCAGCCAACCAAGCCTTTCTCCGGAGTCATCGACGGATCCACGGTCCCGATTGGGCAGGTCCGCCTCCCTGTCACCTTTGGGGCACGTGACAACTACCGTATCGAGCTCATCGACTTCGACGTCGCTCACATTCGCCTGTCGTACAACGCCATCCTTGGGTACCCAGCACTGGCCAAGTTCATGGCCGTAACTCACCATGGCTACAACGTCCTCATGATGCCAGGAAGTGGCAGAGTCATCACGGTGCCCTGTGAAGAGAAGGACGCGGTGTGTTCCCTGGAACGAGCCTTTCAGGACGCATCACTGGAAGACCCGGATCACGGAAGCAGGAGGTTTCCCGAGACCACCCCAAGAAGAAGAAGACATCGTCCGGCCCGGCCCCTCAGGAGGCAGGCCCCTCAGGGCCCGCGCCTGCCTAGGGGGAACCGCCTTCCATCGCATAGGAAAGCGCACCCGGCGCCCTCCTAAGGAAGGGCTCGGGGGCTCTCCCATGGAGGGCCACCGACCTGGCTAAGGTCACGAGGGAGGCGCTTGGGCACCACATGGAGGCGTGTTTCGAAGCACGTTTCCCTCAAGAAGGAGTAAGGCAAGGAGGGCCAGACCCTCAGGAGTTCGTCAGCAAGGCCATTCAGGAGCTACAGGAGTCAAGAGTCATGAGAGGCGGCCGCCGCCTACCAGCTGTGGCTCCCCATCCAGGCGAGGATGGTGGGCTGCACGTCTGCATCGACATACCAGGGCTCAATCGAGTCGCCTCTCTGGAGCGCCTCTGGCCCTCGCGAGTGGGACGCTGCGAAGGTCCACCCCACAGCTACGTTCGCATGCCTTACGGCTTGCCGAACGCGGCTGCCACGTACCAGCGCCTCATGAGGGGCATCATGGAGGCTCAAGAGGCCAGGCGTTCCGCAGCCTTGGCGGAGATGGAGATGGTCCGCGAGGAGGCACCAGCGCCTCCGGAGCCTCCCGAGGCCCCTGGGTTTGGGAGCTCGTGAGGATCGGCTTCCGCAGCCCACCGAGTCTGCTACACCAACACTCCTTCATCCTCAACATCATCAGGTGACATCTTTCAAGTTTCATTTCCAGCTGGGAGCGCCCTCCAGGGCTGCATTATTCCTAGGCCGCGTGGGTCCGTCCCTGCGGCATGTATCCTTTTTATTTCATGTTGTTAGCTTACTTTGTTAGGGGCGCCCCTCGGGTTGCATCATCCCCAAGTCGCTCGGGCCTGACCAAGTGATCTCTGCCTTCCCAGCATCTATTTGAATGAATCCACTCCTTCGCGGCTAATGTGTTTGACCTAGTTGCCAGCTCAACTGACGCCAACTGACGGAGCTGCCCCCAAAAAGGCACGGCGCTTGCGCATGGGTCCATCCCTGCAACGCCGACAAACCTGAATGGCTGAGCTCTGGCCGCGGCAGCCCCGCATGGCGCCACCTCGTCAAGCCTTCAGTGCCTCATCGCCCCTCGGAAGCAACCAACGGCTGACTGTCAATTGTCATGGCAACCCCTCGTTCTTTCTATGATGGGTCTACAGGACCTCCCAAAGGAGTTGCGTCAGGCGAGGCCCTTGCGGTGTCTCCTTCACTCTCATCCGCGCGAACCGCTTGCACGTTAAAGGGGGGGTGCCTGAGCATCGCAACTCAGGGCTCCTACTGGCTCTCCAGCCCTCACCCTCTGGCCTTGTCCACGACATCACGACCTGGCATACCAGCGACGGCTGAGACTCGCTCGAGGGCCGGGACCCGAGGACGTAGAGCAGAAAGGGGAGCAAAGGCGAGAGGGGAGGGACACGCGAGGACCTCGCTGAGCAACCTCACGCCTGCCGATGCGTGGACCCGGCGACACACCAGGGAGCGGTCCATGATTCTCGAGATAAGTCACCACCCGGAAGCACCAGCTACCGTGTCACCATCCCCGCACCTAATGCAATCCCGTGTTAGCGACGCCGCTCTCCTTTCTCACCGAACGACGGCTGCTTGAGTGCAAAAGGGGACCTCCTGAGCATCGCGACTCAGGGGCTCTTGCCGGACCCCGGGTCGCTCACCTCCTGGCCTTGACCACGGCATCGCGACCTGGCATACCAGCGATGGCTGAAGCCGCCTTGGGACTGGGACCTGTCGGCGCAGAGCACCAAGCCCTCGTGAGGTTCGAAAGGGAGAACTGAGCTAAGACGGAACGAGCAACTCGCACAATTCTACGACAAGGGTTATATTAACAAACAGGATCACAGGCACCTTACAAGCCCCCACGGGACGCGTCTTTGATTCCTCGCAGGGAACAAATCCTAAAAGGATGCTAGCTACACGTGCCCCTGCAAAATACGCCATCATCAACAGTGGGCCGTCAAGCACCGGCGCCAACCCCATCCAGATCAGAGTCGGCGACGGCCTGACGAGCCTGCCCTGCTCCAGGAGCGGCGCCGGCTCGGGGGCTCGTAGTTGTCGTCGCTCATCTCCGGAGTCGCGAAGAGCTCGCCGGAGTCGCTGGATCCTCCGACGCCTCCGCCGCCCAAGGGGTCGCCAAAGGAGCAGTCAGCGGGCCTAGTCCTCGCCGGAGCAGGGTCCCGACCACCGCAGCACTCCAGCCGGCGCCCGTTCGTGTCGAAGACCTTGAAGAACATCACCGAAGCACCGTCGTACTCCAAGTGGATCGCGAAGGCGCCTCTTGTCCTGCAAACCAGGGCGATTTCGCCCCAGCCTCGAGTCATTGAGACCTCGCCCGGGGCAACGACTGCGACCTCTGCCTCGGTCACGAGGGTGCTGCAGCCGGCGTGCTGCAGCCAAAACTCCAGGAGTTCTCCCTGCGGGATGATGGAGGCGAAGAAGGGAGGAAGGCGAATCCAAGACTGAGGAGGCATGGCGGCGTGGAGCCCGAACTCTCGGGAGGATCCCTTGTTGTGGACCCCAGGGGGGACGACCCACACCTTCGTGACGCGTCGGCGCCTACGGCGGCGCCGCCCGTGGCGATCGACATCGACTCCTTCAGAGCCCTCGATGTGGGCGTACAAGGGAAGCGGGAACCCCTGCGGTGGCCGCTCGCACCAGGGCCTCGACACCACCTGATGGGACCCCTCGTCCCGGCGGCAGAAGGCGAGCCATTTCTTCGGCTGGAGCGGGTCTCGTTCCTCTCAGGGAGCCTTTCCCTTCTCTGCCGCCGAGAACCGGCGGATCGGAGCCATCGCAGCAAGACGGAGCAAGGACCGGGAAGAAGGAGAAGCAAGAACAGATGGACTGGAAGGGCGCGTGCCGTTCCGTACTTATGGCCGACGTAGGCCAACCGCCGACCTCCACGATCGCAGGTAATCATGACCCGCTTTGCATGCAGGGACTTGTCCAATCCGTGCAGTTGCCGAGGCATCGTGGGGAAGTGGAGACGCCCACGTCCAATCAACCGCCACGCGACGCGCAAGGCCGCAGGCTGTTAGGGCCCGCGGCGCTTCGCCCTTGCCCTTTCGCCTCCCTGCACGGCCAAGTCCGGGCGTGCCTTGGGCCCGGGGGCTATTGTCGGCATTCGGGGAACGGGGATCCCCAGACTTGTCTGCCTGCGGCGTGGCTCAAAGGGGGCCCCAGCACGGCCCATCTTCATCAACACAGACTCAAGACCCTCGCGAGGGGCCAAGCCTCGCGGGGCGGACGACATGGAGCTTCCTCAGGCACTGCCTCAATGGGCTTGCTCACGAGGAGGTGGAGAGATCAAGGCGGGGTACCTCACGAGGTGCCCGTGACGCAAGCCATGACGACCAAGGGCGCAGGCGGGTGCCAGCCCGCGCACTGTCCTCCTTTCCTCTTTGGTGCAAAGGGAGCAAGCGCAGGCGAGAGCATCAAGCAAAGGCACCCGTTTTGGTGCAACGATACCAAGACCAACCCAACGGCAGGGAGGAAGTCATTGTGGAGTCCAAGCCAGCGTCACCACCAGAGCCTTTGGCACGCGAGGACCAACTTTAGTCAGGATAAGTGTACCAGATGTCCCCCTTCACAATGGCCAATTGTTTGCGCCCTTCCCGCTCAATATTTGGGAAGAGGCCCAGGGCCTTTGCCGATAAATAAGACTAGCCACCCCCGGGGTAGAAAAGAATCAAGAATCCAAAGAATCGAAGATCGGCCAATCTAGAAACAAGCTCGGATTGGATCGAGTAGCATCACACACACACACAGAGAGAGAGAAGGGTGACTAAACTCCTCCTAGCAGTTCATCCCCCCAGCCAAGAACAGACCCTCACGAGGCTGTTCTTCCTTGTATTGCTCATCATCATCAGCCCAAGAGGCAATCCACCACACCACAAACTAGAGTAGGGTATTACACCACAATGGTGGCCCGAACTAGTATAAACCCTGTGTCTCTTGTGTTGTTCTTTCCATAGCTTAGATCTTAGTGTGGAGGTGGGGTGCTGGTAGGTAGAAGGCGAAATCTCCGCGCGCACCCCAGCGTGGCGGTGGGGTGCTGGTGAAGCACTAGAGCAAGTCCATAGCTCATAAATATTTAAGTGAAGCATAGAGAGCAATTCTAACAAGCCATGACATAATTTTGGCTCTCTCAAGTAGGTGTGTACAAAAAGGAATCAAGACTTAAAACATAAAATAAAAGAAGCAAAGACTCATATCATACAAGATGCTCCAAGCAAAACACATAGTATGTGACGAATAAAAATATATCTTCGAGTAAAGAACCGATGGTCGTTAGAAGAAAGAGGGGATGCCACTCGGGGCATTCCCAAGCTTAATTGCTTGCTCTCTTTTGGATAATAGCTTGGGATGACGGGCCATCCCCAAGCTTAGGCTCTTCTTACTCCTTATTCCTTCATCCATTGTATGATAACCCAAAACTTGAAAACTTCAATCACACAAAACTCAACAAAACCTTCGTGAGACCCCTTAGTAAAAGAAAGCAAATCACTACTATAAGTACTGTAGCAAACCAATTCATATTTTGTTCTTGCATTATATCTACTGTATTCCAACTTTCATATGGTAAAAACTCATCAAAGAAAACCATAGAGCCATCAAAACAAGCACACAACACAAAGAAAACAGAATCTGTCAAAAACAGAACAGTCTGTAGCAATCTGGATATTTCGAATACTTCTGAAACTCCAAAAATTCTGAAAAATTAGGATGACCTGAGAAATTTGTATATTAATCTTCTGCAAAAAGAATTGACATTTTATCATGCTCTGGTAAAAAATGAGAATTGTTTTCGTGAGCGCAAAAGTTTCTATTTTCAGAAAGATCAAACAACTATCACCAAGAAGATCCTAAAGGCTTTACTTGGCACAAACACTAATTAAAACACAAAAAACACAATCATAACAGTAGCATAATTGTGCTAACACTCAAGAACAGAAAGAAAAAAGCAAAAATATATTATATTCATTGGGTTGCCTCCCAACAAGCGCTGTAGTTTCACACCCTTAGCTAGGCATAAAGCAAGGATCTAAGTTTTGTTATCTTTGTTTCGAGATCAATAAGATGCCCTCATGATTTATTCATATGGTGGCCTTATTATTGTTCTAGGGAAGTGTTCCATACCCTTCCCCAAAGGAAACAGAAACTAAATATTGCCTTCTTTCATATCAATCACGGCACCGATAGTGTGTAAAAACAGCCTACCAACTATAATTAGACAAGAGGATTGCAATCAATATCAATAACAATGAAATCTATGGGCACATAATTCCTATTTGCAAGAATAAGAACATCATTAATTCTTCCCATAGGATTTTTAATAGTAGAATCCGCCAAGTGCAAATTCAAAGAACATGATTCAATATCGGTAAGACCAAGCACGTCACATAAAGATTTCGGAATTGAAGAAACACTAGCAACCAAGTCACACAAAGCAAAACACTCATAATTTTTAATCTTGACTTTGATAGTAGTTTCTCGTTCATCATGCAATTTTCTAGGAATTGAAACTTCTAATTCCAATTTTTCTTCAAAAGCATTCATCATAGCATCAACAGTATGTTTAGTAAAAGATTTATTATGTTCATAAGCATGGGGTGAATTTATCATGGATTGCAACAAAGAAATACAATCAATCAAAGAGCAACTATCATAATTAAAGTCTTTGTAACCCAAAAGAGTGGGCACATCACTAGTTAAAGTTTTGACCTCTTCAAACCCACTTTTGTCAATTTTCTCAACAAGATTTTCACCCTCCGAATTATCGGGACGCCTTCTAACTAAAGTTGACTCTTCTCCAGTCCATTTTTCATCAATCTTAACTTTACTAAACAAGGAATCAATAGAAGAAACACCAATCATTTTAAGATCTTCATCACTTTTACGAAAGTAATCGCTAGAAAATGCTTTAAAAAATTCTCTTTTAGCTCTAAGCATAGCGGTTCTTTCTTACTTTCATCCATAGAAACATAAAGAGCTTTAATTGATTCGTCAACCTTAGGCAATTTTTTTATCTTGAGATATCCACTTTTTGCGCGTTGATAAATTCTTTAATATTATTCTCAAGATCAGAGGTGCTCCTATTATTATTATTATTATTATTATAAGAAGGATTTCCATAGGAATTACCGTAATTATCAGAGGTATTACTAGGAAAAGGCCTAGGATTAAAATTACCTCTATAAGCATTGTTGTTGAAATTATTTTGAGAGATAAAATCCACGTCTACAGCATCACTATTTTGCTCAATCAAAGTAGATAAAGGCATGCCATTAAAATCAATAGGAGAACTTTTATTAGAAACCAATTTCGTAAGATCATCAACTTTTTCACTCAAAAAAGAAATTTCTTCAACCGAATTAACCTTTCTACTAGTAGGAGCTCTTTCGATATGCCATTGCGAATTATTTGCCATGATATTATCAAGAAATTTGGTGGCTCCACACAAAGTAATTTCCATAAATATACCATCTGCGGTGGAATCTAAAAGACTACGAGAAACAAAATTCAACCCCGCATAAAATTTTTGTATGATGATCCAAAGATTTTACCCATGAGTTGGGCAATTCCTTAGCATCATTTTCATCCTTTCCGGAGATTGTGCAACATGCTCATGTTCAATTTGCTTGAAATTCATGATCTGGGTTCGAAGGGAAATAATTTTTGCGGGCGGAAAATACTTAGTGATAAAACAATCTTTGCACTTATTCCAAGAATCGATACTATTGCAAGGCAAAGAACAGAACAAAATTTCTGCAGAATCACTCAAAGAAAACGGAAATAATTTCATCTTCAGAACATCATTGTCCACATCTTTTTTCCTTTGCATATCGCATAATTCCACGAAGGTATTAAGATGGGACGCGACATCCTCATTAGGAGTACCAGAAAATTGATCTTTCATAACAAGATTCAGCAAAGCAGTATTAATATCACAAGACTCCGCACTAGTGGCGGGAGGAGCAATCAGAGTGCCGATAAAATTATTGTTGTTGGTATTTGAGAAATCACACAACTTGGTGTTCTCTTGAGTCATGATGACTACGCAACAAGATTGCACTCAGAAATAGATCCGACAAAAAAAGGGCGAACAGAAAAAGAGGGGCGAATAAAACGACAATTTTTTGTGAAGTGGGGGAGAGGAAAACGAGAGGCAAATCGCAAATAATGTAAATTGTGAGTAGATGAGATTTTTGATTAGGAACCTGGTATATGTTGAAGATGCTCCCCGACAATGGCGCCAGAAATTCCTTTCGATGCGGCTTGAAGCTACGTCGGTATTTCACCAAAGAGGAAGGGATGATGCAGCATAGTGGCGGTAGGTATTTCCCTTAGTTATGAGATCAATGTTATCAAACCAGTAGGAGAACCAAGCAACACAACGTAAATAGCACCTGCACACAAATAACAACTACTCGCAACCCGACATGTAAAAGGGGCTGTCAATCCCTTTCGGGTAGCAGCGCCTCAAGATAGGCAAACAGACGTGAGATAAATTGTAGTAGATTGATAGATCGAATGCCAAATAAAATAAATAACAATAAAACACAACAAGGTATTTTTGTATTTCTGGTTTAATACATCTGAAAATAAAAGCAAAGGAAAATAGATCGCAAAGGCAAATAATATGAGAAAGAGGCCCGGGGGCCGTAGGTTTCACTAGTGGCTTCTCTCGAGAAAAATAACAAACGGTGGGTGAACAAATTATTGTTTGGCAATTGATAGAACTTCAAATACTCATGACGATATCCAAGCAATGATCATTATATAGGCATCATGTGACACCCCGATAGTTAAGCGACAGTAAACCCTTGCTAATCATGCAATGCCATCATAATTAAACCTTTTCTAAACCTCATTTTTTCCAAATTGAGATCAAATTCAAATTTAAAAAAAACAAGTCAAAAATAATTTCATAAAACAGTGAATTAAAAATGTTCAAAAGGTTGTCAATATTCACTAACAAATTAACAAACATCAAACAACATTTGGGGAATGTTTATATGCCTCTAAGATAATTAAAACAGGAACAAACAACATTTAAATTAACCTTTTAAAAGTAAACAAATATTAATCCTTTTCAAAATAACTTACAGCTTCATGTGCAACTCAATTATATGACCCAAAATTTATGTGGCAAATTTCATGTTCACCAAAATTTCATTTGCTACCTAAACTAAAGACAAAACAGAGGAGAAATAAATAAACATAAAAGAAATAAAAGGAGAAATAGAAAATACCTACAAGCTATTATGCAACTGGGCCTAAGTTGCACAGTGCGCCCAGCCCACCTAAACCCCCCTCATCCTTAACCCCCCTCTCTCTCCCCGTGCGTGTCACCACCGCACACCGTCATCGCCGCTGCGACTGTGCGATGCTTGCCACGGCGATGCTATAGGGCATCGCGGAGGGGATAAGGGCGTCGCCCCGAGCCCCAGGCGAAAACCTAGCGCCATTCCCCCTTCCCTTGCGCCGCTTCTTCCACCTCGCCCGCGGCCGAACCACGTCGCCATGGCCGACCTCATCCTCGTGGCCACTGCCCTCCCCGCCGCCTCAGACTATGCCGGGAGCACCACCTCCGCCGTCTTCGTCGACTACTTGGACGCGTCGGAGCTCGGGACCCCTACCTCGCGCAGATCGAGCCGTTCCCCTCCCCGGATCGCCATCGCCTGCCGTCGCCGGAGCGTCATCCTCATCCTCCTCTCCGACTCGCATCAACGAGCCTCGCCGCCCGTACCCCTGCATCATACAGTGAGGGCCACGCCCTCCCCTCTCTCCCCTGTCCTGCACATGCTAGGGCGCCGTCCCCGACCGCGCTCGCCGCGCCCTCCCCGTCGTCCGCATGGGCCGCGACCACGCGCCATCGTGGACCTGCTACTGCTCACCCCGCGCCTCCCTTTGCTTTCCCCCGCTCCCCTGCCTTTCCTGCTGCTCTGCCGAGCACTGCTCGCTACCCGCACCAGTGCTGCTCGCTTGCGCCTTTCGGCCGCAGCTGCGCCCGGCCACGCCCGTAGACCTAGACGTCGCTGCTCCGGGCACCAACCGCACCCACTGACCCCATCTACTCGACTCGCGCCGTCGCCCTCTCCCCGTAGCCGCTCTCGGCTTGACCAAATGGTCGACGGAGCCGCGAGTCCGGCGAGCCGCCCGTCGCCTCTGTACGCCTCCGCCGGCGCGCGCTGGTTAAAACCAGTTGGTGGGCCCGGCCCTGTTAATTAGGCACTAACCTAACCCCCCACCTAATCCCCCACTGACTAGTGGGCCCTTTTGATAAACTAGCTAATTAAAATTGATGTTAATAAAACAACCAATGACACCTGGGCCCCACCCCCTGTTTGACCGGTCAGCATTGACCTTTGACTTGCTGACTGTGCATGCTGACTCAGCCTCTGGACCCCACCTGTCATACTCAGTAGCTAGCTGCTGCTAGGTATAAAAGAATATTCCATAATTTATTATTTCGAATTAAATTAAATGCAGAAATTCTAGAATTTATTTAAATCTTTGAAAAATCATATAAAATAATCCGTAACTCGAATGAAAATACTTTGTACATGAAAGTTGCTCAAAACGACGAGACGAATCCGGATACGCAGCCCGTTCCTCCGCCACACGTCCCGAACATAGCAAACACGCAACTTTCCCCCTCCAGTTCACCGGTCCGAAAACACGAAACACCGGGGATACTTTCCCGGATGTTTCCCCCTTCACCGGTATCACCTCCTACTGCGTTAGGTCACCCCTAGCACCGCGTATCACCATGTTATGCCTTGCGATGCTTTGATTGCACTGTTATTTATTGTATTCCCCTTCGTTACTTTTTTCCGGTAGACCCCGAGACCGCTGTCGGTACCCCTGTTGTCGACTATAGTGTTCACGACCCTTCTTGCCAGAGCAACCAGGCAAGCCCCCCCTTGATCACCAGATATCGCCTATTCTTCTCTATACTGCTTGGATTAGAGTAGTGTAGCATGTTACTGCTTTCAGTTAATCCTATACTGCTGCATAGCCCTGTCCTTGCTACTACTGTTGTTACCTTTACCTGTTATCCTACTTCTTAGTATAGGATGCTAGTGTTCCATCAATGGCCCTACACTCTTGTCCGTCTGCCATGCTATACTACTGGGCCGTGATCACTTCAGGAGGTGATCACGGGCATATACTATATAATTTACACTGTTACATTACCTGTTATACTGTTCGTAGATGGGGGATGAAGGGGCAGGTGGTTCCACCCAGGTAGTGGTGGGCCTGGGTTCCCGACGGCCCCTGACTGTTACTTGTGCCGGAGCAACATGGCAGGTTGAGACCACCTAGGAGAGAGGTGGTCCTGGCCCTGTTCGGCTTTCGCGGATACTTAACACGCTTAACGAGATCTTGGTATTTGATCTGAGTCTGGCTACTGGCCTATACGCACTAACCAACTACGTGGGAAAGTTATGGGCAATCGACGTCGTGGTATCAGCCGAAGCCTTCGTGACGTCAGCGACTGAGCGGCGCGCGCCGCATTTGACCGTAAGCTCGCGCTTGAATTAAGGGGGCTAGGTCTGCTTCCGGCCGCGTACACAACGTGCAGGTGTGCTAAGGGCGATGGGCCCAAACCCCTGTGCGCTTAGGTTTAGACCGGCGTGCTGACCTCTCTGTTGTGCCTAGGTGGGGCTGCGACGTGTTGTTCTTCCGAGGCCGGGCATGACCCAGGAAAGTGTGTCCGGCCAAATGGGATCAGGCGTGTTGGGTTATGTGGTGCACCCCTGCAAGGAAGTTAATCTATTCGAATAGCCGTGATCTTCGGTAACAGGACGACTTGGAGTTGTACCTAGACCTTATGACAACTAGAACCGGATACTTAATAAAACACACCCTTCCAAGTGCCAGATACAACCCGGTGATCGCTCTCTTAGAGGGCATCGAGGAGGGGATCGCCGGGTAGGATTATGCTATGCGATTCTACTTGGCGGACTTCAGTCTACTCTCTTCTATATGCTGCAAGACGGAGGCTTCCAGAAGCGTAGTCTTCGACAAGATTAGCAATCCCCTTCTTATTATGGCATTCTGCAATTCAGTCCACTGATATGGCCCTTTGCACATATACCCATGCATATGTAGTATAGCTTCTTGCTTGCGAGTACTTTGGATGAGTACTCACGGTTGTTTTGTTCCCCCCTTTCCCCTTTCCTTTACCTGATTGTTGCGACCAGACGATGGAGTCCAGGAGCCAGATGCCACTGTTGGCGACGTCTCCTACTACACCGGAGGTGCCTACTACTACGTGCAACCCGCTGATGAGGACCAGGAATAGTTAGGAGGATCCCAGGCAGGAGGCCTGCTCCTCTTTCGATCTGTATCCCAGTTTGTGCTAGCCTTCTTAAGGCAAACTTGTTTAACTTATGTCTGTACTCAGATATTGTTGCTTCCGCTGACTCGTCTATGATCAAGCACTTGTATTCGAGCCCTCGAGGCCCCTGGCTTGTAATATGATGCTTATATGACTTATTTTATTTGTAGAGTTGTGTTGTGATATCTTCCCATGAGTCCCTGATCTTGATCGTACACGTTTGCGTGTATGATTAGTGTAAGATTGAATCGGGGGCATCACAAGTTGGTATCAGAGCCGACTGCCTGTAGGAATCCCCCTTCCGAACTGCTTGGCCGAAGTTGAGTCTAGACATTGAAAAACTTTTAATAACATGGATGTGCGGCTTACGGGCCCACATCGCCATTGGGTGGTATTACGATCTTTTATTCCTCGATCTATACTCCGGGACTCTGATCTCTCTTCTATTCGGGTTAAATGATTTTACTAATGCAGACTCTAGGTTCTCGTAACTACTTCCTCCTGGATAACCCCTTACTCCAGATGATTACTTGGTCCACCGAAGGATTTCGAAGATACTCTCCGATGTTCTCTCGAGACTTTGAGCCTGTAGCTTTTGCAATTCCCTACCATCGAAATATCCCTATGGATAATTACATACACTTGTCATTCTTACTTTTATTCCCAGTTGATCTTGTTATAACAAGATACTCTGAAATCCCCTCTATTGTTACGAAAGTATTTTGTGCCTACTGCCTTGCAGTTCCTTGCCACCTGAATACCCCTACAGATAATTTCTCGCCCTTATCGAGTATCCGCTCATCCCCAGTTGTTCATGTGTTTCACGATTGTCTTCGACATACTATTCGATCCTCCAAAATTTCTCAGTAGCTTATTGCTCTGCAATACTTGTCTGCTTGTATTATGGATGCTTTCCATATGTCTGGCAATATTCGTTAGTATCCTTAGACACCGTGATTTTGATCCTATTGATTCAACATGAGTGCGAATGCACGCAATCGTCAGTTGATCCTTTTAAATTATCTTTACGGCTCAGACGTCATTTTAAAGATGAGCTGGATCTCGGCCAATCAAATTGTCGTCGATTGTGCCCCTAAGTCTATTCAACTTATCAATCATTGATCAGAGCGTCTGCTTCTGATCCTTCGATTTGGAATCATAATTCTTTTGCATTTAATCTTCGAATTATTCAGATGATTCCATAACCTGTTGCCTTTGCATTCTTTCTTCTTCTGGTTGAGTACGGATGCTCATATCAAATCCCTTATGGGCCACCAGATCCTTTGTTGAATGATATCCGACAACGTCCTTCATATTCAATAACCTTGTGAGCCTTTCCTTGGATACATAATGCCTTTGGTAAATTGTATCCTCTGCTTTCTCAACCATGCTTTGCTTTCGAGCTTGAGTTATTTACTTCTGCAATTTGTGGTATATGTTCCTAAGATGCCCCGATGGGTTGAACCAACGCCTTCCCTAATCTATGTGAACCCAAAATATTTCACGGGCCATACTTATTTGGTATTGCACCAGGTAAAACTTTCAACAACTAATGTCATTTTTGAAATACGAGGAGGTGAATGGAAGGTTATGCATTGAGGAAGTGAGAGTCGACCTTGAACCCTGTGTTCATGCCCATGGACACGATGTATACCTGATCATGGAAGCTTCTCTTAAAATAATTATCCCCTTGTTATAAGATCATCTTGTATCTGTGGACGTGGTTCCGACCATGTTTCTCCTTGATTCAATTTCTCGTGCAAGTTTGATCACTTGTCTTCTGCAAAGCAATACTCTATTCCAAACTCTACTTTGATCTGTCGTCGAGTGTTACCCCCTGGTATCTCGAGATTATCATGGAACTGCATAACTTTTTATGAGTTCTTCATCAAGTGCTACATTCTCACTGATTCCAATTTTTCACGGGCTCTGAGTTATTAAATACTCAAAGACACTGATAACTTACTTGAGTCCGCACCACGATTAAACAACTCTTGGTAACCTTCATTACTTACGAGTTTGAACTCGATCATGTCATTCCTAGCCTGCTCGGCTATATCATTATCGTGCTAAATTTTAACTGTGCTACCTGGTCCTTATTCCCGAAGCACAACTCTTGACGACGAGCTAAGCTTACGTCGAATTCCTCGTCTTATCGGTCCACCTCGAACAACATGCTTGGTTCCAAGTTGGTGATGTGTCCGTGGATCCAATAATCTTCTGTTGCATTAGTACTTTTGCTTGTTGTACTCACTGTTCGATTGCTTCTTCGTGGAGTCTCTCGACAAAATTTGCCGCGATCGTCAACGACATTTTGTCAACAACATTTTCATTCCTTCCAGGATATCAATCGAATTCATGATGGTAAGTGTCATGCTTGTCCCTTGGTAACTTGAGTTACCATCGACAACATCCTTACCTTCCTTTCATCACAAACTTGTTCTTGTTTTGGATGCAACTTGCTATCCAGCTTGTATAATGATCTACCTTGAAGTATTACTGCCTTTTGTCAAGGATGTTGTGGGAGTTTCACCACTTCTTAAGAAGTTCTTGATGCAGTGATGCTTCTCGCCATCACCATTCTTTTCTTGGCCCCCATGTTGAGTGAACTCCGTTGTGAGAATTTAATATCTCTAGCAACCCTATTGCTTCAGAGTTAGTGGACAATAATTCCAATTTGGGTGCTGGTTGCTAAATCGCCATTCTGACGTTGGTCGTGCAACCCGGCCCGTATTTCAAGTGCACCTTTGAACCAATGTTTAACTGTGGATGTTTTTCCTCGAACATACATCATTACAACCTTTGGTCTGACAAATGTTATCTCGATGTTCACATAATTGTGGAAATCTCGATGGATTGTCGCTGAGTCCATCAGCCACCCCCCTCGTCCTCTCCTTGGTTTAATGATGATGAACCCTTGTCTCGGTACTCGCTTCCTTGGTTCAATTCCCGAGAATCTTACAATGTCGTCGCAACAGTTTGGGTTGCACCTTTTCCTCTCAGGCATCCCGAGTCTGAGTTATCCTGACACCAATCAGATCTAAATCTCGATCAGATATGATGGTTGGCACATATTTCCAAAAGTGATAACATTGGTCTCTACATAACTCGGTAAGGTGGTGTCTTTGCTTAGCACCCCTAACTAGAAGACCTATTGTTATAATTTTCCTTTTAGCAATGCTATCCATTCTTCCATCAGGAACTAGTAAGACTTATTCTACAAGCTGTTCCTGATGGATCCTTTGAGTATCCAAAGTCTGATCTTTACCCAGTGACCATGTCAATGCTATCTCGAAGCATGTCTGTGGTGCTCCGATTTTCAACAAGAACATTTGAAGCCTAATGCTAAATGTTACTTGCTCAATTATCCAAACACTGTTGCATGGGAAATGTCATGAAAATTCTCTCCCCTTTCCTAAAGAGTTTTCTACATTACATCCTGCCAAGGATATCATGCTCTGCTTGTCCTTGGGAAGGATATCCCCATGAAATATGTGTTTAAACATATTTTCCCTTCCATTGGTTGGTTTAACGTTTCTTGTGATCTATATGATCTAAGCAGTAATATTCTCCTGCTTATGTAAACACCTTGGTGTATAACTCTATCAGTAAGACCCTGTTACTATTGTTGATGACATTCTGGTATACACCGATGGACGAGAACTTTGCCTAATGGTCCGCCTCGTTCAACGAGCAGGAAAATGGTTCTCTTTGTCCCTCGCCCTTAGTACCAATGATGCTACCAACATAACTGACCGGTTATTCACTGACATGCCTTGCTATCATGACCGTGCAAGATATCACTTCTCCTATTAAAAAACACACATGGTGGGCCCATAACCCACAGTTCCACAGGATCGAAACCTGAGTCTCCTGTACACCCCCTATTCCCAAAGATACTCCTCGCGCGTGTCCTCATAGGTAATACCCGGGCCACCATCCGAGAAATCGTCAATTTTGGTATCAGACGCAATACTTAATCTCGTTGCTCTAGACCCCTATCACACTTTGTTTCAGACATCGAACGATTGCCTATCCGTTTGAAACTTCTCATGGTACCTTCTTACTTTGCTCTCGATAATTTCTTAAGTTTCAACTCGAGAGTTACTTTCCGCCACCTTCCCTAATATGTCTACTAGATAAGCAACCTTGTAGAGGTCTGTCCTTTTGAAGCTGCCCCTTACCCTTTTTTGTAAGTACGATGGAGATCCCGAAGGAAGGACGACAACTTCATCATGATGATCTGAATCGGAGAAATGAAGACATCAATGTAAGGGTCAACCTCTTTGAGAAGAGCAAGCAAGACCAAAAAGATCCGTTAGAATTTCGTAACCAGAACATTCATCCTTGTCATACCTCTTAAATCTCGGGACAAGATTTCTTGTAGTGGAGGAGATTTGTGACACCCCCATAGTTAAGCTACAGTAAACCCTTGCTAATCATGCAATGCCATCATAATTAAACCTTTTCTAAACCTCATTTTTTCAAATTGAGATCAAATTCAAATTAAAAAAAACAAGTCAAAAATAATTTCATAAAACAGTGAATTAAAAATGTTCAAAAGGTTGTAAGTATTCACTAACAAATTAACAAACATCAAACAACATTTGGGGAATGTTTATATGCCTCTAAGATAATTAAAACAGGAACAAACAACATTTAAATTAACCTTTTAAAACTAAACAAATATTAATCCTTTTCAAAATAACTTACAGCTTTGTGTGCAACTCAATTATATGACCCAAGATTTATGTGGCAAATTTCATGTTCACCAAAATTTCATTTTCTACCTAAACTAAAGACCAAAAAAGAGGAGAAATAAATAAACATAAAAGAAATAAAAGGAGAAATAGAAAATACCTACAAGCTATTATGCAACTGGGCCTAAGTTGCACAGTGCGCCCAGCCCACCTAAACCCCCCTCATCCTTAACCCCCCTCTCTCTCTCCCCGTGCGTGTCACCACCGCACGCCGTCATCGCCGCTGCGACCGTGCGATGCTCGCCACGACGATGCTACAGGGCGTCGTGGTGGGGATAAGGGCGTCGCCCCGAGCCCCAGGCGAAACCCTAGCGCCATTCCCCCTTCCCTTGCGCTGCTTCTTCCACCTCGCCCGCAGCCGAACCACGTCGCCATGGCCGACCTCATCCTCGTGGCCACTTCCCTCCCCGCCACCTCAGACTGTGCCGGGAGCACCGCCTCCGCCATCTTCGTCGACTACTTGGACGCATCGGAGCTCGGGACCCCTGCCTCACGCGGATCGAGCCGTTCCCCTCCCCGGGTCGCCATCGCCTGCCTTCGCCGGAGCGTCGTGCTCATCCTCCTCTCCGAATCGCATCAACGAGCCTCGCCGCCCGTACCCCTGCATCGTACGGTGAGGGCCACGCCCTCCCCTTTCTCCCCTGTCCCGCACACGCTAGGGCGCCGTCCCCGACCGCGCTCGCCGCACCCTCCCCGTCGTCCGCTCACGCACGTCACGGGCCGCGACCACGCGCCGTCGTGGACCTGCTGCTGCTCACCCCGCGCCTCACTTTGCTTCCCCCCGATTCCCCTGCCTTTCCTGCTGCTCTGCCGAGCGCTGCTCGCTACCCGCGCCGGTGCTGCTCGCTTGCGCCTTTCGGCCGCAGCTGCGCCCGGCCACGCCCGTAGACCTAGTCGTCGCTGCTCCGGGCACCAACCGCACACACTGACCCCCTCTACTCGACTCGCGCCGTTGCCCTCTCCCCGTAGCCGCTCTTGGCTTGACCAAATGATCGCCGGAGCCGCGAGTCCGGCGAGCCCCCCGTCGCCTCTGTACGCCTCCGCCGGCGCGCGCTGGTTAAAACCAGCTGGTGGGCCCGGCCCTATTAATTAGGCACTAACCTAACCCCCCACCTAATCCCCCACTGACTAGTGGGCCCTTTTGATAAACTAGCTAATTAAAATTGCTGTTAATAAAACAACCAATGACACCTGGGCCCCACCCCCTGTTTGACTGGTCAGCGCTGACCTTTGACTTGCTGACTGTGCATGCTGACTCAGCCTCTGGACCCCACCTGTCATACTTAGTAGCTAGCTGCTGCTAGGTATAAAAGAATATTCCACAGTTTATTATTTCGAATTAAATTAAATGCGGAAATTCTAGAATTTATTTAAATCTTTGAAAAATCATATAAAATAATCCGTAACTCGAATGATAATACTTTGTACATGAAAGTTGCTTAGAACGACGAGACGAATCCAGATACGCAACCCGTTCATCCGCCACACATCCCTAACATAGCAAACACGCAACTTTCCCCCTCCAGTTCACCGGTCCGAAAACACGAAACAACGGGGATACTTTCCCGGATGTTTTCCCCCTTCACCGGTATCACCTCCTACTGCGTTAGGTCACCCCTAGCACCGCGTATCACCATGTTATGCCTTGTGATGCTTTGATTGCACTGTTATTTATTGTGTTCCCCTTCGTTACTTCTTTCCGGTAGACCCCGAGACCGCTGCCGGTACCCCTGTTGTCGACTACAGTGTTGACGACCCTTCTTGCCAGAGCAACCAGGCAAGCCCCCCCTTGATCACCAGATATCGCCTATTCTTCTCTATACTGTTTCCATTAGAGTAGCGTAGCATGTTACTGCTATCAGTTAATCCTATACTGCTGGATAGCCTGTCCTTGCTACTACTGTTGTTACCTTTACCTGTTATCCTACTTCTTAGTATAGGATGCTAGTGTTCCATCAATGTCCCTACACTCTTGTCCGTCTGCCATGCTATACTACTGGGCCGTGATCACTTCGGGAGGTGATCACGGGCATATACTATATAATTTACACTGTTACATTACCTGTGATACTGTTTGGAGATGGGGGCTGAAGGGGCAGGTGGTTCCACCCAGGTAGTGGTGGGCCTGGGTTACCGACGGCCCCCGATTGTTACTTGTGGTGGAGCGACACGACAGGTTGAGACCACTAGGAGAGAGGTGGGCCTGGCCCTGTTCGGCGTTCGCGGATACTTAACACGCTTAACGAGATCTTGGTATTTGATCTGAGTCTGGCTACTGGCCTATACGCACTAACCAACTACGTGGGAAAGTTATGGGCACTCGACGTCGTGGTATCAGCCGAAGCCTTCGTGACGTCAGCGACTGAGCGGCGCGCGCCGCATTGGACCATAAGCTCGCGCTTGTATTAAGGGGGCTAGGTCTGCTTCCGGCCGCGTATGCAACATGCAGGTGTGTTAAGGGCGATGGGCCCAGACCCCTGTGCGCTTAGGTTTAGACCAGCGTGCTGACCTCTCTGTTGTGCCTAGGTGGGCTGCAACGTGTTGATCTTCCGAGGCCGGGCATGACCCAGGAAAGTGTGTCCGGCCAAATGGGATCAGGCGTGTTGGGTTATGTGGTGCACCCCTGCAGGGAAGTTAATCTATTCGAATAGTCGTGGTCTTCGGTAACAGGACGACTTGGAGTTGTACCTTGACCTTATGACAACTAGAACCGGATACTTAATCAAACACATCCTTCCAAGTGCTAGATACAACCCGGTGATCGCTCTCTAACAGGGCATTGAGGAGTGGATCGCCGGGTAGGATTATGCTATGCGATGCTACATGGAGACTTCAGTCTACTCTCTTCTATATGCTGCAAGACGGAGGCTGCCAGAAGCGTAGTCTTCGACAGGATTATTTATCCCCCTCTTATTCTGGCATTCTGCAGTTCAGTCCACTGATATGGCCCTTTACACATATACCCATGCATATGTAGTGTAGCTCCTTGCTTGCGAGTACTTTGGATGAGTACTCACGGTTGCTTTGTTCCCCCTTTTCCCCTTTACTTTACCCGATTGCTGCGACCAGACGATGGAGTGTAGGAGCCAGATGCCACTGTTGACGACGTCTCCTACTACACCGGAGGTGCCTACTACTACGTGCATCCCGCTGATGATGAGCAGGAGTAGTTAGGAGGATCCCAGGCAGGAGGCCTGCTCCTCTTTCGATCTGTATCCCAGTTTGTGCTAGCTTTCTTAAGGCAAACTTGTTTAACTTATGTCTGTACTCAGATATTGTTGCTTCCGCTAACTCGTCTATGATCGAGCACTTGTATTCGAGCCCTCGAGGCCCCTGGCTTGTAATATGATGCTTGTATGACTTATTTTATTTGTAGAGTTGTGTTGTGATATCTTCCCGTGAGTCCCTGATCTTGATCGTACACGTTTGTGTGTATGGTTAGTGTATGATTGAATCAGGGGCGTCACACATCACGTCCAAGATTAGTAGACCGACTCCTACCTGCTTCTACTACTATTACTCCACACATCGACCGCTATCCAGCATGCATCTAGTGTATTGAGTTCATGGAGAAACAGAGTAATGCAATAAGAACGATGACATGATGTAGACAAGATATATCTATGTAGAGATAGACCCCATCATTTTATCCTTAGTAGCGATGATACATACGTGTTGGTTCCCCTTCTGTCACTGGGATCAAGCACCGTAAGTTCGAACCCACTACAAAGCACCTCTTCCCATTGCAACATAAATAGATCAAGTTGGCCAAACAAAACCCAAATATCGGAGAAGAAATACAAGGCTATAAGCAATCATGCATAAAAGAGATCAAAGAAACTCAAAGAAATTTCATGGATATAAAAAAGATAGATCTGATCATAAACTCAAAGTTCATCTGATCCTAACAAACACACCGCAAAAAGAGTTACATCACATGGATCTCCAAGAGACCATTGTATGGAGAATCAAACGAGAGATAGGAAGCCATCTAGCTACTAACTACGGACCCGAAAGTCTACAAAGAACTACTCATGCATCATCGGAGAGGCACCAATGGAAGTGGTGAACCCCTCCTGATGGTGTCTAGATTGGATCTGGTGGTTCTGGACTCTACGGTGGCTGGAATTGATTTTCGTCGACTCCCCTAGGGTTTCTGGAATATTGGGGTTTTTATAGAGCAAAGAGGCGGTCCGGGGGGCACCTGAGGTGGGCACAACCCACCAGGGCTCGCCTGGGCCTCCTGGCGCGCCCTGGTGGGTTGTCTCCCCTCGGAGCACCCCAGGCGCAGCCTTGGCCCATTGGGTGTCTTCTGTGCCAAAAAATCTCCTTAAAGTTTTGTTGCATTTGGACTCCGTTTGGTATTGATTTCCTGTGATGTAAAAAACATGCAGAAAACAACAACTGGCACTTGGCACTATGTTAATAGGTTACTACCAAAAAATGATATAAAATGAATATAAATTGATTATAAAACATCCAAGATTGATAATATAACAACATGGATCAATCAAAAACTATAGATGCGTTGGAGACGTATCACCCTACCACCCACCGTAACCGGGAACTCCCCAAAATTTTCCTCGCCCTTGCTTCTACCATGGTTTTTTCCGTCATGGACGGCCCAAAGAATGTCATGCAGCCGCGTCTCCGGCCCGCCCAGGACGAAAAGCCCATTATTAATGATTTTGGTCATAGAAGTAGGAGCCCACCACATCTATGATGATACCGGCTTTTGTCACAATTATCATCATAAGCATGACAAAAAAATTCGTTCGACCGAAAATGTCACGGATGTGTCTTTTTTTGTAGTGTTTGTGCGGTTGAGACTCAACCGTTTAGCAAAGATAGTGCCTAAACTGAAATTTTTATCATGAAGTAAAGCATGGCGCAAGATGGCAAGGACAGGAGCACTAAGGCCTTCACTCTCCCCACGACCAATTAAACATCTCCCAGCAAATAATGAGTAGTAGCGTAAAACATGAAAATGTAAACTAGCCACTCTCGCCTCCGACACCCTTCTCCTTTCCCTTACGGTGACTTCATCAATAAAATCTTCCACATCACTAGGACGTGGTTCCTCGATCTTACCCTCATAAGGTAATTTACAAACCTCACAAAAGGCATAGAGCGTCATTTCCTTGTACTCATCATATAAGTAAAAATCTACCATGGGTGGTGATCTCCTAGCATGAAAATGAAAATTTTGCACGAAAGTATTTGTGATTAGGAGATACTAATCACACTGGTCGAGGGGGAAATCGGTGATGCCTGCATTCTCGGCCAAATAATAGAAATCATCATAAATTCTGGCCGCCTGTAAGAATGCACCACATGGCCTTTCACACGGCCGAATCTCCGCGGCACGAGGAAGAATATAATTGGGCCTCTCTTTCTCCTCATTTTCTTTTTCCTTTAAACCGCGGCTCGAGGAACCTCTCAATAGTCTCCTCATCATTTTCTTCCTCTTAAAATTTCTGAAAATTTTAGTGACTCAAAATAAAAGTGAACCAAACTCAGCAAGATTGATTGCAACTACTCCTACAAGTGTCTATAGGCTATATTATGCATCAAAACTACTTTGGACCATATAAATTTGACATGCAAGCTCAAGAACAAGGTCACCACAACAGCAAAAATTTGCAATAAATAGAACACTCGAATAAAAACTAATTGGACCATTGTAGGAGTCACATACCGAAGAACAATCCCCCAAAGCAGTTTTGTGAATGGAGCTTTGAGCAAGGAGATCGAAAATGGCTGCAAAATGAGCAAGAACACGAGTTTGAGCTGTGGAGTGATTTTTTATGGAGGAAGACAGAGGGGATGGTGCTGGAATAAGTGGAGGGGGCCACGTGGGGCCCACAAGGTCGGGGGCGTGCCCAGGAGGTAGGGCGCGCCCTCCACCCTTGTGGCCAGCTGGTGATGCCCCCTGGTGTGTGTTCAGTGCTAGAAATTCTAAAATATTCTATAAAAAATCATACTAAACTTTCAAGGCATTTCAAGAACTTTTATTTTCGGGACATTTTTTATTGGATGAATAATTTAGAAAACAGGCAGAAAAATACTATTTTGCTTTATTTAATCTAAATAACAGAAATTAAAATATGGGTACAGAGAGTTGTGCCTTCTAATTTCATCCATCTCATGCCCATCAAAAGGAATCCATTAACAAGGTTGATCAAGTCTTATTAATAAACTTCTTCCGACTAAAATGAAATCGAAGAATTTTCAAATAACACTAGGTTACCTCAACGGGGATATGCATGTCACCAATGATAAGAATATCATATTTCTTTCTGACAGTAGGAAGAGGGAATTCAAAACCTCACATAGTAATAGTTGAATTTTTTTCCGATAGAATTGATACTATGAACTTGAGGTTGCTTCTTCGGAAAGTGTACCGTATGCTCATTAAAGTTAACATGAAAAGTGACATTGCCTTTGTTGCAATCAATAACAGCCCCTGCAGTATTCAAAAAGGGTCTACCAAGGATGATCGACATACTGTCATCCTCGGGAATATCAAGAATAACAAAGTCTGTCAAGATAGTAACGTTGCAACCACAACGGCCACATTCTCACAAATACCGATGGGTATAGCAGTTTATTATCAGCCATTTGCGAAGAAATATTAGTAGGTGTCAACTTATTCAATTCAAGCCTACGATACAAAGAGAAAGGCATAACACGAACACCGGCTCCAAGATAACATAAAGCAGTTTTAACATAGTTTCTTTTAATGGAGCATGGTATAGTTGGTACTCCTGGATCTCCAAGTTTCTTTGGTATTCCACCCTTAAAAGTATAATTAGCAAGCATAGTGGAAATTTCAGCTTCTGGTATCTTTCTTCTATTTGTAACAACATCTTTCATATACTTAGCATAATGAGGCATTTTAAGCATATCAGTCAAACGCATATGCAAAAAGATAGGTCTAATCATTTCAGCAAAGCACTCAAAATCCTCATCATCCTTTTTCTTGGATGGTTTAGGAGGAAAGGGCATGGGTTTCTGGACACATGATTCTCATTCTCTACCATGTTTCCTAGCAACAAAGAGTCTCTTATCATAACATTGATTATTTGATTGTGGGTTATCAAGATCAACAACAGGTTCAGTCTCTACATCATTATCATAGCTAGGTTGAGCATCAACATGAACATCATTATTAACATTATCACTAGGTTCATGTTCATCACCAGATTGTGTCTCGGCATCAGAAATAGAAATATCATTGGGATTCTCAGATGTGTCTATAGCAGGTTCACTAGCATGCAAAGTCCTATAAGTTTTCTTTTTATTTTTATTACTAGGATTAGGTGCATCAGTATTAATTAACTCTCTGAGAATGTTGCTCAACTCTCTTAGGATGACCCTCGGGATGCTAAGGTTCCTGGGTCATTTTACCACCTCTAGTCATAACCCTGACAGCATTATCATTATTCTTACTATTCAACTCATTAAGCAAATCATCATGTGCCTTAAGTACTTGTTCTACTTGAGTTGTAACCATGGAAGCATGTTTACTAATAAGCTTTAAGATCATTAACTGTTCTACTCATATAATTACCCAAGTGATCAAGCATGTAAGCATTACGTTTCAATTGTCTACTAACACAAGCATTGAAATTTTCTTGTTTAACAATAAAACTATCAGACTCATCCAAGCATTGACTAGCAGACTTATTATGAGGAATGTCATCTTCAACAAATCTATGGAGAGAGTTTACCTCTACTACCTGTGTCGGGTCATCAAGACCATGTATTTCTTCAATAGGTGGTAAATTCTTAACATCTTCAGCTTTAATACCTTTTTCTATCATAGATTTCTTTGGCTTCTTCTTTGCCTCTTTTCTTCGGCGTTGGCATAGGAATTGGGTCAGGAAGAGTCCAGTCATTATCATTACTCACTATATTATTCAATAGCAATTCAGCTTGCTCAACAGTTCGTTCCCTGAAAACACAACCAACACAACTATCCAGGTGGTCTCTGCAAGCATCGGCTAGTCCATTATAAAAGATATCAAGTATTTCATTTTTCTTGAGAGGATGATCAGGCAAAGCATTAAGTAATTGGAGAACCATCCCCCAAGCTTGTGGGAGACTCTCTTCATCCATTTGCACAAAGTTAAATATTTCCCTCAAAGCAGCTTATTTCTTGTGAGCAGGGAAATATTTTTGAGAGAAGTAGTATATCATATCCTAGGGACTAAGCACACAACCAGGAGCAAGAGAATTAAACCATAACTTAGCATCACCCTTTAATGAGAAAGGAAACAACTTAAGAATATAGTAATAGCGAATTTTTCCTCATGAGCAAATAGCGCGGCTATATCGATCATTAAATTTAGTAAGATGTGCCACAACGGTTTCAGATTCATAACCACAGAAAGGATCAGATTCAACCAAAGTAATTAAGTTAGGATCGACAGAGAATTCATAATCCTTATCAGTAACAAAGATAGGTGAAGTAGCAAAATTAGGATCATATTTCATTCTAGCATTCAAAGACTTTTCATTCAGCTTAGCTAACAGTTTCTTAAGATCTTCTCTATCATTGCAAGCAAAGAAGTCTCTAGCAGTTTCTTCATCCATAACATAACCCTCAGGTACAACAGGCAATTCATATCTAGGGGGAGAATCATAATCTTCAGTTTCAAGAATATCATCAGTTTCAGTAATTTCATTCTCTCTAACACTAGCATGTTGTTCATCAAGAAATTCACCTAGTGTCGGTGGGAAACGACACCTATGGGATCACGAGAATCCCTTTCTGCGGTTGTGGGGTGCGGGGCTCGTGAGAAGAGCGGATCGAGCAGGTAATACATGATTCCTTTACCCAGGTTCGGGCCACGAAGATGCGTAAAACCCTACTCCTGCTTTGGTGGATTATATGTTTGTGTTCTTGAGCTAGCTATGGGGCATGAGGAGCTCCAAAAAGCCGAATCCTCTTCCTGGTCGCCTGGGGCCTCCTTTTATAGGGAAAGGGGCTGCCACAGTGGCACACAGGAGGTGGAAAGGGTACCGTGATGCGAGGTTATCCCTCGCATTACATGACAAGGTGCATTTAATGCGCCTTGCTTAGGTGTCCTTGCTTTATCGGGGGCGGGGGAGAGCCCTGTCTCGTCCGTCGCCGCTCTCTCTCGCGTCGACACGCGCCCTGGCCAGCGGTGCCTGCGATGCCATGTAGGCGGGCAGGCAGCTGAGGTGGCGCAGCGGTGGGTCTCCACGAGGATCTGCATGCCGCCACGCAGGTGCCTGCCCAGCAGGTTGGGTCGGCAGCTGCATGTGAACGGTGGTGGAGGTGTGACTGGCGCGGGTCCGATGGTGGCCCCGTGGGTGTCCTTGGCAAGGGCCTTGCCGGGGGGCTTGTCGGGGTCCCGACAAGGGTCTTGCCGTGGCGCCTGCTGTCATCCCCGGCAAGGCTCTTGCCGGGGGCTTTGTGGTTCTCCTTGGCTAGGATCCCGCCAAGGACCATCATCTTCTAAAGTGTGCATCCGATCTAGAATGTCTTCACAAAGATCTGCATACCACCACGGGGATGACTCCCGAATCCTTGCCCCATGGGGGCAGTGGACTCAAGGGTGACCCACTCCGTAGGTGTGGGGCGAGCTGCCACGGCAAGGGTCTTGCCGGGTTGGCAAAAACCGCCTCCCGGCAAGGATCTTGCCGGGGGGGCCCGCTTCGTCCCCTTTTCTCTTTGTGGCCTTGGTCTTGGTGTCGTTCTGCTCCTCTTTGGCTTCGGCCTTACCTTGGTTCTACCTCCCTTGCCGGGCTTGGTGCGGCAGCGCCCGTGGCTCAGACTGCCCGTGCACAGTCATAGGGGTGCAAAAAGTGTACCCCTCTTTTTGTACATCGGCCCCGGTCTCCTGCGCCATTCACGTCCTTATTGGTGGAACGGGGCGGTCGAGCACCCACCTTGCTCCTTTATAAAGAGCGGGGGGGGGGGGGGGTCGGTGCCCTGCATTCCTCCATCTCATTTCTTCAGCTTCTGCTCCCCTCCCTCTCATTCGCCATGGAGAAAGGGAACCCTGGTCCTTCGACGGTGGCGACGAGGGTCGCCGCTCGACAACGCGTCCCTCCTCCTCCTGCACCTACGGTGGCAGAGCCAGCCGTGAGGGGAAGGGGGAGAGGGCGAGGCCGTGGGCGAGGTCGAGGCGCTCGGGGAAGAGGAGGACGGGGCGGCGCGCCGGCTTCGCCTCCACCAGCATTTCCTCTCCCCATGGAGGGCCACGTTGGAGACGACCCTTGTGAGTTCTTCGTCAGGCTGCGGCGGCTTTCTCGCCGTCATCTTCGTATCCCGACTCCATTCGCGAGCGAGATGGAGCTGGACCCGCCCGAGACACTGAGGCTGCACATGAGGGGTTGCGGTATCATCGGTACGCGAGTCCGCGTCAACTTCCCAGCCCCTAATGTGATGTATCTTGGTCGAGGGTGGAAGACGTTCGCCCGTATCTTGGTCGAGGGCGGTCTCCTCTCCGTCAAGGTCTTCGGGTGCTTCGGGACTCGGGCACGGTGCTACGTGGAGAGCTCTTCTGATAGCGAAGACTCCTCCTCGAGCGGGAGTGACGAGGAGGACAGCGCCAGCGACGACGAGGGTAGTGGGCGGCAGGATGACTGGTCCGACTAGGTGTCGGGCGCCGCTCCATGCGGCACCGGCGACCCCATCATCCTTGTCGCCGGCTCCTTGAACTTCTCGGGGTCGTCTCCTTGGGCGGCTGGCGTTGGGAGGCTGCGGAAGAGGAGGACGGCGGGCGGCAAGGCCGTCAACTTGGAGTACGTGGGCACGACGTCTTCGACGCGTGCTGACGTCCTGCTGCCTCGTCTTCGAGCTCTGCCTCCAGCGCTGCCATCACCATCCAGCCTTTGGACGACCACCGAGATGTTCTCTTGGTGTCTTCTGCCACCTGTAGCTCGTCTAGGTGCCCCTTTTGCCCTTTTCGCCTTCTTGACCTGCCTCCTGAAGAGAGGGACAAGAAAGGGATTACGGGCACCTTATCTCTTTTTAGTTTGTAAGCCTTTGGGCCTTAGCTGAATTTAAAGCTTGTAATCCCATCACTCATGTTTTTCATTCTCCATGAAGTGTACTCGAGTGGAATGTTTTTTAATGAAAAAGGGGATGCTTGCCGGGTCACTTGTCTTGCGGGTGGAACCCACATCAAGGGGCAAATCCTTGATATATTTAAGATACACACTTCCTTGCTCGGCAGCAGGCCCTGCCGTCTTCCCACGTCGTTCGACCTTTCTCACGCTTTCGGCGGAGGCAGGGATGAGGTGGTTTCAGGCTCCTCGTTTCGTCCCTTCGTTTCCGCGACTACGACCAAACCTGGCCCCAGGAACGAGCCCTAGGACCTAGAGTTAGGGGAGCATGGTAGCTTTAGGAAGAAACGAGGTTTCGCATACCTCAGTCCATAAGAGAATGCATGATAAGGGATGAAGAACTTATCTGAGACTGCAGCCCCCGACAACTCTAGTTCGCCGTGGGTGAATCTTTGTACTTACAGCCCCCGGCAACACTGGCTTGCCGGGGTCCAGATGCTGGTCTGTCCTTCTTCCCCCTTTTTTTCATCCTCAAGTGATCCGACAAGGATATCCGAGCCCTGCGAATCAAAGGAGACAAAAGAACGGCAAAGAGACGCACACCCGACCTCTAAGCTAGGGGTTAGCCGCCGCTAAGCACTGTCAACCCTAACCAAGGAAGAGACTCGATCTAGCATGCATGCTATAACTTAGGGCGCCAGCGCTTCATTTATGCTCAGGGTCTGCGCCTGGCTTTGTACAAAGGGTTACATGCATCATCGGCAATGCATGTACAAAAGGTGGCTTGCCAGGAGGCCCGACAAGCCGCGCCTTATGGGTAAAACTTGCGAAGAAGCTCGATGTTCCAGGAGTTGCTCACCGGAACGGCATCTTCGGTCTCCAGGCGGACTGCACCGGGCCTGGTGACTCGTATTACCCGATAAGGGTCTTCGCACTTCGGCGTCAACTTGTTGGAATTCTTGGCCGATTGAACGCGCCGAAGAACAAGGTCGCCTTCCTCAAGGCTCCGGGCATGAACCTTGCAGCTATGGTAGTGGCGCAAGGCTTGCTGGTAGCATGCTGCTCTCACAGCCGCCCGAAGACGATCTTCCTCAAGGAGCAGTGCGTCGTCTTGCCGCAGTTGCTCTTGCTCAAGCTCATCATAAGCGAGCACTCGAGGTGACCCGTATATGAGTTCAGTGGGGATAACTGCTTCTGCCCCGTATACCAGGGCAAAGGGTGTCTGGCCGGTGGCTCGATTTGGTGTCGTCCTGATTGACCAAAGAACCGTCGGCAACTCATCAATCCAGCGCCTTCCGCTCTTGTGCAGTCTGTCAAAGGTCTTGGTCCTTAAGCCCCGCAACACTTCAGCATTTGCCCTCTCAGCTTGCCCGTTGCTCCGCGGGTGAGCGACGGAAGCGAAACAGACTTTGCTGCCGAGGTCCTGAGTATATTGCATGAAGGTGCGGCTTGTGAACTGCGTACCGTTGTCGGTGATGATCTGGTTGGGTACACCGTAACGGCACACTAGCCCCTTGAAGAACTTGACGGCTGACTGAGCTGTGACCTTCCTCACTGCCTCCACTTCTGACCACTTTGTGAAGTTGTCGATGGCTACGTACAAGTACTCAAAGCCCCCGACAGCGCGGGGGAAAGGGCCCAGTATGTCGAGCCCCCAGACCGAGAAGGGCTAGGAGAGAGGAATGGTTTGAAGGGCTTGAGCTGGTTGATGAAGCTTTCTTGAATGGAACTGACACGCCTCACACCTGGTGACGAGTGTCGTTGCATCCTGGAGGGCGGTGGGCCAGAAGAAACCCTGCCGGAACGCCTTGCCGGCAAGGGCTCTCGACCCAATGTGGGATCCACATATGCCTCCATGTATCTCTGCCAACAGCTCCAGTCCTTCCTCTCGAGGGATGCACTTCAATTTCACACCGTTCGGTCTCTTCCTGTACAGGACGTCATTGACGAAATGGTACATGGCAGAGCGACGAGCTACTTTTTCCGCTTCTTCCTGCTCCTCAAGAAGCTCCCCTGTCTGGAGGAATCGGACGATATGTTGTGCCCACGCTGTAGCCTGAGGCTCGACGGCGAGGACTAAAGGCATTTCCTTCGCTGTAGGGGCGGCCGTCTCGACGACAAGAGCTTGGCGTCCTGCCGGAGCTAGCCGTCCCGTGGCGGGTTCAGTGTCCTCGGCAACATCCTTGTCGGCGGCTCCGGGGAGCTCGGTGGGAAAGTACTTGCCGGGTCCTGATTTCCTTCTCTTGCTCTGCTCTGTTGATGGATCAACGAATGGCTGAGTTAGCTGAAGCACAAAGGTACCTGGTTCCACAGGTAGCTTGAGGGCAGCGCGCTTCGACAGGTAATCGGCGATATCGTTCTCCGTTCGGGGAACGTACTCAGCCTGGATACCGTCGAAACGCTCTTCCATCTTTCTCACTTCATCAACGTAGGCCTTCATCAACGGGCTCTGGTAATCCATATTGACTTGCTTGACGACAAGCTGTGAGTCGCCCCTGACGATGAGCTTTTTGATTCCGAGGTCCGCCGCGATCCTAAGACCGGCAAGGAGCCCTTCGTATTCCGCTGTGTTGTTTGTTGACTCCCCTCCCTTCCCCAACACCTCTCCTCCTCCGGTGGGGGCGACGAGCAGTACGCCAGCCTTGGCACCCTGGAGGGAGAAAGCCCCATCAAAGTACATAATCCAATCGCAACTTGCCTCCTTGCCGGGGAGAGCAGTCTCTTGGGCTTCTTCGTCAGGTGTGGGGGTCCATTCTGCAATGAACTCTGCTAGGACTCGGCTCTGGATCGTCGAAGTACTTTCAAACTTGGGGCCAAAGCTGGACAGCTCCAGTGCCCATTCCACGATCCTCCCCGTCGCATCTGGGTTGTGCAATATCCGCTGCAGAGGGAGGCAAGTGACGACAGTGATCTCGTGTGCCTGGAAGCAGTGACGCAGCTTCCTCGAGGCCATGAGGAGGCCGAAGAGCAGTTTCTGCACGCCGGAGTACCTCGACCTAGCCCCCTACAAGAGGGAGCTAACGAAGTAGACCGGGCGCTGCATCACTTTCTTCTTTGGCGGCACCTCGACCAACTGTGTCGCCTCCGCACTGGTGGCGTCGGGCTTTGTTGCTGCCATTACTTCGTCGTCGACCTCCCTCTGCGCCACTAGTGCGGCGCTGACCACCTGGTTCGTTGCCGCTAAGTATAGCAGCAACGGCTCCTGGGGCCTGGGCGCAACTAGTATTGGCGCGGAGGAGAGGTACTTCTTCAAATCTTGCAACGCCGCTTCAGATTCTAGTGTCCACTCCATCGGGCCCGCCTTTTTTAGGATCTTGAAAATGGGAAGGGCGCGCTCGGCGGACTTGGATATGAACCTGCCCAGGGCAGCGGCGCAACCAGCAAGCCGGCGCACATCCTTGATCCGCTTGGGTGCCTCAATCTGCTCTATAGCTTTGATCTTGTCCGGGTTGGCCTCTATCCCCCGCTGCGACACAAAGAACCCGAGAAGCTTGCCGGACGGGACGCCAAATATGCACTTCTCATGGTTCAGCTTGAGGGTGGTCTTGCGCAAATTTGCAAATGTCTCCCGCAAATCTGATATGAGGGTGGCCCTGTCCTTGGTTTTGACCACTATGTCATTCATATAAGCCTCCATATTTCTATGGAGCTGGGGCTCAAAACCAATCTGGACCGCCCTCGCAAACGTCGATCCAGCACTCTTCAACCCGAAAGGCATCCGTATGAAACAATACGTACCACATGGGGTGATGAATGCTGTTTTCTCTTCGTCTTCTTTCGTCATGAAGATCTGGTGGTAGTCGGAGTAGGCATCGAGGAATGACAACAGATCACACCCAGCCGTGGAGTCAACAATCTGGTCGATGTGCGGCAACGGGAAGGGGTCTTTAGGACAAGCCTTATTGATATCTGTATAATCAATACACAGCCTCCACTTCCCATTTTCCTTGCGCATTACGACTAGATTGGCCAACCACGTCGGATGGAGCACTCCTCTTACCAAACCCGCTCTCTCCAATTTCCGGATTTCTTCTGTGATAAACTCTTGTCGTTCCAAAGCTTGCTTTCTAACCTTGTGCTTGACGGGCCGCGCATGAGGACAGACAGCAAGGTGGTGCTCAATCACCTCCCTGGGGACGCCGGGGATGTCGGAAGCTTGCCATGCAAACACATCGACATTCACCCGCAGGAAGGTGACGAGCACGTCTTCCTATTTGTCGTCAAGGGGTGGAGCTTATGGTGAAAGCTCCTCCCGTGCCGTCCTTGTTGACGGAAACCTTCTTGGTTCCCGGCGGCGTGGCCCTGGACCTCTTGCTTCCGCCGGCGGAGCTCTCTGGCACGTCCTCGACGGCAGTGCTACACTCCGAAGAGGTGCGCTTGCCGGAGTGGGTGTCCGAGGTCTCACCGGCCTTCTTCTTCTTTCCCCCCCCCCGGGGTCCCGGCAGCAGGAGCAAGTGCCCCAGCGACGGCAGCTGCTGCGACTGCTTGCTGGTACACTTGATTAGCGCAAATCAGCGCATCCTTCTTGTCGGAGGGGATGGTGATGACCGTCACGGGCCCTGGCATCTTCAGGGTATTGTAGGCGTAGTGCGATGCCGCCATGAACTTGGCTAGCGCTGGGCGGCCAAGGATCCCGTTGTAGGGCAATGGGATCTTGGCAACATCAAACACAATCCTCTCCGTCCTGAAGTTCAGGTCGCTCCTGAAAGTTACGGGCAACGTGACCTTTCCCTTGGGTTGGGTTCTCCCCGTGCTGACCCCTTGAAACGTGCCCATTTCTTCGGGGTCTCCATCAGGGATCTGCAGCTTCTCGACCACGGCAGGCGAGATCAAGTTCAGACCATCCCCGCCATCTACTAACATTTTTGTCACCTTGAGGTTGCGTATTGTTGGTGAAACCAACAACGGCAAGCACCCGACCGCAGTATTGCGATCAGGGTGATCCTCAGAGTCAAAAATGATAGGTGTGCTGGACCACTTGAGCGGCCTCTGGGCATCAAACGACGGCTCTGCTGCTGTAATTTCTCGCGCCCACTATTTAATCCGGCGCCGAGAGGCATGCAGCGAAGCACCGCCGTCAACGCACATGGCCTCTGTAGCTTTCTGAAACTCTTGGTCGCCGGACTCGTCTTCCTCTTTGTGATCGTCATCTTCTGGCTTTCTGTCACGGCCCCGAGAGGGCCTCTCTTGTTGCTTATCCTTGCCGCGATGGCCTGTCTGGCCGTCGCGTTTCTTGCCGGAACCTTCAGCACCGTCTTGGCCCTTCTCCTTGTGCCGCCTCTCGTATTCAGCCCTCTGCTTCTCAGCGAGGAGCTCAACCTGCCGGCAGTCTTGGAGAGCATGGCTTTTGGTGCGACGGATCTTGCAGTATCGCTTGTCGGAGTTGCGTGGCTTCTCGGCAACCGCCAAGGCCTGGCAGGCGACACATCCGGCAATTTCCTTGCCGGGGTCACCTGCCTTGGTCTTCTTGGTGGAGCCAGTGTCGTCAGACCCCTCGACGGCAAGCACAGCTTTTCCTTTGCGCTTCCTGTTGCGGCGCCGGCCTTTCTTCGCCGGGGCGGCGGTGTCCTCTTCAGAGGAGTCGGTTTCCACGCCGGCATCTTCGCCAGGGTACTTCCTCCCCTCTTCAGCCCGGGCACATTTGTCCGCGAGAACATAGATCTCCGCGACATCTTTCACCTTGTTCATCACCAGCTCTTCGCGCATCTAGCGGTTCCGAACGTTCTGATGGAACGCGCTGATGATGGCGGCGAGGTGAACATCCGGAATATTGTACTGTACCCGGCTGAACCTCTGTATGTACTTGCGGAGACTCTCACCTCCCTTCTGGGGAATGACGTGGAGATCACTCGCTTGGCCATGAGCATGGTGACCACCAGTGAAGGCGCCCACGAATTCATGGCACAAATCCGACCAGGAGGAGATGAAGTCTACCGGCAAGTGCATCAACCATGACATGGCGTTGGAATTGAGAGCCAACGGGAAGTAATTTGGAAGCACCTTATCATCACGAGCTCCCGCAGCCTACATCGCGATGGTGTAGATGCTGAGGAACTCGGATGGGTGGATCTTGCCGCCATACTTCTCGCCCACGTCAGGTTTGAATGTGCGGTGAGTGGACCACTGGAACTGCCGCAGCTCACGGGTAAAAGCCGGGCAGCCTACCTCGTAAGGCAGGCCGCCAGGGCTCTCCGGTGCTGGGTGGTCCACAGCAGGCCCCGCTCGCCTATCTTACTAGTGGCGCGCTCCGCGCCGGCGCTCGATGGTGGTCCGAGCGTCTTCATGTTCCTGATCCCGAAGGACCTGGCGTTGGTCCTGGTGGGTCCGCGGGTCGGACGACTCTATGGAGATTTCGTCGCCTGCAACGTCGCGACGGGCAGGTGTCCGTGGCACCAGGAGAGGAGGAGGCGAGTGCACCGTGGTCGCGGCGCCGCCAGCCTTCCTGCCACTGGTACGCGGGACTCCGTCGAAACGTCGACCCGGGGGCTCCATCGGGGTCGGCTCATCTTTGTTGGCCACTGCAATAAGGCTTCGGATGGTGGCTCTCCATTCGTCGAGTTTCCCCGTAGTGGGAGGAAAGTCGAGGGGCAACTGTGCGCGCGCCAGGGCTTCTGCTGGCGTCGGTGGCAGTGAAACCTGCACAGATCGCGACGCGCTTCGACTTCTGACCATGTCAGAAGGAGCTGTACCACGACCGCGCGGTCGCACGCCGTCCTCACCAGCGCCTCGGCGAGCGAGCAGGTCTTCTACATCCCGGGAGTGGCGCTCGGGGCTTTTCCCGCGGCGACGCCCGGGTCTTCGGGGCGATCACGCCGCTCGTGGCGCGCCGCTTGAGAGGAACGCGCCGTTGGCGCTGGAGTGGGAGTCCTAGAGGTCCTCGCGCCGCCAGCGGGCAGGGCAACAGCGACCTCGGAAGGTCACGTGCCGCCTGCGGAGGGCCCGGCTCCGTCTTTGGATTTGGCGGCGTGCGGCCCATTACCGGGCGCACGAACATCGCCGCCTCCCAAACTCCGGCTGCTGGGACGGTGTTGGTGTTCGCGAACAGCGCCCTGGGTCCTTTCGGCGACCGGTCCGCTGCTCGCCCGCGTCGTGACGGGATGCCCGACGTCCGACGGGCCAACCGCCACCGTCATCTTCTTCTTGGGTGCCATGACGATGAAGAAGCGTCGAACTAACTGCTAAAGCCGATTCTCACAACTGCGCCGCCCCCTGCCTGGCGCGCCAAAGATGTCGGCGGGAAACGACACCTATGGGATCACGAGAATCCCTTTATGCGGTTGCAGGGCGCGGGGGTCGTGAGAAGAGCGGGTCGAGCAGGCAGTACACGATTCCTTTACCCAGGTTCGGGCCGCGAAGATGCCTAAAACCCTACTCCTGCTTTGGTGGATTATATGTTTGTCTTCTTGAGCTAGCTATGGGGCGTGAGGAGCTCCAAAAAGCCGAATCCTCTTCCTGGTCGCCTGGGGCCTCCTTTTATAGGGAAAAGGGCTGCCACAGTGGCACACAGGAGGTGGAAAGGGTACAGTGATGCGAGGTTATCCCTCGCATTACATGACAAGGTGCATTTAATGCGCCTTGCTTAGGTGTCCTTGCTTTATCAGGGGCGGGGGAGAGCCCTGTCTCGTCCGTCAACGCTCTCTCCCGCGTCGACACGCGCCCTGACCAGTGGTGCCTGCGATGCCATGTAGGCGGGCAGGCAACTGAGGTGGGTCTCCACGAGGATCTGCATGCCACCACGCAGGTGCCTGCCCAGCTTGTTGGGTCGGCAGCTGCATGCGAACGGTGGTGGAGGTGTGACTGGCGCAGGTCCGATGGTGGCCCTGCGGGTGTCCTTGGCATGGGCCTTGCCGCGGCCCCGGCAAGGGTCTTGTCGGTGTCCCGACAAGGGTCTTGCCGTGGCGCCTGTTGTCATCCCCGGCAAGGCTCTTGCCGGGGGCCTTGTGGTTCTCCTTGGGTGGGATCCTGCCAAGGACCATCATCTTCTAAAGTGTGCATCTGATCTTGAATGTCTTCACAAAGATCTGCATACCACCACGGGGATGCCTCCCGAATCCTTGCCCCATGGGGGCAGTGGACTCAAGGGTGACCCGCTCCGTAGGTGTGGGGCGGGCTGCCACAGCAAGGGTCTTGCCGGGTTGGCAAAAACCGCCTCCCGGCAAGGATCTTGCCGGGGGGCCCGCTTCGTCCCCTTTGCTCTTTGTGGTCTTGGTCTTGGCGTCATTCTGCTCCTCTTTGGCTTCGGCCTTACCTTGGTTCTACCTCCCTTGCCGGGCTCGGTGCGGCGGCGCCCGTGGCTCAGACTGCCCGTGCACAGTCATAGGGGTGCAAAAAGTGTACCCCTCTTTTTGTACACCGACACCTAGTGGCACAGTATTATCAAGCAGAGAAGTAGTTTCATCATAAGCATCATGCATAGCAGAAGTGGCATCATCAATAACATGCTACATATCAGAATCAATAGCAGGTGTAGGTGTTGCAAGGTTACTCGAAACAAAAGGAGAATCAAATGTAGAGCTAGATGGCAATTCCTTACCTCCCCTCGTAGTTGAGGGAAAAATCTTGGTTCTTTGATCTTTCAAATTCCTCATAGTGATCAACAGATATAAATCCCAAGTGACTCGGAGAATAGAGCTATGCTCCCCAGCAACAGCGCCAGAGAAACGTCTTGATAACCCACAAGTATAGGGGATCGCAACAGTTTTCGAGGGTAGAGTATTCAACCCAAATTTATTGATTCGACACAAGGGGAGCCAAAGAATATTCTCAAGTATTAGTAGCTGAGTTGTGAACTCAACCACACCTGAAAGACTTAATATCTACAGCAAAGTATTTAGTAGCAAAGTAGTATGGAAGTAATGGCAACAGTGGCAAAAGTAACAATAGCAGTTTGGTAGCAATCGTAATAGTGGCAACGTAAAAGTAACTTAGCAAAGATCAATATGAAACGAACTTGTAGGAAACGGATCAATGATGGATAATTATGTCAGATGGCATTCATCATGCAACAGTTATAACAATGGGTGACACAGAACTGGCTCCAACTCATCAATATAATGTAGGCATGTATTCCGAATATAGTCATACGTGCTTATGGAAAAGAACTTGCATGGCATCTTTTGTCCTACTTTCCCGTGGCAGCGTTGTCCTATTGGAAACTAAGGGATATTACGGCCTCCTTTTAATAGAGTACCGGACCAAAGCATTAGCACTTCACATACATGAACTCCTCAAACTACGGTCATCATCGGGAAGTGTCCCGACTATTGTCACTCCGGGGCTGTCGGATCATAACACGTAGTAGGTGACTATAACTTGCAAGATAGGATCAAGAACACTAATATATTCATGAAAACATAATAGGTTCATATATGAAATCATGGCACTCAGGCCCTAGTGACAAGAATTAGGCATAGCAAAGTCATAGCAACATCAATCTTAGAACATAGTGGATACTAGGGATCAAACCCTAACAAAACTAACTCGATTACATGGTAAATCTCATGCAACCCATCACCATCCAGCAAGCCTACGATGGGATCACTCACGCACGGCGGTGAGCATCATGAAATTGGTGATGGAGGATGGTTGATGATGACGATGGCGATGGATTCCCCTCTTCGGAGCCAAAACGGACTCCAGAACTGCCCTCCCGAGGAAGTACAGGGCTCCGTATCGTAAAGCGCGATGAATCCTTCTCTCTCTTTTTTTCTCCCCGAACTTGAATATATGGAGTTGGAGTTGAGGTCGGTGGAGGTCCAGGGGGGCCACAAGGACAGAGGGCGCGCCCCACTCTGTGGCCAGGGTGTGGGCCCCTTCGGTTGATTCTTTCGCCAATATTTTTTATTTATTCCAAAAACTGATCTCCGTGAAATTTCAGGTCATTCCGAGAACTTTTATTTCTGCACAAAAATAACACCATGGTAATTCTGCTGAAACAACGTCAGTCCGGGTTAGTTCCATTCAAATCATGCAAGTTAGAGTCCAAAACAAGGGCAAAAGAGTTTCGAAAAGTAGATACGATGGAGACGTTTCACTCTCTTGCAATACTAGTGAAGAAAAATGATTTTACTTGGAGGCTCTGCAATGATTTCTGAAACCTGAATGCCCAGACTATGAAAAACAAGTATCCAATACCTGTCATTCAAGATCTACTAGATGAACTGCATGGAGTAGCAGTTTTTATTCAAAATCGATTTGAGAAGTGGCTATCGCCAAATTAGAAGGAACCTTGATGATATTCCTAAAACTGCATTCAGTACACATTTGGGGCATTATGAATACCTTGTAATGCCATTTGGTCTCCCTAATGCACCTACAACATTCCAACAGCTCATATACCTCATTTTGGCCAAGTATTTGAGAAAAATTGTATTACTATTATTTGATGATACACTTATCTTCAACAAGTCATTAGAAGAACACAACATAAACTTGAAGGAGGTCCTCACTACACTCAGAGAGCATGAACTGTTTGCCAAGCAGAGCAAATGCACATTTGCACAACCAAGGGTTGAATATCTTGGCCACATTATATCTGGCGAGTGGCAACTGGCCCTGCAAAAATTACAGCAATTGTCCAACAGCCACAGCCACAAAACATTACTGAACTCAACACATTCCTTGGGCTAGCTGGCTATTATAGGAGGTTCATCAGGACTTATGGCATCATTTGCATACCATTATTTGAAGCGCTGAAGAAGGAGGTGTTTATTTGGAATGAGGAAAAACAAATAGCCTTTCAGTAGAAATCATCACACAAGCACTTGTTCTTGAACTCACTGATTTTCCCCTTCCTTTTAGCTTGGAAGCTGATCCTTCAGGATATGGACTTGGGGCAGCGCTAATGCAAAATGGAAGACCAATCTCCTTCTCAGCAAAAGTATTGCTCCTAAGGCAGCTGCCCTCTGTACATAAGACAAGGATGCATATGCTATATTGGAGGCCATAAAAATGGAAGCATTATTTTGCTGTATCATCTTTGGTCATTAAAACTCATCAACAAAGCCTCGAGCATATACAGGAACAAAGACTGACTGAAGGAGTTCAGCACAAACTTTGGATTAAATTGTTGTGTTACAAATATACTATGGAATACAAAAAGGCAAAGAGAATAAAGTGGTGGACACCCTTTCCATAGTAAAATACAGAATCACTTCTCTGTTTACAAGTGCAACTATTCCAACATGGATCACTAAAGTAACCAAGAGTTATATTCGTGACGATAAATGCAAGGAACTTGTCGCACAACTTTCAATGGCTCCCTGCTACCAATCCACCATATTCTCTAACTATTTGAGTGATCAGATACAAAGGAAAGAGTTTAATTGGCAGTACTACTGAATTAAGGAAAACTCTTCTCACATCCTTCCACAAATTAGAGTTAGGAGACCACTCAGGTGAGAGAGCAACTTACCACATACTTGAAATATTATTCACATGGCCTGGTATGAGAACTACTGTTAGAAACTTCATAAGAGAGTGCCCTGTTTGCCAGCTAAACAAAGATGAGCATGTGCAATACCCAGAATTTCTGCAGCCACTCCATGTCCTAGATTTTGCATGGACACAGATTAGCATGGATTATTTTAGGGTTTGCCAACTTTGGAAAACAAGGACATGATTCTGGTTGTGGTCGACAGCTTTACCAAGTATGCCCACTTCATCTCCATGAAACATCCTATCACAGTACACACTGTTGCTAGAACATTCCTTGCGGCTTTTGCTCAACCCAAGAAGTGGCACAGCTGGCCCTCTATGGCAGAATGGTGGTACAATTCCAACTTCCACTCTTTTCTGAAGATGACACCCTTCCAAGTACTATATGGAAAACCACCTCCTCTAATTGCAGAGCTCTTATTGCCACCTGCTGAAGGAGATGATCAATTTGTTGCAACTGACAAAGATTCTATGGCTCAAAGAACCAAAGATAACCTGGTGACAGCACAGGAAAGAATGAGGCATTATGCTGATGCCAAAAGACCGGGCAGATCCTTGGACGTGGGAGATATGGTTTACCTAAAACTACAACCATATAGGCACACATCCCTGAGCATCTATAGGCACCTCAAACTACACTCCAAGTATTATGGGTCGTTTGGTGTCCTAGCCAAAGTTGGCAATGTATCCTAGAATGTGCTGCAACATGAGAATTGCTAGCTGCATCACACCTTCCACATTAGCCTACTAAAGAAGCATTTAGGACCTCATGTTGTGCCTAACCCCAACCTGCCACTTCTGGATTTTAAAGGGCACATTTTAATCCAGCCTGAAAACTCTTGGAGAGAAAATTAATCCCTTGGGTGCAGGGAAATATCAGTATACCAGTTGTCTAATGGCTAATCAAGTGGCTAAATTTACTAGTGAAAAATGCTTGTGGGGGAACTCAGATTTCATTCAAAAGGTTTTTGCCTCTTGTAAGCCTTGATGACAAGTCTAGTCTCAGCCGAGGGAATTGTCAGGCCAGTTACTTGAACCTGCTCTGTTTCATCTTCAAACAACAGCTAGTGTATGACTTCATAGTGCTGGAACATAGGAGCATCGTCCATCGTCAATCCAACGACTGATGGGATAACTTACTGCTTCACGCTACAGTAATTGAGGGTAGTCGTCAATCTCCAAACCAGCGGCCACCGCTAATGTAATATGGGTAGTCAAAATTTACTGTTGCTTTTGCCACTGTCGGGCACTTTTAACTCTTTTTACCTTCTTTCCTCGCTTATAAGCCACCACTGAGGCTGGAGAGATCCTCGTGCTTGTGAACTGGGTTGTAAGTTGCCATGTTTCAGCCGGCCTAAACTTTCCCCCTAAATTGCAATACATCTTCGTGAATTGAGCATCAACCCCTCCCCCCGGGGCAACTTCCGGCCAACAATGCCCTAGGCGGCAGACACAACTTGGCGCCAGCGGTGTAGGAGGCACATGGCGCCCTCTATGTGCCGGTGGCCAACCACGTGCCCTTTTCGGTGCGCTCTGCGCCGACTCCTTGTCCCCGAGTGGAGGTGACTCACTCGCTACACCACGAATCTCTGCCTCTGGAGCTATCGGTGGATCAATACGGCAGCAACCTGTCGGAGCCGGATGGCCTGTGTCCACGGCTAGCTGAGACCGTGGCATCCCTGACAGTGTCTCCATGCGGCCTGACCTGCAGGTCTCTGCTCTGGCTTGTGCCTGCCATGCCTAGTCTGGGGACGCCTGCTAATGGGGGTGAATGCTCGGTGATCATGGAGGCTGACGCCCCCCACCCCTACTCCTTTCGAGTCCTCCACTCCACAATCCCTGATGCCGCGATCCTCCCCACCCCCCTCCTCGCGCCTGTCCAAAACGAGGGAAGGAGTCGTCGTCGGTGCCCTTGGGGTTCCCATCTCCCTGGTGGCCCTTCTGGACCGCTTCGCAGGCGAGGACTTCACCGACAATTGCCTGCCAAGCGATGAATGCCTGGTGGCCGTCGACGAACTGCGCAACTCTGCGGCTGGTGGGGTGGTGGCTTATGGTGAGGCGCGTACCTCGTCCTCCCTAATATAGGCCACCAGGTCCATCATGCGGACCACGACGTCCAAGGCGTCCGACATGATGACCAAGGCGATGTCACTCATGGCCGGCAAGTCTCTGGAAGGTAATAAACCAATAACCCGATACATGTCTTCCTTTAAGGTTCTCGCACTTGCATTCAATCGTCACCTCCTCAAGGTAGCAGCCGACAACCACGTTAATCTGGAATCAGAGGGTTCTACCCCTCTAGAGGTGCTTGATAGTCTCCGGGCACAGGAGCTGGTCCAGGCCATAGTGGCTGAGGCCAAGGCTTGACAGCATATCGCCCATACCATGGCGGATGAGATGCGTGTCGCAATGGCGGCTGACGCTGCAAGGGAGAATGCAGCATGGCCAGCTCCTGCTAATACATCTGTCGGTGTTGAGCCTTCGCGTGGGCGAGGCCGTAGCCGTGGGCGTGGACGCGATCATGGGAGAGGCCGGTCCACTACAATCGCCAAGGAGGCAAACTTTGACGGGGCGAGGGCCCGTTCCCCCTCAGTTTTGCAATGAGAGACCTCATCTGAAACATGCGGGGTTTTGGCCAACGATACAGGAGGAGACAACTCATCAAATACATGAGTGACCAAAACTTATACTTCGTGGGCCTCCAGGAAACCATTAGATCCTCCTTTGAGCCATATGAGTTGGACGCGCCTAGGGCGTTGTCTCGCCCAAGATGCGACCCTATCCTAAAGGAACTCGAAGGTCCCACCAAAGATAGAGGCGCATCTTGAAGACACTTTTGCAAGGTGGATATCATTACATCAACATTACATAATAGTGGGGATACAATCAAGACATACAATGTCACATGAATACAACAGTACATCATACAAAAGATCAACATCCGACTACGGATGAAACATAAACAGAAAATCAAACAATATCCACCCTGCTAGCCCAGGCTGCCGACCAGAAACCTATCCCTCAATCGAAGAAGAAGCAGAAGAAGAACTCCAACACAAATAAACATCGCTCTCGCGTCATGATCATCGCATAACCTGTACCTGCAACTGGTGGTGTAGTAATCTGTGAGCCATGAGGACTCAGCAATCCCATTACCATGGGTATCAAGACTAGCAAAGCTTAAAGGGGTAAGGAAGGGGTAAAGTGGTGAGGTTGCAGCAATGACTAAGCATGTATGGTGGCTAACTTACGCAAATAAGAGCGAGGAGAGAAGTAAAGCCGGCGGTCGCCAACTAGTAATGATCAAGAAGTGATCCTGAACTCCTACTTACGTCAGACATAACCCAGAAACCGTGTTCTCCTCTCGAACAACCCCGAAAAGAGACACTCACGGTTACACACACGGTTGGTGTATTTTAGAAGAGTTTACTTTGAGTTTACTATAACCAGACATTAACAAATTCCCATCTGCCACATAACCGCGGGCACGGCTTTCGAAAGTTCAAACCCTGCAGGGGTATCCCAACTTAGCCCATTATAAGCTCTCGCGATCAACGAAGGATATTCCTTCTCCCGGGAAGACCCGATCAGTCTCGGAATCCCGTTTACAAGACATTTAGACAATGGTAAAACAAGTCCAGCAAGACCACCCGATGCGCTGACAATCCCGATAGGAGATGCACATATCTCGTTCTCAGGGCAACACCGGATGAGACAGGCTGTGAGTAAAACCAGGCCTTGAGTTTCCCTGTGGTGGCCCCGCAGGCGGCTCGGTTCGAACCAGCACTTAGAGAAGCACTGGCCCGGGGGGGGGCTAAATAAAGATGACCCTCGAGAGCGCGACTCCCAAGGGAAAAGTAGGTGGTGGTGAGGCAAATGGTAAAACCAAGGTTGGGCCTTGCTGAAAGAGTCTTATTCAAAGCGAACTGTCAAGGGGGTCCCATAAATCACCCAACCGCGTTAGGGACGCAAAATCCGGGAACATAATACCGATATGACGGAAACTAGGGCGGCAAGAGTGTAACAAAACACCAGGCATAAGGCCGAGCCTTCCACCCTTTACCAAGTATATAGATGCATTAATAATATAAGAGATATTGTGATATCCCAACATAAACATAAACATAATCCAACATGGAGCAATCTTCATCTTCACCTGCAACTAGCAATGCTATAAGAGGGGCTGAGCAAAGCGGTAACATAGCAAAACAACGGTTTCCTAGAAAGGGCGACAAAGGTTAGAGGTTCATGGCAATTTGGGAGGCTTGATAAGCAAGTGGTAGGTAACGCGGCAAAGCGATAGAACAAAGCAACTAGCATAGCAATGATAGCAATGAGATCCAAGGTGACGGTGATCTTGTCTGAAATCCCGCTAGGAAGAAGAACGAGTCCATGAACAAGATGAAGCCACGAAGAAGAACCAAGCGTAGACGAACGAATCCTCACGCAATGAAACGGGAATTATCGAGAAGAAGCACACAACATGGTAAGCACACCACACATGAACAAGGCATGATGCTCAACCAAGTATGATGCATGACAAGACTACATGAAGCTATTCATGGCAAGAGATGATGCATACAAGAACAACACTCAAAGCAAGTTTAAATGAGGCCGGAAACAACATATAGCAATTCCGGTAAGTCCTCATATGCAAATTTCGAAATTGATCCAGATCTGAATAAACCTTATGTTAAAGTTGTTAAACATAATGTTAAGATGCACCACAATGATCTACATGAAATTATAGTCAAGTTACATATAAAGTTCATTTAATTCGGAGCTACGGCCTAGAAGATATGACCAAAACAAGTTAAATATGGCATTGCTGCAAAATGCATTTAAACATCAAGCAAACACATTCAAAACATGGATCCAACAAGTTAATATGAAACTACATGCAAAACTAAGCAAGTTTCATATAGAGCGCACTCAAAACAGAGCAACGGTTCAACACATACACACCATATAAGTTTAAAGGGCATGCTGTCCAAAACAGCAACTAGGCATATTGCAAGCATCAAACCAACATGCTACAGGATATCAACATGAAAAGAAAAGGCATGGACATGATGTACAGGTAAAGCATAACAAATTATGGACAAAGAGCTATCTCCAGAAATCACTAGATCATACTTAAACAAGCATGGCAAGATTGCAAATAATAACAGGTTCACAGACTTAGCAGAATTTCAGGACATGGCAGAAATAACATCAGGTTACAATGTTTAGAGCTATAAAACAACATGTTACAGGAACCTATCATGGCAAAGCGAGGCATTAAATGAATCTACTCATTGCATATAACAGAAGTCCCTTACTGACCATGAACCAAAAAAGATCAGAAGATATGATTGTAAGCAGGTGAACATAGAAAAAACATAAACAGGTTCAGACTTGGTGAAAACCTGGAGCATGGCAAAGCCGATAACAAGTAGGCATGTTTACGAGCTCGATGCACTCACTACGAGGGATTTCTTAACAAACTAAGCATACACTCAGAAACTATACATGGCATAAAATCTAGACATGGCAATATAAATAACATAGCATGCACTGATCATCAACAACGAGCTGGGCAAAATTGGTAAACATGTTAACAATCTGCCAGGAACATTTTATAGCAAAAGTAGAGCACGATTAAGATATGATATAGCACTCCATAATTGCAACCAGAGGCATAAATGGACAGAGCATAACCATATGAACAAAACACTATTACTGAACATACTCAAAAGAGGCATGGATATCACTGTAGCAACATAAATACATGGCATCACAATAACAGCAGAACAAGGGCTGAAATCAGCAACATCACGAAGCCTAGTTTGCATGCTCGTGCTAGTCACCACATAGATCACAAAAATACATGGCATACACCTCAGGAAAGATGGCATGGCATAGTTCAAAACACATGTAGAGCTCAATATCATAGGATGCACGCATCAATCATGGAAAAAATGACAAAAGTGCAAATCCTTATAAGAATCTGAAACTAACAGAAACTAGCACTCTTGCAACAATGATTAGGGCATCAAGATGACCTCAAACAAACATGGCACAATTGAATGAAATGAAGAGCACATCCTGATGAACATTTCGATATATTATATTCATGAATCGGAGAAATATACAAGGAGTTATGGCATGTCAAACATAGCACCAGAATATGAAAAATCAGGGGACTTGGAAGAAATATACCTTCCGGGTCTAGGGTTGACTTTGGCACGGAAATCGAGGCAGGGCTGGATCTCATCGGAGAGCTCGCCGGAGATGGGGAAGAGGGCGGCCGGAGCTTGTGGTCGCCGGATCCGGGCGCGGGGTCGCCGGATCTGGCCAGAACCATGGCGAGGAGCGGCGGGGGCGCGCGGTGCGGCGGCGGAGCTGCCAGCGGCGGGCGGTGCCCGGTGTGGCGGTGGGGCCGAGAGCGGCGCGGGGAAGCGTGGTCGGGAGGCGGCGGCGCGCGCCGGCGATGGCGGGGCGGTACGCAGAGGCGGCGGGGCGCGGGCGCGCGGCTCGGGGCCCACGGGGCGGCGGCGGCGGCGACCCGGGTCGGGGAGGGCCGGCGATGGGCTTCGGCGGGCGGCGGTGACGGGGCGCCCCGCGGTTGGTTTGGGCGGCGGAGGAGGCGACGTGTCGTCCCCGGATTGGCCGGGCGACGTGGCTGGTGGTGGTGGACGCGTCCGGCCGCCGGGCGGACATGTCCGGCGGCGCGAGAAGGGAGAGGGCTAGGGTTGGACTGGGAGAAAATTCCGGGAGGGACACATATATATAGGTAGGAGGAGCTAGGAAGCTCCAAATGGAATGCGATTTTCGCTCACACGATTGTGATCGAATGGCCGAGAGGATGGAGGGGGTTTAGCTGGGTTTTGGTCCACTTTGAAGGGGTGTTGGGCTGCACACAAAAGAGGCCTTCGCGGTTACCCGGTTAACCGTTGGAGTATCAAACGGACTCCGAATGACACGAAACTTGACAGGCGGTCTACCGGTGGTGTACCAAGGCCGCTTGGCAAATCTCGGTCCATTCCGAGAACGTTTAACACCCGCTCACGAAAAGAGGCAAAAGGAGGCGCCGGATGACATAGGAGTGCCGGATTGCAAAACGGACAACGGGGAAAATGCTCGGATGCATAAAACGAACACGTATGCAATGCAATGCACAAGATGACATGATAAAATGCAACACGCAAGCAAATGACATGGCAATGAAGGCGAATAACTGACAGACACCTGGCGCATCGAATCCGGGGCGTTACTACTCTCCTCTACTAACAAGAGATCTCGTCCCGAGATCTTAGGACCGAGACAGAAGAGAAAAGGGATGAGGTGAAAATAAGGACAAAAAAGAGAGAGGATGAACAAAGTCAAGAATACTCGAGTAGAAGGGAGGAACAATGAATATGACAAGAAGCAAACGCTCAAAGAATAAGACTGAATTTGAAACCACTCCGGATAGAACAAGGTAGAAAAGGAATAATAACGAAGGAATTTATGCAGCACTCCGGCTGAACAAGGAAAGAATAGAACATGAACTTGAGAAGATGGAACGATACTTGACTTGAGGAACAACACAAAACCTCCGGAAGACTTGACAGATAAGAATGAGAAGAACGGGGAAGAAGATGACAACTTCTTCGATGAATGAATTTGAAAAGCATCCTTGCGAAGAAAAGATTGAAGGAAGTTGTTGAGAAAATCAACAACAAAGAATTGCTTGTTGTGGACTTATGACTAACATCCAAAACTAATGAGGTGATAACCGACCACAAACGGAAAAGAATAAATAGCTGAGAGGAAAGAAGAAATGCAAAACTCCATTTCAAAAGAATACGGAGAATTAATTGCACTTCAAGATGCAAGAAGAAAAGATTCTTGAGATCCTCCAAAAGAATCTTGATGAACACTTGAAGTGTGAATTAACTCATGATGAACCACCATGAAAAACTCCGGTAACAAAAGGATGATGAGATAGAATTGAGGGATGGAAAGAATAAGGATTAATCCTTGCTATGATCTAGGTGGAGCTTTGTGCCGAAACAAGCAAGAAGCTTGGAACTCCGGAAAAGAAAGACGAACAACTTAGAACAAAGAAAATGAACAATCTCCGAAGAAAATAATTAATCAACTTGATGAAAGAGGAATAAGAATTACGTTATGCTTATCCTCCACCAATTAAATTGATGAGAAATGGATTTGGCATCCCACTTATTCACATTGAGAAAAGATTAAGGGGAGATATAGCGCCAAATTTGGGAAGGTCTTCGTGAGCCACCGGTCGGATTGAAAAGAACGAATGAATTGATATGGTAAGAACGAAAAATGCAATCTTGAACGAACCACCGTAAGAATTCAAAATTGAATGACGGTGGAGAATGAATCACCGGGAAGGATATTGAGACGAACGAAGGGGCACGAATATAGAATTATTTGGAGAACGAATCTGAAAACTTGGAGCGAAGAAATATTCTGAAAAGATGACCTCCGGATGATCGAGACGGAAAACAACTCCTGAAATACTCCGGATGGATGAAAAAATTGCACGACTATAAATAATTTGATAGGGTAACATCGAGTTAGCACCGCGAATCTCCGGGAGAACAAACAAGATTTAAGAGAAAAAACTTCTTCGGTCTTCAAATGTTGAGAATGGCGACGAGAAACACCATCAAAATTACTAAGATACTCCGGGAGAATGAAAAACGAAGAGGTTGGGCCAACAATGAAAATGATTTGAAATCGATCTTAGAAAAGCATCTGACTGATGAAATTCATACTTACGTCAAATTTCAAAAGAACTAGAGAATACCTCCGGGAAAATCAGAAGAGTCAGATAAGATCCTGGAAAAAGACCTGTGGGTTAGGGCCCACTGAAAAAGACGACACCGTTGGAAAGGATTGTTGAATGAGAAATGATGCACCGGAACCGTTGAAAGATTTGAATGAGGTGACAACCTCGAAATAATAGAATGCAAACACGAATCTTAAAGATGTCTTCAACACTCCGGAATGATAGAATGGCGAGAGGCGAACGAGCAAAGGGAAATATTTGAGCTGAGGGAAAGAATACGATCGACAACGAAAAACTTGAATAGAATCCTCCGGAAAGAAAACAAGACGAACATTGATGAACCAGGCGAGAATTCACCGGTTGAAACAATTGAGGAAAGACTGAAGATACTACGTATGAATGAAATTGATGCCCGAATAGAGACTCGACTCCGGGAATAAAAAGGGTGGGAGGGCGGGAAAAAACACAGGCAACTTGAACGGGGAACAGACGAACAACTTGAAGAGAAAAAACACCGGTTGAAATAACTGAGGAGAGAAAGAAAAGGCTTCGCACGAGTAGGATGGATACTCGATCACGGACTCCAGTTCCGAGAAGAAGAAGGGAGGGCGGGTGGGAAAAAACAAGGACAACTTCGGACAGGGAAACAACATCGGTTGAAAAGAGCTGAGGATTGATCTCCCAAAAGACAAAGAGGTTTGAGTCGACTTGACGAGAGATGCACCGGATAAAAGAGGATGGAAAACGAATGAAAACTAACCGCGTGATCCTAAAGAAAAATTCAAGGGGAAGAGGTGTAGTTCAAAACACCTACGTCAAGATTTCTCACCAGAGCGACGAAGGGGCTGAGGAGTAAGAAGAAATCCTACTGTCCGATATAACTAGACTCCGAAAAAATTTTGTTCTAGACTCGACATCGGCCAAAACTACACGAACAATCAAGGGGCTCCTAGGATCGGTCGAGGCTCTGATACCAACTTGTCACGTCCAAGATGCGACCCTATCCTAAAGGAACTCGAAGGTCCCACCAAGGATAGAAGCGCATCTTGAAGACGCTTTTGCAAGGTGGATATCACTACATCAACATTACATAATAGTGGGGATACAACCAAGACATAAAATGTCACATGAATACAACAATACATCATACAAAAGATCAACATCCGACTACGGATGAAACATAAACAGAAAATCAAACAATATCAACCCTGCTAGCCCAGGCTGCCGACCAGGAACCTATCCCTCAATCAGAGAAGAAGCAGAAGAAGAACTCCAACACAAATAAACATCGCTCTCGCGTCATGATCATCGCATAACCTGTACCTGCAACTGGTGGTGTAGTAATCTGTGAGCCACGAGGACTCAGCAATCCCATTACCATGGGTATCAAGACTAGCAAAGCTTAAAGGGGTAAGGAAGGGGTAAAGTGGTGAGGTTGCAGCAATGACTAAGCATGTATGGTGGCTAACTTACGCAAATAAGAGCGAGGAGAGAAGTAAAGCCGGCGGTCGCCAACTAGTAATGATCAAGAAGTGATCCTGAACTCCTACTTACGTCAGACATAACCCAGAAACCGTGTTCTCCTCTCGAACAACCCCGAAAAGAGACACTCAAGGTTACACACACGGTTGGTGTATTTTAGAAGAGTTTACTTTGAGTTTACTATAACCAGACATTAACAAATTCCCATCTGCCACATAACCGCGGGCACGGCTTTCGAAAGTTCAAACCCTGCAGGGGTATCCCAACTTAGCCCATTATAAGCTCTCGCGATCAACGAAGGATATTCCTTCTCCCGGGAAGACCCGATCAGTCTCGGAATCCCGTTTACAAGACATTTCGACAATGGTAAAACAAGTCCAGCAAGACCACCCGATGCGCTGACAATCCCGATAGGAGATGCACATATCTCGTTCTCAGGGCAACACCGGATGAGACAGGCTGTGAGTAAAACCAGGCCTTGAGTTTCCCTGTGGTGGCCCCGCAGGCGGCTCGGTTCGAACCAGCACTTAGAGAAGCACTGGCCCGGGGGGGGCTAAATAAAGATGACCCTATCCTAAAGGAACTCGAAGGTCCCAACAAAGATAGAGGCGCATCTTGAAGACACTTTTGCAAGGTGGATATCATTACATCAACATTACATAATAGTGGGGATACAATCAAGACATACAATGTCACATGAATACAACAGTACATCATACAAAAGATCAACATCCGACTACGGATGAAACATAAACAGAAAATCAAACAATATCCACCCTGCTAGCCCAGGCTGCCGACCAGAAACCTATCCCTCAATCGAAGAAGAAGCAGAAGAAGAACTCCAACACAAATAAACATCGCTCTCGCGTCATGATCATCGCATAACCTGTACCTGCAACTGGTGGTGTAGTAATCTGTGAGCCACGAGGACTCAGCAATCCCATTACCATGGGTATCAAGACTAGCAAAGCTTAAAGGGGTAAGGAAGGGGTAAAGTGGTGAGGTTGCAGCAGCGACTAAGCATGTATGGTGGCTAACTTACGCAAATAAGAGCGAGGAGAGAAGCAAAGCAGGCGGTGCCAACTAGTAATGATCAAGAAGTGATCCTGAACTCCTACTTACGTCAGACCTAACCCAGAAACCGTGTTCTCCTCTCGAACAACCCCGAAAAGAGACACACACGGTTGGTGTATTTTAGAAGAGTCTACTTTGAGTTTACTACAACCAGACATTAACAAATTCCCATCTACCACATAACCGCGGGCACAGCTTTCGAAAGTTCAAACCCTGCAGGGGTGTCCCAACTTAGCCCATTATAAGCTCTCGCGATCAACGAAGGATATTCCTTCTCCCGGGAAGACCCGATCAGTCTCGGAATCCCATTTACAAGACATTTCGACAATGGTAAAACAAGTCCAGCAAGACCACCCGATGCGCCGACAATCCTGATAGGAGCTGCACATATGTCGTTCTCAGGGCAACACCGGATGAGACAGGCTGCGAGTAAAACCAGGCCTCGAGTTTCCCCGTGGTGGCCCCGCAGGCGGCTCGGTTCGAACCAGCACTTAGAGAAGCACTGGCCCGGGGGGGCTAAATAAAGATGACCCTCGAGAGCGCGACTCCCAAGGGAAAAGTAGGTGGTGGTGAGGCAAATGGTAAAACCAAGGTTGGTCCTTGCTGGAAGAGTCTTATTCAAAGCGAACTGTCAAGGGGGTCCCATAAATCACCCAACTGCGTTAGGGACGCAGAATCCGGGAACATAATACCGATATGACGGAAACTAGGGTGGCAAGAGTGGAACCAAACACCAGGCATAAGGCCGACCATTCCACCCTTTACCAAGTATATAGATGCATTAATAATATAAGAGATATTGTGATATCCCAACATAAACATAAACATAATCCAACATGGAACAATCTTCATCTTCACCTGCAACTAGCAACGCTATAAGAGGGGATGAGCAAAGCGATAACATAGCCAAACAACGGTTTCCTAAGAAGGGCGACAAAGGTTAGAGGTTCATGGCAATTTGGGAGGCTTGATAAGCAAGTGGTAGGTAACGTGGCAAACCGATAGAACGAAGCAACTAGCATAGCAATGATAGCAATGAGATCCAAGGTGACAGTCATCTTGCTTGAAATCCCGCTAGGAAGAAGAACGAGTCCATGAAGAAGAACCAAGCGTAGACGAACGAATCCTCACGATCGCAACGAAACGGGAACTATCGAGAAGAAGCACATAACATGGTAAACACACCACACATGAACAAGGCATGATGCTCAACCAAGTATGATGCATGACAAGACTACATGAAGGTATTCATGGCAAGATATGATGCATACCAGAACAACACATCAAAGCAAGTTTAAATGAGGCCGGAAACAACACATAGCAATTCCGGTAAGTCCTCATATGCAAATTTCGAAATTGGTCCAGATCTGAATAAACCTTATGTTAAAGTTGTTAAACAGCAAGTTAAGATGCACCACGATGATCTACACGAAATTCTAGTCAAGTTACATATAAAGTTCATTTAATTCGGAGCTACGGCCTAGAAGATATGAGCAAAACAAGTTAAATATGGTATTGCTGCAAAATGCATTCAAACATCAAGCAAACACATTCAAAACATGGATCCAACAAGGTAATATGAAACTACATGCCAAACTAAGCAAGTTTCATATAGAGCACACTCAAAACGGAGCAACGGTTCAACACATACACACCATATAAGTTTAAAGGGCATGCTGTCCAAAACAGCAACTAGGCATATTGCAAGCATCAAAACAACATGCTACAGGATCTCAACATGAAAAGAAAAGGCATGGACATGATGTACTGGTAAATCATAACAAATCATGAACACTGAGCTATCTCCAGAAATCACTAGATCATACTCAAACGAGCATGGCAAGATTGCAAATAATAACAGGTTCACAGACTAAGCAGAATTTCAGGACATGGCAGAAATAACATCAGGTTACAATGTTTAGAGCTATAAAACAACATGTTACAGGAACCTATCATGGAAATGCAAGGCATGAGATGAATCTACTCATTGCATATAACAAAAGTCCCTTACTGACCATGAGCCAAAAGGGATCAGAAGATACGATTGCAAGCAAGTGAACATAGCAAAAACATAAACATGGCAAAACAGATAACCAGTAGGCATGTTTTACGAGCTCGCTGGAGCATGGCAAAACAGATAACAAGTAGGCATGTTTACGAGCTCGATGCACTCACTACGAGGCATTGCATGACAAACTAAGCATACACCCAGAAACTAGACATGGCATAGAAGCTAGACATGGCAAGATCAATAACATAGCATGCACGGATCATCAACAACTAGCTAGGCAAAATTGCGAAACATGTTAACAATGTGCCAGGAACATTTTATAGCAAAAGTAGAGCAAGATTAAGATATGATATAGCACTCTATAATTGCAATCAGAGGCATAAATGGATAGAGCCTAACCATATGAACAAAACACTATTACTGAACATACTCAAAAGAGGCATGGATATCACTGTAGCAACATGAATACATGGCATCACAATAACAGCAGAACAAGGGCTGAAATCAGCAACATCACGAAGCCTAGTTTGCATGCTCGTGCTAGTCACCACATAGATCACAAAAATACATGGCATACACCTCTGGAAAGATGGCATGGCATAGTTCAAAACACATGTAGAGCTCAATATCATAGGATGCACACATCAATCATGGAAAAAATGACAAAAGTGCAAATCCTTATAAGAATCTGAAACTAACAGAAACTAGCACTCTTGCAACCATGATTAGGGCATCAAGATGACCTCAAACAAACATGGCACAATTGAATGAAATGAAGAGCACATCCGGGTGAACATTTCGATATATTATATTCATGAATCGGAGCAATATACAAGGAGTTATGGCATGTCAAACATAGCACCAGAATATGAAAAATTAGGGACTTAGAAGAAATATACCCTCCGGATCTAGGGTTGACTTTGGCACGGAAATCAAGGCAGGGCTGGATCTCATCGGAGAGCTCGCCGGAGATGGGGAAGAGGGCGGCCGGAGCTTGTGGTCGCCGGATCCGGGCGCGGGGTCGCCGGATCTGGCCGGAACCGTGGCGAGGAGCGGCGGGGGCGCGCGGTGCGGCGGCGGAGCTGCCGGCGGCGGGCGGTGCGCGGTGTGGCGACGGGGCCGAGAGCGACGCGGGGAGGCGCGGTCGGGAGGCGGCGGCGCGCGCCGGCGATGGGCTTCGACGGGCGGCGATGGGCTTCGGCGGGTGCGCTGAGGCGGCGAGGCGCGGGCGCGCGGCTCGGGGCCCGCGTGGCGGCGGCGGCGGCGACCCGGGCCGGGGAGGGCCGGCGATGGGCTTCGGCGGGCGGCGGTGACGTGGCACCCCGCGGTTGGCTTGGGCGGCGGAGGAGGCGACGTGTCGTCCCCGGATTGGCCGGGCGACGTGTCTGGTGGTGGTGGACGCGTCCGGCCGCCAGGCGGACATGTCCGGCGGCGCGAGGAGAGAGAGGGCTAGGGTTGGACTGCGCGAAAATTCTGGGAGGGACACATATTTATAGGTAGGAGGAGCTAGGAAGGTCCAAATGGAGTGCGGTTTTCTCTCACACGATCGTGATCGAACGACCGAGAGGATGGAGGGGGTTTAGATGGGTTTTGGCCCACTTTGAAGGGGTGTTGGGCTGCACACAAAAGATGCCTTCGCGGTTACCCGGTTAACCGTTGGAGTATCAAACGGACTCCAAATGACACGAAACTTGACAGGCGGTCTACCGGTGGTGTACCAAGGCCGCTTGGCAAATCTCGGTCCATTCCGAGAACGTTTAACACCCGCTCACGAAAAGAGGCAAAAGGGGGCGCCGGATGACATAGGAGTGCCGGATTGCAAAACGGACAACGGGGAAAATGCTCGGATGCATAAAACGAACACGTATGCAATGCAATGCACAAGATGACATGATAAAATGCAACACGCAAGCAAATGACATGGCAATGAAGGCGAATAACTGACAGACACCTGGCGCATCGAATCCGGGGCGTTACAGGCGTCCAACTTTCACTGGGAATTAGTTGTGGGATCCTCTTGGGGTGAAAATAACGATCCTTTTTATTGTGCTAGAAGTTATCCAGCTTAATAACGATTTTGGATGGTTAGTTGTAGTGTATGGCCCAGCGGATCATGAGCGATCGGTTGATTTCCTCCGGGAGCTCTATGCTAAGGTCTCGACATCCCCATGGCCTATTGTGATAGGTAGGGACTTCAATCTGCTGCCGGGTGCTGTAGACAAGAGTAATGCAATTATTGCGGACCAAGATTGGTGGATACATTTAACGAGTGGGCGGCTGATATCGACCTTATTGAGCTTCCTAGGGTGGGGGATAGATTCACATGGTGTAATAATCAAGATGACCCAATCAGATGTGTGCTTGACCGGGTCTTTGTCTCCATGGAATGGGAAGCCAAGTTTGTGGGGTGTTCGCTGGTTGCAATGACCAGACTTGGCTCCGACCACTGCCCGCTTATCCTTAACTCTGGAGAAGCCCCTCACCACGTGACTAAACGCTTCTTTTTTGAGAAGCAATGGCTTCTCCAGCCAGGATTTATTGAGAGGGTCACCTCGATTTGGGTCGATGCTAGAAATGACCCCCCATACCGGTATGGCCCTCTGTGTGATGCCATGGACATATGGCAACACTGTGTGCGCTTGAGTAGACGTATCCTCCGTGGATGGGGTGCGAATGTGGGTAGCCAACTTAAAGCACGAAAAGAGGCCCTGATGAGCAAAGTTTCTACCCTGTACACCAAGGCGGACTTGGTTGGGTTATCTCAGGAGGAATGGGCGAGTAAATACACGATAGAGGATGAGATGATCTTTATTCTGACATGCGAGGAGATTTATTGGAAGCAAAGGGGACAGAAGAATTGTGTGCTGGAGGGTGACGCTAGCACCCAATTCTTTCACGCGATGGCAAATGGGAGACCGCACCGGTGTATGATCCGGGTCCTCCGTGATGGAGATAATGTTATTACTATGGAAGGATCCCTTCAAACCCATATATATGCGTTCTATCGCGAGCTCTTGGGCTCTCCGGGGGTTGGATTGGCATCCCTTCATGACTCACACTTGGATAATGAGAGATTGGTCTCTGAAGTGGATAACTCCATCCTAACTAGGCCTTTCACGCTCGACAAAATTACCGAGAACCTAAACCAGATAAGGGTGAACACAATGCCCGTCCCGGACGGTTTCCCGATGATCTTCTATATGCGATTTTGGAACATAGTGGGACCCTAGTTCACTCACCTTGTGAACGAATTCACCAGGGGCAGAATTGACGTCAAACGACTAAACTATGGGGTGTTGGCCCTGATCCCTAAGGTGCCGAGGCAGGCAACATTAGACAATTCCATCCTATCACCCTCATAAATGTCAGCTTCAGGTTGATTGCTAAGGGGTTTGCTTCCCGTCTTGCCCCGGTGGCAAATAAGATTATTGATAATGTACAAACAACCTTTATTAAATGGAGAAGGGTTAATCTGGATCAGGTTACAGTGCTCCATGAAGTACTTCATGAGATCAAGAACACCAAGGAAGAGGTGTTCATCCTCAAGCTTGACTTTGAGAAAGCCTACGACAGGGTGCGGTGGAATTTCCTTGAGGAGGTTTTACACAAGAAACACTTCGACCCGCAATGGGTGAGCAGGATGAGGCAAATAATGAGGGGTGGAACCGCCATTAATATTAATGGGGCTATTGGCCCTTACTTCCGTAACGGTAGGGGAATGCGGCAGGGTGACCCGATCTCTCCCCTTCTGCTCAATATTGTGTCAGACGCGCTGGCATCCATCCTGGACGACGCCAAAGCCGCCAGCCACATCTCGGGTGTCGTGGAGAGGTTGGTACCGGGAGGGTTGTGGCACCTTTAATACGCCAGCGACACCCTTATTCTCATTAAGAACTCCGACCAAGAGATTGTCAAACTTAAGTTCCTTCTCATGTTCTTTGAAGCCATGTTGGGTCTTAAAATAAACTTTGACAAGAGTGAGGCCTTTGTCATGGGAGGTGACTTGGAGTCTTAGTTTCACGCAACTCATATGATGAATTCCGAGCTGGGATATATTCCCCTCAAGTACCTGGGGATGCCTATTTTGTACCGGGCTTTGGCTATGGCTTATTTCGAGCCAGTGGTGGAGAAGATGGCTAAAAGAGTGGAACCTTGGCAAGGCAAGATGCTAGCCTCGGGTGGCCAACTAGTGCTTATTAATGACTATCTTACGAACATAGCAATGTTCATTATGGGTTTTGATCTTCTACGCAATTGGATCCACGAGAAACTTGATAATATCCGCTACAGGTTCTTCTCGACTAAGGAGAACGGGAAAGAAGGATATCATATGGTCAAGTGGGATGTGATCGCCTCCCCAAAAGAGGTGGGTGGGCTAGGTATCATTAACTCCAAAGTCATGAACTACTGTCTTAAGACCAAGTGGGCTTGGAAAATATTGACGGGTCAAGGGGGACTCTGGCTTTCCATATTCAAGACTAAATATCTTGAAGAAGATGGTGTGACTTTTTGCTCACAGGTCAGGTGCTCGTAATTTGCGAATGATGTTGGAAAGTGGAAGTGCTAGTTATCGACTGGAGGGGGGTGAATAGGCGATTTTTATGAACGTCTTCAAAACATGAGAGTTTCGAAGACAAACAATAGAAATGGACCTATTGATATGCAGCGGAAGGTAGACTACACTAAGCAAGCCATAGTCAAGTATGCAATGAAGTGAAAGCAGAAAGACTAATAGCAGCTAGGTAGTAAAGATCAGGACGGAAGATAGTATGAAGCCAAACAATGATAGTAGTCACACAGTGAAGTCAAACAAGTAGTGCAAGTAGGCAGTGACTTCACGAAGACAAACTGTAAGTAAAGAGAGGGAGAGGATAGAACCAGTCACTTGGTGTGGACACAAGATTTGTTGGACCAGTTCCAGTTGCTGTGACAACTGTACGTCTGGTTAGGGAGGCTGAGATTCAACTCAGAATACCATGTCTTCACCTTATTCCCCTTGAGCTAAGGACACCCAGTCCTCGCCCAATCACTCTAGTAAGTCTTCAAGGTAGACTTCCAAACCTTTACAGACTTCGTTCACCGGCGATCCACAATGACTCTTGGATGCTCAGAATGCGACGCCTAACCGGTTGGAGGATTCACAATCCTCAAGTGTAACAAGTCTTCAGGTCACGCGGACAGAAAGACTTCAGCGATGCCTAACACTCTTTGGCTCTGGGTGTTTGGGCTTTGTTCTCGCAAGGATTTCTCTCTCTCAAAAGCTTCGGAGGTGGGTTGCTCTCAAACGACAAAAGCCGTGCACTAACTCTGAGCAGCCACCAATTTATGGTGTAGGGGGTGGGCTATTTATAGCCACTAGGCAACCCGACCCGATTTGTCCGAAATGACCCCGGGTCACTCAAGAACTGACACGTGTTCCAATGGTCAGATTTCAAACACACGCGGTAGCTTGACTTGGGCTACAAGTAAAGCTGACTCATCCAACTCTGGATAAGATTTGCTCTCATTGTCTTCGCTCGAAGACATAGGATTTGGTTGAGTATCACTTCATCACTCTGACTTTGTTCACTGGGACCCCACTTAACAGTACAGTGGTTCCTAGGACTCAACAAAGAAGAAAAGGAAACAACAAAACAACTAAGTCTTCACGCTCCATAGTCTTCACACAATGTCTTCTCATGTCATAGTCTTCAATGTGAATATCTTCACATACCACCATTGTCTTCAATGTCTTCATACATTTTTAGGGGTCATCTCCGCTAGGTAAACCGAATCAATGAGGGACTACTACCTGTGTTATCCTGCAATTCTCATAAACACATTAGTCCCTCAACCAGGTTTGTCGTCAATACTCCAAACCCAACTAGGGGTTGCACTAGATGCACTTGCAGAAAGGCCTAGCCCCTACTTCAATTAGGGACGAAATTTATGGTCCAAACCGGCAGATCTCGGGTAGGGGGTCCCAAGTTGTGTGTCTATGGATCGATGGTAACAAGGGACAATAGGGACACGATGTTTACCAGGTTCGGGCCCTCTTAAAGGAGGTAAAACCCTACGTCCTGCTTGATTATATTCAATGTGTGTATAAGGGTTACAAGAGTTGATCTACCTCGAGATCGTAAAGGCTAAACCCTAGCTGTCTAGCCTGCGATTATTCTGATAGCCTCTACGGACTAAGCCCCCCGGTTTATATACACATCGGAGGGGCCTAGGGTTGTACAGAGTCGTCTTGCAGAAGGAAAAAGTATATCCGGAGACCAAATTTGCCGTCCACACATATAGGAGTCCTACCCGGACACGTGGAATAGTCTTCTGCTTTATCTTCATGCTCCATCAGTCCGACCCATATCGAATAGACCGGACACTCGAGGACCCCCTAATCCAGGTCTCCCTCAGTAGCCCCTGAACCAGTCTTTGATGACGATGTGTTTGGCACGCGGATTATCTTCAGCATTGAAGGAGGGTTCCTTCTCCTGAATACTTTAAGTTAGCTTCCAACATAAAGGAATTATGTCCGGCTCTGCATTATCAATACAACCCTTAGCCACTAAGGCAAGGTGCTTGCTACCTCTTGAGCATGCGTTGGTTTTCCCTTGAAGAGGAAAGGGTGATGCAGCAAAGTAGCGTAAGTATTTCCCTCTGTTTTTGAGAACCAAGGTATCAATCTAGTAGGAGACTACACGCAACTCACCTAGTACCTGCACAAACAATCAAGAACCTTGCAACCAACGCAATAAAGGGGTTTTCAATCCCTTCACGGCCACTTGCAAAAGTGAGATCTGATAAACATAATAAGATAAATATTTTTGGTATTTTTTTTGTATAGATTGGAAAGTAAAGATTGCAAAATAAACGGCGGCAGAAATACCAAGTTGATAGGAAAATAATATGATGTAAAATTGACCCGGGGGCCATAGGTTTCACTAGTGGCTTCTCTCAAGATAGCATATATTACGGTGGGTGAACAAATTACTGTCGAGCAATTGATAGAAAAGCGCATAGTTATGAACATAGGCATCATGTCCGTGACAAGTAGACCGAAATGATTCTGCATCTACTACTATTACTCCACACATCGATCGCTATCCAGCATGCATCTAGAGTATTAAGTTCATAAGAACAGAGTAACACATTAGGCAAGATGACATGATGTAGAGGGATAAACTCAAGCAATATGATATAAACCCCATCTTTTTATCCTTGCTGCCCTTGCTGTCACTGGGAAAGGACTTGCAAGATTGAACCCAAAGCTAAGCACTTCTCCCATTGCAAGAAAGATCAATCTAGTAGGCCAAACCAAACTGATAATTCAAAGAGACTTGCAAAGATATTAAATCATGCATATAAGAATTCAAAGAAGAATCAAATATTTTTCATAGATAATCTTAATCATAAACCCACAATTCATCAGATCTCGACAAACACACCGCAAAAAGAATTACATCGAATAGATCTCCAAGAAGATCGAGGAGAACTTTGTATTGAGATCCAAAGAGAGAGAAGAAGCCATCTAGCTAATAACTATGGACCCGAAGGTCTGTGTTAAACTACTCACACATCATCGGAGAGGCTATGGTGTTGATGTAGAAGCCCTCCGTGATCGAATCCCCCTCCGGCGGAGCGCCGAAAAAGGCCCCAAGATGGGATCTCATGGGTATAGAAGGTTGCGGCAGTGGAAAAGGTGTTTTGTGGCTCTCCCCGATGGTTTCAGGGTATAAGAGTATATATAGGCGAAAGAAGTAGGTCGGTGGAGCTGCGAGGGGCCCACAAGGGTGGGGGCGCGCCCTCCTACCTCGTGGCCACCTCGTGGCTTCCTTGACCTCCACTCCAAGTCTCCTGGTTGCGTTTGTTCAAAAAAGATCCAAGCGAAGGTTTCATTCCGTTTGGATTCCGTTTGATATTCCTTTTCTGCGGAACACTGAAATAGGCAAAAAAAACAACAATTTGCACTGGGCCTTCAGTTAATAGGTTAATCCCAAAAATAATGTAAAAATGAATATTAAAGCCCATTAAACATCCAAAACAGATAATATAATAGCATGGAACAACCAAAAATTATAGATACGTTGGCGACGTATCAGTGCCAAAATAGGAACAATGTCTTTTAGTGACAACTTTTTTGGCGAAGCGTCACACTTGACTCTTAACATTTCAAACTATTTTCACGCCTGCTGTTTCGCGTTTCGAGGCATAGCCTCCATTGGCACGTCTTGTCAAAATAGAGATCATGCCCGCTCATTACGGGATTCTCATCAATATGGTTTGGGTAACCCAACCGCACCTTACGCAGGATATCGTTGGGAACACGTGAGGTTTATGGCTTGAGAGGGGGACGTTTCGTATTTTCACCATCTATAAGAGTATAAACATCCCTCCTTTTTCCCCATGCATTCCTCTAGCTCCTGTCTTCCAACCTCCAAGCTCTAGCGCCCACAACTCCGATCTTTCCCACCGTTGCCACCCTCCCCAGCAATGGCCGGGTCTGGTTCCAAGGGCAAGTGGGAGGCCTCCTCTGTCACCGAAAAGGACGTCAAGGATCTCTGGAGCGCGGGCTATCTGTTGATAACCCACAAGTATAGGGAATCATTTGTATCCTTCTTTGTTAAATAAGAGTGTTGAGCCCAACGAGGAGCTAAAGGTAGAACAAATATTCCCTCAAGTTCTATCGACCACCGATACAACTCTACGCACACTTGACATTTGCTTTACCGGAAACAGGTGTGAAACTATTTTGCAAGGATAAAACTACGAGTAGTTTGCGAGAATAAAACTTTGAGTAAATTGCAAGGTAATAAAAGTGGATAGCTTTTGTCAACTAGAAAGTCATTTGTCCCTAGGTAATCGATAACAAGTACCGGTAATCATTCTTCCAATTCTATATGAGGGGGAGGCATGAGCTAATATACTTTCTCTACTTGGATCATATGCACTTATGATTGGAACTCTATCAAGAATCTGCAACTACTACAGATCATTAAGGTCATCAAACCCAACCATAGCATTAAGTATCAAGTCCTCTTTATCCCATACGCAACAACTCACCTACTCGGGTTTAAGCTTCTGTCACTCTCGCAACCCACCATAAGAAAATCATGAACATATTACAACACCCTACAGCGGGGGGCCCTCCGTTTGCGCGAGACTGATGGACTTGTAGGACAGCACCATAAATAAAATATACAATCATACCAACCAAGATCACGATTAACCCACAGGACAAATCTGATCTACTCAAACATCATAGGATAACCAAATATCAATGGGAAATAGTATATGGAGTTGAGCACCATGTTTAAGTGGAGATTACAACGGATGGGGGGGGGGAGAGGTTACACCGCTGCATAGAGGGGGAAAGATTTGGTGTTCATGGTAGCAAGATTGTTGATGTAGATCGCCGTCACGATCCTAGCTCCGGCGGCACTCCGACGCCACCTAGAGAGAGGGGGAGAGATCCCCCTCCTTCTTATTCTTCTTCCTTGGCCTCCCCCCTAGATGGGAGGAGAGTACCCCCTCTAGTCCATGGACTCCATGGCGGCGGAGGGGTGGGAGCCCCTCCGAGATAGGATCTCCCTCTTTGTTCTCTTCTGTTTCGTGCTCCCCAGATCTGGCCCTTCACGATTTCTTAAATTCCAGGAGATCCGTAACTCCGATTGTGCTGAAATTTTTACATGATTTTTTCCACAAATTATCTTTCTTGTTCCATAAGAAGGCCCCAACCGCCTTACGGGGTGGGCACAAGACACCTGGGCGCGCCAGGGGGTGCCTGGCACGCCCTAGTGGGTTGTGCTGGCCGTGGGACTTCGTTAGTGTTGATTCCAAGTCCCAAAAATCACATATATTCCAAAATAATTCTTCGTAAATTTTATTGCGTTTGGACTTCGTTTGGTATGGATTTTCTACGAAACAAAAAACATACAACAAACAGGAATTGGCAGTGGGCACTGGATCAATATGTTTGTCCAAATACATCATATAAAATGTTGCCAAAAGTGTATAAAAGTTCTATAATATTGGAATGAAACAATCGAAACTTATTGATAGGATGAAGACATATCAGCATCCCCAAGATTAATTCCTGCTCATCCTCTAGTAGATGAATGATAAAAAAAGATATTTTTTTGATGTGGAATGCTACCTAGCATAAACTTGATCATATGTCTAATCATGGCATGAATATTAATACATGAGTGATTTAAAGCAATAGTCTATAATTTGACATAAAGACATCAATACTCAGGCATCCAACAAACAATCATGTCTTTCAAAATATCAACGCTAAACAAAGCTATCCCTACAAAATCATATAGTCTTGGCATGCTCTGTCTTCTTAACACAAAGTATTTATCATGCACAACCCCGATGATGAGCCGAGAAATTCGTACATACTTTTTAACGTGCTTCAGCTTTTTCAACCCTCACACAATACATGAGCGCAAGCCATGGATATAGAACTAGGGTGGAGTAGAGTATGATGATAGGGGTAAATATAGAGAAGACAAAAAAGTAAGAGAGTCTCACACTGACGCGGCTAACCAACGGGCTATGGAGATGCCCATGAATCGATATAAATGCGAGGAGTAGGGATTTCCATGCAACGAATGCACTAAGAGCTATAAGTGTATGAAAGCTCAATATGAAATCTAACTGGGTGTGCATCTAATCCTATAATGGAAAATTCCCACTAGTATATGAGAGTGGCAACATAGGAGACTCTCCATATGAAAAACATGGTGATACTTTGAAGCACAAGTGTGGAACTAGCAAGCCCCTTCTCTCTTTATTTCTATTTTTCCTTTTTCTTTTTTCTTTCTTTTTTTCTTTTTTTCTCTCATTATCTGGTGTTTCATCCCGACTTGTGGGAGAATCATAGTCTCCATCATCCTTTCCTCACCGGGGCAATGTTCTAAAAATGAATAATGATGATCATCACACTTTTATTTACTTATAACTCAAAAGAAATAAAAGTAACAACTCGATACCTATAACAAAGTATGACTATATGAATGACTCTGACCGTGTACCAGGATGTGCAATGATCTAGCATAACAACGATATCAAAAAACAGACAAGCCATGGAAATATCATGCTAGCTATCTTACGATCATGCAAAGCAGTATGACAATTGATGTCTACTGCACAACCTTCTTCTTGTAGACGTTGTTGGGCCTCCAAGTGCAGAGGTTTGTAGGACAGTAGCAAACTTCCCTCAAGTGGATGACCTAAGGTTTATCAATCCATGGGAGGCGTAGGATGAAGATGGTCTCTCTCAAGCAACCCTGCAACCAAATAACAAAGAGTCTCTTGTGTCCCCAACACACCCAATACAATGGTAAATTTTATAGGTGCACTAGTTCGGCGAAGAGATGGTGATACAAGTGCAATATGGATGATAGATATAGGTTTTTGTAATCTGAAAATATAAAAACAGCAAGGTAACTAATGATAAAAGTGAGCGTAAACGGTATTGCAATGCTAGGAAACAAGGCCTGGGGTTCATACTTTCACTAGTGCAAGTTTTCTCAACAATAATAACATAATTGGATCATATAACTATCCCTCAACATGCAACAAAGAGTCACTCCAAAGCCACTAATAGCGGAGAACAAACAAAGAGATTATGGTAGGGTACGAAACCACCTCAAAGTTATTCTTTCCAATCAATCCGTTGGGCTATTCCTATAAGTGCCACAAACAGCCCTAGAGTTCATACTAGAATAACACCTTAAGACACAAATCAACCAAAACCCTAATGTCACCTAGATACTCCAATGTCACCTCAAGTATGCGTCGGTATGATTATACGATATGCATCACACAATCTCAGATTCATCTATTCAACCAACACATAGAACCTCAAAGAGTGCCCCAAAGTTTCTACCGGAGAGTCAAGACGAAAACGTGTGCCAACCCCTATGCGTAGGTTCATGGGCGGAACCCGCAAGTTGATCACCAAGACATACATCAAGTGTTCTCAAATCAATAAAGACTCAATCCGCTAAGATTACTTCAAGGGGAAAACTCAACCCATTACAAGAGAGTAGAGGGGGAGAAGAAACATAAGATCCAACTATAATAGCAAAGCTCGCGATACTTCAAGATCGTGCCAAATCAAGAACACGAGAGAGAGAGAGAGATCAAACACATAGCTACTGGTACATACCCTCTGCCCCGAGGGTGAACAACTCCCTCCTCGTCATGGAGAGCGCCGGGATGATGAAGGTGGCCACCGGCGAGGGTTCCCCACTCCGGCAGGGTGCCGGAATAGGGTCCCGAGAGGTTTTTGGTGGCTACAGAGGCTTGCGGTGGCGGAACTCCAGATCTATTCTGTTCTCTGAAAGTTTTAGGGTACGTGGGTATATATGGGTGAAAGGAGTACGTCGGTGGAGCTTCGGGGGGCCCACGAGGCAGGGGCGCGCCTTAGGGGGGAGGGGGCGCCCCCACCCTCGTGGCCACCTCCCTTCTTTCCTGACGTGCACTCCAACATTTTCCGGTAGCTTTCCTTCCAAAAATAACTTCTCTAGTTGATTTCATTCCATTTTGACTCCGTTTGATATTCCTTTTCTTCGAAACACTGAAATAGGCAAAAAAACAGCAATTCTTGGCTGGGCCTCCGGTTAATAGGTTAGTCCCAAAAATAATATAAAAGTGGATAATAAAGCCCAGTATTGTCCAAAACAGTAGATAATATAGCATGGAGCAATCAAAAATTATAGATACGTTGGAGACGTATCAGGCATCCCCAAGCTTAATTCCTGCTCGTCCTCGAGTAGGTAAATGATAAAAAAGATAATTTTTGATGTGGAATGCTAGTTGGCATAATTTCATTGTAATTCTTCTTAATTGTGGTATGAATATTCAGATCTGAAAGATTCAAGACAAAAGTTCATATTGACATAAAAATAATAATACTTCAAGCATACTAACTAAGCAATTATGTCCTCTCAAAATAACATGGCCAATCAAAGTCCATACCTACAAAATCATATAGTTTAGTCTTGCTCCATTTTCGTCACACAAGAATGCTCTCATCATGCACAACCCTGATGACAAGTCAAGCAATTGTTTCATACTTTAACAATCACAAACCTATAAACTTTCACGCAGTACATGAGCGCGAGCCATGGACATAGCACTATTGGTGAATAGAATATGATGAGGGGGGTTATGTGGAGAAGACAAAAAAAATAAAGTCTCACATCAACGAGGATAATCAATGGGCTACGGAGATGCCCGTCGATTGATGTTAATGCAAGGAGTAGGGATTGCCATGCAACGGATGCACTAGAGCTATAAATGTATGAAAGCTCAACAAAAGAAACTAAGTGGGTGTGCATCCAACTTGCTTGCTCACGAAGACCTAGGGCACTTGAGGAGGCCTATTGTTGGAATATACAAGCCAAGTTCTATAATGAAAAATTCACACTAGTATATGAAAGTGACAAAACAAGAGACTCTCTATCATGAAGATTATGGTGCTACTTTGAAGCACAAGTTTGGTAAAAGATAGTAGCATTGTCCTTTCTCTCTTTTTCTCTCATTTTTTGGGCCTTATCTTTTTTATGGCCTTTATCTTTTTTTTGGGCCTTCTCCTTTTTTTATAGCCTTCCCCTTTTTTTATATTCCTCACTTGGGACAATGCTCTAGAAAATAATGATCATCACACTTCTATTTATTTACAACTCAATGATTACAAGTCGATACTAGAACAAAGTATGACTCTATATGAATGCCTCCTGCGGTGTACTGGGATATGCAATGAATCAAGAGTGACATATATGAAAGAATTATGAACGGTGGCTTCGCCACAAATACTATGTCAACTACATGATCATGCTAAGCAATATGACAATGATGGATGTGTCATGATAAGCGGAATGGTGGAAAGTTGCATGGCAATATATCTCGGAATAGCTATGGAAATGCCATGATAGGTAGGTATGGTGGCTGTTTTGAGGAAGATATAAGGAGGCTTATGTGTGAAAGAGTGTATCATATCACGGGGTTTGGATTCACCGGTGAAGTTTGCACCAACTCTCAATGTGAGAAAGGGCAATGCACGGTACCGAAGAGGCTAGCAATGATGGAAGGGTAAGAGTGCGTATAATCCATGGACTCAACATTAGTCATAAAGAACTCATATACTTATTGCAAAAATCTACAAGCCATCAAAAACCAAAGCACTACGCGCATGCTCCTAGGGGGATATATTGGTAGGAAAAGACCATCGCTCATCCCCGACCGCCACTCATAAGGAGGACAATCAAAGAACACCTCATGTTTCAAATTTGTTACATAACGTTTACCATACGTGCATGCTACGGGACTTGCTAACTTCAACACAAGCATTTCTCAAATTCACAACTACTCAACTAGCATGACTTTGATATTATTACCTCCATATCTCAAAAAAATTATCAAGCATCAAACTTCTCTTAGTATTCAACACACTCATAAGAAAGTTTTTACTATTTTTGTATACCTAGCATATTAGGATTAAGCACATTACCATGCTATTAAAGACTCTCAAAATAATATAAGTGAAGCATGAGAGTTCATCTATTTCTTCAAAATAAAACCACCATTGTGCTCTAAAATATATAAGTGAAGCACTAGAGCAAACAACAAACTACTCTGAAAGATATAAGTGAAGATCAATGTGTAGTCGAATAATTATGCAACTATGTGAAGACTCTACCATTTAATAATTTCATATCTTGATACTTTATTCAAACAGAAAGCAAAGCTAAATAAAATAAAACGACGCTTCAAGGATAGCACACATCATGGGAAGAATTAAAAACTTAGGTTCAACCAATACTAACCGATAGTTGTTGAAGAAGAAAGGTGGGATGCCTACCGGGGCATCCCCAAGCTTAGATGCTTGAGACTTCTTGAAATACTATCTTGGGGTGCCTTGGGCATCCCCAATCTTGAGCTTTTGTGTCTCCTTAATTCCTCTCATATCACGGTTTCCTAAATCTCAAAAGTTTCATCCGCACCAAACTCAACAAGAATTCGTGAGATAAGTTAGTATAAGCCAATGCAAAAACCTTATCATACTATACTGTAGCAAATCACTAAAATTATTATTCAACATTGCATACTAAATGCCTCTGCATATTTAATACTCCTATCCTCAAATAGAATCATTAAACAAGCAAACATATGCAAACAATGCAAACATAGCAGCAGTCTGCCAAAACAGGACAGTCTGTAAAGAATGCAAGATTCATTATACTTCCCTAACTCCAAAAATTATGAAAGAAAATTCCCACCGTATTAAATTTATCAGAGCTTATCATGCTAAATGTTTCAACATTTTATCACATTCTGACTTTTCTAGGGAATTTTTGCAACAGCGGTAAACTTTCTGTTTTGAAACAGCAACATGTATACTTGCAAAATAAGGATGGTAAAGGCTATCCTTTGCAATTTTATTGAAAATAGAGATGAAAAACATTATTCTAAGTAACAGAAAGAAAATACTAACAAAATAAAATGACGCTCCAAGCAAAACACATATAATGTGGTGAATAAAAATATAGCTCCAAGTAGAGTTACCGATGAACGAAGACGAAAGAGGGGATGCCTTCCGGGGCATCTCCAAGCTTAGGCTCTTGGTTATCCTTGAATATTAACTTGGGGTGCCTTGGGCATCCCCAAGCTTAGGCTCTTTACACTCCTTATTCCGTAGTCCATCGAATCTTTACCCAAAACTTGAAAACTTCAAAACACAAAACTTAACAGAAAATCTCGTGAGCTCCGTTAGCGAAAGAAAACAAAACACCACTTCAAGGTACTGTAATGAACTCATTATTTATTTATATTGGTGTTAAACCTACTGTATTCCAACTTATCTATGGTTTATAAACTATTTTATTAGCCATAGAGTCATCAAAATAAGCAAACAACACATGAAAAACAGAATCTGTAAAAAACAGAACAGTCTGTAGTAATCTGTATCAAACGCAAACTTCTGGAACTCCAAAAATTCTAAAATAAATTGGCTGACCTGAGTAATTTGTCTAATAATCATATGAAAAAATAATAAACTAAATATCACTCTCCAGTAAAAAGTTGAAGCTAATCTCGTGAGCGCTAAAGTTTCTGTTTTTTACAGCATGATCATAAAGACTTCACCCAAGTCTTCCCAAAGGATCTACTTGGCACACACACTAATTAAAACATAAAACCACATCTAAACAGAATCTAGAAGGATTATTTATTCCTAAAAAGAACCAAAAGTAAGAAACTAAAATAAAATTGGGTTGCCTCCCCACAAGCGCTAATGTTTAACGCCCCTAGCTAGGCATGATGATTTCAATGATGCTCGCATAAAAGATAAGAATTGAAACTTAAAAAGAGCATCATGAAGAATATGACTAGCACATTTAAGTCTAACCCACTTCCTATGCATAGGGATTTTGTGAGCAAACAACTTATGGGAACAATAATCAACTAGCATAGGAAGGCAAAGCAAGCATAACTTCAAAACTTTAAGCACATCGAGAGGAAACTTGATATTATTGCAATTCCTACAAGCATATATTCCTCCCTCATAATAATTTTCAGTAGAATCATGAATGAATTCAACAATATAACCAGCACCTAAAACATTCTTTTCATGATCTACTTGCATAGAAATTTTACTACTCTCCACATAAGCAAAATTCTTCTCATTCGGAATAGTGGAAATAAACTCAACAAAACAACTATCATGTGATTGAAAATTAAGATCAAGATGACAAGTTTCGTGGTTATCATTATTCTTTATAGCATACGTGTCATCACAATAATCATCATAGATAGGAGGCATGCTTTCATCATAGTAAATTTGCTCATCAAGGCTTGGGGGACCAAAATATCATCTTCATCAAAGATAGCTTCCCCTAGCTTGTGGCTTTGTATATCATTAGGATCATGGATATTCATGGAATTCATACTAATAACATTGCAATCATGCTCATCATTCACATATTTTATGCCAAGCATTCTATGTAATTCTTCTTCTAATACTTTGTCACAACTTTCCTTTCCATCATACTCACGAAAGATATTAAAAAGATGAAGCGTGTGAGACAAACTCAATTCCATTTTTTTGTAATTTTCTTTTACAAACTAAACTAGTGCTAAAACAAGAAACAAAAAGATTCGATTGCAAGATCTAAAGATATACCTTCAAGCACTCACCTCCTAGGCAACGGCGCCAAAAAAGAGCTTAGTTGACGGGGTGTGAGTGCCGCTTACCTAGCCTCCCCGGCAACGGCGCCAGAAAAGAGCCTGATGTCTACTACACAACCATATTCTTGTAGATGTTGTTGGGCCTTCAAGTGCAAAGGTTTGTAGGACAGTAGCAAATTTCCCTCAAGTGGATTACCTAAGGTTTATCAATCCATGGGAGGCGTAGGATGAAGATGGTCTCTCTCAAGCAACCCTGCAACCAAATAACAAAGAGTCTCTTGTGTCCCCAACACACCCAATACAATGGTAAATTGTATAGGTGCACTAGTTCGGCGAAGAGATGGTGATACAAGTGCAATATGGAGGATAGATATAGGTTTTTGTAATCTGAAAATATAAAAACAGCAAGGTAACTAATGATAAAAGTCAGCGTAAACGGTATTGCAATGCTAGGAAACAAGGCCCAGGGTTCATACTTTCACTAGTGCAAGTTCTCTCAACAATAATAACATAATTGAATCGTATAACTATCCCTCAACATGCAACAAAGAGTCGCTCCAAAGCCACTAATAGCAGAGAATAAACAAAGATATTATGGTAGGGTACGAAACCACCTCAAAGTTATCCTTTCCAATCAATCCATTGGGCTATTCCTATAAGTGTCACAAACAGCCCTAGAGTTCATACTAGAATAACACCTTAAGACACAAATCAACCAAAACCCTAATGTCACCTAGATACTCCAATATCACCTCAAGTATGCGTGGGTATGATTATACGATATGCATCACACAATCTCAGATTCATCTATTCAACCAACACATAGAACCTCAAAGAGTGCCCCGAAGTTTCTACCGGAGAGTCAAGACGAAAATGTGTGCCAACCCCTATGCATAGGTTCATGGGCGGAACCCGCAAGTTGATCACCGAGACATACATCAAGTGTTCTCAAATCATTAAAGACTCAATCCGATAAGATTACTTCAAGGGGAAAACTCAATCCATTACAAGAGAGTAGAGGGGGAGAAGAAACATAAGATCCGACTATAATAGCAAAGCTCGCGATACTTCAAGATCGTGCCAAATCAAGAACACGAGAGAGAGAGAGAGAGAGAGAGAGAGAGAGAGAGAGAGAGAGAGAGAGAGAGAGAGATCAAACACATAGCCACTGGTACATACCCTCAGCCCCGAGGGTGAGCTACTCCCTCCTTGTCATGGAGAGCGCCGGGATGATGAAGATGGCCACCGGTGAGGGTTCCCCCCTCCGGCAGGGTGCCGGAATAGGGTCCCGAGAGGTTTTTGGTGGCTACAGAGGCTTGCGGTGGCGGAACTCCAGATCTATTCTGTTCTCTGAAAGTTTTAGGGTACGTGGGTATATATGGGTGAAAGGAGTACGTCGGTGGAGCTTCGGGGGGCCCACGAGGCAGGGGGCACTACTAGAAAAACAGCTACTAATGGCGCACCTATTTTGGCCATTAATGGCGCATCACCGGTGCGCCATTACTAGCACGCCATTAGTAATTTTTACTAATGGCGCACCACTGGTGCGCCATTAGTATCTGGTATACTAATGGCGCAACACTGGTGCGCCATTAGTATAGGCCATGGTGCGCCATTAGTATGCCTCCCAGGGGCCATGTATACCCAGGTGCGTTGGCATACTAATGGCGCACGACAACGAGATGCGCCATTAGTAAATTTCGCATACTAATGGCGCACTGTTTAGTGATGCGCCATTAGTGATGCGCCATTTTGAATCTAGATCTGGATCGTGATTTTTTGCCCATTTTTTGCTCGTTTTTTTTGCTTGTTTTTTGGCACGACATTATTTCAAATTTTGTTCCTGCTTTTGGATCTTGTACGTTCTTTTGCCGTGTTCTTTTGCCGGAGAGGAGGGAGGAGGAGCTCACCGGAGAGAAGGGAGGAGGAGCTCACCGGAGAGGAGGGAGGAGGAGCTCACCGGAGAGGAGGGAGGAGGAGCTCACCGGAGAGAAGGGAGGAGGAGCTCACCGGAGAGGAGGGAGGAGGAGCTCACCAGAGAGAAGGGAGGAGGAGCTCACCGGAGAGGAGGGAGGAGGAGCTCACCGGAGAGGAGGGAGAAGAAACCGTGAGGGGAGGGGAGGGGAGGAGAGGAGGGAGGAGGAGGTCGCCAGAGAGGAGGGAGGAGGAGGTCGCCGGAGAGGAGGAGGAGGTCGCCGGAGAGGTCGCCGGAGAGGAGGAGGAGGAGGTCGCCTGAGAGGAGAGGAGGAGGGTAAGGGAAGATGGAGTGGAGGAGAGGAGGAGATGGAGTGGAGGAGAGGAGAGGAGGAGATGGAGTGGAGGAGAGGTGGAGTGGAGGGGAGGAGGTGCGCCCAGCCATATATACGACATACTAATGGCGCACCATGGGCAGGTGCGCCATTAGTAACTTTTTTTTTTATTTTGTTGACTTATTTTGAATTTTGAAGGCGGGAAGATACTAATGGCGCACCATGGGCAGGTGCGCCATTAGTAACTTTTTTTTATTTTGTTGACTTATTTTGAATTTTGAAGGCGGGAAGATACTAATGGCGCACCATGGGCAGGTGCGCCATTAGTAACTTTTTTTTATTTTGTTGACTTATTTTGAATTTTGAAGGCGGGAAGATACTAATGGCGCACCAAGGGCAGGTGCGCCATTAGTAAAACTTTTTTTTATTTTGTTGACTTATATTGAATTTTGAAGGCGGGAAGATACTAATGGCGCACCGTGGGCAGGTGCGCCATTAGTAAGTTTGAATTTTTTTGAATTTTTTTGCCTCTCGAGATCTTAAAAGCCCCGTATCTTTTTTTCTGTTAGGTTTTTGAGGATTTTGGAAATGTTTAACAGGGTTCCCCCAGTTAAATTTGGATGTAACTTTTCGAGTAGATGATTTTTCATATAAAAAACTTTTTCATCCGAGTTAGTATGCAAAAGTTATGCCCATTTTTACAAATTCTCGCGAGATTTTGCAAATGAAGTCGAAATTCATATTTGCAAATTTTCCCAACAACTAGACCACATATCACATGGGAAACTTATTTTCTTTTATTTTTTTGACATTTTCATCATTTTCTTTTACTTTTTTTAAACTGAAAAGGCGATCCACGGGGGGGGGGGGGGGTGTGCATTCGGTGCAAGTGGTAAAACTGCTAAGTGCAGTATTTATAGACGCACCTTTAGTCCCGGTTGGGGAGGCGGACCGCGACTAAAGGAACCCTTTAGTCGCGGTCCGCCTCCCCAACCGGGACTAAAGGGTTTTGGCGCCGCTTTCGTTCCCGCGCAGAAAGACCCTTTAGTCGCGGTTGGGGACAACAACCGCGACTAAAGGGTACCCTTTAGTCGCGGTCCGCCTCCCCAACTGGGACTAAAGGGTCTGTGCTAGAACTGGCGCAGTGCGGTGGGATGTTTAGTCCCACCTCTCTAGCCGAGAGGCTTCGACAGTGGTTTATAAGCGCGGCTGCGCTCACCACTTCGAGCTCCTCTCAAATGCAGGCTTACGGGCCTATTCTGTCACTATGTGCCTGTGGGCCTACTGGGCCTTCTGCGGGCCTGAATCCTGGCCCTTTAATGGGTTTGTAGTCGTATTCAGGCCGTGGTGGCCCAGTAGGTGGCATATTTTCTGTTTTTTGTTTTCTTTTTTGCTTTATTTATTTTGTTTTGTTTTTCTTCTTTTTTTCTTCCTTTTTTCCTTTTTCCTTTTTTCTTCTGTTTTTTCTTTTGTTTTTTTCTTCTGTTTTTTTCTGTTTGTTTTTTTCTTCTATTTTTCCTTTTTTCTTCTGTTTTTTTCTTCCTTTTTCCTTCTTTCTTCTTCTTCCTTTTTCCTTTTAATGGTGGTGGCCAAGTTACTAATGGCGCACCGTGGCGTGGTGCGCCATTACTAGTTCAACTAGTAATGGCGCACCACTCCCACGGTGCGCCATTAGTAGTTTTAAAAAAAATTCAAAAAAAAGTTTTACAAATTTTTTTACTAATGGCGCACCGTGGATGTGGTGCGCCATTACTAGTTCAACTAGTAATGGCGCACCATGCCACGATGCGCCATTAGTAGTTCAACTAGTTTTGGCCAAGTTACTAATGGCGCACCGTGGATGTACTGCGCCATTAGTATTTGGACACTAATGGCGTACCAACACATGGTGCGCCATTAGTATATAGTAATGGCGCACCACATGTCTGGTGCGCCATTAGTGTCAATTCCATCTATAGCCCTTTTCCTAGTAGTGGGGCTCGCCCTAGGGGGGGCACCGCCCACCCTCGTGGCCACCTCCCTTCTTTCCTGACGTGCACTCCAAGCTTTTTCGGTAGCTTTCCTTCCAAAAATAACTTCTCCAGTTGATTTCATTCTGTTTCGACTCCGTTTGATATTCCTTTTCTTCGAAACACTGAAATAAGCAAAAAAAACTGCAACTCTGGGCTGGGCCTCCGGTTAATAGGTTAGTCCCAAAAATAATATAAAAGTGGATAATAAAGCCCAATATTGTCCAAAACAGTAGATAATATAGCATGCAACAATCAAAAATTATAGATACGTTGGAGACGTATCAACAATGAATGCTCAAGTCATCAAAACGGAAGCGGTGGAAGTTGCATGGCAATATATCTCGGAATGGCTATGGAAAGGCCATAATAGGTAGGTATGGTGGCTGTTCTCAGGGAGATATAATAAGGCTTATGTGTGATAGGGTGTATCATATCACGGGGTTTGGATGCACCTGCGAAGTTTGCATCGACTCTCGAGGTGAGAAAGGGAAATCCACGGTACCGTAGAGGCTAGCAAATTGCGGAAAGGTAAGAGTGTGTATAATCCATGGACTCACATTAGTCATAAAGAACTCATATACTTATTGGAAAAGTTTATTAGCCCTCGAAGAAAAGTACTACTATGCATTCCCCTAGGGAGATAGATTGGTAGGAAAAGACTATCGCTCGTCCCCGGACGCCACTCATAAGGAAGACAATCAATAATAAATCATGCTCCAACTTCATAGCATAACGAGAGACTATACGTGCATGCTTCGGGAATCACAATCCTTAACACCAATATTCTTACTAACCACAACCGTTTACTAGTACCTCCCACATATTCCTTCTCTATATCACAAGACTATTGCAAGGAATCAAACATATCATATTCACTGGTCCATAAGTTTTATGTAGCATTTTATGACTAACCATAAAAACGACCCATTCCTGTTGACTCTCTAAATAGATATAAGTGCAGCAAGAGAGTTTAATTATTTATAAAAAATATCATTCTGTAACAAATATAAGTGAAGCAAAAGAGCATTCTACAAACAATGGTTTTCTATGTGAAGAGAAACAGGCAATCCAAACTTCAAATGATATAAGTAAAGCACATGAAGCATTCTATAAAGCCACACTCAAAAGACATAAGTGAAGTGCAATGAGAATTCTATAAACCAACCATGGACTATCTCATAGCATCATGGTGCATAGAATAAAAATGAAAAGTAAACAAAAGATGCTCCAAGATTTGCACATATCACATGAATGAAACAAAGATGAAAACATACCGATACTTGTTGCAGAAAGATGGGATGCCTTCCAGGCATCCCCAAGCTTAGACGCTTGAGTCTCCTAGAATATTTACTTGGGGTGCCTTGGGCATCCCCAAGCTTGAGCTCTTGACTCTCCTCCTTCTCCTCATATTGAGACCTCCTCGGTCTTTGATCACTTCATCCACACAAAACTCAATAGAGATAGCTTGGTAAGATCCGTTAGTATAATAAAGCAAATCACTACTCTAAGTATTGTAGCAAATCACAACACTTAAGATGATAAATCATGATAAAGTATGGTTTGACAAAAACTTTTGCATTAATTGACTTTTTATTTGAATTGGTTTTCTCTCTATGCTTTCAAGTGCTCTTTAAAGTCAACTACTCCACCTTCTGTACTTCATCTCCTTGACCCCAAACTTCTGCCCAATGATCATGCCATGTGTATAATGCATTATAATATTTTCTTACAAAAATAATTTGGCCAAATAGTATTTTCAAAAATATAGTTTTCCAAAAAACCCTGAATTGAGGTTTGCACTGCAAGTACTTAATTAAGGGCAGTAAAAATCTTTCCAAAAGTATATTTGAATCCTATTAGATATAGGACTCCCATAAACCACAAAAATATAATTTTAAAAGTTATTTTCCTATTTTATTTAAAAGCTTTTTCTTAAGGCCAGAAATGGTCTTTAATAGGGAAAAAATATTTTATTGTTTCAAAAATATTTGACAACAATCAGGGAAACTCAGTGGACATATATTTTCCATATATAAGAGTTTCAACACATGGTCATGTTCAAAATATTGGACAAAACCTCCCAAAACCATTTCAGCTCATTTCAAATATTTGAAATATTTCTATAAGAAATATTTTCAAATAAATCCCATGAAATATTTCTATAAGAAAATTCTAGCATGTCACCTATGACATTTTTGATGATCTTGCCAAGTACCATGTCATGGAGAATAGTATAACCCCATGAAATATCTTCAAAACTATTTCTGTCCATTTTGAAGTTTGAGCAACTTTACATTGCCAAACATGTCCAAATGTTCTAAAACTTGGTGCACATGCTAAAATGGTCTAATTATTCATCTATACCAAATGGCACAAGTTGGAGAGAATGTTATTGTGATCAAAGTGCCCCAAAACCCTCTCTGACCAGAATCAAATTTGAGCAATTTTGTACTACTAACTTTCTCTCCTTGACCCCAACTTTTGTGAGCATGTTCACATGACCAAATGAGGCCACTGCACCAAGTAGTGCATCAAGGAGAAGTGATTTGCTCCACTAGATCTACACAAGTTCATTTCTGCTAATTTCTAGGGTTTACAAAAGTTATATTGTGAACTTTTCCCAAATAAGCTCAAAATGGGTGTAAGGCCCTAATTATATGTGCAATTTCACCCTGTGGAGTCTCCTGCCAAATGGAGTTCATTTGCTTAACCAAACAAGCATCAAACACCTTCTGCCATTTTACTAAAACCCCTATTTTGACCTCTTCCACTCTTCTCCATGGCCTCCACTTTTTACCACAGCCCCTCCTAGTCCCCTTATACCTCCAGTAACAATGGCAAGTCCTCAGATCAATTATTTGGGGGGTGAAACCCTCTCCTTCTCTCTCTGGACAAGCCCATTTCTCTCCCTTTCTCACCTCCCTCCTCACTCCAGTGGCCAGCAGTGCATCCAATGTCCCTCCCCTCTTCTTTACTCCCTCCTAGAGCTACCAGACAATAGTGGCCGCGCCCACAAGGCATATAAAATGCCATGGCATGCCATTTGGGCGCTCTGGAGTGCGCTACAGTGCGCTCCCGCACTATAGCCGCCCCCTTCCAACCGCCCCCGGCCACCCGGGGCCTCCCCAGCATGCCCGACGAGACGCCTCGACGTCCGCAACATAGCAGCTGGTCGGCCCCCTCCTCCTTCTCCCTCCTGCTGCCCTTGCTCGCACGTGCGCGGGCCGCCCGAGATCTCCAATGAGCGGCCTCACACGCGCGGCGCCTCTGGCCCCTCCTGCTTCCTTTTTCTTCTTTCCCTCGCTCTGGACCGAACCCATGAGCACCCCAGACATGCCCACGCGCGCCCCCGTGACCCACAGCAATGGCAACAACCTCGCTGGCACACGGGTCTATGGTGAGCCATGGCTCGCCTACTTAAAGGCCTCCCCGAGCCTCTCACTCACCACCACTCCCTCCTACCTACTCCAAATAGGCCCCCTGTGCCCTCCACTCTCCTCTAGGAGCACCCGAGCTCGAGATCGAGCTCGAGCTCCGCCGCCTCGGGTCATCGTCGATCTCGTGGTACGGGCTCTCTCCGCCCCTCCTCTCTCTCGATCTGGACCCGACACACCTCCCTGATCGTTTCCCCTCTGTTTCCCCTCTCTCTTGCAGCCGGAATCGACCGGGGCAAGCACCTCCCGAAGCTCTGCCGCCGGCTTCCTCGCCGCCGGCAAACCCGGCCACCCCGGCGACCAACTCCGGCACCACCCGAACGGCGACACGATGAGGAGCCCAACGGTGCCATCAGCTCACCCCGCCGTGCCCGAAAACGTCGCCGGTGAGCTCGCCGCCATCTCTGACCTAGGGTTGACGACGACGGCCGTGGGGCCCGTCCGTCAGCCTCACGTCCTGACGCCTGGGCCCCGCTCGTCAGGTTTAAACCTGGCACGCGCGCGTGCACCAGTGCGTTGGGCCACCTCTCTGGCTGGGCCTGCTGCCCTGCCGCTGTTCTGGCCCAGCAGGCACAAGGCCTTTTCCTTTTCCATTTCTGTCACTTTTCCAAAAATTCCATAGGATTAAATATTAATCCAAATGCAACAATTCCAGTTCCTAAAATCTTGTAAAAATCCCACCTATTTAATGGTGCAACTTTCATTCAAATCCAACAACCTTTTCTTCACTGTAAATATTTAAATGTGATTTTAAGCATTTAAATATACATTTGTAAATCCATTTCTCCCATTCTGCTACTCCAAATCAAAAACTAGGAATTTTCCCCTTCTTAGTTTTCACCCTAGTATTTAACAAAAATAAGTTGACATTTTTCTAAGCACTTTGGTTTTTCTATTTTATTATTGACTTATTTTTCTCGTTATTATTTTGCGACGATAGTTTGTGTTGCTGACGAAGTAGTTGGACCAGAAGACTTTGTTGAGCCAGGCAAGCAGCCCTTTGACCATGTCTATGAAACCCTTTTTATGCATGTCATATAACACTTTTATTGCTTGCATCGAAGTCATGATAAAATGGTGACCACTTGAGGTGGTTTGCCTCCGTTGCTTTTCTCGTTGACACTTGCATGATGCATGACCCTACCTTTCTATGAGGGTTATGCCGGTGGGAGTAGATATGATGCTAAAATAGTGCTACGCAAAAAGGGACGGGAATATGCATAGTGATGGAGACATGTATTTTCAATGGACTTCTCGAAAACCCCGTCGGGTGCCACTTATGCCCGAGGGAGATGATGAGTTAGGTAGGCACTTGATGACGCAGTGGTGTATCGAGGCCAGTGTGTTTGTTATTTTCAAAAACGGATTGGTTTAAGTTGCGATCGTTATTCCAACCTTACATGCGCAACCACTCTACCCTTATATGGGAAAGGGAATTATTGATTACTTAGGCCGATACTAGCTTGGAGCCCGCATTACTAGTGATGGGGGAGAGTTGGTGCTCTCTCTCGGGACGGGGTCGTGCCAGGCAGGGTGGCCATGACTGTTTTTACAGGGCACCAGATACACCGTTGCGTCCCCTCTCGGATGTTACGATCTCGAGTGAATCTCATACGATGTACATCGTGAGGACACGGAACAACGAGTGGACTCCTTGTTAGTGTCGTATAGGGAAAGATAGTGATCGGGTGCTTACACTACTAGGAAAAAGGCTACTAGCAGCGCGGGTAAAATGCTACTAGTAGCGCGGGTACTCGCGCTACTAGTATTGCGCTATAGCTAAAAGTTAGTAGCAGCGCGGGTGCACCCACGCTACTACTAACCTAACTACTAGTAGCGCTCGCTTATATCCCATGCTACTACTAACCTAACTACTAGTAGCGCTCATTTCTTATTTCCCACGCTACTACTAACCTAACTACTTGTAGCGCTCATTTGTTTCCCACGCTACTACTAATAATTTAGGAATTAAAAAAATAAAAGTTAGATGTAGTATTCATGGATGGCAATACATCCAGTGCAAACCAAACCAACGTCACATAACATTCTCAAGATTCCATTTAACTTCAGACACACACAATGATCATCGAAAGGTGGGTACCTTCCCTGGTGTTCCATCACCAACCTAAACAGACAACTTCCCTAGATGTATCTACCAAGGCTCGGAGCTTAGACGCCCGTGGACCCGAATCCTCCCTCCCCCGGACGGTGGCGTCGAGGTCCACCACCTCGGCGACCTCCGGCTTCGAAATCACCTGGACAATCATCTATGCGACATGGCCACCAGCTTCACGGAGAAGTCTGCCTCTGAGTGGTTGAAGAGCACAGCGCCCACCGGCTGTGCTAGTCAGCGTCGATCACCCCTGCGCCCATGTCGAGAAAGTGAAAACTTGTTAGTATGCAAATTGCATCAGTTCAACTAAATGGTATTTTCCAATTCACAAGACCCATTAATTAAGTTAAGATTCTTTCTCATCTAGCAATTTAAAGGGGCTCATGCCGAAAATATATGCTTAATTCCTCACTGGCTATTCAAACTAAATGGTCCAAGAACTTTGGGACAATCAACAACCTTTCCGCTTGATCTCCGCTAGCTACTTTGGATTCAAAAATCGAAGGAACATTTATTTGAACTGAAAAGAACAAGCAGGCAAGCATGCTATCAATCTTCTGGCTAGAATTTCACAAAATGCACCTGTCAAGTGTACTCTAACAATCGACGTGTCCCATCTCCTCATGATTAAGGACTCTAGCTGAGCCGACAACATGGAGCAAGATGTAGTCGTTTCCGAGCATGAACCCTTGTCAGTCATCAATGAACCTGCAACATCCATCATGCCCATTGTAAAATATGTTAGTTTCAGATAAGAAAAGAACTGAACTCTGAACATATGATGTTATCTAAATCCTTACTTTATGGAGATGTCGTCGGCAGCAAAAAAAGGAAATATATTTCACTTATTTTGGTGTTGCAACAACGTATATACTTTATCACATTATAAGTTCTCACACCATCAACTATGGCAAAATCTGAGAGTATAAGTCTTGTTACATTCACCCAAGTCCAAACATAAAATTCTGTCCAACATAGTACAGCCCACTTTGATAATTTCATAGGATTTAATATAACGAACGAAACCTGACAAGTGATATGTGTTTAAGTATCTACAGAACAGCCTCTAAAATTTTCATGTTGTAACTTTATTTTAATACCACCTCTAACAGGGCCTAATCTCCCATATCAAAATACTGTACCCAGGAACATATATTTCGGGACAGCAAACTAAATTGATGGCTGCTCTCAAACCGTACATCGAAATGACACAAATAAATACTCTAAAGAAACCTTGGAACTTTATCTAAAACTTATGTAAAGGGGCCAACTCAAAATTCTAAGCCTAGCTAATTCATTTTTCAGATCTAAGCTTGCTGTCCAAATTGGACAGTGCAGCCATGATGCAGAACTAGATGCTAAAACTAACACCTTGTAGGGAGAGGCGATGCACCATTTTTACCTCGAATCAAAGGCTTCGCATATGCGCTTTGACTGAATAAATAGATGATATCTCCCTTAACAGTATCCATGCCATGATGCAGAACTAGTATTTCCAAACTTCGCCAAATCACCACTCGACCATTTCTAGAGGAAATTAATTGATTCTCTACATAGCATCTGCCCTACAATAGCTAATCCTTAAACAGAAAATTGGGCAAAGCGAGCACCACACATGTTTAACTGGGGTACATGAACACCCAACAAGGACACAAAACTAAGTAAAACCTAATGAAGCAACTGAAGAGTACCTCTTCCACGCTAGCCTTAGCCGCTGTCTCGCTGCTCACGCACAGACACTCCGTCCGCCAGAGCTTGAATATCTGTAGAACCAGAAACATTACTCCTCCAAACCCATAGCAGAGAATTCGAGCCCGACCACACCCGGGCCACTACCACATATTTCATCATCAGGTAACTTCTGTCAGTGCCAAAACTTCATTTACGACGGTAAAGAATTCAACACGACTGACAGCTAGGAAATCTTCTGCAGCTACATGGATTGTTGACTCTCACATATGAAGATAGAGAGGGTTATGACAGCAGCATACAACTGCAGGTCCATGACCATGTGTATCTAGACAGCCAAAACATTTACTAGGAGGACAACAACATCTTGTTGATGAGCAGCTAACCACGTCCATACGCGGCATGTCTGACTATGAACAACAACCAACAACATTACACTCCTCTCCTTTTGGCTTCACTTCTCAGATCAGATCAGATCAGGTTGAACCAGGTGGTGGTGGTGGCCCTGCACAATTTAAATACAACAAAGTACAACAGTCAGTCAGTGCCTCAGCCTTCCCATTCGCACATGTAACTATTCATGCAAGGTGGTTGCTTGCTTGTAAAAATAAAACACGTCCTGTTTTTAGTTAAGCACCGCACCAGACAGAGGTGCTAAGTAAGTAAGTAAGCGATTGTGCTATACAAATAAGGACCGGTGGAGCTTATTGAAAAAACAACCGCTTCGGTTTTATGGGCACCTTGCACAATTGTACAAGAATTACTACACCGGATAATCATCATTACGTAAAAAGGACACATGGATGCAAGAACAGACCCAGGACTAAACAACCTGCTACTATCCTACAATTATATCCATGCATTACCGAACAAATACTTTAGCTGCAGAGTAAGCATCAAAGAAACCTTAAATTCATCGACTGGTCCTCCTCCTCCTCCCCCTACATTACATATTTACATAGATCCATCCATCCATTTGCAGTTTCAGTATATATTATCTATTACTAGTATTAAAAAAGAAAGAAAGAAAGATGCAGATGCAGGTTGCTTTTCTTGCCTTGTGGAGGTGGAGGAGATCCTTGAGGGGAACCTGAGGGCCGAGCGCCATCTTCACCGCAGCCATGTCATCCTCCTCTTCTTGCTCTTCTTCCTCCTCCTCCTCCGACGGCAAGGAGGAAGGAACCGTGACGGTGACGCTGACGGAGACGGACGCTTCCTCCTCCTGCTGATCCATCTTCCTTCCCGTATCGCCCCTTCCCTTCCTTCCCCTCCCCTAAATATTTAGAAGCAAAATCAAATCTTGGAGGGGATGCCCTGCCCTGCCTGCGTGATTGATGGAGGGAGGGAGGGATTGATTGATTGATTTGGGAGAAAAGGGAAGGGCGTCTTCTTCGCCAGGGCCCTTCGCTTCTCCTTGCGGCCGCGGCGCCTGTCGGTGTCCTCCTCCGCGGGCGCCCTCCCCGGACGCGGCCGCGAGTTGCCGCCCTAGGTACACGTCACCCCGCATCGGCGCCGTGGGGCCGACCCCGTCCGCCGGAGGAGATGGCGAGGGGGAAGGGGCGCTGGGGGAGGCGGCGCGCACGGGTGGAGAGGGAGAGGGAGAGGGACGGGTGGTGCTTGGTGGGGACGGCGGGCGGCGGCGCCGGGGACTTAGGAAAAAGGAGAGGAAGAGCGGGCGGAGTGGTCAGGCGAGGTGGAGGGGAATTTGGGCTTTGGCCTCCGTGAGCTATAGTAGTAGCGCTGGGTTTATACCCCACACTGCTACTGCGGTCTGTCGCGGGAGGGCACGATGAGGACTATATAGCAGTAGCGTGGGGTTTATACAACGAGCTACTACTATCAACTTAGTAGTAGCGTGGGTTTATATCCCGCGCTACTACTATTGCTTCTTCCGGTTAGCACGGTGGAAACCACTTAGTAGTAGCGTGGTTTTATACCCCGCGCTACTACTATTAACTTAGTAGTAGCAGCATGTTTTTCTTAACTGCGCTACTGCTAATTAGCAGTAGCGCTTCTTTTTGTGCCGCGCTGCTGCTAAGACTCTGTGTATAAGGTTTTTCCTGGTAGTGTTACCCCGGGTACTTGAGGTACCGCGGGGCATGGATGACACGAAAGTTCCCCAGATCTTGTGGGTAAAGTGTGCAACCTCTGCAGAGTGTAAAACTATTCAAATAGCCGTGTCCACGGTCAAGGACAGTTGGGTAACCGCTCTTGGGCTACTTCCACATGTTTACAAACAAGTGTGTGTGTTTGGATAAGTGGGAAGAACTACTTGGGTCAAGTCAAAGGACTTGACATGATTGAGTTGGGTTGATGCCCACTCTATTTATATTGATATCTGTAACCTGTCCTCATGGTTAATTGAATTCTCCTGATGCATGTCTTACAAGTTGTTGAACATGTCATTGCACTCAAAACTAGCTTTTCGCAAAAATTTACCTATATCATGCATTGTTGTACCTTGAACCAAAACATGGGTTGCTTGCGAGTACATTCAAAGTACTCATTGGCTTGCCACTTGTTATTTAATTGGCCAGGCATGGAAGAACAGGAGTTCGAAGAAGAATTCTTTAGAGACGAACATGCGAACTAGGACGTTTCCCAGTCAGAATGCCTGTAGGGTTAAGGCAGATGGCATGGGTTCTACTTATCGACAAAGATTTTCGCTGCTTGTGTTTCATTTGATGTTCAGCCCTTAAGGCTTTATCTATGTAAGACTTGACCATAATGGTCATAATTTGTGTAAGACCATATGTATGGATGTAAGACTCTTGTTATTCAGCTTCTGTGTGTTCAGTGAGCATTGATCTTTGGGATCACTGTACACGTGCATTTGGTGATAACGACTTATGAGTCGGGGTCCCCACCGAGCTGGTATCAGAGCCATCCTGACTGTAGGAAGCCTTAGTTAGCATGGGCGTTAGTTAGGATAAAACCCGTTTTGCAAAACCCTCTATACTCCTCTTCTTTTCTAAGCTTACCAAACCCGAGAGATATTTTCCATATTGACCTCCCCTATTCAACTTTTGTAGATGGCTATCGCCCCCTTGAGACTCCTTATGACAGGATTTCTATGCCAAGGTTTTTGTGCCTGCCACGACCTCACCCCAGGGGTGGTTCTTCATTGGACCACCCATGCAACCAAAAGACCTGGCCATTCAGCAAGTGGCATATGAAGCGCTCCTCCGTCTTCGAGCCCTCCTTCCAGAAATGAAAGAAGAACGCGCCACCCGCTACCTACCTGGAAAGAACGGATTTGGAGCACCAGCTCAAGTGATGATTTCCCCAGAAGATGAGGATCCAACCCTCAAGTACCAGATCCGCCTCATCTACCATACATCTGGTACTCCAAAAATTCTGAAAAATTATGAAAAAATAAACAATTTGTATAGCAAGACTGTGCAAAAAGTTTCATAACCTTTTGACGTTCCAGTAAAAAATGAAAATTCACGCGCTGCAACTAAAGATTATGTTTCTGCACCGCACATACCAACAAGCAATCTAATCATCCTAATGGCAAATATTGGCACAATAATTTTACAATACAAAGGATTTGTACAAGGGGATAATTAGTTTTGTGAGAAATTTCATGAAAAATTCTGCATTGTTTCCATGAGCATGAACACAAGTGTTCAAGGTCGACCCTCACTTCTCCAATGCATCACCTTTTAATCGCTTCTCTTTTCGAAAAAGGTTTTTAGGCCCCCCTCTATATTTTTTTGTTTTTAAACTTTGTAAAAGCACTCAACAAAATTAAATGACTCTCTAAAACTTCTGGGTTGTCTCCCTGGCAGCGCTTTCTTTAAAGCCATTGAGGTAGGCATAAAGTGCTCAATGATGGATCCACTCGGATCCCTAGGTATATCAAAGCCAATTTTAATTAACAATGATTTGGCATTTAGTAGTGAGCACACTGCAACATATATCTTGCAATAACGAAGTCTAACCCTCAAGTACCAGATCCGCTTCATCAACGCAGGAGACTACCTTCTACGTCACCTTACCGAAGCATTCCTTAAGGCTCGCCAAGACCTCCCTTCACTTCTACACCTCCACTGCCTCGAGAAGAAGAAGGTGGTCGAGCAAGAACAATAGATCACTGCCCTAGAAGCCCACATTTTTAATCAGGAGCAACAAATCAAGGGACTTCGGAAAGCTCGCAACCAAACCCCATGCAAAAGGCATAGGAATGGATTTCCGTATCCACCTCATAGAGGATCATCGTCAGGCCCCCGACGACAATACCCAAGACTGAATAGAAACCCTTGTGCTTCCGTCACCTGTCACGGGTGTGGTGAACTTGGGCACATTAAAAGGATGTGTCCCAACAAGCAGCCGACTGTCGCATACCCTTTGGCACCACAAGGGGAACCCAGAGACTGAAGACTGAGCACCCTTCTCTCCGAGCAAGCATGACTACCGAGTCCGAGGACCCCTAGGGTAGGATGAGTCGTGTACCCCCATATGCGTAGTCGAGTCCGTGAGATGGTTCGAATGGAACCACGTTTTGTGTTGTTTGTTTTTACTTGATTATGTTTGGATATAAGTCACACATTTGCCCTAGGCAGCTTGTACGCGACTATATCACCTATCTTATCTTAATGAATGTGTCTCGCCTCAACGACACTTGTTTGCTTGAACTTGCACTATAGAACCCCCTTTAAGCATCCCCTCCTCTATGCTACTTTTCCCTATCATCTCTCTCCTCAACTGAAGGCCAGCAAGACAAGATACTCCAAGGATTCTACATTGGTGACCAACTAGCACTGAAGAACTTTTCTACAGCTTCCCTGACCAAGTGAAACACCGTAGAGTATGTTTAACCCTCCAGACTAGAAACCCGTTCCTAGACCCTTCGAGACTTCACAAGATACCCCAGCTCGAATCCTTAACCATGAGCTTAACCTACGGAATCACAAGAGAACCTGTTAAGCCTCCGTAACCTTGCATAGCACCGGGTTCATTATGGAACTAGTAGACATAGTGAACGAGTACGTTGTCATCCTAAAATAGCACAAGAACTGATGATGCCATAGGGAAGACCAATTTGAGGATGTAGGAATAGAGGACAAATGACTTGATGGGTTTATATCAGTGACCTTAAGGAATTATCTGACACTTTGGTCGGATCATGTTGATAGAGTAGCATAACTTTCATTACCCCTGGATAAATTGGATTTAGTGGGACAATTAAGATCGCAAGCCGAATTCTTGGAAATATGAGGATTTGACTTAGCCAAGGGATATTGATAGGAGATAGTTGACATTATGGTAATGACTTTGGGGAAGCATGTAGGAATTCTCGTTGGACATGAGATTTGGATTTAAATAGTTGATCCTAGTTGAGTATAGGTGGAGAGTAAGTCTACATGGTTCGGAGTAAATTGGATTTAGACTGATGATCTCGATCATGATACCATGTTTCTCGGTGGGCGATAAACTAGGAGATTGGATTAATTGTCGGAGTTGATTTAGGGATCTATATAAGCTTGACCTTGGAGTTTGCTTGACCATGACAATGGAAATTGGTGGACTGACTGTAGTAAAGATAGCCCTTTTCAAGTATTTGAGGATTATAGGACATTAGGAGATCATGTGGAACACCATAGACATTGGATTTGTAGAATTAATGAATTGTGTAGTGATTGATGTAAGTTAATTAATGGGCTTTTGGAGTTTATTCATAGGAAGGAAACAAGATCTTGGAGAGGCATACGACGTGTTTCCTTAGGATAGAGATGCACCATCTTGGACCTTGGAAGAATAGGCTGAGCACTTGGAATGTCATGTTTAATTCAAGCTTGGAAGCTTGTATGATCTACCCATGGATTTTTAGGGGTAGCCATACATATGAGTTTGGGGATCGTAGACATATATGATTTTGTTAGACCTCCTCTCGAGAGCCCTGAGGATATGAATCACATGAGTGATGATTGGAGTTGACCTATTTGTAATGATGTTATCCGTGATATGATGTGATTTCTTTAAAGGACTAGATAGAACAATTGGCATCTCAGAAACTGTGCCCAAGGATAAGATGATAAAAGTTCACTCACACACTAGATTCTTGAAACCCTTAAGCCCTACCAAGCTACAACATGGTCGGATCGTAACTTTGGATCTTGACTCTAGATCGAAAATACCTTGGCCCACACTCAACCGTTACCACCACCAATGCCCCAGCCTACCATATGTACCTCATGAACAGAAACTTCATGGAGTACTTGGTCACGTTGGTTGTCACTTTTACTTGGTGACCTACTAGTCTAACTGAAGATGGAAGAAGAATCGTTCAGCTGGTTAAGGAACATCTGAAGATCGCCATGTTAAGGAGGAAGAACTATACCAACCACTACCGTGAGGAAGTGAACTTCCTCGTCGAAGACCGTGCGTATCTGCAAACCATTCCTCTCTAAGGAACCAAGCATTTCCATGACAAGGAAACCCACACCAAGATTCAACAACCTCTTTGAGATCACTTCGAGAGAAAGAGTAGACGGCTACCAGCTGGACTTACCACCTGAGTTACCCATTGTGCACAGCGTTTTCCACGCGACACACCCCCGAAAGTGTTTCCAACTTTCTAACTAGCCCGATCCCTACCAGGGCATCAATCACCGAGCCATCGACCCCTAGCCCCAATCTAACCTACCATGAGCTACCAATTAGCAACCTGGATCAAGAAGAGCGTCATACACGAAGCCACACCATCAAGTACTTCAAGCTCAATGGAGCACTACACTGTAGCAGAAGCAACATGAGGACTTGAAGACTACCCCAAATCCAAGTTTCTGTATCCCTTTCCGCGCCTAGTTTGGGAATCTCCAGGACAAGATTCTTGTAAGGGGGGTAGGTCTGTTACACCCTGATTTTCATGGCACAACACTTAAGATGATAAATCATGATAAAGTATGGTTTGACAAAAACTTTTGCATTAATTGACTTTTTATTTGAATTGGTTTTCTCTCTATGCTTTCAAGTGCTCTTTAAAGTCAACTACTCCACCTTCTGTACTTCATCTCCTTGCCCCAAACTTCTGCCCAATGATCATGCCATGTGTATAATGCAATATAATATTTTCTTACAAAAATAATTTGGCCAAATAGTATTTTCAAAAAAAATAGTTTTCCAAAAACCCCTGAATTGAGGTTTGGACTACAAGTACTTAATTAAGGGCAGTAAAAATCTTTCCAAAAGTATATTTGAATCCTATTAGATATAGGACTCCCATAAACCACACAAATATAATTTTAAAAGTTATTTTCCTATTTTATTTAAAAGCTTTTTCTTAAGGCCCGAAATGGTCTTTAATAGGGAAAAATATTTTATTGTTTCAAAAATATTTGACAAAAATCAGGGAAACTCAGTGGACATAAAGTTTCCATATATAAGAGTTTCAACACATGGTCATGTTCAAAATATTGAACAAAACCTCCCAAAACCATTTCAGCTCATTTCAAATATTTGAAATATTTCTATAAGAAATATTTTCAAATAAATTCAGGAAAATTCTAGCATGTCACCTATGACATTTTTGATGATCTTGCCAAGTACCATGTCATGGAGAATAGTATAACTGTCGGGGGAAATCGGCTTCCTCGAACACCTATGGGGACCGAACCCTTTACTGGTTCAGCGGGGGGCGGAGGTCGCGCGAAGAGCGGATCGAGGCGATGCACACAAGGGGTTTACCCAGCTTCGGTCCGCACGGATGCGTAAAACCCTACTGCTGCTTTGTGGTTTGTATTGTGTTCTTGCTCGAGAGCGCTGGGTGCTACAGTACACTCGAGCTGCTTGCGAGCCTGGACGTAAAATGGGTGTCCTCCTCTCCTACGCGCGCATGGGGCCTCCTTTTATATGCTCAAGGGGTTACCCACAGGTGGCAGCATAGGTGGGGGCAAAAATGGGAAGTTGCTGTAGTGGGTACAGCTGCCTGCACAGTGGCTGTACAGTGCTATCATACCTAACTCTGACGGCGGGGGATAAGGGCATTAAATGCCCGTCCACATCGCCCAGACGGTGCAGGAAAGGGACCGTCAGGAGCGCCACCGTTTGCCACGATGGCTACTCTCTCAGCGTTGCTTCGCCACCGCATGCCCCTAGCTGCGCAGCCTCTCGCCACGTGCGCCTGGAATGCCCCTAGAGCGACACGTTGGTGGATGAGCTGGAGCGCAGGCACGGGGTGGTAACTTGCCGCGGCAAGCGCCTTGCCGCGGTGGATGTCTTGTCGTGCCCGGGAGCTTGTCGCTCACCGGTCCTTGCCGGGACGCGCGCGACGCGTCGCGGCAAAGCTCTTGTCGTGCCGTGGTTGGCCTTCCCGGCAAGCTCCTCTCGCCGGGGTCTTGTGCTTCGAGCGGCCGTCCCGGCAAGCTCCTCTTGCCGGGGCCTTGCTCTCTTCGGGTGGCCTTCCCGGCAAGCTCCTCCTGCCGGGGCCTTGGCTCAAATACTTTGTTCTTGAATGGCCCAAAGAGGGGACCATGGAGGGTCTTGGCGATCACCTGGCAAGCCTTGCCGCGGGGTGCTACGACCGCCCATGCACAAGTTCGGGGTACTAAGGTACCCCTACTTTAGTACACCGACAGGAGCCCCCGGGCCTGGGCCATACACGGTGCCGAGCGCTGTTGGGCCAGGCCCAAAACAGTGCACGGGCACGCGCGGCCTGGGTCACGCTGCATCTTAACTCCGCATCCATCGCGCCTTCCCCAAATGGCACGCGTCGAACGCGGCGTCGTGGGGAGAGGCGCGCGTGACGTGGGTGGCGTGCGCGGGGCTGAGCCCTGCAGGCATGCGTCACTCGCAATAAAGGGGGACGGTTCGCGCCACCTCCATAAGTGGAGGGAGGCGTGGAGGCGTGGCTCGTTCGCTGGGCGGGGCCGAGGCACGGTTTCCGAGGCGTCTGCTCCCCATGATAACGGGGTGGGGAGAGGTCGCCTTATCCGTCACCTCGGCCCTGCACGCCAGCCACGCGGCCTCCATGCACCTGGAGTGGCGGACAGTGGAGGCAGGAAACCGGGCCGTCGCGGGTCGAGGTAGCAGGCCGGTCCCAGCCGCCTGGCCTTCCTGCATCTTGATTGGCTAAGCGGGGCGGTCGAGCCCCCACTCCGCCCCTTTATAAGGGGCGAGAAGGGGCGACGCGAACCGCACTTCTTCATCTCTTCTTCCCTTCGACTTCTGATCCCCTCTCTCCATTCGCCATGGAGGAAGGGAACCCTGGTCCTTCATCGGTGGCGGCGAGGGTCGCTGCCAGGCAACGCGCCCCTCCTCCCCTTGCACCCGCGGTGGTCAAGCCAGCCGTAAGGGGAAGGGGGAGGGAGCGAGGTCGTGGGCGAGGTCTTGGACGAGGCCGAGGCGCTCGGGGACGAGGCGGATGGGGCGATGCGTCGGCCCCGCCTCCGCCAGCGGCCCTTCTTCTCACGGCGGTCCACATCGGGGACGACCCCTGCGAGTTCTTCGTCAGGCTGCGCCGGGCGCCTCGTCGTCGCCTCCACCTCCCGGCTCCATTCGCTAGCGTGATGGAGATGGAACAACCCGAGACGCTGAGACTGCGCATGAGGGGCTGCGGGATCAGCGGCACGCGGGTCCATGTCGAGTCCCCAGCCCCCGGCATGATGTATCTTGGCCGAGGGTGGAAGACGTTCGCCCGTATCCACAGCTTGATGGAGGGGTTCATCCTCCATTTTAAGTTAATGTAGGGCGATCTCCTCTCCGTCAAAGCCTTCGAGGACTTCGGGACCCGGGCCCGGTGCTGCGTGGATAGCTCCTCCGACAGCGAAGGCTCCTCCTCGAGCGAGAGTGACGAGGAGGGGAGCGACAGCGACGACGAGGGTGGCGGTCGTCGGGATGACGGGTCCGACTAGGCGCCGGTCGCGGCTCCGCGTGGCACCGGCGACCCCATCATCCACGTTGCCGGCTCCTTGAGCTTCCCGGGGTCATCTTCTTGGGCGGCTGGAGTGGCGAGGCTGCGGAAGAGGAAGAGGGCTGGCGGCAAGGCCGTCAACTCGGAGTACGAGGGCTAGATGCCCTCGACAGCGTGTTGACGTCCCGGTGCCTCATCTTCGAGCTCCACTTCCGGCGCCGCCGTCACCATCCAGCCTCCGGAGCCCCCGGACGGCCCCCCCGGGTGTTCTCTTGGTGTCTTCTGCCACCCGTAGCTCGCCTAGGTGCCCCTTTTGCCCTTTTTGCCTCCTTGCCCTACCTCCTGAAGAGAGGGACAGGAAAAGGATTACGGGCACCTTATCTTTTTTTCAATTTGTAAGCCCTCGGGCCTTAGTTGCATTTAAAACTTGTAATCCCATCTTTCATGTTTTTCATTCTCTCCGAACTGTACCTGAGCGGAATGTTTTTAATGAAAAGGGGATGTTTGTCGGGTCATTTGTCTCGCAGGCGAAACCCACGCCAAGGAGCGAATCCTTTGTATCGTTTAAGATAGACACTTCTTTGCCCGGCAACAGGCCCTGCCGTCTTCCCGCGCCACTCGACCCCTCTCACGCCCTTGGCGGAGGCAGGGAGAAGGCGGGTTCTGGCCCCTCGTTTTGTCCTTTCGCCGCCGCGACTACTACCAAAACGGGCCCCAGGAACGCGCTCTGGGGCCTGTCGTTAAGGGAGCACAGTTCATAAGAGAATGCATGACAAGGGATGCAAAAACTTATCTGGGATAGCAGCCCCCGGCAACTTTGGCTTGCCGCGGGCGAATCTTTGTACTTGCAGCCCCCGGCAACACTGGTTTGCCGGGGACCAGATGCTGGTCCGCCCTTCTTCTCTTCTTCGTCCTTTAGCGGTCTGGCCAGGATATGCAAAACCCTGCGAACCAAGGGAAACGAAAGAACAGGAAAAAGGGATGTAGACTCGACCTCTAAGCTAGGGGTTAGCAGCTGTTAGGCACTATCAACCCTAACCAAGGACGAGACTCGACTCAGCATGCATGCTAAAACTTAGGGCACCAGCGCTTCATTGACTGCTGCTCAGGGTCTGCGCCTGGCTTTGTACAAAGGATTACATGCAACTGCGGCAAGACTTGTACAAAAGGTTGGTTGCCGGACAGGGTCCGACAACCGCGCCTTACGGGTAAAACTTACGAAGATGCTCAATATTCCAGGAGTTGCTCACCGGAGTGCCATCTTCGGTCTCGAGGCGGACAGCGCCGGGCCATGTGACTCGTCTCACCCGGTAAGGGCCTTCCCACTTCGGCGTCAACTTGTTGTGTCTCTTGGCGGACGGAGCGTGCCGAAGAACAAGGTCGCCTTCCTCGAAGCTTCTGGCTCTAACTTTGCGGCTATGGTAGCGACGCAAAGCTTGCTGGTAGCGAGTGGCTCGCACAGCAGCCTGAAGACGATATTCCTCAAGGAGCAGCATGTCATCTTCAGGCAGCCGCTCTTGCTCAAGCTCATCATAAGCGAGCACTCGAGGTGACCCGTATACGAGTTCCGTGGGGATAACTGCTTCTGCTCCATAGACTAGAGCAAATGGTGTCTGGCCGGTGGCTCGATTTGGCGTCGTTCTGATCGACCAAAGAGTCACCGGCAGCTCCTCGATCCAGTTTCTTCCGCCCTTGTGCAGCCTGTCGAAAGTTCTGGTCTTGAGCCCACGCAGTACTTCGGCATTGGCCCTCTCCGCTTGACTGTTGCTCCTGGGATGAGCAACGGAAGCAAAGCAGACCTTGGTGCCGAGATCTTGGACGTATTGCGTGAAGGGGCGGCTCGTGAATTGCGTACCGTTGTCGGTGATGATCCTGTTGCGGATCTCGAAGCGGCAAACAATTGACCTGAAGAACTTGATGGCTGACTGTGCTGTCACCTTCCTCACTGGTTCCACTTCCGGCCACTTTGTGAACTTGTCGATTGCGACGTACAAGTACTCAAAGCCCCCGACAGCTCGGGGGAAGGGGCCGAGGATGTCGAGACCCCAGACCGAAAATGGCCAGGATAATGGGATCGTCTGGAGAGCTTGAGCTGGCTGGTGTATTTGCTTGGAATGGAACTGGCACGCTTCACACTTGGTTACTTGTGCAGTTGCATCCTGGAGGGCTGTCGGCCAGAAGAAACCTTGCCGGAACGCTTTGCCGGCAAGTGCTCTTGCGCCAATGTGGTGGCCACATATGCCTCCATGTATCTCTGCCAACAGCTTTTGTCCGTCTTCCCGGGGAATACACTTCAATTTCACCCTGTTGCGTCCTCTTCTGTACAGTGTGTCGTCGACAAACTGGTACATACTTGACTGCCGGGCTACTCTTTCTGCTTCTTCTTGCTCGTCGGGAAGTTCTCCTGTCTGGAGGAAACGGACGATCTGCTGCGCCCACGCCGGAGCCTGTGGCTCGACGACAAGGACTAAAGGCACATCTGCTGCTGCGGGAACACCTGCTTCCACGGCGAGAACTTGTGGCTCAGCCGGAGCTTGATGTTCCCCGGCAAGCTTGCCGGAGCAAAACTTGTCGGGAGCGCCTGCTTCTACGGAACAAACCCTGGGGTTTGCCGGAGCAGACTGCTCCTCAGCACTCTTGGCGTCGATCTTGGGGACCTTCTTGGCGGCGGCTCCGGGGAGCTCTGCCGGAAGATAGTCGCCGGAGACCAACCTCCTCTTCTTGCTCTGTCCGGTCGATGGTGTTACGGATGGCTGAGTCAGCTTGAGCACAAAGGTCCCTGGTTCCACAGGTAACTTAAGTGATGCGCACTTTGACAGGCCATCGGCAATGTCGTTCTCAGTTCTTGGAACGTGTTCCATTTGCAGGCCGTCAAAGCGCTCCTCTACCTTCCTCACTTCATCAATGTACGCTTCCATCAACGGGCTCTGGTAATCCTTGTTCACTTGGCGGACGACAAGCTGCGAGTCTCCCCTGACAATGAGCTTCTTGATCCCAAGTTCTGCCGCGATCCTGAGACCGGCAAGCAAACCTTCATACTCTGCTGTATTGTTGGTTGCTTGCTCCTTGGGAAAGTGCATTTGGACGATGTACTTGAGGTGCGCTCCGGTGGGCGCGACAAGCAGCACGCCAGCACCGGCGCCTTGCAGCGAGAAAGCCCCATCAAAGTACATCAGCCACTCTCTGCTTGCTTCCTTGCCGGGGATGCTCGTCTCTGGAATTTCTTCGTCTGGCGTCGGCGTCCACTCTGCTATGAACTCTGCGAATGCTCTGCTTTGGATAGTTGAGGTGCTCTCGAACTTGAGGCCGAAGCTTGACAGTTCCAGTGCCCACTCAACGATCCTGCCTGTCGCTTCGAGATTCTGCAGTATCCTCTTTAGCGGAGAGCGAGTGACAACTGTGATCTCGTGTGCTTGGAAGTAATGGCGCAGCTTTCTCGAGGCCATAAGGAGGCCGAAAAGCAATTTCTGCACACCAGAGTACCTTGACCTAGCCCCTGCAAGAGGGAACTGACAAAGTAAACTGGGCGCTGCACCATTTTCTTCTACTGCACCTCCTCTTGCGCCTGCACAGATCCATCCTTGTCGGGGCCAGAGCTTGTCGGGGAAGCCCCCTGCTTGTCACTAGACGCGCTTGCCGCGGCTGCTGGCTCATCATCTACCTCCCTCTCCGCTACTAACGCAGCACTAACCACTTGATTGGTTGCCGCCAGGTATAGCAGCAACTTCTCTTGTGGTTTAGGCGCGACAAGTATTGGAGCAGAGGACAGGTATTTCTTCAAGTCCCGCAGCGCAGCCTCCGCTTTCGGAGTCCATTTTACTGGACCCGCCTTTTTCAAAACTTTAAAAAATGGCAGGGCGCGTTCTGCAGACTTGGAAATGAACCTGCCGAGAGCTGCCACGCAGCCGGCAAGTCTTCGTACATCCTTGAAACGTGTTGGGGCTTCAATCTGCTCGATGGCCTTGATCTTGTCGGGATTGGCTTCGATTCCCCGCTGAGACACGAAGAACCCGAGAAGCTTGCCGGAAGGGACTCCAAACACGCACTTCTCGGGGTTGAGCTTGAGGCTGATCTTGCGCAGGTTCGCAAAGGTCTCTTCTAAGTCTTGAATCAGGGTTGCCCTGTCTCTGCTCTTGACCACTATATCATCCATGTAGGCCTCCACATTTCTGTGGATTTGTGGCTCAAAAGCGGTGTGGACAACCCTTGCAAATGTTGAACCAGCATTCTTCAGTCCGAAAGGCATCCGTACGAAACAGTACGTGCCACATGGAGTGATGAATGCGGTCTTCTCTTCATCTTCTTCAGCCATGAAGATCTGATGGTATCCTGAGTATGCGTCAAGAAATGAAAGCAGGTCGCATCCGGCCGTGGAGTCAACAATCTGGTCAATGCGCGGCAAGGGAAACGGATCTTTGGGACAAGCTTTATTGACATCGGTGAAATCGATGCAAAGCCTCCATTTCCCGTTTGCTTTGCGCACGACAACAGGATTGGCCAACCACGTCGGATGGAGCACACCTCTAACGAGGCCTGCCGCTTCCAACTTCCTGATCTCTTCTGCAATGAACTCTTGGCGCTCCACTCCTTGTTTCCTGACTCTCTGCTTGACGGGCCGCGCGTGAGGACAGACGGCAAGGTGGTGCTCAATCACTTTCCTGGGAATGCCGGGGATGTCAGATGGTTGCCAGGCAAACACATCGACATTCACCCGCAGGAAAGCAACGAGCGCGCTTTCCTATTTGGAGTCGAGAGTGGCACTGATGGTGAAGGTACCACCAGTGCCGTCCTCCTTGGCGAACACCTTCTTGGTCATTGGCGGGGCTGCCATTGACTTCTTACTCTTGCCGGTGGAGCTCGATGGCGCGTCCTCGACGGCAGCGCAGCACTCCGAAGAGGTCCGCTTGCCGGAGTGAGCACCAGAGCACTCGCCGGGCTTGGTCTTCTTGTTGCCGGCGGAGCTCGATGGCGCGTCCTGACGGTAGCGCAGCACTCCGAAGAGGTGCGCTTGCCGGAGTGGGCGCCAGAGCACTTGCCGGGCTTGGTCTTCTTCTTCCCTCCGGGAGCTTCGGCGGCAAGTGGCTTGTGATCCGCTGCGGCTGCTGCTTCCCGGTAGATCTTGTCGGCACAGATAAGGGCATCCTTCTTGTCGCCAGGGACAGAGATGACGCTTATCGGGCCTGGCATCTTGAGCATGTTGTATGCGTAGTGAGAGGCCGCCATGAACATGGCGAGTGCTGGACGGCCGAGAATTCCATTGTAGGGTAATGGAAAATCGGCAATGTCAAAAGTGACCCTCTCTGTCCTGAAGTTCAGCTCGCTGCCAAATGTAACTGGCAACGTTATCTTCCCCTTCGGCTTGCTCCTTCCCGGGTTGATTCCTTGGAACGTGCCGGTCTCTTCGAGCTCGCTGTCGGGGACTTGGAGTTTCTGGAGCACAGCGGAGGAGATCAGATTCAGGCCGGCCCCACCATCGACTAGCATCTTAGTGACCTTGAGGTTGCGGACTGTTAGTGAGACCAACATCGGCAAGCACCCGATCGCAGTTGTGCGGTCAGGGTGGTCCTCAATATCGAAGATGATAGGCGTGCTGGACCATTTCAGAGGCCTGTGTGACTTGAGGGGCGGTTCCGCTGCATTGACTTCCCGCGCCCACTGCTTGAGCTGGCGGCGAGAAGTATGCAGAGAGGCACCGCCGTCCACGCACAAGACCTCCGTGGCTTTCTGAAACTCCTGCTCACTGGTCTCGACATCATCCATGTCTTCGTCTTCGTCGTCGTCTTCATCCTTGTCGTGGCCGCGGAGAGGTCTATCTGCTTGCCGCTGCTTGTCCTTGTCGCGGCGTCCTCCCTGGCCGGGGCGCTTCGTGCCGGATCCTTCGCCACCTCCTCGGGCTTTCTCCTTGTCGCGTCTCTCGTACTCGGTCTTTTGCAGCTCGACGAGCCGCTCGACCTGCATGCAACTCTGGAGGTCATGGCCCTTGGTGCGGTGGATCTTGCAGTATTGTTTGGTTGTGCCGTCCCGCTTGTCGGCGACCGCCACAGCCTGGCAGTTGGCGCATCCGGCAACCTCCTTGCCGGAGCTACCAGCCTGGGCCTTCTTGGCGGCGCCTTCATCGCCGGACTGCTCAACAACCAGTACTTCTTGGCTCTTCTTCTTCCTGCTGCTCCGCCGCCGGTTCTTCCTTGCCGGGGCGGTATCCTCACTGTCAGATTCTACTGCTCCAATGTTCTCTCCGGGGAGTTTCCTCCCTTCCTCAGCACGTGCACACTTGTCGGCCAGGGCATATAGCTCGCTGACGTCTTTGATCTTGCACATCGCCATCTCCTCCCGCATCCTGCGGTTACGCACGTTCTGATGGAACGCGCTGATGACCGCGGCAGGGTGGACATCGGGGATGTTGTAGTGCACGCGGCTGAATCTCTGAATGAACTTGCGCAGAGGTTCTCCCTCCTTCTGGACGAGCAGATGAAAGTCGCTCGCTTGGCCATGGGGTTTGTGGCCGCCTGTAAAGGCGCCAACAAACTGATGGCACAAGTCTGTCCAGGAGGTTATGGAGTTGTCTGGCAAGTGCATGAGCCAGGATCTGACGTTGGATTTGAGTACCAGCGGGAAGTAGTTGGCAAGGATCTTGTCGTCTCGCCCCCCGGCAGCCTACACCGCAATGGTGTAGATGCTGAGGAACTCCGACGGATGCGACTTGCCGTCGTACTTCTCTGGTACGTCTGGCTTGAAATTCTTCGTGCTGGGCCACTGGACTTGCCGCAGCTCACGGGTGAACACAGGGCAACCTACCGCGTACGGCAGGTCGCCTGGTCCCCCCGGCGCATGCATGTCGACAGAGGGCCCAGCGCGCTCGTCTGATTGACGCCACGTTTCTCTCCGACGCTCGATGCGAGTGCGAGCGTCCTCTTGCTTTCGTTCATGAAGAACTTGGCGTTGATCGCGACGAGTTCGCGGATTTGACGACGCGGTGGAGTCGTTGTCGTGATGGTTCCGGCGAGTCGGCGATCTTGGCCTTTGGGGTGGGGAATGCACGGTGGTTGCACCCCCACCGGTCTTGGCGCCATCGGTTCGTGCCTGGCCGACCTGCCGCGGCTGCGACGCACTGTGCTGCCGCGGGGTGTCGCCGTTAGCGAAGCCGATGAGACTCTGTATCGTGGCCCTCCAGTCGTCGAGCTTGTCCGCCGTTGGAGGGTAGTCTAGGAGCAGTTGAGCTCGTGCTAGAGCTTCTGCTGGAGTGGCGGGCAGCGGTGGCGAACGGCGCGTGGAGCGGGATGTGCTCGAACTTCTAACTATGTTAGAAGGAGCAGCACCCGGTCCAGGCAGTCGCGCCACGCTCGCGCCAACACGCTGGTGTGCATGCTGGCCTGAAACACCCTGGGATCCGCCAGCTCGATCTGGGTCCAGCGAGCGTATGGTACCCTGAGTACCAGGACGCTGCTGGTCCCGCGCCTCCTGAGAGGGGCGCGGCGCATGCTCGGACGCTGTGGCACCACGAGCTGGCTCGACGACGTCCGTCCCGCCGCCGGTGCCGTCCCCACCACCCGTTTGCTCCAGGGGCGGTGGGTTCGACGCGGACGGACCAGCCACCTCCGGAGCTTTCTTCTTCAGTGGCATGTCGATGAAGATGATGGAAATCTAGCCTGTGCGGATGCCGGATCAGGTTCACACAACCTCGACGCCCCCTACCTGGCACGCCAAAGATGTCGGGGGAAATCGGCTTCCTCGAACACCTATGGGGACCGAGCCCCTTACTGGTTCAGCGGGGGGCGGAGGTCACGCGAAGAGCGGATCGAGGCGATGCACACAAGGGGTTTACCCAGCTTCGGGCCACACGGATGCGTAAAACCCTACTGTTGCTTTGTGGTTTGTATTGTGTTCTTGCTCGAGAGCGCTGGGTGCTACAGTACACTCGAGTTGCTTGCGAGCCTGGACGTAAAATGGGTGTCCTCCTCTCCTACGCGTGCATGGGGCCTCCTTTTATATGCTCAAGGGGTTACCCACAGGTGGCAGCGTAGGTGGGGGCAAAAATGGAAAGTTGCTGTAGTGGGTACAGCTGCCTGCAAAGTGGCTGTACAGTGCTATCATACCTAACTCTGACGGCGGGGGACAAGGGCATTAAATGCCCGTCCGCATCGCCCAGACGGAGCAGGAAAGGGACCGTCAGGAGCGCCACCATTTGCCACGATGGCTACTCTGTCAGCGTTGCTTCGCCACCGGATGCCCCTGGCTGCGCAGCCTCCCGCCACGTGCGCCTGGAATGCCCCCAGAGCGACACGTTGGTGGATGAGCTGGAGCGCAGGCACGGGGTGGTAACTTGCCGCGGCAAGCGCCTTGCCGCGGTGGATGTCTTGTCGTGCCCGGGAGCTTGTCGCTCACGGGTCCTTGCCGGGACGGCGCGCGGCGCGTCGCGGCAAAGCTCTTGTCATGCCGTGGTTGGCCTTCCCGGCAAGCTCCTCTCACCGGGGTCTTGGGCTTCGAGCGGCCGTCCCGGCAAGCTCCTCTTGCCGGGGCCTTGCTCTCTTCGGGTGGCCTTCCCGGCAAGCTCCTCCTGCCGGGGCCTTGGCTCAAATACTTTGTTCTTGAATGGCCCAAAGAGGGGACCATGGAGGGTCTTGGCGATCACCTGGCAAGCCTTGCCGCGGGGTGCTACGACCGCCCGTGCACAAGTTCGGGGTACTAAGGTACCCCTACTTTAGTACACCGACAATAACTCCATGAAATTTCCTCAAAACCATTTCTGTCCATTTTGAAGTTTGAGCAACTTCACATTGCCAAACATGTCCAAATGTTCTAAAACTTGGTGCACATGCTAAAATGGTCTAATTTTTCGTCTATACCAAATGGAACAATTTGGAGAGAATGTTATCTTGATCAAAGTGCCCCAAAACCCTCTCTGACCAGAATCAAATTTGAACAATTTTGTACTACCAACTTTCTCTCCTTGACCCCAACTTCTGTGAGCATGTTCACATGACCAAATGAGGCCACTACACCAAGTAGTGCATCAAGGAGAAGTGATTTGCTCAACTAGATCTACACAAGTTCATTTCTGCTAATTTCTAGGGTTTACAAAAGTTACATTGTGAACTTTTCCCAAATAAGCTCAAAATGGGTGCAAGGCCCTAATTATATGTGCAATTTCACCCTGTGGAGTCTCTTGCCAAATGGAGTTCATTTGCTTAACCAAACAAGCACCAAACACCTTCTGCCATTTTAATAAAACCCCTATTTTGACCTCTTCCACTCTTCTCCATGGCCTCCACTTTTTACCACAGCCCCTCCTAGTCCCCTTATACCTCCAGTAACAATGGCAAGTCCTCAGATCAATTATTTGGGGGTGAAACCCTCTCCTTCTCTCTCTGGACAAGCCCATTTCTCTCCCTTTCTCACCTCCCTCCTCACTCCAGTGGCCACCAGGGCATCCAATGTCCCTCCCCTCTTCTTTACTCCCTCCTAGAGCTACCAGACAATAGTGGCCGCGCCCACAAGGCATATAAAATGCCATGGCATGCCATTTGGGCGCTCTGGAGCGCGCTACAGTGCGCTCCCGCACTGTAGCCGCCCCCTTCCAACCGCCCCCGGCCACCTCGGGCCTCCCTAGCGTGCCCGACGAGACGCCTCAATGTCCGCAACATGGCAGCTGGTCGGCCCCCTCCTCCTTCTCCCTCCTGCTACCCTTGCTCGCACGCGCGCGGGCTGCCCGAGAGCTCCAATGAGCGGCCTCACATGCGCGGCACCTCTGGTCCCTCCTTCTTCCTCTCTCTTCTTTCCCTCGCTCTGGACCGAACCCATGAGCACCCCAGACATGCCCACGCGCGCCCCCGTGACCCACAGCAACGGCAACAACCTCGCCGGCGCACGGGTCTACGGTGAGCCGTGGCTCGCCTACTTAAAGGCCTCCCCGAGCCTCTCACTCACCACCACTCGCTCCTACCTACTCCAAATAGGCCCCCTGTGCCCTCCACTCTCCTCCAGGAGCACCCGAGCTCGAGATCGAGCTCGAGCTCCGCCGCCTCGGGTCGTCGTCGATCTCAGGGTACGGGCTCTCTCCGCCCCTCCTCTCTCTCAATCTGGACCCGCCACACCTCCCTGATCATTTCCCCTCTGTTTCCCCTCTCTCTTGCAGTCGGAATCGACCGGGGCAAGCACCTCCCGAAGCTCTGCCGCCGGCTTCCTCGTCACCGGCGAACCCGGCCACCCCGGCGACCAAGTCCGGCACCATCCGAACGGCGACACGACGAGGAGTCCAATGGTGCCATCAGCTCACCCCGCCGTGCCCGAAAACGTCGCCGGTGAGCTCGCCGCCCTCTCTGACCTAGGGTTGACGACGACGGCCATGGGGCCCATTCGTCAGCCTCACGTCCTGACGCCTGGGCCCCGCCCGTCAGGTTTAAACCTGGCACGCGCGCGTGCACCAGTGTGCTGGGCCGCCTCTCTGTCTGGGCCTGCTGCCCTGCGGCTGTTCTGGCCTAGCAGGCACAGGGCCCTTTTCCTTTTCTTTCTCTGTCACTTTTCCAAAAATTCCGCAGGATTAAATATTAATCCAAATGAAACAATTCCAGTTCCTAAATTCTTGTAAAAATCCCACCTATTTAATGGTGCAACTTTCATTCAAATCCAACCACCTTTTCTTCACTGTAAATATTTAAATGTGATTGTAAGCATTTAATTATACCTTTGTAAATCCATTTCTCCCATTCTGCTACTCCAAATCCAAAACTAGGAATTTTCCCGTTCTTAGTTTTCACTTTAGTATTTAACAAAAATAAGTTGTCATTTTTCTGAGCACTTTGGTTTTTCTGTTTTATTATTGCCTTATTTTTATCGTTATTATTTTGCGATGATATATTGCTTGCTGACGAAGGAGTTGGACCAGAAGACTTTGAAGACCCAGAAGACTTTGTTGAGCCAGGCAAGCAGCCCTTTGACCATGTCTATGAAACCCTTTTTATGCATGTCATATAACACTTTTATTGCTTGCATCGAAGTCATGATAAAATGGTGACCACTTGAGGTGGTTTGCCTCCGTTGCTTTTCTCGTTGACACTTGCATGATGCATGACCCTACCTTTCTATGAGGGTTATGCCGGTGGGAGTAGATAGGATGCTAAAGTAGTGCTACGCAAAAAGGGACTGGAATATGCATAGTGATGGAGACAAGTATTTTCAAAGGACTTTTCGAAAACCCCGTCGGGTGCCACTTATGCCCGAGGGAGATGATGAGTTAGGTAGCCACTTGATGACGAAGTGGTGTACCGAGGCCAGTGTGTGTGTTGTTTTCAAAAACGGATTGGTTTAAGTTGCGATCGTTATTCCAACCTTACATGCGCAACCACTCTACCCTTATATGGGAAAGGGCATTATTGTTTACTTAGGCCGATACTAGCTTGGAGCCCGCATTACTAGTGACGGGGGAGAGTTGGTGCTCTCTCGGGACGGGGTCCTGCCAGGCAGGGCGGCCATGACTGTTTTTACAGGGCACCGGATACACCGTTGCGTCCCCTCTCGGATGTTACGATCTCGAGTGAATCTCGTACGATGTACATCGTGAGGACACGGAACAACGAGTGGACTCCTTGTTAGTGTCGTCTAGGGAAAGATAGTGATCGGGTGCTTACCCCGGGTACTTGAGGTACCGCGGGGCGTGGATGACACGAAAGTTCCCCGGATCTTGTGGGTAAAGTGTGCAACCTCTGCAGAGTGTAAAACTATTCGAATAGCCGTGTCCACGGTCAAGGACAGTTGGGTAACCGCTCTTGGGCTATGTCCACATGTTTACAAACCAGTGTGTGTGTTTGGATAAGTGGGAAGAACTACTTGGGTCAAGACAAAGGACTTGACATGGTTGAGTTGGGTTGATGCCCACTCTATTTATGTTGATATCTGTAACCTGTCCTCATGGTTAATTGAATTCTCCTGATGCATGTCTTACAAGTTGTTGAACATGTCATTGCACTCAAAACTAGCTTTCCACAAAAAATTACCTATATCATGCATTGTTGTACCTTGAACCAAAACATGGGTTGCTTGCGAGTACATTGAAAGTACTCATTGGCTTTCCACTGGTTATTTAATTGGCCAGGCGTGGAAGAACAGGAGTTCGAAGAAGAATTCTTTGGAGACGAACATGCGAACTAGGACGTTTCCCTATCAAAATGCCTGTAGGGTTAAGGCAGATGGCATGGGTTCTACTTATCGACGAAGATTTCCGCTGCTTGTGTTTCATTTGATGTTCAGCCCTTAAGGCTTTATCTATGTAAGACTTGACCATAATGGTCATCATTTGTGTAAGATGATATGTATGGATGTAAGACTCTTGTTATTCAGCTTCTGTGTGTTCAGTGAGAATTGATCTCTCGGATCACTATACACGTGCATTTGGTGATCACGACTTATGAGTAGGGGTCCCCACAGAGCTGGTATCAGAGCCATCCTGACTGTAGGAAGCCTTAGTTAGCATGGGCGTTAGTTAGGATAAAACCCGTTTTGCAAAACCCTCTATACTCCTCTTCTTTTCTAAGCTTACCAAACCCGAGAGATATTTTCCATATTGACCTCCCCTATTCAAATTTTGTAGATGGCTGTCGCCCCCTTGAGACTCCTTATGACAGGATTTCCATCACTCCTAAAAGACTGCCTCCAACAATGCCACTATCCCTTGCTACCCATATACACCCTGCATGAACTGGAAAATGATGTGCTCGAGAAGGAGTTCTATGCCAAGGTTTTTGTGCCTGCCACGACCTCACCCCAGGGGTGGTTCTTCATTGGACCACCCATGCCAACAAAAGACCTGGCCATTTAGCAAGTAGCATATGAAGCGCTCCTCCGTCTTCGAGCCCTCCTTCCAGAAATGAAAGAAGAACACGCCACCCGCTACCTACCTGGAAAGAATGGATTTGGAGCCCCAGCTCAAGTGATGATTTCCCCAGAAGATGAGGATCCAACCCTCAAGTACCAGATCCGCCTCATCTACCATACATCTGGTACTCCAAAAATTCTGAAAAATTAGGAAAAAATAAACAATTTGTATAGCAAGACTCTGCAAAAAGTTTCATAACCTTTTGACGTTCCAGTAAAAAATGAAAATTCACGCGCTACAACTAAAGATTATGTTTCTGCACCGCACATACCAACAAGTAGTCTAATCATCCTAAAGGCAAATATTGGCACAATAATTTTACAATACAAAGGATTTGTACAAGGGGATAATTAGTTTTGTGAGAAATTTCATGAAAAATTCTGCATTGTTTCCATGAGCATGAACACAAGTGTTCAAGGTCGACCCTCACTTCTCCAATGCATCACCTTTCAATCGCTTCTCTTTACGAAAAAGGTTTTTAGGCCCCCCTCTATATTTTTTTTGTTTTTAAACTTTGTAAAAGCACTCAACAAAAATAAATGACTCTCTAAAACTTCCGGGTTGTCTCCCTGGCAGCGCTTTCTTTAAAGCCATTAAGGTAGGCATAAAGTGCTCAATGATGGATCCACCCGGATCCCTAGGTATATCAAAGCCAATTTTAATTAACAATGATTTGGCATTTAGTAGTGAGCACACTGCAACATATATCTTGCAATAACGAAGTCTAACTCTCTTCCTATGCATCGACATGTCATACAAGAACAATTCATGCACATCAAGTAAGGGCCAATAAAGAGGCAGAGATGTAGTTCCTCTCTCATAATAATTGCAAGTAGGAGCAGCAAGCACATGCATATTATATTCATAAAGATCATCATGTGCAACGGTAAAAGGAAACCCATCAATGTAATCCTTAATAAATGCAAACTTCTCAGATATAGTGTAGTTTGGATAATTCAAAAAGATAATAGGACTGTCATGTGTGGGTGAAATAGCAACAATTTCATTCTTAACATAAGGAACAATAGCAAGTTCATATCCATAAGAATAATTCATATTGGCATCATGGCCACAAGCATAGAAAGCATCAAGTTCATCAAGAAGGGATATTTCAAATGAATCAATTGGATCATCGCAATTATCATAACATTCATCCTTCGGTAACCATGAAGGGAAATTAAATAATGTCTGAGTTGAAGAGTTACTCTCATTAGAAGGTGGGCACGTGTAGCTAATCCGCTTTTCCTCCTTTTGTTCTTCGCTCTCCTCGTCATCTTTTTCATCCAATGAGCTCACAGTTTCATCTGTTCCCTCTTCCATAGACTCTGCAAAATATTAGTCTCTTCTTGGACAGCAGAGACTTTCTCAATAAATGCATCAATATCGGAAATGAATTTATAATTATCATAGCAATATTTAAGGATAGCAAAATTTTCAGGTCTATAACCCGAATCATCAAAATCTTCAAACTTTTCAAACAAAGATTCAATTTCATAAGCACCGTTAAAAGCAACAAATTCTTCTATTTGGTCCACATAATAATAGCATAAGAAGCTAAGGTTTCATTATTGTTATATTTGCATGAAAAGGGAAGATGTGGAGCGTTCATCCTAGAGCAACAAGTATAATCATATCTCAAGCATAGCTCCCGAGCATACCAATGCAACATGTGAATTTGATCCCATAACAATTTCCCTTTATGAGTCAAGCGATAATCCCTAAAGTATTCACGTTGATCCAACGTTACTCCCATAATATAGTTGAATGGGGCTTTCTCAGGATTATCAAAGTAGTGCATAATATATTTCACATAACAAGCATCGAGGGTTTTAGGAGGTTCCCATCTCCATGAGTAGCAAGTACAACTATTTTTTTTGGTGTTTCCTGTTCCATATCCATAACTAAAGATAGAGAACAACTTAGAACAGAAATAAAAACTACTTAGTGATAAAGAAAACAAGCACACACGAGAATATTCACCCCACGCTATTGCTCCCCGGCAATGGCACCAGTGAAAGGTCTTAATAACCCACAAGTATAGGGGATCGTTTGTAGCCTTCTTCGATAAATAAGAGTGTCGATCCCAACGCGAAGCTAAAGGTAGAACAAATATTCCCTCAAGTTCTATCGACCACCGATACAACTCTACGCACACTTGACGTTTGCTTTACCGGAAACAAGTATGAAACTATTTTGCAAGGATAAAACTATGAGTACTTTGCGAGAATAAAACTACAAATAAATTGCAAGGTAATAAAAGTGGATAGATTTTGTCAACAAGAAAGTCATTTGTCCCTAGGTAATTGATAACAAGTACCGGTAGACATTCTTGCAATTTTACATGAGGGAGAGGCATGAGCTAACATACTTTATCTCCTTGGATCATATGCACTTATGATTGGAACTCTAGCAAGCATCTGCAACTACTGAAGATAATTAAGGTTGTGAAACCCAACCATAGCATTAAGTATCAAGTCCTCTTTATCCCATACGCAACAACTCACCTACTCGGGTTTAAGCTTCTGTCACTCTCGTAACCCACCATAAGCAAATCATGAACGTACTACAACACCCTACAGCGGGGGCCCCTCCATTTGCGTGAGACGGAGGGCACCGTAGGACAACACCAGAAATAAAATATAAAATCATACCAACCAAGATCAAGATTAACCCACTGGACAAAACAGATCTACTCAAACATCATAGGATAACTTCGTTGGGAAATAATATATGGAGTTCAGCACCGTGTTTAAGTAGAGATTACAGCGGGGGGAGAGACGTTACACCGCTGCATAGAGGGGGAGAGAGTTGGTGTTGACGGTAGCAAGATTGTTGATGTAGATCGCTGTCACGATCCTAGCCCCGGCAGCACTCTCGCGCCACCGGGAGAAAGGGGGAGAGAACCCCCTCCCTCTTGTTCTTCCTTGGCCTCCCCCTAGATGGGAGGAGAGTTCCCCCTCTGGTCCATGGCCTCCATGGCGGCGGAGGGGCGGGAGCCCTTCCGAGATTGGATCTACCTCTCTGTTCTGTTATGTTTCGCGCTCCCCAGATCTAGCCCTTCACGGTTTCTTAAATTCCCGGGGATCCGTAACTCCGATTGCACTAAATTTTTTACACGGTTTTCCCCATGAATTATCTTTCTTGCACCAGAAAAAGGGCCCAACTGCCTTACAGGGTGGGCGAAAGACACCTGGGCACGCCAGGGGGTGCCTGGCGCACCCTGGTGGGTTGTGGAGGCCGTGGGCCTCCGTTAGCGTTGATTCCAAGTCCCAAAAATCACATATATTCCAAAAATAATTCTTCGTAAATTTTTATCACGTTTGGACTTCGTTTGGTATGGATTTTCAGCGAAACAAAAAACATGCAACAAACAGGAACTGACACTAGGCACTTGATCAATATGTTAGTCCAAATATACCATATAAAATGTTGCCAAAAGTGTATAAAAGTTGTATAATATTGGCATGAAACAATCAAAAGTTAAATATACGACGAAGACGTATCATATGTCCGCAATTATCGCGCATAGGATCCCTGACAAAAATTAGGTTATTCCTAGTCCGGAGCCTGGTGAGAGGGTCGTGTTCATCCCCCATTTCCTCCGGGGGCTAGGGTTTCCCCTCCACCCCTTCGTCCGGGGCCTTATGTTCTACTACGGGTTGGATTTCCATGATCTGGCCCCTAATTCTTTCCTCCACATATCGGCATTCATCATCATGTGAGGCTCTTCTCCGCATCCCCTCACACTTTGGCGTGTGGCTCAAGGTCTTCAATCTGAAGCCGAAGGTGGTCGACGGGCAGCATGTGGACTGCGGCAGGGCTATGGTAAGCAAGCTCCCCAACGTTGTCTGGCCCAAAGGGGCATTCATAGAGACATTCAAGGTGTGGGCAGGAGTGGTTCTACATCATCGAACCCCACGACACCAACTGGGTGGCCACACCTGACTTCAGACCCGGACCCTCCATGAGACTCACCTCATGGACCGTCAAGGGCCTTGATTGGGGGTCCCAACCGGAGGTGAAGACGCTACAGAAACGCATCTCCAACATATTGAGTGCGAACACTGGTCTCACAAACGTGATTCAAGTGATGCTCTTCCGCTGCATCCTTCCCTGCCAGCTCCGGGCCTTCCCCATGTGGGAGTTCAATCCGGAGGAGCCACGAACCCTGAAGCGCATCTTTGGCACCACACACGAAGATATATGGAAGCTGCTCTTCAAGGCCTAGCAAAATTGGCCGTAGAAGACTGAAGACATTGGACTCGACATCGAGAACCCGGCCGCAGCGGTAAGCATACTCTTTCCAAAGACCTATCCTGTCAATACTTCAGATACAACAAAGATTATATTGTCTGCTTTCGCACAGGGCTGGATGGCAAAGGCAGAGCATATCAACTGTCCGGGACCACTGCCGAGAAGCCGTCCACACCCCAGCTAACGGAGATGCTGGTCCCGGCCCCCTACCAGGTGTCAGAGAAGAAGACCAAGAAGAAGAAAAGCAAGGAGGCCAAGGGCAGCCCCCGCCACGAAGGTCCTTCGGACACAGTGTCCGGAGAGACCGAAGCCCTCTCTTACCATGAGGGAGACAAGGAAGAAGAGGAGGAGGAGGTGGAAAGCGACTCCCCCCATAAGGGGAGGAAGAAGAAGAGGGCGACCTCCGATGACCCGGAGGGGGAGGCGCCCAAAAGAGGGAAGATGACCCTCCCGGACAGTTCGAACTCAGAGTCCGAACTAGTCCCCAAGAAACCTCCCAGGGTGAAGCCCTGGGGCAAATCATAAGTATTCAGAAACTTACTGTTTATCTTTGGTCTTCCTACTTTTATTATACAAGTTATTCTGTTATTTGCCTTGCAGCCCTCCCCGCGAGCTCCCGCAAACTCCATTGTCGGAGGGGAATTCTCTACCGCCCGAAATAGCAGAGAGTGACACGTCGCCACAAGCCCCCTCGCTCATCGCCATGGAGAATACCGAAGTGTCATCCCGAAGGACCTCTCCTGGCTGAGAGGGGGCAAACAAATCCATCGAGAGAGCGTCCGAGGTTAATACCTCGGTTGCCGAATGCCTAGGGAAGGCTGCCCCTTTGTCAACCGACGATTGGGACCCCCATCAATCCGGGCCCCAGCCGAACACCATTTCGGAGACCAACTGTTAGGGTTCAAGAACGACACCTATGGGATCATGGGGAATCCCTACTACGGTTCCCGGGGCGCGGGGCTATAAAAAGATCTGGTTTAGAAGATCAACGCGTGGGGAATTTTATCCAGGTTCGGGCCGCAAGTGATGCGTAATATCCTAGTCCTGCTTTGGTGTATATTTGGTGTTCTTGAGATCTTGAATTAGCTGCGGTGCATGCCTAGCCCAAAAATCCAAATCCTGTCTCTGTACGCCCTAGGCCTCCTTTTATATGTCAAAGGGGCTGCCACAGCAGCACATAGGAGGTGGAAAGTGTCCACAATATATAAGTTTATCTCTTGACATCATAGGACAAAACGCATTTAATGCGCTGCCGACGTGTGCCCTCGCTTTATCGGGGACGGCAAGGAAGCTCGTCTTGTCTGCCGCCGCCTCACCTCGCTTCAACACGCGTCCAAGTTGACGAGGCATGTAGCGCCACGCTGGCTGGTTGCTGCTGAGCTGGTGCGGTGGCAGAATCTTCATGAAGATCCGCATGCCACCACGCAAGTGCTTGCTTGGTTGGCCTAGAAGCTTCATGCTGCCACGTAGGTGAGTACCTAGTTGGCAGGCAGGCTGCTGCGTCGGGACGACCATGGGGTAGCGAAACCTTGGTAAGTGCGGGCCTGGTTGCGGCGTACAGATGTCCCGGGCAAGGGCCTTGCCGGGGTCTTGTGGGAGTCCCGACAAGGGTCTTGCCGGGGGCCTCCGTCTTCTGGTTCTCATCTGGTCTTGCAGGCCTTTAGTTTTCACAAAGATCTACATGCCACCATGTAGGCGCCTCCCGAGCCTTGGTTTCAATGTTGTCGATGGTGTCAGAACTCTCAGGCTCAAGGGTGGCGGTCTTGTTGGTGTTGGTTAAGTTGCTCTGGCAAGGGCCTTGCCGGGGTAGCGTAGGTTGTCCCCGGCAAGGCTCTTGCCGGGAGAAACCCACCTTGCCGCTTCGCTCTTTGCGCCTCTGGTCTCAGTGCAGCTTTGGTAGTCTTGTTCCTTGCTTCCTCTGCCCCGCCAAGCGTGGCTGCAGGCACGGCTACGACTGCCCGCGCACAAGTAAAGGGGTACAAAAGGCCCCTACTTTTGGATACTAACAGGAGCCCCCGGGCCTGGGCCACACATAAGCGCAGAGTGTTGTTGGGCCGGGCCCAAAACGGTGCGCAGGCACGCGTGGCAGAGTTTTACTGTGGTAACTCCTTCGCTAGTTGCGCTTCCCCATGACCCGCGTTTGAATGTGTGGCGTGGGGGTCATGCGCGGGATGACCGCAGCATGCTTGCATCATCCCGCAGTGAATAATAAAGAGGCGGCTTGCGTTTTCCCTCAAAAAGAGGGAAAACCGCAGGGCCGCTGCTCATTTACTCTCCCAGCCTCGGAACCGCCGTTCCATGTTTCCCACTACGCCTGCCTATTTTTCCATGTACGCCGCATGCACGACGCGGGGTAGGTGACAGACACACGGGATATGGGAAGGCGCACTATGGCTAGCGCTTATGCGCCTTTGATTAGGCGAGGAGGGCGGTTGATGACCTTGCTTGCAATTTAATGAGCCGGACTCGAACGTGCTCTTCAGAGGCGTAGAGCCTGTCTTTAGCCTTCCTCGCCCGGCTATAAAAAGGGACTCAGGAGGAGGAGGGGAGGCATCTTCTCGCGTCTTCCCTTCACCTCCATTCTCCATTCACTGCCATGGCGAGAGGACGTGGCCGTGGCCGTTCTTCCGTGGAGGCGACCAGGTCTTTCTCCCGCCAGAGAGCCGCGACGGTCAAGGAAGAGCCAGCCGCCCAAGGCGAAGGCCACGCTCGAGGTGGAGGTGCCGGACGGGGCCGCGGTCGGTGAGGCGGTCGAGGCAGTGGCAGGTGCGGCAGGGGGGCACCCGCGTCATCGCCATCTCTGTCACCATCTCTGCCTCCGTCTCCTTCTGCTTCTTCGAGCGGCCACGTCAGGGACACGGCACTGGAGTTCATCCTGCAACTACGCGAGCCGCCGCATAGCCTCCTTCGCCTTCTCGACGCGTTCGCGAGGGTGCTGGAGATCAACCAGCCGCCGAGGCTGAGGCTTCTCATGAAGGGTTGTTGTAATGGCAACATGTGGGAGAACACAAGGTTCCCCTTCCCTCATGTAATGCTCCTTCGTCGGGGGTGGAAAACCTTCGCACGTGCCCATTGCTTGATGAAGGGGCACGTTCTCCTCTTCAAGTTAGTGGAGAGTGACATGCTCTCCATCAAGGTCTTTGGGCGCTCGAGACACAGGCTAGGGTGCTGCGCGGAGAGCTCGACTGACGATGAGAGCTCCTCCTCAAGTGACGGCGACGGGGAGGGGACCAGCAGGGATGATGACGTGGACGGGTCCGACTAGGATTCGGACGCCCCGTCCCTAGGCGATGCTGGCAGCAGCACCATCTGCACCTGGCCTTCTCCCCGGTGGAATGAACTGCTTGGGCGGGGATGTCCTTGGCGGCGGCACCTCGAGCCAGCTCCTTGAACTTCTCGGGGCCGCTGCTTCTGGTGGCAGATGCTCGAAGGCCGGAGAAGACGAAGAAGGCGGGTGGCGGGCCATCAACTCGGAGTACGATGGCACCAATGCCTTTGTCGCGTATTGCTGGCCCGCTGCCTCATCTTCCGGCTTCTTCCCCGGCACCGTCGTCACCAGCCCTCTCTTGGTGTTTTCTGCTACTCGTACCTCGCCTAGGCACTCCTTTTGCCCTCCTGCTTATCCTGGTCCGCTTCCCGAGGAGAGGGACAAGAAAGGGATTACGAGCATCTTATCTTTTTTAAATTTTAAGCCTGCGGGCACTTGTCAAACTTAGACCTTGTAGCCCCTTGCTCATGTTTATGTTCCGCATGAATTGTACTTGTTGGATCAATGTATTAATGAAAAGGGGGTTTGTCGGGCTCTTTTGTGCGTGAGCGAGGCTCACACCAAGGTGTGAGTCCTTGTTTTTTTAAGTAAACAACGTCGCCCGGCAACAAGCCTTGCCGTCCTCCCACTTTAAAGCCCGACCACACTCACGCCCTTGGCGGAGGTAGGGACAAAGCAGGATTAGGCCCCTCCCTCATTTCCCTTCCACTGCAACTACATCTAGATTCTGGCCTGAAAGAGATTTTAGGCATAGGAAAGAGGGAGCACAATGGTATAGGAATGATCGAAGTCTCATACGTTCAAGTTTCATACGGAAGCGCATGGCGGGGGAAAAATGAAACTTATCTGAATTTGTAGCCCCCGACAACCTTGGCTTGCCGGGGTCGAGGGTGTCGATCTGCCTTCTTTTCTCCAAATGGCCCTGCAGAAACGCTTGTGCACCCTGTGAACCAAGCACAGACTGGAAGAGACAGAAAGACATGACTCGACCTCTATGCTAGGGGTTAGCCGCCGCCAAGCACTATCAACCCTAACACAGAGAGAGACTCAACCTAGCATGCATGCTAAATTCTAGGGCGCCAGTGCTTCATTTATTCATCTGTTGCTCAGGGTCTGCGCTTGGCTTTGTACAAAGGGTTTCATGCCTTGCCGGCAAGGCTTGTACAAAAAGTGGTATGCCGGGAGGCCCGGCAACCGCGCCTTATGGGTAAAACTTGCGAAGATGTTCGATGTTCCAGGAGTTGCTCACTGGAATACCATCTTCGGTCTCTAGGTGGACTGCGCCTCTTGTTGGAATTCTTGGCGGATTGAACTCGCCGAAGAACAAGGTCGCCTTCCTCAAGGCTTCGGGCATGAACCTTGCAGCTATGGTAGCGGTGCAAAGCTTGCTGGTAGCAAGCAGCTTGCGCAGCAGCCCGAAGACGATCTTCCTCAAGGAGCGTCGCATCATCTTGGTGCAACTGCTCTTGCTCAAGATCATCATAAGCGATCATTGGAGGTGACCCGTATATGAGTTCCATCGGGAGAACTGCTTCTGCCCCGTATACCAGGGCAAAGGGTGTCTAGCCAGTGGCTCGATTTGGCGTCGTTCTAATCGACCAAAGAACCATTGGCAACTCATCAATACAGCGCCTTCCGCACTTATGCAGCCTGTCAAAAGTCCTGGTGTTGAGGCCTCACAACACCTCTGTGTTTGCCCTCTCAGCCTGGCCGTTACTTCTTGGGTGAGCCACAGAAGCAAAACAAACCTTACCGCGGAGGTCTTGGATATACTGCATGAAGGTGCGGTTCGTGAACTGCGTGCCGTTATCGATGGTGACTCTGTTTGTCACACCAATATGATAGACTAGCCCCTTGAAGAACTTGACGGCTGATTGTGCTGTCATCTTTCTCACTGGCTCTACTTCCAGCCACTTTGTGAAATTGTCGATTGCAACGTACAAGTACTCAAAGCCCCCGACAACATGTGGGAAGGGGCCCAGTATGTCGAGCCCCCAGACTGAAAATGGCCAGGAAAGAGGAATTGTTTGAAGGGCTTGAGTTGGTTGATGAAGCTTCTTTGAATGGAACTGGCACGCTTCACACTTGGTGACTAGGATAGTTGCATCCTGGAGAGCGGTGGGCCAAAAGAAGCCTTGCCGGAATACTTTGCCGGCAAGGGCTCTCGACCCTATGTGGGAGCCACACATGCCTCCATGTATCTCCGCCAACAGGCTCAGTCCATCCTCCCGAGGGATGCACTTCAACTTCACGCCGTTCGATCTCCTTCTGTATAGGGCATTGTCCGAAAACTGGTACATGCTGGACCGATGGGCTACTTTCTTTGCTTCTTCCTGCCCCTCACGGAGCTCCCCTGTTTAGAGAAAACGGACAGTGTGTTGCGCCCATGCCGGAGCTTGGGGCTCGACGACAAGGACCAAAGGTTCATCTTCGGCCGTGGGGGTAGCTGCCTCTACTGCCAGGGCTTGGGGTCCTGCCAGAGGGTGCTGCCCTTCGGCTAGCTTGGGGCACCCGGCAGCGTCCTTGCCCGCGGCTCCTGGGAGCTCTGCGGGGAAGTACATGTCGGGGCCTGCTTTCCTTTGCTTGTTCTGCCGTGCTGATGGCTCAACCGATGGATGAGTTAATTGAAGTACAAAGGTACCTGGTTCCTCACGCAACTTGAGGGCAGCGCGTTTCGACAGGTCATCGGCAATGCTGTTCTCTGCTCGGGGAACATGCTCTGCTTGCAGCCCGTCAAAGAGCTCTTCTGACTTCCTCACTTCATCCACATAGGCCTCCATCAGTGGAATCTAGTAATCCTTGTTAACATGCTTGACGACGAGCTGCGAAACACCTCTGATGATGAGCTTCCTGATTCCGAGGTCGGCTGGGATCCTAATACCGGCAAGCAATCCCTCCTACTCCGCTGTGTTGGTTGTCAATTTTTCCAGGGGAAAGTGCATTTGGACCACGTACTTGAGGCGCTCTCCAGTGGGTGCGATGAGTAGCATGCCGGCACCGACACCTTGTAATGAGAAAGCTCCATCAAAGTACATGATCCAATCGTGGCACGTCTCCTTGCCAGGAAGGGTGGTCTCTTGAATCTCTTCGTCGGGCATTGCGGTCCATTCTTCTAAGAACTTTGCCAAGGCTCGGCTCTTGATCGTTGAAGTACTTTCAAACTTGAGGCCAAAGCTCGACAGCTCCAACACCCACTCCACAATCCTCCCAGTCGCATCTGGGTTGTGCAAGATTTGCTGCAAAGGGAGGCGGGTGACCACGGTGATCTCGTGTGCTTGGAAATAGTGGCGTAGCTTTCTCGAGGCCATGAGGAGGCCGAAAAGTAGCTTATGCAAGCCAAAATATCTTGATCTAGCCCCCTGCAAGAGGGAACTGACGAATTAAACCGGATGCTGCACCATCTTCATCTTCTGTTCAACTTCGCCCACCTCTGCAGGCTTTGTCTTGCTGGGACCGTACCTTGCCGAGGGAGCTCCGGCCCATCATCCAACAGCTCCGCTGCTACTGCTGCTTCTTCCTCAAGTTCCCTCGGCGCTACTAGCACAGCACTGACCACTTGATTTGTCGCCGCTAGATAGAGCAGCAATGGCTCTTGTGGTTTAGGTGCGACTTGTATTGGCGTAGAGGAGAGGTACTTCTTCAAATCTTGCAGCGCCACCTCTGCCTCCGGAGTCCATTCCATTGGACCCACCTTTTTCAAAACTTTGAAAAAGGGGAGGGCGCGCTTGGCAGACTTGGAGATGAACCTACTTAGAGCATCAACGCAGCCGGCAAGCCTACGGACGTCTTTAACCCAACTTGGCGCTTCAATCTGCTCAATTGCTTTGTTCTTGTTGGGATTCGCTTCGATCCCGCATTGAGACTCAAAGAACCCAAGAAGCTTGCCGGATGAGACACCAAACACACACTTCTCTAGGTTGAGCTTGAGGTTGATCTTGCACAGAATTGTAAATGTTTCTTCCAGATCTTGCACGAGCGTGGCCCTGTCCTTGGTTTTGACCACTATATCATCCATATAAGCTTCCATATTTCTATCTAGCTGGGGTCCAAAACTAATTTGGACCGCTCGGGCAAACGTCGAACCAGCGCTTTTCAACCCGAAAGGCATTCGTACAAAACAGTACGTACCACATGGGGTGATGAACGTGGGCTTTTCTTCGTCTTCCTTCATCATGAAGATCTAGTGGTACCCTAAATACCATCGAGGAATGATAGCAGGTCACACCTGGCAGTGGAGTCCACAATCTGGTCGATGCATGGTAGAGGGAAAGGATCCTTGGGACAGGCTTTATTGATATCTGTGTTGTCAATACACAGTCTCCATTTCCCATTTGCCTTATGCACCACCACTGGATTGGCCAATCACGTGGGGTGGAGTACTCCTCTAACCAGGCCTGCTGCCTCCAACTTCCTGATCTCTTCGATGATGAACTCTTGTCACTCAAAAGCTTGCTTCCTGACCTTCTGCTTGATGGGCCGCGCATGAGGACAGACAGCAAGATGGTGCTCAATCACCTCCCTGGGAACTCCAGGGATGTCGGACGCTTGCCATGCAAACACGTCGACATTCGCCCGCAGGAAGGCGACGAGCATGTTTTCCTATTTGTTGTCAATGGTGGAGCTTATAGTGAAAGCCCCGCCCATGCCGTCCTCCTTGACGGGAACCTTCTTGGTCTCTGGTGGCGCTGCCTTGGATTTCTTGCTCTTGCCGGTGGAGCTCTCTGGCACGTCCTCGACGGGAGCACTGCACTCTGAAGAGGCGCGCTTGCCGGAGTGGGTGCTGGAGGCCTTGGCGGAAGAGGTATTGACGGTCTTCTTCCCTCCCAAGGCTCCAGCGGCAGAAGCAAGTGCCTTGGCGGCAGTTGCTGCAACTCCCTCCCGGTAGAGTTGGTCGGCGCAGATAAGTGCGTCTTTCTTGTCAGAGGGGACGGTGATGATGGTCAGCAGCCCAGGCATCTTCAATGTGTTGTAGGCGTAATGTGACGCCGCCATAAACTTGGCCAGCACTGGGCGGCCAAGGATCCCATTGTAAGGTAAGGGGATCTTGGCGACATCAAAAACGATCTTCTCCATCCTATAATTCAGCTCGCCCCCAAACGTAACGGGCAACGTGATTTTACCTTTTGGCTGAATCCTCCTCGGGTTGACTCCTTGAAACGTGCCCGTCTCCTTGAGCTCTCCATCGGGGATTTGCAGCCTCTTGATAACGGTAGGCGAGATCAGATTCAGTTCGGCCCCACCATCAACTAGTACTTTTGTTACCCTAAGGTTGCGTATTATTAGCGAAACCAACAACGGCAAACACCCGGCCGCAGTTGTGCGATCAGGGTGGTCCTCGGTGTAAAAATGATAGGGGTGCTAGACCATTTCAGTGGCTTCTGGGCATTGAACGATGGCTCTGCCGCAGTGATCTCACACGCCCACTGCTTCAGTTGGCGGTGAGAGGTGTGTAGCGAGGTGCCACCGTCGACGCACATGGCCTCCGTAGCTTTCTGGAACTCGTGCTCGCCAGACTCGTCGTCCTCACAATGATCATCATCTTCCTCCTTCTTGTCGCGGCCCCGAGCAGGCCTCTCTTGTTGGTTATCTTTGCCGCAGCGACCTCCTTGGCCTCCACGCTTCCTGCCGGACCCCTCAGCACCATCCTGACCCTTCTCCTTGTCCCGCCTTTCATATCCAGCTTTCAGTTTTTCTGCAAGCAGCTCAACCTGTTGGCAGTTCTGGAGATCATGGCCCTTGGTGCGATGGATCTCGCAGTACTGCATGTGGGAGCCTCCTGGCTTGTCGGCAGCCGCCAGGGCCCGGCAGGTGGCACACCCGGCAACTTCCTTGCCGGGTTTGTCTGCCTTGGCCTTCTTGGCGGCACTGGGGTCGCCGGATCCCTCAACGGCAAGCATGGTCTTTCCCTTACGCTTTTTGTTGCGGCATTGGCCCTTCTTCGTCGGGGCGACGGTGTCTTCGTCCGTGGAGTCGGTTTCCGTGCCGGCGTCCTCGCCGAGGTACTTCCTTCCTTCCTCAGCCCAAGCACATCTATCAGCCAGAACATAAAGTTCGGCTACATCCTTGACCTTGTTCATCGCTACCTCTTCACGCATCTTTCGGTTGCGTACATTCTGATGGAATGCACTGATGACAGCGGCGGGGTGAACATCTGGGATGGTGTACTGCCCACGGCTGAACCTTTGGATGTACTTGCGCAGGTTCTCACCATCCTTCTAGGGGATGACATGTAAATCACTTGCCTGGCCAGGAGCTTGGTGGCCTTCGGTAAAGGCGCCAACAAAATCGTGGCACGGATCCGACCAAGAAGAGATGGAATCTACCGGCAAGTGCATCAACCTTGACATGACGTTGGGCTTAAGTGCCAACAGAAACTAATTGGCAAGCACCTTGTCGTCGCGAGCCCCGGCGGCTTGCATCACGATAGTGTAGATGCTGAGGAACTCCGACTGGTGAGTCTTGCCGTTGTACTTTTCCCCAACATCAGACTTGAACATGCGGTGGGAGGGCCATTGGAACTGCCGCAGCTCACGGGTAAAGGCCGGACAACCCACCTTGTAAGGCAGGTCGCCGAAGCCTCCCGGGACTAGGTGGTCCATAGTGGGCCCCGCACACCAATCTAACTGATGGCGCGTTTCCCGTCGTCGCTCGATGGTGGTCCGAGCGTCCTCCTGGGCTCGCTCCCGAAGAACTTGGCGTTGGTCACGGCGGGCTCGTGGGTCGGACGACGCTGTGGAAATGTCGTCACAGGAGTCGGCCCGACAAGCCGGCGGCTGGTGTTGCTAACGTGGGGAGGAGAGTGCACCGTAGTCGCAGCCCGTCCGGTCCTCCCACCATCGGCAGGTGCCGGCTCTACAGAGCGCCGGCTCGAAGGTTCCGTCAGTCGCGGTTCGTCCTTGTTGGCGAAGTTGATGACGCTCCGAATGGTGGCTCTCCACTCGTCGAGCTTCTCCGCCGCAGGAGGAAAGTCGAGGAGGAGCTGCATGTGTGCCAACGCTTCTGCCGGCGTGGGGGGTGGCGAAAGCTGCGCGGACCGTGATGCGCTTTGACTTCTAACCGCGTTAGAAGGAGCTCTGTCACGGTCACGCTGTCGCGCGCCCCTGGCGCCGGCCCGACGCGTCCTGAGAATGACGCAAAGGGCTCTTCCCGTGGCGGAGCCCAGGGGCATCGACGTCGCGGTGTTGTTCATCGCGCGCGGCATGGGATGGCCGTGGTGCGGGCGCTGGCTGGGGCGTCATAGAGGTCACCGCGCCGCCCTTGAGCAGCAGGGCCCTGCCTTTGGACCCAGCTGTGTGTGGCTCGTCGTCTTGGGCCGGAATGATGCCACTTGCCTGGCTTCGATTATCAGAGTGTCGTGGGTGCTCGTGGGTTGTGCCTCCGGCACCACCCACGGCCACACCATCGCTCGCCCGCGCTGGTGCGGACAGGCCGGCTCCGGACAACCCCATCACTGTCATCCCCTTCTTCTTGGGGGCCATGGCGATAATGAAATTGGTGAGTTGGCTATAGAACCGGATTTTCGCTGCCCGCACCCCCTACCTGGTGCGCCAAAGATGTCGGGGTTCAAGAACGACACCTATGGGATCACGGGGAATCCGTACTACGGTTGCCGGGGTGCGGGGCTGTAAAAAGAGCAGGTTTAGAAGATCAACGCGGGGGGAATTTTATCCAGGTTCGGGCCACAAGTTATGCGTAATACCCTAGTCCTTTTTTGGTGTATATTTGGTGTTCTTGAGATCTTGAACTAGCTGCGGTGCATGCCTAGCCCAAAAATTCAGAATCCTCTTTCAGTACGCCCTGGGCCTCCTTTTATATGTCAAAGGGGCTGCCACAAGGCACACAGGAGGTGGAAAGTGTCTACAGTGTATAAGTTTATCTCCTGACATCATAGGACAAAACACATTTAATGCGCTGCCGACGTGTCCCCTCGCTTTATCGGGGACGACAAGGAAGCTCATCTTGTCTGCCGCCGCCTTGCCTCGCTATGACGCGCGTCCAAGTTGACGAGGCATGCAGCGCCACGCTGGCTGGCTGCTACTGAGTTGGTGCGGTGGCAGAGTCTTCAAGAAGATCCGCATGCCACCACGCAGGTGCTTGCTCGGTTGGCCTAGAAGCTGCATGCTGCCACGTAGGTGCGTGCCTAGTTGGCAGGCTGGCTGCTGTGTCGGGACGGCCATGGGGTAGCGAAACCTTGGTAAGTGCGGACCTGGTTGCGGCCCCGCAGATGTCCCCGGCAAGGGCATTGCCGGGGTCTTGTGGGCGTTCCGGCTAGATTTGTCTTCTAGTTCTCATCTGGTCTTGCAGGCCTTAAGTCTTCACAAAGATCTGCATGCCACCATGTAGGCGCCTCCCGAGCCTTGGTTCCAATGTTGTCGATGGTGTCGGAACTCTCAGGCTCAAGGGTGGCAGTCTTGTTGGTGTTGGGTAAGTTGCTCCGGCAAGGCCCTTGCCGGGGTAGTGTAGGTCGTCCCCGGAAAGGCTCTTGCCAGGGGAAACCCACCTTGCCCCTTCGCTCTTTGCGCCTCTGGTCTCACTCAACTCTGGTAGTCTTGTTCCTTGCTTCCTCTGCTCCACCAAGCATGCCCGCATGCGCGGCTACCACTGCCCGCGCAGAAGTGAAGGGGTACAGAAGGCCCCTACTTTTGTACACCAACACCAACATGGCTCCGGGATCAGATAAGCAGCCCCCTTCAAAAGAGGGGGGAGGAGCATCAGCTCCATTTGCAGCCTCCACTAATTCGAAGGCGCCCAACGCTCTGGAGGAAGCACTGAAAGTGTTTCCGTGGTGGAGGAGCACCGCACCCTGATGGGTGCGGTTATGGGGAAGGTTCAGTCCGTTAAAAACGGGCTGAATGAAGCCTTCTGCAGCCTACTGATAGGCATTGAGGTATGTGATGTAATGTTCTAAAAACCTTTCATACAGAAGAGTAATCCTATATACGGACATTAGCCCATCAGACTCTGTCTGTTATAGAAGAAACTGGACAGAGGATCCACATAGTATCCAGGCGAGTAACAAATTGTGCTGATATTGTAACAGGCCTCCACTACAAAAAAAATACACTTCCGTGATGATATTTGTTTGTCACAGTAGGTCACGTTTTCTGTCATGCATGTACATCCATGATGGTTTTATGACATAATCAAGATAGTCATACCTGTGCTGTCGTAAAAGTGTTCCATGACATTACCAAAATTATCATCACGGAAGTGTCCACTTCCATGACGATAAATCACGCGTCATGGAAGTGTTTTCGTCAAGGGTAACCGACACATGGCATCCACCGTAACAGGTCGCCGTTAAGCTACCGGGTCTGTTTTTGGATCCGATAACCCGTTAACAGCCCGGACCATTGGGGATTTTCCACGTGTAAAATTCTCATTGGCCGGAGGAAACACTTGTTGGCTCACCGTTGGGAGAGATGTCATCCACTCATTGGACAGGAGGCGCCTATGACCGACACATGGCACGACCCAACAGAGGCCCACTCCGGTGAAAAGGCCGGCCCATTTGACTTTGTCAAAAGGTAACGGGCCGGCCCACGGAAAGCCTGTTAACGGCATGTTCGTATATAGCCCATTTACGGCCCGCTAACTCCCGGCCCATTACGGCCTATCGGAATTAAGCCCAGTAGCTTCATCTGGGCCGTCCAATATTATTCTAGCCCGTTGTAACTTCCGGCGCATGTATGGCCCATGATGTCTTTCGGCCCATATGAGGCCCTTTGTAACTCTAGGCCCATTAAAGGCCCGAGATGAAACTGGCCCATAATGAACAGTGTATCGCTTTATACCCATTAACGGCCCATTATTCCGTCGGCCGTTTCCAGCATGTGTTAACTTTCGGCCTTCTAAGAGCCCATTTATTCTTGGGCTCATTTCTAGAATTAGGTTAGTTACGGTGCGTTACTAGCCTGTTCCGTTTGTGGGCCAAATTCAGCATGTGGTTACATTCGACCTGTTAACCCGTTGGGCTGTTTTCATAGTGTTATCAAACATGGCCTATTAACGGCCCATTATGGTCAACAAATAGTACGTCCCATGTTTGGTGAATGATTATACGCCCCGTAGAAAGCCCATGGATCCTACGGCCCATAGAAGACCAATGGATCCTACGGCCCAAAGAAGGCCCATGGATCCTACGGCCCGCAGGAGGCCCATGGTTACAACAGTCCATATGTTGCCATGATTATTGTGGCCGAGTTACCAAAAATAGGTTATTGCGGCCACTAGAAAAACATGGAAAAAGAACTGCAGTGACTACAAGGAAACAAATAAACAAGACAACAAGGAAATAAATAAGCAAGCAACTAATGCTTGCCTATTATAGCTATTATACATATTACATCCACTGGGCATCAAAGTTCGCCACCAGTGCAAATATAGGGAACAAAGCAGCATATTATATACACCGACCGTCAAAATTGGCCACTGGTGCAAATAAACGCGGCAGCAAAACAAGTCCATAATTGAAACAACTTCAGAAGAGCTCAAGAAACGTTATCCTGGGTATCCACCATGCTGGCAATAAGCTTAGTGCTACCTCTTGAGCACTGCGTTGGTTTTCCCTTGAAGAGGAAAGGGTGATGCAGTAAAGCAGCGTAAGTATTTCCCTTAGTTTTTGAGAACCAGGGTATCAATCCAGTAGGAGGCCACGCACGAGTCCCTCGGACCTACACAAACAAATAAATCCTCGCAACCAACACGATAAGGGGTTGTCAATCCCTACATGGTCACTTACGAGAGTGAGATCTGATAGATATGATAAGATAATATTTTTGGTATTTTTATGTTAAAGATGCAAAGTAAAATAGAAAGCAATAAAAATAACTAAGTGTTCAAAGATTAATATGATGGCAAATAGACCCGGGGGCCATAGGTTTCACTAGTGGCTTCTCTCCAGAGCATAAGTATTACGGTGGGTGAATAAATTACTATTGAGCAATTGACAAAATTGAGCATAGTTATGAGAATATCTAGGTATGATCATGTATATAGGCATCATGTCCGAGACAAGTAGACCGACTCCTGCCTGCATCTACTAATATTACTCCACACATCGACCGCTATCCAGCATGCATCTAGAGTATTATGTTCAAAAGAACATAGTAACGCTTTAAGCAAGATGACATGATTTAGAGGGATAAACTCATGCAATATGATATAAACCCCATCTTGTTATCCTCGATGGCAACAATACAATACGTGCCTTGCTGCCCCTGCTGTCACTGGGAAAGGACACCGCAAGATTGAACCCAAAGCTAAGTAGGCCAAACCAAACTGATAATTCCAAGAGACTTGCAAAGATAACCAATCATACATAAAATAATTCAGAGAAGATTCAAATATTGTTCATAGATAAACTTGATCATAAACCCACAATTCATCGTTCTCAACAAACACACTGCAAAAGAATATTACATCAAATAGATCTGCACGAGAGAGGGGGAGAACATTGTATTGAGATCCAAAAAGAGAGAAGAAGCCATCTAGCTAATAACTATGGACCCGAAGGTCTGAGGTAAACTACTCGCACATCATCGGAGAGGCTATGGTGTTGACGTAGAAGGCCTCAATGATCGATGCCCCTCCAGCGGAGCTCCAAAAAAGGCCCCAAGATGGGATCTCTTGGGCACAGAAGGTTGCGGCAGTGGAATTAGGTTTTTGGCTCCGTATCTGGTAGTTTGGGGGTACGTAGGTATATATAGGAGGAAGGAGTACGTCGGTGGAGCAACATTGGGCCCACGAGGGTGGAGGGCGCGCCCTGGGGGGTAGGCGCGCTTCCCTACCTCGTGCCCTCCTGGTTTATGTCTTGACGTAGGGTCCAAGTCCTCTGGATCGCGTTAGTTCCGAAAATCACGCTCCCGAAGGTTTCATTCCGTTTGGACTCCGTTTCATATTCTTTTTCTGCGAAACTCTGAAATAGGCAAATAACAACAATTCTGGGCTGGGCCTTCGGTTAATAGGTTAGTCCAAAAAATAATATAAAAGTGTGTAATAAAGCCCAATAATGTCCAAAACAGAATATAATATAGCATGGAGCAATCAACAATTATAGATACATTGGAGATGTATCACTTAGCAAGATTATTAGCTTTGTCCTGTTAGGCGCTAAAATCTTCCAACGCTTGCTGTTGCACCAGAAAGTATGCATCTGAATGCTCCAGGGAATTCCGCAGTCCTTCTGCTTCTTGTCGCAGCATAGCTGATCGATGTCTTTCAGCTTGTAGTTGAGACTCAAGAAACCGAACTAATTCAGACAATGAGTTTGAATAGCTTGTGCAAGCGGTAGTGGCCAGTAATTCGAACAGTAAACCAAGACAGGACTTTGGGGTTGTCTCACTGTCTTCATGATAGTTTTCCTTAGTTGTTTTATCAGCTTTGTTGGAGATCAAACAAGGATGTCTCAATATCCTGAACCTTATCTGCATTACTTCCTTTACCATTTCTTAATAAGGCACTCTTCCCCAATATTCTGTTAGCATTCTAAAAGAAGAAACAAGCAGACACATAACAGGTTCAGCATGTAATAGTATATGAAACTCATTTCAGTGAACCAGTTCATTAGTAAGGTGGGCAAGATTAAACTACCAAGTCTTATATTGCCAAGTAGTACATTATAAAAGCATCAAACAAACATATATCTATGTCATATGGTCACTGCATTGTCTTGCCAAATCAAAATAGAGACACGGTCCAAATTATATCGGTTCAAGAGGAAGCAGCACTGAAAGAATACAAAGTGTGGGAAACTACACGGCACAACAAGATTTGAGATGGGTACCACAGGTGTACATGTACAACAACACTATTCTCTCTGTTGTGATGCAAGTAATGTGCATAATATGAGAAATTGAAATCAACAGAGCTATTTATAAGAGCAAACCTGTAAAATAAACATGCGTAAACATACCTGCTGTGCCGTTGGAGTTTCCATTGGATCGTTCAATTTAAAAATAAGTTTGTATGAGTAAATACAGTAATACAAGAGCAAAGCAGTATGCACGATAGCAATGGTATCTTAAATGAGAATATTTGTTCTTCAAGTTTAAGCACTTGTTCTACATGAACGGAGTACAGTAAGAGGAAAGCATGTAGTACTTAAAATAAAATGAGCTCACAGACTTTACCACATTCTTGGTTTGGAACCAGTACAGAACAAGGCGTTCCCAGTCATCGTCTAGTAAATGTGTCTCAGGAGAACATAAGGGAATTTGATGAGTTTCTTTGCCCGTGAAGTGCGTTTTCTTCTGGTAATTCCGATACTGCCACCAAGCATTCTTGAAGATAGTAGAGGTATTAGCACAGGTTACCGCATCCCGAGTTACCAAATCGGTCCTTCTCTATAGAGAAAAATGGGAAAATTTACTGTATTATAACCATCATGGAGGTAGAATGTATGGGACAAAGCAAAGTAATTGCCATGAATAACATTACTTACACATAACTCCTGGACAAACACCTGGAACTGGCATTTTCCTTCATCTTCAGTATAATATTTCCATGATGGGAAGATATGCACATAGGATTTAACAACATCAAATGCGATAGATGCTAAACTATGAATGGCTGGTTGTGCTTCCTCCACAGGAATAGGTGTACTAACTGGTGGAGTTGGGGTTCGTCGTGGTAGTACTGGCGCTTTGGGCACTGGAGCGGCCTTACTAACTGCTCTTGTTTGGGAGCTCTGTGGTGGAGATGATGCTGTCTCAACAGGAACTAGGTCACTATCAGCTGGGGTTGGGGTTAGATTGGGTGAAGCTGGTTCTTTGTCCATCGTAGTAGGGGTAAAATCTGCGAGAGTCTGGGTTATGTGAGGTAGGGTGGGTTCTCGTGCATGTACAACCGAGGTGCTATCTCCACCAAGAGGTAGCACTGTTTTATTTGAAGACCATGTTTTTACCCCACTAGATACTGCCATCACCCGCTCCAATTCAAATGGCTGATAAATAGGAATCATAGTTGAATGTACAGACATTGTATGAGAGAGAGATGTAATAGATAGTGTGGAAAAAGACGGCCTGAAATAGTTAACATGTATATTGTTTAATTAAAACGAATAGCGTGACATAATTTCAAATATATGATGTCTATGTAAACTGATAGCATAGCATAACATAATTCAAAGATGTGATGACTAACTAAACAGGATCGCATGACATAATTCACATACATGTTATCTAAGTAATCAGGATCACATGTTGTAATTCACATATGTGATTTATATGCTAAGCAGAGGGCACTCGAATATATGATGTCTGAACTAAGAACATGGTGTTGAATATTGTGTATGTGATGTCTAAACTATGCAATGCCAGACACCATATGCATGATATGAGCAGTATAACCGTGCCAAGTTAGAGCATACACCTCGGTGGGGGAATAGGACTGGTCGTCTGTCTCTGAATCCATCTGTGAGGAGCTATCGGGACCTAGCAAGAGATCTACTTCGACATGTAGCATTGTCTGCTCTGAAGGTCTTGTTTTCACTCCAGATTTTTCCATCACCCACACAAATGGCTGATTCACAGGAAGAGTAGTTTAATGTACAAACATTGTCGACAAATGGAAATGTAATGAAGAAAAAGAAGGGCAAGATATCATTCAAATATATGATGCCTGGTTAAACAGGATGGCTTTGCACATTTCACATATATTATGGCTGGCTAAAAGACATGAGATTGCATAATTCCCATATATGATATTGAAACTAAACAGGTGGCATTACAGAACATGTCTAAACTAAGCAGATGACATATATGATGTCGAAAGTAGGCATTGCTAGGCAGCATATGCTTGATATGACTAACATCATCATGCCAAGTTAGAGTAAACACCTTGGGGGGTAAATTGGAATGCTCAGTTGTGTCTGAATCTGCCTCAGAACAGATATCTTCCTCTGGATTACAATATGGAGAGGGGGAGGGTTTGCCATTGAACCCACCAAGGAGCGATGTCTGCACAACATAGTATTGCCACACAAAACTCTTCTCTTTTTCTCTACATGTTCAACATGACTGTGTACAATATCTGACATGCATACAAAAAAATATAGTGAGATTATGTAAGCAGAGCATGCAAAAATCTAGAGTAATGGTAACAACCAGTGGACGGATCCAAAAATAATGATAGCAAGCTGATGATTGCTTTAATTTAATAAAAAAACAGATGATGATTGCTTTACTATTTGTTTCCCACCCAAGATGAACACCATAGGCATACCCTAGGTGAACCAGATATTAGATAGTGAACTATTCATTGTTGCCTCGATATGCGCACCACAACTAATTTAGAACTCAAGTTTGAACATCAATTTGGACCTGACTTGGAGTCTAAGAGGTGAACAGGACGATAAAGTAGCAGGTAATATTAAGCAATGCATAAAATAAGCAGAAACAAAAGAGTGTGACCTCTCTTGTGGACCAGTGTACTCCTCAGGTTCGTCTGCTGAGTCGATGATGGTGATGCCGTTGTGGTGGGTGCCGGTGGCAGGGAAGGACATCTGAGGCGGCGAAAGATGGTCAGGAGTCGTGATGTCTGGTTTGGTGGATGCTTCTGTCGATGGAGCAGCTCAGGTGAGGTGGACGACGTCGCGGCAGGAGCAGGACAAACCACACAAAATTTTCTTCGACACCTACCTATAACTGAAGTAATTCTGTAAGGGCTCATTTGGCTTGCATGATTCTAAAAACACAGGGATAGGAAAAACACCAAAAAGGATAGGAATGCACATGGGAAACAGAGCATTTGTGAACACAGGATTTTTGTCAACTTGGGTGTTTGGTTCACAGGAAATGGAAGAGCAGAGGAGTGCAAAGTAACATGGTCAAAATAAAGTGAAACCATATGAAAGTGTGTAAAGATAGAATGTTATTCTGCCACTAATGCACTTGGTCTTGTTTTCATGCATAGTATTTTGAAAAGTAGGTCCAGGTGGATGTTTTGCTCCATTCCTTTCAACAAAATGCATGAATAATTGAATAGTAGAGTGCCATAGGAAAATTTCCTATTGTTATGTTTTTCCGTAGAACCAAAATAGCCCTAATGGATCAACATAAATGTAGAGTAATAAGCGATGCAACAAGTGTACAACCTCTTTGCCGTAGCCGTGTCGACCTCAGCATCATTGGGTTGGTCGCTGAAGATGTTGAGGCAGAGGTGGCTTTCGGAGGTGTGGAGGAAGATCTAAGGAATCTGTAGACGGGGTCCAGGGCACTGCTTTGTTGTGATGGATAGTTCCATCATTGGAGCAGCTCCGGCGAGTCGTAAGCGTCGAGGCTGAAACAGCACAAGACAAACATCGTTAATCTCAAGTGGGATTCTAATAGAATCTCCAATAGATGATGTAAAATACACTACCAAAAATTGATAGATGTAAAATTTACATCACCAAAAACCACCGGACTACAACAGATCAGGTAAAAATTCTCGACTCTGAACTTAACTGTCGAAACTGAAATTTACTATGGAATCTGAATGTTATTGTTGAAACTGAACGCAATGGTAGTAGATAGGCACTTCACATGTAGTTTAGGGAGGGCCTGCAGTTCAGCTTCAACCCGCACCCCCTGAGCCACTAGCCACCACCGGCCCAGCTACCCGCGGCGCTCCAGCGCCGCCTCAGTGCCCCGAAACCACTCCCCACCGCCGGTCCGTCGCCGCCCCGGCCAACCCTGTAGCCCCCCTCCCCCCCCCCCCCGAGCTTTTTCTCTAGCGATTCCCACGCCACCGCCCCACCAACAGCGACCACCGCCCCGACCTGAACCCTAAGATAGATAGTGGGGTACCTCTCCGGCGAGCCCCACTCCCCGCTGCGGGTGGTTCTTACTTAACTCCGGCGAGCCCCCCACCCCCTGAAAATCAACTGACCCAAAAGTTGATTCAGTCAACTGAAGTGTAGCTAAATCGGAGCAGAGCAGCAGCACGAGCGAGTGGGAGAGCAGCAGCAGCGACGCGAGCGAGCAAGGGAGAGGCGAAGCAGCAGCTGCTGTGTGAGCGAGTGAGCGAGAGCCGGAGCAGTAGCAGCAGCGCGAGCGAGCAAGCGAGAGCTGGAGCAGCAGCAGCAGCGCGAGTGAGCGAGCGAGAGACAAAGCAGCAGCAGCACCGCGAGCGAGCGATCGAGAGCCAGAGCAGCAGCACCAGATCCGGCTGGTATGGACGCTGCCGCCGAAGGTCCCTCACACTGGGGGAGAGCCTCCATGGAGATGTCGACCGTGGTACCGACTTCGAGGTAGCCACGCCACGGGGGTGCGGGATGAAGCATTGTCGGTGCCAGGAGGTCGAGTTAAGGAGAAGGTGCGATGCGATGAGTGTACAACCTCTTTGGTGGCACCGAGTAGGCCTCGGCTTCGTCCGAGGAGTCAGTGAGGATGCTGCGGTTCCGGTGGAGTAGGTTAAGGCGACGTTGTGGGGATGGAGCAGCCGCGATAGATGAGGCGATCGTCGGAGCAGCTCCTTGGAGCTGGAGGACATGGCGGCTGAACCGGTGGGACGACGAGATTGACGGCGGATTCTCATCCGAGGAGGTGGATGAAGGACGTCGAGCTGTTGCGGTGGACGATGTCGTCGGGGAAGAGGCTCCGGCTGGGCAGCGGTGAGGTGGCGGATAAAGGAGGGTGGGGTTTCGCGGCTGGAGCGGAGAGGTTATGGTGGCCTGGGATGTCGAATGGCGAAAAGGAGGCGATGGGAGGGGGAACCATGACTTAGGGACGCGCTTGTCCAAAATGTAGGGTGCATTACAAAAGTACCCCAACCAATTTGAACTAGCGGCCCTTTCGGCTCAGGGTTGAAGGGGGGTTTCACGTGTTGGGATTTGGCAGCTGGAGGGAGTTTTCACGCGTTTTCTAATTTTGGGATAGCAAGGCGTGCGTTGTGAAGGTGCCAGTTTTGGGAGCATGATATCTGAATTTTCGGGAGATAACAAGGCGCGGGTTTAATTTTAGGGACAAGCCTAATGTGTAATATTGTACTTGTACGTACCAAATCAATTCGCACTTCCCTCAGCGAAAAAACGAAAAAAATAAAACTATTCACACCACACAAAGAGAGAGTCTTGTCCCGTTTTACTATACAAATGTTATTCAAACCTATGAATCCATGTTATGTCCAATTAAATTTTTTCGCTGGCTGTATAATGCATGTAACCTACTCATACCAACATTCTAGTGCATACCAAATGTCTATACTACCGCTGCAATTCAAACTAATTTTGAATTCGTTTCTCTATTTGAATAAGAATCTACAATCATGATTGTTGCCAACTTCAACCGTCATTCGTGTATTACCTTAACAACACACCACATGATTACTATAGAGATATATATGAACTATGTGTACTATATGAACTCAAATTCAATTTTTTGAATACACTTAATGTTGATTCCAAATAATAGTACATTTGATGTACTAACTAGATATTCATAATCTAAACCATGTTCCATATGTACGCCGTGTTTATCACACAAAGTATCGTGCCCCGCCCCCTACATTATGACAAGTATTTAGCCCTGAGCTGCAAAAGCCACACAATAGCCGAAATTATAATCAATGTTCTACATTATGATATCTTCTTCAAGTATCTGTATCCACTTTTTTATAATGAATTACGATCTCTGTTCGTCTTTTACACCTTAACGTTCCTCTTCTCTTTGTAGCTAGCTAGCACTAACTTTCTATCGTGGATGCACACGCCCGGCCCCTCTCACCCTCCCTCAGCGTTCCCTCCATCGTGCACGTTCGTTATTTCTCTTTAGGTCGTTCAATCGCGGTGTGTGTAGGCCCCCTGGCTCCTTCTTTCCGGCACACACCGGTCGATATACCTCTCTATACAAGTGTGCCCACCACAAACACATACTTCCCCTGTTCTCTTCTCAGTCCATGCCCCCCTATGTCCAATACGGTTCCACGGAGGTGCACACTCCCGCCCCTCTTTACATTGATCTCATACTCGCACACTCCTCCCCTCGACATAGTAGGCCTCTCGCACCACCTCCTAGCCGCACCCCTCTCCCCCTGTCTGTCTCTCCGGACCTTATTTGCTTCTAACACATGCATGCATGTATATGTACCGATCTCCCTACATACAGCTAGGTCAACTATAATTCTTTTTTCCACGCACCGATAGACTTACCTCACTAGTTATGTCTCTCCCTTTCTCGGACACACGACAGTTGATCTTCCTATGTAGTTACATATGCTTACCACAACTATATCGTCTCCCCTCACCATCCTTGCATACCTCCTGACCCGTCTCTCACACGCATGTGCATAGACGGACAGACATCCCTGGCCCTCTCATATTGATATTGCACTCGTACCCTCAGTTTGTATAGCAGGCCTCTCCCACCATTCGTGAGACGACACTCCACAACCAACCCTCCGACACTCTACCTTTGTCTTTCTCCCAACCTTATTCCTCTGCTACACATATGCATGGATGCCAATTGATCTCCCTCAATACATAGCTAGGTCTCTCTCCTTCTCCACACATATACTAGTCGATCTACCTCTCTATAGTTAGGTCTCTGCCCCCTCCCCCCCCACACACTGATAGTCGAACGTTGTAGGTAGGTATCCATGCCACAGAGAAAAACTGCACCTCTGCCCTCTCAAATTCCAGTAGGCCAGCCGCCCTGTATCTTTGACATGGGCAAACACAAATTCGGTGGCACTCTTTATCGACCGCGCAGCCACACACTTCACCCGGTTTTCAATTCTATCGATATTTCACGCCGATGATCCCTCCACTCTCTTCTCATGGATCATTCCCTGTATATATGATATATCCATGACTCTATTTCACACACATTGCATATGTTACATTTTTGTTTGAGATATCATCAACACATTGCCCCTGTTTCTCACAAACCATCTCTCTCACACCCACCCACGTACATACCTGCACCTAAAGAGGAGGTGCACGCAGGACACACATACTCATGTCTCGTTCCCGGTCACACCCGCGCGGGTACACGGTGGAGTTCGTTTCCGTATGAAAAGGCAACCCACGTGATAATTTGACGCGTGTAGCGTTTGTTTACTTGAAGGAAGGTCGCGTACCACACGTATACGGAACAAAGTTCGACTTGACGCATTAGTATTAAATAAATTTATATATTCCTCAAACTACAAAAAATACACTTCCGTGATGATACGTGTTTGTCACAGTAGGTCACGTTTTCTGCCATGCATGTACATCCATGACAATTTTATGACAGAATCAAGATAGTCATACCTATGCTACCGTAGAAGTGTTCCATGACATTACCAAAATTATCATCATGGAAGTGTCCACTTCCATGACGATAAATCGCGTGTCATAGAAGTGCTTTCGTCAAGGGTGACCGACACGTGGCATCCACCGTAACGGGTCGCCGTTAAGCTATCGATATCGGTTTTGGATCCGATAACCCGTTAATAGCCCGGACCAATGAGGATTTTCCACGTGTAAAATTGTCATTGGCCAGAGGAAACACGTGTTGGCTCACCGTTGGGACATATGTCATCCATTCATTGGACAGGAGGTGCCTATGATACGTCGACACGTGGCATGGCCCAATAGAGGCCCATTCCAGTGAAAAGGCTGGCCCGTTTGACTTGGTCAAAAGGTAACGGGCCGGCCCATGGAAAGCCCGTTAACGTCCTATTCATATATAGCCCATTTACGACCCGCCAAGTCATGGCCCATTACGGCCTATCGGAATTAAGCCCAATAGCTTCATCTGGGCCGTCCAATATGATTCCAACATGTTGTAACTTTCGGCCCATGTATGGCCCATGATGTCTTTCGGCCCATACGAGGCCATTTGTAACTCTTGGTCCATTAACGCCCGTGGTGAATCTGGCCCACAATGAACAGTGTATCGCTTTATACCCATTAATAGCCCATTATTCCATTGGGCCGTTTCCAACCAGTGTTATCTTTCGGCTTTTTGAGGGCCTATTTATTCTTGGGCTTATTTCCAGCATTCAGTTACTTACGGCCCGTTACTGGCCTTTTCTGTTTGTGGGCCAAACTCAGACCGTGGTTACAATCGGCCCGTGTGTGGCCCGTTAATCCGTTGGGCCGCTTTCATAGCGTCATCAAAATACAGCCGATTAATGACGGCCCGTTATGGTCATCCCACGAACGGACGATTCCAAATCTAGCCCGTTTACGGCCCATAATGCGGTATGTTATTAGCCCATGTTTGGCCGATCGATCATATGGCCCGTAGAAGGCCCATTGATGCTATGGTCCATAGAAGGCCCATTGTTTATACGGCCCTTAGAAGGCCCATTGTTTCTACGGCCCGTAGGAGGCCCGTGGTAACTACAGTAAATATGTAGCCCATGGTTATTGTGGCCTAGTTTTAAAAAATAGGTTATTGCGGCCATTAGCAAACCGCGGAAAAAGAACTGCACTGACTACCAGCAAACAAATAAACAAGACAACAAGGAAACAAATAAGCAAGCAACTTACGCTAGGCTATCACGGCTATTACACATATTACATCCACTAGGCATCAAAGTTCTCCACCAGTGCAAATATAGGGAACAAAGCCGCATATCGTATACACTGGTCGTCAAAGTTGGCGACCAGTGCAAATAAACGCCGTAGCAAAACAAGTCCAGAACTGAAACCACTTCAGAAGAGCTCAAGAAACAATATCCTGGGTACCCATAATGCTGGCAAGATGCTTAGCAAGCTTATTAACTTTCTCTTGAGTGGCGCTTAAATCCTCCAGCGCTTGTTGTTGCACCAGACAGTATGCATCTGAATTTTGCACGGACTTCCTCAGTCCTTCAGCTTCCTGTCGCAGCACATCTGATCGATGTCTTTCAATTTGAAGTTGAGACCCAAGAAGATGAACTGATTCAGGGAACAAGTTCGAAGAGCTTGTGCCAGCAGTAGTGGCCAGTAACTCGAACACTACATCAAGACAAGACTTTTGTGTTGTCCCACTGTCGTCAAGATAGTTTTTATCAGCCTTCTTTGAGAACAATAGGGATGTCTCACTATCTTAAACCTTATCTGCATTACTTCCTTTACCATTGCATAACGGGGTACTATTCTCCAATATTTTGTCCACATTCTAAAACAGAAACAAGTAGACACATCACAGGTTTACCAATGTTGTATATGAAAATCATTTTGGTAAATCAGTTCAGTAGTAAAGTGGACAGGATAACAACATGAAACAAACATATATCTATGTACCATGGTCACTTTATGGTCAATATCATTCTAGTTTTTGTTGCCAAATCAAGATAGAGACACAGTTCAAATAATATTTGTTCAAGACAAAGAAGAATAGACAGAATATAAGTGTGGGAAAGTATAGAGCAATAACAACACTTGTAATGTCCATGACATGAGAACATAACTGTTTATTCAATTGAAACTGAAATCAACATAGAGCAAGTTACAACAGCAAACCAGTTAAAGAAACAGGTTTAAAACATACCTGTTGCGCCATTGGAGTTTCAATTCCATCCTTCAAATTTGAAAATAGTTGGTATGAGTAAATAGAGTGATGCAAGAGCAAAGGAGTATGAACCATAGCTACAAAACCTGACCTGAGAACAATTCTTCTTCTCCTTTAAGCGTTGAGTTGGGATTCGCAGTGGTGGTCCTCGTGCTTTGGGCACTGCAGTTCCCTTACTAACTGCTCGTGTTTGGGTGATCTGTGGTGGAGACGGTGCTGTGTCAACTGGATCTGGGTTACTATCTGCTGGGGTTGGGGTTAGAAGGGGTGTAGCTGGTTCTGTGTCCAACTTGGTAGGGGTACAATCTGCGAGAGTGTGGGTTATGTGTGGTAGGGCTGTTTCTTGGGCAAGTACAACTGTGGTTCTATCTGCATCAACCAGTAGCACTATCTTTTGTAAAGACCGTGTTGTTACTCCCTTAGATACTGCCATCACCCTCTCCAATTCAAATGGCTGATAAGCAAGAAAAGTAATTGAATGTACAGACATTGTATGATCGACAGGTGCAATGGATAGTGGGGAATAAAAGAGGGCATGAAATAATTCACAGTTATGTTGTCTAACCAAACATGATAGCATGACACAATTTCACATATATGCATGCTGCCTAACTAAATAGGATAGCATGACACAATTTCACATTATGATGGCTAACTAAAAAAGATGGAAAGACATAGTTCAAAATATGATGACTATGTAAACAGGATGACATGATATCTTTACCTAATAATAAAGGACAGAGCCTTTCATCGTTGTCCGTCCGTCACCCATTTATATCCGTTGATTTTATGCTAATAATAAAAATTGATGGTTGAGATTTAAGAGGACCTATGTACTATCTTCTTCTATAAAAAGAGCAGCAGAGATCGATCAAACTATCTCGTCTCTTTTGCCATCTAACATATTGCAGGGAACCATCAACCTCTCCAATCTCTCAATTTTTTAACCAACCCACAGGATCCCAGCCAGCGTAGATCCTTACCAACCCACGGGAGCACAGCAGAGTCATTTTCATTTCATCCGTAGAACAAACCAAGGGCTATCCGTGAAGGAAATATGCCCCAGAGGCAATAATAAAGTTGTTATTTATTTCCTTATTTCATGATAAATGTTTATTATTCATGCTAGAATTGTATTAACTACAAACTTAGTACATGTGTGAATACATAGACAAACAGAGTGTCACTAGTATGCCTCTACTTGACTAGCTCATTGAATCAAAGATGGTTAAGTTTCCTAGCAATAGACATGAGTTGTCATTTGATTAACGGGATCAAATCATTAGAAAATGATGTGATTGACTTGACCCATTCCGTTAGCTTAGCATTTGATCGTTTAGTATACTACTATTGCTTTCTTCATGACTTATACATGTTCCTATGACTATGAGATTATGCAACTCCCGATTACCGAAGGAACACTTTGTGTGCTACCAAACGTCAAAACGTAACTGGGTGATTATAAAGGTGCTCTACAGGTGTCTCCGATGGTACTTATTGAATTAGCATAAATCAAGATTAGGATTTGTCACTCCGATTGTCAGAGAGGTATCTCTGGGCCCTCTCGGTAATGCACATCACTATAAGCCTTGCAAACAATGTGACTAATGAGTTAGTTGCAGGATGATGCATTACGGAACGAGTAAAGAAACTTGCATGTAACGATATTGAGATAGGTATTGAGATACCAACGATCGAATATCGGGCAAGTAACATACCGATGACAAAGGAAACAACGTATGTTGCTATGCGGTTTGAACGATAAAGATCTTGGTAGAATATGTTGGAAGCAATATGAGCATCCAAGTTCCGCTATTGGTTATTGACCGGAGACATGTCTCGGTCATGTCTACATAGTTCTCGAACCCGTAGGGTCTGCACGCTTAAAGTTCTATGACGATCGGTATTATGAGTTTTGTGTTTTGTTGTACCGAAGGTAGTTCGGAGTCCCGGATGAGATCGGGGACATGACGAGGAGTCTTGAAATGGTCGAGACGTAAAGATCGATATATTGGACGACTATATTCGGACATCGGAAAGGTTCCGAGTGATTCGTGTATTTTTTGGAGTACCGGAGAGTTACGGGAATTCGCCGGGGAGTATATGGGCCTTACTGGGCTTTAGGGGAAAGAGAGAGGGGCGGCTGCGCCCCCCCAAGGCTTAGTCCGAATTGGACTAGGGGGAGGGGAGGCGCCCCCTCCTTCCTTCTCTTCTCTTTTCCCTTTCCTTCTCTCCTACTCCTACTACTTGGAAGGGCTCCTAGTTCTACTAGGAAAAGGGGAATCCTACTCCCGGTGGGAGTAGTACTCCCCTAGGGCGCGCCATAGAGAGGGCCGGCCCTCCCCCTCCTCCACTCCTTTATATACGGGGAGGTGGGCACCCCTTGGAGACACAACAATTGATCATTGATCTTTTAGCCGTGTGCGGTGCCCCCCTCCACCATAATCCACCTCGGTCATATCGTAGCGGTGCTTAGGCGAAGCTCTGCTTCGGTAGCATAATCATCACCGTCATCACGCTGTGTGCTGACGGAACACTCCCTCGAAGCTCTTCTGGATCGGAGTTCATGGGACGTCATCGAGCTGAACGTGTGCTGAACTCGGAGGTGCCGTACGTTGGGTACATAGATCGGTCGGATCGTGAAGATGTACGACTACATCAACCACGTTGTTCTAACGCTTCCGCTTTCGGTCTACGAGGGTACGTGGACAACACTCTCCCCTCTCGTTGCTATGCATCACCATGATCTTGCGTGTGCGTAGGATTTTTTGAAATTACTACGTTCCCCAACAGTGGCATCCGAGCCAGGTTTATGCGTAGATGTTATATGCACGAGTAGAACACAAGTGATTTGTGGGTGATACAAGTCATACTGCTTACCAGCATGTCATACTTTGGTTCAGCGGTATTGTTGGATGAAGCGGCCCGGACCGACATTACGCGTACGCTTACGCGAGACTGGTTCCACCGACGTGCTTTGCACACAGGTGGCTGGCGGGTGTCAGTTTCTCCAACTTTAGTTGAACCGAGTGTGGCTACGCTCGATCCTTGAGAAGGTTAAAACAACACTAATTTGACGAAATATAGTTGTGGTTTTGATGCGTAGGTAAGAACGGTTCTTGCTCAGCCCGTAGCAGCCACGTAAAACTTGCAACAACAAAGTAGAGGACGTCTAACTTGTTTTTGCAGGGCATGTTGTGATGTGATATGGTCAAGGCATGATGCTATATTTATTGTATGAGATGGTCATGTTTTGTAACAGAGTTATCGGCAACTGGCAGGAGCCATATGGTTGTCGCTTTATTGTATGCAATGCAATCGCCCTGTAATTGCTTTACTTTATCACTAAGCGGTAGCGGTAGTCATAGAAGAAATAGTTGACGAGACGACAACGATACTACGATGGAGATCAAGGTGCCACGCCGGTGACGATGGTGATCATGACGGTGCTTTGGAGATGGAGATCAAAGGCACAAGATGATGATGGCCATATCATATCACTTATATTGATTGCATGTGATGTTTATCTTTTATGCATCTTATTTTGTTTTGTTTGACGGTAGCATTATAAGATGATCTCTCACTAAATTTCAAGGTAAAAGTGTTCTCCCTGAGTATGCACCGTTGCCAAAGTTCATCGTGGCGAGACAACACGTGATGTTCGAGTGTGGTAAGCTCAACATTCATCTACAACGGGTGTAAGACAGTTTGCACACACAGAATACTCGGGTTAAACTTGACGAGCCTAGCATATGCAGATATGGCCTTGGAACACTGAGACCGAAAGGTCGAGCATGAATCATATAGTAGATATGATCAACATAGTGGTGTTCACCATTGAAAACTACTCCATCTCACGTGATGATCGGACATGGTTTAGTTGATTTGGATCACGTGATCACTTAGATGAATAGAGGGATGTCTATCTAAGTGGGAGTTCTTAAGTAATGTGATTAATTGAACTTTAATTTATCGTAAACTTAGTCCTGACAGTATTTTGCAAATAATGTTGTAGATCAATAGCTCGCGTTTAGCTCCCCTGTTTTTATTTTGATATGTTCCTAGAGAAAACTATGTTGAAATATGTTAGTAGCAATGATGCGGATTGGATCCGTGATCTGAGGATTATCCTCATTGTTGCACAGAAGAATTATGTCCTTGATGCACCGCTAGGTGACAGACCGATTGTAGGAGCAAATGCAGACGTTATGAACGTTTGGTAAGCTCGATATGATGACTACTTGATAGTTTAGTGCACCATGCTTTACGGCTTAGAATCGGGGCTTCAAAGACGTTTTTTGAAATGTCATGGAGCATATAAGATGTTCCAAGAGTTGAAATTAGTATTTCGGACTCATGCCCGTGTCGAGAGGTATGAGACCTCTGACAGTACTTTGCCTAAAAGATGGAGGAGAATAGCTCAACCAGTGAGCATGTGCTCAGATTGTCTGGGTACTACAATTGCTTGAATCAAGTGGGAGTTAATATTCAAGATAAGATAGTATTTGACAAATTTCTCTAGTCACTATCACCAAGTTACTAGAACTTCGTGATGAACTATAATATGCAAGGGATGAAAAAAAATTTCCCAAGCTATTCGCGATGCTAAAATCGGCGAAGGTAGAAATCAAGAAAAACATCAAGTGTTGATGGTTGACAAGACCACTAGTTTCAAGAAAAGGAGCAAAGGGAAGAAGGGGATTTCAATAAGAACGGCAAGCAAGTTGCTGCTCGAGTGAAGAAGCCCAAGTCTGGACCTAAGCCTGAGACTAAGTGCATCTACTTCAAAGGGACTGGTCACTTAAAGCGGAACTACCCCAAGTAATTGGCGGATAAGAAGGATGGCAAAGTGAACGTAGGTATATTTGATATACATGTTATTGATGTGTACTTTACTAGTGTTTATAGCAACCCCTCGGTACTTCATACTGGTTCAGTTGCTAAAAGTAGTAGCTCGAAACGGGAGTTGCAAAATTAACAAAAACTAGTTAAGGGCGAGGTGACGATGTGTGTTGGAAGTTGTTCAAAGATTGATATGATCATCATCGCAACTCCCTATACTTTCGAGATTAGTGTTGAACATAAATAAGTGTTTGGTGTTTGCGTTGAGCATAAATATGATTTGATCATGTTTATTGCAATACAGTTATTTATTTAAGTTAGAGAATAATTGTTGTTCTGTTTACATGAATAAAAACTTCTATGGTCATACACCCAATGAAAATGGTTTGTTGGATCTCGATCGTAGTGATACACATATTCATAATATTGAAGCCAAAAGATGCAAAGTTAATAATGATAGTGCAACTTATTTGCAGCACTGCCGTTTAGGTCATATTGGTGTAAAGAGCATGAATAAACTCCATGCTGATGGGGTTTTGGAATCACTTGATGCTTGCGAACCATGCCTCATGGGTAAGATGACTAAGACTCCATTCTCCGGAACAATGGAGCGAGCAACTGACTTATTGGAAATAATACATACTGATTTATGCGGTCCGATGAGTGTTAAGGCTCGCGACAAGTATCATTATTTTTTGACCTTCACAGATGACTTGTGAAGATATGGGTATATCTAATTGATGAAACATATGTCTAAAACATTTGGAAAGTTCAAAGAATTTCAGAGTGAAGTGGAGAATCATCATAACAAGAAAATAAAAGTTTCTATGATATGATCGCAGAGGTAAAATATTTGAGTTTGGCATTCATTCAAAACAATGTGAAATAGTTTCACTGCTCACACCACCTGGAACACCACAGTGTAATGGTGTGTCCGAACGTCATAACGTACTTTATTAGATAAGGTGCGATCTATGATGTCTCTTACCAATTTACCACTATCGTTTTGGGATTATGCATTAGAGGCAGCTGCATTCACGTTAAATAGGGCACCATCTAAATCCGTTGAGACGACACCATATGAACTGTGGTTTGGCAAGAAACCAAAGTTGTCGTTTCTTAAAGTTTGGGGTTGCGATGCTTATGTGAAAAAGTTTCATCCTGATAAGCTCAAACCCAAATCGGAGAAATGTGTCCTCATTGGATACCCAAAGGAGACAGTTGGGTACACCTTCTATCACAAATTCGAAGGCAAGACATTGGTTGCTAAGAATGGATCCTTTCTAGAGAAGGAGTTTCTCTCAAAAGAAGTGAGTGAGAGGAAAGTAGAACTTGATGAGGTAACTGTACCTGCTCCCTTATTGGAAAGTAGTTCATCACAGAAATTTGTTCCTGTGACTCCTACACCAATTAATTAGGAAGCTAATGATGATGATCATGTAATTTCAGATCAAGTTACTACCGAACCTCGTAGGTAAATCAGAATGGTACGGTAATCCTGTTCTGGAGGTCATGTTACTAGACCATGATGAACCTATGAACTATGAGGAAGCGATGATGAGCCCAGATTCCGCGAAATGGCTTGAGGCCATGAAATCTGAGATAGGATCCATGTATGAGAACAAAGTGTGGACTTTGGTGGACTTTCCCAATGGTCGGCAAGACATATTAAATAAACGGATCTTAAAGAGGAATATTGATACTAAGGCCCTGTTCGGATACTATCCGCTCCGCCCCAGCAGCTCCCGGAGCGCACGGAGCGCCAGCAATATTGCTGGGAGCGGCTCAGACCGCGCTCCCCGCGCGGAGCGGAGTTAGCAGACGGGAGAGATTCCGAACACGCCCTAATAGTAGTGTTACTATCTACAAAGCTCGACTTGTCATAAAATGTTTTTCGACAAGTTCAAGGTGTTGACTGCAATGAGATTTTCTCAACTGTAGCGATGCTTAAATCCGTCTGAATCATGTTAGCAATTGCCATATTTTTTGAAATATGGCAAATGGATACAAAACTGCAGTCCTTAAATGGATATTTCTTAAAGAAGAGTTGTATATGATGCAACCAGAATGTGTTGTCGATTCTAAAGGTGCTAACAAAATGTGCAAGCTCTAGCGATCCATCTATGGACTGGTGCAAGCATCTCGGAGTTGGAATATACGCTTTGATGAGTTGATCAAAGCATATAGTTTCATACAAACTTGCGGTGAAGCCTGTATTTACAAGAAAGTGAGTGGGAGCACTACAGAATTTCTGATAAATATATGTGAATGACATATTGTTGATCGGAAATAATGTAGAATTTTTGGGAAAGCATAAAGGAGTATTTGAAAGGAGTTTTTCAAAGAAAGACCTCTGTGAAGCTGCTTACATATTGAGCATCAAGATTTATAGAGATAGATCAAGACGCTTGATAAGTTTTTCAATGAGTACATACCTTGACAAGATTTTGAAGTTGTTCAAAATAGAATAGTCAAATAAAGAGTTCTTGCCTGTGTTACAAGGTGTGAAATTGAGTATGACTCAAAACCCGACCACGACAAAAGATAGAAAGATAATGAAAGTCATTCCCTATGCCTCAGCCATAGGTTCTATAAAGTATGCCATCCTGTGTACCAGATCTATTGTATACCCTACACTGAGTTTAGCAAGGGAGTACAATAGTGATCTAGGGGTAGATCACTGGATAGCGGTCAAAATTATCCTTAGTGGAATAAGGATATGTTTCTCGATTATGGATGTGACAAAAGGTTCGTCGTAAAGGGTTACGTTGATGCAAGTTTTGACACTGATCCAGATAACTCTATGTCTCAATTTGGATACATATTGAAAGTGGGAGCAATTAGCTAGAGTAGCTCCGTGCAGAGCATTGTTGACATAGAAATTTGCAAAATACATACGGATCTGAATGTGGCAGACCACTTGACTAAACTTCTCTCACAAGCAAAACATGATCACACCTTAGTACTCTTTGGGTGTTAATCACATAGCGATGTGAACTAGATTATTGACTCTAGTAAACCCTTTGGGTGTTGGTCACATGATGATGTGAACTATGGGTGTTAATCATATGGTGATGTGAACTATTGGTGTTAAATCACATCGCGATGTGAACTAGATTATTGAATCTAGTGCCAGTGGGAGACTGAAGGAAATATGCCCTATAGGCAATAAGAAATTTGTTATTTATTTCCTTATTTCATGATAAATGTTTATTATTCATGCTAGAATTGTATTAACCGGAAACTTAGTACATGTGTGAATACATAGACAAATAGAGTGTCCCTAATATGCCTCTACTTGACTAGCTCGTTGAATCAAAGATGGTTAAGTTTCCTAGCCATAAACATGAGTTGTCATTTGATTAATGGGATCACATCATTAGAGAATGATGTGATTGACTTGACCCATTCCGTTAGCTTAGCATTTGATCGTTTAGTATACTGCTATTGCTTTCTTCATGACTTATACATGTTCCTATGACTATGAGATTATGCAACTCCCGGTTGCCGGAGGAACACTTTGTGTGCTACCAAATGTCACAACGTAACTGGGTGATTATAAAGGATCTCTACAGGTGTCTCCGATGGTACTTGTTGAATTGGCATAAATCGAGATTAGGATTTGTCACTCCGATTGTCGGAGAGGTATCACTGGGCCCTCTCGGTAATGCACATCACTATAAGCCTTGCAAGTAATGTGACTAATGAGTTAGTTGCGTGATGATGCATTACATAATGAGTAAAGAGACTTGTCGGTAACGAGATTGAGCTAGGTATTGAGATACCGACGATCGAATCTCGGCAAGTAACATACCGATAACAAAGGGAACAACGTATGTTGTTATGTGGTTTGACCGATAAAGATCTTAGTAGAATATGCAGGAAGCAATATGAGCATCCAGGTTCCGCTATTGGTTATTGACCGGAGACATGTCCCGGTCATGTCTACATAGTTCTCGAACCCGTAGGGTCCGCACACTTAAAGTTCTGTGACGAGCGGTATTATGAGTTTATGTGTTTTGATGTACCGAAGGTAGTTCGGAGTCACGGATGAGATCGGGGACATGACGAGGAGTCTAGAAATGATTGAGACATAAAGATCGATATATTGGATGACTATATTCAAACATCGAAAAGGTTCAGAGTGATTCAGGTATTTTTCAGAGTACGGGAGAGTTACGGGAATTCGCCGGGGAGTATATGGGCCTTATCGGGCTTCAGGGGAAAGAGAGAGGGGAGGCTGCGGGCCCCCAAGGCTTAGTCCGAGTTGGACTAGGGGGAGGGGAGGCGCCCCCTCCTTCCTTCTCTTCTCTTTTCCCTTTCCTTCTCTCCTACTCCTACTACTTGGAAGGGCTCCTAGTTCTACTAGGAAAAGGGGAATCCTACTCCCGGTGGGAGTAGGACTCCCCTAGGGCGCGCCATAGAGAGGGTCGGCCCTCCCCCTCTTCCACTCCTTTATATACGGGGAGGGGGCACCTCTTGGAGACACAAAAATTGATCATTGATCTTTTAGCCGTGTGCGGTGCCCCCCTCCACCATAATCCACCTCGATCATATCGTAGCGGTGCTTAGGCGAAGCCCTGCATCGGTAGCATCATCATCGCCGTCATCATGCCGTCGTGCTGACGGAACTCTCCCTCGAAGCTCTGCTGGATTGGAGTTCATGGGGCGTCATCGAGCTGAACGTTTGCTGAACTCGGTGGTGCCGTACGTTTGGTACTTGGATCGGTGGGATCGTGAAGACGTACGACTAAATCAACCGCGTTGTTCTAACGCTTCCGCTTTCGGTCAATGAGGGTACATGGACAACACTCTCCCCTGTTGTTGCTATGCATCACCATTATCTTGCTTGTGCGTAGGATTTTTTTTGAAATTACTACGTTATCCAACAATCGGAGTTGGACAGGAATAGCCAACTAGCTTTGTGCAATATATACGTGTACTTATATAGTCAATTTAGATCAAATAAAATGAGAAAAAAGAACAGGGTGACACAACCTACTGGTAGGTGATGCGTACACACGTGACTAAGGTGCTACTTATATGTATGTCACTACGATGCCGAGGCGAATCCTACGGTGCGGCAAGCAGAACAGCGTGATGATGTGCCTGCCATGGATGAAGATTCATGTCGAGGCGGACGGCGACATATCCCACACTGTCACCTACTCTTCTACCCAGGCGCGAGATCTTGCATAGCGGAGAAGCTGCACCAAGGTTGATGACCCACAAGTATAGGGGATCTATCGTAGTCCTTTCGATAAGTAAGAGTGTTGAACCCAACGAGCAGAACAAAATGATAAGCGGTTTTCAGCAAGGTATTCTCTGCAAGCACTGAAATTATAGGTAACAGATAGTTTTGTGATAAGGTAACTTGTAACAAGCAACAAGTAACAAAAGTAAATATAGTGTAGCAAGGTGGCCCAATCCTTTTTGTAGCAAAGGACAAGCCTGGACATACTGTTATATAGAGAAAAGCACTCCCGAGGACACATGGGAATTATCGTCAAGCTAGTTTTCATCACGTTCATATGATTCGCGTTCGGTACTTTGATAATTTGATAGGTGGGTGGACCGGTGCTTGGGTGTTGCCCCTACTTGGACAAGCATCCCACTTATGATTAACCCCTATTGCAAGCATCCGCAACCACGAAAGAAGTATTAAGGTAAACCTAACCATAGCATAAAACATGTGGATCCAAATCAGCCCCTTACGAAGCAATTCATAAACTAGGGTTTAAGTTTCTGTCACTCTAGCAACCCATCATCTACTTATTACTTCCCAATGCCTTCCTCTAGGCCCAAATAATGGTGAAGTGTGATGTAGTCGACGTTCATATAACACCACTAGAGGAGAGACAACATACATCTCATCAAAATATCGAACGAATACCAAATTCACATGACTACTAATAGCAAGACTTCTCCCATGTCCTCAGGAACAAACGTAACTATTCACAAAGCATATTCATGTTCATAATCAGTGGAGTATTAATACGCATATAGGATCTGAACATATGATCTTCCACCAAATAAACCAACTAGCATCAACTACAAGGAGTAATCAACACTACTAGCAACCTACAGGTACCAATCCCAGACTTAGAGGCAATAATTGGATACAAGAGATGAACTAGGATTTGAGAGGAGCTGGTGCTAGTGAAGATGTTGATGGAGATTGCCCTCTCCCGATGAGAGGAGCGTTGGTGATGATTTCCCCCTCCCGGAGGGAAGTGTCCCCGGCAGAACAGCTCTGCCGGAGCCCTAGATTTGTTCCGCCAAGGTTCCGCCTCGTGGCGGCGGAGTCTCGTCCCGAATGCTTGCCTCCTATTTTTCTTTGGATGAAAGACTTCATATAGCAGAAGATGGGCACCGGAGGGCCAACAGGGTGCCAACGAGGCAGGGGGCATGCCTAGGGGGTAGGGCGCGCCACCACCCTCGTGGCCAGGGTGTGGGCCCCCTCTGGTATTTCTTCCGCTCAGTATTTTTTATTATTTCCAAAAATAACATTCGTGGAGTTTCAGGACTTTTAGAGTTGTGCAGAATACGTCTCTAATATTGGCTCCTTTTCCAGCCCAGAATTCCAGCTGCCGGCATTCTCCCTCCTTATGTAAACCTTGTAAAATAAGAGAGAATAGGCGTAAGTATTGTGACATAATGTGTAATAACAGCCCATAATGCAATAAATGTTGATATAAAAGCATGATGCAAAATGGACGTATCAACTCCCCCAAGCTTAGACCTCGCTTGTCCTCAAGCGGAAGCCGATAACGATAAATATGTCCACATGTTTTAGAGGTAGAGGTGTCGATAAAAATAGAATACGGAAATGAGGGCATCATGATTATTCTCATAACAGCAACATATATGGATATTGTCATATGATTTCTTATGCTCAAGTAATAATCTATTCACAATGCAAAGTATGAATCAAAAACTTTATTGAGAACCAACAAACTATAATCTCAGTCATTGAAGCAATTGCAATTTATCATAAGATCAGAAACAGTCTATGTCAGAGCTTTTTAGCAAGTCCACATATTCAACTATCATTTAGTCTATCATAATTGCTAACACTCACGCAATACTTGTGCTTACGGAGTTTTAATCGGATACAGAGAAAGATAGGGGCTTATAGTTTCGCCTCCCAACCTTTTACCTCAAGGGTAATGTCAACAATAATAACTCATGCTAACTTACATCCAATTAGATATATATATATATATATATATATATATATATATATATATATATATATATATATATATATATATCAGGATCTATCCAACATACTGTGCTTGCCAGAGGATAAAATATAAAAACGAAAGGTGAAGATCACCATGACTCTTGCATAAGGTAGAAGATAATAGTAAAACATAGGCCCTTCGCAGAGGGAAGCAGAGGTTGCCATGCGCTTTCCGAGTTGGATGCACAAAATCTTAATGCGAAAGAACGTCACTTTATATTGCCACTTGTGATATGGACCTTTATTATGCAGTCCGTCGCTTTTATTTCTTCCACATCACAAGATTGTATAAAGCTTATTTCCTGCACACCAATCAATCATACATTTTTAGAGAGCAATTTTTATTGCTTGCACGATGACAACTTACTTGAAGGATCTTAGTCAATCCATAGGTAGATATGGTGGACTCTCATGGCAAAACTGGGTTTAAGGGTATTTGGAAGCACAAGTAGTATCTCTACTTGGTGCAAAGAATTTGGCTAGCATGAGGGGGAAAGGCAATCTCAATATGTTGGATGATCCATGACAATATACTTTATTTCAGATATAAGAAAACATAACCCATTACGTTGTCTTCCTTGTCCAACATCAACTCTTTAGCATGTCATATTTTAATGAGTGCTCACAATCATAAAAGATGTCCAAGATAGTGTATTTATATGTGAAACCTCTCTTTCTTTATTAATTCCTATTAATTGCAACGATGACCAAAGCTATGTTTGCCAACTCCCAACAATTTTTAATCATCATACTCTTTCTATGTGAAGTTATTACTCTCCATAAGATCAATATGATCTCTTTGTTTCTTTTTATTCTTTTTCTTTCTTTTATTCCCTCAAGATCATAGCAAGATAATCAAGCCCTTGACTCAACACTAATCTTTATTATATATAGCTCACAGACTCGATTACATAGAGGGATAATAAAGCAAAACTCAAAACTAGATCATACCAAAACTTTATTCTACTAGATAAAGATATTACTAAAAAGGATCGAACTAAGAAAAACGGTAAAGATAGGATATGTGGTGGTGATACGATACCGGTGCATCACCCCAAGCTTGGCAGCTGCCAAGGGGAGTGCCCATACCCATATGATTATATCTCCATCTTTGGAGGTGATGGTGTGATATTCTTGGCGATGTTACTCCTCAGGATACGATTCTCCTCCACGAGCTTATTGACTTGCTGCTTGAGGTCCATTATTTCCTTACGAAGCTTTCCTGTAACGGCTAAAGCTCCTTGCACCCAAGGGTGTTGCATAGCTGCGGGAGAACAAGTGACACTCTTCTTCATATTTTCAAAAGAAAGAAATCTAATATTGGAAGGGATAACCGAATTTGGAATAGTCGAGCTCTGTAGTTCCCCCATCGTTCATCCAGCTCGAAAGCGAGAAGTAACTTCTGGATCCTCCTCCATGGCATCTATCCTATTCAAATCAGCCTCCATCTCTTCCTCCCTTGCTGGCCCAAAGTGGTCAGCATCGCTGTTTGTCCTTGATCTCGATGCCGGATGAGACACCTGGCTCTCCCCGACTGACTCTTGAGAAGACATCCTGCTATGATCTGCAACAGCAACAACTCAAAACAAGAACAGAGGACAACTGCGTGATACGGTGGTCAAAACCTTCGGGAGATTATATAATGAATTTTACCGACCAGAATACGTATCGTGCAAGAAAACGGAGTCCGGAGAGCACACGAGGTGCCCACGAGGTAGAGGGAGCGCCCAGTAGGGTAGGGCGTGCCCTCCACCCTCGTGTCCTTCCCGGACTGCTTCTTATTTTTCTATTTTTCTAAATATTCAAAAATAGAGAAAAATTGTGATTAGAACTATTTTGGAGTCGGTTTACTTACCGGTACCACATACATATTCCTTTTTGGAGTCTGAAACGTTCCGGAAAGTGTCCCTTATCTATTCCTCCGGGGTCACGGTTTCAATAACATTGGTTTCAACATTTATGGGATTACCTGAGATATAATGTTTGATTCTTTGACCGTTCACCACCTTCGGATTTGTGCATTCGAAGTTGTTGATTTTTATGGCACAGGAACGATAGACCTCCTCGATAACGTAAGGACCTTCCCATTTAGAGAGAAGTTTTCCTGCAAAAAATCTTAAATGAGAGTTGTATAGCAATACATAATCACCTACATTAAACTCACGCTTTTGTATTCTTTTGTCATGCCATCTTTTAACTTTATCTTTAAACAATTCGGCATTCTCATAGGCTTGGGTTCTCCATTCATCAAGTGAGCTAATGTCAAATAACCTCTTCTCACCGGCAAGTTTGAAATCATAGTTGAGCTCTTTAATAGCCCAATAAGCCTTATGTTCTAGTTCAAGAGGTAAGTGACATGCTTTTCCATAAACCATCTTATACGGAGACATACCCATAGGATTTTTATATGCAGTTCTATAAGCCCATAATACATCATCCAGTTTCTTGGACCAATTCTTCCTAGATCTATTAACAGTCTTTTGCAAAATTAATTTGAGCTCTCTATTTCTCAATTCTACTTAACCACTAGACTGCAGGTGATAAGGGGATGCAATTCTATGATTAACATCATACTTAGCAAGCATTTTACGGAAAGCACCATGAATGAAATGTGAACCACCATCAGTCATTAAATATCTAGGGACTCCAAACCTCGGAAAAATAACTTCTTTATGCATCTTAATAGAAGTGTTATGATCAGCACTAGTAGTTGGAATAGCTTCTACCCACTTAGTAACGTAATCAACAACAACTAAAATATGTGTATATCCATTAGATGCAGGAAAAGGTCCCATATAATCAAAGCACCAAACATCAAATGGTTCAATAACAAGTGAATAATTCATAGGCATTTCTTGACGTCTACTAATATTACCAATTCTTTGACATTCATCACAAGATAGAACAAACTTACGGGCATCCTTGAAGAGAGTAGGCCAATAAAACCGGATTGCAATACCTTATGTGCAGTTCTATCTCCAGCGTGGTGTCCTCCATAAGCCTGGGAGTGACACTTGCGTAGGATCTGTTCCTATTCATGCTCAGGTACACAACGTCTAATAACACCATCTACTCCTTCTTTATAAAGATGTGGGTCATCCCGAAAGTAATGTCTCAAGTCATAGAAAAACTTTTCCTTTTGCTGGTATGTGAAGCTAGGTGGTATAAATTTAGAAACAATATAATTAGCATAATCAGCATACCAGGGAGCAGTACGAGACGCATTTATGACATTTAACTGTTCATCAGGAAAGCTATCATCAATAGGTAGTGGGTCATCAAGAACGTTTTCTAACCTAGAGAAGTTGTCTGCAACGGGGTTCTTAGCTCCCTTTCTATCAATAATATGCAAATCAAATTATTGTAAAAAGAAAAGCCATCTAAAAAGTCTAGGTTTAGCATCTTTCTTTTCCATAAGATATTTAATAGCAACATGATCAGTGTGAATAGTTACTTTAGAATCAAGAATAGAAGGTCTGAACTTATCACAAGCAAATACAACTGCTAAGTATTCTTTTTTAGTAGTAGCATAATTCCTCTGAGCATTGTCTAGATTTTTACTAGCATATTGAATAAAATTTAATTTCTTATCAACTCTTTGCCCTAGAACAGCACCTACAGCATAATCACTAGCATCACACATGATTTCAAAGGGTAAATTCCAATCAGGTGGCTGAACAATAGGTGCAGAAATCAATGATTTCTTAAGTATTTCAAATGCTTCTACACAATCATCATCAAAGACAAATGGTATATCTTTTTGCAATAAATTAGTCAGAGGCTGAGAAATTTTTGAGAAGTCCTTAATGAACCTCCTATAAAAACCGTCATGACCAAGGAAACTTCTTATACCTTTGATCTCCTTGGGACATGGCATCTTTTCAATAGCATCAACCTTGGCTATATCAACTTCAAAACCTCTTTCGGAAACTTTATGCCCCAATACAATACCTTAATTAACCATAAAGTGGCACTTCTCCCAATTTAAGACAAGATTAGTTTCTTCACAACTCTGCAAAACTCGATCAATGTTGTTCAAGCAATCATCAAAAGAGGATCCATAGACGGAGAAATCGTCCATGAAAACCTACAAATCTTTTCACAGAAGGCAGAGAATATAGCCATCATGCATCTTTGAAAGGTAGTAGGCGCATTACATAAACCAAAAGGCATACATCTATAAGCAAAAGTACCGAAAGGACAAGTGAAAGTGGTCTTATATTAATCATCAGCTGACACAGGTATTTGAGAGAAACCAGAATAACCATCTAGAAAGCAAAGATGTGTATGTTTGGATAATCTTTCTAGCATTTGATCGATAAAAGGTAAGGGGTAATGATCCTTTTTAGTAGCATTATTCAATTTACGGAAATCAATTACCATCCTATAACCTATAATAATTCTTTGCGGAATCAATTCATCTTTATCATTAGGAACGACGGTAATACCTCCCTTTTTAGGGACAAAATGGACATGACTTACCCACTGACTATCAGCAACAATATAAATAATACCTGCCTCAAGAAGCTTTAGTATTTCCTTTCTTACCACTTCTTTCATCTTATGATTGAGCCGTCGTTGGTGATCACGAACTGGTTTGGCATCTTTCTCCAAATTTATCTTGTGTTGGCATAGAGTGGGGCTAATGCCCTTAAGATCATCAAGAGTATATCCAATAGCAGTGCGGTGCTTCTTCAGAGTTTTTAATAATCTCTTCTTCATACTCTGAAAGGTTAGCACTAATAATAACATGATATATATTTTTCTCATCAAGATAAGCATATTTAAGAGTATCAGGTAACGGTTTAAGCTCAAACACGGGATCACCCTTGGGTGGAGGAGGATCCCCTAGGATTTCAACAGGCAAATTGTGTTTCAAGATGGGTTCCTGTTTAAAGAATACTTCATCTATTTCCCTTCTTTCATTCATAAACATATCATTTTCATGGTCTAGCAAATATTGTTCTAAAGGATCACTAGGAGGCACGGCAATAGAAGCAAGACCAATAATTTCATCTTTACTAGGCAATTCCTCTTCACGGTGTTGTCTACGAAATTTAGAGAAATTAAACTCATGAGACATTTCACCTAGACCAATAGTAACAACATCCTTTTCGCAGTCTATCTTTTTTTTTGAAAGGTCACTGACAGTAGGAAAGGCTCCTACTGACTTTTTAAATTAGCACAACACCTGGATCAGGGGAGGTGTGGGCCCATAATTACAAGATAAGCACCGGTTTCAAAAAAGGCACGTTACAACTGTATCAAGAGATAGCAGAGCAGACTAGAAGAAAATATTAGGGAGGGATAGAAATCAAACGGTTGCCACTAGTCCTCTGATGAAGGGGTGGAGAGAGTCCTTCGTGCGATGCACCATCATGGATAGGTCATTTCTGAATCTGTCTTTCCAAGACTCCAGCGAGGGCATCACATTCCTAAAAATTTTATTATTCCTTTCTTTCCACACACCCCAAGCTGCGATTATGAAGACTTCCATGAACAACGGTCTACCCCAGGACCTTTTTCCCTCATGAATGAGTTCCATCCGGCATTGAGAGTCATGCCAGCACATCCCAATCGTATCCCAACACTGAGTTGCGAACGGGCATTTGAAGAACAGGTGGGCCACCATCTCTTCCGGGGGCGAGTCACATAGCAAGCAGGTGTATACATCTCCTTCCAGCTTGTACTGCCGCCTCCTCAGCATGTTGCGTGTATTCAGACGATCCGCGAATAGCAGCCAGGCGAAAACTCTCCACTTGTTTGTGCATTTGGATTCCCAGATCCAAGGGAAGACTGCATCCACTAGGATATCCTTAAAGCAGTACTTATAATAATCACTTGATTTGAATATTCCCAGCCCTCTGGCATCCCAGACACAGCGCCAAACGTCAGTTCTGTCACTCTCAGGATTAAACCCAGCAGTCAGCGCCTGAATCTCCTCAACTTCCACTCTCGCCTGGGGGGAAAATGGTCTATGAAAAGCCTCTCCAATGGTGTTCGACCACAACAATTTCTGCACTGTTACATCCTCCTCCCTAGCAAACTAAAACGCCCTCGGGTATGTGGTCTCAAGAGGCTGATCACTCCAGAGATCCTTCCAAAACAATGCCGTGCTGCCGTTTCCAATTTGGATTTCAGTTACTCCTCTGAAGATATCCGATAACTGCATGAGATCCCGCCACCAGAAAGAGCCACACGGATCGGAAGCATGCGGTACCTTAACTGAGTAATATGAATTCCATATAAGGTTCACCCACGGTACATCCAGCTTATTATAAAACTTATATAGCTGTTTCAACAAAAGACCTTGATTCTGAATTTTAATGTCCACGATCCCAAGACCCCCTACAGCCTTGGGGCGGCAGACGAGCTCCCACGAGGCAAGAGAAGTGCTCTTCGCCCCGTTTTCAGTCTTTTTGTTCCAGAAGCGGTGCCTACGGATTTTATCCAGATGTTCCACTATCTTGGGAGGGATCCTGATGGAGCACATGGCATACACCATAAGTGACGACACCACCGAGTTAACATAGGTGAGTTTTGATCCGTAGTCTAGCAAGTTACTGGCCACAGAAACTCTTCTCTCAACAGATGTCACAAGAGGCATAAAATCCATTACCGTGGGTTTAGTAGTCCCAAGCAGGAGTCCTAAATATGTGAAAGGCATTTCCCCCACAACACAGCCAAACATGTCAGCAAACTCCAGCGCTTCAGCAGGTGTAACATTAATCGGGATTATGGTGGATTTCTGAAAATTGAGTCGCAACCCAATTGAAGCCGCATAGTCCACCAGAAGTTGTTTCAGAGTCGCAACCTGTTCCTTCCCAGCTGGGAGGAAGACAATCGTGTCGTCCGCATACTGAATTACCGGGTAGTCCCTCTCGGCTGACGGGATTGGGTACTGAATCAAACCCCCACGGAAGGCATGGTTGATGGCAGATTGTAGCAGGTCAGCCGCGAGGACGAAAATGAGCGGCGAAAGAGGGTCCCCTTGACGCACTCCCCGTTCGCAGTCTATCTTAGCATTAACAGTTTTTAAGAAGGGTCTACCAAATATAATGGGACAAAAGCTATCTTGTGGGGAACCAAGAACAAAAAATCAGTAGGATATTTAGTTTTCCCACACAAGACTTCAACATCTCTAACAATTCCAATGGGTGAAATGGTATCTCTATTGGCAAGCTTAATGGTAACATCAATATCTTCTATCTCAACAGCTGCACTATTGTGCATAATTTCTTTGTATAAGTCATGAGGTATAGCGCTAGCACTAGCACCCATGTCACATAAGCCATGATAACAATGATCTCCTATTTTTACAGAAATAACAGGCATGCCTACCACAGGTCTATGTTTATCTTTAGCACAAGGTTTGGCAATTCTAGCAGTTTCATGACAGAAATGAATAACATGCCCGTCAATATTATCAGCCAAGAGATCTTTAACAATAGCAATATTAGGTTCAGCTTTAACTTGCTCGGGAGGTGTATAAGTTCGAATATTGCTTTTACGAACCACAGTTGAAGCTTTAGCATGATCCTTTATGTCGGTGGGAAATGAAACCTATGGGATCACGAGAATCCCTTTCTGCGGTTGCGGGGCGCGGGGGTCGTGAGAAGAGCGGATCGAGCAGGCAGTACACGATTCCTTTACCCAGGTTCGGGCTGCGAAGATGCGTAAAACCGTACTCCTGCTTTGGTGGATTATATGTTTGTGTTCTTGAGCTAGCTATGGGGCGTGAGGAGCTCCAAAAAGCCGAATCCCTTTCCTGGTTGCCTGGGGCATCCTTTTATAGGGAAAGGGGCTGCCACAGTGGCACACAGGAGATGGAAAGGGTACAGTGATGCGAGGTTATCCCTCGCATTACATGACAAGGTGCATTTAATGCGCCTTGCTTAGGTGTCCTTGCTTTATCAGGGGCGGGGGAGAGCCCTTTCTCGTCCGTCGCCGCTCTCTCCCGCGTCGACACGCGCCCTGGCCAGCGGTGTCTGCGATGCCATGTAGGCGGGTAGGCAGCTGAGGTGGCGCAGCGGTGGGTCTCCACGAGGATCTGCATGCCGCCACGCAGGTGCTTGCCCAGCTGGTTGGGTCGGCAGCTGCATGCGAACGGTGGTGGAGGTGTGACTGGCGTGGGTCCGATGGTGGCCCCGCAGGTGTCCTTGTCAAGGGCCTTGCCGCGGCCCCAGCAAGGGTCTTGTCGGGGTCCCGACAAGGGTCTTGCCGTGCGCCTGCTGTCATCCCCGGCAAGGCTCTTGCCGGGGGCCTTGTGGTTCTCCTTGGCTGGGATCCCGCCAAGGACCATCATCTTCTAAAGTGTGCATCTGATCTTGAATGTCTTCACAAAGATCTGCATACCACCACGGGGATGCCTCCCGAATCCTTTCCCCATGGGGGCAGTGGACTCAAGGGTGACCCGCTCCGTAGGTGTGGGGCGAGCTGCCACGGCAAGGGTCTTGCCGGTTGGCAAAAACCGCCTCCCGGCAAGGATCTTGCCGGGGGGCCCGCTTCGTTCCTTTGCTCTTTGTGGTCTTGGTCTTGGCGTCGTTCTGCTCCTCTTTGGCTTCGGCCTTACCTTGGTTCTACCTCCCTTGCCGGGCTTGGTGCCGCGGCGCCCGTGGCTCAGACTGCCCGTGCACAGTCGTAGGGGTGCAAAAACTATACCCCTCTTTTTGTACACCGACAGGAGCCCCCGGGCCCGGGCCACACATAAGCGCTACGCGTTGTTGAGCCAGGCCCAAGAACGGTGCGGGCAGGTAGGGCGGTTTTCACCGCGGTAAGTCTCTTCGCGCGCTGCGCCTCCCATGCTTCCCACGCGTGGTGCAGCGTGGGGAGGCGGGCGTGACGTGGGCGGCATGCGTGAGGCTGGTCTCTGCACGCATGCGTCACGTCATAGAGAAAAAGGGGGCGGCTCGCATCTTCCCCATAAACGGTGGGAGGCGTGGAGGCGCGGCCCATTTACTGGACGGGGCCGAGGCGTTGTCTTTCAAGGCGCCCACTTCATTTAGTCACGGGGCGGGGAGAAGTCACCTCACCCGTCGCTTCGGTCCTGCACGTTCGCCATGCGGCGCTCATGCGCCTGGGGTGGCAGTTGGTGAAGGCGATAAGCCGGACCGTCGCGGGCTGGGGCGGCGGATCGGCCTCGGTCTCCTGCGCCATTCACGTCCTTATTGGTGGAACGGGGAAGTCGAGCCCCAACCCTGCTCCTTTATAATGAGTGGGGAGGGGGGGGGTCGGTGCCCTGCATTCCTCCATCTCATTTCTTCAGCTTCTGCTCCCCTCCCTCTCATTCGCCATGGAGAAAGGGAACCCTGGTCCTTCGACGGTGGCGACGAGGGTCGCCGCTCGACAACGCGTCCCTCCTCCTCCTGCACCTGCGGTGGCAGAGCCAGCCGCGAGCCGTGAGGGGAAGGGGGAGATGGCGAGGCCGTGGGCGAGGCCGAGGCGCTTGGGGAAGAGGAGGACGGGGCGGCGTGCCGGCTTCGCCTCCGCCAGCAGTTCCTCTCCCCATGGAGGGCCACGTTGGGGACGACCCTTGTGAGTTCTTCGTCAGCCTGCGGCGGCCGCCTCGCCGTCGTCTTCGTCTCCCGACTCCATTCGCGAGCGAGATGGAGCTGGACCCGCCCGAGACACTGAGGCTGCACATGAGGGGCTGTGGGATCAGGGGTACGCGAGTCCGCGTCGACTTCCCAGCCCCTAATGTGATGTATCTTGGTCGAGGGTGGAAGACGTTCTCCCGTATCCACCGCCTAACGGGGGGCTCACCCTCCATTTTAAGATGATGGAGGGCGGTCTCCTCTCCGTCAAGGTCTTCAGGTGCTTCGGGACTCGGGCACGGTGCTGCGTGGAGAGCTCTTCCGATAGCGAAGACTCCTCCTCGAGCGGGAGTGACGAGGAGGACAGCGGCAGCGACGAAGAGGGTAGCGGGCGGCAGGATGACGGGTCCGACTAGGTGTCGGGCGCCGCTCCGTGCGGCACCGGCAACCCCATCATCCGTGTCACCGGCTCCTTGAACTTCTCGGGGTCGTCTCCTTGGGCGGCTGGCGTTGGGAGGCTGCGGAAGAGGAAGAGGGCAGGCGGCAAGGCCGTCAACTTGGAGTACGTGGGCACGACGTCTTCGACGCGTGCTGACGTCCTGCCGCCTCGTCTTCGAGCTCTGCCTCTGGCGCTGCCATCACCATCCAGCCTTTGGACGACCACCGAGATGTTCTCTTGGTGTCTTCTGCCACCTGTAGCTCGTCTAGGCGCCCCTTTTGCCCTTTTCGCCTTCTTGACCTGCCTCCTGAAGAGAGGGACAAGAAAGGGATTACAGGCACCTTATCTCTTTTTAGTTTGTAAGCCTTCGGGCCTTAGCTGAATTTAAAGCTTGTAATCCCATCACTCATGTTTTTCATTCTCCATGAACTGTACCTGAGTGGAATGTTTTTAATGAAAAAGGGGATGCTTGTCGGGTCACTTGTCTTGCGGGTGGAACCCACGTCAAGGGGCAAATCCTTGATATCTTTAAGATAGACACTTCCTTGCCCGGCAGCAGGCCCTGCCGTCTTCCCACGTCGCTCGACCTTTCCCACGCTTTCGGCGGAGGCAGGGATGAGGCGGGTTCAGGCTCCTCGTTTCGTCCCTTCGCTGCCGCTACTACGACCAAACCTGGCCCCAGGAACGAGCCCTAGGACCTAGAGTTAGGGGAGCACAGTAGCTTTAGGAAGAAACGAGGTTTTGCATACCTCAGTCCATAAGAGAATGCATGATAAGGGATGAAGAACTTATCTGAGACTGCAGCCCCCGGCAACTCTGGTTCGCCGTGGGTGAATCTTTGTACTTGCAGCCCCCGGCAACACTGGCTTGCCGGGGTCCAGATGCTGGTCTGTCCCTCTTCCCTCCCCCCTTTTTTCATCCTCAAGTGATCCGGCAAGGATATCCGAGCCCTGCGAATCAAAGGAGACAAAAGAACGGCAAAGAGACGCACACCCGACCTCTAAGCTAGGGGTTAGCCGCCGCTAAGCACTATCAACCCTAACCAAGGACGAGACTCGATCTAGCATGCATGCTATAACTTAGGGCGCCAGCGCTTCATTTATGCTCAGGGTCTGCGCCTGGCTTTGTACAAAGGGTTACATGCATCCTCGGCAATGCTTGTACAAAAGATGGCTTGCCGGGAGGCCCGACAAGCCGCGCCTTATGGGTAAAACTTGTGAAGATGCTCGATGTTCCAGGAGTTGCTCACCGAAACGGCATCTTCGGTCTCCTGGCGGACTGCGCCGGGCCTGGTGACTCGTATTACCCGATAAGGGCCTTCCCACTTCGGCGTCAACTTGTTGGAATTCTTGGCCGATTGAACGCGCCGAAGAACAAGGTCACCTCCCTCAAGGCTTCGGGCATGAACCTTGCGGCTATGGTAGCGGCGCAAGGCTTGCTGGTAGCGTGCTGCTCTCACAGCCGCTCGAAGACGATCTTCCTCAAGGAGCAGTGCGTTGTCTTGCCGCAGTTGCTCTTGCTCAAGCCCATCATAAGCGAGCACTCGAGGTGACCCGTATATGAGTTCAGTGGGGATAACTGCTTCTGCCTCGTATACCAGGGCAAAGGGTGTCTGACCGATGGCTCGATTTGGTGTCGTCCTGATTGACCAAAGAACCGTCGGCAACTCATCAATCCAGCGCCTTCCGCTCTTGTGCAGTCTGTCAAAGGTCTTGGTCCTTAAGCCTCGCAACACTTCAGCATTTGCCCTCTTAGCTTGCCCGTTGCTCCGCGGGTGAGCGACGGAAGCGAAACAGACTTTGCTGCCGAGGTCCTGAGTATATTGCATGAAGGTGCGGCTTGTGAACTGCGAACCGTTGTCGGTGATGATCCGGTTGGGTACACCGTAACGGCACACTAGTCCCTTGAAGAACTTGACGGCTGACTGAGCTGTGACCTTCCTCACTGCCTCCACTTCTGGCCACTTTGTGAACTTGTCGATGGCTACGTACAAGTACTCAAAGCCCCTGACAGCGCGGGGGAAAGGGCCCAGTATGTCGAGCCCCCAGACCGAGAAGGGCCAGGAGAGAGGAATGGTTTGAAGGGCTTGAGCTGGTTGATGAAGCTTTCTTGAATGGAACTGACACGCCTCACACCTGGTGACGAGTGTCGTTGCATCCTGGAGGGCGGTGGGCTAGAAGAAACCCTGCCGGAACGCCTTGTCGGCAAGGGCTCTCGACCCAATGTGGGATCCACATATGCCTCCATGTATCTCTGCCAACAGCTCCAGTCCTTCCTCTCGAGGGATGCACTTCAATTTCACACCGTTCGGTTTCTTCTTGTACAGGACGTCATCGACGAACTGGTACATGGTAGAGCGACGGGCTACTTTTTCCGCTTCTTCCTGCTCCTCAGGAAGCTCCCCTGTCTGGAGGAATCGAACGGTATGCTGTGCCCACGCTGGATCCTGAGGCTCGACGGCGAGGACTAAAGGCATTTCCTCCGCTGTAAGGGCGGCCGTCTCGACGGCAAGAGCTTGGCGTCCTGCCGGAGCTAGCCATCCCGTGGCGGGTTCAGTGTCCTCGGCAACATCCTTGCCGGCGGCTCCGGGGAGCTCGGCGGGAAAGTACTTGCCGGGTCCTGATTTCCTTCTCTTGTTCTGCTCTGTTGATGGATCAACGGATGGCTGAGTTAGCTGAAGCACAAAGGTACCTGGTTCCATCGGTAGCTTGAGGGCAGCGCGCTTCGACAGGTAATCGGCGATATCGTTCTCCGTTCGGGGAACGTATTCAGCCTGGATACCGTCGAAACGCTCTTCCAGCTTTCTCACTTCATCAACGTAGGGCTTCATCAACGGGCTCTGGTAATCCTTATTGACTTGCTTGAAGACAAGCTGCGAGTCGCCCCGGACGATGAGCTTTTTGATTCCGAGGTCCGCCGCGATCCTAAGACCGGCAAGCAGCCCTTCGTATTCCGTCGTGTTGTTTGTTGACGCCTCCCTAGGGAAGTGCATCTGGATCACGTACTTGAGGTGCTCTCCGGTAGGGGCGACGAGCAGTACGCCAGCCCCGGCACCCTGGAGGGAGAAAGCCCCATCAAAGTACATAATCCAATCGCAACTTGCCTCCTTGCCGGGGAGAGCAGTCTCTTGGGCTTCTTCGTCAGGTGTGGCGGTCCATTCTGCAATGAACTCCGCCAGGACTCGGCTCTGGATCATCGAAGTACTTTCAAACTTGAGGCCAAAGCTGGGCAGCTCCAGTGCTCATTCCACAATCCTCCCCGTCGCATCTGGGTTGTGCAATATCCGCTGTAGAGGGAGGCGAGTGACGACAGTGATCTCGTGTGCCTGGAAGTAGTGAAGCAGCTTCCTCGAGGCCATGAGGAGGCCGAAGAGCAGTTTCTGCACACCGGAGTACCTCGACCTAGCCCCCTGCAAGAGGGAGCTAACGAAGTAGACCGGGCGCTGCATCACTTTCTTCTTTTGGCGGCACCTTGACCAACTGTGTCGCCTCCGCACTGGTGGCGTCGGGCTCTGTTGCTGCCATTACCTCGTCGTCGACCTCCCTCTGCACCACTAGTGCGGCGCTGACCACCTGGTTCGTTGCCGCTAAGTATAGCAGCAACGGCTCCTGGGGCCTGGGCGCAACTAGTATTGGCGCGGAGGAGAGGTACTTCTCCAAATCTTGCAACGTCGCTTCGGCTTCTGGTGTCCACTCCACCGGGCCCGCCTTTTTTAGGATCTTGAAAAAGGGAAGGGCGCGCTCGGCGGACTTGGATATGAACCTGCCCAAGGCAGCGACGCAACCAGCAAGCCGGTGCACATCCTTGATCCGCTTGGGTGCCTCAATCTGCTCTATAGCTTTGATCTTGTCCGGGTTGGCCTTTATCCCCCACTGCGACACAAAGAACCCGAGAAGCTTGCCAGACGGGACGCCAAAGACGCACTTCTCAGGGTTCAGCTTGAGGTTGATCTTGCGCAGATTTGCAAATGTCTCCCGCAAATCTGATATGAGGGTGGCCCTGTCCTTGGTTTTGACCACTATGTCGTCCATATAAGCCTCCATATTTCTATGGAGCTGGGCCTCAAAACCAATCTGGACCGCCCTCGCAAACGTCGATCCAGCACTCTTCAACCCGAAAGGCATCCGTATGAAAAAATACGTACCACATGGGGTGATGAATGCAGTTTTCTCTTCGTCTTCTTTCGTCATGAAGATCTGGTGGTAGCCGGAGTAGGCATCGAGGAATGACAACAGATCACACCCAGCCATGGAGTCAACAATCTGGTCGATGCGCAGCAACGGGAAGGGGTCTTTAGGACAAGCCTTATTGATATCTGTGTAATCAATACAGAGCCTCCACCTCCCATTTGCCTTCCGCACTATGACTGGATTGGCCAACCACGTCGGATGGAGCACTCCTCTTACCAAACCCGCTCCCTCCAGTTTCCGGATTTCTTCTGTGACAAACTCTTATCGTTCCAAAGCTTGCTTTCTGACGTTCTGCTTGACGGGCCGCGCATGAGGACAGACAGCAAGGTGGTTCTCAATCACCTCCCTGGGAACGCCGGGGATGTCGGAAGCTTGCCATGCAAACACATCGACATTCGATCGCAGGAAGGTGACGAGCGCGTCTTCCTATTTGTCCTCAAGGGTGGAGCTTATGGTGAAAGCTCCTCCCGTGCTGTCCTTCTTGACGGAAACCTTCTTGGTTCCCGGCGGCGTGGCCCTGGACCTCTTGCTTCCGCCGGCGGAGCTCTCTGGCACGTCCTCGACGACAGTGCTACACTCCGAAGAGGTGCGCTTGCCGGAGTGGGTTTCCGAGGTCTCACCGGCCTTCTTCTTCTTTCCCCCCTGGTGTCCCGGCAGTAGGAGCGAGTGCCCCAGCGGCGGCAGCTGCTGCGACTGCTTGCTGGTACACTTGATCAGCGCAAATCAGCGCATCCTGCTTGTCGGAGGGGATGGTGATGACCGTCACGGGCCCTAGCATCTTCAGGGTATTGTAGGCGTAGTGCGACGCCGCCATAAACTTGGCCAGCGCTGGGCAGCCAAGGATCCCGTTGTAAGGCAAGGGCATCTTGGCAACATCAAACACAATCCTCTCCGTCCTGAAGTTCAGGTCGCTCCTGAAAGTTATGGGCAATGTGGCCTTTCCCTTGGGTTGGCTTCTCCCCTGGCTGACCCCTTGAAACGTGCCCGTTTCTTCGAGGTCTCCATCAGGGATCTGCAGCTTCTCGACCATGGCAGGCGAGATCAAGTTCAGATCGGCCCCGCCATCTACTAACATTTTTGTCACCTTGAGGTTGCGTATTGTTGGTGAAACCAACAACGGCAAGCACCCAACCGCAGTAGTGCGATCAGGGTGATCCTCAGAGTCAAAAATGATAGGTGTGCTGGACCACTTCAGCGGCCTCTGGGCATCAAACGACGGCTCTGCTGCTGTAATTTCTCGCGCCCACTGTTTAAGCCGGCGCCGAGAGGCATGCAGCGAAGCGCCGCCGTCAACGCACATGGCCTCTGTAGCTTTCAGAAACTCTTGGTCGCCGGACTCATCGTCCTCTTCGTGATCGTCATCTTCTGGCTTTTTGTCACGGCCCCCAGTGGGCCTCTCTAGTTGCTTATCCTTGCCGCGACGGCCCGCCTGGCGGTCGCGTTTCTTGCCGGACCCTTCAGCACCGTCTTGGCCCTTCTCCTTGTCCCGCCTCTCGTATTCAGCCCTCTGCTTCTCAGGGAGGAGCTCAACCTGCCGGCAGTCTTGGAGAGCATGGCCTTTGGTGCGATGGATCTTGCAGTATCGCTCGTCGGAGTTGCATGGCTTCTCGGCAACCGCCAAGGCCTGGCAGGTGACACATCCGGAAATTTCCTTGCCGGGGTCACCTGCCTTGGTCTTCTTGGTGGATCCGGTGTCGTCAGACCCCTCGACGGCAAGCACAGCTTTCCCTTTGCGCTTCCTGTTGCGGCGCCGGCCTTTGTTCGCCGGGGCGGCGGTGTCCTCTTCAGAGGAGTCGGTCTCCACGCCGGCATCTTCGCCGGGGTACTTCCTCCCCTCTTCAGCCCGGGCACATTTGTCCGCGAGAACATAGAGCTCCGCGACATCTTTCACCTTGTTCATCGCCAGCTCTTCGCGCATCTTGCGCTTCCGAACGTTTTGATGGAACGCGCTGATGATGGCGGCGGGGTGAACATCTGGAATATTGTACTGTACCCGGCTGAACCTCTGTATGTACTTGCGGAGACTCTCACCTCCCTTCTGGGGTATGACGTGGAGATCACTCGCTTGGCCATGAGCTTGGTGACCGCCAGTGAAGGCGCCCACGAATTCATGGCACAAATCCGACCAGGAGGAGATGGAGTCTACCGGCAAGTGCATCAACCATGACATGGCGTTGGGTTTGAGAGCCAACGGGAAGTAATTTGCAAGCACCTTATCGTCACGAGCTCCGGCAGCCTGCATCGCGATGGTGTAGATGCTGAGGAACTCGGATGGGTGTGTCTTGCCGCCATACTTCTCGCCCACGTCAGGTTTGAAAGTGCGGTAAGTGGGCCACTGGAACTGCCGCAGCTCATGGGTAAAAGCCGGGCAGCCTACCTCGTAAGGCAGGCCCCCAGGGCTCTCCGGTGCTGGGTGGTCCACAGCAGGCCCCACTCGCCTATTTGACTGGTGGCGCGCTCCGCGCCGGCGCTCGATGGTGGTCCGAGCGTCTTCATGTTCCCGATCCCGAAGGACCTGGCGTTGGTCCTGGTGGGTCCGCGGGTTGGACGACACTATGGAGATGTCGTCGCCCGCAACGTCGCGACGGGCAGGTGTCCGTGGGACCGGGCGAGGAGGAAGCGAGTGCACTGTGGTCGCGGCGCCGCCAGCCTTCCTGCCACTGGTACGCGGGACTCCGTCGGAACGTCGACCCAGGGGCTCCGTCGGGGTCGGCTCATCTTTGTTGGCCACTGCAACAAGGCTTCGGATGGTGGCTCTCCATTCGTCGAGTTTCCCCGTAGTGGGAGGAAAGTCGAGGAGCAACTTCGAGCACGCCAGGGCTTCTGCTGGCGTCGGTGGCAGCGAAACCTGCACGGATCGCGACGCGCTTCGACTTCTGACCATGTCAGAAGGAGCTGTACCACGACCGCGCGGTCGCACGCCATCCTCACCAGTGCCTCGGCGAGCGGGCAGGTCTTCTACATCCCGGGAGTGGCGCTCGGGGCTTTTCCCACGGCGACGCTCGGGGTCTTCGGGGCGATCACGCCGCTCGTCGCGCGCCGCTTGAGAGGAACGCGACGTCGGCGCCGGAGTGGGAGTCCTAGAGGTCCTCGCGCCGCCAGCGGGCGGGGCAGTAGCGACCTCGGAAGGTCCCGCGCCGCCTGTGGAGGGCCCGGCTCCGTCTTTGGATTTGTCGTCGTGCGGCCCGTTACCAGGCGCACGAACATCTCCGCCTCCCAAACTCCGGCTGCTGGGACGGAGTTGGTGTTCGCGAACAGCGCCCCGGCTCCTTTCGGCGACCGGTCCGCTGCTCGCCCGCGTCGGGACGGGATGCCCGGCGTCCGACGGGCCAACCGCCACCGTCTTCTTCTTGGGCGCCATGACGATGAAGAAGCGTCGAACTAACTGCTAAAGCCGATTCTCACAACTGCATCGCCCCCTGCCTGGCGCGCCAAAGATGTCGGTGGGAAACGACACCTATGGGATCACGAGAATCCCTTTCTGCGGTTGCGCGGCGCGGGGGTCGTGAGAAGAGCGGATCGAGCAGGCAGTACTTGATTCCTTTACCCAGGTTCGGGCCGCGAAGATGCGTAAAACCCTACTCCTGCTTTGGTGGATTATATGTTTGTGTTCTTGAGCTAGCTATGGGGCGTGAGGAGCTCCATAAAGCCGAATCCCCTTCCTCGTCGCCTGGGGCCTCCTTTTATAGGGAAAGGGGCTGCCATAGTGGCACACGGGAGGTGGAAAGGGTACAGTGATGCGAGGTTATCCCTCGCATTACATGACAAGGTGCATTTAATGCACCTTGCTTAGGTGTCCTTGCTTTATCGGGGGTGGGGGAGAGCCCTGTCTCGTCCGTCGCCGCTCTCTCCCGCGTCGACACGCGCCCTGGCCAGCGGTGCCTGCGATGCCATGTAGGCGGGCAGGCAGCTGAGGTGGCGCAGCGGTGGGTCTCCACGAGGATCTGCATGCCGCCACGCAGGTGCCTGCCCAGCTGGTTGGGTCGGCAGTTGCATGCGAACGGTGGTGGAGGTGTGACTGGCGCGGATCCGATGGTGGCCCCGCGGGTGTCCTTGGCAAGGGCCTTGCTGCGGCCCCGGCAAGGGTCCTGTCGGGGTCCTGACAAGGGTCTTGCCGTGGCGCCTGCTGTCATCCCCGGCAAGGCTCTTGCCGGGGGACTTGTGGTTCTCCTTCGCTGGGATCCCGCCAAGGACCATCATCTTCTAAAGTGTGCATCTGATCTTGAATGTCTTCACAAAGATCTGCATACCACCACGGGGATGCCTCCCGAATCCTTGCCCCATGGGGGCAGTGGACTCAAGGGTGACCCGCTCTGTAGGTGTGGGGCGAGCTGCCATGGCAAGGGTCTTGCCGGGTTGGCAAAAACCGCCCCCTGGCAAGGATCTTGCCGGGGGGCCCACTTCATCCCCTTTGCTCTTTGTGGTCTTGGTCTTGGCGTCGTTCTGCTCCTCTTTGGCTTCGGCCTTACCTTGGTTCTACCTCCCTTGCTGGGCTTGGTGCGGGGGCGCCCATGGCTCAGACTTCCCGTGCACAGTCATAGGGGTGCAAAAAGTGTACCCCAATTTTTGTACACCGACACTTTATTCTAAAAGGGAAAGGTGGTTTCTCAACATAAGTAGTAGGAACAATAGGATCATTATAAGTGATAGTCTTTTCTTCAACTTTAATAGGTGCAACTACTTTTACTTCTGTGGGAGGATGATATTTAAACCACTTCTCTTTAGGGAGATCAACGTGAGCAGCAAAAGATTCACAGAAAGAAGCTACTATCTCGGAGTCAAGTCCAGTCTTGGTTCTATACTCAGTGATGCCGTTGGAGTTGATGGACTCACTTATCTTCCAAGTCTTCCGCTGTTATCGTTATTATATGGCCTTAAGCCATATTTATTGTAATAGTTTTCTTCGAGACACCGATGTAATAAGTGTGTGATTGCTGCTCTGTTATAAATCCTTCGAAGTACTGTGTGGTGTCAGCATTACTGATCCAGGGATGACACCGGAGCACAAAGACTTGACCATCTGAGGTCGGGTCGCTAAAGCGGCGGCGGGCAGGAATAGTCATCAGGGGATGGACCCTGCTGGCTACACTAACATCAACTTGATTGTTCATGAATAACAATAAAACTTGGAATATCCTAAACTGGAATGTGAGGGGCATTAATTCCTCAGATAAATGGTTGGCTATTAGACAAAAAGTGGAAGAAAGTGCTGCTAGTATTGTTTTTCTTCAGGAAACTATGACAGAAATCTTTGACCTAGCCTACATTCATAAAGTTTGTCCTCAAAGGTTTAATAAATTTGAGTACTTACCTTCCATTGGGGCATCAGGTGGAATTCTCACTGTTTGGAATGGGGCTCTATTCTCTGGGGAGCTAATGTTTCAAAACAAATTTTCATTGTCCATTCAGTTCACCTGCAGGACATCTTCCAAAAGTTGGGTCCTCACAAACATCTATGGCCCTTGCAGTCATGAAGATAAAATAGAGTTCATTAATTGGTTTGGTAGCATTCAAATGCCCAGGGATATTGATTGATTATTATGGGGGATTTTAATTTCATCAGAACTCCTGAAGACAGAAACAAACCTGGAGGGGATGTAAATGAAATGATCATGTTTAATGAGGCAATTAGTGAACTTGGGCTGCTTGAATTACCCCTTGCATGATTAAAATTGGCACAAACATCCCAAAGTCTAGAGTGTTCAGATTTGAGAACTATTGGCTTAATCACAGCTCTTTTAAACAGGTGGTTCACAATGCATGGGCCATTCCAGTAGGTCATTCAGACTGTGCCAAAAAGATTACTGCAAAATTCAAGAATGTCAGAAGAGCTCTAAAACTGTGGGCCAAAAACCTTGCTTGCCATAAGAAGCAAATTGCATATCTAAATGACTGTATATTTCTCTGGGATATGATTAAGGAATTCAGAGATCTTACTCTGTTTGAAAATAATTGCAGGATCTTGCTCAAAGAGTATCTACTAACCGTGCTCAATGACCAGAAGATTTATTGGAAACAGAGAGGAAAAATTAAAGGAGTCAAATTTGGAGATGAAAACACAAAATTCTTCCACACTAAAGCCTCCATTAATCATAGGCACAATAAGATTGCTATGCTACTGAACAAGGATCAAGTAGAAGTAACAGATCATGATGGAAAGGCTGCAACCCTCTGGCAGGCTTTTAGAAATAGATTGGGACAATCTAATGGACACTCAATGCACTTCAACCTTAATGATCTTTATGAAAACACAATGGACCCACAAATCTTCATTGATCTTGAACGGCCTTTTTCCAAGGAGGAAGTTGAGGAAGTGGTGAAAAACCTACCTTCTGATAAATCACCAGGGCCAGATGGATTCAATAATGAGTTTATTAAGAGTTGTTGGGATATTATTAAAGCTGAAATCTTTGAACTCATATTGTCATTCCATGCTGGGAATGTTAATCTTGAAAGTATTAATTCCTCTTTCGTCACTCTAGTGCCAAAAAAAGAAGTGCCTCTTTCGCCTAATGACTTCAGGCCAATTTCATTACTAAATGGTGTGCTCAAAATCATTACAAAACTGCTGGCTAATAGACTACAAAGTGTTATTCTACAGTTGGTGCATATTAATCAATATGGCTTTCTCATAGATAGAGTGATCCAGGACTGTCTCGGTTGGGCATATGAATACATTCACCAGTGTCATAAATCTAAGGAAGAAATCTTAGTAATAAAACTGGATTTTGAGAAGGCATTTGATACTATTGAGCATGATGCAATCACTGATATTTTTAGAGCTAAAGGATTTGGGGAGAAATGGATTTCCTGGATGGTAGCTTTGTTCACAACTGCATCCTCCTTTGTATTGATAAATGGAGTTCCTGGGAAAAGAATTTACATAAAGAGAGGAGTAAGACAAGGAGACCCTTATTCTCCTTTAATCTTTGTGTTGGCTACTGATCTGCTACAATCCATTCTTAATAGATCCATGAGATTAAACATGATCACTACTCCACTACAAGTAAACTCATGCCCTCACTTCCCAATTGTGCAATATGCAGATGACACCTTACTGGTTATGCAAGCTGATTCTAGGCAGTTATTATGCTTAAAGGCACTCCTGAATACTTTTGCCACAACAACTGGACTAAAACTTAATTATGGCAAGTCCATCATGGTACCCTTGAACATTGCTGAAGACAGGGTAGAAATTTTTACAAACACCTTGCAGTGTGCTAGAGGACAATTCCCATTTACCTACCATGGCATGCCCCTGGGAATATACAAACCAAGTGTAGAACAATGTCTCCCCCTAGTTAACAGGATTGCAAAAAGAGTGGCTGGTATCTCTATCTTCATGACACAAGCTGGAAAATTACTGCTGGTCAAGTCAGTCATGACATCTCTATCAGTCTTCTTCATGTGCTGTTTGGACATACCTGTTACTATAAAAAAGCAGATCATTAAGTACTTGAGACACTGTCTTTGGAGAGGGCCTGATATGGAGGACAAAAGGCCTGCCTTGGTGGCATGGACTACAGTGTGCAGACCAAAAGACCAGGGAGGCTTAGGGGTTCTACATATCTTTACACATAACAAAACCCTGCTCATGAAAAATCTTCACAAATTTTTCAACAGACATGATATTCCCTGGGTCAACTTGATTTGGGAAACATACTATAGTGATGGGAAACTACCAGGGGACAACATGATTGGATCATTTTGGTGGAAATCAAACTTAGCCCTCATTGATCAATACAAGGCTATTGCAAGATGTAATGTGGGTGATGGGGTCAGTGCTCTCTTTTGGGATGATCTATGGAGCCAAGCTATACTGAAACATCAATTTCCTCACTTGTTCTCTTTTGGTAGAAACCCCCAGCTGAATATTCAACAAGTAGTGCAGACTTAACACCTGCAGGATTTATTCTTCCTCCCCTTAACAACTGAGGCATATGAGGAATTCTTACAAATGGAGGACATTTGTATAGCCATGAGACAATCTGAGCATTTACACTCTTTGGACACATGGAGCTATATTTGGGGGACTGAACACTATTCCTCCATCAAAGCATATAAAGTCTTAATTGGTCACAAACAGACTCCCCCACATTTCAACTGGATCTGGCAGAGTTCATGCCAACCAAAGCATAAAGTCTTCTTCTAGAAACTTCTTCATGATCGAGTCAATACCAGAAACTTACTTAGAAGAAAGAATTTTGTGTTGGAGGAGTACAACTGTGCTCTGGGAGGCTGTCAACAAGAAGAAACACTACACCATCTCTTTTGGGGCTGTCCATTTGTTCAACAATGCTGGGACTTCATTTGTCCAACAAGAGCTCCAAACCTGTCTGTGTTAGAAGCATTCCAAGACCTCAAAGAAAAGCTAAGGTATCCATTCTACATGGACATAATCATTCTAGGAGCCTGGGCCATTTGGATCACCAGAAACAATAAGATCTTTGAAAATATTGCACCTTCATTCCAAGGGTGGAAGTTCATATTTCTGGAGGAACTGAAGCTTCTCAAATATAGAATGAGGAAGAAGCATGAGAGGCAATTTGCAGCATGGCTTGTCAACTTGTTGTAATTCTCTGTTCTTAGGATAGTCTAGTTTTTCTTTTTTCTTTCTTCTTTCTTTCTTGTTTCCTTCTTTTTAGTTTTTCTAGTCTTTTTTTCCTTCTTAGGCTTACCTCAAGCCTTTCAGACTACTTTGTTTCTCAGCATTTTTTTAATAAAAAATGCAGTGGGGTTTTACCCTACTGTTTATAGTCAAAAAAAAAAGAGCTACCATGAGATCAAGGAGGCTAAACCCTAGAAGCTATCCTATGGTATGATTGTTGTGTATGGAGTTGATGTCCTATGGACTACAACCCTCCGGTTTATATAGACACCGGATAGGGTTAGGGTTACACAAAGTCGGTTACAATGGTAGGAGATCTTGAATATCCACATCGCCAAGCTTGCCTTCCACGCCAAGGAAAGTCCCATCCGGACACGGGTGAAGTCTTCAATCTTGTATCTTCATAGTCCAGGAGTCCGGCTGAAGGTATAGTCCGGCCACCCGAACACCCCCTAATCCAGGACTCCCTCAGTAGCACCCGAACCAGGCTTCAATGACGACGAGTCCGGCGCGCAGATTGTTTGGCATTGCAAGGCGGGTTCTTCTCCAAATCCTGTGTACCTGTAGGAATAATGTCCGGTTTTTGTAATGTAGCGCTCCTCGGCTTCCACGCCCAATAAGGGCCATCTTCCACGTGTCAAACAAATGCGAAAAGCCGGGGCGTTTTTACATCCACACCCCTAGCCGTATAAACAAGCCGCCTATGTACCGGGATGGGGATTTAGATCCAAACCACATCTTCTCCTCCCCGCGAGTTATCATCAGAGCGCCCCCAGCAAAGGTCCATTCCAACATGGCCAGTCGTCGCAGCTCCTCCCCTCGCCCCTCCGGTCCTAAAACCGGGGACTGGGAGAGTTGCACCATCCCGCATAGCAAGTTAGTGTCGCTTCAGGCCAAGGGGTTTCTCCCTCAGGCATACATGGTCCCGGTCCGAGCCGGTCTCGCCACCTACAATGGAGGAAAAAAAGCGGAGAGCACCCCCAATCCTTCTAAAGGAGAGCGGGTGTGCCTCGTCCCCTATCTAATAAGGGGACTGGGATTTCTAATTCATCCATTTCTCCGCGGGCTTATGGAGTTCTACGGCCTCCAGCTGCACAATCTCACGCCCGCCTACGTATTACATATTGCGGGTTTCGTCGCCCTTTGCGAGCTATTTTTAGGCGTTGAGGCTCATTTCGCGCTGTGGAAGAGGTTATTCTGCCTGGTGCCCCGTTCCCAAGAGGGGTCTATATATCAAGTGGGCAGAGCCGAAGTATGGCGCATCGCCGGGACCGGATACCAATCCGGAACCCCAAAGAAGGCGTTTGAGGACTGGCCTTCGGAATGGTTTTACATAGATGACATCCCGCTACCGAACCCTATCCGGGTCGGTCTCCCTGAGTTCAACAGTGCTCCATTGCAGAAACGCTTGAGCTGGCGTCCACGGAGCTCTCAGAGAGAAAGCGACAAAGACGTCCTTTACGTGATTGGAGTCATGGCCGCATGCATTATGCGGGGGGTGCAGCCGCTTCAATATAGAGGCCACCCCATGTGGGATTTCAACGGGGAGGATGACGCCACCCGTTACGGTCGTAAGGGGCCGGCTTTAGCCGCCGCCCTAATAAAGATCCTATCCTCTTTGTACAAGGGATAAAAGGAGGAATTCTTCTGCGTCAACCCGCGGGCCGGATTTACTATGTATGATCCTCCAAGTTGGGTAAGCGAACAATTGCGCTTGACCGTTTGTTTTATACTCCCACGGTTAGATATGTATTCTAACGACTTCAATGCAGGAACTGCGACACGAGGTAAAGGATATAAACAGCCGCCCTCCACAGCCCAAGGACCCAGAACGGTCCCTCAATCCGGACTCCGAAGAGGATCCGGACATATTGGTGGAGCTTATCGACGGGGTGTTCCATCAGCTAAGCAAGGACAATACCTTGGTAGCCATTACGGCTGATTACCCCGGGTTAATCCCGGCCTCCCAGGTGACAGAAACCGGAGTCTTATTCCCTTGAGAGAGATTCCATTCTCACGTACTCCGGTGTTTCTGACGACAACTGTGTTTTGCAGGGGAGATCTCCGAGGCGGGAGGCCGAACTTGCGGCGGCTAGCCAACGAGGGGCCGCAGGGCCCCGTGGGGCAAAAAGGAATGTAGTCCGGACTGAGATGCCGGCGCAAAGGTTTAGCGCACCCTCTGTTTCCTTGGTGTTATTCTGTCAGGGCATATTAACGTACGTGCTATCTTCAGAACGAAGAGACCTCGCCGGACTACATCCGGAGAGGTTGCCAATCGCGCCTCCACCAGCCAGGCTCCAACGTTTGGCCAGGAAGCGGAGGCGAGCACAAGGCGCGCACCGGACGCTCCTCCGACAGAGGATGCGGACAGGCTGTCTGCCACAAATTCTGAAGTGGAGAGTGCCATGAACCACAAGCGTCGCCAGACAGTTCTACGAGACGCTTGTTTCTCCCAAGAGGCTTTAGATGCCTTTAATTCGGGAGATGCATACCTCCGTGCCGCTCAAAATGGTTTAGCCAGAGCCACGGAGCAGTATGTAAAAGACATACGGGTAAGAAAATTTTGGTCAAATATATATATACCAGTAGCCCCCGAGACTTGAAACAGTTAGAGTAACTGATTTAAGGATCATTTAATATGCAGGTTCTTACAGAGAAGAATACCGTACTGTCCCAGGAGCTGGAAAAGTGCAAGGCCCAACTAGAGGCCGCACTAGCCGCAGCAGGGGAGCCCAAAGAGACCCCCTCAGGTAAAATACACTTTGAAAGATTAGTATTGTGTGGTGTGGGTGCAAATCTGACAAATCATATTGTAGATGGCGCCGGACTCGATCCGGAAAAGCAACAACTCTTACGCCGGCTAAAGGCCGGTGAGAGTACGTTGACAAAGGTGAGGCGAGAGAAGAATGATCTTCAGGATGCCAACACCAAGCTAGACGTCAAACTTAAAGATGTTCGTGGCCAGCTGTCGGACTCCATGAAGGAGAATCAGCGGCTTCGACGCGGCATATTTAGTAAGTGCTTGAGCGAACTTTGAAAAAAGAGTTCGGCGAGGAAGTCGACTGACAGAGTAATGTCTGTAGGTATGCTCACAGGTCGTCCTGCAGAGGAGATGCCCGGTTCTATGGGTGACCTTCTTCCCGAACTCTTGCGACTGCACGAGCGAATTCAGCAGGCGATGCGAGGCGTTGCCCAAGCCTTATGGCCTGCCCACTCCATGCCCGAGGGCCTTCGAGAGCTTGCGGAGAAGCTGAAGGGAGCTTGGCGGCGCTTCCGGTTGTGGAAGATATCGGCCAGCCGACAAGGCGCTAGGGAGGCCTGGGCCATGGTGAAGACCCGTTTTACGAAGTCTGACCCAAACCACATGGCAGAGGTCGGACCAGTGGGGCCTGACGGGAAGGAGATCCCTGTAAGCTTAGTATACGGCCAAGTAGAGTTGGCCGCGAAGTACTCCCAGCAGGACTGTAAATTAGACAGCCTGTTAGATGGTATAGAAGAGGAATACAATCAGTCAGAATGACTATGTAATTTTGAATTGACATGTGTAATGCCTTCTAGCCGGATTGTAGATCGTTTGTCGTTGCCAACCTTTTCGCTTCATCCTCGGGACCTGACGGTCCGGAGTGTGTCCGAATACCATAGCGGTTATATAAGAACCGGGGTATGCGTGGAGACCAGGCGTAGGGTTCATTAGTGCTTTATCAGAGAAGTGCCCAACTAGTTATGTTATATTACAAGGTTAGTAAGAAACATCTTCCAGAGAGAATAGTTCCGTTAGGGGTTCCTTTCGCTGGGAGGCATGACCTAAAGTGCATGTCTGGACTGCGTGAAAATATGCAGAAAAAGCATCTGGGGGCGCATAAAACGAGTAGAAAGATCATCTTTTATTTCACCGACCGAATATTCCCTTAAGAACGCTAGCTTTCGGCTTCACCCAGTCTGAGGTACACATCCGGCTGACCCGGCAGTAACAATCGCAGAGGTGCTCCCTTTACCGCCTAGCCGAACAATCAGGAACGTAGGGGTAAGCACAGGAGCCAGGCAACCCAGCTTGGCCAAAACTTAAGTCATATCGATGCATATAATGGTGAAGAAAAAGGTACATGCGGAAGTTTGACGCATGTGTTGGGCGTGACGCCCGTATAAATAAGCTTCTGTAAAAGAAGCCCCCAGGTTTAATGAGCGCGAGTGGCGCGTCACTTGATGAGCCTTTAAGGGCCATAAAAGAAAATAGGGGAAGGAGAGAAATTTAAGACAGAAAAATGCAAAAAATGGACAGAGGAAGGAGACGAACATAGAGTCCGGCGCTAGGCATAGAATCTTCGGAGACGGGTGGCGTTCCAGGGGTTTGGCTTGAGTCTGTTATCCGACGCATCTCGCAGGCAGTACGCCCCACCAGTCAGGACTTGGTCGATTATAAATGGACCTTCCCACTTGGGCTTGAGTTTGTCCTTTTTCTTATCCGGCAGGCGTAGAACTAGTTCGCCAACATTGTAATTTTTGGCCCGTACTTCTCTGCTTTGATATCTTCGAGCCTGCTGTTGATAAAATGCGGAACGGGCTTTTGCCACGTCACGCTCCTCCTCCAAGGCATCCAAGTTGTCCTGCCGATCGAGCTCGGCTTCTCTTTCTTCGTACATGCGCACTCTAGGTTAGTCATGAATTATGTCGCAGGGCAGAACTGCCTCTGCGCCTTACACCATAAAAAATGGTGTGTATCCGGTGGTGTGATTTGGCGTGGTCCGCAGCCCCCAGAGCACGGAGTCGAGCTCCTCTACCCAGTGCGTGTTAGATTCCTTGAGGGACCGCACTAGTCTTGGTTTATGCCGCTCATGATAAGACCATTTGCACGTTCGACCTGGCCGTTGGTTTGTGGGTGATAAACGGAAGCATAATCGAGCTTGATGCCCATGTTTTTGCACCAGAGTTTTACCTCGTCGGCTGTAAAGTTTGTACCGTTATTGGTTATGATCCTGTGGGGGACGCCATAACAGTGTACAACCCCGGATATGAAGTCTATCACAGGTCCGGATTCGGCCGTTTTAACAGGCTTGGCTTCTATCCATTTGGTGAACTTATCCACCATGACCAGTAAGTATTTTTTCTTATGGGTCCCACCTTTAAGGGGTCCGACCATGTCAAGCCCCCAGACCGCAAAAGGCCAGGTGATGGGTATAGTTTGGAGTGCGATGGGTGGCATATGGCTTTGGTTGGCAAAAAGTTGGCAACCAACGCATCGTTGGACTAGGTCCTGAGCGTCTGCTCGGGCCGTCGGCCAATAAAAGCCTGTACAGAAAGCCTTGCTAACAAGGGACCGAGCAGCGGCATGGTGACCACCGAATCAGGCCTGAATTTCAGCCAAAAGGTTCCGCCCTTCCTCTTCGGAGATGCACCTTTGAAGGACTCCGGTAGTGCTTTTCTTATAAAGCTCTCCCTCATGGACTTTATAGGCCTTGGATCGCTGCACTATGCAGCGGGCCTCGTATTGGTCCTTCTGGGGTTCCTTCCTAGTGAGGTAGGCTAGGAATGGTTCTGTCCACGGGGCGATAACCGCCATTATTACGTGGGCTGAAGGTGTAATTTCATTGGCAGAGCCTCCAATTATGTTAGATTGTTCGGCGTCGAGTGGTGCGGCTGGGTCCGGGCTGTTGTTTGCAGGTTCCCCCTCCCATGCTACGGATGGCTTGAACAATCTTTCCAAAAAGATGTTGGGGGGACTGCATCGCGTTTTGCTCCGATGCGTGCCAAGACGTCCGCTGCTTGACTGTTTTCCCGGGCTATATGGTGAAACTCCAGCCCTTCGAACCGAGCTGACATTTTTAGGACGACATTGCGGTAAGATGCCATTTTTGGGTCCTTGGCGTCGAAGTCTCCATTTATTAGGGATATCGCGAGGTTTGAATCCCCGCGTACCTCTAGGCGCTGGATACTGCTATCCGGAGACCATGTAGGAGGTCCTCATATTCGGCTGCATTGTTGGAATCCGTGTACATGATCTGGAGCACATATTGGACTGTGTCTCCTGTGGGGGACGTCAGGACGACGCCAGCCCCCAGTCCGGCCAACATTTTGGAGCCGTCGAAATGCATAATCCAGTTTGAATATGTGCCGTACTCTTTAGGGAGCTCGGCCTCCGTCCACTCTGCGACAAAGTCGGCCAAAACTTGCGATTTAATAGCTCGCCGTGGCTTATAGGTTATATCGAACGGGAGGAGCTCGATGGCCCATTTTGCAATCCTGCCCGTTGCGTCGAGGTTGTTTATAATATCATTGAGTGGTACTTCTGAGGCTACTATTATGGAACACTCTTGAAAGTAGCGTCGTAGCTTCCGGGATGCCATGAATACCGCGTATGCAATCTTTTGATAATGCGGGTACCGTGATTTGCATGGAGTGAGGACAGTGGACACGTAGCAGACCGGCCTTTGAAGGGGGTATTTGTGTCTGTCCGTTTCCCGCTCGACAACGAGCACTGCGCTGACAACTTGATGTGTTGCTGCAATGTACAATAACATTGGTTCGACGGTATTCGGCGCGGCCAGGACTGGATTTTTTGCCAATATGGCTTTTATTTCATCAAGTCCGGCCGTGGCGGCATCCGTCCACTCGAAGTGTTCGGTGCGCCGGAGGAGGCGATAGAGGGGTAGTGCCTTTTCTCCCAAGCGGGAGATGAAGCGGCTTAAAGCCGCCACGCATCCGGTTAATTTTTGTATTTGTTTGAGGTCCTTTGGGATATCCAATTGTGACAAAGCTCGGATCTTGGCTGGATTTGCTTCAATTCCTCTACCGGATACAATGAAGCCCAAGAGCTTTCTGGCTGGAATGCCGAAGACGCATTTTTCCGGGTTGAGCTTGATGTCATATTTTCGGAGGTTACCGAATGTAAGCCTCAAGTCCTCTACTAGAGATTCGACATGTCTTGATTTGACGACCACATCATCCACATACGCCTCTACTGTTTTGCCGATCTAGTTTGCCAGACATGTTTGGATCATGCGCTGATATGTTGCACCGGCGTTTTTCAGCCCGAAGGGCATTGTGTTGAAGCAGAATGGGTCGTATGGTGTGATGAATGTTGTTGCGGCTTGGTCTGATTCTGCCATCTTGATTTGATGGTAACCGGAGTATGCATCGAGGAAACACAACGAATCTTGTCCTGCAGTGGCATCGATGGTTTGATCGATACAGGGGAGGGGGAAGGGATCCTTTGGGAAAGCCTTGTTAAGGTCTTTGAAATCGACACATAGGCGCCAGGATTTGTCCTTCTTTGGAACCATCACCAGGTTTGCTAGCCAGTCCGGATGTTTTATGTCTCTAATGAATCCGGCCTCCAATAGCTTGGCTAGCTCCTCTCCCATAGCCTGTCTCTTGGGTTCGGAAAAACGCCGAAGGGCTTGTTTGACAGGTTTGAGTCCTTTTAGGATATTTAAGCTGTGTTCGGCCAGCCTGCGTGGGATCCCTGGCATGTCTGAAGGGTGCCAGGCGAAAATGTCCCAGTTCTCTCGTAGGAACTCTCGCAGTGCGTCGTCTACATCAGGGTTCAGTCGTGCCCCGATGGAAGCTGTTTTATTGGGGTCCGTTGGATGGACCTGGATTTTGACTATTTCGTCGGCTGGCTTGAAGGATGTGGATTTGGATCTCTTGTCGAGTATCACATCATCCCTGTTAACCGTGGAGCGCAGCGCAGTCAGTTCCTCGGCCGCTAAGGCTCCGGATAGTGCCTCAAGGGCTAATGTGGCCGCCTTGTTTTCGGCGTGGAGTGCTATGTTCGGATCACTAACTAGAGTGATAATTCCTTTCGGCCCGGGCATCTTAAGCTTCATGTACCTATAATGGGGTATTGCTTGGAAGATTGTGAATGCTTCCCGCCCTAGTAAAGCGTGATATCCGCTTTTGAACGGGGCCACCTGAAACGTGACTTCTTCGGACCTGTAATAATCCGGCGTGCCGAACACCACATCTAGTGTGATTTTTCCTATGCAGCGCGCTTCCCGACTGGGGATTATTCCTCTAAAGGTTGTGCTTCTTTGCTCGATGTGGTTCCAGTCTATTTCCATTTTTTGAAGGGTTTCCTCATAAATGAGGTTTAGTCCGCTGCCTCCATCCATGAGCACCTTGGTGAGGCGAAAGCCGTCCACTATGGGACTGAGGACCAATGCGGCTGGTGCTCGGGCTGTTCGGAATTTAGGTTCATCACTTGCGTTGAAGGTGATAGCAGTGTCGCTCCATGGGTTTATTGTTGCTACTTGATAGACTTCGGCAAGGCTGCGGAGTGTTCTTTTTCACATATTATTTGATGCGAAAGTCTCGAAGACCGTGAGAACGGTATTGGTGTCCTCGGGCTGGCTTTCTGCGGCCTCCAAAATTAAGAGGTACTTGCCAATTTTGGCCACCTGCCGGAGTATCCAACATGCTCCAAGGTTGTGAGTTGGTGTGGCGTCCTTTGTACTGTGAATTCTACAGGGTCCATCAAGCCACCTTTCTAGTATGGTTTCATGCCCTGTAGGGGGTTTTGGCTTTTTGGTGTTTATCCCGGGTGTCCTATGATGATGCACCCTCTTAGTTCGGACGGGATTACTATTCAAGGCCGGATTATCCCAAAATTTTATTTCGGTTTTCCAGGCACTTTCCATCGCACAATATTTTTGTACTATGGACGCCAAGTCAGCGAAGCGTGTAATATAACTACGACTTATGGCTTTAAGGATTCCCTCGTCCGTGCAATTACTGCAGAAAATTGAGATTGCGTCTCCCTCGCGGCAATCCTTTATCCTGTTCATAACCAGGAGGAATCTGGCCCAGTAATGACGTACTGTTTCCACGGGCTTCTGCCTGATTTGGGAGAGATCATTTATGTTCAGGTGGGTGGGTGTCGTTGAATCTGAAACCTGACCCAATCCAAGATTCGGAGGCCGAAGAGTTTCCGAACTCTGAAGTTTGGATTCTTGGATGTTGTCCAATGAATCTAGCCCGTTGCCTGATCCTAAGCTCAGGTCTTGAGTTACATCCTCCCCTCCGTGGGTATCCGGCTTGGAGGGGTCGGGAATTCGGACGTAGCTAGTCCTTAAAATAGATGAAGGGTTGCCGCACTGCGCTTCTACCACGGCAACGTGGTGGGTGACTTGGGGAGAGTTAATTTCTCTTAGATCGGGTTTAAGCCCAACCTGGTCGTAATCCGTAGCGACCCCCAGGGCGGCGATTCGATCCAAGAGCTCGTTTACGGAAGAGAGCTCCATTGGATCTAGCTGCTCGACGAGCTCCGAGCTGACGTGTAGGTTGCTTTTGATGACCCGAGAGGTCACCGTCGACGCAACAGCCGAACAGGCAGTCATGAGGAAACCACCTAGCCGGAGAGTTTGGCTGACAGCCAAGGCTCCCTTAGCAATGGCACCGTCTTTAAAGACGGGAGGAGGCATCCTTCCTGATTGCGAGGGCACAGAGGAACTCTCAATGAAAGCACCAATGTCGGTGTCAAAACCGGCGGATCTCGGGTAAGCGGTCCCGAACTGTGCGTCAAGGCCGGATGGTAACAGGAGACAAGGGACACGATGTTTTTACCCAGGTTCGAGCCCTCTCGATGGAGGTAATACCCTACTCCTGCTTGATTAATATTGATGATATGGGTAGTACAAGAGTAGATCTACCACGAGATCAAGGAGGCTAAACCCTAGAAGCTGGCCTATGGTATGATTGTTGTGTATGGAGTTGATGTCCTACGGACTACAACCCTCCGGTTTATATAGACACCGGATAGGGTTAGGGTTACACAGAGTCGGTTACAATGGTAGGAGATCTTGAATATCCGCATCCCCAAGCTTGCCTTCCACACCAAGGAAAGTCCCATCTGGACACGGGACGAAGTCTTCAATCTTGTATATTCATAGTCCAGGAGTCCGGCTGAAGGTATAGTCCGGCCACCCGAACACCCCCTAATCCAGGACTCGCTCGGTTGGCATCGACCTCCAGGACACCGCCGTCGTCCCGACATAGATCAGAAGGTTGCCATAGCCCAGTTGTGGGTGCGCCATCATGTCCTCTGATGTCTACTGTGCAACTTCTTCTTGTGGACGTTGTTGGGCCTCCAAGTGCGGAGGTTTGTAGGACAGTAGCAAATTTCCCTCAAGTAGATGACCTAAGGTTTATCAATCCGTGGGAGGCGTAGGATGAAGATGGTCTCTCTCAAACAACCCTGCAACCAAATAGCAAAGAGTCTCTTGTGTCCCCTACACACCCAATACAATGGTAAATTGTATAGGTGCACTAGTTTGGCGAAGAGATGGTGATACAAGTGCAATATTGATGGTAGATATGGGTATTTGTAATCTGAAAATATAAAAACAGCAAGGTAACTAATGATAAAAGTGAGCGTAAATGGTATTGCAATGCTACGAAAGAAGGCCTAGCGTTCATACTTCCACTAGTGCAAGTTCTCTCAACAATAATAACATAATTGGATCATATAAATATCCCTCAACATGCAACAAAGAGTCACTCCAAAGTCACTAACATCGGAGAACAAACGAAGAGATTATGGTAGGGTACGAAACCACCTCAAAGTTATCCTTTCTGATCGATCTATTCAAGAGTCCGTAGTAAAATAACATGAAGCTATTCTTCCCGTTCGATCTATCATAGAGTTCGTACTAGAATAACACCTTAAGACACAAATCAACCAAAACCCTAATGTCACCTAGATACTCCAATGTCACCTCAAGTATCCGTGGGTATGATTATACGATATGCATCACACAATCTCAGATTCATCTATTGAAACCAACACAAAGTACTTCAAATAGGGCCCCAAAGTTTCTAGCGGAGAGTTAGTACGAAAAGGTGTGCCAAACCCTATGCATAAGTTCACGAGGTCACGGAACTCGCAAGTTGATCACCAAAACATACATCAAGTGGATCACGTGAATATCCCATTGTCACCACAAATAAGCACATGCAAGACATACATCAAGTGTTCTCAAATCCTTAAAGACTCAATCCGATAAGATAACTTCAAAGGGAAAACTCAATCCATTAGAAGAGAGTAGAGGGGGAGAAACATCGTAATATCCAACTATAGTAGCAAAGCTCGCGATACATGAAGATCGTGCCGAATCAAGAACACGAGAGAGAGAGAGAGAGAGAGAGAGAGAGAGAGAGATCAAACACATAGCTACTGGTACATACCCTCAGCCCCGAGGGTGAACTACTCCCTCCTCGTCATGGAGAGCGCCGGGATGATGAAGATGGCCATCGGAGAGGGATTCCCCCTCTGGGAGGGTACCGGAACGGGTCTAGATTGGTTTTTGGTGGCGACAGAGGCTTGCAGTGGCGGAACTTATGAACTAGGTTTCTTTTTGGAAGTTTGGGTATATATAAGAGGTGTTGGCATTGGGAACAAGTCGGGGGGGGTCCCAGAGGCGGCCACGAGGTAGGGGGCGCGCCCAGGGGGGTAGGGGGCGCCCCACCGTTGTGGGTGCCTCGGAACTCTTCTGGCCCATCTCCGATGCTCCGTGGGCTTCTTCTGGTCCAAAAATAATCTCCGTGAAATTTCAGGTCAATTGGACTCTGTTTGGTTTTCATTTTCTGCGATACTTAAAAACAAGGAAAAAACAGGAACTGCCACTGGGCTCTAGGTTAATAGGATAGTCCCAAAAATCATATAAAATAGCATATAAAACATCCTAGATGGATAATATAATAGCATGGAACAATCAAAAATTATAGATATGTTGGAGACGTATCAGCATCCCCAAGCTTAATTCCTGCTCGTCCTCGAGTAGGTAAACGATAAAAACAGAATTTTTGATGTGGAATGCTACCTAACATAAATTTCAATGTCATTTTGTTTATTGTGGCATGAATGTTCAGATCCGAAAGATTCGATATAAAAGTTTAATATTGACATGAAAACAATAATACTTCAAGCATACTAATAAAGCAATCATGTATTCTAAAAATAACATGGCCAAAGAAAGCTATCCCTACAAAATCATATAGTCTGGCTATGCTCTGTCTTCATCACACAAAATATTTAAATCATGCACAACCCCGATGACAAGCCAAGCAATTGTTTCATACTTTTGATGTTCTCAAACTTTTTCAATCTTCACGCAATACATGAGCGTGAGCCATGGACATAGCACTATAGGTGGAATAGAATGGTGGTTGTGGAGAAGTCAAAAAGGAGGAAGATGGTCTCACATCAACTAGGCATATTAATGGGCTATGGATATGCCCATCAATTAATATCAATGTGAGTGAGTAGGGATTGCCATGCAATGGATGCACTAGAGCTGTAAGTGTATGAAAGCTAAAAAAGAAACTAAGTGGGTGTGCATCCAACTCGCTTGCTCACGAAGACCTAGGGCATTTTGAGGAAGCCCATCATTGGAATATACAAGCCAAGTTCTATATTGAAAGATTCCCACTAGTATATGAAAGTGACAACATAGGAGACTCTCTATCATGAAGATCATGGTGCTACTTTGAAGCACAAGTGTGGTAAAAGGATAGTAGCATTGCCCCTTCTCTCTTTTTCTCTCATTTTTTTGTTTTGTTTTTTTGGGCCTTCTCTTCTCCTTTTTTTGGCCTCTTTTTTATTTTTTTATTTTTATTTTTTGTCCGGAGTCTCATCCCGACTTGTGGGGGAGTCATAGTCTCCATCATCCTTTCCTCACTGGGACAATGCTCTAATAATGATGATCATCACACTTTTATTTACTTACAACTCAAAAATTACAACTCAATACTTAGAACAAAATATGACTCTATGTGAATGCCTCCGGCGGTGTACCGGCATATGCAATGAATCTAGAGTGACATGTATGAAAGAATGAGAAAGGTGGCTTTGCCACAAATACGATGTCAACTACATGATCATGCAAAGCAATATGACAATGATGAAACGTGTCATAACAAACGGAACGGTGGTAAGTTGCATCGCAATATATCTCGGAATGGCTATGGAAATGCCATAATAGGTAGGTATGGTGGCTGTTTTGAGGAACGTATATGCTGGGTGTATGATACTAGCGAAAGGTGCGCGGTATTAGAGAGGCTAGCAATGGTGGAATGGTGAGAGTGCGTATAATCCATGGACTCAACATTAGTCATAAAGAACTCACATACTTATTGCAAAAATCTATTAGTTATCGAAACGAAGTACTATGCGCATGCTCCTAGGGGGATAGATTGGTAGGAAAAGACCATCGCTCGTCCCTGACCGCCACTCATAAGGAGGACAACCAATAAATGAATCATGCTCCGACTTCATCACATAACGGTTCACCATATGTGCATGCTACGGGAATCACAAACTTTAACACAAGTATCTCTCAAATTCACAACTACTCAACTAGCATGACTCTAATGTCACCATCTTCATATCTCAAAACAATCATAAGGAATCAAACTTCTCATAGTATTCAATGCACTCTATATGAAAGTTTTTATTATATCCCTCTTGGATGCCTATCATATTAAGACTAAATTCATAACCAAATCAAATTACCATGCTGTTCTAAAAGACTCTCAAAATAATATAAGTGGAGCATGAGAGATCAATAATTTCTACAAGATAAAACCACCGCCGTGCTCTAAAAAGATATAAGTGAAGCACTAGCGCAAACAACAAACTACTCCAAAAGATATAAGTGAAGATCAATGAGTAGTCGAATAATTATGTAACTATGTGAAGAGTCTCTAACATTTAAGAATTTCAGATCTTGGGATATTATTCAAACATCAAGGAAAACTAAATAATATAAAATAATGCTCCAAGCAAAACACATATCATGTGGTGAACAAAAATATAGCTCCAAGTAAAGTTACTGATGAACGAAGACGAAAGAGGGGATGCCATCCGGGGCATCCCCAAGCTTAGGCTGTTGGTTATCCTTGAATATTACATTGGGGTGCCTTGGAAATCCCCGAGCTTAGGCTCTTGCCACTCCTTATTCCATAGTCCATCGAATCTTTACCCAAAACTTGAAAACTTCACAACACAAAACTTAACAGAAAACTCGTAAGCTCCGTTAGTATAAGAAAATGAAACCGCCACTTAGGTACTTTTGTGAACTCATTCTAAATTCGTATTGGTGTAATATATACTGTATTCCAACTTCTCTATTGTTCATACCCTCTGATACTACTCATAGATTCATCAAAATAAGCAAACAACACAATGAAAATAGAGTCTGTCAAAAACAGAACAATCTGTAGTAATCTGTATCATTAGAATACTTATGCAACTCCAAAAATTCTGAAATAAATAGGTGGAACTGAGTAATTTGTCTATTAATCATCTGCAAAAATAATCAACCTAAAATCACTCTCCAGTAAAAAATGTCAGCTAATCTCGTGAGCGCTAAAGTTTCTGTTTTTACAGCAAGATCATAAAGACTTCACCCAAGTCTTCCCAAAGGTTCTACTTGGCACAAACACTAATTAAAACATAAAACCACATCTAAACAGAGTCTAGATGAATTATTTATTACTAAACAGGAACAAAAAGCAAGGAACAAAAATAAAATTGGGTTGCCTCCCAACAAGCGCTATTGTTTAACGCCCCTAGCTAGGCATGATGATTTCAATGATGCTCACATAAAAGATAAGAATCGAAACATAAAGAGAGCATCATGAAGAATATGAGTAGCACATTTAAGTCTAACCCACTTCCTATGCATAGGGATTTTGTGAGCAAACAACTTATCGGAACAATAATCAACTAGCATAGGAAGGCAAAACAAGCATAACTTCAAGATTTTATGCACATAGAGAGGAAACTTGATATTATTGCAATTTCTACAAGCATATATTCCTCCCTCATAATAACTTTCAGTAGCATCACGAATGAATTCAACAATATAACCATCACATAAATCATTCTTTTCATGATCTAGAAGCATAGAAATTTTATTACTCTCCACATAAGCAAAATTCTTCTCATTCGGAATAGTGGGAGTATCATAAGAAACTCGAATACTATAAATTGTTTCCACATTAAAAGAGTAATGTTTGGAAAAAGGGTACCATAATCATGAAAACTTTATAAAATATAATCATCACTACTTTCTATAGCATCAGTGTTATCACAATAATCATCACAAATAGGAGGCATGCTATCATCATAATAAATTTGCTCATCAAAACTTGGGAGGCTAAAAATATCATCTTCATAAAACATAGCATCTGCAAGCTTGGGACAAACATTAATTGCAGCAAATAAATTCTCAAAAATGTCATTCCCAAGGCTTGGGCCAAGCTTGGGCCTTTGCATATCATCTTCATAAAACATAGCATCCCCAAGCTTGGGCCTTTGCATATCATAAGCATAATCACTCTCATCATTGATAGTATGGATAGCACCAATAGTATAGCAATTATCATCATCACAATGAGTAATAGGATCAACTTCATTTGGAAGGGATACCTTTTAACCTTTGCTTCTCCGTATTTTCTTTTTCTTCTTCGCATCATGTGTGGGTTTAATCCTCTTTTTGGAGCTCCTTATTAATGAGATTGGTTGAATAGAAGGCTCCTCCTCGTTACCTGATTCATAATAAGAAATAATAGGAGGATATCGGGAAGTCTCTTCCCTTTCATTAGTATTATCTTCATCTTCTATTTTTTTTCTTGTCTTTATGTAATTGGCAATATAAGGATTTTCAATGCAATTCACCGCACAATACATATAAATTTCCTCTAGATCAAAATCAAGAACTTTATCAAGGACAAATTTTGCAATATCCTTAGTCATACATTTTATTTCTTCATAACCCAAAAGTAAACTAAGTTCATTATGATGCATAAGGGAAATCAAGTCATCACAATTTTTGGAGACGATTCGATCATGAAACAATTTGCATTGGATATTTAGATGACCACATTCATTGCAAAGTTCACAAGGATGTCTAAGAAAATTTAAATTTTCAGCACAAACATCTAGCCTTTGTTGCAACCATTTAGTTTCTAAATACTTATGCCTCTTGCAAAATCTATGTTCCCTATTTGTTGTGTACTTGTGAACTCTATGTACTCCCCAAAAGTTGACATGCTTATAAGAGAAATTTTCATCATGACTAGTGCAATCATCATTAGTACTATGGATATTCAAAGAATTCATACTAACAACATTGCAATCATGCTCTTCATTGAAAGATTTAGTGCCAAACATTCTAATACATTCTTCTTCTAACACTTTGGCACAATTATCGGAATCCTTATTTTCATGAAAGACATTAAAAAGATGAAGCATATGAGACACCCTCAATTCCATTTTTTGTAGTTTTCTTTTATAAACTAAACTAGTGATAAAACAAGAAACAAAAAGATTCGATAGCAATATATAAAGATATACCTTCAAGCACTCACCTCCCCGGCAATGGCGCAAGAAAAGAGCTTGATGTCTACTACGCAACCTTCTTCTTGTAGACGCTGTTGGGCCTCCAAGTGCAGAGGTTTGTAGGACGGTAGCAAATTTCCCTCAAGTGGATGACCTAAGGTTTATCAATCCGTGGGAGGCGTAGGATGAAGATGGTCTCTCTCAAGCAACCCTGCAACCAAATAACAAAGAGTCTCTTGTCTCCCCAACACACCCAATACAATGGTAAATTGTATAGGTGCACTAGTTCGGCGAAGAGATGGTGATACAAGTGCAATATGGATGGTAGATATAGGTTTTTGTAATCTGAAAATATAAAAACAGCAAGGTAACTAATTATAAAAGTGAGCGTAAACGGTATTGCAATGCTAGGAAACAAGGCCTAGGGTTCATACTTTCACTAGTGCAAGTTCTCTCAAGAATAATAACATAATTGGATCATATAACTATCCCTCAACATGCAACAAAGAGTCACTCCAAAGTCACTAATAGCGGAGAACAAACGAAGAAAATTGTTGGGGAACGTAGTAATTTCAAAAAAAATCCTACGCGCACGCAAGATCATGATGATGCATAGCAACAAGAGGGGAGAGTGATGTCCACGTACCCTCGTAGACAGAAAGCGGAAGCGTTATAACAACGCGGTTGATGTAGTCATACGTCTTCACGGCCCGACTGATCAAGCACCGAAACTACGACACCTCCGAGTTCTAGCACACGTTCAGCTCGATGGCAATCCCCGGACTCCGATCCAGCAGAATGTCGGGGAAGAGTTCCGCCAGCACGACGGCGTGGTGACGATCTTGATGTTCTACCGTCGTAGGGCTTCGCCTAAGCACCGCAATAATATTATCGAGGATTATGGTGGAGGGGGGCATCGCACACGGCTAATAGATCAATGATCAATTGTTGTGTCTATGGGGTGCCCTCCTGCCCCCGTATATAAAGGAGCAAGGGGGGAGAGGCGTCCGGCCTAGGAGGAGGCGCGCCGGAGGAGTCCTACTCCTACCGGGAGTAGGACTCCCCCCTTTTCCATGTTGGACTAGGACTTGGGGGGAAAGAGAGAGAGAGAATGAAAGGGGGGCGCCGCCCCCCTCCTTGTCCAATTCGGACTTGGGGGGGAGGGGCACGTGGCTGCCCCTTGGCCCGCCTCTCCTCTTCCTCCACTAGGCCCATTAAGGCCCAATAGCCTCCGGGGGGTTCCGGTAACCCCTCCGGCAATCCGGTAAAATCACATTTTCACCCGGATCACTTCCGATATCCAATCATAGGCTTCCAATATATCAATCTTTATGTCTCGGCCATTTAGAGACTCCTCATCATGTCCGAGATCACATCCGGGACTCCGAACAACCTTCGTTGCATCAAAACATATAAACTCATAATGAAACTGTCATCGTAACGTTAAGCGTGCAGACCCTACGGGTTCGAGAACTATGTAGACATGACAGAGACACGTCTCTGGTCAATAACCAATAGCGGAACTATGTAGACATGACTGAGACATGTCTCCCACATATTCTACGAAGATCTTTATCGGTCAAACTGCATAACAACATACGTTGTTCCCTTTGTCATCGGTATGTTACTTGCCTGAGATTCGATCGTCGCTATCTCAATACCTAGTTCAATCTTGTTACCGGCAAGTCTCTTTACTCGTTACGTAATACATCATCTCGCAACTAACTCATTAGTTGCATTTGCTTGCAAGGCTTAAGTGATGTGTATTACTGAGAGGGCCCAGAGATACCTCTCCGACAATCGGAGTGACATATCCTAATGTCGAAATACGCCAACCCAACAAGTACCTTCGGAGACACTTGTAGAGCACCTTTATAATCACCCATTTACGTTGTGACGTTTGGTAGCACACGAAGTGCTCCTCCGATTAATGGGAGTTGCATAATCTCATAGTCATAGGAACATGCATAAGTCATGAAGAAAGCAATAGCAATATACTAAACGATTGTGTGCTAAGCTAACGGAATGGGTCAAGTCAATCACATCATTCTCCTAATGATATGATCCCGTTAATCAAATAACAACTCTTTTGTTCATGGCTAGGAAACATAACCAGCTTCGATTAACGAGCTAGCAAAGTAGAGGCATACTAGTGACACTCTGTTTGTCTATGTATTCAGACATGTATTATGTTTTCGGTTAATACAATTCTAGCATGAATAATAAACATTTATCATGATATAAGGAAATAAATAATAACTTTATTATTGCCTCTAGGGCATATTGCTGTTAAACCTACTTTATTCCAACTTCTCTATGGTTTATAAACTTTTGTCTTGAATCTTTCGGATCTGAATATTCATATCACAATTAAGAGGGATTACAATGAAATTATGCCAAGTAGCACTCCGCATCAAAAATTATTTTTTATCATTTACCTACTCGAGGACGAGCAGAAATTAAGCTTGGGGATGCTTGATATGTCTCCAACGTATCTATAATTTTTGATTGCTCCATGCTATGTTATCTACTGTTTTGGGCAATATTGGGCTTTATTATCCACTTTTATATTATTTTTGGGACTAACCTATTAACCGGAGGCCCAGCCCAGATTTGCTGTTTTATGCCTATTCCAGTGTTTCGAAGAACAGGAATATCAAACGGAGTCGAAACGGAACGAAATCAACTGGAGAAGTTATATTTGGAAGGAAAGCCACCGGATAGACTTGGACTCTACGTCAGAAGATACGGGGGCTGGCCACGAGGGTGGGGGGCGCGCCCCCCTGCCTCGTGGGGCCCCCGAAGCTCCACCGACGTACCCCTTTCACCCATATATACTTACGTATACTAAAACTTCCAGAACGGAGATTAGATCTGTAGTTCCGCCTCCGCAAGCCTCTGTAGCCACCGAAAACCAATCGGGACCCTGTTCCGGCACCCTGCCAGAGGGGGGAACAATCACCGATGGCCATCTTCATCATCCCGGCGCTCTCCATGACGAGGAGGGAGTAGTTCACCCTCGGGGCTGAGGGTATGTACCAGTAGCTATGTGTTCGATCTCTCTCTCTCTCTCTCTCGTGTTCTTGATTTGGCACGATCTTGATGTATCGCGAGCTTTGCTATTATAGTTGGATCTTATGTTGCTTCTCCCCCTCTTCTCTCTTGTAATGGATTGAGTTTTCCTTTTGAAGTATTCTTATCGGATTGAGTCTTTAAAGATTTGAGAACACTTGATGTATGTCTTGTCGTGCGTATCTGTGGTGACAATGGGATATCACGTGCCACTTTATGTATGTTTTGGTGATCAACTTGTGGGTTCCGCCAATGAACCTATGCATAGGGGTTGGCACACGTTTTCGTCGTGATTCTCCAGTAGAAACTTTTGGGCACTCTTTGAAGTACTTTGTGTTGGTTTGAATAGATGAATTGAGATTGTGTGATGCATATCGTATAATCATACCCACGGATACTTGAGGTGACATTGAAGTATCTAGGTGACATTAGGGTTTTGGTTGGTTTGTGTCTTAAGGTGTTATTCTAGTACGAACTCTAGGGCTGTTTGTGACACTTATAGGAATAGCCCAGTGGATTGATTGGAAAGAACAACTTTGAGGTGGTTTCATACCCTACCATAATCTCTTCATTTGTTCTCCGCTATTAGTGACTTTGGAGTGACTCTTTGTTGCATGTTGAGGGATAGTTATATGATCCAACTATGTTATTATTGTTGAGAGGACTTACACCAGTGAAAGTATGAAGCCTAGGCCTTGTTCCTATCATTGCAATACCGTTTACGCTCACTTTTAACGCTTGCTACCTTGCTGTTTTTATATTTTCAGTTTACAAAAACCTATATCTACCATCCATATTGCACTTGTATCACTATCTCTTCGCCGAACTAGTGCACCTATACAATTTACCATTGTATTGGGTGTGTTGGGGACACAAGAGACTCTTTGTTATTTGGTTGCAGGGTTGCTTGAGAGAGACCATCTTCATCCTATGCCTCCTACGAAATGATAAACCTTAGGTCATCCACTTGAGGGAAATTTGCTACTGTCTTACAAACCTCTGCACTTGGAGGCCCAACAACGTCTACAAGAAGAAGGTTGTGTAGTAGACATCATTCTCTGGTATCACTCGGTACCTAAGCTTTCTTTTTCACCGCCAAACACACAGTCTCCACTCATCTTTCACTTTGTCTTTCTCTCTATGGGATTCTCTCACACACCCTATATGTCTCTACATATGACTCATACCACTAAAATTACTCTCTCTATCTGTCCTGTAGACACAACATTTGTTGCGGTCTCCTTTTCGTCTCCATCCCAGACTGACATTATTCATTTGTTTACCGATCAGACAACCCCGACTACCATCTCCTCTCTCTCTCACAGATACACACACAGAACTCCTGCTTCCACTCCCCTTCCCGACTACCGTCTCTCTCTCACACACACACAAAACTCTCGCTTTCGCACCCCGACTCATATTTCTCTCGCAAACATTTATCGACTAGCTAGCCTCTAGATAGGTTTATACACCCGCACACTCGTGCTTCCACCATCGCATGCATGTCTCTCTCCCGCTTCTTGTATCTATGTAGATTTTTCTTCCCTTCTTGAGACACGCCCTCTCGATCGTGCACACACACACTATCGCCTCATTTTAAGCTGATACCTATCGCACACACACTCCTTGTGTCTTTGTCACACATGCACTCCGTCCTCCTCCACTCGCCCTCTATCTCACACACACATGGGCTTTTTGAAACAACTAGCAAGATGCCCATGCATTGCACGGAACATCAAGATGAATTTGTATGAGTAGTTTATCTTGTGGGGGAACAGGATGAACGAGGGAAGGCCTTATTTGCAAATGTGTAGAGGGGTGTGGGTATCTTTTTGCAAAATTGCCATAGTTTCCTTCCTATCCGTCAGATATAGATCGAACGGCCTATATTGCAGGATGGCAGGCACACGATCATCACCGACAATGCTTATTATAAGAGTAGGGATAAAAAATAGAGTTGGTGATGATGGTGGGCCTGCCATCCTGCAATGTAGGTCGTCTGATTTATATCTGACAGATAGGAAGGAAAATGGCAATTTACCCGCACTATTCACCACATTTGCAGATAAGGCCTTCCTTCGTTCATCCTTTTCTCCCACAAGATCTTGATGTTCCGTGCAACGCACGGGCATCTTGCTAGTAAGAGTAGAAATTAGACATATACCACTTCTCAAATCTTGAAACCAACAACATTCCTCCCTTATCTCATCAAAACTGCCAAAGGAATATATTTTGAGTGAAACATAACATATTTTTAGTGATATACGTATTTCAAAGCTAGACTTTTTTTTCTATCAAATCGGTGAATATGTATTAATCCAGTGGTGGAGACAGGCCTCGGGCAGCTAGGGCTATAGCCCCAGGCCTAGAAACAACTTCCTTTGTAATTTCTTCATGCAAAGCATAGAAAATCATAGAAGTTTATCACTCAACATAGCACAGCCCCAGGCGTAATCTGCATCTAGCTCTGCCACTCTAATAATCTACTTTGATCATGTGGCAACGCAGTGGCACATTGCTAGTAGTTATTATAATTTTTTGGACACCAGACAAACGGTGGAGTACATATACGAAGAGAAGAGGTGCACGCACGCAGTCGGCCTCTCGCTGTCTCGCACACATGAGTGTTACATAAAGGCGACATTAACAAATAAGCCCTAAAACCCTAGGGTCACGATTGCTGCATTCGCGGGTACCGGGTACGTGGTGGAGCACCTTTGTAGGAATAGTCAGCTCGCGTGATAATTTGATCCATAGGAGTTGATGGTCGGGACCACAGGTGAACGACTTGGAGCGCGGTGGCTCGCCAGTTGCCTCAGATCGAGTAGCCATGTTTAAAATATCATTTTTTAGCGGGGTTAAGAGTCCCGATTTTCAATGGCGCGTTATAAGTAGTAAGTAGTTTTTAGAACGATTGGTATGGAGCGAAAATGGAATTCATAGTACTACGTACCTCCTTGGCATATGGTTGTATGGTTTGTTTGTTTTTTTTCGATGTAGGTTGCATGGGTTTATGTTGCGAGATGTTGAACCTGGTAGTTCTAGGGCAAATACTATTGTTTAGATTTAGATGTTGGTTTTCTTTAATGAAAATCGGAAGGGGAAACCCTTCTTCGATTAAAAAGACTACTACCTCCATTCTGGTTTACTAGTCCCCATCGTACATTGGGTCAAAGTTTGTCCACGAACTTTACTTGTAAAATGTGGATGGAAAATGAGATTTTGTTATACCCAAACAAAAAAGGAATGGAGGGAGTGATTGCTCTGACACGGACGCGACCTCTCATAGCGTAGGCATTGAACCGACGCGTCGGCCAAGAGGGCCGCACTCGCTGCAGGCCCGGCTGAGGACGCCTCCTCGCCGCGTGCAACCAGCTTAAGACTGCCCCGCCTGCCTTCATCTAATCTGTGCGTGTGCCGGCAACACGTCCTTCCGCGAGCCGGTAGGCATTTTAGAACCCAAAAAATGACTAAAATATAATTAATTTACGCATGGTCTTGACTTGTTGTGCTCGCACTGGTAGCAGGAACTAGTAGAGGATTTTCTTTATTTATAACTCTCATCACATTTTTTTTGGCTTTGAAGTGAATCATGGTTGTGGACATTATGTATGAATGTGCAGATATCTGTGAACATGAGTTTGATGTGGAAGTTGAACTTGGAATGTCGGGCTTGCGCGTGAACTATACCATGTCCAATGCTTCGTCTGTTGTTGTTTGGAAAGTAATTGCTGTTATTACATGACCCAAAAAAAATATTTTGTGCCACATCAGTAGATGCACGGACATCACAACAGGCATGCTGACTGGATAAACATTTGAACCTAGCTATTATGAAGGAAATTTTGTATTGACAACAGTTTTAGATAGAAGGAGACGCCTAGCCTGCTCTGCCTCTGCTAGATTATCTCTGGCTTCTTCCATCTCTTCTTTGGCTTGGCTGAAGAGAGCATCTGATTGCTCTTTTCTCTTCTTCAGGAACTCAGCTACATTCTCAAGGGCTGCTGCACACTTTCTTTCAGCCTTTACTAATGCCACGAGGACACGAACAACTGACGACTCCACCTGGCTTGTGTGTAATCCAGCATCATCCGGGAATTTGCACCTTGTGTCTAATCCATCATCATTAGGGAACTAGCACCTTGTGTGTAATCCAGCCTCATTTTGGAAACATGATCTATAGGTTGACCATACTTCCCTCCTCATAAGAACTGCATCCTGACATGAAGTTACTTCTTTTTTAGATCAATACTCAGAGCAACCTAGATCCATTTAGTAGAAGCCAGATAAGCAGAACTCGGAGAAGTGAATTCAAAAGGAAAAAATTAATAAAAACAGACTACAAGGTGAGAACACCCACTTCCTACATCAAGCTAAAAACGAAAGCATTAGGACGATTAAGACTCTTCTTATTACACATCGAAGAACACCACACTTAAGAGAAATAGAAACTACAACATATACACATCGAAGAACACGAGGCTACACGAAAGTAATTGAAAGGGTGTTACTTACCAAAGCTCGTTTTACAGGTTCGGTGCAGCTCCTCTTTAACTTGCCACGCTCCTTGAAGATGTCCCGAATATCGCGTGTTTGGTCTTCATTGATCCTCTGCATGTTCGCACTCGTGGTTTTAAAATCTCAACATGGCAATAAAAATATACTAGTAGTAATACTCGCGCATCTTGTGGGCAACATTAAAGCACTTGTCTGCCATGTTAGAGCATCTCCAACAAGATAAACTACTCATACAAATGCATCTTGATGCGTGCAACGCATGGGCATTTTGCTAGTTCTAAAAACCTTTCCATCATTTGCCACACTACTGGTTGCAAATGAAAAACCTACCCAAGCACAGCGTGATACAGGAGCGACGCACAATTACAAGCTGATATTTTGTTGGACAATGGAGGCTATAACCAATTACTTTTACGGGAACAATAGCACCCAGGAAATTTGAAGGGTAGGTAAGAACAAAATTGGAACTGCACATGTACTGCTAAGTGATTCAATACACACATTATCAATCGAGGAGGAGAAAGATGGTTGCGGCGGCCTCTGTGAGTTATGGTCGGCAACGGGAGTCAGTTCATTGTCCACGACGGTGGTACTTCTGCGCTTGGCGTCGGCTTCCGGGAAGCAGATCCGAGACCGTGGAAGACGATGCCAGGGAAGAGGCTCCGTGTACGACGACGACGGTGGACCTGCTCCAGTGCGGTGTATGAGGTCATCGATGAGGTAGATGCACTGCGGTGGATGAGTGCGCCGATGTAAAGGGGAGGAGTACGAAGGCTGCGGTGCCGTGGAGAGTCTATTTTCCAGTGGGGATAGAAATTGGGGAGTATTCAGGTGTACTACTCTGGGTGCCGGGGTGGGGTTGGCTGGCTAGGGTGAACCTGAAGTTACGAAAACAGCCCGCTACCAAGTGTCATTCGTAGGCCTGTTCCGAAGGCTATGATGGTAACTTCCCACTGCTTGAATCCGGGTCGCGGGAGATTTTCCCGCCGACCTCAAAATTTTGTGACACTGGACTCTCCGTGTGGCGTGTTGAGTGATTCGGCTAAGCAACTAGCGAGTAGTAGTAGTAAACTCTGCATATTAGGTTTGACCGAAGTCAAACTTCCTAAAGTTTGACCAAGTTTATAGAAAAATATAAACATTTACCATAACAAATATGTATGATGTGAAAGTACATTCAATAATGAATCTAATGGTATTTATTTGGTATTGTATATGTTAATATATTTTGTTATAAGCTTGTTGAGAGTTTACAAAACTTGACTTTGACCAATGCTAATACGCGGACTTAAATAAAAACGGAGGGAGTACACATTTGTTTTCTTAGTTTGTAGTGAACTAATCATTTGTTGAAATTGTGAACTAAATATATTAGGCTATTGACTTCGAATGTAATGGTCTATACAATTCAATAGTTACAATCATTGTCAAATCCCAAGATGTATACAAGGTCTATAGTACTTCACAACATGCTCAAACTCACATAATACCAGTCAAATGAGAATCTAAATGCATTTCATAGTTATTACTTTGTAGGATGCAACAAGAACAACCATAACTCTACATCAGCCATTATAGAAGCAACATTTTGACATATCCAAATGTGTGAATGAAACGTGCAGAGAGAGCTTTTGAAGATGGAGCAGATAGGGCAGGAAAGATTGTATGTATGTGGACGAGAGAGTAGGAGACAAACCTAACGAGATAGAGAGAGAGATAGAGAGAGAAGGAGAGAGGAAGAAGTTAGGTCTGTGAGAAAGATGCATACATGTAATATACATGAGATGCATGTGCATATGGATTCTGTATACGTGGAAGGAGAAGAGACAACATGTTTGATGAGAGAGCAGGAAAAACATGGACGAGAGGGGAAGGATCTTGTGGGTTGAGGGATTGACAATTTTGTGCGGGGGAGAGAGGGATTGGTAATTTTGTGCAAGAGAGAGAGAGAGAGGGTGGGGGGAGGAGTCAGTCAGCCGTCGTCACATCACCCTGCTTCCAAATGACCCCGCATTCTCTAGCACGGTGTGGTCGCCGTCTTCGATCTGCTCATTGCCCTCTTTGAAGATTGAGGTGTTGTGCATGTTGGGGTGCAAAGAAGCACAAGCGAGAGTGGTCGCCGTATAACCTTGGATGGGGATGAATTGTGTGCTCGAGGGAGTGTGTGTGTGTGTGTGTGTTGTGCTGCGTGTGTCTATGTGTGTGTGTGTGTGTCAGATATTGAGAGAAAACAAACCTAAGGAGAGAAATGGGTATTCACGAAGAGATTGTGCGGGCCTTGAGGTGGGCAGGAGCAGGGTGAGGGCGTCAAAATGTGCGCGTTGATGCATGTGTTGCATGCGACCGTGCGAGGGATGGACGAATCGAGAGAGATGGTTGTTGTGTTACGGATGCTCCTCTCTCCCTCTCTCTCTCCGTCTCTCTCTCCCTCTCTCTCTCTCTCTCTCTCTCACACACACACACACACACAAGTAAACTAGAAGACCGTTCTCTCATGTATACACAACGTATCGGCATCTGTCTATGTCACACTCATGCATGATCATTTGCACATTCACACCTCTCTATGTCTGTATCACATGCACACCGTCTCCACATTGCCCTTTTGCCACAACACACATATGGACACATACACACGTTCTCTCCCAGTCACACACACAAAATCAGTATTAAAAAAAACTAGGGCGCACCTAGAACGTCCAAATCCAAATAAACATGAACTGGAGCTAAATTCAAATATATGGAAATATTGCAGCGTCAAGAACTTTCACAGGAAAAAAAGTTGAGTAATACTCGAGGATTGTTTTCACACACACACAAAAAGGTTCGGTGGATGTCCTTCGAGCGCGACACGGTGACGCACCGTTCGATCGACCGCGCGGCCGTGGTTCACGCGCTTGCACAAGATTCCGTATCGTGGCTGTGGTACTAACTAATAAAAGTGCTACCTAAGTCTAATGTTTACGTGTACTAGTACGGTTTTCTTTTAAGTTTGACCAACCTTATATTTAAAAATAAAGTAAGCTCCCACACGCGCACTCATCGATATGCCGCCGCCGCCGTTGCGCATGTCGGCGCCCGCCTGCTCCGGCCAACAATTTCTCGCCCATTACCGCCGTGTCGCCACCATCCCTGTTCCATGAAGCCGAAGGCTCGCCCGCTCACGTCGTCTGTAGTCCCTCCTCGCGATGCCGCCGTGCTGCCAAGCACGTGAGCAGCTGGTGGAGCCGCGTCTACGCACGCAGCATACGAAGAGGAGGATGAGCGCGTGCTCCAGCACGCCGGCGAGGAGGAACTAGCATGTCATTGTCGTCTCCGCCCGTGCGGAGAAGGCGCGCATGGTGGCTGTCGCGGTGGAAGCCGGTCGCGCGCGCATCGAGCCCATAAACCGGGTGCGGACGCGGAATCTACCTTCGAGACCTTGAATGCCACGTGGATCCTATAATATGAAGGAGCAATTTGGGTCAGTCGACTCATGTGAGCCGTTTGATGCAACATGGATGGCTAGAAGGGCTTCTTCCACCTCTTCTGTCGTCTTCTTCCTTAGCTTCGTCGAACTTCTTTCACAAATCGACTGATCCAAATTATACTACTAGTACGAGCGTATTAAGTACAGTAGGAACACGAAGATACGAGCAGTAGTACCAACTGCAAGAAGAACAGTAGTAAGACATAGTACTAGTACTACTGTACGTACTAAAAAGTTCAAATAACGAGAAAGAACATAAACATAGTTCTGCTGGTGGCTGATCCCTCAACTCCAAGGACCAGTACTGCAAATGTTTAGCTGTCGAATGGCTAGTTGGAGGTGGCAGTTGTTCTGTTTATTATGGTTCTTCTCTTTTGTTACTGTTTGTAATAATTTAAAAGAATCATGCTGGACATGTGTGCTTGTTGAGGGTGGTGGCATTAGGTGCCATCAAACTATTCTATTTGCTACTTTTGGTGTAAATGAGTAATTCCTGTAAGAACTGGAGTGTTTTATGCTGGAATGTTAGGGGTCTAAATTCTGAAGCCAGGCAAAGAGCTGTCAGACAAAAGTTGGAGGAAAGTCAGTGTGTTATTGCCTGCTTCCAAGAAACCAAATGTGATTCTTTTGATTTCAGATCTATTAGATCCTTTTGCCCTAAAAGATTTGATAGATTTGCTTTCTCCCCTTCTGTGGGTGCTTCTGGGGGCATTTTGATAGTGTGGAATTCCTCTGTCTTCTGGGGGACTGTAGTTGAAATTCATCAGTTTGCGGTTGTAATCCAGTTTGTCTCCAAGCAAAATAATGAACACTGGTCTCTTGTTTCTGTGTATGGTCCATGCCAAGGGGAAGCCAGGGACAATTTTGTCAACTGGTTATATGACCTACAAATTCCAATGGGAGATAACTGGCTCTTGGTGGGAGATTTTAACTTCATGAGATCTCTGGAGAATAGAAATCTACCTGGTGGTGATCTGAATGATATTTTCATTTTCAATGAAATAATTGCACATCTTGGACTGCTGGAGCTTCCCCTTAAGGGGAGATCTTACACATGGTCCAATATGCAGGATAATCCCTTGCTAGAGCAGTTAGATTGGTTTTTTACTTCTGCTGATTGGATCTCTTCATATCCCATGACTGAAGTGTTACCCCTGGCCAGAACTGCATCTGACCATGTGCCATGTGTGGTCACTATTAAGACTTCTATTCCTAAATCTTCTATATTTAGGTTTGAGAACTATTGGGTTGAGCTTGAGGGGTTTATGCAATGTGTCCAACAGGCTTGGCAGAAGCCATCCCACAAATCTCATATCACCGCTAGAATTGCAGACAAGTTCAAAACCCTGAGAGGGGCCCTTAAGAGATGGCAGATGAGTATCTCTAAGATAAAAGTGTTGATCTCAAAATGCAATGAAGTCATTCTGTGTTTAGATGGCCTTGAAGAGGTTAGACCTTTATATAGACCTGAATTTAACTTTAGGCAGGTGGTGAAACTACATGTGGAAAAACTCTTACATATCCAGTTTATATACTGGAAGAAGAGGTGTACAATCAGGTATATTAAACTTGGTGGGGAAAATACCAAATTCTTCCATGCTATGGCCACTGGGCATAGAAGAAATTCCATTGCTTCTCTCTAGTCATGCACAAATGGAGGGCATCATATGGAATTGTTTCAAAAATAGAATGGGAGTTTCTGCTGGTATAGTAATGGGTTTTGACCTGAATGTTTTGCTCAAGCCAGTAGATGGGCTAGATTTCTTAACTGAACCATTTACAAAAGAGGAAATGGATGATACTGTCAAGCAAATGCCCACTGATAAGGCCCCTGGCCCAGATGGTTTTAATGGGTTATTCTTCAAGAAATGTTGGCACATTATTTGTCAGGATTTTTATGAGCTAGCTGAAGCTTTCCACAATGGTACTGCAAACCTGGAGAATATAAATGGCTCTTTCATTACACTCATCCCCAAAAAATTGGCCCCTGAAGGTGTTGGAGATTATAGGCCAATCTCTTTGACTGGGATGGGCCTCAAATTCCTGTCCAAAATGGCTGCTAACAGGTTTCAGAGGATCATTATGGAATGTATACATAAGAATCAATATGGTTTTATTAAAAGTAGGACAATTCAGGATTGTATTGGCTGGACACTTGAATATCTGCACCAATGCCATCAGTCAAAGAGACCTATTGTTATTCTTAAATTGGATTTTGAGAAAGCCTTTGACTCCATTGAGCATGAAGCTATTCTGTTAATTCTCAAGCACAAGGGATTTAATCAAAAATGGATTTCTTGGGTCAAGCAACTGCTATCAACTGGAACTTCATCTGTCCTTTTAAATGGAGTACCTGGTAGACAATTCCTTTGTAAAAAGGGAGTTAGGCAAGGAGACTGCCTTTCACCCTTGCTTTTTGTAATTGCTGCTAACCTCTTGCAATCAGTAGTAAATGATATGTTCAAAAGGGGAATCTTAAAGCTGCCAATCCCATGCCATGACCAAGATTATCCTATAGTTCAGTATGCTGATGATACCCTAATCATTCTACCAGCAGACAAAGCTCAAATTTTGGCTCTCAAGGACATGCTACATGTGTTCTCCACCTCTACAGGGCTAGTGGTGAACTACCACAAATCTTCCATGGTTCCCATTAATGTGGAGGAGAACACTACCACCAGTTTGGCTGCAGCCTTTGGTTGTCAGGTTGGCAAGATGCCCTTCACATATCTTGGGCTACCTGTGGGTACTACCAGACCAAAAATGGTGGATTTTATGCCCCTTGTGGATTGCATGGAGAGAAGAATGTCAGCTAGTTCTTCTTTCTTAAACCAGGGGGAAAGGCTACAGTTCTTAAACTCTGCATTGTCTTCCATGCCCATATTCTATCTTGGCAGCCTCCTTGTTCCTGCAGGGATATTAAAGCAATTGGAGAGAATACAAAGGCAATGCTTGTGGAGAAAACATAGAGATGATCCCTCACCATCCCTGGCAGCCTGGGACCTAATTTGTAGGCCCAAAAACAAAGGAGGGCTGGGCATTTTAAATCTGGGTGTGCAAAATATGGCTCTCTTGCTAAAACATCTGCACAAATTCCTGAACAGGTTGGACTTGCCATGGGTTTCACTTATATGGGATACATATTACCACTGTTCTGTACCACAGGGGACTGACAGTTGTGGTTCCTATTGGTGGAAGGATATATGTAAATTGCTGGATCATTTTAGGTGCACAACTTGGGTTCAGATCAACTCTGGGACTTCAGCTTTATTTTGGTCTGATAAGTGGAAGATAGATGAAACATCAATCACCTTGCAAACCAGATTTCCAAGGCTCTTTTCATATGTCAAAGATCCATGGATTACTATCTCTGAGGCTTTCCATTCACAGAGTCTCACAGAGTTGTTCCATTTACCTTTGTCTGCACAGGCTTACCAGGAGTATATGACTGTGCAAAACATGATGGCCAATTGTAATAGGGAAGTGGAAGCAAATGACATCTGGTTCTGGCAGGGATCCAGCCAACCTTTTAAGCCCAAGCTGTTCTACTCATTTGTGCATTCCCAAATGTCTTTCAATCCTCTCCTTTTATGGATTTGGAGATCTTCCTGCACAATGAAAATCAAGGTGTTTGCTTGGATGTTAATCATGGATAGATTGAATACCAAAGATATGGTTGAAAGAAGGCACTGGCATCTGGAGGATGGGGTAAACTGTGTTCTCTGTCCTTTGGGGACACGTGAGACCAGAAACCACTTATTCTTTGAGTGTAATTTCAGTGTGAGAATATGGAATTACCTTCAAATATTATGGCCACCTGGAGAGGATATGTCCACAATTGTCATGCAAGCTAAGCAAGACTTTGCTAAACCTTTCTTTACTGAGGTTGTCTTTGTTGCTTGCTGGAATATTTGGATAATGAGAAATGCTAGAGTCTTCAGGCATGAGAGGCAAAGCTTTAATAGATGGAGATGTGCCTTCATCCATGATATTACACTCATGCAACATAGAATCAAGCAAAGATATAAGGAGGAGCTGCTTAGATGGATCTCCTTCTTGCCTCCTTGAGGTTTTGTAATCTAGTCTCTTAGTGTAGTCTTTTTTCTTCCTGTATAGATTACCTCTTGTAATCCATGTATTGTATTGTCCCTTGCTTTATTAATAAATTCTGAATGCTGTGGGGGGGGTTTTCCCTACAGTTACCAGTCAAAAAACATAGTTCTGCTGGGGCCTCAGCACAACACACCCTTGAAAATAAACTAATAAGCAACTAGTCCGCTTGACACTGCACTAGAACCAGCATGAGCGATGACACTGCCACCTACTTGGAGTCCGAGTCCACGTCCTCGACTTCGTCCTCGTCCCTCTTCCTCTTCCTCTTTGCCGACGCTTCTTTGCTTGAACCGGACTGAGCTCTGCTTCTTCATCCAACCCTTGTAGATATTTAAACAAAGGTAGGCATCCATTGCTGCGTACAGGATGTGATCTTCATCTAATGTCTTCGACTCCCATGCATGATGAAACTCGTGATGAGGTTTCTTCAGTTTAGCGTATGAAGGATCAATCATGGCTGCTGCCAGGTTCAGCATTGAAGGTTGAGAGGAGGACACCAGGCTTGCCTTCTGGAGATCGAAGGGCTGGCCTACAACGATACCTATCCGACGCAGGATGTCACTATCGTTCTTAAAGCCTACAGTAACGAATTTCACTCTTTTGTCCTTGAGGAAGTTCTTAAAATCCTGGCACTCAACGTCGGCATGGCATATGTGGTACCAAGTAAACGTTATGTACACAAACCTGGATCATGGCGGGCTTCTTCCTCTCTTCGTCCTTTAGATCCTTCTCTCGTCCCAGGACTGTGGTGTACTTGACATCTAGCCCAGCGACCCACTCATCCATTGAACTGTTGAACATGTGTAGGAAGCGAACAAGCCATGCTTTCACCGTCTCGGATCCACGTGTGTAGATGACGATGAACTGATCGCCGGTGATGGCTCTAACCTGGTACTCAGCAGCGACCATGGAGATTTGGGAGGCCATGGATTTTGGAGGAGGGTTAGGAGAAGTTGAACTGTTGTACCCCACAAAAAAAACTAGGAGCGAACTAATGTGAAAGGACAGGACGACTGGGAGCGAACTATTGTAAGGTAGAAGACGGGGATGAGTAGGGCGTGTGAACGGCGTGGGGTTGCTGGCTTGCCCGGTGGATAAACGGCTGCAAGACCCCAAAGAGTTCTCGAGAACTATGCGGGACCCACTAGATGTCATGTCTACTAGACCCATATCATAGGCCTGACGGTATAGCTTCTGCCTATTCGCACGCCATGTCGGCACGTGGATGTAACTTCACTTAATTCCGTCAAACGTCGCACCTCCCACGACCTTCGCCTCCCTCGCGTGGGCGCGCCCTTGGAGACTTCGACCGGCTATAGATGAGCATTTTTTTGCCTTTTTTTTAGACAAGCAATTTTTTTGCCTACTCCGCATGCATGATACTCCCTCTGGTCCTTTTTACTCCCGTCAACCGTTTGCAAAGTGTTTGACCAAATTTATACTTTTTTTGAACACCACCTTATATTAATTAACAAGCCACACCAGTACACTCATTCGATACAATATTCACCACATAGGGCGGTACGTTATTTACAAGAATACCATCTAATCTATTGTCAAAGCTATACTTAGCGATTAAGTGTGCCAGCTTATTGGCCGAACGGATAATCTTTGACAATTGAAGATTGTTGATCAACTTCGAGATGCTCAACACTTTCATCTTCAGGTCTTAACAACTTCGAGATTCTCAACGCTTTCATCTTCAGGTCACGCATAGCAGACCTGTCAACGCTTTGACATGCATCAATGAAATCCCACGACCAAATTTATACTAAAAATATCAATATCTACAATACTCCCAAAACAGTTAGGCGCGGTGCATTAACTTCTACCTCGTCTCTTGTTTCTTGACATATCAACCAATAGGAGATGTGGGTGTGCATGCTTCTAATGACTTGAGACTACCAAACACGACATGCAGTGGTTAGTTCATTGCATGCAATGCTATTAATTAGCAAATAAACATTAAGATCTCTCCCTTTCCCCTCCTCCTTGGTCATAGTGCACAATCTATGATGACTTTCTCACCTAGACGGAGGGAGTACTGATTATAATGAGTATAAGAACTATGTTTTATAATGAGTGTAAAAATATTGATTTGACATTGTGAATGTTGACACATTGTGGAATAGTTTTTGAAGTCTGCAAAAGTACTCAACTAGTGTTGTCGTTCTCCACAAAAAAATGTGTTTACTAATGCATGCATGAACACTAGTTACTCTAACCCCCCTCTCTTCTTTAATTCTTTGCTACATCAGCATGTTTGCTATTCCCGTGTGCATGATACCAGCTAAGATACCACCATTATGGCCAGCCTTAATCATCGCATGCAATAATTTAGTGCACCTTGAAATATGAACATGTGTGGGGCGTGTTTGTTTTTAATGACTTGAGACTATACCTAGCCCGACATGTAAGATGACTTATTATGCACCGTTACCCATACCTGCAGGAAGCCCGTTCGTCTCCAAATCTTTTCCTCTCCATGTCTGGAAACAATATGCCTGCCAAACTCTCCTTCTCCCTCCAGCGGTACCACCTCTCCACCCCCTGTGAAAAAATCTGCATGCATGACTCTCCTTCCACCACGCTCGTCCAATCCGTTGTGACCAGCAATATTTCCACCCCTTCGCTCCCCCGTAATTTACTCCAACAAATATGCCCACGTAGCTGTTACTTAACTGCAGGTGCATTCGGTCACGGACATATGGGCCCAACAGGGGTGTGGCCCACATGTCAGTGACGCAACTGGACCTGCAGTTAAGTCAGTGCAGCTCAGTCCATATCTTACGTAGGTGTGCCATTGCTCGCTATAAATACTGCGCCTCCCACGACATCGCTATCTCCTCCCCCTCCCTCTCACATCGACCACCATGGCATCGCCCCTCCCAAGCCCTAGGAGCCCCTCGCTGCACCGCGCGGACGGTCACGCATCGCCGTTCTGTTCCTCGCCGCCACTAGTCGAGGAGGACGCATCGGTGTTCCGCTCCTCGCCGCTACGCGACGCGTCGCCGTTCCGTTCCTCGCCACAACTAGTCGAGGAGGACACGTCGGTGTTCCGCTCCTCGCCGCGACGCGATGCGTCTCCATTCCGTTCCTCGCCGCCACTAGTCGAGGAGGACGTGTCGGAGTTCCGCTCCTTGCTGCGACGCGTCGAGGTGGACGCGTCAGTGTTCCCAATCTCGCCAGCACGCGCGCCGGAGGACACGTCGGCTCCCTGCTACGAGGAGAACGCCGCGCTGCCCGCCGAGCCCCCCAGCCTTGAGGAGCTTTGGAAAGAAATGGATGTGGCCTTGTGGGAGGCTTTGCCTCCAGCAGAGCGCGCCAAAATAGAGGCGGAGAAGAAAGCCGAGGAAGAGAAGCGCATCGTGGAACAAGCTGCCTGGGAGGCCTATGTCGCGTCCGAGAGAGTCAGGCAATTGTCTCTTTGGTAGAAGGCTCGTGCGAGCGCTGTGAGTGTGGCGGAGGACGCCCGTGCCGACGCCCTGAGTGCAGTCGGGCCCAAGCACCTCATCTACGCTTGGCGGTACGTGGACCGGGTGCACGCTTCCAGCAAGGAGGAGTACCTGTTGGCGCTGGATCACCACACCGGTGAGATCGCGCTCGCCCGCCGGCAAGCCGCCAATCAGCACCTCGCGAGTTCCGAGGCTGAGGAAGTCGGCGCGCTGGGAAATGGCCGCGCACCAGGGCACTCGTGGCGCGCCGCAAGCGCTCCTGTGAGCGTCGTGGCTTTTAGGAGGAGTATAATTTTTGTTTCGTAAGGCGATCTCATTAGTTTTGGGACGCAAGTGATAAATCCCGAACGTTCAGGAATTTTTAGCGTCCTTAATTAAGTATGTAAAAGGGAACGTTTGGAAACCTTGTGTATTCGTACGCATTTTGCAAGTACGTGCATATAACACAGACTTTACTATATACTATCGCACTACACGTCTCTCTCGATATATGCTTGCAGACTGTGCTACTCCCTCTGTCCAGGTCAATAAGTTATCTTCGGTTGTGCACCGTGACCAAGAAGAAGGGAAGACTTATACACCTAGACGGAGGGACTACTACTATTACTTATGTACGTGCAAATGCACGTTTTAACATTACGATGCGGTTTTTGTAAAAGTAGAAAAACAACACTAGTCAAGCTTGTGAAATGATTCAGTGCAAAACAAGTGCAAAAATGCTTTGCTTGATTGTTTACTTTTAGCTTCCTTCTCTGTGGTTATTTCTCTATCGTACTTTGTACGGAGTATCTCACTGGATGGAAAGGCATGCAAATTCCCAAACCGCTTCCTACACCCTGTATCGAATTTTTTGCCTAACAGGTTGTGCCGTGCAATTGGAATTCCAACTTGAGTACTACTAGTAGGAGTACCAGGGGCCAGTTCTTTTAGGCTCCTAGATAAGTAATCCCATAACTACTACCTCCGTCCTAGTTTATTGGTCCCCATTGTAATCTATGTCAAATTTTTGGTCAAAATTTAGCACAAATTACAATGGTGAGGAATAAAGCAGTTAAAGCTTTGGTAAAAATTTAGCACAAATTACAATGGTGAGGAATAAACCAGGACATAATAATTGTTTAGATGCCCAAATAAATGAGTGAGGCGCCTTATTGTTACTCTCCACTGTGACTAGTCTTGTGGGAAAAGTTGGGGAAGCCGCCAAAAGAACTGGCCCTACGAGTAGTAGCTAGGGATCGAGTGTGCGAGATGAACCGGAGAAAGTAAATGCAGAGAGATGAAATGCAAAAAAGACGGAGGGATGTGATGGTTGCTTGTCCGTTTATTTTACCAGGCCACTTATTACTGGGAGTGGTTGGGTTTTGTGATATGACGACTTTACTGCCGTGCCACAAGCGGGGTGAGAGGTGAGACTCCCGTGCAGCGCCGCCCTCTACACTAGTCCTACTACTCCCTCCATCCATTTTTACAGGTCCTAACTTGTCAATCTCTCATACCAAGGCATGTCCGCAAAAAGAGGAACTGATTTTGGGACTAGTATCTAGATCCCGTGTAATCTTGCATGCAGCCTCCTTTGAATGCCTAGCTGCTGGCCTCCCTTCCTTTAATCCCTCGCATGCAAATTACTCTCCTCCCTTTTCTACATGCATGCCCAACCATAATTCCTCAAATCATGCATGCCTTGGCTGAAATATAAAGCTCGCTCCTCCTTTGAAAATATGGTGGTGCTATCCATGCATGCAAATCAATGCGACGACCAGAGCATTTTCACGATGAAGGGACCACGCATGACTTGCAAGAGAAAATTAGGATGGAGATGCCTCGGTTAGTTCATTTGGATAGGTTTCTTCAGATATTATTTCATCTCTAGAGCTCACAAACATCCGGGTGAAATAGATAAAAAGTATCTTTTGCTAACAAAAGCGTTCAAGTGTTCAACCTGCATCCAAAACTTGTGAAGAAATAACCCTTATTGTGCTTTGCAGGAAATGATCTTCAAGAATTAGTTTTTGAGTATCCATTGTTATACATGTTGGCTACACATGACATGGCACTTTCTTGTAGCCAACAGTTGGCTATTCTATTTAAGTATTAACCATGCCCTTATACACCTAGACGGAGGGATTAAATCAGGATGACTTGGGAGGGGGCAGAGGATATGTAAGAAATGGTTCATCATAAGTCTTTCACCAGTACTGTAGTAAAAATTCATACATGGAAGATTCTAGACTAAACCATAAATGGATACACTTTTATTCATGCGCGATACTCCAATAGAGCAAGATCATGCATGGAAGTGTCTACATGCTTAGACAGCGGATTAAATTGAGCGAAGACTAATGATCAACATTTAACTTGATAATGCAGATGTCCAGGTGAACCTCCTTGGAGTCCCCGTGCACATTGTTAGGGTTCAAATAACACCGTGCCCTTTCCATGTCCACATCGGCGGATAAGTCCCAGCTCGGCAGAGTCCAAGTATGCTTGTCGTAGCCAGTGTCACCGCCCACGTACCTCCGGGGGTAGTAATAGTGAGCACACACTCGTACATCGGCCTCGTGTCAGCGTCAGCGTCAGCGGCGTCGCCCCTGACACACACTACAGAGATGTGGCGGCGGCCTGCGCGAGCCTCGCCGGTGGCCTCGATCAAGAGGAAGACGCCGCCGTCCTCCTCCGAGACTAGCAGGCGGCGCTGATCCTCCAGCGACTAAAGCACGGTTAACGGGTAGCACGTCTCGTACTTGATGTTCTCCGCCAAGGGCCAGCAGTGATTGCCGCGCGCATCCGTGAGGTGATGCACCATGTCCGCCGGCGAGCCACAAAACGGCACCGAGCACTCATAGAAGTAGACGAAGGGCTCCTTGGAGGCATCGACCAGGCCGTCCATGAAACTGGAGTGGCTGTAGGGGACGTTCCACCAGTTAAATATATGAGCAAGTTACTACAATACTTACTACAAAATAAATCATGACGGCTATAATAGAGATTAAACTAATCATGCGGACTAGCATAGTAGATGAACAGATCGAATCTAGGACACAGACTAAAAACATGAATTCTACCATGATTTCAAACAGGAAGGGCAGAAACACATACAGTGCAACGGGAGCAGCACCATTGGCATTGAGGTTGTCGCCCATGTCGTTGAGGAAGAGGTTGCCGAGGTCGGGAAGAAGTCGTCGTCGGTGAAGTCGTCGCTGCTAGCAGTCGCGAGAGTGCGCTGCCCAAAATTTCAACAGCGCCCGCCGAATGGAGCGCAGGAGGGAGTGGTTGTAGCGGACGTTGCAGCCGCCGAATGGAGCGCAAGAGTAGCCCACGAAGCAGTAGATGGTGCTCCTCCCTAGTCTCTATTCTTATCTCTATCTCTACTACTCTTCTTTGTTTTTTATAATATACTGGTTGTAGTTGTCAAATCGAATAGTACTGCGTCGTCCACTACGCCGTCCACCGAAGAGTGAAATGCATTGATCAGGGAGTTGTTTATTTTGACAAAGGATGTGGGGGTCATCTCATGTGTAAGACTAGCCACAATGGGTAGTAACATAGAGTAGTAACATGGACATGTTACTACTCTATGTTACTACCTCTATAGTGGGGAGTAACATATGTGTGGTAACATGCAACACTTTATTTATTAGGCTATAGACTCATCTTACCTTGATATGTGTGATGTTACTCATACTAGTAGTAACTAGCTATGTTACCACATGCCTCTCTTTCTTCATTTATTGATTGCCACATCATCTATTTTATCTAGATATGTGTGATGTTACGACCTATGTTACTCCCATTGTGGGTAGTCTAACGGATATCGATAGGTTTCTTCGGATATTATTTCTTCTCTAGAGCTCACAAACATCCGGGTGAAATAGATAAAAAGGTATCTTTTGCAAACAAAAGCGTTCAACTCTTCAACCTTCATCCAAAACTTGTGAAGAAATACCACTTATTGTGCTTTGCAAGAAATGATCTTTAAGAATTAGTTTTTGAGTATCGATTGTTATACATGTTGGCTACAAATAACATGTCATTTTCTTATGATCAACAGTTGGCTATACTATTAAGTAATATTAATCATGCCCTTATACACCTAGACGGAGGGATTAAATCAGGATGACTTGCAGGCGGGCAGAGGAGATGTAAGAAATGGTTCATCGTAAGTCTTTCACCAGTACAGTAGTAAAAATTCATACATGGAAGATTCTAGACTAAACCATAAACGGATACACTTTTATTCATGTGCGATACTCCAATAGAGCAAGATCCTGCATGGAAGTCTCCACATGCTTAGACAGCGGATTACATTGAGCGAAGACTAATGATCAACATTTAACTTGATAATGCGTATGTCCAGGTGAACCTCCTTGGAGTCCCCGTGCACCGCATGGGCGGGTAAAGGATGCCATGGGTTTTCCAAGTCCACATTGGCGGGATAGTCCCAGCTCCTCAGAGTCCAAGTCAGTTCGATGAGGCCGGTGTCGTCGCCCACGCGACGCCGAGGGGAAGTGACACTGACCACGCACCCGTATATCGGCCTCGTGTCAGTGTCAGCGTCAGCGGCGTCGCCCCTGACACACATTACAGAGACGGGGCGGCGGCCTGCGCAGGCCTCGCTGGTGCCCACGATCAAGAGGAAGACGCTGCCGTCCTCGTCTGTCAGAGTAATGGACTACGGGTAGGCTCACCCGAGCCCCTGAACCTTTCAAGACATCAGGGCAGGCTGCGCCCCTTGAGACCCCAAGACGAAGATCCGCCTTCTGAGAGTCGGCGGCAAGGCCGCCGACTGCCCCTCACGGCCGAGTCCCGGGGACGACTTCGAGAGAGCCGACTCTTAACTGACAGCTTCTAGAGAAGTCGGCCACGAGGAGTCCGCCCGCGACTCCAACCACCCCTGCCTTCGTAAGGAAGGACGGGACGGGGTGTGGCCATAGTGCGGCCCACTCTCGCCCCCTTTACTAAGGGCAGGCGTGGCCACAGTGCGTCGTACCAACGGAGATCTCCGTCCGGCGCGGCACTGTTGCCATGCCAGCCTTGACATCAGCCCCAGTGGGCGGAACCCTGTGCCCACGACGGCCTGTCTGTATGACCCAGAGACGGCGGGTCCCACTAGTCAGCGGGAGTCCAGAAGACGGCTGGGACCCGCGCCCAGCCGAATTACCATTGTACCCCCGGGGGTAGGCCTATATAAACCCCCCGGGGCACCCATGCAAAGGGTTGGAATCCATTAGCACTAGACCAGATCATATAGGAAGGGGAGAGCTAGCCTTGCCTTCTCCTACCTCCAGGAAACAGCTCAAGGAGCAACTTTGTACACACTTTGCCATAGTGAACATGCGGAGACCCCGTAGAGCAGCAGTAGGGGTGTTATCTCCACGGAGAGCCCTGAAGCTGGGTAAGATTCGCCGGCGTGCATGTCTTCGCCTTATCCCGTTTCCAGGAACCGGCGATGTTCTACTCACCCCCACCATGATAAGCCATCCCTTGGCATATGTTGCACCCAACCCCCGACATCGTCCGAGACTAGCAGGCGGCGGTGATCCTCCAGCGACTCCGGCATGGTGAACGGGTAGCACGTCTCGTACTTGATGTTCTCCGCCAAGGGCCAGCAGTGACCGCTGCACGCATCCGTGAGGTGATGCACCATGTCCGCCGGCGAGCCACAAAACGGCATCGGGTACTCATAGCAGTGGACAAAGGGCCTATTATCAGGTTTTTGGATTGTTGGAAATATGATCAAATTACTATGATATTTAATCCGAATAAATAGGAAATAGATCATGACCGCATTGACAGAGATTAAACTAATCATGCGAACTAGCATAACAGATGAACAGATCACATACTAGAAACATGGATTCTACCACGATCTCGAACAGGAAGGACAGAATCACATACGATGCAGCGGGAGCAGCACCGCCGGCGCTGACGTTGTCACCCATGTCGTCGAGGATGAGGTTGCCGAGGTCGGGGAAGAAGTCATCGTTCGCAAATTCGTCGTTGCCAGCAATCGCGCGAGTGCGCTCCCCAAAAACTTGATCGCCCCTCTCCCGTACAGGATCACGAGAGGCGGGGTTCCGGAGGCCTGCTGTCCCTTCTCCCGGTGCACACCGAAAGGAGGGATGGAGAAGACTTGCTTGGCGGCGCAATGATCTGGAACGGTGGTGAGAAACTATATAGTGTTGGCCGGGTAGGTCGTGGGAGTATAGCTCTGTCCTCGGCTCGGCTCAATCCCGCAACCCGCGACGCGTCGTGACGAGGCATGGCATGGCGAGGCGAGCGAGGAGGAGGAGCGCCCATGTAGGTCTCCTCTTCTCATGCTCATACAAGTGGTAGAAGAGCTCACCTTATAAAGGCCTACTAGAAAAATTCCAACATCGACCAGGCCGTCCATGAAACGGGAGTGGCTATAGGGGACGTTGCACCAGTTGAATATATGAGCAACTTACTACGAGATTTAATCCGAATAAGGACAAAATAAATCATGATGGCTATAACAGAGATGAAACTAATAATGTGGACTAGCATAGTAGTAGGATACAGACTAGATACATGAATTCTACCACGATTTCGAACAGGAAGGACAGAAACACATACGGTGCAACGGGAGCAGCACCGTTGGCGTTGAGGTTGTCGCCCATGTCCAAACACCACATAGACACGGTCTTTTAGCACGGTTCATAGTCGTTCCATGCTCGGGCATTGAAGTTTGTAACTATTTTAGATTATAATATACTACTCCTCCGGTGCTAGTAGTGGAGCAGTGTCCTACTCTACTACTCTACTCAAGCAAGTTAGGGCATAGCACTCTAGGGAGTACCAGTACTGTGATCACTCAAGCAAGTTGTCTGGCATCGACATGACCCTACGCTGCTGGTATGTGTCTCGTAAGTCAAGCGGCATGCTGTAGTCATCATCATCTGTCCACTTCCCGCAGCACATATTCGCTTCTCCATCTTTGTCCGCACATAATCTCGTCCAATCTTCCATCCCCGCTAAGGCGCCTCCCCCCCCTCGTCTGAAACCCAAGGACTAACAATGGCAGAACCGAGCAGCGTCCGCCGAAAGAGTGGCTGGAATTCGCTCCCCACAGAGGTAATCAAGCTCATTGTTTCGCGTGTGGACAATCTCAGTACCATGCCGCTAGCCTTGTGCTCGTCGGGGCTGTACCGTTTACTCAAAGCCCGCAGGCCAGAGCTTTTTAAGCCAGCTCCTTGCTTGCTGATGCCGCCTGATCTTCAAAAAAGGCGTGTCACGTAGCATAACGATCGTAGGGTGGCAAGCATCAACCCCCTTGACTGTGATCCGATCCCCGTCAGCCTCAACTACATTAACAGTATGTACTGGGTCGGCATGAACACGTCTTGGATGGTGCTCGTCGACGGTCACGACAACTGGATGCTCGTGGAGGTCTACACCCGGCGATTGATCCCCCTTCCTTCGATTAACACTGCACTGCTTTCGCGCCACGACCCAGACTACTCGGAATCTTACAGTAGCCAACATGATACCATGTTTGATTTGTTCAAGGTTGTAATCTGCCAAGTGCCCACAAGACCTGCGAATTATAAAGACTACAGGCTAATTGTGTTCTTCAACCACAGTCTCGCCTATCGGACTGGTCACTGCGGTAAGTGGATAAATCTGCACATCCATCGCAGGATCATACATCCTCCATGGTTCTCTGATGCCATTGAACACAAGGGCTCCATTTACGCTGTCGACTCCTTCTATGGCTGGACGTATTGCTGGCCTACTCCAGTCATCGCTACAAATGGTTGTTACAGTCAACATTTGCTAAAAAAATATTCATGCTCATAACATGCTGTTCTTAAGATTAACTAAACCAAGAGGCCTTTTTTATTTGACTCCAACTTGATATGATGTTGTAGGCCGCCTGGTGTCCCTACCCTTCCTAATCGCAGAACCTTTCAAAGAAAAGCGGCATGGCAGTTGCAGGTGCTTCCTGGCTCGATCAGACAACGGCGAAAGATTGATGATCGTTCGCACGTACCGGACATGTTGTTTTGCGGAATACAATCGCAGTCACTGCAAGGTCTTTGAGCAGGATCCCAGCTTCTCCGGGCCTTCAGGAATTTTTGACTGGAGGCTGGTAAGTAGCCTTGGTACACGCTCTATGTTTGTTGGACTGAATTATTCGATTAACCAGGAGATAACCGACGGCAAGGATCATGATGGTAGCGTGGTTTCGTTCATCGGGCAAAACTGTGTGTACACAGCGTACCATGCGTCTCTGCATGCCCATACCCTGATATGTGCCTCCACGCTCTGCAGCCCAAAGTAGGAGAGAGGGTCGCAAGTATCAGACTTTGACCTGCTGGCTGGAGTTTCCCCCGTCAGGCACCAATCTGGTTGAAGTCGTCAACCAATCTCCACATCTTGATAAATAGTAACGTCTAACTGAGCCAGTTAGTTAGATGCGTACACTTGGTGTAGTAGGATCTTTATTTAGTTTGATGCATACACTTGTTCTTTTTTGGTAGCCCTTTTGTAATGATGGCTGATGTTTGGTTTGGAAGAGAGAGTTGCGTCTTCACTCTTCTGGCCTGCTTACTGCTTCTATTGCACCCCCAGCCCTGGTTGCTGCTGCTGCTGTTTTCAATATACAAGTAGTAGTATATTTCGTCTGTTGGTTGGGTAAATGTGTTGTTAGAACGACAAACACAATGTTTTGGAAGTCATTGCATGATTCGATCCTTTAGTGCCCCGTACCGTACGTAGCGCATACTATTTATCGTACGGAACACTTTTTTTTAAACTCGGAACACATTTTCCACTTGTTGATAACATGCAGCCCACTGATGAAGGCCCAATAGAGAAGCTCATAATTAACTGGAAGGGAGGCTCTCACATGAATCCGGCCCAGGTACATGCTCATGGTCCCCTAAACATAAATAAGTAAATAAATAAATAAATAAAGCTAAATGCTCATGCACCAGTTCTTTGGGAAAATAGGTAGCCCAGTATTTCTTTTTGAATAACACCCAAGCTAGGCCTATTTGTTTTCTCCGAATTACTGGGCTGCAAATCTTTCAAGACGAGGAGGGATGCATTACGGCCTGGCTTAAGAGTATGGTCAATGTTTGTTGAAAGTAATATCAAAAGGGGTTGAAAATTCCAAAAAAATTATAGCAAATGGGGTATAAGTTTCTTTTTTTGTTTTTGTTCTTCACTGATATCTTATACGTATTTCATTGGATTTAACATGACATAGTACTAATTTATTTTTAAATTTGTTTTAGTATGGCTATTAATTTTTGGATTAAGAATATTTTGTTCCCCAGCAAAAATTTGCGAATTTTCAAAAATTTCCCACATATTCAGTTAATTTTTTGACCGTGGTACTGACTAGAAAATGGCCAGCAATTCTAGAAATGGAAAATGGGCTGCAATAAATTCCATATGAATTAGAAAATGAGTAAAAATTATAAAAATAATAGGAAATGGGTTGTACACGCCATGGATTTCGAGGCTGACTTGTTTACGCAAGGCTTTGCCAATGAACACACGATTCTAGCAGCAGTTAGTGTTGGATGTCGATCCAACGGCCGACGTGCTTCTTTAATCTCTGATCTTCCTGCTCCAGCCGCCTAAACTAGCGCCGGCGGGACTGCCTGCTCCCTCCTCTTATGGCCCGCTGTGATGTCGCGCAGGCTTCCCCGGCCCACCCTACTCCCTCCGCTGGCCTGGCCGCACCCAATCAACTGCCTCCTTATTACGCGAAAAAAATGATTCCTCCCACTGACATCTCGGGCGCACCGGTTGGGAGGCTGACCTGTGGGCCTACTAAGTTGACTCATACGCAGGGCTTGTCAACTTAGTCAACAAATGATTCTAGCAGCAGTAACCGTTGGATTTGAATCGAACGGTCCTGTTGCTTCTTCAATCGCTGCTCTTCTTGCACCAGCCACCCAAACCAGCGCCGGGGAGACCGCCTGTTCCTTCCTCCAGTGGCCGGCTGTGCTACCGATGAGGCCTCATCGCCCCCTACTACTCCCACCGCTAGCCAGGCCCTGCGGCGACGGCAGCCTCACACCGCAGCCGAATCAGTGAAGCCTCATACTCCTCTCCACGTGGGCATCCACTGCCGCGTCTTCCCCGGCTCCACGTCATCCCCTTCCTAGGCCTCGCCGTCGTCCACCGCCTTGGTGCTCTCGGTGCGGCGTGGTCAACGTGGTCAACGACATTCCATCGGAAGAGTACTGTACGTGGAGAGGCTGACAGTTGGGTCCACGGCCACAGCCTAGTTTTTTTGTGATTTGCCAAGTAAGTCGCTTTGTCAGGCCTGTTGGGCTGCAAATCTTTCAAAACGAGGAGAGCTTTCATTCAGCTGGCCGAGAAAATGGCCCATCAGTAATGAGAAATGGGTTGTACATTTTTAAAACACATCAAACTGGCAATTAGTTTCAAATATCTTTTTTTCATTTCGAGATTTGAAATTACATTAATTTTTATGCGTGGAGAATTCGTTGGATTTTATATTGACATACATTTATTTTTAAAATCAGTTTGAATGTGAGTCAAAACTTTGGGATTAAAAGCAGTTCGGACCGCACTGAAATATGCAAAATTTCATATAATTTTTTAACCGTGGCCACAATATGGGCTGTAATACTAACAAAAAGAATATGGGCTCCAAAAAAAACCTTAATAATTAGCAAATGGGCTGTAAATTATTAGAAATAATGGCAGATGGGCTGTATGCTGTTTTCCACAGATTTGAGGCTTTCCTAAAAAAAAGGTTGACGCACAAGTAGTGACTGTTGGATGGCCATCCAACGGCCGTCGTGCTTCTTCAATCTCTGCTCTTCCTGCTCCGGCTGCTCAAACAGGCGCCGGCGGGACTGCCTGCTCCCTCCTCCCCGCGGCCGGCTCTGCTGCCGAGCAGGCCTCACCGCCCCACCGTACTCCCATCGTTGGCCTAGCCATCCCTCTACTCACCCACACCTGCTGTTATTCTCAGGCGACAGCAGACGAACCAGTAAACCCTCGTACAGTCGTACTCCCCTCCGCTTGGGAAGCAAATGCCGAGTCTTCCCTGCCTCCATGTCGTTCCCTTCCTAGGCCTCGCCATCGTCCACCGCCCTGGTGCTCTCGGTGCGGCCTGGTCAACGTGGTCAACGACCGACATGCATCTGAAGTGGACTTTACGTGGAGAGGCCGACAGCTGGGTCCACGGCTGGACGCAAGGAAATGCCTCCTTATTACGTGCAAAATAATTATTCCTCTACCTGACATCAGGGACCCACCGAAAGGGCCTCTGTATTTCACGAAAAAAACGTTACTGCCGCTGACAGCTCGGACCCACCAGCTATATCTTGGCACGCAAGGACGTGCCTCCTTATTACGCACGAAAAAATGAATACCCCCTGCTAGCTAGGAACCACCTTGGTGGGAGGCTGACTTGTGGGCCTACTAAGTTGACGGGGACGGATGGCTTTGTCAACTTAGTCAATATGCACGATTCTAGCTCCAGTGACCGTACGATGTTCATCCAACGGCCGTACTACTTCTTCAACCTCCGGTCTTCTTGCTCCAGCCGCCCAAACCAGCGCCGGTCATGCCTCGTGCTCCTGCCTCCCGTGGCCGGCTGCGATGCGGCGGAGGCCTCACCGCCCCCTACTACTCCCACCGCTGGCCAGGCCATCCCTCTACTCACCCACACCCCCTATTATTCTGCGGCGGCGACAGCCTCACACCGTAGCGAACCTGTGAACCCTCGTACTCCTCTACGCATGGGCATCCACTGCCGCGTCTTCCCCCGCTCCGCGTTGTCCCCTTCCTAGGCCTCGCCGTCGTCCACCGCCCTGGTGCTCTCGGTGCGGCGTGGTCAACGTGGTCAAGGAACGGCTTCCATTGGACGTGGACTGTACGTGGAGAGGCTGACAGCTGGGTCCATGGCCGCAGCAAGGAAGTTCCTCCTTACTACGTGCAAAATAATTATTCCTCCACCTGACAGCGGGGACCCACCGGACGGGCCACCGTATTCCACCCCCTGACTGCTGGAACCCACGAGCTACATCTTCGTAGGCAAGGAAGTGCGTGACAGTCAGGACCCACCTGGTTGAAGCGTACGTAGCGTTGTCATTCTGGTCGCTAACGTGTACGTATATATTGGTCGATGTAGAGGCGCACACGTGTCGTAGTAGAGGTGCGCACGTAGCATGTACACGTACATACAGCGGCCAGGGTGCAAGAAAGAAAATACGGCCACGTATGTGTACATACGGGTGGGGTCTCGAACGCCTACTCGCGCATACGTACGGCGAGGGCTCGTGTACATGGCTGGGTCGGAACGAAGAAACAGCATCGTCGTCGTGTTCATGGGGAGGCAACGGAATGCGTCGTGTTCATGGGGAGGCAACGGAATGCGTGGTCGTGTTCATCGGGAGGGCTTGGACGGAACAGGCAATGGAAACGAGGCCTGGCGTACCGCAGAACGGAGGAAACAGCCTTGTGTTCGACCGGCCACGTTCGAAACGGGATCTTGTTTATCAGGAGGGGTCTGGCGTATCGCAAAACGGAGGAAACGGACCTCCTACGATCGAAACGGGGGTCCTGTTGATCGGGACGGGTGTGGCGTACCGCAAAACGGAGGAAACGGACATGTGTTGGAGCACTACGGTCGAAACGGGGGTCCTGTTCATCGGGAGGGGTGTGGCGTACCGCAAAACGGGACTCCACGGGATACTGTTCATCTCCACCGTCGACCTCCTCCAGCCACCACGGGCTCCTGTTCATCCAGCCTCCACGGGCTCCTGTTCATCCAGCCTCCACGGGCTCCTATTCATCCAGCCTCCACCGCGCGCTACTCCATCGACTACTGTTCAACCACCCCTCCACCGTCTACTATTCATCCAGCCCTCCACACCACGAGGTCCTGTTCAACCACCCCTCCACGGGCACCCCTCCCCCGTCTACTGTTCATCCAGCCCTCCACACCACGGGCTCCTGTTCATCCACCCCTCCACGGGCACCCCTCCATCATCTACTGTTCATCTAGCCCTCCACCACACCACGGGGGCCTGTTCATCCATAGGTAACACCACCGCTCACTGTTCATCCAACCCCCCCCCCCCCCCGCAACGCTCACTGTTCATCCCATTGATCGGCTTCAGTTAGCAGCAGTAGCGAAGGAATCGCTCGATCGGGTTTAGTTAACAGCCATCGATCGATCGCTCGGGTTCAGTAACGCGTAGCCTACAGTGCAATCACTCGGGTTCAGTTAGAGCCCAACGCCTCGCTCGGGTTCAGTTAGAGCCAACGCCTCGCACAGACGCGCATACGTGTACGAGAGAAACACGCATCGCTCGGCCCCCGACCTCCCACCATAACCAAGAACTCCCCGAAATTTTCCTCCCCCTCGCTTCTACCATGGTTTTTTCCGTCATGGACGGCCCAAAGAATGTCATGCAGCTGCGTCTCCGGCCCGCCCAGGACGAAAAGCCCATTTTCTGTCATGATTTTTTGTCATAGAAGTAGGAGCCCACCACATCTATGATGATACCGGGTTTTGTCACAATTATCGTCATAGAAGTGTCATATGTATGACATAATTTTTTTTCGTTCGGCCCAAAATGTCACGGATGTGTCTTTTTTTTGTAGTGTTAACCAGCGAGATATGCGCTTCGTCAGATAGCATAGTCCGCTCTAAGACCTTGTTTTCACTCCAGAATTTTACATCACTGTGTCAAATGGTTGATGCACATGAAGAGTAGTTGAATGTACTAACATTGTTGACAAATGTAATACATAACGGAAAAAAGATGGCTTGATATAATTGACATATAAGATGACTCGCTAAGCAGGATGGCATTGCAAAATTCACATATATGATGCCTCGCTAAACAAGATGGGGTTTTGCCCTACTGTGTATAGTCAAAATAATAATAATTCACGTGAACAATGAATAAACTAAACAGATGGCATTCACACAAAGCATGTCTAAACTAAGCATATGACATATTTGATGTATAAAGTAAGCAATGCAAGGCACCATATGCATGATATAACCAACATCAGCATGCCAAGTTAGAGCGAAGACCTAAGGGGGTAAATAGGAGTGGTCTTCTCCTTATGAATCCCCCTCAAAACAGATATCTTCCTCTTGATTACAATCCAAAATGGGTGGAGGGGGGCTACCTTTGCACCTACCATGGAGGGTGGCTGCCGAATGTCACCTAGATACTCCAATGTCACCTCAAGTATCCGTGCGTATGATTATACGATATGCATCACCCAATCTCAGATTCATCTGTTCAAACCAACACAAAGTACTTCAAAGAGTGCCCCAAAGTTTCTACCGGAGAGTCAAGACGAAAACGTGTGCCAACCCCTATGCATAAGTTCACAAGGTCACTGAACCCGCAAGTTGATCAGCAAAACATACATCAAGTAGATCACATGAATATCCAATTGTCACCACAGATAACCACATTCAAGACGTACATCAAGTGCTCTGAAATCCTTAAAGACTCAATCCGATAAGATTACTTCAAAGGGAAAACTCAATCCATTACAAGAGAGTAGAGGGGGAGAAACATCATAAGATCCAACTATAATAGCAAAGCTCGCGATACGATCGTGCCAAATCAAGAACACGAGAGAGAGAGAGAGAGATCAAACACATAGCTACTGGTACATACCCTCAGCCCCGAGGGTGAACTACCCCCTCTTCATCATGAAGCACGCTGGGATGATGAAGATGGCCACCGGTGAGGGATCCCCCCTCCGGCAGGGTGCCGGAACAGGGCCCCAATTGGTTTTTGTTGGCTATAGAGGCTTGCGGCGGCGAAACTCCTGATCTATTCTGTTCCCCGATGGTTTTAGGGTATATGGATATATATAGGTGAAAGAAGTACATCAGGGGAGCCACGAGGGGCCCACGAGGGTGGAGGGCGCGCCCGGGGGGGGGGGGGGGGGGCGTGCCCCCTGCCTCGTGTCGTCCTCGTTGCTTCCCTTATGTACACTCCAAGTCTTCTGGATTGCTTCCGTTCCAAAAATAACTCTCCTGAAGGTTTCATTCCGTTTGGACTCCATTTGATATTCCTTTTCTGTGAAACACTGAAACAAGGGAAGAAACGGAAACTGGCACTGGGCTCTGGATTAATAGGTTAGTCCGAAAAATAATATAAAAGTGTAAAATAAAGCCCATAAACATCCAAAACAGAGAATATAATAGCATGGAATAATAAAAAATTATAGATACGTTGGAGACATATCAGACGTCGAGGTGTTGCTGTGGACGACATCGTCTGGGAAGAGGCTCCGACTGGGTGTTGCTGTGGACATCGTCTGGCTGTTTTCATCTATCTCACTGTTGGACGGTTGATATCTGAGGAAGAACTGCCCCGAGGTATGAAGGACATCTTGATGGACGATGTCCGCAAACTCCGAATGGATGCGAAAGAATTCTTGTCTGAGGTCCGCGTCCTGGATTGCCGACAAGCTCGCGGCCCAATCTTTGAGATTATCTGGTAGCAGAAGGTGATGATGGTCCCTTACGATCGCCCGCATGTGATGGAGGGCATAGTAGGCATCCTTCTGACCGCCAGGCGGCTGCTTGACGCAGCAGAACTTCGTATTGTGTGAGAACATGTGCTTGCCGTACTTACGAACTGGCCTGGTGAAGGTGCCTCCAGATTTGGCGTAGCCGGGGAGAACATCATCAAGAACTTTCTTGACATTTGTGTAGTCTATCTTGGAGTTACGGTTCAGGTCGAAATACGTGGCCATGGAATATTTCGGGCTTAAGACAATGAGTGTGCAATGTGTGTCACTGCACAGAACACGGAATGTTAGAAAAAAAAGAATGATCGAAATCTAAGAAATCATTTGTTACGGGGCGGTTAAGGGATGACTTACTCGGGAAAGTAAGCTACAAGGAATTTATCCTTATCTGCGTTTGCCAGAATGACGCCTTCGAGGTGTGAACTCGCAACTTGGCGGTCCCCAGCGTTGCTCAAGTGCTTGGCACGCATGTAGAAGGGGTCGACTATCACGATGTCCGGGGTCTTGTCTCTAATGATCCGCATCTGCATGCTCAGTGAAAACAGCCGAACGAAGGTGTAGTACAGCGGATGAAGGTTAAACATAGCAAAGATGTCATCAAACCACAGGACGATCGTACCCCCGATGTCGCCATCCACAAAGCCCTTGCCCTCTGGCACCTTGGCCACGAAAACCGGGTATGCCACATCCTTCTCTCTGAGACGCCGCTTCTCCAAAGAAAGAACACTGTCGTGCAGACTCCGCATAGCACCGGTTGCAGCATTCAGCATGTTTGGCGGTAGCATCGCCCTACCCGCCACATGCACCCTGCTCGAGATATCCTTAGGTGAAGGTGGCCCGTCCTGAGCACGGATCAAACTCGGTGCCGGCTGGCTCGCACTGGCGCCCTTGTTAGTCTTTCATTTCCGTCCCTTCTTCTTGATCTCCTGTAATGGGACCGAGTTCTGCTCATAGACCGCCTTCTTGAGCGTGTTGGGGCTGATAATATTTCGCACCTCAGCTATCTGAGGCTCGGTGAAGGCGGGAGCTGGAGGCGTGTCCTGAGAACTGAACGCCAGACGACGCCTGTTGCAATTGGATTTCTCCGCCGTACCAGCTAGATCGCGGTCGTCTTGGTTGGGTTCTTGAGAAAGAGGCCCGCAAAACTCGTCAACGTACCCATGTTCGGCAAAGTACTTATCAACTTTGGTAAATGTACCGTCGTCGTTGTCGTCGCCGTCCGGAACCTGTGCCATAGGGCTATCCGGATCCTGTGCCATAGGGATGTCCGGCAAGTCCGGTAGCGTTGCGGCGTTCTTGCCATGGCTTGGCACCGGCACGACTGGCGGTCTTGTCTGTGGGGTGGTGTCCCCCGCCCCCAAACGAATCTGGCTCTTCGGCCAAAGCAGGGACTAGTTTACGCAGGTGCTGAGGGTCATCTCATCTTCTTCGTCGGCCCCAGCGGGTCGAATTGGAGGTAACAGCTCGTCGCAGCCTGGCAGCACCCGAACCACTTCAACCCTATACATTGTGGGTGGCATCGGATTACCGTGGAACATGGGGTTGCCTGGTTGAACGATTCTGCCCTTGGCGACATCGACCAACTCGTCGCCCACGAAGTGCAGAAGAGTGCAAGGAACGTCGGCGTTGCCCTGCGAAAACATGTACAGGGCGTCAGGGATGCCCAGGCAAAGGCAAGGAGATGAAGTCATCTGCCGAGAGGCTTAGTTACCGTGATGCTGTCGAGCTCGGCTAATGTCGAGGCACTGCCAACGGCGGGCGTGCAACTGACGGAGGGGGCGCTTGCTGGTGAGGTGCCGGCCGGCGTACACCCGGGTGCATTAAGCTCCAATGACCGTGCCGGCGCCGGAGACACGAATACCTCCTCTGCCGGAGACACCAATGGCGCCGCCGCCGGAGACACCAATGGCACCGCCTGCGCGCTGTGCGAGTTGCTGGCCGTGAAGCTGGGAACCGGGGGAGGCCCCTGTTGGCCGCCCGCAATCCACGTCGTCAACCCATGAATCAACGTAGGCACCATGGCGTTGAGCGTCGTTCCAAGTTGTTGTTGCACTTGCTCTTGGACAAGGTCCGGAATCCACGCCACTTGTGCCTTGAGTTCTTCAACCTCGCGCGTCTGGCTTTCTGAGCTGGTCTTTTTCTCCTTCCGCACACCAGCGGTATAGTATGACCCCCATTTTGTGGACAAGCCTTTGCCGGCAACACGACCAGCTGACGTCGGCTTAGTGATCTTATCCTTGTTTTTCATTACGTTCAACGCCCTATTTAAAGGGGTGTCGAAAGGGGAGCTCTGAGACGACCCCGCGCTACTAGTTTCATTGTCCTGCGAAAGGAACGTGAACCATTTAGAAATATTGGGGTTAATTAGAGTGCCACCATATGGAGCTAATTACGCGGGGGTGTATTCCTTACCAGAAGAAGCTCAAGCGCCCTGGTCTTCGGATCCGTGGTAAGCTCCTTTGTTACCGGGTCCTCCTTGTACCGGGCCCTGACATAGTTCCTGGTCTGCTTGTCACCGCTATATTTCTCGAAGCGGGGCGGTAGGCCTTGCTCGGCACGCTCCGCGTCCTCCTTGTCCCATATAGGCTCCGCCACTCTGTAACCGTCGGGACCGAGTTTGTGTTCCCCTAAGTTCAACTCCCGCATTTCTTTCCCCCACTGACTTGATTCGGAGGTTGCGGGGCTCTCGCACTTGATCTTGAACTCCTTGTAGTCATCTACGCTCATCAAAGGATATTTTGCCTTGATCTTGTCATAACTATCACCTTTATCAATCATTCTCTTCACCGCGCTTCTCCAAGTAGACAGGGCCGTGCTCATCTTCGTGAGGGCGGCACTGTTCACTTTATTCCCTGAGAGGCGTGTGTTTTCAAATTCGGCGGGGAACTTGTATCGTTGATGCAGCTTCATGAAGAGGAAGTTGTGCAAATTCCCTCGGTCCTTATGCCTAAGGTTCTCGGTGTTGATCGAGATGGTGCTCCGGAGAATGCACCCGACCTGAAGCGAGTACCCCTTGACTATATGTTTGGGCTCCGTTGGATTCCCGTCGGAGTCCTCTTGAGTGAATTCCTCCTTGAGGGTGCGGAGCGCATTCGGGCGCCGGTCCTTCCTTTGCTTCTTTGGTTGGTTGCCATCTGTGTGTGCACCGCCATCATCAGTGGTGGCATCCTCGGCGGCTGCATCAGTGGTGTCATCCCCGACGCCACTTCGGGTTGTGTAATCAGGATCAGTGTCTTCCGCGGCATCCTCATAGCGGTGAGGTTGTTCCTCCATCTCCTGGTACAGCTCCCAGAATTGCTTGTCGCCCGAACCACCGGCCTCATTGTTGTGGGCCATGTTTCGCTCTAAATAGGAAAAAAGTTTGGTCAAAAAGTTGGTTATTGTCAAGGAACAAGATCATGGTCTCATCATTTAGGGTTTGTCGACACCGAGGCACCCTAAAAGCCTAAGCTTTTGTCATTTAGGGTTTGTCGACGCCTGGGCACCCTAAAATCCTAAGCGTACATCATTTAGGTTCTCATCGACACCGAGGCATCCGGGGCAGCCAAGTTAAGTTTTCATCATTTAGGGTTTATCGATGCCGAGGCACCCTAGGTTGGGCCTAATCACTTGGCACTAATCACTTGGCTCTATTGCCACCTATGTTTTAATACAGCAAGAATAAAGGGGCAGTTGATCCTACTTAATTAAGTACTAAGATACCCCGGCCCATGCATTAGTAGCAAGTACCTCATATGTCCGATTTTTAGCAAAGTCGTGCTAAAATTCACGGAAAATTTCAGCATGACCTTTGCTGAAAATAGGACATATGGAGTACCCGAATTTGCCGGAACGGAAGTTAATCGACATTCCGGCAAACTCAAGGGCCTCTCGGGGTACCTGCAAAATCATCACGACACGACGGACGGAGACAAAACACAGCAAACTAGCACCACAATGTGCCTCTACTTTCATATGGATGAAAAGGCCACAGACCATATGGTCCTCTGCTTTCATATGGACAAAAATCAGCTCAACTTACGTGAGCTTCCATTCCAGATCTAATAGGTCACCCAACAAAAAATCATCAATAGTTTTAGCTGAAAAAAATCATGGATTGTTGTTAACTGAAAATATGTGAAAGAAACTGTTGCTGATCATGGATTACTGTTAATTAAAAATAGAGCATCTGACTTGTCTTATCATGTTCACTAAGTCCACAAAAATGAATAGGTTCAGTAATCTTGAAGTACTCAACACTGAACATGGTTCAGAGCTCACTACACTACACTACATCGTGCAATGGTTCAGACCTCACTACACTAGAACAAGCTCACTACACTACACTACACATGCTTAAACTCTAAACATAAACAAACACTAGCAATGCCAGACCAAGACTTTGCTGGAAAGTTCTAAGAAGTATTTATGAGTTTTAGCTTGGTTACACCTCAAAATTCAGTTTAAAATTTGTTCTTCTACTCAAATACAGAGCACTTTTCTGAATATGAATTTACAGTCGAAGCAAATAAACTTGTAGTTGTTGGTTATGGTTGATGTTTAAAATATAGAGTACTTATTACAATCAGCAACATGTATATACATGCTAGCATCTCTAGATGTTGGTCTTATACTTGTTTTTTTAATGCAACTATGCAGGTACCTGTGGCAAGAACCTCTCCACTGAAAGGACATGAGAAAAACAAGTGCTATTTAATTAGGAAAGTAGGACCAAACTACATTCACCTGTCAAATGATGTTCACATTCATCTAGCAATACAAAAAAAACACAGAAATTGCAAGGTCTGGACTGAATGCTTTTGAGTTTATTAAGTACCTTCAGTTCTGAGCTTTAAATGTCAAAAGAGCTTCACAGAATCTTGAATCCTCCAAATCACTCTTAACAGTTCTGCATTGCACAAAGGCAGCAATGAGCCAATGATATCAGTAGCAATAATAGGTGCTGCAGTTATATAACTTATCAAACAGGCCCAACTTAGTTAGCATTCTATCTGCAAAACTGGCCAAAGAAAACAGATGAATTATTCATAAACCCATGGAAGTTTATTGGACCACTGTTCATAAACAAATCATTGGACCATTGTTCATCTGTTTGTTTATCAGTATTTCTAGGTTTACAAACTCCAGCATTCAAGCAAAACAAACATTCAGTAAACCCACATTCAATCAAAACAGGTGTTGACTTAACCTACAACATTCTGTGTAAACACACATTCAAGCAAAATAGACATTCACTTTTTGAACTCCCAGAAAAGGTAGACTCCTGGTATGAACAACTAAACAAATCTTGTTCATTTGAATGGGGTTACACAGATCATGCACACCGGAAAAAAGCTTATCCATGCGGAAACACTGTAACTTTACATGGAAACAAGCAGTGGCATGAACTATATACCCTCTAGTACGAAAAAAGCTTCACTCATTAGTGCAAAAAATGCAATATTATTGCTGGACAAGAATACATTGCACTAATACTGATAGTAGTTCACCATTCCAACAAGAAAAAACACAGAAATTGCAGTACACCGACGGGAATGGAGAGGAAGGGTGGAGAGGGAGGAAGGAGGAAGGAGGAGAGGTACCTGGGCGGGCGCGGCCGGTCGCCGGAGGGGTCGGGGTCGGCGGCGGCGGCGGCGTCGAAGGGATGCCTCGGTTGGTCGTGGGGAGGCCGGCGGCCACGGCGAGGTCGCGGAGGCATCGGCGATGGAGGAGCTGCAGCGGTGGGGGCGTGGGGGCGCCGGCAGATGTGGCGGCGGCTAGGAACCCTAGCTGTCGGGCTCGGGATGGAGGTTGACGTAGGCGGGGCCGCGGGGGAGGGGGACGGCGAGGGCGCGGGCGCGGGCGGAGGGGGGACGGTGAGGGAGGTGGTCGGGTGCGGCGGGGGAAGCGAGCACGGCCGGGGACGGCGAGCACGGGGGAAGTGGTGGGCGGTGGTACGTGGTCAGGGGCGGGTGAGATGAGGCAGGGGAGGGATTAGAGAGAAATGGAGATTGCGGATTTTAGTGAGGGGGAGGCTTAGCAATGGCGCACCACCCAGGGATGCGCCATAAGTACATCCATAGCAATGGCGCACCATCGAGGGGTGCGCCATAAGTAATTTAATCTAGCCCGACTTGTCAGGTTATATACAACCTAACCCTATCTACAACAGACCCCGCCCACTAGCCCGACTGGTCAATACGCAACACACACACTAGGAGGTCCTGGGTTCGATTCCCAGGCTCCCCAATATTTTTTTATGCATTTTAAATCCTGTTTGATATTTATTTGTGTTTAAATATGTTCAAAATTATTTAAATCATAACAGTAATATTTTTTTATAAAAACATTAATAACCCCCCAGGGGTGCGGGGGGCCGGGTGCTCGTCAGCGGCGGTGGAGCGGGAGAGGGTTGGGGTGGGACGTCGGCGGCGGTGGAGCTAGCTAGCGGGGGAGGGTGCGGGTGGGATCGAGATTGAGGTGGAGGGGGAATCGAGATCGAGATGGAGGGGGATCGAGATCAAGTGTCCTCATGAATTCAAAAAGTGCCCATGAAATTAAAAAATATTCGTGATATCAAAAAGTGCCCATGAAATACAATCGAGAAATGAAGACTACGATTTAAATACAATTGATCTTAGCTAGCTATCTGTTCACAATCTTATTGCCCTTCTTTTTCGCAAATGGAGTTCTTCTGTGGAACGAACGTCCTTTAGTTAGGGTGGTCCTGCTTCTTCTTGTGGTGTGTGCTGCTACTTCATCGTCGTCGTCATGTTCGATCTTCGGGTCGCCGTACTTGTCGAAGTCTTGCTCATTGGCTACTCCATCCATTCCGATGATCTTCCTTTTGCCTCTCCTCACGACAACACGACTGGGCTTTGACGGGTCGGTAATGAAGAAGCATTCGTCCACTTGGGAAGCCAGTACCCATGGCTCATTTTTTGCGGTGACGTTTGCGCCCGCGGTCTTGGATTTGGCTTCGGGTATAACCATGGTGGTGAAATACCGGTCTTCTTTTAGGACGCTCTTGGCCCATCTGACACGGAACATCGGGACCTTCTCTCCAGCGTAGCTCAGCTCCCAGATCTCCTCGATCCTTCCGTAGTATTTGTCCTTGTCGTTGCCGGTGTAGGATTCCATCGTTACCCCGGAGTTCTGATAACCATCGCTCTTCATGTCCTTGTCCTCGGTGTAGAATGTGTAGCCGTTGATATCGTACGCCTCATAGGTCATGATGTTGTGCTCGGCGCCCTGTGACAAGGCAAATATGAGTTGTTCTTCCGCAGAAGAATCCTCATGTAAAGGGTACGACAGAAGCTTCTGCTTGAACCAACGCGTGAAACATGAGTTGTGCTCTTTGAGTATATCTCCGTCCTTCCTCTGTTGGCCTCGGTCATTGTATGTCTTCTCAATAAAGGTTTTGTGCTCTACCACCCAAGGATCAACCACGTCTATGTGTTGTAGCGCGACTAGGTTTGCTCTTTCAAAGTCGGCGAGTCGACCCTCGAAGTTGACATGCATTTCGTAGCGACCCTCACGGTGACCCCATCCAGCGAGCCTGCCGAGGTGCCTGTTGACGGGCAGACCAACGGGGTTCTCGATGCCTAGATAATTCGTTCAGTAGGAGATGCACTCTTCGGTCAGAAAGCCCCTAGCTATACTTCCCTCTGGGCGTGACATGTTGCGAACGTATCCTTTGATGACACCATTCATCCTTTCGAACGGCATCATGCTGTGCAGGAACGTCGGCCCGAGTTGGATGATATCCTCCACGATCTGGACCAGCAGATGCACCATAACGTCGAAGAATGCGGGCGGGAAGTACATCTCAAGCTCGCATAGTATCACCATGATCTCTTCCTGTAGCCTTCTGAGTTGCCTCACGCCAATCGACTTCCAAGAGATGACGTCAAAAAAGTTGCATAGGCCAAATAGCGTTTCATGGACGTGCACGTCCATGATCCCACGGATTGCAACTGGAAGTATCTGCGTCATCAGCACGTGACAGTCGTGAGACTTCATCCCGCTGAACTTCTGCTTCACTGGGTCTAGGTATCTGCTTATCTTCCCCGCGTAACCGTAAGGAAGTTTTACTCCTAGGAGGCAGGTGAAAAACTGCTCGATCTCCTCCTGACTTAGAGTGAAGCACGCGGGAGGGTAGTCATTTCCGGTCTTCTTGGCCTTTTTGCCTTTGCGACGACTTTCTGTGTCCTTCTTCTCCTCCTCCTCATCATCATCATCATTAGCGTGAAGCTCCTGCCTGATGCCCATTGATTTCAAGTCTGCCCTTGCTTTCGACCCATCTTTGGTCCTCTCTGGCATGTTTAGCAGGGTACCAAGCAGGCTCTCGCACACGTTCTTCGTGATATGCATGACATCAAGGCTGTGAGGCACACGGTGGATCTTCTAGTACGGCAAGTCCCAGAAAACAGACCTCGTTTTCCATACCTTCAGCAGCGGCTCTGGCGCCTTTCGCTTCTTTCCCGGCTCTGGCGCCTTTTGCTTCTTTCGGTAGTGGGTAGTCTTTCCAATTTTTCAACAGCTTGTCTATTTCCTCGTCGCTCCTCGTACACGGGCGTTTTCGGGGTTCGGTTTCACCATCGAACAGATCCTTGCGTTTCCTCCACGGGTCATCGTCGCGAAGCCACCTTCGATGTCCCGTGAACACGGTTTTCAAAGACCCGAGATCTCTATCTAGCTGGCGATATGTTGTGTCATCCATGCACCTTATGCATCCAGAAAATCCATGGACTACCTGCCCCGCGAGATATCCGTAACCGAGATAGTCGTGCACCGTCGTGAGCAGTGCGGCTCTCATAATGAAATATTCTTTCTCTGCGGCGTCCCACGTATTGCCTGGCGTTTTCCACAGCATGTCTAGCTCCTCCTTCAGCAGCCCCAGATACAGATTGATGTCGTTCCCTGGTTGTTTCGGCCCTTCAATTAGCATACTCATGTGACTGTACTTCCTCTTCATGCACAGTCAGGGGGGAAGGTTGTACATCCACAAAACACAGGCCAGGTGCTATGTGTGCTTCTCTGGCTGCCAAACGGACTGACTCCATCGGTGCTCGCGCCCAGCACGATGTTCCTTGGATCCTTCCCAAATTCTGGGTATTCGAAGTTCAACGCTTGCCACTGGCTCGCATCCTTAGGGTGACTCAGCATCTTGTCTTTTTTATTTATCTCCGGATCATTTCCGTCATCTTCCCGCTTCTTCTCCTCCCTATCCGCGTGCCAACGCAGGAGCTTTGCTACCTTAGGGTCCGCGAGATACCGCTGCAGACGAGGAGTGATCAGAAAGTACCACACCGATTTTCAAGGAGCTTTCTTCCTCTTCTTGTATCGAGTGACGCCGCACACCGGACATATGGTAGACTCCGCGTGCTCGTCCCGATAAATGATACAATTGTTCATGCACACATGGTATTTCACGTGCGGTAAATCCAGAGGACACATGATTTTCTTCGCCTCCTCGAAACTGGTCGGGCACTTGTTCCCCTTGGGAAGACGTTCGTGCGAGAATGACATGTTCTCGTCGAAGCATGCGTCGGTCATTTTGTGTTTTACCTTCATCTCTAGAGCCATGAGCGTTACTTTCAGGCAGGTATCCTTGGGCCTGCATCCTTCATACAATGGAGTAACCGCCTCTATCTCCAGTTGATCCAGCTTGGCTTTCTCTCGGGCGGCAGCTCTTGCGTTATCCGTCTGCTTGAGAAGCAGCTCTTGAATATGAGGGTCCTGCACCCAGCCTCCATCGTTGTATGCTCCGGCATCTTCATCTTCATGATCATGCCCTTCGTCTTGATATTCCTCATCATCATGTACGACATCTTCTACATGATGATTGTGTACAGCATCACCGTCGTGATCATGTCCTGGAGATTCTTCGTCTTCTCGCCCACCCTCGCCGCGGTGGTACTTTCTTGTTGCCCTTCCTCATTTCTTGCCCGGCCCCGGCCATGGACGACTTCATAGTCATCTTCATCACCTTGCCACCGATAGCCATCCATGAAACCACGCAAGAGCAGGTGGTCCCGCACCTGCCCGGAATCCGGGTCCGCAATAAGGCTCTTCAGCTTGCATCTTCGACACGGACATCTTATCTCCGTCTCGTTCTTTTGAAGCATCTCCACCTTCGCGGAGCTCAAAAACCTATTCACGATGCCTTCAGTCATCGTGCGGACCATGGTCGCCTGTGGGGTAGAGCAAAACGATATTTTAGAACCAAGAAAAAATTTGGCATGACCTTCCCTAAAAATAGGACCAAAAAGAATGCATAGTGCCAAAATTCTCGCCGAAACGGAAATGAATCAAAACATTCCGGCAAAATATTGGCAACTATCACATTTCAAATACCGGTACCTTCAAACACAAACATATATGCAACACCACAAACACATGCAACACCACAAATATACATAGATCTAGCTAGGCCACAAAAAGTGCATGTGCACGTTGTTGGAGCGAGCTAGGGAGAAAAAAAGTAGATCTACATCATGAATATAGCTTTCCCCTTACTTACCTATCAAAAAAAGGTAATTTCACCACTTTATTTTGATGAATCTATGGTGGAAATGAGGTGAGGAGGAGGAGATGGCCGAAAGCTTGGAGAAGGAGTTGGAGGGAATGAAGTGGGGAAAGTGAGTGGGTAGGTGTGGCTGTACAAAATGTCTTGCTGGGGTCCCAGGTTACTAATGGCGCACCACCTGCAAATGCGCCATTAGTAACCCTGGTTACTAATGGCGCACCTGCAGGTGGTGCGCCATTAGTAGATTTGCAGAAAAGTAAAAAATATAAATATATACACTAATGGCGCACCGTGTAATAGTGCACCATTACTAGTTTAAACTAGTAATGGCGCACTCTGGAAGGGTGCACCATTAGTAGTTTTGCAAAAAAAAGAATAAGAAAAAAATTACAGTAATGGCGCACTGTCTGCCTGGTGCGCCATTACTAGTTATAACTAGTAATGGCGCTTTTTCGACCTCATGCACCATTAGTATGTATGGAAGAATGGAAAAAAAATAATACTAGTGGTGCACCTTGTTTCTGGTGCGCCATTAGTGTCTTCCACACTAATGGCTCATCACCAACAGGTGCGCCATTAGTATATAATAGTGGCGCACTGCTTTCATGGTGCGTCATTAGTATCAATCCTATCTATAGCCCTTTTCCTAGTAATGGCGGCCTCGGTATACGAATGGGTGGGCTGATTGGATGAGAGTGGTGAACCATGGCTTAGGGACGCGCTTGTCCGAAATGTGGGGTAAGTTACGAAAGTACCCCCACCGATTTGAGCTAGGCGATTCTTTCGGTTCAGGGGTATCACGGGCATTACGGGTGTCGGGATTTCGCAGGAGGTGGGAGTTTTCGCGCTCGTTGTAATTTTGGGATAGCAAGGCGCGGGCTGAGATGGAGGGAGTTTTCGGAGCACAGAGACAAAGATATATCTTAAATATTTCAGGGTAACAAGGCGCGGGTTGAAATTTCCGGACAAGCCTAACGTGTACTGTACCAAATCAATTCGCACTTCTGTCGACGAAAAAACAAAAAGAAATCAATTCGCACCAGACAAGAGAGTCTAGTCCTGTGTACTGTACCAAATCAATTCGCACTACAAATGCTATTCGAAACACTGAATTCATGTTATGTTCAATTAAAATATTTCGCTACATGCATAATGCATGCAACCTGCTACTCAAATGAACGTTTTACTTCATTCCAAATGTATATACTACCGCTTCATTATGAACTAAATTTGAATTTGTTTCTCTATTTGAATAAGATCTACAATAATGATTGTTGTGAAGTCAAACCATTTGAATTCATTTCTCTATTTTAATAAGATCTACAATCATCATTATTGTCAAGTTAAACCATCATTTGTGTATTATCTTCACAGCACACCACATGATTACTGTTGAGTTAGATATGAACTATGTGTACTATATGAACTCAAACTCGATTTTTTGAATCCACTTTATGTTGATTTCAAATCACAGTACATTTCAAGCTCTAACTAGATCTTCATAATCTAAACCATGTCTCATATGTATAATGTGTTTATCATATAATGTATGGTGCCCCGCGCCCTACGCCTACAAGTATTTAGATGTGAGTTGCAAACGCCACACATTACCACAAATTCAAATAAAATGTGCAATTGTTCGATATATAGTATTGTTTAGATTGTTCGATATTTAGTTTTAAGCTGCAAACGCCACAAATTATCACAAATTCAAATAAAATGTGAGATGGTTTGATGTATAGTATGGTTTTGATTGTTCGACATTTAGCTGTGAGTTGCAAATGCCATGCATTATCACATTATGGTATAACATGTGCAAAACCAAAACACATGTATCACCGCTATATTCATGCATGCATGTGTTTATAACATTATGATCTCCTATTCAAATATATGAATCCACTTTCATATCAAATTATGATCTTTTTTAGTCTCTTACACCCACACAATCCTCTAACCTTTGTAGCTAGCACTAACTTTCTCTCGTGCATGCACATGCCCTCCTCGCCCAACCCCTCCCTCAGCATTCTATCCGTCGCCCACATTCATTTTCTTTTTCTTTAGGTCGTTCTCCCACAGACTCCACAACTGCTTTCCGACCCACACCAATCGACCAGCGATGTCTTGCTACAACATACACATGCACCTTCTATAGGAAATATGCCCTAGAGGCAATAATAAAATGGTTATTATTATATTTCCTTGTTCATGATAATTGTCTATTGTTCATGCAATAATTGTATTGACCAGAAACCATAATATGTGTGTGAATACATAGACCACAACATGTCCCTAGTAAGCCTCTAGTTGACTAGCTCATTGATCAATAGATGGTCATGGTTTCCTGGCCATGGACATTGGATGTCGTTGATAATGGGATCACATCATTGGGAGAATGATGTGATGGACAAGACCCAATCCTAAGCATAGCACAAGATCGCGTAGTTCGTTTGATAGAGCTTTTCTAATGTCAAGTATCATTTCCTTAGACCATGAGATGGTTCAACTCCCGGATAGTGTAGGAGTGCTTTGGGTGTATCAAACGTCACAACGTAACTGGGTGGCTATAAAGGTGCACTACAGGTATCTCCGAAAGTGTCTGTTGGGTTGGCACACATCGAGACTAGGATTTGTCACTCCGTATGACGGAGAGGTATTTCTGGGCCCACTCGGTAATGCATCATCATAATGAGATCAATGTGACTAAGGAGTTAGCCACAGGATCATGCGTTACGGAACGAGTACAGAGACTTGCTGGTAACGAGATTGAACGAGGTATGGGGATACCGATGATCGAATCTCGGGCAAGTAACATACCGATGGGCAAAGGGAATTATATACGGGATTGACTGAATCCCCGACATTGTGGTTCATCCGATGAGATCATTGTGGAACATGTGGGAGCCACCATGGGTATCCAGATCCCGCTGTTGGTTATTGGCCGGAGAACATCTCGGTCATTTATGGATGGTTCCTGAACTCGTAGGGTCTACACACTTAAGGTTCGGTGATGCTAGAGTTGTTATGGGAAATAGTATGTGGTTACCGAAGGTTGTTCGGAGTCCTCGATGAGATCCCGGACGTGATGAGAAACTCCGGAATGGTCCGGAGGTGAAGATGGATATATTGGACGAATGGTACTGGAGTCCGGAATTGTTTCAGGGGTACCGGGTGACGACCAGCGTGTCCGAAATGGGTTTCGGAGGCCCCGACAAGCGTTGGGGGGCTTATGGGCCAAGGGGAGGGGGCACATCAGCCCACTAAGGGGTTGTGCGCCCCTCCCACCCCATCTCAAGAGGTGGGGGCGCCTCCCCTAGGGCAGCCACCCCTCCCGGCTTGGGGGGCAAGTTTCCTAGGGGTGGGGGCGCCCAAACCCATCTAGGGTTTCCGCTGTGGCCGCCACCCTTCCCCTAGGGAACCCTAGGGTGCCTCCTCCACCTCTTCCCCCTATATATAGTGAAGGAGAGAGAGGGCAGCCGCACGCCATCCCCTGGCACAGCCCTCTCCTCCTCCAACTCCTCCTCCTCCACGAGCTCCATCGCCACCACGCCGTCGTGCTGCCGGAGTTCTCCCTCAACTTCTCCTCCCCCCTTGCTGGATCAAGAAGGAGGAGACATCCTCGGGCTGTACGTGTGTTGAATGTGGAGGCGCCGTCCGTTCGGTGCTAGATCGGATCTTCTGCGATTTGAATCGTCACGAGTACGGCTCCATCAACCGCGTTCTTGTAACGCTTCCGCTTAGCGATCTTCAATGGTATGAAGATGCACTCCCTCTCTATTGTTGCTAGCATCTCCTAGATTGATCTTGGTGACACGTAGGAATTTTTAAATTATTTCTACATTCCCCAACAATGGCATCATGAGCTAGGTCTATGCGTAGATTCTATGCACGAGTAGAACACAAAGTAGTTGTGGGCGATGATTTGTTCAATTTGCTTACCGTTACTAGTCTTATCTTGATTCGGTGGCATTGTGAGATGAAGCGGCCCAGACCTTACACGTACTCTTACGTGAGACAGGTTCCACCGACTGACATGCACTTGATGCATAAGGTGGCTAGCGGGTATCTGTCTCTCCCACTTTAGTTGGATCGGCTTCGACGAAGAGGGTCCTTATGAAGGGTAAATAGTAATTGCATATCACTGTTGTGGCTTTTGCGTAGGTAAGAAACGTTCTTGCTAGAAACCCATAGGAGCCACATAAAACATGCAACAACAATTAGAGGACGTCTAACTTGTTTTTGGAGGGTATGCTATGTGATGTGATATGGCCAAAATGATGTGATGAATGATATATGTGATGTATGAAATTGATCATGTAGTTGTAATAGGAATCACGACTTGCATGTCAATGAGTATGACAACCGGCAGGAGCCATATGAGTTGTCTTAATTTATTGTATGACATGTGTGTCAATGAACGCGCCATGTAATTACTTTACTTTATTGCTAAACGTTAGGCATAGTAGTAGAAGTAATAGTTGGCGAGACGACTTCATGAAGACACGATGATGGAGATCATGGTGTCATGCCGGTGACAAAGGTGATCATGCCGCACCTCAAAGATGGAGATCAAAGGCGCAAGATGATATTGGCCATATCATGTCACTTTATGATTTGCATGTGATGTTTGTCATGTTTACATCTTATTTGCTTAGAACGACGATAGCATAAATAAGATGATCCCTCACTAAATTTTTCAGAAAAGTGTTCCCCCTAAGTATGCACCGTTGCAAAGGTTCGTTGTTTCGAAGGACTACATGATGATCGGGTGTGATAGATTCTAACATTCGCATACAACGGGTGTAGGCCAGATTTACACATGCAAAACACTTAGGTTGACTTGACGGGCCTAGCATGTACAGACATGGCCTCAGAACACAAGAGACCGAAAGGTCGAACATGAGTCGTATAGTAGATACGATCAACATGGAGATGTTCACCGTTGATGACTAGTTCGTCTCACGTGATGATCGGACACGGCCTAGTCGATTCGGATCATGTATCACTTAGATGACTAGAGGGATGCCTATCTGAGTGGGAGTTCATTAAATAATTTGATTAGATGAACTTAATTATCATGAACCTAGTCTAAATTGTCTTTGCAAATTATGTTTTAGATTAATAGCTCGCGCTTTAGCTCCTTGTTTGAATACGTTCCTAGAGAAAGACTAAAGTCGAAAGATATTGTAAGAAATTATGCCGACTAGGGCCGTAGTATGAGGATTGTCCTCACTTCTACACAGAAGGCTTCTGTCCTTGATGCACCGCTTGGTGTGCCAACCCCTCTGGCGTCGTCGTGGATGTTGTGAACATCTGGCAGACACGTTCTGATGACTACCTCTAGTTTAGTGCGCCATGCTTTGCGGCTTAGAGTCGGGGCTCCAAAAGCGTTTTCAATGCCATGGAACATATGAGATGTTCCAAGAGCTGAAATTGGTATTTCAGGCTCATGCCCATGTTGAGAGGTTTGAGACCTCTGACAAGATCTTTGCCTACAAGGTGGAGGACAATAGCTCAGCCAGTGAGCATGTGCTCAGAATGTGTGGGTACTTCAATCGCTTGAATCAAGTGGGAGTTAATCTTCCATATAAGAGAAGTGATTGACGGAGTTCTCCAGTCACTATCGCCAAGCTAACTAGAGCTTCGTGATGAACTATAACATGCAAGGGAAGTTGATCCCAGAGCTGTTCATCGTGCTTAAGGCCGTAAAGGTAGAATTCAAGAAGGAGCATCAAGTGTTCATGGTTAACAAGACCAGTAGTTTCAAAGAAGGGTAAGAAACCCAAGAACCCAAACTCGAGACGAAGTGATTCTATTAGGGGAACGGTCACTGGTAGCAGAACTGCCTCAAATACTTGGTAGATAAGAAGGCTGGCAACTTCAACAAAAGTATATTTGATATATGTGTTATTGATGTGTACCTTACTAGTACTCCTAGTAGCATATGGTTATTAGATACCGGTTCAGTTGCTAATATTGGTAACTCGAAACAAAAGCTACGGAATAAACGGAGACTATCTAAGGGCGAGGTGACGATATGTGTTGGAAGTGTTTCCAAGGATGATATGATCACCTTTGCACGCTCCCTCTACCTTCGGGATTAATGTTGAACCCAGATAAATGTTGTTTGCATTGGTGTCTGTGTTGAGCATAAACATGATTAGATCATGTTTATTGCAATACAGTTATTCATTTAAGACAGAGAATAGTGGTTATTCTGTTTACATGAATAATACCTTCTATGGTCATGCACCCAATGTGAATGGTTTATTGAATCTCGGTCGTAGTGTTACACATGTTCATAACATTGATGCCAAAAGATGTAGAGTTGATAATGATAGTACCACTTTCTTGTGGCGCTACCACTTAGGTCATATTGGTGTAAAGAGCATGAAGAACCTCCATGCTAATGGACTTTCGGAGTCACTTGATTTTGAATCACCTGACACATGCGAACCATGCCTCATAGGCACGATGACTAAAACCCCGTTTTCTAGAACAATGGAACGGGCAAGTGACTTGTTGGAAATCACACATGCTGATGTGTGCGGTTCGATGAGTGTTGACGCACGTAGTGGATATCGTTATTTTCTCACCTTCGCCGATGAATTGAGTAGATATGGATATATTTACGTAATGTAGCATACGTTTGAAACGTTTGAAAAGTTCAAGCAATTTCAGAGTGAAGTTGAGAATCATCATAACAAGATGTTCAAGTTCCTACGATCTGATCAAGGGGAGAGTATCAAACGTCACAACGTAACTGGGTGGCTATAAAGGTGCACTACAGGTATCTCCGAAAGTGTCTGTTGGGTTGGCACGAATCGAGACTAGGATTTGTCACTTCGTATGACGGAGAGGTATCTATGGGCCCACTCGGTAATGCATCATCATAATGAGCTCAATGTGACTAAGGAGTTAGCCATGGTGTCGGTGTCAAAACCGGCGGATCTTGGGTAGGGGGTCCCGAACTATGCGTCTAGGCGGATGGTAACAGGAGACAAGGGACACAATGTTTTACCCAGGTTCGGGCCTTCTTGATGGGGGTAAAACCCTACGTCCTGCTTGATTAATATTGATGATATGGGTAGTACAAGAGTAGATCTACCATGAGATCAAGGAGGCTAAACCCTAGAAGCTAGTCTATGGTATGATTATTGTCTATTATCTATCGACTAGCCTAGCCTCGGTTTATATAATGCACTAGAGGCCTAGGATAACAAGAGTCCTAGCCGAATACGACGGTGGGGAGGAGTCCTTGTCTTGATTGCCAAGTCTTGTGGAATCTTCCTTGTATGCGGCAGCTGTCCGAACTGGCCCATGATTATACGGCCATGGGGGTCCTCGGCCCAATCTAACAGAACGGGAGATGACGTGGTGAGTACCCCCTAGTCCAGGACACCGTCAGTAGCCCCCTGAACCGGTCGTCAAGTTTGGGACGCTCCTCGATTCTTCCGAACTGTTCTTCATCTTCGGTCGCCGGTCTTGAAAACTAGTTCAACAAATCTTCTCATCTTCGATCTTGAGGATCGCCGAAATGCATTCGATGAGTTTACATGTCGGGTATCCGAGGCGCCCCTTTAAGTTTCCGGCCTTTATCAATGCCTTGTTATTTCTATGCCACACCTCGGGTTTGAAGTTGTTCCCGGGAGGCAGTGTCCTCTTGCGTCCGAGCTCCAATGCCTGACTGCATTCGAGGTATCTTTTACAGCCGAGCACCAACGCCGGACTGCTTCCCAGCTCTAATGCCAGAATGTATCCGAGCTCCAACGCCGGACTATGTATCCGAGCTCCAACGCCGGACTTTATCCGAGCTCCAACGCCGGACTATATCCGAGGTGTCGTAAATCACCTTGGTTCAAAGAAGTTTGAAGGAGTTTAGCCGAGCTTAATGCGTGAAATGCCCTCTATAGAGCCAGCCACTAGCGCCCGAGCTTTATGCCGGACTGCTTCCGAGGTGGTGCACCACCCCGAATGTGGGCCGATTTTTCTCAATATTTTTTATTGGTGCAATTTATTCTTTGCCGAGATATATAGCCAGTAGCCCTCAAGGTGGGTATCGGTCTAAAACCCGAGATGCAGATGAAGGATGACATAAGACCGCTGATCCCAGTAGCCGCTGAGACTCAGGTTGATTTGCAAAATCGGCCTGAGGATCAAGTCCTAGCTTGGCAGAATACTTCGGGACACTAAAAGCGGCGTGCTCAGTCCTCGAGACTCAGGTTGGGTGCGGCCGACCAACCTGAGGATCAAAATCTCTTCGGAAACTATATTGCACATAAAATTTTCTGCATTGAGCAGGCAATGCAGTAGCCCCCGAGACACTGGTCGGGTGGCAACACCAGATCAGGGGATCGATGTGCCCCTTTAATATTTGTAAATAATAAGCCTGAAGCCCAGTAGCCCCCGAGCCTTAATGCGGGCACGGGTGGCCGAATTAAGGATCGATATCCATAGTAAAATCACAAATTATGTGTAATGACTATATGTATCCAAGTACTTTACGTCATTAATGCTCGGATCCGCATTGTACAAAACTTTGTTGACCGACCATCGGCTTCCACCTCCTCGGCCAGTAGCCGAGGAGTGTTTGTCCTAATTTATAAATCCTTTATGAGGGCAAAGATTTACGACAAACAAGCCAATCTGGCCACACGGTTTTATAAACAAAGGTACGCAGAGAGATATTTTATATTACTGTTTAACAGAAGAAATGTCTTCCAAAGAAAATAGTCCCGCTATCGGTTCCTTTCTTTGGGTTGTCATGCTAAGCATGATCATGAAACCTCAGCTCCAATGTAAGAGCAAAATATCGAGGATTTAGTTTGGGAGGCTAGTTAATAGCCCCCGGTAGTGTTCGGCGACAGCCGAGGTCAAGCCGTAAACACTTCAGCCATTGTTATGAATGGCCCGTCATTTAACACCGTCATCGGATCGCTGACCAGTTTACGCTTATTATGACAGTCAGTTTTCGGTTTTCTCCACTGAGGTGCTTAACCAAGTGAGCTGGAAGCACAATCGCAGTGGTTCTCCCTTTGCACACCTAGCCGAACAAAGCAGAACGTAGGAGGCAAGTGCAGGAGCCGGGCAACCCAACTATTGACCGAAGACACAATTCGAAACCGATGCATATATAGCAATATTCGAGAATGTTTTTGCTGAATCTCTAAAGGTGTCCGGCGTTGCACTGCGAGACTTGTGCTGAAAACACACAAATAGTTTAAAAGTGCCATAAGATTGGAAAACCAAAAAACATCAGTAAAAACTTGACGTCCGAACAAGATCAAGCGTTCGGTGCCAATCCGAAAATTGGCCTTAGCAAAAGAAGTGCTTCTGTCGTGCTTTAACATGATACATCCTATCTCAAGACTTCAAGCGGGTCGGCCTACGGCTTCGACCTCCTATCCCGAGGGCGGAGTACTTCTCATTAGGCCAGTTTAGCAAACTAAACTCTAGCGGCTTTGAGAGAGAAATTAGGCTCCCCGGCTAGTGACCACACGCTCGTGTCGAAAAAAGGAGTGATAGATAATAATAATAATAATAATAATAATAATAATAATAATAATAATAATAATAATAATAATAATAATAATAATAATAATAATAATAAAACTTTGCAATGACTAAGAAGAAGAACACTTATCATAAAATGGCTCATATAAATTTAAGAGCCCCCAAGTGACTTGGGTAAAAGAATGATTGCATGTACCGAAGTACTTATATCATATCTATGTTCAACCAAACTTTAAACGCGTCTTAATCGACCGTCAGCTTCTCCCTCTTCGGTCAAGGACCGAAAAGTGTTATGTACTCCATCTGTCGAGAATATCGATGGTGTTTCTAATAACCAGGCAATCAGGCCATAAGGCTGTAACACACAAAGCGCGCTCAGGGAACTTATGCTATATTACTGCGAAGTGTAAGAAGCATCTTCGAAGAAAATAGTACCCCCATTGATACCTTTCTTCGGTGCTCATTGTTATTATGAGACTTGTGCAATTGATTTTTTGTACTCATGAGTTCCGTTGTGTGTCGACCATCACTGAAAACTATAAGAGCGCTAGCTTTCGGCTTCACCCAGTCTGAGGTCCGGCTCGGGTCACCCGATCGTGACAACCGTAGAGGTGCTCCCTTTACTCCCTAGCCGAACAATCGGGAATGTAGGGGTAAACACAGGAGCGAGGCAACCCAGCTTGCAAATTGCTTAAGTCAATATGGTGCATATTGTGGCGTAATACACGAACAAGGAACGAAGCCGTACAAGTATAATCATATGCAAGAGGAAAAGCTTCATGAAGGAAGCCCCCAAATGAATTGGGTATTTGAATTTATGCGTCACAAACAAAGTTTGGACAAGGAAACTTTTTACAAGCAACTTTTTTCCAAAAAAGTATAATGCTTGGTCGAACCGAACACAAGTTAGAAATTAAAGCTTTGAGCATGAAAGCGACTTAGCTGGTTAATGTGTTCGGTATTGATGACGCGGTCCGAGCTTGATGTGGGGCAAGGTTCCATCCCCCAAGCTGGTCCTGAGGTGGCGGCGCGAAGAGCTCGACACGCCGAAGTGGTGACATAGAGAGTGACGCCGAAGTCCCCCGATCATTTTCCTGTGCACAAAAAATAGTGCAAACCGGAGATAATAGTAATAATGATAATTAAAAAAATCATTGCATAATAAATAATTCATGCAAAGTGAGTAATAAAAGAAATATGGCCTGACGCCCAAGTCAATGTCGATGCAGGCCATCGGCGTGATGCGGTAAAGGAGTGGCAAAGCCTGAATTCGCAGGTCGGTCCGAGCTCCGGATGCGGTGTTCGCCGGACTATGTACGGAAACTGACCGAACCACCATGCGACTGTCATTAATGCGGCGACCATTTGATAGACCTGTGTACATATGATGGACAAACGAGAGTAATAATTCCTTGGGAAAAATGAACTCAAACAAGCAAAAAATACTGGGATTAATAGCACCTGGTTTATTTGTTGTAGAAATACGAAGGAAGGTGATTCCCAAAATTGGGACTCGATCCGCACACCCATTACCTGATGGGCGATAAAATGACGGCATGGCAATGCTGGTGAAGGTTGGCTCGCCGAGGCAAAGCCATCGGCCCAGCTAACGTGACGGAGCTGGTCGGCTAGAGACGCTGAAGTGTCCGGAGTAGGTTGATGAAGAGATGGTGAAGGCCCCGGTCCAGCCGAGATGTCGAAGCCTCGATGTCACCCGATGAGTCGAAGTAGGTTGGCGTGATGGACACCAGCTTGAAGAAGCAATAGTGCGGCCCAGCCGATGCAGGTCGTGACGTGGCCGATGCCGGCTTGATGAAGCGACCGTGCGGCGATGCCGGTATGCCCGCTCTGTGTAATCCGTGGGGCGCTGATGTTGGTGATGATTTATCCTTCGCAATGCCGGACTCTTGTTCGGCTTGCCGAGATGATGATCCGAAGAAGTTGAGCTCGGCTCAACAAAGTGACGACGTGTCTAGCGCAGGTCAGCAGCCGTGGAGCAATACTGCCGGACTGGTTTGACACCAGCGTGATGGTGAAGATTACCTCGGAGGAGGCTTTAAAATTTTATGGGTCATGTTTAAAAACAACGCACAGTAATATAGAAGAAAATTCCTTAAAAAAGGTTGTCCAATATCACATTCATAAATAAACATGAATTCGGGTCGGATCCGTATTCGCGCAGAAAACAGATCCAAAAATTGGTCCACTCATCGGAAGGTTCCCGGAGTTTGAACCGTCGGATCGAGCTGAAATTTGGGGGGTGGTAGATATGGGAATTCCGCAGTAGATGAAAGGTTGGATCTTCCAAAGGACCTCCGAGCTAGGCTCTGGAGACCACGCCCTAAACTCGTCCAGATTCTCGTCAAGATTTGACAGGGCTCCGTTATATCATAGATTGTCGGAAATTCTTCCATCGAAACTCGACGAAATTTTGCATGGTTGTTGGAGATGTAATTCCGCACTATTCCACTGAAGCAATCGTCAAACCAACGCTCGAGGAGATGGTGACGGCGAATACAAGTTCGCTGTCCATAAAAACAACACGGCCGCCCGAGGGCAATGTTGACGTTGAGCCCTCGAGCTACATGGATGATTCCTCTATGATCATGATAGATATCAGAGTTGATGTTGAAGAAGGCCCTCGTCCAATCATGACGATCTGAACACGGGGCGCAGTTCTTGGTTGAACCAAGGTGACCAGTCGAGCTGGTGACGAAGATGCCGAAGTCGCAGTTGATCTGCAGGCGAGCCATCGATCCTTTTGCCGATCACACAGCGCAACTCTCAATGAAAGCACCAATGTCAGTGTCAAAAACGGCGGATCTCGGGTAGGGGGTCCCGAACTATGCGTCTAGGCGGATGGTAATAGGAGACAAGGGACACAATGTGTTACCCAGGTTTGGACCCTCTTGATGGAGGTAAAACCCTACCTCCTGCTTGATTAATATTGATGATATGGGTAGTACAAGAGTAGATCTACCACGAGATCAAGGAGGCTAAACCCTAGAAGCTAGCCTATGGTGTGATTGTTGTCTATTACCGATCGACTATCCTAGCCTCGGTTTATATAATGCACCAGAGGCCTAGGATAACAAGAGTCCTAGCTGAATACGCCAGTGGGGAGGAGTCCTTATCTTGATTGCCAAGTCTTGTGGAATCTTCCTTGTATGCGGCAGCTGTCCGAACTGGCCCATGAGTATACGGCCATGGGGGTCCTCGGCCCAATCTAACAGATCGGGAGATGACGTGGTGAGTACCCCCAGTCCAGGACACCGTCACACGGGATCATGCGTTACAGAACGAGTAAAGAGACTTGCAGGTAATGAGATTGAACGAGGTATGGGGATACCGACGATCGAATCTCGGGCAAGTAACATACCGACGGACAAAGGAAATTGTATACGAGATTGATTGAATCCCCGACATCGTAGTTCATCCGATGAGATCATCATGGAACATGTGGGAGCCAACATGGGTATCCAGATCCTGCTGTTGGTTATTGGCCGGAGAACATCTCGGTCATGTCTGCATGGTTTCCGAACCCGTAGGGTCTACACACTTAAGGTTCGGTGATGCTAGAGTTGTTATGGGAAATAGTATGTGGTTACCGAAGGTTGTTCGGAGTCCCGGATGAGATCCTGGACGTGACGAGGAACTCCGCAATGGTCTGGAGGTGAAGATTGTTATATTGGACGAAGGGTATTGGAGTCCGGAATTGTTCCGGGGGTACCGGGTGATGGCCAGCGTGTCCGAATGGGTTTCGGAGGCCCCGACAAGCATTGGGGGGCCTTATGGGACAAGGGTAGGGGGCACATAAGCCCACTAAGGGGCTGTTCACCCCCCACACCCCATCTCACGTAACATGGAGAGGTGGGGGCGCCTCCCCTAGGGCAGCCACCCCTCCCGGCTTGGGGGGCAAGTTTCCTAGGAGTGGGGGCGCCCAAACCCATCTAGGGTTTCCCCTCTGGCAGCCACCCCTCCCCTAGGGAACCCTAGGGCGCCTCCTCAACCCCCTTCCCCCTATATATAGTGAGGGAAAGAGAGGGCAGCCGCACCCCTTCCCCTGGCGCAACCATCTCCTCCTCCAACTCCTCCTCCTCCTCCTCCGTAGTGCGTAGCGAAGCTCTGCCGAAGAACCACGAGCTCCACCGCCACCACGTCGTCGTTCTGCTGGAGTTATCCCTCAACTTCTCCTCTCCCCTTGCTGGATCAAGAAGGAGGAGATGTCCCCGGGCTATACATGTGTTGAACATGGAGGCGCCGTCCGTTCAGCGCTAGATCGGATCTTCTGCGATTTCAATCGCCGCGAGTACGACTCCACCAACCGCGTTCTTGTAATGCTTCCACTTAGCAATCTTGAAGGGTATGAAGATGCACTCTCTCTCATTGCTAGTTTGTCCTAGATTCATCTTGGTGACACGTAAGAATATTTTTGAATTATTTCTACGTACCCCAACAGTGGCATCATGAGCTAGGTCTATGCGTAGATTCTATGCACGAGTAGAACACAAAGTAGTTGTGGGCGATAATTTGTTCAATTTGCTTACCGTTACTAGTCTTATCTTGATTCGGCGGCATTGTGGGATGAAGTGGCCCGGACCGACCTTACACGTACCCTTACGTGAGATAGGTTCCACCGACTGACATGCACTTGATGCATAAGGTGGCTAGCGGGTGTCTATCTCTCCCACTTTAGTCGGATCGGATTCAATGAAGAGGGTCCTTATGAAGTGTAAATAGCAATTGGCATATCACCGTTCTGGCTTTTGCGTAGGTAAGAAACGTTCTTGCTAGAAACCCATAGCAGCCACGTAAAACATGCAACAACAATTAGAGGATGAGGGAGTCCTGGATTAGGGGGTGTTCGGATAGCTGAACTATATCTTTAGCCGGACTCCAGGACTATGAAGATACAAGATTGAAGACTTCGTCCCGTGTCCGGAAGGTTCTTTCCTTGGCGTGGAAGGCAAGCTAGGCGTGCGGATATTCAAGATCTCCTACCAATGTAACCGACTCTGTGTAACCCTAACCCTATCCGGTGCCTATATAAACCGGAGGGTTGTAGTCCGTAGGACGAACACATCATAACCATCATCATACCCATAGGCTAGCTTCTAGGGTTTAGCCTCCTTGATCTCATGGTAGATCTACTCTTGTACTACCCATATCATCAATATTAATCTAGCAGGAGTAGGGTTTTACCTCCATCGAGAGGGCCCGAACCTGGGTAAAATAAAGTGTCCCTTGTCTCCTGTTACCATCCGACCTTGACGCACAGATCGGGACCCCCTACCCGAGATCCGCCGGTTTTGACATCGACATTGGTGCTTTCACTGAGAGTTCCTCTGTGTCGCCGCCTTTAGGCCCGATGGCTCCTTTGATCATCAACAACGATGAGGTCCAGGGTGAGACTTTTCTCCCCGGACAGATCTTCATCTTCGGCGGCTTCGCTCTGCGGGCCAACTCGCTTGGTCATCTGGAGCAGATCGAGAGCTACGCCCCTGGCCATCAAGTCAGGTTTGGAAGCCTAAACTACATGGCAGATATCCGCGGAGACTTGATCTTCGACGGATTCGAGCCACAGCCAAGCGCGCCGCACTATCTCGAGGGGCATGATATAGCTCTGCCTCCGAACAGTGTCCTGGATGCCGCATACGCTCCGGCCCCGATCCTCGATTCGGAGCCCGCTGCGTTCTTTGAAGATGAACGGTTGGACGTCACCTCGGGGGCTGCGATCTTAAAGGCCATTGAGCCGAACGCGAGCCCCGTGCTCCGCATGGCCTGTGACTCCAAGGAGCCGGACTCTTCTCCGAACTTCGGGTCGTCCGTGCCCCCGCCGATCGAATCAGATTGGGCGCCTGTAATGGAGTTCACCGCCGCGGACATCTTTTAGTATTCACCTTTTGGTGATATTCTGAATTCTCTCAAGTCTCTCTGTTTGTCAGGAGAGCCCGGGCCGAACTATGGCCTGCGAGGTTGGGATTCGGACGACGAAGAAATTCAAAGCCCACCCACCGCCCACTTAATAGCCACTTTCGACGATATATCCGACATGCTCGACTTCGTCTCCGAAGACTTCAACGGTATGGACGACGAAGGAGGAGACGAGCAAGAACCAGCACCTGTAGGGCGCTGGACCGCCACCTCGTCATACGACATATACATGGTGGATGCTCCAAAAGATGGAGATGGCGATGGAACAGCGGAGGATGGCACTTCGAAAAAGCCTCCAAAACGCCTACGTCAGCAGCGCCGCTCCAAATCCCGCCACAGCAGAAACAGTGATTTCGGCACGGTAGATAATACTACCCCGGACAGCGCCGAAGAACACCAACACCAGCAGGATTCGGCATAGGAAGATGGAGAAGACCGCCCTCATGAGAGAGCGGCAGAGCGAGAGGTCGAGGACGATAACTACATGCCTCCCTCCGAAGACGAGGCAAGCCTCGGTGATGATGAATTCATCGTACCATCAGACCCCGCCGAACAAGAGAGCTTTCAACGCAGGCTTTTAGCCACGGCGAACAGCCTAAAGAAAAAGCAGCAACAGCTTAGAGCTGATCAAGATTTGCTAGCTGACAGATGGACTGAAGTCCTTGCGGCCGAAGAGCACGAGCTCGGACGCCCCTCCAAAAACTATCCTAAGCGCAGGCCGCTACCCCAATCAGAGGAGGAAGCCCAAGACATGGCAGATCGGCCACCTCGCGGCCGCGACAGAGAAGCCTGTCGAACATCCAAACAAGCCATGCCCCGCAGCCGCTTTACCATGGCACGGGAACACGAACCAGACCTGCGAGACGTCCTGGAGGACAAAGCAAGGCAAACAAGATCGATCTATGGATCGCGCGGACGCCCGATGACACGTGATAGTTTTCACTCCGGACACAATAAATCTGGCCGGGCCGAACACAACAGGCACAGCTCCTCCGAACTGCGTCGAGACATAGCCCAGTACAGGGGCGCCGCACACCCACTATGCTTCACTGACGAAGTAATGGATCATAGAATCCCAGAGGGTTTTTAACCCATCAACATCGAGTCGTACGATGGTACGACGATCCGGCAGTATGGATTGAGGACTATCTCCTCCACATCCACATGGCACATGGTGATGATTTGCACGCCATCAAATATTTACCCCTTAAGCTTAAGGGACCAGCCCGGCACTGGCTTAACAGCCTCCCCGCAGATTCGATCGGCTCTTGGGAGGACCTGGAGGCCGCATTCCTCGACAACTTCCAGGGGACCTACGTACGGCCACCGGACGCCGACGACCTAAGCCACATAATCCAGCAGCCAGAAGAATCGGCCAGGCAATTCTGGACACGGTTCCTAACAAAGAAAAATCAGATAGTTGATTGTCCGGATGCAGAGGCCTTAGCAGCCTTCAAGCATAACATCCGTGACGAGTGGCTTGCCCGGACCCTGGGACAGGAAAAGCCAAAATCCATTGCAGCCCTCACGACACTCATGACCCGCTTTTGCGCGGGCGAAGATAGCTGGCTAGCTCGCAGCAACAACTTATCGAAGAAGCAAGGTAATTCAGATACCAAGGACAAAAGTGGCAGGTCGCGACGGAATAAACAGAAACGCCGCGTCAGCAGCGACAGCAATGAGGATACGTCAGTAAACGCCAGATTCAGAGGCCATAAATCCGGTCAGCGGAAAAAGCCATTCAAAAAGAATACCCAGGGCCCGTCCAGTTTGGACCGAATACTCGACCACTCGTGCCAGATTCACGGCACCCCCGAAAGGCCAGCCAATCACACCAACAGGGATTGTTGGGTGTTCAAGCAGGCAGGCAAGTTAAGAGCCAAAAACAAAAACAAGGGGCTAGACAGCGATGACGAAGAGGAGCCCAGGCCGCCGAACAACAACAGACAGAAGGGGTTTCCCCCACAAGTGCGGATGGTGAACATGATATACGCGACTCATATTCCCAAGCGGGAGAGGAAGCGTGCGCTACTGGACGTATACGCGATGGAGCTAGTCGCCCCAAAGTTCAACCCATGGTCCTCTTGCCCGATCACCTTCGATCGAAGGGACCACCCCACTAGCATCCGTCACGGCGGTTTCGCCGCATTGGTTCTTGACCAAATCGTTGACGGATTTCACCTTACAAGAGTCCTCATGGACGGTGGCAGTAGCCTGAACCTGCTCTACCAGGATACAGTGCGGAAAATGGGCATAGATCCATCAAGGATCAAGCCCACAAGGACGACCTTTAAAGGCGTCATCCCAGGTGTAGAGGCCAATTGCATAGGCTCCATAACACTTGATGTGGTCTTCGGATCTCCGGACAACTTCTGAAGCGAAGAGTTAATCTTCGACATAGTTCCTTTCCGAAGTGGCTATCATGCTCCGCTTGGACGAACCACATTCGCTAAATTCAATGCGGTGCCGCACTACGCATATCTCAAGCTCAAGATGCCAGGCCCTCGAGGTGTAATCACGGTCAGCGGAAACACCGAACGCTCCATCCGTACGGAGGAACACACGGCGGCCCTCGCAGCAGAGGTACAAAGCAGCCTGTTAAGGCAGCTCTCGAGTCCGGCCGCTACAAAGCAGGACAAAGCAAAACGCGCCCGGAGTAACCCGCAGCAAGACCGACTGGCGCGTTCAGAGCACGCATAGCAATACGGCCCCAACCCCAGCCATCGCTACATAGCTAGTACCTCGAGTACACAATTACGCCCTTACAATTCCATGGGCATAGGGGAAGGGGCAGATAAAACGGCATGCCAACAATACGGCGTCAAACGTACTAGGGGCTGCCGGGTTCTTCTTTTCTTTCAGTACTCCATACTCTAGATACAGTGTTCGGCCTCGCTGCCGCACAGACGATACAGGACCCAGGAAAGCAGACAAAACAACGCCGCATCATGGAACTCTCAGGTGGTCTCTATTTCGAGCGATATATCTGTTTCTAAATTCCGCGGCCTGCGCCTGGTCAGGACATGTTAAATAGTCTAAATTCTTTTTTTCACACTACTTGTATCATTCGGCTTGAATAAACAGCCCCCTCATAAATAATGCATAGCTTTTCGTCTATTTTTTGCATTATCTTCTTTTAATATACATATGTTTACTGAAATAACATGATCGCACCCGTACACCATGGTACGGCAAACCACGCCAGGGGCTTTATTACCCTTCTATCTGGTGTGAGAAGTCCGTCCACTTTCACAAGTGCGGCACCCCGAACTTATAGCATTATATGCATCGGCTCCGAGTCATGATTTTGGTCATATGTTGGGTTTGCCCGGCTCCTATGTTTTGGTGCCTTACGTTCCGCTCTATCGGTTAAGGTAGCACTAGGAGAACCACTGCGATTGTGCCCCAGATCAGGTGGGTGAGCACCTCAGTGGAGAAAGCTAAAACAGACTGTCATGATAAGGCGCGAGACCGGTCGCTGTTCGAGAGGTTTTTCGAGTCCCTAAAGGCTTATGCCGCTTCGAGCGGAGAGCTGGTTAAAGTCCGGCTGAAGGCGTGGATAGTGCCCCGAATTCGGCCTTCCGAACTAGGGGCTTCGCCGAAATTTAAAATTATAACGTTCTATGGCTAAGTGAGAGTGTTCAAGCATTATAGTCCGATTGCCTGGTTCGCGGTGCTGAGCGCCTCCCTCGAAGGACCCAACTATGGGAACAAGAGCCCTCAGGTTTATCCCGAACACCCCAGCACTAGTTGCATGGGGGCAGAAGCCGACGACTCGCCATCTCTTAGTTATTGATAAACGGCCGCACAGAAAATAATATTTTAAATTCAGAAAGCATTGCTTAAGCACATATGAACATGTTTTCAGCGCACAGGATACAAACGAGCGAGTTCATTGAAATATTACATCTTTGGCACACTCATCCGCGACAAGGCGAGCTCCAGCGAGAACTTCCTTGTAGTAGTTCTCGAGCTTGCGATGCTCCTTCCCCTGCGGCGGTCCGTCCTTCACCAGCTTCTCTCCGTCCAGCTTGCCCCAGTGTACCCTTACACGGGCAAGGGCCCTCCGGGCACCTTCTATGCAGACGGAGCGCTTGATGACCTCAAGCCGTGGACAGGCCTCCACCAGCCGCCGCACCATCCCGAAGTAGCTCCCAGGAAGGGCCTCTCTAGGCCACAGCCGAACTAGTAAGCCCTTCATGCCCTGTTCGGCCGCCTTGTGGAGCTCGGCCAGCTGCTTCAGCTGATCGCTTAAGGGCACAGGGTGTCCTGCCTCAGAATACTGAGACCAGAACACACTCTCCGTCGAGCTGTCCTCTTCAGCTCGGTAGAATGCGGCGGCGTCGGATGCGCTGCGGGGAAGATCGAGGAACGCCCCTGGAGAACTCCGGATTCGGGTAAGTAATAGGTATTTCACCTTTATATTCCTACTTTGCATTAAGAATGCCTTACCCGCTGCTATCTTTTTCACATCCTCCAACTCTTGGTGGGCCTTTTGGGCTTTGGCCTTGGCACTCTTGGTGGTCTCAACAGCCGACGCGAGCTCGGATGCTTGCGTTTTTGCCTCAAGCTCCAAACCCTCATGTTTCTTCATGAGAGCTTGCAGCTCTTGTTGCACCTCGCCAACTTGGACCCCAAGCTTTTCTCGCTCGGCGCGCTCCTCGGACGCTTTCTTCTCGGCCTCAGCCAGCGCCTGCTTCAGGGTTGCCACCTCGGTTGTGGCCCCTACAATAAGTAGTACAATCCTGTTATTTCTTTTTGCAATGAAGCCTCTCTATAGGCACCTTTTTTTCTTTCTTCTAAGGGGTATTTCTTACCTTCCTTTTCCACGAGCTGCCTTTTGGCAAGGCCGAGCTCTTGCTCGGACCGCTCGAGGTCCTTTTTCAGGACTTCCACCTGCGCAGTCAGTGCGGCGGTGGACAGCAGGGAAGCCTGCATACGCATATTAGACTTTTTATTAGACTCCTGCGAAAATTGTTGGATCCTCTATTCGGCTTTTCTTTCCGAACACCGAACAGAGCATCAGGGGCTACTATCTATGCGGTAATGAATTTAGCATATTTTTTGCTTACCTGGAAGCCTGTTAGAAGGCTAGCGCAAGCTTCATTCAGTCTGCTCTTGGCGGACTAAACCCTTTGGACCACCGCACTCATAACAGTACGGTGCTCCTCGTCGATGGTGGCGCCTTCAAGCGCCTCCAACAGACTATCCGGCGCCTCTGGTTGGACAGAGATCGCCGGCTCAGACGGCTTACTCCTCTTGGAAGGAGTTCGCCCACCGCGAGCCAGGACGGTTGAGTCCGGCGCGGTGTCCGGCACAAAGCCGGACTGGGAGCCCTGGGGGGTTTCATCCCCTTTACTCCTGGGGTCCAGAGGATTGCCTTGCGGCTCCTCCAGGACCACCTCCTCCTGCCCTGTTCGGGGGACGCCGCTTCGGCGTCGTCCGCCCCGCTGGGGGAGACTGCGGGCGGGACAGAGTTCATGTCCGACAAATCCAGGGAGCCGCCCGATGAATCATCGAGTGCGGCTCGGGGCGGGCTGCGCAAATAGCATTCAACATTAGAGTAAGCTGCGCACTTGAAGATGCTATGAGTCATTCTGGTATGCGAATACTTACGATGTCGCCGGACGCTTGGTTCTGTCCGGCCACTCCTTTCGGCCCTCTTCGGCGTTGGGGGAGCAGTCCGGCGAAGGGGTCTTCCTTTTCCTCGACCCCTCGGCCTCCCCTGTTGGGGCGGCCTTCTTCTTTTTCGCTCCCCTCGCTGGAGGGGGAGAGCTTCCTTGTTCCTCCTCCTCGTTTTGACGAGAGGAGGGCGTCGCAGACTCGCTAGATGACGAGCTCGACACCACCACATTGCGGGCACTCTTTCGAGTCCCGGTGGTCTTCTTCTTCTTGACCTTCTTCTCTGGCACCACATAGGGCGCCGGAGCCAGCAGCTTCTCTAAGAGAGCTGGGGTTGGGTCTTCGGGCAGAGGAGCCAGACAGTTGATTGGTCCGGCTATCTCCAGCCACGCCTGTCAAAGGCAAAGGGAGTTTTTAGATCCCACATAGAGTTAATCTATGTAGAAAAGCTTAACGAACCTGTGAAAGGTATAAATAGCCTACCTCGCCAGCGTTGCGCTGCGAGCTGTATCCGCGGTCCTTGGAAGCGGATGTGGGGCACTCGGCGCCTTTGGTTAGCACCTTCCAGACGTCTTCATACGTCGTGTCGAAGAGCCTATTGAGGGTTTGGTGCTGCGCCGGGTCAAATTCCCACAAAGTGAACTCCCGTTCTTGGCACGGGAGGATCCGGCGAACGAACATGACCTGGATGATGTTGACATGCCGGATGGGCTTGTTCATCAGGGACCGGATGCAAGTTTGTAGTCCGGTCACTTCTTCTTCGTTGCCCCACGATAGGCCCATCTCTTTCCAGGACATGAGCCGCGTGGGGGGTCCGGATCGGAACTCAGGGGCCGCGACCCATTTCGAGTCGCGTGGCTCGGTGATGTAAAACCACCCTGCCTGCCACCCCTTTAAGGACTCCACAAAGGAGCGATCGAACCAGAGTGCGTTGGCCATTTTGCCGGCCATAGAACCTCCGCACTCCGCCTGGGTGTCGGACACCACCTTGGGCTTGACGTTGAAGGTCTGGAGCCAGACGCCAAAGTGGGGGCGGATGCGGAGAAAGGCCTCACACACGATGATAAACGCCGAGATATTGAGGATAAAGTTCGGGGCCAGATCGTGGAAGTCCAGGCCGTAGTAGAACATGAGCCCCCGGACAAAAGGGTGAAGTGGAAAACCCAGTCCGCGGAGGAAATGGGGGAGAAAAACTACCCTCTCATGGGGCCTTGGGGTGGGAAGAAGCTGCCCCGCCTCGGGAAGCCGGTGCGGGATGTCCTTGGACAGATATCCGGCCTTCCTAAGATTTTTGATTTGACCCTCCGTAACGGAGGAAGCCATCCACTTGCCACCCGCTCCGGACATCGCTGGAGCAGGTTGGGGAAGAAAGAGCGAACTTGGGCGTTGGAGCTTGAGTGCGCAGGAGATGGATGGGCAAAGGAGGAAGAAGGCGTAGGTGAAAGAGGTGGATCTTTACCCCCTTATATAGGCTGATGCCGTTATGCGTCCCCACCTACCTTATAAAACTCGCTTGCCGCTCACACGCCGTGGTAAATGGCGCGGTTGGGTTACCCACGCCCGCATTAATGAGAATCCCGTTAAAAGGGGCACACGATCTCTGCTTCGACAAGACGTGCCAAGGAAACCGCCTCGTTGAACGTGCTGTGGTGGAACAACAAAAAATAATCCGTATAGAAGGCTTGGTCGCAGTGTTATGACGCACTGCGGAATACGTCAACAGATTTGATTTGTGTTTATATTATTCTCTATATGGCAATACGTGGAAACTTGTTTTGCAGAGCCGGACACTATTTTTTGGTGTTTATTATCTTCTTGAAGAATTTGGAGGAGGAACCCGCCTTGCAATGCCGAAGACAATTTGCGCGCCGGACTCGTCGTCATTGAAGCCTGGTTCAGGGGCTATTGAGGGAGTCCTGGATTAGGGGGTGTTCGGATAGCCGAACTATATCTTCAGCCGGACTCCAGGACTATGAAGATACAAGATTGAAGACTTCGTGCCGTGTCTAGAAGGTTCTTTCCTTGGCGTGGAAGGCAAGCTAGGCGTGCGGATATTCAAGATCTCCTACCAATGTAACCGACTCTGTGTAACCCTAACCCTATCTGGTGCCTATATAAACCGGAGGGTTGTAGTCCGTAGGACGAACACATCATAACCATCATCATACCCATAGGCTAGCTTCTAGGGTTTAGCCTCCTTGATCTCGTGGTAGATCTACTCTTGTACTACCCATATCATCAATATTAATCTAGCAAGAGTAGGGTTTTACATCCATCGAGAGGGCCCGAACCTGGGTAAAATAAAGTGTCCCTTGTCTCCTGTTACCATCTGACCTTGACGCACAGATCGGGACCCCCTACCCGAGATCCGCCGGTTTTGACACCGACAGAGGACGTCTAACTTGCTTTTGCAGGGTATGCTATGTGATGTGAAATGGCCAAAAGGATGTGATGAATGATATATGTGTCTTATGAAATTTATCATGTTCTGTAATAGGAATCATGACTTGCATGTCGATGAGTATGACAACCGGAAGGAGCTGTAGGAGTTTTGTTAATTTATTGTATGACCTGTGTGTCAATGAAAACACCATGTAATTACGTTACTTTATTGCTAATAGTTAGGCATAGTAGTAGAAGTAATAGTTGGCGAGACGACTTCATGAAGACACGATGGTGGAAATCATGGTGTCATGCCGGTGACGAAGGTGATCATGCCGCGCCTCGATGGTGGAGATCAAAGTCGCAAGATGATATTGTCCATATCATGTCACTTTATGATTTGGATGTTGTCGTGGTTTTGTCACGGTAGATGTCCTCATGAAAGGACTTAGTCGTGGAGCCATCGCTACGGGTTATCTTGAAGGGGTTAAAGCGGACAAGGGACGCAAGAGAATTTATACTAGTTCGGCCCCTGTGATGAAGGTAAAAGCCTACGTCTAGTTGTGATGGAGTTGATGGGGTTTCGATGACCAGGGAGCGAATATGCTTCGCCTAAGTCTACAGTTGTTGTCTGTTATCCTGAACCGCCGCCGGGTCATCCCCTTATATACATGGGTGACGCCCGTCAGTTTGTAGAGTCCAGAGACCGGCTCATAAACGTGTCCGGTTCGGTATCCACTCTTTCTAACTTACAACACAAGTTACATACCGGTGCCGGTTCACGGCTACAGGCCTTAAACCGGTTCTGGGCCTTGGGCCCTTACATAACATTCTCATATTCCTTCATGGGCTTCAAGTATATTCAACTACTGATGAAGTTAACCCGGCCTGTCCTGGCCGGTTTACGCCCAACAGTAATATCCCCAACATTAGGCCCAGATTGATTTGAACAGGTTCATGTCAATCCTTAGTAAAAACTTCGTCTTCAACATATTCTCGTAATTTGGTAAACCGCCGTGACGTCATCTTCTCATATCGTGGTAAACCGTCATGATGTCATTTATTAAAAACTGTGCATGACACCTCTTCATTAATGGGTCTCCGACAATTGAGGCGACAGCACCCCCTCACTTCCAAATTTACGGCCCCTTGATTTTCACGCCTAACACTTATCCCCTGCCTTTATAAATAGGACCGAGGGGTCATTTTCTTTTCCCCTTCGTGCCTCTTCGTGTCGTCCTCCTTGCGCCGCTTAGCCTCTGGAGCTCCGCTACCACCGTCGACCGTCGTCTCTGCTCCGACCTTGGCCGCTGCATCACGCTAAACGCACCAGAATACCTGGCGCCCTTCCGCTTCTTCCTTAGCTCTGGTAAGTTCTCTGCCCTTTCCGCCATAGATCTGTTCTAGGGTTTCAACGTTCTTCGGTGTTCATCAGTTGTTCTTTGTACATATGACAGTTCTTGATAAACTCCTGAATATCTGCTCTATACAATGGTAGCCTTTAGCCTCTGTTTCCACTTATGCATCTCAAAACAATAGATCTCATCTGAACCTTTACTCATTGGTCCAGTACTGCTACTTAGGTTTTGAATATATTTCCCTTTTCTAATACGCCTTAGATCCAAAACTGCAACATCAACTTGTGAAACCTGTTTTCATTCACATACACATCTGCGGTCTTGACTCTTCGATATTTAGATTAGGCGGTTTAACTATCTGCCAAAAATGACAACTCGCTATACACCATTAGTCCCCTTGTTGAACCGCCAAACCCTTTAATAGGGCTCTGTTGCATTGTTGAACTCCGATTTATAGATAGCTGACCCCAGTTTAGCAAATATGCATCATCACATAACTATCCAACGTATTCTTGAACCGGCAATTACTGCATTGTAGATCTTGCCATGGCGAAACAAGTGTATGAGTGCAACTGGGTCCCTTCTCGAGTGACTGAAGATCAGCTGAACAATCTGGTCAAAATGGGCGCTTTAAGTAAGAAAGACGCCATTCACTGGAGGGTCCCTGGCCCGGAATGTCCTCCTACACCCAGAGACGGAGAAGTTATTGTTTTTGCTGATCATTTAAGCCGGGGCTTCAACCCTCCCGGTTCAAAAAAATTTCGGGATGTCCTAGCCAACTTCCAACTGCTTCCACAAGATATCGGTCCCAACTCTGTAACCAATATCTGTCACTTTCAAGTGTTCTGTGAGGTGTACCTTCAGGAGGAACCTACAGTAGAGCTATTCCGGGTTTGCTTTCACCTGAACCGTCGCACTGAATTCACAGACGGACCCAACACAGAACTGGGTGGTATGGCGATTCAGAAAAGGAAAGAAGTCACCTTCCCTCATGCCAAACTTCACAGCCACCCCAGAGAATGGAACCAGACATGGTTTTATTGCCAGGACACCTCTCCTTTTGAAGGAAAATCCCCTGCCGGGTTACCGTCCAGAACGTCTGAGGAACACACACCCCTTTCCTCAGAGGCTAACGGCTAAAGAGAGAATCAAATATTCTCCTCAACTATCCAAGCTTAGGGCCTTAATGGCAAACGGGTTGACAGGGGTTGAGTTGCTCGCTGCTGGATATCTTGGAGCGTATTGCCCTTAAGCCAGCGCCCCGGTTTGATGTGCGACTATACAGGAGATGTAAAAGATGCTGAGTGGCACATTGATATCCAACTTACAGACGACGAAGTTACTGATGTTGTGAAAAAGATATTGAATGAACCGGAGGATGTCTGTGCTCGAACTGGCCTACTCCCCTTTTGCGCCATCAACAAACCACCAGCGGTAAGAATCATACCTTCCGCATATCTGAAATTGCTTCTTGTCCAAATATTATCTGAAGATGTTATTATTTTCGACAGGGTGATGATCCATTCTAGAACAAGAAACCTCCACAAGATAAACCGGTGAAGCTAACCCGGCAAAAGACCAAAGCTGTGAAGAAGCCTGCTAACAGGATGAGAACCACTGCATCCTCCGATCCACCGGCTGACGATGATGTGGGTAACCCGGATTTTGAGGTAGAACTTGACTCGCTTGGTCTATTTTTCATACGCCTTATTGATGATGATTATTGCCAGGACGATGCTGAATTCAGTCACGCCGACGCTGCAGAGGTAATCATTCTTTCCTCCGATTTAGACCCTTCACCTTCATTAAAGACCCGTCGGGCAAACTGGAAAGTTAAAATTTTCTCATTCTCATGCTTACTTGGATCCAAACTTTCTTGTGAAGACGCAACAGCACGAAGCTCGCCGCACAACCCGGCATAGCGTCCAGGTAGTTACCTCCACCAGTTTACCGAACAGTCCAGTTCCAAAAGAATTGAAAGAGTGGAATCAAAAGAACGGGGAAGAAGATGACAACTTCTACCACGAATGAAATAGAGAGCATCCTTAGAAGGAAACATTGAACGGAATTGTTGGAAATTCAACAACAAAAGAATAAGCTTGTTGTGGACTTATGGATAACATCTCAAAATTATGAGGTGATAACCAACCACAAGCGGAAAAGATTGAATAGCTGAGAGGAATGAAGAAATGCAAAACTCTACTTCAATAGAATGCGGAGAATTAATTGCACTTCGACATGCAAGACGAAAAAGATACTTGAGCTCCTTCAACAAGAATCTTGATGAACACTTGAGGAATGAATTAAATTATGACGAACCACCGTGAAGAACTCCGATAACAAAAGGATGACAAGATACAATTGAAGGATGAAAGGGATAAGATTAAAGCCTTGCGATGATTTAGATGGAGGTTCTGACGAGATGGCCGAGGAAGCTTTGAACTCCGGGATAGAAAAGAATAACTCGGAACCGTGAGACTAATCATCATGAAAAATCTCCGAAGGAAGGAATTGATCCACTTGATGAAAGAAGAATAAGAATTATGTTATGCTTATCCTTCACCAATAAAATTGATGGGAAGCAATGGATTCGCATACTACTTATCCGCGTTTAAAAGGATTAAGGGGGGATATAGTGCCAAATTTGGGAAGGTCTTCATGAGCCACCTGTAGGATTGAAAAGAACGATTGAATTGATATGATAACAATTGAATAGGAATGTTGAACGAACCACCGTAAGATTTGAAATGAATGACGAAAAGAGAATGAATCACCGGGAACAATTAGAAAAGCACAAATATACTTGAGGGAATTAAGAGACAAGAGAACGACGGGATCGTGAACTGATTGAAGAATACTTGAACGAAGCACCGGTACAATTCTAGGAATGAACAGAGCTGAAAACTTAGAACGAAGAAATATTCTGAAATGGAGGCCTCCGGATAAACAAAATGGGAAAGAAACTCCTGAAATACTCCGGATGGGTACGAAAAGAATCTCTGACAAACGGAATAATTTGAGAGGATAACATCAAGCTAGCACCGCGAATCTCCGGGAGAACGGACAAGATTTAGAGGAAACTCTTCTTCGGTCTTCAACTGTTGGGAATGACGACGAGAATACCATCAAAATTGTTGAGATACTCCGGACGAACGAAAAGAGGAAAGATTGAACCAAAATGAAAAGAATTTGGAAGCTATCTTGGAGAATGCATCTGACTGATGAAATTCATACTTACGTCAAATTTCAAAAGAACTCGAGAATACCTCCGGGAAAATTAGAAGAGATAGGTAAGATGCTGGGAAAAGACCTGTGGGTTAGGGCCCACTAAAAAGAAACACCGTTGAAAAGGATTATCGAATGAGAAATGATGCACCAGAACGATTGAAAGATTTGAATGAGGTGACCACCTAAAAATAATTGGATGCAAACACGAATCTCCTGAGATGTCTTCAACACTCCGGGATAATAGAATGGCAAGACGAGGAACGAGCAAGGGGAAAACACTTCGGTCAAGGAAAAGAATACGATCAACACCGAAAAATTGAATTGGATCCACCAGAAAAGGAAATGAGACGAACAATGATTAACTAAGCGAGAATTCACCGGTTGAGTCAATTGAGGAAAGACTGAAGATACTCCGCACAAATGAAATTGAATCTCCAATAGAGTCTCAGACTCCGGAATAAAAGGGGTGGGAGGGCGGGAAAACAAAGGCAACTTGGAACAGGGAACAGATGAACAACTTGAAGAGAAAACACCGGTTGAAATAATTGAGGAGAGAAAGCAAGGCTTCGCACAAGTAGGATGGATACTCGATTACAGACTCCGGTTTCGAGAAGAAGAAGGGTGGGCGGGTGGGAAAAAGACAAAGACAACTTCAGACAGGGAAACAACGTCGATTCAAAAAGAGCTGAGGATTGGTCTTGCAAAAGATGACGAGGATCGAAACCACTCGAAGAGAGGTGCGCCAGATTGAAAAGAGGATGGACAACGAAGGAAAACTAACCGCGTGATCCTAAAGAAAAAAAATTGAAGGGAAAGAGGAGTAATTCAAAACACCTACGTCAAGATTCTTTACCAGAGCAACGAAGGGGCAGAGGAGTAAAAAGAAAATCCTAATCTCCGATATAACTAGACTTTGAAAAAGTTTTCTTCTAGACTCGACATCGGCCAAAACTACCCGATCAATCAAGGGGCTCCTAGGGTTGGTCGAGGCTCTTATACCAACTTGTCACGCCCAAGATGCGACCCTATCCTAAAGGAACTCGAAGGTCCCACCAAGGATAGAAGCGCATCTTGAAGACGCTTTTGCAAGGTGGATATCATTACATCAACATTACATAATGGTGGGGATACATACAAGGCATACAAATGCCGCAAGGATACATCAATACATCATATATAAGATCAACATCCAACTATGGATGAAACGTAAACAGCAACTCAAACAATATCCACCCTGCTAGCCCAGGCTGCCGACCCGGAACCTATCCCTCAATCGAAGAAGAAGCAGAAGAAGAACTCCAACACAAACAAACATCACTCTCACGTCAAGATCGTCGCATTACTTGTGCCTGCAACTAGTGTTGTAGTAATCTATGAGCCACGAGGACTCAACAATCCCATTACCATGGGTATCAAGACTAGCAAAGCTTAATGGGTAAGAAAGGGGTAAAGTGGTGAGGTTGCAGCAGCGACTAAGCAAGTATGGTGGCTAACTTATGAAACAAGAGCGAGAAGAGGAGCTTAGCAAACGGTCATCAACTAGTAATGATCAAGAAGTGATCTTGAACGCCTACTTACGTCAAACATAGCCCGAAAACCGTGTTCTCCTCTCGAACAACCCCGAAAAGAGACCATCACGGTTACGCACACTGTTGGTGTATTTTAGAAGAGTTTACTTCAAGTTTACTACAACCGGACATTAACAAATTCCCATCTGCCACATAACCGCGGGCACGGCTTTCGAAAGTTTATACCCTGCAGGGGTGTCCCAACTTAGCCCATCACAAGCTCTCACGGTCAACGAAGGATATTCCTTCTCCCAGGAAGACCCAATCAGACTCGGAATCCCGGTTACAAGACATCTCGACAATGGTAAAACGAGACCAGCAAAGCCGCCCGATGTGCCGAAAAATCTCGATAGGAGTCGCAGGTACCTCGTTCTCAGGGCACACCTGATAAGTCAAGCTACGAGTAAAACCAGGCCTCGAGTTTCCCCGTGGTGGCCCCGCAGGCTGCTTGGTTCGGACCAACACTCGGAGGAGCACTGGCCCGGGGGGGCTAAAATAAAGATGACCCTTGGGCTCCGGAAACCCAAGGGAAAAAGGCTTAGGTGAGGCAAATGTAAAACCAAGGTTGGGCCTTGCTGGAAGAGTTTTATTCAAAGCAAACTGTCAAGGGGGTCCCATAAATCACCCAACCACGTTAGGGACGCAAAATCCGAGAACATAATACCGATATGACAGAAACTAGGGTGGCAAGAGTGGAACAAAACACTAGGTATAAGGCCGAGCCTTCCACCCTCTACCAAGTATATAGATGCATTAATAATATAAGAGATATTGTGATATCCCAACATAAAACATAATCCAACATGGATCAATCTTCATCTTCACCTGCAACTAGCAACGCTATAAGAGGGCTGAGCAAAAGCGGTAACATAGCCAAACAACGGTTTGCTAGGAAGAGTGACAAAGGTAAGAGGTTTTCATGGCAATTTGGGAGGCTTGATAAGAAAGTGGTAGGAAACGCAGCATAGCGATAGAACGAAGCAACTAGCATAGCAATGATAGTAATGAGATCCAAGGTGACGGTCATCTTGCCTGAAATCCCACAAGGAAGAAGAACGATTCCATGAAGAAGACGAAGCCACGAAGACGAACCAAGCGTAGACGAACGAATCCTCACGATCGCAATGAAACGGGAACTATCGAGAAGAAGCACACAACATGGTAAACACACCACACATGAACAAGGCATGATGCTCAACCAAGTATGATTCATGGCAAGGCTACATGATACTACTCATGGCAAGAGATGACGCATACACGGGCAACACATCAAGCAAGTTTAAATGAGGCCGGAAACAACATATAACAATACCGGTAAGTCCTCATATGCAACTTTCGAAATTGGTCCAGATCTGAATAAACCTTGTGTTGAATTTTTTAAACAGCAAGTTAAGATGCACCATGATGATCTACACGAATTTCTATTCAAGTTACATGTAAAGTTCATTTAATTCGGAGCTACAGCATAGAAGATATGAGCAAAACAAGTTAAGCATGGCATAGATGCAAAATTCATTCAAACATCAAGCACACACCTCAAGACATGGATGCAATAAGGTAATAAGAAACTACATGCAAAACTAAGCAAGTTTCATATGTAGCACACTCAAAACGGAGCAATGGTTCAACACATACACATGAAACAAGTTTAAAGGACAAGCTGTCCAAAACAGCAACTAGGCATCTTGCAAACATCAAAACAACATGCTACAACACCTCAACATGAAACCAAATGGCGTCGACGTGATGTACAGGTAAGTCTTTAGAAAACATAAACACTTAGCTATCTCCATAAATCAATAGAACATGCTCAAAAGGACATGACAATATTGCAAATAATATCAGCTTCACAGACTTGGCAGAAATCACTGGACATGGCAGAAATAACATTAGGTTACAATGTTTAGAGCTATCAAACAACATCCTACAGGAATAGATCATTGCAAACAGAGGTACGACATGAATCTACTAATTTCATAGAACAAATGTCCCTTACTGATAAGGAGCCAAAAAGGCACAGAAGATATGGTGGCGCTCATCTAAACATAGCAAGTTTTATAAACAGATTCAGACTTAGCAGAAAAACTGAGCATGGCATAAACAGAATTATGAAGGCATCTTAGCGAGCTCGAATCACTCATCACAAAGCATTGCATTACAATATAAACATAGCATCAGCAAGAAGATATGTTCATGAAGCTAATCATGGCAAGAGAAATTTCATAGCATGCATGGATCACTAACAACAACCATGGCAAATTTGATTAACATGTAAACAATCCACCAGGAACATTTTATAGCAAACGTACAACAAGATTAAGACATGCTAGGGCACTCCATAATTGGAAACAGACTCACTGATGGAAAGAGCTTAACCATATGTCAAAAACATCCTTACTGAACATACTCAAAAGAGGCATGGATCTCACTGTAGCAACATGAATACATGGCATAAAAATAACAGCAGAACAAGGACTGAAATTCTAAGTCCCTGAAATCAGCAACATCATGGAGGCTACTTTGCAAGCTTGTAACAATGAACACGTGGCATATCATGAAGATTGGATGGCACCATAGCAAATATGGAATGTTGTTGCTCATAACACATGTAGACTTTATGCTCAAAATAAAATCACACAAAAATATGCGAAAATGACAAATGAGCAAGTTCTGATAAGCTACAGCAGGAAACATTATATAGCACTCTTGCAATGATGATTTGGGCATCAATATAGACTCAAACAAGCATGCCACAATGGAACAAAGTGAAGAGAACATCATATAGAACATTTTCACATATTATACATGCAAAACGGATCTACAGTCATGGAGATATGGCATGGCAAAGAGGTGGACAAAATATCAGAAAACAAGGACTTGGTGGTATTTCGTGCTCAACCTCAGGTGGATCTGGATCTGGCGCGGATCGAGGCGGGGCCGGGCTCACCGGTGCTGGGCGGCGCCTGCGGAGGAGGGGGCGATGGGAGGCGGCCAGGGACGAGCAGGAGCTCGGGCTGCGCCGGCGGAGGAGACAGGCGGTGGCGCGCGGTCGACGGCGAGCGCGCGGGGCGGCGGCCGTGGCGGAGAGGCGGCGTAGGCGGCGTCGAGCAGGAGGTGGCGACGGGACGGAGCAGGGCGCGCGGCGGCGCTGGCAAATGGCGGCAGCAGAGGGCGCTCGTGGGGAGCCAGCAACGCGGGCGCGAGGCAGCTCGGGTGGCTCGGGCGGGCCGGCCGTGGGCCCCGTGGGCCCGGTGACGCGGGAGGAGATAGGAGGAGGCGCGGCGCTGACATGGCGGCCGCGGGTTGGAGGAGAGCGGCGGCGATGGTGACTTGGCGGCCGCCGATTAGCTGGAACGACGTGGTGGCCGGTGGTGGACGTGTCCGGCGTGGCGTGGACGCATCTGACGACGCGGGGAGGAGTTTGCTAGGGTTTCATCTGCGCGAAATTTCGGGGAGGGGCACATATTTATTGGTGGAGGGAGTTAGGAGAGTCCAAATGAGGAGCGGTTTTCACCCACACGATCGTGATCGAACGACCAAGAGCATGGTGGGGGTTAGGATGGGTTATTTGGCCACTTTGGAGGGGTGTTGGGCTGCACACAAAAGAGTCCTTTGCGGCTACCCGGTTAACCGTTGGAGTATCAAACGGACTCCAAATGGCACGAAACTTGACAGGCGGTCTACCGGTGGTATACCAAGGCCACTTGGCAAATCTCGGTCCATTCCGAGAATGTTTATCACCCGCTCACGATAAGAGACAAAAGGGGGATGCCGGAGGACATAGGAGTGTCGGATTGCAAAACGGACAACGGGGAAAATGCTCGGATGCATGAGATGAACACGTATGCAATGCAATGCACATGATGACATGGCAAAATTCAACACGCAAGCAAACGACATGGCAACAACGGCGAATAACTGGCAGACACCTAGCGCATCGAATCCGGGGTGTTACAGGTGTAGCTGGTTAGCCTGTTTGCTCATCAAACCTGAGGTCTCGAGTTCGATAACCGCACTTGAGCATAATTTTTTTTGTTCGACTTCTTTCTTCCACCCAATGACAGGTAGGCCCCGCATGACAGAGACAAAAAGTGATCTGGGGCGGTGCCAAGAGGATTCTTTGACTGGTCAAAATGGATGGATACGGAGCTATACGATCTCGCAGTGACCGTACAATCACCTCATCATGTATATAGTGATCGTATTCTTGAGTACAATGACCAAAGTGAACTTAGCAATTACTCTCAATACGCCCTAGTTTCTTAGCACCTACTGTAAGCCTTAGTACATACGGTGGCACACAGACTTAGGCCGAATACAAGAGCCCGAGATATTTAAAATTGGAGGATGGTGCAACTAGCCCACCTTTCCGATATTTTGACCATGTGTGGTTCAGTTGTTGTTCACTTCGGAGGGTCGTGTACCACACGTGAACGTTAGTAAGCGCAATCGGGAAGCGGGCGCTGTTAATTGCGAGTTGACTCCTTCGAGCGTTAAATTCTCTTCATGTATTAGCATTGCTCCTAGTATTTTTCTTCACTACGTTAAATAAAGAGTTCCATTTTGTGCATAATTTAAAATGATTTTTATGGAGAGAAAAAGAAAACTGCTCCATCTATATACGCTGCAGCCTCGGTGCTTGTTTTCTAGGGTTTGCACTCTTCACTTTCTCTCTACTATATATATATACACACCGGAGCCTCAGTGCTTGTAGTTGCTCTCTTCACACTCTCTTACCCTCTCCAGATCTAAACAAGACTTCGTTGGCCTCTCTCTCTCTCTCCCCCACTGCTGGTCAAAGAGCTGGCAGAATCCGTCCACCGAGAAGGGAAGGAGGCTTAACGCTGTCGCCGTCGGCGAGGAAAGGAATCCACTACCGGCGCAACTGTTCTCTTTCACCCAGCAGTGGCGCAGGAGGGCCTCCGACCCCTTCTTCCTCGCCGTCGTACATAGTGTGGGCAGAACGGCCTCCGGTAGCCCATCGAACCACACCCCAAGAACCTTAAGGTATAATTTACTTATTCCACATGCATTGCTCTAGATGCATGTGGGCTTTTTCCGCTTCGGCACTCGAATCTAGGTGTTGGATCAAACAGGAAAGTAGTGGGGAAAGTTGTATAGCATGAATCTAGGACGGGGTTCAAAGAGGAAAGGAACAAGGGAAAGTAGTTCGGAAAGTTGTATAGCATTAATCTAGGACGTGGTTCAAAAAGTAAAGGAAGGTGGGAAGTAGTGGTGAAAGTTGTATCGCATGAATCTAGGACGTGGTTCAAAGAGGAAACGGGGGAAAGTAGTGGGGAAAGTTGTATAGCATGAATCTAGGACATGGTTCAAAGAGGAAAGGAAGGGGGGAAAGTACTAGTACAGACTGGCAATCCAGCACCTACGTTGGTCGAAAAGGGAAAACAATGACAAACGCAATACGGACATCTGTAACAAACTAATCTTTTTGTTTTGGGGTACAAGGCTGTAGAGTTTGAGCAGGACTAGATTTGCTGCACTCACATAGGGAAAGGTGTTTAAAGATAAAAAACCGGGACCAAACACAAATATGCTCCTTGATTGTTTGTTCTTTGTTGCAACAAACTGTGCATCACCCCTTCATACACCGGTAGATGCACATGGTGCTGGTGCGTCCACTGTCCCGTGCAACTCTTTAGCTGTTGTTAATCTAAGGCCCTGTTTGGATAAGAAGTCCTAGGACTTTTTTTAGTCCCACCTAAAAAGTCCCTAGTCCCTACCTGCTTGGTTCCACGGACTAAACATGGACTAGAGGTTATTAAATGACATGCTAAAAGACCATGTTACCCCTACTAATGAACAAATAGAGATAAGGTGCGATGCGGGGCAGGGGCAACTATTGGAAAATTTCCCAAAAGGACTCTCCCTCGGGGTCTTCTTTCTTTAGTCCCAAATGCCCACTTTTAGTCCCTAAAAGTCCCTCTTCTTTGGTTTAGATGGGACTGAAAGGGACTTTTTTTAGTCCTACACCAAAAAGTCCCTGTAACAAACACCCTCTAATAATGCCCTGGAAAATTGATGCAATGCCACTGTTAAAAGAAAATTACATTTTTAACGAATTTTATTGTTAATATGATCTCTTTCCTAATATGAATCAATGCCACCGTTTGAGAAATGCTACTATCTTGCTTTCTTTCCCATTTAGATAAGTTAGAAGCTTCTTTTTGTTGGCTTCCGTGTCATCCACCATTATTGACCACTAGTTGTTTCCTTTGCACCTCTGGGTAAATAGGGTTATCTACTTCACCTCATTGCTATTGTGAGCTTTTGTTGCACTAAACAAAACACTTTTGTTTTAAGAGTGTTTTGTGTAGTTCAACAGAAATTTCACACCGACAACATTACTTGATTGCTTGATCTTAGTGGAACTGCACAAGAGGAGATCTTACTTCCTATCCGTGTTGGCAAATTTGGTTCAGATCTTCTTCTTGTGAGTTGTTTGAATTCCACGTCATGAGAGGTCAGTACTAGCCTTCTTTCACATATTGTGCAGTGTGCTTTCATATGTTGTGCTTTCATATGTTGCTTGATTTTAGTGAACTGCACAAATGGAGACAAGACTTCCAATCTATATGTGCACCGATAAGGATATTTCACAACTCTTGGCCTATATTTTGCCATTTTTTCAGAAAATTAATGTCGTTGTTTAGTACTATACTTGTGCCCCTTAATTGACATGCCAAATCTTACATTAAAGGCGAAGCTTGTCCGTTATTGAACCAAGTGATGAAGGGGAAGAACAAGCGGAATAAAAACAAAATTCAACTCTCAGTGCTGTAATGAAGCACTGGAACTGTGATGACACAAGTAATGATATAGTTTTGCATCTTAATTTATTGCTATGGATGGAACGAGTAATTTGTTTTGCCACTGATTTGATGCCACTCTTAATGTAATATGTAATTATCTCTACTTGTGCAAACAGGGATCTTCTTTGAAGATGCCATATATTTCAGTGGAACTGCACAAGAAGATGTTGGAAACATTAAACTAATCGAGGAGTATATAGTAAGCATGGCAACCATAGTAGATAACAATAGATGGTTCCAAAGAAGTGCTTGATCTGTATGCTCTACACAATAAGCCTCCTGACAAAGGTTGATACTCACCCACGGATTTCATCCATATGATTGAGCTTTGTCATCTCTATTGGTGTTGTGCTACAGTTTAGACACTGTCATGAGAAAGTGGTATTGTCCCCGAGAAGTTCTTCATCTGTGTTGTTTTAAATATTTCCTTTAATTTTTTTTGAGCAAACAGGGATGCTAGCATTTAGTTGTCCTCTTCTCTTTGCACAACAGGATCATCCTCCTCTAAAGAAGAATATGGAGTACATGAAGTGACTAGTTATGATTATGCCAGGATGAAGAAGCCCTGTCTATCTTCTCATCAGAAGGAGCAGTTGAAGGATGGTTACATTACTCTCCACAAGACCAAACTAACTTGAGCTCAGAAGGACTAACAGATCTCCATATTTTTTGCCGTGATGCACAAGTACGATGTTGTTCTAGGATTCTTTCCGGTGAGTTCCATTTTTTTAGAAGTGTGCTCTACATGGACCATGTAGGTGCCTGTTTAAACTGCCAATTCATAGTACAATTTGCTTTATACTAATCACTTTTTTGTATTTGTGCAAACAGGGGTGCTCAGCTTGATTTCAATGGGAACTGCACAAAATGTTCATGAATACATCGAATCATTCATTTCCACCACAAGAAAGGAGGTGTCGATATGTTCAAGGCATTGCAACATATAAAGGCGAAATCATACAAGCTACGCACTAATTTGATTGATTTTGGTGGAACTGCACAAAAAGAACAGCTGGTTTATTTAGCATGAGGTTGCATGTCAATGTCCGAACTGATGGCAAACCCTGCCCATTCCACAATCGTAGGCATTTGATATTTTGGAATGGGAAAACCTTGTCAAAGTTTGTTCATTGATGTGCGCAAAACAACACGCATTTGACATTTTGGAATCGGACAACCTTGTCAAATTTTGCTCATTGATGTTAGCAAGAAGACATGCCTTTGATATTTTCGAATGGGACGCCCTTTGCTTTCAGCAGCATCGATCAATTTTTCTTTATTCTTTAGTTGTGAAGTAAATATTGGCTCTGACATTTGAATCACTGAGATGCATAATCATCGATCATTTTGAATGTTCTCTATGAATTGCCAGGCTTGTGTGTTTGATTGCACTGTACAGGAACACTAAAAAGCTGCTCAAACTCTTTGTACTCCCTTTGTTCCTTTTTACTTCGCATATTAGATTTGTTTCAAGTCATTTGATTTTACATTGTGAATGTGCATACTTTTTCTATAAGATTGGTCAAACTAGAGATACTTTGACTCCAGACAAAACTTGTATGCAGACTAAAAAGGACCGGAGAGAGTACATGTGAAACTGCTGCAAATGAGGTGATCACTCTGGGAATAATGCTAGTACGTATTGTTTTGCATGTTCATCCAATACCAGTGATACAAGAATTCAAACTAATCGAACTAAATTCATTCATACACGGTCGAATTTCATATAAACATGCCGGATTTCATTACATTTCATACATTCTTGAACTAAACATGGGTGCACTTGAGGTATAATTAATTAACCGAAGCTACCCACCTGTGTCCGGCTGAGCCGAACAAAAGCTTCTTCTCCAGCGGACTGAGCTTCAGTCACTTAACTGCAGGTGCAGTTGCACAACTGACATGTGGCCCAGATGCCCGTTGGGCCCATGTGCCAGTGACCCAACTGCACCAGCAGTTACGTAACTGAAGCAGCGCCCTTCTCCAACATAGCTCTCCGACTCCACCTCACCGCAAAGAAGCTAATCGGCCGTCAATGGTCAACCTGCCTAGCTTGGCTTCAACCGGAGGGTAGCAGCGGTGGCCTTACTTGGACCCGAGTGGCGGCGACATACCGTGTTCTACGCATCCTCCTTTTTGTGTGGCGCGGCCTCATTGGCAGCGGGGCGGGGCCTTGACAGAGCCGGCGATGTCCTCTATCTCGTTGCTAGCGGGGCGGCGCATTGGCGAAGCGGGGTAAGTCCTCCCCCTCGTTGCCGGCAGGGTAGGGCCTCGGCTGAGCCGGTGATATCCTCTGCCTCGTTATTGGCGGGGCGGGGCCTCGGCGGAGTACGGCCTCGTCGAAGCCGGCAAGGTCCTCCGCCTAGGTGCCAGCGGGGCGGCGCCTCCGTGGAGACAGCAATGTCCTCTACCTCGTTGTTGGTTCGGCAGGTCCTTGGAGGAGAAGGGCCTCGCCGAAGCTGGTGACATCCTTCGGCTCGGTGCCGGCAGGGCGGGGCATCGGTGGAGCCGGCGGTGTCCTCTGCCTCGTTGTTGGTGCCGCAGGGCCTCAGCGCAGCAGGGCCTTGTCAATGCCTGCGGAGCAGGGACTCGTCGGAGCTGGTATTGTTCTCTGCCTCATCCTTGGTCTCGCCAAACAAATCCTCGCCTACTTCATCACCCTCTTTGTAGGCGGCCGCAGCCTCCACCACCCGCATGCGGTACCGCCAGTGCTTGAGGTGGCCCTCGCGGGCGGAGCGGTATGAGTCGAGTAGTGCTTCCTACTCCGCCCGCTGCGCAGCGATCTCCTCCTCCGCCTGTAGGTGCTCCTGGAGGAGATGGTGGTTGTAGGCGGTGTCGGCCTGCGTCTCCCGGAACTGCTCCTCACGCTTCTGCCTCACCGTGTCCATGTATTGGGCACGGGCCTGTCCGATGGTCATGGTGGAATGCACCGGGAAGGATGCCGCAGAGGAGGGGGTTGGTGCTGGATTATCGACTACCATGTTCTCCATTGGGATGTTGTCGTCCTCCGGCTGCCTGCCGGCTTGGTCCGTTGGCCGCCCGTCCTGAAGAGCGCTGGAGCGCGAGGAAGCCATGGTGGCAGAAGTGGCGTGGACAGGAGAAAGGGAGCGGAGGTGGATGACTGCGGCTATGGCCGGCGCAACAGTTTATAAAGCAATGGTGGGCGGTGGAGGGACAGACGTGTGGCGCCGAAGTAGCCACCTCGGCAACAGCGTATCATTAATGTGGGCGGCAGACGGACAGACGGACGACACTTGTGTTGTTAGAAGGCGGAGCAATCGCCTGCACCGGGAAGCGAGGCGGGCGGCGCTGACCGTTTTGGGCCGAAATCGCGCATGGGCGAGGGAGGTGGTCTAGGTGGGCCAGGGCAGTCAGACTCGTGCTTGGCAGCGGGTCGGTCCAATAGCCAGACATGCTGGCTCACCAGCGAGCTCGCCGAGCTGAGCGACGACAATCATACGTTGGACGTAGCTTCCGACCAGGTGCCGTCGCCACTGTCCAAGCCGGTTCATGCCATGTTCACCATAGAGCAGGTGCGGCCGCACTTTGACGCCCTAATGGTGGAAGAGCTACCAGCGCAGGAGGATATGTGCTGCAACCTCCATCTCCTCAACGAGCACCGGTGAACAAGAGAACGACAATGTCATCGCAGACATGTGGCCCTATGATCCTGGCCATTGGATGAGCAGCGGGCGCTGTATCAGACAATCCGTAGGGCCCGTGAGGCCCTCTCCGTCATGGCGCCACCGTCTCGCATTGTCAACATGGTCAACGGACATGAGGAATGAGGAGATGACTTTACTTGGAGAGGATGACACTGGGGACCCACCAGGGCCATAGCCGGACGTACGCAAGTGCCTCCTTATTATCCACAACTATATTTTTTGCTTCCTCCTGGTTTCCTGACATCACAGTCCCACACCATTGTCAACCTATGTAGTCAATAAACAAGAGAATTGCACAAGGAGCGGCCGACAGGTGGGACCAAGCAACTCGAGCAGTATTTGTGTTTTTGAGGTGTGAGCACTGCAGAGTTTTTCTTGAGCGAAGTTTTCGTTGATCTTCAGAGGAGAGCAGGGTACTAACTACACGGGCTGTGGCCCGTCTAGACCAAGCCACATATCCAGCCCAGATATTAATTTTTTTCAAGCTAAAAATGGCTAGCCCAGTTATACTTTTTTTTGAGGAATACCCAGGCAAGGTCAACTTGTTATTCTCCGCCCTGTTGGGCTACAAATCTTTCCAAGGAGGGATGCATTAGGCTTATCAAGAAAATGGGCTTTAAGAAATAATAAATGGGATAAAATTTAATAAAACTCAGCAGTAACTATAAAAAATGCACCAAACACGTAGTTAGTTTATAAAATATTATTTTTGGATTTTCAAAATTTTAATTTCTTAATTGTTTTGTGCACAATATTTTGTTGGATTTTTACAAAATACACATTTATATTGAAATTGTATTTAATTTGACTAGAAATTTCAGGATAAAAATATTTCGGATCCCATCAAAATGTGGGAAACTTTACTGGATTCTGTTTTGAGCGGTTGGTTGAAATTGTTAATCATTGTCCTAGTTAGAAAATGGGTTGTACTTTTAACAAACTATAAATGGGCTGTAGTAAATTCCATTAGAATTTAAAAATGGTTGTACATTCTTACAAATTGCAAATGGGCTATAAGTTCTCTGCCACACTTGTGGGCCTACTAACTTGACGCGTCCCCTCAAAAAAAGTGAGTTGACGCGTATGCAAGGCTTTGTTAACTTATAATCAACACACAGTTCTAGCAGTAGTGGCCGTTGGATGTCCATCCAATGGATGTCGTGCTTCTTCTTCAATCTCGGATATTCTAGCTTCAGGCGCCCAAAAAATGATTCCTCCCCCTGACATCTGGGGTGCACCATTTCTGTGGCTGACCAGTGGGCCTAGTAAGTTGACGCGTACCAAGGGTTTGTCAACTTAGTCAATACAAACAATTCTAGCTGCAGTGACCGTACGATGTCCATCCAACGGCCATCGTGCTTCTTCAACCTCTGGTCTTCTTGCTCTAGCCGCCCAAACCAGGGTCGGCCGTGCCACCTGCTCCTGCCTCCCATGTCCGGCTGTGCTGCGACCATTGGCCATGCCATCCCTCTATACTCACCCACAACTCATGTTATTCTGCAGCGACGACAGCTTCACACTGCAGCCGAACCAGTGAACCCTCGTACTCCTCTCCGTGTGGGCATCCACTGCCGCGTCTTCCCCGGCTCCGCGTCGTCCCCTTCCTAGGCCTCGCCGTCGTCCACCGCCCTGGTGCTCTCGGCGCGGCGTGGTCAATGTGGTTAAGGAACGACTTCCATCGGAAGAGTACTATACGTGGAGAGGCTGACAGCTAGCACTACTAGAAAAAAGCTCATTAGTGGCGCACCACTTTTGGGTATTAGTGGCGCACCTCTGGTGCGCCACTATTACCACGCCACTAGTAATGTGTATTAGTGGCGCACCAGAGGTGCGCCATTACTAATCCAGATATCAGTGGCGCACCACCTGGTGCGCCATTGATATCCCCCCGGGTGCGCCACTGATAATGTATAGGGGTGGCCTGCTGGTGCGCCACTACTAAGTATAAGGGTGCGCCACTGATATTTTTTCAGAATTTTTTTTTTCAAATTTTTTTTTCAAATTTTATTCCAGAATTGCTACAGGTGCGCCACTGATATTGCTACAGGTGCGCCACTAGTAACAATTTTTTTTTTCAAATTTTTTTCCAGAATTTTTTTTTTTCAATTTTTTTTTCAATTTTGGCGGGAATTTTTTTTCCTTAATCTCGGGTCACTATGGCTTAATCTCGGGTCAATATGGCTTAATCTCGGGTCAAATCGCACTCCGTGGTCAAACTTCCCGGAAGGTCACCCATCCTACACTACTCCAGCCCAAGCACGCTTAACTTCTGAGTTCTATCCAACCCCAGCACCAGCTCACTTAGCAGGCACTTGTTGATATATCTATCATATCAATCCTATTAAACCTTGTTGATGTCTAGGAGTTTGTTCATGTTCATAAGTGTGATGAAATTTTGAAAAAATATTTCAAACTTCCCGGTCATTTTACATATCATATTTTGAATTTTTTTTTTAAAAACTATTTTTTAAAAAAAACCATTTTTTTTCGAAAAAACTATTTTTTTTTCAAAAAAAACATTTTTTCAAAAAAAACATTTTTCCAAAAAAAACCATTTTTTTCCTAAAAATTTTTTTTTCAAAAAAAAATATTTATTCCAAAAAAAATAGTTTTTCAAAAAAAAATTCAAAAAAAGAACTATATTAGTGGCGCACCACACCCACGATGCGCCACTACTATTTTTGAATTTTTTTGAATTTTTTTGCCTCTAGATCTTAAAAGCCCCGTATCTTTTATTCGGTTAGGTTTTTGGGGATTCTAAGAATCTTCAACGGGTAGATCTTAAAAGCCCCGTAACTTTTCGAGTAGATTCTTTTTCATATAAAAAACTTTTTCATCGGAGTTCGTATGCAAAAGTTATGCCCATTTTACAAATTCTCGAGAGATTTTGCAAAAAAAGTCGAAATTCATGTTTGTAAATTTTGCTAACAACTAGACCACAAATCACATTGGAATCTTATTTTTTTTTATTTTTTTGACATTTCTATCATTTTCCTTTATTTTTTTTAAACTGAAAAGGCGGTCCGGGGGGGTGCATTTGGTGAAAATGTGTTAAATCTGAAAAATGATAGAAATGTTAGTAGTGGCGCACCGTGGCAGAGGTGCGCCATTACTAGTTAAAACTAGTAATGGCGCACCTCTGCAACGGTGCGCCACTACTACCTTTGAAAAAAAATTTAAAAAATAAAATGTTAGTAGTGGCGCACCGTGTGGAGGTGCGCCATTACTAGTTCAAACTAGTAATGGCGCACCTCCACACGGTGCGCCACTACTAACTTTGAAATTTTTTTTTTTAAAAAAATGTTAGTAGTGGCGCACCGTGTGGAGGTGCGCCATTACTAGTTAAACTAGTAATGGCGCACCTCCACACGGTGCGCCACTAGTATGTCTGGGGAGGGGGGTGTGCACAGAACAAACTTACTAGTGGCGCACCACACACCAGGTGCGCCACTAGTAAAAAAATAGTAATGGCGCACCTGCTTATGGTGCGCCACTGCTATATAGCAGTGGCGCACCACATCCACGGTGCGCCACTAATAGTGATATTACGGATAGCCCTTTTTCTAGTAGTGTAGGTCCCGCAGCAAGGAAGTGGCTCCTTATAACAGAAAAATAATGATTCCTCCACCTGACAACAGGGGCCCACCGGACGGGCCACCGTATTTCGCGAACAAAAATGTTTCCCCCTAACCGCTGGGACCCACCAGCTACATCTTCGCATGGAAGGAAGTGCCTGACAGTCGGGACCCACCTGCTCGAAGCATACGTAGTGTTGTCATTCTGGTCGTGAACGTGTACATACATATTGGTCGATCAGTCTATTTGTAGGCTGCAGTGATGAACCGTGGCCGTGTAAGGAAGGGCATGTGTCGTAGTATAGGCGCGCACGTGTCGTAGTAGAGGCGCGCATGTAGCATGTACACGTACGTACAGCCAGGGTGCAAGAAAGAAAATACAGCGACGTACATACATACGGGCAGGGTCTCGAATGCCTACTAGCGCATACGTACGGCCAGGGATCGTGTACAAGGCTGTGTCGGAACGAAGAAGCCGCGTCGTCGTCGGGTTCATGGTAGGCAACGGAATGCGTTGTGTTCATCGGGAGGTGATGCCTACTACACAACCTTCTTCTTGTAGATGTTGTTGGGCCTCCAAGTGCAGAGGTTTGTAGGACAGTAGCAAATTTCCCTCAAGTGGATGACCTAAGGTTTAACAATCCGTGGGAGGCGTAGGATGAAGATGGTCTCTCTCAAGCAACCCTGCAACCAAATAACAAAGAGTCTCTTGTGTCCCCAACACACCCAATACAATGGTAAATTGTACAGCGAAGAGATGGTGATACAAGTGCAATATGGATGGTAGATATAGGTTTTTGTAATCTGAAAATATAAAAACAGCAAGGTAACTAATGATAAAAGTGAGCGTAAACGGTATTGCAATGCTAGGAAACAAGGCCTAGGGTTCATACTTTCACTAGTGCAAGTTCTCTCAACAATAATAACATAATTGGATCATATAACTATCCCAAAACATGCAACAAAGAGTCACTCCAAAGTCACTAATAGTAGAGAACAAACGAAGGGATTATTGGAGGGTACGAAACCACCTCAAAGTTATTCTTTCCGATCGATCCATTCAAGAGTCTGTAGTAAAATAACACAAAGCTATTCTTTCTGTTCGATCTATCATAGAGTTCGTACTAGAATAACACCTTAAGACACAAATCAACCAAAACCCTAATGTCACCTAGATACTCCAATGCCACCTCAAGTATCCGTGGGTATGATTATACGATATGCATCACACAATCTCAGATTCATCTATTCAACCAACACAAACAACTTCAAAGCATGCCCCAAAGTTTCTACCGGAGAGTCAAGACGAAAATGTGTGCCAACCCCTATGCATAAGTTCGCAATGTTACTGAACCCGCAAGTTGATCAGCAAAACATACATCAAGTAGATCACGTGAATATCCCATTGTCACCACAGATAAGCACATGCAAGACATACATCAAGTGTTCTCAAATCCTTAAAGACTCGATCCGATAAGATAACTTCAAAGGGAAAACTCAATCCATCACAAGAGAGTAGACGAGGAGAAACATCATAAGATCCAACTATAATAGCAAAGCTCGCGATACATCAAGATCGTACCGAATCAAGAACACGAGAGAGAGAGAGAGAGAGATCAAACACATAGCTACTGGTACATACCCTCAGCCCTGAGGCTGTACTACTCCCTCCTCGTCATGGAGAGCGCAGGGTGCCAGAACAGGGTCCCGATTGGTTTTTGGTGGCTACAGAGGCTTGCGGCGGCGGAACCCCCGATCTAGGTTATGTTCTGGAAGTTTGGGGATATATAAGAGGTGTTGGCGTCGGCAACAAGTCAGGGGGGTCCATGAGGCGGCCATGAGATAGGAGGGCACGCCCAGGGGGTAGGGCGCGCCCCCACCCTCGTGGGTGCCTCAGGACTCTTCTGGCCTATCTCCGATACTCCGTGGGCTTCTTCTGGTCCAAAAATAATCTTCATCAATTTTCTGGTCAATTGGACTCTGTTTGGTTTTCCTTTTCCGCGATACTCAAAAACAAGGAAAAAACACAATCTGGCACTGGGCTCTAGGTTAATAGGTTAGTCCCAAAAATCATATAAAATAGAATATAAATGCATATAAAACATCCTAGATGGATAATATAATAGCATGAAACAATAAAAAATTATAGATACGCTGGAGATGTATCTGTTTGGGATAACTTTTTGTTTGGCGCTCAAAGCGATATCCTTCTTCGGTGGCTAGGACCTTGGTCCATCTATCATTGAGCGTATCCTGTTCGGCTTGAATCTCCTGTTGTTTCTTTTTCAGGCTTCGTGCGGTGGCGATGAGCCGTCTCTTGAAGCATTCTTGTTCGAGGGGTTCCTCTGGGACGATGAAATCTTCGTTACCGAAGGTAACATCCTCTTCGGAGACAGGTAAGTAGTTACTATCTTCCGAATCCTCGTGATCGGCATGTTCGGGGCTGTATTGAGCGTCTTCCCTTTCATCCTGCTCGGACGCAGGCCCAACGGTGTGGTCGGTGTTGGGGAACATAGTAATTAAAAAAATCCTACGATCACGCAAGATCTAACTAGGAGATGCATAGCAACGAGAGGGGGAGCGTGTGTCCAGGTACCCTCGTATATCAAAAGCGGAAGCGTTTATAACGTTGTTGATGTAGTCGAACGTCTTCGCGATCCAACCGATCCTAGCACGGAATGTATGACAGCTCCGTGTTCTGCACTCGTTCAGCATGATGACATCCCTTGAGCTCTTGATCCAGTTGAGGACAAGGGAAAGTTCCGTTAGCACGACAGCGTGGCAATGGTGATGATGAAGTTACCGGTGCAGGGCTTCGCCTAAGAACTACGACGATATGACCGATATGTGTAACTGTGGAGGGGGCACCGCACATGGCTAAGAAAAGACTTGGTGTGCCTTTGGGGTTCCCCTCCCACATCTATAAAGGAGGGGGAAGAGGAGGCAAGCCCAAGGGGGGCGCGCCAAGGGGGGGAGTCCTACTTGGACTCCAGGTCCAAGTAGGATTCGGCCCCACATTTCCTATTCCAACAAGGGGAAGAAGGGAAGGAGAGGGAGACGGGAAGGAAGGGTGGGCGCACCCCCTCCCCCTAGTCTAACTCGGACTGCCCTGGGGGGACGCCACCTTGTGGCCTTCCCTCTCCATCTCGCTTATGGCCCATTAAGTCCCATAACTTCCCCGGGGGGTTCCGGTAACCCCTCGGTTACCCGATAAATATCTGAAACATCCCGAAATTATTCCGGTGTCCGAATACCTTCATCCAATATATCAATATTTACCTCTCGACCATTTCTGTCCGTGATCTCATCCGGGACTACGAACAATCTTTGGTCATGAAATCAGATAACTCATAATACAAATCGTCATCGAACGTTAAGCGTGCGGACCCTATGGGTGTGAGAACTATGTAGACATGATCGAGACATATCACCGGTCAATAACCAATAGAGGAACCTCGATGCTCATATTAGCTCCTACATATTCTAGGAAGATCTTTATCGGTCAAAGCGCATAACAAGATACATTGTTCCCTTTGTCATCGGTATGTTACTTGCCCAAGATTCGATCGTCGGTATCATCATACCTAGTTCAATCTCGTTACCAGCAAGTCTCTTTACTCGTTTCGTAATACATCATGTTGTAACTAACTCATTAGTCACATTTCTTGCAAGGCTCATAGTGATGTGCATTACCAAGAGGGCCCAAAGATACCTCTCTAATACACGGAGTGACAAATCCTAATCTCGATCTATGCCAACTCAACACACCCCATCGGAGACACCTGTAGAGCATCTTTATAATCACCCAGTTACGTTGTGGCTTTTCATAGCACACAAGGTGTTCCTCTGGTATTCGGGAGTTGATAATCTCATAATCAGAGGAACATGTATAGGTCATGAAGAAAGCAATAGCAATAAAACTAAATGATCATTATGCTAAGCTAACGGATGGGTCTTGTCCATCACATCATTCTCTAATGATCTGATCCTGTTCATCAAATGACAACACATTTTTATGGTTAGGAAACTTAAACATCTTTGATTAATGAGCTAGTCAAGTAGAGGCATACTAGGAACACTCTGTTTGTCTATGTATTCACACATGTACTAAGTTTCCGGTTAATACTATTCTAGCATGAATAATAAACATTTATCGTGATATAAGAAAATATAAATAACAACTTTATTTTTGCCTCTAGGGCATATTTCCTTCAGTCTCCCACTTGCACTAGAGTCAATAATCTAGATTACATAGTAATGGTTCTAACACCCATGGAGTCTTGGTGCTGATCATGTTTTGCTCATGAGAGAGGCAAAAAGTAGATGCCCACAACCAATCCACCCAAATGTTTATTAAAGTAGCCACCTTAAGTTAAACCTTAATTAACAATAGTCTCTCACATCTTCCACGAATTCTCTCAAACAAATGCACGTCTACTAGCATAGCATAGTAGTATAAGCATAACGTAGTAACACCCAAGGTTTGATATAAGACAACAGGTACTACCTCATCAACTACTTCCCAATACCCACAGTTTAATCAAATCCAACTCATGCAATGTTTGAGGGTTGAATCTAATGCATAAAAACTGGACAATAAAGGGATACGATCAAAGTGTTACTTGCCTTGCTGACGATCGGAAAACCCTAGTGATTCGTAATAGCAAGCCTCGCACTCCGGAAACTTTATCATGAACAGACAATGGCATACATAAGCACTCAAGCATAAGATGCAAAGGTAAAACCAAAACACATGGTCTGAATAGAAACTTCAAGCAAAGAGCTTCTATTTGCAAAAAGAATCAATTGAATCGGAGTGACGAAACGCAAACTACGATCAAAAGAAGTTCAAATCCAAATCTGCTTGAAACCAAATTTTAAATTTTCAAAATCATGTTCAAGTTGATTATCTAGACAGAGGGGAAGAAGACGAAGATTTTGGCGTTTGTTTCACTGGATTTGGACAAACGAGCAAAAAGTGGCGAGGGTTTGAAGTTCAGGAACTAATCTGTAAGAAAAAATTCATGGATAGGTCCCTGGCCGAAAATAAAATAGAAAAAGAAAAATCTATCCGACGAACGTCCGCTACTAGAGACAAACGAATGAATACGTTCGTTAATGGGGAGGATCGGGTGAACGACGCTAATTAGCGAACCCTAAAAGAAAACCCAATCTAAAACGAATAAACCAGAAAAATCGGGACGGGTTTTCACGGTTTTTACCGGTTCGACGGTTTTCGACGAGAACCAGCGGTGGATCGGATCGATGGCGGCGTCGGGCGAGGCGACGGCGGCTCCGGCAGCGTGTGCGGGCGGCAGCGGTAGCTGGGCGGCGGCTGTGGCTAAGGCGGCGGCTTGATGAGGAGGAGAGGGGCGGCGGGGCGGGGTATTTAAGGAGGGGAGAGGCGACGGGGCGGCTTGCGGGAGGGGCGGGGTTCCCCGTGTCCTTCTCGGACATGGCGGTGGCGCGGGTGAACTCGGGACTCCGGTCCCGAGCTGGAGGAAGGCGGCGGCGCTCGGCTGGGCCGTGGCCCGGCTGCAGCAGGGCCGGCCCAGGAACTTTTTTTAATAAATTTCGCCGCGAACAAAAAACCTAATAAAAAATTCTAAAAATTCCAATAACTATTTTCACCGTCCAAACCTAATATTTAGGACAAGATGAACATTTTTCTAGACTAATATGCAATTTTCAAAAATGCATGATTTTCTCTAATTCAATTAAAATAGCAAATGAAATACCAATAAAAACAATTTGATTTTAAAATTTCTTCTCAATATTTATCCTCTGTTGAAGAAGTCATTTTATCTTCTCTCATTTATTTTTTACTGGAAATAATTGGAGAGAAAATATTAAAATCAATTGATCCTCTTTTCAAATTTGAACTAAATTCAAATATGAAAATATGTGAAACCTCCAACTCTCTCCTTGGGTCCTTGAGTTGCTTAACATTTCTAGGATCACAACCAAAATGCAAATGGAAATATGATATGCATATGATGATCTATGTATAACATCCAAATTGAAAATTCTTATGTTACACTAACTCTTTAGTCACATTGCTTGCAAGGCTTATAGTGACGTGCATTACCGAGAGGGCCCAGAGATACCTATCCGATACACAGACTGACAAATCCTAATCTCGATCTATGCCAACTCAACAAACCCCATCGGAGACACCTGTAGAGCATCTTTATAATCACCTAGCTACGTTGTGACGCTTGGTAGCACACATGGTGTTCCTCCGGTATTCGGGAGTTGCATAATCTCATAGTCAGAGGAACATGTATAAGTCATGAAGAAAGCAGTAGAAAAAAACTAAATGATCATTATGCTAAGCTAACAGATGGGTCTTGTCCATCACATCATGCTCTAATGATGTGATCCCATTCATCACATGACAACACATGTCTATGGTTAGGAAACTTAACAATCTTTGATTAACGAGCTAGTCAAGTAGAGGCATACTAGGAACACTCTGTTTGTCTATGTATTCACACATGTACTAAGTTTCCGGCTAATACAATTCTATCATGAATAATAAAAATTTATCATGATATAAGGAAATATAGATAACAACTTTATTATTGCCTCTAGGGCATATTTCCTTCAGTCTCGCACTTGCACTAGAGTCAATAATCTCGATAACAAAATAATGGATCTAACACCCATGGAGTCTTGGTGCTGATCATGCTTTGCTCGTGAGAGAGGCTTAGTCAACGGGTCTACAACATTCACATCCGTATGTATCTTGCAAATCTCTACGTCTCCCTCCTTGACTTGATCGCGAATGGAATTGAAGCGTCTCTTGATGTGTTTTGTTCTCTTGTGAAATCTGGATTCCTTCGCCAAGGCTATTGCTCTAGTATTGTCACAAAAGATTTTCATTGGACCCGATGCAATAGGTATTACACCTAGATCGGATATGAACTCCTTCGTCCAGACTCCTTCATTTGCTGCTTCCGAAGCAGCTATGTACTCCGCTCCACACATAGATTCCGCCACGACGCTCTGCTTGGAACTGCACCAACTGACAGCTCCACCATTCAATATAAATATGTATCCAGTTTGTGACTTAGAGTCATGCGGACTAGTGTCAAAGCTTGCATCAATGTAACCATTTACGACGAGTTGTTTGTCACCTCCATAAACAAGAAACATATCCTTAGTCCTTTTCAGGTATTTTAGGATGTTCTTGACCGCTGTCCAGTGATCACCTCCTGGATTACTTTGGTACCTCCCTGCTAAACTTATAGCAAGGCACACATCATGTCTCGTACACAACATTGCATACATGATAGAACCTATGGCTGAAGCATAGGGAATGACTTCCATTTTCTCTCTATCTTCTACAGTGGTCGGGCATTGAGTCTGACTTAATTTCACACCTTGTAACATAGGCAAGAACCCTTTCTTTGACTGATCCATTTTGAACTTCTTCAAAACTTTATCAAGGTATGTGCTTTGTGAAAGTCCAATTAAGCGTCTTGATCTATCTCTACAGATCTTGATGCCCAATATATAAGCAGCTTCACCGAGGTCTTTCATTGAAAAATTCTTATTCAAGTATCCTTTTATGCTATCCAGAAATTCTGTATTATTTCCAATCAACAAATGTCATCCACATATAATATTAGAAATGCTACAGATCTCCCACTAACTTTCTTGTAAATACAGGCTTCTCCAAAAGTCTGTATAAAACCATAAGGTTTGATCACACTATCAAACCGTATATTCCAACTCCGGGAGGCTTGCACCAGTCCATAAATGGATCGCTGGAGCTTGCACACTTTGTTAGGACCTTTTGGATCGACAAAACCTTCTGGTTGCATCATATAGAACTCTTCCTTAACATATCCATTAAGCAATACAGTTTTGACATCCATTTTCCAAATCTTATAATCATAAAATGCGGCAATTGCTAACATGATTCAGACAGACTTAAGCATCGCTACGGGTGAGAAGGTCTCATCGTAGTCAACTCCTTGAACTTGTCGAAAACCTTTAGCAACAAGTCGAGCTTTGTAGATAGTAACATTACTGTCAGTGTCAGTCTTCTTTTTAAAGATCCATTTATTCTCTATTGCTTGCCGATCATCAGGCAAGTCAACCAAAGTCCACACTTTGTTCTCATACATGGATCCCATCTCAGATTTCATGGCCTCAAGCCATTTCGCGGAATCTGGGCTCATCATCACTTCCTCAAAGTTTCTAGGTTCGTCATGGTCAAGTAACATGACCTCCAGAACAGGATTACCATACTACTCTGGTGCAGACCTTACTCTGGTTGACCTACGAGGTTTGGTAGTAACCTGATAAAAAGTTTCATGATCATCATCATTAGCTTCCTCACTGATTGGTGTCGGAATCACTGCAACTGATTCCTGTGATAAACTACTTTCCAATAAGGGAGAAGGTACAATTACCTCATCAAGTTCTACTTTCCTCCCACTCACTTCTTTTGAGAGAAACTCCTTCTCTAGAAAGGATCCATTCTTAGCAAGAAATATTTTGTCTTCGGATCTGTGATAGAAGGTGTACCCAACAGTCTCCTTTGGGTATCCTATGAAGATACATTTCTCTGATTTGGGTTCGAGCTTATTAGGTTGAAGCTTTTTCACATAAGCATCGCAACCCCAAACTTTAAGAAATGACAGTTTTGGTTTCTTGCCAAAACATAGTTCATATGGTGTCATCTCAATGGATTTAAACGGTGCCCTATTAAATGTGAATGCAGCTGTCTCTAATGCATAACCCCAAAACGATAGTGGTAAATCGGTAAGAGACATCATAGATCGCACCATATCTAATAAAGTACTGTTACGACGTTCAGACACACCATTACGCTGTGGTGTTACATGTGGCGTGAGTTGCAAACTATTCCACATTCTTTCAAATGAAGACCAAAACTCGTAACTCAAATACACTACACCACAACACGGATGCAATGGCATGTAATCTGCCGGGAGAATGCACTTAAGACGGCAGACATACTGCCAGGAGGGAGTTTCTCCCGGCAGATCGAACTGCCACAAGAACGGCTGCCGGGGATTACTTGTCCCGGCAGATAAACTATTCCCGGCAGTTTGTCTGCCCTGTCTGTTTTATTTGCCGGCAGTTCTATTTCTCCCGGCAGATTGTTCATGGCATTCGAACTGCAGTTACCGACATTTAAACTGCCGGCAGAACCTTTTTAACCCGGCAGTTAACATGCCATCACATTGATTTCACTAACAAAATTTTCTACACAACTTATCCCTAATTTAATATACATTCAGTATGTCCGGACAATCATGCCAGATTTCACAGCTCATACATCTCAATCAAATTTGCATATAAGAAACATCCAATACCTTAAGCTTCATTTGATAAGCGACCAAAATACATGTTTCTTATACATTGAGGATGTTGTGCCACGAAAGGAAAAAATTACATGTTTCTAGATGTGCTACACAGCCAAAATGAGCATGCATCGGCTTATGTGCTAAAATAAGCACCAAAATGAGCAGAAAAATTAAGTATGGACGCCTTGCAGATCTTGCCAAACCTCCAACACCTTCAAGATCTTGTCAAACCTTCAGGAGATGTGTTCAAGACCTTGTTTATAATGCTGAGCTAAAAAAAGTGAAGTTTGAGGTTAGTCCAAAGTGCATCTGCATGCTAAATAATCTCTTGCTAAATATAAATATGCAACTAATAAAGACACAATCTAGTGCTTCTATTTATCAGCAAAAGAACAAGAACGACTCTTATGACAAGAGGAGGGGCAGCTCAACAGCACCACCACCACCATCAGCATAGCATGTAGAGGAAGGTCACCAAAGCAGAGGACAGGAAAAGGAGTAGCATCAGTTGCAACATAGCATAAGTCTCTCCACTCGCCATTTTAATTGTTCTTTCTTATCCATGCTTGAAGAAAATGAAGTCTTGGACCAATTTAGGAATAGCTAGCTGCACATAGAACATCCCCTAACACATGATATAACCAAATTTTCTTCTACATGCTAGGAACTCAGAACTAAAATTCAGATATGTTTCCATAAACCCATGTCCATGATAGTTTGATTTAGGTCATTCACTTGTCGTCCATCAAACTAAATCAGAAGTTCAACATTATTTCACATATGTGCAAGAGCTAAACAGTAATAGAGCATGAAAAAAATGTACCGCACTGTATGTACATATATGATAGCAGACCGAACATTGCTCCTGTCAAAATTCTAAAGTCCTAAAATGATCTGTAGGTGGAAAGGCAATAATCACTATCAGAGTTCATCAAAAAGAGTACATTGAAGCAATGAAATTTACTAAACAATTAACTATTACCGACTAATAACATGTTCTTGAACATGTTTCGAATGGCCAACCTAGAGTACATGAACCTATATATTTGTTAACCTTTTGGCTACTTAACAAATTAATAACTTCCATGAGATAAAGAACATTTAGAGACCTTATCACCTCATTATTTCTTCTAACACCCTCTGCTCTTTTTCTTAAATCACGCCCGCTGCCATTGCATCTTCTAATCAAGTCATCTATGTCACTTTATCCTCCCTGGGTCATTCTTATTTCCGAAGATATTCACCTAGACACGAGTGCGGATTAAGAAATCAGCACACGGATATCACTCATGCTCTAGAAATTCATTGGGGATGAACAAGCTTCAAATTGAACCAGACAACACAACAGTGCAGTACAGAATAGAGGAGATGCATATAACCCGAACATGACTCAAAGCAGAGTACTAGCCACCAGAGTATAGTGCATAAGGTTCAAATAGGAGCTCCACTACAGACATCCACCCCCGTAAACTTGCTGCTCCTTAGATTCATTCACATCCTCTCGCCCACATGCACATAACACAGTGTAATGGTTCAAAATATTAGACAGGTTTGTAAGCAGAAAATTGGACAAAGAACTAGGCTTGGACTGAGCAACATGCTCAAAGTAGAGGTGCTGAAGTAGAAGAAAGACCAAGTATGTGCCTTATGGGTTTTTGGTTGCCTGAGTGGAGTAGTTCTGTCAAGGATGACATGAAGAGCGGTGCAGCCCCTGCGCCAGGATAACTAGCTCGTGGTCTCCGCCCCAACTATTGCAGTTAAGTGATTTGTTTTCCCCCAAAAATGTGTTTTCTAGAACCTATGCCCAAACAGTTGTGGTTCCTTGATATTTACACTTAATACACCTTCCTGTTATAACTGGTCTAAATAGGCACAGTATTCTTTTTGATAACTTGAATAGGCACAATAGATCATCTGAAAATGCCCCAAAGCATCCTAAATTTCTAATCACTGCAGACTTGACTGTATTTAGGTGCATTATCCCAAAGAAACTGAATGTATTTGTTAATTAGATCTATAATTAAAAAAATGCAAGTGGGAGAGGGTCAATCTGTCATACAGTCATACATCAAAACCAAATCAAATACATTGCATGAGAGATGACCCCAAGCTCCTTGACATACATCAATTCCTTTCAAATGTTTTTTATGGCTCATAAAATCGATACATACATCATGCTGCCAAAAAAAGAATGCATCATGAGAGGCTTACCTTGCGATGGATTTTTCTGGCTGGTAGTCAGTGGAGGAGATAGCCAACAGCAGGAATGGCTCTTGCTGCAGCCGCCAGAGGAGCAAAGCAGCAACAAGCGATGGAGGCTGCTTAAGAGCTGGCCGATCTGGGGCAATGCAGGCCTCAATCTCCTGGACAAGGAAGAACAAGGACAGCGACCTAGGGCAAGGACGGGGAAGCTCTGATGTGGTGGTGGTGCAGCGGTCACAGGCCGTGGCGCGGGCTAAGCAAGGCATCGATGACCAGAGTCGCAGGATGGAGGCCGTCCATGGGCGCAGAGGCGGAAGGAGGTCAGGCGGTGGACCAGAGGGCGAGGCGCTCGGTCGATGAGGGCCAGCAGCAGGGGCAGCGCTGAGGATAGGACGCGGCGACAACGCCATGTGGGAGTGGCGGGTACTTGCTGCGCGTGAGCTCGTGCGGGGACCAAGAGCAGAGAAGTGGCAGTCGGTGCTCGCCGTCGACCTTGGCGAGGATGAGGATGGTGGAAACCTACGGTGGAGGGAGTCGGCGGTGGAAGTTGCGGTCGCGGGCGCAGGGGCTCGGTGGTGGAGGGCTTGGTTGTGGGGGCGGCGGCGGCGACAGTTGGGGAGGAGGGTTCAATTTGGGGAAAACTGGTTGGGGCGGCGGCTTGGTGCGAACGTTTTGGGCTTCTTCGCATGCTTGGCCCAACAATTTTACGTCTCCCCCCACGGGCCTCCCGGCAGACTGCGGGCCTGGGTTTAGTTGTGCCAGCAGATAGAATGACCTTAATTATTGCTGGCAGTGCACACGCCTTCTTGCCTGTACTTTCCCGGCAGTTTATCCGTCTTTAAGTACTTCTGTCGGAAGTAACACGATCCCTGGCAGATGGTTTGCCCTTGTTCTGACATTTCTCCCAGCAGTTAACTGCCCCAATCAAGTGTTGTGCTGAAGTGATATTCGCCTCCACGATCAGATCGTAGAAACGTTATTTTCTGGTTACAATGATTTTCCACTTCACTCTAAATTTTTTGAACTTTTCAAATGTTTCAGACTTATGTTTCATTAAGTAGGTATACCCATATCTTCTCAAATCATCTGTGAAGGTTAGAAAATAACGATACCTGCCACGAGCCTCAACACTCATTGGACCGCATACATTAGTATGTATTATTTCCAATAAGTCAGTGGCTCGCTCCATTGTTCCGAAGACAGGAGTTTTAGTCATCTTTCCCATGAGGCATGGTTCGCAAGTATCAAGTGATTCACAATCAAGTGATTCCAAAAGCCCATCAACATGGAGTTTCTTCATGCGCTTTACACCAATATGACCTACACGGCAGTGCCATAAATAAGTTGCACTATCATTATTAACTTTGCATCTTTTGGCTTCAATATTATGAATATGTGTATCACTACGATCAAGATTCAATACACCATTTATATTTGGTGTATAACCATAGAAGCTAATATTCATGTAAACAGAACAACTCAGACTTAAATGAATAGCTGTATTGCAATAAACATGATCCAATCATATTCATGCTCAACGCAAACACCAAATAACATTTATTTAGGTTCAACACTAATCCTGAAGGTAGAGGGAGTATGCGATGGTGATCTTATCAATCTTAGAATCTCTTCCAACACACATCGTCACTTTGCCCTCAACTAGTCTCTGTTCATTTTGTAACTCCTGTTTCAAGTTACTAATCTTAGCAACTGAACCGGTTTCAAATACCTAGGGGTTACTTTGAACACTAGTAAAGTACGCATCAATAATCTGTATATCAAATATACCTTTGTTCACTTTGCCATCCTTCTTATCCGCCAAATGTTTTGGGCAGTTTCGCTTTGAGTGACCATTTCCTTTGTAATAGAAGCACTCAGTTTCAGCCTTAGTTACAAACTTGGGCTTCTTCACGAGAGCAGCAACTTGCTTGCTATTCTTCTTGAAGTTCCCCTTTCTTCCCTTTGCCCTTTTTCTTGAAACTAGTGGTCTTGTTAACCATCAACACTTGATGCTCTTTCTCGATTTCTACCTCCGCAGCCTTTAGCATTGCGATGAGCTCGGGAATTTTCTTATTCATCCCTTGCATATTATAGTTCATCACGAAGTTCTAGTAACTTTGGTGATAGTGAGTAGATAACTTTGTCAATCTCTATCTTATCTAAAAGATTAACTACCACTTGATTCAAGCAATTCTAGTACCCAGACAATCTGAGCACATGCTCACTAGTTGAGCTATTCTCCTCCATCTTGTAGGCAAAGTACTGTTAGAGGTCTCATACCTCTTGACACGGGCATGAGCATGAAATACTAATTCAACTCTTGGAACATCTCATATGCTCCATGGCATTCAAAAGGTTTTTGAAGTCCCAGTTTTAAGTCGTAAAGCATGGTGCACTAAACTATCAAGTAGTCATCATATCGAGCTTGCCAAATGTTCATAACGTCCGCATCTTCTCCTACAATAGTTCTGTCACCTAGCGGTGCATCAAGGACATAATACTTCTGTGCAACAACGAGGATAATCCTCAGATCATGGACCCAGTCCGCATCATTGTTACTATCAGCTTTCAACTTAGTTTTCTGTAGGAACATATTAAAACTAAAATAGGGGAGCTATACACGACCTATTGATCTACAACATAGATATGCAAAAACTATCAAGACTAAGTTCATGATAAATTAAAGTTCAATTAATCATATTACTTAAGAAATCCCACTTAGATAGACATCCCTCTAGTCATCTAAATGGTCACGTGGTCCATATCAACAAAATCATGTCTGAGCATCACGTTAGATGGAGTAGTTTTCAGTGGTGAACATCTCTATGTTGATTATATCTACTATATGATTCAAGTTCGACCTTTCGGTCTCAGTGTTCCGAGGCCATATCTCTATATGCTAGGCTCATCATGTTTAACCCGAGTATTCTGTGTGTGTGCAAAACTGGCTTGCACCCATTTTATGTGAATGTAGAGCTTATCACACCCGATCATCACGTGGTGTCTCGGCACGACGAGCTGTAGCAACGGTGCATATTCAGGGAGAACACTTATGCCTTGAAATTCAGTGAGGGATCATCTTATAATGCTACCGACGTACTAAGCAAAATAAGATGCGTAAAGGATAAACAACACATGCAATCAAAATATGTGACATGATATGGCCATCATCATCTTGTGCCTTTGATCTCCATATCCAAACCACCGTCATGATCACCATTGTCACCGGCTTGACACCTTGATCTCCATCGTAGCATCGTTGTCGTCTTGCCAACTATTGCTTCTACGACTATCGCTACCGCTTAGTGATAAAGTAAAGCAATTACATGGCGATTGCATTTCATACAATAAAGTGACAACCATAAGGCTCCTGCCAATTGTCGATAACTTTTACAAAACATGATCATCTCATACAAGAATTTATATCTCATCTCATCTTGACCATATCACATCACAACATGCCCTGCAAAAACAAGTTAGACGTCCTCTACTTTGTTGTTGCAAGTTTTACATGGCTGCTACGGGCTTCAAGAAAGAACCATTCTTACCTACGCATGAAAACCACAACGATTTTTTGTCAAGTGTGCTGTTTTAACCTTCAACAAGGACCGGTCGTAGTCAAACTCGATTCAACAAAAGTTGGAGAAACAGACACCCGCCAGCCACCTGTGTGCGAAGCACGTCGGTGGAACCAGTCTCATGAATGCGGTCATGTAATGTCGGTCCGGGCTGATTCATCCAACAATACCGCCGAATCAAACTAAGACGTTGGTGGTAAGCAGTATGACTATTATCGCCCACAACTCTTTGTGTTCTACTCGTGCATATAACATCTACGCATAGACCTGCTAGGATGCCACTGTTGGAGAACGTAGTAACTCAAAAAAATTCCTACGATCACGCAAGATCTAACTAGGTGATGCATAGCAACGAGAGGGGGAGAGTGTGTCCACGTACCGTCATAGACCGAAAGCGGAAGCGTTTAGTAACGCGGTTGATGTAGTCGAACATCTTCGCGATCCAACCAATCCTAGCACCAAACGTACAGCACCTCCGTGTTCTACAAACGTTCAGCATGATGACGCCCCTCGAGCTCTTGGTCCAGTTAAGGACGAGGGAGAGTTCCGTCAGCACGACGGCGTGGCGACGGTGATGATGAAGTTACCGACGCAGGGCTTCGTCTAAGCACTACGACGATATGACTGAGGTGTGTAACTGTGGAGGGGGGCACCGCACACGGCTAATAGAAGACTCGTTGTGCTTTTGGGGTGCCCCCTCCCACCTATATAAAGGAGGGGAGAATAGGAGGCCAGCCTAAGGGGGAGTGCGCCAAGGGGGGAGTCCTACTTGGACTCCCAGTCCAAGTAGGATTCGCCCCCCCCCTTTCCTATTCCTACAAGGGGAAGGAGGGAAGGAGAGGGAGAGGGGAAGGAAGGGGGGCCGCGCCCCCTCCACCTAGTCCAATTCGGACTGCCCTTGGGGGGGTGCCACCTTGTGGCCTTCCCTCTCCATCTCCCTTATGGACCATTAAGGCCCATAACTTCCCCGTGGGGTTCCAGTAACCAATCGGTTCCCCGATAAATATCTGAAACGTCCCGAAATTATTCCGGTGTCCGAATACCTTCGTCCAATATATTAATCTTTACCTCTCGACCATTTCGAGACTCCTCGACATGTCCGTGATCTCATCCGGGACTCCGAACAATCTTCGGTCATCAAATCACATAACTCATAATACAAATCGTCATCGCACTACTAGGAAAAGGCCTACTAATGGGCACCAGTTTTGCCTACTAATGGCGCACTACTGGTGCGCCATTAGTATCACGCCACTAGTATTTCTTATTAATGGCGCACCACTGGTGCGCCATTAGTATCTGGTATACTAATGGCACACCACACAGTGCACCATTAGTATAGAACACCATGCGCCATTGGTATGCCTCCCAGGGGGCCATATTTAACCATGTGCTTTGGCATACTAATGGCGCACTGTTGGGTGATGCGCCATTAGTATACTTTGGCATATTAATGGCGCACTCTGTAGTGATGCGCCATTAGTATGAATATTAGGTTTTATTTTTTTTACTTTTCTGATTTTTGCACAGGTTACAAAATATATTATTTGACAGAATATAGACAGTAGCACACAGCAACAGCGGATTCATCGAATACAATAGAAGACTAGTCTTCGAATACAATTCATCATATTAGTCTCCGAATTCAAAAGACCGAACAAAGATAAAACATTACAAGTCTCGAAACCGCGAGTATCGAGTTTGTCTTCACATTACAAGTCGATATCGATCATCTAAACTACCGTCACATAGAAGAGAGCTGCGGTCATCACGATGAGCATCGTTGCGATGAAACTGGTCTTCATCTGGTTCTTCCAATGCTCCCTCCTCTCTCCTGCTAGATAGCGGGCGTATCTAGATTCCGCCTCCGCCCTAGTGTTGTACCCTTTGTAACTGTTGCCGCTGAAACGGTGAACCTGTCTCCGACACTCCTCCCAGTCGTCGTAGACTCCGGGAACCTTACCCTTGTACATGACATACAATGGCATCTCTATGCACAAGCCAAAAAACAGACAATACATACACAAGCAATATATAAGTATGCAACAAAAGGATCGGAAGAGAAAAGCAAGACATTAATAGCACGATTCATGGTCCTACTAATAAATAGCATCGATTACATCTAAGTTGAATGACTGTCCAAACCAAAGAGACATACAATTCATTAAAGTTTAATTACAACATGAGCCAATCAATGTTTCAGAACTACAGATCACTACTTTCGACTCGACTCATGGACAGGAGCATGGATGAAGCCGCCGTCTGTCGTGATGGTCATGAAATCACTGGTGCTGTCAGCCTGCATTTGTAGCATTCCGTCTATCTCAATGTTGGACGGTTGATATCTGAGGAAGAACTGCCCCGAGGTATGAAGGACATCTTGATGGATGATGTCCGCAAACTCTGACTGGATGCGAAAGAATTCTTGTCTGATGTCCGCGTCCTGGATTGCCGACAAGCTCGCGGCCCAATCTTTGACATTATCTGGTAGCAGAAGGTGATGATGGTCCCTTACGATCGCTCGCATGTGATGGAGGGCGTAGTAGGCATCCTTCTGACCGCCAGGCGGCTGCTTGACGCAGCAGAACATCGTATTGTGGGCGAACACGTGCTTGCCATACTTACGAACTACCCTGGTGAAGGTGCCTCCAGATTTGGCGTAGCCGGGAGAACATCATCAAGAACTTTCTTGATATTTGTGTAGTCTATCTTGGAGTCACGGTTTGGGTCAAAATACGTGGCCATGGAATATTTCGGGCTTAAGAGGATGAGTGTGCAATGTGTGTCACTGCACAGAACACGGAATGTTAGAAAAAAAGAACGATCGAAATCTAAGAAATCATATGTTACGGGGTGGTTAAGGGATGACTTATTAGGGAAAGTAAGCCACAAGGAAGTTATCATTATCAGGGTTCGCTAGAATGACGCCTTCGAGGTGTGAACTCGCGACTTGGTGGTCCCCAGCGCTGCTCAAGAGCTTGGCACGCATGTAGAAGGGGTCGACGATCACGATGTCCGGGGTCTTGTCTCTAATGATCCGCATCTCCATACTCAGCGAAAACAACCGAACGAAGGTTTAGTGCAGCGGATGAAGGTTAAACATAGCAAAGATGTCATCAAACCGCAGGACGGTTGTACCCCCGATGTCACCATCCACAAAACCCTTGCCCTCTGGCACCTTGGCCACGAAAACCGGGTATGCCACATCATTCTCTCTTAGACGCCACTTCTCCAAAGAAAGAACACTGTCGTGCAGACTCCGCATAGCACTGGTTGTAGCATTAAGCATATTTGTCGGTAGCATCGCCCTACCCGCCACATGCACCCTCCTCGAGATATCCTTAGGTGAAGGTGGCCCGTCCTGAGCACGGATCGTACTAGGTGCCGGCTGGCTCGCACCGGCGCCCTTTTTAGTCTTCGTTTCCGGCTCTTCTTCTTGATCTGTTATAATGGGACCGAGTTCTGCTCATAGACCGCCTTCTTGAGCGTGTTGGGGATGATAATATTTTGCACCTCAGCTATCTGAGGCTCGGTGAAGGCGGCAGCTAGAGGCGTCTCCTGAGAACTGAACGCCAGACGACGCCTGTTGCAACTGGGTTTCTCTGACGTACCAGCTAGATCGCGGTCGTCTTGGTTGGGTTCTTGAGAAGGAGGACCGCAGAACTCGTCATCGTACCCATGTTCGGCACAGTACTTATCGACCTTGGTAAATGTACCATTGTCTTCGTCGTCTGGATCCTGTGCCATATGCATGTCCGGATCCTGTGCCATAGGGATGTCCGGCATGTCCGGTAGCGTTGCGGCGTTCTTGCCATGGCTTGGCGCCGGCACGACTGGCGGTCTTGTCTGTGGGGTGGTGTCCCCTGCCCCCAAACGAATCTGGCTCTTCGGCCAAAGCAAGGGCCAGCTTACGCAGGCGCTGAGCGTCATCTCATCTTCTTCGTCGGCCCCAGCGGGTCGAATCGGAGGTAACAGCTCATCGCAGCCTGGCAGCAGCCGAACCACTTCAACCCTATACATTGGTGGCATCGGATTACCGTGGAACACAGGGTTGCCCGGTTGAACGATTCTGCCCTTGGCGACATCGTCCAACTCGCCGCCCACGAAGTGCAGGAGAGTGCAAGGAACGTCGGCGGCGCCCTGCGAAAACATGTAGGGCGTCAGGGATGCCCAGTCAAAGGCAAGGAGATGAAGTCATCGGCCGAGAGGCTTAGTTACCGTGATGCCGTCGAGCTCTGCTAATGTCGAGGCACCGCCAACGGCGGGCGTGCAACTGACGGAGGGGCCGCTTGCTGGCGAGGTGCCGGCCGGCGTACACCCGGGTGCATTAAGCTCCAATGCCCATGCCGGCGCCGGAGACACGAATACCGCCTCAGCCGGAGACACCAATGGCGCCGCCTGCGCGCTTTGCGAGTTGCTGGCCGTGAAGCTGGGAACCGGGGGAGGCCCCTGTTGGCCGCCCGCAATCCACGTCGTCAGCCCATGAATCAACGTAGGCACCATGGCGTTGAGCGTCGTTCCTAGTTGTTGTTCCACTTGCTCTTGGACAAGCTCCGAAATCCGCGCCACTTGTGCCTTGAGTGCTTCAACCTCGCGTGACTGGCTTTCCGAGCTGGTCTTTTTCTCCTTTCGCCCACCAGCGGTATAGTATGACGAACATTTTGTGGACAAGCCTTTGCCGGCCACACGACCAGCTGACGTCGGCTTATTGAGCTTATCCCTGTTTTTCATTACGTTCAACACCCTATTCAAAGGGGTGCCGAAAGGGGAGCTCTGAGACGACCCCGCGCTACTACTTTCTTTGTCCTGCGGAAGGAACGTGAACCATTTAGAAATATTGGGGATTAATTAGAATGCAACCGTATGGAGCTAATTACGCGGGGGTGTATTCCTTACCAGAACAAGCTCAAGCTCCTTGGTCTTCGGATCCGTGGTAAGCTCCTTTGTTACCGGGTCCTCCTTGTACCGGTCCCTGAGAAAGTTCCTGGTCTGCTTGTCACTGTATTTCTCAAAGCGGGGCGGTAGGCCTTGCTCGGCACGCTCCGCGTCCTCCTTATCCCATACAGGCTCCGCCACTATGTAACCGCCGGGACCGAGTTGGTGGACCCTAAGTTCAACTGCCGCATTTCTTTCCCCCACTGACTTGATTCGGAGGTTGCGGGGCTCTCGCACTTGATCTTGAACTCCTTGTAGTCATCTTCGCTCATCAAAGGATATTTTGCCTTGATCTTGTCATAACTATCACCTTTATCAATCATTGCCTTCACCGTGCTTCTCCAAGTAGACAGGGTCGTGCTCATGTTTGTGAGGGCGGCATTGTTCACTTTATTCCCTGAGAGGCGTGTGTTTGCAAACTCAGCGGGGAACTTGTATGGTTCATGCAGCTTCGTGAAGAGGAGGCTGCGCAAATTCCCTCGGTCCTTATGCCTTAGGTTCTCGGTGTTGATCGAGACGGTGCTCCGGACAATGCACCCGAGCTGAACCGAGTACCCCTTGACTACTTGTTGGGGCACCGTCGGTTGCCGTCGGAGTTCACTTCAGTAAATTCCTCCCTAACGGTGCCGAGCACGCTCGGGCGCCGTTGCCTCTTCGGTTGGCTGCCATCTGTGCGTGCGCCGCCATCACCAGTGGTGGCATCCTCGGTGGCGCCATCAGTGGTGTCATCCCCGACGCCACTAGTGGTTGTGTAGTCAGGATCGGTGTCTTCCGTGGCGTCCTCATCGTGGTGAGGTTCTTCCTCCAACTCCTGGGACAGCTCCCAGAATGGCTTGCCGCTTGAACCGCCGGCCTCATCATTGTGGGCCATGTTTCGCTCTAAATAGGAAAAAAATTGGTCAAAAAGTTGGTTATTGTCAAGGAACAAGATCATGGTCACCTCATTTAGGGTTTGTCGACGCCGAGGCACCCTAAAACCCTAAGCGTACATCATTTAGGTTCTCATCGACACCGAGGCACCCTATAGAAGCCAAGTTAAGTTTTCATCATTTAGGGTTTATCGATGCCGAGGCACCCTAGGTTGGGCCTAATCACTTGGCACTAATCACTTGGCTCTATTGCCACCTATGTTGGGTTTATCATCTAGGGTTTATCGATGCTAAGGAGAATTCTAAGTTGGGCCTAATCACTTGGCTCTATTGCCACCTATGGTTTAATACAGAAAGAATGGCGGGGCGGTTGATCCTACTTAACTAAGTACTAAGATACCCCGGCCCATGCATTAGTCACAAGTACCCCATATGTCCTATTTTTAGCAAAGTCATGCTAAAATTCACGGAAAATTTCAGCATGACCTTTGCTGAAAATAGGACATATGGAGTACCCGAATTTGCCGGAACGGAAGTTAATCGACATTCCAGCAAACTCAAGGGCCTCTCGGGGTACCTGCAAATTCATCACGACACAATGGTCGGAGACAAAACCCAGCCACAGACCACATGGTCCTCTGCTTTCAGATGGACAAAAATCAGCTCAACTTAGGTGAGCTTCCATTCCAGATATAATAGGTCACCCAACAAAAAATCATCAATAGTTTAGCAAGTCTGTACAAACACAGAAAGAATAGAAAGTTTGCTGCCTATTCAACAGAGAAATAAAACAATACTTGAAACTTCTGCTACATTTGGACCATGGCAATTTACTTTCATGGAGCATGACCAATGTATTTTACAGATCATGGCATTGTTTTTACTATATGCACCATGGCAAATATAGCCTATGCATCATGGAATTTATACTGTATGGATCATGGCATTTTTTGTGTATGGATCATGATCTATAGAACATTTTAGTCCATGTCATTTTCTGAAACATATTTTTGCCATGGCAATTTTGAATCAATAGACATACTTCTCAAAAGAGGCATGATCAAATTCTGGTGCCTTTGACTTACTAGTATTTATCTCTTATGACTGATGAATGTGCATTGAGTCCAGAAGCAAAGACTCTACAGTCAAATGAAAAAAACCTTGGAAATATATTTATGATAACTCTAAATGGATCAGAAGGTGCAGATGCACTTGTAAAAAAAGGTATGCATTTGCAGCAGCTTTGTTCTGATTATGACACCATTCTGTTAAGAAGGCAAAATAACATCATCATCCCAATTCATGGTTGAAGTTGAAGACCCTAAGCTTTAAATGCCAAGTCTCACTTACGCATGTTAACTTATTACCAGAACTATCACCAGAAAATAGTAAATCCACATTGACCACATAATATTATTTTGCAACCACTCAGTTTGTCCTTGACTGGGACACTTGAAGCACGAAACAACTAATGCAGAGCTAGGTTGTATGTTTGGCTTAAGGGTTTTCCTTTTCAAATTCTGACTCTGTTTCTAAACAAAGTAGGCTTCTATCCTGTCTAGAATGTAATGAAGATGTCTTGGATAAGCTGAGTGTTTTTTAACAATTTTCTCATTTTGACAGCATCTGTATCACATTACACATGATATATTTTCACTCCTGTGTGTTGTAATGAAGATGTCTTGGTGAGACTTGATATATGTCCAAAATTAGAAAAATCACAAGGTACTTTATCTACCTAATAAACTCCATATGACCACATAAAACCCTGTTTAACACGCCTGTAAAGAGGAACAACTCCCCTAAGGAGCTAGAAAGCTATATCGCCCACTGCCTCATCGAATGTCTGTCAACGGAAGAGATAAAGAGCATATAAAACATTACCCACACAAAAAGTGAGAGCATGTAAAAAATTTAAAAACGAGAACCATATTGACCAATCTAAACTTGACATTACACCTGGCATGGAGGGAGTACACAATGACATAGTTGTTATCAATTTTCTCCTGTATGAGTTGTAGCAATCCCCACATACAAGAAAAAACTGAAAGCAAAGCTTTACTCTCCCAACAAGATTCTAAGCATACTACTTGACTAATAATAGAAAGCCCATGACAGTGAGGGTATCTAATACAGTAGTATTTCTAATTCTATAAGCCTGCAAGTTTATGAAATTGACACAAACCAATTTGGTTAGCAAGTCATGGCAGCACATGATAGTGAGGTAGCAGCAAAAATGCACCTGATGCAGAAACGTAACCTACTGCCGCTGGATCATCAACCTAGATTCTTGCATTACAGAAAAGAGCATCACAAACTCAATTCTGGCAATCATTCAGCACTAGTATTTCAACGACTTGCAGATGATAAGCAGCTACATATATACATGTCTACAGACGACAAAGGCTAAGGTGAGGTGAACTTGGCGACGGCCGTGGTGCCCTCGGACCTCGCCGGGGAGGGAGATGCGGATGGAGGTCTGGACCCTAGATGGATGGAGCAAGAGCGCGCCGTCGCATATAGGCAAATCAAGAAGCTAGGGCTTCAATCGTGGCGGAGCTCAGCGGTGATGGTATGAACCCTAGAACTAGAGGAGAGATGAGGGGGACAGCGGAGGAGGTGGCGCAAAATTACCTATGGGAAGCCGCCGGAGAAGGGGAGGGGGCGGTGAGGGTGGAGCGCGGCGAGGTATAGGCGGTCGTCGTCTCCTCCTCCTCCTCATCCTCCTCCTGGTCCTCCTCCTCCGGCTCGAGGCGCGGGGGAGCTGCAGTGGTGGGGGCGCGGGGGCGCGGGGGTGGCGGTGCGGGGGAGCTGCGGTGGTGGGGGCGCGGGGGCGGCGGGGGTGGAGTCCGGCGGGGGTCTGGGCGGCGGCGTTAGGGCAGCGCGTGGGTGGATCTGGCGAGGGAGAGGGACGAAGGGGATCTAGCGAGAGGGAGGGAATTAGCTAGGGGGAATCTTACTAATGGCGCACCCGCGGTCGGTGCGCCATTAGTAATCTTATTTTTACATAGCAATGGTGCACCAGGCAGAGGTGCGCCATTATTAATCTTTTCTTTATAAATAGCAATGGCGCACCAGCCAGAGGTGCGCCATAAGTAATTTATTTTTATTTTTTGTTACATGTAGTAATTTTTTAGAAAATGAATATGAATATGAAACAGTAATATTTTTTTTATAAAAACAGTAATAATTGTTGTTTAACAACAATTGTAGTCTACACTTTTTTATTATTATTTTTTAAAAAATGAATATGAATATGAAATGGGGGGTGCTCGTCGGCAGCGGTGGAGCGGGGGAGGTTGCAGGGGGTGCTCGTCGGCGGTGGTGGAGCGGGGGAGGGTGCGGTGGGTCGTCGGCGGCGGTGGACCTAGCGGGGGTGGGTGCGGGTGGGATCAAGATCGAGATGGAGGGGGATAGCGATCGAGATGGAGGGGCATCGAGATCGAGATGGAGGGGGAATCGAGATCGAGATGGAGCGGGATCGAGATCGAGTGTCCTCATGAATATTCAATATTTTATCATATTGAATATGAAAAATATCATCAAATTTGAAAAAATATTCATGAATTCAAAAAGTGCCCATGAAATTTAAAAATATTTATGATATCAAAAAGTGCCCATGAAATACAACCGAGAAATGAAGACTACGGTTTAAATACAGTCGATCTTAGCTAGCTATCTGTTCATAATCTTCTTGCCCTTCTTTTTCGCAAATGGAGTTCTTCTATGGAACGGACGTCCTTTAGGTAGGGTGGTCCTGCTTCTTCTTGTGGTGTATGCTTCTACTTCATCGTCGTCGTCATGTTCGATCTTCGGGTCGCCGTACTTGTTGAAGTCTTGCTCATTGGCTACTCCATCCATTCCGATGATCTTCCTTTTGCCTCTCCTCACGACAACACGACTGGGCTTTGATGGGTCGGTAATGAAGAAGCATTGGTCCACTTGGGAAGCCAGTACCCATGGCTCATTTTTCGCGGTGACGTTTGCGCCCGCGGTCTTGGATTTGGCTTCGGGTATAACCATGGTGGTGAAATACCGGTCTTCTTTTAGGACGCTCTTGGCCCATCTGACACGGAACATCGGGACCTTTCTCTCCAGCGTAGCTCAGCTCCCAGATCTCCTCGATCCTTCCGTAGTATCTGTCCTTGTCATTACCGGTGTAGGATAACATCGTTACCCCGGAGTTCTGTTAACCATCGCTCTTCATGTCCTTGTCCTCGGTGTAGAATGTGTAGCCGTTGATATCGTACGCCTCATAGGTCATCAGGTTGTGCTCGGCGCCCTGTGACAAGGTGAATATGAGTTGTTCTTCCGCGGAAGAACCATCATGTAAAGGGTACGACAGAAGCTTCTGCTTGAACCAACGCGTGAAACATGAGTTGTGCTCTTTGATTATATCTCCGTCCGTCCTCTGTTGGCCTCGGTCGTTGTACGTCTTCTCAATACAGGTTTTGTGCTCTACCACCCAAGGATCGACCACGTCTATGTGTTGTAGCGCGACTAGGTTTGCTCTTTCAAAGTCGGCGAGTCGACCCTCGAAGTCGACATGCATTTCGCGGCGACCCTCACGGTGACCCCATCCAGCGAGCCTGCCGAGGTGCCTGTTGACGGGCAGACCAACGGGGTTCTCGATGCCTAGATAATTCGTGCAGTAGGAGATGCACTCTTCGGTCAGAAAGCCCCTGGCTATACTTCCCTCTGGACGTGACATGTTGCGAACGTATCCTTTGATGACACCATTCATCCTTTCGAACGGCATCATGTTGTGCAGGAACGTCGGCCCGAGTTGGATGCTATCCTCCATGATATGGACCAGCAGATGCACCATAACGTCGAAGAATGCGGGCGGGAAGTACATCTCAAGCTCGCATAGTATCACCACGATCTCTTCCTATAGCCTTCTTAGTTGCCTCACGCCAACCAACTTTCGAGAGATGACGTCGAAAAAGTTGCATAGGCCAAATAGCATTTCACGGACGTGCGCATCCATGATCCCACGGATTGCAACTGGAAGTATCTGCATCATCAGCACGTGACAGTCGTGAGACTTCATCCTGCTGAACTTCTGCTTCGCTGGGTCTAGGTATCTGCTTATCTTCCCCGCGTAACCGTAAGGAAGTTTTACTCCTATGAGGCAGGTGAAAAACTGCTCGATCTCCTCCTGACTTAGAGTGAAGCATGCGGGAGGGTAGTCATTTCCGGTCTTCTTGGCCTTTTTGCCTTTGCGACGACTTTCTGTGTCCTGCTTCGCCTCATCATCATCATCATCATCATCATTAGCGTGAAGCTCCTGCCTGATGCCCATTGATTTCAAGTCTGCCCTTGCTTTCGTCCCATCTTTGGTCCTCTCTGGCATGTTGAGCAGGGTACCAAGCAGACTCTCGCACACGTTCTTCGTGATATGCATGGCATCAAGGCTGTGAGGCACATGGTGGATCTTCCAGTACGGCAAGTCCCAGAAAACAGACCTCGTTTTCCATACCTTCAGCAGTGGCTCTGGCGCCTTTCGCTTCTTTCCCGGCTCTGGCGCCTTTTGCTTCTTTCCCGGCAGTGGGCAATCTTTCCAATTTTTCAACATCCCGTCTATTTCCTCGCCGCTCCTCGTACGCGGGCGTCTTCAGAGTTCGGTTTCACCATCGAACAGATCCTTGCGTTTCCTCCACGGGTCATCGTCGCGAAGCCACCTTCGATGTCCCATGAACACGGTTTTCGAAGACCCGGGATATCTATATAGCTGGCGATACGTTGTGTCATCCATGCACCTGACGCATCCAGAAAATCCGTGGACCACCTGCCCCGCGAGATATCCGTAACCGAGATAGTCGTGCACCGTCATGAGCAGTGCGGCTCTCATAGGGAAATATTATTTCTCTGCAGCGTCCCTGTCACACCCAGATTTTCATGCCACAACACTTAAGCTAATAAATCATGATAAAATGTGGTATGACAAAAACTTTTGAGTGTTTTGTCTTTGCTTTGATTGAATGTTTGACTGCTGTTTGCAAGTGCTCTAAAAATCAAATAAATCCTCCAACTCCTATACTTCATCTCCTTGCTCCAAAACCTTTTCCCAATGATCATACCATGTGTATAGAACAATATAGTATTTTCTTACAAAAATAATTTGGCCAAATAGAATTTTCAAAAATTAGTTTTCCAAAAACCCCTGAATTGAGGTTTGCACTGCAAATACTTAATTAAGGGCAGCAAAAATCTTTCCAAAAATATGTTTGACTCCTATTAGATATAGGATACCCACAAACCACAAAAATATAATTTTCAAAGTTATTTTCCTATTTTATTTAAAGGATTTTTCTTAAGGCCAGAAATGGTCTTTAATAGGTTAAAATTATTTTAAAGCTTTAAAAATATTTGAGAAAAATTAGGGAGACTCAATGGACATATATTATCCATATATATGAGTTTCAACATATGGTCATGATCAAAATATTGGACAAAACCCTCCAGAACCATTTCAGCTCATTTCAAATATTTGAAATATTACTATAAGAAATATTTTCAAATAAATCCAGGAAAATTCTAACATGTCACATATGACATTTTGGATGATCTTGTCAAGTACCATGTCATGGAGAATAGTATAACCCCATCAAACCCTCTCAAAACCACTTCTGTCCTTTTTCAAGTTTGAACATTTTTGCACTGTCAAACATGTCCAAATGAACTCAAACTTGGTGCACATGCTCAAATGGTGCAATAATGCATCTAGACCCAATGGCACAAGTTGGAGAGAATTTTATCTTGATCAAAGTACCCCAAAACCCTTTCTGTCCAGAACCAAATTTGAACAACTCTACATTGCCAAGTGTGTCCTTTTGATCTGAATTTTTGTGGACATGTTCAAATCCTCAAATGATGACACTATACCAAGTGACGCATCAAGGAGAATAGTTTTGGATGAATAAATCTTGAAAACCCCATTTCTGTTGATTTCTAGGGTTTACAAAAGTTGCACTGGCAACTTTGCCCAAATGAGATCAAATTTTGTAGAACACCCTATTTCTAGGTTCCATTCCATCCTGTTAAATATCATGGCAAGTGGGATTAATTTTCTTGCCCAAACCAACAACAAACACCTTTTGCCATTTTTCCAAAATCATCATTTTGACCTCTTCCACTAATCTCCTTGAGCCAACTTTTTACCACAGCTCCTCCTAGTCCTCTCCTACCTCCAGTAACTCTCCGCTGGCCATTGCTCAATGATTGAGGGGTAAAATACCCCCATTTACCTCCCTGGACAGCCCCTCTCTCCCTCTTCTTCAACCTCCCTCCTCTCCTACTGGCTCTCTAGGGCATCCAATGCCACTCCTACATTGTTTACTCACCCCCAAAACCCCCAGACACAAAAGGACATGCTCATGGCACATTAACAATGCCAGTGCATGCAGAGCTCGTGCTCTGGAGCACGCTACAGTGCTCTCCCGCACTGTAGCCCACCCATGCCAAGGGCATACGACAGCCTTGGGCGTCGGGGTGATGTCTCCCGAGGTGGCCTCGGCGTCCGAGACACGGCACGCTGCCGGGCCCCTCCTCCCTTGTCCTCGTTCTCCCTCCTCGAGCTCACCCGAGCACGGCCTGGACCGCGCCCATGAGGCACCGGTGCCCCCCTATATAGAGCCTCCCCCCAAGCACTCCCTCGACTCTTCTGGATCCCTCTCTCCCCCGTGCACCTACCAGACAACATCCCTCTCCTCCTAGTGCTCTCCTGCCCTCTCCATGGCCGGAGTGCCGCCGCCGACCGCCACTCGGATTCGGGCACCACGACCCCTCTCTCTTCTCCCTACCCACTCCAGTACTCCTCACCACCACCACGAAGCCCCCATCGCCTCCATTCTTCCCCGGGACGCCCCTGCGCTCGAAGCCGGCAATGGCCGATGCCATCCTCCGCCGTGGGCGAAGGCCCGCTCCCCTCCGAGGAAGCTGGCGCCCGTAGTGTGGCATCCCAGATACGGCTCGTCTCCCCGAGCACGTCGGTGGTCGGATCACCGAAAACGGTGGCCGGTAGCGCCGGCAGTCGACGTCCCTCTGCCTCGCCTCCTCTGCTTCGGGGGGGAGGTTGAGGACGGCGCCGCGTCAGCTCGCTGGCCCCGCCTGTCAGCGGCAGCGGCAACCGAGCTGGCCTCGCAGGTCTGGTTAAGTGGAAGCGAGACCAGGGAAGCCGTCTCCATCGCGTGGAGACGTACTCCGTGAAGTACGCCTTCGGCGTGGCCACTTCCCGCAGGCAGCTGCGCCACTGGACTGGCCTAGTGGCTATCCTTCGCCCGATGCGTGCTTTAGGTATAAACCTAAACCTTTTCTTTTTCTTTTTCCAGTGAGCTTCTAAAATCCATAGAATATTCATATTATCTCCAAATTGGATGATTCAAATTTCTAGTAGTTCCTAAAATCATGCCATATCACATGGTGCAATTTGCACATTTTTCCATAAAGATTTTCTTCATAAACATTTATCAAATCCCATTTTTCCATTTCTGTCATAAACTTTAGAAAATCACAGAGGGCTCAAATTTGATCCAAATGCCATGATTCAAATTTCCAGATGCTTCTAAGTTCATAACTTAGTTTATGAACATTTTTATTAATACTTTTTGTGCCACAAAAAAATAATGAGCCATTTCTTCATATTTGTCAACTTTGCAAATTCATAGGAAAATCATTTGAACTCCAAATCCAATGAAACCAACTCCTAGATGCTTCTAAAATCATGCCTTGTTAAATGGATATCCTTGCTCATTTTTCAAAATAATATTTCTGTACACCTCTTGCAAATCCATAAACCCCTTGATTCCATCATATCCAAATGATTAGAACTATCCACTGACCCAATTCCAATGAAACCACTCTGGTTAATTTTCATATAACCAGAGATGTCCTAGAAAGGTCAAATCAATATTTCTAGAGCACTTTTTTTTTGCCTTGTTGTGTTGCTTACTATGATTGTTTCCAACGTTAGTTGACGAAGTAGACGCAATACTCGGAGATGGACCAGAAGATTTGAAGACTCTGATGAACCAGGCAAGCAGCCCTTTGACCATGATGAACCATTTTTCATCATAATAGCATTTTCGTTGTTTCATTGAGTGCATGATATATATCTTGAATGGCAACCTTGCTAGGCTTGCCTCCGTTGCATACTCCATTGATACTTGTGTTGTTCATGACTCTACCCTTGCTTAGAGTTGTGTTGGTGGGTTCTAGAAATATGCTTTAGTAGATGGCTACGCAAAGTGGATCAGGGTTATGCATGGAAAGAAACAAGTGTGGTTTGACATACTTGCAAACAACACCAGTGGGTGTCACTAATGCCCCTGGGATATGATGATGCATTAGGTCACTACTTGGTGGAGAGGTAGTGTACTGAGGCTTGATGAAAGTGTTGTTTACAGAGACGGATTAGATTTAAGATTTGTTGACTGTCACAACCTTACATGCGCAACCACTCTACCCTTGTATGGGAAAGGGCATTATTGATTACCTAGGCCGATACTAGCTTGGAGCCCGCATTACTAGTGACGGGGGAGAGTTGGTGCTCTCTCTCGGGACGGGGTCGTGCCAGGTAGGGCGGCCATGACTGTTTTTACAGGGCACCGGATACACCGTTGCGTCCCCTCTTGGATGTTATGATCTCGAGTGAGTCTCGCATGATGTACATCATGAGGATACGGAACAACGAGTGGACTCTTTGTTAGTGTCGTCTAGGGAAAGATAGTGATCGGGTGCTTACCCGGGTACTTGAGGTACCGCGGGTCGTGGATGACACGGAAGTTCCCCGGATCTTGTGGGTAAAGTGTGCAACCTCTGCAGAGTGTAAAACTATTCGAATAGCCGTGTCCACGGTCAAGGACAGTTGGGTGGTGCTGCTTAGACTACGTCCATATGTTTCTGACAAACAACACGGTTTGGTAAATCTATTGACGTGATTCGTGAGGAAGTCACGATGAGCTTGAGCATGTGTTGTTCATAACTCTCTCTCGATGTTGATGTCTATAACCTCCTGATACTTGTTGCAGACGCATTCATATCCTTGATAAATGTTGATCATACTTGCATGAGAAAAACTAGCTTTCCGCAAAAATGTCGATTTAGCAGTAGTGCCTTGCATGATTATTCTGTTATCACCCTTGGTTTGCTTGCGAGTACATTCAAAGTACTCATTGGCTTGCCACTGGTTATTTTATTGGCCAGGCACGAAAGACAAGATATATTGAAGAGTTCTTTGGTGACGATCGTGCGAGCTAGGTCGCTTCCCAGTCAGAATGCCTATGGGGTTAAGGCAGATGGCATGGGTCCAAGTTGTCAACGAAGATTTCCGCTGCGAGGATATACTCAAGACCTGACCATAGTGGTCCTACTTGTGTAATACGGTATGTATGGATATAAGAATCTTGTTATCCAACTTCTGTGTGTTCAGTGAGAATTGATCTCTGGGATCACTTTACACGTGCATTCGGTGATCACGACTTATGAGTCGGGGTCCCCACAGTCCAACGTATTGGCTGGCGTTTTCCACAGCATGTCTAGCTCCTCTTTCAGCAACCCCAGATACAGATTGATGTCGTTCCCTGGTTGTTTCGGCCCTTCAATTAGCATACTCATGTGAATGTACTTCCTCTTCATGCACAACCAGGGGGAAGGTTGTACATCCACACAAACACAGGCCAGGTGCTATGTGTGCTTCTCTAGCTGCCAAACGGGTAGACTCCATCGGTGCTCGTGCCCAGCACGATGTTCCTTGGATCCTTCCCAAATTCTGGGTGTTCGAACTTCAACGCTTGCCACTGGCTCCCATCCTTAGAGTGACTCAGCATCTTCCTTTTTTATTTATCTCCGGATCATTTGCGTCATCTTCTCGCTTCTTCTCCTCCCTATCCACGTGCCAACGCAGGAGCTTTGCTACCTTAGGGTCCGCAAAATACCGCTGCAGACGAGGAGTGATCAGAAAGTACCACACCACTTTTCGAGGAGCTTTCTTCCTCTTCTTGTATCGAGTGACGCCGCACACCGTACATATGGTAGACTCCGCGTGCTCGCCCCGATAAATGATGCAATTGTTCATGCACACATGGTATTTGACGTGCGGTAGATCCAGAGGACACACGACTTTCTTCGCCTCCTCGAAACTGGTCGGGCACTTGTTCCCCTTGGGAAGACGTTCGTGCCAGAATGACATGTTCTCGTCAAAGCATGCGTCGGTCATTTTGTGTTTTACCTTCATCTCCAAAGCCATGAGCATTACTTTCAGGCGGGTATCCTCTGGTCTGCATCCTTTATACAATGGAGTAACCGCGTCTATCTCCAGTTGATCCAGCTTGGCTTTCTCTCGGGCGGCAGCTCTTGCGCTATCCGTCTGCTTTAGAAGCAACTCTTGAATATGAGGGTCCTGCACCCAGCCCGTCGATGGTCCATCGTCGTCTGCTCCTCCGGCATCTTCATCTTCATGATCATGCCCTTCGTCTGCTCCAGCATCTTCCTCATCATCATGTCCGGCATCTTCTACATGATGACTATGTACAGCATCACCGTCGTGATCATGTCCTGGAGATTATTCGTCTTCTCGCCCGCCCGAGCCGTGGTGGTTGTCTTGCTGCCCTTCCTCATTTCTTGCCCGGCCCCCATGGACGACTTCATAGTCATCTTCATCACCTTGCCACCGATAGCCATCCATGAAACCACACAAGAGCAGGTGGTCCCGCACCTGCCCGGAATCCGGGTGCACAATAAGGCTCTTCAGCTTGCATCTTCGACACGGACATCTTATCTTCGTCTCGTTCTTTTGAAGCATCTCGGCCTTCGTGGAGCTCAAAAACCTATTCACGATGCTTTCGGTCATCGTGCGGACCATGGTCGCCTGCGGGGAAGAGCAAAACAATATTTTAGAACCAAGAAAAAATTTGGCATGACTTTCCCTAAAAATAGGACCAAAAAGAATGCATGGTGCCAAAATTCTCGCCGAAACGAAAATGAATCAACATTCCGGCAAAATATTGGCAACTATAGCATTTCAAATACCGGTACCTGCAAACACAAACATATATGCAACACCACAAACATATGCAATACCACAAACATACATAGATCTAGCTAGGCCACAAAAAGTGCATGTGCATGTTGTTGGAGCGAGCTAGGGAAAAAAAGTAGATCTACAACATGAAGATAGCTTTCCCCTTACTTACCTATCAAAAAAAGGAAATTTCACCACTTAATTTTGATGAATCTATGGTGCAAATGAGGTAAGGAGGAGGAGGCAGCCGACAAGCTTAGAGAAGGAGGTGGGGGAATGAAGTGGGGAAAGTGAGTGTGTAGGTGTGGCTGTCCAAAAATATCTAGCTAATCCCAGGTTACTAATGGCGCACCACACAGCCATGCGCCATTAGTAACCCAACATACTAATGGCGCACCACACAGACATGCGCCATTAGTAGTTTTGCAAAAAAGTAAAAAATAATAATTTTTATACTAATGGCGCATCGTGGCACAGTGCGCCATTACTAGTTTAAACTGGTAATGGCGCACTATGCAATGGTGCGCCATTAGTAGTTTTGCAAAAAAGTAAAAAAAATACAGTAGTGGCGCACTCTATGGCTGGTGCGCCATTAGTAGTTCTAACTACTAATGGCGCACTTTGCCTGGATGCGCCATTAGTATGTTTGAAAAAATGAAAAAAAACATTTTGTTACTAGTGGCGCACCTTGTGCCTGGTGCGCCATTAGTGTCTTCCACACTAATGGCGCATCTCCACATGGTGCGCCATTAGTATATAGTAGTGGCGCCCCACTTCTCTGGTGTGCCATTAGTGTCAATTTCATCTTTAGCCCTTTTCCTAGTAGTTTCGAATGTTAAGCGTGCGGACCCTATGGGTTTCAGAACTATGTAGACATGACCGAGACATATCTCCGATCAATAACTGATACGTCTCCAACGTATCTATAATTTTTGATTGCTCCATGCTATATTATCTACTGTTTTAGGCAATATTGGGCTTTATTATCCACTTTTATATTATTTTTGGGACTAACCTATTAACCGGAGGCCCAGCCCAGATTTGCTGTTTTATGCCTATTTCAGTGTTTCGAGGAAAAGGAATATCAAACGGAGTCCAAACAGAAAAATCCTTTTTGGAACGTGATTTTCTCACCGGATAAGACCCAGGAAACTTGGAGTGCACGTTCAGAAGATACGGGAGCTGCCCACGAGGGCGGGGGGCGTGCCCCCGGCCTCGTGGGGCCCCCGTGCCTCCCCCGACATACTTCCAGCTCCTATATATTCCCATATACCCTAAAAACATCAGAACAAAGATTAGATCGGGAGTTCCGCCGCCGCAAGCCTCTGTAGCCACAAAAAGTCAATCGGGGCCCTGTTCCGGCACCTCGCCGCAGGGGGGAACCCTCACCGGTGTCCATCTTCATCATCCCGGCGCTCTCCATGACGAGGAGGGAGTAGTACACCCTCGGGGCTGAGGGTATGTACAAGTAGCTATGTGTTTGACACCTCTCTCTCTCTCTCTCGTGTTCTTGATTCGGCACGATCTTGATGTATCACGAGCTTTGCTATTATAGTTGGATCTCATGTTTCTTCTCCCCCTCTTCTATCTTGTAATGGATTTAGTTTTCCCTTTGAAGTAATCTTATCGGATTGAGTCTTTAAAGATTTGAGAACACTTGATGTATGTCTTGCCGTGCGTATCTGTGGTGACAATGGGATATCACGTGCCACTTGATGTATGTTTTGGTGATCAACTTGCGGGTTCCACCCATGAACCTATGCATAGCGATTGGCACATGTTTTCATCGTGATTCTCGGGTAGAAACTTTGGGCACTCTTTGAAGTACTTTGTGTTGGATTGAATAGATGAATCTGAGATTGTGTGATGCATATCGTATAATCATACCCACGGATACTTGAGGTGACATTGGAGTATCTAGGTGATATTACGGTTTTAGTTGATTTGTGTCTTAAGGCGTTATTCTAGTACTAACTCTAGGGCTGTTTGTGACACTTATAGGAATAGCCCAACCGATTGATTGGAAAGAATAACTTTGAGGTGGTTTCGTACCCTACCATAATCTCTTCGTTTGTTCTCCACTATTAGTGTCTTTGGAGTGACTCTTTGTTGCATGTTGAGGGATAGTTATATAATCCAATTATGTTATTATTGTTGAGAGGACTTACACTAGCGAAAGTATGAACCCTAGGCCTTGTTTCCTACCATTGCAATACCGTTTACGCTCACTTTTACCGCTTGCTACCTTGCTATTTTTATATTTTTAGTTCACAAAAACATATATCTACTGTCCATATTGCACTTGTATCACCATCTCTTCACAGAACAAGTGCACCTATACAATTTACCATTGTATTGGGTGTGTTGGGGACACAAGAGACTCTTTGCTATTTGGTTGCAGGGTTGCTTGAGAGAGACCATCTTCATCCTACGCCTCCCGCGGATTGATAAACTTTAGGTCATCCACTTGAGGGAATTTGCTACTGTCCTACAAACCTGTGCACTTGCAGGCCCAACAACGTCTACAAGAAGAAGGTTGTGTAGTAGACATCAATAACCAATAGCGGAACCTGGATGCTCATATTGGCTCCTACATATACTGCGAAGATCTTTATCAGTCAAACCGCATAACAAGTTACGTTGTTCCCTTTGTCATCGGTATGTTACTTGCCGAGATTCGATCGTCGGTATCATCATACCTAGTTCAATCTCGTTACCGGGAAGTCTCTTTACTTGTTCCGTAATACATCGTCCCGTAACTAACTATAGCGACCCGACCTCAGACGGCCAAGTCTCTGTGCTTAAGTATCATCCCTGGATCGGTATTGCTGACACACACAGTACTCGAGGATTTATAACAGAGTTCAATCACACACCTATTACATCAAATGTCTCAAAAGATAACTTATTACAATAATATGGCTGAAGGCCATCTAAATAAGATAACAGTGGAGGATTCAATGGTTGAAGAGTCCATCAGACTCCACGCCAAAACTGAGTGCATGACAACGACCTCGCACACCTTACTCTTCATCTAAAAACTCTGCAACATAATATGTTGCAGCCTGTGTAGGTCAGCACATGGAATATGCTGGCAAGATAACACTATAGAGCAATGAACAAATAACAACTATCACTACATGCATATATGGCTGGTGGAGACTCTATGGTTATCATTTGCATAAAGCTTGTTTTCCCTACAACAAAGGATTATATTTTATTTAACTACAAAGTTGGTTGAAAACATTGAGAAGGTAACCCCAACTCAATCCAACTAAAAGTTAATAACCCGACAAATTAATTAAGTTGATGAGATCAACATAATAATTCAAGCACCAGATACTCAAGATGTCCATAACCGGGGACACGGCTAACCATGATTAGTTTGTACACTCTACAGAGGATTTGCGCACTTTTCCGCACAAGACTCGATCTCCTCCATTAAATTTCCCGCACTGCATGATGTTTGAGAAACGGATGACTGAGACACAGTATTTCAGAAGTATTAACTCTTTACGACGGGTAGACAGTACCACCTACATCCCCTACATCTGCTAGCCTACCACTGAAAGAAGTCACACAACATACTCAACTATGCCAGAGCCCATAATGGCTTGTGGCTACACACTGAAGTTTCTAGCATGAAAAACATTATGATCCCTTTGAGCATGGGTGGCGAACCATAGGATGATCACACGGGTACCCCAAGATCTCCTTGGACAACACTGGATTCCCCAGGTGCCCACAACCAATCCACCCAGATGTGTATTAAGTTAGCCACCTTAAGTTAAACCTTAATTAACAATAGTCTCTCACATCTTCCATGAATTCTCTCAAACCAATGCACGTCTACTAGCATAGCATAGCAGTATAAGCATAACGTAGTAACACCCAAGGTTTGATATAAAACAATAAGTACTACCTCATCAACTACTTCCCAATACCCACATGTTAATCAAATCCTACTCATCCAATGTTTGAGGGTTGAATCCAATGCATAAAAGCTGGGTAATAAAGGGATATGATCAAAGTGTTACTTGCCTTGCTGACGATCGGAAAACCCTAGTGATTCATAGTAGCAAGCCTCGCACTCTGGAAACTCTATCATGAACAAAAAATGGCATACATAATAACTCAAGCATAAGATGCAAAGGTAAAACCAAAAGAAATGATCTGAACAGAAAGTTCAAGTGAACAGCTTCAATTTGCAAAAAGAATCAATCGAATCGGAGTGACGAAACTCAAACTACGATCAAAAGAAGTTCAAATCCAAATATGCTTGAAACCAAATTTTAAATTTTCAAAATCATGTTCAAGTTGATTATCTGGATGGAGGGGAACAAGATGAATATTTTGGCATTGGTCTCACTGGATTTGGACAAACGAGCAAAAGGTAGCGAGGGTTTGACGTTCAGGGACTAATTAGTAAGAAAAAATTCACGGGTAGGACCCTGGCTGAAAATAAAATAGAAAAAGAAAAATCTATCAAACGAACGTCCGCTAACAAAGACTAATGAACGAATGCGTTCGTTAACGGAGAGGATAGGGTGAATGTTCGCTAATTAGCGAACGCTAAAAGAAAAACCGATCTAAAACGAATAAACCAAAAACAAACCGAGGCGGGTTTTCACGGCTTTTACCGGTTCGACGATTTTCGACGAGAACCGGCGGTGGATCAGACCGACGGCGGCGTTTGGCTCCGGCGGCGTGCGGCGGCAGTAGGCGGCGACGGCGGCGTGCGCGGTCGGCGGCGGCAGCGGCGAGCAATGGCTTGGCGGCGTGGCGGCTCGGCGACGATGGCTAAGGCGACGGCGGCTTGATGAGGAGGAGAGGGGCGGTGGGGCAGGGTATTTAAGGAGGGGAGAGGCGGCGGGGCGGCTTGCGGGAGGGGCGGGGTTCCCCGTGTCCTTGTCGGACAAGGCGGCCGCGCGGGCGAACTCGGGACTCCGGTCCCGAGCCAGAGGAAGTCGGCGGCGCTCGGCTGGGCCGGCCCAGGAACTTTTTTTTAAAATAAATTTTGCCGCGAACAAAAAACCTAATAAAATAAAAAAAATCTAAAAAATCCAGAAACAATTTTCGCCGTCCAAACCTAATATTTAGGACAAGATGAACATTTTTCTAGACTAAAATGCAATTTTCAAAAATGCATGTTTTTCTCTAATTCAATTAAAATTGCAAATAAAATACCAATAAAAATAATTTGATTTTAAAATTTCTTCTCCAATATTTCCCCTCTGTTGAAGAAGTCTTTTTATCTTCTCTCATTTATTTTTTATTGGAAATAATTGTAGAGAAAATATTAAAATCAATTGATCCTCTTTTCATATTTGAACTAAATTCAAATATGAAAATCTGTGAAACCTCCAACTCTCTCCTTGAGTCCTTAAGTTGCTTAAGATTCTAGGATCACAACCAAAATGCAAATAAAAATATGATATGCATATGATGATCTATGTATAACATCCAGAATTAAAATTGGGATGTTACAAACCTACCCCCTTAAGATGAATCTCGCCCTCGAGATTTGTGTTGGCTAGAAAATAGGTGTGGGTGGTCTTTCCGTAGGTCTTCCTCTCGCTCCCAGGTGGCTTCTTCCTTGGTATGGTGGCTCCAGTGAACTTTGCAAAACTTGATAACCTTGTTGTGTGTAACTCGACTGGCAAACTTGAGAATCTTGACGGGTTTCTCCTCGTAAGTTAGGTCACTCTCCAACTGAATTGCTTCTAGGGGCACTGTATCTCTTAGAGGAATATCGGCCATCTCTCCATGGCACTTCTTCAACTAGGAAACGTGAAACACATCATGAACTCCTGACAATCCTTCGGGTAACTTCAACTTGTAGGCCACTTCTCCTATACGTTCCAAAACTCGATATGGTCCTACAAATCTTGGGGCTCACTTTCGTTTGACTCCAAATCGTTTAACTCCTCGCAGTGGTGACACGCGGAGATATACTCTGTCTCCCATTTCATAGACTACCTCCTTGCATATCGTATCAGCATAACTTTTCTGCCTAGACTGAGCTACCTTCAGTCTATCCCGAATCAACTTTACCTTCTCTTCAGACTCTTTGATTAAATCTGGTCCGAACAACTGACGGTCTCTGACTTCATCCCACATCAATGGTGTCCTGCACCTTCTTCCATACAAGGCTTCAAAAGGTGCCATCATCAAACTAGCCTCGTAACTGTTGTTGTATGAGAATTCTGCGTAAGGCAAATTATCATCCCAACTAGGTCCATAATCTAGCGCACAAGCTCTCAACATGTCACCCAGAATTTGATTGACTCTCTCAGTCTGTCCATCTGTCTGCGGATGAAAGGTTGTACTGAACTCTAGCCTAGTACCCAAAGTCTGGTGCAACTAATTCCAAAACTTCGAGGTAAAATGTGTTCCTCTATTTGATACGATGGTCCTCGGAACTCCATGCAGACATACGATCCTGGTCATATATATCTTGGGCAACTTCCCACTCGTAGAAGTGGTTTTCACGGGGATAAAGTGAGCCACTTTGGTCAGGCGATCAACTACTACCCAGATGGAGTCATATCCTGACCGGGTCCTAGGTAAACCAGTGATAAAGTCCATGACAAGTTTATCCCACTTCCATTCGGGTATCGGCATAGGCCGAAGTAACCCTGCTAGCTTCTAGTGTTCTGCCTTAACTCTCTGACATACATCACATACTGCTACATACTCGGCAATATCCTTCTTCATACATGTCCACCAGAAACGTTCCTTCAAATCCAAATACATCTTGGTGTTTCCGGGGTGAATCGAGTATGGTAAGTCATGAGCTTCCTGAAGTATTAACTTCCTGATCTCTGGGTCATTGGGCACATAAATACAATCCTCAAACCATAAAGTTTCATGCTCGTCCTCACGAAAACCCTTGGCTTTTCCTTTACTCATCCTTTCCTTTATTTCCGCAATCTCCTTGTCAGTCTTCTAGGCTTCTCGAATCTTTCCCAATAACATGGACTGAACTTCCAACGCTGCAACAAAACCTCTCGGAACTATCTCCAAACGAAGTTCTCTGAGATCGTTGGCTAACTCTTGCGGTAATCCTCCGGCTACGATAGTATTGACATAACTCTTGCGGCTCAAAGCGTCTGCTACAACATTGGCCTTTCTTGGATGATAATGCAGCTTCATATCATAATCCTTTATGAGCTCCAACCATCTTCTCTGCCTGAGATTCAGCTCCTTTTGTGTGAAGATATACTTCAAGCTCTTATGATCCATGTATACATCACAACAGTTTCCAATAAGGAAATGTCTCCAGGTTTTGAGCGCATGCACTACGGCTGCTAACTCCAAATCATGCGTGGAATAATTTAACTCATGAGGTCAAAGCTGCCGTGAGGCATATGAAACAACTCTTCCGTCTTGCATAAGTACACCTCCAAGTCCCTGGCGAGAAGCGTCGCAATACACTTGGAAATCCTTGCGTATATCCGGAAGAATTAGCACTGGGGCTGTAACCAAATGTTTCTTCAACTCCTGGAAACTGGCCTCACATTCCTTGGTCCATTTGAACTTGGTGTCATTCTTTAATAACTCTGTCATGGGCTTTGCAATCTTCGAAAAATTCTCAATGAATCTCCGGTAATATCCTGCGAGTCCAAGAAAACTGCGTATCTCTCCAACTGAGGTGGGTGCCAACCACTTGGTAAATGACTCAACCTTGGTAGGATCTACTGCTATACCCTCTCCTGATATAACATGTCCAAGAAATCCAACTTCCTTCAACCAAAACTCACATTTGCTGAACTTGGCATATAGCTGATGTTCTCTGAGCTTCTCGAGAACTAAGCTCAAATGTAACTTGTGTTCCTCTTCATTCTTCGAGTACACCAATATATCATCAATGAACACCACAACACACTTATCTAAGAATTCCAAGAACACCTTATTCATCATACTCATAAAATAGGCAGGGGCGTTAGTCAATCCAAATGACATGAGCGTGTACTCATATATCCAATACCTTGTGGTAAATGCTGTCTTAGGTATATCCTGTTCTCAGATCTTTAGCTGGTGGTATCCTGGTCTAAGAACAATCTTGGAGAATACTTTAGCTCCCTGCAGCTGGTCAAACAAGTCGTTGATCATCGGTAGTGGGTACTTCTTCTTGATCGTCACTTCATTCAATGCACGATAATCAACAACCATTCTCAAAGATCCATCCTCCTTCTCAACCAAGAGCACTGGGGCTCCCCACGGTGATGAACTTGGTTGGATATAACCTTTCTCCAATAACTCCTTAATTTTCTTCTTAATTTCCACCATATCATTTGCGGGCATCCGATACGGTCTCTTCGATATTGGTCCGGTGCCTGGTAACAGCTCTATCAAGAATTCTATATCTCGATCAGGTGGCATGCCTGGTAGTTCCTCTGGGAACACATTGGGATAATCCTTCACAACAGGCACTTCCTCTTGAACAACTCCCGAGAGCGAATTTACTTGGGTCCTCCTTGGCGCATGCCTAGAGACATACTTGAACCTCTTTCCCTCAGGGGTGGTGAGTACTATCGACTTACTAGCACAGTCGATGTTTCCTCCATACTTCGATAACCAATCCATACCAAGTATTATATCCAATCCTTGTGACTCCAAAATTATTAAGTCTGAGGGGAAAACATGGCTACCAATGGTTAATGGTAACCGATCACACCATCGGCTGGCCATATACTCCGCTCCTGGCGAGCTTACTAACATGGGTGACCTAAGGGCTAAGGTTGGCAATTTAAACTTTTCCACAAATCCCCTTGATATGTATGAATGTGATGCACCATTGTCAAAAAGAACAAGAGTGGTAAATGACTTAATCAAAAACTTAGCAATCACCGCTTCAGGCTGCTCTTCAACATCCTCCATGTTGATGTGGTTCACCTGACCTCTGGTGAAGGGATTGGGCTTCTTTCCAGAGCTACCATTTCCATTGCCATTCTTTAGCTCAAAACAATCATTGGCGTAGTGTCCAGTCTTCCGCACTTGTAACAGGTGACATGACTTAGATCCTTCTTAGTGGGTGTTGCTGGGTTGGAACGGTTCTGGTTGTTGTTTCCTCCATTCCCATTTCCATTCTTAGGGCCACTGTGGTTATGTGAAATTCCTCCATTGTGAGTATGGCCTCCATGGTTATGATGGGTATGCCCTCCTGAGTTTGGGGTAAAACGAGGCTTCTGCTGAGGTCCAGAGTTATACTTCCCCTGTCCATACTTCCTTTTGTGACTCTCTATCTGCCAACTCCTGGTAGTTAGTGAATGATGCCTTCAATCATGAGGGCCCTATCTACCAACTCCTGGTAGTTAGTGAATGTTGCCACCATCAACTGCATACTCAGCTCATCATTCAGCCCTTCCATAAAATTCTCCTGTTTCGCGGCATCTATGGCCACATCATCTGGGGCATAACGAGCTAACTTATTAACTCATCCACGTACTACGCCACGGTACGATTCCCCTGGCACAAGTTGCGAAACTCATGCTTCTTCATGCTCATAGCTCCAGCTGAGACGTGTGCAGTATGGAATGCTTGCTGAAATTGATCCCAAGTGACATTGGCCACGGGGAAAGTGGCAGTGTAGTTCTCTCACCATGACGCTGCGAATCCATCCAGTTGGTGTGCCGCAAAGCGCATCCTCTCAGCATCTGTGCAATCTGCGGTGGTCAACTCCCTTCCAATGTTGCAGAGCCAGTCATCAGCAACAATCGGCTCGGCACTACTAGAAAACACCGGCGGATTCAACCTCAGAAAATGGGCTAAGTTGTCCACTGGAGGTGGTGGCAGTGGGTTGTTGTTGTTGCCATGGTTCTGGACTAGCAACTGCATCAAGGCATTCTGCTGTTGGATCAACTGAGTGAGCTCCAGTGGGAAGACAAATCCGGGGTCACGTCTTGGAGGCATCTGATAGATTTTAGAGGAGTGAGAGAAGAATAGAGTGAGGTCTAAAGAGAAATCACTACCCATATGCACATGAGACAAACACATTCATTTCACACCACTCAATTCAAACAAGATCATACAATCGATCTAAACTACCGTTACAAAAACTTGTGAACTTGTACTATATACATTGGGAAAAACTTATGGTAATATGGTGGTCGACTATAAATTTTGATCGGTGGAAGACTCCATGATATCTGCTCCAGCTTTGTCTTCATAATCATCATCACTATCGGGGTCGGAGTCGGTGTTGTCGATTATGATGTAGTCTTCCTCAGGTTGTCCTCCTTAGGTTTGGGATCTCCCATGAATATTCCTAGCTTCTTCTTCAGGTCTTCATTCTTCTCCAGTAGTACTGCAATTTCTTCTTCATATCCATCACGTGTAGACTTGAGTTCCTCTTCTAGCTCCATGTTCCTGGTCATCACCTTCTTCATCTCTATCATGTCGGCACACATTTGGTTCTCCTGACGACAAATGTGCTGATTTAATCCTGGATGGAGGTTGCAATGGATTTATCCCTCCTGGTGCAAATAATCTCCCATTGCTCATCTCGGCGTCCACATATCTGCTAGATGGTGTCCTTAAGATCGTTGTTTTATACCTCGCCGATGCGTCCAATGGCGATGTGGGCAGCCATGCTCTTTCCTAGACTCCAGGTTGGTGCATCAAAGGAGAACTCTATGGGCTCAGTAACTGGTGCGAACGTCCTTCTTGGAACATGAACTCGAATCATCCAGTGCTCCTCTTAAGGTAAAGTGGCGGTGTAGGTCCCGGTGAAACTTGGTATTCTGATGCCCAGGTACCTAGTGACTTCCTTCAAGTGTCGTCCAAAAGGAGAATCATCATCCGGTTGAGTGAACTTGTTCCTTGGGTCCGCCATACATAGAGTAGAAAATGGAAAAGAGTCAGAAATGAGTAGAGAAGAGTATCAAGTGGCTTATCCTAGTGGTCTCTTCCTCCAGTCAGCGTGTGCTCTGATACCATCTTGTAGCGACCCGACCTCAGACGGCCAAGTCTCTGTGCTTAAGTGTCATCCCTGGATCAGTATTGCTGACACACACAGTACTCAAGGATTTATAATAGAGTTCAATCACACACTTATTACATCGAATGTCTCAAACAAGAACTTATTACAATAATATGGCTGAAGGCCATCTAAATAAGATAACAGCGGAAGCTTCAAAGGTAGAAGAGTCCATCCAAATCCACGGCAAAACTAAGTGCATGACAACGACCTAGTGCACCTTACTCTTTGTTTGAAAACTCTACAACATAATATGTTGCAGCCTGTGTAGGTCAGCACATGGAATATGCTGGCAAGATAACACTATAGAGCAATGAACAAAAAACAGCTATCGCTACATGCATATGTGGCTGGTGGAGGCTCTATGGTTATCATTTGCATAAAGCTAGTTTTTTCCTACAACAAAGGATTATATTTTATTTAACTACAAAGTTGGTTGAAAACATTGAGAAGGTAACCCCAACTCAATCCCAATTAAAAGTTAATAACCCAACAAATTAATTAAGTAAGGTGATGAGATCAACATAACAATTCAAGCACCAGATACTCAAGATGTCCATAACCGGGGACACGGCTAACCATGATTAGTTTGTACACTTTGCAGAGGTTTGCGCACTTTTCCTCATAAGACTCGATCTCCTCCGTTAAATTTCTCGCACTGCATGATGTTTTAGAAACGGATGACCGAGACACAGTCTTTCAGAAGCATTAACTCTTTACGACGGGTAGACAGTACCACCTACATCCCCTACATCTGCTAGCCTACCACTGAAAGAGGTCACACAACATGCTCAACTATGCTAGAGCCCATAATGGCTTGTGGCCGCACACGGAAGTTTCCAGCATGAAAAACATTACGATCCCTTTGAGCCTGGGTGGCGAACCATAGGATGATCACACGGGTACCCCGGGATATCCTTGGACAACACTGGATTCCCTAGGTGCCCACAACCAATCCACCCAGATGTGTATTAAAGTAGCCACCTTAAGTTAAACCTTAATTAACAATAGTCTCTGACATCTTCCATGAATTCTCTCAAACCAATGCACGTCTACTAGCATAGCATAGCAGTATAAGCATAATGTAGTAACACCCAAGGTTTGATGTAAGACAATAGGTACTACCTCATCAACTACTTCCCAATACCCACATGTTAATCAAATCCTACTAATGCAATGTTTGAGGGTTGAATCTAATGCATAAAAACTAGATAATAAAGGGATATGATCAAAGTGTTACTTGCCTTGCTGACGATCGAAAAACCCTAGTGATTCGTAGTAGCAAGCCTCGCACTCCGAAAACTCTCTCGTGAACAAACAATAGCATACATAAGCACTCAAGCATAAGATGCAAAGGTAAAACCAAAATAAACGATCTGAATAGAAAGTTCAAGTGTAGAGCTTCAATTTGCAAAAGGAATCAATTGAATCGGAGTTACGAAACTCAAACTACGATCAAAAGAAGTTCAAATCCAAATCTGCTTGAAACCAAATTTTAAATTTTCAAAATCATGTTAAAGTTGATTACCTAGACAGAGGGCAACAAGACGAAGATTTGGGTGTTGGTTTCACTGGATTTGGACAAACGAGCAAAAAGTAGCGAGGGTTTGAAGTTGAGGGACTAATCTGTAAGAAAAAAAATTCATGGATAGGTCCCTGGCCGAAAACAAAATAGAAAGAAAGTATCGAACGAACGTCCTCTAATAGAGACTAACAAATGAATACGTTCGTTAACGGAGAGGATCGGATGAACGTTTGCTAATTAGAGAACCCTAAAAGAAAAACTGATCTAAAATGAATAAACCGAAAAAACCGGGGCGGGTTTTCACGGTTTTTACCGGTTCGACGGTTTTCGAAGAGAAGCGGCGGCGGATCGGATCGATGGCGGCGTCGGACAAGGCGGCGGCGGCTCTGGTGGCGTGCGGCGGTGGCAGCGGCAGCAAGGGGGCGGCGACAGCGGCTTGGCGGCGCGGCGGTGGCTAAGGCGGCGGCGGCTTGATGAGGAGGAGAGCGGCGGCGAGGCGGGGTATTTAAGGAGGGGAGAGGCGACGGGGCGGCTTGCGGGAGGGGCGGGGTTCCCCGTGTCCTTGTTCGACACGGCGGCGGCGCGGGCAAACTCGGGACTCCGGTCCCGAGCCGGAGGAAGGCGGCGCCGCCCGGCTGGGCCAGCCTAGGAACTTGTTTTTTTAATAAATTTCGCCGTGAACAAAAAACCTAATAAAAAATTCTAAAAATTCCATAAACAATTTTCATCGTCCAAACCTAATATTTAGGATAAGATGAACATTTTTCTGGACTAAAATGCAATTTTCAAAAATGCATGCTTTTCTCCAATTCAATTAAAATAGCAAATAAAATACCAATAAAAATAATTTGATTTTAAAATTTCTTCTCCAACATTTCTCCTCTTTTGAAGAAGTCATTTTATCTTCCTTCATTTATTTTTTATTGGAAATAATTGGAGATAAAATATTAAAATCAATTGATCCTCTTTTCAAATTTGAACTCAATTCAAATATGAAAATATGTGAAACCTCCAACTCACTCCTTGGGTCCTTTAGGTTCCTAAGATTTCTAGGATCACAAGCAAAATGCAAATAAAAATATGATATGCATATGATGATCTATGTATAACATCCAAATTGAAAATTGGGATGTTACACTAACTCATTAGTCACATTCCTTGCAAGGCTCATAGTGATGTGCATTACCGAGGGGGCCCAGAGATACCTCTCCGATACACGGAGTGACAAATCCTAATCTCGATCTATGCCAACTCAACAAACCCCATCAAAGACACCTGTAAACACTAGTAGAAAAAGGGTCAAACGTGAAGCACATTAGTGCCGGTTTGTATTAGAGCCGGCACTAATGTGTACATTAGTGCCGGTTCCAATGGCTAGCCGGGCCGCTCTCATTAGTACCGGTTCGTGACGAACCTTTAGCACCGGTTCGTGGCACGAACTGGTATTGATCAGAGTGGTGGCAGGATGTTGTCAGTCTGGGGCCCCTCCAGCACCTTTAGTACCGGTTCGTGGCACGAACCGGTACTAAAGGTCGTCCTACATAAACCCTTCGTCCACCCGAGCTCGCTCTGTTCTTCCCCTTTCCCCTCTCCTCTCTGTTCTTCCCCTCTTCCTCTCGAGCTCATCACACATTTTGCCCAAAATTTGTCAAGATTTGAAGGCCCCCATCCATTTAAATGATCACAAAGGTTAGCAACTTTGTCCTTTCATCTCTCATTGCTAGATTAGCTCTTGCAATGCTTTATATAGTGATTAATTTGTGAGTTTAGTAATTTGGGAGGAAATATATATATGTGCTAGTATTTGATTTATATGCAATTTGAGGTCAAAAATAACACTTAGTTTGCATATGTAGGTGTGGTTTACTTAGTGCCTTCTAAATCTCCGTCGTAACCACCGTCGATCGCCCGCACCGTCCCATCGCCGGCACCACCTTGTGGTGAGCCTCTTTGTTCATGAAATTTTATATAAAAATTGATGTTTGTGTGATTTGTATATATAGCTAGTTACTCATATAATTATCTTACCCGTACGTTCTTTGTTATACATATAGTGCCATGGTTTTGATATCCGTCCCCGTCGGCCCTCGTCCTTGTTATGATTCGGATGTGGTATATATATTCTCTTTTAAAACTAGTTGCATTTCGTGTTTATGACAAATTATGCCCATCAAGTTGACATAGTAATTTTTTCTAGGAGGTATGTGAACCGGAAATTCCAACCGACCCTATTGTCGAGAGGTTAAATTTAGTTGAAAGAGAAAACGAGAATTTGAAAGAAAAATTGAAAAGAATTGAGGGGGAGAAGATGCAATTGGAGTTGCATGTTCCCGATGTCGTCGATGATCACAAGATCAAGATGGAGAAAATGCGCTTGAAGATTAGAAAGATTAGAAAATATGCCATCGATAGTGAGGCTTGGTATCATTATGTTGTTGGATCCATTGTTACCTTAGTTGCGATCTTGATCGCATTTGTTGTTGCATTTAAATGCTTTAGCTAGAGAGTTATTTGTTTGTTGCATTTAAGTGTTGTATGAACTTTATGTATGAACTTGTATTAATTTGGTCTATTCGGTGTTGTGTAATGAAGATGAGCCGGCAATGGATGTACGATGACCGATGCTCTCCCGAGTTCATTAATGGCGTGCAAACTTTTCTGCTTGCGGCTGAGGCCAACAAGAGGGCGGATGGTTTTATGCCTTGTTCATGTGCTGTCTGTAAGAATGGTCAAAATTACTCTAAGTCAAGAACCATTCACTTCCACCTGTTTAAGTCCAGTTTCATGCCCCACTATAATGTTTGGACCAAGCACGGAGAAAGAGGGGTTATGATGGAAGACAATGAAGAAGAAGAGGACGACGACAGCTATCCTGGCCATGGGTTCCCTGAATACGATGATACAACAATGGGGGAAGAAGCTGAGCCGGTAATGCGGGAAGAAGCTGAGCCGTCAATGCGGGAAGAAGCTGAAGAAGAGGCATCAGATGATCCCGTTAATGATCTAGGTCGGGCCATTGCTGATGCAAAGAGAAACTGCGCAAGTGATTTGGAGAAGAAGAAGTTGCAGCGCATGTTAGAGGACCACAAAAAATTGTTGTACCCGAATTGCGTAGGTGACAAGAAAAAGCTGGGCTCCACACTGGAATTCCTGCAATGGAAGGCAGAGAATGGTGTATCTGACAAGGGATTTGGAAAGTTGCTGGTAATGATAAAGGATATGCTTCCAAAGGACAACGAATTTCCCGAGAGTACGTACGAAGCAAAGAAGGCTGTCTGCCCTATAGGGTTAGAGGTGCAGAAGATACATGCATGCCCTAATGATTGCATCCTCTACCGCGGTGAGTACGAGGATTTGAACGCTTGCCCGGTATGTGGTGCATTGCGCTATAAGATCATCCGCGATGACCCTGGTGATGTCGAGGGCGAGCGCCCCAGGAAGAAGATTCCTGCCAAGGTGATGTGGTATGCTCCTATAATACCACGGTTGAAACGTTTGTTCCAAAACAAAGAGCATGCCAAGGCGATGAGATGGCACAAAGAAGACCGTAAGAAAGACGGAAAGTTGAGAGTACCCGCTGACGGGTCGCAGTGGAGAAAAATCGTAAGAAAGTACGGGAAGGAGTTTGCAGATGACCCAAGGAGCGTATGGTTTGGTCTAAGCGCAGATGGCATTGATCCTTTTGGGGAGCAGAGCAGCAACCATAGCACCTGTCCTGCGACTCTATGTTTGTATAACCTTCCTCCTTGGTTGTGCATGAAGCGGAAGTTTATTATGATGCCAGTGCTCATCCAAGGCCCTAAGCAACCCGGCAACGACATTGATGTGTACCTAAGGCCATTAGTTGAAGAACTCTTACAACTGTGGAATGGAATAGGTGTACGTGCGTGGGATGAGCACATGGGGGAAGAATTTGACCTAAACGCATTGCTGTTCATGACCATCAATGATTGGCCTGCTCTCAGTAACCTTTCAGGACAGACAAACAAGGGATACCGCGCATGCACGCACTGTTTGGACGATACCGACAGCATATATTTGGCTAATAAGAATGTGTACCTGGGACATCGTCGATTTCTTCTGAGCAGGCATCCCGTAAGAAAGAAAGGCAAGCATTTCAAAGGTGAGGCGGATCACCGGATGAAGCCTCGCCACCGTACTGGTGCTGATGTACATGATATGGTCAAGGATTTGAAGGTGGTCTTTGGAAAGGGTCCTGGTGGACAACCTGTTCCGAATGACGCTGACGGACGCGCACCCATGTGGAAGAAGAAATCTATATTTTGGGACCTGCCCTATTGGAAAGACCTCGAGGTCCGCTCCGTAATCGACGTGATGCACGTGACGAAGAATCTTTGTGTGACCCTGCTTGGCTTCTTGGGCGTGTATGGGAAGACAAAAGATACACATGAGGCACGGGAGGACCAGCAACGTATGCACGGAAAAGACGGCATACATCAGGGTCATGCAAGCTACGCTCTTACCAAAGAAGAGAAGGAAATCTTCTTTGAATGCATGCTCAGTATTAAGGTACCGTCTGGCTTCTCGTCGAATATAAAGGGAATAATAAACATGGCAGAGAAAAAGTTCCAGAACCTAAAGTCTCATGACTGCCATGTGATTATGACGCAACTGCTTCCGGTTGCATTGAGGGGGCTTCTACCGGAAAACGTTCGATTAGCCATTGTGAAGCTATGTGCATTTCTCAATGCAATCTCTCATAAGGTAATCGATCCAGAAGTTATACCAAGGTTACAGAATGATTTGGTGCAATGTCTTGTTAGTTTCGAGTTGGTGTTCCCACCATCCTTCTTCAACATCATGACACACGTCCTAGTTCACCTATGCAAAGAGATTAACGTTTTGGGTCCTGTATTTCTACACAATATGTTCCCCTTTGAGAGGTTCATGGGAGTCTTAAAGAAATATGTTCATAACCGTGCTAGGCCAGAAGGAAGCATCTCCAAGGGCCGTTAAAATGAGGAGGTCATTGAGTTTTGTATTGACTTTATTCCTGACCTTAAGCCGATTGGTGTTCCTGATTCGCGGCATAAGGGCAGACTGGATGGAAAAGGCACGCTAGGAGGGGAACAAATAATATGTATGGACGGACATTCTCTCACTGAATCACACTACACAGTTCTACAAAATTCCGCCTTGGTGGCTCCGTATATGGATGAACACAAGAATTTGCTACGCTCCAAACACCCGAAGCGGTCTGATGACTGGATTACACGTGAACAAACCAGGAGTTTCGCCAGCTGGTTGCAAGCACATACCATGCATGACACCTCTATTGAAGATGACCTGTACTTGCTGTCCCAGTTACCATCTTCGAATATAATGACTTTCAAAGGGTACCAGATAAATGGTAATACATTTTACACGATCGCCCAAGATAAGTAGAGCACCAACCAAAACAGTGGTGTCCGCTTTAATGCAGAAACCAAGACGGGAAAGGAAACATATTATGGTTATATACAGGACATATGGGAACTTGACTATCGACGTGGTTTGAAGGTCCCTTTGTTTCGGTGCAAATGGGTCAATATGACACGAGGCGGGGTAACGGAAGACCCGCAGTACGGAATGACAACAGTGGATCTCAACAATCTTGCGTATGCAGACGAACCATTCGTCCTAGCCAATGATGTGGCACAGGTTTTGTATGTGAAGGACATGTCTACCAAGCCAAGAAAAAGAGAAGGTAAGGAAGCGAATGCATCGTACGATGAGCCAAAGCAGCACATAGTTCTTTCTGGGAAGAGAAACATCGTGGGAGTGGATGACAAGACAGACAAGTCAGAAGATTATGAAAAGTTTGATGAAATTGCTCCATTCACAGTGAATATTGACCTGAGCATCCCGTTAAATGATGAAGATTTTCCATGGCTACGACGCAAAGGGACACACGCAAAGAAAAAGTTTCACACCCAAAGATCTGGGATGTGATCGGCTTAACTATATATCATCACTTTCTTCTGTGTTTCACACCCAGGAGGGATCTCTGTAATAGTTAGGGTAGCTAGTTATCTGTTTTGGCATTCGAAACGCGCAGAAATTTTCAACCTTTTATGTGAAAGCAAATTCTTTCATGCATTTACTGATTTTTTTCAGCTAAATGACCCTGAAATTGATAAGCATTTCAAATGAACTCAGAAAAGGTTGAAAGTTGGCATGGTATCATAATTTCACCCACATAGCATGTGCAAAAAGGTAGAGAGGGTTACCGCAAAAACTGGATGCACTTCGTGTACAAAATGGACAATATGTTTTGAAGTATCAGGGTTTCGGACGAAAACTCATCCGTTACAAAGGCATTTCATTTTTTAAATAACCTAAGCATTACCAAATTGAATATAATGATAAAACACACTAATATTAAACATAAGAAAAAAGAATCACTGAAAAATCTATTTTCAAAGTTAAGTTATTCACAAAAATAAATAAAGCAAAAAAAATAAGAAAAAAAGCCCACCTACTAGGCCACAGCGGCCTGCATACGACTAGAAACCCAAATTCAAGTTGGCCAGGATGCAGGCCCGCTAGCCCAGTAGGCCCAACAGGGCATCGCAGAACATGTAGGCCCAGAAGGCCTGCTTAAGAGAGGAGCTCGAGACAACAGCGACGGCGGGGCTTATAAGCAGGTGCGAGTGCCCCTCGGCTAGCGAGGTGGGACTAAACTTTTGTGCCCCTCGCCTGGCAGCGGGCCCCCCTTTAGTACCGGTTCATGGCACCAACCGGTACTAAAGGGGGGGCCTTTAGTACCGGTTGGAGCCACCAACCGGTACTAAAGGGGGTCGCTTCCCGCCGCTTGGGCTAGCCAAAACAGACCTTTAGTACCGGTTGGTGGCTCCAACCGGTACTAAAGGTCCATCCTATATATACAACACTTGCAAAAATTTCAGTTTCCCTCTGTTTCTTGCCTCTGTTTCCTCCTTCCGTCGTGCCTTGCCCCGATCGACGTCGACACCGCCGCCCCCGCCCCTAGTCGCCGACCCCGGCCGTGCGCGCCCCCGCCCCTCGTCGCCGCCCCCGCTGTCCCCGCCCCGTCGTCCCCGCCATCCCCGTCGCCGCGCCCCGGCCGCCCTGTCGTACGTCGCCGCCCCGCCCCACCCTGTCACCCCGTCGTCGCCGCCCCGTCCCTTCGCCCCGTCGTCGCCGCCACGTCCCGTCGCCGCCCCGTCGTCGCCTCGCCGGTGAGCTCGCCCCGACCGCCATGTCCAGTAGTTCCACACACACACACACTATACACACACGCGCGCACACACACACACATTTTAGCAATTTTTCTGTTTTGTAGTTATATAAATATTAGAATTGTTATAGAAATGTTAGTTATATAATCAGGAAATTTTAGAATTAGTTTTAGTTATAGAAATAGTTATAAAAAAGTTAGAATTGTTAGAAATTTTTCTGTTTTTTAGTTATAGAAATATTAGAAATGTTATAGAAATGTTAGTTATATATAGCATTGTTAGAAATGTTATATAAATGTTAGAAATTTTAGTTATCAAAATACAATCATTAAAAAAATGTTACTTTTTGCGGGCATGCATATAGCTACTATTTGTTGTCAACGATGCCCGGCCCGCATCCTCGCCGTCGACACGTCCGCGACGACGTCCAGCTGACCCATGTCCGGGACTGGGCTCCGCCGGGCTGGCACTGGGAGGTGCTGCCTGGAGGGGCGTGCCGCTTGATGAGGAACCCGGCCCCGGGTCCCGTCGTCGCCCCTGAGCTTGTTTGGTGGCGTTCGCGTGGGCCAGTTTCGGTGCGGAGGGAGCCGGCCCCGCCGGAGGTGGTACGTCGTCGTGTCAGGGAGGAGGACGAGCACGTCCATCGCTACATGGTTGCGTTAGAGGGCGGCAGGTTCTCCAATACCTGGCAGTTTCTTCAGGGATCTCACTTCAGCTATGATCCTGTGAGGGTTCCTTCTCTTTGGGTGTCCACCGCCCACGCCGCAGGAACCGCGAGTATCCTAGATTCTTCTGTAGTATTCGATCATTATTAGCTACCTAGCCAGTGACGTATTCGAGATTATATATTCGAGATGATGTATTCGAGATTATATATTATACGAGATGATGTATTCGAGATTATATCTGTTATTCGAGACGATGTATTCGAGATTATATCTATTATTCGAGATTATACTAAATTGTTTTATATTTCTTTTGGCATAGTTAAATAAAAGCTATGGCGGACAATACCGACAGAGAGAGAGAGAACAGACCATGTTCGATATGATACGCGGGCCAGATGATGATCGGAATGAAGAAGATTTTGACGGCTTCGAATTTCTAAACAACACCGGAGAGGGTGATATGATATTCGATCGCGATGACCGAATTGATGAAGTCATGAACTACGATTATGACGATGACGAAGAACATGTTGATTCTGAAACAACAAACACCGGCGAGGTATATATATTTATATAAGCAGGAATCTGGTGATCATCACATGTTTTAATAAATGAGTTGAAGATATATTAACGAATCGATCTTTCTTCTTTCAGCCATCCGGATCGAGCAAATCTTCAGGCAAAAGGACGAAACGAGGCCCGAACAAAAAGTTGAAGGAGGGCGTAAAGTACAATATCGAGGCATTCAGACCTAATGGCGAACCATTAGCGCCTAAGAAAATTGCGGACAAGTTCGTTCGTCAGTGCGGAGTTCTTGTGAAGGACCTACTCCCGATCTCCCTTCAAGAATGGAGAAAGCCAGCAAAGCCACGTCCAGATGTTACTTTTGTCGACGAGAATCAAAAAAACCTGCTTTGGGATACTCTCATGGAACATTTCACCCTACCAGATCATTTCACAAAAGCAGATGTGCAAAAAGTCAAGGACGCTGCTTTGAGGAAGATGGCGGTTGCATTCAAGAACTACAAGAGAACGACGTGTCAGAAGTACGTCAAGGATGGAAGGAAGACTCCAGTATTCGAGGGGATACTAGAGAATCAAAGTGCTCATTGGGACGATTTCGTGAAATTCAAGGATTCAGAATTAGCTAAGGAACGGTCGAGAATAAACAAGAAGAATGCCGAAAAAAAGGATAAGTTCCATAAGCTGGGGCCAGGTGGCTACGCGGTGGCAATGCCTAAGTGGGATAAGTCTGAGAAAGAGATGGAGGATGCAGGTGTCACTCCGGTTACTAAGAGCTGGCCCCCCAGGTGCAGGACTTGGTTCTATGCGCATGGGGGGAGTTGGACCCGAAGACAGGCAATGTTTCGACGAAGGCATGTCTGAACGGAGCCGACGATGCGATACTTGTTGCAATAGAAGAGGCTCGATCGGGGGTGTTCCAGCCCAACAGAGAGAACGACGAGCTTACGCGTGCCCTGGGAAATCCTGAACACCCGGGAAGAACACGAGGCAAGGGCGCTATTCCGTGGTATGAGGGGTTTTCGGACTGGAACGCCGACTACAGAACCCGTGCGAGAAAGAAGATTGTGGAGGAGAAGAAGATGAAGATGGAGGAGGAGCAGAGGAAGCGGGACTATGAATGCCTTCAAGGCCTTGAAGCAAGTCAAGCGGAATTGGCAGTTAAATTCCAGCGGCCCAGTAGCAGATCGACTCACTTAGCCAGCAAAGGGGGTCTCAGCAGCTGCAGCAGCTAGCGGATGATCCAGCATTGGATAGCACCGCCCCATCCATGCAGAGAAGCAGCGTGGGTTCCGCCCCGGGCGACGCATTGCTGGATAGATACCCCGTGGATGACATCAGGAGAACAGTAACTGTGAGCTACACTTCAAGATGAAGAACATATCCATGAAGGTGGCGGACACCGTTGCTTTTCCAAATTCCCCCGAGTCAACCTTCCATTGCAACCCAATTACAGCGGGCTATGCTCGTGTCTTGGTTGATGAGGTGGTGGACCCATATTCGGAGCTTCAGCTTGACATTCCTGGAGGTGACGACGAGCACACATTGGGAGAGGCCATACATCATGTCATCCTATGGAGAAAGGATTGCATCATCTTTCGAAGGCCACCGACACCGCGTCACCCGACTCCTCGTCGAAGTCCGCCACCGATTCAGCAGACTCCCGCTCCTTCAAGTCCACCAACGCGTGAGGCCACTCCTCCTCCTCCAAGTCCGGCAAAGTGTCAGGCCACTCCTCCTCCAAGTCCGACACAGCGTCAGACGTCCACTCCTCCTCCAAGTCTGGCAAAGTGTCAGGCCACTCCTCCTCCAAGTCCGGCACAGCTTCAGGCCACTCCTCCTCGTCCAACTCAGCCCCGTCAGCCGTCTCCGCCGCCTCAGCAATCGCAGAAGAGACACCCCGCACATATGGTGCGTAGTGGTACCAGTCGAGGTCATAGTACAGGAAGTACAGGCGGAGGCAAGCGATATAAATATGGTCCAAACCTCGATACTCCTCTTCCTGAGAGGGCTTATGACAGGACCAAGGAGCAAACCAATGCCATAGTGCGGGCAGAAGTCGACGCCCATTTTGGACCGAAACCGCCACCGCCGCCAAGGGAGAAAGTGCCTATGGAAGTTATTGACCACTTCATTCATATGGCTGAACCACCAGCTCCTAAGCCTGTTGACTCAGACTATGAGCGCCACATCAGGAAGTTAAATCGACAACGTCTACAGAAGGAGGCGAGCTCGAGCTCGAGCAAACAACAAGCAGCTGTCAAAAAATGCGGGAGAACCGTTGCCCAGCTGGGAGAACAGTGGGCGCAACCGATCCCCCCGCTTGTTGTGCCGCCAACAACACGTGACAGTACGCGCGGCCAATATTATTGTGGGCAAACAGTTTACGTTCCCCAGGTGGGCGATCTGGTAATAACCTAGGAGCATATAAAGCAGGCTGAAGAACTCAAGATCACTGTTGGACAACTCCTCGAGATCGAGGACATGCCTGTGCTTACAGAGGAGGAAATAAAATGCAAATATGTCCGGGGCCAACCTTTGGTCAAGCCAGAAGATGTCAAGAAGCTCCCAACGAGAATGTATGAATTGCATCAATGGTACATGGACATTACCAAGAGATCCAATCGACAGTCCCTCATGGTGAAAATCAACAAGGAACATTTCTACCATGACAAACGTGGGACCGTTGAGTATTCTGAACTGTTTCAGTTATACAATCAAGACGCACTCGACAAATCTATCGTCAGTTGCTATTGTCTGTAAGTGATTTCTTTCTGTAATTTAAGTCTGAAGCTAGTTGTATTGATCCTTTTGATCAATCATTACCTGTAATTATCCTCACTATATTCTTTTCTGTGGTACTATGCAGGATGAAGATGTATGAAATGAAAAAAGGTGGACGCTATGGCATTGGGTTCTTTGACCCAAACACCGTTAATGAATTCACATGGAATATAAGCGACTATTATAAAAAGCAGGTAGAGGACAGCATGTTCGAGTTCTTGAAGGACCTCAAATACAATGAAGATATACTACTTCCTTACAACTTCAAGTGAGTCACACTTTCTTGTACTACAAATTTTCTGTTTTTGCCTACTAGCTAGTTAGCTACATGTTTTTGCTTACATATATATGCCCGCTTAATTAAGACATGCAAACGTGCGTGCATGCAGATTTCACTGGATCTTGTGTATCATTAAAGTTGACGAAGGAACAGTTGAAATACTGGACTCACTACTCTCAGAAAATAAACACTATAACATCTTGTTTGGGATAGTCAACAGGTAATTTCAATCATTATTAACTATATATCTCGGCCTATTTAGTTCGTCATTTCATGATATGAACTATCTAATAACCCCTTTATTCATTTTCTTTGTCGGCGGGCAGGGCTTGGGCAAGGTTCATCAGCGTCACGGAAGGCGAATGGAAAGGACAGCTGATATGGCTTCGACCCAGGGTAAGTAATTAAGTAGTGTGGTAGCTAGCTGCCATCTTTTTAATATTATCATGCTTGACTAATTATTATCTGATCAAATTAAATTCCATTCTCGTAAAGTCCATAAAGCAGGCGCAAGGGACTGATCTGTGTGCATACTGCGTTTGCGAGAACATTCGCATGATGACGTCCGAAAGGAGCAGATCTCAAAGACAGGAATGGGTACGCTTGTCAGAACACTATTCACAATTTGTGCACCATTATCGATATCTAGTCACACAACTAATACACATGCATATTGATCTCCTTCTTAACAGTTCAGAGAGGTGCGTGACAAGTTCCTAGATACAGAGCGCGTAGAAGCACTTCAAGAGGAAATAGCAGGATTTTTGCTCGATCAGGTCATAAATCCGAAGGGAGAATACTATTACCCGCTACCGCCCCCATCGACCAATTAAGTCATGAACCACTTCCAATTTGTCATCGTGCTCAGAAGGCACCAATTAGGCTAATGCGAACTGGCTCCGAAGGCAACATGCATATGTACGAGAAATTGTATATAGCTTACATGCATGTGTGTATGTGTGAATTAATATGGTGTGGTTTGTGTGAGACACTGATGATCTATATATATATATATATATATATATATATATATATATATATATATATGATTGGTTCTACTACCTACCATATATATGCATAACGTGTACAATGTGTAGTATCGTAAAATACCAGCAAACGAAAAAGAATTAAAATGGAAAACACAAAACTAAATGAAAAAGAAATCATAAAACCAAAAAAAAACCCAAACATTTTAGTACCGGTTGGTGTTACCAACCGGTACTAAAGGGATCCCGGCCCCCGGAGCTGGCTCACGCCACGTGGTGGCACTTTAGCGCCGGTTCGTGCTGGACCGGTACTAAAGGGGGGGGGGCCTTTAGTGCCGAAATTTTAGTGTCGGTTCCATAACCGGCACTAAAGGCCCTTACAAACCGGTGCTAATGGTCCGTTTTCTACTAGTGAAAACATCTTTATGATCACCCAGTTACGTTGTTACGTTTGATAACACACAAGGTGTTCCTCCAGTATTCGGGGGTTGCATAATCTCATAGTCAGAGGAACATGTATAAGTCATGAAGAGAGCAAAAGCAATAAAACTAAACGATCATTATGCTAAGCTAACAGATGGGTCTTGTACATCACATCATTCTCTAATGATGTGATCCCGTTCATCAAATGACAACACATGTCTATGGTTAGGAAACTTAACCATCTTTGATTAACGAGCTAGTCAAGTAGAGGCATACTAGGGACACTATGTTTGTCTATGTATTCACACATGTACTAAGTTTTCGATTAATACAATTCTAGCATGAATAATAAACATTTATCATGATATAAGGAAATATAAATAATAACTTTATTATTGCTTCTACGGCATATTTCCTTCAGTCTCCCACTTGCACTAGAGTCAATAATCTAGATTACATAGTAATGGTTCTAACACCCATGGAGTCTTGGTGCTGATCATGTTTTGCTCGTGAGAGAGGCTTAGTCAATGGGTCTGCAACATTTGGATCCGTATGTATCTTGCAAATCTCTATGTCTACCTCCTTGACTTGATCGCGGATGGAATTGAAGCGTCTCTTGATGTGTTTGGTTCTCTTGTGAAATCTGGATTCCTTCGCCAAGGCTATTGCTCTAGTATTGTCACAAAATATTTTCATTGGACCAGATGCACTAGCTATTACACCTAGATTGGATATGAACTCCTTCATCCAGACTCCTTCATTTGCTGCTTCCGAAGCAGCTATGTACTCCGCTTCAAACGTAGATCCCGCCACGACGCTCTCCTTGGAACTGCACCAACTGACAGCTCCACCATTCAATATAAATACGTATCCGGTTTGTGACTTAGAGTCATCCGGACCAGTGTCAAAGCTTGCATCAATGTAACCATTTACGACAAGATCTTTGTCACCTCCATAAACGAGAAACATATCCTTAGTCCTTTTTAGGTATTTTAGGATGTTCTTGACCGCTGTCTAGTGATCCACTCCTGGATTACTTTGGTACCTCCCTACTAAACTTATAGCAAGGCACACATCAGGTATGGTACACAGCATTTCATACATGATAGAACCTATGGCTGAAGCATAGGGAATGACTTTCATTTTCTCTCTATCTTCTGCAGTGGTCGGGCATTGAGTTTGACTCAATTTCACACCTTGTAACACAGGCAAGAACCCTTTCTTTGACTGATCCATTTTGAACTTCTTCAAAACTTTATCAAGGTATGTGCTTTGTGAAAGTCCAATTAAGCGTCTTGATCTATCTCTATAGATTTTGATGCCCAATATATAAGCAGCTTCACCGAGGTCTTTCATTGAAAAATTCTTATTCAAGTATCCTTTTATGCTATCCAGAAATTCTGTATTATTTCCAATCAACAATATGTCATCCACATATAACATTAGAAATTCTACAGAGATCCCACTCACTTTCTTGTAAATACAGGCTTCTCCAAAAGTCTGTATAAAACCATATGGTTTGATCACACTATCAAAGCATATATTCCAATTCCGAGAGGCTTGCACCAATCCATAAATGGATCGCTGGAGCTTGCACACTTTGTTAGGACCTTTTGGATCGACAAAACCTTCTGGTTGCATCATATACAACTCTTCTTTAAGATATACATTAAGGAATGCAGTTTTCACATCCATTTGCCAAATCTCATAATCATAAAATGCGGCAATTTCTAACATGATTCTGACAGACTTAAGCATCGCGATGGGTGATAACGTCTCATCGTAGTCAACTCCTTGAACTTGTCGAAAACCTTTTGCAACAAGTCGAGCTTTGTAGACAGTAACATTACCGTCAGCGTCAGTCTTCTTCTTAAAGACCCATTTATTCTCTGTTGCTTGCCGATCATCGGGCAAGTCAACCAAAGTCCACACTTTGTTCTCATACATGGATCCCATCTAAGATTTCATGGCCTCAAGCCATTTCACGGAATATGGGCTCATCATCACTTCCTCAAAGTTTCTAGGTTCGTCATGGTCAAGTAACATGACCTCCAGAACAGGATTACCATACCACTCTCGTGCGGACCTTACTCTGGTTGACCTACGAGGTTTGGTAGTAACTTGATAAAAAGTTTCATGATCATCATCATTAGCTTCCTCACTGATTGGTGTCGGAATCACTACAACTGATTTCTGTGATGAACTACTTTCCAATAAGGGAGAAGGTACAATTACCTCATCAAGTTCTACTTCCTCCCACTCACTTCTTTTGAGAGAAACTCCTTCTCTAGAAAGGATCCATTCTTAGCAACAAATATTTTGTCTTCGGATCTGTGATAGAAGGTGTACCCAACAGTCTACTTTGGGTATCCTATGAAGATACATTTCTCCGATTTGGGTTCGAGCTTATTAGGTTGAAGCTTTTTCACATAAGCATCGCAACCCCAAACTTTAAGAAACGACAGTTTTGGTTTCTTGCCAAACCATAGTTCATATGGTGTCGTCTCAATGGATTTAAACGGTACCCTATTAGATGTGAATGCAGCTGTCTCTAATGCATAACCCCAAAACGATAGTGGTAAATCGGTAAGAGACATCATAGATCGCACCATATATAATAAAGTACGGTTACGACGTTCGGACAGACCAGTACATTGTGGTGTTCCAGGTGGCGTGATTTGCAAAACTATTCCACATTGTTCCAAATGAAGACCAAAACTTTTAATTCGAATATTCGCTTCCATGATCAGATCGTAGAAACTTTATTTTCTTGTTACGATGATTTTCCACTTCACTCTGAAATTCTTTGAACTTTTCAAATGTTTGAGACTTATGTTTCATTAAGTAGATATAGCCATATCTGGTCAAATCATCTGTGAAGGTCAGAAAATAATGATACCTGCCGCGAGCCTCAACACTCATCGGACTGCATACATCAGTATGTATTATTTCCAATAAGTCAGTGGCTCGCTCCATTGTTCTAAAGAAAGGATTTTTAGTCATCTTGCCCATGAGGCATGGTTCGAAAGTATCAAGTGATTCCAAAACCCATTAGCATGGAGTTTCTTCATGCGCTTTACACCGATATGACCTAAACAACAGTGCCACAAATAAGTTGCACTATCTTTATTAACTTTGAATCTTTTGGCTTCAATATTATGAATATGTGTATCACTACGATCGAGATTCAATAAACCATTTATATTGGGTGTATGACCATAGAAGGTATTATTCATGTAAACAGAACAACTCTAACTTAAATGAATAGCCGTATTGCAATAAACATGATCCAATCATATTCAAACTCAACGCAAACACCAAATAATATTTATTTAGGTTCAACACTAATCCTGAAGGTAGAGGGAGTATGCGATGGTGATCTTATCAACCTTGGAATCACTTCCAACACACATCGTCACTTTGCCCTTAACTAGTCTCTGTTCATTTTGTAACTCTTGTTTCGAGTTACTGATCTTAGCAACTGAACCAGTATCAAATACCTAGTGGTTAGTATGAAAACTAGTAAAGTACACATCAATAATCTGTATATAAAATATATTTTTGTTCACTTTGCCATCCTTCTTATCCACCAAATGTTTGGGGCAGTTTCGCTTCCAGTAACCATTTCCCTTGCAGTAGAAGCACTCAGTTTTAGGCTTAGGTCCAAACTTAGGCTTCTTCCCGGGAGCAGCAACTTGCTTGCTATTCTTCTTGAAGTTCCCCTTTCTTCCCTTTGCCCTTTTTCGTGAAACAAGTGGTCTTGTTAACCATCAACACCTGATTCTCTTTCTTGATTTCTACGTCCGCAGTTAGCATTGTGAAGAGCTCAGGAATTGTCTTGTTCATCCCTTGCATATTATAATTCATCATGAAGTTCTTGTAACTTTGGTGATAGTGACTAGAGAACTTTGTCAATCACTATCTTATCTGAACGATTAACTCCCACTTGATTCAAGAAATTGTAGTACCCAGACAATCTGAGCACATGCTCACTAGTTGAGCTATTCTCCTCCATCTTGTAGGCAAAGTACTGTCAGAGGTCTCATGCCTCTCGACACGGGCATGAGTCTGAAATACTAATTTCAACTCTTGGAACATCTCATATGCTCGATGGCGTTCAAAACGTTTTTGAAGTCCCGGTTTTAAGCCGTAAAGCATGGTACACTAAACTATCAAGTAGTCATCATATCGAGCTTGCCAAATGTTCATAACGTCTGCATCTACTCCTACAATAGGTCTTCCACCTAGCGGTACATCAAGGACATAATTCTTCTGTGCAGCAACGAGGATAATCCTCAGATCACGGACCCAGTCCGCATCATTGCTACTATCAGCTTTCAAGTTAGTTTTCTCTAGGAACATATTGAAAATAAAACATGTGAGCTATACGTGAGCTATTGATCTACAACATAGATATGCAAAAACTATCAGGACTAAGTTCATGATAAATTTAAGTTCAATTAATCATATTACTTAAGAAATCCCACTTAGATAGGCATCCCTCTAGTCATCTAAATGATCACGTGATCCACATTAACTAAACCATGTCCGATCCTCACGTGAGATGGAGTAGTTTTTAGTGGTGAACATCTCTATGTTGATCATATCTACTATATGATTCACGTTCGACCTTTCAGTCTCAGTGTTCCGAGGCCATATCTACATATGCTAGGCTCGTCAAGTTTAACCCGAGTATTCTGCATGTGCAAAACTGGCTTGCACCCGTTGTATGTGAATGTAGAGCTTATCACACCCGATCATCACGTGGTGTCTCGGCACGATGAACTGTAGCAACGGTGCATACTCAGGGACAACACCTATACCTTGAAATTTAGTGAGGGATCATCTTATAATGCTACCTCCATAGTAAGAAAAAAAAGATGCATAAAGGATAAACAACACATGCAATCAAAATATGTGACATGATATGGCCATCATCATCTTGTGCCTTTGATCTCCATCTCCAAAGCACTGTCACGATCTCCATCGTAACCGGCTTGACACCTTGATCTCCATCATAGCATCGTTGTCGTCTTGCCAACTATTGCTTCTACGACTATCGCTACCGCTTAGTGATAAAGTAAGCAATTACATGGCGATTGCATTTCATACAATAAAGTGACAACCATAAGGCTCCTACCGGTTGCCGATAACTTTTACAAAACATGATCATCTCATACAACAATTTATATCTCATCACGTCTTGACCATATCACATCACAACATGCCCTGTAAAAACAAGTTAGACGTCCTCTACTTTGTTGTTGCAAGTTTTACGTGGCTGCTACGGGCTTCTAGCAAGAACCATTCTTATCTACGCATGAAAACCACAACGATTTTTCGTCAAGTGTGCTGTTTTAACCTTCAACAAGGACCGGTCGTAGTCAAACTCGATTCAACTAAAGCTGGAGAAACAGACACCCGCCAGCCACCTATGTGCGAAGCACGTCGATATAACCAGTCTCATGAATGCGGTCATGTAATGTCGGTCCGGGCTGCTTCATCCAACAATACCGCCGAATCAAAGTAAGACGTTGGTGGTAAGCAGTATGACTATTATCGCCCACAACTCTTTGTGTTCTACTCGTGCATATAACATCTACGCATAGACCTGGCTCGGATGCCACTGTTGGGGAACGTAGTAACTCAAAAAATTTCCTACGATCATGCAAGATCTAACTAGGAGATGCATAGCAATGAGAGGTGGAGAGTGTGTCCACGTACCCTCATAGACCGAAAGTGCAAGCGTTTAGGAACGCGGTTGATGTAGTCGAACGTCTTTGCAATCCAACCGATCCTAGCACCGAACGTATGACACCTCCGTGTTCTGCACACGTTCAGCATGATGACGTCCCTCGAGCTCTTGATCCAGTTGAGGACGAGGGAGAGTTCTATCAGCACGATGGCGTGGCAACGGTGATGATGAAGTTACAGGCGCAGGGCTTCGCCTAAGCACTACGACGTTATGACCGAGGTGTGTAACTATGGAGGGGGACACCGCACATGGCCAAGAGAAGACTTGGTGTGCCTTTGGGGTGCCCCCGTCCAACTTATATAAAGGAGGGGGAAAAGGAGGCCGGCACAAGGGGGGCGCACCAAGGGGGAAGTCCTACTTGGACTGCCGGTCCAAGTAGGATTCACCCCCCTTTCCTATTCCAACAAGGGGAAGAAGGGAAGGAGAGGGAGAGGGGAAGGGAGGGGGCGCTGAGCCCCCTCCCCCTAGTCCAATTCGGACTGCCCTTAGGGGGGGCCGCCACCTTGTCGCCTTCCCTATCCATCTCCCTTATGGCCCATTAAGGCCCATAACTTCCCCGGGGGGTTCCGGTCACCCCTCGGTTCCCCGATAAATATCCAAAACGTCCTGAAACCATTCCGGTGTCCGAATACCTTCGTCCAATATATCAATCTTTACCTATCGACCATTTCGAGTCTCCCCGTCATGTCCGTGATCTCATCCGGGACTTCGACCAATCTTCGGTCATGAAATCACATAACTCATAATACAAATCGTCCTCGAACGTTAAGCGTGCGGACCCTACGGGTTCGAGAACTATGTAGACATGACCGAGACATATCTCTGGTCAAAAACAAATAGCGGAACCTGGATGCTCATGTTGGCTCCTACATATTCTACGAAGATCTTTATCGGTTAAACCAGATAATAACATACGTTGTTCCCTTTGTCATCGGTATGTTACTTGCCCGAGATTTGATCGTGGTATCATCATACCTAGTTCAATCTCGTTACCGGCAAGTCTCTTTACTCGTTCCGTAATACATCATACCTTAACTAACTCATTAGTCACATTGCTTGCAAGGCTCATTGTGATGTGCATTACCGAGAGGGCCCAGAGATACCTCTCCGATACACGGAGTGACAAATCCTACTCTCGATCTATGCTAACTCAACAAACACCATTGGAAACACCTCTAGAGCATCTTTATAATCACCCAGCTACGTTGTGACGTTTGATAGCACACAAGGTGTTCCTCCGATATTCGAGAGTTGCATAATCTCATAGTCAGAGGAACATGTATAAGTCATGAAGAAAGCAGTAGCAAAAAAACTAAACGATCATTATGCTAAACTAATGGATGGGTCTTGTCCATCACATCATTCTCTAATGATGTGATCTCATTCATCAAATGACAACACATATCTATGGTTAGGAAACTTAACCATCTTTGCTTAATGAGCTAGTCAAGTAGAGGCTTACTAGGGACACTTTGTTTGTCTATGTATTCACACATTTACTAAGTTTCTGGTTAATACAATTCTAGCATGAATAATAAACATTTATTATGATATAAGGAAATTTAAATAACAACTTTATTATTGCCTCTAGGGCATATTTCCTTCAGTCGGGGTCTTCGGCGTTGTCCGGAGTGTCATTATCTCCGGTGCCGGTATTGCTTTCCCTTGCCCGACGCAATTGTGAGCGGCACCGCTGACGCTGGCGTTTGGGTGGTTCATCGATGGGCTTATCCTCATCTGGATCTTGAGTGCCATCGTCGTCCTTCTTCTCAGGCGTGTCCACCATGTATACATCGTAAGTAGAAGTGGTCGTCCAATGCCCAGTGATGGGCGGGGTTTTGATCTGGTTCGGCTCCGACATCGTCGTCCATGCCATCTCTATTATCGGAGGCGTAGTCTAGCATGTTGGTTAAATGCTCGACAGTGGCTATTAAGTGGGTGGTGGGTGGGACGTAAAATTCCCTACTCTCAGCCCCCAGTTCAAGCTGGGCGTAGTTCGGAGGTGACACTTCTGCCATGGTGAGTGATTTATTAAGTCTAGTGTTTCGTTTAAGAGCGAAAGCTGGACCGGCCTAAGGATTTGCGGAGCTAGGCTCGGTGATAACCACTTGACCGAGCCCAAAGGACGCAGACCTCGAGAGTTCGGAGTTGATGTCCAGAGGCGAGTCCGGCTTCCCGATGCCAGGGAGAGTCCTATTTGACTCCGGGTCTGCTGATGGCATGGTCGCATCTAGGTCTCCGGCTAGAAGCTCCATGATGGGAGAGAGTCCGGCGGGGTTCATCCTCCCGTCTTCGGACGAAGTGGTTTGCCCCAGATCTAAGGCCAAGGCAGACACGAGCGTCGACCCCTGGATGGGATCTGATAGTAGATCCGAAGGGCCTCCTTTGCGTGGGTGGGGAGCAGTGGCCGAGGCCGTGAACCCCTCGAAGATCAGGTCTCCTCGGATATCAGCGATGTATTTCAAGCTTCCAAACATGATCTGGTAACCAGGGGCGTAGCTATCGACCAACTCAAGGTGACCGGTCGAGTTGGCACGTAGCACGAAGCCGCCAAACATGAAAAGCTCACCAGGGAGGAAAGTCTCCCCGTAGACAGCGCCATTGTCGATGAAGAGGCGAGCCATCGATTCTTCTGTTGACAACACAACGATACTCTCAATGAAAGCATCAATGTCAGTGTCAAAACCGGCAGATCTCGGGTAGGGGGGCCCAAGCTGTGTGTCTGAGGATCGTTGGTAACAAGGGACAATAGGGACACGATGTTTACCCAGGTTCGGGCCCTCTTAAAGGAGGTAAAACCCTACGTCCTGCTTGATTATATTCGGTGTGTGTATAAGGGTTACAAGAGTTGATCTACCTCGAGATCGTAATGGCCAATCCCTAGCTGTCTAGCCTGCGATTACTCTGATAGCCCCTACGTACTAAAGAACCCGGTTTATATACACACTGAAGGGGCCTAGGGCTGTACAGAGTCGGCTTGCAGAAGAAGGAAATAGTACATCCGGACACCAAACTTGCTGTCCACGCATATAAAAGTCCTACCCGGACACGGGGAATAGTCTTCTGCTTTATCATCATGGAATAGACCGGACACCCGAGGAACCCCTAATCCAGGACTCCCTCAGGGGACTCTGGCTTTCCATATTCAAGACTAAATATCTTGAGGAAGATGGTGTGACTTTTCGGGCGCTCGCAATTTGCGAATCCTGTTCGAAAGGTCCAGCCCCTACTTTGATTAGGGGCGAGATTTGTGGTCCATAATGGACAATTAGTGTTTTTTCTGGAGGGTGTCTGGTGGGGCAACCAGGCGCTGGAACATGCCTACCCCAACCTCTTTGCTATCGCGAGGCAGCAGGAGGCATGAGTTGCGGATACATGGGTTGAGGAGCTTCTTCGCCTATCGTTTAGAAACCCCTTGGGCCTAGCGAAATACCGGAATGGGAGGAGCTGCGGGAGGTCCTGGCTGCTGTCCGCTTAACCCCTGAGCGTGATGAGGTCCGGTGGCGCTTGGAGCCCTCTGGATGCTTCTCAACAGGATCCTTGTATAGAGAAATCTTCAACTCCCCCCTCCCCCAGTCTATGACTTGTGATCCCTTTGGAAGGCGAGAATGCCAGCCAAGATTAAAATCTTCATATGGCAGTTGGCACAGAAAAGGATTCGTAGCGGTGAACAAGTCCAAAGAAGACATGGACCGCGCGATGGCATGTCGTTTGGTGTCGGGAAGAGGAGTCCTGCGACCACATAATCTTCCGATGCATTGTGGCTCGGATGGTCTGGAGCTCGCTCCGCGAGGCGACTTGTGGCACTTGGAATTGAGTGGGTTCGCCGAGTTGTATAGGCTCATCCTTGATACTAACGCCCGGGATCGCAAGCTCGCTTGGCTCGGCTTTGGGGCACTTGCGTGGTCCCTCTGGACTACCTAGAACAAAGCTACCATCGAGGGAACGTTCTTTAGACACCCAGCTCAAGTTGTGTATAAATTGATCATCTTATTGCAGCTATGGAAGGGGTTGACGAGACAGTGGGCCCGGCCCGGCATGGAGCGCCTCATCGCCCGGTTCAAGGACAAATGTGCTGAGCTGCGACGGTTCGGATAGAGCGACTGCACCGGCAGGCGTGCCGCCCTCATTCGAAAATCATCTCTTATAGGAGCGTTGCCTCCAAGCCTGCGACCGGTGCTGCGACGCTGTTTCGGGCCTTCGCGCCCTGTATCTTTGTTTTTTGAGCTTTGTCTCCTTTCATCCTTAAGGCCGGGCAAGCGCCTCCTATCTAAAAAAAACCCTGCTGTTCTTCTTCTGAATTTGCTGTGGTTCGAGTCAGATAAGTGCTGGAGCCTAACAACTATACACGCATAGGAGTACTAGCATTAGCATTGCTAGTAACCGACTCGGAAACCGTATACGACTTGGAACCTGGACCATACCGGCAACGACTCCGTGGAGGAGATCGTGATTATATATATCTACCTAAACATCGGATGAGTCCTTAAACGGATATGTCTGCAAACCAAAATTCTTTAACCAAACGAGCAAAAGGCCACCCTCGCCGATAAGGACACTGATCGGGTTCTTCTCTTTCTCTGCCATGGAGTTGAGATCGGGGCGACCCCTCTGTTCCACCCGAGGCCGAGGCCACGGACGGGATCATATCAGCACCCTACCCAACGATCTGCTCCTCCTGATCCTCGCCCGCCTCCGATGCGCCGCCACCGCCGCGCGCACCAGCGTCCTATCTCGCCGGTGGCGCGACGGCCTCTGGACCAGCATCCGCGAGATCGTCTTGCGTGGCGTCGAGTTCCACAACCTCGAACCGACGCTCGGCCGGTTCTCTCCGGTGGTCTCAGCACTCGAGATCCACGTGATCTCAGACGGGTTCTCCCACTCCAAGATCCACGTTAACTCGCTGCTCCGTGCTGCTGCGCGGCTCGAGCCGCAAGAGTTGGTCTTTTCTCTCCCCTCGTGCATGGGAAGCAAGTCCGTCCACATCACCCTCCCGTCCTTCCGGCGCGCCACCTCGATCGTGCTGGACTCCCCCTTGCTCGAACTTCCCGTGCCGGACGGCGTTGACTTTCCCGCCCTCGAGGCACTGTCCATCTCGGCCTTCTATGTGGATCTGGAAGAACTACTCTCGCACTGCCCGCGCCTGCGGCTGCTCAAGCTCAGCGTGTCTAATTGCGTAGTGACGCTCCGCTCCGAATCGCTGCAGGAGCTCGTGCTGGACACCAACAAACCATGGATAAACCGTGTGGAGATTGCTGCCCCCGAGCTTAAACAATTGACCTTGTCCACAAGTTCTCACTCAAATATCGACATCTCCACCCTCGCACCCGTGGTAGAAAAGGTCTCCTGGCAATGCTGTTACAGAAACGGGGCTATTGTGTTAGGTCCTTGGTGCCTCGAGAAGCTAAGGCTACTGCATACGGCAGAACCACAAGGAGAGGTGCCTTCGCTTCAAATTCATGCAAGCATTGTACGTGTCCCTCTCTTGCTCAATTTTCAACCCATGAAAATTAGGAATAATTTTTTGTCGGCATTACGAATAATTTCTTGTCGGTTGAAATTGTATTTTCAGTGTCGGTTCTATTTCCGGGACCGCGAGACATACTTTACCCATGAGATTGAGAAGCATATGGTTGCTACCTTCTCTGTTTTGGAGCTGCATCTCGCAACCAGTGGACATGTTTTCGGAGCATTCGTGTTTCATGTGATTGGGATGAATCGGATTCGCAGAGCCATGCAGAGTCTTAAGCTCGTCATACAGGGATCAACGGTACGTAATTCTCCACTTCTAATATTAATTAATCTTTTTAATATTAATATGTTGTTCAATAATTTACCTTTAATTCTTATTTTAGATGAAAGAAGAAGGATGCCCAACAAATTGTAGTTGTGATCCCGCAGAGTGGAAAACCCAAAATGTCTCCTTGATTGCTCTAGAAGAAATGGAAATCGATGGCTTCAAAGGAGAAGATCACGAGTATGATTTCTTGAAATTGGTATTCAAGTCTGCGCCAATTCTTAAAAGAGTGACTGTGAAGCTGTCACATGAGGACTTGTCAAGTAACCGTGGAAGCACAGAGCTATATGACATTTTCAGGGCGTATTCTTCCGTAGAATGTTGTGCTTATCTGAGCTCTGGAGGGTATAGTTCTCCATGCATGACTAGCATATGCTCCTAGATGGAACAAGAATACGATGAGTATTATATTTTTTTTACTGCTATTTAGGTTGGTTACACTATTAGGAAAAAGCCTAACAGTAGAGTAGCAATAGCGTCTGTTCGTAAAACGCGCTACTCGTGAGGCTGGGCACCTACATAAAAATCTCCGCTCCTCGGGAGGTAGGCTCGGAGAGCCACTCCCTCAGGAGGTCTTGGTGTCGTCCTTCTCGCGAGGCCGGGGCCCTCGCGAGGGTCTTGTCCTGGGGGGGGGGGGGTCTTGCAGCTGGGCCGTACCAGGCCGTCGAAGGAGCTACGCCATGGGCCGCAGGCAGGCAGATCTGTGTACTCCCAATCCCAGAACGCGGACAGAAGCCCCGGGGCCCAAGACACGCTCGAGCTGGCTTCGAGGCAAAGCCAAGGAGGGAAGGTCGGAGCGCCGCGGGCCCCAATCGCCTGTGGGCCAGGGCTGACGCGTGGAGCTTGACGGGACGCAGACGCCTCCACTTCCCCACGTCGCCCCAGCAACTGTCCAGACTGAGAAAAGACTAGCGCACGCCACAGAGCCATCATCGCCCCGCTGCGTGCTTGCCTTCTGCTCCTTCCCCCTTTTGCAAGCTCACACCTTTCTCGCCGGATCCCGCACCTGCTTCAATCCGCCTCGTCGTCATGGCCCCCAAGAAGAAGAGGGGCAAGACCCCGGCGGGGCCGGAGCTCGCGCTGGGCGGGTCCACCATGATCAACCTCGAGGGGCTGGAAAGGTCCGGCATTCGATCGCCGCCGACTCCAATGAGTGGAAGGCGACGAAGATCTAGCCTGCCTCCCAGTCTTTAACAAATCTGGATGCCACCAAAATCCCTCTTCATCTTCATGCCCTCTTCTCCGGCCTGCTGCTGCCGTTTTCGAATTTCTTTAATGTCGTGCTTACGCACTACCAAATCCACGCGTTGCATATCGACCCTAGGTCCGTTGTTCTCCTCTCAGCCTTTGCATTCTTGTGCGAGGCCTTCATGGGCATCGCCCCGTCATTGGCTCTGCTCAGCCACTTCTCCTCCCTTCAGATGGTCGCCGGCGGGCAGCGCTCGGGGTGCGTGTCGCTTTGAGCGGTGATGGCGACCGCGGGCACTAGTATCGACACCACTCTCCACCCGGACGCGGAGGGATTCCGGAAGCAATGGGTGTACGTCGACGCCGCCGGGTGATACGTCTCCAATGTATCTATAAATTTTTATTGTTCCATGCTATTATATTATCTGTTTTTGATGTTTTCTATGCATTAATATGCTATTTTATGTTTTTTTGGGAATAACTTATTAACCTAGAGCCCAGTGCCAGTTTATGTTTTCCCTTGTTTTTGAGTTCTACAAAAAAGAAATACCAAACGGAGTCCATATGGAATAAAACTTTCGCAATGATTTTTCTTGGACCAGAAGACACCTATCAGACTTGGAGAGGGGGCCAGAAGAGTCCCGAGCGCTCCACAAGCGCTCGGGGCTCACCCTACAGTTGGTGGACACCCCCTGGCTTGTCGGCCCCATGGGACTCCTCCAACCCTAATTCTTTCGCTATAAATTCCCAAATATTCCCAAACGACCAAAAGCGTCCACCAAAATACTTTTCCGCCACCGTAACCTTCTGTTCCCGTGAGATCTCATCTAGGGCCTTTTCCGGCATCCTACCGGAGGGGGATTCGATCACGGAGGGCATCTAGATCAACTCTATTACCCTTCCGATGAAGCGTGAGTAGTTTAACATAGGCCTACGGGTCCATAGGTAGTAGCTAGATGGCTTCTTCTCTCTCTTTGATCTTCATTACAATGTTCTCCTCAATGTTCTTGGAGTTCTATCCGATATAATATTCTTTTGCGGTGTGTTTGTCGAGTCCGATGAATTGTGGATTTATGATCAGATTATCTATGAATATTATTTGAGTCTTTACTGAATTCTTATATGCATTATTTGATATCTTTATATTTCTCTTCGAATTATCGGTTTTCTTTGACCAACTAGATTGGTTCTTCTTGCAATGGAGAGGTGCTTAGTTTTGGGATCAATATTGCGGTGTCCTCACCCAGTGACAAAGTAGGGGTAGCGAGACACGTATTGTATTGTTGCCATCAAGGGTAAAAAGATGGAGTTTTCATCATATTGCTTGTGTTTATTCCTCTACATCATGTAATTTTACTTAAGGCATTACTCCGTTCTTATGAACTTAATACTCTAGATGCATGTTGGATAGCGGTCGATGTGTGGAGCAATCACTACTAGGGAAAACCTTATACACAGAATCTTAGCAGCAGCGTTGTTTAAAAACAAACGCTACTGCTAGTTATCAGTATCGAGCTTCAGGAAACCGCGCTACTAATAGCTCAGTAGCAGTAGCGCTCTAGGTGAAACAAGCGCTACTACTATAATTGCCAGGGTGTTGCCTCCAGGCTAGATATAGTAGTAGCGCCCTGCTTCTGGACGCGCTACTACTAAAGTACTTAGTAGTAGCGTTTTTCTTCAAAACTCGCTGCTGCTAAGTATCACCCCCTTGCAACCAATTAAGTTTAGTCCCATACTGCTAAGCGAACAAGGTGTTTACCACCTTAAATATGTTACTTCTCAAACTATCTCGAGCACTTGGTCTTCATTGAACTATATGTGTAGGAATTGTGGCTGCAATATGAATCCTCGCCTGTACTTATACAGGTACGGTGAGGATTCATGTTGACTATTTAGATTCTACACAAAAATATCAATGATGACCAATGTATATTTTTGTTGTTTTTACATTGCTTAGACTTAGCAGTAGCGTTTTTAGGACAAAGCGCTACTGATATTGGGCTTAGCAGTAGAGCACTCTCTGTACCCGCGCTACTGTTAAAGCAAAACAAAACACGCGGCCCAGCTGCCCCCCGCATGGTCATCTCTCAATCGTCCCCCTCCGCCCGACACCGGCAGCTGCGGTTAGGGTTTCTCCTCCACCACCGCCGCCGCAGGTAATGCTCCTGCCCATCTTGCCGCCCCTCCGCTGCTCCTCCACCCTCTCGCCGCCCACTCTGTTGCTGGCCGCGAGCTCTGGCCGGGTGTCTTTGGCCGACCGCCCTCGATCCCCTCATCGGCCGCTGTCGTCACCCCCTCTCGTAGGAAAGTCACCGGCCTTCCCCTCGTCAGCACCCCCGACCTAGGTCACCATGCCATCCCCCCTTCGCTCGATAGCACCCCCCGAGGGCTGCCCGGGCTTACGAATTTCTTCCTGCTACATTTTGATTTAGTAGGCTAGTTCATATGCAACATTTTGATTTAGTTGATATGATTTAGTTTATTTAGTAGGCTAGTTGATTTAGAACATTTTGATTTAATTGATTTAGTATGCTAGTTGATTTAGCAGGCTAGTTGATTTAGTTGATTTAGTAGGCTTGTTGATTTAGTTGATTTAGTATGCACCATTTTATTGTTATTTTTTCTGTACATGGATAGCTAGATGCTTTTGTTTTTCTGTAATAACTAAATTTTTTGGCAAAATGTAGGTGCCAATTTAGTTAAATTTGCCACTTGTTTTTTAATCAATTATCTTAGGCAATAGGGGCCAAATTAAATGAAATGTCTTGGTAGGTGGTACCCTCATTTGGTAGATATTTGTGAAAAGTTTTTTCGGCAATAGGTGCCACCGAAATGCTTTGGTAGGTGGTACCTTGTCATCTAATATGTTACTAGATCTTATGATTATAATTGTCCATCAAATTGCTTCTCGCGGAAGAACCAAAAATATCACATGCTACTGTTTTTCTTTCTTGTGAAGTGGATCGTTAATCCTTTGCTCATATTGCTTTAGGAAAATGGCGCCACCACCACCACCACCATGTCGACTGTGCAAGTCAAGGTGCGCCATCAGCCTTGCAACTGGCAAGCTGTTCGGCATCTACTTCCAGCCGAGTTTTCATCATGCGGCGGTAAGAAATTAGATGAAATGAAACAACTATTTTATTTTTAGTGTTGGCATTACTGCATTGTGTCATTTCGCTTTTTTTACATAGATCGTCCCATGCAATGTGAGGTTGAAATTCAACAAGCTGACAGGAGACACTGTGACATTTGAGGCTCATGGGGGGCCGTACACTATGGAGGACGAGAAAGGACACAATATGTCGTAGATTGGAGGAGATGGATGGGCCCGTTTCCTCGCCCGCATGCGTCTTACTGGTGGTGAGTTGATCAGCTTCTCCTTCAGAGCAGAAAGACCCAAGCTGGCTATCATTTATATCAACCTGGTGGAAGATGATGAAGATGATGAAGATAATGGGGACCCACTCGATGAAGATGATGAGAACCCATGAAGCCATCGTAGCTCAAAGAATGAGGCTGAGCAAGGAGGAGGTGTGCAACCTATGGGACATAATTCCGCCACGTGATGACTTTGTCGGGGTGCCATTCATGACCCGCCTAACAAGTACCATGGTCGATCGGCATGAAATGGTATGTTATACTGACTGTATTAATTTGATGATATATATATATATATATATATATATATATATATATATATATATATGCTTTATTGTTATACTTACAAATGCAAATTATCCGATGATATGCTTAGTGAATACGATGACATGCTTAGTGTAGAGTCCAATGATATGCTGTCTGGAATCTAGTCGATGATATGCTTTAGTGTAGAGTCTGATCACATGCTTATTAGTGTAGAATCCAAGGAACTATTAATAGTGTAGATAATCCATATATACTTATTAGTAGAATTAATGCTTAATTAGTACAAATGTGTAGTACTGTATCTTTCGATAGTGTAGAAATCTATACTTAATAAAAAATATATTTGCAAGAGTATGTGCGAGGCTATTTATTAATTGATGTGTTTTTCTTATTCAGAAATTGCCAAAGAACCTATCTGTGATATCGAGCCTGATGAAGAAGGCTTAGCTGGACTACGCCTTACCGCAAGGGGCTCCATCACCACCTGTACTTACCGCATGGACACAGATGGTCGCACACACTTAAACTCGGTTGGGTGGAAGAGATTCCTCGTTGGCAAGAATCTTCATGTTGGACAGGCCATCCTAATTACTATCAGGAACACCCACCTCCCAGGCTTGAGGATGATGATCGTCGTCGATATCATCTAGAACTACATATGTGTGTGTGGCTATATCATCTAGAACTACATATGATGATCGTCGTTGGTATCATGTAGAACTACATATGATGATCGTCGTCGATATCATCTAGAACTACATATGATGATTGTCGTCAATATCACCTTGTACTGCTTGAGAATGCATGTTGACTATATATGAAATTGTTATCTAGTACTACCTCCATTCCAAATTACTCGTCGTGGTCTTAGTTCAAATTTGAACTAAAACCACGACGAGTAAGTAATTTGGAACGGAGGTAGTACTACCTAATACCTATAATGCTTTATGAAATTGATATCTAGTAGTACCTAGTATCTGGAAATTGCAGTTTATTGAAACTAAAACTGGGTAGGAAGCTAGGGGAAATGATGAAACACATAGTAGTAGCGCGGGGCTAGGAAAGCGCGACAGCTAACTAATAGTAGCGTGTTCTGGAAAAGCGCTGCTGATATAGTCAATAGTAGTAGCGCAGGTACAGACCGCACTACTACTAATAGTTAGCTGTAGCGCCTTATTAGTAGCGCGGCTGCCCGCGCTGCTGATAGCCTCAAAACCCAAGCTACTACTAGGGTTTTCCCTAGTAGTGAATAGTAGTATATGCAGGCAGGATTCGGTCTACTTGACACGGACGTGAAGCCTATATTCATAATCATCGCCTTGGATATCGTCATAACTTTGAGCTTTTCAATCAATTGCTCGACAGTAACCCACCGTGCTTTTTTCCTTCAATAAAGAAGCTTCTAGTGAAATCTATGGCCCCCGGGTCTATTTTCCATCATATACTTTTAGATCTATAAACCAAAAAATCCAAAAATACCTCTATGCAATTTATGTACTTTTACTTTATTTTACGGTTTAGTAATCTTTTATATCTATCTCTATCAGATCTCATCCTTGCAAGTGACCGTGAAGGGATTGACAACCCCCTTATAGCGTTGGGTGCAAGTTGTTTGATTGTTTGTGTAGGTGCATAGATTGGGACCCGCGTGTACCTCCTACTGGATTGATACCTTGGTTCTCAAAACTGAGGGAAATACTTATCTCTACTTTGCTGCATCACCCTTTCCTCTTCAAGGAAAAAACCAACGCAAGCTCAAGAAGTAGTAGGAAGAATTTCTGGCGCCGTTGCCGGTGAGGTTCTACATCAAGCCTATCAAGTATCCACCATAAAATCTCATCTCTTGCATTACATTATTTGCCATTTGCCTCTCGTTTTCCTCTCCCCCACTTCTAAAACGGTTTTAGAAAAACACAAAAAGATTTGCCCTTTTATTCACCCTTCTTTAATTTGTCTTTTCATTTGTTTTTTGCTTGCTCCTTTTCTAGGTTGGTCTCTTGCCATATGTCTGAATCTAGGAAGGTCATGGTTGAATAATATAATAATTATCTTGAGGAAAATTTCGATGACTTTACTAATAATGATCCTCATGAAGTACCTACTATCACTACAGGAATCAGGAACTTTGCCGTCAGCCATGGCGGACGGCAAAGGCACACATGGCGGACGGTAAAGACCTTTGCCGTCATCTAGCTGACGGCAACACGTCCGGCTGAACAGGCTATGGCAAAGGCTTCTTTGCCGTCTGCTGGCGGACGACAAAGATACAAAGGTCTTTGTCGTCCGCCAGCCGATGGCAAAGAGCCTAGACGGTGCATGTGTCAGCTTAGGTCCGTTAAGGGGTTAACGACGTTCAGTGTCGTCGGCCGGCGGATGGCAATGACCTTTTTATCTTTGCCATCAGCCAGCGGACGACAAATAGCATTGAATCATTGTCGTCGGCCGGTTTGCACAGGTAGCGGACACATGGCATGTTTGTCGTCGGCTAGCTGATGGCAAAGCTCTTTGTCGTCTGCCAGCTGACGGCAAAGAGTCTATATAGCCCCTGTTTTTTTAGTTTTTTCTTGAAACCATTCAATTTGACAGAATTTCACACACACATATATATATACACACATATGAAAACACTTTCGACAAGCATAACAACACGTATACATACCAAATCATATCCCTGCCATATGGATATGATCATCCAACACATATACATAGCAAATTGTTTCATCCAACACATATACATAGCCAACATATCCAACAACAAGCATACAATGGTTTCATCCATACATACATATATAGGTAGCAAGTTTGACATTGTTCATCGTACAAAATCAAAACAAGAAGGAAGCATAAAGAGAAGAGTAGACTCCATCAACGCAAGCTTTCTCATCTAAAGCAAATCTGCAAATTGGGAAAGAAGCAAGTTAGAAGAAGAAGACTATCTAGAAAAAGAAGAAGACGAGGTAGAAGAGGAAGAAGAAGAAGAAAATTTTTTCTTCTCTTTCTTTTTCTCCTCTCCTCTACTTTATCTTCTTATTCTAACTAAGGTAGGTAAAAATGCCATTTTATTGCTAAGCTAGGTAAAATGCAAACACTACTAGGGAAAACCCTAGCAGTAGCGCGGGTATTTTTCCTATTAGTAGCGCGGGACGTCGCGCTACTGATAAGGCAGTACAGCTAACGTGTAGCAGTAGCGCCTGTCATCCCATGCTATTGCTATACATGGATAGCTGTAGCGCACTTTGGTGCAGAGCGCTGCTGCTAATTATCTGCAACGCTTTTTAGAAGGAAGCGCTACTGGTAAGGCAGCGCTGCTGCTAACTTTGTTCCACTCGCTACTGCTAGTTTTATTATTATTATTTTCTGCATATTTGTTTTGTATTTGAATAGGCTTTGTACAATAATCTTTAGCATATCATACACATACAAATGTAATCATAGCATATACATACAACTAGTCTCATCAAATCATGTCATCATCATAATCATCATCCAACACAAAGTGGTCTCTCGTCATCATCTCGAAAATAGCGATACAAGTCTCGATTACTTGCAACTACATCGCCATCCATCTAAACAATGATATACGCGAGAAGAGCTATCACTTTGAGTGAGAGCGGAACTATGCAGTACATGAGTTCGTATCCCTCTCTCGCATTAGCGTGAACCTAAACTAACTACTGCCTGTCGCTCGGAAACCGGAAACCGGTACACCTGGGCCTGACACTCCGGCCACTCATCATATATATACTCCTGGCGTAGCACTTCTTAGACATCGATGATCTATGCACCTGCATCGTCACATGAGTCGATGATATGCAACATATATAGTTGAGCAACAGAAAGAGACAGACTTGGCAAAAATAGAAGCAACATATCATAAGCATAAATAACAAAGTTGATCATACCCAAAATGCCCTAACTAGAGTGATCGTCGCTAGTCGAGGAGGACGGTTTAATTACATCACAAATAAAGTTTCGTCATGCATAACTCAAAGTTTCGTCATACACAAAGTATGGACTAAACGGACACATTGTCATATATCGATAATCACTCCAACATGTCGTGCCATCCATCCAAGTCAGGGAGATCGTCCCCCGAGCCTAGTGAAAGGCTTCAGGTCGAGACGCTGAGAGGATACCCGTGTTCGGACGTCTTCCCGTGACATTTGTCCTTCTTCGTAGAACGTCCCTGTTTTTTCGATGACCTCCTTCATGATGATTTGGGCAAGTTTGTGTTGGATGTGATAGAACTCAGCTCGAAGTTGATGATCCTCAATATCTCCTACGTTCTTTGCCCATTGCAGAATATGGGCATCGCCGGATGTAGGTGACATGCGAAAGTTCTGGTGATCCCGTTTGTACTCCAGCATGTGGTGTAGGACATAGAATCCATCATTAAGAAAATCACTCGGTTGCTGGATGCAGCAGAAGTCGGTCTTATGGCCGAAGGTGAGCCTGCCACCCCTTCTCTTCTTGTCCTTGACCTCTCCACCCCGTGCTTCGTAGTAAAACATAGCACTATCGAGAACATCCTTGATGTGGGTGTAATCCTTTTTGTGAATGTTCTTTGACGAGTCCAAGTAAAGAGTGTGGGAGCATCGGGGGTAGATGATGATGAGGACGGCGCGCCCGCCGCTGCGCAAAATAAGTACACCTCAAATTAATTAGCCTCCACCGTGCAAATGAATGTTTGAAATCGAAGGAAGGATATCCGCGCGGATGACTTACAGGGGATGATAAGGCACGAGAATCGCCTCCTTGTCCTTATTGGCGAGCATGAAACTGACGATGTATTCCCTCGCGTATTTGCCCAGACTCCCAAGAAGCCCTCGTGCATGAAGTACGGGTCAGCGATACAGATATGAGGTATCTTCTTAACCCCGATGATGTAGTTCATGTGCAAGGCATAAAGGCGGACAAACGTAAAATCCAGCTTCTTCACGTGAAACATGTTGAATATGTAATCGAATCGAAGGAAGAACTTATCCGCGAGGAAGAAGATGAGTACGATAATTGCGGCGGAACGTTAACCACATTGAGTGGGTATACTAGATATTTTGAGGCGATGAGGCCTTTCTCTATCTGCAACACATCGTCATGAAATCTCCTTAGATCGCCGAATCTGGCCCCTAGCGCTCTTGCAGGTAGGATTGGTTGATCGGGGATATGCCATTTATCCGCACCGGGGATATCTATACGGTCTTGAACCCGAGGCTGCTGAGGCGGCTGGATCATAGAATCACCCTTTTTTCCTTTCCTCGCTCTCTTCCTAAACTTCTTTACTAGCGGAAGGTCGTCCATAATACATTCAGCCTCAGGAGACGCCAATTCAGGCACCGACTCATGATGCTCAAACCCTGAGTAGGCGCCAGTATAAACCTACTGTCGAGTGCCATCATCATCCTCATCCTCATCCATGGCGACATCATCAGCAACTAATGGAGCCTCTTCGTTACCCCGTCCGCTATCACCCAACCCTACACCCGATGCTAATTGGGTAGGTGGGGTGTTGATGTTCATACCTTGCTGAGGCTGCGTGCTCGTGGGTGTGCTCTCGGCCGCCTCTAGACGAAGCAGACTCTTTGGCCACAACAGGACCCACCCATTGCAACAATCACCAAGCCGCCGCGGGGTCTCGTCATCATCCCCCCTAGTACCAGAGGAGGCAAATTATCGTGGCCCAGTTTGACACTGGCCACGGAAACCTTGAAGATGTATGGGGGGATCGGCCGGCTGTGGAACAATGGTTCCTTCGGATTCATTATCGTCGCCTTCCCCACGTCCACCTTCTGGTCGCCGATGGTGTACAATATGGTGCACGGGGTTTCATCAGCCTGCAAAGAAAAGTCTACGACGTGAGACATCCCAAAGGCAACGAAAACGGGAGATTATACATTTATTGAAGGGGGCCGGTGTGACCGATACCATGAGGGCGTCGAGCTTAGCCAAAGAAGAAGCACCGCCGAGCACATCCGGTGCGAGAGCCGGTGCGGGAGCAGGTGCAGCTGCAGGTGCTGGTGCAACACTAGTCGAGCTGCTCCCCAAGAAGTCAACAAGGGGAAAGTCCGCTGCATTGTTTTGCAGCAGCTGCCGCTGTTGCGACTGTTTGAGATGATTTCTTCTCAACCGCAATCTCAACCTTCTTGTTGATGTTTTCTTCGGTTAACCTTCGTCTTTCCTTTCTCTCCTCCGTGGTCTCACTGTAGTACTTCTTCCACGTGGCGCCATCTCCGATACCGTGCACGCGTCCATAGGATGGTCGAGTATCCATCGGGAGTCGTTTCAATATGTTCAACGCCCGGTTGAATGGAGTGTCCCACTTGGGCCTCGCCAACACCTCAGACGGCGAGTCGCTTTCGACCGCAATCCTGTGTTGCTCTCTCTGCAAAAGGCACAAGGATCATTTACAAATATGCATGACTAACGTGTAGTCGAATTGATCAGAAACTAAAATTACCAGCAGTCTCATGAACTCCGTCGTGAGCATGTTCGTTTCAAAAATCTTCTTCACTGGGTCTCAACGGTGCCGGGCCCTGAGGACGTCATGCTCCTGCGGGATGGTGAACTCCGCCAAGGGGTCTGGGATGCCCAGACTCGCGACATCCGCGTCCTCCTTGGCCCATATGGACCTCTTCCCGCCGTAACCACGGCTTCCGAGGTGGTGGCACCCAATGTTCCTCTGTTGAAGCCCCTTAATGTATTTTGACTTTTTTGGCATCTTCGGCCTCGCAAGCTGCCTTGAATATTTCAAATTGCTCTGCCGTGATTGTCGATTATCCTTTACAATCTCAGAGTAGGGTTCCTTTTTATCGATCTTTGCTTTCACCCTTGTTTTCCAGGCGGCCAACGTGTCGCTTAACTTGGACATGGCGTGTTTGTTTATTTTCTTCATTGTCGGGTCCTTATCAGCATCTTTATAATCCTTTTCATTCCGGCCTGGGAACAAGAATATCTGGTGCAACTTATTTACGAGGGAGGGCCACATATTATCTATCTTCTGTAGTTTCTCATCGTTGATGGTGGCGGTTGTCCATACGATGCAGCCTATTTGATTGTCGTAGCACGCGCGCGCTTCCTCGGGCGCGGTTGGCTCAAAATTGCCGTCGTCCACCGACGAGACCACCAGTCTAGTAGTCCTGAGTTTGTTAGGAAGCCGTTGCCTCTTTGCTTTCGGTTCTACACCAGCTCCGCTCCCCGAGGCAGCGTCGGCCTAAGTCTCAGCGCCGGTCTCGATGACGGTCTGAGTCTCAGCACCGGTCTCAATCTCAGCACCGGTCTGCGTGTCAGTCTCAGTCCCCAATGTGACCGGTGGGCCCAGCAACAACATCGGTTGATCGTCGCCAAGGCTCAAAAATTCGTCTACCGCCAGGTAGACGTTGTCGTAATTACCAGAACCCTGACCTTCATCGTTGCTAGCCATGTTTCCTACGATTAAATCTGGTCAATTAATTCTTGACCTAGCAAAATGAATAATGACATAAAAAAGGCCTATGTTTTGCAGGAACGTTGACTCCTTCCTGGTGCGGCAAATCCTTTGTAGCACAAGTCATGCCGAAATTCACGGAAAATTTTGGCATGACCTTTGCTAAAAAGTGGACAAATCGAGAACCTGAAATTTGCTGGAACGGAAATGAATCAACATTCCGGCAAAACATAGGCCACTCAGCTTCATTCCCTGGAAACAGCAAAAGGCCACTTGGGCACAATCGAAACATGGGCAAACACAATTGAGGAATTTGCATATATCCTGACCACTTCAAATTTGCATGTCCTAGCATTTGACACTTCAAGAAAATCTACAAAAATCTCATGCTCTCTCAAACTCAATTCAAAAACCAAATATAGATTATATTTAGTTAACTACTAAACTAAACTTTACTCTAAACTAAACCCTACTACCCTAATTAACATCTAGTTGAACAAACTCAATTCAAAAACTAAACCGTACTGAACTAATTAACATCTACATTAGCTACTACTTAACATCTATTATTACCCTAACTAAAAAACATCAACATTATCGACTACTTAACATTAACATCTATTAACTAAAAAGGATGGGTGGGGGGGCTTATAGAGAGGGGAGAGACGGTGGCGGGGAGGTGCTCGGCGATGGAGGTAGGGGCCGCGAGGGCGGGCTCTGGATCGGGACGCGGCGCTCCTGGTGGGCTCGGGGGTGGTGAGGTCGAGGGAGGCGACGGTGAGGTCGAGGGCGGCGTGAGAGGCGGCGGCGGTGAGGCTAGGCGGCCTCGGGCGACGTCCTTGAGGATGAGCGCGGCGTCGACGCCGGCAAGAGATGATGGCGAAGTGGGGGCGACGGCAAAGTGGGGGAGACGGCGGCGAAGTGGGGCGAGGGATCGATTTGGGGGAGAAGTGGTGGCCGAGGGGAAAACCGTATTTGGTTAAGTCAAAAGTAACGGTAGCGCGTTACAGAAAATGCGCTATAGCTAAGTTAGCTATAGCGCATTTCAGAGAACGCGCTACTGCTACATATTCATCAATTTTTCCCTTTTCATTTATTTTTCTTTACATTATATATTTTTCCTTTCTCCTTTTTCTATTTCTTTCATTTTCATATACATTTCTATTCATTTTTCGTTTTATTTTATTTTCGTTAGCAGTAGCGCTTGTCGGTGTACTAAAGTAGGGGTACCCTAGTACCCCGAACTTGTGCACGGGCAGTAGTAGCATACCGCGGCAAGGCTTGCCAGGGGAGCGACAAGAGTCTCCACGGCCCTTTCTGGGCCGGACGAAGGCCAAGTGATCGAGCCTAGAAGACCAGGCCCCGGCAAGAGGAGCTTGCCGGGGCTAGAAGGCGAGGTCCGGCAAGAGGAGCTTGGCGGGCCAAGGCGGCAAGGCCCCGGCAAGAGGAGCTTGCCGGGACGACTAGGCCGAAGCACCAAGGCCCCGGCGGGAGGAGCTCGCCGGGACGACCAAGCCAAGGCACCCCAAGAGAAGCCCGCCGCGGCGCACCGCGCGCCCCGGCAAGGCCTGACGAGCGGCAAGCTCTCAGGTGCGGCAAGGCAACTACCGCGGCAAGCCACTTGCCGCGGCAAACCACCACCTCAGGCCTGCGCTCCAGCTCACCTGCCCACGCGTCGCTCTGGGGCTTCCCCGGAGGCACGTGGCGGGGCGCCGCGCAACCTGGGACGCGCGGTGGCATGCGATGTTGGCAGAGTCGCCCCCGTGGCGAGCGGAGGCGCTCCTAACGGTCCGCCTCGGCACTGTTCAGGCGATCCAGACGGGCATTTAATGCCTTTGTCTCCCACCGTCAGAGTTAGGTGCGATAGCACTGTGCGACCCCTGTTCGCACAGTTCCTTGCCATTTTTACCCTCACCTGCGTCGCTACCTGTGGGAAACCCCTTAGCATATAAAAGGAGGCCCATGCGCTCGTAGGGGGGGGGGGGAGGAAAAAACCCTAGAGGAAGAGAGGAATCCAGACCCCGGGGAAGAACCCTAGAGGGGATCGAACCCTAGAGGAGGAGAGGGATCCAGACCCGAAGGAGGACGCTCATTAGACCCTCATCTACGTCCAGCTCCAGCTTACTGTAGCTTCTTGCGCTCCAGAGCAAGAACTCGAATCAACCAGACATGCAACAGTAGGGTTTTACGCATCCATGCGGCCCGAAGCTGGGTAAAATCATTGTGTGTGTGTGTGTGTCGCCTCGATCTGCTCTTTGTGCAACCTCCGCCCCCGCCGAACCGACAAGGGGCTCCGTCCCCATATGTGCTCGTGGAGGCCGATTTCCCCCGACATCTTTGGCGCGCCAGGTAGGGGTGCGTCGAGGTTGTGCGAACCAGATTTGGCGACCACAGGCAAGCTCAGGTATGGCCAGGTACCTTTCCGCTCCAGCCCGCGAGGCGGAGGCCCTCCTCCCCACGGACTCATGCACGGCCCTCCTCGAGTACCCACTCGCGCAGAGTCCGGGCAAGAGCAGCTGCTCCTTGAGGAGGACCGCCTTCCGACCGCTGAGCGAGTTTCTCGCCTCCAGCAAACTCTGCGCCGCTCCCGTAGCCGCAGAAGTTAGCACCGGAAGTTGCGGGAAAGGCGACCCCGTTCTTCGGCGAGCCCAGGCCGTCAAGATCCAAACGAGTCGACGCCGACCGTGGGAGGGACCTTGCCAGTGCGGCAGTCGGAACCCGTTCCGTCGGCCATCCTCTCTGTCCAAGTCTTGCCGCAGTTGCATGTAATCCTTGGTACAGAGACGGGCGCAGATCCCGAGCATAGCTTATGTGCCCCACACATCTTGTTGATTTCGCGCCTCTCCGCTTGGCGCATGCATCATTCGACACGATTGAGCAGCACTCGACTCCGACAAGCGATGGCGGGCCGCGAAGCCCCGAGCCTTCGTTATTCCCTTACCTCGAGTAGGGGGGATGACAGGATAGGCTGGGCGTCGCCCGAGGAAGCCGCGCCTTGCCGGACGGCAAACGACAGAAAAGCTAAGTTGCCAAAGTTTGAGCAATTAAGCTTCTTTTTATTCTCAAGTTATCTTCCTCGAACGACTGAGCTTCGTATGGGAAACCTATGCGCGGAGGGGCCGGCTCGTGGCTGGTTGCGCCCTTATTTCGTTTCGAGTCTGCTCAACGACTTAAGTGTGCTACATCCCGAGTAGCGTCCTTACTTGTTTCGAGCTCGCTCGGCAGCTTGAGTGTGCCGTGACTGCAGTCGCCACGCTTACCTCGCCCTGAGACTGCTCAACATTTAAGTGAGTTGCGCCAGCCGCGGCAAGGTTTCTTGCCGGTGGAGGCTCCGTCAGCGGGTTGCTGATGTCCCGCACTCGGCACCCGTGGCAAGGCGGAGACTTTCGCCGACAAGTTCCCGGAAGCGTAGGGCGTGAACGTACGAGGCACAAGATCGAACGAGGGAGATAACAGCGCAATGAACTGCCTAAGATAAAAGTTATATTACAAAATGACTTGCCGCTGTTCTAATCAGCTGTTTCTATGACATGCTCAGCCGCGACAAGGGAAGAAAAGAAAGAGGTGGGCGGCCTAATCCGCGCGGTCGCCCGCGACCCGCCTGATCCCGGCCACCCTTTCCACAATGGGGGTGACGAGGGCCCTGATCTCCGTCAGGTCGGCGTCTTCCGGCAAGTGCCTGAGGACGTTGGTGAGCCTGATGGTGGGGTTACGGAAGACGATCTTCACCAGCACCCTCTCGAGGGCCCCGGAGACAGCTTCCCGTGTCTCCTCGGCCAGCTGCTCCGGGATCTTTTCCCGGAGATGCTGGAGCACCCCCACCAAGCCCTTGAAGAAGGAAGTGAGCTTGGCACTCGGCGGGACGTTCTCGCCGGAGGGGTACTCGTGGCCCTCCATCCCCAGCAGCTTCAGCTCCTTGTCGATGGTGGTGGCGATGTCGACGAGGCCTTCGGTCCATCGCTCCACCGTCTCCTGGAAGTCGTTCTGGGTAACGGCGGCACGCTTCAACAGCTCCTCGTTGCCAGCAACTTCCTTCCGCAAGGTCGCTTCCTGCTCCTTGGCGCTCTCCAGCGCCTTGGCCAGGGTGTCCAGCTTCAGCTCGAGGACAGCCTTGGAGTCCTTGGCGGCGTCGAGCTCCTGGATCTTCTCGGCGAAGCGACCCTGCAGCTCGCCAAGGGTGTGAGCGCCCTTCTCGCGCTCCTGTTTGAGCGCGGCAAGCTCCTCGCCTCTCGCCTTGAGGTCGCTGACGAGCTGCGCCACCCTCGCCTCCAGCTCCCCCTTGGCGACCTCGGCGGCCGCGGCAGCGTCCTGCGCTTTCTGCAAGGCCCCGCCGAGCGCCTGCTCGCCCGCGACAACCTCCTCCTCGTGGCTGGCGAGGCTGGCCCTCTACTGCACCAGTTTGCTTTCCCGCGCGGATAGCCCCGCAGTGGCAAGCCTCTGCTGCTCTTCGGCCTCTGCCTTCTCGAGGAGAAAGGCCGTCCGCGCCTCGTCGAGCAGCCTCCGCTCCTCCGCCAAAGACCGGAGAGCCTCCTGGTTGAGCTCCCGGAGCTCCCCAGCGCGCTTCTTCATGTCCGCGCCGGCCTTCGCGACGAGTGCCTCCTGGCGCTCCACCTTGGCCTGCCGGGCGCGGTAGAGCGACACAAGCTTCCGGAGCAGCCGCTCCTCCTCGGGCTCGCCGCCGCCGGTGCTTGGCGCGTCGACCACTGTCAGCCCGACGGAGGCGAGCACTTCTCCGTCCAAGGCCTCCCCCTCGACCGGCGCCCTGGAGCTAGGCTCCCAGGGGAGCCTGATGAAGACGCCATCGCCGGCCTGCAGGTAGGCGCCTGCCGGGGGCTCCTCGAGGCCCGACGTGGTAGCAGCGGCGGGATCGCCGGACGGCGGAGTGCTTGGCGCCCCGGCCTCCCCGGGGCCGTCGGCACTGTCACCGGTCCCCTCGCCGCCTGCTGCCGCGGCGGCTTTGGCGGCTTCGGCCTCCCCGCCGCCTGCGAGGTCGTCGGTGCCATCCGCCTCCTCGGTGACGACGACATCGTCGGCGTCGCCACGCGCGCCCTCCCCGACGACAACCTCGATCTCCATCGGGTCCGCGGTGGGCGGGTCTGATGGCCGGAAGAGGGGTGAAGATTCAGCTGAACAGCTGACAAAGAAGCTCATAAGGGAAGATAACCAGGGAAAGTTTTCCGTGCAGGGGGGCTTACCGGTGGCAGGGTCCGTGGCCGCGGCCTCCGTTGACGGGGGATCGCTGGCCGCGTCCCTCGCCGAAGATCCCTCCCTTGCCGGAGAGGTCTTCCTTGCCGGGGGCTCCTCCCTTGCCGGAGATTTCCCCCTGGGCGGGGTGGTCGACGCGGACGGCGCGGCAGGAGTGCCCCCCGGGGTCGCCTGCTGGGGCTGCTCTGCTCCTACCCAACGACAACAACAACTGCCACATGTCAACAAAGAGAAGGGAAGCTCGCGCGCGCGCCAAACGGCAAGAACTAGCCGTGCCCTCACCCTGGGGGCTGCGCTGTGGGCTGCCCTGCGGGCCCGCTGCCAGGTCCGGCAAGGTCGTCTCCGGCACCTCCCCAGTTGCCGGGGGAGATTCACCCTCAAGGACGACTAGCGGGATCTTGGCCCTCTTCGCCCTCCTTTGGGCCAGGGTCCTGAAAAGGGAACAGTTTCGGGGGAGGATGAATGGGCTGCGAAACAAGACGAAGCAACAGAAATCAAGAAGATACAAGCTCTACCAGGAACTTACTCTCCGTCCTCCTCTTCGTCGTCGGAGCTAAGCGCGGAATAGTCAAAACCCGGCTTGCTCCAGGCGCGAGGAGACAGGGGAGTGGGTTCCCGGGACCGCTTGGCGGGGGCGGTGGACGACCCCGCCCCCGTTGCCGCCGCGGAACGGGGAGCGGCAGGAGCAGAAGCCGTGGCCCGTGAGGACCCCGCTCCCGCTGCTTCAGAGGCGCGCGTCACCCGAGGCTGCGGTTGCTGGTCGGCCTGCCGCACCACCTCTCCGGCCCTGCGGAGACGCCTCCTCGGCTGGGCAGGGGGCTCCGCCTGCGACGAGCTGCCCGGGAGCTGCGAGGAGGGCGCGTCAGCCTCCGGCAAGCCACTCGCGTCCTGGGCGGGCTCGCCCGCACCACCGTGCCCGGCTGGTTCCTCCGCGCCGGCGAACTCCATTTGGCCGGCGAGGCTCTCCGCCTCCGCCGCGTCTGCCTCGGCCAGGGTGAAGCCAGACTCGCCCGCGGCCGCGGCGGCCGCCGCCTCCTCCATCCTGGATGCGATGTAGGCCAGCTCCTCGGGGGTGGTGTCCCGCGTGAGGCCCCTCTTCTCGTCGGGGTCGACCGGCACCTCCTCCAAGTTGTCGAAGAAGGCTTGCACGACGTCGTCCGCCGGCTCCTGCCAGGTCGCGTCGATCCCGTGCGAGTCGCACAGCGGCATCATCGCGAGGATGCGGCTGAGCGCCGAGTTATTGCACAGGGGGACGACGCCCGGCGGCAACCTGAACCATTCTGGGTGCTCAGAGTCGTGCTTGAACAGCTCCTTCAACACTCCGTCGATCTCCGGGACGGTGAAGTTGTAGTTGAGGCCCGGGCGCAGCCTCATGATGTCCGCCGCGTTTTGGAATTCTCAAGCCGGTTTCCCCCTCTCCTGCAGGGGGGCGATACGCCGGCGAAGGAAATCCACGCCGATGGCGCCGACGGTGAGCCCGGCAAACCTGAGGCGCAGGATTCGGGTGGCGGCAATCTTCAGCTTGGCGTCGTCCGGGGCCAGGTCGCTCCAGTCGCGACCGCGCACCACTGGAGTTCGCCGCACGGCGGTGAACGGCGGTGGATTCTCCTCGACGATCAGGCACCACTCGGCCCTCCACTCCTCCCATCTGCCACGGAGTTCCCCCTCCAAGTAGACCTCTTTCTTGCCGGTCCTGGAGACCCAGGCGACTCCACCGGACAGCGGCTCTCCTTTCTCCACCCGAGGAGTAAAGAAGTGGCGGAAGAGGGCTACGTTGGGGCGGACTCCAACAAAGTTCTCGTAAAGGTGTGCGAAAACCGCCATTGTTAGAACGGCGTTGGGGGTGAAGTCAAGGAGGTGGAGGTTGTAGGTGTGCATGATGTCGCAGAAGAACTCGGAAAAAGGCGGGCAGAGCCCGCAGAGGAAGAACACGGCAAAGAAAGGGTACCCGGTTGGGTACAGCTTCTGGGCGATGGTGGGAAGAACTCGCGTGCGCGGATGCGTTCGCGTCGCCGTCGACCAGAAGAGGCGGTATCCGTTCTTCAGCCCCAGCGCATCGAGCTGAGGGGGGAACGTCGCCGTCTCCTTCCGAAGCGCTTCCAGCCGCAGCGCCTCGGCCGACTTCACGGCCTTCCCCTTCGCCTTGTCGCTCTTCGGGGCCATGGCAGAAACGGGGAGGGGGAGTTGTTGGCGTTGGCGGCGCCGGGGGCTGCGAGGGCGAATCGCTGCTTCCTCTAGCAAGGAGGAGGTGGCGGAGATTTTCGAGGGACAGCAACCGGCGGAATGCCGAGCTGCCCCTGTTCCCCTCCGCTTATAAAGGGGGAAAGGAGCGGGGGCGGACGTTCCGCCTTTCCAAATGAAGAGATCGTGCCCGATGTGACGCATGCCTGCGGGCCTCAAGCCCCGCGCACGCCACCCACGTCACGCACGCCTCGCCCCCCATGACGCCGCGATAAGCGCGCGCCACTTGGGGAGGGCGCGACGGACGCGGAGTTAAGGAGCAGCGCAACCCAGGCCACGCGTGCCCGTGCACTGTTAGGGCCTGGCCCAACAACGCTCGGCACCGTGTATGGCCCAGGCCCGGGGCTCCAGTCGGTGTACTAAAGTAGGGGTACCCTAGTACCCCGAACTTGTGCACGGGCAGTAGTAGCATACCGCGGCAAGGCTTGCCAGGTGAGCGACAAGAGTCTCCATGGCCCTTTCTGGGCCGGACGAAGGCCAAGTGATCGAGCCTAGAAGACCAGGCCCCGGCAAGAGGAGCTTGCCGGGGCTAGAAGGCGAGGTCCGGCAAGAGGAGCTTGCCGGGCCAAGGCGGCAAGGCCCCGGCAAGAGGAGCTTGCCGGGACGACTAGGCCGAAGCACCAAGGCCCCGGCGGGAGGAGCTCGCCGGGACGACCAAGCCAAGGCACCCCAAGAGAAGCCCGCCGCGGCGCGCCGCACGCCCCAGCAAGGCCTGACGAGCGGCAAGCTCTCAGGTGCGGCAAGGCAACTACCGCGGCAAGCCACTTGCCGCGGCAAACCACCACCTCAGGCCTGCGCTCCAGCTCACCTGCCCACGCGTCGCTCTGGGGCTTCCCCGGAGGCACGTGGCGGGGCGCCGCGCAACCTGGGACGCGCGGTGGCATGCGACGTTGGGAGAGTCGCCCCCGTGGCGAGCGGAGGCGCTCCTAACGGTCCGCCTCGGCACTGTTCAGGCGATCCAGACGGGCATTTAATGCCTTTGTCTCCCGCCATCAGAGTTAGGTGCAATAGCACTGTGCGACCCCTGTTCGCACAGTTCCTTGCCATTTTTACCCTCACCTGCGTCGCTACCTGTGGGAAACCCCTTAGCATATAAAAGGAGGCCCATGCGCACGTAGGGGGGGGGGGAGGAAAAAACCCTAGAGGAAGAGAGGAATCCAGACCCCGGGGAAGAACCCTAGAGGGGATCGAACCCTAGAGGAGGAGAGGGATCCAGACCCGAAGGAGGACGCTCAGTAGACCCTCGTCTACGTCCAGCTCCAGCTTACTGTAGCTTCTTGCGCTCCAGAGCAAGAACTCGAATCAACCAGACATGCAGCAGTAGGGTTTTACGCATCCATGCGGCCCGAAGCTGGGTAAAATCGTTGTGTGCGTATGTGTCGCCTCGATCTGCTCTTTGTGCAACCTCCGCCCCCCGCCAAACCGACAAGGGGCTCCGTCCCCATAGGTGCTCGTGGAGGCCGATTTCCCCCGACAGCGCTTTACGCATAAACGCGCTGCTATAATTATATTAGCGGTAGCGCGGTTTTTGGAAGATGCTACTACTATGTGTAGCCCATCGTCTAAGTGATTGGAATTTTAGTAGTAGCGAGTTTTCGGTGAGACACGCTACTGATATATGTCCATCTGCAGCGCACTTATTTTGCACGCGCTACTGCTGTCTAGCAGTAGCGTGCTTTTTTAACAAGCGCTAGTGCTAAAGTTCTGTGTATAACATTTTCCCTTGTAGTCTAAGTGTAGGTCATTTTAGAGCTAAGCTAGGTAAATAGGTCATTTTGGAGCTTACTAAGGTTATTATGTCATTTTCGAGGAAAGTAAGGTAAAACTATATCATTTTGGAGGTAACAAAGATTATCATGACATTTTTGAGGAAAGAAAGCTAAGTATAGCTCAGTTTTTGTCTAACTTAGGTAGTTAAGCCATTTAGGAGGAAAGTAAGCTAAGGATGTATTTGTTAAGCAAAACACTAGAGAAAGGTTATCCTCATCCCAACAAATGCGATGAAGATCGCAAGTAAGGTAAAGATCGATCCAACGGCATAATGATACCAAGCCTCATTATCAATGGCATATTTTCTAATCTTCTTAAGCTTCAGGCGCATTCCATCCATCTTCAAGCGCATTGCATTCATCTTCGTCTTGTGATCATCGATGACATCGGCAACATACAACTACAATGTCATCTTCTTTTCTTCAATTCTTTTAATTTTTTCTTTCAAATACTCATTTTCTTTTTCAACTAAATTTAAAGAGGGTCGTTTTCAAATTCTGGTTCACATACCTCCTAGATTAAAATATCTCTATGTCAACTTAATGCCATAATTGTCATAAATATGAAAAGCAACAAATAGTTATGAAAGAGAATTTACCACATATGAATCATAAAGCGGGCGAGGGACAACGGGGACGGACATCAAGACCATGGCACTATGTATAAGAAACAATCATACAAAGTAAGAAAAATATACAAGCAACTATATAAATCATACAATCATACAAGTAACTATATAAATCAAGTACAACATAAAAAATTGAATACCTAGTCATAATCCGGTTCAATAAATGCTTCGGGATCAATAAATGCATCATCGTCATCACTATCAGTAATGATGTTCTCATCATCATCATTAATAAATGCACCATCATCATGTGGAAGGCCACCTCTACATAATCTGTCAAGCATTGACAGGTCATCCATAACAGTAAGCTCTTCTAGTTCCGGCTGAGGGGTGAAGTCGGGTTCACTGTCGTTGTCTACTTCAATGTTCTGGGGTGAAGTAGAGCGGTTCTTGAAACGTTTTTTGGAAAGACGAGTTGCTTGGAATAATTCTCCTTCATATGTGTCTGGGTTAATGTGAGGTGCATAATCATGTTCATTGGGGGGAGGTGGTCTAACACGTGGTGGCACTTCATAAACGACATCCCAACCTTTGAGATTAGGATCACTTTGACCGGCCCATGGTAGATAGCAAACTTCGGTTGCCTGTTGAGCCATAATATAGACATCGGGAACATCCAGATGGGTGCTTTGATTGATTTCCACTAGCCCTATATGTTCGTGAGTCCTTCTAGTCTCCTTCGGTTGGAACCAATAACATTTGAAGACTATGACGTTTGGTGGGTTTGTACAATAGAATTGAAGTTCACAAATTGCTTCAACTCTTCCATAATACTCGTATCTCGCTACTAGAAAAACCGCTACTAATGGCGCACCTAATTTGGCCATTAATGGCGCATCACTGGTGCGCCATTACTAGCACGCCATTAGTAATTTTTACTAATGGCGCACCACTGGTGCGCCATTAGTATCTGGTATACTAATGGCGCACCACTGGTGCGCCATTAGTATAGGCCACGGTGCGCCATTAGTATGCCTCCCAGGGGCCATGTATACCCAGGTGCTTTGGCATACTAATGGCGCACGACAACGGGATGCACCATTAGTAACTGCGGCATACTAATGGCGCACTGTTTAGTGATGCGCCATTAGTGATGCGCCATTTTGAATCTAGATCTGGATCGTGATTTTTTGCCCATTTTTTGCTCGTTTTTTTTGCTCGTTTTTTGGCACGACATTATTTCAAATTTTGTTCTTGTTTTTGGATCTTGTACGTTCTTTTGTCGTGTTCTTTTGCCGGAGAGGAGTTCGCCGGAGAGGAGTTCGCCGGAGAGGAGGAGGAGGAGGTCACCGGAGAGGCGCTCGCCTACATCGCCGGAGAGGAGGAGGAGGAGGTCGCTGGAGAGGAGTTCACCGAAGCATCGGAGAGGAGGAAGGAGAAACCATGAGAGGATGGGAGGAGAGGAGGGAGGAGGAGCTCACCGGAGAGGAGGGAGGAGGAGCTCACCGGAGAGAAGGGAGGAGGAGCTCACCGGAGAGGAGGGAGGAGGAGATCACCGGAGAGGAGGGAGAAGAAACTGTGAGGGGAGGGGAGGGGAGGAGAGGAGGGAGGAGGAGGTCGCCGGAGAGGAGGAGGAGGTCGCTGGAGAGGAGGAGGGTAGTATATGGTGGAGGAGAGAAGGGAAGATGGAGTGGAGGAGAGGAGGAGATGGAGTGTAGGAGACGTGAAATGAAGAGATAAGGAGGAGAGGACCACAGCGAGCCATATATACGGCATACTAATGGCGCACCGCGGGCAGGTGCGCCATTAGGAACTTTTTTTTTATTTTTTTGATTTATTTTGAATTTTGAAGGCGGGAAGATACTAATGGCGCACCATGGGCAGGTGCGCCATTAGTAACTTTTTTTTATTTTTTTTATTTATTTTGAATTTTGAAGGCGGGAAGATACTAATGGCGCACCATGGGCAGGTGTGCCATTAGTAACTTTTTTTTATTTTTTTGACTTATTTTGAATTTTGAAGGCGGGAAGATAGTAATGGCGCACCATGGGTAGGTGCGCCATTAGTAAGTTTGAATTTTTTTGATTTTTTTGCCTCTCCAGATCTTAAAAGCCCCGTATCTTTTTTTCTGTTAGGTTTTTGAGGATTTTGAAAATGTTTAACGGGGTTCCCCTGGTTAAATTTGGATGTAACTTTTCGAGTAGATGATTTTTCATATAAAAAACTTTTTCATCCGAGTTAGTATGCAAAAGTTATACCCATTTTTACAAATTCTCGCGAGATTTTGCAAATGAAGTCGAAATTCATATTTGCAAATTTTTCCAACAACTAGACCACATATCACATGGGAAACTTATTTTCTTTTATTTTTTGACATTTTCATCATTTTCTTTTATTTTTTTTTAAACTGAAAAGGCGATCCAGGGGGTGTGTGCATTCGGTGGAAGTGGTGGCCAAGTTACTAATGGCGCACCGTGGCATGGTGCGCCATTACTAGTTTGAACTAGTAATGGCGCACCACCCCCACGGTGCGCCATTAGTAGTTTTGAAAAAAAAATCAAAAAAAAGTTTTACAATTTTTTTACTAATGGCGCACCGACTAGTAATGGCGCACCATGCCACGGTGCGCCATTAGTAGTTTTGAAAAAAAAATAAAAAAATATTTTTACTAATGGCGCACCGTGGATGTGGTGCGCCATTAGTATTTGGACACTAAGGGCGTACCAACACATGGTGCGCCATTAGTATATAGTAATGGCGCACCACATGTCTGGTGCGCCATTAGTGTCAATTCCATCTATAGCCCTTTTCCTAGTAGTGTCTCCTTCGCTGATAGCAGAGACACAACAATTTGTAGACTTTTGGTCGGTCATAGATAGCTCTTTGCCATAGGTATGAAAGCGATACCCATTGATGTCGTATTTTTCAAATGAACGGACCTTATAGTCAAAACCATTAGTGACTTGTCTCAATTCGGCGTCCATAAGCTCTGAATTAGCCTACAAGTTTAATACGAAAGGGATTATTGCATTAGCCACCAATTAGACGAAGAAATGAAATTGTCTAATGGAAATTACCATTTTTTTGAACCAAGAGATGAAACCGGGATAGCCGCGTCCATGCATTGCCAGAAGCTCATACTCTTCGACGGAATCCTTTTGGAACACCGCTCCATACGAGAATATGGTGATGTATCGACTGTATCAAATTTATCCGGGAATAAGAGTAGTTCAAAGGAATTAGAAGTTGTGAAACAATATACCGAGAACTTACTCGATGCACGACCACACTTCTGTTAGGTTGGTGAAGATATACAACCAAATGATCTGCCATTCTTCGAAGAGCGTTGTGATGACAGCCCCGAAACCTAAGCAACGGTGATAGCAGCCTCGCACAGATAGGAGTTAACATGGTCAGCTGTTCCTGTGGGGAAATGGAGTCCCATAGACCGTGGTGAACCACAAACCGCTTCCGCCATCAACTACTAGAAACCCTTTTGTTGTACTCACAGACCAGAATGGTCTTGTACTACATATTATGTATTTTTGCTTTGAATTTCTGTATCAAGTTGGTGCCTCATCAGCTAACAGTAATCCTGGGGCTGGTGAGCACAAGGGCCATTTTCTGGAAATTATATCCCGAAAATCCGGTCCTGACAAACTTGGTATCAGAGCCAGGCTGACCATTGGCTAATCCTATCTTAGCCAGGTCAAATACCTAGGTTAACCAATCCACCAGACCTTAACCGAACCCCAACCAAGCTTCCCTTGCAAGACAGCCACACAGTGACCCGACACCTTTTTGCAGTCGGTGCCCAACCTATTAGCCTAACCTGTCGATCATGCGCCAGTGACCGAATCCTGAATAGTCTTTTTCGCAAGCGTGCGAAGGAAGACTCCGTCCCCTTTTCTATAAAAGGGCACGCTAGCCTCAACCCAACACAGCACCACCTCTAGCCAAACCGAGCTAAAATACCAGGACCCATCGTCCACAATGAGACCACAACAACCAACCTTGGAGGTTTTGTGACCGTGCTAGCAAACCTCACCCGCCGTGCCTTTGCGCTAGAAGAGCCCCCAGAATATGTGGTGTACCAAGGGTCCATGAGCGGTGAGAGCCGTCAATTTTGGGCCACTGTGCACGTCTATGGTAGGGGTCTATCACCAGAACGCCCCTACAGGTTCACCGGAAGGACAACTTCCTTCGAGCCACAAGCCATCCAACTCGCTGCTCGAGAAGCTATAGTTCGACTCCGGCACTTGTCGCCCCGAGTTAACTGTCGGTCCTTCTACTACTACCCCAGTCGTGACGGATATGGTAGGCCACCCCGAGTTGTCAACGGAGACCATGAGACAGATCCTCCACTGTTGCATCTGGTGCGCTACGTAAGTGCACTAGAGGGACTATTCGACCAGATCACCCTTGATCTGATCGTAGCTCGTGGAGAACTAATCCTCCGAGCCCCGGTAAGATCAGAAGATAAGCCCAACGCCGACAACCCAGTCGTGCTGTTCGGACAACCGATCGAGACCTTGAGGTCAGCCCCAGCCACCAACCAAGGTGCTTTGATGACCCCAGAAGCGCTTCGTCGCCTTTTGGGAACACACTCCAACGGGATTGTGGCCAACAATCCCCGCGACGGTCATCATCGCTACCCCGACCCTGCAATTCCTCAACCCCCTCTCGCTAACCCCGACGGTGCAACCGATGGAGAAGCCTCGACGTCCGCAAGGCACACCCGCTTGGATATGATCGGGGTAGACTAATTTACTCGATTAGGATCGAGCCTTAGTACGGCCACGCCCTGTAATTGTGTGTCGCCATGATTGAATGCTGTTTGCTTGAGCGCCCCGATTTTAATTATAACCATGCTTGAGTACGTAGGTGAACGGTTGCATTTTACTTCGAGCGTAGCTGCGAAAAACCAACCCCAACCACACAAAGTTTGTGCTATGAGTAAGCTTTTTGATTCCAACTAGCAGGGAAGATATTTTCGAAAAAACAACCCTTATCAAATCTCGAGGACGAGATTTTTCTTAAGGGGGGTAGTGTTGTGACACCCCAAAATTTTGACCTTGTTTTATTAATTAAAATTTTGCCAGAAAATTAAAACTTTTATTTTTTGGACTCCCTTTTGAGTTTAAACCATTTCCTCCCTTGTCATAATGAAGTTTTTCCCCAAAAAGAAAACCTTTCAAATATGTTATTGGACTTGTTTACCCTCTCAAGAAAAACTTTTCTTTTGTCAAGGGAATTAATTATATAAGTATTTTTCCTAAAACTTTACTTCTTGAAAAATGGTTTTTCCATGGTTTAATGGCCATTTTTGAACTACAACCATTTGATAAGCTCTTCCATAATTCCAACCAAAATTTGGAGATTTCGTGTGATGTTTTTAAATCACTTTTATGCAAAAATATCTTTTATTCATGATATATTTTGAGCACTACACCCAATTTTCTTCTCTGGTCCAGTGGGCACTTTTGCACTACAACTCTTTTAAATACTTCTTTCTAGCCTCCACCAAAATTAGGGGATGTTGGTAGTAGCCTATGATTCAACTTTATGCAAAAACCCAGTGATGTCCTTTGAAATATTTGAGTGAATCAACCTCTTTTGCGTTCTGGTCCAACATGATGGTTTGTACAACAACCATATTTTTGCTTGCTCTTTTGCCCTTGATTCTTTCTCCTGCTTATAGCACATCCTACAAAACCCCTAAGTCCAGGAGCATGCAACCATTGGAATAATTTTGGTTCATGAGATGATACCATTTACCTCCTGTCCAGAATTGTAGTTTTGCAAAACTTGCACTAACAAGTTTGTGATTTTTACAAACTAACCTCACCACCCTCTTGTGCATCCAAAGAGACCTCAATCTGGAAGAATTGGCCACTCCAAGAAAAGCCTAGGTGCCTGTGGCATTTTGTCAAACACATGGAGTGCATGGACAGAATTGGCATGAGTGTTTGTTTGCATTGTGAACTTGGCCACCTGACCTAACCACCATGTCAATTCACCTCCTTACTAACCCTAACCTAGCCCTGTTTCTTGCCAGCCTCTCCCATGACTTCTAGCATGCACTGGCTTTTCCTCGAACACGTCCCAGGCGTGCTCTGGGCGCGCCCAGAGCGTGCGTTTGGCACGCACGTGCACCCGAGCCGCCGCTTCGCGCCCACTTCGCACCACCAACCCCTGCTCGCCCGTAGATCCGCCCCTGATCTCATCCACTCACAAGAAACGCGCAAGCCCTCTCCTGGCGCCCTACAGGGCCGCCGTCAGGTCGGCCACGGCGGCTAGCGGCCGGCCACAGTGGCTCCTGCCCCGGTCGGCGCCGCCCGAGCCACCCCAGCTCGTCACCTGCCCCCTGGAGCTTCGCGAGCTCATCCACAAGTGTGTCGCCTAGCTCTCGTCACCGCCACGCCGCCCTGACCGCAATAGAGAGGCGGTTCGCCAGCGACCTTATCCTCGGCCGCGGAACCGCCATGGATGCACTATAAATAGGAGGCCCGAGCTCATCTGGGCACTCAGGCGGCCTCATTCCACTCCTCCAGTTCCCCCCATGGCAGCCAATCAACCCGAGGAGGTCGTCTTCTTCCTCTCCGGCAACTCCTGCCGCCGCTACTTCCCCGGTCATTCCGGCGCCACCAGGGCTCCCCCTCTCCACTCTCTTCACCAGGAACTCCCTCTCCCTCTCATGAGTCCAAACCCCCACTCAATTTTACTCAGGACTCGCCGCAGGCGAGAACTCACTTTGCCCGACGGCCACCGCCCGCTGAGAAGCTCACCGCCGGCAGCTCCATCCACCCCAGGGGCCATGTCGACCGCCGGAGTCCTGCCTCCCGCTCGGACACAGGGAGAAGGGGGAAGGGGGCCAGTCAAACCTGACCAGTGGGCCCTCTGGACCCACTGTCAGTGACCCCCGCACCGGTCCATGTGTTTAAGTGAAGGCGTATAACCCCAGTACGTATCCCCTACTTAGAAAGCGTATTCTGTCTGAAGCGTTTTCTTTTCTGATGTTATTTTAAAAACAGATTTTGACCAGGACTTTGACTGGCTATAACGTTTGGATGTAACTTTTCGAGTAGATGATTTTTCATATAAAAAACTTTTTCATCCGAGTTAGTATGCACAACTTATACCCATTTTTACAAATTCTCGCAAGATTTTGCAAATGAAGTCGAAATTCATATTTGCAAATTTTCCCAACAACTAGACCACATATCACATGGGAAACTTATTTTGTTTTATTTTTTTGACATTTTCATCATTTTCTTTTATTTTTTTAAACTGAAAAGGCGATCCACGGGGGGGGGGGGGCATTCGGTGGAAGTGGTGGCCAAGTTACTAATGGCGCACCGTGGCATGGGGCGCCATTACTAGTTTGAACTAGTAATGGCGCACCACCCCCACGGTGCGCCATTAGTAGTTTTGAAAAAAAATCAAAAAAAAGTTTTACAAATTTTTTTTACTAACGGCGCACCATGGATGTGGTGCGCCATTACTAGTTCAAGTAGTAATGGCGCACCATGCCACGGTGCGCCGTTAGTAGTTTTGAAAAAAAAATTAAAAAAAATATTTTTACTAATGGCGCACCGTGGATGTGGTGCGCCATTAGTATTTGGACACTAATGGCGTACCAACACATGGTGCGCTAGTGTCAATTCCATCTATAGCCCTTTTCCTAGTAGTGTCTCCTTCGCTGATAGCAGAGACACAACAATTTGTAGACTTTCGGTCGGTCATAGATAGCTCTTTGCCATAGGTATGAAAGCGATACCCATTGTTTTCGTATTTTTCAAATGAACGGACCTTATAGTCAAAACCATTAGTGACTTGTCTCAATTCGGCGTCTAAAATCTCTGAATTAGCCTACAAGTTCAATACGATAGGGATTATTGCATTAGCCACCAATTAGACGAAGAAATGAAATTATCTAATGGAAATTACCATTTTTTTTGAACCAAGAGATGAAACCGGGATAGCCGCGTCCATGCATTGCCAGAAGCTCATACTCTTCGACGGAATCCTTTTGGATCACCGCTCCATAAGAGAATATGGTGATGTATCGACTGTATCAAATTTATCCGGTAATAAGAGTAGTTCAAAGGAATTAGAAGTTGTGAAACAATGTACCGAGAACTTCCTCGATGCACGACCACACTTCTGTTAGGTTGGTGAAGATATACAACCAAATGATCTGCCATTCTTCGAAATCCAACGTTAAGGAATTAGAAGTACCGGCTGGTGCGAGATCCCCTTTGAATAGGCTAAGGTTGGATCCACCCTTTTTAGTTTCATCAGCATTGTACCGATGCTTCAGATTATGCAAATGACGATTTTTGGCTTTGTAGTGTGCTATCATGAAGTTTTCCGCCTCCTGAGTAATGAATGCCTCAGCCATCGATGCTTCAATTCTATGTTTATTTTTACATTTTACTTGTAGCGTCTTCTGCATCCTCTCAGTGGCGTAGCACCAACGATTTTGCACAGGCCCCACAATCTTGCCTCGGTTGGGAGATGCAAAATCAAGTGCTGCTTTGGATTAAAGAAGCCCGGCGGAAAGATCTTCTCTAACTTGCAGATCAACTCCGGCGCCAACTCTTCCATTTCTTCTAGCAGTCCAGGCGATAGTTCTTTCACATAGAGAACAAGGAAGAAATAGCTCAGCTCTGCCAGTTCTAGCCATTCATCCTCAGGGATGAAGCCATGCAACATCACCGGCATTACCCACTCAATCCATATGTGCCAATCATGACTCTTGAGACCAAATATCTTCAATTTATCAAGACTCGCTCCCCTCTTTAGATTCGGTGCATACCCATCGGGGAACATCAACTGATGTTGCACCCACAAGATAATTTCCCGCATAGCTGGCCTTCGAAGATTGAACCATGCCTTTGGCTTCATCCAATTCTGCTTTCCTCTCGGTTCTTTCATGTTTTGTAATGGCCTATTACATAGCGCCTCTAGATCGAATCTAGCCTTAGTATTATCCTTTGACCTCCCATCTATGCCGAACAGTGTACCAAAAAGTGCCTCAGTGATATTCTTCTCAGTGTGCATCACGTCGATGTTGTGTGGACAAAGGAGGTCTTTGAAGTAAGGTAGATCCCACAAGCATGTCTTGTGAGTCCAGGCATGTTTTGAATTATACCCCTTGAAATACCCTGGACGCTCTGCATCTGGATCGAGAGCGTTTAACTGATCTAGTGTCTCCTGGCCTGCCAACGCAGGTGGTGCAGATTTTTTGACAACTCTACTGTGACACCCCAAAAGTTTGACCTTGTTTTATTAACTAAAATTTTGCGAGGAAATTAAAACTTTTATTTTCTGGACTCCCTTTTGAGTTTAAACCATTTCCTCCCTTGTCATAATGAAGTTTTTCCCCAAAAAGAAAACCTTTCAAATATGTTATTGGACTTGTTTACCCTCTCAAGAAAAACTTTTCTTTTGTCAAGGGAAATAATCATATAAGTATTTTTCCTAAACCTTTACTTCTTGAAAAATGGTTTTTCCATGTTTTTATGGCGATTTTTGAACTACAACCATTTGATAAGCTCTTTCATAATTGCAACCAAAATTTGGAGATTTCATGTGATGTTTTTAAATCACTTTTATGCAAAAATATCTTTTATTCATGAAATATTTTGAGCACTACACCCAATTTTCTTCTCCGGTCCAGTGGGCACTTTTGCAATACAACTCTTTTAAATACTTCTTTCTAGCCTCCACCAAAATTAGGGGATGTTGGTAGTAGCCTATGATTCAACTTTATGCAAAAACCCAGTGATGTCCTTTGAAATATTTGAGTGAATCAACCTCTTTTGCGTTCTGGTCCAACTTGATGGTTTGTACAGCAACCTTATTTTTGCTTGCTCTTTTGCCCTTGATTCTTTCTCCTGCTTATAGCACATCCTACAAAACCCCTAAGTCCAGGAGCATGCAACAATTGGAATAATTTTGGTTCATGAGATGATACCATTTACCTCCTGTCCAGAATTGTGGTTTTGCAAAACTTGCACTAAAAAGTTTGTGATTTTTACAAACTAACCTCACCACCCTCTTGTGCATCCAAAGAGACCTCAATCTGGAAGAATTGGCCACTCCAAGAAAAGCCTAGGTGCCTGTGGCATTTTGTCAAACACCTGGAGTGCATGGACAGAATTGGCATGAGTGTTTGTTTGCATTGTGAACTTGGCCACCTGACCAAACCACCATGTCCATTAACCTCCTTACTAACACTAACCTAGCCCTGTTTCTTGCCAGCCTCTCCCGTGACCTCTAGCATGCACTGGGTTTTCGTCGAACACGTCCCAGGCGTGCTCTGGGCGCGACCAGAGCGTGCGTTTGGCATGCACGTGCATCCGAGCCGCCACGTCGCGCCCACTTCGCGCCACCAACCCCTGCTCGCCCGTAGAGCCGCCCCTGACCTCATCCACTCACAGGAAACGCGCAAGCCGTCTCCTGGCGCCTTACAGGGCCGCCGTCAGGTTGGCCACGGCGGCTAGCGGCCGGCCACAGTGGCTCCTGCCCCGGTCGGCGCCGCCAGAGCCACCCCAGCTCGTCACCTGCGCCCTGGAGCTTCGCGAGCTCATCCACAAGTGTGTCGCCTAGCTCTCGTCGCCGCCACACCGCCCTGACCGCTATAGAGAGGCGGTTCGCTGGCGACCTTATCCTCGGCCGCGGAACCGCCATGGATGCACTATAAATAGGGGGCCCGAGCTCATCTAGGCACTCAGGCGGCCTCAGTCCACTCCTCCAGTTCCCCCCATGGCAGCCAATCGACCCGAGGAGGTCGTCTTCTTCCTCTCCGGCAACTCCTGCCGCCGCTACTTCCCCGGTCATTCCGGCGCCACCAGGGCTCCCCCTCTCCACTCTCTTCACCAGGAACTCCCTCTCCCTCTCATGAGTCCAAACCCCCACTCAATTTTGCTCGGGACTCGCCGCAGGCGAGAACTCACTTTGCCCGACGGCCACCACCCGCTAAGAAGCTCACCGCCGGCAGCTCCATCCACCCCAGGGGCCATGTCGACCGCCGGAGTCCCGCCTCCCGCTCGGACACAGGGAGAAGGGGGAAGGGGGCCAGTCAAACCTGACCAGTGGGCCCTCTTGACCCACTGTCAGTGACCCCCGCACCGGTCCATGTGTTTAAGTGAAGGCGTATAACCCCCAGTACGTATCCCCTACTTAGAAAGCGTATTCTGTCTGAAGCGTTTTCTTTTCTGATGTTATTTTAAAAACAGATTTTGACCATGACTTTGACTGGCTATAACATTTGGATGTAACTTTTCGAGTAGATGATTTTTCATATAAAAAACTTTTTCATCCGAGTTAGTATGCAAAAGTTATACCCATTTTTACAAATTCTCGTGAGATTTTGCAAATGAAGCCGAAATTCATATTTGCAAATTTTCCCAACAACTAGACCACATATCACATGGGAAACTTATTTTCTTTTATTTTTTGACATTTTCATCATTTTCTTTTATTTTTTTTCAAACTGAAAAGGCGATCCACGGGGAGGGGGGGGGGTGCATTCGGTGGAAGTGGTGGCCAAGTTACTAATGGCGCACCGTGGCATGGTGCGCCATTACTAGTTTGAACTAGTAATGGCGCACCACACCCAAGGTGCGCCATTAGTAGTTTTGAAAAAAAATCAAAAAAAAGTTTTACAAATTTTTTTTACTAATGGCGCACCGTGGATGTGGTGCACCATTACTAGTTCAACTAGTAATGGCGCACCATGCCATGGTGCGCCATTAGTAGTTTTGAAAAAAAAATTAAAAAAATATTTTTACTAATGGCGCACCGTGGATGTGATGCGCCATTAGTATTTGGACAGTAATGGCGTACCAACACATGGTGCGCCATTAGTATATAGTAATGGCGCACCACATGTCTGGTGCGCCATTAGTGTCAATTCCATCTATAGCCCTTTTCCTAGTAGTGTCTCCTTCGCTGATAGCAGAGACACAACAATTTGTAGACTTTCGGTCGGTCATAGATAGCTCTTTGCCATAGGTATGAAAGCGATACCCATTGATGTCGTATTTTTCAAATGAACGGACCTTATAGTCAAAACCATTAGTGACTTGTCTCAATTCGGTGTCCATAAGCTCTGAATTAGCCTACAAGTTTAATACGAAAGGGATTATTGTATTAGCCACCAATTAGACGAAGAAATGAAATTGTCTAATGGAAATTACCTTTTTTTGAACCAAGAGATGAAACCGGGATAGCCGCGTCCATGCATTGCCAAAAGCTCATACTCTTCGACGGAATCCTTTTGGATCACCGCTCCATACGAGAATATGGTGATGTATCGACTGTATCAAATTTATCCGGGAATAAGAGTAGTTCAAAGGAATTAGAAGTTGTGAAACAATGTACCGAGAACTTGCTCGATGCACGACCACACTTCTATTAGGTTGGTGAAGATATACAACCAAATGATCTGCCATTCTTCGAAATCCAACGTTAAGGAATTAGATGTACGGGCTGGTGCGAGATCCCCTTTGAATAGGCTGAGGTTGGATCCACCCTTTTTAGTTTCGTCAGCATTGTACCGATGCTTCAGATTATGCAAATGACGATTTTTGGCTTTGTAGTGTGCTATCATGAAGTTTTCCGTCTCCTGAGTAATGAATGCCTCAGCCATCGATGCTTCAATTCTACGTTTATTTTTACATTTTACTTGTAGCGTCTTATGCATCCTGTCAGTGGCGTAGCACCAACGATTTTGCACAGGCCCCCCAATCTTGCCTCGGTTGGGAGATGCAAAATCAAGTGCTGCTTTGGATTAAATAAGCCCGGCGGAAAGATCTTCTCTAACTTGCAGATCAACTCCGGCGCCAACTCTTCCATTTCTTCTAGCAGTCCAGGCGATAGTTCTTTCGCATAGAGAACAAGGAAGAAATAGCTCAGCTTTGCCAGTTCTAGCCATTCATCCTCAGGGATGAAGCCATGCAACATCACCGGCATTACCCACTCAATCCATATGTGCCAATCATGACTCTTGAGACCAAATATCTTCAATTTATCAAGACTCGCTCCCCTCTTTAGATTCGGTGCATACCCATCGGGGAACATCAACTGCTGTTGCACCCACAAGATAATTTCCCGCATAGCTGGCCTTCCAAGATTGAACCATGCCTTTGGCTTCGTCCAATTCTGCTTTCCTTTCGGTTCTTTCATGTTTTGTAATGGCCTATTACATAGCGCCTCTAGATCGACTCTAGCCTTAGTATTATCCTTTGACCTCCCATCTATGCCGAACAGTGTACCAAAAAGTGCCTCAGCGATATTCTTCTCAGTGTGCATCAAGTCGATGTTCTGTGGACAAAGGAGGTCTTTGAAGTAAGGTAGATCCCACAAGCATGTCTTGTGAGTCTTGGCGTGTTTCGAATTATACCCCTTGAAATACCCTGGACGCTCTGCATCTGGATCGAGAGCGTTTAACTGATCTAGTGTCTCTTGGCCTGTCAACGTAGGTGGTGCAGATTTTTTGACAACTCTACTGTGACACCCCAAAATTTTGACCTTGTTTTATTAACTAAAATTTTGCCAGGAAATTAAAACTTTTATTTTCTGGACTCCCTTTTGAGTTTAAACCATTTCCTCCCGTGTCATAATGAAGTTTTTCCCCAAAAAGAAAACCTTTCAAATATGTTATTGGACTTGTTTACCCTCTCAAGAAAAACTTTTCTTTTGTCAAGGGAATTAATTATATAAGTATTTTTCCTAAACCTTTATTTCTTGAAAAATGGTTTTTCCATGGTTTTACGGCCATTTTTGAACTACACCCTTTTGATAATTCTTTCATAATTCCAACCAAAATTTGGAGATGTCATGTGATATTTTTAAATCACTTTTATGCAAAAATATCTTTTATTCATGAAATATTTTGAGCACTACACCCAATTTTCTTCTCTGGTCCAGTGGGCACTTTTGCACTACAACTCATTTAAATACTTCTTTCTAGCCTCCACCAAAATTAGGGGATGTTGGTAGTAGCCTATGATTCAACTTTATGCAAAAACCCAGTGATGTCCTTTGAAATATTTGAGTGAATCAACCTCTTTTGCGTTCTAGTCCAACTTGATGGTTTGTACAGCAACCTTATTTTTGCTTGCTCTTTAACCCTTGATTCTTTCTCCTGCTTATAGCACATCCTACAAAACCCCTAAGTCCAGGAGCATGCAACAATTGGAATAATTTTGGTTCATCAGATGATACCATTTACCTCCTGTCCAGAATTGTAGTTTTGCAAAACTTGCACTAAAAAGTTTGTGATTTTTACAAACTAACCTCACCACCCTCTTGTTCATCCAAAGAGACCTCAATCTGGAAGAATTGGCCACTCCAAGAAAAGCCTAGGTGCCTGTGGCATTTTGTCAAACACCTGGAGTGCATGGACAGAATTGGCATGAGTGTTTGTTTGCATTGTGAACTTGGCCACCTGACCAAACCACCATGTCCATTCACCTCCTTACTAACCCTAACCTAGCCCTGTTTCTTGCCAGCCTCTCCCGTGACCTCTAGCATGCACTGGGTTTTCGTCGAACACGTCCCAGGCGTGCTCTGGGCGCGACCAGAGCTTGCGTTTGGCATGCACGTGCATCCGAGCCGCCACGTCGCGCCCACTTCGCGCCACCAACCCCTGCTCGCCCGTAGAGCCGCCCCTGACCTCATCCACTCACAGGAAACGCGCAAGCCGTCTCCTGGCGCCCTACAGGGCCGCCGTCAGGTTGGCCACGGCGGCTAGCGGCCGGCCACAGTGGCTCCTGCCCCGGTCGGCGCCGCCCGAGCCACCCCAGCTCGTCACCTGCGCCCTGGAGCTTCGCGATCTCATCCACAAGTGTGTCGCCTAGCTCTCGTCGCCGCCACGCCGCCCTGACCGCTATAGAGAGGCGGTTCGCCGGCGACCTTATCCTCGGTCGCGGAACCGCCATGGATGCACTATAAATAGGGGGCCCGAGCTCATCTAGGCACTCAGGCGGCCTCAGTCCACTCCTCCAGTTCCCCCCATGGAAGCCAATCGACCCGAGGAGGTCGTCTTCTTCCTCTCCGGCAACTCCTGCCGCCGCTACTTCCCCGGTCATTCCGGCGCCACCAGGGCTCCCCCTCTCCACTCTCTTCACCAGGAACTCCCTCTCCCTCTCATGAGTCCAAACCCCCACTCAATTTTGCTCGGGACTCGCCGCAGGAGAGAACTCACTTTGCCCGACGGCCACCGCCCGCTGAGAAGCTCACCGCCGGCAGCTCCATCCACCCCAGGGGCCATGTCGACCGCCGGAGTCCCGCCTCCCGCTCGGACACAGGGAGAAGGGGGAAGGGGGCCAGTCAAACCTGACCAGTGGGCCCTCTTGACCCACTGTCAGTGACCCCCGCACCGGCCATGTGTTTAAGTGAAGGCGTATAACCCCCAGTACGTATCCCCTACTTAGAAAGCGTATTCTGTCTGAAGCGTTTTCTTTTCTGATGTTATTTTAAAAACAGATTTTGACCATGACTTTGACTGGCTATAACATTTGGATGTAACTTTTCGAGTAGATGATTTTTCATATAAAAAACTTTTTCATCCGAGTTAGTATGCAAAAGTTATACCCATTTTTACAAATTCTCGCGAGATTTTGCAAATGAAGCCGAAATTCATATTTGCAAATTTTCCCAACAACTAGACCACATATCACATGGGAAACTTATTTTCTTTTATTTTTTTGACATTTTCATCATTTTCTTTTATTTTTTTTAAAACTGAAAAGGCGATCCAGGGGGGGTGCATTCGGTGGAAGTGGTGGCCAAGTTACTAATGGCGCATCGTGGCATGGTGCGCCATTACTTGTTTGAACTAGTAATGGCGCACCACACCCACTGTGCGCCATTAGTAGTTTTGAAAAAAAAAATCAAAAAAAAGTTTTACAAATTTTTTTTTACTAATGGCGCACCGTGGATGTGGTGCACCATTACTAGTTCAACTAGTAATGGCGCACCATGCCACGGTGCGCCATTAGTAGTTTTGAAAAAAAAAATTAAAAAATATTTTTACTAATGGCGCACCGTGGATGTGGTGCGCCATTAGTATTTGGACAGTAATGGCGTACCAACACATGGTGCGCCATTAGTATATAGTAATGGCGCACCACATGTCTGGTGCGCCATTAGTGTCAATTCCATCTATAGCCCTTTTCCTAGTAGTGTCTCCTTCGCTGATAGCAGAGACACAACAATTTGTAGACTTTCGGTCGGTCATAGATAGCTCTTTGCCATAGGTATGAAAGCGATACCCATTGATGTCGTATTTTTCAAATGAACGGACCTTATAGTCAAAACCATTAGTGACTTGTCTCAATTCGGTGTCCATAAGCTCTGAATTAGCCTACAAGTTTAATACTAAAGGGATTATTGCATTAGCCACCAATTAGACGAAGAAATGAAATTGTCTAATGGAAATTACCTTTTTTTGAACCAAGAGATGAAACCGGGATAGCCGCGTCCATGCATTGCCAGAAGCTCATACTCTTCGACGGAATCCTTTTGGATCACCGCTCCATACGAGAATATGGTGATGTATCGACTATATCAAATTTATCCGGGAATAAGAGTAGTTCAAAGGAATTAGAAGTTGTGAAACAATGTACCGAGAACTTGCTCGATGCACGACCACACTTCTATTAGGTTGGTGAAGATATACAACCAAATGATCTGCCATTCTTCGAAATCCAACGTTAAGGAATTAGAAGTACCGGCTGGTGCGAGATCCCCTTTGAATAGGCTGAGGTTGGATCCACCCTTTTTAGTTTCATCAGCATTGTACCGATGCTTCAGATTATGCAAATGACGATTTTTGGCTTTGTAGTGTGCTATCATGAAGTTTTCCGCCTCCTGAGTAATGAATGCCTCAGCCATCGATGCTTCAATTCTACGTTTATTTTTACATTTTACTTGTAGCGTCTTCTGCATCCTCTCAGTGGCGTAGCACCAACGATTTTGCACAGGCCCCCCAATCTTGCCTCGGTTGGGAGATGCAAAATCAAGTGCTGCTTTGGATTAAAGAAGTCCGGCGGAAAGATCTTCTCTAACTTGCAGATCAACTCCGGCGCCAACTCTTCCATTTCTTCTAGCAGTCCAGGCGATAGTTCTTTCGCATAGAGAACAAGGAAGAAATAGCTCAGCTCTGCCAGTTCTAGCCATTCATCCTCAGGGATGAAGCCATGCAACATCACCGGCATTACCCACTCAATCCATATGTGCCAATCATGACTCTTGAGACCAAATATCTTCAATTTATCAAGACTCGCTCCCCTCTTTAGATTCGGTGCATACCCATCGGGGAACATCAACTGCTGTTGCACCCACAAGATAATTTCCCGCATAGCTGGCCTTCCAAGATTGAACCATGCCTTTGGCTTCGTCCAATTCTGCTTTCCTTTCGGTTCTTTCATGTTTTGTAATGGCCTATTACATAGCGCCTCTAGATCGACTCTAGCCTTAGTATTATCCTTTGACCTCCCATCTATGCCGAACAGTGTACCGAAAAGTGCCTCAGCGATATTCTTCTCAGTGTGCATCACGTCGATGTTCTGTGGACAAAGGAGGTCTTTGAAGTAAGGTAGATCCCACAAGCATGTCTTGTGAGTCTAGGCGTGTTTCGAATTATACCCCTTGAAATACCCTGGACGCTCTGCATCTGGATCGAGAGCGTTTAACTGATCTAGTGTCTCTTGGCCTGTCAACGCAGGTGGTGCAGATTTTTTGACAACTCTACTGTGACACCCCAAAATTTTGACCTTGTTTTATTAACTAAAATTTTGCCAGGAAATTAGAACTTTTATTTTCTGGACTCCCTTTTGAGTTTAAACCATTTCCTCCCTTGTCATAATGAAGTTTTTCCCCAAAAAGAAAACCTTTCAAATATGTTATTGGACTTGTTTACCCTCTCAAGAAAAACTTTTCTTTTGTCAAGGGAATTAATTATGTAAGTATTTTCCCTAAACCTTTATTTCTTGAAAAATGGTTTTTCCATGGTTTTATGGCCATTTTTGAACTACAACCTTTTGATAAATTCTTTCATAATTCCAACCAAAATTTGGAGATGTCATGTGATATTTTTAAATCACTTTTATGCAAAAATATCTTTTATTCATGAAATATTTTGAGCACTACACCCAATTTTCTTCTCTGGTCCAGTGGGCACTTTTGCACTACAACTCATTTAAATACTTCTTTCTAGCCTCCACCAAAATTAGGGGATGTTGTTAGTAGCCTATGATTCAACTTTATGCAAAAACCCAGTGATGTCCTTTGAAATATTTGAGTGAATCAACCTCTTTTGCGTTCTCGTCCAACTTGATGGTTTGTACAACAACCATATTTTTGCTTGGTCTTTTGCCCTTGATTCTTTCTCCTGCTTATAGAATATCCTACAAAACCCCTAAGTCCAGGAGCATGCAACCATTGGAATAATTTTGGTTCATGAGATGATACCATTTACCTCCTGTCCAGAATTGTAGTTTTGCAAAACTTGCACTAACAAGTTTGTGATTTTTACAAACTAACCTCACCACCCTCTTGTGCATCCAAAGAGACCTCAATCTGGAAGAATTGGCCACTCCAAGAAAAGCCTAGGTGCCTGTGGCATTTTGTCAAACACCTGGAGTGCATGGACAGAATTGGCATGAGTGTTTGTTTGCATTGTGAACTTGGCCACCTGACCTAACCACCATGTCCATTCACCTCCTTACTAACCCTAACCTAGCCGTGTTTCTTGCCAGCCTCTCCCGCGACCTCTAGCATGCACTGGCTTTTCATCGAACACGTCCCGGGCGTGCTCTGGGCGCGACCAGAGCGTGCGTTTGGCACGCACGTGCACCAGAGCCGCCGCGTCGCGCCCACTTCGCGCCACCAACCCCTGCTCACCCGTAGAGCCGCCCCCGACCTCATCCACTCGAAGGAAATGCCCAAGCCCTCCCCTGGCGCCCTACAGGTCCACCGTCAGGTTGGCCACGGCGGCTAGCGGCCGGCCACAGTGGCTCCTGCACCGGTAGGTGCCGCCCGAGCCATCCCGGCTCGCCACCTGCCCCCTGGAGCTTTGCGAGCTCATCCACAAGTGTGTCTCCTAGCTCTCGTCACCGCCACGCCGCCCTAACCGCTACAGAGAGGCGGTTCGCCGGCGACCTTATCCTCGGCCGCGGAACCGCCATGGATGCACTATAAATAAGAGGCCCGAGCTCATCTGGGCACACAGGCGGCCTCAGTCCACTCCTCCAGTTCCCCCCATGGCAGCCAATCGACCCGAGGAGGTCGTCTTCTTCCTCTCCGGCAACTCCTGCCGCCGCTACTGCCCCGATCCTTCCGGCGCCACCAAGGCCTCCCCCTCTCCACTCTCTTCACCAGGAACTCCCTCTCCCTCTCATGAGTCCAAACCCCCACTTAATTTTGCTCGGGACTCGTCGCAGGCGAGAACGCACTTTGCCCCACGGCCACCGCCCGCTGAGAAGCTCATCGCCGGCAGCTCCATCCTCCCGAGGGGCCATGTCGACCGCCGGAGTCCAGCCTCCCGCTCGGACACAGGGAGAAGGGGGAAGGGGGCCAGTCAAACCTGACCAGTGGTCCCTCTGGACCCATTGTCAGTGACCCCGGCACCGGTCCACGTGTTTGAGTGAAGGCGTATAACCCCCAATACGTATCCCCTACTTAGAAAGCGTATTCTGTCTGAAGCGTTTTCTTTTCTGATGTTATTTTAAAAACAGATTTTGGCTAGGACTTTGACTGGCTATAACTTTTTAAATATAACTCCAAGTGAATTGATTCTTTTTCCTACATCTGTCAAATTTTGTCTAGTTTATTTTAAGATTTATTTGAAAATTTTCCAAACAACTTTTTGTACTGTTTTTGAAATATGTGTTATTTGCATATTTTTGAAAATAGGATTTTTGGAGAGAGAAGAAAATTTCAAAAGTTTTTGGAGAGCACCTCACCTCTCCACAACTTGAAGGCAAGCATTCTGACCCCGGGCATAATATTGTCGTGTGTTGTTTAATACGGTTGCAACACCCCTCATTTCGGAGCTTTCGTTATTTTATGTGATGATATGAACGTACTCATAAGTGCATATTGATGAATTCCGTACTTTTGGGAATGGACACGTGGAGATAGTAATCACCATCGTATGCCTTTCATGCATACCGGAAGGAAACCGAGAAAGCCTCTGTCTTGGGTAGGCACGATGCTTGTCTCCAGTTCCTCGACAATGCTGTTGCGTCCGGTGTGGCATGATGAGGTATGATGAGCGGTGATTTTGTCTGTTGGATTGAAATATATTTGCTATACAAATCATGCAGGGAATACCTAAGCCTCCTGAGTCGGCCGTAGATCGAGTCTTGTTCCGGTAACCCCCATACTTGTTTCGTGCTGCCACTTGTCCCTGCCGTAGGTAGGGTATGGTTCAGTAAGTTGTCAACCCCTGTCTTAGCACACACCGTACAGAGAGGCCATGGTGGAAGATACCGGTTGTAGCCGGTAGGCATGCCACCTGGTCCGGGGTCATGGGTGTTTCCGGTTGGCACCGAGAGGGGAGGCCACCCCTTAGAGCGTGCGATAGAAAATTGATCCCATGCTACGCGAGGTTGTAGCCTCCCCAATTAGAGTTTTGCTTAACAAGTGTCGCGGGTGATTCCTGACACAAGTAAAGTTAAGTTGGTGTGTGCAAGTCAGGCGTGTTTTCGACTAAAAGACCGTAGACGGAATTAGTTTCGATGGACTAAAGAAATTCGTTACTCGTGGGTAAAGAGTACACCCTCTGCAGAGGTATTAAACCTATTCGAATAGCCGTGTCCATGGTTAAGGACAAAAGGTCTGGGATGGGTCAAGTGTCGGTCTTAGTGTCGGTCTTCGGAGGAGAAACTACCAAACCAGAATATTGATTATGACTTGTGATATATGATGGTTATGGTTAATATCGTTGTGGACTAACCGTTTGCATTGTTTGAAATAATGAATATCCTTGGGACGGTACCACCTCCTGGATATTCACTATGATTATGTTTATATATAAGCCCTTTATGTGGCGTCGCTCAAACGCCCGACTGTGGCATGTTTGTTATTTCATTTTCGTATAAGCCCTTTATGTGGCGTCGCTCAGACGCCTGACTGTGGCATGTTTGTTATTTCCTTTTCGTATAAGCCCTTTATGTGGCGTCGCTCAGACGCCCGACTGTGGCAGGTTTGTTATTTCATTTACTTATAAGCCCTTTATGTGGTGTCGCACAGACGCTCGACTGTGGCATGTCCGTTATTTCATTTACTTATAAGCCCTTTATGTGGTGTCGCACAGATGCCCGACTGTGGCATGCTTGTTATTCCTTTTATATATAAGCCCTTTCTGTGGTGTCGCTCAGACGCCGACTGAGGCATGATTCATATTATTATCCTTTCAAGGCGTCGCTTCAGACACCCGATCGGTGCTTTATATTTTTTTACACCCCGTTTGTTTACTCATGATTTATTTAAATGATCTACTTGCGTGCATCATGAACCTTATGTCTTAACTGACGAAGTGATCATAGAATATTTTAAAGCATGATTATCAGTGGCTATATTATACCTGTGTTCTTAATGTTTGCGAGTACATTCAAAGTACTCACTGGCTTGTCCCTGGCTATTGTCTTGGACAGATTTCTTGCATGGATAAGAGCGTTGTGATGACAGCCCTGGAAACTAAGCAACGGTGATAGCAGCCTCACGAAGATAGGAGTTAACCTGGTCAGCTGTTCCTGTGGGGAAATGGAGTCCCATAGACCGTGGTGAACCACAAACCGCTTCCGCCATCAACTACTAGAAACCCTTTTGTTGTACTCACAGACCAGAATGGTCTTGTACTACATATTATGTATTTTTGCTTGGAATTTATGTATCTAGTTGGTGCCTCATCAGCTAACAGTAATCCTGGGGTTGGTGAGCACAAGGGCCATTTTCTGGAAATTATATCACGAAAATCCGGTCCTGACATCTACCTCTGATGAAGTTCTTCTTGTCTTACCTGAACTTATGGCTAGGATCCAAGAACTGTCTATACATGTTGAAGCCAGAAAACTTGCGACCGGCCTGAAGCCAACGGAACTCAAGAGCTCCCTTGCATGTGGGGCACGGGAACCTTCTATGCACACACCAGCCAACGAATAGTGCATACGCCGGCAAGTCATGCGTCGAGTACGTGTACCAGACACGCATTATGAAGTTCCTTTTGCTAAAGGCGTCGTATTTCTTGAACCCATTATCCCAGTCTTCTTGCAATTCGCCCTTGAGCAGCTGCATGTACACATTCATATTCTTCCCCGGATAGTTGGGCCCTGGAATTATCAACGTCAGGAAAATGTTCTTTCTTTGCATAATCTGTCCGGGGGGAGATTGAGTGGAAAGACAAATACGGACCAACAAATGTATTGGACTGCCGTCAGACCAAACACATTGAACCCATCCATGATGATGCTGACTCGAGGATGCCTCGGATCTGCCGCTTTGTCATCATGTAATGGATCGAAGCTCTTCCATGCTTCACAGTCCGATGTGTGCACCATCATCATCTTCCCATCTTCATCTAGTTGGGTTCTTTTGCCCGTTTTGTGCCATGTCATCTGTCTTGCCATCTCTTTGACCATGAAAATCCGTTGAAGTCTTGTTACGATTGGCATATACCGAAGCACATTAACAGGGATTTTGGTCTGCGTCCTCTCACCCATACCGTTGTCTACAACAACATACCTGGATGACTTGCAAATGGGACAATAGTTCAAGTCCGCACACTGAAGCCTAAATAAGACACATCCTTTCTCACAGTCATGTATCTTCTCATAGGGCATCTTAAGAGCACAGAGAATTTTGTCTGACTGGCACTGGTTTGCAGGTAGTACATGGCCTTTGGGTAGAAAACGTCCAAATACTGTAATAATTGCGTCATAGCATTCTCTGCCCAAGTTGAATTGAGCCTTCAGAGCCATTATTTGTGAGATGGCATCCAGCTGACAAAGCTCGGTGTGCTCGTGGAGAGGACGTTCTGAAGACTCCAACATTTCATTGAAGGCCTTTGCAGATTCCTCCATCTCATCGTCTGAGTCCCGAGCATCATCAAAGTCTTGCACCATGTCTTGCATCCCGGTACAATGCTCGTCGGGGCGACGACGAAGCACCTCAGCTCTGGCACATTGGGCAGACTCGCCATGAATGTCCACACCGTATAATCTAGCGTAAAACCCCAGTTCTGCAGGTGTTTGCCCATTTCATCCTCTGTCCTCTTGTGCCAATTGTTGCACCCGGCGCAGGGCACCATGTTGTCCTCTAGCCATTTGCAAATGCGGCTGTCAGAAACCCCTTGGTTTTTGTTAACCATTCAGTGGTCATGTCTTTCTGACTAGTGTGACTGGTGTACATCCATGCACGATCAGTCATCTTGCCTAGCTAATGGACACATAAGAAATATATATATAAATCAGCATGTATATATTCATCAGTTAATGGAGTTTGTCACTTTTATTACGTCCATGCAACCTAGACGCTAATAGGTAAAGATAGGTCCTAATCCCACCCGAGTATGTGTAGATTGGGTTCATTTTCCCATGCTCTGCTCCGGATCCGACGCAAAATTTCGGCAGCACCTCCCCGTTGTTCTCCTGATACACGTCTCGGCAATAAGCAGAGAGGATGTGTACCCGGAGAACAATAGTGACGCACTGACAAAATTCTGCGTCGGATCCGGAGCAGAGCATATGGGAAAACGAACGCAATCTACACATACTCGGGCTGTCCATGGATAACGTTGGACAATTTGAAAGAATCACGGTATAAATATGCAAATGCATGCATATTTGTAGATGTAACCCTTTCGAACGGGAGATGCATAGTGGTCACGCATACTGTTAATGGAGACACCTATAGCTAGCAAGTTTCATCGGCACAAGGACCGGAAGAGAGCAAATCAAGGGGGGGAGGAGATGTCATTTGTGCTAACCCACAACGCAAGGGCAGAACTCGTCAAACACTAGACCCTCACAGCGATGAAAAAACTGCACATTTAAATCGAAAGATGAGTTTCATAGCAATATTGTTTTTTCCGTCAACCTAACTAAATATTTACAACAGGACGAGCGGGTTACGGGTTCCTCGGCATCGATAGAACCCTAAATAGAAAGTACCATCGGTGCAAGATACATGAGGCGCTCGGCGTTGAACACTAGATCCACGTCCCACAAGTAACGCCTGCGCCCGGCGTCCCGCAATAATAGTTCTGGTGGCCGATGACGGTCGAACACCTTGGCAAGTTTGTCTGGAAGCCTCTGCGATGAGGATTAAAGCCAAGTTTTAAAATTTCAAACAACCAAACCGACTTGAGCCAGTTTGGGTGTTTCAAGTTTCAACACTTAGCTTTCAATCGTCATCTCTGAGGCTGCCAGACAAATTAGCAATGGTGTTCGACCGCCATTGACGGCGAGAACTGTTGCTGCGGGACGCAGGACCCCTGTGTCACTTGTGGGACGTGGATGTAGTATTCGACACCGACGACCACATGTATCACACACTAGCGATACTTGCTATTTAGGGTACCATCGACACCGAGGAACCCCCTAATGTGGCAGCCCGGCTCAAAGCAACCGGTTTACCATGCATTGCCAGCCTAGAGACCATGTCTTCTGGCAACACACAACATCTTGGTACAGAAAACAACCGCTTTATTGATGCTAGCGGATCATAGTTTACATTACAACAGGTGGCGAGGCCAAGCGGCACACACGGTGCGGCTGAACAATATGTACAATATTTAGTGAACATAAAGGGGGCCTCGATCATAACAACTACTTGGCAACGGAAAAATGTCGTAGCGGAACTCCATAGCACAGGGACACCGATGTGGACACGATCTAGACTCGGACAGCACTCCTTTCCAACAAGACATTCTTGAAAGCTGGCATGACACGCCAGGTCAGTAAATTGAATGTACTTGCAAGCTCACAACAAACATAAAAATAATGACAAACAATATCATGATACTTAACCAATTAGCAATGCAACAACATATCATACATGCTGTGATCATGATATCGTGATAAAATTCCCTCGGACCTGCTTCCCAACGGTGATCGCTCGCTGATCACAAATGGACTAACCTCGTCGTCTCGGATCGGGTTACCTTGTAACCAAACGGTGATCTTTCCGGCGATCCCAACCATGACCAACTCTTGGTCTCCAACATCAAGATGGTTTACCCACCATCATCTTCTCAACAGTGCAACGTTCGTAACTTAGTGCGCAAGATTAATTTAAACATTGACCCATGATGTGGCCTACTTTCGAGCGTGTCCGTAACCGTGGACTCGGCTATCGATAGATTTAGTACACTCTGCAGAGGTAGCGCACTGTACCCACACTACGAAACCGATGGCCTCGCACTCCCATTCGGGTCGACCAACGGCATTCCGACAAAACCCCTCCATTGCCATGACACTCTCTCGGCCACTCCGACTCACTCCCCACTGGGCTAGTCCTGGGTGGCCCCGTGTCTACCAAATACACCAACGGCCACCGTCGTAGCAAAACATAAACGGTCCCAAACGGGGACAAGGTACCATAACATCAACAACATGCACACAAGGTTATGTCTGCTTACCGGGCCAGGGTATCGCACGCCCATAACCTGCCCTCATTGGAGGCACCGACCAGAGGCATGACAACGGACCGAATAAAGGCCTTCCCATAAAGGCAAATGTGGTTGCACTGGGAAAAACTCGATTTAGTGGCACCATGACCCGGTCAACGATATATTCAAGTTGAGTTATTTGCAGGTTCAACTTAACGTGAAAGTAACCGGTGTCATAACATGCCATGAAAGTGCAACACAACTATATGCATCATACATCATCGGAAATAACTGGGTCAATGTCGGGACCGGTCTTCCAATAAGACATTTATTGAAAGGCCGACCCTTGTGTTGACCAGTACAGAAGAAATCTTCCTACCGGTAGACAAATCCTTGGTACAGAAAATCTAGTAATACTAAATATTATACAAGGTTGAGCTGAGGTTGCTCAACAATTTATTACAAGCACGCCAGTATTATACATAAAGGCGGATATGCCACAAGGGTATGGTGGCATAACTGCTGACTCGTAATAAAAGTGGTGGTGGATATGTCACAGCGAAGTGGGTGACATGACTCCTATATCTTACAACTCATCAAGCGTCGGAGTGAGGCTTGATGATTTTATCTGGTTAGCGGAAGCGTATATAATACAATTGAACAACTCCAGGGTCGCACGTGACTGACTGGGAGTCCTCTAGGCGTCGGACTTGCTATCGAACTCTTCATCCATAAGATCGCCTTCGTCAACATTTGGCCAAATCAACAAGCCAGGTGAGTACTTTGAATGTACTCGCAAGACAGTTTGGACATAAGATATAACAAATGCAAACATGATGCACATGAGCAGATTAGTAATGCGCATTCACATAGTAAACTAGCACGGCACGATAAATAAAAGGAAGTCAGGAGGTAGTCCTCCCGAAATCCCAATTAATAACTGAAGACCGATCGGGTGTCTGAAGCGACGCCTCGAAAGGTAAAATAAATTTAACATGCCGCAGTTGGGCGTCGGGGCGACGCCACATAAAGGGCTTATATTGAATAGTAAATAACAGTGCATGCCACAGTCGGATGTCTACGCGACATCTCGAAAAGGGCTTCTAATGAAAGTGAATAACCAAGATGCCACAGTCAGACGTCTGAGCGACATCACATAAAGGGCTTATATCGAAAATAAATGACAAGAGGGCCATAGTCGGACGTCTGAGCGACATCACATAAAGGGCTTATATCGAAAGTAAATAACAAGAATGCCACAGTCGGACGTCTGAGCGACATCACATAAAGGGCTTTATTTCATCGTTTGAATTCAAGCAATTCACGAATTTAAATGATCACAAGGAATTACTCAACTCATAATAAATTGGTTATGCGTCCACAAGAATAACATTGAGACGAGTTTACCACTCTCAGTCTCAAGCTTATTCTCCGGGACTGTCACTAGGGTTGACACTGAGATCGACACTGAGACTGACACTGATACTGAGATGATGTCCAAGTCCCTGGTCATGGACCTGGATACTAGAATGGTTTTACTCTGCAGAGTTTGTACTTCTTTAACCACAACCAACGGATTTCAGTAGTCACAAAGGACTAGTTCCGTTTTTGGTATTTCAGAAGGAACACATCAATCCAGTACACACCCATTCCACATTCCTCTCCCAGGAATCACCCTAGGCAACGTTCAAGAAAAACTTTAAGACGGGGAGGCCACAACCTCGAGTAGCATGGGATCAAATTTATATCGCGCGCTCTAAGGGGTGCCCCCCTCTCGGTCCCAACCGGAAACACCCATGCCCCCTGACCGGGTGACGGGCTTCAATCCAGGGCCATGGAACCCTCATCCCGGTCCCTCTGTTTGGTGTGTACACGGAAAGAGGTTGCGACTTACTAAACCGTATTCTTTGCAGAAGACATGTGGTAGTACGTAATGGGGACGGACAGAAACATGCCTTGATCCACGTTAACACCGGAGTTAACCGGTCGACATGTCACACCCTGATTTTCATGCCACAACACTTAAGCTAATAAATCATGATAAAATGTGGTTTGACAAAAACTTTTGAGTGTTTTGGACCTTGCCTTGCTTGGATTTTGTCTGTTGTTTGCAAGTGCTCTAAAAACCAAATAAATCCTCCAACTCCTATACTTCATCTCCTTGCTCCAAACTCTTGAACCAATGATCATGCCATGTGTATAGCACATCAAAATAATTTCTTACAAAAATAATTTGGCCAAATAGTATTTTCAAAAATTAGTTTTCCAAAACCCCCTGAATTGAGTTTTGCATTGCAAGTACTTAATTAAGGGCAGTAAAAATCTTTCCAAAAATATTTTTTGGCTCCTATTAGATATAGGATACCCAGAAACCACAAAAATATAATTTTAAAAGTTATTTTCATATTTTGTTTAAAAGCTTTTTCTTAAGGCCAGAAATGGTCTTTAATAGGTTAAAATTATTTTAAAGCTTCAAAAATATTTGAGAAAAATTAGGGAGACTCAATGGACATATATTTTCCATATATATGAGTTTCAACACATGGTCATGATCAAAATATTGGACAAAACCTCCCAAAACCATTTCTGCTCATTTCAAGGATTTGAAATATTTCTACAGAAAATATTTTCATAAAAATCCAAGAAAATTCTAACATGTCACATATGACATTTTTGATGATCTTGCCAAGTACCATGTCATGGAGAATAGTGTAACCCCATGAAACCCTCTCAAGACCACTTCTGTCCTTTTTCAAGTTTGAACAACTTTGCACTGCCAAATATGTCCAAATGCTCTCACACTTGGTGCACATGCTCAAATGGTGTAATAATGCATCTAGAACAAGTGGAACAAGTTGGAGAACAAGTTAACTTGATCAAAGAGCCCCAAAACCCTTCCTGTCCAGAATCAAATTTGAACAACTCTACATTGGCAACTTTCTCATTTTTGACCCAACTTTTGTAGACATATTCAGAACCTTAAATTATGGCACCACACCAAGTGGTGCATCAAGGAGAATAGCCTTGCATGACTAAATCTTGAAATGTCCATTTCTGTTGATTTCTAGGGTTTACAAAAGTTGCATTGGCAACTTTGCCCAAATGAACTCAATCTTGGTGGAACCTCTTATTTTCTCAGGCCATTTGACCCTGTCAAGCCTCATGACAAGGGGAGTCCATTTGCTTGCCCAAACCTACATCAAACACCTTCTGGCAGAAACTTAAAATGCATGTTTGGGCTTCTTCCACTAATCCAAATGAGTTCTCCTTTTTACCACAGCCCCTCCTAGACCTCTTCTACCCCAAGTAGCAATGGCTGCATCTCGGATCAATAATTGAGGGGTGAAACCACCTCTTTCTCTCTCTGGACAGCCCCATTTCCACTCTTCTCCTTCCTCCCTCTTCACCCACTGGCCATCCAAAGCATCCAAGGCCAAGATCCCTTCCTTAGCACCCCCCAAATACTACTGGACATGCAAGGGCACGCCCACAAGCATAGAAAATGGCCTGGACAGCCATATGGGCGCTCTGGAGCGCGCTACAATGCGCTCCCGCACTGTAGCCACCCCCTTCCAACAGCCTCCAGCCACCTCGGGCCTCCCCAGCACGCCCGACGAGACACCTCGGCGTCTAGGACACGGCAGCTGGTCGCCCCCCTCCTCCCTCTCTCTCCTGCCCCTGCTCGCACGCGCACCGGCCGCCCGAGAGCTCCAGTGAGCGAGCTCACACGCGCGGTGCCTCTGGCCCCCTGCTCCCTCTCTCTCTCTTCTTTCCCTCGCTTTGGACCGAACCCATGAGCACCCCAGACATGCCCACGCGCGCCCCCGTGACCCACAGCAATGGCAACAACCTCGACGGCGCACGGGTCCACGGTGAGCCATGGCTCGCCTACTTAAAGGCCTCCCCGAGCCTCTCACTCACCACCACTCGCTCCTACCCACTCCTAATAGGCCCCCTGTGCCCTCCACTCTCCTCCAGGAGCACCCGAGCTCGAGCCCCGCCGCCTCGGGTCGTCGTCGATGTCGGGGTGCGGGCTCTCTCCGCCCCTCCTCTCTCTCGATCTGGACCCTCCACACCTCCAGTCGGAAACGGCCAGAGCCATCAACGCCCGACGCTCCTTCGTCGCGAACCTCGTCGCCGGCGAACCACTGCTCTCCTCCGGCCAACTCTGGCACCACCCGAACGGCGACACGACGAGGAGTCCAGCGGTGCCATCAGCTCACCCCGCCTTGCCCGGAAACGTCGCCGGTGAGCTCGCCTCCCTCTTTGGGCCGAGGTTGAAGACGACGGCCGTGGGGCCCGTCGGTCAGTCTCACACTCTAACGGGTGGGCCCCACCCGTTAGGTTTAAAATGCACGCGCACGCGTACCGGTTCGCTGCGTCGGCTGAAGGCGTATTTTGCCTTTACGCCTTCGACGTGGCAGCCTCGCGCGGGCTGAATCCCCTCCGGGCCTGCTGCACTGTGGCCCTTCTGGCCCAGTTGCACAGTGCTGCTTCTCCTTTTTCTTTTTCTGCAAAGTTGCAAAAATTCCACAGGATTAAATATTAATCCAAATGCAATAATTCCAACTCTCATATTTTTCTAAGAATCCCACCTATTTAATGGTGTAACTTTCATAAATATCCATCAAACATTTCTGCACTGTTCAAATTTAAATTCAAATTTGAGCATTTATATTCCCCTCTGAAAATCTATTTCTCCTATTATACAACTCCAAATCCATAACTAATAATTTTCCCCTTCTTAGAGTTCCCCCTAGTATTTATCAAAAATAAGTTGACATTTTTCTGAGCACTTTGGTTTTTCTGTTTTACTATTGCCTTATTTTCTCGTTATTTTCTTGTGACGATTTGATCCCGTATTAGACGAAGTTGCTGAAGAAGAAGAAGAAGGAGAAGGATTTGAAGAACTTGAAGACTTTGAAGACCAAGGCAAGCAGCCCTTTGACCATGTCTAAGAAACCCCTTTTATGCATGTCATATGGCATTTTTATTGCTTGCATCGAAGTCATGATAAAATGGTGACCACTTGAGGTGGTTTGCCTCCGTTGTTTTCCTCGTTGACACTTGCATGATGCATGACCCTACCTTTCTATGAGGGTTATGCTGGTGGGAGTTGATAGGATGCTAAAGTAGTGCTACGCAAAAAGGGACGGGAATATGCATAGTGATGGAGGCAAAGTGTTTTCAAAGGACTTTTCGAAAACCCCGTCGGGTGCCACTTATGCCCGAGGGAGATGATGAGTTGGGTAGCCACTTGATGACAAAGTGGTGTACCAAGGCAAGTGTGTGTGTTGTTTTCAAAAACGGATTGGTTTAAGTTGCGACCGTTATTCCAACCTTACATGCGCAACCACTCTACCCTTATATGGGAAAGGGCATTATTGATTACTTAGGCCGATACTAGCTTGTACCCCACACTACTAGTGACGGGGGAGAGTCGGTGCTCTCTCTCGGGACGGGGTCGTGCCAGGTAGGGCGGCCATGACTGTTTTCACAGGGCACCGGATACACCGTCGTGTCCCCTCTCGGATGTTACGATCTTGAGTGAGTGTCGTATGATGTACATCGTGAGGATACGGAACAACGAGTGGACTCCTTGTTAGTGTCGTCTAGGAAAAGATAGTGATCGGGTGCTTACCCGGGTACTTGAGGTACCGCGGGTCGTGGATGACACGGAAGTTCCCCGGATCTTGTGGGTAAAGTGTGCAACCTCTGCAGAGTGTAAAACTATTCGAATAGCCGTGTCCACGGTCAAGGATAGTTGGGTAACCGCTCTTGGGCTACGTCCACATGTTTACAAACCAATGTGTGTGTTTGGATAAGTGGGAAGAACTACTTGGGTCAAGTCAAAGGACTTGACATGATTGAGTTCGGTTGATGCCCACTCTATTTATGTTGATATCTGTAACCTGTCCTCATGGTTACTTGAAATCTCCTGATGGTTGTCTTACAAGTTGTTGGACATGTCATTGCACTCAAAACTAGCTTTTTGCAAAATTTACCTATATCATGCATTGTTGTAACTTGAACCAAAACATGGGTTGCTTGAGAGTACATTCAAAGTACTCATTGGCTTGCCACTGGTTATTTTATTGGCCAGGCATGAAAGAACATGATATGAGGAAGAATACTTTCGGGACAAACATGCGAGCTAGGACGCTTCCCAGTCAGAATGCCTGTAGGGTTAAGGCAGATGGCATGGGTCCAAGTTATCAACGAAGATTTCCGCTGCAATGTTATACTCAAGACTTGACCATAATGGTCCTACTTGTGTAATATGGTATGTATGGATGTAAGACTCTTGTTATTCAGCTTCTGTGTGTTCAGTGAGCATTGATCTCTGGGATCACTGTACACGTGCATTCGGTGATCACGACTTATTAGTCGGGGTCCCCACACGACATAAGCCTGGCATGCTTCAACAATACCAGCTACAACCTATCATGCCACCACATGATCAGTTGTCTCACCACCTTATGAATATATCAACTTTCGAAGCTCATGTGTAGCTTGTCTTGCATGCAGTATCACACTTGCAAATACTCATATAACCATGCCATGAACTAACTACTCAAGCAAACATGCAAACACACTCATCATAGCAAAGGTTCAAACATGCTTACCTGGTTCGGAGTAGTCGGAGTCTAGCTCGGCGAAGTTTGCGTCTCATTCACCTCCTTCGGTATCTATGTATTAAAACAAAATCGGATACTACATAAATACCGTGTGTGTACACAAAGTGTCCCAAATATTTTTCAAATAAATATGACAACAAATTAGACAGAAAAATAAAGATGACAGAAAAGATTCAAGTCAAAATCATCTTTTGTTAAAAAGTTATAAGGGTTTTAGTCCAGGGGCCTTTCTGTAATGAAACAGAAAGTTTCCAGGGGTTAGATTATAAAGTCAGAAAACGCTTCGGTTATAAAGACGCCAGCCCAACAGAGAAAACGTACTTTGCCCGAAGGCGCTTTCCAAAAAAACGGTTCGATTAGGAAAGAGAGGCTGACGAGGGGGTCCCACCCGTCAGGTTTAAATGTTTGAAAAGGAAAAGCAGAGCGCGCCGACGCCCGAAGGCCACGGTGGTCGCCGGCGACGATCCACGACGAGGTAGGAGGAAAGGAGGGTAACTACGGACTCGTGGTGCTCTCCCGCGTCTGTGGGTGGTGGAGTTGGTCGTCGGCGAGCACCACGTCGACGGCGGCCTCTACTCCGGCGGACGGTTGTTCGGGCGGTGATCAATCTCGCCGGGGAGGGCTGCAAACTTCAAATTGAGGCTCGGGTTAGAGAATTGGGTGTAGTAGGGGGCGACTGGCACGGTCTGGGAGGCGGGGGTGGTCTCACCGGAGCGAATCGTGTCGGTGCCCGAAGCGGATCGGGGCGGCCGGAGTCAGGGAAGAAGACCTCCTCGAGGTCCTCCTAGTGTCTAGGTGTGGCTCTGGTGAGGTGGAGGTGTAGTGCAGGGTCGAAGGCGAGCTCGAGGGCCCCTTCTATAGCAGATCCGAGGCGGTTTCCGTGAACGGGATAACTCCGGTGGTGAGTACAGCGGGGCAGTGGCCGAACGGGGTTTTTAGGCGGTTGGGCATCAACGTGCAGGTCTACTGGTTCCATCCAGAAGCTGAACTTGGCAAAACTTGGGCGCTACTCCAATCCCTCGACGGAACGGCTCACGGGCACGTCGATGGTAGAGAGCGCGCTCTGTGCCTCTCAGGCCACGGCGACCGTGCTGCAGCGTGCATAGGGGAGGATACGGCCACGCGGAGGTCTCTGGTGGTTTGGTCGGTGCTGGACGGCACCAAAAGGCAGGGCTGGCCCCTGTTGGCCGCCACGGGTGGCTCTGCCACCGCGGAAGGCGCCGGAGCTGGCGAGCCACGTCGCCACCGATGCTCGTGCCCGTCCAAACGAGTGTGCGGCGCACTGGATAAGGAGGGAGAGCAGTGAGCAAGAGACAAACGCGAGCACTAGCGAGATTGACGCCAAGCTCTGAAGAAAACCATACTGTCGTCTGAATTTGAACACTGAACTCTGAACATGAACAACAACAGTGCCTGCCAACTGTTCGATGAAATGATTTTGGCATGTGGGAAATTTTCCTTGAGCTGATCTTTGGTGAGGGGGTCTCTTGATGTATCTGGAGGCTGCATGAATTATCTCAAATTTTTAGGAGAAGAAAAAGTATGAATTTCACCAAAATTGGCAAATCTGGTCCAAACTTGCAGTGGGCAAATTTTGAAAATTTTGAACTGTGGGCCAGTGGATCTTGATGGATCTTGGTTGAGGGTGCTAAGGACTAGCCAGAGGAGTTTAATTGCAGTCAAAACTCAAAGTGAAAATGACAGTTCCTTTGTAAACCACCAAGGTCAAAGTAAATGACAGAAATTGATTTTGAGGGCAAAATAAATAGAAATAAAATTTTAAAGAGGTTGAGACTTGCTGGAATAGGATGCTTGGCTTGACTCAAAGTGAGTAGATAGTTTTGGAAGAAAATTTTCTTCATAGGCCATGCCAAGAGGATATATTTTCTTTTGAATGAGGAAGAATAAATCCAAGAGTTTTAATGGGATTCTTTTTAAATGAAAAGTATTGCAAAAACCTTCCAATGTTATTTGTGTTGAGCCAACATAAGATGAAAAACTCTCAAGGCCAAAGATCAAGATTTGGGATGAATCCAAACAAAAATACTTGTCATAACAGAAAAGTTTTTGAAAGGGAGAGTCCTTTAGAAAATTTTTAAATAACCCCTTTCAAAACAAATAGGGAATTTGGTAAAACCAAAGCAAAATTTTTGGAGTGTTACAACACCTACCCCCTTCGGAAAAATCTCGTCCCTGAGATTTCCGCTGATCCTCAAGTAGGTGTGGGTACTCTGCCCGGAGAGAGTCCTCTCGTTCCCATGTTGCTTCATCCTCGATGTGATTGCTCCACTGAACCTTCAAAAACTTAATTGTTTTCTGATGGGTCCTCCTTTCAGACTCATCTAATATTTTTATTGGACGTTCCCTGTAGGTGAGGTCTGGTTGCACGTCAATGCTCTCATGTGACACTTGCTTCTCTGGGTTGCTTACGCATTTCCTTAACTGTGAGACGTGGAACACGTCGTGGACGTCTGACAGCTCGTTGGGTAGGTCTAGCTGGTAGGCTACGGTGCCTCTTCATGCAACCACACAGAAGGGTCCAATAAATCTTGGTGCTAGCTTTCCTTTATCTTTGAACCATTGCAGGCCCCTCATAGGAGATACTCGTAAATACACAAAATCACCGGGTTCAAAGCTGACTTCACAATGTTTTCGATCGTAATAACTCTTTTGTCGGCTCTGAGCTGTCTTGAGCCGTTCCCTGACGAGTCTAACTTTCTCTTCAGCTTCCTTGAGCATGTCTGGGCCGAAGATACGGCTGTCTCCCATTTCCGACCAATTTAATGGGGTACGACATCTCCGCCCGTACAAGGCTTCAAAAGGTGCCATTTGTACACTGGATTGGTAACTGTTGTTGTATGCGAACTCGGCATATGGCAAGATTTCTTCCCAACTGGTTCCATAGGTGAGAACACATGCTCTCAGCATGTCCTCTAAAATTTGGTTCACGCGTTCAGTCTGTCCATCAGTCTGGGGGTGGTATGCTGTACCCAATGCTAGTTGAGTTCCCAGAGCCTGTTGTAAATGATCCCAAAATTTGGAGACGAACTGAGTGCCTCTGTTGGAAATTATAGTCTTTGAAACTCCATGTAGACAAACTATACGGGAGAGATAAAGCTTGGCAAGCTTCCGAGTAGTGAGGGTTGTCTTTACTGGGATGAAGTGTGCCACCTTGGTTAATCTATCTTTGATGACCCATATGGCGTCATTTCCGTGTTGTGACCGGGGTAGTCCGACAATAAAATCCATTCCAATTTCATACCATTTCCACTCAGGTATCCACTTTGGTTGCAATAGTCCTGCTGGTTTTTGGTGCTCGGCTTTAATGCGCTGACAAGAATCACAACATGCAATGAAGGTGGCTATATCCCTCTTCATACCATGCCACCAAAATTTCTCCTGAATGTCCTTGTACATTTTGGTTCCTCCAGGGTGGATTGAATATGGAGCGGTGTGGCCTTCAGCTAGAATTTGTTGTTTGAGGTCCTCTATATTTGGCACGCAGAGTCTGTCCCCGTACCATAATATTCCCTCATCGTCTAGGACGAATTCTGAGGCCTTGCCCATACTCACTTTTCTTTTTATGACTTCGATGCTGGGATGTCCATGCTGAGCCTTCTTAATCTGTTCCATTAGAGTGGGATGTATTTCCAAATTTGACACAGTGCCTTCCGTGACCATTACCAGTTGAGTTTGGTGAACTCCTGCTGAAACTCAGGTCTCAACTTCGGTAGACTGTCGTTACCCGGGTTGGGGTTCCGACTAAGAGCATCTACCACTACATTTGCTTTTCCTGGATGGTAGTGAATGCCAACATCATAATCTTTCACTAATTCCAACCAGCTTCGTTGCCGTAAGTTGAGTTCTGGCTGTGTGAAAATATATTTGAGACTTTTGTGGTCCGTATATATTTCACAACGACTTCCAAGCAAAAAGTGTCTCCACTCCTTGAGGGCATGAATGACTGCTGCCAATTCCAAATCATGAGTGGGATAATTTTCTTCATGCTTTCGTAGCTGCCGGGAAGCTTATGCGACTACCTTGCCTTCTTGCATTAGTACGCATCCGAGGCCTTTCCGGGATGCGTCACAATATACTTCAAAAGTTTTGTGTATGTCTGGTACAACCAATACTGGTGCTGTTGTTAATTTCCTCTTGAGTTCTTCGAAACTTTTCTCGCAAGCTTCAGTCCATTCAAACTTCTTGTCCTTCTTGAGTAACTGCGTCATTGGTTTTGCTATGGTGGAGAACCCTTCAATAAACCTTCTGTAATATCCAGCCATTCCCAGAAAACTTCGGACGTCTGTTACGTTGGCTGGTGGCTTCCAGCCAAGTACGGCCTTGACTTTTTCTGTGTCCACGGCCACAACTTCTTGGGTCAATACGTGGCCTAGAAAACCAACCTGTCTTAACCAAAATTCACATTTGCTGAATTTGGCGTATAATTGGTGTTTCCTTAATTCTCCCAGTACAATACTGAGATGTTCAACATGCTCTTCTGGTGTCTTAGAGTATACCAGAATATCATCAATGAACACCACAACAAATTTGTCCATAAATTTCATAAACACTTTGTTCATGAGGTGGACAAAATATGCGGGGCGTTTGTTAGTCCAAACGGCATTACTGTAAACTCATATAATCTGTATCTAGAGGTGAATGCTGTCTTAGGGATATCTTCTGTCCGTACTTTTAATAGATGATACCCTAACCTCAAATCAACCTTTGAGAAAACTTTGGCTTGTGCGAGCTGGTTAAACAAATCATTTATCCATGGCATCGGATATTTATTTTTGATGGTGACCATGTTGAGTGCTCGATAGTCTATGCATAATCTCAGTGTCCCATCCTTTTATTGGCAAATAATACTGGTGAACCCCAAGGTGAGGAGCTGGCTCGTATAAATCCTTTGTCCAGTAATTCTTTTATTTGCTTCTTTAATTCTACCAACTCGGAGGGTGCCATCCTGTAGGGTTTCTTGTATATGGGGGTGGTTCCAGGTGCTAGTTCAATGCTAAACTCTATTTCCCTGTCTGGCGGCATGCCTGGTAGTTCTTCGGGAAATACATCAGAGAACTCACATACCACTGGAACTTTCCTTAGCTCTGAAATGTCCACTTTGTTCAACTTTGGTTGTCGTGATTTTGGTCTTTCTTGAGCTGCAACTCTTATTGTCTTCCCATGATGATGAGTGAGAATTACAGTTCGATTGAAGCAATCAATAAATCCTTTGTTGGTGGTTAACCAATCCATTCCTAGGATAACATCCAGTCCCTTATTTTCCAATACAATGAGGTTTGCCTGAAACTTTAGTCCTTCAAACTCAATACCCACACCTTGGCAGTAACTCTGAGTGATTTGCTTATTCCCGGGGGACTTAATGATCATGGGTTTTTCCAAAGGAAGCATCGAAAAATCATGTTGCAAAACAAAAGTCTTTGAAATGAACGAGTGAGAAGCTCCAGAATCAAACAAAACTGTGGCAGGTATTGTGTTGACAGGAAACGTACCGAGTACGATATCCGGGGCATTCTGTGCTTCCCCCTTGGTCACATGATCAAGTGACCCTTCTTGTGATTGTTATTGGGATTGAAGTTGTTACGCTTGGGTGTTGAATTGTTTCCATTATTGTTCGGCTTTGGGGCCGAGTTTCTTGGCTTTCGGCACTGTTTAGCATAGTGTCCTTCCTCTCCACAAGCGTAGCAAGTAACACCTGGGCGATATGTAAAATCCTTGTCCCTTGCATGAATTTTTTTGTTTGGGCGCGGAACATTGGTTGTGGGTCGGTTCGTGCCAATCTTCTGAAGGTCAGTCTTCTTCCGGTTGTTGCGAGCATGAGTAGTCTTGTCTCTTTTCCGCTTGCGAAATTCCTCCAAGCTGTGGCACTCATTCTCCAACGTAATGGCCTTGTCCACAAGTGTTTTGAAATCTGGAAAGGTGTTTAACCAGTTGGCATTTAAGTGCTGGTGCCAGATCATCCAGAAATTTTCCATCTTTTTATTTTCAGTCATATGCTCTTCGTTGGCATAACGAGATAATAGGGTAAACTGACTATTGTACTCAGTCACTGTCATCCTTCTCTGCTTGAGGTCATCAAATTCCCTTTTCTTGATCTTCATAATGCTTCTGGGAATGTGCGCCACACGAAATCCTTCTTTAAAATCTTCCCAGGTGATATTATTTTCAGTGGGGTGCATGTGTAAGAAATTCTCCCACCATGATGCGGGTGCTCCTGTGAGGTAGTGAGGTGCATAAAGTACCTTCTCACGGTCCAAACATTGAGCAATAATCAACTTTCTTTCAATGTATCGAAGCCAATCATCAGCCTCAAGAGGTCTATCAGTGTGAGAGAACGTTGGGGGACACGTCTTCTGTAGTTCAGACAATTTGGAGTGCTGCTGATATGGTTCACAGTGATTTCCCATATTTATAACATGGTTCATCATTTCTTGATGCTGCTGCTGGCTTTGCTCATAAAGGCGGCATACTTGAGAAAATGTTGTTCCACTGCCTTGCTGACTTGACTGCCCCTGAATGAAATTTTTACTAGTCTGGGTACCATAATTTTCTTCCGGCGGACTTGGCATGGAACGACTCCAGGGACAAGGCATATTCCACTCTGGGGTATTTTTGCAAAACTCATGAGAAAAACTGAGTGGCAAAAATAAATAATTTTGAAAAGGCGGAAATTTTAAGAACTCCAACATTTTTCAAGAAAACATTTGATTGCGTAGGGAGAAGGACCGCTCAGTACATATCTTACACGAAAGTCGTAATTATACAATACATCACTCAGGATGTGCGTACAGATTCCTGACATGTTATTTAGGCTAATGCACTTCTCCAATATCCTACATGATGCGCACACAAACTACTTCTCACCAAACCTATGCACATATAAACATATCATACAATCTGGCACCTCGCATGGCTGCTATGCGTACTCAGTCGGAGATGGTGAAAACTTCCTTCGGCCCGCCGGGCAAGACCCAGTGGCGCTGGAGATTCAACCTCCTCCTCACTAATAGGCTCCAGGCGTGAAATACTGGTTTGAGGAACTGGTGCAGGCGCAGTAGGTGGTGCAGCTCTGGCTGGAGTGGGAGCAATGACTTGGTTAATGTCCTCAGTGGTAAGCAGGCGGCGAGCGGTGGCTAAGGTGGCAGGTGCATAAGATGCTGAGGACGATATGTATGACAGTGGCAGTGCTGTACGGAGGAGCTCCCTCCTGTTGGCGGAACATCCCTGAACAAAGTTCATACGAGCAGCCACAAAGTCATCCACGAGGTTATCAAAAGCTGCCTCCAAAGCTTTGAGATATTCAACAAGCATCTCAATAGCCTCATCTCTCTCCCCTCGGGGGCAAGGGAATGCATAGTGACTAGTGTACGGCACATGGCATGGAAGGTAGCGGTAGCGACGAGCCTTCATCGAAGGGAGTGCATCCCGGAGCCATGCTATCGCCTCAGGGGCAGCCATCTGCATGGCATGCCTCTCCGTAGGCTTGGCCCTTCCCACAAATCGGAAGTGGCGTGACGCAGACGTCCTCCCTTGAATTGCACCGAGGCCTGGTGCATAGATACGTTGTCGTTGAGCTTGTGCTGGTAGAGCGTGAACTCCGGACGAGCTGATGGCCCGATCGCGATTTTGGTGATGGAGGCGAGAAGTCTGATGAACCCCTCAGGTACATTAGCGAACACCTGTGACTCATAGTCGCTGCCAGCCATCTACAGAAGTAGGCAAAAATTCTAAATAGTCAGATCATAAATTTATGATGACTAACAGAAAATTGCTACCTTTGAAAAATGCTAAAAATAGCACTTATTACGCTAATAACTGATTTGCGATCGCACCTAGTGGCTTCCTACAGTCAGCCTGGCTCTGATACCAAGTTTGTCGGGACCGGTCTTCCAATAAAACATTTATTGAAAGGCCGACCCTTGTGTTGACCAGTACAGAAGAAATCTTCCGACCGGTAGACAAATCCTTGGTATAGAAAATCCGGTAATACTAAATATTATACAAGGTTGAGATGAGGTTGCTCAACAATTTACTACGAGCACGCCAGTATTATACATAAAGGCAGATATGCCACAAGGGTATGGTGGCATAACTACTGACTCGTAATAAAAGTGGTGGTGGATATGTCATAGCGAAGTGGGTGACATGACTCCTATATCTTACAGCTCATCAAGCGTCGGAGTGAGGCTTGATGACTTTATCTGGGTAGCGGAAGCGTATATAATACAAGTGAGCGACTCCATGGTCGCACGTGACTGACTGGGACTCCTCTAGGCGTCGGACTCGCTATCGGACTCTTCATCCATAAGATCGCCTTCGTCATCATCTGGCCAAATCAACAAGCCAGGTGAGTACTTTGAATGTACTCGCAAGACAGTTTGGACATAAGATATAACAAATGCAAACATGATGCACATGAGCAGATTAGTAATGCGCATTCAGATAGTAAACTTGCACGACACGATAAATAAAAGGAAGTCAGGCGGTAGTCCTCCCGAAATATCAATAAAATAACTCAAGACCGATCGGGTGTCTAAAGCGACGCCTCGAAAGGTAAAATAAATTTAACATGCCGCAGTCGGGCGTCGGGGTGACACCACATAAAGGGCTTATATTGAATAGTAAATAACAGTGCGTGCCACAGTCGGACGTCTACGCAACATCTCGAAAAGGGCTTCTAATGAAAGTAAATAAGTAAGATGCCACAGTCGGATGTCTGAGCGACATCACATAAAGGGCTTATATCGAAAATAAATGACAAGAGGGCCACAGTCGGACGAATGAGCGACATCACATAAAGGGCTTATATCGAAAGTAAATAACAAGAATGCCACAGTCGGACGTCTGAGCGACATCACATAAAGGGCTTATATTTCATCATTTGAATTCAAGCAATTCATGAATTTAAATGATCACAAGGAATTACTCAAATCATAATAAATTGGTTAGTCCGTCCACAAGAATAACATTCAGTCGAGTTTACCGCTCTCAGTCTCAAGCTTATTCTCTAGGACTGTCACTGGGGTTGACACTAAGATCGACACTGAGACTGACATTTATACTGAGATGATGTCCAAGTCCCTGGTCATGGACCTGGATACTAGAATGGTTTGACTCTGCAGAGTTTGTACTTCTTTAACCACAGCCAACGGATTTCAGTAGTCACAAAGGACTAGTTCCGTTTTCGGTATTTTAGAAGGAACACATCAATCCAGTACACACCCATTCCACATTCCGCTGCCAGGAATCACCCTAGGCAACGTTCAAGAAAAACTTTAAGATAGGGAGGCCACAAACTCGAATAGCAAGGGATCAAATTTATATCGCGCGCTCTAAGGGGTTCCCCCTCTCAGACCCAACCAGAAACACCCATGCCCCCTGACCGGATGACGGGCTTTAATCCAGCGCCATGGAACCCTCATCCTGGCCCCTCTATTTGGTGTGTACACGGAAAGAGGTTGCGACTTACTAAACCGTATTCTTTGCAGAAGACATGTGGTAGTACGTAATGGGGACGGACGGAAACATGGCTTGATCCACGTTAACACCGGAGTTAACCGGTCGACATAAGCCGGGCATGCTTCAACAATACCAGCTACAACCTATCATGCCATCACATGATCAGGTTGTCTCACCACCTTATTAATATATCAACTTTCGAAGCTCACGTGTAGCTTGTCTTGCATGCAGTATCACACTTGCAAATACTCATATAACCATGCCATGAACTAACTACTCAAGCAAACATGCAAACACACTCATCAAATCAAAGGTTCAAACATGCTTGCCTGGTTCGGAGTAGTCAGAGTCTAGCTCGGCAAAGTTTGCGTCTCCTTCACCTCCTTCGGTATCTACGTATTAAAAGAAAATCGGATACTACATAAATACCGTGCGTGTACACAAAGTATCCCAAATATTTTTCAAATAAATATGACACAAAACTAGACAGAAAAATAAAGATGACAGAAAAAGATTCAAGTCAAAATCATCTTTTGTTAAAAAGTTATAAGGGTTTTAGTCCAGGGGCCTTTCTGCAATGAAACAGAAAGTTTCCAGGGGTTAGATTATAAAGTCAGAAAACGCTTCAGTTACAAATACGCCAGCCCAACAGAGAAAACGTACTTTGCCCGAAGGCGCTTTCCCGAAAAACGTTTCGATTAGGAAAGAAAGGCTGACGAGGGGGTCCCACCCGTCAGGTTTAAATGTTTGAAAAGGAAAAGCAGATCGCGCCGGCGCTCGAAGGCCGCGGTGGTCGCCGGCGACGATCCACAGCGAGGTAGGAGGAAAGGAGGGTACCTACGGACTCGTGATGCTCTCCCGCGTCTGTGGGTGGTGGAGTTGGTCGTCAGCGAGCACCACATCGACGGCGGCCTCTACTCCGGCAGACGGTGGTTCGGGCGGTGACCGATCTCGCTAGGGAGGGCTGCAAACTTCAAACTGAGGCTCGGGTTAGAGTATTAGGTGTAGTAGGGGGCGACTGGCACGGTCTGGGAGGCGGGGGTGGTCTCACCGGAGCGAATCGTGCCGGAGCCCGAAGCGGATCGGGGCAGCCGGAGTCGGGGAAGAAGACCTCCTCGAGGTCCTCCTAGTGGCTAGGCATGGCTCTGCTGAGGTGGAGGTGTGGTGCAGGGTCGAAGGCGAGCTCGAGGGCCCCTTTTATAGCAGATCCAAGGCGGTTGCCGTGAACGGGATAACTCCGGTGGTGAGTACGGCGGGACAGTGGCCGAACGGGGTTTTTAGGTGGTTGGGCATCAACGTGCGGGTCTAGTGGTTCCATCCAGAAGCTGAACTTGGCAAAACTTGGGCGCTACTCCAATCCCTCGACTGAACGGCTCACGGGCACGTCGGTGGCAGAGAGCGCGCTCTGTGCCTCTTAGGCCACGGCGACCGTGCTGCAGCGTGCACAGGGGAGGATACGGCCACGCGGAGGTCTCTGGTGGTTTGGGCGGTGCTGGACGGCACCAAAAGGCAGGGCTGGCCCCTGTTGGCCGCCACGGGTGGCTCTGCCACTGCGGAAAGGCGCCGGAGCTAGTGAGCCACGTAGCCACCGACGCTCGTGCTCGTCCAAACGAGTGTGCGGCGCACTGGATAAGGAGGGGGAGCAGTGAGCAAGAGACCAGCGCGAGCACTGGCGAGATTGACGCCAAGATCTGAAAAAAACGACACTGTCGTCTGAATTTGAACACTGAACTCTGAACATGAACAGCAACAGTGCCTGCCAACTGTTCGATGAAATGATTTTGGCATGTAGGAAATTTTCCTTGAGCTGATCTTTGGTGAGGTGGTCTCTTGATGTATCTGGAGGCTGCATGAATTATCTCAGATTTTTAGGAGAATACAAAGTATGAATTTCACCAAAATTGGCAAATCTGGTCCAAACTTGCAGTGGGTAAATTTTGAAAATTTTGAACTGTGGGCCAGTGGTTCTTGATGGATCTTGGTTGAGGGTGCTAAGGACTAGCCAGAGGAGTTTAATTGGAGTCAAAACTCAAAGTGAAAATGGTAGTTCCTTTGTAAACCACCAAGGTCAAAGTAAATGACAGAAATTGATTTTGAGGGCAAAATAAATAGAAATAAAATTTTAAAGAGGTTGAGACTTGCTGGAATAGGATGCTTGGCTTGACTCAAAGTGAGTAGATAATTTTGGAAGAAAATTTTCTTCATAGGCCATGGCAAGATGATATTTTTTTTGAAAGAGGAAGAATAAATCCAAGAGTTTTAATGGAATGCTTTTTAAATGAAAAGTATTGCAAAAACCTTCCAATGTTATTTGTGTTTAGCCAACATAAGATGAAAAACTCTCAAGGCTAAAGATCAAGATTTGGGATGAATCCAAACAAAAATACTTGTCATAACAGAAAAGTTTTTGAAAGGGAGTGTCCTTTAGAAAATTTTTAAATAACCGCTTCCAAAACAAATAGAGAATTTGGTAAAACCAAACAAAATTTTTGGAGTGTTACAGTCAAAAATAACACTTTCCTAGTTATGATTAATCATCACTTTAAACAAAATCTTTACTTAGTAAGTTTATCATTTATTTCATTTAAGAAAATAACTCAAAAATAATTACTTATATCCATAACCATATTACTTCTTCATAACAAATATTACTTCTAGTTACTTAACCAACTTAGTTAGCTTCAAACTTTCTATAAACTAAGCATACCAACTTAAACAAGCTACCAATCAGAATATAAATAATATACTAGTGATTTAAATGCATGGATTAAATCATTAATTCAGGTTAAAAAATCACAAATATTGTAATGGCACCATGAAAATGTTGTTGTGGCTTGCCTTAGTGCAAATGAGGTTCACAATCCTCCTGGTGATCCTCAAGACAAGCTTCACTTTCTGAAAATAAATATAAACAGCAAAAGAAAACATCAAGAACAGTTCTGAAATTCACCAGAAAATCTAATCAACAGAGAAAAATCTCATTTTTGATGAGTTGCTTGATTTCTTCATAAAGAACAGAATGCAAAAAGAATCAGTTCATTTGGACTTATGGTTAAAAAGTTCTGGCTGTTTGAAGCTCTCTAGATAGAATTAAATTTGAATTTAAATAAAACAGAACTGGGGGGGGTGACGTCGAAGGCGTAAACCTCGCGGGCACCACCACTCATACGGCTTCACGCGCATACAGAGTGGCTAACTAGCGGGCCCCGCTAGTCAGGTGAGAGGGAGGGGGAGAGGAAAACAGAGGACGGCGCGGCTTCGCCAGAGCACATGCCGGCGAGGAGGGCTTCTTGGCCCGAACTAGAGGGAGGGCTCGAAACAGAAGACGGAGGTGCACCTGCCCGTATCCGTAGGTTAGCTAGGGGTGGTTGGACGACGTCAGAAAAGACCTCTCCAGCGGCGACAGGAAGCAGAGGTCACCGGAGTTGAAGACGACGACAACTAGAGGCGACACCAGGGGCTCCAACCGGGCAGAACGGCACCACCGAGGCATGACAGAGGCCCTGGAAGGGTGGCCCAAGCCTGGGAGGGACTGGAGCTACGGAGACGACCTGTGGGGATCACCGGCAAGCTCGAGCTCGGGGACGGCGGCCCGCGGCCTGCCCGGCCGGGCTATAGCTTTCTACGAGATCGTGGAATGTGTGTGAGGAGTGGATGATGCTCGAGGAGGCCGGGGAGGGCTCTATTTATAGCCGAGCGACGAGAGGGGATCGGGCTCCACTGGAGGACACCTGGACACGGCGCCCGGCAACGAACGCCGTCAGTGAGCGAGTGGGAAGGTGATGCAACTCACGCGGGAACTGGGGGCGAGCTTGAGACGAGCACAGGGGCGAGAGGGTGGCGACGAACACAGTGCGCAGTGCACTGTTATATTGGACGGACCACGCCCTTGCTCGCTGCGGCGAGCTCTGGCGTCGGCGAGCGCGAGGCGAGAGGTATGAGGGTCAGAACAAGGATCGGGGCGAAGTTTGGCAAGGTTTGGCAGGCGGGGAAGCGATCACGCGAGCAACAGAGGCGCGGGCGCGACGCAGAGCGCGTCTGCCGTATGCCAGCACGCCAGGACAAACGCGGTCACCGCGTGAACTCTGACCTTAGGCCGACCTAATCCCACACTTCATGTTTGGCGTGTAGTTCGTGGTGAGGTTACCACGCTTTGGTTTGAACTCAGACGTAGTAGAATGGTTTTCAACTACCGGTTAAGTTTCAGGTCAGTAACTTTGAGAGCTTACTGTGGTCAAACTACTGAGAGTTGGGAGCTGGGCTTTGGAGGTTAGCAATCATCTACTAAGGTGATGAGGCACAAGAAAAATCAGCCACAATACAACAAGTAAAATGGTAGTTGCTGTAGAAACCATCATTTCTGTCGAGAACAGAAAATATTTACTATAGCAAAAATGTTCCAAAAAGTGATGAAATATTTTTGCTCAGGAAGTTGCCCTAGGGTTCAAAGAATATTTGCAAATTTTCTCAAATTTTTTTGGGAAAGAAAAATTGGGGTTGCTTTGCAGCACATTGAGCTAGCTAGGGTTTTCAAGAGGGAAAATGAATATTTTCCTTTAAGAAAATATTCAAAATATTATTTTGAGGTGAACCAGAGAGAAAATTATTTTAGAGAGGGAAATGAGGCACTTGGGTGAAAGTCAAGGGGTACCCAAGTGTTTAAGTCCATCTAAAAAGATTCAAAACTCCAAATTTCAAAACCAAACCAACTAAAAATCAGGCAAAGAGAAGAGGGCAAAAACCAGTCTGTCACAAACCTCCCCCACTTTTGATGAATCTCGTCCTCGATATTTGGTTGCTTGGGAAAACCATTCTGGATAATGTGCCTTTAGAAATTCTTCTTGTTCCCAAGTCGATTCTGCCGCTGTCTGATGCTCCCACTAAACTTTGTAAAACTTCCTTGCTTTACTACGAGTGACCCTTTCCATCTGATCCAAAATTCTAACCGGTCTCTCTTCATATGTTAAATCCTTTGCCAACTCTATTTCAGTCATAGCAGTCTTTTTCTCAGGCCGCGATATGCATCGCCTCAACTGTGAAACATGAAACACATTGTGCACTTCCAACAATTTGGGGGGTAGTTCCAATTGATATGCAATAGTACCCACTCTGGACATAACTGGAAATGGACCAATAAATCTGGGTGCCAACTTTCCACGAGTCTGGAATCTCTCGACTACTTTCATAGGAGTGACTCGGAGGTATATCTGTTCTCCGGGTTCAAAACTGATCTATCGGTGCTTTGCATCATAATAACTCTTTTGCCGCGATTTGGCCAATTGCAATCTGTCTCGGATTTCCTTGACTTGCTTCTCAGCTCCCATCATGAGATCCATTCCGAAAATACGACTATCTCCAGTTTGAGACCAATTCAAAGGAGTGTGGCACTTACGGCCATACAAAGCCTCATACGGGGACATCTTTAGACTGGTCTGGAAGCTGTTGTTGTATGAGAACTCGGCATACGGCAGGCAGTTTTCCCATTTAGATCCTTGGGCCAAAGCACATGCTCGTAGCATATCTTCGAGTATTTGGTTTACGGATGATAAGCGGTACTATATTTTAGTGCTGTCCCCAAGGCTTGATGGAGACGTGACTGATGTCTACTACACAACCTTCTTCTTGTAGACGTTGTTGGGCCTCCAAGTGCAGAGCTTTGTAGGACAGTAGCAAATTTCCCTCAAGGGGATGACCTAAGGTTTATCAATCCGTGGGAGGCGTAGGATGAAGATGGTCTCTCTCAAGCAACCCTGCAACCAAATAACAAAGAGTCTCTTGTGTCCCCAACACACCCAATACAATGGTAAATTGTATAGGTGCACTAGTTCGGCGAAGAGATGGTGATACAAGTGCAATATGGATGGTAGATATAGGTTTTTGTAAACTGAAAATATAAAAACAGCAAGGTAGAGAGTGGTAAAAGTGAGCGTAAACGGTATTGCAATGATAGGAAACAAGGCCTAGGGTTCATACTTTCACTAGTGCAAGTTCTCACAACAATAATAACATAATTGGATCATATAACTATCCCTCAACATGCAACAAAGAGTCACTCCAAAGTCACTAATAGCGGAGAATAAACGAAGAGATTATGGTAGGGTACAAAACCACCTCAAAGTTATTCTTTCCAATCAATCCGTTGGGCTATTCCTATAAGTGTCACAAACAGCCCTAGAGTTCGTACTAGAATAACACCTTAAGACACAAATCAACCAAAACCCTAATGTCACCTAGATACTCCAATGTCACCTCAAGTATCCCTGGGCATGATTATACGATATGCATCACACAATCTCAATTCATTTATTCAAACCAAGACATAGAACCTCAAAGAGTGCCCCAAAGTTTCTACCGGAGATTCACGACCAAAACGTGTGCCAACCCCTATGCATACGTTCCCAATGTCACAAAACCCGCAAGTTGATCACCAAAACATACATCAAGTGGATCAATAGAATAACCCATTGTCACCACGGTTATCCCATGCAAGACATACATCAAGTGTTCTCAAATCTTTAAAGACTCAATCTGATAACATAAATTCAAAGGGGAAACTCAATCCATTACAAGAGAGAAGAGGGGGAGAAGAAACATAAGATCCAACTATAATAGCAAAGCTCGCGATACATCAATGTCGCTGGGAAACGACACCTATGGGATCACAAGAATACCTACTACGGTTGCGGGGCGCGGGGTCGCGAGAAGAGCGGATCACATAGATAGCACACGGTTCCTTTATCCAGGTTCGGGCCGCGAGGATGCGTAAAACCCTACTCCTGCTTTGGTGGATTGTTTATCTGTGTTCTTTTAAAGGAAAGGGGTTGCCACAGTGGCACACAGGAGGTGGAAAGGGTACAGTAATGCGAGTTTATCCCTCACATTACATGACAAGGCGCATTTAATGCGCCTTGCTTAGGTGTCCTTGCTTTATCGGGGACGGGGGAGAGCCCTGTCTCGTCCGTCACCGCTCCCTCTTGCGTCGACACGCGCCCTGGCCAGCGGTGCCTGCGGTGCCATGTAGGCAGGTAGGCAGCTGAGGTGGCGCAGTGGTGGGTCTCCACGAAGATCTGTACGCCGCCACGCAGGTGCCTGCCCAACTGGTTGGGTCGGCAGCTGCATCCGAACGGCGATGGAGGTGCGACTGGTGCGGGCTTGATGGTGGCCCCACGGGCGTCCTTGGCAAGGGCCTTGCCGGGGCCCTGGCAAGGGTCTTGCCGCGGCGCCTGCTGTCATCCCCGGCAAGGCTCTTGTCTGGGGCCTTGTGGTCCTCCTTGGCTGGGATCCCGCGAAGGATCATCACCTTCTAAAGCATGTATCTGATCTTGAATGTCTTCACAAAGATCTGCATACCACCACGGGGATGTCTCCCGAATCCTTCCCCCATGGGGGCAGTGGACTCAAGGGTGACTTCGCTCCGTAGGTGTGGGGTGAGCTGCCATGGCAAAGGTCTTGCCGGGTTAGCTAAAGCTGCCCTCCGGCAAGGATTTCGCCGGGGGGGGGGTCTACTCTGTCCCCTTTGCTCTTTGTGGTCTTGGTCTTGGCGTCGTTCTGCTTTCCTGAGCTTCAGCCTTACCTTGGCTCACCTCCCTTGCCGTGCTCGGTGTGGCGGCGCCCGTGGCTCAGACTCCCCGTGCATAGTTATAGGGGTACAAAAAGTGTACCCCCCTTTTTGTACACCGACAGGAGCCCCCGGGCCTGGGCCACACATAAGCGCAACGCGTTGTTGGGCTAGGCCCAAAAACGGTGCGCGGGCAGGCGGGGCGGTTTTTACCGCGGTAAGTTTCTTCGCGCGCTGCGCTTCCCACGCGTCCCGCGTGTGGCGTGGTGTGGGGAGGCGTGCGTGACATGGGCGGCATGCGTGGGGCTGAGCCCTGCACGCATGCGTCACGTCGTAGTAAAGGGGGCGGTTCGCGCCTTCCCCATAAACGGAGGAAGGCGTGGAGGCGCGACCCATTTACTAAACGGGGCCGAGGCGTGGTCTTCAAGGCGTCCACTCCCCACGATCACGGGGTGGGGAGAGGTCGCCTCACCCGTCGCCTCGGTCCTGCACGCCTGCCATGTGGCTCTCATGCGCTTGGGGTGGCGAACGGTGGAGGCAGGAAACCGGGCCGCCGCGGTCTGGGGCAGCGGGTCGGTCCCAGTTCCCTGCGCCTTCCGCGTCTTGATTGGCTTAGCGGGGCGGCCGAGCCCCCTCCCCGTTCCTTTATAAAGAGCGGGAGGGTGGGATGGCGCCCCGCATTCTTTCATCTCGTCCTTCCTTCAGCTTCTGCTACCCCCTTCCTGTCGGCGTTCTGGGAACGGGGGTCCCCAGGCTTGCCTGCCTGCGGCCTGCGGCGTGGCTCAAATGGGGGCCCAGCGTGGCCCATCTTCATCAGCACAAGGCTGAAGACCCTCGCGAGGGGCCAATCCTCGCGAGGTGGACGACATGGCGCTTCCTCAAGCACGGCCCCCTTAGGCTGGCTCGCGAGGAGGCGAAGAGATCAAGGCGGGTACCTCACGATGTGCCCATGACGCAAGCCATGACGACGAAGGGTGCCAGGCGGGCGCCAGCCCGCGCAGCGTCTCCCTTTCCTCTTTGGTGCAAAGGGGGCAAGCGCAGGCGAGAGGATCAAGCAAAGGCACCCATTTTGGTGCAACGAGACCAAGACCAGTCCAACGTTGGGAAGGAGGTCACCATGGAGCCCAGGACGGCGTCACCACAGGGCCTTTGGCAGGCGAAGACCAACTTTAGTCAGGATAAGTGTACCAGATGTTACCCTTCAAATTGGCCAATTGTTGGCGCCCTTCTCGCTCAATATTTGGGAAGAGGCCCAGGGCCTTTGCCTATAAATAGGACTAGCCACCCCCAGGGTAGAGGCATCGAATCCGGCATCCCACAGAGAGAGAGAAGGGCGATCGAACTCCCCCTAGCAGTTCATACCCTAGCCAAGAACAGGCCCTCACGAGGCTGTTCTTCCTTGTACTGTTCTTCCTCATCAGCCCAAGAGGCAATCCACCCACCACAAACTAGAGTAGGGTATTACACCACAATGGTGGCCCGAACTAGTATAAACCCTATGTCTCTTGTGTTGTTCTTGTGGTAGTTAGATCCTTTCGAGACGGAGAGGTAGAGGGCACTACTCCGCGCGCACCCCAGAGTTCGAACCTTAAGGGTCTGCCGGAAGCCGTGATCCGACATTTGGCGCGCCAGGTAGGGGTGCGCCGGAGTCTGCCTTCCTCCGCTCCATCCTCCTCCGGCTGCCGCGTCCATGTACGGCGCCCATCGAGCTCGCGTCACGCCAGCGGCCCTCGCTGGTGGGCGTCCTCGCCGTCCCCCGTCGCCCGCCGTCAACACCACCGTCGGCCCAGCGGGAGGCGAGCAGCAAGCACCACCCCAGCGCCTGCCTATGCGACAGGGTGACCGCACCGCGACATCGACGCTTCCGGTCGTTGCGGCCCTCCTAGGTGGCTCGCAGGCGCCACCCACGAGCCGCCACGTCAAGTCGTTTGCCCGCTAGATCGGCGCCGTTCACGCGCGGCAGGGGGCTCCCCCGGACCGGGCGGCGCGCGAGGTTTGTCTGATCTTCGGCTCGGAGGACCACCCCGCTAACTTGGCCGGCTCGGGCGCGCTCCCCCTGTTGTGCACCCCCACCATCTGCCAGGTGGCCGTCACCAGAACCCTCGTCGATGGCGGCGCGGGCCTCAGCGTGCTCTCGGTCGAGACCTTCAACCTCCTCTGCATACCCCGGGAGCGGCTGCAACCCAGCTGATCCTTCTCGGGCGTCGGGGGTGGGTTGTCTGACTCCTTGGGACAGATCCGGCTCCCGGTAACCTTCGGCACCTACGACAACTTCTGCACGGAGATGGTCGACTTCGACATCGCCCCCATCGGCCTCCCTTACAACGCCATCCTCGGCTACCCGGCACTGGCTCAGTTCATGGCCGCCACGCACCCGGCGTACAACCTCATGAAGATGCCCGGGAGCAACGGTACCCTCACCGTGCACGGAGACACCGGGGACGCCCTGCGAGTACTCAAGCTCGCCTTCAAGACAGCGGCATCGGCACAGCCTGCCGATGCGGGGACCCCTGAGCCCAAGGGGGCTGCGCCTACCAAGAAGAAGCAGTTGTTCACCCAGGACAAGGCAGAAACCACGCAGATACCCATCGACGAGGACGGGTCCTTCAGCGCCACTTTCACCATTGGCGCCAACCTGGGGCCTGAGCAGGAGGAGGCCCTGGTCAAGTTCCTGCGTGCAAACAAGAAAGTGTTTGCTTGGGAGCCCGATCAGTTGGCAGGGATCCCCAGGGACGTAATCGAGCATCACCTCAACGTATGCCCAAATGTGCGCCCCGTGAAGCAGAAGGCCAGGCGACAGTCCGCAGAGAAGCAGGCCTTCATCGTCCAAGAGACCCGCGAGTTAGAAGCCGCTGGAGTCATTCGCGAGGTCCGGTGCCCAGATTGGTTGGCCAATCCTGTCGTTGTGCCCAAGAAAGGGGGGAAGGAACGCATGTGTGTCGACTTCACCAACCTCAACAAGGCATGCCCGCAAGATCCGTTCCCGCTCCCTCGCATCGACCAGATCGTCGATTCCACCGCCGAGTGCGACCTGCTGTGTTTTTTGGATGCCTTCTCCGCATATCACCAGATCAAGATGGCGATACAAGACGTTGAGAAGACCGCCTTCTTAACCTCGTGCGGGGTATACTGCTATACATGCATGCCATTCGGACTGCGTAACGCAGGGGCAACTTTTCAACGGCTGATGCATATCACCTTGGGCCCGCAGCTCGGGAAAAATGTTGAAGCATACGTTGATGACATTGTGGTGAAATCTCAAGAGGCCAGGACCCTGATACAAGACCTGGAGGAGACCTTCGCGAGCCTCGACGCAGTAAACCTGCGGCTCAACCCGGAGAAATGTGTGTTTGGCGTTCCCTCGGGCAAGCTTTTGGGATTCCTCGTATCTCACCGTGGCATCGAGGCCAACCCCGAGAAGGTCAAGGTGGTCGAGGACACGAGTCCGCCAAAGACCCTCATAGGAAGGAAGAAGCTCACGGGGCGTGTGACCGCGCTAGGGCGCTTCATCTCTACATTGGGGGAACGAGCGCTGCCTTTCTTTCAGCTGATGAAGAAAAATGGGCCCTTTGAATGGACTGAAGAGGCGGATAAGGCGTTTTGGGATCTCAAGAGGTACCTAACCAGTCCCCCAGTCATGGTGGCCCCGCGTCCTCAAGAGCCCCTGCTGCTCTACCTCGCTGCCACCCCCTACTCCGCCAGCGCAGCCTTGGTGGCGGTTAGGGAGGAGCGCCAGGTCAAGACCGCAGCGGCAGCCCGAGGCAAGGCAAAAACGGAACAAGGAAAGACCGAGGAAGCCAAAACCACAGATGAGGAGGTTGAACCACCGAAGAACGCACCAGAGACATGAGAGGCCGCACGCCCGGATGGTCCACCTCCCGAGGTCACGTTGTCCTGTGAGGTGCCCTCACCTCCCGAGGGCGCCGCGACCCAAGATGCTCTCAGCCTTGTTGAGCACCCAGTCTACTTCGTTAGCACGGTGCTACGGGACGCGAGGGCACGATACCCGATGTCTCAGAAGCTCCTCCTCGTGCTACTAGTGTCCTCGCGCAAGCTGCGTCACTACTTCCAAGCTCACCCGATCAAGGTCATCTCATCGTACCCCCTGGAGAGGGTGCTCAGGAGCCCTAACTCAGCCGGAAGGGTCGCTGGATGGAACATAGAGTTGCAGGCATTTCAGCTCGAGTTCAGCACAACTAGGGTCATCAAAGGAGCCGCATTGGCGGATTTCATGGCGGAATGGACATAGGCGCCAGGCCTCAAGGACAACGAGGATCGTTCCCTCTCCGCAGGGAGCGAGGCGCCAGAAGGCTGGGTCATGTACTTCAACGGGGCATTCTCCAGGCACGGCGCGGGGGCCGGTGCTGTGCTGATATCACCCACTCAGGATAAGCTTTACTATGCAGTACAACTCTGTTTCCAGCAAGGAGAAAAGGTCTCCAACAACATAGCAGAATATGAGGGACTGATAGCCGGGTTGAAGGCCGCAGCAGCCCTGGGAGTGAAGCGCCTCACCGTCAAAGGCGACTCGCAGCTCCTAGTCAACTTCTCCAATAAGGTGTACGAGTCGAAGGACGAGCATATGAAGGCCTACCTGGCGGAGGTCCGCAGGATTGAAAAGCAGTTCTGGGGGCTGGAGCTGAAGCACGTGCCCCGTGGCACGAACCAGGAAGCTGACGACATAGCCGGACGGGTGTCCAGGCAGCTGCCGTAGGAGCCCTGCGTCTTCGAAGAGCGGCTCTTCAAGCCTTCAGCGCAGCCAATGCTATCAAGCACGGCTCAGCCTCGCGAGGAGCTCCCTCAGCCGCCAGCCTCGGGAGCCCCGGCCTGCGGACCGCCCTCAGGAGCACGCTTGCTCCTGACAATGGAACCTCAGGAGGAATGCTGGATCACAGAGCTCCGGAATTACCTGACACATGGGGCCCTACCAGAGAAGGAGGAGGAAGCAGAACGTGTGGCGCGGCAGGCCACAGCATACTGCATCAGAGACGGAGAACTCTACCAAAAGCGACCCAATGACGTATCTCTGCGCTGCATCTCCAGGGAGCAAGGAAGGGAACTACTGGGGTACATACACGGCGGAGACTGTGGACACCACTCATCATCACGGACCCTCGTCGACAAAGCATTCCGTAGTGGGTTCTATTGGCCCACCGCGCTCAACGACGCAATCGAATTAGTAAAGGCTTGTGAGGCCTGCCAGTTCCATTCCAAGCAGATCCATCAACTAGTGGGGAGCCTGCAGACTATACCCCTTTCGTGGCCATTCGCAGTTTGGGGGTTGGATATTTTGGGCCCGTTCCCTCGGGCGCCAGGGGGCTACCGTTACCTCTACGTCGCCATTGACAAGTTCACCAAGTGGGCAGAGGTGGAGGTTGTCCGTACCATCCCCGCGGGCTCCACGGTCAAGTTCATCAGGGGTATCGTGACCCGGTTCGGGGTGTCGAACCGCATCATCACAGACAACGGTTCGCAGTTCACCAGTAATCTCTTCAAAACATACTGTGCTAACCTTGGAATGCAGATATGCTACGCTTCGGTGGCACACCCGCGAAGCAATGGGCAAGCCGAGCGAGCCAACGCGGAGGTCCTGAGAGGCCTCAAGACCAGAACGTTCAAGAAGAAGTTGGAGGCCTGCGGCAGGGGTTGGTACGACGAGCTCCAATCCGTGCTGTGGTCCATCCGCACAACCGCGACCAAACTAACCGGGGAAACCCCGTTCTTCCTGGTCTATGGAGCCGAAGCAGTCCTTCCTCACGAGGTCAGGCGTCGCTCCACGCGGGTCCTGGCGTTCGACGAGGCGCAGCAGGACGCCATGCGGGGGATGGACCTCGTGCTGGGGGAGGAACACCGCCGGGAAGCCGCGCTGCGAGCGGCAAGGTACCAGTAGGCGCTACGACGATATCACTGCCGCAACATCCTCCCCAGGACCCTCGAGGTAGGAGACATCGTACTCAGGCGGGTCCTCTCCAGGGAAGGGCTGCACAAGCTCTCTCCCATGTGGGAGGGCCTGTTCAAGGTTGTTCATGTTTCCAGGCCTGGCTCCGTGCGCTTGGAAACTCAAGAGGGGGAGCCGATCCAGAACGCGTGGAACATCCAGCACCTCCGGAGGTTCTACCCCTAAAAGGCCCAGAGCCTGTGAAGAAGGCGAACGCCTGTGAAGATCGTCTCTTTTTGGAAAAGGCCCATAGCCTGTGAAGAAGGCGAACGCCTGTGAAGATCGTCTCTTTTTGGAAAAGGCCCAGAGCCTGTGAAGAAGGCGAACGCCTGTGAAGATCGTCTCTTTTCGGAAAAGGCCCAAGGCCTGTGAAGAAGGCGAACGCCTGTGAAGATCGTCTCTTTTTGGAAAAGGCCCTGAGCCTGTGAAGATCGTATCTTTTTGGAAAAGGCCCAGAGCCTGTGAAGAAGGTGAATGCCTGTGAAGCTTATTACCTCTAAGGGAAAAGGCCCAGAGCCTGTGAAGAAGGCGAATGCCTATGAAGCTTATTACCTCTAAGGAGAAAGGCCCGGAGCCTGTGAAGAAGGCCAATGCCTGTGAAGCTCGCCGCCCCGTGACACTCTCACATAATAATGAGTGGGGCTGTACATGCCCCGGAGTCTCAGGAGCGCCGGCCTCAGGCCCTGGGGCTCCCTCCCACGCCCAGTGGCAGCACTTAGCTCCGCGCTGGTGAGAAGACGTCGAAGACTAGACTAGGTGCCGGACGTGGCTTTTTCATTTGCTTTCCGCATTTGACGTGTTTTACTTGCATCTGAAGTCTTATCGAAACTATCACCATTGTTGATTTGTGGTTTGTCGATTTTCGCTCCTCGTTTTGATTTTCTCTCATGAAAGCCCTTGCAAGGGATGGGACTCGAACGCCCTCGCGAGCGTTTCTGCTCTAGCCGCTTAAAGGTTTCACGGCCCGGGCTCTCTACAGGAGCACCCCTCTGGTCCGTGCCCCTCGGGCACCGCGACATGCACACAGGGCCTGGGTCGGTCGCCCCCCGGCTGGGGCCGCAAACTACCTACGCGAGGGCAAATAGTTGAGAAGCGCAACAACAAAATCAAGGTAATGGCTACAACAGCAATGATTCTCAACACGCCCCCACAGGGCTCCATGCAGCTGTCTTGTCTTACATAGGAAGCAAAAGGAAAAGGAAAGGGTGAGCCCGGCGCGGCTCGCCTCACATCGCCCTGCTGAGGCAACACCGGATGCCTCCGGAGCTCAGGCGGACTCCCTCTCGCGCTTCACCAGGGCGCGGCGACGGGCGGATGAACAGCCACCCCCCAAGCAAGCGCGGCGGCGAGGGGGCTAGTTGCGGCCACCGCTGGAGGAGCCGCCCGAAGAAGAGTTGGTGGAGCTTGGGGAGCATCGGGCACCGCCATCAGAGTGGGCGCTGTCTCCTCCATCGTCGTCGGAGCGAGGCCCCTGGCCACGGTTGTCGTCCTCGGGGCAGCATCCTGCGCGGCAACCATCTTCCCCAAACACCCTCACGTAGATGGTGCCGTCACCGTCGAACTTGAAGTGCAGGGTGCACCGCTGGCCCAGGCCGCGCGCGCGGGCAAATGTTTGCCAGCCGCGAGTCAGGGCCCCATTCCCAGAAGGGGAGACCTCGAGCGAAACCCAGGAGGCCCTACTGCAGCAACCGTCAGCCTGAAGCCAGAAGCCGCATCGGGCGCTGGCCGGCAGCTCGCTGATGAAGAAGCAAGGGAGCTGGAGCCAGGTGTTGGTCGGGTCCGCCAACCACACGACGAACTCCGGCAGCACCTCCGCCGAGCGAAAGCACGGCCTGGGGGCCGCGCAGCCACAGCCTGCCTCCCCTTGGCAGCCGAGCGCTCACCACCACGTGGAGAACCACCCCTGTGCCCACGGGGAGCCACAACGGGGACCGCGGGATGCTTGCGGGGACGACCCCGACCGCGCTTGGCCGGAGGGGAGTCGGGCCCCGCCCGACTAGCCTTCCCCTTCTCCGTGGCTGAGAACCTCTTCGGAGCCATGCGAGCGGCGGCGGCGAAGGAGAGGAAGAAGAAGAGAAGCGGGAAGGGGTGGACTGGCGGAGCTTGTGCGGCCTCGCACTTATAGCCGGAAGAGGCCAACCGTTGAGCACCACGATCGCAGGTAATAATGACCCGTATCTACGCATGCAGGGACTAGTGAAGTCACGCAGTTGCCAAGGCGTCGTGGGGAAGCGGAGACGCCCACGTCCTGTCAAACCGCCACGCGGCACCCAAGGCCGCAGGCTGTTAGGGACCGCGGCGCTTCGCCCTTGCCCTTTCGCCTCTCGGCACGGCCAAGTCCATGCGCGCCTTGGGCCCGGGGGCTACTGTCGGCGTTCTGGGAACGGGGGTCCCCAGACTTGCCTGCCTGCGGCCTGCGGCGTGGCTCAAATGGGGGCCCAGCGTGACCCATCTTCATCAGCACAAGGCTCAAGACCCTCGCGAGGGGGCAAGCCTCGCGAGGCGGACGACATGGCGCTTCCTCAAGGACGGCCTCCTTAGGCTGGCTCGCGAGGAGGCGGAGAGATCAAGGCGGGTACCTCACGAGGTGCCCATGACGACTAAGGGTGCCAGGCGGGCGCCAGCCCGCGCAGCGTCTCCCTTTCCTCTTTGGTGCAAAGGGGGCAAGCGCAGGCAAGAGGATCAAGCAAAGGCACCCATTTCGGTGCAACGAGACCAAGACTAGTCTAACGGTGGGAAGGAGGTCACCATGGAGCCTAGGACGGCGTCACCACAGGGCCTTTGGCAGGCGAAGACCAACTTTAGTCAGGATAAGTGTACCAGATGTTCCCCTTCAAATTGGCCAATTGTTGGCGCCCATCCCGCTCAATATTTGGGAAGAGGCCCAGGGCCTTTGCCTATAAATAGGACTAGCCACCCCGAGGGTAGAGGCATCGAATCCGGCATCCCACAGAGAGAGAGAAGGGCGATCGAACTCCCCCTAGCAGTTCATCCCCTAGCCAAGAACAGGCCCTCACGAGGCTGTTTGTCCTTGTACTGTTGTTCCTCATCAGCCCAAGAGGCAATCCACCCACCACAAACTAGAGTAGGGTATTACACCACAATGGTGGCCCGAACTAGTATAAACCATGTGTCTCTTGTGTTGTTCTTGTGGTAGTTAGATCCTTTCGAGACGGAGAGGTAGAGGGCACGATCTCCGCACGCACCCCAGAGTTCGAACCTTAAGGGTCTGCCGGAACTCGTGATCCGACACTTCCATCCGCCATGGAGAGAGGGAATCTTGGTCCTTCAACGGTGGCGGCGAGGGTCGCCGCTCGACAACGCATCCCTCCTTCTCCCGCACCTGCGGTGGCAGCGCCAGCCGCGAGGGGAAGGGGGAGGGGCGAGGCCGTGGGCGAGGCCGAGGCGCTCGGGGTAGAGGAGGACGGGGCGGCTCGCCGGCCTCGCCTCCGCCAGCGGTTCCTCCTCCCATGGAGGGACACGCTGGGGATGAACCTTGCGAGTTCTTCGTCAGGCTGCGCCGGCCGCCTCGCCGTCGCCTTCGTCTCCCGAGTCCATTCGCGCGGGAGATGGAGCTGGATCCGCCAGAGTCATTGCGGCTGCACATGAGGGGCTGTGGGATCGGCGGCATGCGGGTCCGCTTCGACTTCCTCGCTCCTCAAGTAATGTATCTTCGCCGGGGATGGAAGACATTTGCTTATATCCACCGCATGGCGGAGGGGTTCACTCCCCATTTTAATCAGATGGAGGGCGGCCTTCTCTCCATCAAGGTCTTCGGCGATTTTGGAACTCGCCTGAAGTGCTGCGTGGAGAGCTCCTCCGACGATGAAGATTCCTCCTCAGGGGAGAGTGACGAGGAGGACAGCGACAACGGCGGCGAGGGTGGTAGGCGACATGATGATGGGTCCGACCAGGTGTTGGTCCCGTTGTCCTGGGGCGATGTTGGTAGCAGCAGCATTTGCACCGAGCCCCCACGAACTCCTCGTGGCTGTCTCCTTGGGTGGATGGCGTAGGAAGTGCGGGAGGGCGAAGAAGGCGGACGGTGGGCCGTCGGCTCGGAGTACGCGGGCATCAACGCCTTCGTCGCGTGTTGCCGGCCTTGCCGCCTCGTCTTCCAGCTCTTCTACCGTCATCATCATCACCAGCTTCCCGTGGAGGTGGCCGCCGGGATGTTTTCCTGGTGCCTTCTGCCGCTCGTACCTCGCCTAGGCGCTCCTTTTGTCCTTTTCGCCTCCTTGAGCTGCCTCCTAAGGAGAGGGACAAGAAAGGGATTACGAGCAACTTATCTCTTTTTAGTTTATAAGCCTTTGGGTCTTGGCTGAATTTAAAACTTGTAATCCCATCATTCATGTTTTTCATTCCCTATGGACTGTACCTGAGTGGAATGTTTTTAATGAAAAAGGGATGCTTTCCGGGTCATTTGTTTGCAGGCAGAACCCACGTTAAATCCTTGATATCTCTAAGATAAACATTTCCTTGCCCGGCAGCAGGCCTTGCCGTCTTCCCACGTTGCTCGACCTTTCTCACGCTTTTGGCGGATGGAGGGATGAGGTGGGTTCAGGCTCCTCGTTTCATCCTTTCGCTGTCGCGACTACGACTAAACCTGGCCACAGGAATGAGCCCTAGGGCCTAGAGTTAGGGGAGCACGATAGCTTTAGGGAAAACGAGGTTTCACATACCTCAGTCCATAAGGGAATGCATGACAAGGGATGAAGAACTTATCTGAAGCTGTAGCCCCCGGCAACTTTGGTTCGCCATGGGTGAATCTTTGCTCTTGCAGCCCCCAGCAATACTGGCTTGCCGGGGTCTAGATGCTGGTCTGCCCTCCTTCTCTTTTTCGTCCTCAAGTGATCCGGCAAGGATATCTGTGAGTCCTGCGAACCAAAGAAGACGAAAGAACGGCAAAGGGACGCACACTCGACCTCTAAGCTTGGGGTTAGTCGCCGCTAAGCACTATCAACCCTAACCAAGGACGAGACTCGACCTAGCATGCATGCTATAACTTAGGGCGCCAACGCTTCATTTATTTATGCTCAGGGTCTGCGCATGGCTTTGTACAAAGGGTTACATGCATCATCGACAATGCTTGTACAAAAGGTGGCTTGCCGGGGGGCCCGGCAAGCCGCGCCTCACGGGTAAAACTTGCGAAGATGCTCAATGTTCCAGGAGTTACTCACCGGAACGACATCTTTGGTCTCCAGGCAGACTGCGCCGGGCCTGGTAACTCGTATTACCCGATAAGGGCCTTCCCACTTTGGCGTCAACTTGTTGGAATTCTTGGCTGATTGAACGCGCCAAAGGACAAGGTTGCCTTCCTGAAGGCTTCGGGCATGAACCTTGCGGCTATGGTAGCGGCGCAAGGCATGCTGGTAGCATGCTACTCTCACAGCCGCCCGAAGACGATCTTCCTCAAGGAGCATTGCGTCATCTTGCCGCAGTTGCTCTTGCTCAAGCTCATCATAAGCGAGCACTCGAGGTGACACGTGTATGAGTTCAGTGGGGAGAACTGCTTCTGCCCCGTATACTAGGGCAAAGGGTGTCTGGCCGGTGGCTCGATTTGGCGTCATTCTCATCGACCAAAGAACCGTCGGCAACTCATCAATCCAGCGCCTTCCGCTCTTGTGTAGCCTGTCAAAGGTCTTTGTCCTTAAGGCCCGCAGTACTTCAGCATTTGCCCTCTCAGCTTGACCGTTGCTTCGTGGGTGGGCAACGGAAGCGAAACAGACTTGGCTGCCGAGGTCTTGAGTATATTGCATGAAGGTGCGGCTTGTGAACTATGTGCCATTGTTGGTGATGACCCTGTTGGGTACACCAAAACGGCACACTAGCCCCTTGAAGAACTTTGTGAACTTGTCGATTGCAACGTACAAGTACTCAAAGCCCCCGACAGCATGAGGGAAAGGGCCCAGTATGTCGAGCCCCCAGACAGAGAAGGGCCAGGAGAGAGGAATGGTTTGAAGGGCTTGAGCTGGATGATGAAGCTTCTTTGAATGGAGCTGACACGCTTCACACCTGGTGTCTAGTGTCGTCGCATCCTGGAGAGCGGTGGGCCAGAAGAAGCCTTGCCGGAATACCTTGCCGGCAAGGGCCCTTGACCCGATGTGGGATCCACATAAGCCTCCGTGTATCTCCGCCAACAGCTCCAGTCCTTCCTATTGAGGGATACACTTCAATTTCACACCGTTCGGCCTCTTCTTGTACAGGACGTCATCGACAAACTGGTACATGGTAGAGCGATGGGCTACTTTTTCCGCTTCTTCCTGCTCCTCAGGAAGTTCCCCTGTTTGGAGGAATCGGACGGTATGCTGTGCCCACGCTGGAGCCTGGGGCTCGACGGAGAGGACTAAAGGCATTTCCTCCGCTATAGGAGCAGCTGTCTCGACGACAAGAGCTTGACGCTCCGCCGGAGCTAGCCGTCCTGTGGCGGGCTCAGCGTCCCCGGCAACATCCTTGCCGGCGGCTCCGGGGTGCTCAGCGGGAAAGTACTTGCCGGGCCCTGATTTCCTCCTCTTGTTCTGGTCTGTTGATGGATCAACGGATGGTTGAGTTAGCTGAAGCACAAAGGTACCTGGTTCCACAGGTAGCTTGAGGGCAGCGCGTTTTGACAGGTAATCGGTGATATCGTTCTCCGCTCGGGAAACGTATTCAGCCTGTATACCGTCAAAACGCTCTTCCATCTTTCTCACTTCATCAACGTAGGCCTTCATCAACGGGCTCTGGTAATCCTTGTTGACTTGCTTGACGACAAGCTGCGAGTCGCCCCTGACGATAAGCTTCTTGATTCCGAGGTCAGCCGCGATCCTAAGACCGGCAAGCAGCCCTTCGTACTCTGTCGTATTGTTTGTTGACACCTCCCTGGGGAAGTGCATCTGGACCACGTACTTGAGGTGCTCTCCGGTGGGGGCGACAGGCAGTACGCCAGCCCCGACGCCTTGTAGGGAGAAAGATCCATCAAAGTACATGATCCAATTGCAACTTGCCTCCTAGCCGGGGAGAGCAGTCTCTTGGGCTTCTTCGTCAGGTGTTGCGGTCCACTCTGCAATGAACTCCGCCAGGACTCGGCTCTGAATTGTCGAAGTGCTTTCAAACTTGAGGCCAAAGCTGGACAGCTCCAGTGCCCATTCCACAATCCTCCCCGTTGCATCTGGTTGTGCAATATCCGTTGTAGAGGGAGGCGAGTGACGACAGTGATCTCGTGTGCCTGGAAGTAGTGATGCAGCTTCCTTGAGGCCATAAGAAGGCCGAAGAGCAGTTTTTGCACGGCGGAGTACCTTGATCTAGCCCCCTGCAGGAGGGAGCTAACAAAGTAGACCGGGTGCTGCATCATTTTCTTCTTCGGCGACACTTCGACTGGCTGTGTCGTCTCCGCATTGGTGCTGTCAAGCTCTATCGCTGCCATCACCTCGTCGTCAACCTCTCTCTGGGCCACTAGTGCGGCGCTGACCACCTGGTTCGTTGCCGCCAGGTATAGCCGCAACGGCTCCTGTGGGCTAGGCGCAACTAGTATTGGCGCGGAGGAGAGGTACTTCTTCAAATCTTCCAATGCTGCTTCGGCTTCTGGCGTCCACTCCATCGGGCCTGCCTTTTTCAGGATCTTGAAAAAGGGAAGGGCGCGCTCGTCGGACTTGGAAATGAATCTGCCCATGGCGGCAACGCAACCAGCAAGCCGACGTACATCCTTGATTCGCTTGGGTGCCTCAATCTGCTCTATAGCTTTGATCTTGTCCGGATTGGCCTCTATCCCACGTTGTGACACAAAGAACCCGAGAAGCTCGCCGGACGGGATGCCAAAGATGCACTTCTCAGGGTTCAGCTTGAGAGTGATCTTGCGCAGGTTAGCAAATGTCTCTTGCAAATCTGGTATGAGGGGTGCCTTGTCCTTGGTTTTGACCACTATGTCATCCATATAAGCCTCCATATTTCTATGGAGCTGGGGTTCAAAACCAATCTGGACCGCCCTTGCAAACGTCGAACCAGCACTCTTCAACCCGAAAGGCATCCGCATGAAACAATACGTACCACATGGGGTGATGAATGCTGTTTTCTCTTCGTCTTCTCTTGTCATGAAGATCTGGTGGTAGCCGGAGTAGGCATCTAGGAATGACAACAGATCACACCCAGCTGTGGAGTGAACAATTTGGTCGATGCGCAGCAACGGGAAGGGGTCTTTAGGACAAGCCTTATTGATATCTGTGTAATCAATACACAGCCTCCACTTCCCATTTTCCTTGCGCACTACGACCGGATTGGCCAACCACGTTGGGTGGAGCACTCCTCTTACCAAACCCGCTGCATCCAGCTTCCGGATCTCTTCTGTGATGAACTCTTGTCGTTCCAAAGCTTGCTTCCTGACCTTTTGTTTGATGGGCCGCGCATGATGACAGATAGCAAGGTGGTGCTCAATCACCTCCCTGGGAACGTCGGGGATGTTGGAAGCTTGCCATGCAAACACATCGACATTCGCCCATAGGAAGGTGACGAGCACGTCTTCCTATTTGTCGCCAAGGGTGGAGCTTATGGTGAAAGCTCCTCCCGTGCCGTCCTCATTGATAGAAACCTTCTTGGTTCCCGGCGGTATGGCCCTGGGCTTCTTGTTTCCGCCGGTGGAGCTCTCTGACACATCCTCGACGGTAGCGCTACACTCCGAAGAGGTGCGCTTGCCGGAGTGGGTGTTCGAGGTCCCACCGGTCTTCTTCTTCTTATTCCCTCCCGGGATCCCAGCGGCAGAAGCAAGTGCCCTAGTGGCGGCAGCTGCTGCAACTGCTTGCTGGTATAGTTGGCCAGCGCAAATCAGCGCATCTTTCTTATCGGAGGGGATGGTGATGATAGTCACAGGCCCTGGCATCTTCAGGGTGTTGTAGGCTGCCGGGGTTTTCTGGGCTCCCCGAGCACCTATGGGGACGGAGCCCCTTCTCGGTTCGGCGGGGGGCGGAGGTCGCGCGAAGAGCGGATCGAGGCGAGGCACGTGGGTTTTTTTTACCCAGCTTCGGAGCTCTCCGGAGAGATAACACTCCTACTACTGCTTTGTGGATTGTATTGAGTTCTTGCTCGGGAGCGTTGAGTGCTACAGTGCACCCAAGCAGTTAACGAGACCGAGCGTTCTTCTGTTTTCCTCGGAGAGATTGTTCTCCGAGGGCCGATCCCCCCCCTACGTTGTGCATGGGCCTCCTTTTATATGTTCAAGGGGTCTCCAACAGGTGGCAACGTAGGTAAGGGCAAAAGTGGAAATATGCCGTGGTAGGTACAACTACCTACACAGTGTATCATACCTAACCCTGTCGGCAGGGGACAAAGGCATTAAATGCCTATCTACGTCACCCAGACGGTGCAGAAAAGGGACCGTCAGGGGCGCCATCGCTCGCCACGATGGCGATCTTGTCAGCGCTGCATGCCACAGTGTACCCCTGGCTGCACAGCCTCCCGCCACGTACGCTGGGAAGGGTCCCGGAGCGACACGTAGGTGGGTGAGCTGGAGCGCGGGTACAGAGTGGTTGCCTGCCACGGCAAGTGCCTTGCCGCGGCCGTTGTCTTGCCGCGTCCGGGAACTTGTCGCTCGCCGAGTCCGGCCGGGACGCGTGGCGCGTGGCGGCAGGTTCTTTGAGATGCTCTGGCTGGGCTTCCCGGCAAGCTCCTTTTGCCGGGGTCTTGTGCCTCGAATGGCCTTCTCAGCAAGCTCCTCTTGCCGGGGACTTGTCTCCTTGGCTTAAAGACTTTGTTCTCGAATGGCTCCGAAGGAACCATAGAGAGCCTTGGTGATCACCTGGCGGGTCTTACCACGGGGTGCTACGACTGCCCGTGCACAAGTTCGGGATACTAGAGTACCCCTACCTTAGTACACCAACAGGAGCCCCCGGGCCTGGGCCACACATGGTGCCGAGCGCTGTTGGGCCAGGCCCAAAACAGGGCATGGGCACGCACGGCCTGGGTCACTTCGCACCTCGCTCCGCATCCACCACACCCTCCCCAAACGGCATGCGTCGATTACGGCATCGTGGGAGAGGGCGTGGGTGGTTTCTTTACTCGGAAAGGCGAAACGTCCGCCCCCTGGCGGTTCGTATCTTCCTCATAAACGGAGGGAGGCGTGGAGGTGTGGTCTTCGAGGCGTCCACCCCCCACGATCACGGGGTGGGGAGAGGTCGCCTCATCCGTCGCCTCAACTCTGCCCTCCTGCCATGCGGCCTCCATGCGTTTGGAGTGGCGAACGGTGGAGGCGGGAAACCGGGTCGTCACGGGTTGAGGCAGCGGGTCAGGCCCAGTTCCCTGCGCCTTCTGTGTCTCGATTGGCCGAGCAGGGCGGCCGAGCCCCCACCCCGCTCCTTATAAAGGAGCAGGATAGGGGGGACGGAAACCCGCATTCTCTCATCTCCTCCTTTCTTCAGCTTCTGCTCCCCTCTCTCTCATTCATCATGGAGAAAGGGAAACCTGGTCCTTCGACGGTGGCGACGAGGGTTGCCGCGAGGCTACGCGTCCCTCCTCCCCCCGCACCCGTGGTGGCAGAGCCAGCTGCAAGGGGAAGAGGGAGGGGACGAGGCCGCGGGCGAGGTCGAGGGCAAGGCCGAGGCGGTCGGGGAAGAGGTGGGCGAGGCAGTCCGCCGGCCTCGCCTCCGCCAGCAGATCCTCTCCCCGTGGCGGACCACATCGGGGACGACCCTTGCGAGTTCTTCATCAGGCTGCGTCGGCCGCCTCATCGTCGCCTTCGTCTCCCGACTCCGTTTGCGAGCGAGATGGAGTTGGATCCGCCCGAGACACTGAGGTTGCACATGAGGGGTTGTGGAATCAGCGGTACGCGAGTCCGCGTTGATTTCCCGGCCCCTAATGTGATGTATCTCGGTCGAGGGTGGAAGACGTTCACCCGCATCCACAGCTTGACAGCGGGGCTCACCCTCCATTTTAAGCTGATGGAGGGTGGTCTCCTCTCCGTCAAGGTCTTCGGGTGCTTCGGGCCTCGGGCACGATGCTGCGTGGAGAGCTCCTCCGATAGCGAAGGCTCCTCCTCGGGCGGGAGTGACGAGGAGGACAGCGACAGCGACGACAAGGGAGGTGGGCAGCGGGATGATGGGTCCGACTAGGTGTCGGGTGCCGCTCCGCGTGGCACCGGCGACCCCATCATCCGCGTCGCTGGGTCCTGGAGCTTCTCGGGGTCGTCTCCTTGGGCGGCTGGCGTAGGGAGGTTGCGGAAGAGGAAGAGGGCAGGCGGCAAGGCCGTCAACTCGGAGTACGAGGGCACGACGCCCTCGATAGCATGCTGACGTCCTGCTTCTTCGTCTTCGAGCTTTTGCCTCCGGTGCCGCCATCACCATGCCGCCGAGACGTTCTCTTGGTGTCTTCTGGCACCCGTAGCTCATCTAGGCACCCCTTTTGCCCTTTTTGCCTCCTTGACCTGCCTCCTGAAGAGAGGGACAAGAGAGGGATTACGGGCACCTTATCTCTTTTTAATTTGTAAGCCCTCGGGCCTTAGTTGCATTTAAAACTTGTAATCCCATTATTCATGTTCTTCATCCTCTTATGAACTGTACCTGAGTGGAATGCTTTTTAATGAAAAGGGGATGCTTGCCGGGTCACTTGTCTTGTGGGTGGAACCCACGTCAAGGAGCGAATCCTTTATATCTTTAAGATAGACACTTCCTTTCCCGGCAGCAGGCCCTGCCTTCATCCCACGTCGCTCGCCCTTTCTCACGCTTTTAGCGGAGGCAGGGAGGAGGCGGGGTCAGGCTCCTCGCTTCGTCCCTTAGCTGCCGCGACTACGACCAAATCTGGCCCCGGGAACGAGCTCGAGGGCCTAGAGTTAAGGGAGCACGGTAGCTTTTAGGAAGAAACAAGGTTTCGCATATCCCAGCCCATAAGAGAATGCATGATAAGGGATGAAAAACTTATCTGAGGTCGCAGCCCCCGGCAACTTCGGTTCGTCGTGGGCTAATCTTTGCACTTGCAGCCCCCGGCAACATTGGCGCGTCGGGGTCCGGGCGTTGGTCCGTCCGTCTTCTTCCTTTCGTCCTTAAGTGGTCCGGTCAGGGTGCACGAGTCTTGCGAACCAAGGGAAACGAAAGAACGACAAAAGGACGCACACTCGACCTCGAAGTTAGGGGTTAGCCGCTATCGAGCATTGTCAACCCTAACCAAGGACGAGACTCGACTCAGCATGCATGCTAAAACTCAAGGCGCCAGCGCTTTATCTTCGCTCAGGGTCTGCGCCTGGCTTTGTACAAAGGATTACATGCAACAGCGGCAAGACTTGTACAAAATGGTGGTTGCCGAACAGGGTCCGACAACCGCGCCTTACGGGTAAAACTTACGAAGATGCTCGATGTTCCAGGAGTTGCTCACCGGAAATCCATCCTCGGTCTCAAGGCGGACAGCGCCAGGCCTAGTGACTCGTTTCACCCGGTAAGGGCCTTCCCACTTCGGCGTCAACTTGTTGGAATTCTTGGCGGAATGAACGCGCCGAAGAACAAGGTCGCCTTCCTCCAGACTTCTGGCTTTAACTTTGCGGCTGTGGTAGCGGCGCAAAGCTTGCAGGTATCGAGCAACTCGTACAGCAGCCTGAAGACGGTCTTCCTCAAGGAGCAGCGCGTCATCTCGTCGCAGCTGCTCTTGCTCAAGCTCATCATAAGCGAGCACTTGAGGTGACCCGTATACGAGTTCCGTGGGGGTAACTGCCTCTGCTCCATAGACTAGAGCGAAAGGTGTCTAGCCAGTGGCTCGATTTGGCGTCGTCCTGATCGACCAAAGAACCACCGGCAGCTCCTCGATCCAGTTCTTCCGCACTTGTGCAGCCTGTCGAAAGTCCGGGTCTTGAGTCCACGCAGCACTTCAGCATTTGCCCTCTCTGCTTGACCGTTGCTCCTGGGGTGAGCAACAGAAGCGAAGCAGACCTTGGCGCCAAGGTCCTGGACGTACTGCATGAAGGTGCGACTCGTGAATTGTGTACCGTTGTCGGTGATGATCCTGTTAGGGATTCCGAAGCGGCAAACAATCGACCTAAAGAACTTGACTGCTGACTGTGCTGTCACCTTCCTCACTGGTTCCACTTCTGGCCACTTTGTGAACTTGTCGATTGCGACGTACAAGTACTCAAAGCCCCCGACTGCTCGGGGGAAAGGGCCGAGGATGTCGAGCCCCCAGACCGGAAATGGCCAGGATAAAGGGATCGTCTGGAGAGCTTGAGCTGGCTGGTGTATCTGCTTGGAATGGAACTGGCACGCTTCACACTTGGTTACTTGTGCAGCTGCATCCTGGAGGGCTGTCGGCCAAAAGAAGCCCTGCCAGAATGCTTTGCCGGCAAGCGCTCTTGCACCAATGTGGTGACCACAAATGCCTCAATGTACCTCTACCAACAGCTTCTGTCCATCTTCCCAGGGAATACACTTCAATTTCACTCCATTGAGTCTTCTTCTGTACAGTGCGTTGTCAATGAACTGGTACATACTAGACTGCCGGGCTACTCTTTCCGCTTCTTCTGGCTCTTCGGGAAGTTCTCCTGACTGGAGGAAACGGACGATCTGCTGTGCCCATGCTGGAGCCTGTGGCTCGACAACAAGGACTAAAGGCATATCTGCTGCTGCGGGAACATCCGCTTTTACGGCGAGAACCTGCGGTTCAGCCGGAGCTTGATGATCCCCGACAAGCTTGTCGGAGTGAAACTTGTCGGGAGCGTCTGCTTCAACGAAACAAACCCTGGGGCTTGTCGGGCAGACTGCTCCTCAGCACTCTTGGCGTTGATCTTGGGGACCTTCTTGGCGGCGGCTTCGGGAAGCTCTGCCGGAAGATAGTCACCAGAAATCAACTTCCTCTTCTTGCTTTGTCCAGTTGGTGGCGTCACGGATGGTTGAGTCAGCTTGACCACAAAGATCCCTGGTTCCACAGGTAACTTAAATGCCGCGCACTTTGATAGGCCGTCAGCGATGTTGTTCTGAGCTCTAGGAACATGTTCCATCTGTAGGCCGACAAAGCGCTCTTCCAGCTTCCTCACTTCATCAACGTAAGCTTCCATCAACGGACTCTGATAATCCTTGTTCACTTGGCGGACGACAAGCTATGAGTCACCCCTAACAATGAGCTTCTTGATCCCAAGGTCTGCCGCGATCCTGAGATCGGCGAGCAATCCTTCATACTCTGCAGTATTGTTTGTTGCTTGATCCTTGGGAAAGTGCATCTGGACCATGTACTTGAGGTGCTCTCCGGTGGGTGCGACAAGCAGCACGCCAGCACCGGCGCCTTGCAGCGAGAACGCACCATCAAAGTACATCAGCCACTCTTTGTTTGCTTCCTTGACGGGGAGGCTCGTCTCTGGGATTTCTTCGTCAGGTGTTGGCGTCCACTCTGCTATGAATTCTGCTTTGAATAGTTGAAGTGCTCTCAAACTTGAGGCCAAAGCTTGACAGTTCCAATGCCCACTCAACAATCCTGCCTGTTGCTTCTGGATTGTGTAGTATCCTCTTCAGCGGAAAGCGGGTGACAACTGTGATCTCATGTGCTTGGAAGTAATGGCGCAGCTTTCTCGAGGCCATAAGAAGACCGAAAAGCAACTTCTGCACACCAGAGTACCTTGACCTAGCCTCCTGCAGAAGGGAACTGACAAAGTAGACTGGGCGCTGCACCATTTTCTTCTTCTGTATCCCTTCGAACATCTGCGCAGATCCATCTTCGTCGGGACCAGAGCTCGTCGGGGAAGCCCCTTGCTTGTCGCTGGACGTGCTTGCCGCGGTTGCTGGCTCATCATCTGCCTCTCTCTCCGCTACTAACGCAGCACTAACCACTTGATTGGTTGCCGCCAGATATAGCAGCAACTTCTCTCGTGGTTTAGGTGCGACAAGTATTGGAGTGGAGGACAGGTATCTCTTCAAGTCCTGCAGCGCAGCCTCCGCTTCCGGAGTCCATTTCATTGGACCTTCCTTTTTCAAGATTTTGAAAAACGGCAGGGTGCGCTCAGCAGACTTAGAGATAAACCTGCTGAGAGCCGCCACGCAGCCCGCAAGCTTTCGTACATCCTTGACGCGCTTCGGTGCTTCGATCTGCTCAATGGCCTTGATCTTGTTGGGATTGGCTTCAATCCCCTGCTGAGACACAAAGAACCCGAGAAGCTTGCCGGAAGGGACTCCAAACACGCATTTCTCGGGGTTGAGCTTGAGGCTAATCTTGCGCAGATTTGCAAAAGTTTCTTCTAGATCTTGAATCAGAGTTGACTTGTCCCTGCTCTTGACCACTATATCATCCATGTAGGCTTCCACATTTCTATGTATTTGCGGATCAAAAGCAGTATGGACAACCCTTGCAAATGTTGAACCAGCATTCTTCAAACCGAAAGGCATTCGTACAAAACAGTACGTGCCACATGGAGTGATGAACGCGGTTTTCTCCTCATCCTCTTCTGCCATGAAGATCTGATGGTATCCTGAGTATGCATCAAGAAACGAAAGCAAGTCGCATTCGGCTATGGAGTCGACAATCTGGTCAATGCGCGGCAAGGGAAATGGGTCTTTGGGACAAGCTTTGTTGACATAGGTGAAGTCGATGCAAAGTCTCCATTTCCCGTTCGCCTTGCGCACGACTACAGGATTGGCCAACCACGTAGGATGCAGCACTCCTCTGACGAGGCCTGCTGCTTCCAACTTCTTGATCTCTTCGGCGATGAACTCTTGGCGCTCCACTGCTTGTTTCCGGACTCTCTGCTTGACGGGCCGCGCGTGAGGACAGACGGCAAGGTGGTGCTCGATTACTTTCCTGGGAACGCCGGGGATGTCAGACGGTTGCCACACAAACACATCGACATTCGCCCGCAGGAAAGCAACGAGCGCGCTTTCCTATTTAGGGTCGAGAGTGGCACTGATGGTGAAGGTACCACCAGTGCCGTCCTCCTTGGCGGACACCTTCTTGGTTGCTGGCGGAGCTGCCATCGTCTACTTACACTTGCGGGTGGAGCTCGATGGTGCGTCCTCGACGGTAGCGCAACACTCCGAAGAGGTGCGCTTGCCGGAGTGGGCATCAGAGCTCTTGCCGGACTTGGTCTTCTTCTTCCCCCCAGGAGCTTCAGCAGCGAGTGTCTCGCGATCCGCGGCGGCTGCTGCTTCCCGGTAGATCTTGTCGGCACAGATAAGAGCGTCTTTCTTGTCGCCATGTACAGAGATGACACTTATCGGGCCTGGCATCTTCAGCATGTTGTACGCGTAGTGAGAGGCCGCCATGAACTTGGCGACTGCTGGACGGCCGAGAATTCCATTGTAAGGCAATGGAAAATCGGGAACGTCGAAAGTGATCCTCTCAGTCCTGAAGTTGAACTTGCTGCCAAATGTCACCGGCAGCGTGATCTTCCCCTTCGGCTTGCTCCTTCCCGGGTTGATTCCTTGGAACGTGCCGGTCTCTTCGAGCTCGCTATCAGGGACTTGGAGTCTCCGGAGTACAGCGGAGGAGATCAGGTTCAAGACGGCCCCGCCATCACCTAGCATCTTAGTGACCTTGAGGTTGCGGATAGTTGGTGAGACCAACATCGGCAAACACCTGACAACAGTTGTGCGATCGGGGTGGTCCACAATATCAAAGATGATAGGCGTGCTGGACCATTTCAGAAGCTTGCATGACTCAACGGGTGGTTCTGCTGCATTGACTTCCCGCACCCACTGCTAGAGTTGGCGGTGTGAAGTATGCAGAGAAGCACCGCCGTCAACGCACAAAACTTCTGTGGCTTTCTAGAACTCCTGCTCGCTGGTCTTGGCGTCATCCATGTCTTCGTCGTCGTCGTCATCTTCATCCTTGTCGCGGCCGCGGGGAGGTCGGTCGCCTTGCCGCTGCTTGGTGTTGCCGCGGCGTCCCCCCCGGCCGATGTGCTTCGTACCGGATCCTCCAGCACCTCCTTGGGCCGTCTCCTTGTCGTGTCGCTCGTATTCGGCCTTTTGCAGCTCAACGAGCTGCTCGACCTTCTTGCAGCTCTGGAGGTCATGACCTTTGGTGCGGTGAATCTTGCAGTACTGCTTGTTGGTGCCATCCCGCTTGTCGGCGGCCGCCACAGCCTGGCAGTTGGCGCATGCGGCAACCTCCTTGCCGGAGCTACCAGTCTTGGCTGTCTTGGCACCACCTTCGTTGCCGGATTGCTCGACAACTAGCACATCTTTGCCTTTCCTCTTCCTGTTGTTCCGCCGCCGGTTTTTGCTTGTCGGGGCGGCATCATCGCTGTCAGATCCTCCGGTTCCTACGTTCTCTCCGGGGAGTTTCCTTCCTTCCTCAGCACGTGCGCATCTGTCGGTCAGGGCATACAGCTCGCTGACGTCTCTGATCTTGCACATCGCCATCTCCTCCCGCATCCTGCGGTTGCGCACGTTCTGGTGGAAAGCACTGATGACCGCGACAGGGTGGACGTCTGGGATGTTGCGTTGCACTTGGCTGAATCTCTGGATGTACTTACATAGAGGCTCCCCTTCCTTCTGGGCAAGCAGGTGAAGATCACTCTCCTGGCCATGAGGTTTGTGGCCGCCTATAAAGGTGCCGACAAACTGATGGCATAGGTCTGCCCAGGAAGATATGGAGTTTTCCGGCAAGTGCATGAGCCAGGACCTGACGTTGGCCTTGAGCACCAGAGGGAAGTAATTGGCGAGGATCTTGTCGTCCCGCCCCCCGGCAGCCTGCACCGCAATGGTGTAGATGCTGAGGAACTCCGACGGATGCAGCCTGCCGTCGTACTTCTCTGGTACGTCTGGCTTGAAATTCTTCGTGCTGGGCCACTGGACTTGCCGCAGTTCACGAGTAAACGCAGGGCAACCTACCGCGTACGGCAGGTCGCCTGGTTCCCCTGGCGCTTGCATGTCGACAGCGGGGCCAGCGCGTCGGTCTGATTAACGCCGCATTTCTCTCCGGCGCTCGATGCGGGTGCGAGCATCTTATTGCTGCCGTTCGTGAAGAACGTGGCGCTGATCACGACGAGTTCGCGGATCTGAGGAAGCAGTGGAGTCGCTGTCGTGGCGGACCCGGCGAGTCGGCGATCTTGGCCTTTGGGGTGGAGAGTGCACGGTGGTTGCACCCCCACCAGTTTTGTCGCCATCGGCTCGCACTTGGCTGGCCTGCCGCGGCCGCGATGTGGTCGCTGGCTGCGGAGTGTCGCCGTTGGCGAAGACGATCAGACTCTGAATGGTGGCCATCCAGTCGTCGATCTTGTCTGGCGCTGGAGGGAAGTCTATGAGCAGTTTAGCTCGCGCTAGAGCTTCTGCTGGGGTGGCGGGTAGCTGTGGTGAACGGTGCGAGGAGCGGGATATGCTCGGACTCCCAGCGATGTTAGAAGGAGCAGTATTCCATCCAGGCGACGGTGCCTTGCTCGCGCCAGCACGTTGGCATGCATGTTGGCCTTGAGCGTCCTGGGATCCGCTAGCTCGATTTGGGTCCAGCGAGCGTATGGTACCGTGAGTACCACGACGCTGTCGGTCCTGCGCCTCTTGAGATGGGCGCGGTGTGTCTACGGATGCCCGGTCATCGTGGGAGCCGACTACGCCGCCAACGGGCAGCGCGGTCTTGTCCTTGGACTTGTTGGCACCATGGGCTCCCTCATCGACGCCCGTTCTACCGCCGGCGTCCTCCCCACCGGCCGATTGCTGCGGCGGCGGTGGATTCGACGCGGACGGCGCAGCCGCCTCCGAAGCCTTCTTCTTCAGCGGCATGTCGATGAAGTCGATGAAGATTTAGCTCGCGTGAGCGCCGGATCAGGTTCACACAACCTCGACGCCCCCTACCTGGTGCGCCAGAGATGCCGGGGTTTTCTGGGCTCCCCGAGCACCTATGGGGACGGAGCCCCTTCTCGGTTCGACGGGGGCCGGAGGTCGCGCGAAGAGCGGATCGAGGCGAGGCACGCGGGGGTTTTTTACCCATCTTCGGAGCTCTCCGGAGAGATAACACTCCTCCTACTGCTTTGTGGATTGTATTGAGTTCTTGCTCGGGAGCGCTGAGTGCTACAGTGCACCCAAGCAGCTAACGAGACCGAGCGTTCTTCTGTTTTCCTCTGAGAGATCATTCTACGAGGGCCGATCCCCCCCCTACGTTGTGCATGGGCCTCCTTTTATATGTTCAAGGGGTCTCCAACAGGTGGCAACGTAGGTAAGGGCAAAAGTGGAAATATGCCGTGGTAGGTACAGCTACCTACACAGTGTATCATACCTAACCCTGTCGGCAGGGGACAAAGGCATTAAATGCCTATCTACGTCGCCCAGACGGTGCAGAAAAGGGACCGTCAGGGGCGCCATCGCTCGCCACGATGGCGATCTTGTCAGCGCTGCATGCCACAGTGTACCCCTGGCTGCACAGCCTCCCGCCACGTACGCTGGGAAGGGTCCCGGAGCGACACGTAGGTGGGTGAGCTGGAGCGCGGGTACAAAGTGGTTGCCCGCCGCGGCAAGTTCCTTGCCGTGGCCGTTGTCTTGCCGCGTCCGGGAACTTGTCACTCGCCGAGTCCGGCCGGGACGCGTGGCGCCTTGCGGCAGGTTCTTTGAGATGCTCTGGTTGGGCTTCCCGGCAAGCTCCTCTTGCCGGGGTCTTGTGCCTCGAATGGCCTTCTCGGCAAGCTCCTCTTGCCGGGGACTTGTCTCCTTGGCTTAAATACTTTGTTCTCAAATGGCTCCAAAGAAACCATAGAGAGCCTTGGTGATCACCTGGCGGGTCTTGCCGCGGGGTGCTGCGACTGCCCGTGCACAAGTTCGGGATACTAGAGTACCCCTACTTTAGTACACCGAAATAGGCGTAGTGTGACGCCGCCATGAACTTGGCCAGTGCTGGGCGGCCAAGGATCCCGTTGTAGCGCAAGGGGATCTTGGCAACATCAAACATGATCCTCTCCATCCTGCAGTTCAGATCGCTTCCAAAAGTCACGGGCAATGTGACCTTTCCCTTGGCTTGGCTTCTTCCCGGGTTGACCCCTTGAAACGTGCCCGTCTCTTCAAGGTCTCCATCAGGAATCTGCAGTTTCTCGTTCACGGCAGGCGAGATCAATTTCAGACTGGCCCCGCTATCGACTAGCCTCTTTGTCACCTTGAGGTTGCATATTGTTGGTGAAACCAACAACGGCAAACAGCGGACCGCAGTAGTGCGATCAGGGTGATCCTCACTGTCAAAAATGATAGGTGTGCTGGACCACTTCAGCGGCCTTTGGGCATCAAATGACGGCTCTGCCGCTGTAATCTCTCGCGCCCACTATTTAAGCCGGCGGTGAGAAGTATGCAGCAAGGCACCGCCGTCGACGCACATGGCCTCTGTAGCTTTCTGAAACTCTTGGTCGCCGGACTCGTCGTCCTCTTCGTGATCGTCGTCTTCTGGCTTTCTGTCACGGCCCTGGTCGGGCCTCTCCTGTTGTTTATCCTTGCCGCGACGGCCCGCCTGGCCGTCACGCTTCTTGCCGGACCCCTCAGCACCGTCTTGGACCTTCTCCTTGTCCCGCCTTTCATATTCAGCCCTCTGCTTCTCAGTGAGGAGCTCAACCTGTCGGCAGTCTTGGAGAGCATGGCCTTTGGTGCGATGGATCTTGCAGTACCGCTTGTCGGAGTTTCCTGACTTCTCGGCAGCCGCCAAGGCCCGGCAGGTGACACATCCAGCAATTTCCTTGCCGGGGTCGTCTGCCTTGGTTTTCTTGGTGGAGCCGGTGTCATCAGATCCCTCAACGGCAAGCATGACTTTTCCTTTGCGCTTCCTGTTGCGGCGCCGGCCTTTCTTTGCCGGGGCGGCAGTATCCTCATCTGAGGAGTCGGTTTCCATGCCTGCATCTTCGCCAGTGTACTTCCTTCCCTCTTCAGCTCGGGCACATCTGTCAGCAAGAACATAGATATCTCTACATCTTTCACCTTGTTCATTGCCAGCTCTTCACGCATCTTGCGGTTACGCACGTTCTGATGGAACGCGCTGATGATGGCGGCAGGGTGAACATCAGGGATATTGTACTGTATCCGGCTGAACCTCTGTATGTACTTGCAGAGAATCTCGCCTCCCTTTTGGGTAATGATGTGCAGGTCGCTCGCTTGGCCATGAGCTTGGTGGCCTCCAGTAATGGCGCCCACGAACTCATGGCACAAATCCGACCAGGAGGAATGGGAGTCTACCGGAAAGTGCATAAACCATGACATGGCGTTGGGTTTAAGAGCCAACAGAAAGTAATTCGCAAGCACCTTATCGTCACGGGCTCCGGCAGCTTGCATCGCGATGGTGTAGATGCTCAGGAACTCGGACGGGTGGGTCTTGCCGCTGTACTTTTCACCCACGTCAGGTTTGAAAGTGCGGTGAGTGGGCCACTAGAACTGCCGCATCTCACTGGTAAAAGCCGGACAGCCTACCTCATAAGGCAGGCCTCCAGGGCTCTCCGGTGCCGGGTGGTCCACAGCAGGCCCTGCTTGCCTGTCTGATTGGTGGCGCGCTCCGCGCCGGCGCTCGATAGTGGTTCGAGCGTCTTCATGTTCTCGTTCCCAAAGAACTTGGCGCTGGTCACAGTGGGGCCGCGGGTCGGACGATGCTATGGAGATTTCGTCGCCCGTAACATCACGATGGGCTGGCTTCCGCGGCACCGGGCGAGGAGGGGGCGAGTGCACCGTGGTCACGGCGCCGCCGGCTCTCCTGCCACTGGCGCTTGGGACTCCATCGGAGCATCGACCCGGGGGTTCCACCGGACCTGGTTCATCTTTGTTGGCCACCGCAACAAGGCTTCGGATAGTGGCTCTCCATTCGTCGAGTTTCCCCGTAGTGGGAGGAAAATCGAGGAGCAACTGCGCACGCTCCAGGGATTCTGCTGGCGTTGGTGGCAGCGAAACCTGCACGGATCGCGACGCGCTTCGACTTCTGACCATGTCAGAATGAGCTCTATCACGACCCCGCGGTCGCACGCCATCTTCACCAGCGCCTCGGCGAGCGGGCAGGTCTTCTACATCCCGGGAGTGGCGCTTGGGGCTCTTCCCGCGGCGATGCCCGGGGTCTTCGGTGTGATTATGCCGTTCGTCGCGCGCCGCTTGAGAGGAGCGCGCCGTCGGCGCCGGCGTGGGAGTCTAGGAAGCCCTCGCGTCGCCTTCGGGCGGGGAGGCAGCGATCTTGGAAGGCCCCGCACCACCCGCGGAGGGTCTGGCTCCGTCTTTGGATTTGGCGGCGTGCAGCCCATTACCAGGCGCACGAACATCGCCACCTCCCAAACTCCGGCTGCTGGGACGGTGTTGGTGTTCGCGAACGGCGCCCCGGGTCCTTTCCACGACCGGTCCGCTGCTCGCCCGCGTCGGGACGGGATTTCTGGCTTCCGACGGGCCAACCGCTGCCGTCATCTTCTTCTTGGGCGCCATGACGATGAAGGAGCGTCGAACTAACTGCTAAAGCCGATTCTCACAACTGCGCTGCCCCCTACCTGGCGCGCCAAAGATGTCGGTGGGAAACGACACCTATGGGATCACAACAATCCCTACTACGGTTGCGGGGCGTGGGGTCGCGAGAAGAGCAGATCAAATAGATAGCACACGGTTCCTTTATCCAGGTTCGGGCCGTGAGGATGCGTAAAACCCTACTCCTTCTTTGGTGGATTGTTTATCTGTGTTCTTGAGCTAGCAATGGGGCGTGAAGAGCTCTAAAAAGCCCGAATCCTCCTCCTGGTCGCCTCGGGCCTCCTTTTATAGGAAAGGGGTTGCCACAGTGGCACACAGGAGGTGGAAAGGGTACAGTAATGCGATTTTATCCCTCGCATTACATGACAAGGCGCATTTAATGCGCCTTGCTTAGGTGTCCTTGCTTTATCGGGGACGGGGGAGAGCCCTGTCTCGTCCGTCGTCGTTCCCTCTTGCGTCGACACTCGCCCTGGCCAGCGGTGCCTGCGGTGCCATGTAGGCAGGCAGGCAGCTGACGTGGCGCAGTGGTGGGTCTCCACGAAGATCTGTACGCCGCCACGCAGGTGCCTGCCCAACTGGTTGGGTCGGCAGCTGCATGCGAACGGCGGTGGAGGTGCCACTGGTGCGGGCCTTATGGTGGCCCCACGGGCGTCCTTGGCAAGGGCCTTGCCGGGGCCCCGACAAGGATCTTGCCGCGGCGCCTGCTGTCATCCCCGGCAAGGCTCTTGTCGAGGGCCTTGTGGTCCTCCTTGGCTGGGATCCCGCCAAGGATCATCAGCTTCTAAAGCGTGTATCTGATCTTGAATGTCTTCACAAAGATCTGCATGCCACCACGGGGATGTCTCCCGAATCCTTTCCCCATGGGGGCAGTGGACTCAAGGTTGACTTCGCTCCGTAGGTGTGGGGCGAGCTGCCACGGCAAGGGTCTTGTCGGGTTAGCTAAAGCTGCCCCCCAGCAAGGATCTCGCCGGGGGGGGGGGGGGTCTGCTCTGTCCCCTTTGCTCTTTGTGGTCTTGGTCTTGGCGTCATTCTGCTTTTCCTGAGCTTCAGCCTAACCTTGGCTCACCTCCCTTGCCGTGCTCGGTGTGGCGGCGCCCGTGGCTCAGACTGCCCATGCACAGTTATAGGGGTACAAAAAGTGTACCCCCCTTTTTGTACACCGACAATCAAGATCGTGCAAAATCAAGAACACGAGAGAGAGAGGTCAAACACATAGCTACTAGTACATACCCTCAGCCCCGAGGGTGAACTACTCCCTCCTCGTCATGGAGAGCGCCAGGATGATGAAGATGGCCACCGGTGAGGGTTCCCCCCTCCGGGAGGGTGCCGGAACAGGGTCCCGAGAGGTTTTTGGTGGCTAGAGAGGCTTGCGGCGGCGGAACTCCCGATCTAATCTCTGTTCTGGAATTTTTAGGTTACGTAGGTATATATGGGTGAAAGGAGTACGTGGCGGCGAGCATCACCGGAGTTGGCAGTTTTTGCGGTGGCGGCGAGCATCGCCGGAGTTGGCAGTTTCTGCGATGGCCACGCCACCCGTGGCGGCCAACAGAAGTCAGCGCCAGCTCGCAACGCCGTTCGGTGCCGCCCAACGATCCCCAGCTCTCCGCGTGGCTCATGCATACTAGCGCAACCCCGCTGCACCGTCGCAGTGGCCCGGCAAGCACAGGGCACGCTCTCTGCCACCGACGGGCCCACGCCGCCCCGTTCCGTCGAAACCCACCCCAAGCTCCTAATCCAAGTCCGTTTAGCGTTTGAATGGAACCAGTGGACCTCCACGTTGATGCCCAACCTCCTAAACTCCCCGACCAAGCACTGCACCGCCGTAATCCATCGCCGGAGATCCCCGTTCGCAGCCACCGCCTCGGATCTCCTATAAATGGGGGGCCCGAGCTCGCCCTCAAGAACACACCCTCACTACACCCCACAGACACCCCGCCAGGCCACTAGGAGGACCTCGAGGAGGTCTCCTCCCCCAACTCCGGCCGCCTCGTTCCGCCTCGGCCACCAACTAGATTCACTCCGGTGAGGCCATCCCCGACGCCCAAACCTCGTCAATAGCCTCCTCGAGCACCCAGTGAGCTAACCCAAGCGTCAATTTGGCCCCTCAGCTCTCCCTGACGAGATCCATCTCCACCCGAGCCACCGTCCGCCGGAGCAAGGGCCGCCGTTGACGTAGAGCTCACCGGCGACCACCACAACCACCCACCGACGTGGAAGGACGCACTGAACATAGAGGTACCACCCGATCCCCCTGCCTCGCCGTGGTTCGCCGCCGGCGACCACCGCAGCTCTCAGGCACCGACGAAATCTGCCGACCCGTTTGATTTTTCAAACCTGATGAGTGCGACCCGCCTGTCAGCCTCTCGTTTCTTTTAAACGAACCGTTTTTTGAAAACGTCTTCAGGCAGAATACGCCTCCCTTTGCAGTTGACGGGTTTCTGGCCGAAGCATTTTCTGTTTTTATAAGTTAGCCCCTGGAAACTTTCTGTTTCATTACAAATGAGTCCCTGGATTAAAACTCTTATATCTTTTAAACAGAAAATGATTTTTGATTGATTCTTTTTCTGTCATCTTTATTTTTCTGTCTAGTTTTGTATCATATTTATTTTAAAAATATTTGGAATATTTTTTTTGTGCACCTCACGGTATTTACGTTAGCACGTACGTTTCTTTATACCGTAGATACCGAAGGAGGTGACGGAACCGCGAACTTCACCGAGCTAGGCTCCGACTACTCTGAACTAGGCAAGCATGTTTGAACGTTTGATATGATGAGTGTCATTGGCATGTTTGCATTAAGTAGTTTCATGGCATGTTTATGAGCATACCGATAAATGTCATATTACATGCATAGTTGAGGCAAGTGAGTTTCGAAAATCCATAAGTTGTTGGATGTGGGTTTGCATGGCCATGTGTTGGCATGAGGATGGGTAAGATGGCAGTGTTGTAGCATGCCGGTCTTATACCAGACCTTTTTGACTTCAGTGTCAACCCGTATCGGTCCAGTTTCCTTCCATTTTTCCTTCCCGTACTACCACATGTTTTCCGCAAGGAATATGGCTTAGTAAGTTGTAAACCGTTTTCCTGGTACACACCAAAGGGAGAGGCCGTGATGATGGTTCCATGGCCCTGGATTAAAGCCAGTCATCCGGTCAAGGGGCATGGGTGTTTCCGGTTGGGACCGAGAGGGGGGCACCCCTTAGAGCGCACGTATATAAATTTGATCCCATGCTATTCGAGATTGTGATCTCCCCGTCTCAAAGTTTTTCTTGAACGCTGCCTAGGGTGATTCCTGGCATCGTGAGGTGGGATGGATGTGTACTGGTTAGATGTGTTTCTTCCTAAATACCGTAAACGGAACTAGTCCTTCGGGACTACGGAAATCCGTTGGCTGTGGGTAATTTTAGTACAAACTCTGCAGAGTCAAAAATTCCTTGAATCATCTTATCCATTATCTTATCCTGACAAGTGTCAGTTTTGGTGACAGAAACTCCGGTGAGCCACATGAGTGTTAAGTCCGGTAAAATGATTATTTTTGTGGATGGACTAACCCGTTTATTATCATGAGTTGAATATTTTCCTGTGAGCATTTTTCTTGAAAGGTAACAGATACAAATAATGAATTTAAGCCCTTTCTGCGATGTCGCTCAGACTTCCGACTGTGGCATACTTGTTATTTATTTTCAGTATAAGCCCTTTCTGCGATGTCGCTTAGACGTCCGACTGTGGCATTGTTATTACTTACTTCCAATATAAGCCCTTTCTGCGATGTCGCTTAGACGTCCGACTGTGGCATTTTTCTTATTTACTTTCAGAGCAAGCCCTTTCTGCGATGTCGCTTAGACGTCCGACTGTGGCTGTTTTGTTATTTACTTTCAATATAAGCCCTTTCTGCGATGTCGCCCCGATGTCCGACTGTGGCACGCATGTCTTTTATTTTCAGTTTAAGCCCTTTACATGGTGTCGCTCAGACGCCCGACTGCGGCATGATTTTACTTATTTGATCACCCTTCGAGGTGTCGCTTCAGACACCCGATCGGTTTTCAGTTATTTTTGTTGGGTTTTCAGGCGGACTACAGCCGACTCCCTTTTTATTTACCTTGTTTACTAAATTGAATGTGCATTGTTAACTTACTCATGTCGCATTCATGCATGCATTTGTTATATCTTATGTCCGAACTATCTTGCGAGTACTTTCAAAGTACTCACCTGGCTTGTTGATTTGGCCAGATGCTGACGAAGGCGATCTCATGGATGAAGAGTTCGATAGCGAGTCCGATGCCTAGAGGAGTCCCAGTCAGTCTCGTGCGACCCTGGATTTGGTCACTGTATTATATCTGCTTCCGCTACCCGAATAAATTTCATCGAGCCTCACTTCGACCCTCGATGAGATGCCAGTTTAGGAGTCGTGATATCCACTCTCCACTATGATATTCCACCACCACTTCATTCTCGAGTCAGTAGTATGCCACCACATCATTGTGACATATCCGCCATTATGTATAATTATTGGCGTGTTTGTAATAATTCGTTGAGCAGCCTTAGCTCGACCTTGTAATATATTTTATGCTACTGGCTTATTGTATAAAGAATTTTGTCTACCAGTAAGGAGGATTTTCCTCATACTGGACTCAAAAGATCGGTTTCTTAATAAACATTTTTATTGGAAAACCGGTCTTGACAAGCTTGGTACCAGAGCCAGGCTGACTGTAGGAATCCACTAGGTGCGATCGCTAACCGGTTATTAGCATAATAGAGCCAATTCATATTTTTGCAAATGTAGTCATTTTTTCTGACAGTCAGCATATATTTATGATCTGACCATTCAGAATTTTAGCCTACTTTTGTAGATGGCCGACAACAGCTGTGAGTCATAGACATTCGCCAACGTGCCCGATGGGTTCATCAAGCTTCTCTCCTTCATCGTTCAGGTCGCGATGGGGCCATCTGTGCGCCCAGTCTTCACACTCTACCAACACAAGGTCAACGACAGTCTGACCATGCACCAGGCCGCGGTGCAATTCAAGGGAGGGCGTGGTGAGTTACGCCGCTTCCGGTTCTTGGGAAGAGCCATGCCTACGGAGAGGCATGCTATGCAGATGGCAGCCCACGAGGCGATAGCTCGTCTCAGGGATGTCCTTCCCTCGATGAAGACTCGTCGTTACCGCTATCTTCCATGCCATGTGCCATACACCTGTCACTACGCGTTCTCTTGCCCCAGAGGAGAACGAGATGAGGCTTTTGAGATGCTTATTGAGTACCACCGTGCTCTGGAGGCAGCCTTCGACAACCTGGTAGACGACTTCATGGCTGCCTGCATGGACTCAGTCCATGGCTGTGCCGCCAACAGGAGGGAGCTCCTGCACACCGCACCGCCACTGACTTTTGTCTCGTCCTCAGCATCTTATGCACCTACCACTCTTGCTACTGCTCGTCGTCTACCTACCACCGAAGAGTTCAACCAAGTCATCGCGCCCACTCCAGCCCGCACTTCACCACCCTTCGCGCCCACTCCTGTTCGTGTTGTTCCGCCCCTGGCACCCACTCCATCGACTCGGCGCAGCACTACACGTCTGGAGCCTATTAGTGAGGATGAGGTCGAGTCCCCAGCCTCACTGCGCCTCACCCTTGGCAGGGCCAAGGAGATCGTCAACATCTCCGACTGAGTACGCTTAGCCGTCATGCGATGTACCGCTTTGTACGATATGTTTATATGTACATAGGTTGTGAGAAGTAGCTAATTTGCGCATCATGTAGGAACTGGGAGAAGTGCACTAGCCTAAATAACATGTCAGGAATATGTACGCATATCATGAGTGATATATTGTATAATTACCGCCTGCGTGTAATATGTAATGAGCAGTCCTTCTTCGTGCGCAATCGAGTTGTTTTCTTAAATAATCCTGGAGCTTTTAATTTAATTGCCATCCTTGTGCATTTATTGATTTTTGCGACTCTTTTCACTTTCTTATGGCTTTTACAAAATATATCCCCAGAGTGAGAAATGTCTCGTCCTTGGACGCGCTCCATGCCAACTCCGCCAGAGGAAAATTATGGCACTCAACCAGGCAACAATTTCACACAAGGACAGTCGAGTCAACAGGACAGTGAAACAACACTTTCCCAAATATGCCGCCTTTATGAGCAGAGTCAGCAACAACATCGGGAAATGATGAACCAAGTCATCAACATGGGAAATCACCATGGACAGTATCAGCAGCAATCCAAGTTATCTGAGCTACAGAAGACGCGTCCCCAAACATTTTCTCATACTGACAAACCTCTTGAGGCCGAGGACTGGCTTCGAGACATGGAGAGAAAATTAATTATTGCAAAATGTTCAGACCCCGAGAAAGTACTATATGCTCCGCACTATCTCACAGGAGCAGCTGCATCATGGTGGGAGAATTTCCTGCATATGCACCCCAACGAAAATGATATAACCTGGGAGGACTTCAAAGAAGGTTTTCGTGGGGCACACATCCCTAAGAGTATTATGAAAATCAAGAAGAGAGAGAGTTTGATGATCTCAAGCAAAGAACGATGACGGTGTCAGACTACAATGGTCAGCTTACCCTATTATCTCGCTACGCCAATGAAGAGCGTATGACTGAAAGCAAGAAGATGGAGAAATTCCTAGACGGTCTGGCGCCCACACTTAAATGCCAACTGGTTGTGCACACTTTTCTAGATTTTAAAATGCTAGTGGATAAGGCCATTACCTTGGAAAATGAGAGACGTAGCTTGGAAGATTTCCGCAAGCGAAAAAGGGACCAGACTACTCATGCGCGCAACCACCGAAGCAAGACAGATTTTCAGAAAGGTGGGACACACAAAGCCACGACAAACGTCTCACGCCCAATCAAGAATTTTCATGCAAGGGACAAGGAGTTCACATATCGCCCAGGCGTTACTTGCTACGCTTGTGGAGAGGAAGGGCACTATGCCAAGCAATGCCCCAAGCCAAAGGAACTCGACCCCGAAGCCGAACAACGGTGGCAATAATTCAGCACCCAAGCGAAACAATTTCAATCCCAACAACAACCACAGGAAGGGTCATCTAAACCACGTGACCAAAGAGGAGGCACAAAATGCCCCGGATATCGTACTCGGTACGTTTCCTGTCAACACAATACCTGCAACGGTTTTTCTTGATTCTGGAGCTTCTCACTCATTCATTTCGAAAAGTTTTGCTTTGCAAAATATTTTTTCGATGCTTCCCTTGGAAAAATCCATGATCATCAAGTCCCCTGGGATTCAGCAAGTTACTCAGAGTTACTGCCAAGGTGTGGTTATTGAGTTTGGAGGATTGAAGTTTCACGCCAATCTTATTGTATTGGAAAATAAAGGACTGGACGTCATCCTAGGGATGGACTGGTTAACCACCAACAAAGGTTTTATTGACTGCTTCAACCAGACAGTAATTCTCACCCACCACCACGGGAAGACAATAAGAGTTTCAGCCAAAGAGAGAAAAATATCCCGGCAACCGAGATTAAACAAGGTAGACATTTCTGAATTAAGCAAGGTTCTAGTAGTGTGTGAATTTCCAGACGTATTTCCCGAAGAACTACCAGGCATGCCACCAGACTGAGAGATAGAATTCAACATTGAGCTAGCACCCGGAACCACCCCCATATACAAGAAACCATACAGAATGGCACCATCCAAGTTGGTAGAATTGAAGAAGCAAATAAAGGAATTGTTGGACAAAGGATATATTCGAGCCACCTCCTCACCTTGTGGTTCACCAATTTTATTTGCCTAAAAGAAGGATGGAACACTGAGATTGTGTATAGACTATCGAGTACTTAACATGGTCACAATCAAGAACAAATACCCGATGCCACGAATAAATGATTTATTTGATCAGCTCACTCAGGCCAAGGTATTCTCAAAGATTGACTTAAGGTCGGGATACCATCAGTTAAAAGTACGAACAGAGGATATCCCCAAGACAGCCTTCACTTCCAGATACAGATTGTATGAGTTCATAGTAATGCCATTTGGACTAACGAACGCCCCCGCATATTTTGTTCACCTCATGATCAAAGTATTTATGAAGTTTATGGACAAGTTCGTTGTGGTATTCATCGACGATATCCTGATATACTCCAAGACACCAGAAGAGCACGCCGAACATCTCAGAATTATGCTAGGAGAACTCAGGAAACATCAATTATACGGCAAGTTCAGCAAGTGTGAATTTTGTCTAAGACAAGTAGGGTTTCTGGGCCACATATTGACCCAAGAAGGTATTGCCATAGACCCGGAAAAAGTCAAGGCCGTACTTGGCTAGAAACCACCAGCCAGCGTAACGGATGTACGAAGTTTCTTGGGAATGGCATGATACTATCGCAGATTTATTGAAGGATTCTCCACCATAGCCAAGACAATGACGCAATTACTCAAGAAAGACAAGAAGTTTGAATGGACAGAAGCTTGCGAGAAAAGTTTCCAAGAACTAAAAAGGAAATTAACGACAACACCGGTGTTAATTGTGCCAGACATACACAAGAATTTTGAAGTGTATTGTGACGCGTCCCAAAAGGGTCTCGGATGCGTGTTGATGCAAGAAGGCAAAGTTGTCGCATACGCTTCAAGGCAACTTAGCAAGCATGAGGAAAATTATCCCACTCATGACTTAGAATTGGCAGCAGTCATTCATGCACTCAAGGAATGGAACCATTTCTTACTTGGAAATCGTTGTGAAATATATACGAACCATAAAAGTCTCAAGTATATTCTCACACAGCCAGAACTCAATTTACGGCAACGACGCTGGTTGGAATTGGTAAAAGATTATGATGTGGGTATCCACTATCATCCAGGAAAAGCAAATGTAGTAGCAGATGCTCTTAGCCGGAACCCCAGCTCGGGCAACAACAGTCTGCAAGGCTTGAGACCTGAATTCCAACAAGAATTTACCAAACTCAACTTGATGATGGTCGCGGAAGGCGCCATAACAAATTTGGAAGTACAACCCAACCTTGTGGAGGGAATTAAAGAAGCTCAGCCTGGTCACCCCAGCATCGAAGGCATTAAAAGAAAAGTGAGTATGGGCAAGGCCTCGGAATTCGTCATAGACGATGAGGGAATATTATGGTACGGAGAAAGACTCTGCGTGCCAAATATAGAGGACTTTAAACAGCAAATTCTAGCTGAAGCCCACACCGCCCCATATTCTATCCACCCTGGAGGAACAAAAATGTATAAGGACATTCAGGAAAGATTTTGGTGGCACGGTATGAAGAGGGATATAGCCACCTTCATTGCATGTTGCGATTCTTATCAACGCATAAAAGCTGAGCATCAAAGACCCGCCGGACTACTGCAACCGAACAGAATACCTGAGTGGAAATGGGATGAAATAGGGATGGATTTCATTGTCGGACTACCTCGGTCACGACACGGGAATGATGCCATATGAGTCATCACCGACAGATTAACCAAGGTGGCACATTTCATTCCAGTAAAGACAACCCACACCACTCAAAAGCTTGCCAGGATTTACCTCTCCCGTATAATTTGTCTGCATGGAGTCCCGAAGACTATAACATCCGACAAAGGCACTCAGTTCATCTCGAGATTCTGGGATCATTTACAACAGGCTCTGGGAACTCAACTGGCCTTCAGTACAGCATACCATTCCCAGACTGATGGACAAACTGAACGTGTAAACCAAATATTAGAAGACATGCTGAGAGCATGTGTCCTCACCTATGGAACCAGTTGGGAAGAAAGCCTGCCATATGCCGAGTTCGCATACAACAACAGTTACCAGGCTAGCCTGCAAATGGCACCATTTGAAGCTCTGTACGGGCGGAGATGTCGTACCCCGCTAAATTGGTCAGAGACCGGAGACAGCCGCATCTTCAGCCCAGACATGCTCAAAGAAGCTGAGGAAAAGGTCAAGCTAATCAGGGACCGACTCAAGGCAGCTCAAAGTCGACAGAAGAGCTATTACGATCAGAGTCACCGTGAAGTCAGCTTTGAACCCGGTGATTATGTGTACCTACGAGTGTTCCCTATGAGAGGCCTGCAACGGTTCAAGGTTAAAGGAAAGCTAGCACCAAGATTCATCGGACCATTCTGTATAGTGGCACGAAGAGGCACTGTAGCCTACCAGCTAGAATTACCCGAAGAATTATCCGATGTCCACGACGTGTTCCACGTCTCGCAATTGAGAAAGTGCGTAAGCAACCCAGAGAAGCAAGTATCCCACGAGAACATCGACGTACAACCAGACCTCACCTATCGGGAACGTCCTGTAAGAATATTGGAGGAGTCTGAAAGGAGGACCCGACAGAAAACCATCAAGTTTTTCAGAGTTCAGTGGAGCAATCACACCAAAAGTGAAGCAACTTGGGAAAGAGAGGACTTTCTTCGGACGGAGCACCCAAACTTATTTGAGAATCAGCTGAAATCTCGGGGACGAGATTTTTCCTAAGGGGGTAGGTGTTGTGACACTCCAACATTTTTTATTTCATTTTCAACAAAAACTTTGTTGGTTTGGAGGAAGGTCACTTAAATCCTTTCGAAAACCTCTCTCTCAAAACTTTTCCCTGGCAAATATTTTATTTTATCTTTTTGCACCTTCTTCAACTCTGGTGTTTGGTTATTAAAAACCTTTTCTCTGATGGTTCCCTTCTCAAACATATTTTTGGAAATCATTTAATTTCTTTTAAAGGAAACCCTAGGAGTTTTGGGACTTCTCTCATTTTGAAACCACCCATGGTTTTACCATGCCTCATGTGGTAAAACCTCTCAAAAATCCCTTCTTCCTCCTTGGAGCAATCTAAATTCTCTGTTCCAACAAGTCCAAACAATTTTTGGATTTTATTTCATTTATTTTTCTTCCAAAAACAAATCTGTCAATTATTTTTAAGCCTAGGTGTCGTGGGTTTGTCACGGCAGATGTCCTAGCGAAAGGACTTAGTCGTGGAGCCATCGCAACGGGTTAACTCGAAGGGGTTAAAGCGGACACATGGACACAGAGGGTTTATACTAGTTCGGCCCCTTTGATGAAGGTAAAAGCCTACGTCTAGTTTGTGATGGAATTGATGGGGTTTCGATGACTAGGGAGCAAACAAGCTTCGCCTAGGTCTCGAGTTGTGATTGTCTCTCCTGAACCGCTATCGAGTCGTCCCCTTATATACACGGGTGACGCCCGTCGGTTCATAGAGTCCCAATCTCCGGTTCATACTCGTATCCGGGTTGGTCTCTCCTTATTCCTAACTTACAATACAAGTTCATATACATGCCGGTTTACGGCTACAAGTGCTGAACCGACTGTGGCCTTGGGCCGTTATCTAGCTTCTGGGCTTTAACACTTTTGGACTGCTGATGAAGTTAACCCGGCCCAAGTAGGCCGGTTTATGCCCAGTAGTAATATCCCCAACATTAGGCCCCAGATTGATTTGAACGGGTTCATGTCAATCCTTAGAGAAATCTTCACCTTCAACATCTTCTTGTAATTGCTGAACCGTCTTGACGTCATCTTCTCCAATTGCTGTTAAACCTGGGGTGACGTCATCTGTCATAAAGAAAATACCCAAAGATACCTCTTCACTTTAATAAGTCTTGCGAAAATTGAGGAGACAGCTTCGCTCTGTGGCCCCTGGTTTGTCGCGCCTGACACATGTCTTTTTGCTTTATAAATAGGACCAAAGGGTCATTTCTTTCTCCCTCTTCGTGCCTTCCCATCTTCGTCTTCCTCGCATCGCCAGCTCCAAAGCTCCGCCGCCGCCGTCGCTGCCAGCCTCAACCTTGGTCGCTGCATCAACTTGGGTGTACCAGAGAACTGCGGTGACCGTCCGCATCCTCCTCAACCCCAGTAAGTCCTCTTGTTCTTCTTAACCTAGATCTGTTCTAGGGTTTGCTGCTCTTGTGACATCCATTGACTGCTCCTGTTCATTATTGTCCCTCGTACAGATATGTAAACCTTGTGCTAAATACCACTTTTAGTTTCTCGTATCCACTTATAACTTTGCGTTCAAGTCCGTGGATCCCATCTGCTTTGTCTATCCGTTGATTCATTTCCTCCCTGTTTCAGAGCCTTTAAATATATTTTTTCTGTTTTTCTGAAGTTGCCTCAGATCCATTGCTACAACAGAATTTCTTTGAAACCTGTTTCTGTATACTTAGCCATTTTCGTGATCTCCCATCTTTCAATACTTAGATCAGGCTGTTTAACTTACCATAGGAAGATATAATAAACCGGTACATACCATTAGTCCCCTGATTGAACCGCCAGGATCCTTAGCCACGTACTGCCGCTTTGTGAACTCCGGTTTAACATTGGTCATACCAGCATATATCCTGTACCCAACACAATTTTAAACCAAAAACGCTTTGTTGTGTAGACTCCTCCATGGCTAAACAAGTGTATGAGTGCAACTGGGCTCCTTCTCGGGTTACAGACACGTAGCTGAACAACTTGGTCTTGACCGGCACTTTAAGCAATAAAAACACCATCCACTGGAGGGTCCCAGGCAAAAAGTGTCCTCCCACACCTCGAGAAGGAGAGGTTGTAGTCTTTGCGGATCACCTAGCCCGAGGTTTTAATCCGCCCGGTTCAAAATTCTACCGGGATGTCTTAGCCAACTTCCAGCTTCATCCACAAGATATTGGCCCCAATTCTGTCACCAATATATGCCATTTCCAAGTGCTCTACGAGGTGTTCTTTCGAGGGGAACCTACAGTGGAGCTGTTCCGAGATTGTTTCCATCTGAACCGCCGTACAAAATTTCCTGACGGTTCCAATATGGAGCTGGGCGGTGTGGCGATTCAAAAAAGGAAAGAGTTCACTTATCCTCATGCGAAACTGCACAGTCATCCTCAGGAGTGGAATAACACCTGGTTCTATTGCAAAGACACCTCCCCTGCTAATGAGAATCCCTTGCCTGGTTTTCGTCCGGAACGGCTTAGCAACACACACCCCTTTCCTCAGAGGCTGGCCGGCAAAGAGAGGATGAAGTACGCTCCCCAACTGTCCAAGCTCAGAGCCTTTATTGCCAACGGTTTAACAGGAGTTGATCTTGCCCGTTGCTGGATATCCTGGAGTATACTGCCCCTCAGCCAACGCTCCGGTTTGATGTGTGAATATACGGGCAGTGTTGACGATCCGCTGCGGCATGTAAACATTCAGCTTACTGATGAAGAAGTCACAGAAGCTGTGAAGAAAATTTTGAACGAACCGGAGCACGTCTGCGCCCGTACCGGCCTGCTTCCTTTCTGCTCCATCAACAAACCGCCAGTTGTAAGTCTGAATTTTCCCTTTCACTAGCTCTGATACTATTGTACTTGCTTAAAACTGATACCAATATCGGTTTGACGCAGGGCAATGATTCGTTTTGGAGCAAGAAGCTCCCACAAGAGAAGGCAGAAAAACCAACTCGGCCTAAGACAAAGGTCATTAAGAAGTCTGCCCACAAAAGGAAGACCACCGCATCTTCCGATCCGCCTGCTGACGACGATGTGGGTAATCCGGACCTTGAGGCAGAACTTGATTCCCTCGGTTTACTTTTTATGCACCTTATTGATGATAATATTTGTCAGGATGATGCCGAAGCTAGCCATGCTGATGATGCAGAGGTAATTACTCTTTCTTCCGATTCAAGTCCTCTGCCTTCACAAAAAATCCGTCAGGCAAACCGAAAAGTTAAATTTTCTCATCCTCTTGCTTACTTGGATCCCAACTTTCTTATGAAGACCCGACAGCATGAGGTGCGCCACACGACTCGGCACAGTGGCCAGGTAGTTACCTCCACCGGTTTACCGAACAATCCGGTTCAGAGACGTCGCTCAGAGGTCTCTGATTTGCTTGTCAGTATTTGTCCTAAAGCGGGCTGTTTTCGTCAACCGCTTAACCCATCGGACTCCGATTATCAGGTTACCTCCCACTCATCCTCTAGCAAGTCAACTGGCACCCAGCTGCCTCCACTAAAAACCGTGCTTGGGTAAACTTGCACTTATCATAAGGTTCCTGGTATTTTATCTTGCAACATAAACCGTTTTTAACTTTGCATACCCTTTCAGGGCTAAACCGAGGCCGAGCAAAAAAGCCCGCCTGGATAAAGCGGCTGGAGAAGAAACTGCTCCTGAACCGAGCGCCACCCCAAATGTTGAAGTGGTCATCCAGGAAGATGTGGCTAATGTCCCGCAAGTGCAGGATGAAGTTGTTACTGCTGAAGAAGGTTTTGTTAACGCCTCCGGTCCTGCTGACCAGCCTGCCAGGCCCATCCGGATTGAGAGATCCACCAGTCCCTCCAAACCTGCCGATAAATCGACTGCGCTAGTTCAAACCAGTGAGTCTAAGGATTATGAGGTCGTAATCATTGGCATTGGTCGTTCCGAGACAGGGAATCCCGTCGCTTTAGCCAAGCATACTACCAAAGAAGAATTTTCTGCCATGAGCAAAGGCAAATGGGATGTTGATCTGGCGACGTACGCTGCTCTGAACACCCAAGACCTTCACTCTGGTTATTTGAACCGGTTATATACTAGCCGTGATTATGAGGCTGGTTTGGTAAAGATGATGAAGGAAAAACTTGAGGTAATTTCCATGTGCTTGTTCCGGTATATTGCCAATATAGCCCCCAAGGGCCGGTTCAACTTATTATAGTTGAATCGGGTCTTGACATAAAACTTCAATGCTCCAAAGTTCACTGATGTAGCCCCCAAGGGTCGGTTCAACTTAATGTAGTTGAATCGAGACTTTCAATCTTCATACAATATCGTCAGAAAGAATATTGAACAAATAGCCATTAGCCCCCAAGTGCCAAGTTGAATATTTGTATTGAGCTTGGGACTTTGCAATCAGGCGACAGCTGTAGATCAAATAGGCATTAGCCCCCAAGTACAAAGTGCATAACTTGTTATGTGGTTGGTACTTCATTTTCTGCATCATTTGTTGAACCGTATAACTGTCTGAATGCAGGCTGAACTAAAGGCCAAAGAAAACCAAGTCGCCGATCTTCAGGAGAACTTGAAAACCCAACAAGCTGAAACCTCTAAGGCAAAGGAGGAGTTAACCAGCGCTTTAAGCATCATGGAACAGCTGAAGGAGGGTTTCATGAAGGAACGGGCTGATTGGGCCACAGAAAAGGCCACTTTAACCAAGAAGATTGAAGACGCTGAGGCTGCCCTTAAACCGGTAACAGATGAATTAACCAGCGTGAAGCGACAAGTGCATGCAATGACTGCCGCCATTTTTGGTAAACATCCTGTGACTTCTATGATAATCTTGATCCTCTTATAATAGGTCCGATTTTGTGACCCGCTCTATCATGTTGCAGGCACCCGCATTAGCCACTTGGGGTCGGATGTGCGAATGAAGCTGAAAGCTGCCTACACCTTAACCGAGCAACTGTACACTGGAGCGCAGCGGATTATCTCAACTGCGTCACATAATAATCCAGCACCCTCCTTGATTCAAGATACGCTGAAGAGATTGTCAATGCTTCCTGCTCAGATTGAGGAGCTAAAAAAGTCTACTGCTCGAACCAGAGCCATCAATGCCTTAATCCGGGCCAAAGCATGGGTGCCTGATTTCGATCCTGTTGAGGCAGCTCAAGGCTATCCCAGTTTGAAGGAAGATGGGTCAGAATTCAACGAAGAGGATCTAAGAGCGATAAACCGGGCAGTGCGCCCTCTGGCCTGCCAATTGGCAGAAGAAGCTGATTTGTCGCATTATCAAGCTCGGTATAATGATCAGAACAAACGAGTGGCTGCACCAATCCCCGAAGCGGAAAACCTGATTCCTCCAATCCGTAAGCATACTTACGCTCCCGATATTGAACCGTCTTTACTGATCCATGAGGAGGCTGTCTTTCAAGCATTAATGGGAATCGACCGGACCAATGTTGACTTCCAGCCACTGGGTAGGGATGAGGAAGCTGAAGCGGCGCAGGATGACCCACAACAGTCAAACCGGGGCGGCGAGCAGGCGTGAACCGGAAGCAGGATTAACTAGCTGCCTTATTATATTCCGCCAAGAGAACAATGATCTTATTCGAGTACCATGCTGCCTTGTAATAGGATAGATAATACTTTTGCTTCTTGAGATGCCTTCGTGCATCTGTGCTGATACTTTTATTTGGAAGATCGATATTGCCAATTTATATCTCCTGCAATCATAAAATCTTAAACTACCAGGGCGGTTGTTCCGCCAGCCGGTTTATGAATCTTTATATATATATGCAAGGAGACTTGCAGATATGATCAAATTTTGTGATACGAAATACCTGCCATTATTGGGCATGAAGTAGGCGTTTAGCCAATCTTGAAACGGAGGTTTAATAATCGTAAACCATCATGGGAGAAAGCAGCTCTTGTATATAGAACACCGGTTTACTGTGTAAACCGTGCTTTGAAACATTTTGTTTCTCCAAGAAAGGATGTTAACAGAAACAACCAAACCGGGTAAATAATCTCCGGTGTAAAAATGGACCGTGTTCCGCCAATTTGGCTGTTTGAACCGGTGTAAAACACTGTCGGTTTAAGAACGCAACCAAAACAAAACAGCAATTTTATCAAGAAAAGATATGTGAAGCAAAAGGCAATGATAGAACCGTTTGCAAAAAAGAGGCTTTACTGAGCCGATCAGATGGTGTTACCGTGGTCGGACACGACCAAGCTCCCAATAGGCGTAGCTGTGGTTCAAGTCAGCCAGGTCCCCAAATGAAACCGTGGCATTACGCCGATCAAGTGGCATGGCAATGGTTTGGGTTCAACCAAGCCCCCAAGTGACTCTAAGGCCTTTAGGCCGATCAAGAGGCGCGACCAGTTCAGACTTGACCGTGTCCCCAAGTGATCTGCTGGCTTTCGCCGATCAAAAGGTGTTGCATCGGTTCGGAAATGACCGAGCCCCCAAGTGATCTGGTGGATTTCGCCTATCAAAAGGTATTGCATCGGTTCAGACATGACCAAGCCCCCAGGTGATATTTTAATTTTTGCAAGGGGTAAACCGGAGGTCGCCTTAAAACAGAACAGCTCCGTGTAACCACACATGATATAAACGAACAGATACCCCGCTTTAGCTGAGGATCCAGTTTATTGTATTTATAATATATACATTGTCATAATATGTACATAAGCAGAGCCAATGGCTCAAGTATAGTAAGGCCGAAGATGAGCTATGTTCCACGGCCTGTTGGTCTCCTCCTCTGACTTACGTGAGTCCTTATGCTCTCAAATATCAATCAGATAGTATGACCCGTTGTGCAGATTTTTGCTGACCATGAAAGGTCCCTCCCAAGGCGGAGATAACTTATGCATATCGGTTTGATCTTGAATGAGTCGAAGCACCAAATCTCCTTCTTGAAAGGTTCTGGTACTGACCCGACGACTGTGATAACGACGAAGATCTTCTTGGTAAAGCACCGAGCAGGCAGCTGCTATGTCTCGCTCTTCATCCAACCGGTCCAAAGCGTCTTGTCGGGCCATCTCGTTGTCTGCTTCAACATAAGCCGCAATACGAGGTGAATCATGACGGATATCACTAGGGAGAACCGCCTCTGCTCCATAAACCATGAAAAACGGCGTGTATCCTGTCGATCTGTTGGGTGTGGTATTAATACTCCATAATACGGATGGAAACTCTTCAACCCAACAACCCGGCGTCCTCTGCAAAGGAACCATAAGCCGGGGCTTGATGCCTCTCAAGATCTCCTGATTAGCTCTTTCTGCTTGACCATTGGACTGTGGGTGCGCCACTGATGAAACGTCAAGGCGGATGTGCTCTCGTTCGCAGAACTCTTTCATGGCACCTTTGGACAAATTGGTACCATTGTCTGTGATGATACTATGTGGAAAACCAAACCGGAAAATCACTTTTTTGATGAACTGAACCGCGGTGGCTGCATCACACTTGCTAACCGGTTCTGCCTCCACCCAATTTGTAAATTTATCAACTGCCACAAGGAGGTGGGTCTTCTTGTCCTTGGACCTTTTGAAAGGCCCAGCCATATCCAGCCCCCAGGTTGCAAACTGCCAAGTGATTGGAATCATCCTCAATTCTTGAGCCGGAACATGAGCGCGTCTTGAAAATTTTTGGCAACCATCACATCGTCGGACCAGATCTTCCGCATCAGCATGGGCAGTTAACCAATAGAAACCGTGGCGGAACGCTTTAGCCATCAGAGATTTTGAACCAGTGTGGTGACCACAATCCCCTTCATGGATCTCACGCAAAATTTCACAGCCTTCCTCAGGAGACACACAGCGTTGAAATGCTCCTGATACACTGCAATGATGCAACTCACCATTGACGATTGTCATGGACTTGGACCGCTGTATTATTTGTCTGGCCAGGGTCTCATCCTCTGGTAACTCTCCCCGGTTCAGGTACGCCAGGTAGGGAAGTGTCCAATCCGGAATGACGTGGAGTGCTGCCACCAACTAAGCCTCCGGATCAGGAACAGCCAAATCTGCTTCCCCAGGTAGTTGAACCGATGGGTTGTGCAGTATATCGAGAAAAACATTGGGCAGAACCAGTTTACGTTGTGAGCCTAGCCGGCTCAAAGTGTCCGCCGCTTCGTTGTTCCGACAGTACACGTGGTCCACCTGATAACCCTTGAAGTGACATGCAACAGTATCGACCTCACGACGATATGCAGCCATGAGTGGGTCTTTAGAATCCCAAGAACCAGACACCTGTTGAGCCACCAGGTCCGAGTCACCGAAACACTTAACCCGGCTTAAGTTCATCTCTTTAGCCATCCGGAGACCATGGAGCAAGGCTTCGTACTCAGCCGCATTGTTAGTACAAGGGAACATTAAACGGAGAACATAACAAAACTTGTCACCTCGTGGGGAAGTTAATACGACTCCAGCCCCGGAGCCCTCCAATTGCCGTGATCCGTCAAAATGGATGGTCCAATATGTGTGATCCGGCTTCTCTTCAGGGGCCTGCAGCTCCATCCAGTCATTGATGAAATCGACAAGTGCTTGGGACTTCACCGCCGTTCGAGGCACGTATTTCAAACCGTGCGGCCCAAGCTCGATAGCCCACTTGGCAATCCGGCCCGTTGCTTCCCGGTTCTGGATGATATCACCCAAAGGGGTAGAGCTAACCACTGTGATGGGATGCCCTTGGAAATACTGCTTCAGCTTCCGGCTTGCCATTAAAACTCCATACACCAGCTTCTGCCAATGTGGATACCTTTGTTTGGATTGAATAAGCACCTCGCTGATATAATAAACCGGACGCTGAACCGGGTGCTCTTTTCCCGCCTCCTTCCGCTCCACCACAATAGCTACACTGACCGCGCGAGCATTAGCAGCAACATACAGTAGCAATGGTTCCTTGTCAATGGGAGCGGCAAGTACAGGCAGACTGGCCAATTGCCGCTTTAAGTCCTCCAACGCCTGATCAGCGACAGAACTCCAGACGAACTGATCCGTCTTCTTCAACATCTGATACAACGGGATTGCTTTCTCACCAAGGCGGCTGATAAACCAGCTCAACACGGCAATCCGGCCCGCCAAACGTTGAACATCATTAATACACTTTGGTTTAGCCAGAGAAGTGATGGCCGTAATTTTCTCCGGATTAGCCTCAATTCCCCTGTTAGACACCAGAAAACCCAATAACTTCCCTGCCGGTACACCAAAGACACATTTGGCCGGATTGAGCATCATCTTGTACGTCCTTAGGTTATCAAAGGTTTCCTTCAAATCATCGACCAAAGTCTCCTTTTTCCTTGACTTAACCACAATATCATCCACATAAGCATGCACATTACGGCCAATCTGTTTGTGGAGACAATTTTGCACACACCGTTGATAGGTTGCCTGGGCACTTTTGAGCCCAAAAGGCATAGATACGTAGCAGAAGGCTCCAAAGGGAGTTATGAACACTGTCTTCTCCTGGTCCTTAACTACCATTTTGATCTGATGATAGCCGGAATATGCATCCAGGAAACATAAACGCTCGCAACCCGCCGTAGCATCAATAATCTGATCAATACGGGGGAGGGCAAAAGGATCTGCAGGACAGACCTTATTAAGATCAGTATAATCCACACACATGCGCCAGGTGCCGTTTTTCTTAAGGACCAGCACCGGATTAGCAAGCCACTCAGGGTGGAAAACTTCAATGATGAAGCCAGCTGCTAAGAGCCTAGCCACCTCTTCTCCAATAGCTTTTCGCCTCTCCTCGTTGAACTGGCGGAGGAACTGTTTCACCGGTTTGTATTTAGGATCCACATTAAGAGTGTGCTCAGCGAGTTGCCTCGGTACACCTGGCATGTCAGAAGGCTTCCATGCAAAGATGTCCCGATTCTCACGGATGAACTCGATGAGCGTGCTTTCCTATTTCGGATCCAGATTGGCACTGATGCTGAACTGCTTGGACGAATCGCCGGGTACAAAGTCAACAAGCTTAGTCTCAGCTGCCGATGTAAACTTGAGGGCCGGATCATGCTCCGTAGTAGGCTTCTTTAAAGGAGTCATATCTGTCGGATCAACATTGTCTTTATGATACTTGAGTTCCTCGGTGGCACAAACCGACTCCGCGTAAGCCGCATCTCCTTCTTCACATTCCAAAGCGACCTTGCGGCTTCCGTGAACCGTGATGGTCCCCTTATGACCTGGTATCTTGAGCTGCAGATACACATAGCAGGGCCGTGCCATGAATTTGGCATAGGCCGTTTGACCGAACAGGGCGTGATACGGGCTTTGGATTTTCACCACCTCGAACGTCAGTGTCTCTGATCGGGAATCGTGACCATCTCCAAAGGCCACTTCCAATGCTATCTTCCCAACGGGGTATGCTGACTTGCCAGGTACCACACCATGAAAAACCGTATTCGAAGGTCGGAGATCTTTATCTGTTAGCCCCATTCGACGGAAAGTCTCATAGTATAAGATGTTAATGCTGCTACCTTCATCCATGAGCACTTTGGTGAACTTATAACCTCCCACCTGAGGCGCCACCACTAAAGCCAACTAGCCCAGATTGTCAACCCGGGGAGGGTGATCCTCTCTACTCCATATGATTGGCTGCTCTGACCAGCGCAGATACCGGGGCACGGCCGGTTCAACAGAATTAACTGCCCGCTTCTGGACCTTCCGGTCCCGCTTGTCCAAGCTAGTGGTGAACACATGATATTGCCCACTATTTAGTTGCTTTGGATTGCTCTGGTAACCCGACTGCTGTTGTTGCTGATTGTGACCATCCTGGTTATTCTGATTATGCTGATTGTTATGTCCGCCCGGATTATCATTAAATCCTGAACCGAAATTTCCTCCACCGTGACCTGGCCCAGATCCAGAACCACCACCAGAACTGGGGTCATACCGGAAAGCATTGGAGCTTCCAAAGGTGGTTTGCTGGTTCCTCCCCTGTCCCATGCTTTGGACAGGGCTGGTTCAATAGATAATTTAAGCGTTCCGGATTAGGACTAGGCCCACCGCTGCGGTTTTTGCCCTTACGTCGCTGGCCCCTGTTCTGCACGTTAGTATTAGCCACAAAATCCATGTTGCCATCCGCTTTACGCTTGCCTCCACCACCGTTTCCTGCCGAGTGATGCTGCTGACCTTTGGAGTTGCTGTTCTTCCTTCCCTTCCCTGTCTTTTCATCGTCAGACTCGGGATCCTTGGTACTATCAGAATTAGCGTACTTTACTAAAGCGCCCATGAGAGTTCCCATGTCAGTACAATGGCGCTTCATCCATCCTAACTTCAGCTTCAAGGGTCCAAACCGGCAATTGCCTTCCAAGGTTATAACTGCGGTGTCCGCATTGATGCGGTCTGATGAACGCAGAACTCGTGAGACCCTGCGCACCCAATGAGTCGTTGATTCTCCTTCCTCTTGGACACAGGCAGCTAAATCCACTATCGACATGGGCTGCTTACACGTGTCTTTGAAATTATTGATGAACCCGGCTCGCAACTGGGCCCATGAACCGATAGAATTGGGCGGCAGGCTCTTTAACCAAGTACGGGTTGTCCCTTCAAGCATCATGGTGAAATATTTTGCACATGCCGCCTCATCCACATCAAGCATCTCCATGGCCATCTCATAACTCTCCACCCATGTCTCCAGGGGTTGATCCGCCGTATAGTTCGGCACCTTGCGTGGGCCCTTAAAATCCTTAGGCAGGCGCACATTGCGTAAAGAGGGGATAAGGCAAGGCACTCCCAAAGCGCTAGAAGTGAGTCCTGGTTCAATCGAAGTGGTGGGACGAACCGGCGTAAACTGACGAGTCTGATGCTGTGCTGCTAACTCGGATTCCCTGCACGCTCGGGCCCGGTCTACCACCCCCTGGGCATCGGGAGCCGGATTGTTGCCACGGGGCGCTCCACGCCCTGCATTACTTGACTCAGCTGGCTCCTCCACATGTCTGCTATAACTCTGGTTTGAACTTGGGGTAGAATGAATCCGCTCACGGCTGTATGAATACGCTTCCTGTTGGACCAACGCCATCCTGAGGAGCTCCTTGACCCGGCGTGTCTCTATCGCCTGCAATGAATCCCCCTCGACCGGAATAGCCTCCAACCGTGCCGCCGCTGCAACAAGGTTATCCAGCGGATTGGAATAGTGATCCGGATGTGTGGGCACAACCTGCGGTACTCCAGTGTTATGACGGGGTAGATCTATTACACGGGGCTGAACCGGCGCACCCGTCCCGGGCGCCTCCGCCCGGTTTACCACTGGTTGATTACTGGTCCCTGTTCCAGGGGTTTTGAAAAGGTCCCTTCCTTCAAAAACTGAGGGCAAACGAGATCGGTACTTCCTCCTCATGACTTCTTGTGAGGCGTTCTGGTCCAGCATGAGTTTATAGGCTTGCGCGTCCAAAGCGGCCCGCTCCGCAGTCATCCTGACCTCTTCAGCTGCTAGATCCGCTTTGGCCTGGGTAATATGCTCTCTCACCTTTGCGATCTCTATGTTATGAGCATCTTGATCCGCCGGATTACCCTCCGCCATGAGCGCAGCCAATTCGTCGAATAGATCAGATAACACCTGAGCTGGCGGGCGCACAGAGCCTCCTGCTCCGGCAGCCGTTGCCGCTGCTGAACCGGAAATCATTGCCACGGCAGTCGATGAGTGAGGTGTTGCTTGTGTACCGGCCATGAATATTCCAACCCGGTTGGGCAGATCGGAGGGGTCCGGAATACTGTCGCCATCGGAACAGCCCCCAATCCGGCCATCTTGTAGCTGATACAATGACTCAGTTTCTCCGGTCGATGACTTGTCGCCAGAGTAAATGACGGTTTCACCATCAGATCCTGATCCGTCCTCATAGCTTCCTCCATGGATGACTCCCACGAAGGCACGTTTCACGGCCGGTTTAGCCCGGGCAGGTCGCGCACGCTGAGCTGTCTCGACGAGGTCGGTGCAGGTGTCCAACTCAGGGCCCGGTTCGCCGATCTTGCCGATGAAGACGTGTATGCCACCAAAGGGGACCCGGTACACATACTCAATTGAGCCGGCCTCGGGGCCCCAGCCTGCGTCGTCGATGTAGATCTTGCCGCGACGACTCTTGGTCATCCGGCCCACGGCGTATCCCTTGAGTCCTTCAAAGCGGCCCTCCAAGAACTTGAAACCATCGTGCGATAGCCCCACGGTGGGCGCCAACTATCGTGGGTTTGTCACGGCAGATGTCCTAGCGAAAGGACTTAGTCGTGGAGCCATCGCAACGGGTTAACTTGAAGGGATTAAAGCGGACACAGGGACATAGAGGGTTTATACTAGTTCGGCCCCTTCGATGAAGGTAAAAGCCTACGTCTAGTTTGTGATGGAATTGATGGGGTTTCGATGACTAGGGAGCAAACAAGCTTCGCCTAGGTCTCGAGTTGTGATTGTCTCTCATGGACCGCTATCGAGTCATCCCCTTATATACACGGGTGACGCCCGTCGGTTCACAGAGTCCCAATCTCCGGTTCATACTCGTATCCGGGTTGGTCTCTCCTTATTCCTAACTTACAATACAAGTTCATATACACGCCGGTTTACGGCTACAAGTGCTGAACCGACTATGGACTTGGGCCGTTATCTAGCTTCTGGGCTTTAACACTTTTGGACTACTGATGAAGTTAACCCGGCCCAGGTAGGCCGGTTTATGCCCAGTAGTAATATCCCCAACAGTAGGTGATTTGCAAAGCAAGTACCTTATTACTTTTGAGTTTTGACCTCAAACCAACTCCTCTGGATAGTCCTTAGCACCCACAACCTAGAACGATCAAGATCCACTCTTCCTCTTTTCAAATTTTTCTAATTTCAGCCTCTGCAAGTTTGGACCAGATTTGCCAAATTTGGTGAAATTCATATCTCCTCTTCTCCAAAAATTCTACCAAAATTCAGGCAGCTTCCAGATGCAATGAGAGGCCACCCCACCAAAATTCAACTCAAGGAAAATTCTATACATGCCAAAATCATTTCGTTGAACACCTGGCCAGCACTATTTCTGTGCATTTTCAGTAAAATTCAGAGTTTCATAGTTTTACAGTGTCGTTTTTTGTGAGAGACTTGTCATCGATCAAATGTGCGCCCTGGCGCGTTGCACACGGCCTCTCCTCCCTGTCCAGAGCGCTGCACGCCCTCTTGGACGGACTTAGGCGTCGGTGTCGGCGAGCATCGCCGGAGTTGGCAGTTTCTACGGTGGCCACGCCACCCGTGACGGCCAACAGAAGTCAGCGCCAGCTCGCAACGCCGTTCGGCGCCGCCCAACGCTCCCCAGCTCTCCGCGTGGCTCATTCATGCTAGCGCAACCCCGCTGCACCATCACCGTGGCCCGGCAAGCACAGGGCACGCTCTCTGCCGCCGACGGGCCCGCGCTGCCCCGTTCCGTCAAAACCCACCCCAAGCTCCTAATCCTAGTCCGTTTAGCGTTTGAATGGAACCACTGGACCTCCACGTTGATGCCCAACCTCCTAAACTCCCTGACCAAGCACTGCACCGCCGTAATCCATCGCCGGAGATCCCCGTTCACGGCCACCGCCTTGGATCGCCTATAAAACGGGGCCCCGAGCTCGCCCTCGAGCACACGCCCTCACTACACCCCACAGACACCCCGCCAGGCCACTAGGAGGACCTCGAGGAGGTCTCCTCCCCCAACTCCGGCCGCCTCGTTCCGCCTTGGCCACCAACTCGATTCACTCCGGTGAGGCCATCCCCGACACCCAAACCTCGTCAGTAGCCTTCTCGAGCACCCAGTGAGCTAACCCAAGCGTAAATTTGGCCTTCGCAGCTCTCCCCGACGAGATCCATCTCCACCCGAGCAACCGTACGCCGGAGCAAGGGTCGCCGTCGATGTAGAGCTCGCCGGCGACCACCACCACCACCCACCGACGCGGAAGGATGCACTGAACACAGAGGTACAACCCGATCCCCCTGCCTCGCCGTGGATCGCCGCCGGCGACCACCGCAGCTCTCGGGCACCGACGAACTCTGCCGCCCCGTTTGATTTTTCAAACCTGACGAGTGGGACCCGCCTGTCAGCCTCTCGTTTCTTTTAAACGAACCATTTTCTGAAAACGCCTTCAGGCAGAATACGCCTCCTTTTGCAGTTGACTGGTTTCTAGCCGAAGCGTTTTTTGTTTTTATAAGTTAGCCCCTGGAAACTTTCTGTTTCATTACAGATGAGTCCCTGGATTAAAACTCTTATATCTTTTAAACAGAAAATGATTTTTGATTGATTCTTTTTCTGTCTAGTTTTTTATCATATTTATTTGAAAAATATCTGGAATATTTTTTTGCACCTCACGGTATTTACGTTAGCACGTATGTTTCTTTATACCGTAGATACCGAAGGAGGTGACGGAACCGCGAACTTCGCCGAGCTAGGCTCCGACTACTCTGAACCAGGCAAGCATGTTTGAACGTTTTATATGATGAGTGTCATTGGCATGTTTGCATTAAGTAGTTTCATGGCATGTTTATGAGCATACCGATAAATGTCATATTACATGCATAGTTGAGGCAAGTGAGTTTCGAAAATCCATAAGTTGTTAGATGTGGGTTTGCATGGCCATGTGTTGGCATGAGGATGGGTAAGATGGCAGTGTTGTAGCATGCCAGTCTTATACCAGACCTTTTGGGCTTTAGTGTCAACCCGTATCGGTCCAGTTTCCTTCTGTTTTTCCTTCCCGTACTACCACATGTTTTCCGCAAGGAATATGGCTTAGTAAGTTGTAAACCGTTTTCCTAGTACACACCAAAGGGAGAGGCCGTGATGATGGTTCCATGGACCTGGATTAAAGCCAGTCATCTGGTCAAGGGGCATGGGTGTTTCCGGTTGGGACCGAGAGGGGGGCACCCCTTAGAGCGCGCGTATATAAATTTGATCCCATGCTACTCGAGATTGTGATCTCCCCGTCTCAAAGTTTTTCTTGAATGCTGCCTAGGGTGATTCCTGGCATTGTGAGGTGGTATGGGTGTGTACTGGTTAGATGTGTTTCTTCCGAAATACCGTAAATGGAACTAGTCCTTCGGGACTATGGAAATCCGTTGGCTGTGGGTAATTTTAGTACAAACTCAGCAGAGTCAAAAATTCCTTGAATCATCTTATCCATTATCTTATCCTGACAAGTGTCAGTTTTGGTGACAGAAACTCCGGTGAGCCACATGAGTGTTAAGTCCGGTAAAATGATTATTTCTGTGGATGGACTAACCCGTTTATTATCATGACTTGAATATTTGCCTGTGAGCATTTTTCTTGAAAGGTAACAGATACGAATAATGAATTTAAGCCCTTTCTGCGATGTCGCTCAGACGTCCTACTGTGGCATACTTGTTATTTATTTTCAGTATAAGCCCTTTCTGCGATGTCGCTTAGACGTCCGACTGTGGCATTGTTATTACTTACTTTCAATATAAGCCCTTTCTGCGATGTCGCTTAGACGTCCGACTATGGCACTGTTCTTATTTACTTTCAGAGCAAGCCCTTTCTGCGATGTCGCTTAGACGTCCGACTGTGGCTGTTTTGTTATTTACTTTCAATATAAGCCCTTTCTGCGATGTCGCCCCGACGTCCGACCGTGGCACGCACGTCTTTTATTTTCAGTTTAAGGCCTTTACGTGGTGTCGCTCAGAGGCCCGACTGCGGCATGATTTTACTTATTTGTTCACCCTTCGAGGTGTCGCTTCAGACACCCGATCGGTTTTCGGTTATTTTTGTTGGGTTTTCAGGCGGACTACCGCCGACTCCCTTTTTATTTACCTTGTTTACTAAATTGAATGTGCATTGTTAACTTACTCATGACGCATTCATGCATGCATTTGTTATATCTTATGTCCGAACTGTCTTGCGAGAACTTTCAAAGTACTCACCTGGCTTGTTGATTTGGCCAGATGCTGACGAAGGCGATCTAATGGATGAAGAGTTCGATAGCGAGTCCGATGCCTAGAGGAGTCCCAGTCAGTCTCGTGCGACCCTGGATTTGGTCACTGTATTATCTCCGCTTCCGCTACCCGAATAAAGTTCATCGAGCCTCACTTTGACGCTCGATGAGATGCCAGTTTAGGAGTCGTGATATCCACTCTCCACTATGATACTCCACCACCACTTCATTCTCAAGTCAGTAGTATGCCACCACATCATTGTGACATATCCGCCATTATGTATAATTATTGGCGTGTTTGTAATAATTCGTTGAGCAGCCTTAGCTCGACCTTGTAATATATTTTATGCTACTGGCTTATTGAATCAAGAATTTTGTCTACCAGTAAGGAGGATTTTCCTCATACTAGACTCAAAAGATCGGTTTCTCAATAAACATTTTTAATGGAAAACTGGTCGTGACAAAGCTCAATCCGGAAAAATGCGTTTTCGGCGCGTGAGGGAGTCCTGGATTACGGGGTGTCCGGATAGCCGGACTATACCTTCAGCCGGACTCCAGGACTATGAAGATACAAGATTGAAGACTTTGTCCCGTGTCCGGATGGGACTTTCCTTGGCGTGGAAGGCAAGCTTGGAGATGCGGATATTCAAGATCTCCTACCATTGTAACCGACTTTGTGTAACCCTAGCCCTCTCCGGTGTCTATATAAACCAGAGGGTTTTAGTCCGTAGGACAACAACTTCATCATACAACAATCATACCATAGGCTAGCTTCTAGAGTTTAGCCTCCTTGATCTTGTGGTAGATCTACTCTTGTACTACCCATATCATCAATATTAATCAAGCAGGACGTAGGGTTTTACCTCCATCGAGAGGGCCCGAACCTGGGTAAAAACATTGTGTCCCTTGTCTCTTGTTACCTTCCGCCTAGACGCACAGTTCGGGACCCCCTATCCGCGATCCGCCGGTTTTGACACTGACATTGGTGCTTTCATTGAGAGTTCCTCTGTGTCGTCATCGTTATGCTTGATGGCTCCTTCGATCATCGATAGCGATGCAGTCCAGGGTGAGACTTTTTCCGCGGACAGATCTTTGTATTCGGCGGCTTCGTACTACGGGCCAACTTGCTTGGCCATCTTGAGCAGATCGAGAGCTACGCCCCTGGCCATGTGGTCAGGTTTGGAAACTTAAACTACACGACCGATATCCGTGGAGACTTGATCTTCGATGGATTCGAACCCCTGCCGAGTGCGTCGCACTATCACGATGGGCATGAGTTAGCTCTGCCGCCGAACAGTGTTCAGGAGACCGCACCGGCCACCGCTCCGACCCTCAATTTGGAGCCAATTGCGCCAACCGTGGGCGGGTGGCTAGACCCCGCACCAGTGGCTGCAGTCTCAGTGGTGATCGAGCTGAATACTGACCTTACCCTTCGTGAGAACCGTGAATCCAGGCTGCCGGATTCTTCTCCGGCCACGGACTCCAAACTGCCTGCGCCCGTGCCAATCGACTCCGATTGGGCGTCGATCATGGAGTTCACCTACGCAGATATCTTTCAGCCCTCGCCCTTTGGCGATATATTAAACTCACTAAGCTCTCTCTCCTTCTCTGGAGAGCCCTTGCCGGACTACGCCCGGCAGGATTGAGATGCGGACGACGAAGAAATTCGTCGCCCACCCACTACCCACTTAGTAGCCACTTTCGATGATTTGACCGACGTGCTCGACTTCGACTCCGAAGACATCAACGGTATGGACGACGATGTAGGAGACGAACAGGAACCACTACCCACAGGGCACTGGACAGCCACCTCATCCCACGATGTATACATGGTGGACACACCCAAAGGAAACGACGACGAGGAACGGAAGGACACACGGAAGGATCGTTTCCTCGAAAAGCAGTCAAAGTGGCGGCGTAAGCGCCGCTCCAAACCCCTCCTCGACAGAGACAGCGGTCATACAGACCCAACCATAGAGCAGCGTGAGCCAGCAGACGACGAACATGGCATTGAACAACCGTCCGACCAGGGCAACACGAATAATCAAACCGAACAATCCGTCTCCGGCGAAGATAACAGTGTGGATGACCTCACGCCGGACAAGCTCCTGGAGCAGAAGAACCTCCATAAAAGGCTCGTCGCCACTGCGCGTAGCCTGAAAAAGCAGAAGTGGAAGCTCAAGACTGCGGAAGATGCACTTAGAATCAGATGGAGCAAAGTACTCAACACCGCAGACAAATATGGCGGCAGTCGCCACACAAAGAGCTACCCGAAGCCAAAGCTACTGCCTGAATTTGATGAGGAGGCCTTAGAGCCCCCGCAATCAAAAAACAAAGTAGCCATCTAGCCGGATAGACGACCTCATGGCCAACATAGAGCGGCAAACGACACCGCACACAAGCCAGCACGCGATCCACATGAGGACTCGCATCAAAAAGACGGCCCAACCAGATCTATCTACGGGCCAAGAAAGCACGCTCCAGCAAGCAATGCAACACAACAAAAATCGAAACACCACGGTCCACCCAAATACAGGGGTGCTGCACACCCCCAATGTTTCACTGATGAGGTGCTGGACCATGAATTTCCAGAAGGATTCAAACCCGTAAACATAGAGGCATACGACGGAACAACAGACCTTGGGGTCCAGATTGAGGAGTATATCCTCCATATCCACATGGCTAGAGGAGACGACCTCCACGCCATAAAGTACTTACCCCTCAAGCTCAATGGGCCAGTCCGGCATTGGCTTAAAGGCCTTCCCGAAAACACCATTGGAAGTTGGGAAGAGCTCGAGGACGTTTTTCGGGCAAATTTTCAAGGGACCTATGTCCGACCACTGGATGCAGACGATTTAAGTCACATAACTCAACAGCCCGGAGAATCAGCCCGAAAGGTTTGGAACATATTTCTTACTAAAAAGAACCAAATAGTCGACTGTCCGGACGCCGAAGCCTTAGCAACTTTCAAACACAGCGTTCGAGACGAATGGCTTGCCAGACACACCGGCCAAGAAAAGCCAAGAACAATGGCCGCATTAACAAGCCTCATAACCCGGTTTTGCGCAGGCGAGGACAACTGGTTGGCAAGATGCAGCACCAGCGACCCAAGTACATCCGAAGTCAGGGACGGGAACGGGAAGCCACGACGCAGCAAAAACCAGCGCTGGAATAAGGAAAACATCCCAAAGAGCATGGCGGTAAACGCCGGATTCAAAAGCTCTCGGTGGCGTCAGCAAAAGCTGCCTCTCAAAGACAATTGGGACGAACTGTCCAGCCTAAACAAAATTCTGGACAAGATATGTCAAATCCACAGCACCCCTGATAAGCCTGCAAATCATACCCATAGAGAATGTTGGGTCTTCAAGCAATGCAGAAAACTCAATGCCGAACACAAGGGACTGGATACACCAAGTGAAGACGATGACGAACCATGCAAACAAAGCACTGGGGAACAAAAGAAATTCCTACCAGAAGTCAAAACAGTAAACGTGTTACACGTGACAAAAGGGGAGAAACAAAGTGGCGCCCACAGAGATACGTGCCCTACGGCCTATCACAACGGAGTTCCACCACTGGTCGTCCAAACCGATCAACTTCGACCATCGGGATTACTCCGCAAGTATCCGGCACGCAGGATGGGCTGCCTTGGTCTTAGACACGACAATTGACAGATACCACTTTACACGTGTCCTAATGGATGGCGGCAGTAGTTTAAACCTGATATATCAGGACACAGTCCGCAAAATGGGGGTGGACCCAACAGAAATTAGTAATAGCAATATTTCCTTTAAAGGAGTAACGCTAGGCCCAGAAGCCCATTACACGGGCTCCCTCCTACTAGAAGTTATGTTCGGCTCCCCCGATAACTTCCGTAGCGAAAAGCTAACCTTCCACATCGCTCCGTTTAAAAGTGGTTATCAAGCACTACTGGGACGCGAAGCTTTCGCCCGCTTTAACGCAATACCGCATTATGCGTCTCTCACGCTTAAAATGCCCGGCCCACGAGACATCATTTCCTTAAAGGGAAATATTGAGTGCTCCTCGCGCGCGGAAGACTGTGCGGCTGCCTTGGCAACCACACACTAAAAACGGCCTCACCCACCAGAGCACCTAACAGGTCGTTAAGACCACAGACACGGCTAGAGGAGTCCGGCATAACCATATAATTGATAAAGGTTTGATGGCTATATACCCCTATACAAGGGGCTCCGCGCATGTAAACAAGCGACAATAAGGCTCAATTTTACCCATCTTGAATTATACTTTGTTTATTTAGTATAACACACATTTTGCATGACTACATTTTCAACTAAGTTCCTCTCTTTTACAGATAACCATTCCAGGACATGGCACAACGGAGACACAGGCGCAGACGTGCAGCAGGGACCCGTTCCAAGGATTCTTTTTAGATTAAGACCCTGCGTAAACCTTTTTACTGTCTCTGGTTGATACACATCCCCCGGATTCTCAGCATAACCAAGAAGGAGGCTGGCGTCTTGGCACGTGGCCACGTCAAAGTATTGCACATACCTGGACACTAGGGGCTTATTACAAAGGGCGTTGTTCAGCCCGTTTAAAATCACAAACACCGAATACCTTAGGGAGTGTTCGGCGTCGCGAGTTTGGCCTTATATGCATCAGCTCCGAATCATGTGTTTGGTCAAATGTTGGGTTTGCCCGGCTCCTGTGTTTTGCTTCCTTGCGTTCCGCTCTATCGGCTAAGGCGGCACCAGGAGAACTACTGTGATTGTGCCCCGGTTCATCCAGGCAAGCACCTCAGTAGAGAAAGCCGAAAACTGACTGTCGTGATATACCGTGAGACTGGTCAACCACTCGATGACCTAGCGGAATCTTCGGGATTCCTCCGCCTTAACAAAGGGCCATTACCCGGCCAGGCACACACGCGCCTCGAATTCGGGTGAGCGCGGAGCCACCACGGGCTATATAGTAGCCCCACTGTCGAACTCCTATGGCTAAGTGAAAGTGATAAAGCATTATAGTCCGATTGCCTAGTTCGCTGCGCTATCACCTCCTTAATGGACCAATACATTGGATCAAGTGTGAAAATGCGTCTTCTGCGAACACCCCCGCATTATATGCGTGGGGGCTGAAGCCGACGACTGCCATCTTTCTGGTTATATACATATATACATAAACGGTCGCACAGGAGGTATTATAATTCTTGCAGGCACAAGTATAAAATAGCCTTTACATTTCAGCAAAACATTATTTTCAATGAGAATACATGTTATTAGAACATAATATTCTTCGATCACTGCGCCTCTATCGAACGAGCGCCCTCCTGAACTTCTTGAAAGTAGTGCTCGGCACGTACTCGGCTTTCGTCCGGATCTTGGGCTGCAATGGCGGTGGCCTCCACCTCCGCCCAGTATGTCTTGACACGGGCAAGGGCCATCCGCGCACTTTCCACGCATGCTGACCTCTTCATCGCGTTGATATGTGGCACAGCACCAAGGAACTGCTGCACCAAGCTAAAGTAACTGTTCAGCTTTGGCCTTGCCAGCCACAGATGATCCACGACATACCTCATGGCAAGTCCGGACAATCTATTCAGCTAGGCCCATCCGGCCAGCCGATCAGTTAATGGAAGCGGACGCTCTGGATCGTTAAATTGTGACCAGAACAGCTTTTCCACTTCGCGATCCTTTTGATCTCGGAAGTGTTCGGCCGCATCAGCAGCACTCGCCGCTAAATCCAGATATGCGTCCGCAGAACTCCACATCCGGTCCGAAGGAGCATATTTAGGATCTCCGAACTTCATCCGCAGCATAAAGGGCTTCCCAGCCGCGATATCTCCGGCTTGACACAGTTCCTCCTTCATCGCTCTCATTGCAGAACGAGTATCCTTGACCGCCATCGCGGCCTTCTCCAGGTCTCTCCTCTTCGCCTGCTCTTCCTTTTCAAGAAGCTTGCAACGGTCAGCGGCGTTCTTCAACTTCACGACCATCTTGGCCATGTACTCCTTGCTTTTGCAGTGAGCAGCCTGTTTGGCCTTCAGCCCCTCGACCGCCTTTAGGGCAGCCGCATCGCTTTTTCTGGCTTGTTCTTTGGCTCGGGCAAGCTCCGCCCGAAGGTTCTCCATGGCCGCAGCTCCATCTGCATTAACACACACGTCATAAGATACTGGCATCATGTTCCTCTTACCATGTGTCCCCGGAGAAATTACATACCTTGTGCCTCGTCAAGCCTCTTGTTGACAAGCACGATGTCAGCATTTGCCACGTCAAGATGCCACTTTAACTCGGCAAATTCATCAGTCCGGCTGGCCACCGGACACTTCGCCGCCTGCAAATGAAGGCGGCAAAATTATACCTGGGACTATGATCCTCTGCGTGTCGTCGTCTTCGACAGTACCCAGAGTCTCAGGGGCTACTATCTACACAGGGCGCATCTTAAAGTATGCGATACTGTCAAAAGGTACATCATTTCACGTACGTCAAAACCTGTCAGTAGACTCATGACAGCTTCATGCAACCCGCTCTCCGCGGACGAAATTCTTTCAATTACCGTACCCATCAACGCACGGTGCTCTTCTAAGCCAAACCAATTGATGGAGTCCTGGATTAGGGGGTATCCGGATAGCCGGACTATAACCTTTGGTGGGACTGTTGGACTATGAAGATACAAGATTGAAGACTTCGTCCCGTGTCCGGTTGGGACTCTCCTTGGCGTGGAAGGCATGCTTGGCAATACGTATATGTAGATCTCCTCCCTTGTAATCGACTCTGTGTAACCCTAGCCCCCTCCGGTGTCTATATAAACCGGAGGGTTTAGTCCGTAGAACAACAACAACAATCATACCATAGGCTAGCTTATAGGGTTTAGCCTCTCTGATCTCGTGGTAGATCAACTCTTGTACTACCCATATCATCAATATTAATCAAGCAGGAGTAGGGTTTTACCTCCATCGAGAGGGCCCGAACCTGGGTAAAAACATCGTGCCCCTTGTCTCCTGTTACCATCCGCCTAGACGCACAGTTCGGGACCCCCTACCCGAGATCCGCCAGTTTTGACACCGACACCCATTACCTGGCCCTTTGCGGTCTGGGGTCTTGATATGGTTGGACCCCTTCAAGGGGGAACCCATAAGAAAAAATACTTACTGGTCATGGTGGATAAATTCGCCAAATGGATAGAAGCCAAACCCGTCAAAACGGCTGAATCCGGACCGGTGATAGACTTCATATCTGGGGTTGTACACCGTTATGGCGTCCCCTACAGCATCATCACTGACAATGGCACGAACTTTACAGCCAACGAGGTAAAACTTTGGTGCAGCAACATGGGCATTAAGCTCGATTATGCATCTGTCTATCACCCGCAAACTAACGGTCAAGTCGAGCGAGCAAATGGTCTTATCATGAGCGGCATCAAACCCAGATTAGTGCAGTCCTTAAAGGAGTCTAACACGCACTGGGTAGAGGAGCTCGACTCCATCTTATGGGGGCTGCGGACCATGCCGAATCGCACTACCGGATACACACCATTCTTTATGGTGTACGGAGCAGAGGCGGTTCTGCCCTGTGACATAATTCATGACTCACCTTGAGTGCGCATGTATGAAGAAAAAGAGGCCGAGCTTGATCGGCAGGACAGTTTGGACGACCTGGAGGAGGAGCGCGACGTGGCAAAAGCCCATTCCGCATTCTATCAGCAACATGCTCGAAGATACCAAAGCAGAGAAGTACGGGCCAAAACTTATAACTTTGGCGAACTAGTTCTACGCCTGCCGGAGAAGAAAAAGAACAAGCTTAAGCCCAAGTGGGATGGCCCCTTCATTATTTACCAAGTTCTGACCGGCAGAGCGTACCGTCTGCGGGATGCATCGGACAATCGACTTGAGCCAAACCCATGGAACACAGCTAGGCTCCGAAGATTCTACGCCTAGTGCCGGCCTCTATGTTCGTCTCCTTACCCCTGTCCATTTTTCGCAAATACATTATCTGTCTTTTCTCTCTTTCTTTCTTCTTTTTCCTTCTCGTCAAGGCCTTAAAAGGCCAACTTGTGTCTTGAATACACAATATTAACGCGCTAGCCGCGCTCATTATACCTAGGGGCTTCTTATACAGAAGCTTAATATAACTATTTTTCTGGGCTTCATGCCCCGCACATGTGTTATTCTTCCGCATGTACCTTTTTTCGCCATTATATGCATTGATATAACTTAAGTTTTGGCCAAGCTGGGTTGCCTGGCTCTTGTATTATGCCCTACGTTCACATTAATTCGGCTAGGGCATAAGGGGAGCACCTCTGCGATTGTTACTGCCGGGTCAGCCGGATGTGTACCTCAGACTGGGTGAAGTCGAAAGCTAGCGTTCTTAAGGGAATACTCGGTCAGTGAACAAAAGATGACTTTTATTTATTTTGATACATGCCCCCAGATGTTTTTTGCCTGCGTCTCTTCTCGCAGTCCGGACATGCACATTTTAGGGCATGCGTACCCAGGGAAAGGAACTCTTAACGGAACTATTCTCCCTGGAAGATGTTTCTTACTATCCATGTAATATAACATAACTAGTTGGGTACTTGTCTGTTCAAGCACTTATGACCCCTACGCCTGGTTTCCACGCATACCCCGGTTTTACATAGCTGAGCGGGTATTCGGATACACTCCGGACTATTGGGTCCCGAGGTCGAAGAGAAAAGGTCTGCCATGACAAATGAATTACAATCCGGCTAGAGACATTATACATGTCACTTAAATTACACAGTCACTTAGACTGACTAAATTCTTCTTCTATCCCATCCAACAGGTTGTCTAGCCTACAATCCTGTTGGGAATACTTTGCGGCTAATTCTACTTGGTCATACACCAAACTGACGGGGATCTATTTCCCATCGGGCCCCACAGGTCCGACCTCGGCCATGTGGTTTGGGTCAGCGTTAGTATACCGCGTCGTAACCATGGCTCAGGCTTCCTTGGCACCTTGACGGCAGGCCTATATCTTCCATAATCGGAAGCGCCACCGTGCTCCCTTGAGCTTCTCTGCAAGCTCTCCAATGCCTCCTGGCAGGGAGACGAATGGCCACAAGGCCTGGGCAATACCCTGCATCACCTGCCGAACTTGTTCGTGCAGTTGTGAGAGCTCTGGTAGAAGATCACCCGCAGACCCGGGCATCTCCTCTGCGGGACGACCCTTCAGCATACCTGCAGAGATAACTCTGTTAGCCGGCTTCTTAGCCGAACTCTTTCAAAAGTTCGTTCAAGCACATACTGAAAATGCCGCGTCGAAACTGCTTATTATCCTTCACGGAGTCCGCAAGTTGGGCTCGAACATCCTTCAGTTCCACGCTCAGCTGGGTACTGGCGTCTTGGAGATCATTTTTCTCCCGCCTAACTTTTGTAAGGACGCGCTCGCCAGCCTTTAGTTGCCGTGTGGCATGTTGCTCATCCGGATTCACTCAAGAGTCATCTGCAATATCTATTATTAGATTTGCAGGCATGTCGCATACTATATGGTACCTATCATTCTTTGAAACAAGTGTTACCAGAGGGGGCCTTCACGGACTCCTTCAATGCGGCAATTGTGGCCCATAGCTGGGCCTTGCACTCTTCCAGCTCTTGAGACAATTGGGTATTCTTCTCTGTAAGAACCTGCACAAATAATGATCCTTAAATTAGTTGTGCCAACTGTTTCAAGTCTCAGGGGCTACTGATATGTATAATCATCAAATTTTCTTACCCGTATATCCTTTACATACTGGTCCGTGGCTCTTACAAGACCATTTTGAGCAGCACGGATGTACGCGTCTCCTGAGTTGAAGGCATCAAATGCCTCTTGGGAGAAACAAGCGTCACGGAGTACGGCCCGGTGATACGTCTCCAACGTATCTATAATTTTTGATTGCTCCATGCTATATTATCTACTGTTTTAGGCAATATTGGGCTTTATTATCCACTTTTATTTTACTTTTGGGACTAACCTATTAATCGGAGGCCCAGCCCAGATTTGCTGTTTTATGCCTATTTCAGTGTTTCGAAGAAAAGGAATATCAGACGGAGTCGAAACGGAACGAAATCAACTGGAGAAGTTATTTTTGGAAGGAAACCCACTAGATATACTTGGACTCTACGTTAGAAGATACGGGAGCTGGCCACGAGGGTGGGGGGCGCGCCCACCCCCCTAGGGTGCGCCCCCCTGCCTCGTGGGGCCCCCGCAGCTCCACCGACGTACCCCTTGCACCCATATATACCTACTTATCCTAAAACTTCCAAAACAAAGATTAGATCGGGAGTTCCGCCGCCGCAAGCCTCGGTAGCCACCAAAAATCCCTCGGGACCCTGTTCCAAAACCCTACCGGAGGGGGGAACCCTCACCGGTGGACATCTTCATCATCCCGGCGCTCTCCATGACGAGGAGAGAGTAGTTCACCCTCGGAGCTGAGGATATGTACCAGTAGCTATGTGATTAATCTCTCTCTCTCTCTCTCTCTCTCTCGTGTTCTTGATTCGGCACGATCTTGATGTATCATGAGCTTTGCTATTATATTTGGATCTTATGTTTCTTCTCCCCATCTTCTCTCTTGTAATGGATTGAGTTTTCCATTTGAAGTTATCTTATCGGATTGAGTCTTTAAAGATTTGAGAACACTTGATGTATGTCTTGCCATGCGTATCTGTGATAACAATGGGATATCACGTGCCACTTGATGTATGTTTTGGTGACCAACTTGCGGGTTCCGCCCATGAACCTATGCAAAGGGGTTGGCACGCGTTTTCGTCGTGATTCTCCGGTAGAAACTTTGGGCACTCTTTGATGTTCTACGTGTTGGTTGAATAGATGAATCTGAGATTGTGTGATGCATATCGTATAATCATACCCACGGATAATTGAGGTGACATTGGAGTATCTAGGTGACATTAGGGTTTTGGTTGACTTGTATCTTAAGGCGTTATTCTAGTACGAACTCTAGGGCTGTTTGTGACACTTATAGGAATAGCCCAATGGATTGAATGGAAAGAATGACTTTGAGGTGGTCTCGTACCCTACATCTCTTCGTTTGTTTTCCGCTATTAGTGACTTTTGAGTGACTCTTTGTTGCATGTTGAGGGATAGTTATATGGTCCAACTATGTTATTATTGTTGAGAGGACTTGCACTAGTGAAAGTATGAACCCTAGGCCTTGTTTACTATCATTGCAATACCGTTTACGCTCACTTTTACCACTTGTTACTGTCGGATTTCGGGTTCCGGCAGACCCTTGAGGTTCGAACTCTGGGGTGCGCGCGGAGATTACGCCTTCTACCTACCTGCACCCCTCCGCCTCGCAAAGATCTAAGCTACCGAAAGAACAGCACAAGAGACACAGGGTTTATACTGGTTCGGGCCACCGATGTGGTGTAATACCCTACTCCAGTGTGGTGTGGTGGATTGCATCTTGGGCTGATGATGATGAAAAATACAAGGAAGAACAGCCTCGCGAGGGTCTGTTCTTGGCTGGGACGATGAACTGCTAGGGGGAGTTCAGTCGCCCTTTTCTCTCTCTCTGTGTGTGATGCTACTCTATCAGATCTCTGGATTCTGGTCGATTCCAACCTGCCTCTACCCTGGGGGGTGGTTAGTCCTATTTATAGGCAAAGGCCCTTGGCCTCTTCTGAAATATTGAGTGGGAAGGGCGCCAACAATTGGCCATTTTGAAGTGGAACATCTGGTACAATTATCCTGACTAAAGTTGGTCCTCGCCTGCCAAAGGCTCAGGTGGTGACGCCGGATTGGGCTCCACAATGACTTCCTCCCAGCCGTTGGACTGTTCTTGGTCTCGTTGCACCAAAACGGGTGCCTTTGATTGATGCTCTCGCCTGTGCTTGCTCCCTTTGGACCAAAGAGGAAAGGAGGACACTGCACGGGCTGGCGCCCGCCTGGCGCCCTTAGTCGTCATGGCTTGCGTCACGGGCACCTCGTGAGGTACCCCGCCTTGAACTCTCCGCCTCCTCGTGAGCCAGCCTGATGAGGTCGTGCCTGAGGAAGCTCCGTGTCGTCCACCCCGCGAGGCTGGGCCCCTCGCGAGGGTCTTGAGTCTGTGTTGATGAAGATGGGCCGTGTTGGGCCCCCATTTGAGCCACGCCGCAGGCCGCAGGCAGGCAAGTATGGGGACCCCCGTTCCCAGAACGCCGATAGTAGCCCCCGGGCCCAAGGCGCGCCCGGACTTGGCCGTGCAGAGAGGCGAAAGGGCAAGGGCGAAGCGCCGCAGGCCCTAACAGCCTGCGGCCTTGGGCGCCGGGTGGCGTTTGATTGGACGTGGGTGTCCCCACTTCCCCACGACGCCTCGGCATCCGCATGGATTGGACTAGTCCCTACATGCAAAGCAGGTCAGGATTACCTGCGATCGTGGAGGTCGATGGTTGGCCTTCGCCGGATATAAGTACGGAACGGCACGCGCCCTTCCAGTCAATCTCTTCTTGCTTCTCCTTCTTCCCGGTCCTTGCTCCGTCTCGCTGTGATGGCTCTGATCCGCCGGTTCACTTCGGCAGAGAAGGGAAAGGCTCCCCGAGAGGAACCAGACCCGCTCCCGCCGCAGAAACGGCTCGTCCTCCGCGGCCGGGACGAGGGGGCCCATCAGGTGGTGTCGAGGCCCTGGTGCGAGCGTCCACCGCCGGGGTTCCCGCTCCCCTTGTACGCCCACATGGAGGGGTCTGAAGAAGCCGATGCTGATCGCCGCGGGCGGCGCCGCCGCCGACGCCGATGGGTCACGAAGGTGTGGGTCATCCCCCCTGGGGTCCACACCGAGGGCTCCTCCTGAGAGTTCGTGCTCCATGCCGCCATGCCTCCTCAGTCTTGGATTCGCCTTCCTCCCTTCTTCGCCTCCATCATACCGCAGGGAGAACTCCTGGAGCTTTGGCTGCAGCACACCGGCTGCAGCACCCTCGCGACCGAGGCAGAGGTCGCGGTCGTTGCCCCGGGCGAGGTCTTCATGACTCGAGGCTAGGGCGAAATCGCCCGGGCTTGCAGGACAAGAGGCGCCTTCGTGATCCACCTGGAGTACCACGGTGCTTCGGTGTTGTCCTTCAAGGTCTTCGATGCGAACGGGCGCTGGCTGGAGTGCTGCCCCGGGAGAGGTGGTCGGGACCCTGCTACGGTGAGGACTGGGCTCGCCGACCGCTCCCTTGGCGGCTCCTCAGGCGGCGGAGGCGTCGGAGGATCCAGCGACTCCGGCGAACTCTTCGCGACTCCGGAGACGAGCGACGATAGCTACGAGCCCCCGAGCCAGTCTATGAGTGGCGGTCGGGGAAGAGCGATGGTCTTTTCCTACCAATCTATCCCCCTAGGAGCATGCGCGTAATACTTTGCTTTGATAACTTCTAGATTTTTGCAATAAGTATATGAGTTATTTATGACTAATGTTGAGTCCATGGATTATACGCACTTTTTCCCATCCTTCCACCATTGCTAGCCTCTCTAATACCACGCACTTTTCGCCGGTATCATACACTCACCATATATCTTCTTCAAAATAGCCACCATACCTACCTACTATGGCATTTCCATAGCCATTCCAACATATATTGCCATGCAACTTTCCATCGTTCCTTTATTATGACACGCTCCATCATTGTCATATTGCTAGCATGATCATGTAGTTGACATCGTATTCGTGGCAAAGCCACTATTCATAATTCTTTCATACATGTCACTCTTGATTCATTGCATATCCCGGTACACCGCCGGAGGCATTCATATGGAGTCATAACTTGTTCTAAGTATCGAGTTATAATTGTTGAGTTGTAAGAAAAATAAAAGTGTGATGATCATCATTTTTAGAGCATTGTCCCAAGTGAGGAAAAGGATGATGGAGACTATGATTCCCCCACAAGTCGGGATGAGACTCCGGACGAAAAAAAAGAGAAAAAAGGCCATAAAAAAAGAGAAGGCCCAAACAAAAAAAATAAAAAAATGAGAGAAAAAGAGAGAAGGGACAATGCTACTATCCTTTTACCACACTTGTGCTTCAAAGTAGCGCCATGATCTTTATGATAGAGAGTCTCCTATGTCATCACTTCCATATACTAGTGGGAATTTTTCATTATAGAACTTGGCTTGTATATTCCAATGATGGGCTTCCTCAAATTGCCCTAGGTCTTCGTGAGCAAGCGAGTTGGATGCACACCCACTTAGTTTCTTTTGTTGAGCTTTCATATACTTATAGCTCTAGTGCATCCGTTGCATGGCAATCCCTACTCACTCACATTGATATCTGTTAATGGGCATCTCCATAGCCCGTTGATACGCCTAGTTGATGTGAGACTATCTTCCCCTCTTTTTGTCTTGTCCACAACCACCATTCTATTCCACATATAGTTCTATATCCATGGCTCACGCTCATGTATTGTGTGAAGATTGAAAAAGTTTTGAAAATGTTAAAGTATGAAACAATTGCTTCGCTTGTCATCAGGGTTGTGCATGATTTAAATACTTTGTGTGGTGAAGATGGAGCATAGCCAGACTATATGATTTTGTTGGGATAACTTCTTTTGGCCATGTTATTTTGAGAAGACATAATTGCTTTATTAGTATGCTTGAAGTATTATTATTTTTATGTCAATATTGTCGGCGTTCTAGGAACGGGGGTCCCCAGACTTGCCTGCCTACGGCCTGCGGTGTGGCTCAAGTGGGGGCCCAGCGTGGCCCATCTTCATTAGCTGAAGACCAAGACCCTCGCGAGGGACCAAGCCTCGCGGGGCGGACGACAGGAAGCTTCCTCAGAGGCAGCCTCATCAGGCAAGCTCGCGAGGAGGCGGAGAGATCAAGGCAGGGGTACCTCGCGAGGAATCCATGACGCAAGCCATGATGAATCAAGGCCACGCGGGTGCCAGGCGGGCGCCAGCCCGCGTAGAGTCCTTGTTTCCCTTTTGGTGCAAAGGGGGCAAGCACAGGCCAAGGCATCAAGCAAAGGTTACCATTCTGGTGCAACGAGACCAAGACCTGCCGGACGGCAAGATGGAGGTCACCGTGGAGCCCAAGACGGCGTCACCGCCGGTGCTTTTGGCAGCCGAAGACCGTCTTTGGTCAGGTTAACTTGTACTAGATGTTCCCCTTCAAAATGGACAATTGTTGGTGCCCTTCCCGCTCATTATTTGGGAAGAGGCCGAGGGCCTCTATAAATAGAGCTAGCCACCACAGAGTAGAGGCATCTGAAAATCCGAGGGAGGCGACTGAACTCACCCAAGCAGTTCATCGCACCAGCTCAAGAACACCTTTCGCGAGGCTGTTCTTCCTCTGTACTGTTCATCATGAGCTCCTGAGGCAATCCACCACGCCACACACTGGAGTATGGTATTACACCACAACAGTGGCCCGAACCAGTATAAATCTCGTGTCCCCTATGTTGTTCATTCTTTTCCAGCTTAGATCGCTCGGGGGATCAGACGTAGAACGGTAGGGGAGAGATTTCCGCGCGCACCCGAGTGTTCGAACCTCAAGGATCTGCCGGAACCCGCAATCCGACATTTGGCGCGCCAGGTAGGGGTGCGCTGGAATCTTTCTTCCGCTGTTCACGCGTGATCTTCCGTCGTGTCCATGGCTGACGCTCGATCGTCGGGCTCGCGCCAAGCACCGGGCTGCTCGCGCCACTCACGTCGCCCAGAGGGCGCCCGCCAGCGGCCACCCTCGTTGTTCCCCGTCGCCTGCCGCCAACGCCGCGACCGGCCCGGCGGGGAACGAGCAGCAGGCCTCGTCTCAGCATCCTTCGATGCGGCGGGGTGGCCGCACTTCCACCCTGTTGCTGGCCCCAGCCGGCTCGTCATCCCACGCCCCTCGCGCTCCCATGGATGCGCACGCCTCGCTGCTCCTGGCATGAGACCTCCTGCACTACCTCCCCGTCGACGACCTCTACGAGGACTGGCTTGCCCGCATCACCGGGCTCGTCAGCGCCGCAGGGGGCTCCCCCTTGCGGTCCCTCTCGCTGCCTCGCCCTCCGTTCCGCGCAGGGGGCGGGGATCAGGAGGTGCCTCCACCACCTCCACCCCAAGAAGGCGCCCTGGCTCTAAGGCGTGCAGCCCCAGGGCGAGGCCCCCTGCACCCCGCGCCAGCGCAGCAAGAAAGGAGCTGCCAAGAGATCCTTCGTCCCCAAGAAGGTGCTCGTGCGCTCCCAGCGCCGGCGTGCCAAGATCGCGTCCTTGCACCCCTACGCCAAGACCCCGTGCTGCTCCAAGCGGCGGTGGACGGTAATCCCCAGTAGCAAGCCCAGCACCAGCAAAAGGCGTCGGTGGCCACAGCAGGCTGCCGCGCCCTCACCCCCGAGTTGCGCGGTGTCGCATTGCCAGGCAAGTTCAAGCCTGACCTCCCCCCTCGCTACGATGGCACGGTGGACCTTGTGGAGTTCCTACAGCTCTACGAGTTGTGCATCGAATCCGCCAACGGAGATGAAAGGGTCATGGCGAACTGGTTTCCCATGGCGCTCAAGGACGAGGCCCACACCTGGCTCCTGAACCTGGCTCCTGGCACGATCTCCTCATGGGACGAGATGTGCACTCGCTTCATCGCCAACTTCCAGGGCACTCGCGACCGGACCCCGGCCGTGAGCGACCTGCGCCGCATCAAGCAACAGCAAGGGGAGACCCTGCAGAAATACATCCAGCGCTTTAACAGCGCACACCTCAAGATCCGCAAGCTGACTGAAGAAGCCATCATCTCGGCCTTCTCCGACGACGTATGCGACATCAAGATGAAGGAGGAGCTAGCAATCCATGAAGACCTATGCGAAGGAAATATGCTCTAGAGGCAATAATAAAGTTATTATTTATTTCCTTACATATCATGATAAATGTTTATTATTCATGCTAGAATTGTATTAACCGGAAACATAATACATGTGTGGATATATAGACAAACAGAGTGTCACTAGTATGCCTCTACTTGACTAGCTTATTAATCAAAGATGGTTAAGTTTCCTAACCATAGACAAAGGAGTTGTCATTTGATTAACAAGGTCACATCATTAGTTGAATGATCTGATTGACATGACCCATTCCATTAGCTTAGCACCCGATCATTTAGTATGTTGCTATTGCTTTTGTTCATGACTTATACATGTTCCTTTCACTATGAGATTATGCAACTCCCGTTTACCGTAGGAACACTTTGTGTGCTACCAAACGTCACAACGTAACTCGGTGATTATAAAGGTGCTCTACAGGTGTCTCCGAAAGTATTTGTTGGGTTAGCGTATTTCGAGATTAGGATTTGTTACTCCGAATGTCGGAGAGGTATCTCAGGGCCTTCTCGGTAATGCACATCACATAAGCCTTGCAAGCATTGCAACCAATGAGTTGGTTGCGGGATGATGTATTACGGAATGAGTAAAGAGACTTGCCGGTAACGAGATTGAACTAGGTATTGGATACCGACGATCGAATCTCGGGCAAGTAACATACCGATGACAAAGGGAACAACGTATGTTGTTATGCGGTCTGACCGATAAAGATCTTCGTAGAATATGTAGGAGCCAATATGGGCATCCAGGTCCCGCTATTGGTTATTGACCGGAGAGGTGTCTCTTTCATGTCTACATTGTTCTCGAACCGTAGGGTCCGCACGCTTAAGGTTACGATGACAGTTATTATGAGTTTATGCATTTTGATGTACCGAAGGAGTTCGGAGTCCCGGATGTGATCACGGGCATGACGAGGAGTCTCGGAATGGTCGATACGTCAAGATTGATATATTGGACGGCTATGTTCGGACATCGGAATGGTTCCGAGTGGTTTCGGATAATACCGGAGTGCCGGAGGGGTTACCGGAACCCCCCCGGGGAAGTATGGGCCTTATTGGGCCGCGAGGGGAGAGAGAGGGCCGCGCCAGGAGGTGGCGCGCCCCCCCCATGGGCAGTCCGAATTGGACAAGGAGGGGGGGCGCGGCCCCCCTTTCCCTCTCCCTCTCCCTCTCTTTCGTTCCCCCTTCCTCCCTCCTAGTTGGACTAGGAAAGGGGAGTCCTACTCCTACTAGGAGGAGGACTCCCCCCTCCCTTGGCGCGCCTCTAGGCCGGCCGGCCCTCCCCCTTGCTCCTTTATATATGGGGGCAGGGGGCACCCTAGGACACACAAGTTGATCCTTGAGATCATTCCTTAGCCGTGTGTGGTGCCCCCCTCCACCATATTCCACCTCGATCATATTGTCGCAGTGTTTAGGTGAAGCCCTGCGTCGGTAGTTCATCAAGATCATCACCACGCCGTTGTGCTGACGGAACTCATCCCCGGAGGTTTTGCTGGATCGAGACCCGGGGACGTCATCGAGCTGTACGTGTGTCAAGAACTCGGAGGCGCCGGAGTAACGGCGCTTGGATCGGTCGGATCGCGAGGAGGACGTACGACTACTTCCTCTATGTTGTGTCAACGCTTCCGCTTTAGTCTATGAGGGTACATAGACAACACTCTCCCCTCTCGTTGCTATGCATCACCATGATCTTGCGTGTGCGTAGGAATTTTTGTGAAATTACTACGTTCCCCAACAGTGGCATCCGAGCCTAGGTTTTTATGGTTTGATGTTTTGCACGAGTAGAACACAAGTGAGTTGTGGACGATACAAGTCATACTGCCTACCAGCATGTCATACTTTGGTTCGGCGGTATTGTTGGATGAAGCGGCCCGGACCGACATTACGCGTACGCTTACGCGAGACTGGTTCTACTATCGTGCTTTGCACACAGGTGGCTGGCGGGTGTCAGTTTCTCCAACTTTAGTTGAACCGAGTATGGCTACGCCCGGTCCTTGAGAAGGTGAAAATGGAGTCTATTTGACAAACTATCGTTGTGGTTTTGATGCGTAGGTGAGATTGGTTCTTGCTTAAGCCCGTAGCAACCACGTAAAATTTGCAACAAACAAAGTAGAGGACGTCTAACTTGTTTTTGCAGGGCATGTTGTGATGTGATATGGTCAAGACATGATGCTATATTTTATTGTATGAGATGATCATGTTTTGTAACCGAGTTATCGGCAACCGGCAGGAGCCGTATGGTTGTCGCTTTATCGTATGCAATGCAATCGCCCTGTAATGCTTTACTTTATCACTAAGCAGTAGCGATAGTCATAGAAGCCTAAGATTGGCGAGACGACAACGATGCTACGATGGAGATCAAGGTGTCGCGCCGGTGACGATGGTGATCATGATGGTGCTGCTAAGATGGAGATCACAAGCACAAGATGATGATGACCATATCATATCACTTATATTGATTGCATGTGATGTTTATCTTTTTATGCATCTTATCTTGCTTTGATTGACGGTAGCATTATAAGATGATCTCTCACTAAAATTATCAAGAAGTGTTCTCCCCGAGTATGCACTGTTCCCAAAGTTCGTCGTGCCCAGACACCACGTGATGATCGGGTGTGATAAGCTCTACGTCCATCTACAACGGGTGCAAGCCAGTTTTGCACACGCAGAATACTCGGGTTATACTTGACGAGCCTAGCATATGCAGATATGGCCTCGGAACACGGAGACCGAAAGGTCGAGCGTGAATCATATAGTAGATATGATCAACATGATGATGTTCACCATTGAGAAATAATCCATTTCACATGATGATCGGTTATGGATTAGTTTTGATTTGGATCACGTGATCACTTAGATGATTAGAGGGATGTCTATCTAAGTGGGAGTTCTTAAGTAATATGATTAATTGAACTTAAATTTATCATGAACTTAGTCCGTGATAGTATCTTGCTCGTTTATGTTGATTGTAGATAGATGGCTCGTGCTGTTGTTCCGTTGAATTTTAATGCTTTCCTTGAGAAAGCAAAGTTGAAAGATGATGGTAGCAATTACACGGACTGGGTCCGTAACTTGAGGATTATCCTCATTGCTGCATAGAAGAGTTACGTACTGGATCCATCGCTAGGTGCCAGGCCTGCTGCTGGAGCAACGCCAGATGTTATGAACGTCTGGCAGAGCAAAGCTGATGACTACTCGATAGTTCAGTGTGCCATGCATTACGGCTTAGAACCGGGACTTCAACGACGGTTTGAGAACCATGGAGCATATGAGATGTTCCAGGAGTTGAAGTTGATATTCAAACAGAATGCCCGGATTGAGAGATATGAGGTCTCCAATAAGTTCTATAGTTGCAAGATGGAAGAGAATGGTTCTGTCAGTGAGCATATACTCAAGATGTCTGGGTATTATAATCACTTGAATCAGCTGGGAGTCAATCTTCCGGATGATTGCGTCATTGACAGAATTCTCCAATCACTGCCACCAAGCTACAAAGGCTTCGTGATGAACTATAATATGCAAGGGATAGATAAGTCTATCACCGAGCTCTTCGCAATGCTAAAGGCTGCGGAGGTAGAAATCAAGAAGGAGCATCAAGTGTTGATGGTCAATAAGACCACTAGTTTCAAGAAAAAGGGCAAAGGGAAGAAGAAGGGGAACTTCAAAAAGAACAGCAAACAAGTTGCTGCTCAAGAGAAGAAACCCAAGTCTGGACCTAAGCCTGAAACTGAGTGCTTCTACTGCAAGCAGACTGGTCACTGGAAGCGGAACTGCCCCAAGTATTTGGCGGATAAGAAGGATGGCAAGGTGAAAAAAGGTATATGTGATATACATGTTATTGATGTGTACCTTACTAGAGCTCGCAGTAGCACCTGGGTATTTGATACTGGTTTTGTTGCTAATATTTGCAACTCGAAACAGGGACTACGGATTAAGCGAACACTGGCAAAGGACGAGGTAACGATGCGCGTAGGAAACGGTTCCAAAGTCGATGTGATCGCAGTCGGCACGCTACCTCTACATCTACCTTCGGGATTAGTATTAGACCTAAATAATTGTTATTTGGTGCCAGCGTTGAGCATGAACATTATATCTGGATCTTGTTTGATGCGAGACGGTTATTCATTTAAATCAGAGAATAATGGTTGTTCTATTTATATGAGTAATATCTTTTATGGTCATGCACCCTTGAAGAGTGGTCTATTTTTAATGAATCTCGATAGTAGTGATACACATATTCATAATGTTGAAGCCAAAAGATGCAGAGTTGATAATGATAGTGCAACTTATTTGTGGCACTGCCGTTTAGGTCATATCGGTATAAAGCGCATGAAGAAACTCCATACTGATGGACTTTTGGAGTCACTTGATTATGAGTCACTTGGCACTTGCGAACCGTGCCTCATGGGCAAGATGACTAAAACACCGTTCTCCGGTACTATGGAGAGAGCAAAAGATTTATTGGAAATCATACATACAGATGTATGTGGTCCAATGAATGTTGAGGCTTGTGGCGGATATCGTTATTTTCTCACCTTCACAGATGATTTAAGCAGATATGGGTATATCTACTTAACGAAACACCAGTCTGAAACATTTGAAAAGTTCAAAGAATTTCAGAGTGAAGTTGAAAATCATCGTAACAAGAAAATAATGTTTCTACGATCTGATCGTGGAGGAGAATATTTGAGTTATGAGTTTGGTCTACATTTGAAACAATGCGGAATAGTTTCGCAACTCACGCCACCCGGAACACCACAGCGCAATGGTGTGTCCGAACGTCGTAATCGCACTTTACTAGATATGGTGCGATCTATGATGTCTCTTACAGATTTACCGCTATCGTTTTGGGGTTATGCTCTAGAGACGGCCGCATTCACGTTGAATAGAACACTGTCAAAATCCCTTGAGACGACACCTTATGAACTATGGTTTAGCAAGAAACCAAAGTTGTCGTTTCTTAAAGTTTGGGGCTGTGATGCTTATGTGAAAAAGCTTCAACCTGATAAGCTCGAACCCAAATCGGAAAAATGTGTCTTCATAGGATACCCAAAGGAGACTGTTGGGTACATCTTCTATCACAGATCCGAAGGCAAGACATTTGTTGCTAAAAATGGATCCTTTCTAGAGAAGGAGTTTCTCTCGAAAGAAGTGAGTGGGAGGAAAGTAGAACTTGATGAGGTAACTGTACCTGCTCCCTTATTGGAAAGTAGTTCATCACAGGAACCGGTTTCTGTGACATCTACACCAATCAGAGAAGAAGTTAATGATGATGATCGTGAAACTACAGATCAAGTTACTACAGAACCTCGTAGATCAACCAGAGTGAGATCCGCACCAGAGTGGTACGGCAATCCTGTTCTGGAAATCATGCTACTAGATCATGACGAACCTACGAACTATGAAGAAGCGATGGTGAGCCCAGATTCTGCAAAATGGCTGGAAGCCATGAAATCTAAGATGGGATCCATGTATGAAAACAAAGTGTGGACTTTGGTTGACTTGCCCGAGGGTCGGCAAGCAATAGAGAACAAGTGGATCTTTAAGAAGAAGACTGACGCTGACGGTAATATTACTGTCTACAAAGCTCGACTTGTTGCAAAAGGGTTTCGACAAGTTCAAGGGATTGACTATGATGAGACCTTCTCACCTGTAGCGATGCTTAAGTCTGTCCGAATCATGTTAGCAAATGCCGCATTTTATGATTATGAAATTTGGCAAATGGATGTGAAGACTGCATTCCTGAATGGGTTTCTGGAAGAAGAGTTGTATATGATGCAACCAGAAGGTTTTATCGATCCAAAGGGAGCTAACAAAGTATGCAAGCTCCAGCGATCCATTTATGGACTGGTGCAAGCATCTCGGAGTTGGAATAAACGCTTTAATAGTGTGATCAAAGCATTTGGGTTTATACAGACTTTTGGAGAAGCCTGTATTTACAAGAAAGTGAGTGGGAGCTCTGTAGCATTTCTGATATTATATGTAGATGACATATTACTGATTGGAAATGATATAGAATTTCTGAATAGCATAAAGGGATACTTGAATAAGAGTTTTTCAATGAAAGACCTCGGTGAAGCTGCTTACATATTGGGCATTAAGATCTATAGAGATAGATCAAGACGCTTAATTGGACTTTCACAAAGCACATACCTTGACAAGATTTTGAAGAAGTTCAAAATTGATCAAGCAAAGAAAGGGTTCTTACCTGTATTGCAAGGTGTGAAGTTGAGTAAGACTCAAAGCCCGACCACTGCAGAAGATAGAGAGAAGATGAAAGATGTTCCCTATGCTTCAGCCATAGGCTCTATCATGTATGCAATGCTGTGTACCAGACCTGATGTGTGCCTTGCTATAAGTTTAGCAGGGAGGTACCAAAGTAATCCAGGAGTGGATCACTGGACAGCGGTCAAGAATATCCTGAAGTACCTGAAAAGGACTAAGGAAATGTTTCTCGTGTATGGAGGTGACAAAGAGCTCATCGTAAAGGGTTACGTTGATGCAAGCTTTGACACTGATCCGGACGATTCGAAATCGCAAACCGGATACGTATTTACATTAAACGGTGGACCTGTCAGTTGGTGCAGTTCTAAACAAAGCGTCGTAGCGGGATCTACATGTGAAGCGGAGTACATAGCTGCTTCGGAAGCAGCAAATGAAGGAGTCTGGATGAAGGAGTTCATATCCGATCTAGGTGTCATACCTAGTGCATCGGGTCCAATGAAAATCTTTTGTGACAATACTGGAGCAATTGCCTTGGCGAAGGAATCCAGATTTCACAAGAGAACCAAGCACATCAAGAGACGCTTCAATTCCATCCGGGACTTGGTCTAGGTGGGAGACATAGAGATTTGCAAGATACATACGGATCTGAATGTAGCAGACCCGTTGACTAAGCCTCTTCCACGGGCAAAACATGATCAACACCAAGACTCCATGGGTGTTAGAATCATTACTGTGTAATCTAGATTATTGACTCTAGTGCAAGTGGGAGACTGAAGAAAATATGCCCTAGAGGCAATAATAAAGTTATTATTTATTTCCTTACATATCATGATAAATGTTTATTATTCATGCTAGAATTGTATTAACCGGAAACATAATACATGTGTGGATATATAGACAAACAGAGTGTCACTAGTATGCCTCTACTTGACTAGCTTATTAATCAAAGATGGTTAAGTTTCCTAACCATAGACAAAGGAGTTGTCATTTGATTAACAAGGTCACATCATTAGTTGAATGATCTGATTGACATGACCCATTCCATTAGCTTAGCACCCGATCGTTTAGTATGTTGCTATTGCTTTTGTTCATGACTTATACATGTTCCTTTGACTATGAGATTATGCAACTCCCGTTTACCGTAGGAACACTTTGTGTTCTACCAAACGTCACAACGTAACTGGGTGATTATAAAGGTGCTCTACAAGTGTCTCCGAAAGTATTTGTTGGATTGGTGTATTTCGAGATTAGGATTTGTTACTCCGAATGTCGGAGAGGTATCTCAGGGCCTTCTCGGTAATGCACATCACATAAGCCTTGCAAGCATTGCAACCAATGAGTTAGTTGCGGGATGATGTATTACGGAACGAGTAAAGAGACTTGCCGGTAACGAGATTGAACTAGGTATTGGATACCGACGATCGAATCTCGGGCAAGTAAAATACCGATGACAAAGGGAACAACGTATGTTGTTCTGCGGTCTGACTGATAAAGATCTTCGTAGAATATGTAGGAGCCAATATGGGCATCCAGGTCCCGCTATTGGTTATTGACCGGAGAGGTGTCTCGGTCATGTCTACATTGTTCTCGAACCGTAGGGTCCGCGCGCTTAAGGTTACGATGACAGTTATTATGAGTTTATGCATTTTGATGTACCGAAGCAGTTCCGAGTCCTGGATGTGATCACGGACATGAAGAGGAGTCTCGGAATGGTCGAGACGTAAAGATTGATATATTGGACGGCTATGTTCGGACATCGGAATGGTTCCGAGTGGTTTCGGATAATGCCGGAGTGCATGAGGGGTTACCGGAACCCCCTCGGGGAAGTATGGGCCTTATTGGGCCACGAGGGGACAAAGAGAGCCGCGCCAGGAGGTGGCGTGCCCTCCCCCCGTGGGCAGTCCGAATTGGACAAGGAGGGGGGCGCGGCCCCCCTTTCCCTCTCCCTCTCCCTCTCTTTCCTTCCCCCTTCCTCCCTCCTAGTTGGACTAGGAAAGGGGAGTCCTACTCCTACTAGGAGGAGGACTCCCCCTCCCTTGGCGCGCCTCTAGGCCGGCCGGCCCTCCCCCCTTGCTCCTTTATATACGGGGGCAGGGGGGCACCCTAGGACACACAAGTTGATCCTTGAGATCGTTCCTTGGCCGTGTGCGGTGCCCCCCTCCACCATATTCCACCTCGGTCATATTGTCACAGTGTTTAGGTGAAGCCCTGCGTCGGTAGTTCATCAAGATCGTCACCACGCCGTCGTGCTGACGGAACTCATCCCCGGAGGTTTTGCTAGATCGAGACCCGGGGACGTCATCGAGCTGTACGTGTGTCAAGAACTCGGAGGCGCCGGAGTAACGGCGCTTGGATCGGTCGGATCGCGAGGAGGACGTACGACTACTTCCTCTACGTTGTGTCAACGCTTCCGCTTCGGTCTACGAGGGTACGTAGACAACGCTCTCCCCTCTCGTTGCTATGCATCACCATGATCTTGCGTGTGCGTAGGAAAAATTTTAAATTTTTTGAAATTACTATGTTCCCCAACACTATGCACATCCCTGGAGCTGTTCAACATGGCGACCAAGTGCGCCAGGGCCGAGGAAGGGCGTCTCTCCCTCCTTGAACTCCCAGCGGCCGACCCAGAAGAAAAGAAGCCCAAGGCCAAGGACGTGAAGCGCAAGGGGGCTGTCGTGCTTGCAGCAGAACCGAACACCAAGCGAGGCAAGGACCAGCCTGGGTCATCCAAGGGCAGCCGATACTGCGTGTACAACGACCTCCACACCCACAACACCAACGAATGTCAAGAGCTTAGAGCCGTGCGAGATGGGCGAATCGACCGACGCCCCGAGCGCAACGATAGGGGCTATGGCCGAGGAGGAAGAGGTGGAGGACGATGGGAAGACCGTGGCCCTCGCCAAGGGTGGCGTGACCGACCTCGCGAGGATCACTGGCAGGACCAGCCTCGCGAGGGAGGCTGGAGGTATCAACCTCGCAAGGATCGACCACGTGGCAATGCAGGCCTTCCTCCTCTGCCGCCACCACCAAGGAGGCACGAACACCAGCATCTGGATGAGGGGCCTGGGGGCTTCCAGGAGCCACGCGCAATCGCTTTCATCTTGGGAGGCGCGCATGCCCCAACCTCACAGCGCATCTTCAAGCAGTTTGCTCGCGAGGTGAATGCAGTCCTCCCCAGGCTTGAGGCCACGCGCCCTCTCAGGTGGTCTGCGTGCGTGATCATGTTCAGCTCAGCGGATCAGCTCAAGTGCGCGACAACAGCCGGAGTCCTCCCTATGCTCTGCTCCCTAGTCATCAGCAACGTGCAGGTCACCAGAAACCTCATTGACGGCGGGGCAGGGCTCAACGTCCTGTCCGTCGAAATGTTCAACGATCTCCAAGTGTCGTACGATCAGCTTCAGCCAACCAAGCCTTTCTCAGGAGTCATTGATGGTTCCACTGTTCCAATAGGGCAAGTTTGCCTTCCGGTCACATTCGGGCAGTGCAACAACAACCGCACCAAGCTCATCGACTTCGACGTCGCCCACATTCGTCTGCCGTACAACGCCATCCTCGGATACCCAGCCCTGTCCAAGTTCATGGCAGTGACTCACCATGGCTACAACGTCCTCAAGATGCCGGGAGGCAGTGGAGTCATCACCATACCTTGAGAAGAAAGAGACGCAGTGTGTTCACTTGAGCGTGCGTTCCAAGCCGCAGCAATCGAAGACCCAGATCACAGGAGCGGAAGACTTCCCGAGGCAACCCTCAAGAAGAAGAAGGTTTCTCCTGGCCCAAGCCATATGGAGGAAGGTGCCTCCAGAGGTGTTGCGTTAGGATCTGCGCCCAATCAGGGGGCGCCCCACTCTCACGCATAGGAAGGCGCGCTCGGCGCCCTCCTCAGGTAGGGCTCGGGGGTCTTTCTTGGAGAGCCACCGACCTTGCCAAGATCGCGACGGAGGCGCTCGGGCACCACTTGGAAGGGTGCTTTCAGGCACGTTTCCTTCAGGAAGGCACAAGACAAGGAAGACCAAACCCTCAGGAGTTCATCGCAAGAAACACCCAGGAGCTACAGGAGTCAAGAGTCATGCACGGCAGTCGCCGCTTTCCCACCATACCCCCACATCCAGGCGAGGACGGGGGCTGCACGTCTACATCGATGTGTCGGGGCTCAACCGGGCCGCATCTCAGGAGCACCTCTGGCCTTCGCGCGCGGGGCGTTGCGAGGGTCCACCTCACAGCTACGTCCGCATGCCCTTCGGCCTGCCGAATGCGGTCGCCGCTCATCAGCGCCTGCTAAGGAGCATTCTGGAGGCTCAGGAGGTTAGCCATTGGGCGGTCCAGGCGGAGATGGAGATGGCCCTCGAGGACCCGCCTGTGCCCCCAGAGCCTCTCGAGGCTCCTGGGCCTAGGGGCTCATGAGGATCGACGTCTTCACTGCGCGTCGCTCGCTTCTTCAGCATCACTTCATCTTCAAACAGCACCAGGTGACATCTTTCTAAGTTCCGTTTCTAGCTGGGAGCGCCCACAGGGCCGCATCATTCCTAGGCCGCATGGGTCCGTCCCTGCGGCATGTATTCGTTTTGCCAACGCTCTTTACCTGCCTTATTGGGGGCGCCAGTCGGGCTGCATCATCCCCAAGCTGCTCGGGCCTGTCCCGATGGCGTTTTCTTTTCCTGCATCTACTTGAAGTGAATTTCCTCCTACGTGCTTCACATCCCCGACCTAATCGCCTGCTCGATTGACGCCCACCTGTGGAGCCGCTCGCTAATGGCACGACATTTGCGCACGGGTCCGTCCCTACAACGCTGATAAACCTGAGTGGCTGAGCTCTGGCCACGGCAGCCCTGCAAGGTGCCACCTCACCAGTCCCTCAGTGCCCCGATCACCTCCTCGAAGCGACCCAAGGTTGGCTGGCAACCGTAACGACAGGTCTTCTCTCTCCTTATGATTGGTGTGCAGGAACAACGATGGGAACGTCGCGGGCTTTCTCTCCCTCTCTCCGGCACGGAGCGCTTGCGCGTTAAAAGGGGGCGCCTAAGCATCGCGACTCATGGGATCCTACTGGCTCTCCATCCCTAACCCCCTGGCCTTGACCTATGGCATCGCGACCTGTCATACTAGCGGCGGCTAAGCTCGCTCGAGGGCCGGGACCTGAGGACGTAGAGCATTAAGGAAAGTGCGGGGGAGAGGGAAGAAGCTCGCGAGGACCCAACCCAGCGGCGCCTCGGCTGCCATCGCTCGGGGCGGGTGCTCCGTCAAGGAACTACATCAATTCAAAAGATAAGTCACGCCCTTACAGAAGTTGGACTAACGCAGAGCCATACCCTCGCCCAGTGCGGTTCTGTTGCGACTACGCTGCCTTCCTTTCTCGCCCAGCGGGCGCTGCTTGGTCGCTAAAGGGGACCTCCCGAGCATCGCGACTAGGGGGCTCTTACCGGACCTCGGACCGCTCACCTCCTGGCCTTGACAACGGCATCGCGACCTGGCATACCAGCGACGGCTGAAGCCAGCCTGGGGACTGGGACCTGTCGGCGTAGAGCGCTAGGCCCTCGTGAGGATAGAAAGGGGGAGCCTAGCCAGAACAGAACAAGCACCTCGCATCGCTTCATATCAAGTATATAATATTCACAAAAGACACAACACACGCCTTACATGCCACCACGGGGTGTTGCTCCGATTCCTTGCTGGAAACAAAAGGTGCTAAGCCTAAAGAGAACTAATCGCCCAGGGGACACCATTATCAAATGTGGGCTGCCCAACCCCATCCAGAACAGTGGCGACGGCGGCTGGACGCAGTTACCCCGCTCCGAGCACGGTGCGAGCTCGGAGGCTCGTAGCTGTCGTCGCTCGTCTCCGGAGTCGCGAGAAGCTCGAGGGAGCCACTGGATTCCCCAGTTCCTCCGCTGCTGCTTAAAGAGCTGCTGGAGGGCCGACGGGCGAGCCGGGTCCTCCCTGGTTCGTCGCCCCTGCCGCCCCCTTTGGGGCAGCACTCCAGCCGGCGTCCTTCAGCATCGAAGACCTTGAAGAACATCAGGGAGGTGTCGTCGTATTCGAGATGAATTATGAGGGTGCCTACCGGCCGGCAGACCCGGGCGATTTCGCTTTAGCCCCGGGTCATGAAGACCTTGCCTGGAGCGACGACGTGCTCCGCGGCATCTCGAAGGCGAAGGAGGGAGGAAGGCGGATCCAAGAGCTCGGAGGCATGGCGGCATGGAGCACAAGCTCGCGAGAGGAGCACTCGGCGTGGACTCCAAGGGGGACGATGCGCACCACCGTGACTCACCGACGTCGACGACGGCGTTGTCTGTGTTGTTCGGCACCCTCTCCCCCAGGACCCATGACGCGTGCATACAAGGGCAGCGGAAACCCAGGTGGCGGCCGCTCGTACCAGGGCCTCGACGCCTCCTGCGAGGCACCCTCATCTCGGTGGCAGAGGACCAACCGTTTCTTCGCGGGAGTGGGTTAGGACCCTCTCGGGGGGGCTTTCCTTTCTCTTCTACGGAGAATCGGCGGATTGGTGCCATTGGCGTATGAAGGAGCAAGGACGAGGGAGTAGAAGAGAAGGAGTAGCAGGAAGGAATGGACCAAAGGGGCTCACGCGGCCCCATACTTATAGCCGGCGAAGGCCAACCGTCGAGCACCACGATCGCAGGTAATCATGACCCGTTCCTCTGCATGCAGGGACTCGTCAAGTCGTGCGGTCGCCGAGGCATCGTGGGGAAGCGCAGTCGCCCATGTCCAATCAACCGCCACGCGGCGCCCAAGGCCGCAGGCTTTTGGGCCGGGCCCGCGGCGCTTCGCGCTTGCCCCTTTGCTTATCTGCTAGGCCAAGCCCGCGCGCGCCTTGGGCCCGGGGGCTACTGTCGGCGTTCTGGGAACAGGGGTCCCCAGACTTGCCTGCCTGCGGCCTGCGGCGTGGCTCAAGTGGGGCCCAGCGCGGCCCATCTTCATCAGCTCAAGACCAAGACCCTCACAAGGGACCAAGCCTTGCGGGGCGGACGACAGGAAGCTTCCTCAGAGGCAGCCTCGTCAGTCAGGCTCGCGAGGAGGCGGAGAGATCAAGGCAGTGTACCTCGCGAGGAACCATGATGCAAGCCACGACGAATCAAGGCCAGGCGGGTGCCAGGCGGGCGCCAGCCTGCGCAGAGTCCTTGTTTCCCTTTCGGTGCAAAGGGGGCAAGCACAGGCCAAGCCATCAAGCAAAGGTTACCATTCTGGTGCAACGAGACAAAGACCAGCCGGATGGCAAGACGGAGGTCACCGTGGAGCCCAAGACGGGGTCACCATCGGTGCTCTTAGCAGACGAAGACCGCCTTTGGTCAGGATAACTTGTACTAGATGTTCCCCTTCAAAATGGCCAATTGTTGGCGCCCTTCCCGCTCATTATTTGGGAAGAGGCCCAGGGCCTCTATAAATAGAGCTAGCCACCACAGAGTAGAGGCATCTGAAAATCCGAGGGAGGCGACTGAACTCACCCAAGCAGTTCATCGCACCAACTCAAGAACACCTCTCGCGAGGCTTTTCTTCCTCTATACTGTTCATCATCATCCCTTGAGGCAATCCACCATGCCACACACTGGAGTAGGGTATTACACCACAACGGTGGCCCGAACCAGTATAAATCTCGTATCCCCTGTGTTGTTCATCGTTTTCAAGCTTAGATCGCTTGGGGGATCTGACGTAGAACTGTAGGGGAGAGATTTCCGCGCGCACCCCAGTGTTCCAACCTCAAGGGTCTGCCAGAACCCGAAATCCGACAAATATGAACTTTTGTCTTGAATCTTTTGGATCTGAATATTCATATCACAATCGAGAAGAATTATAATGAAATTATGCCAACTAGCATTCCACATCAAAAATTATCTTTTTTATCATTTACCTACTCGAGGACGAGCAGGAATTAAGCTTGGGGATGCTTGATACGTCTCCAACGTATCTATAATTTTTTATTGCTCCATGCTATATTATCTATTGTTTTAGGCAATATTGGGCTTTATTATCCACTTTTATATTACTTTTTGGACTAACCTATTAACCGGAGGCCCAGCCCAGATTTGTTGTTTTATGCCTATTTCAGTGTTTCGAAGAAAAGGAATATCAGACGGAGTCGAAACGGAACGAAATCAACTGGAGAAGTTATTTTTGGAAGGAAACCCACCAGATATACTTGGACTCTACGTCAGAAGATACGGGAGCTGGCCACGAGGGTGGGGGGGCACGCCCCCTGCCTCGTGGGGCCCCCGCAGCTCCACCGACGTACCCCTTGCACCCATATATAACTACGTATCCAAAAACTTCCAGAACAGAGATTAGATCGGGAGTTCCGCTGCCGCAAGCCTCCGTAGCCACAAAAAACCTCTCGGGACCCTGTTCCGGCACCCTGCCGGAGGGGGGAACCCGCACTGGTGGCCATCTTCATCATCCCGGCGCTCTCCATGACGAGGAGGGAGTAGTTCACCCTCGGGGCTGAGGGTATGTACCAGTAGCTACGTGTTTGATCTCTCTCTCTCTCGTGTTCTTGATTTGGCACGATCTTGATGTATCACGAGCTTTGCTATTATATTTGGATATTATGTTTCTTCTCCCCCTCTTCTCTCTTGTAATGGATTGAGTTTTCCATTTGAAGTTATCTTATCGGATTGAGTCTTTAAAGATTTGAGAACACTTGATGTATGTCTTGCCGTGCGTATCTGTGGTGACAATGGGATATCACGTGCCACTTGATGTATGTTTTGGTGACCAACTTGTGGGTTCCGCCCATGAACCTATGCATAGGGGTTGGCACACGTTTTCGTCGTGATTCTCCGGTAGAAAATTTGGGCACTCTTTGATGTTCTATGTGTTGGTTGAATAGATGAATCTGAGATTGTGTGATGCATATCGTATAATCATACCCACGGATAATTGAGGTGACATTGGAGTATCTAGGTGACTTTATGGTTTTCGTTGATTTGTATCTTAAGGTGTTATTCTAGTACGAACTCTAGGGCTGTTTGTGACACTTATAGGAATAGCCCCACGGATTGATTGGAAAGAATGACTTTCAGGTGGTTTCGTACCCTACCATTATCTCTTCGTTTGTTTTCCGCTATTAGTGACTTTGGAGTGACTCTTTGTTCCACGTTGAGGGATAGTTATATGATCCAACTATATTATTATTGTTGAGACTTGAGAGGACTTGCACTAGTGAAAGTATGAACCCTAGGCCTTGTTTACTATCATTGCAATACCGTTTCCGCTCACTTTTACTACTTGTTACCTTGCTGTTTTTATATTTTCAGTTTACAAAAACCTATATCTACCATCCATATTGCACTTGTATCACCATCTGTTCGCCGAACTAGTGCAGCTATACAATTTACCATTGTATTGGGTGTGTTGGGGACACAAGAGACTCTTTGTTATTTGGTTGCAGGGTTGCTTGAGAGAGACCATCTTCATCCTACGCCTCCCACGGATTGATAAACCTTAGGTCATCCACTTGAGGGAAATTTTCTACTGTCCTACAAACCAGTGCACTTGCAGGCCCAACAACGTCTACAAGAAGAAGGTTGTGTAGTAGACATCACCCGGCGACGCCTGTGATTCATGGCGCTCTCCACTTCGGAATTTGTAGCGGATATTTTATCTGCATCCTCTGTAGGAGGAGCATCCGACGCGTTCCCCATGTTATCTTCTGCCTCTGTGTCCGGCCCTGGAGCCCGACTGGTAGAGGCGCGATCGGCAATCTCTCTGGATATAGTCCGGCGAGCGTTCTTCCTTCTAGGAAACATGGGTGTTATTATGTTTTAAAAGACGATAACCACAGAGCGAGGTTTGGTATCATACCTCTGCGCTGGCGTCTCCGTCCGGACTGCCTTCCTTTCTAGCCTGCCCGGCTTCGGCGCCCCTTGTTGGCGAGTCACCTCGGGTTCGGCATGGCATCCCGAGGACCTTCCCTATAAAACACCATACAAGTACGGTAGGTGAAGTGCATAAAAGGGGATCCTTCTCGAAAGTCGGGACTCTGGTTTTACTTACATGTGAGGCGGGGAGTAGCCCAGGATAGTCAGCTATAAGGGCCATTGAGGGAGTCCTGGATTAGGGGGTGTTCGGATAGCCGAACTATATCTTCAGCCGGACTCCAGGACTATGAAGATACAAGATTGAAGACTTCGTCCCGTGTCTGGAAGGTTCTTTCCTTGGCGTGGAAGGCAAGCTAGGCGTGCGGATATTCAAGATCTCCTACCAATGTAACCGACTCTATGTAACCCTAACCCTATCCGGTGCCTATATAAACCGGAGGGTTGTAGTCCGTAGGACGAACACATCATAACCATCATCATACCCATAGGCTAGCTTCTAGGGTTTAGCCTCCTTGATCTCGTGGTAGATCTACTCTAGTACTACCCATATCATCAATATTAATCTAGTAGGAGTAGGGTTTTACCTCCATCGAGAGGGCTTGAACCTGGGTAAAATAAAGTGTCCCTTGTCTCCTGTTACCATCTGACCTTGACGCACAGATCGGGACCCCCTACCCGAGATCCGCCGGTTTTGACACCGACATTGGTGCTTTCATTGAGAGTTCCTCTGTGTCGTCGCCTTTAGGCCTGATGGCTCCTTTGATCATCAACAACGATGAGGTCCAGGGTGAGACTTTTTCTCCCCGGACAGATCTTCGTCTTCGGCGGCTTCGCCCTGCGGGCCAACTCGCTTGGTCATCTGGAGTAGATCGAGAGCTACGCCCCTGGCCATCAAGTCAGGTTTGGAAGCCTAAACTACACGGCAGATATCTGCGGAGACTTGATCTTCGACGGATTCGAGCCACAGCCAAGCGCGCCGCACTATCTCGAGGGGCATGATATAGCTCTGCCTCCGAACAGTGTCCTGGAGGCCGCATACGCTCCGGCCCCGATCCTCGATTCGGAGCCTGCTGCGTTCTTTGAAGATGAACGGTTGGACGTCACCTCGGGGGCTGCAATCTTAAAGGCCATTGAGCCGAACGCGAGCCCCGCGCTCCGCATGGCCAGTGACTCCAAGGAGCCGGACTCTTCTCCGAACTTCGGGTCGTCCGTGCCCCCGCCGATCGAATCAGATTGGGCGCCTGTAATGGAGTTCACCGCCGCGGACATCTTTCATTATTCACCTTTTGGTGATATTCAGAATTCTCTCAAGTCTCTCTCTTTGTCAGGAGAGCCCGGGCCGAACTATGGCCTGCGAGGTTGGGATTCGGACGACGAAGAAATTCAAAGCCCACCCACCGCCCACTTAATAGCCACTGTCGACGATATATCCTACATGCTCGACTTCGGCTCCGAAGACTTCGACGGTATGGACAACGAAGGAGGAGACGAGCAAGAACCAGCACCTGTAGGGCGCTGGACCGCCACCTCGTCATACGACATATACATGGTGGATGCTCCAAAAGATGGAGATGGCGATGGAACAACGGAGGATGGCGCTTCGAAAAAGCCTCCAAAACGCCGACGTCAGCGGCGCCGCTCCAAATCCCGCCATAGCAGAAACGGTGATTCCGGCACAGGAGATAATACTACCCCGGACAGCGCCGAAGAACACCAAAACCAGCAGGATTCGGCACAGGAAGATGGTGAAGACCGCGCTCATGAGAGAGCGGTAGAGCGAGAGGTCGAGGACGATAACTACATGCCTCCCTCCGAAGACGAGGCAAGCCTCGGCGACGATGAATTCATCGTACCATCAGACCCCGCCGAACAAGAGCGCTTTCAACGCAGGCTTTTAGCCATGGCGAACAGCCTAAAGAAAAAGCAGCAACAGCTTAGAGCTGATCAAGATTTGCTAGCTGACAGATGGACTGAAGTCCTTGCGGCCGAAGAGCACGAGCTCGGACGCCCCTCCAAAAACTATCCTAAGCGCAGGCCGCTACCCCAATCAGAGGAGGAAGCCCAAGACATGGTAGATCGGCCACCTCGCGGCCGCGACAGAGAAGCCTGTCGAACATCCAAACAAGCCATGCCCCGCAGCCGCTTTACCAAGGCACGTGAACACGAACCAGACCTACGAGACGTCCTGGAGGACAAAGCAAGGCAAACAAGATCGATCTATGGATCGCGCGGACGCCCGACGGCACGTGATAGTTTTCACTCCGGACACAATAAATCCGTCTGGGCCGAACACAACAGGCACAGCTCCTCCGAGCTGCGTCGAGACATAGCCCAGTACAGGGGCGCCGCACACCCACTATGCTTCACAGACGAAGTAATGGATCATAGAATCCCAGAGGGTTTTAAACCCGTCAACATCGAGTCGTACGACGGTACGACAGATCCGGCAGTATGGATTGAGGACTATCTCCTCCACATCCACATGGCACGTGGCGATGATTTGCACGCCATCAAATATTTACCCCTTAAGCTTAAGGGACCAGCCCGGCACTGGCTTAACAGCCTCCCCGCAGATTCGATCGGCTCTTGGGAGGACCTGGAGGCCGCATTCCTCGACAACTTCCAGGGGACCTATGTACGGCCACCGGACGCCGACGACCTAAGCCACATAATCCAGCAGCCAGAAGAATCGGCCAGGCAATTCTGGACACGATTCCTAACAAAGAAAAATCAGATAGTCGATTGTCCGGATGCAGAGGCCTTAGCAGCCTTCAAGCATAACATCCATGACGAGTGGCTTGCCCTGCACCTGGGACAGGAAAAGCCGAAATCCATGGCAGCCCTCACGACACTCATGACCCGCTTTTGCGCGGGCGAAGATAGCTGGCTAGCTCGCAGCAACAACTTATCGAAGAAGCAAGGTAATTCAGATACCAAGGACAAAAGTGGCAGGTCGCGATGGAATAAACAGAAACGCCGCGTCAGCAGCGACAGCAATGAAGATACGGCAGTAAACGCCGGATTCAGAGGCCATAAATCCGGTCGGCGGAAAAAGCCATTCAAAAAGAATACCCAGGGCCCGTCCAGTTTGGACCGAATACTCGACCGCTCATGCCAGATTCACGGCACCCCCGAAAGGCCAGCCAATCACACCAACAGGGATTGTTGGGTGTTCAAGCAGGCATTCAAGTTAAGAGCCGAAAACAAAAACAAGGGGCTAGACAGCGATGACAAAGAGGAGCCCAGGCCGCCGAACAACAACGGACAGAAGGGGTTTCCCCCACAAGTGCGGATGGTGAACATGATATACGCGACTCATATTCCCAAGCGGGAGAGGAAGCGTGCGATACGGGACGTATACGCGATGGAGCCAGTCGCCCCAAAGTTCAACCCATGGTCCTCTTGCCCGATCACCTTCGATCGAAGGGACCACCCCACTAGCATCCGTCACGGCGGTTTCGCCGCATTGGTTCTTGACCCAATCGTTGACGGATTTCACCTTACAAGAGTCCTCATGGACGGCGGCAGTAGCCTAAACCTGCTCTACCAGGATACAGTGCGGAAAATGGGCATAGATCCATCAAGGATCAAGCCCACAAGGATGAACTTTAAAGGCGTCATCCCAGGTGTAGAGGCCAATTGCATAGGCTCCATAACACTTGATGTGGTCTTCGGATCTCCGAACAACTTCCGAAGCGAAGAGTTAATCTTCGACATAGTTCCGGTCCGCAGTGGCTATCATGCTCTGCTTGGACGAACCGCATTCGCTAAATTCAATGCGGTGCCGCACTACGCATATCTCAAGCTCAAGATGCCAGGCCCTCGAGGTGTAATCACGGTCAGCGGAAACACCGAACGCTCCATCCGTACGGAGGAACACACGGCAGCCCTCGCAGCAGAGGTACAAAGCAGCCTGTTAAGGCAGCTCTCAAGTCCGGACGCTACAAAGCAGGACAAAGCAAAACGCGCCCGGAGTAAACCGCAGCAAGACCGACTGGCGCGTTCAGAGCACGCGTAGCAATGCGGCCCCAACCCCAGCCATCACTACATAGCTAGTACCTCGAGTACACAATTACGCCCTTACAATTCCATGGGAATAGGGGAAGGGGCAGATAAAACGGCATGCCAACAATACGGCGTCAAACGTACTAGGGGCTGCCGGGCTCTTCTTTTCTTTCAGGACTCCATACTCTGGATACAATGTTCGGCCTCACTGCCGCACAGACGATACAGGACCTAGGAAAGCAGACAAAACAACGGCGCATCATGGAACTCTCAGGTGGTCTCTATTTCGAGCGATATATCTGTTTCTAAATTCCGCGGCCTGCGCCTGGTCAGGACATGTTAAATAGTCTAAATTTTTTTCGCACTACTTGTATCGTTCGGCTTGAATAAACAGCCTCCTCATAAAAAATGCATAGCTTTTCATCTATTTTTTGCATTATCTTCTTTTAATATACATAGGTTTACTCAAATAACATGATCGCACCCGTACACCATGGTACGGCAAACCACGCCAGGGGCTTTATTACCCTTCTATCTGGTGTGAGAAGTCCGTCCACTTTCACAAGTGCGGCACCCCGAACTTATAGCATTATATGCATCGGCTCCGAGTCATGATTTTGGTCATATGTTGGGTTTGCCCGGCTCCTATGTTTTGGTGCCTTATATTCCGCTCTATCGGCTAAGGTAGCACTAGGAGAACCACTGCGATTGTGCCCCAGATCAGGTGGGTGAGCACCTCAGTGGAGAAAGCTAAAACAGACTGTCATGATAAGGCGCGAGACCGGTCGCTGTTCGAGAGGTTTTTCGAGTCCCTAAAGGCTTATGCCGCGTCGAGCGGAGAGCTGGTTAAGTCCGGCTAAAGGCATGGATAGTGCCCCGAATTCGGCCTTCCGAACTAGGGGCTTTGCCGAAATTTAAAATTATAATGTTCTATGGCTAAGTGAGAGTGTTCAAGCATTATAGTCCGATTGCCTGGTTCGCGGTGCTGAGCGCCTCCCTCGAAGGACCCAACTATGGGAACAAGAGCCCTCAGGTTTATCCCGAACACCCCAGCACTAGTTGCATGGGGGCAGAAGCCGACGACTCGCCATCTCTCAGTTATTGATAAACGGCCGCACAAAAAATAATATTTTAAATTCAGAAAGCATTGCTTAAGCGCATATGAACAAGTTTTCAGCGCACAGGATACAAACGAGCGAGTTCATTGAAATATTACATCTTTGGCACACTCATCCGCGACAAGGCGAGCTCCAGCGAGAACTTCCTTGTAGTAGTTCTCGGGCTTGCGATGCTCCTTCCCCTGCGGCGGCCCGTTCTTCACCAGCTTCTCTCTGACCAGCTTGCCCCAGTGTACCCTTACACGGGCAAGGGCCCTCCGGGCACCTTCTATGCAGACGGAGCGCTTGATGACCTCAAGCCGTGGACAGGCCTCCACCAGCCGCCGCACCAGCCCGAAGTAGCTCCCAGGCAGGGCCTCTCCAGGTCACAGCCGAACTAGTAAGCCCTTCATGGCCTGTTCGACCGCCTTGCGAAGCTCGGCCAGCTGCTTCAGCTGATCGCTTAAGAGCACAGGGTGTCCGGCCTCAGAATACTGAGACCAGAACACACTCTTCGTCGAGCTATCCTCTTCAGCTCGGTAGAATGCGGCGGCGTCAGATGCGCTGCGGGGAAGATCGAAGAACGCCCCTGGAGAACTCCGGATTCGGGTAAGTAATAGGTATTTCACCTTTATATTCCTACTTTGCATTAAGAATGCCTTACCCGCTGCTATCTTTTTCACATCCTCCAACTCTTGGAGGGCCTTTTGGGCTTCGGCCTTGGCACTCTTGGTGGTCTCAACAGCCGACGCGAGCTCGGATGCTTGCGTTTTTGCCTCAAGCTCCAAACCCTCATGTTTGTTCATGAGAGCTTGCAGCTCTTGCTGCACCTCGCCGACTTGGACCCCAAGCTTTTCTCGCTCGGCGCGCTCCTCAGCCGCTTTCTTCTCGGCCTCAGCCAGCGCCTGCTTTAGGGTTGCCACCTCGGTTGTGGCCCCTACAATAAGCAGTACAATATTGTTATTTCTTTTTGCAATGAAGCCTCTCTATAGGCACCTTTTTTTCTTCTAAGGGGTATTTCTTACCTTCCTTTTCCACGAGCTGCCTTTTGGCAAGGCCGAGCTCTTGCTCGGACCGCTCGAGGTCCTTTTTCAGGACTTCCACCTCCGCAGTCAGTGCGGCGGTGGACAGCAGGGAAGCCTGCATACGCATATTAGACTTTTTATTAGACTCCTGCGAAAATTGTTGGATCCTCTATTCGGCTTTTCTTTCCGAACACCGAACAGAGCATCAGGGGCTACTGTCTATGCGGTAATAAATTTAGCATATTTTTTGCTTACCTGGAAGCCTGTTAGAAGGCTAGCGCAAGCTTCATTCAGTCCACTCTTGGCGGACTGAACCCTTTGGACCACCGCACTCATAACAGTACGGTGCTCCTCGTCGATGGTGGCGCCTTCAAGCGCCTTCAACAGACTATCCGGTGCCTCTGGTTGGACAGAGGTCGCCGGCTCAGACGGCTTACTCCTCTTGGAAGGAGTTCGCCCACCGCGAGCCAGCACGGTTGAGTCCGGCGCAGTGTCCGGCACAGAGCCGGACTGGGAGCCCTGGGGGGTTTCATCCCCTTTACTTCCGGGGTCCAGAGGATTGCCTTGCGGCTCCTGCAGGACCACCTCCTCCTGCCCTGTTCGGCGGGACGCCGCTTCGGCGTCGTCCGCCCCGCTGGGGGAGACTGCGGGTGGGATAGAGTTCATGTCCGACGAATCCACGGAGCCGCCCGATGAATCATCGAGTGCGGCTCGGGGTGGGCTGCGCAAATAGCATTCGACATTAGAGTAAGCTGCGCACTTGAAGATACTATGAGTCATTCTGGTATGTGAATACTTATGATGTCGCCGGACGCTTGGTTCTATCCGGCCACTCCTTTCCGCCCTCTTCGGCGCTGGGGGAGCAGTCCGGCGGAGGGGTCTTCCTTTTCCTCGACCCCTCGGCCTCCCCTGTTGGGGCGGCCTTCTTCTTTTTCGCTCCCCTCGCTGGAGGGGGAGAGTTTCCTTGTTCCTCCTCCTCGTTTTCACGAGAGGAGGGCATAGCAGACTCGCCAGATGACGAGCTCGACACCACCACATTGCGGGCACTCTTTCGAGTCCCGGTGGTCTTCTTCTTCTTGACCTTCTTCTCCGGCACCACATAGGGCGCCGGAGCCAGCAGCTTCTCTAAGAGAGCTTGGGCTGGGTCTTTGGGCAGAGGAGCCGGACAGTTGATTGGTCCGGCTATCTTCAGCCACGCCTGTCAAAGGCAAAGGGAGTTTTTAGATCCCACATAGAGTTAATCTATGTAGAAAAGCTTAACGAACCTGTGAAAGGTATAAATAGCCTACCTCGCTAGCGTTGCGCTGCGAGCTATATCCGCGGTCCTCGGAAGCGGATGTGGGGCACTCGGCGCCTTTGGTTAGCACCTTCCAGACGTCTTCATACGTCGTGTCGAAGAGCCTATTGAGTGTTTGGTGCTGCGCCGGGTCGAATTCCCACAAAGTGAACTCCCGTTCTTGGCACGGGAGGATTCGGCGAACGAACATGACCTGGATGATGTTGACATGCCGGATGGGCTTGTTCATCAGGGACCGGATGCAAGTTTGCAGTCCGGTCACTTCTTCTTCGTTGCCCCACGATAGGCCCGTCTCTTTCCAGGACATGAGCCGCGTGGGGGGTCCGGATCGGAACTCAGGGGCCGCGACCCATTTCGAGTCGCGTGGCTCGGTGATGTAAAACCACCCTGCCTGCCACCCCTTTAAGGACTCCACAAAGGAGCCATCAAACCAGAGTGCGTTGGCCATTTTGCCGGCCATAGCACCTCCGCACTCCGCCTGGGTGCCGGACACCACCTTGGGCTTGACGTTGAAGGTTTGGAGCCAGAGGACGAAGTGGGGGCGGATGCGGAGAAAGGCCTCACACACGATGATAAACGCCGAGATATTGAGGATAAAGTTCGGGGCCAGATCATGGAAGTCCAGGCCGTAGTAGAACATGAGCCCCCGGACAAAAGGGTGACGTGGAAAACCCTGTCCGCGGAGGAAATGGGGGAGAAAAACTACCCTCTCATGGGGCCTTAGGGTGGGAAGAAGTTGCCCCGCCTCAGGAAGCCGGTGCGGGATGTCCTTGGACAGATATCCGGCCTTCCTAAGCTTTTTGATTTGACCCTCCGTAACGGAGGAAGCCATCCACTTGCCACCCGCTCCGGACATCGCTGGAGCGGGTTGGGGAAGAAAGAGCGAACTTGGGCGTTGGAGCTTGAGTGCGCAGGAGATGGATGTGCAAAGGAGGAAGAAGGCGTAGGTGAAAGAGGTGGATCTTTATCCCCTTATATAGGCTGATGCCATTATGCGTCCCCACCTACCTAATAAAACTTGCTTGCCGCTCACACGCCGCGGTAAATGGCGCGGTTGGGTTACCCACGTCCACATTAATGAGAATCCCGTTAAAAGGGGCACACGATCTTTGCTTCGACAAGACGTGCCAAGGAAACCGCCTCGTTGAACGTGCTGCAGTGGAACAACAAAAAATAATCCATACAGAAGGCTTGGTCGCAGTGTTATGACGCACTGCGGAATACGTCAGCAGATTTGATTTGTGTTTGTATTATTCTCTATATGGCAATACGTGGAAACTTGTTTTGCAGAGCCGGACACTATTTTTTGGTGTTTATTATCTTCTTGAAGAATTTGGAGGAGGAACCCGCCTTGCAATGCCGAAGACAACTTGCGCGCCGGACTCGTTGTCATTGAAGCCTCGTTCAGGGGCTACTGAGGGAGTCCTGGATTAGGGGGTGTTCGGATAGCCGAACTATATCTTCAGCCGGACTCCAGGACTATGAAGATACAAGATTGAAGACTTCGTCCCGTGTCCGGAAGGTTCTTTCCTTGGCGTGGAAGGCAAGCTAGGCGTGCGGATATTCAAGATCTCCTACCAATGTAACCGACTCTGTGTAACCCTAACCCTATCCGGTGCCTATATAAACCGGAGGGTTGTAGTCCGTAGGACGAACACATAATAACCATCATCATACCCATAGGCTAGCTTCTAGGGTTTAGCCTCCTTGATCTCGTGGTAGATCTACTCTTGTACTACCCATATCATCAATATTAATCTAGCAGGAGTAGGGTTTTACCTCCATCGAGAGGGCCCGAACCTGGTTAAAATAAAGTGTCCCTTGTCTCCTGTTACCATCCGACCTTGACGCACAGATCGGGACCCCCTACCCGAGATCCGCCGGTTTTGACACCGACAGCCACCATGGCATCATCATAGCTTAATTGATAGAATATCCTGTCAATCAGCTCCACAAATATATCCGGATCCTCTTCGAGGCTGGGGTCAAGGGCCTGGTCAGAATCCTCCGGTTGCGGAGATGGGTTGTTGACCTCCCTTACAGCCTTTCGCAGTTCCTACTATGAAATGGCAAGGTAAATACTTATTACAAAAATACGGGAAGGATGGGAGTAAAAAGTGGCAGCTCACCCAACTTGGAGGGTTGTACATGGAGAATCCATCCCGTGGCTTGATGCGGAGGAACTCCTCTTCCTCTCCCTTGTAAAAATTGGACAGAATTTTTGCTAGAGCAGCAATTGAGTCCGGTCCCTTGCGACCGCAGCGAGTGGCATCATCTTTCCCGTTGAAGTGCCACATGGGGTGGCCTCGATATTGAAGCGGCTGCACCCCCCGCATAATGCATATTGACATAACCTCGGTTATCGTCAGTACTGATTGAGCTAGCACCTTTATTCGGCCCATCAGGTAAAGGACGTCTCTGTTATCTTCCTCCCGAGGGCTCTGTGGGCGCCAGTTTCGGTGTTTCTTCAAAGAGGCATTGCTGAACTCGGGAAGACCAATCCGAATACGATCTGTAAGGGGGACGTCCTCCATATAAAACCACTCCGAGGGCCAGTCTTCGGACGTCCTCTTCGGGGTACCAGACAGGTATCCGGTCGCGGCGATGCGCCATATTTCGGCTCCGCTCACTTGATATATTGACCCCCTCTGCGTACTGGGCACAAGGCAGAATAGCTTCTTCCACAGCACGAAATGAGCTTCGCAGCCCAGAAACAGCTCACAAAGGGCTACATAACCAGCGATGTGTAATATGGAAGAAGGGGTGAAGTTATGCAACTGGAGGCCGTAAAACTCCAGGAGCCCTCGGAGGAACGGATGGATTGGAAATCCAAGTCACCTTAGTAAATAAGGGACAAGGCATACCCGCTCCCCCTTGGAGGGGTTGGGAAAGCTCACCGCTTGCTCCCCGCCATTATAGGTGGCAAGCCTGGCTCGAACGGGGACCATATACGCTGGAGGGAGAAATCCCTGGGTCTGTAACTCCACTAATTGACTATGCGGGACGGAACACTTCTTCCAATCTCCGGGATTAGAGCTACGGGAGCAAGAGGAGGAGCTGCGATGGCCGGGCATGTTGGGATGGATTTTTTTGGGCGCGCTGCGATGAATGCTTGCTAGGGGAGGATGGTGTGATTTGGATCTGAGAATCCCCGCCTTTTTAATACACAATTTACTCACATATCCAGGGTGGAAAATGTAAAAATGCCCCGGCTTCTCGCATTCGCTCGATGTAGGATCGGAAGTATGTCTAGAGGGGGGGGTGATTAGACTACTTGACCGAATAAAAATCTATCCTTTTCCCAATTTTAGTTCTTGGCAGATTTTAGCTATTTTAGCACAAGTCAAGCAATCTTCACACAATTCAAGCAAGCATGCAAAGAGTATATGAGCAGCGGAAAGTAAAGCATGCAACTTGCCAGAATGTAAAGGGAAGGGTTTGGAGGATTCAAACGCAATTGGAGACACGGATGTTTTTGGCATGGTTCCGATAGGTGGTGCTATCGTACATCCACGTTGATGGAGACATCAACCCACGGAGGGTAACGGTTGCACGAGTCCACGGAGGGCTCCACCCACGAAGGGTCCACGAAGAAGCAACCTTGTCTATTCCACCACGGCCATCGCCCACGTTGATGGTGTCTCCTTGCCCTTACAAACTCCTTGGTTCAACTCCACAGTCTTGTCGGAGGCTCCCAAGTGACACCTAGCCAATCTAGGAGACACCACTCTCCAAGAAGTAACAAATGGTGTGTTGATGATGAACTCCTTGCTCTTGTGCTTCAAATGATAGTCTCCCCAACACTCAACTCTCTCTCACAGGATTTGGATTTGGTGGAAAGAAGATTTGTGTGTAAAGCAACTTGGGGAAGGCTAGAGATCAGGAGTCATATGGTAGGAATGGAATATCTTGAGCTCAACACAAGGATAGGTGGTTCTCTCTCAGAACATGTGAGTTGGAAGTGTAGATGTGTTCTGATGGCTCTCTCCACGAATGAAGAGTGGGTGGAGGGGTATATATAGCCTCCACACAAAATCTAACCGTTACACACAATCTGCCAAACTCGGTGGGACCGAATCGTAAAACTCGGTCAGACCGACTCAGCAAACCTAGCGACCGTTAGGATTTTTGGTGGGACTGAGAGAACTCGGTAGGACCGATATGGTTAGGGTTTGGGCATAACGTAATCTCGGTGTGACCGATTACACAAACTTGATGGGACCGATTTTGGTAATAAGCTAACCAGAGAGTTGGTCAGGTAAACTCGGTGGGACCGATTCGCGCATCTCGGTGAGACCGAAATGTTACCAAAGGGAAGCAGAGAGTTTTCATTGCAATCTCGGTGGGACCGATCGCTCACTTAGGATGGACCGAAACGTTACAAAGGGAAACAGGGAAATTGCAATCCCATCTCAGTGAGACCGAGATCCCTATCGGTGAAACCGAATTGCTAGGGTTTGTGGCAGTGGCTATGAAAAATGAAACTCGGTGGCGCCGGATAGAAAGAATCGGTGGGGCCGAGTTTGACTTTTGGTTTAGGTCAAAAGTGGACTTGGGAAGATAGTTGAGGGTTTTGGAGCATATCACTAAGCACATGAAGCAAGAGGCTCATTAAGCAACACCTCATCCCTCCTTAATAGTATTGGCTTTTCCTATGGACTCAATGTGATCTTGGATCACTAAAATATAAAATGTAGAGTCTTGATCTTGAAGTTTGAGCCAATCCTTTGTCCTTATAATTTTGAGGGATCCACTTTCCTCATCCATGCCATGCCATCCACTGAGCTTTTCCTGAAATATTCATCTTGGAATAATGTTAGCTCAATGAGCTATATGTTGTTAGGAATTACCAAAACCACCCAGGGATAGTTGCACTTTCACTCGACACGTGGAAGATGGCCATTATTGGACGTGGAAGCCAAGAAGCGCAACATTTATGGGAAGCCGGACACTATTCAACAGATATTCAGGATTTGGAGAAGAACCCGCCTTGCAGTGCCGAAGACAAATCTGCGCGCCGGACTCATCGTCATTGAAGCCTGGTTCAGGGGCTACTGAGGGAGTCTTGGATTAGGGGGTGTCCGGACAGCCAGACTGTTGGACTATGAAGATACAAGATTGAAGACTTCATCTCGTGTCCGGATGGGACTCTCCTTGGCGTGGAAGGAAAGCTTGGCAATACGGATATGTAGATCTCCTTCCTTGTAACCGACTCTGTGTAACCCTAGCCCCCTCTGGTGTCTATATAAACCGGAGGGTTTAGTCCGTAGGACAACAACAATCATACCATAGGCTAGCATCTAGGGTTTAGCCTCTACGATCTCGTGGTAGATCAACTCTTGTAATACTCATATCATCAAGATCAATCAAGCAGGAAGTAGGGTATTACCTCCATCGAGAGGGCCCGAACATGGGTAAACATTGTGTCCCCGGCTCCTGTTACCATCTGCCTTAGACGCACAGTTCAGGATCCCCTACCCAAGATCCGTCGGTTTTGACACCGACATCTCTCCTGAAGCGGACTCGGATCCTGAACTGACTAGGTTAACTGAAACCTCCGGGTTAAAGGTAACACGACGATGCTGCCTCGAGGGCTCTCCCTCCGGGGCTGGTGCAGGGTGAAGCATCGGCGCTACAGGAGTAGTGAGAAGTGAAACCCACTCAGCAGGAGCACTAAGAGGATGCACGGTCGAGGTGCCCAAGCTACTCGGAGGAGTAACCGGTGAAATAGGGGAACTAGAACTGGATGGAATATAAGGAGTAAATCTCGTAGAGGATGGAGTAGTGATAGATCTAGTAGAGGCTAAAGCAGTACGAGCACGAGTCAACTCTCGAGCCAGCTCATGGATCATAAGATAGCAAGAAGTGATATAATGGGAAAGGTGGCTAGAAACACTATCAGACTCCAGATCAATGATAGGGAAACGGACATGCCCATTATCGTGCACAGAGGGATAGTAGTAGAAACCTGGGTGGTTCTGCATCCGGACCATGTTAAAATGAAGCTCGATAAGGACCTCAAATGTGGCAAATTAGACTGCTTGAGAAGCAGTAGATGCAAAACCGCTCAGGGAGGTACGAGTGTAAGTGTTGGAATCGAAACTAGTGCGCAGAGTAACCACTGTGTGATACTCATACACTGTGTCTGCTAGATGCTCCCGATACACACGATAGACTGGGTCGTCACCGAGGGGGTACAGCCGACACCAAAAATATATAATCGCTTTGAGAAGTATGTGATAAGTAAGAGCTCCCCCTAAATTTGTGCATATTTTAAGATTTGCTTTGGACTGCAAATGCACAAAGAGTTAGAATCATGGGTTACTCTTCCATGTCACATACATCTTGGTGGAGCGCTCAAAATGATAAGAATTGAATACATGCACTCATCACCACGTAAAGTGAATGATCAACATAAAGATAAACTGATAGTGATATCCAACATGCATTAAGTGTAGCTTATGATCAAACACATGATCATCAATGTCTCACAGATTACGGCATAGTATCTCAAGCACTCAAAAGCAAATAAACTTTCAATCAAGAAGACAAGAGAGAACAAATGCAAACTCTCTCTCTTGAAGTCTATGATCTATACATATTTCTCCCCCTTTGGCAACAAGTTACCAAAAAGTTCATAGAAAATGCATAGTACTAATCGACTCTCATGCTTGGTCTTCAGTTGGTGGAGTCCGGATGACGCCAAGGACGAAGGCTTCAGTAGAAGTGGTTGGAGCTGCTGGGGTAGGAGCTGGAGCTGGTGGAACTGAGGCTATAGCTGGTGCAGAAGTGGTGGCTCTGGTGTCACCAACTGGCACTGTAGATGATCTCTGAGCTCTGGGCACTCTGGCAAATGCATCAGTTCTAGTCTTGTCCTTCCTCTCCTGCATATCATCATGTACTTGTTCCACTGCAGACTGAATCTCTGTCACCTTCACATCTAGGTCATAGAACTTTTGTTCCATGATTCTTTCCAGGCCCTCTTGGTTTCGAGTCAGGGTGGCCAGTCCTTTCTCAATTCTCAGAGTGGATGCTATCAGGTAACTGAGTTGCTCCTGCTTGTTCTTCAAGAAGTATTCAGATGCCTCCTCTTGAGTCGGCATCTTGGCAGCTTTCTCCATCTTTGCCTTCTCCTTCTTTGCTTGAGCATGTGCAGATGATGGTTCATTCTCATTCATGAAAACTTGATTGTCCTCAAAATCTAGATGGATGGGCAGGTGTTCCTTGTCCAGCAGGTATGTGCCTGTGCCCATCTTTGAGTTAATCAGCTCCTGAATTTGTGGGGCATATCCACAGCTCCTCTTCTGATCAGCTGTTGTCCTCTTAATGATCTCTACCATGAGGCTCACCACCTTGAATTTCTGTGGCAAATCAAATATGTGGAGCATGTTAATTTCATGGCCTCGGATCATCTTGTGATCACCTGACTTGGGCAATAGAGTGTGCCTCAGAATCCAGTTGATAGTGGGCAGCCCAGACAGAAGGTAATGCACTGAGCCAAACTTGAAAGTGTCAAGTGCTTTGTTTGGGATCTCCTTGTACATGTTGGAGATGGAATTCTGATCCATCTTCTTCTTTGCATAGATGTCCAAGTCATCTTCCTGCTCTTCTGGGGCATTGATTAGCTGTGCCCATTCAGCAACTGTAGACTGATATATGGTTCCTTCTGACATCCACACTATCTTGCCATCTGGATAGAAGTGTGTTGTGGAGTAGAATTGCATGATGAGCTCCTCATTCCACTTTGTGAGCTTCTGCCCAACAAAGTCTGCAACTCCACAACCCTTGAAGCTGTCATACACTCCGGGTTAGTGTTCTTTGTTCTCTTTGTTGTACTGCCAATCAGCCAATCTCATGTCACATACTATGGGCTTCTTATCCAGCAGCACTGTCTCATAGAAGTCTTGCTGTTCCTTGGTGTGAAACCTGTAATCCACAGCAGTTCTTCTCCTTGAAGCATATGGATCTTCTTCTCTCCACTTCTTCAGCCCTTAATCTCTTCTAATTTTCATGTCCTCAGCCACAGGATGAGCATCATTGTGGTCTGGGATCTTGGGCTTGAGCTTCGTGAGCACTTGACCTTCTTCTTCTTCAGCAATGTCAGGCACGGGGGCCTTGTTCTTTTCAGCAGCAGATATGTTCCTGGTGTTTCTCTTTGGTGCACTCTTTGGCTTAGATGCAGCTTTGGGTGCCTCTTTGGGCTTGGATGCAGTTGCCCCTGACCTTATGGCATCTCCCATAAGCTTCTGTGCCTTGCGTGCTGGTGCAGCAACCTCTTCTTCCTCTTCTTCTCCCTCGGAGTCTCTCCTCATGGAGGGTTTGCCAAGAACTCTGGTAGTGGTGGTTCTGACTCTCTTCTTCTTCTTCTCTTGGCCACTTGCTCCTCTTCAGATTCCATGGTGAACTTTATGGTTTCTTCAGTTGCAGCCTTCCTAGGCTTAGAGGTAGGAACTCTTCTTGAAGGAGCCTTTTTCCGCATTCCAGGCTTGATGGCTGCAGCTGACCCATAATCTTTCTTGAGCAACTTTTTCTTGGATGTGGCTTCCTCTTCTGCCACATAGTCCTCATCCTCTGATTCAGAAGTTCTCTTCGTGCTTGCTCTAGTGGCAGCTTTAGGCAGATTGCTTGGGGTGCTCCTGCTACCCTCATCAGAGCTGCTGGAGGGCCTAGTGCCCTCACTCAAATGAGCCTACTCCTCAGATCTGCTCTGGCTGTCACTCTGATCAGACATGTTGCAATACAGACTACTGACCCTGTGAATGGTTTATAGAAGAGATAGAGTGGATGACCATCACAAAATGCAGAGATTTTTGCAAAAGAATGAGTCAAAAACTTAGTTTTAGTTTTCCACAGAAAGCATTTCGGATCAGCTGATTTGCAAACTCGGTGGTACCGAAGCAACTTTTGGAACCAAAACTAGTGAGCTCGATCAGACCGAGTCACAGTTCGGTGGCACCGAGACTGCTAGGGTTTCACAAAGTCCTGAACTCGGTCTCACCGATTTGTAATTCTCGGTCAGACCGAGAACCACATGTGCAATGGCCGTGGCCTAGTCGGTGGAACCGAGTTCCGCAACCCGGTGGGTCCGAGATGGTTTCGGCGGAAACCTAAACCTAAATTTTCGAATCTCAACTATTCTATGGATTGTTTTGACTGGATAGGAGTGTTTCAATCGTAGCAAGAATTATAAAGAACACAATGTGCTAGGAATCGGACGGGGAATAGAACTGTGATCGAGTCCATACCCTAGTTCAGCGGCGGACTAGCTACGGCGGCAACGGCGGAGACGAATTCCATTGACGGCGGCAGAGACCAGCGACAGGAGGCGGCTGGCGGCGAGGAGGACGATCCGGAGACCCAGGAGGCAGAGCGAGCTATGCGCGGGCGAAGAGGTTTCGTAGAAATTTCCAAAATTTTGCCTGTGAGTATATATAGCCCGACCCTGTCGGTGTGTCCGAGTGGAACAACTCGGTGGCACCGAGATGCATAACTTTTGACAGTTGTAGCAACTCGGTGGGACCGAAAAGTTCGAATCGGTTGCACCGAGGTGAAAACCTAGATCGACTTAGTGATCTCGGTATGACTGAAATGGAGGAATCGGTCAGACCGAAAAGCACAAAGAAGTTTTGGAAGTTTAAGTCTATGACAAATCGGGGACTCCGAGTGCTCCTCACACAGAGTGGTTTGAATCTGACTTGATCAAATTTTGTGATGTAGCATGAATAGAGTTTGAGACGAGAAAAGCATAGATAGCTAGAGAAGGTTCTTAAGCATAGATAGCATAGATAGCGTTACCTCCGGACCATTCCGAAACTCCTCGTGACGTCCGGGATCTCATCCGGGACTCCGAACAACATTCGGGTTACTGCATATACATATCCCTACAAACCTCGCGTCACCGAACCTTAAGTGTGTAGACCCTACGGGTTCAGGAGACATGCAGACATGACCGAGACGGCTCTCGGGCAATAACCAACAGCGGGATCTGGATACCCATGTTGGCTCCCTCATGCTCCACGATGATCTCATCGGATGAACCACGATGTCGAGGATTCAAGCAACCCCGTATGCAATTCCCTTTGTCAATCGATATGTTACTTGCCCGAGATTCGATCGTCGGTATCCCAATACCTCGTTCAATCTCGTTACCGGCAAGTCACTTTACTCGTACCGTAGTGCATGATCCCGTGATCAAACATTTTGATCACACTGAGCTCATTATGATGATGCATTACCGAGTGGGCCCGGTGATACCTCTTCGTCATGCGGAGTGACAAATCCCAGTCTCGATCCGTGTCAACCCAACAGACACTTTCGGAGGTACCCATAGTATACCTTTATAGTCACCCAGTTACGTTGTGACGTTTGGCACACCCAAAGCACTCCTATGGTATCCGGGAGTTACACGATCTCATGGTCTAAGGAAAGGATACTTGACATTTGATAACTCTAGCAAACGAACTATACGATCTTACGCTATGTTAGGATTGGGTCTTGTCCATCACATCATTCTCCTAATGATGTGATCTCGTTATCAATGACATCCAATGTCCATAGTCAGGAAACCATGACTATCTGTTGATCAACGAGCTAGTCAACTAGAGGCTCACTAGGGACATGTTGGTGTCTATCATTCACACATGTATTACGATTTCCGGATAACACAATTATAGCATGAATAAAGACAATTATCATGAACAAGGAAATATAATAATAATGCTTTTATTATTGCCTCTAGGGCATATTTCCAACAGTCTCCCACTTGCACTAGAGTCAATAATCTAGTTACATTGTGATGAATCGAACACCCATGGAATTCTGGTGTTGATCATTGTCAGGGGATATCGGCCTCCACGAGCACCTATGGGGACGGAGCCCCTTGTCGGTTCGGCGGGGGCGGAGGTTGCACAAAGAGCAGATCGAGGCGACACACACACACAACGATTTTACCCAGCTTCGGGCCGCATGGATGCGTAAAACCCTACTGCTGCATGTCTGGTTGATTAGGGTTCTTGCTCTGGGGCGCAAGAAGCTACAGGAAGTTGGAGCTGGACGTAGGCGAGGGCCTATTGGGTCCGATCCCCTCTCTAGGGTTCGATCTTGGTTTTTCTGTTCCTCCTCCCTAGGGTTCGATTGGGGTCCGGATCCCCCCCTACGTGCGCATGGGCCTCCTTTTATATGCTAAGGGGTTTCCCACAGGTAGCGACGCAGGTGAGGGTAAAAACGGCAAGGAACTGTGCGAACAGGGGTCGCACAGTGCTATCGCACCTAACTCTGACGGCGGGGGACAAAGGCATTAAATGCCCGTCTGGATCGCCTGAACAGTGCCGAGGCGGACCGTTAGGGGCGCCTCCGCTCGCCACGGGGGCGACTCTGCCAACGTCGCATGCCACCGCGCGTCTCAGGTTGCGCGGCGTCCCGCCACGTGCCTCCGGGGAAGCCCCAGAACGACGCGTGGGCAGGTGAGCTGGAGCGCAGGCATGAGGTGGCGGTTTGCCGCGGCAAGTGGCTTGCCGCGGTAGTTGTCTTGCCGCACCCGAGAGCTTGCCGCTCGTCGGGCCTTGCCGGGGCGCGCGGCGCGCTGCGGCGGGCTTCTCTTGGGGTGCCTTGGCTTGGTCGTCTCGGCGAGCTCCTCCCGCCGGGGCCTTGGTGCTTCGGCTTAGTCGTCCCGGCAAGCTCCTCTTGTCGGGGCCTTGTCGCCTTGGCCCGGCAAGCTCCTCTTGCCGGACCTCGCCTGCTTGGCCCGGCAAGCTCCTCTTGCCGGGGCTTGGTCTTCTAGGCTCGATCACTTGGCCTTCGTCCGGCCCAGAAAGGGCCGTGGAGACTCTTGTCGCTCCCCTAGCAAGCCTTGCCGCGGGACGCTACTACTGCCCGTGCACAAGTTCGGGGTACTAAGGTACCCCTACTTTAGTACACCGACAGGAGCCCCCGGGTCTGGGCCATACACGGTGCCGAGCGTTGTTGGGCCAGGCCCTAACAGTGCACGGGCACGCGTGGCCTGGGTTGCGCTGCTCCTTAACTCCGCGCCCGTCGCGTCCTCCCCAAGTGGCGCGCGCTTATCGCAGCGTCGTGGGGGCGAGGCGTGCGAGACGTGCGTGACGTGGGTGGCGTGCGCGGGGCTGAGGCCCGCAGGCATGTGTCACGTCGGGCACGACCCCTTTATTTGGAAAGGCGAAGCGCCAGTCCCCATTTTCAAATGGGGGAGGAGGCGTGGAGGCGCGGCTTGGTGAACGAACGGGGTCGAGGCGCGGCTTTCGGGGCGCCCATCCCCACGACCACGGGGTGGGGAGAGGTCGCCTCATCCGTCGCCTCGGCCCTGCTCGCCTGCCACGCGTCCTCCATGCACTTGGGGTTGCGGTGGTGGAGGCGGAAAACCGGGCCGACGCGGGTTGATGTAGAGGGTCGGCCCCGTCGCCTGCCCTTCCTCTGCTTTGATTGGTTGGGCGGGGCGGCCGAGCCCCCGCTCCGCCCCTTTATAAGGAGCGAAAGGGGGCGATGAGGGTCCGCACACCTCCCTTCTTTCTCCTCTTTGATCCCTGGTTCCCTCTCCCCAACTGTCATGGAGAAAGGGAACCCTGGTCCTTCGTCGGTGGCGGCAAGGGTTGCCGCCAGGCAGCGAGCCCCTCCTCCCCTTGCACCCGCGGTGGCGGAGCCCACCGCAAGGGGAAGGGGGAGGGGGCGAGGTCGTGGACGAGGCCGTGGACGGGGCCGAGGCACTCGAGGCGGGCAGGACGGCGTGCCGGCCTCGCCTCCGCTGGCGGCTCCGTTTCCCCTGGCGGTTCATATCGGGGACGACCCCTGCGAGTTCATCATCAGGCTGCGTCGGGCGCCTCGCCCTCGCCTCCGCCTCCCGGCCCCCTTCGCGGATGTCTTGGAGGCGGAACAACACGAGACGCTGAGACTGCGCATGAGGGGCTGCGGGATCAGTGGTACGCGAGTCCACGTCGAATCCCCAGCCCTCGGCGCAATGTGTCTTGGCCGCGGGTGGAAGACGCTCGCCCGGATCCACAGCTTGATGGAGGGGTTCACCCTCCATTTTAAGCTGATGGAGGGCGATCTCCTCTCCGTCATGGCCTTCGGGGACCTCGGCACCCGGGCCCGGTGCAGCGTGGTTAGCTCCTCCGACAGCGAAGGCTCCTCCTCGAGCGAGAGTGGCGAGGAGGGGAGCGACAGCGACGACGAGGGGAGCGGCCGCCGGGATGACGGGTCTGACTAGGTGCCGGTCGTAGCTCCGCGTGGCACCGGCGGCCCCCATCGTCTGCGTCGCTGGCGCCGTGAACTCCCCGGGGTCGTCTCCTTGGGCGGCTGGCGTAGGGAGGCTGCGGAAGAGGAAGAGGGCGGGCGGCAAGGCCGCTGCCTCGTCTTCCAGCTCCGCCTCAGATGCCGTCACCACCCTTGCTCGCGGCGACGACCACCGGGGTCTTCTCTCCGACCCGGCAAGCTCCTCTTGCCGGGGCTTCGTCTTCTCGGGCGGCCGGAGTGGCGAGGCTGCGGAAGAGGCTGCCGGCAAGGCCGTCAACTCGGAGTATGAGGGCTAGATGCCCTCGACAGCGTGTTGACGCCCCGTGGCCTCCTTCTCGAGCTCCGCTTCCGGCGTCGCCGTCTCCATCCAGCCTCCGGAGCCCCCCGGGCGGAGCTCCGGATGCTCTCTTGGCGTCTTCTGCCACACGCAGCTCGTCTAGGCGCCCCTTTTGCCCTTCTCGCCTCCTTGCTCTACCTCCTGAGGAGAGAGACAAGAAAGGGATTACGGGCACCTTATCTCTTTTTATCTTGTAAGCCCTCGGGCCTTAGTTGCATTTAAATCTTGTAATCCCATCTTTCATGTTTTTCATTCTCTCTGAACTGTACCTGAGTGGAATGTTTTTATTGAAAAGGGGATGTTTGCCGGATCATTTGTCTCGCGGGTACATCCCGCGGCAAGGAGCGAACCCTTTGCATCGTTAAGATAGACACTTCCCCGCCCGGCAACGGACCCTGCCGTCTCCCGTGCCCCTTGGCCCTCCTCACACTCTTGGCGGAGGCAGGGAGAAGGCGGGTTCTGGCCCCTCGCTTCCTCCTCTTGCCGCTGCGGCTACTATCAGAAGCGGGCCCCGGGAACGCGCTCCGGGGTTTGTCGCTTAAGAGAGCACGACAGCTTTTAGGGGGAAGCAAGGTTTTCGCATTCCGCAGCTCATGAGAGAATGCATGATAAGGGATGTAAAGACTTATCTGAGGTTGCAGCCTCCGGCAACTCTGGCTTGCCGGGAGGCGGGTGCTGGCTCGTCCTTCTCCCCTTCTTCTTCCTTGAGCGGCTCGGCAAGGGTAGGCAGCTCCCGCGAGCCAAAGGGAAAAGACGGGAAAAAGACGCGAACTCGACCTCTAAGTTAGGGGTTAGCGACTGTTAGGCACTATCAACCCTAACCAAGGACGAGACTCGACTCAGCATGCATGCTAAAACTTGGGGGGCCCCAGCGCGTCATTGCGGCCAGGGTCTGCACCTGGCTTTGTACAAAGGATTACATGCGTCTGCGGCAAGACTTTTGTACAAAGAGTTGGTTGCCGGACGGGGTCCGACAACCGCGCCTTACGGGTAAAACTTGCGAAGATGCTCAATGTTCCAGGAATTGCTCACCGGAGTACCATCTTCGGTCTCGAGGCGGACGGCGCCGGGCCTCGTGACTCGTTTCACCCGGTAAGGGCCTTCCCACTACGGCGTCAACTTGTTGTGTATCTTGGCCGACTGAACATGCCGAAGAACAAGGTCGCCTTCCTCGAGGCTCCTGGCTTTAACTTTGCGGCTATGATAGTGACGCAGAGCTTGCTGGTAGCGAGCAGATCGCACAGCGGCCTGGAGACGATCTTCCTCGAGGAGCAGTGCGTCATCTTCACGCGACCGCTCTTGCTCAAGCTCATCATAAGCGAGCACTCGAGGTGACCCGTATACGAGTTCCGTGGGGGTAACTGCTTCTGCTCCATAGACTAGAGCAAATGGTGTCTGGCCGGTGGCTCGATTTGGCGTCGTTCTGACCGACCAAAGAACCGTCGGCAGCTCCTCGATCCAGTTCCGTTCGCGCTTGAGCAGCTTGTCAAAACTTCTGGTCTTGAGCCCGCGCAGTACCTCGGCGTTGGCCTTTTCCGCTTGACCGTTGCTCCGGGGATGAGCAACAGAAGCGAAGCAGACCGTGGCGCCGAGATCTTGGGTGTACTGCATGAAGGTGTGGCTTGTGAACTGCGTACCGTTGTCGGTGATGATCCTGTTGGGGATCCCGAAGCGGCAAACAATCGACCTGAAGAATTTGATCGCGGACTGGGCGGTCACCTTTCTCACCGGTTCCACTTCTGGCCACTTTGTGAACTTGTCGATGGCAACGAACAAGTACTCAAAGCCCCCGACGGATCGGGGGAAGGGGCCGAGGATATCGAGCCCCCAGACCGAGAAGGGCCAGGACAAAGGGATCGTCTGGAGAGCTTGAGCTGGCTGGTGTATCTTCTTGGAATGGAACTGGCACGCTTCACACTTGGTTACTTGTGCAGTTGCATCCTGGAGGGCTGTGGGCCAGAAGAAACCTTGCCGGAACGCCTTTCCGGCAAGTGCTCTGGCACCAATGTGGTGTCCACATATGCCTCCGTGTATCTCCGCCAACAGCTTCTGTCCGTCTTCCCGGTGGATGCACTTCAATTTCACCCCATTGCGTCCTCTTCTGTACAGTGCGCTGTCAACGAACTGGTACATACTGGACTGCCGGGCTACTCTTTCAACTTCTTCTTGTTCTTCGGGAAGTTCTCCTGTCTGGAGGAAACGGACGATCTGCTGCGCCCACGTCGGAGCCTGTGGCTCGACGACGAGGACTAAAGGCATGTCGGCGGCTGCGGGAACATCAGCATCTACGACGAGGACTTGGGGCTCAGCCGGAGCTTGACGTTTCCCGGCAAGCTTGCCGGGGCATGGCTTGCCGGGAGCGCCTGCTTCGTCGGGACAAACCCTGGGGCTTGCCGGAGCGGGCAGCTCCTCAGCACTCTCGGCGTCGATCTTGGGGACCCTCTTGGCGGCGGCTTCGGGAAGCTCTGTCGGGAGATAGTCGCCGGAGACCGATTTCCTCTTCTTGCTTGGCCCGGTCAATGGTGTCACGGATGGCTGAGTCAGCTTGAGCACAAAAGTCCCTGGTTCCACAGGTAGCTTTAGTGCGGCGCATTTTGACAGGCCGTCGGCGACGTTGTTCTCTGCTCTTGGAACGTATTCCATTTGCAGGCCGTCAAAGCGCTCTTCCAGCTTCCTCACTTCATCAACGTAAGCTTCCATCAACGGGCACTGGTAATCCCTGTTCACTTGGCGGACGACGAGCTGCGAGTCACCCCTGACAATGAGCTTCTTGATCCCAAGTTCCGCCGCGATCCTGAGACCGGCGAGCAAACCTTCATACTATGCCGTATTGTTGGTTGCTTGCTCCTTGGGAAAGTGCATCTGGACGATGTACTTGAGGTGCTCTCCGGTGGGCGCGATGAGCAGCACGCCGGCACCGGCGCCTTCCAGCGAAAAGGCACCATCAAAGTACATCAGCCACTCTTTAGTTGCTTCCTTGCCGGGGATGCTCATCTCTGGAATTTCTTCGTCCGGTGTCGGCGTCCACTCTGCTATGAACTCTGCCAATGCTCTGCTCTGGATGGTCGATGTGCTCTCGAACTTGAGGCCAAAGCTTGACAGTTCTAGTGCCCACTCGACGATCCTGCCTGTTGCTTCGGGATTCTGCAGTATCCTCTTAAGCGGAAAGTGAGTGACCACTGTGATCTCGTGTGCTTGGAAGTAATGGCGCAGCTTCCTCGAGGCCATGAGGAGGCCGAAGAGCAATTTCTGCACACCAGAGTACCTCGACCTAGCCCCCTGCAGGAGGGAACTGACAAAGTAAACTGGGCGCTGCACCATCTTCTTCCTCTGCACTTCCCCTTGCGCTTGCACGGATTCGCCTTTGCCGGGGCCAGAGCTTGCTGGGGAAGCCCCCTGCTTGTCGCCGAACGCGCTTGCCGTGGTTGCGGGCTCGTCATCAGCTTCCCTCTCCGCTACTAACGCAGCACTAGCCACTTGATTGGTTGCCGCTAGGTAGAGCAGCAACTTCTCTTGCGGTCTAGGCGCGACAAGTATAGGAGCGGAGGACAGGTATTTCTTCAAGTCTTGCAGCGCAGCCTCCGCTTCCGGAGTCCATTTTAAAGGACCTGCCTTTTTCAAGATTTTGAAAAATGGCAGGGCGCGTTCCGCAGACCTGGAAATAAATCTGCTGAGAGCCGCCACACAGCCGGCAATTCTTCGCACGTCCTTGACACGCGTTGGTGCTTCAATATGCTCGATGGCCTTGATCTTGTCGGGGTTGGCTTCGATCCCACGCTGAGACACGAAGAACCCGAGAAGCTTGCCGGAGGGAACTCCGAACACGCATTTCTCGGGGTTGAGCTTGAGGCTGATCTTGCGCAAGTTCGCAAAGGTCTCTTCCAAGTCTTGAACCAAGGTTGCCTTGTCTCTGCTCTTGACCACAATGTCGTCCATGTAGGCCTCCATATTTCTGTGGATCTGTGGCTCGAAAGCAGTGTGGACAACCCTCGCGAACGTCGATCCTGCGTTCTTCAGTCCAAAAGGCATCCGCACAAAACAGTACGTGCCGCATGGAGTGATGAACGCAGTCTTCTCTTCGTCTTCTTCGGCCATGAAGATCTGGTGGTACCCGGAGTAGGCGTCAAGGAAGGAAAGCAGGTCGCATCCGGCTGTGGAGTCAACAATCTGGTCGATGCGCGGCAAGGGAAATGGATCTTTAGGGCAAGCTCTGTTGACATCGGTGAAATCGATGCAAAGCCTCCACTTCCCATTCGCTTGGCGCACGACGACAGGATTGGCCAACCACGTCGGATGGAGCACGCCTCTGACGAGGCCTGCCGCTTCCAACTTCCTGATCTCCTCCGCGATAAACTCTTGGCGCTCCACTGCTTGTTTCCTGACCTTTTGCTTGATGGGCCGCGCATGAGGACAGACGGCGAGGTGGTGCTCAATCACTTCCCTGGGAAAGCCGGGGATGTCAGATGGTTGCCAGGCAAACACATCGACATTCGCCCGCAGGAAAGCGACGAGCGCGCCTTCCTATTTGGGGTCGAGAGTGGCACTGATGGTGAAGGTACCACCAGTGCCGTCCTCCTTGGCGGGCACCTTCTTGGTCGCTAGTGGATCAGCCGTCGTCTCCTTGTGTTTACCGGCGGGGCTCGATGGTGCGTCCTCAACGGCAGCGCAGTGCTCCGAAGAGGCGCGCTTGCCGGAGTGGGCACCAGAGCATTCGCCGGGCTTGGTCTTCTTGCCGGCGGGGCTCGATGGCATGTCCTCGACGGCAGCGCAGCACTCCGAAGAGGCGCGCTTGCTGGAGTGGGCGCCAGAGCATTCGCCGGGCTGGGTCTACTCGCCGGCGGGGCTCGATGGCACGTCCTCGACGGCAGCGCAGCACTCCGAGGAGGTGCGCTTGCCAGAGTGGGCGCCAAAGCACTTGCCGGGCTTGGTCTTCTTGCCGGCGGGGCTCGATGGCACGTCCTCGACGGCAGCGCAGCACTCCGAAGAGGCGCGCTTGCCGGAGTGGGCGCTAGAGCACTTGCCGGGCTTCTTCTTTCCCCCGGAAGCTCCAGCGGCAACCGGGCCGTGGGCCGTTGCTGCTGTCGCGTCCCGGTATATTTGGTCGGCACAGATAAGGGCATCCTTCTTGTCGCCGGGGACAGAAATGACACTTATCGGGCCAGGCATCTTGAGCATGTTGTACGCGTAGTGAGAGGCCGCCATGAACCTGGCGAGCGCTGGTCGGCCGAGGATGCCGTTGTAAGGCAACGGGAAGTCGGCGACGTCAAAGGTGACCCTCTCAGTCCTGAAATTCAGCTCGCTGCCAAATGTTACCGGCAGCGTGATCTTTCCCTTCGGCTTGCTCCTTCCCGGGTTGATTCCTTGGAATGTGCCGGTTTCTTCGAGCTCGCTGTCGGGAACTTGGAGTCTCCGGAGAACAGCAGAGGAGATCAGATTCAAGCCGGCCCCGCCGTCAACTAGCATCTTGGTGACCTTGAGGTTGCGGATTGTTGGGGAAACCAACATCGGCAAGCACCCGACCGCGGTTGTGCGATCAGGGTGGTCCTCAATGTCGAAGATGATAGGCGTGCTGGACCATCTCAGGGGTCTGCGTGACTCGACGGGTGGCTCCGCTGCATTGACCTCCCGCACCCACCATTTAAGCTGGTGGTGGGAACCGTGCAGGGAGGCACCGCCGTCCACACATAAGACCTCAGTGGCTTACTGGAACTCCTGCTCGCTGGTCTCGGGGTCTTCCATGTCTTCGTCGTCGTCATCGTCTTCGCCCTCGTCGCGCCCCCGGGGAGGTCTGTCTGCTTGCCGCTGCTTGTCCTTGCCGCGGCGCTCCCCCGGGCCGGGGCGCTTCGTGCCGGATCCCCCGCTACCTGCTTGGGCTCTCTCCTTGTCGCGTCGTGCATACTCGGCCTTCTGCAGGTCGACGAGTCGCTTGACTTGCTTGCAACTGTGGAGGTCGTGGCCCCTGGTACGGTGGATCTTGCAGTACTTCTTGTCGGTACCATCCCGCTTATCGGCAGCCGCCACCGCCCGGCAGTTGGCGCACCCGACAACCTCCTTGCCGGGGCCTCCCGCCTGGGCTTTCTTGGTGGAGCCCTCGCTGCCGGACTTCTCGACAACCAGTACCTCTGGGTTTTTCTTCTTTTTGCCGTTCCGCCGCCGGCCTCTCCTTGCCGGGGCGGTACCTTCACTGTCGGATTCTCCTTCTCCAACACTTTCTCCGGGGAGCTTCCTCCCCTCCTCAGCGCGTGCACACTTGTCGGCCAGGGCGTAAAGCTCGCTGACCTCCTTGATTTTGCACATCGCCATCTCCTCCCGCATCCTGCGGTTACGCACGTTCTGGTGGAACGCGCTGATCACCGCGGCGGGGTGGACGTCTGGGATGCTGTAGTGCACACGGCTGAACCTCTGGATGAACTTGCGCAAAGGCTCCCCCTCCTTCTGAACAAGCAGATGAAGGTCGCTTGCCTGGCCATGGGGTTTGTGGCCGCCCGTCAAGGCGCCAACAAACTGATGGCATAGATCTGGCCAGGAGGAGATGGAGCCGTCCGGCAAGTGCATAAGCCAGGATCTGACTTTGGGCTTGAGTACCAACGGGAAGTAGTTGGCAAGGATCTTATCGTCCCGTCCCCCGGCAGCCTGCACCGCAATGGTGTAGATGCTGACGAACTTAGACGGACGCGACTTGCCGTCGTACTTCTCGGGCACGTCGGGCTTGATGTTTTTCGTGCTGGGCCACTGGACTTGCCGCAGCTCGCGGGTGAACGTGGGGCAGCCTACCGAATACGGCAGTTCGCCTGGTTCCCCCGGTGCGGGCATGTTTCCAGAGGGCTCAACGCGCTGGTCTGATTGACGCCGCGCCTCTCTTCTGCGCTCGACGCGGGTTCGAGCGTCTTCTTCCCTTCGTTCGTGAAGTACTTGGCGTTGGTCGCGGCGAGTTCGCGGGTTCGACGACGCGGTGGAGTCGTTGTCGAGGTGAGCCCGGCGAGTCGGCGACCGCGGCTTCTGGGGTGGGGAGTGCACGGTGGTCGCACCCCCGCCATTCTTGGCGCCATCGGTTCTCGCCTGGGTGACTGGCCGCGGCTGCGACGCGCCGTGCTGCCGCGGAGTGTCGCCGTTGGCGAAACCGATGAGGCTCTGGATGGTTGCCCTCTAGTCGTCGAGCTTGTCCGCTGTTGGAGGGTAGTCTAGGAGCAGCTGAGCTCGCACGAGAGCTTCCGCTGGGGTGGCGGGCAGAGGCTGCGAACGGCGCGAGGAGCGGGATGTGCTCGAATCCCTAACTATGTTAGAAGGAGCAGCACCCGGTCCAGGCAGCCGCGCGACGCTCGTTCCGGCACGCTGGATCGCATGCTGGTCCTGAGCACCTTGGGACCCACCAGCACGGTCTGGGTCCAGCGAGCGTATGGTACCATGGGTACTATGACGCTGCTGGTTTCGCGCTTCCTGAGAGGGGCGCGGGGCGAGCTCGGACGTCGCGGGACCAAGAACTGGTCCGACGGCGCCCGTTCCTCCGCCGGAGTCCTCCCCACCACCCGTCTGCTCCATGGGCGGTGGGTTCGGCGCTGACGGACCGGACGCCTCCGGAGCTTTCTTCTTCGGCGCCATGCTGGCGCAAACAATGAGAGTCTGGCTCGCGTGGACGCCGGATCTGATTCACACAACCTCGACGCACCCCTACCTGGCGCGCCAAAGATGTCGGGGGATATCGGCCTCCACGAGCACCTATGGGGACGGAGCCCCTTGTCGGTTCGGCGGGGGCGGAGGTTGCACAAAGAGCAGATCGAGGCGACACACACACACAACGATTTTACCCAGCTTCGGGCCGCATGGATGCGTAAAACCCTACTGCTGCATGTCTGGTTGATTAGGGTTCTTGCTCTGGGGCGCAAGAAGCTACAGGAAGTTGGAGCTGGACGTAGGCGAGGGCCTATTGGGTCCGATCCCCTCTCTAGGGTTCGATCTTGGTTTTTCTATTCCTTCTCCCTAGGGTTCGATCGGGGTCCGGATCCCCCCCTACGTGCGCATGGTCCTCCTTTTATATGCTAAGGGGTTTCCCACAGGTAGCGACGCAGGTGAGGGTAAAAACAGCAAGGAACTGTGCGAACAGGGGTCGCACAGTGCTATCGCACCTAACTCTGACGGCGGGGGACAAAGGCATTAAATGCCCGTCTGGATCGCCTGAACAGTACCGAGGCGGACTGTTAGGGGCGCCTCCGCTCGCCACGGGGGCGACTCTGCCAACATCGCACGCCACCGCGCGTCTCAGGTTGCGCGGCGTCCCGCCACGTGCCTCCGGGGAAGCCCCAGAGCGACGCATGGGCAGGTGAGCTGGAGCGCAGGCATGAGCTGGTGGTTTGCCGCGGTAGTTGTCTTGCCGCACCCGAGAGCTTGCCGCTCGTCGGGCCTTGCCGGGGCGTGCGGCGCGCCGCGGCGGGCTTCTCTTGGGGTGCCTTGGCTTGGTCGTCCCGGCGAGCTCCTCCCGCCGGGGCCTTGGTGCTTCGGCTTAGTCGTCCCGGCAAGCTCCTCTTGTCGGGGCCTTGTCGCCTTGGCCCGGCAAGCTCCTCTTGCCGGACCTCGCCTGCTTGGCCCGGCAAGCTCCTCTTGCCGGGGCTTGGTCTTCTAGGCTCGATCACTTGGCCTTCGTCCGGCCCAGAAAGGGTCGTGGAGACTCTTGTCGCTCCCCTGGCAAGCCTTGCCGCAGGATGCTACTACTGCCCGTGCAAAAGTTCGGGGTACTAAGGTACCCCTACTTTAGTACACCGACAATCATGTTTTTCTCTAGGGAGAGGTTTAGTCAACGGATCTGCTACATTCAGGTCCGTATGTACTTTACAAATATCTATGTCTCCATCTTGAACATTTTCACGAATGGAGTTGAAGCGACGCTTGATGTGCCTTGTCTTCTTGTGAAATCTGGGCTCCTTGGCAAGTGCAATAGCTCCAGTGTTGTCACAGAAGAGTTTGATTGGCCCCGACGCATTGGATATGACTCCGAGGTCGGTGATGAACTCCTTCACCCAAATTGCTTCATGTGCTGCCTCCGAGGCTGTCATGTACTCTGCTTCACATGTAGATCCCGCCACGACGCTCTGCTTGCAACTGCACCAGCTTACTGCCCCACCATTCAAAATATACACGTATCCGGTTTGTGACTTAGAGTCATCCAAATCTGTGTTGAAGCTAGCGTCGATGTAAGCCTTTACGACGAGCTCTTCGTCACCTCCATAAACGAGAAACATTTCCTTAGTCCTTTTCAGGTACTTCAGGATATTCTTGACCCCTGTCCAGTGTTCCTTGTCGGGATTACTTTGGTACCTTCCTACCAAACTTACGGCAAGGTTTACATCAGGTCTGGTACACAGCATGGCATACATAATAGAACCTATGGCTGAGGCATAGGGGATGACACTCATCTCTTCTATATCTTCTGCCGTGGTCGGACATTGAGCTGAGCTCAATTTCACACCTTGTAACACAGGTAAGAACCCCTTCTTAGATTGATCCATATTGAATTTCTTCAATATCTTATCAAGGTATGTGCTTTGTGAAAGACCTATGAGGCGTCTTGATCTATCTCTATAGATCTTGATGCCTAATATATAAGCAGCTTCTCTAAGGTCCTTCATTGAAAAACTCTTATTCAAGTAGGCCTTAATGTTGTCCAAGAGTTCTATATCATTTCCCATAAAAAGTATGTCATCTACATATAATATGAGAAATGCTACAGAGCTCCCACTCACTTTCTTGTAAACGCAGGCTTCTCCATAAGTCTGTGTAAACCCAAACGCTTTGATCATCTCATCAAAGCGAATGTTCCAACTCCGAGATGCTTGCACCAGCCCATAAATCGAGCGTTGGAGCTTGCATACCTTGTCAGCATTCTTAGGATCGACAAAACCTTCCGGCTGCATCATATACAACTCTTCCTTAAGGAAACCATTAAGGAATGCCGTTTTGACGTCCATTTGCCATATCTCATAATCGTAGAATGCGGCAATTTCTAACATAATTCGGACGGACTTTAGCTTCGCTACCGGTGAGAAAGTCTCATCGTAGTCAATTCCTTGAACTTGTCGATAACCCTTAGTGACAAGCCGAGCTTTGTAGATGGTCACATTACCATCCGCGTCTGTCTTCTTCTTAAAGATCCATTTATTTTCTATGGCTCGCCGTTCTACGGGCAAGTCCGTCAAAGTCCATACTTCGTTTTCATACATGGATCCTATCTCGGATTTCATGGCTTCTAGCCATTTGTCGGAATCCGGGCCCGCCATCGCTTCTTCATAGTTCGAAGGTTCACCGTTGTCTAACAACATGATTTCCAAGACAGGGTTGCCGTACCACTCTGGTGCGGAACGTGTCCTTGTGGACCTTCGAATTTCAGTAGGAGCTTGATTAGAAGTATCTTGATCATCATCATTAATTTCCTCTCTAGTCGGTGCAGGCACCTCAGGAACGTTTTCTTGAGTTGCGCCATTTTCCTGTTCAAGAGGTAACACTTCATCAAGTTCTACTTTCCTCCCACTTACTTCTTTCGAGAGAAACTCTTTCTCTAGAAAGGATCCATTCTTGGCAACAAAGATCTAGCCTTCAGATCTAAGGTAGAAGGTATACCCAATAGTCTCTTTAGGGTATCCTATGAAGACGCATTTTTCCGACTTGGGTTCGAGCTTTTCAGGTTGAAGTTTCTTGACATAAGCATCGCATCCGCAAACTTTTAGAAACGACAGCTTAGGTTTCTTCCCAAACCATAATTCATACGGTGTCGTCTCAACGGATTTCGACGGAGCCCTATTTAAAGTGAATGCGGCAGTCTCTAAAGCATAGCCCCAAAAGGATAGCGGTAGATCGGTAAGAGACATCATAGATCGTACCATATCTAATAGAGTGTGATTACGACGTTCGGACACACCATTACGCTGAGGTGTTCCAGGCGGCGTGAGTTGTGAAACTATTCCACATTTTCTTAAGTGTGTGCCAAATTCGTGACTCAAGTCTTCTCCTCCACGATCTGATCGTAGAAACTTGATTTTTCTGTCACGTTGATTTTCAACCTCACTCTGAAATTCCTTGAACTTTTCAAAGGTCTCAGACTTGTGTTTCATTAAGTAGATATACCCATATCTACTCAGGTCATCAGTGAGGGTGAGGACATAACGATAGCCACCGCGAGCCTCAACACTCATTGGACCGCACACATCGGTATGTATGATTTCCAATAAGTTGGTTGCTCGCTCCATTGTTCCTGAGAACGGAGTCTTGGTCATTTTACCCATGAGGCATGGTTCGCACGTGTCAAATGATTCATAATCAAGAGACTCTAAAAGTCCATCTGCATGGAGCTTCTTCATGCGTTTGATACCTATGTGACCAAGGCGGCAGTGCCACAAGTATGTGGGACTATTATTATCAACTTTAACTCTTTTGGTATTCACACTATGAATATGTGTATCATCACGTACGAGATTCATCAAGAATAAACCATTAACCATCAGAGCATGACCATAAAACATATCACTCATATAAATAGAACAACCATTATTCTCGGATTTAAATGAGTAGCCATCTCGAATTAAACGAGATCCAGACACAATGTTCATGCTCAAACTTGGCACTAAATAACAATTATTGAGGTTTAAAACTAATCCCGTAGGTAAATGTAGAGGGAGCGTGCCGACGGCGATCACATCGACCTTGGAACCATTCCCGACGCGCATCGTCACCTCATCCTTCGCCAGTCTTCGCTTATTCCGCAGCTCCTGCTTTGAGTTACAAATATGAGCAACTGCACCGGTATCAAATACCCAAGAGCTACTACGAGTACTGGTAAGGTACACATCAATTACATGTATATCACATATACCTTTTGTTTTGCCGGCCTTCTTGTCCGCTAAGTATTTGGGGCAATTCCGCTTCCAGTGACCACTTCCCTTGCAATAAAAGCACTCAGTCTCGGGCTTGGGTCCATTCTTTGGCTTCTACCCGGCAACTTGCTTACCGGGCGCGGCAACTTCCTTGCCGTCCTTCTTGAAGTTCTTTTTACCCTTGCCCTTCTTGAACTTAGTGGTTTTATTCACCATCAACACTTGATGTTCCTTCTTGACTTCTACCTCTGCTGATTTCAGCATAGCAAATACTTCAGGAATGGTCTTTTCCATCCCCTGCATATTGAAGTTCATCACAAAGCTCTTGTAGCTTGGTCGAAGTGACTGGAGGATTCTGTCAATGACCGCGTCATCCGGAAGATTAACTCCCAGCTGAGTCAAGCGGTTATGTAACCCAGACATCTTGAGTATGTGTTCACTGACAGAGCTATTTTCCTCCATCTTACAGCTGAAGAATTTGTCGAAGACTTCATATCTCTCGACCCGGGCATGAGCTTGGAAAACCATTTGCAGCTCTTCGAACATCTCATATGCTCCATGTCTCTCAAAACGCTTTTGGAGACCCGGCTCTAAGCTGTAAAGCATGCCGCACTGAACGAGGGAGTAGTCATCGGAACGTGACTGCCAAGCGTTCATAACGTCTTGTTCTGCAGGGAGAACAGGTGCGTCACCCAGTGTTGCTTGTAGGACATAATCTTTCTTGGCAGCTATGAGGATGATCCTCAGGTTCCGGACCCAGTCCGTATAGTTGTTGCCATCGTCTTTTAGCTTGGTTTTCTCTAGGAACGCGTTGAAGTTGAGGACTACGTTGGCCATTTGATCTACAAGACATATTGTAAATGTTTTAGACTAAATTCATGATAATAAAGTTCATCTAATCAAATTATTTAATGAACTCCCACTTAGATAGACATCCCTCTTCTAGTCATCTAAGTATTACATGATCCGAGTCAACTAGGCCGTGTCCGATCATCATGTGAGACGGACTAGTCAACATAGGTGAACATCTTCATGTTGATCGTATCTTCTATACGACTCATGCTTGACCTTTCGGTCTTCTGTGTTCCGAGGCCATGTCTGTACATGCTAGGATCGTCAAGTCAACCTAAGTGTTTGCATGTGTAAATCTGTCTTACACCCGTTGTATGTGAACGTTAGAATCTATCACACCCGATCATCACGTGGTGCTTCGAAACAACGAACTGTCGCAACGGTGCACAGTTAGGGGGAACACTTCTTGAAATTATTATGAGGGATCATCTTATTTACTACCGTCGTTCTAAGTAAACAAGATGCAAAAACATGATAAACATCACATGCAATCAAATAATAAACGTGACATGATATGGCCAATATCACATAGCTCCTTTGATCTCCATCTTGGGGCTCCATGATCATCTTTGTCACCGGCTTGACACCATGATCTCCATCATCATGATCTCCATCATCGTGTCTCCATGAAGTTGCTCGCCAACTATTACTTCTACTACTATGGCTAACGCGTTTAGCAATAAAGTAAAGTAATTTACATGGCGTTTTCCATTGACACGCAGGTCATAAAAGAATAATGACAACTCCTATGGCTCCTGCCGGTTTTCATACTCATCGACATGCAAGTCGTGATTCCTATTACAATAGCATGAACATCTCATACATCACATATAGATCATTCATCATTCATCACAACTTTGGCCATATCATATCACAAAGCACTTGCTGCAAAAACAAGTTAGACGTCCTCTAATTTGTTGTTGCAAGTTTTACGTGGCTGAATTAGGGTTGTAGCAAGAACGTTTTCTTACCTACGTGAAAGCCACAACGTGATTTGTCAACTTCTATTTACCCTTCATAAGGACCCTTTTCATCGAATCCGCTCCAACTAAAGTGGGAGAGACAGACACCCGCCAGCCACCTTATGCAACTAGTGCATGTTAGTCGGTGGAACCGGTCTCACGTAAGCGTACGTGTAAGGTTGGTCCGGGCCGCTTCATCCCATAATGCCCCTGAAGCAAGATAAGACTAGTAGCGGCAAGAAAGTTGACAAATCTACGCCCACAACAAATTGTGTTCTACTTGCGCAAGAAGAACTACGCATAGACCTAGCTCATGATGCCACTGTTGGGGAACGTTGCAGAAAACAAAAAATTTCCTACGGTTTCACCAAGATCCATCTATGAGTTCATCTAGCAACGAGTATTCACATTCATCTACATACATTTGTAGATCGCGAGCGGAAGCGTTCAAGGAACGGGGATGAGGTAGTCGTACACGACGTGATCCAAATCACCGGAGATCCTAGCGCCGAACGGACGGCACCTCCGCGTTCAACACACGTACGGTCAGCGTAACGTCTCCTTCTTGTTGATCCAGCAAGGGGAAAGGAGAGGTTGAGGAAGATGGCTCCAGCAGCAGCACGACGGCGTGGTGATGGTGGAGCTGCAGTACTCCGGCAGGGCTTCGCCAAGCTCTATGGAGGAGGAGGAGGTGCTGGAGAGGGAGAGGGAGGCGCCAAGGCAAAGGGTGCGGCTGCCCCCCTCCCCTCCCCCCTTTATATAGGCCTCTTGAGGGGGGGGGGCGCCGGCCCTGGGAGATCTGATCTCCCAAGGGGGCGGCGGCCAAGGGAGGATTTCCTCCCCCCAAGGCACCTAGGAGGTGCCTTCCACTTGTGGGACTCTTCCCCTTTGGAACCCTAGGCGCATGGGCCTCTTGGGGCTGGTTCCCCTTGGCCCATGTAGGCCAAGGCGCACCCCCTACAGCCCATGTGCCCCCCCGGGGCAGGTGGCCCCACCCGGTGGACCCTTCTCGTGGTCCCGGTACAATACCGGTGACCCCGAAACTTGTCCCGATGGCCAAAACAGCACTTCCTATATATAATTCTTTACCTCCGGACCATTCCGAAACTCCTCGTGACGTCCGGGATCTCATCCGGGACTCCGAACAACATTCGGGTTACTGCATATACATATCCCTACAACCCTAGCGTCACCGAACCTTAGTTGTATAGACCCTACGGGTTCGGGAGACATGCAGACATGATCGAGACGGCTCTCGGTCAATAACCAACAGCGGGATCTGGATACCCATGTTGGCTCCCACATGCTCCACGATGATCTCATCGGATGAACCACGATGTCGAGGATTCAAGCAACACCGTATGCAATTCCCTTTGTCAATCGATATGTTACTTGCCCGAGATTCGATCGTCGGTATCCCAATACCTCGTTCAATCTCGTTACCGGCAAGTCACTTTACTCGTACCGTAGTGCATGATCCCGTGATCAAACACTTTGATCACACTGAGCTCATTATGATGATGCATTACCGAGTGGGCCCGGTGATACCTCTTCGTCATGCGGAGTGACAAATCCCAGTCTCGATCCGTGTCAACCCAACAGACACTTTCGGAGATACCCGTAGTATACCTTTATAGTCACCCAGTTACGTTGTGACGTTTGGCACACCCAAAGCACTCCTATGGTATTCGGGAGTTACACGATCTCATGGTCTAAGGAAAGGATACTTGACATTTGATAACTCTAGCAAACGAACTATACGATCTTACGCTATGTTAGGATTGGGTCTTGTCCATCACATCATTCTCCTAGTGATGTGATCTCGTTATCAATGACATCCAATATCCATAGTCAGGAAACCATGACTATCTGTTGATCAACGAGCTAGTCAACTAGAGGCTCACTAGGGACATGTTGGTGTCTATCATTCACACATGTATTACGATTTCCGGATAACACAATTATAGCATGAATAAAGACAATTATCATGAATAAGGAAATATAATAATAATGCTTTTATTATTGCCTCTAGGGCATATTTCCAACATTGTGGTGGAAGATCATCTTGAGCTTGTGTCCCTTTGAAAGAAGTAGGATCATACTTCTCTTGTTGAGGAACACACTTCGTCTTGGGGTATGGATCTTCTTCCCACTCAACTCCATTGGCATTGAACTTTCGTTCAAAGCCAACACCTTGATTCTTCCGGTGCCTTCCTTGCTTGCATACAATTTCCTCGAATTGCTTACTTCCGGCAAGGCTCTTGTAAACTCCTTTCTCTATGATTCCCTTAGGCTATTTTCTTGCTCAAGTGTAACTTGGCTAAGAGAATCATTAGTGGAATCAAGAGAACTACTAGAAGCAACAATATTGGATTTAACATGATCATTGTTACTACTAGAGGAATAATCTTTCTTGTTTTTGTTACTAGACTTGACTTGAGGCATGTAAGTGGATAAGAGTAAATGCTTGGCAATGTAAGAAGAACTTTTCTTACGTAGATCATCATTGATTGCCTTTAAGAACTCATGCTCTTGCTCAAGGTTGAGCTTTTCAAAGCATAATTTCTCATGTGTTCTTAAAAGTTCTCGATGATCTTCTAAGATAGTTTCATGATCTAACTTAAGAGTCTTTAGTTCTTTAGTTAGAGACTCAATTTTCTCCTTATGATTGTCATATCTTTTATCTTGATTAGCATGATCAATTGACGTTTCATCATAGTATTCATCACCAGAGTTGTCAACAAGTAAATCATCATCACCTAACAAGTCATCTTCATCACTACTGAAAAAAACATACTCAGGGTGTGATACCTTTGTGCCTTTAGCCATGAAGCATGTTCCAACTCCTTCATTTGGTGAGTCAAATATGTCGTAGGAGTTGGTTGATACAAGTGCTAGACCGGCAACACCTTCATCTTGAGTATATTCGGAATCGGAGTGATAACTTTTCTCGGAGTGGTTGTCGGAGTCGGAGCCGGATACCCATTCACCAACATGAGCTTGATGTCTTCGTTTTGTGTAGCTACTTGATGACTTTTCTTTTCTTCCCGAATCGTTTCTTCTCCATGAGTGTCTTCGTTCATAACGATCATCTCTACTTCTTCTTTCTCTAGATGGTGATTCCTCTCTTCTGCTTCTTCTTTTGGGAGAGTATTCTCTCCTCTTGTAGGGAGCCGTACACTCATTGGAATAGTGTCCGGGTCTTCCACCATTGTAGCAGTTTTGCTCTCGACTAGAAGATCTTTTGTCATTGTAGGACCTTGACTTGGAGCTTCTATCTTTGCTTCTACTCTTGTAGAACTTGTTGAAGTTCTTCACCATTAAGCTCAATTCTTCATTGAAGGTTTGCTTCTCACTTGATGATGTGGGAGCTTCACATGAGGCTTTGTAAACACCACTTGATTTGTTGTGAAGTTCCTCTTTATCCTTGAGTGACATCTCATGAGCAACAATTCTTCCAATGACTTCCGTTGGCTTGAGATCTTTGTAATTGGGCATCATTTGGATCAATGGGCACACGGTATCATATTTTCCATCCAAGGCTCTTAGGATCTTCTTGATGATGAATCTATCGGTCATCTCTTCACTTCCTAAGCCGGCAATCTCATTTGTAATAAGAGCAAGCCTAGAGTACATTTCAGCGACACCTTCACCATCCTTCATTTTGAACTTGTCAAGTTGACTTTGAAGCACATCCAATTTGGATTCCTTGACGGAGTCGGTACCTTCGTGCATAGCAATCAAAGTATCCCAAATTTCCTTTGCATTCTCAAGACGGCTGATTTTGTTGAATTCTTCGAGGCACAATCCATTGAAGATAATATCACAAGCTTGAGCATTGTATTGCAGCATCTTCAACTTTGTCGGTGTTCTGGGAACGGGGGTCCCCAGACTTGCCTACCTGCGGCCTGCGGCATGGCTTAAAGGGGGCCCCGCACGGCCCATCTTCATCAACACAAGACCCAAGACCCTCGCGAGGGGCCAAGCCTCGCGGGGCGGACGACGCGGAGCTTCCTCAGGCACGACATCATTAGGCTGGCTCATGAGGAGGCGGAGAGATCAAGGCGGGGTACCTCACGAGGTGCCCATGACGCAAGCCATGACGACCAAGGGTGCCAGGTGGGCGCCAGCCCGCGCGGTGTCCTCCTTTCCTCTTTGGTTCAAAGGGGGCAAGCGCAGGTGAGAGGATCAAGCAAAGGCATCCATTTCGGTGCAACAAGACCAAGACCAGTCCAACGGTGGGGAGGATGTCATCGTGGAGCCCAGGACGGCGTCACCACAGAGCCTTTGGCAGGCAAGGACCAACTTTAGTCAGGATAAGTGTACCAGATGTTCCCCTTCAAAATGGCCAACTGTTAGCGCCCTTCCCGCTCAATATTTGGGAAGAGGCCCAGGGCCTTTGCCTATAAATAGGACTAGCCACCCCCAGGGTAGAGGCAATCAGTACCGAGCAATCGTGCAATCCAAAACCTAGGCAAGCAAGGAAGCAGTAAGAGAGAGAGAGAGAGAGAGAGAGAGAGAGAGAGAGAGAGAGAGAGAGAGAAGGGCCGTTGAACTCCTCCTAGTAGTTCATCGTCCCAGCCAAGAGCAGACCCTCGCGAGGCTGTTCTTCCTTGTATTGTTCATCATCATCAGTCCAAGAGGCAATCTACCACCCCACAAACTAGAGTAGGGTATTACACCACAACGGTGGCCCGAACTAGTATAAACCCTGTGTCTCTTGTGTTGTTCTTTCAGTAGTTTAGATCTTTGCGAGAAAGAGAGGTAGAGGGCATAATCTCCGTGCGCACCCCTGAGTTCGAACCTCAAGGGTCTGCCGGAACCCGAAATCCGACATTTGGCGCGCCAGGTAGGGGTGCGCCGGAATTTTTCTTCCACCGCTCCGCTCTCCTCCGACCGTCGCATCCATGTCCGACGCTTGTCGGGCCCGCGCCGAGCGCCGGGCCGCCATCGCTTCCCGCGTCGCCCAGACGGCTCCCGTTGGCGGGCGTCCTCGCCGTTCCCCGTCGCCCGCCATCAATGCTGCCACCGGCCCAGCGGGGAACGAGCAGCAAGCGTCATCTCAGCATCCGTCCATGCGGCAAGACGGTTGCACCGCTACTCCATCGCTCACACCAGCTGGTTCTTCGTCCTGCGCACTCCGCGCACCCTTGGAGGCCCGGGCTGCGCTCATCGCGGCAAACGAGCTCCTGCGCTACCGTCCCGTCGACGACGTCTACAAAGAGTGGCCCGACCGTGTCGCCGAGCTCGTCCGTGCCGCGGGGGGCTCTCTCGCGCCGTCCGTTCCGCTGCGCCGCACCCCGCCCCACGCGGGCAACGAAGCTCCGGGGGTGTACCAGCCGCCTCCTCTTCAAGAAGACGCCATGGCTCCAAGGCGGGTGGCCCCTGGCCGGAACCCGCTCCGTCAGGCACCGGCGCGACAAGAGCAGAGCTGCCAAGAAGTCCCTCGCCCGCAAGAAGCTGCCCCGGCGCTCCCTGCTCCGGCACGTCGCGACCCTACTCCTGCTCCCGCGCGTCAAGACCCCGCGCTGCTCCCAGCTGCAATGCATGGGGACCCGCAAGACCAAGCTCTCCACCAGCCAAGGACCCCCATGGCCACCGCAGGCTGCCGTGCCTACACCGCCGAGCTGCGTAGCGTCGCATGGCCCGGCAAGTTCAAGCCAGACCTGCCTCCACGCTACGACGACACGACCGACCCTGCAGAGTTCCTCCAGCTCTATGAGCTGGGCATCGAAGCTGCCAGCGAGGACGAGAAGGTCATGGCGAACTGGTTCCCCATGGCGCTGAAGGAAGGAGCTCGCACCTGGCTCCTGAATCTGGCTCCATCCACGATCTCTTCCTGGGTCCAGATGCGCACCCGCTTCATCGCAAACTTCCAAGGTACTCGCGGCCGGCCGCCCGCCGTGAGCGACATGCGCCGCATCAAGCAACAACACGGAGAGACCCTGCAAAAGTACATCCAGCGCTTCAACAGTGCGCGCCTCAAGATCCCCAAGTTGTCCGAGGAGGCCATCATCTCGGCCTTCTCTGATGGTGTGCGCGACGTGAAGATGAAGGAGGAGCTGGCGATGCATGAAGACCTGTGCACCTCCCTGGAGCTGTTCAACTTGGCGACCAAGTGCGCCAGGGCTGAGGAAGAACATCTCTACCTCCTCGAACTTCCTGCCGCAGACCCAGAAGAGAAGAAGCCCAAGGCCAAGGACGTGAAGCGCAAGGGGGCTGCCGTGCTCGCGGCAGAACCAGTCACCAAGCGGGGCAAGGATCTGCCCGAATCCTCCAGGGGCAGCCCGTACTGTGTATACCACGACCTCCACACCCACAACACCAACGAATGCCAAGAACTCCGCGTCGTACGAGAAGGAAGTATCGGCCGTCGTCCCGACCTTGCTGACCGGGGCTACGGCCGAGGAGGTGGAAGGAACGTAGGATGCTGGGAAGACCGTGGCCCGCGCCAAGGGTGGCGCGATCAACCTCGCGAGGATCGCTGGCGGGACCTGCCTCGCGAGGGGGACTGGAGGGATCAGCCTCGTGAGGATCGCCCACAAGGCAACGCAGGCCTCCCTCCACTGCCGCCGCAGCCAAGGAGGAATGAGGACCGCCATCACGACGAGGGGGCTGGGGGCTTCCAGGAGCCACGCGCGATTGCCTGCATCCTGGGCGGAGCTCAAGCCCCTGCCTCCCAACGCATCTTCAAGCAGTTTTCCCGCGAGGTGAATGTAGTCCTCCCCAAGCTCGAAGCAACGCGCCCTCTCAGGTGGTCGGCGTGCGCCATCACGTTCTGCTCAGCGGATCAGCTCAAGTGTGCGGCCACAACCGGAGTCCTCCCGATGCTTTGCTCCCCGGTCATCAAAACCAGGACCCTCATCGATGGTGGGGCAGGGCTCAACGTCCTGTCCGTGGAAACATTCAACAATCTCCAAGTGCCCTATGACCAGCTTCAGCCAACCAAGCGTTTCTCCGGAGTCACCTACGGTTCCACGGTCCCGATTGGGCAGGTCCGCCTCCCTGTCACCTTCGGGGCACGCAACAACTACCGCACCGAGCTCATCGACTTCGACGTCGCCCACATCCGCCTGCCGTACAACGCCATCCTCGGGTACCCAGCGCTGGCCAAGTTCATGGCCGTGACTCACCATGGCTACAACGTCCTCAAGATGCCAGGAAGCGGCGGAGTCATCACTGTGCCCTGTGAAGAAAAGGTTGCGGTGTGTTCCCTGGAGCGAGCCTTTCAGGCCGTGTCACTGGAAGATCCGGATCACAGAAGCAGGAGGCTTCCCGAGACCACCCCCAAGAAGAAGAAGACATCGTCTGGACCGGCCCCTCAGGAGGCGGGCCCCTCAGGGCCCGCGTCTGCCCAAGGGGAACCTCCTTCCATCGCATAGGAAAGCGTGCCCGGCGCCCTCCTCAGGCAGGGCTCGGGGGCTCTCCCCTGGAGGGCCACCGACCTGGCCAGGGTCACGAGGGAGGCGCTTGGGCACCACGTGGAGGCGTTTTTTGAAGCACGTTTCCCACAAGAAGGAGCAAGGCAAGGAAGGTCAGACCAGCAGGAGTTCGTCAACAAGGCCGTTCAAGAACTACAGGAATCAAGAGTCATGAGAGGTTGCCGCCGTCTACCGGCTATGGCTCCCCATCCAGGCGAGGATGGTGGGCTGCGCGTCTGCATCGACGTACTAGGTCTCAACCGAGTCGCCTCGCTGGAGCGCCTCTGGCCCTCGCAGGTGGGGCGCTGCGGAGGTCCGCCCCACAGCTATGCTCGCATGCCTTACGGCCTGCCGAGCGCGGCTGCTACGTACGAGCGCCGCATGAGGGGCATCATGGAGGCTCAAGAAGACAGGCGTTCCGCAGCTTTGGCGGAGATGGAGATGACTCGCGAAGAGCCACTAGTGCCTCCGGAGCCTCCCGCGGCCCCTGGGCCTGGGGGCTCATGAGGATCGGCTTCCGCAGCCCACCGAGTCTGCTGCACCAACACCCCTTCGTCCTCGACATCTTCAGGTGATATCTTTCAAGTTTCATTTCTAGCTGGGAGCGCCCCCCCAGGGTTGCATCATTCCCAGGCCGCGTGGGTCCGCCCCTGCGGCATGTATCCTTTTTATTTCATGTTGATTAGCTTGCTTTGTTAGGGACGCCCCTCGGGCTGCATCATCCCCAAGTCGCTCGGGCTTGACCCAGCGATGTCTACCTTCCCAGCATCTATTTGAATGAATCCACTACTTCGCGGCTAACATGTTTGATCTAGTTGCCTGCTCAACTGACGCCAATGGACGGAACTGCTCCCACAGCGGCGCGACGCTTGCGCATGGGTCCGTCCCTGCAACGCCGACAAACCTGAATGGCTGAGCTCTGGCCGCAGCTGCCCAGCATGGCACCACCTCGTCAAGCATTCAGTGCCTCACCTTCCCTCGGAAGCAACTAACGGCTGACTGTCAATTATCAGGGCCATCCCTTTTTTCCATCTATGATGAGTCTACAGGATCTCCCAAGAGAGCTGCACCAGGCAAGGCCCTTGTGGCACCTCCTTCACTCTCGTCCGCGCGAACCGCTTGCACGTTAAAGGGGGGGTGCCTGAGCATCGCGACTCAGGGCTCCTACTGGCTCTCCAGCCCTCACCCTCTGGCCTTGACCACGGCATCGCGACCTGGCATACCAGCGACGGCTGAGACTCGCTCGAGGGCCGGGACCCGAGGACGTAGAGCAGAAAGGGGAGCAAAGACAAGGGGGAAGGGGCACGTGAGGACCTCGCCTAGCGATTCCGCTTCTGCCGACGCGTGGACCCAACGACACACCAGGAACGATCCCCGACTCTCGAGATAAGTCACCACCCGAAAGCACTGGCTACCGTGGCACCACCCACACACCTAACGCAATTCCGTGCTAGCGACGCCGCTCTCCTTTCTAACCGAGCGACGGCTGCTTGCGCGCCAAAGGGGACCTCCTGAGCATCACGACTTAGGGGCTCTTACCGGACCCCGGGTCGCTCACCTCCTGGCCTAGACCACAGCATCGCGACCTGGCATACCAGCGACGGCTGACGCCGCCTTGGGACTGGGACCTGTCGATGCAGAGCACCAAGCCCTCGCGAGGTGCGAAAGGGAGAACTGAGCTAAGACGGAATCAGCAACTCACACAATTCTACGAGAAGGGTTATATATTAACAAGCAGGATCACAGGCCCCTTACAAGCCCCCATGGGGCGCATTTTGATTCCTCGCAGGGAACTGATCCTAAAGGATGCTAACTATGCGTGCCCCTGCAAAATACGCCATCATCAACGGTGGGCCGTCAAGCACCGGCGGCAACCCCATCCAGAATAGAGCCGGCGACGGCCAGACGAGCCCGCCCTGCTCCAGGAGCGGCGCCTGCTCGTGGGTTCGTAGCTGTCGTCGCTCGTCTCCGTAGTCGCGAAGATCTCGCTGGAGTCGCTGGATCTTCCGGCGCCTCCGTCGCCTGTGGAGCCGCCAAGGGATCGGTCGACGGGCCTAGCCCTCACCGTGGCGAGGTCCTGGCCACCTCTCCCGGTGAAGCACTCCAGCCGGCGCCCGTTCGCGTCAAAGACCTTGAAGAACATCACCGAAGCGCCATCATACTCCAAGTGGATCGTGAGGGCGCCCCTTACTCTGCAACCCCGGGCGATTTCGCCCCAGCCTCGAGTCATGAAGACCTCGCCCGAGGCAACGACTGCGACCTCTTCCTCGGTCGCGGGGGTGCTGCAGCCGGCGTGTTGCATCCAAAGCTCCAGGAGATTCCCTGCGGGATGATGGAGGCGAAGAAGGGAGGAAGGCGAATCCAAGATCGAGGAGGCATGGCGGCGTGGAGCACGAACTCGCGGGAGGAGCCCTCGGTGTGGACCCCCGGAGGGACGACCCACACCTTCGTGACCCGTCGGTGCCGACGACGGCGCTGACCGCGGGGATCGGCATCGACCCCTTCAAGGCCCTCGACGTGGGCGTACAAGGGAAGCGGGAACCCCGGCGGAGGCCGCTCGCACCAGGGCCTCGGCACCACCTGACGGTCCTCCTTGTCCCGGCCGAGAAGGGCGAGCCGTTTCTTCGGCGGAAGCGGGTCTGGTTCCGCTCGAGGGGCCTTACCCTTCTCCGCCGCAGATAACCGGCGGATCGGAGCCATCGCAGCAAGACGGAGCAAGAATCGGGAAGAAGGAGAAGCATGGAGAGATGGACTAGAAGGGCACACGCAGTTCCGTACTTATAGCCGGCGAAGGCCAACCGTCGGCCTCAACGATCACAGGTAATCATGACACGATCTGCATGCAGGGACTTGTCCAATCCGCGCGATCACCGAGGCATTATGGGGAAGCGGAGACACCCACGTCCCATCAACCGCTGCGCGGCGCCCAAGGCCGCAGGCTGTTTGGGCCCGCGGCGCTTCGCCCTTGCACTTTCGCCTCTCAGCACGGCCAAGTCCATGCGCGCCTTGGGCCCGGGGGCTACTGTCGGCGTTCTGGGAACAGGGGTCCCCAGACTTGCCTGCCTGCGGCCTGCGGCGTGGCTTAAAGGGGGCCCAGCACGGCCCATCTTCATCAACACAAGACCGAAGACCCTCGCGAGGGACCAAGCCTCACGGGGCGGACGACGCAGAGCTTCCTCAGGCACGGCCTCATCAGGCTGGCTCACGAGGAGGCGGAGAGATCAAGGCGGGGTACCTAACGAGGTGCCCATGACGCAAGCCATGACGACCAAGGGTGACAGGCGGGCGCCAGCCCGCACGGTGTCCTCCTTTCCTCTTTGGTGCAAAGGGGGCAAGCGCAGGCGAGAGTATCAAGCAAAGGCATCCATTTCGGTGCAACAAGACCAAGACCAGTCCAACGGTGGGGAGGAGGTCATCGTGGAGCCCAGGACGGCGTCACCACAGAGCCTTTGGCAGGCGAGGAGCAACTTTAGTCAGGATAAGAGTACCAGATGTTCCCCTTCAAAATGGCCAACAGTTGGCGCCCTTCCCGCTCAATATTTGGGAAGAGGCCCACGGCCTTTGCCTATAAATAGGACTAGCCACCCCCATGGTAGAGGCAATCAGTACCGAGCAATCGTGAAATCCAGAACCTGGGCAAGCAAGGAATCAGTAAGAGAGAGAGAGAGAAGGGCGGTTGAACTCCTCCTAGCAGTTCATCGTCCCAGCCAAGAGCAGATCCTCGCGAGGCTGTTCTTCCTTGTATTGTTCATCATCATCAGCCCAAGAGGCAATCCACCACCCCACAAACTAGAGTAGGGTATTACACCACAACGGTGGCCCGAACTAGTATAAACCCTGTGTCTCTTGTGTTGTTCTTTCAGTAGTTTAGATCTTTGCGAGACGGAGAGGTAGAGGGCATAGTCTCCGCACGCACCCCAGAGTTCGAACCTGAAGGGTCTGCCGGAACCCGAAATCCGACAAACTCTTCCGCGGTAGCTTCACGGTTTGGTTCTTTTCCATCAAAGAAGTCACCTTGCAAACCAACACACACAATAGCCCAAACAGCGGGGTTATGTCCAAGAATATGCATTTTCATCTTATGCTTCCAACTGGCAAAATTAGTACCATCGAAGTAAGGACCTCTACGGTGATAATTTCCCTCGCTAGACACGATACTCTCCTAGGTTGTGGAACCAAGGCTATGATCACCTAAAGCTATGGAAATCAAAGCAAATGGAGACCAAAGCTCTGATACCACTTGTAGGATCGGAAGTATGTCTAGAGGGGGGTGATTAGACTACTTGACCGAATAAAAATCTATCCTTTTCCCAATTTTAGTTCTTGGCAGATTTTAGCTATTTTAGCACATGTCAAGCAATCTTCACACAATTCAAGCAAGCATGCAAAGAGTATATGAGCAGCGGAGAGTAAAGCATGCAACTTGCAAGAATGTAAAGGGAAGGGTTTGGAGGATTCAAACGCAATTGGACACACAGATGTTTTTGGCGTGGTTCTGATAGGTGGTACTATCGTACATCCATGTTGATGGAGACTTCATCCCACGGAGGGTAACGGTTGCGTGAGTCCACGGAGGGCTCCACCCACGAAGGGTCCACAAAGAAGCAACCTTGTCTATTCCATCACGGCCATCGCCCACGAAGGACTTGCCACACTAGGTGTAGATCTTCACGAAGTAGGCGATCTCCTTGCCCTTACAAACTCCTTGGTTCAACTCCACAATCTTGTCGAAGGCTCCCAAGTGACACCTAGCCAATCTAGGAGACACCACTCTCCAAGAAGTAACAAATGGTGTGTTGATGATGAACTCCTTGCTCTTGTGCTTCAAATGATAGTCTCCCCAACACTCAACTCTCTCTCACAGGATTTGGATTTGGTGGAAAGAAGATTTGAGTGGAAAGCAACTTGGGGAAGGCTAGAGATCCAGATTCATATGGTAGGAATGGAATATCTTGAGCTCAACACAAGGGTAGGTGGTTCTCTCTCAGAACATGTGAGTTGCAAGTGTAGATGTGTTCTGATGGCTCTCTCCAAGAATGAAGAGTGGGTGGAGGGGTATATATAGCCTCCACACAAAATCTAACCGTTACACACAATCTGCCAAACTCGGTGGGACCGAATCGTAAAACTCGGTCGGACCGACTCAGCAAACCTAGTGACCGTTAGGATTTTCGGTGGGACTGAGATGCAACTTGTTAGGACCTATATGGTTAGGGTTTGGGCATAACGTAATCTCAGTGTGACCGATTACACAAACTCGGTGGGACCGATTTTGGTAATAAGCTAACCAGGGAGTTGGTCCGGTAAACTCGGTGGGACCGATTCGCTCATCTCGGTGAGACCGAAATGTTACAAAAGGGAAACAGAGAGTTTACATTGCAATCTTGGTGGTACCGATCGCTCACTTCGGATGGACCGAAACGTTACGAAGGGAAACAGAGAAATTGCAATCCCATCTCGGTGAGACCGAGATCCCTATCGGTGAAACCGAATTGCTAGGGTTTGTGGAAGTGGCTATGACAAATGAAACTCGTTGGCGCCGGATAGAAAGAATCGGTGGGGCCGAGTTTGACTTTTGGTTTAGGTCAAAAGTGGATGTGGGAAGATAGTTGAGGGTTTTGGATCATATCACTAAGCACATGAAGCAAGAGGCTCATTAAGCAACACCTCATCCCTCCTTAATAGTATTGGCTTTTCCTATGGACTCAATGTGATCTTGGATCACTAAAATATAAAATGTAGAGTCTTGATCTTGAAGTTTGAGCCAATCCTTTGTCCTTATAATTTTGAGGGATCCACTTTCCTCATCCATGCCATGCCATCCATTGAGCTTTTCCTGAAATATTCATCTTGGAATAATGTTAGCTCAATGAGCTATATGTTGTTAGGAATTACCAAAACCACCTAGGGATAGTTGCACTTTCACTCGACACGTGGAAGATGGCCATTATTGGACGTGGAAGCCAAGAAGCGCAACATTTATGGGAAGCCGGACACTATTCAACAGATATTCAAGATTTGGAGAAGAACCCGCCTTGCAGTGCCGAAGACAAATCTGCGCGCCGGACTCATCGTCATTGAAGCCTGGTTCGGGGGCTACTAAGGGAGTCCTGGATTAGGGGGTGTCCGGACAGACGGACTATATCCTTTGGCCGGACTGTTGGACTATGAAGATACAAGATTGAAGACTTCGTCTCGTGTCCGGATGGGACTCTCCTTGGCGTGGAAGGCAAGCTTGGTAATACGGATATGTAGATCTCCTTCCTTGTAACCGACTCTGTGTAACCCTAGCCCCCTCCGGTGTCTATGTAAACCGAAGGATTTAGTCCGTAGGACAACAACAATCATACCATAGGCTAGCTTCTAGGGTTTAGCCTCTATGATCTCGTGGTAGATCAACTCTTGTAATACTCATATCATCAAGATCAATCAAGTAGGAAGTAAGGTATTACCTCCATCGAGAGGGCCCGAAATGGGTAAACATTGTGTCCCCGGCTCCTGTTACCATCTGCCTTAGACGCACAGTTCGGGATCCCCTACCCGAGATCCGCCGGTTTTGACACCGACACCTCTCCTGAAGCGGACTCGGATCCTGAACTGACGAGGTTAACTGAAACCTCCGGGTTAAAGGTAACACGACGATGCTGCCTCGAGGGCTCTCCCTCCGGGGCTGGTGCAGGGTGAAGCATCGGCGCTACAGGAGTAGTGAGAAGTGAAACCCACTCCGCAAGAGCACTAAGAGGATGCACGGTCGAGGTGCCCAAGCTACTCGTAGGAGTAAACGGTGAAATAGGGGAACTAGAACTAGATGGAATATAAGGAGTAAATCTTGTAGAGGATGGAGCAGTGATAGATCTAGTAGATGCTAAAGCAGTACGAGCACGAGTCAACTCTCGAGCCAGCTCGTGGATCATAAGATAGCAAGCAGTGATATAAAGGGAAAGGTGGCTAGAAACACTATCAGACTCCAGATTAATGATAGGGAAATGGACATGACCATTGTCGTGCACAGAGGGATAGTAGTAGAAACCTAGGTGGTTCTGCATCCGGACCTCGTTAAAACGAAGCTCGACAAGGACCTCAAATGCAGCAAACTGGACTGCTTGAGAAGCAGTAGAAGCAAAACCGCTCTGGGAGGTACGAGTGTAAGTGCTGGAATCGGAACTAGTGCGCAGAGTAACCACTGCGTGATACTCATACACTAAGTCTGCTAGACGCTCCCGGTACACACGATAGACTGGGTCGTCACCGAGGGGGTACAGCCGACGCCACACGTTACGAAGGAGATGCGGCAACATGTACAGCTTCAGCTGCAACTGGCACAGATACGACACTGGAGCCATCTACACTCACAACCATTAGTAGGTTAGCATAAAAATAAAACGAGTGCATGCAATGCCACAACCAGCTACAGATGCTACCGGCACTCAACTTAAACTCGTAACTAACATCCGGATAACACATCGTAGTCTAGCGTGGCCTATTGTCAGTGCGGCTCTGATACCAAGCGTTGTGGCACCCTGGCTCAGAGCAACCTATTGTCGTTTTGGGAACGGGGGTCCCCAGACTTGCCTGCCTGCGGCCCACAGCGTGGCTTGGCAGCAAGCCGTATAGCCCATCTTCATCAACAAGGCATCCAAGACCCTCGCGAGGGTCCAAGCCTTGCGAGGAGAACGACGCAAGACCTTCTCTGGAGTGGCCTAGCCAGGCAGGCTCACGAGGAGCGGAGATATCAAGGCGGGGAAAACCTCACGAGACTCTTGTGGCGTGAGCCATGACGAACGGTGCCAGGCGGGCGCCAGTGCATGCAGCGTCCCTATTTCCTCTTTGGTGCTAAGGAGGCAAGCACAGGCGAAGAGTACCGAGGCATCAGGCAAAGGTTGCCATATTGGTGCAACAAGACCAAGACCAAGAGGACGGCAAGGTGGAGGTCATCGTGGAGCCCATGACGGCATCACCCCAGGGCCTTGCTTTTGTCAGGATAGCTTGTACTAGCTGTCCCCCTTCAAATTTGCCCGCCGTTTTTGACTCCCTTCCCACTCGATATTTGGGAAGAGGACTAGGGCCTGTATAAGTGGGACTAGCCACCACAGTCAGGGGCAACGGAGCCTCAGCCATCTCATCTTAGCTCGATCCAATCCGATCGAGAGCCTAGCCACAAGAACACCTCAACCTCAGGAGGTTGTTCTTCCCTTGTACTGTTCATCATCAGCCCAAGAGGCAATCCACCACCACCACACTTGAGTAGGGTATTACACCACAATGGTGGCCCGAACCAGTATAAAACTTGTGTCCCTTTCTGTGTTGTGAGTTCGTCGACTTCGTCTGCAAGATCTTAGCAAGCCAGAGCGTAGATCGATAGGAGGGAAAGACTTCGCGCGCACCCCAGTGTTCGAACCTTAAGGGTTTACCGGAACCCCACATCCGACATTTGGCGCTCCAGGTAGGGGTGCGCCGAAGCTTCTTCTCCGCCAACTAGCTCTTCGACGTTCACCAGCTGCGATGTCTGGCGACCCAAGGACCGTCTCCGACCGCTGGGCAGCCTGGCCAGCCCGGACGCCGCCGCCTGCCCATGGAGATCTCGACCCTGCACCCCAAGCGGCACGGGCGCCACCAGGCTCCGTTGGGCGCGGACAGCGCGGTCAAGCATCATCCACCCTCACCCTGCGGCAAGTACGGGCCGCGGCGAGAGCGGCGAGCCAGGCTCATGGAGAGCTGCTGCGATGGTGGCTGATGGAGAGCGGCCGGGACACGCTACTTGAGGGAGTCGCTGAGTTGCTGGACGCGGCGGCGTCGGGAGCACCACCCTTCTACTATTGACTTTCCCCCCAGGCCACTGCAGGGCCACAAGGCGAGCCTCACCACGTCTGCGCGCCACTAACTACGCACGGGGGCTTCATCAACATCAGCACTGCCCGCGGCATAGGGGGCTCCAGTCCCCCCATGCCGCCCTCGACAAGCGCAAGTGCCACCCCCACGGTTCCGTCCGGGTGCCATATCGTCATCCCCAGGATGCCATCATGGGCAGAGAACGTGGAGCGTGGGGCACCATGGCGAGGTGTTCCAGGTGACGGCCCCGGAAGCCTACGTGCCCCGCATGATGGACCAAGGGTACGCACCAGAGGACGACATTGGCTCATTCGTTGGAGAAGATTGGGGAGAAGGGGCGCTAGGAGCGGAAGCTTTCCAAGAGCCAGCGGAGAACAGCAACAATCGCGCCAATCGCGCCAAGAGCAGGTTTAAGCTAACCATGGGCTACAGATGAACCAGGTTGCCGCGTCGATCGACGACCCAGGCACGGCGAAACCCGCTCCAGCATGGGAGACGCGCTGGGGGCCACCAAGAGGGAGCCAGGAGCAAGGCCCCTACCCACGGCGCGTGACGCCTGAGGACACCCGTAGGTAGGCCCTCTGCCGAGGAGGCCTCGCCAACCCTTCCCCCGGCAGAGGACCTGTGGTCGCCGAGGGAACCGCTGGCGTCCTCTTTCCCTCCTCTGTTTCGTCCTGGTCTCCGGTCGGCTCAGAGGGGGTCGGGAGCGGCACAAGGCGGGGACCTCGTCTGGCGATATGAAGCAAGGCCGATACCTGTGAAGAAGGCCCCGTGCCTATGAAGCTCGCCGCCCGTGACACTCTCACGTAATAATGAGTTGGGGCTGTACACGCCCCGGAGTCTCAGGGGTGACGGCCTCAGGCCCTGGGGCTCCCTCCCATGCCTAGTGGAAGCACTTAGCTCCGCGCTGGCGAGAAGACTTGAAGACCAGAAGACTAGACTAGGTGCCGGACGCGGCCTTTTGCTTTGGATCTTTCCTTCCGTAGCTTTGCTTTTTGGATCTGGATTTGAGTTGAAGCTGAGTTTTTATCGATGCGCGTGGGGGGAGCCTTTTCTCGTTTGAGCAATTTCTTGCCTTCTAGATCTCGCTTTGTTTGGGACTCATGTCCGTCGCCTTTCCCTCATGAGCTCCTCGCGAGTGGGACTGCGCGAAGCACGTGCGCCCCAAGCGCGCGCTGCAACTAGTGCCCACTCCACGTGGGGCCCCTTCCGGCAGGGCGGCGAGCTCCGCAAGGTTCTCAGAAACTCGGCACGTCACAACCTAGCTCAAGGTTGGCGCTGACTAAGGTAAACCAAGGCAGAAAACTCGCATCAGGATTCACAAGTTCACGAGGACATAAAGTCACACCGCATGGAAAAATAAAAACTGTGATTTGCTTACATGAGGGGCTCCCCCTCTCAAAATTCTCTTACAAGTTTCCAAGGGCCACGCCCGAGTTTGTGCGCAGGAAGAAATGACAGGAGAACAAGGGATCAGCCGGAGATGTCGCTCACTGCGTCACTTGCAGACGCATCACTCGCGTTGTCGTCATCTTCATCGGCCTCATCGCCGTCATCAGCGACACCCCCATCGCCATCATCGACCATACTGCCTTCGTCTGCGACAACCACCACCGCATATGTCGGTGTACAAAAAGGGGGGAACACTTTTTGTACCCCTATGACTGTGCATGGGCAGTCTGAGCCACGGGCACCATCACACTAAGCAAGGCAAGGGAGGTGAGCCGAGGTAAAGCCGAAGCTGAAGAGGAGCGGAACGACGCCAAGACCACAAAGAGCAAAGGGGACAGAGCATACCCCCCGGCAAGGGCTTTAGCTAGCCCGGCAATATCCTTGCCGTGGCAGCCCGCCCCACACCTACGGAGCAAGGTCACCCTTGAGTCCACTGCACCCATGGGGCAAGGATTCGAGAGACATCCCTGCGGTGGCATGTAGATCTTTGTGAAGACATTCAAGACCAGATGCCCACCTAAGAAGGTGATGACCCTTGGTGGGATCCCAGCCAAGGAGGACCACAAGGCCCCCGGCAAGAGCCTTGTCGGGAATGACAGCGAGCGCCACGGCAAGACCCTTGTCGGAGCCCCGACAAGGCCCTTGCCAAGGACACCTGTGGGGTCACCACCAGGGCCACACCAGTCGCGCCCCCCACCGCCGTTCGCATGCAGTTGCCGACCCAACCAGTTGGGCAGGCACCCGATGTGGCGGCGTGCAGATCCTCGTGGAGACCCACCGCTGCGCCACCTCAGCAGCTTGCCTGCCTACATGGCACCAGAAGCACCGTTGGCCAGGGCGCGTGTCAACACAAGAGGGAGCAGCGACGGACGGGACGGGGCTCTCCCCCGCCCCCGATAAAGCAAGGACACCTAAGCAAGGCACATTAAATGCGCCTTGTCATGTAATACGAGGGATAAACTCGCATTACTGTACCCTTTCCACCTCCTGTGTGCCACTGTGGCAGCCCCTTTCCTATAAAAGGAGGCCCGAGGCGACCAGGAAGGGGATTCGGCTTTTTGGAGCTCTAGACGCCGCATAGCTAGTTCAAGAACACTGATATACAATCCACCAAAGGAGGAGTAGGGTTTTACGCATCCTCGCAGCCCGAACCTGGATAAAGGAACCGTGTGCTATCTGTTTGATCCGCTCTTCTCACGACCCCTGCGCCGCGCCACCGTAGTAGGGATTCTTGTGATCCCATAGGTGTCGTTTCACACCGACATCTTTGGCGCGCCAGGCAGGGGCTGCGCAGTTGTGAGAATCGGCTTTAGCAGTTAGTTCGCCGCTCTTTCGTCTTCGTGTCCCTTGATGAAGAAAAGGGGCCAGAGGATCGGCACTCGAGCGATCGCAAGCAAAAGCTAAGTCGCACTGAACCCTTGCTTATACGACCCTTTTTGTTTGAAGTTATTCCCCCCCCCCCCGGAGATGTCGCGCCTTTGTATGAAAAATCTGCACGCCAGGGGGCTCTACCACGATTGGCAACGCTCTTGCCCTGTTTCGAGTCCGCTCAACAGCTCAAGCGGCTGGGTCGAGAATGGCAGAGTAGCCTCCCGTGATCGGCAACGCCCTCGATTCTGACTCGAGTCAAGGTCGACAGTTCAAGCGGCCGCGTTCGGGACGGGGAGTTGGCTTGTCCGGCTGCACGCGTACCCGGCAGGCCATGGGGATCCGTCCCCAAGACGCCGCTTGGGGCTTCCGCGCCAGCAAGCCTTCCCGATCGGCGTAGGGCACACATACAAAGGGGAATTAAACGGGGAAATAACATGCGTAAAATTAAGTGTACTTCAAAGTTATATTACATCTCATCATTGTTGCGGTCCTAACTAAAGATAAAATTTGTCTTGATCGGGAATCCGCAGCGGCAAAGAAGAACGGGATGCCTAATCCCGACGCTGGCCTTCCACCCTCTTGATTTCGTCGATGCAGTAGGTGATGGGCTTGATGCGGTCCTTGAGCACCACGAGGTCAGCACCCTCCGGCAAGCTCCTCATCGCGGCCGCGAAGTCAAGATCGGGGTTCCGGTACGCCACCTTGGTGAGGACCTTGGACACGACCCTCCGGCAAAGTCGCCGGGCCTCCTCAGCCAGCGTGACCGTCCTGTTGGAATGGAGATAGGCCAAGGCCCCGAGGACGCCCTTGAAGAACTGGGTCAGCTTGGCGTTGATGGTCCCGCTGTGCTCAGGAGCGTACCTCACGTTTGGCAACCCCATGGTGGCCAATTGCAAGGTAACCCTGCCGGCGACGACCTCCAGATGGCTGATCCACCTGTTCTCGCCCGCCACGTATTCTTGGTGGGAGGCAGCCTCGTTCGCCCGCAGCTGCTTCTCCTCCTCCAGGCTTTGGGTGATGGCCTCCTCCCGAGCCCTGCTCCCCGACAACAGCTTCTCGAGATCCTCCAGCTTCAGCTTGAGGTCTCTGATGGAGTTCTGTGCCTCGGAGAGCTCCCCGCCCCTGCTGATGACCAATCCTTTCGCCTCTGCCAAGGCGCAGTTGAGCGTGCTCTTCTGGCCGGACAGCTTGAGGGCCTGCTCCTTCAGCTCGTCCCGCTCCGCGTCCAGCTTGAGTGCCTCTTTGTACCTCTTCTCTAGCTCGCGGGTCCGCCGCGCGACAAGGTCTCGAGCTCCTCGTCCTTGCCGCGGAGCGTTGCGGCAAGCTTCTCCTCACGCGCAGAGAGGTCCTCCTCCTGGGAGTTCAAGGCGGCTTGATGTTGTTTCCGGGTGGCTTCGGCCGCGGCAGCCAAGTTTCCGCCTTCTCCTGGGCCTTGTCGATGTCGGCCAGCTTCATGGCGAGCTCCACATTGCGCTGGGCCAATTTCTCCTGGAAGACCCTCTGCTCCTCGCAGGACTGGTGGAACCAAGTCTGCGTCTCGGCAACGCGCGCCTTGAAGTCCACCTCCGCGTTATCCACCGCCGCCGCCCTGGTCTTGACTTTGTCTAGGCGGGCGCAGTAGAGCACTTGGAGCTTCCGGAAATTGGCCCCCGTGGCGCGGAAGAGCTACTCTTTTGGAGAACCGTCGCCGCCGGCGACCGGCGGATCGACGACCTCGAAACCGGTGGCGGCAAGCACCTTGCCATCAAAACTTCCCCTTCGGCGGGCGCTCAGCTTGACGCCCCTGGGAGGTGGACGAAAAGATCATCGCCCACCCTCAGGTACTTGCCGGGGCCCGAGGTTGAGGAGGAAGGAGGCTGATCACCCATCACCTCTTCCTCGACGGAGGCCTTGCTGGCCCTCCCGGCAGGACCACCGCTGGCGCCCTCGGCGGCCCCCGCGGCGGCGTCCTCGGCCGCGCCCTTGGCGGCCTCATCGCCGGCGGCCTCACCAGCAGCGGCCCCGCCAGCATTCTTGGCGGCCTGCTCGGCGGCAATCTTGTCGGCCTCGGCCGCGGCCTCCTTAGCGATATCCCTGACAACGGTGTCCACGTCCTCCGCGTCTGTTGAAGAAGGGCCTGGGCGGCAGTAAGAGCAATGAAGCCAAGAGAAGCATAAGGGAAAAAAATAATACGAGACGAAGAACGGGCGACTCAACAGTGCCAGGCTGCGAAGCAGAAGCCCCCTCTCCGCCAGTCCTTGGCGTCGAGGCAGAGGCACCAGCGCCCAAATTCCCCTCTTCCTCCATGTGTGTGGGCTCCGTGCCTGATGCCCTTGCCGGGGACGCCCCCCGCGGGAGCGTAGTCGATGGGGGTGGTGAATTGGAAGTAGCCCTCGGCGGCTCCTCCTGATGCCATTCCCCTCCTGCAAACCCGGCAAGGTCAGTGTCGTGGCCTCGAGCACCTACTCCATGTCGAGTGAGAGGGAGGTGATGAACTTACGCTGGGGGCTGCGCCGGGGGCTGCTGTCCAGGCTGCTCAGCACCACCAATGGTGTCTTCGGAGCCCCAGTCGAGGGCTGGCTGCTTGTCGAGGTCCTCGCCCTCTTCGCCCTCTGGGCCAACGTCTCTGCATCCCTACCAAAGAAGAAATGGATCAATAAAAGCGATCCAATTCAGGGAAAAAGAAATGACAGTAAGGAACGCAGTACTTACTCGTCATCCATCTCCTCCTCTTCTACCAATTTCCTTTTCGTCTCCGGGTTGAGGGGCCCGAGATCAAAGGAGCTCCACTTCTTCATCCGAGTCGACGCCTGCCGGAGGAGCTGAAGGAGACGGCGGGGCCTGTGTGCGCCCAGATGAGGAAGAGGCTACCGTCTTCTTCTTCTCCGCGGCCTTCGTCAGCTTCTTCGCTGCCGAGGCCCTCGTGTGGCGCCCGGACCCTTCTAGGGTCAATTAAGGTCGCGTGGCCCTGCCAGGTCGGACAGGCTCGCCAGAGCTAGCCCACCGCAGGACTCGCCCTCTTCCCCTGACTGGCGTCGAGCCCGCCTCCACGCCCTCCTCCTCTGATGATTCACCGGCCGCATCCTTAACGAGCGGAGCTCCGGTGTTGGCACTGCCGGCCTTCTTAGTGGCCGCCGCCCACAGGGAGAACTACTCCTCCTCCGTGGCCATGGCGACCTCGTCCTCCACGCCCCCGGCGCTGCCGGCCTCCAGAGCGAGTTGTGCCTCCTTCGCCCTGGTGGCGATGTAGTCTAGCTCCGCCTGAGTGGTGTCCATGATAAGCCACCGCTCGGCGTCAGCATTGACATACACCTCGATCAAGGTGTCAAAGAATTGCTGCACATCTACGGCCGACGGCTCCCACCAGCTCGGGACAGGGCCGTGCGCGTTGCAGTCCGCCATCATGGCGATGATCTCGGACCGGTGCGAATTGTTGCACAACGGGACCACCCCCGCCGGCAACTTGAAGAGTGGCCTCTTGATGGCCTTGCCGGTCTTCACGGCAACCCTTGCGGCCTTGCTGGTCAGCTCGACCTCGCCTTCGCTATCCACATCCAGCTGGAAGAGCCGCTGGCAGAAGTGGGCATGCCCCATCACCGTAAAGTTGTGGTCGAGGCCAGGGCGGAGCCGCATGATGTCAGCCGGATTCGTGAAAAGCCAAGCTGGCCTCCCCTTGTTGTGCAGCGGGGTCGATCCGGCGGCTGATGAAATCCGGCGGTGGATGAAATCCACCCCAATCATCTCGAGTGTGAGCCCGGCCCGAGTCAGCCGGAGAATCCTGGTGGTAGCGATGGTGAGCCTCCCTTCAGCAGTGTTGACGTCACCCCAATCGTTGCTGCGGGCCGGCGGCGCTCGGCGGACCTTGCAAAACTCCGGCGGGTCCTCATCCTCAATCCAGCACCACCGGTCACGACATTCATCCCACCTCTCCCTCATGGCACCATCCGGGTACGCATCTACGGACCGTGGGATCCAGGTGACGCAACCAGCGACGGCACCCCCTGTTTGGATTCGAGGATAAAAATAATGGCGGAAGAGCGCCATGTTGGGCCATACTCCGGCAAAGCCCTCGCAAAGATGCGCAACGCAAGACATGCACGCCACCGCATTCGGAGTAAAATCCAAGAGGCGAAAACCGAAGCTGTGCATAATGTCGCAGAAGAAATCGGAGAAAGGGGGCATAACCCGCAAGAAAAGTAGTCAACGAAGAAGGGGTACCGATTTGGGGCAGGGTCAGCGCAAGCGGCAGGGAGGATGCGCGTCGCCGGATGTCCCGAGTTCTCTCCCCCCGTCTTCACTCCCCACAGGGGCTTGAAAGAGGCCCGGAGCTCGTGGACGTCAACCGACGAGGGGAAGAAGAAGGCGGACTTCGTCTTGTCCCCCAGCAGCGCGCTCGCCGGCGGCTCCACGGTCCCAGAGCTCTTAGCCACCCCCTTGCCTTTGGCGGATTTGGGCGCCATGGCGACCAAGGAGTCCAGAGGGTGGAAAAAGGGGAGTGGCGAAGCAGCAACGGCAGGCGACGATGGGAGATTGCAAGAGAGGGAAGAAAGGGAGCGGCGGCTCTCAGATTGGAAAAAGCACGAAGGAAGAGGGGAAAGTGAGCAGCGCGCCCGCGGTTATTCCTTCTTATGGGGGAGAACGCGGGCCTCCTCCTTTCGCATTAACTGTGATCTGACGCATGCCCGCGGGAAGTAACCCCACGCATGTCACCCACGTCACGCGCACACCCCCACGCCGCGCCACGCGTGGGAAGCATGGGGAGCGCAGCGCGCGAAGAAACTTACCGCGGTAAAAACCGCCCCGCCTGCCCGCGCACCATTTTTGGGCCTAGCCCAAAGACGCAATTGCGCTTACGTGTGGCCCAGGCCCGGGGGCTCCTGTCGGTGTACAAAAAGGGGGGAACACTTTTTGTACCCCTATGACTGTGCACGGGCAGTCTGAGTCACGGGCACCACCACACTAAGCAAGGCAAGGGAGGTGAGCCAAGGTAAAGCCGAAGGTGAAGAGGAGCAGAACGACGCCAAGACCACAAAGAGCAAAGGGGACAGAGCAGACCCCCCGTCAAGATCCTTGCCAGGGGACAGCGTTAGCTAGCCCGGGAAGATCCTTGCCATGGCAGCCCGCCCCACACCTACGGAGCGAGGTCACCCTTGAGTCCATCACCCCCATGGGGCAAGGATTCGGGAGACATCCCCGCGGTGGCATGCAGATCTTTGTGAAGACATTCAAGACCAGATGCCCACCTAAGAAGGTGATGACCCTTGGCGGGATCCCAGCCATGGAGGACCACAAGGCCCCCGGCAAGAGCCCTGCCGGGGATGACAGCGAGCGCCACGGCAAGACCCTTGCCGGGGCCCTGGCATAGCCCTTGCCAAGGACACCCGTGGGGCCACCACCAGGCCCACACCAGTCGTGCCCCCACCGCCGTTAGCATGCAGCTGCCGACCCAACTAGTTGCGCAGCCCCTTGCGTGGCGGCGTGCAGATCCTCGTGGAGACCCACCGCTGCGCCACCTAAGTTGCTTGCCTGCCTACATGGCACCACAAGCACCGCTGGCCAGGGCGCGTGTCAACACAAGAGGGAGCGGCGAAGGACGGGACGGGGCTCTCCCCCGCCCCCGATAAAGCAAGGACACCTAAGCAAGGCGCATTAAATGCGCCTTGTCATGTAATGCGAGGGTTAAACTCGCATTACTGTACCCTTTCCACCTCCTGTGTGCCACTGTGGCAGCCCCTTTCCTATAAAAGGAGGCCCGAGGCGACCAGGAAGGGGATTCGGCTTTTTGGAGCTCTAGACGCCGCATAGCTAGTTCAAGAACACTGATATACAATCCACCAAAGCAGGAGTAGGGTTTTACGCATCATCGTGGCCCGAACCTGGATAAAGGAACCGTGTGCTATCTGTTTGATCCGCTCTTCTCACGACCCCCGCGCCCCGCCACCGTAGTAGGGATTCTTGTGATCCCATAGGTGTCGTTTCACACCGAAATCATCATCCTCCGAAGCGAAGGCCCTGACCAACGCGTCCACACGGTCCTCGACCCAGCGCGCGAGGTCGCCCCGAACAGCCGTGGGTACGGGAGTGATGGCGGCGTCAAAGTCAAAGTTGGGGTCGGCATTCAGGAGGTGGATGAAGACGCGCGAGAAAGCGCACTCAAGCAAGCCACGCCCCCTTTCCTCCACAAGCTGGCGAGCTTGGGCAAATCGAACCTCCAGGCGCGCCACCACCTCGGTGAAGAAGGTCGGGTGGCTAGCGTAATCAGTTGAGTGAGGAGTCGGCGCCTCCACGTCGCAAATGTGGCCCAGGGTGATATTGGCCCTGTTCTGAAGATCCTGAAGCATGGGGGCATGCTCGCGCTCCAGCATTCGGCGTTGGAGTACCTCCTCCGTGTTCTGCCTCACGACGGCCTCTGCATCATCTACCCGTCTCCGGACGGAACGCAGCTCGGCGCGAGCGGAGGCCAAGTCCGCCTGTGCCATGACCAGGGCAGCGGCCGTGGCTTCCGCGCGCCTCTCGGCCTCGTCCAACCTGGGCCTGAGGGCACCAGCCCTGCCCTCATCCTCCACGCCCACGAGTTTCAACCTCAGATCGTACCTCCCCTCCAGGTCCGCGCGAACCTCGGCCACCCGGCGGTTCACCTCCTCCTCAACACCGGGCTCGTGAGCCTCGATGGCATCTTCTGCTTGGGCAACTTGACGCTCCCTTGTCTCTAGTTGCTCGAGCCCGCCGCTGCGCTCCATGGCCTCCAGGGCCAGCGCTTCCTCACGCTTCTGGATCCCCTCTTCCTCCGCAGGCGTCCCCCTCAGCGACGCAAGAGCAGCCTTGCGCACCTCCACCTGCTGCTCCAGAGATGCGCTCCAAGCCTGGAGTTCCCACGCGCGCTTCTCCGCAGCCTCGCGGCGGCAATCAGCCTCGCGAGCCTCCTCCAAGGCCCGAGAGCGGGCTTCGTAGGAAATCTTGAGAGACGCCTCAGCCTTCACGTTCTCAAGGTCACGCTGATAGCGGCCAAGGTTGATGGCCACCTTCAGCTTGTGCCGCTCCTCTGCTAGCCGGAGACCTTCAGCCTCAAGACGCGAATCAACACTTGCGAGCTCTTCACCAAGCCGACCCATCGCAATCATCGCCTCTTGAAAGAGTTCATGGCGAACCACGCTCCGCCCGTGCTCAAGCTCGAACGCTCGGCCTTCTTCGTCCCCCGCCTCGGGGGCTGCAGGCGGGGCGCCGCATGGCGCGCCACCCCTCGGCAGGAGGCTGGGGGCTGGCGCCGCACCCGACACCAGCCCGTCTTCGCAAGAAGCCCAAGCTTGCTGGGGCTTGCTGCTCGAGGAGGAGCCGAGGATCGAAGCCAACAAGCTACCACCAAAGATCAGCGGAGGAGTCTTGGCCACGCCTGCCAAGCTCCACGACAGGCTGATGGGGAGGGGTGACGAGGCCGCAGGATCAGCACGCCAAGAAGGCATAAGTGCCCCTTCAGCCAACTCTACCCCAGGGGCAAGACTCGGAGCGCTCGACGCAGGCGGACGAGTTGACGAAGAAGGAGACAGATCCTCAGGAGGCTTAGCAGCCTCAGTGGAAGGGGTCCTGAAAGACTGGCATTAGAGGAAGAAAGAAGCACATGGAAAGCCACAACTGCGCGATACTCACACGTCAATGGCGATTTACTTCCTCCGCTTCAGCGGTCCAAATATGTTGCTGCCGCTGGGGGATCCTTTCCTCTTGCGGAGCTCCTCGAAGTCCACACAAAGACAACCAAAACGCTGGACGTGACGGCCGGAGCATAGCGGGGCCGCAGAAGAGCTCGGGAGAATATCTTCAGGGGCGCCCGGTTGCGGCGAACAGCCGGGCGCCGGTTCACCACGACCTCTCGAGGCTCCTAGAGCCTTGGCCTCGGGAGCCGCATGCAACGGCTCCTCAGCAACCAATGCCCCAGGAGAGGGGTGGCAAGCTCCTGAGGAAGATGCCCCAGGGTCGCCACTTGGCGCATGCTCGTCAGCACTCAAGCCGCCGGTCTCCGCCTGGGCTCGCCCACCTGCACCATCACTCGGGGCGAGCCCAGCGTCAGGGGCAGGGAAGGGAACCACGACGGTAGGGTTCTCCCGAGGCCCCTCCAGGCCGACCGGTCGCGGCCCCCATTCATCAAAGAGAGGCATGGCCTTTACAATTTCATCCTTATTCTCATAGCGGTACAGCAGACAACTATTCCTGGGCAGATCGGCCGGCAGAGAGACACCCGTCAGGACCCTGAGCATTATCCCTCGCGTCCCAAGGAGGAGCCCGGACTCCTGGAACCTCACGTGGTCTTTGCTTCTGATTAAGGTCCACATGGGGCGAGAATGGCGTTGGAGTGGAGCGACCCGACGTCGGATGATTTCCTTCACCACCATCAGAGAAGTTACGCCGCAATCCTTCAGCAACTTCAACTTGAGCCAGAGACGGGCAAGGCCGGGGCTCGCGAGCCGTTGATGGCCCTAGCGGGGGTTAGGAACAGCAGGCCCCGACGGAGCCTGAAGCAGAGGACCAAGCACCCCGGCGTCAAAAAACACCCATCGTATCCGTAAGTCACTCGTGGATGGAGGAGCTCGAAATCGACCCCCTTGCCTGCTGTCGCAGCCATAGCCTGGAAGCTCGCGCACCCTGAGCACTGCTGAGGGTCGGCCAGATGCAAAGAGAAGAAGTGGCAGAAGAGAGCCACTGAAGGAGCAATGCCCACCATAGCTTCGCTCACGAAGGCGATGACGACAAGAAGTGTCACGGATTGAGGGTCGAGATGCAGCATGTGGATCTGATAGTGCTCAAGCATAGCGTTGAAGAAGGCGGAGAAGGGAGGAATCAGGCCTGCCCAGAGGGCGTTTATGAAGATTGGGATCTCAGTGGCCGCCTGAACCGAGCGAGTGCGGGATGCGGGCCAAGCCACCGTCGCCCCCACTCATTGAAGCTGGAGGCAAGCATCGGGTGCACCTTGTCCATGGCCTCGTCATTGAGCACGCGAGACCGGCCGAGTGCGGGCATGAAGGGTGGAGGCGCGGCCGAAAAAGGCAAAGGGCTCTTCCCCTTCTCAGCTTGCTTAAGCGCCGTGGCTATGGAGCAGGCAGAGCGCGAGTCAGATTGGGGAAGAGAAGCAGAATCGCAAGGAAGCGGAGGAATCGGGGATGCAAGGCACAAGAGGCGGAGGAATAACTGTGTAGGCCGCGGGGGCCACATAGCCGGGCGGATTCAAAGGCAGCATGGGGAAGCAGAGACGCCCACGTCCAATCAACCTCCACGCATCGACCAAGGCCGCAGGCTTTTGGGGCCCGCGGCGCTCCGAACTTGACCCTTGGCTTCGCCGCGAAGCCAAGCCCGAGCGCACCTTGGGCCCGGGGGCTACTGTCGGCGTTCTGGGAACGGGGGTCCCCAGACTTGCCAGCCTGCGGCCCATAGCGTCGCTTGGCAGTAGGCCGTACGGCCCATCTTCATCAACAAGGCATCCAAGACCCTCGCGAGGGTCCAAGCCTCGCGAGGCGAACGACGCAAGACCTCCTCTGGAGTGGCTTAGCCAGGCGGGCTCACGAGGAGTGGAGATATCAAGTCGGGGCAAACCTCACGAGACTCTTGTGACGTGAGACATGATGAACGGTGCCAGACGGGTACCAGGCGGGCGCCAGTGCGCGCAGCATCCCCATTTCCTCTTTAGTGCTAAGAAGGCAAGCGCAGGCGAAGAGTACCGAGGCATCAGGCAAAGGTTGCCATATTGGTGCAAAAATACCAAGACCAGGAGGACGGCAAGGCGGAGGTCATCGTGGAGCCCAAGACGGCGTCACCCCAGGGCCTTTTCAGCGAAGACCGCTTTTGTCATGATAGCTTGTACTAGTTGTCCCCCTTCAAATTTGCTCGCCGTTGTTGGCTCCCTTCCCACTTGATATTTGGGAAGAGGACCAGGGCCTGTATAAGTAGGACTAGCCACCACAGTAGGGGGCAACGGAGCCTCAGCCATCTCATCTTAGCTCGATCCAATCCGATCGAGAGCCTAGCCACAAGAACACCTCAACCTCAGGAGGCTGTTCTTCCCTTGTAATGCTCATCATCAGCCCAAGAGGCCATCCACCACCACCACACAGGAGTAGGGTATTACACCACAACGGTGGCCCCAACCAGTATAAACCCTGTGTCCCTTTCTGTGTTGTGAGTTCGTCGAGTTCGTCCGCAAGATCTTAGCAAGCTAGACCGTAGGTCGATAGGAGGGAAAGACTTCGCGTGCACCCCAGTGTTCGAACCTTAAGGGTTTGCCGGAACCCCACATCCGACACAAGTGGTTTTCCATGCATTGCCAGCGCAGAGACCATGTCTTCTGTCAACACACAACATCTTGGTATAGAAAAAAACCGCTTTATTGATGCTAGTGGATCATAGTTTACATTACAACAGGTGACGAGGCCAAGCGCCACACACGGTGCGGCTAAACAATATGTACATTATTTAGTGAACATAAAGGGGGCCTCGATCATAACAACTACCTGGCAGTGGAACAACTTCGTAGCGGAACTCCATACCACAGGGACACCAATGTGGACACGATCTAGACTCAGACAGCACTCCTTTCCAAGGAGACTTTCCTGAAAGCTGGCATGACACGCCAGGTCAGTACATTGACTGTACTTGCAAGCTCACAACAAACATAAACATAATGACAAACAATATCATGATACTTATCCAATTAGCAATGCAACAACATATCATACATGATGTGATCATGATCTTGTGATAAAATTCCCTCGGACTTGCTTACCAATGGTGATCGCTCGTGGATCACAAACGGACCAACCTCGTGGTCTTGGATCAGGTTACCTTGTAACCAAACGGTGACCTTTCCGGCGATCACAACCATGACCAACACTTGGTCTCAAACGGTGATCTTTCCAGCGATTACAACCATGACCAACTCTTGGTCTCCAACATCAAGATGGTTTACCCACCATCATCTTCTCGACAGTGCGACGTTCATAACTTAGTGTGCAAGATTAATTAAAACGTTGACCCATGGTGTGACCTACTTTCGAGCGTGTCTGTAACCGTGGACTCGGCTATCGATAGATTTAATACACTCTGCAGAGGAAGCGCACTGTACCCACACTACGGAACCCATGGCCTCGCACTCCCATTTGGGTCGACCAACGGCATTCCGACAAAACCCCTCCATTGCGATGACACTCTCTCGGCCACTCCGACTCACTCCCCACTGGGCTAGTCTTGGGTGGCCGTGTGTCTACCAAAGACACCAACGGCCACCGTCATGGCAAAACATAAACGGTCCCAAACGGGGACAAGGTACCATAACATCAACAACGGGCACACAAGGTTATGTCTGCTTACCGGGCCAGGGTACCGCACGCCCATAACCTTACCTCGTTTGAGGCACCGACCAGAAGCATGACTACGGACCGAATAAAGGCCTTCCCATAAAGGCAAATGTGGTTGCACTGGGAAAAACTCGATTCGGTGGCACCATGACCCGGCCAACGATATATTCAAGTTGAATTATTAGCAGGTTCAACTTAACGTGAAAGTAACCGGTGTCATAACATGCCATGAAAGTGCAACACAAATATATGCATCATACATCATCGGAAATAATTGGGTCAACTATATCCACACTAAGCATAGATATCAACAACTTATAACACTTCCCTGGTTATGATTAATCATCACTTTAAACAGAATCTTTACTTAGCAAATTTATCATTTATTTCATTTAAGAAAATAACTCAAAAATAATTACTTATATCCATAACCATATTACTTCTTCATAACAAATATTACTTCTAGTTACTTAACCAATTAATTAGCTTCTAACTTTCTGTAAACTAAGCATACCAACTTAAACAAGCTACCAATCAGAATATAAATAATATACTAGCGATTTCAATTCATGGATTAAATCATTAATTCAAGTTGAAAATCACAAATATTGTAATGGCACCATGAAAATGTTGCTGTGGCTTGCCTTAGTGCAGATGAGGTTCACAATCCTCCTGGTTATCCTCAAGACAAGCTTCACATTCTGAAAATAAATATAAACACCAAAAGAAAACATCAAGAACACTTCTGAAATTCACCAGAAAATCTAGGCAGCAGAGAAAAATCTCATTTTGGTGAGCTGCTACATTTCTTCATAAAGAACACAATGCAAAAAGAATCAATTCATTTGGACTTATGGTTAAAAAGTTTTGGCTGATTGAAGCTCTCTGGATAGAATTAAATTTGAATTTAAATAAAACTGAACTAAGGGGGGGGTGACGTCGAAGGTGTAAACCTGGCGGGCACCACCACTCGTACCGCGTCGCGCGCATACAGAGTGGCTGACTAGCGGGCCCCGCTAGTCAGTTGAGAGGGAGGGGGAGAGGAAAACAGAGGACGGCGCGGCTTCGCCGGAGCACATGCCAGCGAGGAGGGCTTCTTGGCCTGAACTAGAGGGAGTGATCGAAAGAGGAGACAGAGGCGCACCTTCCCATACCCGTAGGTTAGCTAGGGGTGGTCGGACGACGTCGAAAACGACCTCTCCAGCGGCGATAGGAAGCAGAGGTCGTCGGAGTTGAAGACGACGATGACTAGAGGCGGCACCAGGGGCTCTATCCAGGCGGAACGGCACCACCGAGGCACGGCGGAGGCCCTGTGTTGGTGGGAACGACACCTATGGGATCACAAGAATCCCTACTACGGCTGCGGGGCGCGGGGTCGTGAGAAGAGCGGATCAAACAGATAGCACACGGTTCGTTTATCCAGGTTCGGGCCGCGAGGATGCGTAAAACCCTACTCCTGCTTTGGTGGATTGTTTATCTGTGTTCTTGAGCTAGCTATGGGGCGTGAGGAGCTCGAAAAAGCCGAATCCTCTACCTGGTCGCCTTGGGCCTCCTTTTATAGGGAAAGGGGTCACCACAGTAGCACACAGGAGGTGGAAAGGGTACAGTGATGAGAGGTTATCCCTCGCATTACATGACAAGGTGCATTTAATGTGTCTTGCTTAGGTGTCCTTGCTTTATCGGGGACGGGGGAGAGGCCTGTCTCGTCCGTCGCCGCTCCCTCCTACGTCGACACACGCCCTGGCCAGCGGTGCCCACGGTGCCATGTAGGCAGGCAGGTAGCTGAGGTGGCGCAGTGGTGGGTCTCCACGAAGATCCGCATGCCGCCACGCTGGTGCCTGCCCAGCTGGTTGGGTCGGCAGTTGCATGCGAACGGCGGCGGAGGTCTGATTGGCGTGGGCCTGATGGTGGCCCTACGGGTATTCATGGCAAGGGCCTTGCCGCGGCCCCGGCAAGGGTCTTGCCGTGGCGCCTGCGGTCATCCCCGGCAAGGCTCTCGCCGGGGGCCTTGTGGTCCTCCTTGGCTGGGATCCCGTCGAGTATTATCATCTTCTAAAGTGTGTATATGATCTTGAATGTCTTCACAAATATCTTCATGCCACCACGGGGATGTCTCCCGAATCCTTGCCCCATGGGGGCAGTGGACTCAAGGGTGACTTGCTCCGAAGGTGTGGGGCGAGCTGTCACGACAAGGGTCTTGCCGGGTTTGCCAAAACTGCCTCCCGGCAAGGATCTTGCCGGGGAGTCTGCTCCGTCCCCTTTGCTCTTTGTGGCCTTGGTCTTGGCGTTGTTCTGCTTCTCTTCAGCTTCGGCCTTACCTTGGCTTATGTCACGCCCAAGATGCGACCCTATCCTAAAGGAACTCGAAGGTCCCACCAAGGATAGAAGCGCATCTTGAAGACACTTTTGCAAGGTGGATATCATTGCATCAACATTTCATAATAGTGGGGATACATCCAATACATACAATGGCACATAGATACAACAATACATCATACATAAGATCAACATCCGACTACGGATGAAACATAAACAGAAACTCAACCAATATCCACCCTGCTAGCCCAGGCTGCCGACCAGGAACCTATCCCTCAATCGAAGAAGAAGCAGAAGAAGAAATCCAACACAAATAAACATCACTCTCGCGTCATGATCATCGCATAACCTGTACCTGCAACTGGTGGTGTAGTAATCTGTGAGCCACGAGGACTCAGCAATACCATTACCATGGGTATCAAGACTAGCAAAGCTTAATTGGAAAGTAAGGGGTAAAATGGTGAGGTTGCAGTAGCGACTAAGCATGTATGGTGGCTAACTTACGCAAATAAGAGCGAGAAGAGAAGCAAAGCAAGCGTTCGTCAACTAGTAATGATCAAGAAGTGATCCTGAACTCCTACTTACGTCAGACATAACCCAGAAACTGTGTTCTCCTCTCGAACAACCCGAAAAGAGACCATCACGGTTACGCACACGGTTGGTGTATTTTAGAGGAGTTTACTTCAAGTTTACTACAACCGGATATCAACAAATTCCCATCTGCCACATAACCGCGGGCACGGCTTTCGAAAGATCAAACCCTGCAGGGGTGTCCCAACTTAGCGCATGATAAGCTCTCGCGATCAACAAAGAATATTCCTTCTCCCCGGGAAGGCCCGATCAGTCTCGGAATCCCGGCTACAAGATATTTCGACAGTAATAAAACAAGACCAGCAAAGCCGCCTGATGCGCCGACATCCCAATAGGAGCTGCACATATCTCGTTCTCAGGGCAACACCGGATGAACACTACGTATGGCAACCGACGATACCCCAAGTTGCCCAGGGGCGGCACCGCAAGTGGCTCTAGTTTGGACCAACACTTAGACAAGCATTGGCCCGGGGGGGCTAATAAAGATGACCCTTGGGTTAATTACTCCCAAGGGAAAAGTAGGTGGTGGTGAGGAAAATGGTAAAACCAAGGTTGGGCCTTGCTGGAGGAGTCTTATTCAAAGCGAACTGTCAAGGGGGTCCCATAAATCACCCAACCGCGTTAGGGACGCAAAATCTGGGAACATAATACCGATATGACGGAAACTAGGGCGGCAAGAGTGGAACAAAACACCAGGCATAAGGCCGAGCCTTCCACCCTTTACCAAGTATATAGATGCATTAATAATATAAGAGATATTGTGATATCCCAACAATAAACATAAACATAATCCAACATGGAGCAATCTTCATCTTCACCTGCAACTAGCAACGCTATAAGAGGGGCTGAGCAAAAGCGGTAACATAGCCAAAACAATGGTTTGCTAGGAAGGGTAACAAAGGTTAGAGGTTCATGTCAATTTGGGAGGCTTGAGCAGCAAGTGGTAGGTAACGCAGCATAGCGATAGAACGAAGCAACTAGCATAGCAATGATAGTAATGAGATCCAAGGTGACGGTCATCTTGCCTGAATTCCCGCTAGGAAGAAGAACGAGTCCATGAAGAAGATGGAGCCGCGAAGACGAACCAAGCGTAGACGAACGAATCCTCACGATCGCAACGAAACGGGAACTATCGAGAAGAAGCACACAACACGGTAAACACACCACACATGAACAAGGCATGATGCACAAAGAAGTATGATGCATGACAATTCTACATGAAGCTACTCATGGCAAGAGAGGATGCATACAAGAGCAACACAGCAAGGCAAGTTTAAATGAGGCCGGAAACAACATATAACAATTCCGGTAAGTCCTCATATGCAAATTTCGAATTTGGTCCAGATCTGAATAACCTTATGTTCAAGTTTGTTAAACAGCAAGTTAAGATGCACCAACATCATCTACACGAAATTCTAGTCAAGTTACATATAAAGTTCATTAGATTCGGAGCTACGGCCTAGAAGATATGAGCAAAACAAGGTAAGCATGGCATTGATACAACATGCATTCAAACATCAAGCAAACACATCAAAACAAGGATGCAACATGATAATATGAAGCTACATGCAAAACTAAGCAAGTTTCCTATAGAGCACACTCAAAACGGAGCAACGGTTCAACACATACACACCATACAAGTTCAAACAACAATCTGTCCAAAACAGCAACTGGGCATCTAGTAAGCATCAAAACAACATGCTACAGGACCATAACATGCTAACAAAAGGCATGTACATGAAGTACATGCAAATCATGACAAAACATGAACACTGAGCTATCTCCAGAAACTATTAGAACATGCTCAAAAGGACATGGCAAGATTGCAAATAATAACAGGTTCACCGACTTAGTGGAATTCACAGGACATGGCAGAAATAACATCAGGTTGCAATATTTAGAGCTATCAAACTACATGTTACAGCAAGCTACCATGTCAAACTACAGCATGGAATGAATCTACTCAAAGTATTTAACAAAAGTCCCTTACTGACCATAAGCCAAAAGGGATCAGAGAATACAATTGCAAGCATGTGAACATAGCAAAAACATAAACAGATTCAGACAGTGAAAAACTGGAGCATGGCAAAACAGATAACAAGTAGGCATGTTTACGAGCTCGATGCACTCACTACGAGGCATTTCATGACAAACTAAGCATACACCCAGCAACTAGACATGGCATAGAAGCTATACATGTCAAGAACAACAACATAGCATGCACGGATCAACTACAACAACCTTGGCAAAATTGAATAACATGTAAACAATCTGCCAGGAACATTTTATAGCAAAAGTAGAGCAAGATTAAGATATGTTAGGGCACTTTATAAATCCCACCAGGAGCATATATGGATAGAGCATAACCATACCTACAAAACATCCTTAATGATCATCCTCAAAAGAGGCATGGATCTCACTGTAGCAACATGAATACATGGCATAAAAATAACAGCAGGAAGTGACAGTGAAATTCTAAGTCTCTGAAATCAGCAACATCACGGAGGCTACTTTGCATGCTTGTTATAGTCACCACATAGATCACAAAAATACATGGCATACACCCCTGTAAATATAGCATGACATACTTCAAAACACATGTAGGGCTCAAGATCATAGGAGGCACACAACAATCATGGCAAAAATGACAAATGAGCATATTCTGATAACAGGCAGCAGACAATATCATATAGCAGTCTTGCAATGATGATTTCGGCATCTAGATGAACTCAAATAAACATGGCACAATGTAACAAAATGAAGAGCACAACCAGATGAACATTTCTATATATTATGCATGCAAAACAAATCTACATGCAGGGAGATATGGCATGATGAATAGAGCAATACAATGCAAAATCTCAGGGACTGGGGGATTTCGGGGGTCAACCTGAGGATTCCAGATCCAGATCCGGGGCACGGGAACCGAGGCAGGGGCGCGAGCTCGCCGGAGTGGGCGAGGGAGGGCGGATCCGGAGTCGGGGCCGGCCGGAGCGGAGCGGGCGCGGGCGGCGCCGGGGCGCCGGGGCGCGGCCTGAGGCGAGGCGCCGGAGGGACACCGGGGCGACGGCGGCTGGAGGCGCGGCGGCAGTGCAGGCGGCGGCGAGGCGGCCGGCGGGCGGAGGCGGTGCGGGGCGCGCCCGCGGGCGGCGGGGAAGAGCCTCGGGCGCGCGGGGGCGGCGGTGCCGAACCGGGCCCGCTGGGGCCGGCGATGGGCTCGGTGGGCTTCAGCGGCGGCGGGCGTGAGGAGCCACGTGGGGCGGTCCTATTGGCGCGGGCGCGGCGGCGGAGTTCGTCCGGTGGCGGACGGACATGTCCGGCTGCGTGCGGGGGGATTTTTAGGGTTTGATCTGCGCGAGAAAATCGGAGGGAGACACATATTTATAGGTAGAAGGAGGTGAGAGTGTCCAAATGAGGTGCGGTTTTCGCCCACACGATCGTGATCGAACGACCGACAGCATGGAGGGGGTTAAGATGGGTTTTGGGCCACTATGAAGGGGGTGTTGGGCTGCACACAAAAGAGGCCTTTGCGGCTACCCGGTTGACCGTTGGAGTATCAAACGGACTCCAAATGGCACGAAACTTGACAGGCGGTCTACCGGTGCTATACCAAGGCCGCTTGGCAAACCTCGGTCCATTCCGAGACCGTTTAATACCCGCACATGAAAAGAGGTAAAAGAGGGCGCCGGAGGACATAGGAGTGCTGGATTGCAAAACGGACAACGGGGAAAATGCTCGGATGCATGAGACGAACACGTATGCAATGCAATGCACATGATGACATGGCAAAAATGCAACACGCAAGCAAACGACATGGCAACGACGGCGAATAACTGGCGGACACCTGGCGCATCGGATCCGGGGCGTTACAACTCTCCTCTACTAACAAGAGATCTCGTCCCGAGATCTTAGGACCGAGACGGAAGGGAAAAAGGAATGAGGTGAAAAAAGAACAAAAGAGAGATGAAGAACAAAGACGAGAACACTCAGGTAGAAAAAGAGGAATGACGAGGGTGACAAGTATCAAAAGGTCAATGAAAAGATAGACTCTGAAACCACTCCGGTTTGAAAAGGAATAAGAATGAAAGAATTAGGCAGCGCTCCGGCTTAACAAGGAAAGAATAGAGCATGAACTTGAGAAAATGGAATGATACTTGACAACAGGAACAACACAATGCCTCCGGAAGAATTTAAATAGTGGAATGAGAAGAACAGGGAAGAAGATGAAAACTTCTACCACGAATGAAATAGAAAGCATCCATAGAAGAAAGGATTGAACAGAGTTATTTAGAAAATCAACAACAAAAAGAATTGCTTGTTGTGGACTTATGGATGACATCTCAAAATTTTGAGGTGATAACCGATCACAAGCGGAAATGATAGAATAGCTGAAAAGAACGAAGAAATGCAAAACTCCACTTCAAAAGAATACGGAGAATTAATTGCACTTCGAGATGCAAGAAAAAAAGATACTTGAGCTCCTTCAACAAGAATCTTGATGAACACTTGAGGGATGAGTTAAATCATGACGAACCACCGTGAAGATCTCCGGTAACAAAAGGACGATGAGATAGAATTAAAGGATGAAAAGAAATAAGATAAAAGCCTTGCGATGATTTAGATGGAGGTTCCGACGAGATAAGCGAGAAAAACTTGGAACTCCGGAAAGGAAAAGATGAACAACTTAGAGCCGAGAAATTATTCAACATGAACAATCTCCGAAGGAAGGAATTAATCAACTTGATGAAAGAAGAACAAGAATTGCGTTATGCTTATCCTCCATCTATTATATTGATGAGAAACAATGGATTTGCATAATACTTATTCGCGTTGGAAAGAAAAAAATAAAAATAAAGGGAGAATATAACACGAAATTGGGGAATGTCCTCATGAACCACGAGTAGGATTGGAAAGAATGAATGAATTGATACTATAATAACATTAAAGAAATCTTCAACGAACCACCAGAAGAATTCAAAATTGACTAACGAAAGGGGATGGAATCACCGGGAAGAATTTGAAAATCACGAAGATACTTGAGGGAATTTAGAGAGAAGAGAACGTAGAGATCGCGAACTGATTGAAGAATACTTGAACGAAGCACCGGAAGAATATTGAGACGAACGAGGGGCACGGATATAGAATAATTGGAGAACGAATTTGAAAAACTTAGAACAAAAGGATATATCGAAAAGAAGGCCTCCGGATGATCGAGAGGGAAATCAACTCTTGAAATACTCCGGATGGATGAAAAGAATTGCACGACTGGAAACAATTAGATAGGATAACATCGAGCTAGCACCGTGAATCTCCGGGAGAACGAACAAGATTTAGGGAAAAATCTACTTCGATCTTCACATGACGACGAGAAACACCATCAAAATTTGTTGAGATACTCCGGGGAATGAAAAGAGGAAACATTGAGCCAACAATGAAAATGATTTGGAATCGACCTTGGAAAAGCATCTGACTGATGAAATTCATACTTGCGTCAAACTTTGAAAAGGATTTGAGAATAGCTCCGAGAAAATAAGAAGACTTAGGTAAGATCCTGGGAAAGACCTGTGGGTTAGGGCCCACTAAAAATAAACACCGTTGGAGAGGATTGTTTGAATGAGAAATGATGCACCGGAACGATTGTAAGATTTGAATGAGGTGACAACCTCGAATTAAATGGATGCAAACACGGATCTTCTGAGATGTCTTCAGCACTCCGGAAGGATTAAATGGCGAGAGACGAACGATCAGAGTGAAATATTTGAGCTGAGGGAAAAAAATACGATCGAACTGAGAAAATTGAGTTGAAATCCACCGGAAAGAAAGCAAGACGAACATTGATGAACGAGACGAGAATTCACCGGTTGAAATAATTGAGTTAAGACTGAAGAGGCTTCGCACAAATGAAATTGATAGTTGAATAGAGACTCAGACTCCGGGAAGAAAAATGGGTGGGAGGGCGGGAAAACACAGGCAACTTGAACGAGGAATCGACGAATATCTTAAAGCAAAAAGCACCGGTTGAAATAATTTAGAGAAGAATGCAAAGACTTCGCATGAGTTCGATGGATACTCGATTACAGACTCCGGTTCCGAGAAGAAAAAGGGAGGGCGGGTGGGAAAAACAAGGACAACTTTGGACAGGGAAAACAACGTTGATTGAAAAGAGCTGAGGATTGATCTTCCGAAAGACAAAGAGGTTTGAGTCGACTTGATGAGAGATGCATCGGATAAAAGAGGATGGGCAACGAACGAAAACTAACCACGTGATCCTAAAGAAATGTTTGAACGGGAAGAGGAGTAGTTCAAAACACCTACAAGTACTCAAAGCCCCCGACAGCGCGGGGGAAAGGGCCCAGTATGTCGAGCCCCTAGACCGAGAAGGGCCAGGAGAGAGGAATGGTTTGAAGGGCTTGAGCTAGCTGATGAAGCTTCTTTGAATGGAACTGACACGCTTCACACCTGGTGACTAGTGTCGTTGCATCCTGGAGGGCGGTGGGCCAGAAGAAGACTTGCTGGAATGCGTTGCCGGCAAGGGCCCTTGACCCGATGTGGGATCCACATATGCCTCCGTGTATCTCCACCAACAGCTCCAGTCCTTCCTCTCGAGGGATACACTTCAATTTCACACCGTTCGACCTCTTTCTGTACAGGACGTCTTCGACGAACTAGTACATGGTAGAGCAACGGGCTACTTTTTCCGCTTCTTCCTGCTCCTCAGGAAGTTCCCCTGTTTGGAGGAATCGGACGGTATGTTGTGCCCACGCTGGAGCCTGGGGCTCGATGGCGAGGACTAAACGCATTTCCTCCGATATAGGAGCGGCTGTCTCGATGGCAAGATCTTGACGATCCGCCGGAGCTAGCCGTCCGGTGGCGGGCTCAGCGTCCCTGGCAACATCCTTGCCGGCGGCTCTGGGGAGCTCGGCGGGAAAGTACTTGCCGGGCCCTGATTTCCTCCTCTTGTTCTGCTCTGTTGATGGATCAACGGAATGCTGAGTTAGCTGAAGCACAAAGGTACCTGGTTCCACAGGTAGCTTGAGGGCAGCGCGTTTTCACAGGTAATCGGCGATATCGTTCTCCGCTTGGGGAACGTATTCAGCATGTATATCGTCGAAATGCTCTTCCAACTTTCTCACTTCATCGACGTAGGCCTTCATCAACGGGCTCTGGTAATCCTTGTTGACTTGCTTGACGACAAGCTGCGAGTCGCCCCTAACGATGAGTTTCTTGATTCTGAGGTCCGCCGCGATCCTAAGACCGGCAAGCAGCACTTCGTACTCTGCTATATTGTTTGTTGACACCTCCCTGGGGAAGTGCATCTGGATCACGTACTTGATATGCTCTCCAGTGGGGGCGACAAGCAGTATGCCAGCCCCGGCGCCTTGTAAGGAGAAAGCTCCATCAAAGTACATGATCCAATTACAACTTGCCTCCTTGCCGGGGAGAGCAGTCTCTTGGGCTTCTTCGCCAGGCATTGCGGTCCATTCTGCAATGAACTCCGCCAGGACTCGGCTTTGAATCGTCGAAGTACTTTCAAACTTGAGGCCAAAGATGGACAGCTCCAGTGCCCATTCCACAATTCTTCCTGTTGCATCTGGATTGTGCAATATCCGTTGCAGAGGGAGCCGAGTGACGACAGTGATCTCGTGTGCCGGGAAATAGTGATGCAGCTTCCTCGAGGCCATAAGGAGGTCGAAGAGTAGTTTCTGCACGTCGGAGTACCTTGATCTAGCCCCCTGCAGGAGGGAGCTAACAAAGTAGACCGGGTGCTGCATCATTTTCATCTACGGCGGCACTTCAACTGGCTGTGTCGTCTCCGCATTGGTGGTGTCGGGCTCTGTTGCTGCCACTACCTCGTCGTCAACCTGTCTCTGCGCCACTAGTGCGGCGCTGACCACCTGGTTCTTTGCCGCCAGGTATAGCAGCAACGGCTCCTGTGGCCTAGGCGCAACTAGTATTGGCGCGGAGGAGAGGTACTTCTTCAAATCTTGCAACGCGGCTTCGGCTTCTGGAGTCCACTCCATCGGGCCCGCCTTTTTCAGGATCTTGAAAAAGGGAAGGGCGCGCTCGGCAGACTTGGAAATGAATCTGCCCATGGCGGCGACGCAACCAGCAAGCCGACGCACATCCTTGATTCGCTTGGGTGCTTCAATCTGCTCTATAGCTTTGATCTTGTCCGGATTGGCCTCTATCCCACGCTGTGACACAAAGAACCCGAGAAGCTTGCCGGACGGGACGCCAAAGATGCACTTCTCAGGGTTCAGCTTGAGATTGATCTTGCGCAGGTTTGCAAATGTCTCTTGCAAATCTGGTATGAGGGTTGCCCTGTCCTTGGTTTTGACCACTATGTCATCCATATAAGCTTCCATGTTTCTATGGAGCTGGGGTTCAAAACCAATCTGGACCGCCCTTGCAAACGTCGAACCAGCACTCTTAAACCCGAAAGGCATCCGCATGAAACAATACGTACCACATCGGGTGATGAATGCTGTCTTCTCTTCGTCTTCTCTTGTCATGAAAATCTGGTGGTAGCCGGAGTAGGCATCGAGGAATGACAACAGATCACACCCAGCTGTGGAGTCAACAATCTGGTCGATGCGCGGCAATGGGAAGTGGTCTTTAGGACAAGCCTTATTGATATCTGTGTAATCAATACACAACCTCCACTTCCCATTTGCCTTGCGCACTACGACCGGATTGGCCAACCACGTTGGATGGAGCACTCCTCTTACCAAACCTGCTGCTTCCAGTTTCCGGATCTCTTCTGTCATGAACTCTTATCGTTCCAAAGCTTGCTTTCTGACCTTCTGCTTGACGGGCCGCGCATGAGGATAGACAGCAAGGTGGTGCTCAATCACCTCCCTGGGAATGCCGGGGATGTCGGAAGCTTGCCATGCAAACACATCGACATTCGCCCACAGGAAGGTGACGAGCGCGTCTTCCTATTTGTCATCAAGGGTGGAGCTTATGGTGAAAGCTCCTCCCGTGCCGTCCTCGTTGATAGAAACCTTCTTGGTTCCCGGCGGTATGGCCCTGGGCTTTTTGTTTCCGCCGGTGGAGCTCTATGGCACGTCCTCGACGGCAGTGCTACACTCCGAAGAGGTGCACTTGCCGGAGTGGGTGTCCGAGGTCTCACCGGTCTTCTTCTTCTTCCCTCCCGGGGTCCCAGCGGCAGGAGCAAGTGCCCTAGTGGCGGCAGCTGCTGCAACTGCTTGCTGGTATAGTTGGTCAACGCAAATCAGCGCATCTTTCTTATTGGAGGGGATGGTGATGATCGTCACAGGTCCTGGCATCTTCAGGGTGTTGTAGGCGTAGTGTGACGCCGCCATGAACTTGGCCAGCGTTGGGCGGCCAAGGATCCCGTTGTAGGGCATGGGGATCCTGGCAACATCAAACACGATCCTCTCCGTCCTGTAGTTCAGGTCGCTTCCAAAAGTCACGGGCAGCGTGCCCTTTCCCTTGGGTTGGCTTCTTCCCGGGTTGACCCCCTGAAACGTGCCCGTCTCTTTGAGGTCTCCATCAGGAATCTGCAGTTTCTCGATCACGGCAGGCGAGATCAAGTTCAGACCGGCCCCACCATCGACTAGCATCTTCGTCACCTTGAGGTTGCGTATTGTTGGTGAAACCAACAATGGCAAGCACCCGACCGCAGTAGTGCGATCAGGGTGATCCTTAGTGTCAAAAACGATAGGTGTGCTGGACCACTTCAGCGGCCTTTGGGCATCAAACGACGGCTCTGCCGCTGTAATCTCTCGCGCCCACTGTTCAAGCCGGCGGTGAGAGGTATGCAGTGAGGCGCCGCCGTCGACGCACATGGCCTCTATAGCTTTCTGAAACTCTTGGTCGTCGGATTCGTCGTCCTCTTCGTGATCGTCGTCTTCTGGCTTTCTGTCACGGCCCCGGGCAGGCCTCTCCTGTTGTTTATCCTTGCCGCGACGACCCGCCTGGCCGTCACGCTTCATGCCGGACACCTCAGCACCGTCTTGGCCCTTCTCCTTGTCGCGCCTCTCATATTCAGCCCTCTGCTTCTCAGCGAGGAGCTCAACATGTCGGCAGTCTTGGAGAGCATGGCCTTTGGTGCAATGGATCTTGCAGTATCACTTGTCGGAGTTTCCTTGCTTCTCGGCAGCCGCCAAGGCCCGGCAGGCGACACATCCGGCAATTTCCTTGCCGGGGTCATCTGCCTTGGTTTTCTTGGTGGAGCCGGTGTCATCAGATCCCTCGACGGCAAGCACGGCTTTACCTTTGCGCTTTCTGTTGCAGCGCCGGCCCTTCTTTGCCGGGGCGGCAGTATCCTCATCTGAGGAGTCGGTTTCCATGCCGGCATCTTTGCCGCGGTACTTCCTTCCCTCTTCAGCTCGGGCACATCTGTCATCAAGAACATAGAGTTCTGCTAGGTTATGACTTTAGTGCTAATATGATGGGCATCCAAGAGGGATATAATAAAAACTTCAATATAAAGAGCGTTGAATACTATGAGAAGTTTGATTCCTTATGATTGTTTTGAGGTATAAAGATGGTGATATTAGAGTAATGCTAGTGAGTAATTGTGGATTGGTAGAAATACTTGTGCTAAAGTTTATGATTCCCATAGCATGCACGTATGGTGGACCGTTATGTGATGAAGTCGGAGCATGATTTATTTTTTGATTGTGTTCCTTGTGAGTGGTGGTCAGGGACGGGCGATGGTCTTTTCCTACCAATCTATCCCCCTAGAAGCATGCGTGTAGTACTTTGTTTCGATAGCTAATAAAATTTTGAAATCAGTTGTGAGTTCTTTATGACTAATGTTGAGTCCATGGATTGTACACACTCTCACCCTTCCAGCTTTGCTAGCCTCTCTAGTACCATGCAATTCTCGCCGGTGCATTAAACCCACCATATACCTTCCTCAAAACAGCCACCATACCTACCTACTATGGCATATCCATAGCCATTTCGAGATATATTGCCATGCAACTTGCACCGTTCCGTTCTATTATCGAGTTGTAATTCTTTAGTCGTAAGTAAATAAAAGGGTGATGATCATCATTATTATAACATTTTCCCATGTGAGGAAAGGATGATGGAAGCTATGATTCCCTCACAAGTTGGGATGAGTATCCGGACTTTATTGAAAAATAAAAGAGGCCAAAGAAGCCCAAATAAAACAAAAGATGCCAAAGAAGCCCAAACAAAAAAATGAGAGAAAAGAGAGAGGGAAAATGTTACTATGCTTTTTCCACACTTTTGCTTCAATGTAGCACCATGATCTTGGTGATAGCGAGTCTCTTATGTTGTCGCTTTCATATACTAGTGGGAATTTTTGATTCTAAGAACTTGCCTTGTATATTCGTATGATGGGATTTCTCAAATTGCCCTAGGTCTTCGTGAGCAAGAAAATTGGATGCACACCCACTTAGTTTCTTTTTGAGCTTTCATACATTTATAGCTCTAGTGCATCCACTGCATGGCAATCCGTACTCACTCACTTTGATATCTATTGATGGGCATCTCCATAGCCCGTTAATGCGCCTAGTTGATGTGAGACTATCTCCTTCTTTTTGTCTTCTCCACAATCACCATATTCTATTCCACCTATAGTGTTATATCCATGCCTCACGCTCATGTATTGCATGAAAGTTGAAAAAGTTTGAGAACGTCAAAAGTATGAAACAATTGCTTGGCTTGTCATCGGGGTTGTGCATGATAAAATACTTTGTGTGATGAAGATGGAGCATAGCCAGACTATATGATTTTGTAGGTATAACTTTCTTTGGCCATGTTATTTTGAGAAGACATGATTGCTTTATTAGTATGCTTAAAGTATTATTGTTTTTATGTCAATATTAAAATTTTGTTTTGAATCTTATGGATATGAATATTCATGCCACAATAAAGAAAATTACATGGATAAATATGTTAGGTATCATTTTAAACATCAAAAATTCTGTTTTTATCATTTACCTACTCCAGGATGAGTAGGAATTAAGATTGGGGATGCTTGATACGTCTCCAACGTATCTATAATTTTTTATTGTTCCATGCTATTATATTACCTGTTTTGGATGTTTTATGCATTAATATGCTATTTTATATTATTTTTGGGACTAACTTATTAACCTAGAGCCCAGTGCTAATTTCTGTTTTTTCATTTTTTTTAGTTTTACAAAAAAGGAATACCAAGCGAAGTCCAAATGGAATAGAACTTTCGAGATGATTTTTGTAGGACCAAAAGACACCCAACAGACTTGGAGAGGGGGCCAGAAGAGTCCAGAGGGCTCCACAAGCCCTCAGGGCGCGCCCTAGGGGGGTGCCCCCATGTCTTGTGGGCCCCACGGGACTCCTCCAACCCTAATAGTTTCCCTATAAATTCCCAAATCTCCCCTAACAACCAGAAGCATCCACCAAAACACTTTTTTGCCGCCGTAACCTTTTGTTCCCGTGAGATCCCATCTTGGGGCCTTTTCCGGCATCCTGCCGGAGGGGGATTCGATCACGGAGGGCATCTACATCAACTCTATTGCCCTTCTGATAAAGCGTGAGTAGTTTGCCACAGACCTACGGGTCCATAGCTAGTAGCTAGATGGCTTCTTCGCTCTCTTTGATCTTTAATACAATGTTCTCCTTGATGTTCTTGGAGTTCTATGCGATGTAATATTCTTTGGCGATGTGTTTGTCGAGATGCGATGAATTGTGGATTTATGATCAGATTATCTATGAATATTATTTTAGTCTTTACTGAATTCTTATATGCATGATTTGATATCTCTATATTTCTCTTCGAATTATCAGTTTGCTTTGGCTAAGTAGATTGGTTCTTCTTGCAATAGGAGAGGTTCAATCTTGCGGTGTCCTCACCTAGTGACAAAGTAGGGGTAGCGAGGCACGTATTGTATTGTTACCTTCAAAGGTAAAAGATGGGGTTTTCATCATATTGGGTGAGTTTATCCCTCTACATCATGTCATCTTACTTAAGTCGTTAATCCGTTCTTATTAACTTAATACTCTAGATGCATGTTGGACAACGGTCGATGTGTGGAGTAATAGTAGTAGATGCCGGCGGGAGTAAGTCTACTTGACACGGACGTGATGCATACAATAATCATTGCCTTGGATATCGTCATAACTTTGCTCTTTTCTATCCATTGCTCAACAATAATTTGTTCACGCACCATGTTATTTTCCTTCAAGAGAGAAGCCTCTAGTGAAATCTATGGCCCTCAGGTCTATTTTCCATCATATATTTTCAGATCTATAAACCAAAATACCCCCAAAATACCTTGCTGCAATTTATTTACTTTTACTTTATTTTACGTTTTAGTAATATTTTATATCTATCTCTATCAGATCTCACCCTTGCAAGTGACAACCCCTTTATCGCGTTGGGTGCAAGTGTTTGATTGTTTGTGCAGGTGCATAGATTAGAGACTTGCGTGTAGCTCCTACTGGATTGATCTTGGTTCTCAAATCCTAGGGAAATTCTTATGTCTACTTTGTTGCATCACCCTTTCCTCTTGAAGGGAGAAACCAACGCAAGCTCAAGAAGTAGCACCATGTACAGCCCCTTGCTCCTCGTTCCGATGGCCCCCGCGCAGCCGAGCTCCAGTTGGGAGCATTTGGAGCTTGTCGACCCGCGGCCTGCGTGAGTCATGGCCGGGCTGGCCGGCATGAGGAAGGCGGGGGTGATGGTGGTGATGGTGGTGAGGGAGTTCATCCAGCGGTGCATCGCTCCACTCTAGCGCCACTACCGTCCAATGTGGGCCTTCATTTGTCCCGCGGATGCCATGTGTCGGAGTAAATGACTACGGGTAGCCTCAGCAGCCCCCATAGTATTTCAAGACATCGGGGCAAGCTATGCCCCTCACACCACCCGGACGAATGGCTGGCCTCTTGGGCCGGCTGGTTCAGAAGGCCGGCTGCTAGAAGGCGGCGGAGCCTAGAAGGCGGCCACGAGGGAGGCCGACTCTTAGCAGGCGGCCCCTCGTGCCCTCAAAGTTTGTATCCACATAACCATGACGGGATGGGGCGTGGCTATAGTGCGGCCTGCCTCCCCCGAATCCAGGGCAGAGCGTGGCTATAGTGTGGTCTACCAGGCGGACACCCCTCGACTGGTGCAACACAGTACCCACGCGGCTGTGACATCACCTACGTCAGAGGGAGCCATGCTCCCACAATGGCCAATCGGTACGGACCGCATGAGGCGGGCCCTACCTGTCGGTGAGGCCCAAAAGGCGGCGATGCCCTACCAGGCGGTAGCGGGTGTGGGCCGCCTTCCAGCAGGTGCCCCCTTCTCCCCCTCAAAGTTTGTGCGCCATTAACCAGAAGAGACGGGGTATGGCTACGGTGAACGCCCAACAGGCGGCGGGACTATGACCATACTCTCCCCGACAAAACATACATCATCAGTGGCACGGCTATAGTGCTAAGGAGCCGGCAGGACCCGCAAGCGGTGAGCGGGGCATATCGGCCAAGTACAAGATAGCCGGCGGGACCCACCAAGCGGCAGGCCCCAGCAGCCGGCGGAGAAGTCGGTGATCAGAGATACTGACGGTCGGGTCCTACACCCAGCCGGATTACCATCGTACCCCTGGGGGGTAGGCCTATATAAACCCCCCAGGCCACCCATGCAAAGGGTTCTGCATCATAGACACCACATACACCACGTCGAGAGAGTGGAGTAGAGCTGGCCTTATTCTTCTTCCTCATCTAGTCCGAACAGCTCAAGGAGCAAGATTGTAGCTACTTTGTTGAGATAGTGATCATGCGGAGACTCCGTAGAGTAGGACTAGGGGTGTTATCTCCTAGGAGAGCCCCGAACCTGGGTAAGAGTCGCTGACGCAGGCGATCTCGCTCACTCCCGCTTCTAGGCAGCGGAGAGGTACTCTTGTCCCCCTCGATGATAAGCCACGCCCTGGCATATGTCGCTAGATATCCTCGACATTTGGCGCCCACCATGGGGCAAGGTGCACCGTCGTTTGGAGACATGTGGTAGGATTGAAAGTATGTCTAGAGGGGGATGATTAGACTACTTGACCAAATAAAAACTCTAGCCTTTTCCCAATTTTAAGGCTTGGCAGATTTTAGCAACTTAGCACAAGTCAAGCAATCAACCTACACATGCAAGTCTAAGACTATAGCAGCGGAATGTAAAACATTGCACATGAAGGTAAAGGGAGGAGCTTGGAGGGAGCAAACACAATGTAGACATGGAGATTTTTGGCGTGGTTCCGATAGTTGGTGCTATCGTACATCCACATGGATGGAAACTTCAACCCACGAAGGGTAATGGTTACGCGAGTCCACGGAGGGCATCACCCACGAAGGGTGCACGAAGAAGCAACCTTGTCTATCCCACCATGGCCATCGCCCACGAAAGACTTTCCTCACTAGGGTAGATCTTCACGAAGTAGGCGATCTCCTGGCCCGTACAAACTCCTTGGTTCAACTCCACAATCTTCACGGAGGCTCCTAAGTGACACCTAACCAATCTAGGAGACGCCACTCTCCAAAATGTAATAGATGGTGTGTTGAAGATGAACTCCTTGCTATTGTGCTTCAAATGATAATCTCCCCAACACTCAACTCTCTCTCACAGATTTGGATTTGGTGGAAAAGATGATTTGAGTAGAAAGCAACTTGGAGAAGGCTAGAGATCAAGATTCGTGTGGTTGGAATGGAATATCTTGACCTCAACACATGAGTAGGTGATTCTCTCTCACAAAATGTATGCTGGAAGTGTAGGCACGTTCTGATGGCTCTCCTCATGAATGAAAGAAGGGTGGAGGGGTATATTTAGCTTCCACACAAAATCTAACCGTTACACACGATTCACCAAACTCGGTGGGACCAAATCAGAAAACTTGGTCAGACCGATTCAGTTCATAATGTGACCGTTAGGCATTTTGGTGGGACCGACATTTCAACTCGGTGAGACTGATGTCATTACGCTTATGGCACAATGTAATCTCAGTTAGACCGATTACACAAACTCGGTAGGACCGACTTTGGTAATAAGCTAACCAGAGAGTTGGTCAGGCAAACTCGGTGGGACCGATTCGCTCATCTCGGTGAGACTGAAATGTTATGAAGGGGAGACAGAGAGTTTGCATTCCGAACTAGGTGGGACCGATCGCTCATCTCGGTTGGACCGAAACATTACGAAGGGAAACAGAGAGTTTGCAATCCCATCTCGGTGAGACCGAGATCCCTATCGGTGAGACCGAAGTGACTAGGGTTTGTGGCAGTGGCTATGTCAAGTGAACTCGGTGGCGCCAGATAGAATATTTCGGTGGGGCTGAGTTTGACTTTTGGTTTGGGACATATGTGGATATGGGAAAGTGGTTGAGGGTTTTTGGAGCATATCACTATGCATTTTGAGCAAGCAAGCTATTAAGCAACAACTCATCCCCTTTTAATAGTATTGGCTTTCCTATGGACTCAAGGTGATCTTGGATCACTAAAAGTAAAATGTAGAGTCTTGAGGTTGAGCCAATATGTGTCCTTAGCATTTTGAGGGGTCCACAGTTCTAATCCATGCCCTACGAATCATTGAACTTTCCTGAAATATTTATCTTGAAATAGCATTAGCTCAATGAGCTATATGTTGTTAATAATTACCAAAACCACCTAGTGATAGTTGCTATTTCAATCTCCCCCTTTTTGGTAATTGATGACAACATATAGATCAAAGCTTCGACAAATGACAATAAGATTGAAACAAATCGCCGCTTTGAGAAGTATGTGATAAGCAAGAGCTCCCCCTAAATTTGTGCATTATTTAAAATTTGATTTTTGAATGCAAATGCACAATCGATTAAGATCATGGGTTACTCTTCCATGTGACATACATCTTGGTGGAGTGCTCCAAATGATTGAAATTAAAAGCATGCACTCATCACCAAGCAAATTGAATGATCATATATGGGATACAAGAGATAATATCATCCAGGCAAGCATTAAAGTAGCATATGATCAAACACATGATCATACAAGCATATCACACAAGGACATAGAGTATCAAACAAGCACACAATAAAGTTCAACCAAATAGTAAGAGAGACAAAGAAGCAAAACACACACTCTCTCGAAGCCTATGATCTATATGTTTCTCCCCCTTTGGCAACAAGTTACCAAAAAGATCAAAAACTGCGTAGTGTTATGCGTCTCTCAGGCTTGGTCTTCGGGTGGTGGTGTAGAGAGAACTCCAAGGACGAAGGCATCAGTTGATGTAGCTGGAGCTGGTGGAGTGGCTACTGGAGGTGGAACTGAAGCTGTTGCTGCTGGTGTAGATAAAGTAGCTCTTGTATTTGGCACTGGCACTGTAGCTGACCTCTGACCTCTTGGCACTCGCTGAAAAGCATCTATAGTACCCTGCCATCTCTTCTCCTCTGCTTCCTCCTGGAGCTGCTCAATTGTTGTTTGAATCTCAGTGACCTTCACATCAAGATCATAAAACTTGGTCTCTATGATCCTCTCCAAGCTCTCCAGATTTCGAGTCAGGGTGGCCAAGCCCTTCTCAATCCTCAATGTAGCTTGAATCAGATATGCTAGTTGATCTTCTTTTCTCTTTAGGAACACTTCAGATGCCTCCGCAATACTTGGCATCTTTGCAGCTTTCTCTGCCTTTCCCTTAGCTCTCTTTTCTTGTGCTTGCACTGATGATGGTTCATCCTCATTCATCACAACTGTGTTATCTTCAAAATCTGGGTGCAAGGGTAAACGCTCTTTGTCCAACAAGTAAGTACATGTGCCCATCTTTGAGTTGATGAGCACCTGAATGTGTGGAGCATACCCACAAGATCTTTTCTGGTCAACATCTGTCCTCTTGATTGTCTCCACAATCAGACTCATGACCTTGAATTTTTGTGGTATATCAAAGATCTGCAACAAGTTGATGGAATGCCCTCTAACCATCTTGTGATCTCCAGATTTGGGTAGCAGAGTATGCCTTAAGATGGTGTTGATTGTAGGCAGACCAGACAACAAATAGTGTACAGATCCAAACTTATGTGTGTCCAAAGCTTTGTCTGGGATCTCCTTGTTCATATTTTCCATAGAGTTGTGGTCTTTCTTCTTCTTGGCATACACATCCAAATCACCCTCATGTTCTTCTGGGGCGTTGATCAACTTGGCCCATTCTTCAACAGTTGATTGGTACCTTGTACCTTTAGACATCCACACTACCCTTCCATCTGGATAGAAATGAGAAGTGGAGTAAAACTGCATAATGAGCTCATCATTACATTTTGTGAGCTTCTGTCCAACAAACTTGTCAAGTCCACAAGCTTTGAAGCTTTCATGTACACCTGGGAAGAGATCTACATTCTCATCAATGAATTCCCAATCAACTGTGGAACCTGTAGTCCACTGCAGTCCTCCTCCTCATAGAATAGGGATCAGACTGTTTCCACAATCTCAGTCCTGCATCCTTCCTGATGTGCATGTCCTCAGTCACTGGATGAGTGTCATTGTGATCTGGAATCTTTGGTTTCAGTTTTCTCAACACTTGGTGTCGGATTACGGGTTCCGGCAGACCCTTAAGGTTCGAACTCTGGGGTGCACGCGGAGATGATGCCCTCTACCTCTCCGTCTCGCAAGGATCTAAACTACAGAAAGAACAGCACAAGAGACACAGGGTTTACACTAGTTCGGGCCACCATTGTGGTGTAATACCCTACTCTAGTTTGTGGTGGGTGGATTGCCTCTTGGGCTGATGATGATGAATAGTACAAGGGAGAACAGCCTCGCGAGGGTCTGTTCTTGGCTAGGGGGATGAACTGCTAGGGGGAGTTCGATCGCCCTTCTCTCTCTCTCTCTCTCTCTCTCTCTCTCTACTTGCTCTCTGCTTGCTCTGAATACTCTCTCGATCTCTAGATGCCTCTACCCTGGGGGTGGCTAGTCCTATTTGTAGGCAAAGGCCCTGGACCTCTTCCCAAATATTGAGTGGGAAGGGCGCCAACAATTGGCCAATTTGAAGGGGAACATCTGGTACACTTATCCTGACTAAAGTTGGTCCTCGCCTGCCAAAGGCCCTGTGGTGACGCCGTCCTGGGCTCCACGATGACCTCCTTCCCACCGTTGGATTGGTCTTGGTCTTGTTGCACCGAAATGGATGCCTTTGCTCGATCCTCTCGCCTGCGCTTGCCCCCTTTGCACCAAAGAGGAAAAGGGAGGACACTGCGCGGTCTGGCGCCCGCCTGGCACCCTTGGTCGTCATGGCTTGTGTCATGGGAACCTCACGAGGTACCCTGCCTTGATCTCTCCGCCTCCTCGCGAGCCATCCTGAGGAGGCCGCGCCTGAGGAAGCACCGTGTCGTCCGCCCCGCGAGGCTTGGCCCCTCGCGAGGGTCTTGAGTCTTGTGTTGATGAAGATGGGCCGCGCTGGGCCCTCATTTGAGCCACGCCGCAGGCTGCAGGCAGGCAAGTCTGGGGACCCCCGTTCCCAGAACGCCGACAGTAGCCCCCGGGCCCAAGGCGCGCCCGGACTTGGCCGCACCGAGAGGCGAAAGGGCAAGGGCGTAGCGCCGCGGGCCCTAATAGCCTGCGGCCTTGGGCGCCGCGTGGTGGTTTGACAGGACGTGGGCGTCTCCGCTTCCCCACGACGCCTTGGCAACTTCGTGACTTGACTAGTCCCTGCATGCGTAGATACGGGTCATTATTACCTACGATCGTGGTGCTCGACGGTTGGCCTTTTCCGGCTGTAAGTACGGGGCCGCATAAGCTCCGCCAGTCCGCCCCTTCCCACTTCTTTTCTTCTTCGTCTCTTTTGCCGCCCGCCGCTCGCATGGCTCCAAAGAGGTTCTCAGCCGCGGAGAAGGGGAAGGCTAGTCGGGCGGGGCCCGACTCCCCTCCGGCCAAGCACGGCCGGGGTCGTCCCCGCAAGCATCCCGCGGTCCCCGCTGTGGCTCTCCGTGGCCACAGGGATGGTTCTCCGCGTGGTGGTGAGCGCTCGGCTGCCAAGGGGAGGTAGGCTATGACTGCGCGCCCCCCCAGGCCGCGCTTTCGCTCGGCGGAGGTGCTGCCGGAGTTCGTCGTATGGTCGGCGGACCCGACCAACACCAGGCTCCAGCTCCCTCACTTCATCATCGGTGAGATGCCGGCCAGCGCCCGATGCGGCTTCTGGCTTCAGGCTGACGGTTGCTGCAGCAGGGCCTCCTGACCCGTGGCTGGCAAACGTTTGCCCGCGCGCGCGGCCTGGGCCAGCGGTGCACCCTGCACTTTAAGTTCGACGGCGACGGCACCCTCTATGTGAGCGTGTTTGGGGAAGATGGTCGCCGCGCAGGATGCTGCCCCGAGGGCGACGACCGTGGCCAGGGGCCTCGCTCCGACGAGGATGGAGGAGACAGCGCCCGCTCCGATGGCGGCGCCCGATGCTCCCCAAGCTCCACCAACTCTTCTTCGGGTAGCTCCTCCAGCGGTGGCCGCAACCAGCCCCCTCGCCGTCGCGCTTGCTTGGGGGGTGGCTGTTCATCCGCCCGTCGCCGCGCCCCGGTGAAGCGCGAGAGCGAGTCCGCCTGAGCTTCAGAGGCATCCCGTGTCGCCTCTACAGGCTGATGTGAGGCGGGCCGCGTCGAGCTCGCCTTTTCCTTTTCCTTTTGCTCCCTGTGTAAGACAAAACAACTGCATGGAGCCCCGTGGGGGCGTGTTGAGAATCATTGCCTTTGTAGCCATTACCTTGACTTTGTTGTTGTGCTTCTCAATTATTTGCCCTCGCGTAGGTAGTTTTCGGCCCCAACCGGGGGGCGACCGACCCAGGCCCTGTGCGCGTGTCACGGTGCCCGAGCGGCACGGACTAGAGGGGTGCTCCTGAAGAGAGCTCGGGCCGTGAAACCTTTAAGAGGCTAGGGCGGAAACGCTCGCGAGGGCGTTCGAGCCATCCCTCGCGAGGCCTTTCATGAGAGAAATCAAAACGAGGAGCGAAAATCAACGAACCACAAATCAACGACGGCGGTAGTTTCGATAAGATTTCAGATGCAAATAAACATGCCAACTGCGGAAAGCAAATAAAAAAGCCACGTCCGGCACCTAATCTAGTCTTCGACGTCTTCTCACCAGCGCGGAGCTAAGTGCTGCCACTGGGCGTGGGAGGGAGCCCCAGGGCCTGAGGTCGGCGCTCCTGAGACTCCGGGCATGTACAGCCCCACTCATTATTACGTGAGAGTGTCACGGGGCGGCGAGCTTCACAGGCATTGGCCTTCTTCACAGGCTCTGGGCCTTTCTCCCTAGAGGTGATCATCTTCACAGGCACTCGCCTTCTTCACAGGCTCTGGGCCTTTTCCAAAAAGGGAAGGTCTTCACAGGCGTTCACCTTCTTCACAGGCTCTGGGCCTTTTCCAAAAAGGGAAGGTCTTCACAGGCGTTCGCCTTCTTGACAGGCTCTAGGCCTTTTCTAAAAAGGAAAGGTCTTCACAGGCGTTCGCCTTCTTCACAGGCTCTGGGCCTTTTCCAAAAAGGGAAGGTCTTCACAGGCGTTCGCTTTCTTCACAGGCTCTGGGCCTTTTAGGGGTAGAACCTGCGGAGGTGCTGGATGTTCTACGCGTTCTGTATCGGCTCCCCCTCTTGAGTCTCCAAGCGCACGGAGCCTGGCCTGGAAACATGAACAACCTTGAGCGGGCCCTCCCACATGGGAGAGAGCTTGTGCAGCCCCTCCCTGGAGAGAACCCGTCTGAGCACGAGGTCTCCTACCTCGAGGGTCCTGGGGCAGATGTTGCGGCAGTGATATCTTCGCAACGCCTGTTGGTACCTCGTCGCTCGCAACGCGGCTTCCCGGAGGCATTCCTCCCCCGGTACGAGGTCCATCCCCCGCATGGCGTCTTGCTGCGCTTCGTCGAACACTAGGACCTGCGCGGAGCGACGCCTGACCTTGTGAGGGAGGACTGCTTCAGCTCCATAGACCAGGAAGAATGGGGTCTCCCCAGTTGGTTTGGTCGCGGTCGTGCGGATGGACCACAACACGGACTGTAGCTCGTCGTACCAACCTCTGCCGCAAGCCTCCAACTTCTTCTTGAACGTCCTGGTCTTGAGGCCTCTTAGGACCTCCGCGTTGGCCCGTTCGGCCTGCCCATTGCTTCGCGGGTGCGCCACCGAAGCGTAGCATATTTGCGTCCCAAGGTTAGCACAGTATGTTTTGAAGAGATTACTGGTGAATTGCGAACCGTTGTCTGTGATGATGCGGTTCAGCACCCCGAACCGGCTCATGATACCCCTGATGAACTTGACCATGGAACCAGCGGGGATGGTACGGACGGCCTCCACTTCTGCCCACTTGGTGAACTTGTCAATGACGACGTAGAGGTAGCGGTAGCCCCCTGGCGCCCGAGGGAACGGGCCCAGAATATCCAACCCCCAAACTGCAAATGGCCACGAGAGGGGTATAGTCTGCAGGCCTCCCGCCGGTTGATGGATCTGCTTGGAATGAAACTGGCAGGCCTAACAAGCCTTTACTAATTCGACTGCGTCATTGAGCGCGGTGGGCCAATAGAACCCGGTACGGGATGCCTTGCCGACGAGGGTTTGTGATGATGAGTGATGCCCGCAGTCTCCGCCGTGTATGTCCTCCAGTAGTTCCTTTCCTTGCTCCCGGGAGATGCAGCGCAGAGATACATCATTTGGTCGCTTCCGGTAGAGCTCTCCATCTCTGATGCAGTATGCCGTGGCCTGCCGCGCCACACGCTCCGCTTCCTCTTCCTTTTCCGGTAGGGTCCCTTGTGTTAAATAGCTCCGGAGTTCTGTGATCCAGCACTCCTCCTGAGGTTCCATCATCAGGAGTAGACGCGCTCCTGAGGTCGGTCCATAGATCGGGGCTCCCGAGGCTGGCGGCCGAGGGAGCTCCTCTCGAGGCTGAGCGACATTTGATAACGTCGGCTGTGGTGAGGGTTTGAAGAGCCGCTCTTCGAAGATGCCTGGTTCCTGCGGCAACCGCCTGGATGCCCGTCCGGCTATGTCGTCAGCTTCCTGATTGGTGCCACGGGGCACGTGCTTCAGCTCCAGCCACCAGAACTGCTTTTCCATCCTGCGGACCTCCACTAGGTAGGCCTCCATATGCTCGTCCTTCGGCTCATACACCTTGTTGGAGAAGTTGACTAGGAGCTGCGAGTCGCCCTTGACAGTGAGGCGCTTCACTCCCAGGGCTGATGCGGCCTTCAACCCGGCTATCAGTCCCTCATATTCTGCTATGTTGTTGGAGACCTTTTCGCCTTGCTGGAAACAGAGCTGTACGACATAGTAGAGCTTATCCTGAGTAGGTGATGTCAGCACCGCACTAGCCCCCGCGCCGTGCCTGGAGAACGCCCCATTTAAGTACATGACCCAGCCTTCCGGCGCCTCGCTCCCTGGAGAGAGGGACCGATCCTCGTTGTCCTTGAGGCCTGGTGCCTACGCCCATTCCGCCACGAAATCCGCCAACGCTGCTCCTTTGATGACCCTGGTTGTGCTGAACTCGAGCTGAAACGCCTGCAGCTCTATGTTCCAATCGGCGACCCTTCCGGCTGAGTTAGGGCTCCTGAGCACTCTCTCCAGGGGGTACGATGAGACGACTTTGATAGGATGAGCCTAGAAGTAGTGACGCAGCTTGCGCGAGGCTACCAGTAGCGCGAGGAGGAGCTTCTGAGGCATTGGGTACCGTGCCCTCGCGTCTCGTAGCACCGTGCTAACAAAGTAGACTAGATGCTCAACAAGGCTGAGAGCATCCGAGGTCGCGGCGCCCTCGGGAGGTAAGGGCGCCTCACGAGATGACGTGGCCTCGGGAGGTGGACCATCCGGGCGTGCGGCCTCTCCTGCCTCCGGTGCATTCTTCAACAGCTGACCCCCTCAACTGCGGTTGTGGCTTCTGTAGGCTTTCCTTGTTCCCATTTTGTCTTGCCTCGGGCTGCCGCTGCGGTCTTGACTTGGCGCTCCTCCCTAATCGCCACCAGGGCTGCGCTGGCGGAGTAGGGAGTGGCGGCAAGGTAGAGCAGCAGGGGCTCTTGAGGGCGCGGAGCCACCATGACTGGGGGACTGGTCAGGTACCTCTTGAGATCTTGAAACGCCTTATCTGCCTCTTCAGTCCATTCAAAGGGCCCCTTTTTCTTCATCAGCTGAAAGAAAGGCAACGCTCGCTCCCCCAGTTTGGAGATAAAGCACCCTAGTGCGGTCACGCGCCCAGTGAGCTTCTGCATCTCTCTGAGGGTCTTTGGCGGACTCATGTCCTCGACCGCCTTGACCTTCTCTGGGTTGTCCTCGATGCCACGATGAGATACGAGGAAGCCCAAGAGCTTGCCCGAGGGGACGCCAAACACACATTTCTCCGGGTTGAGTCGCAGGTTTACTGCGTCGAGGCTCGCGAAGGTCTCCTCCAGGTCTTGTATCAGGGTCTTGGCCTCCCGAGATTTTACCACAATGTCATCAACGTAGGCTTCGACATTCTTTCTGAGTTGTGGGCCCAAGGTGATGTGCATCAACCGCTGAAAGGTAGCTCCTGCGTTACGCAATCTAAACGGCATGCATGTATAGCAGTATACCCCGCACGGGGTCAGGAAGGCGGTCTTTTCAACGTCTTCTACCGCCATTTTGATCTGGTGATATCCGGAGAAGGCGTCCAGGAAGCATAGCAGGTCGCACTCTGCGGTGGAATCGACGATCTGGTCGATGCGGGGGAGCGGAAACGGATCTTGCGGGCATGCTTTGTTGAGATTGGTGAAGTCGACGCACATGCGTTCCTTCCCCCCCCCCCTTCTTAGGCACAACAACGGGGTTGGCCAATAAATCCGGGTATCGGACCTCGCTAATGACCCCTGCGCTTCTAGCTTGCGGGTCTCTTGGACAATGAAGGTCTGCTTCTCTGCAGACTGCGCTTGGCCTTCTGCTTCACAGGGCGCACATTTGGGCACACGTTGAGGTGATGCTCAATGACACTCCTGGGAATCCCTGCCAACTGATCAGGCTCCCAAGCGAAAACCCTCTTATTCGCGCGCAGGAACCTGACCAAGGCCTCCTCCTGCTCAGGCTCAAGGTTGGCACCTATGGTGAAAGTGGCACTGGAGGACCCGTCCTCGTCAACGGGTATCTGCTTGGTTTCTGCCTTGTCCTGGGTGAACAACTGCTTTTTCTTGGCGGGCGCAACCGCCTTGGCCTCAGGGGTCTCCGCGTCGGCGGGCCGTGCCGACGCCGCCGTCTTGAAGGCGAGCTTGAGTACTCGCAGGGCGTCCCCAGTGTCTCCGCGCACGGTGAGGGTACCACTGCTCCCGGGCATCTTCACGAGGTTGTACGCCGGGTGCGTGGCGGCCATGAACTGAGCCAGCGTCGGGTAACCGAGGATGGCGTTGTAAGGAAGGCCGGCGGGGGCGATGTCAAAGTCGACCATCTCCGTGCGGAAGTTGTCGTAGGTGCCGAAGGTTACTGGGAGTCGGATCTGTCCCAGGAGGTCGGACGACTCGCCCCCGATGCCCGAGAAAGATCGACTGGGTCACAGCTGCTCCCGGGGTATGTAGAGGAGGTTGAAGGTCTCGACTGAAAGCACACTGAGGCCCGTGCCGCCGTCGACGAGGGTTCTGGTGACGGCCACCTGGCAGATGGTGGGGGTGCACAACAGGGGGAGCGCGCCCGAGCGGGCCAAGTTGGTGGGGTGGTCCTCCGAGCTAAAGGTCAGATCGTCCTCGTGCGCCGCCCGGTCCGAGGAAGCCCCCTGCCGTGCAGAAACGATGCTGACCCGGCGGGCAAATGGCTTGACATGGCGACTCGTGGGCGGCGCTTGCGAGCCGCCCAGGAGGGCCGCAACGACCGGAGGTGTCGATGTTGTGGCGTAGTCGCCCCGTCGCGTAGGCGGATGCTGGGGTGGTGCTTGCTACTTGTTTCCTGCCGGGCGGGTGGCGGTGCTGACGGCGGGCAATGGGGGACGACGAGGACGCCACCGGCGAGGGCTGCTTGGGCGACGCGGGCCCGACCGGCCCCGTACATGGGTGCGGCGGCTGGAGAAGGACGGAGCGGTGGAAGACAGATTCCGGTGCACCCCTACCTGGCATGCCAAATGTCGGATTACGGCTTCCGGCAGACCCTTAAGGTTCGAACTCTGGGGTGCGCGCGAAGATGATGCACTCTACCTCGTCGTCTCGCAAGGATCTGAACTACAGAAAGAACAACACAAGATACACAAGGTTTATACTAGTTCGGGCCACCATTGTGGTGTAATACCCTACTCTAGTTTGTGGTGGGTGGATTGCCTCTTGGGCCGATGATGATGAACAGTACAAGGGGGAACAGCCTCGCGAGGGTCTGTTCTTGGCTAGGGGGATGAACTGCTAGGGGGAGTTCGATCGCCCTTCTCTCTCTCTCTCTACTTGCTCTCTGCTTGCTCTGAATACTCTCTCGATCTCTAGATGCCTCTACCCTGGGGGTGGCTAGTCCTATTTATAGGCAAAGGCCCTGGGCCTCTTCCCAAATATTGAGCGGGAAGGGCGCCAACAATTGGCCAATTTGAAGGGGAACATAGGCAAAGGCCCTGTGTTGACGCCGTCCTAGGCTCCACGATGACCTCCTTGCCACCGTTGGACTAGTCTTGGTCTTGTTTCACCGAAATGGATGCCTTTGCTTGATGCTCTTGCCTGCGCTTGCCCCCTTTGCACCAAAGAGGAAAAGGGAGGACACTGCACGGTCTGGCGCCCGCCTGGCACCCTTGGTCGTCATGGCTTGCGTCATGGGCACCTCGCGAGGTACCCTGCCTTGATCTCTCCGCCTCCTCGCGAGCCATCCTGAGGAGGCCGCACCTGAGGAAGCACCGTGTCGTCCGCCCCGCGAGGCTTGGCCCCTCGCGAGGGTCTTGAGTCTTGTGTTGATGAAGATGGGCCGCGCTGGGTACCCATTTGAGCCACGCCGCAGGCCGCAGACAGGCAAGTCTGGGGACCCCCGTTCCCAGAACGCCGACACTTGGGCTTCATCATCCTCTTCTTCAACTTCAGGCACTGGGGCCTTGTTCTTCTCTTCTGCAGGAACTTTTCTGGTGCTCCTCTTTGGCTTAGAACGCTTCTGAGCTTGAGCTGTTTCTTTGGGAGCAGTTTTGGGCTTTGATGGAGCAGCCCCTGACTTGATTGCATCTCCCATAAGTTTCTTGGACTTGGGTGCTGGTGCAACATCCTCTTCCTCCCCATCTTCTTCATCAGGATCTCTAAACATAGAGGATCTCCCAATGACTCTGGAAGTGGTCTTCTTGACCCTCTCTTTCCTTTTCTTGCCATCTCCAGCCTGTTTGGGTTCAAGAGTGAACTCCATAGTTTCTTGAGTGGAGGCCCTGACCTTAGACATAAGAACTCTTTTTGCTGGTACCTTCTTGTTCAACCCTGGCTTGGTTGCAGCAGTTGTGGCATACTCCTTCTTCAAGACTTTCTTCTTTGAGCTCACTTCTTCTTCAGTAGCCACATAATCCTCATCCTCAGAATTTGAGGTTTCTTCTTCCTTGATCTGGTGGCTGCTTTGGGCAAGTTACTCGGGGTGCCCCTGCTGCCCTCATCGTAGCTGCTTGAGGTACTAGTGCCCTCACTCATTTGCACTTGCTCTCCAGTTCTGTTCTGGCTGTCACTTTGGTCAGACATCTTGGCAAGCAAACTGACAGCAAACCCTGTGAATAGATATAGATGAGGTAGAATAGATGAGCATCACAAAGTGCAAAGTTTTTGCAAAACAGATGAGTCAAAAATTAAGTTTTAGTTCTCCACAGAAAGCATTTCGGAGCTACCAATTTGTTAAACTCGGTGATACAGAAGCAACTTTTGGAACCTAAACTAGTGAACTCGGTCATACCGAGGCACAGTTCGGTGGCTCCGAGATTGCTAGGGTTTCAAAGAGAGTAGAACTCAGTCACACGAATTTGCAATTTTTGGTTAGACCAAAAAACGCATGTGCAATGGCCTAAGCCAAATCGGTGAGACCGATTTCTACAACTCGGTCGGTCCGAGATGAGTTCGGCGGAAACCTAACCCTAAATTTTCAAATCAAACCTAACCTAAAGGATGTTTTCTCTGGATATATTGTTTTCATACGTGGAAATGATCATGGCAAAGCAATGTGCTAGGAATCGGAGTAAGGAAATAGCACAAAGTATCGAACCCATACCCTAGTTCGGCGGGAGTTCGCTACGACGACAATGGTGGAGCAGAATTACGTTGACGGCTACGAAAACCAGTGGCGGGAGGTCGCTGGTGGCGAGGAGACGATCAGAGACGCGAGGAGGAAGAGCAGGATACACGCAGGCTGAGGGCTTTTGAAGAATTTTCCAAAATCTCACCCGTGGATATATATATATCCCGAACCTGTCGGTGTGACCGAGTGGAACAATTCGGTGGCTCCGAGATGAAGAATAGGAAGCAGTTAATGCAACTCGGTGTGACCGAAAAGTTCAAATCGGTTGCACCAAGATGGAAAACCTAGATCAACTTAGTGAACTCGGTGTGAACGAAGTCATTACAAAAAACAATACACTTCCGTGATGATACGTGTTTGTCACAGTAGGTCACGTTTTTTGTCATGCATGTACATCCATGACGATTTTATGACAGAATCAAGATAGTCATACCTGTGCTGTCATAGAAGTGTTGCATGACATTACCAAAATTATCATCACAGAAGTGTCCACTTCCATGATGATAAATCGCGCGTCACAGAAGTGCTTTCGTCAAGGGTGACCGACACGTGGCATCCACCGTAACAGAACGCCGTTAAGCTATCGGGTCCGGTTTTTGATCGGATAACCCTTTAACAGCCCCGGCCAATGGGGATTTTCCACGTGTAAAATCATCATTGGTTGGAGGAAACACGTGTCATCTCACCGTTGGGACAGATGTCATCCACTCATTGGACCCAAGGCGTCTATGATACGTCGACACGTGGCACGGCCCAAGAGAGGCCCATTCCTGTGAAAAGGCCAGCCCGTTTGACTTTGTCATAAGGTGGCGGGCCGGCCCATGGGAAGCGTGTTAATGGTCTATTCGCATATAGCCCATTTACAGTCCGCAACCCAGGGCCCGTTACGACCTCTCCGAATTAGGCCCAGTACCGTCATCTCGTGTGGGGACCCCGACTCATAAGTCGTGATAACCGAATGCACGTGTACAGTGGTCCCAGAGATCAATGCTCATTGAACACACAGAAGCCGAATAACAAGAGTCTTACATCCATACATATCGTCTTACACAAATTATGACCATCATGGTCAAGTCTTACATAGATAAAGCCACAAGGGCTGAATACCAAATAAACTTAAGCAGCGGAAATCTTCGTCGAAAAGTAGAACCCATGCCATCTGCCTTAACCCTACAGGCGTTCTGACTAGGAAGAGTCCTAGCTCGCATGTTCGTCCTCGAAGTATTCTTCTCCATATCATGTTCTTTCATGCCTGGCCAATAAAATAACCAGTGGCAAGCCAATGAGTACTTTGAATGTACTCGCAAGCAACCCATGTTTTGGTTCAAGATACAACAATGCATGATATAGGTAAATTTTTGCAGAAAGCTAGTTTTGAGTGCAATGACATGTTCAACAACTTGTAAGACATGCATCAGGAGAATTCAAGTAACCATGATGACAGGTTACAGATATCAACATAAATAGAGTGAGCATCAACCCAACTCAATCATTTCAAGTCCTTTGACTTGACCCAAGTAGTTCTTCCACTTATCCAAACACACACACTGGTTTGTAAACATGTGGATGTAGCCCAAGAGCGGTTACCCAACTGTCCTTGACCATGGACACGGCTATTCGAATAGTTTTACACTCTTCAGAGGTTGCACACTTTACCCACAAGATCCAGCGAACTTCCGTGTCATCCATGACCCGCGGTACCTCAAGTACCCGGGGTAAGCATGCGATCAATATCTTTGCCTAGACAAAACTAACATAGAGTCCACTCGATTGGTAGTAACCCCCGTACCCAACATTTCACATCTTAAAATTGTGGAGCCTCGCTCCCATATTGATTACATACCACAAGCACGGGGTACCAAAGGTGTGTCCGGTGCCCTGTAAAAATAGTCATGGCCGCCCTACCTGGCACGACCCCGTCCCGAGAGAGAGCACCAACTCTCCACCATCACTAGTAATGCGGGCTCCAAGCTAGTATCAGCCTAGGTAATCAATAATGCCCTTTCCCATACAAGGGTAGAGTGGTTTCCCATGTAAGGCTGGAATAATGGTCGCAACTTAAACCAATCCATTTTAGAAAGCAAAACACACACACACTTGGCTCAGTACACCACTTCGTCATCAAGTGGTTACCCATCTCATTATCTCCCTCGGGCATAAGTGGCACCCGGCGGGGTTTTCGAAAAGTCTTTTGAAAATATTTTGTCTACATCACCATGCATATTCTCGTCCCTTTTTGCGTAGCAACTACTTTAGCATCCTATCTACTCCCACCCGCATAACCCTCATAAGGAGGTAGGGTCATACACCAGGCAAGTATCACCGAGGAAGTAACGGTCGGAAACCAGCCTTGTGGTCACCTCATCATCATGTCTCTGATGCAAGCAATAAAAGTGCTATATGACTTGCATAAAAAGGGTTTCATAGACATGGTCAAAGGGCTACGTGCCTGGCTCAGCAAAGTCTTTAGGGTCTACAAAGTCTTCTGATCCAACTCCTTCGTCAGCAACGCAATCTATCGTCGCAAAATAATAACGAGAAGAAAAAAGGCAATAATAAATCAGAAAAATCAAAGTGCTCAAAAAAATGTCAACTCATTTTTGTTAAATACTAGGGGGAAAACTAAGAAGGGGAAAATTTCTAGCTTTGGATTTGGAGTAGCAGAATAGAATTAATGGATTTTCAGAGGGGTTTAAATATATTCAAATTTGAATTTGAATATGAACAGTACATAAAAGTTGTTTGGAAATGTGTGAAAGTTATAAAATTAAATAGGTGGGATTTTTAAAAGAATTTAGGAACTAGAATTATTGCATTTGGATTAATATTTAGTCCTGAGGAATTTTGCAAGTTTATGGAAAAAGAAAAAGGAGGAGCAGCACTGTGCAACTGGGCCAGAAGGACCACAGTGCAGCAGGCCCAAAGAGGATCCAGCCCGCGCGAGGTGCCATGTCGAAGGCGTAAATGCAAAATACGCCTTCAGCCGACGGGCGAACTGGTGCGCGCGCGCGTGCGTGTTTAAACCTGACGGGTGGGCCCACCCGTCAGAATGTGAGGCTGACCGACGAGCCCCACGACTGTCGTCTTCAACCTCGGGCAAGAGAGGGAGGCGAGCTTACCGGCGTCGCTGTGGTCGACGGCGAGGCGATCCGAGGGCACCGGCGTGCTCAGGGCGGAGTCGCCGTTCGGGTGGAGGTGGAGGCGTTCGCCGGAGTGTAGGGGTTCGCCGGCGACGAGGAAGCCGGTGGAAGGGCTTCCGGAGGCGGTCGTTCCGGCAGCTACAGAGAGGGGAAATAGAGGGAACCAGATCAATGGACTGCGGGGGTTCCAGATCGGGGCTTAGAAGCAACGGGGACGACCTGTACCTCGCGAACTCCGGCGAGCCGAAGCGGCGGAGCTCCTCGAGCTAGGGCAGATACGGAGAGGAACTACGGGTGCAGGGGGATGATTTCGTGGTGCAGAGGGCGAGTGGTGAGGAGAGGAGAGCTCTGGGGGGCTTAAATAGAAGGAGGGCGAGGTGCACCGTGGCTCGTGCGTCGGCGAGCTTCTAGTCATTGCTGGAGGCCACGGGGGCTCACTTGAGCATGTCTGGGGTCCTTGTGGGAGTGTTCTACGGCCAGGGGAAGGAAGAAAGAGAGCAGGGGGAGGGCCAGAGGTGCCGCGCGTGTGAGGCGGCTCATTGGAGCTCTCGGGCGGCCGACGCGCGTGTGAGCAGGGCAGCAGGAGGGAGAAGGAGGGGGCCGACCGGCTGCCGTGTTGTGGACGTCGAGGCGTCTCGTTAGGCGTGCTGGGGAGGCGGTTGGAAGGGGGCGGCTACAATGCCAGAGCGCACTATAGCGCGCTCCAGAGCGTGTAAACGGCTGGCACGGCAATTGTTTAGGCCAGGTGGGCGCGGCCAAATATGTCTGGTGGCTCTGGGTGTAGTAAAGAAAGGGGGAGGGGCTTTGGATGCCCTGGGTGGCCACTAGAGTGAGGAGGGAGGTTGAGGGAGAGAGAGAAGTTGATGTCTAGGGAGGTAAATGGGGGAGTTTCACACCTGAATCATTGAGCAATGGCCAGCGGAAAGTTACTGGAGGTAGAAGAAGGTCAGGAGCAGCTGTGGTACAAAGTTGAGCCTATGGAGATTAGTGGAAGAGGTAAAAAATGGCATTTTGGTAAAGTGGCAGAAGGTGTTTGATATTGGTTTGGGCAAGTATATGATCTCCATTTGTCATGAGACTCTATGGGGTGAAATGGCACATATAATTAGGTCCTTCAACCAATTTTGAGCTCATTTGGGCAAAGTTGCCAATGCAAATTTTGTAAACCCTAGAAATTAGCAGAAATGAACTGCTGAGCAAATCACTTCCCCTTGATGCAGCACTTGGTATAGCGGCCTCATTTGGTCATATGAACATGCTCACAAAAGTTGGGGTCAAGGAGAGAAAGATGGTAGTAAAAAGTTGTTCAAATCTGATTCTGGTCAGAGAGGGTTTTGGGCATTTTGGTGAACCAAAGTGACCTTAATTGAGACGAGGTTTTGCAAGGTGATCACAATATGCATTTGTGACTTGCTAGATTTTCCTTGGATATTTATGAAAATATTTCCTGTAGAAATATTTCAAATACTTGAAATGTGTAGAAATGGTTTTGGGAGGTTTTGTCCAATATTTTGAACATTACCTTGTGTTGAAACTCTTATATATGGAAAATATATGTCCACTTAGTTTCCCTGATTTTTGTCAAATATTTTTGAAACAATAAAATAATTTTTTCCCTATTAAAGACAATTTCTGGCCTTAAGAAAAAGCTTTTAAATAGAATATGAAAATAACTTTTAAAATTATATTTTTGTGGTTTATGGGAGTCCTATATCTAATAGGATTCAAATATACCTTTTGAAATATTTTTCACACCCCAAATCAAGTACTTGAAGTGCAAACCTCAATTCAGGGGTTTTTGGAAAACTAATTTTAGAAAATACTTTTTGGCCAAATTATTTTTGTAAGAAAATACTATATTGCTCTATACACATGGCATGATCATTGGGCAGAAGCTTGGGGCAAGGAGATGAGGTATAAAAGGTGGAGTTGTGTTGACTTTAAAGAGCACTTGAAAATCAGAGAGAGAAAACCAACTCCAAATAAGAAGCCAAATAATGCAAAAGTTTTTTGTCAAACCACACTTTATCATGATTTATTAGATTAAGTGTTGTGGCATGAAAAATCAGGGTGTGACAGACCTACCCCCCTTACAAGAATCTCGTCCCCGAGATTCCCAGACTAGGTGCGGAAAGGGATACAGAAACTTGGATCTGGGGTAGTCTTCAAGTCCTCATGTTGCTTCTGCTTCCATGTGGCGCTCCATTGAGCTTGAAGTACTTGATGGTGTGGCTTCATGTATGACGCTCTTCTTGATCCAGGTTGCCAATGGGTAGCTCACGGTAGGTTAGATTGGGCTAGGGGTCGATGGTTCGGTGGTTGATGCTCTCATAGAGATCGGGCTAGTTAGGAAGTTGGAAACACTTCCGGGGGTGTGTCGCGTGGAAAACGCTGTGCACAATGGGTCACTCAGGTGGTAACTCCAGCTGGTAGCCGTCTACTCTTCGTGTCGAAGTGATCTTGGGGGGGGGGGGCGGTAAATCTTGGTGTGAGCTTCCTTTTGACATGGAAATACTTAGTCCCTTCGATAGGAGTGGTTTGTAGATACGCGCGGTCTTTAACGAGGAAGTTCACTTCTTGACGATGGCGGTTGCTATAGTTCTTTCTTCTTGACATGGCGGTCTTCAGATGTTCCCTAATCAGCTGAATGGTTCTTCTTCTGTATTCGGGTAGGCAAGTATATCACCAAATAAAGGCAACCAACCAACTTGTCCAAGTACTCCATGAAGTCTATGGGGTACATAAGGTAGGCTGGGGGTATTGGTGGTGGTCTTCGTTGGTTGTGGGCCAAGGTGTTCTCGATCTAGAGTCAAGACCCCAAGGTCATGATGCAATCGTGTTGTGGCTTGGTAGGGCTTTAGGGTTTCAAGGATCCTAGTGTGTAGGTGAACGTTTATTATCTTACTTCAAGCACAATTTCTGAGATGCCAATTGTTCTATCTAGTCTTCCAAACATATCACCTCATACCACCGATAGAATCATCTCGTATTGGTTAACTCCAATCATCACTCATGTTATTCATATCCTCATGACTCCCCAAGAGGAGGTCTAACAAAACTATACATGTCACCTATCCCCAACTCATAGCTATGCAAAAATAATCCATGGGCAGAACATACAAGCTGCTAAGTTTGAATTAAACATCACAATCCAAGTGCTCAGCCTATTCTTCCAAGGTCCAAGATAGTGCATCTCTATCCTAAGGAAACACGTCGTATGACACTCCAAAATCTTGTTTCCTTCCTATGAATCAACTCCAACAACTCGTTAACTTCCATTAATCACTACATAATCCATTAATTCTACAAATCCAATGTCTATGGTGTTCCACATGATCTCCTAAAGTCCCTATAATCCCCAAATACTTGAAAGGGTTGTCTCTACTATAGTAAGTCCGCCAATTTCCATTATCATGGTCAAGTAAACTCCAAGGTCAAGCTTATATAGAACCCTAAGTCAACCCCGACAATTAATCCACTGTCCTAGTTTATTGTCCACCGAGAAACATGGTATCATGATCGAGATCATCAGTCTAAATCCAATTTACTCCGAACCATGTAGATATACTCAGTATCTATACTCAACTAGAATCACCTACTTAAATCCAAATCTCATGTCCAACGAGAATTCCTACATGTTTACCCCAAGTCAATATTGTAATGTCAAGTATCTCCTATTAATATCCCCAGGTTAAGAAAAATCCCTATACCTTCAAGAATTCCATCTTGCGATCATAATTGTCCTACAAAATCCAATTTACTCAGGGGTAATGGAAGTCATGCTATCTTATTAACACGATCCCACCAAGTTATTTTACCAATATGAAAGCCTTATAATCCACCAAAGAGTCTCAGATAATTCCTCAAGGTAACTGATATTAACTCATCAAGTCATTTGTCCTCTGTTCATATATCCCCAAATTGGACTTTCCTATGGCATCGTCAGTTCTGGTTCTACCTTAGGATGATAATGTGCTCGCTCACTATGCCCACTAGTTCCATAATGAACCCAGTGATAAGCAAGGCTTACTATAGCTTAACTTGTTCTCTTGTGATTCCGTAGGTTAAGCTCATGGTAAAGGATTCGATCTGGGTTGAGCCTGAAGAATATTCAACAACTTCTCGCCTGATGAGGTGATGGGGTGAAGGTGGCTCCTCGTGGCTGGCATTGACATGGTCTTCTCTTTTCTTTTTAATCATGACAATCACTTTTGCCTCTTTAAGGTGTCGGCGGTTCCAGGTGGCAATCCTTTATGCGATGACATTAACAAGGCATAATAGAGGTCCAATCTGTCGGACACATTGTTGACAATATCGTCACCGAGAGCGGGGGATGAAGAGAACCATTTTCCTGCTCACTATAGTGAGGCAGACCAAATGGCGAGGTTCTCATCGACCAGTGGTTGCCGATACAACAATGGTAGTGGCAGGTGTAGGTGTCAAAACCGGCGGATCTCGGGTATGGTTCCTGAACTGTGCATCTAGGCGGATGGTAACACGAGACAAGGGACATGATGTTTTTACCCAGGTTCAGGCCCTCTCGATGGAGGTAAAACCCTACTCCTGCTTGATTAATATTGATGATATGGGTAGTACAAGAGTAGATCTACCACGAGACTAGAGAGGCTAAACCCGAGAAGCTAGCCTATGGTTTGATTGTTGTTCTACGGACTAAACCCTCCGGTTTATATAGAGACCAGAGGGGGCTAGGGTTACACAGAGTCGGTTACAATGGGAGGAGATCTACATATCCGTATTGCCAAGCTTGCCTTCCACGCCAAGGAAAGTCCCATCCGGACACGGGACGAAGTCTTCAATCTTGTATCTTCATAGTCCATCAGTCCGGCCAAAGGTTATAGTCCGGCTATCCGGACACCCCCTAATCCAGGACTCCCTCAGTAGCCCCCGAACCAGGCTTCAATGACGATGAGTCCAGCGCGCAGATTGTCTTCGACATTGCGAAGCGGGTTCCTCCTCCAAATTCCGTATACCTGTTATATAGTGTCCGGCTTCTCGCGAATCTTGCGCTCCTCGGCTTCCATGCCTAGTAATGGCCACCTTCCACGTGTCAAGCGAATGTGAAGAGCCAGGGTATTTTTACATTTACCCCCCTAGTTATGTAAATGAGCTGCCTATTAAAGAGACAGGGACTCAGATCCAAATCACACTATCCTCCCTTAGCGAGTATTCATCGAAGCGCATCCAATAGAGGTCCATTCCATCATGGCCCGTCGACGCAGCCCCTCCTCTCGCTTCCCCAGCCCCAAGACTGGAGATTGGGCGAGATGTTCCGTCCCGCACAGCAAACTAGTGACGCTTCAGACCAAGGGATTTCTCCCCCCAGCCTACATGCTCCCGGTTCGAGCCGGGCTCGCCACCTATAACGGCGGAGAGCAAGCGGAGAGCCTTCCCAAGCCCTCCAAGGGAGAGCGGGTATGCCTCGTCCCTCATTTGGTAAGAGGGCTCGGATTTCCAATTCATCTGTTTCTCCGGGGGCTCCTAGAGTTCTACGGCCTCCAGTTGCACAGCCTTACGCCTGCCTCCGTATTGCATATTGCGGGCTTCGTAGCCCTTTGCGAGCTATTTTTGGGCTGCGAGGCTCATTTCGCGCTGTGGAGGAAGCTGTTCTGCCTCGAGCCCCGTTCTCAGAAGGGGTCAGTATATCAAGTGGGCGGAGCCGAAGTATGGCGCATCGCCGGAACCGGATATTTATCCGGAACCCCAAAGAAGGCATCTGAAGACTGGCCTTCAGAATGGTTTTATATAGAAGACGTCCCCCTCCCGGACCCTATTCGGATCGGCCTCCCTGAGTTTGACAATGCTCCTTTGAAGAAGCGCCTGAGCTGGCGTCCACGGAGACCCCAGGAGGAAGAGGGCAGGGACGTTCTTTACCTGATGAGCCGGATAAGGTCGCTAGCTCAATCCGGATTGACCATGATCGAGGTCATGGCCACATGCATTTTGCGGGGGGTGCAGCCGCTTCAATATAGAGGCCACCCCATGTGGGATTTCAACGGGGAGGATGATGCCACCCGCTACGACCGTAAGGGGCCAGAATCGGTTGCCGCTCTAGCAAAGATCTTGTCCACTTTGTACAAGGGAGAACAGGAGGAATTCCTCCGCGTCAATCCACAAGCTGGATTTTCTATGTACCATCCTCCGAGCTGGGTAAGTTGATACTTTTCCTTGCCCATCCGTTCCATATTCCCAGTTAAGTATTTCATCTTGTGATTTCAACGCAGGAGCTGCGTAAGGCTGTAAGGGAGATAAACAGCCCTCCTCCACAGCCCGAGGATCCGGAACGGTCCCTCGACCCGGCCTCCCAAGAGGATCCGGACATATCTGTGAAACTGATTGATGGGGTATTTTACCAATTGAGCAATGACAACGCCTTGGTAGCCATTACGGCAGATTATCCTGGGCTACTTCCAGACTCACAGGTAACTGAGACCAAAGTCCCAACACTTCGAAAAGGATCCGTCTTCGCGTATTTTTGATCATCGTATACTAACGGTGTTTTGCAGAGGAGGCCATCGAGGCGGAATACCGAGCCTGCGGCGACTAGCCAACAAGGGGCTGCGAGGCCAGGCAGGCTGAAAAGACACGCAGTCCGGATTGAGCCACCGTCGCAGCGGTATGGCGCGCTGTCTTATTCCAAGATATTATTCTCAGAGGCATACTAACGCCCGTGCTTTCTTTAGGAAAAAGTGCGCTCGCCGGGCTATATCCGGAGAGGTTGCCAATCGCGCCTCCACCAGCCAGGCTCCAAGGCCGGATCCAGAAGCGGAGGCGAATACGATACGCGCGTCGGATGCTCCTCCGACGGAGGATGCGGATAGACTGTCCGCCACAAATTCCGAGGTGGAGAGTGCCATGAACCACAGGCGTCGTCGGACTGTTCTCCGTGACGCTTGTTTCTCCCAAGAGGCATCCGATGCCTTCAATTCGGGAGATGCGTACCTCCGTGCTGCTCAAAATGGTCTAGCCAGAGCCACAGAGCAGTATGTAAAGGACATACGGGTAAGAAAATTTGATGATTATATATATCAGTAGCCCCTGAGACTTAAAACAGTTAGAATAACTAATTTAAGGATCATTTGTTATGCAGGTTCTTACAGAAAAGAATACCTAACTGTCCCAGGAGCTGGAAGAGTGCAAAGCCCAACTTCAGGCCGCAGTAGCCGCAGCAGGGGAGTCCAAGGAGACCCCCTCTGGTAATATATGCTTCAAATGATAAGTATCATGTAAAGTGCGGCGTGTATGCAAATCTGACAATAAAATTGCAGATGATGCCGGAGTAAATCCGGATGAGCAACATCTCCTACGCCAGCTAAAGGCCGGTGAGAGCGTGCTTACAAGGGTGAGGCAGGAGAAGAACGATCTCCTGGATGCCAACACCCAGCTGGGCGTGGAACTAAAGGATGTTTGTGCCCAACTGTCGGACTCTGTTAAGGAGAATCGGTGACTTCGACGCGGCATTTTTAGTAAGTGCTTGAACAAACTGCGAAAAAGAGTTCGGCGAGGAAGTTGGCTGACAGAGTTATGTCTGTAGGTATGCTAACAGGTTGTCCTGCAGAGGAGATGCCCGGTTCTACGGGTGACCTTCTTCCCGAGCTCTCACAACTGCACGAACGAGTTCGGCAGGTGATGCAAGGCATCGCCCAGGCCTTGTGGCCACCTGTCTCCTTGCCCGAAGGCCTTGGAGAGCTTGCAGAGAAGCTAAAGGGAGCGCGACAGCGCTTCCGATTATGGAAGTTATCGGCCTGCCGTCAAGGTGCCAAGGAAGCCTGGGCCATGGAGAAGACGCGGTACACGAAGGCTGGCCCAAATCACATGGCCGAGGTCGGACCTGTAGGGCCTGATGGGAAGGAGATCCTTGTGAGCTTAGTGTACGGCCAAGTAGAATTGGCCGCAAAGTATTCCCAACAAGACTTAGACTAGACAACCTATTGGATGATATTGAAGAGAAATTTAACCAGTCAAATTGACTATGTAATTTAGAGTGACATGTATAATGCCGTCTAGCCGGATTGTAGATCGTTTGTCATGGCGGACCTTTTCACTTCAACCTCGGGACCCGACGGTCCGGAGTGTATCCGAATACCCTCTCGGTTATGTAAGAACCGGGGCATGCATGGAGACCAGGCGTAGGGTTCATTACTGCTTGAACAGACAAGTGCCCAACTAGTTATGTTATATTACATGGTTAGTAAGAAACACCTTCCAGGGAGAATAGTTCCGTGAGGGGTTCCTTTCCCTGGGAGGCAAGCCCTAAAGTGCATGTCCGGACTGCGAAAAGAGACGCAGAAGATACATCTGGGGGCGCATAAGTAAATAAGTGAAAAATCATCTTTAGTTCACCGACCGAATATTCCCTTAAGAACGCTAGCTTTCGGCTTCACCCAGTCTGAGGTACACATCCGGCTGACCCAGCAGTAGCAATCGCAGAGGTGCTCCCCTTATGCCCTAGCCGAATTAATGAGAACTTAGGGCATAAATACAAGAGCCAGGCAACCCAGCTTGGCCAAAACTTAAGTCATATCGATGCATATAATGGTGAATAAAAGGTACATGCGGAAGTATAACACATGTGTTGGGCATGAAGCCCGTATGAATAAGCTTCTGTTAAAGAAGCCCCCAGGTATAATGAGCGCGGATAGCACGTCCGTTTTGTGCAAACAAGGCACAAATGGGCCCTTAGAGAAAAGAAGGGGAAAAGGAGAGAAATATAAGACAGATAATGTATAAAAAATGGACAGAGGAAGGAGATGAACCCAGAGTCCAGCACTAGGCGTAGAATCTTCGGAGTCAGGCTGCGTTCCATGGGTTCGGAACGAGTCGATTATCTGATGCATCCCGCAGATGGTACGCTCCACCAGTCAGGACTTGGTCAACAATGAAGGGTCCCTCCCATTTGGGATTGAGTTTGTCCTTTTTCTTATCCGGCAGGCGCAGAACTAACTCGCCAACATTGTAAGTTTTGGCCCGTACTCCTCTGCTTCGGTATCTTCGAGCCTGCTGTTGATAGAATGCGGAACGGGCTTTTGCCACGTCACGCTCCTCCTCTAAGGCGTCCAGCCTGTCTTGCCGATCAAGCTCGGATTCTCTTTCTTCGTACATGCGCACTCGAGGTGAGTCATGAATTATGTCGTAGGGCAGAACCGCCTCTGTGCCGTATACCATGAAGAATGGTGTGTATCCGGTAGTGCAATTCGGCATGGTCCGCAGCCCCCAGAGTACGGAGTCGAGCTCCTCTACCCAGTGCGTGTTAGATACCTTGAGGGACCACACTAATCTGGGTTTGATAACGCTCATTATAAGACCATTTGCTCGCTCGACCTGACCGTTAGTTTGTGGGTGATAGACTAAAGCATAATCGACCTTGATGCCCATATTTTTGCACCAGAGTTTTACCTCGTCGGCCGTAAAGCTCGTGCCGTTATCAGTGATGATGCTTTGGGGACGCCGTAACGGTGTACGACCCCGGATATGAAGTCTATCACTGGTCCAGATTCGGCCGTCTTAACAGGCTTGGCTTCTATCCATTTGGTGAACTTATCCACCATGACCAGCAAGTATTTTTTCTTACGGGTTCCTCCTTTAAGGGGTCCAACCATGTCAAGACCCCAGACCGCGAAGGGCCAGGTGATGGGGATAGTGTGGAGGGCGGTGGGTGGCATATGGCTTTGGTTTCCAAAAAGCTGGCAACCAACGCAGCGTTGGACTAAGTCCTGAGCGTCTGCCCGGGCCGTCCGCCAATAAAAGCCTGTACGGAAGGCCTTGCTTACAAGGGCCCGGGCTGCCGCATGGTGGCCGCTGGGTCCGGCTTGAATTTCTGCCAGAAGATTCCGCCCTTCCTCTTCGGAGATGCACCTTTGAAGGACTCTGGTGGTGCTTTTCTTATAAAGCTCTCCCTCATGGACTTTGTGGGCTTTAGATAGCCGCACTATGCGGCGTGCCTCGTTTTGGCCCTCAGGGAGTTCCTGCCTAGTTAGGTAGGCTAGGAATGGTTCTGTCCACGGGGCGATGACGACCATTATTGCGTGGGTTGAAGATGTTATTTCGTTGGCAGAGCCTCCAATTATTTCAAAGTGTTCGGTATCGGGCAGTGCGGTTGGGTCCGGGCTATTATTGCCGGGTTCCCCTTCCCATACTACGGATGGCTTGAACAGTCTCTCCAAAAAGATGTTGGGGGGGGGGGACTGCATCGCGTTTTTCACCGATGCGTGCCAGGACGTCTGCCGCCTGATTGTTTTCCCGGGCTATATGGTGAAATTCGAGCCCCTCGAACCGAGCTGATATTTTTAAGACGGCGTTGCGATAAGCTGCCATTTTCGGATCCTTGACATTAAAATCTCCATTTATTTGGGATATCGCGAGGTTCGAATCCCCGCGCACCTCTAGGCATTGAATGCCCATGGATATTGCCATCCGGAGACCATGTAGAAGGGCCTCATATTCGGTTGCGTTGTTGGAGTCCGTATACATTATCTGGAGTACGTATTGAACTATATCGCCTGTTGGGGACATTAAAATGACGCCATCCCCCAGACCAGCCAACATTTTGGAGCCGTCGAAGTGCATGATCTAGTTGAAATATGTGCCGTACTCTTTAGGGAGTTCGGCTTCCGTCCATTCGGCTAAGAAGTCGGCCAACAGTTGCGACTTAATAGCTCTCTGTGGCTTGTAAGTTATGTCGAACGGGAGGAGCTCAATGGTCCATTTGGCAATATGGCCCGTTGCGTCGCGGTTGTTTATAATATCATTAAGTGGTACTTTCGAGGCTACCGTTATCGAACACTCTTGAAAGTAGTGTCACAGCTTCCGGGATGCCATGAATACCACGTAAGCTATATTTTCATAATGCGGGTACCGTGCCTTGCATGGAGTAAGGATAATGGATATGTCCGTCCGTTTCTCGTTCGACGACGAGCACTGCGCTCACAACTTGATGAGTTGCCGCAATGTATAATAGCATTGGTTCGTCGATGTTTGGCGTGACCAGGACTGGGTTGGTTGCCAATATGGCTTTTATTTCTTCCAGTCTGGCAGTGGCGGCATCTGTCCACTCGAAGTGTTCGGTGCGCCGAAGGAGGCGATAAAGGGGTAATGCCTTTTCTCCCAGACGGGAGATAAAGCGGCTTAGAGCCACCACGCATCCAGTCAATTTTTGTATTTGTTTGAGGTCCTTTGGTATATCCAATTGTGACAGAGCTCGGATCTTGGCCGGATTTGCTTCAATTCCTCTGCCGGATACAATGAAGCCCAAGAGCTTTCCGGCTGGTACACCGAAAACGCATTTTTCCGGGTTGAGCTTGATGTCATATGTTCGGAGGTTGTCGAATGTTAGCCTCAAGTCATCTACTAGAGTTTTGACATGTTTGGTTTTGACGACCACGTCATCTACGTATGCCTCCACTGTCTTGCCGATCTGGTTTGCCAGACATGTATGAATCATGCGCTGATATGTTGCGCCGGCGTTTTTGAGCCCGAAGGGCATTGTGTTGAAGCAGAAGGGGCCGTATGGTGTGATGAATGCCGTTGCGGCTTGGTCTGGCTCTGCCATCTTGATTTGATGGTAGCCGGAGTATGCGTCAAGGAAACACAATGAATCGTGTCCTGCGGTAGCGTCGATAATTTGATCGATGCGGGGAAGGGGGAAGGGATCCTTTGGGCAAGCCATGTTGAGGTCCTTAAAATCGACGCACAGGCGCCAGGATTTGTCCTTCTTTGGTACCATCACCAGGTTTGCTAGCTAGTCTGGATGTTTTATTTCTCTGATGAATCCGGCCTTCAATAACTTGGCTAGTTCTTCTCCCATGGCCTGTCTGTTAGGTTCGGGGAAACGCCGAAGAGCCTGCTTGACTGGCTTGAATCCTTTTAGAATTTTAGGCTGTGCTCGGCCAGCCTGCGTGGGATTTCTGGCATGTCCGAAGGGTGCCAGGAAAAAAGTCCCAGTTCTCGCGTAGGAATTCTCGTAGTGCGGCGTCTACATCAAGGTTTAATTGTGCCCCGATGGAAGCTGTTTTTGTAGGGTCCGTTGGATGGACTTGGAATTTGACTATTTCGTCCGCCGGTTTAAAGGAGGTGAACTTGGATATTTTATCGAGTATCACATCGTCCCTATTCACCGTTGAGTGCGGCGCAGTCAGTTCCTTAGCCGCTAGGGCTTCGGAAAGTGCCTCGAGGGCCAGTGCGGATGTGTTATTTTCAGCGCAAAGTGCTATGTCTGGATCACTAGCAAGAGTGATGATTCCGTTGGGCCCAAGCATTTTGAGCTTCATATACTCGTAATGGGGTATGGCTTGGAAGATTTTAAACGCCTCCCGCCCTAACAAAGCATGGTATCCGCTACTGAACGGGGCCACTTAGAACGTAACATCTTCGGACCTGTAATTATCCGGCGTGCCGAACACCACATCTAGTGTGATTATTCCTGTACAGCGCGCTTTCCGGCTGGGGATTATTCCTCTAAAGGTTGTGCTGCTTCGCTCAATGCGGTTCCAGTCTATTTCCATTTTTTAAGGGTTTCCTCATAAATGAGGCTCAATCTGCTGCCACCGTCCATGAGTACCTTGGTGAGTCGAAAGCCGTCTACTATTGGACTAAGGACCAATGCGGCTGGTGCTCGGGCTATTCGGAATTTAGGTTCATCACTGGCATTAAAAGTAATAGCCGTGTCACTCCATGGGTTTATTGTTGCCACGTGGTAGACTTTGGCAAGGCTACGGAGTGTTCGTTTTCGCATATTATTTGATGCGAAAGTCTCGAAGACTATTAATACCATACTGGTATCCCTGGGATGGTGCTCTGTGGCTTCTGGAATTAGAAGATCTTCGCCACTTTTGGCCACCTGCCGGAGTATCCAACATGCTCTAAGGCTATGAGTTGGTATGGGGCCCTCTATACTGTGAATTTTACAGGGTCCATTGAGCCATCCCTCCAGTACGGTTCCATGCCCTGTAGAGGGTTTTTGCTTTTTGGTGCCCGGGTGTCTCGCGATAATGAACCCTTTTATTTCGGACTGGGTTCGTATTCAGGGCCGGATTGTCCCAAATTTTACTTCGGTTTTCCAGGCGCTTTCCATCGCACAGTACTTTCATACTATGGACGCCAAGTCAGTGAAGCGTGTAATTTCACGGCGACTTATGGCATTAAGGATTCCCTTGTCTGTGCAATTATTGCAGAAGAATGGGATCGCGTCTTCCTCGCGGCAGTCCTTGATCATGTTCATTACCAGGAGGAATCTGGCCCAATAATGGTGAAGTGTTTCTTGGGGCTCTTGCCTAATTTGGGATAGATCGCTTATGTTTGAGTGGGTGGGTGGTGTTGAATCCGAAACCTCACCCAATCTGAGACTCAGGGGCAAGGGTGTTTCCAAACTCAGAAGTTTGGATTCTGGGATGTTGTCCAATGTATCTGGCCCACTGCCTGACTCTAGGTTCAGGGCTTGAGTGACGTCCTCCCGTGCGCGGGTATCCGACCTAAAGGGCTCGGGAATCCGGACATAGCTAGTCCTTAAGATAGATGAAGGGTCGCCGCATTGTTCCTCCACCACTGCAACATGATGGGTGACCTGGGGAGAGTTAATCTCTCCCAGATCGGGTTTAGGCCCAATCCGATCGTAGTCTGTAGCGACTCCCAAGGCGGCGATGCAATCCAAGAGCTCGTTTAGGGAAGAGAGATCCATTGGATCTAACTGCTCGGTGAGTTCTGAGTTGACGTGAAGATTGCTTTTGATGACCCGAGAAGTCATCGTCGGCGCAGCGGCTGAACAGGCGGTCATAAGAAAACCACCTAGCCGGAGAGCTTGGCCGACAGCCAAAGCTCCCTTAGTAAAAGTGCCGTCTTTAAAGACGGGACAAGGCATCCTTCCTGATGGCGATGGCACATCAGAACTCTCAATGAAAGCACCAATGTCGGTGTCAAAACCGGCGGATCTCGGGTAGGGGGTCCCGAACTGTGCGTCTAGGCGGATGGTAACAAGAGACAAGGGACACGATGTTTTTACCCAGGATCGGGCCCTCTCGATGGAGGTAAAACCCTACTCCTGCTTGATTAATATTGATGATATGGGTAGTACAAGAGTAGATCTACCATGAGATCAGAGAGGCTAAACCCTAGAAGCTAGCCTATGGTATGATTGTTGTTCTACAGACTAAACCCTCCGGTTTATATAGACACTGGAGGGGGCTAGGGTTACACAGAGTCGGTTACAATGGGAGGAGATCTACATATCCGTATTGCCAAGCTTGCCTTGCACGCCAAAGTAAGTCCCATCCGGACACGGGACAAAGTCTTCAATCTTGTATCTTCATAGTCCATGAGTCTGGCCAAAGGTTATAGTCCGGCTATCCGGACACCCCTTAATCCAGGACTCCCTTAGCAGGGTTACTCTATTAGTGATGTATATCATGATCTTGCATATCCTATGCCCTGATCATTGCGTGCTAAGGTCGGATCATCTTGGGGCAGTGTCAAGGGTGTCACCATATTCTAGGTATTCATGTCCTCATTCCTTGAGGATGTATCTTTTGTTGGTATCGTCTTGTCGAGGTGTCGCCAATATTGTGTTCAGAAGATGTGGGTGAATGTCTGACAAGTCATCTTCCTTCTAGATTATCCATGAGGATTACAAGGAATCCAGTGGTCAGGGGCATAAGGGTTCTAGCGACCATACCATCAGTTTTGAAGGGGAAGAGATCAATAAGGAAAGTATACCTTAGTTTTCAAAAAACTGAGAAGGGAAGAGAAGTATAGATAGTTTTGAAAACTGGTAATAGTTTTGGAAATAGTTTTAACCCTAACTAACGACCATGCAAACTAAGGCTTCCTATAGTCAGGATGGCTCTGATACAAGCTCTGTGGGGACCCCGACTCATAAGTCATGATCACCGAATGCACGTGTACAGTGATCCCAGAGATCAATGCTCACTGAACACACAGAAGCCGAATAACAAGAGTCTTACATCCATACATACCGTCTTACACAAATTATGACCATTATGGTCAAGTCTTACATAGATAAAGCCACAAGGGCTGAATACCAAATAAACTTAAGAAGCGGAAATCTTCGTCGAAAAGTAGAACCCATGCCATCTGCCTTAACCCTACAAGCATTCTGACTAGGAAGCATCCTAGCTCGCATGTTTGTCCTTGAAGTATTCTTCTTCATATCCTATTCTTTCATGCCTGGCCAATAAAATAACCAGTGGCAAGCCAATGAGTTCTTAGAATGTACTCGCAAGCAACCCATGTTTTGGTTCAAGATACAACAATGCATGATATAGGTAAATTTTTGCAGAAAGCTAGTTTTAAGTGCAATGACATGTTCAACAACTTGTAAGACATGCATCAGGAGAATTCAAGTAACCATGGCGACAGGTTACAGATATCAACATAAATAGAGTGGGCATCAACCCAACTCAATCATGTCAAGTCCTTTGACTTGAACCAAGTGGTTCTTCCACTTATACAAACACACACACTGGTTTGTAAGCATGTGGACGTAGCCCAAGAGTGGTTACCCAACTTTCCTTGACCGTGGACATGGCTATTCGAATAGATTTACACTCTGCAGAGGTTGCACACTTTACCCACAAGATCCGGGGAACTTCCATGTCATCCATGAACCGCGGTACCTCAAGTACTTGGGGTAAGCACCCGATCACTATGTTTCCCTAGACGACACTAACATAGAGTCCACTCGATTGGTAGTTACACCCGTGCCCAACATTTCACATCTTAAAATTGTGGAGCCTCGCTCCCATATTCATCACATACCACAAGCACGGGGTACCAACTGTGTGTCGTGTGCCCTGTAAAAACAGTCATGGCCGCTGAGGGAGTCCTGGATTAGGGGGTGTTCGGGTAGCCGGGCTTTACCTTCAACGGACTCCTGGACTATGAAGATACAAGATTGAAGACTTCGTCCCGTGTCCGGATGGGACTTTCCTTGGCGTGGAAGGCAATCTAGGCGATGCGGATACTCAAGATCTCCTACCATTGTAACCGACTCTATGTAACCCTAACCCTATCCGGTGTCTATATAAACTGGAGGGTTCTAGTCCGTAGGACAACCATCTTCATACACAATCATACCATTGGCTAGCTTCTAGGGTTTAGCCTCCTTGATCTCGTGGTAGATCTACTCTTGTACTACCCATATCATCAATATTAATCAAGCAGGAGTAGGGTATTACCTCCATAGAGAGGGCCCAAACCTGGGTAAAAACATCATGTCCCTTGTCTCCTGTTACCATCCGGCCTTGACGCACAGTTCAGGACCCCCAACACGAGATCCACCGGTTTTGTCACCAACATTGGTGCTTTCATTGAGAGTTCCTCTGTGTCGTCGCCTTTAGGCCCGATGGCTCCTCTGATCATCAACAACGATGAGGTCCAGGGTGAGACTTTTCTCCTCGGACAGATCTTCGTGTTCGGCGGCTTCGCTCTGCGGGCCAATTCGCTTGGTCATCTGGAGCAGATCGAAAGCTACGCCTTTGGCCATCAAGTCAGGTTCGGAAGCTTAAACTACACGACTGATATCCGCGGAGACTTGATCTTCGATGGATTCGAGCCACAGCCAAGCGCGCCGCACTACCTCGAGGGGCATGATCTAGCTCTGCCTCCGAACAGTGTCCTGGAGGCCGCATACGCATCGGTTCCGACCCTTAACTCGGAGCCTATTGTGCGAAGCGAGGATGGACGGTTGGACGTCATCTCGGGGGCTGCGATCTCAAAGGCGATCAAGCCGAACGCCAGCCCCGCACTCTGCATGACCCGTGACCCCGAGGGTCCGGACTCCTCCCCGGACTCCGAACCCCCCGCGCCCCTGCCGGTCGAATCCGATTGGGCGCCAATAATGGAGTTCACCGCCGCGGACATCTTTCAGCACTCGCCTTTTGGCGACATCCTGAATTCTCTCAAGTCTCTCTCTTTATCAGGAGAGCCCTGGCCGAATTACGGCCAGCGAGGCTGGGATACGGACGATGAAGAAATTCAAAGCCCACCCGCCACCCACTTGGTAGCCACTGTCGATGACTTAACCGACATGCTTGACTTCGGCTCCGAAGACTTCGACGGTATGGACGACGAGGTAGGAGACGAACAGGAACCAGCACCTGTAGGGCGCTGGACAGCCACCTCGTCATATGACATATATATGGTGGATACTCCAAAAGATGGAGATGGCGAGGGAACAGCGGGGGATGACACCCCCAAGAAACAGCCAAAGCGCCGGCGTCAGCGGCGCCGCTCTAAATCCCGCCAAAGTAAAAACGGTGATTCCGGCACCGGAGATAATAGTACCCCGGATAGCGCCAAAGAACACCCTCCCCAGCAAGATTCGGCGCAGGAAGATGGAGAAGCCAGCCCTCATGACAGAGCGGCAGACCGAGAGGTTGAGGATGATAACTATATGCCTCCCTCCGAAGACGAGGCCAGCCTCAATGACGACGAATTCGTCGTACCATCAGACCCTGCCGAACAAGAGCGTTTCAAACGCAGGCTTTTAGCCATGGCAAACCGCCTCAAGAAAAAGCAGCAACAGCTTAGAGCTGATCAAGATCTGCTAGCTGATAGATGGACTGAAGTCCTTGCGGCTGAAGAGTATGAACCCGAACGCCCCTCCAAGAGCTACCCAAAGCGCAGGCCACTACCCCGATCAGAGGAGGAAGCCCTCTCGGCCCTCCACACAAGCCATGCCCCGACGCCGCTCAACTAAGGCACGGGAAAACGTGCCAGACCTACGAGATGTACTGGAGGATAAGGCAAAGCAAACAAGATCGATCTACGGATCGCGCAGGTGCCCTACGACACGTGACGATGATCTTCACTCCGGATACAACAAATCCGGCAGGGCCGAACACAACAGACATAGCTCTTCTGAGCTGCGTCGAGATATAGCCCAGTACAGGGGCGCCGCACACCCACTATGCTTCACAGATGAAGTAATGGATCATAAAATCCCAGATTGCTTCAAACCCGTTAACATCGAGTCATACGATGGCACAATAGATCCGGTGGTATGGATTGAGGATTATCTCCTTCACATCCACATGGCACGTGGCGATGATCTACACACCATAAAATACCTCCCGCTCAAACTTAAAGGACCGGCCCGGCATTGGCTTAACAGCTTGCCAGCAGACTCAATCGGTTCTTGGGAGGACCTGGAAGCCATATTCCTCGACAACTTCCAGGGCACATACGTGCGACCACCGGATGCCGACGACCTCAGCCACATAATTCAGCAGCCAGAGGAATCGGCCAGGCAATTTTGGACACGGTTCTTAACAAAGAAAAACCAGATAGTCGACTGTCCAGACACAGAGGCCCTAGCAGCCTTCAAAGATAACATCCGCGACGAGTGGCTTGCCCGGCACCTGGGACCGGAAAAGCCGAAATCTATGGCAGCCCTCATGACACTCATGACCCGCTTTTGCGCGGGCGAAGATAGCTGGCTAGCTCGTAGCAATAACTTATCAAAGAACCCTGGTAATTCGGATACCAAGGGCAAAAGTGGCAGGACACGTCGAAATAAGCAAAAGCGCCGCGTTAGCAGCGACAGCAATGAAGATACGGCAGTTAACGCCGGATTCAGAGGCTATAAATCTGGTCAGCGGAAAAAGCCATTTAAAAAGAATACTCAGGGCCCGTCCAGTTTGGACCGAATACTCGACTGCTTGTGCCAGATCCATGGCACCCCTGAAAGGCCAGCCAATCACACCAACAGGGATTGTTGGGTGTTCAAGCAGGCAGGAAAGTTAAGAGCTGAAAACAAAGACAAGGGGCTGCATAGCGATGACAAGGAGGAGCCCAGGCCGCCGAACAACAATGGACAGAAGGGGTTTCCCCCACAAGTGCGGATGGTCAACATGATATACGCAACCCACATCCCCAAGAGGGAGCGGAAGCGTGTGCTACGGGACGTATACGCGATGGAGCCAGTCGCCCCAAAGTTCAACCCATGGTCCTCCTGCCCGATCACTTTTGATCGAAGGGACCACCCCACTAGCATCCGTCATGGCGGCTTTGCCGCATTGGTTCTCGACCCAATCATCAACGGATTTCATCTCACAAGAGTCCTCATGGACGGCAGCAGTAGCCTGAACCTGCTTTACCAGGATACAGTGCAGAAAATGGGCATAGATCCATCAAGGACTAAGCCCACAGAAACAACCTTTAAAGGCGTTATACCAGGTGTAGAAGCCAACTGTACAGGCTCAGTAACACTTGATGTGGTCTTCGGATCTCCGGATAACTTCTGAAGCGAAGAGTTAGTCTTCGATATAGTCCTGTTTCGCAGTGGCTATCACGCCCTGCTCGGACGAACCGCATTCGCAAAGTTCAATGCGGTGCCGCACTACGCATACCTCAAGCTCAAGATGCCAGGCCCTCGAGGAGTAATCACGGTCAACGGAAACACCGAACGCTCCCTCCGTATGGAGGAGCACATGGCGGCTCTCGCAGCGGAAGTACAAAGCAGCCTTTTTAGGCAATCCTCCAGTCCGGCCGTTAAAAAGCCAGACACTGCCAAGCGTGCCCGGAGTAACCTACAACAAGACCGCCTGGCACGTTCTGAGCAGGCGTAGCAATGCGGCCCCAACCCCAGCCATCACGACATAGCGAAGCTAGTACCTCGTGTACATAATTACGCCCTTGAAATACCATGGGCACAGGGGAAGGGGCACAGTAACGACATCCCCAAAATACGGCTTAAAACGTACTAGGGGCTGCCGGATTCTTTTTTTTTACTTTCAGGACTCCACACTTTGGACGACCTGTTTGGCAATTCGACTGCCGCACAAACGATGCAAGATCCAGGGAAGCAGACAAAGCTACGCCACATTATGGAACTCCCAGGTGGTCTCTGTTACGAGCAGTATACCTGTTTCGAATACAATTCCGCGGCCTGCCCTTGGTCAGGACATGTTAAATAGTCTAATATCTTCTTGCTTATCGCACTACTTGTATCGTTTGGCTTTGATAAATAGCCTCTTTATAAACAATGCATAGCTTTTTGTCTATTTTTTGCATTATCCTCTTTTCATATATATGTTTATTAAATAACATGATCGCACCCGTACACCATGGTACGGCAAACACGCGAGGGGCTTCACTACCTTCAATCTGGTGTGAGAAGTCCGTACACTTTCACAAGTGCGGCACCCCGAACTTATAGCACTATATGCATCGGCTCCGAATCATGATTTGGGTCAATAGTTGGGTTTGCCCGGCTCCTATGCTTTGGTGCCTTACGTTCTGCTATATCGGCTAAGGTAGCACTAGGAGAACCACTGCGATTGTGCCCCGGTTCAGCTGGGTTAAGCACCTCAGTGGAGAAAGCTAAAACTGACTGTCATGATAAGGCGAGAGACCGGTCGCTGTTCGAGAGGTTTTTCGAGTCCCTAAAGACTTATGCCGCTTCGAGCAAGCAGCTGGCTTTGTCTGGCCAAAGGCGTGGATGGCGCCCCGAATTCGGTCTTCCGAACTAGGGGCTTCGCCAAAATTTAAAATTATAAAGTTCTATGGCTAAGTGAGAGTGTTCAAGCATTATAGTCCGATTGCCTGGTTCGTTGTGCTGAGCGCCTCCCTCGAAGGACCCAACCATGGGAAAAAGAGCGCTCAGGTTTATCCCGAACACCCCAGCACTAGCGGCATGGGGGCAGAAGACGACGACTGGCCATCTCTCAATTTTTGATAAACGGCCGCACAGAAAATAATATTTTAAATTCAATAAGCATTGCTTAGCGCATATGAACAAGTTTTCAGCGCACAGGATAAACATGAGCGAGTTCATTCAAAAATTACATCTTTGGTACATTCATCCGCAATAAGGCGGGCACCTGCAAGAACATCCTTGTAGAAGTTCTCGGGCTTGCGATGCTCCTTCCACTGCGGCGGCCCATCCTTCACCAGCTTCTCACCGTCAAGCTTACCCCAGTGCACCTTCGCAAGGGCAAGGGCCCGACGGGCACCCTCAATGCAGACGGAGCGCTTGATGACGTCGAGCCTTGGACAGGCCTCCACCAGCCGCCGCACCAGCCCGAAATAGCTCCCTGGCAGGGCCTCTCCGGGCCACAGCCGAACTATGAAGCCTTTCATGGCTTGTTCGGCCGCCTTGTGGAGCTCGACCAGCTGTTTAAGCTGGTCGCTCAAGGGCACAGGGTGTCCGGCCTCAGAATACTGAGACCAGAACACACTCTCCGTCGAGCTGCCCTCTTCAGCTCGGTAGAATGCGGCGGCATCGGATATGCTGCGGGGAAGATCTGCGAACGCCCCTGGAGAAGTCCGGATTCGGGTAAGTGACAAGTAGTTTACTTTTATATTTCTACTTTGCATTGAGAATGCCTTACCCGCTGCTATCTTTTTCATCTCCTCCAATTCTTGGAAGGCCTTTTGGGCTTCGGCCTTGGCACCCTTGGCGGTCTCAAGGGCCGACGCGAGCTCGGATGCTTGCGCCTTTGACTCAAGCTCCAAGCTCTCATGTTTTTTCATGAGAGCCTGCAGCTCTTGCTGCACCTCGCTGACTTGAGCCCCAAGTTTCTCTCGCTCGGCGCGCTCCTCGGCCAATTTCTTTTCGGCCTGGGATAGCGCCTGCTTGAGGGTTGCCACCTCAGTCGTGGCCCCTACAATAAGCAGTACAATCCTATTATTTTTTGCAATCACACCTTTCTATAGGCACCTTTTTCTGTAGGGTACTTCTTACCTTCCTTGTCCTCGAGCTGCCGTTTGGCAAGGCCGAGCTCTTGCTCGGTCCGCCCGAGGTCCTTTTTCAGGACACCCACCTCCGCAGTCAGTGCGGCGGTGGATAGCAGCGAAGCCTGCATACGCATATTGACTCATTTTTGTTAGACTCCTGCGATAATTATTAGATCCTCTATTCGGATTTTCTTTCCGAACGCCTAACAGAGCATCAGGGGCTACTGTCTATGTGGTAATATCTTGTCATATTTTTTACGTACCTCGAAGCCTGTCAGAAGGCTAGCGCAAGCTTCAGTCAGTCCGCTCTTGGCGGACTGAACCCTTTGGATCACCGTACTCATGATAGTACGGTGCCCCTCGTCGATGGAGGCGCCGTCAAGAACCTCCAGCAGATTGTCCAGCGTCTCCGGTTGGACGGAAGCCGCTGGCTCAGAAGGCTTGCTCCTCTTGGGAGGAGTTCGCCTGCCGCGATCCGGAACTGTTGAAGTTTCCGGCGTGGTGTCCTGCTCAAAGCCGGACTTGGAGCCCTGGGGGGTCTTGTCCCCTTCGACCCTGGAGTCCGGGAGGTTGCCTTGCAGCTCCTCCATGACCACCTCCTCCTGCTCCGGAGCTTGTCGCGACGCTACTTCGGCATCGTCTGCAGTGCAGGGGGAGACAGCGGGCGAGACTGAGTCCATGTCCGACGGGTCCAGGGAGCCGCCTGACGATTCGTTGAATTCGGTTCGGGGCGGGCTGCATAATTATGATCGACGTTAAGGAGAGCTGTGCACTAAAGGAGCATCATGAGTTACTCTGACATCCGAACTTATGACTTCGCCGGACGTTTGTCCCTGTTCGTTCATTCCTCTTTGCCCTCTTCGACGTCGTAGGAGTAGTCCGGCGGAGGGGTCTTCCTTTTTCTAGACCCCTCGTCCCCCGGCTGGGGCGGCCTTCTTCTTCTATTCTCCCTCCGCTGGGGGGGAGATCTTTCTTCTTCCTCCTCCTCATTTTCACGAGAGGAGGGCGTCTCGGACTCGTCAGATGACGAGTCCGACACCACCAAGTTTCGGGCACTCTTTCGAGTCCCGGTGGTATTCTTCTTCTTGACCTTCTTCTCCGGCACCACATAAGGTGCCGGAGTCACCAGCTTCAGTAGGAGAGCTGGAGCTGGGTCTTCGGGTAGGGGAGTCGGACAGTTAATTGGTCCGGATATCGCCTGCCAAGCCTGTCAAAGGTAAGGGAGTTTAGATCCCGCATAGAGTTAATCTATGAAAAAGAGCTTAAAAATCCTATCAAAGGCATAGATAGCTTACCTCGCTAGCGTGACGCTGCGTGCTGTATACGCGGTCCTCGGAAGCGGATGTGGGAGCCTCGGCGCCTTTGATTAGCGCCTTCCAGACGTCTTCATACGTCGTGTCGAAGAGCCTGTTGAGGGTTCGGTGCTGCGCCGGTTCGAACTCCCACAAATTGAAATCCCGTTGTTGGCACGGGAGGATCAGACGAACGAGCATGACCTGGACTATATTGACAAGCCGGATTGGCTTGTTTACCAGGGACTGGATGCATGTCTTCAGTCCGGTCACCTCTTCCTCGTTGCCCCACGACAGGCCGGTCTCCTTCCAGGACACGAGCTGCGTGGGGGGTCCGGATCTAAACTCGGGGGCCGCGACCAATTCCGGGTCGCGTGGCTCAGTGATGTAAAACCACCCGGCTTGCCACCCCTTTAGGGTCTCCACAAAGGAGCCCTCGAACCAGAGGACGTTGGCTATCTTGCCAGCCATGGCGCCTCCGCACTCCGCTTGGCTGCCGCGCACCACCTTAGGCTTGACGTTGAAGGTCTTGAGCCAAAGGCCGAAATGGGGGCGGACGCGGAGGATGGCCTCACACACGACGATAAACGCCGAGATGTTGAGGATGAAGTTCGGGGCCAGATCGTGGAAATCTAGGCCGTAGTAGAACATGAGTCCTGGGACGAATGGGTGAAGTGGAAAACCCAGTCGACGGAGGAAGTGGGGAAGGAAAACTACCCTCTCATGGGGCCTTGGGGTGGGGAGAAGCTGCCCCTTCTCGGGAAGCCGGTGCGGGATGTCCTTGGACAGGTATCCGGCTTTCCTTAGCTTTTTTACTTGAACCTCCGTGACGGAGGAGATCATCCACTTGCCTCCCACTCCGGACATTGCTGGAGAAGGTTGAGGTGGGAAGAGCGGGCTTGGGCGCTGGAGCTTGAGTGTGCAAGAGATGGATTGGAAAAGGAGGAAGAAGGCGTAGACAGAAAGGTGGATCCTTATCCCCTTATATGGGCCGATGTGGTTATGCGTCCCCACCTACCTAATAAAACTCGCTTGCCTCCCAAGCGCCATGGTAAATGGCGCGGTTGGGTTACCCATGCCCGTATTGATGAGAATCCCGTTAAAAGGGGCACACGATCTCTGCTTTGACAAGACGTGCCAAGGAAACCGCCTCGCAAAACGTGCTGAGGGTGAAAAAGTAAAGACGATTCATAAGAGAACTTGGCCGCAGTGTGATGACGCACTGCGGAATACGTCAGCAGATTTGATTTGTGTTAATATTATTCTCTCTATGGCGATATGTGGAAACTTATTTTGCAGAGCCGGACACTATTCTTGGTGTCTACAATCTTCTATGAAGGACTTGGAGGAGGAACCCGCCTTGCAATGCCGAAGACAATCTGCGTGTCGGACCCGTCGTCATTGAAGCCTGGTTCAGCGGCTACTGAGGGAGTCCTGGATTAGGGGGTGTTCGGGTAGCCAGACTATACCTTTGCCGGACTCCTGGACTATGAAGATACAAGATTGAAGACTTCGTACCGTGTCCGGATGGGACTTTCCTTGGCGTGGAAGGCAAGCTAGGCGATGCGGATACTCAAGATCTCCTACCATTGTAACCGACTCTGTGTAACCTTAACCCTGTCTGGTGTCTATATAAACCGGAGGGTTCTAGTCCGTAGGACAACCATCTTCATACACAATCATACCATAGGCTAGCTTCTAGGGTTTAGCCTCCTTGATCTCATGGTAGATCTACTCTTGTACTACCCATATCATCAATATTAATCAAGCAGGAGTAGGGTATTACCTCCATCGAGAGGGCCCGAACCTGGGTAAAAACATCGTGTCCCTTGTCTCCTGTTACCATCCGGCCTTTACGCACAGTTCGGGACCCCCTACCCGAGATCCGCCGGTTTTGACACCGACAGCCGCCCTACCTGGCACGACCCTGTCTCTAGAGAGAGCACCAACTCTGCCCCGTCACTAGTAATGCGGGCTCCAAGCTAGTATCGGCCTAGGTAATCAATAATGTCGTTTCCCATACAAGGGTAGAGTGGTTGCGCATGTCAGGTTTGAATAACGGTCGCAACTTAAACCAATACGTTTTTGAAAGAAACAGACACACTTGCCTCCGTACACCACTTCGACATCACGTGGTTACCCATCTCATTATCTCCCTCGGGCATAAGTGGCACCCGACGGGGTTTTCGAAAAGTCTTTTGAAAATAGTTTGTCTCCATCACCATGCATATTCCCGTCCCTTTTTGCGTAGCAACTACTTTAGCATCCTATCTACTCCCACCGGCATAACCCTCATAAGGAGGTAGGGTCATGCACCATGCAAGTATCAACGAGCAAGTAACGGCGGCCAACCACCCCATGTGGTCACCTATATCAGGTCTCCGATGCAAGCAATAAAAGTGTTATAGGACAAGGATAAAAAGGGTTTCATAGACATGGTCAAAGGGCTGCTTGCCTAGCTCAGCGGAGTCTTCTGGGTCTTCAAAGTCTTCTGATCCAACTCCTTTGTCAGCAACGCAATCTATCGTTGCAAAATAATAACGAGAAGAAAAAAGGCAATAATAAATCAGAAAAATCAAAGTGCTCAGAAAAATGTCATCTCATTTTTGTTAAATACTAGGGTGAAAACTAAGAAGGGAAAAATTCCTAGTTTTGGATTTGGAGTAGCAGAATAAAATAAATGGATTTTCAGAGGGGTTTAAATATATTCGAATTTGAGTTTGAATAAGAACAGTACATAAAAGTTGTTTGGAAATGTGTGAAAGTTATAAAATTAAATAGGTGGGATTTTTACAAGAATTTAGGAACTGGAATTATTGCATTTGGATTAATATTTAGTCGTGAGGAATTTTTGCAAGTTTATGGAAAAAGAAAAAGGAGAAGCAGCACTGTGCAACTGGGCCAGAAGGACCACAGTGCAGCAGTCCCAGAGAGGATCCAGCCCGCACGAAGCTGCCACGTCGAAGGAGTAAATGCAAAATACGACTTCAGCCGACGGGCGAACCGGTACGCGCGCGTGCGTGTTTAAACCTGACGGGTGGGCCCACCCGTCAGAATGTGAGGCTGACCGACGGGCACCACGGCCGTCGTCTTCAACCTCGGGCCAGAGATGGAGGTGAGCTCACTGGCGTCGATGTGGTCGACGGTGAGGCGATCCGAGGGCACCGGCGTGCTTAGGGTGGACTCGCCGTAAGGGTGGAGGTGGAGGCGGTCGCCGGAGTGTAGGGGTTCGCCGGTGACGAGGAAGCCGGCGAAAGGGCTTCGGGAGGTGGCCGTTCCGGTAGCTACAGAGAGGGGAAACAGGGGGAAACAGATCAGTGGAGTGTGGGGGTTCCAAATCGGGGCTTAGAAGCAGCGGGGACGGCATGTACCTCGCGTACTCCGGCGAGCCGGAGCGGCGGAGCACGAGCTCGATCTCGAGCTCGGGCGGCTCTGGAGAGGAACTGGGGGTGCAGGGGGATGATTTGGTGGTGCAGAGGACGAGTGGTGAGGAGAGGAGATATCAGGGGGGCTTAAATAGAAGGGGGGCGAGGTGCACCGTGGCTCATGCGCCGGCGAGCTTCTAGCTGTTGCTGGAGGCCACGGGGACTCACTTGAGCGTGTCTAGGGTCCTTGTGGGAGTGTTCTATGGCCAGGGGAAGGAAGAAAGAGAGCTGGGGGAGGGCCGGAGGTGTCGCGCGTGTGAGGCTGCTCATTGGAGCTCTCGGTTGGCCGGCGCACGTGTGAGCAGGGCAGCAGGAGGGAGAAGAAGGAGGGGGCCGACCGGCTGCCGTGTTGCGGACATCGAGGCATCCCATCGGGCGTGCTTGGGAGGCCCGAGGTGGCTGGAGGCGGTTGGAAGGGGGCGGCTATAGTGCCAGAGCGCACTGTAGCGCGCTCTAGAGCCTGCAAACGGCTGGCACGGCAATTTTTGAAGGCCAGGTGGGAGCGGCCCAATATGTCTGGTGGCTCTGGGGTGTAGTAAAGAAAGGGGGAGGGGCTTTGGATGCCCTGGGTGGCCACTGGAATGAGGAGGAAGGTTGAGGAAGAGAGAGAAGCTGCTGTCCAGGGAGGTAAATGGGGGTGTTTCACCCCTCAATCATTGAGCAATGGCTAGGGGAAAGTTACTGGAGGTAGAAGAGTGTCAGGAGCAGCTGTGGTTCAAAGTTGAGCCCATGGAGATTAGTGGAAGAGGTCAAAAATGGCATTTTGGTAAAGTGGCAGAAGGTGTGTGATATTGGTTTGGGCAAGTATATGATCTCCATTTGGCATGACACTCCACAGGGTGAAATGGCACATATAATTAGGTCCTTCAACCAATTTTGAGCTCATTTGGGAAAAGTTGCCAATGCAACTTTTGTAAACCCTAGAAATTAGCATAAATGAACTGCTGAGCAAATCACTTCCCCTTGATGCACCACTTAGTATAGTGGCCTCATTTGGTCATGTGAACATGCTCACAAAAGTAGGGGTCAAGGAGAGAAAGTTGGTAGTACAAAGTTGTTCAAATTTGATTCTGGCTAGAGAGGGTTCTGGGGCATTTTGGTGAACCAAAGTGACCTTAATTGAGATGAGGTTTTGCAAGGTGATCACAATATGCATTTGTGACTTGCTGGATTTTCCTTGGATTTTTATGAAAATATTTCCTGTAGAAATAATTCAAATTCTTGAAATGTGCAGAAATGGTTTTGGGAGGTTTTATCCAATATTTTTAACATGACCATGTGTTGAAATTCTTATATATGGAAAATATATGTCCACTGAGTTTCCTTGATTTTTGTCAAATATTTTTGAAACAATAAAATAATTTTTCCCTATTAAAGACCATTTCTGGCCTTAAGAAAAAGCTTTTAAATAGAATAGGAAAATAACTTTTAAAATTATTTTTTTGTGGTTTATGGGAGTCCTATATCTAATAGGATTCAAATATACCTTTTGAAATATGTTTCACACCCTAAATCAAGTACTTGAAGTGCAAACCTCAATTCATGGGTTTTTGGAAAACTAATTTTAGAAAATACTTTCTGGCCAAATTATTTTTGTAAGAAAATACTATATTGCTCTATACACATGGCATGATCATTGGGAAGAAGCTTGGGGCAAGGAGATGAGGTATAGAAGGTGGAGTTGTGTTGACTTTAAAGAGCACTTGAAAATCACAGAGAGAAAACCAACTCCAAATAAAAAGCCAAATAATGCAAAAGTTTTTTTTGTCAAACCACACTTTATAATGATTTATTAGCTTAAGTGTTGTGGCATGAAAAATTAGGGTGTGACATCAGGGCCGTCCAATATGATTCTAGCCTCTTTTAACTTCCAGCCCATGTATGGCCCATGACGTCTTTCGGCCCATATAAGGCCCTTTGTAACTCTTGGCCCATTAACGCCCGTGGTGAAACTGGCCCGTAATGAATAGTGTATCACTTCATACCCGTTAATGGCCCATTATTCCACTGGGCCATTCCAGCCCATGTTATCTTTCGACCTTCTCAGGGCCCATTTATTCTTGGGCTCATTTCCAGCATTCGGTTACTTATGGCCCGTTATTGTCATTTTCTGCTTGTGGGCCAAATTCATCCCGTGGTTACAGTCGGCCCGTTTGTGGACCGTTAATACGTTGGGCTGCTTTCATGTCAAAAAAACCCGTTGGGCTGTTTTCATAGAGTTATCAAATACGGCCTATTAACGGCCCGTTATGGTCCACAAATAGTAAGGCCCATGATTGGCGAAATGATGATACGCCCCGTAGAAGGCCCATGGATCCTACGGCCCATAAAAGGCCCATGGATTGTACGACCCGTAGAAGGCCCATGGATCCTACGGCCCGTATAGAAGGCCAATGGATCCTACGTCCTGTAGAAGGCCCATGGATCATACGGCCCGCAGGAGGCCCATGGTTACAATAGTCCATGTGTTGCCATGATTATTTTGGCCTAGTTTCCAAAAATAGGTTATTGTGGCCACTAGAAAAACACAGAAAAAGAACTGCAGTGACTACAAGCAAACAACTAAACAAGACAATAAGGAAATAAATAAGCAAGCAATTAACGCTAGCCTATTACCGCTATTACACATATTACATCCACTGGGCATCAAAGTTCGCCACTAGTGCAAATATAGGGAACAAAGCAGCATATTACATACACTGGCCATCAAAATTGGCCACCAGTACAAATAAACGCGGTAGAAAAACAAGAGTGTAACTAAAATAACTTCAGAAGAGCTCAAAAAACATTATCCTGGGTATCCACCATGCTGGCAATAAGCTTAGCAAGCTTATTGGCTTTGTCCTGTTTGGCGCTAAAATCCTCCAACGCTTGCTGTTGCACCAGAAAGTATGTATCTGAATGCTCCAGGGACTTCCGCAGTCCTTCCGCTTCTTGTCGCAGTACAGCTGATCGATGTCTTACAGCTTGTAGTTGAGACTCAAGAAACCGAACTGATTCAGACAGTGATTCTGAATAGCTTGTGCAAGCGGTAGTGGCCAGTAACTCGAACACTAAACCAAGACAGGACTTTGGGGTTGTCTCATTGTCTTCGAGATAGTCTTCCTTAGTTGTTTTATCAGCTTTGTTGGAGGCCAACAAGGATGTATCACTATCCTGAACCTTATCTGCATTACTTCCTTTACCATTGCTTAATAAGGCACTCTTCCCCAATATTCTGTCAGCATTCTAAAAGAAGAAACAAGCAGACACATAATAGGTTTAGCATGTACTAGTATATGAAACTGATTTCGGTGAACCAGTTCATTAGTAAGGTGGACAGGATTAAACTACCAAGTCTTCTATTGCCAAGTACTAGTACATCATAAAAGCATCAAACAAACATATATCTATGTCCTATGGTCACTGCATTGTCTTGCCAAATAAAAATAGAGACACGGTTCAAATCATATCAGCTCAAGACAAAGCAGCAGTGAAATAAGACAAAGCATGGGAAACTACACGGCACAACAAGATTTCAGATGGGTACCACGGGTCTACATGTACAACAACACTATTGGCTCTGTTGTGATGCTAGTAATGTGCATGATATGAGAAGTCAACTGTACACACAATTGAAATTGAAATCAACATAGCTATTGATAAGAGAAAACATGTTAAAGAAGCATGCGTGAACATACCTGTTGTGCCATTGGAGTTTCGATTGGATCCTTCAATTTAAAAATTAGTTTGTATGAGTAAATACAGTGGTACAAGAGGAAAGCAGTATGCACGATAGCAATCATAGTTAAAAAAGGCGCGCCTAGGCTCTAGGCATTGGCAAAATGTATTGTGCATAACTACGCTTAATGTGTGCATAACTGTGCATAAGCATGCGCTTTGGTCAGTAAAGCGCAAGGCGGTGGCAAAACGCACAATTAACGCCTAGCACTTTTTTGAACTATGATAGCAATGGAATCTTAAATTAGAACAATTGTTCTTCATGTTTAGGCACTTGTTCTACATGAACAGAGTACAGTCAAATGCAAGGATATAGTACTTAAAAATGGAAAATGAGCTCATAGACCTTAGCACATTCTTGTTTCGGGACCAGTACAGACACTACACCACAGCAGCACATCCCCAACAAACAGGTTGGTCGGAAAAACAGCGTCTGCCAACACACAGTTGGTCGGGAAAAAGTATTGCCGACCGACAGCGTCTGTTGGGGTAAGTCCAGACGGGAAAACATTTTCCCGACCGACATGTCTTTGCCGATCGACAGTTCGACCCCTATAAACCGAATTGCCGACCAACTTTCTGATGGCCTACCCCGGAATCTTTCCCGACCGATTCTCAGCTGGTGTTGCTGTTGAAGCTTTCCCGACCGACCGTTTGATAGTACAATCTTTGCCCACCGACTTTCTGCTGCCCCTATCCTGAACCTTTCCCGACCAACTGTGCGATGGTGTCTTTTTTGCCGACCGACTTTCCGTTGGTCCTAACAATAGGAGGCTGTTTTGTTTTGCCAACCAACAATTTGACAACATTTTGCTTAGCTGAGCAATGTTCAATACCCACGTACCCTTGATTTCCCATCTGCCTTACAATACAATGTCAATCAAAATCAAGTTGCATATCTCATTACAATATGATATTAGTCAAGTTACAGTAACATACATGTACTCCAAAAATCTTAAATCATGACCAAAGAAGGATAACATATTAATTACTTCTTGTCGGCGTTCTGGGAACGGGGGTCCCCAGACTTGCCTGCCTGCGGCCTGCGGCGTGGCTCAAATGGGGGCCCAGCGCGGCCCATCTTCACCAACACAAGACTCAAGACCCTTGCGAGGGGCCAAGCCTCGCGGGGCGGACGACACGGCGCTTCCTCAGGTGCAGCCTCCTTAGGCTGGCTCATGAGGAGGTGGAGAGATCAAGGCGGGGTACCTTGCGAGGTGCCCATGACGCAAGCCATGACGATCGAGGGTGCCAGGCGGGCGCCAGCCCGCGCAGCGTCTCCCTTTCCTCTTTGGTGCAAAGGGGGCAAGCGTAGGCGAGAGGATCAAGCAAAGGCACCCATTTCGGTGCAACGAGTCCAAGACCAGTCCAACGGTGGGAAGGAGGTCACCATGGAGCCCAGAACGGCGTCACCATAGGGCCTTTGGCAGGCGAGGACCAACTTTAGTCAGGATAAGTGTACCAGATGTTCCCCTTCGAATTGGCCCATTATTGGCGCCCTTCCCGCTCAATATTTGGGAAGAGGCCCAGGGCCTTTGCCTATAAATAGGACTAGCCACCCCCAGGGTAGAGGACGGACCATCGAGCATTCAGAACCAGCATAGAGCGAGTAGTGTGTGTGAGAGAGAGAAGGGCGATCGAACTCCCCCTAGCAGTTCATCCCCCTGGCCAAGAACAGACCCTCGCGAGGCTGTTCTCCCTTGTACTGTTCATCATCATCAACCCAAGAGGCAATCCACCCACCACAAACTAGAGTAGGGTATTACACCACAATGGTGGCCCGAACTAGTATAAACCCTGTGTCTCTTGTGCTGTTCTTTCTGTAGTTTAGATCCTTGCGAGACGAAGAGGTAGAGGGCATAATCTCCGCGCGCCCCCAGAGTTCGAACCTTAAGGGTCTGCCGGAACCCGTGATCCGACATTTGGCGCGCCAGGTAGGGGTGCGCCGGAATCTGTCTTCCACCGCTCCGCTCTCCTTCGACTGTCGCATCCATGTTTGACGCTCGTCGGGCCCGCGCTGAGGGCCGGGCCGCCATCGCTTCCCGCGTCGCCCAGATGGCTCCCGTCGGTGGGCGTCCTCGTCGTTCCCCGTCGCCAGCCGTCAACGCCGCCACCGGCCCGGCGTGGAACGAGCAGCAGGCGTCGTCTCAGCACCTGTCCGTGCGGCAAGACGGCCGCACCGCTACTCCATCGCTCACCCCAGCTGGCTCTTCGTCCCGCGCGCTCCGCGCACCCTTGGAGGCCCGAGCTGCGCTCATCGCGTCAAACGAGCTCCTGCGCTACCGTCCCGTTGACGATGTCTATGAAGAGTGGCTCGACTGTGTCGCCGAGCTCGTCCGTGCCGCAGGGGACTCTCCTGCGCCGTCCGCTCCGCTCCGCCGCACCCCGCCCCGCGCGGGCAATGAAGCTCCGGGGGCGTACCAACCGCCTCCTCTCGAAGAAGACGCCATGGCTCCGAGGCGCGTGGCCCCTGGCCGGAACCCGCTCCGTCAGGCGCCAGCCCAACAGGAACGGAGCTGCCAAGAAGTCCCTCAACCGCAAGAGGCTGCCCGGGCGCTCCTTGCTCCGGCTCGCCGAGACCCTGCTCCAGCTCCGGCACATCAAGACCCCGCTCTACGCAGCGCAAGGGGACCCGCAAGGCCAAGCTCTCCCTCAACCGAAGCCTCCCGTGGCCACCGCAGGCTGCCGCGCCTACTCCACCGAGCTGCGCAATGTCGCGTGGCCCGGCAAGTTCAAGCCAGACCTGCCTCCTCGCTACGATGGCACAACTGATCCCGCAGAGTTCCTCCAGCTCTATGATCTGGGCATCGAAGCTGCCAGCGGGGATGAAAAGGTCATGGCGAACTGGTTCCCCATGGCGCTGAAGGAAGGAGCTCGCACCTGGCTCCTGAATCTGGCTCCAGGCACGATCTCCTCCTGGGACCAGATGCGCACCCGCTTCATCGGCAACTTCCAAGGTACCCGCGACCGGCCGCCCGCCGTGAGCGACCCTGCAAAAGTACATCCAGCGCTTCAACAGTGCGCGCCTCAAGATCCCCAAGGTGTCCGAGGAAGCCATCATCTCGGCCTTATCCGATGGCGTGCGCGACGTCAAGATGAAGGAGGAGCTGGCGTCACCAACGGTCGGAAGGAGGTCACCATGTAGCCCAGAACGGCGTCACCACAGGGCCTTTGGCAGGCGAGGACCAACTTTAGTCAGGATAAGTGTACCAGATGTTCCCCTTCGAATTGGCCAATTGTTGGCGCCCTTCCCGCTCAATATTTGGGAAGAGGCCCAGGGCCTTTGCCTATAAATAGGACTAGCCACCCCCAGGGTAGAGGACGGACCATCGAGCATTCAGAACCAGCATAGAGCGAGTAGAGAGAGAGAGAAGGGCGATCGAACTCCCCCTAGCAGTTCATCCCCCTGGCCAAGAACAGACCCTCGCGAGGCTATTCTCCCTTGTACTGTTCATCGTCATCAGCCCAAGAGGCAATCCACCCACCACAAACTAGAGTAGGGTATTACACCACAATGGTGGCCCGAACTAGTATAAACCCTCTGTCTCTTGTGCTGTTCTTTCTGTAGTTTAGATCCTTGCGAGACGGAGAGGTAGAGGGCATAATCTCTGCGCGCACCCCAGAGTTCGAACCTTAAGGGTCTGCCGGAACCCGTGATCCGACACTTCTCACAAGTAAAGGAAACATTTACGGTTCAACAACCGAATCACCCAACAGGTTTACAAAATGATAGATGCATCTCCGATATTCATTGTTTGCTCCATTACACAAAATACCCAGGTGACAAAATGAGACCTAAAAGACGCATTGTTTTCGCTCCATTACAGAAATCTCTAGCTGATGCAAACTGACATCTTCCTGGTTCCTTCCTGCTCCTTTTGTATGTCTTTCCTACAAAGGATAAAAATGTCATGGTGAGCATGCATTCAGAGACAATGGCAAAAACAATAATTCTATAAAGCATCTATGGCAATTGGCAATAAAAAAACTATGGGATTTTAGTGTTACAAAAAATAGCTCAAGTTCAGAACAATGCCACAACATGTGTTAATTAGATCTTTGATGTGTTGGACATCATAAAGCCTCGATGCAACGTGACCATGAAGTATATTTCAGGAAATATGAGCAATATAGAGGTGTACTCGGAGCAACACAAGGCAACATAATATAGAGGTGTACTCACTGTGATAACAGAACTATCAATACTAAAAGGCAGATTTCTATTGTGGACATGGCAGTACTAGAAACTGAGAATGTTGCCTTGAAACATAATATTTTGAAGGCCCACACACTTTTTTTCAAGTTCCTATATGCACAGACTTCCAAAGAATGTATCATTTCCATGGTTGAAGTTTTTCCACGAGTACCGAGACATTCTAGCAAAGAGGTTTTACTTGAGATGAAAATTAAGTCGGTAAACTGTATTGATTTTCTGCTACTTAGGGCCTGTTCTGGACCTCTCCCACTCTGAACTTCACAAACTCCAAAGTCAAAACCGAGCCGAACGCAATCGCTCCAAGAAGCTAAATTCCAGGAGCTGTCATGGGCCGTAGTGCAGTTTTGTGGAGCAGGGAATACCCAGCTTTGCTTTTTATAGGAATCTGGAGTTCCATGTATTTACGAGAGTTTGCCACCACCAAGGAAAATGATTCGACCTTAGCTGAGACATACAAGCCCTTCGCCAATCCCCAAGGTGAGCTCCCGTTGGAGATGGTCTGCCCATGGCAGACATGGCGTTGCTACTGTTAATGGACATTGGTGTGTACTGGTTATGGAAACTGAGTTTGTTTGGTGGAGTGTAGTACGTGTACTACTAACATATTAGCTATATGATCTAGTACATGTGAGGATGGATGTGATTTGTGCAGAATGCATCTGAAGGAAGATAGTGTCAACTGACAAAAAAACTACATGTCAAGCGATCAACATGTGGATTCAGGTTGCAGCGTTAGTGAGCTCCTTCATGTCGAGGCTGTCACTGCTCTTGTAGTCCAGCATGTAGAGGTCCACCGGCTATAGCGGGGCAGGAGAATGGATGGACAGAACTCTTATATTGTTCCTTTAAAAAATAGTTATTTGTTTTTACTGTATAACTTGTCTTAACTAGGAATATTTGTGATCCTTTCCAAAATACATTTGGGCTATATTTTCAACCCAGCTTTACTACACAAAAGTACTCTGTACAGCCACAAATCGCAGAAATTATATCCTGTGAAAAAAATTGTGCCCAGCCATTCGCCCAAGCACTATGGCCCAGAGATGGGCTCCTTCTAGCCAGCGCAAGATGGCAACCAGCAGGCCTTGAGCGCCCCAGCTGGGCTGCCAGCTCAACCAGGGGCTGGGAGAAGCTGGCGACGCTCCAGAACGTTTCACCTTCGCCACGTGAAGCAAGAAGCGTGGTAAGAAGCTGGATATGGGAAGTTTTGGAGAAGCTAGATGGTTTTAGAACAGGCCCTTAATGGAATGAAAGATGTCAGAGATGCATTTTCTCTTGTAGTATGCTGCTTTTTGGAAACCAGAGTCATGGACATTTTGTTCTCGGATGAATTGGGAATGGAGGGAGGGACTAAAGAACTTAAGTTCATGGACAAAATAAAGCAAGCTTTCGCAGAAGATGAAGATTCTCATGTTCTACTGACTCTTTTGGAGTCTACTCCCAGGGAGCACCCAAGCAATAGAAAATAGTTTTTAAGGCTAAACCAGATTTGGGTAATGAGGCATGTGGCAAGTAGAACTTACCAAAGCCAACCTGAGCCACCCAACACAGGAATTGCTCGGGTCTATGTACCAATTTAAGACTACAACTCTTGTAAACAATAGCATGGACATAAGAGCAACTCTAGTTAAGTTCATTTCGCTCCCTGGTTTTGTAGCTCAAAAAATAAATACTAGCTCATGATTCAAATATACCTTAGCGGCGGGACGAGGAACATGCCCCAGGTTTGTAGGGTTTCATCTAGCAAACTGATCATGAGTCAGTATCACACATCAAACAATTCGAGATAAGTGGACAAAACACACAATGTTGGTGATTACCTTGCTAGATGGCCATGCGATGGACCTTGCGACAACATCAGCGATAATTTGTAAACCTTCATCTTCAAAAGGCAAAGTAGCATCCCTTCTGATCGCAACCTTGACAACAACCTCATAAGTTCCTGGTCCAAGGGGCTCTCCGCCCATAATAGTGTCTGGGTCAACTGAGATAATTGTTGCCTTAGCAACAGGAGTTTCAGGACCAGTCCATGCATATAGAAACACATCCATACCAATCTGAATCAATGATTATTTTAGAAACATGAAACAAAATAAAATTTCAACTTATAGGTAAGGATGAGAAGATGACAAGGCTTTCATCTTCATAGGCTGATGAGCTTCTTGAAGGGGGCTTTGCAACAACTCTTCTATGAACAAAGGGCTCTTCATCATCCCGTTCATCATCTTCTTCACCATCGTTATTATCCTCAGCTTCAGCTCTTGAGTTCTATCAAACAGAAATAGAGTTAGTGCATGGAAGATGGATTATTGATGCAATGAAAAGATGTGGAAATAGTTCATTACTTGTCGAGAATTGGAACCGTGCTGCGAGCTAGGAGTTTCCAGATTATGCCCTCCTTGTGAAGCTAACATCAATTCCATTCGGTTCATCCGTTCCTGCATTTCTAGCACATGCCCCTCCAGCATGTTGAAGCGATTTTCAGCTTCTCGACGCCCTTCCATTTCAACTAGAACTCTTGTACTCAATTACCCCGTGTACCCGATGTGCCCAAATCTTGAGGTGTTGGCCCTAGACATAACACACGAACACGATCCCTGGGCTCCTTCATTCCACATACACGTGCAAACAGATCACCTTCTTTAATGTTTTTTCCTTCCATTCGGGTTGCTATTCACATTTCTCTATGAGTTCTTTCTGCAAAATGATATGTACTTGCTATGTAAATTCTACTTGTATAATTTTTGTCTAATACTGAAAAAACATGGCAAAAGGGACTCACAATTGTTGCTGTTGCCTGCGGCACATAACTCCCTTTCCTTTCCCCTTTCTTGCATGTATGTGTTTCGATATAAACTTCATCTCTTCGAGGATCATGCCTAAGTTTGACATCCTACAATCATTTATTTATTTCACTATGCATTAGTCACTAAAACAGAGTGGCGTATCTTTTTAATTGGGGTAATTGCGTTTACCATTTCATTGGCAACACGGGCATGACTCTTGCTGCCAGATTATGAGGCACTGCATTGGCACGATTCTTTTTGGCGATAGCACTACGAGACTACAAGACAAGTAAAGGAGATTTATCACATGTATTGTTTGCTGCCATATGTATGGTGTATATTTGTTTATCTATGTCCAGCAGGACGACTACAGTTTTTATTCAGCAGGATGACTTACTTCAAATGCCGAAGATCTCCAATAAGTAATAAGGGTCTTCCAATCAGCTTCACTAATTCTGCTATCACGTCTTTTCATAAGTTGTGCATCAGTCAGTGCAGCATCAAACTTGTACCTTTTTAAATCTGACTTCCAATCCTTCCATTTTATGTGTGAAGTGCCCAAGGCGGTTGAGTCGAGCTCATAAAATGCCTATTGAAATGAGAGAAAGCAGAATACTCGGTTAGATAGCATTAAAAAAGAGTAAGTTATAAATTATGCTCATTTATACCTTCAAGGTCTCCCACACTAACAATTTTTTGTCTACATCAACATCTCGCCAATCTAACTCTGCAAGTGGTATATGCTTCCTCACCAAAGTACCAATGAAATTGGCAAATTCAGTTGCATCTGGCCCAACAGGCTGGCCATTCCCATTAAGTGGAATATGGATTTTGGGTTGATTCAGCCTTGCATATATGTTAGCCTTTCGAGTAATTTTTCTTCCACCTTTCTTTTGACTACCTTCATCATCAAGCTCACAAGTAATCTCTTCATGCAAGAAAATTAACATAGTCATACAACAATTCTAGCAAGTGACATTAGGCTACAATATGAGAAAGTATAACCCACTACAAATACCTTTGGAAGGCTGATGCTCAGGATCTACATGATCTTGATCTTTTGATACCTAGACCTCAAAACACGTCCTTCATTCGCGCTTATAGGTGCGCTGGAGGGTGCCTGCATAGATATATAGTTTAGTGTTGCAAGCTACATTTGCTTCCTTCAGGTAGAACATCTTCCGGGCTACATACCTTTCTTTTCTTTTTGGGGGCTTGGTTCGCTTCCATATCTTCCTGCATAGAAGCTCTTGTTGCTCGTACCACTGCTAGCCGTTTATCATTCTGTTCAATGGTCTTGCTTCTCAGTAGTTCATACTCTACCGCTTTCAGTTGTTCCTCCGTGACCCAACCATCTTTAGCTCTTCCGTTTGCGCTTGCCATTTTTCCTCCTGCAAAAGACACACTATGTGAGTACATTGCTGAAAATACAAAACATTAGAGGATCATACACAACACTTACTTTTTTTCAATATCACTTGCTTTAATAACTAGTCCATCTATATCTTTCCTAGCAGAACCAATGCATCCATCCGCAACACTCACACGTATAGCAGTACATGGATCAGGCAACGTCACACGTAAAACATTACCATTGTCATCTTTAGATTCTTCTATGTCATATAATGATGGAACAACAACAGTAGACCACTCAGCATCAATGGGATCTTCAACATAGTAAACTTGAGTTGCTTGTGTGGCTAATATGAAGGGCTCGTCTGATATTTTCTCACCGGTATTGAACAAATGCTTGAAATTCACAGAAGTGATTCCAAACTAATTAGTTTGCACCCATTCATCTTCTACACAATTATCAACCCAGTCACATTTGAACAACACTACTTTCCCTTCATGTTGATAATTCAACTCAAGAATTTCCTTTATAATGCCATAATAGGTCTTGTTTATTACACTAATATTGTCACCTTTTCCTTTTGCAAAGGATGTGGTTTGTGCAACAAGAGCTACTCCACTACTCTGAAATGACCGGCCCTCATCATATGATTGTGTATGAAAGTTTGTCCCATTTATAGTGTAGCTACTATACTTCATAGCAACCAAGTCTGGCTCTTTAGCTAATATTTTTATCTCATGAGGTGCTTCATTGCCCATTTCTGCCACCTGTGATTATGAAATGCTATTGTTACTCTACAATGGGATGGAATTATATGTCTTATAGGTTGACAGTCAAATGCCCACTTACGTGCAATTTAAACCACTCATGAAAGGTCTCGTAATGCACACGCTTGACTTCTCGATGACTTCGAACACCAATAGAAGAAAGGTAATCCATATGTTTCCTGCATATAGGTTATATTTATTAATTGACAAGGAGGAGAGAAATAACCTAATAGCAATACATAGTAGGGATATCTTACTCTAGGTATGGTTCTATGTTGTCATAATTGAACAAGACGTATCTGTGGGCTTGCAGCCAAGTTTTGTTATCTAACATCACCATGCACTTGCCAGCCAGCCCTCGACCAATGTTGTGGAAGAAAGGAGTTGTATCATCAACTTCCATATCCAAACCCCCATCATTCCTAGCTCGATTCAACCGACTCTCATCATCCAAATAGTGTGAGCAAAATGTCAAGCTCTCATCAAACAAATAGCCCTCTGCAATTGATCCTTCCACATGACTTCTGGTGTGGACATGTCCCTTGAGCTTTCCTATATACCTCTCTACAGCCCACATGCTACGAAAATGTACTGGACCAGCTATCATTGCTTGTGCTGGAAGATGAACCATCAAATGCACCATAATATCGAAAAATGATGGGAGGAATATGGCCTCAAGAAGGCTCAAGGTCTCAGCTATTTCATCCTGCAACCTTTGCATGTCACTTATGCGAATAACCCGTGAGTACATTTGCTTGAAAAATCTGCTCACACGAATCAGTACCGCACTCACTCTTTCTGGTAATGTTCTTCTCACTGCAAGTGGCAGCAAGTCTTGCAAAAGGACATGGTTGTCATGGCTCTTTAGCCCAGTTATCTTTTTCTCCTTAACATGCACATTACGGCGTATGTCAGATGCATAACCATTAGGAAACATGGCATTTTAAAATACTTTGCAAAATGTCCTCTGCTGATCAGATTCCATTGTGTAAGGTGCCGGAGGAAAAAAAACTTCATCATCATCAAGATCAATAGGTTGAAGATCCTTTCTAATATTGAGTGCTTGAAGGTCATATCGAGAATTAATATTATCCTTGGTTTTTCCATTGACTGCCAACAAAGTGTTAACTATGTTCTCACACACATTTTTTCTATGTGCATGATATCAAAGTTATGGTGCATCTTCAAATCCTTCCAATATGGTAGTTTAAACCAAATAGACTTTCTTTTCCAAATGATCAGCGGATCCCCTTTCTTGCGTTTCTTAGTTCTAGGCTTCTTCTTATAGGATCCTTCCCAAACTTGGTTTGCATATTTTCTGTCAGCTCTAAGATTTGCCTACCGAAAAGTGGAACGGGTGCTGTCCCATGTTCTATGTCACCAAATGTGTGTGTATCATACCTCAAGGGGTGATCTACACGTAAGAACCTACGATGCCCCATATAGCAAGTCTTGCTACCATTTTTTAGCCTAAGAGAACATAATTGAGAGTAGCATTCAGGGCAAGCTCCTTCTCCAGAGGAAGCACAGGCAACCAAAGACCCAAGACAAGGTTTATCCGTAATTGTGCATATTATGGCAGCATGCAACTGAAAATACTCTCCGGTTGAAGCAACATAGGTCCTAACACCATCAAGAAACATATCTACCATATCATCAACTAGTGGCTCAAGATAGACATCAATATCACTACCAGGAGAATTTCTACCAGGAATCAACAGTGATAGGATGAAATTTGATTGCTTCATAATCATCCAGGGTGGAAAGTTATAAGGAATCAATAATACTATAGCTGAGATTCATGGATCTAAATGGATTAAAACCATCGGCACATACTACAAGCTTAAGATTTCTGCTGTCTTTTGCAAAATCTTAATTTTTTTCATCAAAATCTTTCCAAAGGAGGGAATCTTTAGGATGCCTAATAAAGCCATCTTGTGTGCGCTCTTCTGGATGCCATCTTGTGAGAGCCGCAGTTCTGGAACACACAAACAACCTTTGAAGCCTCTTGTTTATTGGGAAGTAACGAAGAACCATCTTAGGAACCTTGTGGACACGTTTCCCATCTGCACTCTTCCTTTCAGATTTCCATCTTGAAGTGGCATGAATTGGCATTGGCATTGTTCTTCCAAAATAGAATGAAATCATTTTCACATGCATGGATATTAACATACCCAAGTCCTATGCATTTGACTAGTTTTTTAGCTTCATTGGAGTTTTGGGTATTGCGGACTGAGGGTAAGCATCTTTTAGTAGATCTAACAGCAGATCAAAACTTCTCTCAGACCACCCTCCAAGCAGTTTGGTGTGAAGAAGTCTCACTAGGAAACGAAGCTTTGAGAAATTCTTACAGCCTGGATATAGCTCTTGTCTAGAATCAGCTTCAAGTTTGTGGAGAGATTCTAGAAAAGAATCATCCTGATCTAAACCACAATCATCTTCAAGATCTCCCCATTTATCCAAACCAGCAGCAAGGTCTCTTAGCAAATCAGATATATCATCGCCCTCATCCCTATCGTCACCCTCATCTAGATTTGGAGGAATGGAAGAAGAAGCAACACGTTCTCCATGAAACATCCACTGTTTGTAGCCATCTACAAATCCCTCGCATACCAAGTGCTCACGGACTTCAGACTCTTCTCTCCAGTATGAGTTCACACAGTTTTTGCAAGGACATAAGATTTTATTCTCGACCGATGATTTATTAAATGCAAAGCCTAGGAATTTGGCGAGCCCTTGTAAGTACTTCTCTGTATGCCTACATGCAAGTGTACATGTGTAGTGTGTTATATATAGTTTCAGCATCTAACAAATTTAAAACATATATGCTGCGTTATACCTAGGCACATCCATCCAACTTCTATCCATGGTAGCTAGCTTCACACTTGGTCACTACAAATACACACTAAATCCCGAACAGATAATATCACAACCAGAGAATGCAAGGAATTACTTGAAGTACTATAAATACAGTGGCTCAGAAAATAAAGTAAGAATCATAGAACCAATTCAATGGTAGTACACATAGCAAAGGTTGATACCACCATAAATAAACAGACCAAAGATATGGTTGACTCACAAACTAGTGGAGGATGTCGTGACAAGCACGGAAGGGGATTACTGCGCCGCTGCTGGAAGTTGAGTCGTTGGTAGCAAGAATCCTAATAACTAACCAGATTACACACTACAAAAATCAGTGCCAAACATAAGGAGGTATCTCTACATATTCATGGCATCCACACACATCGAGGGCCTCTAGACTTGAGTGGGGCAGAGGAACTCACTTGAGTGGGTGCAGTAAGCACGTCGGTGGATGATCTCTTGAAGATGAGCTCCCACGGTGTAGCCTCCTGAAGGAAAAAATGCATAAGAGCCGAAGCCTAAGAAAAACCTTCAATTCATGTTCACACGCAACATTGGCTGGGCTATGCTAGGAACACACTAAAATAACAACTTCAATAAATCTTGGAGCCACATTTGTTATAAAATACCAATAAGATATTAAGGTCACCAATTTCCTAAATAATATCTGTTTGTTAGCCACTAACTCCTAATCTATCTACCATTTCAGTTATTCACATAATTTTTGAATCAAACAGCCAGACTAAAAGCACTCCATCAACTAATCATATACTAAAAGAAAAATAAACAGTGGACACTCCACACACTCCTTGTGCACTAAGGTGGTGTTTGGTTCAGGCAAATATGATGCTAGGTACAATCAAATACCACAAGCTGGTCACTAAGTACCAATAATTCTGCTACTCTTCTTCCTCTGCTCAATGGTACCAACAGTGGTTCTCTGTGCAACCTGCAACAAAAACAAAAGAGAGATGAAGTCAGGTCACATGTACAGAGAGATGAAAATCCACACTGTGTGAGGTCTCCCTGAGTTCAGATGCTAAACTTCCTTAAGAGTAAATACAAGAATCTAGCCCCGATGCTTATCTCACCAAGTTAGAGAAACCACTTCCTATGAAAGGTAAAACAGTAATGCCCTAGACTTATTCAATATACAGAATTTTGTTTTAGCCCATGATGTTGAATATAAAATCTCTTACGAGATCATGCTGAACAACTTGCTAGACTTAATGAGTGATCCCTGCTCATTGAACCTGTAACAATTCAGGCATAAACCATGTAAAATGCAGCTGTTCCTTCTTTTTTAATGTCAGGACAAACGTGTGTACTTACACAACTAACAGTAATGAAACATTGTTCTCAAATCATATGTACAGATCCAGTTCGGCCTTCACATGAAGCTGCAGAGTTAGTATCATCATTTCCTTAGAAGAACCTCAGTGTTGTCCCCGCCACATGCGTTCTTCGGAAGATCCCTGATGAGATTCTCGTTCCCCACTGCCGGAGCTCCAACATGCCTCTAGGAGAGAGAGAGAGAGAGAGAGAGAGAGAGAGAGAGAGAGAGAGAGAGAGAGAGAGAGAGAGAGAGAAGAGAGAGAGAGGAGCTGTACCTCAGACGCATGCTGCCTCGATACAAGTTGAAGCAGCCACTCGGACGGACGAGCATGGGGCGCCGGTGGACGGGCAGGACGGAACTGCGCGGGGCGCCGATGGACAGGCAGGACGGCGTGGGGCGGCACAGGGCGGCCAGGGAGGCACAGGACGGTGCGGGGCGGCGCAGGGCGGTCAGGACGGCACGGGGCGGCGTGGCAGAGGCATGACGGCGCGAGGCGGCGCAGCAGAGGTAGGACGGCGCGGGGCTGGCAGGACGGCGCAGGGCGGGCAGGACGGCGTAGCGGAGGTCGTGGGACGGCCTGGGGAACGACTGGCGGGAGGCGTGGGGCGGCGGTGGAATGGCTGGGATCTAGGGATTTGGCGGCAGTGGAATGGCTGGGATGCTAGGGATTTGGCCCTTCGTGGGGATTGAAGTGATTTAAAAAAACATTTCGCGGGCTGGGCCAGACTTCGCGCTAAAATTTGGTTGTTCGCGCGCGAGGCCCATTTAGCATCTGACTATTGATCGGGATTATTTGCCGACCGATGGTCTGTGGGCCATAAGGGAATTCCCGACCGACAGTTCGATGGTATATGTTTTATCATTCCCGACTGACGTCGTGTTACCGTAAAGAATTTTCCTGACCCACAATCTGTTAGAAACCTTCATGGCCAACTGTGGGTCGGCAATAGTGACTTTTTCCCAACACACAATGGTAGGGAATTCTGGTGCATGGTGTAGTGAGAACAAGGCATTCCCAGTCATCGTCCAGTAAATGTGTCTCAGGAGAACGTAAGGGAATTTGATGAGTTTCTTTGCCGGTGAATTACGTTTTCTTCAGGTAATTCCGATACTGCCACCATGCATTCTTGAAGATAAGCAGAGGTATTAGCACAGGTTACCTCATTCTGAGTTTCCAAATTGGTCCTTCTCTATGGAGTTGGGGTTCGCCGTGGTAGTACTGGCCCTATGGGCACTAGAGCTGCCTTACTAACTGCTCTTGTTTGGGAGCTCTGTGGTGGAGATGGTGCCGTGTCAACAAGAACTGGGTTACTATCTGCTGGGGTTGGGGTTTGATTGGGTGGAGTTGGTTCTCTGTCCATCGCAGTAGGGGTGCAATCTGGGAGAGTTTGGGTTACGTGTGGTAGGGCTGGTTCTCGTGCATGCATAACCGGGGTGCTATATCCACCAAGAGGTAGCACTATTTTATTTGAAGGTCGTGTTTTTAATCCACTAGATACTAGCATCACCCGCTGCAATTCAAATGGCTGATAAATAGGAAACATAGTTGAATATACAGACATTGTATGAGACAGATGCAATAGATAGTGTGGAAAAAAGAGGGCATGTAATAGTTGACATGTATATTTTTTAACTAAAACCGATAGCATGACATAATTTCACATATATGATGTCTATCTAAACAGGATAGCATAGCATAACATAATTCGAAGATATGATTAATAACTAAACAAGATCGCATGACATAATTCACCTACATGTTATCTAAGTAATCAGGATCACATCATTTAATTAACATATGTGATTAATTTTGTAAACAGAGGTCATTCGATATGATGTCTGAACGAAGAACATGGTGTTGAATATTGTGTATATGATGTCTAAACTATGCAATGCAAGACACCATATGCATGATATGAGCAGTATAACCATGCCAAGTTAGAGCATACACCTCGGTGGGGGATGATACATCTCCAACGTATCTATAATTTTTGATTGCTCCATGCTATATTATCTACTGTTTTGGTCTATATTGGGCCTTATTTTCCACTTTTATATTATTTTTGGGACTAACTTATTAACCAGAGGCCCAACTCAGAATTGCTGTTTGTTTTGCCTATTTCAGTGTTTTGGAGAAACAGAATATCAAATGGAGTCCAAACGGAATGAAACCTTCGTGAACGTGATTTTCTCATCAAATAAGACCCAGGAGACTTGGACCCTCCGTCAAGAAAGCCACGAGGCAGTCAGAAGTGTGGAGGGTGCGCCCCCCTAGGGCGCGCCCCCCTGCCTCATGTGCCCCTCGAAGCTCCACCAACGTACTCCTTCCTCCTATATATACCTACGTACCCCCAAACGATCAGACACGGAGCCAAAAACCTAATTCCACCGCCGCAACTTTCTGTATCCACGAGATCCCATCTTGGGGCCTGTTTCGGAGCTCCACCGGAGGGGGCATCCATCACGGAGGGCTTCTACATCATCATCATAGCCTCTCCGATGAAGTGTGAGTAGTTTACCTCAGACCTTCGGGTCCATAGTTAGTAGCTAGATGGCTTCTTCTGTCTTTTTGGATCTCAATACAATGTTCTCCCCCTCTCTCGTGGAGATCTATTTGATGTAATCTTCTTTTTGCGGTGTGCTTGTTGAGACCGATGAATTGTGGGTTTATGATCAAGTCTATCTATGAATAATATTTGAATCTTCTCTGAATTCTTTTATGTATGATTGGTTATCTTTGCAAGTCTCTTCGAATTATCAGATTGGTTTGGCCTACTAGATTGGTTTTTCTTGCAATGGGAGAAGTGCTTAGCTTTGGGTTCAATCTTGCGGTGTCCTTTCCCAGTGACAGAAGGGGTAGCATGGCACGTATTGTATTGTTGCCATCGAGGATAACAAGATGGGGTTTTTATCATATTGCATGAAACTATCCCTCTACATCATGTCATCTTGCTTAAGGCGTTACTCTGTAACTTAATACTCTAGATGCATGCTGGATAGCGGTCGATGAGTGGAGTAGTAGTAGTACATGTAGGCAGGAGTCGGTCTACTTGTCTCGGACGTGATGCCTATATACATGATCATACCTAGATATTCTCATAACTATGCTCAATTCTATCAATTGCTCAACAGTAATTTGTTCACCCACCGTAGAATACTTATGCTCTTGAGAGAAGCCACTAGTGAAACCTATGGCCCCTGGGTCTGTTCTCATCATATCAATATCCATCACTTTATTATTGCTTTGCTTTTTTTACTTTGTCTTTTACTTTTCACTTTGCATCTCTATACCAAAAATACCAAAAATATTATCTATCATCTCTATCAGATCTCACTCCCGTAAGTGACCGTGAAGGGATTGGCAACCCCTAATCGTGTTGGTTGCGTTGAGCTATTGTTTTTGTGTAGGTACAAGGGACTTGCGTGTAGCCTCCTACTGGATTGATACCTTGGTTCTCAAAAACTAAGGGAAATACTTACGCTACTTTGCTGCATCATCCTCTCCTCTTCGGGGAAATCCAACGCGGTGCTCAAGAGGTAGCAAGAAGAATTTCTGGCGCCGTTGCCGGGGAGTCTACGCAAAAGTCAACATACCAAGTACCCATCACAATCCCTATCTCTCGCATTACATTTATTTGCCTTTTGCCTCTCATTTTCCTCTCCCCCACTTCACCTTTGCCATTTTATTCGCCCTCTCTTTTCTGTTTGCCTTTTTCTCACTTGCCTTATCATCATGGCTAGTCTCATATCTTCTCCGTTATCTCCCGAGAATGAAGTCTTAAATTTTAAACAAAGGGAGGGAGAAAATCTGAAAGACGCTTGGTATAGAATTTGCAATGCTCAAAAGAGATCTACCAGGAAGCAATCTACTTCATTTCTTCTTTGCAATTTATATCTAGGTGCTAGTCCTTGGTATAGATATATCCTTGATACCATTACCGGGGGGAATTTCTTGGTAGCCATACTTTTGATTCTTATAATGCTATGATAGATTTATTTGGCTCGCCACCTCTTTTTGTTAATGGAACTATGGAGCATGTTATGCAAAGGCTTGAAATTATTGAAAATAAAGTTGCTACCATTGAATCAATTGAAAATCTAAATAAAAAGATCCACAATCAAATTACCCAATATGGATCTAAGGTAGGAATGACTTTGAAAAATATTAAGGAAAAGGAACCCATGGTTAATGAGAAAATAAATCTAGATTCCACTAGAATTGATAAACTTAAGGGTATCATTACCAACTTGGGAACTTCTTTTTCTTCCGTTAAAAACACTCCAAGTCCGCCTACTAAAAATACTAAGCTTATCTATGTTCCTAAGAATAAGGGTGAATCATCTAGTAAGGAAACTGCTGATCTTAAATCTTTAAGTATTCATCCCAACCTTTTTGCTATCATTAAGGAACCATTTGCTACAAATGAATTTTTCGATCTTGTGCCTAAAAGTTTGATAATTACTAGAAAGAAAGAAATTCCAAAGGAAGGTAGATGCATGATTGAAGAATTGCCTACCAAAGATGGCAATACCTAGATCTATCCTTGCTTTTATGCCTAGCTAGGGGCGTTAAACGACAACGCTTGATGGGAGGCAACCCAATTTTATTTTTGTTTTTTTGTTTTTTCTTCTGTTTAGGAATAAATAATCCATCTACCTTCTATTTAGGTGGTTTTATGTTTTAATTAGTGTTTGTGCCAAGTTAGACCTATAGGATCTTCTTGGATGATAGTTATTTAATCTTGCTGTAATTTCCAGAAACTTTGCGCTCAGTGCCCGAATTTTCGAAAATCACCAAAACGTGATAAAATACTGATTCCAATTGCTTATGATCAATAAACAAATTGTCTAGGTCTTCCTATTTTGGTAGATTTTGTGGAGTTCCAGAAGTTTGCGCTAGTTACAGATTACTACAGACTATTCTGTTTTTGACAGATTCTGTTTTTCGTGTGTTGTTTGCTTATTTTGATTAATCTATGGCTAGTAATATAGTTTATAATCCATAGAGAAGTTGGAATACAGTAGGTTTAACACCAATATAAAAAAAGAATGAGTTCATTACAGTACCTTGAATTGGTCTTTTGTTTTCTTTCGCTAACAGGGCTCACGAGATTTCTGTTGAGTTTTGTGTTGTGAAGTTTTCAAGTTTTGGGTGAAATCTTTTGATGGATTATGGAACAAGGAGTGGCAAGAGCCTAAGCTTGGGGATTCCCATGTCACACCCAAGATAATCCAAGGAAACCAAAAATTCAAAGCTTGGGGATGCCCCGGAAGGCATCCCCTCTTTCGTCTACTTCCATCGGTAATTTTACTTGGAGCTATATTTTTATTCACCACATGATATGTGTTTTGCATGAAGCGTCTTGTGTTATTTGTTTCTTTGTTTGTTAGTGTTCCACATTCATCCTTGATGTACACACCTTTTGAGAGAGCCATACACAATTTGGAATTTGATAGAATACTCTATGTGCTTCACTTATATCTTTTGAGCTTTATAGTTTTGATCTGTGTGCTTCACTTATACCTTTTGAGCTTTATAGTTTTTCTCTATGTGCTTCACTTATATCTTTTAAGATTTATAGTTTTTCTCTAGTGCTTCACTTATATCTTTTAGAGCACGGTGGTGGATTTGTTTTATAGAAACTATTGATCTCTCATGCTTCACTTAGATTATTTTGAGAGTCTTTAATAGCATGGTAATTTGCTTAATAATAATATGCTTGGTATTCAAGATTTGAAAAACTTTCTTTTGAGTGTGTTGAATACTAAGAAAAGATTGATGCTTGATAATAGTTTTGAGATATGAAGATGGTGATATTAGAGTCATGCTAGTTGAGTAGTTGTGAAATTGATAAATACTTGTGTTAAAGTTTGTGATTCCCGTAGCATGCACGTATGGTGAACCGTTATGTGATGAAGTCGGAGCATGATTTATTTATTGATTGTCTTCCTTATGAGTGGCAGTCGGGGTCGAGCGATGGTCTTTTCCTACCAATCTATCCCCCTAGGAGCATGCGCATAATACTTTGCTTTGATAACTTCTAGATTTTTGCAATAAGTATATGAGTTCTTTAGGACTAATGTTGAGTCCATGGATTATACGCACTTTCTTCCTTCCACCATTGCTAGCCTCTCTAATACCATGCACCTTTTGCCGGTATCATACACCCACCATATACCTTCCTCAAAACAGCCACCATACCTACCTATCATGGCATTTCCATAGCCATTCTGAGATATATTGCCATGCAACTTTCCACCGTTCCATTTATTATGACACGCTCCATCATTGTCATATTGCTAGCATGATCATGTAGTGGACATCGTATTTGTGGCAAAGCCACCGTTCATAATTCTTTCATACATGTCACTCTTGATTCATTGCGTATCCCGGTACACCGCCGGAGGCATTCATATAGAGTCATATTTTGTTCTAAGTATTGAGTTGTAATTGTTGAGTTGTAAGAAAAATAAAAAAGTGTGATGATCATCATTTTTAGGGCATTGTCACAAGTGAGGAAAGGATGATGGAGACTATGATTCCCCCACAAGTCGGGATGAGACTCCGGACGAAAAAAAGAGGCCATAAAAAAAGAAGAATAGGCCCAAATAAAAAAATGAGAGAAAAAGAGAGAAGGGACAATGTTACTATCCTTTCACCACACTTGTGCTTCAAAGTAGCACCATTATCTTCATGATAGAGAGTCTCTCATTTTGTCACATTCATATACTAGTGGGAATTTTTCATTATAGAACTTGGCTTGTATATTCCAATGATGGGCTTCCTCAAAATGCCCTAGGTCTTCGTGAGCAAGCGAGTTGGATGCACACCCACTTAGTTTCTTTTGTTGAGCTTTCTTATACATATAGCTTTAGTGCATCCGTTGCATGGCAATCCCTACTCACTCACATTGATATCTATTGATGGGCATCTCCATAGCCCGTTGATACGCCTAGTTGACGTGAGACTATCTCCTTCTTTTTGTCTTCTCCACAACCACCATATCCAACTGCAATTTTTATTAAAGTGAGAAAGGGAATAGTAACAATGTCTCAAGGGCTTGAGGTAAGCCCAAAAAAAGAAAGAAAGAAAGAAAGAAAACAAAGAAAAAGAAAGTAAGAAAGAAAGAAATAAACAAACTAAACTGCTCCTATAATTATAGGATCGACTCTAACCAAGCTGAAAATTGTGGCATAAACTTATTCTTCATCCTGAATTTCAATAGCTTGATCTCTGCCAAGTAGATTCGTTTCCAACCCTGAAAAGAAGGATTAATATGTTCAAAGATCTTGTTGTTCCTGGAAATCCAAATAGCCCAAGACCCTAGTATAATAATCTCCATGAAGAAAGGAAGCTGTAGTTTGTACTTAAGGTCTTGAAAAGCTTCTAATACTGACAGGTTGGTTGTTCTGGTTGGGTAGATGTAATCCCAACATTGTGAGGCAAAAGGGCAGCTCCAAAAAAGATGATGCAAGGTCTCCTCCCGTTGGCAATTTCTAACAGCACAATTTTAATCCTCCAGCTCAAAATTCTTTCTTCTTAGGAGATTCCTTGTGTTAAATCTGTCATGCAACAATTGCCAGAAAAAAAATTGTGTTTAGGTTGACATGAGCTCTGCCATATCCAACTGAAGTGGGGTGGAGTCATCTTATGTCCAATTAATATTTTGTAAGCTTTGATTGAGGAGTAGAATTCATTGCCACAGATGTAGCTCCATGTATCCCTCAATTGCAAATGCTCTGAACTTGTCGGGGGAAATCTGCCTCCACGAACACCTATGGGGACCGAGCCCCTTTCTGGTTCGGCAGGGGGCGGAGGTCGCACGAAGAGCGGATCGAGGCGACGCACACAAGGGGTTTACCCAGCTTCGGGCCGCACGGATGCGTAAAACCCTACTGCTGCTTTGTGGTGTGTATTATGTTCTTGCTCGGGAGCGCTGAGTGCTACAGTACACTCAGGCAACTAATCGGGCCGAGCGTGACTGGCCTTCTTCCTCTCTCTCTCTACGTTGCGCATGGGGCCTCCTTTTATATGCGCAAGGGGTTACCCACAGGTGGCAACGTAGGCGGGGGTAAAACTGGAAAACACTGTGTTGGGTACAGCTGTTTGCACAGTGCTATCATACCTAACTCTGACGGCAGGGGACAAGGGCATTAAATGCCCGTCTAGGTCGCCCAAACAGTGTAGAAAAGGGACCGTCGGGGGCGCCACCGTTTGCCACGACGGCTATCCTGTCAGCGTTGCTTCGCCACCGCATGCCCCTGGCTGCGCAGCCTCTCGCCACGTACGCCTGGAATGGCCCCAGAGCGACACGTGGGTGGATGAGCTGGAACGCAGGCGCGGGGTGGTGACTTGCCGCGGCAAGCACCTTGCCGCGGTTGATGCCTTGTCGCGCCCGGGAGCTTGTCGCTCACCGGTCCTTGCGGGGACGCGTGGCGCGTCGCAGCAAGTCTCTTGTTGTGCCCTGGCCGGCCTTCCCGGCAAGCTCCTCTTGCCGGGGCCTTGTGCTTCGAGCGGCCGTCCCGGCAAGCTCCTCTTGCCGGGGCCTTGCTATCTTCGGGTGGCCTTCCCGGCAAGCTCCTCCTGCCGGGGCCTTGGCTCAAATACTTTGTTCTTGGATGGCCCAAGAAAGGGACCACGGAGAGTTTTGGCGATCACCTGGCAAGCCTTGCCGCGGGGTACTACGACTGCCCGTGCACAAGTTCGGGGTACTAAGGTACCCCTACTTTAGTACACCGACAGGAGCCCCCGGGCCTGGGCCATACACGGTGCCGAGCGCTGTTGGGCCAGGCCCAAAACAGTGCACGGGCACGCGCGGCCTGGGTCACGCTGCATCTTTTTCTGCATCCACCACGCCCTCCCCGAACGGCACGCGTCGAACGCGGCATCGTGGGGAGAGGCGTGCGTGATGTGGGAGGCGTGCGCGGGGCTGAGCCCCGCAGGCATGTGTCACGTCGCAATAAAGGGGGACGGTTCGCGCCATCTCCATAAGTGGAGGGAGGCGTGGAGGCGTGGCTCGTTTGCTGGACGGGGCCGAGGCACGGTTTCCGAGGCGTCCGCTCCCCACGATCACGGGGTGGGGGGAGGTCGCCTCATCCGTCGCCTCGGTCCTGCACGCCAGCCACGCGGCTTCCATGCACCTGGAGTTGCGGACGGTGGAGGCAGGAAACCGGGCCCTCGCTGGTCGAGGCAGCAGGCCGGTCCCAGTCGCCTGCCCTTCCTGCGTCTTGATTGGCTGAGCGGGGCGGCCGAGCCCCCACCCTGCTCCTTTATAAAGAGCAAGAGGGGGCGATGGAAATCCACACTCCTTCATCTTTTCTTCCCTTCAGCTTCTGATCCCCTCTCTCCATTCGCCATGGAGAAAGGGAACCCTGGTCCTTCATTGGTGGCGGCGAGGGTCGCCGCTAGGCAACGCGCCCCTCCTCCCCTTGCACCCGTGGTGGCAGAACCAGCCGTAAGGGGAAGGGGGAGGGGGCGAGGTCGTGGACGAGGCTGAGGCGCTCGGGGACGAGGCGGACGGGGCGGCGCGCCGGCCTCGCCTCCGCCAGCGGCTCCTCTCCTCACGGCGGTCCACATCGGGGATGATCCTTGCGAGTTCTTCGTCAGGCTGCGTCGGGCGCCTCGCCGTCGCCTCCGTCTCCCGGCTCCCTTCGCAAGCGTGATGGAGATGGAACAACCTGAGACGCTAAGACTGCGCATGAGGGGCTGCGGGATCAGCGGCACGCGGGTCCATGTTGAGTCCCTAGCCCCCGGCGTGATGTATCTTGGTCGAGGGTGGAAGACGTTCGCCCGTATCCACAGCTTGACGGAGGGGTTCACCCTCAATTTTAAGTTGATGGAGGGCGATCTCCTCTCCGTCAAGGTCTTCGGGTGCTACGGGACCTGGGCCCGGTGCTGCGTGGATAGCTCCTCCGACAGCGAAGGCTCCTCCTCGAGCGAGAGCGACGAGGAGGGGAGCGACAGCGACGACGAGGGTAGCGGTCGTCGGGATGACGGGTCCGACTAGGCGCCGGTCGCGGCTCCGTGTGGCACCGGCGACCCCATCATCTGTGTCGCCGGCTCCTTGAGCTTCTCGGGGTCGTCTCCTTGGCGGTTGACGTAGGGAGGCTATGGAAGAGGAAGAGGGCGGGCGGCAAGGCCGTCAACTCGGAGTACGGGGGCACGGCGCCCTCGACAGCGTGCTGATGTCCTGCCGCCTCGTCGAGCCCTGCTTCCGGCGCCGCCGTCACTGTCCAGCTTTCAGATGGCCCCCGGGGTGTTCTCTTGGTGTCTTCTGCCACCCGTAGCTCGCCTAGGCGCCCCTTTTGCCCTTCTCGCCTCCTTGTCCTACCTCCTGAGGAGAGAGACAAGAAAGGGATTACGGGCACCTTATATCTTTTTAACTTGTAAGCCCTCAGGCTTTAGTTGCATTTAAAGCTTGTAATCCCATCTCTCATGTTTTTCATTCTCTCTGAACTGTACCTGAGCGGAATGTTTTTTTAATGAAAAGGGGATGTTTGCGGGGCCATTTGTCCCGCGGGTAAAACCCACGCCAAGGAGCGAATCCTTCATATCGTTAAGATAGACACTTCTTTGCCCGGCAACAGGCCCTGCCGTCTTCCCGCGCCACTCGACCTTTCTCACGCCTTTGGCGGAGGTAGGGATGAGGCGGGTTCAGGCTCCTCATTCCGTCCCTTTGCCGCCGCGGCTACCACCAAAACTGGCCCCAGGAATGCGCTCTGGGGCCCAGAGTTAAGGGAGCAAGGTAGCTCTTTAGGAAGAAACAAGGTTTTCGCATTCCTCAGTCCATAAGAGAATGCATGACAAGGGATGAAAAACTTATCTAGGATTGCAGCCCCCGGCAACTTTGGCTTGCCGCGGGCGAATCTTTGTACTTGCAGCCCCCGGCAACACTGGTTTGCCGGGGACCAGATGCTGGTCCGCCCTTCTTCTCTTCTTCGTCCTTAAGCGGTCTGGCCAGGATATGCAAAACCCTGCGAACCAAGGGAAACGATAGAACAGGAAAAAGGGACGCGGATCCGACCTCTAAGCTAGGGGTTAGCAGCTGTTAGGCACTATCAACCCTAACCAAGGACGAGACTCGACTCAACATGTATGCTAAAACTTAGGGCGCCAGCGCTTCATTTACTGCTGCTCAGGGTCTGCGCCTGGCTTTGTACAAAGGATTACATGCAACAGCGGCAAGACTTGTACAAAAGGGTGGTTGCCGGACGGGGTCCGACAACCGCGCCTTACGGGTAAAACTGACGAAGATGCTCAATATTCCAGGAGTTGCTCACCGGAGTGCCATCTTCGGTCTCAAGGCGGACAGCGTCGGGCCTCGTGACTCGTCTCACCCGGTAAGGGCCTTCCCACTTCGGCGTCAACTTGTTGTGATTCTTGGCGGACGGAGCGCACCGAAGAACAAGGTCGCATTCCTCGAAGCTTCTGGCTTTAACTTTGCGGCTATGGTAGCGACGCAAAGCTTGCTGGGAGCGAGCGGCTCGCACAACAGCCTGAAGACGATCTTCCTCAAGGAGCAGCGCGTCATCTTCACGCAGCCGCTCTTGCTCAAGCTCATCATAAGCGAGCACTCGAGGTGACCCGTATACGAGTTCCGTGGGGGTAACTGCTTCCGCTCCATAGACTAGAGCAAATGTTGTCTGGCCAGTGGCTCGATTTAGCGTCGTTCTGATCGACCAAAGAGCCACCGGCAGCTCCTCGATCCAGTTTCTTCCGCACTTGTGCAGCCTGTCGAAAGTTCTGGTCTTGAGCCCGCGCAGCACTTCGGCATTGGCCCTCTCCACTTGACCGTTGCTTCTGGGATGAGCAACAGAAGCGAAGCAGACCTTGGCGCCGAGATCTTGGACGTATTGCATGAAGGCGCGGCTCGTGAATTGCGTACCGTTGTCGGTGATGATCCTGTTGGGGATCCCGAAGCGGCAAACAATCGGCCTGAAGAACTTGACTGCTGACTGTGCTGTCACCTTCCTCACTGGTTCCACTTCCGGCCACTTTGTGAACTTGTCGATTGCGACGTACAAGTACTCAAAGCCCCCGACAGCTCGGGGGAAGGGGCCGAGGATGTCGAGCCCCCAGACCGAAAATGGCCAGGATAAAGGGATCGTCTGGAGAGCTTGAGCTGGCTGGTGTATCTGCTTGGAATGGAACTGGCACGCTTCACACTTGGTTACTTGTGCAGTTGCATCCTGGAGAGCTGTCGGCCAGAAGAAACCTTGCCGGTACGCTTTGCCGGCAAGTGCTCTTGCGCCAATGTGGTGACCACATATGCCTCCATGTATCTCTGCCAACAGCTTTTGTCCGTCTTCCCGGGGAATACACTTCAATTTCACACCGTTGCGCCCTCTTCTGTACAGTGTGTTGTCGACGAACTGGTACATACTTGAGCGCCGGGCTACTCTTTCCGCTTCTTCTTGTTCTTCGGGAAGTTCTCCGTTCTGGAGGAAACAGACAATCTGCTGCGCCCATGCTGGAGCCTGTGGCTCGACAACAAGGACTGAAGGCGCATCTGCTGCTGCGGGAACGTCCGCTTCTATGGCGAGGATCTGGGGCTCAGCCGGAGCTTGATGTTCCCCGGCAAGCTTGCCGGAGCAAAACTTGTCGGGAGCGCCTGCTTCTACGGAACAAACCCTGGGGTTTGCCGGAGCAGACTGCTCCTCAGCACTCTTGGCGTCGATCTTGGGGACCTTCTTGGCGGCAGCTCCGGGGAGCTCTGCCGGAAGATAGTCGCCGGAGACCAACTTCCTCTTCTTGCTCTGTCCGGTTGATGGTGTTACGGATGGCTGAGTCAGCTTGAGCACAAAGGTTCCTGGCTCCACAAGTAACTTAAGTGTCGCGCACTTTGACAGGCCATTAGCGATGTCGTTCTTAGCTCTTGGAATGTGTTCCATTTGCAGGCCGTCAAAGTGCTCTTCTAGCTTCCTCACTTCATCAATGTACGCTTCCATCAACGGACCCTGGTAATCTTTGTTCACTTGGCGGACGACAAGCTGCGAGTCACCCCTGACAATGAGCTTCTTGATCCCAAGTCCTGCCGCGATCCTGAGACCGGCAAGCAAACCTTCATACTCTGCAGTATTGTTGGTTGCTTGCTCCTTGGGGAAGTGCATCTGGACTATGTACTTGAGATGCTCTCCGGTGGGCGCGATAAGCAACGCGCCAGCACCGGCGCCTTGCAGCGAGAAGGCACCATCAAAATACATCAGCCACTCTTTGCTTGCTTCTTTGACGGGGATGCTCGTCTCTGGGATTTCTTCGTCTGGTGTCGGTGTCCACTCCGCTATGAACTCCGCCAATGCTCTGCTTTGCATAGTCGAAGTGCTCTCGAACTTGAGACCGAAGCTTGACAGTTCCAGTGCCCACTCGACAATCCTGCCTATTGCTTCTGGATTCTGCAGTATCCTCTTTAGCGGAAAGCGGGTGACAACTGTAATCTCATGTGCTTGGAAGTAATGGCGCAGCTTTCTCGAGGCCATGAGAAGGCCTAAAAGTAATTTCTGCACACCAGAGTACCTTGACCTAGCCCCCTGCAGAAGGGAGCTGACAAAGTAAACTGGGCGCTGCACCATTCTCTTCTTCTGCACCTCCACTCGCTCCTGTGCAGATCCATCCTTGTCGGGGCCAGAGCTTGTCGGGGAAGCCCCCTGCTTGTCGCTGGACGTGCTTGCCGCGGTTGCTAGCTCATCATCTGCCTCCCTCTCCGCTACTAACGCAGCACTAACCACTTGATTGGTTGCCGCCAGGTACAGCAGCAACTTCTCTTGTGGTTTAGGCGCGACAAGTATTGGAGCGGAGGACAGGTATTTCTTCAAGTCCTGCAGCGCAGCCTCCGCTTCCGGAGTCCATTTCACTGGACCCACCTTTTTCAAAACTTTGAAAAATGGCAGGGCGCATTCTGCAGACTTGGAAATAAACCTGCTGAGAGCCGCGACGCAGCCGGCAAGCCTTCGTACATCCTTGACGCGTGTTGGTGCTTCAATCTGCTCGATGGCCTTGATTTTGTCTGGATTGGCTTCGATTCCTCGCTGAGACACGAAGAACCCGAGAAGCTTGCCGGAAGGGACTCCAAACACGCACTTCTCGGGGTTGAGCTTGAGGCTGATCTTGCGCAGGTTCGTAAAGGTCTCTTCTAAATCTTGAATCACGGTTGCCCTGTTCCTGCTTTTGACCACTATATCATCCATGTAGGCTTCCACATTTCTGTGGATTTGCGGCTCAAAAGCGGTATGGACAACCCTCGCAAACGTCGAACCAGCATTCTTCAAACCGAAAGGCATCCGTACGAAACAGTACGTGCCACATGGAGTGATGAATGCGGTCTTTTCCTCATCTTCTTCAGCCATGAAGATCTGATGGTATCCTGAGTATGCGTCAAGAAATGAAAGCAGGTCACATCCGGCCGTGGAGTCGACAATCTGGTCGATGCGCGGCAAGGGAAAGGGATCTTTGGGACAAGCTTTGTTAACATCAGTAAAGTCGATGCAAAGCCTCCATTTCCCATTTGCTTTGCGCACGACAACAGGATTGGCCAACCACGTCGGATGGAGCACACGTCTGACAAGGCCTGCCGCTTCCCACTTCTTGATCTCTTCTGCGATGAACTCTTGGCGCTCCAATGCTTGCTTCCTGACTTTCTGCTTGACGGGCCGCGCATGAGGACAGACGGCGAGGTGGTGCTCAATCACTTTCCTGGGAACGCCGGGGATGTCATATGGTTGCCAGGCAAACACATCGACATTCGCCCGCAGGAAAGCAACGAGCGCGCTTTCCTATTTGGGGTCGAGAGTGGCACTGATGGTGAAGGTACCACCAGTGCCGTCCTCCTTGGCGGACACCTTCTTGGTCGTTGGCGGGGCTTCCATTGACTTCTTACTCTTGCCGGTGGAGCTCGATGGCGCGTCCTCGACGGTAGCGCAGCACTCCAAAGAGGTGCGCTTGCTGGAGTGGGCACCAGAGCACTTGCCGGGCTTGGTCTTCTTCTTCCCTCCGGGAGCTTCAGCGGCAAGTGGCTTGTGATCCGTTGTGGCTGCTGCTTCCCGGTAGATCTTGTCGGCACAGATAAGGGCATCCTTCTTGTCGCCAGGGACAGAGATGACGCTTATCGGGCCTGGCATCTTGAGCATGTTGTATGCGTAGTGAGAGGCCGCCATGAACTTGGCGAGTGCTGGACGGCCGAGAATTCCATTGTAGGGCAATGGAAAATCGGCAACGTCAAAAGTGATCTTCTCTGTCCTGAAGTTCAGCTCGCTGCCAAATGTCACTGGCAACGTTATCTTCCCCTTCGGCTTGCTCCTTCCCGAGTTGATTCCTTGGAACGTGCCGGTCTCTTCGAGCTCGCTGTCGGGGACTTGGAGTTTCTAGAGCACAGCGGAGGAGATCAGGTTCAAGCCGGCCCCGCTGTCGACTAGCATCTTAGTGACCTTGAGGTTGCGGACTGTTGGTGAGACCAACATTGGCAAGCACCCGATCGCAGTTGTGCGGTCAGGGTGGTCCTCAATATCGAAGATGATAGGCGTGCTGGACCATTTCAGAGGCTTGCGTGACTCGACGGGTGGTTCCGCTGCATTGACTTCCCGCGCCCACTGCTTGAGCTGGCAGCGAGAAGTATGCAGAGAAGCACCGCCGTCTACGCACAAGACCTCTGTGGCTTTCTGAAACTCCTGCTCACTGGTCTCGACATCATCCATGTCTTCGTCTTCGTCGTCGTCTTCGTCCTTGTCGCGGCCGCGGGGAGGTCTGTTTGCATGCCGCTGCTTGTCCTTGTTGCGGCGTCCTCCCTGGCCGGGGCGCTTCGTGCCGGATCCTCCGCCACCTCCCCGGGCTTTCTCCTTGTCGCGTCGCTCGTACTCGGCCTTCTGCAGCTCGACGAGCTGCTCGACCTGCTTGCAGCTCTGGAGGTCATGGCCCTTGGTGCGGTGGATCTTGCAGTACTGTTTGTTGGTGTCGTCCCGCTTGTCGGCGACCGCCACAGCCTGGCAGTTGGTGCATCCGGCAACCTCCTTGCCGGAGCTACTAGCCTGGGCCTTCTTGGCGGCGCCTTCATCGCCGGACTGCTCAACAACCAGTACTTCTTGGCTCTTCTTCTTCCTGTTGCTCCGCCGCCGGTTCTTCCTTGCCGGGGCGGTATCCTCACTGTCAGATTCTCCTGCTCCAGTGTTCTCTTCGGGGAGTTTCCTCCCTTCCTCATCACGTGCACACTTGTCGGCCAGGGCATATAGCTCGCTGACGTCTTTGATCTTGCACATCGCCATCTCCTCCCGCATCCTGCGGTTACGCATGTTCTGATGGAACGCGCTGATGACCGCGGCAGGGTGGACGTCTGGGATGTTGTAGTGTACGCGGCTGAATCTCCGGATGAACTTACGCAAGGGTTCCCCTTCCTTCTGGACGAGCAGATGAAGGTCGCTTGCTTGGCCATGGGGTTTGTGGCCGCCTGTAAAGGCGCCAACAAACTGATGGCACAAGTCTGTCCAGGAGGTTATGGAGTTGTCCGGCAAGTGCATGAGCCAGGATCTAACGTTGGATTTGAGTATCAGCGAGAAGTAGTTGGCAAGGATCTTGTTGTCTCGCCCTCCAGCAGCCTGCACCGCAATGGTGTAGATGCTGAGGAACTCCGACGGATGCGACTTGCCGTCGTACTTCTCTGGTACGTCTGGCTTGAAATTCTTCGTGCTGGGCCACTGGACTTGCCGCAGCTCACGGGTGAACGCGGGGCAGCCTACCGCGTACGGCAGGTCGCCTGGTCCCACCGGCGCATGCATGTCGACAGAGGGCTCAGCGCGCTGGTCTGATTGACGCCGCGCTTCTCTTTGATGCTCGATGCGAGTACGAGCGTCCTCTTGCTTTCGTTCGTGAAGAACTTGGCGTTGATCGCGGCGAGTTCGCGGATTTGACGACGCGGTGGAGTCGTTGTCGTGATGGTTCCGGCGAGTCGGCGATCTTGGCCTTTGAGGCGGGGAATGCATGGTGGTCGCACCCCCACCGGTCTTGGCGCCATCGGTTCTCGCCTGGCCGACCTGCCGCGGCTGCGATGCACTGTGTTGCCGCGGGGTGTCGCCGTTAGCGAAGCCGATGAGACTCTGTATCGTGGCCCTCCAGTCGTCGAGCTTGTCCGCCGTTGGAGGGTAGTCTAGGAGCAGTTGAGCTCGTGCTAGAGCTTCTGCTGGAGTGGCGGGCAGCGGTGGCGAACGGCGTGTGGAGCGGGATGTGCTCGAACTTCTAACTATGTTAGAAGGAGCAGCACCCGGTCTAGGCAGTCGTGCCACGCTCGCGCCAGCACGTTGGTGTGTATGCTGGCCTTGAGCACCCTGGGATCCGCCAGCTCGATGTGGGTCCAGCGAGCGTATGGTACCGTGAGTGCCAAGACGCTGCTGGTCCCGTGCCTCCTGAGAGGGGCGCGGTGCATGTCCGGACGCCGTGGCACCATGAGCTAGCTCGACGACGTCCATCCCGCCGCCGGTGCCGTCCTCACCACCCGTTTGCTCCAGGGGCGGTGGGTTTGACGCGGACGGACCAGCCACCTCCGGAGCCTTCTTCTTCGGTGGCATGTCGATGAAGATGATGGGGATCTAGCCTGTGCGGACGCCGGATCAGGTTCACACAACCTCGACGCCCCCTACCTGGCGCGCTAAAGATGTCGGGGGAAATCTGCCTCCACGAACACCAATGGGGACCGAGCCCCTTTCTGGTTCGGCGGGGGGCGGAGGTCACGCGAAGAGCGGATCGAGGCGACGCACACAAGGGGTTTACCCAGCTTTGGGCCGCACGGATGCGTAAAACCCTACTGCTGCTTTTTGGTGTGTATTATGTTCTTGCTCAGGAGCGCTGAGTGCTACAGTACACCCAGGCAACTAACCGGGCCGAGCGTGAGTGGCCTTCTTCCTCTCCCTCTACGTTGCGCATGGGGCCTCCTTTTATATGCGCAAGGGGTTACCCACAGGTGGCAATGTAGGCGGGGGTAAAACTGGAAAACGCTGTGTTGGGTACAGCTGTTTGCACAGTGCTATCATACCTAACTCTGACGGCAGGGGACAAGGGCATTAAATGCCCGTCTAGGTCGCCCAAACAGTGCAGAAAAGGGACCGTCAGGGGCGCCACCATTTGCCACGACGGCTATCCTGTCAGCGTTGCTTCGCCACCGCATGCCCCTGGCTGCGCAGCCTCTCGCCACGTACGCCTGGAATGGCCCGAGAGCGACACGTGGGTGGATGAGCTGGAACGCAGGCCCGGGGTGGTGACTTGCCGCGGCAAGCGCCATGCCGCGGTTGATGCCTTGTCGCGGCCGGGAGCTTGTCGCTCACCAGTCCTTGCCGGGACGCATGGCGCTTCGCAGCAAGTCTCTTGTCGTGCCCTGGTCGGCCTTCCCGGCAAGCTCCTCTTGCCTGGGCCTTGTGCTTCGAGCGGCCGTCCCGGCAAGCTCCTCCTGCCGGGGCCTTGCTCTCTTCGGGTGGCCTTGCCGGCAAGCTCCTCCTGCTGGGGCCTTGGCTCAAATACTTTGTTCTTGGATGGCCCAAGAAAGGGACCACGGAGAGTTTTGGCGATCACCTGGCCAGCCTTGCCGCGGGGTGCTACGACTGCCCGTGCACAAGTTCGGGGTACTAAGGTACCCCTACTTTAGTATACCAATAGAACTTAGAGATATGCAGATATTTTCCATTTCAATAAATTCCTCGTATGCTTGTGTGGTCAGTGGAAGGTGGAATAAATCCTGGAGATATTCAGTATGGATAACTTGATGGACAGTAATAAATGTATTTCTAGCAAAAGTAATGAGGTGGTGAAATTTGTGTTTCATGACAAATTCATGCCAACAGTCATCCCAAAACAGAGCACTTTGTCCATCTCCAACGTTACATCTAGCAATTGCTTCGAATTCATCAATAAGGGATAGCTTTCTTTGGCCATGTTATTTTGAGAAGACGTGATTGCTTTATTAGTGTGCTTGAAGTATTATTGTTTTTATGTCAATATTAAACTTTTGTTTTGAATCTTATGGATCTGAATATTCTTGCCACAATAAAGAAAATTACATGGATAAGTATGTTAGGTAGCATTCCACATAAGAAAACTGTTTTTATCATTTACCTACACAAGGACAAGAAGGAATTAAGCTTGGGGATGCCTGATACGTCTCCAATGTATCTATAATTTTTGATTGCTCCATGCTATATTATCTACTGTTTATGACTATATTGGGCTTTATTTTCCACTTTTATATTATTTTTGGGACTAACCTATTAACCGGAGGCCCAGCCCAGAATTGCTAGTTTTTGCCTATTTCAGTGTTTTGGAGAAACAGAATATCAAACGGAGTCCCCCCCTAGGGCGAGGTGGTCACGAGGGTCGAGGGCGCGCCCCCTGCCTCGTGGGCCCCTCGAAGCTCCACCGACGTACTCTTTCCTCCTATATATACTTACGTACCCCCAAACGATCAGATACGGAGCCAAAAACCTAATTCCACCGCCGCAACTTTCTGCATCCACGAGATCCCATCTTGGGGCCGGTTCTGGAGCTCCCCCGGAGAGGGCATCCATCATGGAGGGCTTCTACATCATCATCATAGCCTCTCCGATGAAGTCTGAGTAGTTTACCTCAGACCTTAGGGTCCATAGTTAGTAGCTAGATGGCTTCTCCTCTCTTTTTGGATATCAATACAATGTTTTCCCCCTCTCTCGTGGAGATCTATTCAATGTAATCTTCCTTGTGCGGTGTGTTTATTGAGACCGATGAATTGTGGGTTTATGATCAAGTCTATCTATGAATACTATTTGAATCTTCTCTGAATTCTTTTATGTATGATTGGTTATCTTTGCAAGTCTCTTCGAATTATCAGTTTGGTTTGGCCTACTAGATTGGTTTTTCTTGCAATGGGAGAAGTACTTAGCTTTGGGTTCAATCTTGCGGTGTCTTTTCCCAGTGACAGGAGGGGTAGCAAGGCATGCATTGTATTGTTGCCATCGAGGATACCAAGATGGGGTTTTATCATATTGCATGAAACTATCCCTCTACATCATGTCATCTTGCTTAAGGCGTTACTCTGTTTTTAACTTAATACTCTAGATGCATGCTGGATAGCGGTCGATGAGTGGAGTAATAGTAGTAAATGCAGGAAGGAGTCGGTCTACCTGTCTCGGACGTGATGCCTATATACATGATCATACCTAGATATTCTCATAACTATGCTCAATTCTGTCAATTTCTCAATAGTAATTTGTTCACCCACCATAGAATACTTATGCTCTTGAGAGAAGCCACTAGTGAAACCTATGGCCCCCGTGTCTATTCTCATCATATCAATCTCCATCACTTTATTATTGCTTTGCTTTTTTACTTTGTCTTTTACTTTTCACTTCGCATCTCTATACCAAAATACGAAAAATATTATCTATCATCTCTATCAGATCTCACTCCCGTAAGTGATCGCGAAGGGATTGACAACCCCTAATCGCGTTGGTTGCGTAGAGCTATTGTTTTTGTGTAGGTACGAGGGACTTGCGTGTAGCCTCCTACTGGATTGATAGCTTGGTTCTCAAAAACTGAGGGAAATACTTACGCTACTTTGCTGCATCATCCTCTCCTCTTTAGGGAAATCCAACACAGTGCTCAAGAGGTAGCAGCGGAATAGGACTGGTCATCTATCTCTGAATCCATCTCTGAGGAGCTATCGGAATCCAACAAGAGATCTGCTTCGACGGGTAGCACTGTCTGCTCTGAAGGCCTTGTTTTCAGTCTAGTTTTTTCCATCTCCCACCCAAAAGTCTGATTCACAGGAAGAGTACTTTAATGTACAAACATGGTCGACAAATGTAAATGTAATGAATAAAAGGATGGGCAAGATATTATTCAAATATATGATGCCTGGTTAAACAGGATGGCATTGCACATTTCACATATATTATGGCTGGCTAAAACACATCAGACTGCATAATTCCCATATATGATATAGAAACTAAACAGGTGGCATTACAGAACATGTCTAAACTAAGTAGATGATATATATGGTGTCAAAAGTAGGCACTGCAAGGCAACATATGCATGATATGACTAACATCATCATGCCAAGGTAGAGCAAACACCTTGGGGGGTAAATAGGAGTGGTCAGCGGTGTCTGAATCCGCCTCAGAACAGATATCTTCCTCTGGATTACAATCTGGAGAGGGGTGGGGAGGGTTCGCCATTGAACCCACCATGGAGCGATGTCTGCATGACATTGTATTGCCGCGCAAAACTCTTCTCTTTTTCTCTACATGTTCAGCATAATTGTGTACAATATCTGACATGCATACGAAAAAATATGGTGAGATTTTTTAAGGAGAGCATGCAGAAATTTAGAGTGATGGTAACAACAAGTGGATGGATCCAAAAATAGTGATAGCATGCAGATGATTGCTTTAATTTAATAAAAAGACAAATGATGATTGATTTACTATTTGTTTCCCACCCAAGATGAACAACATAGGCATACCCTAGGTGAAACAGATATTAGACAAAGATACTATTCATTACCTCCTCGATATGTGCCCCACAACTAATTTAGAACTCAAGTTTGAACATTAATTTGGACCTGACTCAGAGTCCAAGAGGTGAATAGGACGATAAAGTAGCAGGCAATTTTAAGCAATGCATAACATAAGCAGAAACAAAAGAGTGCGACCTCTCTTGTGGACCCATGTACTCCTCAGGTTCATTTGCTAAGTCGATGATGGTGATGCCGTTGCGGTGGGTGCTGGCGGCAGGGAAGGAGATCTGAGGTGGAGAAAGATGGTTAGGAGTCGTGATGTATGGTTTGGTGGATGTTTAAGTCAATGGAGCAGCTTAGGTGAGCTGGATGACGTCGCGGCAGGAGTAGGAGAAACAACACAAAGTTCCCTTCGACACCTACCTGTAACTGAAGTAATTTTGTAAGGGCTCATTTGGCTTGCATGATTCTAAAAACGCAGGGATAGGAAAAACACCGGAACACGATAAGAATGCACATGGTAAATGGAGCATATCTAAACACATGATTTCTTTCAACTAGGGTGTTTGGCTTACAGGAATTGGAAGAGCAGAGGGACGCAAAGAAACATGGCCAAAATAAAGTGAAACCTTATGAAAGTGTGTACAGTTAGAATGTTATTCTGCCACTAATGCACTTGGTCTTGTTTTTATGCATAGGATTTTGAAAAGTAGGTCCAGGTGGATGTTTTGCTTCATTCCTTTCAACAAAATGCATTAATAATTGAATAGTAGAGTGCCATTGAAAATTCCCTATTGCTATGTTTTTTCGTTGAACCAAAATAGCCCTAATGGATCGACAAGAATGTATAGTAATAAGTGATGCAACAAGTGTACAACCTCTTTGCCGTAGCCGTGTCGACCTCAGCATCATTGGGTTGGTCGCTAAAGCAGTTGAGGCAGAGGTGCCTGTCGGAGGTGTGGAGGAAGATCTGAGGAATTTATAGATGGCGTCCAGGGCACTGCTCTGTTGTGATGGATCGTTCTGTCGTTGGAGCAGCTCCGGTGAGCCGTAAGACGTCAAGGCTGAAGCAGCACAAGATAGACATCGTCAATCTGAAGTGGGATTCTAATAGCATCTCCAATAGTTGATGTAAAATGGATGTAAAATTTACATCACCAAAAACCACTTGACTACAACAGATGAGGTAAAAACTGTTGACTCTGAACTTAACTGTCGAAACTGAAATTTACTGTGGAATCTGAATGATACTGTCAAAACTGAACGCAATGGTAGCAGAGAGACACTTGACATGTAGTTTACGGAGGGCCTACAATTCATCTTCAACCTATACCTCCCTGACCCGCGAGCCACCAACCGGCCAAACTGCTGGCCGCACCGCCGCCTCGCCGCCCCGAAACTACTCCCCACCGCTAGTCCGCCGCCGCCCCGGCTAGCCCTCTAGGCCCCCCGCCCCACCCTGAAACCTAAGATAGATAGTGGGGTACCTCTCCGGCGAGCCCCCGTCCCCGCTGCGGGTGGTTCTTCATTAACTCCGGCGAGCCCCCCCCACCCCCTAAAAATCGACTGACCCAAAAGTCGATTCAGTCGATTGAAGTGTAGCTAAATCGGCTCAGAGCAGCAGCACGAGAGAGGGGAGAGCAGCAACGGCAGTGCGAGTGAGGGAGTGAGAGCCGGAGAAGCAACGGCAGATCCGGCTGGTATGGCCGCCGCCGCCGAAGGGGCCTCACACTGGGGGAGAGCCGCCATGGAGATGCTGCCCGTGGCGCCAGCTTCAAGGTAGCCGCTCCATGGGTGTGCGAGATGGAGTACCGTCGGCGCCGGGAGGTTGAGTTAAGGAGAAGGTGCGATGCGATGAGTGTACAACCTCTTTGGTGGCGCCGAGTAGGCCTCGGCTTCGTCCGAGGAGTCGGTGAGGATGATGTGGTTCCGGTGGAGCAGGTTAAGGCGGGGCTGTAGGGATGGAGCAACCGTGATAGACGAGGCGAAAGTGGGAGCAGCTCCTTGGACATGGTGGGTGGGGCGGCTGAACCGGCGGGATGACGAGATGGATGACGGATCCTCATCCGGGGAGGTGGACGAGGGACGTCGAGCTGTTGCGGTGGACGACGTTGTCGGGGAAGAGGCTCCGGCTAGGCAGCGGTGAGGTGGCAGATGGAGGAGGGTGGGGTTTCGCGGCTGGAGCAGAGAGGTTATGGCGGCCTGGGATTTTGAATGGCAAAAAGGAGGCGATGGGAGGGGGTGAGCCATGACTTAGGGATGCGCTAGTCCAAAATGTAGGGTGTGTTACAAAAGTACACCCCACCGATTTGAACTAGCGGCCCTTTCGGCTCATTGTTAGAAGGGGGATTTCGCGTGTCGGGATTTGGCAGCTGGAGGGAGTTTTCGCGTGCGTTATAATTTCGGGATAGCAAGGCGCGGTTTGTGAAGGAGCCAGTTTTGGGAGCACGATATATGAATTTTCAGGATATAACAAGGCACGGGTTGAATTTTAGGGACAAGCCTAACGTGTAATATTGTACTTGTATGTACCAAATCAATTCGCACTTCCCTCAACCAAAAAGAAAACAAAAAAAATCAAACTATTCACACCACACAGAGAGAGAGTCTTGCCCCGTTTTACTATAAAAATGCTATTCAAAGCTACTCCCTCCTTCCATCTATATAGGGCCTAATGTGTTTTTCGATGCTAACTTTGACCAAATATTAGAGCATTAATATATGGCATGCAACTTACACAAAGCACACCGTTAAATTCGTCTGTGAAATATAATTTTCACATTGTGCATGTCTTGTACTATTAATCTTGTCAATAGTCAAAGGCGGTCTTAAAAAACGCATTACACCCTATATAGATGGAAGGAGGGAGTATGAATCCATGTTATGTCCAATTAAATTTTTTTGCTTGCTTTATAATGCATGTAACCTACTTATACCAACATATTAGTGCATTCCAAATGTCTATACTACCGCTACAATTCAAACTGAATTTGAATTCGTTTCTCTATTTCAATACGAAGCTACAATCATGATTGTTGCCAACTTCAACCATCGTTCGTGTATTACCTTAATAACACACCACATGATTACTATAGAGATATATATGAACTATGTGTACTACATGAACTCAAATTCTATTTTTTGAATACACTTGATGTTGATTCCAAATAATAGTACATTTGTTGTACTAACTATATATTCATAATCTAAACCATGTTCCATACATACACCGTGGGTATCTTTTTTCAAAATTGCCATATTCTCCTTCCTATCCGTCAGATATAAATCGGACGGCCTATATTGCAGGATGGCAGGCACACCATCATCAACAACTCCGTTTTTATAAGAGTAGAGATAAAATATATTATATGTAGTATAACATGTTCATAACCACACCATGTGTATCACCGTTATATATATTCACACATGTGTCGGTTTAAAACACTATGATATATTCTTCAAATATCCGAATTCTCTTTTTATAATGAAGTATGATCTCTATTCGTCTTTTACACGCACACAATCCTCTTATATTTGTAGCTAGCGCTAACTTTCTCTAGTATGTATACGCCCGCATCCCTCTCACCCTCCCTCAGCATTCTCTAGCTCCATCGCGCAAATTCGTCTTTTCACTTTAGGTCATTCACCCACGATGTCTGTAGGCCCTGATGAGGACATAGACCTGGGGTAGGGTAATAGGACTGACCTATATGTCCTACCCAAGGTCACTATCTTAGAAACAAAGAAGCTCAAGAGACAATAGGGAGGGACCAACAAAGGTGCGAGTGCAATCCACTCGACCTACCAGTCACTCGGAGACCCCTCCTTCTTTAGGTCATTCGACCACTCGATCATTTGACCATGCAAGAATCCATTCGACCTGTTTGAAGACTAAGAGTCATCCAGAACAACGACGGGCAAGCGTCCACTCTGAAGTCTTTAAGGCCATTAAGGTATTTAAGGCTGGCGTTACCAGTAACGCCACCTCTTTATGTACATTGAACCCTTGGTAACGGAGGATGGCCGGGGTCCTAGTGCACTCTATATAAGCCACCCTCCTCCTCTGGCACAAGCGTTTGCACCCCCTGTAACACACACACGCATAATCCAGTCGACCGCCTCCGGGCACCGAGACGTAGGGCTATTACTTCCTCCACGAAGGGCCTGAACTCATAAAAATCGTGTGGTAGAACTTCACCATAGCTAGGATCTTGCCTCTACATACCTACCCTCCATTCTACTGTCAGCCTTAGATCCACGACAGTTGGTGCCCACCATGGGGCAGGTGTCTTAGCAACTTGTTGGTGAAGTTGCGACTTTTTTCGATTCCCATTGTCATGGTTTTTGGCGGAGGAATGGCTGAGGGCCGCGAGATCCGTCTCGGCGCGCTCGTTTTCGTCGCCGACGACTCTGCCTTGCTTCAAGAGGCTCCACTCAACGTCGAGGCGCTCCGCATCCGCGGGGCGACGCACTTACGCGCGTCCGTCCGCGGCGTCCTTCTTCGGCAGCCGTCGACTAAGTATCGTCCGGCTTCTGTGGTGTCCTCGCTCCCCGTTGTTCGCCGGTGCAAGCGTTCCGGTCGGTCGCGGCTACAGCGGTGGGTGAGGCACGCGGTGGCCAACCAGTCGGCCACCCCACAAGTCGCAGCAATCGAGCCCCACGAAACTCTCTACGGCCTGTTCGACCTGTCGACTGGCTCAGTCGAGACCGCATCCGAGTGCGACAACAGTGACCCCGCGGCGGAAGTCTTGATGGTCAATGGACCATGCAGTCCTCCTGGCTTCCCCCGCGATGACAGTGGTGATGGCGGTGGCGATCCATCCCATGTTCACGAGGAGTACCGCCCCGAGCCTCTTTCTTTGCAGTAGAGGGAAGAGCTCCGCCGCCGCAATATGGATGCACTTCGCACTCCTATCGTTGGAGAAACCCCCGAGGCCCGGGCCTTGGAGGAGGTGCGCCTGGCCAACATGGCTGAGCGCACTCGATTGGAGAACCTCCAGCACACACTCAACGAGCGTGCTCGACAACGGATTCTTGAGTCCAGTCGATGAAAACTTTTTCCGCCTCCAACTTAGGTATACTGGACTCCGATTCAGAATCTCACAGCCGCAGCCCGAATAGAATAGTCGATTCAGCCTTCCCAGTCGGAAGCTGGCAGAGGTTTGATGCAGATCCGGGCTTTACTCCGAGCAGCGGGAGAGCAGAACACAACAGTATCTCAGTCGCGGAATAGGGTTCATAGCAAATCTGTGATGGCAGACACAGTTCAGTTGGCTCACAGCCCAAGATTGCCCCCACGGCGCGAGGGACGTGGAGACCGACGAGATCAGTACAGAAACCATGAGCAGTATGATCAGCGACTCGATAACAATGACCGTCGTCGAGTGCCCACGCTTCCCCTGAGGAGTGGGTCGTATGTGCCTTGGAAGCACGGTGACGGACGCCCTCACAGTGGTGGGCGAAGAATTCTAGTCGACCCCAGGGAGCCGGGCTTTGATGCGAGATCTATTCTCGTTCAAGGTCTGGTTGACAGGAACAAAGCACACAGAGAAGGCCATGACAGAGATTATCCGACTGGTAGCAGAGTGCATGTTTTAGGTCCAGAGTGTTTCAGCAGAGCTATCAGGGCTGCAGTGATTCCTCCCAACTTCAGGTTGGTGACTAGAGTCAGCAAGTTCACTGGTGAGTCCAAGCCTGACACTTGGCTCGAGGACTACCGAGTGGCTGTACAAGTCGGTGGCGGCAATGATGAAGTGGCCATGAAGCACCTTCCTCTGATGTTGGAAGGCTCGGCCAGAGCATGGTTGAACCAGTTAGCAGCTGGTAGCATATATAGTTGGGAGGAACTTCCCCGAGTGTTTGTTAGAATCTTTGAAGGTACATGCAATCAAACAGCAGGGTTAACAGAGTTGCAGTCCTGCGTGCAAAAACCGAATGAGACCTTGAGAGATTATATCCAGAGATTGATCACATTGCACCACACAGTGGAGAATGTGTCAGATCACCAAGCAGTTTGTGCCTTCAAGGAAGGTGTTAAGTATCGAGAGTTGAATCTGAAATTCGGTCGGACAGGGGATATGTCCCTGAGTAGGATGGTGGAGATCGCCACCAAGTACGCTAATGGTGAAGAGGAAGACCGACTCCTGAGTGGCAAACACAAAACAGTCGCCCAAGAAACCGGAGGAGGGAATTCCAGCCGGAAACAGAAACGCAAGGCCGAACCAGCGGCTCCTGGCGAAGCTTTAGTTGTGTCACAAGGAAAGTTCAAGGGGAAGCCCAAAGGGCCCTGGAACCCCAAGAAAGTGAAAGATCGGGATGGAAATGATGTGTTGGATTTACCATGCCACATTCACACCAAGAAAGATGAAGAGGGTAATCTCATTTATCGTAAACACACCACTCGACAGTGTCCGCTCCTGATCCAGCAGTTCTGAGAGAAACAACCCAAGGAGAAGGAAAAGGAGTCGGACAAGGGTGAGGATAAGGAAGAAGATGATGATGGTTTCCCAACGTCGATTCCACTCTGGTGATTTTTGCTGATGTTGAAAGCAAAAGTCGACTAAAAGTTATCAACAGAGAAGTGAACATGGTTGCTCCAGTAACACCAAGTTATTTGAAGTGGTCCTAGACTGCCATCACATTCGACCAGTCTGACCATCCAGCACATATAGCCACCCCTGGGAGGCAAGCGTTGGTGGTAAACCCAGTTGTGGAAGGCACTCGACTGACTAAAGTGCTGATGGATGGTGGTAGTGGCCTGAATATCCTTTATGCTGAAACCTTGAAGGGGATGGGCATTCCGATGTCCAAGCTTAGTGAAAGCAATATGAGTTTTCGTGGCGTCATACCTGGCAAGAAGGCTGAATCACTCGGCCAGATCGCCCTTGATGTGGTTTTCGGTGATTCCAAGAATTACCGCAAAGAAAAGTTGACATTTGAAGTAGTGGATTTCTAGAGTGCATATCATGCTATTCTGGGTAGGCCTGCCTACGCACGTTTCATGGCTCGACCATGTTACGTGTACCTCAAGTTGAAAATGCCTGGTCCCAGAGGAGTGATCACTATCACTGGCAATCGGCAAAAGGAAGAAGAGTGCTTCCACAAGGGCTCAAAAATCGTCGATGCACAAATGATAGCAGTCGAAATGCAAGAATACCGGAAGAATGCAGATCCGAGTGATTTGTTGCGCTCTAATAAGAAGCATGCCACTGATTCTGCATTTCAGTCATCCGGTGAAACCAAGCCGGTTCATATTCACCCGACCGATCCTAGTGCTCCTCCTACTCATATTTCAACTTCACTCGACAGCAAATAGGAATAAGTGCTCATCCAGTTCCTCTGTGAGAACTGGGACATCTTTGCATGGAAGCCTTCTGACATGCCGGGTGTACCCAGGGGACTGGCTGAGCATCGTTTGCGAGTCGACCCGAAAGTAAAACCAGTCAAGGAACATCTTCGACGGTCCGCCGTACAGAAGAGAAAAGCAAATTGTGAGGAAGTGGCTCGGCTCTAGGCAGCTGAGTTCATCTGAGAAATTTACCACTCCGAGTGGCTAGCCAATGTTGTCATTGTCCCCAAGAAGGACGACTCACTTTGCATGTGTATTGACTTCAAGCATATCAACCGGGCCTGCCCGAAAGATCATTTTCCTCTCCCCCGCATCGACCAAATTGTCAACTCAACTGCGGGGTGTGAGCGATTGTCTTTTCTGGATGCCTATTTCAGGTATCATCAGATCCGACTGTATGGACCCGATGAGATAAAAACGACTTTCATCACTCCATTCGGATGCTTCTGTTATGTCACCATGCCATTCGGCCTGAAGAACGCCGGAGCTACATTCATGAGGATGACTCAAAGTGTTTCCTCACTCAAATCAGTCGGAATGTGGACGCATACATGGATGACATTGTGGTCAAGTCACGTAAAGGTTCCGACCTGCTGGCTGACCTTGCAGAAACCTTTGCAAACCTCACAAGGTATGATATCAAGCTTAATCCAACAAAGTGCACATTCGGAGTTCCTGGCGGAAAGTTACTTGGTTTCCTCATTTCCGAACGAGGGATCGACGCAAACCCAGAGAAAGTTGGTGCCATACTCCAGATGAAGCGCCCTATGCGTGTACATGATGTCTAGAAGCTTACTGGTTGTTTGGCCGCCTTGAGTCGATTCATATGTCGTTTTGGTGAAAAGGCCTGGCCTCTTTACCGACTGATGAAGAAATCTGACAAGTTCGAGTGGACATATGAAGCTGACGCAGCGTTTGCAGAGTGAGGGAGTCCTGGATTAGGGGGTCCTCGGACAGCCGGACTATATACTTTAGCCGGACTGTTGGACTATGAAGATACAAGACTCAATACTTCGTCCCGTGTCCGGATGGGACTCTCTTTTGCTTGGAAGGCAAGCTTGGAAATACGGATATGTAGATCTCCTCCCTTGTAACCGACTCTGTGTAACTCTAGCCCCCTCCGGTGTCTATATAAACCGGAGGGTTTAGTCCGTAGGACAACAACAATCATAATCATAGGCTAGCTTCTAGGGTTTAGCCTCTACGATCTCGTGGTGGATCAACTCTTGTAATACTCATATCATCAAGATCAATCAAGCAGGAAGTAGGGTATTACCTCCATCGAGAGGGCCCGAACCTGGGTAAACATTATGTCCCTTGCCTCTTGTTACCATCCGCCTTAGACACACAGTTCGGGACCCCCTACCCGAGATCCGCCGGTTTTGACACCGACATTGGTGCTTTCATAGAGAGTTCCACTGTGTCGTCGCGATAAAGGCTTGATGGCTCCTTCAATCATCGACAACGATGCGATCCAGGCCGAGGCTTTTCTCCACGGACAGATCCTCGTATTCGGCGGCCTCGTACTGCGGGCCAACTCGCTTGGCCATCTGGAGCAGATCGAGAGCTACGCCCCTGGCCATCAGGTCAGGTTTGGAAAATTGAACTATACTGCCGACATCCGCGGAGACTTGATCTTCGACGGATTCGAGCCCATGCAGGTGCGCCACACAGTCATGACGAGCATGACTTAGCTCTGCCGTTGGACAGTGTTCGGGAGATCACACCTGCAACTACTTGTCGGTGTACTAAAGTAGGGGTACCTTAGTACCCCAGACTTGTGCACGGGCAGTCGTAGCACCCTGCGGCAAGGCCCGCCCCGAAAGCGCCAAGAGAAGATCAAGCATTCAAGACAAGTCCCCCGGCAAGAGGAGCTTGCCGGGCCAAGAAGACAAGACCCCGGCAAGAGGAGCTTGCCGGGACGACTGAGCCCATGTAAGGCCATCCAGGAACAAAGTATACGAGACAGAAGATCGAGCCCCCGACAAGAGGAGCTTGTCGGGAAGGCCGAACCCAGGCACCACAAGAGAAGCCCGCCGTGGCGCGCCAAGCGCCCCGGCAAGGCCTGATAGCTGGCACGCTATCAGGCACAGGAAGACGACCCCCGCGGCAGGCCACTTGCCGCGGCAAGATCGCCACCTCAAGACTGCGCTCCAGCTCGCCCGCCACGCGTCGCTCCGGGGCTTCCCCCGAGGGCACGTGGCGAGGTACCGCGCAGCCTGGGGCATGCGGTGGCATGCAGCCGCCATCGTGGCGAACGGTGGCGCACCTAACGGTCCGCCTCGGTGCTGTCCGGGCGACCGTGACGGGCATTTAATGCCCTTGTCCCCTACCGTCAGAAGTAGGTATGATAACACTGTGCCGCACTGTAGCGCCACCGTTCCCACACTATTACAGCTACCACCCCTTTTACGCTTTTACCCCTTTCTCTTACGTTGACACCTGTCGGTGACCCCTTTGCGCTATAAAAGGAGGCCCGTGTGCAACGTAGGAGGGGTTCGGTTCGGAGATTCGGCATCCAGACAGCCATACGCTCGGTGCAGCTAGCTCCCCAAGCTCCCGAGCTCCCCAGTTCAATACAACCAAGCAGGAGTAGGGTTTTACGCGTCCATCGCGGCCCGAACCTGGGTAAACCGCTCGTGTGCCCGCCTCGATCTGCTCTCTGTGCTCCCTCCGCCCCCCTCGCCGGACAACGAAAGGGGCTCCGGCCCCATAGGTGCTCGCGGGGGGATGCCCGTCCGCCCCGACATCTTTGGCGCGCCAGGTAGGGGGACGAGCACCGGGGGACCGCCCGCTCCTGCGGATCCCAGGATCCGTCCAGTCGAAGCAGGTGCCCCCGATAAGCCTTGCCCCGGCGAGCAGATCAGCAGCCTGAACGCTGAGGAACAGCCCGCTCCTGCGGATCCGAGGATCTGTCCAGTCGAAGCGGGGGTTCCCGACAAGCTGTGGCGTTCCTTCCCACGGGCTCGTGTGCGGCCCTCCTCGAGTACCCACTCGCGCAGAGACTGGGCAAGAAGCAGCTGCTCCTTGAGGAGGACCGCCTTCTGGCCGCTGGGCGAACGATTCGCCTCCAGCGAACTCTGCGTCGCTCCCGTAGCCGCAGAAGTTAGCGCCAGAAGACACGAGAAAGGCGACCTCGTTCCCCGGCGCGCCTCGTCCGCCGGGGTGCCGAACGAGTTGACGCCGACCGTGGGAGGAATCTCGCCAGCGCGGTTGCCGGAACCCGTTCCGCCAACCGTCCTCTCTGCCCGAGTCTTGCCGCAGTTGCATGTGATCCTTGGCGCAGAGAGGGGCGCGGATCCCCAAGCATAGCTACGCCTAGCTCCGGAGGGTCGTGAGGCCCTGCGCCTTGCTTACCCCCGGGATGGGCTGGATGCTGTCCAAGGGGGTTCTATCCTACCGGGCGGCGAGCGATAAGAAAAGATAAGTTGCCGGAGCTCGAGCAATTGCTCCTTTAATTTTTAAGAGTTATCTCCCTCGAACGACCGAGCCTGGGTTGAGAGGCCTGAGCGCGGAAGGACCGGCACGAGACTGGTTGCGCCCTCGTTTCGTTTCGAGTCCGCTCAATGACTCGAGTGTGCTACACCCCGAGTAGCGTCCTCACTTTGTTTCGAGCTCGCCCGGCACCCTAAGCGTGCTGCGACCGCAGTTGCACCGTTTACTTTGCCTCGAGCCTGCTCAACAATCTGAGTGAGCGGCAGCCAGCCGCGGCGAGGTTTCTTGCCGGTGGCAGCCCCGCCAGCGGGTCGCTGACGTCCCGCACTCGGCACCCGTGGCAAGGCGGAGGCCTACGCCGGCAAGTCCCCGAAAGCGTAGGGCGGAAACAAACAAGGCGCCGGTCGAGTAGAGGGGATGACAGTGCGATGCATAGCCTAAGATGAAAAGTTATATTACAAAATGCCTTACTGCTGCCCTAACCAGCCGTTTCCGTGGCATATTTAACAGCGGCAGGGTAAGGAAGATAAAAGAAAGGGGCAGGCGGCCTAATCTACACGGTCGCCCTCGATCCTCTTGACCCCGGCCGCCTTCTTGACGATAGGGGCGATGAGGGCCCGGATCCCCGTCAGGTCTGCGTTCTCCGGCAAGGGCCTGAGGACGTTGGTGAGCCTGATGTCGGGATTGCGGAAAACGATCTTCACCAGCACCCTCTCGAGGGCCCCAGAGATGGCCTTCCGCATCTCGTCGGCCCGCTCCTTCGGGAGCGACGTTCGGAGGTGCTGGAGCGCCAGCACCACCCCCTGGAAGAAGGAAGTGAGCTTGGCGCTGGGCGCGACGTCCTCGTCGGTGAGGGACTGGCGGCCCTCGATCCCCAGCAGTGTCAGCTCCTTGTCGATGGTGGCGGCGATGTCGACGAGGCCCTCGGTCCACCGCTCCACCGTGTCCCTGAAGGTGTTCTGGGAAACGGCGGCGCGCCTCAGCAGCTCCTCGTTGCCGTCGACCTCCTTCCGTAAAGCCGCCTCCTGCTCCTTAGCGCTGTCCAGCGCCTTGCCGAGCGCCTCCAATTTCAGTTCCAGAGTGGAGTTGGAGTTCTTGGCGGCGTCGAGCTCCCGGATCTTCTCGGCGAAGCGACCCTGAAGCTCGCCAAGGGTGAGCACACCCTTCTCGCGCTCCTGCCGGAGCGCGGCGAGCTCCTCGCCCTTCGCCTTGAGGTCGGAATCGAGCTGCGCCACCCTCGCCTCCAGCCCCTTCTTGGTGATCTCAGCGGCTGCGGCAGCGTCCCGCGCCTTCTTCAGGTCTCCGCTGAGCGCCCGCTCGCGCGCGGCAGCCTCCTCCTCGTGGTCGGCGGGGCTGGCCGTTTTCAGCACCAGCTCGCCTTCCCGCGCGGATAACTCCGCGGCGGCAAGCCTCTGCTGCTCCTCGGCCTCCCCGTCGCCCACAGGGATATCAACGCCGTCCGCCTCCTGAGCGCCGGGGACGTCGTCGGCATCGCCACGCGCGCCCTCCTCGACGACGACCCCAGCCTTCGTCGGATCCGAGGCGGGCGCTGCGCTCGCCGCGGCCAGGGGATCGTCGGCCGCGTCCCCCGTCGGAAGGTCCTCCCTTGCCGGGGATCTCTCCCGTGGCGGGGTAGCGGATTCGGTCGGCACGGCGGAGGCGCCCTCTGGACGCGCCCGCCGGGGCTGCTCCGCTCCTGCCCAAAAAGCAACAACTTCGCATCAACAATAAGAAGAGGGAGGGCTCGCGTACGCGCCAAGCAGCAAGAGCGAGTTATGTGCTCACGCTGGGGGCTGCGTTGCGAGCTGCCCTGAGGATCCCTTGCCGGGTCCGGTAAGGGCGCCTCCGACACGACCTCGCTTGCCGGGGGAGATTCGTCATCAAGGATGACCCACGGGATCCTCGATCTCTTTGCTCTCCTCTGGGCCAGGGTCCTGAGAAGGGGACCGGGTCAGGGGAAGGGCGAACGAGCTGTCGAACAGGACGAACCATCAGGGAAAAAGATATGAGCTCCGCGGGGGAACTTACTCTCCGCCCTCCTCGTCGTCGGAGCTGAGCGCAGAATAGTCGAAAGCCGGCTCGGCCCTGACGCGGGGGGGCAGGGGAGTGGGCTCCCGGGGCCGCTTGGCGGGGGCAGTAGACGACCCCGCCCCCGTCGACGCCGCGGCACGGGGCGCAGCAGCAACCGAAGCCCCAGCCCGCGGAGACCCCGCTCCCGCTGTCGACCCGGCCCTGCGGAGGCGCCTCCTCGGCTGGGCCGGGGGCTCCGCCTGCGACGAGCCGCCCGGAGGCCGCAGGAAGGCAACGCCGACCTCCGACAAGCCACTCGCGTCTTGGGCAGGCTCGTCCTCGCCGCCGTGCCCGGCTGGTTCCCCCTGGACGACAAGTTCCATCGGGTCGGCGAGGCTCTCCGCCTCCGCCGCCTCCGCCTCGGCCACGGTGAACCCAGCTTCACCCGCGGCCGCGGCGGCCGCCGCCTCCTCCATCCTGGAGGCAATGTAAGCCAGCTCCGCCGCGGTGGTGGCTCGGATGAGGCCATCCTTCTCGGCGTGATCGAGTCGCTCCTCCTCCAGGCCGTCGAAGAAGGCCCGCACGACATCATCCGGCGGCTCCTGCCAGGTCGCGTTGACCCCGTGCGAGTCGCACAATGGCATCACCGCAAGGATATGGCTGAGCGACGAGTTGTTGCACAAGGGAACGACGCCCGGCGGCAGCCGGAACCACTCCGGGTGGTCAGGGTCGTGCTTGAACAACTCCTTCAACATTGCGTCGTGCTCCAGCACGGTGAAGTTGAAATTGAGGCCCGGACGCAGCCTCATGATGTCCGCCGCATTCCGGAACTCCCAGGCCGGCTTCCCCCTCTTTTGCAGAGGGGCGATCCGGCGGCGAAGGAAATCCGCGCCGACGGCGCCGACGGTGAGGCCGGCGAGCCTGAGACGCAGGATCCGGGTGATGGCGACACCTCGCTCCAGCCATCGCCGCGCACCACCGGAGACACCTCGCTCCAGCCATCGCCGCGCACCACCGGAGTTCGGCGCACGACGGTGAACGGCTGCGGATGGTCCTCGACGATCAAGCACCATTCCGCCCTCCACTCCTCCCACCTGCCACGGAGGTCCCCGCCCAAGTAGGCCTCCTTCTTGCCGGACCGGGAAATCCAGGCGATCCCACCGGACAGCGGCTCTCCTTTCTCCACCCGAGGGACAAAGAAGTGCCGGAAGAGGGCCACGTTGGGACGAATTCCGACGAAGTTCTCGCAAAGGTGCGTAAAGACCTCCATTGTGAGGACGGCATTGGGGGTGAAGTCGAGGAGGTGGAGGCCATAGGTGCTCATGATTTCAGAGAAGAACTCCGAGTAAGGCGGGCAGAGCCCGCAGTAGAAGAAGACGACAAAGAAAGGATACCCGGTCGGGTACTGCTTCTGGGCTTCGGCGGGGAGCACTCGCGTGCGCGGATGCGCTCGCGTCTTCGTCGACCAGAAAAGGGAGTACTTGTCCCTCAGCTCCACCGCACCGAGCTGGGGGGGGGGGGGGAACGTCGCCGTCGCCTTCCGAAGCGCTTCAAGCCGTAGCGCCTCGGCCGATTTCGCAGCCTTCCCCTTCGCCTTATCGCTCTTCGGGGCCATGGCGGGGGCGGGGGAGGGGGATCGTCGAAGCTGACGACGACGGGCGCTCCAAGGACAGATCGCTGCTGCCTCTGGGAGAAGGAGGTGGCAGAGGTTTTAGAGAGATGGTAACCGAGGGAAAGGCGAACCGCCCCTACTTTCCTCCGCTACAGGAGGAAGAGGTGGGGAGGGGGGGACGCTTCGCCTCTCCGAATCAAGAGATCGTGCGCGACGTGACGCACGCCTGTGCGGTTCAGCCCCGCGCACGCCACCCACGTCACGCTCACCCCGCACGCCCCGCCCCCACGACGCCGCGGTAAGCGCGCGCCGCCTGGGGAAGGCGCGGCGGATGCGGAGTTAAGGAGCAGCGCGACCAAGGCCATGCGTGCCCGTGCACCGTTAGGGCCTGGCCCAACAACGCTCGGCACCATGTGTGGCCCAGGCCCGGGGGCTCCTGTCGGTGTACTAAAGTAGGGGTACCTTAGTACCCCAGACTTGTGCACGGGCAGTCGTAGCACCCTGCGGCAAGGCCCGCCCCGAAAGCGCCAAGAGAAGATCAAGCATTCAAGACAAGGCCCCCGGCAAGAGGAGCTTGCCGGGCCAAGAAGACAAGACCCCGGCAAGAGGAGCTTGCCGGGACGACTGAGCCCATGTAAGGCCATCCAGGAACAAAGTATACGAGACAGAAGATCGAGCCCCCGACAAGAGGAGCTTGTCGGGAAGGCCGAACCCAGGCACCACAAGAGAAGCCCGCCGTGGCGCGCCAAGCGCCCCGGCAAGGCCTGATAGCTGGCACGCTATCAGGCACAGGAAGACGACCCCCGCGGCAGGCCACTTGCCGCGGCAAGATCGCCACCTCAAGACTGCGCTCCAGCTCGCCCGCCACGCGTCGCTCCGGGGCTTCCCCCGAGGGCACGTGGCGAGGTACCGCGCAGCCTGGGGCATGCGGTGGCATGCAGCCGCCATCGTGGCGAACGGTGGCGCACCTAACGGTCCGCCTCGGTGCTGTCCGGGCGACCGTGACGGGCATTTAATGCCCTTGTCCCCTACCGTCAGAAGTAGGTATGATAACACTGTGCCGCACTGTAGCGCCACCGTTCCCACACTATTACAGCTACCACCCCTTTTACGCTTTTACCCCTTTCTCTTACGTTGACACCTGTCGGTGACCCCTTTGCGCTATAAAAGGAGGCCCGTGTGCAACGTAGGAGGGGTTCGGTTCGGAGATTCGGCATCCAGACAGCCATACGCTCGGTGCAGCTAGCTCCCCAAGCTCCCGAGCTCCCCAGTTCAATACAACCAAGCAGGAGTAGGGTTTTACGCGTCCATCGCGGCCCGAACCTGGGTAAACCGCTCGTGTGCCCGCCTCGATCTGCTCTCTGTGCTCCCTCCGCCCCCCTCGCCGGACAACGAAAGGGGCTCCGGCCCCATAGGTGCTCGCGGGGGGACGCCCGTCCGCCCCGACACTACTCCTACCCTCAATCCGGAACAGATTGCGCCATTCGAAAGACGGGTCGATGGACCCTGCCATGAAGGTCGCACACTCAGCGGTGATAGAGCCGAATGCTGACTTCACTTCCTATGAGATCCGTGTTGCCGGACACTTGGATTCGTCCCTGGCCACGGGCTCCGAACCGCCTGCGTCCGTGCATATCAAATCTGATTGGGCACCGATCATGGAGTTTTCCTCCGTGGATATCTTTCAGCACTCACCATTGGGCGACGTGCTAAACTCATTGAGGTCTCTCTCCTTGTCAAGAGACCCTTGGCCGAACTATGTCCGGCTAGAGTGGGATGCAGACGACGAAGAAATTCGCTCCCCACCCACCACCCACTTAGTAGCCACTGTCGACGATTTAACCGACATGCTTGATTTCGGCTGCGAAGACATCGACGGTATGGACGACGATGCAGGAGACGAACAAGAACCACCGCCCACAGGGCGCTGGACTGCCACCTCAGCATATGATATATACATGGTGGACACCCCCAAAGAAGGCGATGGCGATAAGGCAACGGAGGATAATCCCTCCAAGAAGCAATCCAAGAACCGGCGTTAGCGGCGCCGCTCTAAGTCCCGCCATAGCAAAAGCAGCGATATCAGCACAAGGGACAATAATGCTCCGGATAGTGCCGAACACGAAGACAATCCCCTCCAGCCAGACCTCGAGCGGGAGGATGGACAAGCTAGCCCTCAGGAACAGGCAACAGATGGAGAATCAGAGGATGACAATTACATGCCTCTCCCCGAAGACGAGGTGAGCCTCAGCGACGAAGAATTTATCGTGCCTGAGGATCCCGTCGAGCAGGAGCGCCTCAAGCGCTAACTTATAGCCACAGCAAATAGCCTGAAGAAAAAGCAACAACAGCTTCGGGCTAATCAAGGTCTCCTAGCGGATAGATGGATTGAGGTCCTGGCGGCCGAGGAATATGAACTCGAGTGCCAAACCAAGAGTTACCCAAAGCGCATGTTGCTACCTCAGGCGCTTTCCTGCTCAGTCCCTTGTCCCTCCTCCTCCGTTCCCTCAGGGGCACTTCTTCTTCATCATCCGGAAGCACAACAACGTCTCGTGGAGCTACAGCAAACAGAAAAAATCAGAGAGACGACTGATGAACAATCCAGTCGACCAAATGAATTCGAGTTGGGCAGATTTACTGGCTTTGGAGGTAGCTGCGTCATCAGTTTCCTCGTCATTTGGAACCTTGTCGATATCCATATCAGTCACGACAGAGGCCGGGCTGGAAAAGTTCATCATCCACTCGGTCAGGATAAGAGGATCAATCGGGACAAGAAAACACGAGAAGAACATTTACCTAGAAGCAACAGGAACATCCATCTTGATCTTAGGCAAGGTCTTCTGGGTCTTCGAGGGATTGATCTTGGGCTGCCTGGTGACCATGAGGCCGAACAGGCAACAGATCTGTCGATTGCTCGACCGCCATCCCAGTCATCAGTGTTGACTGAGGAACATGAACCTCAGGCGCTTTCCTGCTCAGTCCCTTGTCCCTCCTCCTCCGTTCCCTCAGGGGCACTTCTTCTTCATCATCCGGAAGCACAACAACGTCTCGTGGAGCTACAGCAAACAGAAAAAATCAGAGAGACGACTGATGAACAATCCAGTCGACCAAATGAATTCGAGTTGGGCAGATTTACTGGCTTTGGAGGTAGCTGCGTCATCAGTTTCCTCGTCATTTGGAACCTTGTCGATATCCATATCAGTCACGACAGAGGCCGGTCTGGAAAAGTTCATCATCCACTCGGTCAGGATAAGAGGATCAATCGGGACAAGAAAACACGAGAAGAACATTTACCTAGAAGCAACAGGAACATCCATCTTGATCTTAGGCAAGGTCTTCTGGGTCTTCGAGGGATTGATCTTGGGCTGCCTGGTGACCTTCTCAGCCAGTTCTGGAGTCGAAGACCGAGTGTGCTTTTGAGATGGAGCGCTCGAGGCCACAACCTTACCGCGCCTGCCCGCGGGATCATGGTGCTTCTTGGATCGACGTTCTGAACGAGGTGGTGAGTCGACTACCTCCTCGTCGTTTGACTCGTCGCTCTCATCTTGGTTATTGTGGTCTGGTGACTCCCATTCACCACTCTCCTCCGCGCTGTCCTCGCCCTCATGGTCCTGCTCCAGAGCTTTTTAACCATTGGGCATTGAATACATCTTTGTGTAAATCTACAAGACAAGAAGTCGAGTGAAAATCAGTTGGATTAACAAACAGTCGGAAAACGCATCCAAATGCAATCAGTTATAGCGGCCAAACCTTGTTTGGCTGGTTGCTGTCGCTGAAAGGGCCGACTCTCCTGGCGCCACTGGGGTTGTCCTTGTTCCTAGTGATGCTCCTCAGCCATTGGGCCATAGTTTTGGCCGACACCCTCCTATGGATGAACCCGAGCGGTGTCGCCAGCTCCGGAGTACATCCACATGGAGTGGTCACGGGCCTGGAGCGGTTGAATGCGTCGACTGAGGAACACCTCCAGCAAATCCATGCCGGTGACGCCTTGGTTGATCAGCTAGATCACCCTCTCGACCAGCATGCCTGTCTCCGCCTTCTCCGCGGTGGTCACTTTGAATGAAGAGGGAGTCTAAACACAATCAAAAGAAAAAGGAGGAAGTACAGTCGACTGGCCTGGAGTTGCGACGTCCTGGCAGTAGAACCAGGTCGACTGCCAGCCTCTGACCGACTCAGGAAGCGTCACCAAAGGGAAAGAACTCCTCTTCCTCTTCTGGATACCCAAACCCCAACACATCTGGATAACATGGGTTTTCTCGTCATTCGAATTTGCTTTCTTCACCGTCTGGGATCGTATGGTAAAAATGTGCTTGAAAAGACCCCAGTGCGGTCGACACCCCAAGAAATTCTCGCACATGGACACGAACGCAGCAGGATGGCACAGAAAACTGATGGTGTTGGGAGTAAAATGATGGAGTTGCGCCTTGACGAAATTCAGGAAACCCCGAAAAAAGGATGCGGAGGAAGCGAGAAACCACGGTCGACATGGGTGGCTAGCAGAACGCACTCACCCGGCCGCGGCTGCGGCTCCATCTCCCCCTCCGGCAACCGGGCAGCTTTGTGGACTATCAGTCTGGACTCGGCCAGCTCATCCAAATCTTCCTGCCGAATCGAAGATCGGATCCAATCACCTTGGATCCAACCAGACGGCAGCCCCGAGCGCGATGAAGATCCCCGATTCATTCTTGCCTTTCGCCGCCCCTTTCGCCTTCTTCGCGCTTTCCAGCGCCGCCGTCTTTTCCTTCCCCATGACGGCGGAGCGGCGCCGTTGAGAGTGGAGAAGCCGGATGCGATAGAGGAACAAGAGAAGGAAAAAGGAGAATGGTTGCGCACAGTGCAGACGCCTCGGCCTCACCGCTTTTTAAAGACCCACTTCCGAGTGGCTTTTTAAAACCAATCAACGATTTCTGAATCGATCAAGGCGACTGAAACGAAGCTGAAGTTCCAATGCTAGCCTCCGTTCAGAGATGAATAGTTGAGAAACACAAGAGTCAAAGCAGGATCAACTTCAACCTTCTTTTCACTCGGACCTCAATCCATTCGGGGGCTAATGATGAGGACATAGACCTGGGGTAGGGTAATAGGCCTGACTTATACGTCCTACCCAAGGTCATTGTCTTAGAAACAAAGAAGCTCAAGAGACAACAGGGAGGGACCAACAAAGGTGTCGAGTGCAATCCACTCGACCTACCAGTCACTCGGAGACCCCTCCTTCTTTAGGTCATTCGACAACTCGATCATTCGACCATGCAAGAATCCATTCGACCTGTTTGAAGACTAAGAGTCATCCAGAACAGCAACGGGCAAGCGTCCACTCTGTAGTCTTTAAGGCCATTAAGGCATTTAAGGCTGGCGTTACCAGTAACGCCACCTCTTTATGTACATTGAACCCTTGGTAACGGAGGATGGCCGGGGTCCTGGCGCACTCTATATAAGCCACCCTCATCCTCTGGCACAAGGGTTCGCACATCCTGTAACACACACACACACACACACACACACACACACACACACACACACACACACACGCATAATCCAGTCGACCGCCTTCGGGCACCGGGACGTAGGGCTATTACTTCCTCCGCGAAGGGTCTGAACTCGTAAAACTCGTGTGTACAACTTCGCCATAGCTAGGATCTTGCCTCTACATACCTACCCCCCATTCTACTGTGAGTCTTAGATCCACGACAGGCCCCCAGTGAAGGAAATATGCCCTAGAGGCAATAATAAAGTTATTATTTAGTTCCTTATATCATGATAAATGTTTATTATTCATGCTAGAATTGTATTAACCGGAAACATAATAGATGTGTGAATACATAGACAAACAGAGTGTCACTAGTATGCCTCTACTTGACTAGCTCGTTAATCAAAGATGGTTATGTTTCCTAACCATGAACAAAGAGTTGTTATTTGATTAACGAGGTCACATTATTAGTTGAATGATCTGATTGACATGACCCATTTCATTAGCTTAGCACCCGATCGTTTAGTATGTTGCTATTGCTTTCTTCATGACTTATACATGTTCCTTTGACTATGAGATTATGCAACTCCCGTTTGCCGGAGGAACACTTTGGGTGCTACCAAACGTCACAACGTAACTGGGTGATTATAAAGGAGTACTACAGGTGTCTCCAAAGGTAGATATTGGGTTGGCGTATTTCGAAATTAGGATTTGTCACTCCAATCGTCGGAGAGGTATCTCTGGGCCCTCTCGGTAATGCACATCACTCAAGCCTTGCAAGCATTGCAACTAATGAGTTAGTTGCGGGATGATGTATTACGGAACGAGTAAGGAGACTTGCCGGCAACGAGATTGAACTAGGTATTGGATACCGACGATCGAATCTCGGGCAAGTAACATACCGATGACAAAGGGAACAACGTATGTTGTTATGCGGTCTGACCGATAAAGATCTTCGCAGAATATGTAGGAGCCAATATGGGCATCCAGGTCCCGCTATTGGTTATTGACCGGAGACGTGTCTCGGTCATGTCTACATTGTTCTCGAACCGTAGGGTCCGCACGCTTAAGGTTTCGATGACAGTTATATAATGAGTTTATGAGTTTTGATGTACCGAAGGAGTTCGGAGTCCCGGATGAGATCGGGGACATGACGAGGAGTCTCGAAATAGTCGAGACGTAAAGATCGATATATTGGACGACTATATTCGGACATCGGAAAGGTTCTGAGTGATTCGGGTATTTTCGGGAGTATCGGGGAGTTACGGGATTACGGGAGAAGTAATGGGCCTTGATGGGCTTTAGTGGGAAGAGGAAAAAGGCTGTTGCGCCCCCCCTCCCCTCTAGTCCGATTTGGACTAGGGAAAAGGGGGCCGGCCACCTTTCCTTCTCCTCCACTTCCTTCTCCCTTCCTCCCCTCTTGGTGGACTCCTACTAGGACTTGGAGTCCTAGTAGGACTCCACATCCTGGCCGCACCAAGCCTTGGCCGGCCTCCTCCTCCTCCATCCTTTATATACAGGGGCAGGGGGCACCCCATAGACACACAAGTTGATCTTCGTGATCATTCCTTAGCCATGTGCGGTGCCCCCCTCCACCATATTCCACCTCGGTCATATCGTTGCAGTGCTTAGGCGAAGCCCTGCGCCGGTAGTACATCAAGATCGTCACCACGCCGTCGTGCCGACAGAACCCCTCCCCGAAGCTTTGCTGGATCGGAGCCCGGGGATCGTCATCGAGCTGAACGTGTGCCAAGAACTTGGAGGTGCCGGAGTAATGGTGCTTGGATCGGTCAGATCATGAAGACGTACGACTACATCAACCGCGTTGTTATAACGCTTCCGCTTTCGGTCTACGAGGGTACGTAGACAACACTCTCCCTCTCATTGCTATGCATCACCATGATCTTGCGTGTGCGTAGGAAATTTTTTGAAATTACTACGTTCCCCAACAGTGGCATCCGAGCCTGGTTTTATGGTTTGATGTTATTTGCACGAGTAGAACACAAGTGAGTTGTGGACGATACAAGTCATACTGCCTACCAGCATGTCATACTTTGGTTCAGCGGTATTGTTGGATGAGACGACCCGGACCAACCTTACGCGTACGCTTACGCGAGACCGGTTCCCTCGACGTGCTTTGCACACAGATGGCTTGCGGGAGACTGTCTCACCAACTTTAGTTGAACCAAGTGTGGCTACGCCCGGTCCTTGAGAAGGTTAAAACGGAGTCTATTTGACAAACTATCGTTGTGGTTTTGATGCGTAGGTAAGATGAGTTCTTGCTTAAGCCCGTAGCAGCCACGTAAAATTTGCAACAAACAAAGTAGAGGACATCTAACTTGTTTTTGCAGGGCATGTTGTGATGTGATATGGTCAAGACATGATGCTAAATTTTATTGTATGAGATGATCATGTTTTGTAACCGAGTTATCGGCAACCGGCAGGAGCCGTATGGTTGTCGCTTTATTGTATGCAATGCAATCGCCCTGTAATGCTTTACTTTATCACTAAGCGGTAGCGATAGTCGTAGAAGCATAAGATTGGCGAGACGACAACGATGCTACGATGGAGATCAAGGTGTTGCGCCGGTGACGATGGTGATCATGATGGTGCTGCAGAGATGGAGATCACGAAGCACAAGATGATGATGACCATATCATATCACTTATATTGATTTGCATGTGATGTTTATCTTTTATGCATCTTATCTTGCTTTGATTGACGGTAGCATTATAAGATGATCTCTCACTAAATTATCAAGAAGTGTTCTCCCTGAGTATGCACCGTTGCGAAAGTTCTTCGTGCTGAGACACCACGTGATGATCGGGTGTGATAGGCTCTACGTTCAAATACAACGGGTGCAAAACAGTTGCACACGCAGAATACTCAGGTTATACTTGACGAGCTATGCATATAAGATATGACCTCGAAACACGGAGACCGAAAGGTCGAGCGTGAATCATATAGTAGATATGATCAGCATAGTGATGTTCACCATTGAAAACTACTCCATTTCACGTGATGATCGGTTATGGTTTAGTTGATTTGGATCACATGATCACTTAGAGGATTAGAGGGATGTCTATCTAAGTGGGAGTTCTTAAGTAATATGATTAATTGAACTTTAATTTATCATGAACTTAGTCCTGGTAGTATTAGCATATCTATGTTGTAGATCAATAGCTCGCATTGTTGCTTCCCTGTGTTTATTTTGATATGTTCCTAGAGAAAATTGTGTTGAAAAATATTAGTAGCAATGATGTGGATTGGATCCGTGATCTGAGGTTTATCCTCATTGCTGCACAGAAGAATTATGTCCTTGATGCACCGCTAGGTGACGGACCTATTGCAGGAGCAGATGCAGACGCTATGAACGTTTGGCTAGCTCAATATGATGACTACTTGATAGTTTAGTGCACCATGCTTAACGGCTTAGAATCGGGAGTTCAAAGACGTTTTGAACGTTATGGACCTTACGAGATGTTCCAGGAGTTGAAGTTAATATTTCAAGCAAATACCCGAGTTGAGAGATATGAAGTCTCCAACAAGTTCTATAGCTAAAAGATGGAGGAGAATCGCTCAACTAGTGAGCATGTGCTCAGATTGTCTGGGTACTACAATCGCTTGAATCAAGTGGGAGTTAATCTTCCAGATAAGATAGTGATTGACAAAATTCTCTAGTCACCATCACCAAGTTAGTAAAACTTTGTGATGAACTATAGTATGCAAGGGATGACGAGAAAGACTCCCGAGTTTTTCATGATGATGAAATCAATGAAGGTAGAAATCAAGAAAAACATCAAGTGTTGATGGTTGACGAGACCACTAGTTTCAAGAAAAGGGCAAAGGAAAAAAGGGGAACTTCAAGAAGAACAGCAAGCAAGTTGCTGCTCAAGTGAAGAAGCTCAAGTCTAGTCCTAAGCCTGAGACTAAGTGCTTCTACTGCAAAAGGACTGGTCACTGGAAGCGGAATTACCCCAAGTGATTGGCGGATAAGAAGGATGGCAAAGTGAACATAAGTATATTTGATATACATGTTATTGATGTGTACTTTACTAGTATTTATAGCAACCCCTCAGTATTTGATACTAGTTCAGTTGCTAAGATTAGTAACTCAAAACGGGAGTTGCAGAATAAACAGAGACTAGTTAAGGGTGAAGTGACGATGTATGTTGGAAGTAGTTCCAAGATTGATATGATCATCATCGCACACTCACTATACTTTCGGGATTAGTGTTGAACTTAAATAAGTGTTATTTGGTGTTTGCGTTGAGCATAAATATGATTTGATCATGTTTATTGCAATACGGTTATTCATTTAAGTTAGAGAACAATTGTTGTTCTGCTTACATGAATAGAACCTTCGATGGTCATACACCCAATGAAAATAGTTCGTTGGATCTCGATCGTAGTTATACACATATTCATAATATTGAAGCCAAAAGATGCAAAGTTAATAATGATAGTGCAAATTATTTGTGGCACTGCCGTTTAGGTCATATTGGTGTAAAGCGCATGAAGAAACTCCATGCTGATGGGATTTTGGAATCACTTGATTATGAATCACTTGATGCTTGTGAACCATGTCTCTTGGGCAAGATGACTAAAACGCCGTTCTCCGGAACAATGGAACGAGCAACAGATTTGTTGGAAATCATACATACTGATGTATATGGTCCGATGAATATTAAGGCTCGCGACAAGTATCATTATTTTCTGACCTTCACAGATGATTTGAGCAGATATGGGTATATCTACTTGACGAAACATAAGTCTGAAACGTTTGAAAAGTTCAAAGAATTTCAGAGTGAAGTGGAGAATCATCGTAACAAGAAAAAGTTTCTACGATATGATCGCAGAGGTAAAATATTTGAGTTACGAGTTTGGTCTTCAGTTAAAACAATGTGAAATAGTTTCACTACTCACGCCACCTGGAACACCATAGTATAATGGTTTCTCCAAACGTCATAACCGTACTTTATTGGATATAGTGCAATCTATGATGTTTCTTACCGATTTACCAATATCGTTTTGGGATCATGCATTAGAGACAGCTGCATTCACGTTAAAAAAAAAGGGCACCATCTAAGTCCGTTGAGATGACACAATATGAACTATGGTTTGGCAAGAAACCAAAGTTGTCGTTTTTTTAAAAAGTTTGGGGTTGCGATGCTCATGTGAAAAAGTTTCGTCCTGATAAGCTCAAACCCAAATCGGAGAAATATGTCTTCATAGGATACCCAAAGGAGACAGTTGGGTACACCTTCTATCACAGATCCAAAGGCAAGAAATTCGTTGCTGAGAATGGATACTTTCTAGAGAAGGAGTTTCTCTCGAAACAAGTGAGTGGGAGGAAAGTAGAACTTGATGAAGTAATTGTACCTGCTCCCTTATTGGAAAGTAGTTCATCACAGAAAATGGTTTCTGTGACACCTACACCAATTAGTGAGGAAGTTAATGATGATGATCATGAAACTTCAGATCAAGTTATTACTGAATCAACCAGAGTAAGATCCGCACCAGAGTGGTACGGTAGTCCTGTTCTGGAGGTTATGTTACTAGACCATGACGAACCTACGAACTATGAAGAAGCGATAGTGAGCCAAGATTCCGCGAAATGGTTTGAGGCCATGAAATCTGAGATGGGATCCATGTATGAGAACAAAGTGTGGACTTTGGTTGACTTGCCTGATGACCGGCGAGCCATAGAAAATAAATGGATCTTCAAGAGGAAGACGGACGCTAATAGTAGTGTTACTATCTACAAAGTTAGAATTGGCGCAAAAGGTTTTCGACAAGTTCAAGGTGTTGACTACGATGAGAGTTTCTCACTCGTATCTATGCTTAAGTCTGTCCGAATCATGTTAGCAGTTGCTGCGTTTTATGAAATCTGGCAAATGGATAACAAAACTACAATCCTTAATGGATTTATTAAAGAAGAGTTGTATACGATGCAACTAGAAGGTTTTGTCGATCCTAAAGGTGTTAACAAAATATGCAAACTCCAGCGATCCATATTTGGACTGGTGCAAGCATCTCGGAGTTGGAATACACGCTTTGATAAGTTGATCAAAGCATATAGTTTTATACAGACTTGCGGTGAAGCCTGTATTTACAACAAAGTGAGTGGGAGCACTACATCATTTCTGATAAGTATATGTGAATGACATATTGTTGATTAGAAATAATGTAGAATTATTCTGTAAAGCACAAAGGAGTGTTTGAAAGGAGTTTTTCAAAGGAAAACCTCGGTGAAGCTGCTTACATATTGAGCATCAATATCTATAGAGATAGATCAAGACGCTTCATAAGTTTTTTCAATGAGTACATACCTTGACAAGATTTTGAAGTAGTTCAAAATGGAGCAGTCAAAGAAAGAGTTCTTTCCTGTGTTACAAGGTGTGAAGTTGAGTAAAGACTCAAAGACCGACCACGGCAGAAAATAGAAAGAGAATGGAAGTTATTCCCTATGCCTCGGCCATACGTTCTATAAAGTATGCCATGCTGTTTACCAGATCTATTGTATACCCTACACTGAGTTAAGCAAGGGAGTACAATGGCGATCTAGGAGTAGATCACTGGACAGCGGTCAAAGTTATCTGACAAAAAGGTTCATCGTAAAGAGTTACGTCGATGCAAGTTTTGACACCGATCTGGATGACTCTAAGTCTCAATCTAGATACATATTGAAAGTGGGAGCAATTAGCTAGAGTAGCTCTGTACAGAGCATTGTAGACATAGAAAATTGCAAAATACATAACGGATCTAAATGTGAAAGACCCGTTGACTAAGATTCTCTCACAAGCAAAACATGATCACACCTTAGTACTCTTTGGGTGTTAATCACATAGCGAGGTGAACTAGATTACTGAATCTAGTAAACCCTTTGGATGTTGATCACATGGCGATGTGAACTATGGGTGTTAATCACATGGTGATGTGAACTATTGCTATTAAATCACATGGCGATGTGAACTAGATTATTGACTCTAGTGCAAGTGGGAGACTGAAGGAAATATGCCCTAGAGGCAATAATAAAGTTATTATTTATTTCCTTATATCATGATAAATGTTTATTATTCATGCTAGAATTGTATTAACCGGAAACATAATACATGTGTGAATACATAGACAAACAGAGTGTCACTAGTATGCCTCTACTTGACTAGCTCGTTAATCAAAGATGGTTATGTTTCCTAACCATGAACAAAGAGTTGTTATTTGATTAACAAGGTCACATCATTAGTTGAATGATCTGATTGACATGACCCATTTCATTAGCTTAGCACCCGATCATTTAGTATGTTGCTATTGCTTTCTTCATGACTTATACATGTTCCTTTGACTATGAGATTATGCAACTCCCGTTCACTTTGGGTGCTACCAAACGTCACAACGTAACTGGGTGATTATAAAGGAGTACTACAGGTGTCTCCAAAGGTAGATGTTGGGTTGGCGTATTTCGAAAATAGGATTTGTCACTCCAATCGTCGGAGAGGTATCTCTGGGCCCTCTCGGTAATGCACATCACTCAAGCCTTGCAAGCATTGCAACTAATGAGTTAGTTGCGGGATGATGTATTACGGAACGAGTAAAGAGACTTGCCGGCAACGAGATTGAACTAGGTATTGGATACCGACGATCGAATCTCGGGCAAGTAACATACCGATGACAAAGGGAACAACGTATGTTGTTATGCGGTCTGACCGATAAAGATCTTCGCAGAATATGTAGGAGCCAATATGGGCATCCAGGTCCCGCTATTGGTTATTGACCGGAGACGTGTCTCGGTCATGTCTACATTGTTCTCGAACCGTAGGGTCCGCACGCTTAAGGTTTCGATGACAGTTATATAATGAGTTTATGAGTTTTGATGTACCGAAGGAGTTCGGAGTCCCGGATGAGATCGGGGACATGACGAGGAGTCTCGAAATAGTCGAGAAGTAAAGATCGATATATTGGACGACTATATTCGGACATCGGAAAGGTTCTGAGTGATTCGGGTATTTTCGGGAGTATCGGGGAGTTACGGGATTACGGGAGAAGTAATGGGCCTTGATGGGCTTTAGTGGGAAGAGGAAAAAGGCTGCTGCGCCCCCCCTCCCCTCTAGTCCGAATTGGACTAGGGAAAAGGGGGCCGGCCACCTTTCCTTCTCCTCCACTTCCTTCTCCCTTCCTCCCCTCTTGGTGGACTCCTACTAGGACTTGGAGTCCTAGTAGGACTCCACATCCTGGCCGCACCAAGCCTTGGCCGGCCTCCTCCTCCTCCATCCTTTATATACAGGGGCAGGGGGCACCCCATAGACACACAAGTTGATCTTCGTGATCGTTCCTTAGCCATGTGCGGTGCCCCCCTCCACCATATTCCACCTCGGTCATATCGTTGCAGTGCTTAGGCGAAGCCCTGCGCCGGTAGTACATCAAGATCGTCACCATGCCGTCGTGCTGACAGAACTCCTCCCCGAAGCTTTGCTGGATCGGAGCCCGGGGATCGTCATCGAGCTGAACGTGTGCCAAGAACTCGGAGGTGCCGGAGTAACGGTGCTTGGATCGGTCGAATCATGAATACGTACGACTACATCAACCGCGTTGTTATAACGCTTCCACTTTCGGTCTACGAGGGTACGTAGACAACACTCTCCCTCTCGTTGCTATGCATCTCCATGATCTTGCGTGTGCGTAGGAAATTTTTTGAAATTACTACGTTCCCCAACACCCAGCTCCTTCTTTATGGCACACATCGACCGATATGCCTCTCTAGCCAGGTGTGCCTAGCACCAACACAAGCTTACCCTCTTCTCTTATTACCGTCCATCGGCAATCTGGGAACGGGGCTCCCCAGACTTGCCTGCCTGCGGCCTGCGGCGTGGCTCAAAGGGGACCCAGCACGGCCCATCTTCATCAACACAGGACAAAAGACCCTCGCGAGGGGCCAAGCCTCGCGGGCGGACGACGAGGAGCTTCCACAGGCGCGGCCTCATCAGGCTGGCTCACGAGGAGGTAGAGCGATCAAGGCGGGGTACCTCACGAGGTGCCCATGATGCAAGCCATGAAGACCATGGGCGCCAGGCGGGCGCCAGCCCGCGCAGCGTCCTCCTTTCCTCTTTGGTGCATAGGGGGCAAGTGCAGGCGAGAGGATCAAGCAAAGGTATCCATTTCGGTGCAACAAGACCAAGACAAGTCCAACGGTGGGAAGGAGGTCATCGTGGAGCCCAGGACGGCGTCACCACAGAGCCTTTGGCAGGCGAGGACCAACTTTAGTTAGGATAAGCGTACCAGATGTTCCCCTTCAAAATGGCCAATTGTTGGCGCCCTTCCCGCTCAATATTTGGGAAGAGGCCCAGGGCCTTTGCCTATAAATAGGACTAGCCACCCCCAGGGTAGAGGCAAAGAATCAGGATTCAACATCTAGAGCAAGAAAGGTCCCGAACCTGGGCAAGTAGAGAATAAGAGAGAGAGAGAGAGAAGGGCGGCTGAACTCCTCCTAGTAGTTCATCGTCCCAGCCAAGAGCAGACCCTTGCGAGGCTGTTCTTCTTTGTATTGTTCATCATCATCAGCCCAAGAGGCAATCCACCCACCACAAACTAGAGTAGGGTATTACACTACAATGGTGGCCCGAACTAGTATAAACCTTGTGTCTCTTGTGTTGTTCTTTCAGTAGTTTAGATCTTTGCGAGACGGAGAGGTAGAGGACGTGATCTCCGCGCGCACCCCGGAGTTCGAACCTCAAGGGTCTACTGGAACCCAAAATCTGACATTTGGTGCGCCAGGTAGGGGTGCGCCGGAACTCGTATTCCACCGCTCCGCTCTCCTCCGACCGTCACGTCCATGTCCGACGCTCGTCGGGCCCGCGCCGAGCGCCGGGCCGCCATCGCTTCCCACGTCGCCCAGACGGCTCCCGTCGGTGGGCGTCCTCGTCGTTCCCCGTCGCCCGCCATCAACGCCGGCACCGGCCCGGCGGGGAACGAGCAGCGAGCATCGTCTCAGCACCCGTCCGTGCGGCAAGACGGCCGCACCGCTACTCCATCGCTCACACCAGCTGGTTCTTCGTCCCGCGCGCTCCGCGCACCCTTGGAGGCTCGAGCTGCGCTCATCGCGGCAAAAGAGCTCCTGCGCTACTGTCCCGTCGACAACGTCTACGAAGAGTGGCTCGACCGGGTCGCCGAGCTTGTCCGAGCCGCAGGGGGCTCTCCCGCACCGTCCATTCCGCTGCGCTGCACCCCGCCCCGTGCGGGCAATGAAGCTCCGGGGGCGTACCAGCCGCCTCCTCTTCAAGAAGACGCCATGGCTCCATGGCGCGCAGCCCCTGGCTGGAACCCACTCCATCAGGCGCCGGCGCAACAAGAGCGGAGCTGCCAAGAGGTCCCACGCCCGCAAGAAGCTGCCCGGGCGCTCCCCGCTCCGGCACGTCGCGACCCTGCTCTTGCTCCCGCGCGTCAAGACCCCGCGCTGCTCCCACCTGCAGCGCATGGAGACCCGCAAGACCAAGCTCTCCCTCACCCAAAGCCTCCCATGGCCACCGCATGCTGCCATGCCTACACCACCGAGCTGTGTAGCATCGCATGGCCCGGCAAGTTCAAGCCAGACCTACCCCTCGCTACGACGACATGACTGACACCACGGAGTTCCTCCAGCTCTATGAGCTGGGCATCAGAGCTGCCAGTGGGGATGAAAAGGTCATGGCAAACTGGTTCCCCATGGCGCTCAAGGAAGGAGCTCGCACCTGGCTCCTGAATCTGGCTCCGGGCATGATCTCTTCCTGGGACCAGATGCGCACCCGCTTCATCGCCAACTTCCAAGGTACTCACGACCGGCCGCCCGCCGTGAATGACATGCGCCGCATCAAGCAACAACCTGGAGAGACCCTGCAAAAGTACATCCAGCACTTCAACAGTGTGCACCTCAAGAACCCCAAGGTGTCCGAGGAGGCCATCATCTCAGCCTTCTCCGATGGTGTGCGCGAGGTCAAGATGAAGGAGGAGCTGGCGATGCATGAAGACCTGTGCACCTCCCTGGAGCTGTTCAACTTGGCGACCAAGTGCGCCAGGGCTAAGGAAGGACGTCTCTCCCTCCTCGAGCTGCATGCCGCAGACCCAGAAGAGAAGAAGCCCAAGGCCAAGGACGTGAAGCGCAAGGGGGCTGCCGTGCTCGCGGCAGAACCAGACACCAAGCGGGGCAAAGATCTGCCTGAATCCTCCAAGGGCAGCCGGTACTGTGTGTACCACGACCTCCAAACCCACAACACCAACGAATGCCAAGAACTACGCGCCGTGCGAGAAGGGAGGATCGGCCGTCGTCCCGATCGTGCTGACCGGGGCTACGGCCGAGGAGGAGGAAGAAACGCAGGATGTTGGGAAGACCGCGGCCCGTGCCAAGGGTGGCGCGATCAACCTCGCGAGGATCGCTGGTGAGACCTGCCTCGCCAGGGGGACTGGAGGGATCAGCCTCGCGAGGATCGCCCACAAGGCAACGCAGGCCTCCCTCCAATGCCGCCTCAGCCAAGGAGGAACGAGGACCGCCATCAAGGCGAGGGGGCTGGGGGCTTCCAGGAGCCACGCGCAATCGCCTGAACCTGGGCGGAGCTCAAGCCCCAGCCTCCCAACGCATCTTCAAGCAGTTTGCCCGCAAAGTGAATGCAGTCCTCCCCAAGCTCGAAGCAACACGCCCTCTCAGGTAGTCGGCGTGCGCCATCATGTTCAGCTCAGCGGATCAGCTCAAGTGTGCGGCCACAGCCGGAGTCCTCCCGAAGCTCTGCTCTCCAGTCATCAGCAACGTACTGGTCACCAGGACCCTCATCGATGGTGGGGCAGGGCTCAACATCCTGTCCGTGGAAACATTCAACAATCTTCAAGTGCCCTATGACCAGCTTCAGCCAACCAAACCTTTCTCCGGAGTCACCGATCGGGCAGGTATGCCTCCCTGTCACCTTCGGGGCACGCAACAACTACTGCACCGAGCTCATCGACTTCGACGTCGCCCACATCCTCCTGCCGTACAACGCCATCCTCGGGTACCCAGCTGTCGGTGTACTAAAGTAGGGGTACCTTAGTACCCCGAACTTGTGCACGGGCAGTAGTAGCCTCCCGCGGCAAGGCCTGCCAGGGGAGCGACAAGAGTCTCCACGGCCCTTTCCGGGCTGGACGAAGGCCAAGTGATCGAGCCTAGAAGACCAAGCCCCGGCAAGAGGAGCTTGCCGGGTCGAGAAGGCAAGGTCCGGCAAGAGGAGCTTGCCGGGCCAAGGCGACAAGGCCCCGGCAAGAGGAGCTTGCCGGGACGACTAAGCCGAAGCACCAAGGCTCCGGCGGGAGGAGCTCGCCGGGACGGCCAAGCCAAGGCACCCCAAGGGAAGCCCGCCGCGGCGCGCCGCGCGCCCCGGCAAGGCCTGGCGAGCGGCAAGCTCCCAGGTGCGGCAAGGCAACTACCGCGGCAAGCCACTTGCCGCGGCAAACCACCACATCAGGCCCGCGCTCCAGCTCACCTGCCCACGTGTCGCTCTGGGGCTTCCCCGGAGGCACGTGGCGGGACGCCGCGCAACCTTAGACGCGCGGTGGCATGCGACGTTGGCAGAGTCGCCCCCATGGCGAGCGGAGGCGCTCCTAACGGTCCGCCTCGGCACTGTTCAGGCGATCCAGACGGGCATTTAATGCCTTTGTCCCCCGCCGTCAGAGTTAGGTGCGATAGCACTGTGCGGCCACTATTCACACAATCCCTTGCCATTTTTACCCTCACCTGCGTTGCTCCCTGTGGGAAACCCCTTGGCATATAAAAGGAGGCCCATGCGCACGTAGAGGAGAAGAGAGGAGGGATCGGACCCGATAGGCCCTCGCCTACGTCCAGCTCCAACTTACTGTAGCTTCTTGCGCTCCAGAGCAAGAACCCGAATCAACCAGACATGCAACAGTAGGGTTTTACGCATCCATGCGGCCCGAAGCTGGGTAAAAACGTTGTGTGTGTGTCGCCTCGATCTGCTCTTTGTGCATCCTCCACCCCCGCCGAACCGACAAAGGGCTCCGTCCCCATAAGTGCTCGTGGAGGCAGATACCCCCCGACATCTTTGGCGCGCCAGGTAGGGAGTGCGTCGAGGTTGTGTGAATCAGATCCGGCGTCCGCGCGAGCTAGACTCTCATCATTTGCGCCAGCATGGCGCCGAAGAAGAAAGCTCCGGAGGTGACCGGCCCGTCAACGTCGAACCCACCGCCCATGGAGCAGACGGGTGGTGGGGAGGACGCCGGCGGAGGAACGGGCACCGTCGAGCCAGTTCTTGCTCCCGCGGCGTCCGAGCTCGCCCCGCGCCCCGCTCAGGAGGCGCGAAACCAGCAGCGTCATGGTACCCATTGTACCATACGCTCGCTGGACCCGAGCCACGCTGGTGGATCCCAGGGCGCTCAGGACCGGCATGCGATCCAGCGTGCCGGGACGAGCCTCGGGCGGCTGCCTGGACCGGGTGCTGCTCCTTCTAACGTGCTTAGGAGTTCGAGCACATCCCGCTCCTCGCGCCGCTCGCCGCCTCTGCCCGCCACCCCAGCGGAAGCTCTTGCGCGAGCTCAGCTGCTCCTAGACTACCCTCCAATGGCGGACAAGCTCGACGGCTGGAGGGCAACCATCCAGAGCCTCATCGGTTTCGCCAACGGTGACACTCCGCGGCAGCACAACGCGTCGCAGCCGCGGCCAATCACCCAGGCGAGAACCGATGGCGCCAAGCATGGCGGGGGTGCGACCACCGTGCACTCCCCGCCCCAGAAGCCACGGTCGCCGACTCGCCGGGCTCACCTCGACGACGATTCTACCACGTCGTCGAACCCGCGAACTCGCCGCGACCAACGCCAAGCCCTTCACGAACGAAGGGAAGAAGTCGCTCGAACCCGCATCGAGCGCAGAAGAGAGGCGCGACGTCAATCAGACCAGCGCGTTGGGCCCACTGGATACATGCACGCGCCGGTGGAACCAGGCGAACTGCCGTATTCGGTAGGTTTCCCTGCGTTCACCCGCGAGCTGCGGCAAGTCCAGTGGCCCAGCACAAAGAACTTCAAGCCCGACGTGCCCGAGAAGTACGATGGCAAGCCGCATCCGTCTGAGTTCCTCAGCATCTACACCATTGCGGTGCAGGCTGCTGGGGGACGGGACGATAAGATCCTTGCCAACTACTTCCCGCTGGTACTCAAGCCCAACGTCAGATCCTGGCTCATGCACTTGCCGGACGGCTCCATCTCCTCCTGGCCAGATCTATGCCATCAGTTCGTGGGCGCCTTCACGGGCGGCCACAAACCCCATGGCCAGGCGAGCGACCTTCATTTGCTTGTTCAGAAGGAGGGGGAGCCTTTGCGCAAGTTCATCCAGAGGTTCAGCCGTGTGCGCTACAACATCCCAGACGTCCACCCCGCCGCGGTGATCAGCGCGTTCCACCAGAACGTGCGTAACCGCAGGATGCGGGAGGAGATGGCGATGTGAAAAATCAAGGAGGTCAGCGAGCTTTACGCCCTGGCCGACAAGTGTGCACGCGCTGAGGAGGGGAGGCGGCTCCCCGGAGAAAGTGTTGGAGAAGGAGACTCCGACAGTGAAGGTACCGCCCCAGCAAGGAGAGGCCGGCGGCGGGACGGCAAGAAGAAGAAAAACCCAGAGGTACTGGTTGTCGAGAAGTCCGGCAGCGAGGGCTCCGCCAAGAAAGCCCAGGCGGGAGGCCCCGGCAAGGAGGTTGCCGGGTGCGCCAACTGCCGGGCGGTGGCGGCTGCCGATAAGCGGGACGGTACCGACAAGAAGTACTGCAAGATCCACCGCACCAGGGGCCACGACCTCCAGAGTTGCAAGCAAGTCGAGCGACTCGTCGACCTGCAAAAGGCCGAGTACGCACGACGCGACAAGGAGAGGGCCCGAGTGGGTGGCGGGGGATCCGGCACGAAGCGTCCCGACCCGGGGGAGCGCCGCGGCAAGGACAAGCAGCGGCAAGCAGACAGACCTCCCCGGGGCCGCGACAAGAGCGAAGACGAAGATGACGACGAAGACATGGAAGACCCCGAGACCAGCGAGCAGGAGTTTCAGAAAGCCACTGAGGTCTTGTGTGTGGACGGCGGTTCCTCCCTGCACGCTTCCCACCACCAGCTTAAACGGTGGGTGCGGGAGGTCAATGAAGTGGAGCCACCCGTCGAGTCACGCAGACCCCTAAGATGGTCCAGCACGCCTATCATCTTCGACATTGAGGACCACCCTGATCGCACAACCGCGGTCGGGTGCTTGCCGATGTTGGTTTCCCCAATGATCCGCAACCTCAAGGTCACTAAGATGCTAGTTGACGGCGGGGCCGGCTTGAATCTGATCTCCTCTGCTGTTCTCCGGAGACTCCAAGTTCCCGACAGCGAGCTCGAAGAAACCGGCACATTCCAAGGAATCAACCCGGGAAGGAGCAAGCCGAAGGGAAAGATCACGCTACCGGTAACATTTGGCAGCGAGCTGAATTTCAGAACTGAGAAGGTCACCTTTGACGTCGCCGACCTTCCGTTGCCTTACAACGGGATCCTCGGCCGACCAGCACTCGCCAAGTTCATGGCGGCCTCTCACTATGCGTATAACATGCTCAAGATGCCCGGCCCGATAAGCGTCATTTTTGTCCCCGGCGACAAGAAGGATGCCCTTATCTGCGCTGACCAATTATACCGGGACGCAACAGCGGCAACGGCCCGCGGTCCGCTCGCCGCTGGAGCTTCCGGGGGGAAAGAAGACCAAGTCCGGCAAGTGCTCTGGCGCCCACTCCGGCAAGCGCGCCTCTTCGGAGTACTGCGCTGCCGTCGAGGACGTGCCATGGAGCCCCGCCGGCAAGAAGACCAAGCCCGGCGAATGCTCTGGCGCCCACTCCGGCAAGCGCGCCTCTTTGGAGTGCTGCGCTGCCGTCGAGGACGTGCCATCGAGCCCCGCCGGCAAGAAGGCCAATCCCGGCGAATGCTATGGTGCCCACTCCGGCAAGCGCGCCTCTTCGGAGTGCTGCGCTGCCGTCGAGGACGTGCCATCGAGCTCCGCCGGCGAACACGAGAAGACGACGGCTGCTCCACCCGCGACCAAGAAGGTGCCCGCCAAGGAGGACGGCACTGGTGGTACCTTCACCATCAGTGCCACTCTCGGCCCCAAATAGGAAGGCGCGCTCGTTGCTTTCCTGCGGGCGAATGTCGATGTGTTTGCCTGGCAACCATCTGACATCCCCGGCGTTCCCAGGGAAGTGATTGAGCACCACCTTGCCGTCTGTCCTCATGCGCGGCCCGTCAAGCAAAAGGTCAGGAAACAAGCGGTGGAGCGCCAAGAGTTTATCGCGGAGGAAATCAAGAAGTTGGAAGCGGCAGGCCTCGTCAGAGGCGTGCTCCATCCAACGTGGTTGGCCAATCCTGTCGTCGTGCGCAAGGCAAACGGGAAGTGGAGGCTTTGCATCGATTTCACCGATGTCAACAGAGCCTGCCCTAAAGATCCATTTCCCTTGCCGCGCATCGACCAGATTGTTGACTCCACGGCCGGATGCGACTTGCTTTCATTCCTTGACGCCTACTCCGGGTACCACCAGGTCTTCATGGCCGAAGAAGACGAAGAGAAGACTGCGTTCATCACTCCGTGCGGCACGTATTGTTTTGTGCGGATGCCTTTTGGACTGAAGAACGCGGGCTTGACATTTGCGAGGGTTGTCCACACTGCTTTTGAGCCACAGATCCACAGAAATGTGGAGGCCTACATGGACGACATTGTGGTCAAGAGCAGAAACAAGGCAACCTTGGTACAAGACTTGGAAGAGACCTTTGCAAACTTGCGCAAGATCAGCCTCAAGCTCAAACCCGAGAAGTGCGTGTTCGGAGTTCCCTCCGGCAAGCTTCTCGGGTTCTTCGTGTCTCAGCGTGGGATCGAAGCCAACCCCGACAAGATCAAGTCCATCGAGCAGATTGAAGCACCAACGCGTGTCAAGGACGTGCGAAGACTTGCCGGCTGCGTGGCGGCTCTCAGCAGATTTATTTCTAAGTCCGCGGAACGCGCCCTGCCGTTTTTCAAAATCTTGAAAAAGGCAGGTCCAGTAAAATGGACTCCGGAAGCGGAGGCTGCGCTGCGAGACTTGAAGAAATACCTGTCCTCCGCCCCTATACTTGTCGCGCCTAGACCACAAGAGAAGTTGTTGCTCTACCTAGCGGCAACCAATCAAGTGGCTAGTGCTGCGTTAGTTGCGGAGAGGGAAGCTGATGACAAGCCAGCAGCCACGGCAAGCGCGTCCAACGGCAAGCAGGGGGCTTCCCCAACAAGCTCTGGCCCCGGCAAAGGCGGATCCGCGCAAGCGCAAGGGGAAGTGCAGAGGAAGAGGATGGTGCAGCGCCCAGTTTACTTCGTCAGTTCCCTCTTGCAGGGGGCTAGGTCGAGGTACTCTGGTGTGCAGAAATTGCTCTTCGGCCTCCTCATGGCCTCGAGGAAGTTGCGCCATTACTTCCAAGCACACGAGATCACCGTGGTCACTCGCTTTCCGCTTAAGAGGATACTGCAGAATCCCGATGCAACAGGCAGGATTGTCGAGTGGGCACTAGAACTGTCAAGCTTTGGCCTCGAATTCGAGAACAGATCGACCATCCAGAGCAGAGCATTGGCAGAGTTCATAGCAGAGTGGACGCCGACACCGGACGAAGAAATTCCCGAGACGAGCATCCCCGGCAAGGAAGCAACCAAAGAGTGGCTGATGTACTTTGATGGTGCCTTTTCGCTGGAAGGCGCTGGTGCCGGCATGCTGCTCATCGCGCCCACCGGAGAGCACCTCAAGTACGTCGTCCAGATGCACTTTCCCAAGGAGCAAGCAACCAACAATACGGCAGAGTATGAAGGTTTGCTCGCCGGTCTCAGGATCGCGGCGGAACTTGGGATCAAGAAGCTCATTGTCAGGGGTGACTCGCAGCTCGTCGTCCGCCAAGTGAACAAGGATTACCACTGCCCGTTGATGGAAGCTTACGTTGATGGAGTGAGGAAGCGGGAAGAGCGCTTTGACGGCCTGCAAATGGAATACGTTCCAAGAGCAAAGAACGACATCGCCGATGGCCTGTCCAAATGCGCCGCACTAAAGCTACCTGTGGAACCAGGGACTTTTGTGCTCAAGCTGACTCAACCATCCGTGACACCATCGACTGGGCCAAGCAAGAAGAGGAAATCAGTCTCCAGCGACTACCTTCCGGCAGAGCTTCCTGAAGCCGCCGCTAAGGGAGTCCTCGGGATCGACTCCAAGAGTGCTGAGGAGCTGCCCGCTCCGGCAAGCCCCAGGGTTTGTCCCGACGAAGCAGGCGCTCCCGGCAAGCCACGCCTCGGCAAGCCTGCCGGGGAACGTCAAGCTCCGGCTGAGCCCCAGGTCCTCGCCGTGGAAGCTGATGTTCCCGCAGCCGCCGACATGCCTCTAGTCCTCGTCGTCGAGCCACAGGCTCCGATGTGGGCACAGCAGATCGTCCGTTTCCTCCAGACTGGAGAGCTTCCCGAAGAACAAGAAGAAGCTGAAAGAGTAGCCCGGCAGTCCAGTATGTACCAGTTTGTCGACAGCGCACTGTACAGAAGAGGACGCAATGGGGTGAAATTGAAGTGCATCCACCGGGAAGACGGACAGAAGCTGTTGGCGGAGATACACAGAAGCTTATGTGGGCACCACATTGGCGCCAGAGCACTTGCCGGAAAGGCGTTCCGGCAGGGCTTCTTCTGGCCCACAGCCCTCCAGGATGCAACTGCACAAGTAACCAAGTGTGAAGCGTGCCAGTTACATTCCAAGAAGATACACCAGCCAGCTCAAGCTCTCCAGACGATCCCTTTATCCTGGCCCTTCTCGGTCTGGGGGCTCGATATCCTCGGCCCCTTCCCCCGATCCGTCGGGGGCTTTGAGTACTTGTTCGTTGCCATCGACAAGTTCACAAAGTGGCCAGAAGTGGAACCAGTGAGGAAGGTGACCGCCCAGTCCGCGATCAAATTCTTCAGGTCGATTGTTTGCCGCTTCGGGATCCCCAACAGGATCTTCACCGACAACGGTACGCAGTTCACAAACCACGCCTTCATGCAGTACACCCAAGATCTCGGCACCAAGGTCTGCTTCGCTTCTGTTGCTCATCCCCGGAGGAACGGTCAAGCGGAAAGGGCCAACGCCGAGGTGCTGCGCGGGCTCAAGACCAGAAGTTTTGACAAGCTGCTCAAGCGCGGACGGAACTGGATCGAGGAGCTGCCGGCGGTTCTTTGGTCAGTCAGAACGACGCCAAATCGAGCCACCGGCCAGGCACCATTTGCTCTAGTCTATGGAGCAGAAGCAGTTACCCCCATGGAACTCGTATACGGGTCACCTCGAGTGCTTGCTTATGATGAGCTTGAGCAAGAGCGGTCGCGTGAAGATGACGCACTGCTCCTCGAGGAGGATCGTCTCCAGGCCGCTGTGCGATCCGCTTCCTACCAGCAAGCTCTGCGTCGCTATCATAGCCGCAAAGTTAAGGCCAGGAGCCTCGAGGAAGGCGACCTTGTTCTTCGGCGCGTTCAGTCGGCCAAGATACACAACAAGTTGACGCCGAAGTGGGAAGGCCCTTACCGGGTGAAACGAGTCACGAGGCCCGGCGCCGTCCGCCTCGAGACCGAAGATGGTACTCCGGTGAGCAATTCCTGGAACATTGAGCATCTTCGCAAGTTTTACCCGTAAGGCGCGGTTGTCGGACCCCGCCCGGCAGCCAACTCTTTGTACAAAAGTCTTGCTGCAGACGCATGTAATCCTTTGTACAAAGCCAGGCGCAGACCCTGGCCGCAATTACGCGCTGGGCCCCCCCAAGTTTTAGCATGCATGCTGAGTCGAGTCTCGTCCTTGGTTAGGGTTGATAGTGCCTAACAGTCGCTAACCCCTAACTTAGAGGTCGAGTCCGCGTCTTTTTCCCGTCCTTTCCCTTTGGCTCGCGGGAACTGCCTACCCTTGCCGAGCCACTCAAGGACGAAGAAAGGGAGAAGGACGAGCCAGCACCCGCCTCCCGACAAGCCAGAGTTGCCGGGGGCTGCAACCTCAGATAAGTCTTTACATCCCTTATCATGCATTCTCTCGTGAGCTGCGGAATGTGAAAACCTTGCTTCCTCCAAAAAAGCTGCCGTGCTCTCTTAAGCGGCAAACCCCGGAGCGCGTTCCCGGGGCCCGCTTCGGATAGTAGCCACGGCGGCAAGGGGAGGAAGCGAGGGGCCAGAACCCGCCTTTTCCCTGCCTCCGCCTAGAGCGGGAGGAGGGCCAAGGGGCGCGGGGGACGGCAGGGTCCGTTGCCGGGCGGGGAAGTGTCTATCTTAACGGTGCAAAGGGTCCGCCCCTTGCTGCGGGATGTACCCGCGAGACAAATGATCCGGCAAACAACCCCTTTTCATTAAAAACATTCCACTCAGGTACAGTTCAGAGAGAATGAAAAACATGAAAGATGGGATTACAAGATTTTAATGCAACTAAGGCCCGAGGGCTTACAAGATAAAAAGAGATAAGGTGCCCGTAATCCTTTTCTTGTCTCTCTCCTCAGGAGGTACGGCAAGGAGGCGAGAAGGGCAAAAGGGGCGACTAGACGAGCTACGGGTGGCAGAAGACGCCAAGAGAGCGTCCGAGGCCCCACCCCGGAGCTCCGGAGGCCGGAAGAAGACGGCGACGCCGGAAGTGGAGCTCGAGGAGGAGGCGGAGAGACATCAACACGCTGTCGAGGGCATCTAGCCCTCGTACTCCGAGTTGACGGCCTTGCCGCCAGCCTCTTCCGCAGCCTCGCCATCCGGCCGAGAAGACGAAGCCCTGGCAAGAGGAGCTTGCCGGGCCGGAGAGAAGACCCCGGTGGTCGTCGCCGCGATCAGGGGTGGTGACGGCGTCTGAGGCGATGTTGGAAGACGAGGCAGCGGCCTTGCCGCCCGTCCTCTTCCTCTTCCGCATCCTCCCTACGCCAGCCACCCAAGGAGACGACCCCGGGGAGTTCACGGCGCCAGCGACGCGGACGATGGGGGCCGCCGGTGCCACGCGGAGCTGCGACTAGCGCCTAGTCATGCCCGTCACCCCGGCGACCGCCCGCCCTCGTCGTCGCTGTCGCTCCCCTCCTCGTCACTCTCGCTCGAGGAGGAGCCTTCGCTGTCGGAGGAGCTATCCACGCAGCACCGGGCCTGGGTGCCGAGGTCCCCGAAGACCTTGACGGAGAGCAGATCGCCCTCCATCAGCTTGAAATGGAGGGTGAACCCCGCCGTCAAGCCGTGGATCCGGGCGAACGACTTCCACCCTCGGCCCAGACACATCAAGCCGGGGGCTCGGGATTCGACGTGGACTCGCGTACCACTGATCCCGCAGCCCATCATGCGCAGCCTCAGCGTCTCGTGTTGTTCCGCCTCCAAGACGTCCGCGAAGGGGGCCGGGAGGCGGAGGCGACGGCGAGGCGCCCGGCGCAGCCTGATGATGAACTCGCAGGGGTCGTCCCCGAGATGAACCGCCGGGGGAAACGGAGCCGCTAGCGGAGGTGAGGCCGGCGCGCCGTCCTGCCCGCCTCGAGCGCCTCGGCCCCGTCCACGGCCTCGTCCGCGACCTCGCCCCCTCCCCCTTCCCCTTACGGTTGGCTCCGCCGCCGCGGGTGCAAGGGGAGGAGGGGCTCGCTGCCTGGCGGCAACCCTTGCCGCCACCAAAGAAGGACCAGGGTTCCCTTCCTCCATGACAGCTGGGGAGAGGGGACCAGGGATCTAAGAGAAGGAAGAAGGAAGGAGTGCGGACCCTCGTCATCCCCTTCCGCTCCTTATAAAGGGGCGGAGTGGGGGCTCGGCCGCCCCGCCCAACCAATCAAAGCAGAGGAAGGGCAGGCGACGGGGCCGACCCTCTACTTCGACCCGCATCGGCCCGGCTTCCTGCCTCCACCACCGCGACCCCAAGCGCATGGAGGACGCGTGGCGGGCGAGCAGGGCCGAGGCGACTGATAAGGCGACCTCTCCCCCCCCCCCCACTCGAAAGTGGGGGCGGACGTTTCGCTTCTCCAAATAATAGAGATCGTGCCCGACGTGACGCATGCCTGCGGGCTTCAAGCCCCGCGCACGCCACCCACGTCACGCACGCCTCGCACGCCTCGCCCCCCCACGACGCCGCGATAAGTGCGCGCCACTTGGGGAGGGCGCGACGAGCACGGAGTTAAGGAGCAGCGCAACCCAGGCCACGCGTGCCCGTGCACTGTTAGGGCCTGGCCCAACAACGCTCGGCACCGTGTATGGCCCAGACCCGGGGGCTCCTTTCGGTGTACTAAAGTAGGGGTACCTTAGTACCCCAAACTTGTGCACGGGCAGTAGTAGCCTCCCGCGGCAAGGCCTGCCAGGGGAGCGACAAGAGTCTCCACGGCCCTTTCCGGGCCGGACGAAGGCCAAGTGATCGAGCCTAGAAGACCAAGCCCCGGCAAGAGGAGCTTCCGGGTCGAGAAGGCAAGGTCCGGCAAGAGGATCTTGCCGGGCCAAGGCGACAAGGCCCCGGCAAGAGGAGCATGCCGGGACAACTAAGCCGAAGCACCAAGGCCCCGGCGGGAGGAGCTCGCCGGGACGGCCAAGCCAAGGCACCCCAAGGGAAGCCCGTCGCGGCAAGCTCCCAGGTGCGGCAAGGCAACTACCGTGGCAAGCCACTTGCCGCGGCAAACCACCACATCAGGCCCGCGCTCCAGCTCACCTCCCCACGCGTCGCTCTGGGGCTTCCCCGGAGGCACGTGGCGGGACGCCGCGCAACCTGAGACACGCGGTGGCATGCGACGTTGGCAGAGTCGCCCCCGTGGCGAGCGGAGGCGCTCCTAACGGTCCGCCACGACACTGTTCAGGCGATCCAGACGGGCATTTAATGCCTTTGTCCCCCGCCGTCAGAGTTAGGTGCGATAGCACTGTGCGGCCACTATTCACACAATCCCTTGCCATTTTTACCCTCACCTGCGTCGCTCCCTGTGGGAAACCCCTTGGCATATAAAAGGAGGCCCATGCGCACGTAGAGGAGAAGACAGGAGGGATCGGACCCGATAGGCCCTCGCCTACGTCCAGCTCCAACTTACTGTAGCTTCTTGCGCTCCAGAGCAAGAACCCGAATCAACCAGACATGCAGCAGTAGGGTTTTACGCATCCATGCGGCCCGAAGCTGGGTAAAAACGTTGTGTGTGTGTCGCCTCGATCTGCTCTTTGTGCATCCTCCACCCCCGCCGAACCGACAAGGGGCTCCATCCCCATAGGTGCTCGTGGAGGCAGATACCCCCCGACACCAGCGCTGGCCAAGTTCATGGTCGTAACTCACCATGGCTACAACGTCCTCAAGATGCCAATAAGTGGCGGAGTCATCACGGTGCCATGTGAAGAAAAGGATGCAGTGTGATCCCTGGAGCGAGCCTTTCAGGCCGCGTCACTGGAAGACCCGGATCGCGAAAGCAAGAGGCTTCCCGAGACCACCCCCAAGAAGAAGAAGCCATCGTTCGGACCGGCCCCTCAGGAAGCAGGGCCCTCTGGGCCTGCGTCTGCCCAAGGGGAACCTCCTTCCATCGCATAGGAAAGAGCGCCCGGCGCCCTCCTCAGGCAGGGCTCAGGGGCTCTCCCCTGGAGGGCCACCGACCTGGCCAAGGTCACGAGGGAGGCGCTTGGGCACCACGTGGAGGCGTGCTTCGAAGCATGTTTCCCTCAAGAAGGAGCAATGGAAGGAAGGTCAGACCAGCAGGAGTTCGTCAACAAGGCCCTTCAAGAACTACAGGAGTCAAGAGTCATGAGAGGCTGTCGCCGTCTACCGGCTGTGGCTCCCCATCCAGGCGAGGATGGTGGGCTGCGCGTCTACATCAACGTACCAGGGCTCAACCAAGTCACCATGATGGAGCGCCTCTGGCCCTCGCGAGTGGGGTGCTGCGGAGGTCCGCCCCACAGCTATGTTCGCATGCCTTACGGCTTGCCGAGCGTGGCTGCTACGTACCAGCGCCTCATGGCATCATGGAGGCCCAAGAAGACAGGTGTTCTGCAGCCTTGGCGGAGATGGAGATGATTCGCGAGGAGCCACCAGTGCCTCCGGAGCATCCCGAGGCCCCTGGGCCTGGGGGCTCGTGAGGATCGGCTTCCGCAGCCCATCGAGTCTGCTGCACCAACACCCTTCGTCCTCGACATCTTCAGGTGACATCTTTCAAGTTTCGTTTCCAGCTGGGAGCGCCCTCCTAGGGCTGCATCATTCCCAGGCCGCGTGGGTCCGTCCCTGCGGCGTGTATCCCCTTTTATTTCATGTCGTTAGCTTGCTTTGTTGGGGGCGCCCCTACGGCTGCATCATCCCCAAGTCGCTTGGGCTAGGCCCAGCGGCATGTATCTCTCTTGTGTATATTTCCGGTTATGCATTCGCCCATCATGCTTGATTACTTGATGCCTGTCCACGGCACCTCTTCTTCTCCGTGTCGACCACTTGCACGTTAAAGGGGGGGTACCTGAGCATTGCGACTCAGGGCTCTTACTGGCTCTCCAGCCCTCACCCTCTGGCCTTGACCACGGCATCGTGACCTGGCATACCAGCGACGGCTGAGACAAGCTCGAGGGCTGGGACGCGAGGACGTAGAGTGCCGGCATCTAACCAAATTTGCAGGAACACATCTCAAGATAAGGCCCAGTGCCAGGCGCAACCCGCCTAGAGGTAGGGCCTCGTGAGTCCCGCGCTGGCTCACGGGTGCCCAGATACACCTCACCTAGCCCTACCGTGCTGGCTACGTGTCAGGGCGGGGCTGTACACGCCCCGGGGGCTCCTCCCGGAAGGGAGCCCCCTCCCACGCACCAGTGGAAGCACCATGCTCCGCGCTGGCTGACGACACTGCCGAGGAGCGGCTATGCCTGTACACATACGGAAGCGCTATGCTCCGCGCTGGTGATAAACAACTGAGGGTGTCCCCCTGGCCGCATCAACCTCAGGGAGCCCAGAGCTCAATGTCTAGCCTCGTCGCAACGCCTCCCCTCAGGAGTGCCGCGCGAGGGGCTTGGCACGGGGGCTGCGCCTGGGTCACGCCCAGACGTACGCCACCCAGCCAGGCCCCTCGGGCCTGGTTCGTCGCGCGTCTCTTCCCGAGCGGAGCCAAGGTATGAAGGCCGTTTGAGCGTCAAGGGGGACCCCTGAGCATCGCGACTCAGGGGCCTAACTGGTCCCGTAGCCCCTCACTCCTTAGTTCCGAACGGCTAATGCTGGGTGAGGTACGCGCGGGGCCGGGCTCTGCAGACGTAGAACAGTAGTCCCACTTGCATCTCACCTCATCACTCGCTGTTTGCGCGTCAAGGGGGACTCCTGAGCATCGCGACTTAGGAGCCTAACTGGCTCTGTAGCCCCTCACTCCTTTGGTCCCGTCCTGGTTTCCGGTCGGGGCTAATGCTGGGTGAGGTACGCGCGGAGTCGGGCTCTGCAAACATAGAACGGAAGATCCACCTACATCACACCTCCCTACTTGTCGTTCGTGCGCCAAGGGGGACTCCTGAGCATCGCGACTCAGGAGCCTAACTTGTCATGTAGCCCCTCACTCCTTTGGTCCCTTCCTGGTTTCCGGCCGGGGCTAATGCTGGGTCAGGTACGCGCGGGGCCGGGCTCTGCCGGCGTAGAACACAAGCGAGTAGGGAGGAAAAGCATAAATTTCAAGGAATTTAAAAGCAAATATTACAGTCCATACTGTCGTCCCAATACCAAACGCAAGTTTAAACGCCTCCCCGAGGCATGATGCATGTGCAGGAATTAGAAGCAGGACAGGAGCAGTAGCGGAGTCACTTGTCGGCGGTGGAGTAGCGGGGAGTGGCTTCGCCTCATGGAGCAGCAGGGCTGGCAGCGCCTTGCTTCGGCTTGGTGCTGAAGGCCCGGAACTTCCCCAGTAGCGCCTCCGCATGCCCCTTTACGGCCTCGGCAGCGGCGGCAGCACCCTCGCCGCTTACTGGCTCCAACAGGCTGTCGAGGTCGGCGCTGGGGTCGCGAAGGAAGATGTGGGCGAAGACCCGCGTCAGCGCTGCAGAAGACAGGACACGCGCCTTGGCCTCCGCCGTGGGGCCAAGGCCAAGGGCGACATCCTCAAGGGCGTGAACCAGGAAGGGAAGCAGCTTGGCTGGGCCGCCCTTGGCGCCAGCCAACGGGCTCTCCAGGCCGCTCTCGTAAAGTGTCTTCAACTAAGCACGAGCCTCCTTCTCCATGTCTGCGAAGGCCACACGATCCTCGGCAAGAACCCGGGCTTTGCCGTCCAGCTCAACCTTCGTCGCCTCCAGCTCCTTCTCCAGCGTGCCTAGACGGTCGCGATGCTTCTTGAGCTTGGCCTCCCGGCCCTCGACGGCCACCTCGCAAGCCTTCATGCCTTCTTCTTGCTCCTGGCGAAGATGAACCTCTTTCGCGAGCTGGTCCCGCAGGCCTTGTAGCTCGTCCTACCGCGCCTTGCAATGATCGCGGACTTCAGCCACCTCCCCCAGGGCCGCGTCACGAGCAGCCTTCGTCTCAAGGACGGCCTGCCTCTCCTCGTCGCAGGCTGTCGAGGCCTGAACCAGCGCCGCCCGGATCGAAGCATCGGAGCGAATCCATCCTGAAGCCACCTCCAGGCGCCCAGCCACCAGGCGGGGGTCAGCGCCAAGAAGATCCTGCTGCAGCCGGTCCAGTCCAGCAACAGCACGCTCCAGGACGGCAGGAGGAGTCGGAGAAACAACCGCCGGAGGAGCAGGAGGAGAAGTCGGCGACGGCAAGACCACAGCGTCCTAAGGTGGAGCCTGCTGCGGCCCAACGGACGTGGTGGCGGCAGTAGGCAAAGGCACCTCGGGAGTCACTTGGGCCATGGGGGCTGAGCTCGCCCCAGCCGGCTCAGCCAGGCCGCGCGAGGACGACCGGGCAGGAGAAGCCCGTGCGTCGCGGTCATCTCCTTCCGCAGGCGGAGGCGCTGCCACGGATGAAGCCTCAGGAGCCCCCTTCGGCTTCTTCGCCGCGGGCGCCAGCCTATTCAAGAGATGCGAACGTCAAGCCTCAGCTGCAGAACAAAGGAATAAAGACAAGGATCAAGCACTTACGGGTCATCGTCGGTGAGCTCGGGCAGCCTCCGGCCAAACTTGAAGCCTGACAGCCGGCTGGAAGGGTCAACCTCAGAAGCAGAAGGCGCGTCTGCAGACCGCCTCGGGGCGGGGGCAGACCCACGGGAGATCAGCCTGGTCCTGTCCTTCTTTGGGATCGGGGGCAAGCTCCCGCCGACCTGCTCGTCTCCATCCTCGTCATCGTCGCTTGAAGAAAGGTGGAGAGTGCGGGGCCTGCACCGGGGAAGGGGAGCCCTCGACTCTCCGTCGGTCGCCTCGGAGTCAGGCCCCTTCTCCCGCTCCTCTTTGTCCCTCTCTCTGCCGGAGTCGCCGGAGGACACGTCCACCAGTCCCTCGGGAGCTGCCACGGGCACGGGCCCGTCCCCGTTGAAGACGGGCATGGACTCCACCACCTGCTTCTAGTCGTCGCGGAGGAATAAGGGCGTAGGCGCGCCCTCCAAACATGCCACCTCGCCCCCAACCAGAGATTGGAGGACCGCGGCCAAGTCTTCGTCACCCAAGGCCGCGGGGCTCGGATGAGGCCTCCACATCGAAGGTGAGAACTGCCGAAGTGGAGCCAGCTAGTGCTCCAGGAACTCCCTCAGCAGTGACGCGTCGGTCAGCTTCGCCGCCACCATGTTGGCCGGCCTCAGGTCTGCGTCCATCTTCTCCAACACCAGTTTCGCGCGGAGGTCCGTGAGCTCCGCTCGGCACCAGTCGCTGGAGCTCGCTGGCTGCTCCGCGGGCAAGATCAGCCGAGGGTGGATGCGCACGGCATCTACCAAGACCCACTTGCTCCTGAAGCCCTCAATCCTCTTCCCGGGCTTCGAAATGGCAATGGTGCCGCCATACGCGACGAAGCTCGCGCACGCGAAAGGAGAACCGCGAGTGACCCGGAGGGAGAAGTAGTGGCACAGCAAGGCCACTGAGGGCTGCACCCCCACTTGAGCCTCGCAGTAGTAGGCAAAGATTGCCAGGAGAAGGACGAAGTTAGGGTGGAGATGCAGAGCCTGTAAGTTGTAATGGCGGAGGACAGAGAAGAAGAACTCGCAGAAGGGAGGCACCAGGCCAGCAGCAATGGAGCTTACAAAGAGAGGATAAAAGGTGTTCCCTCGGCCCTTAGGGATGGCGGATCCGACATTGAACACCTGCGCCCCGTCGATGCCCTGCGCCGCCGCCATCCAGCACAGCCGGGCAAAGCCCGCCTCCAACACATTCGGCGAGTCCAGAGCAGGCGAGTACCAAGCTTCGGCCGGAGACTGACGAGGCGCCATGGCTGCCTAGGTCAAGCGGATGAAGCAGATCTGGAAATTTGGAGGAAGAGAGGAGAGGCGCAAGAAAGGGGATCTGAGCAGCAACTGGAAGAAGCAAAAGGAAAAGCCTAGGCAGATGCCGCTCCTTTATCAACCAGCGCGGTTGCTGAAGCGCCCACGTCCCATCAACCGCCACGCGGTGCCCAAGGCCGCAGGCTGTTAGGGCCCGCGGCGCTTCGCCCTTGCCCTTTCGCCTTTCTACACGGCCAAGTCCGGGCGCGCCTTGGGCCCGGGGGCTACTATCGGCGTTCTGGGAACGGGGGTCCCAGACTTGCCTGCCTGCGGCCTGCGGCGTGGCTCAAAGGGGCCCCAGCACGACCCATCTTCATCAACACAGGAACCAAGACCCTCTTGAGGGGCCAAGCCTCGCGGGGCGGACGACGCGGAGCTTCCACAGGCGCGGCCTCATCAGGCTGGCTCACGAGGAGGCGGAGAGATCAAGGCGGGGTACCTCACGAGGTGCCCATGACGCAAGCCATGACGACCAAGGGCGCCAGGAGGGCGCCAGCCCGCGCAGCGTCCTCCTTTCCTCTTTGGTGCAAAGGGGGCAAGCGCAGGCGAGAGGATAAAGCAAAGGCATCCATTTCGGTGCAACAAGACCAAGACCAGTCCAACGGTGGGAAGGAGGTCATCATGGAGCCCAGGACGGCGTCACCACAGAGCCTTTGGCAGGCGAGGACCAACTTTAGTCAGGATAAGTGTACCAGATGTTCCCCTTCAAAATGGCCAATTGTTGGCGCCCTTCCCGCTCAATATTTGGGAAGAGGCCCGGGGCCTTTTGCCTATAAATAGGACTAGCCACCCCCAGGGTAGAGGCAATGAATCAGGATTCAACATCTAGAGCAAGAAAGGTCCAGAACCTGGGCAAGCAGAGAATAAGGGAGAGAGAGAAGGGCGGCTGAACTCCTCCTAGTAGTTCATCGTCCCAGCCAAGAGCAGACCCTCGCGAGGCTGTTCTTCCTTGTATTGTTCATCATCATCAGCCCAAGAGGCAATCCACCCACCACAAACTAGAGTAGGGTATTACACCACAATGGTGACCCGAACTAGTATAAACCTTCTGTCTCTTGTCTTGTTCTTTCAGTAGTTTAGATCTTTGCGATACGGAGAGGTAGAGGACGTGATCTCCATGCGCTCCCCAGAGTTCGAACCTCAAGGGTCTGCCGGAACCCGAAATCCGACAGTCAATGCCTCACTCCCACCACTCTTTTCATCGATCTCGTACTCGCACACTCCTTCCCCCTCGATATAGTATGACTCTCGCACCACCTCCTAGATGCATCCCTCTCTCTCTATCCTCTCCCCGTGCCTCATTTGCTTCTAACACACACATGCATGTATACCGATCGATCTCCCAACATATACCTAGGTCGACTTTAACTATTCCCCCCATCGATCGACGTACCTCACAAGTTATGTCTCTCCTTTCTCTAACAAAGGACGATTGATCTTCCTATGTAGTTACGTCTGCTTACCACAGCCATATCGTCCCCCCACATCATTCGTGCATGCCTCCTGACCCGTCTCTCACACGCACGTGCACAAACATGCATCCATCCCCTCTCTTATTGATATTGCAAGCGTACCCTCCGTTTGTCTAGCAAGCCTATCCCACCATTTGTTAGAAGCAACTCCACTACCACCCCCTCCAACACTCTAGCTCTGTCTCTCTCCCAATCTTATTACTCTCCTACACATATGCATGGATGCCGACCGATCTCCCTTAATATATGAGGTAGATCGATCTCCCTTAATACATGAGGTAGGCCTCTCTCCTCCACACATATACGAGCCATTGTACCTCTATAGTTAATTAGGCCTCCCTCCCCCCCCCCCCCAAGCACACACCGATAGTCGAGCGTTGTAGGTAGGTATCTAGGCCACAAAGACAAACTGCACATGTCCCCTCTCACGTTCTAGTAGGCCAGCCACTCTATATCTTTGATGTGGGCACACACAAATTCGATGGCACTCTTTATCGATCGCGCGCGCACACACACATCATCATCCCTCTCTTCGATTCATTGGAAACCTCAAGCCGATGATACCTCCACTCTCTTCTCGTGGATTGCCCCCTCTATATATATGATATATCCAGGACTCTATTTCACACACATTGCATATGTTACATTTTTTGATTTACCCCCCCCCCCAAAAAAAACTCTCACGAACCCACACACTATATCTCTCTACGTTTGTATCTCTCTAACACAACCACGTAGGTTGTGTACGTATACAAGAAGAGAATAGGTGCACCGTGCACGTACTCATGCTTCGTGCCCAGCCACACCCGCGCGGGTACACGGTGGAGCTCATTTCTGTACGAAATGGCAGCCCACGTGCTAATTTGAATGCGTGTAGCGGTTGTTTACCTACGGAGGTCGTGTACCACGCGTGTACGAAACAAAGTTCGACTTGATGCGTTGGCGCGTTATTTTTAAATAAAGTTATATCGCTCAATGGCATGTACACATAATATAAAACCATTTTTATGGAGAAAAAGGCAGTCCGCTCCACTATATACAATGGAGCTTGCCTGCCTGGTTTGTTTCTCTTCAGAATATCTCACACAAGGCTGCGGTGGCCTCTCTCTCTCTTTCTCTCTCTCTCTCACCTTTGGTCACTGATCCGGCCGCATCCCGTCCGCCGGCGGAAGGGAGGATGTGCATTGTTTCTCCGTTCGACGACGCCGAGGCAGCACATCCCGATCTGCGTTACACGCCGTTCTCTCTGACCAAGCTCCGGCACGGTAGGGCCTACGCCACCTGCTCACTATCGCAGTATGGCCAGATTCTGCCCGCCGCTGCTCACCTAGTTATCCCCTCTGGCCTTGCTCCACTACCCGTCTTCCCACGTCGCTGCATGTGGATCTTCCATAGTTCTCTGCCCAAAACGTAGCTCCTCCGGCGTACTTTCCACATTGCAATCTCGTCCTCACACTGTTTTAGACAAACACAACCGTGTTGTTATCTTCCTTTAGGACAAGGCATATGCTTCTTTTTTGTCGTCGCATGTGTCATCAACTGTTATTGGCCAGTAATTGTTTCCTTTCTACCTCTTTTTTGCACACAGGGCTATCCATTTCACCTCGTTGCTATTGCGACCTTTTGGTGAACTGCACAAATCACTTTGTTTTTAAGTGTGTTTTGTGCAGTTGTACTAAAATGTCACACGGGCAACGTCTCTACATTTCAGTGCGACTACACAAAGGGAGATTGGTTTTGCTTTATCCTCCTCATCCAACTCCAAGCCTAATCTTCTCCAACTAGTTAGTCTTAAGAGAGACTGCAAAGGTGACCGGCTTCTATTTGTGTGTTTATTGTTTCATCAGCAGTCCTCTACTATCGTAATCACACTTAATATGTTTGGAACATGGACGCTCAGCTCTATTTTGGTGGAACTGCACAAAATGATCGAAATGTTGCATGCTCCAGACAGCTACTTTTTTTCCCAACATGCCTTGTTAATTTAGACAGAGCTTGGGGGACATTGCTACCAATGAAAGCATGGATCAATTATAATTTAACACCTTCTCACAACTTTTTCTTCAGTTGTGATGTAAATATCAGCTCTGATCTGCTAATAATTGAGATGCATTAGCAAGGAAGTTATTTTTTTATTGTTTCCGAAAGAGCATCGATGGCAAGACACACGAAACAAAAGATGAAAGCTCACACCATTGTACAATTTCATGCCACTGGAAAATTATTTGTATAGTATGTCTATTATGTAAACAAATGCTGGAAGCTTGATAGCATTGCCAGAAGCCTCTTCACCATCTGGGTCCATGTGCCATGCACAAAGTTATACTCCTTCGTTCCTAAATATTTGTCTTTTTACAAATTTTAAATGGGCATATTTTAGAGTGTAGATTCACTCATTTTGCTTCGTATGTGTACTCCCTCCATTCCTAAATATTTGTCTTTCTACAGATTTCAACAAGTGACTACATATGGAGCAAAATGAGTGAATCTACACACTAAAATATGTCTATATACATCTATACGTAGTAGTCCATTTGAATCTCTAAAAAGACAAATATTTGAGTAGTCACTCGTTCAAATCTCTAGAAAGACAAATACTCCGGAGTATATTTAAGAACCGAGGGGGTAGTGCACAGCCGCATGGGAGACTTAGCCCGGTCGTTGCGCCGCATTAATAGTGAGTAATGAGCAGTTAACTCATAAGCCACACCTTTCCCACTATAAGTTGATCGGAAGAAGCAACCATCAATACACTCTTCTTTGAATCCTCTCATACTAGTCCATCCGTCACTGTTTATAGAGCGCGCTTCAGAAAAAGAAAAAAAATCTCTGGGACCAAGGCGACTTGCGATAGGCCTGAAAAATTGCACTGGTAGTTATAGCACGACGTCTATTACTAGAGGAAATAATGCGTACACACATGCATGCAGTGCTTCCACCCCGGGTACACACATGCATGCACTTACTCCACTCCGTAGTACATCGAGAGAAAATTATGGACTTGATTGCGGTTACCACGCCCTAATTAATTGAGCATTAAACCAAATGCATCTAAAGTCTCTCTAGTGGTGGAAATGCATTGAGAGAAATGCATCATAATGAAGCGCGCCCTGTAAACTGTGACGGAGGGAGGAGTAGTATGGAGGTGCAAAACCAAGTACGCGTATGGCCAGTCGGTCAACGCACCTCCTCTTGGCATATCGTTGACATGTGGCACCGAAGTGTGAGCAAACCGATCTCAATTGACGGCAAAATGGCCAACCCGCTGTTCCTTGAGTGAGATGAGTAGCAAGAACACACAGACGGGCTCGCACGGAGGCCAAGATATATTCGATCATGGTTGATCGATATCATCATTACAAGTTGGGCTGCCATTTTCCGCCCTTCTCTGGAATAAATGTGTACTTTATCAGAGATTAAAAAAATAAGAGTACAGACGCTCCACCATGCGGTTCTAGTAGTAGTACTACTCGTACTACTGAACCTTGTGCTTGGCTCTTCGCCTCTTCGTGAAGTTGAACAATGATGGTACTCTGCATGTTCGGTACTACAGTGTATGCCTCTGGCAATCTGACACCGAATGAACTGATGCATGTCCACCGCCTGGGCGAGGGTAGGTTGCATTAGTCAAAAGGCATGAGCGAGCTTCACCTTTTCCTACAAACTTCTCCTCGTCTACGAGTTGACGGGACACACCAAAAAGTAGTGCTAGTCCATACTCCCTCCTTTCTAGTTAATATGGATTGATCTTTTTTGCGGGTAAATGAGAGAGATTTACTCATATATAAGCATTCTTAGGACGATCAGCCAAGACACTAGTCACTAGGAAGCGAGGTACCCCGCAGAAAAAGAAGTAGGAAGTGAGGTGTTTCATCAAGCCAGCTCTAGGCCACATTCAAAGTGCAGCAAGTACAGTTCGCACAAAGATGCGCCACATGATTTGATGACCTCTTTACAAGATGAATAAAAAAAGAGGAAATATTACCGAGCATGTCACATCCCTAGTTCTGGTTTGCTCTAGGCTAGCTAGTCATGTGTGCATCATGTTTAAAATTCAATGAATTTGAAATGGGGACTTGTGAAAGCCTCAGAAATCATTTTGAAAATGATCAAGATAAAATTGCTTCAATTTGGCCCAAGAAAATGTTCATATTTTTCTCTAATAATATTGGCCAGAGTGAAAATTCCAACCAATATTTTTAGGAGCTCAGAAACATTTATTTTGGCATTTGAATTAACTCAATAATTATTTGCTTTGGATTTATATTTAATATATATTAAATATAACTCCAATAATTCTGGAAGTTTGGGAGTGGCTTTGTATATATTTTAGCAAGCCATATAATAACCTACATAATTTATTAAAATGATTTAGTGGCCAAACTAAATCAGAACAAAGGAAAGAAAACAGGAAAAGGAAAACAAAATGGAATCAGAGAGGGAGAGAGAACTACCTGGGCCAACTTACCTGGCCTTCCAGCGCACCTGGTGGCCCAGCCCACCAGGGGCTCCCGTGTCTTCTCCTTCCTCTGCCAGAAGGACCGAGGCGCGTGGCCACCGCACGCCGGCACGCGCACGGCCACCTCCTGCCTGCTTGCCGCTGCTGGAGTCGTCCTCGAGCGCCACGCAACCCCCTGAACCCCCCCTCTCGCTCTGGACCCCCTCCTCCTCCTCTGCTCTCTCTCTCTCACGCGCGATCGACCACGAGCACCCGAGAGCGCCGACGAGCACCACCGCGACCATCGTCCACCCCTCGCCCCGTCGATGCTTCCAGAAGAACCGCCGCGTTCCTCTCGTCCTCTCCACCAAGCTATACGACGCCAGAGGCCCTAGAACTTCGCCATCTTCCTCGTCTGCTCCGACGAACGCCGTCGCTCGATTCGCCGACCTCCGAGCATCCCCGAGCACGCTGAGCTACTCATCGACCTCCCTGTGAGCTCCGCCGCTTTTCCCCTCTCTTCCCCGCGTCATTTTCGCCCTCTAGCAGCAGCCCTGAGATCACCCGAGGCCGCCGTCCGCCATGACCGGCGAGCCCGTGCTCTCGAGCTTCTCCCGCTCGTTCCAGGGGTACGGATACGCTCCTGGCGCCTCCAGGAGGCTGCCTAGCCACTCCGTTGGCTCACCCGAGCACTGTAGCCCCGGACTCGCTTGAGCCGAACTCCGGCCGCCGCCGCGAGCTCCGCTCCGGTGAGCTCCGCCGTCCCCGCGGCCTGCCGCCTGTTCCACTGGATGCGCGCCGCCCCTAGCTAGCCGTAGGTCCAAACAGCGCTCGATCCCGTGGTCTACAGCGCGACCCCGAGCGCCATCGCCGCGCGATTCGGTCGCCGGCGGCTAACCGCCGTTGTGGTTGACGTGGCACAGTTAATTAGGGGCTAATCACCCCCTACTAAACCTATTAGTTTAACACTAGTGACACTGACAGCTGGGCCCCCTCGCCTAACTAACCGGCTAATCAAAATAGATTAAGGTTAATTTAACTGCGGTGGACCCCACGTGTTAGTTTGACTTGGTCAAGTCGGTGTTGACCGGTCCCACCTGTCAGCCACACAAACATCCCTGGGTCACCGACCGGTGGGCCCCTCTGGTCAGTTTGACCTGGACCAGCGCTGTTCACTTGCTGACGCAGGCATGACGCAGTGCTGACGCAATAAGTCATTTCTAGATTAAATATAATTCAGAAAATTCCAGAAAATTGCCTAAACTTCTAAAAATCATAGAAAATCAACCGTAACTCCAAATGCAAAGATTTATATATATGAAAAATGATCAGAAAAATCCAATCTATCCATTTGTACTAGTTTCATGCATGTTAGAACAACTTAACCTTGCTGTTTAGGTCAGACATGTTAATGCACTTATATGAACCCATAACTTGAGTTTGCATTTGAATCTTTGGTTCAAATAGCTCAAACCCATCTGGTTGTAGTTGCATTAGCCCAACATACTCATTTTACCATGTCATGATCATGCATCATATTGTGCATTGCATTGACTGTGTTTCTTTCTCTGTTGCCGGTATTTGTCCCCTCTCGATAGACGTGGTTTCGACGATGAGTTTGATGACACCGATGAAGAGCTATAATATCTTCAGAAGTGCCAGGAAAGCAAAACCCCCTTGTTCATTTCGATACAATCCTACTCTCTCGCTCCTGCTCTCTTTTACTGCATTAGGACAACAACGATTCATGTGTTACTTGCTGCGGTAGTTGAACCCCTTATCCTATGCATGACCTATCATTGCCACAGTAAATAGATGAAACCCACTAGCATGAGTAGGATTTGTTTGATCCTTGATGTGCCTACTCCTTCAAGCTTGTTTGTCGTGCCTGCTACTGCTTAGAGTTGAGTCGGGTCTGATTCATCGGGAATGAATTGGAATGGTGATGAACATGTCCTACTGTGTGTGAGCTAAGTGTGTGGACACGATTTGGTAAAGGTAGCGGTGAGAGGCCATGTAGGAGTACATGGTGGGTTGTCTCATTGAAGCCGTCCTCAGGAACTGAGTTGTGTGTTTGTGATCCATGAAACAGTTACTACCACACATTGGGATCCTTAATTGACTCTCTCGGCTTCTTAATCACCCTTGTCCTCTGTCCAGGAGTTGCAAGTAGTTTCTGGTGTTTGTAGTATGTTGGGGCCCACACGCAGCGCTGACCGTAGGGGTGGGCTGTGTTGCGGTAGGCACGTGGCACGGTGTACCGGGCGCCCGTTTGGTGTCTCGGGAACCCTGCTCACATCGTTCGGGGCCGTATGTGGAAACCTCGGCCGGACTCCCTGCGGATGGAACCTGAATAGGCGATAAACCTGGACTAGAGACTCGAGTGTTCAGGTAGGCCGTGGCCGACACCCTCGCTGGGCTTCCGCTTGAAGGTTGCCGAGTACATGTCGTGTAAACGGTGATAAATGGTGAGAGCGTGTGTGAAGAAGTACACCCCTGCAGGGTTAACATCATCTATTCGAATTGCCGTGTCCGCGGTAATGGACTTCTGGGTTGCCTATAACAGTTCATAGACAAGTGAAAGTGGATACTCTAAAATACACAAGATAAGCATGAGTGCTATGGATGGCGTTCTCGTAGGTAGACGGGAGCGGATCCACAGTGGTGTATTGAAATGGTGAATATGTGGAATCGTGCGCGCCACCTCAAGAGAGTTGCTTGTAGTCGTAGTTCAGGATAGCCACCGATTCAAAGCTGGATTGCTTCAGTCAAACTCCACCACCCCCTTTATTGATACTGATGCATATGTAGCTAGTTCTGATGTAAGTCTTGCTTGGTACATTTGTACTCACGTTTGCCTATTTTATGTTTTTGCAGAGAGACATCAGTCTCGCTAGTAGTTCTGTGTGGACTTCGATGTTTAGCTTGATACCTCAGCTACGATCTTGTGCCCTCGACAGGATCTGGTAGATAGTCTGGCTTCTCAGCCTTCTTCATTTGTAGTTGTCTGTACTCAGACAAGTTAAGCTTCCGCATGTGCTTGTTGCTTGTATGCCCTGTATGTTGGGTCATGAGACCCATGTTTGTAATATCTCGCTCCTCGGAGCCTAATGAATAAATATTGGAGTCGTAGAGTTATGTTGTGATTCCATGTTGTATTTACACATATCGAGCATATTGTGTGTATGATTGAAATGCTTGCTATGTGTGGGATCCGACAATCTAGTTGTTTATCCTTGGCAGCCTCTCTTATGGGGAAATGTAGTCTAGTGCCTCCTCGAGCCATAGTAGTCCGCTACAGCCCGGTTCACCGGAGTCCTGCTAGCCTAGCACTACTGCTCAGGACACTTGACTGGCCGGCATGTGTTTCACTTCGTTCCTGTGTCTGTCCCTTCGGGGAAATGTCACGCGGTGACATCTGGAGTCCTGCCTAGCCTGCTACAGCCCGGGTTACCGGAGTCCTGTTAGCCCAGTGCTACAGCCCGGATTCACACGCTGCTGACCGACTTGTTCGAAGCTGATTCATGTATGCCTGTCCCCATGGGTTAGTGCCGCTTTGGGTTCACGTCTAGCCATGTCGGCCCGGGTTCTCTGTCATATGGATGCTAGCGACACAATCATATACGTGAGCCAAAAGGCGCAAACGGTCCCGGGCCAGGTGGTGGCACCCGTGGGAATACCGTGCGTGAGGCCGCAAAGTGATATGATGTGTTACAGGCTTGATCGATGTGGCTTAGGATCGGGGTCCTGACTGCGTTGGTATCAGAGCCTGACTGCCTGTAGGATTACCAAGCCAAACTGGTCGAAGTTGTGTCTAGAAATGCTTTAGTTATATAAGGGAATTGATTGTGGAAGGGAACGGAAGGCTCTTTTTACTCCTTATACCTCATGGCCTTCTGATCTGAGTCATCCTCTTCTTTTCTACGGGGATGAAGAACTAGGCCTTCTCATATATCTATCAGGATGACGTGTTACTAATCCTTAGACTTATAGCATTGTTGGATTCGAGCCCCTGTTTAGTTTCTACTACTTTTAGTATGTTGTCAGTTGATCTCGGAACCTCGATATTGTGGTGTTGCGTGGTTATGGCACAATTTTTGCAGGATGTCTCAAATAATTTTGAGCATTTACAGCCGTTATGCTGTCCGAGTCATCCCAGGTCTCTACATAGTCTGATGCATTTGCAAATCCTTTCTTCCCGTTCCCATTGTCCTTTGGTCAGAATATGCACGCTAACCGATCAGTTGAGGTACTTTATTGCCTCGACATATATGTTGGAGCTATTATTATGACCCTAGGTGTCTTAGGGGATCACCTAGTAATCTAGCCATGTTTTGTGTTCCAGGTGTGAGGATTCTGGCCACCATTCTCGAAATCATCCCGTGATGCCATTTAGTAGTAGGTATTCTACTCCTGGGTTTTCGAACCCGAGATTCACCCTACTTCATGTTGTTAGTATTTGCTAGTTCCCTTAAGATATTAGTAACCTTGAGACAGTCCTCGAGGTCCGTGGTATTTCCTTCTTCCAAATACCATGAACCATTAAGGCAGATGTTCTTTGAACCAAAAGCTCACAATCAGAGAACTCTTGAGGAGTTCTCCATCCATAACTGTGAATCTGCCAGCCCTTCTCCTTCTGCATGGGTTATCCGGAAGAAATATGTTGAACTCGTTCGACATGCTAATCTATGCATCCACAACTCATAAAGTTATATGTTCCTTGAGTTGTCCCTCTTTAGTTGTTTTCTTACCTTCATCTATCAATTGATAGTCAGGAGTATGTGTGCATTCGTGTTCATCAATGCCTAGTATTCTTGTGGTTCGTCAAGCTGTTCTATTTCAGAATGACTAGGAGAGACAAAACTCCAGTACCTCATCCATATCCAGGATTGGGTCAAATCAGTTGTATTCCGCAGATCAAAATGCAACCCAGCTTTTGGTTCTGTTCTACCCGGGAGTATTACCATATTTTGGTCAAGAATATCATAGGAATTGCACCATCTCTTATGAATTCTTGATTCAGTGATACTTCTCGCCATCAACGTTCATCCTTCGGTCTCCATGTTATTGTAACCGGAATACCGACAAGTGAATTGTGATGTGTGAAATCAATACTCCTAGCAACTGTGTTGCTTCGTAGTTAATGGACAATGTTCTCATTCTTAGCGTGTTGGTTATTATACCATCATTCTAAGATAGATTGTGCTACCTAGTCCTTATTTCCGGTGCACTCTTCGATCACTGAGTTAGGATTATTCAATCCCTTGCTTATTTGATCATATCGTCTTGCTCTGAAAATCAAGATTGTCCCTGTGCTTAGGAACATATCGGTGGTTTGTGATTTTCCGAATATCTTCTCGGAAGTGTTACCAGGTTGTCACCTGACCCCTATGTTGAGTTCGTGATCAAGTTGGTTTCCTTATAAATCACCCCTTCTCCAAGAATCTGTGTTGGATATCCTGAGCTAGTTAGTTAAGCTAAACAACAACTTGGGGAGTTGGAAGATAAAAGCTTGCCTAACTTAGTTCAGTTAAAGGGATGTCTTGTGTTGTGTGTGTGTTGAAGAAAGTTGATAGCTTCATCGATTGGTCCTCGTGATCAGTAGTTGGATCTATTGCCTTGTCAAAATTTTGACTTGAGTATGGGCTATCGTCAAGTCAAATCAGAACCAACGATGTTCGTAATGTTGTCTTACTCGTGGATGATCCCTCGAGCATACACCATTACATCTTTTGGTCTGACCAATGCTATCACCGTGTTCACATGATGGTGGAAGTCAAGTGATATGGAAATTCCGATGAGTTGCTGTTGAGCCCATCAGCAGCATTTTGTCTCCCCCATAATTCATGTTGAACATCAAGCTAGTGTTGGAAACTTGTGTAAGCATTTTCTTCATGCCCCGCTCATGAAGTATATGTTTGGATGGAGAAGTGACTTCCTCGAACTCACGTGCATTTGATGTAAGTTCTCGCCGTGGATTCGAGAAAGCTTGTTTGCTTCCTGTGGAATCATCCCAAGTCAGTTATGCATGTGCGAAGTACTCTGTGGTTTGATAGATTGATCATCTTCATTCCATATGAATTCCCTAGCACACCAAGCCACTGACTAATTTGTTGGAGGAAAAGAAGTTCCTTTGTAAGAGCTAATCATATGACTTATGCAAGGACTTCGTTATCTGCAATGATGGTCCCAACCTGAACTCGGTAGTGTTTCATTGTAAAACTACCATGTGGTCATACTTGTCTAGGACAGTGCGTTCACAGGTGTGTAGCAAAACCAGCTCATGTTTTGGAGCTTGCTATCGTAGCTCATCTCCCGAGAATCTCGCAACATTATCTCGTCGACTTGTGTTGCAACTCTTCTTTTCGGACACGTGAGTCTGAAGTATCCTGTTTCTAACCAGATCTGAATCTCAGGCAGATATGATGGTTAGAACACTCCCAACATTTGCATTTTATTCCAGCTTGCACCGCCATTGTACCAAATTTCCATGGGCTGCAATTCTCAGTAATTGTTGTCTAGGATCATCTTCAAAGGTAGACTTACCATGAGTCCCATCCATTTCCGATGATAAGCAAAAATCATCCATTGCGATGTCTTCAACAAGGTAGTCCACATCATCCATTCGAATCCGGATATACCATTCCTTTGAGCTCCGCCAAACGATCGATTGTAGTTGCCTTAGGCTGGGATAAAGAGTTTCAATGATCTAAATATCAAAAGTAATTCTTTTTGCCACTTAAGTGAATCATTCTACGAGTCGCCCTCCCTGAGGTGCCCCGTTATGGAATCATGGCAATTTTTCCTTGCTACTTTGAAACCCTCGTCAAATTGTTTCTTCCATCCCTCCTGATGCATGTTTTGCCTCTCAACTCTGGATATGTTTTATATCTCACCCCAAGAGTTGATCTTGAGTTGCCTGATCTTCGAGAAGATCGATTCCCGTAGAGTTCCTGTCCGTTGTCATCGTGTTGCATGAAGATCTTGAAAGGAAGGACGCCAAGATCGATCTGAGGCAATGGATCGTGAAGATCATGTTAGCCTGTATCCCCTCTGTCCTCTTACCTCACCTCTTGAATCTCGGGACGAGATTCTTGTTTAGTGGGGGTGAGTTGTCACATCCCTAGTTCTGGTTTGCTCTAGGCTAGCTAGTCATGTGTGCATCATGTTTTAAGTTCAATGAATTTGAAATGGGGACATGTGAAAGCCTCAGAAATCATTTTGAAAATGATCAAGATAAAAATTGCTTCAATTTGGCCCAAGAAAATGTTCCTATTTTTCTCTAATAATATTGGCCAGAGTGAAAATTCCAACCAACATTTTTAGGAGCTCAGAAACATTTATTTTGGCCATTTGAATTAACTCAATAATTATTTGCTTTGGATTTATATTTAATATATATTAAATGTAACTCCAATAATTCTGGAAGTTTGGGAGTGGCTTTGTATATATTTTAGCAAGCCATATAATAATCTACAGAATTTATTAAAATGATTTAGTGGCTAAACTAAATCAGAACATAGGAAAGAAAATAGGAAAAGGAAAACAAAATGGAATCAGAGAGGGAGAGAGAACTACCTGGGCCAACTTACCTGGCCTTCCAGCCCACCTGGTGGCCCAGCTGGCGGCCCAGCCCACTAGGGGCTCCCGTGTCTTCTCCTTCCTCTGCCAGAAGGACCGAGGCGCATGGCCACCGCATGCTGGCACACGCACGGCCACCTCCTGCCTGCTTGCCGCTACTGGAGTCGTCCTCGAGCGCCACGCAACCCCCTGAGCCCCCCTCTCGCTCTGGACCCCTCCTCCTCCTCTGCTCTCTCTCTCTCTCGCGCGCGCGATCGACCACGAGCACCCGAGAGCGCCGACGAGCACCACCGCGACCATCGTCCACCCCTTGCCCCGTCGATGCTTCCAGAAGAACCGCCGCGTTCCTCTCGTCCTCTCCACCAAGCTATACGACGCCGGAGGCCCTAGAACATCGCCATCTTCCTCGTCTGCTCCGACGAACGCCGTCCCTTGATTCGCCGACCTCCGAGCATCCCCGAGCACGCTGAGCTACTCATCGACCTCCCTGTGAGCTCCGCCGCTTTTCCCCTCTCTTCTCCACGTCATTTTCGCCCTCTAGCAGCAGCCCTGAGATCACCCGAGGCCGCCGTCCGCCATGACCGGCGAGCCCGTGCTCCCGAGCTTCTCCCGCTCGTTCCAGGGGTACGGATACGCTCCTGGCGCCTCCAGGAGGCTGCCTAGCCACTCCGTTGGCTCGCCCGAGCACTGTAGCCCCGGACTCGCTTGAGCCGAACTCCGGCCGCTGCCGCAAGCTCCGCTCTGTTGAGCTCCGTCGTCCCCGCGGCCTGCCGCCTGTTCCACTGGATGCGCGCCGCCCCTAGCTAGCCGTAGGTCCAAACAGCGCTCGATCCCGTGGTCTATAGCGCGACCCAGAGCGCCATTGCCGCGCGATTAGGTTGCCGGCGGCTAACCGCTGTTGTGGATGACGTGGCACACTTAATTAGGGGCTAATCACCCCGCTAACTAAACCTATTAGTTTAACACTAGTGACACTGACAGCTGGGCCCCATCGCCTAACTAACCGGCTAATCAAAATATATTAAGGTTAATTTAACTACGGTGGACCCCACATGTTAGTTTGTCTTGGTCAAGTCAGTGTTGACCGGTCCCACCTGTCAGCCACACAAACAGCCCTGGGTCACCGACCGGTGGGCCCCTCTGGTCAGTTTGACCTAGACCAGCGCTGTTGACTTGCTGACGCAGGCATGACGCAGTGCTGACGCAATAAGTCATTTCTAGATTAAATATAATTCACAAAATTCCAGAAAATTGCCTAAACTTCTAAAAATCATAGAAAATCAACCGTAACTCCAAATTCAAAGATTTATATATATGAAAAATGATCAGAAAAATCCAATCTATCCATTTGTACTAGTTTCATGCATGTTAGAACAACTTAACCTTGTTGTTTAGGTCAGACATGTTAATGCACTTATATGAACCCATAACTTGAGTTTGCATTTGAATCTTTGGTTCAAATAGCTCAAACCCATCTGGTTGTAGTTGCATTAGCCCAACACACTCATTTTACCATGTCATGATCATGCATCATATTGTGCATTGCATTGACTGTGTTTCTTTCTCTGTTGCCGGTATTTGTCCCCTCTCGATAGACGTGGTTTCGACGATGAGTTCGATGACACCGATGAAGAGCTATAATATCTTCAGAAGTGCCAGGAAAGCAAAAACCCCTTGTTCATTTCGATACAATCCTACTCTCTCGCTCCTGCTCTCTTTTACTGCATTAGGACAACAACGATTCATGTGTTACTTGTTGCGGTAGTTGAACCCCTTATCCTCTGCATGACCTGTCATTGCCACAGTAAATAGATGAAACCCACTAGCATGAGTAGGAGTTGTTTGAGCCTTGATGTGCCTACTCATTCATGCTTGTTTGTCGTGCCTGCTACTGCTTAGAGTTGAGTCGGGTCTGATTCATCGGGAATGAATTGGAATGGTGATGAACATGTCCTACTGTGTGTGAGCTAAGTGTGTGAACACGATTTGGTAAAGGTAGCGGTGAGAGGCCATGTAGGAGTACATGGTGGGTTGTCTCATTGAAGCCATCCTCAGGATCTGAGTTGTGTGTTTGTGATCCATGAAACAGTTACTACCACACATTGGGATCCTTAATTGACTCTCTCGGCTTCTTAATCACCCTTGTCCTCTGTCCAGGAGTTGCAAGTAGTTTCTGGTGTTTGTAGTATGCTGGGGGCCACACGCAGCGCTGACCGTAGGGGTGGGCTGTGTTGCGGTAGGCACGTGGCACGGTGTACCGGGCGCCCGTTTGGTGTCTCGGGAACCCTGCTCACATCGTTCGGGGCCGTATGTGGAAACCTCGGCCGGACTCCCTGCGGATGGAACCTGAATAGGCGATAAACCTAGACTAGAGACTCGAGTGTTCAGGTAGGCCGTGGCCGACACCCTCGCTGGGCTTCCGCTTGAAGGTTGCCGAGTACATGTCGTGTAAACGGCGATAAGTGGTGAGAGCGTGTGTGAAGAAGTACACCCCTGCAGGGTTAACATCATCTATTCGAATAGCCGTGTCCGCGGTAATGGACTTCTGGGTTGCCTATAACAGTTCATAGACAAGTGAAAGTGGATACTCTAAAATACGCAAGATAAGCGTGAGTGCTATGGATGGCGTTCTCGTAGGTAGACGGGAGCGGATCCATAGTGGTGTATTGAAATGGTGAATATGTGTACTCGTGTGCGCCACCTCAAGAGAGTTGCTTGCAGTCGTAGTTCAGGATAGCCACCGAGTCAAAGCTGGCTTGCTGCAGTCAAACTCCACCACCCCCTTTATTGATATTGATGCATATGTAGGTAGTTCTGATGTAAGTCCTGCTGGGTACATTTGTACTCACGTTTGCCTATTTTATGTTTTTGAAGAGAGACGTCAGTCTCGCTAGTAGTTCTGTGTGGACTTCGACGTTTAGCTTGATATCTCAGCTACGATCTTGTGCCCTCGACAGGATCTGGTAGATAGTCTGGCTTCTCAGCCTTCTTCATTTGTAGTTGTCTGTACTCAGACAAGTTAAGCTTCCGCATGTGCTTGTTGCTTGTATGCCCTGTATGTTGGGTCATGAGACCCATGTTTGTAATATCTCGCTCCTCGGAGCCTAATAAATAAATATTGGAGTCGTAGAGTTATGCTGTGATGCCATGTTGTATTTGCACATATCGAGCATATTGTGTGTATGATTGAAATGCTTGCTATGTGTGGGATCCGACAATCTAGTTGTTTATCCTTGGCAGCCTCTCTTATGGGGAAATGTAGTCTAGTGCCTCCTCGAGCCATAGTAGTCCGCTATAGCCCGGTTCACCTGAGTCCTGCTAGCCTAGCACTACTGCTCAGGACACTTGACTAGCCGGCATGTTTTCACTTCGTTCCTGTGTCTGTCCCTTCATGGAAATGTCACGCGGTGACATCCGGAGTCCTGCCTTACCTGCTACAGCCCGGGTTACCAGAGTCCTGTTAACCCAGTGCTACATCCCGGATTCACACGCTGTTGACCGACATGTTCGAAGTTGATTCATGTATGCCTGTCCCCATGGGTTAGTGCCGCTTTGGGTTCACGACTAGCCATGTCGGCCCGGGTTCTCTGTCATATGGATGCTAGCGACACTATCATATACGTGAGCCAAAAGGCGCAAACGGTCCCGGTCCAGGTAAGGTGGCACCCGTGGGAATACCGTGCGTGAGGCCGCAAAGTGATATGATGTGTTACAGGCTAGATCGATGTGGCTTAGGATCGGGGTCCTGACAGAGCGCTCCTATTTGTAACAGATTATGAGCCAGAATTAAGCGAGAATTGTGGCGAGTGTTCCATGCAATCAACTTCCATTATCACATGCGAGAACCCTCGAAGAGAACCAAATGTTTTGAAGATTGCTTTATCACATTTTAAAATATAATAAGAGTGCAGACGCTCCTCCATCCGGTTCCTAGTAAGTACTAGTATAGTACATACCTCTATACACTATAGTAGTAGTACTAGTACTAGTAAACTTTGCGCATGGCTATTCGCCTCTTTGGGAAGTCGAACAATAATAGTACTAGTATAGTGTATGCTTCTGGCAATCTGACACCGAATTAACTGTTGCACGTCCACCTCCTGAGCGAGGGGGAGCTTGCATTAGTCAAAAGTTTCTCCTTGTCCTGTGAGCCACCGTGCGCAAGCTTCTCCCGTCCTGCAAGCTTCTCCTCGTTCGGCAAGTTGACGGGAGACAACAAAGTAATGCTAGTCCATACTGCCTCCTCTCCGGTTAATATGGCTTAATTTCAAATGAGATAAATACACTGTCTGTCACTATATATTTGTAAAAATACGGTCAGTGGACTTCATAATATGCTCATTGCGCTCAATATATACATTTTTCCGGTGTTTATACGGTCACTAGCTCACCCTGGCTGAGTATGTGTGTGCATGCACGTGTAGGTTGAGCACTTGAGCGTGACCGTGTGTGTTCCGTCGTGTGCTCGGACATGCATGCTCAATATATACATTTTGCGTCCATGTGTTCGTGTGACTATTGCATACACGTAGGGGGAGTACGTGTAGGGGCCACTAAAGGAGCAGTCAAATCACACAGTAAGTTAGTCGGAAGAAGCAACCATCATTTCACTCCTCAATGACACGTACGCAATATAAATTGGTTGATATGGAGAGAAAAATAAAACCACTATATATACACTAGAAGGAGCCTAAGCTACAAGCCTGCTTGCTTGGGTTGCTCTCTTCACAAGCATAGAACGACGGTGGCCACACCACTGGTCACATATCCAGCCTGCTCTCGCAGCTGGGGGAAGGGAACAATGTTCTACGTAGACGCGGTCGACATCGGCGAGGGAGAAAATCCACATTCGATGCGTCCCAATCGGGGGTCATCGTGGTATGGGCCGATGTCGAGTCCCAACTGCCCTTCTAGCTACAGCCCAACGTCGCAGGCAGTCCATCTTCCTTTTGGAGCCGGCTTGCTCCATTGCCGCAACTCCCCACGTAGCTCCATATCCATGTCGATCTTTCTCTACTTCTACCGGCTTCTACTTGTGATGAGTTTATGTCTCATGAACTAGTGCCAGTACTATTATTCTAATCACACTTCTTCAATATCTTTTCCATCAGGGATGCTCAGCTCGATTTTAGTGGAACTGCACAAAAGCATCGTATGATCCGAGGATGCCAGCCGTCTTTCCGTTGACAGGTTCTACCTGGCCAGGAAAATAAATCCTGTTTAGGGTTTAGGGTTTAAGTCGTAGTGACCCCATCAGTAGTTTTTCTTTCGTACAGCTCTCACAACTTTTATCTTTTGTTGTGAAGTAAATATTGGCTATGATCTGTGAATCATTGAGATGCATCAGCATGCATGTTAGTTTTCCTTTGTATTTGATGGAATGTTGTAACGGGGCAACCTTGGAGTAGGAATGAAAAGGGAGTGGAAAGTTTCCATTTTTCCGGAGAAAAAATGGAAACAGAGAGAAACCAACGTTTCGTTTCGTTGGATCGCGCCATCGAGCAAAACCAACGTTTAAATCACGTCTGTCACGTTCGTGTCTCACCCTCCTCCATGGCTCGACCCCACACGGTCGCTCGGCATGCCACTCACCGCAAACCGAGTATACAATAACTTTCCCGCCTGCTTGTCGATGGATTGCACCATGGAGTACTAGCACTACTGGAAGAGATTGACGAGTTGGGGGAGGACAACTAGCTATAGTACGGATTCCCAAGGACTTTTTACATGCATGTTGTGGCCGGCTATTGCGACCTTTTAACGCGGAGCAGTCGCGTGCACCAGGAAGCGGCACGGGCGACGCTCTCTCGGCCGGCGCGACGCTTCAATGCCGGCGCCAATGAGAGGTCGCGTCCGCTCTGACCCGGCATGAATGCGGCACTGACCATTTTGGGAGGGAAGCACGCGCGGGTGATGAAGAGGGTTCGGGTTGGTCAGGAGCGGCCGTGGCAGCGGTCCGGACGCCCGCAAACAAGATATGTTGTACGTTAATATTGCCGCGTATATAATTAACAATGTAAATAATGTGCCAGTTGGACAAATATGATTGGAGATGGTGATGGAAATGGAATTTTACTTAAACACGGATATGCATGTCTATGTCCATGTGTGTGTGCGCGACGACTCTCGCAACCTGGAAGAGGGGGCGTGTTTTTGGTCAAGTTTTCTTTGTTGGTACGTCAAAAAATTGTCTGCCAGTTTTCGTTTTTTTTTCGGGAGCGCCCGTATTCTATTTAAAACCACTGCCATAGAGAGATTTTTTTACTCCATTATAGCCTCTTGTTTGATAGAGTTTCTCGCATCTCACTCTCTCACCCTCTCCATATCAAAACAAGATGACAGTGTCCACACTATCTCTCTCCTCACCGGTGGTCACAGATCCGGCCAAATTCCATTCGCTGCGGGAGCTGAGGAGGTGCAACGTTGACGTTGTCGCCGTCGGCGATGGAGGAAGCCGATGCGCACCGTACTCTCGGAGCCGGCGCTGGCGCGAACGAAGGTCCTCCGCGTCCTTGTTCACTGCCGTCGTGTGGGAAGATCCCGCCCGCCCGCCTAAGAGACATCTTGGCCACCTGAGGTATAACTTCTTGTACTGGTCTAGCTCCCAGGTCGCTGCATGCGGGTTTTGTTCTATGCGACTACTCCCCAGCTCCCCATGTATAGTAGCTAGGGTTCGTCGGCTAGTCCAACATCACGTACTATTATAGAGGAAATGCCACTCGAAAGTTGTCCTGATTTATGCCTCAGTGGAGGTATACATGTTATTTCGACGAAAAGTACATGGTGGTTGTGCAGTCATTCTCCATATGCTCCTATTGCTGCTCCTAATCTAATACTATCACAGGTTAAATGAAGAAATGCTTTTTTTTCTCGGGTATCCTGGTTTAGTTCCCATCAAGATAGTCATGATTCTTCTATTTGTTGGTGTACTTTTCGTAATTATTATTGGAAATTGAGATGTCGTTGTTAATCTTGTAAAACAAAGTAACAACACTATATCCCTTTTTTATATTTTTGGAAACAGCGATGCCTATCTCCATACCCGGGCATGTCTTCCTCAATTTTAGTGGAACTGCACAAAATTGGATGGCCATTGTTGTTCCGCCTCACTGTCCTCTGCCAAGTGGTTCTTCCTTCCTCGAGCTTGATTACTGAGAAGAAACAGACCACAGTGAGGATTTGTCGAACTTCATAGGTGCCTCACCCAAACTTGATGCCAAATGGATGATGCATCACCATGATGACCCATCGATGCTCATGGTTGCGCCTCATGGTTGCGTCCGCTGGTGAAGCTGATCGATTTTCAAAGAAAAACAAGGTGTCTTCCGTCAGTGCTCTTTGCTTGTTACCCACAAAGATGATATCCTTCGTAAGTTCACCTTGGTTGCATTGGAGACGCAGTCGTCTTTCATGTTGGTGCAATTTTATCACACAATTGGCTATGAACCAAATGTTTCCTCGGAGAAGGATCGACGTTGGTACTAAGAGCATAAGTTTTGTATTGATTTCTAAGCCTTCTCACAACTTTGTCTCCAGCTCCCCTGTAATTTTATTTTTCCAGCTATTAACTTTGATTAAAAAAATGGTGTGGACTAAAAACCTGGATGGACATAGTAGCCCTCCATTTTTATTTACTCCGCATATTAGATTTGACTGAAGTCAAACTTTGTAAAGTTTGACCAAGTTTAGGCCGAACACAACAAACCATAATTATTAGAGAGGGCAAACTGTACATACTCTCCAACCTTTTCGATAATTGAAATTAAAATTCTTTATTTGTACACACTCTCACACGTTTCCGATAATCTGGCGCATGTGTGGTTGTTCACTTAAGGGAGGGTAGTGTGCCGCATGTGAAGGACAGGAAGTTCGACCAGGATGCGTGGATCGTTAGTTCATCGGAAGTACTCCCTCCGTTCCTAAATATTTGTCTTTCAAGTGGTTTGAAATGGACTACCACATACGGATGTATATAGACATTTTTTATAGTGTAGATTCACTCATTTTGCTCCGTATGTAGTCATTTGTTGAAATCTCTAGAAAGACAAATATTTAGGAACAAAGGGAGTAGTAGTTTTCTTCACTGGTACGTTAAATAAAGAGTTTTGTTTCATACTTACACAATTTAAAACGATTGTTATGGAGAGAATAAGAAAACCACTCCACTATATATTAGTCGTATACACGAGTACTATATGGACGCAGCTTCATTGACTTTAGTGCACCTGCCTTTGGGTTTATGATAGGTGGGCCCAAAATGTGGCTGGCCCACCTGTCACACGGCCAAAAGCAGGTGCAGTTAAGGCACCGGAGCTCAGTCCATACTATAGTATATATATACAAGCTGGACCTCAGTGCTTGTTCGCTAGGGTTTGCACTCTCCACACTCTCGCCGCACTACATACATACACACACACACACACACACACACACACACACACATATATATATATATATATACACGCTGGAGGCTCAGCGTTCCTTTGCTAGGGTTTGCTATATTCACAGTCCCTCACCCTCTTCACCAGATCTAAACAAGACTGCATTGTGGCCTCTGTCTCTCTCACCCCCCCTCACAACTGGCGAAGGAGGCGTCCGGATCCCGTCGCACCGGGAAGGGGAGGAGGTGCAGCGTTCACTCTATCGCCTTCGGCGAGGGAGGCAATCCACTGCCGGTTGCGCTTTTCTCTTTCACCCAGCGCCTATGCGGGAGGGCCACCGACCCTTCTTCCTCGCTGTCATATGTAGTGTGGGCAGATCCGACCTCCCACCGCACGCCTTGCCACATCCCGACGACCCTAAAGTATAAGTTTCTTTGAAACCGTCATTGGTCTAACTGCATGTGGACCTTTCTTGATTCTGTAGTCGAATCTAGGTCTTGGTTCAAAGAGGAAAGAAGGGTGCGGTGGGGTGGAGAATGAATCTAGGACCTGGTTCAATGAGGAAAGGAGGGAGGGAAAGTAGTATAGACTAGCTATCCAGCTGCTTTGTTGGTCGAAAAGGGGAAAAGGGGGTAACCTAGTACACACATCTATAAGGAACCGAACTCTTTGTTGAAAAGGGAAAGAAACTGGTGGGTCAGGTAGTTTGTGCAGGACTAGATTTGCTGCCCTCACATAGGAAAAAGTTTCAAAGAGAACAAATATGGGGCCAACGTAGATATGCTGCTTGGCTAGATACTTTGCATCACCCATTTATACGTGTGGACGCACATGGTGCTGGCATGTCCCATGTCCCATGTCATGTCCCATACAACTATTTTGCTGTTGTTAATGTAAGAATGCTGCTGGAAAATTGAAGCAATGGCACTGTTAAAAGTAAATTACATTCTTAACGAATGTTGTTTTAAGAGAATGTCTCTTTTAATATGAATCAATGCAACCATTTTAGAAATGCTACTGTCCTACTTTGTTTTCCATCAAGAAAAGTTAGATGCATCTTTTTGTCGCCGTTTGTTTCATCCTTCTTCATTGGCCAGTAATTGTTTTATTTTTTGCCTCTGTTAAAACAGGGATATCTATTCAACTTGTTGCCTAGCAAAGTTAAACGTCACACCGGCGACTTTGCTTAATTTCAGTGCAACTGCACAAAACGAGATTGGATTTCCTATTCGTGTTCGCAAATTCGTAGGTGATCTTGTGTGCATCATGACAGGTTGGTACTTGCCTTCATCCACATGATCGTGCAGTGTGTTTTAAGATGTTGTGCTACTTGTATTGGTACTGTTTTAAATAAATGTTGAATTGAAGCTATTGTATTGATGTCTTTTCCCATTAAGTAGTGAACAAAAATGGGACCAACTTAAACATTATGCTTGTTGCTTTGTTACAACAAACTCTTCATCACCCCCTTTATAAGTAGATGGAAGAACATGTTGTTGTTGTGCCCACTCTCCCCTGGAACTATTTATGCTTTTTGTTAATCTAATGTCGCTGGTAAAATTAAGCAATGCCACTCTCAGAATTAACTACTGAATCTTATTTCAAAAATGCAACACTTGTTAGGATTGGTGGGATTACCATTTTGTGGCCGCATGTTTCATCCTCCTTTATTGGCCAGTAATTGATTCCTTTTTTGCCTCTATTAAAACAGGGATATCTATTCAACTTGTTGATATTGCGACATTTTGCTTCGCTTAATTTTGGTGGAACTGCACAAAATGAGACCGGATTTCCATATATGTGTTGAGATCTCTTTTAGATCTTCCTCAGGAGTTGTTTCAAATCTTGGTCTTGAAAGGTCAGTACCTACTTTCCTCAGAATTAACTACTGAATCTTAGTTCAAGACTGCAACACTTGTTAGGGATCGGCGGGAGTACCATTTCTGTTAGGGATCGGCTGGAGTACATGTTTAAGAAATTTATTGTTCCGATATTGTCTCTGTTATTATATATCAGTTACAGTGTTTTACAAATGGTACTATCATGCTTTGTAGTTCTTTCTACATGTTTAACCAAGGTATTGTTAAGATAATATCTCTGTTAAAATGAATCAGTCACATTGTTTTAGGAATGATACTTTTCTCCTTTGTCGTTCTTTATACATGTTGAAACAAGGCATTGTTAAGATAATGTCTCAGTTAATATGAATGAATCACAGTGATTTAGAATTGCGACGCTCCTGCTTTGTTTCCCATTAAGATAAGGTAGATCAGTAGATGTTTTTCTTCTGAGAGTACAAGTCATCAACCGTTATTTATCAGTAATTGTTTCCCCTTTACCTATTGTTGCTTACAGGGATATCGAAATTAAAGCTCGGTTTTATTCCGACTTTGATTTAGTTGAACTGCACAAAAGGAGCCAATGTGTCTAAGGCAAACTGCTGCATTAGTGGGTCTAGTTGGTCTTACCACTTTGCAGAAAGAAGTAGTCATTGTTTGTGCTACATCACACAAGCAATGATCGAGAAGCTTTACAGAGTATTAGTAGACGCTGGTGACATGACTAGTCTGTAGAGAGCGTAGGAAACTATACAACACGTGGAGTGCACTGGGCAAAAGTGCCCAAACAAGTACAGGAAGCCAGGACAGGACTCCAAATCTGTCAATGTCATTCTAAGCAACAATGATGGGGCATCTGGGTATGGTAATCTGTTTACCGTACTTTTAGTTTGTTACTCCACCAATTGGTGGGTTGACACTGGGGCCAATATTCATGTGTGTGCTGCTGTGTCTTTGTTTTCTTGCAGCATATAAATACGATATCCACAGGGATGCTCAGCTTGATTTTAGTGAAACTGCACAAAATGTCCAGATGGTTTGTGTCCTCCATAATACTTCATCATGCACAATACATCGAATGGTTCTCTAATCATTCTTCGTCACCTTGAGCCACCGGACTATATGTTTGAATGGTGCTGCCAGCATTGGCCATTAAGAAGGGTAAGAAGAAAGACAAAAAGAGAGATGGCTGCTTTACTTGTGGTTCCATGGAACACTGGGCAAACAGGTGCCCAAACAAGTACTAAGAAGCCACGATAGGAATCCAAGTCAGTCAATGTCACTCTAAGAAACAATGATGGGGCATCTGGGTATGGTAATCTGTTTACCGTACTTTAAGTTTGTTAGTCCACCGATTGGTGGGTTGACACTGGAGCCAATATTCATGTGTGTGATGATGTGTCTTTGTTTTCTGGCAACATATAAATACGAAATCCACAGGGATGCTCAGCTTGATTTTAGTGGAACTGCACAAAATGTAAAGATGGTTCATGTCCTCCATAATACTTCACCATGCACAATACATCGAATGGTTCTCTAATCATTCGTCGTCACCTTGAGCCATCAGACTATCAGATGACAAATGATGACAAACCCTGCCTGTTCCACAATCATAGGCATTACATATTTTGAATGGGAAAAGCTTCTCAAAGTTGACATTAGTTTAATATATTGGAATTGGAAAACCTTGTCAATTTTTGCTCATTGATGTTAGCCAGAAGACATGGATTTGATATTTTTGAGTGGGACGCCCTTTGCTGTGAGCAACGATGATCATTTTTTCCTATTCATGTCTTCAGTTCAGAAGTAAATATTTACTCTGCTGAGATGCATAGTCACATGAATGTTGACTTATGTAAGATATTTTAAGAGTTTGTCCTTAATATTGTCTATGTAATGCCAGGCCTTGTGTTTGGTTGCAAAGTTGAGCTTGGAATGTTGTGGTATGCGGCATCACGAGCTGTTCACCATGCCTCCTGAGAATAATGCTTTGTATTGTTTTGCTTGTCGATCTAATGCCAGTGATTTGCTTGTTAAGAAGATCATCCTCTTCTCTTGTTTCCGTGCATAAGAATTTCGTCATCTTATGTTTCATTCATAGCCGATACGACAAATCGGGTATGTTAACGTGAAACCATATTATTTTCGGACCAACTCATCATCTTAGGCCGTGATTGGATCGTTGTTTTCCAACCAAAACCGCTTGTAAAACTGACGCTTGTAAATAAAAGCAGATGGTCTCGGGCGAAGCGCTTGGTTGGTCGATTTCGACTAGTAAAATATACTCTGGTCTCTCAAATTACATGCGTAACCCGCCGGTTTTAATTACAGACATCGGGCCCTCGGTTTCATTACGCCTGTATTTTCCCCATTGTTTCCAATGACGAGTAAATTACACTTGTATGTTAATACAGGTGTGAAATAAACCAGAGCTCCCAAGCGCGGCCGTACCGTTTCGTGCCGTCTCAGTCTCTCGAAGGTGCTCATAGGTGTCTGATGATGATGGCTTCCTGAATGAGCAGCGGGCAATGTATCATACCATCCGTAGGGCTTGCGAGGCCCTCTCCGTCGGCCTTCAAGTTGTTGCGCTCGCCATGGCGCCAAGCATTGTTAACATGGTCAATGAACATGAGGATTCAGGAGATGACTTTATTTTGACTGGATGACAGTAGGGACCCCCTAGGTCCATAGCCGTACGTATGCAAGTGCCTCCTTATTATGTACAACTATTTTTTTTTCTTCCTCCTGGTTTCCTAACATCACGGTCCCACACCACTGTCAACCTATGTAGTCAATATAAACGAGAGAATTGCACAAGGTGCGGCCGACAACTGGGACCAAGCAGCTCGAGCAGTATTTGTGTTTTTGAGGCATGAGCACTTCAGAGTTTTTCTTGGCGATGTTTCCGTTGTTGTTCAGAGGAGAGCAGGGTATTAACTGGGCAAGTTGTGGCCCGTCTAGCCTAGGACAGATATCCAGCCCAGATATTAATTTTTTTCAAGATGAAAATGGCTAGCCCAGCTATATGTTTTTTTGGAGGAATACCCAGGCAAGGTCAACTTGTTATTCTCTGCCCCGCTGGGCTGCAAATCTTTCCTAGGAGGGATGCATTAGGCTTAACAGGAAAATGGGCTTTAAAAAATAATAAATGGGATGTAATTATAAAAAATGGGCAGTAACTATAAAAAAATGCACCAAACACGAAATTAGTTTATAAAATATTATTTATGGATTTTGAAAATCTTAATTTTTAATTGTTGCGTGCGCAATGTTTCATTGGATTTTTATGTAATACAAATTTATATTTAATCTGACTAGAAATTTTGGAAAAAAAATATTTCGGATCCCATCAAAATGTGGGAAATTTTACTGAACTCTGTCTTGAACGGTTGGTTGAAATTATTAATCATTGTCCTAGCTAGAAAATGGGCTGTAATTTTAACAAACTGTAAATGGGCTCTAGTAAATTCCATTAGAATTCAAAAATGGGTTGTACATTCTTACAAATCGCAAATGGGCTATAAGTTCTCTACCACACACTTGTGGGCCTACTAAGTTGACGCGTCCCCTAAAAAAAGAAGTTGACGCGTATGCAAGGCTTTGTCAACTTATTATAGTCAACACACGGTTCTAGCAGCAGTGGCCGTTGGATGTCTATCCAACGGATGTCGTGCTTCTTCTTCAATCTCGGATATTCTAGCTTTGGCCACCCAAAAAATGATTCGTCCCCCTGACATCTGGGGCGCACCGTTTCGGAGGCTGACCTGTGGGCCTACTAAGTTGACGCGTACCAAGGGCTTTGTCAACTTAGTCAATATAAACAATTCTAGCTGCAGTGACCATACGATGTACATCCAACGGCCGTAGTGCTTCTTCAACCTCTGGTCTTCTTGCTCCAGCCGCCCAAAGCAGCTCCGGTCGTGCCGCCTGCTCCTGCCTCCTGTGGCCGACTGTGCTGCCATGGAGGCCTCACCGCCCCCTACTAATCCCACCACTGGCCAGGCCATCCCTCGACTCACCCACACCCCCTGTTATTCTGCGGCGACGGCAGCTTCACACCGCAGCCGAACCAGTGAACCCTCGTACTCCTCTCCGCGCGAGCTTTCACTGTCGTGTCTTCCCCGGCTCCGCGTCATCTCCTTCCTAGGCCTCGCCGTCGTCCACCGCCCTGGTGCTCTCGGCGCGGCATGGTCAACATGGTCATGGAACGACTTCCATCGGAAGAGTACTGTACGTGGAGAGGCTGACAGTTGGGTCCACGGCGGCCGCAAGGAAGTGCCTCCTTATTACACGGAAAATAATTATTCCTCCACCTAACAGCAGGGAACCATCAGACGGGCCACCATATTTCGTGAAAAAAAACGTTTCCCCCTGACTGCTGGGACCCACCAGCTACACTTCGCACGCAAGGAAGTGCGTCCGGGCAAGAAAAAACGATCCGCCCCCAAGACTGATGGGACCCACCAGCTACATCTTCGCACGCAAGGAAGTGCTTGACAGTCGGGACCCACCTGGTCGAGCGTACGTAGCGTTGTCATTCTAGTCGCGAATGTCTATGTACATACTGGTCGATGTAGAGGCGCGCACGTGTCGTAGTAGAGGCGCGCATGTAGCATATACACGTACGTACATCGACAGTGTGCAAGAAAGAAAATACGGCCATGTACGTACATACGGGCTGGGTCTCAAACGCCTACTCGTGCATATGTACGGCCAGGGCTCGTGTACATGGCTGGGTCGAAACGGAGAAACTGCGTCGTCGTCGTGTTCATGGGGAGCCAATCGGCTGGGTCAGAACGGAATGCGTCGTCGTGTTCATCCGGAGGGCTTGGACGGAACAACCGATGGAAACGAGGCCTGGCGTACTGCAGAACGGAGGAAACGGCCTTGTGTTCGACCGGCCACGATCGAAACGAGATCCTGTTCATCGGGAGGGGTCTCGCGTACCGCAAAACGGACAAAATGGACTTGTGTTGGACCTCCTACGGTTGAAACGGGGTCCTGTTGATCGGGAGGGGTGTGGCATACCGCAAAATGGAGGAAACGGACTTGTGTTGGAGCGCTACGGTCAAAACGGGGGTCCTGTTCATCGGGAGGGGTGTGGCGTACCGCAAAACGGGACTCCACGAGATACTGTTCATCTCCACCATCGACCCCCTCCAGTCTCCATGGGCTACTGCTCATCCTCCGTCGACCTCCTCCAGCCTCCACCTGCGGCTGTTCATCCACGGGCTCCTGTTCATCCAGCCTCCAACGCGCGTTAATCCACCGACTACTGTTCAACCAGCCCTCTCCACGGGCTCCTGTTCAACCACCCCTCCACTCACTACTATTCATCCATCCCTCCACCATCTACTGTTCATCCAGCCCTCCACGGGGTCGTCCTGTTCATGCAGCGCTCCACGGGGTTCTGTTCATCCAGCCCCTACCGGCTCGATCAATCGGGGTCCTGTTCATCCAGAGGAAACACCGCGGGGTCCTGTTCATCCACCCCCACCGGGAACTGTTCATCCAAACCCCCCAGCAACGCTCACTTTTCATCCAAAGGCAGCATCGATCGGCTTCAGTTAGCAGCAGTAGCGAAGGAACCGCTTGATCGGGTTCAGTTAACAGCAATTGATCGATCGCTCTGGTTCAGCAACGCGTAGCCTGCAGTGCAATCGCTCGGGTTTAGTGGGCGAACGCCTCGCTTGGGTTCAGTTAGATCCAAACGCTTCGCACCCACATGGGTGCATGTACGAGAGAAATGCACAAACCTCCGTGCATCGCTCGGACCCGACCACCCACCGTAACCGCGAACACCCCGATATTTTCCTCGCCCTCGCTTCTACCACGGTTTTTTCCATCATGGACGGCCCAAAGAATGTCTTGCAGCTGCGTCTCCGGTTCGCCCAGGACAAAAAGCCCATTTTCTTTCATGATTTTTGTCATAGAAGTAGGAGCCCACCACATCTATGATGATACCGGGTTTTGTCACAATTATCGTCATAGAAGTGTCATAAGTATGACAGGAAAAAAATTGTTCGGCCCAAAATGTCACGGATGTGTAATTTTTTTGTAGTGAGTGGATGACTCGGTCATACCGAAATGCACAAAGAGGTTTTGGAAGTTTAAGCCTATGACGAATCGGGGACTCCGAGTGCTCCTCACACAGAGTGGTTCGAATTTGACTTGATCAAACTTTGTGATGTAGGATGTATAGAGTTTGGGACGAGACAAGCATAGATAGCTAGAGGGAGTTCTTAGGCATTCTTGTCCATCCATTTGGCAAAATAGAAAAGGCCAAACAATCAAAGCAACAAATGGATGTCCTCAAATGAGTAAAATATACAATCAGCATGCTCACATAATAAAAATGGCAAATGAAATATGTGACAAAGCATGCACAAACACTCTAGCATTTATCAAGCAATTGGCGATGACTAGGTCATCTATATATGAGTATATTGACTTAGGAGTCAAATGAGAACATTTGATCATAGGTCATACTCATCGTTTAAGCACGAGTGGGGTTACCACTTTTACATAAAGCATTGTTGTGTTCACATCATTAGAGTTGCTTTAGCTCAATTGATTAGAGTAAAGCTCCCCCTAGATGTGATATCCCCCCTAAGAGGGATGAACCAACCTTGGGTTTTGTCGATGATGACTTCATGTAGGTTTTGAAGATGTGGACGCTCAATGTTGATGTAGATCATTCAGAGCAATCCATTGGAGTGAATTGCACTTTCAATACCTACACGGGTTAGTCCCACAAGGAACAAACAAGGATATCCATTGACATATAGTGATGTACACACAAGATGATGTCCATGAGAACTAGTGCAAGATGTGGAAGTTGATTGCACTTGTCCTCGCCAAGATGATATGAGTGAAGTATGTTGGCAGAGGCACCCTCAAGAACTCTCTAGTTCTTCTTCTTCAGGATCCACATCATCTTGACGGGAATCCTTGGACTTGTAGTCATACTTGATGTAGTGGAACTTGATGTAGTCTCTGGAACCCACTTGACCAAGGCCTTAGGAGCTTCTTCAAATGCATCAATCACCTCTTGAAGCTTGTCCTTGCCTCTTTGCTTGTAGTCTTGTGGTGGAAGATCATCTTGATCTTGTGTCCCTTGGAAAGAAGTAGGATCATACTTCTCTTGTTGAGGAACAAACTTCGTCTTGGGGTATTGATCTTCTTTCCACTCAACTCCACTGGCATTGGACTTTCGTTCAAAACCAACACCTTGATTCTTCCGGTGTCTTCCTTGCTTACGTACAATTTCCTCAAATTGCTTACTTGCGGCAAGGCTCTTGTAAACAACTTTCTCTATAATTCCCTTCAATAAGCTATTTTCTTGCTCAAGTGTAACTTGGCTAAGAAAATCACTAATGGAATCAAGAGAACTACTAGAAGCAACAACATTGGATTTATCATGATTATTGTTACTACTAAAAGAAGAATCTTTCTTACTCTTGTTGATAGATTTAACTTGTGGCATGTAAGTAGACAAGAGTAAATGCTTGGTAATGTAAGAAGAACTTTTCTTGCGAAGATCATCATTGATTGCTTTTAAGAACCCATGCTCTTGCTCAAGGTTGTGCTTTTCAAAGAGTAACTTTTCATGAGTCTTTAAAAGTTCTCGATGATCTTCCAAGGTAGTTTCATGAGCTAACTTAAGAGTGTTTAGTTCTTTAGTTAGACGCTCAATATCCTTCTTATCATCATCATTCCTTTTATCTTGATTATCATTATTAATAGCAAGTTCATCATAGTTTTCATCACTAGAGTTGTCAACAAGTAAATCATCATCACCTAGCAAATCATCTTCATCACTATTGAAATCAACATACTCAGGGTGTGATACCTTGGCACCTTTAGCCATAAAGAATCTTCCAATTCCTTCATTTGGTGAATCAAATATGTGGTAGGAGTTGGTTGACACAAGTGCTAGACCGGCAGCACCTTCATCTTGAGTATATTCGGAGTCGGAGTGATAACTTCTCTCGGAGTGATGGTCGGAGTCGGAGCCGGATACCCATTCACCAACATGAGGTTGATGTCTTCATTTTGTGTAACTCTTTGATGATTTGTCCTTCCTTTCCAAATCCTTGCTTCTGTGAGAGGTTATTCGTTCATAACGATCATCTCTACTCCTCCTTTCTCCTAGTGGTGATTCTTCTCTTATACTTCTTCTTTTGGCTGAATCTTCTCTTCTTTTGTAGGGGGGCGTACACTCATTGGAGTAGTGTCCGGGTCTTACACAATTGTATCAATCACTACTAGGAAAAGGGCTATAGATGGAATTGACACTAATGGCGCACCAGACATGTGGTGCGCCATTACTATATACTAATGGCGCACCATGTGTTGGTACACCATTAGTGTCCAAATACTAATGGCGCACCACATCCGCGGCTGTGCAATTAGTAAAAACAAATTTCAATTTTTTTCAAAACTACTAATGGCGCACCGTGGGAGTGGTGCGCCATTACTAGTTTAATGGCGCACCACATCCACGGTGCGCCATTAGTAAAAAAAAATTAAAATTTTTTTAATTTTTTTTCAAAACTACTAATGGCGCACCATGGGAGTGGTGCGCCATTACTAGTTACTACTTGAACTAGTAATGGCGCACCATGCCACGGTGCGCCATTAGTAACTTGGTAACCACTTCCACCGAATGCACCCCCCCCCCTCGTGGATCGCCTTTTCAGTTTTAAAAAAAAATAAAAGAAAATGATGAAAATGTCAAAAAAATAAAAGAAAATAAGTTTCCCATGTGATATGTGGTCTAGTTGTTGGAAAAGTTGCAAATATGAATTTCGACTTCATTTGCAAAATCTCTCGAGAATTTGTAAAAATGGGCATAACTTTTGCATACTAACTCGGATGAAAAAGTTTTTTATATGAAAAATCATCTACTCGAAAAGTTACATCCGAATTTAACCGGGGGAACCCCGTTAAACATTTTCAAAATCCTCAAAAACCTAACAGAAAAAAGATACGCGGCTTTTAAGATCTAGAGAGGCAAAAAATTCAAAAAAATTCAAACTTACTAATGGCACACCTACCCATGGTGCGCCATTACTATCTTCCCACCTTCAAAATTCAAAATAAGTCAAAAAATAAAAAAAAAGTTACTAATGGCGCACCTGCCCACGGTGCGCCATTAGTATCTTCCCACCTTCAAAATTCAAAATAAATAAATAAAAAGTTAGTAATGGCGCACCTGCCCGCGGTGCGCCATTAGTATCTTCCCGCTTTCAAAATTCAAAATAAATCAAAAAAATAAAAAAAAAGATAGTAATGGCGCACCTTCCCGCGGTGCGCCATTAGTATGCCATATATATGGCTGGCCGTGGTCCTCTCCTCCTTATCTCTTCATTCCACCTCTCCTACACTCCATCTCCTCCTCTCCTCCACTCCATCTTCCCTTCTCACCAGCACCATACTACCCTCCTCCTCTCCGGTGACCTCCTCCTCGTCCTCTCCGGCGACCTCCTCCTCCTCTCCGGTGACCTCCTCCTCCCTCCTCTCCTCCCCTCCCCTCCCCTCCCCTCGTGGTTTCTTCTCCCTCCTCTCCGGTGAGCTCCTCCTCCCTCCTCTCCGGTGAGCTCCTCCTCCCTCCTCTCCTCCCATCCCCTCATGGTTTCTCCTTCCTCCTCTCCGATGCTCCGGTGAACTCCTCTCCGGCGACCTCCTCCTCCTCCTCTCCGGCGATGTAGGCGAGCGCCTCTCCGGTGACCTCCTCCTCCTCCTCTCCGGCGAACTCCTCTCCGGCAAAAGAACACGACAAAAGAACGTACAAGATCCAAAAACAGGAACAAAATTTGGAATAATGTCGTGCCAAAAAACGAGCAAGAAAAATGAGCAAAAAATGGGCAAAAAATCATGATCCAGATCCAGATTCAAAATTCAAAAAATAGCAATGGCGCACGGTGGGGGTTAGATGGTGCGCCACTACTATTTTCCCGCCTTCAAAATTCAAAAATACTAATGGCGCACCAGTGGCCTATACTAATGGCGCACCAGTGGCCTATACTAATGGCGCACTACCTGGTGCACCATTAGTATACCAGATACTAACACTACTAGAAAAAGGGCTACTAATGGCGCACCTAATTTGGCCATTAATGGCACATTAGTGGTGCGCCATTACTAGCACGCCATTAGTAATATTTACTAATGGCGCACCACCGGTGCGCCATTAGTACAGGGCACGGTGCGCCATTAGTATGCCTCCCAGGGGCCATGTATGGCCAGGTGCTTTGGCATACTAATGGCGCACGACAACAGGATGCGCCATTAGTAACCTCGGCATACTAATGGCGCACTGCTTAAAGATGCGCCATTAGTATCCTCTGGCATACTAATGGCACACTGTGATGTGATGCGCCATTAGTATGAATATTAGTTTTTTTTTAATTTTTTAATTTTCTGTTTTTTTGCACAGGTTACAAAATGTATAATTGGACAAAATATAGACAGCACACATCAACAACAGATTCATCAAATACAATAGAAGATTAGTCTCTGAATACAATTCATCATATTAGTCTCCGAATACAATTCATCATATTAGTCTCCGAATTGAAAAGACCGAACAAAGATAGAACATTATATTACAAGTCTCGAGACCGCGAGTAGCGAGTTTGTCTTCACATTACAAGTCGATATCGATCATCTAAACTACCATCACATAGAAGAGAGTTGCGGTCATCACGATGAGCATCATCACGATGAAACTCGTCTTCATCCGGTTCCTCCAACGCTCCCTCCCCTCTCCCGCTAGATAGCGGGCGTATCTAGATTCGGCCTCGGCCCTAGTGGTGTACCCTTTGTAACTGTTACCGCTGAATCGGTGAACCTGTCTTCGACACTCCTCCCAGTCGTCGTAGACTCCGGGAACCTTACCCTTGTACACGACATACGACGGCATCGCTATGCACTAGCCAAACGAAACGTTAGTACCAATTCACAGACAATACATAAGCAATATATAAGTATGCAACAGAACGATCGGAAGAGAAAAGCAAGACATTAATAGCATCGATTACATCTAAGTTGAACGACTCTCGAAACCAAAGAGACATACTACAAGTTCATTAAAGTTTAATTACAACATGAGCCAATCGATGTTTCAGAACTAGACACATCATCACTGCTTTTGACTCGACTCAAGGGACCGGAGCGTGGATGAAGCCGCCGTCTATCGTGGGAGTCATGAAATTACGGGCGTTGTTAGCCTGCATTTGTAGCATTCCGTCTATCTCACTGTTGGACGGTTGATTTCTGAGGTAGAACTGCCCCGAGGTACGAAGGACATCTTGATGGATGATTTCCGCAAACTCTGACTGGATGCGAAAGAATTCTTGTCTGATGTCCGCGTCCTGAATTGCCGACACGCTCGCGGCCCAATCTTTGAGTTTACTCGGTAGCAGAAGTTGATGATGGTCCCATACGATCGCCCGCATGTGATGGATGGCATAGTAGGCACCCTTCTGACCGCCAGGCGGCTGCTTGACGCAGCAGAACCTTGTATTGTGGGAGAACACGTGCTTGCCGTACTTACGAATAGGCCTGTTGAAGGTGCCTCTAGATATGGCGTAGCCAGGGAGAACATCATCAAGAACCTTCTTGACATTTGTGTAGTCTATGTTCGACTGACGGTCCGGGTCGAAATACGTGGCCATGGAATATTTGGGGCTTAGGAGGATGAGCGTGCAATGTGTGTCACTGCAGAAAACACGGAATGTTAAAAGAAAAACGATCGAAATCTAAGAATTCGTATGTTACGGGGCGGTTGAGGGGAGGACTTACTCGGGAAAGTAAGGCATGAGGAAGTTATCCTTATCTGGGTTTGCCAGAATGACGCCTTCGAGGTAAGAACTCGCGACTTGCCGGTCCCCAGCGCTGCCCAAGATCTTGGCACGCACGTAGAAGGGGTCGACTATCACGATGTCCGGGGTCTTGTCGCGAATGATCCGCATCTCCATACTCAGCGAAAATAGCCGAACGAAGGTGTAGTGCAGCAGATGAAGGTTCAACATAGCGTGGATGTCATCAAACCGCAGGACGATCGTACCCCCGATGGAGTTATCAGTGGGGTCATCCTCGGCGGCACCATCAGTGGTCTCAGGATCAGTGGGGAAGGCGGCGTCCTCATACAAGTGAGGTTGTTCCTCCATCTCCTGGGACAGCTCCCAGAATGCCTTGCCGCCCGAACCCCCGGCCTCATTGTTATGGGCCATGTTTCTCTCTAAATAGAAACAAAGTTTGGTCAAAAATTTGGTTATTGTCAAGGAACAAGATCATGGTCTCATCATTTAGGGTTTGTCGACACCGAGGCATCCTAAATCTAAGCTTTTATCATTGAGGGTTTTGTCGACGCCGAGGCACCCTAAAAGCCTAAGCTTTCATCATTTTGGTTTTTATCGACACTGAGGCACCCTAAAAGCCAAGGTTTTATCATTTAGGGTTTGTCGACGCTGAGGCACCCTAAATGCTAAGTTAAGTGTTCATCATTTAGGGTTTATCGATGCCGAGGCACCCTAGGTTGACTGATATATATGGGTACTCTAAATGGCAGATCGCGTCGGCAACACCGCCTACTCGAGTGCCTAGGAAAAGAGCGCTGGTTGGTCCTACTTAATTAAGTACTAAGATACCCTGGCCCATGCATTAGTCGCAAGTACCCCATATGTCCTATTTTTAGCAAAGTCATGCTAAAATTCACGGAAAATTTCAGCATGACCTTTGCTGAAAATAGGACATATGGAGTACCCGAATTTGCCGGAACGGAAGTTAATCGACATTCCGGCAAACTCAAGGGCCTCTCGGGGTACCTGCAAAATCATCACGACACGATGGTCGGAAACAAAACCCAGCAAACTAGCACCACAATGTGCCTCTACTTTCATATGGATGAAAAGGCCACAGACCATATGGTCCTTTGCTTTCATATAGTCGCAAGTACCCTCAAGAATGAACATATAGCAATATCTGTTGTCCCCCCATAACATGCGGAAATCAAAATCAGCTCAACTTAGATGAAAATTGCCTTTGCTGCATGGAATAGAACATAACGTAAGGACCATAATTTGTATACAGTATTAGTGTGATGTATTCCAATGAAGGACAACAAATTATGCTATTATATGTTGACTGTGAGCAAACTACCTATTGAAGCAAAGGCAAATATCTCTGAAGTCTGAACTAAAGCACGGTTTCCTTGATGATGATCCACAGTCCCACACTACTGAATGGGTTTTTGCAGAACCAAAACAGACATCACAGGAGAGAAGTCCCAGTGGACAGGTCAGAATGGCATAAAAACATGGCTGCATACATTAGGGCAGATGTGATTTTGGTACAGCTACACTACTGCAGGCTGCGTACATTCAGTCATTCTAAAATTTATTTTAGTCTACTCCTAAAATTCAGCACTAGCAGATCTTCAACACTCCAATTTCTTTCAGTTTTGGCAGTTTATTTGCAGCTTCAAAATGGAAAATACACATCTTCAATACTGCAATTTTACAAACAGTTGGTATGACTGTACAAATTACTCTACTGATAGATACATGTGTCATGTGCGTGTGCTCTGCTTTCTGAAATTCAGAGCTGAATACAACACTACTCATATTTGGGATAAGATATGTTTGTGATTCACAAGTTAATGACCTTGGGAAGGCATATACAGCAGAATTCGTGCAACAATCTCTACAGAAAATTCTTGTACTCATCTCAATAACTGGACACTGGAGTAGTTTCAATTTCTAAAAAATGGGGTGCATCACAAGAACTAAGAAACCTCTGCACACCATTTATAAGTTGTTCTAGAGACAAGATGGCACTGCACCATTTTACAAGCCATTCTAGTGACAAATTCATGGAATATTTTCTTTGATCTTAGTAGTCCAACATCATTCTTTCCCCAACAGCACCGATCTACTCCGACTGCAGGAGAAAGCAACAGAAGGGGATTGGGTGGGGGGTTAGCTTACAGGGGCGGATGGGGGCGAAGGTGGGGGTGACGCCGACGGTGTTGGCAAGCTTCTCGACGCCGGCCTGGAGCGCGCGCACCACCAGCCGCGACGAGTGGCTGTTCTTGGACCTCCTCAGCCTCCCCTGCTCATTACACCCAACAGCACCGATCAGAGAAACGACGCGGCGAGGCAGAGGAACGGCGCGTGAGAGAGGGGCGGGGAAGCGGGGGTTACCTGGGAGGAGAAGGAGTGGAGGAGGGAGGCGGGGCGTCGAGGCGGCGTCGGGGCGTCGGGGCGGCAGGGCGGCGGCGGGGCGGCGGGCCGTCGGGGCGTCGGGGCGGCGGGCCAGCGGCGTTGGGGCGTCGGGGCGTCGAGGCGGCGGGGCAGCGGGGCGGCGGGGCAGTGGCGTCGGGGCGTCGAGGTGGCAAGGCAGCGGCGTCGGGAGAGGAGAGGGGAAGGGGATCGAGGGCGAGGGCGAGGGAGAGAGAGGGGGCCCGGGAGGAACTATGGATGGGGGCCTAACAATACTAATGGCGCACCACCCCTCGGTGCGCCATAAGTACATCCATACTAATGGCGCACCTCACCCTGGTGTGCCATTAGTACTTTTTTTATTTCTGCTCGAGCCAACAGGTTTATCTCCCACCTAACCTGATCCACATCAAGTTCCTCTACTAGCTCGACTGGTCAGTAGCCAGTTCTCACACCAGGAGGTCCTGGGTTCGATTCCCAGGCTCCACAAATTTTTTTTATGGCGGCGGGGTCGGCGGCGGCGGCCGGTGGACCGGGGGGTGCTCGGCGGTGAGTGGGACCGGATCTGGCGAGGTGGGATAGCGATCGAGATGGAGGGGGATCGAGATCGAGTGTTCATGAAATTTAAAAATATTCATGATAGTTCAAAAAGTCCCCATGAAATACAATCGAGAAATGAAGGCTACGATTTAAATACAATCGATCTTAGCTAGCTATCTGTTCACAATCTTCTTGCCCTTCTTTTTCGCAAATGGAGTTCTTCTGTGGAACAGACGTCCTTTAGGTAGGGTGGTCCTGCTTCTTCTTGTGGTGTATGCTGCTACTTCATCATTGTCTTCATGTTCGATCCTCGGGTCACCGTACTTGTCGAAGTCTTGCTCATTGGCTACTCCATCCATTCCGATGATCTTCCTTTTGAAGGAAATATGCCCTAGAGGCAATAATAAAGTTATTATTTATTTCCTTATATATCATGATAAATGTTTATTATTCATGCTAGAATTGTATTATCCGGAAACATAATACATGTGTGAATACATAAACAAACAGAGTGTCACTAGTATGCCTCTACTTGACTAGCTCGTTAATCAAAGATGGTTATGTTTCCTAACCATGGACAAAGAGTTGTTATTTGATTAACGGGGTCACATCATTATTTGAATGATCTGATTGACATGACCCATTTCATTAGCTTAGCACCGGATCGTTTAGTATGTTGCTATTGCTTTCTTCATGACTTATACATGTTCCTTTGACTATGAGATTATGCAACTCCCGTTTGCCGGAGGAACACTTTGGGTGCTACCAAACGTCACAACGTAACTGGGTGATTATAAAGAAGTACTACAGGTGTCACCAAAGGTAGATGTTGGGTTGGCGTATTTCGAGATTAGGATTTGTCACTCCGATCGTCGGAGAGGTATCTCTGGGCCCTCTCGGTAATGCACATCACTTAAGCCTAGCAAGCATTGCAACTAATGAGTTAGTTGCGGGATGATGTATTACGGAACGAGTAAGAGACTTGTTGGTAACGAGATTGAACTGTGGTGACGTTGTCCTGGGCTCCACGATGACCTCCTTCCCACCGTTGGACTGGTCTTGGTCTTGTTGCACCGAAATGGATGGCTTTGCTTGATCCTCTTGCCTGCGCTTGCGCCCTTTGCGCCAAAGAGGAAAGGAGGACACTGTATGGGCTGGAGCCCGCCTGGCGTCCTTGGTCGTCATGGCTTGCGTCATGGGCACCTCGTGAGGTACCCCGCCTTGATCTCTCCGCCTCCTCGTGAGCCAGCCTGATGAGGCCGCGCCTGAGGAGGCTCTGCGTCATCCGCCCCGCGAGGCTTGGCCCCTCGCGAGGGTCTTGGGTCTTGTGTTGATGAAGATGGGTCGTGCTGGGCCCCCTTTAAGCCACGCCGCAGGCCGCAGGCAGGCAAGTCTGGGGACCCCCGTTCCCAGAACACCGACAGTATCCCCCGGGCGCAAGGCGCGCCCGGACTTGGCCGTGCTAAGAGGCGAAAGGGCAAGGGCGAAGCGCCGCGGGCCCTAACAGCCTGCGGCCTTGGGCGTCGTGTGGCGGTTGATGGGACGTGGGCGTCTCCGCTTCCTCATGATGCCTCGGTGATCGCACGGATTGGACAAGTCCCTGCATGCAAATCGTGTCATGATTACCTGTGATCGTGGAGGCCGACGGTTGGCCTTTGCCGGCTATAAGTACGGAACTACGCGTGTCCTTCCAGTCATCTCTCCTTGCTTCTCCTTCTTCCAAATTCTTGCTCCGTCTTGCTGCGATGGCTCCGATTCGCCGGTTCTCCGCAATGGAGAAGGGAAAGGCTCCTCGAGAGGAACCAGACCCGCTTCCGCCGAAGAAACGGCTCGCCCTTCGCGGCCGGGACGAGGAGGACTGTCAGATGGTGTCGAGGCCTTGGTGTGAGCGGCCTCCGCCGGGGTTCCCGCTTCCCTTGTATGCCCACGTCGAGGGCCTTGAAGGGGTCGATGCCGATCCCCGCGGTCAGCACCGTCGTCGGCGCCGACGGGTCACGAAGGTGTGGGTTGTCCCTCCCGGAGTCCACGCCGAGGGCTCCTCCCGCGAGTTTGTGCTACATGCCGCCATGCCCCCTTGATCTTGGATTCGCTTTCCTCCCTTCTTCGCCTCAGTCATCCCGCAGGGAAAACTCCTGGAGCTATGGCTGCAGCACGCCGGCTGCAGTACCCCCGCAACCGAGGCAGAGGTCGCGGTTGTTGCCTTGGGCGAGGTCTTCATGACTCGAGGCTGGGGCGAGATCGCCCGGGGTTACCGAGCAAGGGGCACCCTCACGATCCACTTGGAGTATGATGGTGCTTCGGTGATGTTCTTCAAGGTCTTCGACGCGAACGGGCGCCAGCTGGAGTGTTGCCCTGGGAGAGGTGGCCAGGACCTCGCCATGGTGAGGGCTAGGCCCATCGACCGCTCCCTTAGCGGCTCCACAGGCGACGGAGGCACCGGAGGACCCAGCGACTCCAGCGAGATCTTCACGACTCCGGAGACGAGCGATGACATCTACGAGCCCACAAGCCGGCGCCGCTCGTGGAGCAGGGCGGGCTCGTCTGGCCGTCGCCGACTCTGAGCTGGATGGGGTTGGCGTCGGCGCTTGACGACCCACTGTTGATGATGGCATCTTTTGCCGGGGCACGTGTAGTTAGCATCCCTCCGGATCCGTTCCCTGCGAGGAATCAAAATGTGCCCCATGGGTGCTTGTAAGGTGCCTGTGATCATGTTTGTTAATATATAACCCTTGCTGCAGGGCTGTGTGAGTTGCTGATTCTATCTCAGCTCAATTCTCCCTTTCGAACCTCGCGAGGGCTTGGTGCTCTGCGTCGATAGGTCCCAGACCCAAGGCAGCGTCAGCTGTCGCTGGTATGCCAGGTCGCGATGCCGTGGTCAAGGCCAGGAGGTGAGCTACCCGGCGTCCGGTAAGAGCCCCTGAGTCGCGATGCTCAGGAGGTCCCCTTTGGCGCCCAAGCAGCCGTCGCTCGGCGAGAAAGGAGAGCGGCATCGCTGACACGGAATTGCATTAGGTGCGGGGGTAGTGCCACGGTAGCCGGTGCTTTCGGGTGGTGACTTATCTCGAGAATCGGGGATTATTCCTGGTGTGTTGTCCGGTCCGTGCGTCGGCAGGAGCGGAGTCGCTTGGCGAGGTCCTCGCGTGCCCCTTCTCCCTCGCCTTTGCTCCCCTTTCTTCTCTACGTCCTCGGGTCCCAGCCCTCGAGCGAGTATCGGCCGTCGTTGGTATGCCAGGTCGCGATGCCATGGTGAAGGCCAGAGGGTGAGGGTTGGAGAGCCCGTAGGAGCCCTGAGTTGCGATGCTCAGGCACCCCCCTTTAACGTGCAAGCGGTTCGCGTGGACGAGAGCGAAGGAGACGCCACAAGGGCCTTGCGTGGCGCAGCTCTCTTGGGAGATCCTGTAGACTCATCATAGAAGGAAGAAGGGGATTGCCATAACAATTATCAGCCAGCCGTTAGTTGCTTCCAAGAGGCGGTGAGGCACTGAAGGCTCGACGAGGTGGCTCCATGCGGGGCTGCCACGGCCAGAGCTTAGCCATCCAGGTTTGTCGGTGTCGCAGGGACGGACCCATGCGCAAGTGTCGTGCCGTTGTGGGAGCAATTTCGTCAGTTGGCGTCAGTTGAGCAGGCAACTAGATCAAACACGTTAGCGGTGAAGGAGTGGATTCATTCAAATAGATGCTGGGAAGGTAGACATCGCTGGGTCAGGCCCAAGCGACTTGGGGACGATGCAACCCGAAGGGCGCCCTCAACAAAGCAAGCTAATGACTGGAAATAAAAAGGGATACGTGCCGCAGGGAAGGACCCACGCGGCCTGGGAATGATGCAGCCCTGGGAGGGGCGCTCCCAGCTGTAAATGAAACTTGAAAGATGTCACCTGAAGATGTCGAGGACGAAGGGGTGTTGGTGCTGCAGACTCGGTGGGCCGCGGAAGCCAATCCTCACGAGCCCCCAGGCCCAGGGGCCTCGGGAGGCTCCGGAGGCACTGGTGGCTCCTCGCGAATCATCTCCATCTCCGCCAAGGCTGCGGAACGCTTGTCTTCTTCAGCCTCCATGATGACCCTCATGAGGCGCTGGTAAGTAGCAGCCACGCTCGGCAAGCCGTAAGGCATGCGAACATAGCTGTGGGGCGGACCTCCGCAGCGCCCCACTCGCGAGGGCCAGAGGCGCTCCATCGTGGCGACTTGGTTGAGCCCTGGTACGTCGATGTAGACGCGCAGCCCACCATCGTCGCCTGGATGGGGAGCCACAGCCGGTAGACGGTGGCAGCCTCTCATGACTATTGATTCCTGTAGTTCTTGAACGGCCTTGTTGACGAACTCCTGCTGGTCTGACCTTCCTTGCCTTGCTCCTTCTTGAGGGAAACGTGCTTCGAAGCACGCCTCCACGTGGTGCCCAAGCGCCTCCCTCGTGACCTTGGCCAGGTCGGTGGCCCTCCAGGGGAGAGCCCCCGAGCCCTGCCTGAGGAGGACGTCAGGCGCGCTTTCCTATGCGATGGAAGGAGGTTCCCCTTGGGCAGACGCGGGCCCTGAGGGGCCCGCCTCCTGAGGGGCCGGTCCGGACGATGCCTTCTTCTTCTTGGGGGTGGTCTCGGGAAGCCTCCTGCTTCCACGATCTGGGTCTTCCAGTGACGCGGCCTGAAAGGCTCGCTCCAGGGAACACATTGCATCCTTTTCTTCACATGGCACCGTGATGACTCCGCCACTTCCTGGCATCTTGAGGACGTTGTAACCATGGTGAGGTACGGCCATGAACTTGGCCAGCGCTGGGTACCCGAGGATGGCGTTGTACGGCAGGTGGATGTGGGCGACGTCGAAGTCGATGAGCTCGGTGCGGTAGTTGTTGCGTGCCCCGAAGGTGACTGGGAGGCAGACCTGCCCGATCAGGACCGTGGAACCGTCGGTGACTCTGGAGAAAGGCTTGGTTGGCTGAAGCTAGTCATAGGGCACTTGGAGATTGTTGAATGTTTCCACGGACAGGATGTTGAGCCCTGCCCCACCATCGATGAGGGTCCTGGTGACCAGTATGTTGCTGATGACTGGGGAGCAGAGCATCGGGAGGACTCCGGCTGTGGCCGCACACTAGAGCTGATCCGCTGAGATGGACGTGATGGCGCACGCCGACCACCTAAGAGGGCGCGTTGCTTCGAGCATGGGGAGGACTGCATTCACTTCGCGGGCAAACTGCTTGAAGATGCGTTGGGAGGCTGGGGCTTGAGCTCCGGCCAGGATGCAGGCGATCGCGCGTGGTTCCTGGAAGCCCCCAGCCCCCTTGTCTTGATGGCTGTCCTCGTTCCTCCTTGGCTGAGGCGGCAGTGGAGGGAGGCCTGCGTTGTCTTGTGGGCGATCCTCACGAGGCTGATCCCTCCAGTCCCCCTCGCGAGGCAGGTCTCGCTAGCGATCCTCGCGCGGTTGATCGCGCCACCCTTGGCGCGGGCCGCGGTCTTCCCAGCGTCCTGCGTTTCTTCCTCCTTCTCGGCCGTAGCCCCGGTCAGCACGGTCGAGACGACGGCCGATCCTCCCTTTTCGCACGGTGCGTAGTTCTTGGCATTCGTTGGTGTTGTGGGTGTGGAGGTCATGGTACACACAGTACCGGCTGCCCCTGGAGGATTCAGGCAGATCTTTGCCCCGCTTGGTGTCTAGTTCTGCCGCGAGCACGGCAGCCCCCTTGCGCTTCACGTCCTTTGCCTTGGGCTTCTTCTCTTCTGGGTCTGCGGCAGGCAGCTCGAGGAGGGAGAGACGTCCTTCCTCAGCCCTGTCGCACTTGGTCGCTAAGTTGAACAGCTCCAGGGAGGTGCACAGGTCTTCATGCATCGCCAGCTCCTCCTTCATCTTGACGTCGCGCACACCATCGGAGAAGGCTGAGATGATGGCCTCCTCGGACACCTTGGGGATCTTGAGGCGCGCACTGTTGAAGCGCTGGATGTACTTTTGCAGGGTCTCTCCGGGTTGTTGCTTGATGCGGCGCATGTCGCTCACGGCGGGCGGCCGGTCGCGAGTCCTTTGGAAGTTGGCGATGAAGCGGGTGCGCATCTGGTCTCAGGAATTGATCGTGCCCGAAGCAAGATTCAGGAGCCAGGTGTGAGCTCCTTCCTTCAGCGCCATGGGGAACCAGTTCGCCATGACCTTCTCATCCCCGCTGGCAGCTTCGATGCCCAGCTCATAGAGCTGGAGGAACTCCGCGGGGTCGGTCGTGCCATCGTAGCGAGGGGGCAGGTCTGGCTTGAACTTGCCGGGCCATGCGACGCTACGCAGCTCGGTGGTGTAGGCACGGCAGCCTACGGTGGCCACGGGAGGCTTTGGGTGAGGGAGAGCTTGGTCTTGCAGGTCTCCATGCGCTGCAGCTGGGAGCAGCGCGGGGTCTTGACGCGCGGGAGCAAGAGCAGGGTCACAACGTGCTGGAGCGGGGAGCGCCCGGGCAGCTTCTTGCGGGCGTGGGACCTCTTGGCAGCTCCTCTCTTGTTGCGTCAACGCCTGACGGAGAGGGTTCCGCCCAGGGGCTGCGCGCCTTGGAGCCATGGCGTCTTCTTGAAGAGGAGGCGGCTGGTACGCCCCCGGAGTTTCATTGCCCGCGCGGGGCGGGGTGCCGCGCAGCGGGACGGACGGCGCGGGAGAGCCCCCTGCGGCGCGGACGAGCTCGGCGACGCGGTCGAGCCACTCTTCATAGACGTCGTCGACGGGACGGTAGCGCAGGAGCTTGTTTGCCGCTATGAGCGCAACTCGAGCCTCCAAGGGTGCGCGGAGTGCGCGGGACGAAGAACCAGCTGGTGTGAGCGATGGAGTAACGGTGCGGCCGTCTTGCCGCACAGACGGGTGCTGAGACGATGCTTGCTGCTCGTTCCCCGCCGGGCCGGTGGCGGCGTTGATGGCGGGCGACGGGGAACGATGAGGACGCCCACCGACGGGAGCCGTCTGGGCGACGCGGGAAGCGATGGTGGCCCGGCGCTCGGCGCGGGCCCGACAAGCGTCGGACCTCGACGCGACGGTCGGAGGAGAGCGGAGCAGTGGAAGACGAGTTCCGGCGCACCCCTACCTGGCGCGCCAAATGTCGGATTTCGGGTTCCGGCAGACCCTTGAGGTTCAAACTCTGGGGTGCGCGTGGAGATGACGTTCTCTACCTCTCCGTCTCGCAAAGATCTAAACTACTGAAAGAACAACACAAGAGACACAACGTTTATACTAGTTCGGGCCACCATTGTGGTGTAATACCCTACTCTAGTTTGTGGTGGGTGGATTGCCTCTTCGGCTGATGATGATGAACAATACAAGGAAGAACAGCCTCACGAGGGTCTGCTTTTGGCTGGGACGATGAACTACTAGCAGGAGTTCAGCCGCCCTTCTCTCTCTCTCTCTCTATCTCTCTTATTCTCTGCTTGCCCAGGTTCTGGACCTTTCTTGCTCTAGATGTTGAATCCTGATTGCCTTCCTCTACCCTGGGGGTGGCTAGTCCAATTTATAGGCAAAGGCCCTGGGCCTCTTCCCAAATATTGAGCGGGAAGGGCGCCAACAATTGGCCATTTTGAAGGGGAACATCTGGTACACTTATCCTGACTAAAGTTGGTCCTCGCCTGCCAAAGGCTCTGTGGTGACGCCGTCTTGGGCTCCACGATGACCTCCTTCCCACCGTTGGACTGGTCTTGGTCTTGTTGCACCGAAATGGATGCCTTTGCTTGATCCTCTCGCCTGCGCTTGCCCCTTTGCACCAAAGAGGAAAGGAGGACACTGTGCGGGCTGGCGCCCGCCTGGCGCCCTTGGTCGTCATGGCTTGCATCATGGGCACCTCGTGAGGTACGCCGCCTTGATCTCTCTGCCTTCTCGTGAGCCAGCCTGATGAGGCCGCTCCTGAGGAGGCTCTGCGTCGTCCGCCCCGCGAGGCTTGGCCCCTTGCGAGGGTCTTGGGTCTTGTGTTGATGAAGATGGGCCATGCTGGGCCCCCTTTAAGCCACGCTGCAGGCCGCAGGCAGGCAAGTCTGGGGACCCCTGTTCCCAGAACACCAACATACGCTTCATGCCACCTCCATCTTGCAGCATGTAGAAGAGAGTAGATGGTAAGTTCACCAAGTAGCATCCCATAGCCTAAACCTACCCCGCGATCCCCTCCTCGTTGCCTTGTTAGAGAGCGATCACCGGGTTGTATCTGGCACTTGAAAGGGTGGGTTTTATTAAGTATCCGGTTCTAGTTGTCATAAGGTCAAGGTACAACTGCAGGTCGCCTGTTACCGTGCACATGGCTATTCGAATAGATCAACTTCCCTCTAGGGGTGCACCACACTACCCGACACGCTCGATCCCTCTGGCCGGGCACACTTTCCTGGGTCATGTCCGGCCTCGGGAGATGAACACGTCGCAGCCCCACCTAGGCTCAACAGAGAAGTCAGCACGTCAGTCTAAATCCTATGCGCGCAGGGGTCTGGGCCCAACGCCCATTGCACACCTGCACGTTGCGTACGCGGCCGGAAGCAGACCTAGCCCCCTTAATACAAGCGCGAGCTTACGGTCCAATGTGGCGCGTGCCGCTCAGTCGCTGACGTCAAAAATAGCTTCGGCTGATACCACGACGCCGGTTGCCCATATCTTGTCACACGTGGCGGTTAGTGCGTATAAGGTCAACGACCTAACTCAGATCAAATACCAAGATCTCGATAAGCGTGTTATTATGATGAAACCGCGGACACCGACCAGGGCTAGGCCCACCTCTCACCTAGGTAGTCTCAACCTGCCCTGTCGTTCCGCCACAAAGATCCACACAGAGGGTCGTTGGGACAAAGGTCCTTTCTAGTGATCACTCGCGGGTGCTCCACGAGCTGACCCGACTTTAGTCACCACATGTATCATGTATAAAGTATATAGGATATACCCATGATCACCTCCCTAGTGATCACGGCCCGATAGTATAGCATGGCAGACGGACAAGAATGTAGGGCCACTGATAAAACACTAACATCCTATACTAAGCATGTAGGATTGCAGATAATCGTAACAACAGTAGTAGCAAGGACAGGCTATGCATCAGGATAGGATAAACGGAAAGCAGTAACATGCTTCACTACTCTAATGCAAGCAGTATAGCGAAGAATAGGCGATATCTGGTGATCAAGGGGGGGCTTGCCTGATTGCTCTGGCAAGAAGGAGGGGTCGTCAATACCGTAGTCGTACTGGGTAGCAACGGCGTCGGTCTCGGTGTCTAGCGACAGAAGAGGGGGAAGAAACAATAAATACAATGCAAACGAATGCATGACGATGCATGACATGACAAAGTGTGATGCTAGGTGTGCCCAATCGCGGTGGTAGGTGATACCGGTGAAGGGGGGAAACATCCGGAAAAGTATTCCTGGTGTTTTGCTTTTTCGGGCAGAGGTACTGGAGGGGGAAGTTGTGAGTCCGATAGGTTAGGGATGTGTGGTGAATGAACGGGCTATGTATCTGGATTCGTCTCGTCGTTCTGAGCAACTTTCATGTAGAAAGTATTTTCATCTGATTTACTGTTTATTCTATATGATTTTTAAAAGGTTTAAATCATTTTTAGAATTTATTTAATTATTTTAATCCAACATTATCCAGAACAGTGCATGCTGACATCAGTGTCAGTAGTCAACAGGGGGTTGACTGGGCCAAACTGATGTGTGGGTCCCGTTTGTCATAGACACATCACCCTAACTAACAGATTAGTTAGATTAATTATATATTTAGGTTAATCACGTTTAATTAGTTTAACTAAACATGATTAATTAAGTTAATTATTTAATTAATTTTATTATTAATTAAAGTACTCAACACCGCAGACAACCATGGCGGCAGTCGGCGCACAAAATGCTATCCGAAGCGAAAGCTACTGCGTGAATTCGACGAGGAGGCCTTGGAGCCCCCGCAGTCAAAAAATAAGAAAGCCACCCGGTCGGATAGACGACCCCATGGCCTGCATGGAGCGGCAAGCGGCGCCGCACACAAGCCGGCACGCGATCCACTCAAGGATTCACATCAAAAGGACGGCCCAGCCAGATCTATCTATGGGCCAACAAAGCAAGCTCTAGTAAGCAATGCAACACAACAAATATCTGAACATCTCGGCACACCCAAATACAGGGGTGCCGCACACCCCCTATGTTTCACCGATGAGGTGCTGGACCATGAATTTCCAGCGGGATTCAACCCCGTAAATATAGAGGCGTATGACGGAACAACAGACCCTGGAATCTGGATTGAGGATTATATCCTCCATATACACATGGCCAGAGGAGATGACCTCCATGCCATAAAATACTTACCCCTCAAACTCAAAGGGCCAGCACGGCATTGGCTTAAAAGCCTTCCCGGAAACACCATTGGAAGTTGGGAGGAGCTCGAGGATGCTTTTCGGGCAAATTTTCAAGGGACCTATGTCCGACCTCCGGATGCGGACGATTTAGGCCATATAACCCAACAGCCCGGAGAGTCAGCCCGGAAACTCTGGAACATATTTCTTACTAAAAAGAATCAGATAGTCGACTGTCCGGACACCGAAGCCTTAGCAGCTTTCAAACACAGCGTTTGAGACGAATGGCTCGCCAGACATCTCGGGCAAGAAAAGCCAAGAACAATGGCCGCATTAACAAGCCTCATGACCCGCTTTTGTGCGGGAGAGGACAGCTGGTTGGCAAGATGCAGCACCAGCGACCCAAGTACATCCGAAGTCAGGGATGGAAATGGGAAACCGTGACGCAACAAGGACCAGCGTCGTACTAAGGGAAGCAGTCCGAAGAGCACGGCATTCAATGCCGGATACAAAAGCTCTCGGCAAAATCAAAGAAAGCTGCCCCTTAAGGATAATAGGGACGAGTTATCTAACTTGAACAAAATCTTGGACAAGATATGTCAAATTCACAGTACTCCCGGGAAGCCTGCGAAAGAATATGCGGCTTCCCGGACACTTAATTCATAGTACCCACAGAGATTGTTGGGTTTTCAAGCAATCGGGCAAACTCAACGCCGAACACAAGGGGCTCGACACAACAAGTGAGGACGATGACGAACCCCATAAGCAGAGCACCAGGAAACAAAAGGATTTCCCACAAGAAGTGAAAATAGTAAATTTACTTCACGTGCTGAACAGAGTGGCGCCAACACAGACACGCGCCATACGGCCTATCCCAAAGGAGCCTCACCCATGATTGTTAAAACCGATCACCTTCGACCACCAGGATTACTCTAGAGGTATACGGAACGCAGGCTGGACTGCCCTGGTATTAGACCGCTAATGACGGACTCCACTTTACAAATGTCCTGATGGATGGCGGCAGTGCTTTAAACCTGCTATATCAGGGCACAATCCGCAAAATGGGAATAGACCCAATAAGAATTCACCATAGCAATACTTCCTTTAAAGGAGTAACGCCAGGACCGGAGGCCCATTGCATGGGTTCTCTTCGGCTAGATGTTATGTTCGGCTCCCCCGATAACTTCCGCCGCGAAAAGCTAACCTTCCATATCACCCCATTTTCAAGTAGCTATCAAGCACTACTGGGACGAAAGGCTTTCGCCTGCTTTAACGCAATACCGCATTATGCATCTCTTATGCTTAAAATGCTCGGTCCAGGAGGCGTCATCTCACTAAAGGGCAATATTAAGTGTCCCCCGAGCGCGAAAGAATATGCGGCTTCCTTGACAGCCATGCATTAAAACAGGTTCACCAGCGAAAGCATCTACCAGTTCATCAAGACCACAGGCTTGGCTAGGCGAGTCCGGAGCAGAAATTAAAGATGAACACCATGCTACGCCCGTCCAGGACACAGCACAACGGAGACACAGGCGCAGACGTGCAGCAGGGACCCGTCCCCAGGATTCTTTTTAGATTAAGACCATGCGTAAACCTTTCTTACTGTCTCTTGTTGATAGACATCCCCCGGATTCTCTGCATAGCCAAGGAGGAGGCCGGCGTTTTGGCATGTGGCCACGTCAGAGTTTTGCACGTACTTGGACATCAGGGGCTTATAACCAAGGGTGTTGTTCCGCCCGTTTTCATAAAAGACCGAATACCTTAGGGAGTGTTCGGCGTCGCGAGTTTGGCCTTATATGCATCAGCTCCGAATCATGTCTTTGGTCCAATGTTGGGTTTGCCCGGCTCCTATGTTTTGCTGCCTTACGTTCCACCCTATCGGCTAAGGCGGCACTAGGAGAACTACTGCGACTGTGCCCCGGTTTAGCCAGGAGAGCACCTAAGTAGAGAAAGCTGAAAACTGACTGTCATGATATAGCGTGAGACTGGTCAACCACTCGATGACCCGCCGGAATCTTTAGGATTCCTCCGTATTAACGAAGGGCCGCTTCCTGGCCAGGCACACACGCGCCCAGAATTCGGGTGAGCGCGGTGCCACAAGGGGCTGTATAGCAGCCCCACTCTCAAACTCCTATGGCTAAGTGAAAGTGATAAAGCATTATAGTCCGGTTGCCTAGTTCGCTGCGCTATCACCTCCTTAATAGGACCAAGACGTTGGATCAAGTGTGAAAATGCGCCTTCTGCGAACACCCCCGCATTATATGCGTGGGGGCTGAAGCCAAAGACTGTCATCTTTCAGGTTATATACACATATACATTAACGGCCGCACAGGAGGTTTCTCAATTCTTGAAGGCACAAGTATAAAAAGCTTTTATATATTACATCCAAACTTTGTTTTACAACAATACATGTTACTCGAACATAATATGCTTCGAGCACTGCGTCTCTATTAAACGAGTGCCCTGCAAAACTTCTTGAAAATAGTGCTCGGCAGGTACTCGGCTCTCATCCGAGTCTTGGGTTGCAATAGCGGTGCCTTCATTTCCGCCCAGTATGTCTTGACACGGGCGAGAGCCATCCGCGCACCCTCTATGCATGCCGACCTCTTCATTGCATTGATATGCGGCACCGCACCAAGGAACTGCTGCACCAAGCTAAAGTACCTCTTCGGCTCAGGCCTTCCCGGCCACAGATGACTCACGACATACTTCATGGCAAGTCCAGATAACCTACTCAGCTCAGCCCATTCGGCCAAACGATCGGTTAATGGAAGTGGGCGCTCTGGATTGTGGAACTGCGACCAAAAAAGCTTTTCCACTTCGTGATTCTCCTTATCTCGGAAGTGTTCGGCCGCGTCCGTGGGACTCGCTGCCAAATCCAGATAAGTGTCCGCCGCACTCCACAACCGGTCTAGCGAAGCATATTTAGGATCCCCGAACTTCCTCTGCAGCACAAAGGGCTTTCCAGCCGCGATATCTCCGGCCTGACGTAGCTCCTCCTTCCTAGCTCTCATCACAGAGCGAGCATCCTTGTCCTCGGTAATGGCCTTTTCCAGGTCCGTCCGCTCCGCTTGGTCTTCTATTTCTAGAAGCTTGCAACGGTCAGCAGCGCTCTTCAGCTTCACGGCCATCTTAGCCATTTCCTTCTTGGTTAGGCAGTGAGCAGCCTGTTCGGCTTTCAGCTCTCCAATTGCCTTTACGGCAGCCACATCACTTTTCCTCGCTTGCTCCTTGGCTCGGGCAAGTTCCGCCCGAAGATTCTCCATGGCAGCGGCACCATCTGCATCAAGCGCACACATTGTAAGATACTGGCATAAAGCTCCTCTTACCAGATGCCGCCAGAGGAATCACATACCTTGTGCCTCGTCAAGCTGTTTGTTGACAAGTGCGATGTCGACATCTGCCACGTCAAGTTGCCGCTTTAGCTCGGCAAATTCATTAGTCCTGCTGGCCACCGGACACTTTGCCACCTATGTATGAAGGCAGCATATTAGACCCGGGATTCAGATCCTCTGCGCGCCGTCACTTTTGACAACGCACAGAGTCTCAGGGGCTACTATCTACACAGAGCACATCTTATTTATGCGCAACTGTCAAAAAGGGTACATTATTTCGCGTACCTCAAAACCTGTCAGTAGACTCCTGACGGCCTCGTGCAATCCGCTCTCCGCGGATGAAATCCTTTCAATCACCGTGCTCATTAAAGCACGATGCTCCTCTGAGATAGATGCTCGCCCAAGCAGATCCTTCAGCCCCTCCGACCGTGCACCGTACGGTGCCGGACTCGTCCAATGGTCCTTCTCGAAGGCCGGACTCAGGGGGCTTGGGGGGCCCTCCGCGACGATACCTCAGGGTCGCCCGCCTCGCAAGGCGGTACGGCAGGGGGAGGCGTTCCGCTCTCCATCATCTGTGGAAGAAGATCCCCCGAGGACGAGCTCTGCTGAGAAGGGTTGAGGTCCGAACTACAAGGTAAATCTTCGGTCACTTTTATCAGATGTAAATCAAGGATTCCTCTCCTTTCTTAAAAAGAAAAACTCCTCTCTACTTACGGCTCGGTGGAGTGCTGATCCCCTTGAGGGCATAACTCGGCCGAAGTATTCCCCGGCGCAGGACCCTCTGAAGAAAATTTCTTCCCCCGCTTTGAGGCCATGGTCTCCGGGTTGTCAGAGGCGGTTCTCTTCTTCCCCTGAGGAGAGGAACTTTCGATTCCTACCTTCTTAACAGCCTCCTTCGAGGAGGCCACAACTTCCTTGCCCCCTCCCTCGCTTTCCTCCGAAGGCTCAACCTTCAACATCCGGACCAGCACAGGATCCGGCGTGGTCTCGGGGAGGGGGGCCGGACACCTGATTAGCTTTGCTTTCGCTATCCACTCCTATTTAAAGGACAGCTCCTTTAAGGGCAATTTTATGATAAAAATACGGATAGCGAGTCCGGGCACAAGGCTACTTACTTGAGTATCCGGGCGATTGCAGCTCAGACCTGCATCCTCGGTCAAGTCCGGACACGTTGCTTGTGATCCGAAGAATAATCTGTACATCTCCACGGGCGTCTCGCCCATAAAATGCTGGAGAGCTCGTGGTCCCTCCGGATTGAACTCCCACAGGCGGAGGGGGCGGCGTTGCAGGGCAGAGCTCGGCGAATCGGCATAACCTTTGTCACCACGACCAGACTGATATCTCTTTTCAGGAGATCTCGAATGCGGCCCTGCAGCAAGGGCACGTCCTTGGACGGCCCCCAGTCCAGTCCTTTGTTGACCCATGATGCTAGCCGTGGTGGGAGACCCGAGAGAAAGGCGGGTGGCGCCACCCACTTGGTGCCCTTGGGAGCGGTAATATAAAACCACTCTTGTTGCCATAAGCTAGACTCCTCTTGAACAGAGCCTTCGGGCCATGGAGCATCAGCATTCTTGTTTATAACAGCGCCTCCGCACTCCGCGTGCCTTCCCTCGATCATCTTCGGCTCTACTTTGAAGGTCTTGAGCCATAGTCCGAAGTGAGGAGTAATGCGGAGGAAGGCTTCGCACACAACGATGAATGAGGAAATATGGAGGATGGACTCCGGAGCTAAGTCGTGAAATTCCAGCCCATAATAAAACATGCGCCCCCTCACGAAGGGATCCGTCTGGAAGCCTAGCCCCCGACAGAAGTGAGACACAAACACCACGCTCTCACCAGGATTTGGAGTGGGAATGTCCTGCCCTTGCGCAGGCAGCCTATGTGAAATTTCGCCAGTCAAGAACCTTCAGCATGTCCTCCTCCGTGACGGAGGAGAGCATCTATCGGCCTTGAAGGTCGGAACCGGACATTGTCGGAGGTTCCAAGCACCTGAAATCTGGAACTTTAGGTGTTGGAACTCAAGGCGAAGGGCGAATTTGTTTGAGATTGAAAGGAAGGAGTAAGGCCTTGGTCTCTTTATAAGAGGTTGAATACCAAGGGCCCTCCCCATGAACGTTTGGGACTCGCCTTTGATCGAGAAAACATACCAACGGGCACGACTGGGTTACCCACGTCCGTATTGATGAGGATCCTGTAAATAAAGGGGACATGATCTCTGTTTTAAAGGACGTGCCAAGGAAACCGCCTCGCAAAACGCGCTGAGGTGTGACAGTAAAAACGATTCGAATAAAGGCTTGGCCGTGGTGTTATGTCACGCTACGGAATACGTCAGCAGATTAGATTTGTGTGAATATTATTCTCTCTATGGCAATATGTGGAAACTTATTTTGCACTGTGTTCGAAATCTTCTATGAAGTACTTGGAGGAGGAACCCGCCTTGCAATGTCGAAGACAACCTGTGCGTCGGACTCGTCGTCATTGAAGCCTGGTTTAGGGGCTACTAAGGGAGTCCTGGATTAGGGGGTGTTCGGATAGCCGGACTATACCTTCAGCCGGACTCCTGGACTATGAAGATACAAGTTTGAAGACTTCGTCCCGTGTCCGAAAAGACTTTCCTTGGCGTGGAAGGCAAGCTAGGCGATACAGATATGTAGATCTCCTACCATTGTAACCGACTCTGTGTAACCCTAGCCCTCTCCGGTGTCTATATAAACCGGAGGGTTTTAGTCCGTAGGACACACAACAATCATACCATAGGCTAGCTTTTAGGGTTTAGCCTCCTTGATCTCGTGGTAGATCTACTCTTGTACTACCCATATCATCAATATTAATCAAGCAGGAGTAGGGTTTTACCTCCATCGAGAGGGCCCGAACCTGGGTAAAAACATCGTGTCCCTTGTCTCCTGTTACCATCCGCCTAGACGCACAGTTCGGGGCCCCCTACCCGAGATCCGCCGGTTTTGACACCGATAGTTAGGTTTACCTTAATACTTTTGTTGTAGTTGCGGATTCTTGCAATAGAGGTTAATCATAAGTGGGATGCTTGTTCAAGTAAGAACAACACCCAAGCACTGGTCCACCCACATATCAAATTATGAAAGTACCGAACGCGAATCATACGAACGTGATGAAAACTAGCTTGACGATATTCCCATGTGTCCTCGGGAGCGCTTTTGCTATTATAAGAGTTTGTCCAGGCTTGTCCTTTGCTACAAAAAGGATTGGGCCACCTTGCTGCACTTTATTTACTTTTGTTACTTGTTGCTCGTTACAAATTATCTTATCACAAAACTATCTGTTACCACTTGTTTCAGGACTTGCAGAGAATACCTTGCTGAATACCGCTTATCATTTCCTTCTGCTCCTCGTTGGGTTCGACACTCTTACTTATCGAAAGGACTACGATAGACCCCCTATACTTGTGGGTCATCACAAGGCTTTTTGTACAGGCTTCTATTGGCCCACGGCCCAAGCAAACGCATAGGACCTCGTCCAATGTTGCGTCGGATGCCAACTCTTCGCCAACCAAAGCCATATGCCCCCCACTGCCCTCCAAACGATCCCCATCACCTGGCCTTTTGCGGTCTAGGGATTGGATATGGTTGGACCCCTTAAAGGTGGAAGCCATAAGAAGAAATATCTGCTTGTCATGGTAGATAAATTCACTAAAAGGATAGAGGCCAAACCGGTCAAAATGGCCGACGTCGGGCCAGTGATAGACTTTATATCCGGCAGTGTACACCGTTATGGTGTCCCACACAACATCATCACCGATAACGGCTCAAACTTTATAGCCGACGAAGTGAAAACTTGCTGCGCCAATCTAGGCATGATGCTCGATTACGCCTCCGTCTATCACCCACAAACAAATGGTCGAGTCGAACGAGCCAATGGTCTTACTATGAGAGGCATTAAACCCAAACTAGTGCGGTGTTTGAAAGAGTCAGACAAGCACTGGGTGGATGAGCTTGACTCCGTGCTCTGGGGGATGCAAACCACACCCAATCGCACTACTGGATACACACCATTTTTCATGGTGTATGGCGCAAAGGCTGTGCTACCCTGCGACATTATTCATGACTCACCTTGAGTACACATGTACGAAAAGAGAGAGACTGAGCTAGCTCGGCTGGATAACTTAGATGCCCTGGAGGAGGAACACAATGTTGCAAAGGCCCGTTCCGCATTTTATCAACAACAGGCCCGAAGATATCAAAGCAGAGAAGTACAGGCCAAGACTTACAATATTGGCGAACTAGTTCTACGCTTGCCAGAGAAGAAAAAGGACAAACTCAAGCCCAAGTGGGAGGGTCCCTTCATCATTGACGAAGTTCTCACTGGAGGAGCGTACCGCCTGCGCGATGCCTTAGACAACTGCTTAGAGTCAAACCCATGGAACGCAGCCAGGCTCCAAAGATTCTAGGCCTAGCGCTGAACTCTTTGTTCGTCTCCTTCTCCCTGTCGTTTCCATTATTCTCCTCTTTTTTTTGCTTTCTTCTTATTTTTTATCCTTAAAGCTTTCGTGAGGCTCAACCGCGCACTTGTGACGTATACATACTCAAATATGTACATCCACCATACCCGGGGGCTTCTTTAACAGAAGCTTATTAATGTTATTTTTCGAGCATCAAGCTCATCACATATGCACATTTTTCCCATATTTACCTTTTCTACACCATTGTATGCATCGATATGACTTAAGTTTTGGCCAAGTTGGGTTGCCTGGCTCCTGTGCTTATGCCCTACGTTCCCGTTAGTTCGGCTAGGGCATAAAGGGAGCACCTCTGCGATTGTTACTGTCGGGTCATCCGGATGTGAACCTCAGACTGCGTTCTTAAGGGAATATTCAGTCGGTGGTTTAAAGATGTTTTTTTACATTCATTCCATTGGGAACCCCCAGATGTTACTTATACTACGATTATCCCAATCACAGTCAGGACATGCATTTTTACGCATGCATAATCAGGGAAAGGAACCCTTAACGGAACTATTCTCTCTGGAAGATGTTTCTTACACTTTCAGTGTAATATAACATAACTAGCCGGATACATGTCTATTCAAGCAACTATGACCCCTACGCCTGGTTTCCAAGCATACCCAAGTCTACTTGGCCGCGCGGGTATTCCGAAACACTCCGCGCCCATGGGCCTAGAGGTCAAAGTGAAAAGGTCTGCCATGACAAACGTTTTACAGTTCAGCTAGAGTTACATATGAAATGGAAAGTACATAGTCATTTAAGACTCAAAAACTTCCTGTTATACGCCGTCCAGCAGGCTATCTAATTTGCAATCCTGTTGGGAATACTTGGCGGCTACTTCTACTTGGTGATATACCAAACTAACGGGAATTTCCTTCCCATATGACCCTAGAGGCACGACCCGAGCCATATGATTTGGATCAAGCTTGGTATACTGTGTTTTCGCCATGGCCCAGGCTTATCGCGCACCCTCTCGGCAGGCCGATATCTTCCATAATCGGATACGCCGCCGCGCTCCCTTGTATAGCTCTACAAGCTTCTTCATACTTCCTGGAGGGGAGGCGGACGGCCATAAAGCCTTGACAACACTCCGCATTGCCTGCCGTGCTTGCTCATGCATCTGGTCCAGCCCCTGCAGTAGATCGCTCGATGATCTGGATACCTCCTCCTCGGGACGGCCAGTTAGCATACCTATAGATATAACTCTGTTAGTTCCTTTCCTCGCCGAATTACATGGTGGTAAGTACGAACACATACTAAATATGCCGCCTCGCAGCCTCTTATTCTCCTTCACGGAGTCGGCTAGCTGGGCCCGCACATCCTTTAGCTCTTCGCCCAGCAGGGTCTTGGAATCCTGGAGTTTGTTTTTCTCATCAACAGCCTATTTCAGCACACGTTCGCCCACAACACATAGCCTTTTGGCCTCTCTTTCATTCGCTTGCATGACTTCCAGTGCTTCCATCAGTTCATCTGATGATCATGCCATGACACATGCAACATTGTTATCATCACTGGCATATACTTATATTTTCTCGTTGGAGGGGAACATTACCAGGTGACGCCTTCTTGGATTTCTCCAGTTCGGCGGTAATAGCATCTAGCTGTGTCCGGCACTTTTTCCAGCTATTGAGACAACATGTTGTTCTTCTCTGTTAACATCTGGGTATAGAGCGATCCTTAAATCAGTTGTGCTAACTGCCTCAAGTCTCGGGAGCTACAAGTATACAACTATTGTATTTGGACAAAGTAAACTCACCTGCACATCTTTCAAATATTGGCCTGTGGCTCTGGCAAGCCCGTCTCAGGCGGTCCGGATGTATGCATCGGACGAGTTGAAGGCATTGAATGCTTCCATTGAAAAATCGGAGTCACGAAGAACGGCCCTCCAGCGCCGATGATTCATGTCGTTCTCCACTTCCGAGTTGGTGACAGACATATTGTCCGAATGCTCGACTGGAGGACAATCCAACGTCACCCCCGCACCAGCCCCCGTCTTTATGGCAGGATTTGGATCCCGGCTATGGGGAGTATGACCGGCCGAACCCCCGTATATAGTCCGGCTCACTTTTTTTCCTAACACAGGACAAACATATAAAGCATAATTGGATGCAACTGCTGAAGCACATATTTGCAAGTCCATACCTCTTGGATGAAGGCTCGGCCGTATCTTTGCCTGCCTTCCTCTTTGAATGCTCATCCGACGTGTGGACCTCTGTCTTTGGATACGCCCTTGGTGCGGCATGGCGCACCGTACGCCTCCCCTTTAGAGCACAGGATGGTGCGGTGGGTGAGGTGGAATGACAAAACTCTTTCGGACGGAATATCTCTTGATTACTTATGTGTGAAGCAGGCAGGAGGCCGGGGTAATCGGTGATGATGGTCACTTCTGTGCCGTCGTAACTCACCTGGTAAAACACCCCACCCTCGAGCACCACAAATATGTCCGGATCCTCTTCAAATCCGGGGTCAAGCTCCCGATTATGGCCCTCGGGCTGCGGGGTGGGGCTGTAAAGCCCCGTGGAGACCTTTTGCCAGTGCTATAATAAACAGGCAGATTACAAATTCATCAAAGATGGCTTGGGGGGATTAAGTAGAGCAGAGGGGTTGAAATTTACCCAGCTAGGTGGATTATACATGGAATATCCATCTCTGCGCTTAATATGAAGGAATTCCTCCTCCTCCCCTTTGTACAGTTCAGCCAATATTTTGGCCAGAGTAGCGGCGGTGTCCGGACCTTCCCTGCCGCAGCGGGAGGCGTCGTCTTCCCCATTATAGTGCCACATGGGAAGCCCTCGATATTGGAGTGACTAAACTCCCCGCACTATTGAGGTCACCATTACCTCGGCTATTGATAATCCAGACTGGGCGAGCGTCTTTATCTTGCTCATGAGCTGGTGAACTTCCGCACTATCGTCTTCCTCTAGACTCCAAGGGCGCCAGCTGTGGAGTTTCTTTAACGGAACGCTTGTGAACTCAAGAAGGCCCCTCCGAATTGGTTCTGGGAGTGCAACGTCCTCAATATAGAACCATTCGGACAGCCACTCTTTGGATGTCTTCCTTTGTGTGCCGGACAGGTATCCGGTCTCGGCGATGAGCCATATTTCGACTCCGCCCACTTTAAATATTGATCCCTCGTGGTTGCCCAGGACAAGGCAGAATAACTTTCTCCATAGTTCAAAATGGGCCTCACAACCTAGAAATAGCTCGCATAAAGCGACATAACCCGCGATATGCAGGATGGAGGCCGGCGTAAAGTTATGCAGTTGGAGACCATAATACTCCAGAAGCCCGCGAAGGAATGGATGAATTGGAAATCCAACACCTCTTAGCAGGTAGGGGACGAAGCACACTCGCTCCCCCATGGATGGGTTGGGAAAATCTTCAGCCTCAGCCCCGCCATTGAAGACGGTCAATCCTATTCGAATAGGGACCAAATCTACGGGAGGAACAAATCCCTTTGTTTGCAGCTTCTCCAGCTGACCATGGGATAGAGAGCACCTCTCCCACTCGCCTTTTCTTGGGCCGCATGGGTGGGAGGAGGAGCTGGGAGCGCTGGCCATGTTGGAATGGTCTCTCCTAGCAATCTCTGAGGATTTTTCTGCGTGGTGCCGAATGGATCTGAGATCCAATCTCTTTAAATAGATTCTCTTTCTCATGACTGGGGTGTTATGTGCAAAAAATGCCCTGACCTCTCGTATTCGCCTGACATGTGGAAGCCAAAGTCTTGGGTGCACATAAGACAAGGAGTGCAACATTAAATGGAACGTCGAATACATCTCGTTGAAGTCATCAGAGGAGGAACCCGCCTTGCAATGCCAAAGAGAATCTGCATGCCGGACACCTCGTCATTGAAGCCTGGTTCGGGGGATACTGAGGGAGTCCTGGACTAAGGGGTCCTCGGGCGTCCGGCTTGTTAGCCACTGGCCGGACTGATGTGCTATGAAGATACGAAGACCGAAGACTCTAGCCGTGTCCGGATGGGACTTTCTTTGGCGGGGAAGGCAAGCTTGGCGATAAGATATGTAGATTCCCTTCTCTATAACCGATTTTGTGTAACCCTAGATCCCTCCAGTGTCTATATAAATCGGAGGGTTAGGTCTATAGGACCGGATATTCATTATCATAGTCATACTGGCTAGACTTCTAGGGTTTAGCCATTATGATCTCGTGGTATATCAACTCTTGTAATACTCATATTCATCAAGATAAATCAAGCAAGAAGTAGGGTATTACCTCCATAGAGAGGGCCCGAACCTGGGTAGACATTGTGTCCCCCGTATCCTGTTACCATCGATCCTAGAAGCACAGTTCGGGACCCCCTACCCGAGATCCGCTGGTTTTGACACTGACACCAATCTCCGACCCGTTCACGCGCCATGGATGCTCGACAGAGGCACGGCACGGCTATGAGCGGGAAAATCAGCAGCGGAGTGAGGAAGCCGCGACAAGAGAAGGCCCGGCGGCAGCAAGGAGCAGAGGAAGGAGAGAGGCGATGTCCAAGGGAGAGGAGGGCGCGTGTGCATCCTGCCGCCCCCTCCTCCACCTACGTATAGCCCCCAGGCGGCGGAGCCGAGGGGGCAGAACATGGGGTCGTGCGATTAACTACGCCCACTCCCCCCACGACCCCTCGTTTACTGTGAAGTAAAGACACGCATTAACCACGCACGGAAGCCCAACCGTGTACCTTGGCCGCAGTGGATCCGTGCGCGTGCCAAGGCCCTATAGTGGCGGGCCCCAGCCTGCAGCGACGTCCCGTCATGCATGAAGGCTGGTAGGCCGGCCTGGCCTGCTGGCGCAGCATGGCGGGTGAGCAACGGGTGGCAAGCCTGCCGCCCGGCTGGCACTCCACCCGGCCCCCACCGTGGCGATTCGAATTCATCAGCCGACTGGCTTGGCTATGCCCGACTGCTAGTAGGCGGCACCTCCAGAAGACGGACGACGCCAAGCTATCAGACCACTCAGAGTAGGAAGCTGCTGAGGCTCCTTGCCTTTTTCAGCCACAACACCCCACCAGCTTTGGGGACTACTGTCGGAGTAAATGACTACGGGTAGACTCAGCGGCCCCTCATTGTATTTCAAACATCGGGGCAAGATGCACCCCTCACACCTCCCAGACGAACGGCTGGCCTCTTGGGCTGGCTGGTTCAGAAGGCCGGCTATTGAAGGTGGCAGAGCCCAGAAGGCGGCCACGAGGGAGGCCGGCTCTTAGCAGGTGGCCCCTCGTGCCCTTAAAGTTTGTACCCACATAACCATGATGGGACAGGGCATGGCTATAGTGCAGCCTGCCACCCCCAAATCCAGGGCAGAGCATGGTTACAGTGTGGTATACCAGGCGGACACCCCTCGACCGGTGCAACACTGTACCCACGCCGCCCGTGACATCACGTACATAAGAGGGAGCCATGCTCCCACGACGGCTGGTTGGTATGGACCGCAGGTGGCGGGCCTGCCTATCAGTGAGCCCCAAGAAGGCGGCGATGCCCTATCAGGTGGCAGTGGGCGTGGGCCGCTTTCCAGCAGGCGGCCCCTTCTCCCTCTCAAAGTTTGTACGCCATTAACCAGAAGAGTCGGGGTATGGCTATAGTGACAAATCTCTCCCTGACAAAGCATACATCATCAGTGGCACAACTACAGTGCTAAGCATCCGACAGGACCCGCAAGCGCCGGCGCAGCCTGTTGGCCAAGTACAAGATAGCCAGCGGGACCTACCAGGCAGCGGGCCCTAGCAGCTGGCGAAGAAGCCGGTGATCAGAGACACTGACGGTCAAGTCATACACCCGACAGGATTAACATTGTACCCCTAGGGGGTAGGCCAATATAAACCCCCTAGGCCACCCATGCAAAGGGTTCAGCATCATAGACACCACATACACCACATAGAGAGAGTGGAGTAGAGCTAGCCTTGTTCTTCTTCCTCCTCTAGTCCAAACAACTCAAGGAGCAAGCTTGTAGCTACTTTGTTGAGATAGTGATCATGCGGAGACCCCACAGAGCAGGACTAGGGGTGTTATCTCCTAGGAGAGCCCCGAACCTGGGAAAGACTCGCCGACGCAGGCGATCTCGCTCACTCCGTCTTCTAGGCACCGGCGACGTACTCTTGTCCCCCTCCATGATAAGCCACCCCCTGGCATATGTCCCCGACACCATGAGGCTTCAGGAGCCTTCACTCCCTTCCAGCACGTTGCGTGGGGTGCTCCACCTCCTTACTGGTGGAGAACTCGCCACGCTTCCTTCGGGAGGGCTCCCCTTGCACAATTACCCAAACGGGGGAGCCGTCGCTAAGAAGATGTCGCGTTTCGATGAGTGGGGGCTACTCTCCAAGGACCACATGGGGCCTCGTGACAACCCCCTCCTTGTGGCCCCATGACCTAGGGGGATTGAGGTGTGTGTCCCCAAGCAGCTGCGCGGTAACGCTCCGAGCTGTGCGTCCCTCAAGCGTCCATCTTCACCCCTCCATGCGACAGGGGAGACGCCTCGCCAGGAGACATGGCCACCGCCCCCACCGCGCGGGGCCACACGCCGGACTCCGGCATGTTGTCTTCTGGCCGCCACGCATCCCGGAGGAGGAAGGCACCTGGCGGCTGCTGCAGCCCTTCCCCGAGGGCCCTAAAGAAGAGGAAGTGGATTGCCGCAGATGAGTAAGCGCCCGACCTTCCCTTATTTCCGCACAGCATGTCTCATTGACTCTTATTCCTCAGGTCCCCCTGTGAAGAAGGAACGAGCGTGCCTCCACCGCCACCTCCGGAGGACACCGGCCCCGTGGTGGTCTCGCGCCTCGTGAGCCGAGCGGCCGCAAATAAGGAGGCATCCGCACTTGAGTCGAGGCCACCCCTGGGGGCCTCGGGCCTGCATTTCCGGCGTCCTTCTTCAGGGGTGGCCACCAGGTTGCAGGGGCAGTGCCAAGGTGATGCAGAGCATCCCATGGACATCACCATGTTCACCTTCATTGCACCTCAAGCCCCAAGTGGACCTAACGAACCTAAGGTGAACCCGCTCCTCTTCAAGAATGACATGAATATCCATTGGGCTTGCTTGCTACCTCACCGAAATGCTCTATGTGTCCTTAGGTAAAAAGACCACCACTCTCAATCAGCTAACACTACAAAAAATACACTTTCGTGATGATACGTGTTTGTCACAGTAGGACGCGTTTTTGTCATGCATGTACATACATGACGATTTTATGACAAAATCAAGATAGTCATACATGTGCTGTCGTAGAAGTGTTCCATGACATTACCAAAATTATCACCACAGAAGTGTCTACTTCCATGATGATAAATCGCGCGTCACAGAAGTGCTTTCGTCAAGGGTGACAGACACGTGGCATCCACCATAACGGAACGCCGTTAAGCTATCGGGTCCGGTTTTGGACCCGATAACCCGTTAACAGCCCGGACAAACGAGGATTTTCCACGTGTAAAATCATCGGTGGCCGAAGGAAACACGTGTTGCCTCACCGTTGGGACTGATGTCATCCACTCATTGTACAGGAGGCGCCTATGATAGGTAGACACGTGGCACGGCCCAACAATGGCCCATTCTGGTGAAAAAGGCGGGCCCAGTAAAAATTAGCAGGCCGACCCATATAAGGCCTACTTGTGTCAGGTCCATTTATGCCCACGGCCCATACAAGATGTGCCAGTTCAGCCCGTCAACGGCCCGTTAAAGATTTGACACCATTGCAGCCAATCGTGAGTTCGAGCCCGTTAACAGCCTGCTATATATTTGGGCTCAATATCGGCCCGATGAGATTTCGGCCTGTTAACGGCCCATTCAATGGATGGGACAATTTTCACGATGTACATCTTTCGGCATTTTAGCGACCCATTTAAATATTGGGCTAAATTCCGGCCCGGTGTGTCTTTCAACCTGTTGACGGCTCATAAATCAGTTGGGCCATTTGTAGTCGGACATGAGTTTCGGCCTTTAAGCAACCCATTTAAGTGTTAGGCCTATTTCCGGCCCGGTGTTTCTTTCAGCCTGGTGACGGCCCATATATCTGTTGGCCCATTTGTAGTCGGACCTGAGTTTTGGCCTTTTAGCGACCCATTTAAGTGTTGGGCCAATTCTCGTCCCTGTGTGCCTTTCAGCCTGTTAACGGACCATAAATGAGTTGGGCCATTTGTAGTTGGACCTGAGTTTTGGCCTTTTAACGGCCCATGCCCTTCATGGTCCAATCCCAGCCTAGTTTCTCTTTCGGCCTGCTTAAGGCCCACAACACAATTGGGCCATTTACAATACGACCTGACTTTCAGCCTCTTAGCGGCCCATGCTCTTCATGGTCCAGTACAAGCCCACTATCTCTTTCGGCCTGCTAAAGGCCCATAGTATAGTTGGGCCATATGTAGCCCGAACCTAGTAACGACCTGTTAACGACCCAGGAGTTAAGAGGCTGACCATTAACTTTCGGCCTGGTAACGGCCCATTAACTTAGTGGGCCCACTAAAGTTCATACATGTCTTTAGGCCAAATTAGATAATTTGAGCCCATTACGACGAGCAATTATGCACAGGACCAAAACCGATCAAGCAAAGGTACGACATACAGGAAAAAATGTTGCATATCCAGCATATATTATAGGAAATTACATCCACTTAGCAATCAAAGATTGATGCCAGTGCAAATAAATGAACATAACCTAACGAGCTACAACGTCACAATCTGCAACCTCAGCACGGACGACGCCCATAAGAATGTGGGCAAGTTCTTGCTACTTTGCTACACTATCTCTGAAAACATTGATCAGTTGTTGTGTTGCATGACTCTGCACCTCTGATTCCTCCACCATTTCCATCATTCCTTCAACCATTAATTGGTTCACAAACATACATTTTTTCCGTTGCATTCGAGACAGAGGATATTGAACAGATTCAGATGGCGATTTTGGCAGGCTTGTATTATTGATAGTGGAGAGTGTCTCGACCACTTCATCATAACATAAATTAGGAGGGGAACCAAACAGATTAATCATGAGTTATTGGCATATTACCTGGCCTATATTTATTGGAAAGAAATAATGGGGTTGCCTTGCTGTTTTCAGAGTTTGTCTTCTTATCTTCAGCAGCGTGCACCAAATTAAGACACTAGCATTGCTATCATTGGCCAAGTCAGATAATAGGAAAGAAACATTGGCACAACGAACGTTTGGGCAACTAGGCAACACCAAATTAACACAATATGTCACATCTATTATCAGCCAGGTAAGGTAATACGAAAGCAACACCGACACAATGAATGAATGGGCAACCAGAGCAGCACTACAGTTCAGTAATGTGCATGATATGAGATATGACACTCATGCAGCTCAGCATGCAAAACTACCAGGCAGTTTTCTTTACAAAAGTCAACATTAGCGCCTTTAACATTTTGCTACAACTAATTTTAGATCAGATAAAGGTTGGATTCACGCCGGTTAACAAAATACATGATGATGTAAAATATAGTGATATACAACAGGTACTTACATCAGCATTGGAGCACAGAGAATTCCCGCAAGATAATTTCCTCGAATACAATCCCAATGAAGGAATCTTCTATCATTTAACCTTATTTTCTAAAAGAGAGATGGGTAAGAAACATGTAAAAAATATGATCAGAATAGTACAAAATTTCATGATGCAAGGATACGCACACGCTTCTTAGAATGGAGTTGACATTCTTTTACTAGACGGGAGCGGACTAGTTCTTTGGCCACTGGAATCTGCTTATTATCAGTGGGAGTTGGGTTTCTCTATGCTGGAGCAGTATCTATGAAAAATGGAGTTGGTTTATTATCTCTTGATGTTTGGATCTTTTGCAAAGACCTGGTTTGTAACCCTTCAGATTCTAACATAGCCGTCTTCCCCTTGCATGCCTTTTATAGAAGAATGGTGCTTCAATTATAAAACATGCTACAACAGAGATGGAATAGGTACTGAAGAATAGAAAGGCATGACATATTGACATGTATTCGCTCCATCCAGAAATAAATGGATGGGTCTAGGCGTATTTCAGTTCTAGATACAACCAGTTTTATCCATTTCTGCGACATGTAATCCGGACGGAGGGAGTATGATGTAAGAGCTAGGGATACGACAGGACAACATAGTAAAAAAACACTGAAAACTCACTGCATAACCAAAGTATTCAAACCCACTGATATGAGATAGTACACTCATCCAGCTCTGGATGCAAAACTACCAGGCAGTATTCCTTACAAAAATCAACATTGTGGCCTTTAATCATACATTTTGCTACAACTAAACTTAGATCAGATAAAGGTTGGATGCACGCCGATTAACAAAATACATGCTAATGTAAAAATATAGTGACATACAACAGGTACTTACATCTGCATTGGAGCACAAACAATTACTGCAAGAATCTTTCCTCACGGAAGATACCAGTGCAGAAATTCTTCTATCTATTAAGCTTATTTTCTAAAAGAGAGATGGGTAAGAAACATGTAGAAAATATGATCAGCGTGATATAAAACTTCATGATGCAAGGATACGCACAAGCTTCTTAGAATGGAGTTGACATATTTTTGCTGGACTGGAGCGGACTAGTTTTTGGCCACTGGAATCTTCTTATTATCAGTAGGAGTTGGGTTTCTCTGTGCTAGAGCAGTATCTATAAAAACTGGAGTTGGTTTATTATCTCCTGGCGTTTGGATCTTTTGCAAAGACCTGGTTTGTAACCCTTCAGATTCTAACATAGTCGTCTTCCCCTTGCATGCCTTGTATACAAGAATGGTGCTTCAATTATAAAACATGCTACAACAGAGAGATGGAATAGGTAATGAAGAATAGAAGGGCATGACATATTGACATGTATTCCCTTCATCCGGAAAAAATGGATGGGTCTAGGCGTATTTCAGTTGTAGATACATTGTTTTTTATTCATTTCGGCAACATGTAATCCGGACGGAGGGAGTATGGTGTAAGAACTAGGGATACGATAGGACAACACAGTAAAAAAACACTAGTTGAATGTAAAACTATATGCTAGCGGAATACGTACAGAAAAAACTAAGGCAATATACACGTGTATGATTGGGAAACTAAGATGGCATTGCAACAGAGCACTAGAATAGCACTTCAATGTAAAAAACATGGTATGGTAGACAGATGATGTACATACTAATGAATAACAATGCATCAGATATTCAGAAGCATGATGTCCAAATTAAGCAGATGGCATTGCGATAGAGTAGGATGACAATACTTGAATTTGAAAACATGTTATCATGAAGGGAATAGGTACTGAAAAATAGGAAGGCATGACATATTTACATGCATGATCAGCATGCTAAGCACATGGCATTGCAACAGATTAGATACACTCCAGGACATTATATGCATGTTGTACCCATATCACGGGCCAAGTTAGAGCACGGACCTTTGTGGGGTGAAGAGGATTCAACATCTTTGTGCAAGTCTTCTGAAGAACTGCCTTTACATGTTCCATCATATTGGGTATCATTAACATCGAGTTTATTGGCCTTTACATTGCTCCGTGAGGTTCTTGTGGATATATCAGTGTGTGCAATTATATCTGACATGCATGGAAGACATCTAGTAGTTAGATTTATGTAATGAGTGCATGTAGGAGACGACATAAATAGTAGGACTAGGGTTAACTAGCAGCAACAGGTCTAAAGAACTAAAGGGAGAACACAGATGAAAGCTACAGAATATGTATCGTTTGTACTCAAGATTAACTAGATGGCACACAAAAGTATTAAAGAACAACATAGGTAATACTAGAAGTGGTATAATACTATAATCACCAGCCTGTGGGATAGCATTGGCTGATGGATGATAACTATGGAATAGCGTTACCTAAAGAACAAGTATCTTAGCTGAACTATGGAACAGCTTTAACTCCTGAACAAGACCCGTAAGAGATCAGCATGAATATACAGTGAAATGTGAAAATCTATTTTCCATGCTTAGATGAATAACAAAGTCATAAATGTTGCACTCAAGTAAGATGAGGGTACAACCTATCTGGCCGCCATCCATAGTAGTGAGCATCATGTGCTGACTTGTCGATGGCCCTGCAGTTGTTGTGGTTGTCCATGTCGGGCACATGCATTTGATGCAGGGAACTGCTGAGTGGGGACTATGGCTCCCTTGTGGTGTATGCTTCCCTTGTTGGAGCAGCTGCGGTGAGTCGGAAGACGGTGTGGCTGAAGATGTAGATAACGCATAATGTTAAGAACGACACATCTCTTTGATCTGAAGAAATACACTAAGAGATCAACAGCAAGGTACAAGAGTGGTCACATGTCTGTTGACTAAAGACTAAATTTTGGTCACACGATTTTATTTTATTTTGGTACTGTCCGATCTACGCCGGATGGCTTGATGGCCATCTTGTGCCTCGCAGCTGACACTGTTAGGAATCTTCCCTGAAGAGCCAGTGACCAACAGCAGAGCAGCCTACCTCCGCCGTCCGTGGCCCCGGCCAAAACCCTGCTCCCCGCCCCACCGCACTGCCATGGTTGCGCCGCCCCCGGGCCAATCCACAAAGACTCCCCGTCCTCCAGATCCGGCGGCGGCAGTACCTTCAACCCACACAACTCTAAGATAGCCATCTAAGCGTTGTTTCCGCGGTGAACTTGCGGCCCCGCACCCTTACGTTAGACACTAGCCAACCGATAGCCTAGGCGCTCCGTCTCCTCGAGGGGTGCTGCTTCCCATTGTGAATCGATTGGCCCAGAATAAAAATTCAGACAACTGACGCCTAAATAAAGTACTTTGAGATGAGGGTGCGACCTATCTAGCGGCATGGTGAAGTAGGCAGGTCCAGCTACCGAGTCGGTGAGGACGGCATTGTTGCGGTGGCGACCTGCGGCAGGGAAACAACGATGTCGTGACGGTCGACGGCTATGGGGAAGCAGCGCTGGGACGCTGGACGGATCCGAAGTTGGAGTCGCTCCGGCGCCGTGAACAGCGACGGGAGTGAATCGGTTCTGGTACGGTTCACGCGGCCGTCGTCGAGGCAGCTCTAGCGGTGTTGCTCTCTCGGTTGCAAACAACCACACACTATCTCCTCACCTTGCTTCCATTGTCGAAGATGCATGTGTGATATGTTTGCATAAGACACACACGTTTTTTCTTGAATTTTGTCGAGTGTTGTCCATGTCTCTTTGACACACGCACACACACTTTTTTTACTCACTCTTTCTATTTCACTCTCTCTCTCTAGTAAGGGACTCTCTCACGTCCATTAGCATGTGGATGTTTTGAAAAGTCAAACCTCAGAAAAGTTTGACCAGGTATATGTGGAGAAAAACATTTACATCTAGAACGATCATTAGATTCATCACAACATGTACTTACTTCATACTATCATTTATATTTGGTATCGTAACTTTATGTAATTTCTTTATAAACTTGGTCAAAGTTTAGAAATTTTGACTTTAAAAAAATGTTGGAACTACATTATCGAACGGAGGGAGTAGCTCTTTCTCTCTCTCTGCTATCTCTCACGGGCCTCCCCTCTCACTCAAACACTCTATACCGACGGATTATATGCTCACTGTGTCAGCGTATAGCTCCGTATATTGTTTAGTTGACAGGTCAACCATTCCACATGCTGCCTTGTCAGCTCGTGTTCTGTATCTTCGTGTGCTGGCCCATGTGGCAGTGGGTGAAAATAAGTAAACTAGAGGCCCATCTGACACGCGGTGAAGTAAACAAAGTTGAAACCACTCGGGGTAGCACCCCGCACGCTAGTAAATTGAGGGTGCATTAAGGACACACTTCTTCCGCGTGAAGGATGCACTCGCGCACAATTCACAACTGCGCGGCGGCATGCACCAAAGGACGCACTCGGACACACCCAACACACAACACACACCAGCAAATGTGTACACCAGCGTCGCAGACAGTTGAGATGGACGGCGAGGCAGCCAACAAGCGGAGGCGGCTTGAGCCAAAACCGCATCCGGCGAGCCTCGACTTCATCAGCAGCCTCCCTGACGACATGCTGCTCGTCATCATCGGCCTCCTCCCCACAAAATCTGCCGTGCGGACCGCCCTGCTCTCCCAGCAGTGGCGCCCCCTCTGGCGCTGCGTCCCCCTAACCTCACCGTCGACAGCTGCCTCTGCGACGGGGATTGCAAACGCATGGCCGCAGTCTCCAAGATCCTTTCATTGCACCCTGGGCCAGCCAGACACCTTGACATCCGCATGTTCAGTACCAACTGCAAGGTCCAACCCAAGTTCGATGAGTGGTTCTTATTCCCTGCCCTAGATTAGCTCGAGGAGCTCAGCTTTGAAGCTGGACGATGTCACTCTCTGCCGCCGTCCGCGCGCAGCCTTGCGCCAACGCTGCACCGCGCCAGCTTCAGCTCCTGCTATCTTCCCCAGATTAATGCCGCGCCCGCCCTTCTTCTCCCTCAACTCAAGCAGCTCGACCTCTTCGACGTTGTCATCTCGAACAAGGCTATGGAGCACCTGCTCCGCAGCTATACTGTGCTCGATTACCTTCGTCTTGAGCAGATCGACGGGTTCAATAGCCTATACATCGCCTCGACGAATCTTCGATGGATTTATGCGTCTTGCTAGCCCCGCAACAAGAGGTCAATTGGGAAGAGATCACTCCAGCTGTTCCACGTTATGGTCATATAGAATGCGCCTTTCCTTGAGAGATTGCTTGTATCGGACCTAGAAGGTCCAACAAAAATCAGGGTCATTGACGCGCCGAAATTGATAGCGTTGGTGCACTCGTCTGCCAAATTCTCTGAACTCTTTATTGGATCCGCAATCGTTTAGGTACAACACTCATCTTGTTCTCCGTCTTCTTGAAATTCACATTTTTAAATTTCTTCTTGATGTATTTACGACCGTCTTCTAGAAAATGATTCCCACAAGCTTGACCCAGTCTATGCGCACAGTGAAGATCTTGGCAATAAAATGTATCGGCCCCAATCTGGATCAAGTTGTTGGATTCCTTACATGCTTTCCATGCACGGAGAAGCTACTCATCGAGGTGAAACTTCTTTCCTATTAGTAAGCGGTAATCACAACGTAGCTCAATTTTTTCGTAATTTTCCCAAATTACGATGACAAGTGTAGTGTTCAAAACTACATCTACACACTGCACCGAAAGAAATGTTTTTAGTATTTTTTCTCACGTGATCACCTGCATCGGTTTTTTGTTGTACTACTATAGTAGCCTAGGCTAGTCATAGTGGAAAGTAACTTAGACTACTCCAGTAACTCTATGGTTACCCTAAGAGCAAGTACTACCTCCATCCTGGTTTACTCTTCCCATTTTGTAGTATCAAAATCTGACCATAGATTTAACTGACAAAATGTTAATGCATGTCACTAAGAACTATATCGTTGGATTCGTATTTCAACATAATTTCAAATGGTGTAATTTTTAGTGACATGCATTGGCATTTTCTTGTGTAAATCTATGGTCAAAATATTATACTAAATAAGAGGTAGTACAAAAGTGGCTATAACGGCCCTCCACTATGTAGGGAAAACACGTGCCAAATTCACTTGTGATGCATTTGGCATCGATGCCCCTCCATTGCTCACCTGGTGCCCCAATCTGGATCACCTAGTTTGCTCCAGTGCCAAATTAACTCAGGCAATGAAAAAACACTTGCGTGGGAGATAGAGAGGACTGAGGCAATAAAAAACACTTGTTTTGCGAGAGTGAGAGGCTAGTGTAGTTGGTTTGATTGATTGGTTTGTACATGTGGGTCTGTGTCCACAACGGTGCCAACTCTCTCACATCACAAGAGCGGTGCCAAAATCTTTTGATTTGACATCAATGCGTATTATGTGGCATACTTTTGTGAAAGATGGCATCGGCCACATAGTGGAAAGCAACAAATGCCCAAGCTCTTCATGTACTCCTAGGTAAATGAGAGGAAAGAGAGAGAGATTGAGAGTGAAAAAATATCACTAGCTAGCCAACCCTATCGTATGAGAGAATGATATTGGTACCTCTTGATGACACATCAATCTTATACAGCCAGCTTCTCTAATATGTTCTCTTCTTTTGCAGATAAAAAAATACCCGAAAGTGAAAAATGTGCTGCACTATAACAATCTCATCGAATGATTTGATCTCCGTCTTACATAAATTGATTTGATCGACTACCGAGGCAGCACATCTAAGATTAAATTGGCCAGGTTCTTTGTTTTGGAGGCAAGTGTGCTCAAGGTAATGAGGTTTGGCGTTCTCTCACGCAACATTGAATGTCGTGCTGATCGCCACAAGCGTCTAAGCCTAAATGACAAAGTCCCCGCAGAAGCTGAATTTGTTTTTGAAACATCAAGTGGCCAGAGACTCGAAAACTTATTTGCCCATTAGTGACTTGTCAGGGCGGTCGATTTTAGTTTGTACAATAATGCTGCATCCACCTAAAGTAATGAAAGTTCTTACGTAAACTTCCTAGTAATTCCCTCTTCGTAGGTGCAGCATTACTCCTAACATTTGTAATATCAGTTTGAAACTTGTAATATTGCCGTGTCCTATTCCTGCGTTTTCAAAATCCCGCGAATCAAACAGGTCCTGAGTTGGTGATGATGTTATTCCTGCCATCTTTCACCAATAGCCGTCGGTTCTAGATATGACGAATACAAACCAAACTTCTCCAGTTTTGCAAAAAGATGCCCGCACTTGTTCCCTATTTACAAACAACTCCTTATCTCTCACAATCAGCCTTATCTCCTCCCCACCACATCTAGAAGGACATGGAAAAATCTGGCACGATGGCCGCTGCCGGCGCCGTCCACCCCCCAATCTTGATGTTCCGTGCAACGCATGGGCATGTATGCACGGGAAATTATGTCGAACACAGCTAGTTGTAAGCAGGCTAGGTCTACAGCCATGATGATAGTGCCTACAGACGGTGAGGCTGACTAGGTACGCCGAACACGGTGCCTATACTCAGGTGTCATCTCCGGCGTAGGGTCTTGTCACTTCATTGTGAGGAGCAGCACGTAATACTTTGACCAACGGGTAGGATAGTGCTACTAAATTGGTAGCACAGTACTACTACTAGTACTAGCACCACCGTCTGTATTTAGTAGTACTACCACGTCCATCTAGATTTAGTATTTGACTAGCAATATCTAGTAATGCATGTCACAAAAATGTACTACTCCCTCTGTAAATAAATACATGGTTTATTGTTTTATTCCTATCGGTGAGATAACTTAATGTCTTTTTGCTACTTAATAGGATTACATGCAATGAACTAACCACCGCATGTGATGTTTGGTAGTCTCAAGTCATTGAAAGCATGCACGGCCCACATCTCTTATAGGTTGATATGTCACGAAATAAGAAACGAGGAGGGAGTTAATGCACCATGCCTAAGTTTTTTGGGATTATTTGGTTTTCGTAAGGTGACTTACACAACATTTTTGGTTACATGCATTAACATTTTATTAGTTAAATCAAAGGTCAAAACTTGGCGCAAAATGCAAAGGGAACCAATAAACCAGTAAACATCAAAGTTCTCTCGTTTGGCCCCAACTAGAGGTCCGGTGAGATGACTATACTGCACCGTCACGGAGGGGACGCAGCTTCATTGACTTACTGCACCTGCCTTTGGGTGTATGACATGTGGGCCCAACAGGTGGATGGCCAACCTGTCATACAACCAAAGGCAGGTGCAGTAGAGGGGCGAGGAGTAGATGGCCAACACGCACGTGAATTCAACATAGTCTGCACTTCTCATATAAAGTCTCCCGCCAGTCCAATCTACGAAATCCTATGCACCTACTCACCCAAGGGCAAGAGTGATCACTCCAATCGCAAGATCAGTTGACTAGAAGCTAGACCCATGGAGGCGATGAGCGCGAGCATCAGCCGGCTGTGCCAGATGGTCCACGACACTGGCCTGCGGCCCGGCACCGAGGAACGTCTCCAGGTAGTGCTTGAGGCCGCCAGGGCGAGGGGCCGCTTGGACGATAGCTTCGTCTCCTTGACGAAGTTCATCGTCGTCAAGAAGCTCGCGGACGACCTTGACGTACGCCTCCAGCCCACGCGCCCAGGCTCTGCTATGCCTGCCACCCTCAACGGCCTCTATGGTGACAACCTTTTTTGACGCACTGGTGGCCCTGCGACTACCCGCCGTCGTGCTGGAGAATGTCCACCTCGAGGTCGCGCTCGCCGCGCAGCGCCTAGTGCAGCAAGTCACCATCGACATAATCACCCACGTCTACGCACAAATCGTCCACAAGGACTACTACATGCAAGAGGAGGACGATAGGACGTTGGCCTTCTTGGACCGCAGTGCATCCTTGGACGGCATTGTTCAGAAACACGTTGAGCTTGCCGCCAACGCCGCTGCTACTCACACGTCGGTTGATGACCCGTTGCACTAGGGCGTGAGGATGTCGTTGATGGATCCGTATGTATCTTTATCTTTCCGTCAAATCCATGTAGTAGTGTATGGTACTACTAGTAATTATCTTACCTTTCGCATCAACTTCATAATTTTCGTATGTACTCCATGCATGTACCGCGCCAGAACCAAACTTCTCATTACTCTAGCGAAAATCATTATTTCTATCTATCGGTCGCGCCATGGAGCAGAACCAAATTTTACAAGTTACAATTTCAAAAGGAAAAGCCTGCAGTGTTCGTGTCGCACCCCCACACGGTTGGTCCGGCACGCCGCTCAAGGGGGAATGCGTGTTGTGTTCCATTTTCACTTACAAGTGGGACCGTAGTTGAGCAAACCGACTATCGGCAAACCCCCACCCCACCCACCGCGCGATGGCTGAGAAAACAGGAGGGAGAAGAGATGGCTGTAGCATGGACTCCAAGAAAATTGGTGTCGGATGGGACTCGTGGGGGTGGCGTGTGCCATACTGCTAGACATGAATGCTAGTTATGGCCCATGCCACCCCACTATATCGAGGTGATGGTTACGTAGTAGAACAAATTTCCAGGAGTCCGTGCTCAGCCCTCCTCTATCTCTCTTCTCAGCCAGCCAGCAGACGCGCGGAGCCCATTGTCTGTTTGCTCATATGCGGTCCCACATGTCAGTAAAAACGCAAGAGGACCTATTGAACCTGCACATCTTTCACCTCGATGTGCTGGTGATGAAAAACAAATCCAATAAAGATCTTCGGTATCCGCTTTTGGAGTTATCAACAGTAGTAAGATTCTATTTACAGTTTAACCCAAGATGCACATCACGTGGCTTCAACTACCACTCTATTTTCTTGCATGACACGACCTGGATGCTGGATGTCCCACGTGTCGGCAAAAGGAGGAAGAACTCGACCAAAATCATCGGTTGTGCTCTCGGATTAGACTAGTTGTGCTAACTTAAAATTTTGTTGTGTAGAATGGATGCAAGTTTTGGTATTGGGAAAAAGAATACAATGATATGTTGATAAAGCGCAATTTAGTAGATGTTCTAGCACTTTTAGCTAGCATAGAGGGCTAGAGATGAGACTAGTGCACTTGTTGATAGAATAGAGGCTAGACACGTCTACTTTTTACACTCGAAGAAGAAAGAAACACGCAAGATCGAGTCTCCGCAGATCAACAATGAATGCATCGAGAAGGAACTAATCCAACTTACAGGAGCAGTTATGGAAGTTGGATATCTTCTAAAATGTATTCTTGTGGATCTTGTTTTCTTTGGTCTTGCTTTTCTAGTCAAAATTTTGGTGATGTATTTCCATGTACCAAAAAATCAATGATGAAAAAAATATGTGTTTGCAAAGAAAAATGTACGCGGCCAGGATGCGTCCGCGCGTTCGGTGCACGGCCACCGCATCTGAGAAATGGCCCGGACACGACCCCATTGCCCTACCCAAACGGACATAATCTAGGCAAAACGGAGGTCCGTTTGGGGTCGTGCGTTGGAGTTGGCCTTACAAGTGGGACCACAGTTGAGGAAACCGACTATCGGCAAACCCCCACCTCGCCCGCTGCGTGATGGCTGAGTTAGAGAAACGACGAGGTTGAAGAGATTGTTGTAGCACGGACGCCAAGAAATATGGTGTCAGATGGAAGTCGTGCTGGTGGCGTGTGCCGTACTCCTGGACGTCAATGCTTGTTCTGGCCCATGCCACCCTACTACTCCTACTACCTATAGTAGTAGTATCGAGGATTCGAGGTGCTGGTTACGTACAACGAACACATTAACATATGGCCCACCTCACACTGTGGCCAAATTTCCTGGAGTCTGTGCTAGGTTAAAAAGTGTTCTTTGTGAGGATGGGTGGCTGGTCTCAAGTTTAATACTTGTTGTATTACGTACGTAGACGTAGAGATAGTGCAACATGTGAAGCTAGTACAAATAGTGTACTATTGTTGATTGGCCTCATCCGGTAACCTGTTGCAATGCACATACAATTATGTATTCGGAAAATATTTTTTGCCTCGTCGTAGCACCCACTCAGAGAAACGACTCGAAAGCCATTCATAAATTTAGTAAGTTTATCACAGGCTTATCATTTTATTACAAACAATAGGTCATCAACCCACAACGACAACGAGGATACATTATAGAAACTAAACTTTTCATCACACAACAAATAACAAGCAATGAAATGAACTTCAACTCAACCAACCCTCAGCGTTGGAAACGCTTGCTTTGAACCACAAGTGATTCTCTGGGAAGGGCCAGCTACTGTCAATCTTGAGACCAATGCAGGACTGATCATCCATGCTGAGGCGGCCTACTATATAACGGCCAGGGTAGGGAACCACCGCAATGTCCGACGTATAGATACAATTGCTTCTCATAAATGGTAGTAGTAACGTTGTGTCAACAGCAGTTGGATCATCTTTCAACATCATTGGATAGTTTTGTCCAAGGAAGAGCGAGTTTTCTCCAAGACTATCAATACTGTACCAGGGAGAAGGTGTTGGCGCTGGCACACAAGTATCCATCCCGAATACCATGCAAACGGGTGTTGGAATAGGTCCGGAGAGTGTGACCATGAGAGACAACACATGCTTCCTTAGTAGTAACATCAGCAGTGGGCTGTATACAGACAAGAAGGGGTGATCCATCGGAATAAGTTGCTAGCCGCCACTGAGTATTTGGGCCCTGATCGTCCTCATGCTCGTGATCATCACCATCGTCATCTCCCCCCTGGTTATAAAAATTTTCAAGTATAGGTGGTGGAATGTTCATAGGACCTTGGAAACACAAGAAGAAGATTAATTAGTAGAGAAGGGAAACTTGCTAACTCGCATGCATGTGGAACAATTATAATTACTGTGGAAGACAAACATACCGAAACTATGAGGATCCCATGCAAAAGTAGTGCCACGACTGGTGGCAGCAAACACAAGACCCACGTATTGAATTGCATCACAGTACACATCCGTTTATAGAAGCTGATTTTTGAGCAATATCCATCCAGTCGAACCACGAAGGATGACAACAAGCTTGTCGAAGATAGCAACAACTTCATAATTCTTGTAATTCCAAGAGAGGTTGGGAACTCGACAAATTGCTATCTTTCGTAGACGATAGCCACCATGATCGTATTTGAACGTACGTAGATCATCTGTGTGCTCAACCTCAGGGGACTCTGAGATTTTTGGAAGTGGAATCCGCTGACGAGTGTACACATTCACAAGTTCCCACTCGCAATTGTACCCAATATAAACAACCCAATCTCCATTTGTGCCAGCCCAGGCCTTACCCTTAAGTGATGGCATCTTGACATCACATGTATCATTATCAAGCGGCATCAACTTGCACAAGGCAAGGCCTCCGTCGTCCACGCCCATGCGAACAGGCTTATAGCAAAGAAGATAAGGGAGATCAAACCACTCCTGGACCCTTGGGTTCCTTGTAATGATGTTATTAGTTGAGTCGAGAATGGTCTTGAACGAACCTGCCATGCTGGCTGAGCTGATGACGTCGCACCGATTAATGAGTTCCCCCACCACGTCAACTTTCAGATCGGGGCAAGAATAACGGGGTCGTTTATGGCTTGTTCCCTCCATGGAGAAGACGATCGAACAATGGCAGGAGGAAGGGTGAAGGAAAATGGAGGAGGGAGGAAGAGTGTGCGACAGCAGTTCCAAATCGAGAGGGAAAGGCGAAGAGTCGGTGGACGGTTGCCAGTTTGCCATGGTACACGAAGTGGCTCCCCGACCTACACGTCCTTTTGGAAATTGTACAAAAGGACTCGCCGTCGTCTCACTGACATGTTGGAACGGGACCACATGTCAATGAAACATGGTGTGTAATTTCTCGTGCAAAATGCGATCTGGCCGCGTTGGCCCGAGGTGTCGCATTAGTTATCGACCTTTATTTTTTTAACATACAATCTGAGTGGATAACTCCTGTGGTCATCACACATGAGCGGATATATAGGTGTGCTAGGTTGGCAGGCGGCAACAATCTAAGTGCTAAAAGAGTTGATCTCAAAAAAAGAGTTGATCCAATGCTTGGTTTTGTTTGGATTTTCCAACTATGACCATTTGGATAGAGTGAATCAATGGATTATGCTCAAAGTTATTCTCATACTATAGAATAGTATAGGAACATGGAGAGATTTGGTTGATTTTATGTCATTGAATAATATAAAATATTATGAGTGCAGACGCTCCACCTTGAGGTTTGTTGCTCCTTCTCGGTCGTCGGGAATCTATGTTCTTCCACTCTTTCGTCTAAGACATGAGCTTTGTTCATCCTTTTGCCGACACACGAGACATCTGTATGCCTCCATTTTACAAAATCATACTATATGCCTCCATGACATGCGGGACATCTAGCATCAAGGTGGCGTGTCATGCAAGAAAATGGACATATGTAGTGCGTAAGTGAGTTATGCATTTCGATGGCACCTAGTACTACGCAATATTTTTTCTCCTCGATGGCACGTGAATAGTGCATGTACTCAATGACAGAGCACGGGATGGTAGCCATGGACATGGTCGGCCCTTTTTGAAGAGAGTACTAATAAATAACTTTGATGTGTCCTGTCAACTCATAGAATGACGAGAAGCTTGCTTACTACGCCTTCTCCCTCACCAATGCGTGCGCGGTGGCTCGCAACACGAGGAGAAACTTTTGCTTACAAGCGGTGGAGGTGCAGCAGTTCATTTGCTGTCAGATCTCCAGAAGTACTATCGTAGTACCATAATTATTGTTCACCTTCCGAAAGAGGAGAAGATCCAAGCACAAGGTCACCTACTAACCTAGTACAGTACTACTATAGCCAAAGCTGGTCCACCTTTTTACAGCATGGTTAGTTAATATAGGCGGCTCTTGCAGCGGCACATCATTTAGAGCAAGTACTCTCTCCGTAGGAACAAAGGAAGTGAAACAAAAGGAGGAGTGGATGCTAGATTGCCAATTAAGACATGATTACATAGGAAAAAATCCTATAGCATTCTATCCTATGAATCAAACGACCAATGTAGGAAAATTATGAGGGGGGTCTCTCCAACAGTGTTCCTCGCCTTGCACCTAGCATCACGGTGGTCGAACTTGGAGTCATTCATCTGGTACACATGGCATCTCTGTAACATCCCAAATTTTCAATTTGGAATGTCATACATTAGATCATCATTGCATATCATATTTTATTTGATTTGGTTTCGATCCTAGAAAATCCTAAGCAACTCAAGGACCCACGGAGAGAGTCGGGGACTTCGTTATTTTCATATTTGAGTTTATCTCAAATTTTGAGAATAGGATCATTTGATTTTATTTATTTTATCATCAATTATTTCTATTACGAAAAATATGAGAAAGGGAATAAAATGACTTTGCCAGAATAAAGAATATTGAGGATTTAATAATAAAATCAAATAAGATTTATTTTGGAGTTTTTCGTTATTTTTATTTGAATTTAGGAAAAATATGCGTTTTTCAAAATTGTATTTAGGCCCAAATAAATGTTCACTTTGTCGGTCTTGATTTTAGAAGTCCGGGAAAATTTATGTCGGGATTTTTGCAGTCAATTTAGTATTTCTTTTTATTTTTCTTCTGAGCGTAATTATTAAAAAAATGAACCGACCTACGGGCTGTGTCCGACTAGCACTCCGTCCCGCGGTGGCTTTATAAGCCGGGGGAAGCCAGCCCGAAGGCCCAGCCGCCCCCAAGCCCTAGCACCCGAGCCGCCCCGCCCCCGCGCCGCCGCCGCCGCCGCCTCGCCGCGCGCGCCGCACCGCCGCCTGCGCCGCCGCGCTGCCGCCCGCCGACTCGCCAGACGCCGCCGCCGTGACCCGCCGCCCGAGGTGCGCCTCGCCTTTTAATCCATGCCATCGTTTTTTTTTTCAAAAACCGATCGGTTTTCTTCGGTTTTGTCGGTTTATTTTTTAGTTTCGGTTTTTTCATTAGATCGGTTTTATTTTCGGTTTAGGTTAAATTGCGAGCGTTCGCTCATTCGTTCGTTTTAACGAACGTGTTCATCGTTTAGATCTGGATAACGAACGTTCGTTCGTTAATCCGTTCGTCATTTTTCTTTTTCTCGGATTTTCCGCGGTTATTTTCTGATCGCGATTTCTGATCCGATTTTCGTTTTAGTATAACTTTTCGCTCGTTTATCGGAATCAGGCATTCAAGCGCCTGGAGTTTCGTCTCAAAACCCTCTATCCGTTTAACCAACTTAAACAAGTTTTTGCTTCTGTAAAATTTGACTTAGGTCCAGATTAGTAGAACAAAGTTGTTTTCTTTCGCCGTTTGATTTTCGTTGCTTCGTTCGATTTGATTCTTTTTGCAAACCGGAGTTCTTAAGTTGAACTTTCTGGTTAGATCTCTTATTTGAGTTTTACATGTGCATTAGATGAGTAGTTATTGTATGCTTGTTTGTTTGTCTGTGATAGTATACCCGGAGCGCCGCGTGTTACTTCGAATCTCTAGGTTTCGCGGATCATCAGCAAGGCAAGTAACACTTTGATCATACCTTTTTTTACTACCCAGTTTTATTGCATTAGATCAATCCTCAACCTTTGCATGATTAGGATCTAATTAAATTGTGGGATGGGAAGTAGATGAGGTAGTACCTATTACCTGTTTATTATCAAACCTTTGGGAGTTAATTCTACGTTTGCTTATGCCATGCTATGCTAGTAGACGTGGATTGGGTGAGTGATATCTATGACAGATGTGAGTTTGTTAATTTAATGGTTTATCTAAGGTGGCAACTTAAACACACATCTGGGTGGATTGAGGTACCTGGGTATTCCAGGATTGCCTGTTGTTTTCTTTATGGACCGCCACCTAGGCTCAAAGGGATCATGAGATTATTCAAACTAGAAACTTCTGTGTGCAGCCACAAGCCATTATGGGCTCTGGCATAGTTGATTAAGTCATGCGAACTCTTACAGAGTAGACTAGCAGATGTAGGGGAAAGTAGGTGTACCGGTCTATCCATCGTAAGGTGCTAGCGCTTCTGAAAGACTATGTCTCGGTCATCCGTTTCTCAAACACCATGTAGTGCGAGAAATCCAACGGAGGCGATCGAGTCTTGTGGGGAGAAGTGCGCAAACCTCTGCAGAGTGTACAAACTAATCATGGTTAGCCGTGTCCCCGGTTATGGACGTTTTGAGTATCTAGTACTTGGATATCATGTGAACCTCATCATGTTACTACTAAATTAATATTGTTGGGTTTTAATGATGATTACTTTAATTGGGATTGAGAATGCTGTCAACCATTCTCAATGTTTAACAACCACCATGATAGTTAAATAAAATTTATTCCTTTGCAGTACGAAAAATTGGCTTTACGCAAAACTGTAACCATAGAGCTTTCCATCAGCCATATATGCATGTAGTATAGCTTTGATATTTCATTACTCTCTATGTGTTACATTGCCAGCATATTCCATGTGCTGACCCGTTTTGGGTTGCAACGTTTCATGTTGCAGACTTTTCACACGACGAGTAAGGTGCCTTTTAGGTCGTGGTTCTATACTCAGTGATGCCGTTGGAGTTGATGGACTCGCTTATCTTCCAAGCCTTCCGTTGTTATCGTTATTAGATGGCCTTAAGCCATATTTATTGTAATAAGTTCTTTGAGACATTCGATGTAATAAGTGTGCGACTGCTACTCTGTTATAAATCGTTCAAAGTAATGCGTGGTGTCAGCATTACTGATCCAGGGATGACACCTGAGAACAGAGGTCAGACTGTTTGAGATCTGTTCGCTACAGAGATGGTATCAGAGCACACGCTGACTGTAGGACACAACCACTAAGCTAAAGCCCTAGAACACTACTCTCTTCTCATTTCTGACTCCTCATCTTTTCTACTCTTTTAGGATGACGGACGCGAGGATCAAGTTCACCCAGTCGGATGAAGATACACCTTTTGGACGACACTTGAAGGAAGTCACTAAGTACGTGAACATTGGAATACCTAGCCTCACCGGGACCTACAACGCCACTTTACCCGAAGAGGAGTGTTGGAAGATTCAAGCTCAAGGTCCAGGAAGGACGTTCGCGCCAGTCACGGAGCCCATAGAATGTGTTTTCAATGCACCAACCTGGAGTTTGGGAAAGAGCATGGCAGCTCACATAACCATGGGATGCATTGGAGAAGTCTATCAAGAAGACCTCAAGGATACTATTTACTAGATTTGAGGATGCCGAGATGAACAATGGGAGATAGTTAGCACCAAGAAAGATAGATCCATTGCAGCCTTCATCCAGTAGTTAAACCAGCACATTCGACGCCAGGAAAACCAGATGTGCGCAGACATGATGGAGTTGAAGAAAGCAAAAGCCAAGATTATTGAGCTAGAAGGAGAACTGAAGACCACTCGCAAGGACTACATGGATGATATTGTAGCTCTAGTGAGACAAAACGGCGATCTTAAGGAGAAGATTGAAGAACTCATGGGGAATTCAGCACCCGGAGGAGAAGATGAAGATTGCACCTGTCCAGATAACTACATCATCATCGACGACACTGATTCCGATCCTAGTGATGATGAATTCGAAGACGAAGCTGGAGCAGATATCATGGAGTCTTCATTGGAGCAGTTTTTCTAGTAGACTACCATAACAGTAGTAGTGTTCCACCATGTACATATTATAGTCCACGCACTTTTGTGATAGATCTAGACCGATTGTATGCCCTTGTTTGATTGAATGAAGTGATTTTTGTGTGCATTTGTCTCATGTGTTCTTAATTCTCATCTTTTCTAAACCCTCAGATGCCTCCGAGACGTGACAATGGATTTGCTTTCCCATCGGAGCTCACTCAGTTGATCCAGCAGCAGAATGCTTTGATGCAGTTTTTAGTCCAGAATCAGAACAACAACAACAACAACAACAACAACAACCCACCGCCACCACCACCAGTTGATCATTTAACCCATTTTCTGAGGCTGAATCCGTCGGTGTTTTCCAGTAGCACCGAACCGATAGTAGCAGATGATTGGCTCCGCAAGACAGGGAGGGAGTTGACCACTGCAGGATGTACAGATGGGGAAAAAGTGAAGTTTGCCGCACATCAGCTTGAAGGACCCGCAGCAGCATGGTGGGAGAATTTTACAGCCACTTACCCTATGGACACTGTCACATGGGACCAGTTTCAGCAAGCTTTCCGTACTGCCCATGTTTCAGCAGGAGCTATGGCCATGAAGAAGCGTGAGTTTCGCAACTTGTGCCAAGGAGGACGGACAGTTGGCCAATATGTGGATGACTTTAATAAACTAGCACGTTATGCCCCAGATGACGTTGCTACAGATGCAGCTAAGCAGGAGAAGTTTCTGGAAGGACTGAATGACGAGCTGAGTATGCAGTTGATGGTAGCAAGTTTCAACAACTACCAGGAGTTGGTAGATCGTGCTCTTATGATTGAGGGGAAGCAGCAGCAGATTGAAAACCGCAAGAGGAAGTATGGACAGGGGAAGTATAATTCAGGAGCTTAGGAGAAGCCCCATCTTACCCCTAAACCGGGAGTTCATTTTCAGCATACCCATGGAGGAGGTAGCTCACACAATCATAATGGCTCCAAGAATGGTAATGGGAGTGGAGGAAGCAACAGCCAGAACCGTACAACCCCATCAACCCCAGCCAAGAGAGATCTGAGCCAAGTCACTTGTTTTAAGTGCTCAAATACCGGACATTATGCCAATGAATGTCCTGAAGGCCAGAATGGCAATGGAAGCTCGGGAAAGAAGCCGAACCCTATCAACAGGGGGCAGGTGAACCACGTTAATGTGGAGGAGGTTGAAGCTCAGCCTGATGCAGTAATCGGTAAGTTTTTGGTTAAGTCATTTACTGCACTCGTTCTTTTTGATACTGGTGCATCGCATTCATACATACCAAGGGGATTTGTGGATAAGTATAGCCTACCCACTAGGGTTCTTAAAACAACTATGCTAGTGAGCTCACCAGTAGCAGAGTACATGGCCAGTCAAGGATGTTTTCAAGTGCCATTAAGTATAGGAAGGCATGTTTTCCCAACGGATTTAATTATTCTGGAATCCCAAGGTTTGGATGTAATTCTCGGTATGGATTGGTTGTCGATGTATGGAGGAAACATCGATTGCGCCAGTAAGACAATTTTGCTTACAATGCCAGAAGGAAGAAGGATCAAGTATGTATCCCGGCATGTGCCAGACAGGACACAAGTAAATTCCTTATCAGGAGTTGTGCAAGAGGAAGTACCGATGGTAAAGGATTTCCCTGATGTATTTCTAGAGGAGTTGCCAAGCATGCCGCCAGATATAGACATTGAGTTTTTGATTGAGCTTTTGCCAGGCACAGGGCCAATATCGAAGAGACCATACAGGATGCCCGCAAAAGATTTGGTGGAGATTAAGAAGCAGATTAAGGAGTTACTGGATAAAGGTTACATTCGCCCAAGTTCTTCGCCTTGGGGATCACCAGTACTCCTAGTGGAGAAGAAGGATGGATCGTTAAGAATGGTTGTTGATTATCGTGGATTGAACGAGGTAACAATCAAGAACAAGTACCCACTACCAATGATCAACGATCTGTTTGACCGTCTGCAAGGAGCCAAAGTGTTTTCCAAGATCGATTTGCGATCGGGGTACCATCAGTTGAAGATTCAAGAGCAGGACATACCTAAGACAGCATTCACCACAAGATATGGACTGTATGAGTATACCGTTATGTCATTTGGTCTGACTAACACACCTGCCTATTTTATGAACATGATGAACAAAGTGTTTATGGAGTTTCTGGATAAGTTCGTCGTGGTGTTCATTGATGACATTCTGGTTTACTCGAAGAATGAAGAGGAGGATAAGAAACATTTGCGATTGGTACTTGAGAAGCTCAGAGAACATCAGTTATATGCCAAGTTCAGCAAATGTGAGTTTTGGTTGAAGGAAGTAGGATTCCTCGGACACGTTATATTCGGAGAAGGAATAGCAGTTGACCCCACCAAGGGTATCACTGTGACCAATTGGGAAGCGCCAACAATAGTTGGAGAGATCTGGAGTTTTCTTGGACTCGCAGGATACTACCGGAGATTTATTGAGAACTTTTCTAAGATTTCAAAGCCTATGACGGAGTTGCTGAAGAAGGATACCAAGTTCATATGGACTGAGGAGTGTGAGGCTAGTTTCCAGGAGTTGAAGAAACGTTTGGTTACCTCACCAGTGTTAATTCTGCCAGACTAGACCAAGGATTATGAGGTGTATTGTGACGCTTCACGTCGAGGACTTGGAGCAGTGCTTATTCAAGAGGGAAGAGTTGTTTCATATGCTTCACGACAACTGAAGCCTCATGAATTAAATTATGCCACCCATGTTTTGGAATTGGCAGCCGTAGTTCACGCATTGAAAACCTGGAGACATTTCCTCATTGGAAATCATTGTGAGGTGTACATGGATCACAAGAGTTTGGAGTAGATTTTCACGTAGAAGGAGTTAAACCTGAGACAAAGGGGATGGTTGGAGCTCATCAAAGATTATGATATGAGATTGCATTACCATCCCGGAAAGGCTAATGTAGTAGCTGACGCATTGAGCCGTAAGAGCCATGTCAATACACTAATGACAGGAGAAATACCAAAGGTGTTAGCCGAGGATCTTCGTGAGCTATGCTTGGAAATAGTTCCGAGAGGCTATGTAGCAGCATTGGAGATTCCGTCAACTTTGATGGATAGAATCAGGGAAGCTCGGAAGACTGACAAGGAGATTGCTTCTATAAAGGAGAAAATGAGCGAAGGAAAAGCTAAAGGATTTCGTGAGGATGAGCATGACACCCTATGGTTTGAAGACCGTATTTGTGTGCCCAATGATCCGGAGATCAGGAAGTTGATTCTGCAAGAGGCACATGATTCACCCTATTCGATTCACCCAGGAAATACCAAGATGTATTTGGATTTGAAGGATACGTTCTGGTGGACCGGAATGAAGAAAGATATTGCGGAGTATGTAGCAGTTTGTGATGTATGTCAGAGAGTAAAGGCAGAGCATCAGAAGCCAGCAGGATTGTTACAACCATTGTCGATACCCGAATGGAAGTGGGATAAGCTAGGCATGGATTTTATCACGGGATTACCAAGGACTCGTTCCGGCTATGACTCGATTTGGGTTGTAGTTCATCGATTGACGAAGGTAGCTCATTTCATCCCAATAAAGACCACTTACACCAGTGCTAAGTTGGCAAAGATATATATATATATATATATATATATATATATATATATATATATATATATATATATATATATATATATATATATATATATATATGACCAGGATCGTATGTCTGCATGGAGTTCCGAGGAGTATCGTATCAGATAGAGGAGCCCAGTTTACCTCAAAGTTCTGGAAGCAGTTGCTTGAGACTTTGGGTACCAGGCTAGAGTTTAGTACAGCTTTTCATCCGCAAACAGATGGACAGACCGAGAGAGTCAATCAGATTTTGGAGGACATGCTGAGATCTTGTGCGCTAGATTACGAATATAGTTGGGACGAAAATTTGCCATATGCAGAGTTCTCTTACAACAACAGCTATCAAACCAGTTTGAAGATGGCCCCTTTCGAAGCCTTGTATGGAAGGAGGTGCAGGACACCATTGTCGTGGGACGAAGTTGGAGACCGCCAGTTGTTTGGACCTGATTTGATTAAGGAGTCTGAACAGAAGGTGAAGTTGATCCGTGAGAGGCTCAAGGTAGCCCAATCCAGGCAGAAGAGCTACGCAGATTCTAAACGCAAGGAGACAGTTTACAAATTCGGAGACCGAGTTTATCTTCAAGTGTCACCACTCCGAGGGATTAAGCGCTTTGGAGTTAAGGGAAAGTAAGCGCCACGATTTGTAGGACCATATCTGTGACACCCCAAAATTTTAACTTTGTTTGTTAATTAAAATTTTGCCAGGAAATTAAAACTTTTATTTTCTGGGCTCCCTTTTGGATTTTTTCAACCATTTTCTCCCTTGTCATTATGGAGTTTTTTCCCCAAAGTGAAAACTTTTCAAATATGTTATTGGACTTGTTTAACCTCTCAAGAAAAACTCTTCTTTTATTAGTAGAACAAATTACATAATTAATTTGCTTGATCTTTATTTTCTTCAAAAATGGTTTTTAAAGGTTATATGGCCATATTTGAACTACAACCATTTGATAAATTCACTTAATATTCCAAACAAAATTTCGAGATGTCATGTGATGTTTTTAAATCACCTTTACACAAAAATATATTTTATTCTCGAAATATTTTGAGCTCTACACCCAATTTTCTTCTCTGGTCCAGAGTGCAATTTTGCACTACAACTCATTTGAATATTTCTTTCTAGCCTCCACCAAAATTATGGGATGTTAGTAGTAGCATATGATTCAACTTTATACAATAACCTAGTGGTGTTCTTTGAAAAATTTGAGTGAATCAACCTCCTTTCCATTCTGGCCCAATCTTGTGATTTCTACTGCAACCCTATTTATTCTTGCTCCAGTGACCTTGTGCTTTCTTCTATTTGTAGTCCTCCCTGCTAAACTCTTAAGTCCAGGAGAGTGGACCCATTGGATGATGCTAAGTGCTTGAAAGCATGCCCTCTCCTTTCTGTCCAGAATTGTAGTTTTGCAAAACTTGCACTAACAAGTTTCTGCTTTTGACAAACTAACTTCACCACCTGCTTATGCATCTAATGAGACCACCATCTGGAGATTTTGGCCACTCCAAGAAATGCCTAAGTGCCCTTGGCATTTTGTCAAACACCTTATGGGCATGATCAGCTTTGACATGTATTTTGACATTGCACTATGAACTTGCACCTCTGATCAAAGTAGCATGTCCACTAGCATCCCAACTACCCCTAGGCTAGAACTGCTAATCCCCAGCTCCAACCAAGCCACCTAGCAGGCCATGGCATTTCGCCGAGCAGATGGTGGGCGTGCACTGGGCGCGCCCAGAGCACGCCAACTGTAGCCGCGCACACGAGCTGCCGCGTCGCGCCCCTGTTTTGGCCCACACTGCAGAACCATGCCACGCGCTCCCCTTCTCGCCACAACACGCCAGCCCGCCCTAGCGCCCTACAGCGCCACCGCCAGAGCCCTCTTGGCGGCACACCGGCGTCCGCATTACGCCTCTGCCACGGTCGGCGCCGCCCGAGCCACCCCGGCCCGCCACCTGCCCCCTGGAGCTTCGCGAGCTTATCCATAAGTGTGTCGCCTAGCTCTCGTCGCCGCCACGTCGCCCCGACCACTACAGAGAGGCGGTTCGTCGGCGACCTTATCCTCGACCGTGGAACCGCCATGGATACGCTATATAAGGAGATCTCGAGCTCGTCCAGGCCTCGCGCAGCCTCTCTCACTCCCTCACCAACCCACCTGTACCAGTAGGAAGACCAGAGGGGTCGTCTTCTTCTTCTCCGGCAGCCACGGCCGCCGCCACTGCCTTGTTCAGTCCGGCACCACCAGGGCCTCCTCCTCTCAACTCTCTCCACCAGAAGCCCCCTCTTCGTCTCGTGAGTCCATCCCCCTACCCAATTCCGATCAAGAACCACCGGAGGCAAAATTCCACTCTGCCCGACGGCCATCGCCCGCTGCGGAGCTCGCCGCCGACGACTCCGTCCACCCCCAAGACCGTAGCAACCACCGACGGGACCGCCTCGACCCCCTGAGCCCGTGGATGGCTTCGGTTTCCCGAACGGTGCCGCCGTTCGCCAGCGAGCATCGCCGGATAGAGGAGGGAGAAGGGGGCGCAGCGACTGGTCAAACCTGACCAGTGGGCCCCCTGGACCCACTGTCAGTGACCCCGCACCTATCCACGTGGGATAAGTGAAGGCGTAATCCACCCCAGTACGTTTTCCTGGCTCCGAAAGCATATTCCCCATGAAACGTTTTCTTTTTGTTTTATTAAAAAAACAGATTTTAACCAGAACTTTGACTGGTTATATCTTTTTAAGCATAACTCCAAATGAGTTGATTCTTTTTCCTACATCTCTCAAATTCTGTCTAGTTTATTTTAAGATTTATTTGAAAATTTTCCAAACAACTTTTTGTACTGTTTTTGAAATATGTGTTATTTGCATATTTTTGAAAATAGGATTTTTGGAAGAGAAGGAAGCTTTGAAAAGATTTGGAGTGCACCCTGCCTTTCCACACCATGAAGGCAAGCATCTTGAACCTTGGCAAAAATATTTTTGATGTGTTGGTTAACACGTTTATAACACCACCTCATTTCGGAGAACTCGTTATTTTATGTGGTGATACGATCATTTGCATGAATGCATATTAGTGACTTCCTTGCTGTTGGGAATGAATATACTTGTGATGGTAATCATCCTCATGTGCCTTGCATGCATGCCGGAAAGGAATCCGGGAAGGCCTCTGCCTTGGGTAGGCGTGAGCTTGTCGCCGGTCCCCGTCGGGACGGTTATGTCCGGTATGGCATAGTGAGGTATAATGGGTGGTCATTTTTGTTGGTGGATATATTTTGTTATACATGTCATGCAGGGAATTGATAAGCCTCCTGAGTCGGCCATAGATCGAGTCCTGTTCTGGTAACCCCCATACATGTTTCGTATTGCCACTGGTCCCTACCGTAGGTGGGGTATTGTTCAGTAAGTTGTTAACCCTTGTCTTGGCACACACCGTACAGAGAGCCCATGGTGGAAGATACCGGCTGCATCCGGTAGGCATGCCACCTGGTCCAGGAGCATGGGTGTATCCGGTTGGGACCGAGAGGGGGGCACCCCTTAGAGCGCGCGATAGAAGTTTGATCCCATGCTACGCGAGGTTGTAGCCTCCCCACTTAGAGTTTTGCTTAACAGGTGTCATGGGTGATTCCAGACACGAGTAAAAGCTGGTGTGTGCAAGTCAGGTGTGTTTTCGATTAAAAGACCGTAGACGGAATTAGTCCCGATGGACTAAAGGAATCCGTTACTCATGGGTAAAGAGTACACACTCTGCAGAGATATTAAACCTATTCGAATAGCCGTGTCCACGGTTAAGGATTACAGTCTGGGATGGGTCAAGTGTCGGTCTTAGTGTCGGTCTTCGGAGGAGAAACTACTAAACCTGAATATTGATTATGACTTGTGATATATGATGGTTATGATTGTTATCATTGTGGACTAACCGTTTGCATGATTTGAAATAATGAATATCCCTGGGACGGTACCACCTCCTGGATATTCACTATGATTATAAGACCTTTATGTGGCGTCGCTCAGATGCCCGATTGTGGCATGTTCGTTATTTCATTTTCATATAAGCCCTTTATGTGGTGTCGCTCAAACGCCCGACTGTGGCATGTTTGTTATTTCATTTTCTCATAAGCCCTTTATGTGGCGTCGCTCAGACGCCCGACTGTGGCATGTTTGTTATTTCATTTTCTCATAAGCCCTTTATGTGGCATCGCTCAGACGCCCGACTGTGGCATGCTTGTTATTTTATTTACTTTATAAGCCCTTTATGTGGTGTCGCTAAGACGCCCGACTGAGGCATGCTCACTTTTACTATCCTTTCGAGACGTCACTTCAAACATCCGATCGGTGCATTTTATTACTATCCTGTCATTACACATTCCGGTTGCATATAAATAACCTGCTTGCATGCAACAAGATTTCATTTATGACTGACGATGTGATCATAGAATATTTTAGTGCATGTTTATCATTTAAAATATTCCAGTGTTCATAATGTTTGCGAGTACATTCAAAGTACTCACTGGCTTGTCCCTGGCTATTGTCTTGGCCAGATTGCTTGCTTGGAGAAGAGCGTTGCGATGACAGCCTCGGAACCTAAGCAGCGGTGATAGTAGCCTCGCAAAGATAGGAGTTAACCTGGTCAGCTGTTCCTGTGGGAAACGGAGTCCCATAGACTGTGGTGAACCACAAACCGCTTCCGCCATCGACCCCTATAAACCAGTTGTTGTACTCACAGGCCAGAATGGTCTTGTACCTCATATTTTGTACTTTTGCTTGGAATTTCTGTATCAAGTTGGTGCCTCATCAGCTAACAGTAATCCTGGGGCTGGCGAGCACAATGGCCACTTTCTGGAAATTAATACCCGGAAAACCGGTCGCGACAAACTTGGTATCAGAGCCAGGCTGACCATTCACGACTAGGGAAAAGCCTATACACAGAATCTTACCAGTAGCGCTGTACAAAATCAAGCGCTACTGCTACTTAGTAGCAGCACGCTTAAATAAACAGCGCTACTGCTATCACTTTAGCAGTAGCGCGTACTAGCGAAAAGCGCTGCTGCTATGTTTGATCTGGGCGCACATGGCTAGGCCAACATAGCAGTAGCGCGTATATAGGCCAGCGCTACTGCTAAAATCCTTAGCTGTAGCGCGCTTACGTGTAAGGCGCTGCTGCTAACGGAAATAAAATAAAGTGAAAAACAAGTAAAAACAGAATAGAATAGCAGTAGCGCATTTTAACGGAACGCGCTATAGCTACCTTAGCTAAAGTGCGTTTCGGAGAAACGTGCTACTGCTAGTTTGACTCAAATCCGGGCTCAAAATTTTGCTAAGTCCTTTCCCTCTCTCTCTACTGCCGGCCCCCCTGTCCCCCAACTGCTCCATCGCCGCCGTCGCCCTGCCGCCTTCGACCACACCGCCACCGCCCGAGGCCGCCTTCGACCACACCGCCGCCGCCCGCCATCTTCGACCACACCGCCGCCGCGCGAGGCCGCCCTCGACCTCACAGCCGCCGCCCGAGGCCATCATCGACCTCACCGTCGCCTCCCTCGAGCTCACCGCCGCCGCCCGAGCCAGAGCCTGCCCTTGCCGCCGACCGTAAGGCTCTGCCTCTACTGTCCCCTACCCTCCTCTCTCTCTCTGCTACGGCAATTTCATATATTTGTTGATACTGTGTTGATGTTCATCTGAACCCTAGGTGTTCATATGAACCCTAGATTTTTTTAGGGCAGTAGGCATTTTATAGCATTTAGGAAAAATGATTAGCAATTTTTTTAGGACCTGAATTTGTTCCAAATTTCATTCAAATGAAATTTGAATTATTTGGACTATGGACCTGAATATTTTTAGCTAAATACTTTTAGCTTTAGACAAAAAACATATCTGTTCCGGCTGAGTGGCTTGGTCAAAACTATATATGACTTGTGCTGGAATGATGCTGAGTGGCCTATGTTTTGCCGGAATGTTGATTCATTTCTGTTCCGGCAAATTTTAGGTTCTCGATTTGTCCACTTTTTAGCAAAGGTCATGCCGAAATTTTCCGTGAATTTCGGCATGACTTGTGCTACAAACTAGAACATATCGAGTGCCCGGGATTTGCCGCACCAGGAAGGAGTCAACATTCCTGCAAAACAATAGGCCTTTTTTATGTCATTATTCATTTTATTAGGTCTAGAATTAATTGACTAGCTTTAATCATAGGAAACATGGCTAGCAACGATGAAGGGCAGGGTTCTGGTGATTGCTACGACGCCTACCGGGCGGCAGACGAATTTGTTAGCCTTACCGACGATCAACCGATGTTATTGTTGGGCCCACCGGTGGCATCGGGGCTGAGACCGACACGCAGACCGGTGCTGAGACTGAGACCGGCGCTGAGACTCAGACCGGTATCGAGACCGGCGCCGAGACTGAGACCGGCGCTGCCTCGGGGAGCGGAGCCGGTGTAGAACCAAAAGCAAAGAGGCAACGGGTTCCTAACAAACTCAAGACTACTAGAGTGGTGGTCACGGAGGTGGACGACGACAATTTTGAGCCAACGGCGCCCGAGGAAGTGCGTCGATGCTACGGCAATCAAATAGGCTGCATCGTACGGACAACCGCCACCATCAACGATGAGAGACTACAGAAGATAGAAAATATGAGGAGCTCCCTCCTAAAGAAGTTTCACCAGATATTCTTGTTCCTGGGCCGGAATGAGAAGGATTATAAAGGTCCAGATGAGGACCCGGCAATGAAGAAGATAAACAAACACGCCATGACCAAGTTTAGCGACGCGTTGGCCGCCTGGAAAAATCGAGTGAAAGCAAGGATCATCGATAAGAAGGAACCCTACTCCGAGATTGTAAAGGATAATCCGACAATCACGGAAGAGCAGTTTCAAATATTCAAGGAGGCTTGCGAGGCCGAAGATGCCAAAAAAAAGTCTAAGTACATGAAGGGGCTTCAAGAGAGGAACTTTGGGAGCCACCACCTCGGAAGTCGTGGTTACGGCGGAAAGAGGTCCAAATGGGCCAAGGAGGATGCGAAAGCCGTGAGTCTGGGCATCCTAGACCCCTTGGCGGAGTTCACCGTCCCACAGGAGCATGACGTCCTCAGGGCCCGGCACCATTGGGACCCAGTGAACAAGGTTTACGAGACAACACCCGTCAGTAAGGAGTTCATGAGACTGCTGGTAATTTGAGTTTCTGATCAATTCGACTGCACACGTTAGTCATTTTTTTAAACGATCGTTGTGCCTTTTGAAGAGAGAGCAGCACAGGATTGCGGCCGAAAGCGACTCGCCGTCCGAGGCATTGGCGAGGACCAAGTGGGACACTCCATTCAACCGGGCGGTTAACATATTGAAACGACAACCGGTGGATACTCGACCGTCGTATGGACGCGTGCACGGTGTCGGAGACGGCGCCACGTGGAAGAAATACTACCGTGAGACCATGGAGGAGAGAAAGGAAAGACGGAGGTTAAATGAAGAAAACATCGACAAGAGGGTTGAGATTGCGGTTGAGAAAAGATCAACTAAGACAGTCGCAACAGCGGTAGCTGCCGCAAAACAGGTGGCTGTAGATATTTCTGCTACCTTGGTTCCGGCCGTTTTCAATTGGAGCAGGCAAAATCCAGAAAAAGATGCATCGGACTTTCCCCTTGCTGACTTCTTGGCGGGGAGCAGCTCGACTAGCTTTGCACCAGCACCTGCAGCTGCACCTGCTCCCGCACCGGCTCCCGCACCGGACGTGCTAGGCGGTGCTTCGTCTTTGGCTGAGCTCGACGCCCTCATGGTATCTGTCACACCGGCCCCCTTCAATATAAATGTATAATCTCCCTTTTTCGTTGCCTTTCGGATGTCTCACGTCGTAGACTTTTCTTTGCAGGTCGACGAAACCCCGTGCACCATATTGTACACCATCGGCGACCAGAAGGTGGACGTGGGGAAGGCGACGATAATGGAGCCGAAGGAACCATTGTTCCACAGCCGGCCGATCCCCCCGAACATCTTCAAGGTTTCCATGGCCAGTGTCAAACCGGGCCACGAGAATTTGCCTCCTCCAGTACTACTGGGGGATGACGACGAGACACCGCGGCGGCTTGGTGATTGTTGCAATGCTGGGTGGGTCCTGTTGTGGCCAAAGAATCTGCTTCGTCTGGAGGCGGCCGGGAGCACACCCACTATCGGATCACGGGTTCCGGCAGACCCTTAAGGTTCGAACTCTGGGGTGCGCGCGGAGATGATGCCCTCTACCTTTCCGTCTCGCAAGGATCTAAACCACAGAAAGAACAGCACAAGAGACACAGGGTTTATACTAGTTCGGGCCACCATTGTGGTGTAATACCCTACTCTAGTTTGTGGTGGGTGGATTGCCTCTTGGCTGATGATGATGAACCGTACAAGGGAGAACAGCCTCGCGAGGGTCTGTTCTTGGCTAGGGGGATGAACTGCTAGGGGGAGTTCGATCGCCCTTCTCTCTCTCTCTCTCTCCTTGCTCTGAAGGCTTGATCAGACCTCTCTTCCAGATTGCTAGATCGATCGTCTACCCTGGGGTGGCTAGTCCTATTTATAGGCAAAGGCCGTGGGCCTCCTCCCAAATATTGAGCTGGAAGGGTGCCAACAATTGGCCAATTTGAAGGGGAACATCTGGTACACTCATCCTGACTAAAGTTGGTCCTCGCCTACCAAAGGCCCTATGGTGACGCCGTCCTGGGCTCCACGATGACCTCCTTCCCACCGTTGGACTGGTCTTGGTCTTGTTGCACCGAAATGGATGCCTTTGCTTGATCCTCTCGCCTGCGCTTGCCCCCTTTGCACCAAAGAGGAAAGGGAGGACACTGCGCGGTCTGGCGCCCGCCTGGCACCCTTGGTCGTCATGGCTTGCGTCATGGGCACCTCGTGAGGTACCCTGCCTTGATCTCTCCGCCTCCTCGTGAGCCAGCCTGAGGAGACCACGCCCAAGGAAGCATCGTGTCGTCCGCCCCGCGAGGCTTGGCCCCTCGCGAGGGTCTTGAGTCTTGTGTTGATGAAGATGGGTCGTGTTGGGCCCCCATTTGAGCCACGCCGCAGGCCGCAGGTAGGCAAGTCTGGGGATCCCCATTCCCAGAACGCCGACAGTAGCCCCCGGGCCCAAGGCGCGCATGGACTTGGCCACGCCGAGAGGCAAAAGGGCGAGGGCGAAGCGCCGCGGGCCCTAACAGCCTGCGGCCTCGGGCGCCGTGTGGCGGTTGATTGGACGTGGGTGGTACTGTTTGCCCACGCTCCCTTATTTTGCGCCACGCTAGGTTGCCCCATAGTTGTACACAGCCGCCCCTCTTCCTATTGCTCGACTGTCCCTTGTTCTTCCTTCCTTCGAACTCTGACTCTTGCCTCTAATCCCATCTCACATGTCCTCTCTCCCATCCTCAGCCATGGCTTCGACGAAGAAAGAGAAAGGGAAGAAGCATGTGCTCCCATCTCATTCACCGCCGTCGGCCGCCCCCGCCGTCGGCCAGTCAATCATACTCAATCTGGAGTGCCTGGATAAGCTTAGCCCGGCTCTGGCCATTGTCTTCAACGAGTGCGGGAGGACGACGGCCTGGCCTACGTCTCACTTCCCCACCGACAAGATAATCACCGAGGTTCATTACTTTGCTGATGCCTTGTGGGCGGGTCTGGTTCCCCCCTTCTCTGATTTCTTCAACGCCGTCCTCACCCATTACCAGATCCACATGATGCATCTGGGCCCTGAATCGATCGCCCTCCTTTCGGTCTTTGCTTTTGTTTGCGAGGCACTGACGGGCATCCCTCCTTCCGTTGCCTTGCTGCGCCACTTCTTCTCTCTGCGTCTTGCCGACCCCGCTCAATGCTCGGCATGCGTGAGCTTCGTCGCTGTGCCTGAGACTGCAGCTTCTGGCATTGACTTCAAGCTCCCCCCACCTTCAGCTTGGTTCCGTGAGCGGTCGTTGTATGTTGATGTCGGGGTGCCCAGCCCCCTGCTGGTGAAGCCAACTTCGCCTGCTGTACCCAACTCTGGCTGGGGCCAGGAGACCCTCGAGAGCCCCCGGCTCGCCTTCGTCTGGCGCCGCTTCACGTTCTTGAAAACGCTTGGCGTGACGGCGCCCAAGGTGGTGAAAGAGTTTCTGTTGCGCCGCATTGCCCCTCTCCAGCGCCATTCTCGCCGGATGTGGGCCTTCAGTGGACATGGTGATCACATGAGGCTTCAGGAGGAAGACCTGACGCCTGGAGTGCTAAGGACAGTGCTCTTGGTCCTGACCGGCGACCCCAACCCGGGCAGCATCCAGCGGGGAGGAGCTCTGTTGTACCTCTGCCAGAACAGGGATGATTTCGTGAGGCAGATGCCCTCCTTTGATGAGTGGGGGCTACGCCCTGCTGGCTTCCAAGGGCCTCGCGAGAACCCTGTGGTGGTGACCGCCCTTCCAGTCGGCTTAGGCGAATCCTCCTCGAGTGGTGGAGCAGGGAGGCAGGAGACAACGGGGGCCGAGAAAGCTCCCGAGGCCTGCGCTGCCAAGGCCGTTGGTGTGGTGCAGCCGCTTCCAGCGCTTGGGGCCGTGGCTCCCAACGCCCCGGCCGTGTCTTCTGCCGAGGTGACCGGGAGCACGCGCCAGGCAGGCACCCCTGACGCGGATAGCGCTGCTGCTTCGCCTTCGTCGCGGGTTGATCCTTGCACCCTTCTCCTGGGCCGCTTTCGTGTGGACTTTGAGGCCCTTCGGAGGAAAAGGGAGGCCCTAGTTAACGACTCCCCTCGTCGCTTGCTGAAGCGCCGGAAGTACTTCGCCACCGATGAGTAAGCCTTCTCCTTTCCTGGCTCCTGATCCCCTTGTTGCGTCTACTGATCCTTGCTCTGCAGGCCCCTTCCTGCCGAGGTCATGGAGGCCGCTGAGGTGCTGCCTCCTTTGGCTCCACCTCCCCAGTCGCCCCAAGACGTCCCGAGCAGCACGGCTCTTGTGGTGAGGACGAACGAAGGGGCGGACCGTTCTGAGGTGCCCCGCAGCCCTTCTCTTTCTGCGATCTTCCTTCGTGGCCCCACTCTTGGCGTGGCCAGCCTGCCGTGGGCTTCTCATCTGGTCGCGGGCTGCGACTGGCTGAGGCACCCCCCGCGCCCTTTGTCTGGAGATGTGCCGGCCCCAGGCCGAGCTTCTGGCGCGGCGCGCTCGGTCATCGTGGGGGCGCCAGCCCCCAGCCCCCTGCCCGGAGGGGCAGCGATGATTCGTGCCTCCAGGCGCTTGCCTGGGGCAGACGATGGTGTGGGAGACGTGCTCGAGCATGCTCGGGTGCGCCGCGCTCGCCGCCGCGAATTTCTTCGAAGGGCGAGCTGCGCGGTGTACCTGCTTGGGGAGGAGCTCGCTGATGAAGACGCGCGCCTGGAGGCCGAGGGCCTGCGCCTGGCCGCAGAGAGGCGCAAGCTGGAGGCCGCCGTCGCCCTCGCGCGACGCCAGCGCGACCTTGAAGACGAAGAAGCGAAGGCGTTGCTTGAGGCCTCCTGGGTGGCCCGATCCCAGGCCGCTGGAGAGGCCCTGGGAGCCGACCGACAGTGAGAGGCGGCGGAGGAGCGGGCTCAGGAGCACCTGGCCTGATGCCACTTGCTGGAGGAGCAAGTGGAACTGCGCGAGGCGGCCCTTGTGTCGATGAGGGTGGCCTCTGGCGACCCAGCCGGGCTCCAAAGACGTGAAGAGGCACTGACGCTGGAGGCCGCCGAACGTACCCGTGAGTACGAGCGGCTGGAGACGAGGGAGCGCCTGGTGACACAGGCGGAAGATGAAGTCGCCGCTCGGGAGGCGCGTTTCCTAGAGGAGGTTGGTCGCCGGGTGGCGACAGCGCGGCAAGGCCTCGAGCGTGAGTTCGAGAGGAAGCTGGAGTTGATCCGGGTTGAGGATGAGGGGAGAACCACAACCCTGAGGGCCCAACGGGACGAGGCGACGCGGCGAGCCGACGCTTCCCGGGCCGCCCTTGAGGCAGCGCAAAAAGAGTCCTCCGCTCTCCAGGCCGAGGTGCTCCGTCTTCGCCAGCGGGTGGAAGAGGCTGAGGCCGTTGAGCGTCAGAATGCCGATGAGATACGCCAGCGGCAAGTCCTGGAGCATGTGCATGGCCCCATGCTTACTATGCTCAGGGAGAGGGCTAACACAGCCTTGGGCAACATCTGCGAGGCAACTGTGGGTGAGCCGCACACACTCAACTATGCCGGCAACCTTCAGTTCTTCACCACTGTGGTGACGCAGCTGGAGGCACGGTCGGCCAGGGCTGACAGGTTGGTGGAGGAGAGGAGCCGCGCCCTGCTCGGGCGCGCTTTTTCTCGTGTCTTCAGCCATCTTCAGAACATGGATCCCCAGTTCGACTTTGATGCCGCCATTGCCCCAGTCCCCCAGGTCGTCCGAGGCGATCTGGCGACCTGGGTAGAAAACAACGTGGATGCTCTCGTCCGGGCCTTTACTTGGGATGAGGACGACGTGATCGTGGCTGCCGACGAGGGCGGTGTGGTGGATGGTCCCGGCGCCGCTGACGACGATGCAGGCAGCGGTGGCGAGTCCAGCGACACCAGCGGCGGCTCGGGAGGTGCTCCTGAGGACGCCTTGGGGGATTTGTCTGACTGACTGCGTGTTGCTCCTGTCTTTTTGCCCCGCATGGATAGAACTCAGGTGTTTGGCCTGATGGTCGTGAGAGCATTTTGGGAGGGGAAGCCCCTCATGTAAAAATTTGTGTAGATTGTATTAGCCGCTATTATATTGTGCGAGCATCCGCGCCTGGCGGCTGGTTGGTTTACCTTTGTTTTGTGCAGGCCTCGAGGCAGCTCGTGGTGTCCTGAGCGTTCTCTGGTTGAAATCATAGGACACGCAATTGCTGTCAGCGAGGGGCTTCACAGGCGCTGGCCCTCTTCACAGGCTTCGGGCCTTTTTATAAACGCGATAGCTTCACAGGCATTCGCCTTCTTCACAGGCTCCGGGCTTTTTCATAAACGCGATAGCTTCACAGGCTCCGGGCCTTTTCATAAACGCGATAGCTTCACAGGCACTCGCCTTCTTCACAGGCTCCGGGCCTTCTCCCGAGCGCAATGGCTTCACAGGCGTTCGCCTTCTTCACGGGCTCTGGGCCTTCTCCCGAGCGCAACGGCTTCACAGGCGTTCACCTTCTTCACAGGCTGTGGGCCTTCTCCCGAGCGCAACGACTTCACAGGCGTTCGCCTTCTTCACAGGCTCTGGGCCTTCTCCCGAGAGCAACGGCTTCACAGGCGTTCGCCTTCTTCATAGGCTCTGGGCCTTCTCCTGAGCAAAACAGCTTCACAGGCGTTCGCCTTCTTCACAGGCTCTGGGCCTTCTCCTGAGCGAAACAGCTTCACAGGCGTTCGCCTTCTTCACAGGCTCTGGGCCTTCTCCTGAGCGAAACAGCTTCACAGGCGTTCGCCTTCTTCACACGCTCTGGGCCTTCTCATGAGCGAAACAGCTTCACAGGCGTTCACCTTCTTCACACGCTCTGGGCCTTTTTAGGAAAAGACAACCTCCGCAGTCACCAAAAGGTAATCTCGTGAGGAAGCAACAGCGGCAGTCTAAGCTGCGCTTGAGCTAGGCTGGCCCGTCTCGCAAGAGGCTCGCGAGGGGAGGCAGCTGTGGTGAGGCGGTGACCAGAACGCGAGAAATGGTTCGAACGAGACCAAGCACCCCTTCCCCGAACACACGCAAAGCTCAAATTCGAATTCAACTTAAATCCAGCGGGGGAAAAGTTACAGCCAAAGGGAAAAGGCAATGAAAGCAAACAAAAGGCCGCGTCCGGCACCATATCTAGTCTTGGACGTCTTCTCACCAGCGCGGAGCTAAGTGCTGTCCACTGGGCATGAGAGGGAGCCCCAGGGCCTGAGGCCGGCACCCCTGAGACTCCGGGGCGTGTACAGCCCCACTCATTATTACCTGAGAGTGTCACGGGGCGGTGAGCTTCACAGGCACTAGGCCTTCTTCACAGGTACCGGCCTTGCTTCATATCGCCAGACGAGGGCCCCGCCTTGCGCCACACTCTAGTGCCACCGATGACGACCGGAAACCAGGACGCCGCCGGCAGGGTAGAGCGGTCGCCAGCGGTTCCCCCGACGACCATGGGTCCTCCGCCAGAGGCAGGCCCTCAAGCGCCTCCCCAGCGGAGGGCCTACCTCCTGAGAACGCCTTGCTCCGAACGCCGCGGTGGTGAAGTGGGGTCCCTGCCCCTCTCCTGCAGCCCCCTGCGCCCCCCTCCCGAGGGGTAGGAGACTGTGGGAGCGGGGCAGATGCTCGCTGCGGCGACCTGCACCTCCTGCGACCCATGATTAGCGTATACCTGCTCCTGAGGAATTAGTGGTACCCAATAGTCGTCGCCTCCAGCGTGGCCGGCGGAGCCGTCCCGGGGCTCCCGGAAGAGCTCGGCTTCTGGTGTCTCGTCTCCCCAGCTTGGGCTGCGAAGCGAGCCTCATTCACCCTCGTGAGCGTGCCCTTGGTCCATCATGTGGGGCACGTATTCTTCTGGCGCTGCTACCCCGAAGGCTGCGCTGTAGTGCTCCATGCGCCATGCGGCGCTGCTTGACGTGCCCACCGCGGTATGGTAGCGCGGCAGCCCACCGGCGTTGTGGGCCGCACCGAGCCCCTCTCCTTCACGCGCCGGGGGCGGGGGTAGCGCCACCGCCAGTCCAGCGCCAGCGGATTCGCCGGTGTTGGGGTAGCCTTGAGACCCGCGGGGGTGTGCGGGGCCTCCTCGTGCGCAGCCCTGGGGTTGAGGCGGAAGCTGGATGCAGAAGGGTGAGCCCCCGAAGCGGCAAAGCCCAGGAGTTCGGCGACCCGCTCCAGCAGCACGTCACGGCCGCCTTCCAGCAGCCTACACTGCAGCAGCTCCCGGGCCACCGTGAGCGCGGCCCTAGAATTCTCTTGCTCCCGGCGGGTGTACGGTGTCGTGGTTGCGGCATGGTTAGAGGCTCTCCCGCCGACCGCGCTTGCCGCGTTGTGAGGGTTGCGGAAGCATATCCGCGCCGCCCGCGGCCCGCAGCGCCCTGCGGACCACGGGCTGCCTGGGAAGCGGGGTCGCCCGAGGCGGGCGGCCCCGCGCAGGCGGGCCACGCCGCCCATGGATCTTGGTGGCCTGCCTGGTCGCCGGACATGGTGACGAAGATGCGACGAGAGGCGGAGCGGTAGGAAGGCAGATTCCGGCGCACCCCTACCTGGCGCGCCAAATGTCGGATCACGGGTTCCGGCAGACCCTTAAGGTTCGAACTCTGGGGTGCGCCCGGAGATGATGCCCTCTACCTTTCCGTCTCGCAAGGATCTAAACTACATAAAGAACAGCACAAGAGACACAGGGTTTATACTAGTTCGGGCCACCATTGTGGTGTAATACCCTACTCTAGTTTGTGGTGGGTGGATTGCCTCTTGGGCTGATGATGATGAACCGTACAAGGGAGAACAGCCTCATGAGGGTCTGTTCTTGGCTAGGGGGATGAACTGCTAGGTGGAGTTTGATCGCCCTTCTCTCTCTCTCTCTCCTTGCTCTGAAGGCTTGATCAGACCTCTCTTCCAGATTGCTAGATCGATCCTCTACCCTGGGGGTGGCTAGTCCTATTTATAAGCAAAGGCCCTGGGCCTCCTCCCAAATATTGAGCGGTAAGGGCGCCAACAATTGGCCAATTTGAAGGGGAACATCTGGTACACTTATCCTGACTAAAGTTGGTCCTCGCCTGCCAAAGGCCATGTGGTGATGCCGTCCTGGGCTCCACGATGACCTCCTTCCCACCGTTGGACTGGCCTTGGTCTTGGTCTTGTTGCACCGAAATGGATGCCTTTGCTTGATCCTCTCGCCTGCGCTTGCCCCCTTTGCACCAAAGAGTAAAGGGAGGACACTGCGCGGTCTGGCGCCCGCCTGGCACCCTTGGTCGTCATGGCTTGCATCATGGGCACCTCGCGAGGTACCCTGCCTTGATCTCTCCGCCTTCTCGTGAGCCAGCCTGAGGAGACCGCGCCCGAGGAAGCACCGTGTCGTCCGCCCCGCGAGGCTTGGCCCCTCGCGAGGGTCTTGAGTCTTGTGTTGATGAAGATGGGCCGTGTTGGCCCCCCATTTGAGCCACGCCGCAGGCCGCAGGCAGGCAAGTCTGGGGACCCCCTTTCCCAGAACGCCGACACCCACGAGCACGCAGCCTCAGCAAGGTATGAACATCAACACCCCACCTACCCAGTTAGCGTCGCGTGTTGGGTTGGGTGATAACGGTCGGGGTAAGGAGGAGGCTCCATTAGTCGCTAATGGCGTCGCCATGGATGAGGATGAGGACGACAATGGCGCTGCTGAACAGTATGTCTATACTGGCGCCTCGTCAGGGTTTGAGCGTCATGAGTCGGTGCCTGAATTGCCGTCTCAACATATTATGGACGACCTTCCGGTAGTAAAGAAGTCTAGGAAGAGAGCGAGGAAAGGCAAAAAACCTGTTTCTATGATCCAGCCGCCTCAGCAGCCTCGGCTTCAGGACCTTATAGATATCCCCGATGCGGATAAATGGCATATCCCCGGTCAACCAATCCTACCTGCAACAGCGCTGCGGGCCAGATTGGGCGATCTAAAGAGATTTCATGACGATATGCTGCGGGTAGAGAAAGACCTCATCGCCTCGAAAGATCCAGGATACCCACTCTACGTGCTTAACGTTCCGCGGCAAATGTCGTACATCGACAGCTTCCCCGCGGATAAGTTCTTCCTCCGATTCGATTACATATTTGACATGTTTCACGTGAAGAAGCTGGATTTTACGCTTGTCCGCCTTTATGCCTTGCACATGAACTACATCATCGGGGTTGAGCAGATACCTCATATCTGTGTCGCTGACCTGTACTACATGCACGAGGGCTTCTTGGGAGTCTGCGCAAATCACCATCAATACGCGAGGGATTACATCGTCAGTTTCATGCTCACCAATAAGGACAAGGGGGCGATTCTCGTGCCTTATCATCCTGTGTAAGTCATCCACGCTGCTATCCTTCCTTCGATTTCAATCATTCATTTGCACGGTGGAGGCTAATTAATTTGAGGACTTATTTTGCGCAGCGGCGGGCGCGCCGTCCTCATCATCCTCTACCCCCAATTCTCCCACGCTCTTTACTTGGACTCGTCGAAGAAAATTCACAAAAAGGATTACACCCACATCAAGGATGTTCTCGACAGTGCTATGTTTCACTACCAATCACTGGGTGGAGAGGCGTGGGACAAGAAGATGAGGGGCGGCAGGGTCGCCTTCGGCCATAAGACCGACTTCTGCTGCATCCAGCAACCCGACGATTCTCTTAATGGTGGATTTTATGTCCTACACCACATGCTGGAGTAAAGACGGGATCACCAGAACCTTCGCATGGCACCTTCTTCCGGTGATGCCCATATTCTGCAATGGGCAAAGGATATAGGAGATATCGAGGATCATCAACTTCGAGCTGAGTTCTATAATATCCAGCGCGAACTTGCCCAAATCATCATGAAGGAGGTCGTCGGAAAAACAGGGATGTTCTACGGAGAAGGACAAATGTCACGGGAAGACGTCCGAACATGGATATCCTCTCAGCGTCTCGACCTAAAGCCTTTCACTAGGCTCGGGGACTATCTCCCTGACTTGGATGGATGGAACGACATGTTGGAGTGATTGTCGATATATGACAATGTGTCCGTTTAGTCCATACTTTCTGTATGACAAAACATTGAGTTATGCACGGTGAAACTTTATTTGTGATGTAATTAAACCGTCCTGCTCCTCGACTAGCGAAAATCACTCTAGTTAGGGCATTTTGGGGTACGCTGAACTTTGTTATTTATGCTTATGATATGTTGTTTTTATTTTTGCCAAGTCTGTCTCTTTCTGTTGCTCAACTATATATGTTGCATATCATCGACTCATGTGATGATGCAGGTGCATAGATCATAGATGGCGAAGAAGTGCTATGCCAGGAGTATATATATATATACGACAAGTGGCCGGAGTGTCAGGCCCTTCCGGTTTTCGAGCGACAGGCAGTAGTTAGTTTAGAGGTTCACGCTAATGCGAAAGAGGGATACGAACTCATGTTCTCAAAGTGATAGCTCTTCTCGCGTATATCATTGTTTAGATGGATGACGATGTATTTGCGTATCATTCGAGACTTGTATCGCTATTTTCAAGATGATGACGACGGACCACTTTGTGTTGGATGATGATTATGATGATGACATGATTTGATGAGACTAATTATATGTATATGCTATGATTATATTTGTATGTGTATGATATGCTAAACATTATTGTATAGAGCCTATTCAAATACAAAACAAATACAAAACAAATATGCAGGAAAAAAACTAATAAATAAACTAGTAGTAGAGAGAGGGGAATTTAGCAGTAGCTCCGCATTGTCAGTAGCGCGTCCCAGCAAACAGCGCTGCAGATAATATCAGTAGCGCCCTTTCCCAAAGAGCGCTACAGCTATTCATGTATAGCAGTAGCGTGGGAGGCCCAAAACCCTCGTTGCTGCTAGGCTTTTCCCTAGTAGCGATTGGCTAATCCTATCTTAGCGAGGTCAATAAACTTAGGTAAACCAACCCACCAGACCTCAGCCGAACCCCAGCCAAGCTTCCCTTGCAAGATAGCCACACAGTGACCCGACACCTTTTGGAAGTCGGTGCCCAACCTATCAACCCAACCTGTCGCTCATGCGCCAGTGACCGAATCCTGAATAGTCCTTCTCGCAAGCGTGCGAAGGAAGACTCCGTTCCCTTTTCTATAAAGGGCACGCTAGCCTCAACCCAACACAGCAGAGCCTCTACCCAAATCGAGCTAAAATGCCAGGACCCATCGTCCACAATGAGACCACAGCAACCAACCTTGGAGGCTTTGTGACCATACTCACAAACCTGACCCGTCGTGCCTATGCGTTAGAAGAGCCCCCAGAATATGTTGTGTACCAAGGATCCATGAGCGGTGAGAGCCGTCAATTCTGGGCCACTGTACACATCTATGGTAGGGGTCTAGCACCCGAGCGCCCCTACACGTTCACTGGAAGGACGACTTCCTTTGAGCCACAAGCCATTCAACTAGCTGCTCGAGAAGATATAGTTCATCTCCGGCACTTGTCGCCCAGAGTTAACTGTCGCTCGTTCCACTACTACCCCAACGGAGATCACGAGACAGATCCTGCATTGTTGCACCTAGTGCGCTATGTAAGTGCACTAGAGGAAATGTGCGATCAAATCACAATTGATCTAATCGCAGCTCGTGGAGAGCTGGTTCGTTGAGCCCCGGCGAGAGAAGAGAACGAGCCCAACGCCGACAACCCAGTCGTACTATTCGGACAACCGATCGAGTCCCCGAGATCAGCCCCAGCCACCAACCAAGGTGCTTTGATGACCCCAAAAGCGCTTCGTCGCCTTTTGGGAACACACTTCAACGGGGTTGTGGCCAACAATCCCCAAGATGGTCATCATCGCTACCCCGAACCGGCAGCCCCTCAAACCACTCCAGCTAATTCCAACGGTGAGAACCGTGGAGAAGCCTCGACATCCACAAGGCACCCTCGCTTGGATGTAAACGAGGTAGACTAAGTTACTCGAGTAGTGTCGAGTCCCATTGTATCCTCCCTTTGAAATCGTGTGACCTTGTAAATGAACGCTGCCTGTCGTTGTGCCCCTGTAGCCTTGAATGGATATGCTAGCATTTCTATCCCAGGCACAGTTACCAAAAACCTCCTCGACAACCCCCACAGTAACACGTCACTTTAGTGAAATATGTGTATCTGTGGCTTGACTCCGACCCTTGGAGCAGAGTTGACAATTTCTTTACCATTCACCATGGTAAAAATGACCCAGCTCCAGTGCTATAAAAGGCCACCGCATGACCTTGCCAAAGCACCCCTCACCTTGTGCACCATCCTCACAACCATTTTCTTGCCATGCCGAGCCCCAACATTTATCTGAGAACCCCAGATGCAACCCCGGGTAGTTTTGTCAAGATATTGTGGGATTTTACCTGCAGTACCATGGGCGCTACCCAGCCACCCCAGTACGAGCTGTTCAAATCGAGAATCACCCTTTCCACCTCGAGATATTGGGCAGCAGTACACATCCCTCCCGTAAACTCAAACCAAGACCCAACAGAGGTCTCCTTCGTGGGGAAATCTATGTTGACCCCGCAAATGGCCGTCGAAGTTGCTGCATACGAAGCGCTTGCTTGCCTTCGATTCGCGGTACCCTATGCCAGCGAACAAGGGTATTATTACTTTGTGAGCCGTGCAGCGCCCGGAGGAGTAACATCTTTTCCCGGTGGACGAATTGAGAGAGACCCAGTCCTAGCCAACCTGGTCCAGTACGTCATCGCTCAAGAGCATTTAACCCAACGTGTGATGGGTTATCTCCAGAGCCTCGCAGATTTAAATCCTCAGATAGCCATCGGCAGATCACTAAGGCCCGACCAGGAGAAACGCTTTCATCGACTTGTCAATCCTCTTTCCCCGATAGAAGAGGAGTGTATCTTAGTACGAGAGACGTTTTCTCGGGATCCCGTCCAGTTACTGTTTCCATTTTAGACGTCGCTGCTGTGTTCATTATTGCAACATTTAATTATGTATTGTAACTTATGCGTGATACCCTGAGCTTGCGCGACGAATAGATTATTAGCATCTACTAATGTGTGTAGTTTTTGTTGTGGTTTGTGCTCCTTTAAATTAATTGTTTTCTCTCGTGAAAAATCCTGGAGTAAGATTACTTTTCCCGGATGCTACTGCATCGTACACCTTTTCACGACGTGGATTATTTAGTTTCACACATCACCACGGCAGCAGACTCACAACCACTCGAGCACATACCCGGCTTGCAAAAATGCGTAACCATGGAGTATTTGTTTTTCAAAACAACCCTTAGCAAATCTCGAGGACGAGATTTTTCTTAAGGGGGGTAGTGTTGTGACACCCCAAAATTTTAACTTTGTTTGTTAATTCAAATTTTGCCGGGAAATTAAAACTTTTATTTTCTGGGCTCCCTTTTGGATTTTTGAACCATTTTCTCCTTTGTCATTATGGAGTTTTTTCCCCAAAGTGAAAACTTTTCAAATATGTTATTGGACTTGTTTAACCTTTCAAGAAAAACTCTTCTTTTATTAGTAGAACAAATTACATAATTAATTTGCTTGATCTTTATTTTCTTGAAAAATGGTTTTTAAAGGTTATATGGCCATATTTGAACTACAACCATTTGATAAATTCACTTAATATTCCAACCAAAATTTGGAGATGTCATGTGATGTTTTTAAATCACTTTTATACGAAAATATATTTTATTATTGAAATATTTTGAGCTCTACACCCAATTTTCTTCTCTGGTCCAAAGTGCAATTTTGCACTACAACTCATTTGAATATTTCTTTCTAGCCTCCACCAAAATTATGGGATGTTAGTAGTAGCATATGATTCAACTTTATGCAATAACCTAGTGGTGTTCTTTGAAAATTTTGAGTGAATCAACCTCCTTTCCATTATGGCCCAATCTTGTGATTTCTACTGCAACCCTATTTATTCTTGCTCCAGTGACCTTGTGCTTTCTTCTATATATAGTCCTCCCTGCTAAACTCTTAAGTCCAGGAGAGTGGACCCATTGGATGATGCTAAGTGCTTGCAAGCATGCCCTCTCCTTTCTGTCTAGAATTGTAGTTTTGCAAAACTTGTACTAACAAGTTTCTGCTTTTGACAAACTAACTACACAACCTCCTTATGCATCTAATGAGACCACCATCTGGAGATTTTGGCCACTCCAAGAAATGCCTAAGTGCCCTTGGCATTTTGTCAAACACCTTATGGGCATGATCAGCTTTGACATGTATTTTGACATTGCACTGTGAACTTGCACCTCTGATCAAACTAGCATGTCCACTAGCATCCCAACTACCCCTAGACTAGAACTGCTAATCCCCAGCTCCAACCAAGCCACCTAGCAGGCCATGGCATTTCGCCGAGCAGATGGTGGGCGTGCACTGGGCGCGTCCAGAGCGCGCCAACTGCAGCTGTGCACACGAGCCGCCGCGTCGCACCCCTGTTTTGGCCCACACTGCAGAACCATGCCACGCGCTCCCCTTCTCGTCACAACACGCCAGCCCGCCCTGGCGCCCTACAGCGCCACCGCCAGAGCCCTCTTGGCGGCACGCCGGCGTCGGCATTACGCCTCTGCCACGGTCGGCGCCGCCCGAGCCACCCCGGCCCGCCACCTGCCCCCTGGAGCTTCGCGAGCTTATCCATAAGTGTGTCGCCTAGCTCTCGTTGCCGCCACATCGCCCCGACCACTACAGAGAGGCGGTTCGCCGGCGACCTTATCCTCAACCGCGGAACCGCCATGGATACGCTATATAAGGAGCACCCGAGCTCGTCCAGGCCTCGCGCAGCCTCTCTCACTCCCTCACCAACCCATCTGTAGCAGTAGGAAGACCAGAGGGGTCGTCTTCTTCTTCTCCGGCAGCCACGGCCGCCGCCACTGCCTCGTTCACTCCGGCGCCACCAGGGCCTCCCCCTATCTACTCTCTCCACCAGAAGCCCCCTCTTCGTCTCGTGAGTCCATCCCCTGCCCAATTCCGATCAGGAACCACCGAAGGCAAAATTCCACCCTGCCCGACGGCCACCGCCCGCTGCGGAGCTCGCCGCCGGTGACTCCGTCCACCCCCAAGACCGTAGAACCACCGACGGGACCGCCTCGACCCCCTGAGCCCGTGGATGGCTTCGGTTTCCCGAACGGTGCCGCCGTTCGCCGGCGAGCATCGCCAGAACCTCGCCCTGCTCGGACATAGGAGGGAGAAGGGGGCGCGGCGACTGGTCAAACCTGACCAGTGGGCCCCGTGGACCCACTGTCAGTGACCCCGCACCTATCCACGTGGGATAAGTGAAGGCATAATCTACACCAGTACATTTTCCCCGCTCCGAAAGCGTATTCCCCCATGAAACGTTTTCTTTTTGTTTTATTAAAAAAACAGATTTTAACCAGAACTTTGACTGGTTATATCTTTTTAAGCATAACTCCAAATGAGTTGATTCTTTTTCCTACATCTCTCAAATTCTGTCTAGTTTATTATAAGATTTATTTGAAAATTTTCCAAACAACTTTTTTGTACTATTTTTGAAATATGTGTTATTTGCATATTTTTGAAAATAGGATTTTTGGAAGAGAAGGAAGCTTTGAAAAGATTTGGAGTGCACCCTGCCTTTCCACACCATGAAGGCAAGCATCTTGAACCTTGGCAAAAATATTTTTGATGTGTTGGTTAACACGTTTATAACACCACCTCATTTCGGAGAACTCGTTATTTTATGTGGTGATACGATCATTTGCATGAATGCATATTAGTGACTTCCTTGCTGTTGGGAATGAATATACTTGTGATGGTAATCATCCTCATGTGCCTTGCATGCATGCCGGAAAGGAATCCGGGAAGGCCTCTGCCTTGGGTAGGCCTGAGCTTGTCGCCGGTCCCCGTCGGGACGGTTATGTCCGGTATGGCATAGTGAGGTATAATGGGTGGTCATTTTTGTTGGTGGATATATTTTGTTATACATGTCATGCAGGGAATTGATAAGCCTCCTGAGTCGGCCATAGATCGAGTCTTGTTCCGGTAACCCGCATACTGGTTTCGTACTGCCACTGGTCCCTACCGTAGGTGGGGTATGGTTCAGTAAGTTGTTAACCCTTGTCTTGGCACACACCGTACAGAGAGGCCATGGTGGAAGATACCGGCTGCATCCGGTAGGCATGCCACCTGGTCCGGGAGCATGGGTGTATCCGGTTGGGACCGAGAGGGGGGCACCCCTTAGAGCGCGTGATAGAAATTTGATCCCATGCTACGCGAGGTTGTAGCCTCCCCACTTAGAGTTTTGCTTAACAGGTGTCATGGGTGATTCCAAACACGAGTAAAAGCTGGTGTGTGCAAGTTAGGTGTGTTTTCAATTAAAAAACCGTAGACGGAATTAGTCCCGATGGACTAAATGAATCCGTTACTCGTGGGTAAAGAGTACACCCTCTGCACAGATATTAAACCTATTCGAATAGCCGTGTCCACGGTTAAGGATTACAGTCTGGGATGGGTCAAGTGTCGGTCTTAGTGTCGGTCTTCGGAGGAGAAACTACTAAACTTGAATATTGATTATGACTTGTGATATATGATGGTTATAATTGTTATCATTGTGGACTAATCGTTTGCATGATTTGAAATAATGAATATCCCTGGGACGGTACCACCTCCTGGATATTCACTATGATTATAAGCCCTTGATGTGGTGTCGCTCAGACGCCTGACTGTGGCATGTTCGTTATTTCATTTTCATATAAGCCCTTTATGTGGTGTCGCTCAAACGCCCGACTGTGGCATGTTTGTTATTTCATTTTCTCATAAGCCCTTTATGTGGCGTCGCTCAGACGCCCGACTGTGGCATGTTTGTTATTTCATTTTCTCATAAGCCCTTTATGTGGCATCGCTCAGACGCCCGACTGTGGCATGCTTGTTATTTTATTTACTTTATAAGCCCTTTATGTGGTGTCGCTAAGATGCCCGACTGAGGCATGCTCACTTTTACTATCCTTTCGAGACGTTACTTCAGACATCCGATCGGTGCATTTTATTACTATCCTGTCATTACACATTCCGGTTGCATATAAATAACCTGCTTGCATGCAACAAGATTTTATTTATGACTGACGATGTGATCATAGAATATTTCACTGCGTGTTTATCATTTAAAATATTCCAGTGTTCATAATGTTTGCGAGTACATTTAAAGTACTCACTGGCTTGTCCCTGGCTATTGTCTTGGCCAGATTGCTTGCTTGGAGAGGAGCGTTGCGATGACAGCCTCGGAACCTAAGCAGCGGTGATAGCAGCCTCGCAAAGATAGGAGTTAACCTGGTCAGCTGTTCCTGTGGGAAATGGAGTCCCATAGACTGTGGTGAACCACAAACCGCTTCCGCCATCGACCCCTATAAACCAGTTGTTGTACTCACATGCCAGAATGGTCTTGTACCTCATATTTTGTACTTTTGCTTGGAATTTCTATATCAAGTTCGTGCCTCATCAGCTAACTATAATCCTGGGGCTGGTGATCACAACGGCAACTTTCTGGAAATTAATACCCGGAAAACCGGTCGCGACAATATCTAGTATTGGAACGTATGGGAGAAGTAGCCTACAAGTTGGAATTTCCCGAAGGGTTGTCCGGAGTTCATGATGTGTTCCACGTTTCCTAGTTGAAGAAGTGCCACGCGGAGATGGTTGACATACCTTTGTGAGACACAGTGCCATTGGAAGAAATTCAGTTGGATAACAATTTGACCTATGAGGAGAAACCAGTTAAGATTCTCGAGTTTGCCAGCCGAGTCACTCGCAGCAAGGTTATCAAGTTTTGTAAAGTTCAGTGGAGCCACCACACGGAGGACGAAGCCACCTGGGAGCGAGAGGAAGATTTGCTCAAGGACCACCCTCACCTATTTTCTAGCCAACCCGAATCTCGAGGGCGAGATTCATCGTAGGTTTGTAACATCCCAAATTTTCAATTTGGAATGTTATACATTAGATCATCATTGCATATCATATTTTATTTGCTTTGGTTTCGATCCTAGAAAATCCTAAGCAACTCAAGGACCCATGGAGAGAGTTGGGGACTTCGTTATTTTCATATTTGAGTTTATCTCAAATTTTAAGAATAGGATCATTTGATTTTATTTATTTTATCATCAATTATTTCTATTACGAAAAATATGAGAGAGGGAATAAAATGACTTTCCCAAAATAAAGAAATATTGAGGATTTAATAAGAAAATCAAATAAGATTTATTTCAGAGTTTTTTGTTATTTTTATTTAAATTTAGGAAAATATGCGTTTTTCAAAATTGCATTTAGGCCCCAAATAAATGTTCACTTTGTCCGGCTTGATTTTAGAAGTCCGGGAAAATTTATTTCGGGATTTTTGGAGTCCGTTTAGTATTTCTTTTTTATTTTTCTTCTAAGTGTAATTATTTAAAAAAACGAACCGACCTACGGGCCGTGTCCGACTAGGACTCCGGCCCGCGGTGGCTTTATAAGCCGGGGGAAGCCAGCCCGAAGGCCCAGCCCCCCCAAACCCTAGCACGCGAGCCGCCCCGCCCCCCCCCACCCCCCCTCCCCCGCCGCCGCCGCCGCACGCCGACCCGCCGGACGCCGCTGCCGTGACCCGCCACCTAAGGTGCGCCTCGCCTCATAATCCGTGCCGTCGGTTTTTTTCAAAAAACGATCAGTTTTCTTCGGTCTCATCGGTTTTTTTTAGTTTCGGTTTTTTTATTAGATCGGTTTTATTTGTGGATTAGGTTAAATAGCGAGCGTTCGCTCGTTCGTTCGTTTTAACGAACGTGTTCATCGTTTAGATCTGGATAACGAACGTTCGTTCGTTAATCCGTTCGTCATTTTTCTTTTTCTCGGATTTTCCGCGGTTATTTTCTGATCGCGATTTCTGATCCAATTTTTGTTTTAGTATAACTTTTCGCTCGTTTATCGGAATCAGGCGATTCAAGTGCCTGGAGTTTCGTCTCGAAACCCTCTATCCGTTTAACCAACTTAAACTAGTTTTTGCTTCTGCAAAATTTGACTTAGGTCCAGATTAGTAGAATGAAGTTGTTTTCTTTCGCCGTTTGACTTTCGTTGCTTCGTTCGATTTGATTCTTTTTGCAAACCAGAGTTCTTAAGTTGAACTTTCTGGTTAGATCTCTTATTTGAGTTTTACTTATGCATTAGATGAGTACTTATTGTATGCTTGTTTGTTTGTCTACGATAGTATACTCGGAGTGCGCCGCCTGTTACTTCGAATCTCTAGGTTTCGCGGATCATCAGCAAGGCAAGTAACACTTTGATCATACCTTTTTTTACTAACCAGTTTTATTGCATTAGATCAATCCTCAACCTTTGCATGATTAGGATCTAATTAAATTGTGGGATGGGAAGTAGATGAGCTAGTACCTATTACCTGTTTATTATCAAACCTTTGGGAGTTACTTCTACGTTTGCTTATGCCATGCTATGCTAGTAGACGTGGATTGGGTGAGTGATATCCATGACAGATGTGAGTTTGTTAATTTAATGGTTTATCTAAGGTGGCAACTTAAACACACATCTGGGTGGATTGAGGTACCTGGGTATTCCAGGATTGCCTGTTGTTTTCTTTATGGACCGCCACCCAGGCTCAAAAGGATCATGAGATTATTCAAACTAGAAACTTCCGTGTGCAGCCACAAGCCATTATTGGCTCTGGCATAGTTGATTAAGTCGTGCGAACTCTTACAGGGTAGACTAGCAGATGTAGGGGAAAGTAGGTGTACCGGTCTATCCATCGTAAGGTGCTAGCGCTTCTGAAAGACTATGTCTCGGTCATCCGTTTCTCAAACACCATGTAGTGCGAGAAATCCAACGGAGGCGATCGAGTCTTTTGGGGAAAAGTGCGCAAACCTCTGCAGAGTGTACAAACTAATCATGGTTAGCCGTGTCCCCGGTTATGGACGTTTTGAGTATTTAGTACTTGGATATCATGTGAATCTCATCATATTACTACTAAATTAATATTGTTGGGTTTTAATGATGATTACTTTAATTGGGATTGAGAATGCTGTCAACCATTCTCAATGTTTAACAACCACCATGATAGTTAAATAAAATTTATTCCTTTGCAGTAGGGAAAAATTGGCTTTACGCAAAACTATAACCATAGAGCTTTCCACTAGCCATATATGCATGTAGTATAGCTTTGATATTTCATTACTCTCTATGTGTTACATTGCCAGCATATTCCATGTGCTGACCCGTTTCGGGTTGCAACGTTTCATGTTGCAGACTTTTCAGACGACGAGTAAGGTGCCTTTTAGGTCGTGGTTCTATACTCAGTGATGCTGTTGAAGTTGATGGACTCGCTTATCTTCCAAGCCTTCCGCTGTTATCGTTATTAGATGGCCTTAAGCCATATTTATTGTAATAAGTTCTCTTTGAGACATTCGATGTAATAAGTGTGTGGTTGCTACTCTATTATAAATCCTTCAATGTACTGTGTGGTGTCAGCATTACTGATCCAGGGATGACACCTGAGCACAGAGGTCAGACTGTTTGAGGTCTGGTCGCTACAATCTCAGATCTAGACACAAGGTGATGCGACCTCTCTCACTCCCTCTGCCATTTGAAGCGGCGCGCCGGTGGAGGGCTAGCATACTCCAATATTAGGTTGGCTCTATGTGATGTGGCAACTTCATATTCTAACCGTATGCTAGCTATACTACTATGGTACTCACACTCCAAGAAGTAACTCGAAAACCATTCATAAATTGAGTCTATGACATGCATTTGCAAATGTACAATTCATTACATACAACAAGTCATCAACACACAACGACAACGAGGATACATGTTGAATTATATATTATTTCCAACAAAACATTCTAGTAAATACTGAAGTTTCCATCACACAACAAATAACAAGCAATGAAATGAACTTCTACTCAACCAATCCTCGGCATTGGACACGCTTGCTTTGAAGCATAGGTGCTCTGGGAAGGGCCAGCTATTGTCAATATCGAGAGCAATGCACGACTGATCATCCAGGCTGAAGCGGAATATATCAAAACCAGGGTAGGGAACCACCGCAATGTCCGAGCTATAGATACAATTGCTTCTCATAAATGGTAGTAACATTGTGTCAACAGCAGCTAGATCGCCATTCACCATCATTGGATAGTTTTTTCCAAGGAAGAGCGAGTTTTCTCCAAGACTATCAATACTGAACCAGGGAGAAGGTGTTGGCGCTAGCACACTAGTGTCCATCCCGAATACCCTGCAATGGGTGTTGGAATAGGTCGGGAGAGGGCGACCATGGGAGACAACACCTGCTACCTCAGTAGTAACAATCACAATGCACTGTATACAGAGAAGAAGAGGTGATCCATCGGAATTAGTTGCCAGGCGCCACTGAGTATATAAGTTCTGCTCGTCCTCATGCTCGTGATCATCACCATCGTCATCTCCCCCTTGGTTATAAAAATTTTCAAGTATAGGTGGTGGAATGTTCACAGGACCTTGGAAACACAAGAAGAAGGTTAATTAGTAAAGGGAAACTTGCTAAGACGCATGCATGTGGATGAAACAATTACAATTATGATGGAAGATAAACGTACCGAAAATACGAGGATCCCATGCAAAAACAGTGCCACGAGTGATGGCAGCAAACACAAGATCCTCGTATTCAATTGCATCACAGTACTCATCCGTGTACAGAAACTGATTTCTGAGCAATATCCATGGATGAACCATGGAATCAGTAAGGACGGCAATAAGCTTGTCGAAGATAGCAACAACTTCATAGTTCTTGTAATCCCAAGAGAGGTTGGGAACTCGACAACTTGCTATCTTCCGTAGACGACAACCACCATGATCGTATATGAACATACGTAGATCATCTGTGTGCTCAACCTCAGGGCACTCTGCCATTTTTGGAAGTGGAATCCACTGACGAGTGTACACATTCACAAGTTCGCTTACGACGAGCTTGAGCAAGAGCAATTGCGGCAAGATGATGCAACGCTCCTTGAGGAAGATCATCTTCGGACGGCTGTGAGAGCAGCATGCTACCAGCAAGCTTTGCGCCTCTACCATAGCCGCAAGGTTCATGCCCGAAGCTTTGAGGAAGGCGACCTTGTTCTTCGGCGCGTTCAGTAGGCCAAGAATTCCAACAATTTGACGCCAAAGTGGGAAAGCCCTTATCGGGTAATAGGAGTCACCAGGCCTGGCGCAGTCTGCCTAGAGACCGAAGATGGTATTCCAGTGAGCAACTCTTGGAACATCGAACATCTTCGCAAGTTTTACCCATAAGGCGCGGTTGCCGGGCCCCCCGGCAAGCCACCCTTTTGTACAAGCCTTGCCGACAAGGCATGTAACCCTTTGTACGAAGCCAAGCGCACACCCTGATCATAAATAAATGAAGCGCTGGTGCCCTAAGTTATTGCATGCATGCTAGGTTGAGTCTCTCCTCGGTTAGGGTTGATAGTGCTTTGCGGCAACTAAGCCCTAGCCTAGAGGTCGAGTGTGCGTCTTTCTGTCCTCTTTGGTGCGCAGGGCACGTGAACACTTCTGCTGAGCCACTTAGAAGAAAGAGAACAAACCGGCGCTCCAGCCCCGGCAAGCCAAGACTGCCGGGAGCTGAAGACACAAGGATCATACCATGGCAAGCCAAGGTCGCCGGGGGCTGCGGATTCAGATAAGTCTTTCATCCCTTGTTATGCATTTCCGTATGGAACTGGGAAATGTGAAGCCTCGTTTAAATTCTTAAAACACAATGCTCCCCTTTTCCTGTACCCAAGAGCTATCCCCTGGGTCGGAACTTGGTCGTAGTCACAGCGGCAAGGAAATGAATGAGGGGCCTAACTCTACTTCGCCCCTGCCTCCGCCAAGAGCGTGATAATGGTCGACTGAAGTGGGGGGATGGCAAGGCCTGTTGCCGGGCGACAATGTTTATCTTAAAAATAACAAGGATTCGTTCCTTGCCATTGGCCTTGCTCACGCACAAAGAACCCGGCAAGCACCCTTTTTCATTAAAAACGTCCCATACAGGTACAGTTCGTACAGAATAAAAAACATGAGCAAGGGGATTATAAGTTTTAAATCTAACAAGTGCCCGCAGGCTTACAAACTAAAAAAAGATAAGATGCCCATAATCCCTTTCTTGTCCCTCTCCTCAGGAGATGGAACAAGGTAGTAGGAGGGCGAAAGGAGCGCCTAGGCGAGGTGCGAGAAGCAGAAGGCGCCAAGAGAGCATCCCGGTGCTGGAGCTGGAAGATGAGGCAGCGGCCTGATGATACACAACGAAGGCGTCGGTGCCCTTGTACTCCGACTTGACGGCTGCCGCCCGCCTTCTTCGCCTTCTCCGGCCCTCCTACGCCAGCCACCCAAGGGGCGATGGAGAACACGCCGATGGAGATCTTGACGAGGAACGCCCTCGGCAGGGCGCGTGGCCGAGGGAGGTGCGACGCGGTCCGTCGGAGTCGGGGTCGGCACCCTGCCGCTCGACGCCCTCGTCCTTGTTGTTGCTGTCCTCCTCGTCACTCCCACTCGAGGAAGAATCTCCATCGTCGGAGGAGCTCTCCACGCAACACTTTAGACGAGTTACAAGATCTCCGAAGACCTTGACGGAGAGCAGGCCATCCTCCATTAAATTGAAGTATAGGACGAGCCCCGCCGTCAAGCTATGGATGCGAGCGAACGTCTTCCATCCGCGACAAAGGTACATGACGTGAGGAGCGTGGAAGTCGACGTCGACCAGCGTGCCGCCATTCCCGCATCCCCTCATGTGCAACCTGAGGGTCTGGGGTGGATCGAGCTCCATCTCCCGAGCGAATGGGGTAGGGAGACGGAGGCGGTGACACAGTGGCCGGCGCAGCCTGATGAAGAACTCGCGGGGCTGGTCTCCGACTTGGCCCTCCACCGGGGGAGGCATCGCTAGCGGCGGCGAAGCTGGAGCGCCGCCCCGTCCCCCTCTTCCTCGAGCGCCATGGCGACCTCGGCCTCGCCCCTCCCCCTTCCTCTCGTGGCTGGCTCCGCCGCCACGAGTTCTTGGGAAGGAGGGACGCGCTGTCGAGCAGCAACCCTCACCGCCACTGTGGAAGGGCCGACGTCTCCTCTCACCAAGGCAGACGGAAGAAAGGAGCCAAAGTGAATGGGGATGGATGATGAAAGGATGTGGGACCGCCCCGCTCGGCCAATTCGGCCATCGAGGGCGCAGGGAATCGAGACCGACCCACTGCCCCAATCAGCGACGTCCTGGTTTCCCGCCTCCACCTCCTGCCACCTGCATGGGGGACACGTGGCGAGCGAGAAGAATTGAGGGGATGGGTGAGGCGACCGTCCCCCACCCCGTGGTCGTGGGGCACGAACGCCTTGAAGGCCGCGACCCAAGTCCACCCGAGTAAATGGTTCTCGCCTCCCTCTTTTTTGGGAAGGTGCGAGCCGCCTCTTTACCATGATGTGACACATGCGTGCGGAATCCGCCCCACGCATGACCCCCATGTCACACACAACCCTCCACGTCACGTGTTCAACGTGGGTTATGGGGAAGCGCATCGGACGAAAAGTTGCTGCAGTAAAAATCCCGCCCCAACTGCCCGCGCACCGTTCTGGGCCTGGCCCAACAGTGCGTCGCGCTTATGTGTGGCCCAGGGCCGGGGGCTCCGGTCAGTGTACAAAAGTAGGGGCTCTCCTTTTGACCCCCTTTACTTGTGCACGGGCAGTCAGAGCCGCGCGCCGCGGCCGCACATAGCGGAGCAGAGGAGGGAAGCCGGGGGAACCAAAGCGCAAGGCAAACAAGGCAACGCCAAGACTATGAACACAAAGAGCAAGAGGGGGAGGTGCCCCCCCCAGCAAGACTCTTGCCGGGGTGGACCCCGCGGCCCCGGCAAGAGCCTTGCCGGGGCAACTTGCCCAACGCCAGTAGAGCGAGCCACCCTTGAGCCGAATGGGTTCCAAACACCGTCAACAACTACATTGGAACCAAGGATCGGGAGGCACCTCCATGGTGGCATGCAGATCTTTGCCAAGATCCTAAACACACACGATCAGATGAGGATCAGAAGACAACGACCCTCGGCAGGATCCTAGCCGAGGAGATCCATAAGACCCCCGGCAAGCGCCTTGCCGGGGACGACTGCAGCACCACGGCAAGACCCTTGCCTAGGGCATCAGCAGGGCCCAGCCAGGCCCGCACTAGCCGAGACTCCACCGCCGTCCCCAAGCAGCTGCTAGCTCAACCAGCTGGGCATGGACCTGCGTGGCACGAGCGGCCTCTACACCTACTCAGCAAGCACCTACGTGGTGGAATGCAGATCTTCGTGAAGGCTCCACCACCGTGCCACCTCAGCAGCCTGCCTGCCTACATGGCACCGCACGCTTCGCCGGCCCGGGCGTGTGTCGATGCAAGGCGGGGTGGCGACGGATGGGATGGGCCTCGTTCCCGTCCCCGATAAAGCTAACGGACACCTAAGTAGCGCATTTAATGCGCTTTGTCCTGTAACGCCAGGCGATAAGCTCGCGCGCTGTACACCTTTCCACCTCCTGTGTGCCATTGTGGCAACCCCTTTGCCATAAAAGGAGGCCCGAGGCGACCAGGAGAGGGATTCGGCTCTTTTGGGAAAATTACACCCCGTAGCTAGCTCAAGAACACAAGAACGCTCAATACATCCACCAAAGCAGGACTAGGGTATTATGCATCCTCGTGGCCCGAACCTGGGTAAACGATCCATGTGCTTCCTGTCAGACCTGCTCTTCTCACAACCCCGCACCCGCCAACCATAGAAGGGATTCCAGTGATACCATTGGTGTCGTTGCCCACAAACATCATTGGCGCGCCAGGTAGGGGCGCAGTCGTGAGAATCTAATCTAGCAGTTAGCCTAGCGGTTCTTCATCGCCATGGCTCCCAAGAAGAAGACGATCACAACGATCAGCTCGTTGGGAGCCGAACGGCCCGTGCCAGTGCGGACAAGCAGCAGGCCGGTCGCGGACAGAACCCGTGCCGTGGCCCGCGAGCACCAGCATTGCTCCGGCAGTCAGAGCCTGGCGAGCGATGTCGTTCGTGTGCCAGACGACGGGCTGCGCTTCGCCAAATCCAAAGACGGGGTTGGGCACCCTGCAGGCAGCGCGGGGCCCTCCAGGGGTGTCACTGTGCCCCCTACGGGTGGTGCAGCAACCTCCAGGAGGCCCACGCCGGCGCCCGCAACGCACTCTTCCCAAGGTGCGCGCGACGAGCAGCGCCACCACGCTGGAGACCCCGGACGCCGCCGTGGGAAGAGTCTTGTGCATCATCTACGGGATGAATGAGGCCAGCATGCCCGCCGAAGTGCTGGCGAAAATGGCACGCAGCCGCTGGACCTTGATAGAGCTCCTTCTAACGTGGTTAGAAGTCGAAGCGCGGCATGGTCCAGGCAGTTCTCGCCGCGACCCACGCCAGCAGAAGCTTTGGCGCGCTCGTAGCTACTCCTCGACTTCCCTCCTGCTGCGGAAAAGCTCGATGAGTGGAGGGCCACCATGTGGAGCCTTGTCGGCGTCGCCAACCAAGATGAGCCACGGCCAGCGGGGCCCTTAGGCCGGCGCTCTGTCGAACCACCGCATGCCAGCGGTGGAAAGGCCGGAGGTGCTGCGACCACGGTGCACTCTCCTCCTCCTCGCCAGCAACCGCGGGTGTCGATCCGTCATGATGACGCTTGTGATAATATATCCGTAGCGTTGTCCGACCCACGGACCCACCACGACCAGCGCCAAGTCCTTCGGGAGCGAGCCCATGAAGACGCTCGAGCCACCATCAAGCGCCAGCGTGATACATGCCACCAGTCAGATATGCAGGCGGGGCCTGCTATGGACCACCCAACACCGGGAGGATCCGACAGCCTACCTTTACGAGGTGGATTCCCCGGGCTTTACCCGTGAGCTGCGGCAGTTCTAGTGGCCATCCCACCGTACATTCAAGCCCGACGTCGGCGAGAAGTACAACGGCAAGACCCACCTGTTGGAATTCCTCGGCATCTACACCATCGCGATGCAAGCCGCTGGGGCTCGCGACGACAAGGTGCTTGCCAATTACTTCCCGTTGGCCCTGAAACCCAATGTCATGTCTTGGTTGATGCACTTGCTGGCGGATTCCATTTCTTCTTGGTCAGATATGTGTCATGAGTTTGTTGGTTCCTTCACCGGAGGCCACCATCCTCCTTGCGCCCACACCCTAGGGCGCGCCCCCCTTCCTCGTGGCCCCCCTGGACCTCCTCCGACGCCAACTCCAACTCTATATATTTGCTTTCGGAGAGAAAAAAATAGAGGAGAAGAAATCATCACATTTTACGATACATAGCCGACACCAAGCCATAAAACCTCTCGGGAGGGCTGATCTAGAGTCCGTTCCGGGCTCCGGAGAGGGGGATTCGTTGCCGTCGTCATCATCAACCATCCTCCATCACCAATTTCATGATGCTCACCGCCGTGCGTGAGTAATTCCATCATAGGCTTGCTAGACGGTGTTGGGTTGAATGAGATTTATCATGTAATCGAGTTAGTTTTGTTAGGGTTTGATCCCTAGTATCCACTATGTTCTGAGATTGATGTTGCTATGACTTTGCTATGCTTAATGCTTGTCACTAGGGCCCGAGTGCCATGATTTCAGATCTGAACCTATTATGTTTTCATGAATATATGTGAGTTCTTGATCCTACCTTGCAAGTCTATAGTCACCTATTATGTGTTATGATCCGACAACCCCGAAGTGACAATAATCAGGATACTTCTCGGTGATGAACATAGGTTGAGGAGTTCATGTATTGACTATGTGCTAATGCTTTGTTCTGGTTCTCTATTAAAAGGAGGCCTTAATAACCCTTAGTTTCCATTAGGACCCCACTGCCACGGGAGGGTAGGACAAAAGATGTCATGCAAGTTCTTTTCCATAAGCACGTTTGACTATATTCGGAATACATGCCTACATTACATTGATGAATTGGAGCTAGTTCTGTGTCACCCTATGTTATGACAGTTACATGATGAACCGCATTCGGCATAATTATCCATCACTGATCTGGTGCCTACGAGCTTTCCATATACTGGTTCTCGCTTACTTTCCTGTTGCTACTATTACAGTCACTACAAAATACCAAAAATATTTACTATTGCTCATACTACTCTTTTGTTACCATTACCACCACTATTATATTACTTTGCTACTAAACACTTTGCTGCAGATATTAAGTTTCCAGGTGTGGTTGAATTGACAACTCATCTGCTAATACTTGAGAATATTCTTTGGCTCCCCTTGTGTCGAATCAACAAATTTGGGTTGAATACTCTACCCTCGAAAACTATTGCGGTCCCCTATACTTGTGGGTTATCATGACCTTTTTCTGGCGCCGTTGCCGGGGAGCATAGCTCTATTCTTTGAGTCACTTGGGATTTATATCTACTGGACACTATGAAGAACTTTAAAGACGCTAATACAAAAATTTATCCCTCAACTACGAGGGGAGGTAAGGAACTGCCATCTAGCTCTGCAGTTGATTCTCCTTCTGTTATGAGTAAGCTTGCGACACCTAAACCCGCTTCTGCTATTCACTCCGATATGTCGCATGTTATTGATGATGCCACTTCTGCTATGCATGATACTTATGATGAAACTGCTGCTATGCCTGATACTACTGTGCCCCTTAGTGAATTTCTTGATGAACACATTGCTATGGCTAGAGAAAAAGAAATTATTGAATCTGATTATAATCATCAAAGTGATGATGAAGATATGTCTATTATTCCTGAGGGCTATGTTTTTTATATGGAATCTTCTGCCGCTATTTTAGCTTGCAAAGATAGATATGAGCTCAAGAGGTTATTAGCTAAATGGAACAAAGAATCACTTAGAGATAAAATGAAACCCGACCCTGCTTTTGCTACTTCACCTATCTGTGTTCCTGATAAGGATTATGAATTCTCCGTTGATCCAGATATAATTACTTTGGTTGAATCTGATCCTTTCCATGGCTATGAATCTAAAACTGTTGTGGCACATCTTACTAAATTAAATGATATAGCCACCCTGTTTACTAATGATGAGAGATCTCGCTACTTTTATATACTTAAGATATTTCCGTTCTCATTAAAGGGTGATGCTAAGATTTGCTTTAATTCTCTTGATCCTGGTTGTGTGCGTAGTCCCCAGGATATGATTTATTACTTCTCTGCTAAATATTTCCCTGCTCATAAGAAACAAGCTGCTTTAAAGGGAATATACAACTTTGTGCAAATTAAAGAAGAGAGTCTCCCACAAGCTTTGGGGAGGCTTCTCAAGTTACTTAATGCTTTGCCTGATCATCCTCTTAAGAAACCTGAAATACTTGATATCTTTCGTAATGGACTAACCGATGCTTCCAGAGATTACCAAATAGTTGTGCTGGTTCTCTTTTCAGGGAAAGAACACCGGATGAAGCTGAAATTCTATTGAATAATATGTTGACAAATGAAAATAATTGGGCACCTCCTGAGCCAGCTCCAGCTCCAATTACCGAGCCTATTCCTAAACCAACTCCGAAGAAGATAGGTGTTATATTTCTCAGTCCCGAAGATATGCAAGAAGTAAAGAAATCTATGAAAGAAAAAGGTATTAAAGCTGAAGATTTTAAGAATTTACCTCCTATTGGAGAAATAAATGGTCTTAATATACCGCCTGTTGAAGAATCATATGATCTTAATCCTTTATTTATTGAAGAACCTCCCGATCCTGATATCCCGACACAGGTAGTAAAGGTAAATTCTCTCTATAGATATGATAAAGCTGAAGGCCCTCCTACTAAAATTAGTAGTCCGTGCTTGGATGAGTTGGATAACTTTATGTTTAAGCAAGATGACTTTAATGCTTATTTTGGTAGACAATTAAAACCGAATGCTTATATGATTAGACGCTTGGGTGATTATATGGCTAATATTAAAGGTGAACTTAAACTTGTTAGCAAACATGCTTCTATGGTTACCACTCAAGTAGAAAAAGTACTTAAAGCTCAAAAAGAAGTACTTGATGAAATGAATAGTAAGAAAAATGATTATGCTGTTAGAGTGGCAACTAGAACTGGTAGAATGACTCAGGAACCTTTGTATCCTGAAGGCCACCTGAGGGAGTCCTGGATTAGGGGGTGTTCGGATAGCCGGACTATACCTTCACCCGGACTCCAGGACTATGAAGATACAAGATTGAAGACTTCGTCCCGTGTCCGGAAGGATCTTTTCTTGGCGTGGAAGGCAAGCTAGGCATGCGGATATTCAAGATCTCCTACCATTGTAACCGACTCTGTGTAACCCTAACCCTATCCGGTGTCTATATAAACCGGAGGGTTGTAGTCCGTAGGACAAGAAACAACCATCATCATACACAATCATACCATAGGCTAGCTTCTAGGGTTTAGCCTCCTCTGATCTCGTGGTAGATCTACTCTTGTACTACCCATATCATCAATATTAATCTAGCAGGAGTAGGGTTTTACCTCCATCGAGAGGGCCCGAACCTGGGTAAAATAAAGTGTCCCTTGTCTCCTGTTACCATCCGACCTTGACGCATAGTTCGGGACCCCCTACCCGAGATCCGCCGGTTTTGACACCGACATTGGTGCTTTCATTGAGAGTTCCTCTGTGTGTCGCTTTTAGGCCCGATGGCTCCTTTGATCATCAGCAACGATGAGGTCCAGGGTGAGACTTTCCTCCCCGGACAAATCTTCGTCTTCGGCGGCTTCGCCCTGCGGGCCAATTCGCTTGGTCGTCTGGAGCAGATCGAAAGCTACGCCCCTGGCCATCAAGTCAGGTTTGGAAGCTTAAACTACACGACAGATATCCGCGGAGACTTGATCTTTGACGGGTTCGAGCCACAGCCAAGCGCGCCGCACTACCTCGAGGGGCATGATATAGCTCTGCCTCCGAATAGTGCCCTGGAGGCCGCACACGCACCGGCCCCGATCCTCGACTCGGAGCCTACTGCATTCTTGGAGGATGAACGGTTGGACGTCACCTCGGGGGCTGCGATCTTGAAGGCGATCGACCCGAGCACCAATCCCGTACTCCGCACGGCCCATGACTCCAAGGAGCCGGATTCTTCTCCGAACTCCGGGACTCCCGTGCCCCTGCCGATCGAATCCGATTGGGCGCCTATAATGGAGTTCACCGCCGCGGACATCTTTCAGCACTCACCTTTCGGTGACATCCTGAATTCTCTCAAGTCTCTCTCTCTATCAGGATAGCCCAGGCCGGACTATGGTCTGCGAGGTTGGGATTCGGACGACGAAGAAATTCAAAGCCCGCCCACCACCCACTTAATAGCCACTGTCGATGATTTAACTGACATACTTGACTACGGCTCCGAAGACTTTGATGGTATGGACGACGAAGGAGGAGACGAACAAGAGCCAGCACCTGTAGGGCGCTGGATCGCCACCTTGTCATATGACATATATATGGTGGACGCTCCAAAGGATGGAGATGGCAATGGAACAGTGGAGGATGACACCTCGAAAAAACAGCCAAAACGCCGGCGTCAACGGCGCCGCTCTAAATCCCGCCACAGCAGAAATGGTGATTCCGGCACGGGAGATAATACTACCCCGGATAGCGCCGAAGAACACCAAATCCAGCAAGATTCGGCGCAGGAAGATGGAGAAGCCAGCCCTTATGAGAGAGCGGCAGAGCGAGAGGTTGAGGATGATAACTACATGCCTCCCTCCGAAGACGAGGCAAGCCTCGACGACGACGAATTCGTCGTACCATCAGACCCCGCCGAACAAGAGCGTTTTAAACGCAGGCTTCTAGCCACGATGAATAGCCTAAAGAAAAAGCAGCAACGGCTTAGAGCTGATCAAGATTTGCTAGCTGACAGATGGACTGAAGTCCTTGCGGCCGAAGAGTATGAACTCGAGCACCCCTCCAAAAATTATCCTAAGCGCAGGCCGCTACCCCGATCAGAGGAGGAAGCGCCTATATCACCAGCGCACGACATGGCAGACCGGCCACCTCACGGCCGCGACAGAGAGGCTTGTCGAACCTCCACTCAAGCCATGCCCCAACGCCGCTCAACCAAGGCACGGGAAAATGCGCCAGACCTGCGAGATGTACTGGAGGATAAAGCAAGGCAAACAAGATCGATCTATGGATCGCGCAGACACCCGACGACACGTGATGATCTTCACTCCAGACACAATAAATCCAGCTGGGCCGAACACAACAGGCATAGCTCTTCCGAGCTGCGTCGTGACATAGCCCAGTATAGGGGCGCCGCACACCCACTATGCTTCACAGATGAAGTAATGGATCATAAAATCCGAGAGGGTTTCAAACCCGTCAACATCGAGTCGTACGATGGTACGACAGATCCGGCAGTATGGATTGAGGATTATCTCCTTCACATCCACATGGCATGTGGCGACGATCTACACGCCATCAAATATCTACCCCTTAAGCTCAAAGGACCAGCCCGGCACTGGCTTAACAGCCTACCAGCAGACTCAATAGGTTCTTGGGAAGACCTGGAAAGCCCCATTCCTCGACAACTTCCAGGGGACCCATGTGCAGCCACCGGACGCCGACGACCTAAGCCACATAATTCAGCAGCCAAAAGAATCGGCCAGGCAATTCTGGACACGGTTCCTAACAAAGAAAAATCAGATAGTCGATTGTCCGGACACAGAGGCCCTAGCATCCTTCAAACATAACATCTGTGACGAGTGGCTTGCCCGGCACCTGGGACAGGAAAAGCCGAAATGTATGGAAGCCCTCACGACACCCATGACCCGCTTTTGCGCGGGCGAAGATAGCTGGCTAGCTCGCAGCAACAACTTATCAAAGAACCCTGGTAGTTCGGATACCAAGGACAAAAGTGGCAGGACACGTCGAAATAAGCAAAAGCGTCGGGTTAGCAGCGATAGCAATGAGGATACGGCAGTAAATGCCGGATTCAGAGGCTATAAATCCGGTCAGCGGAAAAAGCCATTCAAAAATAATACCCAGGGCCCGTCCAGTTTGGACCGGATACTCGACCGCTCGTGCCAGATTCATGGCACCGCCGAAAGGCCAGCCAATCACACCAACAGGGATTGTTGGGTGTTCAAGCAGGCAGGCAAGTTAAGAGCCGAACACAAAGACAAGGGGCTGCATAGCGACGATGAGGAGGAGCCCAGGCCGCCGAACAACAATGGACAGAAGGGGTTTCCCCCACAAGTGCAGACGGTAAACATGATATACACGACCCACATTCCCAAGAGGGAGCGGAAGCGTGCGCTACGGGACGTATACGCGATGGAGCCAGTCGCCCCAAAGTTCAACCCATGGTCCTCCTTCCCGATCACTTTTGATCGAAGGGACCACCCCACTAGCCTCCGTCACGGCGGTTTTGCCGCATTGGTACTTGACCCAATCATTGATGGATTTCATCTCACAAGAGTCCTCGTGGACGGCGGCAGTAGCCTGAACCTGCTTTATCAGGATACAGTGCGGAAAATGGGCATAGATCCATCAAGGATCAAGCCCACAAGGGCGACCTTTAAAGGCGTCATACCAGGTGTAGAGGCCAATTGCACAGGCTCGGTAACACTTGATGTGGTCTTCGGATCTCCGGATAACTTCCGAAGCGAAGAGTTAATCTTCGATATAGTCTCGTTCCGCAGTGGCTATCACGCCCTGCTCGGAGGAACCGCATTCGCTAAATTCAATGCGGTACCGCACTACGCATATCTCAAGCTCAAGATGCCAGGCCCTCGAGGAGTAATTACGGTCAACGGAAACACAGAATGCTCCATCTGTACGGAGGAGCACACGGTCGCCCTCGCAGCGGAAGTACAAAGCAGCCTTTCAAGGCAACTCTCCAGTGCGGCCGTTAAAAAGCCGGACAATTCAAAGCGCACCCGAAGTAACCTGCAACAAGACCGCCTGTCATGTTCGGAGCAAGCGTAGCAATACGGCCCCAACCCCAGCCATCGCAACATAGCGGAGCTAGTACCTCGAGTACACAATTACGCCCTTGAAATTCCATGGGCATAGGGGGAGGGGCACATTAACGGCATGCTTACAATACAGCGTCAAACGTACTAGGTGCTGCCAGATTCTTTTTTTTACTTTTAGGACTCCACACTCTGGATAACCTGTTCGGCTTTGCTGCCGCATAGACGATGCAAGACACAGGAAAGCAGACAAAGCTACGCCGCATTACGGAACTCTCAGGTGGTCTCTATTTCGAGTGATATATCTGTTTCTAAATTCCATGGCCTGCGCCTGGTCAGGACATGTTAAATAGTCTAGTATCTTTTTTGCTTATCGCACTACTTGTATTGTTCGGCTTTGATAAATAGCCTTTCTATAAACAATGCATAGATTTTCGCTTATTTTTTGCGTTGTCCTCTTTTAATATATATGTTCATTCAAAAAACATGATCGCAACCGTACACCATGGTACGGCAAAACACGCCAGGGGCTTCATTACCCTTCTATCTGGTGTGAGAAGTCCATACACTTTCACAAGTGCGGCACCCCGAACTTATAGCACTATATGCATCGGCTCCGAGTCATGATTTTGGTCACATGTTGGGTTTGCCCGGCTCCTATGTTTTGGTGCCTTACATTCCGCTATATCGGCTAAGGTAGCACTAGGAGAACCACTGCGATTGTGCCCCAGTTCAGGTGGGTTAAGCGCCTCAGTGGAGAAAGCTAAAACAGACTGTCATGATAAGGCGTGAGACCGGTCGCTGTTCGAGAGGTTTTTCGAGTCCTTAAAGACTTATGCCGCTTCGAGCGAGGAGCTGGCTATGTCCGGCCAAAGGCGTGGATAGCGCCCCGAATTCGGCCTTCCGAACTAGGGGCTTCGCCGAAATTTAAAATTATAACGTTCTATGGCTAAGTGAGACTGTTCAAGCATTATATTCCAATTGCCTGGTTCGTTGCGCTGAGCGCCTCCCTCGAAGGACCCAACTATGGGAAAAAGAGCCCTCAGGTCTATCCCGAACACCCCAGCACTAGTGGCATCGGGGCAGAAGCCGACGACTGGCCATCTCTCATTTTTTGATAAACGGCCGCACAGAAAGTAATATTTTAAATTCAATAAGCATTGCTTAGCGCATATGAACAAGTTTTTAGCGCACAGGATACAAACGAGCGAGTTCATTCAAATACTACATCTTTAGTACATTCATCCGCGACAAGGCGGGCTCCGGCAAGCACTTCCTTGTAGTAGTTCTCGGGCTTGCGATGCTCCTTCCCCGGCGGCGGCCCGTCCTTCACCAGCTTCTCTCCGTCCAGCTTACCCCAGTGTACCCTTACACGGGCAAGGGCCCTCCGGGCACCTTCAATGCATGCGGAGCGCTTGATGACCTCAAGCCGTGGACAGGCCTCTACCAGCCGCCGCACTAGCCCGAAATAGCTCCCAGGCAGGGCCTCTCCAGGCCACAGCCGAACTAGTAAGACCTTCATGGCCTGTTCGGCCGCCTTGTGGAGCTCGACCAGCTGTTTCAGCTGATCGCTCAGAGGCACAGGGTGTCCAGCCTCAGAATACCGAGACCAGAACACACTCTCTGCCGAGCTGCTCTCTTCAGCTCGGTAGAACGCGGCGGCATCGGATACGCTACGGGGAAGATCGACGAACGCCCCTGGAGAACTCCGGCTTCAGGTAAGTGACAGGTAGATTACTTTTATATTCCTACTTTGCATTAAGAATGCCTTACCCGTTGCTATCTTTTTCACCTCCTCCAACTCTTGGAGGGCCTTTTGGGCTTCGGCCTTGGCACTCTTGGCGGTCTCCAGGGCCGACGCGAGCTCGGATGCTCACGCTTTCGACTCAAGCTCCAAACTCTCATGTTTTTTCATGAGAGCTTGCAGCTCTTGGTGCACCTCGCCGACCTGAACCCCAAGCCTTTCTCGCTCGGCACGCTCCTTGGCCATTTTCTTTCCGGCTTCATCCAGCGCCTGCTTCAGGGTTGCCACCTCGGTTGTGGCCCCTACAATAAGCAGTACAATCCTGTTATTTCTTTCTGCAATCAAGCCTCTCTATAGGCACCTTTTTTTCCTTTCTTTTAAAGGGTATTTCTTACCTTCTTTCTCCTCGAGCTGCCGTTTGGCAAGGCCGAGCTCTTGCTCGGTCCACCCGAGGTCCTTTTTAAGGACATCCACCTGCGCAGTCAGTGCGGCGGTGGACAGCAGCGAAGCCTGCATAGGCATATTTGACCTTTTGTTGTTAGACTCCTGCGAATATTACTAGATCCTCTATTCGGCTTTCCTTTCCGAACACCGAACAGAGCATCAGGGGCTACTGTCTATGCGGTAAATAATTTGACATATTTTTACTTACCTCGAAGCCTGTTAGAAGGCTAGCGCAAGCTTCAGTCAGTGCGCTTTTGGCGGACTGAACCCTTTGGATCACCGTACTCATAACACTACGGTGCTCCTCATCGATGGTGGCGCCCTTAAGCACCTCCAGCAGGTTGTCCGGCGCCTCCGGTTGGACGGAGGCCGCCGGCTCAGACGGCTTACTCCTCTTGGAAGGAGTTCGCCCACCGCGGACCAGGACTGTCGAGTCCGGCGCGGTGTCCGGCACAAAGCCGGACTTGGAGCCCTGGGGGGTTTCATCCCCTTTACTCCTGGGGTCCACAGGATTGCCTTGCGGCTCCTCCAGGACCATCTCCTCCTGCCCTGGAGCTTGGCGCAACGCCACTTCGGCGTCGTCCGCCCTGCAGGGGGAGATAGCGGGCGGAACAGAGTTCACGTCCGATGAATCCAGGGAGCCTCTTGACGAATCGTCGAGTTCGGCCCGGGGCGGGCTGCATAAATTATGAGCGATATTAGGGAAAGCCGCGCATTAAAAGAATATCATGAGTCACTCTGGTATATGAATACTTACGATTTCGCCGGACGCTTGGTTCTGTCCGTCCACTCCTCTCCTCCCTCTTCGGCGTCGTGGGAGTAGTCCGGCGGAGGGGTCTTCCTTTTCCTCGACCCCTCGGCCTCTCCCGTTGGGGTGGCGTTCTTCTTTGCTCCCCTCGCTGCGGGGGGAGAGCTTTCTTGTTCCTCCTCCTCGTTTTCACGAGAGGAGAGCGACGCGGACTCGTTAGATGACGAGTCCGACACCACCATGTTGCGGGAACTTTTTCGAGTCCCGCTGGTTTTCTTCTTCTTGGCCTTCTTCTCCGGCACCACATAAGGTGCCGGAGCCATCAGCTTCACCAAGAGAGCTGGGGCTGGGTCTTCGGGCAAAGGAGCTGGACAGTTAATTAGTCCGGATATAGCCAGCCAAGCCTGTCAAAGGTAAAGGGAGTTTAGATCCCACATAGAGTTAATCTATGAAGAAGAGCTTAACAAACCTGTCAAAGGTATAGATAGCTCACCTCGCTGGCATTATGCTGCGAGCTGTATCCGCGGTCCTCGGAAGCGGATGTGGGGGACTCGGCGCCTTTGGTCAGCACCTTCCAGACGTCTTCATACATCGTGTCGAAGAGCCTACTAAGGGTTTGGTGCTGCGCCGGGTCGAATTCCCACAAATTAAAATCCCGTTTTTGGCACGGGAGGATCCGGCGAACGAGCATGACCTGGATCACATTGATCAACCGGATTGGCTTGTTCACCAGGGACTGGATGCACGTTTGCAACCCAGTCACCTCTTCCTCGTTGCCCCACGACAGGCCCGTCTCTTTCCAGGACATGAGCCGCGTGGGGGGTCCGGATCTAAACTCAGGGGCTGCGACCCATTTTGGATCGCGTGGCTCGGTGATGTAAAACCACCCGGCCTGCCACCCCTTTAGGGACTCCACACAGGAGCCATCGAACCAGAGGACGTTGGCCATATTGCCAACCATAGCGCCTCCGCACTCCGCCTGGGTGCCGGACACCACCTTGGGCTTGACGTTGAAGGTCTTGAGCCAGAGGCCGAAGTGGGGGCGGACGCGGAGAAAGGCCTCACACATGACGATAAACGCCGAGATGTTGAGGACAAAGTTCGGGGCCAGATCGTGGAAATCCAGGCCGTAGTAGAACATGAGCCCCCGGACGAATGGGTGAACTGGAAAGCCCAGTCCGCGGAGGAAGTGGGGAAGAAAAACTACCCTCTCATGGGGCCCTTGGGTAGGAAGAAGTGCCCCTTCTCAGGAAGCCGATGCGGGATCTCCTTGGATAAGTATCCGACTTTCCTTAGCTTTTTTACTTGGGCCTCCGTAATGGAGGAGCCCATCCACTTGCCTCCCGCTCCGGACATTGTTGGAGAAGGTTGAGGAAGGAAGAGCGGACTTGGGCGCTGGAGCTTGAGTGCGCGAGAGATGGATTGGCAAAGGAGGAAGAAGGCGTAGATAAAAAGGTGGATCCTTATCCCCTTATATGGGCCGATGCGGTTATGCGTCCCCACCTACCTAATAAAACTCGCTTGCCTCCCAAGCGCCATGGTAAATGGCGCGGTTGGGTTACCCACGCCCGTATTGATGAGAATCCCGTTAAAAGGGGCACACGATCTCTGCTTTGACAAGACGTGCCAAGGAAACCGCCTCGCTAGACACGCTGAGGTGGAACAATGAAAACAATTTACATAAAGAGCTTGGCCGCAGTGTTATGACGCACTGCGGAATATGTCAGCAGATTTGATTTGTGTTAATATTATTCTCTATATGGCAATATGTGGAAACTTATTTTGCAGAACCGGACACTATTTTTGGTGTTTGTAATCTTCTTGAAGAACTTGGAGGAGGAACCCGCCTTGCAATGCCGAAGACAATCTGCGGGCCGGACTCGTCGTCATTGAAGCCTGGTTCAGGGGCTACTGAGGGAGTCCTGGATTAGGGGGTGTTCGGATAGCCGGACTATACCTTCAGCCGGACTCCAGGACTATGAAGATACAAGATTGAAGACTTCGTCCTGTGTCCGGAAGGATCTTTTCTTGGCGTGGAAGGCAAGCTAGGCGTGCGGATATTCAAGATATCCTACCATTGTAACTGACTCTGTGTAACCCTAACCCTGTCCTATGTCTATATAAACCGGAGGGTTGTAGTCCGTAGGACAATGATACAACCATCATCATACACAATCATACCATAGGCTAGCTTCTAGGGTTTAGCCTCCTTTGATCTCGTGGTAGATCTACTCTTGTACTACCCATATCATCAATATTAATCTAGCAGGAGTAGGGTTTTACCTCCATCGAGAGGGCCCGAACCTGGGTAAAATAAAGTGTCCCTTGTCTCCTGTTACCATCCGACCTTGACGCACAGTTCGGGACCCCCTACCCGAGATCCGCCGGTTTTGACACCGACACCACCCTAAGAGAATCGAGCAAGACTCTCGGAGAAATAATATTGATGTTCCTAGTTCTTCTAAACAGAAGAAAAAGTAAAATGATAGAACTGTGCAAACTTCTAGTGAACCTATTGGTGAACCACCTGATAATCCAAATGATATATCTATGTCTGATGCTGAAACACAATCTGGTAATGAACATGAACCTAGTGAAAATGTTAATGATTATGTTCATGATGATGCTCAACATAGTAATGATAATGATGTAGAAGTTGAACCTGCTGTTGATCTTGATAACCCACAATCAAAGAATCAACATTATGATAAGAGAGACTTCGTTGCTAGAAAACATGGTAAAGAACGAGAACCTTGGGTTCAAAAACCCATGCCTTTTCCTCCGAAACCATCCAAGAAAAAGGATGATGAGGATTTTGAGCGCTTTGCTGAAATGATTAGACCCATCTTTTTGCGTATGCGTTTGACTGATGTGCTCAAAACTAACCCTTATGCTAAATATATGAAGGATATCATTACAAATAAAAGAAAGATACCGGAAGCTGAAATTTCCACCATGCTTGCTAATTATACTTTTAAGGGTGGAATACCAAAGAAACTCGGAGATCCAGGAGTACCTACTATACCATGCTCAATTAAAAGAAATTATATTAAAACTGCTTTATGTGATCTTGGAGCCGGTGTTAGTGTGATGCCTCTCTCTTTATATCGTAGACTTGACTTGAATAAGTTGACACTTACTGAAATATCTTTGCAAATGGCTGATAAATCAACTGCTATACCTGTCGGTATTTGTCAGGATGTGCCTGTTGTGGTTGCAAACGTTACTATTTTAATGGACTTTGTTATTCTTGATATTCCCGAGGATGATAGTATGTCTATCATTCTTGGAAGACCTTTTCTTAATACTACAGGGGCTCTTATTGATTGCAACAAAGCCAATGTCACTTTTCATGTTAATGGTAATGAGCATACGGTACACTTTCCGAGAAAACAACCTCAAGTTCATAGTATCAACTCTATTGGAAAAATTCCATCGATTATATTTGGAGGTTTTGAATTTCCTCTTCCTACTGTCAAAAAGAGATATGATATACTTATTATTGGGGATGTGCATATCCCTGTTGAGGTAACATAGTGTTATTCGAAATCTCTCCGGTTTCATGATTATCGGAATGAGTTTGTTGAGGTAACATATGATATACTTTTTTTCCGTCTGTTTCCTGATTTATCCGTGCAATATAAAAATATCCTGAAATAGAAGTCCAAACAATGCCATGCCAATTTAATATGATTTTTTGGGGAATATTTGAGGATTTATAGTGCAAAAATCACCGCGGGGGGAGCTGCCACCTGGTCACAAGGGTGGAGGGCGCGCCCTACCCCCCTGGGCGCCCCCTGCCTCGTGGGGCCGCGGTGGCCCTCCTCCACTTATCCATGCACCCATCTTCTTCCTCTGCCTCACACAAACCCGAAAAACCAACTCAAGCACGAGTTCCAGCCACTTTTGCTGTGATTTTCGTTCTCCTTGCTCAAAGCACCTCTCGCAAAACTACTCGGGGAGATTGTTCCTTGGTATGTGACTGCTCCATTGGTCCAATTAGTTTTTGTTCTAGTGCTTTATTTATTGCAAATTTGTGTTGCATAGGTGACAATGTTCTTGAGCTTGCATGTCAAATTTATATGGTTCCAAGTAGTTCTAATGCTTGATATAGGCTCTAGGCACTTGTAGGAGTAGTTACCTTCAATTTTATTGAAGTTGGTTCACTTTTGTTTGAAGTTACTAAAAATTTCAGATCATTTTAGAAAACAATGAAGAGACTTTTGACGGGCTCATCGAGCCGAAGCTCAAAACAGAAACAAAATGAAGAAGCACGGAGGCCCAAATATAATATGCCTCGTACCACGGAGATCTGGCCGTGTGAATGGCCTTCTGATAATTTCTTGACACAGGCCGGGATTTATGAGGATTTCTATTCATTGATTGAGAATGACGGACTCACCGACTTCGTCCGCGATCAACATCCACACTATCTCTTACTCACAACACTTTTTTGCAAAACTTCTACTTTTTCCCTAAGGAATCACCTCCTTCAGTAGAGTTTCATTTATATGACGTTGTGAAGAAAATGGCATTGTCTGAATTTTGCGCAGTCTGCAACATACCCCCTGAGGGTACTTTATAGGAACCACCTCGTAAAGAGGTGGAAGCATTTATTAACATTATCTCTGTGGGAGAAACTAGGAAGGTTTCTGATGCAAGAATCACTAGCATACATTTTCCTGTTTTACGCTACTTTGCCATATTTGCTAGTCATTGCTTGATTAGTCGTGGGAACTGTGGAAACCTTAGTGTTCCTGATATTATTATTTTGTTCCATGGTTTATACCGCGATAACACCATTAGTATGGGCGGAATTATTGCTAGACGGTTAAGTCTGAACCGTACTAAGGGCCCCATCTTTGGAGGCATTTATGCTTCACGCCTAGCTGCACATTTTAACATCCCCTTTAGGCTTCATGAGAAAGAAGAAAAATTGTTGCCTAGTGCTTATTTAGATTACAAGAGTATGCTAGCGCATGATTTTATTGTTAAGTGTCGGGAAGGGGAGCTCAAATATAAATTATTCTTTCATAAACATCATCCTGAAACTATTACCTTGCCTGCTGCTTGTTTAATTTTGAAAGACCTTAAATCGTTATGTGGGCTGCCGTTCAAGCTTACCGGAATCCTGCACCAGCCCCGGAACCGGAACCACAAGATGAGCCTCCACGACTATATGTTTATTCTTGGGATCCGGAGATGGCTGTCAGCCAGTGGCAGTCAGAGTCCTCTTCATCACAGTACGACTCTAGTTATTCTTTGTCGCAGTACGATCCCAGCTACACCTACGGGTATCAGCCAGGCTACACTGGCAATAGACCAACTTAGGCCAAAAGCCTAAGCTTGGGGGAGTACGTATTTCTCACCGACATTACATTTATGTTCACACACACTCATTGCTAGATGTCGGTATTCATACTCTTTCACTGTAATATCCATGCTAGTTTATTTTCTTTTTCCTGCTTTCTTCATGTGTGTTTGTTAAACCTTAACAAAAACCAAAAAAAATTAGTAGTAGTTTACTTTTCTGTTGTAGTAGTAATAAGTAAAAAGAAAACCCAAAAATATTTCCCGTTCTTCTTTTGCTCATTGGGAGATTTCCGATGTAAATAGTTTTATTTCTTTTCTTTTCTTTGGGGTTGATAGGAGAAGACCATGATTGAATTGTTGAAGTGACTCTTATATGCATTATTGTTGAATTAACCCAGAACCCATATTGCCTTGTCTTCTCTTGTTTGTTGAATGCTCGCAGATTCCAGCTTAGTCCAATGCACATGCACTCTTATTATTATTCACATCGTTTGGTCGTGCAAGTGAAAGGCAATTATTATTCACATCGTTCGGTCGTGCAAGTGAAAAGCTGGTATGAACTCGACCTCTTTTGTTTTTGTAAATATGATGAGTCCATCGTTCTTGATTCAGCTTATTATGAATAAGCATGTTTGCAATGACAATTAGAGATCATAGTTACTTGTGCCATGCTTGATTAACTATGAGTTATAATGGTTTACCTTGCATGCCAACATGCTATTGAAATGGTTATGATGTCGTATGATGGGGTGGTATCCTCCTTTGAATGATTTAAGTGACTTGACTTGGCACATGTTCACGCATGTAGTTGAAACAAAATCAACATAGCCTTCACGATATTTATGTTCATGGTGGATTATATCCTACTCATGCTTGCATCCAATGTTTATTAATTTTAATGTATGTACATGGCTGTTGTCGCTCTCTAGTTGGTCGCTTCCCATCCTTTTGCTAGCCTTCACTTGTACTAAGCGGGAATACTGCTTGTGCATCCAATCCCTTAAACCCCAAAGTTATTCCAGATGAGTCCACTATACCTTCCTATATGCGGTATCTACCTGCCGTTCCAAGTAAATTTTTATGTGCCAAACTCTAAACCTTCAAATAAACATTCTGTTTTGTATGCTCGAATAGCTCATGTATCAACCAAGGCTGCCCTTATCTTCCATGTTAGGCGTGTTATTCTCAAGAGGAGTGGACTCCGCTCCTCACTCACGAGAAAATGGCTGGTTGCCGGGATGCCCAGTCCCATGCTTTATGCAAACTAAATCAAAATCTAATTGCAAACGAAACTCCCCCTAGGACCTGATGTATGTTGGAGGCACTCGTTGTTTCGAGCAAGCCATGGATTGATGCTTGTTGGTGGAGGGGGAGTATAAACTTTACCATTCTGTTTGGGAACCGCCTATAATGTGTGTGACATGGAACATATCGCCATCTCTTAGTTGTTATGTTTACAATGAAAGTATACCGCTGAAAATATAGTTCATCTCTATTTCAAAACCGAGCTCTGGCACCTCTACAAATCTCTGCTTCCCTCTGCGAAGGGCCTATCCATTTACTTTTAAGTTGAGTCATCACCCTCTTATTAAAAAGCACTACCTAGAGAGCACAACTGTCATTTGCATTCATCATTGTTAATTTATATTGGGTATGACTATGATTGGATCTCTTTTACCATGAATTACAATGTCTAGTCTGTCCTTGATCTTTAAAGGTGCTCTGCATTTATGTTTTGCGGCCTCTGAAAGGGCTAGCGAGATACAATTTTGTTATATCATATTATGATTGTTTTGAGAAAGTTTTGTCATCCGAGATTTATTATTATGACTCGCTAGTGGATTATGCTATTGATATGAGTGATTGTGAGACCTGGGAATTATTGCAAATTTGGTTAGTTATAATCTTTGCTGAAAACCTGAATGCTGGCTTTACATATTTACAACAACAAGAGCAAACAGAGTTTGTAAAAGTTTTTCTTTCTTTCTTTTAGTTTGTCAACTGAATTGCTTGAGGACAAGCAAGGGTTTAAGCTTGGGGGAGTTGATACGTCTCCGACGTATCTACTTTTCCAAACACTTTTGCCCTTGTTTTGGACTCTAACTTGTATGATTTGAATGGAACTAACCCGGACTGACGCTGTTTTCAGCAGAATTGCCATGATGTCGTTTTATGTGCAGAAAACAAAAGTTCTCGGAATGACCTGAAACTCCACAGGATGTCTTATAAAAAATAATAAAAAATCCTCGCCAAAGATAAAGACCAGGGGGCCCACACCCTGTCCACAAGGGTGGGGGGTGGCCCCCCCTAGGGCATGCCCCTACCTCGTGGGCTCCCTAGACCTCCTCCGACGCCAACTCTAACTCTATATATTTGCTTTCGGAGAGAAAAAATACAGGAGAAGAAATCATCGCGTTTTACGATACGGAGCCGCCGCCAAGCCGTAAAACCTCTCGGGAGGGCTGATCTGGAGTCCGTTCAGGGCTCCGGAGAGTGAGATTCATCGCCGTCGTCATCATAAACCATCCTCCATCACCAATTTCTTGATGCTCGCCATCGTGCGTGAGTAATTCCATCGTTGGCTTGCTGGACGGTGATGGGTTGGGTGAGATTTATCATGTAATCGAGTTAGTTTTATTAGGGTTTGATCCCTAGTATCCACTATGTTCTGAGATTGATGTTGCTATGACTTTGCTATGCTTAATGCTTGTCACTAGGGCCCGAGTGCCATGATTTCAGATCGGAACCTATTATGTTTTCATGAATATATGTGAGTTCTTGATCCTATCTTGCAAGTCTATAGTCACCTATTATGTGTTATGATCCGACAACCCCCAAGTGACAATAATCGGGATACTTCTCGGTGATGACCATAGTTTGAGGAGTTCATGTATTCACTATGTGCTAATGCTTTCTTCCGGTTCTCTATTAAAAGGAGGCCTTAATATCCGTTAGTTTCCATTAGGACCCCGCTGTCACGGGAGGGTAGGACAAAACATGTCATGCAAGTTCTTTTCCATAAGCACGTATGACTATATTCGGAATACATGCCTACATTACATTGATGAATTGGAGCTAGTTCTGTGTCACCCTATGTTATGACGGTTACATGATGAACCACATCCGGCATAATTATCCACCACTGATCCGGTGCCTACGAGCTTTCCATATACTGGTTCTCGCTTATTTACTTTCCCGCTGCTACTGTTACAATCACTACAGAATACCAAAAATATTTACTATTGCTCGTACTACTCTATTGTTACCGTTACCACCACTATCATATTACTTTGATACTAAACACTTTGTTGTAGATATTAAGTTTCCAGGTGTGGTTGAATTGACAACTCAGCTGCTAATACTTGAGAATATTCTTTGGCTCCCCTTGTGTCGAATCAACAAATTTGGGTTGAATACTCTACCCTCGAAAACTGTTGCGATCCCCTATACTTGTGGGTTATCAGGGGCTAGGGTTACACATAGTCGGTTACAAGGGAGGAGATCTTCATATCCGTAAGGCCAAGCTTGCCTTCCACGCCAAGGAGAGTCCCATCCGGACACGAGACGAAGTCTTCAATTTTGTATCTTCATAGTCCAATAGTCCGGCCAAAGGATATAGTCTGGCTGTCCGGATACCCCCTAATCCAGGACTCCCTCAGCCGTCAAGCCCTGGCCGTAGAGACAGCCACTCCCATGGCATAAGAAATTCCTTTGGTCCTTGCCGTCGAGCCCCAGGCTCCGGCATGGGCACAACATACCGTTTAATTCCTCCAAACAGGGGAGCTTCCTGAGGAGCAGGAAGAAGCGGAGAAAGTAGCCCGTCGGTCTGCTATGTATCAGTTTGTCGATGACGTCCTCTACAGACAGTAGGAGACCGAACGGTGTGTAATTCAAGTGCATTCCCCGGGAGGAAGGACTGGAGCTGTTGGTGAAGCGTGTCAGTTCCATTCGAAGAAGCATCATCAACCAGCTCAAGCCCTTCAGATAATTCCTCTCTCCTGGCCATTCTCAGTCTGGGGGTCGACATACTGGGCCCTTTCCCCCGCGCTATCGGGGGCTTTGAGTACTTGTACATTGCGATCGACAAGTTCGCAAAGTGGTCGGAGGTGGAAGCAGTGAGGAAGGTGACAGCACAGTCAGCCGTAAAGTTCTTCAAGGGGCTAGTGTGTCATTTTGGTGTGCTAAGCAGAGTCATCACCGACAACGGCATGCAGTTCACGAGCCACACCTTCATGCAATACATCCAAGACCTTGGCAGCAAGGTCTGTTTCGCTTCCGTGGCACACCCACGGAGCAACGGCCAGGCAGAGAGGGCAAATGGTGAAGTGTTGCATGTCCGGAGGACAAAGACTTTTGACAGGCTGCACACAAGAGCGGAAGGCGCTGGATTGATGAGTTGCCGGCGGTTCTTTGGTCGATCAGGACGATGCCAAATCGAGCCACCGGCCAGACACCCTTTGCCCTGGTATACAGGGCTGAAGCTGTTCTCCCTGCGGAACTCATATACGGGTCACCTCGAGTGCTCGCTTACGACGAGCTTGAGCAAGAGCATTTGTGGCAAGATGACGCAATGCTCCTTGAGGAAGATCGTCTTCGGGCAGCTGTGAGAGCAGCATGCTACCAGCAAGCTTTGCGTCGCTACCATAGCCGCAAGGTTCATGCCCAAAGCTTTGAGGAAGGCGACCTTGTTCTTCGGTGCGTTCAGTCGGCCAAGAATTCCAACAAGTTGACGCCGAAGTGGGAAGGCCCTTATCGGGTAATACGAGTCACCAGGCCTAGCGCAGTCCGCCTAGAGACCGATGATGGTATTCCAGTGAGCAACACCTGGAACATCAAACATCTTTGCCTGTTTTACCCATAAGGCGCGGTTGCCAGCCCCCCGGCAAGCCACCCTTTTGTACAAGCCTTGCCGACAAGGCATGTAACCCTTTGTACAAAGCCAGGCGCAGACCCTGAGCATAAATAAATGAAGCGCTGGCACCCTAAGTTATAGCATGCATGCTAGGTTGAGTCTCTCCCTCGGTTAGGGTTGATAGTGCTTAGCGGCGACTAACCCCTAGCCTAGAGGTCGAGTGTGCGTCTTTCTGTCCTCTTTAGTTCGCAGGGCACGTGAACACTTCTGCTGAGCTACTTAGAAGAAAGAGAATGAAGCGGCGCTCCGGCCCCGGCAAGCCAAGACTGCCGGGAGCTAAAGACACAAGGATCCAACCACTGCGAGCTAAGGTTGCCGGGGGATGCGGATTCAGATAAGACTTTCATCCCCTGTTATGCATTTCCGTATGGAATTGGGAAATGTGAAGCCTCATTTAAATTCCTGAACCATCATGCTCCCCTTTTCCTATACCCAAGAGCTATCCCCTGGGTCGGAACTTGGCCGTAGTCGTGGTTGAGGGAGTCCTGGATTAGGGGGTCCTCGGACAGCCGGACTATATACTTTGGCCGGACTGTTGGACTATGAGGATACAAGATTGAAGACTTCGTCCCGTGTCCGGGTGGGACTCTCCTTTGCGTGGAAGGCAAGCTTGGCAATTCGGATGTGAAGATCTACTCCCTTGTAACCGACTCTGTGTAACCCTAGCCCCCTTCGGTGTCTATATAAACCAAAGGGTTTTAGTCCGTAGGACAACAATCATAATCATAGGCTAGCTTATAGGGTTTAGCCTCTACGATCTCGTGGTAGATCAACTCCTGTAATACTCATATCATCAAGATCAATCAAGCAGGAAGTAGGGTATTACCTCCATCGAGAGGGCCCGAACCTGGGTAAACATTGTGTCCCCTGCCTCCTATTACCATTAGCCTTAGACGCACAGTTCGAGACCCCCTACCCGAGATCCGCCGGTTTTGACACCGACATTGGTGCTTTCATTGAGAGTTCCACTGTACCGTCACGATAAGGCATGATGGCTCGTCTTGTTGTCAAGGACAACATTACCTCTGGGGGAGCCCTGGCTGTAGGCCAAACTCTCTGATTAATTAGGCGGCTTCGTCATGACAGCTCGGTCGGCCGTCGCACCGGCGATGACTTCTTGGGTGATAAAAAACAACCACCATGTTGGCTAGGAATTTACCGAGAAGATGGATCCAATGGAGCTCTCTTCTTTGAACGAGCTCTTGGAATGCATCGCCGCCCTGGGAGTCGCTATGGACTACGATCAGATCAGGCTTAAACCCGACCAAAGGGAGATTAACTCTCCGCCGGTTACTCATCAGATAGCGGTGGTGGAGGAGCAATGTAGCGATTCTTCCTCTATTTTGAGGACAAACTATGTCCGGATTCCCGAGCTCTCCGAGATGGATACCCGTCTATGGGAGGACATGGCCCAAGCTTCAAACCTAGAATCGGACAGCGGGCCAGAACTATTGGGCAACATCCCGGAGTCCGAACTGCCAAGCTCGGAAACTCCTCTGCCCTGGGTCTCAGATCAGGTCAGGGTTTGGACCTAAATCTACCCACCCACCTAGACATAAGTGATCTTTCTCACATTAGACAAGAGCCCCAAGAAACAGTACATCACTATTCGGCCAAATTCCTTCTTGTAATGAGCAAGGTCAAGGACTGTCGTGAGGAAGACGCAATTTCATTCTTTTGCAAAAATTGCACGGACAAGGGAATCCTCAACGCCGTAAGTCGCTGTGACATAGCACGCTTCGCTGACTTGGCGGCCATAGTAAAGAAATATTGTGCGATGGAAAGCGCCTGGAAAACCCAAACAAAATTCTGGGAACCTCCAGCTCTCACTAAACCCCCCGTCCGAAATAAAAGGGTGTACTCTCGTAAGCGACCTGATCCAATTACAAAGAAACCAAAGCCCACTAAAGGGCATGGAACCGTATTGGAGGGATGGCTCAATGGGCCATGCAAAATTCACAGTACACCGAATACCATGCCAACACACAGCCTTAGAGCATGTTGGATACTCTAGCAGGAGGCCAAGAGCGGCGAGGATCTCCTCATCAAAAATACAACAGAGCACCATCCCGGGGAAAATAACAATACAATTTTGATAGTCTTCAAGACTTTCTCCTCAAATAATAGGTGCAAGCGAGCACTCCGCAGCCTCGCCGAAGTCTGCCATGTTGCAGCAATAAATTAATGGAACGATACGGCCATAACCTTCAATGCCAGTGACAAACCTCAATTCCGAACAGCCCGAGCACCAGCCGCTTTGGTCCTTAGTCCAATCATGGACGGCTTCCGGCTTACTAAAGTGTCATGGACTGTGGTAGCGGATTAAACCTCATCTATGAGGAGACTCTTAGCAAAATGGAAATAGACAAGAGCCCCATTGAGCAAAACAGCACGATCTTCAGAGGAATCATCCCTAGTCGGGAGGCATGATGTGCGGGAAAAATCACACTAGATGTGGTATTCGACACACGGAGAATTATATGTACGAAGCAATCACATTCCAAGTGGCCCCGTTCAGTAGCGGATACCACGCCCTTTTAGGGCGGGAGGCATTCACGATATTCCAAGCTATACCCCATTATGGGTACATGAAGCTCAAGATGCCCGGGCCCAATGGAATCATCACTCTAGCTAGTGATCCGGATATAGCACTCCGCGCCGAAAATAAAACCGCCGCACTGGCCCTCGAGGCGTTATCTGAAGCCCTCGCGGCCGAAGAACTAATTTCGCTGTGCTCCACAGTGGACAGGGACGACGTGATACTCGACAAAAGACCCAAGTCCACCTCTTTTAAACCAGCGGACGAAATAGTGAAATTCCAGGTCCACCCAACGGACCCAACAAAAACAGCATCCATCGGGGCACAGCTAAACCCCATAACAGACGCCGCACTGCGGGAGTTCTTGCGCGAGAATTGGGACATCTTCGCCTGGCATCCTTCAGACATGCCAGGAACCCCACGCGGGCTGGCTGAGCATAGCCTAAACATTCTAAAGGGATACAAGCCGGTCAAGAAGACTCTTCGGCATTTCTCAGAGCTTAAGCGACAAGCCATGGGAGAGGAGCTAGCCAAGTTACTCGAGGCCGGATTCATTAGAGAAATAAAACATCCGGTCTGGCTAGCAAACCTGGTAATGGTACCAAAGAAGGACAAATCCTGGCACCTATGTGTCGATTTCAAGGACCTTAACAAGGCCTGCCCCAAGGATCCCTTCCCCCTCCCCTGCATCGATCAAATTATCCACGCTACCGCAGGACACGACTCATTGTGTTTCCTCGATGCATACTCCGTATACCATCAAATCAACATGTCGGAGTCCGATCAAGCCGCAACGGCATTCATCACTCCAAACAGCCCCTTCTGTTTTAACGCCATGCCCTTCGGGCTCAAAAACGCTGGTGCAACCTATCAATGCATGATTCAGACATGCCTGGAAACACAAATCGGCAAAACAGTGGAGGCATACGTAGACGATGTGGTAATTAAAACCAGACACGTCGAATCTTTAATAGACGATTTGAGGCTTACATTCGACAATCTCCGATCATATGACATCAAGCTCAATCCGGAAAAATGCATTTTCGGCGTGCCCGCCGGAAAGCTCTTGGGCTTCATCATTTCCAATAGAGTAATTGAAGCAAATCCGACTAAGATCCGAGCTCTGTCACAGTTGGCTATCCCAACAGACCTCAAGCAAATCCAGAAAATAACTGGATGTGTGGCTGACTTAAGCCGCTTTATCTCCCGATTAGGAGAAAAGGCACTACCTCTTTATCGCCTTCTTCGACGCACCGAACACTTCAAGTGGACGGATGCGGCCACAGCCGGATTGGAAGAAATAAAAGCCCTCTTGGCTAGCAACCCAATCTTGGCCGCGTCGAATATCGGCGAACCAATGCTGTAATATATAGCGGCAACACACCAGGTTGTAAGCGAAGTGCTCGTCGTCGAACGAGAGACGGACGGACATAAGTTCCTGCTTCAAAAGCCGGCATACAACGTATCCACTGTCCTCACTCCATGCAAATCATGGTACCCACATTATCAAAAGATAGCATACGCGGTCTTTATGGCATCCCAGAAACTATGACACTACTTTCAAGACTATTCAATTATGGTGGCCTCTGAAGTACCACTCAACGACATAATAAATAGCCGCGATGCAACGGGCCGGATTGCTAAATGGGCTATTGAGCTCCTCCCGTTCGACATAACATACAAACCACAGCGAGCCATTAAGTCGCAAGTAGTGGCTAATTTCGTTGGTGAATGAACAGAGGCCGAACTCCCTAAAGAGTACGGTGCGTACTCCAATTGGATCATGCACTTTGATGGCTCTAAGATGCTGGCTGGTTTGGGAGCAGGTGTCGTCCTGACATCCCCCACCGGATATTCAGTCCAATACGTAATCCAAATATTATACACAGACTCCAACAATGTAGCAGAATATGTGGCCCTATTGCATGGTCTCCGGATGGCAGTCTCCATGGGCATTCAACGCCTAGAGGTGCGTGGGGATTCGAACCTCGCAATATCTCAAATAAATGGAGACTTTCACGCCAAGGACCCAAAAATGGCTGCTTACCGTAATGCCGTCCTCAAAATGTCAGCTCGGTTTGAGGGGCTCGAATTCCACCATGAGGTCCGAGAAAACAATCAAGCGGCGGATATCCTCGCCCGCATTGGTGCTAAGCGCGACCCTGTCCCACCTAATATCTTCTTGGAAAGGCTGTTTAACCCATCTGTGGTGTGGGAAGGGGAGACCGGAAACAACAGTCCGGATCTGACCACAGCACCAGATCCCGAACACTCTGACGTAATCAGAGGCTCCGCCACCAAAATAACACCTTCGGCCCATGTGATTATGGCTGTCATTGCCCCGTGGACAGAACCCTTCTTCGCTTACCTAAATAGGCAAGAACTCCCTGAGGACCCAAATGAGGCACGTTGCATTGTGCGGCGGTCTAAAGCCTACAAGGTCCACGAGGGAGAGCCTTATAAGAAAAGCGCTATGGGAGTACTTCAAAGGTGCATCTCCGAATAGGAAGGACGGCAACTTTTGGTATAAATTCATGCTGGACTCGGCGGCCATCACGCCGCAGCTCGGGCCCTTGTAAGCAAGGCCTTCCGTACAGGTTTTACTGGCGACAGCCCGAGCAGACGCACAGGACCTCGTCCAACATTGCGTCGGGTGCCAGCTTTTTGCAAACCAAAGCCATATGCCACCTACCGCTCTCCAAACAATCACCGTCACATGGCCCTTTGGGGCCTGGGGGCTTGATATGGTCGGACTCCTTAAAGGAGGAAGCCATAAGAAAAAATACCTATTGGTCATGGTGGATAAATTCACCAAATGGATAGAAGCCAAACCAGTTAAAACGGCCAAGTCCGGACCAATGATAGACTTCATATCTGGGGTTGTACACCGTTACGGTGTCCCCCACAGCATCATCACCGATAACGGCTCGAACTTCACACCCGACGAGATAAAAATTTGGTGCGTCAACATGGGCATTAAGCTCGATTATGCCTCCGTCTATCACCCCCAAACAAACAGTCAAGTCGAACGAGCAAATGGTCTTATTATGAGCGACATTAAACCCAGATTAGTGCAATCCTTGAAGGAATCAGATACGCACTGGGTTGAGGAGCTCGACTCCGTACTATGGGGGCTGCGGACCACGCCCAATCGCACTACCGGATACATACCATATTTTATGGTGTACGGCGCAGACGCGGTATTGCCCTGCGACATCATTCATGACTCACCTCGAGTGCGCATGTACGAAGAGAAGGAAGCCGAGCTTGATCGGTAGGACAGTTTTGACACCCTGGAGGAGGAGCGTGACGTTGCAAAAGCCTGCTCCACATTCTATCAGCAACAAGCCCGATGGTATCAAAGCAGAGAAGTATGGGCCAAAACTTATAACATTGGCAAACTCGTTCTACGCCTACCAGAGAAGAAAAAGGACAAGCTCAAGCCCAAATGGGAAGGTCCCTTCATCATCGATAAAGTTCTCACCGGTGGAGCATACCGTCTGCGTGATGCATCGGACAATCGACTCGAGCCAAATCCATGGAACGCGGCCAGACTCCGATGGTTCTACGCCTAGCACCGGACTCCGTGCTCGTCTCCTTACATCCGCTTTTTTTTATATATCTGATGTCTTTCTTTCTATATTTCTTTCTTCCCTTTTTTATTCATGGCCTTAAAAGCATAAAATGTGTATTGGCTACACAATCCTGACGCGCCGTGAGTGCTCATTATAACTGGGGGCTTCTTATACAAATGCTTAATATAACTATATTCCGGGCTTTATGCCCCCTCCACATGTGTTGCTTTTCCACATGTACCTTCTCTTCACCATTATATGCATCGATATGACTTAAGTTTTGGCCAAGCTGGGTTGCCTGGCTCTTGTGTTTATGCCCTACGTTCCCGTTAATTCGGCTAGGGCATAAGGGGAGCACCTCGGCAATTGTTACTGCCGGGTCAGCCGGATGTGTACCTTAGACTCGGTGAAGCCGAAAGCTAGCGTTCTTAAGGGAATATTCGGTCGGCGAATAAAAGATGACTTTTACTTATTGCAATACATGCCCCCAGATGTTTATATCCTGTGTCTCTGTTCGCAGTTCGGACATGCACATTAATGCAAGCGTACCCAGGGAAAGGAACCCTTAACGGAACTATTCTCCCTGGAAGATGTTTTTTTACTATCCATGTAACAAAACATAGCTAGTTGGGTACTGGTCTGTTCAAGCACTTATGACCCCTATGCCTGGTTTCCACGCGTACCCCGGTTTTACATAACTGAGCGGGTATTCGGATACACTCCGGACTGTCGGGTCCGATGGTCGAAGCAAAAAGGTCTGCCATGACAAATGATTTACAATCTGGCTAGGGACAACATATGTCATTTGAAGTACACAGTCACTTAGTCTGACTAAATTCTTCGTCTATACCATCCAACAGGCTGTCAAGCCTTCAATCCTGTTGGGAATACTTTGCGGATAATTTTACATGGTCATATACCAGACTAACGGGGATCTCTTTCCCATCAAACCCTATAGGTCTGACCTCGGCCATGTGGTTCGGGTCAGCATTGGTATATTGCGGCTTCACCATGGCCCAGGCTTCCCTTCCACCTTGTCGGTAGGCTGATATATTCCATAATCGGAAGCGTCGCCGCCCTCCCTTGAGCATCTCTACGAGCTCCCCCATGCCTCCTGGCAGGGAGGCGGATGGCCACAAGGCCTGGGCATTGCCCTGCATCACTTGCTGAACTTGTTTGTGCAGTTGTGAGAGCTCTTGCAGAAGAACGCCTGCAGAGCCGGGCATCTCCGCTTCAGGACGACCCATCATCATACCTACAGATATAACTCTGTTAGCCGGTTTCTTCTCCGAACTCTATAAAAGTTTGTTCCAGTACTTACCAAAAATGCCGCGTCGAAGCCTCTTATTCTCCTTTACGGAGTCAGCAAGCTGGGCCCGAACATCTTTCAGTTCAACGCCTAGCCGGGTATTGGCATCTTGGAGATCGTTTTTCTCCCGCATAACCCAGTTGAGCACGCGTTTGCCAGCCTCTAGCTGTCATTGAGCATGTTGCTCATCCCCTCGCACGATCTTCGGATTCACTCCGGGATTATCTACAGAATCTATTGTTAGATTTGCATGCATGCCAAATACTAACTGGTACATGTCATTTCATTCTTTTCGATGAAGACAAGTATTACTAGGTGGGGCCTTCTTGGAATCCTCCATTACGGCAACTGTGGCCCGTAGTTGGGCTTTGCACTCCTCTAGCTCTTGAGACAACTAGGTATTCTTCTCTGTAAGAACCTATGCATATGATGATCCTTAAATCAGTTGTGCCAACTGTTTCAAGTCTCAGGGGCTACTGATATACATAATTATCAGATTTTCTTATCCGTATATCCTTTACGTACTGGTCCGTGGCTCTGGCAAGGCCATTTTGAGGAGCTCGGATGTACGTGTCTCTTGAGTTGAAGGCATCGAATGCCTCTTGCTGACAGAATTCTTGAGAAACTAGGGTCGCGGAGTACGGCCCGGCGACGCCTATGATTCATGGCGCTCTCCACTTCAGAATTTGTAGCGGACAGCCTATCTGCATCCTCTGTCGGAGGAACATCCGGTGTTGCCCCATGTTAGCATCTGCCCCTAAGTCCGGCGCTGGAGTCCGGCTGGTGGAGGCGTGGCCGGCAGGCTCTCCGGACACGGTCCGGCGAGCGTTTTTTCTGCCAGGGACCACAGACGTTATTATATTTGAAAGTCGACAACCACAGAGCAGGGTTGTTTCATACCTCTGCGACGGCATCTCAGTTTTGACCGCCTTCCTTTTCAGCCTACCCGGCTTCGGTGCCCTTTGTTGATGAGTCACCGTGGGTTTCGCATGGCGCCTCGAGGGCCTTCCCTGTAAGACGCGATACGTGTGTGGTGGGTGAAGTGCAATCAAGGGATCCTTCTCGGAAGTTGGAACTTTGGTTTTACTTACATGCGATGTAGGGAGCAGGCCAAGATAATCGACTATGATGGCTACCATGGCACCGTCGCAGCTTAACTGATAGAACGTCTTGTCAACAAGCTCCACAAATATGTCCGGATCTTCTTCGAGTCTGGTGTCGAGGGCCCGGTCAGGGTCCTCTGGCTGTGGGGACGGGCTGTGGACCTCCCTCACATCTTTTCGTAGTTCCTGCTATGAAGTAGCAAGGTAAATATTTATGATGAAGAATGCGGGAAGGTCTCGAGTAAAAGGTAGCAGCTCACCCAGTTTGAGGGGCTGTACATGGAGAATCTATCCCGTGGCTTAATGCGGATGAACTCCTCTTCCTCTCCTTTGTACAAATCGGACAATATTTTCGCTAGGGCAACGACGGAGTCCGGACCTTTATGACCGCAGCAGGTGGCATCGTCTTCTCCATTAATTGAAGCGACACATGGGTTTCCCCGATACTGAAGTGGCTGCACCCCCCGCATATACATATTGACATAACCTCGACTGTTGTCAGTCCTGATTTGGCCAACGTTTTTATCCTGCCCATCAGGTAAAGGACTTCTCTGTTATCTTCCTCCTGGGGGCTCCGAGGGCGACAGCTGTGGCGTTTCTTCAAAGGGGCATTATCAAACTCAGGAAGTCCCATCCGAATAGGGTCCGGAAGGGGAACTTCCTCCAAATAAAACCACTCCGAAGGCCAGTCTTCGGATGTCTTCTTCAGAGTACCGGATAGGTATCCAGTCCCAGCGATGCACCATATTTCAGCTCCGCCCACTTTATATATTAACCCCTCCTATGTGCGGGGTACGAGGCAGAAGAGCCTCTTCCATAGCTCGAAATGAGATTCACAGCTCAGAAACAGCTCGCAGAGGGCGACGTAGCCGGGGATGTGCAATAGGGAGGTGGGGGTAAAGTTATGCAGCTAGAGGCCATAGAACTCCAGGAGCCCACGGAGGAACGGATGAATTGGAAATCCGAGTCCCCTCAATAAGTAAGGCACCAGGCATACCCGCTCCCCCCTGGATGGGTTGGGAAAGCTCTCCGCTTCCTCCCCGCCATTATAAGTGGCTAGTCTGGCTCGGACGGGGACCATATATGCAGGAGGGAGAAACCCCTGGGTCTACAACTCTACTAATTGGATGTGGGGGACAACACACTTCTTCCAATTGCCTATCTTAGTGCTACGGGAGAGAGAGGAGGAGCTGCGATGGCCGGCCATGATGAGATGGACTTTTCTGGGCGCGTTCTGATGGATACTCGCTGTGGGAGGATGGTGTGATCTGGATCTGAGGATCCCCGTCTATTTAAATAGACGATTTACTTACATGATTAGGGTGGCAAATGTAAAAATGTCCCGACCTCTCGCATTTGCTCGACACGTAGAAGATAGCCATTATTAAAGCACAGAAGCTGAGGAGTGCAGCATTCAAGGGAGGCTGGACACTACTCGTTACGACAAGTACTCGGGATTTGGAGAAGAACCCGCCTTGCAATGCCGAAGACAATCTGCACGCCGGACTCATCGTCATTGAAGCTTGGTTCAGGGGCTACTGAGGGAGTCCTAGATTAGGGGGTCCTCGGACAGCCAGACTATATACTTTGGCCGGACTGTTGGACTATGAAGATACAAGATTGAAGATGTTGTCCCGTGTCCGAGTGGGACTCTCCTTTGCGTGGAAGCCCAGCTTGGCAATTCGGATGTGAAGATCTCCTCCCTTGTAACCGACTCTGTGTAACAATAGCCCCCTTCGGTGTCTATATAAACCGAAGGGTTTTAGTCCGTAGGAGAACAATCATAATCATAGGCTAGCTTCTAGGGTTTAGCCTCTACGATCTCATGGTAGATCAACTCTTGTAATACTCATATCATCAAGATCAATCAAGCAGGAAGTAGGGTATTACCTCCATCGAGAGGACCCAAACCTGGGTAAACATTGTGTCCCCCGCCTCCTATTACCATTAGCCTTAGACGCATAGTTTGGGACCCCCTACTCGAGATCCACCGGTTTTGACACCAACAGCGGTGGCAAGGAAATGAATAAGGGGCCTAACTCTACTTCGCCCCTGCCTCCGCCAAGAGCGTGATAATGGTCGACTGAAGTGGGGGGATGGCAAGGCCTATTGCCGAGCGACAATGTTTATCTTAGAAATAACATGGATTCGTTCCTTGGCATGGGCCTCACTCATGCACAAAGAACCCGACAAGCACCCTTTTTCATTAAAAACGTCCCAGACATGTACAGTTCGTACGGAATAGAAAACATGAGCAATGGGATTGTAAGTTTTAAATCTAACAGGTGCCCACAGGCTTACAAACTAAAAAAAATAAGATGCCCGTAATCCCTTTCTTGTCCCTCTCCTCAGGAGATGGAACAAGGTAGCAGGAGGGCAAAAGGAGCGCCTAGGCGAGGTGCGAGAAGCAGAAGGCGCCAAGAGAGCATCCCAGTGCCAGAGCTAGAAGATGAGGCAGCGGCCCGACGATACGCAACAAAGGCGTCGGTGCCCGTGTACTCCGACTTGACGGCCGCCGGCCGCCTTCTTCGCCTTCACCGGCCCTCCTACGCCAGCCACCCAAGGAGGTGATGGAGAATGCGCCGATGGAGATCTTGACGAGGAAGGCCCTTGGCAGGGCGCGTGGCCGAGAGAGGGGCGACGCGGTCAGTTGGAGTCGGGGTCAGCACCCCGCCGCTCGATGCCCTCGTCGTCGTTGTCGTTGTCCTCCTCGTCACTCCCGCTCGAGGAAGAATCTCCATCGTCGGAGGAGCTCTCCACATAGCACTTCAGACGAGTTCCAAGATCTCCGAAGACCTTGACAGAGAGCAGGCCATCCTCCATTTAATTGAAGTGGAGGACGAGCCCCGGTGTCAAGCCGTGGATGCGAGCGACATCTTCCATCCGCGAAAAAGGTACATGACGTGAGGAGCCGGGAAGTCAACGTCGACCCACATGCCGCCGTTCCCGCAGCCCCTCATGTGCAACCTGAGGGTCTGGGGTGGATCGAGCTCCATCTCCCGAGCGAATGGGGTAGGGAGACGGAGGCGGCGACACGGTGGCCGGCGCAGCCTGATGAAGAACTCGCGGGGCTGGTCTACGACATGGCCCTCCATCGGGGGAGGCATCGCTAGCGGGGGCGAAGCTGGACCGCCGCCCCATCCCCCTCTTCCCCGAGCGCCATGGCAACCTTGGCCTCGCCCCCTCCCGCTTCCTCTTGTGGCTGGCTCCGCCACCACGAGTTCTTGGGAAGGAGGGACGCGCTGTCGAGCAGCAACCCTCGCCGCCATAGTGGAAGGGCCGGCGTCTCCTCTCGCCATGGCAGACGGAAGAAAGGAGCCAAACTGAATGGGGATGGATGATGAAAGGATGTGGGACGCCGTCCCCATCCCCCTTCTTATAAAGGGGCGGGGTCAGGGCGCGGCCGCCCCGCTCGGCCAATCCGGCCATCGGGGGCGCAGGGAATCGAGACCGACCCGCTGCCCCAATCAGCGACGGCCCGGTTTCCCGCCTCCACCACCTGCCACCTGCATGGGGGACACATGGCGAGCAAGCAGAATTGAGGGGACGGGTGAGGCGACCGTCCACCACCCCGTGGTCGTGGGGCACGAACGCCTTGAAGGTCGCGACCCGAGTCCACCCGAGTAAATGGGTCGCGCCTCCCTCTTTTCTGGGAAGGCGCGAGCTGCCTCTTTACCATGATGTGACGCATGCGTGCGGAATCCGCCCCACGCATGAACCCCACATCACACACGACCCTCCACGACGCGTGTTCAATGCGGGTCGTGGGGGAGCGCAGTGGACGAAAAGTTGCTGCAGTAAAAATCCCGCTGTCGGTGTCAAAACCGGCGGATCTCGGGTAGGGGGTCCCAAACTGTGCGTCAAGGTCGGATGGTAACAGGAGACAAGGGACACGATGTTTTTACCCAGGTTCGGGCCCTCTCGATGGAGGTAATACCCTACTCTTGCTTGATTAATATTGATGATATGGGTAGTACAAGAGTAGATCTACCACGAGATCAAGGAGGCTAAACCCTAGAAGCTAGCCTATGGTATGATTGTGTTTGAAGATGGTTGTCCTACGGACTAGAACCCTCTGGTTTATATAGACACCGGATAGGGTTAGGGTTACACAGAGTCGGTTACAATGGTATTAAGTTTCCACATATTGCCATAAAGAGAATAATATTAACATAAATCAAATCTACTGACGTATTCTGCAGTGCGTCATCACACTACGGCCAAGTCCCTTTATGAATCATCTTTACTTTTCTGCCTCAGCATGTTTAGCGAGGTGGTTTCCTTGCACGTCTTGTCAAAGCAGAGATCGTGTCCCCTTTTTACGGGATTCTCATCAATATGGACGTGGGTAACCCAATCATGCCCGTTAGCACGTTCCCTCGATTAAAGGAGAGTCCAAAACGGTTACGGGGAGGGATCTTGGTATTCAACCTCTTATAAAGAGACCAAGGCATCGCTCCTTTTCTTAATCTCAAATGAGTTCGCCTGTTGCCTCGAGTCCCAACACCCCAGGCTCTAGATTCCAGGCGCTTCGGACCTTCGACAATGTCCGGTTCTGACCTTCAAGGTCGATGGACGCCTTCCTCCGTCACGGAGGAGGACGTATTAAGGTTGAGGGAGGCTAAGTTCCTGACCGGCAAGATTTCGCATAGGTTGCATGCTCAAGGACAGGTTATCTCCAGTCCCCAGCTCGGTGAGAGCGTGGTGTTCATATCTCACTTCCTTCGGGGGTTAGGCTTCCCAATGGACCCCTTTGTGAGGGACTGCTATTTTATTACGGGCTGGAATTCCATGATTTAGCTCCGGAGTCTATCCTCCATATCTCCTTGTTTATTGTCGTGTGTGAAGCGTTCCTCCGCATTACCCCTCATTTCGGCTTATGGCTCAAGACCTTCAAAGTGGAGCCGAAGATGATCAAGGGTCGGCACGTGGAGTGCGGAGGCGCTATCATAAGCAAGAATGCCGATGCTCCATGGCCCGAAGGCTCTTTCCCAGAGGAGCTTGGTTTGTGGCAACGAGAGTGGTTTTATATTACCGCTCCCCGGGGCACCAAGTGGGTGGCGCCTCCTGCCTTTCGCTCGGGTCCCCCACCACGGCTAGCGTCATGGGTCAACAGAGGATTAGATTGGGGTCTGCCCAAAGACGTGCCTTTGCTGCAGGGCCACATTAAGGATCTATTGAGAGGAGACCTCAGCCTGGTCAAGGTGACGCAGGTCATGCTGATTCGCCGAATACTACCCAGCAAACGCCGCTCCCTTCACCTGTGGGAATTTAATCCAGAGGGACCACGAGCGCTCCGGGATTTTATGGGCGCAACGCCCGTGGAGATGTATAAATTGTTCTTCGGATCACAAGAGATGTGTCCGGATTTGACCGAGGATGCAGGCCTAAGCTGCAATCGCCCGGATAATGAAGTAAGTAACCCTGTGCCCGGACCTCCTATCCGTATAATTGTCATAAACTTGCTGCTAAAAGAGTCGTCCTTTTAAACAGGAGTGGATAGCGAAGGCAAAGCTGATCAGGTGTCCGGCTCCCCTTCTCGAAACCAGGCCGGATCCCATGCTGGTCAGGATGTTGGCGATAGTGCCTTTGGAGGGAAGCAAAGGGGAGGACAAGGAAACTATGGCTTCCTCGAAGGACGCTACTCCGAAGGGAGGAACCGACAATTCCTCTCCTAAGGGGAAGAAAAGGGCCGCCTCTGACGACTCAGAGACCACGGCCTCGAAGCGGGGGAAGAGATCTTCGTCAGAGGGTCCGACGCCGGGGAGTTCCTCGGCCGAACTACGACCTCAAAGGGATAAGCCCTCCAGCGAGCCCTACGTAGAGAAAAGATTTTCTTTTGAGAGAAATCCTTGATTTTATATCTAAGAAGATTAACCGAGTTTTTGCCTTGTAGCTCGGACCTCAGCCCCTCTCAGCAGAGCTCGTCTTCAGGGGATCTTCTTCCGAAGATGATGGAGAGCGGGACGCCTCCCCCTGTCATGCCACCTAGCGAGGCGGGCGACCCTGAGGTGTCGTCGCGGAGGGTTTCTCCGAATCCGGCAGGGGCGGAAGATAGCTACATGGCCCCCCGAGGTTCTCCGGGTTCGGCCTTCGAAAGAGGTCATGGGGCGAGTCCGGCACCATCTGGTGCTCGATCGGAGGAGCTAAAGATTCTATTGGGGCGAGCTTCTACTTCGGAGGAGCACCGTGCATTGATGGGCACGGTGATTGAAAGGATCTCATCCGCAGAGAGCGGATTGCATGAGGCTGTCAAGAGTTTACTGACGGGTTTTGAGGTACATTAGATAATGTCTACTTTTGTCAGTTGCGCATGAATAAGATGCACCCTGTGTAGATAGTAGCCCCTGAGACTCTGCGCGTCGTCAAGAAATGACGGCATGCGGAGGATCATAGTCCCAGGTCTGAGATGTCGCCTTTGAATGTAGGCTCCAGGGTGTCCGGAATCCAGCCGGACTGATGATTTTGCCGAACTAAAGCGACAATTGGACGTGGCAGATGCCGACATCGCGCCTGTCCACAGGCGGCTTGGTGAGGCTCAAGGTATGTAATTCCTGGAGCGGTGTTATGTAAGAAGAGCTTTATGCTAGTGTCTTACCATGTGTATGCTTGACGCAGATGGTGCGGCCGCCGTCGAGATTCTTTGGGCAGACCTTGCCCAAGCTAAAGGGCAAGCCAGAAAAAGTGATGTGGTTGCCAAGAAAGCCCTTGAAGAGCTAAGAGCCGAACAAGCGGCTCATTGCCGAAGCAAAGAGGAGATGGCCAAGGTGGCCGAAGAGTTAAAGAGCGCTGCAGACCGTTGCAAACTTCTGGAGAAAGAAGACCAGGCGAGACAGACGGAACTAAAGAAGGCTGTTGCTGATGCCAAGGACGCGCGCTCTGCGATGAGAGCTGCGAAGGAGGAGCTACGTCAGGCCGAACAAATTGCGGCCGGAAAGCCCTTTATGCTGCGAAGAAAATTTTGTGATCCGAAGCTTGCTCCGTTGGACCGGATGTGGAGTGTGGAGGATACCTATCTGGATTTAGCGGCGAGTGCTGCCGATGCGTCCGAACACTTTCAGGACAAAAAAGATCGTGATGTGGAAAAGCTTTTCTGGTCGCAGTTTCACAATCCAGAGCGTCCACTTGCCGTGGACGATCGTTTGGCTCAATGGGCCGAATTGAATAGGTTGTCCGGACTCGCCATGAAGTACGTCATGGGTTATCTGTGGCCGGGGAGATCGGAGCCGAAGAGTTATTTCGGCTTGGTGTAGCAATTTGTTGACGCGGTGTCGCGTATTGATGCAATGAAGAGGTCAGCATGCATAGAGGGCGCAAGGATGGCTCTTGCCCGTGTCAAGACATACTGGGCAGAGATGGAGGCCACCGTTGTTGCGTCCCAAGACTCGGATAAAAGCCAAGTACCCTCCGAGCACTACTTTCAGGAAGTCCTTGAAGGCGCTCGTATAATAGAGACGCAGAGCTCGGAAGATGCTATGTTATGATAGCATATGTAATTATAAAGTAATATTTTGATAAATTATAGTGGCCTTTTTATACTTGTGCCTTCAAGTATTAAGAACACCTCCTGTGCGGCCGTTTTAATATATATATATATATATATATATATATATATATATATATATATATATATATATATATATATATATATATATATACAAAATCTGAAAGATGGCAATCGTTGGCTTCAGCCCCCGCGCAGATAGTGCGGGGGTGCTCGCAGAAGACGCATGTTCACACTTAACCCAACGTCTTGGTCCCACAAAGGAGATGATAGTGCAGCGGGCCAGGCAACCGGACTATAATGCTTTAACACTTTCACTTAGCCATAGGATCTTGATAGTGGGACTATTTAGGTAGCCTCTTTGTGGCGACTGCGCTTGCCCGAGTTCGGGGCGCGTATGTGCCTGACCCGGAAGCGGCCCTTCGTTAAAGCGGAGGAATCCGATATATTCCAATAGGTCATCGAGTGGCTGGCCAGTCTCACGCTACATCATGACAGTCAGTTTTCGGCTTTCTCTACTTAGGTGCTTGCCCAGCCGAACCGGGGCACAATCGCAATAGTTCTCCTGGTGCTACCTTAGCCGATAGAGCGGAACATAAGGTAGCTGAACTCAGGAGCCGGGCAACCCAATATTTGACCAAAGACATGATTCGGAGCTGATGCATATAATGCCAAAACTCGCGACGCCGAACACTCCCTAAGGTGTTCGGTCTTTATAAGTGCGGGCAAAACAACACTTTTCATAAAAAAAGAAAGCCCCTAGTGTCCAGGTACGTGCAAAAATTCTGACGTGGCCACATGCCAAGACGCCAGCCTCCTCCTTGGTTATATCAGAAAAAACCAGGGGATGTGTATCTGTCGGATCACGGGTTCTGGCAGACCCTTAAGGTTCGAACTCTGGGGTGCGCGCGGAGATGATGCCCTCAACCTCTCCGTCTCAGAGGGATCTAAACTACCGAAAGAATAGCACAATAGACACAGGGTTTATACTAGTTCGGGCCACCATTGTGATGTAATACCCTACTCTAGTTTGTCGTGGGTGGACTGCCTCTTGGGCTGATGATGATAAACAGTACAAGGGAGAACAGCCTCGCGAGGGTCTGTTCTTGGCTAGGGGGATGAACTGCTAGGGGGAGTTTGATCACCCTTCTCTCTCTCTCCTTGCTCTAAAGGCTCGATTAGACGTCTCTTCCCGATGCCTCTACCCCGGGGGTGGCTAGTCCTATTTATAGGCAAAGGCCCTGGGCCTCTTCCCAAATATTTGAGCGGGAAGGGCGCCAACAATTGGCCAATTCGAAGGGGAACATCTGGTACACTTATCCTGACTAAAGTTGGTCTTTGCCTGCCAAACTCCCTGTGGTGACGCCGTTCTGGGCTCCATGGTGACCTCCTTCCCACCGTTGGACTGGTCTTGGTCTCGTTGCACCAAAATGGGTGCCTTTGTTTGATCCTCTCGCCTGCGCTTGCCCCCTTTGCACCAAAGAGGAAAGTTAGACGCTGCGCAGGCTGGCGCCCGCCTGGCACCCTTGATCGTCATGGCTTACATCATGGGCACCTCGTGAGGTACCCCGCCTTGATCTCTCTGCCTCCTCGCGAGCCAGCCTGAGGAGGCTGCACCTGAGGATGCGCCGTGTCGTCCGCCCCGTGTGGCTTGGCCCCTCGCGAGGGTCTTGAGTCTTGTGTTGATGAAGATGGGCCATGCTGGGCCCCCGTTTGAGCCACGCCGCAGGCTGCAGGCAGGCAAGTATGGGGACCCCCGTTCCCAGAACGCCGACAGTAGCCCCCAGGCCCAAGGCGCGCATGGACTTGGCCGTGCCGAGAGGCAAAAGGGCAAGGGCGAAGCGCCGCGGGCCCTAGCAGTCTGCGGCCTTGGGCGCCGCGTCGCGGTTGATTGGACGTGGGTGCTTCTGCAACTACGCATGTCATTAAAGGCGTGGCATCTGCTCCGTCTTTGCTCTTCTCCTTCTTCAGCCGCTGCTCAGATCCCCTTTCTTGCGCCTCTCCTCTCTCCCTCCAAGTTTCCAGATCTGCTCCATCTGCTTGACCTAGGTAGCCATGGTGCCTCGCCAGTCCCCGGCTGAAGCTTGGTTCTCGCCTGCTTTGGACTCGCCCAACGTGTCAGAGGCGAGCCTCGCCCGGCTGCACCGGATGGCGGCGGCGCGGGGCATCGACGGGGCGCAGGTGTTCAAGGTCGGCTCCGCCACCCCTGAGGGCCGAGGGAGCACCTTCTACCCTCTTTTCGTAAGCTCCATTACTGCGGGCTTGGTGCCTCCTTTCTCTGAGTTCTTCCTCTCTGTCCTCTGCCATTACAACTTGCAAGCTCTGCATCTCCACCCCAACTCCATCCTTCTTCTGGCGATCTTCGCCTACTACTGCGAGGCTCACGTGGGGGTGCAGCCCTCAGTGGCCTTGCTGCGTCACTACTTCTCTCTCCGGGTTACTCACGGTTCTCCTTCTGCGTGTGCGAGCTTCGTCGCGTATGGCGGCACCATTGCGATTTCGAACCCCGGGAAGAGGATCGAGGGCTTTAGGAGCAAGTGGGTCTTGGTGGATGCCGGGCGCATCCACCCTTGGTTGATCCTACCCGCGGAGCAGCCCGTGAGCTCCAGCGACTGGTGCCGAGCGGAGCTCACGGACCCCCGCGCGAAGCCAGTGCTGGAGAAGATGGACGCGGACCTGAAGCCCGCCAGCGCGGCGGTGGCTAGGCTGACCGGCGCGTCGCTGCTGAGGGAGTTCCTGGAGCACCAATTGGCTCCGCTTCGGCAGTACTCTCCCCAATGTGGAGGCCTCATCCGAGCCCCGCGGCTGTGGGCGAAGAGGATGTGGCCGCGGTTCTCCAATCCCTGGTCGGGGGCGAGGTAGCCGGGTTGGAGGACGCGCCCGCGCCCCTGTTCCTTCACGATGATTGGAAGCGGGTGGTGAAGTCCATGCCCGTCTTCAACGGGGACGGAATCGTGCCCGTGGTGGCTCCCGAGGGACCGATGGATGTATCTTCCGGCGACTCCACCGGAGAGGGGGGCGAAGAGGAGCGGGAGGAAGGCCTTGACTCCGAGGCGACTGGCGGAGAATCCAAGGCTCCCCCTCCCCGACGCAAGTACCGTTGTCTCCGCCTTTTGCTGAGCAATGATGATGATGATGACGATGACGTGCTGGGTAGCGGGAGCTCGCCCTCGATCCCGAAGAAGGGCAGGACGGGGTTGATCCCCCGCGGGTCCGTTCTGGTTCCAGGGTGAACCATGGACGCGCCTTCTGCTTCTGAGGTTGACCCCTCCAGCCGGCTCTCAGGCTTCAAGTATGGCCGGAGGCAGCTCGAGCTTTCTGGCGACGACCTGTAAGTGCTTGATTCTTGATCCTTTGTTTCTCGTTCCGCCGATGAGGCTTGACGATTGCTTCTCTTGGATAGGCCGAGCCCACGGGGAAGAAGCCGAAGGGAGCTCCCGAGGCCCCATCTGCGGTGACGCCTCCGCCTGTAGGAGGAGGTGATGCGCGTGCTTCTCCTGCCCGCTCATCCTTGCAGGGCCTGGCTAAGCTGGCTGGGGCGAGCCCAGCCCCCGTGGCTCAAGTGACTCCCGAGCTACCCTCGTCTGGCGCCGTCACTTCGGCTGTGGAGGCGCAGCGGACTCCGCCTCATGACACTGCGGCCTTACCGCCGCTACCTTCTCCTCCCGTTCCACCGACCGCTGCTTCCCCGACTCCTCCTGTTGTCTTGGAGCGTACCGATGTTTGTCCGCCTTCTTCTTCCATCCTGGAGCGCGTCGTTGCTGAACTGGACCGGCTGCGGCAGGATCTTCTCGGCACCGACCCTCGCCTGGTGGCCGGGCGCCTGGAACTGGCTTCGGGGTGGATTCGCTCTGATGCCTCGATTCGGGCGGCGTTGGTTCAGGCCTCAACGGCCTGTGACGGAGAGAGAGAGAGGCCACCCTCGAGGCGAAGGCTGCCCGAGACGCGGCCCTGGGAGAGGTGGTCGGAGTCCGTGGTCGCTGCAAGGAGTTGGAGGACGAGCTGCAAGGCTTGCAAGGCCAACTTGCGGAAGAGGTCCGCCTTCGCCAAGAGCAGGATAAGGGGGCGAAGGCTCGCGAGGCAGCACTCGAGGACTGGGAGGCCAAGCTCAAGAAGCGTCGCGGCCACCTAGGCGCGTTGAAGAAGGAGCTGGAGGTGACGAAGGCCGAGCTGGACGCCAAGGCCCGAGTACTCGCCGAGGATCACGTGGCCTTCGCGGACATGGAGAAAGATGTCCGCGCTTCGCTGAAGATGCTTTAAGAGAGCGGCCTGGATACCCCGCTAGCCGGTGACGGGGACGGCCCCGCCAAGATGCTTCCCTTCCTGGTTAAGGCCCTTGGAGATGTTGCCCTTGGCCTCGGCCCCACGGCCGAGGCCGAGGCGCGCATCCTGTCTTCCGCTGCGCTGACACGGGTCTTCGCCCACATCTATCTTCGCGATCCCAGCGCCGACCTCGGCAGCCTGCTGGAGCCGGTGAGCGGCGAGGGTGCTGCCGCCGCTGTCGAAGCCGTGAAGGGGCGTGGGAGGCGCTGTTGGGGAAGTTCCGGGCCTTCAGCACCAGGCCAAAGCAAGGTGCTGCCGGCCCTGCTGCTTCACGAGGCGAAGACACTCCACGCAGCTCCACCGCCGACGAGTGACTCCGTTTCCATCCCTGTTCTCCATCCAATTCCTGCACATGCATCACGCCTCGGGGAGGCATTTAAACTTCCGTTTGGTACTAAGACGACAGTATGGGTTGTAATATTTGCTTTTAAATTCCTTGAGTTTTGTGCTTTTCTTCCCTACTTGCTTGTGTTCTACGCCGGCAGAGCCCGGCCCCGCGCGTGCCTCACCCAGCATTAGCCATGACCGGAAACCAGGACGGGACCAAAGGAGTGAGGGGCTACGTGACAAGTTAGGCTCCTGAGTCGCGATGCTCAGGAGTCCCCCTTGGCGCACGAACAACAAGTAGGGAAGCGTGATGTAGGTGTATCTTCCGTTCTACGTCTGCAGAGCCCGACTCCGCGCGTACCTCACCTAGCATAGCCTTTCGGAACTAAGGAGTGAGGGGCTACGGAGCCAGTTAGGCTCCTGAGTCGCGATGCTCAGGAGTCCCCCTTGACGCGCAAACAGCGGGTGATGAGGTGAGATGTAAGTGGGGCTACCGTTCTACGTCTGCAGAGCCCGGCCCCGCGCGTACCTCACCCAGCATAGCCTTTCGGAACTAAGGAGTGAGGGGCTACGGGACCAGTTAGGCCCCTGAGTCGCGATGCTCAGGGGTCCGCCTTGACGCTCAAACGGCCTTCATACCTTGGCTCCGCTCGGGGAGAGACACGCGACGAACCAGGCCCGAGGGGCCTGGCAAGGCCACGTACGTCTGGGCGTGACCCAGCCGTAGCCCCCGTGCCTAGCCCCCTCGCGTGGCGCTCCCGAGGGGAGGCGTTGCAATGAGGCCAGCCACTGAGCTCTGGGCTCCCTGAGGTTAACGCGGCCCGGAGGCCACCCTCAGTTGTTTATCACCAGCGCGGAGCATAGCGCTTCCGTATGTGTACGGGCATAGCCGCTCCTCGGCACTGTCGTCAGCCAGCGCAGAGCATGGTGCTTCCACTGGTACGTGGGAGGGGGCTCCCCTCCGGGAGGAGCCCCCGGGGCATGTACAGCCCCGCCCTGACACGTGGCCGGCACGGTAGGGCTAGGTGAGGTGTATCTGGGCACCCGTGAGCCAGCGCGGGACTCACGAGGCCCTACCTCTAGGCGGGTTGCGCCTGGCACTGGGCCGTATCTTGAGATGCGTTCCTGCAAAATTTGGTTAGATACCGGCACTCTACGTCCTCGGGTCCCGGCCCTCGAGCTTGTCTCAGCCGTCGCTGGTATGCCAGGTCGCGATGCCGTGGACAAGGCCAGAGGGTGAGGGCTGGAGGGCCAGTAAGACCCCTGATTCGCGATGCTCAGGAGTCCCCCTTGACACGCAAACAGCGGGTGATGAGGTGAGATGTAAGCGGGGCTACCGTTCTACGTCTGCAGAGCCCGGCCCCGCGCGTACCTCACCCAGCATAGCCTTTCGAAACTAAGGAGTGAGGGGCTACGAGACCAGTTAGGCCCCTGAGTCGCGATGCTCAGGGGTCCGCCTTGACGCTCAAACGGCCTTCATACCTTGGCTCCGCTCGGGGAGAGACACGCGACGAACCTGGCCCGAGGGGCCTGGCAGGGCGGCGTACGTCTGGGTGTGACCCAGCCGTAGCCCCCGTGCCTAGCCCCCTCGCGCGGCGCTCCCGAGGGGAGGCGTTGCGATGAGGCCAGCCACTGAGCTCTGGGCTCCCTGAGGTTAACGCGGCCCGGAGGCCACCCTCAGTTGTTTATCACCAGCGCGGAGCATAGCACTTCCGTATGTGTACGGGCATAGCCGCTCCTCGGCAGTGTCGTCAGCCAGCACAGAGCATGGTGCTTCCACTTGTACGTGGGAGGGGGCTCCCCTCTAGGAGGAGCCCCCGGGGCGTGTACAGCCCCGCCCTGACACGTGGCCGGCACGGTAGGGCTAGGTGAGGTGTATCTGGGCACCCATGAGCCAGCGCGGGACTCACGAGGCCCTACCTCTAGGCGGGTTGCGCCTGGTACTGGGCCATATCTTGAGATGCGTTCCTGCAAAATTTGGTTAGATGCCGGCACTCTACGTCCTCGGGTCCCGGCCTTCGAGCTTGTCTCAGCCGTCGCTGGTATGCCAGGTCGCGATGCCGTGGACCCCCCCCTTTAACGTGCTAGTGGTCAACATGGAGAAGAAGAGGCGCCGTGGACAGGCATCAAGTAATCAAGCATGATAGGCGAATGCATAGTTGGAAATAAACGCGAGGGAGATACACGCCGCTGGGCCTAGCCCGAGCGGCTTGGGGATGATGCTGCCCGAGGGGCGCCCCCAATCAAGGAAAACTAACGACCGAAAAATAAAAAGGGATACATGCCGCAGGGACGAACCCATGCGGCCTGGGAGTGATGCAGCCCTGGGAGGGCGCTCCTAGCTGGAAATGAAGCTTGAAAGATGTCACCTGATGATGTTGAGGACGAAGTGGTGTTGGTGCAGCAGACTCGGTGGGCTGCGGATGCCGATCCTCACGAGCCCCCAGGCCCAGGGGCCTCAGGAGACTCCCGAGGCGCTGGTGGCTCCTCGCGAATCATCTCCATCTCCGCCAGGGCTTCGGAACGCCTGTCTTCCTGAGTCTCCATGATGCCCCTCATGAGGCGCTGGTATGCAGCAGCCACGCTCGGCAAGCCGTAAGGCATGCGAACATAGCTGTGGGGTGGACCTCCACAATGCCCCACTTGCGAGGGCCAGAGGCGCCCCGTCGTGGCGATCTGATTGAGCCTTGGTACGTCGACGCAGACGCGCAGCCCAGCATCCTCGCCTGGATGGGGAGCCACAGCTGGTGGACGACGGCAACCTCTCATGATCCTTGACTCCTGTAGTTCTTGAATGGCCTTATTAACGAACTCCTGCTAGTCTGACCTTCCTTGCCTGGCTCCTTCTTGAGGGAAACGTGCTTCGACACACGCCTCCACATGGTGCCCAAGCACCTCCCTCGTGACCCTGGCTAGGTCGGTGGCCCTCCAGGTGAGAGCCCCCGAGCCCTGCCTGAGGAGGGCGCCGGGCGCGCTTTCCTATGCGATGGAAGGAGGGTCCCCCTGGGCAGGCACGGGCCCTGAAGGGCCTGCCTCCTGAGGGGCTGAGCCTGTCGACGTCTTCTTCTTCTTGGGGGTGGTCTCAGGATGCCTCCTACTCCCGCGATCTGGGTCTTCTAGTGACGCGGCCTGAAAGGCTCGCTCCAGGGAACACACTGCATCCTTCTCTTCACATGGCACAGTGATGACGCCGCCACTTCCTGGCATCTTGAGGACGTTGTAGCCGTGGTGAGTCACGGCCATGAACTTGGCCAGCGCTGGGTACCTGAGGATGGAGTTGTACGGCAGGCGGATGTGGGCAACGTCGAAGTCGATGAGCTCGGTGCGGTAGTTGGTGCGGGCCCCGAAGGTGACAGGGAGGCGGACCTGCCCGATCGGGACTGTGGAACCATCGGTGACTCCGGAGAAAGGCTTGGTTGGCTGAAGCTGGTCATAGGGCACTTGGAGGTTGTTGAATGTTTCCACGGACAGGACGTTGAGCCCTGCCCCTCCGTTGATGAGGGTCCTGGTGACCAGTACGTTGCTGATGACTGGGGAGCAAAGCATCGGGAGGACTCCGGCTGTGGCCGCGCACTTCAGCTGATATGCTGAGATGAACGTGATGGCGCACGCCGACCACCTGAGGGGGCGCGTTGCTTCGAGCTTGGGGAGGACTGCATTCACTTCACGGGCAAACTGCTTGAAGATGCGTTGAGAGGCCGGGGCTTGAGCTCCGCCCAGGATGCAGGCGATTGCGTGCGGCTCTTGGAAGCCCCCAGCCCCCTCGTCTTGATGGCGGTTTTCATTCCTCCTTGGCTGAGGCGGTAGCAGAGGGAGGCCTGCATTGCCATGAGGGCGATCCTCACGAGGCTGATCCCTCTAGTCCCCCTTGCGAGGCAGGTCCCGCCAGCGGTCCTCGCCAGGTTGGTCGCGCCACCCTTGGCGCGGGCCGTGATCTTCCCAGCATCCTGGGTTTCTTCCTCCTCCTCGACCGTAGCCCCGATCAGCGCGGTCAGGGCGACCGCCGATCCTTCCTTCTTGCACGGCGCGGAGTTCTTGACATTCGTTGTTGTTGTGGGTGTGGAGCTCGTGGTACACACAGTACCGGCTGCCCCTGGAGGATTCAGGCGGATCCTTGCCCCACTTGGTGTCTGGTTCTGCTGCGAGTACGGCATCCCCCTTGCGCTTCACGTCCTTGGCCTTGGGCTTCCTCTCTTCTGGGTCTGCGGCAGGCAACTCGAGGAGGGAGAGACGCCCCTCCTCAGCCCTAGCGCACTTGGTCGCCAAGTTGAACAGCTCCAGGGAGGTGCAGAGGTCTTCATGCATCGCCAGCTCCTCCTTCATCTTGACGTCGCGCACGCCATCGGAGAAGGCCGAGATGATGGCTTCCTCGGACACCTTGGGGATCTTAAGGCGCGCACTGTTGAAGCGCTGGATGTACTTTTGCTGGGTCTCCCCAGGTTCCTGCTTGATGCGGCGCATCTCGCACACGGCGGGCGGCCGGTCGCGGGTACCTTGGAAGTTGGCGATGAAGCGAGTGCGCATTTGGTCCCAGGAGGAGATCGTGCCTGGAGCCAGATTCAGGAGCCAGGTGCGAGCTCCTTCCTTCAGTGCCATGGGGAACCAGTTCGCCATGACCTTTTCGTCCCCGCTGGCAGCCTCGATGCCCATGTCATAGTGCTGGAGGAACTCTCCGGGATCAGTTGTGCCGTCGTGGCGAGGAGGTAGGGCTGGCTTGAACTTGCCGGGCCACGCGACGCTGCGCAGCTCGGTGGTGTAGGCGCAGTAGCCTGCGGTGGCTACGGGAGGCTTCGGTTGAGGGAGAGCCTGGCCTTGCGGGTCCCCTTGCGCTGCAGCTCGGAGCAGCGCGGGGTCTTGACGTGCCGGAGCCGGAGCAGGGTCTCGGCGAGCCGGTGCAGGGAGCGCCCGAGCAGCCTCTTGCGGCCACGGGACTTCTTGGCAGCTCCGTTCTTGCTGAGCTGGCGCTTGACGGAGCGGGTTCTGCCCAGGGGCCGCACGCCTTGGAGCCACGGCGTCTTCTTGGAGAGGAGGCGGTTGGTACGCCCCCGGAGCTTCATTGCCCGCGCGGGGCAGGGTGCGGCGCGGTGGAGCGGACGGCGCAGGAGAGCCCCCTGCGGCGCGGACGAGCTCGGCAACGCGGTCGAGCCACACCTCTTAGACGTCGTCGACGGGGCGGTAGCGCAGGAGTTCGTTTGCCGCGATGAGCGTAGCTCGAGCCTCCAAGGGTGCGCGGAGCGCGCGGGACGAAGAGCCGGCTGGGGTGAGTGATGGGGTAGCGGTGCGGCCGTCTTGCCGCACGGACGGGTGCTGGGACGATGCCTGCTACTCGTTCCCCGCCGGGCCGGTGGTGGCGTTGACGGCGGGCGACGGGGAACGACGACGATGCCCACCGACGGGAGCCGTCTGGGCGACGAGGGAAGCTATGGCGGCCCGGCGCTCGGCGCGGGCCCGACGAGCGTCATACATGATTGCGACGGTCGGAGGAGAGCGGAGCGGTGGAAGACAGACTCCGGCGCACCCCTACCTGGCGCGCCAAATGTCGGATCACGGATTCCGGCAAACCCTTAAGGTTCAAACTCTGGGGTTCGTGCGGAGATGATGCCCTCTACCTCTCCGTCTCACAAGGATCTAAACTACCGAAAGAACAGCACAAGAGACACAGGGTTTATACTAGTTCGGGCCACCATTGTGGTGTAATACCCTACTCTAGTTTGTGGTGGGTGGATTGCCTCTTGGGCTGATGATGAGGAACAGTACAAGGGAGAACAGCCTCACGAGGGTCTGTTCTTGGCTAGGGGGATGAACTGCTAGGGGGAGTTCGATCGCCCTTCTCTCTGTCTCTCTCCTTGCTCTAAAGGCTCGATAAGACGTCTCTTCCCGATGCCTCTACCCCGGGGGTGGCTAGTCCTATTTATAGGCAAAGACCCTGGGCCTCTTCCCAAATATTTGAGCGGGAAGGGCGCCAACAATTGGCCAATTCGAAGGGGAACATATGGTACACTTATCCTGACTAAAGTTGGTCTTCGCCTGCCAAAGGCCCTATGGTGACGCCGTTCTGGGCTCCATGGTGACCTCCTTCCCACCGTTGGACTGGTCTTGGTCTCGTTGCACCGAAATGGGTGCCTTTGCTTGATCCTCTCACCTGCGCTTGCCCCCTTTGCACCAAAGAGGAAAGGGAGACACTGCACGGGCTGGCACCCGCCTGGCACCCTTGATCATCATGGCTTACGTCATGGGCACCTCGTGAGGTACCCCACCTTGATCTCTCCGCCTCCTCGCGAGCCAGCCTGAGGAGGCTGCACCTGAGGATGCGCCGTGTCGTCCGCCCCGCGAGGCTTGGCCCCTCGCGAGGGTCTTGAGTCTTGGGTTGATGAAGATGGGCCACGCTGGGACCCCGTTTGAGCCACGCCACAGGCCGCAGGCAGGCAAGTCTGGGGACCCCCGTTCCCAGAACGCTACAGAGGCCATGTGCGTCGATGGTGGGGCCTTGCTGCATACCTCTCACCGCCAGCTCAAGCAGTGGGCGCGTGAGATCACAGCAGCGGAGCCATCATTCGAAGCTCAGAAGCCACTGAAGTGGTCCAACACGCCTATCATCTTTGACGCCGAGGACCATTCTGATCGCATAACTGCGGTCGGGTGCTTGCCGTTGTTGGTTTCACCAATGATACGCAACCTCAAGGTGAACAAGATGTTAGTTGATGGCGGGGCCGGTCTGAATTTGATCTCGCCTGGTGTGATCAAGAGGCTGCAAATTCCTAATGGAGACCTCGAGGAAATGGGCACGTTTCAAGGGGTTAATCTGGGAAGGAGTCAGCCGAAGGGGAAGGTCACGCTGCTCGTGACGTTTGGGCGAGTTGAACTACAGGACGGAGATGATCGTATTCGACGTAGCCGAGATCCCCTTGCCCTACAATGGGATTCTCGGCCGCCCGGCACTAGCCAAGTTCATGGCGGCGTCACATTACGCCTACAACACGCCGAAGATTCCTGGGCCAATGACCATCATCACCGTTCCTCACTACAAAAAAAAGACACATCCGTGACATTTTGGGCTGAACGAAAAAAATTTCTGTCATACATATGACACTTCTATGACGATAATTGTGACAAAACCCGGTATCATCATAGATGTGGTGGGATCCTACTTCTATGACAAAAAATCATGACAGAAAATGGGCTTTTCATCCTCGGCGGGCCGGAGACGCAGCTACATGACATTCTTTGGGCTGACCATGACGGAAAAAACCGTGGTATAAGAGAGGGCGAGGAAAATTTTGGGGAGTTCCCGGTTACGGTGGGAGGTCGGGGGCCGAGCGATGCGTGTTTCTCTCATACACATACGCGCATGTGTGCGAGGCGTTGGCTCTAACTGAACCCGAGTGAGGCGTTGGGCTCTAACAAAACCCGAGCAATTGCACTGCAGCCGACGCGTTACTGGACCTGAGCGATCGATCGATGGCTGTTAACTGAACCCGATCGAGTGATTCCTCTGGCTGAGCTGGCTGGGGCAAGCTCAGCCCCCATGGCCCAAGTGGCCCCTGAGGTGCCTTTGTCTGCCGCCGCCACCACGACCGTCGAGGCGCAGCAGACTCCGCCTCGGGACGCTGTGGTTGTGCCGCCGCTGCTTTCTCCTCCTGCTCCTCCGGCTGCTGTTTCTCCGTCCTCTTCTGCCGTTGTGGAGCGTGCCGTTGCTGAACAAGACCGGCTGCGACAGGATCTTCTTGGCGCCGACCCTCGCCTGGTGGCCGGGCGCCTGGAGCTGGCTTCGAGGTGGATTCGCTCCGAAGACTCGATTCGGGAAGCGCTGGTTCAGGCCTCGACGGCCTATGATGGAGAGAGGGAGGCCACCCTCGAGGCAAAGGCTGCTCGAGACGCGGCCCTGGGGGAGGTAGTTGAAGTCCGTGGTCGCTGCAAGGAGCTGGAGGATGAGCTGCAATGCCTGCGAGACCAGCTCGTGAAGGAGGTCCGCCTTCGCCAAGAGCGGGAAGAAGGCACGAAGGCTCGCGAGGCGGCCATCGAGGGCCGGGAGGCCAAGCTCAAGAAGCGCCAGGACCGTCTAGGCGCACTAAAGAAGGAGCTGGAGGTAACGAAGGCTGAGGTGGACAGCAAAGCTCAGGTCCTTGCCGAGGATCGCGTGGCCTTCGCGGACATGGAGAAGGAGGCTCGCGCTTCGCTGAAGACGCTTTACGAGAGCGGCCTGGAGAGCCCGCTGGCCGGTGCTGAGGATGGCCCCACCAAGCTGCTTCCCTTCCTGGTTCAGGCCCTTGGGGATGTCGCCCTTGGCTTCGGCCCCACGGCTGAGGTTGAGGCGCGTGTCCTGTCTTCTGCTCCGCTGACGCGGGTCTTCGCCCACATCTATCTTCGCGATCCCGGCGCCGACCTCGACAACCTGTTGGAGCCGGTGAGTGGCGAGGGTGCTGCCGCCGCTGTCGAAGCCGTGAAGGGGCGCACAGAGGCGCTGCTGGGGAAGTTCCGGGCCTTCAGCACCAAGCCGAAGCAAGGCGCTGCCGGCCCTGCTGCTTCATGAGGCGAAGCCACTCCGCGCTACTCCACCGCCAACAAGCGACTCTGTTACCATTCCTGTTCTTCTTTTAATCCCTGCACATGCACCACGCCTCAGGGAGGCATTTAAACTTGCGTTTGGTACTAAGACGACAGTATGGGTTGTAATATTTGCTTTTAAATTCCTTGAGTTTTGCGCTTTTCTTCCCTACTTGCTTGTGTTCTACGCCGGCAGAGCCCGGCCCCGCGTGTGCCTCACCCAGCATCAGCCCCGACCGGAAACCAGGACGGGACCAAAGGAGTGAGGGGCTACGTGACAAGTTAGGCTCCGGAGTCGCGATGCTCAGGAGTCCCCCTTGGCGCGCGAACAACAAGTAGGGAAGCGTGATGTAGGTGTATCTTCCGTTCTACGTCTGCAGAGCCTGACTCCGCGCGTACCTCACCCAGCATAGCCTTTCGGAACTAAGGAGTGAGGGGCTACGGAGCCAGTTAGGCTCCTGAGTCGCGATGCTCAGGAGTCCCCCTTGACACGCAAACAACGAGCGATGAGGTGAGATGTAAGCGGGACTACCGTTCTATGTCTGGAGAGCCCGGCCCCGCGCGTACCTCACTCAACATAGCCTTTCGGAACTAAGGAGTGAGGGGCTACGGGACCAGTTAGGCCCCTGAGTCGCTATGCTCAGGGGTCCCCCTTGACGCTCAAACGGCCTTCATACCTTGGCTCCGGTCGGGGAGAGACGCGTGACGAACCAGGCCCGAGGGGCCTGGCTGGGTGGTGTACTTCTGGGCTTGACCCAGTCGTAGCCCCCGTGCCTAGCCCCCTCGCGCGGCGCTCCCGAGGGGAGGCGTTGCGATGAGGCTAGTCACTGAGCTCTAGGCTCCCTGAGGTTAATGCGGCCCGGAGGCCACCCTCAGTTGTTTATCACCAGCGCGGAGCATAGCGCTTCCGTATGCGTTCGGGCATAGCCGCTCCTCGGCAGTGTCGTCAGCCAGCGCGGAGCGTGGTGCTTCCACTGGTACGTGGGAGGGGGCTCTCCTCCGGGAGGAGCCCCGGGGCGTGTACAACCCCGCCCTGACACGTGGCCGGCACGGTAGGGCTAGGTGAGGTGTATCTGGGCACCCGTGAGCCAGCGCAGGACTCACGGGGCCCTACCTCTAGGCGGGTTGCGCCTGGCACTGGGCCGTATCTTGAGATGTGTTCCTGCAAATTTGGTTAGATGCCGGCACTCTACGTCCTCGGGTCCCGGCCCTCGAGCTTGTCTCAGCCGTCGCTGGTATGCCAGGTCGCGATGCCGTCGACAAGGCCAGAGGGTGAGGGCTGGAGAGCCAGTAAGAGCCCTGAGTCGTGATGCTCAGGTACCCCCCGTTTAACGTGCAAGTGGTCGGCATGGAGAAGAAGAGGTGCCGTGGACAGGCATCAAGTAATCAAGCATGATAGGCGAATGTATAGTTGGGAATAAACGCAAGGGAGATACACGCCACTGGGCCTGGCCCGAGCGGCCTGGGGATGATGCAGCCCGAGGGGCGCCCCCAACAAAGCTAGCTAATGACCGAAAACATAAAAAGGGATACATGCCGCAGGGACGGACCCACGCGGCCTGGGAGTGATGCAACCCTGGGAGGGCGCTCCAAGCTGGAAATGAAGCTTGAAAGATGTCACCTGAAGATGTCGAAGACGAAGTGGTGTTGGTGCAGTAGACTCGGTGGGCTGCGGAAGCCGATCCTCACGAGCCCCCCTGGCCCTGGGGCCTCGGGAGGCGCCGGAGGCACTGGTGGCTCCTCGCGACTCATCTCCATCTCCGCCAGGACCGCAGAACGCCTGTCTTCTCGGGCCTCCATGATGCTCCTCATGATGCGCTGGTACGCCGCAGCCACGCTCGGCAAGCCATAAGGCATGCGAACATAGCTGTGGGGCGGGCCTCCGCAGCGCCCCACTTGCGAGGGCCAGAGGCGCTCCATCGTGGCGACCTGATTAAGCCCTGGTACGTCGACGCAGACGCGCAGCCCACCATCCTCGCCTGGATGGGGAGCCACAGCTGGTAGACGGTGGCAACCTCTCATGATTCTTGACTCCTGTAGTTCTTGAACGACCTTGTTAACGAACTCCTGCTGGTCTGGCCTTCCTTGCCTCGCTCCTTCTTGAGGGAAACGTGCTTCGAAGCATGCCTCCACGTGGTGCCCAAGCACCTCCCTCGTGACCCTGGCCAGGTCGGTGGCCCTCCAGGTGAGAGCCCCCGAGCCCTGCCTGAGGAGGGCGCCGGGCGCGCTTTCCTATGCGATGGAAGGAGGGTCCCATTGGGCAAACGCGGGCCCTGAGGGGCCCGCCTCCTGAGGGGCTAAGCCTGACGATGTCTTCTTCTTCGATCTTCGTTCCTCCTTGGCTGAGGCGGCAGCGGAGGGAGGCCTGCGTTGCCCTGAGGACGATCCTGACGAGGCTGATCCCTCCAGTCCCCCTCGCGAGGCAGGTCCCGCCAGCGGTCCTCTCGCGGTTGGTCGTGCCACCCATGGCACAGGCCGCGGTCTTCCCAGCGTCCTGGGTTTCTTCCTCCTCCTCGCCCGTAGCCCCGGTCAGCATGGTCAGGGCGACGGCCGATCCTTCCTTCTCGCACGATGCGGAGCTCTTGGCATTCATTGGTGTTGTGGGTGTGGAGGTCGTGGTACACACAGTACCGGCTGCCCCTGGAGGATTCGGGCAGATCCTTGCCCCGATTGGCGTCCGGTTCTGCTGCGAGCACGGCAGCCCCCTTGCGCTTCACGTCCTTGGCCTTGGGCTTCTTCTCTTCTGGGTCCGCGCACTTGGTCGCCAAGTTGAACAGCTCCAGGGAGGTGCACAGGTCTTCATGCATCGCCAGCTCTTCCTTCATCTTGACGTCGCGCACGACATCGAAGAAGGCCGAGATGATGGCTTCCTCGGACACCTTGGGGATCTTGAGGCGCGCACTGTTGAAGCGCTAGATGTACTTTTGCAGGGTCTCTCCGGGTTGTTGCTTGATGCGGCGCATGTCGCTCACGGCGGGCGGCCGGTCGCGAGTACCTTGGAAGTTGGCGATGAAGCGGGTGCGCATCTGGTCCCAGGAGGAGATCGTGCCTGGAGCCAGATTCAGGAGCCAGGTGCGGGCTCCTTCTTTCAGCGCCATGGGGAACCAGTTCGCCATGACCTTTTCATCCCCGCTGGCAGCTTCGATGCCCAGCTCATAGAGCTGGAGGAACTCTGTGGGATCAGTCGTGCCGTCGTAGCGAGGAGGCAGATCTGGCTTGAACTTGCCGGGCCACGCGACGCTGTGCAGCTCGGTGGTGTAGGCGCGCCAGCCTGCGGTGGCTACGGGAGGCTTCGGTTGAGGGAGAGCTAGGCCTTGCGGGTCCCCTTGCGCTGCAGCTGGAAGCAGCGCGGGGTCTTGACGTGCCAGAGCTGGAGCAGGGTCGTGACGGGCCGGAGCAGGGAGCGCCCGGGCGGCCTCTTGCGGTCGAGGGACTTCTTGGTAGCTCCGTTCTTGCTGGGCTGGCGCCTCGTGGAGCGGGTTCCGCCCAGGGGCCACACGCCTTGGAGCCATGGCGTCTTCTTGGAGAGGAGGCGGCTGGTACGCCCCCGGAGCTTCATTGCCCGCGCGGGGCAGGGTGCGGCACAGCGGGGCGGACGGCGCAGGAGAGCCCCCTGTGGCGCGGACGAGCTCGGCGACGCGGTCGAGCCACTCCTCGTAGATGTCGTCGACGGGATGGTAGCGCAGGAGCTCGTTTGCCGCGATGAGCACAGCTCGAGCCTCCAAGGGTGCGCGGAGCGCGCGGGACGAAGAGCCAGCTGGTGTGAGCGATCGAGTAGCGGTGCGGCCGTCTTGCCGCACGGACGGGTGCTGAGACGACGCTTGCTGCTCGTTCCCCGCCGGGCCGGTGGCGGCGTTGACGGCGGGCGACGGGGAACGATGAGGGCGCCCACCGACGAGAGCCGTCTGGGCGACGCGGGAAGCGATGGCGGCCCGGCGCTCGGCGCGGGCCCGACGAGCGTCAGACATGGACGCGACGATCGGAGGAGAGCGGAGCGGTGGAAGACAAATTCTGGCACACCCCAACCTAGCGCGCCAAATGTCGGATTTCGGGTTCCGGCGGACCCTTAAGGTTCGAACTCTGGGGTGCGCGCGGAGATTATGCCCTCTACCTCTCCGTCTCGCAAGGATCTAAACTACTGAAAGAACATCACAAGAGACACAGGGTATATACTAGTTCGGGCCACCATTGTGGTGTAATACCCTACTCTAGTTTGTGGTGGGTGGATTGCCTCTTGGGCTGATGATGACGAACAGTACAAGGAAGAACAGCCTCGCGAGGGTCTGTTATTGGCTAGGGGGATGAACTGCTAGGAGGAGTTCAGTCGCCCTTCTCTCCCTCTCTCTCTACTGCTTGAGTCTTTCTAGCTGGTTTCTTGATTCTTCTCCGTCCTGCTCCCAGATGCCTCTACCCCGGGGGTGGCTAGTCATGTTTATAGGCAAAGGCCCTGGGCCTCTTCCCAAATATTGAGCGGGAAGGGCGCCAACAATTGGCCAATTCGAAGGGGAACATCTGGTACACTTATCCTGACTAAAGTTGGTCCTCGCCTGCCAAAGGCCCTGTGGTGACGCTGTTTTGGGCTCCTCCATGACCTCCTTCCCACCGTTGGACTGGTCTTGGTCTCGTTGCACCGAAATGGGTGCCTTTGCTTGATCCTCTCGCCTGCGCTTGCCCCCTTTGCACCAAAGAGGAAAGGGAGACACTGCACGGACTGGCGGCCGCCTGGCACCCTTGGTCGTCATGGCTTGCGTCACGGGCACCTCGTGAGGTACCCCGCCTTGATCTCTCCGCCTCCTCGCGAGCCAGCCTGATGAGGCCGCGCCTAAGGAAGCGCCGTGTCGCCCGCCCCGCGAGGCTTGGCCCCTCGCGAGGGTCTTGAGTCTTGTGTTCATGAAGATGGGTCGTGCTGGGCCCCCATTTGAGCCACGCTGCAGGCCGCAGGCAGGCAATTCTGGGGACCCCCGTTCCCAGAACGCCAACAAACCCCTTTCCTTTGCATGACCTGTCATTGCCACAGTAAATAGGTGAAACCCACTAGCATGAGTAGGAGTTGTTTGAGCCCTGATGTGCCTACTCATTCATGCTTGTTTGTCATGCCTGCTATTGCTTAGAGTTGTGTCAGGTCTAATTCATCGGGGATGAATAGGAAAGTTGTGAACATGTCCTACTGTTGAGAGCTAAGTGTGTGAACATGATTTGGTAAAGGTAGCGGTGAGAGGCCATGTACGAGTACATGGTGGGTTGTCTCATTGAAACCGTCCTCTGGAACTGAGTTCTGTGTTTGTGATCCATGAACAACTACTACCACACATTGGGATCCTTAATTGACTCTCTCGACTTATTAACCGACCTTGTCCTCTGTCCAGGAGTTGCAAGTAGTTTCTGGTGTTTGTAGTATGCTGGAGGTCGTGCGCAGTGTTGACCCGAGGAGTGGGCTATGATGCGGTACCGAGTCACCCGTTTGGTGCCTCGGGAACCATGTACACATCATTCGAGGTCGTAAGTGGAAACCTCGGCCGAACTCCCTGCGGATGGAACTTGAATAGGCGATAAACCTGGACTAGGGACTTGTGTGGTTAGTTAGGTCATGGCTGACACCCTTGCCAGGCTTCCGCTTGAAGGCTGCCGAGATACATAACGTGTACATGGCGGTAAGTTCGGGAGCGTGTGTGAAGAAGTACACCCCTGCAGGGTTAACATCATCTGTCCGCGTTCTGGGAACGGGGGTCCCCAGACTTGCCTGCCGGCGGCCTGCGGCGTGGCTCAAGTGGGGACCCAGCGCGGCCCATCTTCATCAAGCTCAAGCTCAAGACCCTCGCGAGGGGCCAAGCCGCGCGGGGCGGACGACAGGAAGCCTCCTCAAGGGCATCCTCACCGGGCAGGCTCACGAGGAGGCGGAGAGATCAATGGAAGGGTACCTCGCGAGGATCCCGTGACGCAAGCCATGACGATCAAGGCCAGGCGGGCGCCAGGCGGGCGCCGGCCTGGGCAGAGTCCTTGTTTCCCCTTTGGTGCAAAGGGTGCAAGCACAGGCCAAGGCGTCAGGCAAAGGTTACCATTCCGGTGCAACGAGACCAAGACCTGCAGGACGGCCGGACGGAGGTCACCGTGGACCCCAAGACGGCGTCATCACTAGTGCTTTTGGCAGCTGAAGACCACCTTTGGTCAGGATAACTTGTACTAGATGTTCCCCTTCAAAATGGCCTATTGTTGGCGCCCTTCCCGCTCATTATTTGGGAAGAGGCCTAGGGCCTCTATAAATAGAGGTAGCCACCACAGAGTAGAGGCATTTGGAAATCTGGTAGAGACCAACTAGAACACACCGCACCAGCTCAAGAACACCCTTCGTGAGGCTGTTCTTCCCTTGTACTATTCATCATCAGCCCCAGAGGCAATCCACCACACCACACACTGGAGTAGGGTATTACACCACAACGGTGGCCCGAAACAGTATAAACCTCGTGTCTCTTGTGTTGTTCATCATTTTCCATCTTAGTTCGCACGAGAGGGTCAGACATAGATCGGTAGGGGAGAGATCTCCGCGCGCACCCCAATGTTCGAACCTCAAGGGTCAGCCGGAACCCGAAATCCGACATTTGGCGCGCCAGGTAGGGGTGCGCCGGAATCTTTCTTCCGATGTTTGCGTGTGATCTTCCGTCGTGTCCGTGGCTGACGCTCGCCGGGCTGCTCGCGCCACTCGCGTCGCCCAGACGGCGCCCGTCGGCTGCCCCCACCGTTGCTCCCCGTCGCCTGCTGCCACCGGCCCGGCGGGGAACGAGCAGCAGGCCTCGTCCCAGCATCCTTCGGTGCGCGGGATGGCCGCACCGCCACCCGGTTGCTAACTCCAGCTGGCTCGTCGTCCCACGCCCGTCGCGCACCCATGGAAGTGCACGCCTCACTGCTCTTGGCTCAGGAGCTCCTGCACTACTGCCCCGTCGACGACCTCTACGAGGACTGGCTCGCCCGCATCACCGAGCTCGTCAGTGCCACAGGGGGTTCCCCCTTCGCTGCCTCGCCCTCCCTTCTGCGCAGGAGGCGAGGATCAGGAGGTGCCTCCGCCACTTCCTCCCCAAGAAGGCGCTTTGGCTGCAAGGCGTGCAGTCCCAGGACGAGATCCCCCACGCCTGGCGCCTGCACAGCAAGAGCGGAGCTGCCAAGAGATCCCACATCCCCGAGAAGGTGCTCGCGCGCTCCCAGCGCCGGCACGCCAAGATCGCGTCCCAGCGCCTCCACGACAAGACCCCGCGCTGCTCCCAGCGGCGGTGCGTGGTGACCCGCAAGAGCAAATCCAGCACCAGCAGAGGGCGCCGGTGGCCACGGCGGGCTGCCTCGCCTTCACCCCTGAGCTGCGCGGCGTCACATGGCCAGGCAAGTTAAAGCCTGACCTCCCTCCTCGCTACAACGGCATGGCCGACCAAGCGGAGTTCCTGCAGCTCTACGAGCTGGGCATCGTAGCCGCCAACGGAGACGAAAAGGTCATGGCGAACTGGTCTCCCATGGCGCTCAAGGACGGCGCCCACACCTGGCTCCTGAACCTAGCTCCCGGCACAATCTCCTCCTGGAGCGAGATGCGCACCCGCTTCAACGCCAACTTCCAGGGCACCCGCGACCGGCCCCCGGCCGTGAGCGACCTACACCGCATCAAACAACAGCCAGGAGAAACCCTGCAGAAGTACATCCAGCGCTTCAACTACGCTCGCCTCAAGATCCCCACGGTGACTGAGGAAGCTATCATCTCAGCCTTCTCCGACGGTGTGCGTGACGTCAAGATGAAGGAAGAGTTAGCAATCCATGAAGACCTGTGCACATCCCTGGAGTTGTTCAACTTAGTGACCAAGTGCGCCAGGGCTGAGGAAGGGCGTCTCTCCCTCCTCGAGCTCCCGGCAGCCGACACAGAGGAAAAGAAGCTCAAGGCCAAAGACGTGAAGCGCAAGGGGGCTGCCGTGCTAGCGGCGGAACCAGACACCAAGCGAGGCAGGGATCAGCCTGAGTCATCCAAGGGCGGACTGTACTGCGTGTACCACGCCCTCCACACCCACAACACCAACGAATGTCAAGAACTCAGAGCCGTGCAAGATGGGCGAACCGGCCGACGCCTAGAGCGTAATGATAGGGACTATGGCCGAGGAGGAGGAAGAGGTGGCGGACGATGGGAAGGCCGTGGCCCTTGCCAGGGATGGCGTGACCGCCCTCGCGAGGACCGCTAGCAGGACCAGCCTCGCGAGGGAGGCTGGAGGGACCAGCCTCACGAGATTGCGCGAGCAAGGAAGGGAACTGCTGGTGGACATACACAACAGAGACTGCGGGCACCACTCGTCGTCACGAACCCTAGTCGGCAAGGCGTTCCGCAGCGGGTTCTACTAGCCCACAGCACTCAACGACGCTGTTGAGCTGGTGAAGGCTTGCGAGGCTTGCCACTTTCATGCAAGACAGATCCATCAGCCTCCGGGGGGTCTGCAAAGCATACCCCTCTCATGGCCGTTCGCAGTTTGGGGGTTGGACATTCTGGGACCGTTCCCCCGAGCGCCAGGAGGCTATCGCTACCTCTACGTCGTTGTGGACAAGTTCACCAAGTGGGCCGAGGTGGAAGCCGTCCGCACAATCCCAGGAGGCTCGGCAGTCAAGTTCTTCAAGGGCCTCGTGAGCCGGTTCGGGGTGCCTAACCGCATCATCACCGACAACGGTTCGCAGTTTACCAGTAATCTCTTCAAAACATATTGTGCTAACCTTGGAACGTAGATATGCTACGCTTCGGTAGCACACCCCTGGAGCAATGGCTAGGCTGAACGAGCCAATGCGGAGGTCCTGAGGGGACTCAAGGCCAGGACCTTCAAGAAGAAGTTGGAGGCCTGTGGCAGGGGCTGGTACGACGAGCTCCAGTCCGTGATGTGGTCAATCCGTACAACAGCGACCAAGCCGACTGGCGAGACCCCGTTCTTCCTCGCCTACGGAGCAGAGGCTATTCTCCCTCACGAGGTCAGGCGTCGCTCCGCACGGGTACTGGCATTCGACGAGGCACAGCAGGACGCCATGCGGGGGACGGATCTCGTGCTGGGGGCCGTCGGGAGGCCGCACTACGAGCGGCAAGGTATCAACAGGCGCTACGACGATACCACTGCCGCAACATCCGCCCCAGGACCCTTGAGGTAGGGGATCTTGTGCTTAGACGGGTTCTCTCCAGGGAGGGGTTGCACAAGCTCTCTCCTATGTGGGAGGGCCCGTTCAAAGTTGTTCTTGTTTCCAGGCCTGGCTCCGCGCGTTTGGAGACTCCGAGGGAGTACCCATCCCGAACGCATGGAACATTCAACATCTCCAGAGGTTCTACCCTTGAGCGAGGCCTAGCGCCTAGGAAAGGCCCGGTGCCTGTGAAGAAGACCAATGCCTGTGAAGCTATCGTGTTTTGGGAAAGGCCCGGTGCCCGTGAAGAAGGCCAATGCCTGTGAAGCTATCGCGTTTTGGGAAAGGCCCGGTGCCTGTGAAGAAGGCCAATGCATGTGAAGCTATCGCGTTTTGGGAAAGGCCCGGTGCCTGTGAAGAAGGCCAATGCCTGTGAAGCTATCGCATTTTGGGGAAGGCCCGGTGCCTATGATGAAGGCTAATGCCTGTGAAGCTATCGCGTTTTCGGAAAGGCCCGGTGCCTGTGAAGAACGCAGACGCCTGTGAAGCTCGCCGCCCGTGACACTCTCGCGTAATAATGAGTGGGGCTGCACACGCCCCGGAGTCTCCGGAGTGCCACCCTTGGTCCTCGGGGGCATTCGCCCACGCCCAGTGGCAGCACTTAGCTCCGCGCTGGTGAGAAGACGTCGAAGACTAGAATAGGTGTCGGACGAGGCTTTTTCATTTGCTTTCTGCAGTTGGCGTGTTTATTCCAGTTTGAAGTCTTATTGGAGTTGTTGGCGTTCCTGGCTTTTCACTCTTTGTCTTTTTCATCCGCTCGCCTCGTTTTCTCTCGCGCAATTCTCGCGAGGGTTGTTTGCGGGCGCCCTCGCGAGCGTCTTCTGCCCCGATCATCTGGAGCTATCCTCTCTGAGTCCTATGCGGGACCACCCCTCCCAGTCCATGCATCAAGGGCATCGCGACACGAACGCAGGACCTAGGCTGATCGCCCCCGCTGCCGGGACCAAAGGTTACCCCTCTAACTAATCCTTGCAGGGCATGAAGTGCACGGCGAGGCCTCAGCCTCGGGAGGCGAGGGCCGCTTCAAGCTCCACCAAGCTCAAATGACTCCCGCACATGGACACGCAGCACGGAAACATAGCGCAGGAATGGCAAAAGCAACGCGACGCTTGACAGCAACAGTTCTAACACGCCCCCACGGGGCCCTGAACTACCTTCTTCTTACACAGGAAAGGAAGGAAACAAAATGGACACGACCAGTCCAACACCAACCTACAGCAAAGGCTCGAGCTGCTCCTGGGGCTCAAGCGAACGCCTCCTCTCGCTTCACCAGGGTGCGGCGGCGGGTGGACCCGCTGCCTTCGCCCAGGAGGACGCGACGGCGCGGGGGCTGGTCGCGGCCTCCACTGGAGGAGCGGCTGCCTAAGGGGGAATTGCCGGAACTTGACGAGCCCCGAGCACCGCCGCCAGCACGCCTGGCGCTGTCTTTGTCCTGGTCAGTGTTGGACCTGGGCAGGCGGCCGCGGTCATCATCTTCGGGGCAGCACCCGGCGCGGCGACCATCTTCCCCAAACACCCTCACGTAGAGGGTGGCGTCGCCATCAAATTTGAAGTGCAGGGTGCACGGCTGGCTCAGGTCGCGCGCGCAGGCAAACGTTTGCCAGCCGCGAGTCAGGGCCCCATTTCCGGAAGGGGAGACCTCCAGCGAAGCCCAGGAGGCCCTGCTGCAGCAACCATCCGCCTGGAGCCAGAAGCTGCACCGTGCGCTGGCCGGCAGCTCACCGACGAAGAAGCGGGGGAGCTGGAGCCAGGTGCTGGCCGGGTCCGCTGACCACACAACCAACTCCAGCAGCACCTCCGCCGAGCGACAGCACCACCTGGTGGCTGCGTGGTCACGACGTGTCTCCCCTCGGCAGTCGAGCGCTCACCGCCGCATAGGGGACCGCCTCAGTGGCCGCGGGAAGCCGCTACGGGGACCGCGGGGTGCTTGCACGGACGACCCCAGCTGCGTTTGGCCTGGGAAGAGTCGGCCCCTGTCTGGCGGGCCTTCCCCTTCTCTGCGTCCGAGAATATCTTTAGAGCCATGAGAAGAAGCAAGGGCGAGGAAGAAGAAGAGAAGGAGTTGCAGGGAGGGACGAACTAAAGGAGCTCACGCAGCCCCGTATTTATAGCCGGAGAAGGCCAACCGTCGAGCACCACGATCGCAGGTAATCATGACCCGTATCTCTGCATGCAGGGACTTGTCAAGTCGTGCAGTCGCTGAGGCGTCGTGGGGAAGCACAGTCACCCACGTCCAATCAACCGCCACGCGACGCCCAACGCCGCAGGCTGTTAGGGCCCGCGGCGCTTCGCGCTTGCCCCTTCGCTTCCCCGCTAAAGCCAAGCCTGCGCGCGCCTTAGGCCCGGGGGCTACTGTCGGTGTTCTGGGAACGGGGGTCCCCAGACTTGCCTGCCTGCGGCCTGCGGCGTGGCTCAAGTGGGGGCCCAACGCGGCCCATCTTCATGAAGCTCAAGCTCAAGACCCTCGCGAGGGGCCAAGCCTCGCGGGGCGGACGATAGGAAGCCTCCTCAAGGGCATCCTCACCAGGCAGGCTCGTAAGGAGGCGGAGAGATCAATGCAAGGGTACCTCGCGAGGATCCCGTGACGCAAGCCATGACGATCAAGGCCAGGCGGACGCCAGGCGGGCGCTGGCCTGGGTAGAGTCCTTGTTTCCCCTTTGGTGCAAAGGGGGCAAGCACAGGCCAAGGCGTCAGGCAAACGTTACCATTCCGGTGCAACGAGACCAAGACCTGCAGGACGGCCGGACGGAGGTCACCGTGGAGCCCAAGACGGCGTCATCACTAGTGCTTTTGGCAGCCGAAGACCACCTTTGGTCAGGATAACTTGTACTAGATGTTCCCCTTCAAAATGGCCTATTGTTGTCGCCCTCCCGCTCATTATTTGGGAAGAGGCCCAGGGCCTCTATAAATAGAGCTAGCCACCACAGAATAGAGGCATCTGGAAATCTGGTAGAGACCAAGTAGAACACACCGCACCAGCTCAAGAACACCCCTCGCGAGGCTGTTCTTCCCTTGTACTGTTCATCATCATCCCCAGAGGCAATCCACCACACCACACACTGGAGTAGGGTATTACACCACAAAGGTGGCCCGAACCAGTATAAACCTCGTGTCTCTTGTGTTGTTCATCATTTTCCATCTTAGTTCGCACGAGAGGATCAGACATAGATCGGTAGGGGAGACATCTCCGCGTGCACCCCAGTGTTCGAACCTCAAGGGTCTGCGGGAACCCGAAATCCGACAGCATCTATTCGAATAGCGGCGTCCGCGTGCACCCCACTTCTGGGTTGCTTGTGCAGTTCATAGACAAGTGAAAGTGGATACTCTAAAATGCGCAAGATAAGCGTGAGTTCTATGGATGGCGTTCTCGTAGGGAGACGGGAGCGGATCCATAGTGGTGTATTCATATGGTGAATATGTGGACTCGTGTGCGGCACCTCAAAGAGTTACTTGCAGTCGCAGTTCAGGATAGCCACCGAGTCAAAGCTAGCTTGCTGCAGTTAAACTCCACCACCCCCTTTGTTGATACTGATGCATATGTAGCTAGTTCAAATGTAAGTCTTGCTGGGTACATTTGTACTCACGTTTTCTTAATTTATGTTTTTGCAGAGAAACTTCAGCCTCGCTAGTAGTTCCGAGTGGACTTCGATGTTTAGGATGTTACCTCAACTATGATCTTGTGCCCTCTGCAGGGTCTGGTAGATAGTCAGGCTTCTCGGCCTTTTCATTTGTAGTTGTCTGTTGTCAGACTAGTTAAGCTTCCACATGTGCTTGTGGCTTGTATGACTTGAATGATGGGTCATCAGACCCATGTTTGTAATATCTGGCTCTTCGGAGCCTAATGAATAACTAATTTGAGTTGTAGAGTTTTGTTGTGATGCCATGTTGTATTTGCACATATTGAGCATATTGTGTGTATGATTTGAAATTCTTGGTATGTGTGGGATCCGACAACCTAGTTGTTTATCCTTGGTAGCCTCTCTTACCAGGAAATGTCTCCTAGTGCTTCCACTGAGCCATGGTAGCTTGCTACTGCTCTGGAACACGTAGGATGGCTGGCATGTGTCCTTCTTCGTTCCTGTGTCTGTCCCTTCGGGGAAATGTCACGCGGTGTCTACCGGAGTCCTGTTAGCCTGCTACAGCCCGGAATCTCCGGAGTCCTGTTAGCCCAGCTGCTACAACCCGGATTTACTCGCTGATGACCGACACGTTCGTTGCTGGGTCATGTATGCATGTTCCTGTAAGTTAGTGCCACTTTGGGTTTACGACTAGTCATGTCGGCTCGGGTTCACTGCCATATGGATGCTAGTGACACTATCATATATGTGAGCCAAAAGGCGCAAACGGTCCCGGGCCAGGTAAGGTGGCACCCGTAGGAATACCGTCCGTGAGGCCGCAAAGTGATATGATGTGTTACATGCTAGATCCGTTTGACTTAGGATCAGGGTCGTGACAGCTTTGGTATCAGAGCCTGACTACATGTAGGATTACCAAGCCAAACTGGTTGAAGTCGAGTCTAGAAATGCTTTAGTTATATAGGGGAATTGGAAGGGAACGTAAGGCTCTTTTTACTCCTTTACCTTATGCCCTTATGATCTGAGTCAACCTCTTCTCCTGTACGGGGATTAAGAACTAGGCTTCTCATCTTCTATCAGAATCACGTGTTACCATTCCGTAGACTCTTAGGATTGTTGGTCTCAAGCCTCAGTTCAGTTTCTACTACTCTACTTTGTTGTTAGTTGGACTCGGAACCTTGATATGATGTTGTTGATCGGTTATGCCACCATTTTGCAGGATGTCTCAAATCTTTTTGAGCATTTACAGCCGTTATGCTGTCCGAGTCATCCATGTTTCTAAATAGTCTGATGCATTTGCAAATCCCTTCTTCCCGTTCCCGATGATCCTTTTGGGCCAGATTGACCACACTAATTGCTGAGTTGAGGTACTCCATTACCTCGACAAATATGTTGGAACTATTATTATGACCCTAGGTGTCTTAGAGAACCACCTAGTAATCTAGCCATGTTTAGTGTTCCCTGTGTGATGATTCTGGCCATTATTCCCGAAAGCATCCCGTGATGCCATTTAGTTAGTAGGCCTTCTATCTCTGGGTTCTTAAGACCAAGATTCACTCCACTTACCTCGTGTTGATAGTGTTTCTCGTACCTTTAGGATATTAGTAACCTTTGTGATAGTTCTCAAGGTCCATGGTATATCATTCTTCCAATACCAGGAACCATCATGGCAAAAGTTCTCCTGAACCAAAAGATCACAACCAGAATGCTCTTAATGAGTACTCCATTGTACATTGTGAGTCTTCCAGTTCTTCCTCTTCTTCATGGGTTATCCGGAAGAAATATGTTGAACTTGTTCGACATGCTAATCCATGCGTCCACAACTCAGAAAATTATATGTTCCTTTGAGTTGTTCTCTTTAGTTGTATTCTGACCTCCGTCTATCATTTGATAGTCAAGAGCATGTCATGCATTCATGCTCATCGATAACCTCATATACTCGTGGTCCGTAAAGCCATTCTATTCCGGAATGACTAGGAGAAACAAACTCTAGTACCTCATCCATATCTAGGATTGGGTCAAAGCAGTTGTATTCCGCAGATTAAGCATGCGAATCCATCTTTTGATTCTGTTCTACCCTGAAGTATTACCCACTTTATGTCAGGAATATCATGAGAAATGCACCAACCCTTACGAATTATTGACACAGTGATACTTCTTGCCATTGTTGTTCATTCCTCAGGTCCCGTGTTCTTGTAACCGGAACACAGACAAGTGAACTATGATGTGTGAAATCAATACTCCTAGGAACTCTGTTGCTTGGTAGTTAATGGATAATAATTTCATTCTTAGAGTGCTGATTATTGAGTCATCATCCTAAGAATGATCGTGCTACCCAGTCCGTTTCCTTGGTGCACTCTTCGATCAATGAGTTAGGATTGTGTCAATCCCTCGCTCCTTTGATCATATCATCTTGCCCTGAAAAGCAAGATTGTTCTCGAGCTTAGTAATATATCGGTGGTTCATGATTCTTCGAATATCTTCTCGGAGGTATCACCGGGTGGTCCCCTAACTGTTATGTTGAGCTCGTGATCAAGTTGGTTTCTTGTAAACCACCCCTTCTCCTAGAATCTGTGTTCGATACCCCTGAGCTAGTTGGTTAAGCTAAACCACAACTTGGAGAGTTGGAAGATAAAAGCCTGCCTAACTTAGTTCGTTCCAAAGGGATATCCCTGCATTTGTGTGTGTGTTGAAGAACGATGATATCTTCATCGATTGGTCCTTGTGGTCAGTTGTTGGATCTATTGTCTTGACAAAACTTTCATTTGAGTGTGGGCTATCATCAAATCAAATCAGAACCAACAATGTCCGTAATGTTGTCTTACTCGTGGTTGATCCCTCAAGCATACACCATTACATCCTTTGATCTGGCCAATGCTAACACCGTGTTCACTTAATTAAGGAATTCCATCTATATGCAAGCCTTGATGACTTGTTGTAGAGCCCATCGGCAACATTTTATCTTCTCCATGATTCATGTTGAACATTAAGCTAGTGTTGGGAACTTTTGAAAGCATTTCTTCATGATAGCTCATGAATTATATGTTATGGTGAAACAAGTGATTTCCTTTAATTCATGTGCATTCGATGCAAGTTGCCGCTGTGAATTCGAGAAAGCTAGTTTTGCTCCCTCTGGAATCATCCCAAGTCATTCACGCACGTGCGAAGTATACTATGGTTTGGTAGATTTGCAACCTCCATTCCACATGTATTTCCTAGCACCTAAAGCCACTGAATGATTTGTTCAAGGAAAAGAAGTTCTTAAGTGCTAATCCCTAAGGACCCAAAGGTATATGCGCAGGACTTCGCTCTCTGCAACGATGGTTCCCAATCAGAACTCGGTAGTGTTTTATTGTAAGACTACCGTGTGGTCATGCTTGTCTGGGACAACATGTTCACATGTATGTAGCAGAACGAGCTCATGTTTTTTAGCATGCTATCGTAGTTCATTTCCCGAGAATCTAGCAACGTCATCTCATCGATTTATGTTGCAAACTTTCCTTTCCAGACATGCTGTCTGAAATATCCCGTTCCCAACCAGATCTGAATCTCAGGCAGATATGATGGTTGGAACATTCCCAACATTTGCATTTTGTCCCCAGCTTTCACCGCCGTTGTGCGAAATTCCCATGGGCTGCCTTCTCAGTAGATGCTATCCAGGATCATCTTCAAAAGTGGACTTACCATGGGTCCCATCCATCTCCAATGACAAGCAAAAAAATCACTCATTGCTTTGTCTTCAACAAGGTAGTCCACATCATCCATTCTAGTCCGAGTATGTCATTCTTTTGAACTCCTTTAAATGATCGATTGTGATTCCCTTAGGCTGGTATAAAGAGTTTCAATGATCTCTGTATCAAAAGTAATTCTTTTTTCCACTTAAGGGAATTATTCCATGATTCACCTTCCCTAAGGTGCCCCATTATGGAATCATGGCAATTATTTCATCGCTATCCTGAAGTCATGCACCATCCTCTTCCGGGTGGAATTTTTGCCTACTCAATTGAACCTTGTCATCTACCTCTTTCCGTTGCTCTTGATGTGTGTTTTATGCCTCAGCTCAAGAGATGCTCTTACATCTCACTCCATGAGTTCATGTTGAGTGCTTGATCTTCGAGGAGATTGATTCCTGTAGAGTTTCTTTCTATCATCATCGTGATTGGATGAAGATCTCGAAAGCAAAGATGCCAAGATCAACATGAAGCAAGGAATCAATGTTCCTACGAAGTATAATTCGATTATGAAGATTGTGATAGTTCGAGACCCCTCTTCCTTTTACCCTGCGCTTGAATCTCGGGACGAGATTCTTGTTTAGTGGGGGTGAGTTGTCACATCCCAAGTTCTGGTAATGCTTAGTGCTAGCATCTTGTGTTGCATCATGCCTAAGTTTCGATTAAACTTGAAATGGGGAATGATCAAACCCTAGCACTTTGAAATCCAAATAGGTCCAGCTTAAAAAAATGCATTCAATGAACACAAAATGCCTTCATCAATGTTTGATAATTTTGGCAAGGCCTTGATTCCAAACCAAAAATAGACAACATTTTTGTGGAATATTTTGGATCATTGGATTAAATCATAAAGTATTTGAATTGGGGCATTTAAATGCTATAAATATTCTAAATGCTCCAGTAATTATAAAATTTATTGTGAGGCTTTGCATTAATTCCACTAGTCCACAGAATAATTTCCAGAAGCAGTAAAAATGGATTAGTATTTTTACTAATTCAAAACAGAGCAAAACAATTAGAAAACAGAAAATAAAAGAGAGAGAGAGAGAGAGAGAGAGAGAGAGAGAGAGAGAGAGAGAAAGAACCTGTTGCTTACATGGCGCTCGACTGGCAGCCCACCTGGCCCAACCTGGCCCAGCCCACCCCAGCCGCTACCGTCTTCCACCTCCTGCCAGTAGGCAGGAGGGCGTGTGGCCGCCGTGTGCGCGCACGCGCACCCCACCTCCTGCTTCCCGCCGCTGCTCTGTTGCGCCTGGAGACGCCACGCACACCCCTGGCCTCTCTCTCTCACTCTCCCCCGTGTTCTCCCCCACCTTTGGCTCTCTCCCTCGCATCAGCCGAGAGCCGCCGCTCACCGTTGCCGCACCTAGAGCCACCCCTTGTCACATCCCTAGTTCTGGTAATGCTTAGTGCTAGCATCTTGTGTTGCATCATGTTTAAGTTTCAATTAAAGTTGAAATGCTGATGGCAGAAACCCCCAGCACCACTTAATCCTACTAGGGTTACTAAAATACTTTTTCAATGAACCTGAAATGCCTTAAAAAATGTTCATCATGTTTGCCTTGGTCTGGAACCTCTGAAAAAAATGGTTCACATTTTTCTAGGACAGCATTGGGTCACTGAATTAAATCATATGTTATTTGCATTTGGGCATTTAAATGCTATATAACATTTCAAATGTCCAAATATTCATGAACTAAAATGTTTACTGTTGCAAATGATCCAAACAGTGGCCACAAGCAGTCTCGTGATTTTTGAAAGTGCATAGGTATTTTTAATAAATCCCTAAAGTTTACAGAATAATAGAAAACTGAAACAAATAGAAAAAGGAGAGAGAGAAAGGACCCAGCCACTTACCTGGCAAACCCACCTCGCAGCCCACCTGGCCAGCCCAGCACTGTGTTGGCCCGTGCCACTCACTTGCTTCCTCCCGCCAGAGCAGGCAGGCTGCTGCCTGTCGCTCGGGCGCTCGCCTCTGGCCACCACCTGCTTGCCACCGAGGTGCTGCCGATCTTCCCCCTCTCCTTGGTGTCGCCCCAGTCTACCCGACACCTCACTCTCCCCCTTGCTCTCTCCCTCGCTCCCTGGACGCCATGGACGATGCAGCCGCACCAGCGCCATCGTGAAGCTCGCAGCTACCGCCGTCCACTCGTCTCCTCGCCGTGCCCACAAGCGTCGCCGTCGTCCGCCACTTCGCCTTGACCAAGCACCGAGCGCTCGCTCGCCCGAAGATGCTGCACCGAGCCCGTCCCGATCACCCATCATCGGATATCCCCCTCGCTGCCCCGACCGCTCCAGCTCTTCCCCGACCTCACTGACCCGCTCGTCGACACCGCTGTGAGCTGCTTCCCATCCTCCCCCTCTCCGTTCCCTCTCTCGTGCAATGTACGCACCGCACCGAGCTCACCCGCACCCGCCGCCGCCTGTGCTCACCGCCGGCGTGACTCCGGCCACGGAACGGCTCAACCGTCACGTCCATCTTGCTCACCGCGTCGCGTAGAGCACGTAGGTGTCAGGACCCCGATCCTAAGTCACACCGATCTAGCATGTAACACATCATATCACTTTGCGGCCTCACGCACGGTATTCCCACGGGTGCCACCTTACCTGGCCCGGGACCGTTTGCGCCTTTTGGCTCACGTATATGATAGTGTCGCTAGCATCCATATGACAAAGAACTTGGGCCGACATGACTACTCGTGAACCCAAAGCGGCACTAACCCATGGGGACAGGCATACATGAATCAACTTCGAGCATGCCGGTCAACAGCGTGTGAATCCGGGCTGTAGCACTCGGCTAACAGGACTCCGGTAACCCGGGCTGTAGCAAGCTAGGCAGGACTCCGGATGTCTCCGCGTGACATTTCCCCGAAGGGACATACACAGGAACGAAGTGAAACACATGCCGGCCAGTCAAGTGTCCTGAGCAGCAGTGTTGGGCTAGCAGGACTCCGGTGAACCGGGCTGTAGCGGACTACTATGGCTTAAGGAAGCACTAGACTACATTTCCCCATAAGGGAGGCTGCCAAGGATAAACAACTAGATTGTCGGATCCCACACATACCAAGCATTTCAATCATACACACAATATGCTCGACATGTGTAAATACAACATGGCATCACAACAAAACTCTACGACTCAACTATTTATTCATTAGGCTCCGAGGAGCGAGATATTACAAACATGGGTCTCATGACCCAACATTTAGAGCATACAAGTCAAAGCACATGCAGAAGCTAAACATGTCTGAGTACAGAGATCTACAAATGAAAAAGGCTGAGAAGCCTGACTATCTACCAGATCCTGCCGAGGGCACAAGATCGTAGCTGAGGTAACAAGCTAAACGTCGAATTCCACGCGGAACTACTAGCGAGACTGAAGTCTCTCTGCAAAACATAAAATAAGCAAACGTGAGTACAAATGTACCCAGCAAGACTTACATCAGAACTATCTACATATGCATCGGTATCAACAAAGGGGGTGGTGGAGTTTAACTGTAGCAAGCCAGCTTTGACTCGGTGGCTATCCTGAACTACGACTGCAAGGAACTCTTTTGAGGTGGCGCACACGAGTCCACATATTCACCATATCAATACACCACTATGGATCCGCTCCCGTCTTCCTACGAGAACGACATCCATAGCACTCACGCTTATCTTGCGCATTTTAGAGTATCCACTTTCACTTGTCTATGAACTATGCAAGGGGTCCAAGTTTCCATATCCGAGGAATCCGGCTATTCGAATAGATAATGATAACCCTGCAGGGGTGTACTTCTTCACACACACTCTCGCCACTTATCGCCCTGTACACGTCATGTACCTTGGCAACCTTCAAGCGGAAGCCGGGCGAGGGAGTCGGCCACCACCTGACTAACCACACAAGTCTCTCGTCCAGGTTTATCACCTATTCGGGTTCCATCCGCAAGGAGATCCATCCGGGGTGTCGCTCACGGCCCCAAACGATGTGTGCAGGGTTCCCAAGCCCACCTCGACAGGTAGATCTATGCTTGGTACACCATGCCACGGTGCCTAGTCTGTCCCAAGCCCACCTGTACCGGGTGCCACTTGGTAGACTACTAACACTACCTACAAACACCAGAAGCTAGTTGCAACTCCTAGACAGAGATCAGGTTGATTAATAAGTCGAGAGGGGCACTTAAGCATTCCAATGTGTGGTAGTAACTGTTCATGGATCACAAACACAGAACTCAGTTCATGAGGACGGCTGCAATGAGACAACCCACCATGTACTCCTACATGGCCTCTCACCGCTACCTTTACCAAATCGTGTTCACACACTTAGCTCTCAATGGTAGGACATGTTCACCACATTCCAATTCATCCCCGATGAATCAGACCTGACTCAACTCTAAGCAGTAGCAGGCATGAAAACAAGCAAGAATGAGTAGGCACATCATGGCTCAAACAACTCCTAATCATGCTAGTGGGTTTCATCTATTTACTGTGGCAATGACAGGTCATGCAAAGGAAAGGGGTTCAACTACCGCAGCATGTAACAGTTGAAACGATGTTGTCCTAATGCAGTAAAAGAGAGCAAGAGCGAGAGAGTGGGATTGTATCAGAATGAACAAGGGGGTTTTGCTTGCCTGGCACTTCTGAAGATAGTATAACTCTTCATCGGTGTCATCGATCACATCGTCGAAACCACGTCTATCGAGAGGGGACAATTACCGGCAACAGAGAAAGAACACAATCAATGTAATGCGACAATATGATGCATGGTCATGACATGGCAAAATGAATGTGTTTGAGCTAATGCAACTAGCAGCAGTTTAAATGAAGTTTGTTTGAACACTAGGTTCAATTTCAAACTCCATATGTGCTCTCTTAAATGTCATTTAATTGAATTGTCCTAAACAGAGGTCATAAGTTGCTCGAACATGCATGAAAATGGCATAAACAGATTCTTTGGATTTTCCTGATAATTTTCCATATATAATTTGTTTGATTTGGAGTTATAGTTGAATTTATATGAGTTTTAGAAGTTTGCATTAATTTCTGGAATTTTCTGAATAATTTTAAATCCAGAAAATCATTAACTGCGTCTGCATGACGTCGGTGTGACGTCAGCAAGTCAACAGGGGCGGCCCAGGTCAAACTGACCAGTGGGGCCAAGTCAATGTTGACGTGGCAGGGTCAACTGACATGTGGGGTCAGCTGGTTTGATTTAAATTAAACAGGGAATAAATCCTAGAGTTAATTAGGCACGGGGCCCACTGTCAGCGGCACATGGTTTTGTTAGCGGGGTGTTTAGCCCCTAATGACGGCGCCACGTGAGCACGGCCGGGGGTTAGACCGGCGTTTAGCCGCCGGCGGCAGCAGAGGCGGCGGGGCACTCGGGCACGGGCTGTGGTGCCCTGTTCGCAGCGTGGCTAGGCTCGTTCGAGAGCCCAGACCCGCGCGCGTCGGGCGGTGGTGCCAGTCGGGCCTGGAGTGGCCGGAGGCGACAGCGAGGAGCTCGACCGCGGCGGTCGGAGCTCGGGAGTGAGCGCAGCGGTGCTGTGGTGCGTGAGCAAGCAAGCTGAGGCGCTAGCGGGGTCCTACGCGACGCGATGAGTGGGTTGGACGCGTTGGACGGACCATTTGGTCGCCGGAGTCGCGTCGGCGGTGAGCGCAGGTGGCGGCGGGTTTGGGCGCAGATGGTCCGGTGGCTACGGCGGTCTACGAGGAGGAAAAGAGGGACGGACGGGGTCAGAGGCTCACGGCGCGTAGGACGAGCAGGTCGGCGAGCTCGGAGATGGTCCGAAGCAGTTGGGGCGGCGAGGGGGATCTCCGGCGATCTCGGCGACTCGAGGAAGAAGAAGATGTCAGGGGCGGAGCTTCGGGGGTCTTCCAGTCGCGTGGCTCGGTGAGGGGGCTGGCGACGAGGTGCAGGAGCTCAGGAGCAGCTCGGGGCATCGTCAGGACGACGGTGGTCACGGCAACGGCGAACGGCGGCGATGGGCGTGTTCGGTGGCGTCGTATGGAGAGAGGAGAGGAGGGAGAGAGACCCAGGGAGAGAGGAGAGGGGTGTAGGGGGTCCCGAGCGGCGCCGAGGAGGGGCTTCGAGGCGTCCGGTGAGGCAGGCGAGCAGGGAGGAGGCGTGTCGCCACGGCGCGCGCGTGCGCTGTCTCCCTCCTCTGCCTACTGGCAGAGGTAGGTGATGATTGGCACGGCCAGATGGGTCGGGCCGTGCTGGGCCTAGCCAGGTAAGCAGCAGGTAAAACCCTCTCTCTCTCTTTCTGTTTTTATCTAATTATGTTCTGTTTTCTATTTTGCAGGTTTGTTTTGAATTTGGTTTTGAAACCAATTCAATTTTGTTGCTTCTGGAAATATTTTTAGAAGCTAAAAGAATTAAACTAAAGCTCCATAAAATATTTCAGAATTATTGGACCTATATTTATTTAATAGTAGATATAAATCCAATTCAAATAATTATTGATTTAATTCAAATGCCCAAAATAAATGTTTCTGAGACACCAAAAATATTGGTTTGGATTTTACCTCTTGCCAATATTTCCAGAGGATAACAAGAACATTTTCTTGGACTCATTTGATGAGATTTAAATGTTGAATATTTTTAGAGGTTTTCTGGGGCTTTGAAAATTTCTCAATTCAAATTTCAATTGAACTTAAACATGATGCATCAACCAAGCTAGTCCAAGGCCAGGGTAAAGCTAGGTATGTGACAACTCACCCCTACTAAACAAGAATCTCGTCCCGTGATTCAAGTTGTGAGGTAAGAAGACAAAGGGACACAAGCTAATACAATCTTCACGATCCAACTGCCCTTCTCGAAGAAGTAGCTTCATTGCATCATATTGATCTTGAAGTCTTTGCTTTCGAGATCCTCATCCACGCGATGACGACCAAAAGAAACTCTACTAGGATTGATCTTCTCGAAGACCGAGCTATACAAGATAAATTCGCGGAATGGGATGTCGACACATCTCGAGTTGAGACACAAAACACATAGAGAGGGATGGAAGGACAAACGACAGGATTTGATTTGGTGGGCAACAATTCCACGCTTAGAAAGATGGTGGATGGCGTCGAGGTGGCGTGGAAATAATTGTCATGATTCCATAACGGGGCACCTTGGAAAAAGTGACTCGTAGAATTATTCCCTTAAGTGGCAAAAAGAATTACTTTTGACACAGAGATCATTGGAGCTCTTCATACCAACTTAAGGCAATTTACAATTGGTCATTTGAAAGAGCTCGAGGAACTGGCATACTTGAACTAGGATGGATGATGTGGACTACCTTGTTGAAGACAACGCAATGGATGACTTTTGCTTATCACAGGAAATGGATGGGACCCATGGTAGGACCACTTCTGAAGATGATCCTGAACAACAATTGCTGAGAAGGGCAGTCCAAGGGAGATTGGCAAAAGGCGGGGCAAGCTGGGAACAAAATGCAAATGTTGGGAATGTTCCAACCATCATATCTGCCTGAGATTCAGATCTGGTTGGTAACGGGATATTTCAGACAGCATGTCTGGAGAAGGAAGTGTGCAACACAAACCGATGAGATGACGTTGCGAGATTCTCGGGGAGTGAGCTAAGATAGCAAGCTCCAAAATATGAGCTGGTTCTGCTACATACATGTGAACACGTTGTCCAAGACAAGCATGACCACGTAGAAGTCTTATAATAAACACTATCGAGTTCAAGTTAGGATCCATCTTCAAGGATTTCGAAGTCTTTACACAAGTCCATGGATTAGATCCCAAGCATAGACTTCTTTTCCTTGAACAAGTCAATCAGTGGCTTGGTGTGCTAGGGATTCATATAGGATGAAGGTTGAAAGTCTCCAGACCACAGAATACTTCGCACATATGCATGACTGACTTGGGATGATTCCAGAGGAAGCGAAACAAACTTTCTCGAGTTCAGGGCGGCAACTTGCATCATGTGCACGTGAATTAGAGGAAGTCACTCCTTTCATCCAAGCATAAGCTTCATGAACGAAACACAAAGAAATGCTGACACAAGTTTCCAACAATGAGTTGATGTTCAACATGAGTCATGGGGGGAGACAGAACGCTGCTAATGGGCTCAACAGCAACTCATCCGAATTTCCATATCACTGGACTTCCACCATCATATGAACACGGTGATAGTATTGGTCAGACCGAAAGATGTAATGATGTATGCTCGAGGGATCAACCACGAGTAAGACAACATTACGAACATCGTTGGCTCTGATTTGACTTGACATTAGCCCATACTCAATTCAAAGTTTTGACAAGGCAATAGGTCCAACAACTGATCACGAGGACCAATCAATGGAGATATCATCTTTCTTCAACACACACACACACAAGATATCCCTTAGAGATGAACCAAGTTAAGCAAAGCTTCTATCTTCCAACTCTCCAAGTTGTTGTCTAGCTCAACAAACTAGCTCAGGGATATACAACACAGACTCTTGGAGAAGGGGTGGTTCACAAGAAACCAACTTGATCACGAGCTCAACATAGCGGTCAGGTGACGACCTGGTGATACTTCCGAGAAGATATTCGGAAAATCATGAACCACCGATATGTTATTAAGCTTGGGAGCAATCTTGCTTTCGAGGCAAGATGATGTGATCAATTAAGCAAGGATTGACAAAATCCTAACTCTTGATCGAAGAGTGCACCAGAAATAAGGACTAGGTAGCACAACCCATCTTAGAATGATGATTCAATAACCAACACGCTAAGAATGAGAATATTGTCCATTTACTACCAAGCAACGAGGTTGCTAGGAGTATTGATTTCACACATCACGATTCACTTGTCGGCATTCCGGTTGCGACAACACGACACCGAGGAATGAATAATGATGGTGAGAAGTATCACTACGTCAAGAATGCATAAGAGATGGTGCAATTCTCGTGACATTCTTGACATAAAGTGGGTAATACTTCATGGTAAAACAGACCAATAGCTTGATCGCATTTGATCTGCGGAATACAACTGCTTTGACACAATCCTAGAAATGGATGAGGTACTGGAGTTTGTTTCTCCTATTCACTCTGAAATAGAATGGCTTGACGGACCACAAGAATAATAGGCATCGATGGACACGAATGCACACACACTCTTGACTATCAATTGATAGACGAGGGTCAAAATACAACTAAAGAGGGACAACTCAAAGGGACATATATCTTTCTAAGTTGTCGATGCATAGATTAGTATGTCGAGCAAAGTTCAACATAATTCTGGATAACCCATGCGAAAAGGGGAGAACTGGCAGATTCACAACATAGAATCGAGAACTCATCTAGAGCACTCTGGTTGTGATCTTTCGGTTCAAGAGAACTTCTGCCATAAGCAGTTCATGGTATTTGGAAGAAGGAGAATACCACGGACCTCGAGGACTATCGCAATGGTTACTAATATCCTAAAGGAACTAGCAAACTCTATCAACATGAAGTAAGGTGAATCTTGGGTTCGAAAACCCAGGAGTAGAATACCTACTACTAAATGGCATCACGGGATGCTTTCGAGAATGGTGGCTAGAATCATCACACCGGGAACACAAAACATGACTAGATTACTAGGTGACTCCCTAAAACACCTAGGGTCATAATAATAGCTCCAATATATATGCCGAGGCAACAAAGTACCTCAACTCACCGATTAGTGTGCTTATTCTGACCAAAAAGGACATCGGAAATGGAAATAAAGGATTTGCAAATGCATCAGACTATTTAGAGACCTGGGACGACTCGGACAGCATAACGGCTGTAAATGCTCAAAAATATTTGAGACATCCTGCAAAAATGGTGGCATAGCCACTCAACATCACAATATCAAGGTTTCGAGACCAACTATGAGCACACGGAAGTAGTAGAAACTGAACTGGGGCTTAAATCCAACAATCTTATAAGTCTATGGATTAGTAACACGTCATCCTGATAGATAGATGAGAAGCCTAGTTCTTAAACCCCGTAGAAGAGAAGAGGATGACTCAGATCAGAAGGGCATAAGGTAAAGGAGTAAAAAGAGCCTTACGTTCCCTTCCACAATCAATTCCCGTATATAACTAAAGCATTTCTAGACACAACTTCGACCAGTTTGGCTTGGTAATCCTACAGGCAGTCAGGCTCTGATACCAAAGCTGTCAGGACCCCGATCCTAAGTCACACTGATCTAGCATGTAACACATCATATCACTTTGCGGCCTCACGCACGGTATTCCCACGGGTGCCATCTTACGTGGCCCGGGACCGTTTACGCCTTTTGGCTCACGTATATGATAGTGTCGCTAGCATCCATATGACAAAGAACCCAGGCCGACATGGCTAGTCATGAACCCAAAGCGGCACTAACCCATGGGGACAGGCATACATGAATCAACTTCGAGCATGTCGGTCAACAGCTTGTGAATCCGGGCTGTAGCACCGGGCTAACAGGACTCCGGTAACCTGGGCTGTAGCAGGCTAGGCAGGACTCCGGATGTCTCCGCGTGACATTTCCCCGAAGGGACAGACACATGAACGAAGTGAAACACATGCCGGTCAGTCAAGTGTCCTGAGCAGTAGTGCTGGGCTAGCAGGACTGCGGTGAACCGGGCTGTAGCGGACTACTATTGCTCAAGGAAGCACTAGACTACATTTCCCCATAAGAGAGGCTGCCAAGGATAAACAACTAGATTGTCGGATCCCACACATACCAAGCATTTCAATCATACACACAATATGCTCGACATGTGTAAATACCACATGGCATCACAACAAAACTCTACGACTCAACTATTTATTCATTAGGCTCCGAGGAGCGAGATATTACAAACATGGGTCTCATGACCCAACATTTAGAGCATACAAGTCAAAGCACATGCGGAAGCTAAACATGTCTGAGTACAGAGATCTACAAATGAAAAAGGCTGAGAAGCCTGACTATCTACCAGATCCTGCCGAGGGCACAAGATCGTAGCTGAGGTAACAAGCTAAACGTCGAATTCCACGCGGAACTACTAGCGAGACTGAAGTCTCTCTGCAAAACATAAATAAGCAAACATGAGTACAAATGTACCCAGCAAGACTTACATCAGAACTATCTACATATGCATCGGTATCAACAAAGGGGGTGGTGGAGTTTAACTGCAGCAAGCCAGCTTTGACTCGGTGGCTATCCTGAACTACGACTGCAAGTATCTCTTTTGAGGTGGCGCACACGAGTCCACATATTCACCATATCAATACACCACTATGGATCCGCTCCCGTCTTCCTACGAGAACGCCATCCATAGCACTCACGCTTATCTTGCGCATTTTAGAGTATCCACTATCACTTGTCTATGAACTATGCAAGGGGTCCAAGTTTCCATATCCGAGGAATCCGGCTATTCGAATAGATAATGATAACCCTGCAGGGGTGTACTTCTTCACACACGCTCTCGCCACTTATCGCCCTGTACACGTCATGTACCTCGGCAACCTTCAAGCGAAAGCCAGGCGAGGGAGTCGGCCAAGACCTAACTAACCACACAAGTCTTTCGTCCAGGTTTATCGCCTATTCGGGTTCCATCCACAAGGAGATCCGGCCGGGGTGTCGCTCATGGCCCCAAACGATGTGTGCAGGGTTCCCAAGCCCACCTCGACGGGTAGATCTACGCTTGGTACACCGTGCCATGGTGCCTAGTCTGTCCCAAGCCCACCTGTACCGGGTGCCACTTGGTAGACTACTAACACTACCTACAAACACCAGAAGCTAGTTGCAACTCCTAGACAGAGATCAGGTTGATTAATAAGTCGAGAGGGGCACTTAAGCATTCCAATGTGTGGTAGTAACTGTTCATGGATCACAAACACAGAACTCAGTTCCTGAGGACGGCTGGAATGAGAGAACGCACCATGTACTCCTACATGGCCTCTCACCGCTACCTTTACCAAATCGTGTTCACACACTTAGCTCTCAATGGTAGGACATGTTCACCACATTCCAATTCATCCCTGATGAATCGGACCTGACTCAACTCTAAGCAGTAGCAGACATGACAACAAGCATGAATGAGTAGGCACATCATGGCTCAAACAACTCCTACTCATGCTAGTGGGTTTCATCTATTTACTGTGGCAATGACAGGTCATGCAGAGGAAAGGGGTTCAACTACCGCAGCATGTAACAGTTGAAACGCTGTTGTCCTAATGTAGTAAAAGAGAGCAGGAGCGAGGGAGTGGGATTGTATCGGAATGAACAAGGGGGTTTTGCTTGCCTGGCACTTCTGAAGATAGTATAACTCTTCATCGGTGTCATCGATCACATCATCGAAACCATGTCTATCGAGAGGGGACAATTAGCGGCAACAGAGAAAGAACACAATCAATGCACTGCGACAATATGATGCATGGTCATGACATGGCAAAATGAATGTGTTTGAGCTAATGCAACTAGCAGCAGTTTAAATGAAGTTGGTTTGAACACTAGGTTCAATTCCAAACTCCATATGTGCTCTCTTAAATGTCATTTAATTGAATTGTCCTAAACAGAGGGCATAAGTTGCTCTAACATGCATGAAAATGGCATAAACAGATTCTTTGGATTTTCCTAATAATTTTTCATATATAATTTGTTTGATTTGGAGTTATGGTCGAATTTCTATGAATTTTAGAAGTTTGCACTAATTTCTGGAATTTTCTGAATAATTTTAAATCCAGAAAATCATTAACTGCGTCAGCATGACGTCGGTGTGACATCAGCAAGTCAACAGGGGCGGCCCAGGTAAAACTGACCAGTGGGGCCAAGTCAACGTTGACGTGGCAGGGTCAACTGACATGCGGGGTCGGCTGGTTTAATTTAAATTAAACAGGGAATAAATCCCAGAGTTAATTAGGCATGGGGCCCACTGTCAGCGGCACATGGTTTAGTTAGCGGGGTGTTTAGCCCCTAATGACGGTGCCACGTCAGCACGGCCGGGGGTTAGACCAGCGTTTAGCCGCCGGCGGCAGCAGACGCGGCGGGGCACTCGGGCACGGGCTGTAGTGCCCCGTTCGCAGCGTGGCTAGGCTCGTTCGAGAGCCCAGACCCGTGCGCGTCGGGTGGTGGCGCCAGTCGGGCCTGGAGTGGTCGGAGGAGACGGCGAGGAGCTCGACCGCGGCGGCCGGAGCTCGTGAGTGAGCGCGGCGGCGCTGTGGTGCGTGAGCAAGCAAGCTGAGGCGCTAGCGGGGTCCTACGCGACGCGGTGAGTAGGTTGGATGTGCCGGACGGACCATTTGGTCGCCGGAGTCGCGTCGGCGGTGAGCGCAGGCAGCGGCGGGTTTGGGCACAGATGGTCCGGTGGCTACGGCGGTCTACGAGAAAGAAAAGAGGGATGGACGGGTCAGAGGCTCACGGCGAGTAGGACGAGCAGGTCGGGAGCTCGGAGATGGTCCGAAGCAGTTGGGGCGGCGAGGGGGATCTCCGGCGATCTCGGCGACTCGAGGAAGAAGAAGATGTCGGGGGTGGAGCTTCGGGGGTCTTCCAGTCGCGTGGCTTGGTGAGGGGGCTGACGACGAGGTGCAGGAGCTCGGGAGCAGCTCGGGCATCGTCAGGACGGCGGTGGTCACGGCAACGTCGAACTGCGGCGATGGGCGTGTTCGGTGGCATCGTATGTAGAGAGCAGAGGAGGGAGACAGACCCAGGGAGAGAGGAGAGGGGTGTAGGGGGTCCCGAGCGGCGTCGAGGAGGGGCTTCGAGGCGCCCGGTGAGGCAGGCGAGCAGGGAGGAGGCGTGTCGCCACGGCGCGCGCGTGCGCTGTCTCCCTCCTCTGCCTACTGGCAGAGGTAGGTGATGACTCGCACGGCCAGATGGGCCGGGCCGTGCTGGGCCTAGCCAGGTAAGCACCAGGTAAAACCCTCTCTCTCTCTCTTTCTGTTTTTATCTAATTATGTTCTGTTTTCTATTTTGCAGGTTTGTTTTGAATTTGGTTTTGAAACCAATTCAATTTTGTTGCTTCTGGAAATATTTTTAGAAGCTAAAAGAATTAAACCAAAGCTCCATAAAATATTTCAGAATTATTGGGCCTATATTTATTTAATAGTAGATATAAATCCAATTCAAATAATTATTGATTTAATTCAAATGCCCAAAATAAATGTTTCTGAGACACCAAAAATATTGGTTTGGATTTTACCTCTTGCCAATATTTCCAGAGGATAACAAGAACATTTTCTTGGACTCATTTGATGAGATTTAAATGTTGGTTATTTTTAGAGGTTTTCTGAGGCTTTGAAAATTCCTCAATTCAAATTTCAATGGAATTTAAACATGATGCAGCAACCAAGCTAGTCCAAGGCCAGGGTAAAGCTGGGGATGTGACAGTAGGAGCTAACCCCTCGCCGCCATGCTCGTTGTAGCGATGACCCCGAGCTCACCTGAGCTCCGATAGCCGCCGAAGTCGTCGCCGGCGACGTTTCTGGTCACCCCGATCCAACAACCACCACCACTCGATGCGGGGGAGCGCCCGCATCTCGTAGATGCCCTCTGCCTGCCATTTGGTTGCCGGAGGAGGAATCCCGAGCCCCTCCACCGCCTCTGGCCTTGCTGGTGACGAGCCCCGGGTCAACTCCGGCGAGTTTGACCTGGGTTGACCCAGTTTGACTCCCCCTCCGAGTCATTGACATGTGGGGCCAGCCTGTGACTAACTCCTAGATTAGGATTCAGTTAGTGTTAATTAACCCTACTAATTAGCCGACTCACTGCTATGCGGGTCCCACTATTCAGTTTGACCTGGACCGTTCCTGTTGACCCGTTGACATCACAGTGACATCATGCTGACGTAGTAATTCTTTTCTGGAATTTAAATAAATTTTAATGGTTTATTTATTTCAGAAAATGTTATAAAGTTCTGAAAATCATATAAAATCAACCGTAACTCCAATGGAAAAGATTTATATATGTAAAATTATCAGAAAAATACAGTCTATCCATTTATGCTACTTTCATGCATGTTAAATGTAACGCCCTCGATGCGGCTATATCTCCCACATGTCGAAGCACGACTTAGAGGCATAACCGCATTGAAAGCAATGTCGCAAGTGAGGTAATCTTCACACAACCCATGTAATACATAAGGGAAAAAGATACATAGTTGGCTTACAGTCGCCACTTCACACAATACATAAATTAACATCCATCATCCAGATTACACTCAAGGTCCGACTACGGAACCAAACTGAAAGAAGACTACCCCAAATGCTACACAGATCCCCGATCGTCCCAACTGGGCTCCACTACTGATCATCAGGAAAAGACACATAGTAACGACCACGTTCCTCGTCGAACTCCCACTTGAGCTCGGTTGCGTCATCTGCACTGGCATCGTTGGCACCTGCAACTGTTTTGGTAGAATCTGTGAGTCACGGGGACTCAGCAATCTCACACCCGCGAGATCAAGACTATTTAAGCTTAAAGGTAGGATAGGGTTGTGAGGTGGAGCTGCAGCAAGCGACTAACATATATGGTGGCTACATTCGCATAAGAGAGCGAGAAGAGAAGCAAAGCACGGTCGTGAAGCTAGAAGTGATCAATAAGTGATCCTAGAACAACCTACGTCAGACATAACTCCAACACCGTGTTCACTTCCCGGACTCCGCCGAGAAGAGACCATCATGGTTACACACGCGGTTGATGTGTTTTAATTAAGGTCAACTTCGGGTTTTCTACAACCGGACATCAACAAATTCCCATCTGCCTCATAACCGCGGGCACGGCTTTCGAAAGATAATACCCTGCAGGGGTGTCACAACTTAGCCCATTATAAGCTCTCACGGTCAACGAAGGATATTCCTTCTACTGGGAAGACCCGATCAGTCTCGGAATCCCGGACTACAAGACATTTCGACAATGGTAAAACAAGACCAGCAAGACCACCCGACTGTGCCGACAAATCCCGATAGGAGCTGCACATATCTCGTTCTCAGGGCACACCGGATGAGACAGGCTACGAGTAAAACCAGCCATCGAGTTTCCCCGAGGTGGCCCCGCAGGCGGCTCGGTTCAGACCAACACTCGGAGGAGCACTGGCCCGGGGGGGGCTAAAATAAAGATGACCCTCGGGCTCGCGAAAACCCAAGGGAAAAATATGGTGGTAGGTGGTCAAATGGTAAAACCAAAGTTGGGCCTTGCTGGAGGAGTCTTATTCAAAGCGAACTGTCAAGGGGGTCCCATAAATCACCCAACCGTGTAAGGAACGCAAAATCAAGGAACATAACACCGGTATGACGGAAAACTAGGGTGGCAAGAGTGGAACAAAACACCAGGCATAAGGCCGAGCCTTCCACCCTTTACCAAGTATATAGATGCATTAATTAAATAAGAGATATTGTGATATCCCAAAATAATCATGTTCCAACATGGAACAAACTTCATCTTCACCTGCAACTAGCAACGCTATAAGAGGGGCTGAGCAAAGCGGTAACATAGCCAATCAACGGTTTGCTAGGACATGGTGGGTTAGAGGTTTGTCATGGCAATATGGGTGGCATGATATAGCAAGTGGTAGGTATCGCAGCATAGGCATAGCAAAAGAGCGAGCATCTAGCAAGCAAAGATAGAAGTGATTTCGAGGGTATGGTCATCTTGCCTGCAAGGTTCTCAGAGTTGTCGAAGGCTTGATCCTCGTAAGTGTTCTCAACAGGTTCCTCGTTCACGTACTCGTCTCCCGGCTCTACCCAAAACAAGAACACAAGCAAAGGAACAACTATCAACCATGATGCAATGCGCAATCAACATGATGCAAAACATGGCATGATATGCGATATGTGGTATGCAATGCATATGCGTGCTCCGGAAGGAAAAGATGAGCAAGGCATAATCTACTCAAAGCATTGAACAAAAGTCCCTTACTGACCATGAGCCAAAAAGGACCAGAAAATATAATAGCACCCATGTCAATTAAGCAAGTTTCGTTACAGTTTTCAGACTTAGCAGAAAACTGGACATGTCAAAAACAGATAACAAGTAGGCATGTTTACGAGCTCGATGCACTCACTACAGAGCATTTCATGATAAACTAAGCATACACCCACCAAGAAGACATGGCATAGAAGATAATCATGGCAAGAACAACATCATAGCATGCAAGGATCAACTACAACAAGCTTGGCAAAATCGAATATGTAAACAACCTGCCAGTAACATTTTATAGCAAAAGTAGAGCTCGATTGACTCAAGCTATGGCACTCCATAATTACAAACAAAGGCATGGATTGATAGAACAAATCCATATGTTCAAAACAACCTTACTGATCATGCTCAAAATGGGCATAGATCTCTCCGTAACAACATGAACACATAGCATAAAAATAACAGCAGGACATGACTTGGTGAAATTACTAAGTCCCTGAAATCAGCAACAATATGATCCCTAGTTTGCATGCTTGTGCTAGTCACCACAAAGATCACAAAAATACATAGCATACACCCCTGTAAAGATGGCATGGCATATTACAAAACACATGTAGGACTCCAGTTCATAGGATGCACACATCAACCATGGCAAAAATGACAAAAGTGCAAGTTCTGATAAGAATCTGTAACTAACATCACATAGCCCTCTTCTAACAGCATTTCGGGCATCAAGATGAACTCAAATGAAAATGATGCAATGAGATGAAATGATGCACTCATTGAGGCGAACAAATAAATATGCTGCACGCCCAAAACGGAGCCACGGATGCAGAGTTATGGCATATTATACAGGGCATGAAAATATTACGGAACTGGGGACTTAGAAGAAATATACCCCTCCGAAACAGATCTAGGGTTCGCACGCAATCCGAGGTGGCGGCGGATCTCGCCTGATCTCCGCCGGAATTGATGCGGGGGCGGCCGGAGTGAGCGCGGGGGCTCGCCGGAGAGGTCGGGGAGGCCGAGGGGCGGCTGAGGCGCGCGGGAGGCGGCTGAGGCGCGCGGGAGGCGGTGCGGCGACCGGCGGGCGGAGGCGGCGGCGAGGCGCGCCGAGGCGCGGGAGGCGAGTGGGCGGAGGCGGCGCGGCGCGCGGGGAGCGGGCCGCGCGCTGTGGGCTTGGGGGGCCCGACCCGGGCTCGGGCGGGCCGGCGGCGATGTGGGCGCGGCTGCCCACGTGGCGGCGCGCGGTTGGACGGGGCGCGGCGGCGGACGCGTCCGGCGCCGTCCGGACGTGTCCGGCGCAGAGGGAGAGAGGGGAGCTAGGGTTTGCCCGAAAATTTCGGAGGGGGAGGTGTATTTATAGGTAGGAGGGGCTAGGAGGCTCCAAATTGAGCACGGTTTTCGCCCACACGATCGTGATCGAACGACTAAGAGGATGAGAGTGGCTTAGATGGGTTATTGGGATGTTTTGGAGGGGTTTTGGGCTGCAACCCACAAGAGGCCTTCGCGGTTACCCGGTTAACCGTTGGAGTATCAAACAACCTCCAAATGACCCGAAACTTGACAAACGGTCTACCGGTGGTATACCAAGGCCGCTTGGAAAATCTCGGTCCATTTCGAGACCGTTTAACACTCGCACATGGAAATAGGTAAAAGGAGGCGCCGGAGGACGTAGGAGCGCCGGATTGCAAAACGGACAACGGGGAAAAGGCTCGGATGCATAAGACGAACACGTATGCGAATGCGATGCACATGATCACATGACATGAAATGCATGACAAGGACAAAATGCAAAATAAAGGGAAACCCAACCACGGAGGGAATATCATATCATATTGCCGAAAATGGCAAGAGTTGGAGTTACAAATATGGCAAGTTACATCCGGGGTGTTACAACACTCCACCACTACGAGAGGATCTCGTCCCGAGATCTAGGACTGAAAGAACTCCGGATATTCGGAACGGAGGTGGTCCTCGCGCTCCAAGGTGGCTTCTCGGTCTGAATGGTGAGACCACTTCACTTTCAGGAATTTGATGGACTTGTTGCGAGTCTTGCGCTCAGTTTCATCAAGAATAGCAACGGGATGCTCATGATAGGACAAATCTTCTTGAAGATCAATCTCTTCGAAGTTGATGGTGCGCTCAGGCGTCTTGAAGCACTTGCGAAGCTGTGACATGTGGAACACATCGTGCACATTTGCAAAGTTGGGGGGAAGCTCAAGTTGATAGGCGAGATCGCCTCTTTTGCCGACGATCCTGAAAGGACCGACGTATCTAGGGGCAAGTTTCCCTTTGATACCGAAGCGACGAGTGCCTTTCATTGGAGAGACGCGGAGGTAGACATGGTCTCCGATCTCGAAAACCAAATCACGGTGTTTGCTATCATAATAGCTCTTCTGGCGCGATTGAGCGGCTTTGAGATTCTCATGAATGACTTTACACATATCTTCAGCCTCTATGATCAAGTCGTTGCCAAGAAGTTGGCGTTCGCCCGTCTCTGACCAATTGAGAGGAGTACGACACTTTCTGCCATAGAGAATCTTGAATGGGGCTTTGCCCGAGCTCGCTTGAAAGCTGTTGTTGTAAGAGAACTCAGCATATGGAAGACAATCCTCCCACTTCATGCCGAAAGAGATAACACAAGCCCTGAGCATATCCTCAAGAATTTGGTTGACACGCTCGACTTGTCCACTATTTTGAGGATGGAAAGCTGTGCTGAAGCGAATATTTGTGCCCATGGCCTTCTGGAAGGAGTCCCAGAATTTAGAGGTGAAGATGCTTCCATGATCTGAAGATATCAATTGTGGAATGCCATGCAAGGAGATAATTCTGGAGGTGTAAAGCTCTGCCAGCTGCGCTGCTGTGATAGACTCTTTGATAGGAAGAAAATGAGCCACTTTAGTGAGCTTGTCGATGACGACGAAGATAGCATCATTTCCATGCTTGGACTTAGGAAAACTAGTCACGAAGTCCATTTCGATATGATCAAACTTCCATTCTGGAATAGCAAGAGGTTGGAGTAGACCAGCTGGTCGTTGGTGTTCTGCTTCCACACTTCGACAGACATCACATTCATTCACGAATTGAGCAATTTCTCGCTTCATTCGAGTCCACCCATACGACTGCTTGAGGTCATGGTACATCTTCGTACTTCCAGGATGACTGGATAGGAGTGAATTGTGAGCCTCGTTCATAATGACTTTACGAAGATCACCCTTAGGAACCACAATCCGGTCCTCGAAGAAAAGAGTATCTCTGTCATCAACGCGTAGCACTTGTATTTGGAAATGCCCTTGTCAATACCACGTTTCACCTTCTTCACCATGGTATCCAGGAGTTGAGCCTCACGAATCTGATCTTCCAAAGTAGGAGAGACTATGAGGTTGGCAAGAAAGCCTTGAGGAACAACTTGGAGATTCAGTTTGCGGAAAGCTTCACAAAGATCCGGTTGAAAGGGATTGAGGATTAAGCTGTTGCAATAAGCCTTCCTGCTCAAAGCATCTGTAATCACATTAGCCTTGCCTGGAGTATATTCAATACTCGGATTATACTCTTGAATCATTTCGACCCATCGAGTTTGCCTGAGGTTGAGGTTGGGTTGAGTGAAGATGTACTTGAGACTCTTGTGATCGGTGAATATGTCCACTTTCCTTCCCAACAGGAGATGTCTCCATGTTATTAGTGCGTGGACAACTGCCGCCAACTCAAGATCGTGAGTGGGGTAGTTCTTTTCGTTGGGCTTCAACTGACGAGAGGTATAGGCCACAACTTTCTTCTCTTGCATTAACACAGCACCGAGACCTTGAAGAGAAGCATCACAGAAAACTTCATAAGGCTTGGATTCGTCAGGAGGAGTCAAAACTGGAGCAGTGACGAGTTTCTCTTTGATAGCGTTGAAAGCAGCGTCACACTCAGGAGACCAGACATACTTCACATGCTTCTGGAGGAGGTTGGAAAGAGGCTTTGCAATCTTTGAGAAATTCTCAACGAATCTTCGGCAATAGCTTGCAAGTCCAAGAAAACTGCGAAGCTGCTTGACATTCTGAGGAGGTTCCCAATTCAAAACTGCAGACACCCTCTCAGGATTAATAGCAATGCCCTTGGAAGAGATGATATGCCCAAGATAAAGAACTTCATCAAGCCAAAATTCACATTTGGAGAACTTCGCATAGAATTGATACTCTCTGAGCTTGTCGAGCACCAATCGCAAATGCTTGGCATGATCCTTCTTATTCTTGGAGAAGACCAATATATCATCGAGATAGACCAAGACGAATTCGTTGGTGTAGGGGTTGAAGATTAAGTTCATCATTCGAGAGAAAGTTGGAGGAGCATTGACAAGGCCGAAAGACATGACAGTATATTCATAAGAACCAAAGCTTGTTCTGAATGCTGTCTTGGGAATATCTTCTTCACGAATGCGAATCTGATGATAACCCATATGAAGGTCAAGCTTGGAGAACACTTTAGCACCTTTAAGTTGCTCGAATAGCTCATTGATGTTGGGAAGTGGGTACTTGTTCTTGATTGTCTTCTTGTTCAATGGACGGTAATCGACGCAAAGTCGGTCCGTGCCATCCTTCTTCTGGACAAAAAGAACACCACAACCCCAAGGAGATGAACTCGGTCTGATCAGACCCAGACGCTCTTGTTCATCGAGTTGTTTCTTCAATTCCTTCAACTCTTTTGGCCCAAGCTTGTATGGACGCTTGCAAACGGGTTCCGTGCCAGGCTCAAGATTAATAACGAATTCAACTGGCCGGTGAGGAGGCATTCCCGGAAGTTCTTCTAGAAAGACATCTTGGTATTCAAAAACGACTGGAATTTGGCAAACCTCGGTCCATTCCGAGACCGTTTAACACTCGCACATGGAAATAGGTAAAAGGGGGCGCCGGAGGACGTAGGAGCGCCAGATTGCAAAACGGACAACGGGGAAAAGGCTCGGATGCATAAGACGAACACGTATGCGAATGCGATGCACATGATGACATGACATGAAATGCATGACAAGGACAAAATGCAAAATGAAGGGAAACCCAACCACGGAGGGAATATCATATCACATTGCCGAAAATGGCAAAAGTTGGAGTTACAAATATGGCAAGTTACATCCGGGGTGTTACATTAAACCAACTTATACCCATTGTATAAGTCAAAACATGATAATGGAATTTTAAGTGCTAAATATGGAGTTTGCATATGAACCCTTGGTTCATATGGACTTCATTTAAATTGTTGCTAGATGCATTAGTGCAAATCATGACATTCTTGCCATGTCATGGTCATGCATCATATTGTTGCATTGCATTGATTTTGTTTTCTTTCTGTTGCCAGTATTTGTCCCCTCTTAGTAGACGTGGTTCCGACGATTAGATCAATGACACCGATGAAGAACTATACTATCTTCAAAACTACCAGGCAAGCAAAACCCCCTTGTTCATTCCGATACACTCCCACTCTCTTGCTCCTGCTATCTTATACTGCATTAGGACAACAACGATTTAACTGTTACATGCTGTGGTAGTTGAACCCCTTTCCTCTGCATGACCAGTCATTGTCTCAGTAAATAGATGAAACCCACTAGCATGAGTAGGAGTTATTTGAGCCCTGATGTGCCTGCTCATTCATGCTTGCTTGTCATGTCGGCTACTACTTAGAGTTGAGTCAGGTCTGATTCATCAGGGATGAATTGGAATGGTGATGAACATGTCCTACTGTGTGTGAGCTAAGTGTGTGAACACGATTTGGTAATTGTAGCGGTGAGAGGACAAGTAGGAGTACATGGTGGGTTGTCTCATTGAAACCGTCCTCAGGAACTGAGTTCTGTGCTTGTGATCCATGAAAAGCTACTACCACGCGTTGGGCCCGAAACCAATGGACCCTCTCGACTTATGAACCGCCCATGTCCTCTGTCCGGGAGTTGCAAGTAGTTTCTGGTGTTTGTAGTATGCTGGAGGCCATGCGCAGCGCTGACCCGGGGGGTGGGCTATGCGGTAGGCACGTGGCACGGTGTACCGGGCACCCGTTTGGTGTCTCAGGAACCCTGCACACATCATTCAGGGCCGTATGTGGAAACCTCGGCCAGACTCCCTGCGGATGGAACCTGAATAGATGATAAACCTGGACTACAGACTTGTGTGGTTAGCCAGGTCGTGGCCGACACCCTCACTGGGCTTCTGCTTGAAGGTTGCAGAGTACATGTCGTGTAAACGGCGATAAGTGGTGAGTGCGTGTGTGAAGAAGTTCACCCCTGCAGGGTTAACATCATCTATTCGAATAGCTGCGTCCGCGGTAAAGGACCTCTGGGTTGCCTATACAGTTCATAGACAAGTGAAAGTGGATACTCTAAAATGTGCAAGATAAGCGTGAGTGTTATGGATGGCGTTCTCGTAGGGAGACGGGAGCGGATCCATAGTGGTGTATTGATATGGTGAATATGTGGACTCATGTGCTCCACCTCAAAAGAGTTACTTGCAGTCGTAGTTCAGGGTAGCCACTGTCAAAGCTGGCTTGCTGCAGTGAAACTCCACCACCCCTTTGTTGATACTGATGCATATGTAGCTAGTTCTGATGTAAATCTTGCTGGGTACATTTGTACTCACGTTTGCTTAATTTATGTTTTTGCAGAGAGACTTCAGTCTCACTAGTAGTTCCGCGTGGACTTTGAGGTTTAGCTTGTTACCTCAGCTACGATCTTGTGCCCTCGACAGGGTCTTGTAGATAGTCAGGCTTCTCAGCCTTTTCATTTGTAGTTGTCTATACTCAGACATATTTATGCTTCCGTTCGTTGCTTGTATGCTCTGTATGTGGGTCTTGAGACCCATATTTGTAATATTTGGCTCCTCGAAGCCTAATGAATAAATACTTTGAGTTGTAGAGTTTTGTTGTGATGCCATGTTGAATTTGCACATATCGAGCATATTGTGTGTATGATTTGAAATGCTTGGTATGTGTGGGATCCGACAACCTAGTTGTTTATCCTTGGTAGCCTCTCTAACCGGGAAATGTCTCCTAGTGCATCCACTGAGCCATGGTAGCTTGCTACTAGTCCGGACCACTTAGGTTGGCCGGCATGTGTCCTTCTTCATTCCTGTGTATGTCCCTTCGGGGAAATGTCACGTGGTGTCTACCAGAGTCCTGTTAGCCTGCTACAGCCCGGATTCTCTGGAGTCCTATTAGCCCAGCTGCTACAGCCCGGATTCACTCGCTGATGACGGAAACGTTTGTTGCTGGGCCATGTATGCTTGTCCCTATAAGTTAGTGCCGCTTTGGGTTTACGACTAGTCATGTTAGCCCGGGGTCTCCGTCACATGGATGCTAGCGACATTATCATATACATGAGCCAAAAGGCGCAAACGGTCCCAGGCCAGGTAAGGTGGCACCCGTGGGAATACCGTGCATGAGGCCGCAAAGTGATATGATGTGTTACATGCTAGATTGGTGTGACTTAGGATCGGGGCCCTAATAGCTTTGGTATCGGAGCCTGACTGCCTATAGGATTACCAAGCCAAACTGGTCGAAGTTGTGTCTAGAAATGCTTTATTTATATAAGGGAATTGATTGTGGAAGGGAACGTAAGGATCTTTTTACTCCTTTTCCTCATGCCTTCTGATCTGAGTAAACCTCTTCTTTTCTACAGGGATTAAGAACTAGGCTTGTCATCTTTCTATCCGGATCACATGTTACTAATCCATAGACTTATAGGATTGATGGATTCAAGTCTCAATTCAGTTTCTACTACTTCCGTATGTTCATAGATGGCCTCAGAACCTTGATATTGTGCACCATTTTTGCTGGACGTCTTAGATCTTCGAGCGTTTACAGCCATTATGCTGTCCGAATCATCCCAGGTTTCTAGATAGTCTGATGCATTTGCAAATCCCTTCTTTCTATTCCCGATGTTTCTTTGGGCCAGTTTAACCACACTAATCGGTGAGTTGAGGTACTCTGTTGCCTCCACATATATGTTGGAGCTATTATTATGACCCTAGGTATCTTAGAGAACCACTCAGTAATCTAGCAATGCCCTGTATCCTCCGTGTGATGATTATGGCCATTATTCTCGGAAGCATCCCGTGATGCCATTTAGTAGTAGGTATTCTACTCCTGTGTTCCTGAACCCGAGATTCACCCTACTTACTTCATGTTGATAGTGTTTGCTAGTTCCTTTAGGATATTAGTAACGTTTGCGATAGTCGTTGTCGGGACCGGCCTTCCAATAAAACATTCATTGAAAGGCCGACCCTTGTGTTGACCAGTACACAAGAAATCTTCCTGCCGGTAGACAAATCCTTGGTACAGAAAATCCAGTAATACTAAATATTATACAAGGTTGATCTGAGGTTGCTCAACAATTTATTACAAGCACGCCAGTATTATACATAAAGGCGGATATGCCACAAGGGTATGGTGGCATAACTACTGACTCGTAATAAAAGTGGTGGTGGATATGTCACAACGAAGTGGGTGACATGACTCCTATATCTTACAGCTCATCAAGCGTCGGAGTGAGGCTTGATGATTTTATCTGGGTAGCGGAAGTGTATACAATACAAGTGAACAACTCCAGGGTCGCACGCGACTGACTCGGACTCCTCTAGGCGTCGGACTCGCTATCGAACTCTTCATCCATAAGATCGCCTTCGTCAACATCTGGCCAAATCAACAAGCCAGGTGAGTACTTTGAATGTACTCGCAAGACAGTTTGGACATAAGATATAACAAATCTAAACATGATGCACATTAGCAGATTAGTAATGCGCATTCAGATAGTAAACTGGCACGGCACGATAAATAAAAGGAAGTCAGGCGGTAGTCCTCCCGAAATCCCAATAAAATAATTCAAGACCGATCGGGTGTCTGAAGCGACGCCTCGAAAGGTAAAATAAATTTAACATGCCGCAGTCGGGCGTCGGGGCGACACCACATAAAGGGCTTATATTGAATAGTAAATAACAGTGCATGCCACAGTCGGACGTCTACGCGACATCTCGAAAAGGGCTTCTAATGAAAGTAAATAACCAAGATGCCACAGTCGGATGTCTGAGCGACATCACATAAAGGGCTTATATTAAAAATAAATGACAAGAGGGCCACAGTCGGACGTCTGAGCGACGTCACATAAAGGGCTTATATCGAAAGTAAATAACAAGAATGCCACAGTCGGACGTCTGAGCGACATCACATAAAGGGCTTATATTTCATCATTTGAATTCATACAATTCATGAATTTGAATGATCACAAGGAATTACTCAACTCATAATAAATTGGTTAGTCCGTCCACAAGAATAACATTCAGACGAGTTTACCACTCTCAGTCTCAAGCTTATTCTCCAGGACTGTCACTGGGGTTGACACTGAGATCGACACTGAGACTGACACTGATACTGAGATGATGTCCAAGTCCCTGGTCATGGACCTAGATACTAGAATGGTTTGACTCTGCAGAGTTTGTACTTCTTTAACCACAGCCAACGGATTTCAGTAGTCACAAAGGACTAGTTCCATTTTCGGTATTTCAGAAGGAACACATCAATCCAGTACACACCCATTCCACATTCCGCTGACAGGAATCACCCTAGGCAACGTTCAAGAAAAACTTTAAGACGGGGAGGCCACAACTTCGAATAGCATGGGATCAAATTTATATCGCGCGCTCTAAGGGGTGCCCCCCTCTCAGTCCCAACCGGAAACCTCATCCCGGCCCCTCTATTTGGTGTGTACACGGAAAGAGGTTGTGACTTACTAAACCGTATTCTTTGCAGAAGACATGTGGTAGTACGGAATGCGGACCGACAGAAACATGGCTTGGTCCACGTTAACACCGGAGTTAACCAGTCGACATAAGCCTGGCATGCTTCAACAATAACAGCTACAACCTATCATGCCACCACATGATCAGGTTGTCTCACCACCTTATGAATATATCAACTTTCGAAGCTCACGTGTAGCTTGTCTTGCAATGCAGTATCACACTTGCAAATACTCATATAACCATGCCATGAACTAACTACTCAAGCAAACATGCAAAAACACTCATCATATCAAAGGTTCAAACATGCTTGCCTGGTTCGGAGTAGTCGAAGTCTAGCTCGGCGAAGTTTGCGTCTCCTTCACCTCCTTCGGTATCTACGTATTAAAAGAAAATCGGATACTACATAAATACCTTGCGTGTACACAAAGTATCCCAAATATTTTTCAAATAAATATGACAAAAAACTAGACAGAAAAATAAAGATGACAGAAAAAGATTCAAGTCAAAATCATCTTTTGTTAAAAAGTTATAAGGATTTTAGTCCAGGGGCCTTTCTGTAACGAAACAGAATGTTTCCAGGGGTTAGATTATAAAGTCAGAAAACGCTTCGGTTATAAATACGCCAGCCCAACAGAGAAAACGTACTTTGCCCGAAGGCGCTTTCTAGAAAAACGGTTCGATTAGGAAAGAGAGGCTGACGAGGGGATCCCACCTGTCAGGTTTAAATGTTTGAAAAGGAAAAGCAGAGCGCGCCGGCGCCCGAAGGCGGCGGTGGTCGCCGACGACGATCCACAGTGAGGTAGGAGGAAAGGAGGGTACCTACGGACTCGTGGTGCTCTCTCGCGTCTGTGGGTGGTGGAGTTGGTCGTCGGCGAGCACCACGTCGACGGCGGCCACTACTCCGGCGGACGGTGGTTCGGGCGGTGATCGATCTCGCCGGGGAGGGCTGCAAATTTCAAATTGATGCTCGGTTTAGAGTATTGGGTGTAGTAGGGGACGACTGGCACGGTCTGGGAGGCGGGGGTGGTCTCACCGGAGCGAATCGTGCCGGAGCCCGAAGCGGATCGGGGCGGCCGGAGTCGGGGAAGAAGACCTCCTGGAGGTCCTCTTAGTGGCTAGGCGTGGCTCTGGTGAGGTGGAGGTGTGGTGCAGGGTCGAAGGCAGCTCGAGGGCCCCTTTTATAGCAGATCCGAGGCGGTTGCCGTGAACGGGATAACTCCAGTGGTGAGTACGGCGGGGCAGTGGCCGAACGGGTTTTTTAGGCGGTTGGGCATCAACGTGCGGGTCTACTGGTTCCATCCAGAAGCTGAACTTGGCAAAACTTGGGCGCTACTCCAATCCCTCAACAGAACGGCTCACGGGCACGTCGGCGGCAGAGAGCGCACTCTGTGCCTCTCAGGCCATGGCGACTGTGCTGCAGCGTGCACAGGGGAGGAGACGGCCACGCGGAGGTCTCTGGTGGTTTGGGCGGTGCTGGACGGCGCCGAAAGGCAGGGCTGGCCCCTGTTGGCCGCCACGGGTGGCTCTGCGAGCCACGTCGCCACCGATGCTCATGCCCGTCCAAACGAGTGTGCGGCGCACTGGATAAGGAGGGGGAGCAGTGAGCAAGAGGCCAGCGCGAGCACTGGCGAGATTGACGCCAAGCTCTGAAGAAAACGACACTGACGTCTGAATTTGAACACTGAACTCTCAACATGAACAGCAACAGTGCCTGCCAACTGTTCGATGAAATGATTTTGGCATGTGGGAAATTTTCCTTGAGCTGATCTTTGGTGAGGTGGTCTCTTGATGTATCTGGAGGCTGCATGAATTATCTGAGTTTTTTAGGAGAAGAAAAAGTATGAATTTCACCAAAATTGGCAAATCTGGTCCAAACCTGCTGTGGGCAAATTTTGAAAATTTTGAACTATGGGCTAGTGGATCTTGATGGATCTTGGTTGAGGGTGCTAAGGACTAGCCAGAGGAGTTTAATTGGAGTCAAAACTCAAAGTGAAAATGGCAGTTCCTTTGTAAACCACCAAGGTCAAAGTAAATGACAGAAATTGATTTTGAGGGCAAAATAAATAGAAATAAAATTTTAAAGAGGTTGAGACTTGCTGGAATAGGATGCTTGGCTTGACTCAAAGTGAGTAGATAGTTGTGGAAGAAAATTTTCTTCATAGGCCATGGCAAGAGGATATTTTTTTTTTGAAATAGGAAAAATAAATCCAAGAGTTTTAATGGAATTCTTTTTAAATGAAAAGTATTGGAAAAACCTTCCAATGTTATTTGTGTTGAGCCAACATAATATGAAAAACTCTCAAGGCCAAAGATCAAGATTTGGGATGAATCCAAACAAAAATACTTGTCATAACAGAAAAGTTTTTGAAAGGGAGAGTCCTTTAGAAAAATTTTAAATAACCCCTTTCAAAACAAATAGAGAATTTGGTAAAACCAAAGCAAAATTTTTGGAGTGTTACAATCCTCGAGGTCCGTGGTATATCGTTCTTCCAACAGCATGAACCATTATGGCAGAAGTTCTTTTGAACCAAAAGATCACAACCAGAGTGCTCCTGATGAGTTCTCCATTCTATATTGTGAATCTGCCAGTCCTCCCTTTCTACATGGGTTATCCGAAAGAAATGTTGAGCTTTGCTCGACACACTAATCTATGCATCCACAACTCACAAAGATATATGTCCCTTTGAGTTGTCCGTGTTTAATTGTTATCTGACCTTAGTCTATCAATTGTTGGTCAAGAGTAGTTGTGCATTCATGTTATCGATGCCTATTATTCCTGTGGTCTGTCAAGCCATTCTATTCCGGAATGAATAGGAGAAACGAACTCCAGTACCTTATCCATTCCTTGGATTGGGTCAAAGTAGTTGTATTCCGCAGATAAGAATGCCAATCTCGCTTCTAATCTGTTCTACCCTGGAGTATTGCCAGCTTAAGTCAAGAATGTCATGGGAATTGCACAACCTCTTATGAATTGTTGACGCAGTGATACTTCTTGCCATCATTGTTCATTCCTCGATTCCCGTGTTATTGTAACCGGAATGCCGACAAGTTAATCATGATGTGTGAAATCAATACCCCTAGCTACTGTGTTGCTTGGTACTTAATGGACGATAATTCCATTCTTAGTGTGTTGGTTACTGAACCATCATTCTAAGATTGATCGTGCTACCTAGTCCATTTTCCCTGCTGCACTCATCGATCAATGAGATAGGATTGTGTCAATCCATCACTCTCTTGGTCACCTCATCTTGCCCTGAAAAGTAAGATTGTTCTCGAGCTTAGTACCATATCGGTGGTTCATGATTTTCCGAATATCTTCTTGGAAGTATTACCAGGTTGTCACCTGACCGCTATGTTGGGTTCGTGATCAAGTTGGTTTTTCCATAAACCACCCTTTCTCCAAGAATTTGTGTTGGATACCCCTGAGATAGTTGGTTAAGCTAAACAACAACTTGGAGAGTTGGAAGATAAAAGCTTGCCTAACTTAGTTCATTTCAAGGGATATCTTTTGTGTGTGTGTGTGTGTGTGTTGAAGAAAGATGATATCTTCATCGATTGACCTCTGTGTTCAGTTGTCGGATTTATTGTCTTACCCAATCCTGTGATTTGAGTAAGGGCTATCATCAAATCAATTCAGAACAAACGATGTTCATAATGTTGTCTTACTCGTGGGTGATTCCTTGAGCATACACCATTATATCTTTTCGGTCTGTCCAATGCTATCACCGTGTTCACATAATTGTGGAATTCCATCTCCATTGGAATTTCGATAAATTGTTGTTGAGCCCATCGGCAACATTCTTATCTTCTCCATGACTCGTGTTGAACATTAAGCTAGTGTTGGAAACTTGTGCTAGAATTTTATTCGTGCTATCTCATGAAGGATATGTTTGGATGAAAGAAGTGACTTTCTTTAATTCACGTGCACTTGATGTAAGTTGTCACCATGGATCCGAGAAAGATTGTTTTTGCTTCCTCTGGAATCGTCCCAAGTTAGTCACGCATATGTGCAAAGTACTCTATGGTTTGATAGGTTGGCCGCCTCCATTCCATATGTGTTCCCTAGCACACCAAGCCACTGATTGATTTGTCCAAGGAGAAGAAGTTCCTTCTTAAGAATCATTACTTATGTAAGGACTATGATATCCTCGATGATGGTTCCCCACCTGAACTCGGTAGTGTTTTGTTGTAAGACTACTATGTGGTCATGCTTGCGTGGGACATCATGTTCACATGGGTGTAGCAGAACTAGCTCATGTTTTGGAGCTTACTACCATAGTCCATTTCCCGAGAATCTTGTTACGCCATCTCATCGGTTTGTGTTGCAAACTTTCATTTTTCTTTCTTAACTTGATGTGTCTAGAATGTCCTGACCCCAACTAGATCTGAATCTCAGGCAGATATGATGGTTGGAACATTTCCCAAGAACTATACTAATGGTCTCTCTGTAACCCGGTAAAGTGGATGTTGTGGCCAACACACCCAGCCGGAAGACCTATTATTGTAGTATCTTGATTGAGGAAGTTGGCCACCTCCCCATAAGGATTTCGTAGGATTTACTTCCGTAGTTGTTCCTTATGGATTCTTGTGCTCACGAAGTCCAACCTACACTTGATGGGCATGTGAATACTTTTAAGTATGATCGTGGTATCTAGTACATCAAGGAGAACATTAGAAGCGGAGTGCTAAATGTCTCTCGGTCGATCATTCAGGTATTGTTCCTTGGCATCGCTAAGGACAGATCTGAGAAAGTGTTGTCTTCCTTTGCATCTGCATCGCCCTTCACTATTCATCATGGTAGTATGATGTGTTGCCAGGATCCGCAACACAGATGTTGGTAAGACCTTGATGAGTATGGAGATGCTCAAGTTCTTGAAAGCACCCTCAAACACTAGGTTATATTCCCGGTATCAATTGGAATGTGCCTCCCATATGCCGAGTTGTTCTATAACCGTAGTTTCCTTCCCGAACTAAGTATGCCATTTCTTTGAACTCCGTCAAAAGATCAATTATGAATTGCCTTAGGCTGGTATGAGGAGTTCCAATGATCTATGTATCCAAAGTAATTATTTTTCCACCTAAGGGGTAATTCTATGAGTCTCCTTCCCACAAGGTGTCCCGTTATGGAGTCATGGCAATTATTCCTCGCTACTTTGAAACCATGCACCATCTTCTAAGCATGGAATTGTTGGCTACTAATTTGAACCTTCGTCACCTGCTCCTTTCCATCGCTCCTCACATGTATTATGTCCCTCAAGAGATGTATCTATGTCTCGTTCCGTGAGTTGATCATGTGATCATTAAGATGATCCATCCCTGTAGAGTTATCTCGCTCTTCTGTCCTCGTGTTGGGTGAAGATCTCAAAAGCAAGGATGTCAAGTTCAAGATGATTCAATGAATCAATATCTTCGATGAGGACAGTTGGATCATGAAGATTGTGATAGTTCGAGTCCCCTCTTCCTTTTTACCATGCGCCTGAATCTCGGGACGAGATTCTTGTTTAGTGGGGGTTGGTTGTCACATCCCTAGTTCTGGTAATGCTTAGTGCTAGCATCTTGTGTTGCATCATGTTTAAGTTTCAAGTAAAGTTGAAATGGGGATGGCAGAAACCACCAGCACCACTTAATCCAACTAGGGTTACTAAAATACTTTTTCAATGAACCTGAAATGCCTTCAAAAATGTTCATCATCTTTGCCTTGGTCTGGAACCTCTGACAAAAATGGTTCACATTTTTCTAGGACAGCATTGGGCCATTGAATTAAATCATATGTTATTTGCATTTGGGCATTAAAATGCTATATAATATTTTAAATGTCCAAATATTCATGAACTAAAATGTTTACTGTTGGAAATAATCCAAACAGTGGCCACAAGCAGTCTCATGATCTTTGAAAGTGCATAGGTATTTTTAATAAAGCCCTAAAGTTTACAAAATAATAGAAAACTAAAAAAAATAGAAAAAGGAGAGAGAGAAAGGACCCAGCCACTTACCTGGCAAACCCACTTGGCAACCCACCTGGCCAGCCCAGCACTGTACTAGCCCGTGGCAGTCACCTGCTTCCTCCTGCTAGAGCAGGCAGGCGGCTGCCTGTCGCCCGCGACTCGCCTCTGGCCACCTCCTGCTTGTCACCGAGGTGTGATGTCTACTACGCAACCTTCTTCTTGTAGACGTTTTTGGGCCTCCAAGTGAAGAGGTTTGTAGGACAGTAGAAAATTTCCCTCAAGTGGATGACCTAAGGTTTATCAATCCGTGGAAGGCGTAGGATGAAGATGGTCTCTCTCAAACAACCCTGCAACCAAATAACAAAGAGTCTCTAGTGTCCCCAAATCACCCAATACAATGGTAAATTGTATAGGTGCACTAGTTCGGTGAAGAGATGGTGATACAAGTGTAATACGGATGGTAGATATAGGTTTTTGTAATCTGAAAATATAAAAACAGCAAGGTAGCAAGAGATAAAAGTGAGCACAAACGATATAGCAATGCTTTGAAACAAGGCCTAGGGTTCATACTTTCACTAGTGCAAGTTCTCTCAACAATAGTAACATAATTGGATCATATAACTATCCCTCAACATGCAACAAAGAGTCACTCCAGAGTCACTAATAGCGGACAACAAACGAAGAGATTATGGTAGGGTACGAAACCACCTCAAAGTTATTCTTTCGGATCGATCTATTCAAGAGTTCGTACTAGAATAACACCTTAAGTAACACATCAGCCAAAACCCTAATGTCACCTCAAGTATCCGTGGGTATGATTATACGATATGCATCACATAATCTCAGAATCATCTATTCAACCAACACAAAGAACCTCAAAGAGTGCCCCAAAGTTCCTACCGGAGAATCAAGACGAAAACGTGTGCCAACCCCTTTGCATAGGTTCATGGGCGGAACCCGCAAGTTGATCACCAAAATATACATCAAGTGGATCAATAGAATACCCCATTGTCACCACGGGTATCCCACCCAAGACATACATCAAGTGTTCTCAAATAATTAAAAGACTAAATCCAATAAGATAACTTCAAAGGGGAAACTCAATCCATTACAAGAGAGTAGAGGGGGAGAAACATCATAAGATCCAACTATAATAGCAAAGCTCGCGATACATCAAGATCGTATTACCTCAAGAACACGAGAGAGAGAGAGAGAGAGAGAGAGAGAGAGAGAGAGAGAGAGAGAGATCAAACACATAGCTACTGGTACATAACCTCAGCCCCGAGGATGAACTACTCCCTCCTCGTCATGGAAAGCGCCGGGATGATGAAGAGGGCCACCGGTGAGGGTTCCTGTCGGTGTCAAAACCGGCGGATCTCGGGTAGGGGGTCCCGAACTGTGCGTCTAGGCCGGATGGTAACAGGAGGCAAGGAACACGATGTTTTACCCAGGTTCGGGCCCTCTTGATGGAGGTAAAACCCTACGTCCTGCTTGATTAATATTGATGATATGGGTAGTACAAGAGTACATCTACCACGAGATCAAGGAGGCTAAACCCTAGAAGCTAGCCTATGGTATGATTGTTGTATGATGAAGTTGTCCTACGGACTAAAACCCTCCGGTTTATATAGACACTTGAGAGGGTTAGGGTTACACAAAGTCGGTTACAATGGTAGGAGATCTTGAATATGTGCATCGCCAAGCTTGCCTTCCACGCCAAGGGAAGTCCCATCCGGACACGGGACGGAGTCTTCAATCTTGTATCTTCATAGTACTGGAGTCCGGCTGAAGGTATTGTCCGACTATCCGAACACCCCCTAATCCAGGACTCCCTCAGTAGCCCGTGAACCAGGCTTCAATGACGACGAGTCCGGCACGCAGATTGTCTTCGGCATTGCAAGGCGGGTTCCTCCTCCAAATTCTTCATAAAAGTTTGTAAACACCAAGAGTAGTGTCCGGCTCTGCAAAATAAGTTTCCACGTATTGCCATAGAGAGAATAATATTAACACAAATCTAATCTGCTGACGGTTTTCACTTCTCCACCTCAGCGTGTTTTGCGAGGCGGTTTCCTTGGCACGTCTTGTCAAAGCATAGATCGTGTCTCCTTTATTTACGGGATTCTCATCAATACGGACGTGGGTAACCCAACCGCGCCATTTATCACAGCGCTTGGGAGGCAAGCGAGTTTTACTAGGCTGGTGGGGACGCATAGTCGCATCCGCCCATATAAGGGGATAAGGATCCACCCTTTTACCTACGCCTTCTTCCTCCTTTGCCTATCCATCTTCTGCGCACCCGAGCTCCAGCGCCCAAGCCCGCACTTCCTACCTCAACCTTCTCCAGCAATGTCCGGAGCGGGAGGCAAGTGGATGGTCTCCTCCGTCATGGAGGGCCATGTCAAAAAGCTAAGGAAGGTTGGATACTTGTCCAAAGACATCGCGCACCGGCTTCCTGAGGAGGGGCAGCTTCTCCCCAACCCAAGGCCCCATGAGAGGGTAGTATTTCTTCCCCACTTCCTTCGCGGACTGGGCTTTCCTCTCCACCCATTTGTCCAGGGACTCATGTTCTACTACGGCCTGGATTTCCACGATCTGGCCCCGAACTTCATCCTCAATATCTCGGTGTTTATCATCGTGTGCGAGGCTTTCCTCTGCGTCTGCCCCCATTTCGGCCTCTCGCTCAAGACCTTCAACGTCAAGCCAAAGGTGGTGCGCGGCAACCAGGCGAAGAGCGGAGGTGCCATGGCGGGCAAAATAGCCAACGTCCTATGGCTCAAGGGCTCCTTTGTGGAGACCTTGAAGGGGTGGCAGTCAAGGTGGTTTTACATCACCGAGCCGCGCGATCCGAAGTGGATCGCAGCCCCTGAGTTCCGATCCGGACCCCCTACGTGGCTCACGTCCTTGAAGGAGACGGGCCTGTCGTGGGGCGATGAAGAAGAGGTGACCGGACTGCAAAAATGCATTCAGTCCCTCGTGAACAAGCAGCTCAAGCTTGTCAACGTAGTCCAGGTCATGCTCGTCCGCCGGATCCTTCCGTGTCAAGAACGGGACTTCAACTTGTGGGAGTTCAACCCGGCGCAGCACCAAACTCTGAGCAGGCTCTTTGACACGACGTATGAAGATGCCTGGAAGGGGCTAACCAAAGGCGCCAAGGCTCCCGCATCCGTTTCCGAAGACCGCGGATTCAGCTCGCAGCGTCCAGCTGGCGAGGTAAGATATTTTCATCTTTTACATGATGTTAAGTTTTTTCATAGTTTGACTCTATGCGGGATCTAAACTCCCTTACCTTTGACAGGCTTGGCAGGTGAAGTCCGGACAGATTAACTGTCCGGCTCCCTTGCCCGAAGACCCAGTCCCTGCTCTCCCAGTGAAGCTGCTGGTTCCGGCACCTTATGTGGTGCCGGAGAAGAAGGCAAAGAAGAAGAAGGCCACGCGGACTCGAAAGAGTTCCCGGCATGTGGTGGTGTCGGACTCGTCATCCGATGAATCCGAGATGCACTCCTCCCATGAAGACGAGGAGGAGGAAGAAGAAACCTCTCCCCCTCTAGCGGGGGGAGGAAAGAAGAGGAAGGCCGCCCCAACGGGGGAGGCCAAAGGGTCCAGGAAGAGGAAGACCCCTCCGCCGGACTACTCCCCCGAAGCCGAAGAGGACGAAGAGGAGTGGCCAGACAGGGCCAAGCGTCCGGCGAAATCGTAAGTATTTGGATACCAGAGTAATTCATGATATTCCTTTATTGCACAGCTTTCCCCTATGCCGAATATAATCATGCAGCCCGCCAAAGGACGGGCTCGACAAGTCGTCGAGTGGCTCCCTGGATTCATCGGACGTGAATTCAGTTCCGCCCGCTGTCTCCCCCCGCACTGCGGACGACGCCGAAGTGGCGTCGCGACAAGCTCCGGGGCAAGAGGAGGTGGTCCTGGAGGAGCCGCAAGGCAACCTCCCGGACTCCGGGAGTAAAGGGGACAAGACCCCCCAGGGCTCCAAGTCCGGCTTTACGCCGGACACCGCGCCGGAATCCTCAACGGTTCCGGACTGCAACAGGCGACCTCCTTCTAAGAGGAGTAGGCCTACTCAGCCGGCGGCCTCCGTCCAACCGGAGGCGTCGGACAATATGTTGGAGGTGCTTAAGGGCGCCTCCATCGATGAGGAGCACCGCACTATTATGAGTGCGGTGATCCAGAAGGTTCAGTCCCCCAAAAGCGGACTGACTAAAGCTTGTGCTAGCCTTCTAACCGGCTTCGAGGTAAGTAAAAATATGTAAAAATATTACCGCATAGACAGTAGCCCCCGATGCTCTGTTTGGCATTCGGAAAGAAGAGCCGAATAGAGGATCTATTAAATTTCGCAGGAGTCTAAAAAAGAGTCAATATGCGTATGCAGGCTTCGCTGCTAGCCACCACCGCACTGACTGCGGAGGTGGGTGCCCTGAAGCAGGGCCTCGAGCGGACCGAGCAAGAGCTCGGCCTTGCCAAACGGCAGCTCGAGGAGAAAGAAGGTAAGAAATTCCGTATAGAAAAATGCCTATAAAAAGACGCAATTGCAAAAAATGACACGAGTATGCTGCTTATTGTAGGGGCCACAACTAAGGTGGCGACCCTCAAGCAGGCGCTATCCGAGGCCGAAAAGGGAGCGGCCGTGGAGCACTCCGTTCGAGAGAAATTGGAGGCGCAGGTTGGCGAGGTGCAGCAAGAGCTTCAGGCTCTCATGGAAAAACATGAGAGTTTGGAGCTTGACTCGAAGACGCGAGCGTCCGAGCTCGCGGCGGCCCTTGAAACTGCCAAGTCTGCCAAGGCCGAGTCCCAGAAGGCCCTCCAGGAATTGGATGCGGTGAAAAAGAAAGCGGCGGGTAAGGCATTCTCTATGCAAAGCAGACATATAAAAGTCAACTACTTGTTACTTACCCGAATCCGGAGCTCTCCAGGGGCATTCACAGATCTTCCCCGCAGCGTATCCGATGCCGCCGCATTCTACCGAGACGGAGAGGGCAGCTCGACGGAGAAGGTGTTCTGGTCTCAATACGCTGAGGCCGGACACCCTGTGCCCTTGAGCGACCAGCTGAAGCAGCTGGTCGAGCTCCACAAGGCGGCCGAACAGGCCCTAAAGGGCTTCATAGTTCGGCTGTGGCCTGGAGAGGCCCTGCCTGGGAGCTACTTCGGGCTGGTGCGACGGCTGGTGGAGGCCTATCCAAGGCTCGAGGTCATCAAGCGCTCCGTCTGCATCGAAGGTGCCCGTAGGGCCCTTGCCCGCGCAAAGGTGCACTGGGGGAAGCTGGACGGTGAGAAGCTCGTGAGGGACGGGCCGCCGCCAGGGAAGGAGCATCGCAAGCCCGAGAACTATTATAAGGATGTTCTGGCGGTGCCCACCTTATGGCCGATGAATGTACCAGGGATGTGATTTTTTAGTAAACTCGCTCGTGTTGTCCTGTGCGCTGAAAACTTGTTCATATGCTCTAAGCAATGCTTTTGAATTTAAAATATTACTTTATGTGCGGTCGTTTATCAAAAATTGAGAGATGGCCAGTCGTCAGCTTCTGCCCCCATGCCACTAGTGCTGGGGTGTTCGGGATAAACCTGAGCACTCTTTTTCCCATGATTGGGTCCTTCGAGGGAGGCGCTCAGCACAACTAACAAGGCAATCAGACTATAATGCTTGAACACTCTCACTTAGCCATAGAACTCTATAATTTTGAATTTTGGCGAAGCCCCTAGTATTCGGAAGACCGAGTTCGGGGCGCTATCCACGCCTTGGCCGGACAAAGCCGGTTCCTCGCTCAAAGCGGCATAAGTCTTTAAGGACTCGAAAAACCTCTCGAACAGCGACCGGTCTCTCGCCTCATCATGACAGTCAGTTTTAGCTTTCTCTACTGAGGTGCTCAGCCCAGCTCAACTGGGGCACAATCGCAGTAGTTCTCCTAGTGCTACCTTAGCCGATATAGCGGAACGTAAGGCACCAAAACAAAGGAGCCGGGCAAACCCAACTATTGACCCAAATCATGATTCGGAGCCGATGCATATAGTGTTATAAGTTCGGGGTGCCGCACTTGTGAAAGTGTATGGACTTCTCACGCCATATTGATGGGTACTGAAGCCCCTGGCGTATTTTGCCATACCACAGTGTACGGGTGCAACATGTCATTTAATAAACATATATATATATTATAAAGAGGATAATGAAAAAAAATAGACAAAAAGCTATGCAATGTTTATAAAAAGGCTGCTATCCAAGCAGAATGATACAAGTAGTGCGATAAGCAAAAAATTGGACTATTTAACATGTCCTGTCCAGGGGCAGGCCGCGGAATTGTATGCAAAACAGGTATACTGCTCGTAATAGAGACCACCTGGGAGTTCCATAATGCGGCATGGCTTGTCTGCTTTAATGGATTTTGCATCGTTTGTGCGGCAGTTGAATTGCCGAACAAGTCGTCCGAAGTATGGAGTTCTGAAAGTAAGAGAAAAATAATAAAAAAATTCGGCAGCCCCTAGTACGGTTTAAGCCGTATTGTGGGCATGCCACGATAGTGCCCCGCCCTCTGTGGTCATGGCATTTTAAGGGCGTAGTTATGTACGCGGACCACTGGTTTTTCTATTTCACAAGGGTTGGGGTTGGGGTCACATTGCTACGCCTGCTCAGAACGTGCTAGGCGGTCTTGTTGTAGGTTACTCCGGGCGCGCTTGACAGTGTACGGCTTTTTAGCGGCCGGACTGGAGAATTGCCTAAAGAGGCTGCTTTGTACTTCCGCTACGAGGGCCGCCGTGTGCTCCTCCGTTCGGAGGGAGCGTTCGGTGTTTCCATTGACCGTGATTACTCCTCGAGGGCCTGGCATCTTGAGCTTGAGGTATGCGTAGTGCGTCACCGCATTGAACTTTGCAAATGCGGTTCGCCCGAGCAGTGCGTGATAGCCACTGCGGAACGGGACTATGTCGAAGATTAACTCCTCGCTTCGGAAATTATCCGGAGATTCGAAGACCACTTCAAGTGTGACTGAGCCTGTATAGTTGGCCTCTACACCTGGTATGATGCCTTTAAAGGTTGTTTTGGTGGGCTTAATCCTCGAGGGATCTATGCCCATCTTCCGCATTGTATCCTGGTAAAGCAGGTTCAGACTGCTGCCGCCGTCCATGAGGACTCTCGTGAGATGAAATCCGTCAATAATTGGGTCTAGGACCAATGCGGCGAAGCCGCCGTGACGGACGCTAGTGTGGTGGTCCCTTCGATCAAAGGTGACCGGGCAGGAGGACCATGGGTTGAACTTTGGGGCGACTGGCTCCATCGCATATACGTCCCGTAACACACGCTTCCACTCCCTCTTGGGGATGTGGGTTGTGTATATCATGTTCACCGTCCGCACTTGCGGGGGAAATCCCTTCAGTCCATTGTTGTCCGGCGGCCTGGGCTCCTCCTCGTCATCGTTATTCAGCCCCTTGTTTCTATTTCGGCAGTTAACTTGCCTGCCTGCTTGAACACCCAACAATCCTTGTTGGTGTGATTGGCTGGCTTTTCGGGGGTGCCATGTATCTGGCACAAGCGGTCAAGTATTCGGTCCAAACTGGACGGGCCCTGAGTATTTCTTTTGAATGGCTTTTTCTATTGACCGGATTTGTACCCTCGGAATCCGGCATTAATTGTCGTATCCTTGTTGCTGTCGCTGTTAACGCAGCGCTTTTGTTTGTTCCGACGCGACCTGTCACTTTTGTCCTTGGTATTCGAATTACCAAGGTTTTTGGTTAGGTTGTTGCTGCGAGCTAGCCAGCTATCTTCTCCCGCGCAAAAGCGGGTCATGAGTGTCGTGAGGGCTGCCATAGATTTCGGCAAGCCACTCGTCACGGATATTATGCTTGAAGGCCGCTAGGGCCTCTGCGTCCGGACAGTCAACTATCTGGTTTTTCTTAGTTAGGAACCGTGTCCAGAATTGCCTGGCCGATTCCTCTGGCTGCTGAATTATGTGGCTTAGGTCATCAGCGTCCGGTGTTCGCACATAAGTGCCCTGGAAGTTGTCAAGGAATGCAGCTTCCAGGTCCTCCCAAGAACCGATTGAGTCTGCTGGCAAGCTGTTAAGCCAATGTCGGGCCGGTCCTTTAAGTTTAAGCGGGAGGTATTTGATGGCGTGTAGATCATCGCCGCGGGCCATGTGGATATGAAGGAGGTAATCCTCGATCCATACCGCAGGATCTGTTGTGTCATCATATGATTCGATGTTTACGGGTTTGAAACCCTCCGGGGTTTTATGATCCATTACTTCATCTGTGAAGCATAGTGGGTGTGCGGCGCCTCTGTACTGGGCTATATCACGACGTAGCTAAAAGGAGCTTTGTCTGTTGTGTTCGGCCCAGCCGGATTTATTGTATCCGGAGTGACGATCACTGTCACGTGCCGCGGGGCGCCCGCGCGATCCGTAGATCGATCTTGTTTGCCTTGCCTTGTCCTCCAGTATGTCATGCAGGTCGGGTGCATTTTCCCGTGCCTTAGTATGCTTTGAGCGGCGCCGGGGCAAGGCTTGAGTGGAGGGTCGAGAGGCCTCTCTGTCACGGCCACGAGGTGGCCGGTCGGCCATGTCATGCGCTGGTGATGTAGGTGCTTCCTCCTCTAATCGGGGTAGCAGCCTGCGCTTTGGGTAACTCTTGGAGGGGCGCTCGAGTTCATACTCTTCGGCCGCAAGGACTTCAGTCCATCTGTCATCTAGCAAATCCTGATCAGCTCTAAGTTGTTGCTGCTTTTTCTTGAGGCTGCTTGCCGTGGCCATAAGCTTGCGTTTAAAACGCTCTTGTTCGGCGAGATCCTCAGGCAAGACGAACTCGTCGTCGTCGAGGCTTGCCTCGTCTTCTGAGGGAGGCATGTAATTATCATCCTTGACCTCTCTGTCTGCCGCTCTCTCATGAGGGCTGGCTTCTCCGTCCTCCTGTGCTGAATCTTGCTGGAGGGGGTGTTCATCGGCGCTATCCGGAGTAGTATTATCTCCCGTGCCGGAATCACCTTTTTGCTTTGGCGGGATTTAGAGCGGCGCCGCTGATGCCGGTGCTTGGGCTGTCTCTTAGAGGTATCGTCCCTCGCTATTCCATCGCCATCTCCATTCTTTGGAGTGTCCACCATATATATGTCATATGACGAGGTGGCTTTCCAGCGCCCTACAGGTGCTGGTTCTTGTTCGTCTCCCGCATCGTCGTCCATGCCGTCGATGTCTTCGGAGTCGAAGTCAAGCATGTCAGTTAAGTCCTCGACAGTGGCTACGAAGTGGGTGGTGGGTGGGTTTTGAATTTCTTCATCGTCCGTATCCCAACCTTGCTGACCGTAGTTCGGCCAGGGCTCTCCTGATAAAGAGAGAGACTTTAGTGACTTCAGGATGTCGCCAAAGGGCGAGTACTGAAAGATGTCCGCGACGGTGAACTCCATAATCGGCGCCCAATCGGATTCGATCGGTAGGGGCGCGGAGGGCTCGGAGTCCGGAGAGGAGTCCGGCCACACGGAGTCATGGGCCTTGCAGAGTGTGGGGCTGGAGTTCGGCTCGATCGCCTCTGAGAGTGCAGTCCCCGAGGCAGCGTCCAACCGCTGATCCTCGATCGGCGCAGTGGGCTCCGAATCAATGGTCGGAACCGATGCGTGTGCAGCCTCCAAGGCACTGTTCGGCGGCAGAGTACATCATGCCCATCGAGACAGTGCGGCGCGCTTGGCTGTGGCTCGAATCCGTCGAAGATCAAGTCCCCGCGGATGTCAGCCGTGTAGTTTAGGCTTCCAAACCTGACCTGATGGCCAGGGGCGTAGCTTTCGATCTGCTCAAGGTGGCCAAGCGAATTGGCCCGCAGTGTGAAGCCACCGAAGACGAAGATCTGTCCGGGGAGAAAAGTCTCACCCTGGACTGTATCGTTGTTGATGATCAAAGGAGCCATCGGGCCTAAAAGCGACGACACAGAGGAACACTCAATGAAAGCACCAATGTCGGTGTCAAAACCGGCGGATCTCGAGTAGGGGGTCCCGAACTGTGCGTCTAGGCCGGATGGTAACAGGAGGCAAGGAACACGATGTTTTACCCAGGTTCGGGCCCTCTTGATGGAGGTAAAACCCTACATCCTGTTTGATTAATATTGATGATATGGGTAGTACAAGAGTAGATCTACCACGAGATCAAGGAGGCTAAACCCTAGAAGCTAGCCTATGGTATGATTGTTGTATGATGAAGTTGTCCTACGGACTAAAACCCTTCGGTTTATATAGACACCGGAGAGGGTTAGGGTTACACAAAGTCGGTTACAATGGTAGGAGATCTTGAATATGCGCATCGCCAAGCTTGCCTTCCACGCCAAGGAAAGTCCCATCCGGACACGGGACGGAGTCTTCAATCTTGTATCTTCATAGTCCTGGAGTCCGGCTGAAGGTATAGTCCGGCTATCCGAACACCCCCTAATCCAGGACTCCCTCAGTTCCCCCTCCGGCAGGGTGCCGGAACAGGGTCCCGATTGGTTTTTGGTGGCTCCAGAGACTTGCGGCGGTGGAACTCCCGATCTCTTATGTTCCCCGATGGTTTTAGGGTATATTGGTATATATATATAGGAGGAAGAAATACGTCAGGGGAGCCACGAGGGGCCCACGAGGGTGGAGGGCGCGCCCAGGGGGTGGGCGTGCCCCCTGCCTCGTGCCTTCCTTGTTGATTCCTTGACGTGCACTCCAAGTCCCCTGGATTGCTTCCGTTCCAAAAATAACTTTCCCGAACGTTTCATTCCGTTTGGACTCCGTTTGATATTACTTTTCTGCGAAACACTGAAACAAGGGAAAAACAGAAATCGGCACTAGGCTCTGGGTTAATAGGTTAGTCCCAAAAATAATATAAAAGTGCATAATAAAGCCCATAAACATCCAAAACGGACAATATAATAGCATGGAACAATAAAAAATTATAGATACGTTGGAGACGTATCAACATCCCCAAGCTTAATTCCTGCTCGTCCTCGAGTAGGTAAATGATAAAAACAAAATTTGATGTGGAATGCTACTTGGCATAATTTCAATGTAATTCTTCTTAATTGTGGTATGAATATTCAGATCCGAAAGATTCAAGATAAAAGTTCATATTGACATAAAAGTAATAATACTTCAAGCATACTAACTAAGCGATTATGTCCTCTCAAAATAACATGGCCAAAGAAAGTTCATCCCTACAAAATCATATAGTTTAGTCATGCTCCATTTCTGTCACACAAGAATGCTCTCATCATGCACAACCCCGATGACAAGCCAAGCAATTGTTTCATACTTTAGTAATCTCAAACTTTTTCAACCTTCACGCAATACATGAGCGTGAGCCATGGATATAGCACTATGGGTGGAATAGAATATAATGATGGGGGTTATGTGGAGAAGATAAAAATGGAGAAAGTATCAAATCAATGCGGCTAATCAATGAGCTATGGAGATGCCCATCGATTGATGTTAATGCAAGGATTAGGGATTGCCATGCAACGGATGCACTAGAGCTATAAATGTATGAAAGCTCAACAAAAGAAACTAAGTGGGTGTGCATCCAACTTGCTTGCTCACGAAGACCTAGGGCATTTGAGGAAGCCCAATGTTGGAATATACAAGCCAAGTTCTATAATGAAAAATTCCCACTAGTATATGAAAGTGACAAAACAAGAGACTCTCTATCATGAAGATTATGGTGCTACTTTGAAGCACAAGTGTGGTAGAAAGGATAGTAACATTGTCCCTTCTCTCTTTTTCTATCATTTTATTGGGCCTCCCTTTTTTATGGCCTTTCTCTTTTTTATTTTTTTATTTTTCCTCACTTGGGACAATGCTCTAGAAAATGATGATCATCACACTTCTATTTATTTACAACTCAATGATTACAACTCGATACTAGAACAAAGTATGACTCTATATGAATGCCTCCGGCGGTGTACCGGGATATGCAATGAACCAAGAGTGACATGTATGAAAGAATTATGAATGTTGGCTTTGCCACAAATACTATGTCAACTACATGATCATGCAAAGCAATATGACAATGATGAACGTGTCATGATAAACGGAACAGTGGAAAGTTGCATGGCAATATATCTCAGAATGGATATGGAAATGCCATAATAGGTCGGTATGGTGGCTGTTTTGAGGAAGATATAAGGAGGTTTATGTGTGAAAGAGCGTATCATATCACGGGGTTTGGATGCACCGGCGAAGTTTGCATCAACTCTCAATGCGAGAAAGGGCAATGCACTGTACCGAAGAGGCTAGCAATGATGGAAGGGTAAGAGTGCGTATAATCCATGGACTCAACATTAGTCATAAAGAAATCACATACTTATTGAAAAAAACTACAAGTCATCAAAAACCAAGCACTACGCGCATGCTCCTAGGGGGATAGATTGGTAGGAAAAGACCATCGCTCGTCCCTGACCGCCACTCATAAGGAGGACAATCAAAGAACACCTCATGTTTCAAATTTGTTACATAACGTTTACCATACGTGCATGCTATGGGACTTGCAATCATCAAGCATCAAACTTCTCTTAGTATTCAACACACTCATAAGAAAGTTTTTACTAGTCTTGAATACCTAGCATATTAGGATTAAGCAAATTACCATGCTGTTTAAGACTCTCAAAATAATATAAGTGAAGCATGAGAGTTCATCTATTTCTTCAAAATAAAACCACCATTGTGCTCTAAAAGATATAAGTGGAGCACTAGAGCAAACGACACACTACCCCGAAAGATATAAGTGAAGATCAATGAGTAGTTGAATAATTATGCAATTATGTGAAGACTCTCTAACATTTAAGGATTTCGTATCTTGGTAATTTATTCAAACAGAAATCAAAGCTAAAGAAAATAAAGTGACGCTCCAAGCAAAACACATATCATGTGGTGAATAAAAATATAGCTCCAAGTAAAGTTACCGATGAATGAAGACGAAAGAGGGGATGCCTTCCGGGGCATCCCCAAGCTTAGGCTCTTGGTTATCCTTGAATATTACCTTGGGTTGCCTTGGGCATCCCTAATATTAGGCTCTTTCCACTCCTTATTCCATAGTCCATCGAATCTTTTAGCCAAAACATGAAAACTTCACAACACAAAACTTAACAGAAAATCTCGTGAGCTCCGTTAGCGAAAGAAAACAAAACACCACTTCAAGGTACTGTAATGAACTCATTCTTTATTTGTATTGGTGTTAAACCTACTGTATTCCAACTTCCCTATGGATTATAAACTATTTTACTAGCCATAGATTCATCAGAATAAGCAAACAACACACGAAAAACAGAATCTGTCAAAAACAGAACAGTCTGTAGTAATCTGTAACTAACGCAAACTTCTGGAACTCCAAAAATTCTACCAAAATAGGAAGACCTAGAAAATTTGTTTATTGATATGCTTCAATTGGAATCATTATTTTATCACGTTCTGGTGATTTTAAACAATTATTTTCGTGAACAGAAAGTTTCTGGAATTTTCAGCAAGATCAAATAACTATCATCCAATAATTAAAACACAAAACCACATCTAAACAGAAGAAAGATGGATTAGTTATTCCTAAACAGAACCAAAAAGCAACAAACTAAAATAAAATTGGGTTGCCTCCCAATAAGCGCTATCGTTTAACGCCCCTAGCTAGGCAGGATGATTTCAATGGTGCTCACATAAAAGATAAGAACTGAAACATAAAGAGAGCATCAAGAAGAATATGACTAGCACATTTAAGTCTAACCCACTTCCTATGCATAGGGATTTTCTGAGCAAACAACTTATGGGAACAATAATCAACTAGCATAGGAAGGCAAAGCAAGCATAACTTTAAAACTTTAAGCACATAGAGAGGAAACTTTATATTATTGCAATTTCTACAAGCATAATTTACTCCCTCATAATAATTTTCAGTAGCATCATGAATTAATTCAACAATATAACCAGCACCTAAAGCATTATTTTCATGATCTACAAGCATAGAATTTTTACTACTCTCCACATAAGCAAATTTCTTCTCATTCGGAATAGTGGGAATATCAAAAGAGACTTGAATACTATAAATTGTTTCCACATTAAAAGAGTAATGTTCAGAAAAAGGGTAATCATAATCATGACAAGTTTTATAAATATAATCATCACTACTTTTTATAGAATAATTTTCATCACAATAGTCATCATAAGTAGCAACTTTGTTCTCATCATAATCGATTGAAACATCTTCCAAGATAGTGGACTCATCACTAAATAAAGTCATGACCTCTCCAAATCCACATTCATAACTATAAACATCATAGGTATAAGGCATGCTATCATCATAAAAACTTTGCATATCAAAACTTGGGAGGCTAAAAATATCATCTTCATTAAACGTAGCATCCCCAAGCTTGGGACAAACATTAATTTCAGCAAATATATTCTCAAATATGTCATTTTCATCAAACATAGCTTCCCCAAGCTTGGGCCTTTTCATATCATAAGCATAATCACTCTCATCATTAATAGTATGGATAGCACCAATAGTATAGCAATTATCGTATTCTTCCAAGCAAGTGTCAAAAAGATTTTCAAGATCATAAGAAGTATTATTATCTTCCCAATCATAATCATCACAACAAGCAATAGGCATAACGAGATCATCATCAAGTGCATCATCTTCCACAATTATTTTTGATTCATTTTCAAGAGGCACAAACAATAATAGAAGCAACATTATTTGGGAGAGATATCTTTTTACCTCTCTTCCTTTTTCTTTTCTTCTACACCACATCATGTGTGGGTTCAATCCTCTTTTTGGAGCTCCTTATTAATGATATTTGTTGAATAAAGGCTCCTCCTCGTTACCTGATTCATCATAAGAAATAATAGGAGGATATTTGGAGGTCTCTTCCCTTTCATTAGTATTTTCTTCATCTTCTATTTCTTTTCTTTTCTTTATGTAGTTGGCAATATAAGGATTTTCAATGCAATTCACCGCACAATACATATAAATTTCTTCTAGATCAAAATGAAGAACTCTATCAAGGGAAAATTCTGGAATGACCTTAGTTATACGTTTCATTTCTTCATAACCCAAGAGAAAACTAAGTTCATTATGATGTGCAAGGGAAATCAAGTCATCGCAATTTTTGGACACGATATGATCATGAAACAATTTGCATTGCATACTGAAATGATCATGTTCATTGCAAAGTTCACAAGTACGGCTAAGAAAAATTAAATTTTTAGCACAAATATCTAGCCTTTCTTGCAACAATTTAGTTTATAAATGCTTATGCCTCTTGCAATATCTATCTTCCCTATTTGGTGTGTACTTGCAAACCCAATACACTCCACAAAAATCAACATGCTTATAAGAGATATTTTCATCATGACTAGTGCAATCATCATTAGTACTATAGATATTCAAGGAGTTCATACAAACAACATTGCAATCATGCTCATCATTCAAAGATTTAGTGCCAAACATTTTAATGCATTCTTCTTCTGGCCCACGCCGACCAAACCTCCACCGCCGTGCGCATGCAGCTGCCGACCCAACCAGCTGGGCAGGCACCTGCGTGGCGGCATGCAGATCTTCGTGGACACTCACCACTGCGCCACCTCAGCTGCCTGCCTACCTACATGGCATCGCAGGCACAGCTGGCCAGGGCACGTGTCGACACAAAGAAGGAGCGGCGACGGACGAGACATGTCTCTCCTCCATCCCCGATAAAACAAGGACACCTAAGCAAGACGCATTGAATACGCCTTGTCATGTAATGCAAGGGATAACCTCGCGTTACTGTACCCTTTCCACCTCATGTGTGCCACTGTGGCAACCCCTTTTCCTATAAAAGGAGGCCTGAGGCGACCAGGAGAAGGATTCAGCTTTTTAGAGCTCCTCACGCCCCATAGCTAGCTCAGGAACACAGATATACAATCCACCAAAGCAGGAGTTGGGTTTTACGCATCCTCGCGGCCCGAACCTGGATAAACGAACCATGTGCTATCTGTTTGATCCGCTCTTCTCACGACCCCGCGCCCCGCTAACCGTAGTAGGGATTCTTGTGATCCCATAGGTGTCGTTCCCACCGACACTCGGCCACGATAAATTCTTTGTCGCCGAGGCTCACCTCGTCTTCGGAGAGGGACATGTAAATATCATCCTCTGATTCTCCATCTGCTGCCTGTTCCTTAGGGCTAGCCTGCCCATCCTCTCGCTCGAAACCTGGCTGGAGGGGATTGTCTTCGTCTTCGGCACTATCCGCAGCGTTATTGTCTCTTGTGCCGGTATCGCTGCTTTTGCTGTGGTGGGGCTTGGAGTGGCGCCGATGACGTCGGTGCTTAGATTGCTTCTCGGGGGGATTACCCTCCGTTTCCTTATTGCCATCACTTTCTTTGGGGGTGTCCACTATGTATATATCATATGATGAGGTGGCAGTCCAGCGCCCTGTGGGCGGTGGTTCCTGTTCTTCTCCTGCATCGTCGTCCATACCATCGATGTCTTCGGAGCCGAAATCGAGCATGTCGGTTAAGTCGTCGACAGTGGCTATTAAGTGGGTGGTGGTTGGGGAACAAATTTCTTCGTCATCCGCTTCCCACTCAAGCCGGACATAGTTCGGCCAAGGGTATCCTGACAAGGAGAGAGACCTTAATGAATTTAGCACATCGCCCAGGGGCGAGTGCTGAAAGATATCCGCGGAGGAAAACTCCATGATCGGTGCCCAATCAGATTCGATAGGCACGGACACAGGCGGTTCGGAGCCCGTGGCTGGGGTCGAATCCAAGTGTCCGGAAACACAGGTCTCATAGGAGGTGAAGTCAATATTCGGCTCCATCGCCGCTGAGTGTGCGGCCTCCGTGGCGGAGTCCATCCACCCGTCCTCAGACTACTCGATCTGCTCCGGATTGAGGGCCGGAGTGGCCACAGGTGTGATCTCGCGAACAACGTTCGACGACAGAGCTAAGTCGTGCTCATCGTGACTGTGCGGCGCACCTGACATGGGCTCGATTCTTTCGAAGATCAAGTCTCCACGGATGTCAGTAGTATAGTTCAAGCTTCCAAACCTGACCTGATGGCTAGGGGCGTAGCTCACGATCTGCTCTAGATGGCCAAGCGAGTTGGCCCGCAGTACGAAGCCGCTGAATAAGAAGATCTGTCCGGGGAGAAAAACCTCACCCTGGATCGCATCGGTGTCGATGGTCGAAGGAGCCATCAAGCCTTTATCATGATGGCACAGTGGAACTCTCAATGAAAGCACCAATGTCAGTGTCAAAACCGGCGGATCTCGGGTAGGGGGTCCCGAACTGTGCGTCTAAGGCGGATGGTAACAGGAGGCGGGGGACACAATGTTTTACCCAGGTTTGGGCCCTCTCGATGGAGGTAATACCCTACTTCCTTCTTGATTGATCTTGATGATATGAGTATTACAAGAGTTGATCTACCACGAGATTGTAGAGGCTAAACCCTAGAAGCTAGCTTATGATTATGATTGTTGTTGTCCTACGGACTAAACCCTCCGGTTTATATAGACACCGGAGGGGGCTAGGGTTACACAAAGTCGGTTACAAGGGAGGCGATCTACATATCCGAATTTCCAAGCTTGCCTTCCACGGAAAGGAGAGTCCCACCCGGACACGGGACGAAGTCTTCAATTTTGTATTTTCATAGTCCAACAGTCTGGCCAATGTATATAGTACGGCTGTCCGAGGACCCCCTAATCCAGGACTCCCTCACCCATCTCTTCCTTGTTTGCTTGCTTCTTCTTCCTTGCTCCACCGCTAGCAGTAGTGGCGCCTATAAGAAGGTTCTCCGCTGAAGGGAAGGGGAAGGCTTCCCGCAATGACCCAGGACCACTTCCGCCGAAGAAGAGGTCGGTCCACCGCCGTGATGAAGCGGCGATGCAGGTGGTGACGAGGCCTTGGTGCGAGAGGCCTCCTCCAGGGTATCCGCTACTCTTGTATGCCCGAGACGAGGGCTCAGGAGGACGGAGCGACGAGCAGCGTCACCCGCACCACGCCCAAGGTCGGCGCGCCACGGCGACACATGTCGTCGCCCCTGGAATCCACGCCGCAGACTCCTCGCGCGAGCTTGTGCTTTGGGTGCCGATGCCTCCAAGCTCTCGGATCCGCTTCCCGCGGTTCCTCTCCAACATGATGTCACCAAGGGGGCCTCTCGAGCTCTGGTTGCAGCACACTGACTATGACACTCCGGTTACCGGAGCAGAGATCGAGGCCGTCCCCACCGGCGAGATCTTCATGACTCGCGGCTGGGGCGAGGTCGCGCGGGTCTGCCGCGTGAGTGGCGCCCTCGCGATCCACTTCGCGTACGACGGCGCCTCCACGCTCTTCTTCAAGGTCTTTGATGCCGAGGGCCGCCGCCTTGAATGCTGCTCCGGAGAGGAGCGTCAGGCTGATGCACGCTCCGCTCGCGGCCACTCCAGCAGCAGCAGCCCTTGGGAGTCTAGTAGCTCTCCTAAGCTTTATGAGACTCCGGAAACGAGCGATGACAGCTATGTGCCGCCGAGCTCTCGCCGCGCTCGGAGCAGAGCCACGACGTCTGGCCGTCGCCGCCGCTGATCTGGATGGGGTTGGCGCCGGCCTCCCGTGGCCCACCGTTGATGATGGCGTCCGCCACTGGATGGTGTAGAGACGATCCCTCTTAGTTCTAACTTTTGTTCCCTGCGAAGAATCATGAAGCACACCGTGGGGCGTGTAAAGAGTTTGTAATGTCTTTTGCGCTCGTCTTCCCCGTTGTGAAAATTTGGTGAACACATGTCCCGTTAAGGCTCGGTCCCCCCCCTTTCTTCCCTCGTGATAGCTTGTTGCTCTACGCTGACAGGTCCCGTTCCCCAGGTAGGCTACAGCCGTCGCTGGTATTCCAGGTCACAATGCCGTGGTCAAGGCCAGGAGGTGTGCGGCCCGAGGTCCACTAAGAGCCCCTGAGGCGCGATGCTCAGGAGGTCCCCCTTAGCGCTCAAGCAGACATGGTAAGGCAAGAAAGAGAGTCGATGTGGCCGCAACGGGGCTGCGGCGAGGGTGACCCTTAGGCCAAACATTGAAGCAATCCGAGAACGAGACTTATCTTGTTGACTTTGTGGCGATTCCTAGTGGTGTGCTAGGCCTGTGCAGTATAGCCAGGCCGGCCCATACGAGTTTCCCTCCTCCCATGCTCTCCTTAGTGCTCTATGTCCTCAGGTCCCGGCCCCCGAGCAAGCTCAGCCGCCGCTGGTATGCTAGGTCGCGATGCCGTGGTCAAGGCCAGGGGGTGAGGGCTAGAGAGCCAGTAATAGCTTCTAAGTCGCGATGCTCAGGAGCCCCCTCCCCTTTAACGCGCAAGCGAATTGCACGAGAGAAAAGGAGACTCGCGGTGCCGTCTGCTATCCTCCCCATGGAATCCCTATGAACAGGCACAAGAAGAAACATGGTTTGCTGTTACAGCTACCAGCCTGCCGCTGGTTGCTCTGAGATGAGGTGAAGGCACTGAGGGGCTGGTGAGGTGCCGTGCGCGGGGCGTGCCGCGAGCCAGAGCTCGACCGCTCAGATTTGTCGACGTGGCAGGGACGGACTCATGCACCAGCGCCGTGCCTGTGAGGAGGCCCCGTGGGAGGCGATGATCGAGCAGGCGATAGCCGTAGGCAGGTTAAGCATGGAAGGCAAATCAGCTTGGGTAAATGCAGGAAGATACATGCCACTGGGTCCGGCCCGAGCGGCTTGGGGATGATGCAGCCCGAGGGGCGCCCCCAGCAAGGTAAGCTAAAGACATAAGCAAAAGGGATGCATGCCACAGGGACAGACCCACGCGGCCTAGGAATAATGCAGCCCGAGGGGCGCTCCCAGCTAAACGAACTTGGAAGATGTCACCTGGTTCTGTAGACGAAGTAGAGTTGGTGCAGCTGAAGGCATGCATCGAAGGAGTGGCTCCTCACGAACCACCAGGGCCCTGAGCCTTGGGAGGCTCTAGGGGCTCGGGAGGTTCCTTGAAGACCGTCTCCATTTCCTCCAGGACGGCGCGGTACCTGGCCTCCTGAGCCGCTAGGACGTGTCGCATGTTGCGCTGAATAGGCTGACGCCATGCTCGGCGGGCCGAAGGGCATGCGACCATACTTGTGTGGCGGACCCTCACAACGGCCCACACGCGAAGGCCAGAAACGCTCCTGAGAAGCGGCCCTATTGAGCCCTAGGACGTCGATGCAGACACGCAGCCCGTCATCCTCGCCTGGATGGGGAGCTGCGCCTCGTGAGCGGTTGTCGCTGCGCATGGCCCTTGCGTCTTGCAGTTCCTGAGTGGTCTTGGTGATGAACTCCTGAGTGGTGGGCACTCCTTGCCCTGTGTTCTCTTGAAGGAAACGTGTCGCGTAGCACGCCTCCAAGTGATGCCCAAGCGCCTCCCTCATGAGGTTGACAAGGTCTGAGGCCCTCCAGAAGAGAGCCCCCGAGCACTGCCCGAGGAGGGCGCCGGGCGCGCCTTCCTATGCGATGAGGGAGGCGCCCCTGGGACGAATGCTGATCCTGATGATATTCCAACTACGACGCCATCCTCCTGAGGTTATGCACGGCGCAGCTGCTTCTTCTTAGGGATGGCCTCCGGAGGGCCCTCACTCCTACTGTCGGGGTCGTTGATTGCTGTATCTTGGAAGGCGCGCTCAAGGGAGCACACCACATCTCTTCCTTCACATAGGACCGTGATGATTCCGCCGCTTTCCGGCATCTTGAGGACGTTGTAGCCGTGATGGGTGACTGCCATGAACTTGGCCAGGGCCGGATACCCGAGGATGGCGTTGTACGACAGGCGGATGTGCGCGACGTTGAAGTCGACGAGCTCGGTGTGGTAGTTCTTGCGCTCTCCGAAGGTGACTGGCAGGCGGACCTAGCCTATCCGTGTGGTGGAACCATCGGTCACTCCCGGGAAAGGCTTGGCAGGCTGGAGCTACTCATACGACACTTGGAGGTTGTCGAACGTGTCGACGGACAGCCGTCGATGAGGGTCTTGGTAACCTGCACATTGCTAATGATTGGGGAGCACATCATCGTGAGGGCGCCAGCGGTGGCCGCACACTTGAGCTGATCTGCCGAGTTGAAAATGATGGCGCATTGGGACCACTTGAGCGGGCGCGTGGCCTCGAGCGAACTGTTTGAAGATGCGTTGAGAGGCTGGGGCTTGCGCGCCGCCCAAGATGCAGGCGATTGCACGCGGCTCCTGGAAGCCCCCAGCCCCCTCGTCCTGGTGGTGATCGTCGTTCCTTCTTGGTGGTGGCGGCGGCGGGGGGAAGACCGGCGTTTCCCTGAGGGCGATCCTCACGAGGCTGGTCCCTCCAGGCGCCCTCGCGAGGATGGTCCTGCCAGCGGTCCTCATGAGGCCTGTCGCGTCATTCCTGGCGCGGGCCACGGTCGTCCCAGCGTCCGCCTCCATGTCCTCCTCCACGGTCGTAGCCCCGGCCGCTGCGCTCGGGGCGTCGACCGAAGCGTCCTTCTCGTATGGCTCTGAGCTCTTGACATTCACTGGTGTTGTGGGTGTTCAGGTTGTGGAAGGCGCAGAACGGTCGGCTGTTCTTGGATGACTCGGGCTGATCTCTGCCCCGCTTGGTGTCGGGCTCCGCTGCGAGCACTGCCGCTTCCTTGCGCTTCACGTCCTTGGCCTTGGCTTTCTTCTCCTCTGCTCCCGCAGCTGACAGCTCGAGAAGGGAGATGCGCCCCTCCTCAGCTCTTGCGCACTTAGTCGCCAGGTTGAACAGCTCTTGAGACATGCAAAGCTCCTCGTGGATAGCAAGCTCTTCCTTCATCTTGACGTCACGGACGCCGTCGGAGAACGTGGAGATGATGGCCTCGTCCGTGACCTTGGAGATCTTGAGGCGAGTGTTGTTGAAGCGCTGGATGTACTTCTGCAGGGTCTCCCCTGGCTGTTTCTTGATGCGGCACAAGTCACCCGCGGCCGGCGGGCAGTCGCGGGTGCCCTGGAAGTTGGCGACGAAGCGCTCGCGCATCTCGTCCCAGGAGGAGATCGAGCCGTGCTGCAGGTTCAGGAGCCAGGAGCGGGCACCATCCTTGAGAGCCATGGGAAACCAGTTCACCATGACTTTCTCATCGCCGTTGGCTGCTTCGATGCTCAGCTCATAGAGCTGCAGGAACTCCGCGGGATCGGCGATGCCGTCGTAGCAAGGAGGCTGATCTGGCTTGAACTTGCCTGGCCAGCCGACGCTACGTAGCTCAGGGGTGAAGGCGCGGCAGCCGGCCGTGGTTGTTGGGGCCTGCCTCGGAGGTGGAGCTTGGTCTTGATGAGGTCCATGCGGCGCCGCCACGGGTGGTGCGCGGTCCTGACCAGGCAGCGCGGGGAGCGCGTGTGCAGCTTCTCGTGGCCGTGGGATTTCTTGGCAGCTTCTCTTTTCGTGCGCGGGCACCGGGCGTGGTGGATCACGCCACGTGGCACTGTCTTGGGGCAGAAGTGGTGGAGGCGCCATGAGCCTCGTGGTCCGTGGCTGGCTGAGGGTGAGGTAGAGAGAGGGACGGCGTCGGGGAGACCCCTGCGGTGCGGACGAGCTCGGTGACGCGATCGAGCCACTCCTCGTAGAGGTCGTCGACTGGGTGGTAGCGTAGGAGCTCGTTCGCCGCGAGGAGCGCGGCCCGCGCCTCCATGGGAGCGCGGCGTGCATGAGATGAAGAACCGGCCGGGGTCAGCGACGGAGTGGCGGTGCGGCCATCCTATCGCACTGATGGATGCAGCGAGGACGCCTGCTGCTCATTCCCCGCTGGGCTGGTGGCAGTGTTGGCGGTGGGAAATGGAGAACGACAAGGTGGCCCGCCGACGGGAGAGGTCTAAGCAACGCGGGCGGTGAGGGCGGCCCGGCGGTCAGCTCGAGCGCGGTGAGCGTCGGCCATGGAGACAACGGAGCGACGGATCGTCGGATCGATGAGGGAGAAGCTACGGCGCACCCCTACCTGGCGCGCCAAATGTTGGATGTGGGGTTCCGGCAAACCCTTAAGGTTTGAACTCTGGGGTGCGCGCGAAGTCTTTCTCTCCTACTGATCCACAACCTAGCTCATTAAGCTCTCGAGGACGAACTCGACGAACTCGCAACACGGAAAGGCACGAGGTTTATACTGGTTCGGGCCACCGTTGTGGTGTAATACCCTACTCCAGTGTGGTGGTGGTGGATTGCTTCTTGGGCTGATGAAGAACAGTACAAGGGGAAGAACAACCTCCTGAGGTTGAGGTGTTCTTGTGCTTGGTGAACTCGTGGGTGAGAGCTGGATGAACTGCTCGATGCCCCTACTGTGGTGGCTAGCTCTACTTATATAGGCCCTGGTTCTCTCCCCAAATATTGAGCGGGAAGGGAGCCAACAATGGTGGGCAAATTTGAAGGGGGACAGCTAGTACAAGCTATCCTAACAAAAGCGGTCTTCGCCTGCAAAAGGCTCTGGTGGTGACGCTGTCTTGGGCTCCATGATGAACTCCGTCTTGTCGTCCTCCTGGTCTCGGTCTCGTTGCACCGATAAGGCAACCTTTGCCTGATGCCTCGGTACTCCTCACCTGCGCCGGCGTCCTTAGCACTAAAGAGGAAACAAGGACGCTGCACGCGCTGGCGCCTGCCTGGCGCCTGCCTGGTGTCGATTGTCATGGCTCACGTCATGAGAGCCTCGTGAGGTTTGCCCCGCCATGATATCTCCGCTCCTCGTGAGCCTGCCTGGCTAGGCCACTCCTGGGGAGGTCTTGCGTCGTCCGCCTCGCGAGGCTTGGCCCCTCGCGAGGGTCTTGGATGTCTTGTTGATGAAGATGGGTCGTACGGCATGCTGGCTTGGCCATGCCATGGGCCGCAGGCAGGCAAGTCTGGGGACCCCCGCTCCCAGAACGCTGACAACCTCCTGCACCCACAGCGGCAAGCGCGCCTCTTTGGAGTGCAGTGCTCCCGTTGAGGACGTGTCAGAGAGCTCCACCGGCAAGAGCAAGAAATCCAAGGCAGCACCACCAGAGACCAAGAAGGAAGGAGGACGAAACGGGCAGGGCTTTTACTATAAGCTCCACCCTTGATAGCAAATAGGAAAGCGTGCTTGTCGCCTTCCCGCAGGCAAATGTCGATTTTGTTTGCCTGGCAAGCATCCGACATCCCCGGCATTCCCAGGAAGGTGATTGAGCACCATCTAGCTGTCTATCCTCATGTACGGCCCATCAAGCAGAAGGTCGGGAAGCAAGCTTTGGAGAAGGAAGAGTTTATCATCGAAGAGATCAAGAAGTTAGAGGCGGTAGGCTTGGTTAGAGGAGTGCTCCACTCCACATGGTTGGCCAATCCAGTGGTAGTGAGTAAGGCAAATGGGAAGTGGATGCTATGTATTGATTACACAGATATCAATAAGGCATGTCCAAAGGATCCTTTCCTTTTGTCACGCATAGACCAGATTGTGGACTCCATTGCCGGGTGTGACCTGCTGTCATTCATCGATGCCTATTCAGGATACCATCAGATCTTCATGATGAAGGAAGACGAAGAAAAGACCGCGTTCATGACCCCGTGTGGTACGTACTGTTTTGTACGGATGCCTTTCGGGTTGAAAAGCGCTGGTTCGACGTTTTCCCGAGCGGTCCAAATTGGTTTTGAGCCCCAGCTGCATAGAAATATGGAAGCTTACATGGATGATATAGTGGTCAAAACCAAGGACAAGGCTACGCTCGTGCAGGATCTGGAAGAAACATTTGCAAATCTGTGCAAGATCAACCTCAAGCTCAACTTAGAGAAGTGCGTGTTCGGTGTCCCGTCCAGCAAACTTCTTGGGTTCTTTGTGTCTCAATGCGGTATCGAAGCGAATCCCGACAAGATCGATTGAGCAGATTGAGGTGCCGAGACGGGTCAAAGACGTCCGTAGGCTCATCGGCTGCGTTGTTGCCCTAAGTAGGTTCATCTCCAAATCTGCTGAGCACGCCCTCCCCTTTTTCACAGTTTTGAAAAAGGTGGGTCCAGTGAAATGGACTCCGGAGGCAGAGGCAGCACTACAGGATTTGAAGAAGTACCTCTCCTCCATGCCAATACTGGTCGCACCTAAACCACAAGTGTCGGCGTCCTGGGAACGGGGGTCCATAGACTTGCCTGCTTGCGGCCCACGGCGTGCTTCCACTAGCGGCCTAGTACAACCCATCTTCACCAGCAAACACTCAAGACCCTCGCGAGGGGCCAAGCCTTGCCAGGAGGACAACAAAAGACCTCCTTGGGGGCGGCCTCACCGGGCTAGCTCGCGAGGGGCGGAGAGGTCAAGGCAAGGGGTACCTCGCGAGGTTCATGTGACGTAAGCCATGACGACCGGCGCCACGCGGGCGCCAGCGTGCACAGTGTCCTCGTTTCCTCTTTGGTGCTAAAGAGGCAAGCGCAGGTGAGGAGTCCTGAGGCATCAGGAAAAGGTTGCCATATCAGTGCAACGAGACCAAGACCAGCAGGACGGCAAGACGGAGGTCACCGTGGAGCCCAAGACGGCGTCACCACAAGAGCCTTTGGCAGGCAAAGACCACCTTTAGTTAGGATAACTTGTACTGGTTGTCTCCCTTCGAATTTGGCCATTATGGGATCCCTTCCCGCCTAACATTTGGGGAGAGGACCAGGGCCTCTATAAATAGGACTAGGTACCACCGTAGGAGGGAGATCGGATGTTGGATAGGAGCCATTCCATCCATAGCCACCACACAAGCTCACCAAACACAAGAGCACCTCTCCTCAGGAGGTTGTTCTTCCCCTGTAACTATTCATCCTTAGCCCAAGAGGCAATCCACCACACCACATTGGAGTTGGGTATTACACCACATCGGTGGCCCGAACCAGTATAAACTCTCGTGTCTCTCGTTCTTTGGGTTCGTCGGGTTAGACCTTGTGATCGTTGCGAGGGCGAGCTAGGGAGAGAGAGATATTCATGCGCACCCCAGTGTTCGAACCTCAAGGGTTTTGCCGGAACCCGAAATCCGACATTTGGCGCGCCAGGTAGGGATGCGACGAAGTCCTTCCGTCGATCCACGTCCCATTGCTTCATCGCATCTATGCAAGACGCTCGTCGAGCCCGCGCTGAGCACCGGGCCGCCCTCGCCGTCCGCGTCACTCAGACAGCTAGTGTCGGCGGGCCTCCCCGTCGTTCCCCGTCGCCCACCGCCAACGCCGCCACTGGCTCGGCCGGGAACGAGCAGCAAGCTTCATCGCTCCACCCCTCCGTGCGGCGGGATGGCCGCACCGCCACTCCGTTGCTGACCCCAGCCGGTTCCTCGTCTCACGCTCGTCGCGCTCCCACGGATGCGTAGGCCGCGCTGCTCATGGCACGCGAGCTCCTGCGCTACCGCCCAGTTGACGAACTCTACGAGGATTGGCTGGACCGCATCGCCAAGCTTGTCAGTGCCGCAGGGGGCTCAACCGCGCCATCCCTCTCACTGCCTCGCCCTCCTCCGGCTGCGGGCAACGTGGCTCATGGAGCGCCTCCACCACCTCTGCACCAAGACGGTGCTCTGGTGCCAAGGCGCGCGGCCCCCCAGCGTGACCCACCACGTCGGGCGCCCGCACGAGAAGAAGGAAGCTGCCAAGAAGTTCCCCGGCCGCAAGAGAACGCTCCCGGGCTCCCAGCGCCATCGCGACAGGACCGTGTGCCGCCTGCAGTGGCGGTGCGCGGGCATCAAGGGCAAGCTCTGCATCAGCAAAGGGCACCGGTGGCCACGGCAGGCTGTCGCGCTTTCACTCCTGAGCTGCGTAGCATCACGTGGCCGGGCAAGTTCAAGCCGGACCTGCCTCCTCGTTATGACGGCACCCCGACCCTGCGGAGTTCCTGCAGCTCTACAAGCTGAGCATCGAGGCAGCCAACGGCGATGAGAAAGTCATGGCGAACTGGTTCCCCATGGCTCTCAAGGATGGTGCTCGCTTATGGCTCCTGAACCTGCCACGGGCTCAATCTCCTCCTGGGGCGAGATGCGCGACCGCTTCGTCACCAACTTCCAGGGCACGCGCAACCACCCTCCGGCCGCGGGTGACCAACGCCGCATCAAGCAGCAGCCAGAAGAGAGCCTGCAGAAGTACATCCAGCACTTCAACAACGTTCGCCTCAAGATCCCCAAGGTGATGGACAAGGCCATCATTTCGGCGTTTTCCGATGGCATCCGCAACGTCAAGATGAAGGAGGAGCTCGCCATCCACGAGGATCTATGCACGGCTTTGGAGCTGTTTAACCTGGCGACCAAGTGCGCAAGAGCTGAGGAGGGGCGCCTTTCCCTCCTCGAGCTCCCAGCTACCAACCTGGACGAGAAGATAGCCAAGGCCAAGGATGTGAAGCGCAAGGGAGTAGCCGTGCTCGCGGCGGAGCCGGATACGAAGCGCGGCCGGGACCATCCCGAGTTGTCCAAAAACAGCCGGCCGTTCTGCGCCTTCCACATGTTGGGGAACGTAGTAATTTTAAAAATTTCCTACGCACATGCAGGATCATGGTGATGCATAGTTGTCGGTGTACAAAAAGGGGGGTACACTTTTTTACCCCTATGACTGTGCACGGGTAGTCCGAGCCAGGGGCGCCGCCACACCGGACACGGCAAGGGAGGGAAACCAAGGTAAGGCCAAAGCTGAAGAGGAGCAAAACGACGCCAAGACCACAAAGAGCAAACGGGACAGAGCAGACCCCCCCGGCAAGATCCTTGCCGGGGGACAGCTTTAGCTAGCCCGGCAAGATCCTTGCCATGGCAGCTCGCCCCACACCTATGGAGCGAGGTCACCCTTGAGTCCACTGCCCCCGTGGGGCAAGGATTCGGGAGACATACCCGCGGTGGCATGCAGATCTTTGTTAAGACATTCAACACCAGATGCCCACCTAAGAAGGTGATGACCCTTGGCAGGATCCCAGCCAAGGAGGACCACAAGGCCCCCGGCAAGAGCCTTGCCGGGGATGACAGATAGCGCCACGGCAAGACCCTTGCCGGGGCTCCAGCAAGGACCTTGCCAAGGACACCCGTGGGGCCACCACCAGGCCCACACCAGTCGCGCCCCCACCGCCGTTCGCATGCAGCTGCCGACCCAACCAGTTGGGCAGGCACCTGCGTGGCGGCGTGCAGATCTTCGTGGAGACCCACCGCTGCGCCACCTCAGCTGCTTGCCTACCTACATGGCACCACAAGCACCGCTGGCCAGGGCGCGTGTCGACACAAGAGGGAGCGGCGACGGACCGGACGGGGCTCTCCCCCGCCCCTGATAAAGCAAGGACACCTAAGCAAGGCGCATTAAATGCGCCCTGTCATGTAATGCGAGGGATAAACTCGCATTAATGTACCCTTTCCACCTCCTGTGTGCCACTGTGGCAGCCCCTTTCCTATAAAAGGAGGCTCGAGGCGACCAGGAGGGGGATTCGGCTTTTTGGAGCTCTACACGCCCCATAGCTAGTTCAAGAACACTGATATACAATCCACCAAAGCAGGAGTAGGGTTTTACGCATCCTTGCGGCCCGAACCTGGATAAAGGAACCATGTGCTATCTGTTTGATCCGCTCTTCTCACGACCCCCGCGCCCCGCAACCGTAGTAGGGATTCTTGTGATCCCATAGGTGTCGTTTCACACCGACATCTTTGGCGCGCCAGGTAGGGGCTGCGCAGTTGTGAGAATCGGCTTTAGCAGTTAGTTCGACGCTCCTTCATCATCATGGTGGCCAAGAATAAGACGACGGTGGCGCTTGACCTGTCGGACGCCGGACATCCCGTCCCGACGCGGGCGAGCAGCGGACCAATCACGGAAAGGACCCGGGGCGCTGTTCGCGAACACCAACACCGTCCCAGCAGCCGGAGTTTGGGAGGCGGTGATGTTCGTGCGCCAGGCAACGGGCTGCACGCCGCCAAATCCAAGGACGGAGCCAGGCCCCCCGCGGGAGGCGCGGGGCCTTCCAGGATTGCTGCCACCCCGCCCAACGGCGACGCGAGGGCTTCCCAGACTCCCACGCCGGCACCGACGGCGCGCTCCTCTCAAGCGGCGCGCGGCGGACGGCGTAATCACACCGAAGACCCCGGGCGTCGCCGCGGAAAGAGACTCGAGCGCCCCTCCCGGGATGTAGATGACCTGCCTGCTCGCCGAGGCGCTGGCAAAGGTGGCGTGCAACCGCGGGGTCGTGATAGAGCTCCTTCTGACATGGTCAGAAGTTGAAGCACGTCGTGATCCGTGCAGGTTTCGCTACCACCAACGCCAGCAGAAGCCCTGGTGCGCGCGCAGTTGCTCCTCGATTCTCCCCCCCCCCCCACTATGGGGAAACTCGACGAATGGAGAGCCACCATCCGAAGCCTTGTTGTGGTGGCCAACAAAGACGAACCAAGCCCGGTGGAGCCCCCGGGTCGACGCTCCGACGGAGTCCCACGCACCAGTGGCAGGAGAGCTGGCGGCGCCGCAACTACGGTGAACTCGCCACCTCCTCGCCCGGCGCTGCGGATGCCAGCCCATCGTGACGTCACGGGCTACGCAATCTCCATAGCGTCGTCCGACCCGCGGACCCGCTGTGACCAGCGCCAAGTCCTTTGGGAACGAGAGCATGAAGACGCTCGAACCACTATCGAGCGCCGGCGCGGAGTGCGCCACCTGTCAGACAGGCGAGCAGGGCCTGCTGTGGACCACCCGGCACCGGGGAGCCCTGGAAGGCTACCCTACGAGGTAGGTCGTCCGGCTTTTACCCGTGAGCTGCGGCATTTCCAGTGGCCCACTCACCGCACTTTCAAACCTGACATGGGCGAAAAGTACAGCGGCAAGACTCACCCGTCCGAGTTCCTTAGCGTTTACACCATCGCGATGCAGGCTGCTGGAGCCCGCGACGATAAGTTGCTTGCGAATTACTTTCCGTTGGCTCTTAAACCCAACGCCATGTCATGGTTGATGCACTTGCCGGTAGACTCCATTTCCTCCTGGTCGGATTTGTGCCATGAGTTCATGGGCGCCTTCACTGGCGGTCACCAAGCTCATGGCCAAGCAAGTGATCTACACGTCATTCCCCAGAAGGGAGGCGAGAGTCTCCGCAAGTACATACAGAGGTTCAGCCGGATACAGTACAATATCCCTGATGTTCACCCTGCCGCCATCATCAGCGCCTTCCACCAGAACGTGCGTAATCGCAAGATGCGCGAAGAGCTGGCGATGAACAAGGTGAAAGATGTAGCAGAACTCTACGTTCTTGCTGGCAGATGTGCCCGGGCTGAAGAGGGAAGGAAATACCCCGGCGAAGATGCCGGCGTGGAAACCGACTCCTCAGACGAGGATACTGCCGCCCCGGCGAGTAAGGCCGGCGCCGCAACAGGAAGCACAAAGGAAAAGCCGTGCTTGCCGTCGAGGGGTCTGATGACACCGGCTCCACCAAGAAAACCAAGGCAGATGACCCCGCCAAGGAAAATGCCGCATGTGTCGCCTGCTGGGCCTTGGCGGTTGCCGAGAAGCCAGGCAACTCCGACAAGCGGTACTGCAAGATCCATCGCACCAAAGGCCATGCTCTCCAAGACTGCCGACAGGTTGAGCTCCTCGCTGAGAAGCAGAGGGCTGAATATGAGAGGCGGGACAAGGAGAAGTGCCAAGACGGTGTTGAGGGATCCGGCAAGAAGCGTGACAGCCAGGCGGGCCGTCGCTGCAAGGATAAACAACTGGAGAGGCCCGCCCGGGGCCGTGACAAAAAGCAAGAAGACGACGATCATGAAGAGGATGACGAGTCCGGCGACCAAGAGTTTCAGAAAGCTACAGAGGCCATGTGCGTCCACGGTGGCGCCTCGCTGTATACCTCTCATCGCCGGCTTAAACAGTGGGCGTGAGATATTACAGCGGCAGAGCTGTCATTTGATGCCCAAAGGCCGCTGAAGTGGTCCATCACACCTATCATTTTTGACACTGAGGATCACCCTAATCGTATTAATGCGGTCGGGTGCTTGCCGTTGTTGGTTTCACCAACGATACGCAACCTCAAGGTGACAAAGATGCTAGTCGATGGCGAGGCCGGTCTGAACTTGATCTCGCCTGTCGTGATCGAGAAGCTGCAGATTCCTGATGGAGACCTCGAAGAGACGGGCATGTTTCAAGGGGTCAACCCGGGAAGAAGCCAACCCAAGGGAAAGGTCACGCCGCCCGTGACTTTTGGAAGCAACATGAACTTCAGGACGGAGAGGATCGTGTTCGATGTTGCCAAGATCCCCTTTCCCTACAATGGGATCCTTGGCCGCCCAGCGCTGGCCAAGTTCATGGCGGCGTCGCACTACGCCTACAACACCCTGAAGATGCCAGGACCTGTGACGATCATCAACATCACCTCCAATAAGAAAGATGTGCTGATTTGCACTGACCAACTATACCAGCAAGCAGTTGCAGCAGCCGCCGCCACTAGGGCACTTGCTCCTGCCGCTGGGACCCCGGGAGGGAAGAAGATGAAGAAGGCCGGTGAGACCTCAGACACCCACTCCGGCAAGCGCACCTCTTCGGAGTGTAGCGCTGTCATTGAGGACGTGCTAGAGAGCTCCACCGGCGGAAACAAGAAGTCTAGGGCCACCCCGCCGGGAACCAAGAAGGTTTCCGTCAATGAGGACGGCACGGGAGGAGCTTTTACCATAAGCTCCACCCTTGACGACAAATAGGAAGACGCGCTCGTCACCTTCCTACGGGCGAATGTCGATGTGTTTGCATGGCAAGCTTCCGACATCCCCGGCGTTCCCAGGGAGGTGATTGAGCACCACCTTGCTGTCTGTCCTCATGCGCGGCCCGTCAAGCAGAAGGTCAGGAAGCAAGCTTTGTAACGGCAAGAGTTCATCACGGAAGAGATCCGGAAACTGGAGACAGTGGGTTTGGTAAGAGGAGTGCTCCATCCGACGTGGTTGGCCAATCCGGTCGTGGTGCGCAAGGCAAATGGGAAGTGGAGGCTGTGTATTGATTACACAGATATCAATAAGGCTTGTCCTAAAGACCCCTTCCCGTTGCCGCGCATCGACCAGATTGTTGACTCCACGGCTGGGTGTGATCTGTTGTCATTCCTCGATGCCTACTCCGGCTACCACCAGATCTACATGACAAGAGAAGACGAAGAGAAAACAACATTCATCACCCCATGTGGTACGCATTGTTTCATGCGAATGCCTTTCGGGTTGAAGAGTGTTGGTTCGACATTTGCGAGGGCGGTCCAGATTGGTTTTGAACCCCAGCTCCATAGAAATATGGAAGCCTATATGGATGACGTAGTGGTCAAAACCAAGGATAGGGCAACCCTCATACCAGATTTGCAAGAGACGTTTGCAAACCTACACAAGATCAATCTCAAGCTGAACCATGAGAAGTGCGTCTTTGGTGTCCCGTCCGGCAAACTTCTTGGGTTCTTTGTGTCACAGCGTGGGATAGAGGCCAACCCGGACAAGATCAAAGCTATAGAGCAGATTAAGGCACCCAAGCGAATCAAGGATGTGCGTCGGCTTGCTGGTTGTGTCACCGCCATGGGCAGATTCATCTCCAAGTCTGCCGAGCGCACCCTTCCCTTTTTCAAGATCCTGAAAAAGGCGGGCCCTATGGAGTGGACACCAGAAGCCGAGGCAGTGTTGCAAGATTTGAAGAAGTACCTCTCTTCCGCGCCAACACTAGTTACGCCTAGGCCCCAGGAGCCGTTGCTGCTATACCTAGCGGCAACGAACCAGGTGGTCAGCACCGCACTAGTAGCGCAGAGAGAGGTTGATGACGAGGTAATGGCAGCAACAGAGCCCGACACCACCGATGCGGAGACGACACAGCCAGTCAAAGTGCCGCCAAAGAAGAAAATGATGCAGCGCCCGGTCTACTTTGTTAGCTCCCTCCTGCAGGGGGATAGATCGAGGTATTCCGGTGTGCAGAAACTACTCTTCGGCCTTCTTATGGCCTCGAGGAAGCTGCGTCACTACTTCCAGGCACACGAAATCACTGTCGTCACTCGCCTCCCTCTGCAACGGATATTGCACAATCCAGATGCAACGGGGAGGATTGTGGAATGGGCACTGCAGCTGTCCAGCTTTGGCCTCAAGTTTGAAAGTACTTCGACGATCCAGAGCCGAGTCCTGGCGGAGTTCATTGCAGAATGGACTGCAACACCTGACGAAGAAGCCCAAGAGACTGCCCTCCCCGGCAAGGAGGCAAGTTGCAATTGGATCATGTAGTTTGACGGAGCTTTCTCCTTACAAGGTGCCGGAGCTGGCGTACTGCTTGTCGCCCCCACCGGAGAGCACCTCAAGTACGTGATCCAGATGCACTGCCCCAGGGAGGTGTCGACGAACAATACAACAGAGTACGAGGGGCTGCTTGCCAGTCTTAGGATCGCGACGGACCTCGAAATCAAGAAACTCATCGTCAGGGGCGACTCGCAGCTCGTCGTCAAGCAAGTTAACAAAGACTACCAGAGCCCGTTGATGAAGGCCTACGTCGATGAAGTGAGAAAGCTGGAAGAGCGTTTCGACGGTTTACAGGCTGAGTACGTTCCCCGAGCGGAGAACGATGTTGCCGATTACCTGTCGAAACGCGCTGCCCTCAAGCTACCTATGCAACCAGGTACCTTTGTGCTTCAGCTTACTCAGCCATCCGTTGATCCATCAACAGGGCAGAACAAGAGGAGGAAATCAGGGCCCGGCAAATACTTTCCCGTTGAGCTCCCCGGAGCCGCCGGCAAGGATGTTGCCGGATACACTAAGCCTGCCACGAGACGGCTGGCTCCGGCGGAGCATCAAGCTCTTGCCGTCGGAACAGCCGCCCCAATAGTAGAGGAAATGCCTTTAGTCCTCACCGTCGAGCCCCAGGCTCCAGCATGGGCACAGCATACCATCCGATTCCTCCAAACAGGGGAACCTCCTGAAGAGCAGGAAGAAACGGAAAAAGTAGCCCGTCGCTCTACCATGTACCAGTTCGTCGATGACGTCCTATACAGGAAGAGGCCGAACGATGTGAAATTGAAGTGCATCCCTCGAGAGGAAGGACTGGAGCTGTTGGTGGAGATACACGGAGGCATATGTGGGTCCCACATCAGATAGAGGGCCCTTGCGGGCAAGGCATTCCGGCAAGGTTTCTTCTGGCCCACTGCCCTCCAGGATGCGACGACACTAGTCACCAGGTGTGAAGCGTGTCAGTTCCATTCGAAGAAGCTTCATCAACCAGCTCAAGCCCTTCAAACCATTCCTCTCTCCTGGCCCTTCTCGGTCTGGGGACTCGACATACTGGGCCCTTTCCCCCGCGCTGTCGGGGGCTTTGAGTACTTGTACGTTGCAATCGACAAGTTCACAAAGTGGCCGGAGGTGGAGGCAGTGAGGAAGGTCAAGCTCAGTCGGCCGTCAAGTTCTTCAAGGGGCTAGTGTGCCGCTTTGGTGTACCCAACAGGGTCATCACCGACAATGGCACACAGTTCACAAGCCGCACCTTCATGCAATATACTCAGGACCTCGGCAGCAAAGTCTGTTTCGCTTCCGTTGCCCACCCACGAAGCAACTGGCAAGCTGAGATGGCAAATGCTGAAGTGCTGCGGGGCTTAAGGACAAAGACCTTTGACAGGCTTCACAAGAGCGGAAGGCGCTGGATTGATGAGTTGCCGACGGTTCTTTGGTCGGTCAGAACGACGCCAAATCGAGCCACCTGCTAGACACCCTTTGCCCTGGTATACGGGGCAGAAGCAGTTATCCCCACTGAAGTCATACACGGGTCACCTCGAGTGCTCTCTTATGATGAGCTTGAGCAAGAGCAACTGCGGCAAGATGACGCAATGCTCCTTGAGGAAGATCGTCTTCGGGCGGCTGTGAGAGCGGCACGCTACCAGCAAGCCTTGTGCCGCTACCATAGCCACAGGGTCCATGCCCGAAGCTTTAAGGAAGGTGACCTTGTCCTTCGGCGCGTTCAATCGGCAAAGAATTCCAACAAGTTGACGCCAAAGTGGGAAGGCCCTTACCGGGTAATACGAGTCACCAGGCCTGGCGCAGTCCGCCTGGAGACCGAAGATGCCGTTCCGGTGAGTAACTCCTGGAACATTGAGCATATTCGCAAGTTTTACCCGTGAGGCGCGGCTTGCCGGGCCTGCCGGTAAGCCACCTTTTGTACAAGCATTGCCGATGATGCATGTAACCCTTCGTACAAAGCCAGGCGCAGACCCTAAGCATAAATAAATGAAGCGCTGGCGCCCTAAGTTATAGCATGCATGCTAGGTCGAGTCTCGTCCTTGGTTAGGGTTGATAGTGCTTAGCGGCGACTAACCCCTATCTTAGAGGTCGAGTGTGCGTCTCTTTGCCAGTTTTTTTGTCTTCTTTGATTCGCGGGACTCACGAACGCCCTTGCTGGATCACTTGAGGACGGAAAAGAAAAAAGGGGGGAGATCGGCATTTGAACCCCGGCAAGCCAGTACTGCCGGGGGCTGCAAGAGCAAAGGTTCACCCACGACAAACCAAAGTTGCCGGGGGCTACCGCTTCAGATAAGTTCTCCATCCCTTATCATGCATTCCCTTATGGACTGAGGTATGTGAAACCTCGTTTTTCCTAAAAGCTACCGTGCTCCTCTAACTCTAGGCCCTAGGACCCGTTCCTGGGGCCAGGTTTGATCGTAGTCGCGGCTGCAAAAGGATGAAACGAGGAGCCTGAACCTGCCTCATCTCTGCCTCCGCCAAAGGCGTGAGAAAGGTCGAGTGAGGTGGAGAGACGGCAAGGCCTGTTGTCGGGCGAGGAAATGTTTATCTTAGAGATATCAAGGATTTACTCCTTGTCGTGGGTTCTACCCGCAGACAGATAGCCCGGCAAACATCCCTTTTTCATTAAAAACATTCCATTCAGGTACAGTCCGTGGGGAATGAAAAACATGAATGATGGGATTACAAGTTTTAAATTCAGCTAAGGCCCGAAGGCTTACAAACTAAAAAGAGATAAAGTGCCTGTGATCCCTTCTTTCTCCCTCTCCTCAGGAGGCAGGTCAAGGAGGCAAAAAGGGCAAAAGAGGCGCCTAGGCGAGCTACGGGTGGCAGAAGACACCAAGAGAACATCCCGGTGGCCGTCCGAAGGCTCGATGGTAATGGCGGCACCGGAAGCAGAGCTCGTGACGAGGCGGCAGGACGTCAGCACGCTGTCGAAGGCGTCGTGCCCGCGTACTCCGAATTGACGGCCTTGCCGCCCGCCCTCTTCCCCTTCCGCAGCCTCCCAACCCCTGCCGCCCAAGGAGACGACCCCGAGAAGTTCAAGGAGCCGGCGACACGGATGATGGGGTCACCGGTGCCGCACGGAGCGGCACCCGACACCAAATCAGACCCGTCATCCTGCCGCCTACTGCCCTCGTCGTCGTTGCCGTTGTCCTCCTCATCACTCCCGCCCGAGGAGGAGTCTTCGCTATTAGAAGAACTCTCCACGCAGCACCTTGCGCGGGTCCCGAAGAGCCCGAAGACCTTGACGGAGAGGAGGCCACCCTCCATCAGCTTGAAATGGAGGGTGAGCCCCTCCGTCAGGCTGTGGATGTGGGCGAATATCTTCCATCCTCGGCGAACATACATCACGTGAGGGGCTGGGAAATCAACGCGAACCCGTGTGCCGCTGGTACCGTAGCCCATCATATGCAGCCGCAATGACTCCGGCGGATCCAGCTCCATCTCCCGCGCGAATGGAGTCGGGAGACGGAGGCGACGATGAGGCGGCCGGCGCAGCCTGACAAAGAACTCGCAAGGGTCGTCCCCAATGTGGCTCTCCGTGGGAGGAGGAACCGCTGGCGGAGGCGAGGCTGGCGCGCCGCCCCATCCTCCTCTTCCCCGAGCGACTCGGCCTCGCCCACGGCCTCGCCCCCTCCCCCTTCCCCTTGCGGCTGGCACTGCCACCGCAGGTGCGGGAGAAGGAGGGACGCGTTGTCGAGCGGCGACCCTCGCCACCACCGTCGAAGGACCGGGATTCCCTCTATCCATGGCAGATGGAAGGGGGGAAGCAGAAGCTGAAGAAAGGAGGAGATGAAAGAATACAGGGCGCCGTCCTCCCCCTCCCGCTCCTTATAAAGGAACGGGGTGGGGGCTTGACCACCCCACTCCGCCAATCAAGACGCAGAAGGCACTGAGAACTGGGACGGACCCGCTGCCTCAGCCCGCGGCGGCCCGGTTTCCCGCCTCCACCGATCGCCACCCAGGCGCATGCAATCCACGTGGCGGGCGTGCAGGACCGAGGCGACAGGTGAGGCGACCCCTCCCCACCCCGTGATCATGGGGAGTGGACGCCTTGAAGACCACGCCTCGGCCCGTTCAGTAAAAGGGCCGCGCCTCCACACCTCCCTCCGTTTATGGGGAAGGCGCGAACCGCCCCCTTTACTACGACGTGACGCATGCGTGTGGAGCTCAGCCCCACGCACGCCGCTCACGTCACGCACACCTCCCCACGCCATGCCACGCGCGGGACGCGTGGAAAGTGCAGCGCGCAAAGAAACTTACCGCGGTAAAAACCGCCCCGCCTGCCCGCGCACCGTTCTTGGGCCCAGCCCAACACCGCGTTGCGCTTATGTATGGCCAGGCCCGGGGGCTCCTGTCGGTTTACAAAAAGGGGGGTACACTTTTTGTACCCCTATGACTATGCACGGGCAGTCCGAGCCACGGGCGCCGCCACACCGGGCACGGCAAGGGAGGGAAACCAAGGTAAGGCCGAAGCTGAAGAGGAGCAAAACGATGCCAAGACCACAAAGAGCAAAGGGGACAGAGCAGCCCCCCCCCCGGCAAGATCCTTGCCGGAGGACAGCTTTAGCTAGCCCGGCAAGATCCTTGCCATGGCAGCTCGCTCCACACCTACGGAGCGAGGTCACCCTTGAGTCCACTGCCCACATGGGGCAAGGATTCCGGAGACATCCCCGCGGTGGCATGCAGATCTTTGAGAAGACATTCAAGACCAGATGCCCACCTAAGAAGGTGATGACCCTTGGCGGGATCCCAGCCAAGGAGGACCACAAGGCCCCCGGCAAGAGCCTTGTCGGGGATGACAGCGAGCGCCACGGCAAGACCTTGCCGGGGCTCCGGCAAGGCCCTTGCCAAGGACACCCGTGGGGCCACCACCAAGCCCACACAAGTCGCACCCCCACTGCCGTTCGCATGCAGCTGCCGACCCAACCAGTTGGGCAGGCACCTTCGTGGCGGCGCCCAGATCTTTGTGGAGACCCACCGCTGCGCCACCTCAGCTGCTTGCCTACCTACATGGCACCACAAGCACCGCTGGCCAGGGCGCGTGTCGACACAAGAGGGAGCGGCGACGGACGGGACGGGGCTCTCCCCCGCCCCCGATAAAGCAAGGACACCTAAGCAAGGCGCATTAAATGCGCCTTGTCATGTAATGCGAGGGATAAACTCGCATTACTGTACCCTTTCCACCTCATGTGTGCCACTGTGGCAGCCCCTTTCCTATAAAAGGAGGCTCGAGGCGACCAGGAGGGGGATTCGGCTTTTTGGAGCTCTACACGCCCCATAGCTAGTTCAAGAACACTGATATACAATCCACCAAAGCAGGAGTAGGGTTTTACGCATCCTCGCAGCTCGAACCTGGATAAAGGAACCGTGTGCTATCTATTTGATCCGCTCTTCTCACGACCCCCGCGCCCCGCAACCGTAGTAGGGATTCTTGTGATCCCATAGGTGTCGTTTCACACCGACATCTTTGGCGTGCCAGGTAGGGGTTGCGCAGTTGTGAGAATCGGCTTTAGCAGTTAGTTCGACGCTCCTTCATCGTCATGGCGCCCAAGAAGAAGACGACGGTGACGGTTGACCCGTCGGACGCCGGACATCCCGTCCCGACGCGGGCGAGCTGCGGACCGGTCGCGGAAAGGACCCGGGGCGCCGTTCGCGAACAACAACACCGTCCCAGCAGCCGGAGTTTGGGAGGCGGCGATGTTCGTGCGCCTGGCAATGGGCTGCATACTGCCAAATCCAAGGACGGAGCCAGGCCCCCCGCGGGAGGCGCAGGGCCTTCCAGGATCGCTGCCACCCCTCCCGAAGGTGACGCGAGGGCTTCCCAGACTCCCACGCCGGCATCGACGGCGCGCTCCTCTCAAGCGGCACGCGGCGGACGGCGTAATTACACCGAAGACCCCGGGCGTCGCTGCGGGAAGAGCCCCGAGCGCCCCTCCCGGGATGTAGAAGACATGCCCGCTCGCCGAGGCGCTGGCGAAGGTGGCGCGCAACCGCGGGGTCGTGATAGAGCTCCTTCTTACATGGTCAGAAGTCGAAGCGCGTCGCGATCTATGCAGGTTTCGCTACCACCAACGCCAGCAGAAGCCCTGGCGCGCGCACAGTTGCTCCTCGATTCCCCCCCCCCCCCACTACGGGGAAACTTGACGAATGGAGAGCCACCATCCGAAGCCTTGTTGCGGTGGCCAACAAAGGCAAACCAAGCCCGGTGGAGCCCCCGGGTTGACGCTCCGACAGAGTCCCACGCACCAGTGGCAGGAGAGCTGGCGGCGCCGCAACCACGGTGCACTCGCCCCCTCCTCGCCCGGCGCTGTGGACGCCAGCCCGTCGTGACGTCGCGGGCGACGCAATCTCCATAGCGTTGTCCGACCCGCGGACCCACTGTGACCAGCGCCAAGTCCTTCGGGAACGAGAGCATGAAGACGCTCGAACCACTATCGAGCGCTGGCGCGGAGCACGCCACCAGTCAGACAGGCGAGCGGGGCCTGCTGTGGACCACCCACCACCAGGGAGCCCTGGAGGCCTACCCTACGAGGTAGGCTGTCCGGCCTTTACCCGTGAGCTGCGGCATTTCCAGTGGCCCACTCACCGCACGTTCAAACCTGACGTGGGCGAAAAGTATAGCGGCAAGACTCACCCGTCCGAGTACCTTAACGTTTACATCATCGCGATGCAGGCTGCCGGAGGCCGCGACAATAAGTTGCTTGCGAATTACTTTCCGTTGGCTCTTAAACCCAACGCCATGTCATGGTTGATGCACTTGCCGGTAGACTCCATTTCCTCCTGGTCGGATTTGTGCCATGAGTTCGTGGGCGCCTTCACTGGCGGTCACCAAGCTCATGGCCAAGCAAGTGATCTACACGTCATTCCCCAGAAGGGAGGCGAGAGTCTCCGCAAGTACATACAGAGGTTCAGCCGGATACAGTACAATATCCCTGATGTTCACCCTGCCTCCATCATCAGCGCCTTCCATCAGAACATGCGTAATCGCAAGATGCGCGAAGAGCTGGCGATGAACAAGGTGAAAGATGTAGCAGAACTCTATGTTCTTGCTGGCAGATGTGCCCGCGCTGAAGAGGGAAGGAAATACCCCGGCGAAGATGCCGGCGTGGAAACCGACTCCTCAGACGAGGATACTGCCGCCCCGACGAGTAAGGCCGGCGCCACAACAGGAAGCACAAAGGAAAAGCCGTGCTTGCCGTCGAGGGGTCTGATGACACCGGCTCCACCAAGAAAACCAAGGCAGATGACCCCGGCAAGGAAAATGCCGCATGTGTCGCCTGCCGGGCCTTGGCGGTTGCCGAGAAGCCAGGCAACTCCGACAAGCGGTACTGCAAGATCCATCGCACCAAAGGCCATGCTCTCCAAGACTGCCGACAGGTTGAGCTCCTCGCTGAGAAGCAGAGGGCTGAATATGAGAGGCGGGACAAGGAGAAGGGCCAAGACGGTGTTGAGGGATCCGGCAAGAAGCGTGACAGCCAGGCGGGCCGTCGCGGCAAGGACAAACAACAGGAGAGGCCCACCCGGGGCCGTGACAAAAAGCCAGAAGACGACGATCACGAAGAGGACGACGAGTCCGGCGACCAAGTGTTTCAAAAAGCTACAGAGGCCATGTGCATCGACGGCGGTGCCTCGCTGCATACCTCTCATCGCCGGCTTAAACAGTGGGCGCGAGAGATTACAGCGGCAGAGCCGTCGTTTGATGCCCAAAGGCCGCTGAAGTGGTCCATCACACCTATCATTTTTGACACTGAGGATCACCTTGATTGCACTACTGTGGTCGGGTGCTTGCCGTTGTTGGTTTCACCAATGATACGCAACCTCAAGGTGACAAAGATGCTAGTCGATGGCGGGGCCGGTCTGAACTTGATCTCGCCTGTCGTGATCGAGAAGCTGCAGATTCCTGATGGAGACCTCGAAGAGACGGGCACGTTTCAAGGGGCAACCCGGGAAGAAGCCAACCCAAGGGAAAGGTCACACTGCCCGTGACTTTTGGAAGCAACCTGAACTTCAGGACGGAGAGGATCGTGTTTGATGTTGCCAAGATCCCCTTGCCCTACAACGGGATCCTTGGCCGCCCAGCGCTGGCCAAGTTCATGGCGGCGTCGCACTACACCTACAACACCCTGAAGATGCCAGGACCTGTGACAATCATCAACATCCCCTCCAATAAGAAAGATGCGCTGATTTGCGCTGACCAACTATACCAGCAAGCAGTTGCAGCAGCCGCCGCCACTAGGGCACTTGCTCCTGCCGCTGGGACCCCGGGAGGGAAGAAGATGAAGAAGGCCGGTGAAACCTCGGACACCCACTCCGGCAAGCACACCTCTTCGGAGTGTAGCGCTGCCGTTGAGGACATGCCAGAGAGCTCCACCGGCGGAAACAAGAAGTCTAGGGCCACCCCGTCAGAACCAAGAAGGTTTCCGTCAATGAGGACGGCACGGGAGGAGCTTTTACCATAAGCTCTACCCTTGACGACAAATAGGAAGATGCGCTCGTCACCTTCCTGCGGGCGAATGTCGATGTGTTTGCATGGCAAGCTTCCGACATCCCCGGCGTTCCCAGGGAGGTGATTGAGCACCACCTTGATGTCTGTCCTCATGCGCGGCCCGTCAAGCAGAAGGTCAGGAAGCAAGCTTTGGAACAGCAAGAGTTCATCACGGAAGAGATCCGGAAACTGGAGACAGCGGGTTTGGTAAGAGGAGTGCTCCATCCGACGTGGTTGGCCAATCCGATCGTGGTGCACAAGGCAAATGGGAAGTGGAGGCATTGTATTGATTACACAGATATCAATAAGGCTTGTCCTAAAGACCCCTTCCCGTTGCCGCGCATCGACCAGATTGTTGACTCCACGGCTGGGTGTGATCTGTTGTGATTCCTCGAGGCCTACTCCGGCTACCACCAGATTTTCATGACAAGAGAAGACGAAGAGAAAACAACATTCATCACCCCATGTGGTACGTATTGTTTCATGCGAATGCCTTTCGGGTTGAAGAGTGCTGGTTCAACATTTGCGAGGGCGGTCCAGATTGGCTTTGAACCCCAGCTCCATAGAAATTCGGAAGCCTATATGGATGACATAGTGGTCAAAACCAAGGACAGGGCAACCCTCATACCAGATTTACAAGAGACGTTTGCAAACCTATGCAAGATCAATCTCAAGCTGAACCCTGAGAAGTGCGTCTTCGACGTCCCGTCCGGCAAACTTCTCGGGTTCTTTGTGTCACAGCATGGGATAGAAGCCAACCCGGACAAGATCAAAGCTATAGAGCAGATTGAGGCACCCAAGCGAATCAAGGATGTGCGTCGGCTTGCTGGTTGCGTCGCCGCCATGGGCAGATTCATCTCCAAGTCTGCCGAGCGCGCCCTTCCCTTTTTCAAGATCCTGAAAAAGGCGGGCCCTATGGTGTGGACGCCAGAAGCCGAGGCAGCGTTGCATGATTTGAAGAAGTACCTCTCTTCCGCGCCAACACTAGTTGCGCCTAGGCCCCAGGAGCCGTTGCTGCTATACCTAGCGGCAACGAACCAGGTGGTCAGCGCCGCACTAGTAGCGTAGAGAGAGGTTGACGACGAGGTAATGGCAGCAACAGAGCCCGACACCACCGATGCGGAGACGACACAGCCAGTCGAAGTGCCGCCAAAGAAGAAAATGATGCAGCGCCCGGTCTACTTTGTTAGCTCCCTCCTGGAGGGGGCTAGATCGAGGTATTCCGGTGTGCAGAAACTGCTCTTCAGCCTTCTTATGGCCTCGAGGAAGCTACGTCACTACTTCCAGGCACACGAAATCACTGTCGTCACTCGCCTCCCTCTGCAACGGATATTGCACAATCCAGATGCAATGGGGAGGATTGTGGAATGGGCACTGGAGCTGTCTAGCTTTGGCCTCAAGTTTGAAAGTACTTCGACGATCCAGAGCCGAGTCCTGGCGGAGTTCATTGCAGAATGGACCGCAACACCTGACGAAGAAGCCCAAGAGACTGCCCTCCCCGGTAAGGAGGCAAGTTGCAATTCGATCATGTACTTTGACGGAGCTTTCTCCTTACATGGTGTCGGGGCTGGTGTACTGCTTGTTGCCCCCACCGGAGAGCACCTCAAGTACGTGATCCAGATGCACTTCCCCAGGGAGGTGTCGATGAAAATTACAGCAGAGTACGAGGGGCTGCTTGCCGGTCTTAGGATCGCGACGGACCTCGTAATCAAGAAACTCATCGTCAGGGGCGACTCGCAGCTCGTCGTCAAGCAAGTTAACAAAGACTACCTGAGCCCGTTGATGAAGGCCTATGTCGATGAAGTGAGAAAGCTGGAAGAGTGTTTCGACGGTTTACAGGCTGAGTACGTTCCCCGAGCGGAGAACGATGTTGCCGATTACCTGTCGAAACGCGATGCCCTCAAGCTACCTCTGGAACCAGGTACCTTTGTGCTTCTTACTCAGCCATCCGTTGATCCATCAACAGGGCAGAACAAGAGGAGGAAATCAGGGCCCGGCAAATACTTTCCCGCTGAGCTCCCCGGAGCCGCCGGCAAGGATGTTGCCGGAGACATTGAGCCCGCCACGGGACGGCTGGCTCCGGCGGAGCATCAAGCTCTTGCCGTCGAAACAGCCGCCCCAATAGCAGAGGAAATGCCTTTAGTCCCCGCCGTCGATCCCCAGGCTCCGGCATGGGCACAGCATACCGTCCGATTCCTCCAAACAGGGGAACTTCCTGAAGAGAAGGGAGAAGCGGAAAAAGTAGCCCGTCGCTCTACCATGTACCAGTTCGTCGATCACATCTGTACAAGAAGAGGCCGAACGATGTGAAATTGAAGTGCATCCCTCAAGAGGAAGGACTGGAGCTATTGGCAGAGATACACGGAGGCATATGTGGGTCCCACATCGGGTCGAGGGCCCTTGCCGGCAAGGCATTCCGACAAGGTTTCTTCTGGCCCACCACCTTCCAGGATGCGACGACACTAGTCACCAGGTGTGAAGCGTGTCAGTTCCATTCGAAGAAGCTTCATCAACTAGCTCAAGCCCTTCAAGCCTTTCCTCTCTCTTGGCCCTTATCGGTCTGGGGACTCGACATACTTGGCCCTTTCCCCCGCGCTGTCGGGGGCTTTGAGTACTTGTACGTTGCAATCGACAAGTTCACAAAGTGGCCGGAGGTGGAGGCAGTGAGGAAGGTCACAGCTCAGTCGGCCGTCAAGTTCTTCAAGGGGCTAGTGTGCCGCTTTGGTGTACCCAACAGGGTCATCACCGACAACGGCACACAGTTCACAAGCCGCACCTTCATGCAATATACTCAGGACCTCGGCAGCAAAGTCTGTTTCGCTTCCGTTGCCCACCCACGAAGCAACGGGCAAGCTGAGAGGGAAAATGTTGAAGTGCTGTGGGGCTTAAGGACAAAGACCTTTGACAGGCTGCACAAGAGCGGAAGGCGCTGGATTGATGAGTTGCCGACGGTTCTTTGGTCGATCAGAACGATACCAAATCGAGCCACCGGCCAGACACCCTTTGCCCTGGTATACGGGCCAGAAGCAGTTATCCCCACTGAACTCATACACGGGTCACCTCGAGTGCTCGCTTATGATGAGCTTCAGCAAGAGCAACTGCGGCAAGATGACGCAATGCTCCTTGAGGAAGATCGTCTTCGGGCGGCTGTGAGAGCGGCACGCTACCAGCAAGCCTTGCGTCGCTACCATAGCGGCAGGGTCCATGCCCGAAGCCTTGAGGAAGGCGACCTTGTCCTTCGGCGCGTTCAATCGGCCAAGAATTCCAACAAGTTGACGCCAAAGTGGGAAGGCCCTTACCGGGTAATACGAGTCACCAGGCCCGGCGCAGTTCGCCTGGAGACTGAAGATGCCGTTCCGGTGAGTAACTCCTGGAACATTGAGCATCTTCGCAAGTTTTACCCGTGAGGCGTGGCTTGCCGGGCCTCCCGGCAAGCCACCTTTTGCACAAGCATTGCCGATGATGCATGTAACCCTTCGTACAAAGCCAGGCGCAGACCCTGAGCATAAATAAATGAAGCGCTGGCGCCCTAAGTTATAGCATGCATGCTAGGTCGAGTCTCGCCCTTGGTTAGGGTTGATAGTGCTTAGCGGCGACTAACCCCTAGCTTAGAGGTTGAGTGTGCGTCTCTTTGTCGTTCTTTTGTCTTCATTGATTCGCAGGACTCACGAATGCCCTTGCCGGATCACTTGACGACGAAAAAGAAAAGAGGGGCAGATTGGCATTTGAACCCCGGCAAGCCAGTACTGCCGGGGGCTGCAAGAGCAAAGGTTCACCCACGGCAAACCAAAGTTGCCGGGGGCTACCGCTTCAGATAAATTCTCCATCCCTTATCATGCATTACCTTATGGACTGAGGTATGTGAAACCTCGTTTTTCCTAAAAGCTACCGTGCTTCTCTAACTCTAGGCCCTAGTACCCATTCCTGGGGCCAGGTTTGATCGTAGTCGCGGCAGCAAAAGGATGAAACGAGGAGCCTGAACCCGCCTCATCCCTGCTTCTGCCAAAGGCGTGAGAAAGGTCGAGTGAGGTGGAGAGACGGCAAGGCCTGTTGCCGGGCGAGGAAATGTTTATCTTAGAGATATCAAGGATTTACTCCTTGTCGTGGGTTCTACCGGCAGACAGATAGCCCGGCAAACATCCCTTTTTCATTAAAAACATTCCATTCAGGTACAGTCCGTGGGGAATGAAAAACATGAATGATGGGATTACAAGTTTTAAATTCAGCTAGGCCCGAAGGCTTACAAACTAAAAAGAGATAAAGTGCCCGTGATCCCTTATTTCTCCCTCTCCTCAAGAGGCAGGTCAAGGAGGCGAAAAGGGCAAAAGAGGCGCCTAGGCGAGCTACGGGTGGCAGAAGACACCAAGAGAACATCCCGGTGGCCGTCCGAAGGCTAGATGGTGATGCCGGTGCCGGAAGCAGAGCTCGAAGACGAGGCGGCAGGACGTCAGCACGCTGTCGAAGGCGTCGTGCCTGCGTACTCCGAATTGATGGCCTTGCCGCCCTCCCTCTTCCCCTTCCGCAGCCTCCCAACTCTAGCCGCCCAAGGAGACGATCCCGAGAAGTTCAAGGAGCCGGCGACACAGATGATGGGGTCACCGGTGCCGCACGGAGCGGCACCCGACACCTAGTCGGACCTGTCATCCTGCCGCCTACTGCCCTCGTCGTCATTGCCGCTGTCCTCCTTGTCACTCCTGCCCGAGGAGGAGTCTTCGCTATCAGAAGAACTCTCCACGCAGCACCTTGCGCGGGTCCCAAGAGCCCGAAGACCTTGACGGAGAGGAGGCCGCCCTCCATCAGCTTGAAATGGAGGGTGAGCCCCTCCGTCAGGCTGTGGATGTGGGCGAATGTCTTCCATCCTCGGCGAAGATACATCACGTGAGGGGCTGGGAAATCAACGCGAACACGTGTGCCGCTGATCCCGCAGCCCCTCATATGCAGTCGCAATGACTCCGGCGGATCCAGCTCCATCTCCCACGCGAATGGAGTCGGGAGACGGAGGCGACGACGAGGCGGCCGGCGCAGCCTGACGAAGAACTCGCAAGGGTCGTCCCCAACGTGGCCCTCCATGGGAGGAGGAACAGCTGGCGGAGGCGAGGCCGGCGCGCCGCCCCGTCCTCCTCTTCCCCGAGCGCCTCGGCCTCGCCCACGGCCTCGCCCCCTCCCCCTTCCTCTCGCGGTTGGCTCTTCCACCGCAGGTGCGGGAGAAGGAGGGACGCGTTGTCGAGCGGCGACCCTCGCCGCCACCGTTGAAGGACCAGGATTCCCTCTATCCATGGCGGATGGAAGGGGGGAAGCAGAAGCTGAAGAAAGAAGGAGATGAAAGAGTGCGGGAGAAGGAGGGACGCGTTGTCGAGCGGCGACCCTCGACCGCCCCACTCCGCCAATCAAGACGCAAAAGGCGACGGGAACTGGGACCGACCCGCTGCCTCAGCCCGCGGCGGCCCGGTTTCCCGCCTCCACCGATCGCCACCCAGGCGCATGCGAGCCACGTGGCGGGCGTGCAGGACCGAGGCGACAGGTGAGGTGACCCATTCCCACCCCGTGATCATGGGGAGTGGACGCCTTGAAGACCACGCCTCGGCCGCGTTCAGTAAAAGAGCCTCACCTCCACGCCTCCCTCCGTTTATGGGAAGGTGCGAACCGCCCCTTTACTACGACGTGACGCATGCGTGCAGAGCTCAGCCCCACACACACCGCTCACGTCACGCACACCTCCCCACGCCACGCCACGCGCGGGACGCGTGGAAAGCGGAGCGCGCGAAGAGACTTACCGCGGTAAAAACCACCCCGCCTGCCCGCGCATCGTTCTTGGGCCTAGCCCAACAACGCGTTGCGCTTATGTATGGCCCAGGCCCGGGGGCTCCTGTCGGTGTACGAAAAGGGGGGTACACTTTTTGTACCACTATGATTGTGCACGGGCAGTCCGAGCCACGGGCGCTGCCACACCGGGCACGGCAAGGGAGGGAAACCAAGGTAAGGCCGAAGCTGAAGAGGAGCAAAACGACGCCAAGACCACAAAGAGCAAAGGGGACAGAGCAGACCCCCCCGGCAAGATCCTTGCCGGGGGACAGCTTTAGCTAGCCCGGCAAGATCCTTTCCATGGCAGCTCACCCCACACCTACGGAGCGAGGTCACCCTTGAGTCCACTGCCCCCATGGGGCAAGGATTCGGGAGACATCCCCGCGGTGGCATGCAGATCTTTGTGAAGACATTCAACACCAGATGCCCACCTAAGAAGGTGATGACCCTTGGCGGGATCCCAGCCAAGGAGGACCACAAGGCCCCCGGCAAGAGCCTTGCCGGGGATGACAGCGAGCGCCACGGCAGGACCCTTGCCGGGGCCCCGGCAAGGCCCTTGCCAAGGACACCCATGGGGCCATCACCAGGCCCACACCAGTCGCGCCCCCACCACCGTTCGCATGTAGCTGCCGACCCAACCAGTTGGGCAGGCACCTGCGTGGCGGCGTGCAGATCTTCGTGGAGACCCACCGCTGCGCCACCTCAGCTGCTTGCCTACCTACATGGCACCACAAGCACCGCTGGCCAGGGCGCGTGTCGACACAAGAGGGAACGGCGACGGATGGGACGGGGCTCTCCCCCGCCCCCGATAAAGCAAGGACACCTAAGCAAGGCGCATTAAATGCGCCTTATCATGTAATGCGAGGGATAAACTCGCATTACTGTACCCTTTCCACCTCCTGTGTGCCACTGTGGCAGCCCCTTTCCTATAAAAGGGGGCCCGAGGCGACCAGGAGGGGGATTCGGCTTTTTGGAGCTCTACACGCCCCATAGCTAGTTCAAGAACACTGATATACAATCCACCAAAGCAGGAGTAGGGTTTTACGCATCCTCGCGGCCCGAACCTGGATAAAGGAACCGTGTGCTATTTGTTTGATCCGCTCTTCTCATGACCCCCGCGCCCCGCAACCGTAGTAGGGATTCTTGTGATCCCATAGGTGTCGTTTCACACCGACAATAGCAACGAGAGGGGAGAGTGTGTCCACGTACCCTCGTAGACCGAAAGCGGAAGCGTTAGCACAACGCGGTTGATGTAGCAGTACGTCTTCACGATCCGACCGATCCAAGTACCGAACGTATGGCACCTCCGAGTTCAGCACGCGATCAGCTCGATGACGTCCCGCGAACTCCGATCCATCAGTGCTTCACAGGAGAGTTCCATCAGCACGACGGCGTGATGACGGTGATGATGTTACTACCGATGCAGTGATTCGCCTAAGCACCGCTACGATATGACAGAGGTGGAATATGGTGGAGGGGGGCACCGCACACGGCTAAGAGATCAAGAGATCAATTGTTGTGTCTAGAGGTGCCCCCTGCCCCCGTATATAAAGGATCAGAGGTAGGAGACTGCCAGCCAGGGGGAGGACGCGCCAGGGAGGGTACCTACTCCTACCGGGAGTAGGCCTCCATCTTTTCCTAGTTGGAGTAGGAGGGGGAAAGGAAGGGAAGGAGAGAGGAGGAAGGAAAGGGGGTGCCGCCCCCCCCCCCTCCCTGTCCAATTAGGACTAGAGGGGGAGGGGCGCGCGGCCAGCCCTAGACACCCCTCCTCTTCTCCACTAAGGCCATCTTGGCCCATTAAACTCCCCGGGGGGTTCCGGTAACCCCCCCCCCCCCGGTACTCCGGTATATGTCCGAAACTGCCCGAAACCATTCTGGTGTCCGAACATAGTCATCCCATATATCGATATTTATGTATCGACCATTTCGAGACTCCTCGTCATGTCCGTGATCACATTCGGGACTCCGAACTACCTTCGGTACATCAAAACACAAAAACTCATAATACCGATTGTCATCGAACTTTAAGCGTGCGGACCCTACGGGTTCGAGAACTATGTAGACATGACCGAGACACGTCTCCGGTCAATAACCAATAGCGGAACATGGATGCTCATATTGGCTCTCACATATTCTACGAAGATCTTTATCGGTCAAACCGCATAACAACATACGTTGTTCCCTTTGTCATCGGTATGTTACTTGCCCGAGATTCGATCGTTGGTATCTCAATACCTAGCTCAATCTCGTTACCGGCAAGTGTCTTTACTCGTTCTGTAATACATCATCCCGCAACTAACTCATTAGTTACAACGGTTGCAAGGCTTATAGTGATGTGTATTACCGAGTGGGCCCAGAGATACCTCTCCGACAATCGGAGTGACAAATCCTAATCTCGAAATACACCAATCCGACAAGTACCTTTGGAGACACCTGTAGAGCACCTTTATAATCACCCAGTTACGTTGTGATGTTTGGTAGCACACAAAGTGTTCCTCCGATAAATGGGAGTTGCATAATCTCATAGTCATAGGAACATGTATAAGTCATGAAGAAAGCAATAGCAACATACTAAACATTCAAGTGCTAAGCTAACGGAATGGGTCAAGTCAATCACATCATTCTCCTAATGATTTGATCCCGTCAATCAAATGACAACTCATGTCTATGGCTAGGAAACTTAACCATCTTTGATTCAACGAGCTAGTCAAGTAGAGGTATACTGGTGACACATTGTTTTGTCTATGTATTCACACATCTATCAAGTTTCCGGTTAATACAATTCTAGCATGAATAATAAACATTTATCATAAAATAAGGAAATAAATAATAACTTTATTATTGCCTCTAGGGCATACTTCCTTAAGTCTGCCACTTGCACTAGAGTCAATAATCTAGTTCACATCGCCATGTGATTTAACATCAATAGTTCACATCTTTATGTGGTTAACACCCATAGTTCACATCGATATGTGATCAACACCCAAAGGGTTTACTAGAGTGAATAATCTAGTTCAAATCGCTATGTGATTAACACCCAAAGAGTACTAAGGTGTGATCATGTTTTGCTTGTGAGAGAAGTTTAGTCAACGGGTCTGCCAAATTCAGATCCGTATGTATTTTGCAAATTTCTATGTCAACATTGCTCTGCACGGAGCTACTTTAGCTAATTGCTCCCACTTTCAATATGTATCCAGATTGAGACTTAGAGTCATCTGGATTAGTGTCAAAACTTGCATTGTCGTAACCCTTTACGATGAACCTTTTGTCACCTCCATAATCGAAAAACATATCCTTATTCCACTAAGGATAATTTTGACCGCTGTTCAGTGATCTACTCCTAGATCACTATTGTACTCCCTTGCCAAACTCAGTGTAGGGTATACAATAGATCTGGTAAACAGCATGGCGTACTTTATAGAACATATGGCTGTGGCATAGGGGATCACTTTCATTCTCTTTCTATCTTCTGCCGTGGTCGGGCTTTGAGTCTTACTCAACTTCACACCTTGTAACACAGGCAAGAACTCTTTCTTTGACTGTTCCATTTTGAACTACTTCAAAATCTTGTCAAAGTATGTACTCATTGAAAAACTTATCAAGCGTCTTGATCTATCTCTATAGATCTTGATGCTCAATATGTAAGCAGCTTCACCGAGGTCTTTCTTTGAATAACTCCTTTCAAACACTCCTTTATGGTTTACAGAAAATTCTACATCATTTCCGATCGACAATATGTCATTCACATATACTTATCAGAAAGGTTGTAGTGCTCCCACTCACTTTCTTGTAAATACAGGCTTCACCACATATCTGTATAAAACTATATGCTTTGATCAACTCATCAAAGCGTATATTCCAACTCTCAGATGCTTGCACCAGTCCATAGATGGATCGCTGGAGCTCGCACATTTTGTTAGCACCTTTAGGATTGACAAAACCTTCTGGTTACGTCATATACAATTCTTCTTTAATAAATCCATTAAGGATTGCAGTTTTGTTATCCATTTGCCAGATTTCATAAAATGCGGCAATTGCTAACATGATTCGGACAGACTTTAAGCATTGATACGAGTGAGAAAATCTCATTGTAGTCAACACCTTGAACTTCGTCAAAAACCTTTTTCGACAAGTCTAGCTTTGTAGATAGTAACACTACTATCAGCGTCCGTTTTCCTCTTGAAGATCCATTTTCTTTGGCTTGCCGATCATCGGGCAAGTCAACCAAAGTCCACACTTTGTTCTCATATATGGATCCCATCTCAGATTTCATGGCCTCAAACCATTTCGCGGAATCTGGGCTCATCATTGCTTCCTCATAGTTCGTAGGTTCGTCATGGTCAAGTAACATGACCTCCAGAACAGGATTACCGTACCACTCTGGTGCAGATCTTACTCTGGTTGCCCTACGAGGTTCGGTAGTAACTTGATCTGAAGTTACATGATCATCATCATTAGCTTCCTCACTAATTGGTGTAGGAGTCACAGGAACAGATTTCTATGATGAACTACTTTCCAATAAGGGAGCAGGTACAGTTACCTCATCAAGTTCTACTTTCCTCCCACTCACTTCTTTCAAGAGAAACTTCTTCTCTAGAAAGGATCCATTCTTAGCAACGAATGTCTTGCCTTCGGATCTGTGATAGAAGGTGTACCCAACTGCCTCCTAGCTTTGGGTATCCTATGAAGACACATTTCAACGATTTGGGCTTGAGCTTATCAGGATGAAACCTTTTCACATAAGCATCGCAACCCCAAACTTTAAGAAACGACAACTTTGGTTTCTTGCCAAACCACAGTTCATACTGTGTCGTCTCAAAAGATGTAGATGGTGCCCTTTTTAACGTGAATGCATCTGTCTCTAATGCATAACCCCAAAACGATAGTGGTAAATCGGTAAGAAACATCATAGATTGTACTATATCCAATAAAGTACGGTTATGACGTTCGGACACGCCATTATGCTGTGGTGTTCCAGGTGGCATGAGTTTGTGAAACTATTCCACATTGTTTTAATTGAATGCCAAACTCGTAACTCAAATATTTGCCTCTACGATCAGATCGTAGAAACTTTATTTTCTTGTTACGATGATTCTCTACTTCACTCTGAAATTCTTTCAAATTTTCAAATGTTTCAGACTTATGTTTCATCATGTAGATATACCCATATCTGCTCAAATCATCTGTGAAGTCAGAAAACAATGATACCCCCCATGAGCCTCAACACTCATTGGACCGCATACATTGGTATGTATTATTTCCAACAAGTCAGTGGCTCGCTCCATTGTTCCAGCGAACAGAATCTTAGTCATCTTGCCCATGAGGCATGGTTCGCAAGTATCAAGTGATTCCAAAGGCCCATCAACATGGAGTTTCTTCATGCGCTTTACACCAATATGACCTAAACGGTAGTGCCACAAATAAGTTGCACTATCATTATTAACTTTGCATCTTTTGGCTTCAATATTATGAATATGTGTATCACTACAATCGAAATCCAACAAACCATTTTCATCGGGTGTATGACCATAGAAGGTTTTATTCATGTAAACAGAACAACAATTATTCTCTAATTTAAATGAATAACTATATTGCAATAAACATGATCAAATCATATTCATGCTCAACGCAAACACCATATAACATTTATTTAGGGTTCAACACTAATCCCAAAAGTATAGGGAGTGTGCGATGATGATCTTATCAATCTTGGAACTGCTTCCAACACACATCGTCACTTCACCCTTAACTAGTTTCTATTCATTCTGCAACTCCCGTTTCGAGTTACTACTCTTAGCAATTGAACTAGTATCAAATACCGCGGGGTTGCTATAAACACTAGTAAATTACACATCAATAACATGTATATCAAATATACCTTTGTTCACTTTGCCATCCTTCTTATCCGCCAAATACTTGGGCAGTTCCTCTTCCAGTGACTAGTCCCTTTGCATTAGAAGCACTTAGTCTCAGGCTTAGGTCCAGACTTGGGCTTCTTCACTTGAGCAGCAACTTGCTTGCCGTTCTTCTTGAAGTTCCCCTTCTTCCCTTTGCCCTTTTCTTGAAACTAGTGGTCTTGTTAACCATCAACACTTGATGTTTTTCTGATTTCTACCTTCGTTGATCTCAGTATCACGAAGAGCTTGGGAATCGTTTCCGTTATCCCTTGCATATTATAGTTCATCACGAAGTTCTAGCAACTTGGTGATAGTGACTAGAGAACTCTGTCAATCACTATCTTATCTGGAAGATTAACTCCCACTTGATTCAAGTGATTGTAGTACTCACACAATCTGAGCATATGCTTACTGGTTGAGCTATTCTCCTCCATCTTGTAGGCAAAGTAATGCACTAGAAAAAAAATACACTTCCGTGACGATACGTGTTTGTCACAGTAGGTCGCGTTTTTTGTCATGCATGTACATCCATGAAAAATTTATGACAGAATCAAGATAGTCATACATGTGCTGTCGTAGAAGTGTTCCATGACATTACCAAACTTATCATCATGGAAGTGTCCACTTCCATGACGATAAATCGCGCGTCACAGAAGTGCTTTCGTCAAGGGTGACCGACACGTGGAATCCACTGTAACGGAACGCTGTTAAGCTATCGGGTCGGGTTTTGGATCCGATAACCCGTTAACAGCCCCGACCAATGGGAAATTTCCACGTGTAAATTTCTTATTGGCCGGACGAAATACGTGTCAGCTCGTCAGTGGGTCAGATAGGCGCCTATGATACGTCGACATGTGGCACGGCCCAACAGAGGCCCATTCCTATGAAAAGGTCGGCCCGTTTGACTTGGTCAAAATGTGGCGGGCCGGCCCATGGAAAGCCTGTTAACGTCCTGTTCGCATATAGCCCATTTACAGCCTGCTAACCCAAGGCCCGTTACGCCCTATCCGAATTAGGCCCAGTAGCATCATCTGGGCCATCCAATATGATTCCAGCTCGTTTTCACTTCTGGCCCATGTATGGCCCATGACGTCTTTCGACCCATATGAGGCCGTAGTAATTCTTGGACTATTAATGGCCCGTGGTGAAACTGGCCCGTAATGAACAGTGTATTACTTTACACCCATTAATGGCCCGTGGTGAAACTGGCCCGTAATGAACAGTGTATCACTTTATACCCATTAATGGCCCGTTATTCCGTTGGGCCGTTTCCAGCCCATGTTATCTTTCGGCCTTCTCAGAGCCCATTTATTCTTGGGCTAATTTCCAGCATTCGTGTACTTACGGCCCGTTACTGTCATTTTCTACTTGTGGGCCAAATTCAGCCCGTGGTTACAGTCGGCCCGTTTGTGGTCCGTTAATACGTTGGGCCATTTTCATAGCGTCATAAAATACGGCCTATTAACGATGGCCCGTTATGGTCGGCCCATGAACGGACGATTCCAACTCTAGCCCGTTTACGGCCATAATGTGCCCTGTTATTGGCCCATGTTTGGCCAATCGATCATACGGCCCGTATAAGGCCCATTGTTCCCATGGCCCGTAGAAGGCCCATTGTTTCTACGGCCCGTAGAAGGCCCACTTTTTTACGGCCCGTAGGAGGCCCAATGTCACTACAGTAAATATTAGCCCATGGTTATTGTGGCCTAGTTTTAAAAAATAGGTTATTGCAGCCACTAGCAAACCGCGGAAAAAGAACTGCACTGACTACAAGCAAACAAATAAACAAGACAACAAGGAAATAAATAAGCAAGCAACTTATGCTAGGCTATCACGGCTATTACAGATATTACATCCACTGGGCATCAAATTTCGCCACCAGTGCAAATATAGGGAACAAAGCAGCATATAAACGCCGCAGCAAAACAAGTCCAGAACTGAAACCACTTCAGAAGAGTTCAAGAAACAATATCCTAGGTACCCATAATGCTGGCAAGATGCTTAGCAAGCTTATTAACCTTCTCTTGTTTGGCGCTTAAATCCTCCAGCGCTTGCTGTTGCACAAGAAAGTACGCATCTGAATTCTGCAGGGACTTCCTCAGTCCTTCGGCTTCTTGCCGTAGCACAGCTGACTGATGCCTTTCAGCTTGTAGCTGAGACCGAAGAAGCCGAAGTGATTCAGGCAGCGAGTTTGAAGAGCTTGTGCCAGCGGTACTGGCCAGTAACTCGAACACTACATCAACACAGGATTGTGGGGTTTTCTCACTGTCTACAAGATCGTTTTTATCACCTTTCTTGGAGACTAATAGGGTTGTCTCACTATCTTGAACCTTATCTGCATTACTTTCTCTACCATTGCATAGTGGGGTGCTCTTCTCCAATATTCTGTTTGCATACTACAAGAGAAACAAGCAGACACATCACAGGTTTAGCTTGTAGTATACGAAACTCATTTTGGTAAACCGGTTCAGTAGTAAGGTGGACAGGATAACAGCATGAAATAAACATATATCTATGTACTATGGTCACTGTATTGTCCATACCATTCTAGTTTATGTTCCCTAATCAAGATAGAGACACAGTTCAACTCATATATTTTTAAGACACAGCAGCATAGACAGAATATAAGTCTGAGAAACTACACAGCATTAGCAGCACTTGAAATGTGCATCACATGAGAACATAACTATTTATACAACTTAAACTGAAATCAACATAGAGCAAGAATTTAGAACAGCAATCCAGTTAAAGAAATAGGTTTAAAATATACATGTTGCGCCATTGAGTTGCAATTGGATCCTTCAAATTCGAAAGTAGTTGGTATGAGTAAATACAGTGATGCAACAGCAAAGGAGTATGGACCATAGCTACGGAATCTGACCTGAGAACAGTTGCTCTTCTGCTTTAAACGTGGAGTTCGGGTGAGCTGTGGTGGTCTTCGTGCTTTGGGCACTGCAGTAGCTTTACAAACTGCTCGTGTGGGGGTACTCTATGGTGGACATGGTGCTTTGTCAACTATAAGTGGGTTACTATCCGCTGGGGTTGTGGTTAGATGGGTTGTAGCTGGTTCTCTGCCCAACGGTGTAAGTGTGCAATCTAGAAGAGTCTCGATTATGTGTGGTGGGGCTAGTTTGTGGGCCAGTACAACCATGGTTCTATCTGCATCGACGGGTAGCACTGTCTTTTGTGAATAACGGGTTTTTGCTCCCTTAGATACTGCCATCACCCCCTCCAATTCAAATGGCTAATAAACAAGAAAATAAATTGAACGTACAGACATTGTATGATAGACAGATGTGGTAATTCACATATATGTTGTCTAACCAAACAGGACAGCATGACACAATTTCACATATATGATGCCTAACTACAGGATAGCATGACACAGTTTCAGATATATGATGGATAACTTAACAGGATATAATGGCATAATTCAACATATGATGAGTACCTAAACAGGATGACATGACAAAACTATATGATGTCTTTTTAAAATAGGTTGGGATGAAATAATTCACATACATGTTGTCTAAGTATACAGGATGGCATGATATAATTGACATAATTGATTCATATACTAAGCAGCTGGCACTCGCATGTATGATCTCTAAACTAAGCAGATAGAATTCAATATTGTGCATATGATGTCTAAACTAAGAAATGCAAGACACCATATGCATCATATGAGAAATATAAACATTGCAACTTAGAGCATACACCTCAGGTGGGATATAGGACTGGTCATCTGTCTCTGAATCCTCCTCTGAGGAGCTCCCTGTAACCATCGAGATATATGCTTCAACAGGTACCATTGCCTGCTCTAAAGACCTTGTTTTCACTCCAGATTTTTCCATAACCGGCTCAAATGGCTGATACATATGAAGAGTAGTTCAATATACACAGATTGTCGACAAATGGAATACGTAATAAAAAAAGATGGCATGAGATAATTCACATATATGATGCCTAGCTCCATGGCGGTGCATAATTCACATATATGATAACTGGCTGAAAAACATGGCATTTCATAATTCACATATCTGATATAGAAAGCAAACAGGAGGCATTCACACAAAGCATGTCTAATCTAAGAAGATGGCATGGCAATGCAAGACACCATCTGCATGATATGAGCAATATAACCCAGCCAAGTTAGAGCATGCACCTCGGGAGGGGGGAATACGACTGGTCATCTCTCTCTGAATCCTCCTCTGAGGAGCAATCTGTAACCAGCAAGAAATCTGCATCGACAAGTAGCACTGACTGCTCAGAAGACCTTGCTTTCACTCTAGATTTTCCCATGACCGACTCAAATGGCTGATGCACAGGAAGAGTAGATGAATGTATAAACATTGTTGACAAATGGAATACATTATGGAAAAAAATATAGCATGATACAATTCACATATACGATGACTGGCTAAACAGGATGGCATTGCATGATTCACGTATATGATGCCTGGCTAAAGAAGATGGCATTGCATAATTCCCATATACTCCCTCCATTCCTAAATATTTATCTTTTTAGAAATTTCAAATGGACTACCACATACAGATGTATATAGACATATTTTAGAGTGTAGATTCACTCATTTTGTTCCGTATGTAGTCACTTGTTGAAATCTCTAAAAAGACAAATATTTAGGAATGGTGGGAGTATGATATAGAAACCAAACAGGTGGCATTCACACAAAGCAAATCTAAACTAAGCTGATGACATATAAGATGTATAATGTAAGCTATGCAAGGCGCCATATGCATGATATGACCAACATCAACATGCCAGGTTAGAGCAAACACCTCAGGTCATAAACAGGCGTGGTCGGCTCCTTCTGAATCTCCATCTGAACAGTTATCTTCCTCTGGAATACAATTTGGAAATGCAGGAGGGGGCCACTTCGCCCACCATGGAGCGGCGTCTGCATGACATTATATTCGCACGCAACGGTCTTCTCTTTTTCTCTACATGTTCAGTACGATTGTGTACAATATCTAACATGCATAATGATAAAAAATAGTTAGATTTTGTAAGGCCTAAGGGGTGCATGCAAAAATCAAGACTGATGGTAGCAAACGAGTGGATGGATCCAAAACTAATGATAGCAGGTAGATTATAGCTTCAGTTTGAAAAGATAGACAATGGATATTCTATTGTTTGTTGCCCACCCAACATGAACCACATAGAAGACCCCAGATGAACCAGATAGTAGACAGATACTATTCGTTGCTGGCTTGATATGAGACCCATGGGCAATTCAAAACTCAAGATTGAACGATAAAGTAGCAGGTAATAATAACCGATGTATAACGTAAGCAAACATGAAGGACTGTGACCTCTCTTCCGGAACTGTGTAGTCCTCAGGTTCATCTGGTCAGTCGATGATGGTAATGCAGTTGGCGTGGTTGCCGGCAACGGGGAAGATGATCTGAGGCGGCGAAAGGAAATCTGCAGGGGGGATCTCTGCTGCAGTGAACGCTTCTGTCGATGGTGCACCTCAGGTGGGGTGGATGATGGCACGGCAGGAGCAGGACATAACACACAGAGTTTTCTTTGACGCCTATCTAAAAATAAAGTAAATCTATAAGGGCTCCTTAGAATTGGAGGATTCTATAAACGCAGGGACAGGAAAAACATAGGAATAGGATAGGAATGCACGTGCAAAACAGAGCATTTGGAAACATAGGATTTCAGTCAACCTGGGTGTTTGGCTCACATGAATTGGAAGAACAGAGGAATGTAGAAACAATGTGATGCGACGAGTGTACAACCTCTTTGGCATAGCCTTGTGGACCTCAGCATCATTGAGTTGGACGTGGAGGATGGTGATGATGCTGGTGTGACTGTCGGAGGCGGGGAAGAAAATCCGAGGCCTCTGGAAACGGCGCCGAGGGTACTGCTCCGTTGTGATGGACGGTTCCGTCATTGCAGCAGCTCCGCTAAGGTGTACGGCGACGAGGCTGAAGCATGACAAGATAGAAAACGTTAATCTGAAGTGGGATCCTAATATCATCTGCAATAGATGATGTAAAATACATCACCAAAAAGTGCTAGATGTAAAACGCATCAGTCGCGCCACAACCGCTCCGACAAATGTTGTAAGTACCGTTCACTCTGAACTTAACTAAAGAAAATGAACTTCACAATCGAAACTGAATTTTACTGTCGAAACTGATTGAACTAGTAACAGAGCATTGCAATAGATGTTTAGGGCGTTCGAGCACTAGTAGCAGAGAAGCAGTGATCTAAATCAGCAGACGCTCGAGCAGGGAACGCACTAGCAGAGAGCAAGTCATGAAGTAGCACCGCGAGCAAGTGCTAAAGCAACAACTCTTGTAGCTGCCGGAGGTCGTGCAGCAGCAACAGCGCAAGTGAGAGCAAGAGCAGAGCAGCAGCACGAACGAAAGCAGGAGCAGTGCAGCAGCGCGACCGACAGCAAGAACAGAGCCGCAGCGCGAGCGAGAGCCGGAGCAACTGTAACTAGTGTCGTTGTGGAAGTCGTCGCCGAGGAAGCAACGACATGGGGGAGAGACGCCGTGGATGATGTGGCCGGTGACGGCGCCATCGATGGAGACACGCCATGTCTTCTCGGTATCGAGCACCGGCAGCCCCGTGAGATCGAATAAAAGATAAAATGCAGCGATGAGTGCAGAACCTCCTTGGTGGCGCCGAGTTGGCCTCGGTTTCATCGGAGGAATTGGTGAGGGTGTTGCGGTTCCGGTGGGGTAGGTCAAGACGGTGTTGTGGGGATTGAGGTGGCGCAATAGACGAGGCGAACATCCGGGCAGCTCCTTGGAGGTGGAGGATGGGGCGGCTGATCCGGCAGGACGACGAGATCGACAACGGATCCTCATCCGGTGCGGCGGATGAGGGACAGCGAGCTGTTGTGGTGGACGACGTAGTCGGGGAAGAGTCTCCGGCTGGGCGGCGGTTGGGAGGCCGACGAAGGAGCGTGGGGTTTCGCGGGTTTTGGCGGCCTCGGTGTACGAATGGGGGCGAAGGGGGAGGGGGAGCCAAGCTGAGGGACGCGCTTGTCCGAAATGTAGGGTAAGTTACCAGCGTACCCCCACCGGTTTTGACACCACGACGTGGAGCTTCATTTCCAGCTGAGGGGTAGAAGCGGGATTTCGCGTGTCTGGGCTGCGGGAGCGATTTCGGATGAGGAGGGAGTTCTCGCGCGCGTCCAAATTTTGGGATAACAAGGCGTGGCGCGGGTTGAAGAAGCGGGAGTTTCAAAGCAGGTGAGACAAAAGATACTCGAGCTTGAAAATTTTGGGATAACAAGGCGCGGCGCGAGTTGAAGAAGCGGGAGTTTCAAAGCAGGTCAGACAAAAGATACTCGAGCTTGAAATTTTGGGATAACACGGTGCGGATTCCTTGTTCGGCAGAACAAACTTAACATGTAAAAAAACAATTCATACAAAACACAAAAGAGTCATGTCCCCTGTTACTATATTGCTATAGATGCCATTGAAAAAACTACAAGAAAAATGTAAAAAAAATCGGGAGAACAAGATTACCCTGCACAGTACCAAATCGATTCGCACTTCCCAAAACAACAACGAAAAACAGATCAATTCCCACCAAAGAAAGAGTAATGTCCCTTTTTATATGATTACAGATGCCATGATCTCGAATTTCAATTTTTGAATCCACGCTATGTTGAATTCGAATATATCGTTAGGTGACCTTGCGGTTTATAATTGATGTAGTCGTACATTTTGATCTTCCATCATATATGAACATTTTACTCCACCATGTGAACATATATATTGTCGTCTACCATATGGACTAAATTTGAATGAATTTTCCTTATTTGAATACGATTGTTGTCAAGTTATATAATAATTTAAATATTATCTTGATAACAAAAAACATACATATAGCAGTAATCATATTTCACTGTGAACTACATGTACCATACGCTCTCCAATTCAAATATTTGTATCCATTTTATGTTGAATTCAAATCATAGTACATTATTGGTCTAGGTAGCGAGATGTTTGGGATAATCTAAACCATGTTTTCATACGTATAACTTTTGGCTGAATTGGGACAAGTTTTGGTATAAGCCTATTGCAAAACCGGATATTGTCTCAACAAGCCTCGTGGTTCCAAGAGGGAACATGTCACCTTTATGTGCGAAACGATATACGCTGCCTCCCCCTGATTTTATTTACAGAGGCAACATAGAACTATATGAGTGCCCTGTTAAATTTTGGAATTATTTCGGGTTCATTTGGCCTTTTTATACATTAATTGAGTTTCTGGACTTTTAATGTGCATAAGTCAAATTTGAAGTACAAGCACATGCTCTCGTGCACCAAAGTTGGTTGAAAATCACATTTGTGTCCTCGGGTGAATTTCTAGGTCCCATGCAAGAAATGAGAATAAAATTAAAACATCTGGGCATCATTGCTCGGCCGAGAACATTGAGAAACTTGGTTTTAAAATTCTTGTAAATCGAAAACACGTCTGAAAATCATCAAACCTGGCATGGATGTCATGTCATGGTACTACCATGTTGTGGTAAAAAAATGGCCGAATAGGAACCGATTTTGGTATAAGCTTCTTGCAAACCGAAGCTTCTCTCAAGAAGGCTCGTGGTTCTGAGAGGGAATGTGCCACCTTTTAGTGCGAAACGATATACATTGTCCTCCTTGAGTTTATTTACAAAGGCAACAAATAACTACATGAGTGCCCTGTTAAATTTTGGAATTATTCCAGCTTTGTTTGGCCTTATTTACACATTAATTGAGTTTTTGGTCATTTAATGTGCATAATTCAAATTTGAACTACAAGCACATGCTCCCGTGCACCAAAGTTGGTTGAAAAATCACATTTGTGTCCTCGGGTGAATTTCTACATTTGAAAAATCACATTTGTGTCCTCGAGTAGGTCCCAATGCAAAAAATGAGAATAAAATTCAAACATCTGGGCATCGTGGCTCGGTCGAGAACATTGAGAAACTTGGTTTTAAAATCATGAAACTTGGCATGGTGTCATGTCATGGTAGTACCATGCCGTGGGAAAAAAATTGGCCGAATAGGAATAAATTTCGGTATAAGCTTCTTGCAAATCGGAGCTTCTCTCAAGAAGGCTCGTGGTTCTGGGAGGGAACGTGTTACCTTTGTGTGCATAATTCAAATTTGAAATACAAGCACATGTTCCAGTGCACCAAAGTTGGTTGAAAAATCACATGTGTGTCCTCGGGTAAATTTATAGGTTCCATGCAAGAAATGGGAATGAAATTCAAAATTCTGGGCGTCGTGGATGGGTTGGAAACATTGAGAAACTTAGTTTTTTAATTCCAGTAAATCCAAAACACGCATGAAAATAATGAAACTTGGCTTGGTGCCATGACATGGCACCAACATGCTGTGGTAAATTTGCAGTCCGATTTGCGAAGGCGCACACTTTAACAATCAACAAAGTCATTTTGGAACAAGTGTTGTCACGTTACAATCGGAAACACAAGTATTATTGAAACCGTGGGCGTTCTACTTACTAGTACCATTTACGTGCCGCCACGCGTCCCCATTTTTTATTAGCTAGGAGGTGCCGTGCAGGGCAGCTATTTGAGTACGAGAGGCGTGCGATCAGACCCCTGCGTGTGCTTATCGGGAGGAGAGCCCTTTGACCTCCATCTGCCGTCCACCTCTCTCCCAAGGTCTCCATTAATGAAGCCCGAGCCTCTGTTTAATGGCGTGGCTATGTCTCACTCGACTGAGATTTAAGAGAGAAAAAAGAAAATCTGAAAGCACGGATCTTGATGTAAGATCCGACGGACCTATATAGCATCTACTGCGACTTATAGCAAGACTGATGAATATATAAGGATGATTTTTTTTTTGATCGAAGAAGGGCTTGCCCCTTCCGATTTTCATTACTGAAAACCACCACAATTCACAAGAAGTTCAGCACAACTCCAGCCTAACACGAAGGACTAAAAGCTACCAGATTGAAATCGCAACATCCCAAGAGGCTAACAAAGGCCAAACATCCGCGCTAGAACCCAACATTTCACAACCGACGACACAATCCACATCCTAAACCGATTATTACATCAAAAGAAACCAGGAAACTGAAGGAAGCCCAGCAGCAACTAGAAGAACAACAACGCCAGGGTCGCCACAGCAAGAGTTTTCTTCATTCCAGCCTCGCAACATTGATCTTCCACAGAAAGATAAGGGTGATTAGTTGTCTTACATAATTAGAAAGATAATTGAAAAAGCCACATGTGGCTACGCCTGAAATACACAAGAGCAAAAGAAGAAGGAAGACAAGGATCTGGCTCGCTGATCTCTACTTTCTTGATGCGTTGCTGCAGGCCGCGGGAACTAGTCTCCCCGGCGAGCGGCGATGAGCTCTTTCATGTCCTCAATACGCTGCTTGATAACATCCACGGATTCCTCCACCAGCCTTTGGTGCTCGTTGCGGAGCATGTCATTCTCGTCCATAAGTTTCTTGACGATGACGTCGGTCCTCTTCAACAAGGCACTGGTCTCCTCCTGCTGGTTTGCACTTCGAATGGTCTTCTCCCTCAGCAGGTCGCGCTCGGCCCGGAGCCTCTCATTGCCCTCCCTTAGTATGCTGATAATCTGTTCAAACGAGGCTTCCATGTCGTCCTGCAACCTCACATAGCCGGATATCTGATCCATCTGGCTATCGACGATCACATGCATGCGCCTGTAACAGTCGTCACCTGCCCGCGAGAAATTTTCCCTGGCCGCCGCGGCACGGCGGGACATCTCTGCTGCATTCGTGGCGCGGCGGGACATCTCTGCTGCTTCCGCGGCGTGGCCGGACCAGTCTGCTGCATCGACGGCGCGGCGGGACCTCTGTGCTGCTTCAGCGGTGCGGCGGGACCTCTGTGCTGCTACTTCCGCGCGGCGGGACATGTCGGCTGCTCTCGCAGCGAGGCGAGACATCTCTCGTGCTTCCGCTTCCATGCTCGCCTCTCCCTGGTGGCAATCTCTCGACCCAGAACTCGCACTGGCCATGGCAGATGCAAGGGAAGGATGTTAATGACTTGTTTGTTTTTGTGGATGAGGAGTTGAGGAGGAATGTGCAGTCATCTTGGCATACTAGTATTTATAACCGAGTACTAGTATGCTCCTAAGTGGGAAACCGTTTAGGTTGTGATCGGTGTGAACAGGTTTGCAATTCAATATAGCATGGAGTAATTTGGAATGTGACGAGACGCAAGCTCAAAATTTATTGACGGTTCTAGTTTCAAAGTGCGCCATTATTCCCGGATGGAGTACTTCTTTTTCTACTCCCTCCTTTCCGGTTTTATAGGGCTTATCTCAAAATTTTAATTTTTCCATTTTATAAGGCTCAATTTAATTGTTCCCCAACACATGTTCAGATTCCAAGGTGCATTAAATCATTGCATGCAAGTATTAAGAGAAAATTGACCAATGCATGTACTTTATGCATGCATGCATTGCAATTAATGCATTGATAAACATAATTTTTGAGTACTTCTTACCCAAAGGAACTTTACATCCAGTAGATACAAAATATTCGTTCGACTGTTGGAAATTACTGATCTGATGTTGAAGTAATTGCTGCATCGCCACCAAAACCCACCATCTCTTAAGCTAAAGTAGACCAAGGTAATAGCTATATTAGCATATTACTAAGATAAACAGAAGGCACTGTAGAAACATTTAGGACGTGAGCTTGTCAATCTAAATGTGGAGAGACACAAGCTTAGCCCCGACCAGCAGCTTGGGCGGAACTGTCAAGAAGGTCAGCTCCTGCACGTCGACGTCGCCAGGATCCTTGCTGCTTGTTACCTCCATTTCCACCTCGACGGCGTCGGTTGTGCCTTCGGGCTCCCCCGGCGGGCCGTTCGCCCACAGTTTGGCCACGTAGTGCGGCAGTGGGGACGCCCCCGCTCTGATGCAGATGACCGACACAGCGATAGGCGCACCGATGTCGAGCACGCTGCCGACCAAGAAAAACGTGCGGCGGTCCTCCTCCGCGAACAACAAGAGCCGTGGATCCGACAGTGGCACTTGAAGCTGGAGCACCTTGCCATACTGGATCCTATGCACGGGCATGGGATGCATGATGCTGATGTGGTGGTAGGGCGCCGGCGGCGGGCCTTCGTAGCCGCAGACGAGCACGGGGCATTTGCAGGGCGCGAGTGGACACACGCTCTGGTGATCGGCGAGCTTGTGGTAAGTGACATAGAGCCCACAACCTTCGTGCGGGCACTCCACCCTCACTGACGAAAGGACAGAGTCCACCGCCGTGTTCCGCACGTCGAAGCCACCGCCGTGCTCGCACTTCTGGCACTACCGCTAGTTCCCGGGGCGCTCGACGCGGCAGTCCATGCAGGCCAGGTCCCCTCCCTTGCACTGCAGAAATCAATCGAACAGCACATCAAACAAGAAACCTGCACCTTGCTCAATTAGCCGAATGGACGAGGTGTATTCGAACCTCATACACTGGAGGCGTCAAGGGGCGGAGGCACAAGGGGTAGTGGAGCACGGTGAGGTCCATCGAGACCTTAGAGAGCTCCATCGTCGGGTCCTGTTCGGTCTGCATGATCTCACCCTCCTCGTGCACAACCATCTCTCGACTTGGGTCGGGGTATTACAAAGCAAGTATCAAAAGGAGAGTCACGGCATGCATGCATGCGTTGTAATTAATGCATCGGTAAATGCAAATTATTGAAATATATCGAGTGCAGTGCTTTGATGTGTCGCGTCAACTCGTACATCAACGAGAAGTTTGATTATCCTCTCCCTCGCGGACTTAACTGCACCTGCCTTTGGTTGTATGAAAGGTTGGCCACACACCTGTCGGGCCCACCTGTCATACACGCAAAGGCAGGAGCATCCCTCCCTCGCCCATGAGCGTGGTGGCTGGCAAGACTAGGAGAAGCTTTCGCTACACGCTCTCCTTCCCGCACGCGGTGGACATGCAGCAGTTCAATCGGTGTCAGATGGCCAGAAGCGTAATGTAGTACTCCCCCAGTGCAGTACTAGTACTCCATCATTGTTCGACTTCCCGAAGAGGCGAAGAGCCAAGCGTAGACCGGACGCTCGTGTGGTAGTTTCATGTGTAGAGTAGTCTAGGATAGCGTGTACCGTGCCTGTAAGCTTAAAATCGTTGGGGTCGGCTCCATGCTATGTGGTCGTCTCGAAGTTTTTTTAAAAAAATTAAAATAGTCTTTTGGCCCTACCTGACACCCTGGTGATTGTAGTTTGCACGCTCATCTGGTCAAGACAGGAATATATATTTTAATTTGTTTTTTTCGAAAAGGGGGGACTCCCCGGCCTCTGCATACGGCCACATATATTTGAATTTGTGGTGGATAAATGTTAGAGGTTGTAGCAAATATATTGTACACTGCGGGTCTTTCAGCCATGTTTAGAGGCAAGCATGTGGGGCCAATGCTATGATGTGTCGCGTCAACTCGTACAACGGGGAGAAGCTTGATTTTACTACACGCCTTCTCCCTCACCCATGCGCGCGGTTGCTGGCAAACGAGGACAGGCTTTTGCTTAGTAGTACTTCTACAACAAGCTATCCGTCCTACTCGCAGTGGACGGACATGCAGCAGTGGATTCGACACTGTAGAAGCAGTAGTAGTAACATTATTGTTCGTCTTCTCGAAGAGGCGAAGAGCCAAGCGCAAACTGAACGTTGCAGTTGCGAACATTGGAGCACGCATATAGCCAGGCTCCTGCATGAGACAAAATTGCTATTTGAGCCCACTATTGTACTAGTACGTACAACTACTTGCTAGTATAGCCCTGTAAACCAGAAAGGAGTATTTGCCCTTCTAGAGATTTCAACAAGTGACTAGACCACACCGAGAAGGAGTACATATGGAGCAAAATGAGTGAATCTGCACCGTAAATAAATACGTACTAGTTCTATCGTTTTCCTCTCCGAGGTGCACAATATTGAGTATACTGACTTGTCTCTTTTTGACACGCATTTACGTTTTTTTACACAATACAGACGCAAGCGCTCATATACATGCGCATACACTCACCCCTATGAACGCACACACGCACGGCACTATCATCTTGAAATTTACGATGTCACCATAGGCACCTCGTCGTCGACGTGTCCATAGGTGCTTGAATGCCATGGAGGGAGAGGGTAGCGGTTCCCGAGACATTGAACGGTCAATGATTCATCCTCAATTACATGCAGAGGGAATTAATTGGAGAAGCAGAATAGAGCCAGCAGGATGTGAATGCAACAGAGTTTGGACTCTCATATAATAAAGGCGCCCCACCACTCCAATCCATCTACTCCCAAGTCTCTGCGCAACACTGCTCACTCCAATCCAAGACCAAGTGACCAGAAGCCACAAGCACCTATGGAGGCGATGGACGCAAGCGGCAGTCAGCTGTGCCAAATCATCCAAGGCGCCGGCCTGCAACCCCGCACCGCGCAGCATTTCCAGACGGTGCTGGCGACTGCAGGCATCGTAGCCCTCACAGACGCTGGCTTCGCCTCTCACATGGACGACATGATGGTCAACTCCATCCGCAAGTTCACCACCATCAAGAAGCGCGCGGACGACCTTGCCGTACTGCTCCAGCCCGCGCGCCCAGGCTCCTCATTGCCTGCCACCCTCATGGGCCTCCATGGTGACGAACTCTTTCAAGCCCTGGTGGCCCTGCAGGTGCCGGAGGTCGCGATGAAGAATGTGCACCTCGAGGCCGCGCTCACCGTGCAGCGCCTCACCATGCAAGAAACCGTCAACCTGCACATCCACCTCTACGAGGAAATCGTCTACATAGGCCACTACAAGGCAAGCGAGGACAGAAAGACGTTGGCCTTCTTCCAGAGGCTGGAATCTTTGGACACCATTGTTCAGAAGCACGTCGATCTGGCCATGAAAGCCGCTGCTACTTAGGCGTCGTTCGATGGGCCAGCGCCCTGAGTCAAGGAGGTGGACGTCGTCGATGGATGCATCTCTTCGTCTTGCCTCCTATAACCAGCACTACATCGCCTCGTGGCCTTAATGTTTTATTAGTATAGTACTCCCTCTGTTCCCAAATATAAGTCTTTCTAAAGATTCCAGCAAGTGACTACTACATATGGAGCAAAATGAGTGAATCTACACTCTAAATTATGTCTGCATACATCTGTATGTTGTATTCCATTTGAAATAGTATCTAAAAAGGCTTATACTTATGAGCGGAGGGAGTATATGGCATTTTTATTCCAGTCATAACGTTTTCACTGTGAGGTGGGGCCGCAGTTGAGCAAACCCACCCCTCCCACCGGGCGTCAGCCGAGTTTAGAATTAGAAGAGAGAAACGAGGGAGGAGAGCTAGCTGTAGCACTGACGCTGTTGTCAGATGGGACTCGTGTTTATGGAATAGGAGTACTGAGCACTCGTGCCTCTTTTTTTAGGGAAAAATTAGTCGTGCGACCTATAGCTGTCATCACGTTAGGTCTCCTTTTCGAACCGCGGCTACGCTTCACAATACATATTATTTCACGCATTTATCCTCCTATATGTACTCCTAGGCTATTTCCACGTGCTCCCATTCGCGACATGTGGGACATAGAGCATCTGGGTCGTAGTGCATGCACGACTCGGAGCATATGCCGGGGTACTTTACATTTCAGACCTCACGAATTACATGCAAACCCCCCACGGAAGAATAAATAAATGAATGAATTACTACATGAAACCGGATTATTTTCATGGAAACCGGAGCACGCTCATTAAATTTTGGACATAACACGTTTATAAAAAATGACCAGACTGAAACCAGACTAAGGGCCTCTTTGATTTTTCCCGCACAAAAAAGGGCCTCTTTGATTCGCACGATACTGAAAACACAGGAATGGGGAAAGTATGATGGCGATAAAAAGAGACGACGAGAACTCTAACTCAGTTAGAGGTTAGAGTTAGATTCTAACCCTGAACTAACTCTAAACCAAAGAGGTGTATGGATGGCAGGGTTAGATTGATAATAAATTCTCTATCTCAATCATTTGACTACTTTGGATCCTATTTCCTGCCGGATTTGGAGGGTGCTTGGATACGTTTTAGTTCCATGACTAAAAGTAGTGGGACTAAAACTTGCTAGCCTCACCCATGCTTGGATCCAAATACTAAAGAGACTAAAATCAAGTTAATGAGCATTTATTATCCTCAAACCCTCCAATCCAGAACTCGCATGTGTTAAAGGAGAGGAGTTAAATGAGGAGAGAGAGGACTAATCCACATTTTAGTAGGAGTACCCCTGAATAAAAAATTCTAGTCTCAAGACTAGTTTTAGCCCCTCTTTAGTCAGGGGTGCTTGGAACTTTAGCCTCTTAAAGAGACTATTTTTAGTCAAACTAAAATAAGTCCCTTGGATCCAAGCACCCTCTTGGTGTGGCCGGCTCTTCTGTGGCCTCCTCCCGCTCACAATTGACATAAACGAACCATCTATACAAATCAAGCATGCAAAACATGATAATTTTTTACTTTGTCCATACAAATGAGATATCCCACTTAAACATACAAGTTGTCAATCAAGCTTTACAAAATAAAGAAACACTTCATGAAACAAAGAATGAGCTAACTCATCACGGAAGTAATTCATGATAGGGAGGGAGCCCGGAGCCCCTCACGCACCGAGGGTGGAGCTCGCCATCGTCGCTCTAGAGGAAGGCTCTGTAGAGCCCAAGCCCCGGGAACCCCTCCGACGTTGGCCCTTGCGAGTTGAGGTCGACACCGGCATGGGTAGCAGGGCCATTTGCCGCCGACTGGGAACTTAAACTTTGGGCCTCTAGAAATAATGCAAGCCTGTAACTAAAATACCTAGAAAGGTGAACTCAATCTTTGGGCCTCTAGAAATAATGCAAGCCTAAAACTGAAATACCTAGAAAGGTGAACTGAATCTTTGGGCCTCTAGAAATAATGCAAGCCTGAAAGTGAAATACCTAGAAAGGTGAACTGGATCTTTGGGCCTCTAGAAATAATGCAAGCCTGAAACTAAAATACCTAGAAAGGTGAACTGAATCTTTGGGCCTCTAGAATAATGCAAGCCTGAAATTGAAATACCTAGAAAGGTGAACTTAATCTTTGGGCCTCTAGAAATAATGCAAGACTGAAATTGAAATACCTAGAAAGGCGACCTGAATCTTTGGGCCTCTAGAAAGATTTATTACCTCCTCAAGCAGCATCAAACAATTCCATGTGTGCACCACAAATCTATACCAAGTTTGATCAGGATATACTTTTTCAAATCAGAATTAGCGCTAGAGCAAGCAAGATCAATGATATGGCCGTGAGACAAATAAGGAACGAACAAACTCACCCCTCTCGCGACCTCCCTGGTAGATGCGCCGCCGCCGCGCACGACAGAGGGAGAAAAACGACTGGTGAAGGGGGAGCGGGGCGACCTTCGAAGGCCGGAGGGAGAGGGCGGCCGGAGTAGGGCGGCGGAGGTCGGAAGGAGAGGGCGGCCGGAGGAGAGAAAGGGCGAGCGGCCCAACAAAGAGGAGTCGTGCGAGAGGGGGGAGCGATCTGGTGCGGGCAGGGGAGATTTTTTTAGTTCTCTTTTAGTGGGCCTGAGGATAACTAACCCAATTAGAACCTCTCCACCGGGCTAGTTTTTTTAGCTAGGTTAGAGCAAACTAGCTCAAACTAACCCCTCTTGTTTTGATAATTTGAGCCTATTTCAACCCAAACTAGCTCTAACTCAGGGATCCAAACAAAGAGGAGTTTTACTGTACATGCTACAATGTGGACCGTAGCACGTTGTTTTTTATGGCCATATCACCACATTGTTTTCTACTGCTGGTTCACTGGGCTACCGAGGTTCGCACTGCTGGTTCACTGGGCTGCCGTGGTTCACACTCCTCCGACCTGAGTAGTACTCCCTCCGTTCCTAAATATAAGTCTTCGTAGATATTTCACTGTGGACCACATACGGATGTATATACATGCATTTTATGTGTAGATTCACTCATTTTTCTCCCTATGTGGTCCATAGTGAAATCTCTCCGAAGACTTATATTTAGGAACGGAGGGAGTAGTATAGTACTAGTATATACCGCATCATTCTTTGCTCCTTCTTACTACTCCGACATGTGGGAAAGCCAGCATCCGGGTCGACGTGTCATGCACCAGATTAGAGCGCGGAACGGAAGGGGGGCATCACCCCGGTCGGAGCGCCAGTAATTCATGACTATGGTGAGTGGTCATATCACAAGTCTTTCCAGCAGTAATGCGTCGTCAAATCACACAGCCCCACTCGCTCACCCTCCTCGCCTCTCTATCAAACCGCCTACCCAAAAACTGCCGCGTGTACTGCCCGGGAAAAGCCCCGCCCTCAACTTTTAACTACACGAAAATAGTTCGAGCTTGTTCGTTCTATATAAATACAGTACTTACTATATGTTTATTCACCCGTGGGGTTGTTCAATGAATGGAGGGGCGGGGAGCACAAGTGAACAATACTATAGTACTACTAGTAGTAAGTAGGAGTCGTACTGTAGTCACCTTAAATAGAGAGTTTCTTTTCTTTAATGCCACGTAGACAAATTGAAACGCTTGTTGTGGAGAGAAAAAAGATAATCACTTCACTATATATGGACGCAGGGGCCTGAGCGCTTGCTTTACTAGGGTTGCTCTCTTCATTCTCTCATCCTCTCCAGATATAAACAAGACAGCGGTAGCAACATTTTCTCTATGCTCACCGCTGGTCACAGATCCGGCCGGATCCCTTCATCCAGTGTGTGTAGAGGACTAAAAGGTGCATCGTTCACGCGGTCATCGCCGCCGAGGGAGGAAACCCACAGCTGCCGGAGGGGCCCGATCCTCTGCCCGTGCTGTTCTCTCCGACACAGCGCCGGCTCGGGAGGTCCTCCGACCCTTCTTCCTCCCTGCCGTATTGTCCGCAGATCCGACCTGCCGCCGCCTACATCCCGGCGACCCTCAGGTATAAGTTCTTCGAAAGCGGCCTTACTCTACTACCCCAGCTTCCCACGTGTCTGCATGTGCATCTTTTTCTACTCCCATCAGTTCTTCCAAAGCCACCTAAATTTTTAGTATTATTAGAGGTATAGCTACTTCATGCATTCGAATCTAGGGCTTTGTTCAAACAACGAAGAAAGGGGGGAAAGTTGTAGCATGAATCTAGGACTTTATTCAAAGAGGAAATAATATGGTGAAAGTAGTAGAAACCGGATACCCAACCGGTCTCTTGGTTGAAAAGGGAAATAATGGGAAAACGCAGTACAAACTGGATAAGGAACATATCTATTATTGGTTGAAAAAAGGATAGAAAGTGTGGCGGCTGGTGGACAAGTCAACAGAGTATGTCCAGGATTAGATTTGCTGCCATCACATAGTAAAAGGTCTCCAGGATTAGATTTGCTGCCCTCACATAGTAAAAGGTCTCAGGATTAGATTTGCTGCCCTCACATAGTAAAAGGTCTCGGGATTAGATTTGCTGCCCTCACATAGTAAAAGGTCTCCAGGGTTAGATTTGCTGCCCTCACATAGTAAAAGGTCTCCAGGATTAGATTTGCTGCCCTCAAATAGTAAAAGGTCTCCAGGATTAGATTTGCTGCCCTCACATAGTACAAGGTCTCCAGGATTAGGTTTGCTGCCCTCACATAGCATGAACAAACTCGGCATCACCACTTTATGCCTCCTTGTAGGTACATTGTGCTGATGCGTCCACTGTCGCATGTTCTTATACCAACCTTTTGCTGTTATTAATGTATGGGCGCATGTAAAATGAAGCGATCACATTGTCACCTTAGGGACATGTCTAACCAGTGTTATTGTTAATCTAATGCCTCCAGTGATAAGATGCAATTAAACTGTGTTACAAATGGAACTCCTGTTGTTTTCCCCAGTATGACAAGTAAGTTGCTCCTTTACGTTGTTGAGTGTCCTAGTGTCCCCACGCTCCCATGCCCTTAAACCAACTCTTTAGCTGCTGTTGGTTTACTGTGTCTGGTAAACAAGCAATGCCACCATTAAAGTAATCCCATATTTGAGGAATCCCATTGTTGATCGTAATGCTTCTGGTAACATGAAGCATTGCTCACGTTTTAAAATTTCTATTGTCCTTGCGTGATTGCCATGAACATAATTAAGATGCTTCTTTTCATTTTGTATATGTTTCGTATATTCTTATTGACCAGCAACTGTTTACTTTCTATCTCTTTGTGCAGATAGGGATATCCATTTCACCTTGTTGCTATTGTGACCTTTTGGTGAACTGCACAAAACACTTTTTTTTGGAATGAGTGCCTTGTGTAGTTCAACTAAAATGTCACGTGGGCAACATCTCTCAATTTTGGTGGAACTGCACAAAATGGTGATTGGAGATTCCAAAATCTCCGTCAAGTTTCTGCTCGTAATCTCGTGCAACATTTTATTAGCCTTTGCAAGATGGAGTCGTCACTGTCACCACAATGGCACTTTATTTTAGTGGAACTGCACAAAAGGATAACAAAACTATAGTTGCACCTTACATGAGCCGGACAGCCAACCCTAATGTTCCTCAATTTTAGTGCAACTACTAAAGAACCTGCCAGCTCACAAGAGCAAGTACTTCTTACTAGCTGAATGATGCAATATTTGCTTCATTTCAGGTGAACTGTAGAAAAAGGCGCATGAATTGAATCATGGAACTCCAGGCCGACCTCGTCCAAGTAGAGCTGGAGGTTGAGTTCAAGGAAGCCGCTATTAAAGCGAAATCATGCTCTCCTGTCTCCTTGTTTGTGCTGTGCAAACATGTTGTGCAAACAGGAATACTCAACTACAGATGTTGTGATGTTCAAGAGCATTTGCCAAGTTCTTCGATTGTATGACATGGCTAGTGTCGTGGTTTTGTCACGGCAGATGTCCTAGAGAAAGGACTTAGTCGTGGAGCCATCACGACGGGTTAGCTTGAGGGGTTAAAGCGGACACAAGGACGCAGAGAGTTTTATACTAGTTCGGCCCCTTCGATGAAGGTAAAAGCCTACGTCTAGTTGTGATGGAATTGATGGGGTTTCGATGACTAGGGAGCAAACAAGCTTCGCCTAAGTCTCGAGTTGTTGTTGTCTGTCTTGAACTGCCGCCGGGTCGTCCCCTTATATACATGGGTGACGCCCGTCGGTTCACAGAGTCCCAACACCGATTCATACTCGTATCCGGGTTGGTCTCTCATTATTCCTATCTTACAATACAAGTTTATACAAACGCCGGTTTACGGCTATAGATCTTAAGCCGACTACAGGCCTTGGGCCTTTATCTTCTTCCTTGGGCTTTAACACCTTTGAACTACTGATGAAGTTAACCCGGCCCAGGTAGGCCAGTTTACGCCCAGTAGTAATATCCCCAACATTAGGCCCCAGATTGATTTGAACAGGTTCATGTCCTTAGCAAAAATCTTCGTCTTCAACATCTTCTTGTAATTGTTGAACCGCCGTGATGTCACCTTCTCTGGTTGCTGTAAACCGGCATGACGTCATCATAATGGAAACATTCATGATATCTTCTTTGTTTAATAGATCCACAATAACCGAGGCGACAGCTCCGCTTCCAAGATTTTCGGTTCCTTGATTTACGCGCCTGACGCATGTCTCTTGCCTTATAAATAGGACCGAAGGCTCATTTCCTTTCTTCCCTTCGTCCTCTTTCTCTTCGTCTTCCTCGCGTCGCTAGCCTCAGAGCTCCGCCGCCGCCATCGACCTCTGCACCGTCCTGGGCCGCTGCATCAACTTGAACGCACCAGAGCACTACGGTAGCTTTCCGCATCTTCCTCGATTCTGGTAAGCCTGTTGTTCTTCTTAACGTAGATCTGTTCTTAGGGTTTCGTGTTCTTGCCGTGTTCATCACTTGTTCATACTCGCACCCAGACCCCTAGATAGATCCGTGAAACCCTGCTCTGAATAGCAGTAGCTTTTAGCATCCGCCTGTAGTTTTATGCTCAAGTCCGTAGATCTCATCTATATATCTGCCCATTGATTCAATATTGTTCTACTTTAAGCTTTTGAATATTTTCCTGTTTTTTGAACTTGCTTCAGATCCATTGCTGTAATAAGACCTTGTGAAACCTGTTTCTGCATACTTAGCCGTCCGCAACCTCAATTGCTTTCAATGTTTAGATCAGGCGGTTTAACTTAATATAGAAAAAGTTAATAAACCGGTATATACCATTAGTCCCCTTGTTGAACCGCCAGACCTCTTTAGCCAGACACTGTTGCTTCATAGAACTCCGGTTTAGATATAGCTGTCTTCGGTTTAACATTGTACATACCAATGTACTTTAATCAACGCATCCTTGAACCAGAATCACCTATCTTGTAGATTTCACCATGGCCAAGCAAGTATATGAATGCAACTAGGTTCCGTCTCGCGTCACAGAAACTCAACTAAATAATCTGGTCCTGACTGGCGCTTTAAGCAGCAAAGACACCATCCATTGGAGGGTCCCTGGCAAAGAATGCCCTCCCACACCTCAAGAGGGAGAGGTTGTCGTTTTTGCAGATCACTTAGCCTGGGGTTTTAATCCACCCGGTTCAAAATTCTATCGGGATGTCTTAGCCAATTTTCAACTCCGCCCACGGGACACTGGCCCCAACTCTGTTACCAACATCTGTCACTTCCAAGTGCTCTGTGAGGTGTTCTTTCAAGAGGAACCCACAGTTGAGTTGTTTAGAGATTGCTTCCATCTAAACCGCCGCACGGAATTTACTAATGGCTCCAATACAAAACTAGGTGGTGTGGCGATTCAGAAAAGAAAGGAGGTCACTTATCCTCATGCCAAACTGCACAGCCACCCCAAGGAGTGGAATCAATCATGGTTCTATTGCAAAGACACCTCCCCTGCTAATGAAAATCCTTTGCCTGGTTTTCGTCCGGAGCGGCTTAGCAATACACACCCCTTTCCGCAAAGGTTGACTGCCAAAGAGAAAAGTAAATACGCTCCTCAACAGTCCAAGCTGAGAGCCTTCATGGCCAACGGTTTAACAGGAATTGATCTCGCATGCTGTTGGATATCATGGAGCATACTGCCCCTCAGCCAGCGCTCCGGTTTGATGTGCGAGTATACTGGCAGTGTCGATGACCCACTCCGACATGTTAACATCCAGCTCACAGATGACGAGGTCACAGAAGCTGTGAAGAAAATGTTGAATGAACCGGAACACCTGTGTGCTCGAACCGGCCTGCTTCCCTTCTGTGCTACCAACAAACCGCCAGCTGTAAGATTTTGACTGTACTTTTTTACTGAACATGTCATTGCTATTTCTGTATATTCTTTAATATCAACTGCTGCTTAAACAGGGCGATGATCCGTTTTGGAGCAAGAAGCTTCCTCAGGAGAAACCAGAAAAGCCAGACAAACCGGAAAGACCAATCCTGCCAAAGACCAAATGTCACGACCGGATTTTCCGGGCATTAATTTCCAGAAAATGGCCGTTGTGCTCACCAGCCCCAGGATTACTGTTAGCTGATGAGGCACCAACTTGATACAGAAATTCCAAGCAGGAGTACAAAATATGTAGTACAAGACCATTCGGGTCTGTGAGTACAACAAATGGTTTCTAGTGGTTGATGGCGGAAGCGGTTGTGGATCAACGGTGCCTATGGGACTCCATTTCTCACAGGAACAGCTGACCAGGCCAACTCCTATCTTCGCGAGGCTGCTATCACCGTTGCTTAGTTTACAGGGCTATCATCGCAACGCTCCTCTCCAAGCAAGCAATCTGGCCAAGACAATAGCCAGGGACAAGCCAGTGAGTACTTTTGAATGTACTCGCAAACATTATGAAAACGGGTATAATATAGCAAACAATAATAATTCTCTTGAAAATAATCTAAAATCACCACTTCAGTCATGAGAATAAAATCCCGATGCATGCAGGCAGGTCATTTATATGCAACAGGAATATGTAATGACAGAATAGTAATAAAAATGCACCGATCAGATGTCTGAAGCGATGTCTCGAAAGGATAGTGAAAGTGAGCATGCCTCAGTCGGGCATCTTAGCGACACCACATAAAGGGATTATAAGGTAATCAAATAAAAAGCATGCCACAGTCGGGCGTCTAAGCGACGCCACAGAAAGGGCTTTTAAAATAAATAAAATAACAAGCATGCCACAGTCGGGCGTCTAAGCGACACCACAGAAAGGGGCTTATATGAAAACATGATCATAGTGAATATCCAGGAGGTGGTACCGTCCCAGGGATATTCCTTATTTCAAAACAATGCAAACGGTTAGTCCACAATGATAATAACCATAACCATCATATATCACAAGTCATAATCAATATTCAGGTATTAGTAGTTTCTCCTCCGAAGACCAACACTAAGACCGACACTTGACCCATCCTAGACTGTAATCCTTAACCATGGACACGGCTATTCGAATAGGTTTAAACTCTGCAAAGGGTGTACTCTTTACCCACTAGTAATGGATTCCTTTAGTCCATCGGGACTAATTCCATCTACGGTCTTTTAATTGAAAACACACCTATCCGCACACACCAGCCTAACTTACCGGTGTCTGGAAATCACCCACGACACCCGTTAAGCAAAACTCTAAGTGGGGAGGCTACAACCTCGACGTAGCATGGGATCACAAAATTTATACCGCGCGCAAACTAGGGGAGCTACCCCTTCGGCTACAACTGAAACACCCATGCCCCCGGGTCAGGTGGCATGCCTACCGGATGCCTCCGGTATCTTCCACCATGGCCTCTCTGTACGGTGTGTGCTAGGAAAGGGGTTGACAACTTACTGAACCGTACCCTACCTATGGCAGGGACAAGTGGTAGTACAAAACAAGCATGGGGGTTACCGGAACAAGACTCGATCTATGGTCGACTCAGGAGGCTTATAAATTCCCTGCATGACATGTACACGAAATATATTTCAACCAACAAAATCACCACCCATTATACCTTACTATGCCATACCGGACATAACCGTCCTGAAGGAGACCGGCGACAAGCTCACGCCTACCCAAGGCAGAGGCTTTCCCGGATTCCTTTCCGGCATGCATGCAAGGCACATGAGGATGATTACCATCACAAGTATATTCATCCCCAACAGCAAGGAAATCACTTATATGCATTCAAGCAAATGATCGTATCACCACATAAAATAACGAGTTCTCCGAAATGAGGTGGTGTTATAAACGTGTCAACCAACACATCAAAAATATTATGCCAGGGTTCAAGATGCTTGCCTTCAAGGTGTGGAAAGGCAGGTTGCATTCCAAATCTTTTGAAAGCTTTCTTCTCTTCAAAAATCCTATTTTCAAAAATATGCAAATAACACATATTTCAAAAATAGTACAAAAAAGTTGTTTGGAAAATTTTCAAATAAATCTTAAAATAAACTAGACAGAATTTGAGACATGTAGGAAAAAGAATCAATTCATTTGGAGTAATATTTAAAAAGATATAAGCAGTCAAAGTTGTGGTCAAAATCCGTTTTTAAATAAAACAGAAAAGAAAACGTTTCTGAAGGAAATACGCTTTCGGTGCAGGGAAAACATACTGGGGAGTTATACGCATTCACTTAAACACGTGGACCGGTGCGGGGGTCACTGACAGTGGGGCCAGGGGGCCCACTGGTCAGGTTTGACCAGTCCATTTCTCCCTCCTCTTCCTCTATCCGAGCCGATGCGGGGCTCCGGCGACGCTCGCCGGCGAACGACGGTCCAGTTCAAGAAACAGAGGTCACCCGCGGGCTCAGGGGGCCGAGGCGGTCACTCCGGTGGTCGCTTTGGTCTCTGGGGTGGACGGAGCTGCCGGCGGCGAGCTCCACAGCGGACGGTGGCCGTCGGGAAGAGTGAGTTTGGGGCTACGTTGGTGCCTGACCGAAATCGTGTAGGGGGATGGACTCACGAGAGGGAGAGGGGGCTCCTGGTGAAGAGAATGGAGAGGGGGAGGCCTTGGTGGCGCCGGAATGGCTGGGGCAGTGGCGGCGGCTGGAGTTGCCGGAGAGGAAGAAGACGACCTCCTCGGGTCGATTGGCTGCCATGGGGGAAACTGGAGAAGTGTACTGAGGTTGCATGCGTGCGGGGACGAGCTCGGGCTTCCTTTTATAGGTGAGGCAAGGCGGTTCCGCGGCGTCCGTGGATAAGTTCACCGGTGAACCGCCTCTCTGTAGCTAGGGCGACGTGGTGGCGACGAGCGCTTGCAAACGAGCGGGGGATAAGCTTGCGTGGCTCCAAGGGGCAGGTGGCGAGCCGAGGTGGCTCGGGCGGCGCCGACCATGGTAGGGCGCACTGCGGACGCTGGCGTGCCGCCAAGAGGGCTCTGGTGGTGGCGCTGTAGGGCGCCAGGGCGGGCTGGCGTGTTGTGGCGAGAAGGAGAGCGTGTGGCGTGGTTCTGAAGTGTGGGCCAAACCAGGGGCGCGACGCGGCAGCTCGGGTGCGCGGCTGCAATTGGCGCGCTCTGGGCGCGCCCAGTGCACGCCCACCAACTGCTCGGCGAAATGCCATGGCCTGCTAGGTGGCTTGGTTGGAGCTGGGGATCAGCAGGTCTAGTTTAGGGGTATCTGGGATGCTAGTGGACATGCTTGTTGGGTCAGAGGATCAAGTTCATAATACAAACTTACAATCCTACCAAATCTGTTCATGCCCACAGGGTGTTTGACAAAATGCCAGAGGCATCTAGGCAGTTCTTGCAGTGGTCAAAAACTCCAGATGGTGGTCTCATTAGGAGCATAAGAAGGTGGTGAGGTTAGATTGTGAAAAGCACCAACTTGCTAGTGCAAATTTTGCAAAACCTCAATTCTGGACAGGAAGTGAATGGCATTATTCCATGAACCAAAAGTGATCCAATGGGTGCATGCTCTTGGACTTAGGGGTTTAGTAGGGAGAACTACAAGTAGGAAAAGGAATCAAGAGCCAAAGAGCAAGTAAAAATATGGTTGATGTACAAACCATCAAGTTGGACCAGAATGAAAAAGAGGTTGATACACTCATATTTTTCAAATAACATCATTGGGTTTTTGCATAAAGTTGAATCATAAGCTACTACCAACATCCCATAATTTTGGTGGAGGCTAGAAATAAATATTTACATGGGCTGTAGTGCAAAATTACCCACTGGACCAGAGAAGAAAATTGGGTGTAGTGCTCAAAATATTTTATGAATAAAATATATTTTTGTATAGAAGTGATTTAAAAAGATCACATGACATCTCCAAATTTTGGTTGGAATTTTAAGTGAATTTATCAAATGGTTGTAGTTCAAACATGGCCATATAATCTTGGAAAAACCATTTTTCAAGAAATTAAAGATCAAGCAAATTAATTGTGTAATTAGTTCTAAAAAGAAAAGTTTTTCTTGAGAGGTTAAACAAGTCCAATAACATATTTGAAAAGTTTTCTTTTTGGGGAAAAACTCCATAATAACAAGGGAGAGAATGGTTCAAAAATCAAAAGGGAGCTCAGAAAATAAAAGTTTTAATTTCCTGGCAAAATTTTAATTAATAAAACAAGGTCAAAAATTTTGGGTGTCACAACACTACCCCCCTTAAGAAAAATCTCGTCCTTGAAATTTGCTAAAGATTGTTTTTGAAAAAAAACAAATACTCCACGGTCACGTGTTTTTGCAAGCAGGGTATGCGTTCAAGCGATTGTGGTTGTGAGTCTGTTGCCGTGGTGTTGTGTGAAATAAAATAATCCACGTCGTGAGAAGATGTACGATGCAGCAGCTCCGGGAAAAGAAATCTTATTCCGGGATTTTTCGCGAGGAAAAACGGTTAATTTAAAGGAGCATAAACCACAACAAAAACTACACACATCAGTAGAAGCCAAATAATTGACTCGTCGCACAAGCTTAGGGTATCACGCATAAGTTACAACACATAATTAAATGTTGCAATATAGCAGCGACGTCTAAAATGGAAACGGTATTTGGACGGGGTCCCGAGAAATCGTCTCTGGTACTGGGATGCACTCGTCTTCTATCGGGGAAAGCGGATTGACCAGTCGATGAATGCGTCTCTCCTGGTCGGGCCTTAGTGATCTGCCGATGGCGATCTGAGGATTTAAATCCGCGAGGCTCTGGAGATAACCCATCACATGTTGGGTTAAACGCTCTTGAGCGATGACGTACTGGACAAGGTTGGCCAGGACTGGGTATCTCTCAATCCGTCCACTGGGAAAAGATGTTACTCCTCCGGGTGCTGCACGGCTCGAAAAGTAATAATACCCTCGCTCGCTGGCATAGGGTACCGCGAATCGAAGGCGAGCAGGTGCTTCGTATGCAGCAGCTTCTATGGCCATATGTGGGGTTGGCATAGATTTTCCCATGAAGGAGACCTCTGTTGGGTCATGGTTTGAGTTTACGGGAGGAATGTGTACTGCTGCCCAATATCTCGAGGTGGAAAAGATGATTCTCGATTTGAACAGCCCGTACTGGGGTGGCTGGGTAGTGCCCATGGTACTGCAGGTAAAATCCCACAATATTTTGACAAAACTACCCGGGGTTGCATCTGGAGTTCTCAGATAAATACTAGGGCTCGGCATGGCAAGAAATGGCTGTGAGGATGGTGCACAAGGTGAGGGGTGCTCGGCAGGGTCACGCGGTGGCCTTCTTATAGCACCGGAGCTAGGTCATTTTTACCGTGGTGAATGGTAATGAAATTTCCAGCTCTGCTCCAAGGGTCGGGGTCAAACCACAGATACATATCTCACCAAAGTGTCGTATCACTGAGGAGTTGTCGGGGTGGTTTTGGTAGTTGTGACCGGAAAATATGCAACTGTGTGCTGACATACCCATGCAAGGTTACTATTTAAAACAGAGGCACGACGACAGGCTGTGTTTATATACATGGTCACATGATTACAAAGCGAGGATACCTTGGGACTCGACACTACTCGAGTGACTTAGTCTACCTCGTTTACACCCAAGCGGGCGTGCCTTGTGGATGTCGAGGCTTCTCCACGGGTCTCACCATCGGAATTTGTTGGAGTGGGCTGAGGGGCTGCAGGCTCGGGGTAGCGATGGTGACCATCTCAGGGATTGCTGGTCACAACCCCGTTGGAGTGTGTTCCCAAAAGGCGACGAAGCGCTTCTGGGGTCATCAAAGCACCTTGGTTGGTGGCTGGGGCTGACCTCAAGGTCTTGATTGGTTGTCCGAACAGCACGACTGGGTTGTCGGCGTCGGGCTCATCTTCTCTTCTTACCGGGGCTTGGCGAATCAGTTCTCCACGAGCCGCGATTAGATCAAGGGTGATTTGATCGAACAGTCCTTCTAGTGCATTTACGTAACGCACCAGATGCAATTGTGCAGGATCTGTCTCGTGGTCTCCGTTGACAACTCGGGGTGGTCTACCGTATCCGTCACAGTTGGGGTAGTAGTAGAAGGAGCGACAGTTAACTTTGGGCGACAAGTGCCGGAGTTGAACTATAGCTTCTCGAGCAGCTAGTTGGATGGCTTGTGGCTCAAAAGAAGTTGTCCTTCCGGTGAACCTGTAGGGGCGTTCTGGCGATAGACCCCTACCATAGACGTGCACAGTGGCCCAGAATTGACGGCTCTCACCGCTCATGGACCCTTGGTACACAACATATTCTGGGGGATCTTCTAACGCATAGGCACGACGGGTGAGGTTTGCGAGTATGGTCACAAAGCCTCCAAGGTTGGTTGCTGTGGTCTCATTGTGCACGACGGGGCCAGGCATTGTGGCTCGGTTTGGGGTAGCGGCTGTGATGTGCTCGGTTGGGGCTAGCGTGCCCTTTTTATAGGAAAAATGGGATGGTGTCTTCCTTCGCACGTTTGCGAATGAGACGCCTTGGGTGCTGGTCACTGGTGCGTGATTGACAGGCTAGGGTGATAGGTTGGGCACCGACTGCCAAAAAGGTGTCGGGTCACTGTGTGGCTATCTTGCGCGAGAAGTTTGGCTGGGGTTTGGTTAAGGTCTAGTGGGTTGGTTAACCTAGATTTATTGACCTGGCTAGGATAGGATTAGCCAATGGTCAGCCTGCCTCTGATACCAAGTTTATCACGACCGGATTTTCCGGGCATTAATTTCCAGAAAATGGCCGTTGTGCTCACCAGCCCCAGGATTACTGTTAGCTGATGAGGCACCAACTTGATACAGAAATTCCAAGCAGGAGTACAAAATATGTAGTACAAGATCATTCGGGTCTGTGAGTACAATAAATGGTTTCTAGTGGTTGATGGCGGAAGCGATTGTGGATCAACGGTGCCTATGGGACTCCATTTCTCACAGGAACAGCTGACCAGGCCAACTCCTATCTTTGCGAGGCTGCTATCACCGTTGCTTAGTTTCCAGGGCTGTCATCGCAACGCTCCTCTCCAAGCAAGCAATCTGGCCAAGACAATAGCCAGGGACAAGCCAGTGAGTACTTTTGCATGTACTCGCAAACATTATGAACACGGGTATAATATAGCAAACGATAATCATGCTCTTGAAAATAATCTATAATCACCACTTCAGTCATGAGAATAAAATCCCAATGCATGCAGGCAGGTCATTTATATGCAACGGGAATATGTAATGACAGAATAGTAATAAAAATGCACCGATCGGATGTCTGAAGCGACTTCTCGAAAGGATAGTGAAAGTGAGCATGCCTCAGTCGGGCGTCTTAGCGACACCACATAAAGGGCTTATACGGTAATTAAATAAAAAGCATGCCACAATCGGGCGTCGAAGCGACGCCACAGAAAGGGCTTGTAAAAAAAATAAAATAACAAGCATGCCACAGTCGGGCGTCTAAGCTACACCACAGAAAGGGGCTTATATGAAAACATAATCATAGTGAATATCCAGGAGGTGGTACCGTCCCAGGGATATTCCTTATTTCAAAACAATGCAAACGGTTAGTCCACAATGATAATAACCATAACCATCATATATCACAAGTTATAATCAATATTCGGGTATTAGTAGTTTCTCCTCCGAAGACCGACACTAAGACCGACACTTGACCCATCCTAGACTGTAATCCTTAACCATGGACACGGCTATTCGAATAGGTTTAAACTCTGCAGAGGGTGTACTCTTTACCCACTAGTAATGGATTCCTTTAGTCCATCGGGACTAATTCCATCTACGGTCTTTTAATTGAAAACACACCTATACGCACACACCAGCCTAACTTACCGGTGTCTGGAAATCACCCACGACACCCGTTAAGCAAAACTCTAAGTGGGGAGGCTACAACCTCGACGTAGCATGGGATCACAAAATTTATACCGCGCGCAAACTAGGGGAGCTACCCCTTCGGCTACAACCGAAACACCCATGCCCCTGGGTCAGGTGGCATGCCTACCGGATGCCTCCGGTATCTTCCACCATGGCCTCTCTGTACGGTGTGTGCTAGGAAAGGGGTTGACAACTTACTGAACCGTACCCTACCTATGGCAGGGACAAGTGGTAGTACAAAACAAGCATGGGGGTTACCGGAACAAGACTCAATCTATGGTCGACTCAGGAGGCTTATAAATTCCCTGCATGACATGTACATCAAATATATTTCAACCAACAAAATCACCACCCATTATACCTTACTATGCCATACCGGACATAACCGTCCTGACGGAGACCGGCGACAAGCTCACGCCTACCCAAGGCAGAGGCTTTCCCGGATTCCTTTCCGGCATGCATGCAAGGCACATGAGGATGATTACCATCACAAGTATATTCATCCCCAACAGCAAGGAAATCACGTATATACATTCATGCAAATGATCGTATCACCACATAAAATAACGAGTTCTCCGAAATGAGGTGGTGTTATAAACGTGTCAACCAACACATCAAAAATATTATGCCAGGGTTCAAGATGCTTGCCTTCAAGGTGTGGAAAGGCAGGGTGCATTCCAAATCTTTTGAAAGCTTTCTTCTCTTCAAAAATCCTATTTTAAAAAATATGCAAATAACACATATTTCAAAAAAAGTACAAAAAAGTTGTTTGGAAAATTTTCAAATAAATCTTAAAATAAACTAGACAGAATTTGAGAGATGTAGGAAAAAGAATCAATTCATTTGGAGTTATATTTAAAAAGATATAAGCAATCAAAGTTGTGGTCAAAATCGGTTTTTAAATAAAACAGAAAAGAAAACGTTTCTGAAGGAAATACGCTTTTGGTGCAGGGAAAACGTACTGGGGAGTTATACGCATTCACTTAAACACTTGGACCGGTGCGGGGGTCACTGACAGTGGGGCCATGGGGCCCACTGGTCAGATTTGGCCAGTCCATTTCTCCCTCCTCTTCCTCTGTCCGAGCCGATGCGGGGCTCCGGCGACGCTCGCCGGCGAACGGCGGCACCGTTCGAGAAACAGATGTCACCCGTGGGCTCATGGGGCCGAGGCGGTCACTCCGGTGGTCGCTTTGGTCTTTGGGGTGGACGGAGCTGCCGGCGGCGAGCTCCGCAGCGGACGGTGGCCGTCGGGAAGAGTGAGTTTGGGGCTACGGTGGTGCCTGACCGAAATCGTGTAGGGGGATGGACTCACGAGAGGGAGAGGGGGCTCCTGGTGAAGAGAATGGAGTGGGGGAGGCCTTGGTGGCGCCGGAATGGCCGGGGCAGTGGCGGCGGCTGGAGTTGCCTGAGAGGAAGAAGACGACCTCCTCGGGTCGATTGGCTGCCATGGGGGAAACTGGAGAAGTGTACTGAGGTTGCATGCGTGTGGGGATGAGCTCGGGCTTCCTTTTATAGGCGAGGCAAGGCGGTTCCGTGGCGGCCGTGGATAAGTTCACCGGCGAACCGCCTCTCTGTAGCTAGGGCGACGTGGCGGCGACGAGCGCTTGCAGACGAGCGGGGGATAAGCTTGCGTGGCTCCAAGGGGCAGGTTGCGAGCCGGGGTGGCTCGGGCGGCACCGACCATGGCAGGGCACACTGCGGACGCCGGCGTGCTGCCAAGAGGGCTCTGGCGGTGGCGCTGTAGGGCGCCAGGGCGGGCTGGCGTGTTGTGGCGAGAAGGAGAGCGTGTGGCGTGGTTCTGAAGTGTGGGCCAAACCAGGGGCGCGATGCGGCGGCTCGGGTGCGCGGCTGCAGTTGGCGCGCTCTGGGCGCGCCCAGTGCACGCCCACCAACTGCTCGGCGAAATGCCATGGCCTGCTAGGTGGCTTGGTTGGACCTGGGGATCAGCAGGTCTAGTTTAGGGGTATCTGGGATGCTAGTGGACATGCTTGTTGGGTCAGAGGATCAAGTTCATAATACAAAATTACAATCCTGCCAAATCTGTTCATGCCCACAGGGTGTTTAACAAAATGCCAGAGGCATCTAGGCAGTTCTTGGAGTGGTCAAAAACTCCAGATGGTGGTCCCATCAGGAGCATAAGAAGGTGGTGAGGTTAGATTGTGGAAAGCACCAACTTGATAGTGCAAATTTTGCAAAACCTCAATTCTGGACAGGAAGTGAATGGCATTATTCAATGAACCAAAAGTGATCCAATGGGTGCATGATCTTGGACTTAGGGGTTTAGTAGGGAGTACTACAAGTAGGAAAAGGAATCAAGAGCCAAAGAGCAAGCAAAAATATGGTTGATGTACAAACCATCAAGTTGGACCAGAATGAAAAAGAGGTTGATACACTCATATTTTTCAAATAACATCATTGGATTTTTGCATAAAGTTGAATCATAAGCTACTACCAACATCCCATAATTTTGGTGGAGGCTAGAAAGAAATATTTACATGGGTTGTAGTGCAAAATTACCCACTGGACCAGAGAAGAAAATTGGGTGTAGTGCTCAAAATATTTTATGAATAAAAGATATTTTTGTATAGAAGTGATTTAAAAACATCACATGACATCTCCAAATTTTGGTTGGAATTTTAAGTGAATTTATCAAATGGTTGTAGTTCAAACATGGCCATATAATATTGGAAAAACCATTTTTCAAGAAATTAAAGATCAAGCAAATTAATTGTGTAATTAGTTCTAAAAAGAAAAGTTTTTCTTGAGAGGTTAAACAAGTCCAATAACATATTTGAAAAGTTTTCTTTTTGGGGAAAAACTCCATAATAACAAGGGAGAGAATGGTTCAAAAATCAAAAGGGAGCTCAGAAAATAAAAGTTTTAATTTCCTGGCAAAATTTTAATTAATAAAACAAGGTCAAAAATTTTGGGTGTCACAACACTACCACCCTTAAGAAAAATCTCGTCCTTGAAATTTGCTAAAGATTGTTTTTGAAAAAAACAAATACTCCACGGTCACGTGTTTTTGCAAGCAGGGTATGTGTTCGAGCGATTGTGGTTGTGAGTCTGTTGCCGTGGTGCTGTGTGAAATAAAATAATCCACGTCGTGAGAAGATGTACGATGCAGCAGCTCCGGGAAAAGAAATCTTATTCCAGGTCTCTAATTTTCTTGTCAGTACTTGTCGTAAAGCGGGTTGTTTTCGTCAACCACTTAATCCATCTGACTCCGATTATCAGGTTACTTCCCACTCATCCTCTGGCGAGTCATCGGCTACTCAGCTGCCACCGCTCAAAACTGTGCTTGGGTAAGCTTATACTTAATATTTCTGGTGCGTTACTTTGTAAAATACACTGTTTTTGACTTTATTACTCCTTTTCAGGGTCAAGCCTAGGCCGAGCAAGAAGGCTCGCCTGGATAAAGCGGCCGAAGAAGAAACTGCCCCTGAACCGGACAACACCCCAGATCTTGAAGCGGCTATTCGTGAAGACGTGCCCAACGACCCGCCACTGCAAGATGAGGATTTTATTGCTGAAGAAAGGCCTGTTAACGCCTCCGGTCCTGCCGACCAGCCCAGAAGTCCCATCCGGATTGAGAAATCCACCAGCCCATCCAAGACTACTGGTAAACCGACAGCCCCAGTGCAAACCGGTGACGCCCAGGATGATGAAGTTGTTATTACTGGTGTTGACCATACCGAGCCAAGCAATCCTGTCGCTTTGTCCAAACATACTGCCAAGGACGAATTTGCCGCAATGGGCAAGGGCAAGTGGAATGTCGATTTGGCGACTTATGCTGCTCTGAATGCCCAAGATCTTCATTCTGGCTACCTGAACCGGCTGTATACCAGTCGTGATTATGAAGCTGGCCTAGTGGATATGATGAAAGAGAAATTTGAGGTAACTTCCAAATGCCTCTTCCTGCTTGGATATTTTAATCTTGCTGATTCTCCTAGCCCCCAAGGGCCGGTTTGTAATCTTCTTTCAAACCGGGACTTGTGAAATATAAAGCTGAATACTTCGGAATTTGCTGATGTAGCCCCCAAGGGGCGGTTTAACTTAGCGTAGTTAAACCGGGACTTAAGTAAGTAATATTACAGCATCAGAACTTATTTGAGCAAATAGCCATTAGCCCCCAAGTGCCAAGTTGAATACTTGTATTGAGCTTGGGACTTTGTAATCAATTGACAGTTGAAGATCAAATATGCATTAGCCCCCAAGTGCCAAGTGCATAACTTGTTATGTGGTTGGTACTTCAATTCTTGTACCGTTTGTTAAATCATATGATTGTCTGTATTCAGGCTGAGCTGAAGACCAAAGAAAGCCAACTCGCCGATCTTCAAGAAAATTTGAAATCCCAACAAGCTGAAACCTCAAAGGCGAAAGAGGAATTGACCAGCGCTTTAAGCGTCATCGAACGGCTTAAGGAGGGCTTCAAGAAAGAGCGGACGGATTGGGCCACTGAGAAGGCCGCTTTGACCAAGAAAATTGAAACTGCTGAAGCCGCCCTTAAACCGGTGGTAGATGAGCTGACCAGCGTAAAGCGGCAAGTGCATGCCATGACTGCCGCCATCTTTGGTAAGCGTCCTTTAACTTTTGTAATAATTTGGCCTTCCGATGATAGGTCCGGTTTGTGAACTTTTTGTCATGTTGCAGGCACACGCATTGGTCACTTGGGGTCAGATGTTCGGATGAAATTGAAGGCCGCCTACACATTATTCGAACAGCTGTATACTGGAGCGCAGCGGATCATCTCTACTGCATCACATAACAATCCGGCGCCCACTTTAATTCAAGATACTCTTAAGAGGTTGTCAATGCTTCCCGCCCGGGTTGAAGAGCTGAAGAAATCTGCTGCTCGAACCGGTGCCATCAATGCCTTAATCCGGGCAAAAGCATGGGTGCCGGATTTCGATCCTGTTGAGGCAGCTCAGGGCTATCCCAGTTTGAAGGAAGACGGCTCAGAGTTCAATGAAGATGACCTGAGAGCGATAAACCGGGCGGTGCGCCCTCTGGCTTGCCAATTGGTGGAAGAGGCAGACTTGTCGCATTATCAAGATCAATATAACAATCAGAACAAACGAGTGGATGCACCAATTCCTGAAGCGGAGAATCTGATCCCTCCAATCCGTAAGCATACTTACGCTCCTGATATTGAACCATCTTCACTGATCCATGACGAAGCTGTCTTTCAAGCCTTAATGGGAATCGACTGAACCACTGTTGACTTCCAGCCACTGGGTAGGGAGGAAGAAGCTGAAGCAGCGTAGGATGACCCACAACTATCAGACCAGGGCGGTGACCAAGCTTGAACCGGAGACCGGTTTAAATGGCTGCTTTGTTATATTCCGCCAAGATAACAATGATCTTATTTGGGCACCATGTTGCCTTGTAATAGGATAGCCAATACTCTTGCTTTTGAGATGCCTTCGTGCATTAGTGTTGATACTTTTGTTTGAAAGATCAAAACCTTCCATCTATACCTCCTGCAATCACAAAATCTTAAACTGCCCCGGCGGTTGTACCGCCAGCCGGTTTATGACCTTTATATATATATATATGCAAGGAAATTGAGGTATATGATCAAATTTTGTGATACAAAATACCTGCCATCGCTGGGCATGAAGTTGGCTTAGCCAACGTTGAAACAGAGGTTTATAAACCTATACCATCAAAGGAGAAAAACAGCTCCTATGTATACAATGCCGGTTTACTTTGTAAACCGTGCCGGGTTATGATAAACACCCTGTTACTCCATAATGGGATGTTTATTAAAAATGGACCGTGTTCCGTCAATTGTCGGTTTAAAAAACGCAACAAAAATAGAGCAACATTTATTTAAGAAAAATATTGAAGCAAAGGCAATGATAAAACCGTTTGCAAAAAGAGGCTTTATTGAGTCGATCAAATGGTGTTACCATGGTCGGACACGACCAAGCTCCCGATAGGTGTAGCTATGGTTCAAGTCAGCCAGGTCCCCAAATGAAACCGTGGCATTATGCCGATCAAGAAGCGTGGCAATGGTTCGGGTTCGACCAAGCCCCCAAGTGATTCTATGGCCTTAGGCCGATCAAGAGGCGTGACCGGTTCAGACTTGACCATGTCCCCAAGTGATCTGGTGGCTTTCGCCTATCAAAAGGTGTTGCATTGGTTCGGACACGACCAAGCCCCCAAGTGATGTTTATAAAACTTTCAAGGGGTAAACCGGAGGCCGCTTTAAGACAGAACAACTCCGTGTAACCACGCATGATGTAAAAGAACAGATAACCCGCTTTAGCTGAGGATCCGGTTTATTATATTAATCATAATATATACACTGTCATAATATGTACATAAGTAGAGCCGATGGCTCAAGTATAGTAAGGCCGTAGATGAGCTATGTTCCATGGCTTGTTGGTCTCCTCCTCTGATCTACGTGAGTCTTTATGCTCTCGAATATCAATCAGATAGTACGACCTGTTGTGCAGATTCTTGCTGACCACGAAAGGTCCCTCCCAAGGTGGGGATAACTTATGCATATCAGTCTGGTCTTGGATAAGCCGAAGCACCAAATCTCCTTCTTGAAAGATTCTAGTTCTGACTCGGTGACTGTGATAACGACAAAGATCCTGTTGGTAAATCGCCGAGCGGGCGGCTGCTATGTCACGCTCCTCATCCAACAGGTCCAAAGCATCTTGTTGTGCCGTCTTGTTGTCCGCTTCAACATAAGCCGCCACACGAGGTGAGTCATGACGGATATCACTGGGAAGAACCGCCTCCGCTCCGTAGACCATGAAGAACGGTGTGTATCCTGTGGATCTGTTGGGCGTAGTATTAATACTCCATAACACAGATGGTAGCTCTTCTACCCAACTACCCGGAGTCCTCTGCAAAGGAACCATAAGCCAGGGTTTGATGCCTCTCAAGATCTCTTGATTAGCTCTTTCTGCCTGACCGTTGGACTATGGGTGGGCTACTGATGAAACGTCAAGCCGGATGTGCTCACGTTCGCAGAACTCCTTCATGGCCCCCTTGGATAAATTGGTACCATTATCTGTGATGATACTGTGTGGAAAGCCAAACCGGAAAATCACCTTTTTGGTGAACTGAACCGCCGTGGCCGCATCACACTTGCTAACAGGCTCTGCCTCCACCCACTTTGTAAACTTGTCAATCGCCACCAGGATGTGGGTCTTCTTATCCTTGGACCTTTTGAAACGCCCGACCATATCCAGCCCCCAAGTTGCAAATGGCCAAGTGATTGGAATCATCCTCAATTCTTGAGCCGGCACATGAGCGCGTCTTGAAAACTTTTGGCAACCATCACATCGTCTGACCAGATCCTCCGCATCAGCATGAGCAGTTAACCAATAAAAACCGTGGCGGAACGCTTTAGCCACCAAAGATTTTGAACCGGCGTGATGACCACAATCTCCTTCGTGGATCTCACGCAAAATTTCACAGCCTTCCTCAGGAGACACACAGCATTGAAACGCCCCCGACACACTGCAATGATGCAATTCACCATTAACAATAGTCATAGACTTAGATCGCCAGATTATCTGCTGGGCCAAGGTTTCATCCTCTGGTAACTCGCCTCGGTTCATGTACGTAAGATAAGGAAGCGTCCAATCTGGAATGACGTGGAGAGCTGCCACCAATTGAGCCTCCGGATCAGGAATAGCCAAGTCCGCTTCACCAAGGAGCTTGACCGACGGGTTGTGCAGCACATCAAGAAAAACATTAGGCGGGACCGGTTTACGCTGAGAGCCCAACCGACTTAAAGCGTCCGCATCCTCATTCTTCTGACGGTCCACGTGGTCCACCTGATAGCCCATGACGTGACCTACAACAATATCCACCTCACGACGATATGCAGCCATGAGTGGGTCTTTAGAGTCCCAAGTGCTAGACACCTGTTGAGCCACTAGGTACGAGTCACCGAAGCACTTAACCCGGCTTAGATTCATCTCCTTAGCCATCCGGAGACCATGGAGCAAAGCTTCATACTCAGCTGCATTATTAGTACAAGGGAACATTAAGCGGAGAACGTAAAAGATCTTGTCACCTCATGGGGAAGTTAATACGACTCCAGCCCCCGAGCCCTCCAATTGTCGTGATCCGTCAAAATGGATGGTCCAATATGTGTGATCCGGCTTCTCTTCAGGGGCCTGTAGCTCCGTCCAATCATTGATGAAATCAACAAGTGCCTGAGACTTCACCGCCGTCCGAGGCACGTACTTCAACCCGTGCGGCCCAAGCTCTATAGCCCACTTGGCAATCCGGCCAGTCGCTTCCCGGTTCTGGATGATATCGCCCAAGGGGGCAGAACTGACCACTGTGATGGGGTGCCCTTGGAAATACTGCTTCAGCTTCCGGCTTGCCATGAAAACTCCATATACTAGCTTCTGCCAATGCGGATACCTTTGCTTGGACTCAATAAGCACCTCGCTGATATAATAGACCAGACGTTGAACAGGATGCTCCTTGCCTGCCTCCTTCCGCTCCACCACAATAGCCACACTGACCGCCCGAGCATTGGCGGCAACATACAGCAGCAATGGCTCCTTGTCAATGGGAGCGGCGAGCACGGGAGGATTGGCCAATTGCTGCTTTAAGTCCTTAAATGTCTGATCAGCAGCAGAACTCCAGACGAATTGATCCGTCTTCTTCAACATCTGATACAAGGGGATTGCCTTCTCACCAAGGCGGCTGATAAACCGGCTCAACGCGGCAATCCGGCCAGCCAAACACTGAACATCATTGATACACTTCGGTTTAGCCAGGGAGGTGATGGCTGTGATCTTCTCCGGATTAGCCTCAATTCCCCTGTTGGACACCAGAAAACCCAATGACTTGCCTGCCAGTACACCAAAGACACATTTGGCCGGATTGAGCATCATCTTGTACGTCCTCAGGTTATCAAAGGTTTCCTTCAAATCATCAACCAGAGTCTCCTTCTTCCTCGATTTAACCACAATATCATCCACGTAAGCATGTACATTACGGCCAATCTGCTTGTGAAGGCAATTCTGCACACACCGTTGATAAGTCGCCTGGGCACTCTTGAGCCCAAAAGGAATAGATACATAGCAGAAGGCTCCAAAGGGTGTTATGAACGCCATCTTCTCCTGGTCCTTAACTGCCATTTTGATCTGATGATAGCCGGAATATGCATCCAAAAAACTCAAACGCTCACAACCCGCCGTAGCATCAATAATTTGATCAATACGGGGGAGGGCAAAGGGATCTGCTCGACAGGCCTTATTAAGGTCCGTGTAGTCCACACACATACGCCAGGTGCCGTTTTTCTTAAGAACCAGCACCGGGTTAGCAAGCCACTCAGGGTGGAAAACTTCAACAATAAAACCAGCTGCTAAGAGCCTGGCTACCTCTTCTCCAATAGCTTTGCGTCTTTCTTCGTTAAACTGGCGGAGAAACTGCTTCACCGGTTTGTATTTAGGATCCACATTAAGAGTGTGCTCAGCGAGTCGCCTCGGTACACCTGGCATGTTAGAAGGCTTCCATGCAAAAATGTCCCGATTCTCACGGATGAACTCGATGAGCGCGCTTTCCTATTTCGGATCCAAATTGGCACTGATGCTGAACTGCTTAGACGAATCACCAGGCACAAAGTCAACAAGCTTGGTCTCAGCAGCCGATTTGAACTTCAGGGCCGGATCATGCTCCGTAGTGGGCTTCTTCAATGGAGTCATGTCCGCCGGATCAACATTGTCCTTATAGTACTTCAGCTCCTCGGTGGCACAAACCGACTCTGCGTAGGCCGCATCTCCTTCCTCGCACTCCAAAGCGACTTTGTGGCTTCCGTGAACCGTTATTGTCCCCTTGTGACCCGGCATCTTGAGCTGTAAATACACATAACAGGGTTGTGCCATAAACTTGGCGTAGGCCGGTCGCCCAAACAGGGCATGATATGGGCTTTGGATTTTTACCACTTCAAACGTCAGTGTCTCCGATCTGGAATCATGATCATCTCCAAAGGCCACTTCCAGTGCTATCTTACCAACGGGATATGCTGACTTACCAGGTACCACACCATGGAACACCGTATTGGATGGTCTGAGATCTTTATCTGTTAGCCCCATACGACGGAAGGTGTCATAGTATAGGATATTAATGCTTCTCCCTCCATCCATGAGTACCTTGGTGAACTTATAACCCCCCACCTGAGGCGCCACCACCAATGCTAGCTGACCCGGATTGTCAACTCGGGGAGGGTGATCCTCTCTACTCCATATGATTGGCTGCTCGGACCAGCATAGATAACGGGGCACGGACGGTTCAACAGAGTTGACTGCCCGCTTCTGAACCTTCCGGTCTCGCTTGTCCAAGCTAGTGGTGAATACATGATACTGCCCACTATTCAACTACTTTGGGTTGCTCTGGTAACCCGACTGCTGTTGTTGCTGATTGTAACCACCCTGGTCATTTTGATTATTCTGACTGTTATGTCTGCCCGGATTACCATTAAATCCTGAACCAGAATTTACTCCACCGTAACCCGGCCCGGATCCAGAGCCACCGCCGGAGCTATGATCATACCGGAAAGCATTAGAATTCTTGAAATCCTGCATAATGTAGCAATCCTTCCAAAGGTAGTTTGCTGGCACCTCCTTCGTCCCATGCTTCGGACAGGGCTGGTTCAATAGATAATTTAGGTGGTCCGGGTTAGGGTTAGGCGCCCCACTGCGATTCGGCGGTTTACCCTTGCGTCGCTGGCCCTTGTCCTGCGCGATGGTATTAGCCACGAAGTCCATGTTGCCATCCGCTTTACGCTTGCCTCCGCCACCATTACCTGTCGAGTGATGTTGCTGACCTTTGGAGTTGCCGTTCTTCTTTCCCTTCCCTGTCTTGTCATCGTCAGACTCGGGATCCTTGGTAATATCAGAATCAGCATACTTTACCAAAGCGGCCATGAGAGTCCCCATGTCAGTGCAATGACGCTTCATCCGTCCTAACTTCAGCTTTAGGGGCCCAAACCGGCAATTGCCTTCCAAGGTTATAACCGCGGTGTCAGCGTTGATGCGGTCCGATGAATGCAGAACTTGCGAGACCCGGCGCACCCAATGAGTCGTTGATTCTCCTTCCTCCTGGACACAGGCAGCTAGATCCACTATCGACATAAGCTGCTTGCGCGTGTCTTTGAAATTACTGATAAACCGGGCTCGTAACTGGGCCCATGAACTGATAGAATTGGCCGGTAAGCTTTTTAATCAAGTATGGGTCGTTCCTTCAAGCATCATGGTGAAATATTTTGCACACGCCGCATCATCCACATCAAGCATCTCCATGGCCATCTCATAGCTCTCCACCCATATCTCTGGAGGTTGATCCGCCGTATAACTTGGTACCTTGCGCGGGCCCTTGAAATCCTTGGGCAGGCGCACATTGCGTAAAGCGGGGACAAGGCAAGGCACCCCCAAAGAACTAGAGGTAAGTCCAGGCTCGACCGAGGTAGTTGGACGAACCGGCGTAAGTTGCCGAGCCTGATACTGTGCGGCTAACTCGGCCTCCCTGCGCGCTCGGGCCCGGTCCACCACCTCTTGAGCGTTATCAGCGCCACCCGCCGGGTTGTTGCCGCGGGGTGCTCCATGTCGTTCATTGCTTGATACGGCCGGCTCATCCATATGTCTGCTATAGCTCCGGCTTGGACGAGGGGTTGAGTGGATCCGGTCGCGGCTGTATGAATACGCTTCTTGTTGGACCAAAGTTGTCCTGAGAAGCTCCTTGACCCGGCACGTCTCCACCGCCTGTGGCGAATCACCTTCAATTGGAATGGCCTCCAACCGTGCAGCAGCAGCAGCAACAAGATTGTCCATCGGGTTGGAGTAGTGACCCGGGGGTGTTGAAACAGCCTGAGGTACAACAATGTTATGGCGAGGTAGATCTATCAAACGGGGCTGAACCGGCGCGCCCGTCCCAGGTGCTTCCGTCCGGTTTACCACTGGCGGATTACTAGTTCCTGCCCCTGGTGTATTGAAGAGATCTCTGGCTTCGAAGACCGAAGGCAAACGGGATATGTATTCCCTCTTCATGACTTCATGCGACGCGTTCTGATCCAACATGAGCCTATAAGCTTCTGCATCCAAAGCAGCCCGCTCTGCAGCCAACGTGGTATTTTCAGCTGCTAGGTCTGCTTTGGCCTTGGTGATCTGTTCCCTCACTGTTGCAATCTCCGCGTTGTGAGCGTCCTGGTCCGCCAGGTTAGCCTCTGCCATGAGCGCAGCCAACGCATCAAACAGATCTGATAAAACCTGAGCCGGCGGGCGCACAGGGCCTCCTGCCCCGGCAGCCGTTACCGCTGCTGAACCAAAGATCATTACTGCAGCGGTCGAAGAATGAAGCACTGCTTGTGTACCAGCCATGAATATTCCAACCCGGTTGGGCAGATCAGAGGGGTCCGGAATACTGTCTCCATCGGAACAGCCCCCGAGCCGGCCATCTTGCAGCTGATACAAAGATTCAGTTTCTCCGGTTCACGACTCGTCGCCAGAGTAAACGACGGTCTCGCCACCAGATTCTGATCCATACTCATAACTTCCTCCAGGGATGACTCCCATGAAGGCACGTTTCACGGCCGGTTTAACCTGGGCAGGTCGCGCACGCTGAGCCGTCTCGACAAGGTCGGTGCAGGTGTCCAGCTCAGGGCCCGGTTCACCGATCTTGCCAATGAAAACGTGTATGCCACCAAAGGGAACCCGATACCCGTACTCAATCGAGCCGGCCTCGGGGCCCCAGCCTGCATCGTCGATGTAGAGCTTGCCACGACGACTCTTAGTCATCCGTCCCACAGCGTAGCCCTCGAGTCCTTTGAAGCGGCCCTCCAAGAACTTGAAACCATTGTGCGATAGCCCCACGGTGGGCGCCAACTGTCGTGGTTTTGTCACGGCAGATGTCCTAGAGAAAGGACTTAGTCGTGGAGCCATCGCGACGGGTTAGCTTGAAGGGGTTAAAGCGGACACAAGTTCGCGGAGAGTTTTATAATAGTTCGGCCCCTTCGATGAAGGTAAAAGCCTACGTCTAGTTGTGATGGAATTGATGGGGTTTCGATGACTAGGGAGCAAACAAGCTTTGCCTAAGTCTCGAGTTGTTGTTGTCTGTCTTGAACCGCCGTCGGGTCGTCCCCTTATATACACGGGTGACGCCCGTCGGTTCATAGAGTCCCAACGCTGGTTCATACTCGTATCTGGGTTGGTCTCTCATTATTCCTATCTTACAATACAAGTTTATACAAACGCCGGTTTACGGCTATAGATCTTAAACCGACTACAGGCCTTGGGCCTTTATCTTCCTCCTTGGGCTTTAACACCTTTGAACTACTGATGAAGTTAACCCGGCCCAGGTAGGCCAGTTTACGCCCAGTACTAATATCCCCAACACCTAGCGAAGATGGATTTAATCCCGATATTCACTTTATCAAAAGGCTCTAATGGGTTGGTTCTGAATCTTGCAAGCTGGGAATCGGTGAGATGTGTAGGCATCTTTGTTGTACTTATTATTTGAATCTTATTTGTTGGTTCTGAATCTTGCAAGCTGGGAATCAATGAGATGTGTAGGCATCTTTGTTGTACTTATTATTTGGATCTTATTTGTTGGTTCTGAATCTTGCAAGCTGGGAATCAATGAGATGTGTAGGCATCTTTGTTGTACTTATTATTTGGATCTTATTTGTTGGTTCTGAATCTTGCAAGCTGGGAAACACGGCATGATGATGCAGAGGACAACAACCATAACAAACAGTTCAAACTTGGTAGTATTATCTTTGTGAAAGTGCGACAAATGTGCTGATCGTGTGCGTCCTGAGAATAATAATTCTAATTGTTGTGCATGTTGATCCTGTGGCACTGATAGAACGAGTGAATGCATTGCTTGTTTTAAGTATAAATTTCTATTAAAGCTAATTAAATTTAAGTAAAGTGACCACTAACTCCTGTTATTACATTACCAATACAGACCCGCTCGTTAACCGATGTGTGGCCGAGGGTGCATCTTCTGTCGGGCATGCAGCGGACGAGGGAGGGGTAGTAACTGTTGTCGCCTGTACACACTCAGCTTACTGTTGAATCCAGTTCCCCAGGAGCTGAAAAACGAACTGCTGCCGCCGCCTACACACTCGTTCACTCGAAGAGACTCCAATGGCGATCCGAGGGGTGAGCCTGCTGGATATGGACTTCAGCAAGGAGTTCCCCTTTGAGTTCTCCGTTCAGTCCTATGGCTGCACCAACGATGCGGACTCGATGAAGCTCTGCCTCGCCTCAGTCCTATGGCTACACCAGGTTCTGGAGCATTCGCCCGTTTCATCGGCAGCGCCGATTGCACCTTCGTTGTGGTGGAGAGAAGGAATAACGCGACGATTCGGCCATCTGGTGCAACAAGCTTGTCGACATCCAGAAGCAATACAAGATCATCAGCAACGGGAGGAGAAGGACTCCGTGGTTGACCTCGCTGAGACCATTAGCGACCCCTGATACGCCAACATGAAAGAAGACGACCTGAACACGTGGGAGGTACCTCTGAATCTAGCCTACATAACCTACGCGGCCAAGGATGCATACACATGCTACGACATGTACAGGCAGATCTTGGACATGAGGGCGTGTCTGCTTCCCGTAACCGACGAGTGCACGGACAGCCGCAGCATCATGATCAACCGTGCCAGGAAGGTCTAGATGTTGTAGTTTATCTGTTTATAAGCACTTTATCATCTGAGTGTTTCATGCATTAGCCTATGTGTCGTAATTATCTGTTTTGTCCAAAATATTTGTTTTAAGAACCCATTAACCTGATTGCTTTTTTAGTGGCTATTTGCTTATGTATGTAAACTAGTTCACTTGTCCGTAAAAAAAACTAGTTCACTCGGCTGCCGTGCTTTGAATCTCCTTCCTCCCAACATATTCCCCTCCTCAGGTGGACCTGGCAGGTCTCTGAATTTTCTCCCACTTTCTTTTTCGATGTAAACTTAGTTTTCTCCCAGTACTTTCCCCTAGAACCAACTCAACTGTCCCACGTCTAGCCTAAAAAATAATAATACCCCACGTACTATTAACTCATCAAATTAAAATGATATTTTATTTCGTAAGTTGAAATTTCTTACAAAATAATAATAATAATTGTTTATATATAACTTGGCATGTTAACTCCTAGTGATTGCGTACATAAGCTTGCAAAGATTTTACTAACATGCAATCATGTGTTTATGTTTTTATAACATTTCTCCGTCTAGCCCAACATGATATTTTCACCCAGCCCATCAAGTCCGCGGATTTCGAGAAAAATGGAAATGGGATTTAAACGGGTTGCATAGATGCTACATCATTGTTTCACCCAGCCCACCAAATGGACTAAAAAACAAATGGACTGGCTGACATGTGGGCCGGTAGGTCGAAGCCTAAGAAGGCGTTGGATTTACATCCAACGGCCGGCATTCTTCTTCAGTCTCTCGTCTTCTTCCCCCAGCGCTGCCGGAACCGCCTGCTCCAGCCTTCGGCGTCCAGCGGCGTTGTTTTGCGCTCCTTAGTGAAACGCTACCCCGCCGACGGCCAGGCCATCCCTCCACTCCGCACCTCCTGTTATTCTCTACCGAGTGTAGGCCCACCCAGCACCCGAACCAGTCTAGTTTCCCACTCCTCTCCGTCTGCGACTCCACTGCCGCGTCTTCCCCATCTCCGGGTCGTTCCAGTCTGGGGCCTCACCGTCGTCCACCGCCTTGGTGCGCTCGGCGCGGCGTGGTCAACATACGAGAGTCATCGGAAGAGTACTGTACGTGGAGAGCCTGACGGCTGGGACCCATGAGGTCCATGGTCGCACGCAAGGAAAGTTCCTCCTTATTACGCACTGTACGTGCACTGTACGTGGGAAGGGCTTCTGTATTTCGCAAAAAAACGTTCCCCCGCTGGCAGGTCGGACCCACCAGCTATATCTTCGCACGCAAGGAAGTGCCTCCTTATTACGCACCAACAAAATGAATACCCCCTGCTAGCTGGGACCCACCATAGTGGATGGCTGACTTGTGGGCCTAATAAGTTGACGAGGACGGAGGGCTTTCTCAACTTAGTCAATATGAACGATTCTAGCTCCAGTGACCGTACGATGTCCATCCAACGGCCATAGTGCTTCTTCAACCTCTGGTCTTCTTGATCCAGCCGCCCAAAGCAGCGTCGGTCGTGTCGCGTGCTCCTGCCTCTCGTGGCCGGCTGTGATGCCGTGGAGGCCTCACCGCCCCTTACTACTCCCACCGCTGGCCCAGGGTATCCCTCTACTCACCCACACCCCCTGTTATTCTGCGGCAACGGCAGCCTCACGCCGCAGCCGAACCAGTGAACCCTCGTACTCCTCTCCGCATGGGCATCCACTGTCGCATCTTCCCCGGCTCCGCGTCGTCCCCTTCCTAGGCCTCGCCGTCGTCCACCGCCTTGGTGCTCTCGGCGCGGCGTGGTCAATGTGGTCAACGACCGACTTCCATCGGAAGAGTATTGTACGTGGAGAGGCTGACAGCTGGGTCCACGACCACATCCCAGTTTTTTGTCATTTGCCAAGTAAGTCGCTTTGTCAGGCCTATTGGGCTGCAAATCTTTCAAAACAAGGAGAGCTTCATTCGGCTGGCCGAGAAAATGTCCTATCAGTAATGAGAAATGAGTTGTACATTTTTAAAACACATCAAACCGGCAATTAGTTTCAAATATCTTTTTTTCATTTCAAGATTTTAAATCAGTTTGAATGTGAGTCAAAATTTCGGGATTGAAAACAGTTCGGACCGCACCGAAATATGCAAAATTTTGTCACGACCGGTTTTTCCGGGCATTAATTTCCAGAAAATGGCCGTTGCGCTCACCAGCCCCAGGATTACTGTTAGCTGATGAGACACCAACTTGATACAGAAATTCCAAGCAAAAGTACAAAATAAGTAGTACAAGACCATTGTGGCCTATGAGTACAACAAAAGGTTTCTAGTGGTTGAGGGCGGAAGCGTTTTTTGGATCACCACGGTTATGGGACTCCATTTCCCACGGGAACAGCTGACCAGGTTAACTCCTATCTTCGCGAGGCTGCTATCACCGTTGCTCAGGTTCCGAAGCGGTCGTCACAAGTTCCTCCCCAAGCAATCAATCTGGCCAAGACAATAGCCAGGGACAAGCCAGTGAGTACTTTGAATGTACTCGCAAATATTAAGAACACAGGTATAATATAGCCACAAATAATCATGCTTCAAAACATCCTATAATCATTCTGATAACTATGGTGTAAGGTTCATGATGCACGCGAGTATATTAATTAAGTAAGTCATGGGTAAACAGTTAAGTAAAGGGAATAACAAAACATGCCACAGTCGGGCGTCTGGGCGACGCCACATACAGGGCTTTAAAAGAAATGCCACAGTCGGGCGTCTGAGCGACACCACATACAGGGCTTTAAAAGAAATGCCACAGTCGGGCGTCTGAGCGACACCACAGAAAGGGCTTTAAAAGAAATGCCACAGTCGGGCGTCTCTACGACACCACATACAGGGCTTTAAAAGGAATAATCATAGTGAATATCCCGGAGGTAGAACCATCCCAGAGATATTCGATGATAACAATAATATCACGGGTTAGTCAACAATAGTAATAATCATAATCATCACAAGCCACAAGTAGTAATTCCCGTTCTGGTTTAACAGTTTCACCTCCGAAGACCGACACTAAGACCGACACTTGACCCATCCTAGACTGTAATCCTTAACCATGGACACGTCTATTCGAATAGGTTTAATCTCTGCAGAGGGTGTACTCTTTACCCACGAGTAACGGATTCCTTTAGTCCATCGGGACTAATTCCGTCTATGGTCTTTTAATTGAAAACACACCTGACTTGCACACACTAGCTTAACTCACCGGTGTCTGGAATCACCCACGGCACCTGTCAAGCAAACTCTAAGTGGGGAGGCTACAACCTCGACGTAGCATGGGATCACAAAATTTATACCGCGCGCAAACTAGGGGAGCTACCCCCTTCGGCTACAACCGAAACACCCATGCCCCCGGACCAGGTGGCATGCCTACCGGATGCAGCCGGTATCTTCCACCATGGCCTCTTTGTACGGTGTGTGCCATGACAAGGGTTAACAACTTACTGAGCCATACCCTACTTACGGTAGGGACCTGTGGTAGTACGAAACAAGTATGGGGGTTACCGGAACAAGACTCGATCTACGGTCGACTCAGGAGGTAGTAACATTTCCTGCAAGGTTAGCATAACAATGCATATACTTCAACCAACAGATAGAAACACCACACGACATACCCCATCATGCCATACCGGACACGACCGTCTCAACGGAAGACTAGGGACAAGACCGCGTCTACCCAAGACAGAGGCCTACCCGGCATTCCTTTCGGTATGCATGAAAAGTGTATGGCGGTGTTTTCCATCACAAAACATGTCAACTCCATATGCATGAAATCCACTAATATGCACTTATGTATAGGATCACATCCTCACATAAAATGACGCATGCGCGTGCCGGGGTGGTGTTGTTACCGAGTCAAACGACACACACAAAAATTACACCAGGGTTCAGAATGCTTGCCTTTAGGTCATGGAAAAGAAGGGTGCATCCAAAACATCTTGAAATCTTCCAAAATCCTATTTAAAGGAATATGTATGAATTAACACATACAAACAAAACAACACAAAAAGTTGTTTGGAAAAATTTTCAAATAAATCTTAAAATAAAATAGACAGAATTTAAGAGATGTAGGAAAAAGAATCAATTCATTTGGAGTTATATTTAAAGAGTTATGGTCAGTCAAAGTTTAGTCAAATATGTTATTTAAATTAAAATAGAAAAGAAAAACGATTCAATTAAAAACGTACACGTCGAAAGCGTATTCCTGAAATGCGCTTCCACTTATCCAGCGTTGACTGCGCCTGGGTCGCTGACAGTGGGCCCGCCTGGCCCACCAGTCAGGTTTGACCAGTCCACCCCTCCTTCTTCCTCCTTCGTCCGAACGGTGGCGGGGCGACGGCGATCAACGCCGGCGAGCGGCTGCTCCCCGTGAGCTCCAGAGAGTCTGGATGGAACCGCAAGACCGGGGTGGTCCTCACGTTGGTCGACGGGTCAGCGGGGGTGGAGGGAGTCGCCGACGGTGAGCTATGCGGCGGAGGAGGCCTCGGCTGCAAAGTGGTTTTGGGGTTGCGGTGGCTCCCGATCGAAATTGAGTAGGGGGGAAGGTTCACGGGAGGGGGAGGGTGTTCCTGGTGGAGAGAGTAGAGAGGGGGAGGCTCTGGTGGCGCCGCACTGGCCGGGGCAATGGTGGCGACCGAAGTTGACGGAGAGGAAGAAGACGGCCTTTTCCTCTTCAATTGACGGCCAATGGGGCTCTAGGAAGGTGGCTTGTGGTCGTCTCCGTGCGGATATGAGCTCGGGGCTCCTTAAATGGACGGGCCAAGGCGGTTCCACGGCGGCCATGGATAAGCTTCCGGCGAACCGACGTTCTGTAGCAGCAGGGCATCGTGGCGGCGACGAGCGCTAGAGGACATGGCTGCGGATGAGCTCGCGCTGTTCAAGGGGGCAGGTGGCAAGTGTTGGTGGCTTGGGCGGCGCTGGCTTGTGCAGGAGCGGTCGGGCGGCGGTGGCGGCTAGTGGCTGGCCTGCCGGAGACGTGGCGAGCGCTGCGGGGTTGGTGGGTGCAGAAGGGGACATTGCGGGCCGGCTGCGGTCGGTCACGGACTGGATTTGAGTGCGGGGCATGACGCGGCGGCTCGGGCGCTCGCGGGTGCCAAACGCACGCTCTGGGCGCGCCTAGAGCACGCCCGGGACATGCTCGACGAAATGCCAGGGCAGCCTAGGGGTTTCCAAACCACACGAGAGTTAGCAGAACGGGGTTATAGGCTAGGGCAAATCTATGGGACATGCTTGATAGTTCAGTGACTCAGGTTCACAATGCAAACTTGAAATCATACCAAAACTGGCTATGCACTCAGGGTGTTTGACAAAATGCAAAAGGAACCTAGGCAGTTCTTGGAGTGGCCAAATCTCCCAGGGTGGGGTCTCTTTAGAAGAAAGAGGGGGTGGTGAAGTTGGTTTGCAAAAAGAAGAAACTTGCTAGTGCAAGTTTTGCAAAACTACACTTCTGGACAGGGAGTAAATGTCATCATAACATGGATCAAAAGTGTTCCAAAGAGTGCATGCTCCTGGACTTAGGGGTTTAGCAGGGTTGGCTACAAGTAGAAAAAGGAATCATGGGTAAAGGAGCAACTAAAAATGTGGTTGCTGTACAAACCAGCAAGTTGGGCCAGAATGAAGATGAGGTTGATTCACTCAAATTCTCCAAAGAACAACTCTATGTTTTTGCATAAAGTTGAATCATATGCTGCTACTAACATCTCATAATTCTGGTGGAGGCTAGAAAGAAATATTTAAATAGGTTGTAGTGCAAACATGCCCACTGGACTAGAGAAGAAAATTAGGTGTGGAGCTCAATTTATTTCAAGAATAAAAGATATTTTTGCACAAGAGTGATTTAAAAACATCACATGACATCTCCAAATTCTAGTGGGATTTATGAGATAATTTATCACATGGTTGTAGTTCAAAATATGGCCATATAGACAAGGGAAAACATTTTTCAAGAAAATAAAGACCAAGCAATTTAATTATGTAATTAGTTTCTGCTAAAAGAAAAGTTTTTCTTGAGAGTTTAAACAAGTCCAAAAACATATTTGAAAAGTTTTCACTTTGGGGAAAAACTCCATAATAACCAAGTTCAAAAATCAAAAGGGAGCTCAGAAAATAAAAGTTTTAATTCCTGGCAAAATTTTAATTAGTAAAACAAGGTCAAAAAATTTTGGGTGTCACAAATTTCATACTATAATTTTTTAACTGTGGCCACAATATGGGTTGTAATGCTAACAAAAAGAATATGGGCTCCAAAAAAACCTTAAGAATTAGCAAATGGGCTGTAAATTATTAGAAATAACAGTAGGTGGGTTGTATGTTATTTTCCACAGATTTGAGGCATTCCTAAAAAAAGGTTGACGCACAAGCAGTGACTGTTGGATGTCCATCAATGGCTGTCGTGCTTCTTCAATCTCTGCTCTTCCTGCTCTAGCTGCTCAAACAAGCGCCGGCGGGACTGCCTGCTCCCTCCTCCCCGCGGCCGGATGTGTTGCTGCGCAGGCCTCACCACCCCACCGTACTTCCATCGCTGGCCTAGCCATCCCTCTACTCACCCACACCCGTTGTTATTCTCCGGCGACGGCAGACGAACCAGTAAACCCTCATACAGTCGTACTCCCCTCCGCGTGGGAAACAACTGTCGAGTCTTCCCTGCCTCTATGTCGTTCCCTTCCTAGGCCTCGCCATCGTCCACCGCCCTGGTGCTCTCGGCGCGGCCTGGTCAACATGGTCAACGACCGACATGCATCTGAAGTGGACTGTACATGGAGAGGCCGACAGCTGGGTCCATGGCCGCACGCAAGGAAATGCCTCCTTATTACGCACAAAATAATGATTCCTCCACCTGACATGAGGGACCCACCGAAAGGGCCTCTGTATTACGTGAAAAAAACGTTACCGCCACAGACAGCTCGGACCCACCAGCTATATCTTCGCACGCAAGGAAGTGCCTCCTTATTACACACAAAAAAAGTGAATACTCCCCTTGTTAGCTGGGACCCAGTATAGTGGCAGGCTGACTTGTGGGCCTACTAAGTTGACGGGGACAGAGGGCTTTGTCAACTTAGTCAATATGCACAATTCTAGCTCCAGTGACCGTACGATGTCCATCCAACGGCCATAGTGCTTCTTCAACCTCTGGTCTTCTTTCTCCAGCCGCCCAAACCAGCGCTGATTGTGCCTCGTGCTCCTCCCTCCCATGGCCGGCTGCGATGCGGCGGAGGCCTCACCGCCCCCTACTACTCCCACCACTGGCCAGGCCATCCCTCTACTCACCCACACCCCCTGTTATTCTGCGGTGACGGCAGCCTCACACCGCAGCGAACCAGTGAACCCTCCTACTCCTCTACGCATGGGCATCCACTGTCGCGTCTTCCCCGGCTCCCCGTCATACCCTTCCTAGGACTCGTCGTCGTCCACCGCCCTGGTGCTCTCGGCGCGGCGTGGTCAACGTGGTCAAGGAACGGCTTCCATCGGACGTGGACTGTACATGGAGAGGCTAACAGCTGGGTCCACGGCCGCAGCAAGAAAGTGCCTCCTTATTACGTGCAAAATAATTATTCCTCCACCTGATAGCGGGGACCCACTGGACGGGCCACCGTATTTCGTGAAAAAAAATGTTTCCCCCTGACAGCTGGGACCCGCCAGCTACATCTTCGCACGTAAGGAAGTGCCTGACAATCGGGACCCACCTGGTCGAAGCGTACGTAGCGTTGTCATTCTGGTCGCGAACGTGTACGTACATATATACTGGTGGATGTAGAGGTGCGCACGTGTCGAAGTAGAGGCGCGTACGTGTCATAGTAGAGGCGCGCACGTAGCATGTACGTACAGCGGCGAGGGTGCAAGAAAGAAAATACGGCCACGTATGTGTACATATGGGCGGGGTCTCGAACGCCAACTCGCGCATACGTACGGCGAGGGCTCGTGTACATGGCTGGGTCGGAACGGAGAAACAGCGTCGTCGTCGTGTTCATGGGGAGGCAACAAAATGCGTCGTGTTCATGGGGAGGCAATGGAATGTGTCGTGTTCATCGGGAGGGCTTGGACGGAATAGGCGATGGAAACGAGGCCTGGCGTACCGCATAATGGAGGAAAGGGCCTTGTGTTTGACCGGCCACGTTTGAAATGGGATCCTGTTCATCGGGAGGGGTCTGGCGTACCGCAAAACGGAGGAAACGGACCTCCTATGGTCGAAACGGGAGTCCTGTTGATCGGGAGGGGTGTGGCGTACCGCAAAACGGACGAAACGGACTTGTGTTGGAGCGCTACGGTCGAAACGGGGGTCCTGTTCATCGGGAGGGGTGTGGCGTACCACAAAACAGGACTCCACAGGATACTGTTCATCTCCACCGTCGACCTCCTCCAGCCTCCACGGGCTCCTGTTCATCCAGCCTCCACCGCGCGCTACTCCACCGGCTAGTGTTCAACCACCCCTCCACCATCTACTGTTCATCCAGCCCTCCACACCACGGGGTCCTGTTCAACCACCCCTCCACGGGCAACCCTCCACCGTCTACTATTCATCCAGCCCTCCACACCACGGGGTCCTGTTCAACCACCCCTCCACAGGCACCTGAGGGAGTCCTGGATTAGGGGGTGTCCGGGTAGCCGGACTATACCATCAGCCGGACTCCTGGACTATGAAGATACAAGAATGAAGACTTCGTCCCGTGTCCGGAAGGGACTTTCCTTGGCGTGGAAGGCAAGCTTGGCGATGCGGATATTTAGATCTCCTACCATTGTAACCGACTTTGTGTAACCCTAACCTTCTCCGGTGCCTATATAAACCGGAGGGTTTTAGTCCGTAGGACAACATACAACAATCATACCATAGGCCAGCTTCTAGGGTTTAGCCTCCTTGATCTCGTGGTAGATCTACTCTTGTACTGCCCATATCATCAATATTAATCAACCAGGATGTAGGGTTTTACCTCCATCAAGAGGGCCCGAACATGGGTAAAACATTGTGTCCCTTGTCTCTTATTACCATCCGCCTAGACGCACAGTTCGGGATCCCCTACCCGAGATCCACCGGTTTTGACACCGACATTGGTGCTTTCATTGAGAGTTCCTCTGTGTCGTCGCTTTTAGGCCCGATGGCTCCTCCGATCATCAATAACGATGCAGTCCAGGGTGAGACTTTTCTCCCCGGACAGATCTTCGTCTTCGGCAGCTTCGCACTGCGGGCCAATTCGCTTGGCCATCTAGAGCAGATCGAAGCTACGCCCCTGGCCATCAGGTCAGGTTTGGAAGTTTAAACTACACGGCTGACGTCTGCGGGGACATGATCTTCGACGGATTCGAGTCACAGTTGAGCGTACCGCACTGTCACGATGGGCATGATCTAGCTCTGCCGTCGAACAGTGCCCTGGGGGGCCGCACACGCATAGGTTCCGACCCTTAATTCGGAGCCTACTGCGCCGATCGAGGATGAGTGGTTGGACGCCGCCTCGGGGGCTACAATCTCTACGGCGATTGAGCCGAACACCAGCTTTGTCCTCTGCGAAGCCCGCGACTCCAAAGCGCCGGACTCCACCCCCGACTCCGAGCCCTCCGCGCCCCTGCCAATCGAATCCAATTGGGCGCCGATCATGGAGTTCACCGCCGCGGACATCTTTCAGCACTCGCCCTTTGGCGATATTCTGAAGTCACTAAAGTCTCTCTCTTTGTCAAGAGAACCCTGGCCGGACTACGGTCAGCAAGGTTGGGATACGGACGATGAAGAAATTCAAAGCCCACCCACCACCCATTTGGTAGCCACTGTCGATAATTTAAACGACGTGCTCAATTTCGACTCCGAAGACATCGACAGTATGGACGGCGATGCAGGAGATGCACACGAACCAACGCCTATAGTGCATTGGACAGCCACCTCATCTCATGATGTGTACATGGTGGATAAACCTAAAGAAAGCGACAACGAGGAACACGGGGACGCAACGAGGGATCGATCTCTCGAAAAGCAATCAAAGCGGCGTAAACGCCGCTCCAAGCCCCTCCTCAATAAAAACAACATCCATACAGACCCAGCCATAGAGCAGGATGAGCCGGCGGACGACGAGCATGCCTTAGAGCAACCGTCCGAATAGGGCAACTCGGATAAATAAACCGAACAACCCGTCCCTGATACGTCCATTTTGCGTCATGCTTTTATGTTAATATTTATTGCATTATGGGCTGTTATTTCACGTTATGTCACAATACTTATGGCTATTCTCTCTTATTTTACAAGGTTTACCATGAAGAGGGGGAATGCCGGCAGCTGGAATTCAAGCTAGAAAAGGAGCAAATATTGGAGACCTATTCTGCGCAACTCCAAAATTCCTGAAACTCCACGGAATATCTTAAAATAAATAAAGAAAAATCGTCGCCAAAGATGAAGGCCAGTGGTCCCACACCCTGCTCACGAGGGTGGGGGCGCGCCCCTCCCCCCTGGGTGCGCCCCCTACCTCGTGGGCCCCCTGGTGGCTCTCCAACGCCCATCTTCTCCTATATGAAGTCTTTCGATGAGAAAAAAAATCATAAGCAACCTTTCGGGACGAGACTCCGCCGCCACGAGGCGGAACCTTGGCGGAACCAATCTAGGGCTCCGGCAGAGCTGTTCTGCCGGGGACACTTCCCTCCGGGAGGGGGAAATCATCACCATCGTCATCACCAACGCTCCTCTCATCGGGAGAGGTCAATCTCCATCAACATCTTCACCAGCACCATCTCATCTCCAAACCCTAGTTCATCTCTTGTATCCAATTCTTGTCTCTAAGTCCGGGATTGGTGCTAGTAGGTTGCTAGTAGTGTTGATTACTCCTTGTAGTTGATGCTTGTTGGTTTACTTGGTGTAAGATCATATGTTCAGATCCTTTATGCATACTATTACCCCTCTGATTATGAACATGAATATGCTTTGTGAGTAGTTACGTTTGTTCCTGAGGACACGGGAGAAGTCTTGCTATTAGTAGTCATGTGAATTTGGTATTCGTTCGATATTTTGATGAGATGTATGTTGTCTAACCTCTAGTGGTGTTATGTGAACGTCGACTACATAACACTTCACCATTATTTGGGCCTATAGGAAGGCATTGGGAAGTAATAAGTAGATGATGGGTTGCTAGAGTGACAGAAGCTTAAACCCTAGTTTATGCGTTGCTTCGTAAGGGGCTGATTTGGATCCATATGTTTCATGCTATGGTTAGGTTTACCTTAATACTTTTATTGTAGTTGCGGATTCTTGCAATAGAGGTTAATCATAAGTGGGATGCTTGTTCAAGTAACACCAGCACCCAAGCACCGGTCCACCCACATATCAAATTATCAAAGTACCGAACGCGAATCATATGAGCGTGATGAAAACTAGCTTGACGATATTCCCATGTGTCCTCGGGAGCTCTTTTCCTTATATAAGAATTTGTCCGGCTTGTCCTTTGCTACAAACAGGATTGGGCCACCTTGCTGCACCTTATTTACTTTTGTTACTTGTTGCTCGTTACAATTTACCTTATCACAAAACTATCTGTTACCACTTAGTTTAGTACTTGCACAGAATGCCTTGCTGAAAACCGCTTATAATTTCCTTCTGCTCCTCGTTGGGTTCGACACTCTTACTTATCGAAAGGACTATGATAGATCCCCTATACTTGTGGGTCACCAAGACTCTTTCCTGGCACCGTTGCCGGGGAGTGTAGCGTCTTTGGTAGGTGGAATTTGGTAAGGAAAATTTTATATAGTGTGCTGAAATTTTCTGTCACTTGTTACTATGGAAACTGAATCTCTGAGGGGCTTGTTCGGGGTATCTTCACCCCGTCCAGTAGAGCAAAGTGTTGCTCCTCAACCTACTGAACCTATTGAAAATGAAACTCCTTTTGCATTTCCTTCAGGTATTATGGAAAAACTGCTGGCTAATACTTTTACAGGAGATGGGACAAAGCATCCCGACGAGCATCTACGCTATTTGGATGATATTTGTGGATTATTTAAGCTTGCAGGTATACCCTATGATGTTGTTAAGAAGAAGGCTTTCCCTTTATCTTTGGAGGGAGACGCATCGACATGGTATAGGCTATGTGATGATACGAGATCATGGAACTATAAAAGAATGAAATTGGAATTTCATCAAAAGTATTACCCTATGCATCTTGCTCATCGTGATCGCAATTATATATATAATTTTTGGCCTCGCGAAGGAGAAAGCATCGCTCAAGCTTGGGGTAGGCTTAAATCAATGTTATATTCATGCCCCAATCATGAGCTCTCAAAATTGACAATTCTCCAGAATTTTTATGCTCGGCTTTCTGATAACAATCGCACCATGCTCGATACTTCTTGTGTTGGCTCTTTTATGATGAAGACTATTGAATTCAGATGGAATTTATTGGATAGAATTAAACGCAACTCTGAAGATTGGGACCTCGACGAAGGTAAGGAGTCAGGTATGACACCTAAGTTTGATTGTGTTAAATCTTTTATGGATACCGATATTTTCCGTAAGTTTAGCACTAAATATGGACTTGACTCTGAGATAGTAGCTTCTTTCTGTGAATCTTTTGCTACTTATGTTGATCTCCCCAAGGAGAAGTGGTTTAAATATCATCCTCCCATATAAGTAAAAGTAGTTGCACCTATTAAAGTTGAAGAAAAGACCATCACTTATAATGATCCTATTGTTCCCACCTCTTATGTTGAGAAACCACCTTTCCCTGCTAGAGTAAAGGATCATGCTAAAGCTTCAACTATTGTTCGTAAAAGCAATACTAGAACTTATACACCTCCTGAGCAAGTCAAAGTAGAACCTAATATTGCTATTGTTAAAGATCTCTTGTCTGATAATATTGATGGGCATGTCATTGAATTCTCTGGTGAAACTGCTAGAATTGCTAAACCCTGTGATAGAGATAAACATAGACCTGTGGTAGGCGTGCCTGTTATTTCTGTTAAAATAGGAGATCATTGTTATCATGGCTTATGTGATATGGGTGCTAGTGCTAGTGTTATACCCATTGACTTATATAAAGAAATTATGCATGATATCGCACCTGCTGAGTTAGAAGATATTGATGTTACAATTAAACTTGCCAATAGAGATACTATATCTGCAATGGGAATTGTTAGAGATGTTGAAGTCTTGTGTGGGAAAACCAAATATCCCGCTGACTTTCTTGTTCTTGGTTCTCCACAAGATAGCTTTTGTCCCATTATTTTTGGTAGACCCTTCTTGAATACTGTTAATGCTATGATAGACTGCAAAAAGAATGTTGTTACTGTTGGCTTGGATGATATGGTTCATGAGTTTAATTTCTCTAAATTCAGTAAACAACATCGTGAGGAAGAATTGCCTAGTAAGGATGAAATTATTGGTCTTGCTTCTATTGCTGTACCTCCTAGTGATCCTTTAGAACACTATTTGCTAGACCATGAAAATGATATGTTTATGAATGAAAGAAAGGAAATAGATGAAATATTCTTTAAACAGGAACCTATTCTGAAACACAATTTGCCTGTTGAAATCCTAGGGGATCCTCCTCCACCCAAGGGTGATCCCGGTTTTGAGCTTAAACCGTTGCCTGATAATCTTAAGTATGCTTATCTTGATGAAAAGAAAATATATCCTGTTATTATTAGTGCTAACCTTTCAGAGCATGAAGAAGAAAGATTATTGAAAACTTTGAAGAAGCACCGTGCCGCTATTGGATATACTCTTGATGATCTTAAGGGCATTAGTCCCACTCTATGTCAGCATAAAATAAATTTGGAAGCGGATGCTAAACCAGTATGTGATCCTCAACGACGTTTGAATCCTAAAATGAAAGAAGTGGTAAGGAAGGAAATACTCAAGCTTCTGGAGGCAGGTATAATTTATCCCATTGCTGATAGCCAGTGGGTAAGTCCTGTCCATTGTGTCCCTAAGAAGGGAGGTATTACTGTTGTCCCTAATGATAAAGATGAATTGATTCCTCAAAGAATTATTACAGGTTATAGGATGGTAATTGATTTCCGCAAATTAAATAAAGCCACTAAGAAAGATCATTACCCCTTACCTTTTATTGATCAAATGGTAGAAAGATTATGCAAACATACACATTATTGCTTTCTAGATGGTTATTCTGGTTTCTCTCAAATACCTGTGTCGGCTAAAGATCAATCAAAGACTACTTTTACATGCCCTTTTGGTACTTTTTCTTATAGACGTATGCCTTTTGGTTTATGTAATGCACCTGCTACCTTTCAAAGATGCATGATGGCTATATTCTCTGATTTTTGTGAAAAGATTTGTGAGGTTTTCATGGACGACTTTTCCGTCTATGGTTCCTCTTTTGATGATTGCTTGAGCAATCTTGATCGAGTTTTGCAGAGATGTGAAGAAACTAATCTTGTCTTGAATTGGGAAAAGTGCCACTTTATGGTTAATGAAGGTATTGTCTTGGGGCACAAAGTTTCTGAAAGAGGTATTGAAGTTGATAAAGCCAAGGTTGACGCTATTAAAAAGATGCCATGTCCCAAGGACATCAAAGGTATAAGAAGTTTCCTTGGTAACGCCGGATTTTATAGGAGGTTCATTAACGACTTCTCAAAAATTTCTCGGCCTCTGACTAATTTATTACAAAAAGATGTACCATTTGTCTTTGATGATGATTGTGTAGAAGCATTTGAAATACTTAAGAAAGCATTAGTCTCTGCACCTATTGTTCAGCCACCTAATTGGAATTTACCCTTTGAAATTATGTGTGATGCTAGTGATTATGCTGTAGGTGCTGTTCTAGGGCAAAGAGTTGATAAGAAATTAAATGTTATCCATTATGCTAGTAAGACTCTAGACAATGCTCAAAGAAATTATGGTACTACCGAAAAGGAACTTTTAGCAGTTGTGTTTGCTTGTGATAAATTCAGACCCTATATTGTTGATTCTAAAGTAACTATTCACACTGATCATGCTGCTATTAAATATCTTATGGAAAAGAAAGATGCTAAACCTAGAATTATTAGATGGGTTCTCTTGCTGCAAGAATTTGATTTGCATATTGTTGATAGAAAAGGAGCTGAGAACCAGTTGCAGACAACTTATCTAGGTTAGAGAATGTTCTTGATGACCCACTACCTATTGATGATAGCTTTCCTGATGAACAATTAAATGTCATAAGCACTTCTCGTAGCACTCCATGGTATGCTGATTATGCTAATTATATTGTTGCTAAATTTATACCACCTAGCTTCACATACCAACAAAAGAAAAAGTTCTTTTATGATTAGAGACATTACTTTTGGGATGACCCACATCTTTATAAAGAAGGAGTAGATGGTGTTATTAGACGTTGTGTACCTGAGCATGAACAGGAACATATCCTACGCAAGTGTCACTCCGAAGCTTATGGAGGACACCACGCCGGAGATAGAACTACACATAAGGTATTGCAATATGGTTTTTATTGGCCTACTCTCTTCAAGGATGCCCGTAAGTTTGTTTTATCTTGTGATGAATGTCAAAGAATTGGTAATATTAGTAGATGTCAAGAAATGCCTATGAATTATTCACTTGTTATTGAACCATTTGATGTTTGGGGCTTTGATTATATGGGACCTTTTCCTGCCTCCAATGGATACACTCATATTTTAGTTGCTGTTGATTACGTTACTAAGTGGGTAGAAGCTATTCCAACTAGTAGTGTTGATCATAACACTTCTATTAAAATGCTTAAGGAAGTTATTTTTCCGAGGTTTGGAGTCCCTAGATATTTAATGACTGGTGGTGGTTCACACTTTATTCATGGTGCTTTTCGTAAAATGCTTGCCAAATATGATGTTAATCATAGAATTGCATCTCCGTATCACCCACAGTCTAGTGGTCAAGTAGAATTGAGTAATAGAGAGCTCAAATTAATTTTGCAAAAGACTGTTAATAGGTCTAGAAAGAATTGGTCCAAGAAACTTGATGATGCATTATGGGCATATAGAACTGCATATAAGAATCCTATGGGTATGTCTCCGTATAAAATGGTTTATGGAAAAGCATGTCACTTACCTCTCGAACTAGAACATAAGGCATATTGGGCTATTAAAGAGCTTAACTATGATTTCAAACTTGCCGGTGAGAAGAGGTTATTTGATATTAGCTCACTTGATGAATGGAGAACCCAAGCCTATGAAAATGCCAAGTTGTTTAAAGAAAAAGTTAAAAGATGGCATGGCAAAAGGATACAAAAGCGTGAGTTTAATGTAGGCGATTATGTATTGCTATACAACTCTCGTTTAAGTTTTTTTGCAGGAAAACTTCTCTCTAAATGGGAAGGTCCCTACGTTATCGAGGAGGTCTATCGTTCCGGTGCCATAAAAATCAACAATTTCGAAGGCACAAATCCGAAGGTGGTAAAGGGTCAAAGAATCAAGCACTATATCTCAGGTAATCATATAAATGTTGAAACCAATGTTATTGAAACCGTAACCCTGGAGGAATACATAAGGGACACTTTCCAGAATGTTTCAGACTCCGAAAAGGAATAGGTATGTGGTACGGTAAGTAAACCGACTCCAAAACAATTTTTAAGGCAATATTTATCCGTTTTGGAATATTTAGAAAAATAGAAAAATAGGTAGCAGACCAGGGAGGACACGAGCCCTCCACGAGGGTGGAGGGCGCGCCCTACCCCCTGGGCGCGCCCCCCTACCTCGTGAGCACCTCGTGTGCCCTCCGGACTCCATTTTCCTGCACGATACGTATTTTGGTCGGTAAAAATTCATTATATATTCTCCCGAAGGTTTTGACCCCCGTATCATGCAAATATCCCCTGTTTTCGTTTCGAGCTGTTTCCGTTGCAGATTTGGGAATTCCGGAGACTCGATCATCCTTCTATGATGGTGAGCCTATGCCATGGAAGGGGACGACAAGCTTGCGTCATCAACAACACCTCCACCTCCAACAACAAAGAAGGAGACCTCATCACATGGGTATGGGCACTCCCCTTGGCAACTGCCAAGCTTGGGGGAGGTGCCCCGGTATCATATCACCATCACAACTCCTATCTTTACCGTTTTTCTTAGTTCGATCCTATTAGTAGTATCTTGATTTAGTAGAATAAAGTCACGGCATGATCTAGTTTTGAAGTTTGCTTTATGATCCCCCTATGCAATCTAGTCCATGAGCTATATATAATAAAGATTAGTGTTGAGTCAAGGGCTTGATTATTTTGCCATGATCTTGAGTGAATAAAAGAAAGAATAAAAAGAAACAAAGAGTTCATATTGATCTTATTGAGAGTAACGACTTCACATAGAAAGAGTATGATGATTAAAAAGTTGTTAGGAGTTGGCAAATATAGCTTTAGTCATCGTGGCAATTAATAGGAAGTAATAAGGAGAGAGAGGTTTCACATATAGATATACTATCATTGACATCTTTCATAATTGGGAGCACTCATTAAGTATGACATGCTAAAGAGTTTATGTTGGACAAGGAAGACAACGTAATGGGTTATGTTTTCTTGCATCTCAATTAAAGTATATTGTCATGGATCATTCAAACATGTTTAGCTTGCCTTTCCCCCTCATGCTAGCCAAATTCTTAGCACCAAGTAGAGATACTACTTGTGCTTCCAAATACCCTTAAACCAGTTTAGCCATGAGAGTCCACCATATCTACCTATGGATTGAGTAAGATCCTTCAAGTAAGTTGTCATCGGTGCAAGCAATAAAAATTGCTCTTTAAATATGCATGACTTATTAGTGCAGAGAAATAAGCTTTGTACGAACTTGTTGTGGACGCAATAAAAGTGACGGACTGGATAATAAAGGTTCACATACAAGGGGCAGTATAAAGTGACGTTCTTTTGCATTAAGATTTTGTGCATCCAACCATAAAAGTGCGTGGCAACCTCTGCTTCCCTCTGCGAAGGGCCTATCTTTTATTATTATCCTCTATCTTATGCAAGAGTCAAGGTAATCTTCACCTTTCCCTTTTTCATTTTATCCTTTGGCAAGCACTTCATGGTGGGGTGATCCTGATATATATATCCAATTGGATGTACGTTAGCATGAACTATTATTGTTGACATCACCCAAAGGTGAATAAGTTTGGAGGCAGCATTATAAGCCCTAATCTTTCTCTGTGTCTGATTGAAACTTCATAACCACAAGTATTACGTGAGTGTTAGAAATTATGAAGGACTAAGTGATAGTTGAGTATGTGGACTTGCTTTTAAGCTCTGACATAGACTCCTTCCGATGTTATGATAAATTGCAATTACTTCAATGACTGAGGTTATAATTTGTTAGCGCCTAATAAGGTTTCTGATTCATACTTTTGCATTGTGAAAAGATCATCACTTGAACATAAGTAATCATATGAAAAATCTATATATGTTGCTGTTATGAAACAATCATGATGCCTTCATGTCTGTATTTTATTTTTATCGACGCCTCTACCTCTAAACATGAGGACATATTTATTGTTATCGGCTTTTCGCTTGAGGACAAGCGAGGTCTAAGATTGGGGGAGTTGATACGTCCACTTTGCGTCATGCTTTTATGTTAATATTTATTGCATTATGGGCTGTTATTTCACGTTATGTCACAATACTTATGGCTATTCTCTCTTATTTTATAAGGTTTACCATGAAGAGGGGGAATGCCGGCAGCTGGAATTCCGGCTGGAAAAGGAGCAAATATTGGAGACCTATTCTGCGCAACTCCAAAAGTCCTGAAACTCCACGGAATATCTTAAAATAAATAAATAAAAATCGTCGCCAAAGATGAAGGCCAGGGGGCGCACACCCTGCTCATGAGGGTGGGGGCACGCCCCTCCCCCCTGGGCGCGCCCCCCTACCTCGTGGGCCCCCTGGTGGCTCTCCGATGCCCATCTTCTCCTATATGAAGTCTTTCGATGAGAAAAAAATCATAAGCAACCTTTCGGGACGAGACTTCGCCGCCACGAGGCGGAACCTTGGCGGAACCAATCTAGGGCTCCGGCAGAGCTGTTCTGCCGGGGACCGCACTGAAATATGCAAAATTTCGTACTATAATTTTTTAACTGTGGCCACAATATGGGCTGTAATGCTAACAAAAAGAATATGGGCTCCAAAAAAAACCTTAAGAATTAGCAAATGGGCTGTAAATTATTAGAAATAACAACAGGTGGGTTGTATGTTGTTTTCCACAGATTTGAGGCTTTCCTAAAAAAAGGTTGACGCACAAGCAGTTACTGTTGGATGTCCATCAACGGCCGTCGTGCTTCCTCAATCTCTGCTCTTCCTGCTCCAGCTGCTCAAACAAGCGCCGGCGGGACTGCCTGCTCCCTCCTCCCCGCCGTCGGATGTGCTGCCGCGCAGGCCTCACCACCCCACCGTACTTCCATCGCTGGCCTAGCCATCCCTCTACTCACCCACACCTGTTGTTATTCTCCGGCGACGGCAGACGAACCAGTAAACCCTCGTACAGTCATACTCCCCTCCGCGTGGGAAACAACTGCCGAGTCTTCCCTGCCTCCATGTCGTTCCCTTCCTAGGCCACGCCATCGTCCACCGCCATGGTGCTCTCGGCGCGGCCTGGTCAACGTGGTCAACGACCGACATGCATCTGAAGTGGACTGTACATGGAGAGGCCGACAGCTGGGTCCACGGCCGCACGCAAGGAAATGCCTCCTTATTACGCGAAAAATAATGATTCCTCCACCTGACATGAGGGACCCACCGAAAGGGCCTCTGTATTACGTGAAAAAACGTTACCGCCACTGACAGCTCAGACCCACCAGCTATATCTTCGCACGCAAGGAAGTGCCTCCTTATTACGCACAAAAAAAGTGAATACTACCCCTGTTAGTTGGGACCCAGTATAGTGGCAGGCTGACTTGTGGGCCTACTAAGTTGACGGGGACGGAGGGCTTTGTCAACTTAGTCAATATGCACAATTCTAGCTCCAGTGACCGTACGATGTCCATCCAACGGCCGTAGTGCTTCTTCAACCTCTGGTGTTCTTTCTCCAGCCGCCCAAACCAGCGCCGATTGTGCCTCGTGCTCCTCCCTCCCGTGGCCGGATGCGATGCGGCGGAGGCCTCTCCACCCCCTACTACTCCCACCGCTGGCCAAGCCAGCCCTCTACTCACCCACACCCCCTGTTATTCTGCGGCGACGGCAGCCTCACACCGCAGCGAACCAGTGAACCCTCGTACTCCTCTATGCGTGGGCATCCACTGCCGCGTCTTCCCCGGCTCAGCATCGTCCCCTTCCAAGGACTCGCCGTCGTCCACCGCCCTGGTGCTCTCGGCGCGGCGTGGTCAACGTGGTCAAGGAACGGCTTCCATCGGACGTGGACTGTACGTGGAGAGGCTAACAGCTGGGTCCACGGCCGCAGCAAGAAAGTGCCTCGTTATTATGTGCAAAATAATTATTCATCCACCTGACAGCGGGGACCCACTGGATGGGCCACCATATTTCACGAAAAAAAACGTTCCCCTGACTGCTGGGACCCGCCAGCTACATCTTCGCACACAAGGAAGTGCCTGACAGTCGGGACCCACCTGGTCGAAGCGTACGTAGCGTTGTCATTCTGGTCGCGAACATGTACGTACATATATACTGGTGGATGTAGAGGCGCGCACGTGTCGAAGTAGAGGCGCGTATGTGTCATATTAGAGGCGCGCACGTAGCATGTACGTACAGCGGCGAGGGTGCAAGAAAGAAAATACAGCCACGTATGTGTACATATGGGCAGGGTCTCGAACGCCAACTCACGCATACGTACGGCGAGGGCTCGTGTACATGGCTGGGTCGGAACGGAGAAACAGCGTCGTCGTCGTGTTCATGGGGAGGCAACGAAATGCGTCGTGTTCATGGGGAGGCAACGGAATGCGTCATGTTCATCGGGAGGGCTTGGACGGAATAGGCGATGGAAACGAGGCCTGGCGTAGCGCATAATGGAGGAAACGGCCTTGTGTTCGACCGGCCACATTCGAAACGGGATCCTGTTCATCGGGAGGGGTCTGGCGTACCGCAAAACGAGGGAAACGGACCTCCTATGGTCGAAACGGGGGTCCTGTTGATCAGGAGGGGTGTGGCATACCGCAAAACGGACGAAACGGACTTGTGTTGGAGCGCTACGGTCGAAACGGGGGTCCTGTTCAACGGGAGGGGTGTGGCGTACCGCAAAACGGGACTCCACAGGATACTGTTCATCTCCACCGTCGACCTCCTCCAGCCTCCACGGGCTCCTGTTCATCCAGCCTCCACGGGCTCCTATTCATCCAGCCTCCACCGCGCGCTACTCCACCGGCTACTGTTCAACCACCCCTCCACCATCTACTGTTCATCCAGCCCTCCACACCACGGGGTCCTGTTCAACCACCCCTGCACGGGCAACCCTCCACCGTCTACTATTCATCCAGCCCTCCACACCACGGGGTCCTGTTCAACCACCCCTCCACGGGGACCTGAGGGAGTCCTGGATTAGGGGGTGTCCGGGTAGCTGGACTATACCATCAGCCGGACTCCTGGACTATGAAGATACAAGATTGAAGACTTCGTCTCGTGTCCTGAAGGGACTTTCCTTGGCGTGGAAGGCAAGCTTGGTGATGCGGATATTTAGATCTCCTACCATTGTAACCGACTTTGTGTAACCCTAACCCTCTCTGGTGCCTATATAAACCGGAGGGTTTTAGTCCGTAGGACAGCATACAACAATCATACCATAGGCTAGCTTCTAGGGTTTAGCCTCCTTGATCTCGTGGTAGATCTACTCTTGTACTACCCATATCATCAATACTAATCAAGCAGGACGTAGGGTTTTACCTCCATGAAGAGGGACCGAACCTGGGTAAAACATTGTGTCCCTTGTCTCCTGTTACCATCCGCCTAGACACACAGTTCGGGACCCCCTACCCGAGATCCGCCGGTTTTGACACCGACATTGGTGCTTTCATTAAGAGTTCCTCTGTGTCGTCGCTTTTAGGCCCGATGGCTCCTTCGATCATCAATAACGATATAGTCCAGGGTGAGACTTTTCTCCCCGGACAGATCTTCGTCTTCGGTGGCTTCGCACTGCGGGCCAATTCGCTTGGCCATCTGGAGCAGATCGAAAGCTACGCCCCTGGCCATCAGGTCAGGTTTGGAAGTTTGAACTACACGGCTGACGTCCGCGGGGACTTGATCTTCGACGGATTCGAGCCACAGTCGAGCGTGCCGCACTGTCACGATGGGCATGATCTAGCTCTGTCACCGAACAGTGCCCTGGGGGCTGCACACGCATCGGTTTCGACCCTTAATTCGGAGCCTACTGCGTCGATCGAGGATGAGTGGTTGGACGCCGCCTCGGGGGCTGCAATCTCTACGGTGATTGAGCCAAACACCAGCTTTGTCCTCTGCGAAGCCCGCGACTCCAAAGCGCCGGACTCCACCCCGGACTCCGAGCCCTCTGCGCCCCTGCTAATCGAATCCGATTGGGCGCCGATCATGGAGTTCACCGCCGCGGACATCTTTCAGCACTCGCCCTTTGGCGATATTCTGAAGTCACTAAAGTCTCTCTCTTTATCAAGAGAGCCCTGGCCGGACTATGGTCAGCAAGGTTGGGATACGGACGATGAAGAAATTCAAAGCCCACCCACCACCCATTTGGTAGCCACTGTCGATAATTTAAACGACGTGCTCAATTTCGACTCCGAAGACATCGACGGTATGGACGACGATGCAGGAGACGCACACGAACCAACGCCTATAGGGCATTGGACAGCCACCTCATCTCATGATGTGTACATGGTGGATACACCTAAAGAAAGCGACAACGAGGAACACGGGGACGCAACGAGGGATCGATCTCTCGAAAAGCAATCAAAGCGGCGTAAACGCCGCTCCAAGCCCCGCCTCGATAAAAACAACAGCCATACAGACCCAGCCATAGAGCAGGATGAGCTGGCGGACGACGAGCACGCCTAAGAGCAACCGTCCGAACAGGGCAACTCGGATAAATAAACCGAACAACCCGTCCTTGATACGTCCATTTTGCGTCATGCTTTTATGTTAATATTTATTGCATTATGGGTTGTTATTTCATGTTATGTCACAATACTTATGGCTATTCTCTCTTATTTTACAAGGTTTGCCATGAAGAGGGGGAATGCCGGCAGCTGGAATTCCGGCTGGAAAAGGAGCAAATATTGGCGACCTATTCTGCGCAACTCCAAAAGTCCTGAAACTCCACGGAATATCTTAAAATAAATAAATAAAAATCGTCGCCAAAGATGAAGGCCAGGGGGCCCACACCCTGCTCACGAGGGTGGGGGGCGCGCCCCTCCCCCTTGGGCATGCCCCCCTACCTCGTGGGCCCCCTGGTGGCTCTCCAACGCCCATCTTCTCCTATTTGAAGTCTTTTGATGAGAAAAAAATCATAAGCAACCTTTTGGGACGAGACTCCGCCGCCACGAGGCGGAACCTTGGCGGAACCAATCTAGAGCTCCGACAGAGCTGTTCTGTTGGGGACACTTCCCTCCGGGAGGGGGAAATCATCACCATCATCATCACCAACGCTCCTCTCATCGGGAGAGGGCAATCTCCATCAACATCTTCACCAGCACCATCTCATCTCCAAACCCTAGTTCATCTCTTGTATCCAATTCTTGTCTCTAAGTCCGGGATAGGTGCTAGTAGGTTGCTAGTAGTGTTGATTACTCCTTGTAGTTGATGCTAGTTGGTTTACTTGGTGGAAGATCATATGTTCAGATCCTTTATGCATACTATTACCCCTCTGATTATGAACATGAATATGCTTTGTGAGTAGTTACGTTTGTTCCTGAGGACACGGGAGAAGTCTTGCTATTAGTAGTCATGTGAATTTGGTATTCGTTCGATATTTCGATGAGATGTATGTTGTCTAACCTCTAGTGGTGTTATGTGAACGTCGACTACATAACACTTCACCATTATTTGGGCCTATAGGAAGGCATTGGGAAGTAGTAAGTAGATGATGGGTTGCTAGAGTGACAGAAGCTTAAACCCTAGTTTATGCGTTGCTTCGTAAGGGGCTGATTTGGATCCATATGTTTCATGCTATGGTTAGGTTTACCTTAATACTTTTGTTGTAGTTGCGGATTCTTGCAATAGAGGTTAATCATAAGTGGGATGCTTGTTCAAGTAACACCAGCACCCAAGCACCGGTCCACCCACATATCAAATTATCAAAGTACCGAACGCGAATCATATGAGCGTGATGAAAACTAGCTTGACGATATTCCCATGTGTCCTCGGGAGCTCTTTTCCTTATATAAGAATTTGTCCGGCTTGTCCTTTGCTACAAAAAGGATTGGGACACCTTGTTGCACCTTATTTACTTATGTTACTTGTTGCTCGTTACAATTTACCTTATCACAAAACTATCTGTTACCACTTCTTTCAGTACTTGCAGAGAATACCTTGCTGAAAACCGCTTATCATTTCCTTCTGCTCCTCGTTGGCTTCGACACTCTTACTTATAGAAAGGACTACGATAGATCCGCTATACCTTGCTCAAAAGAGCTTGATGTCTACTACACAACCTTCTTCTTGTAGACGTTGTTGGGCCTGCAAGTGCACAGGTTTGTAGGACAGTAGCAAATTTCCCTCAAGTGGATGACCTAAGGTTTATCAATCCGTGAGAGGCGTAGGAGGAAGATGGTCTCTCTCAAACAACCCTGCAACCAGATAACAAAAAGTCTCTTGTGTCCCTAGCACACCCAATACAATAGCAAATTGTATAGGTGCACTAGTTCGGCGAAGAGATGGTGATACAAGTGCAATATGGATGGTAGATATGGGTTTTTGTAAACTGAAAATATAAAAACAGCAAGGTAACAAGCGGTAAAAGTGAGCGTAAACGGTATTGCAATGATAGGAAACAAGGCCTAGGGTTCATGCTTTCACTAGTGTAAGTTCTCTCAACAATAATAACATAGATAGATCATATGACAAGCCCTCAACATGCGACAAAGAGTCACTCCAAAGCCACTAATAGCGGAGAACAAACGTAGAGATTATGGTCGGGTACGAAACCACCACAAAGCTATTCTTTTGGATCAATCTATAAAAGAGTTCGTACTAGAATAACACCTTAAGATACAAATCAACCAAAACCCTAATGTCACCTAGATACTCCATTGTCACCTCAAGTATTCGTGGGCATGATTATACGATATGCATCACACAATCTCAGATTTATCCAACCAACATAGAAGTACTTCGAAGAGTGCCCCAAAGTTTCTACCGGAGAATCAAGAACGTGTGCCAACCCCTATGCATAGGTTCCCAATGTCATGAAACCCACAAGTTGATCACCAAGACATACATCAAGTGTTCTCATAAGGACTCAATCCGATAAGATAACTTCAAAGGGGAAACTCAATTCATCACAAGAGAGTAGAGGGGGAGAAACATCATAAGATCCAACTACAATAGCAAAGCTCGGGATACATCAAGATCGTGCCATAGAGGGAACACGAGAGAGAACACGAGAGAGAGAGAGAGAGAGAGAGAGAGAGAGAGAGAGAGATCAAACACATAGCTACTGGTACATACCCTCAGCCCCGAGGGTGAACTACTCCCTCCTCGTCATGGATAGCGCCGGGATGATGAAGATGGCCACCGGAGATGGATGCCCCCTCCGGCAGGGTATCGGAAAGGGGTCCCGATTGGTTTTTCGTGGCTTTGGAGGCTTGCGGCGGCGGAACTCCCGATCTAGGTTCTGTTCTGGAAGTTTTAGGGTACGACGGTATATATGGGTGAAAGGAGAACGTCGGTGGAGCTACGGGGGCCCCACGAGGCAGGGGGCGTGCCCAGGGGGGAGGGCGTGCCCCCCACCCTCGTGAGCACCTCCCGTATCTTCTGATGTGGAGTCCAAGTCCATCAGGTGGGTTTCCTTCCAAAAATAACTTCTCCAGTTGATTTCGTTCCGTTTTGACTCCGTCTGATATTCCTTTTCCTCGAAATACTGAAATAGGCATAAAACAGCAAATCTGGGTTGGGCCTCCGGTTAATAGGTTAGTGCCAAAAATAATATAAAAGTGGATAATAAAGCCAAATATTGCCTAAAACAATATATAAAGTAGCATGGAGAAATAAAAAATTATAGATACGTTGGAGACGTATCAAGCATCCACAAGCTTAATTCCTGCTCGTCCTCGAGTAGGTAAATGATAAAAAAGATAATTTTTGATGCGGAGTGATACTTTGGCATAATTTCAATGTAATTCTACTTGCTTGTGATATGAATATTCAGATCCGAAAGATTTAAGACAGACACAAAAATAATAATACTTCAAGCATGCTGACTAAGCAATTATGTCATCTCAAAATAGCATGACCAAAGAAAGTTCATCCCTACAAAATCATATGGGTAGGCTATGCTTCATTTTCGTCACACAAAGATGTTCCCAACTTCTATACCCCCGATGACAAGCCAAGCAATTGTTTCATACCCTCACGCAATACATGGGCGCAAGCCATGGATATAGCACTATAGGTGGAATAGAATATAATGATGGAGGTTATGTGGAGAAGACAAAAAAGGAGAAAGTCTCACATCGACGCGGCTAATCAACGGGCTATGGAGATGCCCATCAATTGATGTCAATGCGAGGAGTAGGGATTGCCATGCAATGGATGCACTAGAGCTATAAGTATATGAAAGCTCTACAAAAGAAAACTAGTGGGTGTGCATCCAACTTGCTTGCTCATGAAGACCTAGGGCATTTGAGGAAGCCCATCGTAGGAATATACAAGCGAAGTTCTATAATGAAAAATTCCCACTAGTATATGAAAGTGAAAAAATGAGAGACTCTCTATCATGAAGATCTTAGTGCTACTTTGAAGCACAATATATGAGACTCACTACATGAAGAACAAGGTGCTACTTTGAAGCACAAGTGTGGTAAAAGGATAGTAGCATTATCCCTTCTCTCTTTTTCTCTCATTTTTTTTTGGCCTTTCTTTTTTTTGGCCTTTCTCTTTTTTTTCGTCCGGAGTCTCATCCCGACTTATGGGGGAATCATAGTCTCCATCATCCTTTCCTCACTTGGGACAATGCTCTAATAATGATGATCATCACACCTTTATTTTTCTTACAACTCAACAATTACAACTCGAAACTTAGAACAAAATATGAGTCTATATGAATGCCTCCGGCGGTGTAACGGGATGGTGCAATGAATCAAGAGTGACATGTATGGAAAATAATGCATGGTGGCTTTGCCACAAATACGATGTCAACTACATGATCATGCAATGGCAATATGACAAAAGTAATGTATGTCATAATAATGATGATGGAAGTTGCATGGCAATATATCTCGGAATGGCTATGGAAATGCCATGATAGGTAGGTATGGTGGCTGTTTTGAGGAAGATATAAGGAGGTTTATTGTGATAGAGCGTATCGTATCACGGGGTTTGGATGCACCGGCAAAGTTTGCCCCAACTCTCAAGGTGAGAAAGGGCAATGCACGGTACCGAAAAGGCTAGCAAATGCGGAAAGGTAAAAGTGCATATAATCCATGGACTCACATTAGTCATAAAGAACTCATATACTTATTGCAAAAGTTTATTAGCCCTCGAAGCAAAGTACTACTACGCATGCTCCTAGGGGGATAGATTGGTAGGAAAAGACCATCGCTCGTCCCCGGCCGCCACTCATAAGGATGCACAAGCCAGGTACACTTCATGTTTCAAATTTGTTACACAACTTTACCCATACGTGCATGCTACGGGACTTGCAAACTTCAACACAAGTATTTCTCAAATTCACAATTATCAACTAGCACGACTTTGATATTATTACCTCCATATCTCAAAACAATTATCAAGCATTAAATTTATCTTAGTATTCAATTCACTCAAAAGAAAGTTTCACATATCTCGAACACTAAGTATATTAACATTAAGCAAATTACCATGCTATTTAAGACTCTCAAAATAATATAAGTGAAGCATGAGAGTTCATCTATTTCTTCAAAATAAATCCACCACCATGCTCTAAAATATATAAGTGAAGTACTAGAGCAAATGACAAACTACTCCGAAAGATATAAGTGAAGATCAATGAGTAGCTAAATAATTATTATGCAACTATGTGAAGACTCTCTCTCATTTAAAAATTTCAGTTCTTGGTATTTTATTCAAACAGCAAGCAAAGCTAAAGAAAATAAAATGACGCTCCAAGCAAAACACATATCATGTGGTGAATAAAAATATAGCTCCAAGTAAAGTTACCGATGAACGAAGACGAAAGAGGGGATGCCATCCGGGGCATCCCCAAGCTTAGGCTCTTGGTTGTCCTTGAATATTACCTTGGGGTGCCTTGGGCATCCCAAAGCTTAGGCTCTTTCCACTCCTTATTTCATAGTCCATCGAAGCCTTACCCAAAACTTTAAAACTTCACAACACAAAACTTAACAGAAAACTCGTGAGCTCCGTTAGCGAAAGAAAACAAAACACCACTTCAAGGTACTGAAATGAACTCATTATTTATTTATACTGGTGTTAAACCTACTGTATTCCAACTTCTCTATGGTTTATAAACTATTTTACTAGCCATAGATTCATCAAAATAAGCAAACAACACAATGAAAACAGAATCTGTCAAAAACTGAATAGTCTGTAGTAATCTGTAACTAACGCAAACTTCTGGAACTCCAAAAATTCTAAAATAAATTGGTGGATCTGAGGAATTTGTCTAGTAATCATATGCAAAAAAGAATCAACTAAATAGCACTCTCCAGTAAAATGTCATAGCTAATCTCGTGAGCGCAAAAGTTTTTGTTTTTTATAGCATGATCATAAAGACTTCACCCAAGTCTTCCCAAAGGTTCTACTTGGCACAAACACTAATTAAAACATAAAACCACATCTACACAGAGGCTAGATAGATTATTTATTATTAAACATAACCAAAAAGTAAGAAACTAAAATAAAATTGGGTTGCCTCCCAACAAGCGCTATCGTTTAACGCCCCTAGCTAGGCATTATGATTTCAATGATGCTCACATAAAAGATAAGAATTGAAACATAAAGAGAGCATCACGAATAATATGACTAGCACGTTTAAGCCTAACCCACTTCCTATGCATAGGGATTTTGTGAGCAAACAACTTATGGGAACAATAATCAACTTGCATAGGAAGGTAAAACAAGCATAACTTCAAAACTTTAAGCACATAGAGAGGAAACTTGATATTATTGCAATTCCTACAAGCATATGTTCCTCCCTCATAAGAATTTTAAGTAGCATCATGAACGAATTCAACAATATAACCAGCACCTAAAGCATTCTTTTCATGATCTACTTGCATAGAAAATTTACTACTCTCCACATAAGCAATTTTCTTCTCATGAATAGTAGTGGGAGCAAACTCAACAACATAACTATCATATGATTGAAAATTAAGATCAAGATGACAAGTTTCATGGTTATCATTATTCTTTATAGCATACGTGTCATCACAATAATCATCATAGATAGGAGGCATGCTTCCATCATAATAATTTTGCTCATCAAAGCTTGGGGGACAAAATATATCATCTTCCTCAAACATAGCTTCCCCAAGCTTGTGGCTTTGCATATCATTAGCATCATGGATATTCAAGGAATTCATACTAACAACATGGCAATCATGCTCATCATTCAAAGATTTCGTGCCAAAAAATTTATAGATTTCTTCTTCTAGCACTTGGGCACAATTTTCCTTTCCATCATACTCACGAAATATATTACAAAGGTGAAGCGTATGAGACAAACTCAATTCCATTTTTTTGGTAGTTTTGTTTTATAAACTAGACTAGTGCTAAAACAAGAAACAAAAAGATTCGATTGCAAGATCTAAAGATATACCTTCACTTACCTAGCCTCCCCCGCAACGGCCCAGAAAAGAGCTTGATGTCTACTACACAACCTTCTTCTTGTAGACGCTGTTGGGCCTGCAAGTGCACATGTTTGTAGGACAGTAGAAAATTCCCTCAAGTGGATGACCTAAGGTTTATCAATCCGCGAGAGGCGTAGGAGGAAGATGGTCTCTCTCAAACAACCCTGCAACCAAATAACAAAAAGTCTCTTGTGTCCCCAACACACCCAATACAATGGCAAATTGTATACGTGCACTAGTTCAGCGAAGAGATGGTGATACAAGTGCAATATGGATGGTAGATATGGGTTTTTGTAAACTGAAAATATAAAAACAGCAAGGTAACAAGCGGTAAAAGTGAGCGTAAACGGTATTGCAATGATAGGAAACAAGGCCTAGGGTTCATGCTTTCACTAGTGTAAGTTCTCTCAACAATAATAACATAGATAGATCATATGACAAGCCCTCAACATGCGACAAAGAGTCACACCAAAGCCACTAATAGCGGAGAACAAACGTAGAGATTATGGTCCAGTACGAAACCACCACAAAACTATTCTTTCGGATCAATCTATAAAAGAGTTCGTACTAGAATAACACCTTAAGATACAAATCAACCAAAACCCTAATGTCACCTAGATACTCCATTGTCACCTCAAGTATCCGTGGGCATGATTATACGATATGCATCACACAATCTCATATTTATCCAACCAACATAAAAGTACTTCAAAGAGTGCCCCAAAGTTTCTACCGGAGAATCAAGAACGTGTGACAACCCCTATGCATAGGTTCCCAATGTCACCAAACCCGCAAGTTGATCACCAAGACATACATCAAGTGTTCTCATAAAGACTCAATCCGATAAGATAACTTCAAAGGGGAAACTCAATTCATCACAAGAGAGTACAGGGGGAGAAACATCATAAGATCCAACTACAATAGCAAAGCTCGGGATACATCAAGATCGTGCCATAGAGGGAACACGAGAGAGAACACGGGAGAGAGAGAGAGAGAGAGAGAGAGAGAGAGAGAGAGAGAGATCAAACACATAGCTACTGGTACATACCCTCAGCCCCGAGGGTGAACTACTCCCTCCTCGTCATGGATAGCGCCGGGATGATGAAGATGGCCACCGGAGATGGATCCCCCCTCCGGCAGGGTACCAGAAAGGGGTCCCGATTGGTTATTCGTGGCTCTGGAGGCTTGCGGCGGCGGAACTCCCGATCTAGGTTCTGTTCTGGAAGTTTTAGGGTACGACGGTATATATGGGTGAAAGGAGAATGTCGGTGGAGCTACGAGGGCCCCACGAGGCGGGGGGCGCGCCCAGGGGGGAGGGCATGCCCCCCACCCTCGTGAGCTCCCCCCGTATCTTCTGATGTGGAGTCCAAGTCCATCAGGTGGGTTTCCTTCCAAAAATAACTTCTCCAGTTGATTTCGTTCCGTTTTGACTCCGTCTGATATTCCTTTTCCTCGAAATACTGAAATAGGCATAAAACAGCAAATCTGGGTTGGGCCTCCGGTTAATAGGTTAGTGCCAAAAATAATATAAAAGTGGATAATAAAGCCCAATATTGCCTAAAACAATAGATAAAGTAGCATGGAGCAATCAAAAATTATAGATACGTTGGAGACGTATCAAGCATCCCCAAGCTTAATTCCTGCTCGTCCTCGAGTAGGTAAATGATAAAAAAGATAATTTTTGATGCGGAGTGATACTTTGGCATAATTTCAATGTAATTCTACTTACTTGTGATATGAATATTCAGATCCGAAAGATTTAAGACAAACACAAAAATAATAATACTTCAAGCATGCTGACTAAGCAATTATGTCATCTCAAAATAGCATGACCAAAGAAAGTTCATCCCTACAAAATCATATGGTTAGGCTATGCTTCATTTTCGTCACACAAAGATGTTCCCAACTTCTATACCCCCGATGACAAGCCAAGCAATTGTTTCATACTTTTTAACGTGCTTCAGCTTTTTCAACCCTCACGCAATACATGAGCGCAAGCCATGGATATAGCACTATAGGTGGAATAGAATATAATGATGGAGGTTATGTGGAGAATTAAAAAAAGGAGAAAGTCTCACATCGACGCGGCTAATCAACGGGCTATGGAGATGCCCATCAATTGATGTCAATGCGAGGAGTAGGGATTGCCATGCAACGGATGCACTAGAGCTATAAGTATATGAAAGCTCTACAAAAGAAAACTAGTGGGTGTGCATCCAACTTGCTTGCTCATGAAGACCTAGGGCATTTGAGGAAGCCCATCATAGGAATATACAAGCCAAGTTCTATAATGAAAAATTCCCACTAGTATATGAAAGTGAAAAAATGAGAGACTCTCTATCATGAAGATCTTAGTGCTACTTTGAAGCACAATATATGAGACTCACTACATGAAGAACAAGGTGCTACTTTGAAGCACAAGTGTGGTAAAAGGATAGTAGCATTGTCCCTTCTCTCTTTTTCTCTCATTTTTTTGGGCCTTTCTTTTTTTTGGCCTTTCTCTTTTTTTTCCGTCCGGAGTCTCATCCCGACTTATGGGGGAATCATAGTCTCCATCATCCTTTCCTCACTTGGGACAATGCTCTAATAATGATGATCATCACACTTTTATTTTTCTTACAACTCAATAATTACAACTCGAAACTTAGAACAAAATATGACTCTATATGAATGCCTCCGGCGGTGTACCGGGATGGTGCAATGAATCAAGAGTGACATGTATGGAAAATAATGCATGGTGGCTTTGCCACAAATACGATGTCAACTACATGATCATGCAATGGCAATATGACAAAAGTAATGTATTTCATAATAATGATGATGGAAGTTGCATGGCAATATATCTCGGAATGGCTCTGGAAATGCCATGATAGTTAGGTATGGTGGCTGTTTTGAGGAATATATAAGGAGGTTTATGTGTGATAGAGCGTATCGTATCACGGGGTTTGGATGCACCGGCGAAGTTTGCACCAACTCTCATGGTGAGAAAGGGCAATGCACGGTACCGAAGAGGCTAGCAAATGTGGAAAGGTAAAAGTGCATATAATCCATGGACTCACATTAGTCATAAAGAACTCATATACTTATTGCAAAAGTTTATTAGCCCTCGAAGCAAAGTACTACTACGCATGCTCCTAGGGGGATAGATTGGTAGGAAAAGACCATCGCTCGTCCCCGGCCGCCACTCATAAGGATGCACAAGCCAGGTACACTTCATGTTTCAAATTTGTTACACAACTTTACCCATACGTGCATGCTACAGGACTTGCAAACTTCAACACAAGTATTTCTCAAATTCACAATTATCAACTAGCACGACTTTGATATTATTACCTCCATATCTCAAAACAATTATCAAGCATTAAATTTATCTTAGTATTCAATTCACTCAAAAGAAAGTTTCACATATCTCGAACACTAAGTATATTAACATTAAGCAAATTACCATGCTATTTAAGACTCTCAAAATAATATAAGTGAAGCATGAGAGTTCATCTATTTCTTCAAAATAAATCCACCAGCGTGCTCTAAAAGATATAAGTGAAGTACTAGAGCAAATGACAAACTACTCCGAATGATATAAGTGAAGATCAATGAGTAGCTAAATAATTATTATGCAACAATGTGAAGACTCTCTCTCATTTAAAAATTTCAGATCTTGGTATTTTATTCAAACAGCAAGCAAAGCTAAAGAAAATAAAATGATGCTCCAAGCAAAACACATATCATGTGGTGAATAAAAATATAGCTCCAAGTAAAGTTACCGATGAACGAAGACGAAAGAGGGGATGCCATCCGGGGCATCCCCAAGCTTAGGCTCTTGGTTGTCCTTGAATATTACCTTGGGGTGCCTTGGGAATCCCAAATCTTAGGCTCTTTCCACTCCTTATTCCATAGTCCATCGAAGCCTTACCCAAAACTTGAAAACTTCACAACACAAAACTTAACAGAAAACTCGTGAGCTCCGTTAGCGAAAGAAAACAAAACACCACTTCAAGGTACTGTAATGAACTCATTATTTATTTATATTGGTGTTAAACCTACTGTATTCCAACTTCTCTATGGTTTATAAACTATTTTACTAGCCATAGATTTATCAAAATAAGCAAACAACACAATGAAAACAGAATCTGTCAAAAACTGAATAGTCTGTAGTAATCTGTAACTAACGCAAACTTCTGGAACTCCAAAAATTCTAAAATAAATTGGTGGATATGAGGAATTTTTCTTGTAATCATATGCAAAAAGAATCAACTAAATAGCACTCTCCAGTAAAACGTTATAGCTAATCTCGTGAGCGCAAAAGTTTCTGTTTTTTACAGCATGATCATAAAGGCTTCACCCAAGTCTTCCCAAAGGTTCTACTTGGCACAAACACTAATTAAAACATAAAACCACATATAAACAGAGTCTAGATAGATTATTTATTATTAAACATAACCAAAAAGTAAGAAACTAAAATAAAATTGGGTTGCCTCCCAACCAGCGCTGTCGTTTAACGCCCCTAGCTAGGCATTACGATTTCAATGATGCTCACATAAAAGATAAGAATTGAAACATAAAGAGAGCATCATGAAGAATATGACTAGCACGTTTAAGCCTAACCCACTTCCTATGCATAGGGATTTTGTGAGCAAACAACTTATGGGAACAATAATCAACTTGCATAGGAAGGTAAAACAAGCATAACTTCAAAACTTTAAGCACATAGAGAGGAAACTTGATATTATTGCAATTCCTACAAGCATATGTTCCTCCCTCATAAGAATTTGAAGTAGCATCATGAATGAATTCAACAATATAACCAGCACCTAAAGCATTCTTTTCATGATCTACTTGCATAGAAAATTTACTACTCTCCACATAAGCAATTTTCTTCTCATGAATAGTAGTGGGAGCAAACTCAACAAGATAACTATCATATGATTGAAAATTAAGATCAAGATGACAAGTTTCTTGGTTATCATTATTCTTTATAGCATACGTGTCATCACAATAATCATCATAGATAGGAGGCATGCTTTCATCATAATAATTTTGCTCATCAAAGCTTGGGGGACAAAATATATCATCTTCCTCGAACATAGCTTCCCCAAGCTTGTGGCTTTGCATATCATTAGCATCATGGATATTCAAGGAATTCATACTAACAACATTGCAATCATGCTCATCATTCAAAGATTTAGTGCCAAAAAATTTGTAGATTTCTTCTTCTAGCACTTTGGCACAATTTTCCTTTCCATCATACTCACGAAAGATATTACAAAGGTGAAGCGTATGAGACAAACTCAATTCCAATTTTTTTGGTAGTTTTGTTTTATAAACTAGACTAGTGCTAAAACAAGAAACAAAAAGATACGATTGCAAGATCTAAAGATATACCTTCACTTACCTAGCCTCCCCGGCAACGGCCCAGAAAAGAGCTTGATGTCTACTACACAACCTTCTTCTTGTAGACGTTGTTGGGCCTGCAAGTGCACATGTTTGTAGGACAGTAGCAAATTCCCTCAAGTGGATGACCTAAGGTTTATCAATCCGCGAGAGGCATAGTAGGAAGATGGTCTCTCTCAAACAACCCTGCAACCAAATAACAAAAAGTCTCTTGTGTCCCCAACACACCCAATACAATGGCAAATTGTATAGGTGCACTAGTTCGGCGAAGAGATGGTGATACAAGTGCAATATGGATGGTAGATATGGGTTTTTGTAAACTGGAAATATAAAAACTGCAAGGTAACAAGCGGTAAAAGTGAGCGTAAACGGTATTGCAATGATAGGAAACAAGGACTAGGGTTCATGCTTTCACTAGTGTAAGTTCTCTCAACAATAATAACATAGATAGATCATATGACAAGCCCTCAACATGCGACAAAGAGTCACACCAAAGCCACTAATAGCGGAGAACAAACGTAGAGATTATGGTCGGGTACGAAACCACCACAAAGCTATACTTTCGGATCAATCTATAAAACAGTTCGTACTAGAATAACACCTTAAGATACAAATCAACCAAAACCCTAATGTCACCTAGATACTCCATTGTCACCCCAAGTATCCGTGGGCATGATTATACGATATGCATCACACAATCTCATATTTATCCAACCAACATAAAAGTACTTCAAAGAGTGCCCCAAAGTTTCTACCGGAGAATCAAGAACGTGTGACAACCCCTATGCATAGGTTCCCAATGTCACGAAACCCGCAAGTTGATCACCAAGACATACATCAAGTGTTCTCATAAAGACTCAATCCGATAAGATAACTTCAAAGGGGAAACTCAATTCATCACAAGAGAGTAGAGGGGGAGAAACATCATAAGATCCAACTACAATAGCAAAGCTCGGGATACATCAAGATCGTGCCATAGAGGGAACACGAGAGAAAACACGGGAGAGAGAGATCAAACACATAGCTACGGGTACATACCCTCAGCCCCGAGGGTGAACTACTCCCTCCTCGTCATGGATAGCGCCGGGATGATGAAGACGGCCACCGAAGATGGATCCCCCCTCCGGCAGGGTACCGGAAAGGGGTCCCTATTGGTTTTTTGTGGCTCTGGAGGCTTGCGGCGGCGGAACTCCCGATCTAGGTTCTGTTCTGGAAGTTTTAGGGTACGACGGTATATATGGGTGAAAGGAGAACATCGGTGGAGCTACGGGGGCCCCACGAGGCAGGGGGGCACGCCAAGGGGGGAGGGCGCGCCCCCCACCCTCGTGAGCACCTCCCGTATCTTCTGACGTGGAGTCCAATTCCATTAGGTGGGTTTCCTTCCAAAAATAACTTCTCCAGTTGATTTCGTTCCGTTTTGACTCCGTCTGATATTCCTTTTCCTCGAAATACTAAAATAGGCATAAAACAGCAAATCTGGGTTGGGCCTCCGGTTAATAGTTTAGTCCCAAAAATAATATAAAAGTGGATAATAAAGCCCAATATTGCCTAAAACAGTAGATAAAGTAGCATGGAGCAATCAAAAATTATAGATACATTAGAGACGTATCAGTCCCCGCGAAAACGGCATTCAGGACGACCTTACACCGGATAAGCTCACAGAGCAGAAGAACCTCCACAAAAGGCTCGTCGCAACTACACGCAGCTTAAAAAAGCAGAAGCGGAAGCCAAAAACTGTGGAAGATGCACCCAGAATCAGATGGAGCAAAGTACTCAATACCGCAGACAAATACGACGGCAGTCGCCACACTAAAAGCTATCCGAAGCGAAAGCTACTGCCTGAATTCGACGAAGAGGCCTTAGAGCCCACGCATTCAAAAAGTAAGAAAGCCACACGGTCGGATAGACGACCCCATGGCCAGCATAAAGCGGCAAGCGGCGCCGCACTCAAGCCGGCATGCGACCCACTCAAGGATTCGCATCAAAAAGATGGCCCAGCCAGATCTATTTATGGGCCAAGAAAGCAAGCTCTCGTAAGCAATGCAACAAAACCAGTATCCGAACATCACGGCACACCCAAATACAGGGGTGCCGCACACCCCCTATGTTTCACCGATGAGGTCCTGGATTATGAATTTCCAGCGGGATTCAAACCCGTAAACATAGAGGCATACGACGGAACAACAGACCCTGGAGTCTGGATTGAGGATTATATCCTCCACATACATATGGCCAGAGGAGATGACCTCCACGCCATAAAATACTTACCCCTCAAGCTTAAAGGGCCAGCCCAGCATTGGCTTAAAAGCCTTCCTGAAAACACAATTGGAAGTTGGGAAGAGCTCGAGGACGCTTTCCGAGCAAATTTTCAAGGGACCTATGTCCGCCCTCCGGATGCAGACGATCTCAGTCACATAACTCAACGGCCCGGAGAGTCAGCTCGGCAATTCTGGAACAGATTTCTTACTAAAAAGAATCAGATAGTCGGCTGTCCGGATGCCGAAGCCTTAGCAGCTTTTAGGCATAACGTCCGAGACGAAGGGCTCGCCCGACACCTCGGCCAAGAAAATCCAAGAACAATGGCCGCATTAACAAGCCTCATGACCCGCTTTTGCGCAGGAGAGGACAGCTGGTTGGCAAGACGTAGCACCAGTGACCCAAGTACATCCGAAACTAGGGATGGAAACGGAAAACCGCGACGCAACAAGGACCGTCGCCGGACTAAAGAAAACAGTCCAAAGATCACGGCAGTCAATGCCGGATTCAAAAGCTCACGGCAGAATCAGAAAAAGCCGCCCCTCCAGGATAACAGGGACGAGCTATCCAACCTAAACAAAATCTTGGACAGGATATGTCAAATACACAGTACTCCTGGGAAGCCTGCTAACCATACCCACAGAGATTGTTGGGTCTTCAAACAATCCGGCAGACTCAACGCCGAACACAAGGGGCTCGACACACCAAGCGAAGACGATGACGAACCCCAAAAGCAGAGCACCAGGAAACAAAAGAATTTTCCACAAGAAGAAAAAACAGTAAACTTACTTCACATAACAAAACGTGTGGCGCCCATAAAGGTACGCGCCATACGGCCTATCCCAAAGGAGCCTCGCCACTGGTTGTCAAAACCAATCATCTTCGATCATCTGGATTACTCTAGAAGTATCAGGAACGCAGGCTGGACTGCCTTGGTACTCGATCCAATAATTGGCGGACTCCAGTTTACAAATGTCCTGATGGACGGCGGCAACGGTCTAAACCTGATATATCAGGACACAATCCACCACATGGGGATAGACCCAACAAGAATTCGCCACAGCAAAACCTCCTTTCAAGGGGTAACGCCAGGTCTGGATACCCATTGCATGGGTTTTCTCCGGCTTCAAGTTATATTCGGCTCCCCCGATAACTTCGGCCGTGAAAAGCTAACTTTCCACATCGTCCCATTCTCAAGTCGCTATCAAGCACTGCTGGGACGCGAAGCTGTCGCCCACTTTAACGCAAAACTGCATTATGCATCTCTTACGCTTAAGATGCCCGGTCCACGAGGCATCATCTCATTAAAGGGGAAGCATTGAGTGCACCCCCCGCGCGGAAGATTGTGCGGCCGCCTTAACAGCCCCACAATAAAACGGCTTCACCAGCCAAAACATCTAAACAGGTCATTAAGACCACGGACACGGCTAGACGAGTCCGGCATAAAAATATCATTGATAAAGGCTTAATAGCCGTATACCCCTGTTCTAGGGGCTCCGCACATATAAAATAAGAGACAGTCAAGCTCAATTTTACCCATTTCAATTTATACTTTGTTTATTTAGTATAACTTTTGTTCGGCATGACCTTTTTTCAACTTAGTTCCTCTCTTTTATAGATGAACATCGTGTTGCGCCCGTCTAGGATAGGGCACAACAGAGACACAGGCGCAGACGTGCAGCAGGGACCCGTTCCAGGGATTCTTTTCAGATTAAGACCCTGCGTAAACCTTTTTTACTGTCTCTCGTTGATACACATCCTCCGGTTCTTTGGTATAATCAAGGAGGAGACTGGCGTCTTGGCATGTGGCCACGTCAGGAATTTTTGCGCATACCTGGACACTAGGGGCTTATAACTAAGGGTGTGGTTCCGCCCGTACTCATAAAGACCGAATACCTTAGGGAGTTTTTGGCGTCACGAGTTTGGCCTTATATGCATCAGCTCCGAATCATGTCTTTGGTCAAATGTTGGGTTGCCCGGCTCCTGTGTTTTGCTGCCTTACGTTCCGCTCTATCGGCTAGGGCGGCACCAGGAGAACTACTGCGATTGTGCCCCGATTCGGCCAGGTGAGCACCTCAGTAGAGAAAGCCGAAAACTGACTGTCATGATATAGCGTGAGACTGGTCAACCACTCGATGACTCACCAGAATCTATAGGATTCCTCCGCATTAACGAAGGGTCGTTTCCCGGCCAGGCACATACGCGCCCTGAATTCGGGCGAGCGCAGTCGCCACCAGGGGCTATCTAAGTAGCCTCACTGTCAAGCTCCTATGGCTAAGTGAAAGTGATAAAGCATTATAGTCCGATTGCCTAGTTCGCTGCGCTATCACCTCCTTTGTAGGACCAAGACGTTGGATCAAGTGTGAAAATGCGCCTTCTGCGAACACCCCCGCATTATTTGCGTGGGGGCCGAAGCCGACGACTGCCATCTTTCAGATTTTATATATTTTAAACGGCCGCACAGGAGGTGTTACAATACTTGCAGGCACAAGTATAAAAAGTTCCTACAATTTAACAAAATATTGCTTTACAATCGCATATGCTATTCGAACATAGCATCCTTCGAGCACTGCGTCTCTATTACAAGAGAGCCTTGTAGAACTTCCTGAAAATAGTGCTCGGCAGGTACTCGGCTTTTGTCCGAATCTCAGTATGCAACAGCGGTGGTCTCCATTTCCGCCCAGTATGTCTTGACACGGGCAAGAGCCATCCGCGCACCCTCTATGCATGCTGACCTCTTAATTGCATTAATACGCGGCACCGCACCAAGGAACTGCTGCACCAAGCTGAAATTACTTTTCGTCTCCGATCTCTCCGGCCACAGGTGACTCATGACGCACTTCATGGCGAGTCCGGACAACCTATTCAGTTCGGCCCATTCGGCCAGATGATCGGCCACTGAAAGTGGACGCTCTAGATTGTGGAAATGCGACCAGAAAAGCTTGTCCACTTCGCGATCTTCTTGATCTCGAAAGTGTTCGGTCGCATCAGCAGCACTCGCTGCCAAATCCAGATAGGTGTCCGCCGTACTCCACAACCGGTCTAACGGAGCATGCTTAGGATCACAAAACTTCCTCCGCAGCATAAAGGGCTTTCCAGCTGCGATCTCTCCAGCCTGACGCAGCTCCTCCTTCGCAGGTCTCATCGCAGAGCGAGAATCCTTGGCATCGGCAACGGCCTTCTCCAAGTCCGTCTGTTCCGCCCGGTCTTCTTTATCAAGAAGCTTGCAACGGTCAGCAGCGCTCTTTAGCTTCACGGCCATCTCGGCCATCTCTTTCTTGCTTCAGCAGTGAGCAGCCTGTTCGGCTCTCAGCTCTTCAAGAGCCTTCTCGGCAGCCGCATCGCTTTTTCTGGCTTGTTCCTTGGCTCGGGCAAGTTCCGCCCAAAGACTCTCCACGGCGGTCGCACCATCTGCATCAAGCACACACATTGTAAGATACTGGCATAAAGCTCCTCTTACCAGGTGCCGCCCGAGGAATTACATACCTTGTGCCTCGTCAAGCCGCTTGTTGACAAGCGCGATGTCGGCATCTGCCACGTCAAGTTGCCGCTTTAGCTCGGCAAACTCATCAGTCCGGCTAGCCACCGGACACTTCGCCACCTGCGTATGAAGGAGGCATATTAGACCTGGGATTATGATCCTCTGCGCATCGTCACTTTTGACAACGCACAGAGTCTCAGGGGCTACTATCTACACAGGGCGCATCTTATTTATGTGCAACTGTCAAAAAGTGTACATTATTTCACGTACCTCAAAACCTGTCAGTAAACTTCTGACGGCCTCGTGCAATCCGCTTTCCGCGGACGAAATCCTTTCAATCACCATGCCCATCAAGGCACGGTCCTCCACTGAGATAGATGCTCACCCTAGCAAATTCTTCAGCTCCTCCGACCGCGCACTGGACGGTGCCAGACTCGTCCAATGGCCTCTGTCGAAGGCCGGACGCGGAGAACCTTGGGGGCCCATATGGCTACCTTCCGCCCCTGCCGGATTCAGAGAAACCCTCCGCGACGACACCTCAGGGTCGCCCGCCTCGCTAGTTGGTACGGCAGGGGGAGGCGTTCCGCTCTCCATCATCTCCGGAAGAAGGTCCCCCGAAGACGAGCTCTGCTGAGAAGGGCTAAGGTCCGATCTACAAGGTAAAATTTCGGTTAATCTTCTCAGATATAAAGCAAGGATTTCTCTCATCTCTCAAAAAGAAAATCTTTCTCTACTTACGGCTCGCTGGAGGGCTGATCCCCTTGAGGGCATAGTTCGGCCGAGGTACCCCCCGCCGTAGGACCCTCTGACGAGGATTTTTCCCCCGCTTAGAGGCCATGGTCTCCGGGTCCTCAGAGGCGGTCCTCTTCTTCCCCTGAGGAGTGGAATTTTCGGTTCCTCCCTTCCGAACAGCCACCTTCAAGGAGGCCGTAGTTTCCTTGTCCCCTCCCTCGCTTTCCTCCAAAGGCACAATCTTCAACATCCTGACTAGCACGGGATCCGGCCTGGTCTCGGGGAGGGGAGTCGGACACCTGATCAGCTTTGCTTTCGCTATCCACTCCTGTTTAAAAGGACACCTCTTTTAGGGGCAAGTTTATGACAAATATACGGATAGCGAGTCCGGGCACAAGGCTACTTACTTGAGTATCCGGGCGATTGCAGCTCAGACCTGCGTCCTCGGTCAAATCCGGACACATTGCTTGTGATCCGAACAACAGTTTATACATCTCCGCGGGCGTTGTGCCCATAAAATGCTGGAGAGCTCGCGATCCCTCCGGATAAAACTCCCACAGGCGAAGTGAGCGACGTTTGTCGGGCAGGGTTCGGCGGATCAGCATGACTTGCGTCACTTTGACCAGGCTGAGATCTCTTTCTAAAAGATCCCTGATGCGGCCCTGCAACAAAGGCACGTCCTGGGATGGCCCCCAATCTAGGCCTTTATTGACCCTTGACCCTAGCTGCTTTGGGGGACCCGAGCGAAAGGCAGGCAGCGCCACCCACTTGGTGCCCCTAGGAGTGGTGATATAGAACCACTCTCGTTGCCATAAGCCGAGCTCCTCTTCAAAAGGGCCCTCGGGCCATGGAGCATCAGCATTCTTGCTTATAACAGCGCCTCCGCGCTTTGCGTGCCGTCCCTCGATCATCTTCGGCTCTACTTTAAAGGTCTTGAGCCATAGTCCAAAGTGAGGAGTAACACGGAGGAATGCTTCACACACGACGATGAATGAGGAAACATGGAGGATGGACTCCGGAGCTAAGTCATGAAATTCCAGCCCATAATAGAACATTAGCCCCCTCACGAAGGGATCCATTGGGAAGCCTAACCCCCGAAGGAAGTGAGACATGAACACCATGCTCTCACCAGGCTAGGGACTGGGAATAGCCTGCCCTTGAGCAGGCAACCTATGTGAAATTTCGCCGGTTAAGAACTTGGCCTCTCTCAACTTTATCACATCCTCCTCCGTGACGGAGGAGGGCATCCATCGGCCTTGAAGGTCGTAACCGGACATTGTCGAAGGTCCGAAGCGCCTGAAATCTGGAGCCTAGGGTGCTGGAACTCGAGGCCACAGGCGAACTCTGGTAGAGATTGAAAGAAAGGAGTAAGGCCTGGGCCTCTTTATAAGAGGTTGAATACCAAGAGCCCTCCCCGTAACCGTTTGGGACTCGCCTTTAATCGACAAAACATGCTAACGGGCACGATTGGGTTACCCACGTCCGTATTGATTAGAATCCCGTAAATAAAGGGGACACAATCTCTGCTTTGACAATACGTGCCAAGGAAACCGCCTCGCAAAATGCGCTGAGGTGGGGAAGTAAAAACGATTCGAATAAAGGCTTGGCCGTAGTGTGATGTCACGCTACGGAATACATCAGTAGATTAGATTTGTGTAAATATTATTCTCTCTATGGCAATATGTGGAAACTTATTTTGCAGAGCCGGACACTATCCTTAGTGTTTACAATCTTTTATGAAGTACTTGGAGGAGGAACCCGCCTTGCAATGCCGAAGACAATCTGCGCGCCGGACTCGTCGTCATTGAAGCCTGGTTCAGGGGCTACTGAGGGAGTCCTGGATTAGGGGGTGTCCGGGTAGCCGGACTATACCATCAGCCAGACTCCTGGACTATGAAGATACAAGATTGAAGACTTCGTCCCGTGTCCGGAAGGGACTTTCCTTGGCGTGGAAGGCAAGCTTTGCGATGCGAATATTTAGATCTCCTACCATTGTAACCGACTTTGTGTAACCCTAACCCTCTCCGGTGCCTATATAAATCGGAGGGTTTTAGTCCGTAGGACAACATACAACAATCATACCATAGGCTAGCTTCTAGGGTTTAGCCTCCTTGATCTCGTGGTAGATCTACTCTTGTACTACCCATATCATCAATATTAATCAAGCAGGACATAGGGTTTTACCTCCATCAAGAGGGCCCGAACCTGGGTAAAACATTGTGTCCATTGTCTCCTGTTACCATCCGCCTAGACGCACAGTTCGGGACCCCCTACCCGAGATCCACCGGTTTGGACACCGATAGCACCCCTCCACCGTCTACTGTTCATCCAGCCCTCCACACCATGGGGTCCTGTTCATCCACCCCTCCACGGGCACCCCTCCACCGTCTACTGTTCATCCAGCCCTCCACCACACCACGGGTTCCTGTTCATCCAGAGGCAACGCCACCGCTCACTGTTCATCCAAACCCCCCTGCAACACTCACTGTTCATCCCAGAGGCAGCATCAATCAGCTTCAGTTAGCAGCAGTAGCGAAGGAGTCGCTCTATTGGGTTCAGTTAACAGCCATCGATCGATCGCTCGGGTTCAGTGACGCGTAGCCTGCAGTGCAATCGCTCGGGTTCAGTAAGAGCCCAACACCTCGCACACACGCGCGTACGTGTACGAGAGAAACGTGCATCGCTCGGCCCCCGACCTCCCACCGTAACCGGGAACTCCTCAAAATTTTCCTCCCCCTCGCTTCTACCACGGTTTTTTCTGTCATGGACTGCCCAAAGAATGTCATGCAGTTGCGTCTCCGGCCCGCCCAAGACGAAAAGCCCATTTTCTGTCATTATTTTTTGTCATAGAAGTAGGAGCCCACCACATCTATGATGATACCGGGTTTTGTCACAATTATCGTCATAGAAGTGTCATATGTATGACAGAAAAAAAATCGTTCGGCCCAAAATGTCATGGATGTGTCTTTTTTTTGTAGTGATGTCAGAGGTATCATACTTCTTGACACGGGCATGAGTATGAAATACCAATTTCAACTCTTGGAACATCTTATATGCTCCGTAGCGTTCAAAACATTTTTGAAGTCCCGGTTCTAAGCCGTAAAGCATGGTGCACTAAACTATCAAGTAGTCATCATACCGAGCTTTTGTCAAAACGTTCAAAACGTCTGCATCTGCTCCTGCAATAGTTCTGTCACCTAGCGGTGCATCAAGGACATAATACTTCTGTGCAGCAATGAGGATAATCCTCAGATCACGGAACTAGTCCGCATCTTTGCTACTAACATCTTTCAACTTATTTTTCTCTAGGAATATATCAAAAATAAAACAGGGGAGCTAAATGCGAACTATTGATCTACAACATAGATATGCTAATACTACCAGGACTAACTTCATGATATATTAAAGTTCAATTAATCATATTATTAAAGAACTCCCACTTAGATAGACATCCCTCTAATCATCTAAGTGATCACGTGATCCATATCAACTAAACCATGTATGATCATCACGTGAGATGGAGTATTTTTCAATGGTGAACATCACTATGTTGATCATATCTTCTATATGATTCACGCTCGACCTTTCGGTCTCACTGTTCCGAGGCCATATCTGCATATGCTAGGCTCGTCAAGTTTAACCTGAGTATTCCGCATGTGCAAAACTGTCTTGCACCCGTTGTATTTGAACGTAGAGCTTATCACACCCGATCATCACGTGGTGTCTCAGCACGAAGAACTTTCGCAACGGTGCATACTCAGGGAGAAAACTTATACCCTGAAATTTAGTGAGAGATCATCTTATAATGCTACCGTCGATCTAAGCAAAATAAGATGCATAATAGATAAATATCACATGCAATCAATATAAGCGATATGATATGGCCATCATCATCTTGTGTTTTTGATCTCCATCTCCGAAGCACCGCCATGATCACCATCGTCACCGGTGCGACACCTTGATCTCCATCGTAGCATCGTTGTCGTCTAGACAACTATTGCTTCTACGACTATCGCTACCGCTTAGTGATAAAGTAAAGCATTACAGGGAGATTGCATTGCATACAATAAAGCGACAACCATATGGCTCCTGCCAGATGCCGATAACTCGGTTACAAAACATGATCATCTCATACAATAAAATATAGCATCATGTCTTGACCATATCACATCACAACATGCCCTGCAAAAACAAGTTAGACATCCTCTACTTTGTTGTTGCAAGTTTTACGTGGCTGCTACGGGCTGAGCAAGAACTGTTCTTACCTACGCGTCAACACCACAACGATATTTCGTCAAGTTAGTGTTGTTTTAACCTCCTCAAGGACCGGGCGTAGCCACACTCGGTTCAACTAAAGTTGGAGAAACTGACACCCGCCAGCCACCTGTGTGCAAAGCACGTCGGTAGAACCAGTCTCGCGTAAGCGTACACGTAATGTCGGTCCGGGCCGCTTCATCCAACAATACCACCGAACCAAAGTATGACATGCTGGTAAGCAGTATGACTTGTATCGCCCACAACTCACTTGTGTTCTACTCGTGCATATAACATCTACGCATAAAACCTGGCTCTGACACCACTGTTGGGGAACGTAGTAATTTCAAAAATTTCCTACGCACACGCAGGATCATGGTGATGCATAGCAACGAGAGGGGAGAGTGTGTCCATGTACCCTCGTAGATCGCACAATGCAGTTGATGTAGTCGTACGTCTTCACGATCCGACCGATCCAAGTACCGAACGTACGGCACCTCCGAGTTCAGCACATGTTCAGCTCGATGATGTCCCGCGAACTCTAATCCAGCAGAGCTTCACGGGAGAGTTCCATCAGCACAACGGCGTGATGACGGTGATGATGTTACTACCGGCGCAGGGCTTCGCCTAAGCACCACTACGATATGACCGAGGTGGAATATGGTGGAGGGGGCACCGCACACGGCTAAGAGATCAAGAGATCAATTGTTGTGTCTAGAGGTGCCCCCTGCCCCCGTATACAAAGGATCAGGGGGAGGAGGCCACCGGCCAGGAGGAGGGCGCGCCAGGGAGGAGTCCTACTCCCACCGGGAGTAGGACTCCCTCTTTTCCTAGTTGGAGTAGGAGGGGGAAAGGAAGGAAAGGAGAGAGGAGGAAGGAAAGGGGGCGCCCCCCCCCCCTCCTTGTCCAATTCGTACTAGAGGGGGAGGGGCGCGCGGCCAGCCCTAACCGCCCCTCCTCTTCTCCACTAAGGCACATCTTGGCCCATTAAACTCCCCGAGAGGTTCTGGTAACCCCCCGTTACTCCGGTATATGTCCGAAACTCCCCGAAACCATTCTTATGTCCGAACATAGTCATCCAATATATCGATCTTTATGTCTCGACCATTTCGAGACTCCTCGTCATGTACGTGATCACATCCATGTCACAGCCCTAGAAATCTTCTTTTAATTAGTGGCATTGCATCCATGCATCATTTTCAATTTCTATTAATTTTGAAATGGGGATGCTTAAACCCTAGCACCAAATGAATTCAACTAGGGTCAAAATAAAATCTTTTTCATTGAACTCAAAATGCCCTCTGAAAATGTTCAACATTTCTAGATTGGGGTGGAAGCATCTACCAAAAATGGTTTACATTTTTGCAGGACATATTTGGGCTTTGAATTAATTCAAACATATTTGAATTGGAACTATTTAAATGCTATATATATTTTAGATGCTCCAAAAATGTTGGAAGTTGTTATGGGTCACTGGAATAATTCAGACAGCACCCCTAATTATTTCCAGGATTTTATAAAATGGTTTAGTATTTTACTAAATCATAACAAAATAGAATAAATAGAAAACAGAAAAGGGAGATAGAAAGGAAACTAACCTGGCGCCCACCTGGGCCTCACCTATACTGGCCCAGCCCACGTGGCCTGGTGCCAGTCATCTCTAACCTCTGCCAGTAGGCAGAGGTGGGACAGCGCACACGTGCGCGAGGCGCCACGCCTCCTCCTGCTTGCCACTGAGACTCTGGACGCGTGGGTGAACGCCCCGGCGTCGTCCCGATCCGCCCAACCTCTCTCACTCTCCCCCTGCTCTCTCCCTCGCCTCCGCACCTCGGACCCGAACACGTCCGTCGCCGCCGCTCACTGCCGCCACGCTCACCGCCCGTCCCTCGACCAACCGCCGTGTTCATCGGCTCTGCCTCGTCGTCCGCATCATCCCAGATGAGCCACGCATCCTTGGGCGCTCTACAACGTCGCCACCATCGTCGTCTTCGTCCTCGTCCGCCGCGGTTCGTCGCCATCGATCCGCCTCAACCAAAGCTTCCCCGAGCCATTGAGCTGCTCTGCGAGTCCGCCGTGAGCCCCTCTTCCTCTCCCCTCCTCTCTCAAGCTCGCGCCCGTCCCGTAGCTCCATTTCCCACCACGACCGAGAGCTTCTTGTCGCCGGCCATGGCGCAGCCGTGGCCACAGCTGTGCAAGCTCACAACGGAGCGCCTCACCGTGCTCACGAAGCCCCCAGGAGCCTAACGCACACACCCACTCGCCCTCCCGTGCACCGTAGCACCAATCCCGACCTCGCCCGAACCCCGGCCACCGCCGCGAGCTTCGTTCCGGCGAGCTCCGGCACCCCCGCGGCCACCCACCTGCTCCTCTGGATGCGGGAGAGCATGGGCTACGCCCCGGTGGTCCCCGTGAGTCCAGCCGCCGCCTGTAGCTCAAGCCCGGCGAGCCTCCGCCGTTGTTTTGGTCACCGGCGGGTTAACTCCGGCCATGCCGACGTGGCACCGTCATTAGTAGCTAATGACGCCACTAATGAACCCCCTCTCTCACTGACTATGGGCCCCATGTCTTAATTATCCCCATGATTTATTCCCTGCTTAGTTTAGGTTAATATAGTCGGCCCCACATGTCAGTTTGACCATGCCACGTCATCATTGACCCGAACCCACTAGTCAGCCTTTGTCCCTGCCCTGTTACACTGACGTGCGGGTCCCATGGGTCAGGTTTAACCTGGACCTAGCGTGTTGACCTGCTGATGTCACCCTGATGTCATGCTGACGCAATAAGCTATTTTCTAGATTTAATTTAATTCAGGAAATTTCAGAATATGTCCTAAACTTCTAAAAATCATAGAAATTTAACCGTAGCTCAGAATGAAATAAGTTATATATGAAAAATGATCAGAAAAATCTAATCTATCCATATTTACCATTTTCATGCATGTTTGACCAACTTAAAGTTTCTGTATAAGACAATTTGAATAAATGGCATTTGAAATGCCTTACATGGGGTTTGAATTTGAACCTAGGGTGCAAACCAACTTCATTTAATATGGTTGCTAGTTGCATTAGTTCAATCAACAACATATTGTCATGTCATGAGCATGCATCATATTGTTGCATTGCATTGATTGTGTTTCTTCCTTGTTTGCCAGTTTTGTCCCCTCTCAGTAAACGTGGTTCGGACGATGAGTTCGATGACACCGATGAAGAGCTAGTACTATCTTCAGAAGTGCCAGGCAAGCAAAACCCCCTTGTTCATTCCAATACAATCCCACTCTCTCGATCCTGCTCTATTTTACTGCATTAGGACAACAACGATTCATCTGTAACTTGCTGCAGTAGTTGAACCCCTTATCCTCTGCATGACCTGTCATTGCCACAGTAAATAGATGAAACCCACTAGCATGAGTAGGAGTTGAATGAGCCATGATGTGCCTACTCATTCATGCTTGTTTGGTGTGCCTGCTATTGCTTAGAGTTGTGTCAGGTCTGATTCATCTGGGATGAATTGGAATGGTGATGAACATGTCCTACTATGTGTGAGCTAAGTGTGTGAACACGATTTGGTAAAGGTAGCGGTGAGAGGCCATGTAGGAGTACATGGTGGGTTGTCTCATTGAAGCCGTCCTCAGGAACTGAGTTCTGTGTTTGTGATCCATGAAACAGCTACTACCATGCATTGGGCCCTGAAATATGACCCCGCTCGACTTATTAACCACCCTAGTCCTCTGTCCAAGAGTTGCAAGTAGTTTCTGGTGTTTGTAGTATGCTGGAGGCCGTGCGCAGCGCTGACCGAGGGGTGGGCTGTAATGCGGTAGGCCCGTGGCCGGGTATGCCGGGCGCCCGTTTGGTGTCGCGGAACCCTGTACACATCGTTCGGGGCCGTATGTGGAAACCTTGGCCGGACTCCCTGTGGATGGAACCTGAATAGGCGATAAACCTGGACTAGAGACTTGAGTGTTTAGGTAGGTCGTGGTCTACACCCACGTCGGCTTTCGCTTGAAGTCTGCCGAGCACATGTCATGTGCAGACGCTAAGTAGTGGAAACATGTATGAAGAAGTACACCCCTGCAGGGTTAACGTCATCTATTCGAATAGCCGTGTCCGCGGTAAAGGACTTATGGGTTTCCTATAACAGTTCATAGACAAGTGAAAGTGGATACTCTAAAACTCGCAAGATAAGCGTGAGTGCTATGGATGGCCTTTCCGTAGGGAGACGGGAGCAGATCCATAGTGGTGTATTGATATGGTGAATATGTGGACTCGTGTGCGCCACCTCAAAAGAGTTACTTGTAGTCTTAGTTCAGGATAGCCACCGAGTCAAAGCTGACTTGCTGCAATTAAACTCCACCACCCCTTTATTGATACCGATGCATATGAAGCTAGTTCTGATGTAAGTCTTGCTGGGTACATTTGTACTCACGTTTTCCTATTTTATGTTTTGCAGAGAGACCTTAGTCTCGCTAGTAGTTCATGTGGACTTCGACGTTTAGCTTGATACCTCAGCTACGATCTTGTGCCCTCGGCAGGATCTGGTAGATAGTCAGGCTTCTCAGCCTTTTTCATTTGTAGATGTATGTACTCAGACATGTTGAGCTTTCGCATGTGCTTTGACTTGTATGCTCTGAATGTTGGGTCATGCGACCCATGTTTGTAATATCTCGCTCCTCGGAGCCTAATAAATACTTGAGTCGTAGAGTTATGTTGTGATGCCATGTTGTATTTACACATATCGAGCATATTGTGTGTATGATTGAAATGCTTGGTATGTGTGGGATCCGGCAACCTAGTTGTTTATCCTTGGTAGCCTCTCTTATGGGGAAATGTAGTCTTGTGCTTCCATGAGCCATAGTAGTCCGCTACAGCCCAGTTCACCGGAGTACTGCTAGCCCAGCACTACTGCTCCGAAACACTTGACTGGCCGGCATGTGATTCACCTCGTTCCTGTGTTTGTCCCTTCGGGGAAATGTCACGCGGTGCCATCCGGAGTCCTGCCTAGCCTGCTACAGCCCGGTTCACCGGAGTCCTGTTAGCCCAGTGCTACAGCCCGGATTCGCACGCTGCTGACCGACATGCTCGATGTTGATTCATGTATGCCTGCCCCCGTAAGTTAGTGCCACTTTGGGTTCACGACTAGGCATGTCGGCCCGGGTTCTCTGTCATATGGATGCTAGCGACACTATCATATACGTGAGCCAAAAGGCGCAAACGGTCCCGGGCCATGGTAAGGCGACACCCGTGAGAATACCGTGCGTGAGGCCGCAAAGTGAGATGAGGTGTTACAGGCTAGATCGGTGTGACTTAGGATTGGGGTCCTGACAATCCGGAACTCTGAACTACCTTCGGTACATCAAAACACAAAAACTCATAATACCGATTGTCATCAAACTTTAAGCGTGCGGACCCTACGGGTTCGAGAACTATGTAGACATGACCGAGACACGTCTCCGGTCAATAACCAATAGCGGAACCTGGATGCTCATATCGGCTCCCACATATTCTACGAAGATCTTGATCGGTCAAACTGCATAACAACATAATTGTTCCCTTTGTCATCGGTATGTTACTTGCCCGAGATTCGATCGTAGGTATCTCAATACCTAGTTCAATCTCGTTACCGGCAAGTCTCTTTACTCGTTCTGTAATACATCATCCCGCAACTAACTCATTAGTTACAATGCTTGCAAGGCTTATAGTGATGTGTATTACCGAGTGGGCCCAGAGATACCTCTCCGTCAATCGGGTGACAAATCCTAATCTCGAAATACGCCAACCCAGCAAGTACCTTTGGAGACACCTGTAGAGAACCTTTATAATCACCCAGTTACGTTGTGACGTTTGGTAGCACACAAAGTGTTCCTCCGGTAAACGGGAGTTGCATAATCTCATAGTCATAGGAACATGTATAAGTCATGAAGAAAGCAATAGCAACATACTAAACGATCAAGTGCTAAGCTAACGGAATGTGTCAAGTCAATCACATCATTCTCCTAATGATGTGATCTCGTTAATCAAATGACAACTCATGTCTATGGCTAGGAAACTTAACCATCTTTGATTCAACGAGCTAGTCAAGTAGAGGCATACTAGTGACACATTGTTTTGTCTATGTATTCACACATGTATCAAGTTTCTGTTTAATACAATTCTAGCATGAATAATAAACATTTATCATAAAATAAGGAAATAAATAATAACTTTATTATTGCCTCTAGGGAATATTTCCTTCACCACAACATACACAGCCACAACACCAACGACTGTCAAGAGCTCAGGGCCATTCGAGATGGACGATTTGGTCGATGACCCGAGCGCAATAACCGGGGCTACAGCCGAGGCCGAGGGTGAGGCGGAGGACGCTGGGACGATCGTGGCCCTCGCCAGGAGTGGCGCGACCGACCTCGCGAGGACCGCAGGCAGGACCAGCCTCGTGAGGGTACCTGGAGGGATCCACCTCGCAAGGACCGCCCTCAAGGCAACGCTGGTCTTCCTCCGCTGCCGCCACCACCAAGAAGGAACGACGACCACCATCAGGGCGAGGGGGCTGGGGGCTTTCAGGAGCCGCTTGCTATCGCCTGCATCTTGGGCGGAGCTCAGGCCCTAGCCTCTCAACGTATCTTCAAGCAGTTTGCTCGCGAGATGAACACGGCCCTTCCCAGGCTTGAGGCCACACGCCCGCTTAGGTGGTCCAAGTGCGCCATCAATTTTAGCTCAGCGGACCAGCTCAAGTGCGGGGCCACTGCTGGCGCCCTCCCGATGCTCTGCTCACCCGTCATCAGCAATGTACAAGTCACCAAGACCCTCATTGACGGCGGCACAGGGCTCAATGTCTTGTCCGTTACCGACGGCTCCACCACCCCGATAGGGCAGGTCCGCCTCCCTGTCACCTTCGGACAGCGCGACAACTACCGAACCGAGTTCATCGGCTTCGACGTCGCTCACATCCGTCTGTCGTACAATGCCGTCCTCGGGTATCCGGCCCTGGCCAAGTTCATGGCAGTGACCCACCATGACTACAACGTACTCAAGATGCCAGGAAGCAGCGGGATCATCACAGTCCCCTGCGAAGAAAGAGATGCGGTGTGCTCCCTCGAGCGTGCCTTCCAAGCTGCAGCAATCAAAGACGCCGACAACCAAGGCACCATGTACCCTCCTTAGGCCATCCCCAAGAAGAAGAAGCAACTACTCCATGCAGGGCCTCAGGGAGGTGGCGCCTCTAGCGGTGCCACATCAGGATCGGCGCCTACACCTGGGGCGCCTCCCTCCCTCGCATAGGAAGGCGTGCCCGGAGCCCTCCTCGGACCTCAGACCTAGCCCACGTAACGAGGGAGGCGCTCGGGCACCACGTGGAGGCGTGCTTTGCAGCACGTCTTCCTCAGGAGGACACCGAGCGAGGAGGCTCAGGAGTTCATCGCCAAGACCACTCAGGAGCTGCAGAATGCAAGGGCCATGCACTCCGCCCACCTGGCGCGGCTCCCTATCCAGGCGAGGATGGCGGGCTGCGTGTCTGCATTAACATCCCAGGGCTCAATAGGGCCGCATCTCAGGAGCTCTTCTGGCCTTCATGCATGGGACGTTGCGAGGCCCCACCTCACAGCTATGTTCGCATGCCATTTGGCCTGCCGAGCATGGCAGCCGCCTTCCAGCGCTACCTGCGGAACATCCTGGCGGCTCAGGAGGCCAGGCATCATGCAGTCCCGGCGGAGATGGAGATGGTCCTCGAGGAACTGCCTGGACCCCCAGAGCCTCCCGAGGCTCAGGGCCCCGGTGGCTCGTGAGGAGCAACCCCTTCGCCACGCATCTTCAGCTACCCCAACATCCCTTCGACAATGGAACCAGGTGACATTTTCCAAGTTTATTTAGCTGGGAGCACCCCCCAGGCTGCATCATTCTCAGGCCGCATGGGCCCGTCCCTGCGGCATGTATCCTTTTACTTCTTTAGCTTACTCTACTGGGGGCGCCCCTCGGGCCGCATAATCCCCAGGCTGCTCGGGTCCGACCCAGCGGCATGTATCGTTCTTGCATTTACCTAAACTAGTTCGCTTTCCATGCATAATCTATCTATGGTTATCATCTGCTTGATTGTCACCCACCATGGGAGCCCATAAGAAGGCTAGGCACGGCGTCTGTGCTTCGGCCCGTCCCTGCAGCGTCGATAAATCCAACGGCTGAGCTCTGCCTGGCGGGCCGGTCCCGTTCATGTCACCTCCTGGAGTCGTTGGTGCTTGGCCTTCTCATGCGATAACCTCAGGAGATTCATTTGGTGCAGGTTGTCTAACCATCTCGCAGGACCGCCGCAGTCAACAAGAACTAGGACCAGGCGCAACCCGCCTTGAGGTAGGGCCTCGTGAGTCCCGCGCTGGCTCAGGAGTACCCAGACACACCTCGTCTAGCCCTGCCGTGCAAGCCACATGTCAGGGCGGGGCTGTACACGCCCCGGGGGCTCCACTCAGAGGGAACCCTCACCCACGCACCAGTGCAAGGACCATGCTCCGCGCTGGCAGTCGACACGGCCGAGGAGCGGTTATGCCCATGCAAGTGCGGAAGCGCTATGCTCCGCGCTGGTGATAAACAACTGAGGGCGGCCCCATGGCCGTATCAACCTCAGGGAGCCCTTGATCTCAGTGTCTGGCCTTGTTGCAACACCTCCCCTCGGGAGAGTCGCGTGAGGGGGCTGGGCACGGGGGCTACGCTCGGGTCATGCCCAAGCGTACGCCACCCTGCCAGGTCCCCCGGACCTGGTCGTCGCGCGCCCCTCCCGAGCCGAGCCTCGGCAAGGGAAAAGGTATGAAGGTCGTTTCAGCGTCAAGGGGGACTCCTGAGCACCGCGACTCAGGAGCCTAACTGACCACGTAGCCCCTCACCCCTTGGTCTCGTCCTGGTGATCCGGACGACCCAACGACGGTTGAGGTATGCACGGGGTTGGGCCCTGCCGACGTAGAACACTAGACCTATTCCTACATCTCCTTTCCGTAAGTTGTTTGCGCGTCAAGGGGGACTCTTGAGCATCACGACTCAGGAGCCTAACTGGCCACGTAGCCCCTCACTCCTTGGTCTCATCCTGGTGATCCGGACGACCCAACGGCGGCTGAGGTATGCGCGGGGTCGGGCCCTGCCGACGTAGAACGTAAAGCAAATGGGAAGGAAATCGCAAAAATCTCAAGCAAATATTACAAGACATACTGTTCTTCCGATACCAAACGCAAGTTTAAACACCTCCATGAGGCATGGTGCATGTTCCAGGAGCTAAACAAGAAAGGAGCCGCCAGCAAGTCATCTCGTCATACCCGGATGTCGCCGTCACCTGCAAGGGATGCTCCTTCCATAGCGGCGTTGCCCACACCTGCACCACCTGCCGGAGTTGCAGGATCAGCAGCACCGCCAGTTGAGGGTGCAGGGTCGAAGGCACGGAACCTCTTTAGCCGGGCCTCCACCTGAGTCTTCACGGCTTCGGCAGTAGCTGCGCAGTGCTCGACGTCCATAGGCTCCAGCAGCTCGTCAAGGTGGGCGGTAGGATCGCGAAGATGGAAGTGGCTGAAGACGCGCATCAACGTGGCTGAGGAAAGAACGTGGGCTTCTGCCTCCGCCAAGGGAACGATACCGCTCATGACTTCCTCAAGCACCTCGACCAGATAAGGAAGCAGCTGGGTGGGGCCCTCATCGTCGGTAGCCAGCGGCTCCTCCAAGCCCTTCTTGTAGAGCGACCGCAACGCCTTGCGAGACCTCTCCTCAAGGAGCTTGAAGGCCGCGGTCCTCGGCCAGGACCTTTGCCTTGGCGTCAAGCTCGGCTTTCTCCGCTTCCACCTCCCACTCCAGCTTCTCCAGTCAGCTGTGTTCCACGGCCTGCGCCTTCCCCAACGGCTCCAGCTCAATGTCACGACCCTTGACGGCATCCTATCGGGCCTTCATCTTCTCCTCCTCCGCCTTGCGGCTACGAGCTGCTTCCGCACGCTCGCTGCGCAGAGTCTTCAGTTCGTCCTCCAACAACCGGCAGCGATCCTTGGCGGCCCCAACATATTTCAATGCCACCTCGCGAGCGGCTGATGTCTACTACACAACCTTCTTCTTGTAGACGTTGTTAGGCCTCCAAGTGCAAAGGTTTGTAGGACAGTAGCAAATTTCCCTCAAGTGGATGACCTAAGGTTTATCAATCCGTAGGAGGCACAGGATGAAGATGGTCTCTCTCAAGCAACCCTGCAACCAAATAACAAAGAGTCTCTTGTGTCCCCAACACACCCAATACAAAGGTAAATTGTATAGGTGCACTAGTTCGGCGAAGAGATGGTGATACAAATGCAATATGGATGGTAGATATAGGTTTTTGTAATCTGAAAATATAAAAACAGCAAGGTAACAAGTGATAAAAGTGAGCGTAAACGGTATTGCAATGATAGGAAACAAGGCCTAGGGTTCGTACTTTCACTAGTGCAAGTTCTCTCAACAATAATAACATAATTGGATCATATAACTATCCCTCAACATGCAACAAAGAGTCATTCCAAAGTCACTAATAGCGGAGAACAAACGAAGAGATTATGTTAGGGTACGAAACCACCTCAAAGTTATCCTTTCTGATCGATCTATTCAAGAGTCCGTAGTAAAATAACATGAAGCTATTCTTTCCGTTCGATCTATCATAGAGTTTGTACTAGAATAACACCTCAAGATACAAATCAACCAAAACCCTAATGTCACCTAGATACTCCAATGTCACCTCAAGTATCCATGGGTACGATTATACGATATGCATCGCACAATCTCAGATTCATCTATTCAACCAACACAAAGTACTTCAAAGAGTGCCCCAAAGTTTCTACCGGAGAGTCAAGACAAAAACGTGTGCCAACCCCTATGCATAGGTTCATGGGCGGAACCCGCAAGTTTATCACCAAAACATACATCAAGTGAATCAATAGAATACCCCATTGTCACCACGGGTATCCCACGCAAGACATACATCAAGTGTTCTCAAATCCTTAAAGACTCAATCCGATAAGATAACTTCAAAGGGAAAACTCAATCCATTACAAGAGAGTAGAGGGGGAGACACATCATAAGACCCAACTATAATAGCAAAGCTCGCGATACATCAAGATTGTGCCAAATCAAGAACACGAGAGAGAGAGAGAGAGAGAGAGAGAGAGATCAAACACATAGCTACTGGTACATACCCTCTACCCCGAGGGTGAACTACTCCCTCCTCGTCATGGAGAGCGCCGGGATGATGAAGATGGCCATCGGTGAGGGATCCCCCTCCGGCAGGGTGCCGGAAGAGGGTCACGATTGGTTTTTGGTGGCTACAGAGGCTTGCGGCGGCGGAACTCTCGATCTATTCTGTTCCCCGAAAGTTTTAGGGTATATGAGTATATATAGGTGAAAGAAGTCGGTAAGGGGAGCCACGAGGGGCCCACGAGCGGCGGCCTGCTTGTCCTTCTCGGAGGTTGCTGCCGCCTGGCTCAGGGCTGCCCGAACGGACACGTCTGAGTGAAGCCAGCCAGAGACCAACTCCAGGTGCCCGGCTACCAGGCGGGGGTCGGCGCCCTGAAGATCTTCTCATAGCAGGGTCATCACAAAAAGAGCGCACTCAAGGACGTCAGGGGAGGCAGAAGGATCCAGTGTCAGCAGTGCGGCAGGAGGAGGAGGAGGCATCATCGTCACGATGGCCTGGGAGGCTGAGGGCTCCTGAGCTTTGGGGACCTTAGCAGCCGAGCTGGACGTTGGCACCTCCGGAGCCAGTGGGGCCATGGGGGCTGACTCCTACCGAGGATGCTCCCCCAAGCCTCGCGAGGATGAACGGGCCGGAGAAGCGCGAGCGTTGTTGCTGCCCTTATCCATGGAGAGGGGTGCGGCCGCCGTAGGCGATCTGGTCCCGAGCAGTACTACCTCTTCCTCCTTCCCCTTCTTCACCGCGGGCGTCGGACTAATTGCACAATGGAGAAGCGTCAAGGATGAGCAACAGAAGCAAGAACAAGATAGGACAAGAACACTTACTAGTACATCGCGGTATAGTCCCTCCGCTTCTTAAGCTTGAAGCCTGAGAGCCTCGCAGCCTGAGGCGCAGGCGCGCGGGCTCCAGGAGCGGAAGAGGAGGCAACAAACGGGCCGGAAGCAGCTCCAGGCGGTGTCGGAGCAGGAGCGTTGTCTCGGGAGATCAGTGCTAACCCGCCCCTCATCAGAACCTCGACCGGTGGCCTCCTCTGGGGGCTGGCCTTGGACCTCGAGGAGCCCTCAGCCACGGGCGGCTCCTCTCTCTCCGGGGGGACATCAGCCTCATCATCGTCATCAGGCAGGGTGCGGAGGATGTCGGCCTTGCGCAAGAGGGAGGTCTCCCCCATCCCCTCGTGGGTCGCCTTCGAGTCGCGCTCTTCGTCCTCCTCCTCTTCCCCCTCCCTGCGAGAATCGCTAGAAGACACGACCACCGGTGCCGTCGCCATCAGGACCACAGGGGGCGCCGGTGGCACTAGCCCGCGCTCGCCAAAGGTGGGCATGGTGGCCGCGACCTGCGCCCCGCCCTTGCGAAGGAACAAGGGAACGAAGGCACTCGACGGATACTCCTGGTCGTCCCCGACCAGGAGACGGAGAGCCACAGCCAGCTCTTCTTCAGACAAGGCCTCCGGGCTCAAGCGAAGCTTATCTTCTTCGCCCCCAAGCATCCACAAGGGGCATGAGCGCGCCTGGAGCGGAGCCACACGTAGCATCAGGAATTCCCTCAGGAGCATGGCCCCTGCCAGCTTCGCCGCCTTCGCGTTACCCGGCTTTAGGTCGGCAGTCATCTTCTCCAGCACGGGCTTCGCCCGGTCGTCAGTAAGCTTCGCGCAGAGCCACCCTTCGTCGGACTGGGGCTTCTCCGTCGGCAGCGTCAACCGTGGGTGAACGCACTTGGCATCCATCATGACCCACTTGCTCCTGAAGCCCTCGGCCTTCTTTCCGGCCTTCGAGATCGCGTTGGCCTTACCGGCTGCGACGAAGTTGGCGCACCTTGAGGTGTGGCCATCATTGATCCGAAGGAAGAAGAAGTGGCGCAGCAGAGCCATGGACGGCATCACCCTGAAGTACGCCTCGCAGTAGAAGGCGGAGATCGATAGGAGAAGAACAGAGTTGGGATGAAGATGAAGGGCCTGCAGCCTGTAATGGCTGAGGATGGCGTAGTAGAAGTCGGAGAAGGGGGTAACCAGCCCCGCAACGACGCTGCTCATGAAGAAGGGGTAGAAGGTGCTTCTCGAAGCCTCCGGCTCGGCAGAGCCATCCCGGAGCTCGGCCTTCCCCCTCTCGTTGTTCTCCCCCGCCGTCAGCAGACGCATGGCGGCGAGGTTCTTCTCTGAGACATTGGGCGCGTCCAGAGCCGGCTCATACCAGGCGGGCGACAAAGCGGCCTTGACCTTTGGGGGCGCCATTGGTCGCTGGCTCGGAAGGGAATTGAAGCAGATCTGGAGATTTCGGAAGCAAGGAGCGAGAAAGGTGATCTGGAGCAAGAAGAAGGAAAGCAATGAAGGAAAGCATTGCCCGCACTAGTCTTTTGTCAGACGGGCAGTTGCCGAGGCAGTGCGGGGAAGCGGAGACGCTCATGTCCAATCAATCGCCATGCTTCAAGCGAGGCCGCAGGCTGTTGGGGCCCGCAGCACTCCGCACTTGCCCTTTGGCTTCGCCTCGATGCCAAGTCCGAGCGCGCCTTGGGCCCGGGGGCTACTGTCGGCGTCCTGGGAACAGGGGTCCCCAGACTTGCCTGCCTGCGGCCCACGGCGTGGCTCCACTAGCGGCCCAGTACGACCCATCTTCACTAGCAAACACTCAAGACCCTCGCGAGGGGCCAAGCCTCGCGAGGCGAATGACACAAGACCTCCTTGGGAGCGGCCTCACCAGGCTAGCTCGCGAGGGGCGGAGAGATCAAGGCAAGGGGTACCTCGCGAGGTTCCTGTGACATAAGCCATGACGACTGGCGCCAGGCGGGTGCCAGCCCGCACAGTGTCCTCGTTTCCTCTTTGGTGCTAAAGAGGCAAGCGTAGGCGAGGAGTCCCGAGGCATCAGGTAAAGGTTGCCATATCGGTGCAACGAGACCAAGGCCAGTTGGACGACAAGATGGAGGTCACCATGGAGCCCAAGACGGCGTCACCACTAGAGCCTTTGGCAGGCGAAGACCACCTTTAGTCAGGATAACTTGTACTGGTTGTCTCCCTTCGAATTTGGTCGTTGTGGGATCCCTTCCCCCCTAACATTTGGGGAGAGGACCAGGGCCTTTATAAATAGGACTAGCTACCACCGTAGGAGGGAGATCGGATCTGGGATAGGAGCCACTCCATCCATAGCCACCACACAAGCTAGCCAAACACAAGAGCACCTCTCCTCAGGAGGTTGTTCTTCCCCTGTAACTGTTCATCCACAACCCAAGAGGCAATCCACCACACCACACTGGAGTAGGGTATTACACCACATCGGTGGCCCGAACCAGTATAAACTCTCGTGTCTCTCGTTCTTTGGGTTCGTCGAGCTAGCCCTTGCGATCGTTGTGAGGGCAAGCTAGGGAGAGAGATCTTCATGCGCACCCCAGTGTTCGAACCTCAAGGGTTTTGCCGGAACCCGAAATCCGACAACAAGAGCAGTTGTTGCTATATCTAGCGGTGATGAATCAAGTGGTCAGTGATGTGCTAGTAGCATAGAGGGAACTTGAGGAGGAAGCAGCAGTAGCAGCGGAGCCGTCGGATGGTGGGCCGGGGCTCTGCTCGGCAGGGCCTGACGCCGGTGAGGCGGAACCCCCGACAAGGCCCGGTCCCGGCAAGACAGAATCTGCGCAGATGGGCGAAGTTGAATAGAAGAAGTTGAATAGATCAAGCTATTCCGGTATGCAGAAGCTACTTTTTGGCCTCCTCGTGGCCTCGAGAAAGCTACATCACTATTTCCAAGCACACGGGATCACCGTCATCACCCGCCTCCCTTTGCAATGAATCTTGCACAACCCAGATGCGACTGGGAGGATTGTGGAATGGGCATTGGAACTATCGAGCTTTGGCCTCAAGTTTGAAAGTACTTCAACAATCAAGAGTCGAGCCTTGGCGGAGTTCATAGCAGAATGGACCTCAACGCGTGACGAGGAGATTCAAGAGACCACCTTTCCCGGCAAGGAGACGAGCCGTGATTGGATCATGTACTTCGATAGGGCTTTCTCGCTGCAAGGTGCAGGTGCCGGCATGCTACTCGTCGCACCCACCGGAGAGCACCTCAAGTATGTGGTCCAGATGCACTTTCCCTAGGAAAAATCAACAAACAACACGACAGACTACGAGGGATTGCTTGCCGGTCTCAGGATCGCGGCAGACCTCGGAATCGGGAAGCTCATCACCAGAGGTGATTCGCAGCACGTCGTCGAGCAAGTTAAAAAGGATTACCAGAGCCCGTTGATGGAAGCCTATGTGGATGAGGTGAGGAAGTTGGAGGAGCGTTTTGACGGTCTACAAGCGGAGCATGTTCCCCAAGCAGAGAACAACATTACCGATGACTTGTCAAAACGTGCTGCCCTCAAGTTGCCTGTGGAACCAGGTACCTTTGTGCTTCAATTAACCCAACGATCCATTGAGCCATCAGCAGGGCAGAACAAACGAAGGAAGGCAGGCCCCGTCAAGTACTTGAAGGAAATATGCCCTAGAGGCAATAATAAAATTATTATTTATTTCCTTATATCATGATAAATGTTTATTATTCATGCTAGAATTGTATTAACTGGAAACATAATACATGTGTGAATACATAGACAAACAGAGTGTCACTAGTATGCCTCTACTTGACTAGCTCATTAATCAAAGATGGTTATGTCTCCTAGCCATGAACAAAGAGTTGTTATTTGATTAACGAGATCACATCATTAGTTGAATGATCTGATTGACATGACCCATTCCATTAGCATAGCACCCGATCGTTTAGTATGTTGCTATTGCTTTTATCCATGACTTATACATGTTCCTTTAACTATGAGACTATGCAACTCCCATTTACCGTAGGAACACTTTGTGTGCTACCAAACGTCACAACGTAACTGGGTGATTATAAAGGTGCTCTACAGGTGTCTCCGAAGGTACATGTTGAGTTGGCGTATTTCGAGATTAGGATTTGTCACTCCGATTGTCGGAGAGGTATCTCAGGGCCTTCTCGGTAATGCACATCACATAAAGCCTTGCAAGCATTGCAACCAATGAGTTAGTTGCGAGATGATGTATTACAGAACGAGAAAAGAGACTTGCCGGTAACGAGATTGAACTAGGTATTGGATACCGACGATCGAATCTCGGGCAAGTAACATACCGATGACAAAGGGAACAACGTATGTTGTTATGCGGTCAGACCGATAAAGATCTTCGTAGAATATGTAGGAGCCAATATGGGCATCCAGGTCCCGCTATTGGTTATTGACCGGAGACGTGTCTCGGTCATGTCTACATTGTTCTCGAACCGTAGGGTCCGCACGCTTAACGTTACGATGACAGTTATTATGAGTTTATGCATTTTGATGTACCGAAGGAGTTCGGAGTCCCGGATGTGATCACGGACGTGACGAGGAGTCTCGAAATGGTCGAGACATAAAGAATTATATATTGGAAGCCTATGTTTGGACATCGGATGCATTCCAGGTGAAATCAGGATTTTACCGGAATACCGGGAGGGTTACCGGAACCCCCCGGGAGCATAATGGGCCAACATGGGCCTTGGAGGAGAGGTGAGAGGGCTGCCCTAGGGGCTGCGCGCCTCCCCCCTTCCCCTAGTCCTATTAGGACTAGGAGAGGTGGGCGCCCCCCTCTCCCTCTCTCTCCCCCTTGGAGAATCCTAGTCCAACTAGGATTGGGGGGGGGGGAATCCTACTCCCAGAGGGAGTAGGACTCTCTGGCGCGCCAAGGCTTGGCCGGCCAGCCCCTCCCCCTTGGCTCCTTTATATACGGGGGCAGGGGGCACCCCAAACAGACACAAGTTGATCTACGGATCGTTCCTTAGCCGTGTGCGGTGCCCCCTTCCACCAAATTCCACCTCGATCATATCGTTGCAGTGCTTAGGCGAAGCCCTGCGCCGGTAACACATCAAGATCGTCACCACGCCGTCGTGCTGACGGAACTCTTCCCCGACGCTTTGCTGGATCGGAGCCCGGGGATCGTCATCGAGCTGAACGTGTGCCAAGAACTCGGAGGTGTCGGAGTAACGGTGCTGTGATCGGTTGGATCGCGAGGAGAACGTACGACTACTTCCTCTACGTTGTGTCAACGCTTCCGCTTCGGTCTACGAGGGTACGTAGACAACACTCTCCCCTCTCGTTGCTATGCATCACCATGATCTTGCGTGTGCGTAGGAAATTTTTTTGAAATTACTACGTTCCCCAACAGTGGTATCACAGCCTAGGTTTTATGGTTTGATGTTATTTGCACGAGTAGAACACAAGTGAGTTGTAGACGATACAAGTCATACTGCCTACCAGCATGTCATACTTTGGTTCAGCGGTATTGTTGGACGAGACGATCCGGACCAACCTTACGCGTACGCTTACGCGAGACCGGTTCCCTCGACGTGCTTTGCACATAGATGGCTTGCGGAAGACTGTCTCTCCAACTTTAGTTGAACCGAGTGTGGCTACGCCCGGTCCTTGAGAAACTATCGTTGTGGTTTTGATGCGTAGGTAAGATGAGTTCTTGCTTAAAGCCCGTAGCAGCCACGTAAAAACTTGCAACAACAAAGTAGAGGACGTCTAACTTGTTTTTGCAGGGCATGTTGTGATGTGATATGGTCAAGACGTGATGCTAAATTTTATTGTATGAGATGATCATGTTTTGTAACCGAGTTATCGGCAACTGGCAGGAGCCATATGGTTGTCGCTTTATTGTATGCAATGCAATCGCGATGTAATGCTTTACTTTATTACTAAGCGGTAGTGATAGTCGTAGAAGCATAAGGTTGGCGAGACGACAACGATGCTGCGATGAAGATCAAGGTGTCGCGCCGGTGACGATGGTGATCATGACGGTGCTTCGAAGATGGAGATCACAAGCACAAGATGATGATGGCCATATCATATCACTTATATTGATTGCATATCCTTTTATGCATCTTATCTTGCTTTGATTGACGGTAGCATTATAAGATGATCTCTCACTAAATTATCAAGAAGTGTTCTCCCTGAGTATGCACCGTTGCGAAAGTTCTTCGTGCTGAGACACCACGTGATGATCGGGTGTGATAGGCTCTATGTTCAAATACAACGGGTGCAAAACAGTTGCACACGCGGAATACTCAGGTTTAACTTGACGAGCCTAGCATATACAGATATGGCCTCGGAACACGGAGACCGAAAGGTCGAGCGTGAATCATATAGTAGATATGATCAACATAGTGATGTTCACCATTGAAACTACTCCATCTCACGTGATGATCGGACATGGTTTAGTTGATTTGGATCACGTGATCACTGAGGATTAGAGAGATATCTATCTAAGTGGGAGTTCTTAAGTAATATGATTAATTGAACTTTAATTTATCATGAACTTAGTACCTGATAGTATCTTGCTTGTCTATGTTGTGTAGATAGATGGCTCGTGCTGTTGTTCCGTTGAATTTTAATGCGTTCCTTGAGAAAGCAAAGTTGAAAGATGATGGTAGCAATTACACGGACTGGGTCCGTAACTTGAGGATTATCCTCATTGCTGCACAGAAGAATTACGTCCTGGAAGCACCGCTGGGTGCCAGGCCTGGTGCAAGAGCTACGCCAGATGTTGTGAACGTCTGGCAAAGCAAAGCTGATGACTACTCTATAGTTCAGTGTGCCATGCTTTACGGCTTAGAACCGGGACTTCAACGACGTTTTGAACACCATGGAGCATATGAGATGTTCCAGGAGTTGAAGTTAATATTTCAAGCAAATGCCCGGATTGAGAGATATGAAGTCTCCAATAAGTTCTATAGCTGTAAAATGGAGGAGAACGGTTCTGTCAGTCAGCATATACTCAGAATGTCTCGGTATAACAATCACTTGATTCAACTGGGAGTTAATCTTCCGGATGATTGCGTCATTGACAGAATTCTCCAATCACTGCCACCAAGCTACAAGAGCTTCGTGATGAACTATAATATGCAAGGGATGACCAAAACAATGCCCGAGCTCTTCGCGATGCTAAAAGCTGCGGAGGTAGAAATCAAAAAGGAGCATCAAGTGTTGATGGTTAACAAAACCACTAGTTTCAAGAAAAAGGGCAAAGGAAAAAAAAGGGGAACTTCAAAAAGAAAAGCAAGCAAGTTGCTACTCAAGAGAAGAAACCCAAGTCTGGACCTAAGCCTGAAACTGAGTGCTTCTATTGCAAGCAGACTGGTCACTGGAAGCGGAACTGCCCCAAGTATTTGGCGGATAAGAAGGATGGCAAGGTTAACAAAGGTATATATGATATACATGTTATTGATGTGTACCTTACTAATTCTCGCAGTAGCACCTGGGTATTTGATACTAGTTCTGTTGCTAATATTTGCAACTCAAAACAGGGGCTACGGATTAAGCGAAGATTGGCTAAGGACGAGGTGACGATGCGCGTGGGAAATGGTTCCAAAGTCGATGTGATCGCGGTCGGCACGCTACCTCTACATCTACCTTCGGGATTAATATTAGATCTAAATAATTGTTATTTAGTACCAGCGTTGAGCATGAACATTATATCTGGATCTTGTTTGATGCGAGACGGTTATTCATTTAAATCAGAGAATAATGGTTGTTCTATTTATATGAGTAATATCTTTTATGGTCATGCGCCATTAAAGAGTGGTTTGTTCTTACTTAATCTCGATAGTAGTAATACACATATTCATAATGTTGAAGCCAAAAGATGCAGAGTTGATAATGATAGTGCAACTTATTTGTGGCACTGCCGTTTAGGTCATATCGGTGTAAAGCGCATGAAGAAACTCCATACTGATGGACTTTTGGAGTCACTTGATTATGAATCACTTGGCACTTGCGAACCATGCCTTATGGGCAAGATGACTAAAACACCGTTCTCCGGTACTGTGGAGAGAGCAACAGATTTATTGGAAATCATACATACTGATGTATGTGGGCCAATGAATGTTGAGGCTCGTGGCGGATATCGTTATTTTCTCACCTTCACTGATGATTTAAGCAGATATGGGTATATCTACTTAATGAAACACAAGTCTGAAACATTTGAAAAGTTCAAAGAATTTCAGAGTGAAGTGGAAAATCATCGTAACAAGAAAATAAAGTTTCTACGATCTGATCGTGGAGGAGAATATTTGAGTTACGAGTTTGGTCTACATTTGAAACAATGCGGAATAGTTTCGCAACTCACGCCACCCGGAACACCACAACGTAATGGTGTGTCCGAACGTCGTAATCGTACTTTACTGGATATGGTGCGATCTATGATGTCTCTTACCGATTTACCGCTATCTTTTTGGGGTTATGCTCTAGAGACGGCCGCATTCACGTTAAATAGGGCACCATCAAAATCCGTTGAGACGACACCTTATGAACTGTGGTTTGGCAAGAAACCAAAGTTGTCGTTTCTTAAAGTTTGGGGCTACGATGCTTATGTGAAAAAGCTTCAACCTGATAAGCTCGAACCCAAATCGGAAAAATGTGTCTTCATAGGATACCCAAAGGAGACTATTGGGTATACCTTCTATCACAGATCCGAAGGCAAAATTTTTGTTGCTAAAATCGGAAACTTTCTGGAGAAGGAGTTTCTCTCGAAAGAAGTGAGTGGGAGGAAAGAAGAACTTGATGAGATAACAGTATCTACTCCCTTATTGAGAAATAGTACGTGACAGAAATCTGTTCCTGTGACACCTACATCAAATAGGGAGGAAGCTAATGATGATGATCATGAAACTCCAGATCAAGTTTCTACTGAACTTCGTAGATCAACCAGAGTAAGATCCGCACCAGAGTGGTACGGTAATCCTATTTTGGAAGTCATGTTACTAGACCATGATGAACCTACGAACTATGAAGAAGCGATGGTGAGCCCAGATTCCGCAAAGTGGCTTGAGGCCATGAAATCCAAGATGGGATCCATGTATGAGAACAAAGTGTGGACTTTGGTTGACTTGCCCGATGATCGGCAAGCAATTGAGAATAAATGGATTTTTAAGAAGAAGACTGACGCTGATGGTAATGTTACTGTCTATAAAGCTCGACTTGTTGCAAAAGGTTTTCGACAAGTTCAAGGGATTGACTACGATGAGACTTTCTCACCCGTAGCGATGCTTAAGTCTGTCCGAATCATGTTAGCAGTTGCCGCATTTTATGATTATGAAATTTGGCAAATGGATGTCAAAACTGCATTCCTGAATGGATTTCTGGAAGAAGAGTTGTATATGATGCAACCAGAAGGTTTTGTCGATCCGAAGGGAGCTAACAAAGTGTGCAAGCTCCAGCGATCCATTTATGGACTGGTGCAAGCCTCTCGGAGTTGGAATAAACGCTTTGATAGTGTGATCAAAGCATTTGGTTTTATACAGACTTTTGGAGAAGCCTGTATTTACAAGAAAGTGAGTGGGAGCTCTGTAGCATTTCTGATATTATATGTGGATGACATATTACTGATCGGAAATAATATAGAATTTCTGGATAGCATAAAGGGATACTTGAATAAGAGTTTTTTAATGAAAGACCTCGGTGAAGCTGCTTACATATTGGGCATTAAGATCTATAGAGATAGATCAAGACGCTTAATAGGACTTTCACAAAGCACATACCTTGACAAAGTTTTGAAAAAGTTCAAAATGGATCAGGCAAAAAAAGGGTTCTTGCCTGTGGCACAAGGTGTGAAGTTGAGTAAGAATCAATGCCCGACCACCGCAGAAGATAGAGAGAAAATGAAAAATGTTTCCTATGCTTCAGCCATAGGCTCTATCATGTATGCAATGCTGTGTACCAGACCTGATGTGTGCCTTGCTGTAAGTTTGGCAGGAAGGTACCAAAGTAATCCAGGAGTGGATCACTGGACAGCGGTCAAGAACATCCTTAAGTACTTAAGAAGGACTAAGGATATGTTTCTCATTTATGGAGGTGACAAAGAGCTCGTCGTAAACGGTTATGTCGATGCGAGCTTTGACACTGATCCGGACGATTCTAAATCGCAAACCGGATACGTATTTACATTAAACGGTGGAGCTGTCAGTTGGTGCAGTTCTAAACAAAGCGTCGTGGCGGGATCTACATGTGAAGCTGAGTACATAGCCGCTTCGGAAGCAGCTAATGAAGGAGTCTGGATGAAGGAGTTCATATCCGACCTAGGTGTTGTACCTAGCGTAACGGGTCCAATGAAAATCTTTTGTGACAATACTGGTGCAATTGCCTTGGCAAAGGAATCCAGATTTCACAAAAGAACCAAACACATCAAAAGACGCTTCAACTCCATCCGGGATTTGGTCCAGGTGGGAGACATAGAGATATGCAAGATACATACGGATCTGAATGTTGCAGACCCGTTGACTAAACCTCTTCCACGAGCAAAACATGATCAGCACCAAGACTCCATGGGTGTTAGAATCATTACTTTGTAATTTAGATTATTGACTCTAGTGCAAGTGGGAGACTGAAGGAAATATGCCCTAGAGGCAATAATAAAATTATTATTTATTTCCTTATATCATGATAAATGTTTATTATTCATGCTAGAATTGTATTAACTGGAAACATAATACATGTGTGAATACATAGACAAACAGAGTGTCACTAGTATGCCTCTACTTGACTAGCTCATTAATCAAAGATGGTTATGTCTCCTAGCCATGAACAAAGAGTTGTTATTTGATTAACGAGATCACATCATTAGTTGAATGATCTGATTGACATGACCCATTCCATTAGCATAGCACCCGATCGTTTAGTATGTTGCTATTGCTTTTATCCATGACTTATACATGTTCCTTTAACTATGAGACTATGCAACTCCCATTTACCGTAGGAACACTTTGTGTGCTACCAAACGTCACAACGTAACTGGGTGATTATAAAGGTGCTCTACAGGTGTCTCCGAAGGTACATGTTGAGTTGGCGTATTTCGAGATTAGGATTTGTCACTCCGATTGTCGGAGAGGTATCTCAGGGCCTTCTCGATAATGCACATCACATAAAGCCTTGCAAGCATTGCAACCAATGAGTTAGTTGCGAGATGATGTATTACAGAACGAGAAAAGAGACTTGCCGGTAACGAGATTGAACTAGGTATTGGATACCGACGATCGAATCTCGGGCAAGTAACATACCGATGACAAAGGGAACAACGTATGTTGTTATGCGGTCAGACCGATAAAGATCTTCGTAGAATATGTAGGAGCCAATATGGGCATCCAGGTCCCGCTATTGGTTATTGACCGGAGACGTGTCTCGGTCATGTCTACATTGTTCTCGAACCGTAGGGTCCGCACGCTTAACGTTACGATGACAGTTATTATGAGTTTATGCATTTTGATGTACCGAAGGAGTTCGGAGTCCCGGATGTGATCACGGACGTGACGAGGAGTCTCGAAATGGTCGAGACATAAAGAATTATATATTGGAAGCCTATGTTTGGACATCGGATGCATTCCAGGTGAAATCAGGATTTTACCGGAATACCGGGAGGGTTACCGGAACCCCCCGGGAGCATAATGGGCCAACATGGGCCTTGGAGGAGAGGTGAGAGGGCTGCCCTAGGGGCTGCGCGCCTCCCCCCCTTCCCCTAGTCCTATTAGGACTAGGAGAGGTGGGCGCCCCCCTCTCCCTCTCTCTCCCCCTTGGAGAATCCTAGTCCAACTAGGATTGGGGGGGGGGGAATCCTACTCCCAGAGGGAGTAGGACTCTCTGGCGCGCCAAGGCTTGGCCGGCCAGCCCCTCCCCCTTGGCTCCTTTATATACGGGGGCAGGGGGCACCCCAAACAGACACAAGTTGATCTACGGATCGTTCCTTAGCCGTGTGCGGTGCCCCCTTCCACCAAATTCCACCTCGATCATATCGTTGCAGTGCTTAGGCGAAGCCCTGCGCCGGTAACACATCAAGATCGTCACCACGCCGTCGTGCTGACGGAACTCTTCCCCGACGCTTTGCTGGATCGGAGCCCGTGGATCGTCATCGAGCTGAACGTGTGCCAAGAACTCGGAGGTGCCGGAGTAACGGTGCTGTGATCGGTTGGATCGCGAGGAGAACGTACGACTACTTCCTCTACGTTGTGTCAACGCTTCCGCTTCGGTCTACGAGGGTACGTAGACAACACTCTCCCCTCTCGTTGCTATGCATCACCATGATCTTGCGTGTGCGTAGGAAATTTTTTTGAAATTACTACGTTCCCCAACAGTACTTCCCCGCTGAGCTCCCAGGAGCCGTCGGCGAGGATGTTGCCGGGTGCCCCAAGCTTGCCGAGGGGCAGCAACCTCCGGTAGGACCCCAAGCCCTAGCCGTAGAGGCAGCTGCCCCCACGGCCGAAGATGAGCCTTTAGTCCTTGTCGTCGAGCCCCAGGCTCCAGCATGGGTGCAGCACACCGTCTGTTTTCTCCAAACAGGGGAACTCCCAAGGAACAGGAAGAAGCAGAGAAAGTAGCACGTCGATCCAGCATGTACCAGTTTGTGGATGATGCCCTATACAGAAGGAGACCGAACGACGTGAAATGGAAGTGCATTCCTTGGGAGGACGGACTGGAGCTGTTAGCAGAGATACATGGAGGCATGTGTGGCTCCCACATAGGGTCAAGAGCCCTTGCCGGCAAAGCATTCCGGCAAGGTTTCCTCTGGCCCACTGCTCTCCAGGATGCAACCGCACTAGTAACCAAGTGTGAAGTGTGCCAGTTCCATTCAAAGAAGCTTCATTAGCCAGCCCAAGCTCTTCAGACAATCCCTCTTTCCTGGCCATTTTCAGTCTAGGGGCTCGACATACTAGGCCCTTTTCCCTGCGCTGTCGGGGGCTTTGAGTACTTGTACATCGCGATCGACAAGTTCACAATGTGGTCGGAAGTGGAACTGATGAGAAAGGTGACAACACAGTCAGCCGTCAAGTTCTTCAACGGGCTAGTCTGCCGTTTTGGTGTGCCCAATAGGTTCATCACCAATAACGACACACAGTTCACGAGCCGCACCTTCATGCAATACATCCAAGACCTCGCCGGCAAGGTTTGTTATGTTTATGTTGCTCATCCAGAAGTAACGGCCAGGCCGGGAGGGCAAATGCAAAAGTGTTGCGAGGCCTCAAGACCAGGACTTTTGACAAGCTACACAAGTGCGGAAGGCGCTGGATTGACGAGTTGCCTCAAGGAAATATGACCTAGAGGCAATAATAAAGTTGTTATTTATATTTCCTTACATCATGATAAATGTTTATTATTCATGCTAGAATTGTATTAACCGGAAACTTAGTACATGTGTGAATACATAGATAAACAGAGTGTCACTAGTATGCCTCTACTTGACTAGCTCGTTGAACCAAAAATAGTTAAGTTTCCTAGCCATAGACATGAGTTGTCATTTGATGAACAGGATCACATCATTAGAGAATGATGTGATTGACTTGACCCATCCATTAGCTTAGCACTATGATCGTTTAGTTTATTGCTATTGCTTTCTTCATAACTTATACATGTTCCTATGACTATGAGATTATGCAACTCCCGAATACCGGAGGAACACTTAGTGTGCTATCAAACATCACAACGTAACTGGGTGATTATAAAGATGCTCTACAGGTGTCTCCGATGGTGCTTGCTGAGTTGGCATATATTGAGATTAGGATTTGTCACTCCGATTGTCGGAGTGGTATCTCTGGGCCCTCTCGATAATGCACATCATTATAAGCCTTGCAAGCAATGTGACTAATGAGTTAGTTACGGGATGATGCATTATGGAATGAGTAAAGAGACTTGCCGGTAAGGAGATTGAACTAGGTATGATGATTGTAGCGACCCGACCTCAGACGGTCAAGTCTCTGTGCTTAAGTGTCATCCCTGGATCAGTATGCTGACACACACAGCACTCAAGGATTTATAACAGAGGTAAATCACATGTATAAAATAACGAAAATACTATTACCTCAATCCAAATAGCAGAAGTAACAACAAGGTTGTGGATTCCCATCAACACCAACGGCAAAGTTGAGTGTAGAAATCATAACCCTAACGTATCACTTACTCGTCGTAAGATTCCTGCAACATGAGACGTTGCAGCCACAAAGGGTCAGTACATTGAATGTACTGGCAAATTCACACCATAGGTTAATGAAGAATGATAACTATCACTACATGCATATATGGCTGGTGGAAAGCTCTACGGCTATAATGTTTTTGCGAAAAGCCAATTTTTCCCTACTCCAAAGGAATATATTTTATTTAACTACAAAGTTGGTTGCAAATATTGAGAAGGTTCCTCCAACTCAATCCCAAATTAACATCAATAACCCAACAAATTATTTAAGTAACGTGATGAGATCAATATGATAATCCAAGTACCAGAGAGTCAAGATGTCCACAACCGGGGACACGACTAACCATGATTAGATTGTACACTCTACAGAGGTTTGCGCACTTTTCCCCACAAGACTCGATCTCCTCCGTCGCACTACATGGTGTTTGAGAAACGGAAGACCGAGACACAGTCTTTCAGAAACATTAACTCTTTACTCCGGGCAGACCATACCAAACCTACATCCCTCTACCTGCTGATCCACCTCTTCAAGAGCTCACGCAACTTACTCAACTATGCTAGAGCCCATAATAGCTTGTGGCTGCACACGGAAGTTTCTAGCATGAAAATATCTCAGTTCCCTTTGAGCCTGGGTGGCGGACCTTAGTATGATCACACGGGTACTCCGGGATATCCTAGGACAACACTAGATTCTCCAGGTGCCCGACAAGCAATCCACCTAGATGTGTATTAAAGTTGCCACCTTAAGTTGAACCATTAATTAACAAGCTCACATCTATCATGGATTCACTCACCCAAACCACGTCTACGAGCATAGTATAGCAATATAAGCAATACGTAGGAGTAACTCCCAAGGGTTTGATAGTAACAGGGCAATAGGTTCTACCTCATCAACTACTTCCCAACCCACATGTTAATCACATCCTAATCATGCAATGTTCGAGGGTTGAAACTAATGCATAAAAACTGGGTATGAAAGGGATATGATCAAAGTGTGAACTTGCCTGTACTGTTGATGAAGATGATTCACACTCATAACTCTTGATAGGTCTACTCGTCACACTCCGGTCAATCTATCGTAAGCAATCAATAGTAACCACACATAAGCAATCACTCAAAAGATCGGGAAGAACGAAGAAGACAATTCGGAAAGCATCAAAACCAAGCAAATAACTCTTTGCAACATAAAACAATTTCTAATAGTACCAAAATTATGTGTACTTGGCCTTATCAGAAAGTTTAGGTCAAGAGCTTCGATTTGCAAAAAGAATCAACTCAAACGGAGTTATAAAACTCAAGTTATGATCAAAACAAGTTTGAATTCAAATATGTTCTAATTCAAATTTTAAAACTTTCAAAAACATGTTTAAGTTGTTTTATTGGATACACGGGATCATAACGAAGAAGTGGGCATTGGTTCCGTTGGATTTGGACTAACGAGTAAAAAGTAGTGACCGTTTGAAAAACAGGGGCCAATCTGTAAATAAAATATTCGCAAACGGGTCCGTGGCAGAAAACTAAAAATAAAAGAAAAAGTCTAAATAGCGAGCGTTCGTTACCGAACGCTAATGAACGAAATCGTTTGCTACCGAACCTAACGGACGAACGTCCACAAATTAAACTAACCTAAATAACTAAACCGATTAAAATAAATTAAAATAAACGAAAAGAAAACCGGGCCGAGCGGCGGTTTATACCGGTTAGCGAAAATAAACCGGGGGTGGATCCGATCGAGCTCCGGTGAGGGCAGCGCGGCTCCGGCGAGCGGGGCGAGGCAAGGCGGCGGCTCCGGCGCGGAACGGCGGCGAGGGGCAAGGGCAACGCGGGGAGCGGCGCGGTGGCGCGGGTGAGCGGCGAGGGGAGGCGGCGAGCTGCGGGAGGTGCGGCGACGGCGCGGTGCGCGCCAGATGCGGCGGCGGCGGGAAACGAGGAGCGGCGCGGTGCAATGGGCGCGCTATTTATGGATGGAGGGGGCGAGATGGCGTGCGGGAGGGGGCAAGGGGCGGCGCAGATTCCGAAGGCGGCCCGGACATCGAGGCGGCGGCGCGGCGGCGGACTCCCGAGCGGAGTCCCGCTCGGGGACGGAGGCGATGGTGCGCTGGGCCTTGGCCTGGCTTCGGCTGGGCCGGCCCAGTCGGCGGCGGAAGATTGTTTTTTTAAGAAGGAAAAAGAAAATAAAACGAAAATAAAATAAAATATTATATAGGAAAATAATATATCAAAATTTTCATAAAACAATTTTCTACAACATGAACATTTTTATAAATTTAAATAAAATCTAAAAAAAATTGAATAAATCAAACAATGCTACTGATCCAATAAAACCCACTAAAAATCATTCTAAAAGTACCGAAATGATTTCAAATTAGTTTTTCTCCAATTTTCTATTGTAGGGAATCATGTTACCCTATTTTCTGTATATTTTATTTTTGGAGAAAAATAATTTGAATAAAAACCAAATAACCCCAAATTGAAAATAATTCCAATGGGACTTTAAATTTAATTATTTTAAAACTTCCAACTCATATTTCATATATTTTGAAGAAGTCATTTTATCTTCTCTCATGAAAATCGTTGAGTCGCTTAAAGTTTTCTGAATTTTAAAATAGTTCCAAATGAAATTCAAATATTTTCAAATACGCTTTTCATTTAATTAGTCATGTCATCTTCTCTCTAGGGTTTTGTATTTGAAAAGAATTTGAATTCACGGAGATCATAAAAGCAAAAAATGAAAGTTTGGGAAAGTCCTTTTATTCCCTCTCATTTAACTTTCAAAAAGTTTCGAATTTCACTCAATCAATCAAACAATCGATCAAATCTATCTATTTATTATAACATTCCAAAATTTAGAATTTTGGGATGTTACAATGATACCGACGATCGAATCTCGGGCAAGTAACATATCGATGACAAAGGGAACAACGTATATCGTTATGCGATTTGACCGGTAAAGATCTTCGTAGAATATTTAGGAACCAATATGAGCATCCAGGTTCCACTATTGGTTATTGACCGGAAGTAAGTTTCGGTCATGACTACATAGTTCGCGAAACCGTAGGGTCCGCACGCTTAACGTTCGATGATGGTCGGTATTATGAGTTTATGTGTTTTGATGTACCGAAGGTAGTTCGGAGTCCCAGATGTGATCACGGACATGACGAGGAGTCTCGAAATGATCAAGACATAAGGATTGATATATTGGAAGGCTATGTTTGGACACCGGAAAATTTTCGGATGAGTTCGGGCATTTTTCCAGAGTACCGGGGGGTTAGGGAACCCCCCGGGGAGTTAATGTGCCTTAATGGGCCATAGTGGGAGAGAGTAGGAGGCGGCCAAGTGGGAGGCGCTCCCCCCAAGCCCAATCCGAATTAGGGAGGGGGCCGGCCCCCCTTTCCTTCTCTCCTTCTCCCTCTTCCTTCTTCTCCTACTCCAACTAGGGAAAAGGGGGAAACCTACTCCTACTAGGAGTAGGAATCCCCCTTGGGGCGTGCCATGGAGAGGGTCGGCCCTCCCCTCCTCCACTCCTTTATATATGGGGGAGGGGCACCCCACAGACACACAAGTTGATTGTTTAGCCGCATGCGGTGCCCCCTTCATAGATTTCCACCTCGGTCATATCGTTGTAGTGCTTAGGCGAAGCCCTACGTCCGTAACTTCATCATCACTGTCATCACGCCATCGTGCTGACAAAACTCTCCCTCGACCTCAGCTGGATCAAGAGTATGAGGGACATCACCGAGCTGAACGTGTGCAGATCGCGGAGGTGCCGTGCGTTCGGTATTTGATCGGTTGGATCGCGAAGACGTTCGACTACATCAACCGCGTTACTTAACACTTCCGCTTTCGGTCTACGATGGTACATGGACACACTCTCCCGCTTGTTGCTATGCATCACATAGATAGATCTTGCATGATCGTAGGTAAATTTTTTGAAATACTGCGTTCCCCAACATTGCCGATGGTTCTTTGGTCAATCAGAATGACGCCAAATCGAGCCACAGGCCAGACATCCTTTGCCCTGGAATACGCAGCAGAAGCAGTTCTCCCAACAAAACTCATATACGGGTCACCTCGAGTGCTCGCTTATGATAAGCTTGAGCAAGAGCAGTTGCGCCAAGATGATGGGACGCTCCTTGAGGAAGATCGTCTTCGGGCTGCTGTGCGGGCCGCTCGCTACCAGCAAGCCTTGTGTTGCTACCATAGCCACAAGGTTCATGCCCGAAGCCTTGAGGAAGGCGACCTTGTTCTTCGGAGAGTTCAATCCGCCAAGAATTCCAACAAGTTGACGCCAAACTGGGAAGGCCCTTATCGGGTAATAAGAGTCACCAGGCCCGGGCAGTCCGCCTGGAGACCAAAGATGGGATTCCAGTGAGCAACCCTTGGAACATCGAACATCTTTGCAAGTTTTACCCATAAGGCCCGGTTGCCGGGCCTCCCGGCAGACCACTTTTCATAGAAGCCTTGCCGGCAAGGCATGTAACCCTTTGTACAAAGCCAGGCGCAGACCCTGAGCATCAGATAAATAAATGAAGCACTGGCGCCCTTGAATTTAGCATGCATGCTAGTAGAAGACACCAAGAGAACGTCCCGGCGGCCGCCCAGAAGAAGGCTGGTGATGATGGTGTCGGGGAAGAAGCTGGAAGATGAGGCAGCGGGCCGCCAATACGATGATGGTGCCGACTTGACGGCCCGCCACCCGCCTTCTTCGTCTTCTCCGGCCCTCTAGCACCAGCCGCGAGAAGCAACGGCCCCGAGAGGTTCAAGGAGCTGGCTCGAGGAGCCGCCGCCAAGAACTGCCCCGCCCCCGGCAGATCATCCTGCCGGGGAGAAGGGCAGGTGCAGATGGTGCTGCCGCTAGCGTCGCCTAGGGACGATGCGTCCGACACCTAGTCGGACACATCCACATCGTCCTCCTCGCCGGTCCCCTCCCCGTCACCGTCGCTCGAGGAGGAGCTCTCGTCGTCGGTCGAGCTCTCCGCGCAGCACCCTAGCCTGTGTCCCGAGCGCCCGAAGACCTTGACGGAGAGCAGGCCGCTCTCCACTAGTTTGAAGAGGAGAACGCGCCCCTTCATCAGGCAGTGGGCACGTGCGAAGGTTTTCTAACCCCGACGGAGAAGCATTACATGAGGGACGGGGAACCTTGTGTTCACCCACATGTCGCCATTGCAACACCCCTTCATGTGAAGCCTCAGTTTCGGCGGCTGGTCGATCTCCAGCACCCTCGCGAACGCCTCGGGAAGGCAAGGGCGGCAGCGCAGCGGCTCGCGCAACTGCAGGATGAACTCCAGCACCATTCCCCGACATGGCCGCTCGACGAAGCAGGAGGAGATGGTGGCGGAGATGGTGACAACGCGGGTGTCCCCTTCCACGCCCACCTCTACCTCGACCGCCTCGCCGACCGCGGCCCCGTCAAGCGCCTCTGCCTTGAGCATGGCCTTCGCCTTGGGTGTCTGGCTCTTCCTTTACCACCGTGGCTCTTTGGCGGGAGGAGGACCTAGTCACCTCCGCAGAAGGACGGCCGCGGCCACGCCCTCTCGGCATGGTAGTGGATGGAGAATGGGGAGGAAGGGAAGGCACGAGAGGATGCCTCTCCTCCTCCTCCTCCTCCCGAGTTCCCTCTTTATAGCCGAGCAGGGAAGGCTGAAGACCGGCTCTACGCCTCTGAAGAGCCCTTCCAAGTCTGGCTCATTAAGTTGGCGACAAGTAAGGTCATCGACCACCCTCCCCGCGCCAATCAGAGGCGCATGGGTATCGACCATGGTGCGCCTTCCCGTATCCTGCGCGTCTGTCACCTACCCCACGCCATGCATGCGGCAAACATGGCGAAAAAGACGGGTGTGGTGGGAAACGTGGGACGGCGGTTCCAAGGTTGAGGCGAGGAGAATAAATGAGCAGCGGCCCTACAGTTTCCCCTTTCCTTATGGGGAAGACGCGGCCCGCCTCTTTACTATCCATCGCGGGATGATGCGAGCATGCTGCAGTCATCCCACGCACGACCCCCACGTCGTGCACTCAATGCGGGTCGTGGGGAAGCGACACTGGCGATGGAGTTACCGCAGTTATAAACTCTGCCACGCGTGCCCGCGCACCATTCTGGGCCTTGCCCAACAACGCTCTGCGCTTATGTGTGGCCCAGGCCCAGGGGCTCCTGACGGTGTACAAAAGGAGGGGCCTTTTGTACCCCTTTACTTGTGCATGGGTAGTTGTAGCCACACCTGTGGCCACGCTTGGCGTGGAAGAGGAAGCGAAGATACAAGACTACCAGAGCAGCGCTGAAACCAGAGGTGCGAAGAGCGAAGGGGCAAGGTGGGTTTCCCCCGGCAAGAGCCTTGTCGGGGATGACCTACACTGCCCCGACAAGAGCCTTGCCGGGGCAACTTGCCCAACACCAGCAAGACCGCCACCCTTGAGCCTGAGAGTTCCGACACCATCGACAACATTAGGAAGCAAGGCTCAGGAGGCACCTGCATGGTGGCATGCAGATCTTTGTGAAGACCGAAGGCCTGCAACACTAGAGGAGAACCAGAAGACGAAGACCCCCAGCAAGATCCTTGCCGGGGACGCCCACAAGACCCCGGCAAGACCCTTGCCGGGGACATCTGCGGGGCCACAACCAGGCCCGCACTTACCAAGGTTTCGCTGCCCCATGGTTGTTCTGATGCAGCAGCCAGCCTACCAACCAGGCACGCACCTACGTGGCAGCATGCAGCTTCTAGGCCAACCAGGCAAGCACCTGCATGGTGGCATGCAGATCTTCGTGAAGACCCTGCCACCGTACCAGTGCAGCAGCCAACCAGCCAGCGTGGCGCTGCATGCCTAGTCAGCTTGGATGCGCATCGAAGCGAGGCGAGGCAGCGACAAACAAGACAAGCTTCCTTGTCGTCCCTGATAAAGCAAGAGGACATGTCGGCAGCGCATTAAATGCGTTTTGTCCCACAATGTCAGGGATAGACTTGTACACTGTACATACTTTCCACCTCCTGTGTGCCACTGTGGCGACCCCTTTGACGTATAAAAGGAGGCCTGAGGCGTACTGAGGAAGGATTCGGACTTTTTGGGCTAGGAATGCACCGTGGCTAGTTCAAGAGCTCAAGAACACCAAATATACACCAAAGCAGGACTAGGGTATTATGCACCGTTTGCTGCCCGAACCTGGATAAAATTCCCCCGTGTTGATCTTCTAAACCCGCTCTTTGCACCACCCCGCCAACCGTAGTAGGGATTACCTGTGATCCCATAGGTGTCATTTTCTCCCACATGATCATTGCCTGGATATCGTCATAATTATTTGAAGTTCTATCAATTGCCCAACAGTAATTTGTTTACCCACCGTTTGCTATCTTTCTCGAGAGAAGCCACTAGTGAAACCTATGCCCCCCGGGTCTTCTTCCTCATATATTTGCTTGCGGTCTACTTTTCCTTTGCATTTTTATTCAGATCTATTAAACCAAAAATACAAAATACTTTGTTGCACTTTATTTTATTTGCGATCTACTATTTCAATCTACTACCAATTTCTGACATCGTTACCCGAAAGGGATTGACAACCCCTTTAACACGTCGGGTTGCGAGGTGTTGTTATTTGTGTGCAGGTGCTGTTTACGTTGTGTTGCTTGGTTCTCCTACTGGTTCGATAACCTTGGTTTCTTCACTAAGGGAAATACCTACCGTCGCTGTGCTGCATCATCCCTTCCTCTTTGGGGAAATATCGTCGTAGTCCTAGCAGACAGGTGCTTTTGTAGCGCTATAGTCAGAAAGTGATCAACGTGGCACGCTGTACTGGGACGCTCGTTTGGTGCCTCGGGAACCCTGCACACATCGTTCGGGGCCGTAGTGGAAACCTCGGCCAGACTCCCTACAGATGGAACCTGAATAGGCGATAAACCTGGACCAGGGACTTGGGTGGTTAGTCAGGTCGTGGCCGACACCCTCGCTAGGCTTCCGCTTGAAGGTTGCCGAGATACATGACATGTACATGGTGGTAAGTGGCAAGAGCGTGTGTGAAGAAGTAAACCCCTGCAGGGTTAACATCATCTATTCGAATAGCAGCGTCCGTGGTAAAGGACTACTGGTTGCTTATGCAGTTCATAGACAAATGAAAGTGGATACTCTAAAATGCGCAAGATAAGTGTGAGTGCTATGGATGGCCTTCTTGTAGGGAGACGGGAGCGGATCCATAGTGGTGTATTGATATGGTGAATATGTGGACTCGTGTGCGCCACCACAAAATAGTTACCAGCAGACGTTGTTCAGGATAGCCACTGAGTCAAAACTGGCTTGCTGCAGTTAAACTCCACCACTCCCTTTTTTGATACTGATACATATGTAGATAGTTCTAATGTAAGTCTTGTTGGGTACATTTGTACTCATCTTTGCTTAATTTATGTTTTTGCAGAGAGACTTCAGTCTCACTAGTAGTTCCGCGTGGACTTCGACGTTTAGCTTGTTACCTCAGCTACGATCTTGTACCCTTGGGAGGGTCTTGTAGATAGTCAGGCTTGTCAGCCTTTTTCATTTGTAGTTGTCTGTACTCAGACATGTTATGCTTCTGTTGCCTGTATGCTCTGTATGTGGGCTCATCAGACCCCTGTTTGTAATATCTGGCTCCTCGGAGCCTAATGAATAAATACTTTGCGTCGTAGAGTTTTGTTGTGATGCCATGTTGTATTTGCACATATCGAGCATATTGTGTGTATGTTATTGAAATGCTTTGGTATGTGTGGGATCTGACAACCTAGTTGTTTATTCTTGGTAGCCTCTCTTACCGAGAAATGTCTCCTAGTGCTTCCACTGAGCCATGGTAGCTTGCTACTGCTCCAGAACACTTAGGCTGGCCGACATGTGTCCTTCTTCGTTCCTGTGTCTGTCCCTTCGGGGAAATGTCACGTGTTGTTCCTTTAAGTCCTTGTAGCTCGCTACGACTTGGGTTCATACATTGATGACCGACACATTCGTTGCTGGGTCATGTATGCCTGTCCCTGTAAGTTAGTGCCACCTTGGGTTTACGACTAGTCATGCCGGCCCGGGTTCTCTGTCATATGGATGCTAGCCACACTATCATATATAGGTAAGGTGGCACCCATGGGGATACTGTGCGTGAGGCCGCAAAGCGATATGATGTGTTACATGCTAGATCGGTGTGACTTAGGATCGGGGTCCCGACAAAAAATTTTAGGACATTCTGAGAAATTTTATTTTGGGTCATTTTTTATTGCACGGGAAATTCAGAAAACAGACAAAACATCGCATTTTATTTTATTTAACTAATAAAAACAGAAAACAAAAGGTAGGGACAGAAGGTAGTGCTTACTAAATTCATCAACTTCATACCTCTCAAAAATGATCCATTAATAAGGTTGATCAAGCCTTATTAACAACCACTTTCGGTTAGCATGAAACCGAAGAACTTTCGTAAATCACTAAGTTACCTTAACGGGGATATGAATGTCCCCAACAATAAGCATTTCATATGTCTTTTTAATAGTAGGTAGAGGTAGTTGAAAACTTCCAATAGTGATTGTCGAAGATTTTTCAATAACGTTAATACCATTCACTTGGAATTGTGTCTTCGGAAAGTGCATCGTATGCTCATTACCATTGATATGAAAAGTGACCTTGCTTTTATTGCAATCAAGAACGGCCCCTACAGTATTCAAGAATGGTCTACCGAGGATAATTGACATGTTGCCGTGCTCGTGCATCTCAAGTATAACAAAGTCAGTCAAAATAGTAACATTAGCAACAACGATGGCCACATCCTCATAGATACCGATAGGTATGGCAGTTGATTTGTCAGCCATTTGCAAAGATATTTCAGTAGGCATGAGTTTATTCAAATGAAGTCTTTTATATAAAGACAAAGGCATAACACTAACACCAGCTCCTAAGTCACATAAAGTAGTTCTCACATAATTCTTTTTGATGGAGCAAGGTACAGTTGGTATTCCTGGGTCTCCGAGTTTTTAGGTACTCCATCCTTAAAAGTATAATTAGCAAGCATGGTCGAGATTTCAACTTCCGATATCTTTCTCTTATTGGTGATGATATCTTTCATGTACTTTGCATAAGGAGGCATTGTCAAGATATCAGTCAAGCGAGTACGCAAAAAGACTGGCCTCAGCATTTCAGCAAAGTGTTCAAATTCTTCGTCATCTTTCTTTTTAGTTGACTAGGGTGGAAAATGCATAGGTTTTTGAACCCACGACTCTCTTTATTTATTGTGTTTTCTAGTAATGAATTCTTTTTTATCATATCGTGTATTCTTGGGTTGTGGGTTATCAAGAACAACAGCTGGTTCTATTTCAACATCATTATCTGGTTCCTTTTTTTGTTTGGTAGAGTATGTTCATGAACATCAGCACTATCTTTTTCATTATCACTAGGTGAATGTTCATTACCAGATTGAGTTTTAGCATCAGAGATAGAGACATCATTTTCATTATCAGGAGGTTTTTCTATTTCGGGTTCACTAGTAGCATGCAAAGTCCTATCATTTTTATTTTTCTTCTTCTTTTTAGAAGGACTAGATGCAGTGGTGTTGTTCCTTTGTGAATCTTTTTGGGTATCCCTCATGATAAAGTGGTTCCTGAGTCATTTTACCTCCTCTAGTTGCAACTCTAACAACAAAGTCATGTATGTTGTTATTCATTTCATCAAACAATTCTCTTTGTGATTTAGCAACTTGTTCTTACTGGGTTTGTACCATAGAAGCATGTTTTCCAACACCTCTAACATCATTTGAGATTCTAAATAACAAGTCACTCAAGCAAGCAATCATATCAGAATTGTATTTCAATTGTTTCATAACATTTGCATTGAACTGATCTTGTTTTCTAATATAATTCTCAAACTCATAAAGGCATTGGCTAGGGTGCATATTGTGAGGATTGTCATTATCATTGAATTTCGTTAGAGAATTTACCTCTACCACCTTAGGTAGTGATGGTGTATTAAGGCCATGTATTTCTTCAATAGGAGGTAAATTTTTAACATCCTCAGCTTTAATACCTTTTTCCTTCATAGATTTCTTTGCCTCTTGCATATCTTCGGGACTGAGATATAATATACCCCTCTTCTTTGGAGTGGGCTTAGGCGGTTGTTCAGGAAGAGTCCAATCATCATAATTTTTCAATATGTTATTCAATAATTCTTCAGCTTGTCCGATAGTTCATTCCCTGAAAACACAACCAACACAACTATCTAGGAAGTCCCTAGAAGCATCAGTTAGTCCATTATAGAAGATATCAAGTATTTCATTTTTCTTAAGAGGATGATCAGGAAAAGCATTAAGTAACTGGCAAAGCCTCCCCCAAGCTTGTGGGAGACTCTCTTCTTTATTTTGCACAAACTTAAATATTTCCTGTAAGGCAGCTTGTTTCTTATGAGCAGGAAAATATTTTTCACAGAAGTAATAAATCATATCCCGGGGACTACGCACACAACCAGGAGTAAGAGTATTGTACCAAGCTTTAGCATCACCCTTTAATGAAAACGGAAATAGTTTGAGAATAAAGTAATAGCGAGTTTTCTCATCATGAGTAAAAAGGGTGGCTATGTCATTCAACTTAGTGAGATGTGCCACAACAGTTTCAGTTTTAGTTTCATAACCATGGAAAGGATTAGATTCAACCAAAGTGATTAACTCTGGGTCGACAGAGAATTCATAATCCTTATCATCAATAAAGATAGGTGAGGTAGCAAACTTAGGATCATATCGCATTCTAGCATTCAGAGATTTTTCTTTATACTTGCATAATAATTTCTCTAGATCATCTCTATCCTTATAAGCAGTAATATCTCTAGTTATCTCCTCATTCATAATTGTTGGGGAACGTAGTAATTTCAAAATTTTCCTATGCACACACAAGATCATGGTGGTGCATAGCAACGAGAGGGGAGAGTGTTATCCACGTACCCTCGTAGACCGAAAGCGGAAGCGTTAGCACAACGCGGTTGATGTAGTCGTACGTCTTCATGATCCGACCGAACAAGTACCAAACGCACGGCACCTCCGAGTTCAGCACACGTTCAGCCCGATGACGTCCCTCGAACTCCGATCCAGCCGAGTGTTGAGGGAGAGTTTCGTCAGCACGACGGTGTGGTGACGATGTTGATGTTATACCGACGCAGGGCTTCGCCTAAGCACCGCTACAGTATTATCGAGGTGGACTATGGTGGAGGGGGGCACCGCACACGGCTAAAAGATAAAACGATCAATTGTTGTGTCTTTGGGGTGCACCCTGCCCCCGTATATAAAGGAGCAAGGGGGAGGCCGGCCGGCCCTCTATGGCGCGCCCCCAAGAGGGGAATCCTACTAGGACTCCAAGTCCTAGTAGGTTTCCACCAAAAGGGGGAGAGGGGGAAGGAAGGAGAGGGAGAGGAAGAAGGAAAGGGGGGCGCCCCCTTCCTTGTACAATTCGGACTCAAGGGGGAGGGGCGCGTGGCCTGCCCTCGCCGCCCCTCTCTCTCGACTAAGGCCCATCGAGGCCCATTAGTTCCCCCGGGGGTTCCGATAACCCTCCGGCACTCCGGTTTTATCCGAAACTTCTCCGGAACACTTCCGGTGTCCGAATATAGTCGTCCAATATATCAATCTTTATGTCTCGACCATTTCGAGACTCCTCGTCATGTCCGTGATCACATCCGGGACTCCGAACAAACTTCGGTACATCAAAACATATAAACTCATAATAAAATTGTCATCGTAACGTTAAGCGTGCAGACCCTACGGGTTCGAGAACTATGTAGACATGACCGAGACACGTCTCCGGTCAATAACCAATAGCAGAACCTAGATGCTCATATTGGCTCCCACATATTCTACGAAGATCTTTGTCGGTCAGACCGCATAACAACATACGTTGTTCCCTTTGTCATCGGTATGTTACTTGCCCGAGATTCGATCGTCGGTATCTCATACCTAGTTCAATCTCGTTACCGGCAAGTCTCTTTACTCGTTCCATAATACATCATCTCGCAACTAACTCATTATTTGCAATGCTTGCAAGGCTTAGGTGATGTGCATTACCGAGAGGGCCCAGAGATACCTCTCCGACAATCGGAGTGACGAATCCTAATCTCGAAATATGCCAACCCAACAAGTACCTTCGGAGACACCTGTAGAGCACCTTTATAATCACCCAGTTACGTTGTGACATTTTCTAGCACACAAAGTGTTCCTCCGGTAAACGGGAGTTGCATAATCTCATAGTCATAGGAACATGTATAAGTCATGAAGAAAGCAATAGCAACATACTAAACGATCGGGTGCTAAGCTAACGGAATGGGTCATGTCAATCACATCATTCTCCTAATGATGTGATCCCGTTAATCAAATGACAACTCATGTCTATGGCTAGGAAACATAACTTTTGATCAACGAGCTAGTCAAGTAGAGGCATACTAGTGACACTCTGTTTGTTTATGTATTCACACATGTATTATGTTTACGGTTAATACAATTCTAGCATGAATAATAAACATTTATCATGATATAAGGAAATAAATAATAACTTTATTATTGCCTCTAGGGCATATTTCCTTCAGTCTCCCACTTGCACTAGAGTCAATAATCTAGATTACACAGTAATGATTCTAACACCCATGGAGCCTTGGTGATGATCATGTTTTGCTTGTGGAAGAGGCTTAGTCAACGGGTCTGCAACATTCAGATCTGTATGTATCTTGCAAATCTCTATGTCTCTCACCTGGACTAGATCCCGGATGGAATTGAAGCGTCTCTTGATGTGCTTGGTTCTCTTGTGGAATCTGGATTCCTTCGCCAAGGTAATTGCTCCAGTATTGTCACAAAAGATTTTCATTGGACCCGATGCACTTGGTATGACACCTAGATAGGATATGAACTCCTTCATCCAGACTCCTTCATTTGCTGCTTCCGAAGCAGCTATGTACTCCGCTTCACATGTAGATCCCGCCATGACGCTTTGTTTAGAACTGCACCAACTGAGAGCTCCACCGTTCAATGTAAACACGTATCCGGTTTGCGATTTAGAATCATCCGGATCAGTGTCAAAGCTTGCATCAACGTAACCATTCACGATGAGCTCTTTGTCACCTCCATAAACGAGAAACATATCCTTAGTCCTTTTCAAGTACTTCAGGATGTTCTTGACCGCTGTCCAGTGATCCACTCCTGGATTACTTTGGTACCTCCCTGCTAGACTTATAGCAAGGCACACATCAGGTCTGGTACACAACATTGCATACATGATAGAGCCTATGGTTGAAGCATAGGGAACATCTTTCATTTTCTCTCTATCTTCTGTAGTGGTCGGGCATTCACTACTAGAAAAAGGGCTATAGATGAGATTGACACTAATGGCGCACCAGATAAGAGGTGCGCCATTAGTATATACTAATGGCGCACCACCTTTTGATACGCCATTAGTGTTGAAACTACTAATGGCGCACCAGGCCTAGGATGCGCCATTAGTACCAAATTTTTTTTGAACTAGCGCGCCTGTTCAAACATACTAATGGCGCATCCAGACACAGTGTGCCATTACTAGTTGTAACTAGTAATGGCGCACTTGTCCCGGAGTGCGCCACTAATGTTGTTTTTTTAATATATTTTTTATTCCTTTTGTTGCAAAACTACTAATGGCGCATCAGACGTTGGTGCGCCATTAGTAACCTAGATTACTAATGGCGCATTTGTTGTTGGTGCACCATTAGTAAGTGGGCAGCAACAAGATATTTTGGGCAGCCTCTCCTTCCCACACTCACTTTCTCCCCACTTCATTCTCTCCATCTCCTCCTTGTCTCGGGTGCCTCCTCTTTTTCACCTCATTTCCACCATAGATTCATTCAAATTAAGTGGTTAAATTACCTTGTTTTGATAGGTAAGTAAGGGTGGAAGCTATATTTATGTTGTTCTCCCTACAACAATGTGCACATGCACTTTTTATGGCCTAGCTAGATCTATGTATGTTCGTGGTGTTGCATATGTTTGTGGTGTTGCATATGTGTTTGTGTTTGGAGGTGTACCGGTATTTGAAATACGATAGTTGCCAATATTTTGCCGGAATGTTGATTCAGTTCCGTTTCAGCGATAATTTTGGCATTAAGCATTCTTTTTGGTCCTATTTTTAGGGAAAGTCATGCCAAATTTTTTCTTGGTTCTAAAATATCGTTTTTCTCTACCCCGCAGGCGACCATGGTCCGCGCGATGACCGAAGGCATCGTGAATAGGTTTTTGGGGTCCGCGAAGGCCGAGATGCTTCAAAAGAACGAGACGGAGATAAGATGTCCATGTCGAAGATGCAAGCTGGAGAGCCTTACTGCGGACCCGGATTCCGAGCAGGTGCGGGACCACCTGCTCTTGCGTGGTTTCATGGATGGCTATCGGTGGCAAGGTGATGAAGATGACTACGAAGTCGTCCATGGGGGCCGGGCAAGAAATGAGGAAGGGCAGCAAGACAACTACCGCGGCTCGGGCGGGCGAGAAGACGAAGAATCCCCAGGAGATGATCACGTAGACGACGGGCATGATGATGAGGAAGATGCCGGAGCAGACGACGGGCATGATCATGAAGGTGATGATGCCGGCGGAGCAGACGACGGTGGACCATCGATGGGCTGGGTGCAGGACCCTTATATTCAAGAGCTTCTTCTCAAGCAGACGGATAACGCAAGAGCTGCCGCCCGAGAGAAAGCCAAGGTGGATAAACTTGAGTTAGACGCGGTTACTCCATTGTATGAAGGATGCAGGCCCGAGGATACCCGCCTGAAAGTAACGCTCATGGCTCTGGAGATGAAGGTAAAACACAAAATGACCGATGCATGCTTCGACGAGAACATGTCATTCTGGCACGAACGTCTTCCAAAGGGGAACAAGTGCCCGACCAGTTTGGAGGAGGCAAAGAAAATCGTGTGTCCTCTGGATTTACCGCACGTGAAATACCATGTGTGCATGAACAATTGCATCATTTATCGGGACGAGCACGCGGAGTCTACCATATGTCCGGTGTGCGGCGTCACTCGATACAAGAAGAGGAAGAAAGCTCCTCGAAAAGTGGTGTGGTACTTTCCGATCACTCCTCGTCTGCAGCGGTATTTCGCGGATCCTAAGGTAGCAAAGCTCCTGCGTTGGCACGTGGATAGGGAGGAGAAGAAGCGAGAAGATGACGCAAATGATCTGGAGATAGATAAAAAAGACAAGATGCTGAGTCACCCTAAGGATGCGAGCCAGTGGCAAGCGTTGAATTTTGAATACCCAGAATTTGGGAAGGATCCAAGGAACATCGTGCTGGGCGCGAGCACCGATGGAGTAAATCCGTTTGGCAGCCAGAGAAGCACACATAGCACCTGGCCTGTGTTTGTGTGGATGTACAACCTTCCCCCCTGGTTGTGCATGAAGAGGAAGTACATTCACATGAGTATGCTAATTGAAGGGCCGAAACAACCAGGGAACGACATCAATCTGTATCTGGGGCTGCTGAAGGAGGAGCTAGACACGCTGTGGAAAACGCCAGCCAGTACGTGGGACGCCGCAGAGAAAGAATATTTCCCTATGAGAGCCGCACTGCTCACGACGGTGCACGACTATCTCGGTTACGGATATCTCGCGGGGCAGGTAGTCCACGGATTTTCTGGATGCTTAAGGTGCATGGATGACACAACGTATCGCCAGCTAGATAGAGATCCCGGGTCTTCGAAAACCGTGTTCATGGGACATCGAAGGTGGCTTCGCGACGATGACCCGTGGAGGAAACGCAAGGATCTGTTCGATGGTGAAACCGAACCCCGAAAACGCCCGTGTACGAGGAGCGGCGAGGAAATAGACAAGCTGTTGAAAAATTGGAAAGACTGCCCACTGCCGGGAAAGAAGCAAAAGGCGCCAGAGCCGGGAAAGAAGCGAAAGGCGCCAGGGCCGCTGCTGAAGGTATGGAAAACGAGGTCTGTTTTCTGGGACTTGCCGTACTGGAAGATCCACCATGTGCCTCACAGCCTTGATGTCATCCATATCACGAAGAACGTGTGCGAGAGTCTGCTTGGTACCCTGCTCAACATGCCAGAGAGGACCAAAGATGGGCCGAAAGCAAGGGCAGACTTGAAATCAATGGGCATCAGGCAAGAGCTTCACGCTATATATGATGATGATGATGATGATGATGATGATGATGATGATGATGATGATGATGATGATGATGATGATGATGATGATGATGATGATGATGATGATGATGATGATGATGCGAAGCAGGACACATAAAGTCGTCGCAAAGGCAAAAAGGCCAAGAAGACTAGAAATGACTACCCTCCCGCGTGCTTCACTCTAAGTCAGGAGGAGATCGAGCAGTTTTTCACCTGCCTCCTAGGAGTAAAACTTCCTTACGATTACGCGGGGAAGATAAGCAGATACCTAGACCCAGCGAAGCATAAGTTCAGCGGGATGAAGTCTCACGACTGTCACGTGCTGATGACGCAGATACTTCCAGTTGCAATCCGTGGGATCATGGACGCGCACGTCCATGAAATGCTATTTGGCCTATGCAACTTCTTCGACATCATCTCTCGGAAGTCGATTGGCGTGAGGCAACTCAAAAGGCTACAGGAAGAGATCGTGGTGATACTATGCGAGCTTGAGATGTACTTCCCGCCCGCATTCTTCGACGTTATGGTGCATCTGCTGGTCCATATAGTGGAGGATATCATCCAACTCGGGCCGACGTTCCTGCACAACATGATGTCATTCGAAAGGATGAATGGTGTCATCAAAGGATACGTTCGCAACATGTCACGTCCAGAGGGAAGCATAGCCAGGGGCTTTTTGACCGAAGAGTGCATCTCCTACTGCACGAATTATCTAGGCATCAAGAACCCCGTTGGTCTGCCCGTCAACAGGCACCTCGGCAGGCTCGCTGGATGGGGTCACCGTGAGGGTCGCCGCGAAATGCATGTCGACTTCGAGGGTCAACTCGCCGACTTTGAAAGAGCAAACCTAGTCGCGCTACAACACATAGACGTGGTCGATCCTTGGGTTGTAGAGCACAAAACCTTTATTAAGAAGACGTACAATGACCGAGGCCAACAGAGGATGGACGGAGATATACTCAAAGAGCACAACTCATGTTTCACGCGTTGGTTCAAGCTGAAGCTTCTGTCGTACCCTTTACATGAGGATTCTTCCGCGGAAGAACAACTCATATTCGCCTTGTCACAGGGCGCCGAGCACAACCTGATGACCTATGAGGCGTACGATATCAACGGCTACACATTCTACACCGAGGCCAAGGACATGAAGAGCGATGGTTATCAGAACTCCGGGGTAACGATGGAATCCTACACCGGTAACGACAAGGACAGATACTACGGAAGGATCGAGGAGATCTGGGAGCTGAGCTACGCTGGAGAGAAGGTCCCGATGTTCCGTGTCAGATGGGCCAAGAGCGTCCTAAAAGAAGACCGGTATTTCACCACCATGGTTATACCCGAAGCCAAATCCAAGACCGCGGGCGCAAACGTCACCGCGAAAAATGAGCCATGGGTACTGGCTTCCCAAGTGGACCAATGCTTCTTCATTACCGACCCGTCAAAGCCCAGTCGTGTTGTCGTGAGGAGAGGCAAAAGGAAGATCATCGGAATGGATGGAGTAGCCAATGAGCAAGACTTCGACAAGTACGGCGACCCGAGGATCGAACATGACGACGATGATGAAGTAGCAGCATACACCACAAGAAGAAGCAGGACCACCCTACCTAAAGGACGTCCGTTCCACAGAAGAACTCCATTTACGAAAAAGAAGGGCAAGAAGATTGTATTTAATTAAATCGTAGCCTTCATTTCTCGATTGTATTTCATGGGCACTTTCTGAACTATCATGAATATTTTTAAATTTTATGGACACTCGATCTCGATCCCCCTCCATCTCGATCGCTATCCCACCTCGCCAGATCCGATCCCACTCACCGCCGAGCACCCCCCGGTCCACCGGCCGCCGCCGCCGACCCCCCGCACCCTCGATTCCCCTACTCAACTACCGCCGCCGACCCCCCGCACCCCTCCCATACTCAACCGCCGCCGCCGACCCCCTGCACCCTCCCCCGCTCCACCGGCATTACTGTTTGATGATATTTTTTAAAAAATTATTACTGTCTTATAAAAAATATTACTGTTATGATTTAAACAAGTTTGAACATATTTAAACACAAATAAGTATCAAACAACATTTTAAATGCATAAAAAAAATTGTGGAGCCTGGGAATCGAACCCAGGACCTCCTGGTGTGAGAACTAGCTGCTGACCAGTCAAGCTAGTAGAGAAGACTTGATGTGGATCAGGTCAGGTGGTAGATAACCTGTTGGCTCGAGCAGAAAATAAAAAAAATACTAATGGCGCACCAGGGTGAGGTGCGCCATTAGCATGTATGTACTTATGGCGCACCGAGGGGTGGTGCGCCATTAGTATTGTGCCGCCCCTACTTCGTATCGATCCCCTCTCTCTCCCTTGCCCTCGCCCTCGATCCCCTTCCGATCCACTCTTCTCTCCTCTCCCGACGCCGCCGCCCCGCCGCCCTCGACGCCGCCCCGACACCAGCGCCGCCCCGTCCACACCACCATCGCCAGCGCCGCCCCGACACCACCATCGCCCCGCCGCCCTCGACGCCGCCCCGACACCAGCGCCGCCCCGTCCACACCACCGTCGCCAGCGCTCCGGTCCTTCCCGCGTCCACGCGAGCTCGCCGTCGTCTCCCTCGATGTGAGCCTCCCCTTCGACCCCCTGTGCTATTCCCTCTCGTTACAGTCACCGTAGCCGTTGCCGTATCCTCCCATGGCCGCACCTGGAGCTCTGCTCCCGCATGCGCCCATGCGAGCCCCTTGTCGTCCCTGGCCTTGCCCGCGTGCTGCTACCGCCGCTGCGCTCGCCAAGCCCCCTGGCCGCGACCGGTCGGGCGCCACCTGTTCCTTGGCCGCGCCCCGCTCGTGCACGCGCACCCGCGTGTTTGCCCCCGCTGCTCCCCGCTCGCGCGCGCCCGCAGCCTCTCCCCTGCCTTGCTACTGCACGCCGCCGCGACTCCTCTGCTGCTTGCCGCCTGTTGCTTGCTGCTGCTCGAAGCTGCTGCTGCTGCTCCGCCCGCACCGCATCGCATCGCTGCACTCTTTGATTCAGATCTAAACTCAACATCTGTGTTGATTCATACATGTTTGTTGATGACAGCAAAGCGATTACATTAAATTGTAACTGCAGTGCCATTCGTATGCTCCTATGTACAATGTCATTCTTATGTTGAACAGTAAAACAGAGATCCTGCATTGGTGGTTGTACTGGTGGTTAAAAGTAAATATGATTGTTTAGGATAAGCACAACCGTCTGCCAAATTACTTGGCTAAAGGCACACAAAAAAGTAAAGGTTTAGTCAAGAACGAACCTGCTGTTCTTGTAAACTGCAAGCAAGGTTTTCTCCGCCAACTAGGCTCGTCTTCGCTTGTTGAATTTCTGAACAAATCTTGCTGAAAATTCAGGACCCTGAGATTTTGCCACTCTGGTGTGAAATTCAGTTAATGAATCAATAATAAACTCAACAAACATGTATGAATCAACACAGATGTTGAGTTTAGATCTTTGAAAATAGTTGTGATGAGTTAAGGACCTCTTTGATTCAGATTATTTAAAAACACAAAAAGGATTTTTTTACAATCTACATAAACAGAAAACACGGAAATAAACAATAGAAGTTGTTTAGTATGCCAAGGCAACCCACATTTTTTTCCTCAAGGTTTAGATGTGTGCCATACTTATGATAGAAACAAAAGAAATTTTCATGAGGTTTGAGTCAATGAAAAGTGCATTAGGACTTTTTCGAATGTTTACTATGAAATTTACTGCAATGTATTGTTTATAAAAGCAAAATTTCTGAAATTCAGTCATGCAAATCACACAATCCTTGTAGAAAACATCCCGGGGATTAAAGTCCTCCAAAATCCTTTTTCATTAGAAATTAAGGAAGTAAGGTGTATGATGCAGCACACTATTGTTAACAAACAACCACCTTTTTTACAAGGTACACTATTCTTAGCTTATGTACTATCTTGATGCGGTCATGAATGGTAAAAAACCATCTTCTAAAAGCCCATATTACTATGCAGTGGTATTCTGGAATACCAAACTGGCTTAACAAAACCTCCTCGTCACTCCCATTAAGAAAAATCATCAGAAATCTACTTTCTCTCAGGGTTTGTTCAGTTACTGCACCAACCTTCCGTATCACATCCCTGGAGCCTTGGTCCACCCCATTGATGTCATCCTCCTCATCCTGCTTGTCAAACAAGGCCATGGTCTCATGGTCAAGTTTGAGCTCCTCTGCAATTCTTCTCTGCATCACCCTTTTGCTTATCCAGGTCGAGCAATCTATGTAAATTTTTCTGCCAAACTGTAATTCTGGGGGAGGAGCTTTCATTGCTGGAACTGCATGTGCTATGGATCTAAGGACTACCGCTGCCCCAAAGCCACGCCAACCATCAAAATAAATGATATTGTTGTCAATGTTTCTCCGAACAATACTGAGTAATTCTTCTCTCAACCAAAGCTGGCATCAACCAAATTTAAGTTGTTTAGAACAACAAAATGACCAAGATTTAGGTTGCTTAGGAACAAGTTATTTTTTGTACGCTCACTGAAGCATTTCTATATATAATTCAAGTTATTAAGTTATTTTTTATATATAGATCTTCTATATATAATCTGAATATATAGAAGCATTTCTTTATCAATCATTTTCTTCTCCAATCTAATAAAGAACGGATGCTGCATTTATGTTCATGTAATCCGAATATATAGACCTTCTATATAGTCATGCAATCTGAATTTATGTTCAGCACTTGAAGGAAAAAACTATACACTCTTTGTTAATTATATAAAGACGTACAACAAATTTCAAATTGAAGCAACAAGTGTGATCCTCAATGAGTCTCAATGTAGGGTGGCCTACGTTTATTGATGGGTCTGGCCCAATGATTGACCATATATTTGTGAGCATGATGGTAGAACTGAATCAGCACAGGCCTTTTTTAAACACTGGGCTTTGCCACGTGTTGTTTGTCTTGTAAATAGAGCATTGGATCATGCTGAAATTTTGCAGGTACCCCGAGAGGCCCTTGAGTTTGCCGGAATGTCGATTAACTTCCGTTCTGGCAAATTCGGGTACTCCATATGTCCTATTTTCAGCAAAGGTCATGCTGAAATTTTCCGTGAATTTTAGCATGACTTTGCTAAAAATAGGACATATGGGGTACTTGTGACTAATGCATGGGCCGGGGTATCTTAGTAGTTAATTAAGTAGGATCAAGTGCCCGGGCGTACTTGTGACTAATGCATGGCTTTTAGGGTGCCTCGGTGTCGATAAAAACCGAAATGATGAAAGCTTAGGCTTTTAGGGTGCCTCGGCGTCGAAAAACCCTCAATGATAAAAGCTTAGATTTTAGGATGCCTCGGTGTCGACAAACCCTAAATGATGAGACCATGATCTTGTTCCTTGACAATAACCAACTTTTTGACCAAACTTTGTTTCTATTTAGAGAGAAACATGGCCCACAATGATGAGGCCGGGGGTTCGGGCGGCAAGGCATTCTGGGAGCTGTCCCAGGAGATGGAGGAACAACCTCACTTGTATGAGGACGCCGCCTTCCCCACCGATCCTGAGACCACTGATGGTGCCGCCGAGGATGACCCCACTGATGCCACCACTGATGGTGCCGCCGAGGATGCCACCACTGATGATGGCGGCGCACGCACAGATGGCAGCCAGAAGAGGCAACGGAAGGACCAGCGCCCGACTGTGCTCCGCACCCTCAAGGAGGAAGTTACTGAAGTGGACTCCGACGGGAATCCAACGGCGCCCGAACGAATAGTCAAGGGGTACTCGCTTCAGCTCGGGTGCATTCTCCGGAGCACCGTCTCGATCAACACCGAGAACCTGAGGCATCCTGACCGAGGGAATTTGCGCAACCTCCTCTTCACGAAGCTGCACGAACGATACAAGTTCCCCGCTGAATTTGAAAACACAAGCCTCAAAGGGAATAAAGTGAACAATGCTGCCCTCATGAAGATGAGCAAGGCCCTGTCTACTTGGAAAAGCAATGTGAAGAGAATGATCAAGAAAGGTGAGAGTTATGAGAAGATCAAGGAGAAAAATCCTTCGATCACCGAATATGACTACAACGACTTCAAGATCAATTGCTCGAGCACCGCACACTCCGAATCAAGTAAGTGGGGGAAAGAAATGCGGGAGCTGAACTTAGGGGAACACACACTCGGTCCCGGCGGTTACAAAGTGGCGGAGCCTATATGGGACAAGGAGGAGGCGGACCGTGCCGAGCAAGGCCTACCGCCCCTCTTCGATAAATACGGTGACAAGCAGACCAGGAACTATGTCAGGGCCCGGTACAAGAAGGACCCGAAAACAAAGGAGCTTACCACGGATCCGAAGACCAGGGCGCTTGAGCTTGTTCTGGTAAGGAATACACCCCCGCGTAATTAGCTCCATATGGTTGCATTCTAATTAATGAAGCCAAATTTCTAAATGGTTCACATTCCTTCCGCAGGCGACAGAAAGCAGTGGCGCGGGGTCGACTAAGAGCAACCCTTGGGACACCACTCTAAATAGGGCGTTGAATGTAATGAAGAACAAGGACAAGCTCAGTAAGCCGACGTCAGCTGGTCGTATGGCCGGCAAAGGCTTGTCGACAAAATGGGGGTCATACTATAACACTGGTGGACGAAAGGAGAAAAAGACCAGCTCGGAAAGCCAGGCGCACAAGGTTCAAGAACTCAAGGCACAGGTGGCGCGGATTCCGGAGATTGTCCAAGAGCAAGTGCAACAACAACTCGGAGCAACGATCACCGCCATTGTGCCTACCTTGATCCAGGGGTTGAGTGCGTGGATTGCGAGCGGCCAACAGGGGCCACCCCCGATTCCTAGCTTCACGGCCAGCAACTCGCAGAACGCGATGGCGAGGCCATTGGTGTCTCTGACGGAGGCGGCATTGGTGTCTCCGACGCCGGCACGGGAGCTTAATGCACCCGGGTGTACGCCGTCCGGCACCTCTGCAGCAAGCGGCCCCTCCGTCAACTGCACGCCCGCCGATGGCGGTGCCTCGACATTAGCCGAGCTCGACGCCATCATCACGGTAACTAATTAAGCCTCTCTCGGCCGAGGACTTCATCTCCTTGCCTTTGACTGGGCATCCCTGACGCCCTACATGTTTTCGCAGGGCGCCGCCGACGTTCCGTGCACTCTCCTGCACTTCGTGAACAATGAGTTGGTCGATGTCGCCAAGGGCAAAATCGTTCAACCGGGCAACCCCTTGTTCCACGGTACCCAGATGCCACCCAACTTGTTTAGGGTTTAACTGGTTCGGGTGCTGCCAGGCTGCGATGAGTTGTTACCTCCGATTCGACCCGTCGGGGCCGACGATGATGACGTGATGACCCTCAGCGCCTGCCTGAGCTGGCCCCTGCTTTGGCCGAAGAGCCAGATTCGTTTGGGGGCGGGGGACACCACCCCAAAGACAACACCGCCAGTCGTGCCGGCGCCAAGTCGGCCCCATGGCAAGACCGCCGCAATGGTGCCGAACATCCCTAGGCCACCGGATCCAAACATGCATATGGCACAGGATCAGAATGACGACGACGATACATTTGCCAACGTCGATCGGTACTTTGCCGATCATGGGTACGATGGCGACTTCATGGGGCCTCCTTCTCAAGAACCCAACCCAACAAAAGACGTGCGCGATCTAGCTGGTACCGCGGAGAATCCAAGTTGCAACAGGCGTCGTCTGCCGTTCAGCTCTCAGGAGACGCCTCCAGCTGCCGACTTCACCGAGCCTCAGATAGGCGAGGTGCGAAATATTCTCAGCCCCAACACACTCAAGAAGGCGGTCTGTGAGCAGAACTCGGTCCCATTACAGGAGAAGAAGAAGGCACGCAAAAGAAAGACTAACAAGGGTGCGGGCCAGCCGGCACCGAGTACGATCCGTGCTCAGGACGGGCCACCTTCACCTGAGGATTTAATGAGGAGGGTGCATGTGGCGGGTAGGCTGATGCTACCGAGAAATATGCTCGATGTTGCAGCCGGTGCTATGCGGAGTTTGCATGACAGTGTTCTTTCTTTGGAGAAGCGGCGTCTCAGAGAGAAGGATGTGGCATACCCGGTTTTCGTGGCCAAGGTGCCATAGGGCAAGGGCTTTGTGGATAACTCCATCGGGGGTACGATCGTCCTGCAGTTTGATGACATCCACGCTATGTTGAACCTTCATCCGCTGCACTACACCTTCGTTCGGCTATTTTCGCTGAGTATGGAGATGCGGATCATTCGCGACAAGACCCCGGACATCGTGATAGTCGACCCCTTCTACATGCGTGCCAAGATCTTGGGCAGCGCTGGGGACCGGCAAGTCGCGAGTTCTTACCTCGAAGGCGTCATTCTGGCAAACCCAGATAAGGATAACTTCCTCGTGCCTTACTTTCCTGAGTAAGTCCTCCCCTCAACCGCTCCGTAACATACGAATTCTTAGATTTCGATCGTTTTTCTTTTAACATTCCGTGTTTTCTGCAGTGACACACATTGCACGCTCATCCTCCTAAGCCCCAAATATTCAAATGCCACGTATTTCGACCCGGACCGTCAGTCGAACGTAGACTACACAAATGTCAAGAAGGTTCTTGATGATGTTCTCCCCGGCTACGCCCAATCTGGAGGCACCTTCAACAGGCCTATTCGTAAGTACGGCAAGCACGTGTTCTCCCACAATACGACGTTCTGCTGCGTCAACCAGCCGCCTGGCGGTCAGAAGGGTGCCTACTACGCCATCCATCACATGCGGGCGATCGTACGGGACCATCATCAACTTCTGCTACCGAGTAAACTCAAAGATTGGGCCGCGAGCGTGTCGGCAATCCAGGACGCGGACATCAGACAAGAATTCTTTTGCATCCAGTCGGAGTTTGCGGAAATCATCCATCAAGATGTCCTTCGTACCTCGGGGCAGTTCTACCTCAGAAATCAACCGTCCAACAGTGAGATAGACGGAATGCTACAAATGCAGGCTGACAACGCCCGTAATTTCATGACTCCCACGATAGACGGCGGCTTCATCCACGCTCCGGTCCCTTGAGTCGAGTCGAAAGCAGTGATGCTGTGTCTAGTTCTGAAACATCGATTGGCTCATGTTGTAATTAAACTTTAATGAACTTGTAGTATGTCTGTTTGGTTTCGAGAATCGTTCAACTTAGATGTAATTGATGCTATTAATGTCTTGCTTTTCTCTTCCGATCGTTCTGTTGCATACTTATATATTGCTTATGTATTGTCTGTGAATTGGTACTAACGTTTCGTTTGGCTAGTGCATAGCGATGCCGTCGTATGTCGTGTACAAGGGTAAGGTTCCCGGAGTCTACGACGACTGGGAGGAGTGTCGGAGACAGGTTCACCGATTCAGCGGTAACAGTTACGAAGGGTACACCACTAGGGCCGAGGCCGAATCTAGATACGCCCGCTATCTAGCGGGAGAGGGGAGGGAGCGTTGGAGGAACCGGATGAAGACGAGTTTCATCGTGATGATGCTCATCGTGATGACCGCAGCTCTCTTCTATGTGATGGTAGTTTAGATGATCGATATCGACTTGTAATGTGAAGACAAACTCGCTACTCGCGGTCTCGAGACTTGTAATATAATGTTCTATCTTTGTTCGGTCTTTTCAATTCGGAGACTAATATGATGAATTGTATTCGGAGACTAATATGATGAATTGTATTCAGAGACTAATCTTCTATTGTATTCGATGAATCTGTTGTTGATGTGTGCTGTCTATATTTTGTCCAATTATACATTTTGTAACCTGTGCAAAAAAACAAAAAATTTAAAAATTTAAAAAAACCTAATATTCATACTAATGGCGCATCACATAACAGTGCGCCATTAGTATGCCAGAGGATACTAATGGCGCATCCTTAAGCAGTGCGCCATTAGTATGCCGAGGTTACTAATGGCGCATCCTCTTGTCGTGCGCCATTAGTATGCCAAAGCACCTGGCTATACATGGCCCCTGGGAGGCATACTAATGGCGCACCGTGCCCTATACTAATGGCGCACCAGTGGTGCGCCATTAGTATACCAGATACTAATGGCGCACCAGTGGTGCGCCATTAGTAAATATTACTAATGGCGTGCTAGTAATGGCGCACCACTAATGCGCCATTAATGGCCAAATTAGGTGCGCCATTAGTAGCCCTTTTTTCTAGTAGTGATTGAGTCTTACTCAACTTCACACCTTGTAACACAGGCAAGAACCCTTTCTTTGCTTGATCCATTTTGAACTTCTTCAAAACTTTGTCAAGGTATGTGCTTTGTGAAAGTCCAATTAAGCGTCTTGATCTATCTCTATAGATCTTAATGCCTAATATGTAAGCAGCTTCACCGAGGTCTTTCATTGAAAAACTCTTATTCAAGTATCCCTTTATGCTATCCAGAAATTCTATATCATTTCCAATGAACAATATGTCATCCACATATAATATTAGAAATGCTATAGAGCTCCCACTCACTTTCTTCTAAATACAGGCTTCTCCAAAAGTCTGTACAAAACCAAATGCTTTGATCACACTATCAAAGCGTTTATTCCAACTCTGAGAGGCTTGTACCAGTCCATAAATGGATCGCTAGAGCTTGCACACTTTGTTAGCTCCCTTTGGATCGACAAAACCTTCCGATTGCATCATATACAACTCTTCTTCCAGAAACCCATTCAGGAATGCAGTTTTGACATCCATCTGCCAAATTTCATAATCATGAAATGCGGCAATCGCTAACATGATTCGGACAGACTTAAGCATCGCTACGGGTGAGAAGGTCTCATCGTAGTCAAACCCTTGAACTTGTCGAAAACCTTTTGCAACAAGTCGAGCTTTGTAGACAGTAACATTACCGTCAGCGTCAGTCTTCTTCTTGAAGATCCATTTATTCTCAATTTCTTGCCGATCATCAGGCAAGTCAACCAAAGTCCATACTTTGTTCTCATACATGGATCCCATCTCAGATTTCATGGCCTCAAGCCATTTTGCAGAATCTGGGCTCACCATCGCTTCTTCATAGTTCGTAGGTTCATCATGATCTAGTAGCATGACTTCCAGAACATTATTACCGTACCACTCTGGTGCGGATCTTACTCTGGTTGATCTACGAGGTTCAGCAGTAACTTGATCTGAAGTTCCATGATCATCATCATTAACTTCCTCGCTCATTGGTGTAGGTGTCACAGAAACCGGTTTCTGTGATGAATTACTTTCTAATAGAGGAGCAGGTATAGTTACCTCATCAAGTTCTACTTTCCTCCCACTCACTTCTTTCGAGAGAAACTCCTTCTCTAGAAAGGATCCATTCTTAGCAACGAATGTCTTGCCTTCGGATCTGTGATAGAAGGTGTACCCAACAGTCTCCTTTGGGTATCCTATGAAGACACATTTCTCCGATTTGGGTTCGAGCTTATCAGGTTGAAGCTTTTTCACATAAGCATCGCAGCCCCAAACTTTAAGAAACGACAACTTTGGTTTCTTGCCAAACCATAGTTCATAAGGCGTCGTCTCAACGGATTTTGATGGTGCCCTATTTAACGTGAATGCGGCCGTCTCTAAAGCATAACCCCAAAACGATAGCAGTAAATCAGTAAGAGACATCATAGACCACACCATATCAAGTAAAGTACGATTACGACGTTCGGACACACCATTACGCTGTGGTGTTTCGGGTGGCGTGAGTTGCGAAACTATTCTGCATTGTTTCAAATGTAGACCAAACTCGTAACTCAAATATTCTCCTCCACGATCAGATCGGAGAAACTTTATTTGCTTGTTACGATGATTTTCAACTTCACTCTGAAATTCTTTGAACTTTTCAAATGTTTCAGACTTATGCTTCATTAAGTAGATATATCCATATCTGCTTAAATCATCTGCGAAGGTGAGAAAATAACGATATCCGCCACGAGCCTCAATATTCATTGGACCACATACATCTGTATGTATGATTTCCAACAAATCTGTTGCTCTCTCCATAGTACCGGAGAACGGTGTTTTAGTCATCTTGCCCATAAGGCACGGTTCGCAAGTACCAAGTGATTCATAATCAAGTGATTCCAAAAGTCCATCAGTATGGAGTTTCTTCATGCGCTTTACACCGATATGACCTAAACGGCAGTGCCACAAATAAGTTGCACTATCATTATCAACTCTGCATCTTTTGGTTTCAACATTATGAATATGTGTATCACTACTATCGAGATTCATCAAAAATAGACCACTCTTCAAGGGTGCATGACCATAAAAGATATTACTCATATAAATAGAACAACCATTATTCTCTGATTTAAATGAATAACCGTCTCGCATCAAACAAGATCTAGATATAATGTTCATGCTCAACGCTGGCACCAAATAACAATTATTTAGGTCTAAAACTAATCCCGAAGGTAGATGTAGAGGTAGCGTGCCGACCGCGATCACATCAACTTTGGAACCATTTCCCACGCGCATCGTCACCTCGTCCTTTCCAGTGTTCGCTTAATCCGTAGTCCATGTTTCGAGTTGCAAATATTAGCAACAGAACCAGTATCAAATACCTAGGTGCTACTGCGAGCTCTAGTAAGGTACACATCAATAACATGTATATCACATATACCTTTGTTCACCTTGCCATCCTTCTTATCCGCCAAATACTTGGGGCAGTTCCGCTTCCAGTGACCAGTCTGCTTGCAGTAGAAGCACCCAGTTTCAGGCTTAGGTCCAGACTTGGGTTTCTTCTCCTGAGCAGTAACTTGCTTGCTGTTCTTCTTGAAGTTCCCCTTCTTCTTCCCTTTGCCCTTCTTCTTGAAACTAGTGGTATTATTGACCATCAACACTTGATGCTCCTTCTTGATTTCTACCTCCGCAGCCTTTAGCATTGCGAAGAGCTCGGGAATTGTCTTATCCGTCCCTTGCACATTATAGTTCATCACGAAGCTCTGTAGCTTGGTGGAAGTGATTGGATAATTCTGTCAATGACGCTATCATCCGGAAGATTAACTCCCAGTTGAATCAAGTGATTGTTATACCCAGACATCTTGAGTATATGCTCACTGACAGAACTATTCTCCTCCATCTTACAGCTGTAGAACTTATTGGAGACTTCATATCTCTCAATCCGGGCATTTGCTTGAAATATTAACTTCAACTCTTGGAACATCTCATATGCTCCATGACATTCAAAACGTCGTTGAAGTCCCGGTTCTAAGCCGTAAAGCATGGCACATTGAACTATCGAGTAGTCATCAGCTTTGCTCTCCCAGACATTCTTAACGTCGTCAGTTGCATCAGCAGCAGGCCTGGCACCCAGCGGTGCTTCCAGGATGTAATTCTTCTGTGCAGCAATGAGGATAATCCTCAAGTTACGGACCCAGTCCGTGTAATTGCTACCGTCATCTTTCAACTTTGCTTTCTCAAGGAACGCATTAAAATTCAACGGAACAACAGCACGGGCCATCTATCTACAATCAAACATATACAAGCAAGATACTATCAGGTACTAAGTTCATGATAAATTTAAGTTCAATTAATCATATTACTTAAGAACTCCCACTTAAAAAGACAACCCTCTAATCCTCTAAGTGATCACGTGATCCAAATCAACTAAACCATAACCGATCATCACGTGAAATGGAGTAGCTTTCAATGGTGAACATCACTATGTTGATCATATCTACTATATGATTCACGCTCAACCTTTCGGTCTCAGTGTTCCGAGGCCATATCTGCATATGCTAGGCTCGTCAAGTTTAACCTGAGTATTCTGCGTGTGCAAAACTGGCTTGCACCCGTTGTAGATGGACGTAGAGCTTATCACACCCGATCATCACATGGTGTCTGGGCACGACGAACTTTGGCAACGGTGCATACTCAGGGAGAACACTTTTTATCTTGAAATTTAGTGAGAGATCATCTTATAATGCTACCGTCAATCAAAGCAAGATAAGATGCATAAAAGATAAACATCACATGCAATCAATATAAGTGATATGATATGGCCATCATCATCTTGTGCTTGTGATCTCCATCTCCGAAGCACCTCCATGATCACCATCGTCACCGGTGCGACACCTTGATCTCCATCGTAGCATTGTTGTCGTCTCGCCAATCTTATGCTTCTACGACTATCGCTACCGCTTAGTGATAAAGTAAAGCATTACAGGGCGATTGCATTGCATACAATAAAGCGACAACCATATGGCTCCTGCCAGTTGCCGATAACTCGGTTACAAAACATGATCATCTCATACAATAAAATATAGCATCACGTCTTGACCATATCACATCACAACATGCCCTGCAAAAACAAGTTAGACGTCCTCTACTTTGTTGTTGCAAGTTTTACGTGGCTGCTACGGGCTTAGCAAGAACCGTTCTTACCTACGCATCAAAACCACAACGATAGTTTGTCAAATTGGTGCTATTTTAACCTTTGCAAGGACCGGGCGTAGCCACACTCGGTTCAACTAAAGTTGGAGAAACTGACACCCGCCAGCCACCTGTGTGCAAAGCACGTCGGTAGAACCAGTCTCGCGTAAGCGTACGCAGAATGTCGGTTCGGGCCGCTTCATCCAACAATACCGCCGAACCAAAGTATGATGTGCTGGTAAGCAGTATGACTTATATCGCCCACAACTCACTTGTGTTCTACTCGTGCATATAACATCAACGCATAAAACCAGGCTCGGATGCCACTGTTGGGGAACGTAGTAATTTCAAAATTTTCCTACGCACACGCAAGATCATGGTGATGCATAGCAACAAGAGGGGAGAGTGTTCTACACGTACCCCCGTAGACCGAAAGTGGAAGCGTTAGCACAACGTGGTTGATGTAGTCGTATGTCTTCACGATCCGACCGATCAAGTACCGAACGCACGGCACCTCCGAGTTCAGCACACGTTCAGCCCGATGACATCCCTCGAACTCCGATCCAGCCGAGTGTTGTGGGAGAGTTTCGTCAGCACGACGGCTTGGTGACGATGTTGATGTTCTACCGATGCAGGGCTTCGCCTAAGCACCGCTACAGTATTATCGAGGTGGACTATGGTGGAGGGGGGCACCGCACACGGCTAAAAGATCAAACAATCAATTGTTGTGTCTTTGGGGTGCCCCCTGCCCCCGTATATAAAGGAGCAAGGGGGAGGCCGGCCGGCCCTCTATGGCGCGCCCCCAAGAGGGGAATCCTACTAGGACTCCAAGTCCTAGTAGGTTTCCACCAAAAGGGAGAGAGGGGGAAGGAAGGAGAGGGAGAGGGAGAAGGAAAGGGGGCGCTGCCCCCCTCCTTGTCCAATTCGGACTCAAGGGGGAGGGGGCGCATGGCCTGCCATGGCCGCCCCTCTCTCTCTCCACTAAGGCCCATCGAGGCCCATTAGTTCCCCCGGGGGTTCCGATAACCCTCCGGCACTCTGGTTTTATACGAAACTTCTCCGGAACACTTCCGGTGTCCGAATATAGTCGTCCAATATATCAATCTTTATGTCTCGACCATTTTAAGACTCCTCGTCATGTCCGTGATCACATCCGGGACTCCGAACAACCTTCGGTACATCAAAACATATAAACTCATAATAAATCTGTCATCGTAACGTTAAGCTTGCGGACCCTACGGGTTCGAGAACTATGTAGACATGACCAAGACATGTCTCCGGTCAATAACCAATAGCGGAACCTGGATGCTCATATTGGCTCCCACATATTCTACGAAGATCTTTATTAGTCAGACCGCATAACAACATACGTTGTTCCCTTTGTCATCGGTATGTTACTTGCCCGAGATTCGATCGTCGGTATCTCATACCTAGTTCAATCTCGTTACCGGCAAGTCTCTTTACTCGTTCCGTAATACATCATCTCGCAACTAACTCATTAGTTGCAATGCTTGCAAGGCTTATGTGATGTGCATTACCGAGAGGGCCCAGAGATACCTCTCCGACAATCGGAGTGACAAATCCTAATCTCGAAATACGCCAACCCAACAAGTACCTTCGGAGACACCTGTAGAGCACCTTTATAATCACCCAGTTACGTTGTGACGTTTGGTAGCACACAAAGTGTTCCTCCGGTAAACGGGAGTTGCATAATCTCATAGTCATAGGAACATGTATAAGTCATGAAGAAAGCAATAGCAACATACTAAACGATCGGGTGCTAAGCTAACGAAATGGGTCATGTCAATCACATCATTCTCCTAATGATGTGACCCCGTTAATCAAATGACAACTCATGTCTATGGCTAGGAAACATAACCATCTTTGATCAACGAGCTAGTCAAGTAGAGGCATACTAGTGACACTCTGTTTGTTTATGTATTCACACATGTATTATGTTTCTGGTTAATACAATTATAGCATGAATAATAAACATTTATCATGATATAAGGAAATAAATAATAAATTTATTATTGCCTCTAGGGAATATTTCCTTCAATAACATAATCTTCCGGTACCTTAGGCAATTCATATCTAGGAAGGCTAGTTCTAGCAGGTGTTTCAGGAGTTTCAGTTTCAAGCTCATCATCAGGTTCAACAACATCATGTTGTATTACTCTAGCAATTTGTTGATCAAGAAAGTCACCAAGTGGCATATCATTATCAAGCAAGGTACTAGCATCATCATAAGTATCATTCAGAGTAGAAGTAGCATCATCAATAACTCGCGACATATCAGGATTAATAGCATGTGGTGGTGTTGGAAGTTTACTTATAACAGAAGGTGAATCTAAAGCAGAACTAGATGGCAGTTCCATACCCCCCCTCGTATTAGAGGGATAAATCTTAGTGTTAGCATCCTTCAGATTCTTCATAGTGATAAATTGATAAAAATCCCAAGTAACACGACAAATATAGCTATGCTCCCCGGCAACGGTGCCAAAAAAGGTCTTGATAACCCACAAGTATAGGGGATCACTACAATTTTCGAGGGTAGAGTATTCAACCCAAATTATAGATTCGACACAAGGGGAGCCAAAGAACATTTGCAAGTATTAGCAGCTGAGTTGTCAATTCAACCACACCCGGAGATTAATTATATGCAGCAAAGTGATCAGTAGCAAAGTAGTATGATAGTTTTGGTAATAGTAGCAGTAGCAATGGTAAGGCTAACAGTGATAACAGTAATTTTGTAGCAAGTGCAACAGTGACAATAGATGTAGTAACTTAGCAAGAACAATATAAGATAAATTCGTAGGCATTGGATCGGTAATTTCTCGGATGATATTCATCATGTGACAATCATAACCTAGGGCGATACGACACTAGCTCCAGTTCATAAATATAATGTAGGCATGTATTCCGTAAATAGTCATACGTGCTTATGGAAAGAACTTGCATGACATCTTTTGTCCTACCCTCCCATGGCAGCGGGGTCCATATTGGAAACCAAGGGATATTACGGCCTCCTTTTAATAGAGAACCGGAACAAAGCATTAACACACGATGAATACATGAAGTCCTCAAACTACGGTCATCACCGGGAGTGGTCCCGACTATTGTTGCTCCGGGGTTATCGGATCATGACACGTAGTAGGTGACTATAACTTGCAAGATCGGATCTAGAACATGGATATAATGGTGATAACATAAACGGTTCAGATCTGAATTCATGGCACCCGGGCCCAAAGTGACAAGCATTAAGCATAGCAAAGTCATAGCAACATCAATCTCAGAACATAGTCGATACTAGGGATCAAGCCCTAACAAAACTAACTCGATTACATGATGAATCTCATCCAACTCCTCACCGATCAGCGAGCCTACGAAGGAATTACTCACTCCCCGTGGGGAGCATCATGGAATTGGCGATGGAGAAGGGTTGGTGATGACGAAGAACAAAGGTCCCCCTCTCCGGAGCCCCAAACAGACTCCAAATCTGGCCTCCCGATGAAGAACAGGAGGTGACGGCGGCTCCATCTCGTGGATCGCGATAATTCTTTCTCCCCTATTTTTTCTAGAAAATAAGATTTTATAACGTAGGTTTCAGGGTCTGCGGGGCCACTAGGTGGGGACAACCCACCTGGGCGTGCCTGGGAGGGTTGGCGCCCTGGTGGGTTGTGCCCACCCAGGTGCCCCCCTCCGGTGGCTCTTGGCTCTAGAAATTCTTTTTTATTGTATAAAAAATCCTCGCAAAGTTTCGTTCCATTCTGAGAACTTTTATTTTTGCACAAAAACAACACCATGGTGGTTCTGCTGAAAAGAGTGTCAGTCCAGGGTTAGTTTCATTCAAATCATGCAAATTAGAGTCCAAAATAAGAGGGAAAGCCTTAGGAAAAGTAGATACGTTGGAGACGTATCATTATTCAGCGTAAAGTTGCAAGGTGGAGAAGTACCAGCAGCTAGACTTTCAAACATATGAGATCTCTGCAAGACATTGATGTCATTGTGAGATCTAGGCAACCCAAAGTAGCAATTTCGGACCTAGAGATCTTTAGAGGCGATAACTTCCAAAATTATGGTTGGATCCTTGCAGTCGTGCCAATATGCATGTAATTTTTTCCTCTTCCAGTGCATACAACGAACATCCCCGGCATCCTTGGACAACCTTTTGCTTCATGCATTATAAGCCTGGTCGTGTCATCTGCATTGGGTGCTCGCAGATATTGCAGTTTATCTACACAACAATTTCAGCGAGCAAGTTCATGCACTTGAGGATTGTATCTTCAGCCATTCGAAGAGTGTCATCCCTTGAATCTGCAAAGTATCATAAGTCCCGTGGTCACCTTCTAAAAAGAAAAAAGGAGACCGGCGAAATTTCTCTATTGTTGGAAGAAAGGTTCGCTAGCATGCATGTCGTTGGCAATTTGACAGAATAGTCACTCGGTCATGCGGAAGCGTCGCCAGAACACGTACGGCAGGAAGGTACAACCATACACAAACTAGTCGAGCATGAGCCACTTGTGGCTGGTGTATCTATCCCAGTGAATTTTCGCATGACCAAGTTGTGATCCCAAACACTTACTCTTCGCGTTGGCTGATGTTATCCATTCGTCAGCCATTGACATCACCTCGTTTTCTTCGACGTCCATGATTTCACTCTCGGACTCGGAGCTCGAATCTGGCAAAGATTCTTCAAGAAGAATTAGCTTCACCGCCAGATCCATTTGCACATGATGTGAATCGTATGTTATATGCTTGAATCTGTGAGCCCATAAACTAAATCTACAAGAAAATCTTTGGGAAATTTACCTCTGGGCAAGATGCCAAGGTCGCATGGCAGAAGGGGTGACGCAACCGGAAAACAGGAAGAAGGCGCAGGGCTGCGATGAAGTGCGGGTGGTCCGAATACGTCTGAGCGGACGCAACAAAGGCCAAATCAGGCACCCCAAACGTTGGAGGTGGCACGAATAAACGACCGGGCAGGGACGTGGGCGGCGGCATAAGTGAAGCTTCCTGAAACATCCATGACGGCAATATTTGGGTGGATGGAGGGCCGCCATATCGCCTCGCCCGACCTCCCAATACGGATGCTCGCACATTAGATTTGGAGCATACTCCAAAAATCACGGTGATCAAGGCGGGATGGCGACTCTGCTAGAGTGACATTTTAGACCAAAGTTTGTTAGTGATTATTATGGCAATGAAGACCATACGTCGACTCTCCTAGAGTTGCTCTAGGTGACATGAACACGTTCATTTTTAGCAAAAATATGCATTTTCCTCCATTTTAAATTTCTCATTTCCCTAATCTACATGTGGGGATATAGACACTATGCTCATTTCAAAATAGAATCGAAAAACCATACAGAGAAAAACAGAAGCGGCCACAATTTTATGGCTTTTTGTTTACGGTATGTTATGAAATCTAAAAACCACATACAAGTCCGGTTTTTCTGGTATAAAAGTTCGGTAAAATGAAGAAAAGGTAGTTTAGAGTAGGCCTCTTGTAGTGAAGGAATTTTTTTAGGAATAGCTTCGACATAGTTAGGTCCTCTTTGGATTGAAGGAATTTTATAGGATTGATAGGAATTTTTTCCTATGGAAGCATTTTCCATCATAGAAATGGGTTCACCAAAATTGTTATGGGATCCATTCATATACCATTTCATTTGGGATTTGTTTGATTCAAATGAATTTCATAGTGTTTATTTAGGATTAGAATCCTTAGATATTTTTTTCTATATTGGTCGTTTGATTCGTAGGACTGAATCCTATAGAATTTTTCGTAAGGAATCGCCTGCAGTAGAATTCATAGAAAATCTAGCATCCACTCCAATTTCTTAGAAAAAATTGTCTTGTTTTCTCTGTGATGCAACCAAACAAACTCAAATTTTGTAGGATTCAAATGAGAATGACATATCAATCTTCTATTTTTACAATCCCGTGAATTAAAGAGGCTCTCGGTAGAAACCTAAACATAACCTCAAATATAATTTTGTTTTTTTCTTTAAGAAGTTGCATGCACTTGCACGATATCTCGCTCTGCTCTATTTCCTCAATCCTCCAAACTGTCGTGCTCATTTCTTGTGCAACATCCAAAGAGACATTCTATAAAATTCCTATATTTTGAACTCCCGAATTCATACGGCACATAGCACCTAAATATCACTACCTCCGATTCCAAAATAAATGTTGCAGTTTTGAACTAGCTCTAGTTCAAAACTGCGACACTTATTTTGGATCGGAGGGGTAGTAACTTTTTGCTATTGCTATGATAGGAATTCGTGGCAAAATTTTGTTTTTGACCCTTTTCGCATAGAAATTCAGGATCTGACCCCTGTTTGATTTTTTTCGAGATTTGACCCTTTTTCCTACCGCCACGAGGCCAGGCGGTAGGATTACCCAGCCTATCGCCATAACCTGTGGCGGTAGGATACTTATCCATGTCAGCAGCGTTAACGGTGTCCGTCCCCGTCCGTCCCACCCTACCGCCACTTGTCCTGGCGGTAGCCTGTCCGATCCTACCGGCAGGGACCCTGGCGGTAGGGTCTAGGGCAGTTATAAGCCGCGGGCCGCCCCACCCCTCCCCTCCCCCTTCTCCCCCAACCAGCCGCCCCAAGAACAGAGAAATTCTTCCTCTCGCTCCCTCTCTCATCTCCTCCACTCCTCCCTCGGATCTTCATCGTTTCTTCACCGTTTTTGCGGATCGAGATGGCCCGGAAGAAAGCAAGGTAAGCTTCTTCGATCCCTTCAATTAGTTTTAGACAAATAGCTTCCAATTCGTCGCATTATTTGGTTCAAACCACTCCCCTTTTTGAACTAGATTTAATTATTTTGAACCCTAGGATTGATTTAGGTTGATTATAAATGTTATATTTTGTTAGATATGAACTCTAGTCACTAGTTGGCATAGTTATGTGAAGATGAACCCTAGTTCATATTATTTTTGGAGAATTTTTTTGATATGATGCATGTTGGAGGAATTTATTGTGATATGATGATGCATGTTGATATGCTATGATTCAAGTAGTGGATGTAGTTGGAGAACAAATGTTGAACTCTCAATGAACCTAGGTTTAGATTTTTTTCAAAGTGATGAACCTTTTGTGTGATGAATCTATATGTTTAGGTACGAAAGCTTGGAGCAAGCACCGCCGACTCCATCATCGCCCGCTCCTCCCACTCCTCTCCAGCACATTCTGTCAGAGATGCCGCTCCCGTATATGTACGAGACCTTCCCCGAGCTGCTGCAGCCGGTGGGATCTGTCTCAGACGAGGTCCTAGAGGCGACGAGGGCAAAGCGGTGGCACGAGAGGGCAGAGCGGATCCTCGACGATGTCACGGGTTGGTCACAGAGCATGAAGGACTGGAAGAAAGTGAAGGTAGAGATGGAGGCAGATCCAAGTATCTGCCGTGTCCACCGGGAAGCGTGCATTGAAGTTGCGCAGAATTACGCCAACTATCTCCTAAGCAATTTCGGCCGGAGAATCTACTTCTAGAGCAATGCGGAGGAGAGAGCCAGGATGCCGCCCCCAAGTGCATCTCCGTTCGATATCATCAACTGGGGAAGGGCGGAGGTGAAAACTCCAGCGGGCAGGGCAAGGTGGGAGTGCTTGAACAGTCGGATGCCGACCAGCGTTCTGCCTCCGCCTGAACCGTTGGATCCGCTGCCATTTCTGTCTCCATGGCCCGGGCTAACATACGAGGAGCTCTGAAGATGATGATGTCTGCCCGCTCTTCGAACTTATCAGAAAATCGTCCTATTAGTTTGTCTTGTGTCTTTCAATTATGTTCTCGATGAATAATGAAACTATGTGCCTCTTGTAATGCCATTTGTTCATTATTAATTCAGTTTGAACATTAAGTTAACTTCATGCCATTTGTTCTTGTTAATATGAGTATACTTTCATGGTAAAAGAAATGAGTATATACTTTCATGGTAAAAGACATGTCTATATACTTCAAGTTTTATTATTGTGTATGTAATGCCATTTGTTTGAGATCTGTTTTTTAGCCTCTATATCATTGATGTGATATTGAATTTAGAAAGAAACACGCAATTAAACTTGAATGTGTAAAACACAGGACCCTACCGCCATGGACCTTGGCGGCAAGGTCACACAACCTACCGCCAGGGCACTTCGATATTTCGTTACAGAAACTTTGCTAGGCAAAAACCCAGCCACCACCTACCGCCAGGGGTTCTAGCGGTAGGTTTACACAGGCTACCGCCAGGTCCCCTGGCGGTAGGTTACTTATCCACGTCAGCTCGGGCAAACGGCTGTCGTTCCCCTCCGTCGCACCCTATCGCCAGGGACCCTGGCGGTAGCCTGTCTAACCCTACCGCCAGACCCCTGGCGGTAGCGAAAGGGTCAAATCCCGAAATTCTTTCCAACAGGGGTCAGATCCTGAATTTCTATGCGAAAAGGGTCAAAACACGAAATTTAGCCGGAGGTCGTGAGTGGCTGGTGGGCCTCACCTGCTAGAACCGAGACCTCTCCTGCATGCAGCAAAACTGAACAAAGCCCCTCCGAATAATCCAAACGTCACGGCAAGGGACACCCTGGACAAGCACGCCACACGACCGTGGGGCCCACACACCAGCTAGCAGAGACAGTGCGCTTCACGCAGCTCAGCCTCCCAGGGCCAGAAGGGTAACTTCCTGGGCCGTGACAGCTGTATGCCTCGCGTCTTTAATAGGAGGGAAACGTTTAGGGACGGTGCGCCGGCCGAAGCTTCGGCCGGTCGCCCGCTCCCACGCGCTCCTGCTTCTTCTCCCGTCCCACCCCGCTGTTATGGCGAGTTGCGACGACGAGCGGCCCCGGCGAGCGAGCAACCCCTGCGAGCGAGCGGCGACGGGGAGCGGCCCCGGCGAGGCTGTCGTCTACCCTCCCCCTCCCTCCACCGCATCGTCCCCTCCCCCCGCCGACCGCCATAGCCAAATCTCGCTGGTGAGGTCGTCCTCCATACCACAGCCGGCGATTTCCCCCCACACACGACCATCTCTCATCCGCAGCTCCGGCTATTTCTCCCAGCGCGCCGTTTCCAGCACCAGCAATCCCCCAGCTCCGACAGACGAGCTGCATAGCTTCGACGGCGAGGCACACCCCATGACACAGGGTATGCTGGAACCGGCGTCTGATTTTGCTGCAACCGACAAATCCAGAGCTGGAACCAGCATGTAGTTTTGGTGCATCGTGCTGGAGTGTTTTCCATGTCGCCGTCGGCGACCGCCTCATTTTGTTGCAAACGACGAGGCAAAAGCTTCTTCCCGCAAGAGTTTTTGCTACCACGGCAAACCGGCGGAAGCAGCGAACAGCAATGCTTTTCCAGCAAATGATTTTTGTCCCAGCAAACCAGAGCTGGAACCAGCTTTTGTTTTTGCTACAACCTGCAAATCCAGAGCTGGAACCAACAACATTTTATGTTGGAATCAAAGGAAGCAGGGGCTTCAACGGATGTACGTCAGAGCTGCAACCAATGCTGAAAAATGCTACATCCGGCAGCCATGAAAGCTACAACCAACTTGAAAAAAGCTTCAACTGGATATGAGGTAGTTGGGAGTCGGCATCTCGCAGCGACAAAAAGCTGCAACCGGCTTGGAGGAAAGCTACAACGCGCTTCTAAAAAAGCTTCAAACTGAGAACGGCTAGCTAACAATGGTGAGCGGCAGCGATGGAGCTGCATGGGGCGAGGTGCTGCGACGGGCACGCGGCGAGCTATGATGGCGGACTGCGACAATGCTGGAACCCTCACCCGGCAATGCTGCAACCAGAGGGAGGGAAGCACGCCCGGCCCGGCGGAGCTGCATACGGCGAATGCCCCAGGTGAGCTGCGACGGCGAGCAGCCCCGGCGAGCTGCGACGGTGAGCGGCCCCGGTGAGCTGCGACGCGGCGTCCAAGGGCGAGCACGAGGAGGCTGACCCGCAGAGATCCGTTTTTTTCCTGTGTTTACGCGTGCGTGCGGGAGGAAGAAGATGACTTGGTCAGGGCAATCTCATTCACTCACGCATGCAAATCCAACGCCCAGCAACGGACCGGCCCAAATTTGGGCCGGTGCGCCGGCGCAGAGTGTTGCCCTTAATAGGAGTACCCACTAAACCTCTTTAAAAAAATGTAAATTCCCACTATGACCCTCACCAAGAATTCTCTCCGCTCCTCCACTTCACTCCCCGTTCTCCTTCAATCTCAATCCCCAAACCCTCTTCTCCTCCTCCCACCGCGTCGCAATCGTCTCAAATCCCGTGGCCGCCGGTCTCTCCGCTCTGGTTCCTCCGAGACTGATTCGCTCCAGAACCTATTCTTACTCTCTCGGGGGTAAAAAAAAAAACAATCTTGTTTTCACAGTCCTCTCTTTGTCCCGTCGTAGCTTCCATCTCCATTGCTGCTGTGCTCGAGGTTGCTCCGTAGAGAGCTGTCCCGCCCGTGCGGGCTGGGCTCAGTAAATGCGCGTCCTTGTAGAGAATCCCAAGGTTTCCCGCGCCGAATCTCGTCCTTGTCCCCCCGAGTTAAGAGGTGGAGGTGGTAATTCTCGTACGCGCGCCAATCTTTGCCGCTGTCGTGGATGACGAGGGGATCCTCCTGACTCTTCTTCTCGAGCTTGCCTCCCACCCTCCTGGCTTTCTCACCACTCCTGAATTCCTGGCGGAGCCGTGGTGCCCATGGATTTCCTCGTATGCGTCTGCCTCCTCCAACTGCTGTTCTTGCGCTCTTCTCCGGTGGCGGCGCAGCAGCCGACGCCGCCGACGAGGGCCCTGGACGCAATGCTGCAGGAGTACGCGTACCGGGCCCTCGTCCGGCCGCGCACCGGCATTGTCTACAATGCCACCGTCCCCGGCAACCTCACCGGCGTCTCGGTGTCCGCGCTCCGCCTGCGCAGCGGCAGCCTCCGGAGGAAAGGTTTGTCCCAGTACTTCCAGCTCGGCCTGCCCACCGGCGTCATCGCGCAGCCGCGCGTGGAGAGGATGGTGCTCGTGTACCACAACCTGGGCAATTGGTCGCAGCACTACTACCCGCCTCCCCCCGGGTACGCCTACCTCTCGCCGGTGCTTGGGCTGCTGGCCTATGATGCTGCCAACCTTTCGGCAGTGGGGTTGCCGGAGCTTAACATTGTCGCGTCAGGAAGCCCGATTCTTGTACATTTCAGCAATGTCAGGGCGGCGCCGGCAGGCGGCCCAGCACCACGGTGTCTGTGGTTTGACTTGGATGGTGTGCCGCAGTTCCGGGACCCAGAGGCAAGCAACGTGTGTGCTACGTATCGGCAAGGGCACTTCTCGATAGTGGTGAACTCCAGTGAGGTTGCTCCTGCTCCGTTGGCACCAGGCGCAATTGCCCCGCCGATACCGGCTGCCGGAGGTCCTACCAAGGGGAGCTCGCAAGCTTGGAAGGTTGCCGTGGCCGTGGTTGGGGGTGCCATAGCATTGGGGCTGTTATCTTCAGTTCTCCTGTGTCTGGTGAGGCATAAAAGGGCCAAGAAGTTGGAGGTGATGGAGCGGAATTCAGAGGTTGGGGAGACATTGCGCATGGCGCAGGTTGGGCGGGCGCAAGCACCTGTAGCGCTGTGGACACGAACAAAACCGGTGATCGAGAGCGAGTATGCTGCATAGTTTGTTTTGGATTTTCTGCAGAGTTCAACCATCACTAACAATGCCCGGAGGCATGGAATTTGTCCACCAGTCAGGGGTTGCTAATTACTGAAGTCAGGGCTCAGCTTCTGCCCTTGTAGGTTCAAGGCACTCTTTTGGTTGGTTTATTTCGAAGGTTAATTTTCATGTGATGGTTATAATTGATGTTCATAGTTGTCATGTTCATACCAAGGAGCTCTGTTCATCTGCAAAGCAATGAAGAAGTGAATTTATCAAGTCAGATTTGGAATCCCTCAAATTTTCTGGGACACTGTATTTCGGAGGTAGTAGGTTAGGGGTAAAGCTGGGTAACACTCACTGCAAACGACATGGTTTTTGTTGAAATTAATTCTAGTTTGGGATCAGTTCCATTTTAGCTCTGTTTGGTTTTCCTGTTAAGACATCTGTTGAGATCATTACATGATGCTGTACATGCTGTTTGGTAATTAGGCTGATAACTCAGATTTCCTGGTCACTTGTTTTAAGATACAGTCTGTATGTGGTGTGAACTTCCCGTTATCTTCTCGTTACATTTCTTGTTCCGCAATCTGTTGATGATTTGGTGTTATATGACAGTCGAAGTTTACTAGGTTATCATTATCATTCCCTAAAAAAAGGGTTGCATAATTGTTGTTTAGAAATTAGCATCAGCAATGCGTCATAGGGCTGTTGCTGGCTGAAGCTTTAGATGCCTGACGGTTTAAACAAGAGGCATTCTATTCGTGGTATAATTTAGTACGATATCGTTACACAACTCTTCACTTTTGAAACATGTACCTGGACTGATTTATGGAAGTGTAATTCTTGTTATGCTTTAATAATGTCATTTATCAAAGGTATGCATTCCTAGGCCCTCTTGTCTCAAAATTTCTTCGGAAGTGGGCTTGAACATCCTCCATCTTGTGAGCTGGCTTCAGGTCATAGTACTTTCTGAGCATGTGTTTCATATATACTATATATTTTGCACACGTTTATTCTTGTAATCTCGAGGAAACCGATGATTAGCTGTTGTCATAACTTAAATCGTAATGTTTTAGCTGCCAGATGTGTGTTGCCAGTTGCCAGTTTCAAAGTTGAGAGTGCGCATTCTTTATAGGTGCCCTGTTTTTCAGTGGATGTGTTTGCTGAAGTGTGTGGCAGAAGCAAACCGGAGTGCTGAATTGGTAGCATACGCTGCATCTTCAAGCAAATACATCGGTTTATTTTGGAAGATATATAACGCATATGGAAGCGGTTAATCTGAGCTCGAGCTCATGTGAGCTCGGATGCACAGTAAAAAATATGAAAACAAATTCAAAAGAATCTGAATTTTTTTATTGTAAACATTGACAGAAGTTTTGCTTGCTTGCGAAATTCCATCAAAGTTTTTTGTTGTAAACATTGTCAATGTTTGCTAAAAATATGTTAGAATTTTTTCAATTTTACTGTTTACCTTAGCTCACGTGAGCTCGAGCTGATATAGATTGCATGAAAAGAAAACAGAAACACTAACGCCCACACGTGTGGGCGTTCCCCAACTCGCCCACACGCCTGAATCGTCGTCCAGTGCCTTTTGCACGAAAAGGTTGATTTTCTGTGCCAGTAGGACGGGGCTAGTGTGTGGGCGTTGGAGAGTTTGCCCACACGCCCGCACCACGCTGTTTGCCAGCTGCGCTGTGTGGGCGAACTAGTTTCTGCCCACACAGCCACCACCTAGGTCATGCGTGTGTGGGCGAACTGTTTTTTGCCCCACACGACACTCCTACGTTGTGGATGGCAACTGCAGTTACGCGAACGTGGCAACTCGGTAGACACATATGGCACCTGTGATTCTTTGCTACACGGCAACTGCAGTTACGCGAACGTGGGAACTCGGTACACACACATGGCAACTGTGATTCTTTGCTACACGGCAACTGCAGTTGCGCGTACATGGCAACCAGATAAACACACATGGCAACTGTGATTAACAATACATGACAACTATGGTTGGACCACACGTGGCAACTAGGTAAACACACATGGCAACTACTGTTTTGACCATATGTGGCAAGTAGTTAATCACACACGGCAAATACGGTTTGATTACACGCGGCAACTACCATAAATTAGACATGTCAACTATAGTTAACCAAAATAGATAGAGTTGCCATGCTTTTACAACTACACTTGCCATCCCGGATAACTACATCTGCCAACCAGGATGGCAACTAAATCGTCATCCTGCGGGGTACCTAACGTAGCTACATCAGGACGTGTGGGCATTTTTGCTTCATGCCACACGCACGGGATGGAGATGAGTAGTACTTGTTGGGCGTGTGGCACGAAGTAGCCGCGCCCATACGTGTGGGCAATTCTAATGTCCGTCCACGCACAGCCCGTGTGGGCTGCCTCCTGCTCACACCACACACGATGTGTGGGCGCATGTCGTATATGCCACACGTGTGGCAGTTATCGGCGTCCAAAGAAAATAGGTGAGTGAGTGCTACAGGAAATATGCTTCTGCATCTATAAGTCAGTGTATGTGATACTATCGCTTGTTTCAAAACTATGCTGCACTAGGACCTAGACAAAAAGGACAAGTACTACTCGACTGGTTGGTAATACAGTATTTGAATGGAGTACTGGCTGTGATTTGGTGCCTTCATCCTTGTACAAGATTCAGTACTACTAGGCGTGAGAAGGAGGTTAGCCTTGATGAACAGATGGTACCTCAAAAGAGCACCTTTTGGTATTTGGGGTCAATGCTGCAGGAGGATGGGTGTATTGATGAAGATGTGAACCATCGAATCAAAACAGAATGGATGAAGTGGCGCCAAGCTTCTGGCATTCTCTGTGACAAAAGAGTGACACAAAACTTAAAAGGCAAGTTCTACAGAACGGTGGTTCGACCTGCAATGTTGTATGGCGCTGAGTGTTGGCCGACTAAAAGGCGACATGTTCAACAGTTAGGCGTGGCGGAGATGCGTATGTTGAGATGGATGTGGCGCCACACGAGGAAGGATCGAGTCCGAAATGATGATATACGAGATAGAGTTGGGGTAGCACCAATTGAAAAGAAGCTTGTCCAACATCATGTGAGATGGTTTGTGCATATTCAACGCAGGCCTCCAGAAGCTTCAGTGCATAGCGGGCGGCTAAAGCGTGCGGAGAATGTCAAGAGAGGGCGGGGTAGACCGATTTTGACATGGGAGGAGTCTGTTAAGAGAGACCTGAAGGATTGGAGTATCACCAAAGAGTTAGCTATGGACAGGGATGCGTGGAAGCTTGCTATCCATGTGCCAGAGCCATGAGTTGGTTGCGAGATCTTATGGGTTTCACCTCTAGCCTACCCCAACTTGTTTGGGACTAAGAGCATCTTCAGCCAGCGCCCAAAACTCGGCCCAGTCGTGCCCCCAGGAGCCCGTTTTTCGCCAGTCTGGGCCGAAACTGGCGCCGGCGGACCCAGGCCAAACCCGGCGCGCTGGGGGCGCCCGGGGGCGCCGTGGCGAGCGGTTTTGGCGCGAAAGAGCCGCAGGCCCGCCGTGTCAGCGGCGCGCGTCTCGTCTTCCCTTAGAACGCCTCGGTTCCCCGCGGGGAATCAATGGCAAGGTTGCCGCCGGTCAGCCTTGCCATTGATTTCTCACGGGCGGCGCGTCACAGGCGGCGCGACGACACCTTCCCTTCCCGCCACGCGTACACATGGCGCGGGGCTATAAAACCCGCGGCTTCCCCTCGTCGCTGGCCACACCAGTCTGAGCCCAAACCAGCCGCCGAGCTCTGCCTCTCTCTCGTCTGCCACCGAGCTCTGCCTACCTCCCCTGTCCTCCCCTTCACAGCGGCGGTGGCCAACGGCTTCGGCCACCGCTCGCTCCACGAGTGGGAGGCGTACCTCCTCTTCGAGGCCAACATCCCGGCGCCGCCGGACATGCGCGCCAGGCCGACGGGGTGGAGGCTCAGCAACGGGGGTGTCCCCATCCGCCCGGTGCCCGACGTCGACGCTCGCCCCGGCGTCTTCGTCGCCGACGTCGACCGCGTGCGGGTATCCCTAATGGAGGAGTAGCGTGCCCTCCCCCAGTATGCCGCCGACAACCACACGTCGTGGGCAGTGAACTTCCAGCGCCGGCAGGCGCAGCGCTGCCATCCACCAACGGGGCGCCGGTGGTCGGCGGCATCAAGAACAGGGGTGGGCGCCGCGTATGGTGGGGCGTCCCCGGCCGCACACTCCACGAGGTGCTGGCATACCTCGAGGGCGGCAATAACCCGTCGCTGGCATACCTGCAGCGGAGGCCGCGCCCCCCTCCCCCCACCGGAGCACCGGGCAATGGGCGCCCGGGAGGTTCAGTTCCTCCTCGTCTTCCTCCTCTTAGTCTTCCTCCCGCTCCTCCTCCCATTCCTCCGGCTCGCCGACGCTGTTCGCTGTCAAGGCCGAGCCCGCCGCAGAGACGCCGCTCGGCCGACGCACCCACAACGCCGGCATCGTCATCAACGAGGGCGGCAGGCGCGCCCCCTCCTCGGCTCCTCCGCGCTACGTCAAGCCAAAGACGGAGCCGGGGCTCCCCGTCGTGAAGACGGAGCCCGGGCTCGCCGACGGCGTCGGGGGGGGGAGAGGGTGGGCGCTCAACGACGCGGCGGCCATCAAATGGGCGCGTGAAGACTGGGCACGCGCGGAGCTCGAGCGCCAGCGCCTGGCCTACGAGTGGTTCGAAGCTCGGCGCCGTGGCCGGGATGAGGGAGGCCTCGTCGTCCTCGGCGACAATGACGACGACGACGACGCCGCCGCCGCCGCCGGTCCGCCAGGGCGACGCCGGGCAGGGGTCCAGTAGGGGCGGCCACGTCAAGAAGGAGAAGACCGACGACGACGACGAGGATGGCGGCGACTTCGCCGCTCTGAGCGACTTCTTCGCCCCTTAGTTGGATTTTTTTAAAATATCTTATGTAACATCGAACTTGTCAAATATATGTCAAGTTTGCCGAACTTTAGCCGAACGTTTTGTGCAAATTGTCAAACTTTGCCGAATTCCTTTAAAAAAAACCGCGTCTGGGAGCGACCCTGGGGCGAGCAGCTGGGATTTTAGCGCCGGCTCGCCCCCAGGCGGCGATTTTAAGCGCCCCCTGGGGGGCCAACGGCTGGAGATGCTCTAAAGGCTTTGTTGTTATTGTTGTTGTTGTTGTATCCTTGTACAAGATTCATTTGTCCATATTTCCTCTTCCAGAAGTATTTTTTTCTTGTCCTTCTTCTTCTTCTTTTTTTTGAGAAGATTCTTGTCCTTCTCTTCGGCAAATGGAACTTCAGATTTTCTTTCAATCTCAACATGATTTGAGCCCGACTTCTTTGCCCCATGAAGTATGTTATCAACACGGGCTGCCCATGGAGGCTTCTGGCTCAAATAAAAATCCCAAATGAAACACCCCGCCATCTCTCTGTTGCCGTAGAAAAATCCCTCAAAGAGGAAATCTCTCTGTCGCCCTAAAAAAACTCTCGGTTGCCGTCAGCTTTTGCCTGCAGCATCCATCCATACGTTTGAGAAATCTGTGTTTTTTTTTTTGAACGATTGGTGTGTTCATCCTGCTCTATTACAGAAATTCGCAAAGGCACGTAAGTGTGGGGGCACTCCCCTGTCAGACCCTGCCATTGGCTTGATTTGCCTCGCGATTCATGAAGTACATGAATCCCGCACTAGGCACAGTAAAAAAAGAAAATCCCTAAAAAAGCTTTAAGTTTCAATGATGAAACTTATCGTTTTTGCCTTTAAAAATTCTCAGTCTCAACAAGTTTCAGAGATATAATTTCAAGAAATATTTTTGTCGGTCGTAGACACAAAATAATTAATTTTTATCGGTTGCTCGTACTAAGTTTCAAACATTAAAACTTGCATTTTTTTTAAAAGTCGTTAAAATATATTCAATATGGATCTTATTTGAAAACACTGGTCACGAGAAACAAGAATATGAAAACAAAACTTAATTTAAAATTTTCGCTTAAAAGATATAGAACGAAAGCCAAAATAAAAGGCTGGCACCAGATACCTGACTGCCCCGCGCTTGCGCCGTAAATCCCCGTCCTGCTTTATTATAGGCCGCTTATAGGCGCCGGCGCACCGGCCTAACTTTGGGCCGGTCGCACCAGGACCGCGCGATTTAACTATTGGTAGCCGTACGATCTTCTTTCCTCCACTCGTTTCTTCCCCAGCGCGATTCTCTTGAAGAAAAAACAGCAAATCGACATTGCATCTCTCCATGGACGAGCACACGACCGCCTCGAAGAACCACCCCGCGCGCTCACCCGTCGCCTCCCTCGCCGCCGGTCGCCGCACTCGCCGTCCCGGCCGCCGCCCTCGCCACTGGTCGCCGCACTTGCTGCTGGTCGCAGTTCCCGCCGCCGTCATCTCCTGAGTTTCTCGCCGAATCCATGCATACAGCAAGCTTTCACCCCATTAGTTGCAGCTCCCTCGCCTGGTGATGGTCGCAGCTCCGGAAACGTCGGTCACCGGTCGCAGCATCCAAAGCGACGAGATCGCCAGAAGGAATCTACATCGGGTTGCTGGTAGCAACAAAAATGTCCGTCGGTGGTAGCAAAAAAACTTGCTGGTTCCAGCAAAAAATAGCTCGTCGTTGTCGCCACCCCATCGCCATTGTAGCAAAATCGATCGTTGATTGTAGCTTTTGTGATTGCCGGTTGCAACAAAATCATGCGCTCCGCCATCAGCGCGGAAAACACTCTGAGGATGCAGCAAAAATTGTGGTTGGTTCCCACTTTTGATTTGCCGGTTGTAGCAAAAACAAAAGCTGGTTCCAGCTCTAGCTTTACCTGATCTGAGCTTTACCTGAAAACAGATCGTTTGCTGCAAAAGCCATCTCCTGGTCACTACTTTCGTCAGTCCCTGTGGTAGCAAAAAAACTCGCCGGTAGAAGCTTTTGTCTTGTTGGATGCAACAAATGAGGCGGCCGCCGTTTAGGAAACACTCCAGGCAATGCATCAAAACTACATGCTGGTTCCAGCTTTTTATTTGCCGGTTGTAGCAGAAAATGAAGCTGATTCCAACATCTGTCTTGAAATTGTCCAACTCGCCGCCGGGAGCTGGAAAAAGGACCGGAGTTGGAGACGATGCACTGGGGAAAACACCTGAGCTGCGTATAAGAGGCAGCCGCACAAGCATGGGGTGCAGCGACAAGGGGCTCATGGGGAAATGGCTGGCTGCGGGGGTGGACGACCACCTCGCCGGCGAGATGTGGGCTGCAGCGACAGGGGCTTGATACGGGACTGGATGGCGGTCTCGCCGGCGAGACGCGGGCTGCAGCGATGGATGGGGGAGAGATGCAGCTGGAGGCTGGAAAAAAAATGGGTGAAAAAGGAGAAGGATAAGATCCGACTGGGCCCGCTCATCTCGTCCGTGAACGCGCGAGTACGTGGGTAGCAGGAGACCGGCGCAATCTTCCGCCGATCGTCCGGAGGGAAACGTTTCCCTTTATTATACCACATGGGCGAGCCCCTGATAACAATCTGTATTCCCATATTCGATTGAACATGAAGCGGATCGTCTGACGTAGGGTACCCAGCCAATTCGCCACTATGCTCGTTGGGAACCTGGCCCACATGTCAGTGGCCAATGGCACACAGCGCAAGGGCAGGGGAGCCGCCTCCGATTGAACATGCACTCCAAAATCGTCACGTCTGGAGCCATTCCAACCACGTTTTAACCATCCTGAAACGAGATACATCATGTTTGGCGCCGATCAAGAAGGACTGTTCTTGAAGTAGGAGTAGAGTAGGTCCGAAATGAAGCAACCCAGAATTTCTTTCTCTCCCTTTTCTGGTTGTAAGAGTAACTTCAATGGGGCGATCCAAACGGACGGCGCATTTGTGTGCATTTTGTCCGTTTCGAATCAGCCGTCCGCCTGCCGTCCGTTCAGTTTTGCATTTGGGTCGGTAATGCGCCCAACGCGTCAACCCATTTCATGTTCGCATTCAATTTTTAAATGAAAAAAGGCCCGCGGCCGATCATGCCAGCGGCCATGTCTCATGCCAGCACCATGCCAGCACCGGCATACAATGTCGGCTTCAGAAAATACCACAGTTCATGCTGGCGCACTCGCCAGCCGGCCAGCACACATGTCAGCACAAAAAAATAGTGGGACTTGGAGTTCGACCACACCATCACGGCTCCCGTGGTCATGCCGGCACACCTGCCGGCATACAAAAAGATGGCCCTCGACGCCATAGATCACTCGTCCTGGAACTTGAGTATGTCGGCCTGCATCTTCTCGAACCACGGCCTCTTCCTTGGCGACAAGGCGTTGAGATCCACCTTCATGATCTCCACCCCGGTCATCATGCTTGCAAGAGCCACTTCTTTCGTCTTTGTCTTGGCGTTGGCGGCCTTGATCTCTAGCATCTTGGCTTGCTTCTCGGCCTCGAGCTCGAACATCTTGGCTTGCTTCTCAGCGTCAAGATCAAGCCTCCTCCTTTGGATCTCCATGAAAGCATCCATTTGCTCCGCCTTGAAACGCCGGCGCTCCTCCTCCCTTGAGTCTTTCTTATTCATCATGCCGTCCACGCTTGCGATCAAGGCTTTGGTGGCCGCGTCTCGCTTGTCCTCCTTCTTGGAGTTGGTCTTCCCCCGCGGTCGTGCCGGCTCGCCTTCGCCAACATCCTCCACGGCGCCCTTCCCCCCACGTGCCTTGAGCGCGGCATATTGTGCCTTGAACTTCTCTTCGTCCTTGATGACCCGATATCAATGGGAGAGGTTGAAGCACTTGCCATTGTGTTGAACCTTGAATGCCTCCAAAGCTTGAAATGCCTACAAAATGTTTCCATGCAAGCATATGGGCAAGTGATAGCAAATGAAGACGTAAAAGAATGATCTTGATGGCATAAAAGAGGCCGACTTGCTTGCTATCATACCATGTCTTGCACGTCGATGCCGCTCACGGGGCGGGCCTTGACGCTCTCAAGGGTGGCACAAAACTTATTGCACTCTTGTTGGATCGCCCTCCACCGCTTGGAAATGGAGACCCACCCGCGTGTACTCACAAATTGGCAGGGTGAAAACTTCTTGCGCTCATGAAACTCGCGGCACACGAGTCCAAAAGGTTGAATGCTTTTGCTCGGTGCCCGTCTTTGGGTCTTGTCCAATGTCTCACCAACACTCGCAAAGAAGCTTGTCCTCGGCAGCTGTGTACGCCTTCGTGCGCTTGCTCTTGCGCTTCGGCTTAGGACCGGCGGTTTGGTTGGCGAGCTCGTCCTCGAACAAAGGCTCCACTTCGATGTCACGCTCGTCCTCTTCCTCTAGCCCATAGTCGTCCGGGAACTCGTGGTCGAGGGGGAAGCCGTCCAGGTCGATGCCAACCTGATCACGCATGAAGGCCGCCTGATCGGGATCATAGCCAGCGGCGGGCGTGACCGCCCCGCGACCGTCCTGGCTTTGCGTCTCCTCGGGATCGTAGCCAGCGCCCGGCGCACCATCCTCGAAGATGAGGTGTTGCATGTAGTCCTCGTCGACGGCGGACGACATTTCCTCGAACAGGTTGCGGGCGTCCGGGAGACCGTCGGCCGGCATCTGTCGCGCGCGTTTCCTCGTGCCGCTGGACGACGAGCCACCGACCACCGGGGTGGCGTTGAGGTCGATGGGCGCGGGCGTGGAAGGCGCGACCACGCTCACGTCGGGTGAGCACTCCCCGGAGAGGCGGGAGGCCTGCGGATAGACGTGGAAGCCGGGGACCGGGTTGCAAGCCGATGCGCGGGGTGAGTCGGGCATCACCATCCGAGGAAACGCCGACGAGCCGGTGCTGGCGGCGGCGACGACGTCTTGGACGAGGCTGTGCTGGCTAGGGTTTACCCCAAGCATGTAGAGCGCCTCCCTCGTTGCAGCGGCGACGCGGGCATTGGTGAATTCCTGCTGCGCGGCGGCGGCGGCCTGCGCAGCGGCCTCATCCCTCGCGTCCGCGGCGTGCCTCCGGCCCTTTCTCTTGGCCGACTCCCTTGCTCGCTGTTTGGGCGTCAGCGCCTTCTTCGGCTTGGTCGCCGCGGCGGTCTTGCGCGGGGCACGAGGCTTGCTTTTTTCGGAGGGGGCGACGATGCCGGAAGAGGCGAGGCCGCCGGCGGCGGCGAGGTCGAGGTCGAGGTCGATGACGTCCTCCATAGCTGGTTTGGGGGCGGGGGCGCGCGCTGGCGGGAGCATTTTTGGAGAAAATGAGGGGAAATGGTTGTGGCTGTTACCGACAGGCGGGCCCGGGGAGAGGAGTAGGCGTGCGTACGTCCGTCTCGTGTCCGCGCCGACGCAAATCCGGCTCAAAAATAGGCATGAAATGGGTCGCCCGCGGACGAAAAACGGGCGCGCGTCCGTTTGGATAGGCACGTTCGGCCGCCGGTTTTGTTCACAGCGACCCAAACGGATGAGGGTGGACGAAATGGGTCGCGTCATTAAAGTTGCTCTAAGTATGTATGTGAACTGAAATCACAAGCTCACAGATTTTGGACTTGTGAGCTGCTTCCCGGCACTTGCTCCGAAGCCAAAAAGGGCTAGCTCCTATCCGCTCCAGAGCAGAGCAGCATACGGATGCATGTGGCCCCTTGGTGGCTGGCCTTGGATCCGGAGCTACAAAACAAAAGCGCAATCTTGGTTCCCACTCCATGATCGATCTTGACCACATGCAAAGGGACAAAGATGCCCAGGGCTCGATATAGCATCATCCACTCCACACCACGCATCATGTAAAGAAGATACGTACAAGTTTGTTTGTTAATCTCAATCAGAACATGCATGCACGCAAGAAAAGTCTCGAATTAGCGACCGTACGTAAATCGTGATTTACCTTCAGCAGCCTTGACACTTAGAGAAATCAAATGAAACCTCATTGGCATTGCAAATTTGAAACCTTGAGGTTACTTTAGTTCAATTAGATGAACTAAGTTTTCAGAATTCACTTTTTTTTTGAAATTTTAGTTCATTTGGTTAAACTAAACAGAGTCAGAGGGTACCCTAAAGGCTTCAAATTTGCAACTCTAGGACCTCATAAGTGTATACATAGTCCATGGGACGGTGCAAACTTGGGTACGAGGGCATCTCCAAAGTGGACACCCATTTCCCCCTATATGTTTGGACTGCTTAGTTCAGACATTCAACATAGATGTTCGTAGTGGGTCAAATCAGTTCTAAGGCTGGTCATAGTGGGGAGTAACTTATACTAGTGTCATGTATATGACACTAGTCTAAGTTATTATCTTTATAGTGTAAAGTAACATAGTAGTAGTGTCATAGATGACTTCATTTATTAGTTTATAGACTCATCTTGTATTGGGAAGCGCTATGTTACAGTAACATATTATGTTACCACTTCTCATTAACTACATGCCACATAAGCAAAATTTTCTTGGAGTACGCTATGTTACTAGCTAAGTTACTCCCACTATGACTAGCCTAAGACTAGCCACAGTGGAGAGTAACATACACTAGTAACATACACATTTCTCTAGACTATGTTACTACCTCAATAGTGGGTAGTAACATAAGTGTGGTAACATGCAAAGCTTTATTTATTAGATTATAGACTCATATTGCATTGGGACATGCGATGTTACAGTAACTAGCTAAGTTACTAGTACTACATCTCTCCTCATTAACTCATTGCCACATAAGCAAATTTGCTGAGTTGGACTCGATGTTACTACCGAAGTTACTCCTACTGTGGCTAGTCTAATGTACCAAATTCCCAGCCTGGCCATAAATCTAGGAAGGATTAGTGGAGTCTACACGTCTGCCACATCAAACTCCAATAGTCCGGACCCACCCAAAAACCTTGGATGCCACACGTGCCTTTCACTCCTCCCTGCACGTAGACGAGGTGCTGCACCAGGTTTATTAAAATCAAGGAAAGGTTGGGGACCAAGGCAGTGTCAATGTTGCCAGTACTCGGCGTGCATACATGTGGACCAGCATGAATTGTACATCATGTCGAAGGGACTAGCAAAGGAGGCAATCCATGACAGTTGAGGTGCAAAATGACATGGCACTACTAGGAAAAACCCTAATATTTGAGAAACTCACATAGTGGTAGAATTGGAAGCGTATCAACAAGGACCCAAATGTTTATTTTGTCTTGAACGATGTCAGGATCACCAAGATCCATGGTGACAAGCATACCCTCATGAAAATGGGAAACACTCTCAGAATTGTGTAGATTTACATCAAAATCCATACCATGATGGGTCCTTAGGAGGATTATCTTTGTTTCCATACTTTCATGATCTAATCCATCCTCTCCAAGACATAGGGTCTTGCATGACATGGCATAAGCTAGTCGAATTGTAAAAGACGAAAATTACACGTTGAAGTAGCAGAAGTCATGCTTAATTACGAAAAAAACACTTGTCGTCGCAGCGTACCGTTTCAACATTGAAGGTCTCCTGGAGCTTAATGCTGAAGCGCTGACCTTCGTCCAGGTGAGGCCTATCACACAGACCCCGGTCGTCGCCTCACCAGTCGCACTCCCTCGAGAGACTTTCGTCGTCCGACGACGACATTTCCTATGTTCATAATTCAAAGATTACACTTGTACAATTAAATATATGGACTACAAAAACTAAATTAGATCATTATTATTCATCATGGGTTGACTATCGGTCTGCCGAGTCTTTTCTTGAAAACTCTCAACTCACATGGTGTATACATTCGACCATTGGTGATGATCGCTCCTCCTTTCGTCCCCGAGTGCATTACACCAAAATGTCTAGCACACGGGAATGAAGGAGAAGCGACCCCCACGACAACAGTCGGGATTTTTCGTCCTCTCATATATGGTGGAGACTCTCCCTCACTGATTCCTCTATAACATTTGCGACCGTCGGTGATGGTCGTTACTCCTCCTTCCCCTAGTGCATAACAAAGGTCTAGCACAAGAAGAAGATGGAGAAACGACCCCCACGACAACAGTCGGGATTCTTCGTCCTCTCTCATATATGGTGGACACACTCCCTCACTGATTTTGCGACCGTCGGTGATGGTCGTTATTCCTCCTTCCCCTAGTGCATAACAAAGGTCTAGCATAAGGAGAAGAAGGAAACATGACCCCCACGACAACAGTCGGGATTCTTCTTCTCTCATATATGGTGCCTCGACAGACTTAAAGTCAACCTGAAATATCGTTTAATTATCTTTTTAGAAAATCCAGGCCACTCGATATTTCCTACATATTCTAGCACAAGTCATGCCAAAATTCACGGAAAAAATCCGGCATGACCTTTGCTAAAAAAAGGACATATCGAGCGCCTGAAATTTGCCGGAACGGAAATTAATCAACACTCCGGCAAAACATAGGCCACTCGGAGGTGTTACCTGCAAACATGGCCGGCCACTTGGGCAAGCACATATCCTATTTGAGCAACACAAGATATACATGTTTATATCTATATCATTTCAATGGTTGAAAATATGAACAAAAAATTTTCAAAATATCTTATAGGACTCATATTGACATGGAGATTTGGCTGGTCTCACGTCGAGGTCGGAGGGGTCGGTGACGGGGACGACAGCGGGGATGATGGAGGGGCTTCTTGATTTCTGCAAAAACAAAAACCCTATAAGCTATCAACTAATCAAATGCATACGCCTTGCATAGTGCTCTCCAATTTGAGCATTCAAAATAGTAGTAGTTCTCCAATTTGAGCATTCAATAAGCAAAACCAAATCATAAAATAAATTAGTATTCAAATTAGCATGCATTCAATAAGCAAAACTAAATCATCTCTTGCGCCCGTACATCGTCGAATATTATCACTAGTACATCTCGAATAGTATCATACATATAACATCACCAATACAGCTAAAACCCTAGCGAATGACGAGTATCGGCGCGGGCGATGGACACCCAAAGAGAAGGAACCATCACAGGATCATAGCTCCAGTGAGATCCCTGAAGAACCTGCCAGGTATTGGAGAACCTGCCCTCCAACGCAACCATGTAGCGACGGACGTGCTCGTCCTCCTCGCTGACATGGTGACGTACCACCTCCGCGGGGTCCTCAAGCCTCCGCACCGTCATGGGTCCACGCGACCGCCACCAAAGAAGGTTCGTGTCAATGATGGGCTGGCTCCTCACCAAGTTGCGCCCCCCAGAAGGTAGACCTCTCAAAGCACAAGTGCTCCCTGGGTGGTTTTGGTAATTAATGTCAACATATCTCTTGTTGGACTAACACTTTTACCTAGTATGTTTCAGATGAGTTCAACAATGGAGTGGCATGGACTAAAGGATGTGGAACCCCTTCAAGATGCTAAGGACAAAGGATTGGCTCAAGCTTCAAGATCAAGACTCTACATTTTCTATTTTAGTGATCCAAGATCACATTGAGTCCATAGGAAAAGCCAATACTATTAAAGAGGGATGAGGTATTGCTTAATGAGCCTCTTGCTTCATGTGCTTAGTGATATGCTCCAAAACCCTCAACTATCTTCCCACATCCACATATGACCTAAACCAAAAGTCAAACTCGGCCCCACCGATTCTTTCTATCCGGCGCCACCGAGTTTCACATGTCATAGCCACTGCCACAAACCCTAGCAAATCGGTTTCACCGATAGGGATCTTGGTCTCACCGAGATGGGGTTGTAATCTCACTGTGTATGTTCACTGTCAAAATCGGCCTCACCGAGTTTGTGCAATCGGTACTACCGAGATTACAATGCAAAACCTCTGGTTAGCTCATTACCAAAATCAGTCCCACCGAGTTTGTGTAATCAGTCTCACCGAGTTTGCCTGACCAACCCTTGGTTAGCTTATTACCAAAATCGGTCTCACCGAGTTTGTGTAATCGGTCACACCGAGGTTACGTTATGCCCAAACCCTAACCATATCGGTCCTACCGAGTTGCATCTCAGTCCCATCAAAAATCCTAACGGTCACTAGGTTTGCTGAGTCGGTCCGACCGAGTTTAACGATTCGGTCCCACCGAGTTTGGCAGATTGCGTGTAACGGTTAGATTTTGTGTGGAGGCTATTTATACCCCTCCACCCACTCTTCATTCATGGAGAGAGCCATCAGAAGAGATCTTCACTTCCAATATACATTTTCTGAGAGAGAACCACCTACCCTTGTGTTGAGCTCAAGATATTCCATTCCTACCATATGAATCTTGATCTCTAGCCTTCCCCAAGTTGCTTTCCACTCAAATCTTCTTTCCACCAAATCCAAATCCTGTGAGAGAGAGTTGAGTATTGGGGAGACTATCATTTGAAGCACAAGAGTAATGAGTTCATCATCAACACACCATTTGTTACTTCTTGGAGAGTGGTATCTCCTAGATTGTCTAGGTGTCACTTGGGAGCCTCCGGCAAGATTGTGGAGTTGAACCAAGGAGTTTGTAAGGGCAAGGAGATCGCCTACTTCGTGAAGATCTACCGCTAGTGAGGCAAGTCCTTCGTGGGCGACGGCCATGATGGAATAGACAAGGTTGCTTCTTCGTGGACCCTTCGTGGGTGGAGCCCTCCGTGGACTCGCACAACCGTTACCCTCCGTGGGTTGAAGTCTCCATCAACGTGGATGTATGATAGCACCACCTATCGGAACCACGCCAAAAACATCCGTGTCTCCAATTGCGTTTGAATACTCCAAACCCTTCCCTTTACATTCTTGCAAGTCGCATGCTTTACTTTATGCTGCTCATAAACTCATTGCATGCTTGCTTGATATGTATTGTGTTCATTAAACTTGTGCCTAAACTTCACCTAAACTTAAGAATATTAAAAACTGCAACTTTTGGCACTTAGTGTCTAATCACCCCCCCCTCTAGACACCTCTTCTCGATCCTCTCAATTGGTATCAGAGCATTGGTCTCCATTGCCTTGGTTTAAACACCGTTGGAGGAAGATGGATGTGTCTACTTTAAGGAGTCTTAGACATAGAGTGCCCAATCTTGATGGAGAGTATTTTCATGAGTGGAAAAATGAAATGCTTGAGATTTTCAATGAATATCATTTGAACAAGTACATTGCTAGTCCTTGTGCACCTCATATTGATCCTTTGCACCCTACCCTAGATGAAGATATTGACATGATTCGCAATCTTTGAACTGTTGAGCTCATCATTAGAGGATTGCCCAAAAATTTGATTGATAGTTTGCCTACTCTCAAATGTTCCTACACCATATGGAAATTTCTTGAGGAACGATTTCCCGATTATTCCTTAAAAAATTTAGACGAAATTCTCCATAAATCTATTGCCTTGAGTAAGATGAACTCTAGTGATCCTAGTTTTGGTGATTGTCTATTTGAGCTTACCAATCTCATGCATGCTAAAGGAAATGTTGGAATCATTAGTGATATCATATCCGAAGCTATAAAAATTATAAAGGTAACCACTTTGATGATCATTTACCTAATGAATTACCCTCTCTAGGAATTGATCAATCACAAAATGATGTTGAACGTGGATATTATGATGAAGGTGATGATAGTGACTATGATCTTGATGATGCAATGACACATTTTGGTCTTATGGAAAATCTTCACGGGTACATGGATGGAGGAAAGGAGTGGGTCCTTGATAGTGGATGTACTGATCATATGTCCGGAGATGAAGAGATGTTCCGTGAACTTGCTGAAAATGACGGCCCTCGAAAATATGTCACCTTTGGTGATAATACAAAGGGTAAGGTGATTGGCCTTGGTAAGGTGGCCATCTCACATGATAGCTCCATACAAAATGTCATGCTCGTTGAATCCCTTGGATACAATTTACTTTCAGTTTCTAGACTTGCGGATTTCGGTTTCAATGTCTTATTCACTGAAGTAGATTGCCAAGTGTTTCGTAGAGACAATCATAAAATGGTCTTTACCGGTATACGTAGAGGAGATCTTTACATTGTTGATTTCACTAAAAAGGCTCAACCTAAAACTTGCTTAATTGCTAAATCTTCTAAAGGCTGGTTGTGGCATAGAAGACTAGGTCATGTTGGAATGCGAAATCTTGATAAGCTTATTAAAGGTGATCATATCCTTGGAATAAAAGATGTCGTATTTGACAAGGATAGACTTTGTAGTGCCTGTCAAGCAGGGAAACAAGTTGGAGGAAGTCACCGCGCAAAGAACATCATGACCACAAGAAGACCACTCGAGCTACTTCACATGGATCTCTTTGGTCCAAATGCATACAAGAGTCTCGGTGGTAACTCATTTGGTCTAGTCATAGTTGATGATTTTTCAAGATTTACGTGGGCGTTCTTTCTTGATGACAAGTCGCAGGTCCAAAAGATCTTCAAAAACTTCGCTAGGAAGTCCCAAAATCAGTTTGACGTGAAGATTAAGAAGGTTCGGAGTGACAATGGAACGGAGTTCAAGAACGCAAATGTGGACACCTTTCTTGACGAGGAAGGGATTTCACACGAGTTCTCGGCTACGTACACACCTCAACAAAATGGAGTTGTTGAGAGGAAGAACCGGACTCTTATCGAGATGGCAAGAACGATGCTTGATGAGTACAAGATGCCAAAACACTTTTGGGCGGAAGCGGTTGAGACAGCTTGTCATGCAACAAATCGCTTGTATCTTCACAAGCTACTCGGCAAGACGGCATACGAGCTCATCACCGGTAACAAACCCCAAGTTGGATACTTTCGAGTATTCGTCTCAAAGTGCTACATTCTTGATAAGCATCGTCGTTCTAAATTTGCTCCAAAGTCTCATGACGGTTTTCTACTTGGTTATGGCTCAAACTCTCACACTTACCGTGTCTACAATAATTTCACCCGAAAGGTTGAAGAGACGGTAGATGTGAAGTTTGATGAATCTAACGGCTCGCAAGTAGATCAATTGCCAATTGATGTAGGAGACAAAGACCCTTCGGAAGCAATTCAAGACTTGTCCATTGGCAAGATTCATCCAACGGAAATGAAGGAGAGTACCTCGTCTGTCCAAGTGGAAGCTTCTACATCACGTCAAGGTGAACCAAGAGTTGATACGGAAGCATCCACAAGTGGGACACGTCAAGATGAAGAAAACGAGGACGTACACCAAGATGAACATCAACAACCTCCTTCTCCACCACGACAAGAGAACAACAACGTCAACAATGAAGAAGGCCAAGAAGAAGAAGAGGAACAAGATGAAGAGGATGTTCCACCCCGACCCAAGCAAAAGCTTTCACGAGTTCAAGCAAGAATTGCCAAAGATCATCCCGTCGAGCAAATCTACAATGATATCCAAACCGGGAGAATCACTCGCTCTAGAACTCGCTTAGCTAACTTTTGTGAACATTACTCATTCATTTCTAAAATTGAACCTATGAAGGTTGAAGAAGCATTGAAGGATCCGGATTGGATAAACGCTATGCATGAAGAGCTACACAACTTTGAGAGAAATCAAGTATGGACATTGGTCGAGAAGCCCGACAACAACCACAACATCATTGGTACCAAATGGGTGTTTCGCAACAAGCAAGATGAAGATGGACAAGTGGTTCGCAACAAAGCACGTCTCGGCGCCCAAGGCTACACACAAGTTGAAGGTATGGACTATGGTGAGACATATGCTCCCGTTGCTAGACTTGAGTCCATTCGCATCTTACTTGCTTATGCTAATCACCATGATATCACCTTGTACCAAATGGACATTAAAAGTGCTTTTATAAATGGCAAAATTGAGGAGGAAGTTTATGTTAAGCAACCTCCCGGCTTTGTCAATCCTAAGAAACCTAATCATGTTTACAAACTTCACAAAGCCCTTTATGGTCTTAAACAAGCTCCTAGAGCATGGTATAAATGCTTGACCAAGTTCCTTACTGAAAATGGCTTTGAAATTGGTAAAATTGGTTCTACTCTTTTTACTAAAAGGGTTAATGGAGAACTATTTGTGTGCCAATTTTATGTTGATGATATCATATTTGGTTCAACTAACCCTCATTTTAGTGAAAAGTTTGGAAAGCTAATGTCGGAGAAGTTTGAGATGTCTATGATGAGTGAACTCAAATTCTTTCTCGGTTTGCAAATCAAGCAAACTAAGGAAGGTACATTTGTTTCTCAAACGAAGTACACCAAAGACTTACTCAAGAAGTTCAATATGCAAGAATGCAAAGGTATGCCTACACCTATGCCTACTAGTGGACATCTTGATTTTACCAAAGATGGTGAACCAGTTGATCAAAAGGTTTATCGCTCTATGATTGGTTCATTGTTATATCTATGTGCCTCCCGTCCCGATATTATGCTAATTGTGTGCATGTGTGCACGATATCAAGCTGCTCCTAAGGAATGTCATCTTAAGGTCGTGAAAAGGATAGTGAGATACTTAATCCATACACCAAAATTTGGCATTTGGTATCCTAAGAGGTCCTCTTTTGATCTTGTTGGCTATTCCGATTCGGACTATGCCGGAGACAAGGTTGATAGAAAGTCTACTTCGGGTACTTGTCAATTCCTTGGTAGATCTCTTGTGTCTTGGTCTTCCAAGAAACAAAACTCGGTATCCTTATCCACCGCCGAAGCGGAATACATTGTCGCTGGTTCATGTTGTGCTCAATTACTTTGGATGACCCAAACTCTTAAAGATTATGGGATATATGTGAAACATGTTCCATTGCTATGTGACAATGAAAGTGCTATTAAGATTGCTCACAATCCCGTGCAACACTCTCGAACTAAGCATATTGAAGTTCGTCATCATTTCATTCGAGATCATGTTGCCAAAGGGGACATTAACCTTAAGCATGTTCGCACCGATAAGCAATTGGCGGATATATTCACTAAACCACTTGATGAGAAAGTGTTTTGCAGGTTAAGAGGTGAATTGAACATCATTGATGCTTCAAACTTGGACTAGGAACTCCATTTGATACATGCGAGGCATGAGCCTATGACTAATCCTTGATATTTCTCTTATGAAGCTATTCATATGTCTTGGATATATTTGCACCTTGCATGTTATCTAACCCGTGTAGGTACTTGGTTGAATCTAATTCTATGAGATTACAACTCACTCACATCTTGAGCAATCTCTACATCACCAAGTCTCTACACAATGGTGGTTGAAGACAAGGAAGCACGAAACCATTCGAACATATCCTTTGACAAATTCTATGTTGAGTTTAATGATAGTCATCTTGGATACACAAAGTGCTCTTCCTTGCAAGACTAACCCATGTAGGTAGATGAACTCAAACTCCAAGTGGTTCTCCCAACTCTTGATGAACTACATCAACCTTGAGCAACCCACACAAGTTCAACTACATGAGCAAGATCAACACCACCACCCAAGGTATGTTATTCCATCTTAGAGAAGCTTTACTCCAAGTCATGAGTCAAAGCAACTCGACAAGATGTGAATACATCAAAAGGCTTAAACGAAAAATGGTAACCCCATTTTGAGCTTAAACAATGAGTATGACCTATGATCAAGTGCTCACACTTGACTCCTAAGTCAATATATTCTAACATAGGTGACTTTGTCACCGCCCAACTCTAGATGAATTTCTCTTGTGTGTTCTTTTCTGTGTTATTGCATTTGTTCCTTGCATATTTGTTTCCCCTTTCAAAAAAAAACTTCATCTAGAACTTTTAGTTTCTTTTCTTTTCATTTGTTCTGCATTTTCTGCATCCAATTCATTGCAAATCTCTCAATTAATTCCTTGCAAATCCTTGTGAGATCCTACCTGTCTAAGTGAGATGAGGTGACAAGTAGTTTCATTTTGATGAACTCGGTCACACCCATTTGTTTTCTTCGGTCTAACCGAAACCTTTCGGTGCAACCGAAGCACACAACTCGGAGCCACCGATTTCATCCCAGTAAAACCAACTTGCCACTTATTCTTGATTTCTATTTGCTCCAGCTCCACTCAATGATTCTTGTCCTCTACCAGCATCATGTTAGACATGCTGCTTTGCTCTGTGCCTCAAGGACCAACCCATTTGTATCACATGACCAGAAGTCCCTTCTTGGAAATTGATGTCAAAGGGGGAGAGAGAGATCACATCAAAGCTTAATCTTTCCTATAGGGGGAGAACATACTAAGGGGGAGAGAAAGTAATATCATCAATGACCCCAGATGCTTGGTGTTCAAGAGGAGAGATGTCGCATGTCTTTAAAAGGGGAGAGACATGTTTGTTGTTTGTTTGTTTGCTTTAGCTCAAGCTCTGTTGATTATTTTCTATTGCTCTGATTTTCTGTTCCCTATCTTCTCCAAATATCTCATGTTAGATTCAGGGGGAGCAAGACATCTAAGGGAAGGAAATCTCTGAGTTTATTGCATCTCTTTACCTTTGGGGACATGTCTATATCCAATGTAGTACTTAGTACTCACTCTACATGTCATCCCAGTCTTGGTTCTTTTGTGGTTCCTTTTGTTTGCTCTGGTTAGTAGGTGTATCTGTGTTATCTAACCTTGTTTGCGCAGGTTCATCCCATCCTAAGCCAACCCAACACCACAAGGTAAGTATATGCATCACTGTCATGTGAATGAGAAATTCTTGCTGATGTACATACTGTTTGCAAGAAGGACTCATAAGCATGAAGGTACATTTCTCATATTCACATCATTTGCTCTGATGCATATAGCCAAGATACATGTAACACATTGCTTACTCTGTCATGTTTATGCATTCACATGCTCCTATATTCCATATTCACATGATTGCATACATGTAGGGGGAGCCTATGCATGTTACATTTCTTTCCAAAGCTTTACTTGCTATTATCTATATCTTTATCTAAAGCTTTGATGTATGTTGTCATCAATTACCAAAAAAGGAGAGATTGAAAGCACAAGTGCTCCCTGGGTGGTTTTGGTAATTAATGTCAACATATCTCTTGTTGGACTAACACTTTTACCTAGTATGTTTCAGATGAGTTCAACAATGGAGTGGCATGGACTAAAGGATGTGGAACCCCTTCAAGATGCTAAGGACAAAGGATTGGCTCAAACTTCAAGATCAAGACTCTACATTTTCTATTTTAGTGATCCAAGATCACATTGAGTCCATAGGAAAAGCCAATACTATTAAGGAGGGATGAGGTGTTGCTTAATGAGCCTCTTGCTTCATGTGCTTAGTGATATGCTCCAAAACCCTCAACTATCTTCCCACATCCACATATGACCTAAACCAAAAGTCAAACTCGGCCCCACCGATTCTTTCTATCCGGCGCCACCGAGTTTCACATGTCATAGCCACTGCCACAAACCCTAGCAAATCGGTTTCACCGATAGGGATCTCGGTCTCACCGAGATGGGGTTGTAATCTCACTGTGTATGTTCACTGCCAAAATCGGCCTCACCGAGTTTGTGCAATCGGTACTACCGAGATTACAATGCAAAACCTCTGGTTAGCTCATTACCAAAATCGGTCCCACCGAGTTTGTCTAATCAGTCTCACCGAGTTTGCCTGACCAACCCTTGGTTAGCTTATTACCAAAATCGGTCTCACCGAGTTTGTGTAATCGGTCACACCGAGATTACGTTATGCCCAAACCATAACCATATCGGTCCTACCGAGTTGCATCTCAGTCCCACCGAAAATCCTAACGGTCACTCGGTTTGCTGAATCGGTCCGACCGAGTTTAACGATTCGGTCCCACCGAGTTTGGCATATTGTGTGTAATGGTTAGATTTTGTGTGGAGCCTATTTATACCCCTCCACCCACTCTTCATTCGTGGAGAGAGCCATCAGAACAGATCTTCACTTCCAATACACATTTTCTGAGAGAGAACCACCTACCCTTGTGTTGATCTCAAGATATTCCATTCCTACCATATGAATCTTGATCTCTAGCCTTCCCCAAGTTGCTTTCCACTCAAATCTTCTTTCCACCAAATCCAAATCCTATGAGAGAGAGTTGAGTGTTGGGGAGACTATCATTTGAAGCACAAGAGCAAGGAGTTCATCATCAACACACCATTTGTTACTTCTTGGAGAGTGGTGTCTCCTAGATTGGCTAGGTGTCACTTGGGAGCCTTCGACAAGATTGTGGAGTTGAACCAAGGAGTTTGTAAGGGCAAGGAGATCGCCTACTTCGTGAAGATCTACCGCTAGTGAGGCAAGTCCTTCGTGGGCGACGACCATGATGGAATAGACAAGGTTGCTTCTTCGTGGACCCTTCGTGGGTGGAGCCCTCCATGGACTCGCGCAACCGTTACCCTCTGTGGGTTGAAGTCTCCAACAACGTGGATGTACGATAGCACCACCTATCGGAACCACGCCAAAAACATCTGTGTCTCCAATTGCGTTTGAATACTCCAAACCCTTCCCTTTACATTCTTGCAAGTTGCATGCTTTACTTTCCGCTGCTCATAAATTCATTGCATGCTTGCTTGATATGTATTGTGTTCATTAAACTTGTGCCTAAACTCCACCTAAACTTAAGAATATTAAAAACTGCAACTTTTGACACTTAGTGTCTAATCACCCCCCCCTCTAGACACCTCTTCTCGATCCTCTCCAGTACCAGCCCAGCGAAGCCCAATCCCGGACATGGCCCCACTGATCAAGCATGCCTCTTCCACCGAGTCAATGACGAGGATGTGGGATAGGCATCGTCGATGTCGATGCGAGAATAATTGCTTTTACTTAAAAAACAACAACAAATGTGACATGTTCAACTAGTTCTATTAAATCTAGTTCTTACTAAAAATAAACTAGTTCAACTAGTTCTTACTAAAAATAAACTAGTTCAACTAGTTCTATTATTTTTCTTACTAATTCTATTAAACACTTACTAAAAAACAGTAAAAAAACTATATTTATTTTTTCTCTAAACTAAACACTACTGTCCTAAATTAACATCTACTTAGTTACCTAACATAATTAACATCTACTTAGTTACCTAACCTACTTCCCTAACTAAAAAACATCTAATTAACGGTACCACTACTGCCCTAACCTAATTAACATCTACATAGTTACCTAACCTAGTTAGTTAACCAAATTAGTTAACCAAACATCTAAAAACATCTAATTAACCTAGTTAGTAAACCAAATGAACTTAATTCACCTAAGTTAATTAACCTAGAGAAAGGAGGAGGGAGGAGGGAGGAGGAGTACCTCTCGGTGGAGGACGGCCGGCGCGGGGGCGGCCGGCGAAGGTGGCTAGCGGGGGAGGAGAGCCGGCGCGGGCGAGGGCGGCCGGCGGGAGAAGATCGACGCGGGGGAGGGCAGCGCGCGGGGAGGGCGGCAGCGACGGCGCGCGACGGAGGCACGTGAGTGAGAGTGTGTAAGGGAGAGAGTGAGGTCGAGCGTGGGCTGAAGCATGGATAAGGAGCCCGTAGTAGTAGCGCTTGTATGTAGAAAGCGCTACTGCTACGTTCAATAGCAGTAGCGCTTCCTACATACAAGCGCTGCTACTATTCCTGGCCTGCCGGCAACGGTCTGGCCATTGTAGTAGTAGCATGTTTTATGAACACAATGCTATTGGTAAGTGCATAGTAGCAGCGCTTACCATGTGCAAGCGCTACTGATAAGTAGTGGCAGCGGTTTCTTATAAAAAGTGCTACTACTAAGCTCCTGTGTATAGGCATTTCCCTAGTAGTGTGGGGGTATAGGGTGAGAATGTTGCCCAAAGTTGTCAAAGAAGGCGAAGTGATGTAGGGTGGAAACCCTAGGGCCTTTCAAAATTGGAGCGGATCCTACGAAGAACACGAGGGGAAACACGAGGGCAAACAGGAGGGAAAACACGAGAGAATCACTCAAACCAACAAGATTCGATTACACATGTGCTAGACCCTCGAAACACAAAGAGATACACGATCCATGATCAACAAGGGACGATACAAGTAGTAAGTTCTTCTTCGTGAGGAGGTCTAGGGGGTCTTCCCATTAGGGGTCTTGAATCCAAGGTGGATCTTCTGCGTAGAGGCCGCGGTCTCTCTCGGTGGAGTAGATCCGGATGGATGAGCAATGTTTTATCTCACAAATGAGCTATCACAACGCTGACCCTAGAAAGAGGGAGGAGGAGGTCTATTTATAGTCTAGTCTCACGAAAGGGTAAGTGGGCTTCGGCCCAACACTCGGTCAGCACACAGGCATCGGAGGTCCGACCGCCATCGGTCGTCCGGAGGCTCGTTGGGGATCGGATGTCCGGGAAGTATCGAACTTTCGATGTTTTGGCTCTGTTGGGGCTTTGTCGGACGTCTAGTCGTGGTCGGTCGTCCAGTGCGTCAGTCGTCCAGAGGCTTCCATACTTCCGATGTTTTGGTTCTGTGATGGTGGTGCCGGTCGTCCGGAGGGGCTCGGCCATACAGTGGCCGGGAGGTGTCAGACGTCCGATCGACGTTGGTCGTCCAGTCGCTGGAGCGTGCGCTAGCTGCCACTTGGCTGGCCGGTTGGCGTATCAGGCGTCGGACATCCGGTCGGGGTCAGTCGTCCGGCGGCTGGAGACTTACAGACTACTTCTCTTCTCGCTACTTGTACTTGGTGTCCACGTCGTCTTGTCCATTGCGTGTAGTTGTTCCATGGCCTTCCTCCAAGTACCTGATCATGCATAGGGTCTCCGCTTGAGGTAGCAACCATGTCTCATATGTAGAGAGTGGTAGTTCAGAGAGGAGTGAGTTCACCTTATCTTCGATAGCCTTTGCTCGAGCTCTTGTCATTGGTCCAAGTGGTGCCGTGGGAGGTGTAGGTAAGTCCATGGGGATGACCTTGGGATTCTCCACATCATCTCCCCCCCCCCTTGAGAAAGATCTGACCTCGGATCAGAAGCCTTATCACCATGGTACGGGGAGAGATCTTTGACGTTGAAGATGTCGCTCACGCAGTACTTGTCGCGCGGGATGTCGATCTTGTATGCATTGTTGTAGCGCTCAAGCACCTTGAAGGGTCCATTGGCTCTTGGTAGTAGCATGAACTTGCGTTCGTTGGGGAAGTGTTCCTTGCAAAGGTGTAGCCACACAAGATCCCCAATGTTGAATATCATGGGTTGCTTGTGGGAGTTGAGCTTGGTCGCGAGTCGTTGTACTTGGCACTCTATGGTGTGCCTTGTATCTTCATGCATCTTCTTGAGGTAGTTCACTCAGGCACTCATGTCCATGTTGATGCGCTCTTGTAGAAGATAACCTCGAAGGGGGACTTGCCGGTAGTAGAGTGCCTTGCACGGCTGTAGGCGTCCTTGGCGATGGGTAGGCACTCCTCCCACTCCTTGATGTTCTTCTTGATCAACACACATAGAATAGTGGAGAGTGTCCGGTTTGTGACCTCCGTTTGGTCATCGGTTTGTGGATGGTATGCCAGAGAGAACAAGAGCTTGATTCTGAGCTTGGCTCATAAGGTCTTCCAAAAGTAGCTTAGGAACTTGACGTCGCGGTCTGAGACTATCACCTATCTTGCAACATGTGAAGCATCGTCTATCTTATTGCAAGGAATGAAATGAGCCATCTTGAAGAATCGGTCCACAACAACAAACATGGAATCCTTTCCATTTCTAGTTCTAGGCAAACCAAGCACAAAGTCCATGCTAATATCTTCCCATGGATGATATGGAATTGGAAGGGGCATATAAAGACCATGAGACTGAGCTTTGGACTTAGCTTTGCGACATGTCGAGCATCGGTTGGTGAAGCGTGAGACATCGCAGAACATCTTGGGCCAAAAATAGTTCTTGGAGAGCGTAGCAAATGTCTTGTCACGTACAAAGTGTCCCATAAGTCCTCCTCCATGAGATTCTTGCAAAAGTAACAAACAAAGAGAAGACTCGGGGATGCAAAGTTTGTTAGCTCTTACAAGATAACCATACTTGATGTAATAGCGTTCTCAAGATGTATGCGTCAAACATTTGGCATAAGGAATAGCAAAAGTAGGATCTTGCGCATACAAGTCTTTTATGTGCTTAAAGCCAATGACATTCAATTCAAGTTTTGTAACAATCATGCATTTGCGGGAAAGCACATCCGCCACAACATTCTCCTTGCCCTTAACATACTTGATGACATAGGGAAATGACTCAATGAATTCACTCCATTTAGCATGACGCTTGTTTAACTTAGTTTGACCCTTAAGATACTTGAGAATTTCATGGCCGGTATGAATGAAAAATTCATGAGGACGAAGATAATGTTCCCACTCACGCAAAACTTGCACTAAAGCATATATTTGTTTGTCCTAGATGGGATAATTGAGTTGTGCTCCGGAAAATTTCTCACTAAAGTAAGCAATTGGGTGCTTCTCTTGTATTAACACACCTCCTATGCCATTACCACTAGCATCACAATGAACTTCAAAAGTTTTGTCAAAATTGGGAAAAGCAAGCACGGGAGCATGTGTAAGCAAATTTTTAAGCTCATTAAATGCGGTGTCTTGGTATGGTCCCCAAATACAAGGTGCATTCTTCTTACTCAAGGCATGCAAAGGGGATGCAATGGTGCTAAAGTCCTTAACGAATCTACGATAGAATCCGGCTAAACCAAGAAAGCTTCACACTTGTTGCAAGTTGGTTGGTCGTGGCCAAGTTTTAATAGCATTTATCTTAGCGTCATCTACATGAACACCCTTAGAAGATACTACAAAACCCAAGAAAACAATCTTATCAACACCAAAACGGCATTTGTTCATATTAGCATAAAGGCGCTCTTTTCGAAGGGTTTGCAAAATGGTTCTAAGATGGGTGACATGATCTTTGAGAGATTTGCTAAACACAACAATATCATCAAAATAGACCACAACAAATACGCCAATGTAGGGCGGAGAACAAAATGCATCACACGCATAAAGGTGTCGGGTGCTTCGGATAAGCCCATAGGCATGACCAATCATTCATACAAGGCAAACTTGGTTTTGAAAGTGGTTTTCCATTCGTCACCCTCTTGGATGCGAATTTGGTAATAGCCACTCTTAAGATCATCGCTATCCTTACAAGCAAGAAAGTCTCTAGCTACTGATAATCCCCAAGTGCAAGGAATCATCGTAGCACTTTCCAAAGGTGGAAGTGATAAGTATGGAGTGTCGAACCCACAAGGAGCTAAAGGTAAGATCAATATTCTCTCAAGCCCTATCTCCCACTGATATGACTCTAGTGCACCGAACGTTTGCTTTCAACTAGCAACGAGAAATAAAACTACGTTGTGGGTATGAAGAGGATAACTTTGCATGGTAACGGAGAGCTAAAACATAAACGTAGGTTATGTTATCATAAAGTTAGAATATATTACTTAGTATTATAAATAGCGAGTGTGGAATAATGGTGGATCGGTGTGCGGAATTGTCCTAGGTAATTGTTAACAAAACCGGTAATCACTATTGCAGTTTTATATGAGGGAGAGGCATAAGATAACATACTTTCTCTACTTGGATCATATGCACTTATGATTGGAACTCTAGCAAGCATCCGCAACTACTAAAGATCATTAAGGTAAAACCCAACCATAGCATTAAAGCATCAAGTCCTCTTTATTCCCATAAGCAATAATCCCTCTTACTCGGCTTTGTGCTTCTGTTCACTCACCAACCCACTATAAGCGAATCATGAACGTATTGCAACACCCTACAGCGGGAACCCCTCACGCTTGCGCGAGACGGAGGGCACCATAGGACAACACCAAAGTAAAACATACAACTCATACCAATCTAGATCATCAATCGACCCAAAGACAAAAAATATCTACTCAAAACATCATAGGATGACAACACATCATTGGATCATAATATGTGGCATAAAGCACCATGTTCAAGTAGGGGATTACAGCGGTGTGCGGGAGAGTGGACCGCGTAAAAGAGATGAGGGTGGTGATGATGATGGTGATGTTGATGAAGACGACCACCGCGGCGATGATTCCCCTCCCGATGGCTCTCCGGCACCACCGGAAGAGAGGAGGAGAGGTTCTCCCCCTTTTGCTTCTTCTTCCATGGCCTCCACCTTCTGGTCCTTGGCCATCATGGTGATGAAGACCCCTCCGGGATACTCCTCCATAGCCTCCGGTGATGATGGCCCCCTCCGGCAGGGTGCCGGAGAGGGCCCCGATTGCTTTTTGGTGGCTACAGAGGCTTGCGGCGGCGGAACTTCTGATCCAATCTCCGTTCTGGAAGTTTTAGGGTACGAGAGTATATATGGGTGCAGGGAGGACGTCGGAGGAGCTACGGGGGCCCCACGAGGCAGGGGGGCGCGCCCTAAGGGGGGGGCGTGCCCCCCACCCTCGTGAGCACCTCCCGTATCTCTTGACGTAGAGTCCAAGTCTATCTGGTGGCTTTCCTTCCAAAAATAACTTCTCCAGTTGATTTCGTTCCGTTTTGACTCCGTTTGATATTTCTTTTCTTCGAAACACTGAAATAGACAAAAAATAGCAAATCTGGGCTGGGCCTCCAGTTAATAGGTTAGTCCCAAAAATAATATAAAAGTGGAAAATAAAGCCCAATATTGCCCAAAACAGTAGATAATATAGCATGGAGCAATCAAAAATTATAGATACGTTGGAGACGTATCAGGCATCCCCAAGCTTAATTCCTGCTCGTCCTCGAGTAGGTAAATGATAAAAAGGATAATTTTTTATGTGGAATGCTAGTAAGTGCTTAAGTTTGATCAATGACAATTCCAATCACCTTTTCTGGCATCATTACATATCATAACAATAGCTTATCTCATAAAACTTTTCATGATCAAGTAATAAGCAAGTCACAAGTTTAAAGTATGGGTCATAAACTTTCTTGAAAACTAGCAAACAATATTCTCATTCATCAAACAATTGCAATTCATCCTATTTTCAGGAAGAGTCTATGTCAGAGCTTTGATTTAGCAAACTTCACATACTCAACTATCATGTAGTCTTTCACAATTGCTAACACTCACGCAATACTTGTGGTTATGGAGTTTTAATCGGACACAAAGAAAGATAGGGGCTTATAGTTTCGCCCCACAACCTTTTACCTCAAGGGTAATGTCAACAATAATAACTCATGCTCCCCTACATCCAATTATATATATATATATATATATATATATATATATATATATATATATATATATATATATATATATATATATATATATATATATATATATATATATATATCAAGTTCTTTCCAACATGCTGGGCTTGCCAAAGGATAAAATGAAAAAGGAAAGGTGAAGATCACCGTGACTCTTGCATGAGGTAGAAGATAATAATAAAAGATAGGCCCTTCGCAGAGGGAAGCAGAGGTTGCCATGCGCTTTTATGGTTAGATGCATAAAATCTCAATGTGAAAGAACATCACTTTATATTGCCCCTTGTGATATGAACCTTTATTATGCAGTCCGTCGCTTTTATTACTTCCACATCACAAGATCGTATAAAGCTTATTTCTCCCACACCAATCAATCATACATATTTAGAGCAATTTTTATTGCTTGCACCGATGACAACTTACTTGAAGGATCTTACTAAATCCATAGGTAGATAGGATGGACTCTCATGGCAAAACTGGTTTAAGGGTTTTGGAAGCACAAGTAGTATCTCTACTTGGTGCTGAGAATTTTGGCTAGCATGAGGGGGAAAGGCAAGCTCAACATGTTAGAGGATCCATGACAACATACTTTATCTCAGATATAAGAAAACATAACTCATTACGTTGTCTTCCTTGTCCAACATCAACTCTTTAGCATGTCATATTTTAATGAGTGCTCCCAATCATAAAAGATGTCAATGATAATATATTTATATGTGAAACCTCTCTTCCTTCAATATTCTTTCATGAATTGTTCAAGTGATCAATTCTACGTTTGCTAACCTTCAATAAGTTTACTACCTATACTTACTATGTGTGAAGCCATTACTCCCCATGTTATAAGCATATGAAACATATATAAATTCAGGTTTATGACATTCAATTTATTCAACCATTTACTCATAGGATATACGTGAAGCACATAAGCAAATGACAAACTACTCCAAAAGATATGAGTGAAGAACACTGAGTAGTCAAATAATTAACTAGCCATGGGAGGATTTTCGTTCAATAATTCAGATCCAATGATTTTATTCAAACAGCAAATAAAATTGAAAATACGCTCCAAGCAAAACACATATCATGTGATGAGTAAAAATATAGATCCGAGTAAGGTATACCGACAGTTTTGAAGACGAAAGAGGGGATGCCTTCCGGGGCATATCCAAGCTTAGGCGCTTGAGTCTTCCTTGAATATTACCTTGGGGTCCCCAAGCTTAGGGTCCTTCCACTCCTTATTCTCCTCATATCGATTTCTCACCCAAAACTTGAATACTTCAATCACACAAAACTTAACCAAACTTCGTGAGATAGGTTAGTATGATACAGAGCAAACCATGCACTTGGGTACTGTCAAAGACAAGGTTCATAATTTTTCTCACACAATGCCTACTGTACCATATCATTTCTACAATTTATATTGAAGAATATAAGCCATAGAAACTAGAAAACAAGCAAACTATGCAATGAAAACAGAATCTGTCAGAAACAGAACAGTCTGTAATGATCTGAATAATAACCATACTTCTGCTACTCAAAAAATTATGAAATAAATTGGTGGACGTGAGGAATTTGTCTAGTAATCTTCTGCAAAAGGAATCAACTCAAAAACACTCTTCTGTAAAAAATGACATCTATTCTCGTGAGCGTAAAATTTCTGTTTTTTACAGCAAGATCACATTAACTTTCACCCAAGTCTTCCCAAAGGTCTTACTTGGCACTTTATTGAAACAAAAGCTATAAAAAATGATTAATACAGTAGCTTAATCATGTTGACACACAAAACAGTAAGGATAAATATTGGGTTGTCTCCCAACAAGCGTTTTTCTTTAATGCCTTTTAGCTAGGCATGATGATTTCAATGATGCTCACATAAAAGATAGGAATTGAAGCACAAAGAGAGCATCTTGAAGAATATGACTAGCACATTTAAATCTAACACACTTTCTATGCCTAGGGATTTTGTGAGTACACACTTATGGGAACAAGAATCAACTAGCATAGGAAGGCAAAACAAGTATAACTTCAGAACTTTAAGCACATAGGGAGGAAACTTGATATTAATACAACTCCTACAAGCATGTATTCCTCCCTCATAATAATTTTCAGAGGCATCATGGATAGCAACTTTGTTTTCATACTCAATTGGAACCTCTTCCGAAATAGTGGAATCATTACTAGCTAAAGTTGACACTCTTCCAAATCCACTTTCATAAATATCACACTAAGATTCAACATCTTCCAAAATAGTGGGATCACTAATTCCTAAAGTTGACACTCTTCCAAACCCACTTTAAATGATAGTAATATTCATACTCCAAAATATATAAGTGAAGTTCATGGGGCATTCTACAACTAACCAATATCCAAGCTCAAAGTGTATAAGTAAAGCTAATGAAGCATTCTATAAAACTATACTCAAAAGATTTAAGTGAAGCACAAAGAGCAATTCTATAAGATCATACTTAAAAGATATAAGTGAAGCACATGAAGTATTCTATAAATCAATGAAGGGCTATATCATGCTAGCATGGTTCTCAAAGGAAAAACAAAAACACAAAGGACACAAAGTATGTGAACAAAGCAAAAACCGAGGTATACCGATAATTGTTGAAGAAGAAAGATGGGATGCCAACTGGGGCATTCCCAAGACTAGATGCTTGAGTATCCTTGGAATATTTACTTGGGGTGCCTTGGGCATCCCCAAGCTTGAACTCTTGCCTCTATTTATTCTTCTCATATTGATAGCTCCTCGACCTTCGGACACTTCATCCACATAAAAACTTTAACAAAAACTTGTGAGATCAGTTAGTGTAATAAAACAAATCACTACCTTTAGGTACTGTAATGAACTCATTCTTTATTTTTATGGGTGTTAAACCTACTGTATTACAAGTTCTGTATGGTTCATACCCTCTAATACTAGCCATAGATTCATCGAAATAAGCAAACATCACATGCAAAACAGAATCTGTTAAAAACAGAACAGTCTGTAGTAATCTGGAAGTTTGGCAAACTTCTGTAACTCCTAAAATTATAAACTAAATTTTACAATTTGTAACATTTGTACAGAAGTAATGTGAAAAAAGAATCAGAACCATTTGACTTTCCAGTTAAAAATCTAAATCCATGCACTACAGACAAAGTTTCTGTTTTTGTTCTGCACATAGCAAGCAAGCAATCTAATCATCCTAAAACCAAGCTTGGCACATTATTTTTATAATACAATGAATATATACAAGGGGACAATTATTTACAGAGAAAATTAGATGAAAAATTCTACATTGTTTCCGTGAGCATGAGCACAAGTGTTCAACGTCGACCCTCACTTCTTCAATGCAAAACCTTCCAATCACTTCTCTTTTTGAAAAACTTTTTAGGCATGAGAGGCAAGTAATAATTTTTTGTATTTTCATTTTTAATTTTTTTTGTATGTTTCACCCACAACTAAACATAAACAAAAAGGAAAAACAAAATCTACTTAGTGAAGAAAGCAAACAAGCGCACACGAGAATATCAACCCCACGCTATTGCTCCCCGGCAACGGCGCCAGAAAAGAGTTTGATAATCCCCAAGTGCAAGGAATCATCGTAGCACTTTCCAAAGGTGGAAGTGATAATTATGGAGTGTCGAACCCACAAGGAGCTAAAGGTAAGATCAATATTCTCTCAAGCCCTATCTGCCACTGATACGACTCTAGTGCACCGAACGTTTGCTTTCAACTAGCAACGAGAAATAAAATTACGTTGTGGGTATGAAGAGGATAACTTTGCATGGTAACGGAGAGCTAAAACATAAAGGTAGGTTATGTTATCATAAAGTTAGAATATATTACTTAGTATTATAAATAGCGAGTGTGGAATAATGGTGGATCGGTGTGCGGAATTGTCCTAGGCAATTGTTAACAAAACCGGTAATCACTATTGCAGTTTTATATGAGGGAGAGGCATAAGATAACATACTTTCTCTACTTGGATCATATGCACTTATGATTGGAACTCTAGCAAGCATCCGCAACTACTAAAGATCATTAAGGTAAAACCCAACCATAGCATTAAAGCATCAAGTCCTCTTTATTCCCATACGCAACAATCCCTCTTACTCGGGTTTGTGCTTCTGTTCACTCACCAACCCACTATAAGCGAATCATGAACGTATTGCAACACCCTACAGCGGGAACCCCTCACTCTTGCGCGACACGGAGGGCACCATAGGACAACACCAAAGTAAAACATACAACTCATACCAATCTAGATCATCAATCGACCCAAAGACAAAAGATATCTACTCAAAACATCATAGGATGGCAACACATCATTGGATCATAATATGTGGCATAAAGCACCATGTTCAAGTAGGGGATTACAGCGGTGTGCGGGAGAGTGGACCGCGTAAAAGAGATGAGGGTGGTGATGATGATGGTGATGTTGATGAAGACGATCACCGCGGCGATGATTCCCCTCCCGATGGCACTCCGGCACCACCGGAAGAGAGGAGGAGAGGTTCTCCCTCTTGTGCTTCTTCCTCCATGGCCTCCACCTTCTGGTCCTTGGCCTTCATGGTGATGAAGACCCCTCCGGGATACTCCTCCATAGCCTCCGGTGATGATGGCCCCCTCCAGCAGGGTGCCGGAGAGGGCCCCGATTGGTTTTTGGTGGCTACAGAGGCTTGCGGCGGCGGAACTTCTGATCCAATCTCCGTTCTGGAAGTTTTAGGGTACGAGAGTATATATGGGTGCAGGGAGGACGTCGGAGGAGCTACGGGGGCCCCACGAGGCAGGGGGCGCGCCCTAAGGGGGGGGGCGTGCCCCCCACCCTCGTGAGCACCTCCCGTATCTCTTGACGTAGAGTCCAAGTCTATCTGGTGGCTTTCCTTCCAAAAATAACTTCTCCAGTTGATTTCGTTCCGTTTTGACTCCGTTTGATATTCCTTTTCTTCGAAACACTGAAATAGACAAAAAACAGCAAATCTGGGCTGGGCCTCCGGTTAATAGGTTAGTCCCAAAAATAATATAAAAGTGGAAAATAAAGCCCAGTATTGCCCAAAACAGTAGATAATATAGCATGGAGCAATCAAAAATTATAGATACGTTGGAGACGTATCAGCTACCTCTCCATCCATAACATAACCCTCAGGTATCTCAGGCAATTCATATCTAGGAGAGATAGGTCTAATAGGTGTTTCATAATTCTCAGTTTCAAAGACTTTATCAGTTTCCGCATTCTCAATATCTTTAGCTCTAACAAGTTGTTCATCAAGAAATTCACCTAGTGGAACATTCTTATCAAGCAAGGTACTAGCATCACCAATAGCATCATTCATATATAGAATAAGTAGCATCATCAATAACTTGCGACATATCAGGATTAATAGCATGTGGTGGTGTTGCAAGCTTACTCAGACAGAAGGTGAATCAAGTGCAGAGTGTGATGGAAATTCCTTACCTCCCCTCATCTTAGAGGGAACGATCTTGGTTTTGGTATCTTTCAGGTTATTCACAATGATAAATAGATATAAATCCCAAAGTGACTCAACAAATATAGCTATGCTCCCGGGCAACGGCACCAAAAAAAGGTCTTGATAACCCACAAGTATTGGGGATCGCAACAGTTTTCAAGGATAGAGTATTCAACTCGAATTTATTGATTGGGGAGCCAAATAATATTTGTATGTATTAGAAGTTGAGTTGTCAATTCAATCACACCTGGAGATTAAGTATATGCAGGAAGGTGATCAGTAGCACAGTAGTACGATAGCTTTGATAGCAGGGGTAACAATAGCAGTGACAGTAACAATGATAGCAATAATTTTGTAGCAGTTGTAAAAGAAGTAGCAACAATAGTAACTTAGCAAGAACAGTATGTGAAAAGCTCGTAGGCATTGGGTCTGTGGTTTCGTTAAATGATATCCATCATGTAACAGTCATAACCTAGGGCGACATAGAACTAGCTCCGGTTCATAAATATAATGTAGGCATGTATTCCGTAAATAGTCATACGTGCTTATTGAAAAGAACTTGCATCACATATTTTGTCCTACCCTCCCGTGGCAGCAGGGTCCGTAAGGAAACTAAGGGATATTAAGGCCTCCTTTTAATAGAGAACCAGAACAAAGCATTAACACATAGTGAATACATGAACTCCTCAAACTACGGTCATCACCAGAAAGTATCCCAATTATTGTCACCTTGAGGTTTACGGATCATAACACGTAATAGGTGCATATGACTTACAAGATCGGATCAAGAACATAGATATAATGGTGAAAACATAAATGGTTCAGATCTGAAATCATGGCGCTCGGGCCCTAGTGACAAGCATCAAGCATAGCAAAGTCATAGCAATATCAATCTCAGAACATAGTGGATACTAGGGATCAAGCCCTAACAAAACTAACTTGATTACATGATGAATCTCATCCAACCCACCACCGTCCAGCAAGCCTACGAAGCAATTACTCACTCCCGACAGTGAGTATCATAAAATTGGTGATGGAGGATGGTTGATGATGACGAACACCAAAGATCCCCCTCTCCGGAGCCCAGAACGGGCTCTAGATCTAGCATCCCGATGAAGAACAGGAGGTGACGGCTGCTCCGTATCGTAAAACACGATGAAACTTCCTCTCTGACCCCCCCAAAAGGATTTGATAGCGCTGGAATTAGGGTTAGTGGAGCCTCGTGGGCCCCACTACCCACTAGGACACGCTCGCGCCAGAGGGGAGTGGCGCGCCCTGGTGCCTAGTGGGTAGCTGCCCCCTCCAGTGGGTCTTGGTTCCAGAAATTATTATATATTCCAAAATAATTCTCCAAAAGTTTTGTCCAATTTCGAGAACTTTTATTTCTGCAAAAAAAAACAACAACACCATGATAGTTTTGCTGAAAACAACGCTAGTTCGAGTTAGTTTCATTCAAATCATGCAAATTAGAGTCGAAAACAAGAGCAAAAGCGTTAGAAAAAGTAGATACAATGGAGACGTATCAATGGTCGACGAACCAAAAATAAACAACACAGATTAATCAACCATCGAGAAAGAAAACCCCTGGGCGATGGATGGGGAAAAACTCTCTAAGTAGGGGTTGCACAGCCTCCGGCGGAGATCTTGGTGATCGATCTCCCAACGGGCAATGCGGCGAAGCTGTGGCCGAGCAAGACCTAGAAACTTGCATAGTTGCGTATGATATCTACAACATGGCTAAAGAGGAGAGAATTTACGTGATGCATTGTGTGTTATATTGAGCGTGTCGGACGGTTTATATAGAGTATAAGACTTGAAGGATAATAAGATCATCTATAACCGGACTTTGCAAATCCGGCCCCTCAAACGCCCGCGGACGAGCCTGGACGCGCTCACGACACTGACCGGTCATGCCTCAAATAATGCAATCCACATCCGGATACCTCAAATTAGAAACCTTAAGTCCATATTATTACACGCAATGTAGTGATCTTTAAGCGAAGCTCGTCCGGTCGCCGTGGCCATATCCGACGGCCAGCTGCGCTCCCAGAGTGTTGGCCCGGTAGCCGACAAGGTAGAGTAGAGCATAGGACACGAGCCGGCTCACAGGACTCAAGGTGTCGCCGTCTCTCATGACCTACTCTTCCTCGTCAGAGCCCGTAACCCGTTGGGTGCCGATGGACATCAGATCGACGATGGATCCATCCTGGGACGAGTCGGCGACGTCCACCAAGATACGGTTTCGGCGTCCAGACTGGTGCACCATATGGGGCACCGGAAACGCGACTCCGCCTCGTCGACGTCCACCGCGGCGAGTGCTGCCGCCGCGTCCCGCACCCGCTACCGCACACGGTGGGCATGACGCGCCATGTTTGCGTCGGACGACGCCCATGGTGCGTCCATGGCCTCGAAGCGCCAACAGAGGGGTTGCGCGTCTGCCACCGCATTCGGATGCCAAATGGACCGCACCGCCTCCGGTGAGGCAGCGATGGCTGCCCTAGCGCCGGATTCATGCGCCATTTGGGCGGACGCAATGAATTCCCGACGGAAGGAGTCCGGGCGCTGTTGTGCACGGGCCACCTCTCGGGAGCGGCGGAGCGCAAACCAGACGACCATCTTCTTTTTGGGGCCCCGTGGGATGAGCTCGGGGTCGATGGATCTGGAGGTGAAGGACTCGGATCCACTGTCCGCCATGCTGGAGACTGCTGGACGGGGCCGAGGAAGAGCTTGGGTGCCGGAGGGGAGTGGAGTGGAGTGGCTATGGTTTTGTCCGGCAAGCGGATGTGGAGGAATATATGTAGGGTCGGGTGGGCCGGCTACGACATGGCGAACGTGCCCGGACGCCCCATATCCGCCCATATTTGGGCTGGATATGAATAACGCCGGTCAGGCCGGGCGTTTGAGGCCAGTTTAAAGCGCCCGTCTGGGTAATAAAATCGTGACCGGTCAGTGATCGGCCGACCCGCCTCAGACGTATGAGCCGGGTTTGGGGCGTCCGGCTGTGGTAAGCCTTCCCTAAAGTTAAGGTGGGAAATAGATTACAAATACTGTTATAGTACCAAATACAAAGGGAGAGGGATCCCTTGACGTACGCCCCCTGACGTGGGGCCACTGACAGGTGAGTCCGGGCCCACACGACAGTGTGTGGGCCGTACGTCAGAGGAGCCGCGTCCAATACAAAGATATGGTTGTAGACTTGTACTAGTATGCTCTTAACAGCGTTGATGAACATTTGAGTGCGTCTTTTTAACGATGCACGTTGGAGATGCCATGGAGTGAATCACGAGAGAGGAGGAAGCAAGCACTAGAGGGTGCTGGAGCTGGGCAGGTCAGTGGCTGCTGCCATGATGGTTCTCTCCTCTGCTTTGGTCCCGTCTCTCTCCTTTTTATGGAGCTCCGCGCCCCGTCGTGTCACCGTGTCGCTCTCCCTCCCCTCTCCCACATTTTATTCCATCCATCCATCCACTGACTCACGGCCTCCAGTAGCAACGATTATTGCGTTCTACGGCGTGCTCTGCTCAAGCTCAGCTCGGCTTCTTCTCCTTGCCGCCGAGAGGTTTTATTTTCATCTCTAAAGCATGAGCATAAACCATTCCTCCGTTTTCACAAAGAAGAAACAGCTTGTTATTGAGCCCCGTGACCTTACTGTAAAAGAAACGCATGGATTGAGTCGTTTTCGAACAAAAAGGAGAGAAGAAGAAAGAACAGCAAAAACAGCCCAAACCTTTGTTGCCATTTCTCGATGCGTGCGTGCCCCTTTGTTGTTCTCTCTCTTTCGTCCATCGGAAAGCAGAAACTCGGCACAAAGCCTCGAAAAACCCACGCACATCGACGCCACTGATTGCATCATAATGCCGCGGATATTCGTCGAGATCCATAACGTTCTGCTTGCACGAACACAAGACGCTAGCGTGCATTGCGCATACATCAGATCGGCCCAGCAAAGCTCTGGAAGGGAGCTTGAGGGAGGGCAATGGAGTGTGAGCGGCAGTGGTCTTGTGGCTTTCTCGTGGGTGGACCAAACTCCGAGGCAGCTCTTTCTCCTCTCTGCTAAAGTAAAGTGGTGTCCATTGTGGCGTGGGTGGACAAGACAGGCAGCCGCAGCAGCAGCCGCCCGAGCAAGCAAGCAAGGAGCATCACAATCATTCCAGCACCGACAGCCTTCCACCCGACTCCACTCTCGCAACTATTCTATACTCCTCCTACTACTGCTATGTTTTGCATTTTGCGTGGATTTCCTGTCTGTTATGTTATGAATGACTGAGCCAGTGTCACAGATTGCAATCCGTTGTCGCATTATATTATTTATTTCCTGTCTGTAGTACAATGCAAGATATACTCGTTTATTAGGATAATCCAGAGATTAAATTTTCTGACCAAAGTAAAAGGAACCAAAGTAAGATAAATTTTCAAGGAATACCCAAACATGGCAACATGGCTAGACCCATAAGCATGGCCGCATAGGATCAAGCCTCTCTTGGGCACCTACCCATAGGCTGACAGTAGACCAGCCTTTGTCCCCTAGTCACCCAACTATTCATCTCTCATCAGTGTCACTTTCTCAGCCAATCCCCTAAACCAGCGCACAGTACCAATACCCTGTCATCTAGCAGCTCCTTCCTTGCTCTTCCACATTTCTGTCTTGCCACATCTTCGTTGAATTGCACCCTCATACAGTACAAAACAATATTCGGACTATAGCATCCTTCTTCTTATGAATTCCTCAGTCCCAAAATAAGGGTCTCTGATTTAGTATAACTTTGTACCAAATTAGCGACACTTATTTTAGAAGGGAGTAATAGATAATCTGAATTTCTTTTTTTTAGCCACCCCTTTTACTCGTAAGAAAGGCACTTGTGTTTCTTTGTACACAAGAGAAAAAGCGAAGAAGGGCGTGTGAGTAAATAGCACGAAAGGGCAACGTGGAAAACGAAAAGGGAGGGAGCAATCAAACCAAGAAACCGGAATGTTTGTCATTGAATATCTCTCCCTCACGCCGACGACCAGCCGTTATTCCTTCCTCTCGTCCTTTCCCCCTCCTCCTCCTCGCTCTCCGTGTGTGAGCTGTGGGACACGTCCCCTCCATTGCTCATCATTCCGAGCTTTCATTTTCTTTCCTGTTCTTCTCCACGAGAGGAGGCAGAGTAGGTAGGTAGGTACGTACCATCCATCCATTTTGGCAAGGAGAAGAGGAGGTCGGGCAATGGGGTTGGCCAGCGAAAGCGCCGGGTTCCCCTTCTCCGCCAAGCTCTCCGCCGCCAACTCGCCGCGCTTCTGCAACCCCATGAGCAGAAGGTGAGTCCTCGCCTCCCATCTCTTCCTCGTCGGTTTCTTTTCACCCCTTCTCCCGGGTGGGCTTTGCCGCCGTTCATGTTCTAGCCGCAAATGCGCCTGTGGTTGTCTTGGGAATCTTTTTGGGGGCGTCACAAACTCAGGATCCTTGCCAGTTTAGATCACGTGGAGCTAATTTCATGGGTTTCAGGCCAAGGAAAAAGAATGGCATCTGAACTTCTGAAGCTCCAGTGTCCAACTCAAGAAAACAGTGGAAATGTCACCCTGAAAATGTTCTTCCCGTAGCTCCCTCAAAGGGTTACTGTCAGATGGTCCTGGGTACAACAAAATGCCTGCACATTTATTATTTTAGATCGTCCCATGATTTGCGTAGATCCGGTTCTCCTTTAAAAGCTAGGGCACTTCCTCTGTTATACTCCTCAGTTTCTGAATAGGTTCATCTGAAAAGATCCATATGTGGCGAAACTTGATGCACTAGCAGCATTAGTTCAACATGTTCTGTTAATATCAGTTTCTTCACGTTTGAGTTTTATTTTCCTTTTGCCTCAAGATTGTTTCATCAGTCGGTCATTCTGAACCCATATCCTGAATTTATATATGCTGGCAAACTGAAAGAGTATGGATTATATGGATTGTATGTCAACAGAATTATGCTTCACATGTTGCACATTAAAATGAAATTCTTGGTGTTTTAATTCCCTACATTGCTTGTTGTGCAGGATATTTTCAGATGTTGCTGGGGATATAACGGTATCGGTGGATGGCCAATCTTTTCTACTGCACAAGGTGCCCTTCATCTTCACCTCTTCTGAAGTTTTTATGGCCATCACTCTTCTTCACCTCTGTATTGGAGTGTGTGTTTCCCTCTTGGTCTTTTGAGTAGAAAAAAAAAACTCTGTTGTGTTTTTCATTTGAACCTTAGCTTCAGTTATCATGGCTAAAAGGTGTAAAGAAATAAGAACATAATCTGGGAGAAACAACTAATTGGTTCGCGTACATGATTAGGAATGTTTCGGGATCCTTTGTGCGCGCATGTGGGGAGAGGGGGTTTATAAGCAAACATATTGTGATTGGTACTTTTTTCTTCTTTCTGATGCCTATTGTACGAGCTGAAGCCAAGCCTGTGGGGCACGTTTGATCATACCGTGTGTCTCTACTTATTTTGCAGTTCCCTTTAGTCTCTCGGTGCGGAAGAATAAGACGAATGGTAGCCGAAGCCAAGGATCCAGATCTCTCAAAGCTTGAGCTTGTAAATGTACCAGGGGGGGCTACAGCATTCGAACTCGCTGCGAAGTTCTGTTATGGGAGCAACTTTGAAATAACCACAGCCAATGTAGCTCATCTCCGGTGCATTGCAGAATATTTGGAAATGACAGAAGACTACCAGGAGGAGAACCTCATTGTTCGGACAGAGATGTACCTGAATGACCTTGTGGTCAAGAACCTTGAGAAATCGCTACAAGTTCTATGCGCGTGTGAAGGCTTGGATCCAATGGTGGAGGAAATCGGATTTGTCGATCGGTGTGTCGATGCGATCGCGATGAACGCAAGCAAGGAGCAGCTGGTTTCAGGTTTGGCTCACTTGGAATGCGACGCGGGGTCCGGGAAGTTGCGGATGCATTGCCAGGATTGGTGGGTTGAGGATCTTTCTGCTCTAAGAATTGACTATTACCAGCGAGTGATCGCGGCGATGAGGAGAAGTGGCGTCAGACCGGAGAGCATAGGCACTTCTATCGTGCACTATGCTCAAACAGCTCTCAAGGGCATCGAAAGGCGGCACGTGTGGGATTCGGGCCCACTTGTCGGTGACAACCAGAGGGTGGTTGTGGAAACCCTCATCAACCTGATGGCAACCGAGAAGATCACAGCTGTTACCCTGTCATTCTTGTTCGGCATGCTGAGAATGGCGATAGAGGTTGATGCAGGGCTAGACTACAGGATTGAGGTCGAGAAAAGGATCGGTCTCCATCTTGAGATGGCATCACTTGATGACCTTCTCATCCCCTCCATGCAAACCAGCGAGTCCATGTTTGACGTCGACACGGTCCATCGCATTTTGGTGAACTTCTTGCAAAGGATTGAGGAAGATGACTCGGGAGACTTGTCACCTTGCGGATACGAGTCCGACGGACTCAAGTCTCCGAGCCATGGGTCGGTGCTCAAGGTCGGAAGGCTAATGGATGGTTATCTTGCAGAAATAGCACCAGATCCTTATCTGAAACTGCAGAAGTTCATGACCCTCATCGAATTGTTGCCAGATTACGCTCGCATTGTTGATGATGGACTCTACCGAGCCATCGACATATACCTAAAGGTACAAAACTACACTATATCACAATGCTACATTTTGGTAGTTGTGTGTAGCCAACTTCTGAATTTGTAGGAGCAACTATATATACCCCGCAAAAAAGAAAAAAGAAAAAGAGGAGCAACTATATATGTTTAGACCAAAAATATTCTCCTTCTAATTATATTTCTTTGCGGAGGGAGTACTAGTATATGTATTTGCCATCAGAAACAGCATGATATCTTTAGATGAAAATGTGATGATGCATACAATCAAATATAATTTCTAAATCTTGATTCGAATAAAGTTCTGAACCTAACGGCATATAGTTGATACCTTGTGTGTCTTATTCAATTGTGATGATCGATCAGGCACACCCATCTCTGATGGAATCCGAGTGCAAGAAGCTGTGCAAGCTGATCGACTGCCAGAAGCTGTCCCAGGACGCGTCGAGCCACGCGGCGCAGAACGACCGGCTGCCGATGCAGATGGTGGTGCGCGTGCTCTACTTCGAGCAGCTCCGCCTCAAGTCGTCCTTCTCGGGCGGCCACTCGGGCGGCGGCGGCGACTACTGCTCCTTCTCCCAGCGGATCACCATGCCGATCAGCGGGAGTGGCGTGCCGAGCTCGTGCGTGTCGCCCCGCGCCGCCGGCGCCGCCGACAGCTACGCGTCGCTGCGGCGGGAGAACCGGGAGCTGAAGCTGGAGGTGTCGCGGATGCGGGTGCGGCTGACGGAGCTGGAGCGGGAGCAAGGTATGATGAAGCAGGGGATGCGGGACGGCCGCCCCGGGGAGCACGGCCGCGCCTTCTTCGCGTCTATATCGAGGGGGATCGGGCGGATGGCCATGTTCGGCCCGGCTGGGGAGAGGAGGAAGAAGAGCTCCAGGGCGACGGCGAGCTCGCAGTGCTCCGAAGGGAAGAGCCGGAGGAGGAAGAAACCATCGGTGACGTATGCGTAGCTAACAGAGGCTCTCAAGCCGCGCGCGGGAAAACACTGTAGAAAGTATGTACTGTGCTAGGTAGCTCGCGGTACATGATGCCGGTGGATTGCAACAAATTTCCTCTGCAGTTTTATCTCGTATCCGATGTCACACCGAGAGAATACGGCTAATCCGGGAACCTCTGGTAGTGCCGTTGGCCTCTAAAATGCTTTTGGAACTGACCTCTACTCGGTTAGTGGAGTAAATAGCATAAAACCACCGCATTCTAGGGTTGTAGAAAACAACAGTATTGGACTACCTCTGCAAAAAGCAACTGATCATGGATGGATACTAGGGTTTATCTGGCTGTTGTAACCAACACGGTTGAAATATTGGTAGATCATGTATCATGTATAAATAATCTTACGGATCAATCCAATTTCAACCTAATTTTCTTGATCGTTCGGCCTTGTATTTATGTGCCCCTGTTTTGGAGCATATGCTTCTCGCCATCTTTTATGGTGTAGAGAGCTAGTTTCTCTCAACTTAGCCACAACTCCTCTACCGCGGCACCCACACTCATCCCCATCGCTGACAAGCTCTACCGCGTCAATTTCCTCGTATGGCGGGCTCATGCTTTGGACATGATCAGGCACCAAGTTCTCTGACTACCTCGACGGCGAGCGACGGGGCCCGTCTTGGATGCTTGTTGACAAGGACGGTAAGCCCACCGACAATCCAAATCCGACGCATGAGATCTGATAGGCCCAAGACTCTCAGGTTCTAACCTTTATCTTCAATTACATGTCACTGATATGATGATCCAGGTCACCCATTGCACAAAGGCTGGCGTGGCATGGATCGCTAGATGTACTCCTTCCACATGCATGCGCCCCTGGGAAGGACATTAGTTGCCTTCCCAACAACCAACTTTCGTTTCAAATATATCTGTAATGCACTTCCACACTTTATTTGTTAAATTACAGTGATGAATTGGTATCCTGAGGTAGCTAATGGAAGTTGCCAACCTCACAACTGAACAACTACCTATTAATATCCTCTTCCTCCTTGGCATGTCCAACGCAGAAAAGTTCACTTTTATGAAAATTAATCTTAAGGCCAGACAGTTGTTCAAACAGGCACAAAAATAATTTCATATTTATGGTCGTTTCCATATCATGCTCCATGTAGATGATTGTGTCATCAACATATTGTAGGATAGAACCCCCCCTCCCATCCACTAGATGCAAGACTAACTCGCTTACCTGCTCGTTCTCCTTGGCTCTACCAATGAGGACAACCAACATATCAGCCACAATATTGAAAAGCACTGGAGACAACGGATCCCTTCTTGTAACCCCTTCTGAGTCTGGAAAAGTGTCCAATATCATCATTAACTTTAGCCCCCACACCACCCCCTTGAACAAAGTCTTCACATGTTTCCTCCAAGCCAGATCAAAATGCTCCATACACAATGCATGTTGCAAGAAGGGCCATTTTAACTTTTTCTCATGCCTTCTCAAAATTCACTTTAAAGATAAAATCCATCCAATTTCTTCCAATGAATTTCATGCAAAACTAACATTGCGTAAGCATATGGGTCTAAACTATTTGATTTTCTTCGCCATTTCCTTCTTAGGCAATAAAATAATAGTCCCGAAGTTGGGCTAAAACAACAGAAGCTCACCACTAAACAAATCTTGAAACATAGGCAGCAGATCCCCCTTAATTGTCCCTCAACACCACCTATGAAGTTCCACCAGGAACCCATCTAGGCCAGGTGCTTTATTACTCTTCATCCGCAAAATTGCCCCATACACCTCCTTCTCCGTAAAGGAAGCGGTCAACACTTCATTTTCTTCCGGACATAACTATGGAATATCCTCCATTGTGCCCTCATCCATGGATACCAAATTTGACACAGGGGCACCAAAGAGCTTCTTATAGAAATAAGAGATGTAGAATTTAGGTTCTCTTGACCTATAGTCGTACCCTCATCTTGCTCAAGTTGGACAATTCTTTTCTTTCTATGTTTTCCGTTAGTTTAAATGAAAAAATTCAGTGTTTTTCTCACCCTCCCCGACTCCCTTCACGTTAGCCCTACAGTCCCATTTAATTTCCTCCACTCTCAAGAGCTTAGCGAGACCCTTTTCCACTTCTCATTTGGTGGCGCATTCTGCCGCAAAGAGGGGTACCGCTTCAGCTTTGATGTCAAGCTCATTGGTAAGGCAAATAAGTCTTTCTTTTTCAACTTTGAAGACCCACTAGCATTCATAGCCCAACCCCGCAAAAATTGTCTAGCCTCCTTTGGTTTGGGGGAATCTTGTAGGAATTTCATAGTATAGGATTTCTATAGGAAAATTTTCTTTAGAGACCTTTGGTTTGTAGGAATAGAATCATATTCCTATGAAAGAATTCTTCCTATCCTCCACATCTCATAGGAATATAAACATTAGCCTAGACTCAATTGAAAAAAAATCCTATGATGTGAACTAAAGGGCATCCCCTTTCCTATTACTATTCATAGTATTTGAGATACATGTCATCTCATTTCCTATGACTTTCCTATTCCTATTATTTTCCTACCCTATGAACCAAAGGTGGCCTAAGATGCCAAATTTTATACTGCCATCTCTTAATATTAGTAACCCCTCTATTTTCTTTAGCCCATTATGTTGCAACCAACTCTAGAAGATCCTCTCTTTCAAAGCATGATAGTTAGAAAGAAAAGGACGTCTTGTTCCCCACATGAGCAGCCTCACCAGAGTCAATAAGTAGAGGTGTATGATCGGACAATCGACTTTGTAACACATGCATCGTTACAAGGGGGAACTTTTGCCACCACTTCACACTAGCCAATCGTTTCAATTTTTCATATGTCGGAATCTCAAGATTGTTTGCCCTAGTATATTGCCGACCTATGAGATCTATCTCCCTCAAATCCAGATTCTCAGTAATTGCATTGAATATAAATGGCCGACAACTATCAAAGTTATCATTATTCTTCTTCCACGTATGAATAATATTAAAATACCTCCCACCAACATATGTAGAGTCTCCCCACGAGAAATATGAACTAATTCCTCAAGGAACTCAGACTTGAACTCAAGTTGAGCTGCCCCATAGATGGCAACCAGGGCACAGTCGAAGCCGTCAACTTCCGAGCGCACATGAAATTTTACAGCATAATCACTTATCACCATCTTTCTTACATCAAGTGATGCCTTGTTCGCCCGAAGTAAGAACCCACCAGATCTTCCTCGAGGCGGCAGACAATACCACACGAAATCCAAAACACTCCAAAAAGTGCCCAAGAACTGGAAGTAAAGTTTGATCTACCGGTTTCTAGCAAAGCGATAAAATCCAACTTTTGTTCCCTATACGTTTTTCACTAAAAATCTATGTTTAGTCGAGTCCAAAGTACCTTTGCTATTTCAAATAACGACTCTCATAACTCATCATTGAATCATAACTTTGAACCTATTCCTAGTACTACGGCACAACAAATATGTCGTATTGTTTTGTGCTTACGAGTACGCCCAACCTTTGTCGTAGGTTTCCGAAAGTTCGCATGAACTTCCTTTTCCTCATCGCCCCAAGAAAAACATGGAACATCTGCACGATCTTCCAGTTCCATAAGATTCGTAGGAGTTAAATCCTCGCATAGTACTCAATCGCCTGAATCCTAAGTTGACTAACATTTCCCTCATCCATTGGCTTATTTACCGCGATATTTTTTTAACATGTTCATAGCTCTATACGCCTCTAGATCCAATACATCAATCAAATAAGTCATTAATAGACATCACAACCTCATGACAGTTAGCCCCTAAAGAAAACCCAATATTTGTTACTTTATGTAAAATCTCCTCATAAAATTTAAGGACGGAAAAATTCTTATTAACGGCCATACATGTAGTGGACTCGACGCATGACTGCCGTCATAGCACGGCCCATGTGCAGCTCATCCGCATCCGACTGGGCTTGAAACCGCTGATTCACACACTTGTCCATCGAGCCAGGGTCCGGTATCCCACCAAACGCCACTACGTCCACATCAGAGAAGCGAACCGGATGTCGGAGGGATTGACCACGGGTAGCCTCAAGGGCACCCCATAGATTTTCAAGACATCGGTGCTAGCTCAGCCCCTCACACCTTCCGGACGAACAGCCGGATCCTAGGGCCGGCTGGTCCAAGGGGCCGGCTGCCAGAAGACGGCGTGCTCCCAACAGGCGGCTCCAGTGAGCCAGCATCTAGCAGGTGTCCCTGGGTCCCCTCAAAGTTTGCACCCATTTACTACGACTAGACAGGGCGTGGCTACAGTGTTACCTGCCACCCCAAATCCAGGACGAGCGTGGCTACAGTGCGGGTGTACCAAGCGGACACCCCTCGCCCTACGCGGCACTATTGCCAAGCGACCCACGACACAGCCTACGTAAGCTAGAGCCATGCTCCCATAACGGGTGGTCGGTATGGCCCGCAGGCGGCGGTCCCTACTTGTCCACGAGCAACTAGAAGACGGCGAACCCCGAGCAGGTGGCCTCGAGGGCGGGCCAACTTCTAGCAGGCGGCCCTTCCTTCCCTCGGAGTCTGCTCACCATTAATCTGATGAGACGGAGCGTGGCTACAGTGAGCGCCCGCCAGGCGGCGGGACTGTAGCCATGCGCCCCCGACAAAGTCTCCGTCATCAAGGACGAGGCTACAGTAAAAAGCAGTCAGGATGGCCCGTAGGCGGCGGGCCCTACCTGTTGGCCGAGTCCACGACAGCCGGAGGGACCCACCATACGGCGGGCCCCAGCAGCCAGCGAAGAAGCCGACGCCCAGGGACACTGACGGCTGGGTCCTACTCCCGACCGGATTACCATTGTACCCCTAGGGGGTGGGCCTATATAAATCCCCCAGGTTCACCCATGCAAAGGGTTGAGAACTCTAGCCAACATACACACACATAGAGAGAGGAGATAGATCTAGCCTTACCCTTCTTCCTCCTCTAGCCGAACAGCTCAAGGAGCACTCTTGTAGCCACTCTATTGACGATAGTCATCATGCGAAGACCCCGCAGAGCAGGACTAGGGGTGTTATCTCCACGGAGAGCCCCGAACCTGGGTAAGACTCGTAGGCGTTCGAGATCTCGCTCACTCCCACTTCTATGACCCGCCGACGCACTCGTGTCCCCATCCATGGTTAGCCACCCCCTGGCATATGTCGCTAGATATCCCTGACATTTGGCGCCCACCGTGGGGCAAAGTGCACCGTCGGTCGGAAACACATTTTGGACGGGAACCCTCTTCCTTCCTGGCACACGCAGCTAGCCCGGCACGCCTGATGGCGTTTGCGTCGACGCGCTTCGCCGCGTGAAAGCCGCTTGCGCGGCAAGCTGCCTCAATGATCTCATCAACGGGATCAGCCTCTCCGACGAGCCCGCGCCCGATGCGGGAGCGAACAGCTCCGAGAGCTGCCTCGTCGACCTCCTCGGCAAGCTGTGCATCGCCAACGAGCCCGCCTCCGACATGGAGTCCGTCGGCTCCACCGACCCGCCTGTCAAGATGCTCATCGACTCCGACGCGACGTCCACTAATGCCTTCCCTGGCAACATGGTGATCATCGACGGCCCGCTCCCTCCCGCGGTCAGCAACGCTAGCGGTAGCACCATCACGGAGGTGCTGGTCACTACCCACGACGGAGCCTCTAACGGGGCCGGCCAGGCCTCGCTGCAGGCGGCAATGCAGGGTCTGTCCACGCTCGTGGCAGCAGACGCCGATGGAGCAATGTTGGAGACATTCCGCGTCTCGCTCCTCGACAGCGCCAACAAGTTGGCGGCCATGAGGCGCCTCACTGAAGCCTACCAGCGCGAGATCGACTGCGTCGTGGGTGGCACTCCGGCTGTTGGTGAGCCTAGCCGAGTGGGCACGGTTCGGCAGCGCGGCGCGGCCATCGCCAGCATGCCGGGAGATGGATGCCCAGTCTAATCCCCCCCGATGGAGAACTTGCGCGCCGCCCAGGCGACGGCAGACAAACTGGACCACCTGGAGGGCGATGAGCATCGCGACCAGATGGCGCGCCTCCAGCAGCTCCTCGACACGGTTACCGCGCAGCAGGAAGTTGGTTGCCGCGTGGTGGAACCCGGCGAGCAAGCCAAAAACCATCCCCTCCCGCCGTGAGCATGGAGTGACCTCCCGGTCCCCAACAGGCGGTGCTCGCGATCAGCGAGACCGAGAGCTGGCTGCTAGCCGCAGTCGGCACACACGCATCACGATCGTGTGCCACCAAGACGGTCTCCCACAAGCAGAAGAACGGCGGGATGATCGCCCGCTTTCCCCTCGCAGGGAGAGGCGCGCTTCCCCGCCGCCTGTTGATCACCCAACTCTCGGAGGCCGGCTAGGCGCATGTGAAGAAGTTAGAGACTTGCTCAGTCCCTGGCCGTAGAAGAAGAAGATGCAATCGGCCTAGCCTGCTTCGGTTCCCGCATTTGCGACGAGCCCTTCCCCAAAGGGTTCTCACTCCCTCGAGATACTCCCAAGTACACCAGCTCCATGAAGCCGGAGGACTGGCTGGTCGACTACTCCACGGCCGTCAGTATAGCGAACGGCAACAAACGTGTTGCCGTGAAGTATGTTCCGCTCATGCTCCAGGGCACGGCCCGGACATGGCTGAACGGCCTCAAACCCTACAGTGTCAACAGCTGCCTGGACTTCGCCGATGTCTTCATCCGCAACTTCACCAGCACTTACAAGCGGCTACCCAAGCCTCACCAACTCTCCATGTGCATCCAAGGCCCGACCGAGTCCACCCGCGACTACCTGACGCGCTGGGCCGAGTTGCACAACTCCTGCAAAGGGGTGCACGAGGTGCAGGTCATCGAGTACTTCATCGCCGGGTGCAGAGACGGCACCTTGCTCAAGCACCGACTCCTGTGCGACGAGTCGACCACCCTAGACGAGCTCCTGATCATAGCAGACAAATAAGCCACTGCCGACTCCTCGATGAAGTCGGAGATCCGGGTGGACGCATCCGGGAAAGTGCTCCCGGCGGCTCCTCAGACGCCGGCTGGTGACTCCAACCGTCGCCAGCAGCCAAACGACAACAAGCGCAAGGCCTGGCAGCCGGCTTCCACCAGCCGGCAAGTGGCGATAGTCAAAGATCAGCAGCCGAAGGGGCAACCCGGCCCCAAGCGTCAGAAGGGCGGCAAGCCTGCTTGGTTGCCCGCCTTCTCCTTCGAGCAAACCCTTGATGCTCCCTGCAAGTTCCACAGTGGCGCGAAGCCGTCCAACCACACCACCTGGAAATGCCACTGCCTCACTCGAATCGCCAAGGGCGAGGGTCTACCGCCTCCGCCTGCTGGCCCTACGGCTCCGCCTCCTCAGCAACCGGCGGCTCGTGCAGCCGGCATGATCCAAGATGAGTTTCCCGGTGCCAACGCCACCTACGTCGTCTTCACCAGTGAAGCCGACGACAAGCACAGCCGGCGTCAGCAACACCGGGAGGTGAACGTCATCGCCGCGGAAGTACGAATTCATGCACTGGTCTGAGAGGCCCATCAGCTGGAGCCGTGGTGACCACCCGGCCGTGATGCCCCCGCTGGGTGCTTACGCCATGGTGCTGGACTCAACCTTCTCAACGGAGACGCGGGCTTGCCGTTTCTCCCTGTTCCTGATAGACGGCGGTAGCAGCATCAACATCCTCTACCGCGACACCATGGAGAAGCTGGGCATCAAGGAAAAGCAGCTCCTACCCAGTCGGACTGTTTTCCATGGCATTGTACCCGGCCTTTCCTGCTCTCCAATCAACAAGATCAAGATAGACGTCCTGTTCGGCGAGAAGGATCACTTCCGCCGCGAGCCAATCTGGTTTAACGTCGTTGACCTGGACAACCCCTACCACGCGCTCTTGGGCCAGCCTGCATTGGCCAATTTCATAGCGGTGCTGCACTATGCCTACCTCAAGATGAAGATGTCGGGCACCAAGGGCATCATCACCATAGCCGACGACTACCAGAAGTCGATCGTGTGAGCCGCTGCTAGCAGTCGGCTGGCCGTGTCCCTTGTCATAGCCGAAGAGAAGCGTCTCCTTGATCGGGTGTGGCCATGTCCAACAAGCAGCCGGACATGCCATCCGACCCCAAGGACACGGAGGCTCATGGCTCCTTCCAGCCCGCCAAAGAAACCAAGAAGATTGCCTTGGATCCGGCACACCCGGAGAGGTTTGCTGTCATAGGGATGAACCTCGACAACAAATAGGAAAGCGAGCTCGTCGATTTACTTCATGAGAATCGGGACATCTTCGCATGGTCTCCGAAAGACATGCCGAGTGTTCCGATGGATTTCGCCGAGCACAAGCTACATGTGAGATCGGATGCAAAGCCGGTCAAGCAACCCCTCCGCCGCCTGTTAGAAGAGAAGAGAAGGATTGTTGGTGAAGAGATTGCCTGACTTCTGGCAGCCGACTTCATCATGGAAGTGTTCTACCCGGACTGGCTTGCCAACCCAGTCCTCATCTTGAAGAAAAACAACAAGTGGCACATGTGTATCGACTACACTAGCCTTAACAAAGCTGCCCCAAGGACCCCTTTGCCTTGCCTCTGATAGATCAAGTGATTGACTCCACAATCGGATGCGAGCTGCTGTCTTTCTTAGATGCTTACTCTGGTTACCACCAGATCAAGCTGAACCCGGCCGATCGGCTGAAGACCGCTTTCATCACACCATTTGGAGCCTTCTGCTGCCTGACCATGACGTTCGGCTTGAGAAATGTCGTCGCCACGTTTCAGCGTTGCGTGCAGAAGTGCCTCCTCAAGAAACTTGGCAAAAATGCCCACGTCTATGTAGACGATATTGTGGTGAAGACAGAGAAGCGTGGCACCCTTTTGGAAGATCTCAAGGAGACCTTTGACAATTTGCGCCGTTTTCAAATCAAGCTCAACCCGGAGAAATGTGTTTTCGGAGTACCAGTCGGCCAGCTCCTTAGTTTCCTTGTATCTGAGCGCGGAATCGAGTGCAACCCCGTGAAGATCAAGGCCATTGAGCGGATGCAGAGACCCACCCGGTTGCGGGACGTCCAGAAGTTCACCGGGTGCTTGGCATCTCTCACCTGGTTCATCAGTCTGCTGGGCGAGAAGGCCCTCCCCCTGTACCAGCTAATGAAGAAGACCACTTGCTTTGAGTGGAATGACAAGGCAGACGAGGCTTTTCTCCAGCTCGAGCGGATGCTGACCATGCCACCTGTCCTGGCCGCTCCGGCTGCTAAGGAACCCATGTTCCTCTACATCGCCGCCACCAGCCGGGTGGTCAGTACCGTGATCGTGGTCGAGCGCCCAGAAGACGGCAAGGCACGGCCGGTCCAGAGGCCCGTCTACTACCTGAGTGAAGTGTTGTCGGTCTCCAAGCAGAACTACCCCCACTACCAAAAGATGTGCTACGGCGTGTACTTTGCCGCCAAGAAGCTCAAGCAGTACTTCCAGGAGCACTCCATTACGGTCGTCTGCACCGCCCCACTTGCTGAGATCATAGGCAACAGAGATCCATCAGGTCGGGTGGCAAACTGGGCCATCGAGCTAGCTCCCCACACCATCCTCTACTAGCCCCGCACCGCCATCAAGTCCCAAGCGCTGGCCGACTTCCTAGTCGACTGGGCCGAGACCCAGTACCTGCCGTCGGTGCCAGATTCCACCCATTGGCGCATGCACTTTGACGGCTCGAAGATGCACACCGGTTTGGGAGCCGGCATCATCCTCACCTCTCCCAAAGGAGACAAGCTCAAGTACACGCTGTAGATTCACTTCGCCGCCTCCAAAAACGTGGCCGAGTACGAGGAGCTCATCCACGGACTCCGGCTTGCCAAGGAGATTGGCATCCGCCGAGTGGTGTGTTATAGTGACTCAGACTTGGTGGTCCAGCAGTCGTCCGGCGACTGGGACGCCAAGGATGCAAACATGGCAAGCTACCGCTTCCTCGTCCAGCAGATCAGCAAGCACTTTGACGGGTGCGAATTCCTTCACGTGCCACGGGCCGACAACGAGCAAGCTGACGCCCTGGCCCAAATCAGCTCCACTCGGCACGCCATACCAGCCGGTGTATCCCTCCAGTGCCTGCGCAAGCCATCTATCAAGCCTTCGCCAGAATCAGAGTCCATCTTCGTGCCGGCTGCCCCTGGAGCACTCGGATCTGGCTTGGGGATGGCAGCAGTCAGCCCGGGGACTTTGCAGGTGGCCCGGGGGCTGCAGCACTAAAACGAGCCCGGGGACTTCCGAACCCGGCCCGGGGGCTGCAGCAGTTGGCCCGGAGACTTCAATGACACAGCAAACAGCGGTCGGTTCCGACCCGCCGCCTCCCAACCCAACCGCACTGGTACCAGTTGCCGTGATGACAGTGGTAGAAGCACCATCTTGGGCACAGCCCATCCTCAACTTCCTGGTGAGCAGAAAGCTACCAGCCGACGAGATTCTGGCCCGGCAGGTGCAACGCCGGGCAGCAACATACACAATAGTGAACAGAGAACTTGTCAGGCGTAGCATGACCGATGTCTTCCAGCGCTGCGTAGAGCCGGAGAAGGGCATGGCAATCCTTAGAGATATTCACCAAGGAGAATGCGGTCACCACGCCGCCTCTAGATCCCTTGTCGCCAAAGCTTTCCGTCATGGTTTCTTTTGGCCGACTGCTTTGGACGACGCCAAGGAGTTGGTCAAGAAGTGCAAGGGGTGCCAACACTTCAGCTCCAAGCAACACCTGCCGGCCTCTGCACCCAAGACCATCCCCCTCAGTTGGTCGTTTGCCGTCTGGGGGTTGGACATGGTGGGCCCGTTCAAAACAGCACGTGGCGGCATGACCCATTTGCTGGTCGCCATGGACAAGTTCACGAAGTGGATTGAAGCAAAGCCAATCAAGAAGCTCAACGGCCCGACTTCTGTGACCTTCATCGCAGACATCACCGTCCGATATGGCGTACCACACAGCGTCATCACCGACAATGGCACAAACTTCACCAAAGGCGCCTTGGCCCATTTCTGCATGACGTAGGGCATCCAACGGGATTTATCATCCATTGCCCATCCACAGTCAAACGGTCAGGTGGAGCGAGTGAACAACCTCATCTTGTCCGGCATCAAGCCCCGACTGGTCGAGCCGCTGGAGTGCTCGGCCGGTTGCTGGATCGAGGAGCTGCCGGCCATCCTCTGGAGTGTTCGGACTACGCCGAACAAAGCAACCAGCTTCACTCCCTTCTTCCTCGTGTACGGGGCTGAGGCCGTCATCCCAACTGACATTGAGTTTGACTCGCCTCGCGTCACCATGTACACGGAGGCGGAGGTGAAGGAGGCGCGAGAAGGCGGCTTCGACCTGCTGGAAGAGGCCCGGCTGCTGGCACTCAGCCGGTCCGCCATCTACCAGCAGGGCCTGCGCCGCTACCACAACAGGAAGGTCAAGCCACGATCCTTCCGCGAGGGGGACCTTGTGCTCCTGCTGATCCAGCGAACAACCGGCCAACACAAGCTCTCGGCCCCTTGGGAGGGGCCTTTCATCATCAGCAAGGCCCTGGGAAACGACTCCTACTACCTCATCGACGCACAGAAGCCCAGGGCACGCAAGAGGGACGATTCCAGCAAGGAAACGGAGTGCCCATGGAACGTGAATCTTCTCCGTCGATATTACAATTGATGCACTCTATGTACCACGCTACCTTTTGTATTATGCAAAGACAACAGGCCCCCCGAGGAGCACTCGGGGGCTACCTTTTTATCTATATGATAAGATTTCGCCTATGAATGTATTATTTCATTCCTTCGCCCGGCACCGGGTCCGGTTAGCTGGCCCGGGGGCTTGCCGCCTTGACCTAAGCTGGTATCACCTGCAGTCGGCCAAGTAGTGTGCCGACATCTAAGCCCTCTCTTGCCTTAAGCCGCAGCTCGCAGAGCGAGTGTCCGGCTAGCGAGAGCTAAAGGCAGGAAATGATGTCCACACAAAAACGACTAAGGAAGAATGCCAGCATAGGCCAAGCCGACTCCTCCCCTTACCCGTCCGGCTGCTGAGCAACCGGCCGGCTGGCTTCTCGCTTGACTAGCAATGCTCTAGATGGCTGAAGTACTTGTCTATCCTAAATGGCCAAGTCCCTGACCCAGCCACAGACCGCAGAGCGGCTGGCAGGGCGGCAGCCAAAGGAAGGCGGCAAAGGAAAAAGCCAAAAAAAGCAAAAGCAACACCAAGCGAGAACCCGGCAAGAGCACAAGCGTGTGTGAGAATAAGTTATTTACATCATCAAAAGGCCAATGGTCAGTATTTAACGGAGTTTGAATTACACCCCCAGCGGGTGGAACTATGCAAATTTAACTTGTTCGTTCAAAAGTTACAAGACATGAAAAACTTGAAAGATAAATGGCCACCTAGGCCAGGGGTGCTGCAGGCGGAGTAGACAGGTCGGCGGAGGCAGAGGCGACGGCTGGTGGAGCGTCCGAATGGCGGGTCTCGGCTTGGTCGGCATCGGCACCAGTCGGCGCGACCTCCCGACGCTCGCTAGTTGAGGCCTGATTAGGCCGAGACTGGCTGGTCGCTCCGTCATCCGGTGAGACGTCCTCGCCTTCCTCGTCCTCATCTTCCTTGCCCTCGGCGCTGGAGGTGATCTCCTTCACCGATTCCTCGCCCTCCTCCGGGTTTAGTTCGAACCAGTTGGGCGGCACCTCAGCGCCTTCCGCGTCCAGCTCCAGGATGAAGATGGCGGTGTCGGCGTACTCGGCGATTGCTGCCGCATGCTGGACAAGCTCGTCGCGCATCGCGTCCAGCTCGGGTCTGGCCTCCTGCCGGAAGGTGGCCAGCTGGGCCAGATTCAGCTCCGGATACCAGGCCTTGACGAACTCCAAGGCGGTCTGAGTGCCCGCCCGGGCTGCGGCGCCCTTCCAGGCTTTGAACTGCTCGACCGCCACCTCCAGCCAGTCGGAAGTCCGATTGGGGGTGCGGGGGACCTGGGTATCCGGCCAGAGCACGGCCAGCACCTGTGACCAGCGCGCTGCAGGCGGCGGAGCAGACGGTGAGCTGGCTCCAAGCGCGTCTTGATGGCCAGGAGCTGCTCGCCAAGGTTCCGAGGCGCGTTTGGCAGAATGTCCACGCCCTCCCTCCTCTGCTGCTTGCGCCACGCCTCGATGGCCTGGCTGACAACGACGGACTGACCTGGAAGAAATTATGTCCAAGAAGAAGAACATAGAGTTTAGAAGCCAGAAGCCGGCTCCTGCAGCAGTTGGCGACTATACAAAAGAAGAAACGACTTACCATCGATCACGTCCACGATCGCTCCGTAGCCGTCCGACAGAAACTTCTCCCTCTCGGCCGAGTTTGAGCACTGAGTCTCGAACTTGGCCTTGAGGAGAGCTTTGCTATCCTTCAACTGCTGGACCTCCGCCTGGTGCTTCTCCGCCTGGTCCGCCAGCTCCTTCGCCAGTCGGTCGCACTCCATGGCAGCCCGGTTGCGCTCTTGCTCCTTGGCGCGAAGCTCAGTCTCGAGCTCGCCCACGCACACCTGCAGCTGAACGTTGTCCTCCGCCAAGACAAGAAAGAAAAGCTTCAAGCATCGACACAAAAACAAGAAGTTGCCGGAAGATCCGGCCCGACCGCTCAGCAGTCGGGACGAATTCGTACCTCGGCTCTGGTTCAGGTCGGCGGTCCGCTTGGCCAGTGCCTGATTCTGAGAGTTGTAGGCAGCCGCATGAAAATTGTGGTAATCCTGCCACAGAATGACACTTCAGCACTCGGAATCTCGCCTTAAAGTTCTAGGCTGGCTGCTCAGCAGCCGGCCCGGAACTCGGGGGCTACACCCAGTGGGTGCGCTGGCACGCCCCCACGAAAGATTACAGAATTGAAAACAAGAGCAAAGCTTACCTGGACGGTCGTCTGCATATCCAGCAGCTCGCTCCTAGACTACAGGAGGGTGGCGCTGTGGGCGTTGAACCACTCCAAGTGCCCCTCACCGCCGTATTGAGGACACCTGAGTCGGCTTCTAACACCCAGTCTGGCGGAGCGGCACTGGTGGCCTCGGTGTCAGGCCCCGAAGGGCGGTGGCCGGGTCCACGCAGCGGGCGTCCTCGGGGCCGCCTGCCGCCCCAATCATCAAGGCGGACGGGGCCCATGACAAAGAAAGCGGGGCCCTGCTCAAACACGGCAAGAGAAGCTAAGAAGAGTTTGCAGGAAGAGAAGCAAACGCAAGCCGGAAATTCGCAAGGAAGAAAAACACAAGACAAAAAGGATCAAGCCAAAAACGGTCAAGATACTTACACGGACACCGTTGGGCACTGCTTCAGGCCCTTCTGGATGGCGGCCGCCTTCGCGGCCTCTTGCCGCTTGGTCGCAGCGGCCGTGGCCCTGGCCTTCTTGGATTGCCGACTGCCGAACATCCCGGCGTCGGCCCGATGCTTCGGCGCGCTGGGTGCTCCAGTCGGCACAGTTGAGGAGCAGGCGCCTGTACTGTCGGCGTCAGGGGCACGGCGCGGTCGTCGTCTTCCTCGTCGTCGTCCGGCCACTCCCCAATGCCGCCTCCTGCGGACCCCCTGCTCCCTCGCTGCCGCCTCCTGCGGCGTCCTCCTCCTCCATGGCGGCCGCCTCCAGCTCGGGGTCGTCCATGTCGCTTTCCGCGCGGTCCGCCAAGTACTGATGGCCTGGAGCCAGCGCGTCGGCTACCGAGGAAGCGCTGAGTCACAGCCGGATGGTCAGGCGGCACGAAGATCTTGGCACAAGCAAAGAAAGAGAATCAGAAACTTACCGGAGGCGGCGGGTTGGCGCGGCTGTATGGCTCCTTGCCGAACCGCCAGCTCCCCTCGACGAGCTTGCAGTCGGAGAAGTAGTTGACCAGCCGGACCACCTCCACATCCGGCAGCACCTTGGTGGACATCCGGCATGGATCCCAGAGCCCGCTCATGCCGCCGATCAGGTGAGGCCGGGCCTGAAGAGGTAGCACCCGGCGCTCGACGAAGGCGGCCAACAGGTCCGAGGCCTTGAGGCCTTCCGTCTCCGTCATCTCTTGGAGTCGGGTGAGAGCAGTGGTGACGGCGGCCGATAGCATTCTTGGCTGGAACTTCTAGTTGGTGCGAGGCTCGACTGGCGGGTCGGCTGCGTAAGCCGACAAGTTGACGTAGTCCCGCCTCGCGTGGATGTTCCAAACATAGAAGTACGATTTCTGCCAGAGTTTGGCCGACTCCAGCAGGGTGAGGGCCGGGAAGCAGACCCCGGAGCCGGTGCGCCACACCGCCACGCAGGCCTCGCACTGGGCCGCCTTGCCTTTTTTGGCGGTGCCGAGCTTGAGGTAGAAGAGCTCCCCCCGCAGCTCGAGCGAGGGCAAGACGCCAAGGTACCCCTCGCAAAGGGTAGCGAAGGTGGCGAGTAGTACCACCATATTTGGCGTGAGATGGTGGGGTTGGAGTTGGTAGAAGTCACGGAAAGAGTGGAGGAAGCCGCTGGTCGGTAGGCCGAAGCGGCGGAGGAAGTGCGTCCTGAAGACGACGCGCTCGCCCTCGTGCGGCGCCGGCGAGATCTCCTTTTCAGGAGGGGGGCGCACCTCCATGTTCGCCGTGCGAGGAAGCCACCGCGTCTAGCGGAGGAATTCGAGGTGGTTGACATGGATGTTGGAACCGTCCCAATCACCTCGAGCCATCGCTTGAGGTTGCTTAGTGGCGGCGTGGCGCGGTCACGCGATGGCAAGGCCGCAGCGATGCAGAGAAGTCAAGCGACGGCGAGCTGTAGCGGCGCTTAGACGGCGGGCAGCAAGACGACGCAAGGTAGCAGTGAGAGGAAGGACAAAGAAGATGAAGGGCGAGGAGGGCACGCGTGGGTTCTGCTACGCCATCCCCCTACTTATAGGCCCGCGGCGGCGGAGCCGAAGAGGCAAGACATGGGTGGCATGGGATTAACTGCGCTCATGCCCCGCACGACTCCGTGCATTCCGCGCCTTAGCGACTCGTAATTAAAGCGCCTGAGAAGGGCAACCGTCCGCCTCGGCCACAGCGGATCCCCGCACGCGCCGAGGACCTATAGTGGCGGGCCCGGGCCTGCCGCAACGTCCCGTCGTGCGCGTGGGCTGGCAGGCCGGCCTGGTCCGCTGGTGACGTGTGGCAAGTGAGAAATGGGCGGCAAGCTTGCCGCCCGGCCGGCTCGGCACCCGACGTCTACCACATCGACTCTAATTCACTAGGCGGCCGGCCTAGCCTTGGCCGGCTCCTGAGAGTAGGCATCACCAGAAGCCGGACGAAGCAAGAATGCCAGATCACTCGAAGTAGGAAGCTGCTGAGACTCCTCAGTTTAAGCCGCGGCGCCCCACCAGCTTCGGGGACTACTGTCGGAGGGATTGACCACGGGTAGTGATACATCTCCAACGTATCTACTTTTCCAAACACTTTTGCCCTTGTTTTGGACTCTAACTTGTATGATTTGAATGGAACTAACCCGAACTGACGCTGTTTTCAGCAGAATTGCCATGATGTTGTTTTATGTGCAGAAAATAAAATTTCTCGGAATGACCTAAAACACCACGGGATGTCTTATAAAAAATAATAAAAAATCCTCGCCAAAGATGAAGACCAGGGGGCCCACACCCTGTCCATGAGGGTGGGGGCGCCCCCCCCCCCTCCTAGGGCGCGCCCCCTACCTCGTGGGCCCCCTGGAGACCCTCCGACGCCAACTCCAACTCTATATATTGGCTCTCGGGGAGAAAAAATAAGAGAGAAGAAATCATCGCGTTTTACGATACGGAGCCGCCGCCAAGCCCTAAAACCTCTCGAGAGGGCTGATCTGGAGTCCGTTCAGGGCTCCGGAGAGGGGGATTCGTCGTCGTCATCATCATCAACCATCCTCCATCACTAATTTCATGATGCTCACCGCCGTGCATGAGTAATTCCATCGTAGGCTTGCTGGACGATGATGGGTTGGATGAGATTTATCATGTAATCGAGTTAGTTTTGTTAGGGTTTGATCCCTGGTATCCATTATGTTCTGAGATTGATGTTGCTATGACTTTGCTACGCTTAATGCTTGTCACTAGGGCCCGAGTGCCATGATTTCAGATCTGAACCTATTATGTTTTCATGAATATATGTGAGTTCTTGATCCTATCTTGCAAGTCTATAGTCACCTATTATGTGTTATGATCCGACAACCCCGAAGTGACAATAATCAGGATACTTCTCAGTGATGACCATAGTTTGAGGAGTTCATGTATTCACTATATGCTAATGCTTTGTTCCGGTTCTCTATTAAAAGGAGGCCTTAATATCCCTTAGTTTCCAATAGGACCCCGCTGCCACGGGAGGGTAGGACAAAAGATGTCATGCAAGTTCTTTTCCATAAGCACGTATGACTATATTCAGAATACATGCCTACATTACATTGATGAATTGGAGCTAGTTCTGTGTCACCCTATGTTATGACTGTTACATGATGAACCGCATCCGGCATAATTATCCATCACTGATCCGGTGCCTACGAGCTTTCCATATACTGGTTTACGCTTATTTACTTTTCCGTTGCTGCTGTTACAATCACCACAAAACACCAAAAACATTACTTTTGTTGTCTTTACTTTTGTTACCGTTACCACCACTATCATATTACTTTGCTACTAAACACTTTGCTGCAGATATTAAGTTTCTAGGCTTGGTTGAATTGACAACTCAACTGCTAATACTTGAGAATATTCTTTGGCTCCCCTTGTGTCGAATCAATAAATTTGGGTTGAATACTCTACCCTTGAAAGCTGTTGCGATCCCCTATACTTGTGGGTTATCAAGACTAATTTCTGGCGCCGTTGCCGGGGAGCATAGCTCTATTCTTTGAGTCACTTGGGATTTATATCTGCTGGACACTATGAAAAACTTGAAAGACGCTAAGACAACAATGTATCCCTCAACTACGAGGGGAGGTAAGGAACTGCCATCTAGCCTTGCACTTGATTCACCTTATGTTATGAGTAAGCTTGCGACACCTAAACCTGCTTCTGCTATTCGTTCTGATATGTCGCATGTTATTGATGATGCCACTTCTGCTATACATGATACTTATGATGAAACTGCTTCTATGCCTGATACTACTGTGCCCCTTAGTGAATTTCTTGATGAACAAATTGCTAGGGCTAGAGAGAAAGAAATTATTGCATCTGAATATAATGATGAAAGTGATGATGAAGATATGCCTGTTATTCCTGAGGGTTATGTTTTTGGTATGGAATCTTCTGCCGCTATTTTAGCTTGCAAAGATAGATATGAGCTCAAGAGGTTATTAGCTAAGTGGAACAAAGAATCACTTAGAGATGAAATGAAACCTGACCCTGCTTTTGCTACTTCACCCATCTATGTTCCTGATAAGGATTATGAATTCTTTGTTGATCCTGATATAATTACCTTGGTTGAATCTGATCCTTTCCATGGTTATGAATCTGAAACTGTTGTGGCACATCTTACTAAATTAAATGATATAGCCACCCTGTTTACTAATGATGAGAGATCGCGTTACTTTTATATACTCAAAATATTTTTGTTCTCATTAAAGGGTGATGCTAAGATATGGTTTAATTCTCTTGATCCTGGTTGTGTGCGTAGTCCCCAGGATATGATTTATTACTTCTCCGCTAAATATTTCCCTCCTCATAAGAAACAAGCTGCTTTAAAGGATATATACAACTTTGTGCAAATTGAAGAAGAGAGTCTCCCACAAGCTTGGTGGAGGCTTCTCAAGTTACTTACTGCTTTGCCTGATCATCCTCTTAAGAAACCTGAAATACTTGATATCTTTTATAATGGACTAACCGATGCTTCCAGAGATTACCTGGATAGTTGTGCTCGTTCTCTTTTCAGGGAAAGAACACCAGATGAAGCTGAAATTCTATTGAATAATATGTTGACAAATGAAAATAATTGGGCACCTCCTGAGCCAGCTCCTGCTCCAATTACTGAGCCTATTCCTGAACCAACTCTGAAGAAGAGAGGTGTTCTATTTCTCAGTCCCAAAGATATGCAAGAGGCAAAGAAATCTATGAAAGAAAAAGGTATTAAAGCTGAGGATGTTAAGAATTTACCTCCTATTGAAGAAATACATGGTCTTAATTTACCGCCTGTCGAAGAAACATATGATCTTAATCCTTTATTTATTGAAGAACCTCCTGATCCCGATATCCCGACACAGGTAGTAAAGGTAAATTCTCTCTATAGATTTGATGAAGGTGATATTCCTCACTACAAGTCTGCTAGACAATGCTTAGAAGAGTTTGATAACTTTATTGTCAAACAAGAAAATTTTAATGCTTATTTTGGTAGACAATTGAAATACGATTCCGATATTATTAAACGCTTGGGTGATTATATGGCTAATATTAGAGGTGAACTTAAACTTGTTAGCAAACATGCTTCTATGGTTACCACTCAAGTAGAACAAGTACTTAAAGCTCAAAAAGAAGTGCTTGATGAAATGAATAGTAAGAAAAATGATTATGCTGGTAGAGTGGCTACTAGAACTGGTAGAATGACTCAGGAACCTTTGTATCCTAAAGGCCACCCTAAGAGAATCGAGAAAGATTCTCAGAGAAATAATATTGATGTTCCTAGCTCTTCTAAAAATAAGAAAACGAAAAATGATAGAACTGTGCAAACTTCTAGTGAACCTATTGCTGAACCACCTGATAATCTAAATGATATCTCTATGTCTGATGCTGAAACAATATCTGGTAATGAACATGAACCTAGTGAAAATGTTAATGATGATTTTCATGATGATGCTCGACCTAGTAATGATAATGATGTAGAAATTGAACCTGCTGTTGATCTTGATAACCCACAATCAAAGAATCAACGTTATGATAAGAGAGACTTTGTTGCTAGGAAACATGGTAAAGAAAGAGAACCTTGGGTTCAGAAACCCATGCCTTTTCCTCCCAAACCATCCAAGAAGAAGGATGATGAGGATTTTGAGCGCTTTGCTGAAATGATTAGACCTATCTTTTTGCGTATGCGATTGACTGATGTGCTCAAAACGAATTCTTATGCTAAATATATGAAATATATCATTACTAATAAAAGAAAGATACCGGAAGCTGAAATTTCCACCATGCTTGCTAATTATACTTTTAAGGGTGGAATACCAAAGAAACTTGGAGATCCCGGAGTACCTACTATACCTTGCTCCATTAAAAGAAATTATATTAAAACTGCTTTATGTGATCTTGGAGCCGGTGTTAGTGTTATGCCTCTCTCTTTATATCGTAGACTTGACTTGAATAAGTTGACACCTTCTGAAATATCTTTGCAAATGGCTGATAAATCAACTGCTATACCTGTCGGTATTTGTGAGGATGTGCCTCTTGTGGTTGCAAACGTTACTATTTTAACGGACTTTGTTATTCTTGATATTCCCGAGGATGGTAGTATGTCTATTATTCTTGGAAGACCTTTTCTTAATACTGCAGGGGCTGTTATTGATTGCAACAAAGGCAATGTCACTTTTCATGTTAATGGTAATGAGCATACGGTACACTTTGCGAGGAAACAACCTCAAGTTCACAGTATCAACTCTATTGGAAAAATTCCATCGATTATATTTGGAGGTTTTGAATTTCCCCTTCCAACTTTCAAAAAGAAATATGATATACTTATTATAGGGGATGTGCATATCCCCGTTGAGGTAACCTAGTGTTATTCAAAATTTCTCCGGTTCCATGTTAATCGAAATGAGTTTGTTAACAAGACTTGATCAACCTTGTTAGTGGATTCCTTTTGATGATCATGAGATGGATGAAACTAGAAGCACAACCTTCTGTACCCTCTTTATACTTTCTGTTTTTTAGTAGAAATAAAGTCCTCAGAATGCCATGCCAATTTAATAGGATTTTTTTGGGAATATTTGAGGATTTACTGTGCAAAAATCACCGCGGGGGGAGCTGCCACCTGGACACGAGGGTGGAGGGCACGCCCCCTGCCTCGTGGGCCCACGGTGGCCCTCCTCCACTTATCCCAGCACCCATCTTCTTCCTCTGCCTCACACAAACCCGAAAAACCAACTCAAGCACGAGTTCCAGCCACTTTTGGTGTGATTTTCGATCTCCTTGCTCAAAGCACCTCTCGCAAAACTGCTTGGGGAGATTGTTCTTTGGCATGTGACTCCTCCATTGGTCCAATTAGTTTTTGTTCTAGTGCTTTATTCTTTGCAAATTTGTGCTGCATAGGTGACCATGTTCTTGAGCTTGCATATCAAATTTATATGGTTCCAAGTAACACTAATGCTTGATATAGGCTCTAGGCACTTGTAGGAGTAGTTGCTATCAGTTTTATTGAAGTTGGTTCACTTTTGTTTGAAGTTACTAAAAATTTTAGAATTTTTTAGAGAAAACAATATGCTTAGGAAGATGTTCCAAGGTGGTTCTTCTAAGAAGCAAGGACCCAGGATTGCTATGCGTGATGCTGACGAGGAACCACCAAGAGACGCTCCAGTGCCGCCTTGAGAATGGCCGTCGGAAAATTTTATGGATCATGCGGGAATCAAAGAAGAACTCAACGCATATTTGCGTAATGCCGGTCTTGAGGATTTTGAGTCAGACAAATGCCCCCAATATCATGATCTCACAAGTTTGTTTGTGAGGAGGTTTGAGTATTCATCTTCGCGTAATTCTCCTTCACTCATGTTTGATCTTTATGACAAATCTTACACCATGGACTTAGAGGATTTCACTTTTGCTTGCAAACTCCATCATGGGGCAGTGTTAGGGATCCCCCTAAATCTGAATTTAGAAACTTTCTTGCTAGTATAACTGTAGGGGAATCTAGAGATATAACGCAAGCTACCATAGGGAGCATTCACTTTCCTGCTATACATTATTTTGCTCTCTTCATCGATAGATGCATAAATGCTAAGGATGAAGCATGTCACATGTGTGTACCTGACCTTAGCATTCTCAGGAGTGCTGTGTTAGGAGACCAATCTTATCATATGGGAGCCATTGTAGCTCGTAGGTTGCATCATAATAGATATAATGGAGATTTCTTTGGAGGAATTTATGCAACCCGCTTAGCTAAATTTCTTGAGTTAGACAGTCGTGAGGGAGATGCGGAGTTGCCTCCTGCATATTTAGATTAAACTCTATGGCTTCGCACCAGTTTGTCGAGAGGCCTGAATCACCTCTCTTATATCGTTTATTTTTTAACAAACGACACGTTGTCCATATTACTCTCCCTGCTCCTGCCTTCTTTGATTCTCAGGCAAAACGAAGATATACTATTACCAGAGAGGAGGCAGATGAGTACGAGAGGAGAGCGGAAGCAGCCCGACTCCACGCTGCAGCTCAGCAGGCGATAACCGCTGCATCACAGTATGATCCCAGCTATTCTTCGTTGCAGTACGATCCCAGCTACACCTACGGGTATCCGCCAGGCTATCCCTGGCAATAAACCAACTTAGGCCAAAAGCCTAAGCTTGGGGGAGTACGTATTTCTCACCGACATTACATTTATGTTCACACACACTCATTGCTAGATGTCGGTGCTCATACTCTTTCACTGTAATATCCATGCTAGTTTATTTTCTTTTTCCTGCTTTCTTCTTGTGTGTTTGTTAAACCTTAACAAAAACCAAAAAATTAGTACTAGTAATTAAAAAGAAAAACCCAAAAATATTTCCCGTTCTTCTTTTGCTTGTTGGGAGCTTTCCCGTGTAAATAGTTTTTATCTTTTTTCTTTTCTTTGGGGTTAGTAGGAGATAACCAAAATTAAACTGTTGAAGAGGCTCTTATATGCATCATTGTTGATTTAACCAAGAGCCCATATTGCCTTGTCTTCTCCTATTTATTGAATGCTCGAAATTCGAGCTTAGTCCAATGCACGTGCACTCTTATTATTATTCACTTCGTTCGGTCGTGAAAGTGAAAGGCAATTATGATGATATATGATGGACTGACTGAGATGAGAAAAGCTGGTATGAACTCGACCTCTTTTGTTTTTGTAAATATGATGAGTTCATTGTTCTTGATTCAGCTTATTATGAATAAACATGTTTGCAATGATAATTAGAGATCATAGTTGCTTGTGCCATGCTTGATTAGCTATGAGTTATAATGGTTTACCTTGCGTGCCAACATGCTATTGAGATGGTTATGATGTGGTATGATGGGGTGGTACCCTCCTTTGAATGATTTAAGTGACTTGACTTGGTACATGTTCACACATGTAGTTGAAACAAATCAACATAGCCTTCACGATATTTATGTTCATGGTGGATTATATCCTACTCATGCTTGCATCCAATGTTTATTAATTTTAATGCATGTACATGGCTGTTGTCACTCTCTAGTTGGTCGCTCCCCAGTCTTTTTCTAGCCTTCACCTGTACTAAGCGGGAATACTGCTTGTGCATCCAATCCCTTAAACCCCAAAGTTATTCTAGATGAGTCCACTATACCTTCCTATATGCGGTATCTACCTGCCGTTCCAAGTAAATTTGTATGTGCCAAACTCTAAACCTTCAAATAAACATTTTGTTTTGTATGCTCGAATAGCTCATGTATCAACCAAGGCTGCCCTTATCTTCCATGTTAGGCGGGTTATTCTCAAGAGGAGTGGACTCCGCTCCTCACTCACGAGAAAATGGCTGGTCACCGGGATGCCCAGCCCCATGCTTTATGCAAACTAAATCAAAATTAATTGCAAACAAAACTCCCCCTGGGACCTGATGTATGTTGGAGGCACTCGTTGTTTCGAGCAAGCCATGGATTGATGCTTTTTGGTGGAGGGGGAGTATAAACTTTACCATTATGTTTGGGAACCGCCTATAATGTGTGTGACATGGAAGATATCGCCATCTCTTAGTTGCTATGTTGACAATGAAAGTATACCGCTCAAGATATTATTTATCTCTATTTTAAAACCGAGCTCTGGCACCTCTACAAATCCCTGCTTCCCTCTGCGAAGGGTTTGTCTATTTACTTTTATGTTGAGTCATCACCCTCTTATTAAAGAGCACTAGCTTGAGAGCACAGCTGTCATTTGCATTCATCACTGTTAATTTATATTGGGTGTGACTATGATTGAATCTCTTTTACCATGAATTACAATGTCTTGCAGGGCCGTCTCCAGAAATTTGAGGCCCTGGTACGAAATGCAAAATGGGGCCCTTCTTTTTTTAACAAATCATATAAATAAAAAAACTAATATAATTCACTTAATTATATAGCTAAAAGAGTAAATTTAGTAGTAAAAATAAAATGAAAAACAGACCTCATGTTCTACTGAAAAGCATCATCCATCGGGTCTATCCGTCTATGTATCCGCTCTCCACTGCTCTGAATTGCGATGTGATAGACTAATCCAATGAGAAATTCTTCTACTGCACATCGTCAACAACATGTCAAGTAGCTACCGGGAAAGTTATAGAAACAATTAAGCCACTGCGCCAATAAAAAATAGACTACATAAGTTAAAAAAAGATTACATAGACAAGAAAAAAAATTAAAAGGCCTAAAAACCAGTATGTGGGTAGAGCACAAATTGACAGTTGATCTGCTGGCTCGTGGTAGTGGTATACACGTGAATCACAAAATTCTAGTGATCTCTTATGTGCCTGCTTATGTGTTTGCTTCCGAAATATAATAAATATTGTTAGTACATGCGTGGATCATAAAACAGTCGTCTAAACTTACTAGATGAGGAGGCGGAGAGCTTCTCGTCCTTGCCTCTTCTAACAGGTCTGTTCAAGCAATCGACAGCTCGGATGAACGGCCTAAGGGGTTCGAAGTTCATGTCGTGGGGACTCGGAACGGATGAATGGAGGAAGCAGGTCATGCGGGTAGATCTGCAGATGAAGACGAAGATGTAGAAGAGGGCAGGCGGCGCGCAGACAAAACGTCGACGCGACGGCTGGGAGACGGACCGGCGTCTGGGCGAGGGCACGCCTTTTTCTCTCGTGTGAGTTCCGATGGCCTGGCCTGCTACTCGGTATAATGAGTAATGATAGAACGATTTGGGGGCCCTAGTTTTCCAGGGGCCCTGTGCAGGTGCACAGCTCGCACATGCTTCTCGACGGGCCTGATGTCTAGTCAGTCCTTGATCTTTAAAGGTGCTCTGCATTTATGTTTTGCGTTCTCAGAAAGGGCTAGCGAGATACCATCTTGTTATATCATATTATGATTGTTTTGATAAAGTGTTGTCATCCAAGATTTATTATTATGGCTCACTAGTTGATTATGCTATTGATATGAGTAATTGAGAGACCTAAGAATTATTGCAAATGTGGTTAGTTATGATCTTTGCTGAAAACTTGAATGCTGGATTTACATATTTGCAACAACAAGAGCAAACAGAGTTTGTAAAAGTTTTTCTTTCTCTTTCAGTTTGTCAACTGAATTGCTTGAGGACAAGCAAGGGTTTAAGCTTGGGGGAGTTGATACGTCTCCAACGTATCTACTTTTCCAAACACGTTTACCTTTTTTTGGACTCTAACTTGTATGATTTGAATGGAACTAACCCGGACTGCCGCTGTTTTCAGCAGAATTGCCATGATGTTGTTTTATGTGCAGAAAATAAAAGTTCTCGGAATGACCTGAAACTCCACGGGATGTCTTATAAAAAATAATAAAAAATCCTCGCCAAAGATGAAGACCAGGGGGCCCACACCCTGTCCACGAGGGTGGGGGGCGCGCCCCCCTCCTAGGGCGCGCCCCCTACCTCGTGGGCCCCCTGGAGACCCTCCGACGCGAACTCCAACTCTATATATTGGCTTTCAGGGAGAAAAAAATAAGAGAGAAGAAATCATCGCGTTTTACGATACGGAGCCGCCGCCAAGCCCTAAAACCTCTTGGGAGGGCTGATCTGGAGTCTGTTCGGGGCTCCGGAGAGGGGGATTCGTCGGCGTCGTCATCATCAACCATCCTCCATCACCAATTTCATGATGCTCACCGCCGTGCGTGAGTAATTCCATCGTAGGCTTGCTGGACGGTGATGGGTTGGATGAGATTTATCATGTAATCAAGTTAGTTTTGTTAGGGTTTGATCCCTAGTATCCATTATGTTCTGAGATTGATGTTGCTATGACTTTGCTATGCTTAATGCTTGTCACTAGGGCCCGAGTGCCATGATTTCAGATCTGAACCTATTATGTTTTCATGAATATATGTGAGTTCTTGATCCTATCTTGCAAGTCTATAGTCACCTATTATGTGTTATGATCCGACAACTCTGAAGTGACAATATTCGGGATACTTCTCGGTGATGACCATAGTTTGAGGAGTTCATGTATTCAATATGTGCTAATGCTTTGTTCCGGTTCTCTATTAGAAGGAGGCCTTAATATCCCTTAGTTTCCAATAGGACCCCGCTGCCACAGGAGGGTAGGACAAAAGATGTCATGCAAGTTCTTTTCCATAAGCACGTATGACTATATTCAGAATACATGCCTACATTACATTGATGAATTGGAGCTAGTTCTGTGTCACCCTATGTTATGACTGTTACATGATGAACCGCATCCGGCATAATTATCCATCACTGATCCGGTGCCTACGAGCTTTCCATATACTGGTTTACGCTTAATTACTTTTCCATTGCTGCTGTTACAATCACCACAAAACACCAAAAACATTACTTTTGCTGGCTTTACTTTTTTTACCGTTACCACCACTATCATATTACTTTGCTACTAAACACTTTGCTGCAGATATTAAGTTTCCAGGTGTGGTTGAATTGACAACTCAGCTGCTAATACTTGAGAATATTCTTTGGCTCCCCTTGTGTCGAATCAATAAATTTGGGTTGAATACTCTACTCTCAAAAGCTGTTGCGATCCCCCATACTTGTGGGTTCTCAGGTAGCCTCAAGGGCACCCCATAGCTTTTCAAGACATCGGGGCTAGCTCAGCCCCTCACACCTTCTGGACGAGCAACCGGATCCTGGGGCCGGCCGCCAGAAGACGGCATGCTCCCAACAGGTAGCTCCAGGGAGCCGACATCTAGCAGGAGGCCATGCGTCCCCTCAAAGTTTGCACCCATTTACTACGACGAGACATGGCGTGGCTACAGTGTTACCTGCCACCCCCAGATCTAGGACGAGCGTGGTTACAGTGCGGGGGTACCAAGCGGACACCTCTTGCCCTGCGCGGCACAGTTGCTACGCGACCCACGACGTGGCCTACGTCAACCAGAGCCATGCTCCCAGGACGGGTGGTCGGTACGGCCCGCAGGCGGCGGGCCCTACCAGTCCGCTAGCAACTAGAAGATGGCGAACCCCGAGCAGGTGGCCTCGAGGGCAGGCCAACTTCTAGCAGGCGGCCCTCCCTCCCCTTGGAGTCTGCGCTCCATTAAGCTGATGAGACGGAGCGTGGCTACAGTGAGCACCCGCCATACGGCGGGACTGTAGCCATGTGCCCCCGACAAAGCCTCCGTCATCAAGGGCGAGGCTACAGTAAAAAGCAGTCAGCATGGCCCGCAGGAGGCGGGCCCTACCTCTCGGCCAGATTACCATTGTACCCCTGGGGGGTAGGCCTATATAAACCCCCCAGGTTCACCCATGCAAAGGGTTGAGAACCCTAGCCAACATACACACACATAGAGAGAGAAGATAGAGCTAGCCTTGCCCTTCTTCCTCCTCTAGTCGAATAGCTCAAGGAGCACTCTTGTAGCCACTCTATTGACGATAGTCATCATGAGGAGACCCCGCAGAGCAGGACTAGGGGTGTTATCTCCATGGAGAGCCCCGAACCTGGGTGAGACTCGTAGGCATTCGAGATCTAACTCACTCCCGCTTCTAGGACCCGACGACGTACTCCTGTCCCCATCCATGATTAGCCACCCCTTAGCATATGTCGCTAGATATCCCCGACACCGAACAGAACAACCAGTCGCCAGAATGACGGGCTACAACACTTTTGTCGGCAGGACCACCACAAGCGCACCAACCGTGATCTGCACGGGCGATATGCAACGCCTAGACGCCGTGGCCACCCAGCCACAATCCTCCGGCAGCCGCCAATGCAACTGAAGTAGCTGGTCCAAACGACACCGCTATGTCCACATCAGAGAAGCGAACTGAAGCAGAACCACCGGTCGCCGGCATGAAGGGCAACAAGACCTCTGTCGGCAGGACCACCAAAAGCGCACCAATCGTGAGCTGCATGGGCGATACGACACGCCTAGATGCCGTGGCCACCCAGCCATAATCCGCATGGGGGCCGCGAAAGCAGCTGAAGTAGCCGGTCCAAGCGACACCAGCCTAGGGGGAGCGTGGTTGGGAGGCCTCCTGCCTTGGCTCCACCTCCACTGGACGAGCAACAACCACCCAAGAGCAGCAATTGGCACAAGTGCTTCAACCGGCCCAAGGAGTGCATCTCACCTAAGAGAGTGTGGTGGAGAGGCCTCCTGCCGGTAAATCCTATTTAGCGCCCGTAGCACCGGTTTCTTCGTTATTTGTAGACAGCGCACACCCCCTCCTTTCATTTGTTTCCAAATGGGCCGGCCCATCTAACGCAACACGAGAGGGAAGCTGCCTCCCTGGTTTTGGTAAGCTCCCACAAGCTTCCTGCACCGCTTTTGGGAAGTTTCTAGAAGCTTTCGTCTGATTTTTTTCATTTTTGTTTTTTTGGACCGGGTTTTATTCGGTTTTCCCTTTTCTTTTCTTTATTTTTTCAGTATTTCCAAATGTGTGAACTATTTTCAAATTCAAAAATATTTTGCAAATTCATGAACTATACTCAAATTTGTGAACCTTTTTCCAAAAATCCATGAACGGATTTTCAAAGTTACCAACTTTTTTCAATTTTTGTGTTTTTTAAAAATTTGTGAACTTTATTTTCATTTTTGCAAACTTTTTTCAAATTATGAACCTTTCCAAGTCTTCAACTTTTTCTAAATTCATGAAAACTTTCAAATGCACGATTTTTTTCAAATCCATTAAATTTTTACAAACCCACAAATATAATTTTTGAAGTGTTTGAACTTCTTCAACCTTTTCAACAATTTTCAAATCCCACAAACTTTTTCCTAATTCATGATCCTTTTTCAAATCCGCCATCTTTTTTTGAACCTGTTAATTTATTGGAATTCCTTTTTATTTTTATTTTTTTGTTTTTCTACAAAAGTCAATGGTCAATCAATTAACGATCGAAGGTGGACTTGTCAAACACAACCGTTGAACTGCTAATCGAGTGACCAGGGAATCGGGAGAACCGACCGACTAGGAAACCGAGCGCTCGCCTCGTTGTTGGGCTGGCCCATAGAGCGGGGGTGCGTGAGCGCTGGCTACCGCAAGAGGTCCCCTTCCTGCCTCGGCTCCACCTCCACCCGACGCATAAGGCTCGGCCCAACCAGCTGAGAGTCTCTCATGTATCTTAAAATATTGTCGCGACCAATTTTCCGGGCTTTAATTTCCAGAAAATGGCCGTTGTGCTCACCAGCCCCAGGATTACTGTTAGCTGATGAGACACCAACTTGATACAGAAATTCCAAGCAAGAGTACAAAATATGCAGTACAAGACCATTGTGGCCTATGAGTACAACAAATGGTTTCTAGTGGTTGAGGGCGGAAGCGGTTTGTGGATCACCACGACTATGGGACTCCATTTCCCACGGGAACAGCTGATCAGGATAACTCCTATCTTCGCGAGGCTGCTATCACCGTTGCTTAGGTTGCGAGGCTGTCGTCCTAACGCTCCTCTCCAAGCAATCAATCTGGCCAAGACAATAGCCAGGGACGAGCCAGTGATTACTTTGAATGTACTCGCAAACATTAAGAACACAGGTATATTATAGCCACAGATAAACATGTTTCAAAATATTCTGTGATTACTCTGAACATTATGGAATAAGGTTCATGATGTATGCGAGTAAATATATAAGGAATGCACGGGCAATCAAACAAGTAAATGAAATAATAAAATGTGCCACAGTCGGGCGTCTGGGCGACACCACATAAAGGGCTTTAAAAGAAATGCCACAGTCGGGCGTCTGAGCGACACCACATAAAGGGCTTTAAAAGAAATGCCACAGTCGGGCGTCTGAGCGACACCACATAAAGGGCTTTAAAAGAAATGCCACTGTCGGGTGTCTGAGCGACACCACATAAAGGGCTTTAAAAGAAATGCCACAGTCGGGCGTCTGAGCGACACCACATAAGGGACTTTAAAAGAAATAATCATAGTGAATATCTCAGAGGTAGAACCATCCCGGGGATAATCGACAATAATAATAATAATAACACGGGTTAGCCAATAATGATAATAATTCATGAATATCACAAGTCACAGGTAGTAATTCCAGTTCCTGTTAGACAATTTCACCTTCGAAGATCGACTCTAAGACCGACACTTGACCCATCCCAGACTGTAATCCTTAACCATGGACACGGCTATTCGAATAGGTTTAATCTATGCAGAGGGTGTACTCTTTACCCACGAGTAACGGATTCCTTTAGTCCATCGGGACTAATTCCGTCTACGGCCTTTTAGTTGAAAACACGCCTAACTTGCACACACCAGCTTAACTCATCGGTGTCTGGAATCACCCATGACACTTGTTAAGCAAAACTCTAAGTGGGGAGGCTACAACCTCGCATAGCATGGGATCAAATTTATATCGCGCGCTCTAAGGGGTGGACTCCCCTCTCGGTCCCAACCGGAAAACACCCATGCCCCCTCTGCGATCGACTCAGGAGGTTTATAAGTTCCTGCATGACATGTATATCAAATATATTCCAACTGAAGAAATCACCACTCAATGTACCTTACCATGCCATACCGGACATAACCGTCCCTTCAGGGACCGGCGACAAGCTCACGCCTACCCAAGGCCGAGGCTTTCCCGGATTCCTTTCCGGCATGCATGCAAGGCACATGAGGATGATTACCATCACAATCATTTTCATTTCCAACAGCAAGGAAATCACTAATATGCTTCCATGCAAATGATCTTGTCACATGAAATAACAAGTCATCTGAAATAAGGTGGTGTTATGAACGTGTCAAATAACACACCAAAAACATTATGCCAGGGTTCAGAATGCTTGCCTTTAAGTTGTGGAGGGGTGAGGTGCTCTCCAAAACTTTTGAAAGTTTCTTCTCTCTCTCCAAAAATCCTATTTTAAAAATATATTTGAATTAACACACATTTCAAAAACAGTATTAAAAAGTTGTTTGGAAAATTTTGAAATAAATCTTAAAATAAACCAGACCAAATTTGCAGAAGGTAGGAAAAAGAACCAACTCATTTGGAGTTGTATTTAAAATGTTATAGGCAGTCAAAGTTCTGGTCAAATATGTGTTTAAAAAAAATAAAACAGAAAAGAAAACATTTCAGGGGGAAAATACGCTTTCGGTCAGAGGAGGCGTACTTGAGGTTTTACGCCTCCACTTAACCCACGTGGACCGGCGCTGGGTCTCTGACGGTGGGCCCGCCTGGCCCACTGGTCAGGTTTGACCAGTCGCCCGCGTTGTCTCCCTCCTCTGCCCGAGAGGAGCGGGACTCCGGCGATCATCGCCGGCGAGCGGTGGCTCCGTTAGGAAAGCTGATACCACCAGCTGATTCAGGGGGCCGAGGTGGTCACTCCGGTGGTCGTTTTGTTCTCCGGGGTAGTCGGAGCTGTCGACGGCGAGCTCCGCGGTGGACGGTGGTCGTTGGAAAAAGTGAAAACTTGCCCGCGGCGAGTCTCGATCAAGATTGAGTAGTGGAACGGGCTCACGGGAGGATGTGGGGGTTCCTGGTGGCGAGAGTGGAGACGGGGAGACCCTGGTAGCGCCGGAATGGTCGGGGAAATGGTGGCGGATGGAGCTGCCAGAGAGGAAGAAGACGACTCCCTTCCTTCGATTGACGGCCAAAGGGGCAAGAGTGAAGTGGTGTGAGACTGCCTGCGCACGGGTTTGAGCTCGGGGCCTCTTTTATAGCACAATCGAGTCGGTTTGCGGCGGCCGTGGATAAGCTCTCCGGCGAACCGCCTCTCTGTAGCTAGGGCGACGTGGCGGCGACAAGGGCTAGCAGACACGCTTGCGGATGAGTTCGCACTGCTCCAGGGGCCAGGTGGCGAGCCGGGGTGGCTCGGGCGGCGCCGACATGAGCAGGGTTTGTCGGGCGGCCGTGGCGTGCCGCCAAAGGGACTCTGGTGGCGGCGCTGTTGGCTGCCAGGGCGGCTTGGCGCGTTGCTGCGAGGAGGGTAGCGCGTGGCGTGGCGCTGCAGAACGGGCCAAAACCCAGGGGCCAGCGTGTCGGCTCGGGCGCGGCATCGTGCAATACGCGCGCTCTGGGCGCGTCCAGTGCACGCACGGGAGATGTTCGACACAATGCCGCGGCATGCTACAGGTCACAGGTGAGGTTGGGGTTTAGCAGATCGAGGTTAGGGGCAACTGGGAGTCTAGTGGACATGCTACTTAGATCAGAGGTGCAAGATCATAGTGCAATGACAAGAATCATGCCAAAACAGATCATGCCCATAAGGTGTTTGACAAAATTCCAAGGGCACTTAGGCAAGTCTTGGAGTGGTCAAAAACTCCAGATCAGTGTCTCCTTAGATGCAAGAGAGAGTGGTGAGGTTAGTTTGGCAAAAGGAGAAACTTGTTAGTGCAAGTTTTGCAGAATTTCAATTCTGGACAGGAAATAAATGGCATCATTTCATGAACCAAAAATGATCCCAAGGGTGCATGCTCCTGGACTTAAGGATTTAACATGGAGGACTACAAGTAGGAGAAAGAATCAAGGGCTAAATAGTAAGCAAAAATATGGTTGTTGTACAAACCATCAAGTTAGTCCAGAATGAAAATGAGGTTGATTCACTCAAAATTTGCAAATAGCATCATTGGGTTTTCACATAAAGTTGAATCATATGCTGCTACTAACATCCCAAAATTTTGGTGGAGGCTAGAAAGGAATATTTAAATGGGTTGTAGTGCAAAAATGCCCACTGGACGAGAGAAGAAATTTAGGTGTAGAGCTCAATTTATTTCAAGAATAAAAGATATTTTTGCATAAAAGTGATTTAATAACATCACATGACATCTCCAAATTTTGGTGGGATTTATGAGATAATTTATCACATGGTTGTAGTTCAAAATATGGCCATATAGACAAGGGAAAACATTTTTCAAGAAAATAAAGACCAAAGCAATTTAATTATGTGATAGGTCCTGCTAAAAGAAAAGTTTTTCTTGAGAGGTTTAAACAAGTTCAATCACATGTTTGAAAAGTTTTCACTTTGGGGGAAAACTCCATAATAACCAAGTTCAAAATCAAAAGGGAGCTCAGAAAATAAAAGTTTTAATTCCTGGCAAAATTTTAATTAATAAAACATGGTCAAAAAATTTTTGGGTGTCACAACACTACCCCCCTTAAGAAAAATCTCGTCCTCGAGATTGGCTAAGGGTTGCTTTGAAAAACAAATTCTCTCGGGGATCTTTCGTGAGGGGAGAACGGTTACCAATAAAGGGGCATAAGTCACAACAAAACTATTCATATTAGTAGAAACCAAATAACTTGCAAGCTCAGGTTACCACGCATAAGTCACAATACATAATTAAATGTAACAATGAACACAGCAGCGATGCTTAAAATGGAAACGGTAACTGGACGGGGTCCTGCGAGAACGTTTCTGGTACTGAGACACATTCCTCCTCTATCGGGGAAAGGGGATTGACCAGTCGATGAATGCGCCTCTCTTGGTCGGGCCTCAGTGATCTGCCGATGGCGATCTGAGGATTTAAATCCGCGAGACACTGGAGATAACCCATCACACGTTGGGTGAAGCGTTCTTGAGGGATGACATACTGGACCAGGTTGGCTAGGACTGGGTCTTTCTCAATTTGTCCTCCGGGAAAAGATGTTACTCCACCAGGCGCTGCACGGCCCGGGAAGTAATAATACCCTCGTTCGCTGGCATAGGGCACTGCGATTCGAAGGCGAGCAAGCGCTTCGTATGCAGCAGCTTCTATGGCCATATGTGGGGTTGGCATAGATTTCCCCCCAAAGGAGACCTCTATTGGGTCTTGGTTTGAGTTTACGGGAGGGATGTGGACTGCTGCCCAATATCTCGAGGTGGAAGGGGTGATTCTCGATTTGAACAGCTCGTACTGGGGTGGCTGGGTAGCGCCCATGGTACTGCAGGTAAAATCCCACAATATCTTGACAAAACTACCCGGGGTTGCATCTGGGGTTCTCAGGTAAATGCTGGGTGTCGGCATGGCAATAAATGGTTGCGAGTATGGTGCACAAGATGAGAATTGCTTTGGCAAGGTCACGCGGTTACAAGTGAGAATACTCCGGGACTCGATATTACTCGGGTGACTTAGTCTACCTCGTTTACATCCAAGCGGGCGTGCCTGGTGGATGTTGAGGCTTCTCCGTGGGTCTCACCGTTGGAATTAGCTGGAGTGGGTTGAGGAGCTGCAGGCTCGGGGTGGCGATCTCGGGGATTGCTGGCCACAACTCCGTTGGAGTGTGTTCCCAATATGTGACGTAGCACTTCTGGGGTTATCACAACGCCTTGGCCGATGGCTGGGGCAGCTCTCAGGGACTCGATTGGTTGTCCAAACAACACGATTGGGTTGTCGGTGTTGGGATCGTCCTCTTCTCTCGTTGGGGCTCGACGAACCAGCTCTCCACGAGCTGCGATAAGATCAATAGTGACCTGATCGTACAGTTCCTCTAGTGCATTTACATAGCGCACTAGGTGCAACAATGCAGGATCTGTTTCGTGATCTCCGTTGGCAACTTGGGGTGGTCTTACGTACCCTTTACGTTTGGGGTAGTAGTGGAACGAGCGACAGTCAACTCCGGGCGACAAGTGCCGGAGATGAACTATAGCTTCTCGAGCGGCTAGTTGGATGGCTTGGGGCTCAAAGGAAGTCGTTCTTCCTGTGAAACTGTAGGGGCGTTCGGGTGCTAGACCCCTACCATAAATGTGCACGGTGGCCCAAAATTGACGGCTCTCACCGCTCATGGACCCTTGGTACACAACATATTCTGGGGGCTCTTCTAACGCATAGGCACAACGGGTGAGGTTTGCGAGTATGGTCACAAAGCCTCCAAGGTTGGTTGTTGTGGTCTCATTGTGCACGACTGGACCAGGCATTGTGGCTCGGTTTAGGATAGCGGCTGTGCTGTGCTGGTTTGGGGCTAGCGTGCCCTTTTTATAGGAAAGAGGGGACGGAGTCTTCCTTCGCACGCTTGCGAGAAAGACTATTCAGGATTCGGTCACTGGCGCATGTTTGACGGCTAGGTTGGGCACCGACTGCCAAAAGGTGTCGGGTCACTTGGGGCTATCTTGCAGGAGAAGCTTGGCTGGGGTTTTGGTTATGGCTTGGTGGGTTGGTTTACCTAAGATTTTTGACCTGGCTAGGATAGGATTAGACAATGGTCAGCCTGGCTCTGATACCAAGTCTGTCGCGACCAGTTTTCCGGGCATTAATTTCCAGAAAATGGCCGTTGTGCTCACCAGCCCCAGGATTACTATTAGCTGATGAGACACCAACTTGATACAGAAATTCCAAGCAAGAGTACAAAATATGCAGTACAAGACCATTGTGGCCTATGAGTACAACAAATGGTTTCTAGTGGTTGAGGGCGGAAGCGGTTTGTGGATCACCACGACTATGGGACTCCATTTCCCACGGGAGCAGCTGACCAGGATAACTCCTACCTTCGCGAGGCTGCTATCACCGTTGCTTAGATTGCGAGGCTGTCGTCGCAACGCTCCTCTCCAAGCAATCAATCTGGCCAAGACAATAGCCAGGGACGAGCCAGTAAGTACTTTGAATGTACTCGCAAACATTAAGAACACAGGTATATTATAGCCACAGATAAACATGTTTCAAAATATTCTGTGATTACTCTGAACATTATGGAATAAGGTTCATGATGTATGCGAGTAAATATATAAGGAATGCACGGGCAATCAAACAAGTAAATGAAATAATAAAATGTGCCACAGTCGGGCGTCTGGGCGACACCACATAAAGGGCTTTAAAAGAAATGCCACAGTCGGGCGTCTGAGCGACACCACATAAAGGGCTTTAAAAGAAATGCCACAGCCGGGCGTCTGAGCGACACCACATAAAGGGCTTTAAAAGAAATGCCACAGTCGGGCGTTTGAGCGACACCACATAAAGGGCTTTAAAAGAAATGCCACAGTCGGGCGTCTGAGCGACACCACATAAAGGGCTTTAAAAGAAATAATCATAGTGAATATCTTAGAGGTAGAACCATCCCGGGGATAATCGACAATAATAATAATAATAACACGGGTTAGCCAATAATGATAATAATTCATGAATATCACAAGTCACAGGTAGTAATTCCAGTTCCTGTTAGACAATTTCACCTTCGAAGATCGACTCTAAGACCGACACTTGACCCATCCCAGACTGTAATCCTTAACCATGGACACGGCTATTCGAATAGGTTTAATCTATGCAGAGGGTGTACTCTTTACCCACGAGTAACGGATTCCTTTAGTCCATCGGGACTAATTCTGTCTACGGCCTTTTAGTTGAAAACACGCCTAACTTGCACACACCAGCTTAACTCATCGGTGTCTGGAATCACCCACGACACTTGTTAAGCAAAACTCTAAGTGGGGAGGCTACAACCTCGGGTAGCATGGGATCAAATTTATATCGCGCGCTCTAAGGGGTGGCCTCCCCTCTTGGTCCCAACCGGAAAACACCCATGCCCCCTGACCAGGTAGCATGCCTGCCGGCTACAACCGATATCTTCCACCTTGGCCTCTCTGTATGGTGTGTGCTGGAAAGGGGTTGACGACTTACTGAACCGTACCCTACCTGCGGCAGGGACGAGTGGTAGTACGAGGCAAGTATGGGGGTTATTGGAACAAGACTCGATCTGCGGTCGACTCAGGAGGTTTATAAGTTCCTGCATGACATGTATATCAAATATATTCCAACTGAAGAAATCACCACTCAATGTACCTTACCATGCCATACCGGACATAACCGTCCCTTCGGGGACCAGCGACAAGCTCACGCCTACCCAAGGCAGAGGCTTTCCCGGATTACTTTCCGGCATGCATGCAAGGCACATGAGGATGATTACCATCACAATCATTTTCATTTCCAACAGCAAGGAAATCACTAATATGCTTCCATGCAAATGATCTTGTCACATGAAATAACAAATCATCTGAAATAAGGTGGTGTTATGAACGTGTCAAATAACACACCAAAAACATTATGCCAGGGTTCAGAATGCTTGCCTTTAAGTTGTGGAGGGGTGAGGTGCTCTCCAAAACTTTTGAAAGTTTCTTCTCTCTCTCCAAAAATCCTATTTTTAAAATATATTTGAATTAACACACATTTCAAAAACAGTATAAAAAAGTTGTTTGGAAATTTTTGAAATAAATCTTAAAATAAACTAGACCAAATTTGAAGAAGGTAGGAAAAAGAACCAACTCATTTGGAGTTGTATTTAAAAAGTTATAGGCAGTCAAAGTTCTGGTCAAATCTGTGTTTAAAAAAAATAAAACAGAAAAGAAAACGTTTCAGGGGAAAAATACGCTTTCGGTCAGAGGAGGCGTACTTGAGGTTTTACGCCTCCACTTAACCCACGTGGACCGGCGCTGGGTCTCTGACGGTGGGCCCGCCTGGCCCACTGGTCAGGTTTGACCAGTCGCCCGCGTTTTCTCCCTCCTCTGCCCGAGAGGAGCGGGACTCCGGCGATCGTCGCCGGCGAGCGGTGGCTCCGTTAGGAAAGCTGAGACCACCAGCGGATTCAGGGGGCCGAGGTGGTCACTCCGGTGGTCGTTTTGTTCTCTGGGGTAGACGGAGCTGTCGACGGCGAGCTCCGCGGCGGACGGTGGTCGTCGGAAAAAGTGAAAACTTGCCCGCGGCGAGTCTCGATCAAGATTGAGTAGTGGAACGGGCTCACGGGAGGATGTGGGGGTTCCTGGTGGAGAGAGTGGAGAGGGGGAGACCCTGGTAGCGCCGGAATGGTCGGGGAAATGGTGGCGGATGGAGCTGCCGGAGAGGAAGAAGACGACTCCCTTCCTTCGATTGACGGCCAAAGGGGCAAGAGTGAAGTGGTGTGAGACTGCCTGCGCACGGGTTTGAGCTCGGGGCCTCTTTTATAGCACAATCGAGTCGGTTTGCGGCGGCCGTGGATAAGCTCTCCGGCGAACCGCCTCTCTGTAGCTAGGGCGACGTGGCGGCGACAAGGGCTAGCAGACACGCTTGCGGATGAGTTCGCACTGCTCCAGGGGCCAGGTGGCGAGCCGGGGTGGCTCGGGCGGCGCCGACATGAGCAGGGTTTGTCGGGCGGCCGTGGCGTGCCGCCAAAGGGACTCTGGTGGCGGCGCTGTTGGCTGCCAGGGCGGCTTGGCGCGTTGCTGCGAGGAGGGTAGCGCGTGGCGTGGCGCTGCAGAACGGGCCAAAACCCAGGGGCCAGCGTGTCGGCTCGGGCGCGGCATCGTGCAATACGCGCGCTCTGGGCGCGTCCAGTGCACGCACGGGAGATGTTCGACACAATGCCGCGGCATGCTACAGGTCACAGGTGAGGTTGGGGTTTAGCAGATCGAGGTTAGGGGCAACTGGGAGTCTAGTGGACATGCTACTTAGATCAGAGGTGCAAGATCATAGTGCAATGACAAGAATCATGCCAAAACAGATCATGCCCATAAGGTGTTTGACAAAATTCCAAGGGCACTTAGGCAAGTCTTGGAGTGGTCAAAAACTCCAGATCAGTGTCTCCTTAGATGCAAGAGAGACTGGTGAGGTTAGTTTGGCAAAAGGAGAAACTTGTTAGTGCAAGTTTTGCAGAATTTCAATTCTGGACAGGAAATAAATGGCATCATTTCATGAACCAAAAATGATCCCAAGGGTGCATGCTCCTGGACTTGAGGATTTAACATGGAGGACTACAAGTAGGAGAAAGAATCAAGGGCTAAAGAGCAAGCAAAAATATGGTTGTTGTACAAACCATCAAGTTAGTCCAGAATGAAAATGAGGTTGATTCACTCAAAATTTGCAAATAACATCACTGGGTTTTCACATAAAGTTGAATCATATGCTGCTACTAACATCCCAAAATTTTGGTGGAGGCTAGAAAGGAATATTTAAATGGGTTGTAGTGCAAAAATGCCCACTGGACCAGAGAAGAAATTTAGGTGTAGAGCTCAATTTATTTCAAGAATAAAAGATATTTTTGCATAAAAGTGATTTAATAACATCACATGACATCTCCAAATTTTGGTGGGATTTATGAGATAATTTATCACATGGTTGTAGTTCAAAATATGGCCATATAGACAAGGGAAAACATTTTTCAAGAAAATAAAGACCAAAGCAATTTAATTATGTGATAGGTCCTGCTAAAAGAAAAGTTTTTCTTGAGAGGTTTAAACAAGTTCAATCACATGTTTGAAAAGTTTTCACTTTGGGGAAAAACTCCATAATAACCAAGTTCAAAATCAAAAGGGAGCTCAGAAAATAAAAGTTTTAATTCCTGGCAAAATTTTAATTAATAAAACATGGTCAAAAAAATTTTGGGTGTCACAACACTACCCCCCTTAAGAAAAATCTCGTCCTCGAGATTGGCTAAGGGTTGCTTTGAAAAACAAATTCTCTCGGGGATCTTTCGTGAGGGGAGAACGGTTACCAATAAAGGGGCATAAGTCACAACAAAACTATTCATATTAGTAGAAACCAAATAACTTGCAAGCTCAGGTTACCACGCATAAGTCACAATACATAATTAAATGTAACAATGAACACAGCAGCGATGCTTAAAATGGAAACGGTAACTGGACGGGGTCCTGCGAGAACGTTTCTGGTACTAAGACACATTCCTCCTCTATCGGGGAAAGGGGATTGACCAGTCGATGAATGCGCCTCTCTTTGCCGGGCCTCAGTGATCTGCCGATGGCGATCTGAGGATTTAAATCCGTGAGACTCTGGAGATAACCCATCACACGTTGGGTGAAGCGTTCTTGAGCGATGACATACTGGACCAGGTTGGCTAGGACTGGGTCTTTCTCAATTTGTCCTCCGGGAAAAGATGTTACTCCACCAGGTGCTGCACGGCCCGGGAAGTAATAATACCCTCGTTCGCTGGCATAGGGCACTGCGATTCGAAGGCGAGCAAGCGCTTCGTATGCAGCAGCTTCTATGGCCATATGTGGGGTTAGCATAGATTTCCCCACAAAGGAGACCTCTGTTGGGTCTTGGTTTGAGTTTACGGGAGGGATGTGGACTGCTGCCCAATATCTCGAGGTGGAAGGGGTGATTCTCGATTTGAACAGCTCGTACTGGGGTGGCTGGGTAGCGCCCATGGTACTGCAGGTAAAATCCCACAATATCTTGACAAAACTACCCGGGGTTGCATCTGGGGTTCTCAGGTAAATGCTGGGTGTCGGCATGGCAAGAAATGGTTGCGAGTATGGTGCAAAAGATGAGAAGTGCTTTTGGCAAGGTCACGCGGTTACAAGTGAGAATACTCCGGGACTCGATATTACTCGGGTGACTTAGTCTACCTCGTTTACATCCAAGCGGGCGTGCCTGGTGGATGTTGAGGCTTCTCCGCGGGTCTCACCGTTGGAATTAGCTGGAGTGGGTTGAGGAGCTGCAGGCTCGGGGTGGCGATCTCGGGATTGCTGGCCACAACTCCGTTGGAGTGTGTTCCCAATATGTGACGTAGCACTTCTGGGGTTATCGCAACGCCTTGGCTGATGGCTGGGGCAGCTCTCAGGGACTCGATCGGCTGTCCAAACAGCACGATTGGGTTGTCGGCGTTGGGCTCGTCCTCTTCTCTCGCCGGGGCTCGACGAACCAGCTCTCCACGAGCTGCGATAAGATCAATAGTGACCTGATCGCACAGTTCCTCTAGTGCATTTACATAGCACACTAGGTGCAACAATGCAGGATCTGTTTCGTGATCTCCGTTGGCAACTTGGGGTGGTCTTCCGTACCCTTCACGTCTGGGGTAGTAGTGGAACGAGCGACAGTCAACTCCGGGCGACAAGTGCCGGAGATGAACTATAGCTTCTCGAGCGGCTAGTTGGATGGCTTGGGGCTCAAAGGAAGTCGTTCTTCCTGTGAACCTGTAGGGGCGTTCGGGTGCTAGACCCCTACCATAAATGTGTACGGTGGCCCAAAATTGACGGCTCTCACCGCTCATGGACCCTTGGTACACAACATATTCTGGGGGCTCTTCTAACGCATAGGCACGACGGGTGAGGTTTGCGAGTATGGTCACAAAGCCTCCAAGGTTGGTTGTTGTGGTCTCATTGTGCACGACTGGACCAGGCATTGTGGCTCGGTTTAGGATAGCGGCTGTACTATGCTGGTTTGGGGCTAGCGTGCCCTTTTTATAGGAAAGAGGGGACGGAGTCTTCCTTCGCACGCTTGCGAGAAAGACTATTCTGGATTCTGTCACTGGCGCATGTTTGACGGCTAGGTTGGGCACCGACTGCCAAAAGGTGTCGGGTCACTGTGGGGCTATCTTGCAGGAGAAGCTTGGCCGGGGTTTTGGTTATGGCTTGGTGGGTTGGTTTACCTAAGATTTTTGACCTGGCTAGGATAGGATTAGACAATGGTCATCCTGGCTCTGATACCAAGTCTGTCGCGACCGGTTTTCCGGGCATTAATTTCCAGAAAATGGCCGTTGTGCTCACCAGCCCCAGGATTACTGTTAGCTGATGAGACACCAACTTGATACAGAAATTCCAAGCAAGAGTACAAAATATGCAGTACAAGACCATTGTGGCCTATAAGTACAACAAATGGTTTCTAGTGATTGAGGGCGGAAGCGGTTTGTGGATCACCACGACTATGGGACTCCATTTCCCACGGGAACAGCTGACCAGGATAACTCCTATCTTCACGAGGCTGCTATCACCGTTGCTTAGGTTGCGAGGCTGTCGTCGCAACGCTCCTCTCCAAGCAATCAATCTGGCCAAGACAATAGCCAGGGACGAGCCAGTGAGTACTTTGAATGTACTCGCAAACATTAAGAACACAGGTATATTATAGCCACAGATAAACATGTTTCAAAATATTCTGTGATTACTCTGAACATTATGGAATAAGGTTCATGATGTATGCGAGTAAATATATAAGGAATGCACGGGCAATCAAACAAGTAAGTGAAATAATAAAATGTGCCACAGTCGGGCGACTGGGCAACACCACATAAAGGGCTTTAAAAGAAATGCCACAGTCGGGCGTCTGAGCGACACCATATAAAGGGCTTTAAAAGAAATGCCATAGTCGGGCGTCTGAGCGACACCACATAAAGGGCTTTAAAAGAAATGCCACAGTCGGGCGTCTGAGCGACACCACATAAAGGGCTTTAAAAGAAATAATCATAGTGAATATCTCAGAGGTAGAACCATCCCGGGGATAATCGACAATAATAATAATAATAACACGGGTTAGCCAATAATGATAATAATTCATGAATATCACAAGTCACAGGTAGTAATTCCAGTTCCTGTTAGACAATTTCACCTTCGAAGATTGACTCTAAGACCGACACTTGACCCATCCCAGACTGTAATCCTTAACCATGGACACGGCTATTCGAATAGGTTTAATCTCTGCAGAGGGTGTACTCTTTACCCACGAGTAACGGATTCCTTTAGTCCATCGGGACTAATTCCGTCTATGGCCTTTTAGTTGAAAACACGCCTAACTTGCACACACCAGCTTAACTCATCGGTGTCTGGAATCACCCACGACACTTGTTAAGCAAAACTCTAAGTGGGGAGGCTACAACCTCGCGTAGCATGGGATCAAATTTATATCGCGCGCTCTAAGGGGTGGCCTCCCCTCTCGGTCCCAACCGGAAAACACCCATGCCCCCTGACCAGGTAGCATGCCTACCGGCTACAACCGATATCTTCCACCATGGCCTCTCTGTACGGTGTGTGCTGGAAAGGGGTTGACGACTTACTGAACCGTACCATACCTGCGGCAGGGACGAGTGGTAGTACGAGGCAAGTATGGGGGTTACTGGAACAAGACTCATTCTGCGGTCGACTCAGGAGGTTTATAAGTTCCTGCATGACATGTATATCAAATATATTCCAACTGAAGAAATCACCACTCAATGTACCTTACCATGCCATACCGGACATAACCGTCCCTTCGGGGACCAGCGACAAGCTCACGCCTACCCAAGGCCGAGGCTTTCCCGGATTCCTTTCCGGCATGCATGCAAGGCACATGAGGATGATTACCATCACAATCATTTTCATTTCCAACAGCAAGGAAATCACTAATATGCTTCCATGCAAATGATCTTGTCAGATGAAATAACAAGTCATCTGAAATAAGGTGGTGTTATGAACGTGTCAAATAACACACCAAAAACATTATGCCAGGGTTCAGAATGCTTGCCTTTAAGTTGTGGAGGGGTGAGGTGCTCTCCAAAACTTTTGAAAGTTTCTTCTCTCTCTCCAAAAATCCTATTTTTAAAATATATTTGAATTAACACACATTTCAAAAACAGTATAAAAAAGTTGTTTGGAAAATTTTGAAATAAATCTTAAAATAAACTAGACCAAATTTGAAGAAGGTAGGAAAAAGAACCAACTCATTTGGAGTTGTATTTAAAAAGTTATAGGCAGTCAAAGTTCTGGTCAAATCTGTGTTTAAAAAAAATAAAATAGAAAAGAAAACGTTTCGGGGGAAAATACGCTTTCGGTCAGAGGAGGCGTACTTGAGGTTTTACGCCTCCACTTAACCCACGTGGACCGGCGTGGGTCTCTGACGGTGGGCCCGCCTGGCCCACTGGTCAGGTTTGACCAGTCGCCCGCGTTGTCTCCCTCCTCTGCCCGAGAGGAGCGGGACTCCGGCGATCGTCGCCGGCGAGCGGTGGCTCCGTTAGGAAAGCTGAGACCACCAGCGGATTCAGGAGGCCGAGGTGGTCACTCCGGTGGTCGTTTTGTTCTCTGGGGTAGACGGAGCTGTCGACGGCGAGCTCCGCGGCGGACGGTGGTCGTCGGAAAAAGTGAAAACTTGCCCGCGGCGAGTCTCGATCAAGATTGAGTAGTGGAACGGGCTCACGGGAGGATGTGGGGGTTCCTGGTGGAGAGAGTGGAGAGGGGGAGACCCTGGTAGCGCCGGAATGGTCGGGGAAATGGTGGCGGATGGAGCTGCCGGAGAGGAAGAAGACGACTCCCTTCCTTCGATTGACGGCCAAAGGGGCAAGAGTGAAGTGGTGTGAGACTGCCTGCGCACGGGTTTGAGCTCGGGGCCTCTTTTATAGCACAATCGAGTCGGTTTGCGGCGTCCGTGGATAAGCTCTCCGGCGAACCGCCTCTCTGTAGCTAGGGCGACGTGGCGGCGACAAGGGCTAGCAGACACGCTTGCGGATGAGTTCGCACTGCTCCAGGGGCCAGGTGGCGAGCCGGGGTGGCTCGGGCGGCGCCGACATGAGCAGGGTTTGTCGGGCGGCCGTGGTGTGCCGCCAAAGGGACTCTGGTGGCGGCGCTGTTGGCTGCCAGGGCGGCTTGGCGCGTTGCTGCGAGGAGGGTAGCGTGTGGCGTGGCGCTGCAGAACGGGCCAAAACCCAGGGGCCAGCGTGTCGGCTCGGGCGCGGCATCGTGCAATACGCGCGCTCTGGGCGCGTCCAGTGCACGCACGGGAGATGTTCGACACAATGCCGCGGCATGCTACAGGTCACAGGTGAGGTTGGGGTTTAGCAGATCGAGGTTAGGGGCAACTGGGAGTCTAGTGGACATGCTACTTAGATCAGAGGTGCAAGATCATAGTGCAATGACAAGAATCATGCCAAAACAGATCATGCCCATAAGGTGTTTGACAAAATGCCAAGGGCACTTAGGCAAGTCTTGGAGTGGTCAAAAACTCCAGATCAGTGTCTCCTTAGATGCAAGAGAGAGTGGTGAGGTTAGTTTGGCAAAAGGAGAAACTTGTTAGTGCAAGTTTTGCAGAATTTCAATTCTGGACAGGAAATAAATGGCATCATTTCATGAACCAAAAATGATCCCAAGGGTGCATGCTCCTGGACTTAAGGATTTAACATGGAGGACTACAAGTAGGAGAAAGAATCAAGGGCTAAATAGTAAGCAAAAATATGGTTGTTGTACAAACCATCAAGTTAGTCCAGAATGAAAATGAGGTTGATTCACTCAAAATTTGCAAATAGCATCATTGGGTTTTCACATAAAGTTGAATCATATGCTGCTACTAACATCCCAAAATTTTGGTGGAGGCTAGAAAGGAATATTTAAATGGGTTGTAGTGCAAAAATGCCCACTGGACCAGAGAAGAAATTTAGGTGTAGAGCCCAATTTATTTCAAGAATAAAAGATATTTTTGCATAAAAGTGATTTAATAACATCACATGACATCTCCAAATTTTGGTGGGATTTATGAAATAATTTATCACATGGTTGTAGTTCAAAATATGGCCATATAGACAAGGGAAAACATTTTTCAAGAAAATAAAGACCAAAGCAATTTAATTATGTGATAGGTCCTGCTAAAAGAAAAGTTTTTCTTGAGAGGTTTAAACAAGTTCAATCACATGTTTGAAAAGTTTTCACTTTGGGGGAAAACTCCATAATAACCAAGTTCAAAATCAAAAGGGAGCTCAGAAAATAAAAGTTTTATTTCCTGGCAAAATTTTAATTAATAAAACATGGTCAAAAAAATTTTGGGTGTCACAAATATTTTATTGTGTATCACCATGTATCCAAAAAGTCACTTTGAGACGAGCTCCGGTGAACCCTATAATTTGAATAATGTCAAAATGCTATTTTGAAATTTCATTTAAAAAAATCAATATGTTTATATGTATGTAATTACACATGTGCAAATTGTGATGCTACATGTTAGATAATAACGAGAAATAAACAAGACAAAGAGACATGGATTTTTACGTGGAAACCCTAGCGGGAGAAAACCACAGACGCACGAAGGCGCAATCACTATGAGGAGGAGTATTACAAGCACGAGACGACAGGCCGTCTGAGGTGCGACTACATGGGGTATATATGAGGGGCAACACATAGGAGTCCTTGTAGGACAAGTAAACGAGTTGTACTCGTACGCGTCGGTACCAATGCAAAAGGCCCACACCGTATGTACTATGTCTAGTCTAATACGGTACTAGAATTTGGATCACAATTTAACAATCTCCACCTTGAGCCAAATTCCCTCCAGTAGTCGAAGAAAGTGAATGACTCCATCCAAATCAGTTTAAACACCTTGTGCGTCAAAGTCCATAGGACTAGTGAGAAATACAAACTAAGCCTGAGCAAAGCTCAAACTTATTGGTCGGAACAGGCTTTGTCATCATATCAGCAGGATTATCATGAGTACTTATGTTGCATACCTTCAAATCACCTTCAGCAACAACATCTCAAATATAGTAATATCTGACATCAATGTGCTTTGTTCTCTCATGATACATTGGATTCTTTGTAATATATATAGCACTTTGACTGTCACTAAATACGGTAGGGCAAGATGAGTCTCCACAAAGCTCAGTGTACAAACCTCTCAATCAGATAGCTTCTTTGCATGCCTCAGAAATAGCCATATACTCGGCATCAGTAGTGGAACAAGCCACAATAGACTGCAAAGTTGCTCTCCAACTCACAGCACAACCACCAATGGTGAAAACATAACCTGTGAGTGATCTTCTCTTATCCAAATCCCCAGCAAAATCAGAATCAACAAAACCAACAAGTCCATCTCTAGATTTCCCAAACTGTAAATAAGCATTAGAGGTACCACGCAGGTATCTGAAAATCCACTGAACTGCTCTCCAATGCTCTTTTCCAGGATTAGCCATGTATCTACTGACAACACTCAATGCATATGATAAATCCGGACGAGAACAAACCATGGCATACATAAGTGAACCAACTGCACTCGAATAGGAAACTCTAGACATGTACTCAATATCTGCATCTGACTTAGGACATAAAGCTGATGATAATTTGAAGTGTGCAGCTAACGGAGTACTTACTGGCTTGGCATTATGCATATTAAAACGATGAAGAACTTTATCAATATATCCCTTCTGACTTAGATATACTTCTCAAGACGGTCTATCTCTGGATATTTCCATGCCAAGTATTTTCTTTGTTGCACCCAAATCCTTCATCTCAAATTCATTACTCAATTGCTTCTTTAGTTCATCAATATCTGACATACTCTTTGCAGCAATTAGCATATCATCAACATAAAGGAGCAAATAAATAGTTGAACCTTTGACAGTTTTCAAATAAACACAACTATCATAATTAGACCTTTTGAAACCTTGAGAGAGCATAAAGGTGTCAAATCTATTGTACCACTGTCTCGGGGATTGCTTCAATCCATAAAGAGATTTCTTTAACTTATAGACAAGCTTTTCTTTTCCAGGAATAATAAAACCTTCAGGTTGTTCCGTATAAATATCCTCTTCTAATTCTCCATGTAAGAATGCAGTTTTAACATCCAATTGTTCAAGCTCAAGATCATGCATGGCAACAATACTGAGTAAAGTGCAAATAGAGCTATGCTTCACAACAGGAGAAAAGACTTCGTTATAGTCAATACCTGGAATCTGACTGTAACCTTTACCAACTAACCTTGCTTTATATCTTGTCTCATCATTAGGAGAAACACCTTCTTTCCTCTTGAAAACCCACTTGCAACGAATAGGTTTCTTCTCTCTAGGTAATCTTACTAAATCCCAAGTGCCATTCTTTTCAAGTGATTCCATCTCATCATGCATAGCGGTCATCCACTTATTACTATCACTAGAAATAATAGCCTCGGAATATGAAGAAGGCTCAGCATTACCTTCAATTTCTTCTGCAACAGATAAAGCAAAAGAAACAATATTGCACTCTTCAATTAACCTGTCAGGTTTGTTAGTACCCCGCCTAACTCTGTCACGTGCAAGATTCCAACTGGGTGGAACAATAGGCTGATTTGGAGTGGGAGTTACATTATCATCATTAACGACAGGTTCATCATGTGCATCAACAATTTCATTACCAGTTGTATCACCTGAATCAATAACATGCTCCACCTGAACAGTAGGCTCCTGAACAATAGGCTGTTGTTCACTCTCAACGGGAACATTAGTATATGAAACATCATGTAACATTCCAGATTCATTAAAGATAATATTTCTGCTAATAACAACCTTCTGGGTTTCATGATTCCACAATTTAAAACCTTTAACACCAGACTTATAACCAAGAAAGATGCACTTAACAGCCCTAGGCTCCAATTTTCCATTATCAACATGAGCATAATTAAGCAGTGCAACCAAAAACTCTCAACTGTGAATAATCAGCAGGTGAACCAGACCATACCTCAATTGGAGTTTTCTTATTAAGAGCAATAGATGGTGACCGATTAATGAGATAACAAGCAGTGGAAGCTGCCTCAGCCCAAAAACGCCTATGCAAACCTGCATTGGACAACATGCAACGGGCTCTGGAAATAATGGTCCTGTTCATACGCTCAGCAACACCGTTTTGTTGAGGAGTAGAAGGAACAGTGTAATGTCTGACAATGCCTCCAGACTTGCAATAATTCTTAAATTGCTTAGAACAGAATTCCATACCATTATCAGTGCGAAGTATCTTTACCTTCTATTCAGTTTGTCTCTCAATCATAATCTTCCACTCCTTAAAAGCTGAGAATGCTTCATATTTATGCTTCAAGAAATAAGGCCAAACTTTTCTCGAATAATCATCAATAATAGTCAGCATGTAACTCGCACCACCTAGTGACTTTCTGCGAGATGGTCCCCATAAATCAGAATGCACATAATCAAGAATACCTTCGGTTGTATGAGTCGAAGTGCTAAACTTCACCCTCTTGTGTTTGCCGAAGATACAATGCTCACAAAATTTCAATTTACCAGGTTCATATCCATCAAGAAGACCTCTCTTATTTAACTCTGCCAAACCTAGTTCACTCATATGTACAAGACGCATATGCCAAAGGTTAGTAGCATCACAATCAGAATTCTTTGAAATAACTGGAGTAGCGTTACCTGAAACGGTAGAACCTCGAAGGTAATAAAGACCATTGGTCGAACTTAAAGCACCTTTCATCACAATAAGGGAACCTTTGGTGACTTTCAAAACACTATCTCCACCTGAATACTTGTACCCCTTTGCATCAAGGGAACTCATAGAAATAAGATTTCTCTTCATCTTCGGAATATACCGAACATCTGTCAAAGTTCTGATTATGCCATCAAACATCTTGATTCGAATAGAACCTATGCCTTCAATCTTGCATGGTGAATTATCAAAACCCAAAACGGAACCAGCAGAAGTAGTGGAATCAAAAATATTAAACCAATCTCTATGTGGACACCTATGAAAAGTGCATGCAGTGTCAAGTACCAACTCATCATTGGTCTCAGCACATCCAACAATAACGACAAGAGCATCATCGGAATTATCATCACGAGCAACGTTAGCAGAATTTTCACCTTGTTTGCTACCTTTCCTCTTTTCCTTGTTGTGCAACTTGAAACATCAGAGATGTCATGCCCGTCTCTCTTGCAATACCTGCAATACTTCTTGTCTCTGGATTGCGACCGACCCCTGTAGCCGTTCTTACTTTTGCCTCTGTTTCCATTATGTGAGTTCTTCTCCTTTGTCCTGCCACGAACGGATAATCCCTCGGCTTGTGATGAACTTGAACCATCATGAGGCACCATTAGTTTCATCTTCTCCTTAGAGTTCAAAGCTTCATAAACTTCATTAAGTGTGAGAGTATCACGACTGTATAATATGGTGTCTCTAAAATTGGTATAAGAACTTGGCAGTGAACAAAGTAACATTAAAGCAGTATCTTCCTCTTCATACTTAACCTCCATTGCAGCTAGATCGGATATAATCTCCTTAAATTCTGAAATATGATTCAAAACATTACCTCCCTCGGGTAACCTATGCAGGAATAATTTTTGCTTCAGATGCAGCTTGCTGGTGAGATCTTTAGTCATGCAAATCCCTTCCAGCTTTAACCATAGAGCGGCGGCAGTTTTCTCACTCAAAACTTCCTGCAAAATATTATTATGCAAATGGAGTTGAATTTGTGACAAAGCCTTACAATCAATTCTTTTCTCCTCAGCAGTCCAGTCCTCAATTCGGTTCTTCGCAAAACTATCCAGTGCTACATCATAGTCGGCCTGTGCCAACAACGCCCACATCTTGACCTGTCATAGGGTAAACCTTGTGTCACGATCCAGCAGTGGAAGATCTTACTTCATGAAAGCCATGAGTAGATAAATCTGTATACACAAAGAAGTACAAGCCCGTAGAAAAATTCTTGATTGAATTAATATGCAGACAAAGAACTAAAACAGATAGCACCTGGTAGCTTTTGAAGTGGCCGTAGCAATTGGAGACCAAAACAGTAGTTTCACGTAATGAATACTAGTAGGTGGCTGATCTACTAGTAAAATATCCCTGGAACCTGAGCCTTCACATGTAGATGCAGCAGCAGCGTCTCGTCGGAAGCTTGTACGCACAGCTGCTGCTTCCGCGTGGAGTAGTAGAAGATCAGGCACGCGTGTGAAGCTGCGTATATTCGCGAGGATAAGCGGCGGCTCAGCAGCGGCAACTCGGCGGAACTTGTGGTCGGACGGATCGCGAGCGAATCATTTTAAGCTCCTGTCGTTCTCGGCTTTATACAGCACTGCAGCGGAAATCGATCCGAAGCCGGATCGCCTGGTCACGTACGGGCGGTGGCGCACGCAACCCTAATTCTCTCGATCTCAAATCTCGTATCTGAAACTTGGCTCTGTATACCACTTGTTAGATAATGACGAGAAATAAACGAGACAAAGAGACACGGATGTTTACGTGGAAACCCTTGTGGGAGAAAATCACGGAAGCACGAAGCCGCAATCACTATGAAGAGGAGTATTACAAGCACGAGACGACATGCTGTCTGAGGTGCGACTACATGGGGTATATATGAGGGGCAACACATAGGAGTCATTGTAGGACAAATAAACGAGTTGTACTCGTACGCGTCGGTACCAACGCAAAAGGTCCACACCGTATGTACTACGTCTAGTCTAATACATTACTAGAATTTGGATCACAATTTAACACTACAGTACACAAAAATGACAAAATTGTCATTTTGAAATGATGAACAATGCATGTATTATTCACTATTGGGAAATCATCATTTTGTCATTTTTTATAGCTCACATGTTTACTTATTTCATCGTCAAACTTTACACATGTGTAGTGTACATTCGTATGATCGTGTAGAATTCTTTAAAAGAAAATGAAACTTTAAACTTGATTGTTAAACTATTTAAATAAGGTCGTCCAATGCACCCGGCTCCAAAAATCCACTCTCGTCGTGTATCAGCAAACTTGATCCAAAACAAGTGTATTGTTTTTGTTGGTACCCACCGAAACATGATAATACACGTTGATTAACGAAAACAAATGATATTGTTTTTAGGGAACTAAACATTTTGAAGCGAACCACTGATAATGGGTCCGGATTCCGGGGACGGTAGAAAAACCACTCGCGCGTTGACTAAATGGTCGATATGATATGTCCCGCGCCCGCCACCGCCTGGAGCACGACGACGCCTCGCGTCCCACTCCTCTCCTACGTCCTCCTCGGCCTCGCTTCCACCGTGATGTCGCAGGAGCCGGACGCGGAGGAGGAATGGGCAGCGGTGGAGCGGCGAGGTGCTCACCTGGTAACGGGGGCGGCGGAGCGCCCCTTCATCATCCACGGGTTCAACACCTACTGGCTCATGTCCTTCGCCGCCGACGAGGCCACGCGGCCGCGCGTGACCGCGGCCATTGCCGAGGCTGCCGGGGCGGGGCTCAACGTGTGCCGCACCTGGGCGTTCGCTGACGGAGGGTATCACGCGCTGCAGATCGCGCCATTCTGCTACGACGAGGAGGTGTTCCAGGTGAGCTGCCTGTGGAGACGCGCACCTGCTTGATGAAATGCATGGCCGAGTAGTGGTTTGCTTGTTAGATCATCAAGAAATTTGCTGGATCTTACATTTTGTGCCATGGTTTGGATGAAATTGCTCTCTCATTCACATGCCCCACTGACCCACTTGCCAAAAGAGAAAACAAGAAAATGGAAACGAGTGAAACTGGATGCTCATCATACATTTCTTAAAGAAATTTGCATTTTTTTTCGGTATAAAAGGCTGATCTCTGCACAGCAGTAGTGTTTCTTTGGGTTTTGCTTTGGTGTCTGATTTTATCATGTCTTTTTGGCAGGCACTAGATTTCGTGCTCAGCGAGGCAAGAAGGTATAAGATGCGGTTAATACTGTCACTATGTAATAACTGGGAAGATTATGGAGGGAAGGCGCAGTATGTAAGGTGGGGCAAGGAGGCTGGCGTAGATCTTACCTCTGACGATGACTTCTTCTCCGATCCAACACTTAAGGGGTACTTCAAAGCTTTTGTTGAGGTAAATTTCTGGTTCCGTACCTCAAATAGCCATCGGAAATGGGTTCCTGATATTTATCATGCTGCGTGACCAATGGAAATCATCATATGCATGGCTATATGAAATGACACTAGCAAATTGTTACTGCTAATTTTAGTTTGCAAGCTCTGAATTCTGTAGTCCTGTATTCTTGTTATACCAGAGTTTCAATGCTGTGCATATGTTTCCTTTGCTTAGGCTGTTTTGTCAAGAATAAACACAATCACAAATGAGGCCTACAAAGACGATCCTACTATTCTTGCCTGGGAGCTGATTAACGAGCCGCGCTGCCCTTCAGATCCATCAGGCGATACGCTGCAGGTCCTTTATTGTGGTCTTATTTTTGTGAACTTTTATGTTCCATGTATGTTTGTCCACTGTACATTTTGAAGACATTGGGTTCTTGTAGGCATGGATAGAAGAGATGGCATCTTACGTGAAGTCTATAGATACTATGCATCTCGTGGAGATTGGTATTGAAGGGTATTATGGTCCGTCTACTCCAGAACTTTTGCTCGTCAACCCAGACGATTATTCAGGGCATGTTGGAACGGACTTCATCAGGAACCATCAAGCAATGGGAATTGATTTAGCTTCAGTTCATATTTATTCAGACACTTGGTAAGTCCTCATGTCTGATCCCACAAAACATATACAACTGAGTAGCTATAGTGGCTAAATTAAAACACTTCATAGAAATACGGAATTTACTATCAGGGCTGAGCTTAGGATTTTTTTTTTGCTAGGTTGCCTGACTCAACAGAGGAGAGCCACGTTCAGTTTGTGAACACTTGGATGCAACAACATATTGATGATGCAGCAAACTTGCTGGCCATGCCCATCGTGATCGGGGAGTTTGGATTATCACTGAAGGATGGCAAGTTTGGAAACGAGTTCCGCGAAACTTTCATGCAGACAGTGTACAACAATTTCTTGGGCTCTTGGGAGAGTGGAATGATTGGAGGAGGCTGCCTTCTATGGCAGCTCTTCCCTGAAGGTGCAGAGCACATGGATGATGGTTATGCAGTTATTTTTGCAAAATCACCATCCACATTCAACCTACTTGCAAATCACTCAAGGAAGCTAGAATGTTGAGATTATGCTGCTTCCCCTTCTCCTGCTACATCGATTTTCAAGCCAAGAATTTTACTGTAAAGTTGAATGCCTTATGTATATCATGTACCCTAATAGTTGGTCTCTGGTTCAAAAGTATGTGATACCATGGAAAAAGGTAGAGATTGAATTGTGCAATAAAATTTTGCCCTCCATCCTGCACATATTATATTAAAAAAATTTCTTTAATATGTTGGCATTTTGGTTCTGTTTTACGCATTTGTTTGTCATATACGTATATGCAAACAAAATTGCATTGAATGGTACAATTCATCTCCAGAACGTTGGGTAAGTGTAATATGGGCATTTGATATTGTGATAGAATCGTTAAGGTTTAATAAAGAGGGTGGATTTGGTGAGCACATGGGCACATGGCCAGATATGTTTAATATGTCACTTGCCCTGTCTTGTATATAGTTTTCTATTTTTGTTTCTCAATTATTACGGAGGCACAGCTCTGGTGTATGTATTAGAGTTGTAGTTCTGCAAATGCTGCTTCTGTAGAAAACTGCAAGTGTTGTGATCACGGTAGCAAATGCACAGCTGGAATTTCTCAAATATACAATCCTTGAATTATACAGATGTACATTAAAGATTCCCCGAGGATCATGTTCTACAAATATATGATATATATTTGTAGTTTTGTCTGCAGATTTGCATCTTCGAGATTTGACTATTAGATTAAAAATTGCTTCCGGTAGAGCGAAGAAGATGCTGTGATATGTGTCAATGACCGAAAGCATACCCGGTGACTTAACTCCAGGTCTTTATTGGGACAGACGATGTCGCTTAAATTCTGATCTACCGAGTGCCAACTCAACCCTATTCTCGGAAACATTGGCAAATCATGCTGCACATTAACGTACAAAGGTTGTAGTTGCCGTACGTGGTACTAGTATTCAAGTCTATCCGTCAAATAAAATGACAGAAGACTGAGCAAAGAAGATAATTTCATGTCATGAATCAAGATATGTTCAAATATCATTCGCAAAAAAAAAAGAGATATGTTCAAATATATTACTGTTCTTCCAGATCCCTCAAACTTGCTGTTCATGTATACTATACGAATAACTACAGTATTGAGAACTCAATATGAGCCAGAAGCATAGGAGATTTGTTAATGTTAGAAGGGATAGGGAGAGATTGGCGAAATATGATGGATGTATTATTGAGCCTCGAAGACGAGTATATATTGAGTATCGAAAAAGGGTTTCCCCCCGCTTTGAATTCCAAAGCAAACCACCATGATACATAACGTAATGCTGGGGCGAGCAGCACAACAAGCCCAAAGAGAAAGAAAAAGAAATAAATGCCAACAACGGCAGCTCGACAAAGCGCGGCAGACCCACGACCGTTGCGCCCTCCGGAAACAAACCACCACAGCCCGAGGCTCCGATCTACTGCGAACTAAGCAGCACCTCCAAGAAGGGATGCGACGCCGACGACGCTGCTGCCCGGACAAGTCCTAGGGTTTCCCCCAGTACGCGGAGGGAGGTGGGGGATAGCTACTCCCGACACCCTCCAAGAAGGGATAGTGGCACCCGCCGGTGTCACCGCATCGGAGCCGGACGAACCGGCAAGGATTTCTCCCGCACGCCAAACCCCACCGGCCAATCGGAGCCGACCAGCCAAACCACCGCCCAACCATGCGCCATCACGGTTGCGCCACCACCAACGCCGTCTCGCTGCGAGCACCACCACGAGGCCAAGAAGAACAAAGAGAAGATCCAAGCGACGGGAGCAGCAGCACCGAAGCCGAGCGGGAGGGAACCACCTCCACCACCGTCGTGCGGGAGGCTCGCGCCTCCGGCACCATCGCGGTAGCCGTCCGGACACGACAGCGGGGCATACCAGAGCACCCCTGGCCCGGCCAGGCCCGAAATGGGCCCGCTAAGCCCCGCCGGCCATGCTGCAGCAGGCTGGCGTCGACGCCACCAGCCCCCACCGATCATCGCCGCTCGCCGCCGCTTCCTGATGGCCACGCCAACGCCACGCCTGTCGCCGGCCCGCCCAGGCCCAGATGGGGCCCGAAGGGCCCAGATCTGGGCCGGGCGGGCGCCGCGCAGCCCCGCCGCCGCCCAGAGCTCGCCCCCGCCGCCACACAGGAAACCCCGCCGCCGCACAGGACCGCCGCCGCCTGAAGACACCGCCCGGAGCGCTCCGTCCCGCGCCAGAGAAACCCTAGACGAGTAAGGGCCAGGGGCCGCCGTCACCAACGTAGTGACAAGGAGGATGGCTCCCCCGCGCTCGGGCGATTTGCTGGGCGATCCGCTGTCACCGCCGCTGGCTGAGCCGACCTCCCCTTCCTCGGCCCCCGGCCGCCCGCCGACACCCTCCCCGTCCGCTTGGCCGCCTCCCCCCGGCCGCCTTACCGCGTGTCGTCTGGGCCGACGTCGCAGAGGCCGATGACCTTGACGTGGGGCGCCCGGTCGTCTGCTGCGACCGCGTCCCCCCAAGGCTCCGGCCCGGTCGCCTCAGGCCGTTCCTGCCGGTAGCTCGACTCCCAGGGGTGGGAGTCCAGCTGCCCAGGGGATGGCCGACGCCGACAAGAAACCTCTCCTAGAGATATGGTAGGAGGCGGATTATAAATCCTAGACTACCAAATACATGTAACACAAATATATCTCTAACATCCCCCGCAGTCATAGCAGTAGTGTCGCAGACAACGGGAGCGTCGCGGACGGTCAGACTGAAGAGAATAGCAGCCGATGGGCTGACATCCCCCCGTAGTCGCAGCGGGAGCGCCGTGGACGATGTCGCGTCGCGGACGCGTTGACCGTAGAGGAAGCCGGCGAGTTGCTCAAGCGAGATGATAGCCCTTTGTGCCATTGTCGAGGTAGCCGAGAGCGTGAGTGATGTAGGAAAAAGGTAGGCATCAAAACATATATGAAACAATGTGAACATGTATAAATGTTTCTGATGTATACAAAATATTTACAATGTGCATTAAACATGTAAACATGTGATAGACATCAAAACACATTTTTCAAAAATATTAATCATGTATTTAATTTTTTTAAACATATATAATATATGTTCCTGATGTATACAAAAATGTACGCTGTGTATGAGAAAATATAGAAATTATATGATATATTAAAAGAATGTTAACAATGTACTAGTATTTACAAAATGTTAAATCGTGTGCAAGAAAAATGTCCCTTATGTATACAAAACATACACATTATACGTGAAAAAGTATACCTGTCCTGAAAAAAAGGGAAAGACTATTTTTTTTAAAAAAAATACGATGAAAACCGGAAAGAAAAGAGAAAACCAACAAAAGAAGAAAGGAAACAAAAAAGGAAAAGAAAGAAATAGGAAAAGGGAAAATAAAGAAAACCAACTTTTTGAAGAAAAACCAGGCCATAAGCAAATGAATTTTTTTTTCAAATACTACAGTATTGGGTCGGCCCGCTATTTCCCGCTTGTAAGCGATTTCTAATAGGAATCAGTACGGGCGAGAAATAGCTGTCCCGTGTGCGAATATCCTATGCGACTCTCGTTGCGTCATTTTATCGTTCTTTCGCACAGAGCAACCAAGCAAGCGATCTAACTAGGCCCGCACAGTAGATAGCTAAATTCTAAGTACAACACATCCGTTTTTGGTGAACCTTCTAGAAGGTTCCAACAAGGATTTTCTCAGGTTTTCAGAACCCTCTAGAATGTTTTGGAACTTTTTTTCATTTGTTTTCGAAGGTTTACTTTTTAGAAAATGTTCATAATTTCAAAAAAAATCTCACAGTTTAAATCATTCGGAATTGAGAAAAAACACTTTTTAAAGAATTGTTCAGAATTTCGAATGTTCAAAAAAATCAGAATTTTTAATTTTATTTGGTTTTTCCCAAAAAAATGTTTGAAATGTCAAAACTGTTCAATTTTTTAGAAAATGTTCAAAAGTTGTTCGCATTTTTTAAGAAATGTTTAAAATTTCAAAAATATTCGAATCTGCCAGTGCACTTAGTTCACACTAACACTTATCAGCTGCAGTGGCCCAATCGGGTTGTTCCCCTATGCGTCGTCTTGTTATTGGATGCAGTGAGCGTCTAATAGGAGCTCCCGTGACTATGCTCTGTCTTGATCATTGGCGTCTTCTTTTACAAAGGAACTAAGAAGGCTACCAGTGCTATCTTAGTCAATTAAAAATCGTCCATGAAAATTAAAGTACTGGATCCATTCTTGAAATGTAAGTGCATTAAAATTCAAGATATTTTCCATGGAAGGTAAAAGTTATAAAATCATTATTTTTGAAAGTAATGGAAAAATCGTGGCCATATTTCATTAATTAAGAATAAGCGAGTTTATGTACAAGAGCAAGGCCATAGCAACAAATAAGGATTACTCTCCTGGAATTACCGAATTACAACTCTAATATGATTTATGCCGCTTCTACCCAAAACCCCATCTTTTTAACACGACCCCGTTTCTTTCTTGATGTGTGAGAAAATGATGTTGGGCATTGTGGATTTGTTCTGGAAGATCCCAGAGTTGCACTAATTTCAAATTTCCCAAGCTACCAGCATCCTCACAGAGAACTAGCATTTGAAGAGGAGGTGGGTCACTGTCTCCGGCTCACGCTTGCGAAGTTGACAAGTATCACATTTAGGCCATCCCCGTCCAGCCATCGGCTGTCCAAACCCTGTTTTGAGTGATAAGCCACACGAATAAATTGTATTTAGTACTGGCCAATGGCTTCCGAATTATAGGCTTCTGGATGGTTTATGTGATTTTGATAAATTGGCTGCGTTATGCGGATGCTATGGAGTAGCACACGTTGGCTGTGAACTTCCACAAGATGGAGTCCTGGACACCCTCATAGAACTAAATGTGCTACAAGAGCGCCCAAAAATTGGACACATGGTTGATGTGGTCAATCGTCAGGTCAGGAGAGGTGTCAATTAGGTTCACCAAAGAGTTGTTCCACAACGCATTCTTGACATTCAAACTCTTCTTCTTCAAGGCCGCATGAATAAGAGGGGCAATATGCATCGGGCAAAGGCCACTAAGCCAACGAGAGCCCCAAAAGTTGGCCTTCACATCATCGCCAATAGTGAGCTTGGTTAAGGAACGGAAGAGGATCATGTCCTAGCTTGTCAGCATACTGCTTAACACCGTTGGAAACATCGAGGATCAATAGATGGTAAATTATTTGGGAGAGATCACAAATTTGATCAAACCCGTATGTCTGTGCTTCCCCTACCTTGATTTGAGCTTGCCAACTATCTTATCTTACAAGTGTTGGTAGTGTATGTGTTTGGCATTCTTTAATGAAGCGGTCTCAAGGTATCTAATGGGAATGCAGAGACCATTGCTAGAGGGCTAAAGAATAATGTCATCCAACCAAAACGTTGGTTTCTAATTGGTGCTACAAGACAATTTGAAATTTGTGACAAGGATGGTAAACTGACTGAAGTTGACAAGCATCTGCGGGAGCGCATCAATGTCCTCCTTTATTGGGCCCATAGAAATGACATCGTCGTTAGCATACATGTAGTTTCTAAACCGGATTTCTCTCGCCGATAGCTGGTGAAGGCTCCCGAGATCAGTTACCCGGTCGAAGATGTACTATAGAGGGTCGATGTGTAACGCCTCGGCCATAGCCACCGGTTCCCGGCCGTTACGCCTGGCAGGATCTAGACTATTCCCACAGACCAACACTAGTCTTTTCTGCGCACTTTGTCCTCTCTCATGCGCACCCAGGAGCAACTTCCCGGTCAGTCAATCGCTCCAAGCCAAGAACACTTAATTTTGGAGTTCTTTTCAAATGGGCACTCAAAAAGAAGGAATTCCTTGTTGATATGAATAGTCTATCATTCCTATTAAGCCATGCTCTCACACGATGGCAATTACAAACAGGAAGGGATAAAGTGGGTTTCCTTGTCCGAGGCTATGGCTATGACGAGTCGCGTTTCCTGACACTCCATTAAGGAGGATGTGCGAAGTGGAGGAAGCAAAGAGGGCAGCCACCCAATTTCGCAACATTGAAGGGAACCCCCCTACAATGCAGCAAGCCAAGAATGTAATCCTACCAAACCCAAAGGCTTTTTATGAAGGAAATATGCCCTAGAGGCAATAACAAAGTTGTTAGTTATATTTCTTTATATCATGATAGATGTTTATTATTCATGCTAGAATTTTATTAACCGGAAACTTGATACATGTGTTGATACATCGACAAAACACAGTGTCCCTAGTAAGCCTCTACGAGACTAGCTCGTTAATCAAAGATGGTTAAGTTTCCTAACCATAGACATGTGTTGTCATTTGATGAACGGGATCACATCATTAGGAGAATGATGTGATGGACAAGACCCATCGGTTAGCTTAACATAATGATCGTTAAGTTTTTATTTCTATTGCTTTCTTCATGACTTATACATATTCCTTTGACTATGAGATTATGCAACTCCCGAATACCGGAGGAATACCTTGTGTGCTATCAAACGTCACAACATAACTGGGTGATTATAAAGATGCTCTACATGTATCTCCGAAGATGTTTGTTTGGTTAGCATAGATCGAGATTAGGATTTGTCACTCCGAGTATCAGAGAGGTATCTCTGGGCCCTCTCGGTAATGCACACCATCATAAGCATTGCAAGCAATGTGACTAATGAGTTAGTTGCAGGATGATGCATTACGGAACGAGTAAAGAGACTTTCCGATAACGAGATTGAACTAGGTATGAAGATACCGATGATCGAATCTCGGGAAAATAACATACCGATGACAAAGGGAATGACGTATGTTCTCATTAAGGTTTGACCGATAAAGATCTTCCTAGAATATGTAGAAACCAATATGAGCATCCAGGTTCCGCTATTGGTTATTGACCGGAGAGGTGTCTCGGTCATGTCTACATAGTTCTCGAACCTGTAGGGTCCTCACTCTTAGCGTTCGATGACGATTTGTATTATGAGTTATGTGATTTGGTGACCGAATGTTGTTCAGAGTCCCGGATGAGATAACGGATATGACGAGGAGTCTCGAAATGGTCGAGAGGTAAAGATTGATATATTGTACGGTAGTATTCAGACACCGGAAATGTTTCTGAATGTATCGAGTACATATCGGAGTACCGGGGGGAGGGGGGTTACCGGAACCCCCCGAGGGAAGATATGGACCATATGGTGCATAGGAGGGAGGCAAACCAGCCCACATAGGGTGACGCACCCCCCCAAGGGAGGAGTCCGAATTTGACAAGGGGAGGGGGCGGCGCCCCCTTTCCTTCTCCTCCTCTCTCTCCTTCCTCCTTTCCCCTTCTAGTAAAAGGAAAGGGGGGCCGATTCCTACTAGGAGCCCAAGTGGGACTCCTCCCACTTGGGGCGCGCCTAGGGCCGGCCTCCTCCCCTCTCCCTTCTTTATATACGGGGGTGGGGGCGCCTCTAACACACATCAATTGTTCCAAGCCGTGTGCGGTGCCCCCCTCCACAGTTTACTCCTCCGGTCATATTCACGTAGTGATGAGGCGAAGCCCTGCGCGGATCACTTCACCATCACCATCACCACGCCGTCGTGCTGACGGAACTCTCCCTCGACACTTTGCTGGATCAAGAGTTTGAGGGATGTCATCGAGCTGAACCTGTGCAGAACTCGGAGGTGCCGTACGTTCGGTGCTTGATCGGTTGGATCGAGAAGACGTTCGACTACATCAACCGCGTTAAGTAAATGCTTCCGCTTTCGGTCTACGAGGGTACGTGGACACACTCTCCCCCTCTCGTTGCTATGCATCTCCTAGATAGATCTTTCGTGATCGTAGGATTTTTTTTGAAATTGCATGCTACATTCCCCAACAGTGGTATCAAAGCTAGATCTATGCGTAGATGATATGCACGAGTAGAACACAAAAAGTTGTGGACGATGATAGTCATACTGCTTACCACCAACGCCTTATTTTGATTCGGCGGTATTGTTGGATGAAGCGGCCCAGACCAGCCTTACATGACCACGTTCATGAGACTGGTTCCACCGACAGACATGCAACTTGTTTTGCATAAAGGTGGCTAGCGGGTGTCTGTTTCTCCAATTTTAGTTGAATCGAATTTGACTACGGCCGGTCCTTGTTGAAGGTTAAAACAAGAAACTTGACGAAACATCGTTGTGGTTTTGATGCGTAGGTAAGAACGGTTCTCACTAGAAGCCCGTAGCAGCCACATAAAACTTGCAACAACAAAGTAGAGGACGTCTAACTTGTTTTTGCAGGGCATTTTGTGATGTGATATGGTCAAGACATGATGTGATATACGTTATTGTATGAGATGATCATGTTTTGCAAAAGTTATCGGCAACTGGCAGGAGCCTTATGGTTGTCGCTTTATTGTATGAAATGCAAACTCCATGTAATTGCTTTACTTTATCACTATGCGTTAGCGATAGTTGTAGAAGCAATAGTTGGGGAAATGACCACGATGCTACGATGGATATTAAGGTGTCAAGCCGGTGACGATGGAGATCATGACGGTGCTTTGGAGATGGAGATCAAAGGCACAAGATGATGATGGCCATATCATGTCACATATTTTGATTGCATGTGATGTTTATCTTTTATGCATCTTATTTTGCTTAGTACGGCGGTAGCATTATAAGATGATCCCTCACTAAAATTTCAAGGTATAAGTGTTCTTCCTGAGTATGCACCGATGCGACAGTTCGTCGTGCCGAGACACCACATGATGATCGAGTGTGATAAGCTCTACGTTCACATACAACGGGTGCCAGACAGCTTTGCACGTGCAGAATACTCGGGTTAAACTTGACGAGCCTAGCATGTACAGACATGGCCTCGGAACACTAGAGGCCGAAAGGTTGAACGTGAATCATATAGTAGATATGATCAACATAGAGATGTTCACAATTGAAAACTACTCCATCTCACGTGATGATTGGACATGGTTTAGTTGATATGGATCACGTGATCATTTAGATAACTCGAGGGATGTCTATCCAAGTGGGAGTTCTTAAGTAATATGATTAATTGAACTTAATTTATCATGAACTTGGTCCTAATAGTTTTTGCATATCTATGTTGTAGATCAATGGCCCGTACTACCGTTCCCTTGAATTTGAATGCGTTCCTAGAAAAAGCTAAGTTGAAAGATGATGGTAGCAACTACACGGACTGGGTCCGTAACTTGAGGATTATCCTCATGTTGGGGAACGTAGTAATTTCAAAAAATTTCCTACGCACACGCAAGATCATGGTGATGCATAGCAACGAGAAGGGAGAGTGTTGTCTACGTACCCTCGTAGACCGAAGCGGAAGCGTTGACGCAACATAGAGGAAGTAGTCGTACGTCTTCCCGATCCGACCGATCCAAGCACCGTTACTCCGGCACCTCCGAGTTCTTAGCACACGTTCAGCTCGATGACGATCCCCGGGCTCCGATCCAGCAAAGCTTCGGGGAGGAGTTCTGTCAGTACGATGGCGTGGTGACGATCTTGATGTACTATCGACGCAGGGCTTCGCCTAAGCACCGCGACAATATGACCGAGGTGGAATATGGTGGAGGGGGGCACCGCACACGGCTAAGGAACGATCACGTTGATCAATTGTGTGTCTATGGGGTGCCCCCTGCCCCTGTATATAAAGGATGGAGGAGGAGGAGGCCGGCCAAGGCTTGGTGCGGCCAGGATGTGGAGTCCTACTAGGACTCCAAGTCCTAGTAGGAGTCCACCAAGAGGGGAGGAAGGGAGAAGGAAGTGGAGGAGAAGGAAAGGTGGCCGACCCCCTTTTCCCTAGTCCAATTCGGACCAGAGGGAAGGGGGGGCGCAGCAGCCCCTTGGCCCTTTCTTCTCTTCCCACTAAAGCCCATCAAGGCCCATTTCTTCTCCCGTAACTACCCGGTACTCCCGAAAATACCCGAATCACTCAGAACCTTTCCGATGTCCGAATATAGTCGTCCAATATATCGATCTTTACATCTCGACCATTTCGAGACTCCTCGTCATGTCCCCGATCTCATCCGGGACTCCGAACTCCTTCGGTACATCAAAACTCATAAACTCATAATATAACTGTCATCGAAACCTTAAGCGTGCGGACCCTACGGTTCGAGAACAATGTAGACATGACCGAGACACGTCTCCGGTCAATAACCAATAGCGGGACCTGGATGCCCATATTTGCTCCTACATATTCTACGAAGATCTTTATCGGTCAGACCGCATAACAACATACGTTGTTCCCTTTGTCATCGGTATGTTACTTGCCCGAGATTCGATCGTCGGTATCCAATACCTAGTTCAATCTCGTTACCGGCAAGTCTCTTTACTCGTTCCGTAATACATCATCTCGCAACTAACTCATTAGTTGCAATGCTTGCAAGGCTTAAGTGATGTGCATTACCGAGAGGGCCCAGAGATACCTCTCCGACAATCGGAGTGACAAATCCTAATCTCGAAATACGCCAACCCAACATCTACCTTTGGAGACACCTGTAGTACTCCTTTATAATCACCCAGTTACGTTGTGACGTTTGGTAGCACCCAAAGTGTTCCTCCGGCAAACGGGAGTTGCATAATCTCATAGTCAAAGGAACATGTATAAGTCATGAAGAAAGCAATAGCAACATACTAAACGATCGGGTGCTAAGCTAATGAAATGGGTCATGTCAATCAGATCATTCAACTAATGATGTGACCTCGTTAATCAAATAACAACTCTTTGTTCATGGTTAGGAAACATAACCATCTTTGATTAACGAGCTAGTCAAGTAGAGGCATACTAGTGACACTCTGTTTGTCTATGTATTCACACATGTATTATGTTTTCGGTTAATACAATTCTAGCATGAATAATAAACATTTATCATGAAATAAGGAAATAAATAATAACTTTATTATTGCCTCTAGGGCATATTTCCTTCAGTCTCCCACTTGCACTAGAGTCAATAATCTAGTTCACATCGCCATGTGATTTACCAGCAATAGTTCACATCACCATGTGATTAACACCCATAGTTCACATCGATATGTGATCAACACCCAAAGGGTTTACTAGAGTCGGTAATCTAGTTCACATCGCTATGTGATTAACACCCAAAGAGTACTAAGGTGTGATCATGTTTTGGTTGTGAGAGAAGCTTAGTCAACGGGTCTGCCAAAATTCAGATCCGTATGTATTTTGCAAATTTTTCTGTCTACAATGCTCTGCACGGAGATACTTTAGCTAATTGCTCCCACTTTCAATATGTATCTAGATTGAGACTTAGAGTCATCTAGATTAGTGTCAAAACTTGCATCGACGTAACCTTTTACGACGAACCTTTTTGTCACGTCCATAATCGAGAAACATATCCTTATTTTACTAAGGATAATTTTGACCGATGTCCAGTGATCTACTTCCTAGATCACTATTGTACTCCCTTGCTTAACACAGTGTAGGGTATACAATAGATCTGGTACATAGCATGGCATACTTTATAGAATCTATGGCTGAGGCATAGGAAATGACTTTCATTCTCTTTCTATCATCTGCCGTGGTCGGGCTTTGAGTCTTACTCAATTTCACACCTTGTAATACAGGCAAGAACTCTTTCTTTGACTGTTCCATTTTGAACTACTTCAAAATCTTGTCAAGGTATGTACTTATTGAAAAACTTATCAAGCGTCTTGATCTATCTCTATAGATCTTGATGCTCAATATGTAAGCAGCTTCACCAAGGTCCTTCTTCGAAAAACTCCTTTCATATACTCCTTTATGCTTCACAAAATAATTCTACATTATTTCCGATCAACAATATGTCATTTACATATACTTATTAGAAATGCTGTAGTGCTCCCACTCACTTTCTTGTAAATACAGGCTTCACCGCAAGTCTGTATAAAACTATATGCTTTGATCAACTTATCAAAGCGTATATTCCAACTCCGAGATGCTTGCACCAGTCCATAGATGGATCGCTGGAGCTTGCATATTTTGTTAACACCTTTAGGATCGACAAAACCTTCTAGTTGCATCGTATACAACTCTTATTTAATAAATCCATTGAGGAATACAGTTTTGTTTATCCATTTGCCAAATTTCATAAAATGTGGCAATTGCTAACATGATTCGGACAGACTTAAGCATAGATACGAGTGAGAAACTCTCATCGTAGTCAACACCTTGAATTTGTCGAAAACCTTTTGCGACAATTCTAGTTTTGTAGATAGTAACACTACTATCAGCGTCCGTCTTCCTCTTGAAGATCCATTTATTTTCTATGTCTTGCCGGTCATCGGGCAAATCAACCAAAGTCCACACTTTGTTCTCATACATGGATCCCATCTCAGATTTTATGGCCTCAAACCATTTCGCGGAATCTGGGCTCACCATCGCTTCTTCATAGTTCGTAGGTTTGTCATGGTCAAGTAACATGACCTCCAGAACAGGATTACCGTACCACTCTGGTGCGGATCTCACTCTGGTTTACCTACGAGATTCGGTAGTAACTTGATCTGAAGTTACATGATCATCATCATTAGCTTCCTCACTAATTGGTGTAGTAGTCACAAGAACAGATTTCTGTGATGAACTATTTTCCAATAAGGGAGATGGTACAATTACCTTATCAAGTTTTCTACTTTCCTCCCACTCACTTCTTTCGAGAGAAACTCCTTCTCTAGAAAGGATCCATTCTCACCAACGAATGTCTTGCCTTTGGATCTGTGATAGAAGGTGTACCCAACTGTCTCCTTTGGGTATCCTATGAAGACACATTTCTCCGATTTGGGTTTGAGCTTATCATGTTGAAACTTTTTCACATAAGCATCGCAACCCCAAACTTTAAGAAACGACAACTTTGGTTTCTTGCCAAACCATAGTTCTGATTGTGTCGTCTCAACGGACTTAGATGGTGCCCTTTTTAACGTGAATGCAGCTGTCTTTAATGCATAACCCCAAAAACGATAGTGGTAGATCGGTAAGAGACATCATAGATTGTACTATATCCAATAAAGTACGGTTATGACGTTCGGATGCACCATTATGCTGTGGTGTTCCAGGTGGCGTGAGTAGTGAAACTATTTCACATTGTTTTAACTGAAGACCAAACTCGTAACTCAAATATTTGTCTCCGCGATCAGATCGTAGAAACTTTATTTTCTTGTCACGATGATTTTCCACTTCACTCTGAAATTCTTTGAACTTTTCAAACATTTCAGACTTATGTTTCATCAAGTAGATATACCCATATCTGCTCAAAACATCTGTGAAGGTTAGAAAATAATGATACTTGTCGCGAGCCTTAATTTTCATCGGACCACATACATCGGTATCTATGATTTCCAACAAGTCAGTTGCTCGCTCCATTGTTCCGGAGAACGGAGTCTTAGTCATCTTGCCCATGAGGCATGGTTCGCAAGCATCAAGTGATTCATAATCAAGTGATTCCAAAATTCCATCTGCATGGAGTTTCTTCATGCGCTTTACACCAATATGACTTAAACAGTAGTGCCACAAACAAGTTGCACTATCATTATTAACTTTGCATCCTTTTGGCTTCAATATTATGAATATGTGTATCACTACGATCGAGATTCAACGAACCATTTCGTTGGTGTGTATAACCATAGAAGGTTTTATTCATGTAAACAGAACAACAATTGTTCTCTAACTTAAATGAATAACTGTATTGCAATAAACATGATCAAATCATATTCATGCTCAACGCAAACACCAAATAACACTTATTTAGGTTCAACACTAATCCCGAAAGTATAGGGAGTGTGCGATGATGATCATATCAATCATGGAACTACTTCCAACTCTCATCATCACTTCACCCTTAACTAGTCTCTGTTCATTCTGCAACTCCTGTTTCGAGTTACTAATCTTAGCAACTGAACCAGCATCAAATGCCGAGGGGTTGCTACAAACACTAGTAAAGTACACATCAATAACATGTCTATCAAATATACCTTTGTTTACTTTGCCATCCTTTCTTATCCGCCAAATACTTGGGGCAGTTTTGCTTCCAGTGACCGGTCCCTTTGCAGTAGAAGCACTTAGTCTCAGGCTTAGGTCCAGACTTGGGCTTTTCACTTGAGCAGCAACTTGCTTGCCGTTCTTCTTGAAGTTCCCCTTCTTTCCATTTGCCCTTTTCTTGAAACTAGTGATCTTGTTAACCATCAACACTTGATGTTTTTCTTGATTTCTACCTTCGTCGATTTTTAGCATCACGAAGAGCTTGGGAATCGTTTCCGTTATCCCTTACATATTCTAGTTCATCACGAAATTCTACTAACTTGGTGATGGTGACTAGAGAATTCTGTCAATCACTATCTTATCTGGAAGATTAACTCCCACTTGATTCAAGTGATTGTAGTACCCAGACAATCTGAGCACATGCTCACTAGTTGAGCGATTCTCCTCCATCTTTTAGCTATAGAACTTGTTGGAGACTTCATATCTCTTAACTCGGGTATTTTCTTGAAATATTAACTTCAACTCCTGGAACATCTCATATGGTCCATGACGTTCAAAACGTCTTTGAAGTCCCGATTCTAAGCCGTTAAGCATGGTGCACTAAACTATTAAGTAGTCATCATATTGAGCTTAGCCAAACGTTCATAACGTATGCATCTGCTCCTGCAATAGGTCCGTCACCTAGCGGTGCATCAAGGACATAATTCTTCTGTGCAGCAATGAGGATAAACATCAGAATACGGATCCAATCCGCATCATTGCTACTAACATTTTTCAACACAATTTTCTCTAGGAACATATCAAAATAAACATATGAAAGCAACAACGCGAGCTATTGATCTACAACATAGATATGCTAATACTATCAGGACTAAGTTCATGATAAATTTAAGTTCAATTAATCATATTACTTAAGAACTCCCACTTAGATAGACATCCCTCTAATCCTCTAAGTGATCACGTGATCCAAATCAACTAAACCATGTCCGATCATCACGTGAGATGGAGTAGTTTCAATGGTGAACATCACTATGTTGATCATATCTACTATATGATTCACGCTCGACCTTTCGGTCTCCGTGTTCCGAGGTCATATCTTATATACATAGCTCGTCAAGTATAACCTGAGTATTCCGCGTGTGCAACTGTTTTGCACCCGTTGTATTTGAACGTAGAGCCTATCACACCCGATCATCACGTGGTGTCTCAGCACGAAGAACTTTCGCAACGGTGCATACTCAGGGAGAACACTTCTTGATAATTAGTGAGAGATCATCTTATAATGCTACCGTCAATCAAAGCAAGATAAGATGCATAAAAGATAAACATCACATGCAATCAATATAAGTGATATGATATGGCCATCATCATCTTGTGCTTGTGATCTCCATCCTCGAAGCACCGTCATGATCACCATCGTTACCGGCGCGACACCTTGATCTCCATCGTAGCATCGTTGTCGTCTCGCCAATCTTATGCTTCTACGACTATCGCTACCGCTTAGTGATAAAGTAAAGCATTACAGGGCGATTGCATTGCATACAATAAAGCGACAACCATACGGCTCCTGCCGGTTGCCGATAACTCGGTTACAAAACATGATCATCTCATACAATAAAATATAGCATCATGTCTTGACCATATCACATCACAACATGCCCTGCAAAAACAAGTTAGACGTCCTCTACTTTGTTTGTTGCAAGTTTTACGTGGCTGCTACGGGCTTAAGCAAGAACTCATCTTACCTACGCATCAAAACCACAACGATAGTTTGTCAAATAGACTCCGTTTTAACCTTCTCAAGGACCGGGCGTAGCCACACTTGGTTCAACTAAACTTGGTGAGACAGTCTCCCGCAAGCCATCTGTGTGCAAAGCACGTCGAGGGAACCGGTCTCGCGTAAGCGTACGCGTAAGGTTGGTCCGGGTCGTCTCATCCAACAATACCGCTGAACCAAAGTATGACATGCTGGTAGGCAGTATGACTTGTATCGTCCACAACTCACTTGTGTTCTACTCGTGCAAATAACATCAAACCATAAAAAACCTGGCTCGGATGCCACTGTTGGGGAACGTAGTAATTTCAAAAAATTTCCTACACACACGCAAGATCATGGTGATGCATAGCAACGAGAAGGGAGAGTGTTGTCTACGTACCCTCGTAGACCGAAGCGGAAGCGTTGATGCAACATAGAGGAAGTAGTCGTACATCTTCCCGATCCGACCAATCCAAGCACCGTTACTCCGGCACCTCCGAGTTCTTAGCACACGTTCAGCTCGATGACGATCCCCGGGCTCCGATCCAGCAAAGCTTCGGGGAGGAGTTCCGTCAGCACGACGGCGTGGTGACGATCTTGATGTACTATCGACGCAGGGCTTCGCCTAAGCACCGCGATAATATGACCGAGGTGGAATATGGTGGAGGGGGGCACCGCACACGGCTAAGGAACGATCACGTTGATCAATTGTGTGTCTATGGGGTGCCCCCTGCCCCTGTATATAAAGGATGGAGGAGGAGGAGGCCGGCCAAGGCTTGGTGCGGCCAGGATGTGGAGTCCTACTAGGACTCCAAGTCCTAGTAGGAGTCCACCAAGAGGGGAGGAAGGGAGAAGGAAGTGGAGGAGAAGGAAAGGTGGCCGGCCCCCTTTTCCCTAGTCCAATTAGGACCAGAGGGAAGGGGGGGGGGCGCAGCAGCCCCTTGGCCCTTTCTTCTCTTCCCACTAAAGCCCATCAAGGCCCATTGCTTCTCCCGTAACTACCCGGTACTCCCGAAAATACCCGAATCACTCAGAACCTTTCCGATGTCCGAATATAGTCGTCCAATATATCGATCTTTACGTCTCAACCATTTCGAGACTCCTCGTCATGTCCCCGATCTCATCCGGGACTCCGAACTCCTTCGGTACATCAAAACTCATAAACTCATAATATAACTGTCATCGAAACCTTAAGCGTGCGGACCCTACGGTTCGAGAACAATGTAGACATGACCGAGACACGTCTCCGGTCAATAACCAATAGCGGGACCTGGATGCCCATATTGGCTCCTACATATTCTACGAAGATCTTTATCGGTCAGACCGCATAACAACATACGTTGTTCCCTTTGTCATCGGTATGTTACTTGCCCGAGATTCGATCGTCGGTATCCAATACCTAGTTCAATCTCGTTACCGGCAAGTCTCTTTACTCGTTCCGTAATACATCATATCGCAACTAACTCATTAGTTGCAATGCTTGCAAGGCTTAAGTGATGTGCATTACCGAGAGGGCCCAGAGATACCTCTACGACAATCGGAGTGACAAATCCTAATCTCGAAATACGCCAACCCAACATCTACCTTTGGAGACACCTGTAGTACTCCTTTATAATCACCCAGTTACGTTGTGACATTTGGTAGCACCCAAAGTGTTCCTCCGGCAAACGGGAGTTGCATAATCTCATAGTCAAATGAACATGTATAAGTCATGAAGAAAGCAATAGCAACATACTAAACGATCGGGTGCTAAGCTAATGAAATGGGTCATGTCAATCAGATCATTCAACTAATGATGTGACCTCGTTAATCAAATAACAACTCTTGTTAATGGTTAGGAAACATAACCATCTTTGATTAACGAGCTAGTCAAGTAGAGGCATACTAGTGACACTCTGTTTGTCTATGTATTCACACATGTATTATGTTTCCGGTTAATACAATTCTAGCATGAATAATAAACATTTATCATGAAATAAGGAAATAAATAATAACTTTATTATTGCCTCTAGGGCATATTTCCTTCACCTCATTGCTGCATAGAAGAATTATGTCCTTAATGCACCGCTAGATGAAAAGCCCCCTCCCGCTAATGTAGATGTTTTGAACGTCTGGCAGACGCGGTCTGATGAGTACTCTATAGTTCAGTGTGCCATACTCTACGGCTTAGAATCGGGACTTCAAAGACGTTTTTGAACGTTATGGACCATATGAGATGTTCCAGTAGTTGAATTTAATATTTCAAGCAAATGCCTGAGTTGAGAGATATGAAGTCTCCAATAAGTTCCATAGCTGCAAGATGGAGGAGAACAGTTCTGTCAGTGAACACATACTCAAAATGTCTGGGTACCATAACCACTTGACCCAGCTGGGAGTTAATCTTCCGGATGATAATGTTATTGACAGAGTTCTTCAATCACTGCCACCAAGCTACAAAGGCTTCGTCATGAACTATAATATGCAAGGGATGGATAAGACAATTCCCGAGCTCTTCGATATTCTCAAAGTAGCGGAGGTAGAAATCAAGAAAGAGTATCAAGTGTTGACGGTTAACAAGACCACTAGTTTCAAGAAAAAGGGCAAGGGAAAGAAGGGGAACTTCAAGCAGAATGGCAAGCAAGTTGTAACTCCCGGGAAGAAGCCCAAGTCTGGACCCAAGCCTGAAACTGAGTGCTTCTACTGCAAAGGGACTGGTCACTGGAAGCGGAACTGCCCCAAGTATTTGGCAGATAAGAAGGATGGCAAAGTGAACAAAGGTATATTAGATATACATTTTATCGATATGTACCTTACTAATGCTCGTAGTAGCGCCTGGGTATTTGATACAGGTTCTGTTGCTCATATTTGCAACTCGAAACAGGGGCTACAGATTAAATGAAGATTGGCTAAGGATGAGGTGATGATGCATGTCGGGAATGGTTCCAAGGTCGATGTGATCGCCGTCAGCACGCTACCTCTACATCTACCTTCAGGATTAGTTTTAGACTTGAATAATTATTATTTGGTGCCAGCGTTGAGCATGAACATTATATCTGGATCTTGTTTGATGCGAGACGGCTATTCATTTAAATCAGAGAATAATGGTTGTTTTATTTATATGAGTAATATCTTTTATGGTCATGCACCCTTGAGGAGTGGTCTATTTTTGTTGGATCTCGATTGTGGTGATACACATATTCATAATATTGATGCCAAAAGATGCAAAGTTGATAATGATAGTGCAACATATTTGTGGCACTGCCGTTTATGTCATATTGGTGTATAGCGCATGAAAAAACTCCATGTGGATGGACTTTTGGAATCACTTGATTATGAATCATTTGATGCTTGCGAACCATGCCTCATGGGAAAAGTGACTGAGACTCCGTTCTCCGGAACAATGGAGCGAGCTACTGACTTATTGGAAATAATACATACCGATGTATGCGGTCCAATGAGTGTTGAGGCTCGCGGCGGGTATCGTTATTTTCTGACCTTCATAGATGATTTGAGCAGATATGGGTATATCTACTTAATGAAACACAAATTTGAAACATTTGAAAAGTTCAAGAAATTTCAGAGTGAAGTGGAGAATCATCGTAACAAGAAAATAAAGTTTCTACGATCTGATCGCGGAGGCGAATATTTGAGTTACGGGTTTGGCCTTCATTTAAAACAATGTGGAATAGTTTCACAACTCACGCCACCTAGAACACCACAGCGTAATGGTGTGTTCGAACGTCGTAACCGTACTTTACTAGATATGGTGTGATCTATGATGTCTCTTACCGATTTACCACTATCGTTTTGGGGTTATGCATTAGAGACAGTTGCATTCACGTTAAATAGGGCACCGTCTAAGTCCGTTGAGACGACACCGTATGAAATGTGGCTTGGCGAGAAACCTAAGCTGTCGTTTCTTAAAGTTTGGGTTGCGATGCTTATGTGAAAAAGATTCAGCCTGATAAGCTCAAACCCAAATCAGAGAAGTGCGTCTTCATAGGATACCCAAAAGAAACTGTTGGGTACACCTTCTATCACAAATCCGAAGGCAAGATATTTGTTGCTAAGAATGGATCCTTTCTAGAGGATTTTCTCTCGAAAGTAGTGAGTGGGAGGAAAGTAGAACTTGATGAGGTAATTGTACTTTCTGTCGAATTGGAAAGTAGCTCATCACGGAAAACCGTTCCCGTGATGCCTACACCAATTTGTGAGGAAGCTAAAGATGATGATCATGAAACTTCAGATCAAGTTACTACCGAACCTCATAGGTCAACCAGAGTACGTTCCGCACCAGAGTGGTACGACAATCCTGTTCTCGAAGTCATGTTACTAGACCACGACGAACCTACAAACTACGAGGAAGCGATGATGAGCCTAGATTCCGCGAAATGGCTTGAGGCCATGAAATTTGAGATAGGGATCCATGTATGAGAACAAAGTGTGGACTTTGGTTGACTTGCCCGATGATCGGCAAGCCATAGAGAATAAATGGATCTTCAAGAAGAAGATTGACGCTGATGGTAATGTTACTGTCTTCAAAGCTCGACTTGTTGCGAAAGGTTTTTGACAAGTTCAAGGAGTTAACTACGATGAGACCTTCTCACCCATAGCAATGCTTTAGTCTGTCCGAACCATGTTAGCAATTGCCGCATTTTATGATTATGAAATATGGCAAATGGACGTCAAAATTGCATTCCTTAATGGATTTCTTAAAGAAGAGTTGTATATGATGCAACCAGAAGGTTTTGTCGATCCTAAAGGTGCTAACAAAGTGTGCAAGCTCTAGCGATCCATTTATGGACTGGTGCAAGCATCTCGCAGTTGAAATATACGCTTTGATGAAGTAATCAAAGCATATGGTTTTATACAGACTTTTGGAGAAGCTTGTATTTACAAGAAAGTGAGTGGGAGCTCTATAGCATTTCTAATATTATATGTGGATGACATATTGTTGATTGGAAATGATATAGAATTTATGGATAGCATAAAAGGATATTTGAATAAGAGTTTTTCAATGAAAGACCTCGGTGAAGCTGCTTATATATAGGGCATCAAGATATATAGAGATATATCAAGACGCTTAATTGTACTTTCACAAAGCACATACCTTAATAAAGTTTTGAAGAAGTTCAAAATGAATCAGTCAAAGAAAGGGTTCTTGCCTGTGTTACAAGGTGTGAAGTTGAGTCAGACTCAATGACCGACCACTACAGAAGATAGAGAGAAAATGAAAGTCATTCCCTATGCCTCAGCCATAGGTTCTATCATGTATGCAATGCTATGTACTAGACCTGATGTGTGCCTTGCTATAAGTCTAGTAGGGAGGTACCAAAGTAATCCAGGAGTGGATCACTGGACAACGGTCAAGAACATCCTGAAGTACCTGAAAAGGACTAAGGATATGTTTCTCGTTTATGGAGGTGACAAAGAGCTCGTCGTAAATGGTTACGCCGATGCTAACTTTGACAATGATCCGGATGACTCTAAGTCACAAACCGGATACGTATTTATATTGAATGGTGGAGTTGTCAGTTGGTGCAGTTCCAAGCAAAGCGTCGTGGCGGGATCTACGTGTGAAGCGGAGTACATAGCTGCTTTGGAAGCAGCGAATGAAGGAGTCTGGATGAAGGAGTTCATATCCGATCTAGGTGTAATACCTAGTGCATCGGGTCCAATGAAAATCTTGTGACAATACTGGAGCAATTGCTTTGGCAAAGGAATCCAGATTTCACAAGAGAACCAAACACATCAAGAGACGCTTCAACTCCATCTGTGATCAAGTCAACGAGGGAGACATAGAGATTTGCAAAATACATACGGATCTGAATGTGGTAGACCCGTTGACTAAGCCTCTTCCACCAGCAAAACATGATTAGCACCAAGACTCCATGGGTGTTAGAATCATTACGATGTAATCTAGATTATTGACTCTAGTGCAAGTGGGAGACTGAAGGAAATATGCCCTAGAGGCAATAATAAAATTGTTATTTATATTTCCTTGTGTCATGATAAATGTTTATTATTCATGCTAGAATTGTATTAACCGGAAACTTGATATATGTGTGGATGCATAGACAAAACATAGTGTCCCTAGTAAGCCTCTACTAGACTAGCTCATTAATCAAAGATGGTTAAGTCTCTTAGACATAGACATGTGTTGTCATTTGATGAACGGGATCAAATCATTAGGAGAATGATGTGATGGACAAGACCCATCCGTTAGCTTAGCATAATGATTGTTAAGTTTTATTGCTATTGCTTTCTTCATGACTTATACATATTCCTTTGACTATGAGATTATGCAACTCCCGAATACCGAAGGAATACCTTGTGTGCTATCAAACGTCACAACATAACTGGTTGGTTATAAAGATGCTCTACAGGTATCTCCGAAAGTGTTTGTTGGGTTGGCATACATCGAGATTAGGATTTGTCACTCCGAGTATGGGAGAGGTATCTCTGGGCCCTCTCGGTAATGCACATCATCATAAGCCATGCAAGCAATATGACTAATGAGTTAGTTGCGGGATGATGCATTACAGAACGAGTAAAGAGACTTGCCGGTAATGAGATTGAACTAGGTATGAAGATACCGACGGTCGAATCTCGGGCAAGTAACATACCGGTGACAAAGGGAATGACATATGTTGTCATTACGGTTTGACCGATAAAGATCTTCGTAGAATATGTAGGAATCAATATGAGCATCTAGGTTCCGCTAGTGGTTATTGACCGGAGAGGTGTCTCGGTCATGTCTACATAGTTCTCGAACCCGTAGGGTCTGCACGCTTAACGTTCGATGACGATTTGTATTATGAGTTATGTGATTTTGTGACCGAATGTTGTTCAGAGTCTCGGGTGAGATCACGGACATGACGAGGAGTCTTGAAATGGTCGAGAGGTAAAGATTGATATATTGGACGATAGTATTCGGACACCGAAAGTGTTTCTGAATGTATAGAGTACATATCGGAGTACTGGGGGGTTGGGGGGTTACCGGAACCCCCCAGGGGAAGATATGGACCATATGGGCCATAGGAGGGAGACAAACCAGCCCACATAGGGTGACGCACACCCCAAGGGAGGAGTCTGAATTAGACAAGGGGAGGGGGCGGCGCCCCCCCTTCCTTCTCCTCCTGTCTCTCCTTCCCCCTTTCCCCTTCCGGTAAAAGGAAAGGGGGGGTGATTCCTACTAGGAGCCCAAGTGGGACTCGTCCCACTTGGGGCGTGCCTAGGGCCGGCCTCATCCCCTCTCCCTTCTTTATATACGGGGGTGGGGGCGCCTCTAACACACATCAATTGTTCCAAGCCGTGTGCGGCGCCCCCTCCAAAGTTTACTCCTTCGATCATATTCACGTAGTGCTCAGGCGAAGCCCTGCACGGATCACTTCACCATCACCGTCACCACGCCGTCATGCTGACGGAACTCTCCCTCGACACTTTGCTAGATCAAGAGTTCGAGGGACGTCATCGAGCTGAACGTTTCCAGAACTCGGAGGTGTCATACGTTCGGTGCTTGATCGGTTGGATCGAGAAAACGTTCAACTACATCAACCGCGTTAAGTAAACGCTTCCGCTTTCGATCTACGAGGGTACGTGGACACACTCTCCCGCTCTCGTTGCAATGCATCTCCTAAATAGATCTTGCGTGATCGTAGGAATTTTTTTGAAATTGCATGCTACGTTCCCCAATATTTTATTGTCATGCTTGAGGAGGAGGATGGTTTTCTTGGTATGGTGCAATTTTATTAATATACATATATATTATCTTTTTGTTTTTAAGACGTGCAAGGCTTGTTATGACATCATTTTTGTTTGCACATGTTGTGTTTTAGGGCATCTCCTATGTAAACCACCAAACGGACATCACAAAGTGTGTGTGGACAGCTGGTGTGTGTGTGGGGGGGGGGAGTCCATCCAACTGTGTGTCCCAAAGGACCACAGACAACGAATTTCCATTGATATTCATATTAGTTTTACACAACAAAAGGTCCCCGAAACAACTAAAACAATCTAATATAATCCGCCCATCAGAGGTGAGGTCGATGACCCTGTGTAGGATGGCCCAGCTTCATCGTCGTTGGTGGCCGACGCGAACGAGCCGGAGATGCTGCCGTGTGCCTCATTGCTATCATCGCCGTGCTACTTCAGGCCTCGTCCACCTGGCCTTCAGCTCATTAAAGATCCATGCGTAACATGTGTTGTTGATGCGGAGTGTTTGTGAACGCTCTGCATGGATGTGAGCACCACCCGGTTCACACCGGCTCCATCTCAAGGATGGCCACAACAGCAATGTCAGACGCGCTCCGCCTCTAGTTGCTTCTCCTCCAAGTGGTGCTCCTCCTGGAGCACCATGTTATGCTAATGCTCTGCGTGCAGCATGATGAACTCGGACGTTGGCATGGCGTCGATGGCTTTTCGGACGCTCCACGTGCAGCATGGGATGTGTTTGGTTGCTCACACCGTTTTTAGGAACTTTGCATACTTGTCCCACTAGGGCCTGGCTGAGCATATGCAGGCAGAAAACAAAAATCTGCATATTGATTGATTGCCTGCATATCCTCTCCCTACATCATAGCGATGCCTCTATGCACTGTGTTTGGTTGCCCACGTTGTATGTGGTCACACGAGTGCATGTTGTTTTGTTGCATACGAGCATAGAGTTGTGGTCACCTTTTACCCTACTTGGTGAGCTTACCCACTCATACTACACCATACACACGATCACACTGAGCACACCAACGCCACAACACTGCAATGACAATGAACTGGACGAAGATGATGAGGTTCTTCAGCCTAAATTGACGATCCACCATGCCAACTTCAAGATTACTGCATGTCTGCTTTCGCACAAACTTGGAGCAAGCTTCTTCTACCGCCTGCCTGGTCTTAAACCCTTTACAGCTGCTGTGCTTGTACCCTGAAACTTGTTCATTGCAAGCTTCCCATGAACTATAAACTCCAGGAGCCCTCCCGATGAACACTGCATACCACTTATCCTAGCAGTGCACAAGAGCAATAAATTGAAGGACCAAGCAATGGAACACACAAACAACAAACAATGGAGCACTCCACGAGCAAGCAATGAAGCACGCAAGCGATGGAGAAGAAGAGCATTAGTAAGCATGCATGATCATACGACATAGCAAGTTCAACCTATCACCACATCCAAAAGAGGGTGTAATCCTACCACCGCAAGTTCATGATCACCGTGAGGGGTTAGTAAATACCACCTCACCAAAATATGCAGACCATAAGATTGTTTTCAAGCCCTAACTATAAAAAATATACGTCGTCATCGTCGTCCTTGTCGCCATCACCATCGAGGATCATGCACGTCGCCACCAGCAGAAGCATCACTAGTAGTAGTGCTTGCCAAGCCAGGTCCTGAGCCAGAGCACCCTGTGGGCATCTCCCATGGCAACAAACCCAACACCCTGGGCTTTGTTATCCAGCAGGTGGCTGAGAGTCGCTATTGGAGCCTCTGGGCTGAAGCCACCTTGCTCCATGACAACGCCGTAGAGGTCAGGGTGGACGTCGGCCGTCTTGCTCTCCCTGATGGTGGTGGCCACCTCCTTCACCGCCTGAGTCATGCTACCGAAGATGGTCAACTCCTCCTCCATGAAGCATGCCCGCTTCCTCTTCCTATCAAGCACAGGAACATGCTCACCATCCTCCTCAGGAACATAAACGTTAGTAGTGTCTGACTCCTGGGTGTCTAGATACTCGGGCATCGGCGAGCCCAGCGGCTGACCAGAGCCCATGGCATGCTTGCCGGTTGCCAGCCCGAAGAAGAAGATCTGCTGCATCTGGTGGTAGTTCTGGATAGGTGTGTTGAGGAACTCTACATCCTTGGGGTGAGCCTAAGAAAGAAACAGGGCAGAGTGGTTAGTTAGTATGGCAATGGTTCATATGCTTAAACAGATGGTTAGTTAGAATGGCATGGTTTGTGAGTTAACCGCGATGTGTCCTTGGTAGTGCTCTGCCTCCAAAAGGATCGACCATGTGTCCTCATCCCATGAAGCACTGCTCAGGTCTCTGAGCTTGGATGCGGTGATCCACCTCGCTCTCCACTTCCTCACATGGTTGTAGACCCGGGTCGAGGTGACCTCCTGTCCACAGAACTCGAACACTTACTTTGCAATAGTGTTCAAGTGCATCTTCTTGAAGCCCTTGTCAGTCCTCACCCCACCAGCTATGATCTCACCACATCTTGTAAGCACGAAAGTGAAGACGAACTACTGCGATTTCATGATGTTCCCCTTGCCATCCTTCTTCTCCTTTGCGGCTACCTTTCGAGCAACAGCATGAGCTAAAACATTGGGCCGAGGCAGCACAAATGGAGGAACCATAGGTGGCACCTTAAAAATGTCCGAATCAGGAGGCATCTGGTGGATGGGAGGCTAGGAGTTCTCGACGTAGGATGGCGGGAACTGGCTCTTGGACAACACGATGGCCTGACTAAACTCTTGCATGGTCATATCCTACAAACGTAAGCATCATCAACACCACAACACACTACACATGGACAGTAGAAACTAGCTGTAAAACATGGACAAATCAAACTAGCAGTAACACATTCACACATGGATGACCTAGTTGAAGACAACACTACCAAATCCATCAAAGCATACCACAACTCAACACAACAGAACACGGCAGTAATCATGACACATAGATAATATTGTTCAACTCTTGTACACTAGCGTGCCACACATCTAAGCATACTACCAATCCATCCATGACCACTAGCTATCAATGCTTGCCGACATGGAAACAACCCCTAGCATGCTTCAAATCCATCACAATTATCTACTACACACCGACAGATCTAGGTGGAACTAGTAGAGAGGAGGGGGTGATTGAACTTACAGATGCCATCGGAGGAGCCGCGGAGGAGGTGCTGGCACGTCGGAAAAGAGGACCAGTCGATCCGCCGCCGCGCTCAACCGGTCGCGGGAGCAGTTGCGCCCCTTACCTCGTCGTTGAAGTGGATCCGCGCCGGAGGGAATGCTCGAGAGGGGGAAAATGATGGCGGGAGTTTTGCCGTGGCGGTCACCCTGGCTATATAGGGCGACCGAATCGGCGGGCGGTGACTCGAATTCGTCCCACCCCTTTTACGGAGACACGCCATCGCTTCCGCCATCTCCCCACCCGCAGCTGCGCAGCGCGCCGTTCCCTCCCCTGCATCGTTCGAGACTGGCTTCCTGAAAACTGTCGATTCGGGTGTTCCTAACGGGCCTGATTAAGCACTGCTCTAAGATTCATGCGGGCCACGATTTTAATGCGGGCCAGTCAAGCAAACAGACAAAAAAAATTCGTGCAGGACTGACTGGGCCTAATGCGAGCACTCAAACGCATCAATGATGAACCATTGAGCAGGATGAATGGTGGTAGACGGACGAAATGTCAAACGGCGCGAACGCGCGGCCCTTAGAACCATCAACATGATGTCATAGCAAAAACAATGCGTGTCGCCGAAAAAAAACTGCACTGAAAAGGTTGTGATACTAGCCAATAGTGTCTCTCTCTATGTAGTAGTACTACTACGTACACACTAGTGAAGATTCCTTGAAGCACATAGCGGACAAAATTACTGTTCTGACCCTTAGTGCAAAGAAAATCCCGTTTTAATCTCGTTTTGAAAAAAAAAATCGTTTCTGACCTTTTTTGATGACGCCAAGGTCCCTGGCGTCTGGGTTACGAAGCAGACGCCAGGGGCCCTGGCGTCTGGCCCCTGGCCCGCACTGTCCGCCTGCCCGTTGACCTGCTGACGTGGCAAAGGGTCCAGACGCCAGGGTCCCTGGCGTCTGGGTCCCTATCCAGAGAGCTTTTTTTTTGTTTGCAAATGTGCGCACCCAGACGCCAGGGTCCTTGGCGTCTGTGTCCCTATCCAGAGAGCTTTTTTCTGGTTTGCAAATGTGCGCACCCAGACGCCAGGGTCCCTGGCGTCTGGGTCTCTATCCAGAGAGCTTTTTTCTGGTTTGCAAATGTGCGCACCCAGACGCCAGGGTCCCTGGCGTCTGGTCCCCTGACTTGACACCAGACGCCAAGGACCCTGGCGTCTGGGCCCCTGTACATTATTTGCAAATTGCTGTTTGACACAAGAACATAGCACATATATATTCATATGACAGGTTCATACAACACAGAAGATAGCACATATATGAACATTTCACAGAATTTTCACCACAACAAATTCTTGCATACAAACGACAACAAGTCCACAGATCACGACAAATTAATGCATACATAACGCAACAAGTGCATACATAACACACCAAATTCAAGACAACCTAAAAAGAAACAAACCAAATTTGCATACAAAGTTTTTAGCACGACACCAAGTTCATGAATACAAACGCCACCAAATTCATGCGCTTCCCAACAAAAGCTCACTTCTTCCTTCCTCTCTTCACAATGGTTGCAAGTGTAGGCTCCTCCTCTTCGCTAGCCTCCTCCTCCTCTTCGTTGTATGCCTCCTCCTGCGCCTCAATGTTGGCCTTATATCTTTGCATTCCTGTTGGGATAAGCTTAAGAGGATATTCCGGACTATGGAATTATGTGTTCCATGTCTTCTTTCTACCTTTCTTGCCTTGTGTCTTAGCAATGGCTTTGCCTTTCCTATCATGAGCATTGCCTTGTGTCGGTTGTGATGGTTGTGGAGCATTAACATCATACTCATGATCCTCTTGCTGTGTTGCATCATACTCATGCTCCTCATGATGTGTTGTTTCCTCTTGATGCATTGGCTCCTATTGATGCATTGGCTCCTCTTGATGTGCTGCCTCCTCCTCCATGTCATCATCGTTCTGGAGTAAACGCCGTCTATGAGCTCTGGCGGCGCGGGTACCAGGTGCGTACACCTCACTGGACTTAGCACCATGGCAAGAAAGCATTGCTGCCATCTTATGGAACCGTTTCTTGAACTTCTGCAACAACACAAAATATGCTATGATATGAGATGGAAATATATAATCCGCGAAAAGAAACTTTTCTAATATATTGGTCACACCTCCATCGTGCTCCTAAGAATTCTCTCAGATAATCCACCACCAAGTGGATGACTCAGTGCAACATTGGCATCGTTGACGCACAGAAGCAACTCTCGGCCCTGCAATTCATGAACACACCAAACTTATGTATTTGAAAGAAGACAACATGATGCAAGTATGTTAGAATAGGTCAAACATGCTACCATTTCGTCATGCATCGGTGCGTAGTCAACATGAGCCCCTCTGGTATCTCTCACAGCCATGTTGAAGGTATGATAACCTTCTGCAGTCTCTGGGTCTTCAAACACCAACTCCGACCACTCGTCGTGAGTCCAACCTGGCTTCAGCTTTAACCGGTAACGATCCGCATACCACACTTGATACTTCTGATATGCGGGCTGATTGTGAGGTCTATTCTCTGATTGCACTAGCGTGTCTCTTTGATTCCAAATTTCTATCCATGCACGGTGTTTGTTTGCCCAATCCGATATATCCTGATTGTTCCTTCGATCGAACCTATAAATGATGCACGGGACAAAGCATTAGCAAACATTGACTTATTCAATGCTCTACTACATACTCAAGGCATGCTTGCTTATCGATGCAGAGATTGAATTTCCTCCTTGCTCTCCTCAATTGGAATACCTTGTCTTTTTCCAAATTGTCTTGCCACACGGTCTACAAAGTGCCACTCGACGGCGAAAAAACATATCATTGGGCACCTCGCCCGCCAAAGATGGCTATCACGCGTGCACATCTCATTAAGATCAAAGTCACGATCTTCCACATAAGGCAACCAATATACCTGCAAAACAAAGAGATACATTGTTAGCTACATAAGTTTTATTTTTGACTAAATTTTATCTCATCAAACTTCTCAAAACCTGCTCAGCAGTCAAGGTGTCCAGCTCGTTCATATAGCACTTGTATCGCACATGCGAGCTTCCTGTGTAGACTGTCACTTGTTCCCAATAGTAAGCAAGCGTAGGGCGCCGATATGGATCATCATCATGCAAGCCGTCATGATTACCCCGTGGGTTTGCCAAGAGGGGGTTCTTGAAATCGGGCCGTCCAACCGGGATCCGCTCCCACATCCACACGGATAGGCTCCAAACAAACCCAGACAATGAGGATGTATCTCCCTTTCTCCGACACGCCATGTCAAGCTGCAATCAAACAAACATGTTAGATATGGAGGCGCGTGACAAATGCAAGATAAATGGTTGCAAATATCTCTTACCTGACGATACAAATATGCTAGTGCGGCCGAACCCCAGCTATACTAGGTATCCCAGTTATTGAGTAGCTCCAAGAACATCCAGAGGGCTGAGTTCCCGGTTGCATCGAAGAAGACTACCTTCGTTAGTACATACCAAAGATAGGCCCGCGCGTACTGCTGCACAACCATGTCATTGGCATCCTGGGGCACGGATTGGTGTTTCCTCTGACCATTTTTAGCCAAGAATGCCTCACTTTCGCGGTATCGGCCTTGCCTTCCTGACGGCCCTCGGGCTGAACACCAATTAAATCGGCAGTCCGTTCTCGCCAATTAACCACGCTGACACGACCGGTAACAGCTTGTTCGTTGATAGGAAGGCCGCTTATCATAGCCATGTCCTGTAGGGTCATCGTCATCTCCCCAAATGGAAGGTGGAACGAGTGAGTCTCCGGCCTCCAATGATCCACAAGTGCGGTCAGCGCCGCATGGTTCACCGGCGGAGCGCGTCGCTTAAACTGCAACACGAATGGGAGAAGACCCAATCTCCGAATGTAAGGCTCATACCGCGGGTCGTAATCAAAGTCATCAGCGGAATGACCCCTCATGCGCATAGCAACTACTTGCTACAAATAAAGTGATGTTTTAATAATCAATACAAGAACACAAATGAGAAACAACGAAAATTGACCCAGTCTTGCTTCTTACCTGTCCATTCTCAATGGCACGAGCACGATGCTCCTTATCCCACTCATTGATTAATCCGTCATACCAAGGTCCATCACCATCCGCCATCCTACAAAACAAATCACAAACATCTATGAATACATGAACAATATCAAACAATACAATTTTCTTCTCCAAGTCATGCATTCTTTTTTCCATATGACCACATCATTCTTCTCAAATATATGCACATCATCTTTCAATCAAATAAAATTCTCAAACAATATGGTGTCACATAACCATATGCACAATTTCATCATATGCAACATCTCTCTCTCCCTTAAAACACTCATATTCAAAACATATGCAAATACATAACATCTAATTTATACAACCCAATATGTGGAACAAATCATGTCACATACAACCATCAATTTCATCATCTCTTTTGCAAAAAAATAAGCAAATAGGATAATCTACATATGAACCAAAAAATTTCTAATTGCATACATATTCAACAACACATCATCTACTATCTACAAATCAACTATACCATCTAAAACTACAGAAAATTTACTAAAACAAAAACAACAAGTACTCATCTAACATCTCCCAATGATGAATAATGCAACCAAAAAGAGATGTTCTAATCAAAAAAAAATGGAGGGAATGGGGGAGAATACCTCAAGGATGCTTGGGGGCCTTAGATCCACAAATTTGGGTGGAGGATGGAGTAGATCAAGGGGGGATTTGATGTGAGGGAGAAGAGGGGCGAGAGGCTCTGTTCTTGTTCGGCCGCCGCCAGTGAGAGGTTGGAGATGGGGGGATGGGTGGGCTGGGCCCGCGCGTCGTGTAAAACTACCAGGGCCAGACGCCAGGGTCCCTGGCGTCTGGCCCCTTTGCCACGTCAGCAGGTCAACGGGCAGGCGGGCAGTGCGGGCCAGGGGCCAGACGCCAGGTCAACGGGCAGGCGGGCAGTGCGGGCCAGGGGCCAGACGCCAGGGACCCTGGCGTCTGCTTCGTAACCCAGACGCCAGGGACCTTGGCATCACCAAAAAAGGTCAGAAACGAAATTTATTTTGATACGAGATTAAATCAGGATTTTCTTTGCACTAAGGGTCAGAACCCACATACCACTGCCACCTCTAAAAGCTAATCTTTGTTGGGCGCGTGAGGCAGGAGGGAAACATATAGTACTGTACTACATGGTCTTGAACAGGCAAGCTTCAGACTTTTGGTGCGTGATGAGACACCATGCAAGGCACGTAGCATGTTTGTTGGTGCAGTGTCCCTTTCCTTACTCGGACACATAGACCGGCCTGTTGCTACCAGTTAAGCGAGCAAGCTTCACGTCTGGTCTGGAGTCAAGACTACTGAACTAGATTAGCTTGTGGTTGCGGTAGTTTCGACATGTTCCTACCATCCATGAATTAATTGTCTGGCTTCGTGCGACGGAAAGCTAGCAGCGTGTAAAGTCTTTTTCTCATAAAGGTTCGATAGGCAGCGACGCCATTTTGATTCCGTGGAGTATGCGTACATGTTTCCCATGTGAACAACCGCGTTGTGTGATACTGACACGTACTTGAAATGTGACATGCACGTCCTCACATGCTTCATGTCACCAGCGAAAACAACAGAGCATGGGCACAACAAGCTGGTGGTAGAAATCTGACGCGTTTGTACCCAGTAAAATTTGAGTGGCCGGAGCTACTCCTATTTGGCCCTGAATCCCTGATAAATTTTTTTTTGAATTTTTTTCCGATCTATGCATCAAACATTATGGTAGTACATATAACATAAGAAGCAATATAAATTACATCCATATCTATAGGTTACCCAACGATGATCATAAGAGCATCTATAGCCGGACTTGGTAAATTCGGCCCCTCAAGTGCCTACGGACGCGCCTGGACGCGTTTGCAGGCACTGACCAGACACTCCTCAAATGACTCTATCTGCATCCGAACACCTCATATACAAAATCTTAAAACCATACAAAGAAAAGATCTGCACACTACATAGATCAACTAATCCTCGCCTACGCTACTCGTTGTCGTCGAAGATGTCCACTACCACCCGGGCTCCGGTACATGGGGGGGGGGGGGGCAGACGCTACTCCGGCTCCTCATCTTCCTCGCTTCCATCTCGTCAAAGAGCGCATCGGTCTCCGCCTATTCTTGCCGGAGGAAGCGCCTGTTGGATTCCACGTACGCCTCATCCTGAATGGACTCCATGATGGTTGTCTACTCCGCCATCTCCACCGCTTGGGCGACGGTGAACTTCACCATGGCCTCCTCCATGGTGAAGTCCGCAACCGGCGCCGTCCCTCCTCTGGCTCCGCCGCGTCCGCCTGTTCGGTATCCGCCTCCTCCATGGGCCCCGGCTACTGCTGCCCCTCCTCCTCCTCGTCCTCCTCCTCCGGCTCTAGCGAGTCCGGAGGCAGGCCCGCGGTGATCCGGGCCGCGTGCCTCGCCCGGATCTCTTTCTCGATCTGGAAGTGGCGCTCCTGCATTAGCATAGCATAGCTGGTCTTTTTCTACCGGGCCATATCGGACGGCTAGGGAAGAGAAAGGTGGAGACAAAGAGAAATGTGCTTGGGCTGGCGGTGTGGAGAGGGAGGAAGATGTTGTGGCTAGGGTTGGGGACGCCGACCGACTTAAATAGCTGGACTTTGCCCTCGGGTGGCGCCACGTGGCATTTACACCCCCACCGGAGGAGACGCCCGTCGGACTTTCGGGTTTCCGGGCGATTCCATGTGGGACCCGTCCGTCAGTCTGACGTGGCGAACACACTCAGTCGCTCCCGGGCCTCTTCAAAACCGCCCCATATTTGGGCTAGATAGGGGTGACGGTCAGTACAAGCATTTGAGGCCCGTTTGAGACGCCCGCCTAGTCAGGGTTTTTACCGGTCAGTGACCTAGGCCGTCCGCCACTACTAGGAATAATCCTAGTAGTGGCACGACGCGCTATAGCTAACTAGTTAGTAGTAGTGCGGGCCTGGCCCCGCGCTACTACTACTTATGTTAGCAGCAGCGTGGGGTTTGACCCGCGCTACTACTAACCAGTTGCAGCATTGGGTAATACCTCTCGCCTCTACTAAATATGTGTATTTCATTTCTGCATATTTATATTGTACTGATACAACCTTATACATATTTTTATGCACTAGCGAACGATATAACAACTCATCATCATCATTCTAAGACATTAAAACTGAGCACTTTTCCATCCCTCTCAGGTCATTAGCGTTTCCGGCCGTCGGATCATCAATTCTAAGCATTTTTGACCATCGGATTAGCAGTGAATCGTGTCTAAGCTCGTTTCGTTCACTAATATATCCACCGCTCACCGTGCTGGGCCGCTGCTCCATGAGCATTTTTGGACGCTCGGTGTTAAATTGGGCCCGATGGGCTGTCTCCCCACCAGAAGCAGATCGTGATGCAGATTCGACTCCTCCTACCCCCGACCTCTCTCCCCTTTCTCCCAATCTGGCTGGTTGGATGAATCCTGCCCGGCAACGCCGGCGACCACAACCTCAAGCAGACCAGTGGCCCCCCTCACGGCTCCTCACCGCCGGCCTTCGCCCCTATCCTCTCCCCCTAATCAATCGGCCTTGTCTCCCACCCTCTCCTTCTCACCTCATCAGAAGAGAAGAGAAGAGAACAAGGAGATCGACCAGGCCAGGCGCCGGCCAAATCCTCCATGGCCGCGGCCACCTCGCTTGGCTTCCATGGAGGTCAGAACAGCATGCCGGGACATGACCTAACCTCGACCACGTGAGGAGACGTCTGCCTTCTCCGCGCCATCGACGTTCGATGCCATTGAGCCCCCCCCTTCCCCAGGCTAGCATCCATTCTTCTCTGATCCACTAGGTTGCCCCTCCATCTTCAACCTCTCTGCAAATTTTTTTCTCCCCACGACACAATCCCTTCTCTACCGGTGGTTCGTCACCTCAAGATTTACTGATGAGTCCAGTCAGATTTGTTTGTTGTGTACTTAATCACCACCCTATAAATGAATTATTATTTGTTTCTGCCGCAAATGTTGTTCATGTTGTTGTCCATATATTTAGTTGGTGTACAGAAGTGATTTGAGCATCATGAAAATATAGGAATAACGATTGTTTTAGGAATGTGTTCCGTTATGACCCGAGTAGTGTGATTGCACAGGCTGCTCGATGGCTTAAATTTTGATCTGGTATACAGAAACGAGGACAGGGAGCCATGCAAGCGAGAGGAGCAAGGTGGCTTCTGCAGGTTGCGGCTCAGATTTTCAGCACAAGAAGAGGCTGGGCACTTGGTGCTTAGATTAGCAGGGCGAGATGGAGTTTTGTGGAGCACTAAGGTAGATTAGATACAGTTGCGGTACTGTATTTTGATTAGTATTTCTGGTTCATCAGTTTTGTTATTGGGATTGGTTGCTTTCCTGTGTCGCGATGTTGGGTTGCTATCTACCCATATTCGTGTAATAAGTAGTTGGCTGTAGAGTTCTCGCTGTCTGCTAATTTAAAATCAGGGCTGATCCTTGTGACCATGAAACTTGCTTTGTATTATCAGTTTCATTGCTGCAAATGAAATTGGGAGCAGAGAGCTCCGAAAGTCGAAAAAAAATTTGTTCATGTTGTGCTATGCTCGGCACCAATTGCTGATTTGTGTGCTCGCACCCGCGTCTCTGCTCCATTCAATCATATCGTCCTATGATGCAGACATCCTAAGTATGGGAAGCGATCCTGGTAAGACAATTAGAATCACATTATTTTAATCCTATCACATGCGCAATCTAATCAATGGTTAATTTGCCATCTCAGGTTCAAGAGCTTCTTGGTCAGCTCTGGTCATTGGGATCCCATGGATGCCACCAATGCATGCAATCAATAAACATATTTGATCATGTCTTCTTGAACCACTCAGCCTTCCAAGATGAAGTCAATAAATCCAGCACTCCAATATATCTGCCACTTAGCCCCTGAAATTAGTATGACTACTAGCTAACTACACCAAATCATAAAGCTGTACAACCTACTGTAACTATCTCACAAGGTATAGTACTAGCGAACAAAGTTTTTCAATTGTTAATTATTTTTATAACTCAAATCATCCTGTTAGTGAATAGATGTGAAGTACATATCTGGTAGCTTACGATTGTTCAAAAAACTAAGACCATGATCTTTCCTACATGTGAGATTTCATTGTGAATTTTTTGGTATGATTGATTCTTTTGTTCTACTTCAGCTCACTCTTAAATATTGGCAATTCGTGTCCAGAGCCCTTCGTTGGCAACTCACTGATGTAGACACTCACGTGGATGCAGCCGCTCAGCCCCAGATTGATTTTTCTGTTAGGATTCTCGGTATGTATTTAGTTCGAAAGCATCAATCTTATTCAGTTCACTTTACTTGAATGTTATTTATGTAAGCGTTTGAGCCAGAACATCTTATGTGGGTGTCTTCTCATGATATTTGTACCTTACAAAGATTCTGTCTTGATTCTTGAATTTTACCGGGGGCTTTCCTATTTTTGCCATTTGATTATTACCATTTTTGTGTATCACATTTGTTGTAAGTTGAGGCTTAAAACATATATGGCTTGCCAATCACACCATGATTACAAGTATATATGTGTTGTTTGCTGTTAGAAAAAGTAAATTTGACGTCTACTGATCAGTGCATCACAGTAATGATTTCTCCTGTCACATGCCATTCCTTTATTAGCTTATTTGTTGCATTTGTATTTCACGTCACTTCCTAATTTACTTGTAACACAGATTGAATGTGCTTTGACAAATATAATCATATATCAAGGAAACATCCACGTCTAAGTTGTTCTAGATATATTTTATATTGGTTTATAGCTCGCTGATAATACCATTTTTTTTAATTATGATATAAGAAATCTTTGCCTTCTTGAACCACTATACAATGAAGTTTCCTTTTTGTTGGGATAGCATTATGGCCAACTAATTCGATAGAAATTTTTACCCAGAGGATGCTAATCAAGGAAACAAAGTACACTTGCTAAATTTAATTACCTACGTCAAGGATATAGGGGGGGGGATTCCTCTTATAGATCTCCTGCTTCTATTGCACTAAGCTTTTGGTCACCATTTGTTATCTTATTCCAGGATCCGTGCTATGCATGCTCATACATTTTTCCTCCCGAGTCTAATTGGATGATATTACCGAGCCATACATGTTTTTTTCCTGATATTTATGACTTGGCAGTTCGGATTAGTTGTAATTACTACGAACATTGTTGTGCATGTAGTCATACCATGTATCTGTGAATCTTGATATTTTCTTTAATTACTGAATTATATATGTTTATGTTTATGCAAATGTAATGTGTTCTATGTGGCCATTTACTTACAAAGTTTTTTATAATTTAATTGTATAAATAGACGGGCGCAGCAACGCGCGCAGTCAGTGATCTAGTAATGATGTAAGAACTCATCATCATCGTAGTGATATAACAACTCATCATCATCAAAATGATATAACAACTCATCATGATCATAACGATATAACAATGTCGCATCATCATCATCATCATAAGTTAACCACTACTAGCTAATTGTTATCATCCTAGGTAAATAACTTTCGAGCACATGACAAGTAATATGACATATTCCTCTCTCTTAGGTAAAATATAATAAAATAGGAAAAACCCTCCATCTCCATGATGGAGTAGAGAGATGCACCGGTCTCCCATTTGTGGCCTGTGCTCATTGACTATTTGCCTCCATCCTTCAATTTTGAGGCGTCCATTTGATTGATGTCCAGTCGAGTATGTATATTTGAAACTAGTCTTCAAAGGGCAAACAATTGTCATCTCACCTTGGACATCCATTAGTGGAGGCACAACAACATTTGGGACCTTCTGTATATTTGAAACATTTGATTGATGTCTAGTTGAGTATGTATAATTGAAACTGGTCTTCAAAGGGCAAACAATTTTCATCTCACCTTTGACATCCATTAGTGGAGGCACAACAACATTTGGGAACTTGTGTTGAAGGACATAATGGTAACATAGTTAGCAATGTAGTTTACTTAAGAAGAATGTATGAAAAAAATATGGACTAGGGACACAATATTAAAAGATCTTACCATGATATTTCTATGAATGTTAGCATTGCTCGACTTATGGACTAGTGGCACGTATCCTGTAGTATTTCAGCCAACTCCATAGATGCTCTTAATAAAAGACAGAATATCATTAACAAGCAAGACAAGAGAATTCTTCTCCTCCCAAGTTAGCTCTGAGCCATAGTGTAATAGGTCTTGTCTACTATCTTCCATGTATTTCTTAAAGAAAAAAATAATCTGTCAGTTATAAATAAACAACTTAAGTAGGGGTGAATAACAACTATTTTTAAATAAGGAATATAGATTTTTAACAAATTTGTTTAACAAACTCACACGAAGGTAGAATTGGAATTATGATCCACCCAAATGTCTTTATCATGTTGAGGACTGGTGACTGGATCATATTGAGGAATGCCAATATCGAAGGTTATTCTCATACCTTCCTCAAATCCGTCAGCCTTGCACAATCCTCTCCAATCTGCACAACTAAAATGTGTGTGACCTACTTTATTTAAGACCTTAACCTCAAAAACGAAACCATGTTTCATCTTAAGGTAAGCTTTTTTCGTATTCACCTCTTCCCAATCATTGAAAGAGAGCTTCTCTAGGACATAATGTCTTGCATATAGTAGGGGATGCACTAGTCGAATTATAAAAAACAGAAATTACACGCTAAAGCAAAAAATCTTAAGCCATGCTTAATTAAGAAGAAATTTGTGCCGCTGAAGTTACATACCGTAAAACATTTGGAGGCCTCAGCATGAGGGAGAAGCACCTATCGTTTTCTAAGTGAGGATTGTCGCACATACCCCCGTCGTCGGAACAGTCATCGCACTCGGGGATCCTATCGTCGTCATCCATTTGTTGTGTTCATATTTGGATTAAAAAATGGACGACAAATAACAGAAAGTCTACACAAAGATCATTATTCGGCATGGGTTGACTTTTGGTCTATTGAGTCTCCCCTGAACAACTCTCATCTCTCAAGTGGTGGCGTATATGGTGGGCACTCCCTCACTGATATTTCGACCATCGGTGATGGTCGCTTCTTCTTCTTCTTCCCCGAGTGCATTAACAAAAAGTCTAGCATAAGGAGAAGAAGGAAAAGCGTCTCCCGCGACAATAGTCGGGATCCTTCCCTCATGAACATTAATCTACACTAATACGAATAATGTTGGTGTATATATGGTGGCCAGTTCCTCACTGATGTTTCGACCATCGGTGATGTTCGCTACCCCTCCTTTCCCTAGTGCATTATCAAAAGGTCTAGCACAAGGAAAAGAAGGAGAAGCAACCCCCACGACAACAGCTGGGATCCTTCCTCCAAGAACATCAATCTATCACATAGGGAGCCCCATCATACTGAAAGTCAACCGTAAGCATAGATCAACATTACATATAAAAGAATGCACACAAAACAAATGGACCATCATTTTTCATACATGTGGCAGCGTTTTCATAGATCATCATTTTCTTTGCCGTGGCAGCGTTTTCTTTCTTTCATCGTTTCCCTAGTATAGGTACTCCTTCCATACTAGAACTAATCCTAGTTCTCCAAGGGTAAGGCACTTGCCAAAATCAACGAATTTTTTTGGCATGACTTTTGCTAAAATAGAACATATCGAACGACTGAAATTTTCCGAAAAGAATCAATATTCTGGCAAAATACAGGCCGCTCGGAGGTGTTCCCTGCAAAATCATGTATCACAGGCACATGTCTTTATTTGAACGTCAACATAGCATACAGAACAAAAAGCACTCCACACTTGTTACTTCTGACTTGCCACTTTCCTAGATTAGTAGAGTTTCCGGCAAAACATAGGAACTCATGCATCGCTACACCAATGATCACACACATTCATCGCTACATCATCCGGGCCTGGCCGAACCGTGATGTATTTATTGCCACCAAAGCTCACTTCAACTTGGCGGCAGCCGATAGTACCCATGCATGCAACACAAACTACCTACCTAATGACCGACCGACCGAATCACACCTCGAGCACGCATTTTTTATACCAAATTGTATGCACTAGTTTACCATAGACCTACGGGTCCATAGCTAGTAGCTAGATGACTTCTCTCTCTTTGATCTTCAATACGATGTTCTCCTCGATGTCCTTGCACTAGTGGAGAAAGTGCTAGCCACAACTTATGTTGGTGGTGCGCCATATACAACCAAAGCCACCACTATTTTTTTCAGGTAGTGGTGGCGTTGGCTTATTTGGTACGACATTAGTAGGGGCGTAGTGGTGGCGTTGGACACAGGATAGCGTCAAAAGTATATGAGATCAACAATTTGTATCAGACATAATATAGTGCTGTCGTGGAATAGCATGGAACGCCAATTTTATTATATTTAGTTGTGGCGTGCTGTTGGTTCCGACACCAGTATTGTTATTTTATCAATGCCAACATTCTTATATTTGTTTTTGGTATATTCTTTTTTTATAGTATATTATAGTTTACTTTTATTAAATTTATACTATTTTAAAATGGTAACAATGATATTTTTTAAAATATGTACTTTGAGACTTTAAATTTACTTTTTTTTCCTTTTTAGTTTAAGACTTGAAATATATAGTTTTGAGCCTTCAAATATGTAGTTTGACACTTCCAAAATTTTAAATTTTTAGTTTTTTATGTGGTGATCTTTTTGTAGTATATTATAGTTTACTTTCATTAAATTTATATTATTTCAAAATGGTAATAATAACATTTTTTTAAATATGTACTTTGAGACTTTAAATTTAGTTTTTTTCCTTTTTAGTTTAAGACTTGAAATATATAGTGTTGAGCCTTCAAATATATAGTTTGACACTTCCAATTTTTTTAATTTTTAATTTTTTATGTGGTGATCTTTTTTATAGTATATTATTCTTTATTTTTTATTAAATTTATATTATTATAAAATGATAATAGTGAAATTTCTTAAAATATGTACTTTGAGACTTTAAATTTACTTTTTTCCTTTTTAGTTTAAGTCTTGAAATATATAGTTTGGAGCCTTCGAATATGTAGTTTGACACTTCCAATTTTTTTAATTTTTAGTTTTTTATGTGGTTATCTTTTTTATAGTATATTATAGTTTACTTTTATTAAATTTCTATTATTATAAAATGGTAATAATGACAATTTATAAATAATGACTTTTTTCTTATTGGGCTTGCCCAAATAGGATTACGATGCCGTGGGGGTCAAAACCAAAGGGGGCAACGGCCCCCTCGAGCCACGTACTCCCTCTCTCTGCCCTGCTCTATTTCCGTTCCCGTTTCTCTCCCTCTGTCTCGCCGCCCGTCGTTGCCGCTTCGATTCCGGCCGATTCCGACGATTGTTGTCGTTCTCCGGTCCCGAGGTGCAAATCTGAGCCTCCCACTCTCATCTGGTCCATTTGAATTTATTTTAATTAGAGGTGTGTTTTGCATTCCCTATGCTAGGGTTTCGGCGACGGAGTAGACTGTAGGCGACCCTCGGCTCCAACCGAGGTGAGCATATAATCCCTCCCTCTTTTGCTGTAGGTCACTGCCATTGTCAATCAAATTAAGGTGTTTGAGTTGCTGATGTCGCTTGAAGCTACGTTGGTATTTTTCTCCAAAGAGGAAGGGATGATGCAGCACATTGGCGGTAGGTATTTCCCTCAGATATGAAATCAAGGTTATCGAACTAGTAGGAGAAGCAACCAACACAACGTAAATAGCCCCTGCACACAGATAACAAATCCTCGCAACCCGACGTGTTAAAGGGGTTGTCAATCCCTTCCGGGTACGGCGCCTCAAGTAGGCAAACGGACGTGAGATAAATTGTAGTAGATTGATAGATCGAACGCCAAACAAAATAAATAAGAATAAATTGCAGCAAGGTATTTTTTGTATTTTTGGTTTAATAGATCTGAAAATAAATGCAAAGAAAAAGTAGATCGCAAAGGCAAATATATGAGAAAGAGACCCGTGGACCGTAGGTTTCACTAGTGGCTTCTCTCGAGAGAAATAGCAAACGGCGGGTGAACAAATTACTGTTGGGCAGTTGATAAAACTTCAAATAATCATGACGATATCCAGACAATGATCATTATATAAGCATCACGTTCAAGATTAGTAGACTGACTACTGCCTGCATCTACTACTATTACTCCACACATCGACCGCTATCCAGCATGCATCTAGTGTATTAAGTTCATGAGGAAACTGAGTAATGCAATAAGAACGACGACATGATGTAGACAAGACCTATCTATGTAGAGATAGACCCCATCATTTTATCCTTAGTAGCAACGATACATACGTGTCGGTTCCCCTTCTGTCACTGGGATCAAGCACCGTAAGATCGAACCCACTACAAAGCACCTCTTCCCACTGCAAGATAAATAGATCAATTTGGCCAAACAAAACCCAAATAGTGGAGAAGAAATACGAGGCTATTAGAGATCATGCATATAAGAGATCAAAGACACTCAAATAACTTCAATGGATATAAAAAGATAGATCTGATCATAAACTCAAAGTTCATCAATCCCAGCAAACACACCGCAAAAGAGTTACATCATACGGATCTCCAAGAGACCATTGTATTGAGAATTCAGCGAGAAAGAGAAAGCCATCTAGCTACTAACTACGAACCTGAAGGTTTACAAAGAACTACTCACGCATCATCGGAGAGGCACCAATGGAGGTGGTGAACCCCATCCGAGATGTTGTCTAGATTGGATCTGGTGGTTCTGGACTCTGCGGCGGCGGCTGGATCAATATTTTGTTGACTCCCCTTGATATGGACAGTACAGGTGCTCTTGTCGTTCCACCATTACTATCAAGTAAAATATCGGACAATCGAGAGGCTCGCTATGAAAACAAGATGCAAAAGTACGTGGTTCCTGCTCTACGTCATAAGAAGATTATGTGTGCTACAGAACAGAAGGGGATCTTAGGTGTGAAGCCTGTTTCATATGCTACGCTTGTGCCTCAGGAAGAAGTGAAGCCCACATTCAGAACACCTTGTCAATACTTCAACGTAGCCAGCAGAATGAAAGTTTGAAGGCTGCACCATCAAGTTCATTTTAGTTTTGGCCTAGCAACCATACATGCAAGTATACATACGTGTGTCTTTTTATTTGTTTTTACTAGTTTGTTCACATTTCCTAGTTTACACCTTGTAATAGATGAGGAGTTCTCATCGTGTCCTAGTCTAGGTCGAGCTTAGCCCAGGTGTTACGCACCACCTATATAAGTAAGGGGTGCAGTTTTGTCTAGGGTTTAGGTTTTAGTTTGGTCAAGAAAAATACTCAGAAAGGCATCTGATGATGTGCGCCCCTCTGTGTTCCTGCGTTCAATGAATTGGATCGGTGATCGCATGTGTTTTGGCGACTTGATCTCCAGGGCATAGCTTTGTTCGGTTCTTGTTCTTCAAGGAGCGATCCAGTCCTTTTTTTCATCTACTACTACTAGTTCGTGAACTCCATCTGGCTAATTACGCCACCGCCGCCGCTGATCATCATTAGCATAATCCATCTGTCTACCACGTCTACTACTTCGTGCATCTATACCAGTACATCCGCCCGTCCACATCTTATCTGGTTTGTTTTAATTCATCTGCTTCCGATCAATTCTAATCTGCTAGCTCTTTGCGCCGGTGAAAGATCAGGGACATCCCATAAAATCGACTCAAAGCTATTTGAGCCGTATCATCTGGTATCAGAGAGCGCCAGGTTTATCACTGCGCGCGGTGTCAACTGCAAGCAAGCGTGACGCGGATGAGGTGCAGGAGGATGACGGGCCGCCGCAATATGGTCCTGATCTGGACCCAGGTGTCCGTGCTATGTTCAAGGCTACATACCAGCACTTCGACAACCGCATGAAGGCCCTCGATGAGACGGTGAACGACGGGTTCCAGGCCATGCAAGCAGCCCTCCGTCGCCTAGAGGCAAGGGCAACCGGCACGGCTGCTCCAGCGAGGGAGCAACATGCCCTGCAGCAGCGAGCACCTTGACATGTCCATGACGCGGACGTTGCCAACGACGACAATGATGCTGAGTCCGAGGATGGTTTTGATGCTCACGGCGACTTGCCTCGCCGACCACGACAGGATGCTCGTCCCCGTGATGATGGACCAAGGCGGCGCCACGATGAGGACGAGGACGGAGGTATTGGTAGAATAAAAATTACTATACCTTCGTTCACAGGCAAGGCCGGTCCCGAGGAGTATCTTGAGTGGGAGATGCGTGTGGAGCAGATTTTTGATAATCACCGTTACTCCGAGGAGCGGAAGATTCCTTTTGCTTCTCTTGATTTTTCAGGTTATGCATTAATTTGGTGGGATCAGCTCAACCGCAATTACGCACGACCAGAGTCATGGCGTGAGATGAAGCGTACAATGCGTGCTCGCTTTGTGCCAGCTTATTTTCAGAAGGAGCAACACACAAAGCTTCGCCGTCTTGTTCAAGGAGCCATGACGGTGGATGAGTATTACCAACGGATGCAAGTTCTGATGATCAGAACTAATGTGCATGAGTCTGATGATGCAACAATGACACGCTTCTTTGAGGGGCTGAATGAGGATATACGTGACCGTGTTGATTTGATGCAGTATAATGATATGCAAGAGCTTCTTCATCAAGCGGAGCGTGCCGAACAGTGGGTCAAAGCCAAGCAAGTTTCCAAAGGACGCACCAATTTCAGCATGGGACGAAATTCCTATTCGCATGACGATGATAATGTCAAGCCAGCTTCATCCTATAGGTCAGCTGCTACCGATCAGAAGGAGATGAGCAAAGAATCTATGGCCGCAAGCAAAGTGGCTTCAAGGGCTGATTCAAGTGGGCAGTCTGCTATGCGTACTAGTGAGATTGTTTGTTACACATGTGGAGGTAGGGGACACAAACGCATTGATTGTCCGAACAAGAAGAGAGTGCTCCTTGTTAATGATGTATATGTTTCCGAAGACAAAACTGACTCAGAGTCTGACGAGCCCAAGGAAGGGGAAAGTGAATCTAATCCTATCATGTGCTATCCTTTAGATTATGATGATCTTCCATGCATCATGGTGCAGCGAGCTAAAGAGGATCAAATTCCAAGTTCGGGACAGCGGTGGAAAATTTTTCAGTCACAATGCAAGATCAAAAACAAGTGTTGCAAGTTGATTATTGATGGAGGGAGCTACACCAACATCATAAGCAAGCGTGTGGTGGATGCTTTAGGACTGAAGGCATGGCCACATCCGCAGCCACATTGCATTGAGTGGTTGTACAACTCCAGACGTTTGAAGATGACTCACAAGGTAAGCGTAAAGTTCAATATTGGCATGTATTACGATGAGGTGATTTGCGATGTTGTGCCAATGGATGTGTGTCAGTTGCTATTGGGTCGTCCATGGCAATATGATCGCAACGCTATACATGAGGGGAGGTTGAACACTTACGTGTTCCGAGATGTTGGCATCAAACGTGTGCTGCAGCCCATGGGTAACAATGCTATCAAGATTGATCAACAGAAGGGGATCTTAGGTGTGAAGCCTGTTTCATATGCTACGCTTGTGCCTCAGGAAGAAGTGAAGCCCACACTCAGAACACCTTGTCAATACTTCAACGTAGCCAGCAGAATGAAAGTTTGAAGGCTGCACCATCAAGTTCATTTTAGTTTTAGACTAGCAACCATACATGCAAGTATACGTACGTGTGTCTTTTTATTTGTTTTTACTAGTTTGTTCAGATTTCCTAGTTTACAACTTGTAATTGATGAGGAGTCCTCATCGTGTCCTAGTCTAGATTGGGCTTAGCCCAGGTGTTACGCACCACCTATATAAGCAAGGGGTGCGGTTTTGTCTAGGGTTTAGGTTTTAGTTTGGTCAAGAAAAATACTCAGAAAGGCATCTCATGATGTGCGCCCCTCTGTGTTCCTGCGTTCCATGAATTGGATCGGTGATCGCATGTGTTTTGACGACTTGATCTCCAGGGCATAGCTTTGTTCGGTTCTTGTTCTTCAAGGAGCGATCCAGTCCTTTTTTTTCATCTACTACTACTAGTTCGTGAACTCCATCTGGCTAATTACGCCGCCGCCCGCTGCTGATCATCATTAGCATAATCCATCTGTCTACCACGTCTACTACTTCCTGCATCTATACCAGTACATCCGCCCGTCCACATCTTAATGCTCCTAGTTAAGGCAAAAACCAAACACATACCAACTAAAGTGTGGCTGCCAAATTTTCCACTTAATGCTCCTAGTTAGGTGTGACAAAATAGTTGAGTTTCCAAAGAAAATTTCCACTCGAAAGTAATGCTCCAAGTTAATTAGGTGCGGCAAATATAGTCACAATCCAAACAAGGCCTTAGGGATTGTTTGGTTCCAAGCCACAACTTGCCACAACCTGACACACTTTGTCACAATTCAACTTAGGATAGTTTGACCAAGTTAGGTGTGTGTTTGTTTCTTGCCCACATGTAGATACAAACTGGCATATATATACTACACTTCAACCATATAATTGTGTGAAGATTTCGATAGTGCTATATTATTGTTGTCCAAAGCTAGTTATGCACATGCTATGATATATTGTTGTTGTTTTACCCTTGATGAATACTCCCTCCGTTCCTTTATATAAGGTGTATTTGTTTTTTAAAAATTCAAACGAGTGCAAGTTTGACCAAATTTTTAGAAAAATATATCAACATTCACAATAAGAAATTTATATCATTTGATCCATCATGAAAAGTAGTTTCATATTTTATCTACTAGGTAATGCAGATGTTGTTATTTTATTCTACAATCTTGGTCAAACATTCAAATGGTTGACTTGCACGGAAACCAATACACCTTACATTCTGGAACGGAGGGAGTATAACAGTGTCTTTGCTAATGTAGCATACTACATGATGTTATGGACAGAATTGCATTGTATGCTTGGACATGTGTGTTTGGTTCTTGTCACAATAATTAACCTATACTTGTTATTATTCTGAAGTTCCAGCCATGAGTAGCTGGAACAGCCACTACCAGTCCTCGTGCAACTTCACGACCTATGAAGTTGACAAAGGCGAAACGAGCACCAACCAGGTAAGATTACAAAAACATCCATGAGCATTGCAAACACATGCATGTATACATATATCATCTAACCATTCTTTATTGATGATTTCAAATATTTGATTTGCCAGGCGTTTGTACGAGACCCATCTTCAGAACCGGTCCAGCAGTAGCTATCGGTACGTGACATGGACATGCTCAGTCGTGAGATTGTCGCGTCAAAGGAGAGTACGATGAAGGCACTTAAGGAGTTGAATGACTCCCTGAAGAAAGATAAGGATGATAAGATCGACGAGATCTCCGATCTCTGTGATAAGAAATTGAAGTTCATCGACCAGAAGCAGCTACTGGTCACTGAGATAGAGTCCATGAAGAAGGAGATATGGCTCCTGAAGGCCGAGAGGGAGGAGAAGACCCGCAAAGTCTATTTTAGAAAGGAGGGAGAGAGCAATAGGAACATGTTGCATGAGATGAGGATCATTCTTCATCGTAGCTAGGTAGCGTGTAGATAACAAGTTGTGTGAGATCGATGACGATACTTTTGCTTGTATAGAGCTAGCCACCGGATAACTTTTGCTTGTAGGTAGTAACAAGCTAGTTACTGAAAACTGTAGTAATAGTTGGGTATATTTTGTGGATTTGAAATTTACCACTAGAAGTTAAATGGCCGCACATATACTAATCGCTGGGTATATTTTTTATTGCTGGAAAATACAAATGCTGGCATTGCCTCATAATAAACACCATAGATAACACAATATGTTGCTGGCGTTAGCCAGGTGGCACGCCATCAGCACTAAAATACTGCTGACGTGTCTTCCAACACCACCACTAAACTGTTTTCACTGGCGCCATATTAGTGGCGTTGGGTCTCTACGCCAGCAAGGCACTTTTTGCCATGCCATAGCTAGGTTTTTTCCCAATAGTGTTGGAGAATTATTTGGTGCAATATTTTTTTGCGGTGTGTTTGTTGGGATCCGATGAATTGTTGGTTTATGATCAGATTATCTATGAATATTATTTGAGTCTTCTCTGAACTATTTTATGCATGATTATTATCGCTTTGTATATCTCTCCGATCTATCTGTTTGGTTTAGCCAACTAGATTGATTTATCTTGCAATGGGAGAGGTGCTTTGTAATGGGCTCAATCTTGCGGTGTTCTATATCCCAGTGACAGAAAGGGACAAGACATGTATTTGTATTATTGCCATTAAGGATAAAACAATGAGGTTTATTCATATTGATTGGATTTACTTTTTCTACATCATGTCATCTTGATTAAGGCGTTACTCCGTTCTTTATGAACTTAATACTCTAGATGCATGCTGGATAGTGGTCGATGTGTGGAGTAATAGTAGTAGATGCAGGAAGGAGTCGGTATACTTGTCTCAAACATGATGCCTATATACATGATCATTGCCTTGGATATCGTCATAAATATGCGATTTTTTATCAATTGCCCAACGATAAGTTGTTTACCCACCATATACTTTTTGTTCGAGAGAGAAGCCTCTAGTGAAAACTATGGCCCTCGAGTCTATCTTTATCATATATTAAAATCCAAAAATATCTTGCCATAATTTATTTACCGTTATTATTACTTTTTTTAACTATCTACCACTATGAGATTTGATCCTTGCAATTAACCACGAAGGGATTGACAACCCCTTGATTTCGTTGGGTGCAAGTATTTGTTATTTTATGTGTAGGTGCTATTCATGAGGTCTTGCGTGGTTCTCCTACTGGATTGATAACATTGGTTCTTAACTGCTAGGAGTCAATGGGAGTTTCTATGGGTTCCACCTCCGGGGTTTCAATAACTTCTTCCTCAGGGTCCTCATTAGTGTAACATTCCCATTTTTGCTTGTAATCTGCATAAACTCAATGTAACATTTAACAAGCTCAACATCAAGTTCAAGATAAAGTCTTTCACTAAGTTTATCAACTCTCCCTGACTTAAGATTTGTCTTTATACAATCAAAGTCTATCTCAACTCCTTCTCCACCCTCATCGGTCCCCCAATCATAATTGGCATGTATTTTATTGGAAATATGCCCTAGAGGCATTAATATTGTATTATTACATTTCTTTTATTCATAATTAAGAGTTTATATTTCATGCTATAACTGCAATGATCCTGGAATATGCGATTCAGTGGAAAACTCATATGCACGTGTGAAATGATAAACGGTAAACAATAGGTTCCCGGTCTCGCCACTAAGACCGGCTCAAGTGTTGTTGGTGATCATGTTTTCCAGATCTTAGGATATCGTTAAGTGTAATGATAGTCCTAAAACAACATTGAGGGTATGACGTTAGAAGAACGATCATATTGAATCAACCCAATACTTGTCGGTTATCTATGTGATCATCTCATCTGAAATCATCTGTTATAACATAGAGTGTTAGCATGTGTTTTGGTTCCTCAGACCATGAGAGTGTCTCGGTCAATTCCTACTGGATGGTGGGCTTTGAGATTGCTCAAACGTCATCTGTAACAAGGTGATCATAACAACAACTTTCAGGCTCACCAGAAAGTTTGACAAGTGAACAGACAACTCAAGAGTGGGATTTGCTCCTCCGACGATGGAGAGATATTCTTAGGGCCCTCTTGGTGTGAAGGCATCCATCATCGTCTGGCCAGACACAGGTGACTACATCAGAGGGATGCTAGAATAGGTCAACGAGAAAGAAGAACAAAACCGGTAACGGGAGCAACGGTATAGTGAGCATGGTGATGACTCAAGAAGATACCGATGCACACATGGTTTTGTAAAGTATCGCGAAGAAAAGGGAACATCACATGATAATCAAAGGTTCACTCGAATATCATTCGTGTAATCATAGGGACCAATATGGATGTCCATGGTTCCGCTATCGGTCATTGAAGGAAGGGGTTTCATGCATGTCTATGGTTACCGAACCTACGGGGTCACAAGATTAAGGTAATCACGATTTGCTGGGTGTTAGTAGGACGGGAGTGATGAGAATATATGTGTGGAATTGTTTCATTAACATCCGAAATAGTTTCGAGAGGTTCTGAAAGCGTTTCGGAGTCACCGGAAGGGTTTCGGTGAATATCGGGTAATACCGGGTATTACCGATTAATTATATATAGGTGGGAAATGTTTTTGGGAATATATATGTTGGGGAACGTAGTAATTTCAAAAAATTTCCAATGCACACGCAAGGTCATGGTGATGCATAGCAACGAGAGGGGAGAGTGTTGTCTACGTACCCTCGTAGACCAACATCGGAAGCGTTATGACAACGCGGTTGATGTAGTCGTACGTCTTCGCGACCCGACCGATCAAGCACCGAAACTACGGCACCTTTGAGTTCTAGCACACGTTCAGCTCGATGACGATCCCCGGACTCCGATCCAGCAAAGTGTCGGGGAAGAGTTCCGTCAGCACGACGGCGTGGTGACGATCTTGATGTTCTACCGTCGCAGGGCTTCGCCTAAGCACTGCTACAATATTATCGAGGAGTATGGTGGAGGGGGCACCGCACACGGCTAAGAGAACGATCACGAAGATCAACTTGTGTGTCTATGGGGTGCCCCCTGCCCCCGTATATAAAGGAGTGGAGGAGGGGAGGGCCGGCCCTCTCTATGGCGCGCCCTAGGGGAGTCCTACTCCCACCGGGAGTAGGATTCCCCCTTTCCTAGTCCAACTAGGAGTCCTTCCAAGTAGTAGGAGTAGGAGACAAGGAAGGGGAAGAGGGAAGAGAAGGAAGGAGGGGGCGACGCCCCTCCCCCTAGTCCAATTCGGACTAGTCAATGGGGGGGGCGCGGCCTGCCTCTCCCTCTCCCCTAAAGCCCAATAAGGCCCATATACTTCTTCCCCCGTATTCCCGTAACTCCACGGTACTCCGAAAAATACCCGAACCACTCGGAACCTTTCCGATGTCCGAATATAGTCGTCCAATATATCGATCTTTACGTCTCGACCATTTCAAGACTCCTCGTCATGTCCCCGATCTTATCCGGGACTCCGAACTCCTTCGGTACATCAAAACTCATAAACTCATAATATAACTGTCATCGAAACCTTAAGCGTGCGGACCCTACGGGTTCGAGAACAATGTAGACATGACCGAGACACGTCTCCGGTCAATAACCAATAGCGGAACCTGGATGCTCATATTGGCTCCTACATATTCTACGAAGATCTTTATCGGTCAGACCGCATAACAACATACGTTGTTCCCTTTGTCATCGGTATGTTACTTGCCCGAGATTCGATCGTTGGTATCTCAATACCTAGTTCAATCTCGTTACCGGCAAGTCTCTTTACTCGTTCCGTAATACATCATCTTGCAACTAACTCATTAGTTGCATTGCTTGCAAGGCTTAAGTGATGTGCATTACCGAGAGGGCCCAGAGATACCTCTCCGACAATCGGAGTGACAAATCCTAATCTCGAAATACGCCAACCCAACATGTACCTTTGGAGACACCTGTAGAGCTCCTTTATAATCACCCAGTTATGTTGTGACGTTTGGTAGCACACAAAGTGTTCCTCCGGTAAACGGGAGTTGCATAATGTGACGCCCCCGATTCAATCGTACACTAATCATGCACGCAAATGTGTACGATCAAGATCAGGGACTCACGGGAAGATATCACAACACAACTCTACAAATAAAATAAGTCATACAAGCATCATAATACAAGCCAGGGGCCTCGAGGGCTCGAATACAAGTGCTCGATCATAGACGAGTTAGCGGAAGCAACAATATCTGAGTACAGACATAAGTTAAACAAGTTTGCCTTAAGAAGGCTAGCACAAACTGGGATACAGATCGAACGAGGCGCAGGCCTCCTGCCTGGGATCCTCCTAACTACTCCTGGTCGTCGTCAGCGGGCTGCACGTAGTAGTAGGCACCTCCAGAGTAGTAGGAGTCGTCGTCGATGGTGGCGTCTGGATCCTGAGCTCCAGCATCTGGTTGCGGCAACCGGGTAGAAGGGAAAGGAGGAAAAGGGGGAGAAAGCAACCGTGAGTACTCATCCAAAATACTCGCAAGCATGGAGCTACACTACATATGCATGGATATATGTGTAAAGGGCCATATCAGTGGACTGAACTGCAGAATGCGAGAATAAGAGGGGGATAGCTAGTCTTATCGAAGACTACGCTTCTGGTCGCCTCCGTCTTGCAGCATATAGAAGAGAATAGACTGAAGTCCTCCAAGTAGCATCGTATAGCATAATCCTACCCGGCAATCCCCTCCTCGATGCCCTGTTGGAGAACAATCACCAGATTGTATCTGGCACTTGTAAGGGTGTGTTTTATTAAGTATCCGGTTCTAGTTGTCATAAGGTCAAGGTACAACTCCGGGTCGTCCTTTTACCGAGGGACACGGCTATTCGAATAGATAAACTTCCCTGCAGGGGTGCACCACATAGCCCAACACGCTTGATCCCATTTGGCCGGACACACTTTCCTGGGTCATGCCCGGCCTCGGAAGATCAACACGTTGCAGCCCCACCTAGGCACAACAGAGAGGTCAGCACGCCGGTCTAAACCTAAGCGCGCAGGGGTCTGGGCCCATCGCCCTGAGCACACCTGCACGTTGCGTACGCGGCCGAAGAGCAGACCTAGCAACCTCCATTTCAAAGGAAGTCACGTTACGCGGTCCAACCCGGCGCGCGCCGCTCAGTCACTGACGTCACGAAGTGCTTCGGCTGATACCACGACGTCGGGATACCCATAACTACTCCCGCGTAGGTGGTTAGTGCGTATAGACCAAATGGCCAGACTCAGATCAAATACCCAGATCTCGTTAAGCGTGTTAAGTATCGCGAACGCCGACTAGGGCCAGGCCCACCTCTCTCCTAGGTCGACTGAACCTGCCCTGTCGCTCCGCCACAAAGTAACAGTCGGGGGGCGTCGGGAACCCAGGCCCACCTCTACCGGGATGGAGCCACCTGCCCCTTCAGCCCCCATCTCCGAACAGTATCATAGGTAATGTAACAGTGTAATGTAATAGTATATGCCCGTGATCACCTCCCGAAGTGATCACGACCCAGTAGTATAGCATGGCAGACGGACAAGAGTGTAGGGCCACTAATGGAACACTAGCATCCTATACTAAGCATGTAGGATTGCAGGTAAAGGTATCAACAGCAGTATCAAAGACAGGCTATGCATCAGGATAGGAATAACGAAAGCAGTAACATGCTACACTACTCTAATGCAAGCAGTATAGAGGAGAGTAGGCGATATCTGGTGATCAAGGGGGGGCTTGCCTGGTTGCTCTGGCAAGAGAGAGGGATCGTCGGTGACGTAGTCGACCACAGGGGCATCAGCATCGGACTCGGAGTCTACCGGAAAGAAGAAACGGAGGGGAACACAATAAATAACAGAGCAATCAAATGTAACACAAAGCAAGACGCGGCAATACGCGGTGCTAGGTGTGCCCTAACGCAGTACTAGGCGATACCGTGAAGGGGGGAAACAACCGGGAAAGAATCCCCGGTGTTTCGCGTTTTCGGGCAGAAGAGCCGGAAGGGGAAAGTTGCACGTTTGCTATGCTAGGGATGCGTGGCGGATGATCGGGTTGCGTATCCGGGTTCATCTCGTCATTCTGAGCAACTTTCATGTAGAAAGTATTTTCATCCGAGTTACGGATTAAAAGATATGATTTTCTAAAGTTTTAATCATTTTTAAAATTTATTTAACTATTTAATATCTAACCTTATCCAGAATAGTGCACGCTGACGTCATCATGACGTCAGCATGACGTCAGCAGTCAACAGAGAGTTGACTGGGTCAATCTGACATGTGGGACCCACTGGTCATGGACTGTTTAGTCTAACCAGTGTTTAACTAATCTAACTATTGTTTAATTAAGCTAATTAGTTAATTAGGTTAATCTGATTCGATTTAATTAAGTTAATTAATTCTTTAATTAATTAATTAATTAATTATTTTCATTATTATATATTTTTAATTCTTTTTTTTGTTTTGGGGGGCGTGGGCCCCGTTTGGCAGTGGCCCAGAGGGGGCCTAACGGGCGCTGGCGTTAGCGGGGCTGCGGGCGCCGGGCGGGGCGTACCCAGCGCCCAGCACGAGGGGGCAAGGCCGGCCGGCCGGAGCAGCATGCCGCGGCAAGGGGCGGCGCGGCTAGCCGGAGCCGACGAGGCAGGGGGAGGCGGTGCTGCAGGGAGGGGCAGCAGCGGCGAGCGGCTGCTGGGGCGAAGTAGGTCCGCAGCAAGGTGGCGAGCGGCGGTGGCCATGGGCGCGCGCGGCGGCGAGTGCTCGGTGGTGGCCGCCGGGCAGGCCGAGCGCACGGCGGGGCGGGCGAGCCATGGCCAGCGCGGGCGGGAGCAGCGCGGCAGTGCGCGGGGAGCAGCGGGGGGGGGGCTGCGGCATTGATGGCCAGATGGCGCGGGGCGGCAAGCAGCAGGCGTGGCGGCTGCAGTAGGTGCAGGGGGCGCGGCGAGCGAAGCGGGGCAAGGGCTCGGCCAGGGCACGAGCAGCACACGTCCACGTGGGGGAGGGCGCACGCGCACAGCGCGGGCCACGACGGGCGCGACGCCGAAGCGGTTGCGCGACGAACGAACAGAGGCAGCGCGAGGGAAGGTGGCTGGCGTAGGCGGGTCGGTGACCTCGAGCGGGCGTCGGAGTGCGTGCGCGACAGAGAGAGAGGAGGGGGCGAGGCCCTCACCGACGTTGGAGGGAAGGGGACGGCGTGGCTCCGAGTCAACCGGCGAGGAAGAGGTCGGGGACGGTCGTGGGGATGCGGCGGTGAGGCGTTGGCGCCGGCGATGGAGAGGCGGGGCAGGGTCGAGGAGGCGGTCCTGGGAGGAGGACGAGTCGTCGTGCGAGGGATGGGGGTTCTCCGGCGAGGTGGGCCGCGGGGCGCCGGCGTCGAGGGGCGAGCACGATGGGGTCGTGCCCCTGATCCAGATCGTGGGAGGGAGTGGGAACAGGGGGAGTGGTGGATCGGGAGAGTAGTTAGGGTTTCGGGGAGGGGTTATTAGTGGGGGGTTGGGCCGGCCTGGGACGGTGGGCTGGCTGGCTGGGCCGTTTGGCCCAGTTGGCCAGGGGGTCTCCCTCATTTGTTTGTCTTTTTTTTTGCTTTTCTTTTATTATTTTTCTTTTACTATTTTATTTTATTCTAGTTTTATAAAACATAAAAGTTGTACCTTAATTAGTAACACTAATTATACCTCTGCCACAAAAAGGTTTAACCCCCAAATAATATATTTTAGTATTTTATAAAATACCAAGGCATTTATTTATTTGTTTTACCCACTGTTTCAATTATTATATGCATTTAGACCTTTTATAAAAATGTGGTTTTCTCCACCAACTTTACTTATGAATTATTTGTCACATTTAGAACATTTTAGTTTTGACTTTTGAAAACCTTAACTGTTTGACTTGCTTTTAAATTTTGAATTTGGAACGGTTTCGAACTAACTTGAGATTAGCAACTATAATTGAGGTGACATGGCATCATTAGCAGAGGAGCACTCTAGCTTAATTACCCGGGCGTCACACATAATCTCATAGTCATAGGAACATGTATAAGTCATGAAGAAAGCAATAGCAACATACTAAACGATCAAGTGCTAAGCTAATGAAATGGGTCAAGTCAATCACATCATTCTCCTAATGATGTGATCCCGGTAATCAAATGACAACTCATGTCTATGGTTAGGAAACATAACCATCTTCGATTAACGAGCTAGTCAAGTAGAGGCATACTAGTGACACTCTGTTTGTCTATGTATTCACACATGTATTATGTTTCCGGTTAATACAATTCTAGCATGAATAATAAACATTTATCATGACAAAAGAAAATAAATAATAACTTTATTATTGCCTCTAGGGCATATTTCCTTCTATATATATATATATATATATATATATATATATATATATATATATATATATATATATATATATATATATATAATACTCTGAATTTTTTAAAGTATTTTATATATAATTTAGATATCAACGGCCATTCAAAGGCCAAGAGGTGGAGAGAGACTTGGGCCATAAAGGCCCAAGTGGAGGTGCCCCCCTTTCCTTATGGGGGGGGGGGCGAATCCTATTTGGGGAGGGAGTGGGATTCCCCCCCATGGCCGGCACCCCAAGGGAGGACTTTCTTCCCTTGGTGGCTGCCCTCCCCTCCCCTCCCCTCCCAACCTATATATACTAGAGGATTTCCGCCCTTTGGAGATATAAGTTTTGGAGCCTCCTCTAGTTGATCTAGTGCATGTTCTAGTTGGTCCTAGTTGACTAATTAGAGCGAGTCGTAGCCACCTCTAATCCTCATAATTAGAAGCCCTATGTGGTTCTAATCTTCTCCCTCTAATTCTTCGACGACGATTAGCTCTGGACGATGAAGCGCTGCCGAATCGTGAAGACTATATGCTTGCAACTAGTAGATAGGCCATGCTTTCGTTCTTCCGTTAGAGCGATCGTTCGTGGGCGGTTCGCAGTATCGTCATCAACGTTCGAGGGACTTCAAGTACAATCTGCACTGACTCGTCTACTTTCACTGCACTACCGAAGTTGGTAACGATCGTTGATCACAACCCTTTATGCATCTTCATATTGTTCTTGGGTGTTCGTATGGCGATTTTTTTGTTTTCTACCACATTTCCCAACAATTTTATCTAACAATTGCCAAGCTTCGGGTACTTTACTACTAGTGAAAGAACCACCCAAGGCTAAGTGTAATTAATATTTGCATTCATTTCTAAGTCCTCCCTAAAACAAATTTAGAACTAGCCAATCTGGGATACCATGATGTGGACATTCATAAAGTAAGATACGGTACCTTTGATACGCCTTTACTAAGCTCTCACCCTGTCTTTGACCTAAATTTATAATCCAGTGTCTAACCTACACGCTTCCCTCTCGGGATTATAGTGCGCCACAACTGCCTTGCTCAATTTTTCCCATGTATCAAATGTACATTAGGATGATAAAGTAGCATGCTTTCGCCAAAGCGCTTACGGTTTGTCCAAAATTGAAGTTTCATATCATCATTGCTGAAAGCATCAATTTTAAACGTCCCGCATATTCATTGAACAATTGTGAATGTCGGTAAGGATCCTCATCATCATTACCATTAAATTGCTTAACGTGCAATAGTTCCAGTAGGCTTGGATTTACCTCGTAAGGTACGTCCTTAGGTTTCGGGCCTAGTGATGTAAATATCTCTCCAATAGGTGGCCCTAAGAGTTGCATTGAGGTGAGTTAGTAAAAGTGTCCAAACTCAGCTATGGTTGCCCATGGCCCGCACTCAACTTAGTACACACAAATAAATCAAACTCAAAACAAAGACCAAAAGTGCTCAGCTCCCTGGCAACAACGTCAGTAAAAGCTTGATGGCCTGCAATGGCATAGGGTTTAGTTGTACCCCTTTTAAAGTAAGATTGTCGATTTCACGGGAAGCACATGAATCAGTCTTTTTCTCTTGTAAAGATTTAAATAATAGTGCTTGCAAGTCAATTGCAACCCAGAGTAATGGAGAAACGGGGTATGAAAAATATCGAATTGTTATAACAAACTGAAATGTAAACTACTGAAGTAAAATAAAGTAGCACGAGACATGAGTAACGGTTGTTGGAATTGATAGGACTAAAATGTTCCCAGGGAGTCTGAATTCCCCACTAGTATGTATCTAACAGGACCGATGCCTAAGCATAATTCTACACCGGATTTCTAAGCCACTTTATATGTTCCCTTTGTGGGCGAGTACAAATATGTGCATACATGCAGTAGCCACGTATCACATACACCACTACCATTCAGCCCCACTCCGTTTATTGAATGGTAATGAAGGATCTCCCCATGCAAGCGGCTAACGTGGTCACCGTTTATCCCCCATTGCAACGATCCAGAATGAAGGGAGATAGGCCCTATCACTAACCTACCTCTGCAATGATCTTTACGCCAACAACAATAACCTTCCTTACAAAAGAGGCATATGTTAGATGGTTGACTTCACCAATCTTCAAGAAGATTATTAAAATAAACATATAAGTATGATGTTAGATCGTAATATCAAATGATCATAAACATACTAGGGTTCCTCCATATCCCTACTCGCACATCGAGGGTACAAACATCGCTGGATGAATCATGATGAACATGGTGACAATGTAAAAGTAATACAGAAGTGAATCCACGCCAGCTAATGTATTACAAATAGATGGAGATGGGTGATGATGATGCCCTCTCGATGTGGTGTAGCGGCGGTGGAGTCCTTGGGTCAATTCCCCACCCTCTTCGAAATCCTTCTGGAGGCTAGGGTTCTTCGTTCTGATGTGTTTCTTTATGCGTCCTGCCTCTCCTCCCCGATCTGATTGCATGGGGGCGAAGTAGCCGGAGGAGGCGGCGACGCTTCGTACAACTGGACCACTTGTCGTCTTTGGCTTTGGAGCCTCCCGCATGAGTTGCTTGTTCTCCCTCTTGTTTCACCCTTTTATGGTAGAGTTCTATCACATTCATTAACATGATATATCACCATAAATTGGCATTATTTCCTTAAACTCCAAACAATTCTCGTGCATGGCATTCTGGTGAAAACACATAGAAAGATGTGCGTGAAGGCGGTAAAATCCAAAGAATCATAAACTACATAACAAAATAAAAGGTGAAAATTATCACAAAGATTAGACTCATCATGTTTTCACCCGTGAAACGATTGAGCTTGGCCAGGTAAGGATTACTGTGTGAGGTGAAGCTCCAATATTTTTTTGATGATTTTACAAACAAAATAAATGGCCAAAATATCAAACCCTAGAAATGACAGTATGGTGTCTGATCTGATTTTGAGCAAGATGGTATACGTGTCCATGGAGTGAAATTCACATGGGCTGTTCCAAATGATCAAAATTAGGCTTGGGAAATTCTAGATCAATACAACAATTTTTTTCCTATTTAAATGTCATTTCTGGCCTTTTCAAAAAGATAACAAATAAAATACTTCAATAGCTTACCACCTAATATTTTGAAGGGAATAGTGGTCTTATATATAATATACCTCATAAATAATTTCTAATATTTTTTTGGAAAAGTAAATACTTGTTGTTCAAACCTTTATTCTGTGGTTTTGAAAGATAAAATGATTTTAATTTGCTTTTGGTCAATTTTTTATATATAAAAATAGTTTCAAGGTTTACTGGCATGGTATGATCGTTGGGACTTAATGTATCTAGGGTGCTTTTCGCAAAAAAAAAAGAATTGAAAAGAATAACTATAGAGATTTGTTTGAATTGAGAGTAGTAAAAGAACAAGCAAAACTGTGAGACCCAATAAGAGGCAAATCACCAGAAAGGTTCTTGTTGGGTCCAAATATGATTTTATTAACTTAAGTGATGTGATGCAAAACACAACGTGTGACAATATGAAGGCAGGTGGACAAGTTTTGAAGCACCCTCGAAAAATACATGGCGATCGAGCGTGGGATGGCGACTCTGCTATTCCGGCTTTATTGGCTACAATCACCGTAGCCTACGACGACTCCTCTTTTTTTATAAAGAGCGTATTTATTATTTTAAAATATAGCATCAAACGGATATAAATCATGATGAATAACATCTGGCCTTTGCATAGTTAAGATGCACACAACCATAAAAAAAACTGCCTGACAAAGTATATAAAAAAAGCAATTCGGCAACAGTAAATCCATATGAGACAAAAGCTATGCCTATGCCGACGAATGAGCTGGACCGATTCAGAGATTATGCTGCCATCCATGTTAGGTAAAAATCTCCCTGGCCACCCGCTCCAACCGTATATACTTCCACCTTGAATAACGACTGATACTTCGTTCGGTGCAGCGTAGACCACATACGAAGCCAATGCATACAATGACAGATAACCTGCATTGGAGATGAGATTTTGCCACCAAAAACACAATCATTTCTACATAGCCAAAGCGAGCATAGTAAAAGAGACGCTCCTATCCGAATTAGCATACTAATCTTATCTGATATTCCATCAAGCCAATAACCATATATGTTGGCAACAGTTGTCGACGGATACAAATTAGACGCTATTTGGATGACGGACCATGTAAAACGCGTAAATTTACATTGAAAGAAGAGGTGTTTGATTGTCTCGTCGTAGATACGAAAGTTACACTTTTGGCTTTCTTGCGAGTTGCGTCTAGCACTTAATCTTCTCAATGCACCAAAGGCTAAGCTTAGGTTATCTTTTGTGACTATGACATAATTTAAGGGAAGTTTAATTTTCCAATGTAAAGTTTGAATAATCTACCAGGTCCAATTGCCAGCCAACCACCTGTACAGTGACCTGACTCTGAAGATACCAGAATAAATCCAATCTACTTCTGCTGCGTGCGCTGAACGTTACAAAGACAACCACCAAACAGTGTTCCTCAGCTGAACGCAGTGCCTTTGTACAGCTTCACTGAGGTACTGTATCTCTTAAAGCCTAACAACCAGTTTCTCACGGCAATAAGGTTGACAGAGAAATCAGCACCATTAGAGCATCTATAGTCACGCGTCTCAAACCCGTCTCATACGCCCGGGTGGGCCGTCCGATCACTGACTGATCATGAAATTTTGACCTAGATGAACGTCTTAAACGGGCCTCAAACGCATCCTCATATCCAGGTCAAATATGAGGCGGATATGGGGGCGCCTGCGTGCGCCCTGACGCGTCCACCACGTCGTCCCTGATAGCTCAACCCCATCGCAAATTGCACCAAATCGACCTACACAATTCATTTGCTCTCCCCTCTCTTTTTCTTCCTCCTCCTCCTCCTCCTTGACGTCCATTTCACCGCTTCGCCGCATCATGCGCCCCGCAACCGTTCCTAGCCTCTGTGCCGCCATCTCCGGCAGAGCAGTCCTCTCTTCCATCCTCGTCGTCGGGGACGGCCTCGCCGGCCCGGATCCCACTGCGGTACGCCCGACATCTCTCTGGCTCTGCCCTGCGCTCTATGTGTTTCGATACATTGTCTGATTGGATTTTTTGTGATTTTTTTAGGGAAAACGATGAATTCTGATGCTTCTTCGGATGAGGAGTATGGACCGACGGGGCTTGATCAGATGATTCAAGATGAGTTCTTCGACTCCTAGGATTCGAACGAAGAAGTGGACATGATCATGCTCATGAGCATGCAAGAGAAAATGGACCGGCAGGTGGAGCATATTCTCAACTTTAAGGGCTCAATCATAGGGAGAAGAGTGATCAATCCAGATAGGGCGTCTGGACCACGGCTGTTGCAGAATGACTACTTTGCTCCGAAGCCAACTTTTACGGATGATCCATGGTTTCGTCGCCGTTTCCGCATGCGGAAACCATTGTTCTTGCGCATTTTGGAGGGGACGCATGCGAAAACAACATGGGATACTATCTTGCCGACGACATCTATCCTCAGTGGGCGGCATTTGTGAAGATCATATCCAAACCACAAGGTGACCAAAAAAGTCACTTTGCAACGATGTAGGAAGCAGCCAGGAAGGATGTGGAGAGGGCATTCGGAGTGCTTCAAGCTTGTTGGGGAATTGTTAGTGGAGCTGCAATGATGAGGGAATCAGAAATTTTGTAGCAGCTCATGACGTGTTGTGTTATTTTGTACAATATGATTGTCGAGGATGAGGGTGGTCGTGTAGCCCAAACCAATGATTTTAAAGCACCTGAAGAACAAGTTTAAATCCCCAAAGATCAAGATGCAGCTCAGCTTATGAACTTTCTGCAGATGCATCAGAATCTTCGAGATCATCAAGTGCACGTGCAACTACTTAGTGATCTTGTAGAGCATATATGGACCCACAATAAAAACCAAAGAGCTAATGTTTGAGTTATGCACTTAAATAAATTTTATGTAACAGACCTATATATTTTTGGTACCACCATTTGTTATTTACTTGCAACATTGATGTGTATGATTGAAGTGCATGAATTTACATGGATTTAAGAGTCCAGATTTAAGATATGTGAATGCTAGACATAGGATATGAGGGACCGGCAGACGCTGTTCCTGAACGCGCCGGTGAGCGTATAGGAGATCGGATTTGCCCTGTCCGATTGTAGATGCTCTGGAATGAGACTAAATGGAGTCACCAGTCCAAGCATCCTCCCAGACTTCGACTATTTCCAACGACCATTTTCCTACCCAGCAGATTTCGGTATTTGAGAAACACCCAAGTTTCTCTCTGTAACCAACTCCTGTCAAACCCTAACCCGGAGTCAGATTCCAGTCTCCCTCCACCACAATAACTGAATTTGAATTCGTCCAGAGCGTTTGAGGCTTCTCCCTTAATTCATGATGATTGATTGCTACCGGCTGGCAAGAGTCAGGACCAGTGCTTCCATCTCTTACGTCAGGACCATGACGTAGGACGTGTGGACGTAAGTCTAGACCTGTCCGACCAACAGTCTGGGCCTGGTCCGTACCATCGATACAGTGGTTTGTACCCAGGTTCATTGGAGTTGGACGAACTGGACGTGAGTCTTAATGCCCAACGTTGACCCAAGACTTGAGCGTCAATGAATTCTTGCCTACTGCTGGTCCGGTCAGTACTTTCTCCTGTCGAGACTTATTACAACCAGAAGTCGAGAAGATGAAGATCCTAGATGACAGAGTGAACTGCGCAGTAAATATGGATCGGTCCCTAATTAATTAGAGGAAATTTTCCGCAAGTAAAAGTTTATTGCAGGACGAAATGAGTGGTAGGAAAGACGTATTGGGTGTGGTGTTCAGCTCGCTCGACATTGACAGCTGCTTTTGCTCTGTGTGGACTTGGGTCGCTCTCCCTCAACTGGCCGCAAATAAATTTATTCATTCATGTACCCATCTGTTGGTGAATGTACACATGGTGTTTCCGACATGAAAATGGCTTGTGTGATACAACTCCATGTGCATCACGCAAGAGTATTTACATAGCTCGGTAGCGGTGTGAGCATTATCTAGTAGCTGATCATGTCATCCGGTGCAACGATATTCGGGGGCACGATGCGTGTGGCCGCATGATCGTGTCAATATTTTAAAAAAGTGCTTTTATGTTTAGAGCTTAATTACGGCGTGCATGCAGCTTCTGGTACAACTTTTGAATGAGAGTGCATGCCCCATCCATCCCACCATCCATGTTTTTTCTTTTGACTTGTAAATTTGTATCTATTATATCTTTTGAATCGAAAATTCAATGTATATCTCATTTGCATATGCGTGTTCCTTGTGATGAGGGCTTCGGACCATACACATGCACTTCTAATTACGTCTTGACAAGTTTTAAACACTTCAATAAGTTTCAACTACTAAAACTTGCTAGAACGAATAATAATTAATTCAACAAGTTTCAGTGACTAGAACTTAAACCTGAGCCCTAAGCCCTAAATCCCTAAAAGCAAATGAAACTCGGTAACTTGGTGAAGCTTTGTAAAACTTAATATTATGACTATCAAGTTCTACATGCATTCAAAATTGATCTTATTTGAAAGTACTCGTTGCAACGAATACAAATACGCAATGAAACTTAATTTCAACTTTCGGTTTAAAAGATACAATAGATTCAACTTTCAAGATGAAATAAAAAAAAGTATGGGAGTGGGGAGGGTGCCCCATGTTGGGAAACGTAGTAATTTCAAAAAAATTCCTACGCACACGCAAGATCATGGTGATGCATAGCAACGAGAGGGGAGAGTGTTGTCTACGTACCCTCGTAGACCGAAAGCGGAAGCGTTATATCAACGCGGTTGATGTAGTCGTACGTCTTCACGATCCGACCGATCCAAGCACCGTTACTCCGGCACCTCCGAGTTCTTGGCACACGTTCGGCTCGATGACGTTCCCCGGACTCCGATCCAGCAAAGCTTCGGGGAAGAGTTCCGTCAGCACGACGGCGTGGTGACGATCTTGACGTTCTACTGTTGCAGGGCTTCGCCTAAGCACCGCTACAATATGACCGAGGTGGAATATGGTGGAGGGGGGCACCGCACACGGCTAAGGAACGATCTCAATGATCAACTTGTGTGTCCATGGGGTGCCCCCTGCCCCCGTATATAAAGGAGTGGAGGAGGGGAGGGCCGGCCCTCTCTATGGCGCGCCCTGGGGAGTCCTACTCCCACCGGGAGTAGGATTCCCCCTTTCCTAGTCCAACTAGAAGTCCTTCCATGTATTAGGAGTAGGAGACAAGGAAGGGGAAGAGGGAAGAGAAGGAAGGAGGGGGCGCCGCCCCTCCCCCTAGTCCAATTCGGACTAGCCAATGGGGGGGCGCGCGACCTGCCTCTCCCTCTCCCCTAAAGCCCAATAAGGCCCATATACTTCTTCCCCCGTATTCCCGTAACTCCCCGGTACTCCCGAAAATACCCGAACCACTCAGAACCTTTCCGATGTCCGAATATAGTCGTCCAATATATCGATCTTTACGTCTCGGCCATTTCGAGACTCCTCGTCATGTCCCCGATCTCATCCAGGACTCCGAACTCCTTCGGTACATCAAAACTCATAAACTCATTACATAACTGTCATCGAAACCTTAAGCGTGCGGACCCTACGGTTCGAGAACAATGTAGACATGACCGAGACACGTCTCCGGTCAATAACCAATAGCCGGACCTGGATGCCCATATTGGCTCCTACATATTCTACGAAGATCTTTATCGGTCAGACCGCATAACAACATACGTTGTTCCCTTTGTCATCGGTATGTTACTTGCCCGAGATTCGATCGTCGGTATCCAATACCTAGTTCAATCTCGTTACCGGCAAGTCTCTTTACTCGTTTCGTAATACATCATCTCGCAACTAACTCATTAGTTGCAATGCTTGCAAGGCTTAAGTGATGTGCATTACCGAGAGGGCCCAGAGATACCTCTCCGACATTCGGAGTGACAAATCCTAATCTCGAAATACGCCAACCCAACATCTACCTTTGGAGACACCTGTAGAGCTCCTTTATATTCACCCAGTTACGTTGTGACGTTTGGTAGCACACAAAGTGTTCCTCCGGCAAACGGGAGTTGCATAATCTCATAGTCATAAGAACATGTATAAGTCATGAAGAAAGCAATAGCAACATACTAAACGATCGGGTGCTAAGCTAATGGAATGGGTGATGTCAATCACATCATTCTCCTAATGATGTGATCCCGTTAATCAAATGACAACTCATGTCTATGGCTAGGAAACATAACCATCTTTGATCAACGAGCTAGTCAAGTAGAGGCATACTAGTGACACTCTGTTTGTCTATGTATTCACACATGTATCATGTTTCCGGTTAATACAATTCTAGCATGAATAATAAACATTTATCATGAAATAAGGAAATAAATAATAACTTTATTATTGCCTCTAGGGCATATTTCCTTCAGTCTCCCACTTGCACTAGAGTCAATAATCTAGTTCACATCAGCATGTGATTTAACAGCAATAGTTCACATCACCATGTGATTAATACCCATAGTTCACATCATCATGTGACCAACACCCAAAGGGTTTACTAGAGTCAGTAATCTAGTTCACATCGCTATGTGATTAACACCCAAAGAGTACTAAGGTGTGATCATGTTTTGCTTGTGAGAGAATCTTAGTCAATGGGTCTGCCACATTCAGATCCGTATGTATTTTGCAAATTTCTATGTCAACAATACTCTGCTCGGAGCTACTCTAGCTTATTGCTCCCACTTTCAATATGTATCTAGATTGAGACTTAGAGTCATCTAGATTGGTGTCAAAACTTGCATCGACATAACCTTTTATGACGAACCTTTTTGTCACTTCCATAATCGAGAAACATATCCTTATTTCACTAAGGATAATTTTGACCGCTGTCCAGTGATCTACTCCTAAATCACTATTGTACTCCCTTGCCAAAATTAGTGTAGGGTATACAATAGATCTGGTACATATCATGGCATACTTTATAGAACCTATGGCCAAGGCATAGGGAATGACTTTCATTCTCTTTCTATCTTTTGCCTTGGTCGGGTTTTGAGTCTTACTCAATTTCACACCTTGTAACACAGGCAAGAACTCTTTCTTTGACTGTTACATTTTGAACTACTTCAAAATCTTGTCAAGGTATGTACTTATTGAAAACACTTATCAAGCGTCTTAATCTATCTTTATAGATCTTGATACTCAATATGTAAGCAGCTTCACTGATGTCTTTCTTTGAAAAAAGAACTCCTTTCAAACACTCCTTTATGCTTTACAGAATAATTCTACATTATTTCCAATCAACAATATATCATTCACATATATTTATCAGAAATGCTGTAGTGCTCCCACTCACTTTCTTGTAAATATAGGCTTCACCATAAGTCTGTATAAAACTATATGCTTTGATCAACTTATCAAAGTGTGTATTCCAACTCCGAGATGCTTGCACCAGTCCATAGATGGATCGCTGGAGCTTGCATATTTTGTTAGCATTTTTAGGATTGACAAAACCTTCTGGTTGCATCATATACAACTCTTCTTTAATAAATCCATTAAGGAATGCAGTTTTGTTTATCCATTTGCCAGATTTCATAAAATGCGGCAATTGCTAACATGATTCGGACAGACTTAAGCATAGATACGAGTGAGAAACTCTCATCGTAGTCAACACCTTGAACTTGTCGAAAACCTTTTGCGACAATTCTAGCTTTGTTGATAGTAACACTACTATCAGCGTCTGTCTTCCTCTTGAAGATCCATTTATTTTCTATGGCTTGCCGATCATCGGGCAAATCCATCAAAGCCCATACTTTGTTCTCATACATGGATCATATCTCAGATTTCATGGCCTCAAACCATTTCGCGGAATCTAGGCTCATCATCGCTTCCTCATAGTTCGCAAGTTCGTCATGGTCTAGTAACATGACTTCCAGAACAGGATTACCGTACCACTCTGGTGCGGATCTCACTCTGGTTTACCTACGAGATTCGGTAGTAACTTGATCTGAAGTTACATGATCATCATCATTAGCTTCCTCACTAATTGGTGTAGTGGTCACAGGAACAAATTTCTGTGATGAAGTACTTTCCAATAAGGGAGAAGGTACAATTACCTTATCAAGTTCTACTTTCCTCCCACTCACTTCTTTCGAGAGAAACTCCTTCTCTGGAAAGGATCCATTCTCAGCAACGAGTATCTTGCCTTCGGATCTGTGATAGAAGGTGTACCCAACTGTCTCCTTTGGGTATCCTATGAAGACACATTTCTCCGATTTGGGTTTGAGCTTATCATGATGAAACTTTTCTTATAAGCATCGCAACCCCAAACTTTAAGAAACGACAACTTTGGTTTCTTGCCAAACCATAGTTCAGATTGTGTCGTCTCAACGGACTTAGATGGTGCCCTTTTAAACGTGAATGCATCTGTCTTTAATGCATAATCCCAAAACGATAGTGGTAAATCGGTAAGAAACATCATAGATTGCACTATATCCAATAAAGTGCGGTTATGATGTTCGGACACACCATTATGCTGTGGTGTTCCAGGTGGCATGAGTTTTGTGAAACTATTCCACATTGTTTTAATTGAAGGCCAAACTCGTAACTCAAATATTCTCTTCCACGATCAGGTCGTAGAAACTTTATTTTCTTGTCACGATGATTTTCCACTTCACTCTAAAATTCTTTGAACTTTTCAAATGTTTCAGACTTCTATTTCATTAAGTAGATATACCCATATATGCTTAAATCATCTGTGAAAGTCAGAAAATAATGATACCCGCTTCAAGCTTTATCGGACCACATACATGAGTATGTATGATTTCCAACAAATCTGTTGCTTGCTCCATTATTCCGGAGAACGGCGTTTTAGTCATCTTGCCCAAGAGACATGGTTCGCAAGCATCAAGTGATTCATAATCAAGTGATTTTCCAAAAATCCATCAGCATGGAGTTTCTTCATGCGCTTTACCCCAACATGACCTAAACGGCAGTGCCACAAACAAGTTGCACTATCATTATTAACTTTGCATCTTTTGGTTTTCAATATTATGAATATGTGTATTACTATGATCGAGATCCAACAAACCATTTTCGTTGGTGTGTATGACCATAGAAGGTTTTATTCATGTAAACAGAACAACAATTGTTCTCTAACTTAAATGAACAAACATTTTGCAATAAACATGATCAAATCACATTCATGCTCAATGCAAACACCAAATAACACTTATTTAGGTTTAACACTAATCCCGAAAGTATATGGAGTGTGCGATGATGATCATATCAATCTTGGAACCACTTCCAACACACATCGTCACTTCACTCTTAACTAGTCTTTGTTCATTCTGCAACTCCCGTTTCGAGTTACTACTCTTAGCAACTGAACCAGTATCAAATACCGAGGGGTTGCTATGAACACTAGTAAAATACACATCAATAATCTGTATATCAAATATACCTTTGTTCACTTTGCCATCCTTCTTATCCGCTAAATACTTGGGGCAGTTCCGCTTCTAGTGACCAGTCCTTTTGCAGTAAACACACTCAGTCTCAGGCTTAGGTCCAGACTTGGGCTTCTTCACTTGAGCAGCAACTTGCTTGCCGTTCTTCTTGAAGTTCCCTTTCTTCCCTTTGCCCTTTTACTTGAAACTAGTGGTCTTGTCTACCATCAACACTTGATGTTTTTCTTGATTTTTACCTTCGTCGATTTTAGCATCACGAAGAGCTTGGGAATTATTTCCGTTATCCCTTGCATATTATAGTTCATCACGAAGTTCTACTAACTTGGTGATGGTGACTAGAGAATTCTGTCAATCACTATTTTATCTGGAAGATTAACTCCCACTTGATTCAAGCGATTGTAGTACCCAGACAATCTGAGCACATGCTCACTAGTTGAGCGATTCTCCTCCATCTTTTAGCTATAGAACTTGTTGGAGACTTCATATCTCTCAACTCAGGTATTTGCTTGAAATATTAACTTCAACTCCTGGAACATCTCGTATGGTCCATGACGTTCAAAACGTCTTTGAAGTCCCGATTCTAAGCCGTTAAGCATGGTGCACTAAACTATTAAGTAGTCATCATATTGAGCTAGCCAAACGTTCATAACGTCTGCATCTGCTCCTGCAATAGATCCGTCACCTAGCGGTGCATCAAGGACATAATTCTTCTGTGCAGCAATGAGGATAAACCTCAGAATACGGATCCAATCCGCATCATTGCTACTAACATTTTTCAACACAATTTTCTCTAGGAACATATCAAAATAAACATATGAAAGCAACAACGCGAGCTATTGATCTACAACATAGATATGCTAATACTACCATGACTAAGTTCATGATAAATTAAAGTTCAATTAATCATATTACTTAAGAATTCCCACTTAGATAGACATCCCTCTAATCTTCTAAGTGATCACGTGATCCAAATCAACTAAACCGTAACCGATCATCACGTGAAATGGATTAGTCTTCAATGGTGAACATCATTATGTTGATCATATCTACTATATGATTCACGCTCGACCTTTCGGTCTCCGTGTTTCGAGGCCATATCTGCATATGCTAGGCTCGTCAAGTATAACCCGAGTATTCCGCGTGTGCAAAACTGGCTTGCACCCGTTGTAGATGGACGTAGAGCTTATCACACCCGATCATCACGTGGTGTCTGGGCACGACGAACTTTGGCAACGGTGCATACTCAGGGAGAACACTTCTTGATAATTTAGTGAGAGATCATCTTATAATGCTACCGTCAATCAAAGCAAGATAAGATGCATAAAAAGATAAACATCACATGCAATCAATATAAGTGATATGATATGGCCATCATCATCTTGTGCTTGTGATCTCCATCTCCGAAGCATCTTCATGATTGCCATCGTCACCGGCGTGACACCTTGATCTCCATCGTAGCATCGTTGTCGTCTCGCCAATCTTATGCTTCTACGACTATCGCTACCGCTTAGTGATAAAGTAAAGCATTACAGGGCGATTGCATTGCATACAATAAAGCGACAACCATATGGCTCCTGCCAGTTGCCGATAACTCAGTTACAAAACATGATCATCTCATACAATAAAATTTAGCATCATGTCTTGACCATATCACATCACAACATGCCCTGCAAAAACAAGTTAGACGTCCTCTACTTTGTTTGTTGCAAGTTTTACGTGGCTGCTACGGGCTTAAGCAAGAACCAATCTTACCTACGCATCAAAACCACAACGATAGTTTGTCAAATAGACTCCGTTTTAACCTTCGCAAGGACCGGGCGTAGTCATACTCGGTTCAACTAAAGTTGAAGAAACTGACACCCGCCAGCCACCTGTGTGCAAAGCACGTCGGTAGAAGCAGTCTCGCGTAAGCGTATGCGTAATGTCGGTCCGGGCCGCTTCATCCAACAATACCGCCGAACCAAAGTATGACATGCTGGTAGGCAGTATGACTTATATCGTCCACAACTCACTTGTGTTCTACTCGTGCATATAACATCAAACCATAAAAACCTAGGCTTAGATGCCACTGTAGGGGAACGTAGTAATTTCAAAAAATTTCGTACGCACACGCAAGATCATGGTGATGCATAGCAACGAGAGGGGAGAGTGTTGTCTACGTACCCTCGTAGACCGAAAGCGGAAGCGTTATATCAACGCGGTTGATGTAGTCGTACGTCTTCACGATCCGACCGATCCAAGCACCGTTACTCCGGCACCTCCGAGTTCTTGGCACACGTTCGGCTCGATGACGTTCCCCGGACTCCGATCCAGCAAAGCTTCGGGGAAGAGTTCCGTCAGCACGACGGCGTGGTGACGATCTTGATGTTCTACTGTTGCAGGGCTTCGCCTAAGCACCGCTACAATATGACCGAGGTGGAATATGGTGGAGGGGGGCACCGCACACGGCTAAGGAATGATCTCAATGATCAACTTGTGTGTCCATGGGGTGCCCCCTGCCCCCGTATATAAAGGAGTGGAGGAGGGGAGGGCCGGCCCTCTCTATGGCGCGCCCTGGGGAGTCCTACTCCCACAGGGAGTAGGATTCCCCCTTTCCTAGTCCAACTAGGAGTCCTTCCATGTATTAGGAGTAGGAGACAAGGAAGGGGAAGAGGGAAGAGAAGGAAGGAGGGGGCGCCGCCCCTCCCCCTAGTCCAATTCAGACTAGCCAATGGGGGGGCGCGCGGCCTGCCTCTCCCTCTCCCCTAAAGCCCAATAAGGCCCATATACTTCTTCCCCCGTATTCCCGTAACTCCCCGGTACTCCCGAAAATACCCGAACCACTCAGAACCTTTCCGATGTCCGAATATAGTCGTCCAATATATCGATCTTTACGTCTCGGCCATTTCGAGACTCCTCGTCATGTCCCCGATCTCATCCGGGACTCCGAACTCCTTCGGTACATCAAAACTCATAAACTAATTACATAACTGTCATCGAAACCTTAAGCGTGCGGACCCTACGGTTCGAGAACAATGTAGACATGACCGAGACACGTCTCTGGTCAATAACCAATAGCCGGACCTGGATGCTCATATTGGCTCCTACATATTCTACGAAGATCTTTATCGGTCGGACCGCATAACAACATACGTTGTTCCCTTTGTCATCGGTATGTTACTTGCCCGAGATTCGATCGTCGGTATCCAATACCTAGTTCAATCTCGTTACCAGCAAGTCTCTTTACTCGTTCCGTAATACATCATCTCGCAACTAACTCATTAGTTGCAATGCTTGCAAGGCTTAAGTGATGTGCATTACCGAGAGGGCCCAGAGATACCTCTCCGACATACGGAGTAACAAATCCTAATCTCGAAATACGCCAACCCAACATCTACCTTTGGAGACACCTGTAGAGCTCCTTTATAATCACCCAGTTACGTTGTGACGTTTGGTAGCACACAAAGTGTTCCTCCGGCAAATGGGAGTTGCATAATCTCATAGTCATAGGAACATGTATAAGTCATGAAGAAAGCAATAGCAACATACTAAACGATCGGGTGCTAAGCTAATGGAATGGGTGATGTCAATCACATCATTCTCCTAATGATGTGATCCCGTTAATCAAATGACAACTCATGTCTATGGCTAGGAAACATAACCATCTTTGATCAACGAGCTAGTCAAGTAGAGGCATACTAGTGACACTCTGTTTGTCTATGTATTCACACATGTATCATGTTTCCGGTTAATACAATTCTAGCATGAATAATAAACATTTATCATGAAATAAGGAAATAAATAATAACTTTATTATTGCCTATAGGGCATATTTCCTTCACCCCAGGCAACTCTGCCAAAAGATGACATGCATGGACTCACTGAAATGATTAAGGGCTATATCACATGAAAACCAACATTTAAAGAAAACTTCATGTAAACCACATTTGGAAGTTTTGATCAATCTAGAAAAATTACTGGATGTTAATATGATGATGTCGTATTGCCATACGAAAGTCCAAGTTGAAACACATCACAAGATGTGATCTATGCGGAAAAAAAAATTCAGCAACAAATAGAGATGTTACTTTTGGCATTATTCAATGTTGATTTTGTTATTTTCATAACTCACATCCCGTAACGTGTTTGAATTTGAAATTTCACATGGCAATAGAACATCACTCTTTAACATCACTCATTTTTTTAGATTTTTGGGAAACTTCAAAACATCATTTCCGCATGGTCTTCATCATTTTTTTCCGAATGTTGGTGGCCGCATGCATGCGTGCTCCTACGAACTTCCGACAATGTTCGATTGCGTATAGCTTGTCAAGTTACAAAAACATCCCTAATTATATATCCACACTTGCATGATACAAAAAATAGGGACACCTATATCAGTTGCTCGAAAAAAATGCTAGTCGGTTTTTCAGCCGTTAGAATAAAGTGCAATTGCTGCTCCTTCTTCCTTCTTTCGTCCTTCTTCCTTCCTTCCCGATCTTGTTCAAGTCTTCCTCTACCCTCTCTTCCACCGATGACAACCGGTCCTATCACTCATGATGTCCTGCCAAACCCTTGTCGCGTTTAAGGTAGGGCCTTTTTCACTGTGACTTCCAGTCAGAGTAGACAACCTCGAGCTTGGCCGCGGTGTTCCTGTCTACATCTCGGGCTCGGGCGCTATGTAATCCGAGCAACGATCAAAATGAAAAAGCCCCCTTCTCCACCCGTGACGGGGCGGCGCCCCTGCCAGAGCGATGCCCTAGCAACAAGCCCTCGGCCGGTGATGCCCTGACCGATCGCGTTGTCCAGCTCGGAAGTTGTCTACTCCGAGCGGCGATTAATAGGACCCCCCCCCTCTCTCTCTCTAAGCTTGCCCGTGTCGTCCCGTTTTCGACGAGACTCTAGCTTGCTCAGCCTCAGAGCTGCGCACCGCATCGCCTTCTCTCATATGAAATCGACTGGACATTTGTTTTCTTGATTGAATTGCCTAATGTTTACGCGGGAAAAATATTATCATGTGTATATTGGCGCGTGCATCACGTACATATGGGACAAGAAGAGCTAGTCCTATCATGCATATGCCCCCTCCCTCCCCGCCACGATTTTCGCTCCGGTTGTCCCCACACGCACACTGGGTTGGATCCTCTTCCTCGTCCCCATCAACATGGAAGGACCGCCACGTGGGTGTGTAAAGTCTGTTGGCCCACGTCTTTTTGACGTTCAGAGCACCGAGAGATCCTGATCCTCTCTATAAAGGAGCCTCCGCGACTTCCAGAGTCTGAAGCTACCGGAGCAAGCAACCAACACCTTTTCTTTCCACGTCTAGCTTGTCTGATCTGAGCAAGCTTAGCTAGCGTCATACACACACTCGTCCTGCGTGCCGCACGTACCGTCGAGCTATCCGAACTGAAATGCAGAGGAGCAGAGGTTGTGCCCCGGGTGGTGAGCACGGCTGGGCAGCGGCTGACGGCGGGATGCAGCTGCAGCGCCGGGAGAGGGAGCTGGTGGCGCAGCTGCACGAGCTGCTGTTCCCGTCCACGTCCAGCGGCGCGTCCTCGTGTTCTGGTGTTGCGGCTGACTTGTATTGGGAGCACGGCAGCCAGCAGGTGAAGGCAACGGCCGCGTCGTGCGCCGGTGGCAAACGGCGCGGGGGGCGCAAGAGAGTCCGGGAGGATGAACGGCACGAGGAGGGGCAAGGACAGCGCGGCGGTGCTGCGACTGCGACGAAGGCTACTACTCGTTGCAGGAGGAAGAAGCAAGGGGCAACGACGACGACGCTCGTCACGACGGTGCCGGATTTCGACGGCTACCAGTGGAGGAAGTACGGCCAGAAGCAAATCGAAGCGGCCAAGCACCCCAGGTAAATAATTTAATATTATTAGTACAACATTTGCTATTATTCAGTTTCTTAAACTTGTAGCCCCACCGTACGTACTACTCTCTCATCTTCTTCTTCCACTCTGGCGGAGCCCCTGCCTCCCTGATGTTAGTGTGGCGGTGATAGCAATTCGACAGATGATGGCGGCGGATGGTGTGCTTGTTGCGATTGTAGAGAAGGGCCTCGCAAATAATGGTGGCGGCGGCATACGATTTTAAGTTGGAAGGAGAGGGGAGGATTAGGGTTGAAAGAGAAAGAAAATCACAACCACCATTTATAAGTAATGAAAGGCTGAAATGACTCATGACCCAATATTTCGCCCATGACAGGTCACCCTTCAATTTAACGAAGTATCATCGCATGCATGCATGCTTTAAACTAAGTAACAAGAAGATTAAGTACTCAATGGTTTCGCTAAATTTGCAGTACAATAAAAAGCATCAGCGCTTTTTATCTTCGATTTAGAAGCAACGATCTAAGAATTTTTACACCCTCTTATATCAAACGTGGAAAGCCATGCAAAGGAGCCAATCAACCAAACTAGCTAAAATATGTCATTTCCAGACCGCTCGCTGTCCGTATGGATGCGTGCGCCCATCTCCCGACAGTGATTCATTAGTTGGGACCCCCTTCATGTACCCGTGATACACGATGATACATCTGACATCGATGGCATCATCATGCGTACGTCCAGCAAGAAGACGTATGATGCTTACGCATGCTCGGGTTAATTAAACTGAAACTATAACAATGACTAAAGCTAAATCGCTCTTCCATCAATGGCAATTGGCAGGAATTACTACCGGTGCACCAACAGCACGAACCAGGGCTGCCCGGCCAAACGAACGGTGCAGCGCAATGACGATGATGGCAGCGACGGTGGACGGCCGAAGTATACGGTGCTGTACATCTCGGAGCACAGCTGCAAGGCGACCGAGTCGGCGGCCGTGCCGGTGATCCTCGAGACCACCGTCCGCACCGACACCGCAGCAGCTCCAGACGTCGCCGTCGTTCCCGGTAGCAGCTCTGGTGCTATCAGTTCTGAGATTCAATCGCCGGCAAGCTCCTCGGATATCACATGGAGCAGCGGCGGCAGCGACGGCGGTGCCAATGTGCCGCCGAGAGAGCGCGACGATTACTCGCGTCTGTTCGCTATCGAGGATGACTGCTGGGGGTGGAACGCGTCGCCGCCGGCACCCGCTACTGCTGCTGCGTTGCTCCAGGAGATGGACTTCGACGGGCCGATCAGGTCGCCGGTGCACGTCGCGGCAGCGGACGGAAGTTGGATTAACGACTTGTTCGTGAACGAACCACCATTTGTTCTCAACAGCTGCCATTTGTTTGGCCTCTAGATCTTTAGATCTTTGTAGATGTTCATTACTGTCTATCCTTTTTCTCTCTATTTAATCACTCCAAGTTGAATTTCCTGTTTTTTGTTTAGATGCAGTGAAATAAAAAGGGACTTGTATAATGGTACACAACTTGTGCCTACATGCATCTATATCACAACTCACAAGCCACCTTAACTAGGGTTCAGCGGGTGCCACTTTCTAGCTTACTAGAGCATAGACCTCACTGACGCCTGCCGGCACCACCTCATCCTCACGATCTCCTCTTGGGCAGAATGTTGCCACCATTTTCCGCTGCAACCCCGAGGAGCGAGGTCTCTACCTGCTTCGCGGTTCTGATTCCTGAGCCGATGGTAGGACTTCGATTTAACATGTTACTATGGTTACCGCTCCCCAATTTTGCCTCCGTCACTATATTGGTACTAATTTCTCAGTTTGTGATCTCATACACGGGAACAAATTGTCCGAAGACTGGGATTTAAATCGAATACTAAAGACAAATAACCAAAGACGGTGACCATCGTCATCCCATGCATACGAGTGGAACTCGTATGAGCTCACAACAACGCATTGGCCCACATCATCACCACAAGGCATGGCTCTAAACGACCCTGACCTTCACTCTCCCAGCCACATACATCCACCGAGGGCATATGAATTCACACCTAGATCGAGACCGATCAACGGGTTGCCCCATCAAAGCATTGACTTAAACCCCAAGACTCTTTTGTTCGAGAATTCAACCTTTGAGAGTAGGTGTGGGAACATGTCCGTGAGCAAGTCCGCTACCCTGTGGCCCAACCAAGATTGGATGTATAAAACTATTTAAACCAGATATTTTTCGTCCCTCGCTGCACTTTAAGTGGTTTTGGTATGACGTGAACCCTGTTTTGACTAAAACTGTGCACATGGCTGGCTTTGACCGCCATGTCACTTAAGTGACCCCGTCTCTCTCTCTCTCTCTCTCTCTCTCTCTCTCTCTCTCTCTCTCTCTCTCTCTCTCTCTCAGTTCACCAACTAGGATGTGTCCTAGGAGTATCCCTGCGAGTTTGGAGTCCTGCTAATGTTCATGCTTCCACGTCTTCATAGTTTCTACTACTCAGATCGAGTTCTGTTACATCTAAATAATGTATAGATGTTGATGCACTAAGTGAGACATCTTGTCGTAATAGGAATGATAGACTACTCATATAAGCAAGGAATTACTTCTTATCCAGGAGCCCATTCACAAGGAACCTCAAAGTTAAATGTGTTTGCCTTGGAGCATTTGAGGATGGATGACCGACTGAGAAGTTGATTTTAGGTGCACAAGAGTGAGGACAAAGTACACAAGAAAGACCAGTGTTGGTTTTTCAAGCTACTCTAGATCTCAATAGGAGTAACGACCGGGAACCAGGGGCTGGGACATTACAAATGGTATTAGAGTTGACCCTAGCAGTGCAGAAATGTACATGGCATGTGTGGCCCATCATGGCACATGGCAGGCACATGTGTATGTTGGCACTTAGGCACATAGACGTGTGCTGAGGGGGAACGTTCTTGTTTGGCCGACGAGGACGTCAGTTCCTTTGAGTGAGGGTGTATATGACATCTTTACTTAATAGGAATGATAGACTACTTATACCAACAAGGAATTCCTTGTTATTCGGAAGCCCATTCGCAAGGAACCTCAAAGATAAGTGTGCTTGGCTTGGAGCAATTTAAGGATGGGTGACTGACTAGGAAGTTGGTCCAGGGTCCGCACAAGTGAGCACAAAGTGCATAGGACACTAATGATCTATGAGACTACTCTAGATCCCACCAGCAGGAACTACAGAGAACCAGTGGTTGTGGTCAGGGCGTTACAAATTTTGGAACTATTCTGATTGGACCAGTGACTTGTCCGGAAGTTGAAGAGTGGATTCAGAACATATGTGTAATGAAAGACAATATGGTAGAACGAAATGAGATGGTGAATTATGCCTCCCAATATTTTATCCAAGAAGATGACACTTGGTGGACGACGCATATAGACATTGATGAATCCAAAATGCGAGCGATTCAAGGAGTTTTTCCTTCAATATCATCTTGTCCTTGGGGATCTGAAGCAACCAATTAAAGACGCAAGGAAGTTTTGTGCTTGCAAGATTGGCAGAGAGGACATGCTCATAAAGAACATATTGATCAATGTACCAATTGTGAAGAGAACCTTCTAGATGAAGAGTGTCCCACCATTCGCTTCATATGTGACGGGACCGATCATTATCCATCCCAATGTAGCTTTCCCATAAGTACAAAGGAGAGTCCAGCAAAGTAAGAAAAAGTAAGTAAGTGGTACTCGAGGAACCTTCATAATAGATCGCAATACTATCAAAGATAGTTGACGAAGAACGACTTCCTGGAGAACCAGTTATTCTCCTCAGGTCATGCTACTCATGTGGACAAGGTGTACACAAATCCAACTCATGCTCGCAAGGGGATAAGTAGAAGGAATATTCACATGGAGTTGAATCAGTTGAAATAGCATATGACTCATGATAATTAGAAACCGTACATGCTAAGGAAAACCCGAAGGAGAAGAAAACCAAGCCTAAAAAGAAGTAGAAACTTTGTACCAAAAGGATTACCAACTTCACAGTCAATTTGGAGGAACACAATGTAATTCATCATGAAGCTTTGATCAATAAGAAAGTAAAGAGGGAGAAGGACTTGTCCAAGGTGACTTTTTATAAATGTTGGGAGTCCAAACAATCTAGTAAAAAATATTGGAATGGGAAGAAGGACAACAAGAAGTAGCGAAGATAGTCATAGATGAATAAACATTGTAATAGGAGTTTATGGAGAGGATGGTGTGGACCCTTTTGTCGGTGCATATGGTATGGCCCAGCTATCAGTGATTGTTACAAAGCTAAAATATAACCCAAAAAATTGTGTTGCCGAGGGCTCGAACCAGGAACCTGTGTGTGTTCTGTGCATGTGTGTGGCTAGTGGAGTAAGACTAAGATAATGAACAGAGATCGGGCCCTTCAGTATATATTTTGTTTCGTAATATTGTTGATTCAACAATGTGACATGGACTATGTGGTTTCATGTTTAATGTGCAACATTTCTTACTATACTTGAAAACAACTACAATAATGATATTTAGGTTTTGGCATCATAATTCATATATACGTACCATAATTAGACATAAAACTCTAGTTCAATAAAACATCTAAATGTGTGCACATATCGTGCCACCTACAACGTCGCATAAGATCACATATGTTGGCACTTAAAACATCACATAAGTTCACATGCATAGCTGATACGTCTCCTCGTATCTACTTTTCCAAACACTTTTGCCCTTGTTTTGGACTCTAAATTGCATGATTTGAATGGAACTAACCCGGACTGACGTTGTTTTCAGCAGACTTTCCATGGTGTTATTTATGTGCAGAAACAAAAGTTCTCGGAATGACCTGAAACTTCACGGAACGTCTATTTGGAATTAATATAAAATCCTTGTAAAATATGAAGACCAGGGGGCCCACACCCTAGCCACGAGGGTGGGGGGCACGCCCCCTACCTCGTGGGCCCCCTGGAGCTCCTCCGACCTCAACTTCAACTCTATATATTTGCTTTTTGGGGGAAAAAATCAGAGAGAAGGATTCATCGCGTTTTACGATACGGAGCGGCCGCCAAGCCCTAAAACCTCTCGGGAGGGCTGATCTGGAGTCCGTTCGAGGCTCCGGAGAGTGGGATTCGTCACCGTCGTCATCATCAATCATCCTCCATCACCAATTTCATGATGCTCACCGCCGTGCGTGAGTAATTCCATTGTAGGCTTGCTGGACGGTGATGGGTTGGATAAGATCTATCATGTAATCGAGTTAGTTTTGTTAGGGTTTGATCCCTAGTATCCACTATATATGTTCTGAGATTGATGTTGCTATGACTTTGCTATGCTTAATGCTTGTCACTAGGGCCCGAGTGCCATGATTTCAGATCTGAACCTATTATGTTTTCATGAATATATGTGAGTTCTTGATCCTATCTTGCAATTCTATAGTCACCTACTATGTGTTATGATTCGGCAACCCCGAAGTGACAATAATCGTGACCACTTCCGGTGATGACCATAGTTTGAGGAGTTCATGTATTCACTATGTGTTAATGCTTTGGTCCGGTACTCTATTAAAAGGAGGCTTTAATATTCCTTAGTTTCCTCTAGGACCCCGCTACCACGGGAGGGTAGGACAAAATATGTCATGCAAGTTCTTTTCCATAAGCACGTATGACTATATTCGGAATACATGCCTACATTACACTGATGAATTGGAGCTAGTTCTGTGTCACCCTATGTTATGATTGTTACATGATGAACCGCATCTGGCATAATTCTCCATCACCGATCCAATGCCTACGAGTTTTTCACATATTGTTCTTCGCTTATTTACGTTTCCGTTGCTATTGTTACAATCACTACAAAACCCAAAAATATTACTTTGCTACTGTTACCATTACTTCCATATTACTTTGCTACTAAATATTTTGCTGCAGATACTAAGTTATCCAGGTGTGGTTGAATTGACAACTCAGCTGCTAATACTTGAGAATATTTTTTGGCTCTCCTTGTGTCGAATCAATAAATTTGGGTTGAATACTCTACCCTCAAAAACTGTTGCGATCCCCTATACTTGTGGGTTATCAAGACTATTTTCTAGCGCCATTGCCGGGGAGCATAGCTCTATTCTTTGAGTCACTTGGGATTTATATCTGCTGGTCACTAGAAGAACTTGAAAAACGCTAAGACAACAATTTATCCCTCAACTACGAGGGGAGGTAAGGAACTGCCATCTAGCTCTGCACTTGCTTCACCTTCTGTTTTGAGTAAGCTTGTGACACCTAAACCTGCTTCTGCTATTCGTTCTGATATGTCGCATGTTATTGATGATGCCACATCTCCCATGCATGATACTTATGATGAAACTACTTCTATGCTTGATACTACTGTGCCACTTGGTGAATTTCTTGATGAACAAATTGCTAGGGCTAGAGAGAAAGAAATTATTGAAACTGATTATATTGATGAAAGTGATGATGAAGACTTGCCTGTTATTCCTGAGGGTTATGTTTTTGATAAAGAAGCTTCTTTAGCTATTTTAGCTTGCAAAGATAGATATGAGCTTAAGAGATTATTAGCTAAATGGAAGTAGCAATATCTTAATCAAAGAATGAAACCTGACCTTGCTTTTGCTACTTCACCTATATGTGTTACCAATAAGGATTATGAATTCTCTGTTGATCCTGATATAATAACTTTGGTTGAATCTGATCCTTTTCATGGCTATGAATCTGAAACTGTTGTGGCACATCTTACTAAATTAAATGATATAGCCACCCTGTTCACTAATGATGAGAAATCTCGCTACCTATATATCCTTAAAATATTTCCGTTCTCATTAAAGGGTGATGCTAAGATATGGTTTAATTCTCTTGATCCTGGTTGTGTGCGTAGTCCCCAGGATATGATTTATTACTTCTCTGCTAAATATTTCCCTACTCATAAGAAACAAGCTGCTTTGAGGGAAATATACAACTTTGTGCAAATTAAAGAAGAGAGTCTCCCACAAGCTTTGGGGAGGCTTCTCAAGTTACTTAATGCTTTGCCTGATCATCCTCTTAAGAAAAATGAAATACTTGATATCTTTTATAATGGACTAACCGATGCCTCCAGAGATTACCTGGATAGTTGTGTTGGTTCTGTTTTCAGGGAAAGAACACCAGATGAAGCTGAAATTCTATTGAATAATATGTTGATAAATGAAAATAATTGGACACTTCCTGAGCCAGATCCTGAGCTAATTCCTGAGCCTATTCCCAAACCAACTCCGAAGAAGAGAGGTGTTCTATTTCGCAGTCCTAAAGATATGCAAGAGGCAAAGAAATATATGAAAGAAAAAGGTATTAAAGCTGAAGATGTTAAGAATTTACCTCCTATTGAAGAAATACATGGTCTTAATTTACCGCCTGTTGAAGAAACATGTGATCTTAATCCTTCACCTATTGAAGAAACTCATGGTCTTAATAACCCGACACAGGTAGTAAAGGTAAATTCTCTCTATATATTTGATGAAGGTGATATTCCTCACTATAAGTCTGCTAGACAATGCTTAGAAGAGTTTGATAATTTTATTGTCAAACAAGAGAACTTTAATGCTTATTTTGGTAGACAATTGAAATACAATTCCGATACGCTCGAACACTTGAGTAATTACATGGCTAAAGGTGAACTTAAACTCAAACATGCTTCTATGGTTACCACTCAAGTGGAACAAGTACTTAAGGCTCAAAAGGATTTGCTCAATGAAATGAATAGTAAGAAAAATGATTATGCTGTTAGAGTGGCTACTAGAACTGGTAGAATGACTCGGGAACCTTTGTATCCTGAAGGCCACCCTAAGAGAATTGAGCAAGATTCTCAGAGAAATAATATTGATGCACCTAGTCCTTCTAAGAAGAAGAAAAAGAAAAATGTTAGGACTTTGCATGCTTCTAGTGAACCTATTGCTGAACCACCTGAGAATCCAAATGATATCTCTATTTCTGATGCTGAAACACAATCTGGTAATGAACATGAACCTAGTGAAAATGTTAATGATAATGTTCATGATGATGCTCAACCTAGTAATGATAATGATGTATAAATTGAACCTGTTGTTGATCTTGATAACCCACAATCAAAGAATCAACGTTATGATAAGAGAGACTTTGTTGCTAGGAAACTTGGTAAAGAAAGGGAGCCATGGGTTCAGAAACCCATGCCTTTTCCTCCCAAACCATCCAAGAAAAAGGACGATGAGGATTTTGAGCGCTTTGCTAAAATGATTAGACCTGTTTTCTTGCGTATGCGATTAACTGATATGCTCAAAATGAATCCTTATGCTAAGTACATGAAAGAAATTGTTACTAATAAAAGAAAGATACCGAAAGCTAAAATTTCCACCATGCTTGCTAATTATATTTTTAAGGGTGGAATACCAAAGAAACTAGGAGACCCAGGAGTACCTACTATACCATGCTCCATTAAAAAAAATATGTTAAAACTGCTTTATGTGATCTTGGAGCTGGTGTTAGTGTTATGCGTCTCTCTTTATATCGTAGACTTGATTTGAATAAGTTGACACCTATTGAAATATCTTTTCAAATGGCTGATAAATCAACTGCTATACCTGTCGGTATTTGTGAGGATGTGCCCGTTGTGGTTGCAAACGTTACTATTTTGACGGACTTTGTTATTCTTGATATTCCCGAGGACGATAGTATGTATATTATTCTTGGAAGACCTTTTTTGAACACTGTGATACGTCTCCAACATGCTATAATTTTTGATTGCTCCATGCTTTATTATCTACTGTTTTGGACATTATTGGGCTTTATTATTCACTTTTATATTATTTTTGGGACTAACCTATTAACCGGAGGCCCAGCCCAGAATTGCTGCTTTTTGCCTATTTTAGAGTTCCGCAGAAAAGGAATATCAAACGGAGTCCAAACAAAATGAAACCTTTGGGAACATGATTTTTAGGAAGATTATGATCCAGGAGACTTGGACCCTATTTCAAGAAACAAGAGAGGAGGCCACGAGGTACGGGGCGCGCCCTCCACCCTCGTGGGCCCCCTGTTGCTCCACCGACGTACTCCTTCCTCCTATATATACACCTACGTACCCCCAAATGATCAGATACAGAGCCAAAAACCTAATTCCACCGCCGCAACCTTCTGTACCTACGAGATTCCATCTTGGGGCCTGTTCCAGAGCTCCGCCGGATGGGGCATCCATCACGGAGGACTTCTACATCATCACCATAGCCTCTCCAATGAAGTGTGAGTAGTTTACCTCAGACCTTCGGGTCCATAGTTAGTAGCTAGATGGCTTCTTCTCTCTTTTTGGATCTCAATACAATGTTCTCCCCCTCTCTTGTGGAGATCTATTCAATGTAATCTTCTTTTTGCGGTGTGTTTGTTGAGATCGATGAATTGTGGGTTTATGATCAAGATTATCTATGAACAATATTTGAATCTTCTCTGAATTCTTTTATGTATGATTGGTTATCTTTGCAAGTCTCTTCGAATTATAAGTTTGGTTTGGCCTACTAGATTGATCTTTCTTGCAATGGGAGAAGTTCTTAGCTTTGGGTTCAATCTTGCGGTGTCCTTTCCCAGTGACAGTAGGGGCAGCAAGGCACATATTGTATTGTTGCCATCGAGGATAACAAGATGGGATTTTTATCATATTGCATGAATCTATCCCTCTACATCATGTCATCTTGCTTAAGGCGTTACTTTGTTTTCATGAACTTAATACTCTAGATGCATGCTGGATAGCGGTCGATGAGTGGAGTAATAGTAGTAGATGCAGGCAGGAGTCGGTCTACTTGTCTCGGACGTGATGCCTATATACATGATCTTACCTAGATATTCTCATAACTATGCTCAATTCTGTCAATTGCTCAACAGTAATTCGTTCACCCACCGTAAAATACTTATGCTCTTGAGAGAAGCCATTAGTGAAACCTATGCCCCCCGGGTCTATCTTCATCATATTAATCTTCCAACACTTAGTTATTTCCTTTGCTTTTTTACTTTGCTTTTATTTTACTTTGCATCTTTATCACAAAAATAACAAAAATATTATCCTATCATATCTATCAGATCTCACTCTCGTAAGTGATCGTGAAGGGATTGAAAACCCCTTATCGCATTGGTTGCGAGGAGTTATTTGTTTTGTGTAGGTACGAGGGACTCGCGCGTAGCCTCCTACTGGATTGATACCTTGGTTCTCAAAAACTAAGGGAAATACTTACGCTACTTTGCTGCATCATTATTTCCTCTTCAAGGAAATCCAACGCAGTGCTCAAGAGGTAGCAAGAAGATTTCTGGCACCGTTACCGGGGAGTCTACGCATAAGTCAACATACCAAGTACCCATCACAATCCCTTATCTCCCGCATTACATTATTTACCATTTGCCTCTCGTTTTCCACTCCCCCACTTCACCCTTACTGTTTTATTCGCCCTCTCTTTTCCGCTTGCCTTCTTTTTCGCTTGCTTTTTGTTTGCTCGTGTGTTGGATTGCTTGCTTGTCACGATGGCTCAAGATAATACCAAATTGTGTGACTTTACCAATACCAACAATAATGATTTCCTTAGCACTCCGATTGCTCCTCTTACTAATACTGAATCTTGTGAAATCAATGCTGCTTTGTTGAATCTTGTCATGAACGATCAATTCACCGGCCTTCCTAGTGAAGATGCCGCTACTCATCTAAATAGCTTCATTGATTTGTGTGATATGCAAAAGAAGAAAGATATCGATAATGATATTGTTAAATTGAAGCTATTTCCTTTTTCGCTTAGAGATCGTGCTAAAGCTTGGTTTTTGTCTTTGCCTAAAAATAGTATTGATTCTTGGAATAAGTGCAAAGATGCTTTTATCTCTAAGTATTTTCCTCCCGCTAAGATTATCTCTCTTAGAAACGATATTATGAATTTTAAGCAACTTGATCATGAACATGTTGCACAAGCTTGGGAGAGGATGAAATTAATGATACGTAATTGCCCTACTCATGGTTCGAATTTGTGGATGATTATACAAATTTTTTATGCCAGATTGAATTTTGCTTCTAGAAATCTTTTAGATTCGGCCGCGGGAGGCACTTTTATGGAAATCACTTTAGGAGAAGCTACTAAACTCCTAGATAATATTATGGTTAATTATTCTCAATGGCACACTGAAAGATCCACTAATAAAGAAGTGCATGCGATAGAAGAAATTAATGTTTTGAGTGGAAAGATGGATTAACTTATGAAATTATTTGCTAGTAAGAGTGTTTCTTCTGATCCTAATGATATGCCCTTGTCTACTTTGATTGAGAATAATAATGAATCTATGGATGTGAATTTTGTTGGTAGGAATAATTTTGGTAACAATGCGTATAGAGGAAACTTTAATCCTAGGCCTTATCCTAGTAATCCCTCTAATAATTATGGAAATTCCTACAACAACTCTTATGGAAATTTTAATAAGATACCTTCTGAATTTGAGACTAGTGTTAAAGAATTTATGAATTCGCAAAAGAATTTCAATGCTTTGCTTGAAGAGAAATTGCTTAAAGTTGATGATTTGGCTAGGAACGTTGATAGAATTTCTCTTGATGTTTATTCTTTAAATCTTCGATCTATTCCTCCTAAGCATGATATCAATGAGTCTCTCAAAGCCATGAGAATTTCCATTGATGAGTGCAAAGAAAGAACCGCTAGGATGCGTGCTAAGAAAGATGCCTTTATAAGAGCGTGTTCTTCTAGTTCCTGTGAACATAAAGATGAAGATCTAAAAGTTATTGATGTGTTCCCTATTAAATCTTTGTTTTGCAATATAATTCTTGATAATGATGGAACTGAATATATCCACCTTTACCTAGAAGGCGTTCCAAAAATTCGGAGCTTTTAGATCTTGATGCTAAAATTGATAAAAGTGGGATTGAAGAAATCAAAACTCTAGATACTAATAAACCCACTATTTTGGATTTCAAGGAATTTAATTATGAAAATTTCTCTTTGATTGATTGTATTTCCTTGTTGCAATCCGTGCTAAATTCTCCTCATGCTTATAGTCAAAATAAAGCCTTTACTGAACATATCGTTGATGCCTTGATGCAATCTTATGAAGAAAAGCTTGAGTTGGAAGTTTCTATCCCTGGAAAACTTTATGATGAGTGGGAACGTACTATTAAAATTAAGATTAAGGATCATGAGTTCTATGCTTTATGTGATTTGGGTGCTAGTGTTTCCACTATTCCCAAAACTTTATGTGATTTGCTAGATTACCGTGATTTTGATGATTGCTCTCTAAACTTGCACCTTGCGGATTCCACTATTAATAAACCTATGGGAAGAATTAATGATGTTCTTATTGTTGCAAATAGGAATTATGTGCCCGTAGATTTTATCGTTCTTGATATAGATTGCAATCCTTCATGTCCTATTATTCTCGGTAGACCTTTCCTTAGAATGGCTGGGGCAATTATTGATATGAAGGAAGGAAATATTAGATTCCAATTTCCATTAAAGAAAGGCATGGAACACTTCCCTAGGAAGAAAATAAAATTACCATATGAATCTATCATGAGAGCCACTTATGGATTGCCTACCAAAGATGGAAATACCTAGATCTATCATTGCTTTTATGCCTAGCTAGGGGCGTTAAACGATAGCGCTTGTTGGGAGGCAACCCAATTTTTTTAGTTTTTTTTTCTTTTTGATTCTAATTAGGAATAAATATTTGATCTAGCCTCTGGTTAGATGTGTTTTTTATGTTTCAATTAGTGTTTGTGCCAAGTTAAACCTATAGGATCTTCTTGGATGATAGTTATTTGATCTTGCTGTAATTTCCAGAAACTTTCTGTTCACGAAAACAATTGTTAAAAATCACCAGAACGTGATAAAATAACGATTCCAATTTCTGCTGATCAATAAACAAATTTTCTAGGTCTTCCTATTTTGGTAGATGTTTTGGAGTTCCATAAGTTACATGGAGTCGGTTACATAAGAAGGAATCTTCATAGTTGATCGCCTAGCTTGCCTTCCACGCCAAGGAAAGTCCAATCCGGACATGGGTATGGTCTTCGGTCTTCATGTCTTCACAGCCCATCAGTCCGACCCATGGATAGCAGGCCGGACGCCCGAGGACACCTTAGTCCAGGACTCCCTCAGTAGCCCCTGAACCTGGCTTCAATGACGAGGAGTCCGGCGCGCAGATTGTCTTCGGCATTGCAAGGCGGGTTCCCCTTTTTTCTGAACTCCAAGATAATCTTCGGTCATGATGATTGTATCCAGACCTATTATACACCACACACAATCGCAGAGAGAATATAATGTTTGCATGAATCTAGTCTGTTGACAGCTTCTTTATAACACGACATCGCGTCTGTCCGGTTATAATTTCAAACCGTTTTTCTTCTGCCATCCCTCGTTTCGATACGCGGTTGCTATTGGCATGTCTTGTCGAAGCAGAGATCGTGTCCGCTTATTGCGGGATTCTCATCAATGCGGGCATGGGTAACCCAACCGTGTCGTTTGCACAACCCTTGGGAATAGGCGAATCTTAAGGTGAGTGAGGAGGCGTTTAATGTTTGCTACCTTTATAAGAGGATAAGGATCCCCTCTTCCTCTTCTCACGCTATCTCTCTATCACCGCCTTCCCGATCTCGAGCTCCAGCGCCCAATTTCTCATCTCCTTTCCACTCAAGCAACCATGTCCGGATCCGGTGGTCAGGGCAAGTGGATGGTCTCCTTCGTTAAGGAGGAGGACATTACTGAGCTTCGAGCGGCCGGATATCTGGCGAAGGGAATAGCCCACCCGCTTGCCGGCCGAGGGACAAATCATCCCAACGCCGGAGCCCGACGAGAGGGTAGTATTCCTTCCTCATTTCTTCCGCGGGCTGGGGTTTCCACTCCACCCTTTCGTCCGCGGGCTGATGTATTATTACGGGATAGATTTCCATGATCTGTCCTGAATTCCTTCCTCAACATCTCGGCGTTTATCGTCGTGTGCATGGCCTTCCTCCGCATCCATCCCCACTTCGGGTTGTGGCTCAAGGTCTTCAACGTGAAGCCGAAGGTGGTGGATGGCCAGCACGTGGAGTGCGGAGGAGCCATGGTGAGCAAGCTATCCAACGTCTCTTGGCCCAAAGGCACTTTTGTGGAGTCAGTAAAGGAATGGCAGAAGCAATGGTTCTACATCACAGAACCCCGTGGCACCACCTGGGCCGTGGCTGCCGAATTCCGCTCCGGCGCTCCCATGCGACTCACCTCCTGGGTCGAGAAGAGTCCGGACTGGTGTTCACCTGACGAGCTGATAGTATTGCAGGCGCGCGTTCAAAGCATGACGACCAAGAACGTCAAGCTCGTTGACGTCATCCAGGTGATGCTGGTCTGCCGGATTCTTCCGTGCCAGCACCGAAGCCGCCCTTTGTGGGAGTTCAGCTCGAAGAAGCATCCGATCTTGGTGAGGCTCTTCGAGACTACTCGTGAAGGTGCCTGGAAGTTGCTTTTTAAGGGCAACGAGAAGCCATCGGCCACGGATTCAGGCCGTGGCCACGATTGTACACACCCCGCCAGCAAGGTATGCTATTTTCGATGTATCCCCAACCTCATTGTTTCGAGGGTGGCATCTGAGCTTTTATTATGGTTCCTTTAGGACTGGGTGGAGAGGGTGAAGCGGATCCAGTGTCCGGCTCCGCTGCCCGAAGAACCGGTCATCCCACGCCTAGCGGAGATGCTGGTGCCGGCGCCATACAAGGCGCCGGAGAAGAAGGCCAAGGGGGCCAAGAGTGGCCCCTGTCACAAGGGCACTTCGGACGCGACGTCCGAAGACGATGAGGCCCATTCCTCCGTTCCTGAGGACAATGACAAGAAGGAGGAGGAGGAGGAGGAGGAGGAAAACAACCCTCCTCCCGAGGAGAAGAAGAAGAAGAAGAGGGCGGCCTCGGCACATCCGGAGGAAAAAGTGCCCAAAAAGGGGAAGGGCGCCCCAACGGTCAACACCGCATGGGACGTTGACAACAGTCCGGAATGGCGTCCCCGCACTAAGCCCCAAGCCGCATCGTAAGTGACAGAGCTTGCTCGTGTGCACATCCAGCCCTTTCTCTCCGTTATCTTAATATAGTTAACTATACTGTTGCAGTCCGGCCCGCGACCTAATCCAGCGATCCTCGTTTGGAGGCTCGTTGGCTCCGTCGGAGATGGTGAGCCAGTCGCCACCGCCTGCTTACTCTCCCGGGGCCAGGGAAGACACCCAAGTGTTGTCCCGGAGGGCTGATCCGAACCGGGGAGGAGCCCATGATGCTATCGGGGAGGCGCCACGAGAAGAAGCCTCCACTGTCGGACACATGGAGGAGACGATCCCCATGAAAACTGGCGAAGAGGGCCGCATCCAGTTTGGCCCTCAGCCGAATACGATTCCGGAGACCCATATGGCTCCGGAGTCGGGCGAGTAGCCTCCTTTGAAGGAGGGGGGTGCGCCGCTTTTGCCGATGGTCCCTGTCCATCCAAGGGCGCCGGACAACCTGATGGAGGCGCTGCGAGGCACCTCCTTTATGGAAGAGCACCGCATCCTTATGTGCGCGGTGATTGAGAAGGTTCAGTCCGCCAAGAGTTAACTGAATGAGGCTTGCAGCAACCTGTTGATAGGTTTCGAGGTAAGTAACATAGAAAGAGAAAAAAAACCTGTAGTCAGTAGCCCTTGAGACACTGTCCAGCGAGAAGAACCGGACAGAGGATCTATTGTAGGAGACTAACATAGCATTTATGCATAAGCAGGCGTCGCTGTTGGCCGCAACCTCACATGCTACCGAAGTCTCTGAATTGAGGCAGAGGCTGGAGCGGACCGAGAACGAGCTCGGCGAGGTTAGAGTTCAGCTCCAGGAGAAGCAAGGTGAATAACGACTCGTTGTATGTTCGGAAAGCGTAAGCAATGTATATTGATTGTAGTGTCGTAATATGTGCAGGAGCCGCGACTAAGGTCGAGGCCCCGAGGAAGGCCCTGGGCGAGGCTGAGGAGAAAGTTGTCCAGTAGAAAGCCGCCCGTAAGAAGCTCGAGGCCCGGGTCAAGGAAATTCAGCAGGAGCTCCAGGATGCAGTGAAAAAAATGTGAGACCTTGGAGAATGATGCGTCGGCTCAAGAGGCTGAGCTCACCAAGGCTCGTCAGAGCATGGAGACCGCACGGAATGAGACCCAGGCCACCCTCCAGGAGATCCAGGAGGCCAAGAAGAGCACAGCGGGTAAGGCATTTAAGATTCAAAGCAAGTATGCGGAGAAGCAATACCTTTTACTAACCTGGGTTCGGAGTTCCCCAGGGGCTTTTGCGGATCTACCACGCAGCGTATTAGACGCTGCAGAGTTCTACCGAGCCAAAGGAGGAGGTTTTACAGAGAGGCTATTCTGGTCGCAGTACGCGACGCCAGAGCATCCCATGTCCCTCACCGATCAGCTGAAGCAGCTGGTGGAGCTGCACAGGGTGGCCAAACTAGTCATGAAGGATTTGACAATTCGGCTATGGCTAGCCGAAGCTATGCCCGGTAGCTACTTCGGACTCGTGAGGCGTCTGGTGGAGGCCTGTCCGCGGCTGGACGTCATCAAGCGCTCCGCCTGTATTGAAGGTGCTCATATGGCCTTCGCTCGCTACAAGATGTGGTGGGCGAAGATGAACGATGTTGAAGTTGCCAGCGGGCCGCCGGGGGGCAAGGAGCACCGCACACCCGAGCGATATTTCGTGGATGTCGTAGAGGGGTCTCGACTTGTGGCGGCGCAATGTTCGGAGGACATTATATTTGAATAAATGTATTCATGTTGCCTTTGCCTTGTATTATGGGAACAAAGCCAGTGTTTGTAAACTAATTTTATTATGCTTTAAATTGTTTCCTCCTGTGCGGCCGTGTTATTTGTAATCTGAGAGTTGGCTAGTCGTCGGCTTCTGCCCTCCCATAGGTAGTACGGAGGTGTTCGGGATGGATTCTAAACAATCTTGATCCAATTATATGGTCCTTTGGAGGAGTTGTTTAGCGCGACGAACAAGGCAATCAGACTATACGGCTTGAACGCCCTCACTTTGCCATAGAAGTTTTATAATTAAGCAAGTGTGCAGCCCCTGGTCCAGGCCAGGGTGCTGTCAGCATCTAACCGGGAAATGCCGATCCTTCGCATGACGCGTAAAAAATCTCCAACGATTTTGTAACCCTCGAACAGCTGACCGGCTCTCGCCGTATCATGACAGTCATTTTTCGGCTTTCTCTACTGAGGTGCTCATCCGGTCAAGGCCAGGGCACAATCGCAGTAGTTCTCCCTTTACTACCCTAGCCGATAGAGCGGAACGTAGGGTAGCAAGCACAGGAGCCGGGCAATCCAACTATTGACCAAAGACATGATTCGGAGCCAATGCATATAATGCTAAATTCGGGGTGCCGAACTTGTACATAGGAAGTGTTTGGACTTCACTGCCGTATTGTGGGGCTACAAGTAGCCCCTGGCAAATACAAAACGTACAGAAGAGTATCGATGCAGCAGATAAGCAGATCAAAATAAAACGAAGTAAGAAGCGGAGACCATAGAAACTGGGCCACAAACCATTTTTATTATAACTGGATGGATACGTCAAGGCGTACCTTGTACATATGGTGCGAGAAGTATCCGGGCTATTTAACATGCCGGGATCAGTAGGGCGCAGCGTGCGGGTCCTGAGAAATAAGTTTGAATATCGTCAAGAAGAACGTATAAAGGTTACCCTACACACATGTGCTGCTTGCCTCCGTTGTATGCCAATCCTTCTAAAGGACTTGCGATCAGGCCCGTGGAAAAAGGAACTTGAAACAAGAAAAGGGTAAAAGTATGTGTGTGTCCGGGATCTGTCTGGCCGAACTGTAGACCTCGGGCTATCTTGTGCCTCCGTCAATGTCCATGGAAATTTGATTGCGTAATTGTGTACGCGTGGTACGAATGCCACTACCTCATTGGGACTGGGACGGAGGCCGGATTGCTAGTCGAGCTCTTGACGAGCCGCGCCGTCCTATTGCAGTGTAGTCCAATACCTCTTAATGATGTCTGAGGGCTCGGCAGCCGTACTATGGTGCTGCTTGAGAAGGCCGCTCTGTACTTCTGCTGCTAGGGCGGCGATGTGCTCCTCTGTTCAGAGGGAGCGTTCCGTATTGCCATTGACTGTTATGATGCCACGTGGGCCGGGCATCTTGAGCTTGAGATAAGTGTAGTGTGGCACTGCGTTGAATCTAGCAAACGTGGTTCGTCCGAGCAGTGCGTGATAGCCGCTGCGGAAGGGGACGATATCGAAGATTAACTCTTCGCTTCGGAAGTTGCCTGGAGAACCGAAGACCACTTCCAGCGTGATTGAGCCCGTACAGCGGGCCTCTACACCTGGTATGACTCCTTTAAAGGTAGTCTTTGTTGGTTTGATTCGCGAGGGGTTAATGCCCATCTTCCGCACTGTGTCCTGATAAAGCAGATTCAGGCTGCTACCACCGTTCATCAGGACTCGTGTTAGGTGAAACCCGTCAATAATTGGGTCGAGGACTAGTGTGGCTGAACCGCCATGGCGGATACTTGTTGGGTGAACCCGGCGATCAAAGGTGATCGGGAATGATGACCACAGATTGAATTTTGGGGCGACTGGCTCTACCGCGTAGACGTCCCTAAGTGCTCGCTTACGCTCCCTTTTGGGGATGTGCGTAGCGTATATCATGTTCACCGTTTTGACTTGAGGGGGAAATTTCTTCTGCCCCCCAGTGTTCGGCTGTCGGGGCTCTTCGTCCTTGTCCTCACTTTCTGATCCCTTTTGCTTGTTTTCGGCATTTAACTTGCCAGCCTGCTTGAAAACCCAACAATCTCTGTTGGTATGATTAGCTTGCTTATCCGGGGTGCCGTGTATCTGGCACAGACGGCCAAGTATGCGGTCCAGGCTAGAAGGTCCTTCATTGTTCCTTTTGTAGGGCTTCTTCCGTTGGCCGGACTTGGAGCCAGTGAATCCGGCGTTGACCGTGTGGTGTCATCGGTGTTGTTGCCATTGCTTCGGCGTTTGTGTCTATTACGCCAGAGCTTGCTAGTGCTATTCTTGGCCTTGGCGGGGCCTGTCTCACTAGCTGTGTTGTTACTACGGGCCAGCCAACTGTCCTCTCCTGCGCAAAAGCGGGTCATGAGTGTTGTGAGGGCTGCCATGGACTTCGGCTTTTCTTGGCCGAGGTGGCGTGATAGCCATTCATCACGGATGCTGTGTTTGAAGGCTGCTAAGGCCTCGGCATCCCGACAGTCAACGATATGATTCTTTTTGGTTATGAACCTAGTCCAAAATTTTCTGGCTGCTTCTCCAGGTTGTTGAACTATGTGGCTTAAGTCATCGGCGTCTGGTGGCCGGACATATGTTCCCTGGAAGTTGTCCAGGAAGGCTTCTTCCAAGTCCTCCCAGCTGCCGATAGAATTTTCAGGCAGGCTGTTAAGCCAGTGCCGAGCTAGCCCTTTGAGCTTTAGTGGGAGGTATTTAATGGCGTGGAGGTCATCTCCTCGAGCCATGTGGATATGGAGAATAAAATCCTCGATCCATACTGCGGGATCGGTTGTGCCGTCGTATGATTCAATGTTGACAGGCTTGAACCCCTCGGGGAATTCTTGATCCAATAGTTCATCTATGAAGCAGAGAGGGTGTGCGGCGCCTCTATATCAGGTCGCGTCATGGTGTAGCTCTGACGGAGTCCGTCTATGGTATTCGGCCCGGGCGTGGTTAGATTTATCACGTCCGAATAGGCAGCCATCGTCGTGCCTCGAGGCACGCTTCCGCGATCCGTAGATCGATCTTGTATGTCCTGCTCTATTTTCTAGGATCTGCCGGAGGTCGTACGTGTGACCCCGAACTCTTCCGTCTCTATCTTTATGAGGCGGTGGGGTAGGCTGCTGTTCGGCTGAGTTGCCGCTTTATCCCGACCGCGGGGTAGCCGGTCGGCCGCTCTGTCTCGACCACGTGGTGATCGTTTCGCATTACGCAAGGGAGATGTGTGCTCCGGTGCTTTCTCATCGAATTGAGGTAGCAGTCTGCGTTTCGGGTAGCTCTTTGTTGGGCGCCTGAGGCCGTATTCTTCGGCTGTCAGGACATCAGTCCACCTGTCGACGAGCAGATCTTGTTCAACTTGAAGCTGTTGTTGTTTCTTTTTCAGGCTCCTCGCAGTGGCTATGAGCTGAAGCTTAAAGCGCTCCTGCTCCAGAAAAAGTGGAACTATTAAGATTTAATTTTATGACGACACTATAGTGATGGTGTGGTGACGTCCAAAAGCCTTCGTCAAACCATTTTCGGGGATGGAAATTGGTTCCGTGTGACACAAGTGAATCGTCACTTAAAGTCCTCCGTCGTAGTGTTCATCGACCGCCATGAGAGTCTCGATAGGTAGTTTTGGAACCTACAGATTTTGAGAAAGACTTACCCTTTTGAGTAAGTGCATTGTCCTTATTCAAAGTTGCTTGGTGAAGAATTAATAGAAGTTGCATGAAATGAAGAAACTGTGGGACTCCCACGAGTTTGCTTCTAAGGGTGATAGTACCCTCACACCCTAAAGGGATAGCTGGTACAAAATGACAACCTGGTTAAAGAATTGGAGCCTAAGACCTCATATCTGAGATATACCGAAGGACCGGAAGCATATATTATTGTACCGACGGAAGGCATTATGTAAATCAAGAAGTGAACAATAAGAGTGCAACCTGAACATGATATGCTATACACATTGGGAAGTAACCCAAGAAACCCCAAACCTAACACCTCCCTTTCTAGCCTTTGCAAATCTGGAAGACAAGATTTTTTTAAGGGTGGTAGATTGTAACATCCAGTTTTTGTTCCAAATTTTGGAATATTAATTAACTAAGTAATATCGTCCGTGTTGCTATGATTTTTAGAAGGAATTAAAACTTTTGAGTACTTATTTAAATTTTCCAAAGCATGTCAACATAACTACCCAATAAATAATTCTTGGTTTGGAAATTTATTTAAACTCAAAAGGGTTTAATACTCTTCATTTGGATATTCTCAAAAAATGTGACTTCCTCAAAAATGGTATCTTGATTTATTTGGATCTTGGTCCTAATCAAGTTATAGAGAGGAGATAAAATGACATCTCCAAATGGACCCTTGCAATTCAGAGTTTATTCGCAGTTTGAAACCATTTAAATATTTTGCATTTATCCATATAATAAAAATGAGAGGAAGATAGTACAATTTCTCCATATATATATAGGACAAATTTTTCCTACTATCGGGTGTAGTTACATATATATAGGGTAATGCTATTCTAAGCGTGAGCGTAGAATAGCTTATTATATATATAGGGTAATGCTATTCTAATCGTGAGTGTACAATAGCTTATTCTACACCCCTAATAGCTTATTATATATATAGGGTAACGCTATTCTAAGCGTGAGTGTACAATAGCTTATTCTATATTATAGGAAAATATTTGCTAAGGATGATTTGAATATTTAAATATTCTAAAAAAACATTTTGGGTATTTTCTAAAAAGCTAAAACATATTGATGGAATTTATAATAACCTTAAATGATTTATGTAAAATAATAAAATTATTTATAAATTTATTTGGAGAATGAAATATATTTTCCTAGACTCTCTATGATTCATTGAAACGACATGCATTTTTACGGATTCTATTTGGAAAAGACTGGCAAATATAAAAAGCAATAATCATTTCCTATAGTTAGTTAAATATAAAATACACTAGAAATTCAAATTCCCCACGCAGCCCCGGGGATAGCGACGAAACGCGCACCCCCGGTTGTGGTAATGGGCCGGTCTATTTGTGCGATTCTGCATTTTTTTGTCCTTTTCCTTTTTTTCAAATTCACGAATTCTTCTTAAACTCATAAATAATTTTGAAATTCATGGTATTTTATAAAAATCAGAAACAATTTAAAATTCACAAATTTTCTGATAACTGAGATTTTCTTTTCAAATTCATGAATAATTTTGAACTCTTGAATAGTTTTGAATTCACGAACTAATTTTTTAAATCATGAACATTTTTAAACTCACAAACATTGTTTAAAAGTAATAAACATATTTGGAATGTATGAACATTTTCTTAAATGTGAAAACATATCTTGAACATGAATACTTTGAATTAGCGAGCATTTTTTGTTATTCAGTACATTTTTTCAAATCCTTGAAACGTTTTTTTGAATTCAGTAATATTTTAGAAAAATTTTGAACTTTTTTAAAAGATTTATTTTTTTCAAATTAGTGGGAATTTTTTAAAAACTTGAATTTCGCTCAAAACCCCCCCAAAAATTTTCAAAATTTTATTTACATATTTTGATAACCCAAAGTTTTTTTAAAAGCTATAAAAGTGCTAGAATAAAAGAGAAAAAAACAGAAGGAAAAAACTAGGGCGCCCTAACCAAGTGAAATATGGTTCCTTTTATCTTTGCGGGGATCCTATTCCTGGGAGCGCCTACTGCAGCTGCTGGGGAGCCGGCCCATGAACGCGCACGCAGAAAAAGTTATATCACTGTGCGAAAAACATATAAATCGTGGCTCTTTTTGAATCAAACTTGCGACCTCACACTTATCTTCAAGTTTGGCCAACCGGTACACCTACTCGCTGCTAGTGATTCACTTCAGCGCGACTTATTTTAAAAACCAGCATAGCAGCGTCACGTTCTAGCACGTGCAATAGTTAAAAAGAAACAGCAACGACAGCGGTAAACTTAAAGTTTGATAAAAAAAATTACAAACGAGAACATTTTTCAAAATTACGAACAAGTTTGTATCAAACAGAAACATATTTTTGAAAAAAAGGAACAAAACATTGAAAACAATAAACATTTCTCAAAATTGCAAACAATTATTTCAAAACGCAAGCAATATTATGATATAGCGAATAAAATTCTAAACCCTGAATATTTTAGAATTTCTGAACAAATTTGTAAAGCTAGAACATTATTTAAAACCCAAACATATTTTAAATTTGTTAGCAAAATTATAAAAATGTTAAGAATTTATTTTATTTCTCGAAATTTTTAAGAATGAAGTGAAGAAATTTCGAAATAATTAGAGTTTGTTCTGAATTTCTGAACAAAATTTGAATACATGATGGAAAACTGGAAAACAAACTAATTTTAAGAAATACCGAAAATTTTGATTTTAAGAAATTCTCGCAAAAATATAAAAACTAGAGAAGAAAATTGAAAGAAATTAAAAAGAAAAGAGAAAAGAAAAAGAAATAGAAAAAATAAATAGGACAGAAAAGAAAAAAACAGGAAAAAGAAAAACGAAAAATAGAAAAAAAAGTCAGGAACCTTCTAGAAGGTTCCCAAAACCAGTAAAAACCGGTTGGGAATCCTCTAGAAGGTTCCCAGAACCCGGAACCTGAAACTTGTACGTTAGCTACAAATGGGCTGGCCCAAATCACTCGATAGGTCGCCTAGGGTGTGCGTTTCCCCGACTATTTGATGAAAATGCGTCAAAAAGGGTTTGCCTTGATTCCAGCGTGCGCAATAGTTAAAAGAAACAACAACGACAGCGGTAGACTTAAAGTTTGATAAACAAATTGCATACGATAACATTTTTCAAAATTATATCAAACCCAAGCATATTTTAAATTTGTGAGCAAAATTATAAAAATGTTAAGAATTTTGTTTTCTCGAAAAATTTTAGAATTAAGTGAAGAAATTTTGAAATAATTAACGTTTGTTTGGAATTTCTGAACAAAATTTGGATACATGATGGAAATCTGGAAAACAAACTAATTTTAAAAAATACCAAAAATTTCCAAATTGTTCTGAATTTCTGAGCAAAATTTGAATACATGATGGAAATCTGGAAAATAAAATAATGTTAAGAAATACCAAAAAAGAAAAGAAAAACCAAAAATAAATAGAAAAAATAAATAGGACAGAAAACAAAAAAAACAGGAAAAAGAAAAACGAAAAATAGAAAAAAAATTCTGGAACCTTCTAGAAGGTTCCCAAAACCAGTAAAAACCGGCTGGGAATTCTCTAGAAGGTTCCCAGATCCCGGAACCCGGAACCTGAAACTTGAAGTTCTAAACGTTGAAAATTTAGAATTTTTGAACAAATTTGTAAAGCTAGAACATTATTTCAAACCCAAACATATTTTAAATTTGTGAAAAAAATTATCAAAATGTTAAGAATTATTTTTGTTTCTCGAAATTTTTTAGAATGAAGTGAAGAAATTTTGAAATAACTAAAGTTTGTTTGGATTTTCTGAACAAAATTTGAATACATGATGGAAATCTAGAAAACAAACTAATTTTAAGAAATACCTAAAATTTTAATTTTAAGAAAATTTGGCAAAAAATCTAAAAACTAGAAAAGAAAATTAAAAGAAATTAAAACGAAAAGAAAAAACAAAAGAAATAGAAAAAGGAAATAGGACAGAAAAGAAAAAAAACAGGAAAAAGAAAAATGAAAAAAGTGTAGTAACGATATAGAAGGTTCCCAAAACCAGTAAAAACCGGCTGGGAATCCTCTAGAAGGTTCCGGAACCCGGAACCTGAAACTTGTACGTTAGCTACAGATGGGCCGGCCCAAATCACTCGATAGGTCGCCTCGCGTGTGTGTTTCCCCGACTATTTGACGCAAAATGCGTCAAATATGGTTTGCCTCGATTCGCAGTCAGCGCGCCAATTTTTTTGCGTACCAAAATTCACAGTAATGTGCTGGCCCAGCGCGGAGTGCTGCAGGCGCCCGTCTGTAAATTTACCTATAACGGGCGCTTGGAACGCTTGTTTGAAACCCATGAACCCTTTTTTAAATAACATTTTTAAAAATTGATCAAAATTTTTTAAATCACAAACAAAATTTTAAATCATTAACATTTACTTGAAATTGCAATTATTTTTAATGAACATTTGTAAACATCCGAGAACATTTTTCAAATTCATGAATATTTTTTGTAATTATGGAGCAATATATGAAAATTTCAAAAAAACTATTACTTTTTTTTGCCTTTTTGGATGGGGGAATATTTTAGAATAGATGATATTTTTTTGGAATTTTAAGAATAATATTTTGAAATTCATGATCAATTTTTTGAATTGGCGAACATTTTTAAAATTCATAATTTTTTAGAAATCCATTAACCTTCATTAACACTTTTTCAAATCCGTGAATTTATTTCAAAAATTGGATTTTTCTTCCAAATTACTAAACATTTTTTGATTGTTTTTAGAATTCCGTTTTTTAAAGTTTGTGAACCTTTTTGGAAATTCATAATAGTTTTTAAAATAAAACACAGAAAAAATCATAAAAAACATCAAGGATGCGCTTAAAGCTAGGCTAGCACTGAGAGAGGCCAGCAATCAGCGTTCATACCCCCGCAAGAACCTCGTGTACGAGATGGACACAACAGTCTATGACAACGTCATATAAAGGCGCAGGTGGGTCGATGATCTCGAGCGCCTACTAACAACAACTGACCTTCCCGCATGACCAGACGTCAAGTCAGCACTGACATGCGCGCTCCTGAGGTTATGGGGCGCAGGGGAGATTTGATTGCAGATCAGATTCGAGGGAGAAGAGATCATTAAGGCCGAAGAACCCATCTCAGTCGATCTACCAATCCAAGCAACGCCCGAGCTGCTGGACATGCGGGATACCTAGCCTGGCTGGCCAAACATGGCGATCTACGCATTACACCAAAAACCAAAATGTATCCATGCCAGATGTGCATGATGCCACTACACGTGTCCAAGGAGCTGCTCACCCTCTAGTGTTTTACAGATGAGGTTATGCAGCATCAGTTTCCGGACGGGTTTTAACCCGCAAACACATCGACCAGTACGATGGCACCACAGATCCCTTGGTATGGATCGAGATTTTTCTCAACGCCGTCCACTCTATAAAATACTTGCCATGAAAGCTAAAGGGCTCAGCCCGGCATTGGCTAAACAGTCTCACGCCAGACTCGATTGGCGAATGGGACGACCTCGAATATGAGTTTTTGTCCAACCTTCAGGTCACTTATGTGAAGCCGCGTGATGCTGATGACTTGACGCATATCGTACGAAAGCCCGGTGAGTCAGTGCGCTAGTTCTGGAATGGCTTCTAAAAAAATAAGAACCAGATTGTGGACTGTCTTGACGCAGATGCCATCGCATCCTTCAGGCATATATCATCGATGAATGCTTGCCAGGGAACTTAGGCATGTCAAACCAAGGACCATGGCAGACCTCTCCCAGCTGATGACTAGATTCTGTGCTGGTGAGAATAACTGGCTTGTTCAAAAGCAGTGCTGAGGAGGTTCTCTCGGCACGTCCGAGGTGCGTGACGGGAATGGAGAACCCCAACGCAATCGACGAAATAAGCGTTGCAACAGAAGCGTTAGCAACACCGAGGGATTCAGCAAGCTACGGGGAGGTGGCGATAAAAGAAAGCCTTTCCAAGTGGAGGTGGCACGCAACTAGATAAGATACTGGATCAACCATGTGCCGTCCACGGGAATCCTGAGAAGCCGGCTATTCATACCAACCATAAATGTTGGGTGATCAAGCAAGTGTGAAGGTTGCTGCCGAAAACCAGGGCAAGAGCCAGCCCCGCAATAATGATAACGGGGATAGAGACCAACTCGAGTCGAGCAACGCTAGCTAGAAACAGTTTCCTCCTGATATTAATGAGGTGAATGCTACACACGTCACCAGAAAGGAGAGACAGCGTGCGCTCCGTGATTTATATGCCGTGGAGCCCACTGAACAAAAATACTACACGCGTTGTATGTCACGTTGGTGACTGGGTGAAATATTTGGGATCTACTTGAGCGTCCGTCCTCAAATTCATAGAAGTGTTGCGTGTTATTTAACACGGTACAACCATAAATGCTCACCATACACGCACACACTCATTTATGAAAGCATGCACGCACGCATATCCTACCTCTATGAGCACCTCTAGTTAGGCTGGTCGTAATGGGAGTATCATAGCTAGTATCATGCACACCAACTAGACTATTTTGATGAGGTGGCATAGAATTAAATGAAAGAAGAGATGCTTGAATATCATATCATGATACTGTATCATAATAAATGATATGGTATTATGTGTCATGCATGACAATAAATAAGGTCATCTACTAGTATATGATATTACTATGCATTACGGAGGTAGTATAATACACTAGTATCATATGCATGATACTAAGTTGTGATACTACCCATTAGGCTGGTTGTAAAGGGAAGTATCATATACTAGTATCATGCATATGATACTAGTGTATAATACTACCTCCCTAATGCATAGTATCATATATTAGTATAATGTAGTACTCTATTTATTGCCATGCATGACACAAAGTAGTATAGCATTTAATATGATACGGTATCATGATATGATACTACACCCTCTTTTTTTTCATTTAATGCTATGACACATCATCAAAATTGCCTAGTTGGCATGCATGATACTAGCTATGATACTACCATTGCGACCAGCCTTACGGGCAGCCTTATTGAACTGGCACAACATCCTGAAATTGTGGAAGTAACGTACTAGTAGTCCATGAAAATACTCATCTCGGTGCCAAATTCTGCCATTCCTTCCATGCAGCTCCTTAATTGACTAGCATGTTGACTACCAATAAGCTCAGTATCTACTACAACGTGTCAGGTTCAATTTCCCCATGCGGTGTAGCTTCAGCCACAAATTAACAATCCCTGCATAGAGGTAGCCAGGTAAAAAACAAAGATGCATGTATCTTGGCAATTTTGTGCGCTAACCATATGATCGGTCTCTGGTCCAATTTACCAGCTCTTTCTTTATGCGTTCCATCAGAAGAAAATATTCCTAGCTAGCCACAAAACCTCGGCCTGGTCAAAAGTCCCACTCCACCCCCTCGTGCTCACCCAGTCTCACTAACGCGTTGCCAATTTGCCATGCACTCACACTGTGAAACGGACTCCTCACTTGTTCTTTACACTTTAAACTCAAAGGTACACATCAAGTACACAGAAGATACAAACCGACCGATATATTCCGCTGGTGTCTCTCTCCCATATATAGCTGTCAAGAGCTTGCAAGCAGCCTGACACCCTCACTAGCCTAGAAAACGTTACGGCAAAACATATGGATCACAGCAAGAACTGCGACCATGGCCTCGGGGAGATCGAGGCGCTGCTCCGGCGGGAGCAGGAGCTCGTGACGCAGCTCCGGGCGCTCATCCTTCCACAACTCCACAACGTGGATAGCGGGTCGGCCGAGCTCGCCGTCCAGCTCTTCGACGACGTGATCGGCTGCAGCACCAGCGTCGTATCTAAGCTCTTCCCTGCTGGAAGTGGAGCGACTATCGAGCTCATCGACGACAAGTCCTTAGTGAGGAAGAACAGCCCTAGTAACGCTGCTGCTGCTATCGATGACAAGATGGACGACCAGGCGAGGCCTAGTTGCGTCGTTGGTCGAAAGAGAAGGTGCGTGTATATGTGATATGCATGGATATTCATCGTTTCCAGTTAATCTCATGGCTCATGCATGCACACAATAGTAGATCGATCAGGCTAACCGATTCTAAATTCAACTGGGACATCTTATATATCTTCAATTCGCATGATCAAGATCACTTCTAAACAAATACCTCACATCTTGTAGGAGGAACGACGGCAAGCGATCAAAATCACTCGTGACCAATGTTCCGCATTATGATGGTCACCAGTGGAGAAAATATGGGCAGAAGAACATCAACGGAAGGCAACATGCTAGGTAACTAATTACACTAAACAAAACACACATACATCTTTCATTAGCAGAAGAGTATAGCTGGTTATGGACAACCAATCATGCGCGAAGATTAAACTTGTGATTAAACAGGAGCTACTACAGATGCACCTACACAGAACGGAACTGCTCAGCAACTAAGACAGTTCAGCAACAAGATCAAGATGGCGGCAGTTCTATTTATTCCGCAGACGCTGGTGAGGATCAGGGTGCAAAGTACACTGTCGTGTACTACGGTGATCACACATGCAAGGCCGGCGACAACATCAGTAACAACATTATTGATCATCTGCCCGATCTTGTAGATATAGATCTTCGGAGGGGCGAAACAGAGCGAGTAACGGCAGAAATTCCAGAGTTCGAGATGGAATTAGATGTGCCGGCTCTGCTAGAGGTGTTCAACAATTCTCAGCTGAATTGGGAGATCGTATGCTAGCCAGTTAGCATAAATATTTGTTTAACTTAAGCATGTTTGGGTGAGTGCTCAAATTGGATGGTAAATTATTTCAATGGTTCTTGACGAATGATTCTTTAGAAACACAGTACCGACACATACGTTTACAACACGCATGCATACACAACCCTATGAATGCACACATGAAAGCCGTACTTATGAGCATCTCCGAAAGACCGAGCCGACATCTCTTGAGATTGACGAAGTAGCCACAATCACCTTATAGTCGACGGACATGTCATAGGAGTAAAAAAAACAGTTTGTCTAATTCACATCTAGATGTTTTCTAAGGATGTCACATCTAACCACCCACAAGTATATAATGCATCAAAAAGAAATAAAAAAACTAGGACAAAAAAATTAGAGTACAAACAGAGTGGACATCAGGTTCTATGTCACATCTAGATGTGTCCTAGACAGACCCTAAAAAAAATATTGCCACAAAGCCTGAAATAAATACAGTTAATAATGCGAGCATCCGTGCCATGTCTAGGACATTGGTTTCACCACAAGAAAGCTAACCATCTAAGTTATGCCGAGTTCTTGATGAATATTGATTGCGAATTTGCAATGCTAGCAAATATCTTACTCAACATGCCTATAACCAAAGGTTCAATAAAAAGGGAACCTATGGTTTGATAATCTCCTTTATTAAACTAAACCTACTTCAAATTGGCATTTATTTTATTTGAAGTTTTTTCATGGTCTCTAGATAGTCATTTGTCGACTTCGCCGATTTGTATCTTCTATATATTGACTAGATTCAACTCTCTATTTAGAACATAGGGGTTTCCCTAGTTTGCACGGGAATTGTCGCAATAAAAGAAGTACTAATAGATCGAGTTATGCCTTTTGTGTATGGTATATTTCCTTTTTCGATAAAGGGTGAATTTTATTGACTCAAAATGAAGCATTAAGAGAATACAAACACAATGAGTACACACCCGGCCTCTGCATAGCTAAGATGCACATAGCCAACACCAACCCACACACACAATAAACGCCGACAAATAGCAAAGTCATATAAGACCAAAGCTATGGCTAAGCGAGAAAAAAAAACCCGAAGCGAACATATCCACGATCGGCAAACTATTACAAGGGCCGTACCCGCACCAATCATCTCATGATACCACAAGGACGACAGGATTCTTCAACAGCAACGCCTTCAGGAAGGGAGCGATAATAGATGTATGGTATATTTCCTACATCAATCGGCTCAACCTACTTAAATTTGGTCCAGATAATAGATGTAGAACAACACGTTTTTAACATTAAAATGCAAGCATGCTCAGTTACTTGAAAATGCAAGATGCTCTCTCCTTCTCCATGTCCATCGGAAAGACAGGGAATGTCTGGACGAACTGAGGAAGAATGAATAATACTCAAATGGGAAAGAAGTGATTGTACTATACCATACCACTGTACCTTCTCTCTCGACCGTCCATTCTTGCATCAAAGTTCATGCAAGCAAACTTCTCCTATTTGTTTCTCCCAACAAAAAGAATATTTGCGCTCGAAACTTTGCAGATCAATATCCCACAAGTACTACGATGTGCATAAATGTTTTTGGATTTTTTGGCGCAACATATTTTTATTAAAGATGATACAACTCATCCGGAATTGAAATTTGACAAAAAAATCGTCAAAACATTTGGAAACATTTTATACAAATAGTGGCACCTGTGTATACTTGATCTGCAAAGCTTTAAGGTCAAGTGTTCTCTTGTTTGGAAGAACAAAAAAGATATATTTCTATATAAGGACAACACAAATCTTGACGCAAACTGAATGGTCTAGATAGAGGGTACAATGATATTGTAATACTCAAATATACAATGGTTGGGCATGCATTTTTGAAAACTACTCAACCAACCATGATAAAAAAAAACTGTATCCATGTTTCAAAGGATATGTGTAGACTGAGATCAGGTGAAGCTATATTCTCGCACAAAATTTATAATGTATTCAAAGGTTGTGTGCATACTAATTGTTGCAGTGAGTGAGTGAAATGAAATTCTCTTTTTTTATGAATAGAAGACTTCTTCTTTGCATGTTATACATTTTCGTAGTCATAGACTCTGTACCTAGTCTACTTTGCATCGGCCTGCTTGCAGAGAGTTGTTTACGATGATATGTACATAGTTGGAGCATAGGACCATGGATGTATTTACCCCGCATGGATGACTGTTTAGTCTACACATGGTTTACTCCAGCATCCTAGGTGGCCTTACTCTTTTGGGAAATCATGGCACACATATTTTTTCTTGTTTTTTGGATGTCTAGCCATGTGTGCATCTTGTTATGCAGAGTTTGGATTTGTACTCTGTCTGTTAGTATTTTTCTATTACCCAAAATAGTAAGGTAAGGTCATACTATAATCTTATTGCAAAGTAGGTAAATATTTACACAAATGAGGAAGAGGAAAAACAACTATATATAGAGTAAAAGTTTGCATTGTGAGCTGCAGAGAGAAACTTAAAGATGATATCTATCCAAGTAATGAAGCGTTGGTACTTTATAGTTAATTATTAATCTGTAAGATAGCAAGCCACACTAGTAGAAAAGGGGGCAAAGGTTCGGGCCGGGCAGCCCATTAGTCCCGGTTCAGTCCAGAACCGAGACCCATGTGGGCATTGGACCCAGTTCGTGAGCCCAGGGGGCCGGCCGGGCCACGTGGGCCATTGGTCCCGGTTCGTCTTGACCTTTTGGTTCCGGTTGGTGGGACGAACCGGGACTAATGGGCCTAGCTCCTGGCCCACCACCATTGGTCCCAGTTTGTGCCATAAACCGGGACTAAAGGGTTGGTCCTCATTGCGGTCAGAGTTTAGTCCCACCTCGCCAACCGAAGGGGGCTCACACCGGTTTATAAGCCCGTCCCTCTCTGCCTTGTTGAGCTCCTTTCAAAGTAAAAATAGATGTCCCTATACAGGGAATTTGACCTAAATTCATAGTGAATTTCTCTGAAATTCATAGAAATTTATTATGAATTTAGGTTGAATTTTCTCTATAGGTGCATCTATGTTCATTTTTATAGTAAAGTTAATCACAAACTTGTGATTAACACAAAGAATTCACATTTTAACTATTCAAATTTGAAAACTAATGGCACTAACAGAAAGTTTATAATTTTTCTGACCTAAAAGCAAAAAGAATTGAAAAATAAAGCAAAAGACAAAAGAAAATAAATAATGCAAAAAACTGGAAAAAAAACTATTTTTATAATAAAGTTAATCACAAACTTGTGATTCACACAAATTTCAAAGAATTCACATTTTAACTATTCAAATTTGAAAACTAATGGCACTAACAGAAAGTTTATAATTTTGCTGACCTAATAGCAAAAAGAATTAAAAAATAAAGCAAAGAAACAAAAGAAAATAAATAATGCAAAAAACAAAACAAAAAATGGAAAAAACTATTTTTAGTAAAGTTAATCACAAACTTGTGATTCACACAAATTTCAAAGAATTCAAATTTTAACTATTCAAATTTGAAAACTAATGGCACTAACAGAAAGTTTATAATTTTTCTAAAACTAATGGCACTAACAAAAAGTTTATAATTTTGCTGACCTAAAAGCAAAAAGAATTAAAAATTAAAGCAAAAAACAAAAGAAAATAAATAATGCAAAAAACAAAACAAAAAAACTGGAAAAATACAATTTTTCTAATAAAGTTAATCACAAACTTGTGATTCACATAAATTTCAAAGAATTTAAATTTTAACTATTCAAATTTGAAAACTAATGGCACTAACAGAAAATTTATAATTTTTCTAAAACTAAAAGCAAAAAGAATAAAAAAATAAAGCAAGAATCAAAAGAAAATAAATAATTCAAAAAACAAAACAAATACTGGAAAAAATAAAAAATGCCACCTATTGGGCCACACGGCCTGCATACGGCCTGCAGTGACAAGTGTAGGCAAGTACTGCCTGCATATTAGAGAGGAGCTCAGCACCTGAGCCACAACGCAACTTATAAACAGGTGCTGAGCTCTCTCAGCTAGCAAGGTGGGACTAATCTTCCCACCACACCGCGCCAGTGCAAGGCCTTTGGTCCCGGTTTGTTGCAACAGCCGGGACTAAAGGGGTGCATTGGTACCGGTTCATGGCACGAACCGGGGCCATCGACCAATGGCCCCCTTTAGTCCCGGTTGGTGCCTCCAACCGGGAAAAGAGACCTTTGGTCCCGGTTGGTGCCACGAACCGGGACCAAAGCCTTTGCTATATAAGCAACACTTGGGAAATTTTCAGATTTCCCTCGTCAGTTGCCCCCGACGACGCCGACCTCCTCGACGCCGCCAGGCTGCCCGTGCTCGCCGTCCCGCTCCTCGTCACCGTCGCCCCGTGCCCTTGCCCCGACGGGTCGCTGCCCGGTCCTCGTCGCCGTCGCCCTGCCCCCATGCGCCGCCCCGCCTCGAGCTCCCCTGCTCGCGCGCGCCGCCCCGAGCCCCTGCCCCGTGCTCGCCGTCGCCGTCCGCTCCTCGTCGCCGTCGCCCTACCCCTGCCGCGTCCCGCCCCCGCGCGCCGGCGCCCTCGCCGCCCCCGCCGTTGCCTCGAGCTCTCCAGCTCGCTCGCGCCGCCCCGGCGCCCCGAGCCCCTGCCACGTGCTCGCCGTTGCCGCCCGCTCCTCGTCGCCGTCTCCCCGCGTCCTTGCCCCGACGGGTCGCCGCCCGGTCCTCGTCGCCGTCGCCCTGCCCCCACGCGCCGCCCCGCCTCGAGCTTCCCTGCTCGCGCGCGCCGCCCCGGCGCCCCGAGCCCCTGCCCCGTGCTCGCCGTCGCCACCCGCTCCTCGTCGCCGTCGCCCTACACCTGCCCCGTCCCGTCCCCGTGCGCCGCCCCGCCTCGAGCTCCCCTGCTCGCCCGCGCCACCCCGGTGCCCCGAGCCCCTGCCCCGTGCTCGCCGTCGCCGCCCGCTCCTCGTCACCGTCGCCCTGCCCCTGCCCCGTCCCGCCCCCGCGCGCCGGCGCCCTCGCCAACCCCGCCGTCGCCTGGAGCTCCCCTGCTCGCGCGTGCCGCCCCGGCGCCCCGAGCCCCTGCCACGTGCTCGCCGTCGCCGCCCTGCCCCTGCCCCATCCCGCCCCCGCGCGCCGGCGCCCTCGCCACCCCCGCCATCGCCTCGAGCTCCCCTGCTCGCGCGTGCCGTCCCGGCGCCCCGAGCCCCTGCCACGTGCTAGCCGTCGCCGCCCGCTCCTCGTCGCCGTCGCCCTGCCCCTGCCCCGTCCCGCCCCCGCGCGCCGGCGCCCTCGCCTGCCCGCTGTGAGGCGCTGCCCCGGCTCTGTTTTTTTATTAGTTTAATTTTTTTGTTCATATATATATATATATATATAATGTATATGTGTATGTATGTGGCTATATGTTTTTGTTCATATGTGGCTATATGTTTTTTTATTTTTGTTAGTTTAAATTTTTTGTTCATATGTGATGTAATGTGTATGTGGCTATAATGTATATGTGTATGTGATGTATATGTGTATGTGGCTAGAATATGCTAAATATATATGTCAAGAACGTTTTTTTGTTTATAGAAAGTTTTTTGTTCATATATAGAAAGTTTTTATATATGACAATGGATATATATTCGATATATATGAGAAATGATGATCCATGGAAAAGTTTTATATATGCAAAAGTTACAATTTTAGAAAAGTTTTATATATCTAGTTACGAAGGGAAGAAGAATAAAAAGAAGGATAGGAAAGAAGAAAATAAGAAGAGGAAAGAAAGATGAAGAGGAGAGGAAGAAGAGGAGAAATAAATAAGAAGAGGAAAAACGAAGAAAAGGAAGAGGAGAAGAAGAAAGGAATAGAGGAGAAGAAGAAGAAATAGAATAAATTCTATTTCTTCTTCTTCTCCTCTATTCCTTTCTTCTTCTCCTCTTTTTCTTCTCCTCTTTTTCTTCTTCTTTTTTTCTTCGATCTTCTCCTCTATTCCTTTCTTCTTCTCCTCTTTTTATTTCTTCTTCGTTTTCTTATGTTTTATCGGGTCTGTCGTCGTCGATATACCCCCTCCCTGATAATATTATTTTCCCATGTACGTATGTCATGTCGATATAAACTCCCAAAAACTTCAACACGTGGGGGGGTCGATATACCCCCTCCTGATAACTTCAACACGAGGGGGGTCGATATACCCCCTCCCGATAACTTCAACACGTGGGGGGGGGGTCGATATACCCCCTCCCTGATAATATTATTTTCCCATGTACGTATGTCGTGTCGATATAAACTCCCGATAACTTCAACACATGGGGGGGGGTCGATATACCCCCTCCCCATAACTTCAACACGTGGGGGGGGGGTCGATATGCCCCCTCCCGATAACTTCAACACGTGAGGGGGGTCGATATACCCCCTCCCTGATAATATTATTTTCCCATGTACGTATGTCGTCGTTGTCGATATAAACCCCTCCCAATAACTTCAACACGTGTGGGGCGGGGGTCGATATACCCCCCCCCCCGATAACTTCAACACGTGGGGGGGGGGTCGATATACCCCCTCCCAGATAATATTATTTTCCCATGTACATATGTCGTCGTTGTCGATATAAACCCCTCCCGATAACTTCAACATGGGGGGGTCGATATACCCCCTCCCTGATAACATTATTTTCCCGTGTATGTATCTCGTCGTTGTCGATATTACCCCCTCCTCGAAGCGTTCTCGAGGCCACCCCAAACCCTTGAAGCGTTGTCGAGGCCACCCCAAACCCTAGAGAAGCAGCGTTGAGGCCACTAATATGATTCCTTATTGTGATTAGCTAGCTAGTTCTATGTTTGCCACTAATATATCCATCGGTCATGTTTGAATAATAATTGCCATGTTGTAAATATTTGTAGAAACTATGGACACCCACCGAGACGAAGCACAAGAAGCGATGTTGGGGAACATAATCGCACAAGGAAGTGAGGCCGTCTGCTCGTTGTTTCTCAACGGCACCGATGGTCTGGAAGGACATGGTGATGAAGAAGCAGGCTATGATTATGATGGCTCCGTTGACCCAATGCCGGTGCAAGAAGGAGACTGTGATGACGGCTCCCGTGACCCAATGACGGTGCAAGAAGGAGACCGTGATGACGGCTCCGGTGACCGAACCGAGTCTGGCCAGGTATATATATTAGTTAAGTCTGTGCTGACTAGCTAATTGATGCATTCATTGTTTTGGTATGTACACATATTAATTAACTCTCGTCTTTCTTCTTTTTTCTAGCCCTCTGGATCGAGCACAACTTCGGTAAAGAGACGAGGCCTGAAGAAAAAGTTGAGCTCGGATGAAAGGTTTGAGATCACAGCAATCGTGCGCGACGGCCAACCGATTGAACCCATCCGGACAAAAGATGCATTTTTTTGCTCAGTGCGGGGTTCTTGTTAGGGACAAGATCCCGATCAGCATCCACCAATCGTATAAGCCTAAGAACAAAGACCTTGAGGTGTTTATGTCAATGATATGCAGAAAAATGATCTTTGGACTGAGCTAAAGTCAAATTTCACCCTACCGCCAGAGGAGGATCCGGAGAAGCCAGTTAAAGAGCAATTAATCAAGCCTTTTGCTCTTAAAAAGATGGCAGACCTATTCAGGAGGTGGAAGAATGAGCTGAAAAGGTTTGTCGACAAAGAAGAAACACCAGAATTCATCGGCAAATATGAGAAGATCAGAGATCACTGGCCTGCATTTGTGGCCCACAAGACATCGGAAAAGAGTAAGAAGATGTCGGCGACAAACAAGCAAAATGCTGCGAAGAAGAAGCTTCACCATCGCACGGGGTCAGGTGGCTACCTCAAAACCCGGCCTAAGTGGGCCAAGGCTGAGAATGATCTGCTTGATAAAGGGATCGAACTAGAGACAATGAACTGGCCAGACCGTTGCCGTACTTGGTTCTTCGGGGCTGGCGGAACCTTGGACCCTATATCAGGGAAGTGCCTTTGGACGGACGAGCAAATGAAAATACCAGTCAAGAGGCTTCAGCGCTATATCGATGTAGCACAGCAAGGGACGTTCGTTCCAGACATAGAGAACGACGAGCTTACAATGGCCCTCGGGAATCCTGAGCACCCTGGACGGACACGAGGCACGCCAGGCTCCGTTTCGTGGAAGGCTGGGTTTCTGGACGAAGGCGGTTACAAATGCCAGGAGAGGAGGAAAAAAGTGCAGCAGACCGAACAGCAGGCGCTGCATGCAAGGGTACAAGCGATAGAGGAACGAGAAGCAAATCGTAGCAAACAACCTGCCGAAGCTTCCCCCAAAGCTACCCCTCCATCTCAGCGGAGAAGCAGCGTGGTTTCCACCGAGCTGCTTCAGCCGGAGCATGTCTTGACGGCTCCTGCCAGCTACCCCGTGGATGCTATCACGGAGTCTCAAAATTGCCACCTTATGACGCAATGGCAGAACTACAAAGTCAAGGCGGTTGTTGGCTCTGTTCGACCTCCTGAACCCGGCGCAACTTTTCACTATCGTCCGATTCCAGAAGGATATGCTAGGGTGACGGTGGACGAAATAACAGAGGGATTTGAGGACCTCCAGCTTGACCACCCTACCGGTGAAGGGGAGACTAGGCTGGGTTCTGCTCTGAAGACTCCATGCCTATGGCGGAAGGATCTCATCAACCTTCCGAACTGGACGCCTCTGCCTCCTCCTCCTCCTCCGGTGAGTCAGGGCACTCCGCCTCCTCCACCGCCTCCTCCTCCGGCGAGTGACGATCAGGGCACTTGGCCTCCTTATCCGGCACGTGGCGGCACTCCGCCTCCTTCTCCGCCTGCGCTAGCACGCCCGAGCAGCCACCAGCCTCCTCCTTCTCCGCCTCGCCAACAAGGATGGAAGAGACCCGCCGCCGCCCCGGCTGCTCTGGCGCGTCATCACTAGTAGAAAACCGGCCTATTGTCCCGGTTCGTAAGGGCCTTTAGTCCCGGTTCCTGAACCGGGACTAAAGGGTCGTTACTAATACCCTCACCCTGTAGTCCCGGTTCAAACTAGAACCGGGACAGATGGGCCTCCACGTGGCCTGTGCGCCGAGCCCAGGCAGGAGGGCCTTTGGTCCCGGTTGGTGGCACCAACCGGGACCAATAGACCTCCACGCGTCAGCATTTCTGTGGCTGGGGTTTTTGGTTTTTTTGAAAGGGGGGAGGGGGTTTGGGGATTTTGGGGGGTTAATTTAGGTATTTCATATATTGTGTTAGCTAGATAGCTAATTAATAGAGAGAAGTGTCATCTCTTATGTCCGTGCTTGGTCGACGTTACGTACTAAACATACGTATAGAGAAGACTAGGCATATGCTAGCTAGTAAGCAAACGAAGGAAACAGAAGATCGTCATGAACATATATGCATACAAAGAGAAGTGATATCGACCACATCTCCTTCTCCGAGAGATTGGTCGAACAACAAGTTCTCGTATATCTATCGTCCGACACTACCGGCTACATATATACAATAATTATCTTTTACAAATATAATCTCTTAAATTACGAACGCCTGGTCCACATAGTATTCTCCGTCTTCAGCGATCACGTGGTCAAGAAAAAATGCCGCCAATTCCTCTTGAATTGCTCGCATGCGATCTGGTCCTACGAGTTCATTCCGCTGCCGAAACATCTAATTTGAAGAAGGGGGTCAATACACACACACACACACACACACACACACACACACACACACACACACACACACACACATATATATATATATATGAATGAATGAAACTCAACAAAAATGATGGTAATAAACAAAAATTGTGAATATTATTTCTTACGCACTTCATATTGTTTCTCAGAGTACCCGCCCCGCTCACAGGTCGTGTGGCGGATGGACTCGCAGACGTAGTATCCACAGAAATCGTTCCCTTGTTCCTGCCACAACCACTTTACAAGAAATAGAGGTCAATTAAACAGATAAGCAAGAATGCAAAATGGTATTGATGAAACTAGCGCTTGAATCAATAGCTAGGAGACGCGCGGAACATGGTACTATAGTACTTACTTTCGGGTATCTAAATTCCAGCTCCTTCGGGAGTCCCGGGGAATTTGTGCTGAATTTTCTCCAAACACTGCCAGACAAAAGAAAACAATTACTTGATATCACGAAATGAACAAATTTGCTGATATGGTGGATAATGATCGATTTAACTTACTTCTTTAGGATTTTAATCATGTCCGCATACTCCTCGGGATCTTTTCGTTTCGAGTCCAAGACAGTTACTACTCCCTTCTCAAGCCTAATCTCCAGGAGAATATAGTGGAAACTGCGCACGCATGCATAACTCATCAATTACAGTACTATACCTGGACTAATATACAAGGGAAACCGAATATGCACAAGACAACACTCACTTGAAGTTGTAAGGAAAGAGTATTATATCTTTGTGTTCATTTATTTCGAATGATCGTAGCAAGTTGGCCTCGGTATCTGCGGCATGATCTTTAACCTGAAATGCATCTATGAGATTTGTGTTAATGAACCCAATATCACCGATTTGTCTTTTCTTCAATTCGGCGATCTTCAATCTGCATAATATAGTGAGGATAATTATAAATACATGCAATGAAAGAGCTGAGCTATATATAGAGACTTAATGACAGAAGTAGTAGTAGTAGTAGTAGTACTTACAGACAGTAGCAGGTGACCGTTGTTTTATCGAGGGCCAATTGATTGAAGAACTGATAGAAATCCTCAAATGGAACATGCAACAGTAAAATTCCAACGAGGTCATGCTCCGGTTTAACTCTCACATACAAAGTACTCCTCCCTCCTGACTCTCTTCAGGTTTTCATGTACCAATCATGCAATCTTCGCATCATCGTTGTTAGAGATCTTTCATCTTTGACGAGAGGCTTCCCGTACTCGTATCTTTGTATCCGCACGTCCAGGAAACCATAATCTACATCGTCGGGCAGGTAATCGTCAGGATTGTTATAACCGGGCGCCATCCTCGGATCGACGCTAGGCACCTTGAGCGGGGGGCACGATTGCTTTGCTTGTTCGCCGAGCTGGGCAATTTGTTTCCCAGCTCCTCGTCGTTCTTTCAGCCTTTTATCACTGACTGTACTTCCCGACCGCGACGCTTCGGCCCATGTCTTTGCAATAATGCGCTCATAGTTGCCTTTCGGCGGAGACTTGGGTGGTTTTGCCAGGGCAGCCAGAGTGCGCTTCACTTTCACCGGATCTAGCTTCTCCTTCGGAGGTGGATTTCTCTTTGCTTTCAACCCTTCAAACCAGTCATCCACCTCGGTTTGCGCGATATTTGCGTTCTCCTCCGGGGTCCTCTCGTATGGTAACTTCTTTGGAGTCTTGAGAGAAGGACCGAATCTGTATTTGCTCCCGCCTCTGGCTGTACTGCTAGACGCCGGCAGAGCAGACGGAGCGGCAGTCTTCTTGACTTGCTTACGAGGCGGAGGAGAAGGACTACGACGCACCGGAGCAGCTGCCGATGCGGCGGCGGGTCTCTTCCGCCCTTGCTGACGAGGCGGAGAAGGAGGAGGCTGGCTGCTCGGGCGCGCCGGCGCAGGCGGAGGAGGCGGAGTGCCGCCACGCGCCGGAGAAGGAGCCGGCCGAGGGCCCTGGTCGTCACTCGCCGGAGGAGGAGGCGGTGGAGGAGGCGGAGTGCCCTGACTCGCCGGAGGAGGAGGAGGAGGAGGCGGAGGCGTCTAGTTCGGAAGGTTGATGAGCTCCTTCCGCCATAGGCATGGAGTCTTCAGAGCAGAACCCAGCCGAGTCTCCCCTTCTCCAGTAGGGTGGTCAAGCGAGAGGTCCTCAAATCCCTCCGTTATTTCATCCACCATCACCTTAGCATATCCTTCTGGAATCGGCCGACAGTGAAAAGTTGCGCCGGGTTCATTAGGAAAAACAGAGCCAACAGCCGCCTTGACCTTCAAATTCATCCATTGCGTCATAAGGTGGCAAATTTGAGCCTCCGTGATAGCTGTTGGAAATATGCCCTAGAGGCAATAATAAATTAGTTATTATTATATTTCCTTGTTCATGATAATCGTTTATTATCCATGCTAGAATTGTATTGATAGGAAACTTAGATACATGTGTGGATACATAGACAACACCATGTCCCTAGTAAGCCTCTAGTTGACTAGCTCGTTGATCAATAGATGGTTACGGTTTCCTGACCATGGACATTGGATGTCGTTGATAACGGGATCACATCATTAGGAGAATGATGTGATGGACAAGACCCAATCCTAAGCCTAGCACAAGATCATGTAGTTCGTATGCTAAAGCTTTTCTAATGTCAAGTATCATTTCCTTAGACCATGAGATTGTGCAACTCCCGGATACCGTAGGAATACTTTGGGTGTGCCAAACGTCACAACGTAACTGGGTGGCTATAAAGGTACACTACAGGTATCTCCGAAAGTGTCTGTTGGGTTGGCACGAATCGAGACTGGGATTTGTCACTCCGTGTGACGGAGAGGTATCTCTGGGCCCACTCGGTAGGACATCATCATAATGTGCACAATGTGATCAAGGAGTTGATCACAGGATGATGTGTTGCGGAACGAGTAAAAGAGACTTGCCGGTAACGAGATTGAACAAGGTATTGGGATACCGATGATCGAATCTCGGGCAAGTATCGTACCGATAGACAAAGGGAATTGTATACGGGATTGATTAAGTCCTTGACATCGTGGTTCATCCGATGAGATCATCGTGGAACATGTGGGAGCCAACATGGGTATCCAGATCCCGCTGTTGGTTATTGACTGGAGAACGTCTCGGTCATGTCTGCATGTCTCCCGAACCCGTAGGGTCTACACACTTAAGGTTCGGTGACGCTGGGGTTATAAAGGAAGCTTGTATGTGGTTACCGAATGTTGTTCGGAGTCCCGGATGAGATCCCGGATGTCACGAGGAGTTCCGGAATGGTCCGGAGGTAAAGATTTATATATGGGAAGTCATGTTTTGGTCACCGAAAGAGTTTCGGGTTCTATCGGTAACGTACCGGGACCACCGGAGGGGTCCGGAGATCCACCAAGTGGGGCCACAAGCCCCAGAAGGTTGCGTGGGCCAAGAGTGGTGAGGGACCAGCCCCTTAGTGGGCTGGTGCGCCTCCCACAAGGCCCAAGGGGCAGCTAAGAGGAAAAAAAGGGGGAAACCCTAGGCTTGGATGGGCCTTAAGGCCCACCCTAGGGGCGCCACCCCTTCTCCCCTCTTGGCCGCCCCCCTTGATCCCCATCTAGGGCTGCCGCCCCCCTAGGGATGGGAACCCTAGAGGGGGCGCAGCCCCTCCCCTTCCCTATATATATATATATTGAGGCATTAGGGCTGCCCACAAGACGCGATTCGATCTCTCTCTCATTGGTGCAGCCCTGCGTCTCTTCTTCCTCCTCTCTTGTGGTGCTTGGCGAAGCCCTGCAGGATTGCCACGCTCCTCCATCATCACCACGCCATTGTGCTGCTGCTGGATGGAGTCTTCCTCAACCTCTCCCTCTCTCCTTGCTGGATCAAGGCTTGGGAGACGTCACCGGGCTGTACGTGTGTTGAACGCGGAGGTGCCGTGCGTTCGGCACTTGGTCATCGGTGATTTGAATCACGACGAGTACGACTCCATCAACCCCGTTCACTTGAACGCTTCCGCTTAGCGACCTACAAGGGTATGTAGATGCACTCTCTTTCCCCTCGTTGCTGGTCTCTCCATAGATAGATCTTGGGTGATACGTAGGAAAATTTTGAATTTCTGCTACGTTCCCCAACAGTGGCATCATGAGCTAGGTCTATTGCGTAGATTCTATGCACGAGTAGAACACAAAGTAGTTGTGGGCGTTGATTTTGTTCAATATGCTTACCGTTACTAGTCCAATCTTGTTTCGACGGCATTGTAGGATGAAGCGGCCCGGACCAACCTTACACGTACGCTTACGTGAGACCGGTTCCACCGACTGACATGCACTAGTTGCATAAGGTGGCTGGCGGGTGTCTGTCTCTCCCACTTTAGTCGGAACGGATTCGATGAAAAGGGTCCTTATGAAGGGTAAATAGCAATTGGCATATCACGTTGTGGTTTTGCGTAGGTAAGAAACGTTCTTGCTAGAAACCCATAGCAGCCACGTAAAACATGCAAACAACAATTAGAGGACGTCTAACTTGTTTTTGCAGGGTATGCTATGTGATGTGATATGGCCAAAGGATGTGATGTATGATATATGTGATGTATGAGATGATCATGTTCTTGTAATAGGAATCACGACTTGCATGTCGATGAGTATGACAACCGGCAGGAGCCATAGGAGTTGTCTTTAATTTATTTATGACCTGCGTGTCAACATAAACGTCATGTAATTACTTTACTTTATTGCTAACCGTTAGCCATAGTAGTAGAAGTAATAGTTGGCGAGACAACTTCATGAAGACACGATGATGGAGATCATGATGATGGAGATCATGGTGTCATGCCGGTGACGATGATGATCATGGAGCCCCGAAGATGGAGATCAAAAGGAGCAAAGTGATGATGGCCATATCATGTCACTATTTGATTGCATGTGATGTTTATCATGTTATTACGTCTTATTTGCTTAGAACAACGGTAGTAAATAAGATGATCCCTCATTAAAATTTCAAGAAGTGTTCTCCCCTAACTGTGCACCGTTGCTAAAGTTCGTCGTTTCGAAGCACCACGTGATGATCGGGTGTGATAGATCCTTACGTTCACATACAATGGGTGTAAGACAGTTTTACACATGCAAAACACTTAGGGTTAACTTGACGAGCATAGCATGTACAGACATGGCCTCGGAACACAGAGACCGAAAGGTCGAGCATGAGTCGTATGGTAGATACGATCAACATGAAGATGTTCACCGATGATGACTAGTCCGTCTCACGTGATGATCGGACACGGCCTAGTTGACTCGGATCATGTGATCACTTAGATGACTAGAGGGATGTCTATCTGAGTGGGAGTTCATAAGATGAACTTGTTTATCCTGAACATAGTCAAAAGAACTTCGCAAATTATGTCATAGCTTACGCTTTAGATCTACTGTGTTAGATACGTTCCCAGAGAAAATATAGTTGAAAGTTGACAGTAGCAATTATGCGGACAGTAGAAGGCTTATGTCCTTAATGCACCGCTCAGTATGCTGAACCTCAAACGTCGTTTGTGGATGTTGCGAACATCGGACATACATGTTTAGATAACTACGTGATAGTTCAGTTAAACGGTTTAGAGTTGAGGCACCAAAGACATTTTTTGAAATGTCGCGGAACATGTGAGATGTTTCGAGGGCTGAAATTGGGATTTCACGCTCGTGCCCACGTCAAGAGGTATAAGACCTCCGACGATTTTCTTAGCCTGCATACTAAGGGAGAAAAGCTCAATCGTTGAGCTTGTACTCAGATTGTCTGGGTACGATGATCACTTAAATCGAGTGGGAATTATCTTCCAGATGAGATAGTGATAGTTCTCCAAAGTCACTGCCACCAAGCCACTAGAGCTTCGTGATGAACTATAACGTATCAGGGATAGATATGATGATCCTTGAAATATTCGCGATGTTTGACACCGCGAAAGTAGAAATCAAGAAGGAGCATCAATTGTTGATGGTTAGTGAAACCACTAGTTTCAAGAAGGGCAAGGGCAAGAAGGGATACTTCATGAAACGGCAAATCAGCTGCTGCTCTAGTGGAGAAACCCAAGATTGAACCCAAACCCGAGACTAAGTGCTTCTGTAATGAGGGGAACAGCTACTAGAGCAGAATTACCCTAGATACTTGGTAGATGAGAAGGCTTTCGATAGAAGTATATTGGATATACATTATGTGAATGTGTACTTTACTAGTACTCCTAGTAGCATCAGGGTATTAGATACCGGTTCGGTTGCTAAGTGTTAGTAACTCGAAATAAAAGCTACGGAATAAACGGAGACTAGCTAAAGGTGAGCTGACGAGATGTGTTGGAAGTGTTTCCAAGGTTGATGTGATCAAACATCACACGCTCCCTCTACCATCGAGATTGGTGTTTAGTGTTTGCGTTGAGCATAGACATGATTGGATTATGTCTATCGCAATACGGTTATTCATTTAAGGAGAATAATGGTTACTCTACTTATTTGAATAATACCTTCAATGGTCTTGCACCTAAAATGAATGGTTTATTGAATCTCGATCATAGTGATACACATGTTCATGCCAAAAGATATAAGATAGTAATGATAGTACCACCTACTTGTGGCACTGCCATGTAAGTCATATTGGTATAAAACGCATGAAGAAGCTCCATGTTGATGGACCTTTGAACTCACTCATTTCTGAAAAGATTGAGACATGTGAACCATGTCTATTGGTATATACGCATGAAGAAACTCCATGCAGATGGACCGTTTGGACTCACTTGATTTTGAATCGCTTGAGACATGCAGATCATACCACATGGGCAAGATGACTGAAAGCTTCGGTTTCAGTAAAATGGAACAAGAAAGCAACTTATTGGAAGTAACACATTTTGATGTGTGCAGTCCAATGAGTGCTGAGGCACGTAGTGGATATCGTTATGCTCTTACTTCACAGTTGATTTGAGTAGATACTGAGCATATTTACTTGATGAAACACAAAGTCTGAATTATTGAATGGTTCAAGTAATGTCAGAGTGAAGTTGAATATCGTCGTGACAGGAGGATAAAATATCTATGATATGATCTTAGAGATGAATATCTGAGTTGCGAGTTTGGTACACAATTGAGACATTGTGGAAATTGTTTCACGACTAGTACCGCCTGGAACACCATAGTGTGATGATGTGTCCGAACATCATAACTGCACCCTATTGGATATGATGCATACCATGATGTCTCTTATCGAATTACCACTATCGTTCATGGGTTAGGCATTAGAGACAACCACACTCACTTTAAATAGGGCACCACGTAATTCCGATGAGATGACACCGTATGAACTATGGTTTAGAGAAACCTGAGCTGTCATTTCTAAAAGTTTGGGGCTGCGACGCTTGTATGAAAAAGTTTCAGGCTGATAAGCTCGAACCCAAAGCGGATAACTGCATCTTCATAGGATACCCAAAACAGTTGGGTATACCTCCTGTCTCTGATCCGAAAGCAATAAGGATTGTTTCTCAAATCGGGTCCTTTCTCGAGGAAAAGTTTCTCTCGAAAGAATTGAGTGGGAGGATGGTGGAGACTTGATGAGGTTATTGAACCATCACTTCAACTAGTGTGTAGCAGGGCACAGGAATTGTTCCTATGGCACCTACACCAATTGAAGTGGAAGCTTATGATAGTGATCATGAGACTTCGGATCAAGTCACTCCCAAACCTCGTAGGATGACAAGGATGCGTACTACTTCAGAGTGGTACGTAATCCTGTCTTGGAAGTCATGTTGCTAGACAACAATGAACCTACAAGCTATGGAGAAGCGATGGTGGGCCCGGATTCCAATGAATGGCTCGAGGCCATAAAATCCGAGAGAGGATCCATGTATGAAAACAAAGTGTAGACTTTGAAAGAACTACTTGATGGTCGTAATGCTGTTGGGTACATATGGATTTTAAAAGGAAGACAGACAATGATGGAAAGTGTCACCATTGAGAAAGCTCGACTTGTCGTTAAGGTGTTTCCCGACAAGTTCAAGGAGTTGACTACGATGAGACTTTTCTCACTCGTAGCGATGCTAAGAGTCTGTTGGAATTAGCATGTACTGCATTATTTATAAAACCTTGCAGATGGGATGTCAAAATATTGTTTCCTTGTTCTTGAGGAAAGGTTGTATGTGATACAACCAGAAGATTTTGTCGATCCTGAAAGATGCTAACAAGTATGCAAAGCTCCAGCAATCCTTCTAAGGACTGGAGTAAGCATCTCGGAGTTGGAATGTACACTTTGATGAGATGATCAAAGATTTTGGGTTTATACAAAGTTTATGAGAAACTTGTATTTCCAAAGAAGTGAGTGGGAGCACTATAGAATTTCTGATGAGTATATGTTGTTGACATATTGATGATCAGAAATAATGTAGAATTTCTGGAAAGCATATAAGGTTATTTGAAAAGTGTTTTTCAATGGAAAACCTGGATTAGGCTACTTAAACATTGAGCATCAAGATCCATAGGGATAGATCAAAACGCTTAATGGTACTTTCAAATGAGCACATACCTTGACATGATCTTGAAGGTGTTCAAGATGGATAAGTCAAAGAAGGAAGTTCTTGCCTGAGTTGTAAGGTACGAAATTAAGACTTAAAGCTCGACCACGTCAGAACAGAGAGAAAGGACGAAGGTCGTCCCCTATGCTTAGACATAGGCTCCATAGTATACTATGCTGTGTACCGCACCTGACATGTGCCTTGCCACATGTCTGGCTAGAGGGTACAAAGGTGATCTAGGAGTAGATCACCAGATAGCGGTCAAGATTATCCTTAGAGGAATAAGGATATGTTTCTCGGTTATGGAGGTGATAAAGAGTTCGACATAAAGAGTTATGTCGATACAAGCTTAACACCTATCCGGATAGCTCTGAGTAGAGATACCGGATACGTATAATGGAGCAACAATTTAGAATAGCTCCAGGTAGAACAGTTATTTGAAATGACTCCAAATATAGCGTAGAGATTTGCGAAGTACATACGGATCTGAGTGTTGCAGACCCGTTGACTACAACCTCTCTCACAAGCATAACATGATCAAACCCAGAACTCTTGGGTGTTAGTCACATAGGGATGTGACCTTGAGTGTTAATCACATATCGATGTGAACTAGATTATTGACTCTAGTGCAAGTGGGAGACTGTTGGAAATATGCCCTAGAGGCAATAGTAAATTAGTTATTATTATATTTCCTTGTTCATGATAATCGTTTATTATCCATGCTAGAATTGTATTGATAGGAAACTTAGATACATGTGTGGATACATAGACAACACCATGTCCCTAGTAAGCCTCTAGTTGACTAGCTCGTTGATCAATAGATGGTTACGGTTTCCTGACCATGGACATTGGATGTCGTTGATAACGGGATCACATCATTAGGAGAATGATGTGATGGACAAGACCCAATCCTAAGCCTAGCACAAGATCATGTAGTTCGTATGCTAAAGCTTTTCTAATGTCAAGTATCATTTCCTTAGACCATGAGATTGTGCAACTCCCGGATACCGTAGGAATACTTTGGGTGTGCCAAACGTCACAACGTAACTGGGTGGCTATAAAGGTACACTACAGGTATCTCCGAAAGTGTCTGTTGGGTTGGCACGAATCGAGACTGGGATTTGTCACTCCGTGTGACGGAGAGGTATCTCTGGGCCCACTCGGTAGGACATCATCATAATGTGCACAATGTGATCAAGGAGTTGATCACGGGATGATGTGTTGCGGAACGAGTAAAAGAGACTTGCCGGTAACGAGATTGAACAAGGTATTGGGATACCGATGATCGAATCTCGGGCAAGTATCGTACCGATAGACAAAGGGAATTGTATACGGGATTGATTAAGTCCTTGACATCATGGTTCATCCAATGAGATCATCGTGGAACATGTGGGAGCCAACATGGGTATCCAGATCCCGCTGTTGGTTATTGACTGGAGAACGTCTCGGTCATGTCTGCATGTCTCCCGAACCCGTAGGGTCTACACACTTAAGGTTCGGTGACGCTGGGGTTATAAAGGAAGCTTGTATGTGGTTACCGAATGTTGTTCGGAGTCCCGGATGAGATCCCGGACGTCACGAGGAGTTCTGGAATGGTCCGGAGGTAAAGATTTATATATGGGAAGTCCTGTTTTGGTCACCGAAAGAGTTTTGGGTTTTATCGGTAACGTACCGGGACCACCGGAGGGGTCCGGAGATCCACCAAGTGGGGCCACAAGCCCCAGAAGGTTGCGTGGGCCAAGAGTGATGAGGGACCAGCCCCTTAGTGGGCTGGTGCGCCTCCCACAAGGCCCAAGGGGCAGCTAAGAGGAAAAAAAGGGGGAAACCCTAGGCTTGGATGGGCCTTAAGGCCCACCCTAGGGGCGCCACCCCTTCTCCCCTCTTGGCCGCCCCCCTTGATCCCCATCTAGGGCTGCCGCCCCCCCTAGGGATGGGAACCCTAGAGGGGGCGCAGCCCCTCCCCTTCCCTATATATATATATTGAGGCATTAGGGCTGCCCACAAGACGCGATTCGATCTCTCTCTCATTGGTGCAGCCCTGCGTCTCTTCTTCCTCCTCTCTTGTGGTGCTTGGTGAAGCCCTGCAGGATTGCCACGCTCCTCCATCATCACCACGCCGTTGTGCTGCTGCTGGATGGAGTCTTCCTCAACCTCTCCCTCTCTCCTTGCTGGATCAAGGCTTGGGAGACGTCACCGGGCTGTACGTGTGTTGAACGCGGAGGTGCCGTGCGTTCGGCACTTGGTCATCGGTGATTTGAATCACGACGAGTACGACTCCATCAACCCCGTTCACTTGAACGCTTCCGCTTAGCGACCTACAAGGGTATGTAGATGCACTCTCTTTCCCCTTGTTGCTGGTCTCTCCATAGATAGATCTTGGTGATACGTAGGAAAATTTTGAATTTCTGCTACGTTCCCCAACAATAGCATCCACGGGATAGCTGGCAGGAGCCGTCAAGACAAGCTCCGGCTGAAGCAGCTCGGTGGAAGCCACGCTGCTTCTCCGCTGAGATGGCGGGGTAGCTTCAGGGGAAGCTTCAGCAGGTCGGTTGCTGCGATTTGCTTCTCGTTCCTCTATCCCGAGTACCCTTGCTTTAAGCGCCTGCAGTTCGGACTGTTGCACTTGCTTCCTCCTCTCCTGGCTTTTGTAACCGCCTGCGTCCGGAAACCCAACCTTCCACGGAATGGAGCCTGGCGTGCCTCGTGTCCGTCCAGGGTGCTCAGGATTCCCGAGGGCCTTTGTGAGCTCGTCGTTCTCTCTGTCTGGAAGGAACGTCCCTTCCTGCGCTGCTTTGATATAGTACCGAAGGTTCTTCAAGGGAATGTCACGTTGCTCGTCCGTCCAAATGCACTTCCCTGTTACAGGGTCCAAGGTTCCGCCAGCCCCGAAGAACCAAGTCCGGCAACGGTCTGGCCAGCTCATTGTCTCTGGTTCGATCCCTTTTTCAACCAGATCATTCTCAGCCTTGGCCCACTTAGGCCGGGCTACCAGGTAGCCACCTGACCCCGTGTGATGGTGATGCTTCTTCTTCGCAGCATTTTTCTTGTTTGTCTCCGACATCTTCTTACTCTTTTCCGATGTCTTGTGGGCCACAAATGCAGGCCAGTCATCTCTGATCTTCTCATATATGCCCTTGAATTCTGGTGTCTCTTTTTTCTCGACAAACCTATTGAGGTCTTTCTTCCACCTCCTGAATAGGTCTGCCATCCTCTTAAGAGCAAAAGACTTGATTAATTGCTCTTTAACTGGCTTCTCCGGATCATCCTCTGGCGGTTGGGTGAAATTTGGCTTCAGCTCAGTCCAAAGATCATTTTTCTGCAGATCATTGACATAAGACACCTCAGGGTCTTCGTTCTTAGGCTTATACCATTGCTGGATGCTGATCGGGATCTTGTCCCTAACCAGAACCCCGCACTAAGCAACAAATGCCTTCTTTGTTCGGATGGGTTCAGTAGGTTGGCCGTCGGGCGCGATTGCTATGATCTCAAACCTTTCATCCGACCTCAACTTTCTCTTCGGGCCTCGTCTCTTTACCTCAGTTGTGCTCGATGCGGAGGGCTAAAAAAAAGAACAAAGACTTAATTAATATGTGTACATACCAAAACAATGAATGCATCAATTAGCTAGTCAGCACAGGATTAACTAATATATATACCTGGCCGGACTCGGTTCGGTCACCGGACTCGTTTCGGTCACCGGAGCCGTCCTCACGTTCTTCTTCTTCTTGCACCGGCATTAGGTCACCAGAGCCAGCTTCTTCACCCTCTCCTTCCAGACTACCATCGGTGTTGTTGAGATACAACGAGACGGCATCACTTCCTTCTGCGATTATGTCCCTCAACATCGCTTCTCTTGCTTCGTCTCGGGCGATAGTGTCCATAGTTTCTACAAATATTTACAACATGGCAATTATTATTCAAACATGACAAATGGATATATTAGTGGCAAACGTAGAACTAGCTAGCTAGCTAATCATAGTAAGGAATCATATATATCGGAAACGAGGGTCGTCGAGGGTCGCCGAACGGTAGAGGAAACCCTAAATAGCAAGTATCGTGGGTGTGAGATACAAGTGGCCGTCGGTGTCGGACACTACATCCACGTCCCACAAGTGACGTGGGCGTCGAAGCCCGCGTCACTTGTGGGACGTGGATGTAGTGTCCGACACCGACGACCACATGTATCTCACACCGACGATACTTGCTATTTAATTAGGGTTTCCTCTACCTCTCGGCGACCCTCGTTCACGATAAAAAAAGAGGAAGAAAAAGAAAAAACAAGAGGAGAAGAAAAAAAAAGAGGAGAAGAAAGAATAGAGGAGAACTCCTCTATTCTTTCTTCTCCTCTTTTTTTCTTCTTCTTCCTCTTCTTTTTTTATTGGAAACGAGGGTCGTCGAGGGTCGCCGAACGGTAGAGGAAACCCTAAATAGCAAGTATCGTGGGTGTGAGATACAAGTGGCCGTCGGTGTCGGACACTACATCCACGTCCCACAAGTGACGTGGGCGTCGAAGCCCGCGTCACTTGTGGGACGTGGATGTAGTGTCCGACACCGACGGCCACATGTATCTCACACCGACGATACTTGCTATTGTTTCCTCTACCGCTCGGCGACCCTCGTTCACGATATCTACTAACAACTTAAAAAATAATACATATGTGAAAAAAATGCACATATGAAAATACACACAAATGCTATCGGAGAGGGGGTATATCGACCCCCCTCATGTATCCACATACAACATATATACTTGCATATATGTAAATTTTTTGCATATATAAAGTTTTTCTAAAATCTAACTTTTGCGTATATGAACATATATACACAGAGAACATATGCATATATACACATTTTTATAATAATGCAAAAAAATAAGAGAAAAGGGCGCCGGCGGCCGGACCGAAGGCGGCGGCGTGTGGTCGGGGCAACGGCGACGGGGTTGGGGAAGGCGCGACGGCGACGGGGTCGGGGAAGGGGCTGGCGCGCGCGGCGACGGCCACGGGGTCGGGGAAGGGGCGGCGCGCGCGCGGCGACGGCGACGAGGTCGGGGAACGGGCGGCGCACGCGGCGACGGCGACGGGGTCGGGGAAGGGGCGGCGCGCGCGGCGACGGCGACGGGGTCAGGGAACGGGTGGCGCGCGCGGCGACGGCGACGGGGTCGGGGCAGGGGCGGCGCGCGCGGCGACGGCGATGATGTCGGGGCCGGCAGGGGCGGCGGGCGCTGAGATGGTGTCGGGGCAGTGGCTCGGCGGCGGCGACGGCGAGGTGGACCAGCCTGACGGCGTCGGGGCAGGGCTCGGCGGCGACGGCGACGAGGAGCAGAAGGCGTCGGGGCGAGAAGAAACAGATGGATTTGGTCGAAAACTGCTAAGTGTTGCTTATATAGAAAAAGCATTAGTCCCGGTTCGTGGCACAAACCGGGACTAATGCCCCCCTTTAGTCCCGGTTGGTGCCAACAACCGGGACCAAAGGCTTATTTTCAGCAGGCCAAAGGGCGGGAAGCGGCGGCCTTTGGTCCCGGTTGTTGGCACCAACCGGGACTAAAGGGGGGCATTAGTCCCGGTTTGTGCCACGAACCGGTACCAATGCCCCCCTTTAGTCCAGGTTGGTGGAACCAACCGGGACCAAAGGCCTTGTGCTGCCCCGCGCCAAAACTTTAGTCCCACCTCGCTAGCTGAGAGAGCTCGAGAGTGGTTTATAAGTGCTGCTGCGCCCACCCTCTCGAGCTCCTCTCGACTGCAGTCTTTCGGGCCTAATTGTTACTGCAATGCCTGTGGGCCTGCTGGGCCTGCTGCGGGCCTGAATCCTGGCCCATGGTGGTTGGGTTTCTAGTCGTATTCAGGCCGTGGTGGCCTAGTAGGTGGCATTTTCTTTTGCTATTTTTTTCATTTCTACTTAGAACTAAATACTTATAGTTTTGTAGTGATTTCTTTTTTATTTTATGTCACAAAAATTATAAACTTTCTGTTAGCGCAATTAGTTTTAAAATTAGAATAGTTTAAATTTGAATTTTTTAAAATTTGTGTGAATCACTAGTTTATGAATAACTTTGCAATAAAAATTGATTTTTTAGTCATTGTTTTTCCAGCTATTTAATATTACTATGTTTTATTATTATAGTCAATTTGGTAATTTTAGTTAGTCATAACAAATATTATAGGCATTTTTTTCACTTTGAGAGGAGCTCAACAACGCAGAGAGGGACGGGCTTTTGTTTTTGTTTTGCTTTCTGTACTATTTATTTTCTTTTGTTCTTTGCTTTATTTTTTTATTCTTTTTGCTTTTAGGTCAGCAAAATTATAAACTTTCTGTTAGTGCCATTAGTTTTAGAAAAATTATAAACTCAAATTTGAATAGTTAAAATTTGAATTCTTTGAAATTTGTGTGAATCACAAGTTTGTGATTAACTTTAATAAAAAAATTAACATAGATGCACCTACTCGTCTGTTTTCAAATGAATTCTAAAATACTTGGCATAACATACTCGTCTGTTACAAATTTGGCATGGTATCATCATAATAGTTGCGGGAGAAATTCTTCACTTTTTCTTCGCTTGTGTCATTTGCTTATTACGCCGTAACCATGGACAATCTTCAGCGTTTATCAGGATGCTTGGGTCAGCCTTGACATTGAAGGGAGGAATTTCATGAAACCTTTCATAATCTTCAGACATGTCTGTCTTGCCATCCACTCCCAGGATATCCCTTTTTCCTGAAAGAACTATGTGGCGCTTTGGCTCATCGTATGATGTATCCGTTTCCTTATCTTTTCTTTTTCTCGGTCTGGTAGACATGTCCTTCACATAGATAACCTGTGCCACATCATTGGCTAGGACGAACGGTTCATCAGTGTACCCAAGATTTTTCAGATCCACTGTTATCATTCCGTACTGTGGGTCTACATGTACCCCGCCTCCTGATAGATTGACCCATTTGCACTTAAACAAAGGGACCTTAAAATCTTGTCCGTAGTCAAGTTCCCATATGTCCACTATGTAACCATAATATGTGTCCTTTCCCTTCTCGGTTGTTGCATCAAAGCGGACACCGTTGTTTTGGTTGGTGCTCTTCTGATCTTGGTCAATCGTGTAAAATGTATTCCCATTTATCTCGTATCCTTTGTAAATCAATACAGTCAAAGATGGTCCCCTGGACAACAAGTACAACTCATCACAAATAGTGTTGTCACCTCTGAGACGTGGTTCCAACCAACTGCTGAAAGTCCTGATGTGTTCACATGTAATCCAGTCGTCGCACTGCTCCGGGTGTTTGGAGCGCAGACTGTTCTTGTGTTCATCGACATACGGGGTCACCAAGGTAGAGTTCTGTAGAACTGTGTAGTGTGCTTGAGACCAAGAATGCCCGTCCCTGCATATTATTGAGTCCGCTCCTAGCGTGCCTTTTCCAGTCAGTCTCCCCTCATACCGCGATTTAGGGAGACCTATCTTCTTAAGGCCAGGAATGAAGTCAACACAAAACCCGATGACATCCTCTGTTTGATGGCCCATGGAGATGCTTCCTTCTGGCCTAGCGCGGTTACGGACATATTTCTTTAGGACTCCCATGAACCTCTCAAAGGGGAACATATTGTGTAGAAATACGGGCCCCAGAACGACAATCTCGTCGACTAGATGAACTAGGACATGCGTCATGATATTGAAGAAGGATGGTGGGAACACCAGCTCGAAACTGACAAGACATTGCGCCACATCACTCCTTAGCCTTGGTACCATTTCTGGATCGATCACCTTCTGAGAGATTGCATTGAGAAATGCACATAGCTTCACAATGGCTAATCGGACGTTTTCCGGTAGAAGCCCCCTCAATGCAACCGGAAGCAGTTGCGTCATAATCACGTGGCAGTCATGAGACTTTAGGTTCTGGAACTTTTTCTCTGGAATATTTATTATTCCCTTTATATTCGACGAGAAGCCAGTCGGGACCTTCATACTGAGCAGGCATTCAAAGAAGATTTCTTTCTCATCTTTCGTAAGAGCGTAGCTGGCAGGACCTTCATACTGCTTCGGAGGCATGCCGTCTTTTTGGTGCAAACGTTGGAGGTCCTCCCGTGCCTCGGGTGTATCTTTTGTCTTTCCATACACGCCCAAGAAGCCTAGCAGGTTCACGCAAAGGTTCTTCGTCACGTGCATCACGTCGATTGAAGAGCGGACCTCTAGGTCTTTCCAGTAGGGTAGGTCCCAAAATATAGATTTCTTCTTCCACATGGGTGCGTGTCCCTCAGCGTCATTCGGAACAGCTAGTGCGCCGGCACCCTTTCCAAAGATTACGTGTAAATCATTGACCATAGCAAGTACGTGACCACCGGTACGCATGGCGGTCTTCTTCCGGTGATCTGCCTCGCCTTTGAAATGCTTGCCTTTCTTTCGACATTGATGGTTGGTCGGAAGAAATCGATGATGGCCCAGGTACACATTCTTCCTGCATTTGTCCAGGTATATACTTTCAGTGTCATGTAAACAGTGTGTGCATGCGTGGTATCCTTTGTTTGTCTGTCCTGAAAGGTTACTGAGAGCGGGCCAATCGTTGATGGTCACGAACAGCAACGCCTTTAGGTTAAATTCCTCCTGTCCGTGCTCATCCCACGTACGTACACCATTTCCATTCCACAGCTGTAAAAGTTCTTCAACTAATGGCCTTAGGTACACATCAATGTCGTTGCCGGGTTGCTTAGGGCCTTGGATGAGAATTGGCATCATAATGAACTTCCGCTTCATGCACATCCAAGGAGGAAGGTTATACATACATAGAGTGACCGGCCAGGTGCTGTGATTGCTGCTCTGCTCCCCGAAAGGATTAATGCCATCCGCGCTTAAAGCAAACCATACGTTCCTTGGGTCCTTTGCAAACTCATCCCAGTACTTTCTCACTATTTTTCTCCACTGCGACCCGTCAGCGGGTGCTCTCAACTTCCCGTCTTTCTTACGGTCCTCACTGTGCCATCGCATCAACTTGGCATGCTCTCCGTTTCTGAACAGACGTTTCAACCGTGGTATTATAGGAGCATACCACATCACCTTCGCAGGAACCCTCTTCCTGCGGGGATCGCCGTGAACATCACCAGGGTCATCTCGTCTGATCTTATACCGCAATGCACCGCATACCGGGCATGCGTTCAGATCCTTGTATGCACCGCGGTATAGGATGCAGTCATTAGGGCATGCATGTATCTTCTCCACCTCCAATCCTAGAGGGCATACGACCTTCTTTGCTGCGTATGTACTGTCGGGCAATTCGTTATCCTTTGGAAGCTTCTTCTTCAATATTTTCAGTAGCTTCTCAAATCCTTTGTCAGGCACAGCATTCTCTGCCTTCCACTGCAGCAATTCCAGTACGGTACCGAGCTTTGTGTTGCCATCTTCGCAATTGGGGTACAACCCTTTTTTGTGATCCTCTAACATGCGATCGAACTTCAGCTTCTCCTTTTGACTTTCGCATTGCGTCCTTGCATCGACAATGACACGGCGGAGATCACCATCATCGTGCACATCATCTGGTTCCTCTTGATCTTCAGCACCTTCACCCGTTGCAGCATCATTGGGCACATCGTCTGGTTCCTCTTGATCTTCACCAGCTCCCCCCGTTGGAGCATCACGGTATTCAGGGGGCACGTAGTTGTCATCGTACTCTTCTTCTTCGTCGTCTTCCATCATAACCCCTATTTCTCCGTGCCTCGTCCAAACATTATAGTGTGGCATGAAACCCTTGTACAACAGGTGGGTGTGAAGGATTTTCCGGTCAGAGTAAGACTTCGTATTCCCACAATCAGGGCATGGACAACACATAAAACCATTCTGCTTGTTTGCCTGAGCCGCATCGAGAAACTCATGCACGCCCTTAATGTACTCGGAGGTGTGTCTGTCACCGTACATCCATTGCCGGTTCATCTGCGTGCATTATATATAATTAAGTGTCCAAATTAATAGAAGTTCATCATCACATGCATTAAAAGCAAAGTACATACATAGTTCTCATCTAACAACATATAGCTCTCCAGAGCATCTAATTAATTAAACCATACATTAATTAAAACAAAGGCGATCATAATCGCAACCAAGGTAACAATTGATCCAACGACATAATGATACCAAGCCTCGGTATGAATGGCATATTTTCTAATCTTTCTAATCTTCAAGCGCATTGCATCCATCTTGATCTTGTGATCATCGACGACATCCGCAACATGCAACTCCAATATCATCTTCTCCTCCTCAATTTTTTTTATTTTTTCCTTCAAGAAATTGTTTTCTTCTTCAACTAAATTTAACCTCTCGACAATAGGGTCGGTTGGAATTTCCGGTTCACATACATCCTAGATAAATAAAATCTATGTCACGTTGGTCCGCATAATTATCATAAATAATAAATGAACCAATAGTTATAAAGATTAATATATATATCACATCCGAATCATAGACAGGACGAGGGCCGACGGGGGCGGATACCAAAACCATCGCACTATATAAGATGCAATAATAAAAGTAAGAAAATGATACAAGTATCTATCTAAACATACAAGTAAGAATATTTTTCCTTTCAGAAAGAAGATAAGAGCAAGAGGCTCACCACGGTGGTGTCGGTGATGAGATCGGCGCGGGTGATCGACGGTGGTGAAGACAGGGGTGGGGCGTGACGGACCGTTAAATCTAGACAAATCTCGAGGAAAATGGAGCTTTGAGGTCGAGCTTCGAGAGGAGAAAGCTTAACTAGTGTGGCTCGGGCATTTCATCGAACACCTCATGTGCATAGGAGGTGAGCTAGAGCACCTAAAGCCCCTCCTCTCGCCGGCCCAGAAAAACAGAGCACTGAGTGCTCTGCTCCGGCGCGAGGGGTATATGTAGGCTGCACCACTGGTCCCGGTTCGTGGCATGAACCGGGACTAAATGGGAGCCTTTGGTCCCGGTTCATGCGACGAACCGGGACCAATGGTGGTGGGCCAGGAGCCAGGCACATTGGTCCCGGTTCGTCCCACCAACCGGGACCAAAAGGTCCAGACGAACCGGGACCAATGGCCCACGTGGCCCGGCCGGCCCCCTGGGCTCACGAACCGGGTCCAATGCCCCCATTGGTCCCGGTTCTAGTTTGAACCGGAACTAATGGGCTAACCCACCCTGGACCATTGCCCCCTTTTCTACTAGTGCGTAGTCCTTCTCCTCCGCCTCGTAAGCAAGCATGAAAGAAGACAGCCGCAGCCGCTTCGTCTGCTCCGGCGTCTAGCAGTACAGCCAGAGGCGGGAGGCAATACAGATACGGTCCACCTCTCAAGCCTCTAGAGAAGTTACCGTACGAGATGACCGTGGAAGAAAACAAGAAGATCGTGCAAAAAGAAGTGAAGGACTTCTTTGAAGGGGTGAAAGCAGAGAGACATCCACCTCCGGAGGAGAAAGTAGATCCGGTGAAAGCGAAGCGCACTCTGGCTGCCCTGACAAAACCACCAAAGTCTCCGCCGAAAGGCAACTATGAGCGCATTATTGGAAAGACATTTGTCGAAGCGGAGCGGTCGGTAAGTACTGTCAGTGATTAGAGGATAAAAGAACGACGAGCTGGGAAACAAATTGCCTAGCTCGGCGAACAAGCGAACCAATCGTGCCCCTCCGCTCAAGGTGTCTAGCGACATCGTCGCTAATGATCCGAGGATGGTGCCCGGTTATAGCAATCTTGGAGATTACCTGCCTGATGATGTACATTATGATTTCTTGGAGGTGGAGGCGGTACACAGATACGAGTACGGGAAGCCTCTCGTCAATGATGAAAGATCTCTATCAATGATAATGCGAAGATTGCATGATTGGTACATGAAAACCTGCAGAGAGTCTGGGGGGAGGAATACTTTGACGCTGAGAGTTAGAGAGGAGCATGACCTCGTTGGAATTGAACTGTTGAATGTTCCATTTGAGGAGTTCTTCCAGTTTTTCAATCAAAGGGCCCTCGATAAAGCAACGGTCACCTGCTACTGTTTGTAAGTACTACTACTTCTGTCATTAAGTCTCTTTATATAGGTCAGCTCTTTCATTGCATGTATTTATAATTATCCTCACTATATTATGCAGATTGAAGATCGCCGAATTGAAGAAAAAACAAGTCGGTGATATTGGGTTCATTAACACAAATCTCATAGATGCAACTGAGGTTAAATTTCATGTCGAAGATACCGAGCCCAACTTGCTACGATCGTTGGTAATAAATGAAAACAAAGATATAATACTCTTTCCTTACAACTTCAAGTGGGTGTTACTGTCTTGTGCATATTCGGTTTCCCTTATATATTAGTCCAGGTTATAGTAATGTAATTGATGAGTTATGCATGCGTGCGCAGTTTCCACTATATTCTCCTACAGATTAAGCTTGAGCAGGGACTAGTAACCGTCTTAGACTCGAGACGAAAAGATCCCCAGGAGTATGCAGACATGACTCAAATCCTCGAGAAGTAAGTTAAATCGATCATTATCCACCATATCAGCAACTTTGTTCATTTCCTGATATCAAGTAATTAATTGTTTTCTTTGTCTGGCAGGGTTTGGAGAAAATTCACCAAAAAAGCTCCGGGACTGCCGAAGAAGCTGCAATTTAGATACCCGAAAGTAAGTACTATAGTAGCATGTTCTGTGCGTCTCCTAGTGATTCAAGCGCTAGTTTCATCAATACCATTTGGCATGCTTGCTTGTCAGTTTGATTGACCTCTATTTCTTGTAAAGTGGTTCTAGCAGGATTAAGGGAATGATTTCTGTGGATACTACGTTTGCGAGTCCATCCGCTACACGACCTGTGAACGGGGGTACTCTGACGAACAATATGAAGTGCGTAAGCAATAATATTCACAATTTTATTTTATTACCATCATTTGTGTTGAGTTTCATTTATTCATATATATATATATATATATATATATATATATATATATATATATATATATATATATATATATTTGTATTGACCCCATTCTTCAAATTAGATCTTTCGGATGCGGGATGAACTCCTACCACCAGATCGTATCCGAGCAATTCAAGAGGAATTGGCGGCATTCTTCCTTGACCACGTGATCGCTGAAGACGGTGAATACTATGTGGATCCTGTGTTTATAAATAACTAGGAGATTATATTTGTAAGAGATAATTATTATATATATGTAGCCGGTAGTGTCGGATAGATATACGAGAACTTTTTGTTCGACCAATCTCTTGGAGAAGGAGAGGTGGTCGATATCACTTCTCTTTCTATGCATATATGTTCATGACGATCTTATATTTCCTTCGTTTGCTTACTAGCTAGTTAGCGTGTCTAGTCCTGTCCATACGTATGTATAGTACGTAGCGTCGACCAAGCACGGACATAAGAGAGGACACTTCTCTCTATTAATTAGCTAGCTAACACAATATATGAAACACCTAAATTAACCCCCCAAAACCCCCAACCCCCCCCCCTTTCCAAAAAAAAACCCCAGCCCCTGAAATGCTGACGCGTGGATGCCTATTGGTCCCTGTTCGTGCCACCAACCGGGACCAAATGCCCTCCTGCCTGGGCTCGGCGCACCGGCCACATGGAGGCCCATCTGTCCCGGTTCTGGACTGAACCGGGACTAAAGGGCTAGGGCATTAGTAATGACCCTTTAGTCCTGGTTCAGAAACTGGGACAAAAGGCCCTTACCAACCGGGACGGGTTTTTATACTAGTGCCACTCTTTTACCAAAATAATAAAATATACAACTGGCGGATGGACCCACTGTGAAAGGAAAATATGTACAAAAGAAGATTCAAACAGAATGAAAAAAATAACATTGCCAACAAGGTTCCACTATTTCCTTGTTTCTGTACTTGTTTTCTTTTGAAAATTGTGGGAAACCTCTGCCAACTACATCTCATCATATGCGTATTGTGTGTGTGTGTGGGGGGGGGGGGGATATCTAAAACTTGAAAATACCCCACACATTGCTCTGGGAATCGGTTGATACAAGTTTGGGTTGATAACATGAGAACAAAAAATGAAAATACATATGACTTATTATATTTGGTTATGTATAGTTGTAACAATATTTATTTAATATAAGTCATATAACTGATAATAGGAAACATGTTTCCATGCATGCTTGAATGTTGTGATGTGTCTTTTTCCATGCATGATTGCATGTTGAAGCATGCCTTATCCTATTTATAGTTGTATGGTGAGGTGGAATGCTTGCATGTTGAGATAAATAAACAAACATACCGAACAAGGTTCCATAGTTGCCTTATTTGTGTGTTTTTTTCTTATGAAAAATGCGGGAAACCTCCGGCAATTACATCACATCGTATGCTTGATGAGGGATTGAGGGATGGGGATGAGAATTCCTAAAACTAGACGATACTCCATGTGTTACTGTGTGAATTGGTTGATAAAATTTTAGATTGATAACATGAATATAAAATTTAAAACACATACGACTTATTATAATTGATTATATATACTTGTAACAATATTTATTTTACATAGGTAGTATAACTGAATGGGAACATTTTTGATACATGCTTTAATTTTGTGGTGGGTATTTTCTTATTCATGGTTGCATGGTGAGGTGAGCCTTATCCTATTCATAATTGTATGGTGAGGTGGCATATGCTTGCATGTTGAGATAAATAAGTTGATGGGGATGACTATCTTAAGCTGGCCATAGTGGGAGTAACTTAACTAGCTACTTCCTCTGGTGCATAGGACATGCGCGTAGTTGTAGGCCGTCCATTTGACTAACTGAAAATGTGTTATATGTCATCAAAAGCATATCACTGGATACATATGCAAATGTAGTTTATAATGTTTTTTGTTACATATAATACATATTTACCTAGTTAAATAGATTGCCTAGAACTACGTCATATCCTATACACCGGGATGGAGGGAGTAGTAACATAACACACCTCAAGATAAATTTGCTTATGTTCATCTCGTTAATGAGGAGAGAGGTATTTCTGGTAACATTTTTTTTTGAAAGAAAAGGTGGCTGAATGCCAACCTTATATTTCAAAACAGGTTAGAAACCTGTGAAAGTCAGATGTTACATTGGTCTTGTGAAGTGCACCTAGGTGCAAGATCACAAGTAAGAATAGATTGGTGAGGGAAGGAAGACTACAGGAGCAAGGAGGGGATATATTTCTAATAACATAATATGTTACTATAATATAACGTATTTCAAGGCAAAATGAGTCTTCATCCAAATAGATGAAGGCTTTGCATGATACTACACATCTGTCTTCAGCACGTTCTCGTATGGGTCCATGCATCGGCGGCAAAGAAAAAGGACAGGAACTGGGTAGAAAGCGGGGGGGGGGGGGGGATGAAAGAGGAGAGTGAGGGATTTTACCAAGAAAACAGAGTGGCCAGCTACAAAAGCGCGGCTCCGCCTTAGTTTTGGATGGGTCTGGGGTGTCGAAGTCCGACGTGGCTGGTGTCTGGACTGCCTCAAAACCCCCTGGTTTGCTTCCTGTTTGCGAGTAAATGACGGTTCGAACTGCTCCACGAACCGATTAGGTCATCGTTGAAGGGCTTGCGGGGTCTAGACAGTTGTGTCCGGATAGATACAAGCAGTTGGAGGGTCGGCTTGAAGACGTCCCAAAGTTAGTTCCCACTATTACCAGCACATATAGGATGTCACAGGTACCCCTGGTCCCTGGGTGTTGCTGATCTTATCGGCAGCCTCAACTGTTAGTGCTAAATATGGTTAGTTTAGGCCTAATCATACTGTGTGTTAGGCGCATAATTTAGGACATACACAAATAGCATATTTCTTGTTGTCTTATTGATTGTACTACTCCCCCGGATCAAGCTGCATGCCACTCCCTTTCCACCACCACATGCAAGTTCCTTCAGAAAGGTAGGGCCAAAAAATTATATAGTTGACTATTCCCGGCCGGTTGGATTATGTACGCTCAGGCTCAGGTCTGCTACAAATTTTTTTTTTTGAGGGGAGGTCTGCTACAATTGGTTGTCGTGCATTTTGTCACTGCATGTGCCGCAGGCAGCGTCGACCAGGCACACGAATCTATACATCATACATCTGCTACAAATTAATTAAGTCGTCTGGATCAAATATCATTATCCACGGCTATATACGACAAGGTTGTGGCGGCCAGTCGGGCCCACTTGGAAAGAAATGATAGCTTAGCTAGGGTGGTTAGTTTGTGTCGGGAACACGCCATGGTGATGAGAAAAAAACCAGAAGGTAAAAGTTTCTGCCACTAATCGTGATGTTTTCTCCAATACGATTTATGAAAATTTGCTTCATAAACTGTAGTAGTAAAATTATATTGTAAGAAACTGGAATTTGTAGTCTAGATATATATGGACTGCCCCGAGTAGGTCTCTCTCCCCCGAGGCGGCGGTGCCGCGCCGCCCCCGGGGAGTCCCTGCCCACACCGCCCTCGGATCTCCCCCTCCATCACCTCCCAGTACCGCCGTCGACGCTAATGACGCCGCGGGGCAAAGCCCCGGTGGTGAGGCGGCGGCGGCACAGTCCTCGGCCGGTGGTAACGCTTGGGGGCAGCGGCGTCCATCTCCCTCCTCCTCCAACGACAGTGTGCAGCGGGTTAACGGTGGCCAGGAGATCTTCGACGGCCGTTTGGCGGATGAGATTTTGACTGCGATGAGATCTGATCTGGACCTGAGGGGTTTAGATCGAGATCCACTATGGCTGCGCCTCGTCTCGACAACGGCAAGAGGAGATCCCCCCTGGGTAATCTTCGCGGCACGAGGACGTCCGGGTCTCTTGGCCTGGGCATGGTGGTGGTGGCTGCCTTCTCCACCGAAGGCGGTTGGCCAGGCTGGTAGTGACGGATCTTGGATCCCACTATTAGCACCGGCGGCGAGTTGGGGAGACATAGTCGCCGGTGAAAACCAAGCCGACTCTGGTCATGGCGGGCGATAGCGGCGTCTACGTTGTTATCTTGATGAAGGCATCGTCAAGCAACTATCGTCAACCTGCTTGTGTCGCTCAGGGAGAAATCCTAAGATCTCCGGAACGGATGATGGTGGCGCTGCGGTGTCGTGTTCCCTATTGGGGGCATCGTTTGTGGAGCGGCGCCGAATGGAAGAGGCGTGAGGTGGTGTGGCGTGCCTTCTCTCGTGTCGATGACGGCGGGTCTCGACGGCGTGGAGCAGCGGGGTCTCGCCGGTGGGCGTGTGATGATGGACAAGCGCATGATGGTGGCGTTGTCTGGCATCGTGGTGGCGTCGATGGCAGCTAGACCGGGCAAGATAGATGCAACAGTACATCACTGAAGATGGATTGGTGGCAGGTGGCTGCGGCGGCCTCATACCCGGCAGGCGTCCTGGTTGAGGAGTGCGCCGGACTGGTGGGTGCCCCATACCCGGCAGGCGTCCTGATTGGGACCTCAGGTTTTAGATATTAGGTTTGGCTGCGAGGTCTGTTTGGTATTAGGCCCAGACTATCAGCATCCCTACATCAACTGGATAGGAGTAGCGACAGATGTTGCCTAGACGGTGGCTTTAATCTTACTGTTGTTTGACTTTGTAAGGTCTTATATGAATAATTAATAAAATGATTGCATGCATCGTCCAGATGTAGAGGCTGGGGTTCTCCTCCATTTCTAAAAAGTAAAATAAAAAAATAAACTGTAGATAACCAAGTTCCGCTGGTTTTGATGGTGTGCATCGTACTATGCAGACACTGGATATTTACTTTTGTGGTCAATAAACCTTTTATTGTCAGGAAAAAATCGCTGAAATGATGTCTTTTTAATTATCGTTCACATGCAACTATCTATGTTTTTCCAATAATAAATACGTAACATTTGCTAGTAGACTTTATCAGGTGTATTACATGCTTCTTTGCCCGCTCTCTGTTTCATTATTGAACTTGACCACAAGCTTTATAACTGCGATTTCATAAATGGTGACCGTAGCTCCTTTGATGCAAAAATATATAGAACTTTGAATGATTAGGTCGCTACGCATTCGTATTTTATGATTGTGCTCGCAGGGCTAGCTGTCCCACCCACTGCACACCAGGTGAAAAAGAACCTACATGGCAAAAAGATGAATTTCCACACTTACATACTATAGAATATGGGCGCAATTATTTGGCCCCTGATTGGAACACGCGAATTCTTTTGCGAAAGGGCGAGGGGCAGGTATCCCCTGGTGGTATCCACGGTGTTTGCTCATTCATATTGTACTATTTTATACCGACTGCATTGCTAGTCCAGGCGAAGTCAATGTACTTAGATTCGGTCTTTGATGTGGTTCGTGGAAAATGGTGGCAAAAGAAGGTGGCCACTGAGCTCGGGCTCGCAGTTTAATCCGTTGATCGATCAATCGGAAGGAGGAAAGAAGGAACATGTAAACGTGTTAATTACAGTACACTACAGAAATAAGTACACTATGAAATGCGCGCTATTCCAATTAGTCCACACACGCTTGCAGACTGAGCTCATATATGGATGAAAACGACTTACATTTGGCACGACCGAGGGCGCCGATGAGACTTTACCATTTTACCCCGACCTGGAGCATGGCCACATATGATGGTGACGAGACTGTGGTGACATGAGATTGCCTCAGCCAGCCTGACGCCACTAACGTGCGTGCATGAGGTGCATATAATTAACTCTTGAGCACGATGGATTACTGGCCAGATACTTGCTTAATTTGTTCACAGGGTAACTGGTGAACACAAACGACATTGACCATGCACTCATAGAGATCAAATCAAAACCGTGCTGCCGATGTACCCGATGTGTATGTGTCAGTCGTTTTGTTCAGTTGCCATCTCAATTATCGCATGTGCTCGATGTCGATCCATCCCCTGACCCCTCTTGCCTACGTCGCATGCAGCTGATTTTATAACTTATAAGGCGCAATTTTATGTGCTAGTGGCAGGCCCCATTAGTTTACGCGGTTACTTAGGGGTACCATATATATACAAAAACCGTGGACACACAGTTAGGTGCTTAATCTGACTCTGAGATCGAGGCGAGGCAAGTTAGTTGAGAACTTGAGAAAGATGAAGCACATCAAGAAAAGCAGCAGCTCGTCGAGGCTTGCCTGCGACGACGACCGTCCTACGGCGGCGTTGAGGGAGATGGCCAGGGAGCAGTCCCTGGTGACGCAGCTGCGCGCTGTCGTGCTGCCGGCGATCCAGCTAGCCGGCGGCGAGCGCGCCGAGGTCGTCGCCCAGATGTTCGAGAGCATACTGGACTGCTCGGCCAAGGCCATAGCCGCGTTGAAGCTTCTTCGGCTCGATCATTCTCAAGTTGATGATGCTGTGCTGCCGACGGCGATGGTGGACGACAAGACGAGAGTCAGGAAGATCGTCACCGGCGACGGAGAGAAGGACGGCGACGACAATGCCAAGCCCCTTCGCCGTCAGCGCAAGAGAAGGTGAGGAGCACTACATATTTGGTTATGTCGAGTTAATAGTCGAGAAAAACCAAATAACGGGTTTAATGCTTTGAGCAGGAGATTAGCCGATGACTCCGTGGCGCTTGAAACGCCTGTTCCTCACTACGATGGCCACCAGTGGAGGAAGTATGGTCAGAAAATCATCAACCACACAAAGCACCCTAGGTACATAAGACAATACACATAATTTCTGTTGCGTATTACATGAGAGATTACAAATCGAAATGCAAAAAGAACACCTTCGTGGTACAGGAACTCACTGGTATGGTTTGGGTTAAGCAGGAGTTACTACAAATGCACCTACAAGCAAGAACAGGACTGTAGAGCAACGAAGACGGTGCAACAGCAGCAACAAGACGCCGGCGTCGACGATGACCCCGCCATGTACACCGTCGTCTACTACGGTCAACACACCTGCAAGCCCGGCCAGACCGATACTGCCGTCATCGAGACGGCAAGCACCGGTAGGTGCGGTGAAGGCGGGGGAGAGGAGCTTGCACGGAGCAACAGCCAGTGTAGCAATATCTCAGTGACTTGCTCTTCGATTATCGTTGACCACCACCAGACGGCGACGGCGTCCCTCGAGAGCAGTTGCAACCTGCTGGACATGGCGGGAGACTTGGCTACTGCAGAGGTGAACCAGTATGATCAGCTGTTTGACGTGGCTTCGTTTTCGCCGTTGGATTTGGGGACGCCTTGGGCGATAGACGTGAGCGGGCATGGGCTCCAAAAGTTTGGAGGCTGGTAAGAATACTATTCGGATCACGTCGATGGATGAGTTAAAAAAATGTTATGTAAGCATATTTTTTTTATCACAACAAGACTCTCTCCGTTCATAAATATAAGATGTTTGAAATCTACTATATCACTAAGTTCCCTAGGGTAAAAGGACTCACAATCAATTGAGGTGTTCAATTGGAATTGGGTCACCCAATTTTGACCAAGTTAACAATTTCTTAAAGATCTCATTCCATTTTTTTATACTATACACTATGCCTCCTATTTTTTAAGTCCTCATAACTAAATGAGGTCTGTAGTTTAGAACTTGGTCATCTGATTTTGATCGAGTCAATAATTTATCAAGGAGCCCTCCCATTTAATTATTTCAATTCACCATATTCCCTGATTTTGAAGCTCTTTTATTCGATTGAGATATTCAATTTTGAATTTGGTTTACAAACCTGATCGGGCCAACGATTTTTCAAATCAATCAACACCAACCGGCTACAAAAATATATCAACCCCATGCACCCTCTTACCACCTAGAAAAAAGAAGTGTCGCCATGTGATGATACTATAGCACCAATATAGTACATGTAGCCACCGACACAGAAATTTACCCACAAAAGTATGAGTTGATTAGCGCATAACACAAAATCAAACCATGAAAGACCCACAATTAACCGTATTGTAAATAGACATAAAACACACTCCATCGTCTCCCCCATCCGTCAAACTAAATATTCCGTCAGTTTCAAAATAGAAGGGGTATTAGTTCTTTGGAAACTCAAATTTATTTAACTTCGACCAAGTTTAGAGCAAAAAAATATCGACATCCACAATATTAAGCCAAAAAATTATGGAAAATCATTTCATGATGAATCTAATAACACAAATTTGATAATACGACTTTTGATATATTTCTTCATAAATTTCATCAAACTTAAAGAGGTTGGGCTTTTCAAAAAAGTAATACACTTTATTTATAAAACAAAATGAGTATTTTGAAGAATCTCAACAACACCAATGACGCAACAAAGCACGCCCAAACCTTTTAATATTTCAGTATGGACTATATACAGACTGAAACGAGTGAGGAAACACACTAAAATGTGTCTATATACATCTGATTTCCAAAAATTAGAACATCTTATATTTATGAACAGATGCAGTACTTAATTGATCTTGACGTTATGGACTGGAAACCATTTGTCCAAAGAACATTATATATGCAAAGAAAAAGTGTTTCACGAATTTACTTGGACATGTAGCACATTGGTACAGGAAATGCTAAAATATTTGTAAATAAACCAGATTTCAATATGGTGGGTACGAACTGTGATGCAGTTATTTTTCCAAAAATTGCGAAACCGGATGTTAATAAAATTTATGGATGCAATCCAGCACAAACAACCCATTAATCACCCAAAGTCTAAATTAGAAAGAAAAAACAGGGACATTGTACCAGCATGCAATCGCATACTCTAAACTGGACAAATCATGTTTAGAATTGTCGAAGTATGACGCTTGATCTCTCTCTCTCTTTGAACGGGGAACTTTTTAAATATCTTCCATTGATCAATGCAGCTCAAATACCGGTACCAAAAAAAACAGACGGCGAACTCTTTTTTTTTGTATGGAAGCGCTCTCTGGGTAAGCGGGCGGATGCCGCAACATAAAAGGAACGGGACGTAACAGCCCATCCCCATTTTGGGCCTATCACGGGCCTGATAGGACGAGAGGGGATGATGATGGCCGTGGGCCTCAACCGGAAGATGATGCCAGCAAAAATGGGCCGACTGAGGAGTCCTGAACTAAGGGGTCCTCGGGCGTCCGGCCTATTATTCATGGGCCGGACTGATGGGCTGTGAAGACATGAAGGCCGAAGACTGTACCCGTGTCCGGATTGGACTCTCTTTGGCGTGGAAGGCAAGCTTGCCGACCAACTATGAAGATTCCTTCTTATATAACCGACTCTATGTAACCCTACATCCCTCCAGTGTCTATATAAATCGGAGGGCGTAGTTCGGATAGCAGATACTCATTACCATAGTCATACAGGCTAGACTTCTACACTAGTGCAGAACAGGGCTTTAGCGCCGGTTCGTAAGGGCCAACTGACACTAAAGAGTGGAGACTAAAGGCTCCCCCCTTTACTACCGGTTCGGCACGAATTAGCGCTAAATTGCCACCACGTGGCATGAGCCAGACCCGGGTGCTGGTAGACCATTAGTACCAGTTGGTAGCACCAACCGGTGCTAAATGTTTGGAAGGGTTTTGCTTTTAATTTTTATTTTTCCATTAATTTTGTGTTTTTCCATTTATTTATTTTTTGTTTGCTGGTATTTTACGATACTACATATTGTACACGTTATGCATATATATAAATAGGTTTTCTCGTAGAACCGCGTATATACATATATATATATATATATATATATATATATATATATATATATATATATATATATATATATATATATATATATATATATATATCATCGAATGTCTCACAACCACCACCATTAATTATTCACACATACACATGTATATATATACAATTTCTCCTACATGTTGCCTTGGAGCCTTCAGAGCACGATGACAAGTGGTTCATGGGGCAGTAGCGGGTAATAGTATTCTCCTTTGGGATCTATGATCTGGTCAAGCAAAAATCCCGGTATTTTCTCTTGAAGTGCTCGTATGCGCTCCGTTGGTAGGAGTTTCTCCCGCACGTCATGAAACTGTTAAGAAGGAGATCAATATCGATAATCACACTACTAGAAAAAGGGCTATAGATGAGATGGACACTAATGGCGCACTGTACATGTGGTGCGCCATTAGTAAATACTAATGGCGCACCATGTGTCGGTGCGCCATTAGTGTGCAAATACTAATGGCGCACCACATCCTACGGTGCGCCATTAGTAAAAAAAATTGTTTTTTAATTTTTTCAAAACTTCTAATGGCGCACCAAACTAGTAATGGCGCACCACACCCACCGTGCGCCATTAGAAGTTTTGAAAAAAGAAGTAAAAAAAATTTATAAAATTTTTGTTAGTAATGGCGCACCAGTGGACAGTGCGCCATTACTAGTTTTAACTACTAATGGCGCACTGTCCACTGATGCGCCATTACTAAGTTTTTTTCAAAAAAATTCAAACAAAATTTCAAAAAAAATATATTATTTTTTCAAAACTAGTAATGGCGCACCGTGGTTGTGGTGCGCCATTACTAGTTTAACTACTAATGGCGCACCACCCCACGGGGCTTCCACCGAATGCACCGTCCCTGGACCGCCTTTTCAGTTTTAAAAAAAATTAAAAAAAATGATAAAAATGTCAAAAAATAAGTTTGCCATGTGATATGTGGTGTAGTTATTGGGAAAATTTACAAATATAAATTTTGATTTTATTTGTAAAATCTCTCTGAAAATTTGTAAAATGGGCATAACTTTTGCATACGAACTCGGATTAAAAAGTTTTATATATGAAAAATCATCTACTCAAAAAGTTACATCCGAATTTAATCGGGGGAACCCCGTTAAACATTTTCAAAATCCCCAAAAACCTAACAGAAAAAAAGTTACGGGGCTTTCAAGATCTAGGGGCAAAAAAATTCAAAAAAAATTTGGTTTTTTGTTTTTTTTTCAAAAAATAATATGTAATATGACCCGGAAGTTTGAAATATTTTTCAAAAATTTCATCATAGTCATGAACATGAACAAAGTCCTAGACATCAACAAGGTATAATAGGATTGATATGCTAGATATATCTACAAGTGCTTGTGAAGTGAGCTGTTGCTGGGGTTGGATAGAACTTTGAAGTTAAGCGTGCTTGGGCTGGAGTAGTGTGAGGATGGGTGACCTTTCGGGAAGTTTGATCATGGAGTGCGATTTGACTTGAGATTAAGCATATTGACCCGAGATTAAGCCATAGTGACCTAAGATTAAGAAAAAAACAAAAAAAATTGAAAAATTTGTTTTTTTAAAAAAATTCTGCAAAAAAAATTTGAAAAAAAATTGTTACCAATGGCGCACTCCTATGTGGTGTGCCATTAGTATACCAGATACTAATGGCGCACCATGGGCCATACTTATGGCGCACCAGCGGTGCGCCATTAGAATACCAGATTCTAGTGGCGTGATGCTAATGGCGCATCGGTAGTGCGCCATTAGAAAAAAATTCTAGTGGCGTGATGCTAATGGCGCATCGGTAGTGCGCCATTAGAAAAAAATTCTAGTGGCGTGATGCTAATGGCGCACCGGTAGTGCGCCATTAGTAGGCAAAATCGGTGCGCCATTAGAAGGCTTTTTTCTAGTAGTGTCATGTAAAAATTGTGAATAGTGTTCTGTATGCGGGCCGACGGTGAGGATGCGGGACGGGCATCGTCGAGAACAAATACTATATGCCCGCAAAAAGTAACATTTTTTAAATGATTGGATTATGATAACTAAAATTCTATACGCAAGTTCTAACAATTTGACATTAATCTAATTCATGTAGCTAAAACTAATTCTAAAATTTCTAACATTTATATATATATAACTAACATTTCTAATATTTCTATAACTAAAAAACAGAAAAATTGCTAACATTTCTATAACTAAAAAACAGAAAAATTTCTAATATTTCTATAACATTTCTAATATTTCTATAACTAAAAAACAGAAAAATTCCTATAACTAAACGTGTGTGTGTGTGTGTGTGTGTGTGGACATGGCGGCCGGGGCAGGAGCTCACCGGCGAGGCGCGGCGACGGGGACGGCGATGACCGGGACGGGGCCGGGCCGGGCGGGGACGGCGGGACAACGGGGCGGGGCACGGCGACGGGGACGGCGACAGACGGCGGCGGGGGCGGCGACGGGGCAGAGGAGAAAGAAGCAGAGGGAGAGATGAGAAACTGAATTTTTTTTGAAGTGCTTTCTTATATAGAACACCCCTTTAGTACCGGTTGGAGCCAGCAACCGGTACTAAAGGTCTGTTTTGGCCAGGCCAAGCGGCGGGAAGCGCCCCCCTTTAGTATCGGGTGGTGGCATCAACCGGTACTAAAGACCCACCCTTTAGTACCGGGTGGTGGCACCAAACGGTACTAAAGGTATGCACTGCCAGGCGAGGGGCGCAGAAGTTTTAGTCCCACCTCGCTAGTTGAGAAGCGCCAAGATCAGTTTATAAGCCCCTGCGCGGGCACTGCATTGAGCTCCTCTCAAAAGCAGGCCTTCTGGGCCTACCTCTCCTACTCTGCCTGTGGGTCTACTGGGCTTGCGGGCCTGCATCCTGGCCCAACTACAGGTTGGGTTTCTAGTCGTATGCAGGCCGCTCTGGCCCTGTAGGTGGGCTTTCTTATTTTCTTATTATTTTTGGCTTATTTATTTTTGAGTTTTTTTTGTTGTATTTAGAGTTTCTTTGTGAATATTTTTGCTTTAGGTATAAAAATTACCAAATTTCTGTTAGTGCCGGTAGTTTTCAAATTTGAATAGTTTAAATTTTGAATTATTTGAAATTTGTGTGAATCACTAGTTTGTGAATAACTTAACTTTGAAAATAGATTTTTCAATGATTATTTTTTCTTACGTTTAATATTAGTGTGTTTTATCATTATACTCAATTTGGTAATGCTTAGTTTATTTAAAAAATGAAATGCCTTTGTAACAGATGAGTTTTCGTCCGAAACCCTGATACTTCGAAAGAGATTACTGAGAGCAGGCCAATCATTGATGGTCGCGAACAAAAACACCTTTAGGTCAAATTCTCCCCCCATGTGCTCATCCCACGCACGTACACCTGGTCCATTCCACGGCTGTAAGAGTTCTTCAACTAATGGCCTTAGGTACACATCAATGTCGTTGCCGGGTTGCTTAGGACCTTGCATGAGCACTGACATCATAATGAACTTCGGCTTCATGCACAACCAAGGAGGAAGGTTATACAAACATAGAGTCATAGGCCAGGTGCTATGGTTGCTGCTCTGCTCCCCAAAAGGATTAATGCCATCTGCGCTTAGACCAAACCATACGTTCCTTGCGTCATCTGCAAACTCCTTCCCGTACTTTCTCTCGATTTTTCTCCACTACGACCCGTCAGCGGGTACTCTCAACTTTCTGTCTTTCTTACGATCTTCTCTATGCCATCGCATCACCTTGGCATGCTCTTTGTTTTGGAACAAACGTTTCAACCATGGTATTATAGGAGCATACCACATCACCTTGGCAGGAACCTTCTTCCTGGGGCGCTCGCCCTCGACATCACTAGGGTCACCGCGACTGATCTTATAGCGCAATTCACCGCATACCGGGCAAGCGTTCAAATCCTCGTACTCACCGCGGTAGAGGATGCAGTCATTAGGGCATGCATGTATCTTCTGCACCTTTAACCCTAGAGGGCAGACAACCTTCTTTGCTTCGTACGTACTCTCGGGCAATTCGTTTGTCCTTTGGAAGCATATTCTTTATCATTACCAGCAACTTTCCAAATCCCTTGTCAGATACACCATTCTCTGCCTTCCATTGCATCAATTCCAGTGTGGTGCCTAACTTTTTCTTGTCAGCTTCGCAATTCGGGTACAACAATTTCTTGTGATCCTCTAACATGCGCTGCAACTTCTTCTTCTCCAAATCACTTGCGCAGTTTCTCTTTGCATTGGCAATGGCCCGACCTAGATCATCAGCGGGCTCATCTGATGCCTCTTCTTCAGCTTCATCCCGCATTGCGGGCTCAGCTTCTTCCCCCATTGTTGTATCATCGTATTCAGGGAACCCATGGCTAGGATAGCTGTCGTCGTCCTCTTCTTCTTCATTGTCTTCCATCATAACCCCTCTTTCTCCGTGCTTGGTCTAAACATTATAGTGGGGCATGAAACCGGACTTAAACAGGTGGACGTGAATGGTTCTTGACGTAGAGTAATTGTGATCATTCTTATAGACAGCACATGGACAAGGCATAAAACCATCCGCCCGCTTGTTTGCCTCAGCCGCAAGCAGAAAAGTATGCACGCCATTAATGAACTCGGGAGAGCATCGGTCATCATACATCCATCGTTGGCTCATCTTCATTACACAACACCAAAAAGACCAAATTAGTACAAGTTCATACATAAAGTTCATACATATATATAGTGCATACAACACTTAAATGCAACAAACAAATAAATCTCTAGCTAAAGCATTTAAATGCAACAATAAATGCGATCAAGATCGCAACTAAGGTAACAATTGATCCAACAACATAATGATACCAAGCCTCACTATCAATGGCATATTTTCTAATCTTTCTAATCTTCAAGCGCATTTTCTCCATCTTGATCTTGTGATCATCGACGACATCGGCAACATGCAACTCCAATTCCATCTTCTCCCCTCAATTCTTTTCAATTTTTCTTTCAAATACTCATTTTCTCTTTCAACTAAATTTAACCTCTCGACAATAGGGTCGGTTGGAATTTCTGGTTCACATACCTCCTAGATAAAAATATCTATGTCAACTTGATGGGCATAATTTGTCATAAACACGAAATGCAACAACTAGTTTTAAAAGAAAATATACCACATCCGAATCATAACAAGGACGAGGGCCGACGGGGACGGATATCAAAACCATGGCACTATGTATAAAAAACAACATACGGGTAAGATAATTATACGAGTAACTATATATCCAAATCACACAAACATCAATTTGGTAATGTAAAACATTCATGAACAAGAGGCTCACCACAAGCTAGGTGTGGTGCCGGTGACGGGACGGTGCGGGCGATCGACGGTGGTTACGACGGAGATTTAGAAGGCACTAACTAAACCACACCTACATATGCAAACTAAGTGTTATTTTTGACCTCAAATTGCATACAAATCAAATACTAGCACATATAATTCCTCCCAAATTACTAAACTCACAAATTAATCACTATACAAAGCATTGCAAGAGCTAATCTAGCAATGAGAGATGAAAGGACAAAGTTGCTAACCTTTGTGATCATTTGAATGGATGGGGGTCTTCAAATCTTGACAAATTTTGGGCAAAATGTGTGATGAGCTCGAGAGGAAGAGGGGAAGAACAGAGAGGAGAGGGGAAAGGGGAAGAACAGAGCGAGCTCGGATGGATGAAGGGTTTATGTAGGACGACCTTTAGTACCGGTTCGTGACACAAATTGGTACTAAAGGTGCTGGAGGGGCCCCAGACTGACAACATCCTGCTACCACTCACTTTAGTACCGGTTCGTGTCATGAACCGGTGCTAAAGGTTCGCCATGAACCGGTACTAATGAGAGCGGCCGGCTAGCCATTGGAACCGGCACTAATGGACACATTAGTGCCAGCTCAAAATCAAACCGGCTCTAATGTGCTTCACATTTGACCCTTTTTCTACTAGTGCTAGGGTTTAGCCATTACGATCTCGTGGTAGATCAAGTCTTGTAACACTCATATGCATCAAGATCAATCAAGCAGGAAGTAGGGTATTACCTCCATAGAGAGGGCCCGAACCTGGGTAAACATCGTGTCCCTTGTCTCCTGTAAGAGCATCTCTAGCCGTGCCCCCAACAAGGTCCCCCAGGCGACTTTTCGGCCGCCGGTGCCAAAAAATCGGCCCAGTCGCGCCCCCAAGGGCCCATTTTTCGCTGGCTCGGGCCGAAATTGGCGCCAGCGGACCCAACCCGAACCCACCGCACTGGGGGGCGCTCGGGGGCGCCGGGCGAATCGTTTTTGGCGCGAAAGAGCCGCGGGCCCTCCTTGCCAGCGACTCGTATATCTTCTCGCCGCTTCGTCGTCCTCATCGCCTCGTTTCCCGCGGCAAATCAATGCCAAAGCTGCCGCGCGCTGCCGCGCCGGTCAGCCTCCTCCATTGATGCCTCACGGGCGGCGTAGTGAAGACTGGACAACGCGCGTCGCCTCGCACGCCACGCGTACACGCGGCAGCCACGCGTACGCACGGCACCTCTACCTATATAAGCCGACCCCCAGCACGCTGGTGACACGCACAGAGTCTCCATCACCGACACGCCATTTCTCCCCCTTCCTTCCTCTCCTCTCGCTGTCTCTAGATCAAAGCATGGCCGAGCGCTTCTCAGGCGACAGCGCGGCGACGAACGGCCTCGGTCGCCGCCACCTTCACGACGATGAAACTCGGCTCCTCTTCGAGGCCGAGTACCCGGTCCCGTCGGACATGCGGGTGCCTGGGGCGTGGAGAATCAGCGCCAGCGGGGTCCCGGTGCCACCACCGCCAACCGGGGCGGCGCGGCGTGCGGAGATCGCGCGTATCGACGCTTCCCTGCCGCGGGCGGCAAGGGAGGGGCCACGCTACATCCCCGACAGCCCACTCTAGGAGCCATATTTCCGCTGCCGCCACGCCGAGCAGCTCGAGGCTACCAACGGCGTCGTGCCCTCCGGAAGGGTCAACTCCGAGGGGCAGCGCCGATGGTGGGGCGTGCTCGGCCGCACACTAGAGGCCGTCCTCGAGTACATCGAGGGCGGCAACACGCCGAGGCTGGAGTACCCCGCTCCCCCGTCCTTCTCTCGCCTGTGTGGCAGCTCGTGGACGCCGAGGCGCATGGACCACGGGGCGTCCTCCTCCTCATCCGACCGCTCGTCCGGCTCTCCATGCCTCCGCCCCGTCAAGCTGGAGCCCCAGGACACGCCGGTCAGCCGGCGCACCCGCAGCTTTGGCGTTCGCATCGGCGACTGCACCCCGCCTCTGGCCGCCTCGTCCTCGTCAGGCCCAAGCCGGAGCCCGGCCTCCCTGCGGAGCACGAGGAGATAGCCCGGCGCGGCTTCTCCGACAAGGACGCCCTACAGTGGGTGCGGGACGACTACCTCCGCGACGAGATGGTCCGGCAGCGCCGGGCCCTGGAGGAGATAGCCGCCCGGCAATGTGGGCGCGAGGACGAGCACGGCGTCGTGATCCTCGACAGCGACGACGACGAGGACGCCCCCAGACCATCCAAACCGCCGCGCCAACCGGGTGAGGGTTGCAGCAGGGACGGCAGCCGCGGCAGAGGCGACGACGACGACGACGGCGGCGGCGGCGACTACACGCAGTTCTACAGCCTCCTCGGCATGTAGAACTGCAAGGGCGGCGGGCGGCAAGGAGCGGCGAGGGAGATGGCGAGGAGCAGCCTAGTAGCGTTTTTTATTTTTTGTAAAATATTTTAAATATGAACGAACTAGCCGAAGTTTGGTTGAATTTGCGTCGTGTTTGTGCCGGAATTTAAATTTTCAAAAAAACGTGGGCGCCGCGACTGGGGGGCATCACGCCCCCAGCACGCGGTTTAGCGCTGGTGCACCCCCAGGGGGTGATTTTTAGGGCCTCCTGGGGGGGCCAACGGCTGGAGATGCTCTAACCATCGATCCTAGGCACACAGTTCGGGACCCCCTACCCGAGATCCGCCGGTTTTGACACCGACATTGGTGCTTTCATTGAGAGTTCCAGTGTGACGTCGACGAAAGGCTCGATGGCTCGCCTTGTCCTTAAAGACAACATCACCTCCGGGGAAGTTCTGGCCCCAAGCCAAACCCTCCGGCTGGGTGGCTTTACTATGATCGCCCGTTCGGCTGTTGAGCCGACGGTGACCTCTCGGGCCATCGAAAACCCCCTTCGCATCAACTCGGAGCACTCCGAGCAGATGGATCCGGCAGAGTTTTCGTCCTTGAAAGAACTCCTAGATCGCATTGTCGCTTTGGGAATAGCCACAGATTACGATCGGATCGGGCCTAAAACCGATCAAGGAGAAATCAAGACTCCACCGGTCACCCACCAGATAGCGTTAGTCGAGGAGCAGGACGGCGAGTCTTCTTCTATATAGAAGACAGACTATGTTCGGATCGCCGATCAGGAAGAGTCGGATACTCACCAGCGAAAGGATGCGACCAGCCCTCCGAACATAGAATCGGACGGCAGTCCTAAACAATCAGAAGATATTCCGGAACCCAGACTGTTGAGTCCGAAAGGTCTTCAGACTCCGGATAATCGTTCATGTCAGGGTTCGGATTTAATTACATCCACCCACCCGGACATAGACGCCCTTATGAGCGTAAAACAGCAGTCTCAGGAAATGGTTCACCACTTCTAGGCCAGATTCCTCCTTGTCAAAGATAGGGTAAAAGATTGCAATGACGAGGATGCGATATCAGCGTTCTGCAACAATTGCACGGATGAAGGAATCCTCAACACCATCAATCGCCGCCGCATACTGAAGTTCGCCGACTTAGCAACTATCCTACAGAAGTACAGTGCGATGGAAAGCGCCTGGAAAACTCAGGCAGCTTGCTAGGAACCGTCGGTCCCAACTAAACTCCTCCTATGGACGAAGAGGGCGCGCCCCCGTGGTACGCCCAGTCCAACAGTCAAGAAACATAAACCCATTACGCGACACGGCACCGTTCTGGAGGGCTGGCTCGATGGCCCATGCAAAATACACACGACGCCAGATACCGTGGCAAACCACAACCTTAGAGATTGTTGGATACTCCGACAGGTAGCCAAGAGCGGTGAGGACATCCTTATCAAGGACGCCCCAGAACAGCACCCACCAGAAGACCACGACACAAGAGTATTGACGGTCTTCGAGACATTCGCTTCAAACAACAAGCGCAAAAGAGCACTTCGTGCCTCGCCGAAGTCTGCCAAATCGCTGCAACAAACCCTTGGAACGACACGACAATAACATTTAATGCCGGTGACGAGCCAAAGTACAGGACAGTCCGAGTGCCAGTCGCATTAGTCCTCAGTCCCATCGTGGACGGGTTTCGACTTACCAAGGTCCTCATGGACGGCCGCAGCGAACTAAACCTCATTTACAAGGACACACTGCACAAAATGGAAATAGACAGGAGCCATATCAAGCAAAGTAGCACAACATTCCGAGGAATCATTCCCAGTCGAGAAGCGCGATGTGCGGGAAAAACCACACTCGACTTGGTATTCGGTACGCCGGAGAATTATCTGTCCGAAGAAATCACTTTCCAAGTGGCCCCTTTCAACAGCGGATACCACGCCCTGTTGGGGCGGGACGCTTTCACACGCTGCCAAGCCATACCTCATTACGGGTATATGAAGCTCAAAATGCCCGGACTGAACGGTATAATCACTCTCTTAAGTGATCCGGACATAGCACTCCGCGCTGAAAACAAAACAACATCCCTCGCCCTTGAGGCGCTATCCAAAGCCCTCACGGCTGAAGAACTAACCGCACTACGCTCCACGGTGGACAGGGATGATGTGATCCTCGACAAACGCCCCAAATCCACCTCCTTCAAACCAGCAGAAGAAATAGTCAAATTCCAGGTCACCCAATGGACCCCAAGAAGACAGCATCTATCGGAGCGCAACTGAACCCAACAGTTGACGCCGCACTACGTGAATTCCTGCGCGAAAACTGGGATATATTCGCCTGGCACCCTTCAGATAGGCCAGGGATCCCACACAAGCTGGCCGAACATAGCCTCAATATATTAAAGGCATTTAAACCGGTTAAGCAAACATTGCGGCGCTTTTCCGAACCCAAGCGACAAGCCATGGGGGAGGAGCTGGCCAAACTTATCGAGGCCGGATTCATTAGAGAAATCAAATATCCGGACTGGCTGGCAAACCTGGTGATGGTACCAAAGAAGGACAAATCCTGGCGCCTGTGTGACGATTTCAAAGACCTCAACAAGGCTTGCCCTAAGGATCCCTTCCCCCTCCCCTGCATTGATCAAATCATTGACGCCACCGCAGGACACGACTCACTATGTTTCCACGATGCATATTCCGGATATCATCAAATCAAAACGAAGGAGTCCAATCAAGCTGCAACAACATTTATCACCCCATAGGGGCCATTCTACTTCAACACCATGTCCTTCGGGCTCAAGAACGCCGGCGCCACATACCAACGCATGATTCAAACATGCCTGGAGAAGCAGATCGGCAAGACGGTAGAAGCTTATGTCGATGACGTCGTCCTCAAAACTAGGCACGACGAAACACTAATAGACGACTTACGTCTTACATTCGACAACCTCCGTGCATATGACATCAAACTCAACCCGGAAAAGTGTGTCTTCGCCGTCCCCGCTGGAAAACTGCTGGGCTTCATCGTTTCCAATAGAGGAATAGAAGCGAATCCAGCTAAAGTCTGAGCTCTGTCACAGTTGGCTACGCGAACAGACCTCAAACAAGTTCAAAAACTAGCTGGTTGTGTGGCAGCATTAGGTCGCTTTATCTCCAGATTAGGAGAAAATGCCCTACCACTCTATCGCCTCCTACGGCACACCGATAACTTCGAATGGACAGACGCGGTGACTGTCATACTGGAGGAAATAAAGGCCCTCCTAGCAAGCAACCCAATCCTGGCCGCACCAAACGCTGGCGAACCCATGTTGCTATACATATCGGCAACACATCAGGTGGTGAGCACCGTGCTCGTCATCGAACGGGAACAGGACAAACACAAATTTCCTCTCCAAAAACCAGTATACTACGTATCTACTGTCCTCACACCATGCAAATCACGGTACCCCCATTACCAAAAGATAGCATACGCGGTCTTCATGGCATCCCGAAAGCTACGACACTACTTCCAGGAGTGTTCAATCACGGTGGCCTCTGAAGTCCCACTCAATGACATAATAAACAACCGCGATGCCACGGGATGGGTCGCCAAATGGGCCATAGAGCTACTTCCATTTGATATAACATACAAGCCACGATGAGCCATCAAATCCCAAGTGCTGGCTGACTTCGTAGCCGAATGGACAGAGGCCGAACTCCCTAAAGAGTACGACACATATTCCAACTGGGTTATGTATTTTGACGGCTCAAAAATGCTGGCGGGGCTAGGAGCGGGAGTCGTGTTAACATCCCCCACTGGAGACGTCGTCCAGTAGGTACTTCAAATACTATTCACAGACTCCAACAACGCAGCCGAATACGAGGCCCTATTGCATGGTCTTCGGATGGCCGTATCCATGGGCATACAACGCCTAGAGGTGCGCGGGGATTCAAACATCACAATATCTCAAATAAACGAAGACTTGGATGCCAAAGATCCAAAGATGGCAGCTTATTGTAATGTCATCTTAAAAATGTCGCCTCGGTTCGAGGGGCTCGAATTTCACCATGTTGCCCGAGAAAGTAATCAGGCAGCGGACGTCCTTGCTCGCATCGGCGCCAAGCGCGACCCCGTCCCACCCAACATTTTCCTGGAAAGGCTTTTCAAGCCATCCATGGTGTGGCAAGGGGAGGGCGGCAACAACAGTCCACATCCGAATACAACCCCAGATCTCGAACACACCGACAGCATCGGGGGCTCAGCCACCGAAATAACACCTTCGGCCCACCTCATTATGGCAGTCATTGCCCCATGGGCCGAACCCTTCTTGGCCTACATTAATAGGAAGGAGCTTCTCGAAGACCAGAATGAGGCTCGCCGCATTGTCCGGCGTTCGAAGGCCTACAAGGTTCATGACGGAGAGCTCTACAAGAAAAGTACTACTGGAGTACTTCAAAGATGTATCTCCGAGGAAGAGGGGCGGCAACTTTTAGCGGAAATTCATGCTGGTCTCGGCGGACACCACGCCGCAGCTCGGGCCCTTGTTAGCAAGGCCTTCCGTAGTGGGTTTTATTGGCCGACAGCCCGGGCAGACGCGCAGGACCTTGTCCAACGCTGCGTCGGATGCCAACTCTTCGCCAACAAAAGCCACATGCCCCCAAGTACCTTACAAACTATCCCCATCACTTGGCCTTTCGCGGTCTAGGGACTAGATATGGTTGGACCCCTTAAAGGGGGAACCCATAAGAAAAAATATCTGCTGGTCATGGTGGACAAATTCACTAATGGATAGAGGCTAAACCGGTCAAAACGGCTGAGTCCGGCCCGGTGATAGAATTCATATCCGGTGTTGTGCACCGTTACGGTGTCCCACACAACATCATCACCGACAACGACTCTAATTTCACAGCCGACGAGGTGAAAACCTGGTGTACTAATCTTGGCATTAAACTCGACTACGCCTCCATCTACCACCCGCAAACCAACGGTCAAGTCGAATGAGCCAATGGTCTTATTATGAGCGGCATCAAGCCCAGACTAGTGCGGTCTTTGTGAGAATCAGACAAGCACTGGGTTGAGGATCTAGACTCTATACTCTGGGGGCTGCGAACCATGCCCAACCGTACTACCGGATACACACCTTTATTCATGGTGTATGGCGCGGAGGCTGTATTACCCTGCGATATCATCCACGACTCACCTCGAGTGAGAATGTACGAAGAGAGAGAAGCTGAGCTTGATCGGCAGGACAACCTAGATGCCCTGGAAGAGGAGCGCGATGTCGCAAAAGCCCGTTCAGCATTTTACCAACAGCAGACTCGAAGATATCAAAGCAGAGAAGTACGGGCCAAGACCTACAACATTGGCAAACCTGTTCTACGCCTACCGGAGAAGAAAAAGGACAAACTCAAGCCCAAATGGAAGGGTCCCTTCATAATTGATGAAGTTCTCACTGGAGGGGCGTACCGTCTTCGTGATGCATCAGACAATCGCCTCGAGCCGAACCCCTGGAACGCGGCCAGACTCTGAAGATTCTATGCCTAGCGCTGAACTCCTTGTTCGTCTCCTTCTCCCCTGTAGTTTCCATTATTTCTCTCTCTCTTTTTTGATTACTTTCCTCTTTATTTCACTTTAAAGCTTTCGCACGGCTAGACCGCACACCCCTAACACATACATCTTTAAATATGTATGCCCATCATACCTGGGGGCTTCTTGGACATAAGTTTTTTATCATTCCTTGAGCATCAAGCTCTTCACATATGAGTTTTTCTATATGTACCTTTTCTTCGCCACTATATGCGTCGATATGACTTAAGTTTTGGCCAAGCTGGGTTGCCTGGCTCCTGTGCTTATGGCCTACGTTCCCGCTAGTTCGGCTAGGGCATAAAGGGAGCACCTCTACGATTGTTACTCTCGGGTCATCCGGATGTGTACCTCAGATTGGGTGAAGCCGAAAGCTAGTGTTCTTAAGGGAATATTCGGTCGGTGAATTAAAGATGTTTTTGCGTTCACTCCATTGTGAACCCCCAGAAGATATACACACTGTGATTTTCACATCACAATTCGGACATGCACATTAATGCATGCACACCCAGGGAAAGGAACCCTTAACGGAACTATTCTCTCTGGAAGATGTTTCTTACAATCTTAATGTAATATAGCATAGCTAGCCGGATACAACTTGTCTGTTCAAGCAACCATGACCCCTACGCCTAGTTTCCGCGCATACTCCGGTCTATCCGGCCGTGCGGGTATTCGGAAACACTCCGCACCTTCGGGTCCGGAGGTTGAAGCGAAAAGGTCTGCCATGACAAATGCTATACAATTCAGCTAGAATTATAGGTATCAAGGAAAGTACATAGTCACTTGGACTCAAACACTTCCTCCTCTACACCATCCAAAAGGCGGTCTAACTTACAATCCTATTGGGAATATTTGGCGGCCACCTCTACTTGGTCATATACTAAAATAACGGGAATATCTTCCCCATTCGACCCTAGCGGTCCGACACGGGCCATGTGATTAGGATCCAGCTTGGTATACCGCGTCTTCACCATAGTCCAGGCCTCTTGCGCACCCTCTCGGCAGGCCAATATCTTCCACAGTCGGATACGCCGCCGCGCTCCTTTGAATAGCTCTACGAGCTCCTCCATACTTCCTGGAGGGGAGGCGGATGGCCATAGGGCCTTGGCAACACTCCGCATCGCCAGCCGAGCATGTTCGTGCAACTGCGACAGCCCTTGCAGCAGATCACTTGATGATCCGGACACCTCCTCTTCAGGACGGCCCGTCAATATACTTGCAACCATAACTATATCAGTTCCATTTATCTTCGAACTACTTTAAAAATAGTTCAGATACATACTGAATATGCCGCCCCGCAGCTTCTTGTTCTCCTTCACGGAGTCGGCTCGCTGGGCTCGCACATCTTTCAACTCCTCACCCAATGTAGTGTTGGAATCCTGTAGCTTGTTTTTCTCATCCCTGACTCGGGTCAACACACGCTCACCTGTGGCGTGTAGCCTTTTCGCCTCTTTCCCCCCTCTTGGGCGATCTTCAACTTCTCTTCCAGTTGATCGGGCAATCATATTATCCGATAAGCAACCGTATTAGTACAGTTGGTATACACTAATTGTTCCTCGATAGAGGGGAATGTTACCAGATGACTCCTTCTTGAAGTTTTCAAGCTCGGCGGTAGCGGCACTCAGCTGCGCCCGACACTGCTCCAGCTCTTGGCCTAGCAAGCCATTCTTCTCCGTAAGGACCTGGTTATACAACGATCCTTAAATCAGTTGTACCAACTACTTCCAGTCTTGGGGACTACAGGCATACGGTTATCCTTTTCGGTCAAAGAAAAATTTACCTGCACATCTGTCAAATGTTGCTTTGTGGTTTTCTAAGCCCATCTCGAGCAGCTCGGATGTATGCATCGGCCGAGATGAAGGCATTGAATGCCTCTCACGAGAACTTGGGGTCTCGTAAGACAGCCCGGCAGCGCCGATGATTCATGGCGCTCTCTACTTCCGAGTTGGTGACGGAAATATCTTCCGAACCCTCGTCTGAAGGACAGTCCGACGTTGTCCCCATAGCGGCCCCTACCCCTTCAATGGGATCTAAATCCCGGTTGGTGGGATGCGACCGGCCGAATCCCCGGACATAGTTCGGCGAACCTTTTTCCTGATACAGGACCAACATAACAATTACGGTTGGGTACGACTGCCAAAACATATCTTCAAATCCATACCTCTTCGACGAAGGACCGGCCTTGTCTTCGTTGACCTTCCTTTTCGAGGCCTTGCTCGGTGCGGGAGCCGCTCTTTTTGGAGTCATCCCCGACGTAGCATGACGTTCCGAACGCCTCCCTTTTAAGCATGAGACAGTGCGGTGGGTGAGGCAGTGCGAGGAAACTCTTTCGAGGGGGATTTCTCCTGATTACTTACATGGGAAGCTGGAAGAAGACCAGGATAATTGGCAATGATGGCCACTTCTGTGCCGTCATATCTAGCCTGGTAAAACACCCCTTCCGCGAGTACCACGAATATATCCGGGTCCTCTTCGAACCCAGGATCAAGCTCCCAGTTGTGGTTCTCTGGCTGTGGTGCAGGGCTACTAAGCCCCTCGGTTACCTTCCGCCAGTGTTGTTTCAAAATAGACGAATGGGGAATTCGTCAAAGATGGCTATGAGAGTGGAGTGAATAAAAGCAAAGGGGTTAAGACTTACCCAGCTGGGAGGGTTGTACATGGAGTACCCGTCTCTCCGGTTGATGCGGAGAAATTCTTCTTCCTCCCCTTTGAACAGCTCGGCCAGTATCTTGGCTAGAGCGGCAGGAGTGTCCGGACCTTTTCGACCACAACGGGAGACATCGTCCTCCCCATTATAGTGCCACATTGGGAGCCCCTTGTATTGAAGTGGCTGAACCCCTCGCACTATGGAAGTCACCATTACCTCCTGATGTCTACTACACAACCTTCTTCTTGTAGACGTTGTTGGGCCTCCAAGTGCAGAGGATTGTAGGACAGTAGAAAATTTCCCTCAAGTGGATGACCTAAGGTTTATCAATCCGTGGGAGGCGTAGGATGAAGATGGTCTCTCTCAAGCAACCCTGCAACCAAATAACAAAGAGTCTCTTGTGTCCCCAATACACCCAATACAATGGTAAATTGTATAGGTGCACTAGTTCGGCGAAGAGATGGTGATACAAGTGCAATATGGATGGTAGATATAGGTTTTTGTAATCTGAAAATATAAAAACAGCAAGGTAACTAATGATAAAAGTGAGCGTAAATGGTATTGCAATGATAGGAAACAAGGCCTAGGGTTCATACTTTCAATAGTGCAAGTTCTCTCAACAATAATAACATAATTGGATCATATAACTATCCCTCAACATGCAAAAAAGAGTCACTCCAAAATCACTAATAGCGGAGAACAAACGAAGAGATTATGGTAGGGTATGAAACCACCTCAAAGTTATTCTTTCCAATCAATGCGTTGGGCTATTCCTATAAGTGTCACAAACAGCCCTAGAGTTCGTACTAGAATAACACCTTAAGACACAAATCAACCAAAACCCTAATGTCACCTAGATACTCCAATGTCACCTCAAGTATCCGTGGGTATGATTATACGATATGCATCACACAATCTCAGATTCATCTATTCAAACCAACACAAAGTACTTCAAAGAGTGCCCAAAAGTTTCTACCAGAGAATCAAGACGAAAACGTGTGCCAACCCCTATACATAGGTTCATGGGCGTAACCCGCAAGTTGATCACCAAAACATACATCAAGTGGCACGTGATATCCTATTGTCACCACAAATAAGCACGACAAGACATACATCAAGTGTTCTCAAGTCATTAAAGACTCAATCCGATAAAATTACTTCAAAGGGGAAACTCAATCCATTACAAGAGAGTAGAGGGGGAGAAGCAACATAAGATCCAACTATAATAGCAAAGCTCGCGATACATCAAGATCGTGCCAAATCAAGAACACAAGAGAGAGATCAAACACATAGCTACTGGTACATACCCTCAGCCCCGAAGGTGAACTACTCCCTCCTCGTCATGGAGAGAGCCGGGATGATGAAGATGGCCACCGGTGAGGGATCCCCCCTCTGGCAGGGTGCCGGAACAGGGTCCCGATTGGTTTTAGGTGGCTACAGAGGCTTGCGGTAGCGGAACTCCCGATCTATTCTCTCTTCTGGAAGTTTTAGGGTACGTAGGTATATATGGGTGAAAGAAGTACGTTGGTGGACCGAAGGGGGGGCACGAGGCAGGGGGCACGCCCTAGTGGGGGGGGGGGGCGCCCTCCACCCTGGTGAGCACCTCCCTTCTTTCTTGACGTGCACTCCAAGATTTTCCGGTAGCTTTCCTTCCAGAAATAACTTCTCCAGTTGATTTCGTTCCGTTTCGACTTCGTTTGATATTCCGTTTCTTCGAAACACTGAAATAGGAAAAAAATAGCAATTCTAGGCTGGGCCTCCAGTTAATAGGTTAGTCCCAAAAATAATATAAAAGTGGATAATAAAGCCCAATATTGTCTAAAATAGTAGATAATATAGCATGGAGCAATCAAAAATTATAGATACGTTGGAGACGTATCAAGCATCCCCAAGCTTAATTCGTGCTCGTCCTCGAGTAGGTAAATAATAAAAAAGATAATTTTTGATGTGGAATGCTAGTTGGCATAATTTCATTGTAATTTTTCTTAATTGTGATATGAATATTCAGATCCGAAAGATTCAAGACAAAAGTTCATATTGACATAAAAATAATAATACTTCAAGCATACTAACTAAGCAATTATGTCTTCTCAAAATAACATGGCCAAAGAAAGTTCATCCCTACAAAATCATATAGTTTAGTCATGCTCCATTTTCGTCACATAAGAATGCTCTCATCATGCACAACCCCGATGACAAGCCAAGCAATTGTTTCATACTTTAGTAATCTCAAACTTATAAACCTTCACGCAATACATGAGCGTGAGCCATGGATATAGCACTATGGGTGGAATAGAATATGATGATGGGGGTTATGTGGAGAAGACAAAAAAGGAGAAGATCTCACATCAACGAGGCTAATCAATGGGCTATGGAGATGCCGACTGATTGATGTTAATGCAAGGAGTAGGGATTGCCATGCAACGGATGCACTAGAGCTATAAATGTATGAAGGCTCAACAAAAGAAACTAAGTGGGTGTGCATCCAACTTGCTTCCTCACGAAGACCTAGGGCATTTGAGGAAGCCCATCGTTGGAATATACAAGCCAAGTTCTATAATGAAAAATTCCCACTAGTATATGAATGTGACAAAACAAGAGACTCTCTATCATAAAGATTATGGTGCTACTTTGAAGCACAAGTGCGGCAAAGGATAGTAACACTGTCCCTTCTCTCTTTTTCTCTCATTTTTTGGGCCTTCTCTTTTTTATGGCCTTTCTCCCTTTTATTTATTTATTCCTCACTTGGGACAATGCTCTAGAAAATGATGATCATCACACTTCTATTCATTTACAACTTAATGATTACAACTCGATACTAGAACAAAGTATGACTCTATATGAATGCCTCCGGCGGTGTACCGGGATATGCAATGAACCAAGAGTGACATGTATGAAAGAATTATGAACGGTGGCTTTGCCACAAATACTATGTCAACTACATGATCATGCTAGCAATATGACAATGATGGATGTGTCATGATGAACAGAATGGTGGAAAGTTGCATGGCAATATATCTCGGAATGTCTATGGAAATGCCATAATAGGTAGGTATGGTGGCTGTTTTGAGGAAGATATAAGGAGGTTTATGTGTGAAAGAGCGTATCATATCACATGGTTTGGATGCACCGGCGAAGTTTGCACCAACTCTCGATGTGAGAAAGGACAATGCACGATACCGAAGAGGCTACCAATGATGAAAGGGTGAGAGTGCGTATAATCCATGGACTCAACATTAGTCATAAAGAACTCATATACTTATTGCAAAAATCTACAAGCCATCAAAAACCAAAGCACTACGCGCATGCTCCTAGGGGGATAGATTGGTAGGAAAAGACCATCGCTCGTCCCCGACCGCCACTCATAAGGAGGACAATCAAATAACACCTCGTGTTTCAAATTTGTTACATAACGTTTACCATACGTGCGTGCTACAGGACTTGCAAACTTCAACACAAGCATTTCACAAATTCACAACTACTCAACTAGCATGACTTTGATATTATTATCTCCATATCTCAAAACAATCATCAAGCATCAAACTTCTCTTAGTATTCAGAACACTCATAAGAAAGTTTTTACTATTCTTGAATACCTAGCATATTAGGATTATTTAAGAAAATTACCATGTTATTTAAGAATCTCAAAATAATATAGGTGAAGCATGATTGTTAATCTATTTCTTCAAAATAAAACTACCACCATGCTCTAAAAGATATAAGTGAAGCACTAGAGCAAACAACAAACTACTCTGAAAGATATAAGTGAAGATCAATGAGTAGTCGAGTAATTATGCAATTATGTGAAGACTCTCCCATTTTAAGAATTTCAGATCTTGATACTTTATTCAAACATCAAGCAAAACAAAATAAAATAAAATGACGCTCCAAGCAAAACACATATCATGTGGTGAATAAAAATATAGCTCCAAGTAAAGTTACCGATGAACGAAGGCGAAAGAGGGGATGCCTTCCGGGGCATCCCCAAGCTTAGACACTTGGTTATCCTTGAATATTACCTTGGGGTGCCTTGGTCATCCCCAAGTTTAGTCTCTTGCCACTCCTTATTACATAGTCCATCGAATCTTTACCCAAAACTTGAAAACTTCACAACACAAAACTTAACAGAAAACTCGTGAGCTCCGTTAGCGAAAGAAAACAAAACACCACTTCAAGGTACTGTAATGAACTCATTATTTATTTATATTGGTGTTAAACCTACTGTATTCCAACTTCTCTATGGTTTATAAACTATTTTACTAGCCATAGATTCATCAAAATAAGCAAGCAACACAATGAAAACAGAATCTGTCAAAACAGAACAGTCTGTAGTAATCTGTAACTAATTTAAACTTCTGCAACTCCAAAAATTCTAAAATAAATTGGTGGACCTGAGGAATTTGTCTAGTAAACATCTTCAAAAAGAATCTACTAAATATGACTCTCCAATAAAAAGTTGAAGCTAATCTCGTGAGCGCTAAAGTTTCTGTTTTTTACAGCATGATCATAAAGACTTCACCCAAGTCTTCCCAAAGGTTCTGCTTGGCACAAATACTAATTAAAGCACAAAACCACCTCTAAAAAGAATATAGATGGATTATTTATTCCTAAACAGAATCAAAAAGCAAGAAACTAAAATAAAGTTGGGGTGCCTCCCAACAAGCGCTAACGTTTTAATGCCCCTAGCTAGGCATGATGATTTGAATGATGCTCACAGAAAAGATAAGAATTGAAACATAAAGAGAGCATCATGAATAATATGACTAGCACATTTAAGTCTAACCCACTTACTATGAATAGGGATTTTGTGAGCAAACAACTTATGGGAACAATAATCAACTAGCATAGGAAGGCAAAACAAGCATATCTTCAAGATTTTCAACACATAGAGAGGAAACTTGATATTATTGCAATACCTACAAGCATATATTCCTCCCTCATAATAATTTTCAGTAGCATCATGAATGAATTCAAAAATATAACTAGCACCTAAAGCATTCTTTTCATGATCTACAAGCATAGAAAATTTACTACTCTTCGCACAAGCAAAATTCTTCTCATTCGGGATAGTGGGAGTATCATAAGAGACTTGAATATTATAAATTGTTTCCACATTAAAAGAGTAATGTTCAGAGAAAGTGTACTCATAATCATGACAAGTTTTATAAATATAATCATCACTACTTTTTATGGCATAAGTTTCATCACAATAATCATCATAAGTAGCAACTTTGTTCTCATCATAATCAATTGAAACCTCTTCCAAGATAGTGGATACATCACTAAATAAAGTCATGACCTCTCCAAATCCACTTTCATAAATATTATAAGATTCAAAATCCTCCAAAATAGTGGGATCACTACTTCCTAAAGTTGACACTCTTCCAAACCCACTTTCATCAATATAATCATCATAGGTAGAAGGCATGCTATCATCATAACAATTTTGCATATCAAAACTTGAGAGGCTGAAAATATCATCTTCATTAAACATAGCATCCCCAAGCTTGGGACAAACATTAATTGCAGCAAATATATTCTCAAATATTTCATCCTTATCAAACATAGCTTCCCCAAGCTTGGGCCTTTTCATATCATAAGCATAATCACTCTCATCATTAATAGCATGGATAGCACCTATAGTATAGAAAACATTATTATCATATTCTTCCAAGAAAGTGCCAAAAAGATTTTCAAGATCATAAGAAGTATCATTATCTTCCCAATCGTAATCATCACAACAAGCAATAGGCATAACGAGATCATCATCAAGTGTATCATCTTCCACAATTATTTTTGATTCATTTTCATGAGGCACAACAATAATAGGAGCAACCTTATTTGGGAGAGATGCCTTTTTAAATCTCTTCCTTTTCCTTTTCTTCTTCCTTACCACATCATGTGGGGGTTCAATCTTCTTTTTGGAGCTCCTTATTAATGAGATTGGTTGAATAGAAAGCTCCTCCTCGTCACCTGATTCATCATAAGAAATAATAGGAGGATATTGGGAATTCTCTTCCCTTTCGTTAGTATTCTCTTCATATTCTATTTGTTTTCTTTTCTTTATGTAACTGGCAATATAAGGATTTTCAATGCAATTCATCGCGCAATACATATAAACTTCCTCTAGATTAAAATGAAGAACTCTATCAAGGGCAAATTATGGAATAACCTTAGTTATACGTTTCATTTCTTCATAACCCAAAAGCAAACTAAGTTCATTATGATGTGCAAGGGAAATCAAGTCATCACAATTTTTGGACACGATACGATCATGAAACAATTTGCATCGGGTACTGAAATGATCATGTTCATTGCAAAGTTCACAAGTATGGCTAAGAAAATTTAAATTTTCAGCACAAGCATCTAGCCTTTCTTGCAACCATTTAGTTTCCAAGTACTTATGCCTCTTGCAATATCTATCTTCCCTATTTGGTGTGTACTTGCAAACCCAATGCACTCCACAAAAATTGACATGTTTATAGGAGGCATTTTCATCATAAGTAATGCAATCATCATTAGTACCATGGATATTCAAGGAGTTCATACTAACAACATTGCAATCATGCTCATCATTCAAAGTTTTAGTACCAAACATTTTAATGCATTCTTCTTCTAACACTTTGGCACAATTTTCCTTTCCATCATACTCACGGAAGGTATTAAAAAGATGAAGCGTATGAGGTAGACTCAATTCCATTTTTTTGTAAATTTCTTTTATAAACTAACTAGTGCTAAAACAAGAAACAAAAAGATTCGATTGCAAGATCTAAAGATATACCTTCAATCACTAACCTCCCCGGCAACGGCGCCAGAAAAGAGCTTGATGTCTACTACACAACCTTCTTCTTGTAGACATTGTTGGGCCTCCAAGTAGAGAGGTTTGTAGGACAGTAGCAAATTTCCCTCAAGTGGATGACCTAAGGTTTATCAATCCATGGGAGGCGTAGGATGAAGATGGTCTCTCTCAAGCAACCCTGCAACCAAATAACAAAGAGTCTCTTGTGTCCCCAACACACCCAATACAATGGTAAATTGTATAGGTGCACTAGTTCGGCGAAGAGATGGTGATACAAGTGCAATATGGATGGTAGATATAGGTTTTTGTAATATGAAAATATAAAAACAGCAAGGTAGCTAATGATAAAAGTGAGCGTAAATGGTATTGCAATGATAGGAAACAAGGCCTAGGGTTCATACTTTCACTAGTGCAAGTTCTCTCAAAATTAATAACATAATTGGATCATATAACTATCCCTAAACATGCAACAAAGAGTCACTCCAAAGCCACTAATAGCGGAGAACAAACGAAGAGATTATGGTAGGGTACGAAGCCACCTCAAAGTTATTCTTTCCAATCAATCCGTTGGGCTATTCCTATAAGTGTCACAAACAGCCCTAGAGTTTGTACTAGAATAACACCTTAAGACACAAACCAACCAAAACCCTAATGTCACCTAGATACTCCAATGTCACCTCAACTATCCGTGGGTATGATTATATGATATGCATCACACAATCTCAGATTCATCTATTCAAACCAACACAAAGTACTTCAAAGAGTGACCAAAAGTTTCTACCGGAGAATCAAGATGAAAACGTGTGCCAACCCCTATGCATAGGTTGGCGGAACCCGCAAGTTGATCACCAAAACATACATCAAGTGGCACGTGATATCCTATTGTCACCACAGATAAGCACGGCAAGACATACATCAAGTGTTCTCAAGTCATTAAAGACTCAATCCGATAAAGTTACTTCAAAGGGGAAACTCAATCCATTACAAGAGAGTAGAGGGGGACAAGCAACATAAGATCCAACTATAATAGCAAAGCTCGCGATACATCAAGATCGTGCCAAACCAAGAACACGAGAGAGAGAGAGAGAGATCAAACACATAGCTACTAGTACATACCCTCAGCCCCGAGTGTGAACTACTCCCACCTCATCATGGAGAGTGCCGAGATGATGAAGATGGCCACCGGTGAGGGATCCCCCTCCGGCAGGGTGCCGGAACAGGGTCCCGATTGGTTTCTGGTGGCTACAGAGGCTTGCGGCGGCGGAACTCCTGATCTATTCTCTCTTCTGGAAGTTTTAGGGTACGTAGGTATATATATGGGTGAAAGAAGTACGTCAGTGGAACGAAGGGGGGGCCATGAGGCAGGGGGCGCGCCCTAGGGGGGGCGCCCTCCACCCTCGTGAGCACCTCCCTTCTTTCCTGACGTGCACTCCAAGCTTTTCCGGTAGCTTTCCTTGCAAAACTAACTTCTTGATAACCCACAAGTATAGGGGATCGCAATAGTTTTCGATAAGTAAGAGTGTCGAACCCAACGAGGAGCTAAAGGTAGAACACATATTCCCTCAAGTTCTATCGACCACCGATACAACTCTACGCATGCTTGACGTTCGCTTTACCTAGAACAAGTATGAAACTAGAAGTACTTTGTAGGTGTTTTTGGGTAAGCTTGCAAGAAAGTAAAGATCACGTAAGTAAAAGCTAGGGGCTGTTTAGATAAAGACACAACTAATTTAGTTTTAGTAGAGAGCTTTTGTCAACAAGAAAGTTATTTGTTCCTAGGCAATCGACAACTAGACCGGTAATCATTATTGCAATTTTATTTGAGGGAGAGGCATAAGCTAACATACTTTCTCTACTTGGATCATATGCACTTATGATTGGAACTCTAGCAAGCATCCGCAACTACTAAAGATTCATTAAGGTAAAACCCAACCATAGCATTAACGCATCAAGTCCCCTTTATCCCATACGCAAACAACCTACTTACTCGGGTATGTGCTTCTGTTCACTCACGCCACCCACTATAAGCAAATCACAAACATACTGCAAACCCTACAGCGGGAATCCCTCACGCTTGCGCAACACGGAGAGCACCAATAATAAAACATGCAACTCAAACCAATCACGATCATCAAATAGCCATTAGGACAAAACAGATATACACAAACATCAAAGGATAGCCATACATCATTGGGAAATAATATAGCGTTGAGCACCATGTTTAAGTAGAGATTACAGCGGGTAAGAGAGAGGTTACACCGTTGCATAGAGGGGGAAGAGTTGGTGATGATGGCGGTGAAGTTGTTGGTGAAGATGGTGGTGATGATGATGGCTCCGGCAGCGCTCCGGCGCCACCGGAAGCAAGGGGGAGAGGGCCCCCCTTCTTCTTCTTCTTCTTCCTTGACCTCCTCCGTAGATGGGAGAAGGGTTTCCCCTCTGGTCCTTGGCTCCCATGGCGTGGGAGGGGCGAGAGCCCTGCCGAGATTGGATCTATCTCTCTGTTTCCCTCTGATTCTGTGTTCTGTTTTCTGGCCCTTCACCATTTCTTAAATATCCGGAGATCCGTAACTCCGATTGGGGTGAATCTTTCGCTCAGATCTTTCTCATAAAATTATCTTTCTTCCGGCAAAAGAAGAGCATCAACCACCTTACGGGGTGGCCACGAGGGTCAGGGGCGCGCCTGACACCCTGGGGCGCGCCCCCCTACCTCGTGCCCCCATCGGACACCGTCTCGCGTTGATTTTACTTCCCAAAAATCATAAAAATATTCCAAAATAATTCTTCGTCCATTTTTATCCCGTTTGGACTCCGTTTGATATTGGGTTTCTGCGAAACAAAAAACATGCAACAAACAGGAACTGGCACTGGGCACTGGACCAATATGTTAGTCCCAAAAATAGTATAAAAAGTTGCCAAAAAGTATATGGAAGTTGTAGAATGTTGGCATGGAACAATCAAAAATTATAGATACGACGGAGACGTATCAGCATCCCCAAGCTTAATTCCTGCTCGTCCTCGAGTAGGTAAATGATAAAAAAGATAATTTTTTATGTGGAGTGCTACCTAGCATAATCTTGATCATATGTCTAATCATGGCATGAATATTAAGACATGAGTGATTCAAAGCAATAGTCTATCATTTGACATTTAAGACAATAATACTTCAAGCATACCAACCAAGCAATTATGTCTTATTGAAATAACATAGCCAAAGAAAGCTCATCCCTACAAAATCATATAGTCTGGCTATGCTCCATCTTCACCACACAAAGCATTCACATCATGCACAACCCCGATGAAAAGCCAAGCAATTGTTTCATACTTTTGACGTTCTCAAACATTTTCAACTTTCACGCAATACATGAGCGTTAGCCATGGACATAGCACTATAGGTGAAATAGAATATGATGATGGGGGTTATGTGGAGAAGACAAAAAAGGAGAAAGTCTCACATCGACGCAGCTAATCAATGAGCTATGGAGATGCCCATCAATTGATGTCAATGTGAGGAGTAGGGATTGCCATGTCAATGTGAGGAGACGCCCCCGATTCAATCATACACTAATCATGCACGCAAATGTGTACGATTAAGATCAGGGACTCACGGGAAGATATCACAACACAACTCTACAAATAAAATAAGTCATACAAGCATCATAATACAAGCCAGGGGCCTCGAGGGCTCGAATACAAGTGCTCGATCATAGAAGAGTCAGCGGAAGCAACAATATCTGAGTACAGACATAAGTTAAACAAGTTTGCCATAAGATGGCTAGCACAAACGGGGATACAGATCGAACGAGGCGCAGGCCTCCTGCCTGGGATCCTCCTAACTACTCCTGGTCGTCGTCAGCGGGCTGCACGTAGTAGTAGGCACCTCCAGTGTAGTAGGAGTTGTCGTCGAAGGTGGCGTCTGGATCCTGGGCTCCATCGTCTGGTCGCCGCAATCGGGTAAAGAAAGGGGAAAAGGGGGAACAAGGCAACCGTGAGTACTCATCCAAAGTACTCGCAAGCAAGGAGCTACACTACATATGCATGGATATATGTGTAAAGGGGCATATCAGTGGACTGAACTACAGAATGCCAGAATAAGAGGGGGGTAGCTAATCCTGTCGAAGACTACGCTTCTGGCAGCCTCCGTCTTGCAGCATGTAGAAGAGAGTAGACTGAAGTCCTCCAAGTAGCATCGCATAGCATAATCCTACCCGGCGATCCCCTCCTCGATGCCCTGTTAGAGAGCGATCACCGGGTTGTATCTGACACTTGGAAGGGTGTGTTTTATTAAGTATCCGGTTCTAGTTGTCATAAGGTCAAGGTACAACTCCAAGTCGTCCTGTTACCGAAGATCACGTCTATTCGAATAGATTTACTTCCCTGCAGGGGTGCACCACATAACCCAACACGCTTGATCCCATTTGGCCGGACACACTTTCCTGGGTCATGCCCGGCCTCGGAAGATCAACACGTCGCAGCCCCACCAAGGCACAACAGAGAGGTCAGTACGCCGGTCTAAACCTAAGCGCACAGGGGTCTGGGCCCATCGCCCTTAGCACACCTGCACGTTGCGAACGCGGCCGAAAGCAGACCTAGCAACCTCCAGTACAATGGAAGTCACGTTACGCGGCCCAATCTGGCGCGCGCCGCTCAGTCGCTGGCGTCATGAAGGCTTCGGCTGATACCACGACGCCGAGTGCCCATATCTTTCCCACGTAGTTGGTTAGTGCGTATAGGCCAGTAGCCAGACTCAGATCAAATACGAAGATCTCGTTAAGCGTGTTAAGTATCCGCGAACGCCGAACAGGGCCAGGCCCACCTCTCACGCAGGTAGTCTCAACCTGCCCTGCCGCTTCGCCACAAATATCCACATAGAGGGCCGTTGGGACAAAGGTCCTTTCAGCCCCCAATCCGTGAATCGCTCGCGGGTACTCCTCGAGCCGACCCGACTTTAGTCACCACATGTATCATGTATAAAGTATAGTATATACCCGTGATCACCTCCCGAGTGATCACGGCCCGATAGTATAGCACAGCAGACAGACAAGAATGTAGGGCCACTGATGGAAAACTAGCATCTTATACTAAGCATGTAGGATTGCAGGTAAAGGTAACAACAGTAGTAGCAAGGACAGGATATGCATCAGGGTAGGATAACGAAAAGCAGTAACATGTTACACTACTCTAATGCAAGCAGTAGAGAGTAGAGTAGGCGATATCTGGTGATCAAGGGGGGGGGGGTTGCCTGGTTGCTCGGGCAAGAGAGAGGGGTCGTCAACTTCGTAGTCGTACTGGGTAGCAGCGGCGTCGGTCTCGGTGTCTAGCGGAAGAAGAGGGGGAAGAAACAATGAATACAATGCAAACAGATGCATGACAAAGCAAAGCGTGATGCTAGGCGTGCCCTAACGCGGTATGAGGTGATACCGGTGAAGGGGGAAACATCCGGGAAAGTATCCCCAGTGTTTCGCGTTTTTGGGCAAAGGAGCCGGAGGGGGAAAGTTGCGAGTTCGATAGGTTAGGGATGCGTGGCGGACGAACGGGCTGTGTATCCAGGTTCGTCTCGTCGTTCTGGGCAACTTTCATGTACAAAGTATTTTCATCCGAGTTACGGATTATTTTATATGATTTTCTAAAGTTTTAATTATTTTCTGATTTTAATTGTTTATTTAAATCCAACATTATCCAGAATAGTGCATGCTGACGTCAGCATGACGCCAGCATGACGTCAGCAGTCAACAGGGGTGTTGACTGGTCAACTGACGTGTGGGTCCCACTGGTCATAGACTGTTTAGTTAGCAGTTTAATTAGACAGAGTTAATTAGGTTAATTATCTAATTAGCTGGTTTAAACAGAATTAATTAGGTTTAATTATTTAGTTAACTAATTAATTAATATTTAATTTTATTTATTATTATTATTATTATTTTTAAACGTTCTGGGCTGGGGCCCCACATGTCATAGGGCCAGGGGGCCTTAACGGGTCGGTACAAACGGGCGCGGGCGCCAGCCCGCGGGGCGCGGTTGCGGGCAACGGGCGCCAGGGCACGCGCTCGCCGGCGGGGAGTGCTGCGGGGCGAGGCCAGCGGCCAGGGTGCTGCCCGCGCGTGGGCGCGTGCAGGAGGGAGCGAGGGCGCGGCGACCGTGGGCGGTGCGCGACCCGGCGTGGCGAATCACGGCCCGGGCACAGCCAGGCGTGGCCACGGGCGCAACCACAGCACGGCCGGGCGCGTCGGCGAGGCAGGGGGTGGCCAAGGCGGCAGCAGTGGGGCAGTCCGGCAACAGCGGTGAACGACGGGCGCGGCTAAGCAGCAGTGGCAATGACGGGCAAGGGGGCTGCGGAGCGGAACAGAGCGACAGTGAGGGGAGCCGGGCGGCGTGCGGGCAGCGGGGCAAGGCGACTGCGCCGAGCGGCAGCAGGGCGCAGCATGGCGCGGGCGGCGCGGGCGTGCGGCCGCGACGAGCACGCATCAGGCGTGGCCGGGCGCGTGGTGCACGCGACGAAGTGCGGGACAGATAAGAGGGGAGGGGCGAGGCGGAGCTCACATCGAGGAGCAGGGACGGGGCAGTGGGAGTCGTGGAGGAGGACGGGGACGTCGTCGATGTCGAGGAGGCAAGCCGGTGGGGGGAAGCACCGGCGAGGTCCAGGCGGGGAGGGGGGCGACGGCGTTCGGCGGCGACATCAGGCGTCGATGGCGCGGTCACCCCGATCCCGATCTGGATCGGGGGAGCGAGGGGGGAGAGCGAGTGGGGGTGAGTGAGGAACGTGGGGAGTGGACCTGTTAGGGTTCCGGTCGGGGTGGAGGTTAAGGGGCCATGGGGTGGGCCGGCCTGGCAGGAACTTGGCCCAGTTGGGCCGGGGGCCGCTGGGCCGGAGCCCCGGGGGTTCTTTCCTTTTTTGTGTGTGTTAGTTCTGTTTCTATTTTGATACTTTATCTTATTTTCTTTTCTGTTTTATTTCTAGTTTCTTTTAATTTTTAGTTTTTACAAAAATCACCACTAGTACCTAAAGTAGTATTTATAAACAAACTGCTGTCACATCAATTCTTAACCCAAATAAAATATTTTTAATATTTTATAAAATCCAATAGGTATTTGTTTAATTGTTTTCACCATTGTTTTAATTAGTTTAGAGACCTTAAACATTTTATCAAGGTTTGATTTCTCCATCGTATTTACACATGATTTATCTGACCCACCATGAACATTTTGGTTTCATTGTTTGAAAACTCTTATTATTTGCCTTTAACTGAATTTGAATTTGATTCGGTTTCGAACTAACACGAGATTAGCGATAGTAATTCGAAGTGACGTGGCATCATTAGCAGACAATTGTTGTAGCTTAATTATCCGGCCGTCACAACATAGCACTATAGGTGGAATAGAATATGATGATGGGGGTTATGTAGAGAAGACACAAAAGGAGAAAGTCTCACACCGACGCGGCTAATCAATGGGCTATAGAGATGCCCATCAATTGATGTGAATGTGAGGAGTAGGGATTGCCATGCAATGGATGCACTAGAGCTATATGTGTATGAAAGGTCAAACTGAAACTAAGTGGGTGTGCATCCAGCTTGCTTGCTCATGAAGACTTAGGGCATTTGAGGAAGCCCATCGTTGGAATATACAAGCCAAGTTCTATAATGAAAATTCCCACTAGTATATGAAAGTGATAACTCAAGAGACTCTCTATATGAAGAACATGGTGCTACTTTGAAGCACAAGTGTGGTAAAAGGATAGTAAGATTGCCCCTTCTCTCTTTTTCTCTCATTTTTTGTTTTCTCTTTTTTCTCCTTTTTTGGGCCTTCTCTTTTTTTTGGCCTTTCTCTTGTTTTATTATTTTTATTTTTTCGTCCGGAGTCTCATCCTGACTTGTGGGGGAATCATAGTCTCCATCATCCTTTCCTCACTGGAGTAATGCTCTAATAATGATGATCATCACACTTTTATTTACTTACAACTTAATATTACAACTCGATATCTAGAACAAAGATATGACTCTATATGAATGCCTCCGGTGGTGTACCGGGATGTGCAATGATCTAGCGTAGCAATGACATCAAAAAACGGACAAGCCATGAAAACATCATGCTAGCTATCTTATGATCATGCAAAGCAATATGACAATAAATACTCAAGTCATGTATATGATGATGATGGACGTTGCATGGCAATATATCTCGGAATGGCTATGAAAATGCCATAATAGGTAGGTATGGTGGCTGTTTTGAGGAAGATATAAGGAGGTTTATGTGTGATAGAGTATATCGTATCACGGGGTTTGAATGCACCGGCGAAGTTTGCACCAACTCTCGAGGTGAGAAAGGGAAATGCACGGTACCGAAGAGGCTAGCAATGATGGAAGGGTGAGAGTGCGTATAATCCATGGACTCAACATTAGTCATAAAGAACTCACATACTTATTGCAAAAATCTATTAGTCATCAAAACAAAGTACTACGTGGATGCTCCTAGGGGGATAGATTGGTAGGAAAAGACCATCATTCGTCCTCGACCGCCACTCATAAGGAAGACAATCAATAAACACCTCATGCTCTGACTTCGTTACATAACGGTTCACCATATGTGCATGCTACGGGACTTGCAAACCTCAACACAAGTATTTCTCAATTTCACAATTGCTTAACTAGCACGACTCTAATATCACCACCTTTATATCGCAAAACTATTGCAAGGAATCAAACATATCATATTCAGTGATCTACAAGTTTTATGTAGGATTTTATGACTAACCATGTGAATGACCAGTTCCTGTCATCTCTCTAAATAGATATAAGTGAAGCACGAGAGTTTAATTATTTCTATAAAAGATATGCCCACACTCTAACAAGTATAAGTGAAGCAAAAGAGCATTCTACAAATGGCGGTTGTCTAAGTGAAGAGAAACAGGCAATCCAAACTTCAAATGATATAAGTGAAGCACATGAAGCATTCTATAAAGCCATACTCAAAAGATATAAGTGAAGTGCAATGAGAATTCTATAAATCAACCAAGGACTATCTCATACCAGCATGGTGCAAAAAAGAAAAATGAAAACTAAATGCAAAAGACGCTCCAAGATTGCACATATCGCATGAACGAAACGAATCCGAAAACATACCGATACTTGTTGAAGAAAGAGGGGATGCCTCCCCAGCATCCCCAAGCTTAGATGCTCGAGTCTCCTTGAATATTTACTTGGGGTGCCTTGGGAATCCCCAAGCTTGAGCTCTTGCCTCTCTTCCTTCTTCTCACATCGGAACCTTCTCAATCATCGAACACTTCATCCACACAAAACTTCAACAGAAAACTCGGTAAGATCCGTTAGTATAATAAAGCAAATCACTACTATAAGTACTATTGAAAACCAATCCATATATTGTTTTTGAATTGTGTCTACTGTAGTATAACTTTTTCATGGCTTAATCTACTGATATAAATTGATAGTTTCATCAAAACAAGCAAACTATGCATCAAAAACAGAATCTGTCTAAAACAGAACAGTCTGTAGCAATCTGAACATTCATCATACTTCTGATACTTGAAACATTCTGCCAAAATTAGGAAAAATAAAAAATTTGTACGACAAGACAGTGCAAAAAGAATCAGAACCATTTGACGTTCCAGTAAAAAATTAAAATTCATGCACTACAGCCAAAGTTTGTGTCCTGCACCGCACAAACCAACAAGCATCGTAAACATCCTAAAGGAAAACCTTGGCACATTATTTTTATAATACAATGGAATTGTACAAGGCGATAATTATTTTTGTTGAAAAGTTTCTGTAATCAAGATTCACAAAGTTGTCGTGAGCATGAACAAAGTTCAAGGAGCTCTCCCACTTCAACAATGCTTGTCTTTCTCACTTTCACTTTCCTTTTTGAAAAGTTTTGGTTTCCCCTCTTTATTTTTGTTGTTTTTAAACTATATGAAAGCACTCAACAGAAATAAATGTCTCTCTAAAACTTCCAGGTTGTCTCCCTGGCAGCGCTTTCTTTAAAGCCATTAAGCTAGGCATATAGTGCTCAAGTAGTGAATCCACCCGGATCCCAAGGTATATCAAAGCCAATTTTAATTAACAATGATTTGTAATTTATGAGAACAAAGTATCATATATCATGTAATGACGAAGTCTAACTCTCTTCCTATGCATCGGCATGTCATAAAAGAACAATTCATGCACACCTAGTAAAGGCCAATGCATAGTATAAATAGTTTCTTGCAATTTTGTCATGTGGGAAACATAGAGAGGTGGAGATATAGTTCCTCTCTCATAATAATTGCAAGTAGGAGCAGCAAGCACATGCATATTATATTCATCAAAATCATCATGTGCAATGGTAAAAGGCAACCCATCAATATAATCCTTAATAAGTGCAAACTTCTCTGATATAGTATAATCGGGAGAATTCAAAAAGATAATAGGACTATCATGCATGGGTGCAATAGTAACAATTTCATGTTTAACATAAGGAACTATAGCGAGTTCATCTCCATAAGCATAATTCATATTGGCATCTTGGCCACAAGCATAGCAAGCATCATCAAAAAGGGATATTTCAAGATAATCAACGGGATCATAACAGTCATCATAGCAATCATCCTTCAGTAAGCACGAAGAGGAATTAAACAATGTATGAGTTGAAGAGTTACTCTCATTAGAAGGTGGGCACGGGTAGCTAATCCTCTCTTCCTCCTTTTGTTCTTCGCTCTCCTCATCATCTTTTTCATCCAATGAGCTCACAGTTTCATCAATTTCTTCTTCCATAGACTCCTGCAAAATATTAGTCTCTTCTTGGATAGCTGAGTATTTATCAATATATGGTTTAAAATAAGCATTAGAAGCATAATTCTCATAACAATATTCAAGTATGGCAAAATTTTCAGATTTGTGAAAAGTAGCATCATACGTTTCAATCAAAGAAGCAATTTCAGAAGCACCCTTAAAAGCAACAAATTCTTCAATTTGTTGAATATCATAGTAACTATAAACACCTTTAGCATAGGAAGATAAGATTCCATTATCAATAAGCTCACGTTGGTAGGGAAGGTGTTTCTTAGGGTTTTCAGAACAACAAGTAACATCATATATTTCACATAAATTCCAAGCATAGCATTGCAAACGATTAATTTGGCCCAATAGAATTTTCCCTTTTTCAGATATTCGGTGTCGCACATAAAAAGCATGCTCATCTAAAGATTTGCCCTCAACTAAGCTAGTTGGGGTTTCAGCACGAGCACATAGGGATCGAAGATGATCCAAGTAATAAGCTTCAGAAGTGGTTCTTCAACCATTGTATCAGTAGGTACAACTATTTTTTTTGGTATTTAGCATTTCCTACGCATAGCTAAAGATAGAAAACAACTAAGAGAAGCAAATAAAAATTACTTAGTGATAAAGCAAACATGCACACACGAGAATATTCACCCCACGCTATTGCTCCCCGGCAACGGCGCCAGAAAAAGGTCTTGATAACCCACAAGTATAGGGGATCGCAACAGTTTTCGATAAGTAAGAGTGTCGAACCCAACGAGGAGCTAAAGGCAGAACAAATATTCCCTCAAGTTCTGTCGACCACCGATACAAGTCTACGCACGCTTGACGTTCGCTTTACCTAGAACAAGTATGAAACTAGAAGTACTTTGTATGTGTTTTTGGGTAAGCTTGCAAGAAAGTAAAGAGCACGTAAATAAAAGCTAGGGGCTGTTTAGATAAAGACACAACTAAATAAGTTTTAGTAGAGAGCTTTTGTCAACAAGAAAGTTATTTGTCCCTAGGCAATCGATAACTAGACTGGTAATCATTATTGCAATTTTATTTGAGGGAGAGGCATAAGCTAACATACTTTCTCTACTTGGATCATATGCACTTATGATTGGAACTCTAGCAAGCATCCACAACTACTAAAGATTCATTAGGTAAAACCAAACCATAGCATTAACGCATCAAGTCCCCTTTATCCCATACGCAAGTAACCTACTTACTCGGGTATGTGCTTCTGTTCACTCACGCCACCCACTATAAGCAAATCATAAACATATTGAAAACCCTACAGCGGGAATCCCTCACGCTTGCGCGACATGGAGAGCACCATAGGACAACACCAATAATAAACACATGCAACTCAAACCAATGACGATCATCAAATAGCCATTAGGACAAAACAGATCTACTCAAACATCAAAGGATGGCCATACATCATTGGGAAATAATATATAGCGTTGAGCACCATGTTTAAGTAGAGATTACAGCGGGTAAGAGAGAGGTTACTCCTTTGCATAGAGGGGGGAAGAGTTGGTGATGATGGCGGTGAAGTTGTTGGTGAAGATGGCGGTGATGATGATGGCCCCGGCAGCGCTTCGGCGCCACCGGAAGCAAGGGGGAGAGGGCCCCCTTCTTCTTCTTCTTCTTCTTCCTTGACCTCCTCCCTAGATGGGAGAAGGGTTTCCCCTCTTGTCCTTGGCTCCCATGGCGTGGGAGGGGCGAGAGCCCCTCCGAGATTGGACCTATCTCTCTGTTTCCCTCTGGTTCTGCGTTCTGTTTTCTGGCCCTTCACCGTTTCTTAAATATCCGGAGATCCGTATCTCCGATTGAGGTGAATCTTTCGCTCAGATATTTCTCAAAAATAGTATAAAAAGTTGCCAAAAAGTATATGGAAGTTGTGGAATATTGGCATGGAACAATAAAAAATTATAGATACGACGGAGACGTATCACTTCTCCAGCTGATTTCGTTTCGTTTCGACTTCGTTTGATATTCCTTTTCTTTGAAACACTGAAATAGGCAAAAAAAACAACAATTCTGGGCTGGGCCTCCGGTTAATAGGCTAGTCCCAAAAATAATATAGAAGAGGATAATAAAGCCCAATATTTTCTAAAACAGTAGATAATATAGCATGGAGCAATCAAAAATTATAGATACGTTGGAGACGTATTACCTCCACTATTGTAAAACTGGACTGGGAAAGCATCCTTATCTTGCCCAGGAGCTGACAGACTTCCGCACTGTCCTGCTCTTCAAGACTTCTGGGATGCCAGCTATGGCGTTTCTTCAACGAAAGGCTTGCAAATTCCAGGAGACCCCTGCAAACGGGGTCGGGAAGAGCGACGTCTTCTATATAGAACCATTCGGAAGGCCATTCTTCAGATGCCTTCCTAGGTGTGCCGGGCAAGTATCCTGTATCGGCGACGCGCCATACTTCGGCTCTGCCCACTTCAAATATTGACCCCTTGTGGTTGCGTGGGACAAGGCAGAACAACTTTCTCCACAGTTTGAAATGGGCCTCAATGCCCAGAAACAGTTCGCACAACGCGACATAGCCCGCAATGTGCAAAATGGAGGCCGGAGTAAAGTTGTGCAGCTGAAGGACATAGTATTCCAGAAGCCCCCGGAGGAATGGATGGATTGGAAACCCGACGCCCCTTAGCAGATAAGGGGCGAAACAAACTCGTTCCCCCTGGATGGATTGGGAAAATCCTCTGCCTGGGTCTCACCGTTGAGGGAGGCTTGCCCTGCTCGGACAGGACTAGATCTGCAGGGGGGAGGAGTCCCTGCGTTTGCAGCTTCTTTAATTGGCTATGGGCTACTGAGCACTTCTCCCACTCACCTCTCACTGAGTCGAAGGAGGAACTGGGAATGCTGGCCATGTTGGAATGGCTTCTCCTAGTAGTCTTTGGGGATTTTTCTCCGAGAGATGTTGAAGGGATCCAAGATCTGATCTCTTGAAATAGGAGCTCTTCCTGGCTTAAACGGGGTGTTATTTGCAAAAATACCCTGACCCCCCGCATTCGCTCGACACGTGGAGGACGAGGTTATTAAACGCGCAGAAGTCGAGGGGAGACATTGAATCTACGGCCGAACACACTACTTGGAAATCATTAAAGGAGGAACCTGCCTTGCAATGCCGAAGACAATTTTTGTGTCGGACACCTCGCTATTGAAGACTGGTTCAGGGGCTACCGAGGGAGTCCTGGACTAAGGGGTCCTCGGGCATCCGGCCTATTATCCATGGGCCGGACTAATGGGCTGTGAAAACATGAAGGCCAAAGACTGTACCCGTGTCCGGATTGGACTCTCCTTGGCATGGAAGGCAAGCTTGGCGACCAGCTATGAAGATTCCTTCTTATGTAACCGACTCTATGTAACCCTAGATCCCTCCGATGTCTATAAAAATCGAAGGGCGTAGTCCGGATAGCAGATACTCATTACCATAGTCATACAGGCTAGACTTCTAGGGTTTAGCCATTACGATCTCGTGGTAGATCAACTCTTGTAACACTCGTATTCATCAAGATCAATCAAGCATGAAGTAGGGTATTACCTCCATAGAGAGGGCCCGAACCTGGGTAAACATCGTGTCCCCTGTCTCCTGTAACCATTGATCCTTGGCGCACAGTTCGAGACCCCCTACGCGAGATCCGCCGGTTTTGACACCGGTAACGACCACGACCTGAGCAAGTGAGGGCGTGGTGATGTGACAACACAATCGTGTCTTCCGGAGTGGGACATCAGGGTTCAAGGATACCTTATATTATCGTGTTCGTCCATGGGCTAAAGCATGTTGGAAAACGTAGCATGCAATTTTAAAAAATTTACTACGCTCACGAAAGATCTATCTAGAAGATGCATAGCAATGAGAGGGGGAGAGTGTGTCCACGTACCCCCGTAGACCAAAAGCGGAAGCGTTTGACAATGCGGTTGATGTAGTAGAACTTCTTATCGTTTTGACCGATCAAGCACCGAACGTACGACACCTCCGAGTTATGCACAGGTTCAGCTCGATGACATCCCTCGAACTCTTGATCCAGCAAAGTGTCGAGGGAGAGTTTCGTCAGCATGATGGCGTGGTGATGGTGATGGTGAAGTGATCCGCGCAGGGCTTCGCCTAAGCACTACATGAATATGACCGGAGGCGTAAACTGTGGAGGGGGGCACCGCACACGGCTAGGAATCAATGTTGTGTGTTCTAGCGGTGTCTCCCCCTTATATATATAGGTTGGAGGGGAGGAGAGGCAGCCAAGGGGGCGCCCCCAGTAGGAGGAATCCTACTTGGGCTCCTCCCAATTTGTCCTCCCCCTTCCATATTTATCCGAAGGGGGAAGGAAGGAGGAGGGAGGAGAGAAGGAAGGGGGAGGCCGAATCCCTCCCCTTCCTTTCCCTCTTCTGCTCTTTCCTTCCCCCTTAGTTTGGCCTACATGGGGCGCACCAGCCCCCTAGGGGCTGGCCTGTCCCCTTCTTGGCCCATTAGGCCCATGTAGTTGCCGGGGGGATGCTCGGAACCCCTTCCGGTGACCCGATATGTACCCGGTACCCCCAGAACACTTCCGGTGTCCAAATATCATCGTCCTATATATGAATCTTTACCTCTCGACCATTTCGAGACTCCTCTTCATGACCGTGATCTCATTGGGGACTCTGAACAACATTCGGTCACCAAATCACATAACTCATATAATACAAAATCATCATCGAACGTTAAGCGTGCGGACTCTACGGGTTCGAGAACTATGTAGACATGACCGAGACATCTCTCTGGTCAATAACCAACAGCGGAACCTGGATGCTCATATTGGTTCCTACATATTCTACGAAGATCTTTATCGGTCGTACCGCAATGACAACATACATAATTTCCTTTGTCATCGGTATGTTACCTGACCGAGATTCGATCGTCGGTATCTTCATACCTAGTTCAATCTCGTTACCGTCAAGTATCTTTACTCGTTCTGTAATACATCATCCCGCAACTAACTCATTAGTCACATTGCTTGCAAGGCTTATTATGATGTGCATTACCGAGAGGGCCCAGAGATACCTCTCCGATACTCGGAGTGACAAATCCTAATCTCAATCTATGCCAACCCAACAAACACCTTCACAGATACATGTAGAGCATCTTTATAATCACCCAGTTACGTTGTGACGTTTGATAGCACACAAGGTATTCCTACGGTATCCGGGAGTTGCATAATCTCATAGTCAAAGGAATATGTATATGATATGAAGAAAGCTATAGCAACTGAACGATCAACATGCTAAGCTAACGGATGGGTCATGTCCATCACATCATTCTCCTAATGATATGATCCTTTTCATCAAATGGCAACACATGTCTATGATTAGGAAACTTAACCATCTTTGATTAACGAGCTAGTCTAGTAGAGGCGTACTAGGGACACGGTGTTTTGTCTATGTATTCACACATGTATCAAGTTTCCGGTCAATACAATTCTAGCATGAATAATAAACATTTATCATGATATAAGGAAATATAAAATAACAACTTTATTTTTGCCTCTTGGGCATATTTCTGTCAAAGCACTCTAGAGATTCTTTGGGTAAGTGGTACAAAAGACACAAGAATTTTTTACAGGTTCAAGCCGCCATTGATGGTGTAATACCCTAGGTCTTGTTATAGATTGATATGAAAATAGGATGGTACAAGTGCTGGAGTGCTATAATGGGGTGCTCGTGGTCCTAGCCTAAGTGCCCGAGCACAACTTCTCTTTGCTTCTACTATGGGTGGAACACTTTGCTCTCATGTTGTTTGTGAGGTGGTAGTTGTTAGCTAGTGTAGTGAGATGAACTTGAGCCCTCCCTGAAAACGGCCATGGTCCTCCCTTGTATAGGCCTGGGGGTACCACAACAACATGTTTGGTAGGTGTGAACGAATACAATAAAAGTGGGCGCCCATCTTGCGTATTTAGAATAGTCTTCAGTCTTCACAGACGATAGTTGGCGCTGTAGTTCGTCACATACTCGAGTGTTTTCGATGGTCGTCCAGGCCTATGGGTCCCTCCTGTCATCGTCTGCCTTGATGTGGTGTGAGGCACCGCCTCCCTTAGTCCAAAAGGTGGCTCGTACCCATCGCTTTCACCTGACCGATAAGGCGTGCACCTTATCATGCTGAGCCGCTCACACCACCCATAGGCGGTGATGATGGTGGTCTATGATACATAGGCATGTGGTACGCTACACTTTGTAGTCTGGTCACACACAAAATGAATTGTCAGGGACGTGGCCTTGCGGTTGTTGTGGGAATCACCTGCATGCAAGGCATGTATGCTAGAGTGGCCAGTGCTCGGGAAACCGAGCACCATCGACGTCATTGCTCACGTTTCGTAGAACTGGCCTGGATTAATGAAGATTTCACCATGCGGTAAATCTTCACAAAGATCTGCATGCGACCGCGTGGCTGACTCCTTCTAGATGTCGTAGCGATATTTAAGTTAATTTTTTTTTGTGGTTTCGTTCCATGTTTGCATAGCTTTTTGGACTAGCCCGTCCATTGGTGTGCTTGGGGTGCCCCAAATATATAGTGGCAGTATCTCCCGGCCCTGCCCATAGTGGTCAGGCTTGTGAGGCTTATTTTTTCACTAAGGGTGGAGCCCTTCATCCTGACTGGACGACCAAAAAGCAAGTATTCTCCTGTTTTTCTCTATCCACGTGAGTTGGCTTGCTCGGCCAGCGAGCCTTGATACCCATACTGGGGCCTTGAGACTTTGCATGGGAGACGTGTAGTGACGCTTGCCTGTGGTTAGCGGGTGTCCTTATTTTGACTCTGATTTTTTCCTTAAAGTTTCCAAGCTATAAAAGGCCGCGGAGCTCGGGGATGGCTCCACCATCTCCATCATTCTTTCCACGGCTATCACCCTCTTCCGTGATGTCTTTTCACCACTCTATCTTCCGTCATCCTTATCTTCATGTTCCCCCACCATCCTCACACCCCCGTGTCATGCGCAGCAATCACGATGGTAGGTGGATTTGTTGCATTTAGTTCTTGCTCAGACAATGAGGGCGGCATCCCCTCTTCCTCGCCCATTTATGGAGATGTGCCGCTTGGCCACCTTTCAGGGAGTGAGGGCAGCACCGCCTAAACATTCATCAATAGTGACTGATGCTCCTCTTCGAGTTTCGATGGAGGCATCTGGACACCATTCCCCAAGGGTGGTATGTCGTTACCTCCTCATTCCCCGTCGCTGCCCTCAAATTCAAGAGTTGTTGCCGAAGCGCCTCGCATGATAGTGGTGGTTGCTGCGACGCACAAGCATCTTTGTTGGGCATTTGACATTTGTATTTGTGATGTGGTGGCCTCCTGGCTAAAAGGGTCTTGAGCTGTGAAGCCGGCGTGGCTACGTGTTCAAGCAGACCCTTCACCACTAGAAAAAGGGCTATAGATAGGATTGATACTAATGGCGCATCAGGGAAGCAGTGCGCCGCTAGTATACTAATGGCGCACCTGCGGGTGATACGTCATTAGTGTGGAAGACACTAATGGCGCACCAGAAACGGGATGCGCCACTAGTGTTAAATATATTTTTTCCATTTTTCCATACATACTAATGGCGCATCAGACAGGCAGTGCGCCATCACACAGACAGTGCGCCATTACTGTAAATTTCCCCCTCCATCTCGATCTCGATCCCCCTCCATATCTCGATCGCTATCCCCCTTCATCTCGATCTCGATCCCACCCGCACGCTCTCCCGCTAGCTCCACAGCCGCCGACGACCCACCGCACCCTCCCCGCTCCACCGCCGCCGACGAGCACCACCCCCCCCCCCCGCACCGCCGCCGACGAGCACCCTCCGCACCCTCTCCCGCTAGCTCCACCGCCGCCGACGACCCACACCGCACCCTCCCCCGCTCCACCGCCGCCGACGACCCAACCGCACCCTCCCCGGCTCCACCGCCGCCGCCGATGATATTTTCAAATAACAAATTTGATGATATTTTTTAAAAAATTATTTACTGTTTTTATAAAAAATTATTACTGTTTCATATTCATATTCATTTTCTAAAAAATAATAATAATAAAATGTAGACTACAATTGTTGTTGAACAACACTTATTACTGTTTTTATAAAAAATATTACTGTTTCATATTCATATTCATATTCATTTTTTTAAAAATAAAAAAAATTCTTACTTATGGCGCACGGGTGGCTGGTGTGCCATTGCTATGAAAAAAACATTCTAATGGCGCATCGCCTGGGGTTGCGCCATTAGTAATCTAACCCCATCCACACCGCGCCGCACCTTCCCCTCCCTCTCGCCAGATTGATTCGTCCCTCTCCCTCCACTGCGCCGCTCCACCGCGTCGCCGCCACCCACGCGCCCCCGCCGCCTCCCTCTCCCCTTCCTCCCCCTCGAGCGCTGCCTTCCCCCGAGCCCCGCCTCCCCCCTGAGCCTCGCCTCCCCCCTCGAAACCCTAGAAACCCCGCGCCCCCCGCGTCGGCCCCTGCCCTACGACACCTCTACCATAGTCCGGGCACGGGGTGCAAGACGACGACCACGGCCGCCGGCCTCCCCACGACCAACCGAGCGCCCAGGAGGACCGCCGCCGCCACCGACCCCGACCCCTCCGGCGACCGGCCGCGCCCGCCCAGGTACCTCTCCTCCTTCCTCCTTCCTCCCTCTCCACCCTTCCTCCCCATTCCCTGTTGGGGAACGTAGTAATTTCAAAAAAATTCCTAGGCACACGCAAGATCATGGTGATGCATAGCAACGAGAGGGGAGAGTGTTGTCTACATACCCACGTAGACCGAAGCGGAAGCGTTGACGCAACGTAGAGGAAGTAGTCGTACGTCTTCCCGATCCGACCGATCCAAGCACCGTTACTCCGGCACCTCCGAGTTCTTAGCACACGTTCAGCTCGATGACGCTCCCCGGGCTCCGATCCAGCAAAGCTTCGGGGATGAGTTCCATCAGCACGACGGCGTGGTGACGATGATGATGTTCTACCGACGCAGGGCTTCGCCTAAGCACTGCAACGATATGACCGAGGTGGAATATGGTGGAGGGGGGCACCGCACACGGCTAAGGAACGATCACGAAGATCAACTTGTGTGTCTATGGGGTGCCCCCTGCCCCCGTATATAAAGGAGTGGAGGAGGGGAGGTCCGGCCCTCTCTATGGCGCGCCCTAGGGGAGTCCTACTCCCACCGGGAGTAGGATTCCCCCTTTCCTAGTCCAACTAGGAGTCCTTCCATGTATTAGGAGTAGGAGACAAGGAAGGGGAAGAGGGAAGAGAAGGAAGGAGGGGGCGCCGCCCCTCCCCCTAGTCCAATTCGGACTAGCCAATGGGGGGGCGCGCGGCCTGCCTCTCCCTCTCCCCTAAAGCCCAATAAGGCCCATATACTTCTTCCCCAGTATTCCCGTAACTCCCCGGTACTCCCGAAAATACCCGAATCACTCAGAACCTTTCCAATGTCCGAATATAGTCGTCCAATATATCGATCTTTACGTCTCGACCATTTCGAGACTCCTCGTCATGTCCCCAATCTCATCTGAGACTCCGAACTCCTTCGGTACATCAAAACTCATAAACTCATAATATAACTGTCATCGAAACCTTAAGCGTGCGGACCCTACGGTTCGAGAACAATGTAGACATGACCGAGACATGTCTCCGATCAATAACCAATAGCGGGACCTGGATGCCCATATTGGCTCCTACATATTCTACGAAGATCTTTATCGGTCAGACCGCATAACAACATACGTTGTTCCCTTTGTCATCGGTATGTTACTTGCCCGAGATTCGATCGTCGATATCCAATACCTAGTTCAATCTCGTTACCGGCAAGTCTCCTTACTCGTTCCGTAATACATCATCTCGCAACTAACTCATTAGTTCCAATGCTTGCAAGGCTTAAGTGATGTGCATTACCGAGAGGGCCCAGAGATACCTCTCCGACATTCGGAGTGACAAATCCTAATCTCGAAATACGCCAACCCAACAAGTACCTTTGGAGACACTTGTAGAGATCCTTTATAATCACCCAGTTACGTTGTGACGTTTGGTAGCACACAAAGTGTTCCTCCGGCAAACGGGAGTTGCATAATCTCATAGTCATAGGAACATGTATAAGTCATGAAGAAAGCAATAGCAACATACTAAACGATCGGGTGCTAAGCTAACGAATGGGTCATGTCAATCAGATCATTCAACTAATGCTGTGACCTCGTTAATCAAATAACAACTCTTTGTTCATGGTTAGGAAACATAACCATCTTTGATTAACGAGCTAGTCAAGTAGAGGCATACTAGTGACACTTTGTTTGTCTATGTATTCACACATGTATTATGTTTCCGGTTAATACAATTCTAGCATGAATAATAAACATTTATCATGAAATAAGGAAATAAATAATAACTTTATTATTGCCTCTAGGGCATATTTCCTTCAGTCTCCCACTTGCACTAGAGTCAATAATCTAGTTCACATCGTCATGTGATTTAACAGCAATGGTTCACATCACCATGTGATCAACACCCATAGTTCACATCGATATGTGACCAACAGCAAAAGGGTTTACTAGAGTCAGTAATCTAGTTCACATCGCTATGTGATTAACACCCAAAGAGTACTAAGGTGTGATCATGTTTTGCTTGTGAGAGAAGCTTAGTCAACGGGTCTGCCAAGATTCAGATCCGTATGTATTTTGCAAATTTCTATGTCTACAATGTTCTGCACGGAGCTACTTTAGCTAATTGCTCCCACTTTCAATATGTATCTAGATTGAGACTTAGAGTCATCTAGATTAGTGTCAAAACTTGCATCGACGTAACCTTTTACGACGAACCTTTTTGTCACGTCCATAATCGAGAAACATATCCTTATTTCACTAAGGATAATTTTGACCGTTGTCCAGTGATCTACATCTAGATCACTATTGTACTCCCTTGCTAAACATAGTGTTGGATATACAATAGATCTGGTACACAGCATGGCATACTTTATAGAACCTATGGCCAAGGCATAGGGAATGACTTTCATTCTCTTTCTATCTTCTGCCGTGGTCGGGTTTTGAGTCTTACTCAATTTCACACCTTGTAACATAGGCAAGAACTCTTTATTTGACTGTTCCATATTGAACTACTTCAAAATCTTGTCAAGGTATGTATTCATTGAAAATTTATCAAGCGTCTTGATCTATCTCTATAGATCTTGATGCTTAATATGTAAGCAGCTTCACCGAGGTCTTTCTTCGAAAAACTCCTTTCAAATACTCCTTTATGCTTTGCAGAATAATTCTATATTATTTCCGATCAACAATATGTCATACACATATACTTATCAGAAATGTTGTAGTGCTCCCACTCACTTTCTTGTAAATACAGGCTTCACCGCAAGTCTGTATAAAACAATATGTTTTGATCAACTCATCAAAGCGTATATTCCAACTCCGAGATGCTTGCACCAGTTCACAGATGGATCGCTGGAGCTTGCACATTTTGTTAACACCTTCAGGATCGACAAAACCTTCTAGTTGCATCGTATACAACTCTTCTTTAATAAATCCATTAAGGAATGCAGTTTTGTTTATCCATTTGCCGGATTTCATAAAATGCGGCAATTGCTAACATGATTCGGACAGACTTAAGCATAGATACGAGTGAGAAACTCTCATCGTAGTCAACACCTTGAACTTGTCGAAAACCTTTTGCGACAATTCTAGCTTTGTAGATAGTAACACTACTATCAGCGTCCGTCTTCCTCTTGAAGATCCATTTATTTTCTATGGCTTGCCGATCATCGGGCAAATCCATCAAAGTCCATACTTTGTTCTCATACATGGATCATATCTCAGATTTGATGGCCTCAAACCATTTCGCGGAATCTGGGCTCATCATCGCTTCCTCATAGTTCGCAAGTTCGTCATGGTCTAGTAACATGACTTCCAGAACAGGATTACCGTACTACTCTGGTGCGGATCTCACTCTGGTTTACCTACGAGATTCGGTAGTAACTTGATCTGAAGTTACATGATCATCATCATTAGCTTCCTCACTAATTGGTGTAGTAGTCACAGGAACAGATTTCTGTGATGAACTACTTTCCAATAAGGGAGAAGGTACAATTACCTTATCAAGTTCTACTTTCCTCCCACTCACTTCTTTCGAGAGAAACTCCTTCTCTGGAAAGGATCCATTCTCAGCAACGAGTATCTTGCCTTCGGATCTGTGATAGAAGGTGTACCCAACAGTTTCCTTTGGGTATCCTATGAAGACATATTTCTCCGATTTGGGTTTGAGCTTATCAGGATGAAACTTTTTCATATAAGCATCGCAACCCCAAACTTTAAGAAACGACAACTTTGGTTTCTTGCCAAACCACAGTTCAGATTGTGTCGTCTCAACGGACTTAGATGGTGCCCTTTTTAACGTGAATGCAGCTGTCTTTAATGCACAACCCCAAAACTATAGTGGTAAATCGGTAAGAAACATCATAGATTGTACTATATCCAATAAAGTACGGTTATGACGTTCGGACACACCATTATGCTGTGGTGTTCCAGGTGGCACGAATTTGTGAAACTATTCCACATTGTTTTAATTGAAGACCAAACTCGTAACTCAAATATTTGTCTCCGTGATCAGATCGTAGAAACCTTATTTTCTTGTCACAATGATTTTCCACTTCACTCTGAAATTCTTTGAACTTTTCAAATGTTTCAGACTTATGTTTCATCAAGTAGATATACCCATATCTGCTCAAATCATCTGTGAAGGTCAGAAAATAACGATACCCGCCGCGAGCCTTAACACTCATCGGATCGCATACATCAGTATGTATTATTTACAATAAGTCAGTTGCTCGCTCCATTGTTCCGGAGAACGGAGTCTTAGTCATCTTGCCCATGAGGCATGGTTCTCAAGCATCAAGTGATTCATAATCAAGTGATTCCAAAATCCCATCAGCATGGAGTTTCTTCATGCGATTTACACCAATATGACCTAAACGGCAGTGCCACAAATAAGTTGCACTATCATTATTAACTTTGCATCTTTTGGCTTCAATATTATGAATATGTGTATCACTATGATCGAGATCCAACAAACCATTTTTGTTGGTGTGTATGACCATAGAAGGTTTTATTCATGTAAACAGAACAACAATTGTTCTCTAACTTAAATGAATAACCGTATTGCAATAATCATGATCAAATCATATTCACGCTCAACGCAAACACCAAATAACACTTATTTAGTCTCAACACTTATCCCGAAAGTATAGGGAGAGTGTGATGATGATCATATCAATCTTGGAACTACTTCCAACACACATCGTCACTTTACTCTTAACTAGTTTCTGTTTATTCTGCAACTCCCGTTTTGAGTTACTAATCTTAGCAACTGAACCAGTATCAAATACCGAGGGGTTGCTATGAACACTAGTAAAATACACATCAATAATCTGTATATCAAATATATCTTTGTTCACTTTGCCATCCTTTCTTATCCATCAAATACTTGGGGTAGTTCCGCTTCCAGTGACCAATCCCTTTGCAGTAGAAGCACTTAGTCTCAGGCTTAGGACTAGACTTGGGTTTCTTCACTTGAGCAGCAACTTGCTTGCCGTTCTTCTTGAAGTTCCCCTTCTTCCTTTTGCCCTTTTCTTGAAACTAGTGGTTTTGTCTACCATCAACACTTGATGTTTTTCTTGATTTCTACCTTCGTTGATTTTAGCATCACGAAGAGCTTGGGAATCGTTTCCGTTATCCTTTGCATATTATAGTTCATCACGAAGTTCTACTAACTTGGTGATGGTGACTAGAGAATTCTGTCAATCACTATCTTATCTGGAAGATTAACTCCCACTTGATTCAAGCGATTGTAGTACCCAGACAACCTGAGCACATGCTCACTAGTTGAGCGATTCTCCTCCATCTTTTAGCTATAGAACTTGTTGGAGACTTTATATCTCTCAACTCGGGTATTTGCTTGAAATATTAACTTCAACTCCTGGAACATCTCATATGGTCCATGACGTTCAAAACATCTTTGAAGTCCCGATTCTAAGCCGTTATGCATGGTGCACTAAACTATCAAGTAGTCATCATATTGAGTTAGCCAAACGTTCATAACGTCTGCATCTGCTCCTGCAATAGGTCTGTCACCTAGCGGTGCATCAAGGACATAATTCTTCTGTGCAGCAATGACGATAAACCTCAAATCACGGATCCAATCCGCATCATTGCTACTAACATTTTTCAACATAGTTTTTCTCTAGGAACATATCAAAATAAACATAGGGAAGCAACAACGCGAGCTATTGATCTACAACATAGATATGCTAATACTACCAGGACTAAGTTCATGATAAATTTAAGTTCAATTAATCATATTACTTAAGAACTCCCACTTAGAAAGACATCCCTCTAATCTTCTAAGTGATCACGTGATCCAAATCAACTAAACCATGTCCGATCATCACGTGAGATGGAGTAGTTTCAATGGTGAACATCACTATGTTGATCATATCTACTATATGATTCACGCTCGACCATTCGGTCTCCGTGTTCCGAGGCCATATCTGTATATGCTTGGCTCGTCAAGTATAACCTGAGTATTCCGCGTGTGCAACTATTTTGCACCCGTTGTATTTGAACGTAGAGCCTATCACACCCGATCATCACGTGGTTTCTCAGCACGAAGAACTTTCACAACGGTGCATACTCAGGGAGAACACTTCTTGATAATTAGTGAGAGATCATCTTAAAATGCTACCGTCAAACTAAGCAAAATAAGATGTATAAAAGATAAACATCACATGCAATCAATATATGTGACATGATATGGCCATGATCATCTTGCGCCTTTGATCTCCATCTCCAAAGTACCGTCATGATCTCTATCGTCACCGGCACGACACCATGATCTCCATCATCTTGATCTATATCAATGTGTCGTCACGTGGTCGTCTCGCCAACTATTTCTCTTGCAACTATTGCTATCGCATAGCGATAAAGTAAAGCAATTATTTGGCACTTGCATCTTATGCAATAATGAGACAACCGTAAGGCTTCTGCCAGTTGCGATAACTTCAACAAAACATGATCATCTCATAAAACAACTTATATCTCATCACATCTTGACCATATCACATCACAACATGCCCTGCAAAAACAAGTTAGACGTCCTCTACTTTGTTGTTGCAAGTTTTACGTGGCTGCTACGGGCTTAAGCAAGAACCAATCTCACCTACGCATCAAAACCACAACGATAGTTTGTCAAATAGACTCCGTTTTAACCTTCGCAAGGACCGGGCGTAGCCATACTCGGTTCAACTAAAGTTGGAGAAACTGACACCCGCCAGCCACCTGTGTGCAAAGCACGTCGGTAGAACCAGTCTCACGTAAGCGTACGCGTAATGTCGGTCCGGGCCGCTTCATCCAACAATACCGCCGAACCAAAGTATGACATGCTGGTAGGCAGTATGACTTATATCGTCCACAACTCACTTGTGTTCTACTCGTGCATATAACATCAAACCATAAAAACCTAGGCTCGGATGCCACTGTTGGGGAACGTAATAATTTCATAAAATTTCCTATGCACACGCAAGATCATGGTGATGCATAGCAACGAGAGGGGAGAGTGTTGTCTACGTACCCTCGTAGACCGAAGTGGAAGCGTTGACGCAACGTAGAGGAAGTAGTCGTACGTCTTCCTGATCCGACCGATCCAAGCACCGTTACTCCGGCACCTCCGAGTTCTTAGCACACGTTCAGCTCGATGACGCTCCCCGGGCTCCGATCCAGCAAAGCTTCGGGGATGAGTTCCATCAGCACGACGGCATGGTGACGATGATGATGTTCTACCGACGCAGGGCTTCGCCTAAGCACTGCAACGATATGACCGAGGTGGAATATGGTGGAGGGGGGCATCGCACACGGCTAAGGAACGATCACGAAGATCAACTTGTGTGTCTATGGGGTGCCTCCTGCCCCCGTATATAAAGGAGTGGAGGAGGGGAGGGCCGGACCTCTCTATGGCGCGCCCTAGGGGAGTCCTACTCCCACCGGGAGTAGGATTCCCCCTTTCCTAGTCCAACTAGGAGTCCTTCCATGTATTAGGAGTAGGAGACAAGGAAGGGGAACAGGGAAGAGAAGGAAGGAGGGGGTGCCGCCCCTCCCCCTAGTCCAATTCGGACTAGCCAATGGGGGGCGCGCGGCCTGCCTCTCCCTCTCCCCTAAAGCCCAATAAGGCCCATATACTTCTTCCCCCGTATTCCCGTAACTCCGCGGTACTCCTGAAAATACCCGAATCACTCAGAACCTTTCCGATGTCCGAATATAGTCGACCAATATATCAATCTTTACGTCTCGACCATTTCGAGACTCCTCGTCATGTCCCCGATCTCATACGGGACTCCGAACTCCTTCGGTACATCAAAACTCATAAACTCATAATATAACTGTCATCAAAACCTTAAGCGTGCGGACCCTACGGTTCGAGAACAATGTAGACATGACCGAGACATGTCTCCGATCAATAACCAATAGCGGGACCTGGATGCCCATATTGGCTCCTACATATTCTACGAAGATCTTTATCGGCCAGACCGCATAACAACATACGTTGTTCCCTTTGTCATCGGTATGTTACTTGCCCGAGATTCGATCGTCGGTATCCAATACCTAGTTCAATCTCGTTAGCGGCAAGTCTCTTTACTCGTTCCGTAATACATCATCTCACAACTAACTCATTAGTTGCAATGCTTGCAAGGCTTAAGTGATGTGCATTACCGAGAGGGCCCGGAGATACCTCTCCGACATTCGGAGTGACAAATCCTAATCTCGAAATACGCCAACCCAACAAGTACCTTTGGAGACACCTGTAGAGCTCCTTTATAATCACCTAGTTACGTTGTGACGTTTGGTAGCACACTAAGTGTTCCTCCGGCAAATGGGAGTTGCATAATCTCATAGTCATAGGAACATGTATAAGTCATGAAGAAAGCAATAGCAACATACTAAACGATGGGTGCTAAGCTAACGAATGGGTCATGTCAATCAGATCATTCAACTAATGATGTGACCTCGTTAATCAAATAACAACTCTTTGTTCATGGTTAGGAAACATAACCATCTTTGATTAACGAGCTAGTCAAGTAGAGGCATACTAGTGGCACTCTGTTTGTCTATGTATTCACACATGTATTATGTTTCCGGTTAATACAATTCTAGCATGAATAATAAACATTTATCATGAAATAAGGAAATAAATAATAACTTTATTATTGCCTCTAGGGCATATTTCCTTCATTCCCTCCCTCCCTCCCCTCGGAACAGGCGGCGGAAGGATGAGGAAGAGTGGATGGCTCCGAGCAAATGCTGGAATCTGCTCTTGACATCCACATTAACCTCACCTATAGAAACACCATCAACTAGGCACTTCAGTGGGACATATACTTCTGAATATATATCATGACAATGTGACAGTTTAAAAAACCTATAGAGTCTGCATTTTGAACAGAAAATCAGGTGCCCTATCATCACTTACAAAAAGCATGTACCAGTCGACCTTACATGCCCAGCAAATTCTGTCAGGCACAAAGACTTCACTTAATGCTGTAAATACCACTACACATAGAAAATGTAACTTCCTCAATAGCTTCTCCATACTTACTATACAAATCAGACAGTCCAACCATGTAAAAAAGTTGTGCAGGTGTCACAGCAGCAGGGAGCTAGCCATCAGTTGCGCTTTCCGCTATCCAAGTTTGTTCTACCATCTAGTTTCAGGGGTAGGCTACTAAGAGTAAGACCTCTCATATCCACATCTTCATTTTGAAGAATTATGTACTCGCAACCTAGATAAGCTAATTGTAACAACTTACTCAGTTGTTTATTTGCATAATAATTGCTTGAGTTGTCTAAAAAAATCAGAAAGATGTAGACATTATCATTGATTTAACTTAATCTTACTTAATATATAAAGTTGTGGCTCCCATCCAGAGAAGGTTGTAGGCCCTGGTAATATGTTGGCTGAGCAGGTGCGGGAAGGGAAGGCAGGGGCACGGGAGGTTAAAGCAGGAGCACATGCCTTCTCCCATGAACTGGAGAGAGAGGCAGCAGAATGCTGTTCTCCTGTCTAGGTCTCAGACATAGATGAGAGGGCGGGGTTGGGCTGAGCTTTGCATCGTCTTCTTTATTTTATTTTATTTTATTTCATTTTGTGCTATAAGGCAAAGATTCTTTGTGCCTTTTTTCCATGTGTTTTCAAAGGGTCATAGACTTATACTAGGGTATGAGTGTGCAGCTATTTAATTTGCTAGTGGCTCTGAGTTACAATCACACCAAGTGTTGTGATCTAATTTGTTACCATACACTACAAGTGTCATAAAGTTATGAAGGAGTTGGGTTTCCATAAAATGCATTACACATTTAAAATCTTCAACAAGATTTCTGCACACTGTGCACTGTCAAGGACCCATGACTTCAAAATCAGAATACCTAAGAAGGGGGGAAATCCTTTCCATTATTGTTGTGAAGCATAAAGTGGAATTTTAGGGTGTACTAGAACTCTGTAGGTTCACTTTGAGAATGTAAGCACCTCTTATTGCTACTGATATCATTGGCTCATTGCTGCCTTTGTGCAATGCAGAACTGTTAAGAGTGATTTGAAGGATTCAAGATTCTGTGAAGCTCTTTTGACATTTAAAGCTCAGAACTGAAGGTACTTAATGAACTCAAAAGCATTGATGATAACTCTTGTTACCTAGAAACAGAGGTAGTTTACATATTGCATTGCTGGTGTTTGTTTATGTTCAGAGTTTAAGCACGTGTAGTGTAGTGTAGTGTAGTGAGCTTGTTCTAGTGTAAAATCAGACTAGTATGGCCCTGGCCACAATCTGTGAACTTAGCCTTCCGTGATTTTCAAAACAAGTTAACTGCATTCACATCTCTTGATGCTCAAAACCTGTCAATTTCTATCAGCTTTTGATCTATCAAGTTGATATTCAGTCAAGTCGATGTCAAACTTGACACATAAACAACAGCTTTAATAAACAGAGAGACTTGTGATCTTCTGAATGACCCATTGGCGACTTCATTATGCGGGGATAATGATTTTGCAGGTACCCCGAGAGGCCCTTGAGTTTGCCGGAATGTCGATTAACTTACGTTCCGGCAAATTCGGGTACTCCATATGTCCTATTTTCAGCAAAGGTCGTGCTGAAATTCCTGTGTGTGTGTGTGTGTAGTTGCTTGTTTTTACTGTAGTTGTGGCTGCTTTCTTCTTGTATCATAAAAATATCTCTTCTGCTGCTTATCAGAGATGGCGGGAAGCAGCCACCGCCGCTCTGCGACACCGCAGTACGAGTTGGATGCTTCCGAGTTCTTCACTATCATACTTGGGACTTCAGTATCATCCATGACGCAGGTATATAAAATGAGAGATCTCCCCTAGCTTCACCCATCTTATTATGATATCTGTTGTTTGCCTACATCACTCATTGTCCCAAACTGCAGAGGCTGCCTGACAGTTTTAAGAACATGCTGATGGGTGAAGATCCGCCAAATAATGTGAAGGTGTGACAGGCCGGCAGCGGGTTTCGCAGGCTGTGAGATGTGGAGTTGATGATCAAGGAGGGCCACATGTACTTGTCTCGTGGGTGGGAGAAGTTCTACCATGCCTACAACCTGCTGCTGGGGTACTTCCTTCTCTTCAGGTACGACGACGACGCCACCACGCTCATCGTGAAGGTGTTCAACACGACTATGTGTCGCATGCGCTACGCTAAAGATTATGATGCCGGTACGTTCTGCCTCTTCTTATTCCTCTACATTTGGCTTTGTCTCACATTGATTGTTAACGGTCATTGTTGCATTTGGACAGGTAATGGGAGCAGCAACAGCGACAATGGCTACAGCCAAAGCAGTAGCGACCATGGCGGTAGCGAAAGCAGCAGCGACCATGGCTGTAGCGAAAGCAGCAGCAATTCTGGCAGCAGCATAGACAACAAGAAGGATGATCCGGACTGGAGTGCGGTAGAAGAGGAGCAGAGTGGGGATGAGGAGCTGCAGGATGACCTAGCGCTGGTGGTGGCTGACCAAGGGCAAGAGATGGAGGTGGCTGAGGATGACCTAGCGATGGTTGTGCCTGAAGGTGGCCTCGCGATGGTGGTGGTGCCTGACAATGACCACGCACTGGTGGTGGCGCCGGCGATCCCATAGCTGGGCGACATGACCACGCCAATTCAGGTAGAAGACTACATCCCACTGCCTCCACCGCCTCCACCGCCTCGCCGATCTTGGCGCATCAGGCTGAGGAAGGAGAAGGAGAAGAACAATGCATGAGAACTGAACGGTGTTGGATGAACAATGTGAAACTTTTGTAATATGTAACGATGGAACTATGTGTTGGCTATGTATGTACATATGATGGAACTTGTGTGTTGGCTATCTATGTATATATGATGGAACTTGTGTGTTGGCTATGATTGTTATACGGATGCTTGTTGTATATCTCATAGGTGAAATAGTGACCTGAGATTAAGAAAAAAATTAAAAAAAATTGTTACTAATGGCGCATTACAGTGTGGTGCGCCATTAGTATAGCAAACACTAAACTAATGGCGCACTGCATGGTGCGCCATTAGTATACCAGATACTAATGACGCACCAGTGGTGCGCCATTAGTAAGATATACTAGTGGCGTGCTACTAATGGCGCACTGGTAATGCGCCATTAGTAGGCAAAACCAGTGCGCCATTAGTAGGCCTTTTCCTAGTAGTGCTCAGCCGGAGCCGATGTTGGGCCCGGAGATCAACGCACTCCAGCTAGGGTGAATAGGGAGTTGAAATTTTTGGTGATTCGGATCGTCACCGAGATGAAGGCAGAAGAGTGTGCCTAGATGTGCTCCTCGACAGTCCCACTCCCTCTCGAAATAGGCTTTCGCCCCACTTTATAGATAAAGCACCAACATGTCCATACAACGAGTCCCAAAGAAACGCAATAGAAGTCTCTTGGGGCATCATCACAACACTCCCAAATAAAAAGGAAACAAAGAAAAAAAAGGACCACCAAGTGGCCATGTCATCAGGGGTAGGCGGTGAAGATAGGCAACGAGCAGTGACATGTAGAGCATCCAACATTTGCCCCAGCCGTCCTTGATTCGGATGCCTAGCCAGCGGGTGCCAGTGCTGCAAGAACGCAAGAAATTTGAAGTCACATGGGATAGGCTAGGGGGCAGGGAAGGGCGTCCAAAACCCTCCTAGGGTCGGTCACGTGGGAGAAATCCCTTTAAACTTGGAGATAACATCTTATCTCTAGATTCAACCCTTTAAATTTAGAGATAAGACCTTATCTCTAGATTTAAACAACATGTACCTTGGGGAATGGTGCAACCAGCCCATGTGGACTGTAGCCCCACCCCTCGGTCCATGTGGGCCCTTCCCGGGTCATTGGGCCCCATGATGGAACCCCCGAAACCTTCTAGAACCTTCCCGATACAATACAAAAAACAAAACTTTTTACGGAACCCAAAATATGACTTCCCATACATAAATCTTCAACTCCGAACCATTCTAGAGCTCCTCTTGATATACCGAATCCCGTCCGGGACTCTGAGCAACCTTCAGAATTTCCACTATTAATATCTCATTACTACCATAGCACTATCGAACGTTAATCGTGCGACTCTACGGGTTTGGAACATGCAGACATGACCGAGACTCCTCTCTGGTCAATAACCAATAGCGGGACCTAGATGCCCATATTGGTTCCTACATATTCAACGAAGATCTTTATCGGTTGAACCATGATGTCGAGGATTCAATTAATCCCGTATGCAATTCCCTTTGCCCAACGATATGTTACTTGCCTGAGATTCGATCGTCGGTATCTCCATACCTAGTTCAATCTTGTTACCGGCAAGTCTCTTTACTCCTTATATAATACAAGATCCCATGACTAAACTCATTAGGAACGTGAAGCTTCTTATGATGTTGTATTACCGAGAGGGCCCAGAGATATCTCTCTGTCACACGAGTGATGTCTACTACGCAACTCTATTCTTGTAGACACGTGTTGGGCCTCCAAGCGCAGAGTTTTGTAGGACAGTAGCAATTTTCCCTCAAGTGGAAGACCTAAGGTTTATCAATCCGTGAGAGGTGTAGGATGAAGATGGTCTCTCTCAAACGAGCCTGCAACCAAATACAAGAAATCTCTTGTGTCCCCAACACACCCAATACAATGGCAAATTGTATAGGTACACTAGTTCGGGGAAGAGATGGTAATAAAAGTGTAGTATGGATGGTATAAATATATTTTTATAATCTGAATAAATAAAAACAACAAGGTAACAAAAAGTAAACGGACACAAAAACGGTATTGCAATGCTTGAAAATGAGGCCTAGGGTCCGTACTTTCACTAGTGCAACCTCTCAACAATGCTAATATAATTGGATCATATAACCACCCCTCAAAGTGTGATGAAGAATCACTCCAAAGTTCCTATCTAGCGGAGAACATAAGAATAAATTGTTTGTAGGGTACGAAACCACCTCAAAGCTATTCTTTCCGTTCGATCTATTCTAGAGTTCGTACTAAAATAACACCAAATAAAATTCATTTTCATAATACTCAATCCAACACAAAGAACATCAAAGAGTGCCCCAAGATTTCTACCAGAGAAACAAAGACAAGAACGTGCATCAACCCCTATGCATAGATTACCCCAATGTCACCTCGGGAATCCATGAGTTGAGTGCCAAAACATATATCAAGTGAATCAATACGATACCCCATTGTCACCATGAGTATTCCATTGCAAGACATATATCAAGTGTTCTCAAATCCATAAAAGTATTCAATCCGATAACAACGAAATCTGGAAGGAAAAAACTCAATTCATCACAACAAGATAGAGAGGGGAAAACACCATATGATCCAACTATATTAACAAGGCACACGATACATCAAGATCGTGACATCTCAAGAACACGGGAGAGAGATATTAAACACATAGATACTGGTACAAACCCTCAGCCCGGAGGGTGCACTAGTACGCGTCGGTGCTATACAAACGGTTTTTAACCCCTTTTCACGACGGCATTTGGAACCGTCGCCAAGTGAGTGTGGACGATAGGGGGGTCCTTCCCACACGACCTAGAAATCATCGGGGATAGGCCCTCCTGGGAAAAGAAATGAGCTCATGTGCGATCGGGCGAGGCATCGAAACCCAATCATTTCCGTAGGTATGTACATCCCACACGGTGAATCCCAGAAAAACATATCCGTAGGTATGTACATCCCACATGGTGAATCCCAGAAAAACATTTCCGTAGGTATGTATATCACAAACAGTCAATCCAAGGAATATGTTTCCGTTCTTATGTACACCCCACACAGTCAATCCAGGGAAAATGTTTCCTTAGGTATGTGATACGTCCATTTTGCATCATGCTTTTATATCGATGTTTATTGCATTATAGGCTATTATTACACATTATGTCACAATACTTATGCCTATTCTCTATTATTTTACAAGGTTTACTTAAGGAGGGAGAATGCCGGCAGCTGGAATTCTGGGTTGGAAAAGGAGCAAATATTAGAGACCTATTCTTCACAACTACAAAAGTCCTGAAACTCCACGGAAGTTATTTTTAGAATATATAAAAAATACTGAGCAGAAGAAATACGTCAGGGGGGCCACCACCTGCCCACGAGGGTGGGGGGCGCGCCCCCTGCCTCGTGGACCCCCTGTTGGCTCTCCGGTGGCCATCTTCTGCTATATGAAGCCTTTCGTCCGAAGAAAATCAGAAGCAACCTTTCGGGAGAGACTCCGCCGCCACAAGGCGGAACCAATCTAGGGCTCCGGCAGAGCTGTTCTGCCGGGGACACTTCCCTCCGGGAGGGGGAAATCACCGCCATCGTCATCACCAACGCTCTATCTTCGGGAGAGGGCAATCTCCATCAACATCTTCACCAGCACCATCTCCTCTCAAAACCCTAGTTCATCTCTTGTATTCAATTCTTGTCTCCAAGTCTGGGATTGGTACTAGTAGGTTGCTAGTAGTGTTGATTACTCCTTGTAGTTGATGCTAGTTGGTTTATTTGGTGGAAGATCATATGTTCAGATCCTTTATGCATATTATTACCCCTCTGATTATGAACATGAATATTCTTTGTGAGTAGTTACGTTTGTTCCTGAGGACATGTGAGAAGTCTTGCTATTATAAGTCATGTGAATTTGGTATTCGTTCGATATTTTGATGAGATGTATGTTGTCTATCCTCTAGTGGTGTTATGTGAACATTGACTACATAACACTTCACCATTATTTGGGCCTAGAGGAGGGCATTGGGAAGTAATAAGTAGATGATGGGTTGCTAGAGTGACAGAAGCTTAAACCCTAGTTTATGCGTTGGTTCGTAAGGGGCTGATTTGGATCCATATGTTTCATGCCATGGTTAGGTTTACCTTAATACTTTTGTTGTACTTACGGATGCTTGCAATAGAGGTTAATCATAAGTGGGATGCTTGTTCAAGTAAGAACAGCACCCAAGCACCGGTCCACCCACATATCAAATTATCAAAGTACCGAACGCGAATCATATGAACGTGATGAAAACTAGCTTGACGATATTCCCATGTGTCCTCGGGAGCGCTTTCCTCTATATAAGAGTTTATCCAGGCTTGTCCTTTGCTACAAAAATGATCGGGCCACCTTGCTGCACTTTATTTACTTTTGTTACTTATTGCTCGTTACCAATTATCTTATTACGAAACTATCTGTCACCACTTATTTCAGTACTTGTAGAGAATACCTTGCTGAAAACCGCTTATCATTTCCTTCTGCTCCTCGTTGGGTTCGACACTCTTACTTATCGAAAGGACTATGATAGATCCCCTATACTTGTGGGTCATCAAGACTCTTTTCTGGCGCTGTTGCCGGCGAGTGAAGCGCCTTTGGTAGGTGGAATTTGGTAAGGAAAAAATTATATAGTGTGCTGAAATTTACTGTCACTTGTTACTATGGAAAGTAATCCTCTGAGGGGGTTGTTCGGGGTATCTTCACCCCGACCAGTAGAACAAAGAGTTGCTCCTCAACCTACTGAACCTACTGAAAATGAAAATGTTACCTTTGAAGTTCCTTCGGGTATGTTAGAAAAACTGCTGGCTAATCCTTTTGCAGGAGATGGAACAAAGCATCCTGATGAGCACCTAATTTATGTGGATGAAGTTTGTGGATTATTTAAGCCTGCAGGTATACCCGATGATGTTGTTAAAAAGAAGGTCTTCCCTTTATCTTTTGAGGGAGATGCATTGACATGGTATAGGCTATATGATGATACGGGGTCATGGAACTACAAACGATTGAAATTGGAATTTCATCAGAAGTTTTATCCTATGCATCTTGTTCATCATGATCGCAATTATATATATAATTTTTGGACTCACGAAGGAGAAAGCATCGCTCAAGCTTGGGGGAGGCTTAAATCAGTGTTATATTCATGCCCCAATCATGAGCTCCCAAGAGAAATAATTCTTCAAAGTTTTTATTCTCGGCTTTCTGATAACAATTGCACCATGCTCGATACTTCTTGTGCTGGCTCTTTTACGATGAAGACTATTGAATTCAAATGGAATTTATTGGATAGAATTAAACGCAACTCTAAAGATTGGGATCTCGACGAAGGTAAGGAGTCAGGTATGATCTAAGTTTGATTGTGTTAAATCTTTTATGGATACCGATGTTTTTCGTAAATTTAGCACTAAATATGGACTTGACTCTGAGATAACAACTTCTTTCTGTGAATCTTTTGCTCCTTATGTTGATCTCCCCAAGGAGAAGTGGTTTAAATATCATCCCCCCATAGAAGTAAAAATAGCTGCACCTATTAAAGTTGAAGAAAAGGCTGTCACTTATATTGATCCTATTGTTCCTACTTCTTATGTTGAGAAACCACCTTTCCCTGTTAGAATAAAGGATCATGCTAAAGCTTCAACTGTGGTTTGTAAAAAGAAATATTAGAACTTATACACCCCCTGAGCAAGTTAAAGTTGAACCTAATATTGCTATTGTTAAAGATCTCTTGGCTGATAATATTGATGGGCATGTTATTTATTTCTGCGGTGAAACTGCTAGAATTGCCAAACCTTGTGCTAAAGATAAACATAGACCTGTGGTAGGCGTGCCTGTTATTTCTGTTAAAATAGGAGATCATTGTTATCATGGCTTATGTGATATGGGTGCTAGTGCTAGTGTTATACCTCATGACTTATACCAAGAAATTAAGCATGAGATTGCACCTGATGAGTTAGAAGATATTGATGTTACAATTAAACTCGCCAATAGAGATACTATATCAGCAATGGGAACTGTTAGAGATGTTGAAGTCTTGTGTGGGAAAACTAAATATCCTGTTGATTTTCTTGTTCTTGGTTCGCCACAAGATAGATTTTGTCCCATTATATTTGGTAGACCTTTCTTGAACACAGTCAATGCTAGGATAGACTACGAAAAGAATGTTGTTACTATTGGTTTGGGTGATATGTCTCACGAGTTTAATTTCTCTAAATTTAGTAGACAACACCATGAAAAGGAATTACCTAGTAAGGATGAAATTATTGGTCTTGCTTCTATTGTCGTACCTCCTAGTGATCATTTAGAACAATATTTGCTAGACCATGAAAATCATATGTTTATGAATGAAAGAAGGGAAATAGATGAAGTGTTCTTTAAACAGGAACCCATCCTGAAACACAATTTGCTTGTTGAAATCCTAGGGGATCCTCCTCCACCCAAGGGTGATCCCGTGTTTGAGATTATACCATTGCCTAATACTCTTAAATATGCTTATCTTGATGAGAAAAAGATATATCTTGTTATTCTTAGTGCTAACCGTTCAGAGCATGAAGAAGAGAGATTATTGAAAACTCTGAAAAAGCACCGTGCTGCTATTGGATATACTCTTGATGATCTTAAGGGCATTAGCCCCACTCTATGTCAACATAAAATAAATTTGGAGGAAGGTGCCAAACCAGTTTGTAATCATCAACGACGGCTGGATCCTAAGATGAAAGAAATGGTAAGAAAAGAAATACTAAAGCTCCTTGAGGCAGGTATAATTTATCCCGTTGATGATAGTCAGTGGGTAAGTCCTGTCCATTGTGTCCCTAAGAAGGGAGGTATTACTGTCGTTCCTAATGATAAAGATGAATTGATTCCGCAAAGAATTATTACAGGTTATAGGATGGTAATTGATTTCCGCAAATTAAATAAAGCTACTAAGAAAGATCATTACCCCTTACCTTTTATCGATCAAATGCTAGAAAGATTATCCAAACATACACATTTTTGCTTTCTAGATGGCTATTCTGGTTTCTTTCAAATACCTGTGTCAACCAATGATCAATCAAAGACTACTTTTACTTGCCCTTTTGGTACTTTTGCTTATAGACGTATGCCTTTTGGTTTATATAATGCACCTGCTACCTTTCAAAGATGCATGATGGCTATATTCTCTGACTTTTGTGAAAAGATTTGTGAGGTGTTCATGGACGATTTTTTCATCTATGGATCCTCTTTTGATGATTGCTTGAGCAACCTTGATCGAGTTTTGCAGAGATGTGAAGAAACTAACCTTGTCTTGAATTGGGAGAAGTGCCACTTTATGGTTAGTGAAGGTATTGTCTTGGGGCATAAAGTTTCTGAAAGAGGTATTGAAGTTGATAAAGCCAAGGTTGACGCTATTGAAAAGATGCCATGTCCCAAGGACATCAAAGGTATAAGAAGTTTCCTTGGTCACGCCGGTTTTTATAGGAGGTTCATTAAGGACTTCTCCAAAATTTCTCGGCCTCTGACTAATTTATTACAAAAATATATGCCATTTGTCTTTGATGATGATTGTGTAGAAGCATTTGAAATAATTAAGAAAGCATTAATCTCTGCACCTATTGTTCAACCACCTGATTGGAATTTACCCTTTGAAATTATGTGTGATGCTAGTGATTATGCTGTAGGTGTTGTTCTAGGGCAAAGAGTTGATAAGAAACTAAATGTTATTCAATATGCTAGTAAAACTCTAGACAATGCTCAAAGAAATTATGCTACTACTGAGAAAGAATTTTTAGCATTTGTATTTGCTTATGATAAGTTCAGACCTTATATTGTTGATTCTAAAGTCACTATTCACACAGATCATGCTGCTATTAAATATCTTATGGAAAAGAAAGATGCTAAACCTACACTTATTAGATGGGTTCTCTTGCTGCAAGAATTTGATTTGCATATCATTGATAGAAAGGGAGCTGAGAACCCCGTTGCAGACAACTTGTCTAGGTTAGAAAATGTTCTTGATGACCCACTACCTATTGATGATAGCTTTCCTGATGAGCAATTAAATGTCATAAATACTTCTCGTTCAACTCCATGGTATGCTGATTATGCTAATTATATTGTTGTTAAATTTATACCACCTAGTTTCACATACCAGCAAAAGAAAAAGTTTTTCTATGATTTGAGGCATTACTTTTGGGATGACCCTCATCTTTATAAAGGAGTAGATGGTGTTATTAGACGTTGTGTACCTAAGCATGAACAGGAACAGATCCTATGCAAGTGTCACTCTGAAGCTTATGGAGGACACCACGCTGGAGATAGAACTGCACATAAGGTATTGCAGTCCGGTTTTTATTGGCCTACTCTCTTCAAGGATGCCCGTAAGTTTGTCTTATCTTGTGACGAATGTCAAAGAATTGGTAATATTAGTAGACGTCAGGAAATGCCTATGAACTATTCACTTGTTATTGAACCTTTTGATGTTTGGGGCTTTGATTATATGGGACCTTTTCCTGCCTCTAATGGATATACACATATTTTAGTTGCTGTTGATTACATTACTAAGTGGGTAGAAGCTATTCCAACTAGTAGTGTTGATCATAACACCTCTATTAAGATGCTTAAAGAAGTCATTTTTCCAAGGTTTGGAGTCCCTAGATATTTAATGACTGATGGTGGTTCACATTTTATTCATGGTGCTTTCCGTAAAATGCTTGCTAAGTATGATGTTAATCATAAAATTTCATCTCCTTATCACCCACAGTCTAGTGGTCAAGTAGAATTGAGTAATAGAGAACTCAAATTAATTTTGCAAAAGACTGTAAATAGGTCTAGAAAGAATTGGTCTATGAAACTTGATGATGCATTATGGGCCTATAGAACTGCATATAAAAATCCTATGGGTATGTCTCCGTATAAAATGGTTTATGGAAAAGCATGTCACTTACCTCTCGAACTAGAACATAAGGCTTATTGGGCTATTAAAGAGCTCAATTATGATTTCAAACTTACCGGTGGGAAGAGGTTATTTGACATTAGCTCACTTGATGAATGGAGAACCCAAGCTTATGAAAATGCCAAGTTATTTAAAGAAAAAGTTAAAAGATGACATGATAAAAGGATACAAAAGCGTGAGTTTAATGTAGGTGATTATGTATTGCTATACAACTCTCATTTAAGATTTTTTGCAGGAAAACTTCTCTCTAAATGGGAAGGCCCCTACATTATCGAGGAGGTCTATCGTTCCGGTGCCATAAAAATCAACAACTTTGAAGGCACAAATCCGAAGGTGGTGAACAGGCAAAGAATTAAACATTATATCTCAGGTAATCCTATAAATGTTGAAACCAATGTTATTGAAACTGTAACCTAGGAGGAATACATAAGAGACACTTTCCAGAACGTTTCAGACTCCGAAAAGGAATAGGTATGTGGTACGGTAAGTAAACCGACTCCAAAACAGTTTTTAAGGCAATATTTCTCCGTTTTGGAATATTTAGAAGAATAGAAGAATAAGAAGCAGTCTGGGAAGGACACGAGGCCTCCACGAGGGTGGAGGGCGCGCCCCCCAACCTCATGGGCACCTTGTGTGCTATCCGGACTCCGTTTTCTTGCACGTTACATATTTTGGTCAGTAAAAATTCATTATATAATCTCCCGAATGTGTTGACTCCTGCATCACGCAAATATCCTCTGTTCTTGTTTCGAGCTGTTCTCTGTCAGGGTTGTCAAGGCCAGGCATCATGTCGTCCCCCTCCTCCAACAATGGTGAAAACGATGCTTGGCTAATGAAGATAGAGATGAAGAGGGAAGAACCCATGGAGATCAACAAGGATGAAGGGATCAAGAAGGCCACGGAGGATCAATGTAGCGACCCGACCTCAGACAGTCAAGTCTCTGTGCTTAAGTGTCATCCCTGGATCGGTATGCTGACACACACAGTACTCGAGGATTTATAACAGAGGTAAATCACATGTATAAAGTAACGTAAATACTATTACCTCAATCCAAAATAGCGGAAGTAACAAGGTTGTGGATTCCCATCAACACCAACGGCAAAGTTGAGAGTAGAAATCGTAACCCTAACGTATCACTTGCTCGTCCTAAGAAGAATCCTGCAACATGAGACGTTGCAGCCACAAAGCGTCAGTACATTGAATGTACAGGCAAATTCACACTGTAGAGCAATGATGAATAATGGCTATCACTACATGCATATTTGGCTGGTGGAAAAGCTCTATGGTTATATGGTTTTTGCGAAAAGCCAATTTTTCCCTACTACAAAGGAATAAATTTTATTTAACTATCATGGTGGTTGTTAAACATTGAGAATGGTTGACACATTCTCAATCCCAATTAAGCATCATCATTAAAACCCAACAAAATTAATTAGAGTAACGTGATGAGATCAACATGATAATCCAAGAACTAGATACTCAAGATTGTCCATAACAGGGGACACGGCTAACCATGATTAGTTTGGACACTCTGCAGAGGTTTGCGCACTTTTCCCCACAAGACTCGATCTCCTCCATTGGATTTCTCGCACTAAATGGTGTTTGAGAAACGGATGACCGAGACATAGTCTTTCAGAAGCGCTAGCACCTTACAATCGGGTAGACCGTACCAACCTACATCCCCTACATCTGCTAGTCTACCACTGTAAGAGTTCACACGACTTAGTCAACTATGCTAGAGCCCATAGTAGCTTGTGGCTGCACACAGAAGTTTCTAGTATGAATAATCTCATGATCCCTTTGAGCCTGGGTGGCGGTCGATAAAAAAAAGGCAATCCTGGTCTACCCAGGTGCCTAGACAGGCAATCCTGGATTACCCAGGTGCCTCAATCCACCCAGATGTGTGTTTAAGTTGCCACCTTAAGTAAACCGTTAATTAACAATCTCACATTTGTCATGGATACTCTCAAAACCCAATCCACGTCTAAGAGCATAGCATGGCAATATAAGCACAACGTAATAGTAACTCCCAAGGGTTAAATGCAGGGCAATAGGTTCCTACCTCATCAACTACTTCCCAATACCCACATGTTATCAATCCTACTCATGCAATGTTTGAGGGTTGAAACTAATGCATAAAACTGGGTATGAAAGGGATATGATCAAAGTGTGAACTTGCCTGCAATGTTGATGAAGATGATTCGCACTCATAACTCTTGATAGCTCTACTCGTCTCACTCCGGTCAATCTATCATAAGCAAGCAATAGTAACCACACATAAGCACTCACTCAAAAGATCCGAAAGATCAAAGAAGACGATTCGGAAAACATCAAAACCAACCAAATAACTCTTGCAACATAAAAAAATTTCTAACAGTACCAAAATTATGTGAATTTGGCCTTACCAGAAAGTTTAGGTCAAGAGCTTCGATTTGCAAAAAGAATCAACTCAAACGGAGCTACGAAACTCAAGTTATGATCGAACGAAGTTTGAATTCAAATATGATCTAATTAAAATTTTAAAATTTCGAAAAACATGTTTAAGTTGTTTTACTGGATAGTGAAGATCATAACGAAGAAGTGGGCGTTGGTTTCGTTGGATTTGGACTAACGAGTAAAAGGTAGTGATTGATTGAAGAACAAGGACTAATCTATAAAGAAATTATCACAGATAGGTCCCTGGATGGAATCAAAACAGAAAAAGAAAAGTACTAAACAGCGAACGTTTGCTGCCGAACGCTAATCGAACGAACTCATTCACTACAGAACCCTAACTAACGAATCGTTCACTAATTAACCAGATCAGGAAAAACTGGCTTAAAAAAATATAAAACCGAAGTTAATAAAATAAAACAGGGTGGTTTTATCGGTTTTACCGGCTCGGGGCTGTTTTCCGATGAAAACCCAAAGGCGGGCGGATCCGGCCGGTGGCGAACTCCGGCGCGGCGTCGGGGCGGCGGCGCCGTCCGGCGTTGCGGGGCGAGAGGCGGGGGGGGGGGGGGGGGGGGCGCAGCGGTTCCGGCGAGGCGATGCTGGGTGCGGCGGCGGCACTGCGAGGCGGCGGAGCTAGCAGCGACGGCGGCAGCGACGAGATGCAACAGGCTCCGGCGAGGCGAGATGCGGGAGAGGCGGCGCGGCGCGACAGAGAGAGAGGCGGGTGGCGACGGTGCAAGCTTAAATAAACGGGGGCGAGGGGTTGCGTGGAGAAGGGGCAGGAGGAGGCTGGGCGGTGCACGACGTCCATGGCGGCGCGGCGGCGTGCCTGAGCGGGTCTCCCGCTCGGGAAGGAGAGGGGCGGCGCTGCTGGGCTGGGCCTTGGCCTGGCAGGAACTGGGCCGGCCCAGTCGGCGAAGGAAAAAGATTTTTTAAAACAATTCTCTAGCAAAACAAAAATAACAAAACCACAATAAATAAAAATATTATATAGGCATATAGTATATCAAAATTTTCAGAAAAAGATTTTCTACAACATGGACATTTTCCTAGCATTAAATAAAATCCACGCAAATTCAAATAAAACAAAGAGTGCCACTGGTCTAATTAAATCCAATAAAAATCATTTTAAAAATACCAAAATTAATTCAAATTTATTTCTCTCCAATTTTCTGTTGTAGGGAATCATGTTACCCTAATTTCCATATATTTTATTTTTGGAGAAAAATAATTTGAATAAAACTCAAATAACTCCAAATTTAAAATAAATTCAAAGAACTTTGAATTTAATTCTTTGAAACTCCCAACTCATATTTCATATAATTTGAAGAAGTCATTTCATCTTCTCTCATGAAAATCATTAAGCTGCATGAAGTTTCTGAATTAAAAATATTTCCAAATGAAATTCAAATCTTTTCAAAACCCTTTTCATCTATTTAAATGGAAGAAGTCATGTCATCTTCTCTCGAGGGTTTTGTATTTGAAAAGAATTTGAATTCACGGAGATAAAAATGCAAAAGGTGAAAGTTTGGGAAAGTCCTTTTATTCCCTCTCATTTAACTTTCTAACATTTTCGAATTTCACTCAATCAATCACCCAACAATCAAACAATCAACCAAATCTATCTATTTATTATAACATTCCAAAATTTAGAATTTTGGGATGTTACAAACCTACCACCCTTAAAATGGATCTCGTCCTCAAGATTCGGAGAGGCTAGAAAGAAATAGGTTAGGTTTAGGGTCTTCTCAAAATCCATCGATCATCATAGGGGGTCTGGGATGCTACCACCCTTAGAAACATGGTAATGGTTCCATATAAACTCATATACTCCATCCTTATTGCTGACAGTGTCGGTCTTCTCAAATCCTCAGGAAAATTCCTTCTCTGGCTCTTCCGGGAACGGCATAACCTTTATCGCAATTCTTTTGTCCTTTTTCTTGGTAAGGTTGTTCCGAGACTGGGTCTTCTTAGCTGACGGGTCTGGCGCCAATACTAAACAACTATCGATATCTCATGGTGGTCAACAATTTATGGTTTCACCTACAGGAAATGGGTCTGGGTTGATCCTCACCGTATAACCTACGGTTGGCAAAAGCTGCCTTGTACAAGGGAAAATTTCTATACCATTCTAAGGTTCAAACAAGGTTTAGATCGTCGTCACTCTACTATAGGTAAGTCACTCAGATTTACCATCCCATATAGCAAGGCGAATAATAAGAGTAAGTCGGTATGGTGATCAATCCATCCCGCACCCAAATCATTACCTTGTATACGGTTTAGCGAATCTCGCATTCTAACACTCGGTCATCCTCACAAGCATTGCAGAATTTCTCCTATCAACGAACCAGGCTCGGATAAATCCAGTGGTTCTGCAAGCCAAACAAACATCTATCGTTTCTTCACAACTCTCAGGTTTGCAGTAATCCTATAAGATCGTCTATCGATAAAATCGTAACTTTTTCTAGGGTTTTTCCTTCAGCAAGAGTGTGTTTGCTTCTTGGCAGGTCCTGGGGCATGTGGGTTATGGCCCATCTCATCACTTGTAGTCCTTGAACTTATCATCGGGCAACTGATCATTATTCCAACTTCCAACTTCCTAGTATTCTTAAACCATCCAATTGTACTGTCTCCCTTCCTTCTATTTGCACCAACTAAAACGTGATTTACTCAAACTCATCATGAAGTTACAATTGCTCCCTATTTTCAACATCATACCTCCTTTATCCAATATTATTTCATCTCTTCATACTCTTGGGGATATCCCACATACCGGTATAGAAAAAAACTTATACTTATGAAGTCCATACTCCACTTCGTGGAACATCATTATCCTTTCCAGGGTCAAGCGTCCTTACAGGGGAATATTGGCCATCTCTGCATGGCACTTCTTCAACTGGGAAACATGAAACACATCATGAACTCCTGACAGTCCTTCGGGTGACTCCAACTTGTTGGCCACTTCTCCCGTACGCTCCAAAACTCGGTATGGTCCTATAAATCTCGGGGCTGACTTTCCCTTAACTCCAAATCGTTTAACTCCTCACAGAGGGGACACACGAAGACATGCTCCGTCTCCAATTTCATAGACTACCTCCTTGCGTTTTTGAGTCTGCATAACTCTTCTGCCTGGACTGAGCTACCTTCAGTCTATCTCGAAGCAACTTAACATTCTCTTCCGACTCCTTGATCACATTTGGTCCAAACAACTGACAGTCTCCAACTTCATCCCACATCAACGGTGTCTGGCTCCTTCTCCCATACAAAGCTTCAAAAGGGGCCATCTTCAAACTGGCTTGGTAACTGTTGTTGTATGAGAACTCCGCGTAAGGTAGATTATCATCCCTACTAGATCCATAATCTAGCGTACAAGCTCTCAACATGTCCTCCAGAATCTGATTGACTCTCTCGGTATATCCATCTGTGTGCGGATGAAAGGCTGTACTGAACTCTAGCCTAGTACCCAAAGTCTGGTGCAGCTGATTCCAAAACTTTGAGGTAAATTGTGTTCCTCTATCTGATACGATGGTCCTCGGAACTCCATGCAGACATACGATCCTGGTCAATTATATCTTGGCCAACTTCGCACTTGTATAGGTGGTTTTCACTGGGATAAAGTGAGCCACTTTGGTCAAGCGAATCAACTACTACCTAGATAGAATCATATCCCGATCGGGTTCTGGGAAATCCGGTAATGAAATCCATGCCAAGCTTATCCCACTTCCATTCGGGTATCGGCATAGGCTGTAGTAATCCGGCTGGCTTCTGATGCTCTGCCTTTACTCTCTGGCATACATCACCTACGACTACATACTCCGCAATATCCTTCTTCATACCAGTCCACCAGAGACGCTCCTTCAAATCCAAATACATCTTGGTGTTTCCAGGGCAAATCGAGTATGGTGAGTTATGAGCCTCCTGAAGTATTAACTTCCTGATCTTTGCATTATTGGGCACGTATACATGGTCCTCGAACCATAAGGTGTCGTGCTCATCCTTACGAAAACTTTTGGCCTTTCCTTTGCTCATCCTCTCTTTTACCTCAGCAATCTCTTTGTCATCCTTCTGAGCTTCACGGATCTTTCCCAACAATGTAGAGTGAACTTCCATTGCTGCAACAAAACCTTTGGGAACAATCTCCAACCGAAGTTCCCTGGGATCCTCGGCTAACTCCTTTGATAATCCTCCGATTATGAGGGTATTCGTCCTTGTTTTCTTTATGGTTGTGTCCTATTTCTACACAAAATTTGTATGCACAAGGTTTCTTCATATCCTTTCCATAAGGCTTCAACTTCTGGGACACAAGACGAGATCTTTGCAGAATCAACTTAAATTCTTCCCAAGTGGTTACTCCTTGCCATCCAATGATGGTTTGGTACATCCTCCACCAAGTAGCAGCACCTCCTTCAAAACACTGAAGATCATGCTGGGTCATATCCTTTCCGGCTAGAGGGTTATTCTCCATATGATCCTCCATGTTCTGAATCCATCGGTCTGTCTCCAATTGACTCATCTGTCTAGAAATACAAGCTCATCTCCATTCATGCTCTATTGGGTCCATGGGTTTTGGGGTGAGATAAGAGAGATAGAGAGGGATACACACAATACAAACAAATGTTTTGAAATGACAGATTTTATTTGTGGCTGTCGGGAAAAACATCAAACAAATGACAGCTCACAAACGTTGCATCTAATGTAGGTAGATAACATGGGTTGGGTATTCTAAAGGTTAATAAATCTTCAAAGTTATCAAACTCTTCAAGTCTTGTTCATGCCTCCAATGGCTTCTTCCCATCGTGCTTGTCCTTCTCAAGTTCTTTTGTCAGATCATCTATGTTGACGCGAAGTCTCTCATGGTGTCCTTTAATATTCTGAAGTTGCGTTCCAAACTTCTGGGTTTCAACATCCTTGGTATGAACCATGGTCCTACTGTCCTTCAGTTGCTGACAAAAACTTTGATGTCTCAAGGTTTTGCTCCTCTAGCTTGGCTACTCTCAGCTTCTGAGTCCTGAGTTCTTCATGAAATGCTTCCTTATCAAATACTGCTTCCTGCAGGTCCATCTTAACTTCTTGATGTAACACTCCAGATCCTGGCGATACACCAGCTAAGGTTAAAACTTCATCTTGCTGATAGATGCTCCATCAGCCTTCTACCATCCAATCTTTCCATGCATATGCATGCTTAACTCAACACAGTGACAATAGCATAAGCGGGCGATGACATCACGGATAACCGTGTTTCTGTTCTTGTCATTTCCATGAGCTATCAGTCCATAGTTGATATTTTCTTGACAAAACTTTGAGTTCTAATGCTCCATGTTACGGTCTTTCTCCAATACACCTTGATCTCGATATTGGCAGCTTCAATAAGCTGCCAAATTCCATAAGGGTAGCCTTCCTAGGTCATACTAAATCTGGAAATTCTTCAAAGCCTTCAAATATCCTAGTCTTCGGAGTCTTCAACCACTGTAGTTTCCATTATTATAAAGCATGGTAAAATCATCTTCCTTCCGAACGGTCTCAGTTGTCCGATATCTTGTCCTTCTTGAAGTGGTCTCATCAGTCGAATCTTCGCGTGGTCAAAAGGGGAAAGGGATATGGTCTCACTAAAAGGGAATATTTGAATAAGCTCAGAAGAGAAGAGAGGTAAAAGATCTTTTTGAAAAGAAAGTTATAGAGAAAATCCTTCCTATGGGCTTGCCAGTTCCTAGGGTCACGTCCTCCAGCCAACATGTGCTCTGATACCATCTTGTAGCGACCCGACCTCAGACGGTCAAGTCTTTGTGCTTAAGTGTCATCCCTGAATCGGTATGCTGACACACACAGTACTCGAGGATTTATAACAGAGGTAAATCACATATATAAACTAACGTAAATGCTATTACCTCAATCAAAAATAGCGGAAGTAACAAGGTTGTGGATTCCCATCAACACCAACGACAAAGTTGAGTGTAGAAATCGTAACCCTAACGTATCACTTACTCGTCGTAAGAAAAATCCTGCAACATGAGACGTTGCAGCCACAAAGGGTCAGTACATTGAATGTACTGGCAAATTCACACTGTAGAGCAATGATGAATAATGGCTATCACTACATGCATATTTGGCTGGTGGAAAAGCTCTATGGTTATATGGTTTTTGCGAAAAGCCAATTTTTCCCTACTACAAAGGAATAAATTTTATTTAACTATCATGGTGGTTGTTAAACATTGAGAATGGTTGACATCATTCTCAATCCCAATTAAGCATCATCATTAAAACCCAACAAAATTAATTAGAGTAACGTGATGAGATCAACATGATAATCCAAGAACTAGATACTCAAGATTGTCCATAACCGGGGACACGGCTAACCATGATTAGTTTGTACACTCTGCAGAGGTTTGCGCACTTTTCCCCACAAGACTCGATCTCCTCTGTTGGATTTCTTGCACTACATGGTGTTTGAGAAACGGATGACCGAGACATAGTCTTTCAGAAGCGCTAGCACCTTACGATCCGGTAGACCGTACCAACCCACATCCCCTACATCTGCTACTCTACCACTGTAAGAGTTCGCACGACTTAGTCAACTATGCTAGAGCCCATAGTAGCTTGTGGCTGCACACGGAAGTTTCTAGTATGAATAATCTCATGATCCCTTTGAGCCTGTGTGGCGGTCCATAAAAAAACAGGCAATCCTGGTCTACCCAGGTGCCTAGACAGGAAATCCTGGAATACCCAGGTGCCTTAATCCACCCAGATGTGTGTTTAAGTTGCCACCTTAAGTAAACCGTTAACTAACAATCTCACATCTGTCGAGGATACTCTCAAAACCCAATCCACGTCTACGAGCATAGCATGGCAATATAAGCATAGCGTAATAGTAACTCCCAAGGGTTGAATGCAGGGCAATAGGTTCCTACCTCATCAAATACTTCCCAATACCCACATGTTATCAATCCTAGTCATGCAATGTTTGAGGGTTGAAACTAATGCATAAAACTGGGTATGAAAGGGATATGATCAAAGTGTGAACTTGACTGCAATGTTGATGAAGATGATTCGCACTCATAACTCTTGATAGCTCTAGTCGTCTCACTCCGGTCAATCTATCGTAAGCAAGCAATAGTAACCACACATAAGCACTCACTCAAAAGATCCGAAAGATTGAAGAAGACGATTCGGAAAACATCAAAACCAAGCAAATAACTCTTACAACATAAAACAATTTCTAACAGTACCATAATTATGTGAATTAGGCCTTATCAGAAAGTTTAGGTCAAGAGCTTCGATTTGCAAAAAGAATCAACTCAAACGGAGCTACGAAACTCAAGTTATGATCGAACGAAGTTTGATTTCAAATCTGATCTAATTCAAATTTTAAAATTTCAAAAAACATGTTTAAGTTGTTTTACTGGACAGTGGAGATCATAACGAAGAAGTGGGCGTTGGTTTCGTTGGATTTGGACTAACGAGTAAAAGGTAGTTATTAATTGAAGAACAAGGACTAATCTGTAAAGAAATTATCATAGATAGGTCCCTGGATGGAATCAAAACAGAAAAAGAAAAGTACTAAACAGCGAACGTTCGCTGCCGAACGCTAATCGAACGAACTCGTTCGCTACAAAACCCTAACTAACGAATCGTTCACTAATTAACCAGATCAGGAAAAAACTGGCTTAAAAATATTAAACCGAAGTTAATAAAATAAAACCGGGTGGTTTTATCGGTTTTACCGGCTCGGGGCGGTTTTCCGACGAAAACCCAAAGGCTGGCGGATCCGGCCGGAGGCGAACTACGGCGTGGCGTCGGGGCGGCGGCGGCGGCGTCCGGCGTTGCGGGGCGAGAGGCGGCAGGGCGGCGCAGCGGTTCCGGCGAGGCGATGCGGGGTGCGGCGGCGGCACTGTGAGGCAGCGGAGCTAGCAGCGGCGGCGGCAGCGGCGAGATGCAGCGGGCTTCGGTGAGGCGAGATGCGGGAGAGGCGGTGCGGCGCGGCAGAGAAAGAGGCGGGCGGCGGCGACGCAGGCTTAAATAAAGGGGGGCGAGGGGTTGCGTGGAGAAGGGGCAGGAGGAGGCGGGGCGGCGCACGACGTCCATGGCGGCGCGGCGGCGTGCCTGAGCGGGTCTCCCGCTCGGGAAGGAGAGGGGCGGCGCTGCTGGGCTGGGCCTTGGCCTGGCAGGAGCTGGGCCGGCCCAGTCGGCGTAGGAAAAAGTTTTTTTTAACAATTCTCTAGCAAAACAAAAATAACAAAACCACAATAAATAAAAATATTATATAGGCATATAGTATATCAAAATTTTCAGAAAAAGATTTTCTACAACATGGATATTTTCCTTGCATTAAATAAAATACACGCAAATTCAAATAAAACAAGGAGTGCTACTGGTCTAATAAAATCCAATAAAAATCATTTTAAAAATACCAAAATTAATTCAAATTTATTTCTCTCCAATTTTCTGTTGTAGGGAATCATGTTACCCTAATTTCTATATATTTTATTTTTGGAGAAAAATAATTTGAATAAAACTCAAATAACTCCAAATTGAAAATAAATTCAAAGAACTTTGAATTTAATTCTTTGAAATTCCCAACTCATATTTCATATAATTTGAAGAATTCATTTCATCTTCTCTCATGAAAATCATTGAGCTGCATGAAGTTTCTGAATTAAAAATATTTCCAAATGAAATTCAAATCTTTTCAAAACCATTTTCATCTATTTCAATGGAAGAAGTCATGTCATCTTCTCTCGAGGGTTTTGTATTTGCGAAGAATTTGAATTCACGGAGATAAAAATGCAAAAGGTGAAAGTTTGGGAAAGTCCTTTTATTCCCACTCATTTAACTTTCAAAGATTTTCGAATTTCACTCAATCAATCACCCAACAATCAAACAATCAACCAAATCTATCTATTTATTATAACATTCCAAAATTTAGATTTTTGGGATGTTACAATCAAGCTCCGGCAGCAGAAGACATCCTTCAACTTGATCACAATCTTCTTACCCCAATTGAGATCAAAGCTTTCAAGATGATTGAGTTAGCTCGTATACAAAACAAGTATCTCACTCGTGAAAATATTTTGTTGAAGGAGCATATCATTGCACTCAAGGGCATTATCTCGCAAGTTGGAGGACCTCCTATGCTCGACGTGCGACTATCCATCATCACCACCACCTTCCTCACCAACAAAGGAGATATAATCACATGGGTATGGGCACTCCCCTTGGCAACTGCCAAGCTTGGGGGAGGTGCCCCGGTATCGTATCACAACCATACTCCCATCTTTACCGTTTTTCTTAGTTCGATCCTATTAGTAGTATCTTGATCTAGTAGAATAAAGTTTATGGCATGATTTAGTTTTGAGTTTTGCTTTATGATCTCTCTTTGTAATCGAGTCCGTGAGCTATATATAATAAAGATTAGTGTTGAGTCAAGGGCTTGATTATCTTGCTACGATCTTGAGTGAACAAAAGAAAAAAGAATAAAAAGAAACAAAGAGATCATATTGATCTTATTGAGAGTAATGACTTCACATAAAAAGAGTATGATGATTAAAAATTGTTGAAAGTTGACAAGCATAGCTTTGGTCATCATTGCAGTTAATAGGAAGTAATAAAGAACGAGAGGTCTCATATATAAATATACTATTGTGGACATCTTCCATGATTGGGAGCACTCATTAAAATATGATATGCTAAAAGAGTTGATGTTGGACAAGGAAGACAACGTAATGGGTCATGTTTTCTTATATCTGAGATAAAGTATATTGTCATGGATCATCCAATATGTTGAGCTTGCCTTTCCCCCTCATGCTAGCCAAATTCTCAGCACCAAGTAGAGATACTACTTGTGCTTCCAAAACCCTTAAACCAGTTTTGCCATGAGAGTCCACCATATCTACCTATGGATTCAGTAAGATCCTTCAAGTAAGTTGTCATCGGTGCAAGCAATAAAAATTGCTCTTTAAACATGTATGATTGATTGGTGTGAATGAAATAAGCTATATACGATCTTGTGACGTGGGAGAAATAAAAGCGACCGACTGCATAATAAAGGTTCATATCATAAGGGGCAATATAAAGTGACGTTCTTTCGCATTAAGATTTTGTGCATCCAACCCCGAAAGTGCATGGCAACCTCTACTTCCCTCTGTGAAGGGCCTATCTGTTACAATTATCTTCTACCTTATGCAAGAGTCATGGTGATCTTCACCTTTCCTTTTTACATTTTATCCTTTGGCAAGCACAGTGCGTTGGACAGATCCTGATAGATATATCTAATTGGATATAGGGGAGCATGAGTTATTATTGTTGACATTACCCTTGAGGTAAAAGGTTGGGAGGCGAAACTATAAGCCCCTATCTTTCTCTGTGTCTGATTAAAACTCCATAACCACAAGTATTGCGCGAGTGTTAGCAATTATGAAAGACTAAATGATAGTTGAGTATGTGGACTTGCTAGAGAGCTCTGACATAGACTCTTTCTGATGTTATGATAAATTGCAATTGCTTCAATGACTGAGATTATAGTTTGTTAGTTCTCAATAAAGTTTGTGATTCATACTTATGCGTTGTGAATAGATCATCACTTGAGCATAAGAAATCATATGACAATATCCATATATGTTGCTGTTATGAAAAAATCATGATGCCCTCATGTCCGTATTTTATTTTATCGACACCTCTGCCTCTAAACATGTGGACATATTTATCGTTATCGGCTTCCGCTTGAGGACAAGCGAGGTCTAAGCTTGGGGGAGTTGATACGTTCATTTTGCATCATGCTTTTATATCGATGTTTATTGCATTATGGGCTGTTATTACACATTATGTCACAATACTTATGCCTATTCTCTCTTATTTTACAAGGTTTACACAAGGAGGGAGAATGCCGGCAGCTGGAATTCTGGGCTGGAAAAGAAGCCAATATTAGAGACCTATTCTGCACAACTCCAAAAGTCCTGAAACTCCACTGAAGTTATTTTCAGAATATATAAAAAATACTGAGCAGAAGAAATACGTCAGGGGGCCACCACCTGCCCACGAGGGTGGGGGGCACGCCCCCTGCCTCGTGGGCCCCCTGTTAGCTCTCCGGTGGCCATCTTATGCTATATGAAGCCTTTCGTCTGAAGAAAAATCAGAAGCAACCTTTCGGGACGAGACTCTACCGCCACGAGGCGGAACCTTGGCGAAACCAATCTAGGGCTCCGGCAGAGCTGTTCTGCCGGGGACACTTTCCTCCGGGAGGGGGAAATCATCGCCATCGTCATCACCAACGCTCCTCTCTTCGGGAGAGGGCAATCTCCATCAACATCTTCACCAGCACCATCTCTTCTCAAAACCCTAGTTCATCTCTTGTATCCAATTCTTGTCTCCAAGTCTGGGATTGGTACTAGTAGGTTGCTAGTAGTGTTGATTACTCCTTGTAGTTTATGCTAGTTGGTTTATTTGGTGGAAGATCATATGTTTAGATACTTTATGCATATTATTACCCCCCCTGATTATGAACATGAATATGCTTTGTGAGTAGTTACGTTTGTTCCTGAGGACATGGGAGAAGTCTTGCTATTAGTAGTCATGTGAATTTGGTATTCGTTCGATATTTTGATGAGATGTATGTTGTCTATCCTCTAGTGGTGTTATGTGAACGTCGACTACATAACACTTCACCATTATTTGGGCCTAGAGGAGGGCATTGGGAACTAATAAGTAGATGATGGGTTGCTAGAGTGACAGAAGCTTAAACCCTAGTTTATGCGTTGCTTCGTAAGGGGCTGATTTGGATCCATATGTTTCATGCTATGGTTAGGTTTACCTTAATACTTTTGTTGTAGTTGCGGATGCTTGCAATAGAGGTTAATCATAAGTGGGATGCTTGTTCAAGTAAGAACAGCACCCAAGCACCGGTCCACCCTGAAAGTGCTTGTTATCGACTAGAGGGGGGGGGGTGAATAGGCGATTTTTGTGAAAGTCTTCAAAACATGGGAGTTTCGAAGACAAACAGTAGAAATGAACCTATTGATATGCAGCGGAAGATAAACTACACAAAGCTAGCCATAGTCAAGTATGCAATAATGTGAGAATAAGAAGACTAATAGCAGCTAGGTAGTAAGGATCAGGATGGAAGGTGGTATGAAGCCAAACAGCAATAGTAGTCAAGCAATGAAGTCAAACAGGTATGACAAGCAGGCAATGACTTCACGAAGACAAACTATAAGTAAAGGGAGGAGAGAATAGAACCAGTCACTTGTCGAAGACACATGATTTGTTTGACCAGTTCCAGTTGCTGTGACAACTGTACATCTGGTTAGGGAGGCTGAGATTCAACTCAGAAGACCGCGTCTTCACCTTATTCCCCTTGAGCTGAGGACACACAGTCCTCGCCCAATCACTCTGGTAAGTCTTCAAGGTAGACTTCCGAACCTTCACAGACTTCGTTCACCGGCAATCCACAATGACTCTTGGATGCTCAGAACGCGACGCCTAACCGGCTGGAGGATTCACAGTCCTCAAGTGTAATAAGTCTTCAGGTCACACAGACAGAAAGACTTCAGTGATGCCTAACACTCTTTGGCTCTGGGTGTTTGGGCTGTGTCCTCGCAAGGATTTCTCTCACTCAAAGGCTTCGAGGTGGGTTGCTCTCAAACGACAAAAGCCGTGTACTAACTCTGAGCAGCCACCAATTTATGGTGTAGGGGGTGGGCTATTTATAGCCACTGGGCAACCCGACCTGATATGTCCGAAATGACCCTAGGTCACTAAGGAACTGACACGTGTTCCAACGGTCAGATTTCAAACACACACACGACAACTTTACTTGGGTTACAAGCAAAGCTAACTTATCCAGCTCTGGATAAGATTTGCTCTCATTGTCTTCGCTCGAAGACATAGGATTTGGGTTGAGCATCACTTCAGTCACTCTGACTATGTTCACTTGGACCCCACTTAACAGTACGGTGGTTCCTATGACTCAACAAAGAAGAAAAGGAAACTATGAAACAACTAAGTCTTCGCGCTCCATAGTCTTCACTGAATGTCTTCTCATGTCATAGTCTTCAATATGAATATCTTCATATACCACCATTGTCGTCAATGTCTTCATACATTTTTAGGGGTCATCTCCGGTAGGTAAACCGAATCAATGAGGGACACTACCTGTGTTATCCTGCAATTCTCACAAACACATTAGTCCCTCAACCAAATTTGTCGTCAATACTCCAAAACCAAATAGGGATGGCACTAGATGCACTTACAATCTCCCCCTTTTTGGTGATTGATGACAAACTGGTTGAAGTTTTCAACGGGGATAAAGTATGTGAAATTGTAAAGGATGGAGGATTGTCTTCATAAGTTACAGAGGCTCCCCCTAAAGATGTGCATATAAGTAATTTGCTTTTTGGAATGCAAATGCACATGGCAGGTTGTACTTGTGGAGATCCTCTTCAACTTATGACGACAATTCATCATGCATGATAAGATTTAACGAAGATAATGACATGCATAATGAAAAATGGATGTCTGCAAAATGACCTAAGTGCGGAAGTTATCATTGCACATGTGGAATTTATCTTCGCATCACAGAATAGCAAATAAGTAGCAGATGACCATCAAGTTTAAGTGTTACAACTCAAAGAACCAAATGTTTCAAAAGACGAGAGTTGTAAACACTAGGCAAAATATAAAGCAACCGCCCATAGGAACCCGCTTGATGACTATCAAACACATATGCTTCTCCCCCTTTTGTCAGTAATGACCAAAAAGGTTTGAAGACATAGAGCATCTACTCGTCCCCATGAGGAGTAGGTGAAGCAGCAGGGTTGTCGGTGTCGTTTGGCGGTGCAGACAAGCTTGGTGCAGTGTCGATTCTTGCAATTGGTGAAGTAGCATCGTCTTCTTCATCGATCACTTTGGCATTCACAGTTGCAGCAGAAGAGGAATATTCAGAGTCTTCAAGAGATGGAGTTCGACGTAGGACAGCATTCCGTGGAGGAGTGGAGTCAAACTTGAATTTTTCAGTGAAGCCATCGTCTTGAAGATCTGCTTCAGCACTGAGCAGCGTCAAACTCTTCCATGATTGCCTACATGTTTCATGCGTGACAAAGGCATTCTTGGTGGCAAGATTGCGAATGCGGTTGACGTCCACCAAGAGGCTTTGCATTTGGCCCTTCAGCCAGTCATGATGCCTATCTTGTTTCTGATGAAGGGCAACCAGAAGCTCTCGGTCATTGAGAATGCGGGAGCGCTTCTTAGGCCTTTGAGCAATTGTGCTTTCAGTGGCTTCTATTTGCGCACGATGATGCATACGAGTGATCCCAGCCAGAGGGTAGACACGAGCAACAGCTTGAATTCCTTCATCATTTAGGGTGAAGCTTTGATGGTCAGCATTCTGAAGACTAAGGGGCTCCTTGGCAGTCTCTGGGTATATGGCTTCAACAGACAAATCAACGTCTGGCATAAAGATGATATGATTGCGTGCAGAGGGTTGATAGTTGAAGGCAGAGTGTAGCTTGATCAGACGCATAATCCAGGGAGCATAGAACTTCAGACCAAATATGTCAGACCCGGATGCAGCAAGTTGGCGGATAAAGAAATCTTGTGCATTGAAGCGTTTGCCATGAAGAATATGGAAAATCAAAGTCTTCATTGCGCCTTCCAGCTTGGCATTTGGAGAGTGTCCTTTGATAGGCCAAAGAGTTCGCCTGACAATGTGATAAATAGTGCGGGGCAGATACTCAAGGTCTTCAACAAAGAACGCCTTTGGATATTCAGCATCTGGAGGCAATGGCTTCATCATGCTTAGCATCTGACTCATGTTGGGCTCAGGCTTGTGGAAGATGCTCTCCATCGCATCATTGTGAAGCTGACAACCAGGCTCATAGAGATCATCTGGAGAGGGCAGGCCTGTAAGCTCAATGACATCAATGGCTTTGGCTTCATGATGAACATTGCCTGTCATCCACTCAAGAACCCATGTCTTTGTATCTTTGTAGTAGCCACGAATATGGAGAGTGGCATAGAATTGGAGCAGCAAATCTTCATTCCAGTGCTCCTTGTGTATGACAAACGGCAGCAAGCCAGACTCTCTGAAGCAGTCCAGAGCCTCTTCCAGGCAGGGTAGACCAGTTATAGCTTCAGCATCAAGACGCATATGTGGGAAAATGCGACCTTGATTGTAAAGAATGCATGAGTAATAGCTTCGTTGCTGATAGCTCCAGAACCGATCAGAAGATATTCTTGCTCTTGAGAAGGGGTTCTTGGCTCTGTCAAAGAAGGTGTTGTGTGCCTTGAAGCCATTGATATTGAAAGATCCTGGTGCTGATGCAGTACCTGGAAACCTGGGCAATGCTCTTGAGAAGGGGTTCTTGGCTCTGTCAAAGAAGGTGTTGTGTGCCTTGAAGCCATTGATATTGAAAGATCCTGGTGCTGATGCAGTACCTGGAAACCTGGGCAACCTTGGCTTTGGCTTCTGAACCCGTGGCCTGTGCTCAACATGGTAATCAAACTGAGGACCAGCAGCAGCAGGCAGAGGAGTCAGAACAGGCCATTTGACAGTGATTAGTTGGCCATAGTTGAATGCTTGCTCGATCGAGTGAGGCCTTGGTGGCGAAACAGGAGCACTGGCGTCAACATTGGCTTTAGGTACGGATGCAGCATTGGCTTCATTTGTTGCAGGCACAGTGGTTGGAGCAGGCTCCACATTTTCTTCAGCCATGACAACGTCATCGGCTTCATTGGTGTTGGTGGTGGCAGCCATAATGTTTTCAACCTCCACTTGATGAGCTGGAGGGTCTGGCACTGGCACGTACACTTCTGGAACAGCTTCTTCGGTAATGGGGGGAGTTGGGACACGTTCTTCTTCTTGATTGTCATTGGCTGATGCAGCCGGAATGTCTTCAGCACCTTTGGCTTCAGACTCAGAGACATTCACAGTGGGAGTGGAATCTGGAAACACTTGACGTGCAACAGATTGTTGGGGCACTTCTCCTTCTGGAACGCTCGAGGAGGTGACTTGAGGCCTTGGTCCTTTGCGAAGCCTGCGTAACGCTGGCGACGCCTTTGGAGATGGAGTTGGCTGGGCCTCAAAGTCATCATCTTCTGCTTTCACAGGTGGTGTGACTTGTTGGTGTTGGGGAGTACTTGGGGTTTCTTGTTGTTGTGGGTGATCAGACCACGAAGCATCCTGAGCAATTGGCGTCAGAGGACGGCCAATGCTGATGAGTTCGATGTTCGTGGGAATAGGCGAAGATACCAGGTTGTGTTCGATCTGAGGAAGCACTACATCATCTTCAACATTGTCGTGGCGACCAATGTCTTCAGCAGCGGTGGGGTCAACTGTTGGAATGTCTTCAGTATCATGAGCCTCTGTGGAAGCAGGTGTTGGGGAACGTAGTAATTTCAAAAAAAAAATTCCTACGCACACGCAAGATCATGGTGATGCATAGCAACGAGAGGGGAGAGTGTTTGTCTACGTACCCTCGTAGACCGAAGCGGAAGCGTTGACACAACGTAGAGGAAGTAGTCGTACGTAGAGGAAGTAGTCGTACGTTCTCCTCGCGATCCAACCGATCACAGCACCGTTACTCCGGCACCTCCGAGTTCTTGGCACACGTTCAGCTCGATGACGATCCCCGGGCTCCGATCCAGCAAAGCGTCGGGGAAGAGTTCCGTCAGCACGACGGTGTGGTGACGATCTTGATGTGTTACCGGCGCAGGGCTTCGCCTAAGCACTGCAACGATATAATCGAGGTGGAATTTGGTGGAAGGGGGCACCGCACACGGCTAAGGAACGATCCGTAGATCAACTTGTGTGTCTATGGGGTGTCCCCTGCCCCTGTATATAAAGGATGGAGGAGGAGGAGGCCGGCCAAGGCAAAGGGTGCGGCCAGGATATGGAGTCCTACTAGGACTCCAAGTCCTAGTAGGAGTCCACCAAAAGGGGGGGAAGGGAGAAGGAATAGGAGGAGAAGGAGAGGTGGCCGGCCCCCTTTTCCCTAGTCCAATTCGGACTAGAGGGGAGGGGGGGGCGCAGCAGCCCTTTTTTCCTCTTCCCACTAAAGCCCATCAAGGCCCATTACTTCTCCCGTAATCCCGTAACTCCCCGGTACCTCCGAAAATACCCGAACCACTCAGAACCCTTCCGATGTCCGAATATAGTCGTCCAATATATCGATCTTTACGTCTCGACCATTTCGAGACTCCTCGTCATGTCCCCGATCTCATCCGGGACTCCGAACTCCTTCGGTACATCAAAACTCATAAACTCATAATATAACTGTCATCGAAACCTTAAGCGTGCGGACCCTACGGTTCGAGAACAATGTAGACATGACCGAGACACGTCTTCAGTCAATAACCAATAGCGGGACCTGGATGCCCATATTGGCTCCTACATATTCTACGAAGATCTTTATCGGTCAGACCGCATAACAACATACGTTGTTCCCTTTGTCATCGGTATGTTACTTGCCCGAGATTCGATCGTCGGTATCCAATACCTAGTTCAATCTCGTTACCGGCAAGTCTCTTTACTCGTTCCGTAATACATCATCTCGCAACTAACTCATTGGTTGCAATGCTTGCAAGGCTTTATGTGATGTGCATTACCGAGAAGGCCCTGAGATACCTCTCCGACAATCGGAGTGACAAATCCTAATCTCGAAATAAGCCAACCCAACATGTACCTTCGGAGACACCTGTAGAGCACCTTTATAATCACCCAGTTACGTTGTGACGTTTGGTAGCACACAAAGTGTTCCTACGGTAAACGTGAGTTGCATAATCTCATAGTTAAAGGAACATGTATAAGTCATGGATAAAAGCAATAGCAACATACTAAACGATCGGGTGCTATGCTAATGGAATGGGTCATGTCAATCAGATCATTCAACTAATGATGTGATCTCTTTAATCAAATAACAACTCTTTGTTCATGGCTAGGAAACTTAACCATCTTTGATTAATGAGCTAGTCAAGTAGAGGCATACTAGTGACACTCTGTTTGTCTATGTATTCACACATGTATTATGTTTCCAGTTAATACAATTCTAGCATGAATAATAAACATTTATCATGATATAAGGAAATAAATAATAACTTTATTATTGCCTCTAGGGCATATTTCCTTCAGTCTCCCACTTGCACTAGAGTCAATAATCTAGATCACATCACCATGTGATTAACATCAATAGTTCACATCATCATGTGATTAACACCCAAAGGGTACTACGGTGTGATCATGTTTTGCTTGTGAGAGAAATTTAGTCAACGGGTCTGCCACATTCAGATCCGTTATGTATTTTGCAATTTTCTATGTCTACAATGCTCTGCACGGAGCTACTTTAGCTAATTGCTCCCACTTTCAATATGTATCTAGATTGAGACTTAGAGTCATTCAGATTAGTGTCAAAACTTGCATCGACGTAACCTTTTACGACGAACCTTTTTGTCACCTCCATAATCGAGAAACATATCCTTTATTCCACTAAGGATAATTTTGACCGCCGTCCAGTGATCTACTCCTAGATCACTATTGTACTCCCGTGCCAATCTCAGGGTAGGGTATACAATAGGTCTGGTACACAGCATGACATACTTTATAGAACCTATGGCCAAAGCATAGGGAATGACTTTCATTCTCTTTCTATCTTCTGCCGTGGTCGGGCTTTGAGTCTTACTCAATTTCACACCTTGTAATACAGGCAAGAACTCTTTCTTTGACTGTTCCATTTTGAACTACTTCAAAATTCTTTCAAGGTATGTACTTATTGAAAAACTTATCAAGCGTATTGATCTATCTCTAAAGATCTTGATGCTCAATATGTAAGCAGCTTCACCGAGGTCCTTCTTCGAAAAACTCCTTTCAAATACTCCTTTATGCTTCACAGAATAATTCTACATTATTTCCGATCAATAATATGTCATTTACATATACTTATCAGAAAATGCTGTAGTGCTCCCACTCACTTTCTTGTAAATACAGGCTTCACCGCAAGTCTGTATAAAACTATATGCTTTGATCAACTTATCAAAGCGTATATTCCAACTCTGAGATGCTTGCACCAGTCCATAGATGGATCGCTGGAGCTTGCATATTTTGTTAACACCTTTCAGGATCGACAAAACCTTCTAGTTGCATCGTATACAACTTTTTTTTAATAAATCCATTAAGGAATGTAGTTTTGTTTATCCATTTGCCAGATTTCATAAAATGCGGCAATTGCTAACATGATTCGGACAGACTTAAGCATAGATACGAGTGAGAAACTCTCATCGTAGTCAACACCTTGAACTTGTCGAAAACCTTTTGCAACAATTCTAACTTTGTAGATAGTAACACTACTATCAGTGTCCGTCTTCCTCTTCAAGATCCATTTATTTTCTTTGGCTTGCCGATCATCGGGCAAATCCACCAAAGTCCATACTTTGTTCTCATACATGGATCATATCTCAGATTTCATGGCCTCTAACCATTTCACGGAATCTGGGCTCATCATCGCTTCCTCATAGTTCGCAAGTTCGTCATGGTCTAGTAACATGACTTCCAAAATAGGATTACCGTACCACTCTGGTGCGGATCTCACTCTGGTTTACTTACGAGATTCGGTAGTTACTTGATCTGAAGTTACATGATCATCATCATCAGCTTCCTCACTAATTGGTGTAGTAGTCACAAGAACAGATTTCTGTGATGAACTACTTTCCAATAAGGGAGAAGGTACAATTACCTTATCAAGTTTTCTACTTTCCTCCCACTCACTTCTTTCGAAAGAAACTCTTTCTCTAGAAAGTTTCCGAACTTAGCAACAAAAAGTCTTGCCTTCGGATCTGTGATAGAAGGTGTATCCAACAGTTTCCTTTGGATATCCTATGAAGACACATTTCTCCGATTTGGGTTCGAGCTTATCAGGTTGAAGCTTTTTCACATAAGCATCGCAGCCCCAAACTTTAAGAAACGACAGCTTAGGTTTATTGCTAAACCATAGTTCATACGGTGTCGTCTCAACGGATTTATATGGTGCCCCTTTTAACGTGAATGCAGCTGTCTCTAATGCATGATCCCAAAACGATATTGGTAAATCGGTAAGAAACATCATAGATTGTACTATATCCAATAAAGTACGGTTATGACGTTCGGACACACCATTATGCTGTGGTGTTCCAGGTGGCATGAATTTGTGAAACTATTCCACATTGTTTTAATTGAAGACCAAACTCGTAACTCAAATATTTGTCTCCGCGATCAAATCGTAGAAACCTTATTTTCTTGTCACGATGATTTTCACTTCACTCTAAAATTCTTTGAACTTTTCAAATGTTTCAGACTTATGTTTCATCAAGTAGATATACCCATATCTGCTCAAATCATCTGTGAAGGTTAGAAAATAATGATACTTGTCGCGAGCCTTAATATTCATCGGACCATATACATCAGTATGTATGATTTCCAACAAATCTGTTGCTTGCTCCATTGTTCCGGAGAACGTCGTTTTAGTCATCTTGCCCAAGAGGCATGGTTCGCAAGCATCAAGTGATTCATAATCAAGTGATTCCAAAATCCCATCAGCATGGAGTTTCTTCATGCGCTTTACACCAATATGACCTAAACGGCAGTGCCACAAATAGGTTGCACTATCATTATTAACTTCGCATCTTTTGGTTTCAATATTATGAATATGTGTATCACTACGATCGAGATCCAATGAACTATTTTCATTGGTGTGTATGACCATAGAAGGTTTTATTCATGTAAACAGAACAACAATTGTTCTCTAACTTAAATGAATAACTGTATTGCAATTAACATGATCAAATCATATTCATGCTCAACGCAAACACCAAATAACACTTATTTAGTTTCAACACTAATCCCGAAAGTATAGGGAGTGTGTGATGATGATCATATCAATCTTGGAACCACTTCCAACACACATCGTCACCTTGCCCTTTAACTAGTCTTTGTTCATTCTGCAACTCCCGTTTCGAGTTACTAATCTTAGCAAGTTGAACTAGTACCAAATACTGAGCGGTTGCTATGAACACTAGTAAAGTACACATCAATAACATGTATATCAAATATACTTATGTTCACTTTGCCATCCTTCTTATCCGCCAATCACTTGGGGTAGTTCCGCTTCCAGTGACCAGTCCCTTTGCAGTAGAAGCACTTAGTCTCAGGCTTAGGACCAGACTTGGGCTTTTTCACTTGAGCAGCAACTTGCTTGCCGTTCTTCTTGAAGTTCCCCTTCTTTCCTTTTTGCCCTTTTCTTGAAACTAGTGATCTTGTCAACCATCAACACTTGATGTTTTTCTTTGATTTCTACCTTCGCCGATTTTAGCATCGCGAAGAGCTTGGGAATATTTTCCGTTATCCCTTGCATATTATAGTTCATCATGAAGTTCTACTAACTTGGTGATGGTGACTAGAGAATTCTGTCAATCACTATCTTATCTGGAAGATTAACTCCCACTTGATTCAAGTGATTGTAGTACCCAGACAATCTGAGCACATGCTCACTAGTTGAGCGATTCTCCTCCATCTTTTAGCTATAGAACTTGTTGGAGACTTCATATCTCTCAACTCGGGTATTTGCTTGAAATATTAACTTCAACTCCTGGAACATCTTGTATGGTCCATGACGTTCAAAACGTCTTTGAAGTCCCGATTCTAAGCCGTTTAAGCATGGTGCACTAAACTATTAAGTAGTCATCATATTGAGCTAGCATAACATTCATAACGTCTGCATCTGCTCCTGCAATAGGTCCGTCACCTAGCGGTGCATCAAGGACATAATTCTTCTGTGCAGCAATGAGGATAAACCTCAGATCACGGATCCAATCCGCATCATTGCTACTAACATTTTTCAACACAATTTTCTCTAGGAACATATCAAAATAAACACAGGGAAGCAACAATGCGAGCTATTGATCTACAACATAGATATGCTAATACTACCAGGACTAAGTTCATGATAAATTAAAGTTCAATTAATCATATTACTTAAGAACTCCCACTTAGATAGACATCTCTCTAATCCTCTAAGTGATCACGTGATCCAAATCAACTAAACCATGTCCGATCATCACGTGAGATGGAGTAGTTTCAATGGTGAACATCATTATGTTGATCATATCTACTATATGATTCACGCTCGACCTTTCGGTCTCTGTGTTCCGAGGCCATATCTGTATATGCTAGGCTCGTCAAGTTAAACCTGAGTATTCCGCGTGTGCAACTGTTTTGCACCCGTTGTATTTGAACGTAGAGCCTATCACACCCGATCATCACGTGGTGTCTCAGCACGAAGAACTTTCGCAACGGTGCATACTCAGGGAGAACACTTCTTGATAATTTAGTGAGAGATCATCTTATAATGCTACCGTCAATCAAAGCAAGATAAGATGCATAAAAGGATAAACATCACATGCAATCAATATAAGTGATATGATATGGCCATCATCATCTTGTGCTTGTGATCTCCATCTTCGAAGCACCGTCATGATCACCATCGTCACCGGCGTGACACCTTGATCTTCATCGCAGCATCGTTGTCGTTTCGCCAATCTTATGCTTCTACGACTATCACTACCGCTTAGTAATAAAGTAAAGCATTACATCGCGATTGCATTGCATACAATAAAGCGACAACCATATGGCTCCTGCCAGTTGCCGATAACTCGGTTACAAAACATGATCATCTCATACAATAAAATTTAGCATCACGTCTTGACCATATCACATCACAACATGCCCTGCAAAAACAAGTTAGACGTCCTCTACTTTGTTGTTGCAAGTTTTACGTGGCTGCTACGGGCTTAAGCAAGAACTCATCTTACCTACGCATCAAAACCACAACGATAGTTTGTCAAATAGACTCCGTTTTAACCTTCTCAAGGACCGGGCGTAGCCACACTCGGTTCAACTAAAGTTGGAGAGACAGTCTTCCGCAAGCCATCTATGTGCAAAGCACGTCGAGGGAACCGGTCTCGCGTAAGCGTACGCGTAAGGTTGGTCCGGATCGTCTCGTCCAACAATACCGCTGAACCAAAGTATGACATGCTGGTAGGCAGTATGACTTGTATCGTCCACAACTCACTTGTGTTCTACTCGTGCAAATAACATCAAACCATAAAACCTAGGCTCTGATACCACTGTTGGGGAACGTAGTAATTTCAAAAAAAAATTTCCTACGCACACGCAAGATCATGGTGATGCATAGCAACGAGAGGGGAGAGTGTTTGTCTACGTACCCTCGTAGACCGAAGCGGAAGCGTTGACACAACGTAGAGGAAGTAGTCGTACGTAGAGGAAGTAGTCGTACGTTCTCCTCGCGATCCAACCGATCACAGCACCGTTACTCCGGCACCTCCGAGTTCTTGGCACACGTTCAGCTCGATGACGATCCCCGGGCTCCGATCCAGCAAAGCGTCGGGGAAGAGTTCCGTCAGCACGACGGTGTGGTGACGATCTTGATGTGTTACCGGCGCAGGGCTTCGCCTAAGCACTGCAACGATATAATCGAGGTGGAATTTGGTGGAAGGGGGCACCGCACACGGCTAAGGAACGATCCGTAGATCAACTTGTGTGTCTATGGGGTGTCCCCTGCCCCTGTATATAAAGGATGGAGGAGGAGGAGGCCGGCCAAGGCAAAGGGTGCGGCCAGGATATGGAGTCCTACTAGGACTCCAAGTCCTAGTAGGAGTCCACCAAAAGGGGGGGAAGGGAGAAGGAATAGGAGGAGAAGGAGAGGTGGCCGGCCCCCTTTTCCCTAGTCCAATTCGGACTAGAGGGGAGGGGGGGGCGCAGCAGCCCTTTTTTCCTCTTCCCACTAAAGCCCATCAAGGCCCATTACTTCTCCCGTAATCCCGTAACTCCCCGGTACATCCGAAAATACCCGAACCACTCAGAACCCTTCCGATGTCCGAATATAGTCGTCCAATATATCGATCTTTACGTCTCGACCATTTCGAGACTCCTCGTCATGTCCCCGATCTCATCCGGGACTCCGAACTCCTTCGGTACATCAAAACTCATAAACTCATAATATAACTGTCATCGAAACCTTAAGCGTGCGGACCCTACGGTTCGAGAACAATGTAGACATGACCGAGACACGTCTTCAGTCAATAACCAATAGCGGGACCTGGATGCCCATATTGGCTCCTACATATTCTACGAAGATCTTTATCGGTCAGACCGCATAACAACATACGTTGTTCCCTTTGTCATCGGTATGTTACTTGCCCGAGATTCGATCGTCGGTATCCAATACCTAGTTCAATCTCGTTACCGGCAAGTCTCTTTACTCGTTCCGTAATACATCATCTCGCAACTAACTCATTGGTTGCAATGCTTGCAAGGCTTTATGTGATGTGCATTACCGAGAAGGCCCTGAGATACCTCTCCGACAATCGGAGTGACAAATCCTAATCTCGAAATAAGCCAACCCAACATGTACCTTCGGAGACACCTGTAGAGCACCTTTATAATCACCCAGTTACGTTGTGACGTTTGGTAGCACACAAAGTGTTCCTACGGTAAACGTGAGTTGCATAATCTCATAGTTAAAGGAACATGTATAAGTCATGGATAAAAGCAATAGCAACATACTAAACGATCGGGTGCTATGCTAATGGAATGGGTCATGTCAATCAGATCATTCAACTAATGATGTGATCTCTTTAATCAAATAACAACTCTTTGTTCATGGCTAGGAAACTTAACCATCTTTGATTAATGAGCTAGTCAAGTAGAGGCATACTAGTGACACTCTGTTTGTCTATGTATTCACACATGTATTATGTTTCCAGTTAATACAATTCTAGCATGAATAATAAACATTTATCATGATATAAGGAAATAAATAATAACTTTATTATTGCCTCTAGGGCATATTTCCTTCAGCAGGCTCATGAACTATCATCCTTTGTTCTTGATGTTCAGATGTAGGAGGGACCATTGAAATAGGTTCAACAACCAAGGGCTCTGAGGGAGCAGCCCTATCCTTCTTGGTTCTGCGCTTCTTCTTGGAGGGAGAAGCATCAGAGGCTTCAGGATATTTCCTTTTCCTAGCTTCAGCCTCGGCATTTCTCGTCTTCTTCAGCTCAGAAGCGGTTGATCTAACCTTTGGCTTCGAGCCGGCCATGCTGGTTGGGAAGACAATGCGCGGCTCTTCCTGCCTTGTAGGAGCAGTTTGGTCAGTCGATGGCTTCTTCTTCTTTGCAGCCATTCTTGGGTCAATGCCAGGACGACCAAGTGCCTTGCGCTTCTCAGCCTCATTGTAGGATTGCACACATTTGTCAGCCAGGCTCTTCATCCGCTCACGGGATCCTTTGGCTTCTTCCCTCTTCTTGAGAAAGGCTTCCTTAAGCTCGTGCAGCATGATCTTGAAGTTTTTGACATCTTGCACGCTGAGCTTAGCCACATGCTTCTTGAATTGGGCTTTCTCATGGTCGATCTTGTGCTTCATCTCAATGATGCGCTGAGCGAGAGCTAGCTCTGAAGCAATGGCTCCATTGAAGGAGACGCTGAGACCAATGGGAAGTTGCAAATCGTCAAAGCCGAGATTTGGGGAGTCAAACCACTCATCAATGAAGTTATGGATGATTGCCACATCAAAGAGAGGCAAATCATTGAAGATTTCTGCCTCTTCCTTGCTCTTGATCAGTTGTTCAAGGGCATCATCTGTAAGATCTTCATCACTAGACAGATCAATGTGCTCTTCATGCAGAATGGCAGCAGGGGTCAGTGCCTGATCAGTATGCTTGATAAGTTTCTTCTTCTTCTCTGTCTTCTTGGAGATGCGTGACAAATCTTCAGACTGCACACCGTCTTCAGGAGGTGCAGTGGCCAGTGGCTTCGCATGTGAAGCTTTTGGAGGAGCAGCTAATCTTGAAGCCTTAGCCTTCTTTGGCTTCTACGGCTTTGGAGTGGGAGCAGGGGCTTCATCAGAGTTAGCATTGTCATCAGAATGATCCACTTTGGCACCTTGAACTGTGATGTGAGTGATGAGGCCATCAAGGTTGTAGAAGGGACCGATGACATTGGGTTCTGCATCATGCGAGCCATCAGCACGGGGAGCAGGAGGACCAGGGTTGAAGTCTAACCCCAAGGAATCTTTGTTCTTCTTTGCTGAGGCCTTGGCAAACTGAAAGTTGCGCTTGAAAAGATTATCATCCCGACACTAGAGCAATGATGATGGGTCGGCATCAGCTGGTTGTGGCCCACGGACCATGCAAGGATAGAAGCCTTGTGCAATGGCATCAGCTCTAGACCTGGTTAGAAGACCTCTATACAGAATATCTCCCCATGGTCGCTTGATGGCATTTTTCTCTGCATATTCCTGGGTCACGAACTTGTACTTGAACCATTGTTCAGCCCAATATCTTCGAATCCATTGGATTCGTGTCTTGTGCTGATTGTAATCCTCTTCAGGATCTGTCTTGTAAAGCTCAGAGAGGTCATCAGGAAAATCTCTTGATGTCCCCCACGATGCTATTTGCCACCCTTCCTTACTGATTTTTCTGCAGCCATGAATTTCAAACTGAATGGCTTCAACACATTCAAAGGCTTCAGAGGCTTTCGCTGGCTGGACAGACAGGAACTGGCTTCGGGAGAATTAATATGATGCTGTAGGAATTCTGCAAACGAATGCAGACTATGAGAACCAAGGGATTCTCCCACGGACATGTACCTGTGATAGCATTAGAGATGCGAGGGAAGGGGAAGAGGTCATATGCATTCTCAGAAGATTTTGAAGATAAATCAGTTTGAAGACATTGACCTCATGATGCGAAGACATTCACTTATATGTTGAGAGTTGGTTCCAGATTTGTACGAATCCGCGAATAAGTACAAGTGAGGAATCTAACTAGATATAAAGCTTAAGTGAATATACTAGGCAGTATGAGATGCAGATAGAATAGATCTAACATGTATAGGCAGAAACCTATTTTAGTAGACAGGATGAATCTTTGAGGATCAAAAAGACGGTAAAAAGAGAGTTTTATTTACCACACGAAGAACTGCTAGATGGGAAGAGTAGGAGACCGAGCAGTTCAATCCACTGTGCCCTAACTTGGCGACGGAGGACACCTACGGCGGCGGCGGAGAGGACGATGTCCACGGCCGGCGTGAGGACGGCGTGGGAGAAGTCACGGCCGCTAAGCGCTTCGTCGCCGGTGTCGTCGAGAGCTAGCGGTGGCGCTAGGGTTTTGACGAGGTGGAGAGGTGGAAAAAATTTCCTTTACCGCAGGGGACAGGTATTTATAAGGAAGTGGGCGGCACATCGCAATTACGCAGGTGCCCCTGGCGGTTCACATCTGAGGGGCACGTGGCAAGCATGCAACATACTCAAAGTTGTCCCACGTTCCCACACCCGCCAGGTTTGTCGGATAGACGTTCCGGCTTCTCCGGATTTCAGGCAATAAGGATGAATCATTTAAAACAGACTTAAAGTTTGTCTCTGTATCCTCTGCTGACAAGGATGCAGAGAAGACATTCGACAGTTTCAATAGAATGCATATGATTTGGACAGATAGAGTTTGAGATAGGAAGCATAGACAGATTAGGGTCCGATCACATTCACTTAGTTCAAAAGTTTCAACAAGGAGACATAGCTATAAGTGAATGCTGTAGAGGACAGAATACTAGTGTATATATATCAGTCAGCAATCAAATCAATCGTAGTGAAGATAATCATGAAGATAAATTGAATTTGAAGCCAAATCAAATGTGAAGACATATCAAATGCAACGTCATGAGTGAAACACTTCAAACAGAAAATTTTGGTGGTGGCGTTACCCACCGTATAGGAAGTATTAGACCCAGACACGGCGCACAATTATCGTGGCGCTCCGAAGTCAAATTCCACGTTAATGTATTCACACTCAGAATGTAAGTCTTCATTGATTGAAGATATACTTTACTTCGTGTGTTGCACATCTAAGTCATCAAAATGCACAAGTGATAGGATGTGTGCCTGATCACAGGACATTTGAGGATTCCTAGATATTTAGCTCACACCGTAACTTGCAAAACCTTTTCTCGTCCAAGGGCTTTGTGAAGATATCTGCCAGTTGCTCTTCAGTGTTGACGTGAATGATATCAATGTCTTTCTTCATGACGTGATCTCTGAGGAAGTGATGACGAATTTCAATGTGCTTTGTCTTCGAGTGCTGGACTGGGTTGTTGGCAATCTTGATGGCGCTTTCGTTGTCGCAGAAGAGAGGCACTTGTTTCAGATTGATGCCATAGTCCTTGAGAGTTTGCTTCATCCATAGGAGCTGAGCACAGCAAGATCCAGCAGCAATGTATTTAGATTCAGCAGTTGAGAGTGACACACAGTTCTACTTCTTTGAAGACCAACAGACAAGTGATCGTCCCAGAAAGTGACACGTGCCTGATGTAGACTTGCGATCCACCTTGTCACCAGCATAATCAGCATCCGAAAATCCAACCAGAGCAAACTCTGAGCCCTTTGGATATCATAATCCTAGTGTTGGGGTGTGAGCCAGATATCGAAGAATTCGCTTCACACCTAAGTGATGCGATTCCTTTGGTGCCGCTTGGAATCGAGCACACATGCAAACACTAAGCATAATATCTGGCCTAGATGCACATAGGTAAAGTAAAGAACCAATCATGGAGCGGTATACCTCTTGATCGAACTCTTTACCATTGTCGTCGGGACCCGGATGATGTTTGGCTGGCATTGGCATCGTGTAACCTTTGCAATCTTGCATTCCAAACTTCTTCAGGAAATCTTTGAGGTATTTCTCTTGAGATATGAAGATGCCATTCCTTTGCTGACGAATTTGAAGGCCAAGGAAGAACTTCAGCTCACCCATCATGGACATCTGATATTGCTCTTGCATCATGTATCCAAACTCATCACTATACTTCTGGTTGGTGCAGCCGAAGATTATGTCATCCACATATATTTGACACACAAACAGTTCACCATCATATGTCTTCGTGAAGAGTGTAGGATCGAGGGATCCAGGTTTGAAGCCTTTGCTCTTCAGGAAGTCTTTGATCATATCATACCAAGCGCGAGGAGCTTGTTTGAGGCCATACAGTGCTTTGTTTAGCTTGTACACCATATCAGGATGTTTTGGATCTTCAAAGCCAGGAGGTTGTGCGACGTATACTTCTTCTTCAATCTTGCCGTTGAGAAATGCACTCTTCACATCCATTTGATATAGCAAGATGTTGTTGTGGTTTGCATAGGCTAGCAATATGCGAATAGCTTCAAGCCTAGCCACAGGAGCAAATGTTTCATCGAAGTCAATCCCTTCAACTTGAGTATATCCTTGAGCAACGAGACGTGCTTTGTTTCTGACGACTTGGCCATGTTCATCTTGCTTGTTTTGATATATCCATTTTGTGCCAATAATGTTATGCTTGCGAGGATCGGGTCGTTTGACTAGTTCCCAGACATTGTTCAGCTTGACCTGTTGAAGCTCTTCTTGCATTGCTTGAATCCATTCAGGTTCCATAAAGGCTTCAGCAACTTTCTTGGGTTCTGATATTGACACAAAAGAAAAGTGTCCACAGAAATTTGCTAACTGTGTTGCTCTTGAGCGAGTAAGTGGACCAGGTGCATTGACGCTATCAATTATCTTCTCAATTTGTACTTCCTTTGCAACACGAGGATGAACTGGGCGAAGACTTTGCTCTTGCTGATCATTGTCATTATTGGGAGGATTGTCTTCATGCTGAGCATTGTCTTCAGGCTGGTTGGGTGCAGAAATGATAAGTTCCTCTTCAGGCTGTGCTTCAGAAGGCATGATTTCACCTGTTCCCATTAGCTTGATAGATTCACTAGGTGGAGCTTCTCCTGGTGTGCTTGGCAGGAGCTCTCTTTGTGAACCATTAGTTTCATCAAACCGCACGTCCATAGTTTCGACGATTTTGTAAAGATAGAGATAGAAGACTCTGTAAGAGTGCGAGTCCTTTCCGTAACCAAGCATGAAGCCTTCGTGGGCTTTTGGTGCAAATTTTGACTTGTGATGGGGATCCTTGATCCAGCACCTTGCTCCAAATACTCTGAAATAGCTGACAATTGGCTTCTTGCCAGTGAGGAGCTCATAGGATGTTTTGTTCAGAAGCTTATGGATGTAAACACGGTTGATGACGTGACATGCTGTATCAATAGCTTCGGGCCAGAACTTTCTTGGTGTCTTTTATTCGTCGAGCATCGTTCGAGCCATCTCAATGAGGGTTCTGTTCTTGCGCTCTATGATGCCGTTCTGCTGAGGTGTGTATGGAGCAGAGAATTCATGAGTGATTCCCATTGTATCCAGATAGAGATCAAGTCCGGTGTTCTTGAACTCAGTGCCGTTGTCACTTCTTATATGCTTGATCTTGACGCCATAATTGTTCATGGCACAATTGGCGAAGCGTCTGAAGACATCGTGCACTTTGGTCTTGAAGAGAATTATGTGCACCCATGTATATCTTGAGTAATAATCAACAATGACGAAGCCATAGAGACAGGCAGTTGTTGTGAGGGTGGAGTAGTGAGTAGGACCAAATAAGTCCATGTGTAGCAGCTCAAAGGGTTGAGAAGTAGTCATGATTGTCTTCGAAGGATGCTTGGCCCTTGTCATCTTTCCAGCTTCACAGGCACCACACAGATGATCCTTCTTGAACTTGACGTCCTCAATGCCAATGACATGCTTCTTCTTGGCGAGTGTATGTAGGTTCCTCATGCCAGCATGCCCCAGCCTCCAATGCCATAGCCAGCATTCTGAAGCTTTTGTAAGAAGGCATACAGCAAGCTGTGGTCCTGCTGAGAAATCTACCATGTATAGATCATCTTTTCTGTACCCTTCAAAGACTAGAGACTTGTCAAATTCCATTAGTACAAGGCAACTGTATTTTCCGAATAGCACAATCATGTTTAAGTCACAAAGCATCGAGACAGACATTAAGTTGAAGCCAAGGGATTCAACAAGCATCACTTTATCCATGTGCTGATCCCTTGAGATTGCAACTCTACCTAGACCCAATACCTTGCTTTTACCAGTGTCAGCAAACGTGATGTGACTTTTATCAGATGGACGTAAAGTTGAGTCCATGAGAAGACTTCGATCACCAGTCATATGATTAGTGCATCCGCTGTCCATAATCCATTCTGAAGCTCGAGGTGTCATACTCTGCATTACAGTTAGGGGGATAGGCTTCACCAAGAGTATTGTGAAGCATAAACATTTGACGAGCAAGAGGATTATGGAAGCTCAGATCAAGATTAAGACTGTTAGGACGAATGACAAGCGATTCAGGAACAAAATACATAGTGAGACCATTTGGGCATTTGATCTTGCGCCCTACAAGCTGTTTTAGGTCCCCAGCAATAGCATCAGACGCCTTTGTTTTTCGGCTGGAGACCTTTCCCTGCAAAAGAAAGTTAATTCTTCTTAGCCACCCACATCTTCAGGGGTGGCTTAGAAGCAATGAGTCTAAGTGCAGCATCTGAGAACTTTGGCTTTGGAGCCCTAGCAAATAGCCTTGCAGGAGATGAATGATACTCGTATGAATAGGCAGAAAAGTTCTTAGTTCTATGAACATAGCGGTTTGAAGACACACGCTCATATTCATAAGTCTGAGTATGGTTTCCCTGCAAAACATTGGCGTTAGGGTGACTCAGGTGAGTCCTCTGTCTGTATGAAGCCTTTGGACCATATGAAGCCTTAGGTCTGGGGTTTGTCTTCTTCCCAGGTGGTGTCATGATGACATTCACTGGAAGCTTCTCAAGACAGCTTTTGGGAACCCAGATCTTCTTCATAGGTGGCCCATTCCTGCAGTTAGTACCAATATATCTAGCAAACATTTCACCATCTGATTCTTGAACAGTTTGTAGTTTGCATCAAGGGATTCATCAATGACAACAGGGTTAGCACAGGTAAAGCCAGATAAGGTGGATGGATCCACTGAAGGTCCCTTTGCAGCAACCCATGTGGTTTTGGGATACTGCTCAGGCTTCCAGTAGGAGCCATCAACATTCATTTTCCTCTCGAACCCAACACCCTGTTTCCTAGGGTTTCGGTTCAGAATATGCTTTTTGAGGACATCGCAAAGTGTCTGATGTCCTTTCAGACTTTTATACATCCCTGTTTCAAGCAATGTCTTCAACCTAGCATTTTCATCAGCAATAGTAGTGGTATCCTCCGCAGAGGGGTTAGTTACCACATCAGTAGTTGAAGATATTGCAACAGTAGCAGTAGTGGAACACCCAGCAACAGAGGTAGCGTTATCACGCTCAAGGCATTTTAGACATGGTGGTTCAAATCCATCCTGAGCGGGACTGATCTGTTGAGCGCGAAGTGACTTATTCTCTTTTTGAAGATCTTCATGAGCCGCTCTCAATTTCTCAAGCTCCTGCTTCCTTTGAAGATAATCGTAGGAGAGCTTTTCATGAGTGGTTGAGAGCGTTTCATGACGACTTTCAAGTTCTTGGTACTTAGCATGAAGATTTTTTATGTCTTCAACTAAGGACTGTGAACGAGTCATTTCGGCGTCCAATAGGTCATCGCTTTTGTCTAACAGTTTTTGAGTATGTTCCATAGCCTTTTGTTGTTCAGTTGCAATTTTAGCAAGTGTTTTGTAGCTGGGTTTGGATTCACAATCGGAGTCATCTTCACTAGATGTTTGAAAGTAAGCATCGCGTGATTTTACCTTGGCACCACGTGCCATGAAGCAGTAGGTAGGAGTAGGGCCGTCCTTGTCATCAGCTTCAGCGTTGGTGTGGAAGTCATTGTCTTCAGTGTTGAAGATGGACTTGGCAACATAAGCAGCGGCTAAAGCCAGACTTGCAATGCCAGGGTCGGACTCCTCCTCAAACTCCACCTCCGCCTCCTTAGAAGCAGACTCCTCCTCTGAATCCATTTCCTTCCCAACAAAAGCACGAGCCTTGCCAGATGAGCTCTTCTTATGGGATGAAGACTTTGATGAGGACTTGGAAGAAGACTTTGAAGATTTCTTATTCTTCTTGTCATCAGAATCATATTCCTTGCTCCTCTTCTTCTTCTTCTCGTTGTCCCACAGTGGACACTCAGAGATATAGTGTCCAGGTTTCTTGCACTTGTGACATGTTCTCTTCTTGTAGTCATGAGTGAAAGCTTCATCATTTCTTGAGCTGGAACGTGACGACTTTCTGAAGCCCTTCTTCTTGGTGAACTTCTGGAACTTCTTCACAAGCATAGCAAGTTCCTTTCCAATGTCTTCAGGATCATCAGAACTGTAGTCAGATTCTTCTTCAGATGAGGAAACAACTTGTGCCTTCAAAGCGCGAGTTCGGCCATAGTTGGGACCATAGATATCTCTTTTCTCAGAAAGCTGGAACTCATGTGTGTTGAGCCTCTCAAGTATATCAGACGGATCAAGTGTCTTGAAGTTAGGACGTTCTTGTATCATGAGGGCAAGGGTGTCAAAGGAGCTGTCAACTGATCTCAGTAGTGTCTCGATGATTTCATGCTTGGTAATCTCAGTGGCGCCAAGAGCACGAAGCTCATTTGTGATGTCAGTGAGGCGATCAAACGTGAGCTGGACGTTCTCATTGTCGTTTCTCTTGAAGCGGTTGAAGAGGTTGCGAAGAACACTGATCCTTTGATCTCTCTGGGTTGAGACGCCTTCGTTGACCTTGGATAGCCAGTCCCAGACTAGCTTTGACGTCTCCAGAGCACTCACACGGCCATACTGTCCTTTGGTCAGATGACCACAGATGATGTTCTTGGCAGTAGAGTCCAGTTGAATGAACTTCTTGACATCAGCAGGGTGACACCTTCACCATTCTTGGGAACGCCGTTCTTGACGACATACCAGAGGTCGGCATCAATGGCTTCAAGATGCATGCGCATCTTATTCTTCCAGTAGGGATATTCAGTTCCATTGAAGACGGGTCAAGAAGCGGAGACTTTGATTATCCCTGTAGTCAACATAGCTAAAACTCCAGGTGGTTAAACCGAATCACACAGAATAAGGGAGTACCTTGCTCTGATACCAATTGAAAGTGCTTGTTATCGACTAGAGGGGGGTGAATAGGCGATTTTTATGAAAGTCTTCAAAACATGGGAGTTTCAAAGACAAACAGTAGAAATGAACCTATTGATTTGCAGCAGAACATAAACTACACAAAGCTAGCCATAGTCAAGTATGCAATAATGTGAGAATAAGAAGACTAATAGCAGCTAGGTAGTAAGGATCAGGATGGAAGGTGGTATGAAGCCAAACAGCAATAGTAGTCAAGCAATGAAGTCAAACAGGTATGACAAGCAGGCAATGACTTCACGAAGACAAACTATAAGTAAAGGGAGGAGAGGATAGAACCAGTCACTTGTTGAAGACACATGATTTGTTTGACTAGTTCCAGTTGCTATGACAACTGTACATCTGGTTAGGGAGGCCGAGATTCAACTCAGAAGACCGCGTCTTCACCTTATTCCCCTTGAGCTGAGGACACACAGTCCTCGCCCAATCACTCTAGTAAGTCTTCAAGGTAGACTTCCGAACCTTTACAGACTTCGTTCACCGGCGATCCATAATGACTCTTGGACGCTCAGAACGTGACGCCTAACCAGCTGGAGGATTCACAGTCCTCAAGTGTAATAAGTCTTTAGGTCACACAAACAGAAAGACTTCAGTGATGCCTAACACTCTTTGGCTCTGGGTGTTTGGGCTTTGTCCTCGCAAGGATTTCTCTCACTCAAAGGCTTCGAGGTGAGTTGCTCTCAAACGACAAAAGCCGTGTACTAACTCTGAGCAGCCACCAATTTATGGTGTAGGGGGTGGGCTATTTATAGCCACTGGGCAACCCGACCTGATATGTCCGAAATGACCCTGGGTCACTAAGGAACTGACATGTGTTCCAACGGTCAGATTTCAAACACACACACGACAACTTTACTTGGGCTACAAGCAAAGCTGACTTATCTAGCTCTGGATAAGATTTGCTCTCATTGTCTTCGCTCAAAGACATAGGATTTGGGTTGAGCATCACTTCAGTCACTCTGACTATGTTCACTTGGACCCCACTTAACAGTACGGTGGTTCCTATGACTCAACAAAGAAGAAAAGGAAACTATGAAACAACTAAGTCTTCGCGCTCCATATTCTTCATTGAATGTCTTCTCATGTCATAGTCTTCAATATGAATATCTTCATATACCACCATTGTCGTCAATGTCTTCATACATTTTTAGGTGTCATCTCCGGTAGGTAAACCGAATCAATGAGGGACACTACCTGTGTTATCCTGCAATTCTCACAAACACATTAGTCCATCAACCAAATTTGTCGTCAATACTCCAAAACCAACTAGGGGTGGCACTAGATGCAGTTACACACCCACATACCAAATTATCAAAGTACCGAACGCGAATCATATGAACGTGATGAAAACTAGCTTGACGATATTCCCATGTGTCCTCGGGAGCGCTTTTCTCTATATAAGAGTTTGTCCAGGCTTGTCCTTTGCTACAAAAAGGATTGGGCCAACTTGCTGCACTTTATTTACTTTTGTTACTTGTTGCTCATTACCAATTATCTTATTACGAAACTATCTGTCGCCACTTATTTCAGTACTTGCTGAGAATACCTTGCTGAAAACCGCTTATCATTTCCTTCTGCTCCTTGTTGAGTTCGACACACTTACTTATCGAAAGGACTACGATAGATATCCTATACTTGTGGGTCATCAGTATGTATATCACACACAGTTAATCCAAGGAATACATTTTCTTTCTTATGTACACCCCACACAGTCAATGCAGGGAAAACACTTCCGTTCATGTGTACATACCACACAGTTTTATGTGTAGGCTCGTGTGTGAAAGGTGGTTAACTGTTTGCTTTTATCAACTACATCACACATGATTTGATTAAGAAAACTGTGTGGCATTGGGCTATCCATCACAAGCGCTTTTACTGCTAGAACTTTTTGCAAAGTTCCATGACACATTTAGCAAGTTTATTAGTTTACAATTAATAATTTTAGTATTACGCAAATTCACATTTCATATCGAACAACTGTTTGCCAATTTCATATCAGGCACATAAATATATTATAACATCACAATACGATAGCTACATGAAAACAACACAGTACAACATATAGCTAGTTCAACTTCATAAGAACAATATTACAACAATATATTCATTTCCCTAATCGAGATCATCCAGGCTCGTCTTATCCACCTCTGCTTTCAGTTCGGTAAGAACCTGTTTTGCACGGGTCAACTGGGAAAGTGCCTCCTCCTTAGCCAACACCATCTTAGCAAAGTCTGATTTAAAAAATCTGAGCTCATTCTCCACCTTCAACTTTTTATCCCGCATCTTCAAGTATTCTTCAGCGGTGACAATAGTTTCTTTAAGCCTACATCTGTTCTCTTCCTCATACATGCTCCAGAGCTTCGGTAGGCACATCTTCAAAGATTGCAGCCACTCTAGATCAGCCCACTCCAAGTAAGAACACTTCCGTTCATCCTATAATATTTAAAACTAGATCAATAACAATTGTAGGGGAAATGGGTTTATAGCAACATAGAAAATCACCAATGCTTATTTTGAAAAACTGAAGAAACATGTTAATTATGACATATCTTCTAAAAAAGATCAATGTGCAAATGAATTAATTGCTACTGAGACAACAACCAAATTCTAAAACATCAGAAGCTATAATTAACTACAACAACGCTCCAAGTTCTTACTCATGTACAATAAATAACAAATTGAACATTTTATGAGGAAGGTAAATATAACTGCAACAGCATAGCAACAATGTTTGGATGACAGCAAATTGATACTAATAGGTGTGTACATGCACAAATTTAGTAACATAGAAATAATAGCACTAAGGCCGTCCACTATGTATGCCAAAACTGGGGTAAAGGCAACTATGGCTACATCTTGCACCGGTGCCCTGCACTGGCGAGCCGATGTAGCGGAAAAAAATTAGGTACCCGGACTCCGGAGCACGTCGTTGCTCCGATGCCCAGTTCCTTCGTGCCATAAAGATTTAGTATTTTACTGCTTGGCTGCTCGGATGTGTGGACCAAAGTTGGCTGCACAAACTGCTGAAGCGGTGCCAAATAATTTTCTAATGGCATCGCTGATGAGATGGCAATAATTTAAGATACTAGGTGCAAACTATGACACTGTCTTAGGATGCGTTTGGTTGAAGGTGTGGTATGAATGTGTTGGGATCGTGACAGTGTCTGAATCACATATAACAAATGATTTGTAACAACGAAATAGGGTCTAACCTTCTCCGCACATGCCAGAAACTTCCTCCCACTGTCCACAGATTCAAACGCAACTAGCTTCACGCATGGAGATTGATGGTGACAACAAGCAGATAGATTTTCAGCCACCCCGCTCCATTCGTTGCCACTGATGGTCCTAGGGAGCTACAAGAGGAAGAAATGACTCAAATCGACCACCGGGTAAAAATCCTTCATTCCAAGTCATAGCCCGAGAGACAGAAGAGAGGCATACCCGGGTGGTGAAGGATTCTTTGCCGGAGGAGGAACCGCTGGAGAGGTCTTTGAAGAAGCGGCTATAGCTTAGAAAGGAAGGAAGGAAGGAGGAAACAGGGGAAGTGTGACTTGTGGTCGGGGAGAAAAGGGGGTGGGGAAGGGGGGAGGGGGCGGGGGTAGATATTTTGGCGGTAGGCCAAAATTTTGGAAATGTGGAGGGAAACTTTGCACGCGGTGCCGCCGGACCATTCACTTTAAACGATTGTGTGCATCGCAAACGATTCTTCTGCTTACGTGCATGGGATGAGTTTGATAATTCAAATTTTGGTGGAAATTTCCCCGGGTACGTCATTGCATAATTTAACATCGCTTGCTAATTTGGGCACACAAAAGAGTGTACAACACACAGCCCACACTTACTGAATCGAGAAATTTTAGTAATTAAACAGAGCCGGTTGACCTAAACATTGCTCTAAAAAAGACCAGCATTAAATACAAAGCCTAAGTACGCATAATTTTAAAAAATCCACCACCGCGCCAGCCTATGCATCACCGGTGTGAGATGAGACGTCGATGACTTGTCCTGGCGACATGCCGCCGTTGGCGGACTCCGCGTCCCCCTGCTGAAGTCGACCGTGTCCTCGTCCTCGTCCTCATCCTCGTCCTCGGCGCCGCCCTCAAGGTTGTAGTACTCGTAGTAGTGGCGGCGCCAGAGCTCGCGTTGGACTCCACCACCGATTCCTCGACGGACAGACTCTTCTCTACCTCGACCTCGGCCACGCGCAACTCCTCCCGGCGCTCCTCGATCTCCGCGGCCTCCTGCATCTCCAGCTCCCGCTCGGCGACCTCATTAGGAAGCAGGTGCTCCATGGCCACCACCGCCTTTTCGGACGTGGGTTGCATGCTGGAGTCCGAGGTGGCCTGGAATATCTTGGCATGTGCATCCTCGATCTTGGGGTGGATGGCCTCGACCCGGGCCAGGGCGACATCGGCGGCACAGATGGAAGCTCAAGCGCTCTCGGTGTTTGCAGCCGCCGTCGCAGCAGCAGCTGCAGCCGTCTCGGTTGCTGCAGCTGCCCTGTCGGCTGCCGTAGACGCCCTCTCGGCGGAAGTGGCCACGCTCAATGTGGATGCAGAAGCACTCTCAGCGTACGCAGTCGTGCTCTCAGCACAGGCGGCGGCACTCTGGGGGGACGCGGCCACCGTACGGGCCTTCACGAAGCGTTTCCACAGCGTCATCTTTGCAAGAAAGAAGTGCGGGAATGGGGACCGGGATTCGTGGATTCGTGGTTTGCCACCAAGATGATGTGGTAAAAAATTTGGCATATTTGACGAAAGTTTGGACACACACCCCTCACAAAACCGGAGCAACTCAATAGAAGGCTCGTGGTTCCGAGAGGGAATAAGACATGTTTGATGACGAACGGGAGATAGCTTCCTCTTACGGCCTTCAATTTTTTTCTATGTTTAACGTGCACTACTACAACTGTAATGTGAAATTTTGGAAAATTCTAGGGGTCATTTGACCTTTTAAAGACATTTAAGTGATTTTCTAGCCATTTAATGACCATAATTCAAATTTGAACTACATCTACAGGCAACACCTAACCATAACGGTTTGAAAATCATATTTGTGTACTTGTGTGCGAGTTAATTACATGTGCAGTAAATTAGAAGGAATTTTCAAACATATTTGTCTCACGACATGGACATATGCATATGTATGCATGGAGTGACATGGCATTTTAATTCCAATAAATTAAAAAAAAATCAGAAACACATGAAACCTTGGTTGATGTAATGTCATGCCACCAAGATGATGTGGTAAAAAAATTGACATGTTTGACGAAAGTTTGGACACAAACCCCTTATAAACCGGAGCAACTCACTAGAAGGCTCGTGGTTCCGAGAGGGGACAATGCATGTTTCATGACAAATGGGAGATAGCTTCCTCTTACAACCTTCAATTTTTTTCTACATCTAACATGCTCTACTACAACTGTACTATGAAATTTTGGAAAGTTCTAGGGGTCATTTGACCTTTTAAATGCATTTAAGTGATTTTCTAGCCATTTAATGACCGTAATTCAAATCTGAACTACATCTACATGCAACGCCTAACCATAACGGTTTGAAAAAACATATTTGTGTACTTGTGTGTGAGTTAATTCCATATGCAGTAAATTAGAAGGAATTTTCAGACATATTGGTCTCACGACATGGACACATGCATATGTATGCATGGTGTGCCATGGCATTTTAATTCCAAAAAAATTAAAAAATGATTAGAAAAACATGAAACCTTACTTGGTGTAATGTCATGCCACCAAGATGATGTGGTAAAAATTGGCATGTGTGACGAAAGTTTGGACACACACCCCTCACAAACCGGAGCAACTCACTAGAAGGCTCGTGGTTCCCAGAGGGAAAAATGCATGTTTGATGACGAACATGAGATAGCTTCCTCTTACGGCCTTCAAAATTTATTCTACGTTTAACGTGCACTACTACAACTGTACTGTGAAAATTAGGAAAATTTTAGCGGTCATTTAACCTTTTAAAGCCATGTAAGTGATTTTCTAGCCATTTAATGACCGTAATTCAAATTTGAACTACATCTACATGCAACACCTAACCATAACGGTTTGAAAAATCATATTTGTGTACTTGTGTGCGGGTTAATTCCATCTGCAGTAAATTAGAAGGAATTTTCAAACATATTGGTCTCAAGGCATGGGCACATGCATGGAGTGCCATGCCATTTTAATTCCAAAAAAATAAAAAATTATCAGAAAAACATGAAACCTTGCCTGATTTAATGTCATGCCACCAAGATGATGTGGTAAAAAATTGGCCTGTTTGACGAAAGTGTGGACACACACCCCTCCAAATCGGAGCAACTCACTAGAAGGTTCATGGTTCCGAGAGGGAACAATGCATGTTTGATGACGAACGGGAGATAGCTTCCTCTTACGGCCTTCAATTTTTTTTCTATGTTTAACCTGCACTAATACAACTGTCATGTGAAAATTTGGAAAATTTCAGGGGTCATTTGACCTTTTAAAGACATTTAAGTGATTTTCTAGCCATTTAATGACCATAATTCAAATTTGAACTACATCTAAATGCAACGCCTAACCATAAAGGTTTGAAAAATCATATTTTTGTGTACTTGTGTGCAAGTTAAAAAATCATCAGACGATGTAAATATCTGGTGTTTAAAAAAGAAAAATGTAAAGACCTGGCAAGACAACCGCCCCACACGACTGTCACTATCTCGCAGCTCGAGGTTTGGTAGGTGAGTGGGGGGGATCATTAATCAGACACGGTTCTGTATTGGAAACCGTCAGCTATTATGTTCACACACAGATTTTGCTGCGGGAATCGTGTGTAATTCAAACTACATTACTCATAAATTCCGGTGACCGGCGTGTGTACTGTCCCCGTCGATCTAGATTCCGGCCGCTAATAAATACTACCTTGCTCACGTCGTCCCGCCTGCATTATCATCTTCATCCTCTCCTCGCTCGCCTCTCTCTCTCTCCCTCTCTCTCTCGCTCTCTCGCTCTCTCTCTCGCTCTCTCTCTCAAATATCTGCCATGGCGCTGCCGGTTTGTCCACGCGCCGACGAGGAGTCGCCGCCCCCCGAGGACGCCCACCCTAATAGCAACGACGAGGACCCCTACGCGTCGCCGGACGAGGTTGCGCCGGACCCCCCAACTTTGGATTGGTTTTGGGGCCAGTACAATCTTGTCTGTGGAAGTCGCTGCCGCCGGCTGAGAAAGCCAGGCAAGTGGTGTTCAAGAAGGAGATGGCGGAGGAGGAAGCCAGGTACCAGGCGGCCTGTGAAGCCCATGACGCCGCCTGAAAAAAGGAGGCGGCGGAGCTTTGGCGGCGGGCGCATCATCGTGTGGAGGAGGTGTACGAAGACGGGTAATACACGAGGAAGGTCATAATCGCTGGGTGCCTCGTCGTTGCATGGAGGTGGGCCGATAAGCTCTAGTGTGCCACCGACGAGGAGCTCCGGTGGGCGCCCAACGAAATGGCAATATTGTTTGCGCGCATCCGCCAGCAAGAGGCAGATCGGTACATCAAGCGCTGCGAGGCGGAGGAGGCGGAGTACTGCCTCCACACTGGGAAGACACCGCGCACCAGGGAGCTGCTGGCGAGGGGCTGCCGGAATACTGGCCCCAGGAGGGATTATTAGTATATACATATATATATATATATACATACATACATATATATATATATATATATATATATTCTGTGATGAACCAATGAACAATTAATATATATATATATATATATATATATATGTATATATTATGATTTCTATTTTCTATTTGTTTTTGTATACTAATTTGAATCTAGTTGTTATCATCCACATATACAGAATGGAAAGCGTATATACATACATTGAAACAGAACATATAATAACGGAAAACAGGGTACACACATTGAAACAGAGGAATAAACAGAGCAATACTATGATTGCTCTGAATACATAGCTATCCACGTCGAAAGGACTCAACAAAATAAAACGCGTCCATGGACCATGACCAGCAGCCCTTGCCTACGGTAGCTCTTGGCTCTGCTTGAACTCGTGCAGGCGTTCGTCCAAGCGGTCGACACGCTCGCGGTACATCTGGAGCACGATCTCAAGCTCCAAGTTGGCTATTTCATCGAATATCACCAGCTCGAGGATGCGACAGCCATGTTCCTCTACCGCGCCCAGGTGGACACCTGGGCCAAGGAGGCGGTCGATCCTACGGACCAGCGCGTTGGCATCTAGCAGGCCGCGGACAAGGTGAACGACTGCACCCATGCGAACGGCGTGGCGGGCATCTGGTGCAAGTACGGCGCGGCCGGCCTCTAGTGCAAGTACGGCGCTGAGGGCCTCTGCCCACTCCTGGCGAGGAATCGGGGTACTGACGGGATGTGTACGCAGCTACGACGCCGTGTCGACAGCAGGCAAGCGCCGATGGATCTGCTCTTGCTGTGCGGCGCGCCGCGCCTCTCACTCTGCGGCGCTCCAACGATCTCGACGTGCAGCGAGCCGCAGCCTATCGGCGCGGACGCGCCAAGCTTGCTCTGCGGCGTGTCATCGATCATGTTGTGCGGCGAGCTGCAGCCTGTCGGCGCTGACATGCCTATCTTGATCCGCGGCGCTCAAGCGCCATTTGCCAAAGGTTTGCTCAACCCTGGCGATAACGCGCATCACAACATCATCCATCGCGTTGTCGGGGAGCGCCTCACCCTCGATGGGCCGTGCCTGCTCGTTTTCTTCGTTGACGAGGTTGATGGAAAAGGTGGCGCTTTGGTGGGTTGGCATGCTTGGAAAAGGTGGATGTGCTACTGGCTGCGCTTGTCGGCTCCATGCATCGCACGCCGCCTAGGTTTACGTACAATATCATTGGGTGGCGGGAAACAGTTGAGGAAATGGCAGGAAACGGTGGCATGTTCATAAAACGCCATCAATTAATGGAAAACTTAGCATAGAAGGAACATCGAGCTAGCACAAGAAGTAGATGATGATCAGATAAACACGGACCACGCTAGGGAACCCGTTGGTGATGAATTCATCAATCGAAAACGGTTTAATACTAGCAAGCGTTTGCCCACAACACACATGGCTTATTCCATCACAAATAGGTCGGATGGATAAACTGTATGCCACGTATCGCACATTGTCAAAAAGTAATGTGGTAGACCTTCTTTAACATGTGTTAAAAAACAAGGACCTCGAGGTTAAATTAACTCATGGGATGGATCATCCAGGTCAAAGGTAATTTAATTTGACTGGGATGACCCATCCCATCAGTTAATTTAACATCAAGATAACTTCCCATCCAGTCACCCATCTGATGGCTACTCTAGCCTGAGCACACTTAACTTGAGAGTTCTCTTAGATGAGCTACTGGTGGAACAGCTAGTCCTTGCTGATAGGATGCCTCTTCGCATCCTTATGGCCATATCACATACGTCTTATTAGAAGCAATCGCTGTGTTATTGTCGGTCTTCGCACACATTTCTGATTACAGAACTGTTTGCCGCGTATCACACACATCTTGATATATTGAACCGTTTCTGTTCCCTTGTCTCAACGCAAACAGTTCGTCCGAGTGAACCGCATGCCGTATATCGCACCTTGATCTGGCTGACTGTTTCTTTTGTGTTGCCTAATCACAAACAGTTCATTCAAGTGAAACGTAAGCCGTATATCACACACACCTTCATCTGGCAGCTGGTTTCTTTTGTTCTGCCACATTGTAATCTGTTAATTGAACTGAATCATATACCCAACATCGCACACGCAACTAAAATCTGAACCGTGTTTGATGCATCCTCCATCGCAAACGTTCTGCACCTTTTTTGATAAATTTTTTACACCACTGTTTGCGATTTATGCACCGCACACAGTTTCGTCGGAGGGTCTTTCATCATAGTGTCGCCTTAGCAGCAACCTGTAGTAGTGGTGGACTACTCCCTCCTCATCGTGGTGGCCGCCGGGATGATGAAGATGGCCACTGGTGATGACTCCCCCCTCCGGCAAGGTGCCGGAACAGGTATAAATTGGTTTTCGGTGGCTATAGAGCCTTGCGGCGGCGAAACTTCTGATCTAGGTTAACCCCGAAGGGTTTTGCAATATTTGTGAATTTATAGGTAAAGAGGGGGTGCGGGAGGCCACCGAGGTGGGCACAACCCACATGGGCGCGCCTGGGCCCCCAGGCGCGCCCTGGTGGGTTGTGGCCCCCTCGGGCACCCCCAGGTGTTGCTCTGGCCCATCTTGGGTGTTCTGGTCCATAAAAATCTCCAAGAAGTTTCGCGGTGTTTGGACTCCGTTTGATATTGATTTCCTACAATGTAAAAAGCAAGCAAAAAACAGCAACTGGCACCGGGCACTGGGTCAATAGGTTAGTCCCAAAATATGATATAAAGTTTCTATAAAATGATTGTATAACATGCAAGAATGATAATAAAAGAGCATGAATACTTGATAAATTATAGATACGTTGGAGATGTATCATCATCCCCAAGCTCAATTCCTACTCGTCCTCAAGTAGGTAAATGATAAAAGAAATAATTTGTGAAGTGTGAATCCTAGCAAAGTGCATAAGTTTGATCGATGACAATTTCAATCACTTCTCCTAGCATCATAACAACAATTCTTTCTTATAATACTTCTCATGTTATAGTGGCAACCAATTCACATGTTAAGGTTCAAACAATGAACTCTCTTGAAACCCAACAACCTATGTTCTCAGTCACCAAGCAATTGCAATTCAACTTATTCAAGGGAGTCTAAGTAAGAACTTGATACGTCTGCAACGTATCTATAATTTTTGATTGCTCCATGCTATATTATCTACTGTTTTAGACAATATTGGGCTTTATTATCCACTTTTATATTATTTTTGGGACTAACCTATTAGCCGGAGGCCCAGCCCAGAATTGCTGTTTTTTTACCTATTTCGGAGTTTTGCAGAAACGGAATATCAAACGGAGTCCAAACGGAATGAAACCTTCGGGAACGTGATTTTCTCACCGAACGTGATCCAAGAGACTTGGACCCTAAGTCAAGGAAGCTTCGAGGAGGGCACGAGGTAGGGGGCGCGCCCTCCACCCTCGTGGGCCCCATGTTGCTCCACCGATGTACTTCTTCCTCCTATATATACCTACGTACCCCCAAACGATCAGATACAGAGCCAAAAACCTAATTCCACCGCCGCAACCTTCTGTACCCACGAGATCCCATCTTGGGGCTGCTCCGGAGCTCCGCCGAAGGGGGCATCCACCACAGAGTGCTTCTACATCATCATAGCCCCTCCGATGAAGTGTGAGTAGTTTACCTCAGACCTTTGGGTCCATAGTTAGTAGCTAGATGGCTTCCTCTCTCTTTTTGGATCTCAATACAATGTTCTCCCCCTCTCTCGTGGAGATCTATTTGATGTAATCTTCTTCTTGTGGTGTGTTTGTTGAGACCGATGAATTGTGGGTTTATGATCAAGATTATATATGAACAATATTTGAATCTTCTCTAAATTCTTTTATGTATGATTGGTTATCTTTGCAAGTCTCTTCGAATTATCAGTTTGGTTTGGCCTACTAGATTGGTTTTTCTTGCAATCGGAGAAGTGCTTAGCTTTAGGTTCAATCTTGCGGTGTCCTTTCCCAGTGACAGTAGGGGCAGCAAGGCACATATTGTATTGTTGACATCGAGGATAACAAGATGGGGTTTTGAATATATTGCATGAATTTATCCCTCTACATCATGTCATCTTGCTTAAGACGTTACTCTGTTTTCATGAACTTAATACTCTAGATGCATGTTGGATAGCGGTCGATGAGTGGAGTAATAGTAGTAGATGCAGGCAGGAGTCGGTCTACTTGTCTCGGACGTGATGCCTATATACATGATCATACCTAGATATTCTCATAACTATGCTCAATTCTGTCAATTGCTCAACAGTAATTCGTTCACCCACCGTAAAATATTTATGCTCTTGAGAGAAGCCACTAGTGAAATCTATGGCCCCCGGGTCTATCTTCATCATATCAATCTTCCATTACTTTATTATTGCCTTTTCCTTTTACTTTGCTTTTATTTTACTTTGCATCTTTATCACAAAAATACCAAAAATATTATCTATCATCTCTATCAGATCTCACTCTCGTAAGTGACCGTGAAGGGATTGACAACCCCTTATCGCGTTGGTTGCGAGGAGTCATTTGCTTTGTGCAGGTACGAGGGACTCGCGCGTAGCCTCCTACTGGATTGATACCTTGGTTCTCAAAAACTGAGGGAAATACTTACGCTACTTTGCTGCATCATCCTTTCCTCTTCAAGGAAATCCAACGCAGTGCTCAAGAGGTAGCAAGAAGAATTTCTGGCGCCGTTGCCGGGGAGTCTACGCAAAAGTCAACATACCAAGTACCCATCACAATCCCTTATCTCCCGCATTACATTATTTGCCATTTGCCTCTCGTTTTCCTCTCCCCCACTTCATCTTTGCCGTTTTATTCGCCCTCTCTTTTCCGTTCGCCTTCTTTTTCGCTTGCCTTTTGTTTGCTGTGTGTTGGATTGCTTGTTTGTCACGATGGCTCAAGATAATAGCAAATTGTGTGACTTTACCAATACCAACAATAATGATTTCCTTAGCACCCCGATTGCTCCTCTTACCAATACTGAATCTTGTGAAATCAATACTGCTTTATTGAATCTTGTTATGAAAGATCAATTCGCCGGCCTTCCTAGTGAAGATCCCGCTACTCATCTAAATAGCTTCGTTGATTTGTGTGATATGCAAAAGAAGAAAGATGTTGATAATGATATTGTTAAATTGAAGCTATTTCCTTTTTCGCTTAGAGATCATGCTAAAGCTTGGTTTTCATCTTTGCCTAAAAATAGTATTGACTCTTGGAACAAGTGCAAAGATGCTTTTATCTCTAAGTATTTTCCTCCCGCTAAGATCATCTCTCTTAGAAACGATATTATGAATTTTAAGCAACTTGATCATGAACATGTTGACAAGCTTGGGACAGAATGAAATTAATGATACGTAATTGCCCCACTCATGGTTTGATTTTGTGGATGATTATACAAATTTATTATGCCGGATTGAATTTTGCTTCTAGAAATCTTTTAGAATCGGCCGCGGGAGGCACTTTTATGGAAATCACTTTAGGAGAAGCTACTAAACTCCTAGATAATATTATGGTTAATTATTCTCAATGGCACACTAAAAGATCTACTAATAAAAAAGTGCATGCGATAGAAGAAATTAATGTTTTGAGTGGAAAAATGGATGAACTTATGAAATTATTTGCTACTAAGAGTGTTTCTTCTGATCCTAATGATATGCCTTTGTGTACTTTGATTGAGAATAATAATGAATATATGGATGTGAATTTTGTTGGTAGGAATAATTTTGGTAACAACGCGTATAGAGGAAACTTTAATCCTAGGCCTTATCCTAGTAATCCCTCTAATAATTATGGTAATTCCTACAACAACTCTTATGGAAATTTTAATAAGATGCCCTCTGAATTTGAGACTAGTGTTAAAGAGTTTATGAATTCGCAAAAGAATTTCAATGCTTTGCTTGAAGAGAAATTGCTTAAAGTTGATGAATTGGCTAGGAATGTTGATATAATTTCTCTTGAGGTTGATTCTTTAAAGCTTAGATCTATTCCTCCTAAGCATGATATCAATGAGTCTCTCAAAGCCATGAGAATTTCCATTGATGAGTGCAAGGAAAGAACCGCTAGGATGCGTGCTACGAAAGATGCCCTTATTAAAGCGTGTTCTTCCAATTTCTACGAAAATAAAGATGAAGATCTAAAAGTTATTGATCTATCCCCTATTAAATCTTTGTTTTGCAATATGAATCTTTATAATGATAGGATTGAATATGATCCACCTTTACCTAGAAGGCGTTCCAAGAATTCAGAGTTTTTAGATCTTGATGCTAAAATTGATAAAAGTGGGATTGAAGAAAGTAAAACCCTAGATGTTACTAAACCCACTATTTTGGATTACAAGGAATTTAATTATTAAAGTTGCTCTTTAATTGATTGTATTTCCTTGTTGCAATCCGTGCTAAATTCTCCTCATGCTTATAGTAAAAATAAAGCCTTTACCAAACATATCGTTGATGCCTTGATGCAATCTTATGAAGAAAAACTTGAGTTGGAAGTTTCTATCCCTAGAAAACTTTATGATGAGTGGGAGCCTACTATTAAAATTAAAATTAAAGATCATGAGTTTTATGCTTTGTGTGATTTGGGTGCTAGTGTTTCCACTATTCCCAAAACTTTATGTGATTTGCTAGATTTCCGTGATTTTGATGATTGCTCTCTAAACTTGCACCTTGCGGATTCCACTATTAAGAAACCTATGGGAAGAATTAATGATGTTCTTATTGTTTCTAATAGGAATTATGTGCCCGTTGATTTTATCGTTCTTGATATAGATTGCAATCCTTCATGCCCTATTATTCTTGGTAGACCTTTCCTTAGAACGGTTGGTGCAATTATTGATATGAAGGAAGGGAATATTAGATTCCAATTTCCATTAAAGAAAGGCATGGAACACTTCCCTAGGAACAAAATAAAATTACCATATGAATCTATCATGAGATCCACTTATGGATTACCTCCTAAAGATGACAATACCTAGATCTATCCATGCTTTTATGCCTAGCTAGGGGAGTTAAACGATAGCGCTTGTTGGGAGGCAACCCAATTTTATTTTTAGTTCTTTATGATTTTGCTTCTGTTTAGGAATAAATCTTTGATCTAGCCTCTGGTTAGATGTGTTTTTATGTTATTAGTGTTTGTGCCAAGTTAAACCTATAGGATCTTCTTGGATGATAGGTATTTGATCTTGCTGTAATTTCCAGAAACTTTCTGTTCACGTAAACAATTGTTAAAAATCACCAGGACGTGATAAAATAGTGATTCCAATTTCTGCTGATCAATAAACAAATTGCATAGGTCTTCCTATTTTGGTAGATTTTTGGGAGTTCCATAAGTTTGCGTTAGTTACAGATTACTACAGACTGTTCTATTTTCGACAGATTCTGTTTTTCTTGTGTTGTTTGTTTATTTTGATGAATCTACGGCTAGTAACATAGTTTATAAACCATAGAGAAGTTGGAGTACAGTAGGTTTAACACCAATATAAATAAATAATGAGTTAATTACAGTACCTTCAAGTGGTCTTTTGTTTTCTTTCGCTAACGGAGCTCACGAGAGAGTTTTGTGTTGTGAAGTTTTCAAGTTTTGGGTGAAATCTTTTGATGGATTATAGAACAAGGATTAGCAAGAGCCTAATCTTGGGGATGCCCATGTAACCCCCAATATAATCTAAGGACACCAAAAAGTCAAAGCTTGGGGATTCCCCGGAAGGCATCCCCTCTTTCGTCTACTTCCATCGGTAACTTTACTTGGAGCTATATTTTTATTCACCACATGATATGTGTTTTGCTTGGAGCGTCTTGTAGGATTTTAGTCTTTGATTTTTAGTTTACCTCAATCATCCTTGATGTACACACCTTTTGAGAGAGCCATACATGATTTGGAATTTATTAGAATACTCTATGTGCTTCGCTTATATCTTTTGAGTTATATAGTTTTGCTCTAGTACTTCACTTATATCTTTTAGAGCACAGTGGTGGATTTGTTTTATAGAAACTATTTATATCTCATGCTTCACTTAGATTATTTTTAGAGTCTTAAATAGCATGGTAATTTGCTTAAATGATCTTAATATTCTAGGTATACAAAAATAGTAAAAACTTTCTTATGAGTGTGTTGGATACTAAGAAAAGTTTGATGCTTGATAATTGTTTTGAGATATGGAGGTGATAATATCAAAGTTGTGCTAGTTGAGTAGTTGTGAATTTGAGAAATGCTTGTGTTGAAGTTTGCAAGTCCCGTAGCATGCATGTATGGTAAACGTTATGTAACAAATTTGAAACATGAGGTGTTCTTTGATTGTCCTCCTTACGAGTGGCGGTCGGGGACGAGCGATGGTATTTTCCTACCAATCTATCCCCCTAGGAGCAGGCGCGTAGTGCTTTGGTTTTTTATGGCTTGTAGATTTTTGCAATAAGTATGTGAGTTCTTTATGACTAATGTTGAGTCCATGGATTATACGCACTCTCACCCTTCCATCATTGCAAGCCTCTTCGGTACCGTGCATTGCCCTTTCTCACATTGAGAGTTGGTGCAAACTTCGCCGGTGCATCCAAACCCCGTGATATGATACGCTCTTTCACACATAAACCTCCTTATATCTTCCTCAAAACAGCCACCATACCTACCTATTATGGCATTTCCATAGCCATTCCGAGATATATTGCCATGCAACTTTCCACCATTCCGTTTATCATGACACATTTATCATTGTCATATTGCTTAGCATGATCATGTAGTTGACACAGTATGTGTGGCAAAGCCACCGTTCATAATTCTTTCATACATGTCACTCTTGGTTCATTGCATATCCTGGTACACCGCCGGAGGAATTCATATAGAGTCATACTTTGTTCTAGTATCGAGTTGTAATCATTGAGTTGTAAATAAATAGAAGTGTGATGATCATCATTTTCTAGAGCATTGTCCCAAGTGAGGAATATATAAAAAAAGAAAGGCCATAAAAAAGAGAAGGCCCAAAAAAATGAGAGAAAAGAGAGAAGGGACAATGCTACTATCCTTTGCCACACTTGTGCTTCAAAGTAGCACCATAATCATCATGATAGAGAGTCTTTTGATTTGTCACTTTCATATACTAGTGGGAACTTTTCATTATATAACTTGGCTTGTATATTCCAATAATGGGCCTCCTCGAGTGCCCTAGGTTTTCGTGAGCAAGCAAGTTGGATGCACACCTACTTAGTTTCTTTTGTTGAGCTTTCATACATTTATAGGTCTAGTGCATCCGTTGCATGGCAATCCCTACTCCTTGCATTAACATTAATCGATGGGCATCTCCATAGCCCATTGACTAGCCTCGTTGATGTGAGATCTTCTCCTTTTTGTCTTCTCCACATAACCCCCATCATCATATTCTATTCCACCCATAGTGCTATATCCATGGCTCACGCTCATGTATTGCGTGAAGGTTTATAAGTTTGAGATTACTAAAGTATGAAACAATTGCTTGGCTTGTCATCGGGGTTGTGCATAATGAGATCATTATTGTGTGACAAAAATGGAGCATGACTAAACTATATGATTTTGTAGGGATGAACTTTCTTTTGCCATGTTAGTTTGAGAAGACATAATTGCTTAGTTAGTATGCTTGAAGTATTATTATTTTTATGTCAATATGAACTTTTATCTTGAATCTTTCGGATCTGAATATTCATAACACAATTAAGAAGAATTACATTGAATTATGCCAAGTAGCACTCTGCATCAAAAATTCTGTTTTTATCATTTACCTACTCGAGGACGAGCAGGAATTAAGCTTGGGGATGCCTGATACGTCTCCAACGTATCTATAATTTTTGATTGCTCCATGCTATATTATCTAATGGTTTGGACAATATTGGGCTTTATTATCCACTTTTATATTATTTTTGGGACTAACCTATTAACCGGAGGCCCAACCCAGAATTGTTGTTTTTTTGCCTATTTCAGAGTTTTGCAGAAACGGAATATCAAACGGAGTCCAAACGGAATGAAACCTTCGGGAACGTGATTTTCTCACCGAACGTGATCCAGGAGACTTGGACCCTAAGTCAAGGAAGCTTAGAGGAGGGCACGAGGTAGGGGGCGCGCCCATCCCCCAGGGCGCGCCCTCCACCCTCGTGGGCCCCATGTTGCTCCACCGATGTACTTGTTCCTCCTATATATACCTACGTACCCCCAAACGATCAGATACAGAGCCAAAAACCTAATTCCACCGCCGCAACCTTCTATACCCACGAGATCCCATCTTGGGGCCTATTCCGGAGCTCCGCCGGAGGGGGCATCCACCATGGAGGGCTTCTACATCATCACCATACCCCTTCCGATGAAGTGTGAGTAGTTTACTTCAGACCTTCGGGTCCATAGTTGGGATCCACGATGGGGTTTTTATCATATTGCATGAAACTATCCCTCTACATCATGTCATCTTGCTTAAGGCGTTACTCTGTTTTCATGTACTTAATACTCTAGATGCATGCTCGATAGCGGTCGATGAGTGGAGTAATAGTAGTAGATGCAGGCATGAGTCGGTCTGCTTGTCTCGGACGTGATGCCTATATACATGACCATACCTAGATATTCTCATAAGTATGCTCAATTCTGTCAATTGCTCAACAGTAATTCGTTCACCCACCGTAAAATATTTATGCTCTTGAGAGAAGCCACTAGTGAAATCTATGGCCCCCGGGTCTATCTTCATCATATCAATCTTCCATCACTTTATTATTGGCTTTGCTTTTTTTACTTTGCTTTTATTTTACTTTGCATCTTTATCACAAAAATACCAAAAATATTATCTACCATCTCTATTAGATCTCACTCTCGTAAGTGACCGTGAAGGGATTGACAACCCCTTATCGCGTTGGTTGCGAGGAGTTATTTGCTTTGTGCAGGTACGAGGGACTCGCGCGTAGCCTCCTACTGGATTGATACCTTGGTTCTCAAAAACTGAGGGAAATACTTACGCTACTTTGCTACATCATCCTTTCCTCTTCAAGGAAATCCAACACAGTTCTCAAGAGGTAGCAGAGCTCCACATACTCAACCATCATATAGTCTTCTATGATTGCTAAGACTCACCGCATACACATGAGCAAACCGTTTCAACCGGACGCATAGAAAGATAGGGGTTTATTGTTTTCCCTCCCAATATTCACCTCAAGGGTGATGTCAAAAATAATAACTCATGCTACAGATATTCAACTGGACATATGTACCTAGATCTTTCCTCACCACATGATGCTTGCCAAAAGAGAAAAATAAAAAGGAATAGACAAAAAAACTTTGACTCCTTCCATAAAAGTAAATACTGAAAAGTAAAAGATAGGCCCTTCACAGAGGGAAGCAGAGGTTGCCATGCGCTTATTTGTTTGTATGCTCAACCCCTTAGTGCAAAAGAAAGTCATGCTATATTGCCCCTTATGATAGCAACCTTTATTATGCAGTCTGTCGCTTTTATTCTTTGCCATCACAAGTTCGTACAACGCTCAATTTTCTCTTACACTAAATGATCTCACACTTTTAGAAGCATTTTTATTGCCTTAATGCACCGATGACAACTTACTTGAAGAATCTTATTCAACCCTTAGGTAGGTATGGTGGACTCTTGAAAATAATATTTGGGTTTAAGGGTTTTTGGATGCACAAGTAGTGTCTCTACTTGGTGCAGAATTTTTGGCTAGCAAAGATGGGGGGCAAGCACCACATGTTGAAGGATCTATGACAATATAACTTCTATGTGAATATGAACAAACATAAATCATTACGTGTTCTTCCTTGTCCAATGTCAACAATTTTGTCATATAATATTTTGATGGGGGCTCACAATCACAAAAGATTTCCAGGATAGTGTATTTGCATGTGAAAGTTCTCTTCCTTATACTAATTATTCGTGAATTGCTTGTATGACCAAAATTGTGCTTGTCAAGCCTCAACAGATTTCACTTTCTAAACCCAGTGTGAAGCTACCACTAGGCATGATATGATATCAACTTCATGACATTCAACTTATTCAACAATTTACTCATAGGATATAAGTGAAGCACAAGAGCAATTCCAAAGAAAAGAGCTTCGTTGACGGGATGTGAATGCCGCTTACTTAGCCTCCTTGGAAACTATTTGAGGACTCTATTTTATTTTAAAAAATTCAGATCTAAGTATTTTATTAAAACAACAAGCAAAACAAAATAAAATGATATTCTAAGAATAACACACATCATGTGAAGAAGCAAAAACTTAGGCTCAACCGATACTAACCGATAATTGTTGAAGAAGAAAGGAGGGATGCCTACCGGGGCATCCCCAAGATTAGAAGCTTGAGACTTCTTGAAATATTATCTTGGGGTGCCTTGGGCATCCCCAAGCTTGAGATTTTGTGTCTCCTTAGTTCCTCTCATATCACGGTTTTCCTAAATCTCAAAAAATTCATCCACACAGAACTCAACAAGAACTCATGAAATAAGTTAGTATAAACCAATGCAAAGACCTTATCATTCTCTACTGTAGAAAATAACTAAAATTATTATTAAACATTGCATACTAAATGCCTCTGCATATTTAATATTTCTATCCTCAAATAGAATCATTAAACAAGCAACCAGATGCAAACAATGCAAACATAACTGCAATCTACCAAAATAGTACAGTCTGTAAGGAATGCAAGTGTATCAATACTTATTAAACTCCAAACATTATGAAATTTTACCACACTGTAGAAAATTTATCTGAGCTTATTTTGCAAAAAGTTTCAACATTTTATCACATTCTGACTTTTCTAGGGAATTTTTGCAACATCGATAAACTTTCTGTTTTGAAACAGCAACATCTAGACTTGTGAAATAAGCATAATAAAGACTATCAATGCCATTTTTATTGAAATAAAAGATGCAAAGAATTATTATAAATAACATAAATAAAATCCTAATAAAAATGACGCTCCAAGTAAAACTCATATCATGTGACGAATAAAAATATAGCTCCAAGTAAGGTTACCGATAATGTTGGAGACGAAAGAGGGGATGCCTTCCCGGGCATCCCCAAGCTTAGTTGCTTGGATCTTCCTTGTATATTAACTTGGGGTGTCTTAGTCATCCCCAAACTTAGGGTCTTGTCACTCCTTGTTTTCCTCATATCAATGTCTCACCCAAAACTTGAAAACTTCGATCACACAAAACTTAACGGAACTTCGTGAGATAGGTTAGTATGATAAAGAGCAAACCATTTCACTTTGGTACTGTCAAAGACAAGATTCATAATTGTTTCCACACAATTCCTACTGTAGAATATCATTTCCACAATTTATATTGAGCAATATAAGCCATAGAAACTAGAAAGCAAGCAAACTATGCATTGAAAACAGAATGTGTTAAAAACAGAACAGTCTATAATGATCTGGATAACTACCATACTTCTGCTACTCCAAGAATTATGAAAAAATTATTGCCACGTGAGAAATTTGTATATTAAACTTATTAAAAAAGAATCAACTCAAAATCACTCTTTTGTTAAAAATGAGACTTATTTTCGTGAGCGCAAAAGTTTCTGTTTTTCAGCAGCATCAAAACAACTATCACCAAACATGATACCAAAGGCTTTACTTGGCACTTTATTGAAACAAAAGCAATAAACCATGATTACTACAGTAGCTTAATCATGTTAACACATAAAAACAGTAGGTAAAAGTGTTGGATTGTCTCCCAACAAGCACTTTTCTTTAATGCCTTTTAAGCTAGGCATGATGATTTCATTGATGCTCGCATAAAAGATAAGAATTGAAACAAAAAGATAGCATCATGAAGCATATGACTAGCACATTTAGGTCTAACCCACTTCCTATGAATAGGGAATGTGTGAGAAAACAACTTATGGGAGCAAGAATCAACTAACATAGGAAGGCAAAACAAGTGCAACTTCAAAACAATCAACACATAGAGAAGAAACTTGATATTATTGAGGTATGTAAGAGCATAAGTTCCTTCCTCATAATAATTTTCAGAAACATCATGAATGGATCCAACAATATAACCAACACATGCAACACTCTTTTCATGATGCACAAGCATAGAAGATTTATCACTCTTTATGGCATATATGTCATCATAATAATCATCATAGATAGTAACTTCATTGTCATAATCAATTGAAACCTCTTCCAAAATAGTTTATGTATTACTAAATAAAGGCATGACCTCTACAAATCCACTTTCATCAATATTTAAATAATATTCAACACCCTCCAAAATAGTAGGATCACTACTACCTAGAGTTGACACTCTTCCAAACCCACTTTTATCAATGTAATCATCATAAATAGGAGGCATGCTATCATCATAATAAATTTTCTTATCGAAAGTATAAGGAATCAAAGGATAATATTCATTAAGAAAAGCATCCCCAAGCTTAGGACAAGCATTATTTCCAGCAAATAAATCAGCAAACATGTCATACTCATTAAACATAGCATCCCCAAGCTTGTGGTTTTTCATATCATCACAACATTCTTATCAATAGCATGAATGGCACCAATAGTATAACAAACATTATTATCATATTTTTCCAAGCAAGTGCTAAAAAGGTTTTCAAGATCATAAGGGATATTGTTGTCTTCCCAATCATAATCATTACAAAAAAGTAGTAGGTATCACAAAATCATACTCAATATCATAATCCTCCATCAATATATTTGATTCACTTTTATGAGGCACAATGGTGATAGGAGAAACATTATTTGGGAGAGATAACTTTTTACCTTTATTATTTCTTCTTTTCTTCTTCTTCACCACATCATGTGTGGGTTTAATTAATTTCTTTAAGCTTCTTGTTGAAGGATTGATTGGATAGGAAGCGCATCCTCGTTACCTGATTCATCATAATAAACACTAGGAGGGTATTGGGAAACATTTTCCCTTTCATTAGTACTCTCTTCATACTCCAATTGTTTTCTTATCTTTAATTGGTTGGCAATATAAGGATTCTCAATGCCACTTACCACACAAAACATATAAATTTCTTCTAGATCAAAATCAAGAAATCTTTCGGGATTTGGAAAACCCTTAGTTATACGCTTCATTTCTTCATGCCCCAAAAGAAGACTAAGCTCTTTATGATGCTCAAGGGTAATCAAGTTATCACAACTTTTGGACACAATTTGATCATGAAATAATTTGCATTGGAGATTTAAATGACCAAGTTCATTGCAAAGTTCACAAGGATGGCGAAAAAAATTACGTCTTTCAGCACAATCATCTAGTCTTTCAGCACAAAATCTATCTTCCCTTTTTGGTGTGCAATTGCACTCCCAATTCACTCAACAAAAAGTGACATGCTTATAAGAAACATTTTTGTCATGACTTGCGCAATCATCATTAGCATTTTGGATATTCAAAGAATTCACACTAACAACATTGCAATCATGCTCATAATTCAAATATTTTATGCCAAGCATTTTATTGACTTCTTCTAACAATTGAGCACAATTTTCCGAAACATCATTTTCAAGAAAAATAATATAAACATGATCAATAATATGATGCAACCTAAATTCCATTTTTATGTAGTTTTCTTTTATGAACCAAACCAGTGATAAAACAAGAAACTAACAGATTTAATTGCAAGATCTAAAGATATACCTTCAAGCACTGACCTCCTCGGCAACGGCGCCAGAAAAGAGCTTGATGTCTACTATGCAACTTTATTCTTGTAGACACGTGTTGGGCCTCCAAGCGCAGAGTTTTGTAGGACAGTAGCAATTTTCCCTCAAGTGGATGACCTAAGGTTTATCAATACGTGAGAGGTGTAGGATGAAGATGGTCTCTCTCAAACGAGCCTGCAACCAAATACAGGAAATATCTTGTGTCCCCAACACACCCAATACAATGGCAAATTGAATAGGTGCACTAGTTCGGCGAAGAGATGGTGATAAAAGTGTAATATGGATGGTAGAAATATATTTTTATAATCTGAATAAATAAAAACAGCAAGGTAATAAATAGTAAACGGGCACAAAAACGGTATTGCAATGCTTGAAAATGAGGCCTAGGGTCTGTACTTTCACTACTACAACCTCTCAACAATGCTAATATAATTGGATCATATAACCACACCTCAAAGTGCGATAAAGAATCACTCCAAAGTTCCTATCTAGCGGAGAACATAATAATAAATTGTTTGTAGGGTACGAAACCACCTCAAAGCTATTCTTTCCGTTCGATCTATCCTAGAGTTCGTACTAAAATAACACCAAAGCAAATTCATATTCATAATACTCAATCCAACACAAAGAACATCAAAGAGTACCCCAAGATTTCTAGCGGAGAAACAAAGACAAGAACGTGCATCAACCCCTATGCATAGATTACCCCAATGCCACCTCGGGAATCCGCGAGTTGAGTGCCAATACATATATCAAGTGAATCAATATGATACCCCATTGTCACCATGAGTATTCAATTGCAAGACATATATCAAGTGTTCTCACATCCATAAAAGTATTCAATCCGATAATAATGAAATCTCAAAGGGAAAAACTCAATTCATCACAACAAGATAGAGAGGGCAAAACACCATATGATCCGACTATATTAACAAAGCCCACGATACATCAAGATCGTGACATCTCAAGAACACGAGAGAGACATAGCTACTGGTACAAACCATCAGCCCCGAGGGTGGACTACTCCCTCATCATCGTGGTGGCTGCCGGGACGACGAAGATGGCCACCAGTGATGATTTCCCCCTCCGGCAGGGTGTCGGAACAGGGTCTAGATTGGTTTTTGGTGGCTATAAAGCCTTGCGGCGGCGAAACTTCTGATCTAGATTAACCCCGAAGGGTTTTGGAATATTTGTGAATTTATCGGGTAAAGAGGGGGTGCAGGAGGCACCGAGGTGGGCACAACCCACCTGGGCGCGCCCTGGTGGGTTGTGCCCCCTCGGGGCACGCCCCAAGTGCTGCTTTGGCCCATCTTGGGTGTTCTGGTCCATAAAAAAATCTCCAAGAAGTTTCACGGTATTTGGACTCCTTTTGATATTGATTTCCTGCGATGTAAAAAATAGCAACTGGCACTGGGCACTGGGTCAATAGGTTAGTCCCAAAAAATGATATAAAGTTGCTATAAAATGATTGTAAAACATCCAAGAATGATAATAAAACAGCATGAATACTTCATAAATTATAGATACGTTGGAGACGTATCAACGAGTGACAAATCCAAGTCTCGATCCACGCAACCCAATAGACACCTTTAGAGATACCTGTAGAGCACCTTTATGATCACCCAGTTATGAAGCGACGTTTGATAGGACACGAAGTATTCCTCCGATGTCTGGGAGTGGCATGATCTATGATCTAATTCTAAGCTTACAGTTGGGTCTGTCCATCACATCATTATTATGATGTTATCTCGTTATCAAATGAAAACTCATGTCTATGGTTAGGAAACCTTAACCATCTTTGATCAACGAGCTAGTCTAGTAGAGGCTTACTAGGGACACAGTGTAGTTTATGTATTCACACGTGTATTTAAGTTTCAAGTCAATACAATTCTAGCATAGCATGAATAATAAAAATTTATCATGAACGGGAAATATGATAATAACCATTTTATTATTGGCTCTAGGGCATATTTTCAATAGTCTCCCACTTGTACTAGAGTCAATGATCTAGTTTACACTGTAATGAATCTAACACCCATGGAGTCCTGGTGCTGACCATGTTTTGCTCGTGGAAGAGGTTTAGTCAATGGGTCAGTCACATTCAGATCCGTATGTACTTTGCAAAGATCCATGTCTCCATCCTTAATGTAATTACGAATGGATTGAAGTGGCGTTTGATGTGCTTGGTCTTCTTGTGAAACCTGGGCTCCTTGGGAATGGCAATAGCACCACTGTCGTCACAAAAGATAGTCATTGGATCCGATGCACTAGGTATCACCCCTAGGTCGGATATGAACTGCTTCATCCAGACTCCTTGCGCTACTTCTGAAGCAGCTATATACTCCGCTTCACATGTAGTTCCCACTACAACACTCTGCTTGGAACTACACCAACTGACTGCTCCATCATTTAAAATAAATCGTATCCGGTTTTTGACTTCAAGTCATTCGGTTCAGTGCCAAAGCTAGCATCGACGTAACCTTTACGACGAGCTCTTCATGACCTCCATAAACGAGAAACATGTCCATAGTCCTCTTTAGGTACCTAAGGATATTCTTGACCGTTGTCCAGTGATCCACTCATGGATTACTTTGGTACCTCCCTCCCAGACATATGGCAAGGTACACATCAGGTCTGGTACACACCAATACAATTCTAGCATGAATAATAAACATTTATCATGAACGGGAAATGTGATAATAACCATTTTATTATTGCCTCTAGGGCATATTTCCAACAAGGCAAATGGCAAATGATGTAAATGCAAGGAGATGAAAGTTTATGTATAGGTACTTGATAGATGTTGATGATGTCTCCCCAGCAACAGCGCCAGAAATTCTTCCTACTACTTCTGAACTGTGTTGGGATTTCCCCGAAGAGGATAGGATGATGCAGTACAGTAGAGATAAGTATTTCCCTCAGTTAAGAACCAATATTATCAATCCAGTAGGAGAACCAAGCAACACCTCATTAAGAGCATCCCCAGCCGTGCCCCCAACAGCCCCCCCAGACCACTTTTTCGGTGCCGGCGCCAAAAAATGCCCCAGTCGCGCCCCTAGGACGCCGAAAATCGCCGGTTCGGCCCTTTTTTCCGCCCGGCGGTCACAAGCCGAACCCGGCACACTGGGGGGCAATTGGGGGCTCTGGCGCAAGGGAAAAGCACGACTGTCCCACACCGTCAGGGGAAAAGTCAAGGTTTTCTTCCCCGACTCGCCTCCCACCCCCTGCGCCCTCGGCCGCCACTAGCTATATCCCGGCGCCGCCCGCCGCCCTTCACCGCTAGATAGCCATTCCCCGCCGGAAAAATAGTAGAGCTTTGCCGCGGCAGCCCCTCCAACAGCAGCTGGTCGTTTCCGGCCGCGGAGGGGCAGTTTAGCGGCGGGTACACGCCCACCGGGCGCAAGGTGTTCGGCGATTTGCCTGCCTCGGCGATGGACTCGGATGACGAGGAAGCGCTCGCGGCGCTGCTGGAGGAGGAAGCCGAGGCCGACGTCCAGGAAGAAGAGCATTTCATGGTGCTCGCTGCCCTCGCCCAGCTACTGGCGAGCAATGAAAAGCCGCGGCGAGGTGGCTCGGCACCGGGGCGGGTGAAAGCAAAGAACCGACATCGTCTTGAAGGCTACTGCATGCTCTACTCTGACTACTTCGCCAATGCTCCACTTCAAGGTGAGAAAACATTTCGACGCCGTTATCAGATGAGCCGAAAGCTCTTCCTCAGGATTGTGAATTCCATCCGGGAGTTCGACAGCTACTTCAAGTGCAAGACGGATTACACCGGCGCCCTTGGATTCACCTCCATCCAGAAGTGCATGACAGCGATGAGGATGCTTGCATACGGAGCTCTCGGTGATTCACTCGACGACTATGGGCGCATGGCCGAGTCCACCAGCGTAGAGTGTTTCTACAAGTTCTGTCGGGCAGTGGTGGCAGTGTTTGGGCCGCAATACTTGAGAACACCCAATGCGGAAGACACTGCTCGGATCCTAGCATAGAATGCAGCTAGGGGATTTCCTGGGATGCTTGGGAGCATCGACTGCATGCATTGGAAATGGAAGAATTGCCCATTTGCTTGGCAGGGGATGTACAAAGGCGCCAAAGGCGGTTGCAGTGTGGTACTTGAGGCGGTGGCCACGTAGGACCTCTGGATTTGGCACTCCTTCTTTGGTATGTCAGGAACTCATAATGACATCAACGTGTTGCAGTGCTCTCCTATCTTTGCCAAGCTTGTTGAAGGTCATTCTCCTCCGGTGAACTTCGAGATCAATGGGCGGCTGAAAGGATCGAGAAGAGGTGTCTAGAGGGGGGTTTGATTAGACACTAAGTGCCAAAAGTTGCAGTTTTTAATATTCTTAAGTTTAGGTGGAGTTTAGGCACAAGTTTAACAAACACAATACATATCAAGCAATCTCCACACAATTCAAGCAAGCATGCAAAGAGTATATGAGCAGCGGAAAGTAAAGCATGCAACTTGCAAGAATGTAAAGGGAAGGGTTTGGAGTATTCAAACGCAATTGGAGACACGGATGTCTTTGGCGTGGTTCCGATAGGTGGTGCTATCGTACATCCACGTTGATGGAGACTTCAACCCACGGAGGGTAACGGTTGCGCGAGTCCATGGAGGGCTCCACCCACGAAGGGTCCACGAAGAAGCAACCTTGTCTATTCCATCACGGCCGACGCCCACGAAGGACTTGCCTCACTAGCGGTAGATCTTCACGAAGTAGGCGATCTCCTTGCCCTTACAAACTCCTTGGTTCAACTCCACAACCTTGTGGGAGGCTCCCAAGTGACACCTAGTCAATCTAGGAGACACCACTCTCCAAGAAGTAACAAATGGTGTGTTGATGATGAACTCCTTGCTCTTGTGCTTCAAATGATAGTCTCCCCAACACTCAACTCTCTCTCATAGGATTTGGATTTGGTGGAAAGAAGATTTGAGTGGAAAGCAACTTGGGGAAGGCTACATATCAAGATTCATATGGTTGGAATGGAATATATTGAGCTCAACACATGAGTAGGTAGTTCTCTCTCAGAAAATGTGTATTGGAAGTGAAGGTATATTCTGATGGCTTTCTCCACGAATGAATAGTGGGTGGATGGATATATATAGCCTCCACACAAAATCTAACCGTTACACACAATCTGCCAAACTCGGTGGGACCGAATCGTTAAACTCGGTCGGACCGATTCAGCAAACCTAGTGACCATTAGGATTTTCCGTGGGACTGAGATGCAACTCGGTAGGACCGATATGGTTAGGGTTAGGGCATAACGTAATCTCGTTGTGACCGATTACACAAACTCGGTGGGACCAATTTTGGTAATAAGCAAACCAGAGAGTTGGTCAGGCAAACTCGGTGAGACCGATTACACAAACTCGGTGGGACCGGTTTTGGTAATGAGCTAACCAGAGGATTTGCATTGTAATCTCGGTAGAACCGATTGCTCAAACTCTGTGAGACCGATTTTGGTAATGGACATACACAGAGAGATTACAATCCCATCTCGGTGAGACCGAGATCCCTATCGGTGAAACCGATTTGCTAGGGTTTGTGGCAGTGGCTATGACATGTGAAACTCGGTGGCGCCGGATAGAAAGAATCGGTGGGGCCGAGTTTGACTTTTGGTTTAGGTCATATGTGGATGTGGGAAGGTAGTTGAGGATTTTGGAGCATATCACTAAGCACATGAAGCAAGAGGCTCATTAAGCAACACCTCATCCCTCCTTGATAGTATTGGCTTTTCCTATAGACTCAATGTGATCTTGGATCACTAAAATAGAAAATGTAGATTCTTGATCTTGAAGCTTGAGCCAATCCTTTGTCCTTAGCATCTTGAAGGGGTTCCACATCCTCTAGTCCATGCCACTCCATTGTTGAACTTATCTGAAACATGCTAGGTAAAAGTATTAGTCCAACAAGAGATATGTTGACATTAATTACCAAAACCACCCAGGGAGCACTTGTGCTTTCAGCGGCACTACAACAAGGGGTACTATCTAGCCGATGGCATCTATCCGAGATTGTCGACATTTGTGCAGACGATCTCAAACCCTGTAGCAGGAGGCAAGAACACCTGGTTTGCAAAGATTCAGGAGGCTTGCAGGAAGGATGTCGAACGGGCATTTGGTCTGCTTCAATCTCGATTTGTTGTTGTCCGGTACCCCGCTCAGACCTGGTCCAAAGATAAAATGTGGGAGATTATGACTTGCAGTGTCATCTTGCGCAACATGATCATCGAGAGCGAGCAAGAAGACCCAGTGTTTGACACTGAACCATACTACTGGCAGGGTCCTCTAGCCGAATTTGATCACCAGCTACCGACAACCTGGACTGCCTATCTCAGTATGCGTCGGGAGATCCGAGACCCAGAGGTGCATCATCAACTGCAGAAAGATCTGATTGAGCACCTATGGAGGCTCAAGTGGGATGCCTGGCGCGACATGTGATGAAATATGAGTTTTTATTTGTTGAACTATATAATTTGTATTGAACTATTTGTTGTTGTACTATTTTGTTGAAGAATTTGATTTTTCTGTGATGAAATATGTGATAAGAAAAAATTGTGTTGATAAATGAACGCCGAAACACGGTGAACGACACCTAATATGGGCCTATTCTCGCCCATATGGGCCCTTTATTCGCCGAAATGGGGCTGAAAAGTGGGCCAATTTCGGCGCCTGGGGGCGACGACTGGGCGCAAAACCGCCCCCAGCGCCGATTGTATCGCCAGCTCGCCCCCAGGGGGTGATTTTTATGCGTCCTGGGGGGCCAACGGCTGGAGATGCTCTAACAGCACCTGCACACAAACAACAAATCCTTGCAACCCAACGCAAACAAGGGGTTGTCAATCCCTCGACGGCTACGTGCAGGATTAAATTGTATGGTTTTTGATAGATAGATCAGACAAAAATACACAATAATCTAAATAAAGTAAAAACGCAGCAAGGTATTTTTGGGTTTTAATATATGATAAAAGATAGACCTGGGGGCATAGTTTTCACTAGAGGTTTCTCTCTTGAAAATAGCATACGGTGGGTAGACAAATTACTGTTGGGCAATTCATAGAAAAGCAAATAATTATGATAATATCCAAGGCAATAATGATCATGTATGTCGTGGGTTTGTCACGGCAGATGTCCTAGAAAAAGGACTTAGTCGTGGAGCCATCGCAACGGGTTAACTCGAAGGGGTTAAAGCGAACACAGGGACACATAGGGTTTATACTAGTTCGGCCCCTTCGATGAAGGTAAAAGCCTACGTCTAGTTGTGATGGAATTAATGGGGTTTCGATGACTAGGGAGCAAACAAGCTTCGCCTAAGTCTCGAGTTGTGGTTGTCTGTCTCTGAACCGCTGCCGGGTCGTCCCCTCATATACACGGGTGACGCCCGTCGGTTCACAGAGTCCCAATCTCCGTTTCATATTCGTACCCGGGTTGGTCTCTCCTTATTCCTAACTTATAATACAAGTCTACATACAAAGCCGGTTTACGGCCACAAGTGTTGAACCGACTACGGCCTTGGGCCCTCATCTATCTTCTTGGGCTTTAATGCTCTGGGACTACTGATGAAGTTAACCCGGCCCTGGTAGGCCGGTTTACGCCCAGTAGTAATATCCCCAACATTAGGCCCCAGATTGATTTGAATGTGTTCATGTCAATCCTTAGCAGAAATCTTCATCTTTATCATCTTCTGGTAATTGTTGAACCGTCTTGACGTCATCTTCTCCAATTGCTCTTAAACCGGGGTGACATCATCTGTCATAAAGAAAGTATTCGTAATACCTCATCATTTTAATAAGGCTGCGAAAATCGAGGCGACAGCTCCGTTCGGTGGCCCCTGGTTTGTCGCGCCTGACACATGTCTTTTTGTCTTATAAATAGGACCGAAGGGTCATTTCCTTTTTCCCCTTCCTGCCTTCTCATCTTCGTCTTCCTCGCGTCGTCAGCTCCGGACCTCCGCCGCCGCCGTCGCCTTTAGCCTCGACCTTGGCCGCTGCATCGACCTGAATGCACCAGAAAACTGCGGTGATCTTCCGCACCCTCCTCAGCTCTGGTAAGTCCTCTGTTCTTCTTAACCTAGATCTGTTCTAGGGTTCCTTGTTCTTGCGATGTTCGTCGACTGCTCCTGTTCATGTGTTAACCTCTGTATGGATCTGTAAAACCTTGTACTGAATACCGTTTAGCTTTCCGCATCCACCTATAGTCTCATGTTAAAGTCTGTGGATCTCATCTGTATATCTGCCCATTGATTTACTTCCGCTCTGCTTTGAAGCCTTTGAATATTTTTTCTGCTTTTCTGAAGTTACCTCAGATCCATTGCTATAACAGAACTTTTGTGAAACCTGTTTCTGCATACTTAACCATTTCGGAACCTCCAATGCTTTCAATATTTAGATCAGGCGGTTTAACTTACCATAGGAAATGTTAATAAACCGGTATATACCATTAGTCCCCTTATTGAACCGCCAGGATCCCTTAACCATAGTCCATCGCTTCACAGAGCTTCGGTTTGAATGTAATTATCCTCGGTTTAACCCCGATCATATCAGTGTATATTTTGTACCCAACACAATCTCAAACCGGAATCGCTTATTTTGTAGACTCCACCATGGCCAAACAAGTATATGAGTGCAACTGGGCTCCTTCTCGTGTTACAGAGACGCAGCTGAATAACTTAGTCTTGACTGGCGCTTTGAGCAGTAAGAATACCATCCACTGGAGGGTCCCAGGCAAAGAATGTCCTCCCACACCTCGAGAAGGAGAGGTTGTAGTTTTTGCGGATCACTTGGCCCGAGGTTTTAATCCACCCGGTTCGAAATTCTATCGGGACGTCTTGGCCAACTTCCAACTTCGTCTGCAAGACACTGGCCCCAATTCTGTCACCAGCATATGTCATTTCCAAGTGCTCTGTGAGGTGTTCTTTCAAGAGGAACCTTCAGTCGAGTTATTCCGAGATTTGTTCCATCTAAACCGTCGCACAGAATTTACTGATGGTTCCAATATGGAATTGGGTGGCATGGCTATTCAAAAGCGGAAAGAGGTCACTTATCCTCACGCAAAGCTGCACAACCATCCCCAAGAATGGAATCAATCGTGGTTCTATTGCAAAGACACCTCTCCTGCAAATGAAAATCCCTTGCCCGGCTATCGTCCGGAATGGCTTAGCAACACACACCCCTTTCCACAGAGGCTGACAGCCAAAGAGAGGAGTAAATATGCTCCCCAACTGTCCAAGCTCAGAGCCTTTATGGCCAACGGTTTAACAGGAGTGGATCTCGCTCGTTGCTGGATATCCTGGAGCGTACTGCCTCTCAGCCAACGCTCCGGTTTGATGTGTGAATATACGGGCAGTGTTAACGACCCTCTGCGGCACATGAACATCCAGCTTGCTGACGAAGAAGTCACAGAAGCTGTGAAGAAAATTTTGAACGAACCAGAATACGTCTGTGCCCGAACTGGCCTGCTTCCTTTCTGTGCTACCAACAAACCGCCAGCTGTGAGTCTGAATTTTCCCTTTCATTAACTCTGATAATGTTACATATGCTTAATACTTGATACCAATATCTGTTAAAACAGGGTGATGATCCGTTTTGGAGCAAGAAGGTTTCGCAGGATAAGGCGGACAAACCGGAGAGGCAGACCCGTCCAAAGACAAAGGTCCTTAAGAAACCTGCTCATAAGAGGAAAACCACTGCATCCTCTGATCCACCTGCTGATGATGATGTGAGTAATCCGGACCTTAAGGTAAAACTTGATTTACTTGGCTTTATTTTACACACCGTATTGATGATAATACTTGTCAGGATGATGCCGAAGCTAGCCATGCTGATGATGCAGAGGTAATTATTATCTCTTCTGATTTGAACTCTTTGCCTTCACTAAAAATTCGTTAGGCAATCCGGAAAGTTAAATTTTCTCATCCTCTTGCTCATCTGGATCCCAAATTTCTTATGAAGACCCAACAGCATGAAGTGCGCCGCACGACTCGGCATAGCGGCCAGGTAGTTACCTACGCCGGTTTACCAAACAGTCCGGTACGGAGACACCGTTCAGAGATCTCTAATTTGCTTGTCAGTACTTGTCCTAAAGCGGGCCGTTTTCGTCAACCTCTTAACCCATCTGACTCCGATTATCAGGTTATCTCCCACTCATCCTCCGGCGAGTCAACGGGTACTCAGCTGCCACCGCTTAAAACCGTGCTTGGGTAAGCTTGCACTTATCATAATATTCTTGATATTGTAGCTTTGAACCTATACTTTTTTTGATTTTGCTGCTCCTTTCAGGGCTAAACCGAGGCCGAGCAAGAAAGCTCGCCTGGATAAAGCGGTCGAAGAAGAAACTGCCCCTGAACCGGGCGCCACTCCAGATGTTGAAGCGGCCATTCATGAATATATGCCGAATGATCCGCCAACGCAAGATGAGGTTTTTATTGCTGAAGAGAGGCCTGTTGATGCTTCCGGTCCTGCTGACCAGCCTGGAAGTCCCGTCCGGAATGAAAATCCACAAGTCCATCCAAAGCTACTGGCAAACCGACAGCCACCGTGCAAACCGGTGACGCCCAGGATGATGAAGTTGTCATCACTAGTGTTGGTCATACTGAACCCAGAAATCCTGTCGCTTTGTCCAGACATACTGCCAAGGATGAATTTGTCGCAATGGGCAAGGGCAAGTGGAATGTCGATTTGGCGACTTATGCTGCACTGAGTGCTCAAGATCTTCATTCTGGTTATCTGAACCGGCTATATACCAGTTGTGATCATGAAGCTGGCCTAGTGAACATGATGAAGGAGAAATTTGAGGTAACTTTCATATGCCTCTTCCTGCTTGTATATCTTTTAGCCTTGCTGATTCCCCTAGCCCCCAAGGGCCGGTTTGTAATCTTCTTTCAAACCGGAACTTGTGATATATAAAGCTGCATACTTCAGAATGTGCTGATGTAGCCCCCAAGGGTCGGTTCAACTTAATGTAGTTAAACCGGGACTTAATAATATAAACCTGAATGCCTCGAATTTCACCGATAATTTTTTGAGCAAATAGCCATTAGCCCCCAAGTGCCAAGTTGAATACTTGTATTGAGCTTGGGACTTTGCAATCAGTTGACAGTTGTAGATCAAATAGGCATTAGCCCCCAAGTACCAAGTGCATAACTCGTTATGTGGTTGGTACTTCAATATCTATACCTTTTGTTAAACCATATAACTGTCTGAATGCAGGCTGAGCTGAAGACCAAAGAAAATCAACTCGCCGATCTTCAAGAGAACTTAAAATCCCAACAAGCTGAAACCTCCAAAGCAAAAGAGGAGTTGACCAACGCTTTAAGCGTCATGGAACAGCTGAAGGAGGGCTTCAAGAAAGATCGAGCGGATTGGGCCACTGAGAAAAACGCTTTGATTAAGAAAATTGAAACTGCTGAAGCTGCCCTTAAACCGGTGACAGACGAACTGACCAGCATAAAGCGACAAGTGCATGCAATGACTGCCGCCATCTTTGGTAAGCGTTCTTTGACTTCTGTGATAATTTCGGTCTTCCTATGATAGGTCCGGTTTGTGAACTGTTCTATCATATTGCAGGCACCCGCATTAACCACTTGGGGTCAGATGTTCGAATGAAATTGAAAGCTGCCTACACATTAATCGAACAGCTGTATACTGGAGCGCAACGGATCATCTCGACTACGTCACATAACAATCCGGCACCCACGTTAATCCAAGATACTCTTAAGAGATTGTCAATGCTTCCCGCCCGGATTGAAGAGCTGAAAAAATCTGCTGCTCGAACCGGTGCCATCAACGCTTTAATCCGAGCAAAGGCATGGGTGCCAGACTTCGATCCTGTTGAAGCAGCCCAGGGCTATCCCAGTTTGAAGGAAGACTGGTCAGAGTTCAATGAAGATGATCTGAGAGCAATAAACCGGGCGGTGCACTCTCTGGCTTGTCAATTGGTAGAAGAGGCAGAGTTGACGCATTATCAAGCCCAATATAATAATCGGAACAAACGAGTGGTTGCACCAGTTCCCGAAGCCGAAAATCTGATACCGCCAACCCGTAAGCATACTTATGCTCCTGATATTGAACCGTCTTCACTGATCCATGATGAAGCTGTTTTTCAAGCTTTAATGGGAATCGACTGGACCACTGTTGACTTTCAGCCGCTGGGTAGGGCAGAAGAAACTGAAGCAGCGCAGGACGACCCACGTCCATCAGACCAAGGTGGTGACCAATCTTGAATCGGACACCGGTTTAATAGGCTGCCTTGTGATATTTTGCCAGAAAACAATGATCTTATTCGGGCACCATGTTGCCTTGTAATAGGATAGCCAACACTTTTGCTTCTGAAATGCCTTCGTGCATCTGAGCTGATACTTTTGGTTGAAAGATCGAAACTGCCAATTTATACATCCTGCAATCATAAAATCTTAAACTACCAGGGCGGTTGTACCGCCAGCTGGTTTATGAACTTCATATATATGCAAGGAGATTGACATATATGATCAAATTTTGTAACACAAAATACCTGCCATCATTGGGCATGAAGTAGGCTTAGCCAATCTTGACACGGCGGTTTGATAAACCTGCACCGTCATGGGAGAAAACAGCTCCTGTATATACAATGTCGGTTTACTCTATAAACCGTGCTTGGTCATGATAAACATTTTGTTACTCCAAAATAGGATGTTAACAGAAAAAATCAAACCGGGTAAATAATATGCGGTTCAAAAAATGGATCGTGTTCCGCCAAATTGGCAGCTTGAACCGGTGTAAAACGTTGTCGGTTTAAGAACGCAACCAAGATAAAATAGCAGTTTATCAAGAAAAATATTGAAGCAAAGGCAATGATAAAACTGTTTGCAAAAAAGAGGCTTTACTGGGCCGGTCAAATGGCATTACCATGGTCGGACACGACTGTCGGTGTACTAAAGTAGGGGTACCTTAGTACCCCGAACTTGTGCATGGGCAGTAGTAGCGTCCCGCGGCAAGGCTTGCCAGGGGAGCGACAAGAGTCTCCACGACCATTTCTGGGCCGGACGGAGGCCAAGTGATCGAGCCTAGAAGACCAAGCCCCGGCAAGAGGAGCTTGCCGGACCAAGAAGGCGAGGTCCGGCAAGAGGAGCTTGCCGGGCCAAGGCGACAAGGCCCCGGCAAGAGGAGCTTGCCGGGACGACTAAGCCGAAGCACCAAGGCCCCAGCGAGAGGAGCTCGCCGGGACGGCCAAGCCAAGGCACCCCAAGAGAAGCCCGCCGCGGCGCGCCGCGCGCCCCGGCAAGGCCTGGCGAGCGGCAAGCTCTCGGGTGCGGCAAGACGACCACCGCGGCATGCCACTTGCCGCGGTGAACCACCACCTCAGGCGTGCGCTCCAGCTCACCTGCCCACGCGTCACTCTGGAGCTTCCCTAGAGACACGCGGCGGGGCGCCGCGCAGCCTGGGGCGCGCGCGTGGCATGCGACGTTGGCGGAGTCGCCCCCGTGGCAAGCGGAGGCGCCCCTAACGGTCCGCCTCGGCACTGTTCAGGCGATCCAGACGGGCATTTAATTCCTTTGTCCCCCGCCGTCAGAGTTAGGTGCGATAGCACTGTGCGGCCACTGTTCGCACAGTTCCTTGCCATTTCTACCCTCACCTGCGTCGCTACCTGTGGAAAACCCCTTTAGCATATAAAAGGAGGCCCATGCGCACGCACGAGAGGACGGAAGGGGAGAAGGAGGACACCCAGTAGACCCTCGTCTACGTCCAGCTCTGACTTACTGTAGCTTCTTGCGCTCCAGAGCAAGAACTCGAATCAACCAGACAAGCAGCAGTAGGGTTTTACGCATCTGTGCGGCCCGAAGCTGGGTAAAATCGTTGTGTGTGTGTGTGTGTCGCCTCGATCTGCTCTTTGTGCAACCTCCGCCCCCCGCCGAACCGACAAGGGGCTCCGTCCCCATAGGTGCTCGTGGAGGCCGATATCCTCCGACATCTTTGGCGCGCCAGGTAGGGGGTGCGTCGAGGTTGTGTGAACCAGATCCGGCGTCCGCGCGAACCAGACTCTCATTGTTTGCGCCGGCATGGCGCCAAAGAAGAAAGCTCCAGAGGTGACCGGTCCGTCAGCTTCAAACCCACCGCCCCTGGAGCAGACGGGTGGTGGGGAGGACGCCAGCGGAGGAACGGGCGCCGTCGAACCAGTTCTTGGTCCCGCGACGTCCGAGCTCGCCCCGCGCCCTTCTCAGGAGGCGCGAAACCAGCAGCGTCATGGTACCCATGGTACCATACGCTCGCTGGACCCAGACCGTGCTGGTGGCTCCCAAGGCGCTCAGAACCAGCATACGATCCAGCGTGCCGGAACGAGCGTCACGCGGCTGCCTGGACCGGGTGTTGCTCCTTCTAACATAGTTAGGAGTTCGAGCACATCCCGCTCCTCGCGCCGTTCGCCGCCTCTGCCCGCCACCCCAGCGGAAGCTCTCGCGCGAGCTCAGCTGCTCCTAGACTACCCTCCAATGGCGGACAAGCTCGACGACTGGAGGGCAACCATCCAGAGCCTCATCGGTTTCGCCAACGGCGACACTCCGCGGCAGCACAGCGCGTCGCAGCCGCGGCCAGTCACCCAGGCAAGAACCGATGGTGCCAAGAATGGCGGGGGTGCGACCACCATGCACTCCCCGCCCCAGAAGCCGCGGTCGCCGACTCGCCGGGCTCACCTCGACAACGACTCCATCGCGTCGTCGAACCCGTGAACTCACCGCGACCAACGCCAAGTCCTTCACGAACGAAGGGAAGAAGACGCTCGAACCCGCATCGAGCGCAGAAGAGAGGCGCGGCGTCAATCAGACCAGCGCGTTGAGCCCTCTAGAAACATGCACGCGCCGGGCGAACTAGGCGAACTGCCGTATTTGGTAGGGTGCCCCGCGTTCACCCGCGAGCTGTGGCAAGTCCAGTGGCCCAGCACAAAGAACTTCAAGCCCGACGTGCCCGAGAAGTACGACGGCAAGTCGCATCCGTCTGAGTTCCTCAGCATCTACACCATTGCAGTGCAGGCTGCCGGGGGATGGGACGATAAGATCCTTGCCAACTACTTCCCGCTGGTACTCAAGCCCAACGTCAGATCCTGGCTCATGCACTTGCCGGACGACTCCATCTCCTCCTGGCCAGATCTGTGCCATCAGTTCGTTGGCGCCTTCACGGGCGGCCACAAACCCCATGGCCAGGCAAGCGATCTTCATCTGCTTGTTCAGAAGTCGGGGGAGCCTTTGCGCAAGTTCATCCAGAGGTTCAGCCGTGTGCACTACAACATCCCAGACGTCCACCCCGCCGCGGTGATCAGCGCGTTCCACCAGAACATGCGCAACCGCAGGATGAGGGAGGAGATGGCGATGTGCAAAATCAAGGAGGTCAGCGAGCTTTACGCCCTGGCCGACAAGTGTGCACGCGCTGAGGAGGGGAGGAAGCTCCCCGGAGAAAGTGTTGGAGAAGGAGAATCCGACAGTGAAGGTACCGCCCCGGCAAGGAGAGGCCGGCGGCGGAACGGCAAAAAGAAGAAAAACCCAAAGGTACTGGTTGTCGAGAAGTCCGGCAGCGAGGGCTCCGCCAAGAAAGCCCAGGCGGGAGGCCCCGGCAAGGAGGTTGTCGGGTGCGCCAACTGCCGGGCAGTGGCTGCTGCCGATAAGCGGGACGGTACCGACAAGAAGTACTGCAAGATCCACCGCACCAGGGGCCACGACCTCCAGAGTTGCAAGCAAGTCGAGCGACTCGTCGACCTGCAGAAGGCCGAGTACGCACGACGCGACAGGGAGAGAGCCCAAGCAGGCGGCGGGGGATCCGGCACGAAGCGTCCCGGCCCGGGGGAGCGCCGTGGCAAGGACAAGCAGCGGCAAGCGGACAGACCTCCCCGGGGACGCGACAAGAGCGATGACGAAGACGAAGACATGGAAGACCCCGAGACCAGCGAGCAGGAGTTTCAGAAAGCCACTGAGGTCTTGTGTGTGGACGGCGGTGCCTCCCTGCACGCTTCCCACCACCAGCTTAAACGGTGGGTGCGGGAGGTCAATGCAGCGGAGCCACCCGTCGAGTCACGCAGACCCCTGAGATGGTCCAGCACGCCTATCATCTTCGACATTGAGGACCACCCTGATCGCACAACTGCGGTCGGGTGCTTGCCGATGTTGGTTTCCCCAACGATCCGCAACCTCAAGGTCACTAAGATGCTAGTCGACGGCGGGGCCGGCTTGAATCTGATCTCCTCTGCTGTTCTCCGGAGACTCCAAGTTCCCGACAGCGAGCTCGAAGAAACCGGCACATTCCAAGGAATCAACCCGGGAAGGAGCAAGCCGAAGGGAAAGATCACGCTGCCGGTAACATTTGGCAGCGAGCTGAATTTCAGGACTGAGAAGGTCACCATTGACGTCGCCGACTTACCGTTTCCTTACAACGGGATCCTCGGCCGACCAGCGCTCGCCAAGTTCATGGCGGCCTCTCACTACGCGTATAACATGCTCAAGATGCCTGGCCCGATAAGCGTCATTTCTGTCTCCGGCGACAAGAAGGATGCCCTTATCTGCGCCGACCAAATATACCGGGACGCAACAGCGGCAACAGCCCATGGCCCACTCGCCGCTGGAGCTTCCGGGGGAAAGACCAAGCCCGGCAAATGCTCTGGCGCCCACTCCGGCAAGCGCGCCTCTTCGGAGTGCTGCGCTGCCGTCGAGGACGTGCCATCGAGCCCCACCGGCAAGAAGACGAAGTCCGGCAAGTGCTCTGGCACCCACTCCGGCAAGCGCGCCTCTTCGGAGTGCTGCGCTGCCGTCGAGGACGTGCCATCGAGCCCCACCGGCAAGAAGACCAAGTCCGGCGAATGCTCTGGCACCCACTCCGGCAAGCGCGCCTCTTCGGAGTGCTGCGCTGCCGTCGAGGACGTGCCATCGAGCCCCGCCGGCAAGAAGGCCAAGCCCGGCGAATGCTCTGGTGCCCACTCCAGCAAGCGCGCCTCTTCGGAGCGCTGCGCTGCCGTTGAGGACGCACCATCGAGCCCCGCCGGTAAACGCAAGGAGATGACGGCTGCTCCACCAGCGACCAAGAAGGTGCCCGCCAAGGAGGACGACACTGGTGGTACCTTCACCATCACTGCCACTCTCGACCCCAAATAGGAAGGCGCGCTCGTTGCTTTCCTGCGGGCGAATGTCGATGTGTTTGCCTGGCAACCATCTGACATCCCCGGCGTTCCCAGGGAAGTGATTGAGCACCACCTTGCCGTCTGTCCTGATGCGCGGCCCGTCAAGCAAAAGATCCGGAAACAAGCGGTGGAGCGCCAGGAGTTTATCGCGGAGGAGATCAGGAAGTTGGAAGCGGCAGGCCTCGTCAGAGGCGTGCTCCATCCGACGTGGTTGGTCAATCCTGTTGTCGTGCGCAAAGCGAACGGGAAGTGGAGGCTTTGCATCGACTTCACCGATGTCAACAGAGCCTGCCCTAAAGATCCATTTCCCTTGCCGCGCATCGACCAGATTGTTGACTCCACGGACGGATGTGACCTGCTTTCATTCCTTGACGCCTACTTCGGGTACCACCAGGTCTTCATGGCTGAAGAAGACGAAGAGAAGACTGCGTTCATCACTCCATGCGGCACGTACTGTTTTGTGCGGATGCCTTTTGGACTGAAGAACGCAGGCTCGACGTTTGCGAGGGTTGTCCACACTGCTTTCGAGCCACAGATCCACAGAAATGTGGAGGCCTACATGGACGACATTGTGGTCAAGAGCAGAGACAAGGCAACCTTGGTTCAAGACTTGGAAGAGACCTTTGCGAACTTGCGCAAGATCAGCCTCAAGCTCAACCCCGAGAAGTGCGTGTTCGGAGTTCCCTCCGGCAAGCTTCTCGGGTTCTTCGTGTCTCAGCGTGGGATCGAAGCCAACCCCGACAAGATCAAGGCCATCGAGCAGATTGAAGCACCAACGCGTGTCAAGGACGTGCGAAGACTTGCCGGCTGCGTGGCGGCTCTCAGCAGATTTATTTCCAGGTCTGCGGAACGCGCCCTGCCGTTTTTCAAAATCTTGAAAAAGGCAGGCCCAGTAAAATGGACTCCGGAAGCGGAGGCTGCGCTGCAAGACTTGAAGAGATACGTGTCCTCCGCTCCTATACTTGTCGCGCCTAGACCGCAAGAGAGGTTGTTGCTTTACCTAGCGGCAACCAATCAAGTGGTTAGTGCTGCGTTAGTAGCGGAGAGGGAAGCTGATGACGAGCCAGCAACCGCGGCAAGCGCGTCCAACGACAAGAAGGGGGCTTCCCCGACAAGCTCTGGCCCCGGCAAAGGCGAATCCGCGCAAGCGCAAGGGGAAGTGCAGAAGAAGAGGATGGTGCAGCGCCCAGTTTACTTCGTCAGTTCCCTCCTACAGGGGGCTAGGTCGAGGTACTCTGGTGTGCAGAAATTGCTCTTCGGCCTCCTCATGGCCTCGAGGAAGCTGCGCCATTACTTCCAAGCACACGAGATCACAGTGGTCACTCGCTTTCCGCTTAAGAGGATACTGCAGAATCCCGAAGCAACAGGCAGGATTGTCGAGTGGGCACTAGAATTGTCAAGCTTTGGCCTCAAGTTCGAGAGTACATCGACCATCCAGAGTAGAGCATTGGCAGAGTTCATAGCGGAGTGGACGCCGACACCGGACGAAGAAATTCCAGAGACGAGCATCCCCGGCAAGGAAGCAACCAAAGAGTGGCTGATGTACTTTGATGGTGCCTTTTCGCTGGAAGGCGCCGGTGCCGGCGTGCTGCTCATCGCGCCCACCGGAGAGCACCTCAAGTACATCATCCAGATGCACTTTCCCAAGGAGCAAGCGACCAACAATACAGCAGAGTATGAAGGTTTGCTCGCCGGTCTCAGGATCGCGGCGGAACTTGGGATCAAGAAGCTCATTGTCAGGGGTGACTCGCAGCTCATCATCCGCCAAGTGAACAAGGATTACCAGTGCCCGTTGATGGAGGCTTACGTTGATGAAGTGAGGAAGCTGGAAGAGCGCTTTGACGGCCTGCAAATGGAATACGTTCCAAGAGCAGAGAACGACATCGCCGACGGCCTGTCAAAATGCGCCGCACTAAAGCTACCTGTGGAACCAGGGACTTTTGTGCTCAAGCTGACTCAGCCATCCGTGACACCATCGACTGGGCCAAGCAAGAAGGGAAAATCGGTCTCTGGTGACTATCTCCCGGCAGAGCTTCCCGAAGCCGCCGCCAAGAGGGTCCCCAAGATCGACGCCAAGAGTGCTGAGGAGCTGCCCGCTCCGGCAAGCCCCAGGGTTTGTCCCGACATAGCAGGCGCTCCCGGCAAGCCATGCCCCGGCAAGCTTGCCGGGGAACGTCAAGCTCCGTCTGAGCCCCAAGTCCTCGCCGTAGAAGCTGATGTTCCCGCAGCTGCCGACATGCCTTTGGTCCTCGTCGTCGAGCCACAGGCTCCGACGTGGGCACAGCGGATCGTCCGTTTCCTCCAGACAGGAGAACTTCCCGAAGAACAAGAAGAAGCGGAAAGAGTAGCCCGACAGTCCAGTATGTACCAGTTCGTCGATGGTGCACTGTACAGAAGAGGACGCAATGGGGTGAAATTGAAGTGCATTCACCGGGAAGACGGACAGGAGCTGTTGGCGGAGATACACGGAGGCATATGTGGACACCACATTGGCGCCAGGGCACTTGTTGGCAAAGCATTCCGGCAAGGTTTCTTCTGGCCCACAGCACTCCAGGATGCAACTGCACAAGTAACCAAGTGTGAAGCGTGCCAGTTCCATTCCAAGAAGATACACCAGCCAGCTCAAGCTCTCTAGATGATCCCTTTGTCCTGGCCCTTCTCGGTCTAGGGGCTCGATATCCTCGGCCCCTTCCCCCGATCTGTCGGGGGCTTTGAGTACTTGTTCGTTGCCATCGACAAGTTCACAAAGTGGCTAGAAGTGGAACCGGTGAGGAAGGTGACTGCCCAGTCCGCGATCAAATTCTTCAGGTCGATTGTTTGCCGCTTCGGGATCCCCAACAGGATCATCACCGACAACGGTACGCAGTTCACAAGCCACGCATTCATGCAGTACACCCAAAACCTCGGCACCAAGGTCTGCTTCGCTTCTGTTGCTCATCCCCGGAGCAACGGTCAAGCGGAAAGGGCCAACGCTGAGGTACTGCGCGGGCTCAAGACCAGAAGTTTTGACAAGCTGCTTAAGCGCGGACGGAACTGGATCGAGGAGCTGCCGGCGGTTCTTTGGTCGGTCAGAACGACGCCAAATCGAGCCACCGGCCAGACACCGTTAGTAGCGGAGGATCGTCTCCAGGCTGCTGTGCGATCCGCTCGCTACCAGCAAGCTCTGCGTCGCTATCATAGCCGCAAAGTTAAAGCCAGGAGCCTCGAGGAAGGCGACCTTGTTCTTCGGCGCGTTCAGTCGGCCAAGATACACAACAAGTTGACGCCGAAGTGGGAAGGCCCTTACCGGGTGAAACGAGTCACGAGGCCCGACGCCGTCCGCCTCGAGACCGAAGATGGTACTCTGGTGAGCAATTCCTGGAACATTGAGCATCTTCGCAAGTTTTACCCGTAAGGCGCGGTTGTCGGACCCCGTCCGGCAACCAACTCTTTGCACAAAAGTCTTGCCGCAGTTGCATGTAATCCTTTGTACAAAGCCAGGCGCAGACCCTGGCAGCAATGAAGCGTTGGCGCCCCCAAGTTTTAGCATGCATGCTGAGTCGAGTCTCGTCCTTGGTTAGGGTTGATAGTGCCTAACAGTCGCTAACCCCTAACTTAGAGGTCGAGTCCGCGTCTTTTTCCCGTCCTTTCCCTTTGGCTCGCAGGAGTTGCACACCCTTGCCGAGCCGCTCAAGGACGAAGAAGGGGAGAAGGGCGAGCCAGCACCCGCGCCCCGGCAAGCCAGAGTTGCCGGGGGCGGCAACCTCAGATTAGTCTTTACATCCCTTATCATGCATTCTCTCGTGAGCTGCGGAATGCGAAAACCTTGCTTCCTCCTAAAAGCTGCCGTGCTCTCTTAAGCGACAAACCCCGGAGCGCGTTCCCGGGGCCCGCTTCTGATAGTAGCCGCGGCGGCAAGAGGAGGAAGCAAGGGGCCAGAACCCGCCTTCTCCCTGCCTCCGCCAAGAGCGTGAGGAGGGCCAAGGGGCGCCGGAAGACGGCAGGGTCCGTTGCCGGGCGGGGAAGTGTCTATCTTAATGATGCAAAGGGTTCGCTCCTTGCCGCGGGATGTACCCGCGAGACAAATGGTCCGGCAAACACTCCCTTTTCATTAAAAACATTCCACTCCGGTACAGCTCAGAGCGAATGAAAAACATGAAAGATGGGATTACAAGATTTAAACACAATTAAGGCCCGAGGGCTTACAAGATAGAAAGAGATAAGGTGCACGTAATCCCTTTCTTGTCTCTCTCCTCAGGACGTAGGGCAAGGAGGCGAGAAGGGCAAAAGGGGCGCCTAGACGAGCTACGGGTGGCAGAAGACGCCAAGAGAGCATCCAGGGCTCCGCCCCGAGGCTCCGGAGGCTGGGTGGAGACGGCGACGCCGGAAGCGAAGCTCGAGAAGGAGGTGGCGGGACGTCAGCACGCTGTCGAGGGCATCTAGCCCTCATACTCCGAGTTGACGGCCTTGCCGCCGGCCTCTTCCGCAGCCTCGCCACTCCGGCCGCCCGAGAAGACGAAGCCCCGGCAAGAGGAGCTTGCCGGGCCGGAGAGAAGACCCCGGTGGTCGTCGCCGCAAGCAGGGGTGGTGACGGCGTCTGGGGCGAAGTTGGAAGACGAGGCAGCGGCCTTGCCGCCCGCCCTCTTCCTCTTCCGCAGCCTCCCTACGCCAGCCGCCCAAGGAGACGACCCCGGGGAGTTCACGGCGCTAGCGACGCGGACGATGGGGGCCGCCGGTGCCACGCGGAGCTGCGACCGGCACCTAGTCGGACCCGTCATCCCGGCGGCCGCTCCCCTCGTCATCGTTGTCGCTCCCCTCCTCGTCACTCTCGCTCGAGGAGGAGTCTTCGCTGTCGGAGGAGCTATCCACGCAGCACCGGGCCCGGGTGCCGAGGTCCCCGAAGGCCTTGACGGAGAGGAGATCACCCTCCATCAGCTTAAAATGGAGGGTGAACCCCTCCACCAAGCTGTGGATCCGGGCGAACGTTTTCCACCCTCGGCCAAGACACACCACGCCGGGGGCTCGGGATTCGACGTGGACTCGCGTACCACTGATCCCGCAGCCCCTCATGCGCAGTCTCAGCGTCTCGTGTTGTTCCACCTCCAAGACGTCCGCGAAGGGAGCCGGGAGGCGGAGGCAACGGCGAGGCGCCCGACGCAGCCTGATGATGAACTCGCAGGGGTCGTCCCCGAGATGAACCGCCGGGGGAAACGGAGCCGCCGGCGGAGGCGAGGCCGGCGCGCCGCCCCGCCCGCCTCGAGCGCCTCGGCCCCGTCCACGGCCTCGTTCACGACCTCGCCCCCTCCCCCTTCCCCTTACGGTTGGCTCCGCCGCCGCGGGTGCAAGGGGAGGAGGGGCGCGCTGCCTGGCAGCAACCCTTGCCGCCACCGAAGAAGGACCAGGGTTCCCTTCCTCCATGACAGTTGGGGAGAGGGGACCAGGGATCTAAGAGAAGAAAGAAGGAAGGAGTGCGGACCCTCATCATCCCCTTCCGCTCCTTATAAAGGGGCGGAGTGGGGGCTCGGCTGCCCTGCCCAACCAATCAAAGCAGAGGAAGGGCAGGCGATAGGGCCGACCCTCTACTTCGACCCGCGTCGGCCCGGCTTCCTGCCTCCACCACCGCGACCCCAAGCGCATGGAGGACGCGTGGCGGGCGAGCAGGGCCGAGGCGACAGATGAGGCGACCTCTCCCCCCCCCCACTCGAAAGTGGGGGCGGACGTTTCGCTTTTCCAAATAAAGGAATCGTGCCCGACATGACGCATACCTGCGGGCCTCAAGCCCCGCGCACGCCACCCACGTCACGCACGTCTCGCACGCCTCGCCCCCCACGACGCCGCGATAAGCGCGCGCCACTTGGGAAGGGCGCGACGAGCACGGAGTTAAGGAGCAGCGCAACCCAGGCCACGCGTGCCCGTGCACTGTTATGGCCTGGCCCAACAACGCTCGGCACCGTGTACGGCCCAGACCCGGGGGCTCCTGTCGGTGTACTAAAGTAGGGGTACCTTAGTACCCCGAACTTGTGCACGGGCAGTAGTAGCGTCCCGCGGCAAGGCTTGCCAGGGGAGCGACAAGAGTCTCCACGGCCCTTTCTGGGCCGGACGGAGGCCAAGTGATCGAGCCTAGAAGACCAAGCCCCGGCAAGAGGAGCTTGCCGGGCCAAGAAGGCGAGGTCCGGCAAGAGGAGCTTGCCGGGCCAAGGCGACAAGGCCCCGACAAGAGGAGCTTGCCGGGACGACTAAGCCGAAGTACCAAGGCCCCGGCGGGAGGAGCTCGCCGGGACGGCCAAGCCAAGGCACCCCAAGAGAAGCCCGCCGCGGCGCGCCGCGCGCCCCGGCAAGGCCTGGCGAGCGGCAAGCTCTCAGGTGCGGCAAGACGACCACCGCGGCAAGCCACTTGCCGCGGCGAACCACCACCTTAGGCGTGCGCTCCAGCTCACCTGCCCACGCGTCACTCTGGAGCTTCCCCAGAGACACGCGGTGGGGCGCCGCGCAGCCTGGGGCGCGCGCGTGGCATGCGACGTTGGCGGAGTCGCCCCCGTGGCAAGCGGAGGCGCCCCTAATGGTCCGCCTCGGCACTGTTCAGGCGATCCAGACGGGCATTTAATGCCTTTGTCCCCCGCCGTCAGAGTTAGGTGCGATAGCACTGTGCGGCCACTGTTCGCATAGTTCCTTGCCATTTCTACCCTCACCTGCGTCGCTACCTGTGGAAAACCCCTTTAGCATATAAAAGGAGGCCCATGCGCACGCACGAGAGGACGGAAGGGGAGAAGGAGGACACCCAGTAGACCCTCGTCTACGTCCAGCTCCGACTTACTGTAGCTTCTTGCGCTCCAGAGCAAGAACTCGAATCAACCAGACAAGCAGCAGTAGGGTTTTACGCATCCGTGCGGCCCGAAGCTGGGTAAAATCGTTGTGTGTGTGTGTCGCCTCGATCTGCTCTTTGTGCAACCTCCGCCCCCCGCCGAACCGACAAGGGGCTCCGTCCCCATAGGTGCTCGTGGAGGCCGATATCCCCCGACAACGACCAAGCTCCCAGTAGGTGTAGCTATGGTTCAAGTCAGCCAGGTCCCCAAATGAAACCGTGGCGTTACGCCGATCAAGTGGCATGGCAATGGTTCGGGTTCAGACCAAGCCCCCAAGTGATTCTATGTCCTTTAGGCCGATCAAGAGGCGTGACTGGTTCAGACTTGACCATGTCCCCAAGTGATCTGGTGGCTTTCGCCTATCAAAAGGTGTTGCATCGGTTCAGACATGACCGAGCCCCCTAGTGATATTTCTAATTTTTGCAAGGGGTAAACCGGAGGCCGCTTTAAGACAGAACAACTCCATGTAACCACGCATGATGTAAAAGAACAGATACCCCGCTTCAGTTGAGGATCCGGTTTATTGTATTCATAATATATACATTGTCATAATATATAGATAAGCAGAGCCAATGGCTCAAGTATAGTAAGGCCGAAGATGAGCTATGTTCCACGTCCTGTTGGTCTCCTCTTCTGATTTGCATGAGTCTTTTCGCTCTCGAACATCGATCAGATACTATGACCCGTTGTGCAGATTCTTGCTGACCACAAAAGGTCCCTCCCAAGGCGGGGATAACTTATGCATATCGGTTTGATCTTGAATGAGCCGAAGCACCAAATCTCCTTCTTGAAAGGTTCTGGTTCTGACTCGACGACTGTGATTGCGACAAAGATCCTGTTGGTAAATCGCCGAGCGGGCAGCTGCTATGTCTCGCTCTTCATCCAACCGGTCCAAAGCGTCTTGTCGAGCTTTCTCGTTGTCCGCTTCAACATAAGCTGCCACACGAGGTGAATCGTGACGGATATCACTAGGGAGAACCGCCTCTGCTCCATAGACCATGAAGAACGGCATGTATCCTGTTGATTTGTTGGGTGTGGTATTAATACTCCATAATACATATGGCAACTCTTCTACCCAACAACCCGGCGTCCTTTGCAAAGGAACCATAAGCCGCGGTTTGATGCCTCTCAAGATCTCCTGATTAGCTCTTTCTGCTTGACCATTGGACTGTGGGTGCGCCACTGATGAAACGTCAAGGCGGATGTGCTCCCGTTCGCAAAACTCCTTCATGGCACCTTTGGACAAATTGGTACCATTATCTGTGATGACACTGTGTGGAAAACCAAACCGGAAAATCACTTTTTTTGATGAACTGAACCGCCGTGGCTGCATCACACTTGCTAACAGGCTCTGCCTCCACCCACTTTGTACACTTATCAACCGCCACCAGGAGGTGGGTCTTCTTATCCTTGGACCTTTTGAAAGTCCCAACCATATCTAGCCCCCAAGTTGCAAACGGCCAAGTGATTGGAACCATCCTCAACTCTTGAGCCGGTACATGAGCACTTCTTGAGAACTTTTGGCAACCATCACATCGTCTGACCAGATCCTCCGCATCAGCATGGGAAGTTAACCAATAGAAACCGTGGCGGAATGCTTTAGCCACCAAAGATTTTGAACCGGCGTGCTGACCACAATCCCCTTCGTGGATCTCACGCAAAATTTCACAGCCTTCCTCCGGAGATACACAACGTTGATATGCTCCCGATACACTGCAATGGTGCAACTCACCATTGACAATTGTCATGGACTTGGACCGTCGTATTATTTGTCTGGCCAGAGTCTCATCCTCTGGTAACTCGCCCCGGTTCATGTATGCCAGGTAAGGAATTGTCCAATCCGGAATGACGTGAAGAGCTGCCACCAATTTAGCCTCCGGGTCAGGAACAGCCAAATCCGCTTCACCTGGGAGCTTGACTGATGGGTTGTGCAGCACATCAAGAAAAACATTAGGCGGGACCGGTTTACGCTGGGAGCCCAACCGGCTCAGGGCATCCGCTGCCTCATTCTTCCGACGGTCCACGTGGTCCACCTGATAGCCCTTGAAGTGACCCGCAACAATATCCACCTCACGACGATATGCAGCCATGAGTGGGTCTTTAGAATCCCAAGTGCCAGACACCTGTTGAGCCACTAGATCCGAGTCACCGAAGCACTTAACCCGGCTTAGATTCATCTCTTTAGCCATCCGGAGACCATGGAGCAAGGCTTCATACTCAGCTGTGTTGTTAGTACAAGGGAACATTAAGCGGAGAACATAACAGAACTTGTCACCTCGTGGGGAAGTTAATACGACTCCAGCCCCCGAGCCCTCCAATTGCCGTGACCCGTCAAAATGGATGGTCCAATATGTGTGATCCGGCTTCTCTTCAGGGGCCTGCAGCTCCGTCCAATCATTGATGAAATCGACAAGCGCTTGGGACTTCACCGCCGTCCGAGGCACGTATTTTAAACTGTGCAGCCCAAGCTCTATAGCCCACTTGGCAATCCGGCCCGTCACTTCCCGGTTCTGGATGATATCACCCAAGGGGGCAGAACTGACCACTGTGATGGGATGCCCTTGGAAATACTGCTTCAGCTTCCGGCTTGCCATAAAAACTCCATATACCAGCTTCTGCCAATGTGGATACCTTTGTTTGGATTCAATAAGCACCTCGCTAATATAATAAACCGGACGTTGAACCGGATGCTCCTTGCCTGCCTCCTTCCGATCCACCACAATAGCTACGCTGACCGCGCGAGCATTAGCAGCAACATACAGCAGCAATTGCTCCTTGTCAATGGGAGCGGCGAGCACGGGTGGATTGGCCAATTGCCGCTTTAAGTCCTCGAACGCCTGATCAGCAGCAGAACTCCAGACGAATTGATCCGTCTTTTTCAACATCTGATACAAGGGGATTGCTTTCTCACCAAGACGGCTGATAAACCGGCTCAATGCGGCAATCCGGCCAGCCAATCGTTGAACGTCATTGATACACTTCGGTTTAGCCAAGGAGGTGATGGTCGTAATCTTCTTCGGATTAGCCTCGATTCTCCTGTTGGACACCAGAAAACCCAACAACTTGCCTGCCGGTACACCGAAGACACACTTGGCCTGATTGAGCATCATCTTATACGTCCTCAGGTTATCAAAGGTTTCATTCAAATCATCAACCAAAGTCTCCTTCTTCCTTGACTTAACCACAATATCATCCACATAGGCATGTACATTGCGGCCAATCTGCTTGTGAAGACAATTTTGCACACACCGTTGATAGGTTGCCTGGGCACTCTTGAGCCCAAAAGGCATAGATAGATAGCAAAAGGCTCCGAAGGGAGTTATGAACGCGGTCTTCTCCTGGTCCTTAATTGCCATTTTGATCTGATGATAGCCGGAATATGCATCCAAATAACTTAAACGCTCGCAACCCGCCGTAGCATCAATAATTTGATCAATACGGGGGAGGGCAAAAGGATCCGCTGGACAAGCTTTATTAAGATCAGTGTAATCCACACACATGCGCCAGGTGCCGTTTTTCTTAAGGACCAGCACCGGATTAGCAAGCCACTCAGGGTGGAAAACCTCAACGATGAAGCCAGCTACTAGGAGCCTGGCCACTTCTTCTCTGATAGCTTTGCGTCTTTTCTCATTGAACCGGCGGAGGAATTGTTTCACCGGTTTGTATTTAGGATCCACATTAAGAGTGTGCTTAGAGAGTCGCCTCAGTACACCTGGCATGTCAGAAGGCTTCCATGCAAAGATGTCCCGATTCTCATGAATGAACTCAATGAGCGCGCTTTCCTCTTTCGGATCCAAATTGGCACTGATGCTGAACTGCTTGGACGAATCGCCAGGTACGAAGTCAACAAGGTCTCAGCCACCTATGTGAACTTCAGGGCCGGATCGTGCTCCGTGGTAGGCTTCTTCAAAGGAGTCATATCTGCCGGATCAACATTGTCTTTGTAATACTTTAGCTCCTCGGTGGCACAAACCGATTCTGCATAAGCCACATCTCCTTCTTCGCATTCCAAAGCGACCTTACGGCTTCCGTGGACCGTTATAGTCCCTTTATGACCCGGCATCTTGAGCTGCAAGTACACATAACAGGGCTGTGCCAGGAACTTGGCATAGGCCGGTCGACCAAACAGGGCGTGATACGGGCTTTGGATTTTTACCACCTCAAACGTCAGCGTCTCTGATCTGGAATCATGATCATCTCCAAAGGCCACTTCCAGTGCTATCTTACCAACAGGGTATGCTGACTTGCCAGGTACCAAACCATGGAAAACCGTATTCGACGGTCGGAGATCTTTATCTGTTAGCCCCATGCGACGGAAGGTCTCATAGTATAGGATGTTAATACTGCTACCCCCATCCGTGAGTACCTTGGTGAACTTATAACCTCCCACCTGAGGCACCACCACCAAAGCCAGCTGACCCGGATTGTCAACCCGGGGAGGGTGATCCTCTCTGCTCCATATGATTGGCTGCTCTGACCAACGTAGATATCGGGGCACGGCCGGTTCAATAGAATTAACCGCCCGCTTATGGACCTTCCGATCTCGCTTGTCCAAACTAGTGGTGAATACGTGATATTGCCCACTATTCAATTGCTTCGGGTTGCTCTGATAACCCGACTGCTGTTGTTGCTGATTGTAACCCCCCTGGTTATTCTGATTGTTCTAATTGTTATGTCCGCCCGGATTACCATTAAATCCTGAACCGGAGTTTCCTCCACCGGAACCCGGCCCGGATCCACCGCCGGAGCTGGGATCATACCGGAAAGCATTAGAACTCTTGAACTCCTGCATAATGTAGCAATCCTTCCAAAGGTGGTTTGCTGGCGCCTCCTTCGTCCCATGCTTTGGACAGGGCTGGTTCAATAGATAATTCAATCGGTCCGGATTAGGACTAGGTGCTCCACTGCGGTTCTGCGATTTACCCTTGCGTCGCTGGCCCTTGTCCTGCGCATTAGTATTAGCCACAAAGTCCATGTTGCCATCCGCTTTACGCTTGCCTCCGCCGCCATTACCTGCTGAGTGATGTTGCTGACCCTTGGAGTTGTCGTTCTTCTTTCCCTTCCCTGTCTTTTCATCATCAGACTCGGGATCCTTGGTACTATCAGAATCAGCATTCTTTACCAAAGCGGCCATGAGAGTCCCCATGTCAGTGCAATGGCGCTTCATCCGTCCTAACTTCAACCTTAGGGGTCCAAACCGGCAATTGCCTTCCAAGGTTATGACTGCGGTGTCCGCGTTGATGCGGTCTGATGAATGCAGAACTTGTGAGACCCAGCGTACCCAATGAGTAGTTTATTCTCCTTCCTCCTGGACACAGGCAGCTAAATCCACTATCGACATAGGCTGCTTACACGTGTCTTTGAAGTTATTGATGAACCGGGCCCGTAACTGGGCCCATGAACTGATAAAGTTGGGCGGCAAGCTCTTCAACCAGGTACGGGTCGTCCCTTCAAGCATCATGGTGAAATACTTTGCACACGCTGCATCATCTACATCAAGCATCTCCATGTCCATCTCATAGCTCTCCACCCATGTCTCTGGAGGTTGATCCGCCGTATAGTTCGGTACCTTGCGCGGGCCCTTGAAATCATTAGGCAGGCGCACATTGCATAAAGCGGGGACAAGGCAAGGTACCCCCAATGCGCTAGAATTAAGCCCAGGCTCAACCGAAGTGGTTGGACGAACCGGCGTAAGCTGACGAGCTTGATGCTGTGCCGCTAACTCGGCCTCCCTGCGTGCTCGAGCCCGGTCCACCACCTCCTGGGCATTGTCGATACCACCGGCCGGATTGTTGCCACGGGGCGCTCCACGTCGTGCATTACTTGACACAGCTGGTTCCTCCATATGCCTGCTATAACTCCGGCTTGAACGTGGGGTAGAATGAATCTGGTCGCGGCTGTATGAATATGCTTCCTGTTGGACCAAAGCCGTCCTAAGGAGCTCCTTGACCCGGCGCGTCTCTATCGCCTGCAATGAATCACCTTCAACTGGAATAGCCTCCAACCGTGTCGCAGCCGCAACGAGGTTATCCAGCAGATTGGAGTAGTGACCCGGAGGTGTGGGCACAGCCTGCGGTACACCAGTGTTATGACGAGGTAGATCTATTAAACGGTGCTGGACCGGCACGCCTGTCGCAGGTGCCTCCGCCCGGTTTACCACCGGCTGATTACTGGTTCCCGCTCCAGGGGTGTTGAAAAGGTCCCTTGCTTCGAAAACTGAAGGCAAACGAGATTGGTACTTCCTCCTCATGACTTCCTGTGATGTGTTCTGGTCCAGCATGAGCTTGTAAGCTTGCGCGTCCAATGCGGCTCGCTCCGCCGTCATCCTGACCTCTTCAGCTGCTAAATCCGCTTTGGCCTGAGTAATCTGCTCCCTCACCTTTGCAATTTCCGCGTTGTGAGCGTCTTGATCCGCCGGGTTAGCCTCTGCCATGAGCGCAGCCAACGCATCGAACAGATCTGATAAGACTTGAGCTGGCGGGCGCACAGAGCCTCCTGCCCCGGCAGCCGTTGCCGCTGCTGAACCGGGAACCATCGCTGCGGCAGTTGATGAATGAAGTGTTGCTTGCGTACCGGCCATGAATATTCCAACCTGGTTGGGCAGATCAGAGGGGTCCGGAATACTGTCGCCATCGGAACAGCCCCCAATCCGGGCATCTTGTAGCTGATACAAAGACTCCGTTTCTTCGGTTGACGACTCGTCGCCAGAGTAAACGACGGTTTCGCCACCAGATCCTGATCCATCCTCATAGCTTCCTCCATGGATGACTCCCACGAAGGCACGTTTCACGGCCGGCTTAACCCGGGCAGGTCGCGCATGCTAAGCTGTCTTGACGAGGTCGGTGCAGGTGTCCAGCTCAGGGCCCGGTTCACCGATCTTGCCGATGAAGACGTGTATGCCACCAAAGGGACCCGGTATCCGTACTCAATCGAGCCAGCCTCGGGGCCCCAGCCTGCATCGTCGATGTAGATCTTGCCGCGACGACTCTTGGTCATCCGGCCCACAGTGTATCCCTCGAGTCCGTCGACACGGCCCTCCAAGAACTTGAAACCATCGTGCGATAGCCCCACGGTGGGCGCCAACTGTCGTGGGTTTGTCACGGCAGATGTCCTAGCAAAAGGACTTAGTTGTGGAGCCATTGCAACGGGTTAACTCGAAGTGGTTAAAGCGAACATAGGGACACAGAGGGTTTATACTAGTTTGGCCCCTTCGATGAAGGTAAAAGCCTACGTCTAGTTGTGATGGAATTAATGGGGTTTCGATGACTAGGGAGCAAACAAGCTTCGCCTAAGTCTCGAGTTGTGGTTGTCTATCTCTGAACCGCTGCCGGGTCGTCCCCTTATATACACGGGTGACGCCCGTCGGTTGACAGAGTCCCAATCTCCGGTTCATATTCGTACCCGGGTTGGTCTCTCCTTATTCCTAACTTATAATACAAGTTTACATACAAAGCCGGTTTACGGCCACAAGTGTTGAACCGACTACGGCCTTGGGCCCTCATCTATCTTCTTGGGCTTTAACGCTCTAGGACTACTGATGAAGTTAACCCGGCCCTGGTAGGCCGCTTTACGCCCAGTAGTAATATCACCAACAATGTATGTAGGCATCATGTCCAAGACAAGTAGACCGAAATGATTCTGTATCTACTACTATTACTCCACACATCAACCACTAACCAGTATGCATCTAGAGTATTAAGTTCATAATGAACGGAGTAACGCCTTAAGCAAGATGACATGATGTAGACGAGGTAAACTCACATATGAATAAACCTCCATCCTTTTACCCCTAATAGCAACGATACAATGCGTGTCATGTCCCCTTCTATCACTGGGTGAGCACTGCAAGATCGAACCCATTAGAAAACACCTCTCCCGTTGCAAGATAAATCAATCTAGTTGGCCAAACCAAATCAATAGATCAGAGAGAAATACGATGCTATAACAATCATGCGTAAAAGAGTTCGGAGAAAAATCAAATAATATTCGTGGATAGATTGATCATAAACTCACAATTCATCGGATCCCAACAAACACACTGCAAAAAGTGATTACATCGGATAGAACTCCAAGAACATTATATTGAAGATCAAATAGAGAGAAGAAGCCATCTAGCTACTAACTATGGACTTGTAGGTCTGTGGTAAACTACTCATGCATCATCACAAGGGCACCAGGGATGATGTAGAGCCCCTCCGCGATCGAATACCTCTCTGGCAGAGTGCCGGAAAAGGCCTCCAGATGGGTCTGTCAAGAACGGGAACTTGCGGTGGCGGAAAAAGTATTTCATGGACTCCTCTGTTGGTTTCACGATTTTAGAGAATTTATAGAGGCGGAGTTAGATCAAATAGAGCCACGTGGGCCCCACAAGCCACCAGGGCACGCCCTGCCCCCTTGGGCGTGCCCTAGTGCCTCGTGGGCCACTAATCCATCTTGTCGTCCCCTCCCGAAGCTTCCAGGGTCTGTTATGTCCAGAAAAGAATCTCCAAAAAGTTTCGTGGCATTTGGACTTCGTTCGGTACTGGTATTCTAAAAAACCAAAAATTGGCAAAAAAAAACAGCAACTGGAAGTGGGCACTAAGTTAATAGGTTACTCCCAAAAATGATATATAATTGTTTGAAAGTGTATATAAAACATCCAAGATTGATACTATAATGCATGGAACAATAAAAAATTATAGATATGTTGGAGACGTATCACCTACATGTGCCCAATGAAGACACCATGCAAAGTTACATCCCTTTCCGACTTCTTTTGCACGCTCAATGCTTTATGCCCTTTTTAGTTGCGAGAAAATCTATTAATGCCGTGAAAATAGAAAACCAACTCAAAAAGTGGTAAGTTTTGACCATGGGGCTTCTGATAGTGTCTATTACCCATGGGAAAGTTTAAAGTCGCATTATTTAATAATGAGGTGTGTGTAAGGCGGCGATTCTCATTTGAAACCCTTACACTTGGTGGGAGAGTGTCCGGTACAGGTGTCCAATGAAGACACCATGCAAAGTTTCATCCCTTTTCGACCCCGTTTGCACCCTCAAAGTTTTTGACCTTTTTAGTTGCCAGAAAATCAATTAATGCCACGAAAATAGCAAACCAACTCAAAAAGTGGTAAATTTTGAGCACGGGTCTATGGATGTTGTGTACTAATCATAAAAAGGCAACAAGTTAAAATTATTTAAAAAATATAGGTTGAATGGCATGAAGGAGGACGAAGTAGTTCTTTCTTAGCAGTGGCGGGCGCTAGGCATTGCCCGCCACCCCTTAAGCCCTTTGGGGTGGGCATTAAGTAGCACTCATCACTACCTTTTCCAACTGCACGAATGTGGGTTGTTAAATTTTCACCCAAAAATGGTTCCCACGCAAACACCCACTCCCCCCCTCCTGCGCACACGCCCCCCCCCCCCCCCAAATTGATCCCCTACTCGCCACCGGTGCCGCCGAGCTCCTCCCTGTTGTCTAGCCCTACTGCCATCCTGCCCTCCTCTGCTAACATCAAAGGCCATGCACCGCCTTTGAATGCCAACCGCGCCACCTCTCTGATATGTTCACATCTGTGTTTAGGGTAAATGTGAGTAGTTTAGAAATACATGCTAATGTTCTTAGTGTTATTTGAGTTTACGGTAAATATAAGTATAGATTTGATCGATATTTTACGTACATTAAATTTGAGTATTGTGCCTTAGTGTTATTTGTGCTTAGAGTAAATACGAGTAGTTTGGAAATAAGATCCATGGTTGGGTTATATTTGCAGGTATTGACATGAGTGTTAATGATTTTGCGAAATGTCGATTCATTTATGTTCTGCCGAATTTCTGGCACTCATTATATCCTATTTTTAGCAAAGGTCATGTCGAATTTCTTTTCTTTCATATTTTGTCTAGGATCCATTCTAGTGTCATTGGATCCTATTTTGCAAGTATTGACATGAGTGTCAATGTTTTCGCGAAACATCGATTCATTCCCGTTTGACAGAATTTCTGGCACTCGTTATGTCGACTTTTTAGCAAAGGTCATGTCAGAATTTTTTTCTTTCATATCTTGACTAGAATCCAATCTAGTGTCGTTAGCTTCTATTTATAGGTATTGACATGAGTGCCAATGTTTTCACGAAACGTCAATTAATTTCTGTTTCGCCGTATTTCTGGCACTCGTTATGTCCTCTTTTTAACAAAGGTCATGTCGAATTTTTTTCTTCCATATTTTTGAAGGAAATATGCCCTAGACGCAATAATAAAGTTGTTATTTTATATTTCCTTATATCATGATAAATGTTTATTATTCATGCTAGAATTGTATTAAGCGGAAAATTGATACATGTGTGCATACATAGACAAAACACAGTGTCCCTAGTAAGCCTCTAATAGACTAGCTCATTAATCAAAGATGGTTAAGATTCCTAACCATTGACATGTGTTGTCATTTGATGAACGGGATCACATCATTAGGAGAATGATGTGATGGACAAGACCCATCCGTTAGCTTAGCATAATGATCGTTAAGTTTTATTACTATTGCTTTCTTCATGACTTATACATATTCCTTTGACTATGAGATTATGCAACTCTCGGATACCGGAGGAATACCTTGTGTGCTATCAAACGTCATAACGTAACTGGGTGATTATAAAGATGCTCTACAAGTATCTCCAAAGGTATTTGTTGGGTTGGCATAGATCGAGATTAGGATTTGTCACTCCGAGTATCGGAGAGGTATCTCTGGGCCCTCTCGGTAATGCACATCATAATAAGCCTTTCAATCAATGTAACTAATGAGTTAGTTACGGGATGATGCATTACGGAATGAGTAAAGAGACTTGCCGGTAGCGAGATTGAACTAGGTATGAAGATACCAACGTTCGAATCTCGGGCAAGTAGCATACCGATGACAAATGGAATAACGTATGTTGTCATAACGGTTCGACCAATAAAGATCTTCATAGAATATGTGGGATCCAATATGAGCATCTAGGTTCCGCTATTGGTTATTGGTCGGAGAGGTGTCTCGGTCATGTCTACATAGTTCTCGAACCCGTAGGGTCTGCACGCTTAACGTTCGGTGACGATTTGGATTATATGAGTTATGTGATTTGGTGACCGAATGTTGTTCGGAGTCCCGGATGAGATCTTGGACATGACGAGTAGTCTCGAAATGGTCGAGAGGTAAAGATTCATATATAGGACGATAGTATTCGGACACCGGGAGTGTTCTAGGGTTACCGGGTACGTATCGGGTCATCGGAAGGGGTTCCGGGCTACCCCGGCAAACTATATGGGCACACCAGTAACAAAGGGGCTGGTGCAAGCGCCGCCCCCCCCCCCCAAATGGGCTGGCCAAATTGGAGAAGGAAATGAGAAGGGGAAAGGAAAAAGGGAATAGGATTCCCCCTTCCCCCTCTTACCTTCCTACTTCGAATAGGAATAGGAAAGGGGGGAGGCCGAAATGGGAGGTGCCCAAGTAGGATTCCTCCTACTTGGGGCGCCCCCTTGGCTGCCTCTCCTCCCCTCCAACCTATATATATGAGGGGAGGCACGCTAGAACATACAACAAACATTGTTAGCCGTGTGCGGTGCCCCCACCACAGTTTACGCCTCCAGTCATATTCACGTAGTTCTTAGGCGAAGCCCTGCACGAATCATTTTGCCATCACCGTCACCATGCCGTCGTGCTGATGGAACTCTCCCTAGACACTTTGCTGGATCAAGAGTTCAAGGGACATCATCGAGTTGAACGTGTGCAGAACTCGGAGGTGTCGTACATTCGGTGCTTGATCGGTCGGAACGATAAGAAGTTCGACTACATCAACCGCGTTGTTAAATGCTTCCGCTTTCGCTCTAAGAGGGTACGTGGACACACTCTCCCCCTCTCGTTGCTATGCATCTCCTAGATAGATCTTGCGTGAGCATAGGAAATTTTTGAAATTGCATGCTACGTTTGCCAACAATTTTTTATACTTTATGACTCATAATTACCTCACTAAATTTTAGCAAATGCAACAAATGGATTCCAGAGAACCATCTTCTTTGGACCCTGCCGCTAAGCATCGCAAAAAGCACAGAACTAGAAAGAACAAATCAGCCAATGAACCTTCTATCGATAAGGCACCAAAAGAACATGTGGTGAATGTTTAAGGAGGTTGGCTCGTATGGCGAATGTTAAGCCCGGTCAACCGATGTTACCACCAGACAAGTTGAGTGCACTTAGCAATGAAGCTAAGCTTCTACACTATGACGTTGTCGCTAGGTTAGGAAAGGGTGAGATTTATTTCACCACCAATGTTACAAAAGGTCTTGGATTTGTCGACGTGTTCTCTACTAATAAAATATATCCCGGGTTTGATAATGTGATCAACGATAATACTTTCTATGTGGACGTAGTTGGGTTGTCCTTTATGAGGCTTTGATCACTCTGGAAAGCTCCCCCGTCATCTTCACCGGAGTCGTTGTCGTAGTCATCGTCACACTTCGGGCGGTGATAACCCACAAGTATAGGGGATCACAATAGCTTTCGAGGGTAGAGTATTCAACCCAAATTTATTGATTCGACACAAGGGGAGCCAAAGAATATTCTCAAGTATTAGCAGCTAAGTTGTCAATTCAACCACACCTGGAAACTTAGTATCTGCAGCAAAGTGTTTAGTAGTAAAGTAATATGATAGTGGTGGTAACGGTAACAAAAGTAAAGAAAGCAAAAGTAATATTTTTGGTGTTTTGTAGTGATTGTAACAGTAGCAACGGGAAAGTAAATAAGCGTAAACCAGTAGATGGAAAGCTCGTAGGCATTGGACCGGTAATGGATAATTATGCCGGATGCGGTTCATCATGTAACAGTCATAACATAGGGTGACACAGAACTAGCTCCAATTCATCAATGTAATGTAGGCATGTATTCCGAATATAGTCATACGTGCTTATGGAAAAGAACTTGCATGACATCTTTTGTCCTACCCTCCCGTGGCAGCGGGGTCCTATTGGAAACTAAGGGATATTAAGGCCTCCTTTTAATAGAGAACCGGAACAAAGCATTAGCACATAGTGAATACATGAACTCCTCAAACTATGGTCATCACCGGGAGTGGTCCCGATTATTGTCACTTCGGGGTTGCCGGATCATAACACATAGTAGGTGACTATAGACTTGCAAGATAGGATCAAGAACTCACATATATTCATGAAAACATAATAGGTTCAGATCTGAAATCATGGCACTCGGGCCCTAGTGACAAGCATTAAGCATAGCAAAGTCATAGCAACATAAATCTCAGAACATAATGGATACTAGGGATCAAACCCTAACAAAACTAACTCGATTACATGATAAATCTCATCCAACCCATCACCGTCTAGCAAGCCTACGATGGAACTACTCACGCACGGCGGTGAGCATCACGAAATTGGTGATGGAGGATGGTTGATGATGACGACGGCGACGAATCCCCCTCTCCGGAGCCCCGAACGAACTCCGGATCAGCCCTCCCGAGAGGTTTTAGGGCTTGGCGGCGGCTCCGTATCGTAAAACGCGATGATTTCTTCTCCTTTATTTTTTTCTCCCCAAAAGCAAATATACAGAGTTGGAGTTGGCGGCGGAAGGTCTCCAGGGGGCCCACGAGGTAGGCGGCGCGCCCTAGGGGGGGCGCGCCCCACCCTCGTGGACAGGGAGTGGGCCCCCTGGTCTTCATCTTTGGCGAGGATTTTTTTATTATTTATTCTAAGATATTCCGTGGAGTTTCAGGTCATTCCGAGAACTTTTGTTTTCTGCACATAAAACAACCTCATGGCAATTCGGCGGAAAACAGCGTCAGTCCGGGTTAGTTCCATTCAAATCATACAAGTTTAAGTCCAAAAGAAGGGCAAAAGTGTTTGGAAAAGTAGATACAATGGAGACGTATCAACTCCCCCAAGCTTAAACCCTTGCTTGTCCTCAAGCAATTCAGTTGACAAACTGAAAGAGAAAAAGAAAAACTTTTACAAACTTTGTTTGCTCTTGTTGTTGTAAATATGTCAAGCCAGCATTCAAGTTTTTAGCAAAGATTATAACTAACCACATTTGCAATAATTCTCAGGTCTCATAATTACTCATATCAATAGCATAATCAACTAGCGAGCCATAATAATAAATCTCGGATGACAACACTTTCTCAAAACAATCATAATATGATATAACAAGATGGTATCTCGCTAGCCCTTTCTGAGACCGCAAAACATAAATGCAGAGCACCTTTAAAGATCAAGGACTAACTAGACATTGTAATTCATGGTAAAAGAGATCCAATCATAGTCATACCCAATATAAATTAATAGTGATGAATGCAAAGGACAGCTGTGCTCTCCAGGTAGTGCTTTTTAATAAGAGGGTGATGACTCAACATAAAAGTAAGTGGATAGGCCCTTCGCAGAGGGAAGCGGGGATTTGTAGAGGTGCCAGAGCTCGGTTTTGAAATAGAGATAAATAATATTTTGAGTGGTATACTTTCATTGTCAACATAGCAACTGAGAGATGGCGATATCTTCCATGTCACACACACTATAGGCGGTTCCCAAACAGGATGGTAAAGTTTATACCCCCCCTCCACCAAAAAGCATCAATCCACCGCTTGCTCGAAACAACGAGTGCCTCAAACATACATCAGGTCCCAGGGGGAGTTTTGTTTGCAATTAACTTTGATTTAGTTTGCATAAAGCATGGGACTGGGCATCCCGGTGACCAGCCATTTTCTCGTGAATGAGGAGCGGAGTCCACTTCTCTTGAGAATAACCCGCCTAACATGGAAGATAAGGGCAGCCTTGGTTGATACATAAGCTATTCGAGCATACAAAACAGAATGTTTATTTGAAGGTTTAGAGGTTGGCACATACAAATTTACTTGGAACGGCAGGTAGATACCGCATATAGGAAGGTATAGTGGACTCATCTGGAATAACTTTGGGGTTTAAGGGATTGGATGCACAAGTAGTATTCCCGCTTAGTACAGGTGAAGGCTAGCAAAAGACTGGGAAGCGACCAACTAGAGAGCAACAACAACCATGTACATGCATTAAAATTAATAAACATTGGATGCAAGCATGAGTAGGATATAATCCACCATGAACATAAATATCGTGAAGGCTATGTTGATTTATTTCAACTACATGCGTGAACATGTGCCAAGTCAAGTCACTTAAATCATTCAAAGGAGGATACCACCCCACTATACCACATCATAACCATCTCAATAGCATGTTGGCATACAAGGTAAACCATTATAACTAATAGCTAATCAAGCATGGCATAAGCAACTACGATCTCTAATTGTCATTGCAAACATATTTATTCATAATAAGCTGAATCAAGAACGATGAACTCATCATATTTACAAAAACAAAAGAGGTCGAGTTCATACCAGCTTTTCCCATCTCAGTCAGTCCATCATGTATCATCATAATTGCCTTTCACTCGCACGACCGAACGATGTGAATAATAATAATAAGAGTGTACCTGCATTGGACTAAGCTGGAATCTGCGAGCATTCAATGAACAAGAGAAGACAAAGCAATATGGGCTCTTGGTTAAATCAACAATAATGCATATAAGAGCTACTTCAACAATTTAATCATGGTCTTCTCCTATCGACCCCCAAAGAAAAGAAAAGAAATAAAAACTATTTACACGGGAAAGCTCCCAACAAGCAAAAGAAGAACGGGAAATATTTTTGGGTTTTTCTTTTTTAATTATTACTACAACAGAAAAGTAAACTACTACTAATTTTTTAATTTTTTCTTAAGGTTTAATAAACACACAAGAAGAAAGCAGGAAAAAGAAAATAAACTAGCAAGGATATTATAGTGAAAGAGTATGAGCACCGACATCTAGCAATGAGTGTGTGTGAACATAAATGTAATGTTGGTGAGAAATACGTACTCCCCAAGCTTAGGCTTTTTGCCTAAGTTGGTTTATTGCCAGGGATTGCCTGGCGGATACCCGTAGGTGTAGCTGGGGTCGTACTGCGACGAAGAATAGTTGGGGTTGTACTGTGATGCAGCGGCTATAGCCTCCTGAGCTGCAACGTGGAGTCGGGCTGCCTCTGCTCTCCTCTCGTACTCATCTGCCTCCTCTCTGGTAATAGTATATCTTCCGTTTGCCTGGTAATCAAAGAAGGCAGGAGCAGGGAGAGTAATACGGACAACATGTCGTTTGTTAAAGATTAATCGATACTGGAGAGGTGACTCAGTCCTCTCAACAAAATGGTGAGAAACCGTAGAATCAAAATCTAAATAAGCAGGAGGCAACTCCATGTCTCCTTCACGAACGTCTATCTCAAGAAATTTAGCCAAGCAGGTTGCATAAATTCCTCCAAAGAAATCTTCATTATATCTATTATGATGCAACCTATGAGCTACAATGGATCCCATATGATAAGATTGATCTCCTAACACAGCACTCCTGAGAATGCTAAGGTCAGGGACACACATGTGACATGCTTCATCCTTAGCATTTATGCATCTACCTATGAAGAGAGCAAAATAATGTATAGCAGGAAAGTGAATGCTCCCTATGGTAGCTTGCGTTATATCTCTAGATTCCCCTATAGTTATACTAGCAAGAAAGTTTCTAAATTCAGATTTAGGGGGATCCCTAACACTACCCCATTGTGCAAGTTTGCAAGCAAGAGTGAAATCCTCTAAGTCCATGGTATAAAATTTGCCATAAAGATCAAACATGACTGAAGGAGAATTACGCAAAGATGAATACTCAAACCTCCTCACAAATGAGCTTGTGAGATCATGATACTGGGGGCATTTGTCTGCCTCAAAGTCCTCAAGACCGGCATTACGCAAATATGCGTTAAATTCTTCTTTAATTCCTGCACGATCCATAAAATTCTCCGACGGCCATTCTCAAGGCCGCACTAGAGCGTCTCTTGGTGGTTCCTCGTCAGCATCATGCATAGCAAGCCTGGGTCCTTGCTTCTTAGAAGAACCACCTTGGAACATCTTCCTAAACATATTGCTTTTCTTTGAGAAATTTCTGAAATTTTTAGTAACTTCAAACAAAAGTGAACCAAGTTCAATAAAACTGATAGCAACTACTCCTACAAGCGCCTAGGGCCTATATCAAGCATTAGAACTACTTGGAACCATATAAATTTGACATGCAAGCTCAAGAACATGGTCACCTATGCAGCACAAATTTGCAATGAATAAAGCACTAGAACAAAAACTAATTGGACCAATGGAGGAGTCACATACCAAGGAACAATCTCCCCAAGTAGTTTTGCGAGAGGTGCTTTGAGCAAGGAGATCGAAAATCACAGCAAAGAGGGCTGGAACTCGTGCTTGAGTTGGATATTCGTGTTTGTGTGAGGAAGAAGACGAGGATGGGTGCAGGAATAAGTGGAGGAGGGCCACCATGGGCCCACGAGGCAGGGGGCGCGCCATGTGGGTAGGGTGCGCCCTCCAACCTCGTGGCCAGGTGGCAGCTCCCCCCGCGGTAATTTTTTGCACCATAAATCCTCAAATATTCCCGAAAAAATCATATTAAATTGGCATGGCATTCCGAGGACTTTTATTTTTGGGATATTTTTATATTGCACGGATAAACTAGGAAACATACAGAAAAATACTATTTTTACTTTATTTCTACTAAAAACAGAAAGTATAAAGAGGGTACAGAAGGTTGTGCTTCTAGTTTCATCCATCCCATGCTCATCAAAAGGAATCCACTAACAAGGTTGATCAAGTCTTGTTAACAAACTCATTCCGATTAACATAGAACCGGAGAAATTTCGAATAACACTATGTTACCTCAACGGGGATATGCACATCCCCAATAATAAGAATATCATATTTCTTATTGACAGTAGGAAGAGGAAATTCAAAACCTCCAAATATAATCGATGGAATTTTTCCAATAGAGTTGATACTATGAACTTGAGGTTGTTTCCTCGGAAAGTGTATCGTATGTTCATTACCATTAACATGAAAAGTGACATTGCCTTTGTTGCAATCAATAACAGCCCCTGCAGTATTAAGAAAAGGTCTTCCAAGAATAATAGATATACTATCATCCTCGGGAATATCAAGAATAACAAAGTCCGTTAAAATAGTAACGTTTGCAACCACAACAGGCACATCCTCACAAATACCGACATGTATAGCAGTTGATTTATCATCCATTTGCAAAGATATTTTGGTAGGTGTCAACTTATTCAAGTCTAGTCTACGATATAAAGATAGAGGCATAACACTAACACCGGCTCCAAGATCACATAAAGCAGTTTTAACATAGTTTCTTTTAATAGAGCATGGTATAGTAGGTACTCCTGGATCTCCAAGTTTCTTTGGTATTCCACCCTTAAAAGTATAATTAGCAAGCATTGTGGAAATTTCAGCTTTCGGTATCTTTATTTTATTAGTAACAATATCTTTCATATATTTAGCATAAGGATTCATTTTGAGCATATCAGTCAATCGCATACGCAAAAAGATAGGTCTAATCATTTCAGCAAAGCGCTCAAAATCCTCATCATCCTTTTTCTTGGATGGTTTGGGAGGAAAAGGCATGGGTTTCTGAACCCATGGTTCTCTTTCTTTACCATGTTTCCTAGAAACAAAGTCCCTCTTATCATAACATTGATTCTTTGATTGTGGGTTATCAAGATCAACAACAGGCTCAATTTCTACATCATTATCATTACTAGGTTGAGCATCATCATGAACATCATTAACATTTTCATTAGGTTCATGTTCATTACCAGATTGTGTTTCAGCATCAGACATAGATATATCATTTGGATTATCAGGTGGTTCAGCAATAGGTTCACTAGAAGTTTGCACAGTTCTATCATTTTTCTTTGTCTTCTTTTTAGAAGAACTAGGTGCATCGATATTATTTCTCTGAGAATCTTACCCAATTCTCTTGGGGTGGCCTTCAGGATACAAAGGCTCCTGAGTCATTCTACCAATTCTAGTAGCCACTCTAACAGCATAATCATTTTTCTTACTATTCATTTCATCAAGCAATTCTTTTTGAGATTTAAGTACTTGTTCTACTTGAGTGGTAACCATATAAGCATGTTTGCTAACAAGTTTAAGTTCACCTCTAATATTAGCCATATAATCACCCAAGTGTTTAATCATATAAGCATTTTGTTTTAATTGTCTACCAAAATAAGCATTAAAGTCTTCTTGCTTAAACATAAAGTTATCAAACTCATCCAAGCACTGACTAGCCATTTTAGTAGGAGGGACTTTAGCTCTATCATATCTATAGAGAGAATTTACCTTTACTACTTGTGTCCGGTTATCGGGATCAGGAGGTTCTTCAATAGGTAATGGATCAAGATCATAAGTTTCTTCGGCAGGCGGTAAATTAAGACCATGTATTTCTTCACTAGGAGATAAATTCTTAACATCTTCAGCTTTAATACCTTTTTCTTTCATAGATTTCTTTGCCTCTTGCATATCCTCGGGACTGAGAAATAGAACACCTCTCTTCTTCGGAGTTGGTTTAGGAATAGGATCATTAATTGAAGCGGGAGCTGGCTGAGGAGCTGGCTCAGGAGGTGCCCAATTATTTTCATTTGTCAACATATTATTCAATAGAATTTCAGCTTCATCCGGTGTTCTTTCCCTGAAAAGAGAACCAGCACAACTATCCAGGTAATCTCTGGAAGCATCGGTTAGTCCATTATAAAAGATATCAAGTATTTCATTTTTCTTAAGAGGATGATCAGGCAAAGCATTAAGTAACCTGAGAAGCCTCCCCCAAGCTTGTGGGAGACTCTCTTCTTTAATTTGCACAACTTGTATATTTCCTTTAAGGCAGCTTGTTTCTTATGAGCAGGGAAATATTTAACAGAGAAGTAATAAATCATATCCTGGGGAATACGCACACAACCAGGATCAAGAGAATTAAACCATATTCTAGCATCACCCTTTAATGAGAACGTAAATATTTTAAGTATATAAAAGTAGCGCGATCTCTCATCATTAGTGAACAGGGTGGCTATATCATTTAATTTAGTAAGATGTGCCACAACAGTTTCAGATTCATAGCCATGGAAAGGATCAGATTCAACCAAAGTAATTATATCAAGATCAACAGAGAATTCATAATCCTTATCAGGAACACAGATAGGTGAAGTAGAAAAAGTAGGGTCAGGCCTCATTTTATCTTTAAGAGATTCTTTGCTCCATTTAACTAATAGCCTTTTAAGTTCATGACGATCTCTGCAAGCTAGAATAGCGGCAGAAGATTCCATATCAAAAACATAACCCTCGGGAATAATAGGCCTATCTTCATCATCACTTTCATCATTATAATCAGATTCAATAATTTCTTTCTCTCTAGCCCTAGCAATTTGTTCATCAAGAAATTCACTAAGGGGCACAGTAGTATCAGACATAGAAGTAGTTTCATCATAAGTATCATGCATAGCAGAAGTGGCATCATCAATAACATGCGACATATCAGAATGAATAGCAGAAGCAGGTTTAGGTGTCGCAAGCTTACTCATAACAGAAGGTGAATCAAGTGTAAAGCTAGATGGCAGTTCCTTACCTCCCCTCGTAGTTGAGGGATAAATTCTTGTCTTAGCGTCTTTCAAGTTCTTCATAGTGCCCAGCAGATATAAATCCCAAGTGACTCAAAGAATAGAGCTATGCTCCCCGGCAACGGTGCGAGAAATTAGTCTTGATAACCCACAAATATAGGGGATCGCAGCAGCTTTCGAGGGTAGAGTATTCAACCCAAATTTATTGATTCGACACAAGGGGAGCCAAAGAATATTTTCAAGTATTAGCAGCTGAGTTGTCAATTCAACCACAACTGGAAACTTAGTATCTGTAGCAAAGTGTTTAGTAGCAAAGTAATATGATAGTGGTGGTAACAGTAACAAAAGTAAAGAAAGCAAAAGTAATATTTTTGGTGTTTTGTAGTGATTGTAACAGTAGCAACGGGAAAGTAAATAAACGTAAATCAGTAGATGGAAAGCTCGTAGGCATTGGACCGGTAATGGATAATTATGCCGGATGCGGTTCATCATGTAACAGTCATAACATAGGGTGACACAGAACTAGCTCCAATTCATCAATGTAATGTAGGCATGTATTCCGAATATAGTCATACGTGCTTATGGAAAAGAACTTGCATGACATCTTTTGTCCTACCCTCCCGTGGCAGCGGGGTCCTATTGGAAACTAAGGGATATTAAGGCCTCCTTTTAATAGAGAACCGAATAAAAGCATTAGCACATAGTGAATACATGAACTCCTCAAACTATGGTCATCACCGGGAGTGGTCCCGATTATTGTCACTTCGGGGTTGCCGGATCATAACACATAGTAAGTGACTATTGACTTGCAAGATAGGATCAAGAACTCACATATATTCATGAAAACATAATAGGTTCAGATCTGAAATCATGGCACTCGGGCCCTAGTGACAAGCATTAAGCATAGCAAAGTCATAGCAACATAAATCTCAGAACATAATGGATACTAGGGATCAAACCCTAACAAAACTAACTCGATTACATGATAAATCTCATCCAACCCATCACCGTCCAGCAAGCCTACGATGGAATTACTCACGCACATCGGTGAGCATCATGAAATTGGTGATGGGGGATGGTTGATGATGACGACGGCGACGAATCCCCCTCTCTGGAGCCCCGAGCGGACTCCAGATCAGCCCTCCCAAGAGGTTTTAGGGCTTGGCGGCGGCTCCGTATCGTAAAACGCGATGATTTCTTCTCCTTTATTTTTTTCTCCCCGAGAGCAAATATATAGAGTTGGAGTTGGCGTCGAAAGGTCTCCAGGGGGGCCACGAGGTAGGGTGCGCGCCCTAGGGGGTCGCGCCCCCCACCCTCGTGGACAAGGTGTGGGCCCCCTGGTCTTCAACTTTGGCGAGGATTTTTTATTATTTATTCTAAGATATTCCGTGGAGTTTCAGGTCATTCCGAGAACTTTTGTTTTCTGCACATAAAACAACGTCATGGCAACTCTGCTGAAAACAACGTCAGTCCGGGTTAGTTCCATTCAAATCATACAAGTTAGAGTCCAAAACAAGGGCAAAAGTGTTTGGAAAAGTAGATACGATGGAGACGTATCAGGCGGCGGAAGGTTGCGACATCGCAGCAGGGCTTTCCGGCAGCCACCTGACGCTCGTGGATGCTCCGCTTGGCTTCATCCTGCGTCGGGCGCAGTTCTTCCGTGCCCACCAATGATGTGGGTGGGAGGAGAGGGTGGCGGGACTTGGAGGAGGCGGCATTTGGTGTCGGCGATCTTGCTAAGAGACCACTCTTCACTGTACTTGGACATCTCCCCGTCGATGCGGCGGAGACAACGCTTGCTCGTCTCCGCCGTCGTCACATAACGGTCCATGGCCCATGTGTGCACTAGGTCCGGGTCAACCACGATGAGTGGCGGTGGAACATCGGAGTCCGGAAACTCCGCCCGGCATGCTACGTTGTGCCTGTCCTGACAGCGCTGCTCGTTGTCAGCGTACTCCTGCATCGTTAGGGCACTTTAAGATGACGAGCCGCAGCCACCGCTGAGGTAGTGGTGAATGTGACCGCGTGCCTTACGGCGATCACACAAGGGCAGGGGCGGAGGCGATCGGCGCTCCTCCATGACGTGGCGGGGTGACAAAGAGAACCACTCCTTATTCATGCGGCGGGGCGGCGAAGAGAGCCGCTCCTCCTTGATGTGGTTGCGCGAGGGAGAGCGTTGTGACGCCCCCGATTCAATCGTACACTAATCATGCACGCAAATGTGTACGATCAAGATCAAGGACTCACGGGAAGATATCACAACACAACTCTACAAATAAAATAAGTCATACAAGCATCATAATACAAGCCAGGGGCCTCGAGGGCTCGAATACAAGTGCTCGACATAGACGAGTCAGCGGAAGCAACAATATCTAAGTACAGACATAAGTTAAACAAGTTGCCATAAGATGGCTAGCACAAACAGGGATACAAATCGAATGAGGCGCAGGCCTCCTGCCTGGGATCCTCCTAACTACTCCTGATCGTCGTCAGCGGGCTGCACGTAGTAGTAGGCACCTCTGGTGTAGTAGGGGTCGTCATCAACGGTGGCATCTGGATCCTAGGCTCCATCGTCTGGTCGCAGCAATCGGGTAAAGAAAGGGGAAAAGTGGGGAACAAGGCAACCGTGACTACTCATCCAAAGTACTCGCAAGCAAGGAGCTACACTACATATGCATGGATATATGTGTAAAGGGCCATATCAGTGGACTGAACTACAGAATGCCAGAATAAGAGGGGGATATCTAATCCTGTCGAAGTCTACGCTTTTGGCAGCCTTCGTCTTGCAGCATATAGAAGAGAGTAGACTGAAGTCCTCCAAGTAGCATCGCATAGCATAATCCTACCCGGCGATCCCCTCCTCGATGCCCTGTTAGAGAGCGATCACCGGGTTGTATCTGGCACTTGGAAGGGTGTGTTTTATTAAGTATCCGGTTCTAGTTGTCATAAGGTCAAGGTACAACTCCGGGTCGCCTTTTTACCAAGGGACATGGCTATTCGAATAGATAAACTTCCCTGCAGGGGTGCACCACATAACCCAACACGCTTGATCCCATTTGGCCGGACACACTTTTCTGGGTCATGCCCGGCCGCGGAAGATCAACACGTCGCAGCCCCACCTAGGCACAACAGAGAGGTCAGCACGCCGGTCTAAACCTAAGCGCACAGGGGTCTGGGCCCATCGCCTTGAGCACACCTGCACGTTGCATGGGCGGCCGGAAGCAGACCTAGCAACCTCCAGTACAACGGAAGTCACATTACGCGGCCCAATCTGGCGCGCGCTGCTCAGTCGCTGACGTCCCGAAGGCTTCGGCTGATACAACGACGTCGAGTTCCCATAACTTTCCCACGTAGTTGGTTAGTGCGTATAGACCAAATGGCCAGACTCAGATCAAATACCAAGATCTCATTAAGCGTGTTAAATATCCGCGAACGCCGACCAGGGCTAGACCCACCTCTCTCCTAGGTGGCCCCAACCTGCCCTGTCGCTCCGCCACAAAGTAACAGTCGGGGGCCGTCGGGAACCCAGGCCCACCACTACCTGGGTGGAACCACCTGCCCCTTCAGCCCCCATCTCCGAACAGTATCACATGTAATGTAATAGTGTAAAGTATATAGTATATGCCCGTGATCACCTCCCGAAGTGATCACGGCCCAGTAGTATAGCATGGCAGACGGACAAGAGTGTAGGCCACTGATGGAACACTAGCATCCTATAATAAGCAGTAGGATAGCAGGTAAAGGTAACAACAGTAGTAACAAGGACAGGCTATGCAGCAGTATAGGATTAACAAAAGGCAGTAACATGCTACACTACTCTAATGCAAGCAATATAGAGAAGAATAAGCAATATCTGGTGATCAAGGGGGGGCTTGCCTGGTTGGTCAGACAAGAAGGAGGGGTCGTCGGTGACGTAGTCGACCACCGGGACATCAGCATCGTCACGGGGTCTACCGAAGAGAAGAGGGGGAAGAAACAGTAAATACATAGCAAGCAAGTGCATAACAGGACAACAGGCAGAGCTAGACGTGTTCTAACGCGGTATGAGGTGATACCGGTGAAGGGGGAAAACATCCGGGAAAGTATCCGCGGTGTTTCGCGTTTTCGGGCAGAGGAGCCGGAGGGGGAAAGTTGCGAGTTTGATATGTTAGGAGTGTGTGGCGGACGAACGGGTTGCGTATCCGGGTTCGTCTCGTCGTTCTGAGCAACTTTCATGTACAAAGCTTTCTCATCCGAGCTACGGTTTATTTTATATTAATTTAAAAAGGATTTTATCTTCTTCTAGAATTAACAGAATTAATTTAATTAGAAAAGGGTAATTATGATGTCAGCATAACGTCACAAGTCAACGTTGACCGTTGACCTGGTCAACCTGACACGTGGGTCCCACCTGTTAGGGGTTGTTTAGTTAATTAACAGTAGTTGGTTAGGTTAACTAGTTATTAGGTTAATTAATCTAAATTAGTTAACTTAAACAGAATTAGTTAAGCTAAATATTTAGTTAATTAATTGATATTTATTTATTTTATTATTATTATTATTATTATTATTATTATTATTATTATTAATTCTCTTTCCCTTTTTTTACGTTCAGGGGCGTGGGCACCGCACGTCATAGGCACAGGGGGCCTTGTGGGCGTACGGGCAGGCGGGCGAAGCCACAACCCTACCCGATAGCGAGGCGAGGCTGGAACGGGGCTCCAGCGGGCGCGGCCATCGTGGCGTCGGCCGCGATAGGTGGAGCGAGGGGGAGCCGGCAGCGAACGGCGCCGGCGAAGGGCGGCGCTGGCGGAGACTGGTGGCGGCGGTCGGTGGAGGTTGCGGCTCCAGCGACAGGGGCATTCCATGGCGCGCGTGGGAGGGCGAGGGTGGCAGAGGCCATGACGGGCGCGGGTGGACGACGGCGGCAGCGCCCGCAACGTCAGCCACCGCAGCAGACCAACACGAGGGGGCACGAGGCCAGCGGCGAGGTGCCGCAGCAGGGGACGGGCGCGTGGGGGCGCGTAGGCCATCGGCGGAGGATGGAAGAGGCCAGGGGCGATGACCGTGGCAAGGCCATGCACGGAGGGCTGCGGGAAGCGGCGGGAATCGCGACGGCCGGCAAGGCGGGCTCGGCGAGACCACGGGGCCGGGGAGTGCGGTGATTGCGTGCGAGGCCCACGGGCGCGCGGGACTGAGGCAGGGGACGCGTGCGCGCGCGGGGTGAGTGCGTGCAGGTGCGTGGTGAATGAGAGGTACGGGATGGAGGAGGGTGCGTGCTCACTTCGGGTGCAGGGATCGGGGCAATGGGGGCGCGGGGAGGAGGATGGAGACGACGGGTCGATGCGGAAGCAGGCCGACGGGGAGGCGGTCCTGTGAGGCGGCGGCGTCCTGGCGTGGGGGCGGCGAGCTCCGGGCGCCGGCGTCCGGGACGGGATCGGGCCCTCCCGATCCAGATCCAACGAGAGAGGGGGAGTGGGCGACGTGGGGGGAGTGGGGTGTGGCCGATTAGGGTTACTGGGGGAGTGGGGATAAGGGAGTGGGGGGGGCGGTCTGCTGGGCCTGGTGGGTCGGCCCAGTTGGGCCACGGCCCGGGGGGTCTTCTTATTTTTTTTGTTATATGTTTGTTTTTTTCATTTTCTTTTATTTATTACTCTTTTTTGTTTTAATTCATTTTAAATATTTAGGCACTTTCTAAAAATATGTTTTCCTTACTATAATTACCCTTGTAATATTCGGTACCCACCGAACATTTTTGTTGCAACTTTCGAAAACTTTTTTATAGTCGACATTAATTTTAAATTTGAATTTGACGCGGTTTGAACTAATGAATGTTTAGCAACAGTAATCGGGATGACATGGCATGATTAGCATGGGATTACTGTAGCAAGATTATCCGGGCGTTACAAATCTCCTCCACTACAAGAAATCTCGTCCGGAGATTTAAGTGGTGGAGTAGAGGGGGAAGGTACTGGTTTCGAATTTCTAACGAGTGTTCTCGGTCTTTGTTGCTCTTCTCGAAGAGCTCGATCCATTACATTGATGTCTTCATTTCTCTGCTTCGGGTCACCGTGATGAAGTCGGCATTCTTTCTTCAGGAACTCCATCGTACTTACGAAAAATTAAGGGTGGTTATCCCGGAAGAATGAACCTCTGCAAGGTTGACTACCTGGTAGCAAACATCGGGGAACGTGGCAGAAGTAACTCTCGAACTGAAACTTAAGAAGTTATCAAGAGCAAAGTAAGAAGGTGCAAAATAGAAGTTTCAAGCGCATAGGCAATCGTTCGTTGCCTGGAGCGAAGGGTGAAAGGGGTTCAGAGCAATGGGAATAAGTATTTCATCTGATACCAGATTGATGATCTCATCGGAAGGTGGCTCGTGAATTAGATACGAGGCCATGCGCGAGGAACAAACTTGGGAACAGGGGGTGTACAGGAGAGTCAGGTTTCGATCCTGTGGAACTGTGGGTTACAGGCCCACCATGTGGGTTAAAAGTAGGAAGGGCGGTGAGGTCTTGCACAATCATGTAAACAAGGCATGTCAGAGAATAGCCTGTCAGTTATGTGGGCAACAACATCGGTACCAAGGGCGAGGGACGAAGAGAACCATTTCCTGCTCGTTGAACGAGGCGGACCAATAGGCAAAGTTCTTGTCCATCGGTGGCTACCGGAATGTCATCAACAATAGTAACAGGGTTAAACCAGACAAGATGGTACACCGAGGTGTTTACATAAGCAGGGAAATATTACTGCTTATATCATATAGGTCACAAGAAAGGTTAACCAAACAATGGGAAGGAAAATGTGATTATTACATTAATCAGACCAATGGAAAGGCAAAGGTGTTTGGAAAATCGATGAGGAAAATTTAGCATTGTGCTTCAAATGTTCTTATTGATGATAGGAGTACCACATACATGCTTTGAGATAGCATCGACATGGTCTTCAAGCAAAGGTCGGACTTTGCATATGCAAAGGATTCATCAGGAACAACTTGTAGAATAAGTCTTACAGTTTCCTCATGGAAGAATGGATAACATTGCTAAAAGGGAAACTATATCAATAGGGCCTCCGGCCAGGTGGGCTAGGTATGACACCACCTTACCGGGTCATATAAAGACCAATGTTATAACTCTTGGAAATATGTTCCAACCATCATATCTGACAGAGATTCAGATCTGATTGCTGTTAGGATACCTCAGACTCAGGATGCGTGAGAGGAAAAAGGTGCAACACAAATTGACGAGATGACATTGCAAGAGTCTCGAGAAATGAACTATGGAAGTCAGTTCTAAAACAAGAGTTCATCATTAACCCAAGGAGAGGATGAGGAGGTGGCTAATGGACTCAGCGACAATTCATCGAGGTTTCCAACAAGTTGGATTTTCCACAATTAGGTGAACAAGGAGATAACATTTGTTGGATCAAATGATATAATGAGGTATGCTCGAGGAAAACATACACAATTAAACATTGGTTGAAAACTGCACCCGAAATATGGGCTTAGGTAGCATGATCAATGTTAGAATGGTGATTCGATAACCAATGGTCTAAGAATGAATTATCGACCATTAACTTCAAAGCAATAGGGTTGCTAGAAGTTTTGAAGTCGCACATCATAGTTCAATTGTCGGTATTCCGGTTCGAAACAACACGGGTACCAAGGAAGAATGGTGATGGTGAGAAGTATCACTATACCAAGAATTCTTAAGAGGTGGTGAAATTCTCACGACATTCTTGACATAAATATGGTAATACTCCAAGGTAAAGGAGAACAATTGCTGGATAGCAAGGATCTCAAGGTATAACACAAAACACGAACAAGTTTGTGTTGAACGGAAGGCAATAAAGTGGTCGGTGATAATACCAATCATCGAGGGCAAGGATGGTATTTCTCATCATGAATTCAATTGATATCCTAGAAGAGCTCAGAAAGTTGATGATGATCACGACACAATTGTCGTGAGATTTCATGAAGGTGTAAACGATCTATGATGACATCAAGTCAAAGGAAAGATGAAGCGAACAGGTATTGGAACCTTGGGTACGTCACAAACTTGAAATCAAGCTTGTTGTTCAAGGTGAAATGATATGACAAGGAAAAATGACGTAAGCTTAGCTCATCGTCGAAAATTGTGCTCCGGGAAGGACCAGGTAGCATAGTTAAAATCGGCACGACAATGATATAGCCGATCAGGCTAGGAATGCGTTGAAAGATTATTAAACTCATAAGCAATGAAAATTACTTAGAGTTATTGAATCAGAGTACGGAATCGATCCACTTATCGGTGTTCTCGAGTGAAATAACTCAGTACCCGGGGGAAATCTGTAATCGGTGAGAAGCAATACTAGATGAAGACTCATAGGGAGCAACACAGTTCTTTGATATTCTCGAGATACTGGAGGGTATTACTCAAAGAAAGATCGACGTAGGGGTTGCGGAGATGTATTGATCTGTAGAAGACATGTCTTTTCACTTGCCTGAGAGATGGAATCAAGGAGAATATATTGTCGGAACCATGATTGCAAACGATCAATTCACAGATACCAAATGATATTATAGCAAGGAAATAGTTATTATTACAAGAAGCTCTCATGATAGGATCTACATCGTGTCCATGGGCATGAACACAAAGTTCAAGGTCGACTCCCACTTCTTTAATGCAGATCATTTCATTCACCTCTCACTTTGATATAACTATAGTGTTGGAATTTTATCTGGTAGAACACGAGAAGAGTATGACTTGTGAAAACTTTCAGGTTCTCACGGATTAGGGGAAGGAATAGGTTCAACCCATCGGGCATCTTAGTAACATATACCACACGTTTCAAAAGTAAATACACAAGCTCGAAGGCAGAGCATGGTTGGCCAAGCAGAGAATACAATTTACCAAAGCCATTATGTATCAGAGGAAGAACTCACAAGGTGATTGAATATGAAGGACACTGTCGGATAAAAATCCAACAATGGATCGGGCGATCCACAACAAAGCTGATGTGAGTATCGGTACTCACTCATAGAAAGAAAGAATGCAGAGGCATCAGATTCAAGAATCATCTGATTAGTCTGATGCTTAGGTAGAAAGAAATTATGGTTCCCAAAACGAAGGATCGGAAGCAGACGCTTTGATCAAGGATGGGTAAGCTGGATAGACCAGAGGGCACAATTGACGACAAATAGTTTGGTCGAGAACCAGCTCATGTTCAAAGATGATGTCTGAGCCGGAAAAATAATTTAGAAGGGTTTAGATGATTGTGTGCATTCGCACACATGTTGAATCAATAGGATCAAAATGACGGTGTCAAAAGATACTAGTGAATATTGCCAGATATATGGGAAGCATCCATAATGCAAGTAGACAAGTATTTGCAGAGCAATAAAGCTGCTAAGGATTTTCGGAGGATTGAATAGTATTTCAAAGACTTTTGTGAAACACCTGAACAACTGGGGATGAGCGGATACTCGGAAAGTGCGAGAATTATTCTTAGGGGTATTCAGGTGGCAAGGAACTGCAAAGCAGTAGGCACAAAATTTTCTCGGAACAATAGAAAGGACTTCGAGGTATCTTGTAATAACAAGATTAACTGGGAATAAAAGTAAGAACCGCAAGTGTATGTATTTATCCATAGGGATATTTCGATGGTAAGGAATTGCAAAAGCAACGGGCACAAAGTCTCAAAAGAGTATCTGAGAGTAACTTCGAAATCTTCTAGTGCAGCCGACGATCATCTGGACTGAAGGGGCCCTCCGGGAGAAAGTGTTTTCGAGAACCTAAAGTTAGATTATAGAAAATCATTTAACCCGAATAGAAGAGAGATTAGAATCCCAGAGTATAGACGAGGAATAAAATATCCTAATACCATCCAATGGCGACGTGGGCCCATGGGCCACACAGCCATGTTAGTAAAAGTTTTTGTAAAGTCTAGACTCGACTTCGGCCAAGGAGTATGGAAGGGGGATTCCTACAGGCAGTCGGCTCTGATACCAACTTGTGACGCCCCCGATTCAATCATACACTAATCATGCACACAAATATGTACGATCAAGATCAGGGACTCACGGGAAGATATCACAACACAACTCTACAAATAAAATAAGTCATACAAGCATCATAATACAAGCCAGGGGCCTCGAGGGCTCTAACACAAGTGCTCGATCATAGACGAGTCAGCAGAAGCAACAATATCTGAGTACAGACATAAGCTAAACAAGTTGCCATAAGATGGCTAGCACAAACGGGGATACAGATCGAATGAGGTGCAAGTCTCCTGCCTGGGATCCTCCTAACTACTCCTGATCATCGTCAGCGGGCTGCACGTAGTAGTAGGCACCTCCGTTGTAGTAGGAGTCGTCATCAACGGTGGCGTCTGGATCCTAGGCTCCATCGTCTGGTCGCAGCAATCGGGTAAAGAAAGGGGAAAAAGGGGGAACAAGGCAACCGTGAGTACTCATCCAAAGTACTCGCAAGCAAGGAGCTACACTACATATGCATGGATATATGTGTAAAGGGCCCTATCAGTGGATTGAACTGCAGAATGCCAGAATAAGAGGGGGATATCTAATCCTGTCGAAGTCTACGCTTCTGGCAGCCTCCGTCTTGCAGCATATAGAAGAGAGTAGACTGAAGTCCTCGAAGTAGCATCGCATAGCATAATCCTACCCGGTGATCCCCTCCTCGATGCCCTCTTAGAGAGCGATCACCGGGTTGTATCTGGCACTTGGAAGGTTGTGTTTTATTAAGTATCCGGTTCTAGTTGTCATAAGGTCAAGGTACAACTCCGGGTCGTCCTTTTACCGAGGGACACGGCTATTCGAATAGATAAACTTCCCTGCAGGGGTGCACTAGATAACCCAACACGCTTGATCCCATTTGGCTAGACACACTTTTTTGGTTCATGCCCGGCCGCGGAAGATCAACACGTCGCAACCCCACCTAGGCACAGTAGAGAGGTCAGCACGCCGGTCTAAGCCTAAGCGCACAGGGGTCTGGGCCCATCACCCTGAGCACACCTGCACGTTGCGTGGGCGGCCAGAAGCAGACCTAGCAACCTCCAATACAACGGAAGTCACGTTACGCGGCCCAATCTGGCGCACGCCGCTCAGTCGCTGACGTCACGAAGGCTTCGGCTGATACCACGACGTCGAGTGCCCATAACTTTCCCACGTAGTTGGTTACTGCGTATAGACCAAATGGCCAGACTCAGATCAAATACCAAGATCTCGTTAAGCGTGTTAAATATCCGCGAACGCCGACCAGGGCCAGACCCACCTCTCTCCTAGGTGGCCCCAACTTGCCCTGTCGCTCCGCCACAAAGTAACAGTCGGGGGCCGTCGGGAACCCAGGCCCACCACTACCTGGGTGGAACCACCTGCCCCTTCAGCCCCCATCTCCGAACAGTATCACATGTAATGTAACAGTGTAAAGTATATAGTATATGCCCGTGATTACCTCCCGAAGTGATCACGGCCCAGTAGTATAGCATGGCAGACGGACAAGAGTGTAGGCCACTGATGGAACACTAGCATCCTATACTAAGCAGTAGGATAGCAGGTAAAGGTAACAACAGTAGTAACAAGGACAGGGTATGCAGCAATATAGGATTAACAAAAAGCAGCAACATGCTACACTACTCTAATGCAAGCAGTATAGAGAAGAATAGGCGATATCTGGTGATCAGGGGGGGCTTGCCTGGTTGCTCAGACAAGAAGGAGGGGTCGTCGGTGACGTAGTCGACCACTGGGACATCAGCATCGTCACGGGGTCTACCGAAGAGAAGAGGGGGAAGAAACAGTAAATACATAGCAAGCAAGTGCATAACAGCAATACAGGCAGAGCTAGATGTGTTCTAACGCGGTATGAGGTGATACCGGTGAAGGGGGGAAACATCCGGGAAAGTATCCCCGGTGTTTCGCGTTTTCGGGCAGAGGAGACGGAGGGGGAAACTTGCGAGTTTGATATGTTAGCAGTGTGTGGCGGATGAACGGGCTACATATCCGGGTTCGTCTCGTCGTTCTGAGCAACTTTCATGTACAAAGTTTTCTCATCCGAGCTACGGTTTATTTTATATTAATTTAAAAAGGATTTTATCTTCTTCTAGAATTAACAGAATTAATTTAATTAGAAAAGGGTAATTATGACATCAGCATGATGTCAGCATGACGTCAGAAGTCAACGTTGACCGTTGACCTGGTCAACCTGACAGGTCGGTCCCACCTGTTAGGGGCTGTTTAGTTAATTAACAGTAGTTGGTTAGGTTAACTAGTTATTAGGTTAATTAATCTAAATTAGTTAACTTAAACAGAATTAGTTAAGCTAAATATTTAGTTAATTAATTGATATTTATTTATTTAATTTTATTATTATTATTATTATTATTATTATTATTATTATTATTAGTTCTCTTTCCCTTTTTTTATGTTCAGGGGCGTGGGCCCCGTGCGTCATAGGCACAGGGGGCCTTGTGGGCATACGGGCAGGCGGGCAAAGCCACAACCCTACCCGATAGCGAGGCGAGGTTGGAACGGGGCTCCAGCAGGCGCGGCCATCGTGGCGTCGGCCGCGGTAGGTGGAGCGAGGGGGAGCCGGCAGCGAACGGCGCCAGCGAAGGGCGGCGCTGGCGGAGAGTGGTGGCGGCGGTCGGTGGAGGTTGCGGCTCCAGCGACAGGGGCATTCCATGGCGCGCGTGGGAGGGTGAGGGTGGCAGAGGCCACAGCGGGCGCGGGTGGACGACGGCGGCAGCGCCCACAGCGTCAGCCGCCGCAGCAGACCAACACGAGGGGGCACGAGGCCAGCGGCGAGGTGCCGCAGCAGGGGACGGGCGCGTGGGGGGCGTGTAGGCCATCGGCGGAGGATGGAAGAGGCCGGGGGCGATGACCGCGACAAGGTCACGCACGGAGGGCAGCGGGCAGCCGCCGGAATCGCGACGGCCGGCTAGGTGGGCTCGGCGGGACCACGGTGTCGGGGGAGTGCGGTGATTGCGGGTGAGGCCCACGGGCACGCGAGCGTGTGCGCGGGACTGAGGCAGGGGACGCGTGCGCGTGCGGGGTGAGCGCGCGCAGGCGCGTGGTGAACGAGAGGGACGGGATGGAGGAGGGTGTGTGCTCACTTCGGGGAGGCGGTCCTGCGAGGCGGCGGCGTCCTGGCGTGGGGGCGGCGAGCTCTGGGCGCCAGCGTCAGGGACGGGATCGGGCCCTCCCGATCCAGATCCAACGAGAGAGGGGGGAGTGGGGTGTGGCCGATTAGGGTTACTGGAGGAGTGGGGATAAGGGAGTGGGGGCGGTCTGCTGGGCCTGGTGGGTCAGCCCAGTTGGGCCACGGCCCGGGGGGTCTTCTTTTTTTTTGTTATATGTTTGTTTTTTCCCTTTTCTTTTATTTATTACTCTTTTCTGTTTTAATTCATTTTAAAATATTTAGGCACTTTCTAAAAATATGTTTTCCTTACTATAATTACCCTTGCAATATTCGGTACCCAGCGAACATTTTTGTTGCAACTTTCGAAAACTTTTATTGTCGACATTAATTTTAAATTTGAATTTGACGCGGTTTGAACTAACGAACGTTTAGCAACAGTAATCGGGGTGACGTGGCATGATTAGCATGGGATTACTGTAGCAAGATTATCCGGGCGTTACAAGCGTGGAGGGGAGGCAGGCTCGGGCTTCATGTAGAGGAGTGGTTCTGGTGACGCCATCAGGCCGTTGACATGGAGGAGGGAGCGATGGAGCATCAGCTCCATCTAATGCTTGTACTCCTCGTCCGTGACGGCCCACACCGGCATGGACTGCTGCTGCGGCGGCTGGTCCTCCTCGTCGCCGTAGGAGATGATGATATGCGCCTTCTGCGAGGAGCCACCCGTCGATGAGGATGGCGACCTCAGAGTTCGAGGGATGCGTCGCCAAGACCCTCTGGAGCCACCGCCTACGGGCCTCGAGGCCCACGACTTTCCCATCGCCGGACCACCAGAGTTGTCGGGGAAGAAGGGAGGAGGAGGATGTGCGAAGCGATGTGGTGAGTGCGATGTTGACGGCGCCGGGGCACGGCTTCTAAAGTTGCGGTCAGGCCATGTGAACGGATGGTCAGCCGCTTCAATGTGGCATAGTGGCCCGAGTTGGTTCCTCGGGAAGCTGCATCCGTATTGAAGTGGCGGCTCTAGAGAGGTCACGTCGGTCAGCGCCGCCTTCTCGTCTGCTCACATCACGCGGCATCAATGCCGCCTGCTGCGTCCTCTCACTACTGCAGGAATACCTAGTAGCGGCGGGCGCAAAAAGGCCAACAGTGGCGGGCCAGGCTCCCAGGCCCGCCCGCCACCGACCTCCCGCCACTGCTATACCCCATCAGTGGCGGGCGAATGCCCAACACTGGTAGAGCAGCTCAAGTGGTGGGCATGTCCTCCCGCCCGCCACAGCTAGATGTTGTAGTTGTGGCTGTCAAATTCCCTCTCCCGCCGCAGCTAGATGTTGTGGTTGGGGCCAGCAACCTGGGCTTCCCACCACAACTATAAATATAAGGAGCAGGAATTTACATATTCGATCATATGCATTACGATGCATCATAGTTTAGTAGCACATTTTATCATAGTCAATAAACAAGATAACAACAAATTGCCCAACTACATATTGCAAAGTCTGTAGGAATTTTCATAGAAACAAAGAAACTACATTCAGAGCATCAATCATTGAGATCACATTATGGCACTGCACAAATAGTTGACAAACAAAATTTTAGCTCCATCATAGTAACTTGCAATTAAGCTCAGCTCTATGAATAGTTGTCCTCGTCTCCAATCATCTTCTTGACCTCAGCTAGGGCGGACTTGGCAGTTTCAAAAACTGTCTCGGCAGCCTCAACAGCTCCTCATGCACACTCTGCAGCAGCTTTGCAGCTTCTAGTGGCTGCCTTCGCAAGATCGGTAGATCCTTCCGCGCTCTTAGCATATTGTGAGCCTTCTGGGTATCTACTAGGGTCCTCTCCGCATAGGTGAGAACGAACATTGAGTACCCAACCAGCCTCGAGACGGCGTCTAGGGTTGTAGGAGTCATAAGGAGGCCTGTTGGTTCCTCCATTTAAATCGCGAAAATTGACAGTTAGATAAACCGCATTTATACGAAAGCAACTATATAAGAGGATAATGAAAACTGTGTACGGCAACCCTGGATGTCTTTCTTTGGGTGGGCAGTTCTCACTCTTAAGTGGTTGTACATATGGTGGGAACTCCATGACTGGTACTTCGACTGTCGGTGATGGTTGTTGTTTGCCTTCTCCTGCTCCTTTACCAATGTATGGGAGGAGGAGGAGGCCAGAACGACCCTCTATGCCAACATACGATTCATCTCCCAAGCGGTTGTATATATGATGTACACTCAATGTTATTTCGACCGTTGGTGAAGGTCGTCCTTCACCTTCTCCTCCTGCTTTACCAAGTTCTCAGAGGCGGAGAAGAGGAAGGACGACCCCTACGACAACAGTCGGTATCCTCCTCTGAAAATAACTCTCATCTTAGTATGTGGATTTAGAGTGAGAATTGCCCCCTGAACAAAAAATGTAGCTAACAATATCAATAGACTAATTACGTATTACCTGTAGAAAAAACACTACATGACTCAGTTTTAACAACATTACATTAAAATTTGGGCATGAACTCTGCTTTAATATGGACAAATTAATTAAGTTCTAGAAATTTGGCGAAACGGAAATAAATCAACGTTTCGCCAGAACATTAGCTACTATGAATCCCTATAAAGAAAGTTCATATAATCTACGGTCTACGATCTACAAATATGAATAAGAAAGTTCCTATAATCTATGAACAAAGAATGTAACTAACAATACCAACAGCACTACATTAAAATTTGTGCATGAACTCTACTAGAAATGGACATATTAAGTGCTAGAAATTTGGCGAAACGGAAATAAATCAACGTTTCGCCAAAACATTAGCTCTTATTATGAATTCCTATAAAGAAAGTTCCTATAATCTACGGTCTACGATCTACGAATAGGAAAGTTCCTATATTCTATGGTCTACAATCTACGAATACGAATAATAAAGTTCCTATAATCTACGGTTTATGATCTATGAATATGAATAAGAAAGTTCCTTTAATCTACGAACAAAGAATGTAACTACAATCTACGATCTACAAACCCTATCCGCAATCCCCTAACCCACGTACTCCTAACTCTAACCCTAGCTCCCCGCACTACTAGGGAAAACCTTATACACAGAATCTTAGCAGTAGTGCGGCATAAAAAGAGGCGCTGCTGCTAATTAGTAGCAGCGCGGTTACGAAAAGCGCGCTACTGGTGCAAATTTAGCAGTAGCGCATGATGTTTAAACCATGCTACTACAAAAATCCACTGACAGTACACAACGACCTAAGTTTACCAGTAGCGCGGCGTCAGGAAGCGCACTGCTGCTAATGCCATAGTAGTAGCGCGCTTTTTAGTCACGTCGCTGCTACTAATTTTGAAATTGTCCACACAGTTGGCCCGTTTAGCAGTAGCGCGTGATAGGAAAGTGCGCTGCTGCTACGCTCTTAGTAGCATCACACTTTTGCTCCCGCTCTACTGCTAAGACGCAGCAACCACCACCTTTTTCCACCTCCCCCTTCCCATCTCCTCTCCTCCCTTTCCCCTACCTCCCACATCCTCCCTCTCTCACTCTTCTTCTTCCTCAATACTTCTCCCCACATTACTCTCCCTATTCTACCTACCTTTATCTCTCTTCATTACTCCTAGCTATAACTACACCACCTCCATTAATGCATCTCCTTTCTATTTTTCCTTCCCCCTCCACTAGTTGAAGTTGTCTCCTCCCAAATTAGGTAGCTAGGTAGATGTAGCATTTAGTTAAGTGACCTATTTGCCCCCTAACTAGATCTATCTTTGTCAAGAAGAGCTTTGTGCACTTTTGATCTCCCTACAACATCATCTCCACCGTGTGCTCGATCTCGAGATAGTGGTGATAAAAATTTCATGCTTTTGCAAAATGGAAATATGTTTATGTGTGTGTGATATGTTTATGGAAATTTTGTGTGTGGCATGAGTTGACGCCAAATTGTGCTTTTGAGGTTCCTATGTTTTGCCGAAATGTCGATTTATTTCCGTTTCGGTGAATTCCGGGCAAACTCTAGATCTATATATGTCCTATTTTTAAGGAAGGTCATGTCGAATTTTTGTATGACTTTGATGAATGCATGCATTTTTATAATCAATTTGTTTATTATTACCGTGCAGAGTTGACGATGGTCAGTGGAACGATGGTGGACAGGTGGTTGCGGTCGGCGGTGCAGGACATGAAGGAAAATAACCTGACAGAGGTTTTATGTCTGTGTCGAAAATGCAAAGGAATAGTTTGGCTCGACCCCCATGACGATGGTCGTGTCGAAGCGCACCTTCTCATGACTGGTTTCATGGATGGCTATACTCGGTGGATAATTGAAGATGAGGATGACGATGTTGAGGATGCCGACGGGGCAGGCAATGATGACACGGGGCAAGATGAAGAGATGATCGATAATGGCGGCAGGGAAGAGGACGTCATGGCGGCGGAGAAGGGGTCGGACATGGCAGCGGAGAAGGGGCCGAACATGGCGGCGGAGAAAACGACATGGACTCCACACAACAGAGTTCGTCGGTACTAAGTTCAATTGTGCGGGACCCTCATGTTCAAGCATTGCTTCGCAAGGAGACGAGTACTGAGAGAGCTGCTTCTAGAGAGGAGGCTAAGCTGGAGCAACTGGTGGTAGACTCGAACACTCCATTTTATGATGGTTGCAATCCTGAGGTGACCCGCTTGAGTTTCACGCTCCAACTCCTGAAGACGAAGGCTAAAAACAAATGGACCGACACTAGCCTCGATGAGCATCTCAAGTACCTAAAGGATGTTCTTCCCACTGGTAATCTATGTCCTAGTAGTGTTGATGAGTCCAAGAAGATCGTGTGCCCTCTTGATCTGCCACACGTTAGATACCATGCATGCATCAACGATTGCATAATTTATCGGAAGGAGCACGCGGAAAAAACAAGCTGTCCGGTGTGCAATGCTTCTCGATACAAGAAGGCTGGGAAGAAATGTCCCCGGAAAGTGGTATGGTACTTACCGATCACTCCCCGTCTCCAGAGGTATTTTGTAGATCCCAAGGAAGCAAAGCTAATGCGCTGGCACGCGGAGAGGAAGAAGCCCGACGATGGAGATCATCCGAAGCTGAGACACGTCAAGGATGGAAGCCAGTGGAGAGCGTTGAACAACTTCTATCGGTATTTTGGATGTGATGCAAGGAACATCGTGCTCGGCGCGTCTACCGATGGCATGAATCCGTTTGGCAATCAGAACACCAACCATAGCACATGGCCCGTGTTTGTATGGATGTACAACCTCCCCCCTGGTTGTGCATGAAATCGAAGTACGTTCACATGAGCATGCTTATTCAAGGGCCGAAACAACCAGGAAATAATATTAATTTGTATCTGGGGCTACTTCAAGAGGAGTTAGACACGTTATGGAAAACACCGGCCAAGACATGGGACGCTAGCAAAGGCGAGTATTTCAACATGAGAGCCGTGCTGATCACGACAGTGCAGGACTATATCGGTTACGGATATGCGGCAGGCCAGGTGTGCCATGGATATTGCGGATGCACGCGGTGCATGGATGATACGACGTCTCAACAACTAACGTCAAGGAAAGATGGCGGGTCTGGGAAAATCGTGTACATGGGGCATCGAAGATGGCTCGAACAGGACGACCAGTGGAGAAACCGTGGAGATCTATTCAATGGTCACGCTGAGCATCGAGGACCTCCACGTAAGCGCAGCGGTGCCGAAATCGATGAGCTGTTGAAAAACTAGAAGGAGTGCCCCGCGTTGGGAAAGACGGTGAGAAAGGCGCCGGAGCCGCTACTGAAGGTATGGAAGACGAGGTCTGTGTTCTGGGACTTGGAGTACTGGCACAAACTCGATACACCTCATTGCCTTGATCAAATGCATATCTGTAAGAATTTCCTTGAGAGCTTGCTCGCAACACTGATGAACATGACGGATAAGACCAAGGATGGGCCGAAGGCAAGAAAAGACTTGCAAGATTTGAAAATCAGGGAAGATCTGCACATGCCGCCCCGTAAAATGTCAGACGAGACAGAGACGGAGACAGAGGCACGGGAGAAGAAGGGCAAGAAAATAAAGAAAGAGGATTATTGCCCCCCCCCTTCTTGCTTCACCTTAAGTCAGGATGAGATCCATCAATTCTTTAAGTGCCTTACCGGAGTCAAAGTTAGTTCCGGTTACTGTGGCAAGATAAGCAGATATCTAGACACGGACAAGAAAAGGTTCAGCGGGATGAAGTCCCATGACTGTCATGTGATGATGACGCAGATACTACCTGTTGCCCTTAGAGGGATAATGGACAAGCACGTCCGTGACACGCTTATTGGTCTCTGCAACTTTTTCGACGTCATCTCTCAAAAGTCGATCAGTGTGAAGCAGCTCCGAAGGCTACAGGAAGAGATCGTTGTGATACTGAATGAGCTTGAGATGTACTTCCCACCCGCGTTCTTTGACGTCATGGTGCATCTGTGTGTCCATATTGTGGATGGCATAATAGACCTGGGGTCGTCATTCCTGCACAACATGATGTCGTTTGAGAGGATGAATGGGATCATCAAAGGATTCGTTCGTAACATGTCCCATCCGGATGGAAGCATCGTCCAGGGCTATTTGACACAAGAGTGCATCTCTTTCTGTGAGAATTTTCTACATGGCGCAGACCAGCCGCCTGGTGTTAGTGTTGGTTTTCCCGTTAACAAGCACGATGGGAGGCTCAAAGGAGAAGGTCACTGCAACGGTCGCAGGGAATTGCACGTGGCATACTCAGATCGATGCAGCGACTTTGACAGAGCAAACTTGGTAGTGCTACAACATCTAGACGAGGTAGATCCTTTCGTGGCACTGCACAAAGAAATTATCACAAAGAAGTATCGTGACCGGGGGGTATGCAAGACAGACCGAAGTTACTAGAGAGCACAACTCCAATTTCCTGCATTGGTTCAAAGAGCATATTATTGCTAATCCCCCGGAGGAGGGCTCTAAGGATGGATTGCTCATATACGCCTTAACACATGGCCCCTCGCCCAACCTCGTAACCTATCAGGCATATGATATCAACGGATACACGTTCTACACGGAGGCCAAAGATATGGACAGTGATGATCAGAACTCAGGGGTGACGATGGAATGCATGACCGGCAGCGACAACGGTGCAACTGAACGATTTTATGGAAGGGTCGAGGAGATCTGGGAGCTTGACTACTCTGGACTGCACAACACGACGATGTTCCGTGTCAGATGAGCTAAGAATGTCGAAATAGAAAACCGGATTTTCACTACCATGACTATACCCGACGCCAAGACCGCTACCGTGAACGCTATCGCAAAAAACGAGCCATGGGTACACACTAAGCACGTGACACAATGCTTCTTCATAACCGACCCATGCAATCCCAGTCGTGTTGTCGTAAGGAGAGGCAAAAGGAACATCATTGGAATGGATGGAGTCGCCAACGAGGAAGACTATGATCAGTACGACAACCCAATGAGGGAAGATGACAATGATGATGAAGTATACGTCAAAAGAAGAAACAATACTACATTACCTAAGAAGTCACAATGAGGGGCTCAATTATTCTTCGACGAACAAGAAGGAAAAGAAGCTGACTCAAAAACGAAAACGTCAGCACTGAGGAATCGGTCAAATGATGTAATATATATATATATATATATATATATATATATATATATATATATATATACATATATATATATATGTTCCGATTTTGTATATACACTTAGCCATCATTATGCATGGGTCCAATGATGTAATATATATGTTCCTATTTTGCATACATATTTAACCGTCAAATGATGCAATATATATCGCCTTCCCTTCATTCACTGCTCTCGGAAAAAAAGTGAGAAAAATGAAGGAAAAGAAAAAGGGAAACTGGTTATAGTAGTAGCGCTTTACTGAAAAAGAGCTACAGCTAGTCAAGGTAGCAGTAGCGGTTTCTGTATAAAACCGCTATAGCTGCCTTTAATAGTAGTAGCGCGTTTTGTGTAAACGCACTACTGCTACGTCCACTTAACCCAAAATTCTCACTCTCCCTGCTTCATCCCGCCTCTTTTCCGCCAAATCCCCACTATCTTCCCCCCGTCGCACCGCCGCGCCCGAACCGGCCCCGCCGCTCGCCCCCGGCGCCGGCGCTCGCCCCCGACCCGTCGGCCCTCGCCTCCCTCCTCTGATTCCTCCCCTCCCAACCTCGACCGTCGTCGGGCCTGCCTCCTCGCCCCTGCACCCTCTGTAACCCCCCTCTCTCTGGTAGCTAGGGTTCTTTGGTTAATTTACTTAGGTTTTAGTTATGTTAATTAGGTTATCTATTTAGTTATGAATTTAGATAGGTTTCAAAATTAGCTGAATTTATATGCAAATTTGAACTGGACATGTGATATGTGGATATGTCATGTTTTGGACATGTCATGTTTTGGTAAATGATCCGAGTGGCCTATGTTACGCCGGAATGTTGATTCATTTCTGTTCCGATGATTTTCAGGCGCTCAATATGTCCATTTTTAGCAAAGGTCATGCCGAAATTTCCCGTGAATAAAGGCATGATTTGTGCTACATAGTTGGCATATCGAGTGCTGGCACATAGATTTCTTTTTTATGTCATTTCTCATTTATTCATACTTTTAGAAATAAATGAGGACACTTAATCATAGGAAACATGTCGAACAACGAAAAAACTGGGCCTTCTGACCAAAATGCATACGAGATGGATTATCAGGGTGAACAAGACTACCTCGAATCTTTGACTGCTAAGCAAGGTTTGCAGGTCCGCCTCGATGATGGTACTAACGCCGACATCGACACCGACGACGCCGAGACCGGTGGGGAAGGTACCGGCGGCGAAGATACCGGTGGGGAAGGTACTGGCGCCGATGCCGCTACCGAAAAGAGGAAGCATAAGAAGAAGAGGATACGAAAACCTAACAAACTAGGGATTGGACGACTTGTGATCACAAAGATGGCACCTAGCAAGTTTGAGCCGTTAGAGCCGGAAGAACCTCGCAAGTGCTATGGGAACCAAGTAGGATGCATCCTATGGGAATGTGCGAGCATCAATGACGATGACTTAAGGAGTAAAGAACATTTGACGCAGTTGCTCCTAACGAAGTTGCACAAGAGATTCAAGTTCCCCGACCGGGATGATAACATAGAACAATCGTGGGATGATCCGAAGATGAAAAAGATTAACAATCACGCCATGGGCATGTTCAGCAATGATTTGGCCTCCTGGAAAGGGAGGGTGAAACGAGCTATTGAGGCTGAGGAACCCCTGTCCAAGATTCTGGAGGAAAATCCGACACTTACGGAAGAGGAGTTTGAAAAGTTCAAGGACACTTGCGCTACCGAGGACGCCAAGGCTAAGGCTGCGAAATTCAAGAGCCTTCAGCAAAGGAACACGGGGAAGCATCGCCTCGGAAGCCGTGGCTACCTCGGTAAAAGGCCCATATGGGATAAGGATGACGCAGAACATGAAGCCGCGGGTCTCCCAGACCCCTTCGCGAAGTTCACCAACCCCTTGGAGCGTGACTTCATCAGGGCCCGCTACAAGTGGGACAAGGAGAAAAAGGTTTTTTACACGAACCAGATCACGAGGAAATTGATTAGACTACTGGAGAAGCAACACCAGCTTGCAGCCGAAAGCCCTACTTCTCTGATGAGGCCCAAGTGGGACACCCCTCTCAACCGGGCCTTGAACGAACTTATGGGACTCCCTTTGGGCCAGCGGCCGCAATATGGTCGTGTGCACGGCGCTGGAGATGGCGCCACGTGGAAGGTGTTTTACAACGAGGGCCCGGAGGCCAAGAAGCAGAAAAAGAAGTTTAGTCAGGCGGACATCAACGCGAAGGTAAAGCTTGCGGTCGAGAAAAAAGTAGCTGAGGACGCGAAAAAAGCAGCCGAGGACAAATATGAGTTGCTACAGCAGGCAATCAATGCAGCTGTAACTGCCTGCAGAAATGATTTCGCTACTAACTTGGTTCCAGTTATCATCAACTGAACAAAGGAAAATCTAGACAAGACGGTACATGATTTCCCGTTGCCCAGTTTCGTCGGGAGCAACTCCATGAACAACAACACCATCGCACCATCACTTGCCCACGCAACCGGGCCTCCACTCGCAGCCGCTCCCGCTCATAGCAGCCCGTCCTCAGTCTCTGGCGCGCTCGGTGGGCCTTTGTCTTTGGTTGAGCTCAACGCCATCACGGTAATTACATGTCGCACCAACATATATATATAATATTCCATTTTTGTTGCCTTTCGGATGTTTTACGCCACAGACATGTGTTTGCATGCGAAAGAAACCCCATGCACCATACTCTACTTGATCAAAGGCCAGAAGGTGGACGTGGGAAAGGGGATGATAATGGACCCCTTGCAACCCACGTTCCACAACCAGCCGATCCCCGCTGGGCACTTCGGGGTTAGCTTGTCCAGTGTGAAATCGGGGCACGAGGATTTGCCTCCTCCAGTACAGCATGTGGGAGCCGACGACGAGACCCCGCCGCGGATTGGAAGCTGCAAGGGTTGGGTGCTGCTATGGCCGAAGAATCTTGTTCGTCTGGAGCTGGCCGAGAGCACACCAATAACCACACATCAACAAGCATGTGCGGAGACCACCACCCCACCTACGCAATTACCAGCTCCTGTAGTGCTGGGTGAGCGCGGCGGACGACATGATGAAGGGGTGCAATAGTACTGGCTGATGTAATCTGTCCTGTATAACAGAGGATGGATGATGAGACGAAGGTCGACCCTATGGATTTCCTCAATACAAACACGTATGACTGTGACATAGAATTGATGAGTCAACCATATGACGAATCGGGCTATCAGCTTGCTAATGAGGATATGGATCATATGCCCGGGCAGGAAGGTTGTAGCAGGGATTGCAAAAAGTCTCTCTTCATGAAATCCTCACATGACACGCTTGAAGATGCCGCCTCAACACAGGCTCAACTAGCCGGGCGCGAGGGTCGTACAGTACTTAGCCCGGGAACACTGGGGCAGGGGTTAAGGAAGGGTCTAGAAGGTGTGCCCAAGAAAAAGGAGAGAAAGAGATCGGGGAAGATAGCTGCCTCCAAACAAGCCAGAGCACATAGCAGCCTGACGATGCATTCTGAAGAGCGTGTACCCGTGAAAGGTGCGGCCATGTTCCATCTCACGGGCGAGTCGATGCTACCGCCGAAACCGCTGGAGGCACTATCAGGGGATCTCAGGAGACTGCACGACCATGTGCTGTCGACTAAGAAAAGCCTACTAGCCTCAAAGGATCCAGGATATGCGACATACGCGGCTCGTGTGCCTGAGGGGAAGTGCTACATCGAGACACGGCCCGCGGAGGTGTTCTTCCAGCGGTTTGACCATATCTTTGAGATGTTTCTGACAAGGCGGCTCGATTTTACAATCGTCCGTCTTTTTGCGCTACATATGAGCTCCGTCATGAAGAGTGAAGAAGTCTCGCAAATCTGTGTGGCGGATCCGTACTACATGCATGAGTCTTTCTTGAGTCTCGGCGACTTTCAGCGTGAAATTGCTAGGGACTACCTCCAAAACTTCATGGTACAGAATAAGGACCGGGAAATTGTCCTCGTGCCTTATCATCCAAAGTAAGTCAGTTCCGGACAACCCTTTCATACATTTCAATCATTCCTTCTCTCTCTATGGGGAATAATTTGAGGTGTCTTTTCCCCGCAGCAACGGGCGCGCCGTCCTTATCGTTCTTTACCCGCAAGTCTCCCACGCCGTGTATTTTGACCCTTCCAGAGACTACGAGAAAAAAGACTACACCCACATAATGAATATTCTAGATGATGCTCTCCAAGGCTTCAGCATTAGAGGTGGCCACATGCAGATCAGGAAACAAAGGAACAAGAAGATGGGTTTCACGCATAAAACTAACTTCTCCTGCATCCATGTCCCAAAACCAAGCAAGAAGGATGGATTCTACATCGTCCATCTCATGATTCAGTTCAACACGGATCACCATAAGCTTCGCATGAGAAACAGAAATGATGATCATATCCACAAGTGGCTAGAATCTCATCGAGAAGCGGATTACAAACTTAGAGATGACTTCTTTCGCATCCAAAGCGACATTGCGACGATCATCATGAAAGAACTCGTCGATGTAAAGGGGATGTTCCACCATGGCCCTACATCGCGAGCTGACGTCTGAACTCGCATAGGCATGCAACGTCTAGACCTCAAGCCGTTCAAGAAGCTAGGGTCCATCCTCGATGATATGGAAGGATGGAACTTCTAGTGATTTATGATGCCGATGATGATGATATGTGTCGGTTGAACTTGTATACTTTTTGTAGCGATGAAACTTTGTGATGTCCACGGTCCCTGCCGAACTTGCGTAATGCTATTTTGTTAGTTTACGTATGATGACCTGCGTACCTCTAGTTAATTAATTTGCATACTGTATGATGCATCTAGTTGCTAACCCTTTCTTTTTCGGTGTTGCTCTAGTATATTTTGTTGCATATATATGATTGTACATACTCTTCATGAACATGCATCTCTAACAGGTACCTAGTTTCTTGATGGCGAGATGGAAGTGCTATGTCGTGTACAAAGGGAAGGTTCCGGGGGTGTACAACGAGTGGCATGAGTGTCAGGCGCAAGTGAATGGGTTCTCGGGCGCCAGCCATAAAGGCTTCAGAAGCAGACAAGAAGGAGAAGCTAGTTACTTGAGGTTCACGTTAGCGCGAGAGAGGACTCGTAACCGCCACCTCATGTACTGCATAGTTTCGCTCTCACTCATAGTGATAGCTCTTCTCGCGTATACTTTTGTTTAGATGGATGACGTTCTAGTTGCAAGTATTCGAGACTTGCATGTATCGCTATTTTCGAGATGATGACAAGATACCACTTTGTGTTGGATGATGATTATGATGAGACTATTTGTATGTATATGCTATGATTACATTTCTGATCTTGCAGGCATTTGTATGTGTATCATGATGAAATTTGTATGTGCTAAAGATTTTTCTATAAAGGCTGTTCAAATACAAAACAAATATGCCGGAAAAAAAACTACTAAAATTAGCAGTAGCAAGTGGAGAAAAGTTAGCAGCAGCGCGGTAGTAGCAGTAGCGTGTACAGGAGAAGCACGCTATAGCTATTAGCAGTAGCGAGCTTCCACTAGGAGAGCTGCCGCTACACTTGTGTAGCAGTAAGGCTTGTGAGCACGCGCTACTGCTACGTGTTAGCTGTAGCGCCTTATTAGTAGCGCCGGTCCCCGCGCTACTGATACACCTAAAACCCGCGCTGCTGCTAGCCTTTTCCCTAGTAGTGCCTACCAATGTGGGTGGCGGCCACGGCCGTTGGTGTTGGTGGCGGCTGCGGACGTTGGTGTGGGTGACAACGGGGACGACGAGATCATACCGGATCCCATGGCGATGGCGACAGCGAGGCCGACGGGGACGACAAAGAGGATAACGGGGCCGATGGGGTGGCCAGGAGGATGGTGAGGCTGTCCAGGCCGGCGAAGAGGACGGCCAGGAAAAGGCGACAACGGCGTCGAGGGCGAGATCCAAGGGGGGAGTTAGGGTGAGCGAGAGCGAGTGAAGTGAGGGGGGGCGACGGGGGTGCGTGCGGGTCGATAAACTGTGTTCGTGCTTTGATAGGAGGCAACGAGCAACCTCCACAGTTATGTTCTGGCAGAAGTGGGCATCTCGCAAGGATAACTAGTGGCGACTATGAGGCACTGCCCGCCACTGCTTAATCATCTACCTGTGGCGCTACAGCTAACACTGCTGAATTTGGGGTTACAAATAGTGGTACGAGTCCTGACCCATGGCCGCCACGAGTTTGTCGTACATGCTCTTTGTACAAAACTACGTATACCATGTATATAAAACTACATGTATACTTGGATAACCGATGTTTGCGGCCATACATGACTGCCTAGGGACGTACTACAAGCACGAATCTACTTAGATTTTCTTTTTCTTTTCTTTTGTCGGGAGCTTACCAACTTAGGGCATCTTTAGCCTGCCTCTATAAGTTAATGGAGTGAGTATATATACCCCACTAGTTTTTATTGTTTCTAGCCGATCCCCTAAACTTAAATTTGATCAAATTTAAAGCAATTTGAACCGAAAGTAGCATGCATTCAAACATAAACATAGATAGTTTTGCACAACCAAACATAAAACACAAATTAAAACTAAACTAAGCTTAACTAAACTACTTTCGGTCGAATGTGAAGTCGAGTCAAACCTTACTCGTCAGGTACGGTGTGCGTGATTTGGGTCCGGGCTGGTGCCGTCATCTTCTTCGTTGGGGAAGACACTCCTCCACTCGTCGACGTCAATCTCCTCATCCTCGCCGCCCACCTCGCTGCCCTCCGTACCGCCGTCCTCGCCGCCTTCGACCTCGTCGGAGGAGGAGATGACGATAACCTCGCCGCCGGCGTCGGTAAAGATCATACGCGCCGCCTCCACGAGCTCCAGGTGCTACCAGCGGAGCTCTTGCATGTAGGCCTCGGCGGCGGCCTCGGCCTCGAGGCGCTCCCCCGCCTCGCGGTCCTCCCACGCCATAGCCAAGCTCACCACCCCCGGCTCCGGTGGGACGAGGTGGACCGAAGCCGTGCCGAAGGGGAAGTTGAGCCGGGCCGCCGTACCGTGGTAGCGGACCTGCCACCGATCGTACTCCATGGCCGCGAGTTCAGCTGTATGGAAGCTCCCGAGCCACTGCCGGGTGTGAGTCTCCCAATCCGTGATTTCGGCCACCCACATCTCCCACCCCCGCTGCCGGACCCCGACGTAGGTCCTCGTCGTCGGCCGGGAGGAAGGAAGACGGGGAAGTCCTCGAAACGGCGTAGGGGCGCGGCGGCGGGCGGATTGGGCGAGCGGCGCCGGCTCGATGAACCACCCGCGGAGGACAACCCGCGCGTGTGGCGGCACGGATCCGCGATGCAAATCGGCGGCCACCACGTCCAGCCATCGAAGAGGCGGGGGAGGACTGGCAGCGTGGCGGTGGTGGTGTGGAGGGCGGGGGGGGGGAGGGGGGCGGCGGGGAGATGAGAGCCGATTTTACTCGACCGTGGAGAGAATGAGTAAATATACTCCGGTGAATAGGGAAGGAGTAAATATTATACTCCACTAAACCGTTTTGGGATTGGTTAGGTCAAACTTAGTGGAGTCAAAAGCCAAATATACTCCTCTAAGTTGATATAGGAGATCGGTTAGAAATGCGCTTACGTTATATGTGTACTTTGAGATAGCAACTTACCTTATATGTGTACTTTAATACGAATACAGGTTGGTGGGTAGCTACGGAGAGGTATCTAGCGATACATGAAACATCTCACGCAATAATACTAGCTGCCCACTGATACATCTCACACAATAATACTAGATGTCATTGAAGCCTAGCTAAAGTGTTTAGCACTGCCAATTCATATTACAAGAGGGGTAACGACCAGGGTCCCAAAGTACAATGCAGATCAGTGCCGATGAACCAGTAGAAGGTTCAGGCAAAGCACCCCCAGAGCACCCCAAACTCAGCTTAAAAGGGAAAACAGGGGAGAGTAAGGAAAAAGAAAAGGATGAGCGGTGGAAAAATGAGCTCTTAGTAAAAATGTCATTTATTAATAATAAAAATGGCATGCTCTTAATCATAAAGTTGTCGTCCTCTTGACTATAAAAATGCCATGTTACTATGCTCTTAATAATTAAACTACCACCCTATTAATAATAAAAATGTCTAGTTACTAATTATTAGAATGACATGATCTTAATAAAAAATTGCCATGGGGGCATTACAAACATAAATAGAAATTGACATGCTACATATAATAAATATGCACATGGCAAGTTTGAAAAAAAAATCCCTCAAAAAGGGTTTTTTTTCTCAACAATGGAAGTATTCCAGATTTTTGGATTTTTATTTTAAATAAACATTTAGCTTCAAAAGATACATAAACATGTTTAAGTACATGTGTGCACAAAACTTGCTTTAGTCCAAGTGGTAAAGGGTTAAGTCCCTCCCCCCCCCCCCCCCGCCCCCACACCAGGGTTAGGCATCTAGCGAACGTTCGCCAGTTAGCTTTTTTACTATTTTATAATTCAATTCACATAAGGTTTGGTTAAAGGTGTGCGACTACTAGTGCATGAAATTTGTGGGTATACAAATGTAAAGGGAACCACTAGGCACACTACTAGGAAAAAGCATGCTAGTGGCGCACCGATTTTGCCTTCTAATGGCGCACTACTGGTGCGCCACTGGCATCACGCCATTAGAATTAAATTCTAATGACACACGTCTGGTGCTCCATTAGTATCTGGTGTTCTAATGGCGCACCGCGTAGTGCGCCGTTAGTATAGCCTTCAGTGCGCCATTAGAATGCCTCCCAGGAGGCCATATGTACCCATGTGCTTTGGCATTCTAATGGTGCACTAGTGGATGATGCGCCATTAGTGTGATTATCACAGTGCGCCATTTGTCTTGTGTGGTGCGCCACTAGTATGAATATTAGGGATTTTTTTTTCATTTCTGATATTTTCACAGGTTACAAAATATATTATTGGACAGAATATAGACAGCAACACACAGCAACAGCAGATTCATCGAATACAATAGAAGATTAGTCTCCGAATACAATTCATCATATTAGTCTCCGAATTCAAAAGACCGAACAAAGATAGAACATTACAAGTATCGAGACCGCGAGTAGCGAGTTTGTCTTCACATTACAAGTCGATATCGATCATCTAAACTACCATCACATAGAAGAGAGCTGCGGTCATCACGATGAGCATCATCGCAATGAAACTGGTCTTCATCGGTTGAACGACTGTCCAAACCAAAGAAACATACAATTCATTAAAGTTTAATTACAACATGAGCCAATCAATGTTTCAGAACTACACATAGCATCACTACTTTCGACTCGACTCATGGGACCGGAGCATGGATGAAGCCGCCGTCTGTCGTGATGGTCATGAAATCGCGGGCGTTGTGAGCCTGCATTTGTAGCGTTGTGTCTATCTCATTGTTGGACGGTTGATTTCTGAGGTAGAACTACCCCGAGGTATGAAGGAAATTTTGATAGATGATTTCCACCAAGTCCGACTGGATGCGAAAGAATTCTTGTCTGATGTCCGCGTCCTGAATTGCCGACAAGCTCGCGGCCCAATCTTTGAGATTATCTGGTAGCAGAAGGTGATGATGGTCCCGTACGATCGCCCGCATGTGATGGAGGGCGTAGTAGGCATCCTTCTGACCACCAGGCGGCTGCTTGACGCAGGAGAACGCCATATTGTGGCCGAACACGTGCCTGCCGTACCTACAGACTGGCCTGGTGAAGGTGCCTCCATATTTGGCGTAGCCGGAGAGAACATCATCAAGAACTTTCTTGATATTTGTGTAGTCCATCTTGGAGTCACGGTTTGGGTCCAAATACGTGGCCATGGAATATTTCAGGCTTAAGAGGATGAGTGTGCAATGTGTGTCACTGCACAGAACACGGAATGTTAGAAAAAAAAGAACGATCGAAATCTAAGAAATCATATGTTACGGGGCGGTTGAGGGGACCACTTACTCGGGAAAGTAAGGCACGAGGAAGTTATCCTTATCTGGGTTTGCCAGAATGACGCCTTCGAGGTGTGAACTCGCGACTTGGCGGTCCCCAGCGTTGCCCAAGAGCTTGGCACGCATGTAGAAGGGGTCGACTATCACGATGTCCGGGGTCTTGTCTCTAATGATCCGCATCTCCATACTCAGCGAAAACAGCCGAACGAAGGTGTAGTGCAGCGGATGAAGGTTCAACATAGCAAAGATGTCATCAAACCGCAGGACGATCGTACCCCCGATGTCGCCATCCACAAAGCCCTTGCCCTTTGGCACCTTGGCCACGAAAATCAGGTATGCCACATCATTCTCTCTGAGACGCCGCTTCTCCAAAGAAAGAACATTGTCGTGCAGACTCCGCATAGCACCGGTTGCAGCATTGAGCATATTTGTCGGTAGCATCGCCCTACCCGCCACATGCACCCTCCTCGAGATATCCTTAGGTGAAGGTGGCCCGTCCTGAGCACGGATCGTACTCGATGTCGGCTGGCTCGCACCCTTGTTACTCTTTCTTTTCCGTCCCTTCTTCTTCTGTTGTAATGGGACTGAGTTCTGTTCACAGATCACCTTCTTGAGTGTGTTGGGGCTGATAATATTTGGCACCTCGGCTATCTGAGGCTCGGTGAAGTCGGCAGCTGGAGGTGTCTCCTGAGAACTAAACGCCAGACGACGCCTGTTTCAACTGGGTTTCTCCGTCGTACCAGCTAGACCGCGGTCGTCTTGGTTGGGTTCTTGAGAAAGAGGCCCGCAGAATTCGTCATCGTACCCATGTTCGGCAAAGTACTTATCGACGTTGCTAAATGTACGGCCGTCGTCGTTGTCGTCGTCCAGATCCTGTGCCATATGCATGTTCGGATCCTGTGTCATAGGGATGTCCGGCATGTCCAGTAGCGTTGCGGCGGTCTTGCCATGGCTTGGCGCCGGCATGACTGGCGGTGTTGTCTTTGGGGTGGTGTCCCCCGCCCCCAAACGAATCTGGCTCTTCGGCCAAACAGGGGCCAGCTTAGGCAGGCGCTGAGGGTCATCAGATCATCTTCGTCGGCCCCGGCGGGTTGAATCGGGGGTAACAACTCATTGCAGCCTGGCAGCACCCGAACCAGTTGAACCCTATACAAAGTGGGTGGCATCGGTTTACCGTGGAACACGGGGTTGCCCGGTTGAACGATTTTGCCCTTGGCGACATCGACCAACTCGTCATTTACGAAGTGCAGGAGAGTGCACGGAACGTCGGCGGCGCCCTGCGAAAACATGTAGGGCGTCAGGGATGCCCAGTCAAAGGCAAGGAGATGAAGACCTCGGCCGAGAGGCTTAATTAGTTACCGTGATGATGGCGTCGAGCTCGGCTAATGTCGAGGCACCGCCAACGGCGGGCGTGCAATTGACGGAGGGGCCGCTTGCTGGCGTGGTGCCGGCCGGCGTGCACCCGGGTGCATTAAGCTCCAATGCCGGCTGTGCCGGCGTCGGAGACACCAATACCGCCGCCGCCGGAGACACCAATGGCGCCGCCTGCGCGTTGTGCGAGTTGCTGGCCGTGAAGCTGGGAATCGGGGGCGTCCCCTGTTGGCCACCCGCAATCCATGTCGTTATCCCATGAATCAAGGTAGGCATAATGCTGGTGAGCGTCGATCCCAGTTGTTGTTGCACTTGCTCTTGGACAATCTCCGGAATCCGCGCCACTTGTGCCTTGAGTGCTTCAACCTCGCGCGACTGGCTTTCCGAGCTGGTCTTTTTCTCCTTTCGCCCACCAGCGGTATAGTATGACGACCATTTTGTGGACAAGCCTTTGCCGGCCACACGACCAGCTGACGACGGCTTAGTGAGCTTGTCCTTGTTTTTCATTACGTTCAACGCCCTATTTAGAGTGTTGTCCCAAGCAGGGGTGCTTTGAGACGACCCCGCGCTACTGTTTCAGTCTCCTTCGCCAGAACAAGCTCAAGCGCCCTGGTCTTCGGATCCATGGTAAGCTCCTTTGTTATCGGGTCCTCCTTGTACCGGGCCCTGACATAGTTCCTGGTCTGCTTGTCACTGCTGTATTTCTCGAAGCGGGGCGGTAGGCCTTGCTCGGCACGCTCCGCGTCCTCCTTGTCCCATATAGGCTCCGCCACTCTGTAACCGCCGGGACTGAGTTTGTGTTCCCCTAAGTTCAACTCCTGCATTTCTTTCCCCCACTGACTTGATTCGGAGGTTGCACTGCTCTCGCACTTGATCTTGAACTCCTTGTAGTCCTCTTCGCTGATCGAAGGATTTTTCGCCTTGATCTTCTCATAACTATCACCTTTCTCAATCATTCTCTTCACCGCGCTTCTCCAAGTAGACAGGGCCTTGCTCATCCTCGTGAGGGCGGCACTGTTCACTTTATTCCCTGAGAGGCGTGTGTTTTCAAATTCAGCGGGGAACTTGTATCGTTCGTGCAGCTTCGTGAAGAGGAGGTTGCGCAAATTCCCTCGGTCCTTATTCCTAAGGTTCTCGGTGTTGATCAAGATGGTGCTCCGGAGAATGCACCCGAGCTGAACCGAGTACCCCTTGACTATATGTTTGGGCTCCGTTGGATGCCCGTCGGAGTCCACTTGAGTAAATTACTCCTTGACAGTGCGGAGCGCGTTCGGGCGCAGGTCCTTCCGTTGCTCCTTCGGTTGGCTGCCATCTGTGCCTGTGCCGCCATCATCAGTGGTGGCATCCTCGGCGGCACCATCAGTGGTGTCTTCCCCGACGCCACTAGGGGTTGTGTAGTCAGAATCGGTGTCTTCCGCAGCGTCCTCATAGCAGTGAGGTTGTTCCTCCATCTCCTGGGACAGCTCCCAGAATTGCTTGCCGCCCAAACCGCCGGCCTCATCGTTGTGGGCCATGTTTCGCTCTAAATAGGAAAAAAGTTTGGTCAAAAAGTTGGTTATTGTCAAGGAACAAGATCATGGTCTCATCATTTAGGGTTTGTCGACACCGAGGCATCCTAAAAGCTAAGCTTTTATCATTTAGGGTTTGTCGACGCCGAGGCACCCTAAAAGCCTAAGCGTACATCATTTAGGTACTCATCGACACCGATGCACCCTATAGAAGCCAAGGTTTCATCATTTAGGGTTTGTGGACGCCGAGGCACCCTAAATGCTAAGTTAAGTTTTCATCATTTAGGGTTTATCGATGCCGAGGCACCCTAGGTTGGGCCTAATCACTTGGCACTAATCACTTGGCTCTATTGCCACCTATGCAGCAAGAATGGCGGGGCAGTTTATCCTACTTAACTAAGTACTAAGATACCCCGGCCCATGCATTAGTCGCAAGTACCCCATATGTCCTATTTTTAGCAAAGTCATGCTAAAATTCACGGAAAATTTCAGCATGACCTTTGCTGAAAATAGGACATATGGAGTACCCGAATTTGCCGGAACGGAAGTTAATCGACATTCCGGCAAACTCAAGGGCCTCTCGGGGTACCTGCAATATCATTATACCCGAGTAATGAAGTCGCCAATGGGTCATTTCAGAAGATCACAAGTAGCATCATCACAAGTATACATACTACTGTCCAAGCAAATTAACTGAATGGTATTGTGTCAAGTTCAGTTTGAAAATTCAGTTACTGGTTGAGTGATTTAACACCAAAAATTACTCCCAAAAATTACAATGACTGTATATATTCACTGTACAGGCTTTCAAGTTCTATTTCAGCTCAAGTTTCATTACAACACAAACACTGTAATTCATCTGCATCATTTTCTAACCAAGGCATAGCTCAGGAAAATTAGGAAATAAAATGCATCAGCTTGAAGAAATAATGCGATTGACACGTCAAAATTATGACAGAAATGTAAAACTTGATGGCAACTACGGCATGGTACCATGGTACAGAATGTTGCAAAAGGACAAATAGTTATCTACTGATACACTTTGACACGGCAAACACTTAATCTAATAGTTTCAGAAACTAACAATGTTTATCCTTATATTAAGTATTTTATTATTGTGTTTTCATAGGAAATTTAGCATGTTTTAACTATTGTACTTGTATTATATTTTACTACTGTATTTTCATATGAAGTTTAGCAAGTTTTAATTATCATACTTGTATATCAAATTGTTAGTTCAGGTGTGGCATTGATGCGGTGCCCACATTATATTATAGAACAGTGTCACATGTCGTACAAGCATCAAACATCCAGTGTTGAAAAAAAAGATTAATGAATGTCGCCCTACTGAACCTGAACTTAATACTCACCATAGGAGCTATACTAATCCAGTTGTTGACAGGTCAGTTCAACTTATATTGATTCTTCACAAGAATTTACCATGTACCTCCTAAACAACCTAATCCAGCACAGGGACATGTGACTCCCAACAAAGATTGCCCATTTAAGTAGAGTTTTCTTGTACAAGGGCATTGAACTTGCCCATGTGCCTTTCCTCAATAACTTTGATAACTTTCAACGAGACATGAGGAGATGGGCCATTTTTGTACAACATTATAACAGGCAGAGCTTTCAATTGAATTTTTCCTTTATAATTAAAAGCACAACTATGACAAAAATACCATGGTGCCTCTACTGGGTCATGGGATGCAATTTGGGGTGAGAAAACTAAACACAAAATTCGGATGTGCCTCTACTGGGTCATGGCACATCAATTTACAGATAATCAAACTAACAAAAATGCCATAGACTGCCACGGTCGAGGGGAGGGAGGAAAGGAATGGGGAATGGTGGAGAGAGGGAGGAAGGAGGAAGGAGGAGAGGTACCTGGTCGCCGGAGGGGTCGGGGTCGGGGTCGGCGAAGGGGTCGGGGTCGGGGTCCGAGCTCGTCCGGGTCCTTGCTCGCCGCGGTCGAAGGAGAGCAGGGGCCGGTGGCGGAGAACGGCAGGGGCAGGCGAGGTGGGTGCGTCGGGGCCACGCTAGCCGGCTGCTGCAGGGGGCGGAGGAGGCCCTCGCTCGTCGAAGGGAGGAGGAGAGGAGAGGAGCGGGCGGCGCGCGCTCGGCCGATCCCGTTCGGGGGGCGCGGGGGCGGCGGGGGTGGAGTCACCGACGACGTGCAGGCGCGGCGGACGGAGGGGGCGGCGGCGTACGGTTGGGGTCGAGTGGAGGATCTGGCGAGGGAGGGAGGGAGGCCACAGTGCGAGGGGAATAGGTGGAGTGGGGGAGGGTTCTAATGGCGCACCAACCCCTAGTGCGCCATTAGAATTTTGTTTTAGTTACTAGCCCGACTGGTCAGGTTATATCCCACCTAACCCTATCTCCACCAGAACATGCCCACTAGCTCGACTGGTCAGCACGCAGCACACACAGTAGGAGGTCTTGGGTTCGATTCCCAGGCTCCCCAATTTTTGTTTTTATGCATTTAAAATGTTGTTTGATATTTATTTGTGTTTAAATATGTTCAAACTTGTTTAAATCATAACGGTAATATTTTTTAATAAAAACAGTAATATTTTTTTTAAATATCATCAAATTTGTTATTTGAAAATATTTATGAATATGCAAAAATATCATCAAATTTATTATTTGAAAATATCATGAGTTCATGGGTCGGCGGCGGCGGCCGATGGAGCGGGGGAGGGTGTGGTGGGTCGTCGGTGGCGGTGGAGTAGGGGGGGTGCGGGGGGTCGGCGGCGGCGGCCGGTGGCGCGGGGGAGGGTGCGGTGGGCCGGCGGCGGCGGTGGAGTAGGGGAGGGTGCGGGGGGTCGGCGGCGGCGGCCGGTGAAGCGGGGGAGATGGTGCGGGGCCGCGTGCTCGGCGGCGAGGGGGACCGGATATAAAAAAAATAAAAAACAGAATAAAAAGAATAAAAAAATCTATATATTCTAATGGCCATTCCTGGTTTGAACTAGTAATGGCGCACTGTGCCATGATGCGCCATTAGTAGTTTTTCAAAAAAAGAATAAAAAAACAACAGTAGTGGCGCACTGTGTGGCCGGTGCGCCATTACTATTTAGCACTAGTAATGGCGCACCGTGCCACGATGCGCCATTAATATGTTTGAAAAAATAAAAAAAATTGTTACCAGTGGTGCACCATGTGCCAGGTGCGCCATTAGTGTCTTCCACTCTAATGGCGCACCAGCACATGGTGCGCCACTGCTATATAGTAGTGGCGCACCACATGACAGGTGCGCCATTAGTGTCCATTTCATCTATAGCCCTTTTTCTAGTAGTGGCATCAGACTACTGATGCCTACCATCCTATCAATAGGGAGCCATTCGATTGGATCGCGTGCAACCGTTGGATAACCTGCGCACCTTCCATTGAGAGATCCCAAAACAAAAATTAATTAATGTTGATTACATGTGATTCCATCGCTAGATTTCACTAAGCTCATTACTAGTCCTTTTAAGGCAGCTCTCTCTAGTAGTACATCTTGCTTCTATCTAAATCATTGCTTCCTACATATAACAAGTTCCTACAATCACGCTTACAAATTTCCAGTTCCCTTTAATTCTCACTCTTTTTTTCTATCATCTTATTTTTGATGATCTTCCACCATACAAAAATTTGTTTCTGGTGCTACTAAAATTTGCTTCCAGTGTTGGTGTTTTGCCCAACCAAAAACAAAATCCAGCATAGTAAGAAATTCGTTATGTTTCCAATGTGCCAAAAAAATGTTTCCGTTGATTAAATAATTCACTTCCAATGCAACTGAGATTTTCCTCAATGTAAGAATTGTTTTTCCACGTGCTAGGAAATATTTGCTTCCCTCAGGAGAAAACTTATTTCTAGGGGGATATATCACGTTAATTTGTTCTGTTACCACAAACAATGCTTCATTTGTATTTCATATTTATTTCAATCATATGGAAGTAATTCTTCTAACACTACAAACTATGCTTTATAATCCATAGCAAAAAAATCTCCAAACAAAGTCACATGATGTGCTTCCTTTATTATTCGCATATGCTTTCATATGTTATGTGATGTGGGCAGATCATGACCAAGGCATCAAAAAGCTAGGTTCATGCTAGCACAAATATTAAACCATTATAGCAGCCAAAGGAAGAAATGGGCAAAACCATTATCTGTGTTGGGAAGCTTCCGGTGCCTATTTTGGGACAATGTCGCATCAGATTTTCAACTGCAACTTCCCACCTAAACTTAATTAATTCTAGAAGGCTCTAGCACGTTTTAAGGGATGAGTAAGATGGTGTGTGAAGTCGGTTTACATGCAAGACAAACGGTGCATCCTTGAGTCAAATGTTATACAAGTTCTCATGCAAGCTGTCCACTTATTAATTACAACGCGAGGCTGATCAACAAGTTTGCTCCTACTACAGCTTGGGACTCAAGAATAAGTCCATCATTTTGAGTTATTTTCACACCTAGCTAATATGTTCCTCTAGTATAAGTACTCCCCAACTATTCCATGTGAAGGGGGGGGGTGAGATTTCTGATTTTATGTTTGTAGAAAGCCGGTGAGGTTGTGTTGTGATGTGAGCACTAGTCTCGCTGAGTTTTAGCTCGTGTGTGTATTGAAGGGTCTGTACTAAATTCATATAGGATCTTTGTGACTTTATCTAGGTTCACAAGTTCCATGGTTTGCATTGCGACCTTGTAAACCAAGCTAGTTATCCGCTACAATAGATTTGAGTACTTTCCGCTATTCTCTGACACTTGAGTGAGATAATTGCTTCTTCTTGTGAGTTGTTTGGCACCATGAAAGATCGTTCAAGCGGCTCCCACACGATCTTAGCATCAGAGCTATATGTTGTTCACGGTGCTATTTTATCTCTCACTAATTTTGTTCTCGAGAAGCTTTCATGGGTTCGAGGAGGTCTAGTAGTGTTGATGGTGGCATGGAGGTGGGAGCCTCGTGCTCGAGGAACTGGCATTGGAGGATACACGAGAGTATTGTTAAAGAAGGTGGAGAAGCACATATCAGTTATGGAGACCAACTTTGGTATGAGAATTGACTCCCTCACCAAGGTACTCCGTCGAGATAGGCTTGACGCATGAGGTCGACATCGACAACTCCCTGAATAGCAGGGCTAATGCAACATGTAGGAGGGGCATGCATAGCATACGTGTGACCCCCGGTGATGCCCATAGCTACTACGCCTCACAACCTCGGCGTGCTCGTCATGACCAACGAGGTGCTATTTGGGTGCCACCGTCTGATAGCAAGTAACAAGTAACCAAAGTAACTAGGTGCAACAAAGTGGCCCAGTCCTTTTATTACAAAGGACACGCTAGAAGTACTTCTTATATTAAGCAAAGCATTATTGAGGACACATGGGAATTTCATCTAGGCACGTTCATCATGTTTAGTTGATTCGCGTTCACTACTTTGATAAATTGTTATGTGGGTGGAGCAGTGCTAGAGTGTTATTCTTACTTGAATAAACAACCCTCTTATGATTACCCTCTCTCGCAAACATCCGCAACTACGAAACAAGAATTAAGATAAATCTAACCATAGCATGAAACATATGGATCCAAATCAGTCCCTTACAAAATAGCGCATAAACTAGGGTTTAAACTTCTGTCACTCTCGCAACCCATCATCTCCTTACTACTCCACAATGCCTTCCCCTATGCCCAAGCATGATAATGTGTTGTGTAGTCGACGTTCACACAACACCACTATAGGAATACCAACATACACTTCATCAAAATATTGAATGAATACCAACTTCACATGATAACTTATAACAAGACTTCCCATGTCCTCAAGAACAAACGGGGCTACTCACAAATCATATTCGTGTTCATGATCAGAGGAGAATAATATGTGATTAACAATCTGAACATATGATCTTCCACCAAATAAACCAGCTAGCATCATTTACAAGATGTAATCAACACTGCTAGCAACCCACAGGTACCAATATGAGGTTTTGAGATAAAGATTGAATATAATAGATGAAATAGGGTTTGACATGAGATGATGGTAGTGAAGATGTTATGGATATGAGTCCTCCCATGACGAGAGGAACGTTGTTGACGACGAAGGCTTTGATTTCCTTGGGGAAGTATCCCCGGCGGAATCGCTCCGCCGAAGAGCAAAATTGCTCCTGCCCAGGTTCTGCCTCAAGACGACAGTGCTTCATCCGGAAAATCTTCTCTTGATTTTTTTCTATGGCAAATGGCTTCATATAGAGAAGGAGGGCCCCTGAGGCCTGTTGGTGGGACCACAAGCTCACATGGCGCTCCCTAGGGGGCACCACCTTAGCTTGTAGCTCACTGTTGGGGCCCCTCCTGGTGATTCTTCTTCCAGTTTTTTTATTTATTCTAAAATAAATCTCCATAAATTTTCAAGTGATTTGGAGCTGAGGAGAATAGTTGTCTCTATTGTAGATCTTTTTAGGTCCAGAATTCCGGCTGCTGGCAATTTCCCTCTCCATGTATATCTTGCATAATAAGATAGAAAAAGGCATTAGAATTGCATCATAAAGTGAAATATTGATCTAAAATATTATAAATAATAGTAGGAAAACATTATGCAAAATGGACGTATCACCGTCTCCACGCCAAGTTGGGCTTGCTGCATGGGGTCTACATCGACAACTCCCCATACAGCAGGACCAGCATCGCGAGCATTGTAATAACCACTCTAATGATTCTTGAAATTACTATGAGGCGCTACCACGACATGGTCATCATGATCTTTGTTAAGAAGGCCAAGTCTTAGTTCTTGGACGAAGAGGTCATGGATGCTCCTCGTGACCATGAGGATGATGGGATTGGTAAACTCAAACTTACCAAGCCCGGTGGCTGTTTGAGTGGGAGATGTGTGTGGATCAGATCTTTGACAGACACCGCTATATGGAGGAGAAGATGGTACGATCTGCACCCATTGAGTTTACTGGCTATGCTTTGATTTGGTGGGAGCAATTATGTCATGTTGGAGGTTTCCCAGAGACATGGGTGCAAATGAAGAATCTGTCACGGAGGCGCTTTGTTCCTGAACACTTCGCAAGAACCTTGTACAATCTACTCCAATGGTTGTGCCAAGGTAACTCTAGTGTTGATGGGTATTATATAGAAATGGGGATTTTGATGATTAGGACATGAGTGAACAAACCAGAGGAAGCCACAATGTCAAGGTTCGTTCATGTGCTCAATGAATATTTGCAAGAAAGAATAGAGATAGTTCCATGTCATGATTTACAGGAACTTGTGCATCAACTTGTTCGTGTAGAGAAGCAGCTAAAGCGTCGCCAAGATCACAACCACACCAATGCATCAAGCACCTAGAGACCTTCAGTTCAGCGAGAAGTAGATGGAAGCATTTTTGTAGATTTTCCCTCACACAACAAGAAAACCGCAAAAGAAGCTCATGCATCAAAGGTTGAATCTTCCAATACTCCTGCCACTCACATTAGTAACATTTAGTGCCATACATGCAAGGGTAGAGGTCATTTCAAGGATTTTCCTAATTTGAAGAAGGTTTTGCTCACAAATGATGGATATTTCATCGATGACTCAAGTTACAAATATGAATATGAGAAGAAAGATGCATATTGTACTTTTGAGACAGGAGCTCCTCTGAGTTAAGATGGAGGAGATGGTGTTAATATAATGGTTAGCAAAGTGGCTCATTATGATGCTCCTATCGTTTATAAGGTCAGCAGAAAAATGTGTTCCAATACGTTTGCAAGATCAAGGGCAAAAATTGCAAGGTAGTCATCGATAGAGGCAGTTTCAACAACATCATTAGTAGTGATCTTGTGCATGCTCTTGGGATATTAACATGGAGGCAGCCCCTATGTGAAGCGGCTAAATGGTGTTGGTAAGATAAAGATTACCCATCGTGCTAGGGGGCTTATTTTAGTCAAAAGTTATGCAGACAAGGTGGGATGTGATTTGGTGCCAATGAAGCTTGTCATCTTCTTTTGGGAAGACCGTGAATGTTTTACCACAATGCTACTCACCACGAGATGTCTAACACTTCATGCATAAAGGAGTGAACCATGTCTTGGAACCTATGGTGGATCAAACATTCAAGGTTGAGGAATTCCCACATGTGAAGAAGCCCAAAGAGTAAACCTCAAAACCTAGGATGGTTTTTTTTAAGGAAGGGAGGAGGATGTGGAACTAATCTTGAACAAGTCATCAAAGAGTGATGTTTAGGATAGCAAAAATGTTAAACTATTAGAGTAGCCAAAGGAAGACATGAGCAAGACCATTATCTATATTGAGAAGCTTCCCGTGCGTATTTTGGGAGAAATGCCACATCAGGTTTCTAGCTCCAACTTACGACCAAAAACTAATTAATTCTAGAAGGTTCAAGCATCTTCTAGGGGTTGGATTAGATGGTGTGTGAAGTAAGATTTCATGGAAAACAAATGGTACATCATTTGAGGTCTTGATTGAAAAGTTATTCAAGTTCTCGTGCAAGTTTTCCAGGAATTAATACATTGTGATGAGGCTCAACAAGTTCGATCCTGCTAAAAATTGGGACTCAAATTAGTCCTTCATTTATCTCTAGTATAAGTACTCCCCGGTAGCTATTCCATGTGAAGGGAGCGGGTGAGATTTGTGAGTTTATGTTTGTAGACTGTCAATGGGTTGTATTGTGCTGTGAGCGCTAGTTTTGTTGAGGTTTAGCTCTTGTGTGTGGATTGAAAGGGCATATCCTTAATCCGTATAGGATCCTTATGGTTCCCTCATGTGATTCTAGCTAGGTTCACAAGTTGTATGGTTTTGGTTGTGACCTTGTAAACCAAGCTAGTTATTTGCTGCAATATATTTGAGAGTGTTTCCCATTGGTCTTTGCCACTTGAGAGAGATAGTTACTGCTTCTTATGAGTTGTTTGATATTGTGAAAGATGGTTCAAGCGGCATCCGACATCATTATGCTTGTAGTTTTTTGTTTACTAGCAATTTCATAGCAGTTGCAGTTCCATCCCCATCTCACCTTGCTCTGCTTCATTCACCGTGCCCGAGCTAGCCTTGACAAACTCCATTCCCCCCACAAGTCAGTAGATGTCGATGTTGTCGAGCTGCACGAGAGTCGGTGGGAAGATGCTAGGATGGCACCATGGAGGGGGCGACACGGTTAAAACCGCGATAGCCGGAGGCGTATCTTGCTAGTTTCTTCTAAGCCGATGACGAAAATACTAGCCACTGAGATTATCGATCTCATTGCACATGTTTTTCCACCATTGACCACCACACCACGTTCACCATCCGCAAAGCATTTTCTTCCGCTCCCGCCGGCCTTGCGGAAATTTACGAAGCATGGGTTGTTTGATTTTACTACAAATAGGAACGTTATAAACAACATGAAGCACATAAATAAAGCAACATGAAACACTACAGAAGCACATGTGTTAAAAGTATGAAGCAAATTGTTGAACAAACACAACTATGGCGCTTATGAAGCGAAGTAATTAAACGTAGAAGCATGAAGTTTTGGATGCATCATATCGTGAAATTCAACATAATTTTCATACTGGAAGTATAGATTTTTGAAAGTGGGAATATAAAAAGATTTCTACGTAGTAATTCAAACTCATATCATGAAGATAGGCATCTTGTCCATAATATATGTGAAGTTTAGGAAGCATGAGGGCACAGTTTAAAGCATGGAAATGAACAAAAATTGAACACACTAAATTAAAAAGCTCCCGAGGGGATATTCTCATAGAACATATATGAACTAAGGATGCAAAAGTACTACATGTATGTAACATGCTATATTGACTGGAGATGGTCCGTTCATCCTAGCAAAGAAGGGATGCCAAGGCCAGTCACCGGCAACAGTGACCTCCTCTGCAGCATTGGCCTGGCTCCCGTCCACCTCCTTGGTATAACAGAAAAAAAAAGCTTGCATGAAGTAGAACATACGTGGGGAAGGAAGCTACAAGTTGATTCATGCAGTCAACTGCATCAATGTTTTCATGTCTTGTGAGGCAATCCCTGGTTGTCATAGGCACCACGGTCACCTACTAAGGCGACATCGCTCTGATGTGCTGGGCTGGGAGACGCGTAGGGTGGGGATGCTAGAGAAATCTTACGGTTCATGTAGGTGGAGGCATTGTATGGAAGAAGAGCAAAACGATGTTGTGGATCATGACTTCGTGAGAATTGGAAGTATCTGGATCGATAAATTGGGAAGAATGTAGCTTCCATAATGAATAGAGGGATTATAGGAGTAAAATTTAGAGGTGACGTGGGCGCATAAAAACGTGATGTTAGAAGAAATTTGGTGAAAGCTCTCTAAACGCAGGATGAAACAAATAGTCAATGCAACATTGTTCACAATTTTCTAGTATGAGACATCAGATGCAAAGTGTTTTCCAAATGAAATTATGTGTCGAGTAAGAAACTCATTTTCTGACATAGAAGGAGCTCGATGTTCAGGGTCAATGGATAAATTACCGCGCATCCTGGCTCCCCCCGCGCGCCCTATTGAGCCGGCCCATGCTCGAGGCAGGACAACCCCCATTTTTTTCCCTTTTTTATTTTCTGTTTTTCATTTAACCTCGCTCCCCCAACGCGAAGGACTGGCCCATTCGCATGACAGGGCAACTCCTATTTTTTTCCTTTCTTAGCTTTTCTTCTTAATAATTCAAGCTTTCAAAAAATCTAAATTTCTAAATAATGGTGAATTTCGGACAAAAAATGTTCAAGAAATAATAAAATAATAGAGAATTCAAAGAAAATTATTCAAGATTTCCAAAAAATGTTCAAGAAATCATAAAATGTTTGTGGATTAAAAAAATATTCATGATTTTGAAAAACGGTTCGATAATTCAAAGACAGTTCACAATTTATAAAAAAATTGTGTATTAATATAATGTTCATCAATTTGAAAAAATTATGTGATTTCCAAAAATGTTCAGCAATTTATAAAAGAACAAAAAATGTTCGCATTTTCGAGAATTGTTCCCTAATTTCTAAAAAACTTTATTGGTTCAAAATTATTCGCTGACTCAACAAATGTTCACGAATTGTTAAAAAACGCATGCATTTCAAAAAAATGTTTTGTTCCCAAATTTCGGAAATTATTAGTCAATTCAATAAATGTCATGAGTTTCAGAAAATGTTCAAAATTACAAAAAAATATTCGCAAATTTAGAAAAAAGATTATGAATCCAAAAACAATCATGATTTAAAAAATATACATGATTTTTTTTCAAATTTTCACAAAGTTAGAAATGTTAAATATTTAAAGATGCTCGTTGAAATGAAAATTCAAAATTTAAAATAAAGGAAAAAGAAGAAAATAAATAAAAAGAAGAAAAGAAAAGAAAAACGAAAAATAATTGTAAAACAATAAGAAAAGGGTCACGCTAACTGCCACACGTGTGACAGGAAGGGAGATGCACCACACGTCTTTAATGTAAACAGATTGCCACGTCATCGCATGCATGCATGTAGGAATCTTTTTGGATTTTGAGTTTTTAAAATGTTTTATCTCTTAAACGAAAAATCCGATTGAAAATCCGTTTTCACCATTAAATCCCTGCGATGAGATCTTAGAAACTAGATCCCATGTTGATATGTTTTGATAAAAAAAAATTTGGATTAAAAGTTGCCATGTCTATTGCATATGAATTGCCATGATGTTTACACTGAAGTTGCCATGATATGTTTCAGCTATTTTCTTCTACATTTAAAAGTAAATTTTGACATTTATAAAATGGGGAATTAAGAAACTAGACTTGCCATGAACCATAAACTAAAATTGCCATGATACATGCACGTAAAATTGCCATGGTTCATACAAAAAATAATTTTCATGGTCAAAGTACTGGAGTTGTCATCATCAAAATACTAAAATTGCCATGATCTACAAACTAAAATTGTCATATGGCAACTTTAGTTTAAGCCCTATGGCAACTGCAATGTAAACATCATGACAACTTCTGGCAAAAAAAAATTCATCGAAACATATCAACATGGGGCCTAGTTTTGAAGATCTCGTCGAGACGGATTTAATGATGAAAACGGATTTTTAGTTCGCTTTTTTATTTAGGAGATACAACATTTTTAAGCCGAAACCAAAAAAAATCTGCTGATATCATCTATTCATACGTGGCAAAATGATTGGTGATGGAGGCGTGTGGGCGATGTGCAAACGCCCACACGTGTGGGCGTTAACATTTCCGTAAGAAAAAGAAAAGCAGGAAGGAAAAAAAACATAGAACGAAGCCATCTGAGCCAGCCCATGTGCGGGCCAGGACCGCAAGTTTTTTCCCTTCTATTCCTTTTGTATTTTTTCCATTTCAATAATTCGGGATATCAAAAGGTTCTACATTTCGGAAAAAGTTACGAATTTGGACTAAAATAATAATGAATTCAGAGAAATATCCGTGATTGCAAAAAACTGTTTGGGAATTAAAAAACTCACGGTTCAAGAGAACGTTGCCAAATTTGTAAAAATATATTCATGAATTAAAAAAATTCATGATTTTTTTAAATTCACGATTTCAAAAAATCTTCATGATAAAAAAAGTTCATGATTTAAAAAACAATCTGCGATATAAAAAAATGTTTATGATTATAAAAAATGTTCACGATTGCAAACAATGTTCATGATTTCAAAAAATGCTCGCCATTTCAAAAAATGTTCACGAATTTTGGAAAAATGTTCAACAATTTGTAAAAAATGATCGTGAATTCAAAAATATTTCATGATTTCAAAACAATTGGTTGTGCATTTACAAAATGTTCAGGTTTCAAAAAATGCTCAAGATTTCGAGAAAATGCTGAACAAATTTGAAAACATATTAAGAATTTTTGTAAAATATTCACGTTTCAAAAGAAATATTCATGAATTTCAAATAATGTTCACTGTTTCAATAAATGTTCATGGTTTAATATATTGTTCACCAAGTGTAAAAACAAAAGCACGACTTTAAAGAATGTACATCTCTTCATAAAAAGTTTGCAACTTTCAAAATTATTCACAAATTTAACAGATTTTGGCAAATTAAAAAAACAAGAATAAAACGAAAACAGAAAAACATAAAAGAAAAGCAAAATGAAAGAAAAACTAAAGAAAACAAAAAAGGAACCAAAAGAAAAGAAAAATGAAAAAAGTAAGAAAACAAGAAAACACGGTTCAGGGAGATTCTAGAACCTTCCCAAAACCAGTTACACGTGAAATCCTGAAATGGGCCAGCCCATTGAAACAGCACCGTGCGCGAGGGGGGGTTAAGCGTACGTGGTGGCTTCCCAGCTACTCGCTATTTTTTTTTCTATTTTCAGTTCTTCTTTTTTGCTTTATTTTTTCACTTCTCTTTCTACTTAAAAATATTATATATATATATATATATATATACTTATATAAATAAATATATGTGTATATATATATAGACACACACACACAAAAAAAAACACTCTTCAAAAACACACTTGAAAAAATGTTGAAAAGTATTTGGAAAATAATGAATTAGTAGTACAAAATGTTAAGCAAGTATTCGCAAATTTTGAATAAGTATTAAAAATGTTGAACAAGTATTTGGCAAATCTTGCATATGTATTAATTTTTGTGACTGAGTATTAGAATTAATGTTGAACAGCTATTTCCAAAATGCTTAATAAGTATTAAAAATGTTGAACAATTGTTTCAAAAATGTTGAATAGGTATTCAAAAATGTCTAACGAGTATTTGAAAAAGTTGAAGAAGTATTTAAAAAATGATGAACAAGTATTGAAATGTTGAGAAAGTATTTGAAAAATGTTGAATAAACATTTAGACAATGTTGATCGTGTATACAATCACTAATTAAAAATATGTTTTCGACATGTACGAAAATGTAGAGTGAAAACGAATAAAAAAGTCAGAAAAAAACAGAAAATGGAGAAGAAAAGCGAACACCAAAAAAACGGATAAGAAAAAGGAAACCAGAAAAATGGAGAAAAAAAGAAAACAAACAAAAAATGAAGGAAAAAACGAAGAGAACTCTGTCAAAAGAGGATAGGCGCCCGAGCAGTATTTTCCCATCGTTAGGGATGGTGCTCGGGCGATAGAGGCCCAGTGCTCAAAAGATGTAATTTATGAATGAGTGTTCTATCATGTAACAGATGACAATTGAACTTTTGTGCTTTATGATGCGGTTGCCTTGCATGGTATTTCATGCTTTATTCATTTTGACTCCTGAGCGGCCGTTTTAACCTGAAAGTTGCCGGCCATTGGCTTTAGCCCCCTTGTAGATGATACAAGGGGTGTTTCGACCTCTACACTGTGACCCTTAGCCGACGTCTCGGTGCCCGGAGGCGGTAGTGTGTAAGGGAAACGAGGCAATCAGACTATGTGGCTTTAATGCTTTCACTTAGCCATAGGAGCTTAACTGCGGGGGCTAGTCACTAGCCCCAGTGTATTGTGATGTTCGGATGTGCCGAGTTTGAAACCATTAGCAATTGGTTTGTGTGAGTACAAACCCTTTGTATAACACGGCATAACCTCCATTGATTTTTAGTTTAACACTTATCATAGGATCGCTGACCAGTTCTTGCTAATTATGACAGTCAGTTTTTGGCTTTCTCCACTGAGGTACTTAACTAGGCGAGCTGGAAATACAATCGCAGTGGTTCTCCCTTTACCCTTCTAGACAAACATGCGGTACATAGTAGGGCAAACACAGGAGCCGGACAATCCAACTATTGACCCAAGACATAAATCAGAAGCGATTCATATAATGCAATATTCAAGACACCGAGCACATGGAATACAAACTAGTGCTGGTGTGATGCTAGGGGCGAGTTTTATAACCGAGCCCCTGGTCTATGAGCCGATCGCATCTAAATAAAATATTTACTGAACTAGTTTGTTTCAATGTCGAAGAGCGGAAAGAGCTATGCAACATAAATGACTGCAATGGGACCATAAAGAAATGGTCTTTATTTCCGATGAGCTCGTGACATCTAACCGTACAATCCAAACTGTCGAAGCAACTGTTACAGATACTTGATGTAAAAAATAAAACTTTATTGAGGAAAGGTTTACACAGGGCCTTCGTGAGTGGTTTGACATCCGTATTGTGCTATGCTGCACATCTGCGCCTTTGCTCTTGAGGGGGTGCTCCGTAGAGGAGGTAGTGATTGGCGTACGGACCCTTGAAGGAGGGTCTTGAGAGGTCGTCGTAGTATATTAGATTGATGCTAGGTAGGTCCTAGATGGACCTACGATTTGTCTGAAGACGTGTTTGGCCATAGCTGGTCGAGCCGAACACTTGTCCCTTGGATAATAGGTCCCAAAGCTGCCCATGGTATTTTGAGCATGAAATTGTGCCCCCCCGGCACGCACTTTATGACCGGCGGGGCCATGCTGTGGCGCGTGTTCCTATTTACGTTGACCGTGGGAGGGTTCCGGGATCTGAGATAAGGTTCGGGCTCGTTTGCTCGCCTCTCCTGCCTTAACGGCGGACTAGGACTTCGGTGCCTCGTTGCCGGCCTGGACTTCGACTGCCAAGGCCGCTGTGTGCTCCTCGGTTTGGAGTGAGCGCTCTGTGTTGCCATTAACGGTGATGACGCCCTTAAATCCGGGCATCTTAAGCTTCAGATATGTGTAGTGGGGGACGGAGTTGAAGCGAGCGAACGTTGTACGGCCAAGAAGTGTGTGGTAGCCACTACGGAAAGGGACGATGTCGAAGATCTAGTCTTCTCTGCGAAAGTTGTTGGGCGAGCCGACCACTACTTCCAAAGTCACAGTGCCCGAGCAGCGGCCTTTGACGCCTGGGAGCGCCCATGGAACGCGAACCTTCTCCGCCCGTTTCACAGTTGATGCAGTGTATGTACCACGCTATCTTTTGTACTAAGTAAAGACAACATGTACCCCAAGGCGCACTCGGGGGATACCATTTTATCTATATCACAAGCTTCGCCTATGTATGAGTATTCATTCTTTCGCCCTGCCCGGGTCCGGTCAGCCGGCCCAGGGGCTCACCGACTTGGCCCAAATTGGTACCATCCAAAGTCAGCTCAGTAGTGTGCCGATGCCAAAGCCCTCTCTTCGCCCCAGCCACAGCTTGCAGCGCGACTGTCTGGCTGGCAAGAGCCAAATGACGGAAACGATGTCCACAAGAAAAAGACTAAGGAAGAACGCCAGTTCAGGCCAAGCCGGCCTCTCGCCTCCCCATCTAGCTGCTCAGCAGTCGGACGGCCGGCTTCTCGCTTGACTAGCTAGCTATGCTTTAAGAGGCTAAAGTAACTTGCCTATTCTAAACGGCCAAGTCCCTGACCCGGCCACCGACTGCAGCGTGACTCTCCGGTTGGCAGGGCGGCGGCCAAAGGAGGACGAAAAGGAAAAAGCCAAAGAAAGCAAAGGCAAAATCGAGTCAGAACTCGGCAAAACACACAAGCATGTGGGGAAATAAATTCATTTACATTGCAAAAGGCTCGCAGCCGACATTCATCAAGGTTTAAAATACACCCCCAATGGGTGGAGATGTGTATGTTTAACTTGTTCTCGAGTAGAAGACAAAAAAACTTAAACAGATAAAGTCCACTTACACCGGAGGAACTGTGGGCTGCTCGGAGGAGTTGGTGGTGGACGTAGCGCCAACTGGCGGGGCCTCCAACTGGTTGGTCCCGGTTTGGTCGGTGGCGGCGCCCGACGTGGTCTCCCGCTGCTCGCTGGCAGGGGCTAGATCGGGCCGATTCCGGCTGGTCTCTCTGTCATCTGGCGCAACATCATCACCTTTTCATCGTCCTCGTCCTCCTCCGCTGCCTCATCGCTGGAGGCGATCTCTTCTACCGGGTTCTCCACTTCGTCCGGGTTCAACCCGAACCAGGATGGTGGTACCTCGGTGCCGTCTTCCGCCAGCTCCGGGATGAAGACGCTGCCGTCAGTGTACTCAACGAGGGTCGACGCGCGATTGGCGATTGCTTCACGCTCCACCTCCAACTCCAGCGCTGCCTCCTGGTGGAAGGTGGCCAGCTGAGCCATGCTCACTCCCGGGTACCACGCCTTCACGAACTCCAGCGCCACCTTGGCGCCGGCCCGTGTCGTGGCGCCCTTCTAGGCGTCGAGCCTCTCCGCTACCACCTCCAACTAGTCGACGGTCCGGCTGGGAGTCTGAGGGACCTGCACACCCGGTCAGAGCCCTTCCAAGACTTGCGACCCGACGCGCTGAAATCGACGGAGCAGACGGCACGCCGGCTCAAGACGCAGCCGGACGGACAAGAATTGTACGCCCAAATTCTGGGGCCGATCCTCACTCCTCCGCTGCTCGCGCCGCGCCTCAATCGCCTGGCCGATGGCACCGGAGTGATCCGGGAAGTACTCTGTTCAAAACAAGACAAAAGAATTAGAAGCCGGCTTCCCACGGTAGCCAGCAACTAACCCATCAAGGAAGAGAGAAGATCTACCTTCGAGCATATCCTCAATCACCGAGTAGCCCTCCGACAGGTACTTCTCCTTGTCGGCCCAGCCCAAGCGCTGGGACTCGAACTCGGCCCTGAGGCGCTCCTCCTCGTCCTTCAGCTACTGGACCTGCTCCCCATGCAGGGCCGCCTGGTCAGCCAGCTCCTTCAAGAGTCGGTTGCGCTTCGCGGCCGCCTGGTTGCGCTCCAGCTCTTTGGCCTGAAGCTGGCCCTCGATCTCATGCACGCGGCCATGTAGATGGGCGACGGCCTCTGCGAAAACAAGGAAGGATCGTCAGCGGAAACATCAGCAAAGACAAGAAGTTGCCGGGAAGATCCGGCCCGACTGCTCAGCAGTCAGCCCGAATCTCGGGGACTACATCCAGTGGGTGCTCTTGTACGCCCCCACTGATAGCTGGCCTACATACCTCGTCTCTTCCGAAACTCGCCGATCCGGGTGGGAAGCGCCTGGTTCTGGGAGTTGAAGGCGGCCACACGCAGGTTGTGGTAGTCCTGTAGCAAGAGCAACATTCCGACGATCAGAAACATGCCTTAAAGTTCCAACCCGCCTTCTCAGCAGCTGGCTTGGAACTCGGGGGCTTCACACAGTGGGCGCGCTGGCGCGCCCCCACTGAAGATCGCAAAGATGAAAAGCAAAGTCAAGAGCATACCCGGACAGACGTCTACATCGCTGCCATCACGCTCCTCGCCTTTAGGAGGGTATCGTTGTGGGTAGCAAACTAGTCCAAGACATCCTGCACCGCGAGGTTCAGGGCGGCCGTGCCTGTTGGGGAACGTTGCAAAAAACAAAAAAATTTCTACGGTTTCACCAAGATCCATCTAGGAGTTCATCTAGCAACGAGTGATCGGATGCATCTACATACCTTTGCAGATCGCGAGCGGAAGCGTTCAAAAGAACAGGGATGAGGTAGTCGTACGCGACGTGATCCAAATCACCGGAGATCCTAGCACCGAATGGACGGCACCTCCGCATTCAACACACGTACGGAGCGGATGACGTCTCCTCCTTCTTGATCCAGCAAGGGGGGAGGAGAGGTTGATGAAGATCCAGCAGCACGACGGCGTGGTGGTGGATGCAGGGCGTCACAGCAGCAGGGCTTCGCTGTGTACTACGAGAGGAAGAGGTGTAGCAGGGAGAGAGGGAGGCGCCAGGGGCAAGGGTGCGGCTGCCCCTCCCTCCTCCCTTTATATAGGCCCCCTGGGGGGGGCGCCGGCCCCTGGAGATCCCATCTCCAGAGGGGGCGGCGGCCAAGGGGGGTGGAGTGCCCCCCAAGGCAAGTGGGCGCCCCCCACCCTAGGGTTCCAACCCTAGGCGCAGGGGGTGGGCCTTGGGGGGCGCACCAGCCCACTAAGGGCTGGCCCCCTTCCCACTTCAGCCCATGGGACCCTCCGGGATGGGAGGCCGCACCCGGTGGACCCCCGGGACACATCTGGTGGTCCCGGTACAATATCGGTGACCCCCAGATCACTCCCGATGGCCGAAACTGTACTTCCTATATATAATTCTTCACCTCCGGACCAATCCGGAACTCCTCGTGATGTCGGGTATCTCATCCGGGACTCCAAACTTGTCATAGAGGTTTTTAACAAATCTTCCTGTTTATTGGAGGGGCAACAACAGAACAAGCAAGACAATTTTTGTCAATTCATGTTTTCCCTTTATATCCATGAGCTAGCTTATGTAGCCTGGTGAGGAAGTCCTGGACTAAGGGGTCCTCGGGCTGCCGGTCTATCTCTTATGGGCTGGATAGGTGGGCCGCTCTATAACTATCGGAAAGGCCGAACTACAAGGTGACCCCGTGTATAAGAAGGAAACCTCTGAAGCCTTGATGTGTCCTCCAAGTCAATATGGAAGAATCAACATGTTTATTCCCTGATGGTAACCGACTATGTGTAACCCTAGGTACCCCTGGTGTCTATATAAACCAGAGGGTTTAGTACGTAGAGGCTAGAAGAAGAACCATCATCCTACTCACGTACGGTTTAGTTCATCTGATATCGTGGTAGATCGACTCTGTAATCATCATACACTCATCAATACAATCAAGCATGATGTAGGGTTTTACCTCTTCGAGAGGGCCTGAACCTGGGTAAATACTGTCCATGTGTTTCCTGTTCCCATTGATCCGAGATCCACAGCTCGGGACCCCCTACCCGAGATCCGACGGTCTTGACACCGACATTGGTGCTTTCATTGAGAGTTCCATTGTGTGATCGCCCAAGGATGAATGGCTCGCCTAGTCATCGGAGATGACATCCGCACTGGGGACATCTTTGTTTTGGGCCAGCTCTTCATGTTCGCCGGCATCGGTTTGCACGCCAACTTAGCCGGATAACTTAGCCGCTTTCATTGAGAGTTCCATTGTGTGATCGCCCAAGGATCGATGGCTCGCCTAGTCATCGGAGATGACATCCGCACTGGGGACATCTTTTTTCTGGGCCAGCTCTTCGTGTTCGGCGGCATCATTTTGCACGCCAACTTAGCCGGAGAACTTAGCCGGGAGTACGTCACTGATGCTCGGGGCGATATGATCTTCACCAGGTTCTCAGCCTTGCCCGAGAAGCCCGAAAACCCTGAAGCTTTGACTTTGGACTTTCTTTCCGACCCTATCTCTGGGTCATCCCTTATCTCGGATCCACCTCAAGCCCGGATACGGCTTCGGCGCCTGAAGACCAGGGGTCAAGCCTGGCCGGACGCGCCCCGCACACTACCACACCGGAGATTGACTCAAAAGAAATCCTGGACACTACTCCGGCTAGTCTCTCCCTATTAAACGAGATGCTAGACCAGATCCAGAAAGTAATCATCACAGGCGCCCCTCCCTCGATCTACGATCGGATCAAGCACGATGCAGGTTGTGGGTAATTTTTTGTCCCACCCACCACCCACTTGGTAGCCATCGTCGAAGATTGAACTGACATGCTGGACTACGCTTTCGAAGAGTCCAACGACATCGATGAAGATGTCGACGCCATGGTTTATACTGCTACAGCCCCTCCCATCACTGGACGATGGACAAATACCTCCACCTACGACATCTACATGGTAGACACCCTTAACAATAAGGGTGATGGCACCGCTGGGAAGAATGGCGACGGCACCCCCGTAAAGGATGGCAATAAGCCTGGCGAGGAGCCGCCCAAATGAATATGTCAGCACAGACGATCCAAGGGGCACAAGGGCAGTGAAAGCAACATGAGCACTGGAGAAAACGATACCCCGAACAATATGGAAGACCTCGACGACCTCGTCGCCCCCGAACAATAGCTCGATGACTCGGAGGGCAGGAGGATTAGTATAATCCCGAGGACCTCAATTACTCCAAGGACAACACCTTCCTTCCTCTCTCAGAAAAGGAGGTTAGCCCCGGAGCCGAGGATTTCATCGCCCCCAAGGACACGTTGGACCAAGAACGGTTCAAGCGGAAACTTATAGCCATTGCCCGAAGCCTAAAGAAGAAGCAGAAGCAGCTAAAAGCCGGACAAGATACCCTCAATGACTGTTGGACGAGAGTCCTACCAGCTGAAGAGTGGTATGGCAACGAGCGGCAGGATCAAAATAAAAGCTACCCACGCCAATGTTTGCTACCACAATTCGACGACGAGGCCCTAGAGCCCGCACCCCTCGAGGACGGGACATGCATGACGGCTGGAGAGGCCGAAAATCCACCCGCACTCCCACGACAAAGAGGCAAGGAACCAATGCAGCCTAAAGATCTGTATGACCTATGCCATGACCTGACCACTAGAGCAGGTCAGACAAGATCCATTTGTGGATCTAGAGGGTGCACTCCCGCTGGACGGGACACATACCAAGCTTGGCCCAACCAAAACGATAGAACTCAAGAGCAGCACTGGGCCCGGATGGCACCCGATCTCTGGTGCGACATAGCCCGTGTTAGGGGCACCGCTCACCCAATGTGCTTTACAAATGAGGTGATGCATCATCAGTTCCCCGAAGGGTTTAAACCCGTAAATATCAAGCAATATGTCGGGACAACAAACCCGGCTGTGTGGATTGAAGACTTCCTTCTCCACATCCATATGGCCCCAGGAGATGATCTCCACATAATAAAATACTTGCCATTAAAGCTTAAAGGACTAGCTCGGCACTGGTTAAATAGCCTACTCGAAAACTCCATCGGGAGCTGGGAGGAGCTCGAGGAAGCTTTCCAATCTAACTTTCAAGGCACCTATGTCCGGCCTCCAGACGCCGATGACTTGAGCCACGTTGTTCAATAGCCTGGTGAGTGAGCCCAACAATTTCGGAATCGGTTCTTGACTAAGAATAACCAAATCATAGACTGTCCGGATGCTGAGGCAATAGCCTCTTTCAGACATAGCATCCGGGACGAATGGCTAGCTCGTCAGCTCGGCCAAGACAAGCCAAAAACAATGTCGGCCCTTACCTCTCTCATGACCAGCTTTTGTATGGGTGAATATAGTTGGTTAGCTCATAGAAGCAACAATCCTAAATACCCCGGCACCTCAGAGGTCCAGGACGAAAACGGGAAACCATAGTGCAACAAGAACAAACGTCGGCACAATGGCGGTGAAGCCGAAGACACGACAGTAAATGCCGGATTCAACAAATCAGGACCGTGAAAGAAGCCCTCTAAAGGGAACCAAGATGGTCCTACCGCGTTACACAAAATCCTGGATAGACCCTGCCAGATCCACGTAACCCCAAACAAGCCCGCCAACCACACCAACCATAACTGTTGGGTGATCAAACATGTCGTCAAACTCACAACCAAGGAACAGGGCAAGGGCCCCTACAGCAAGGATGATGAAGAGCCTTGTGGTCCGAATAATGGAGGCCAGAAGCAATTCCCTCCTGAGGTAAAAACCGTGAACATGATCTACATCACACATATACCCAAGAAGGAGAGGAAGCACGCGCTTTGGGTCGTCTACGTCGTAGTGCCGGTAGCCCTGAAATTCAACCCATAGTCGTCATACCTGACCACCTTTGACCGCAGGGACCATACGACCAGTATCCTGCATGGAGGATCAGCGGCCTTGACTCTTGGCCGGCTATGTCCCTCTTGTGTGCCCTGGGCTTCTGTGCATCGATGAGGTATTAGGAGTCATTGCCCAGGGCCTTGCTGACGATGAAGGGCCCCTCCCAAGGAGCCGAGAGCTTGTGTTGGCCGGCTGTTTGCTGGATCAGTTGGAGCACAAGGTCTCCCTCACGGAAGGCATGCGGCTTGATCTTCTTGTTGTGGTAGCGGTGCAGGCTCTGCTGATAAATGGTGGACCGGCTAAGTGCTAGCAGCCGGGCCTCTTCGAGCAGATCGACGCCGTCTTCACGTGCCTCCTTTGCCTCTGCCTCTGTGTCCAGGGTGACGTGAGGCGAGTCGAACTCAATATCCGTTGGGATGATGGCCTCAGCCCCGTACACGAGAAAGAAAGATGTGAAGCTAGTTGATCTGTTTGGCGTAGTCCGGAGACTCCAAAGGACGGTCGGCAGCTCCTCGATCTACCAGCCAACCGAGCGCTCCAGTGGCTCGACTAGCCAAGGCTTGATGCGGAATAGGATGAGGCCGTTTGCTCACTCCACCTGGTTGTTTGACTGCGGGTGAGCAACTGATGCGAGGTCCAGTCGGATGCCTTGCGTCGTGCAGAAACGGGCCAAGGCGCCTTTGGCAAAGTTTGTGCTGTTGTCGATGATGATGTTGTGCGGGATGCCGTATCGAACGGTGATGTCCGCGATGAATGTGACAGTTGTGAGGCCGTTCAGCTTCTTTATTGGTCTCGCCTATCCACTTCATGAACGTGTCCATGGCAACCAGCAGATGGGTCATGCCACCGCGTGCTGTCTTGAATGGGCCCACCATATCCAACCCCCATACGACAAACGACCAAGTGATGGGAATGGTCTTGAGTGCTGAGGTCGGCAGGTGCTGCTTGGTGCTGAAACGCTGGCACCCATTGCACTTTCGGACCAACTCCTTGGCGTCATCCAGAGCAGTCAGCCAGAAGAAACTGTGATTTGAGAACACTTGATGTATGCCTTGCATGTGCTTATCTGTGGTGACAATGGGATATCACGTGATATACTTGATGTATGTTTTGGTGATCAACTTGCGGGTTTCGTGACCTCGTCAACTTATGCATATGGGTTGGCACACGTTTTCGTCTTGAATCTCCGGTAGAAACTTTGGGGCACTCTTTGAAGTACTTTGTGTTGGTTTGAATAGATGAATCTGAGATTGTGTGATGCATATCGTATAATCATACCCATGGATACTTGACGTGACATTGGAGTATCTAGGTGACATTAGGGTTTTGGTTGATGTGTGTCTTAAGGTGTTATTCTAGTACGAACTCTTCAATAGATCGATCAGAAAGAATAACTTTGAGGTGGTTTCATACCCTACCATAATCTCTTCGTTTGTTCTCCTCTATTAGTGACTTTGGAGTGACTCTTTGTTGCATGTTGCGGGATTGTTATATGATCTAATTATGTTATTATTGTTGAGAGAACTTGCACTAGTGAAAGTATGAACCCTAGGCCTTGTTTCAACGCATTGCAATACCATTTGTGCTCACTATTATCATCAGTTACCTTGCTGTTTTTATATTTTCATATTACAAAAACCTATATCTACCATCCATATTGCACGTGTATCACCATCTCTTCGCCGAACTAGTGCACCTATACAATTTACCATTGTATTGGGTGTGTTGGGGACACAAGAGACTCTTTGTTATTTGGTTGTAGGGTTGTTTGAGAGAGACCACCTTCATCCTATGCCTCCCACGGATTGATAAACCTTAGGTCATCCACCTGATGGAAATTTGCTACTGTCCTACAAACCTCTGCACTTGGAGGCCCAACAAGGTCTACAAGAAGAAGGTTGTGTAGTAGACATCAAGCAGTTTATGGCACCGTTGCCGGGGAGGTGAGTTCTTCAAGATATATCTTTAGATCTTGCAATCGAATCTTTTAGTTTCTTATTTTATCACTAGTTTAGTTTATAAAAGAAAACTACAAAAAATGGAATTGAGGGTGCCTCATATGCTTCATCTTTTTAATATCTTTCATGAAAATAAGAATTCCGATAATTGTGCTCAATTGCTAGAGGAAGAATGCATTAGGATGTTTGGCAAAAGTAGAAAGGTATCCCTCCCAAATGATGTTGCTCCTATTACTCATTGCGACGATGATAATTGCTATACTATTGGTGCTATCCATACTATTAATGATGAGAGTGATTATGCTTATGATATGAAAAGCCCCAAGCTTGGGATGCTATGTTTGATGAGAATGACATGTTTGAGAATTTATTTGCTGCAATTAATGTTTGTCCCAAGCTTGGGGATGCCATATTTACTGAATAGGATATCTTTAGTCCCCCAAGTTTTGATATGCAAATTTATTATGATGATAACATGCCTCCTACTTATGATGATTATATTGATGAAAGTGGGTTTGGAAGAGTGTCAACTTTAGGAAGTAATGAACCCACTATTTTGGAGGGTGTTGAATCTTATTGTGATAATTATAAAAGTGGATTTCGAGAGGTCATGACTTTATTTAGTAATGATTCCACTATCTTGGAAGAGGTTTCAATCGATTATAATGAGAACAAAGTTGCTACTTATGATAATTATTGTGATGATACTTATGCTAACAAAAGTAGTAATGATTATATTTATAAAACTTGTCATTATTATGATTACCCTTTTTCTGAACTTTATTCTTTCAATGTGGAAACAATTTATAGTATTCGAGTTTCTTATGATACTCTCACTATTCCGAATGAGAAGAAAATTGCTTATGTGGAGAGTAATAAAATTTCTATACTTGTAGATCATGAAAAGAATGCTTTATGTGATGGTTATATTTTTGAATTCATTCATGATGCTACTGAAAATTATTATGAGGGAGGAATATATGCTCGTAGGAATTGCAATAATATCAAGTTTCCTCTCTATGTGCTTAAAGTTTTAAAGTTATGCTTGTTTTGCCTTCCTATGCTAGTTGATTATTGTTCCCACAAATTGTTTGCTCACAAAATCCCTATGCATAGGAAGTGGGTTAGACTTAAATGTTCTAGTCATATTCTTCATGATGCTCTCTTTATGTTTAAATTCTTATCTTTTAAGTGAGCATCATTGAAATCATCATGCCTAGCTAGGGGCGTTAAACAATAGCGCTTGTTGGGAGGAAACCCAATTTTATTTTTGTTCTTTGATTTTTGCTCCTGTTTAGTAATAAATAATTCGTATAGCCTATGTTTAGATGTGGTTTTATGTTTTATTTAGTGTTCGTTCCAAGTAGAACCTTTGGGAAGACTTGGGTGAAGTCTTTAAGATCTTGCAGTAAAAAACAGACACTTTAGCGCTCACGAGATTAGCTTCCATTGTTTACTGGAGAGTGCTTTTAGGTTGATTATTTTTGCAGATGATTAATAGACAAATTCCTCAGGTCCATAAATTTATTTCAGAATTTTAGAGTTACACAAGTATTCGAATGATATAGATTACTACAGACTGTTCTGTTTTTGACAGATTCTGTTTTCTATGTGTTGTTTGCTTATTTTGATGAATCTATGAGTAGTATCGGAGGGTATGAACCATAGAGAAGTTGGAATACAGTAGATATTACACCAATATGAATTTATAATGAGTTCACAACTGTACCTAAGTGGTGATTTATTTTCTTATACTAATGGAGCTTACGAGTTTTCTGTTGAGTTTTGTGTTGTGAAGTTTTCAAGTTTTGGGTAAAGATTCGATGGACTATGGAATAAGGAGTGGAAAGAGCCTAAGCTTGGGGATTCCCAAGGAACCCCAAGGTAATATTCAAGGAAAACCAAGAGCCTAAGCTTGGGGATGCCTCGGAAGGCATCCCCTCTTTCGTCTTCGTTCATTGGTGACTTTACTTGGAGCTATATTTTTATTCACTACATGATATGTGTTTTGCTTGGAGCGTCATTTTCTTTTCTTTTTTTGATTGCTTTTTGAATAATATCTCAAGATATGAAATTCTTAAATGTTAGAGAGTCTTCACATAGTTACATAGTTATTCAACTACTCATTGATCTACACTTATATCTTTTGGAGTAGTTTGTCATTTGCTCTAGTGCTTCACTTATATCTTTTTAGAGCACGGCGGTGGTTTCATTTTGAAGAAATAGATGAACTCTCATGCTTCACTTATATCATTTTGAGAGTCTTAAACAGCATGGTAACTTGCTTTGGTTATGAATTTAGTCCTAATATGATGGGCATTCAAGAGGGATATAATAAAAACTTTCATATAAAGTGCATTGAATACTATGAGAAGTTTGATGCTTGATGATCGTTTTGAGATATGAGGATGGTGATATTGGAGTCATGCTAGTTGAGTAGTTGTGAATTTGAGAAATACTTGTGTTGAATTTTTCAAGTCCCGTAGCATGCATGTATGGTAAACGTTGTGTAACAAATTTGAAACATGATGTGTTCTTTGATTGTCATCCTTATGAGTGGCGGTCGGGGACGAGCGATGGTCTTTTCCTACCAATATATCCCCCTAGGAGCATGCGCGTAGTGCTTGGTTTTTGACGACTTGTAGATTTTTGCAATAAGTATGTGAGTTCTTTATGACTAATGTTGAGTCCATGGATTATACGCACTCTCAACCTTCCATCATTGCTAGCCTCTTCGGTACCGTGCATTGCCCTTTCTCACCTTGAGAGTTGGTGCAAACTTCGCCCGTGCATCCAAACCACGTGATATGATACGCTCTATCACACATAAACCTCCTTATATCTTCCCCAAAACAGCCACCATACCTACCTATTATGGCATTTCCATAGCCATTCCGAGGCAACTTTCCACCGTTCCGTTTATTATGACACGCTTCATCATATTGCCTTGCATGATCATGTAGTTGACATCGTATTTGTGGCAAAGCCACCATGCATATTATTTCATACATGTCACTCTTGATTCATTTCCCATCCCAATACACCGCCGGAGGCATTCATATAGAGTCATATTTTGTTCTAGTATCGAGTTGTAAACAAATAGAAGTGTGATGATCATCATTAATAGAGCATTGTTCGAAATAAAAAAACAGGAGAAAGGCCAAATAAAAGAAAAGAGAAGGCCCAAAAAAAGAAAACAAGGGACAATGCTACTATCCTTTTTCCACACTTGTGCTTCAAAGTAGCACCATGATCTTTATGATAGAGAGTCTCTTGTTTTGTCACTTTCATATACTAGTGGGAATGTTTCATTATATAACTTGGCTTGTATATTTCAACAATGGGATTCCTCAAATGCCCTAGGTCTTCGTGAGCAAGCAAGTTGGCTGCACACCCACTTAGTTTCTTTTGTTGAACTTTCATACATTTATAGCTCTAGTGCATCCGTTGCATGGAAATCCCCACTCCTTGCATTGACATCAATTGATGGGCATCTCCCTAGCCTGTTGATTAGCCGCGTCAATGTGAGACTTTCTCGCATTTTTGTCTTCACCACACAACCCCCATCATTATATTCTATTCCACCCATAGTGCTATGTCCATGGCTCACGCTCATGTATTGCGTGAAAGTTGAAAAAAGTTTGAGATTACTAAAGTATGAAACAATTTCTTGGCTTGTCATCGGGGTTGTGCATGATGAGAGCATTTTGGGTGACGAAGATGGAGCATGGCCAAACTATATGATTTTGTAGGGATGAGCTTTCTTTGGCTATGTTATTTGAGAAGACATAATTGTTGGGTTAGTATGCTTGAAGTATTACTATTTTTATGTCAATATTAAACTTTTGTCTTGAATCTTATGGATCTGAATATTCTTGCCACAATAAAGAATATTACATTGATAAATATGTTAGGTAGCATTCCACATCAAAAATTCTGTTTTTATCATTTACCTACTCGAGGACGAGCAGGAATTAAGCTTGGGGATGCTTGATACGTCTCCAACGTATCTATAATTTTTTATTGTTCCATGCTATTATATTATCCATCTAGGATGTTTTATATGCATTTATATGCTATTTTATATGATTTTTGGGACTAGCCTATTAACCTAGAGCCCAGTGCCAGTTTCTGTTTTTTCCTTGTTTTTGAGTATCGCATAAAAGGAAAACCAAACGGAGTCCAATTGTCCTGAAACTTCATGGAACTTATTTTTGGACCAGAAGAAGGCCATGGAGTAAAAGAGTTGGGCCAGAAGAGTCCCGGGCTGCCCACGAGGGTGGGGGGCGCGCCCACCCCCTAGGCGCGCCTCCCTACCTTGTGGACAGCCCGGAGACCCCCCTGACTTGTTCTCGGCGCCAAAACCTCTTATATATACTGAAACCTCCAGAACATAACCTAGATCGGGAGTTCCGCCGCCGCAAGCCTCTGTAGTCACCGAAAACCAATCTAGTCCCGTTCGGGCACTGTGCTGGAGGGGGGAACCTTCACCGGTGGCCATCTTCATCATCCTGACGCTCTCCATGACGAGGAGGGAGTAGTTCACCCTCGGGGCTGAGGGTATGTACCAGTAGCTATGTGTTTGATCTCTCTCTCTCTCGTGTTCTTGAGGTGGTACGATCTTGATGTATCACGAGCTTTGCTATTGTAGTTGGATCTTATGATGTTTCTCCCACCCTACTCTCTTGTAATGGATTGAGTTTTCCCTTTGAAGTTATCTTATCGGATTGAGTCTTTAAGGATTTGAAAACACTTGATGTATGTCTTGCATGTGCTTATCTGTGGTGACAATGGGATATCACGTGATCTACTTGATGTATGTTTTGGTGATCAACTTGCGGGTTCCGTGACCTCGTGAACTTATGCATATGGGTTGGCACACGTTTTCGTCTTGACTCTCCGGTAGAAACTTTGGGGCACTCTTTGAAGTACTTTGTGTTGGTTTGAATAGATGAATCTGAGATTGTGTGATGCATATCGTATAATCATACCCATGGATACTTGAGGTGACATTGGAGTATCTAGGTGACATTAGGGTTTTGGTTGATGTGTGTCTTAGGGTGTTATTCTAGTACAAACTCTTGAATAGATCGATCAGAAAGAATAACTTTGAGGTGGTTTCGTACCCTACCATAATCTCTTCGTTTGTTCTCCTCTATTAGTGACTTTGGAGTGACTCTTTGTTGCATGTTGAGGGATTGTTATATGATCTAATTATGTTATTATTGTTGAGAGAACTTGCACTAGTGAAAGTATGAACCCTAGGCCTTGTTTCAATGCATTGCAATATCGTTTGTGCTCATTTTTATCATTAGTTACCTTGTTGTTTTTATATTTTCAGATTACAAAAACCTATATCTACCATCCATAATGCACTTGTATCACCATCTCTTCGCTGAACTAGTGCACCTATACAATTTACCATTGTATTGGGTGTGTTGGGGACACAAGAGACACTTTGCTATTTGGTAGCAGGGTTGTTTGAGAGAGACCATCTTCATCCTACGCCTCCCACGGATTGATAAACCTTAGGTCATCCACTTGAGGGAAATTTTCTACTGTCCTACAAACCTCTGGACTTGCAGGCCCAATAATGTCTACAAGAAGAAGGTTGTGTAGTAGACATCACGTTTCACATGTCGGGCCAAGACCTCGTCGCCTAGTAACTCGCGGCTCACCAGGAAGTTGAGGATGGGCTGCGCCCAAGACGGGGCTTCCACCACTGTCATGACAGCAACCGGCGTTAGGGTGGCCGGGTTGGGAGGCGGCAGGTTGGAGACGACCGCTCCTTGTTGTATTGTGGAAGTCCCCGGGCCGGCTACAGCAGTCCTCAGGCCAGGTTCTCGAGTCCTGCTACCTCTTGAGCATGCGTTGGTTTTCACTTGAAGAGGAAAGGGTGATGCAGCAAAGTAGTGTAAGTATTTCCCTCAGTTTTCGGAACCAAGGTATCAATCCAGTAGGAGACAATGCACAAGTCACCTAGTACTTGCACAAACAATCAAGAACCTTGCAACCAATGCAATAAAGGGGTTGTCAATCCCTTCATGGTCACTCGCAAAAGTGAGATCTAATAAAGATAGTAAAGTAAATATTTTTGGTATTTTTGTTGTATAGATTGGAAAGTAAAGATTGCAAAATAGTAAACGAGATGCGATATAAATAAAAGAGATGCAATATAATAAGAAAGAGACCCGGGGGCCATAGGTTTCACTAGTGGCTTCTCTCAAGATAGCATGCATTATGGTGGGTGAACAAATTACTGCCGAGCAATTGATAGAAAAGCGCATAGTTATGAAGATATCTAAGGCAATGATCATGAATATAGGCATCACGTCCGTGTCAAGTAGACCGAAACGATTCTGCATGTACTACTATTACTCCACACATCGACCGCTATCCAGCATGCATCTAGAGTATTAAGTTCATAAGAACGGAGTAACACATTAAGCAAGATGACATGATGTAGAGGGATAAACTCAAGCAATATGATATAAACCCCATCTTTTTATCCTCGATGGCAACAATACAATATGTGCCTTGCTGCCCCTACTGTCACTGGGAAAGGACACCGCAAGATTGAACCCAAAGCTAAGCACTTCTCCCATTGCAAGAAATATCAATCTAGTAGGCCAAACTAAACCGATAATTCGAATAGACTTGCAAAGATATCAAACCATGCATATAAGAATTCAGAGGAGAACCAAATAATATTCATAGATAATCTCGCTCATAAATCTACAATTCATCGGATCTCGGCAAACACACCGCAAAAGATTATTACATCAAATAGATCTCCAAGAACATCGAGGAGAACTTTTTATTGAGAATCAAAGAGAGAGAAGAAGCCATCTAGATAATAACGATGGACCCGAAGGTCTGTGGTAAAATACTCACGCTTCATCGGAGAGGCAACGGTGTTGATGTAGAAGCCCTCCATGATCGATTCCCCCACCGGCAGATCACCGGAAAAGGCCCCGAGATGGTATCTCATGGGTACAGAAGGTTGCGGTGGTGGAAAAGTGGTTTCGTGGCTCTCTGCGATCGATCTAGGGTATAAGAGTATATATAGGCGAAAGAAGTATGTCGGTGGAGCTACGAGGGGCCCACGATGGTGGGGGCGCTCCTACCCCTCTGGGCGCGCCCTCCTGCCTCATGGCCGCCTCGTGGAGTTCCATACTTTGACTCCAAGTCTTCTGGATTGCTTTCGGTCCAAGAAAGCTCATCGCGAAGGTTTTATTCCGTTTGGACTCCGTTTGGTATTCCTTTTCTGCGAAACTCTAAAATAGGCAAAAAAAATAGACACTGGCACTAGGCCTCCGGTTAATAGGTTAGTCCCAAAAATAATATAAAAGAGCATATTAAAGCCCATTAAAAGATAATATAATAGCATGGAACAATAAAAAATTATAAATACGTTGGAGACGTATCAAGTCCCCGGGCCGGGTTTGGGTGCTGCAGCCCCCGTGCCACCTACTGAAGTCCCCGGGCCGGATGCTGAAGTCCCGAGCCAGATTCGGCTGCTCTGGGGTCAGCCGACATGAAGATGGATTATGATTCTGGTGAAGGTTGGATAGACGGCTTGCATAAGCACTCGAGGGAGACGCCGACTGGAATGGCCTGCCAGATAGAGCCAATCCATGCCAAGGCGTTGGCTGCTTCATTGTCGGCCTGTGGCACATGGATGAACTCGTACCCATCAAAGTGTCCGCTGATCTGTTGGACGAGGAAGCGGTTGCTGGCCATGTTGGAGTCCTTGGCGTCCTAGTCACCAAAGGACTGCTGGACCACAAGGTCTGAGTCGCCGTAGCACAAAATGCAGTGTATGCCAATCTCCTTGGCTAGCCGGAGCCCGTGGACGATGCCTCATACTTGGCCACGTTGTTGGAGGCGGAAAAGTGAATTTGTAGCGTGTACTTCATCTTGTCGCCTTCGGGAGAGGTGAGGATGATGTCGGCTCCTAAAACGATGCACATCTTCGAGCCATCGAAGTGCATCCGCTAATGCGTGGAATCCGGTGCTAGCGGCAGGTACTGGGTCTCGGCCCAGTCGACAAGGAAGTTGGCCAGTGCTTGGGACTTGATGGCAGTGCGGGGCTGGTAGAGGATGGTGTGGGGAGCTAGCTCGATGGCCCATTTGGCCACCCGGCCCGAGGCATCTCGGTTTCCCATGGTCTCAGCAAGGGGGGTAGTACAGACAACCGTGATGGTGTGCTCCTGGAAGTACTGCTTCAGCTTCTTGGCGGCAAAGTACATGCCATAGCACATCTTCTGGTAGTGGGGGTAGTTCTGCTTGGAGGCGGACAACACCTCACTCGGGTAATAGACCGGCCTCTGGACCGGCTGTGCCCTGCCGGCTTCTGGGCGCTCAACAACGATCACCATGCTGATGACCCGGTTGGTGGCAATGATGTAGAGTAGCATGGGCTCTTTCACAGCCTGAGCAGCCAGAACAAGCAGCATGGACAACATCCGCTTGAGCTAGAGGAATGCCTCATCTGCCTGGTCAGTCCACTCAAGCATGCGTTGTTTTCTTCATCAGCTGGTACAGTGGGAGGGCCTTATTGCCCAGTCGGCTAACGAACGGGCTGAGAGAGGCTAGGCACCTGGTGAACTTCTGGACGTCCCGTAGCCGGGTCGGTTTCTTCATCCGCTCAATGGCCTTGATCTTCATGGGGTTGCACTCAATCCCACGCTCAGAAACAAGGAAGCCAAGGAGCTGGTCGGTTGGTACTCCGAAGACACACTTCTCCGGGTTAAGCTTGATCTTAAAGCGGCGTAGGTTGGCGAAGGTCTCCTTGAGATCCTTCCAAAGGGTGATGCGCTTCTCCGTCTTCACCACTATGTCATCCACATAGAAATGGGTGTTTCTGCCGAGTTGCTTCAGGAGGCACTTCTGCATACAACACTGAAAGGTGGCGCCGGTGTTCCTCAAGCCGACCGTCATGGTGATGTAGCAGAAAGCGCCAAAAGGGGTGATGAAGGCGATCTTCAGTCGATCGGCCGGGTCCAGCTTTATCTGGTGATAGCTGGAGTACGCGTCCAGAAAGGACAGCAGCTCGCAGCCAGCCATGGAGTCGATCACCTGATCGATCCGGGGAAAGGAAAAGGGATCCTTGGGGCAGGCTTTGTTGAGGCTCGTGTAGTCGATACACATTAGCCACATGTTGTTTTTCTTCAAAACGAGGACATGGTTGGCAAGCCAGTCCGGGTAGAACACTTCCATGATGAAGCCGGCTGCCAGAAGTCAGGTGATTTCTTCACCAACGATCCTTCTCTTCTCTTCTGATAGGCGGCGAAGGGGTTGTTTGACCGGCTTGGCATCCGATCACACATGAAGGTTGTGCTCGGTGTACTCCCTCAGAACACCTGACGTGTCCTTGGGGGACCATGCGAAGATATCCCGATTCTCACGGAGGAAGTTGACAAGCTCTCTTTCCTATTTGTTGTCCAAGTCGACCACCTCAAACTAAATGGGCTCGCGGTGGAAGTGGGTCTTGTCGCCAAATAGGACATCGATCTTGATCTTGCCGATTGGAGAGTAGGAAAGTCCAGGGACGATGCCATGGAACACGGTCCGGTTGGGCTGGAGTTGCTTCTCCTTGATGCCCAGCTTTTCCATGGTGTCACGGTAGAGGATGTTGATGCTGCTACCGCCGTCTATCAGGACTCGGGAGAAGCGGCACGCCTGCCTCTTGGTTGAGAAGGTGGAGTCTAGCACCATGGCATAAGCACCCGGCGAGGGCATCATAGTCGGATGGTCATCACGGCTCCAGGTGATGGGCCTCTCAAACTAGTGCATGAATTTGGGGACCTTTGGAATAACAACATTCACCTAGTAGTGCTGCTGACACCGACTGTGCTTGTCGTTGGCTTCACTGGTGAAGATGACTAACTGGTGTTCTTGTTGGGGAATTCATCTTGGAGCATGCCGACAGGGCAGGCCGGCTGGAGGAGGCGGCAGGCCTTCACCCTTAGTGATTCAGGTGAGCCAGCTGCACTACTGGGTGGTGTGGTTGGATGGCTTCGCACCGCTTTGGAACTTGCATGGGGCATCGAGGACTTGCTCGAAGGAGAAGACATGCAACCAGGCACCCTTGTCGCTCCGCTGACGCTTGGGGCCGGGTTGCCCACTCGGCTACTGATCCTCGACGGTGGCCACCTGCCGGCTATTGGAAGCCAGCTGCTGGGCCTTGCGCTTGTTGTCATTCGGCTATTGGCGCCGGTTAGAGTCACTAGTCGGCGCTTGAGAAGCCGGCGGGATCACCTTCCTGGATACGTCAACCCGGATCTCCGACTTCATGGAGCAGTCGGCCGAGGCATACTTGTCCGCCACAACCAGGAGCTTGTCCAAGGTAGCCGGCTCGTCGCACAGGAGCTTGTTCTTGAGCATGGTACCCTCTCTACAACTAGCAGTGAAGTACTCGATGGCCTACACCTCGTGCACCCCTTCGCAGGAGTTGCGCAACTTGGCCCAGCGCGTCAGGTAGTCGTGAGTGGACTCAGTCGGACCCTAAACGCAGATGGAGAGCTGGCAAGGCTTGGGGGGCGCTTGTAGGTGTTGTTGAAGTTGCGGACAAAGACATCACTGAAGTCCAACCAGCTGTTGATGCTGTTGGGTTTGACGTTGTTCAGCCATGTCCGGGTCGTGCCCTGCAACATGAGCGGAACATACTTCACGACAACATGCTTGTTGCCGTTCGCTGTGCTGACTATGGTGTCATAGTCGGTCAGCCAATCCTCCGCCTTCATGGCGCCGGTGTACTTCGGAGTATGCGAGGGAGCGACAACCCTCCGGAGAAGGGCTCGTCGCGGATGCGGGGGCCGAAGCAGGCCGGGCCAACTGTATCCTCCTCCTCTATCGCCAGGGACCGAGCCAGCCGCTCGATCTGGTGACGAGCGTCATTCTCACCGACTGCTTCACGGGGGCCTGGCCGACCCCTTAGAGTCGGGTGGTCAACCAGCGCCGGAGAATGGCTCCCGCGTCATCAGGATGAATGTCCGCCTCCCCCTCGCCGTGTCGGAGAGGCTGAGTTTCTCGAATAGGTCGACGAGGTAGCTCGCGGGGCAGATGGCTCCCGCATCAGGCGGTGCGCTGGTGCATGCGCAAGCGGACACATCAGGCTGGCTGATCAGGCCAGATGCAATGCGCTCGCCAGAGGGAAGGATGGTTGTCGTCCGCAACACAACTTCAGCCGACGCTGCGGATGGCCCCATGGTGGGCGCCAACTGTCATGGTAATCTCACGTCAGATGCCAGGGGTGGCTTATCATGGGTGGAGCCATGAGGATGTAGTCGAGTTCCAGAGGCGAGAGTGAGCACGAGCTCGGTAGCACACGAGACGTACCCAGGTTTGGGGCTCTCCGGAGAGATAACACCCCTAGTCCCGCTAGGCTGACTATGATCAACTGTATACAAGGTTGCTCCTGGAGCTGTTTTGCTAGAGGAGGAGGAAGGGTAGAGCTACCTCTCTTCTCCTAGCTATGGTGAGTGTGTGTGTGGAATGAGGGCTAAAACCTTTGCATTGGTGAGCCCTGGAGGGTCTTATAGGCCGACCCTCCAGGGGTACAATGGTAATACGTCCGGGTGTAGGACCCGGATGTCAGTGGCTAGGGTCGCTGGGTTCTCCGTCGTCTGCTGGGGCCCACCTCTGGAGGGCCCCACCGGCTGCCGAGAATCCGGCCGACTGGTAGGGCCCGCCACCTGCGGGCCATGCTGATTGCCTTTTGCTGTAGCTCTGTACTTGCCGGCGAGGGCCGCGTTATGAGTTGCATGGCTGCAGTCCCGCGTCAGGCGGGTCGGTGGCCGCTTGGTCAGCGTTCACTGTAGCCACGCCCCTCCGAGATTCGGGGTGGGAGGGGGGGGGGTAGGAGGCACTGTTTCTATGCCCCGTCTCGTCATAGTAGGTGAGTGCAGACTCCGAGGAGAAGGACGGGCCGGTTGCTAGTGGGTGGCCCGTCCCCGAAGCCGTCTTCTAGGGGTGCGCCCTCTTGTGGAAGCCGACCGCATGGTCCTAGCCGACCCAAGGAGCCGGCCGCGTGACCAGTCGGCATGAGGGGCTTTGGCCAACCCTGATGTCTTGAAATGTCATGGGGTGCGGATGAGGCTTCCCGGGGTCCATCCCCCCGACAAAACCACTGCAAACAAAAAATATTCGGACATTGTTATCGATCAACTAATTATGGGCAGTAAAAAGAGAAGGCTGGAGAGTTTGTAGTTACCATACTATAGCTCACTGTTGTGTTAGATAGAGCATAAACAAATAATTTGCTTGCCATCATTCTTATATTTTTGCTAATAATCCTTATCAGTTTCCTCACTTGATGCTTGTTCATGAGTATCTCATTGCCCCATATGCAAAAAGGGTTGATGTGTTGATCTTTGCCAAGGGCATTTGTACCTACAAGCAAGAAGTCAATATTAGAAGCTAAAAATTGTTCAGGCCTGGATCTATATGCACTACATTATGGAACGACGGGGGGGGGGGGGGGGGGTACAAGCCGAGGGATGAAACTAACCTTGGCGAAAAATGCTAGCCACTCCCGTTGTTGTCGCGCATAAGTAGTGGAAGGGTATGACAAGTAAAACAACCTTAACATCAAACAAATATAGCCAAGGTAAACAACATCATCTCCAAATGATAGCCTTAATATGTTGGTTCAGCATGCTGTTAAAGCGGATATAAAATGGAAGGGAATGTTACCTACAACAACAGCCACCAAATATTGCTATTCAAACTGGTATTGTTGAAAATGAATAGAATGTAGCTCATGCTTAAACATCACACTGGATAAATGTGTAAAATTGAAATAAAGGGCATGTCACTACTAGGAAAAGGGCTATAGATAGGATTGATACCAATGGCGCACCATGGAAGCAGTGCGCCACTACTATATACTAATGGCGCACCGGTTGGTGATGCGCCATTAGTGTGGAAGACACTAATGGCGCACCAGAAACAGGGTGCGCCACTAGTATTTTTTTTTTCCATTTTTCCATACATACTAATGGCGCATCAGGTCGAAGTGCGCCATTACTAGTTCTAACTAGTAATGGCGCACCAAGAAGACAGTGCGCCATTACTGTAATTTTTTTTATTCTTTTTTTATTCTTTTTTTTGCAAAACTACTAATGGCGCACCAAGAAGACAGTGCACCATTACTGCGCCATTAGTATATATATTTATTTATTTTTACTTTTTTGCAAAACTACTAATGACGATGAAGTAGCAGCATACACCACAAGAAGAAGCAGGACCACCCTACCTAAAGGACGTCCGTTCCACAGAAGAACTCTATTTGCGAAAAAGAAGGGCAATAAGATTGTGAACAGATAGCTAGCTAGCTAAGATCGATTGTATTTAAATTGTAGTCTTCATTTCTCGATTGTATTTCATGGGCACTTTTTGTACTATCATGAATATTTTTAAATTTCATGGGCACTTTTTGAATTCATGAAAAATATTGAATATTCATGAGGACACTCGATCTCGATCCCCCTCCATCTCGATCGCTATCCCCCCTCGCCAGATCCCCCTTGCCAAACCCCCCTCGCCGCCGAGCACCCCCCGCACCCTCCCCCGTGTCGGGGGGAATCGGCCTCCTTGAACACCTATGGGGACAGAGCCCCTTCTCGGTTCGGCGGGGAGCGGAGGCTGCGCAAAGAGCAGATCGAGGCGACACACGCACACAACGATTTTACCCAGCTTCGGGCCGCACTGGTGCGTAGAACCCTACTGCTGCTTGTCTGGTTGATTTGGGTTCTTGCTCGAAAGCGCGAGATGCTACAGTACGCTCGGGCTGCTTGCGAGGCTGGACGCGAATGGGTTCCTCCTCCTCCTACGTGCGCATGGGGTCTCCTTTTATACGCCAAGGGATTGCCCACAGGTGGCCGCGTAGGTGAGGGTAAAAATGGAAAAGAGCTATGTGCACAGTGGCTGCACAGTGCTATCGCACCTAACTCTGACGGCGGGGGACAAGGGCATTAAATGCCCGTTTGGGTCACCTGAACAGTGCTGAGGCGGACCGTTAGGGGCGCCCCCGTTTGCCACGAGAGCGGCCTTGTCAGCGTTGCATGCCATCGCATGCCTCTGGCTGCGCGGTGCCCCGCCACGTGCCTCTGGGGAAGCCCCAAAGCGACGCGTGGGCGGGTGAGATGGAGCGCAGTCCTGAGGAGGTGGCTTGTCGCGGCAAATGGCTTGCCGCGGCAAATGGCTTGCCGCGGCTGCTGTCTTGCCGCTCCTGGGTACTCGCCGTTCGCCGGGCCTTGCCGGGGCGCACGGTGCACCGGGGCGAGTTTTCCCTGAGTTGCCCTGGTGGGCCTCCCCGGCGAGCTCCTCCCGCGGGGGTCTCTTGTGCTTCTGCTTGGTCGTCCCGGCAAGCTCCTCTTGCCGGGGCCTTGTCTCTCTGGCCCGGCAAGCGCCTCTTGCCGGGGTCTTGCCTTCGTACTTTGAATGGCCAAAAGAGGGCCATGGAAGGTTTTGGCATTCCCCTGGCCAGCCTTGCCGCGAGGGGGGGGGGGGGCTGCGACTGTCTGTGCACAAGTTCGGGGTACTAAGGTACCCCTACTTTAGTACACCGACAGGAGCCCACGGGCCTGGGCCATACACGGTGCCGAGCGCTGTTGGGCCAGGCCCAAGACAGTGCACGGACGCCCGTGGCCTGGGTCGAACTGCATCTTAACTCCGAGCCCCACGCACCTTCCCCAGATGGCACGCGTCGAACGCGGCGCTGTGGGGGAGAGGCGTGCGGGACGTGGGCGGCGTGCGCGGGGCTGTACCCCGCAGGCATGCGTCACGTCGCAATAAAGGGGACGATTCGTGCCCTCTCCACAAGTGGGGGGATATGTGGAGGCGCGGTTCGACGAAAGAACGGGGCCGAGGCGCGGTTTTTGAGGCGTCCGCTCCCCACGATCATGGGGTAGGGATAGGTCGCCTCACCCGTCGCCTCGGCTCTGCACGCCTGCCACGCAGTCTCCATGCACTCGGGGTCGTGGCTGTGGAGGCAGGAGGCCGGGCCGTCGCGGGCCGAGACAGCGGGTCGGCCCCAGCCGACTGCTCCTCTTCCGCCTTAATTGGCTAGGTGGGGCGGCCAAGCCCCCACTCCGCTCCTTTAAAAAAGCCGATGGGGGGAACGGAAATCCGCGCTCCTTCATCTCTTCTCCTCTTCGGCTTCTGATTCCCCCCCATTTGTCATGGAGGCAGGGAATCCTGGTCCTTCGTCGGTGGCGGCGAGGGTCGCTGCTAGGCAGCGCGCCCCTCCTCCCCTTGCGCCTGCGGCGGCGGAGCCGGCCGTGAGGGGAAGGGGGAGGGGGCGAGGTCGTGGACGGGGTCGCGGACGTGGCCGAGGCGCCCGGGGACGAGGCGGACGGGGTGACGCGCCGGCCTCTCCCCCGCCAGCGGCTCCTCTTCTCACGGCGGTCCACCTCGGGGACGACCCCTGCGAGTTCATCATCAGGCTGCGCCGGGCGCCTCGCCGTCGCCTCCGCCTCCCGGCTCCCTTCGTGAGCGTGTTGGAGCTGGAGCGACCCGAGACGCTGAGACTGCGGATGAGGGGCTGCGGGAGCAGTGGTACGCGAGTCCACGTCGAGTCCCGAGCCCCTGGCGTGATGTATCTTGGCCGAGGGTGGAAGTCGTTCGCCCTCATCCACAGCCTGATGGAGGGGTTCACCCTCCATTTCAAGTTGATGGAGGGCGACCTTCTCTTCGTCAAGGCCTTCGGGGACTTCGGCACCCGGGCTTCGTGCTGCGTGGATAGCTCCTCCGACAGCGAAGGCTCCTCCTCGAGCGAGAGTGATGAGGAGGGGAGCGACAGCGACGACGAGGGTAGTAGTCGCTGGGATGACGGGTCCGACTAGGTGCCGGTCGCAGCCCCGGGTGGCACCGGTGACCCCATCATCCGCGTCGCTGGCTCCATGAACTCCCCGGGGTCGTCTCCTTGGGCGACTGGCATAGGGAGGCTGCGGAAGAGGAAGAGGGCGGGCAGCAAGGCCGCGAAGTCGGAGTACGTGCCGTCTTCGCCAGCTTGCCGGCATCCCGCCGCCTCATCTTCCAGCTTCACCCCAGACGCCGTCATCACCCTTGCTCTCGGCGACGACCACCGGGGTCTTCTCTCCGGCCCGGCAAGCTCCTCTTGCCGGGGCTTTGTCCTCCTGGGCGGCTGGAGTGGCGAGGCTGCGGAAGGGGAAGGGGCTGGCGGCAAGGCCGTCAACTCGGAGTACGAGGGCCATATGCCCTCGACAGCGTGTTGACGTCCCGCTGCCCCATCTTCGAGCTCCGCTTCCGGCGCCGCCGTCACCATCCAGCCTCCGGAGCCCCCGGACGGCCCCCCGGATGTTCTCTTGGTGTCTTCTGCCACTCGTAGCTCGTCTAGGTGCCCCTTTTGCCCTTCTCGTCTCCTTGCCCTACCTCCTGAGGAGAGAGACAAGAAAGGGATTACGGGCACCTTATCTCTTTTTAACTTGTAAGCCTTCGGGCCTTAGCTGCATTTAAATCTTGTAATCCCATCTTTTCATGTTTTTCATTCTCTCTGAACTGTACCTGAGCGGAATGTTTTTAATGAAAAGGGGATGTTTGCCGGATCATTTGTCTCGCGGGTACCACCCGCGGCAAGGAGCGAATCCTTTACATCGTTAAGATAGACACTTCCTCGCCCGGCAACAGGCCCTGCCGTCTTCCCGCGCCCCTCGACCTTTCTCGCGCTCTTGGCGGAGGCAGGGAGAAGGCGGGTTCAGGCCCCTCGTTTCCTTCTTTTTCCGTCGCGGCTACTATCAAAAACGGGCCCCAGGAACGCGCTCTGGGCTTGTCGTTTAAGAGAGCACGACAGCTCTTAGGAGGAAGTGAGGTTTTCGTATCCCACAGTCCATAAGAGAATGCATGATAAGGGATGCAAAAACTTATCTGAGGTTACAGCCCCTGGCATCTCAGGCTTGCCGCGGGTGGATCCTCGTACTTGCAGTCCCCGGCAACTTTGGCTTGCCGGGGTGTAGGCGTTGGTTCGTCCTTCTCCCCCTCTTCGTCCTTGAGCGGCCCGGCTGGGACATGTAATCCCTGCGAACCAAAGGAAAGAACAGGAAAAAGGGACGCAGACTCGACCTCTAAGCTAGGGGTTAGCGACAGCTAGGCACTATCAACCCTAACGAAGAACGAGACTCGACTCAGCATGCATGCTAAAACTTAGGGCGCCAGCGCTTCATTATCTGCTGCCAGGGTCTGCGCCTGGCTTTGTACAAAGGATTACATGCAGCTGCGGCAAGACTTGTACAAAAGGTTGGTTGCCGAACGGGGTCCGAAAACCGCGCCTTACGGGTAAAATTACGAAGATGCTCAATATTCCAGGAGTTGCTCACCGGAGTTCCATCTTCAGTCTCGAGGCGGACAGCGCCAGGCCTCGTGACTCGTTTCACCCGGTAAGGGCCTTCCCACTTCGGCGTCAACTTGTTGTGATTCTTGGCCGACTGAACGTGCCGAAGAACAAGGTCGCCTTCCTCGAAGCTCCTGGCTTTGACTCTGCGGCTATGGTAGCGACGTAAAGCTTGCTGGTAGCGAGCGGCTCGCACAGCAGCCTGGAGACGATCTTCCTCGAGGAGCAGCGCGTCATCTTCACGCGACCGCTCTTGCTCAAGCTCATCATAAGCGAGCACTCGAGGTGACCCGTATACGAGTTCCGTGGGGGTAACTGCTTCTGCTCCATAGACTAGAGCAAATGGTGTCTGGCCAGTGGCTCGATTTGGTGTCGTTCTGATCGACCAAAGAACCGCTGGCATCTCCTCGATTCAGTTCCGTCCGTGCTTGTGCAGCCTGTCAAAACTTCTGGTCTTGAGCCCGCGCAGCACCTCAGCGTTGGCCCTTTCCGCTTGACCGTTGCTCTTAGGATGAGCAACAGAAGCGAAGCAGACCTTGGCGCCGAGGTCTTGGATGTACTGCATGAAGGCGTGGCTCGTGAATTGCGTACCGTTGTCGGTGATGATCCTGTTAGGGGTCCCGAAATGGCAAACAATCGACCTGAAGAATTTGATCGCGGACTGGGCCGTCACCTTCCTCACTGGTTCCACTTCCGGCCACTTTGTAAACTTGTCGATGGCGACGTACAAGTACTCAAAGCCCCCGACAGCTCGGGGGAAGGGGCCGAGGATATCGAGCCCCCAGACCAAAAAGGGCCAGGATAAAGGGATTGTCTGGAGAGCTTGAGCTGGTTGGTGTATCTGCTTGGAGTGGAACTGGCACGCTTCACACTTGGTTACTTGTGCAGTTGCATCCTGGAGGGCTGTCGGCCAGAAGAAACCCTGCCGGAACGCTTTGCCGGCAAGTGCTCTTGCGCCAATGTGGTGACCGCATATGCCTCCATGTATCTCCGCCAACAGCTTCTGTCCGTTTTCCCGGTGGATGCACTTCAATTTCACCCCATTGCGTCCTCTTCTGTACAGTGTGCTGTCAACAAACTGGTACATACTGGACTGCCGGGCTACTCTTTCCTCTTCCTCTTGCTCTTCGGGAAGTTCTCCTGTCTAAAGGAAACGGACGATCTGCTGCGCCCATGTCGGAGCTCGCGGCACAACGACAAGGACCAAAGGCATGTCTGCGGCTGTGGGAACATTAGCTTCTACGGCGAGAGTCTGGGGCTCGGCCGGAGCTTGTCGTTCCCCGGCAAGCCTGCCGGAGCAGAGCTTGTCGGGAGCACCTGCTTCAACGAAAAAAACCCTAGGGCTTGCCGGAGTGGGTCGCTCCTCAGCACTCTTGGCGTCGATCTTGGGGACTCTCTTGACGGCGGCTTCGGGAAGCTTTGCCGGGAGATAGTCGCCGGAGACCAACTTCCTCTTCTTGTTCTGCCCAGTTGACGGTGTCACGGATGGCTGTGTCAGCTTGAGCACAAAGGTTCCTGGTTCCACAGGTAACTTTAGTGCGGCGCACTTTGACAGGCCATCGGCAACGTCGTTCTCAGCTCTTGGAACGTGCTCCATTTGTAGGCCGTCAAAGCGCTCTTCTAGCTTCCTCACTTCATCAACGTAAGCCTCCATCAACGGACTCTGGTAATCCTTGTTCACTTGGCGGATGACGAGTTGCGAGTCACCCCTGACAATAAGCTTCTTGATCCCAAGTTCTGCCGCGATCCTGAGACCGGCAAGCAAACCTTCATACTCTGCTGTATTTTTGGTTGGCTGCTCCTTGGGAAAGTGCATTTGGACGACGTACTTGAGGTGCTCTCCGGTGGGCGCGACAAGCAGTACGCCAGCACCGGCGCCTTGCAGCGAGAAAGCCCCATCGAAGTACATCAGCCACTCTTTGTTTGTTTCCTTGCCGGGGATGCTCGTCTCTGGAATTTCTTCGTCTGGTGTCGGCGTCCATTCTGCTATGAACTCTGCCAATGCTCTGCTTTGGATCGTTGAAGTGCTCTCGAACTTGAGGCCAAAGCTTGACAGTTCCAGTGCCCACTCGACGATCCTGCCTGTTGCTTCGGGATTCTGCAGTATCCTCTTCAGCGGAAAGCGAGTGACAACTGTGATCTCGTGTGCTTGGAAGTAGTGGCGCAGCTTTCTCGAGTCCATAAGGAGACCGAAAAGCAATTTCTGCACTCCAGAGTACCTTGACCTAGCCCCCTGCAAGAGGGAACTGACAAAGTAAACTGGGCGCTGCACCATTTTCTTCTTTTGCACCTCCCCTTGCATCTGCGCAGATCCATCTTCGCCGGGGCCAGAGCCTGTCGGGGAAGCCCCCTGCTTGTCGTCGGATGTGCTCGCCGCGGTCGCTGGCTCGTCATCTGCCTCCCTCTCCGCTACTAACGCAGCGCTAACCACTTGATTGGTTGCCGCCAGGTACAACAGCAACCTCTCTTGTGGCTTCGACGCGACAAGTATTGGAGCGGAGGACAGATATTTCTTCAGGTCCTGCAGCGCAACCTCCGCTTCCGGAGTCCATTTTACTGGACCTGCCTTCTTCAAAATTTTGAAAAATGGCAGGGCGCGTTCCGCAGACTTGGAAATGAACCTGCTGAGAGCCGCTACGCAGCCGGCAAGCCTTCACACATCCTTGACACGCGTTGGTGCTTCAATTTGCTCAATGGCCTTGATCTTGTCGGGGTTGGCTTCGATTCCCCGCTGAGACACGAAGAACCCGAGAAGCTTGCCGGAAGGGACTCCAAACACGCACTTCTCGGGGTTGAGCTTGAGGCTGATCTTGCGCAGATTTGCAAAGGTCTCTTCTAAGTCTTGGATCAGGGTTGCCCTGTCCCGGCTTTTGACCACTATATCATCCATGTAGGCCTCCACATTCCTGTGGATCTGCGGCCCAAAAGCGGTATGGACAACCCTTGTAAATGTTGAACCAGCATTTTTCAGTCCGAAAGGCATTCGTACAAAATAGTACGTGCCACATGGAGTGATGAATGCGGTGCTCTCTTCATCTTCTTCAGCCATAAAGATCTGGTGGTATCCGGAGTAGGCGTCAAGGAATGAAAGCAGGTCGCATCCGGCCGTGGAGTCAACAATCTGGTCAATGCGCGGCAAGGGAAATGGGTCTTTGGGGCAAGCCTTATTGACATCGGTAAAATCGACGCAAAGCCTCCATTTCCCATTTGCTTTACGCACGACAACAGGATTGGCCAACCACGTCGGATGGAGCACGCCTCGGACGAGGCCTGCCGCTTCCAACTTCTTGATCTCTTCCGCGATGAACTCTTGGCGCTCCACCGCTTGCTTCCTAACCCTCTGCTTGACGGGCCGCGCATGAGGACATACGGCAAGGTGGTGCTCAATCACTTTCCTGGGAACACTGGGGATGTCAGATGGTTGCCAGGCAAACACATCGACATTCGCCCGCAGAAAAGTAACGAGCGCGCTTTCCTATTTGGGGTCCAACGTGGCACTGATGATGAAGGTACCACCAGTGCCGTCCTCCTTGGCGGGCATTTTCTTGGTCGCTGGTGGAGCTACCATCGTCCTCTTGCACTTGCCGGCCGAGCTCGATGGTGCGTCCTCGACGGCAGCGCAGCACTCCGAAGAGGCGCGCTTGCCGGAGTGGGCATCAGAGCACTTGCCGGGTTTGGTCTTCTTGCCGGTGGAGCTCGATGGTGCATCCTCGACGGTAGCGTAGCACTCCGAGGAGGTGTGCTTGCCGGAGTGGGCACCAGAGCATTCTTCGGGCTTGGCCTTCTTCCTTCCCCCGGGAGCTTCAGCGGCAAGTGGACCGTGGGCCGTTGCTGCTGCTGCGTCCCGGTAGATCTCGTCGGCACAGATAAGGGCATCCTTCTTGTCGCCAGGGACAGAGATGACGCTTATCGGGCCTGGCATCTTGAGCACGTTGTACGCATAGTGAGAGGCCGCCATGAACTTGGCGAGCGCTGGACGACCGAGGATTCCATTGTAAGGTAATGGAAAATCGGCGACATCAAAGGTGATCCTCTCGGTCCTGAAATTCAACTCGCTGCCAAACGTCACTGGAAGTGTGATCTTCCCCTTTGGCTTGCTCCTTCCCGGGTTGATTCCTTGGAACGTGCCGGTCTCTTCGAGCTCGCTGTCGGGAACTTGGAGTCTTCGGAGAACAGCGGAGGAGATCAGGTTCAAGCCAGCCCCGCCATCAACTAGCATCTTAGTGAACTTGAGGTTGTGGACCGTTGGGGAAACCAACATCGGCAAGCACCCAACCGTTGTTGTGTGATCAGGGTGGTCCTCAATATCAAAGATGATAGGCGTGCTGGACCACTTCAGAGGCCTGCACGACTCGACGGGCGATTCCGCTGCATTGACTTCCCGCGCCCACTGTTTAAGCTGGCGGCGAGAAGTGTGCAGAGAGGCACCGCCGTCCACACACAAGACCTCTGTGGCTTTCTGAAACTCCTGCTCGCTGGTCTCGGGGTCTTCCATGTCTTCGTCGTCATCGTCGTCTTCATCCTTGTCGCGGCCTCTGGGAGGTCTGTCTGCTTGCCGCTGCTTGTCCTTGCCGCGGCGTTCCCCCTGGCCGGGACGCTTCGTGCCGGATCCCCCGCCGCCTGCTTGGGCTCTCTCCTTGTCGCGCCGCTCGTACTCGGCCTTCTGCAGCTCGACGAGCCGCTCGACCTGCTTGCAATTCTGGAGGTCGTGGCCCTTGGTGCGGTGGATCTTGCAATACTTCTTGTCGGTGTCGTCCCGTTTGTCGGCGACCGCCACTGCCTGGCAATTGGGGCACCCGGCAACCTCCTTGCCGGAGCCACCGGCCTGGGCTTTCTTGGCGGTGCCCTCACTGCCGGACTGCTCAACAACCATCACTCCTTGGCTCTTTTTCTTCTTGTTATTCCGCCGCCGGCTTTTTCTCGCCGGGGTGGTGTCGTCACTGTCTGATCCTCCTGCTTCGATGCTTTCTCCGGGGAGTTTCCTCCCCTCCTCAGCGCGCGCACACTTGTCGGCCAGGGCATATAGCTCGCTGACGTCCTTGATTTTGCACATCGCCATCTCCTCCCGCATTCTGCGGTTTCGCACGTTCTGATGGAACGCACTAATGACCGCAGCGGGGTGGACATCTGGGATGTTGTAGTGCACGCGGCTGAATCTTTGGATGAACTTGCGCAGAGTCTCTCCTTCCTTCTGAACGAGCAAGTGAAGATCACTCGCCTGGCCGTGGGGTTTGTGGCCGCCCGTGAAGGCGCCGACAAACTGATGGCACAGGTCTGGCCAGGAGGATATGGAGTTGTCCGGCAAGTGCATGAGCCAGGATCCGACGTAGGGTTTGAGTACCAGCGGGAAGTAGTTGGCAAGGATCTTGTCGTCTCGTCCCCCGGCAGCTTGCACCGCAATGGTGTAAATGCTGAGGAACTCCGACGGATGCGACTTGCCGTCGTACTTCTCGGGTACGTCAGGCTTGAAGTTCTTTGTGCTGGGCCATTGGACTTGCCGCAGCTCGCGGGTGAACGCAGGGCAGCCTACCGAATACGGCAAGTCGCCTGATTCCCCCGGTGCGTGCATGTCGCCAGCGGGCTCAGCGCGCTGGTCTGATTGACGCCGCGCTTCTCTTCTGCGCTCGATGCGAGTTCGAGCGTCTTCCTCCTTTCGCTCGTGGAGGACTTGGCGCTGGTCGCGACGGGTCCGCGGATTCGACGACGCGGTAAAGTCGTCGTCGTGGAGGGTCCGGCGGGTCGGCTACCGTTGCCTCTGGTGTGGGGAGTGCACGGTGGTCGCACCCCCACCAGTCTTGGCGCCATCGGTTCTCGCCTGGGCGACCTGCCGCGGCTGCGACGCACCAGGCTGCCGCGGCATGTCGCCGTTGGCAAAACCGATGAGACTCTGGATGGTGGCCCTCCAATCATCGAGCTTGTCCGACGCCGGAGGGTAATCCAGGAGCAATTGGGCTCGTGCAAGAGCTTCCGCTGGAGTGGCGGGCAGTGGCGGCGAACGGCGCGTGGAGCGGGATGTGCTCGAACTCCTAACCACATTAGAAGGAGCAGCACCTGGTCCAGGCAGCCGTGCTATGCTCGTGCCAACACGCTGGTGCGCCTGCTGGCCCTGAGCGTCCCGGGGTTCGCCAGCTCGATCTGGGTCCAGCGAGCATATGGCACCGTGGGTACCAAGACGCTGCTGATTCCGCGCCTCCTGGGAGGAGCGCGGAGCGATTTCGGACGCCGTGGTACCACGAACTGGTTCAACGACGCCCGTTCCTCCGCCGGCGCCTTCCCCACCACCCATCCGCTCCAAGGGCTGTGGGTTCAGCGCGGACGGGCCAGCCACCTCCGGAGCTTTCTTCTTCGGTGGCATGTCGATGAAGGCGATGGAGATCTAGTCTGTGCGGACGCCGGATCAGGTTCACACAACCTCGACGCCCTCCTACCTGGCGCGCCAAAGATGTCGGTGGGAATCGGCCTCCTCGAACACCTATGGGGACAGAGCCCCTTCTCGGTTCGACGGGGAGCGGAGGCTGCGCAAAGAGCAGATCGAGGCGACACATGCACACAACGATTTTACCCAGCTTCGGGCCGCACTGGTGCGTAAAACCCTACTGCTGCTTGTCTGGTTGATTTGGGTTCTTGCTCGAAAGCGCGAGATGCTACAGTACGCTCGGGCTGCTTGCGAGGCTGGACGCGAATGGGTTCCTCCTCCTCCTACGTGCGCATGGGGTCTCCTTTTATATGCCAAGGGATTGCCCACAGGTGGCAGCGTAGGTGAGGGTAAAAATGGAAAAGAGCTATGTGCACAGTGGCTGCACAGTGCTATCGCACCTAATTCTGACGGCGGGGGACAAGGGCATTAAATGCCCGTCTGGGTCGCCCGAATAGTGCTGAGGCGGACCGTTAGGGGCGCCCCCGTTTGCCACGAGAGCGGCCTTGTCAGCGTTGCATGCCATCGCATGCCTCTGGCTGCGCGGTGCCCCGCCATGTGCCTCTGGGGAAGCCCCAAAGCGACGCGTGGGCGGGTGAGCTGGAGCGCAGTCCTGAGGTGGTGGCTTGTCGCGGCAAATGGCTTGCCGCGGCTGCTGTCTTGCCGCGCCTGGGTACTCGCCGTTCGCCGGGCCTTGCCGGGGTGCACGGTGCACCGCGGCGAGTTTTCCCTGAGTTGCCCTTGTGGGCCTCCCCGGCGAGCTCCTCCTGCGGGGGTCTCTTGTGCTTCTGCTTGGTCGTCCCGGCAAGCTCCTCTTGCCGGGGCCTTGTCTCTCTGGCCCGGCAAGCGCCTCTTGCCGGGGTCTTGCCTTCGTACTTTGAATGGCCAAAAGAGGGCCATGGAAGGTTTTGGCGTTCCCCTGGCCAGCCTTGCCGCGGGGGGGGGGGGGGGGGGCTGCGACTGTCCGTGCACAAGTTCGGGGTACTAAGGTACCCCTACTTTAGTACACCGACACCCCGCTCCACCACCGCTGACAACCCCCGCACCCTCCCGCTCCACCGTCACAAATGAATGCAACTAAAAATCCAAAAAAAACAAATTTGATGATATTTCAAAAAACAAATTTGATTATATTTTCAAATGAGAAATTTGATGATATTTCTTTATATTCATAAATATTTTCAAATAACAAAACTGATGATATTTTTAAAAAAATTATTACTGTTTTATAAAAATTTATTACTGTTTCATATTCATACTCATTTTCTAAAAAATTATTATATGCAACAAAATAATAAAAAAAATCTTACTTATGGCGCACGGCTGGCTGGTGCACCATTGCTATGTAAAAAAAGAATACTTATGGCGCACGGTCCCGCTAATGCGCCATTGCTATCAAAAAAAAACATTCTAATGGCGCACCGCCAGCGGGTGCGCCATTAGTGATCTTCCCCCATCCATACACTTCGTCCCTCCCTCTCGCCAGACACTTCGTCCCTCTCCCTCCACCGCGCCGCTCCCTCCCTCGTCCCTCCCTCCACCGCGCCGCCGCCGCCGCTGCCCCGACCCACTGCGTCGCAGCCGCCCCACGCGCCCCACCGCCTCCCTCTCCCCTTCCTCCCCCTCGAGCGCCGCCTCTCCCCCGAGCCCCGCCTCCCCCCCCCCCCGAGCGCCGCCTCCCTCGCCTCCCTCGAAACCCTAGAAAACCGCCGGAGATTTGGAGCCGCCGGAGACTTGGAGCCTTGGAGCCGCCCCACGTCCACCAGGAGAGGAGGCCCCACGTCCACCAGGAGAGGAGGCCCACGACCTCCCCGCCGTCTATCCCCGCCTCCCCCAAGCTCGCCGTCTCTGCCCTCCGTCGTCTCCGCTCCGGCCACCACCTCATCGTGGTCAGGTAACCCTCCTCCCTATTCCTCTCTTCTGCTCTCTTCTCCTCATCGTGTCCAACTACAAACCTGAAATGTTGGTTTTTTGCACTAATTAAATCTTGAATGAATGACATACGGTAGCAATTGCTTATTCTCTTGTCTTTTTTCTAGTATGCCTCTAATTAAAATTGAGTACATCAGAAATAGAGGTGATTATCTCATGTTCGTGTGGACATATATAATACTTAGCATATCACACTTGATAGTCTCCTGTTATTTGGTGATTAACAAATAGGTGTGTTAAGTATGTGATCCAATTCGACGATCCTACTATGTTCTGTTACTGCGAGGAAGTAACCTAGCATAAGAAGTTCTATGGTTTTTTTATCACCTTAACGAGATTCGCTCGACTAACTAAAATCAATAGACAGTAGAATCTCTTACACTCAATACTCATTGGTGTGAGTATGCTTGCCTAACTTTTAACTGTGCAGTGGAATCTCTGATGAGATTGTATGAGTCCTAGATATGAAAGTAGAGTAGGCACAGATCCTCCACAAAAGGCAAAATGTATATGAAAAAAAGATTGATTGAACTTTCCAACGGACTCATTCCATGAGTAAACGATTGAATGGGATTCGCTTGGGCAACGAAATCAAGTCCTGGTCCCACTTGCTGCCGTTACTCAACAGTTTTCTGTTGAGGTCTATCCCGTAGAGGTAGTCAAATTGGATCAGTGATCGATTTCTAGGTTTCGTCGTAAACCTAATTGGTTACTTCCAATTACGTAAATCAATAGTTCAAACCGCACTCAAAGGTAGGGCATTTCCCATTGATATAGGAACTTTTGTACCAGAAACAATAGTATCTCCAATTATAGCCCCTCTGGGATGTAAAATATATCTCTTCTCACCATCCCCATAGAGTATGAGACAAATGTATGCATTTCGATTAGGGTCGATCCTCTTATGCATTATGTTCGATATCAAGGAAAGGCAATTCTTGCGGTGACACCAGATATATATACAATATGCCTCGGAATAGCCGCCTCCATGGCGTCCTTCATTCTGCTTGGAGGAGAACCCACCAAGCGTATAGCATTCCCTCACGCGAGGATTCTTTTTCATTTGAAAGAAGTTTTAAAATATATCTTTTCTTTATGATAAAGAAGGGGGTGAGATTCCCCTTTATTTTTTTGAACTAAGAAATAGACCTAGCAGCTAAAAGAGGGTATCCTGATCAATTGCAAGAATGGGGTTCATTGATATTCCTGGTATAGTAGATACTCTTACAAATTTGATCATGATCAATTGCTTTGTGGATTGTCTCATGTCTCTTGATTAGTTGGTATTTATCCCCTCAATATCGCAAGTTTCTTACCTCCAAACAAAATATTTACTTGTTACTAATAAAAAATCAAAAAGTTTAGCATACATTCTTACTTAGATCCCTTCTTTTACTCCGAGCTTTCGTTCTTGTGGAATAAGAAGCCCTCGTACCTTAATGAAAGGAAAATCATAATTTTTCGTTAGGTATTTGACCAAATAGGTTCGTCCAGTTCCTACAGAACCTATCACTAAAATACCCGATAGGGCTAAGCGAAACGAAAAGGAAAGGCAATTCTTGCATCAAAAGGCACTTTTTTTTTGAAGAAGAAATGGAAATGCTACCTTATCAATTTCTGGCAATATTATTTCTGTTTTTGGACTCAGCCGCGAAGAATCCATATAAACCAATTAGCAAACTCTTGCTTTGATTTTATGGGGTACCTTTCAAGTGTACCAAAAAGTTCTTTGTTAGTCTGCACAACACTAATATATTAAAAGAAGAATTGCAGAAAGGAAATTGCATATGCCTAGATAATGTAGCATGGTCCACAGGCCACACCAGTAAAAGGCCATGAAAAAATGGATGGCATTATCAGCCAAGATAAACCCTTGTTATTGATAAAATTCCTATAGAATGTCCTGACAATAGACAGAGTTCCAGGAATGAGCTCCAACATGCTTTGACAAACAACATGTTGCGCTATATAATGCCTGCAAAATGAAATGTTTATTTTAGGGTTTAATTAGGGTAGTGGCATGGTGCCCAGCCCAGGTGATATGACTGTCACTGCATGTTCATGTTCATGTTCTGATTAGGGTTTGTATAGTTTCAGAGATTTGTATGACCAAAGATACAGTTCAGATTTGAATTGTTTCAGAAATTGGTATGACCAAAGATGCTATTGTATATAAATGGGCTGCTGTAGAACTGTTCTTCATCTTTACAGTGCTGTTGTATAGAAATATGCTGAATTTTCTGCTCTGATTGTTGCTCAAAGAAATTTAGCAAAAAAAGGGGTCCTGGGAGACACCACTGCTGCTTGAGGTCCTTGAGAGGCCCTTCGTGTCGTGATGATTTTGCAGGTACCTCGAGAGGCCCTTGAGTTTGCCGGAATGTCGATTAACTTCTGTTCCGGCAAATTCGGGTACTCCATATGTCCTATTTTCGGCAAAGGTCATGCTGAAATTTTCCGTGAATTTTAGCATGACTTTGCTAAAAATCGGACATATGAGGTACTTGCTACTAATGCATGGGCCGGGGTATCTTAGTACTTAATTAAGTAGGATCAACTGCCCCTTTATTCTTGCTGTATTAAACCATACGTGGCAATAGAGCCAAGTGATTAGTGCCAAGTGATGTCATGTCTCTACCCTAGATTAAAATAAATGGAAGTTTAAAAATATGAGAGAAGTTGTCTTGACTAATTACATGTTTATGTAAAAAAGAATAGCAGGGATATTTTACAACTCCTGTGTGTGTAGTTGCTTGTTTTTACTGTAGTTGTGGCTGCTTTCTTCTTGTATCATAAAAATATCTCTTCTACTGATTATCAGAGATGGCGGGAAGCAGCCACCGCCGCTCTGCGACACCGCAGTACGAGTTGGATGCTTCCGAGTTCTTCACTATCATACTTGGGACTTCAGTATCATCCCTGACGCAGGTATATAAAACAAGAGATCTCCCCTTCACCCATCTCATTATGATATCTGTTGTTTGCCTACATCACTCATTGTCCCAAACTGCAGAGGTTGCCTGACAGTTTTAAGAACATGCTGATGGGTGAAGATCCGCCAAATAATGTGAAGGTGTGACAGGCCGGCAGCGGGTTTCGCAGGCTGTGGGATGTGGAGTTGGTGATCAAGGAGGGCCACATGTACTTGTCTCGTGGGTGGGAGAAATTCTACCGTGCCTACGACCTGCGGCTGGGGTACTTCCTTCTCTTCAGGTACGACGACGACGCCACCATGCTCATCGTGAAGGTGTTCAACGCGACTATTTGTCGCATGCGCTACGTTGAAGATTATGATGCTGGTACGTTCTGCCTCTTCTTATTCCTCTACATTTAGCTTTGTCTCACATCGATTGTTAATGGTCATTGTTGCATTTGGACAGGTAATGGGAGCAGCAGCAGCGACAATGGCTACAGCCAAAGCAGCAGCGACCATGGCTGTAGCGAAAGCAGCAGCGACCATGGCTGTAGCGAAAGCAGCAGCGATTCTGGCTGTAGCGAAAGCAACAGCGATTCTGGCAGCAGCATAGACAACAAGAAGGATGATCCGGACTGGAGAGCGGGAGAAGAGGAGCAGAGTGGGGATGAGGAGCTGCAGGATGATGATGGGCATCAAGCTGAGGATGACCTAGCGCTGGTGGTGGCTGACCAAGGGCAAGAGATGGTGGTGGCTGACCAAGGGCAAGAGATGGTGGTGATGGGCAAGAGATGGAGGTGGCTGAGGATGACCTAGCGATGGTCGTGCCTGAAGGTGGCCTCGCGATGGTGGTGGTGCCTGACAATGACCATGCACCGGTGGTGGCGCCGGCGATCCCACAGCTGGGCGACATGACCACGCCAATTGAGGTAGAAGACTACATCCCACTGCCTCCACCGCCTCCACCGCCTCGCCGCTCTTGGCGCATCAAGCTGAGGAAGGAGAAGGAGAAGAACAATGCATGAGAACTGAACTTTGTCAGGTATGTCAGATCTCCAAAATGATATATATATATATATATATATATATATATATATATATATATATATATATATATATATATATATATATATATATATACTTAGTTATCTATGTTATCTCTAATATGCTTAGTTTCCTATAGGTTAGCTTCATTTTACCTAAGTTGGCTCTAATATGCTAACTTAGAGCTTATATGCTTAGTTTCCTATAGGTTAGCTCCAAAATAACTTATGTTAGCACACAAAATGATCAAGTTTACATAATAAGCTTATAGTCTTTTTCTTATTCTTCTTCTTTTCCAAAATGACATAGGTTAGCTTCATTTTACCTAAGTTGGCTCTAATATACTAACTTAGAGCTTATATGCTTAGTTTCCTATAGGTTAGCTCCAAAATAACTTATGTTAGCACAAAATGATCAAGTTTACATAATAAGCTTATAGTCTTCTTCTTATTCTTCTTCTTTTCCAAAATTGTTCTTATTCTTCTTCTAGTGTTCTTCTTCTTCTAGTATTCTTCTAGTCTTCTTCTTTTTCTTCTTCTAACTTCTTGTTTATCATTTTGCAGATTTGATTTAATTCACGGAAGCTTACATGGATGGAGTGCTTCTTTTCCATTTGTGTTTTTATTTTGTATCAATGTGAAACTTTTGTGAATTGATGGATAACGGTGTTGGATGAACAATGTGAAACTTTTGTAATATGTAACGATGGAACTATGTGTTGGCTATGTATGTATATATGATGGAACTTGTGTGTTGGCTATGTATATTATATGGATGCTTGTTGTATATATATGTGTTGGATATCTCATAGGTGAAATAGTGACCTGAGATTAAGAAAAAAAATTAAAAAAAATTGTTACTAATGGCGCACTACCATGTGGTGCGCCATTAGTATAGCAGACACTAGTGGCGCACCATGGGCAAAACTAATGGCGCACTGCCTGGTGCGCCATTAGTATACCAGATACTAATGGCGCACCAGCGGTGCGCCTGCGCCATTAGTAATAAATACTAGTGGCGTGGTACTAATGGCGCATCGGTGGTGCGCCATTAGTAGGCAAAACCGGTGCGCCATTAGTAGGCCTTTTCCTAGTAGTGTGTGTTAAATACACCAGGCATAACTGGAACCAAATATAGCCGTTCAAACTGGTATTGATGAAATGAAGCGGCATAGTTCCGACTTGCACAAAATGAACATCACATTGTGAATGACTGAAATAAACAACGCATAAATGATCAGTATAACAACCAAATATAGCCATTGAAAACTGGACAGAGTCTCACTACAATCAACCTAACAAGCAAATACAAATAAACAGGGCATATGCTTGAAAACTGGGCAAATTCTCACTGCAACCAACCTAACAAGCAAATACAGATAAACAAGGCATCTGCTTGAAAACTGGACAAATGCTCACTGCAACCAACCTAACAACCAAATACAGATAAACAAGACATCTTCTTGATAACTGGACAAATGCTCACTACAACCAACCTAAAAACCAAATACAGACAAACAAGGCATCTACTCACTATAAACAACCAAATATAGCCATTCGTGAAACTGAAATGGACAATTCATACTTAAACATCACATAACCCTATTGAACATTACATTTTTGCATAACTAAAATAATTAAACACGACACAGTTAAAACATTGCATGAAAAAGCTACTACAACAAAGGGCACAGGGTTGGCTAGCTAGAAAAAGTAAGATTTGCTGATAGGATGTTGCCTCACATGTCATGGAAGGGATCCTTCCAGTTGAAGTGCACAGACCCATGGTGAAATCTCTGATGTCACAGATGGGCTGTTTCTGTTGGGGAACGTAGTAATTCAAAAAATTCTACGGTCACGCAAGATCTATCTAGGAGATGCATAGCAACGAGAGGGGAGAGTGTGTCCATGTACCCTCGTAGACCAAAAGAGGAAGCATTTAGTTAACACGGTTGATAGAGTCGAACGTCTTCACGATCCAACCGTTCCAAGCACCGAACGTACGGCACCTCCATGTTCAGCACACGTTCAGCTCGATGACGTCCCTCGAGCTCTTGTTCTAGTAGAGGGTCGAGGGAGAGTTCCGTTAGCACGACGGCGTGGCGACGGTGTTGGTGATGTGATCCACGCAGGGCTTCTCCTAACACTACAAAAAAAAGACACATCCGTGACATTTTGGGCCGAACAAATTTTTTCCTGTCATACATATGACACTTCTATGACGATAATTGTCACAAAACCCGGTATCATCATAGATGTGGTGGGCTCCTACTTCTATGACAAAAAATCATGACAAAAAATGGGCTTTTCGTCCTGGGCGGGCCGGAGATGCAGCTGCATGACATTCTTTGGGCCGTCCATGACGGAAAAAACCGTGGTAGAAGTGAGCGGGAGGAAAATTTCGCGGAGTTCCCGGTTACGGTGGGAGGTTGGGGGCCGAGCGATGCGTGTTTCTCTCGTACACGTACGCGCGTGTGTGCGAGGCGTTGGCTCTAACAGAACCCGAGAGAGGCGTTGGGCTCTAACTGAACCCGAGCGATTGCACTGCAGGCTATGCGTTACAGAACTCGAGCGATCGATCGATGGTAGTTAACTGAACCCGATCGAGCGATTCCTTCGCTACTGCTGCTAACTGAAGTCGATCGATGCTTCCTCTGGGATGAGCAGTGAGAGTTGCGGGGGGGGGGGGGGGGTGGATGAACAGTGAGCGGTGGCGTTGCCTCTGGATGAACAGGACCCCGTGGTGTGGAGGGCTGGATGAACATTAGACGATGGAGGGGTGCCCGTGGAGGGGTGGTTGAATAGGACCCCGTGGTGTGGAGGGCTGGATGAACAGTAGACGGTGGAGGGGTGCCCGTGGAGGGGTGGTTGAACAGTAGCCGGTGGAGTAGCGCACGGTGGAGGCTGGATGAACAGGAGCCCGTGGAGGCTGGAGGAGGTCGACGGTAGCCCGTGGAGGCTGGAGGAGGTCGACGGTGGAGATGAACAGTATCCCATGGAGTCCCGTTTTGCGGTACGCCACACCCCTCCCGATGAACAGGACCCCCATTTCGACCGTAGGAGGTCCGTTTGGTCCGTTTTGCGGTACGCCTCACCCCTCCCGATCAACAGGACCCCCGTTTCAACCGTAGGAGGTCCGTTTCGTCCGTTTTGTGGTACGCCACACCCCTCCCGATCAACAGGACTCCTGTTTCGACCGTAGGAGGTCCGTTTCATCCGTTTTGCGGTACGCCAGACCCCTCCCGATGAACAGGATCCCGTTTCGAACGTGGCCGGTCGAACACAAGGCCGTTTCCTCCGTTGTGCGGTATGCCAGGCCTCATTTCCATCACCTGTTCCGTCCAAGCCCTCCCGATGAACACGACCACGCATTCCGTTCCGACCCAGCCGGTTGGCTCCCACACGTTCCATTGCCTCCCGATGAACATGACGCATTCCGTTGCCTCCCCATGAACACGACGCATTCCGTTGCCTCCCCATGAACACGACGACGACGTTGTTTCTCTGTTCCGACCCAGCCGTGTACACGAGCCCTGGCCGTACGTATGCGTGAGTAGGCGTTCGAGACCCGCCCGTATGTACACATACGTGGCCGTATTTTCTTTCTTGCACCCTGGCCGCTGTATGTACGTGTACATGCTACGTGTGCGCCTCTACTACGACACGTGCGCGCCTCTACATCCACCAGTATATATGTACGTACATGTTCGCGACCAGAATGACAACGCTACGTACGCTTCGACCAGGTGGGTCCCGACTGTCAGGCACTTCCTTGCGTGCGAAGATGTAGCTGGTGGGTCCCAGCAGTCAGGGGGGCGAATCATTTTTTTTCCGGACGCACTTCGTTGCGTGCGAAGATGTAGCTGGTGGGTCCCAGCAGTCAGGGGGGCGAATCGTTTTTTATTGCCCGGACGCACTTCCTTGCGTGCGAAGATGTAGCTGGTGGGTCCCAGCAGTCAGGGGGAAACGTTTTTTTGCGAAATACGATGGCCCGTCTAGTGGGTCCCCGCTGTCAGGTGGAGGAATCATTATTTTGCACGTAATAAGGAGGCACTTCCTTACCGCGGCCGTGGACCCAACTGTCAGCCTCTCCACCTACAGTCCACGTCCGATGGATGTCGTTCCTTGACCACGTTGACCAAGCCGCGCCGAGAGCACCACGGCGGTGGATGACGGCGAGGACTAGGAAGGGGACGACTCGGAGCCGGGGAAGACGTAGCAGTGGATTCCCACGCGAAGAGGGGTACGAGGGTTCACTGGTTCGGCTGTGGTGTGAGGCTGCTGTCGCCGCAGAATAATAGGAGGTGTGGGTGAGTAAAGGGATGGCCTGGCCAGCGGTGGGAGTAGTAGGGGGCGGTGAGGCTTCTGCGGCATCACAGCCGGCCACGGGAGGCAGGAGCACACGGCACGACCGGCGCTGGTTTGGGCGGCTAGAGCAAGAAGACCAGAGGTTGAAGAAGCACTGCGGCCGTTGGATGAACATCGTACGGTAACACGAGCTAGAATCGTTCATATTGACTAAGTTGACAAAGCCCTCCGTCCCCGTCAACTTGGTAGGCCCATAAGTCAGCCTCCCACTATGCTGGGTTCCAGCTGGCAGAGGGAATATTCATTTTGTTGTGGGTAATAAGGAGGCACTTCCTTGCGTGCGAAGATAGCTGGTGGGTCCGACATGTCAGCGGGGGGCACGTTATTTTCAGAAAATACAGAGGCCCTTCCGGTGGGTCCCAGATGTCAGGTGGGGGAATCATTATTTTGCGCGTAATAAGGAGGCATTTCCTTGTGTGCGGCTGTGGACCCAGATGTCAGCCTCTCCACGCACAGTCTACTTTCGATGGTGTCGTTCGTTGACCACGTTGACCACGCCGCACCGAGTGCATCCAAGGTGGTGGACAACGGCGAGGCCTCGGACAGCAACGAGCCGGAGATGGGAAGACGCGGGAGTAGAGTCGCATACGGAGAGGTGTACGAGGGTTAACTGGTTCTAGTGCGGTGTGGTTCGGCAGTCGATGGAGAAGAACAAGAGGTGTGGCGGGGTGGAGGGGTGGAGGGATGGCCTGGCCAACGGTGGAGTAGCGCTTCATAGCAAAGCATGCTAAGCAGAGCTACTAGCAGCAGGAGGGGGGAGGTGGTCCCGGCGGCGCTGGAGCAAGAAGACAAGAGATTGAAGATGGATGCCGGTCGTTGGATGTAAATCCAACGGCTAACATGTCAGAATCATTTGTTGACTAAATTGACAATGACTTGCGTTGGCTTCGACCTATTGGCCCACATTTCGGCCTCCAAAAATGTGGCACGTATTCAATCCATTTTTTCAGAATTTACAGTCTTTTTTTGCGCGGTAGAATTTACACTCAATTTGATCTTTTTTGAATTACAGCCATTGGCTGGGCTGGGTGAACAAATAATGTAGTGTCCATGCGGCCCATTTATTTTATTTCCTAAATATTACTGGCCATTTGCACTTTCTCGAAATACACAATTTTGCTGGGCTGATTCTAATTATATTATTGGGTTGGGCCAACAATGTTATCAAAAAATCAAAAGGGGCTGAGCATTTTGTTATAAATATATTTAAATAATAAGTGATATTATTACATTCGTCATTAAATCTTACCAAGCTTTTGTACACAATCACTAGGATTTTCGTGCCAAAACAATCCAGGATTTTATTTGTTAAGAAATTATTTTTATAAGTTAATAAGATGTGGGATATTGTTTTCTTACATATGTAAGTATCTGTTAAATATATGATGACAATAAAAATAATATATAATAACATATAAAATAATTTAAATATATATAATATAGTTGGAAGGGAAACATAAGTTGGACCTGGCGTTCCTATTCTTATATAGATAAATAGAACAGACCTCTGCGTTTTCTTCAAAAAAATACATAAATTGGGCTGCCAAAAATAAAACCTCAGATGGGAGGTCCATAGGCCGGTCGATACATGATGGCTCTAAGAAAATACAAACATGCCTATGGACCTCCCATCCGAGGTCGTGGGCTGCGCATGTTAAAAATGAAAGCCTAGACGGGGCAGCCCAAAACCACGTCCAACACTTGCCAAAACTTCATCCCTCGTTTTCTCTGTGTTTCGCACACTCCACATTGTGTGGACATTTTGACTGTAAATCATATGAAGGTGTGCTATGCATGAATGTTGATCAGCATGATGTTAACTGGCTGGTAGTTCCATTTTCGACCATGAATAAAACTTCCAACATGATGTTAACCCTGTTTGAAAAGGTCGTGTTAATATAAATGCTCTGCCTCTGAAAGTTCCAGTTTCTTATCAGTTTCTTATCTGAAACTAAACTTGCAGTTTCTTATCTGAAACTGAAACTTGCAGTTTCTTCTTTAAGAATCACATTGTCTGCACTTTTATACTCCTATGAAACTACATTTTTAAGTGCTAAAAATAGATCTCTAGAATTCATAAAATACTTCATATGCTCAATACTGCAAATCTGAAATTCAAAAGACATTCATATCTGAAAGTACTCTCAAAATACACAACACAAAACACAATTCAAAGCCTGCAAATACTGACAACTCTAAGCTCCTCCTGACAATTCACAACCTGCCCGACTATTGGGCTGGGGGCAGCCCCCTCCTATTCCTCGGCGGCAGACAGCCGCCCCATGAGACGATGTGAACGGCGAGGGAGACGATGGCGGGGAAGCGTCGTCGGGCCAACTGCTTTTCTCCTCTTGCAGTTGGGTTCGGTCGACGAGGACTCCATCGGCTCGCTGTGGCAGGACACCCTCACAAACGGCACCCTGTAGATGCTCGATCCTTCAATCTCTGGTGGATGCTCCATCTGGGATCGATACTCCCACCACCGCTCCCTCACGATTAGATTCGATGAATCTGTTTGCTCCATGGCCCAGAGAAGCAGCTCTATGTACTCCGGCGCGACTCCCTCCGGGAGTATCGCCGCCTTTTCGCTCTGTTGCAGATATTTGGCCATGGATGTCGCCGTCGCCGCTAGTTGGTCCTTGTTGTCAAACCAAGACTGTATCTCCAACATCCTAGCTAGCTTCACAGGGTCGCCGTCTGCGATCCTCACGTATCGGTTGTACTCCTCCATCGATCTACTTCTTCACAACACCTTCACTCGCCGGCGGTGGTTTTTGAATGGAAGAGGAGACGAGCAGCGCTGGCTTTGGATTAGAACGGGAGAGGAGCGACACTGGTTTTTGGACTGGAACTGGAGAGGAGGGGCGGTGGTTTTGAAATGGAAGAGAGGAGCGGCGCTGCATTTAGATTGGAATAGGAGAGGAGCGGCGGTGGTTTAAGAGGAGAAGAGCGGGAGAGCGGCGCTGGTCTTGGAAGTATTTTTTTGTTGTTTTGCGTATTTTGGGTCAAAGTTTGACCACTTACTATATTTGACAAGCAAAATGTGAATGCATGTCACCAAAAATTGTATCGTTTGGTTCATATCTGAATGTACTTTCAAATTATATTATTTTTACAACGTATAACATATATTTTATGTGCGAAAATCATGGTCAATTATGACCCAGAATAAAAGCGAGACTAGTTAATGTGGGGTCGCTTTCTTAATTGAATGGTAAATTGATTTTGATTTTGATCCAGTCACAGTGTGCCGGCCCTCTCGTCCAATCCTAAATCGCTGTCGCACGCTCCTCTCCCTCTTCTCCATTGCAAAACCACCTCCTCTCCTCTCCATCATCTCCATTCCAAAACCACCGTCTCGCCTCTCCCTCTTATGATCATCTCCATTCCAAAACCACCTCCTCTCCTCTCCATCATCTCCATTCCAAAACCACCGTCTCGCCTCTCCCTCTTCTGATCTTCTCCATTGCAAAACCACCTCCTCTCCTCTCCATCATCTCCATTCCAAAAGCACCGTCTTGCCTCTCCCTCTTCTCTATATAGTGGAGTAGTACTAGTTTTCTTTTGTCTACCGGAGCCGGCTTGACCTCGTCAATGACTGTCGAGAAGTCTTCATGCACGTGACCCAGAGGCGCAGTTGTCATCATTTTGATCTGAAGCACCGGATTATAACATATAACACGAAAAAATAACACATGACAAGAAATCATAACCTCACTGCCCAAAGGAGACAACATGAATCCTGACGGACAAACTAGACGAGGAACAAAGCTCAAATTGAAGATAAACTCATAGAAAAGGGGTCCATCGATAGATGTCCTAATTAACATAGCCAGCTTGACCTAGATGGCGGCCGAGTAGTCACTGTTCGTGCATGTGCCCCCAATGACTAGCCGAACTCAGTTGTCGTTGTTTAACCCTCGCAGTGATCCAAAGCACATGACACCTAATTTTGCAAGATGACAAGAAACCTTTTTTTAGATTTCTCACCACAACTACAGCCATGTACAACACATCCTGCATGATATGTAGACGATAGCCAATCCAGGCGTGTCTGCTGGAGTCTTGTCACATGCATGGACGAACTGATCTTCCGTGTCTTGCAGGGATCGTCTAGGCACCAACGTAGTACAACACTTCTCTAGTACTATCGCTCGTCTCCCTCTTCTATTAAGTCACCCGACTTGCGGGGATGGGGAGTGTGCCTATGGTCGGTTCTCAATTGCCGTCCCACATGTGTGCGCAAACGCACTATGACGCGCGTTCCATTCGGAGAGCAGCGTGCCAGACCGACAGACCGACCGTCTGGGGTGCGACGCAAACGCGACGGGCGTGATGTATACTCCGTACATGTGTACCGCCATTTTCTATACGCTTTGCTCCATGGCGCGGGCGCAATCCATGGATACAAAATTAGTATATTGTATACTATTTAAAAGTCGAGGGTGGGGCTTTTCCTGCGCGGTAGGCGGCGGGGCAGTTCCGTCTAGTCGGTTCGACAGAGATGCGAGAAGACAAGGGAGTAGGCTGCTGCAAACGTAGGGCTGTGTGATTTGACAGCGAGTTACTGCTGAACAGGTGGGGCCCGTGATTTGACTTGCCATTATGATTTTAACTGTGGCGCTACGACCGCCGTGAGTCTCCTGATTCCTAACCACCTCCATACAGCTGCCTCTCCCAATGCTCCACCATGTAGTAGAGGTTGTCTCTTGCATGATAGCCCACTTCTCCACTTTTTCCTTGCCTCTCTTTCCTCCACATATGCAAAAATGCCATGTAAAGCGCACTATTGTACTTACTTTTACTTGCTCCTACAGGTGCTTAAGCTTGCCACATAGGCATAAAGTCTGATGTGGCAAGTTAATCAAGAAGAGAGAGACTAGTTTGGTGACCCAAGGAAGAAACGGTGCTAAGCGCGTGTACCTAGGTGAAAAGACAATTTTGAGTCTATAGCTAATTAAATGAAGCAAACTTAGCAACACCATTTCATTGGAAGAGGTCACTCCTTGGCAAATGCAATAAATACTAGTACTCCCCGTGTCCCATAATATAAGAACGTTTTTGGCACTACACTAGTGAAAACATTATATTGAGATAGAGAGGAGTAAAAAATACACTTATAGCCAACCTTGTTGTAGTTTGAGTGACTAAGTGATGACTCTGTATGACATGCCAACATCAGATAACCTAACGCATCGTGTTAAATCTCCAAGGGCATGACCGCGCGAGCGATGCGACGGTCGTGGTAGGCGCGACCATGATACGGGCTGCTGGCAGCCCTTGGATCTGATATCAAACGATCGCATGCTAAGTTGCTGAAAATTTGCAGAATAATCCTCCAGGATAGGATATTCACCCATAGGTCTAGAATCAGGCCATGGAACCGTTTGATCTCAGATCCAAGGGCTCTCGGAAGCCCGTATCATGGGAGAATGGAAAGCCACTACCCTGCCGTTCGCACACTGGCAGTTCGCTCCTACTCGTCCCCGCACGTCCTTCAATACTACGCCAGTTCGCTCCTAGTCGTCCCGTCCATTCACATTACGGCAGTTCCACTAATCCTAACCCTCCTCCCAAATCCATGGCGTCCCAAATCTCCACGATCGGCGGTGAGTACAAGGTTAGAACCATCACCGGCGATGAGTTCGACGTCATCTACACCCGTTCTTCCGCGACGGTGAAAGGATGCCTTTCTCGCTTCAGACGCATGTTCGAAAACTCAGATGATGAGTGGGTCGCTGGGCTAGATGTTGAGTACACCACAGTCCTAGGACGAGAGAAGGATCTAAAGGATGAAGAGAGGAATAAGCCCGCTGTGATCCAGGTTTGCGTGCATGACTTATGCTTGTTCTACCACATATGCCATGCCGACGTTGAGTGCCAGGATTTTAAGGACTTCCTCGAGAGCAACCTAGTCAAATTCGTTACTGTAGACTTTGGTAACGACAAAGAAGTCCTGCGTCGGATAGGCCTCGTTGTAGGCAACACCTTCGACCTCCAGAAGAATCGGCCAGTGTCCTCTCTTCAGCCTTCAATGCTGACCCTGGCAGGAGCCATGGTTCATCCTTCCTACGGTAAACTGGAGAAACCTCCATACACGTTTCATCGTCATGCATGGCAGTGGAATGGACTTAATATAGACCACATCCACTATGCTGCAATGGATGGCTACCTTTGCTTCAATATCTACAAGGGTTGGATGAAGAGCAACAGCCAAGTGTGCGGTTCAAGCAAAGAAGTATCGGCCAACAGGAAGAGGGACAAGGACGAAGTCGAGGACGTGGACGAGGACTCCGAGTAAGGTGGCAGTGTTGTTGCTCATGGTGGTTCTAATGCAGTGTCTACCAGAATAGTTGCAAAGTTTAATTTCAGGTGTGCTTAATTTAATTTGAGGGGTGTGTTGTGCTGAGCCCCCAGCTGAACTATATTATGTTTCTTCTCGTTACTTTAACTCTTCAGTGCGTACATACTAGTATTTCTTACATTTCATCTTTTAGTTGGTATAGTACTACCACTCGTTTCTTCACATTATATACGTACAATATATATGGCCAACATCATATAGCCAGTAGTTTAGTTGTCAAAGAATTTCAGGGTGCTTAGTTTTGTCAAACAATTCCAGGATGCTTAGAGGGTGCTTGGATCCAAGGGACTTATTTTAGTCTGACTAAAAATAGTCTCTTTAAGAGGCTAAAGTTCCAAGCACCCCTGGCTAAAGAGGGGCTAAAACTAGTCTTAAGACTATAAAAATTTAGTTAGGGGTACCCCTACTAAAATGTGGATTAGTCCTCTCTCTACTCATTTAACTCCTCTCCTTTAACACAGGCGAGTTCTGGATTGGAGGGTTTGGAGGATAATAAATGCTCATTAACTTGATTTTAGCCTTTTTAGTATTTGGATCCAAGCATGGGTGAGGCTAGCATCTTTTAGTCCCACTACTTTTAGTCATGGGACTAAAACGTTTCCAAGCACCCTCTTAGTTTTATTTGAGGGGTGGGTTGTGCTGGACACCATTATTGTGACTAGCCTTTTTAATGGTACTATATGCATAATTTGGCGACGAGCGCTCTCTATATGTACCACCTTTTTTTAATTTCAAGTTTTGCTCCATGGCGCAATCCATCGATACTACTGTTGTACAAAAGTATACATTTTTTAAAAGGCTAGAGGGCGGCGCAGTCTAGCTTGGTCGGTTTCACGAGAGGCGAGGGCCTTTGTGATTTGACGGCTCATTACTGCCGGAAGGCGGGGCCTTGTGATTTGACTGCTCGTATAAATGCACCGACGACCTGATCGAGGAGGAGCAAACAACCGTGCGGTATGCTCAAGTTTTCCACTGGAGTAGTACTGCGATGGAGGAGCATGATACACGGCAGCCCAGTGCCATATGGAGATAAAAAATGATCGAATTTGCTAGTCATCTCATTGTTAGCATTGTTCTATTCATTCCCTAAAAAAATCATTGTTCTATTCATGCCTCGCAGAGAACGTGACACGTGCGGCGAAACACCCGAAGCAAAAGATGAAACACAGGAGCAAAAGAAGAAGGAAGATTATCACCCCAAATGATCTAATTCTCCGCGGAGTCGTAACTGCTTCTTCAGCGCCTCCACGACCTCCATCTCCTTGCGCGTCTCCTCCGCCATCATCTTCATTCTGTCCATGATGCAGGATTTCTCGACGCGATCCTTCATCATCTGTTCCACGGCCGCATTACGTACCTTGACAGCAGCCGGGTGCTCGATGCGGAGCTTCACCAACTCCTCCTTCTGTTCCATGACGAGGGCATGCATCATCTTCACGGAGGAACTACTATTCTCATGCAGCTGCTTCCAGCCGGCTTTCTTCTCCTTCAACAGGTCGATCTCATGGCAGAGCTTCGCATTGTCCTCCTGAAGTCGCAAGATTTCGCCGGTCGCCTTCTTCTCCGAGGCAATGCTCTTCTGCAGCAGCATCACCAAGCCGGCGGTCAACTCCCCCTGCTGATTGAGCTCAGCGGGCATGTCGTGGAGGCTCTCCTTCAGCAACTCCATCAAGCCTTGGATGAACTCCTTCTGCTTATTGAGGTGCTTATTGAGCTGATCGGGCATGCCGTCGAGGGATAACGACTCCAGCTCCGCCGGCTCGGCATGTTCGCCTCCGCGGCTAGGGCGCTCCTGGGAGCCATCGCCTGCCCGTGAGAGATCTTTCGAGGTCTCTGCGTGGCGGCGAGCCCTCTTTTTTTTCCGCAGCCTTGGTTGCCGCTCCCTTGTTACGAGTAGTTCTCGACCTAGAGCTCTGCTCACCGGCCATGGCAACGACGGACAAAGAAGAAGCACTTATGAGGAGGAAAGGTAGAGTAATTTTCGGTTAGGTAGTTCCCCTTTTTATAACCTAAGTACTAGCACTAGTACTAATACCTGCATAGTGGGAACACGTTCAGGTTTGGTACATACTAGTAGGTGTGAGCAGGCTTTCGAATGTGATGGGAACAAGGTAAAGATTAATTGATGGTTTTGGTTTCGAGGCCCGAAACGGCTCCCGATGAGTTTAGCGGAACATAAATTTCAAGTACTACACTGCTCAAATGTGTAAATATTATGTTACTGTCAAAAATTGGCACAAGATACGAAGGAGACCAATGGAAGTACTACTAGCAACCCATGATTTAACTACTCGCATGCGCGCAGTGGAGTAATAATGTCTTTCTTCCGCCCTCACGTCCACTTTATTTGCGTGCGCTGTATTAATTGACCATCAACGAAGTGAACGACTTTACACGCGTCAAATTACAACATGGGGTGGATCTTGGTACAACATTGCTTCCGCCCGTGTACCCGCGTGTGCGTGTGAGGGAATGAGTGCGTGTGTGGCGTGCGTGCACATCTTCGCTTCGTGCATGTACCGCCAGTATGGCTCAGGGAGGACGAGTACATTGTTCTGGAACTAGCAGCACGTCACTATGATCAATCTACGCAAGGAGGTCGCGAGGTCGCGACAACGCCTCCACATGTGCCACTTGGCTTCATGAACTGTAAGAGAGACACTGTGTAGTGTGCCATTGGTATTCTAATTTACGTATTTAGCACATACTCGAAGTACTAGTAAGGTACACGTGCATTGCACGCATCAGATTTTGCAACCAAATTATGAATAAATACCACACTATAGCATGTAAGCTCTGACTCATATATGCCTGATGTAGCCCTTTGTTTAATTCTTATAGTTCATCTCATTCAAAATCAATTAGTTTTTATAAAAAAGCTAAGAACGCGGGAATAGGAAAAACATGGGATTATAGTGGAATGTCGTCTTGAATCCTACAGGATTGTACGAGTGTTTGATTGTGCATAGAAAAAACGCAGAATTCTTTCAAAGAGGTTTGAGTGGACGGGATGTTTCCTATGAAATCTAGTGCAAATGAATCATATGGAAAAATTCCTATGGTTTAGAATCCTACGAATCAAACAACCAAGATAGGAAAAATTCCTAATGATTAGAATCCTCCAAAATTCCTTTGAGAATCCTTTGAATCAAAGAAGCCCTTAATCTATTTTATGATTCATGGAATTGTGCGTTGTAATGCATAAAGTAAAAACAAATAATGGCAATTCAGCTAGAAAAAAAGTTTGGGCAGTTATGATACGGAAGATTCTAGAACAAAAGAGAACCACTGTTGTTTTGAGGTTTGTGCATTATGCTTAAGTTCAACCATGGAGTCTGCTAGATTGTACATGTGGCAAAATCCGGTGGGGGCTATAAGATGGTGCGAGGGGCCGAGTGGAGGGAGACTATGAAGGAATGCACAAGTGCGAGATCGATATTTAGAGAGAGGGGGTGAACACGTGCGCTGTTGCACGCAGTGGCGGAGCCATGAAAAATAAATGAGCTAGGGGGCCAAGCATTGCTAATCCTTTACGAGGAGGGTCAATTCATGCACTTAAACCATTTTTAGCAGCAATTGTCTAATGATCACATTCATATTAGCCTCGATATATAGTGATGTTAGGGGGGAGGGGGCAGGGCCCTTACTGCCCCCTGTCTTCGCCATTGTGCACGCGTCTGAGAGATGAAGCAGAAGGCGTGGATGATGAGAGGGGGGCGTTGGATATATAATTAATGTGGGTGTATTAGCTATATACGTTAATCCTATATAGAGAGGTATAGATTGATCGATGTGGACGTGGGAAAGAGGGTGAGACCTCACTGGATATATCGATTGATCGGTTTGTGTGGAAAACTATGAAAGACCTAGCTATATACACACATACATAGAGGAATATCGATCATTGCGCATGCATGCGTGAGAGATAAATAATGCCCAATATGATGGAGAGGGGGATGTGTGTGGGTGTGTGCCTTCATGGGAGACCGATCTGAAGAAAAAGATTGCATGCGTGCGATGGATAATGCCGACTGGTAGTGTGTGTGCATGCATGCATGAGAGGAAGTTAGTGGTACAATTATAAAGACAAGACTACTGTGTGGGTGTAAAAGAATAGGTGAGGTCATAATCAATGTAAAGTTGAATTCAAATATTTGAATAAGAGATCCTGATGTTTGAAACCCATGCATGCATGAATATAACGGAGATCTGCGCGGTGTGGTTTGGAAACGAGCATGTTGTAATGTATACACATTGAACAAGGTCAGACTGATTTGAATTTGAGATACCGATGGCAGACATCACTTGGCCACGTCGCATCCGTGCATGGACACACTATTCTAATTGGAGATGATGGGCAACTTTCACATCACATATCTATATCTATACCCCTATATATATTATATATTATATTTTTTTATATTGTGTGCGGGTAACTTTAACTTTGAAAGATGGTCGTTGGATGAGGCAAATTTGAGCACTACTGGCCGATGGGTATCATCTAGATTCCACCAGATTTCGCCACATGTATAATCTAGAAGACTCCATGGTTGAACTTAAGCATAATGCACAAACATCAAAACACAAGCACTTCTTATTTGTTCTAGAATCTTCCGTATCAGAATTGCCCAAATGTTTTTCTACATGATTTGCCATTATTTGTTTTTACTTTATGTCTTACGACACACAATTCCATGAATCTTAAAATAGATTAGCTTTCTTATAAAAACTAGATGATTTTGCATGAAATGAACTATAAGAATTAAACGAACATCTACATCATGCATATATGACTCAAAGCTTGCATGCTATAATGTGGTATTTATTCATAATTTGGTTGCCAAATCTCATGCGTGCAATGCACGTGTACCTTACTCTAGTCTAAATGGTGTTTGTGTGTGTGTTGTGCGTGTTGAGGTGCAAATTGTCGTTTTTTGGGTACATGTTAAGCTTCTTCCTCCGAAATTTCAAGCCGCACCTTGTTATGCCGAAAATTCAAGCTAGCGTCTCTGTCTATCGTGCTGCAACTCCCGCCTCTTCAACACCCGCCTTGTTAGCCCGAAATATTTAAGATATATCTTTGTCTCGTTGTGCTCTGACAACTCCCTCCATCTCAACCCGCGCCTTGCTATTCTGAAATTACAACACGCGCGAAAACTCCCACCTCCTGTGAAATCCCGACACGCGAAATGCCCATGGTACCCCTGAACCGAAAGAACCGCCTCAAATCGGTGGGTGTACTTTAGTAACTTACCCCACATTTCGGACAAGCGCGTCTGTAAGCCATGGTTCCCCACTGCCATCCCATCCGCCCACCCATTCGTACACCGAGGCCGCGAAAACGCACGACGAAACCCCACACCCTGCTCCGTCCGCCACCCAGTCGGAGCCTCTTCCCCGACGACGTCGTCCACAGCAACACCTCGACGTCCCTCAACCACCGTACCGGATGAGGATCCGTCGTCGATCTCATCGTCCTGCCGTTTCAGCCACCCCGTCCTCCACCTCCAAGGAGTTGCCCCGAAGTTCCACTTGTCTTTCACGCCACCTCCATTCCCACACCGCCGTCTTCACCTGCACCACCGGAAGAGCATCATCATCACCGTTTCCTCGGATGAAGTTGCGGCCTAATCGGCGCCACCAAAGAGGTTGTACACTAATCGCCACATTTTCTTCTTGATTCGATCTCACGGTGCTGCCGGCGCTCGGTCCCGAGCCGACACGGCGCGGCTCCATCCACGGCGGCGTCGCCGGCCACTTCCTCCACGGCGTCTCTCCCTCGGCGACGACGTCCACATCAGTAGGAGTTGTTGCTGCTTTAGCTCTCGCTCACGCTGCTGCTCTGCTCTTTCTCTTGGTCCCCTGCCTGGTCTGCTCTTGCTATTGCTCTTGCTTGCGCTGCTGCTCTCGCTCTTGCTTCCGATGCTGCTTCGATTTAGCTACACTTCAGTCGACTGAATCGACTTTTTGGTCAGTCGATTTTCACGGGGTGGGGGGGGGGCTCGCCGGGGTGAAGGTAGAACCAGCCGCAGCGGGGAGGGGGGCTCACCGGAGAGGTACCCCACTATCTATCTTAGGGTTCAGGATGGGGGTCGCCGGCGATGCCGGGGCGTTGGCGGGGTGGTGGCATGGGGATCGTCGGAGAAAAAGCTCGGCACGGGGGGGCCTAGAGGGATGGTCGGGGCGGCGGCGGACCGACGGTGGGGAGTGTTTTCGGGGCGGGCGGGGCGGCGCACCGCCGTCCGCGGGCAGCGGGGGGCTGCTGTTTGGCCAGTGGTGGCTGGCGGCTCAGGGGGTGGAGGTTGAAGATGAACCGCAGGCCCTTGATTTCATATCCAACGGCTGCAAAATCGATTGACCAGAGATGAAAAAGTCAGTCGACCGACGTGTAGCCTCACCTTGCTAGTGCGTTCAGTTTCGACAGCAAAATTCAGTTTCGACAGCAAAATTCAGTTTCGACAGCAAAATTCAGTTTCGACAGTTAAGTTCAGTTTCGACAGTTAAGTTCAGTTTCGACAGTTAAGTTCAGAGATGAGCGGCTGATGTATTTTACATCTAACACTTTGTGGTTATGTATTTTACGTCATGTATTGGAGATGCTATTAGAATTCCACTCAGGTTAACGTTGTTCGTTGTCTCTCTTGTCCTGTTTCAGCCTCGGCGTCGTACAACTCACCGGAGCTGCTCCAACGACGAAACCCTCCATCACGGCAGAGCAGTACCTCGGGCTCCATCTCCAGACGCCTAAGATCTTCTTCCCCTCCTCCGACAGCAAAGTCAGCCGGAGCATCCTCACCGGCCAACCCAATCACGTTGAGATCGACATGGCTTCGCCGAAGAGGTTGTACACTTGTTGCATCTCTTTTTTTACTCTACATGTTATATATATTGTCCACTGAGCACTCGTAGTAACAGGAAATACGATTATTTTATCCTACTATATGGCAAGCAGTGAGGTACCAGGCAACTTAGCTATCCATGATGGACTCTCTTGAACGCCATCATTATTTATCTCTGCGCGTTTGAGCTATGCATTTGTCGATGGGCCTGGGAGTTGAGCTAGTATGGCAGTGGCCTGGGTCCAAAGTAATAGAAGTAGCACAAAAACATTTTTTATTGTAGGATTTTCCTTGCTCAAGCCTGCCTACTAGAATCGCCAGTGCTTGAAAGGAAAAGTGAATGAAAAACATCGGAATTGGAAAGTTTCCTATGGTACTACTTTTCATCAATTTGGTGCAAAGGAATGGAGCAAAGGAAAACTGTAGGATTTGTTCCTTTAGTGTCTCCTTGAAAGAAAAATCGTAGGAATTCTAATTTCCACTTCTCCTCCTTTTCATATTCCTATTCATCAAGCACAAGACTAAGAGATAGTAGCATAATAACATTATAACCGTACATTTTCTTGTGGTTTGACTTAATCTCACCATGCTTTTTTGCATCTTGCGATCTTCCAATTGTTGTGAATCAAACACCCAGATTGGCAGAAATCCTGTGTTTTTAAATTCTCTGTTTTGCACGTGCATTCCTATCCTATTCATGTCTATTTCCTATCCCTGCATTGTTAGAATCCTCAAATTCAAACAAGACCTTACTCAATTACTTCTGTTACATATATGTGTCAAAGAAAACCTTGTGTGGTTTGTCCTGCTCCTGCGGCGCTGTGTTCCACCCCAGCTTAGCTGCTCCAACGATGGAAGGGTTCACCACAGCAGGGGTCCGCTCTCTAGATTGTCTTTCGCCGCCTCAGATCTTATTCCCCGCCGCCGGCAGCCACGGCAACTGCATTACCATCATCAACTGAGCAGATGACCTTGAGAACTACACGGGTCCGCAAGAGAGGTCGCACTCTTCCGTGTCTGCTTACGTTATGCATCGCTTAATATGATGACATGCTACATTATCGTCGTGTCCACCTATTAGACTCCGAGTCAGCTCCAAACTAATGTTGAAACTTGAGTTTTTAAATGGTTGTGGGGTACATATTGGGGCAGCAATCAGTACTATCTGTCTACTATCTGGTTAATCTCCGGTGTCTACTATGAGTTTCATGTTGGGTGCAAACAAACATTAAAGGAGCCAATATCTGTATTTTTTAACTAAAGCTATTATCTGCCTGCTATTATTGGTTTTGGGTCTATCCACAGTTTGCTACCATCACTCTAGATTTGTGCATGCACTCCTTACATAGTCTCAGTATGTTTTATTCATATGCATGCCAGTTATTGTACACAATGGAACTGATCATGTAGAGCAAAAGAGATGAGCCTTGCGTGGCAATAAAATTTCATGCATACGTCGTTCCATGATGGGCGCAAAGGCAACCCCCCTCCACCCATTTCGGATCGTAATCAAGAGGAAGATTACTGTTCTGAGGGGGATTCAGAAGGAGAAGACCACTCCTATTTACCCCATGAGGTCTTCGCTCTAACTTGGCATGCTGGTGTTGGTAATATCATGCATATGGTGCCTTGCATTGCTTACTGTATACATTAAAGATGTCATCTGCTTAGTTTAGACATGCTTTGTGTCAATGCAATCTATTTAGTTTCTTTATCGTATATGTGAATCATGCAACGCCATCTTGTCTAGCCAGGCATCATATATGTGAATTTTGCAATGCCACCCTGGTTAGCCAGTCATCTTATTTGTGAATTATATCATGCCATCATTTTTTTATTACGTGTTAAATTTATCAACAATTTTAGTACATTCAATTACTCTTCCTGTGCATCAGCCATTTGGCACGGTCATGGAAAAATCTGGAGTGGAAACAAGGTCTTCAGAGCAGACAATGCTATCTGACGAAGCGCATGTCTTGTTGGTTACCGATAGCTCCTCAGAGGAGGATTCAGAGACAGATGACCAGTCATATTCCCCCCCCCCCCCGAGGTGCATGCCCTAACTTGGCAGGGTTATGTTGCTCATATCGTGTGTATGGTATCTTGCATTGCTAGGTCATTTGCTTAGTTTAGACATGCTTTGTGTGAATGCCACTTGTTTAGTGTCTAATTACGATATATGTGAATTATGCAATGCCATCTTGTTGCAACACATTATATATGTGAATTATGCAATGTTATCTTGTTGCAAAGGCATTATGTATGTGAATTATGCAATGCCATGCTGTTTAGGCAAGCGTCATATATGTGAATTATATCATGTCGTCCTTTTTTTGTATTTCTCATTGCTTTTGTCGACAATGTTTGTATATTCAACTGCTCTTCCTGTGCATCAGCCATTTGAATTGGTGATGGAGAAATCTGGAGTGAAAACAAGGTCTTACTAGCAGACAATGCTACCTGCTGAAGCAGATATCTTGCTAGTTACAGATAGCTCTTCAGAGGAGGATTCAGAGGCAGATGACCAGTCCTATTATCCCCCTGAGGTGTATGCTCAAACTTGGCAGGATTATATTACTCATATAATGCATATGTTGTATTGCAATGCTTAGTTTTTACATCATATACACAATATTGAATGCCATCTCCTTAGTTGACACATCATATATGCGATTGCCCTCTTCTCACTTCCTTAGTATATAAATCATATATTTGAATTATGTCATGTCATGATGTTTACATAGACAACATGTATCTGAATTATGGCATGCCAACCCATTTTCTAAAGACATAATATAGTTATATCATCTCATCCTATTTACATAGTCATCATATTTTAAATTATGTCATTGTATCTGTGGATTATATCATGCCATCATGTTTCCATCGACGGCATGTTTGTGATTTATGGCATGCCAACCATTTTAATAGACACATCATATAGTTATATCATGTCATCCTGTTTACATAGTCATCATATTTTGAAGTATGTCATTCTATCCTGTTTAGTTAGCCATCATACATGTGAAATTGTGTCATGCTATGCTGTTTAATTAGCCATCATATATGTGAAATTATGTCCTGCTATTCTGTTTGCTTAGACAACATAAATGTGAATTATTTCATGTCCTGTTTTCTTCCCTACTATCCATTGCACCTGTCTATCTTACAATGTCTGTACAATCAATTACTTTTCTTGTTTATCAGCCATTTCAATTGGAGGGAGTGATGGCAGTATCTGTGGGAGTAAAAACACGGTCTTCAGAAAAGATCGTGCTACCTGTCGATGCAGATAGAACCATGGTTCTACTTGCCCAAGATCCAGCCCCACCACTCATAACCCACACTCATGCAGATTGTACCCCTACCCAGTTGGACAGAGAACCAGCTACACCCCTTCTAACCCCAACCCCAGCAGATAGACACCCAGTTCCCTTTGACACAGCACCGTCTCCACCACAGAGCACCCAAACACGAGCAGTTAGTAAGGCAACTGCGGTGCCCAAATCACGAGGACCACCACTCCGAACCTGAAGTCAACGTTTAAAGCAGAAGAAGAATTGTTCTCAGGTCAGGTTCCGTAGCTATGGTTCATACTACTTTGCTCTTGCATCACTATATTTACTGATACCAACTAATTTCAAATTTGAAGGATGCAATTGAAACTCCAATGGCGCAACAGGTATGTTTTAAACCTGTTTCTTCAACGTGTTTGGCTGTTTGCTGTTGTAACTTGCTCTATGTTGATTTCAGTTTCAATTGAATAAATGGTTATGTTCTCATGCCATGCACATTACAAGTGTTGTTATTGTTGTGTAGTTTCCCACACTTATATTCTGCCTATGCTGCTTTGTCTTAAATAGATATGATTCAAACTGTATCTATCTTGATTTGGCAACATAAACTAGAATGATATAGACCATACAGTGACCATACTACATAGATATATGTCTGCTTCATGCTGCTATCCTGTCCACCTTACTACTGAACTGGTTTACCAAAATGAGTTTCATATACTACATTGTAAACCTGCGATGTGTTTGTTTGTTTCTCTTTTAGAACGCGGATAAAATATTGGAGAAGAGTACCCTGTTATGCAATGGTAAAGGAAGTAATGCAGATAAGGTTCAAGATAGTGAGACATCCCTGTTGGTCTCCAAGAAAGCTGATAATAACTATGTTGAAGACACTGAGACAGCCCCAAAGTCCTGTCTTGATGTAGTGTTCGAGTTCCTATTGGCTACCACTGCTGGCACGAGCTCTTCGAACTTGTTGCCTGAATCAGTTCAGCTTCTTGAGTATCAACTTCAAGTTGAAAGACATCGATTAGATGCTATGCGATAGGAAGCCGAAGGACTGAGGAAGTCCCTGCAGAATTCAGATGCATACTTTCTGGTGCAATAGCAACCGCTGGAGGACTTAAGCGTCAAACAAGAGAATGTTAATAAGATTGCTAAGAATCTTGCCAGCATTATGGGTACCCAGGATATTGTTTCTTGAGCTCTTCTGAAGTGGTTTCAGTTCTGGACTTGTTTTGCTGCGGCGTTTATATGCTGCTGTGTTCCCTATATTTGCACTAGTGGCGAACTTTGATGCCCAGTGGATGTAATATGTGTAATAGCCGTGATAGCCTAGCGTTAGTTGCTTGCTTATTTATTTCCTTGTTGTCTTGTTTATTTGTTTGCTTGTAGTCATTGCAATTCTTTTTCCGCGGTTAGCTAGTGGCTGCAATAACCTATTTTTTAAAACTAGGCCACAATAACCATGGGCTAATATTTACTGTAGTGACACTGGGCCTCCTACTGGCCGTTGAAACAGTGGGCCTTCTACGGGCCGTAGAAACAATGGGCCTTCTACGGGCCGTAGAAACAATGGGCCTTCTGCGGGTCATATCATCAATGGGCCTTATACGGGTCGTATGATCGATTGGCCAAACATGGGCCAAACAGACCGCATTATGGCCGTAAATGGGCTAGAGTTGGAATCGTCCGTTCATGGGCCGACCATAACGGGCCATCGTTAATAGGCCGTATTTGATGACGCTATGAAAATGGCCCAACGTATTAACGAACCACAAACGGGCCGACTGTAACCACGGGCTGAATTTGGCCCACAAGCAGAAAATGACAGTAACGGGCCGTAAGTAAACGAATGCTGGAAATGAGCCCAAGAATAAATGGGCTCTAAGAAGGTTGAAAGATAACATGGGCTGGAAACGGCCCAACGGAATAACAGGCCATTAATGGGTATAAAGTGATACACTATTCATTACGAGCCAGTTTCACCATGGGCCGTTAATGGGTGTAAAGTGATACACTGTTCATTACAGGCCAGTTTCACCACGGGCCGTTAATAGGCCAAGAGTTACATAGGGCCTCATATGGGCCGAAAGACGTCATGGGGCATACATGCGCCAGAAGTGAAAACGGGCTGGAATCATATTGGATGGCCCAGATGACGCTACTGGGCCTAATTCGTATAGGGCGTAACGGGCCTTGGGTTAGCGGGTTGTAAATGGGCTATATGCGAATAGGCCGTTAAGAGGCTTTCCATGGGCCGACCCGCCACCTTTTGACCAAGTCAAACGGGCCGGCCTTTTCACAAGGATGGGCCTCTGTTGGGCCGTGCCACGTGTCGATGTATCATAGGCGCCTTCCGTCCAATGAGTGGATGACATCTGTCCCAACGATGAGCCGACACGTGTTTCCTCCAGCCAATGATGATTTTACACATGGAAAATCCCCTTTGGTCGGGGCTGTTAACGGGTTATCGGATCCAAAACCCGACCTGATAGCTTAACGGTGTTCCGTTACAGTGGATGCCACGTGTCGGTCACCCTTGACGAAAGCACTTTGGTGACGAGCGATTTATCGCCATGGAAGTGGACACTTCCATGATGATAATTTTGGTAATGTCATGGAACACTTCTACGACAACACAAGTATGACTATCTTGATTCTGTCATAAATTTGACATGGATGTACATGCATGACAAAAAACGCGACCTACTGTGACAAACACGTAACATCACGGAAGTGTATTTTTTTGTAGTGTAAGCACTACGACAATATGATCGATGTGGTAAACTGTGGAGCGGGGCACCACACACGGCTAAGAACAATTGATGTGTCTTTGGGGTGCCCCCTGCCCCCGTATATAAAGGGGGGAGGAGGAGGCCAGCGGCCTAGGAGGGGCGCGCCAAGGGGGAGTCCTACTTGGACTCCCAGTCCAAGTAGGATTCGTCCCCCTTCCTTCCTTCCAACGGAGGGGGAAAGGGGAAAGAGGTGGAGAGGGAGAAGGAAAGGGGGGTCGCTCCCCCCCCCACCCCTTGTCCAATTCAGATTGGGTTTGGGGGGGCGTGCGCCACCTCCTGTGGCCGCCTCCTCCTCTCCACTATGGCCCATGAGGCCCATTAACTTTGCCGGGGGGTTCCGGTAACCTCCCGGTACTCCAAAAATCCCTGATCTTCTTAAAAAAAATCCGTTGTCCGTATATAACCTTCCAATATATGAACCTTTACCTCGCGACCATTTAGAGACTCCTCGTCATGTCCGTGATCTCATTCGGGACTCCGAACAAACTTCGGTCACCAAAACACATAACTCATAATACAAATCGTCGAATGTTAAGCATGCGGACCCTATGGGTTCGAGAACTATGTAGACATGACCGAGACACATGTGCGGTCAATAACCAATAGCAGAACCTGGATGCTCATATTGGCTCCTACATATTCTACGAAGATCTTTATCGGTCAAACCGCATACCAACATACGTCATTCCCTTTGTCATCGCTATGTTACTTGCCCGAGATTCGATCGTCGGTATCATCATACCTAGTTCAATCTCGTTACCGGCAAGTCTCTTTACTCGTTCCGTAATGCATCATCACCTAACTAACTCATTAGTCACATTGCTTGCAAGGCTTATAGTGATGTGCATTACTGAGAGGGCCCAGAGATACCTCTCCGATACACGGAGTGACACATGTAGAGCATCTTTATAGTCACCCAGTTATGTTGTGACGTTTGATAGCACACAGAGTGTTCCTCCGGTATTTGGGAGTTGCATAATCTCTTAGTCAAAGGAATATGTATAAGTCACGAAGAAAGCAATACCAATAAAACTAAACGATCATTATGCTAAGCTAACGGATGGGTCTTGTCCATCACATCTTTCTCTAATGATGTGATCCCGTTGATCAAATGACAACACGTGTCTATGGTCAGGAAACTTATCCATATTTTATCAATGAGATAGTCAAGTAGAGGCATACTAGGGACACTCAGTTTTGTCTATGTATTCACACATGTACTAAGTTTCCGGTTAATACAATTCTAGCATGAATAATAAACATTTATCATCATATAAGGAAATATAAATAACAACTTTATTATTGCCTCTAGGACATATTTCCTTCAGTCTCCCACTTGCAGTAGAGTCAATAATCTAGATTACATAGTAATGGTTCTAATACCCATGGAGTCTTGGTGTTGATCATGTTTTGCTCATGGAAGAGGCTTAGTCAACTGGTCTGCAATATTCAGATCCGTATGTATTTTGCAAATCTCTATGTCTCCCTCCTTGACTTGATCGCGGATGGAATTGAAGCGTGTCTTGATGTGTTTGGTTCTCTTGTGAAATCTGGATTCCTTCGCCAAGGCTATTGCTCTAGTATTGTCACAAAAGATTTTCATTGGACCCAATGCACTAGGCATTACACCTAGATCAGATATCAACTCCTTCATCTTGACTCCTTCATTTGCTGCTTCTGAAGCAGCTATATACTCCGCTTCATACGTAGATCCCGCCACGTTCTCTGGTTGGAACTGCATGCTATCTCTTGAGCACTGCGTTGGTTTTCCCTTGAAGAGGAAAGGGTGATGCAGTAAAGCAGTGTAAGTATTTCCCTCAGTTTTTGAGAACCAAGGTATCAATCTAGTAGGAGGCCACGCACGAGTCCCTCGCACCTGCACAAACAAATAAAATCCTCGCAACCAACACAATAAAGGGGCTGTCAATCCCTTCATGGTCACTTACGAAAGTGAGATCTGATAGATATGATAAGATAATATTTTTGGTATTTTTATGATAAAGATGCAAAGTAAAATAAAAGGCAATAAAACTAGCTAAGTGTTGGAAGATTAATATGATGGAAAATAGACCCGGGGGCCATAGGTTTCACTAGTGGCTTCTCTCGAGAGCATAAATATTACGGTGGGTGAACAAATTACTGTTGAGCAATTGATAGAATTGAGCATAGTTATGAGAATATCCAGGTATGATCATGTATATAGGCATCACGTCCGAGACAAGTAGACCGACTCCTGCCTGCTTCTACAACTATTACTTCACACACCGACCGCTATCCAGCATGCATCTAGAGTATTAAGTTCAAAAGAACAGAGTAACGCTTTAAGTAAGATGACATGATGTAGAGGGATAAACTCATGCAATATGATATAAACCCCATCTTGTTATCCTCGATGGCAACAATACAATACGTGCCTTGCTGCCCCTACTGTCACTGGGAAAGGACACCGCAAGATTGAACCCAAAGCTAAGCACTTCTCTCATTGCAAGAAAGATCAATCTAGTAGGCCAAACCAAACTGATAATTCGAAGAGACTTGCAAGGATAACCAATCATACACAAAAGAATTCAGAGAAGATTCAAATATTGTTCATAGATAAACTTGATCATAAACCCACAATTCATCGGTCTCAACAAACACACCGCAAAAGAAGATTACATCGAATAGATCTCCACAAGAGAGGGGGAGAACATTGTATTGAGATCCAAAAAGAGAGAAAAAGCCATCTAGCTAATAAATATGGACCCGAAGGTCTGAGGTAAACTACTCACACATCATCGGAGAGGCTATGGTGTTGATGTAGAAGCCCTCCGTGATCGATGCCCCCTCCGGCGGAGCTCCGGAAAAGGACCCAAGATGGGATCTCATGGGTACAGAAGGTTGCAGCGGTGGAATTAGGTTTTTGGCTCCATATCTGGTAGTTTGGGGGTACGTACGTATATATAGGAGGAAGAAGTACATCGGTGGAGCAACGTGGGGCCCATGAGGGTGGAGGGCGCGCCTGGGGGGTAGGCGCGCCCCCTACCTCGTGCCTTCCTGGTTGATGTCTTGACGTAGGGTCCAAGTCCTCTAGATCACGTTCGTTACGAAAATCACATTCCCGAAGGTTTCATTTCGTTTGGACTCTGTTTGATATTCTATTTCTGTGAAACTCTGAAATAGGCAAAAAACAACAATTCTGGGCTGGGCCTCCGGTTAATAGGTTAGTCCCAAAAATAATATAGAAGTGTATAATAAAGCCCAATAATGTCGATAACAGAATATAATATAGCATGGAACAATAAAAAAATTATAGATACGTTGGAGACGTATCAAGCATCCCCAAGCTTAATTCCTGCTCGTCCTCGAGTAGGTAAATGATAAAAAACAAAATTTTCGATGTGGAATGCTACTTAGCATAATTTCAATGTAATTCTTCTTATTGAGGCACGAATGTTCAGATTTAATATGATTCAAGATAAAAGTTTAATGTTGACATAAAAACAATAATACTTCAAGCATGCTAACCAAGCAATTATGTCTTATCAAAATAACATAGCCAAAGCAAGTTATCCCTACAAAATCATATAGTCTGGCTGTTGGGGAACGTAGCAGAAATTCAAAATTTTCCTACGTGTCACCAAGATCTATCTATGGAGAAACCAGCAACGAGGGGAAAGAGAGTGCATCTACATACCCTTGTAGATCGCTAAGAGGAAGCGTTCAAGTGAACGGGGTTGATGGAGTCGTACTCGTCGTGATTCAGATCACCGATGATCCTAGTGCCGAACGGACGGCACCTCCACGTTCAACACACGTACAGCCCGGTGACGTCTCCCATGCCTTGATCCAGCAAGGAGAGAGGGAGAGGTTGAGGAAGACTCCATCCAGCAGCAGCACAACGGCGTGGTGGTGGTGGAGGAGTGTGGCAATCGTGCAGGGCTTCGCCGAGCACCTGCGGGAGAGGAGAAGAACTTGGGAGAGGGAGGGGTTGCACCAAAGGCAAAAGGTGTGTCTCAAGAGGCCCTCTACCCCCACTATATAGAGGGATCCCAAGGGGGGGGTGCGCCAGCCCTAGGAGATCCAATCTCCTAGGGGGCGGCGGCCAGGGGAGGTTTCCCTCCCCCCCAAGGCACCTAGGAGGTGCCTTCCCTCCTTGGGACTCTTCCTTAGGGTTCCTCCTTCACCCTAGGCGCATGGGCCATAAGGGAAGTGGCGCCCCAGCCCACTTTGGGCTGGATCCCTTCCCACTTCAGCCCATGGGATCCTCCGGGATGGGTGGCCCCACCCGGTGGGCCCTCGGGACCCCTCCGGTGGTCCCGGTACAATACCGATGACCCCGAAACTTGTCCCGATGGCCGAAATAGGACTTCCTATATATAAATCTTTACCTCCGGACCATTCCGGAACTCCTCGTGACGTCCGGGATCTCATCCGGGACTCCGAACAACATTCGGTAACCACATACAAGCTTCCTTTATAACCCTAGCGTCATCGAACCTTAAGTGTGTAGACCCTACGGGTTCGGGAGACATGCAGACATGACCGAGACGTTCTCCGGTCAATAACCAACAGCGGGATCTGGATACCCATGTTGGCTCCCACATGTTCCACGATGATTTCATCGGATGAACCACGATGTCAAGGACTTAATCAATCCCGTATACAATTCCCTTTGTCTAGCGGTATTGTACTTGCCCGAGATTCGATCGTCGGTATCCCGATACCTTGTTCAATCTCGTTACTGGCAAGTCTCTTTTACTCGTTCCGCAACACATCATCCCGTGATCAACTCCTTGATCACATTGTGCACATTATGATGATGTCCTACCAAGTGGGCCCAGAGATACCTCTCCGTCACACGGAGTGACAAATCCCAGTCTCGATTCGTGCCAACCCAACAGACACTTTCGGAGATACCCGTAGTGCACCTTTATAGCCACCCAGTTACGTTGTGACGTTTGGCACACCCAAAGCATTCCTACGGTATCCGGGAGTTGCACAATCTCATGGTCTAAGGAAATGATACTTGACATTATAAAAGCTTTAGCATACGAACTACATGATCTTGCGCTAGGCTTAGGATTGGGTCTTGTCCATTACATCATTCTCCTAATGATGTGATCCCGTTATCAATGACATCCAATGTCCATGGTCAGGAAACCGTAACCATCTATTGATCAACGAGCTAGTCAACTAGAGGCTTACTAGGGACATGGCGTTGTCTATGTATCGACACATGTATCTGAGTTTCCTATCAATACAATTCTAGCATGGATAGTAAACGATTATCATGAACAAGGAAATATAATAATAATCAATTTATTATTGCCTCTAGGGCATATTTCCAACACTGGCTATGCTCCATCTTCCCCACACAAAATATTCATATCATGTACAACCCCGGTTTTGGCCAAGCAATTGGTTCATACTTTTTAACGCGCTTCAGCCTTTTCAACTCTTACGCAATACATGAGCGCAAGCCATGGATATAGCACTATGGTGGAATAAGGTATAATGGTAGGGGTTATGTGGGAAGACAAAAAGGGAGAAAGTCTCACATCAACGAGGCTAATCAACGGGCTATGGAGATGCCCATCAATTGATGTCAATGCAAGGAGTAGGGATTGCCATGCAATAGATGCACTTAGAGCTATAAGTGTATGAAAGCTCAAACAAAAGAAACTAAGTGGGTATGCATCCAACTTGCTTTCTCATGAAGACCTCGGGTATTTGAGGAAGCCCATCATTGGAATATACACTCCGTTCCTCAATATAGGGTGTATAGTTTTTGGCACGGAAATTAAAGAACGCATGTGGAGGGAAAATTTCACAAGTTTTGGGAGAGATTACACCTGACTAATTGACATGAGAAAATAGAGGAGCTTGCCCTATATAAGGAAATGTAATCAAATCCCTTAAAAAATTATCCAAACGAGTGGTACAACGCAATAAACCTTATATTTCGGACTTTTTCTCAAAAATCTATACACCTTATATCAAGGAACGGAGGGAGTACAAGCCAAGTTCTATAATGAAATTTCCCACCAGTATATGAAAGCGACAAAATGAGAGACTCTCTATCATGAAGATTACGGTGCTACTTTGAAGCACAAGTGTGGTAAAAGGATAGTAACATTGTCCCTTCTCTCTTTTTCTCTCATTTTTTTATTTGGGCCTTTTATCTTTTTTTATGGCCTCTTTTTATTTATTTAGTCCGGAGTCTCATCCCGACTTGTGGGGGAATCATAGTCTCCATCATCCTTTCCTCAGTTGCGACAATGCTCTAATAATGATGATGATCACACTTTTATTTACTTACAACTCATGAATTACAAATCAATACTTAGAACAAAATATGACTCTATGTGAATGCCTTCGGCGGTGTACCGGGATATGAAATGAATGAAGAGCGACATGTATGAAAGAATTGTGAATGGTGGCTTTGCCACAATTACGATGTCAAGTACATGATCATGCAAAGCAATATGACAATGATGGAACGTGTCATAATAAATGAAATGATGGAAAGTTGCATGGCAATATATCTCGGAATGGCTATGGAAATGCCATAATAGGTAGGTATGGTGGCTGTTTTGAGGAAGATATAAGGAGGTTTATGTGTGATAGAGCGTATCATATCACGGGGTTTGGATGCACCATCGAAGTTTGCACCAACTCTCAAGGTGAGAAAGGGCAATGCACGGTACCGAAGAGGCTAGAAAATTGCGGAAAGGTAAGTGTGCGTATAATCCATGGACTCACATTAGTCATAAAGAACTCATATACTTATTGCAAAAATTTATTAGCCCTCGAAGCAAAGTACTACTACGCATGCTCCTAGGGGAAGGGTTGGTAGGAGTTCACCATCGCACGATCCCGACCGCCACACAAAGGATGACAATCAATAAATACCTCATGCTCCGACTTCGTTACATAACGATTCATCATAAGTGCATGCTACGGGAATCACGAACTCCAACACAAGTATTTTTCAATTCCACAATTACTCAACTAGCACAACTATGATATTACCACCTTTATATCTCAAAACAATTATCAAGTATCAAATTTCTCATGATATTTTAATTAAAGCAAATCTCCAAGCTATTTTAAGACTCTCAAAATAATATAAGTGAAGCATGAGAGATCAATAGTTTCTATAAAACAAATCCACCACCGTGCTGTAAAAGATATAAGTGAAGCACTAGAGCAAAACTATATAGCTCAAAAAATATAAGTGAAGCACATAGAGTATTCTAATAATTTCTGAATCATGTGTGTCTCTCTCAGAAGGTGTGTACAGCAAGGATGATTGTGGCAAACTAAAAAATGAACACTCAAATAATACAAGACACTCCAAGCAAAACACATATCATGTGGTGAATAAAAATATAGCTCCAAGTAAAGTTACTGTCGGTGTCAAAACCGGCGGATCTCGGGTAGGGGGTCCCGAACTGTGCGTCTAGGCGGATGGTAACAGGAGACAAGGGACACGAAGTTTACCCAGGTTCGGGCCCTCTTGATGGAGGTAAAACCCTACTCCTGCTTGATTAATATTGATGATATGGGTAGTACAAGAGTAGATCTACCACGAGATCAAGGAGGCTAAACCTTAGAAGCTAGCCTATGGTATGATTATTGTATGATGAAGTTGTCCTACGGACTAGAACCCTCCGGTTTATATAGACATCGGATAGGGTTAGGGTTACACAGAGTCGGTTACAATGGTAGGAGATCTTGAATATCCGCATCACCAAGCTTTCCTTCCACGCCAAGGAAAGTCCCTTCCGGACACGGGACGAAGTCTTCAATCTTGTATCTTCATAGTCCTGGAGTCCTGTTGAAGGTACAGCCCGGCTATCCAAACACCCCCTAATCCAGGACTCCCTCAGTAGCCCCTGAACCAGGCTTCAATGATGACGAGTCCGGCGCGCAAATTGTCTTCGGCATTGCAAGGCGGGTTCCTCCTCCAAGTTCTTCAAGAAGATTTTAAACACCAAGGATAGTGTCCGGCTCTGCAAAATAAGTTTCCACATATTGCCATAGAGAGAATAATATTAACACAAATTTAATCTGCTGACGTATTCCGCAGCGTGACATCACACTACGGCCAAGTCCTTTACTCGAATCGTTTTTACTTTTCCACCTCCGCACGTTTTGCGAGGCGGTTTCCTTGGCACATCTTGTCAAAGCAGAGATCGTGTTCCCCTTTTTACGGGATTCTCATCAATACGGACGTGGGTAACCCAACCGCGCCATTTATCACGGCGCTTGGGAGGCAAGCGAGTTTTACTAGGCTGGTGGGGACGCACAGCCGCATCCGCCCATATAAGGGGATAAGGATCCACCTTTTTACCTACGCCTTCTTCCTCCTTTGCCTATCCATCTCCTACGCACTCGAGCTCCAGCGCCCAAGCCCGCACTTCCCACCTCAACCTTCTCCAGCAATGTCCGGAGCGGGAGGCAAGTGGATGGTCTCCTCCGTCACGAAGGGCCATGTCAAAAAGCTAAGGAAGGCCGGATACTTGTCCAAAGACATCGCGCACCGGCTTCCCTAGGAGGGGCAGCTTCTCCCCACCCCAATGCCCCATGAGAGGGTAGTATGCCTTCCCCACTTCCTCCGCGGACTGGGTTTTCCACTCCACCCATTTGTCCTGGGGCTCATGTTCTACTATGGCCTAGATTTCCACGATCTGGCCCCGAACTTCGTCCTCAACATCTCGGCGTTTATCGTCGTGTGCGAGGCTTTCCTCCGTATCCGCCCACATTTCGGCCTCTGGCTCAAGACCTTCAACGTCAAGCCCAAGGTGGTGCGCGGCAGCCAGGCGGAGTGCGGCGGCGCCATGGCAGGCAAAATGGCCAACGTCCTATGGCTCGAGGGCTCCTTTGTGGAGACCCTAAAGGGGTGGCAATCCGGGTGGTTTTACATCACCGAGCCACGCGATCCGAAATGGATCGCAACCCCTGAGTTCCGATCCGGACCCCCCACGCGGCTTATGTCCTGGAAAGAGACGGTCTTGTCGTGGGGTGACGAAAAAGAAGTGACCGGACTGCAAACATGCATCCAGTCCCTGGTGGACAAGCCGATCAAGCTTGTCAATGTAGTCCAGGTTATGCTCGTCCGCCGGATCCTCCCGTGTCAACAACGGGACTTTAATATATGGGAGTTCGACCCGACGCAACACCGAACCCTTAACAGGCTCTTCGACATGACGTATGAAGACGTCTAGAAGGTGCTAACCAAAGGCGCCGAGGCTCCCACATCCGCTTCCGAGGACCGCGGATATAGCTCGCAGCATCACGCTAGCGAGGTAAGCTATTTTCACCTTTTACAGGAAGTTAAGTTTTTTCATAGTTTGACTCTATGCGGGATCTAAACTCCCTCACCTTTGACAGGCTTGGCAGGCGATATCCGGACCGATTAACTGTCCGGCTCCCTTGCCCGAAGACCCAGCCCCTGCTCTCCAAGTGAAGCTGCTCGTTCCGGCGCCTTATGTGGTGCCGGAGAAGAAGGCCAAGAAGAAGAAGGCCACGGGGACTTGAAAGAGTGCCCGTAACATGGTGGTGTCGGACTCGTCATCCGATGAGTCCGAGATGCTCTCCTCCCATGAAAACAAGGAGAAGGAAGAAGAAACCTCTCCCCCTCCAGCGGGGGGAGGAAAGAAAAGGAAGGCCGCCCCAACGGGGGAGGCCGAAGGGTCCAAAAGGAGGATGACCCCTCCGCCGGACTACTCCCCCAACGCCAACGAGGACGACGAGGAGTGGCCGGACAGGGCCAAGCGTCCGGCGAAATCGTAAGTATTCGGATACCAGAGTAACTCATGATATTCCTTTGTCGCTCAGCTTTCCCTAATGCCGAACATAATTGTGCAGCCCGCCCAGGGCCGAACTCGACGAGTCGTCGAGCGGCTCCCTGGATTCGTCGGACGTGAACTCAGTTCCGCCCGCTGTCTCCCCCCGCACTGCGGACGACGCCGAAGTGGCGTCGAAACGAGCTCCGGGGCAGGAGGAGGTGGTCTTGGAGGAGCCGCAAGGCGACCTCCCAGACTCTAGGAGTAAAGGGGACAAAACCCCCAGGGCCCCAAGTCCGGCTTTGAGCCGGACACCGCGCCGGAATCTTCAACGATTCCGGACCACGGCAGGCGAACTCCTGTCAAGAGGAGCAAGCCTTCTGAGCCGGCGGCCTCCGTCCAACCAGAGGTGCCGGACAGTCTGCTGGAGGTGCTTGACGGCGCCTCCATCAACGAGGAGCACCGTACTATTATGAGTACGGTGATCCGGAAGGTTCAGTCTGCCAAGAGCGGACTGAACGAAGCTTGCGCTAGCCTTCTAACAGGCTTTGAGGTAAGTAAAAAATATGTAAGAATATAACCGCATAGACAGTAGCCCCTGATGCTCTGTTTGGCGTTCGGAAAGAAAAGCCGAATAGAGGATCTATTAAATTTCGCAGGAGTCTAACAAAAAAGAGTCAAATATGCGTATGCAGGCTTCGCTGCTAGCCACTGCCGCACTGACTGCGGAGGTGGGTGCCCTGAAACAGGGGCTCGAGCGGACCGAGCAAGAGCTCGGCCTTGCCAAGCGGCAGCTCGAGGAGAAAGAAGGTAAGAAATTCCTTACAGAAAAAATGCCTATAGAAAGACGTGATTGCAAAAAATAACAGGATTGTACTGCTTATTGTAGGGGCCACGACTGAGGTGGTGACCCTCAAGCAGGCGCTGTCCGAGGCCGAAAAGAGAGTGGCCGCAGAGCGCACCGAGCGCGAGAAACTTGAGGCCCAGGTCGGCGAGGTGCGGCAAGAGCTTCAGGCTCTCATGAAAAAACATGAGAGTTTGGAGCTTGAGTCAAAAACGCAAGCGTCCGAGCTCGCGGCGGCCTCTGAGGCTGCCAAGTCTGCCAAGGCCGAAGCCCAAAAGGCCCTCCAAGAGTTGGAGGAGATGAAAAAGATAGAAGCGGGTAAGGTATTCTTTATGCAAAGCAGAAATATAAAAGTAAACTACTTGTTACTTACCCGAATCCGGAGCTCTCCAGGGGCATTCGCAGATCTTCCCCGCAGCGTATTCGCCGCCGCCGCATTCTACCGTGCTGAAGAGGGCAGCTCGACGGAGAAGGTGTTCTGGTCTCAGTATGCTGAGGCCGGACACCTTGTGCCCTTGAGCGACCAGCTGAAACAGTTGGTCGAGCTCCACAAGGCGGCCGAACAGGCCATGAAGGGCTTCATAGTTCGGTTATGGCCCGGAGAGGCCCTGCCTAGGAGCTACTTCGGGCTGGTGCGGCGGCTGGTGGAGGCCTGTCCAAGGCTCGATGTCATCAAGCGCTCCATGTGCATCGAAGGTGCCCATAGGGCCCTTGCCCGTGCAAGATGCACTGGGGTAAGCCAGACGGTGAGAAGCTTGTGAGGGACGGGCCGCCACCGGGGAAGGAGCATCGCAAGCCCGAGAACTACTATAAGGATGTTCTTGCGGGTGCCCACCTTGTGGCGGATGAATGTACCAAGGATGTAATTTTTGAATGAACTCGCTCGTGTTTATCCTGTGCACTGAAAACTTGTTCATATGCGCTAAGCAATGCTTGTTGAATTTAAAATATTATTTTCTGTGCGGCCGTTTATCAAAAAATTGAGAGATGGCGAGTCGTCGGCTTCCGCCCCCATGCCACTAGTGTTGGGGTGTTCAGGATAAACCTGAGCGCTCTTTTTCCCATGTTTGGGTCCTTCGAGGGAGGCGCTCAGCACAACGAACCAGGAAATCAGACTATAATGCTTGAACACTCTCACTTAGCCATAGAACTTTATAATTTTAAATTTCGGCGAAGCCCCTAGTTCGGAAGACCGAGTTCGGGGTGCTATCCACGCCTTGGCCGGACAAAGCCGGCTCCTTGCTCGAAGCGACAGAAGTCTTTAGGGACTCGAAAAAACCTCTCAAACAGCGACCGGTCTCTCGCCTCATCATGACAGTCAGTTTCAGCTTTCTCCACTAAGGTGCTTAACCCAGCTCAACCGGGGCACAATCGCAGTAGTTCTCCTAGTGCTACCTTAGCCGATATAGCGGAACGTAAGGCACCAAAACATAGGAGCCGGGCAAACCCAACTACTGACCCAAATCATGATTCGGAGCCGATGCATATAGTGCTATAAGTTCGGGGTGCCGCACTTGTTAAAGTGTACGGGCTTCTCACACCATATTGAGTGGTACTGAAGCCCCTGGTGTATTTGTCGTACCACGGTGTACGGGTGCCACATGTCATTAATGAACATATATATAAAAAGGGGATAATGCGAAAAATAGACAAAAAGCTATGCATTGTTTATAAAACGACTGCTATAAAAGCAGAACGATACAAATAGTGCGATAAGCAAAAGATATTGGACTATTTAACGTGTCCTGGCCGGGGGCAGGCCGCGGAATTATATTCAAAATAGGTATACTGCTCGTAACAGAGACCACCTGGGAGTTCCATAGTTCGGCGTGGCTTGTCTGCTTCCCTGGATCTTGCATCGTTCGTGCGGCAGTTGAACTGCCGAACAGGTCGTCCGGAGTATGGGGTCCTAAAAGTAAGAAAAAAAAGAATTTGGCAGCCCCTAGTACGTTTTAGGCCGTATTTTGGGCTTGCCATTATTGTGCCCCTTCCCCTGCGCCCATGGTATTTCAAGAGCGTAGTTATGTACGCGAAGCACTAGTTTTGCTATGTCGCGAGGGCTGGGGTTGGGGCCGCATTGCTACGCCTGCTCAGAATGTGCCAGGCGGTCTTGTTGTAGGTTACTCCGGGCGCGCTTGGCAGTGTCTGGCTTTTTAACGGCCGGACTGCAGAATTGCCTAAAAAGGCCGCTTTGTACTTCCGCTGCGAGGGCCGCCGTGTGTTCCTCCGTTCGGAGGGAGTGCTCGGTGTTTCCGTTGACCGTAATTACTCCTCGAGGGCCTGACATCTTGAGCTTGAGATATGCATAGTGCGGCACCGCATTGAACTTTGCAAATGCGGTTTGCCTGAGCAGGGCGTGATAGCCACTGCGAAACGGGACTATATCAAAGATTAACTCTTCGCTTCGGAAATTATCCGGAGATCCGAAGACCACTTCAAGTGTTACTGAGCCTGTGCAGTTGGCCTCTACACCTGGTATGACGCCTTTAAAGGTCGTTTTTGTGGGCTTGATCCTCGAGGGATCGATGCCCATTTTCCGCACTGTATCATGGTAAAGCAGGTTCAGGCTGCTGCCGCCGTCCGTGAGGACTCTTGTGAGATGAAATCCGTCGATAATTGGGTCAAGAACCAATGCGGCAAACCCGCCATGAGGAATGCTAGTGGGATGGTCCCTTCGATCAAAGGTGATCGGGCAGGAGGACCATGGGTTGAACTTTGGAGCGACTGGCTCCAGCGCGTATACGTCTCGTAGCGCACGCTTCTGCTCCCTCTTGGGAATGTGGGTCGCGTATATCATGTTCACCGTCCGCACTTGTGGGGGAAAACCCTTCTGTCCACAGTTGTTCGGCGGCCTGGGCTCCTCCTCGTCATCGCCGTGCAGCCCCTTGTCTCTGTTTTCGACTCTTAACTTGCCTGCCTGCTTGAACACCCAACAATCCCTGTTGGTGTGATTTGCTGGCCTTTCGGGGGTGCCATGTATCTGGCACAAGCGGTCGAGTATTCGGTCCAAACTGGACAGGCCCTGAGTATTCTTTTTGAATGGCTTTTTTTGCTGACCGGATTAATAGCCTCTGAATCCCGCATTTACTGCCGTATCCTCGTTGTTGTCGCTGTTAACACGGCGCTTTTGCTTGTTCCATCGTGTCCTGCCACTTTTGTCCTTGGTATCCAAATTACCAGGGTTCTTTGCTAAGTTGTTACTGCGAGCTAGCCAGCTGTCTTCTCCCGCGCAAAAGCGGGTCATGAGTGTCGTGAGGGCTGCCATAGATTTCGGCTTTTCCTGTCCCAGGTGCCGGGCAAGCCACTCGTCGCGGATATTATGCTTGAAGGCTGCTAGGGCCTCAGCGTCCGGACAGTCGACTATCTGGTTTTTCTTTGTTAGGAACCGTGTCCAGAATTGCCTGGCCGATTCCTCTGGCTGCTGAATTATGTGGCTTAAGTCATCGGCATCCGGTGGTCGCACGTAAGTGCCTTGGAAGTTGTCGAGGAATGCGGCTTCCAGGTCCTCCCAAGAACCGATTGAGTCTGCTGGCAAGCTGTTGAGCCAATGTCGGGCCGGTCCCTTGAGTTTGAGTGGGAGGTATTTGATGGCATGTAGATCATCACCACGGGGCATGTGGATATGGAGGAGATAATCCTCGATCCAAACCGCGGGATCTGTTGTGCCATCGTATGATTCGATGTTTACGGGTTTGAAGCCCTCAGGGATTTTATGATCCATTACTTCATCTATGAAGCATAGTGGGTGTGCGGCGCCTCTATACTGGGCTATATCACGGCGCAGCTCGGAGGAGCTTTGTCCATTGTGTTCGGCCCGGCCCGATTTATCGTATCCGGAGTGACGATCACCGTCACGTGTCGTGGGGCGCCCGCGCGATCCGTAGATCGACCTTGTTTGCCTTGCCTTGTCCTCCAGTATATCTCGCAGGTCCGGCGCGTTTTCCCGTGCATTAGCATGTTTTGAGCGGCGTCGGGGCATGGCTTGGGTGGAGGGCTTAGAGGCCTCTCTGTCGCGGCCACGAGGTGGCTGGTCGGCCATGTCATGCACTGGTGATGTAGGTGCTTCCTCCTCTAATCGGGGTAGCAGCCTGCGCTTTGGGTAACGCTTGGAGGGGCGTTCGAGTTCATACTCTTCGGCCGAAAGGACTTCAGTCCATCTGTCAGCTAGCAAATCTTGATCAGCTCTAAGCTGTTGTTGCTTTTTCTTGAGGCTGCTTGCCGTGGCTAAAAGCCTGCGTTTGAAACGCTCTTGTTCGGCGGAGTCTGATGGTACGACGAATTCGTCGTCATCGAGGCTTGCCTCGTCTTCGGAGGGAGGCATGTAGTTATCGTCCTCAACCTCTCGGTCTGCCGCCCTCTCATGAGGGCTGGCTTCTCCATCTTCCTGTGCCGAATCTTGCTGGAGGGGGTGTTCTTCGGCACTATCCGGGGTAGTATTATATCCCGTACCGTAATCACAGTTTTTGCTTTGGCAGGATTTAGAGCGGCGCCGCTGACGTCGGCGCTTTGGCTGTTTCTTGGAGGTGTCATCCTCCGCTGTTCCATCGCCATCTCCATCTTTTGGAGTATCCACCATATATATATCATATGACGAGGTGGCCTTCCAGCGCCCTACAGGTGCTGGCTCCTGTTCGTCTCCTGCATCGTCGTCCATACCGTCGATGTCTTCGAAGTCGAAGTGAAGCATGTCGGTTAAATCGTCGACAGCGGCTACAAAGTGGGTGGTGGGTGGGGTTTGAATTTCTTCATCGTCCGTATCCCATCCTTGCTGGCCATAGTCCGGCCAGGGCTCTCCCGATAAAGAGAGAGACTTTAGTGAGTTCAGGGTGTCGCCAAAGGGCGAGTGCTGAAAGATGTCCGCGGCGGTGAACTCCATGATCGGTGCCCAATTGGATTTGATTGGCAGGGGCGCGGGGGGTTCGGAGTCCGGAGGGGAATCCGGATCCTCGGAGTCACGTGTAATGCCGAGTGCGGGGCTGGCGTTCGGCTCGATCGCCTTTGAGATCGCAGCCCCCGAGGTGACGTCCAACCGCTCACCCTCGATCAGTGCCGCAGGTTCCGAATTAAGGGTCGGAACCGACGCGCGTGCGGGCTCCAGGGCACTGTTCGGCGACAGAGCTAGATCATGCCCATCGAGACAGTGCGGCGTGCTTGGCTGTGGCTCGAATCCGTCGAAGCTCAAGTCCCCGCAGATGTCAGTCGTGTAGTTCAAACTTCCAAACCTGACATGATGGCCAGGGGCGTAGCTTTCGATCTGCTCCAGGCGGCCAAACGAATTGGCCCGCAGTGCAAAGCCGCCGAAGACGAAGATCTGTCTGGGGAGAAAAGTCTCACCCTGGACTGCATCGTCGTTGATGATCAAAGGAGCCATCGGGCCTAAAAGCGACGACACAGAGGAACTCTCAATGAAAGCACCAATGTCGGTGTCAAAACCTGCGGATCTCGGGTAGGGGGTCCCAAACTATGCGTCTAGGCGGATGGTAACAGGAGACAAGGGACACGAAGTTTACCCAGGTTCAGGCCCTCTCGATGGAGGTAAAACCCTACTCCTGCTTGATTAATATTGATGATATGGGTAGTACAAGAGTAGATCTACCATGAGATCAAGGAGGCTAAACCATAGAAGCTAGCCTATGGTATGATTGTTGTATGATGAAGTTGTCCTACGGACTAGAACCCTCCGGTTTATATAGACACCGGATAGGGTTAGGGTTACACAGAGTCGGTTACAATGGTAGGAGATCTTGAATATCCGCATCGCCAAGCTTGCCTTCCACGCCAACGAAAGTCCCTTCCGGACACGGGACAAAGTCTTCAATCTTCTATCTTCATAGTCCTGGAGTTTTGCTGAAGGTACGGTCCGGCTATCCGAACACCCTCTAATCCAGGACTCCCTCAGTTACTGATGGAAGTAGACGAAAGAGGGGATGCCTTCCGGGCATCCCCAAGCTTTGGCTTTTAGGTGTCCTTGGATTATCTTGGGGTGCCATGGGCATCCCCAAGCTTAGGCTCTTGCCACTCCTTGTTCCATAATCCATCAAATCTTTCACCCAAAACTTGAAAACTTCACAACACAAAACTCAGTAGAAAATCTCATGAGCTCCGTCAGCAAAAGAAAACAAAACACCACTTCAAGGTACTGTAATGAGCTCATTCTTTATTTATATTGGTGTTAAACCTACTGTATTCGAACTTCTCTATGGTTTATAAACTATTTTATTAGCCATAGATTCATCAAAATAAGCAAACAACACATGAAAAACAGAATCTGTCAAAAACAGAACAGTCTGTAGTAATCTGTAACTAACGCAAACTTCTGGAACTCCAAAAATTGGGCCAAAATAGGACAACCTAGAAAATTTGTTTAGGGACAATTGCATTTTTACCCCTAGTTGGTTCCTACCCACGGGTTTTGCCCTTACTTTTCGAGCATGCTCAGTTTTGCCCTTACTTTTTCCGTCGTGGTCCCTCGAATGCCCTTTGACCATTTGACCAAAACTTTGAAAATTCATAACTAGTTCATATGAACTTAGAAAAATGAAAATAACATATCAAAATGTTCAGATAAACATTACCTTTATTTGCACATCATTTGCATTCAGGACAAAAGCAGCCTTTAAAATACCTGAGGTAATTATTGTTATTAACATTATTAAAAATAAAAATGTATAAACAAATTTTTTTTCATGAATAAAAATTACATCAAATGTAGGTCATATTTTCTGAACATCCAGATCTCTTATTTGCATATTTCTGAGTTCGTATCATCTTGTTAAGAATGTTCTGACGACTTTGACAATTATTTGGAAACTTCATAACAAGTTGATACGAACTCAGAAAAATGCAAATAAGATATCAGGATGTTCAGAAAACATCACCTACATTTGCATGTAATTTTTATTCATGAAAAAATATATTATTTATTCCTTTTTATTTTTAATAATGTTAATAATTAATTACCTTAGGTAGTTTAAAGGGTGCTTTTGTCCTGAATGCAAATGATATGCACATAAAGGTAATGTTTATCTGAACAATTTGATATCTCATTTGCATTTTTCTGAGTCCATATGAATTAGTTATGAATTTTCAAAGTTTTGGTCAAACGGTCAAAGGGCATTCGAGGGACCTCCACGAAAAAAGTAAAGGCAAAACTGAGCAAGCTCGAAAAGTAAGGGCAAAACCCGTGGGTAGGAACCAACTAGGGGTAAAAATGCAATTGTCCCATTTGTTTATTGATCAGCAGCAATTGGAATCAATATTATCACGTTCTGGTGATTTTTAACAATTATTTTCGTGAACAGAAAGTTTCTGGAATTTTCAGCAAGATCAAATAACTATCATCCAAGAAGATCCTATAGGTTAAACTTGGCACAAACACTAATTAAAACATAAAAATAAATCTAACCAGAGGCTAGATCAAATATTTATTCCTAAACAGAAGCAAAAAGCAAAAAAACTAAAAATAAAATTGGGTTGCTTCCCAACAAGCGCTATCGTTAAACGCCCCTAGCTAGGCATAATAGCAATGATAGATCTAGGTATTGCCATCTGATGACCCACAAGTATAGGGGATCTATCATAGTCCTTTCGATAAGTAAGAGTGTTGAACCCAACAAGGAGCAGAAGGAAATGATAAGCGGTTTTCAGCAAGGTATTCTCTGCAAGTACTGAAATAAGTGGTAACAGATAGTTTTGTGATAAGATGAATTGTAACGAGCAACAAGTAACAAAAGTAAATAAAGTGTAGCAAGGTGGCCCAATCCTTGTTGTAGCAACGGAAAAGCCTGGACAAACTCTTATATAAGGAAAAGCGCTCCCGAGGACACATGGGAATATCATCAGATGATTCGCGTTCGGTACTTTGATAATTTGATACGTGGGTGCACCGGTGCTTGGGTGCTGTTCTTACTTGAACAAGCATCCCACTTATGATTAACCTCTATTGCAAGCATCCGCAACTACAACAAAAGTATTAAGGTAAACCTAACCATAGCATGAAACATATGGATCCAAATCAGCCCCTTACGAAGCAACGCATAAACTAGGGTTTAAGCTTCTGTCACTCTAGAAACCAATCATCTACTTATTACTTCCCAATGCCTTCCTCTAGGCCCAAATAATGGTGAAGTGTTATGTAGTCGACGTTCACATAACACCACTAGAGGCTAGACAACATACATCTCATCAAAATATCGAACGAATACCAAATTCACATGACTACTAATAGCAAGACTTCTCCCATGTCCTCAGGAACAAACGTAACTACTCACAAAGCATATTCATGTTCGTAATCAGAGGGGTAATAATATGCATAAAGGATCTGAACATATGATCTTCCACCTAATAAACCAACTAGCATCAACTACAAGGAGTAATCAACACTACTAGCAACCTACTAGTACCAATCCCGGACTTGGAGACAAGAATTGGATACAAGAGATGAACTAGGGTTTGGAGATGAGATGGTGCTGGTGAAGATGTTGATGGAGATTGCCCTCTCCCGATAAGAGGAGCGTTGGTGATGACGATGGCGATGATTTCCCCCTCCCGGAGGGAAGTGTCCCCGGCAGAACAGCTCTGTCGGAGCCCTAGATTGGTTCCGCCAAGGTTCTGCCTCGTGGAAATACTTCATATAGCAGAAGATGGGCATCAGAGGGCCAACAGGGGGCCCACGAGGTAGGGGGCGTGCCCAGGGGGTAGGGCGCGCCCCCACCCTCGTGGCCAGGTGGGGCCCCCTCTGGTGAACTTCTTCCGCTCAATATTTTTCATATATTCTGAAAATAACTTCCGTGGAGTTTCAGGACTTTTGGAGTTGCGCATAATAGGTCTCTAATATTTGCTCCTTTTACAGCCCAGAATTCCAGCTGCCGGCATTCTCCCTCCTTATGTAAACCTTGTAAAATAAGAGAGAATAGGCATAAGTATTATGACATAATGTGTAATAACAGCCCATAATGCAATAAATATCGATATAAAAGCATGATGCAAAAGGGACGTATCAACTCCCCCAAGCTAAGACCTCGCTTGTCCTCAAGCGAAAGCCGATAACGATAAATATGTCCACATGTTTAGAGGTAGAGGTGTCGATAAAAATAAAATATGGACATGAAGGCATCATGATTATTCTCATAACAACAACATATGTAGATATTGTCATATGATTTCTTATTCTCAAGTAATAATCTATTCACAATGCAAAAGTACGAATCATAAACTTTATTGAGAACTAACAAACTATAATCTCAGTCACTGAAGCAATTGCAATTTATCATAACATCAGAAAGAGTCTATGTCAGAGCTTAATAGCAAGTCCACATACTCAACTATCATTTAGTCTTTCATAATTGCTAACACTCACGCGATACTTGTGGTTACGGAGTCTTAATCGGACACAGAGAAAGATAGGGGCTTATAGTTTCGCCTCCCAACCTTTTACCTCAAGGGTAATGTCAACAATAATAACTCATGCTCCCCTACATCCAATTAGATATATCTATCAGGATCTTTCCAACACCCTGTGCTTGCCAAAGGATAAAATGTAAAAAGGAAAGGTGAAGATCACCATGACTCTTGCATAAGGTAGAAGATAGTAGTAACAAATAGGCCCTTCGCAGAGGGAAGCAGATGTTGCCATGCGCTTTTATGGTTGGATGCACAAAATCTTAATGCGAAAGAACGTCACTTTATATTGCCCCTTGTGATATGGAACTTTATTATGCAGTCCGTCACTTTTATTTCTTCCACATCACAAGATCGTATAAAGCTTATTTCTCCCACACTAATAAGTCATACATATTTAGAGAGAAATTTTTATTGCTTTGCACCGATGACAACTTACTTAAAGGATCTTACTCAATCCATAGGTAGGTATGGTGAACTTTCATGGAAAAACTAGTTTAAGGGTTTTGGAAGCACAAGTAGTATCTCTACTTGGTGTTGAGAATTTGGCTAGCATGAGGGGGAAAGGCAAGCTCAACATGTTTGATGATCCATGACAATATACTTTATCTCAGATATAAGAAAACATAACCCATTACATTGTCTTCCTTGTCCAACATCAACTCTTTAGCACGTCATATTTTAATGAGTGCTCCCAATCATAAAAGATGTCAATGATAATATATTTATATGTGAAACCTCTCTTTCCTTATTACTTCCTATTAATTGCAACGATGACCAAAGTTACGTTTGCCAACTCCCAACAACTTTTAATCATCATACTCTTTCTATGTGAAGTCATTACTCTCAATAAGATCAATATGAACTTTTGTTTCTTTTTATTCTTTTTCTCTTTTCTTTTATTCACTCAAGATCATAGCAAGAAAATCAAGCCCTTGACTCAACACTAATCTTTATTATATAGTTCACGGACTCGATTACATAGAGAGATCATAAAGCAAAACTCAAAATTAGATCATACCATAGACTTTATTCTACTAGATCAAAATACTACTAATAAGATCGAACTAAGAAAAACGGTAAAGATAGGCGTGTGATGGTGATACGATACCGGGGCACCTCCCCCAAGCTTGGCAATTGCCAAGGGGAGTGCCCATACCCATGTGATTATATCTCCTTTGCTGGTGAAGAGGGTGGAGGTGTTGTCGATGATGCAGGCTTGTCGTCCATCTTCCAAGGCATAGGCTCACCATCATTGAAGGATGATCGAGTCTCCGGGATCCTCAAATCTGCAGCCAAACTCATCCTTTTGAATCTATATTCATACTCATAGTTTTGGTTTTGCAGGTCATAGATTTGGGCTTGAAGGTGCTCGATCTTCTCTTGAAGCTTGAAGATGGCCTCCCCGATGTTGTCGGCATCCAACTTGTCATTGCTAGTGAACTCTGCGATCATCATGTGGTTGGAGTTGAGTCCGCGTTCCACCATCCCCTGACACTTGAAAACTTGTTTCTCCACTGCTTCGAGCCTCGTCTCCATGCTTCCGGTCCCCTTAGGTCCCTCTTCATCGCGGATGTGCAGCAACCCATCACGCAACTCAATGGTTTGAGGGTGTCGCAACACCTCCGTGAGGTAAGGGTTAATGACCTTCTCGAAGAACTTGTCCTTGGACGCACTTGGGGACGTCATGATAATCTAGATCTGTCAGAAAACAGCTCGAAACAAGAACAAAAGATATTTGCGTGATACGGGAGTCAAGACCTTCGGGAGAATATATAATGAATTTTTAACGACCAAAATATGTATCGTGCAAGAAAACGGAGTCAGGAAGGCACACGAGGTGCCCACGAGGTAGGGGGCGCGCCCAGGGGGTAGGGGGTTCCCACCACCCTCGTGGAGCCCTCGTGTCCTTCCCGGACTGCTACTTATTTTCCTATTTTTCTAAATAATCAAAAACGGAGAAATATTGCCTTAAAAACTGTTTTGGAGTCGGTTTACTTACCGTACCACATACCTATTCTTTTTCGGAGTCTGAAACGTCTTGGAAAGTGTCCCTTATATATTCCTATGAGGTTACGGTTTCAATAACATTGGTTTCATCATTTATAGGATTACCTAAGATATAATGTTTAATTCTTTGACCGTTAATCACCTTCGGATTTGTACCTTCGAAGTTGTTAATTTTTATGGCACCGGAACGATAGACCTCCTCGATAACGTAGGGGCCTTCCCATTTAGAGAGAAGTTTTCCTGCAAAAAATCATAAACGAGAGTTGTATAGCAATACATAATCACCTACATTAAACTCACGCTTTTGTATCCTTTTTTCATGCCATCTTTTAACTTTTTCTTTAAACAACTTGGCATTTTCATAAGCTTGGGTTCTCCATTCATCAAGTGAGCTAATATCAAATAACCTCTTCTCACCGGCAAGTTTGAAATCATAATTGAGCTCTTTAATAGCCCAATAAGCCTTATGTTCTAGTTCTAGAGGTAAGTGACATGCTTTTCCATAAACCATTTCATACGGAGAAATACCCATAGGATTTTTATAAGGAGTTCTATAGTCCCGTAATGCATCATCAAGTTTCTTGGACCAATTCTTCCTAGACCTATTGACAGTCTTTTACAAAATTAATTTGAGCTCTCTATTACTCAATTCTACTTGACCACTAGACCGTGGGTGATAAGGAGATGCAATTATATGATTAACATCATACTTAGCAAGCATTTTACGAAAAGCACCATGAATAAAGTGTGAATCACCATCAGTCATTAAATATCTAGGGACTCCAAACCTTGGGAAAATAACTTTCGTAAGCATTTTAATAGAAGTGTTATGATCAGCACTCCTAGTTGGAATAGCTTCTACCCACTTAGTAACGTAATCAACAACAACTAAAATATGTGTGTATCCATTAGAGGCAGGAAAAGGTCCCATGTAATCAAAGCCCCAAATATCAAATGGTTCAATAACAAGTGAATAGTTCATAGGCATTTCTTGACGTCTACTAATATTACCAATTCTTTGGCATTCATCACATGACAAGACAAACTTACGGGCATCCGTGAAGAGAGTAGGCCAATAAAAACCAGATTGCAATACCTTATGTGCAGTTCTATCTCCAGCGTGGTGTCCTCCATAAGCTTCGGAGTGACACTTGCGTAGCATCTGTTCCTGTTCATGCTAAAGTACACAACGTCTAATAACACCATCTACTCCTTCTTTATAAAGATGCGGGTCATCCCAAAAGTAATGCCTCAAATCATAGAAGAATTGTTTCTTTTGTTGGTATGTGAAACTAGGTGGTATAAATTTAGCAACAATATAATTAGCATAATCAGCATACCATGGAGTACTACGGGAAGTATTTATGACATTTAATTTATCATCAGGAAAGCTATCATCAATAGGTAGTGGGTCATCAAGAACATTTTCTAACCTAGACAAGTTGTCTGCAACGGGGTTCTCAACTCCTTTTTTATCAACAATATGCAAATCAAATTCTTGTAGCAAGAGAACCCTTCTAATAAGTCTAGGTTTAGCATCTTCCTTTTCCATAAGATATTTAATAGCAGCATGATCAGTGTAAATAGTTACTTTAGCATCAATAATGTAAGGTCTGAACTTATCACAAGCAAATACAACTGCTAAAAGTTCTTTTTCAGTAGTAGCATAATTTCTTTGAGCATTGTCTAGGGTCTTACTAGCATAATGGATAACATTTAATTTCTTATCAACTCTTTGCCCTAGAACATCACCTACAGCATAATCACTAGCATCACACATAATTTCAAAGGGTAAATTCCAATCAGGTGGCTGAACAATAGGTGCAGAGATCAATGCTTTCTTAAGTACTTCAAATGCTTCTACACAATCATCATCAAAGACAAATGGTATATCTTTTTGTAATAAATTAGTCAGAGGCCGAGAAATTTTTGAGAAGTCCTTAATGAACCTCCTATAAAATCCGGCGTGACCAAGGAAACTTCTTATACCTTTGATGTCCTTGGGACATGGAATCTTCTCACTAGCATCAACCTTGGCTTTATCAACTTCAATACCTCTTTCAGAAACTTTATGCCCCAAGGCACTTTTCCCAATTCAAGACAAGATTAGTTTCTTCACATCTCTGCAAAACTCGATCAAGGTTGCTCAAGCAATCATCAAAAGAGGATCCATAGACGGAAAAGTCATCCATGAAAACCTCACAAATCTTTTCACAAAAGTCGGAGAATATAGCCATCATGCATCTTTGAAAGGTAGCAGGTGCACTGCATAAACCAAAAGGCATACATCTATAAGCAAAAGTACCAAAAGGGCAAGTAAATGTGGTCTTTGACTGATCTTTAGCTGACAGAGGTATTTGAGAGAAACTAGAATAACCATCTAGAAAGCAATAGTGTGTATGTTTGCATAATCTTTCTAGCATTTGGTCGATAAAAGGTAAGGGGTAATGATCCTTTTTAGTAGCTTTATTTAATTTATGGAAATCAATTGCCATCCTATAACCGGTAATTATTATTTGCGGAATCAATTCATCTTTATCATTAGGAACGACAGTAACACCTCCCTTCTTAGGGACACAATGGACAGGACTTACCCACTGACTATCAGCAACGGGATAAATTATACCTCCCTCTAGAAGCTTTAGTATTTCCTTTCTTACCACTTCTTTCATCTTAGGATTAAGCCTTCGTTGATGATCACGGACTGGTTTGTCATCTTCTTCCAAATTTATTTTATGTTGACATAGAGTGGGACTAATGCCCTTAAGATCATCAAGAGTATATCTGAGGGAGTCCTGGGTTAGGGGGTGTCCGGATAGCCGGACTATAACTTCAGTCGGACTCCTCGACTATGAAGATACAAGATTGAAGACTTCGTCCCGTGTCCGGAAGGGACTTTCCTTGGTGTGGAAGGCAAGCTTGGCGATACGGATATGTAGATCTCCTACCATTGTAACCGACTCTATGTTACCCTAACCCTCTCCGGTGTCTATATAAATCGGAGAGCTTTAGTCCGTAGGACAGAACAACAATCATACCATAGGCTAGCTTCTAGGGTTTAGCCTCCTTGATCTCGTGGTAGATCTACTCTTGTACTACCCATATCATCAATATTAATCAAGCAGGACGTAGGGTTTTACCTCCATCAAGAGGGCCCGAACCTGGGTAAAACATCGTGTCCCTTGTCTCCTGTTACCATCCGCCTAGACGCACATTTCGGGACCCCATACCCGAGATCTGCCGGTTTTGACACCGACATTGGTGCTTTCATTGAGAGTTCCTCTGTGTCGTCACTTTTAGACCCGATGGCTCCTCCGATCATCAATAGCGACGCAGTCCAGGGTGAGACCTTTCTCCCCGGATAGATCTTCGTCTTCGGCGGCTTTGCACTGCGGGCCAATTCGCTTGGCCATCTGGAGCAGATCGAAAGCTATGCCCCTGGCCATCAGGTCAGATTCGGAAGCTTAAACTACACAGCTGACATCCGCGGGGACTTGATCTTCGACGGATTCGAGCCACTGCCGAGCGCGCCGCACTGTCACGTTGGGCATGATCTAGCTCTGCCGCCGAACAGTGCCCTGGAGGCCGCACCTGTGTCCGCTCCGACCCTTAACTCAGAGCCGACCACACCAATCGAGGGCGGGTGGTTAGACACCGCCTCGGGGGCTACAATCTCTACGGCGATCAAGCCGAACACCATCCCTGTCCTCCGCGAGGCTCATGACTCCAAGGAGCCGGACTCCTCTCCGGACTCCGAGCCCTCCGCGCCCCCGCAGATCGAATCCGATTGGGCGCCGATCATGGAGTTCACCGCTGCGGACATCTTTCAGCACTCGCCCTTCGGCGATATTCTGATATCACTAAAGTCTCTCTCTCTCTCTCTCTATCAGGAGAGCCCTGGCCGGACTACGGTCAGCAAGGTAAGGATACGAATGACGAAGCAATTCGAAGCCCACCCACCACCCACTTGGTAGCCACTGTCGATAATCTAAACGACGTGCTCAACTTCGACTCCGAAGACATCGACGGTATGGACGACGATGTAGGAGACGGACATGAACCAACGCCTATAGGGCACTGGACAGCTACCTCATCTCATGATGTATACATGGTGGACACAACCAAAGGAAGCGACGACAAGGAACACAGGGATGCAACGAGGGATCGTTCTCTCGAAAAGCAATCAAAGCGGCGACGTAAACGCCGCTCCAAGCCCCGCCTCGACAGAGACAGCAACCATACAGACCCAGCCATAGAGCAGGACGAGCCGGCGGACGACGAACAGGGCAACTCGAATAAACAAACCGAACAACCCGCCCCCGGCGAGAACAGCATTCCGGACGACCTTATGCCGGACAAGCTAAGGGAGCAGAAGAACCTCCACCGAAGGCTCGTTGCCACTGCGCTTAGCCTAAAAAAGCAGAAGCGGAAGCTCAAAACTGCGGAAGATGCACTCAGAATCAGATGGAGCAAAGTACTCAACACCGCAGACAAATACGGCGGCAGTCGCCACACCAAAAGCTATCCGAAGCGAAAGCTACTGCCAGAATTTGACGAGGAGGCCCTAGAGCCCCCGCAGTCAAAAAATAAGAAAGACACCTGGTCGGATAGACGACCCCATGGCCAACATAAAGCGGCAAGCGGCGCCGCATACACGCCGGCACGCGACCCACTCAAGGGTTCGCATCAAAAAGATGGCCCAGCTAGATCAATCTATGGGCCAAGAAAGCAAGCTCTCATAAGCAGTACAACACAACCAATATCCGAACATCACAGCACACCCAAATACAGGGGTGCCACACACCCCTATGTTTCACCGATGAGGTTCTGGACCATGAATTTCCAGCGGGATTCAAGCCCGTAAACATAGAGGCGTATGACAGAACAACAGACCCTGGAGTTTGGATTGAGGATTACATCCTCCACATACACATGGCAAGAGGAGATGACCTCCACGCCATAAAATACTTACCCCTCAAGCTCAAAGGGCCAGCTCGGCATTGGCTCAAAAGCCTTCCCAAAAACACCATTGGAAGTTGGGGAGAGCTCGAAGACGCTTTCCGGGCAAATTTTCAAGGGACTTATGTCCGCCCTCCGGATGCAGACGATCTAAATCACATAACTCAACAGCCCGGAGAGTCAGCCCGGAAATTCTGGAACAGATTCCTTACTAAAAAGAATCAGATAGTCGACTATCCGGATACCGAAGCCCTAGCAGCTTTTAGGCATAACGTTCGAGACGAATGGCTCGCCAGACACCTCGGCCAAGAAAAGCCAAGAACAATGGCCGCATTAACAAGCCTCATGACCCGCTTTTGCGCAGGAGAGGACAGCTGGTTGGCAAGATGTAGCACCAGCGACCCAAGTACATCCGAAACTAGGGATGGAAATGGAAAACCACGACGCAACAAGGACCAGCGCCGGACTAAGGAAAGCAGTCCGAAGAGCACGGCAGTCAATGCCGGATTCAACAGCTCTCGGCAAAATCAGAAAAAGCCGGTTCTCAAGGATAACAGGGACGAGCTATCCAACTTAAACAAAATCTTGGACAAGATATGTCAAATACACAGTACTTCTGGGAAGCCTGCAAACCATACCCACAGAGATTGCTGGGTTTTCAAGCAATTCGGCAAACTCAACGCCGAACACAAGGGGCTCAACACACCAAGTGAAGACGATGACGAACCCCAAAAGCAGAGCACCAGGGAACAAAAGAATTTTCCACAAGAAGTCAAAACGGTAAACTTACTTCACATAACAAAACAAGCGGTGCCCATAGAGGTACGCACCATACGGCCTATCCCAAAGGAGTCTCGCCACTGGTTGTTAAAACCGATCACCTTCAATCATCTAGATTACTCTGGAAGTATCCGAAACGCAGGCTGGACTGCCTTGGTATTAGATCCAATAATCGGCGGACTCCACTTTACAAATGTCCTGATGGATGGCAGCAGTGGTCTAAACCTGATATATCAGGACATAGTCCACCACAGGGGGATAGACCCAGCAAAAATTCGCCATAGCGAAACCTCTTTTAAAGGGGTAACACCAGGCCCGGACGCCCATTGCACGGGTTCTCTCCGGCTAGAAGTTAAATTTGGCTCCCCCGACAACTTCCGTCGCGAAAGGTTAACCTTCCATATCGCCCCATTCTCAAGCAGCTATCAAGCACTAATGGGACGTGAAGCTTTCGCCCTCTTTAATGCAATTCTGCACTATGCATCTCTTACACTTAGGATGCCCGGTCCACGCGGCATCATCTCATTAAAGGGAAAGCATTGAGTACGCCTCCCGCGCGGGAGATTGTGCGGCTGCCTTAACAGCCCCACAATAAAATGGCTTCACCAGCTAAAAACATCTAATCAGGTCATTAAGACCACGGACACAGCTAGACGAGTCCGGCATAAAAATACAATGGATAAAGGCTCAATAGCCATACACCCCTGTACTAGGGGCTCCACGCATACAAAGAAAGAGATAATCAAGCTCAATTTTAACCATTTCAATTTATACTTTGTTTATTTAGTATAACTTCTGTTCGGCACAACCTTTCTTCAACTAAGTTCCTCTCTTTTATAGATGAACACCATGATGCGCCCGTCCAGGATACGACACAATGGAGACACAGGCGCAGACGTGCAGCAGGGACCCGTTCCAAGGATTCTTTTCAGATTAAGACCCTGCGTAAACCTTTTTTACTTTCTCTTGTTGATGCACATCCCCTGGTTTTTTGGTATAACCAAGGAGGAGGCTGACATCTTGGCATGTGGCCACGTCAGAATTTTGCGCGTACCTGGACACCAGGGGCTTATAATTAAGGGCGTTGTCCCGCCCGCCTTTATAAAGACCAAATACCTTAGGGAGTTTTCGGCATCGCGAATTTGGCCTTATATGCATCAGCTCCAAATCATGTCTTTGGTCAAATGTTGGGTTGCCCGGCTCCTGTGTTTTGCTGCCTTACGTTCCGCTCTATCGGCTAAGGCGGCACCAGGAGAACTACTGTGATTGTGCCCCGGTTCGGCCAGGCGAGCACCTTAGTAGAGAAAGCCGAAAACTGACTGTCATGATATAGTGAGAGACTGGTCAACCACTCGATGACTCACCGGAATCTTTAGGATTCCTCCGCATTAATGAAGGGTTGTTTCCCGGTCAGGCACATACGCGTCCCGAGTTCGGGCGAGCGCAGGCGCCACCAGGGGCTATATAAGTAGCCTCACTGTCAAACTCCTATGGCTAAGTGAAAGTGTTAAAGCATTATAGTCCGATTGCCTAGTTCGCTGGGCTATCACCTCCTTTGTAGGACCAAGACATTGGATTAAGTGTGAAAACGCGCCTTCTACGAACACCCCCGCAATATTTGCGTGGGGGCTGAAGCCGACGACTGCCATCTTTCAGATTACATATACATATATTCTAACTGGCCGCACAGGAGGTGTTACAATACTTGTAGGCGCAAGTATAAAAAGCTTCTACCATTTATCAAAAAATGTTTTACAATAACATATGCTATTTAAACATAACATCCTTCGAGCACTTTGTCTCTATCACACGAGCGCCTTGAAGAACTTCCTGAAAATAGTGCTCGGCAGGTACTCGGCTTTCGTCCGAATCTCGGGATGCAACAACGGTGGTCTCCATTTCCGCCCAGTATGTTTTGACATGGGCAAGAGACATCCGTGCACCCTCTATGCATGCTGACCTCTTCATCGCATTAATATGCGGCACCACACCAAGGAACTGCTGCACCAAGTTGAAATAACTTTTTGGCTCCGGCCTCTCCAGCCACAGGTGGCTTATGACACACTTCATGGCGAGTCCGGACTACCTATTCAGCTCAGCCGATTCGGCCAGACGATCGTCTACGGACAGCGGCCGCTCCGGATTATGGAACTGCGACTAGAAGAGCTTCTCCACTTCGCGAACTTCTTGATCTCGAAAGTGTTCGGTCGCATCCGCAGCACTCGCTGCCAAATCCAGATAGGTGTCCGCCGCACTCCACATTTGGTCCAACTGAGCATATTTAGGATCACAGAACTTCCTCCACAGCATAAAGGGCTTCCCAGCCGCGATCTCTCCGGCCTGACGCAGCTCCTCCTTCATAGCTCCCATCGTAGTGCGAGCATCCTTGGCATTGGCAACGGCCTTCTCCAGGTCCGTTTGTTCCGCCCGGTCTTCCTTTTCAAGAAGCTTGCAACGGTCAGCAACGCTCTTCAGCTTCACGGCCATCTCGGCCATTTCCTTCTTGCTTCGGCAGTGAGCAGCCTGTTCGGCTTTCAGCTCTTCCATTGCCTTTCCGGCAGCCGCATCACTTTTTCTGGCTTGCCCCTTGGCTCGGGCAAGTTCCGCCCGAAGATTCTCCATGGCAGCAGCACCATCTGCATTACGCACACACATTGTAAGATACTGGCCTAAAGCTCCTCTTACTAGGTGCCACCAGAGGAACTACATACCTTGTGCCTCGTCAAGCCGCCTGTTAACAAGCGTGATGTCGGCATCTGCCATGTCAAGTTGCTGCTTTAGCTCGGCAAATTCATCAGTCCGGCTGGCCGCCGGACACTTCGCCACCTACACATGAAGGCAACATTTTAGACCTGGGGTTATGATCCTCTGCGCGTTGTCACTTTTGACAACGCACAGAGTCTCAGGGGATACTATCTACACAGGGCGCATCTTGTTGATGCGCAACTGTATACCTCAAAACCTGTCAGTAAAATCCTGACGGCCTCATGCAATCCGCTCTCCGCGGACGAAATCCTCTCATCCACCGTACCCATCAAGGCACGGTGCTCCTCTGAGATAGAAGCTCGCCCTAGCAGATCTTTCAGCTCCTCCGACCGCGCATCGGACGGTGCCGGACTCGTTCGATGGCCCTCTTCGAAGGCCGGACACGGAGGGCTTTGGGGGCCCAAATGACTACCGACCGGCCCTGCCGGATTTGGAGAAACCCTCCGCGACGATACCTCAGGGTCGCCCGCCTCGCTAGGCGATACGGCAGGGGAAGGCGTTCCTCTCTCCATCATCTCCGGAAGAAGGTTCCCCGAAGACGAGCCCGACTGAGAAGGGCTGAGATCCGAGCTACAAGGTAAAATTTTGGTTACTTTTCTCAGATATAAAGCAAGGATTTCTCTTATCTCTTAAAAAGAAAACCTCTCTCTACTTACGGCTCGGTGGAGGGCTGATCCCCTTGAGGGCATAATTCGGCCGAGGTATCCCCTGGCACAGGACCCTCTGACGAGGATTTCTTCCCCCGCTTTGAGGCCATGGTCTCCGGGTCTTCAGAGGCGGTCCTCTTCTTCCCCTGAGGAGAGGAATCTTCGATTCCTCCCTTCCGAACAGCCTCCTTCGAGGAGGCCGTTGTTTCCTTGTCCCCTCCCTTGCTTTCCTCCAAAGGTGCAATCTTCAACATCCTGACCAGCACGGGATCCGGCGTGGTCTCGGGGAGGGGAGCCGGACACCTGATAAGCTTTTCTTTTGCTATCCACTCCTGTTTAAAGGACAGCTCTTTTAGGGGCAAGTTTATGACAAATATACTGATAGCGAGTCTGGGCACAAGGCTACTTACTTGAGTATCCGGGCGATTGCAGCTCAGACCTGCGTCCTCGGTCAAGTCCGTACACGTTGCTTGTGATCCAAAGAACAATTCATACATCTCCGCGGGCATTGCGCCCATGAAATGCTGGAGAGCTCGCGGTCCCTCCGGATTAAACTCCCACAGGCGAAGGGGGCGACGTTTGCCGGGCAGGGTTCGGCGAATCAGCATGACCTGTGTCACTTTGACCAGGCTGAGGTATCTCTCTAAGAGATCCCTGATGCGGCCCTACAACAAGGGCTCGTCCTTGGATGGCCCCCAGTCTAGTCCTTTATTGACCCATGACGCTAGCTGTGGTGGGGGACCCGAGCGAAAGGCAGGTGGCGCCACCCACTTGGTGCCCCTGGGAGCGGTGATATAGAACCACTCTCGTTGCCATAAGCCGAGCTCCTCTTGAAAAGAGCCCTCGGGCCATGGAGCATCAGCATTCTTGCTTATAACACCGCCTCCGCACTCCGCGTGTCGTCCCTCGATCATCTTTGGTTCAACTTTGAAGGTCTTGAGCCATAGTCCGAAGTGAGGAGTAACACGGAGGAAGGCTTCACACACGGCGATGAATGAGGAAATGTGGAGGATGGACTCCGGAGCTAAGTCGTGAAATTCCAACCCATAATAAAACATGAGCCCCCTCACGAAGGGATCCGTCTGGATGCCTAGCCCCCGACGGAAGTAAGACATGAACACCACACTCTCACCAGGCTTGGGAGTGGGAATGGCCTGCCCTTGAGTAGGCAACCTATGTGAGATTTCGCCGGTCAAAAACCTGGCCTCTCTCAACTTTAGCACGTCCTCCTCCGTAACGGAGGAGGGCATCCATCAGCCTCGAAGGTCGGAACCGGACATTGTCGAAGGTCCGTAGTGCCTGAAATCTGGAGCCTTGGGTGTTGGAACTCGAGGCGAAGGGCGAGCTCGTTTGAGATTGAAAAGAAGGAGCAAGGCCTTGGTCTCTTTATAAGAGGTTGAATACCAAGGGCCCTCCCCATAACCGTGGGACTCGCCTTTAATCGAGAAAACATGCCAACGGGCACGATTGGGTTACCCACGTCCGTATTGATGAGGATCCCGTAAATAAAGGGGACATGATCTCTGCTTCGACAAGACGTGCCAAGGAAACCGCCTCGCGAAACGCGCTGAGGTGGGGGAGTAAAAACGATTCGAATAAAGGCTTGGCCGTAGTGTGATGTCACGCTACGGAATACGTCAGCAGATTAGATTTGTGTAAATATTATTCTCTCTATGGCAATATGTGGAAACTTATTTTGCAGAGCCGGACACTATCCTTTGTGTTCAAAATCTTTTATGAAGTACTTGGAGGAGGAACCCGCCTTGCAATGTTGAAGACAATCTGCGCGCCGGACTCGTCACCATTGAATCCTGGTTCAGGGGCTACTGAGGGAGTCCTGGATTAGGGGGTGTCCGGATAGCCGGACTATACCTTCAGCCGGACTCCTGGACTATGAAGATACAAGATTGAAGAGTTCGTCCCGTGTCCGGAAGGGACTTTCCTTGGCGTGGAAGGCAAGCTTGGTGATACGGATATGTAGATCTCCTACCATTGTAACCGACTCTATGTAACCCTAACCCTCTCCGGTGTCTATATAAATCGGAGGTTTTTAGTCCGTAGGACAGAACAACAATCATACCATAGGCTAGCTTCTAGGGTTTAGCCTCCTTGATCTCGTGGTAGATCTACTCTTGTACTACCCATATAATCAATATTAATCAAGCAGGACGTAGGGTTTTACCTCCATCAAGAGGGCCTGAACCTGGGTAAAACATCGTGTCCCTTGTCTCCTGTTACCATCCGCCTAGACGCACAGTTCGGGACCCCATACCCGAGATCCGCCGGTTTTGACACCGACAATATCCAATAGCAGCACGGTGCTTCTTCAGAGTTTTCAATAATCTCCCTTCTTCATGTTCTGAAAGGTTAGCACTAATAATAATAGGATATATCTTATTTTCATCAAGATAAGCATATTTAAGATTATCAGGCAACGGTTTAAGCTCAAACACGGGATCACCCTTGGGTGGAGGAGGATCCCCTAGGATTTCAACAGGTAAATTGTGTTTCCGAATAGGTTCCTGTTTAAAGAATACTTCATCTATTTCCCTTCTTTCATTCATAAACATATCATTTTCATGTTCTAGCAAATATTGTTCTAAAGGATCGCTAGGAGGTACGGCAATAGAAGCAAGACCAATAATTTCATCCTTACTAGGCAATTCTTCTTCACGGTGTTGTCTACTAAATTTAGAGAAATTAAACTCATGAGACATATCACCCGAACCAATAGTAACAACATTCTTTTCGCAGTGTATCTTAGCATTAACAATGTTCAAGAAGGGTCTACCAAATATAATGGGACAAAAGCTATCTTGTGGGGAACCAAGAACAAGAAAATCATTAGGATATTTAGTTTTCCCACACAAGACTTCAACATCTCTAACAATTCCCATTGCTGATATAGAGTCACTATTGGCAAGTTTAATTGTAACATCAATACCTTCTAACTCAGCAGGTGCAGTTTCATGCTTAATTTCTTCGTACAAAGTATGCGATATAACACTAGCACTAGCACCCATATCACATAAGCCATGATAATAATGATCTCATATTTTAATAGAAATAACAGGCACGCCTACCACAGGTCTATGTTTATCTTTAGCACAAGGTTTGGCAATTCTAGCAATTTCACTGCAGAATTGAATAACATGCCCATCAATATTATCAGACAAGAGATCTTTAACAATAGCAATATTAGGCTCAACTTTGACTTGCTCAGGAGGTGTATAAGTTCTAATATTGCTTTTACGAACCACAGTTGAAGCTTTAGCATGATCCTTTATTCTAACAGGGAAAGGTGGTTTCTCAACATAAGAAGTAGGAACAATAGGATCATTATAAGTGACTATTTTATTCAACTTTAATAGGTGCAGCTACTTTTACTTGTATGGGAGGATGATATTTAATCCACTTCTCCTTGGGAGATCAACATAAGTAGCAAAAGATTCACAGAAAGAAGCTACTATCTTAGAGTCAAGTCCATATTTAGTACTAAATTTACGGAAAACATCGGTATCCATAAAAGATTTAACACAATCAAACTTAGGTGTCATACCTGACTACTTACCTTCGTCGAGATCCCAATCTTCAGAGTTGCGTTTAATTCTATCCAATAAATTCTATTTGAATTCAATAGTCTTCGTCATAAAAGAGCCAGCACAAGAAGTATCGAGCATGGTGCGATTGTTTTCAGAAAGCCGAGCATAAAAACTTTGAATAATTATTTCTCTTGGAGCTCATGATTGGGGCATGAATATAACATTTATTCAAGCCTCCCCCAAGCTTGAGAGATGCTTTCTCCTTCGTGAGGCCAGCAATTATATATATAATTGCGATCACGATGAACAAGATGCATAGGATAATACTTCTCATGAAATTCCAATTTCAATCGTTTGTAGTTCCATGACCCCGTATCATCACATAGCCTATACCATGTTAATGCATATCCCTCCAATGATAAAGGGAAGACCTTCTTCTTAACAACATCATCGGGTATACCTGCAAGCTTAAATAATCCACAAACTTCATCCACATATATTAGGTGCTCATCAGGATGCTTTGTTCCATCTCCTGCAAAAGGATTATCTAGCAGTTTTTCTAACATACCCGAAGGAACTTCAAAGGGAACATTTTCATTCTCATTTTCATTTTCAGTAGATATAGTAGGTTGAGGAGCAACTCTTTTCTCTACTGGTCGGGGTGAAGATACCCCGAACAAGCCCCTCAGAGGATTACTTTCCATAGTAACAAGTGACAGTAAATTTCAGCACACTATATAAATTTTTCCTTACCAAATTCCACCTACCAAAGGCGCTTCACTCCCCGGCAACGGCACTAGAAAAGAGTCGTGATGACCCACAAGTATAGGGGATCTATCGTAGTCCTATCGATAAGTAAGAGTGTCAAACCCAACGAGGAGCAGAAGGAAATGATAAGGGTTTTCAGCAAGGTATTCTCTGCAAGTACTGAAATAAGTGGTAACAGATAGTTTTGAGATAAGATAAATTGTAACGAGCAACAAGTAAAAAAAGTAAATGAAGTGCAGAAAGGTGGCCCAATCCTTTTTGTAGCAAAGGACAAGCCTGGACAAACTCTTATATGAGGAAAAGCGCTCCCGAGGACACATGGGAATATCATCAAGCTAGTTTTGATCACGTTCATATGATTCGCGTTCGGTACTTTGATAATTTGATACATGGGTGGACCGGTGCTTGGGTGCTGTTCTTACTTGAACAAGCATCCCACTTATGATTAACCTCTATTGCAAGCATCCGCAACTACAACAAAAGTATTAAGGTAAACCTAACCATAGCATGAAACATATGGATCCAAATCAGCCCCTTACGAAGCAACGCATAAACTAGGGTTTAACCTTCTGTCACTCTAGCAACCCATCATCTACTTATTACTTCCCAATGCCTCCCTCTAGGCCCAAATAATGGTGAAGTGTTATGTAGTCGACGTTCACATAACACCACTAGAGGCTAGACAACATACATCTCATCAAAATATCGAACGAATACCAAATTCACATGACTACTAATAGCAAGACTTCTCCCATGTCCTGAGGAACAAACGTAACTACTCACAAAGCATATTCATGTTCATAATCAGAGGGGTAATAATATGCATAAAGGATCTGAACATATGATCTTCAACCAAATAAACCAACTAGCATCAACTAGAAGGGGTAATCAACACTACTAGCAACCTACTAGTACCAATCCCGGACTTGGAGACAAGAATTGGATACAAGAGATGAACTAGGGTTTGGAGATGAGATGGTGCTGGTGAAGATGTTGATGGAGATTGCCCTCTCCCAATGAGGGGAGCGTTGGTGATGACGATGGCGATGATTTCCCCCTCTCGGAGGGAAGTGTCCCCGGCAGAACAGCTCTGCTGGAGCCCTAGATTGGTTCCGCCAAGGTTTCGCCTCGTGGCGGCGGAGTCTCATCCCGAAAGGTTGTCTATCAATTTTTCCTCGACGAAAGACCTCGTATAGAAGAAGATGGGCATCAGAGGGCCAACAGGGGCCCACGAGGTAGGGGGGCGCGCCCAGGGGGTAGGGTGCGCCCCCACCCTCGTGGCTAGGTGGGGCCCCTCTGGTGAACTTCTTCCGCTTAATATTTTTTATATATTTTGAAAATAACTTCCGTGGAGTTTCAGGACTTTTGGAGTTGTGCAGAATAGGTCTCTAATATTTTCTCCTTTTCCAACCCAGAATTCCAGCTGCCGGCATTCTCCCTCCTTATGTAAACCTTGTAAAATAAGAGAGAATAGGCATAAGTATTGTGACATAATGTGTAATAACAGCCCATAATGCAATAAATATCGATATAAAAGCATGATGCAAAATGGACGTATCACCATCTTTGGTAGGCAATCCATAAGTGGCTCTCATAATAGATTCATAAGGTAATTTTATTTTATTTCTAGGGAAGTGTTCCATGCTTTTCCTTAACGTAAATTGGAATCTAATATTCCCTTCCTTCATATCAATAATTGCACCAATCGTTCTAAGGAAAGGTTTACCAAGAATAATAGGACATGAAGGATTGCAATCTATATCAAGAACAATAAAATCTATGGGCACATAATTCCTATTTGCAACAATAAGAACATCATTAATTCTTCCCATAGGTGTCTTAATAGTGGAATCCGCAAGGTGCAAGGTTAAAGAATAATCATGAAATTCACGGAAACCTAGCAAATCAGACAAAGTCTTTGGAATCGTGGAAACACTAGCACCCAAACCACACAAAGCATAGCATTCATGATCTTTAATTTTAATTTTAATAGTACGTTCCCACTCATCATAAAGTTTTCTAGGGATAGAAACTTCCAACTCAAGTTTTTCTTCATAAGATTGCATCAAAGCATCAACGATATGTTTGGTAAAGGCTTTATTTTGACTATAAGCATGTGGAGAATTTAGCACGGATTGCAACAAGGAAATACAATCTATCAAAGAGCAACTATCATAATTAAATTCCTTGAAATCCAAAATAGTGGGTTCATTAATATCTAGGGTTTTGATCTCTTCAATCCCACTTTTACCGATTTTTGCATCAAGATCTAAAAACTTTGAATTTTTGGAACGCCTTCTAGGTAAAGGTGGATCATATTCAGTCCCATCATTATCAAGATTCATATTGCAAAACAAAGATTTAATAGGGTACACATCAATAACCTTTAGATCTTCATCTTTATTTTCATAGAAACTAGAAGAACACGCTTTCACAAAGCAATCTTTCTTAGCACGCATCCTAGCGGTTCTTTATTTGCACTCATCAATGGAAATTCTCATGGCTTTGAGAGACTCATTGATATCATGCTTAGGTGGAATAGATCTAAGTTTCAAAGAATCAACATCAAGACAAATTCTATCAATGTTCCTAGCCAATTCATTAACTTTAAGCAATTTTTCTTCAAGCAAAGCATTGAAATTGTTTTGCGAATTCATAAAATCCTTAACAATAGTCTCAAATTCAGAGGGCATCTTATCAAAATTTCCATAAGAATTGTTGTAGGAATTTCCGTAATTATTAGAGGAATTACTAGGATACGGCCTAGGATTAAAGTTTCCTCTATACGCGTTGTTACCAAAATTATTCCTACCAAAAAAATTCACATCCATAGATTCATTATCATTCTCAATCAAAGTAGACAAAGGCATATCATTAGGATCAGAACAAACACTTTTACTAGCAAATAATTTCATAAGTTCATCCATCTTTCCACTCAAAACATTAATTTCTTCTATCGCATGCACTTTCTTATTAGTAGATCTTTCAGTGTGCCATTGAGAATAATTAACCATAATATTATCTAGGAGTTTAGTAGCTTCTCCTAAAGTGATTTCCATAAAAGTGCCTCCGGCGGCCAAATCTAAAAGATTTCTAGAAGCAAAATTCAATCCGGCATGAAAAAATTTGTATAATCATCCATAAATTTAAACCATGTGTAGGGCAATTGCGCATCATTAATTTCATCCTCTCCCAAGCTTGTGCAACATGTTCATGACCAAGTTGCTCAAAATTCATAATGTCGTTTCTAAGAGAGATGATCTTAGTGGGAGGAAAATACTTAGAGATAAAAGCATCTTTGCACTTATTCCAAGAATCAATACTATTTTTAGGCAAAGATGAAAACCAAGCTTTAGCACGATATCTAAGCGAAAACAGAAATAGCTTCAACTTAACAATATCATTGTCAACATCTTTCTTCTTTTGCATATCACACAAATCAACGAAGCTATTTAGATGGGTAGCGGCATCTTCACTAGGAAGGCCGGCGAATTGATCTTTCATGACAAGATTCAACAAAGCAGCATTAATTTCACAAGATTCAGTATCGGTAAGAGGAGAAATCGGTGTGATAAGGAAATCATTGTTGTTGGTATTGGTAAATTTAGACAATTTGGTATTATCTTGAGCCATCGTGACAAGCAAGCAATCCAACACACGAGCAAACAAGAAGCAAGCGAAAGAAGCGAATGAAAAAAGAGAGGGCGAATAAAACGGCAAGGGTGAAGTGGGGGAGAGGAAAACGAGAGGCAAATGGCAAATAATGTAATGCGGGAGATAAGGGTTTGTGATGGGTACTTGGTATGTTGACTTTTGCGTAGGCTCCCCGGCAACGGCACCAGAAATCCTTCTTGCTACCTCCTGAGCACTGCATTGGTTTTCCCTTGAAGGGGAAAGGGTGATGCAGTAAAGCAGCGTAAGTATTTCCCTCGGTTTTTGAGAACCGAGGTATCAATCCAGTAGGAGGCCACACACAAGTCCCTCGCACCTGCACAAACAAATAAAATCCTCACAACCAACGCAATAAAGGGGTTGTCAATCCCTTCACGGTCACTTACGAAAGTGAGATCTGATAGATATGATAAGATAATATTTTTGGTATTTTTATGATAAAGATGCAAAGTAAAATAAAAGGCAATAAAAATAGCTAAGTGTTGGAAGATTAATATGATGGAGAATAGACCCGGGGGCCATAGGTTTCACTAGTGGCTTCTCTCGAGAGCATAAGTATTACGGTGGGTGAACAAATTGCTGTTGAGCAATTGACATAATTGAGCATAGTTATGAGAATATCTAGGTATGATCATGTATATAGGCATCACGTCCAAGACAAGTAGACCGACTCCTGCCTGCATCTACAACTATTACTCCACACATCGACCGCTATCCAGCATGCATCTAGAGTATTAAGTTCAAAAGAATAGAGTAACGCTTTAAGTAATATGACATGATGTAGAGGGATAAACTCATGCAATATGATATAAACCCCATCTTGTTATCCTCGATGGCAACAATACAATATTTGCCTTGCTGCCCCTACTGTCACTGGGAAAGGACACCGCAAGATTGAACCCAAAGCTAAGCACTTCTCCCATTGCAAGAAAGATCAATCTAGTAGGCCAAACCAAACTGATAATTCGAAGAGACTTGCAAAGATAACCAATCATACATAAAAGAATTTAGAGAAGATTCAGATATTGTTCATAGATAAACTTGATCATAAACCCACAATTCATCGGTCTAAACAAACACACCGCAAAAGAAGATTACATCGAATAGATCTCCACAAGAGAGGGGGAGAACATTGTATTGAGATCCAAAAAGAGAGAAAAAGCCATCTAGCTAATAATTATGGACCCGAAGGTCTGAGGTAAACTACTGACACACCACTTGTTTATCATGCCTCCCATATTGTTAAACCAAGCCTCTAACCCACCTTGTCCTAGCAAACCGTTGTATGGCTATGTTACCGCTTTGCTCAGCCCCCTCTTATAGTGTTGTTAGTTGCAGGTGAAGATGAAGTTTGTTCCTTGTTGGAACATGGAGATGTTGTTCCTTGTTGGAACATGTTTACTTGTTGGGATATCACAATAAATCTTATTTAATTAATGCATCTATATACTTGGTAAAGGGTGGAAGGCTCGGCCTTATGCCTGGTGTTTTGTTCCACTCTTGCCGCCCTAGTTTCCGTCATATTGGTGTTATGTTCCCGGATTTTGCGTCCCTAACGCGGTCGGGTGATTTATGGGACCCCCTTGACAGTTTGCTTTGAATAAGACTTTTCCAGCAGGCCCAACATTGGTTTTACCATTTGCCTACCACCTATACCTTTCCCTTGGAAGTAGCTAACCCGAGGGTCATCTTTATTCAGCCCCCCCCCCCTGGGCCAACGCTTGTCTAAGTGTTGGTCCGAACTAGAGCGCTTTGCAGCGCCACCTCAAAGAAACTTGAGGGCTGGTTTTAGTTGTACGGACTGCTCATCCGGTGTTGCCCTGAGAACGAGATATGTGCAGCTCCTATCAGGATGTCGGCGCATCGGGCGGCTTTGCTGGACTTGTTTTATTACTGTCGAAATGTCTTGTAGCCGGGATTCCGAGACTGATCGGGTCTTCCCGGGGAGAAGGAATATCCTTTGTTGATCGCGAGAGCTTATCATGGGCTAAGTTGGGACACCCCTGCAGGGTTTGAACTTTCGAAAGCTGTGCCCGCGGTTATGTGGCAGATGGGAATTTGTTAATGTCCGGTTGTAGAAGACCCGAAGTTGATCTTAATTAAAATACACCAACCGCGTGTGTAACCGTGATGGTCTCTTCTCGGCGGAGTCCGGGAAGTGAACACGGTATTGGAGTTATGCTTGACGTAAGTAGTTTCAGGATCACTTCTTGATCATAGTTGTTTGACCGTGCTTTTGCCTTCTCTTCTCGCTCTCATTTGCGTATGTTAGACACCATATATGCTAGTCGCTTGCTGCAGCTCCACCTCACAACCCTATCCTACCTATAAGCTTAAATAGTCTTGATCTCGCGGGTGTGAGATTGCTGAGTCCCTGTGACTCACAGATACCTCCAAAACCCGTTTGCAGGTGCCGATGAAACAGTGCAGGTGATGCACCCGAGCTCAAGGAGGAGTTCGATGAAGATCTTGTTCATTGTGTTGTTTCGTTTCAGTTGATCAGTAGTGGAGCCCAGTCGGGACGATCGGGGATCTGTGTAGCATTTGGGGTAGTCTTATTTTATTTTGGTTCCGTAGTCGGACCTTGATTGTATCTGTATGATGTAATGCTCTACTCATGTATTGTGTGAAGTGGCGATTGTAAGCCATCTATGTATCTTTTCCCCTTATGTATTACATGGGTTGTGTGAAGATTACCTCACTTGCGACATTGCTTTCAATGCGGTTATGCCTCTAAGTCGTGCTTCGACACGTGGGAGATATAGCCGCATCGAGGGCGTTACAAGTTGGTATCAGAGCCATGCCCGACCTTAGGAGCCCCCCACTGATTGATCGTTTTTAGTGGCCGAGTTGTGTCTAGAAAAATGTTTTGAGTCATTTAGGAATTATGTATCGGAGAGTTTAGGAATTCTTTTTACTTCCCAGTCTCCTCATCGCTCTGGTAAGGCATCCTGACGTAGAGTTTTGACTCTCCTCTTCTCAAATTTCACAAAAAAAAAATTTAGGATCACGCGGGTATCTTAGAATCGCTCCGATGGTTTTGTGATGACAACATTGTCTTGGTGCCTCCTGTCAGCAGGGGTTTAGTGGAGGTGTCCCGGGGAGTTGAGCTCCGAGGTGTTGTCGTCATAATTTTATCATTGCAGTTCTGGAATACCTGAGTTTAGTACGCCGACATCGAAAATCTCTTTTGTATAGTTGTTGGTGAGATAACCCTGATAGCCCAGTACTGAGGCGAGTGCGGGAGTATTGCCATAACTCGTATAACGGATGCTTTTCGAAGGTTGAGGTAGACGATTTCCGAAGTTTTCTTGGTTATGTGTTGAAGAATGGATACAGCTGGATCTAGGTATTGTTAGTTTGGGTGATATATTTTGTGTCCCCTGTATCCCCAACACCTGATTGCATAACCAGAAAGTTTCGGGAGTTTATAGGTGGGAATTCAAGTAGCTCCTAGAATATCTTTCCGACAGATGCATGATATGGGATTGGGCAAATCTCTATCATATGTTTGTTTCCGGCTTATTCTGCAAGCCAAATCCTTTGTTTTTGTTTTATTTGTGGTATTCGAGTTGCTTCGATGTCAAGTGTTGATTCCATACCTTTTCTAAACGGTGTTATCATATTTCTATGGAAATATTAATCCTTCTTGATCATCAAGATTATCATGCCAATTCTTTTCCAACCGGTGTGTCCCTCTTCAAGTGGATCCGATCACTTCAACATTCGCAAGATCAATTATCAGTTCTTCTCAACGGTGTTTGCTTCATCCGTTCCAAGTTGTCTTTGTTTTCCCGCCCTCCCACCCTTTTCTTCAAGGATTCAGATTTCGTAATCAAGTATTCTTTTTATTGATGCGAAGTCTCTTCATTCTTTTCTTTCAGTGTTCTTATCCAGTGATTTCCCATGAAGACTCTGACGGAGCTTCAAGTCCATCATTCGTCATTCTTTTCTTCTCGGGTGGATTCAATTCTAGCTTTCGGTGTCGATCATACCTTTTTCCTCGTTTCAAATGTTTTCTCGTACCGGTGCACCTCTTAATCATTCACCTCTCAACATTTGAAGACCGAAGAAGAGTTTCTCTTAAATCTTGTCCATTCTCTTGAAGATGCGTGGTTCTAGATTGATGCCATTCTCTCATCATTGTTTCGATTGTGAGAATTCTTTTCATACCCATCCGGAGCAGTTCATGAGTTGTTTCCATTTCTTTTCCCCGAAGGCCATCATTTCAGAATTCCTCATTCTCAGCTTTCAGCTCTTGTTTTCCAAATCTTACCGGTGCATCGTTCAAATATACTCTAATCAGTTCTTGATCTCTTCGTTCTCATGTATCTAAATTCTAGCAAGCATCTTCTTTCATTTGCTAATTCTTCCCGGTGTTTCTTTATCTTTTTTTCGTTCATTTTCAATTCTTACGGTGGTTCGTTCAAGAGTTTCTCTTCCGTCGTTATCATACGGATTCATTCGTTCTTTCCAATCCTACCGGTGGTTCATTGAAGACCTTCTCAAGTTGCGCCATATCTCTCTTAATCCTTTCTACGAGAATAAGTAGTATGCCAAATCCATTGCTTGTCATCAATTTAATTGGTGAAGGATGAGCATAATGTAATTCTTATTCTTGTTTCATCGAGTAAATTCTATTCCTTATTCCGGAGGTTCATCAAAACTCTTGATTTCTTTGTTCATTTTTCTTTTCGGAGTTCCAATTTTTCTCGGTTATATCATTTCAAAGCTTCATCTTATCACTGCAAGGCTTCACCTTGTGTTTTCAGCTTCTCTTTCTTTTTTATCATCCTTTCATTACCGGAGTTTTTCATGGAGTCTCTTCATAGTGGTTCATCAAGGATTCTTTTCATTCTTCAATTGTTCTTCAAGTTTTCTCTCGGAGTTAAGATCCGCTAAGCTATACTCTAAATTAAACAGGGTGATTAACACTTGTTTTGTTTGGAGGAGTTCAAGCATTTCTTCATCTTGCATTCCAAAGTGCAATTCTTTCTATCTTATCTTTTGAGGTGGTATCATGTCATTCTTGATAATTTGAGGTCATGTCTCATGATTCACATGTTGTTAAGAATGAGATATTTAAATCCATCATTTTCTCTTTGTTCAAGAGATCTTTTCAACCAATCTATCTCTCCGTTGGAGTTATCTTGGGATATATTTCACCTAAAGCCTTCCATTGGGAATGTTGCTATTATGGTGCTTATAAATGACCCAAGTTCTTCTTTTATCCTCGCGGTGATATAAGTTTTCATCTCCTTGTTGATCTCAATCCAATCTATTATTTTCGTTAGTGGCAGAAGTTCACCTCAAGTTTTGAGATGTCTCAATAAGCCCACGAGGATCATATCTTTTCGTTGTTGGTTTTCCAACAACTCCGCTATAACCTTCTTGGAAAGGTGCTTTCCAAGCTCATTTGTGGCAGAAATTGTCATTTTCCTCTCCATTCCTTTATTCCAATGATCTATCTTCTATTCCTTCTTCCGGAAGCATTGTGAGGTTGCTCTTTTCAATCATCATCTCGAATCGTGAAGATCATGTCCTTTTTTTTCTTTGCTTATCCATTTAACCGTAGTGTTGTGTCTTCTCTTTCAAGTTCTTTTTATCTTATCAAGTTTTCCTTTTTTTTCTACCGGAGTGCTATCCAAATTCGGTCATTCTTGTTCCTTGGCTATCTCATCATACCGAGGTGGTCATATTCTTTTCGTTCGTGAAGCTATTATTTCCATGTCTTTCAACCTTCAAGTTCTCGTAATACTCCTTGTTCCTCTTTTCTACCGGATTGTTTGCAATCTCGTTCATCTCTGTTGTACTCTTTCTTTTAAATTGCTCAACCTCTCAAGGTTCGTGGTTTCACTCGTTCGTCAAAGAAGCAACTTAGTTTTACCTCTTCTCTTCCTCTTCCGTTTCTCTCCGGTGCCATCCTAGATCTTGGGACGAGATCCTCTCGTAGTGGTGGAGTGTTGTAACGCCCCGGATTCGATGCGCCAGGTGTTATTCGCCGTCGTTGCCATGTCATGTGCTTGCGTGTTGCACTCGGCCATGTCATCATCTGCATTTCATATCATGTCATCATGTGCATCACATTCGCATACGTGTTCGTTTCATGCATCCGAGCATTTTCCCCGTTGTCCGTTTTGCAATCTGGCGCTCCTATGTTGCCCGGCGTCCCCTTTTACCTTTTTCCGTGAGCGGGTATTAAACTTTCTTGGAATGGACCGAGGTTTGCCAAGCGGCCTTGGTATAGCACCGGTAGACCGCCTGTCAAGTTTCGGGTCATTCGGAGGTCGTTTGATACTCCAACGGTTAACCGGGTAACCGTAAAGGCCTCTTTGGTGTGCAGCCCAACACCCCTTTCAAAGTGGCCCAAAACCCATCTAAGTCATCTCCATGTTTTCGGTCGTTCGATCACGATCGTGTGGGCGAAAACCGCACTCCATTTCGAGCTTCCTAGCCCCTCTACCTATAAATATGTGCTCCTCCCGGAATTTTCGCGCAGTCCAACCCTAGCTCCGCTCCTCCGCGCCGCCGGACATGTCCATCCTGCGCCGGACATGTCCGCCGGACACGTTGCTCCGACCAATGGCGTCGCGCCACGTCAGCTCCGCCGCCGCCTCGCCCAACCACAGCGCGCCACCTCACCCCGCCTCTCTCTCTCCTCCCGCCGCGGCCCGCGGACCCGGATCGGGCCCGCGCGAGCCCGCGCCTCTGCCGCTCGTTCACCCGCGTCCCCGCCGCCGGAGTTCGCCGTCGGCGCGCAGCTCTGCCCCGCCGCGCTGCCGCTCCGCCGCCGTGCCGCCTCCTCGCGCCTGCCCCGCCGCCTCCCGAGCTCCGCCCGCTCCGCCGCGCTCCCCGCCGACCGCCGCCCGCGCCCGCCGCCTCCCGTGCTCCCCGCCGGCCGCCGCCTACGCCCGCCGCATCTCGCCGGCGCCGCGGTCCCGCCGTCGCGCCGCCGTCGCCAAGACCCGCGGGAGCCCGCGCCGGACCTCCTCCGTGCCGCCCCGCGCCTCCCCGGCCCCAGATCCGGCCGCCCCGTCCTCCTCTCCGACCGTCTCCACCAACTCCGGCGAGATCCCGGCCGCCTCGGTTCGCGCGCTCGGAGAAACCCTAGATCCGGAGGTCGATTTCCCGCCTAAGTCTTTTTCTCTGCATATATTTTGTTGCATGTTCATCGCATCGTAACTCTCTGCATGCTGCTCCGTTTCGTGCGTGTAATATGTCAAATTGTTCGCCTAGATGAGTACATCATTTCATCCCATTGCATCATTCTCATTTGTGCTCATATTGATGCCCGAAATGCTGTTAGAAGAGGGCTGTGTGATGTTAGTTTCAGATTTGTTTAAGTATATGCACTTTTGTCATTATTGCCATGATTGATGTGTGCACCCTATGAAGTTGAGTCCTACATGTGTTTTGTAATATGCCATTCCATCTTTACAGGGGTGTATGCCATGTATTTTTGTGATCCTTGTGGTGACTAGCACAAGCATGCAAACTAGGGTACTTAATGTTGCTGATTCCAGAGACTTGGTAAATTTACTAAGTCATGTCCTGCTGTTATTTTTATGCCATGTGTTCTTGTTGTTTCAGAGAGATCTATGCCTCTTTTGAGCATGATCAGTAAGAGTGTTTTGAGCATATGGATTTGCTCTATCCATCCGTGCCTTTGTTTGTAATTATGGAGTGCCATAGCTTGAGTCAATCGAGCTCTACTTTTGCTATAAAATGTTACTGGCAGATTGTTTACATGTTATTCGATTTTGCCAAGCTTGTTGTAGTTGATCCTTGCATGATATATTGTTTTTCTTGCCACGTCTAGCTTCTATGCCATGTCTTCTTGATGTATGTATGCTTAGTTTACCATGCAATGCTGCCATGTTATCCTTGCACTCACTACAGAGCATTGCATGATAAACTAAGCATACATACATCAAGAAGACATGGCATAGAAGCTAGAAATGGCAAGAACAACATCATAGCATGCAAAGATCAACTACAACAAGCTTGCCAAAATCGAATAACATATAAACAATCTGCCAGCAACATTTTGTAGCAAAAGTAGAGCTCGATTGACTCAAGCTATGGCACTCCATAAATACAAAGAAAGTCATGGAAGGATAGAACAAATCCATATGCTCAAAACACCCTTACTGATCATGCTCAAAAGAGGCATAGATCTCTCTGAAACAACATGAACACATGGCATAAAAATAACAGCAGGCAAGGACTTAGTAAAATTACTGTCTCTGAAATCAGCAACATTATGTACCCTAGTTTGAATGCTTGTGCTAGTCACCACGAAGATCACAAAAATACATGGCATACACCTCTGGAAATATAGCATGGCATATTTCAAAACACATGTAGGACTCAACTTCATAGGATGCACACATCAATCATGGCAAAAATGACAAAAGTGCAAGTTCTGAAACAGATCTGAAACTAACATCACATAGCCCTCTTCCAACAGCATTTCTGGCGTCAAGATGGGATCAAAAGAAAATGATGCAATGAGATGAAATGATGTACTCATCGAGGCGAACAATTTGACATATTATACGCCCAAAACGGAGCCACGGGTGCAAAGGTATGATGCGATGAACATGCAACAAAATTATGACAGAAAAATGACTTAGACGAAATTCGGGGCTCGGGAAAGTCAACCTCCGGTGGATCTGGATCTGGGGTCCGCGAGTTCGCCGGTGAACGACCGGAGGGAGGTCGGGGAGGCCGGATCCGGGGCTCCTCCGGCCGGATCTCGCCGGATCCGGTCCGGGGCGAGGCGGAGGAGCGACGGGGAGGCGCGGACGGGCGCGGGCGACGACGCGGAGCGGCGGCGGGCGGCGGCCGGACGCGGCGGCGCGGGCGGCGGGGCCGGCCGCGGGGCGCGGCCCGGGTGGCGACGGGGAGGGCCGGCCACAGGCCAGGCGGGCCCGCGGTGGAGGCGCGGCGGGGGGGCGGCCCGGGTGGCGACGTGGCGCGCCCCGATTGGGCGGCGGCGGCGGCGGGATTTTTGTCCGGCCGGACCGGACGTGTCCGGCGGCGCGGGGGAAGATTTCGCTAGGGTTTCGCCCGAAAATTGGAGAGGGAGGCACTTATTTATAGGCAGAGGGAGCTAGGAAGCTCCAAATGGAGAGCGGTTTTCGGCCACGCGATCGTGATCGAACGGCGATGGACATGGGGGTGTCATAGATGGGTTATTGGGCTGTTTTGAAGGGGTTTTGGGCTGCAACACACACGAGGCCTTCACGGTTACCCGGTTAACCGTTGGAGTATCAAATGACCTCCGAATGACCCGAAACTTGACAGGCGGTCTACCGGTGCTATACCAAGGCCGCTTGACAACCCTCGGTCCATTCCGAGAAGGTTAAACACCCGCTCACGGAAAAAGGTAAAAGGGGACGCCGGGGAACACAAGAGCGCCGGATTGCAAAACGGACAAAGGGGAAAATGCTCGGATTCATGAGACGAACCCGTATGCAAATGCGATGCACATGATGACATGATATGAAATGCATGACAAGGACAAAATGCAAAATGAAGGAAAACCCAACCACGAGGGAATATCATATCACATTGCCGAAAATGGCAAGAGTTGGAGTTACAAATATGGCAAGTTACATCCGGGGTGTTACAACACTCCACCACTACGAGAGGATTTCGTCCCGAGATCTAGGACTGAAAGAACTCCGGATACTCGGAACGGAGGTGGTCCTCGCGCTCCTAGGTGGCTTCTCGGTCTGAATGGTGTGACCACTTCACTTTCAGGAATTTGATTGACTTGTTGCGAGTCTTGCGCTCAGTTTCTTCAAGAATAGCAACGGGATGCTCATGATAGGACAAATCTTCTTGAAGATCAATCTCTTCGAAGTTCATGGTGCGCTCAGGCATCTTGAAGCACTTGCGAAGCTGTGACACGTGGAACACATCGTGCACATTTGCAAAGTTGGAGGGAAGCTCAAGTTGATAGGCGAGATCACCTCTTTTGCCGATGATCTTGAAAGGACCGACGTATCTAGGGGCAAGTTTCCCCTTGATACCGAAGCGACGAGTTCCTTTCATTGGAGAGACGCGGAGGTAGACATGGTCTCCGATCTCAAATGCCAAATCCCGGTGTTTGCTATCGTAATAGCTCTTCTGGCGCGATTGCGCGGCTTTGAGGTTCTCACGAATGACCTTGCACATTGCCTCAGCCTCTGAGATCAAATCGTTGCCAAGCAGTTGGCGTTCACCCGTCTCAGACCAGTTGAGAGGAGTACGGCACTTTCTGCCATAGAGAATCTCGAATGGGGCTTTGCCCGAGCTGGCTTGAAAGCTGTTGTTGTAAGAGAACTCAGCATAAGGAAGACAATCCTCCCACTTCATGCCGAAAGAGATAACACAAGCTCTGAGCATATCTTCAAGAATTTGGTTGACACGCTCGACTTGTCCACTAGTTTGAGGGTGGAAAGCTGTGCTGAAGCGAATATTGGTGCCCATGGCCTTCTGAAAAGAATCCCAAAACTTGGATGTAAAGATGCTGCCACGGTCTGAAGAGATCAATTGTGGAATGCCATGCAAGGAGACAATTCTAGATGTGTAGAGCTCTGCCAGCTGCGCTGCTTTGATAGACTCTTTGATAGGAAGAAAATGAGCAACTTTGGTGAGCTTGTCGATGAAGACGAAGATAGCATCATTTCCACGCTTGGACTTAGGAAAACCAGTCACGAAGTCCATTTCGATATGATCAAACTTCCATTCTGGAATAGCAAGAGGTTGGAGGAGACCAGCTGGTCGTTGGTGTTCTGCTTTCACCCTTCTGCAGACATCACATTCATTCACGAATTGAGCAATATCGCGTTTCATTCGAGTCCACCAATACGACTGCTTGAGGTCATGGTACATCTTCGTACTTCCAAGATGAAATGACAGAAGAGAGTTGTGCGCTTCGTTCATAATGACTTTACGAAGATCACCCTTTGGAACCACGATCCGTTCCTCGAAGAAAAGAGTATCTCTGTCATCAACGCGATAGCACTTGTATTTGGAAATGCCCTTGTCAATACCACGTTTCACCTTCTTCACCATGGTATCCATCAGTTGTGCCTCACGAATTTGGTCTTCCAAAGTAGGAGAGATGACGAGGTTGGCAAGAAAACCTTGAGGAACAACTTGGAGATTCAACTTGCGGAAAGCTTCACAAAGATCCGGTTGAAAGGGCTTGATGATTAAGCTGTTGCAATAAGCCTTCCTGCTCAAAGCGTCTGCAATCACATTAGCCTTGCCTGGAGTATATACAATACTCGGATTATACTCTTGAATCATTTCGACCCATCGAGTTTGCCTGAGGTTGACGTTGGGCTGAGTGAAGATGTACTTGAGACTCTTGTGATCGGTGAATATGTCCACTTGCCTTCCCAACAGGAGATGTCTCCATGTTATTAGTGCGTGGACAACTGCCGCCAACTCAAGATCGTGAGTGGGGTAGTTCTTTTCGTTTGGCTTCAACTGACGAGAGGTATAGGCCACAACCTTCTTCTCTTGCATTAAGACAACACCGAGGCCTTGAAGAGAAGCATCACAGAAAACTTCATAAGGCTTGTCTTTGTCAGGAGGAGTCAAAACTGGAGCAGTGACGAGTTTCTCTTTGATCGTGTTGAAAGCAACGTCACACTCAGGAGACCAGACATACTTCACATGCTTCTGGAGGAGGTTGGAAAGAGGCTTTGCAATCTTAGAGAAATTCTCAACGAATCTTCGGCAATAGCTTGCAAGTCCAAGAAAATTGCGAAGCTGCTTGACATTCTGAGGAGGTTCCCAATTCAAAACTGCAGACACCCTCTCTGGATTAATAGCAATGCCCTTGGCAGAGATGATATGACCAAGGTAAAGAACTTCATCAAGCCAGAATTCACATTTGGAGAACTTCGCATAGAATTTATACTCTCTGAGCCTGTCGAGCACCAATCGCAAATGTTTGGCATGATCCTTCTTATTCTTGGAGAAGACCAATATATCATCGAGATAGATCAAGACGAATTCATTGGTGTAGGGGTTGAAGATGAAGTTCATCATGCGAGAGAAAGTTGGAGGAGCATTGACAAGGCCGAAAGACATGACAGTATATTCATAAGAACCATGGCTTGTTCTGAATGCTGTCTTGGGAATATCTTCTTCACGAATGTGGATTTGATGATAACCCATGCGAAGGTCAAGCTTGGAGAACACTTTAGCACCTTTAAGTTGCTCGAATAGCTCATTGATGTTGGGAAGTGGGTACTTGTTCTTGATAGTCTTCTTGTTCAATGGACGGTAATCGACGCAAAGTCGGTCCGTGCCATCCTTCTTCTGGACAAAAAGAACACCACAACCCCAAGGAGAAGAACTCAGTCTGATCAGACCCAGACGCTCTTGTTTATCGAGTTGTTTCTTCAATTCCTTCGACGCTTGCAAACGGGTTCCGTGCCAGGCTCAAGATCGATTACGAATTCAACTGGCCGGTGAGGAGGTATACCCGGAAGCTCTTCTGGAAAGACATCTTGGTACTCACAAACGACTGGAATCTGAGAGATAGCATCCAATTCGCCCTTCTCATTGAGAGAGAACAACCGAATGGTATCATCACGAGCGGCATAAATGATCACATCGTCAGAAGAGTGAGTCAATTTAATTTCCCTGGCAGCACAATCAAGCTGAGCCTTGTGCTTATAGAGCCAGTCCATCCCGAGAATAAGATCAATATCAGAGTCACCAAGAACAATTGGTTTAGCCAGAAATCTATAGTCGCCCATCTTGATAGAAACATCCGGGACACAAACATTAGATGTCATTTGCTTGCCCGGGGACACAATAGACAAAGGTCTCGGCAAAACTTGAGTACCCAAATCATGCATAGCCACAAAAGGTCTTGAAATGAAAGAATGCGATGCTCCAGTATCAAATAAGACTTTTGCAGGAATATCATTAACTGAGAGATTACCCATTATCACATCAGAAGAATCCTCCGCTTGAGCTGCATTCATCATGTTCACCTTTGCAGACTGGGAATTATGCTTGACCACTGCATTGCTTGACGATTTCACAGGAGGAGGAGGCGGAAGGCGCCTTTGGTTGAAGCACTTGTTCGCATAGTGACCCTTTTGCTGACATTTGTTACAAGTCACCTCTGAGAGCGGACGATGATAAGGAGCATTTGGTCTTGGAGCTTGGTTCTGAGACATGTTCTGATAGCCAGGGTTGGGTGGGTGGGAAGATCCACGACCACCTGAGTTCTTCTGCTGGTAAGGCTGACGGAACGGAGGAGGAGGAGGCAACCAGAACTTCTGTTGCTTAGCTGCCACAAGTGAGGAAGAAGAAGACTGAACTGCGTCTCAGACTCTCTTCTTAGATGCCTCACACTTGAGCTGAGCAGCTTCTTGTTTCAGTGCCATGTTGTAGTATTCATCATACTTTAATGGCTCAAAAAGCACGAGAGCTAGTTGCAAATCTTCTCTGAGACCACGCCTGAATTGGTAGATCATACTCTTCTCATCAGGGATGTCCTGCTTAGCAAAGCGAGAGAGCTTCTGGAACTGAGTGTTGTATTGATACACAGACATGTTGCCTTGCTTGAGATTGCGGAATTCCTCACGCTTACTCTCAACAACACTTTCTGGAATGTGATGAGCTTTGAAGTCAGGGCGGAAATCATCCCAGGTAATCACACGACCTCCTCTGGAATCTTTGTATTGTTGGAACCACTCAGAAGCTTGATCCTTGAGTTGAAAAGAGGCAAACTTGACAAAGTCCTCAGGTCTGACATTGCTGCACTCGAAATGCTTGCTGATATCCACGAGCCAATCATCGGCGTCTGTGGCCTCGACACAGTAGCTAAAGGTCTTAGGCTGATTATCAAGGAACTGATTGAGTGAAGCAAAGTGCGGCTGATTGTTGCCTTGGCCTTGATTTCCTTGATTACCTTGCCCTTGGTTGCGATCTTGCAAGAGCTGAATCAGAATCTGAGCGTTGGCATTTGTGGCAGTCATCAGGGCTTGCCATGCCTCCGGATGCGGAGGTGGTGGCGGAGGGTTAGCCTGACTTCCTTCATTGCGTTCCGGATTCTGACGCGTTGGCGGAGCCATCCTGAAGAGGGTGACATCCATTAGCATCTTGAAAGACAAATATTCAAGCCGAATCAAAGGATCGAAATTGCAACATATAGTCTTCACAATAAACATTCGAACAAGAATGAACGAATGAATTCCAAAGTAAAGCATCACACTTCCATATGTTGAGAAGCCACTTAGAAAAAGGTATGGAATAAAATCAACAAGGTACGGATGTGAACAAATACTTGGTAAGGATTACCCAATCACGAACCAAATATCTGCGGGAAGAAATACTAGAGCTACGTGAATTCCCACTTATAAACTCCCGAAACTTTCTGGTTATCCAATCAGGTGTTGGGGATACAGGGGACACAAAATATATCACCCAAACTAACAATACCTAGATCCAGCTGTATCCATCCTTCAACACATAACCAAGAAACCTTCGGAAATCGTCTACCTAAACCTTCGAAAAGCATCCGTTATACGAGTCATGGCAATACTCCCGCACTCGCCTCAGTACTGGGCTATCAGGGTTATCTCACCAACAACTGTACAAAAGAGATTTTCGATGTCGGCGTACTAAACTCAGGTATTCCAGAACCGCAACGATAAAATTATGACGACAACACCTCGGAGCTCAACTCCCCGGGACACCTCCACTAAACCCCTGCTGACGGGAGGCAACCAAGACAATGTTGTCATCATAAAACCATCGGAACGATTCTAAGATACCCGCGTGATCCTAAAATTTTTTTTTAGTGAAATTTGAGAAGAGAAGAGTCAAACTCTACGTCAGAATGCCTTACCAGAGCGATGAGGAGTCTGGGAAGTAAAAAGAATTCCTAAACTCTCCGATATATAATTCCTAAATGACTCAAAACATTTTTCTAGACACAACTCGGCCGCTAAAAACGATCAATGAGTGGGGGCGCCTAAGGTCGGGGAAGGCTCTGATTACCAACTTGTAACGCCCACGATGCAGCTATAGCTCCCACGTGTCGAGGCACGACTTAGAGGCATAACCGCATGGAAAGCAATGTCGCAAGTGAGGTAATCTTCACACAACCCATGTAATACATAAGGGAAAGAGATACATAGTTGGCTTACAGTCGCCACTTCACACAATACATAAATAAACATTCATCATTCAAATTACACTCGAGGTCCGACTATGGTACCAAAATGGAAGCAGACTACCCCAAATGCTACACAGATCCCCGAATCACCCCAATTGGGCTCCACTACTGATCATCAGGAAAAGACACATAGTAACGACCACGTTCCTCGTCGAACTCCCACGTGAGCTCGGCTGCGTCATCTGCACTGGCATCGTCGGCACCTGCAACTGTTTTGGTAGAATCTGTGAGTCACGGGGACTCAGCAATCTCACACCCGCGAGATCAAGACTATTTAAGCTTATAGGAAGGATGGGTTAATGAGGTGGAGCTGCAGCAAGCGACTAGCATATATGGTGGCTAACAACGCAAAGGAGAGCGAGAAGAGAAGCAAAGCACGGTCGTGAAGCTAGAAGTGATCAAGAAGTGATCCTAGAACAACCTACGTCAAACATAACTCCAACACCGTGTTCACTTCCCGGACCCCGCCAAGAAGAGACCATCACGGTTACACACGCGGTTGATGTGTTTTAATTAGGATCAACTTTGGGTTTTCTACAACCAGACATTAACAAATTCCCATCTGCCTCATAACCGTGGGCATGGCTTTCGAAAGATAATACCCTGTAGGGGTGTCCCAACTTAGCCCATTATAAGCTCTCACGGTCAACGAAGGATATTCCTTCTACCGGGAAGACCTAACTCTCTGCATACTGCTCCATTTCGTGCGTGTAATATGTCAAATTGTTCGTCTCAATGAGTACATCATTTCATCCCATTGCATCATTTTCATTTGAGCTCATCTTGATGCCCGAAATGCTGTTAGAAGAGGGGGCTAGGAAGCTCCAAATGGAGTGCGGTTTTCGCCCACACGATCATGATCGAATGACCGAGAACATGGAGATGACTTAGATGGGTTTTGGGCCACTTGGAAAGGGGTGTTGGGCTGCACACCAAAGAGGCCTTTACGGTTACCCGGTTAACCGTTGGAGTATCAAACGACCTCCGAATGACCCGAAACTAGACAGGTGGTCTACCGGTGCTATACCAAGGCCGCTTGGCAAACCTCGGTCCATTCCGAGAAAGTTTAATACCCAATCACGGAAAAAGGTAAAAGGGGACGCCGAGGAACATAGGAGCGCCGGATTGCAAAACGGACAACGGGGAAAATGCTCGGATGCATGAAACGAACACGTATGCGAATGCGATGCACATGATGACATGATATGAAATGCAGATGATGACATGGTCAAGTGCAACACGCAAGCACATGACATGGCAACGACGGCGAATAACTGGCGGACACCTGGCGCATCGAATCCGGGGCGTTACAGGTACACAGCATTGCATACATGATAGAACCTATGGCTGAGGCATAGGGAATGATTTCCGTTTTCTCTCTATCTTCTGCAGTGGTCGGGCATTGAGTCTGACTCAACTTCACACCTTGTAACATAGGCAAGAACCCTTTCTTTGACTGATCCATTTTGAACTTCTTCAAAACTTTATCAAGGTATGTGCTTTGTGAAAGTCCAATTAAGTGTCTTGATCTATCTCTATAGATCTTGATGCCCAATATATAAGCTGCTTAACCGAGGTCTTTCATTTAAAAATTCTTATTCAAGTGTCCTTTTATCCTATCCAGAAATTCTATATCATTTCTGATCAACAATATGTCATCCACATATAATATCAGAAATGCTATAGAGCTCCCACTCACTTTCTTGTAAATACAGGCTTCTCCAAAAGTCTGTATAAAACCAGATGCTTTGATCACACTATCAAAGCGTATATTCCAACTCCGAGATGCTTGCACCAGTCCATAAATGGACTGCTGGAGCTTGCACACTTTGTTAGCACCTTTAGGATCGACAAAACCTTTTGGTGGCATCATATAAAACTCTTCTTTAAGGTATCCATTAAGGAATGTAGTTTTGACATCCATTTTCCAAATTTCATAATCATAAAATGCGGCAATTTCTAACATGATTCGGACAGACTTAAGCATCGCTGCGGGTGAGAATGTCTCATCGTAGTCAACTCCTTGAACTTGTCGAAAACCTTTTGCAACAAGTCGAGCTTTGTAGACAGTAACATTACCGTCAGCGTCAGTATTCTTCTTGAAGATCCATTTATTCTCTATGGCTTGCCGATCATTGGGCAACTCAACCAAAGTCCATACTTTGTTCACATACATGGATCCCATCTCAGATTTCATGTCCTCAAGCCATTTCGCGGAATTTGGGCTCATCATCGCTTCCTCATAGTTCGTAGGTTCGTCATGGTCAAGTAACATGACCTCCAGAACAGGATTACCGTACCACTCTAGTGCGGATCGTACTTTGGTTGACCTATGAGGTTCGGTAGTAACTTGATGTGTAGTTTCATGATCATCATCATTAGCTTCCTTACTAATTGGTGTAGGAATCACTGGAACTGACTTCTGTGATGACTTTCCAATTCGGGAGAAGGTACAATTACCTCATCAAGTTCTACTTTCCTCCCACTCACTTCTTTCGAGAGAAACTCCTTCTCTAGAAAGGATCCATTCTTAGCAACGAATATCTTGCGTTTGGATCTGTGATAGAAGATGTACCCAACAGTCTCCTTTGGGTATCCTATGAAGACGCATTTCTCCGATTTGGGTTCGAGCTTATCAGGTTGAAGCTTTTTCACGTAATTATCGCAGCCCCAAACTTTAAGAAACGACAGCTTAGGTTTCTTGCCAAACCACAATTCATATGGTGTCGTCTCAACGGATTTAGATGGTTCCCTATTTAATGTGAATGCAGCCGTCTTTAAAGCATAACCCCAAAACGATAGTGGTAAATCGGTAAGAGACATCATAGATCACACCATATCTAATAAAGTACGGTTACGACGATCGGACACAGCATTACGCTGTGGTGTTCCAGGTGGCGTGAGTTCCGAAACTATTCCACGTTGTTTCAAATGAAGACCAAACTCATAACTCAAATATTCACTTCCACCATCAGATCGTAGAAACTTTATTTTCTTGTTACGATGGTTTTCCACTTCACTCTTAAATTCTTTGAACTTTTCAAATGTTTCAGACTTATGTTTCATTAAGTAGATATACCAATATCTGCTCAAATCATCTGTGAAGGTCAGAAAATAACGATACCCGCCACGGGCCTCAACACTCATTGGACCTCATACATCAGTATGTATTATTTCCAATAAGTCAGTTGATCGCTCCATTGTTCCGGAGAACGGAGTCTTACTCATATTTCCCATGAGGCATGGTTCGCAAGCATCAAGTGATTCCAAAAGCCCATCAGCATGGAGTTTCTTCATGCGCTTTACACCAATATGACCTAAACGGCAGTGCCACAAATAAGTTGCACTGTCATTATTAACTTTGCATCTTTTGGCTTCAATGTTATGAATATGTGTATCACTACAATCGAGATTCAACAAAAATAGACCGCTCATCAAGGGTGCATGACCATAAAATATATTACTCATATAAATAGAACAACCATTATTCACTGATTTAAATGAATAGCCGTCTCGCATTAAACAAGATCCAGATATAATGTTCATGCTCAACGCTGGCACCAAATAACAATTATTCAGGTCTAAAATTAATCCCGATGGTACGTAGAGGTAACGTGCCGACGGCGATCACATCGACTTTGGAACCATTTCCCATGCGCATCGTCACCCCGTCCTTAGCCAATCTTCTTTTAATCCGTAGCCCCTGGTTCGAGTTGCAAATATGAGCAACATAACCAGTATCAAATACCCAGGCGCTACTACGAGCATTAGTAAGGTACACATCAATAACATGTATATCAAATATACCTTTCACTTTGCCATCCTTCTTATCCGCCAAATACTTGGGGCAGTTCCGCTTCCAGTGACCAGTCCCTTTGAAGTACAAGCACTAAGTTTTAGGCATAGGTCCAGACTTGGGCTTCTTCACTTGAGCAGCAACTTGCTTGCCATTCTTCTTGAAGTTCCCCTTCTTCCCTTTGCCCTTTTTCTTTAAACTAGTGGTCTTGTTAACCATTAACACTTGATGCTCCTTCCTAATTTCTACCTCCGCATCCTTTAGCATCGCGAAGAGCTCGGGAATCGTCTCATCTCTCCCTTGCATATTATAGTTCATCACAAAGCTTTTATAGCTTGGTGGCAGTGATTGAAGAACTCTGTCAATGACACTATCATCAGGAAGATTAACTCCCAGTAGAGTCAAGTGGTTGTGGTACCCAGACATTCTAAGTATGTCTTCACTGACAAAACTATTCTCCTCCATTTTGCAGCTATAGAACTTATTGGAGACTTCATATCTCTCAATTCAGGCATTTGCTTGAAATATTAACTTCAACTCTTGGAACATCTCATATGCTCCATGACGTTGAAAAAGTCTTTGAAGTCCCGATTCTAAGTTGTAAAGCATGGCACACTGAACTATCGAGTTGTCATCAGCTTTTCTCTGCCATACGTTCATAACGTCCGGAGTTGCTCCTGCAGCGGATCTTGCACCTGGCGGTGCTTCCAGGATGTAATTCTTCTGTGCAGCAATGAGGATAATCCTCAAGTTACGGACCCAGTCCGTATAGTTGTTACCATCATCTTTCAACTTAGCTTTCTCTAGGAACGCATTAAAATTCAAGTGAACGGTAGCACGGGCCATTGATCGACAACAACATAGGCATGCAAAAACTATCAGGTAATAAGTTCATGATAAATTAAACTTCAATTAATCATATTACTTAAGAACTCACACTTAGATAGACATCCCTCTAGTCATCTAAATGATCACGTGATCCATATCAACTAAACCATGTCCGATCATCACATGAGATGGAGTAGTTTTCAATGGTGAACATCTCTATGTTGATCATATCTACCATATGATTCACGTTTGAACTTTCGGTCTCAGTGTTCCGAGGCCATATCTGCATATGCTAGGCTCGTCAAGTTTAACCCGAGTATTCTGCACGTGCAAAACTGGCTTGCACCCATTGTATGTGAACATAGAGCTTATCACACCCGATCATCACGTGGTGTCTCAGCACGACGAACTGTAGCTATGGTGCATACTCAGGGACAACACTTATACCTTGAAATTTAGTGAGGGATCATCTATTAATGCTACCGCCGTACTAAGCAAAATAAGATGCATAAAGGATAAACATCACATACAATCAAATATGTGACATGATATGACCATCATCATCTTGTGCCTTTGATCTCCATCTCCAAAGCACCGTCATGATCTCCATCGTCACTTACTTAACACCTTGATATCCATCATAGCGTCGTTGTCGTCTCGCCAACTATTGCTTCTACAACTATCGCTACTGCTTAGTGATAAAGTAAAGCAACTACATGGCGATTGCATTTCATACAATAAAGAGACAACCATAAGGCTCCTTCCAGTTGCCGATAACTTCTACAAAACATGATCCTCTCATACAACAATTTATATCTCATCACGTCTTGACCATATCACATCACAATGGTTTATTTAGGGTATCCTATGAAGACACACTTCTCCGCTTTGGCTTTGAGATCATTAGGCTGAAGCCTCTTGACATAAGCATCGCATCCCCTTAAGAAACGACAACTTAGGTTCTTGCCAAACCATGATTCATACGGTGTCATCTCGACAGACTTAGACGGTGCCCTATTTAAAGTGAATGCGGTTGTATCTAATGCATAACCCCAAAACAATAGTGGCAAATCAGTAAGAGACATCATAAAATGCACCACATCCAATAAAGTACGGTTACGTCGTTCAGACACACCATTACGCTATGGTGTTCCAGGTGGCATGAGTTGCGAAACAATTCCACATTGTCTTAAATGAACGCCACCACGATCAGATCATAGAAACTTTATTTTCTTGTTACGATGATTCTCCACTTCATTCTAAAATTCTTTGAACTTTTTGAAACATCTCAGACTTGTGTTTCATCAAGTAAATATACCCATATCTGCTCAAATTATCCGTGAAGGTAAGAAAATAATGATATCCACCATGCGCTTCGACACTCATCAGATCGCATACATCAATATGTATTATTTCCAATAAGTCACTAGCCCGCTCCATTATTCCGGAAAACGGGGTTTTAGTCATCTTGCCCATAAGGCATGGTTCACATGTTTCAAATGATTCATAATCAAGTGATTCCAAAAGTCCATCAACATGGTGTTTCTTCATGCGCTTCACACCAATATGACATAAGCGGCAGTGCCACAAATATGTGGTACTACCATCATTAACTTTGCATCTTTTGGCATCAATATTATGAATATGTGTATCACTACGATCGAGATTAAACAAGAATAAACCATTCACAAGGGGTGCATGACCATAGAAAATATTATCCATATAAATAGAACAACCATTATTCTCTGACTTAAATGAATAACTGTCTCGCAATGAACAAGATCCAGATATAATGTTCATGCTTAACGCAGGCACCAAATAACAATTATTTAGGTTTAAAACTAATTCCCAAGGTAAATGTAGAGGGAGCGTGCCGACGGTGATCACATCAACCTTGGAACCATTTCCGACGTGCATCATCACCTCATCCTTAACTAGTCTCCTCTTATTCTGCAACTCCTATTTCGAGTTACAAATATTAGCAACTGAACCAGTATCAAATACTCAGGCGCTACTACAAGCAGTAGTAAGGTACACATCAATAACATGTATATCACATATACCTTTTTTTACGTTGTCAGCCTTCTTATCTGCCAAGTACTTGGGGCAGTTCCTCTTCAGGTGACAATTCCCCTTGCAATAGAAGCACTCGATCTCAGGCTTGGGTCTAGCCTTGGGTTTCTGGATGGGAGCGGCAACTAGCTTGCCATTCTTCTTGAAGTTCCATTTCTTTTCCTTTCCTTTCTTCTTGAAATTGGTGGTCTTGTTGACCATCAACACTTGATGCTCTTTCTTGATTTCTACCTCTGCATCCTTAAGCATCGCGAAGAGCTCAGGGATTGTTTTCTCCATTCCTTGCATATTATAGTTCATTACAAAGATCTTGTAGCTTGGTGGCAGTGACTGAAGAACCCTGTCAATCGCGACTTCATCCGGAAGATTAACTCCCAACTGATTAAAATGGTTGAGGTACCCAGACATTTTGAGTACATGCTAACTAATGAAGATGTTCTCTTCCACCTTGCAGCTAAAGAACTTGTTGGAAGCATCATACCTCTCAACCCGGCCGTGAGCCTGGAATGCCAATTTCAGCTCCTGGAATACCTCATATGCTCAGTGGTGCTCAAAACGTCTTTGGAGCCCCGATTCTAAGCCGTAAAGCATGGCGCACTGAACTATCGAGTAGTCATCAGAACGTGCCTGCTAGACGTTGACAACATCCACAGACAATGCTGGAGGCGGTGGCGCACCGAGTGGTGCATCAAGGACATAAGCCTTTTGTGCAGCAGTGAGGATAATTCTCAAATTACGGACCCAGTCCGCATAGTTGCTTCCATCATCTTTCAACTTAGCTTTCTCTAGGAATGCACTAAAATTCGGGGGAGCTACAGCACGTGCCATTGATCTACAACATAAAATTTGCAAAGACTTTAGATTATGTTCATGATAATGGGTCCAGTTAATCAAATTACTAATGAAATCCCACTTAAAACAACATCCCTCAAGTTGTCTAAGTGATTACTGTTGGGGAACGCAGTATTTCAAAAATTTACCTATGATCACGCAAGATCTATCTAGGAGATGCATAGCAACGAGCGGGAGAGTGTGTCCACGTACCCTCGTAGACCGAAAGCGGAAGCGTTTAGTAACGCGGTTGATGTAGTCGAACGTCTTAGCGATCCAAGCACCGAACGTACGACACCTCTGCGTTCAGCACAAGTTCAGCTCGGTGACGTACCTCGAACTCTTGATCCAGTTGAGGCCGAGGGAGAGTTCTGTCAGCACGAAGGCGTGGTGACGGCGATGATGAAGTTACCAGCGCAGGGCTTCGCCTAAGCACTACGACGATATGACCGAGGTGTGTAACTGTGGAGGGGGCACCGCACACGGCTAAGAGATTATCTATTGTGCTATTGGGGTGCCCTCTGGACATGTATATAAAGGAGGGAGGAAGAGGAGGCCGGCCTAGGAGGGGCGCGCCTATAGGGGGAGTCCAACTAGGATTCCCAATCCTAGTTGGAGTCCCCTTCCTTTTCCAAGAGGGGAGAGAGGGAAGGAGTAGGAGAGGGAGAAGGAAAGAGAGGGGGCGCCGCCCCCTCCCTAGTCCAATTCGGACTTGCCATGGGGGGCGGCCACCCCTTGAGGCCCTTCTCTCCTTTCCTGTATGGTCCACTAAGGCCCACTACTTCCCCCGGCTAATTCCCGTAACTCTCCGGTACTCCAAATAATACCTGAATCACTCGGAACCTTTCCGATGTCCGAATATAGCCTTCTAATATATCGATCTTTACGTCTCGAACATTTCGAGACTCCTCGTCATGTCCGTGATCTCATCCGGGACTCTGAACAACCTTCGGTACATCAAATCACATAACTCATAATACAAATTATCATCGCACGTTATGCGTGCGGACCCTACGGGTTCGAGAACTATGTAGACATGACCGAGACACATCTTCGATAAATAACCAATAGCGGAACATGGATGCTCATATTGGCTCCTACATATTCTACGAAGATCTTTATCGGTCAACGGGCATAACAACATACGTTGTTCCCTTTGTCATCGGTATGTTACTTGCTCGATATTCGATCGTCGGTTTCACCATACCTAGTTTAGTCTCGTTACTGGCAAGTATCTTTACTCGTTCTGTAATGCATCATCCCGCAACTAACTCATTAGTCACATTGCTTGCAAGGCTTATAGTGATGTGCATTACCGAGAGGGCCCAGAGACACCTCTCCGACAATCTGAGTGACAAATCCTAATCTTGATCCCGCCCGAAGGAGGGAGGCGGAGGTGGAGGCCCGCACGTGCGTCAGTGACCTTGCACGCTACATCGAGTTCCTGCGAGAGGAGGAGGAGCACCTCGTCGAGCATGCAAAGAGCCTTACCGCAGCCGTGGCCGCAACACACGCCGACGCAGAGGCGAGGAATCAGCAGATCTACGAGTAGTCCGGCCGCTTTGAGAGGGATCGCCTGGAGCGACAGTGGGTGTTCGAGCTGGCAAGCGTCGCTGAACGTGCAACAGCGGCATGCACCGTATTGCATTTGTCTAGCTCGTCGGTAGGCTCCTCCTCCTCCTCTGCCTCTTACTGAGCGCGCCCGGCAGAGGAGAGGCTGCCGGAAGTAGCACAAAGGCCCTCTGTGGTAGTAGTAATATTTAGGGGCTATTTTATTCAGTTCATCTGACTATAGATGCATGGTCGAACTGTACAACGTACTTAAAATTAGCTAGTATATATAGTTGAACTAGCTATTTTAGTACGTGGTTGGCAACAATTGGAGAGAAGTTTGGTTGGTTCAGCTGTCGAGTTGAACTGTTTGTATAAATTAAGAACGACTGCTTAATTTATGAATGAAATCTATGCTTAATTACTGAAGTTTAGTTGCAAAAATTACATAGTGCTAATGATTTCTAGCTGCATATTTTGACAAATCGCAGTGTTACACGGATTGACAAATGGCAACGTTACTAGATCAACAAATGTAAATCTTTCCAGTTTAACAAATGGCAACATACCCAATATGATATATGCAAATCTTACCAAATTTTTTGTACGTGGTTGCACACGGGTCATCCAAAACAACCATTTGCGTTGCAGGGATGCACAAATCCTGCGCTGCTCTCACTTTGCATACGGGTGTTCTATCTAAATAGTTCGTGATCAAGAGCTCCAGAAATCCTGCTCGGCACATTTTCTCTTGGCTTCCTGGGGAAGCTGTCGGTTTGCATACGGGTGTTCTAACTAAAATGTTCGCGATGAGTGTTTTATATTAAAAAAGTGAATTAAACTGTGGCTTGGGCGCCATTAATGGAGAGGATGCGAGCAAGGCGGGCGGACATGGAAGTCAAAGGGCTCGCTTCCCAATGAGCCTGCGCAGCATACAGCTTGCATGCTTCCCGATGAACCTGCGCACTCGAGGATAGCTTGCACGCCTCTCGGTCAGCCTGTGCACTGGACGGTGCTCACACGCCTCCCGTTTAGTCAAGGTCAAGCAGTTGTCCGCACAGCACCTCCTACAACCATTAAAACCAAGACACGTGGCGTCACGTGAATGGTTAACAGAATTTTGGATTTACTAGAACTTAAAAACCAGGCATCTCAATGTTTTGCCGGCAATCGACGGTGCCTTGGTGTTTGAAATTCATTCCCATTTCTTGCATGGGACCTAAGCATGCACCCAAGGACACATATTTGATTTTTCAACCAATTTATATGCACTAGAGCATGTGCATGTAGTTCAAATTTGAATTATGCACATAAATGCATTGAAAACTCAGTTAAAGCATAAAAATGTCCAAACGAACCCCGAAAAAATCACCAAAATTCACACAACACTCCTGTTGTTCTATGTTGACACGAGAAAAAAATTGAAAGCAATAAGAGGCAATGGATATCGTTTCGTCCCCAAAGGTGGGACGTTCCCTACCGAAAACCATCATGCTTGTTGTGAGAAGCTCCGGTTTGTGAGAAGCATATACCCAAACCTGCCCCAAATGGGACAAAATTTGTACCACAGCATGTTGATGCCACTCCATGATAGCATGCCAAGTTTCATGAATTTCATACGGGTTTCGAATTTACTAGAATTTAAAAACCAGGCATCTCAATGTTTTGCCGGAAATCAACGGTGCCCTGGTGTTTGAAATTCATTCCCATTTCTTGCATGGGACCTAAGCATGCACCCAAGGACATAGATTTGATTTTCCAACCAATTTATATGCACTGGAGCAAGTGCATGTAGTTCAAATTTGAATTATGCACATAAATGCATTGAAAACTCAGGTAATGCATAAAAATGTCCAAACGAACCCCGAAAAATCACAAAAATTCACACAACACTCCTGTTGTTCTATGTTGACACGAGAATTTTTTTTGAAAGCAATAAGAGGCAATGGATATCGTTTCATCCCCAAAGGTGGCATGTTCCCTACCGAAAAGTATCATGCTTGTTGTGAGAAGCTCCGGTTTGCGAGAAGCAAATACCCAAACCTGCCCCAAATGGGACAAAATTTGTACCACGGCATGTTGATGCCGCTCCATGATAGCATGCCAAGTTTCATGAATTTCAAAAGAGTTTTGGATTTACTAGAATTTAAAAACCAGGCATGTCAATGTTTTGCTGGCAATCAACGGTGCCCCGGTGTTTGAAATTCATTCCCATTTCTTGCATGGGACCTAAGCATGCACCCAAGGACACAGATTTGATTTTTCAACCAATTTATATGCACTGGAGCATGTGCATGTAGTTCAAATTTGAATTATGCACATAAATGCATTGAAAACTCAGTTAATGCATAAATATGTCCAAACGAATCCTGAAAAATCACAAAAATGCACACAACACTCCTGTTGTTCTATGTTGACACGACAAAAAATTTTGAAAGCAATAAGAGGAAATGGATATCATTTTCGTCCCCAAAGGTGGGACGCTCCCTACCGAAAACCGTCATACTTATTGTGAGAAGCTCCGGTTTGTGAGAAGCATATACCCAAACCTTCCCCAAATGGGAAAAAATTTGTACCATGGCATGTTGATGCCACTCCATGATAGCATGCCAAGTTTCATGAATTTTGGTCGAGTTTTGGATTTACTAGAATTTAAAAACCAGGCATCTCAATGTTTTGCCAGCAATCAACGGTGCCCTGGTGTTTGAAATTCATTCCCATTTCTTGCATGGGACCTAAGCATGCACCCAAGGACACATATTTGATTTTTCAACCAATTTATATGCACTGGAGCATGTACATGTAGTTCAAATTTGAATTATGCACATAAATGCGTTGAAAACTTAGTTAATGCATAAAAATGTCCAAACAAACCCCGAAAATTCACCAAAATTCACACAACACTCCTGTCGTTCTATGTTGACACGAGAAAAAAAAATTGAAAGCAATAAGAGGCAATGGATATCGTTTCTTCCCCAAAGGTGGGACGTTCCCTACCGAAAACCATCATGCTTGTTGTGAGAAGCATAGACCCAAACCTGTCCCAAATGGGACAAAATATGTACCACGGCATGTTGATGCTACTCCATGATTGCATGCCAAGTTTCATGAATTTCAGACGGGTTTTGGATTCACTAGAATTTAAAAACCAGACATCTCAATGTTTTGCCGGCAATCAACGGTGCCCTGGTGTTTGAAATTCATTCCCATTTCTTTCATGGGACCTAAGCATGCACCCAAGGACACAGATTTGATTTTTCAACCAATTTATATGCACTGGAGCATGTGGATGTAGTTCAAATTTGAATTATGCACATAAATGCATTGAAAACTCAGTTAATTCATAAAAATGTCCAAACGAACCCCCAAAAATCACAAAAATTCACACAACACTCTTGTTGTTCTATATTGACACGAGAATTTTTTTGAAAGCAATAAGATGCAATGGATATCGTTTCGTCCCCAAAGGTGGCACATATTCCCTGCCGAAAACCATCATGCTTGTTGTGAGAAGCTCCGGTTTGTGAGAAGCATATACCCAAACCTGCCCCAAATGGGAAAAAATTTGTACCATGGCATGTTGATGCCGCTCCATGATAGCATGCCAAGTTTCATGAATTTCAGACGAGTTTTGGATTTACTAGAATTTAAAAACCAGGCATCTCAATGTTTTGCCGGCAATCAACGGTGCCCTGGTGTTTGAAATTCATTCCCATGTCTTGCATGCGACCTAAGCATGCAACCAAGGACACATATTTGATTTTTCAACCAATTTATATGCACTGGAGCATGCGCATGTAGTTCAAATTTGAATTATGCACATAAATGCATTGAAAACTCGGTTAATGCATAAAAATGTCCAAACGAATCCCGAAAAATCACAGGAATTCACACAACACTCCTGTTGTTCTATGTTGACACGAGAAAAAAAATTGAAAGCAATAAGAGGCAATGGATATCGTTTCATCCCCAAAGGTGGGACGTTCCCTATCGAAAACCATCATACTTGTGAGAAGCTCCGGTTTGTGAGAAGCATATACCCAAACCTGCCCCAAATGGGAAAAAATTGTACCACGACATGTTGATGCCGCTCCATGATAGCATGCCAAGTTTCATGAATTTCAGACGAGTTTTGGATTTACTAGAATTTAAAAACCAGGCATCTCAATGTTTTGCCGACAATCAACGGTGTCCTGGTGTTTGAAATTCATTCCCATTTCTCGCATGTGACCTAAGAATGCACCCAAGGACACAAATTTGATTTTTCAACAAATTTATATGCACTGGAGCATGTGCATGTAGTTCAAATTTGAATTATGCACATAAATGCATTGAAAACTCAGTTAGTGCATAAAAATGTCTAAACTCCTGTTGTCCTATGTTGACACTCGAAATTTTTTGAAAGCAATAAGAGGCAACGGCTATCGTTTCATCCCCAAAGGTGGCATGTTCCCTACCGAAACCATCATGCTTGTTGTGGGAAGCTTATACCCAAACCTACCCCAAATGGGACAAATTTTTTACCACGACATGTTGATGCCGCTACATGATAGCATGCCAAGTTTCATGAATTTTTGACGAGTTTTGGATTTACTAGAATTTAAAAACCAGGTATCTCAATGTTTGCGGTCGAGTGACGGTGGCAGGGTGTTTGAAATTCATCCCATTTCTTGCATGGGACCTAAGCATGCAATCAAGGACACATATTTGATTTTTCAATAAGTTTATATGCACTCGAGCATGTGCATGTAGTTCAAATTTTAATTATGCGCATAAAATGCCTGGAAAACCCAGTTAATGTATAAAAATGTACAAACGAACCCTGAATAATTCCAATTTTTTTGACGACACACCTATAGTTGCATGTTCACTGCAGATAGAAGTTCTAACAATTCAAACACCATCCTTTGTAGCTATAACCCCATTACGTAATTCAAATGATCAAGACGATAAATCAAGTAGGTCGCACACAGTTTATTATCACCAACCATGTGAGATGCAGCACAAAATATCTTGGAGTACCATCGGTGTATAGTACGCCCATGGCTAACGAGAGAAGGTGCGTCGGCTATAGTCCACAGCCGGCGTGTCAAGCACACTAGCTCACTCCCCAAATATCATTTCACTGTTCATTCGTCACCGGTGAAAGATGGGGACATGGACCCACGTCGTGAGGGCAACTTCGACGGCCTACTCCGGCGAGAGCGCGGCCGCAGCCGCCAGGCGCGTTCTAACAAGCTTCGTGACGGTGACCGCAGTCTGCGTCCGGGCGGCCAAGGCAGCCCAAACGGCCGTTGTTGCTTCTCAGGCAGTGGCAGCAGGATCTGCCTCAGGGATAGCAACTGGCGAGAGCGGCACAACAGCCGCCCGTTCCGCAGCGGTGGCCTTAGCCCTGCTGGAGGCTGCCCACTACCATGTCGAGGCCGTCCACGCCCAGCTTGTGGCGGTCACCACACAAATCGAACGAAGCTTCTCCGACAACGGTCGGCAACCCACGGCCGAAGAGCTGGCAATCGCCGAGAGAGTTCGAGCAGCCGTCCGTTCCTGCGCGGCGTACCTTGCCACGACGGAGCCCGCCAGAGCCCAGATCACGGCTGCCCACACCTAGCTCGTGGCGGCCTATTCCAAAGATATGGTCGACGTGGATGGCGAGATGTTTGCCGAGTATGGTGCAATAGATGCCATGGAGCCCCTTCCCCAGGAGACCGTCGGGCGCGAGCTGGACATGGAGGCGGCGGCGGAGATCGACGAGCACCAGTCGTAGTAATACTCTTTGTTTTGTTTAATTAAGAGAACCGGTCTTTAATTTGTTAGATTAATGTTTAGGTCAGCTAGCTCTGTTTAATTGTTGAACTTGCTCGATTAAGAAGTTAGTCTCCTTTGTGTACCCAAATTGTGCAATGACGTGGATGACCACTCTAACTAGGGAAATTCGAACCAAAATTTTTGACGTGCAAACTCAACACACACGGGTTAAGCTATCTGAATCATTTGTGATGTTCACATATCGTACAGAGTTCTGAATAAGGGACCGTGTCTGATGACACTCTGCGCGCCAGTTTTTTGGCTGAAGCGTTCCAAATTTTCGGCTTCCGTGGAAATATCTACCTCCCCACCCCTCCCCCTTACCAAAAGCCACATTTCCCCTCTTTCCGCCTTCCTTTCCAAGTTGAAACCTTCACTCCTTGCTTGCAGCACCGTCGCCTCCTCGCCGGGGACCCTCCTTCACGCTCCTCGGCCTCGCCTATCCAGGCAGGTAATCCACACCCGACCCCCATCCTCCTCCTCCTTCCACATCCCACATGCCCCTACACTACAAAAAAAGACATATCCGCGACATTTTGGGCCGAATGAATTTTTTTTCTGTCATACTTATGACACTTCTATGACGATAATTGTGACAAAACCCGGTATCATCATAGATGTGGTGGGGTCCTACTTCTATGACAAAAAATCATGACAGAAAATGGGCTTTTCGTCCTGGGCGGGCCGGAGAAGCAGCTGCATGACATTCTTTGGGCCGTCCATCACGGAAAAAAACTATGGTCGAAGCGAGGGTGAGGAAAATATCGGGGTGTTCCCCGTTACGGTGGGTGGTCGGGGCCGAGCGATGCGCGTTTCTCTCATACACGCACGCACGTGGGTGCGAGGCGTTGGGCTCTAACTGAACCTGAGCGAGGCGTTGGGCTCTAACTGAACCCGAGCGATTGCACTGCAGGCTACGCGTTACTGAACCCGAGCGATCGATCGATGGTTGTTAACTGAACTCGATCAAGCGATTCCTTCGCTACTACTGCTAACTGAAGCCAATCGATGCTGCCTCTAGATGAATAGTGAGCGTTGCTGGGGGGTTTGGATGAATAGTTCCTGGTGGGGGTGGATGAACAGGACCCCGTGGTGTTGCCTCTGGATGAACAGGACCCCGATCGATCGAGTCGGTTGGGGCTGGATGAACAGGACCCCGTGGAGGGCTGGATGAACAGGACCACCCCGTGGAGGGCCGGAAGAACAGTAGACGGTGGAGGGATGGATGAACAATAGCCCGTGGAGGGGTGGTTGAACAGGAGCCCGTGGAGAGGGCTGGTTGAACTGTAGTCAGTGGAGTAGCGCGCGGTGGAGGTTGGATGAACAGGAGCCCGTGGATGAACAGTCGCAGGTGGAGGCTGGAGGAGGTCGACGGTGGATGAACAGTAGCCCGTGGAGGCTGGAGGGGATCGATGGTGGAGATGAACAGTATCCCGTGGAGTCCCATTTTGCGGTACGCCACACCCCTCCCGATGAACAGGACCCCCATTTTGACCGTAGCGCTCCAACACAAGTCTGTTTCCTCCGTTTTGCGGTACGCCAGATGATAATCCCCAAGTGCAAGGAATCATCGTAGCACTTTCCAAAGGTGTAAGTGATAAGTATGGTGTGTCGAACCCACAAGGAATTAAAGGTAAGATCAATATTCTCTCAAGCCCTATCTACCACTGATACGACTCTACGTGCACCAAACGTTTACTTCCAACTAGAAACGAGAAATAAAACTACATTGTGGGTATGAAGAGGATAACTTTGCATGGTATCGGAGAGCTAAAACATAAAAGTAGATGTTGTTATCATAAATTTAGAATATATTACTAAATATTATAAATAGCGAGTGTGGAATAATGGTGGATCAGTGTGCGGAATTGTCCTAGGCAATCGTTAACAAGACCGGTAATCACTATTGCAGTTTCATATGAGGGAGAGGCATAAGCTAACATACTTTCTCTACTTGTATCATATGCACTTATGATTGGAACTCTAGCAAGCATCCGCAACTACTAAATATCATTAAGGTAAAACCCAACCATAGCATTAAAGCATCAAGTCCTCTTTATTCCCATACGCAACAATCCCTCTTACTCGGGTTTATGTTTCAGCCACTCACCAACCCACTATAAGAGAATCATGAACGTATTGCAACACCCTACAGCGGAGATCCCTCACGCTTGCGCGACACGGAGGGCACCATAGGACAGCACCAAAGTAAAACATACAACTCATACCAATCTAGATCATCAATCAACCCTAAGACAAAAGATATCTACTCAAAACATCATAGGATGGCAACACATCATTGGATCATAATATGTGGCATAAAGCACCATGTTCAAGTAGGGATTACAGCGGGGTGTGGGAGAGTGGACCACATAAAAGAGATTAGGATGGTGATGATGATGGTGATGTTGATGAAGACGATCACCGTGGCGATGATTCCCCTCCCGATGGCACAACGGCGCCACCGGAAGAGAGGAGGAGAGGTTCTCCCCCTTGTGCTTCCTCCTCCATGACCTCCACCCTCTGGTCCTTGGCCTTCATGGTGATGATGGCCCCTCTGGGATACTCCTCCATGGCCACCGATGATGATGGCCCCCTCCGGCAGGGTGTCGGAGAGGGCCTAGATTGACTTCTCATGGCTACAGAGGCTTGCGGCGGCGGAACTTCCGATCTAGGTTTCTTTCTCGAAGTTTGGGTATATATAGAAGAGTTTTGCGTTTATTTCACGTCATGGGGGTCTCCGGGCTGTCCACGAGGTAGGGGGCCCGCCCTAGGGGGGTGGGCGCTCCCCCACCCTCGTGGGCAGCCTGGGACTCTTCTGGCCTGCTTCTGGTACTCCGTGGGCTTCTTCTGGTCCAAAAATGAGCTCCGTCAAGTGGCACGTCAGTTGGACTCCGTTTAGTTTTCCTTTTCTGCGATACTCTAAAACAAGAAGAAAATAGAAACTGGCACTGGGCTCTAGGTTAATAGGTTAGTCCCAAAAATCATATAAAATATCATATAAATGCATATAAAACATCCTAGAAGAATAGTATAATAGCATGAATACTTCATAAATTATAGATACTTTGGAGACGTATCAGCATCCCCAAGCTTAATTCCTGCTCGTCCTCGAGTAGGTAAATGATAAAAGAAATAATTTATGAAGTGTGAATTCTAGCAAGTGCATAAGTTTGATCAATGATAATTCCAATCACTTTTTCTAGCATCATTATATGCCATAACAATAGCTCATCTCATAAAAAATTTCATGATCAAGTAACAAGCAAGTCACAATTTTAAAGTATAGATCATAAACTTTCTTGAAAACTAACAAACAATATTCTCAGTCATCAAACAATTGCAATTCATCCTATTTTCAGGAAGAGTCTATGTCAGAGCTTTGATTTAGCAAACTCCACATACTCAACTATCATTTAATCTTTCACAATTGCTAACACTCACGCAATACTTGTGGTTATGGAGTTTTAATAGGACACAGAGAAAGATAGGGGCTTATAGTTTCGCCTCCCAACCTATTACCTCAAGGGTAATGTCAACAATAATAGCTCATGCTAACTTACATCCAATTCGATATATATATCAGGATCTTTCCAACACCGTGTGCTTGCCAAAGGATAAAATGTAAAAAGGAAAGGTGAAGATCACCGTGACTCTTGCATAAGGTAGAAGATAATAATAAAAGATAGGCCCTTTGCAGAGGGAAGCAGAGGTTGCCATGCGCTTTCAGGGTTGGATGCACAAAATCTTAATGTGAAAGAATGTCACTTTATATTGCCACTTGTGATATGAACCTTTATTATGCAGTCCATCGCTTTTATTTCTTCCACATCACAAGATCGTATAAAGCTTATTTCCTCCACACCAATCAATCATACATATTTAGAGAGCAATTTGTATTGCTTGCACCGATGACAACTTACTTGAAGGATCTTACTCAATCCATAGGTAGGTATGGTGGACTCTCATGGCAAAACTTGGTTTAAGGATATTTGGAAGCACAAGTAGTACCTCTTCTTGGTGCAAAGAATTTGGCTAGCATGAGGGGGAAAGGCAAGCTCAACATGTTGGCCGATCCATGACAATATACTTTATTTTAGATATAAGAAAACATAACCCATTGCGGAGTCTTCCTTGTCCAACACCAACTCTTTAGCATGTCATATTTTAATGAGTGCTCACAATCATAAAAGATGTCCAAGATAGTGTATTTATATGTGAAACCTCTCTTACTTCAATATTCTTTCATGAATTGTTCAAGTGACCAATTCTACGTTTGCTAACTTTCAATAAGTTTACTACCTATACTTATAATGTGTGAAGTAATTACTCCCCATGTTATAAGCATATGAAACATATATAAATTCAGATTTATGAAATTCAGTTTATTCAACCATTTACTCAAAGGATATACGTGAAGCACATGAGTAAATGACAAACTACTCCAAAAGATATGAGTGACAAACACTGAGTAGTAAAATAATTAACTAGCCATGGGAGGATTCTTTTTCATTCAATATTTCAGATCCAATGATTTTATTCAAACATCAAGTAAAATTTAAAATACTCTCCAAACAAAACACATATCATGTGACGAATAAAAATATAGTTCCGAGTAAGGTATATAGATAGTTTTGAAGACGAAAGAGGGGATGCCTTCCGGGGCATCCCCAAGATTAGGTGCTTGAGTCTTCCTTGAATATTACCTTGGGGTGCCTTTGGCATCCCCAAGCTTAGGGTCTTTCCACTCCTTATTCTCCTCATATCGGTATCTCACCCAAAGCTTGAAAACTACAATCACACAAAACTTAACGTAACTTCATGAGATAGGTTAGTATGATAAAGAGCAAACCATTCACTTTGGTACTGTCAAAGACAAGGTTAATAATTTTTCTCACACAATGCCTACTGTACCATATCATTTCTACAATTTATATTGAGGAATATAAGCCATAGAAACTAGAAAACAAGCAAACTATGCAATGAAAACAGAATCTGTCAAAAACAGAACAGTCTGTAATGATTTGAACATAAACCATACTTATGCTACTCCAACAATTATGAAATAAATTTTTGGAAGTGAGGAATTTGTATATTAATCTTCTGCAAAAGAATCAACTCAAAATCACTCTTATGTAAAAAAAATGACAGCTAATCTCGTGAGCGCAAAGTTTCTGTTTTTTACAGCAAGATCACATTAACTTTCACCCAAGTCTTCCCAAAGGTCTTACTTGGCACTTTATTGAAACAAAAGATATAAAACATGATTACTACAGTATCTTAATCATGTGAACACACAAAAACAGTAAGGGTAAATATTTGGTTGTCTCCCAACAAGCGCTTTTCTTTAATGCCTTTTAGCTAGGCATGATGATTTCAATGAAGCTCACATAAAAGATAGGAATTGAAGCACAAAGAGAGCATCTTGAAGAATATGAATAGCACACTTAAATATGACCTACTTCCTATGCCTAGGGATTTTGTGAGCACACAATTTATAAGAACAACAATCAACTAGCATAGGAAGGCAAAACAAGTATAACTTCAAAACTTTAAGCACTTAGAGAGGAAACTTGATATTATTGCAACTCCTACAAGCATGTATTCCTCCCTCATAATAATTTTCAGTAGCATCATGGATAGAAAATTTGTTCTCATACTCAATTGGAACCCCTTCCTAATAGTGGAGTCATTACTATCTAAAGTTGACACTCTTCCAAATCCACTTTCATAAATATCACACTAAGATTCAACACCCTCCAAGATAGTGGGATCACTAATTCCTAAAGTTGACACTCTTCCAAGCCCACTTTAAATTATATTATTATTCATACTCCAAGATATATAAGTGAATTTCATGGAGCATATACAATTAATATAGTATAAGTGAAGCACGTGAAGCATCCTATAAAACCATACTCAAAAGATTTAAGTGAAGCACAAAGAGCAATTCTATAAGATCATACTTAAAAGATTTAAGTGAAGCACATGAAGTATTATATAAATAAATTAAAGGCTATCTCATGCTAGCATAGTTCTAAAATGAAAAACAAAAACACAAAGGACACAAATCATGTGAACAAAGCAAAAAACCGAGGTATACCGATATTTGTTGAAGAAGAAAGATGGGATGCCAACCCGGGGCATCCCCAAGCTTAGATGCTTGAGTATACTTTGAAATATTTACTTGGGGTGCCTTGGTCATCCCCAAGCTTGAACTCCTGCCTCTCTTTATTCTTCTCATATTGATAGCTCCTCGACCTTCGAACACTTCATCCACACAAAACTTTAACAAAAACTTGTGAGATCCGTTAGTGTAATAAAGCAAATCACTAACTTTAGGTACTGTAATGAACTCATTCTTTATTTATATTGGTGTTAAACCTACTGTATTCCAACTTCTCTATGGTTCATACCCTCCTATACTAGCCATAGATTCATCGAAATAAGCAAACAACACACGCAAAATAGAATCTGTTAAAAACAGAACAGTCTGTAGTAATCTGGAAGTTTGGTAAACTTATGTAACTCCTAAAATTATGAAATAAATTTGAAAATTTGAAAATTTGAAAACTTTGTACAGAAGTAATGTGCAAAAAGTTTCAGACCCATTGAATTTCCAGTTAAAAATGTAAAATCACGCACTACAGCCAAAGTTTCTGTTTTTGTTCTGCACATAGTAAACAAGCAATCTAGTCATCCTAAAACCAAAGCTTGGCACATTATTTTTATAATACAATGGATATACACAAGGGGATAATTATTTACAGAGAAACTTCCATGAAAAATTCTACATTGTTTCCATGAGCATGAACACAAGTGCTCAAGGTCGACCCTCACTTCTTCAATGCATAACTTTCCAATCACTTCTCTTTTTTGAAAAACCTTTTAGGCATGTGAGGCAAGTAAATCTTTTTGGTATTTTCATTATTTAAAAAAAATTGTATGTTTCACCCACAACTAAACAGAAACAAAAAGGAAAAACAAAATCTACTTAGTGAATAAAGCAAACAAGCACACACGAGAATATCAACCCCACACTATTGCTCCCCGGCAACGGCGCCAGAAAAGAGCTTGATAATCCCCAAGTGTGTGACGCCCCCGATTCAATCGTACACTAGTCATGCACGCAAATGTGTACAATCAAGATCAGGGACTCACGGGAAGATATCACAACACAACTCTACAAATGAAATAAGTCATACAAGCATCATAATACAAGCCAGGGGCCTCGAGGGCTCGAATACAAGTGCTCGATCATAGACGAGTCAGCGGAAGCAACAATATCTGAGTACAGACATAAGTTAAACAACGTTTGCCTTAAGAAGGCTAGCACAAACAGGGATACAGATCGAACGAGGCGCAGGCCTCCTGCCTGGGATCCTCCTAACTACTCCTGGTCGTCGTCAGCGGGCTGCACGTAGTAGTAGGCACCTCCAGTGCAGAAGGAGTCGTCGTCGACGGTGGCGTCTGGGTCCTGGGCTCCATCGTCTGGTTGCAGCAATCGGGTAGAGGAATAGGGAAAAGGGGGAAACAAGGCAACCGTGAGTACTCATCCAAAGTACTCGCAAGTAAGGAGCTACACTACATATGCATGGATATATGTGTAAAGGGGCCATATCAGTGGACTGAACTGCAGAATGCCAGAGTGAGAGGGGAATATCTAATCCTGTCGAAGACTACGCTTCTGGCAGCCTCCGTCTTGCAGCATATAGAATAGTGTAGAATGAAGTCCTCCAAGTAGCATCGCATAGCATAATCCTACCCTGCGATCCCCTCCTCGATGCCCTGTTAGAGAGCAATCACCGGGTTGTATCTGGCACTTGGAAGGGTGTGTTTTATTAAGTATCCGGTTCTAGTTGTCATAAGGTCAAGGTACAACTCCAAGTCGTCCTGTTACCGAAGATCACGGCTATTCGAATAGATTAACTTCCCTGCAGGGGTGCACCACATAACCCAACACGCTTGATCCCATTTGGCCGGACACACTTTCCTGGGTCATGCCCGGCATCGGAAGATCAACACGTCGCAGCCCCACCTAGGCACAACAGAGAGGCCAGCACGCCGGTCTAAACCTAAGCGCGCAGGGGTCTGGGCCCATCGCCCTGAGCACACCTGCACGTTGCGAGGGCGGCCGGAAGCAGAACTAGCCCCCTTAATACAAGAGCAGGCTTACGTTCCGATCCAGCACGCGCCGCTCAGTCGCTAACGTCACGAAGGCTTTGGCTGATACCACGACGCCGAGTGCCCATATCTTTCCCACGTAGCTCGTTAGTGCGTATAGACCAAATGGCCAGACTCAGATCAAATACCTAGATCTCGTTAAGCGTGTTAAATATCCACGAACACCGACAGGGCCAGGCCCACCTCTCACCCAGGTAGCCTCAACCTGCCCTGCCGCTCCGCCACAAAGATCCACACAGAGGGCCGTCGGGACAAAGGTCCTTTCAGCCCCCAATCCGTGAATCACTCGCGGGTACTCCTCGAGCCAACCCGACTTTGTTCACCACATGTATCATGTTTAATGTATAGTATATACCCGTGATCACCTCCCGAGTGATCACGGCCCGATAGTATAGCACAGCAGACGGACAAGAATGTAGGGCCACTGATGGAAAACTAGCATCCTAAACTAAGCAGGTAGGATTGCAGGTAAAGGTATCAACAGTAGTAACAAGGACAGGCTATGCATCAGGATAGGAATAACGGAAAGCAGTAACATGCTACACTACTCTAATGCAAGCAGTATAGAGAAGAGTAGGCGATATCTGGTGATCAAGGGGGGGCTTGCCTGGTTGCTCTGGCAAGAGAGAGGGGTCGTCAACTCCGTAGTCGAACGGGGCAGCAGCAGCGTCGGTCTCGGTGTCTAGCGAGAGAAGAGGGGGAAGAAACAATAAATATTTAAGCAAACAGATGCATAGCGATGCATGGCATGACAAGTATCGGTGCTAGGGGGTTCCCTAACGAGGTATGAGGTGATACTGGTGAAGGGGGGAAACATCCGGGAAAGTATCCCCGGTGTTTCGCGTTTTCGGGCAGAGAAGCCGGAGGAGGAAAGTTGCGAGTTCGATAAGTTAGGGGGGTGTGGCAGACGAACAGGTTGCGAATCCGAACTCGTCTCGTCGTTCTGAGCAACTTTCATGTAGAAAGTATTTTCATCCGGGTTACGGATTAAAAGGTATGATTTTCTAAAGATTTAAATCATTTTCTGATTTTTAATTAATTAACTAAATCCAACATTATCCAAAACAGTGAATGATGACGTTAGTCAGTGACTGTTTAGATAATTAAATTATTTAAGGAAATAATTAGCATTTTATCTATTTACAAAATGTTTTAAATGACGCGGGCCCGCATGTTAGTGGCAGTAGCTGCCACATCAGCATAGTTGACCCGGTCAACTTGTCCAGATGGGGCCCCCAGGCCCACAGGCAGTGACCCAGGGTGGGGCCCCACGCATGCCACGTCAGCTGGCCGGCGTTTAGACGCCGGCGAGTTCGTTTTCGCGGCGGCGCGGCTTGGGCGAGTGGCGGGTTTCGTCCATGGGGCACCAAATCGAGCGCGACCAGGCTCTCTGGAACGGCCTCCTCGCGCCGCATCCGATGGAGGGGAGCACGTCGGCGGGGGTGCCCAGAATCGAGCGCTACAGGCTCGATGGCGGCGAGGAGGTTCGGGTGTGAGACGAAGACGGCGACGCAGCGCGCTTCGGGGCGAACGGGGAGGCTAGGGTGGAGCTGCGCGACGCGCTGAGCACAAAGGGCTCGGCCCCGTGACCATTTGGTCACCGGAAGATCGCCGGCGACGCGCGCAGGCGGCGACGCAGTCGGGAGCTCGAGGAGAGTGGAGCTGGGGCGAGCTAGCGAAGGCATGGAGAGGTTGTGGATGATCTACGGGGCGTGAGGAGCGTAACCGACACGAGCCCGTGACCATTTGGCCACCGGAGACTCGTCGGCGACGGGGTCCGCGGCGGAGCGCTCGGGTGCTTTGGCGGCAGCTAGCTAGGGCGTGCGAGGGAGCTAACGGAGTGGGGGGGTGGATCTCACCGAGCGGCACACACGAAAGGCCCGTGGTAGTTTAGTAGCAGCAGGGGGTGTCACCGGATTTGGGGAAGAGCGGCGGCGACCGGAGATGTGGAAGAAGGGGGGCGTTGCAGCAGCGCCTCCGAGCTCCAACGGGCTGCACCAGTCGAAGCAGCGGACAACGGCGGTCCTTGAAGACACCGTGGGGCGGCAAGGTGGGCACGGTGGCCGTGGCTAGGCCGGAGCCATGGCGGCGGTGGCGCTCGGATGCGGAGGGGAAGGAGAGGACGAGCTGGATCTGGAGGGGGGAGAGAGGCGCAGGAGCCAAGGCGAGGTGGGGGCGTGTGGGAGGCGGGATCGAGGAGGCACGAAGGCATGGCAGGCTTATCCTGTCGTCGTCGCCGGCGAGAGGGTGCGGCGGGGACGCGCCGCTGTTCCTACCCGGGTCGGGGGAACAGGGAAGGGAGGCGGCAGGGGGAGGCGGGCCGGTTCGGCCGGATGGGCCAGGTGGGCCGGCCAGTTGGGTCGGCTGGCCCAGGGGGGTTCTTTTCCCTTTCCTCGTTTTTTTCTCTTCTGCTGTTTTTTTCTTTTTATTACTCTTCTTTATTTTTCTTTTCTGTTTTATTTAATTTTAAAGTATTTGGTCTGTTACTAAAAAGGTGTTTGCTGCACCATAATTACGTTTGTAATATTTGGCGCGAACTGAGCGTTTTTGTTTCAAATTTTGAAAACTTTTATTGTTGTCACTAATTTGAATTTAAATTTTGAACGGTTTCGAATTTGGCGAGGATAGCAATAGTAACCGAGGTGTCATGGCACGATTATCGTGGGATTACTGTAGCAAGATTATCCGGGCGTTACAAATCTCCTCCACTACAAGAAATCTCGTCCCGAGATTTAGGAGGTAGAAGGAAACAGTGCGGGGTATTCATCACGAAGACGATCCTCGCGTTTCCAAGTAGCTTCGTCTTCAGAGTGATTCGACCACTAGACTTTGAGGAACTTGATCGCCTTCTGACGTGTGCGGCGTTCAGCTTGGTCGAGAATGCGGATCGAATGCTCTTTATAGGAGAGGTCCTGTTGCAGTTCGAGCACTTCATGATCCACTGCTCGGATTGGGTCCTTGAAGCAGCGACGGAGCTGTGACACGTGGAACACATCGTGAACCTGAGAAAGGTTTGACGGAAGTTCCAACTGATATGCCACTTTTCCATGCCTCTCGAGAATAGTGAAAGGACCAATATAGCGGGGAGCTAGCTTGCCCTTGATCCCGAAGCGGTGAGCACCCTTCATTGGTGTAACTCGAAGATAGGCCTTTTCGCCATGTTGATAGACCATGTCTTTATGATGACGGTCATAATTACTCTTTTGGCGTGACTGAGCAGTCTTGAGATTCTCGCGAATAATGCGGACTTGTTCTTCGGCATGTTGGATAATATCCGGACCAAAGAGTGGACGTTCCCCAGTTTCTGACCAGTTCAGAGGGGTTCGGCACTTTCGTCCATATAACACTTCGAAGGGGGCCATCTTCAGACTAGCCTGATAGCTATTATTATAAGAGAAATCAGCATACGGGAGAGATTCCTCCCATTTCTTGCCGAAGGAGATAACACAAGCAATAAGCATGTCTTCGAGAACTTGGTTGACACGTTCAACTTGCCCTTGTGACTGCGGATGAAACGCAGTACTGAAAGATAAGTGAGTCCCCATAGCTTCTTGGAAACTTGCCCAGAATCTTGAAGCGAATAAGCTGCCACGGTCCGAATTGATAACCAGGGGAATACCGTGAAGTGAAACAATTCTGGACATGTAGAGAGTAGCAAGCTGACTAGCAGTGATCGTTTCTTTGACCGCCAGAAAATGTGCAACTTTAGAAAGCCGGTCAATGACGACAAGAATAGCATCATTACCTTTCTACGATTTAGGAAAACCAGTGACGAAGTCCATTTCAACATGGTCCCATTTCCATTCGGGAATAGAGATAGGTTGCAGAGTTCCAGCAGGCCTTTGGTGTTCTGCTTTGATACGACGGCAAACGTCACACCCGGCAACATAACGAGCAATGTCTTGCTTCATATTAGACCACCAGAATCTTTGACGAATGTCCTGGTACATCATTGTACTACCAGGATGGATACATAGGGGTGTATCATGAGCCTCTTTCATAACCTTCTGAGGCATATCCAGGTTTTCCCTCTTACTCGGAACTACTAGGCGACCTTTGAAGAATAAGGTGCCATCATCAGCAACAGTGAAGAATGAGGGCTTTCCATGTGCAAGATAACGTTTAATCCTCTCCACTTCATCGTCACATTTCTGTATCCATTTGATGGTGTCCACAAGATCTGGCCTAGCAACCAGCGTATTGAGAGAACCTTTGGGAAGAACATGGAGATTCATCTTGCGAAACTCCTTAGGAGGGGGAGCGAGTGCACCCGGAGGAACAATATGGAGGTTCAGCTTTCTGAATTCTTCAACAAGCGAGGGCTAAACTTTATGAACCTGGAGGTGGTTGCAGTAAGACTTGCGGCTCAAGGCATCTGCCATTACATTAGCCTTGCCTGGTGTATAGGAAATACCCAAGTCAAAGTCTGCTATAGTCTCCATCCATCTCTGCTGACGGAGGTTCAGGTCTGGCTGAGTAAACAGATACTTTAGACTTTGGTGGTCAGTGAAGATCTCGCAACGATTACCGAGAAGGTAATGTCGCCACTGTTTCAGTGCATGGATGACAGCAGCAAGCTCAAGGTCGTGAACTGGGTAGTTCTCTTCATGAGGGCGCAATTGACGAGAGGAATAGGCAATCACTCTGTGTTCTTGCATTAGGACACAGCCTAATCCTTGACGGGAAGCGTCGCAGTAAATGACGAAGTCCTTCTTTGTATCAGGTGGAGCTAGCACTGGGGCAGAAGTCAACTTGTCCTTGAGTGCCTGGAAGCTTTCCTGACACTTGTCTGTCCATTGGAACTTGACGCCCTTATGCAATAGATTAGTCAGAGGCCTGGCAATCTTGGAGAAGTTCTCGACGAATCGACGGCAATAGCTGGCGAGACCGAGAAAACTTCTGACTTGCTTGACATTCTTCGGAGGAGTCCAATCGAGAATAGCCTGAACTCGTTCAAGGTTAACAGCAATACCATCCTTAGAGATGACATGTCCAAGATAGGTTACTTCGGGAAGCCAGAATTCACATTTGGAGAACTTGGCGTATAGCTGGTGCTCTCGTAGCTTTTCCAGCACAAGACGAAGATGTTCAGCATGCTCTTCTTCGTTCTTGGAAAATACCAGGATATCATCCAGATAAACCACGACGAACTTGTCGAGGTAATCCATGAATATATAGTTCATCAGGCGAGAGAAGGTGGCTGGAGCATTGGTTAAGCCGAAAGACAGACAGTGTACTCGTATGAACCATAACGAGTCACAAAGTCGGTCTCTGGGATATCCTCTTCACGAACACGGATCTGGTAGTAACCCAACCTCAAATCGAGTTTAGAGAACACTGATGAACCAGCCAGTTGATCATACAGATCATTGATCCGGGGAAGAGGATACTTGTTCTGAATGGTAGCTTGGTTAATAGGACGGTAGTCTTGGACCAGTCGGTTTGTCCCATCCTTCTTCTTGACAAAGAGAGAAGGTGCTCCCCAAGCAGAGAAACTTGGGGCGAATGAAACCATTTTGAAGAGATTTGTCGATTTCCTCCTTAAGCTCAAGGAGTTCATGCAGCGGCATCTTGTAGGGTCGCTTGGCAATAGGAGTGGTGCCTGGTTTCAAGTCGGTGACGAATTCGACAGCTCTAGCAGGGGGAATCCCTGGAAGTTCTTCAGGAAAGACATCGAGGAAGTCACGCACGACGGGAATGTTTTCAATGCCCTCGAGTGGTGCAGCGTTCAATGCATTCAAGGCATAGAGCCTTGCCTCAGCATTCTGAACCAGACGAGCATTATAGCTTATTATTTCATCGGAAGGGCGTAGCAGATGGACGGTCTTGGTGGCGCAAACTATAGAAGTTGTATGCGCTTTCAACCAATTCATTCCCGGAATGAGATCAATGCTACAGGACTTCAGTATGATGGGAGAGACAAGGAATTCCAGTCCTTCGATTTCAACGGGGACGTCGTTGCAAATCATAGAGGTTCGACATTGGCCCGCAGGGGTGTGTACTAATAGTGAAGCATTCATGTCTTCGCTTTTAATGCCATGCATGAATGCAAAATCTTCTGACATGAATGAATGCGATGCACCTGTATCGAATAAAACAGATGCAGGTACTGAATTTACGAGGAGTGTACCCATCACAGTAGCAGGCTGGTCTTGAGCTTCGTTCAGATCAACGTGGTTGGCATGAACACGACCATAAGACTTGGCATTGTTGTTGCGGTTCTAGTTGTTTCCACGGCCAGCTGCAGGAAGGGCCAGTTGATTCTGATTGCAATCCCTAGCACGGTGACCTGGTTGACCACACTTGTAGCACAGGCCATTATTGGCAGTGGGAACAGGAGCTTGGGGTGGTGGAGCTGGAAGTCTTGGCTGCCTAGCAGGAGCAGTAGGCAGACGAGGTGCAGCATAGGACTGCCTTGGGGCAGGTGCATTCGGCTGGTACATGCTGTTGGGAATCCATATCTTGCGCTTCTGCGAGGACGGGCCCGAAGATGAGCCCGTGTCACGGCTGCGCCTGTGAGAGCTCTGGTATTCCTGCAGACCAGTTTCGACGTTGATGGCTTTGTTCACCAAAGTGGCGAAATCAGTAAAGTCATGCACTAGAAGTGCGAGCTTGATGTCGGCTTGAAGGCCGTCACGAAACTTCTCCTGTCTGCGTGCATCAGTTGCAATGTCCTCCTCAGCATAGCGGGACAAGTCCAGAAATTCTCGCTGATAAGCTTCAACTGTCATGTTGCCTTGGGTGAGGTTGCGGAACTCACGCTTCTTCCGGTCCATGACTCCTTGAGGAATGAAGCGGGCATGGAAAGTAGCTTGGAAGTCTGGCCAGGTGATGATTGTTCCAACTGGCAGAGTGCGCCTGTGGCTGTCCCACCATTGAGCTGCGGGTCCCTTCGGGAAGAAGGAAGCAAAGGTGACATAGCTGGCAGGGGCTACATTAGCAGACTCCATCTCATAGGTGATGTCACAGAGCCAGTCATCAGCATCCAGGGGCTTAGTTGAGCTGCGGTACACACTTGGGTTGAGGCGAATGAGATCCTGCAGAGTTACTGTGTTTGGCTGCTCGTTCATATTGGGGCGAGGAAACTGAGCCATCATGTTCTCCATGAACTGGCGATTCATCTCAAGCTGTTGGATCATACCAGCCATGTACTCAGGCGGTGGTGGGAAGTTGCCACCACGACCACGACCACCTGGTCTAACCATCCTGCTAATATATAACAGGGGTAGTTCAGCGTTGAGAAAATTTGCAAAGACAAGAATCATTCAAGAAGAAACATGCATAATGAAAGCAGCACGATAGATACCACATATTAGTCGGCGTATCTTACAAAAGAGATCATGCATAGAGTTCGGTACACAGAGTTCAGTACACAGACTAAGACATCATAGGCGGCACGCAGGCTCGCGGTGAATGCATCTAATACTGCTAAGCAAGCCTACATCAGTCCCACGCGACACTGCGAAGGTAGGTGTAGCCTGAAAGCTGGTAGTGTGGCAACGGGTACACCACGTCGGCAACCTAGGGTCCGCGGGTGCTCTGGTGCTGAACCCGACGCTCAGGCAGCAGAACTGGACCAAGTGCGGGAGAGTAGCCTCCCACCTCTGGCCAACCGACACCCTGGGGCATCACGGTCCTGGCTGGGTAGATAGCAGAACGCGGCAGCTCGCCAGATCCGACAAAGGGGTGCAACGTCGTCAGAGCATGGTAGAGGTGCTGACGAGTGGTGTACAACTCGTGGCGAAGAGCTCGGTTAGCTCGATCCAGCCCATCAGCATGCAGAACCAGGTTCTGATGGTAGAAGGGCTCGCGGGTGACAGTGGAGTAGGCAGCAGTGTAGTAGCCCTCCGCACCAATATCGGACGCGATAGCAATGTGCCTGAAGGGGGAGGTGTCCAACTCTCGGTACTCCCAACGAAGGCGTGTCAGAGCAGCATAGGCAGCATCGTGAACTGCCATATCGATGGTCACTCCAACACCATAAGCGGTGTGCAGCACAGTAGTGGAGTCATACTCCCGAGAGTAGAGGTGGACGATGGCACGGTACTGCTCCTGGTTAAAGTCCTGGTACTCCTCGGTGACTATCGGATCACGGGTTCTGGCAGACCCTTAAGGTTCGAACTCTGGGGTGCGCGCGGAGATTATGCCCTCTACCTCTCCACCTCGCAAGGATCTAAAACTACAGAACGAACAGCACAAGAGACACGGGGTTTATACTAGTTTGGGCCAACATTGTGGTGTAATACCCTACTCTAGTTCGTGGTGGGTGGATTGCCTCTTGGGCTGATGAGGATGAACAATACAAGGAAGAACAGCCTCGCGAGGGTCTATTCTTGGCTAGGGGATGAACTGCTGGGGGAGTTCAATCGCCCTTCTCTCTCTCTCTACTTCCTGCTCTCAATGCTCGAGCAGATGCTTCTACTCGATCCTGGGTGTGTTGCTAGCTCCGTTCGTGGATGCCTCTACCCTGGGGGTGGCTAGTCCTATTTATAGGCAAAGGCCGTGGGCCTCTTCCCAAATATTTGAGCGGGAAGGGCGCCAACAATTGGCCAATTCGAAGGGGAACATCTGGTACACTTATCCTGACTAAAGTTGGTCTTCGCCTGCCAAAGGCCCTGTGGTGACGCCGTTCTGGGCTCCATGGTGACCTCCTTCCCACCGTTGGACTGGTCTTGGTCTCGTTGCACCGAAATGGGTGCCTTTGCTTGATCCTCTCGCCTGCGCTTGCCCCCTTTGCACCAAAGAGGAAAGGGGAACGCTGCGCGGGCTGGTGCCCGCCTGGCACCCACGATCGTCATGGCTTGCGTCATGGGCACCTCACGAGGTACCCCGCCTTGATCTCTCCGCCTCCTCGCGAGCCTGCCCGAGGAGGCCGCGCCTGAGGAAGCGCCGTGTCGTCCGTCCCGCGAGGCTTGGCCCCTCGCGAGGGTCTTGAGTCTTGTGTTGATGAAGATGGGCCACGCTGGGCCCCCATTTGAGCCACGCCGCAGGCCGCAGGCAGGCAAGTCTGGGGACCCCCGTTCCCAGAACGCCGACAGTAGCCCCCGGGCCCAAGGCGCGCATGGACTTGGCCGTGCCGAGAGGCGAAAGGGCAAGGGCGAAGCGCCGCTGGCCCTAACAGCCTGCGGCCTTGGGCGCCGCGTGGCGGTTGATTGGATGTGGGCGTCTCCACTTCCCCACGACGCCTTGGTGACCGCGCGGATTGGACAAGTCCCTGCATGCAAATGTGTCATGATTACCTGTGATCGTGGAGGCCGACGGTTGGCCTTCGCCGGCTATATGTACGGCACCGTGCGTGCCCTTCCAGTCCATCTCTTCTTGCTTTCGCCTCTGCCCCAGTTCTTGCTCCGTCTTGGCGTGATGGATCCAATTCGCCAGTTTTCTGTGGCGGAGAAGGGAAAGGCTCCTCGAGAGGGACCAGACCCTCTCCCGCCGAAGAAGCGACCTGCCCCTCGCGGTCGCGGCGAGGAGGGCCGCCAGGTGGCGCCGAGGCCTTGGTATGAGCGGCCTCCGCCGGGGTTCCCGCTTCCTTTGTATGCCCACGCCGAGGGGGACGGTGCCGGTTCCCGCGGCCAGCGCCGTCGCCGGCGCCAACGGGTCACGAAGGTGTTGGTCGTCCCTCCTGGGGTCCATGCCGAGGGCTCCTCCCGCGAGCTCGTTCTCCATGCCACCATGCCTCCTCGAACTTGGATTCGCTTTCCTCCCTTCTTCGCCTCCGTCTTCCCGCAGAGGAGACTCCTGGAGCTATGGCTGCAGCACGCCGACTGCAGCACTCCTGCGATCGAGGCAGAGGTCGCGATCACTGCCTCGGGCGAGGTCTTCATGACTCGCGGCTGGGGCGAAATCGCTCGGGGTTGCAGAGCGAGGGGCTCCCTCACGATCCAGCTGGAGTATGATGGCGCTTCATTGATGTTCTTCAAGATCTTTGACGCGATCGGGCGCCGGCTGGAGTGCTGCCCCGGGGGAGGCGGCCAGGACTCTGCCGCGGTGAGGGCTGGTCCCGCCGACCGCTCCCTGGGTAGCTCCACAAGCGACGGGAGCGCCGGAGGATCCACCGACTCCAGCGAAATCTTCGCGACTCCGGAGACGAGCGACGACAGCTACGAGCCCACGAGCCAACGCCGCTCCCGGAGCAGGGCAGGCTCGCTTGGCCGTCGCCAACCCTAATCTAGATGGGGTTGGCGCCGGCGCTTGACGGCCCACTGTTGATGATGGCGTCTTTTGCAGGGCGCGTGTAGTTAGCACCCTTTAGGATCTGTTCCCTGCGAGGAATCACATTGGGCCCCATAGGGGCTTGTAAGGTGGCTGTGATCCTTGTTGTTAATATGTAACCCTTACTATGGATCTGTGCGAATCGCAAATTCCGTCATAGTTCGGTCCTCCCTTTCGCACCTCGCGAGGGCTTGGTGCTCTACGTCGACAGGTCCCAGTCCCAAGGCGGCGTCAGCCGTCGCTGGTATGCCAGGTCGCGATGCCGTGGTCAAGGCCAGGAGGTGAGCGACCCGGGGTCCGGTAAGAGCCCCTGAGTCGCGATGCTCAGGAGGTCCCCTTTGGCGCCCAAGCAGCCGTCGCTTGGTGAGAAAGAGAAGCAACGTCGCTAGTACGGAGTCGCTTTAGGTGCGGGGGTAGTGCCACGGTAGCCAATGCTTTGGATGGTGACTTATCTTGAGAATCGGGGATCGCCCCCAGCGCGTCGTCGGGTCCGGGTGGTAATTTGAACGGAGCTGCTTGACGAGGTCCACGCATGCCCCTTCTCCCTCGCCTCTACTCCCCTTTCTGCTCTACGTCCTCGGGTCCCGGCCCTCGAGCTGGTCTCAGCCGTCGCTGGTATGCCAGGTCACGATGCCGTGGACAAGGCCAGAGGGTGAGGGCTGGAGAGCCAGTAGGAGCCCTGAGTCGCGATGCTCAGGCACCCCCCTTTAACGTGCAAGCATTTTGCGCGGGCGAGGGTGAAGGAAACGCCGCGAGGGCCTTGGCTAGCGCAGTTTCCTCTAAGGATCCTGCAGATTCATCACAGAAAGAAGATGGGGCTTCCATGGCAGTTATCAGTCGATCGTTAGTCGCTCAAGAGCTCGTTGGTTGGAGTAGGTGAGGTGTATCAGGGCACCCGTGAGCCAGCGCGGGACTCACGAGGCCCTACCTCTTAGGCGGGTTGCGCCTGGCACTGGGCCGTATCTTGAGATGGGTTCCTGCAAAATTTGGTTAGATGCCGGCACTCTACGTCCTCGGGTCCCGGCCCTCGAGCTTGTCTCAGCCGTCGCTGGTATGCCAGGTCGTGATGCCGTGGACAAGGCCAGAGGGTGAGGGCTAGAGAGCCAGTAAGAGCCCTAAGTCGCGATGCTCACGCATCCCCCTTTAACATGCAACTGGTCGACATAGAGAAGAAGAGGTGCCGTGGACGGCATCAAGTAATCAAACATGATAGGCGAATGCATAATTGGAAATAAACGCAGGGGGGATACACACCGCTGGGCCTAGCCCTAGCAGCTTGGGGATGATGCAGCCGAGGGGCGCCCCCAGCAAAGCAAGCTAAAGACTGAAGAAAATAAAGAGGGATACATGCCACGGGGACGGACCCACGCGGCCTGGGAGTGACACAACCCTGGGAGGGCGCTCCCAGCTGGGAATGAAACTTGAAAGATGTCACCTGAAGATGTCGTCGGCAAAGTGGCGTTGGTGCAGCAGACTCGGTGGGCTGCGGAAGCCGATCATCACGAGCCCCCAGGCCCTGGGGCCTCGGGAGGCTCCAGAGGCACTGGTGGCTCCTCGCGAGCTGTCTCCATCTCCGCCAGAGCCGCAGAACGCCTGTCTTCCTGAGCCTCCAAGATGCCCCTCATGAGGCGCTGGTACGCCGCAGCCATGCTCGGCAGGCCGTAAGGCATGCGAACATAGCTGTGGGGCAGTCCTCCGCAGCACCCCACTCGGGAGGGCCAGAGGCGCTCCATCGTGGCGATCTGATTGAGCGCTGGTACGTCGACGCAGACGCGCAGCCCACCATCCTCGCTTGGATGTGGAGCCACAGCTGGTGGACGGCGGCAACCTCTCATGATCCTTGACTCCTGTAGTCCTTGAATGGCCTTTTTAACGAACTCCTGCTGGTCTGACCTTCCTCGCCTGGCTCCTTCTCGAGGGAATCGTGCCTCGAAGCACGACTCCACATGGTGCCCAAGCGCCTCCCTCGTGACCCTGGCAAGGTCGGTGGCCCTCCAGATGAGAGCCCCCGAGCCCTGCCTAAGGAGGGCGCCGGGCACACTTTCCTATGCGATGGAAGGAGGGTCCCCCTGGGCAGACACGGGCCCTGAAGGGCCTGCCTCCTGAGGGACTGACCCTGACGACGTCTTCTTCTTCTTCTTGGGGGTGGTCTCAGGAAGCCTCCTGCTTTCGCGGTCTGGGTCTTCTAGCGACGCGGCCTGAAAGGCTCGCTCTAGGGAACACACTACGTCCTTCTCTTCACAGGGCACCGTGATAACGCCGCCACTTCCCGGCATCTTGAGGACGTTGTAGCCGTGGTGAGTCACAGCCATGAACTTGGCCAACACTGGGTATCCGAGGATGGCGTTGTACGGCAGGCGGATGTGGGCGACGTCGAAGTCGATGAGCTCGGTGTGGTAGTTGCTACGGGCCCCGAAGGTGACAGGGAGGCGGACCTGCCCGATCGGGACTGTAGAACCGTTGGTGATTCCGGAGAAAGGCTTGGTTGGCTGAAGCTGGTCATAGGGCACTTGGAGGTTGTTGAATGTTTCCACGGACAAGACGTTGAGCCCTGCTCCACCGTCGATGAGGGTCCTGGTGACCAGAACGTTGCTGATGACTGGGGAACAAAGCATCGGGAGGACTCCGGCTGTGGCCGCACACTTGAGCTGGTCTGCCGAGCTGAACGTGATGGCGCACGCCGACCACCTGAGGGGACGCGTTGCTTCGAGCTTGGGGAGAACTGCATTCAATTTGCAGGCAAACTGCTTGAAGATACGTTGAGAGGCTGGGGCTTGAGCTCCGCCCAGGATGCAGGCGATCGCGCGCGGCTCTTGGAAGCCCCCAGCCCCCTCGTCTTGGTGGCGGTCTTCATTCCTCCTTGGCTGAGGCGGCAGCCGCGGCAGGCCTGGGTTGCCGTGAGGGCGATCCTCACGAGGTTGATCCCTCCAGTCCCCCTCGCGAGGCAGGTCGCCAGCGGTCCTCGCGAGGTTGGTCGCGCCACCCTTGGCGCGGGCCACGATCTTCCCAGTGTCCTGGGTTTTTTCCTCCTCCTCGGTCGTAGCCCCGGTCAGCACGGTCAGGGCGACGGCCGATTCTTCCTTCTCGCACGGCGTGGAGTTCTTGGCATTCATTGGTGTGGTGGGTGTGGAGGTCGTGGTACACACAGTACCGACTGCCCCTGGAGGATTCGGGCAGATCCTTGCCACGCTTGGTGTCTGGCTCCGCCGCGAGTACTGTAGCCCCCTTGCGCTTCACGTCCTTGGCCTTGGGCTTCTTCTCTTCTGGGTCTGCGGCGGGCAGCTCGAGGAGGGAGATGCGTTCCTCAGCCCTGGCGCACTCGGTCGCCAAGTTGAACAGCTCCAGGGAGGTGCAGAGGTCTTCATGCATCGCCAGCTCCTCCTTCATCTTGACGTCGCGCACGTCATCGGAGAAGGCCGAAATGATGGCTTCCTCGGACACCTTGGGGATCTTGAGGCGCGCACTGTTGAAGCGCTGGATGTACTTTTGTAGGGTCTCCCCAGGTTGCTGCTTGATGCGGCGCATGTCGCTCATGGCGAGAGGCCGGTCGCGGGTACCTTGGAAGTTGGCGATGAAGCTAGTACGCATCTGGTCCCAGGAGGAGATCGTGCCTGTGGCCAAGTTCAGGAGCCAAGTGCGAGCACCTTCCTTCAGCGCCATGGGGAACCAGTTCGCCATGACCTTTTCATCCCCGCTGGCAGCTTCGATTCCCAGCTCGTAGAGCTGGAGGAACTCCGCGGGATCAGTTGTGCCGTCGTAGCGAGGGGGCAGGTCCGGCTTGAACTTGCCGGGCCATGCGACGCTGCACAGCTCGGTGGTGTAGGCGCGGCAGCCTGCGGTGGCCACGGGAGACTTCGGTTGAGGGAGAGCTTGGCCTTGCGGGTCCCCTTGCGCTGCTGCTGGGAGCAGCGCGGGGTCTTAACGTGCCGGGGCCGGAGCGGGGTCTCGGCGAGCCGGAGCTGGGAGCGCCCGGGCAGCCTCTTGCGGTCGAGGGACTTCTTGGCAGCTCCGTTCCTGCTGGGCTGGCGCCTGACGAAGCGAGTTTCGCCCCGGGGCCGCGCGCCTTGTAGCCATGGCGTCTTCTTGGAGAGGAGGCGGCTGGTACGCCCCCGGAGCTTCATCGCCCACACAGGGCGGAGTGCGGCGCAGCGGTGCGGACGGCACGGGAGAGCCCCCTGCGGGGCGGACGAGCTCGGCGATGCGGTCGAGCCACTCCTCGTAGACGTCGTCGACGGGGCGGTAGCGCAGGAGCTCATTCGCCGCGATGAGCGCAGCTCGAGCCTCCAAGGGTGCGCGGAGCGCGCGGGACGAAGAGCCGGCCGGGGTGAGTGACGGAGTAGCGGTGCGGCCGTCTTGCCGCACGGACGGGTGCTGAGACGATGCTTGCTGCTCGTTCCCCGCCGGGCCGGTGGCGGCGTTGACGGCGGGCGATGGGGAACGACAAGGACGCCCACCGACGGGGGCCGTCTGGGCGACGCGAGAAGCGATGGCGGCCCGGCGCTCGGCGCGGGCCCGACGAGCGTCAGACATGGATGCGACGGTCGGAGGAGAGCGGAGCGGTGGAAGACAGATTTCGACGCACCCCTACCTGGCGCGCCAAATGTCGGATCATGGGTTCCGGCAGACCCTTAAGGTTCGAACTCTGGGGTGCGCGCGGAGATTATGCCCTCTACCTCTCCGCCTCGCAAGGATCTAAAACTACAGAACGAACAACACAAGAGACACGGGGTTTATACTAGTTCGGGCCACCATTGTGGTGTAATACCCTACTCTAGTTTGTGGTGGGTGGATTGCCTCTTGGGCTGATGAGGATGAACAGTACAAGGAAGAACAGCCTCGCAAGGGTCTGTTCTTGGCTAGGGGATGAACTGCTGGGGGAGTTCAATCGCCCTTCTCTCTCTCTACTTCCTGCTCTCAATGCTCGAGCAGATGCTTCTACTCGATCCTGGGTGTGTTGCTAGCTCCGTTCGTGGATGCCTCTACCCTGGGGGTGGCTAGTCCTATTTATAGGCAAAGGCCCTGGGCCTCTTCCCAAATATTTGAGCGGGAAGGGCGCCAACAATTGGCCAATTCGAAGGGGAACATCTGGTACACTTATCCTGACTAAAGTTGGTCTTGCCTGCCAAAGGCCCTGTGGTGACGCTGTTCTAGGCTCCATGGCGACCTCCTTCCCACCGTTGGACTGGTCTTGGTCTCGTTGCACCGAAATGGGTGCCTTTGCTTGATCCTCTCGCCTGCGCTTGCCCCCTTTGCACCAAAGAGGAAAGGGGAACGCTGCGCGGGCTGGCGCCCGCCTGGCACCCACGATCGTCATGGCTTGCGTCCTGGGCACCTCGCGAGGTACCCCGCCTTGATCTCTCCGCCTCCTCGCGAGCCAGCCCGAGGAGGCCGCTCCTGAGGAAGCGCCGTGTCGTCCGCCCCGCGAGGCTTGGCCCCTCGCGAGGGTCTTGAGTCTTGTGTTGATGAAGATGGGCCACGCTGGGCCCCCATTTGAGCCACGCCGCAGGCCGCAGGCAGGCAAGTCTGGGGACCCCCGTTCCCAGAACACCGACAGTGATGGTGTACTCGGGGTGCCAGCGATAACCCAGATAGGTCATCATCTCAGCTAGCACAGCCGGTGATCCCGAGGCACCAATGGCCGCCGTGTGGCGCACGACCTGCCTCTTGGGTTCCATCTGAAAACAAGATGTTTCAAAGGAGTCAAATGACAGTGTGAACATTGTTCAAAACACTATACTAAGGGATAACTATGGCTTTTATCCAACTTTGGGGTGAATGTTGTCACGGGACCCTAGTGTTAGAGTTAGTAAATTCGTTTAACCCGAGTAGAAGAGAGTTCAGAGTCCTAGAGTAGAGGTCGAGGAGTAAAAGATCCTAGTACCACCCGATGACGACGTGGGCCCGTAAGGCACACAACAAAGTTAGTAAAAGTTTTTGCAATGTCTAGACTCGACTTCGGCCAAGGAGTGTGGAAGGGGGATTCCTACAGGCAGTCGACTCTGATACCAACTTGTGACGCCCCCGATTCAATCCTACACTAATCATGCACGCAAATGTGTACGATCAAGATCAGGGACTCACGGGAAGATATCACAACACAACTCTACAAATAAAATAAGTCATACAAGCATCATAATACAAGCCAGGGGCCTCGAGGGCTCGAATACAAGTGCTCGATCATAGACGAGTCAGCGGAAGCAACAATATCTGAGTACAGACATAAGTTAAACAAGGTTTGCCTTAAGAAGGCTAGCACAAACAAGGATACAGATCGAACGAGGCGTAGGCCTCCTGCCTGGGATCCTCCTAACTACTCCTGGTCGTCGTTAGCGGGCTGCACGTAGTAGTAGGCACCTCCAGTGCAGAAGGAGTCGTCGTCGACGGTGGCGTCTGGGTCCCGGTCTCCATCGTCTGGTTGCAGCAATCGGGTAGAGGAATGGGGAAAAGGGGGAAACAAGGCAACGGTGAGTACTCATCCAAAGTACTCGCAAGCAAGGAGCTACACTACATATGCATGGATATATGTGTAAAGGGGCCATATCAGTGGACTGAACTGCAGAATGCCAGAGTGAGAGGGGGATATCTAATCCTGTCGAAGACTACGCTTCTGGCAGCCTCCGTCTTGCAGCATATAGAAGAGAGTAGAATGAAGTCCTCCAAGTAGCATCGCATAGCATAATCCTACCCGGCGATCCCCTCCTCGATGCCCTGTTAGAGAGCGATCACCGGGTTGTATCTGGCACTTGGAAGGGTGTGTTTTATTAAGTATCCGGTTCTAGTTGTCATAAGGTCAAGGTACAACTCCAAGCCATCCTGTTACCGAAGATCACGGCTATTCGAATAGATTAACTTCCCTGCAGGGGTGCACCACATAACCCAACACGCTTGATCCCATTTAGCCGGACACACTTTCCTGGGTCATGCCCGGCATCGGAAGATCAACACGTCGCAGCCCCACCTAGGCACAACAGAGAGGCCAGCACGCCGGCCTTAACCTAAGCGCGCAGGGGTCTGGGCCCATCGCCCTGAGCACACCTGCACGTTGCGAGGGCGGTCGGAAGCAGAACTAGCCCCCTTAATACAAGAGCAGGCTTACGTTCCAATCCGGCGCGCGCCGCTCAGTCGCTGACGTCACGAAGACTTCGGCTGATACCACGATGCCGAGTGCCCATATCTTTCCCACGTAGCTCGTTAGTGCGTATAGACCAAATGGCCAGACTCAGATCAAATACCTAGATCTCGTTAAGCGTGTTAAATATCCACGAACACCGACAGGGCCAGGCCCACCTCTCACCCAGGTAGCCTCAACCTGCCCTGCCGCTCCGCCACAAAGATCCACACAGAGGGCCGTCGGGACAAAGGTCCTTTCAGCCCCCAATCCGTGAATCACTCGCGGGTACTCCTCGAGCCAACCCGACTTTGTTCACCACATGTATCATGTTTAATGTATAGTATATACCCGTGATCACCTCCCGAGTGATCACGGCCCGATAGTATAGCACAGCAGACGGACAAGAATGTAGGGCCACTGATGGAAAACTAGCATCCTAAACTAAGCAGGTAGGATTGCAGGTAAAGGTATCAACAGTAGTAACAAGGACAGGCTATGCATCAGGATAGGAATAACGGAAAGCAGTAACATGCTACACTACTCTAATGCAAGCAGTATAGAGAAGAGTAGGTGATATCTGGTGATCAAGGGGGGGCTTGCCTGGTTGCTCTGGCAAGAGAGAGGGGTCGTCAACTCCGTAGTCGAACGGGGCAGCAGCAGCGTCGGTCTCGGTGTCTAGCGAGAGAAGAGGGGGAAGAAACAATAAATATTTAAGCAAACAGATGCATAGCGATGCAAGGCATGACAAGTATCGGTGCTAGGGGCGCCCTAACGCGGTATGAGGTGATACCGGTGAAGGGGGGAAACATCCGGGAAAGTATCCCCGGTGTTTCGCGTTTTCGGGCAGGGAAGCCGGAGGAGGAAAGTTGCGAGTTCGATAGGTTAGGGGGGTGTGGCAGATGAATAGGTTGCGTATCCGAAATCGTCTCGTCGTTCTGAGCAACTTTCATGTAGAAAGTATTTTCATCCGGATTATGGATTAAAAGATATGATTTTCTAAAGATTTAAATCATTTTCTGATTTTTAATTAATTAACTAAATCCAACATTATCCAAAACAGTGAATGATGACGTCAGCATGACATCAGAGTGATGTCAGCAGGTTAACTGGTCAGTTGACCAGTCAAACAATACAGGTGAGTCCAGTGGGACGCACATGTCATTGACAGGGTACTAACAGGGGGGTTTCAGACTAATTAATTGGGTTAATTAGTGGGTGGGACCCAGCAGTCAGTGACTGTTTAGATAATTAAATTATTGAAGGAAATAATTAGCATTTTATCTATTTACAAAACGTTTTAAATGACGTGGGCCCGCATGTCAGTGGCAGTAGCTGCCACATCAGCATAGTTGACCCGGTCAACTTGACCAGATGGGGCCCCCAGGCCCACAGGCAGTGACCCAAGGTGAGGCCCCATGCATGCCACGTCAGCTGGCCGGCGTTTAGACGCCGGCGAGTTCATTTTTGCGGCGGCGCGGCTTGGGCGAGTGGCGGGTTTCGTCCATGGGGCACCAAATCGAGCGCGACCAGGCTCTCTGGAACGGCCTCCTCGCGCCGCATCCGATGGAGGGGAGCACGTCGGCGGGGGTGACCGGAATCGAGCGCTACAGGCTCGACGGCGGCGAGGAGGTTCGGGCGTGAGATGAAGATGGCGACGCAGCGCGCTTCGGGGCGAACGGGGAGGCTAGGGTGGAGCTGCGCGACGCGCTGAGCACAAAGGGCTCGGCCCCGTGACCGTTTGGTCACCGGAAGGGCGCCGGCGACGCGCGCAGGCGGCAGCGCAGTCGGGAGCTCGAGGAGAGTGGAGCTGGGGCGAGCTAGCGAAGGCATGGAGAGGTTGGGGAGGATCTACGGGGTGTGAGGAGCATAACCGACGCGAGCCCGTGACCATTTGGCCACCGGAGACTCGTCGGCGACGGGGTCCGCGGCGGAGCGCTCGGGTGCTTTGGCGGCAGCTAGCTAGGGCGTGCGAGGGAGCTAACGGAGTGGGGGGGTGGAGCTCACCGAGCGGCACACACGAAAGGCCCGTGGTAGTTTAGTAGCAGCAGGGGGTGTCGCCGGAGTTGGGGAAGAGCGGCGGCGAACGGAGATGTGGAAGAAGGGGGGCGTTGCAGCAGCGCCTCTGAGCTCCAACGGGCTGCACCAGTCGAAGCAGCGGAGGACAGCGGTCCTTGGAGACACCGTGGGGCGGCGAGGTGGGCACGGTGGCCGTGGCTAGGCCGGAGCCATGGCAGCGGTGGCGCTCGGATGCGGAGGGGAAGCAGAGGGCGAGGTGGATCTGGAGGGGGGAGAGAGGCGCAGGAGCCAAGGCGAGGTGGGGGCGAGTGGGAGGCGGGATCGAGGAGGCGCCAAGGCGTGGCGGCCTTATCCTCTCGTCGTTGCCGGCGAGAGGGTGTGGCGGGGACGCGCCCCTATTCCGACCCGGGTCGGGGGAACAGGGAAGGGAGGCGGCAGGGGGAGGCGGGCCGGTTCGGCCGAATGGGCCAGGTGGGCCGGCCAGTTGGGTCGGCTGGCCCAGGGGGGTTCTTTTCCCTTTCCTCGTTTTTTTCCTGTTCTGCTGTTTTTTTCTTTACTCTTCTTTATTTTTCTTTTCTGTTTTATTTAATTTTAAAGTATTTAGTCTGTTACTAAAAAGGTGTTTGCTGCACCATAATTACCTTTGTAATATTTGGCGCTAACCGAGCATTTTTGTTTCAAATTTTGAAAACTTTTATTGTTGTCACTAATTTGAATTTAAATTTTGAACGGTTTCGAATTTGGCGAGGATAGCAACAGTAACCGAGGTGTCATGGCACGATTATCGTGGGATTATTGTAGCAAGATTATCCGGGCGTTACAAAGTGCAAGGAATCATCGTAGCAATTTCCAAAGGTGGAAGTGATAAGTATGGAGTGTCGAACCCACAAGGAGCTAAAGGTAAGATCAATATTCTCTCAAGCCCTATTTGCCACTGATACAACTCTACGTGCACCGAACGTTTACTTCCAACTAGAAACGAGAAATAAAACTACGTTGTGGGTATGAAGAGGATAACTTTGCATGGTATCGGAGAGCTAAAACATAAAAGTAGATGCTGTTATCATAAAGTTAGAATATATTACTAAATATTATAAATAGCGAGTGTGGAATAATGGTGGATCGGTGTGCGGAATTGTCCTAGGCAATCGTTAACAAGACCAGTAATCACTATTGCAGTTTCATATGAGGGAGAGGCATAAGCTAACATACTTTCTCTACTTGGATCATATGCACTTATGATTGGAACTCTAGCAAGCATCCGCAACTACTAAAGATCATTAAGGTAAAACCCAACCATATCATTAAAGCATCAAGTCCTCTTTATTCCCATACGCAACAATCCCTCTTACTCGGGTTTGTGTTTCAGTCACTCACCAACCCACTATAAGCGAATCATGAACGTATTGCAACACCCTACAGCGGAGATCCCTCACGCTTGCGCGACACGGAGGGCACCATAGGACAGCACCAAAGTAAAACATACAACTCATACCAATGTAGATCATCAATCAACCCAAAGACAAAAGATATCTACTCAAAACTTCATAGGATGGAAACACATCATTGGGTCATAATATGTGGCATAAAGCACCATGTTCAAGTAGGGATTACAGCGAGGTGCGGGAGAGTGGACCGCGTAAAAGAGATGAGGATGGTGATGTTGATGAAGACGATCACCGTGGCGGTGATTCCCCTCCCGATGGCACTCCGGCGCCACCGGAAGAGAGGAGGAGAGGTTCTCCCCCTTGTGCTTCCTCGTCCATGGCCTCCACCCTCTGGTCCTTGGCCTTCATGGTGATGATGGCCCCTCCGGGATACTCCTCCATGGCCACCGGTGATGATGGCCCCCTCCGGCAAGGTGCCGGAAAGGGCCTAGATTGACTTCTCGTGGCTATAGAGGCTTGCGGCGGTGGAACTTCTGATCTAGGTTCGTTTTGGTATATATAGAAGAGTTTTGCGTTGATTTCACGTCAGGGGGGTCTCCGGGCTGTCCATGAGGTAGGGGGCGTGCCCTATGGGGTGGGCGCGCCCCCACCCTCGTGGGCAGCCTGGGACTCTTCTGGCCTGCTTCTGGTACTCCGTGGGCTTCTTGTGGTCCAAAAATGATCTCCGTCAAGTGGCACGTCAATTGGACTCCATTTAGTTTTCCTTTTCTGCGATGCTCTAAAACAAGAAGAAAACAGAAACTGGCACTGGGCTCTAGGTTAATAGGTTAGTCCCAAAAATCATATAAAATATCATATAGATGCATATAAAACATCCTAGAAGGGTAGTATAATAGCATGAATACTTCATAAATTATAGATACGTTGGAGATGTATCACTAGACCCCTCCTGATGAATAGGATCTCGTTTCGAACGTGGCCGGCCGAACATAGGGCCGTTTCCTCCGTTCCGCGGTATGCCAGGACACGTTTTCCATCGGTTGTTCCGTCCAAGCCCTCCCGATGAACACGACGACGCATTCCGTTCCGACCCAGCCGGTTGGCTCCCCATGAACACGATGACGACGCTGTTTCTCCGTTCCGACCCAGCCATGTACACGAGCCCTGGCCGTACGTATGCGCAAGTAGGCGTTCGAGACCCTGCCCGTATGTACGTACGTGGCCATATTTTCTTTCTTGCACACTTATCGTTGTACGTACGTGTACATGCTACGTGTGCGCCTCTACTATGACACGTGCGCGCCTCTACATCGACCAGTATGTACGTACACATTCGCGACCAGAATGACAACGCTACGTACGCTTCGACCAGGTGGGTCCCGACTGTCAGGCACTTCCTTGCCTGCGAAGATGTAGCTGGTGGGTCCTAGCAGTCAGGGGAGCGAATCGTTTTTTTTTTGCCCGGACGCACTTCCTTACGTGCGAAGATGTAGCTGGTGGGTCCCAGCAGTCAGGGGCAAACGTTTTTTCGCAAAATACGGTGGCCCGTCTAGTGGGTCCCCACTGTTAGATGGAGGAATAATTATTTTGCGCGTAATAAGGAGGCACTTCCTTGCTGCGGTCGTGGACCCAGCTGTCAGCCTCTCCACGTATAGTCCATGTCCGATGGAAGCCGTTCCTTGACCACATTGACCACGTCGCGCCGAGAGCACTAGGGCGGTGAACGACGGCGAGGCCTAGGAAGGGGACGACACGGAGCCGGGGAAGACGCAGCAGTGGATGCCCACGCGTAGAGGAGTACGAGGGTTCACTGGTTCGCTGCGGTGTGAGGCTATCATAGCCGCAGAATAACAGGGGGTGTGGGTGAGTAGAGGGATGGCATGGCCAGCGGTGGGAATAGTAGGGGGTGGTGAGGCCTCCGGGGCAGCACAGCCGGCCACGGGAGGCAGGAGCATGTGGCACGACCGGCGCTGCTTTGGGCGGCTGGAGCAACAAGACCAGAGGTTGAAGAAGCACTACGGCCGTTGGATGGACATCGTACGGTCACTAGAGCTAGAATCGTTCATATTGACTAAGTTGACAAAGCACTCCGTCCCCGTCAACTTAGGAGGCCCACAAGTCAGCCTCCCACCAAGGTGGGTCCCAACTAACAGGGGGAGTATTCAATTTTTTTGTGCGTAATAAGGAGGCACCTCTGGTTGGTCCGAGCTGACAGCGGGGGGGGCGTTTTTTCGCGAAATACATTGGCCCGTCCGGTGGGTCCCGGCAGTCAGGGGGAAACGTTTTTCGCCAAATACGGTGGCCCATCCGGTGGGTCCCTGCTGTCAGGTGGAGGAATAATTATTTTTCGCGTAATAAGGAGGCACTTCCTTATGGCTGCCGTGGACCCAGCTGTCAGCCTCTCCACGTACAGTACTCTTCCGATGGAAGTCGTTCCTTGACCACGTTGACCACGCTGCGCCGAGAGCACCAGGGCGGTGGACGACGGCGAGGCCTAGGAAGGGGACGACGCGGAGCCAGGGAAGACGCGGCAGTTGATGCCCATGCGGAGAGGAGTGTGAGGGTTCACTGGTTCGACTACGGTGTGAGACTGCCGTCGTCGCAGAATAATAGGGGGTGTGGGAGAGTGGAGGGATGCCCTGGCCAGCGGTGGGAGTAGTAGGGGGCAGTGAGGCCTACGCGGCAGCACAGCCGGCCACGGGAGGTAGGAGCAGGCGGCACGACCGGCGCTGCTTTGGGCGGCTGGAGCAAGAAGACCAGAGGTTGAAGAAGCATGACGGCCGTTGGATGGACATTGTACGGTCACTACAGTCAGAATCGTTTATATTGACTAAGTGGACAAAGCCCTTGGTACGCGTCAACTTAGTAGGCCCACAGGTCAGCTTCCGAAACAGTGCGCCCCAGATGTTAGAGGGAGGAACCATTTTTTGGGCGGGTGAAGCTAGAATATCCGAGATTGAAGAAGAAGCACGGCATCCGTTGGATGGACATCCAACGGCCACTGCTGCTAGAACCGTGTGTTGACTATAAGTTGACAAAGCCTTGCATACGCGTCAAGTCTCTTTTTTTAGGGGACGCGTCAACTTAGTAAGGCCACAAGTGTGTGGCAGAGAACTTATAGCCCATTTGAGAATTGTGAATCTGCAGCCAATATTTTAATTCTAATGGAATTTACTACAGCCCATTTACAGTTTGTTAAAAGTACAGCCCATTTCAACCAACCGTTCAAAACAGAATTTAATAAAATTTCCCACATTTTGATGGGATCCGAAATATTTTTATCCCAAAATTTCTAGTCAGATTAAATACAATTTCAATATAAATTTATAATACGTAAAAATCCAACAAAACATTGCGCTCACAACAATTAATGAAATTAAAATTTTCAATATCCAAAAATAATATTTTATAAAGTAATTACATGTTTGGTGCATTTTTTATAGTTACTGCCAGTTTTTATAATTACATCCCATTTATTATTTCTTAAAGCCCATTTTCTTGTTAAGCCTAATGCATCACTCCTAGAAAAGATTTGCAGCCCAGCGGGGCGGAGAATAACAACTTGACCTTGCCTGGGTATTCCTAAAAAAAGTATAGTTGGGCTAGCCATTTTCAGCTTGAAAAAAATTGATATCTGGGCTGAATATCTGGCCTGGGCTAGACGGGCCACAGCCCGCCCAGTTAATAGCTGCAACGATGTTTTCGTTGTTGTTTAGAGGAGAAAAATTAATATCTGGGCAAAACATCCCTCAAGAAAAACTCTGAAGTGCTCACACCTCAAAAACAGAAATACTGCTCGAGCTGCTTGGTCCCAGCTGTCGGCCGCTTCTTGTGCAATTCTCTCGTTTATTGACTACATAGGTTGACAATGGTGTGGGACCCTGATGTCAGGAAACCAGGAGGAAGCAAAAAAATTACTGTTTTATATACTAATAAGGAGGCACTTGCGTACGTGCGGCTATGGCCCTGGTGGGTCCCCACTGTCATCCTCTCCAAGTAAAGTCATCTCCTCATCCTCAAGTCTGTTGACCATGTTGACAACACGAGACGGCGACGCCGCGACGAGTGCAACAACTCGAAGGATGACGGAGAGGGCCTCACGGGACCTACGGATAGTCTGATACATCGCCCGTTGCTCATTCGGGAAGCCAGGATCATAGGGCCACATGTCCGCGATGGCATTGTCATTCGCTTGTTCACCTGTGCTCGTTGAGGAGACGGAGGTTGCAGCACAGGTCCTCCTGCGCTGGTAGCTCTTCCGCCATAAGGGCGTCTAAGTGCGGCCGCACCTGGTCTATGGTGAACACGGCATGAACCGGCTTGGAAAGTGGCGCCGGCTCCTCGTCGGAAGCTACGTCCATCGTCTGATTGTCGTTGCTCAGCTCAGAGAGGTAGCTGGGGAGCCAGCATGTCCGACTGCTGGACCGACCCGCTGCCAAGCACGAGTCTGACTGCCCTGGCCCACCCAGACCGCCTCCCTCGCCCGCGCGCGCTTTCCGCCCAAAACGGTCAGCGCCGCCCGCCCCGCTTCCCGGTACATGCGATTGCTCTGCCTTCAAATGACAAGTGTCGTTCGTCTGTCCTTCTGCCGCCCACATTAATGATACGCGGTTGCCGAGGCGGCTGCTCCGGCGCCACACGTTTGTCCCTCTGCTGCCCACCATTGCTATATAAACTGTTGCGCCGGCCATAGCCGCAGTCATCCGCATCCGTTGTTGTTCTCCTGTCCACACCGCTACTGCCCACCATGGCTTCCTCGTGCTCCAGCGCTTTTCGGGACGGGCGGACGACGGACCACAAGGAGATGGCAGCCATTGCTGCCGACTAGCTGGCCGGCAGGCAGCCAAAGGACGACGACGTCCCAATGGAGAACATGGTAGTCGGCGATCCGGCGCTAACCCCCTCCTCCGTGCCATCCTTGCTGGTGCATTGCACCATGACCATCGGCGAGGCCCGTGCCAAATATATGGACACGGTGAGGCAGAAGCATGAGGAGCAGTTCCGGGAGGCGCAGGCCGGTGCCGCCTATAACCACCATCTCCTCCAGGAGCACCTCCAGGCGGAGGAGCAGATCACCGTGGAGCGGGCGGAGCAAGAGGCGTTGCTCGACTCGTACCGCTCCGCCCGCGAGTGCCACCTCGAGCACTGGCGGTACCGCATGCGGGTGGCGGAGGCTGCGTCCGCCTACAAAGAGGGCGATGAAGCGGGCGAGGCGCTGTTTGGCGAGACCGAGGACAAGGCAGAGGACAATGCCGGCTCCGACGAGTCCCCGCTCCGCTGGCGTCGACGAGGCCCTGCTCCGCCGAGGCCCCCCGGCGCCAACAACGAGGCAGAGGACACTGCCGGCTCCGCCGAGGCCCCACCCTGCCGGCAACGAGGGGGAGGATTTCCCGCGCTCCGCCGAGGCGCCGCCCGCCGTCAACGAGACAGAGGACATCGCCGGCTCCGCCGAGGCCCCGCCCCGCTGCCAGCGAGGCCGCTCCCCATAGAAAACAAGGAAGAGTAGAACACGGTAGGTCACCGCCGCTCGGGTCCAAGTAAGGCCACCGCTGCTACCCTCGGTTGAAGCCTAGCTAGGCGAGTTGACCACTGATGGTCGGTTAGCTTGTTGGCAGTGACGTGGAGTCGGAGAGCTATGTTTGAGAAGGACGCTGCTTCTACTTAACTGCTGGTGCAGTTGACTGACTGACACGTGGGCCCAACAGGCATCTGGGCCACATGTCAGTTATGCAACTGCAACTGGAGTGAAGTCACTGAAGCTTCTGTTTGGATCAGCCGGACACAGGTGGGTAGCTTCGGTTAATTAATTATACCTCCAGCACACCCCTTTCTAGTTGAAGAATGTATGAAATGTAATGAAATCTGGCATGTTTATATGAAATCCGACCGTGTATGAATGAATTTATTTCGATTAGTTCGAATTCTTCTATCACTGGCATTGGATGAACATGCAAAACAATACGTACTAGCATTATTCCCAGGGTGATCACCTCGTTTGCAGCAGTTTCACATGTACTCCCTCCGGCCCTTTCTAGTCTGCATACAAGTTTCGTCTGCAGTCAAAGTATCTCTATTTTGACCAATCTTATAGAAAAACGTATGCACTTTCACAATGTGCGAAGTAAAAAGGAACAGAAGGAGTATAAAGAGTTTGAGCAGCTTTTTAGCGTTCTTGTACATTGCAATCAAACACACAGGCCTGGCAATTCATAGAGCACATTCAAAACAATCGATGATTATGCATCTCAGCGATTCACATGTATATTTACTTCACAACTAAAGAATAAAGGAAAAATGGATCGACGCTGCTGACAGCAAAGGGCGTCCCATTCAAAAATATCAAACGCATGTCTTCTTGCTAAAATCAATGAGCAAAATTTAACAAGGTTTTCCCATTCCAAAATATCAAATGCCTACGATTGTGGAATGGGCAGGGTTTTCCATCAGTTCGGACATTGACATGGCACCTCGTGCTAAATAAACCAGTTGTTCTTTTTGTGCAGTTCCACCAAAATCAACCAAATTCGCGCGTAGCTTGTATGATTTCGCCCTTATATGTTGCAACACCTTGAACTTATCGGCACCTCCTTTCTTGTGGTGGAAATGAATGATTCGATGTATTCATGAACATTTTGTGCAGTTCCCATTGGAATCAAGCTGAGCACACTTGTTTGCACAAATACAAAAAAAAGTGATTAGTATGAAGCAAACTGTACTATGAATTGACAGTTTAAACAGGCACTGACATGGTCCATGTAGAGCACACTTCTAAAAAATGTAACTCACCTGAAAGAATCCTAGAACAACATTGTAATCGCGCATCACAGCAAGAAAATGGAGATTTTTCAGTCCTTCTGAGCTGAAGTTAGTTTGGTCTTGTGGGGGTTAATGTAACCATCCTTCAACTGCTCCTTCTGATGAGAAGATAGACAGGGCTTCTTCATCCTGGCATAATCGGAACTAGTCACTTCACGTACTCCATATTCTTCTTCAGAGGAGGAGGATCCTGCTGTGCCAAGACAAGAGGATAACTAAATGCTAGCATCGCTGTTTGCTCGAAAAACAGGAAAGGAAATATTTAAAACAGTACAGATGAAGCACTTCTGAAGGACAATACCACTTTTTGATGACAGTATCTAAACAGTAGCACAACACCAATAGAGATGACAAAGCTCAATCATATGGATGAAATCAGTGGGGACTACCAACCTTTGTCAGGAGGCTTATTGTGTAGAGCATACAGATGAAGCACTTCTCTGGAACCATCTATTGCTATCTACTGTGGTGGCCATGCTTACTATATACTCCTTGATTAGATTAATGTTTCCAACATCTTCTTGTGAAGTTCCACTAAAATATATGGTATCTTCAAAGAAGATCCATGTTTGCACAAGTAGAGATAATTACATATTACATTAAGAGTGGCATCAAATCAGTGGCAAAACAATTGCTCGTTCCATCCATAGCAATAAATTAAGATGCAAAACTATATCATTACTTGTGTCATCATAGTTCCAGTGCTTCATTACAGCACCAGGAGTTGATTTTTGTTTTTCTTTCGCTTGTTCTTCCCCTTCATCACTTGGTTCAATAACAGACAAGCATCGCCTTCAATGTAAGATTTGGCATGTCAATTAGGTTGCACAAGTATAGCACTAAACAATGACATTAATTTTCTGATGAAAGTGGCAAAATACAGGCCAACAGTTGTGAAATATCCTTATCTTAGGATATTGTGGTGCACATACAGGTTGGAAGTCTTGTCTCCATTTGTGCAGTTCACTAAAATCAAGCAACATTACCGTACAAGTAGCACAACATATGAAAGCACATTACTGAATCATGTGAAAGATGGCTAGTACTGACCTCTCATGACGCGGAATTCAAACAACTCACAAGAAGAATATCTGAACCAAATTTGCCAACACAGATAGGAAGTAAGATCTCCTCTTGTGCAGTTCCACTAAGATCAAGCAACAAAGCAACATTGTCGGTGTGACATTTTGGTTGAACTGCACAAAACGCTCTTAAAACAAAAGTGTTTTGTGCAGTGCAACAAAAGGTCACAATGGCAACGAGGTGAAGTAGATAACCCTGTTTACACAGAGGTGCAAAGGAAACAACTAGTGGTCAATAACAGTGGATGGCATAGAAGCCAACAAAAAGAAGCATCTACCTTATCTAAATGGGAAAGAAAGCAAGACAGTAGCATTTCTCAAACGGTGGCATTGATTAATATTAACAGAGAGATTACATTAACAATAAAATTCGTTAAACATGTAATTTGCTTTTAACTATGGCATTGCATCAATTTTCCAGCGGCATTATTAGAGGGTGCTTGTTTACAGGGATATTTTGGTGGAGGGACTAAAAAAACTCCGTGTCAGTCCCATCTAAACCAAACAGGAGGGACTTTTAGGGACTAAAAGTGGGCATTTGGGACTAAAGAAAGAAGACCCCGAGGGAGAGTCTTTTTGGGACTTTTTCCAACAGTTGCCCCTGCCACGCATCGCACCTTGTCTCTATTAGTTCATTACTAGGGGTAACATGGTCTTTTAGCATGTCATTTAATAACCTCTAGTCCATGTTTAGTCCCTGGAACCAAGCAGGTAGGGACTCGGGAATTTTTAACCAAACAGGGCCTTAGATTAACAACACCTAAAGAGTTGCACGGGACAGTGGACACACGAGCACCATGTGCATCTACCGATGTACTGGGGTGATGCACAGTCTGTTGCAACAAAGAACAAACAACCAAGGAGCATATTTGTGTTGGTCCTAGTTTTGTTATCTTTAGACACCTTTCCCTATGTGAGCGCAGCAAATCTAGTCCTGATCAAACTCTACAGCCTTGTCGCCCAAAACAAAAGATCAGTTTGTTACAGATGTGCATACTGCGTTTGTCATTGTTTTCCCTTTTCGACCAAAGTAGGTGCTGGATAGTCAGTCTGTACTAGTACTTTCTCCACTTCCTTTCCTCTGTGAACCACGTCCTAGATTTATGCTATACAACTTTCCCCACTACTTTCCCCCATTCTTGTCCTCTTTGAACCACGTCTTAGATTCATGTGATACAACTTTCCCCACTACTTTCCCCCTTCCTTTCCTTTTTGAACCACGTCCTAGATTCATGCTATACAACTTTTCCCACTACTTTCCCCCATTTCTTTCCTCTTTGAACCGCGTCCTAGATTCATGGTATACAACTTTCCCCCACTACTTTCTTGTTTGATCCAACACCTAGATTTGAGTGTAGAAGCGGAAAAAGCCCACATGCAGCTAGGCAATGCATGAGGAATAAGTAAATTATACCTTAAGGTTCTTGGGGTGTGGTTCGGTGGGCGACCGGAAGCCGTTTGACCCACACTATGTACGCCGACGAAGAAGAAGGGATCGGAGGCCCTCCCGCGCCATCGCTGGGTGAAAGTGAATAGCTGCGTCGGTAGTGGATTCCCTCCCTCGCCGACGGCGACAGTGTTAAGCCTCCTTCCCTTCCTGGCGGACGGATCCTACCGGCTCTTTGACCAACAGTGAGGGGAGAGAGAGAGAGAGACTGATACGTCCATTTTGCATCATGCTTTTATATCGATATTTATTGCATTATGGGCTGTTATTTCACAATATGTCACAATACTTATGGCTATTCTCTCTTATTTTACAAGGTTTACATAAGAAGGGAGAATGCCGGCAGCTGGAATTCTGGGCTGGAAAAGGATCCAATATTAGAGACCTATTATGTGCAACTCCAAAAGTCCTGAAACTCCACGGAATATCTTAGAATAAATAAAGAAAAATCCTCGCCAAAGATGAAGTCCAGGGGGCCCACACCCTGCTCACGAGGGTGGGGGGCGCGCCCCCCATCCTAGGGCGCGCCCCCTACCTCGTGGGCCCGCTGGTGGGTCTCCGACGTCCATCTTCTGCTATATGAAGTCTTGCGATGAGAAAAAAAATAGGAAGCAACCTTTCGGGACGAGACTCCGCCGCCACGAGGCGGAACCAAGGCGGAACCAATCTAGAGCTCCGGCAGGGTTGTTCTGCCGGGGATACTTCCCTCCAGGAGGGGGAAATCATCACCATCGCCATCACCAATGCTCCTCTCATCAGGAGAGGGCAATATCCATCAACATCTTCACCAGCACCATCTCATCTCCAAACCCTAGTTCATCTCTTGTATCCAATTCTTGTCTCAAAGTCCGGGATTGGTGCTAGTAGGTTGCTAGTAGTGTTGATTACTCCTTGTAGTTGATGCTAGTTGGTTTATTTGGTAGAAGATCATATGTTCAGATCCTATATGCATATTATTACCCCTCTGATTATGAACATGAATATGCTTTGTGAGTAGTTACTTTTGTTCCTGAGGACAAGGGAGAAGTCTTTCTATTAGTAGTCACCTCCACCTTCTTCACCGACAAAGGAGACATAATCACTTGGGTATCGGCACTCCCCTTGGCAACTGCCAAGATTGGGGGAGGTGCCCCGGTATCGTATCACAATCACAACTCCTATCTTTACCGATTTTCTTAGTTCGATCCTATTAGTAGTATCTTGATCTAGTAGAACAAAGTTTATGGCATGATCTAGTTTTGAGTTTTGCTTTATGATCTCTCTTTGTAATCAAGTCCGTGAGCTATATATAATAAAGATTAGTGTTGAATCAAGGGCCTGATTATTTTGCCATGATCTTGGGTGAATAAAAGAAAAGAAGAAAAAGAATAAAAAAGGGGGGAACAAAAATTTCATATTGATCTTATTGAGAGTAATGACTTCACATAAAAAGAGTATGATGATTAAAAGTTGTTGGGAGTTGGCAGACATAGCTTTGGTCATCGTTGAAATTAATAGGAAGTAATAAGTAAAGAGAGGTTTCACATATAGATATATTATCATTGACATCTTTTATGATTGGAAGCACTCATTAAAGTATGACATGCTAAAGAGTTGATGTTGGACAAGGAAGACAACGTAATGAGTTATGTCTTTCTTATATCTGAGATAAAGTATGTTGTCATGGATCCTCTAACTTGTTGAGCTTGCCTTTCCCCCTCGTGCTAACCAAATTCTCAGCACTAAGTAGAGATACTACTTGTGCTTCCAAACACCCTTAAAACCAGTTTTGCCATGAGAGTCCACCATATCTACCTATGGATTGAGTAAGATCCTTCAAGTAAGTTGTCATCGGTGCAAAGCAATATAAATTGCTCTAAATATGTATGATTGATTGGTGTGGGAGGAATAAGCTTTATACGATCTTGTGATGTGGAAGTAATAAAAGCGATAGACTGCATAATAAAGGTTCACATCACAAGGGGCAATATAAAGTGACGTTCTTTCGCATTGAGATTTTGTGCATCCAACCATAAAAGCGCATGGCAACCTCTGCTTCCCTCTGCAAAGGGCCTATATTTTATTACTATCTTCTACCTTATGCAAGAGTCATGGTGATCTTCACCTTTTCTTTTTCATTTTATCCCTTGGCAAGCTCAGCATGTTGGAAAGAACATGATATATATATATATCTAATTGGATGTAGGGGAGCATGAACCATTATTGTTGACATTGCCCTTGAGGTAAAAGGTTGTGGGGCAAAACTATAAGCCCCTATCTTTTTCTGTGTCCGATTAAACTCCGTAACCACAAGTATCGCGTGAGTGTTAGCAATCATGAGGGACTAGATGATAGTTGAGTATGTGGACTTGCTTTTAAGCTCTAACATAGACACTTTCCGATGTTATGATAAATTGCAATTGCTTCAGTGACTGAGATTATAGTTTGTTGGAGCCCAATAAGGTTTATGATTTATACTTTTGCATTGTGAATAGATCATCGCTTGAACATAAGTAATCATATGACAAAATCTATATATGTTGCTGTTATGAGAATAACCATGATGCCTTCATGTCCATATTTTATTTTTATCGACGCCTCTACCTCTAAACATGAGGACATATTTATTGTATCGGTTTTTCGCTTAAGGACAAGCGAGGTCTAAGCTTGGGGGAGTTGATACGTCCATTTTGCATCATGCTTTTATATCGATATTTATTGCATTATGGGCTGTTATTTCACAATATGTCACAATACTTATGGTTATTCTCTCTTATTTTACAAGGTTTACATAAGAATGGAGAATGTCGGCAGCTGGAATTCTGGGCTGGAAAAGGAGCAAATATTAGAGACCTATTCTGTGCAACTCCAAAAGTCCTGAAACTCCACGGAATATCTTGGAATAAATAAAGAAAAATCCTCGCTAAAGATGAAGTCCAGGGGGCCCACACCCTGCTCACGAGGGTGGGGGGCGCCCCCCCCCCCCCTCCTAGGGTGTGCCCCCTACCTCGTGGGCCCCCTGGTGGGTCTCCGACGTCCATCTTCTGCTATATGAAGTCTTGCGATGAGAAAAAAAATAGGAAGCAACCTTTCGGGACGAGACTCCGCTGCCACGAGGTGGAACCAATCTAGAGCTCCGACAGGGTTGTTCTGCCGGGGATACTTCCCTCCGGGAGGGGGAAATCATCACCATCGTCATCACCAACGCTCCTCTCATCGGGAGAGGGCAATCTCCATCAACATCTTCACCAACACCATCTCATCTCCAAACCCTAGTTCATCTCTTGTATCCAATTCTTGTCTCAAAGTCCGGGGTTGGTGCTAGTAGGTTGCTAGTAGTGTTGATTACTCCTTGTAGTTGATGCTAGTTGGTTTATTTGGTGGAAGATCATATGTTCAGATCCTATATGCATATTATTACCCCTCTGATTATGAACATGAATATGCTTTGTGAGTAGTTACTTTTGTTCCTGAGGACAAGGGAGAAGTCTTGCTATTAGTAGTCATGTGAATTTGGTATTCGTTTGATATTTTGATAAGATGTATGTTGTCTAGCCTCTAGTGGTGTTATGTGAACGTCGACTACATAACACTTCACCGTTATTTGGGCCTAGAGGAAGGCATTGGGAAGTAATAAGTAGATGATGGGTTGCTAGAGTGACAGAAGCTTAAACCCTAGTTTATGCGTTGCTTCGTAAGGGGCTGATTTGGATCCATATGTTTCATGCTATTGTTAGGTTTACCTTAATACTTTTGTTGTAGTTGCGGATGCTTGCAATAGAGGTTAATCATAAGTGGGATGCTTGTTCAAGTAAGAACAGCACCCAAGCACCGGTCCACCCACATATCAAATTATCAAAGTACCGAACGCGAATCATATGAACGTGATGAAAACTAGCTTGACGATATTCCCATGTGTCCTCGGGAGCGCTTTTCCTATTATAAGAGTTTGTTCCGGCTTGTCCTTTACTGCAAAAAGGATTGGGCCATCTTGCTGCACTTTATTTACTTTTGTTACTTGTTGCTCGTTACAATTTACCTCACCACCAAACTATCTATCACCACTTATTTCAGTACTTGCAGAGAATACCTTGCTGAAAACCGCTTATCATTTCCTTCTGCTCCTCGTTGGGTTTGACACTCTTACTTATCTAAAGGACTACTATCGGGGGTTGGGTGCGACATATGCCAAGGGATGGCTTATCATCGTGGGGGCGAGTAGAACGTTGCCGATGCCTGGAAGCGGGATGAGGCATAGACATGCACGCCGGCGAATCTTACCCAGCTTCAGGGCTCTCCGAGGAGATAACACCCCTACTGCTGCTCTTCGGGGTCTCCGCATGATCACTATGGCAAAGTGTATACAAGGTTGCTCCTTGAGCTGTTTCCTGGAGGTAGGAGAAGGCAAGGCTAGCTCTCTCCCCCCTGTGTTCTCTGGTCTAGTGCTAAAAGAATCCAACCCTTTGCATGGGTGCCCCGGGGGGTTTATATAGGCCTACCCCCCGGGGGTACAATGGTAATCCGGCTGGGCGCGGGTCCCAGCCGTCTGTCTCTCAGGCCACCGTCTTCTCCGCCGACTTCTGGGGCCCGCCGGCTGGTGGGCCCCGCCGACTTGGCCGGGCACGGAGCCGACAGGCCAGACCCGCCTCGGGCGGGTCTTGCCGGCTGCGGATTACTGTAGCCATGCTTCTAATGACGCTGGCTTGGTCATGGGGTCATGGCAACAGTGCCGCCGCCTGACGAGCGATCACTGTTGCCACTCCCCGTCTTGTCTGGTTGATGGCGTGCGGGGCCCGTGGGAGGGGTCGGCCGACTCTCGGAGGCCGACTCCCACGGGGTCCGTCTTGGGGCGCTCTCGCCGTCTTCTGTACCCCCGCTGACCGGCGGGGCCCGCCGTCTCTGGGCCGTACAAGCAGGCCGACGTGGGCACAGGGTTCTGCCACTGGGGCTGGTGTCAGGGCTGGCATGGCAGCAGTGCCGCGCCGGACGGAGATCTCCATTGGTACGATGCACTGTAGCCATGCCTGCCCCCGGTAATCGGGGTGGGAGCGGGCCATACTGCGGCCATTCCCCGTCTCGTCCCTTCTTGTGAAGGCAGAGGGTGGTTGGAGTCGCAGGCCGACTCCCCATAGCCGGCTTCTCTGGAAGCCGCCAGTTAGGAGTCGACTCATGTGGTAGTCGTCCCTGGGACTCGGCCGTGAGTAGGTAGTCTGTTGCGCCGCAGCCGACTCCCAGAGGTGGCCCTCCGTCCAGAGGTTCCTGAGGGGCGAAGCCGGCCCCGATGTCTTGAAAGGTTCTGGGTCTCGGGTTAGCCTACTCGTGGCCCATTACTCCGACAATAGTCCCCAGAGCTGGTGAGGCGCCGAGGGAGACATGTCGAGGAGCCTCAGCAGTTTCTTCCTTCCGGTGGCTGGATCTAGGCCTCGCCCGCCGTCTTCCTTCAAGCCGACTATCGGGAGGCGATCTTGCTCAGGCCGTCTCCGCCAAGCCGACTATCGGGAGCCGGACTCGTCGAAGGCCGTCTCGTTCCTTAAAGAGTTTGAAAGTCGCAGCGGGATTAAGATGGCGTGTCTGATAAGCTTCCCAGTAGCCGCCCGTTGCGGACCCGCCGGGCGGCGCCACGTGGCTGGGCCAGTGTGCCCGCCCACGCGCGCGACGGGACAGGCCCGCAGGTGGGGCCCGCCACTACCGTGCCTCGGCCTTTGAAAGGATCCGTTGCGGCCGCATGGACGGTTGGGATTCCCGCGCAGTAACTTCGCGTGGTAAATCGTGGAGGTCGTGGGGGCCTGGACGCAGTTAATCCCACGACGCCCCCTTGGCTTCTCAGCCTACGGGCCTATAAGTAGGCGGGGGGAGCGGGCTGCGAAGCACGCGCGCCCGCTCTGCCTTTGCTTCTCTTTGCTTCTTCTTCCTCCCACCGCTACTACGCCGAACTACGTCGCGCTTGCAGCGATGAGCTCTTCTTCTGCTATCGTGCCCGCCACCGTGCGCTCCGGCGCGTGGGACGGCTCCGATGTCGACGACGACCACATCGAGTTCCTCCGCAAGACGCGTCGCCTCCCCGGCGCGAACTTAGTGCGGGCTCGCGCCCCGCCGGCGAAGGAGGTGTCGCCGGTGCCGGAGGAGGACGAGCGGGTCGTATTCCGCTCGCACTTCATGCATGGCCTAGGGTTGCCGGCGAGCGGCTTCTTCCGCTCGTTCTTGGATTTCCACGGCCTCCAGCCGCACCACCTCACTCCGAATACGGTGGTGCTGCTGGCTGCCTTCGCCACCTTGTGCGAAGGTTTCCTCGGTGTCCTCCCCACAATCGAGCTGTGGGGGGGATTCTTCCATTCCAAGCTTGGCACGCACGTCGCCGGCGTGCCGGCCCAATGCGGCGCCTACATCGCGATGCGGAGGTCGGTGGCCGACAACCCGTTCCCCGCCATCTTGCTGATTAAGTCGGTGAAGATGTGGCAGCGATCTTACTTCTACGTGAAGAACGTCGCCCCGGAGGGCGACCGGGTCAACCTGCCACATTACGAAGTCGGCGCGCCAGCGGGAAGGCTCCCCAGCTGGTCCCACCGGGCCAAGACGCTGACTCCGGCCGGTGCCGCCGCCGTCGCGCGACTCCGAGTGCTGACGCAGTCGGAGGGTCTGACTGGGGCCGACCTGCTGGCCGCCTTCGTGGCGCGCCGAGTCCTCCCGCTCCAAGGCCGGCCTCATCTGATCTGTCAGATGAGCGGCCACCGGGACCCCAATCGGATGTGCTCCAAAGACATGCCCCACGCGGAGGTAGCGGACACGGTGAATTACATCGCGAACTGCGGTCTCTCGGAGGATTGGCAATTCGGCATGGAGCCCTACTCGCGCGCCAACCCCCCGCCGGTTGTAAGTTGTCTCTCTTCTTCTTCTGTTTCCTTTTTGCAGCCGAATCCGACTCCTGATCTTTTTTAGCCTTCGAATCAGAATCCTCTCGTCCAGCCCTCGGTCGGCACCGCGGGGCCAGCCCGCCAGTTCACCCCCGACCGAGCGGAGAGTGACGTCGACGATCCCGACCTGGGGGCGGCGGCGATGGAGGCCGACGCCGACGGAGGCGGCAGAGGAGAGGAAGGCGGCCTTAGGCCCTCGGCCACTTTTGCCGACTGGCCTGTAGATGACGATGGAGAAGTCGCCCCGCGCCTCCAATCAAGAGCCGGCCACCACGGCGCGAGCTCGTCCGCCGTCTTGGGCGGTCTAGGCGGCGCGAGGAAACGCCGGGCCGGGCCGAGTTCCATTGGCGGCCGGGAGTAGAAGTTCAAGGGGGCGGCCGCCGCGACCAAGCGGGAAGAGGCGGCCGCGAAGGCCCAACGCTTCCGTAAGGAAGTGAAGAAACCGCCACTGACTTCTGCGTAAGTGCTTCCGTCCTTTGTCTTACTTTCTTCTGGTGGATTTTATCCAAATCTTTTATATGCTTTCCCTGTTCTAGGGCTCCCCTCACCCTTGGGAGGGTTACCGCCGCCTCCATCAAGGGGTCGGCAGAGACTTCTGCCGCCACTCGGCGCATTGACCCCGCCGCCGACCTCCAGGAGGCGACGGAGCAGAACGCGCAGGAGAAGCGCGACGAAGACGAAGCCGCCCACCGAGAGAAGGCAGAGGCCGAGAAGGCGGCCGCCTCCGCCCAGAAGAAGCTGGATGAAGCCGAAGCTGCCGTCGCGACAAAACAGTAGGCCGAAGAAGCCGCGCGCCGCCAGTCGGCGTTACTCGTCATCCTGCTAAACTCAGCGCGGCCGCCTCAGGATTTCACGGAGCAGACCGGGGAAGCCGGCGGCGATCATCCCATCATGGATAAGGAAGGCGGCGAGGCCTCCGAGTCGGACACGGTTGTGCCGCCACCGCCGCCTCCACCGCCGTCTGGGAGCGCGCGAGGCGAACAGCCGGCGGACCTTCTGGTGCCGCCGACTAACGACGAGGCCGTGGCGCAGTTACTCCTCCAAGTCGCCTCGCCAACGCGCCGCCGTCTTGAAAAGGCGACTTCGGCGCCACGCCCCTTGGAGGCCGGCGCCGCCAGCTCGGCCATCCCAGACGTCGAGGCAACGAGCGCCGCGCCCGTCGGGTGGGTGCGAGGAGGCAGCACGGGTCCGCTAAACCAGGCACTTCTGGACGTCCAGGCGAAGCTGCGAGCTGAGGGCGACGCCATCCAGAACCGCACCAAGGCGTATCTGGCGTCGCGAGCAGCCATCCGGGTATGTTTTCTTCTGACTTTATTTTTTCTTGCTCTTCTCTGTGGGGGCGCGCCAGCGCACCCACTGGGTGTAGTCCCCGAGTTCCGGGCCGGCTGCTGAGCAGGCGGGTCGGAACTCCACTGGCGAGTTCCAAATACTTACTCTTGTTTGAAATGTTTATCATAGGATTACCACAACCTCTGGGTCACCACCTTCAATCGTAATGTTGAAGAGCTGGGCAAGCGGACTGCTGACTTGTCGGAGAGTCAGAGTAAGTTCTCCTTCTTCTTCGCGGGGGCGCGCAGGCGCACCCGCGGGCTGTAGTCCCCGAGATTCGGGCCGACTGCTGAGCAGTCGGGCCGGATCTTCCCAGCGACCTTCTTTGTTGACGACTTACGTCTTTTTTCTTCTTTCTTCAGAGGCCAACGCCGTTCTTCAGTAGCAGCTGGGCGAAGCCAACACCGCCTTGCGTGCCAAGGGGGTGGAGTGCAGCAAGCTCGTCGCAGAGCGCGACCTGCTGGCTACGCAGCTGGCGGAGCAGAAGGAGCTGCTCAAGAAGGCGCAGGAGGAGGCGGAAAGGAAAGAGACCGCGCTCCTGGCCGAGTTCGAGACCGAGCGCTCCTCCGGCTTTCATGAGATTGAGGATATCATTGATGGTGAGTTTTCTTTACTTTCTTTCTTTGAGCCGCCGACTGGAGGTCGGGCCGACTCCTGATTTTCTGACTTGCTTCTTTCTCGTCTTGGCAGACTTCTTCCCTGGCCACTCGCAAGCTGCCACCCACACCATCGAGGCTGATCGTGAGGCGCGGAGAGCAGCTGGCGAGGAGGTTGCCGCCAATGCCCCCCGGACCCTTGATGAGCAGCTTCTGAGCATCGAGGCACATCTACGGCCGGCCTACCGGATGCTGCGCCGGCTTCAACGTGTCGGCGCCCAGGCGATCGCTGCCTTGTGGCCAGACATACCGATTCTACGCACCCCCAGCCGGACTGTCGACTGGCTGGAGGTCGCAGCCGGCCGGCTTGGAAGGGCTCCTCGGCACGGGCTGGAGCGCGCCAGGCCTTGGAATTCATCAAGGCGTGGTATCCAGACCTGGACCTGGACCAGCTGGCCATGCTCCGGGCAGAGGCCCAGCCGGAGCTGGCAGCCGTGGAAGACGCCCTTGTCAAGCACGCCGCGGCGATCGCCGAGTATGCCGATACTAGTGTCTTCATTCCTGAGCGGGCTGACGACGGCGAGGAGGCACCTCCGGAGTGGTTTAGGATGAACCCGGACGACGACGAAGACTCGGCGGAGGTGATCGGCTCCAGCGCCGAGGAGGGAGGCGAGGCGGAGGTCGGAGACGAGACGGAGGCGCCAGAAGACGGAGCGGGCGACCAGCCTCAGCTCGACCGTGCCTCCAGCAACGAGCCGCGCCCAACCGAGCCGGTTGCCGCCGGAGGCGATCAAGCCGAGACTGCTCAGCCGGCCGCCCCTACGTCTGACACCGCCATCTCCTCCGAGCCTCGAACCCCGTCTGGTGCTTCCTAGGCTGCTGCCTTGTTTTATCTTATCTGCTTTAATAGTCTTTGAAGAACTTGTTAATTCGCACAATTCCACCCGCGGGGTGTATTTTGAACTTCAGTTCGAAGATTCGGCCAAGGGCCTATGCTATGTAAATACTTATTCGGGTTCTATTGTTTCTTGCTTATTGCCCTCTTGGCTTTTTCCTTTGCCGCCTTCCCTTAGTTGCCATCTTTGCCAGTCGGACAGCCGCTCTGCGGACTGCCGCTGGGTCAAGTGCTTGGCTACTTTTGGGGAGGCAAGTACTCAGCCATTTTTAGAGTCTTTTTAGCAAGTTGAATAGAAGGCGGCAAGCCGACTACTCAAGAGTCGGTTTTGCGAAGAAAGGCTGGAAAGCCGGCTTGTGCTATGTTTATGCTTTGAATCCTTGGCCATTTTTCGTGTGGGCGCCCATTCTTCCTTACTCCTGCCCACCAAACAGTCGCTCTGCGAGTTGTGGCTTCTGACAGGAGACGGCTTAGACACCACACACTACTTGTCCGACTGCAGGAAGCATTTCATAGTGCAAGGCGGCGAGTCCCGGGCCGATTAGTCAAGCCCGGTGCCAAGCGGCATAACAAAGAGTGGCATACTCGAAGGCATAATTCTTATCATACAGATAACAAAAAGGGCAGTCCCCGAGCTCGTCTCGGGGGGGGGGGGGGGCCGAAGTGTTGGTACTTTTAATACAAAAGGGTAGCATGGTACATATTGCATTAACTGTAAAATCTTCGGAGAAGATTTGCATTCCATGGCCGTTCTGTCTCCTTGCCAGAGTCGGACCTCTTGCGTGCTCGAGGCTTCTGAGCGTCGATCAAATAGTAGGAGTCATTGCCCAACACTTTGCTGATGATGAAGGGGCCTTCCCAGGGTGCCGACAACTTGTGCTGGCCGGCTGTCCGCTGGATCAGTCGGAGCACAAGGTCGCCCTACTGGAAAGATCTCGGCCTGACCTTCCTGTTGTAGTAGCGGCGTAGGCTCTGCTGGTAGATGCTGGACCGGCTGAGTGCCAACAGCCGGCCCTCTTCCAGCAGATCGACGCCATCTTGTCGTGCTTCTTCTGCTTCCTCCTCGGTGTACATCATGACTCGCGGGGAGTCGAACTCTATATCCGTTGGGATGACGGCTTCAGCGCCGTAGACGAGGAAGAAGGGCGTGAAGCCGGTTGACTTGTTTGGAGTCGTGCGCAGACTCCAGAGGACGGCTGGCAACTCGTCAAGCCAACAACCGGCCGAACGCTCCAGTGGTTCGACCAGCCGAGGCTTGATGCCAGACAGGATGAGGCCATTCGCCCGCTCCACCTGGCCGTTTGACTGCGGATGGGCAACGGACGCTAAGTCCAGTCGGATGCCCTGCGTCGCGCAGAAACGGACCAGGGCGCCTTTGGCAAAGTTGGTGCCGTTGTCGGTGCTGATGCTGTGCAGTATGCCGTACCGAATCGTGATGTCGAAGATAAAGGTCACAGCAGTTGGACCATTCAACTTCTTGATGGGCTTTACTTCTATCCACTTGGTGAACTTGTCCACCGCGACAAGTAGGTGAGTTAGGCCGCCTCGCGCCGTTTTGAATGGTCCCACCATGTCCAGGCCCCAAACTGCGAAAGGCCAGGCGATTGGGATAGTCTTGAGCATTGAAGCCGGCTGATGCGGCTTGGAACGAAATTTCTGGCACCCCTTGCATTTCTGGACCAATTCCTTGGCCTCTTCTAGGGAAGTTGGCCAGAAGAAACCGTGCCGGAAAGCTTTGGCGACGAGTGCTCTTGAGGCCGCATGGTGGCCGCACTCGCCTTGATGGATGTCTCCGAGAATTGCTTGGCCTTGCTCTGGCTCGACGCAACGCTGGTAGACACCAGTGACGCTGCGCCTGACCAGCTCTCTGTTGATTATGGTGTATGCTGCCACCCGGCATTGTACTTGCTGAGCCAACGTTTCGTCAGTTGGCAGCTCTTTATTCACCAGGAATTTGAGGATGGGATGCGCCCATGAGGGTGCTGCTATTTCTTCGACTGCCAGAACTGCGACTTAGACGAGGGCGGCTGGGCTGGGAGGCGGCGGGCTGGAGTCCGCGGCCGCTTGCTGGATCAATGAAGTCCCCGTGCCGACTGGTGCAGTCCCTGGGCCGAGCTATGGAGCCTTTGGTCTAGTCGTCGTAGTCCCCGGGCCGGGTTCTGAAGTCCCCGGGCCGGCTTTGACTGCGGCGTTCTTGGAGTCGTCTGCAAGGGTTTTTGTGCCGTCTGCTGGGGCTCTTGAGTCGGATCCGACTTCTTCAGGGGGAGCCGGCACAAAAATGGAATTTGACTCTGGTGAAGGCTTGATAGACGGCTTGAGGAGGCGCTGAAGGGCGACGCCGGATGGTATTGCTTGGCGGGTGGAGCCGATTCGTGCCAAATTATCTGCTTGGTCGTTGTCGTTTCTTGGCACGTGGAGGAACTCACACCCCTCGAAATATCCGCTGAGTTGCTGCACGAGGAAGCGGTAGCTTGCCATGTTTGCATCCTTGGCGTCCCAGTCGCCAGATGACTGTTGGACCACCAAGTCGGAGTCTCCATAACACAGGATCCGGCGAATGCCAAGTTCTTTGGCAAGCCGGAGCCCGTGAATGAGCGCCTCGTATTCAGCGACGTTGTTGGAGGCGGCGAAATGGATCTGCAGCACATACTTGAGCTTGTCGCCTTTAGGAGAAGTGAGGACAACGCCGGCTCCCAAGCCAGTGCGCATCTTGGAGCCATCGAAATGCATCCGCCAATGGGTGGAGTCGGGTGCTGGAGGCACGTACTGGGTCTCGGCCCAGTCGACGAGGAAGTCGGCCAGTGCTTGCGACTTGATGGCGGTGCGGGGCTGATAGTAGATCGTGTAGGGGGCCAACTCTATGGCCCATTTGGCCACTCGGCCAGACGCATCTCGGCTTCCGATGATCTCGGCTAGTGGGGTTGTGCAGACCACAGTGATTGGATGCTCTTGAAAGTAAGGCTTCAGCTTCTTAGCGGCAAAGTGCACGCCGTAGCACATATTCTGGTAGTGGGGGTAGTTCTGCTTGGAGGTCGACAGCACTTCGCTTAGGTAATATACCGGTCTCTAGACAGGTAGTGCCTTGCCTTCCTCCTTGCGCTCAACTATGATGATTGTGCTGGCTACCCGGCTGGTGGCGGCGATGTACAGGAGCATGGGCTCTTTGGGAGTCGGAGCCGCCAACACAGGGGGACTAACCAACATCTTCTTCAGCTGGAGAAAAGCCTCGTCCGCCTTGTGGTTCCACTCGAAAAAATTGGTCTTCTTCATGAGCTGGTACAAAGGGAGAGCTTTCTCGCCCAGCCGACTGATGAACCGGCTGATGGATGCCAGGCAGCCAGTGAACTTTTGCACATCCAACAGTCGGTTGGGTACCTCCATCCTCTCGATGGCCTTGGTCTTCACAGGGTTACACTCTATGCCGCGTTCGGAGACCAGGAAGCCAAGGAGTTGACCGGCTGGTACTCTGAAGACTCACTTTTCAGGGTTGAGCTTGATCTAGAATCTGCGCAGGTTCTCAAAGGTCTCCTTGAGGTCTTCCAGCAGAGTCCCGCGCTTTTCCGTCTTCACCACCACATCATCCATGTAGACGTGGGCATTTCTGCCGAGTTGCTTGAGGAGGCACTTCTGCATGCAACGCTGAAAGGTGGCGCCGGCATTCCTCAAGCCGAACGTCATGGTCAGGTAGCAGAAGGCTCCAAACGGCGTGATGAAGGCGGTTTTTAGTCTGTCCGCCAGGTTCAGCTTGATCTGGTGATATCCTGAATAGGCATCTAAGAAGCTCAATAGCTCGCATCCGGCTGTGGAGTCTATCACCTGATCGATTCTTGGCAAAGCAAACGGGTCCTTGGGGCTGCCGGACCGCGCCTAGGCGGCTAGGCCCCGTTGGGGCTGGCGAGCCACCCACAGTGCGATCCATCTCACGCTAGTAGGCTTCTGACAAGCGTCTTATGCTTGCCACCTTCTTCGCGCCTTCGACGAGCTGGAGGCGGCATGCCTCCAGCATCTCGGCGTCAGCGTCTTCTGGGATGGGCGCATCCAGGTCTTGCAGCGCCACATCGAGCGGGTCATGAGCCCCGCCGTCGGAGTGCTCGCCATGACCGATGACGAGCACTTCTGTGACGGCGCTGCCGCCGCTCTCCGCGCGAGGGAGCGGCCCGTCATAGACTACCACGTTGCTAGGGAACGCGTCGAGCGACGCGGTGTCGGAATCGACCAGCATCGGGTAGGTGGAGCCTACGGACTCCAGGTTTGCGGCAGGCTCGCCGGCAACATGGAGTTTGTCGAGGAGGCCCGCGAGAAGGCTCTCGGGGCCGCCGGTGCCTGCGTCGGATGCAGGCTCGTCGGAGAGGCGAACCTCGCCGACAAGTTCGGTGAGGCAGCTGGCCGTGCAGGCGATCTCAACGCCGTGCAGCGCGTCGGCGCAAACTCCCTCCGGCGTGCCGGGCTGGCTGCGCTCGCCAGGGAGGAAAAGAGTTCCCGTCCAGAGCAGGTCTCCGGACGACGGTGCACCTCGCCCCACGGTGGGCACCAAATGTCGGGGGTTGGGTGTGACATATGCCAAGGGATGGCTTATCATGGTGGGGGCGAGTAGAACGTCGCCGGTGCCTGGAAGCGGGATGAAGCGTAGGCATGCACGCCGGTGAATCTTACCCAGCTTCAGGGCTCTCCGAGGAGATAACACCCCTACTGCTGCTCTGCGGGGTCTCCGCATGATCACTATGGCAAAGTGTATACAAGGTTGCTCCTTGAGCTGTTTCCTGAAGGTAGGAGAAGGCAAGGCTAGCTCTCTCCCCCCTGTGTTCTCTGGTCTAGTGCTAAAAGAATCCAACCCTTTGCATGGGGGCCCCGGGGGGTTTATATAGGCCTACCCCCCCCCCCGGGGGGTACAATGGTAATCCGGCTAGGCGCGGGTCCCAGCCGTCTGTCTCTCAGGCCGCCGTCTTCTCCGCCGACTTCTGGGGCCCGCCGACTGGTGGGCCCCGCCGACTTGGCCGGGCACGGAGCCGATAGGCCAGACCCGCCGCGGGCGGGTCTTGCCGGCTGCGGATTACTATAGCCGTGCTTCTAATGACGCTGGCTTGGTCATGGGGTCATGGCAACAGTGCCGCCGCCTGACGGGCGATCACTGTTGCCACTCCCCGTCTTGTCTGGTTAATGGCATGCGGGGCCCGTGGGAGGGGCCGGCCGACTCTCGGAGGCCGACTCCCACGGGGTCCGTCTTGGGGCGCTCTCGCCGTCTTCTGTACCCCCGCTGACCGGCGGGGCCCGACGTCTCTGGGCCGTACAGGCGAGCCGACGTGGGCACAGGGTTCTGCCATTGGGGCTGGTGTCAGGGCTGGCATGGCAACAGTGCCGCGCCGGACGAAGATCTCCATTAGTACGGTGCACTGTAGCCATGCCTACCCCTGGTAATCGGGGTGGGAGCGGGCCATACTGCAGTCGTTCCCCGTCTCGTCCCTTCTTGCGAAGGCAGAGGGTGGTTGGAGTCGCGGGCCGACTCCCCATAGCCGGCTTCTCTGGAAGCTGCCAGTAAGGAGTCGGCTCATCTGGTAGTCGTCCCTGGGACTCGGTTGTGAGTAGGTAGTCGGCTGCGCCGCAGCCGACTCCCAGAGGTGCCCTCCGTCTAGAGGTTCCCGAGGGGCGAAGCCGGCCCCGATGTCTTGAAAGGTTCTGGGTCTCGGGTTAGCCTACCCGTGGCCCATTACTCCGACAACTACGATAGATCCCCTATACTTGTGGGTGATCAAGACTCTTTTCTGGCGCCGTTGCCGGGGAGTGTAGCGCCTTTGGTAGGTGGAATTTGGTAAGGAAAATTTTATATTGTGTGCTGAAATTTACTGTCACTTGTTACTATGGAAAGTAATTCTCTGAGGGGCTTGTTCGGGGTATCTTCGCCCCGTCCAGTCGAGCAAAGAGTTGCTCCTCAACCTACTGAACCTATTGGAAATGAAACTCCTTTTGAATTTCCTTCGGGTATGATGGAAAGACTGCTAGCTAACTCTTTTGCAGGAGATGGAACAAAGCATCCTGATGAGCACTTATTATATGTGGATGAAGTTTGTGGATTATTTAAGCTTGCAGGTGTACCCGATGATGTTGCTAAGAAGAAGGTCTTTCCTTTATCTTTGAAGGAAGACGCATTGATATGGTATAGGCTATGTGATATGAGATCGTGGGACTATAAAAGACTGAAATTGGAATTTCATCAAAAGTATTACCCTATGCATCTTGTTCATCGTGATCGCAATTATATATATAATTTCTGGCCTCGCGAAGGAGAAAGCATCGCTCAAGTTTGGGGGAGGCTTAAATCAATGTTATATTCATGCCCCAATCATGAGCTCTCGAGAGAAATAATTATGCAAAGTTTTTATGCTTGGCTTTCTTGAAACAATCGCACCATGCTCGATACTTCTTGTGCCGGATCTTTTATGATGAAGACTATTGAATTTAGATGGAACTTATTGGATAGACTTAAACGCAACTCTGAATATTGGGACCTCGACGAAGGTAAGGAGTCAGGTATGACACCTAAGTTTGATTGTGTTAAATCTTTTATGGATACTGATATTTTCCGTAAGTTTAGCACTAAATATGGACTTGACTCTGAGATAGTAGCTTCTTTCTGTGAATCCTTTGCTACTTATGTTGATCTCCCTAAGGAGAAGTGGTTTAAATATCATCTTCCTATAGAAGTAAAAGTAGTTGCACCTATTAAAGTTGAAGAAAAGACAGTTACTTATAATGATCCTATTGTTCCTACTGCTTATGTTGAGAAACCGCCTTTCCCTGTTAGAGTAAAGGATCATGCTAAAGCTTCAACTGTTGTTCGTAAAAGCAATATTAAAACTTATACACCTCCTGAGCAAGTTATAGTAGAACCTAATATTGCTATTGTTAAAGATCTCTTGTCTGATAATATTGATGGGCATGTTATTCAGTTCGAAGGTGAAACTGCTAGAATTGCTAAACCTTGTGCTAAAGATAAACATAGACCTGTGGTAGGCGTGCCTGTTATTTCTGTTAAAATAGGAGATCATTGTTATCATGGCTTATGTGATATGGGTTCTAGTGCAAGTGTTATACCTCATACTTTATACGAAGAAATTAAGAATGAAATTGCACCTGCTGAGTTAGAAGGAATTGATGTCACAATTAAACTTGCCAATAGAGATACTATTTCACCAATTGGGATTGTTAGAGATGTTGAAGTCTTGTGTGGGAAAACTAAATATCCCGTTGATTTCCTTGTTCTCACTTCTCCACAAGATAGCTTTTGTCCCATTATATTTGGTAGACCCTTCTTGAACACTATTAATTCTAGGATAGATTGCGAAAAGAATGTTGTTACTATTGGTTTGGATGATATGGTTCATGAGTTTAATTTCTCTAAATTTAGTAAACAACATCGTGAGGAAGAATTACCTAGTAAGGATAAAATTATTGGTCTTGCTTCTATTGCCGTACCTCCTAGTGATCCTTTAGAAAACTATTTGCTAGACCATGAAAATGATATGTTCATGAATGAAAGAAGGGAAATAGATGAAGTATTCTTTAAACAGGAACCTATTCTGCAACACAACTTGCCTGTTGAAATTTTAGGGGATCCTCCTCCACCCAAGGGTGATCCCGTGTTTGAGCTTAAACCGTTGCCTGATAATCTCAAATATGCTTATCTTGATGAAAAGAAGATATATCTTGTTATTATTAGTGCTAACCTTTCAAAGCATGAAGAAGAAAGATTATTGAAAACTCTGAAGAAGCACTGTGCTGCTATTGGATATACTCTTGATGATCTTAAGGGTATTAGTCCCACTCTATGTCAACATAAAATAAATTTGGAAGCAGATGCCAAACCAGTTCATGATCCTCAACGACGTCTGAATCCTAAAATGAAAGAAGTGGTAAGAAAAGAAATACTCAAGCTTCTGGAGGCAGGTATAACTTATCCCCTGGCTGACAGTCAGTGGGTAAGTCTTGTCCATTGTGTCCCTAAGAAGGAGGTATTACTGTTGTTCCTAATGATAAAGATGAATTGATTCCACAAAGAATTATTACAGGTTATAGGATGGTAATTGATTTCCGCAAATTAAATAAAGCTACTAAGAAAGATCACTACCCCTTACCTTTCATTGATCAAATGCTAGAAAGATTATGCAAACATACACACTACTGCTTTCTAGATGGTTATTCTGGTTTCTCTCAAATACCTGTGTCGGCTAGAGATCAATCAAAGACTACTTTTACATGCCTTTTTGGTACTTTTTCTTATAGACGTATGCCTTTTGGTTTATGTAATGCACCTGCTACCTTTCAAAGATGCATGATGGCTATATTCTCTGACTTTTGTGAAAAGATTTGCGAGGTTTTCATGGAAGACTTTTCCGTCTATGGTTCCTCTTTTGATGATTGCTTGAGCAATCTTGATCGAGTTTTGCAGAGATGTGAAGAAACTAATCTTGTCTTGAATTGGGAAAAGTTCCACTTTATGGTTAATGAAGGTATTGTTTTGGGGCACAAAGTTTCCGAAAGAGGTATTGAAGTTGATAAAGCCAAAGTTGATGCTATTGAAAAGATGCCATGTCCCAAGGACGTCAAAGGTATAAGAAGTTTCCTTGGTCATGCTGGATTTTATAGGAGGTTCATTAAGGACTTCTCAAAAATTTCTTGGCCTCTGACTAATTTATTGCAAAAAGGTATACCATTTGTCTTTGATGATGATTGTGTAGAAGCATTTGAAATACTTAAGAAAGCATTAGTCTCTGCACCTGTTGTTCAGCCACCTGATTGGAATTTACCCTTTAAAATTATGTGTGATGCTAGTGATTATGCTGTAGGTGCTGTTCTAGGGCAAAGAGTTGATAAGAAATTAAACATTATCCATTATGCTAGTAAGACTCTAGACAATGCTCAAAGAAATTATGCTACTACTGAAAAAGAACTTTTAGCAGTTGTATTTGCTTGTGATAAGTTCAGACCTTATATTGTTGATTCTAAAGTAACTATTCACACTGATCATGTTGCTATTAAATATCTTATGGAAAAGAAAGATGCTAAACCTAGACTTATTAGATGGGTTCTCTTGCTACAAGAATTTGATTTGCATATTGTTGATAGAAAGGGAGCTGAGAACCCCGTTGCAGACAACTTATCTAGGTTAGAGAATGTTCTTGATGACCCACTATCTATTAATGATAGATTTCCTAATGAACAATTAAATGTTATAACTACTTCTCGTAGTACTCCATGGTATGCTGATTATGCTAATTATATTGTTGCTAAGTTTATACCACCTAGCTTCACATACCAACAAAATAAAAAGTTTTTCTATGATTTGAGACATTACTTTTGGGATGACCCACATCTTTATAAAGAAGGGGTAGATGGTGTTATTAGACGTTGTGTACCTGAGCATGAACAGGAACAAATCCTACGCAAGTGCCACTCCGAAGCTTATGGAGGACACCACGCTGGAGACAGAACTGCACATAAGGTATTGCAATCCGGTTTTTATTGGCCTACTCTCTTCAAGGATGCCCTTAAGTTTGTCTTGTCTTGTGATGAATGCCAAAGAATTGGTAATATTAGTAGACGTCAAGAAATGCCTATGAATTATTCTCTTGTTATTGAACCATTTGATGTCTGGGGCTTTGATTATATGGGACCTTTTCCTGCCTCTAATGGATACACACATATTCTAGTTGTTGTTGATTAGGTTACTAAGTGGGTAGAAGCTATCCCAACTAGTAGTGTTGATCATAACACTTCTACTAAAATGCTTAAGGAAGTTATTTTTCCGAGGTTTGGAGTCCCTAGATATTTAATGACTGATGGTGGTTCACACTTTATTCATGGTGCTTTCCGTAAAATGCTTGCTAAATACGATGTTAATCATAGAATTGCATCCCCTTATCACCCGCAGTCTAGTGGTCAAGTAGAATTGAGCAATAGAGAGCTCAAATTAATTTTGCAAAAGATTGTTAATAGGTCCAGAAAGAATTGGTCTAAGAAACTTGACGATGCATTATGGGCTTATAGAACTGCATATAAAAATCCTATGGGAATGTCTCCATATAAAATGGTTTATGGAAAAGAATGTCACTTACCTCTTGAACTAGAACATAAGGCATATTGGGCTATTAAAGAGCTCAATTATGATTTCAAACTTGCCGGTGAGAAGAGGTTATTTGATATTAGCTCACTTGATGAATGGAGAACACAAGCATATGAAAATGCCAAGTTATTTAAAGAAAAGTTAAAAGATGGCATGACAAAAGGATACAAAAGCGTGAGTTTAATGTAGGTGATTATGTATTGCTATACAACTCCCGTTTAAGATTTTTCGCAGGAAAACTTCTCTCTAAATGGGAAGGCCCCTATGTTATCGAGGAGGTCTCTCGTTCCGGTGCAATAAAAATCAACAACTTTGAAGACACAAATCCGAAGGTGGTAAACGGTCAAAGAATCAAACACTATATCTGAGGTAATCCCATAAATGTTGAAACCAATATTATTGAAACCGTAACCCCGGAGGAATACATAAGAGACACTTTCCGGAACGTTTCAGACTCCGAAAAGGAATAGGTATGTGGTATGGTAAGTAAACCGACTCCAAAACAATTTTTAAGGCAATATCTCTTCGTTTTGGAATATTTAGAAAAATAGAAAATTAAGTGGCAGTCCGGGAAGGGCACGAGGGCCCCACGAGGGTGGTGGGTGCCCCCCCTGCCTGGGCGCGCCCCTCTACCTCGTGAGCACCTCGTGTTCCCCCCGGACTCCGTTTTCTTGCATGATACGTATTTTGGTCGGTAAAAATTCACTATATTTACTCCTGAAGGTTTTGACTCCCGTATCACGCAAATCTCCTCTGTTCTTGTTTCGGGCTGTTTTCTGTCAGGGTTTTCCAGGCTAGGCATCATGTCGTCTCCCTCCTCCAACAATGGTGACAACGATGCTTGGCTAATGAAGATAGATCTGAAGAGGGAAGAACCCACGAGGGTCAGCAAGGATGAAAGGATCAAGAAGGCCACAGAAGATCAAGCTCCGGCTGCAAAGGACATCCTTCAACTTGATCATAACCTTCTTACCCCAACTGAGATCGAAGCTTTCAAGATGATTGAGTTAGCTCGTATACAAAACAAGTATCTCACACAAGAAAATATTTTTTTGAAGGAGCATATTGTCGCACTCAAGGGCATTATTTGCAAGCTGGAGGACCTCTTACGCTCGATGTGCGATTATCCGTCACCTCCACCTTCTTCACCGACAAAGGAGACATAATCACTTGGGTATCGGCACTCCCCTTGGCAACTGCCAAGCTTGGGGGAGGTGCCCCGGTATCGTATCACAATCACAACTCCTATCTTTACCGATTTTCTTAGTTCGATCCTATTAGTAGTATCTTGATCTAGTAGAACAAAGTTTATGGCATGATCTAGTTTTGAGTTTTGCTTTATGATCTCTCTTTGTAATCGAGTCCGTGAGCTATATATAATAAAGATTAGTGTTGAATCAAGGGCCTGATTATTTTGCCATGATCTTGGGTGGATAAAAGAAAAGAAGAAAAAGAATAAAAAAGGGGGGAACAAAAATTTCATATTGATCTTATTGAGAGTAATGACTTCACATAAAAAGAGTATGATGATTAAAAGTTGTTGGGAGTTGGCAGACATAGCTTTGGTCATCGTTGAAATTAATAGGAAGTAATAAGTAAAGAGAGGTTTCACATATAGATATATTATCATTGACATCTTTTATGATTGGAAGCACTCATTAAAGTATGACATGCTAAAGAGTTGATGTTGGACAAGGAAGACAACGTAATGAGTTATGTCTTTCTTATATCTGAGATAAAGTATGTTGTCATGGATCCTCTAACTTGTTGAGCTTGCCTTTCCCCCTCGTGCTAACCAAATTCTCAGCACTAAGTAGAGATACTACTTGTGCTTCCAAACACCCTTAAAACCAGTTTTGCCATGAGAGTCCACCATATCTACCTATGGATTGAGTAAGATCCTTCAAGTAAGTTGTCATCGGTGCAAAGCAATAAAAATTGCTCTAAATATGTATGATTGATTGGTGTGGGAGGAATAAGCTTTATACGATCTTGTGATGTGGAAGTAATAAAAGCGACAGACTGCATAATAAAGGTTCACATCACAAGGGGCAATATAAAGTGACGTTCTTTCGCATTGAGATTTTGTGCATCCAACCATAAAAGCGCATGGCAACCTCTGCTTCCCTCTGCAAAGGGCCTATCTTTTATTACTATCTTCTACCTTATGCAAGAGTCATGGTGATCTTCACCTTTTCTTTTTCATTTTATCCCTTGGCAAGCTCAGCATGTTGGAAAGAACATGATATATATATATATATATATCTAATTGGATGTAGGGGAGCATGAACCATTATTGTTGACATTGCCCTTGAGGTAAAAGGTTGTGGGGCAAAACTATAAGCCCCTATCTTTTTCTGTGTCCGATTAAACTCCGTAACCACAAGTATCGCGTGAGTGTTAGCAATCATGAGGGACTAGATGATAGTTGAGTATGTGGACTTGCTTTTAAGCTCTAACATAGACACTTTCCGATGTTATGATAAATTGCAATTGCTTCAGTGACTGAGATTATAGTTTGTTGGAGCCCAATAAGGTTTATGATTTATACTTTTGCATTGTGAATAGATCATCGCTTGAACATAAGTAATCATATGACAAAATCTATATATGTTGCTGTTATGAGAAGAACCATGATGCCTTCATGTCCATATTTTATTTTTATCGACGCCTCTACCTCTAAACATGAGGACATATTTATTGTTATCGGTTTTTCGCTTAAGGACAAGCGAGGTCTAAGGTTGGGGGAGTTGATACGTCCATTTTGCATCATGCTTTTATATCGATATTTATTGCATTATGGGCTGTTATTTCACAATATGTCACAATACTTATGGTTATTCTCTCTTATTTTACAAGGTTTACATAAGAATGGAGAATGTCGGCAGCTGGAATTCTGGGCTGGAAAAGGAGCAAATATTAGAGACCTATTCTGTGCAACTCCAAAAGTCCTGAAACTCCACGGAATATCTTGGAATAAATAAAGAAAAATCCTCGCTAAAGATGAAGTCCAGGGGGCCCACACCCTGCTCACGAGGGTGGGGGGCGCCCCCCCCTCCTAGGGTGTGCCCCCTACCTCGTGGGCCCCCTGGTGGGTCTCCGACGTCCATCTTCTGCTATATGAAGTCTTGCGATGAGAAAAAAAATAGGAAGCAACCTTTCGGGACGAGACTCCGCTGCCACGAGGCGGAACCAAGGCGGAACCAATCTAGAGCTCCGACAGGGTTGTTCTGCCGGGGATACTTCCCTCCGGGAGGGGGAAATCATCACCATCGTCATCACCAACGCTCCTCTCATCGGGAGAGGGCAATCTCCATCAACATCTTCACCAACACCATCTCATCTCCAAACCCTAGTTCATCTCTTGTATCCAATTCTTGTCTCAAAGTCCGGGGTTGGTGCTAGTAGGTTGCTAGTAGTGTTGATTACTCCTTGTAGTTGATGCTAGTTGGTTTATTTGGTGGAAGATCATATGTTCAGATCCTATATGCATATTATTACCCCTCTGATTATGAACATGAATATGCTTTGTGAGTAGTTACTTTTGTTCCTGAGGACAAGGGAGAAGTCTTGCTATTAGTAGTCATGTGAATTTGGTATTCGTTTGATATTTTGATAAGATGTATGTTGTCTAGCCTCTAGTGGTGTTATGTGAACGTCGACTACATAACACTTCACCGTTATTTGGGCCTAGAGGAAGGCATTGGGAAGTAATAAGTAGATGATGGGTTGCTAGAGTGACAGAAGCTTAAACCCTAGTTTATGCGTTGCTTCGTAAGGGGCTGATTTGGATCCATATGTTTCATGCTATTGTTAGGTTTACCTTAATACTTTTGTTGTAGTTGCGGATGCTTGCAATAGAGGTTAATCATAAGTGGGATGCTTGTTCAAGTAAGAACAGCACCCAAGCACCGGTCCACCCACATATCAAATTATCAAAGTACCGAACGCGAATCATATGAACGTGATGAAAACTAGCTTGACGATATTCCCATGTGTCCTCGGGAGCGCTTTTCCTATTATAAGAGTTTGTTCCGGCTTGTCCTTTACTGCAAAAAGGATTGGGCCATCTTGCTGCACTTTATTTACTTTTGTTACTTGTTGCTCGTTACAATTTACCTCACCACCAAACTATCTATCACCACTTATTTCAGTACTTGCAGAGAATACCTTGCTGAAAACCGCTTATCATTTCCTTCTGCTCCTCGTTGGGTTCGACACTCTTACTTATCGAAAGGACTACGATAGATCCCCTATACTTGTGGGTCATCAGAGGCCAACGAAGTCTTGTTTAGATCTGGAGAGGGTGAGAGAGTGTGAAGAGAGCAACTACAAGCAGACCAGCACTGAGGGGAGAGAGAGAGGCCAATGAAGTCTTGTTTAGATTTGGAGAGGGTGAGAGAGTGTGATGAGAGCAACTACAAGCGCTGAGGCTCCAGCATATATATATATATATATATATATATATATATAGGGTGGGTCTATTCTCATAACACCCCTTAGAGACCTTATTCTCCTAACAAAAACCTTATTCTCCTAACACCCCTCCCCCTCCACTCCCCGCTACCTAGCGCCAGCGCCCCGACGCCGGGCGTCCTCCCCCACCCCTCCCCGCCTCCTAGCGCGGGAGCACCCCGGCGGCCGGCGGCCTCCCCCACCCCTCCCCGCCTTCTAGCGCGGGAGCGCCACGGCGGCCGGCGGCCTCCCCCACCCCTCCCCGCCTTCTTCCGCGCCCAGCACCGCGGCGGCCGGAGGCGACCCGCACCCCTCCCCGCCTTCTTCCGCGCCCAGCATCGCGGAGCGCGCGCCAAGCAGCCGGCGATGCAGTCCGTCCGCGACGATATTTCCGCGACGGCGTTTAGGAAGCGACGCCGCACCTCACCTTCGCCCCAACACCACCTGGGGGATCCGCCGCCGAAGCATCCAGCCTCAGTCATGCTTGACAAGGGAAAGCGAACTGCAAGGATGACTACTCCATCGCATTCGTCATGGATGCGAACTGCAATGGTGCACGTCCAGCCTTCTCCCGCAACAATGGCGAAGGTGGAACAAGCGCATATATATGTAAAGGAAACAACATAAAAAAACGACAAATAAAGCAGTGCGGTTACATAACAATGTGCATTTCGCATTGCGTATTACTGCAGTCCACCGCGCTTGATCAAGCAAAAAAACTTATCAAACTAGTCCCCACACACCCCCGTGGCTGTAATGCAGTTCATACAGGCTCGCATTGCATATTAATGCAGTTCGCCGCACTACAAAAATTCACCCGCGCATTGCATATTACTGCAGTTCACCGCGCATTGCATATTACTGCAGTCCACCGCTATTGAGCACGATTCACAGACGAAAAAACACAGCCTGCAATGCAGTTCTAACAACTATATAATGCAAAAAAATCTCAAAAAACATCTTTGAGAAACGACCAGAGCCAGTGGCGCCGCAAAAAACATGGACAAAAAACTTAAATTCTTCAAAATTAACAACTTAATCCGCTCCAATTCATACGGATAGATCAAAGGCAGCCCGTAAATGCCGAAAACAACAGAATATTACATACAAAACGCAACAATTTCGATCCGGACGGGGAAGAACAGAGAACAAACGTTTTTCCGCTACAACAGAGAGATAATCGACAAATTATACTGAAATTTCAATCCTATTAGCAGATTAATCTGTCGCGGAATAACACAAACATCAACGCGATAAATGGTAACACACTAGGACCACGCTATAAAATCGAATACGAACAGCCAGCAGCAGGATGCGAAACTCGTCCACCACCGGAAGAACGGACGCAGATCCGCCAAATCAAAGGATTTCCGTCGTTTTCTCGCTGAATTCAGTGCTTAACCACATATTAAATCAGCGCACACGCAAATAAACCAATAGAAATCGATCAAACTAGCCAGAAACGCTGCTCCATGAAGGTTTCCTGCTGCACCTCTATGTGGTTCGCAACAGAAGAAGGAAGCAGTGCGCATAGCTTTCCAATGCAGTTTTTCAATGCAGTTCAGAAGTGTTATGAGAATATTATTCTCATAATGTTATGAGAATAGACCGGCTATATATATATATATATATATATATATATATATATATATATATATATATATATATATATAGTGTTACTATTCATCACCCAGGGCGCAGAATAAGTTATTCTTCACCCGACGTAATCTTACGATCATATCATAATTAAATTACGTTTGGAATTCAAATAGTTACATTCCTATTGATTCACTACATAAAATTTGGCATAAAAAATTAAAAATATAGGTCATAAGACAAGAAAATTTGCAGTTTATGTGTATTTTACACTATGTTTTTACGTTCGTAATTTTACATAACATAAAATATTTTTTACGACGATTATATATTTTCTTACGGTCTCTTTTTACGTCGGAAATAAGACAAAACTTACGGAACGTAAAATTACGGTGCATTGATGGTAAAATAGAGGGGGGTGAAGAATAACTATTCCTCACCCAGGGTGACGAATAGTCAATCCCTATATATATATATATATATATATATATATATATATATATATATATATATATATATATATATATATATATATACTGGAGAGAGTGTGAAGAGTGCAAACCCTAGAAAACAAGTCATCGAACCCGAGACTTCAAGTTTGATGAGCGAATAGGATAACCAGCTACACAACCCTCCCATTATGTTCAATGAGAGGAAAATAACCTTTTATGCATTCCTGCATTCGTGTGACAAGCATGCCGTGTGTTTTTGTGTGTGTGTGTGGGAGTCATTGGGATTTAAATCATAATCGTGTCATGTGGCTTTGGTGCTAAGACTATTCACAGTGGTGCAGAAATAATGCAGCCTTAGTCACCTTACCTCTCTCCATGTAGTACGTTGGGTCCCACCAGTCAGAGGGTGAAACAAACAAATTAATAAGAAAAATTAAAAGCGCCAGCGGTGTATCTTACCTCACACATCTCGCTACTGCTCAGGAACATTATCCAATTGATGCCTCTGTTCGCTCACGTACTATTTTAAGTGAATCCTTGTTATAACATGCACACAATTTTGGGCACTTATTTTCGACCTAAGTCAGTGTGCCACCGTATCTCGTACGACTCCCTCCATCTAGGTGTAATAAGTCACGTTAGAAGGTGTAGCGGGACCAAGGTGCAAGAAGATTGGAGGAGAAGGAGAAACTTGACCGGTCATTCCTCCAATCAAAGCCCTGATTTATATCTCTAAACGCATCAATTAATCCAAACAGCTAAGAGATGACGTTTTAGCTACCATGCAGGGCCACGTATTAACTCGCATGCAAGCCGACTTTGATTTCTTGACTGATCAATGCGTAGTTGCGCTCCATGCATTGGGTTTTCGGGGGAGATAACAAGGCAGAGTAAGGAGCGTTTTGTTACATTGCTTAGGCTGGTCATAGTGGTGAGTAACTTGGACTAGTACAACATGCATATGTTACTAGTCTATGTTACTACTACGCGAAGTTTGCCGTCAGAAGCGAGCCGATCTGGCTCTCCTGAGCTAGCAAGGTTTTTCTAGCCCACCCAAGCTAGCTGGCCCACAAAAGCTAACATATTTTAACAGTTACAAACGCCTAACCTTGCCCGGCTATGCTATAAGCTATTCTTGCTAAGGATCCAAATGCTCCCTAAGTAACGACACTCGCTAGCAACGAGGCCAGAAGGGGATTGAGATGCGAAGTTAATGGACGACGCCTAAACATTTTGGGAATATCTGATTTTTGTAGGATGACTTAACACCTAGACGGAGGGAGTACTACTCCTCAGTCCAGGTTTGATGGAATATTAGTCACCTCTTCTCTTCTTGTACGTACTCCATTTGTATCTCACTTCCTGTGGCTTCGCACTCGCACGATTTTCCTATTCTATGAACCTGTGTGTGCGTGTGCGTGTGTGTGTTTAACATCATGTGTGTGTTAGAGAGAGCGACAGATCGACCTACTCCTACAGAGAGATGGTGTGTAGTGTACGATTTTAGCCGCGAGAGTCGGTGCATCCTCTCGTTTCCGGGCGTCAGGTAGGGACAGGTGGATAGCTGCCACGCCCGCTCCTGACCAGCCTGGCCCACCCAAAGCCCCTCCATCGCCCGCGCGCGCTTCCCGCGTGAAATGGTCAGCACCGCTCCAAAGAATCGGTGTCGCATTCATGCCCGGGCAGAGAGGACGTGACCTCTCACTGGCGCCTGCGTTGAAGGGAGAAGCGGATTCAAGAGTGATGGTTGCTTCGTCCATCCAACTTACTGCTAGGTCTATGTGATTTGACGGCTCATTGGTCATTATTACTGAGGTGGTAGGACTGCTGGATGTCCCACACTTTCGGCGAAAGGAGGTACTACTAGATTACAATTTTCTCCATTCTTACGGCGGAGGAGTGCAAGAGCAGTGAAAACACGCAGGCTCAGTGATTACAGGGCCCACCTCACACTATCACCATATTTTCTGGACACCGTGCAACACCTAACTCTTTACATAGTACTCCCTCCGTTCCTAAATATAAGTCTTTGTAGAGATTCCACTAGGTGGACTACATACGGAACAAAATGAACGAATCTACACTTAAAATGCATCTATATACATCCGTATGTGGTTCATGGTGAAATCTCTACAAAGACTTATATTTAGGAATGGAGGAAGTACTTGTATAGTACGTATTGTAATTTATCAGCAAGATATTACAATGCTATGAAGCTTCCAGCTTCTGTTACATGTATCTTGCGTCCAAGGTTTCCCGTTGCAACATTTCATCAAATACAAAGGAGACTAATATGCATGCTATTGCATATCAATGATTGACAGATCATAGCAAATATGTACTTCCTTCGTTCCAAAATAAGTGTCTCAACTTTATGCTACATACGGAGCAAAATGAGTGAATCTACACTCTAAAATACATCTATATACATCAATGTTTGGAGTATGTACTAGTGGTTCATATTGAAATCTACTAAAGGACATATATATTCCAAACAATATGATAATCTCTCTAACCAAGGTAGTAGGGACGAGGAGTAAACGGAGGGACTATTAAAATTTTCTCCTCATCCTGCGAGCCACCGCGCGCGTGGGCGAGGGAGCGGGCATAAGGCGTACAGTACTACTACTACTCATGCAGTCCCTAGCCATTGAAACAGAGACAATTAAAGAAAAAAACGATCCATGCAGTCCCTAGCCCTTGAACTGTAAACCCTAACCAGGCTTTAATTTGCTGGCAACGTCGGCGCTTCCTAAGAAATGAAGTTTGCAACCCTTTGACCATCGGATCATTTTGTGCAGTTTCACCAAAATCGAGATGAGCATCCCTGTGGCAAAGAAATTGAAGAAGCGAGATTAGAATAAGATTACTGGGACTAGTTGATGAGACATAAACTCATCACAAATACAGTACGTAGAAGCTAGTAGAGGTATGTGCGGGGCAAAGAAGTAGAGAAATATCCACATGGAGTGATGTGGGTAGCTGGAGCAGTGGTGCAAGCCGGCTATAAAGGGAGTTGTACCCGAGGAATGTCGGGACGTAGCTCAACCTAGAGGAGGGCGGCGGGAGGAGGAAACTACCCACTCGCGGAAGTGAGCAATGGACGAAGGCAACCTCACCGGCTTTGTGAGAGAGAATGGCGGGGACCCCTGATCGGGATGTGCCGATAGTGGGTTTTCGCCGTCGGTGAAGACGACCGCATCTACACTAAGCATCCACCCCTTCCCCCGGCGGACGGGATTCGCCGGGATGTTAGAGATGTGGCCACTGTGGTTTTGTGCGAGAGAGTGTGAAAACTGAAGAGAGCAACCCCAGCAAGCAACCGTGTAGGCTCGTCCTGCCTATGTATATACTAGAGCGGTTTCCTTTTCTCTCCATATGAACCTATTTATATTGCGTACGTGCCACTGAAAAAAAAACTTTATTTATAAATGACGCGGCACCTACTACTCGTTCTCCTATAAACCTTGCGCTTGGCATCTCCAAACTATTAACCTTGCAATTGGCTCTTCGCCTCCTCGGGAAGTCGAGCAATAATGGTACTGCAGTATATATCGTTCTGGCTATATGAGACCGAATGAACTGCTGCACGTCCACCACGTGGCGAGGGTCGAGGGGCGAGGGAGAGTGTGTACTATTACGTCCGTTTCAATATGGACTACATACGGAGCAAACTGAGTGAATCTACACTCTAAAATACATCTATATACATCAGTGTTTGGAGTATGTACTAGTAGTTCATATTGAAATCTACTAAAGGACATATATTCCAAACAATATGATAATCTCTCTAACCAAGGTAGGGACGAGGAGTAAACGGAGGGAGTACTAGTAAAATTTTCTCCTCATCCTGCGAGCCACCGAGCGCGTGGGCGAGGGAGTGGGCGTAAGGCATAGTAAGCAAGCTTCACCTCATCCTGCGAGCCACCGTGCCCATGGGCGGGGGAGACGGCATATAAGCAAGCTTCTCCTCGTTCTGCGAGTTGACGAGACACATCAAAAGTACTCCAGTGTATAGAGCCTTGCCTCTAAGGTAAGCCCCACATGGTTTGCCTCTTTTAACATAACACGTCAAGTCGCATTTTGTTTGTTCACCCATGGTAGACGATCCTCCCTCCATCTAGTGGACAACCAGTACACGTGTCAAATTACCATGTGGGCTGCATTTTCATACAGAAATGAGCTCCATCGTGTATCCGCGCGGGTGTGGTTGGGAAAGAGACGGGAGTACGTGCGCCGTGCGTGCACCTCTTCTCTTCGTGCACATCCCCCACCTACGTGTGTGTGTGTGAGAGATACAAACCTTGACAAATGGCTTGTGAGTTTGTGAGTGTTTTTTGTTTTGGGGGGAGGTTGATTTCGTGAATCTATTTGTGGGAATATGTGTTGATGACATCTCAAACAAAATTTTGCATGCGATGTGTGTGAAATGGAGGCCTATCCATATCATATATAGAGGGTCGAGCGATCCACGAGAAGAGAGGGAGGGGTCATAGATATCGATGGAGTCGAAGAGAGGATCAAGTGGGTGGGTGCGAGATCGATGAAGAGAGCCATCGAAATTGTGTGTGTGTGTGTGTGTGCAAGTCAAAGATATAGGGCAACTGGCCTAGCTACCGGAACGTCAGAGGGCACATGTCAAGTTTGTGTGTGGCAGGGAGACATGACTAGAGCGCTCGATGTATCGGTGTGTGTGTGTGAGAGAGGGGGTAGGGGGGTAGGCAGAGGCCTACCTATAGAGGTAGAACGACTCGTATATGTGTTGAGAAGGAGAGACCCAGCTATGTCTTGAGGGAGATCGGTCGACATCCATACATAACTGAAGGACGGGAAATAGGATGGGACAGAGAGAGAAAGAGGAGAGAGAGGGAGGGAGAGGGTTAGAGTGCTAGATGGGTGATGGAGTTGCTTCTCAAAGATGGTGGGAGAGGCCTATTAGACAAACTGAGGGTGGAACTGCAATATTATCAATAAGAGTGGGGATGTGTTTCTGTGTGTGCCTGTGCGTGATAGATCTGTCGGGACACATCCATGGATGATGAAGGGGAACCATGTGTTTGGTAAGCAAACCTAACTAGATCGGTAGATCAATTGTTGTTTGTCGGAGGAAGGGAGAGACATAACTAATGAGGTAGATTGATCGGCGCGTGGGAAAAAAGGAGTTATAAGGACCTAGCTAGCTATATGTATAGCGGGAGATCGGTCGGTGTATGTCCATTTGTTAGAGGCAAATAAGGCCCAGCGAGACGGACAGACAGAGAGAATGGAGCTAGGAGGTGGTGCGAGAGGCCCAGCTACTAGTTAGATAGGGGGAGGAGTGTGCGGTTGTGAGACCGATGAAAAGAGGGGCTAGAGTTTACACTGTGTGGGACCGTATGAGAGACACGAGGCAAGGACACATAAAGGAGGAGATTGAAGGTGCGTGTGTATGTTGTAGGCAGACATCGCTGGAGAGGTTTATCGACCGGTGTATGTCGGAAAGGAGTTGTGGAGACTGTGGGAGAACGACCTAAAAATATGAATGTGCGCGATGGATAGAATGTTGAGGGAGGGGGAGGGCGAGGAGGGCGTGTGCATGCATGAGAGAAAGTTAGTGGTAGCTACAAAGGTTAGAGGATTGTGTGGGTGTAAGAGACTAACAAAGATCATAATTTGATATGAAAGTGGATTCATATATTTGAACAGGAGATCATAGTGTTTTAAACATATGCATGTATCGGTGTACTGAAGTAGGGGTACCCTAGTATCCCGAACTTGTGCACGGGCAGTCGCAGCACCCCGCGGCAAGGCCCGCCAGGTGATCGCCAAGGCTCTCTACGGCCCCTTTGGAGCCATTCGAGAACAAAGTATTTAAGCCAAGGAGACAAGTCCCCGGCAAGAGGAGCTTGCCGGGAAAGGCCGCTCGAGGCACAAGACCCCGGCAAGAGGAGCTTGCCGGGAAGGCCAACCAGAGCACCTCAAAGAACCTGCCGCGACGCGCCACGCGTCCCGGCAGGACACGACGAGCGACAAGCTCCCGGACGCGGCAAGACAACGGCCGCGGCAAGGCACTTGCCGCGGCGGGCAACCACTCAGTACCCATGCTCCAGCTCACCCACCCACGTGTCACTCCGGGACCCTTCCTGGCGTACGTGGCGGGAGGCTGTGCAGCCAGGGGTACACTGTGGCATGCAGCGCTGACAAGATCACCATCGTGGCAAGCGGTGGCGCCCCTGACGGTCCCTTTTCTGCATCGTCTGGGCGACGTAGATAGGCATTTAATGCCTTTGTCCCCTGCCGTAAAGGTTAGGTATGATACACTGTGTAGGTAGCTGTACCTACCACAGCATATTTCCATTTTTGCCCTTACCTATGTTGCTACCTGTTGGAGACCCCTTGAACATATAAAAGGAGGCCCATGCACAACGTAGGGGGGATCGGACCCCGGAGAGCGATCTCTGAGAGGAAAACAGAAGAACGCTCGGTCTCGTTAGCTGCTTGAGTGTACTGTAGCACTCAGCGCTCCCGAGCAAGAACTCAATACAATCCACAAAGCAGCAGTAGGAGTATTATCTCTCCGGAGAGCTCCGAAGCTGGGTAAAAAAACCCGCGTGCCTCGCCTCGATCCGCTCTTCGCGCGACCTCCGCCCCCCGCCGAACCGAGAAGGGGCTCCGTCCCCATAGGTGCTCGGGGAGCCAGAGAACCCCGGCATCTTTGGTGTACTAAAGTAGGGGTACCCTAGTATCCCGAACTTGTGCACGAGCAGTCGCAGCACCCCGCGGCAAGGCCCGCCAGGTGATCGCCAAGGCTCTCTACGGCCCCTTTGGAGCCATTCGAGAACAAAGTATTTAAGCCAAGGAGACAAGTCCCGGCAAGAGGAGCTTGCTGGGAAAGGCCGCTCGAGGCACAAGACCCCGGCAAGAGGAGCTTGCCGGGAAGGCCAACCAGAGCATCTCAAAGAACCTACCGCGACGCGCCACGCGTCCCGGCAGGACTCGGCGAGCGACAAGCTCCCGAACGCGGCAAGACAACGGCCGCGGCAAGGCACTTGCCGCGGCGGGCAACCACTCAGTACCCGCGCTCCAGCTCACCCACCCACGTGTCGCTCCGGGACCCTTCCTGGCGTACGTGGCGGGAGGCTGTGCAGCCAGGGGTACACTGTGGCATGCAGCACTGACAAGATCGCCATCGTGGCAAGCGGTGGCGCCCCTGACGGTCCCTCTTCTGCACCGTCTGGGCGACGTAGATAGGCATTTAATGCCTTTGTCCCCTGCCGTCAGGGTTAGGTATGATACACTGTGTAGGTAGCTGTACCTACCACAGCATATTTCCATTTTTGCCCTTACCTACGTTGCTACCTGTTGGAGACCCCTTGAACATATAAAAGGAGGCCCATGCACAACATAGGGGGGATCGGACCCCGGAGAGCGATCTCTGAGAGGAAAACAGAAGAACGCTCGGTCTCGTTAGCTGCTTGAGTGTACTGTAGCACTCAGCGCTCCCGAGCAAGAACTCAATACAATCCACAAAGTAGCAGTAGGAGTATTATCTCTCCTGAGAGCTCCGAAGCTGGGTAACCCCCCCCCCCCCCCGTGCCTCGCCTCGATCCGCTCTTCGCGCGACCTCCGCCCCCCGCTGAACCGAGAAGGGGCTCCGTCCCCATAGGTGCTCGGGGAGCCAGAGAACCCCGGCATCTTTGGCGCGCCAGGTAATGAGATACAAGACAAGACGGCAACTATCGGAGACATGCAAGTACAACAAGAATCTTACTCATCTTCTTCCTCGTCGGAGCTGAGCGCGGAGAAGTCAAAGCCTGGCCCACCTCCGGCGCGAGGAGGCGGAGGGGTAGGATCCCTTGGCCGCTTGGCGGGAGCTGGAGCGGCAGGCCGAGAGGACCCCGCCCCAGTTGCCGCTGCAGCGGGAGGTGTTTCCATGGCAACAGAACTTGCCGCGGTGGAGCGTGTCGTGCGGCGCGGCGAGGGTTGGCTCGCCCACCGCTCCGCTACGTCCCCGGCCTTGCGAAGACGCCTTCTTGATGGAGCCGGGGGGCTCTGATTGTGGAGCCGGGGGCTCTGCTCGTGGAGTCAGGGGCTCTGCTTGCGGCAAGCTATCCGAAGACGAAGAGGAAGAGGAGCCGATCTCCAGCGAGCCGCTCGTGTCCTCGGCGGGCCTGCTCGGCCCAATGTCGTGCTCGGCGGACCTCTTCTCGCCGGCAAGCTCCTCTCGGTCGGCAAGGCTTGCCGCCTCTGCTGCCTCCGCCTCTTCCACGGTGAACCCGAACTCGCCCGCAGCGGCAGCTGCCGCCGCCTCTTCCATCCTGGTGGCGATGCGCTTGAGCTCATCGTCGGTGGTGTCCCGGGTGAGGCCTTTCTTCTCGTCGGCGTCGACCGGCACTTCTATCAAGTTGTCGAAGAACGCCCGCACGACATCATCCGCAGGCTCTATCCAGGCTGGATCAATTCCGTGTGAGTCGCACAGCGGCATTATCGCACGGATGCGGTCGAGCGCGGAGTTGTTGCACAGCGGGACGACGCCCCTCGGCAACCAGAACACTTCGGGATGCTGTGGGTCGTGCTTGAACAGCTCCTGGAGCATCGCGTTGAGCTCCAGGACAGTGAAGTTGAAGTTGAGGCCCGGCCGCAACCTCATGATATCCGCCGCATTCTGAAACTCCCAGGCGGGTCTCCCCCTCTCCTGCAGGGGGGCGATGCGGCGGCGGAGGAAATCTGCGCCAACCGCTCCTACGGTAAGCCCAGCAAGCCTGAGGCGTAGGATCCGGGTGATGGCGATCCTTAGTCTGCCATCTTCCGGGGCCAGGCTACTCCAATCACTGCTGCGCACCACTGGGGTTTCGCGCAGAGCAGTAAACGGCTGCGGGTTCTCCTCAACGATCAGACACCAGTCCGCCCTCCACTCCTCCCACTTGCTGCGGAGCTCTCCCTCCAGATAAGCATCCTTCTTGCCAGCTTTCGAGATCCAGGCGATTCCGCCGGATAAAGGTTCTCCTTTCTCAACCCGAGGCGAAAAGAAATGGCGGAAAAGAGCTACGTTTGGATGGATCCCGACAAAGTTTTCGCAGAGATGTGCGAAAACTACCATGGTCAGGACAGCATTGGGGGTGAAATCAAGAAGGTGGAGCCCGTAGGTGTTCATGACATCGCAAAAGAATTCTGAAAAGGAAGAACAGGGCAAAGAAGGGGTACCCAGTGGGATACTTATCCCAAGCCGTGGCTGGGAGTACCTTCGTGCGCGGATGCGCTCGCATCCCCGTCGACCAGAAGAGGTAGAAGTCCTCCTTCAGCTCTGCCACCTCGAGCCTCGGAGGGAAGAGTGCCCGCTCCTTCCGCAGCGCCGCGAGCCGCTGCGCCTCGGCCGACTTCGCCTTCTCGGCTTTCGGAGCCATGGCGGGGAGGGGAGTGAGGATGGCGACGTTGGCGGTGCTGGTGGCGCTGGGGGCAGGGCGCTGCTCTCCTTCGGCTTTGGGAAGAAGGGGAGTGGCGGAGATTCTCGAGGAGGGAATAGCAACGGGCAGATGGGCGAACTGCTCCTGCTCCCCCCTGCTTATAAGGAGGGAGGGGGCGGACGTTTCGCCTTTCTGAATAAATAAACCACCCACGACCTCTCCCCCGACGCCGCAATCGACGCGTGCCATTCGGGGAGGCCGTGGTGGGTGCGGAGCAAGGTACGACGTGACCCAGGCCGTGCGTGCCCATGCCCTGTTTTGGGCCTGGCCCAACAGCGCTCGGCACCGTGTGTGGCCCAGGCCCGGGGGCTCCTGTCGGTGTACTAAAGTAGGGGTACCCTAGTATCCCAAACTTGTGCACGGGCAGTCGCAGCACCCCGCGGCAAGGCCCGCCAGGTGATCGCCAAGGCTCTCTACGGCCCCTTTGGAGCCATTCGAGAACAAAGTATTTAAGCCAAGGAGACAAGTCCCCGGCAAGAGGAGCTTGCCGGGAAAGGCCGCTCGAGGCACAAGACCCCGGCAAGAGGAGCTTGCCGGGAAGGCCAACCAGAGCACCTCAAAGAACCTGCCGCGACGCGCCACGCGTCCCGGCAGGACTCGGCGAGCGACAAGCTCCCGGACGCGGCAAGACAACGGCCGCGACAAGGCACTTGCCGCGGCGGGAAACCACTCAGTACCCGCGCTCCAGCTCACCCACCCACGTGTCGCTCCGGGACCCTTCCTGGCGTACGTGGCGGGAGGCTGTGCAGCCAGGGGTACACTATGGCATGCAGCGCTGACAAGATCGCCATCATGGCAAGCGGTGGCGCCCCTGACGGTCCCTTTTCTGCACCGTTTGGGCGACGTAGATAGGCATTTAATGCCTTTGTCCCCTGCCGTCAGGGTTAGGTATGATACACTGTGTAGGTAGCTGTACCTACCACAGCATATTTCCATTTTTGCCCTTACCTACGTTGCTACCTGTTGGAGACCCCTTGAACATATAAAAGGAGGCCCATGCACAACGTAGGGGGGGATCGGACCCCGAAGAGCGATCTCTGAGAGGAAAACAGAAGAACGCTCGGTCTCGTTAGCTGCTTGAGTGTACTGTAGCACTCAGCGCTCCCGAACAAGAACTCAATACAATCCACAAAGCAGCAGTAGGAGTATTATCTCTCCGGAGAGCTCCGAAGCTGGGTAAAAAAAACCCGCGTGCCTCGCCTCGATCCGCTCTTCGCGCGACCTCTGCCCCCTGCCGAACCGAGAAGGGGCTACGTCCCCATAGGTGCTCGGGGAGCCAGAGAATCCCGGCAGCATGCATGAATATAGCGGTGATACGCGTGTTGTGGTTTTGCACATGTTATACCATAATGTGATAATGCATGGCGTTTGCAACTCACAGCTAAATGTCGAACAATCTAAACCATACTATACATCGAACAATCTCACATTTTATTTGAATTTGTGATAATGTGTGGCGTTTGCAGCTTACAACTAAATATCAAACAATCTAAACAATACTATATATCGAACATTCTCACATTTTATTTCAATTTGTGGTAATGTGTGGTGTTTGCAACTCACATCTAAATACTTGTAGGCGTAGGGGGCGGGGCACCATACATAATGTGATAAACACATTATACATACGAGACATGCTTTAGTTTGTGAAGATCTAGCTAGAGCTTGAAATGTACTATGATTTGAAATCAACATAAAGTGGATTCAAAAAATCGAGTTCGAGTTCATATAGTACACAGAGTTCATATGTAACTCGAGACTAATCATGTGGTGTGATGTGAAGATAATACACAAACGATGGTTTAACTTGACAATAATGACGATTGTAGATCTTATTAAAACAGAGAAACGAATTCAAATGCTTTGACTTCACAACAATCATTATTGTAGATCTTATTCAAATAGAGAAACGAATTCAAATTTAGTTCATATTGAAGCGGTAGTATATACGTTTGGAATGCACTAAAACGTTCAATTGAGTACTAGGTTGCATGCATTATACACGTAGCAAAATATTTTAATTGAACATAACATTAATTCAAAGTTTTGAATGACATGTGTAGTGCGAATTGATTTGGTACAGTACACGTTAGGCTTGTCCGGAAATTTCAACCCGCGCCTTGTTAGCCCGAAATATTTAAGATATATCTTTGTCTCGTTGTGCTCCGACAACTCCCTCCATATCAACACGCGCCTTGCTATTCCAAAATTACAACGCGCGTGAAAACTCCCACCTCCTGTGAAATCCCGACACGCGAAATGCCCATGATACCCCTGAACCGAAAGAACCGCCTCAAATTGGTGGGGGTACTTTCATAACTTACCCCACATTTCGGACAAGCGCGTCCCTAAGCCATGGTTCCCCACTCCCATCCCATCCGCCCACCCATTCGTACACCGAGGCCGAGAAAACTCGCGAAGCCCCACAACCTCCTTCGTCCGTCACCCAGCCGGAGCCTCTTCCCCGACGACATCGTCCACAGCAACACCTCAACGTCCCTCATCCACCGTACCGGATGAGGATCCGTCGTCGATCTGGATGTCCCGCCGGTTCAGCCACCCTGTCCTCCACCTCCAAGGAGCTACCCCGATGTTCCCCTCATCTTTCGTGCCACCTCCATTCCCACACCGCCGTCTTCACCTGCACCACCGGAAGAGCATCATCATCCACGTTTCCTCAGATGAAGCTGTGGCCTAATCGGCGCCACCAAAGAGGTTGTACACTAATCGCCACATTTTCTTCTTGATTCGATCTCACGGTGCTACCGGCGCTCGGTCCCGAGCCGACACGGCGCGGCTCCATCCACGGCGGCGTCGTCGGCCACTTCCTCCATGGCATCGCTCCCTCGGTGGCGACGTCCACATCAGTAGGAGTTGCTGCTGCTTTAGCTCTCGCTTGCGCTGCTGCTCTGCTCTTGCTCTTTGTCCCCTGCCTGGTCTGCTCTTGCTCGCGCTGCTGCTCTCGCTCTTGCTCTTGCTTGCGATGTTGCTCCGATTTAGGTACACTTCAGTCGACTGAATCGACTTTTGGGTCAGTCGATTTTCAGGGGGTGGGGGGATCGCTGGAGTTAAGGAAGAACCAGCCGCAGCGGGGAGGGGGCTCGCCGAAGAGGTACCCCACTATCTATCTTAGGGTTCAGGGTGGGGGCGGTGGTCACCGGTGGTGGTGGGGCGGTGGCGTGGGGATCGCCGGAGAAAAAGCTCGGCACGAGGGGGGGCCTACAGGGATGGCCAGGGTGGCGGCGGACCAGCGGTGGGGAGTGTTTTTGGGGCAGCGCACCGCCGGCGGAGGGTGGCGGCTGTTTGGCCGGTGATGACTGGCGGCTCAGGGGGGTGGAGGTTGAAGATGAACTGCAGGCCCTTGATTTTGTATCCAACGGCTGCAAAATATACTGACCAGAGATGAAAAAGTCGGTCGAATGATGTGTAGCCTCACCTCTAGTGCGTTCAGTTTTGACAGTAAAATTCAGTTTCGACAGCAAAATTCAGTTTCGACAGTTAAATTCAGTTTCGACAGTTAAGTTCAGAGATGAGCGGCTGATGTATACATCTAGCACTTTGTGGTTATGTATTTTACGTTATCTATTGGAGATTCTATTAGAATTCCACTCAGGTTAACGTTGTCTCTCTTGTCTTGCTTCAGCATCGGCGTCGTACAACTCACCGAAGCTGCTCCAACGACGAAACCCTCCATCACAGCGGAGCAGTACCTCGGGCTCCATCTCCAGACGCCTAAGTTCTTCTTCCCCTCCTCCGACAGCCAAGTCAGCCGGAGCATCCTCACCCGCCAACCCAATCACGCTGAGATCTCCATGGCTTCGCCAAAGAGGTTGTACACTTGTTGCATATCTTTTTTACTCTACATGTTACATATATTGTCCACTGAGCACACGGAGTAACGGGAAATACGATTATTTTATCCTACTATATGACAAGCAGTGAGGTACCAGGCAACTTAGCTATCCGTGATGGACTCTCTTGAACGCCATCATTATTTATCTCTACGTATTTGAGCTGTGCATTTATCGATGGCCCTGGGTGTTGAGCTAGTAGGGCAGTGGTCTTGGTCCAAAGTAATAGAAGTAGCACAAAAACATTTTTTAGTGTAGGCTTTTCCTTGCTCAAGCCTGCCTACTGGAATCGGCAGTGCTTGAAAGGAAAAGTGAATGAAAAACATAGGAATTGGAAAGTTTCGTATGGTACTACTTTTCATGAATTTGGTGCAAAGGAATGAATCAAAGGAAACTGTAGGATTTGTTCCTTTAGTGTCTACTTGAAAGAAAAACCGTAGGAACTTTAATTTCCACTTGTCCTCCTTTTCAATTCCTATTCATGAAGCACAAGACTAAGAGATAGTAGCATAATAGCATTATAACCGTACATTTTCTTGTGGTTTGACGTAATCTCACCATGCTTCTTTGCATCCTGTGATCTTCCAATTCTTGTGAACCAAACACCCAGATTGGCAGAAATCCTCTGTTTTTAAATTCTCTGTTTTGCATGTGCATTCCTATCCTATTCCCGTCTATTTCCTATCCCTGCATTGTTAGAATCCTCAAATTCAAACAAGCCCTTACACAATTACTTCTATTACAGATATGTGTCAAGAAAACCTTGTGTGGTTTGTCCTGCTCCTGCGGTGCTGTGTTCCACCCCAGCTCAGCTGCTCCAACGACGAAAGGGTTCACCACAGCAGGGATCCGCTCTCCAGACTGTCTTTCGCCGCCTCAGATCTTCTATGACGCCCTCGATTCAATCGTACACTAATCATACACGCACATGTGTACGATCAAGATCAAGGACTCACGGGAAGATATCACAACACAACTCTAGACACAAATTAAAATAATACAAGCTTTATATTACAAGCGAGGGGCCTCGAGGGCTCGAATACATAAGCTCGAAAACACAAGAGTCAGCGGAAGCAACAATATCTGAGTACAGACATGAGTTAGACAAGTTTTCCTTAAAAAGGCTAGCACAAAAGCGACAACGATCGAAAAGGCAAGGCCTCCTGCCTGGGAGCCTCCTAACTCCTCCTGGTCGTCGGCGGTCTTCACGTAGTAGTAGGCATCAACGGTGGCATCTGGCTCCTGGGCTCCGACATCTGGTTGCATCAACCGGAAAGAAGAAGAAAGGGGGAAAGGGGGAGCAAAGCAACCGTGAGTACTCATCCAAAGTACTCGCAAGCAAGGATCTACACTACATATGCAACATTATCAAAGGAAGGCTGTATATGTGGACTGGGCTGCAGAAATGCCAGAATAGAGAGAAGGCCTAGTCCTATCGAAGACTAGCATCTTCTGGAAACCACCATCTTGCAGCAACCTGAGGGAGTAGAGTAGTAGAAGTGTTATCAACCTCGGCCGGAGATCCTTCCTCGACTCCCTGCGAGAAAGGCATCCCAGAGCCATACTATCCAATTATCATCACAATCCAATGCTCATCACCATCCAGTTCTCATCACAAGTATCCAGTTCTAGTTGTATCGATCGGGATACAACTCCAAGTGTCCGTTACCGTAGGACAGGCTATCGATAGATGTTTTCTTCCCTGCAGGGGTGCACCAACTTACCCACCACGCTCGATTAACTCCGGCCAGACACACTTTCCTGGGTCATGCCCGGCCTCGGCCAAACAATACGCCGCAACCCGACCTAGACTTAATAGAGAGGCCAGCATGCCGGACTAAACCTATGCCCCCAGGGGTCATGGGCCATCTCCCCGGGAACTCCTGCACGTTGCGTGGGCGACCGGTGAGCAGACCTGGCTACCTCCCTAAAAAGGAAGGAGCTTACCAGTCCAACCCGGCGCGCGCCGCTCAGTCGCTGACGTCTATTAAGCTTCGGCTGATGCATACGACGCAGAACGCCCATACTATGCCCACGTGATGGTTAGTGCTATCAGGTCAGAGGCCCCTCGGATCAAATATCCAAATCGTAGTGGATTAGGAATGCGCGGTAACAAGCAGAGACTCACGAAAGATGTGACCCCGTTGCCCCGTCTCGAGGACTTGCGGCAAGGGCTAGGAATGCCCGGCCACGCCTCGTAATTATCTCACGGGCACCCTCCAGGTCCGCCCGACTCCACATCACTCGCAATTAAGCTCGCGCGGGTACCCCTCAGGGTTGACCCATCTTTCCAAGTAACAGGGTTAAAGTCCAAGTATCCGTGTGTCCAAACATCAAGGGAAAACCCGAGGAATCACCCCCGATGAATTCCACTAGATGTAATCATCAAGGTGAACGTAAGAGGAATCACCCCCGAGGTTCACACTTGAGGGATTGCACGACAGAGTCGTATCGGAAGTGGTTAAGGAGGAAATCACCCTCGATGACCACGATCGAATGACTACACTACAGGGTTAACATCAGAAGTGCTGAAGAGGTTCACCCTCGGTACTCGATAGTAACCCAGTAGTGTCGAGCAACTAAGGGGAAAGTGATGTGCGGTGTCGGGGCCTGGTCTTCGATCCCGTTGATCGGGTCTTCGATGATGAAGCAGGGGCAACAAGGACAAGGTGGGGGTCACTGATGGGTCTCTAACCAACCTATACTAAGCAGTTTAGGATAAGCAGGTAGGTAACAATAGCAGGCTACAATAAACAGGCTATCCAGCAGAATAGGAGCAAACAATAACAGTAGCAAAATCTAATGCAAGCATGAGAGAATAGAATGGGCGATATCGGGATGATCAAAGGGGGGGCTTGCCTGGTTGCTCTGGCAAGAAGGGGTCGTCGTCGACGTAGTCGATCACAGTGGCATCAGCGGCAGTCTCGGGGTCTACCGGAGAGAAGAGGGGGAAGAAGCAGTAAATACATAGCAAGCAAGTGCATAACAGGACAACAGGCAAGGCTAGACGTGTTCTAACGCGGTGCTACGCGGTACCGTGGAAGGGGGGAAACATCCGGGAAAGTTTTCCCGATGTTTGCATTTTTCAGACAGATGAAATGGAGGGGGAAAGCTGCAGGTTTGCTATGCTAAGGACGTGTGGCAGACGAATGGACAGCGTATTCGGATCCGTCTCGTCATTCTGAGCAACTTTGATGTAGAAAGTTTTTCGATCCGAGCTACAGTTTAATTCCTATGATTTTCCGAAGTTTAAAAACAATTTCTGGATTTATTAGTAATTCGTAAATATATTAAGTGTAAAAGCTATGGGTACACAGAGGGTGTACCCAGAGATGTGAAAGTGTGGCTGACAGTGGGGCCACACTACTGAGTCAGCAGTTGACCCAGTCAACGTCCAGCCAGCAGTCAACTAGTTTGACTGTTGACTGGGTCAAACTAGTAGGTGGGGCACGCATGTCATAGAGTCATTCCTTTAACATATTGTTTTTAAAACACTTTATTTAGTAGTGGGGCATGTGTGCCAGTGCCTCAAGGGATTATTTAACTTTAGAAAAACAATTGACCGGTTAATTAATCTAGCAGGGCCCATATGTCATTGAGCGGTTAGAGGGGGGTCAGCACTAAACTTGTTTAGCCCCATCTGAACCGAACCGGCTGGGGCCTCACCGGACAGAAGCCCACGGCGGCCACGGGTGGCTGGTTGCGCACGGGAGCAGGATGCTCCGGCGGCTATGGCCAAGAGCAGGTGGGGCAAGGGTCAGACGGCAACGGGCGGAGCCAGCGGAGGGCGACGCGCGCGTGGCAGACGAGCGGGGCGGACGGAGCATGCGGGAGCGCGCCCATGGGCGCGGGCGGATGCGGTGAGCGCGAGCTCCATTGAGCTCGGCCACGGCGACGTACGGCGTCAACGACGATGGATCCACGCGAAGGAGGAGGGGGATCGACGGAGGGGATCACAGGGGAGGTCGCGTGCGAGCTCGAGGGGGTCGAGGAGGCGTCGGAGCAGCGAGTCGACGCGGTGGTCATGGCGTCTGTGACGGCCGCCGGCGTAAGGGTGCGGGGTAGCGGGTCGGGGAGGCCTGTCGGGGAAGAGGTTGAGGAAGTCGACCGTTAGGGAGGTGGAGGACGAGGCGGCGACGGCCGGCGACGCAGCGGCGAGGTGGCGACAGACGACGGGGCGCGGGCGTCGGCGAGCTGCGACGCGGCGACGGGAGCGCCCGATCCCGATCTGGATCATGAGGGGCGAGGGAGAGAGAGATCGAGGGGAAGTGGGGGTTTTCACGAGCGAGGGAATCGGGCAGGGAGCGCCCAGGGGGTCGTTTCAACGAGCGAGAGAGGTGGGGGAAACCGAGCGTGGGGCTCTCCCCTGGCGGCGCTGTGAGGGAGAGGGTGGGGATCGGGGGAGTGGGGTGGTTATGTTGGCTAGGGTTTCGGGGAGGGAATTAGGTGTAGGCAGGGGGTGGGCCGGCCTAGTCGGCCTGGTGGCCAGCTGGGCCGATTGGCCCAGTGGGAGGGCTTTTCTTTTCCCTTTTTTTTGAAACTTCTTTGTTTTCTTGTAATTTCAAAAGGCAAAACAGTTTTATAAAATACAAAGCTTGAACCTAAATTATTATTATGATTTAGACTACTGCCACAATTAGTTTGGTAGTTAAATAAATTAGCTTAGCATTTTTATAAAACAAAAAGGCATTTAAACAACGTTTTAACCATTGTTTTAATTAGTTTAGGGCATTTAAACACTTCGCAAAAAATGTTGGTTCACCACCAATATTGTCAAAAGGATATTTGCCACATGATGAACATTTTAGTTTTCATGTTTGAGCAATTTACAATTTTGACTTTAAGTTGAAATTGAGATTTTTACTGGAATAGAATCAAAGTGAGATTAGCAACAGTAACAATGATGACAAGGCATCATTAGAAGGGGATTACTGTCGCATGATTCTCAGGGTGTTACAAATCTCCTCCACTACAAGAAATCTCGTCCCGAGATTTAAGAGGTGGAGTAAGGGAGAAAGACTCGGGAAGGATGGAGCTCAACACAAGATAGCTACACGGGGGCTATCTCGGTGAACGTGGCATAGAGGTATCTCTCGAGTTGAAACTCAAGAAAATCATCGAGAGTAAGGTAAGAAGGTGCAATAAGAAGCTTCAACCGGGTAGACAGCCGTTCGATGTCTGAAACAGAGTGTGAAAGGGCTCAGAGCATTACGAATAAGTATTGCATCTGATACCAAAACAGATCACAAGGAAGGTGGCTTGTGAATACATACGAAGCCAAGTGCAAAGAAGATTTCAGAACCAAGGTTGTACAGGAGAGTCAGATTTCGATCATGTGGAACTGTGGGTTATGGGCCCACCATGTGGGTTAACAGCAAGAAGGTGCTAATCATTTTGAACGGTCATGATAGCAAGGCAGGTCAGAGGATAGCCTGTCAGTTATGTTGGCAACAAAGTTTGGTACCAAGGGCGTGGGACGAAGAGAACCATTTTCCTGCTCGTTGAACGAGGCGGGCCAATAGGCAAAGTTCTCATCCATCAGTGGTTACCGGAATGTCAACAGCAATAATAACAAGGTCTTACTGACAAATTGTACACCGAGGTGTTCTCATAAGCAGGGAACTATTACTGCTTAGATCATATAGATCACAAGGAAGGTTAAACAAAACAATGGAAAGGAAAATGTGGTTATTAGTTTAACCAGACCAATGGAAAGGAAAAAGGTGCTTATACAAAAGTATTAGAGTATATGCTTCCAAGAACAAACAGAGCATGATATACATGACAGGACATCAAGTACTTATCCATTTAGCTAATGGGGAAAGGAGAATCATGATGTTTACCCATACAGCGGTGTTTGTATAATTGATCAAGAAACATTTAGCATTGCACCTCCAATGTTCTTAATGATGTTTGGAGTAACACAGTCATACTTTTGGATAGCATTGACATGGTCATCAGGTAAAGGCCGGACCTTGGGAACACAAATGATCCATCGGGAATTTCTTGAACACCTCATGCAATTTTATCAGGGAAGATGAGGAGGTGGTTGATGGTTTCAACAAAAATCCATTGACGTGTCAAAAAGGATGTATTTCCAAAATTTAAATGAACAAATTCGTGTTGGGGGAGGCAAGAATGTTGTCGATGATAACACAAATCATCGAGGGGAAAGGATGGTATTTCTCATCATGAATTTAATTGGTATCCTGAAACCAGCTAGTATATTGATGGGGATCATGACAGATTTTGTCGAGGTACTATGGAGAGGCCATCGAACAGCGACGACATCAAGCAAAAGGAATGATGAAGCGAAAGGTTATTGGAACCACGGATGCAACACAAGCTCGAGATCAAGCTTGTTGTTTGAGGTGAAATGATAAGATGAGGAAGATTGACGTAAGTTTAGCTCGTCGTCAGGAGTTGTGCTCCGGGAAGAAGGAGCAGATAGCACAGTTAAAATTTTGCATGAAGATGATATAGCCGATCAGGCTAAGGAATGACTGGAAGAATTATTAAACTCGTAAGCACTAAAATTACTTAGAGTTATTGAATTGGAGTGCAGAATCGATTCACTTATTGGTGTTCTCGGTTCACAAACAACCTAGAACCCATGAAGTGACAAAGACAGGGTAAGGTAGTACTCCATCAATAGTTCATAAGATGTATTCAATGGCATGATCCTCGAGTTACTAGGGGTAATACTTGAAGGTAGATCATAATAGAGGTTGGGCAGATGAAATGATTTGCAAGACAAGTATTTTAACTTGTCCAGGAAATGGAATCAAGGAGAAAATATGGTCGAAACCACGATTGCAAAGGATCAATTTACAGATGGAAGATGAGCTTATACCAATGGAACATTTGATTATAAGAGAAGCTTCCATGATAAGGTGTACATCGTGTCTATGGGCATGAACACAAAGTTCAAGGTCGACTCCCACTTCAATGCATAACATCTCATTTACTTCTCGCCTTTGACAAAGTTGTAGTGTAGAAATTTTTATCCGGCGTAACACCAGTAGAGTATGACCCATAGAAATTTCCGGGTTCACACAAATTAGGGAAAGCATTAGCTCAACCCGTCGGGGGCATCTTAGGAACATTTGCAAAACTTTTAGAGGTAATTAACTCAAGCTCGGAAGCAGAGCATGGTTGAAAAAGCATAGAATACAATTTACCAAAGGCAGTATGTATCAGGGGAAGAGCGCACAAAATTTTGAATATGCAGGAAACTGTCGGATAATAATCCAACAAAGGATTCAGCGGTCCTTAATGGATCTGATGTGAGTATCAGTACTCAATCAGTAGAAGGAAGGAATGCAAAGGCATTGGATTATAGAAACATCTGAATAATTCGATGCTTGAGTACAAAGGAGTTATGATTTCAAGTCGAAGGATCAGAAGCAGAGGCTCTGATCAAAAGGTGAGTAAGTTGAATAGACTTAAAGGTGCACCCGATCAAATCTTGATTGGGCAAGAACCAGCTCATAACCGGAGCGACGTCGAAGTCGGAAAGAAAATTTCCAAGGATTAATTGATGATTGCGAGTATTCGCCCGCACGTTGAATCCATAGGAACAGAGGGACAACCACAAAGAATTTTAAAGAATATTGCTAGACATATGGAACTAATCCTAGTGCAAGCAGGCAAGGAGAATCAAGAGCAATAGGCTGTAGAGGATTTTCGGAAGATCACATAGTATTTCGAAGAATTTTGTGAATCACACGAACAACTGAGGATGAACGAATCCTCGGTGAGTGCGAGGAATTATTCGAAGGGGGGTGTATTCATGGGGCAAAGAACTGCAAGGCAGTAAGCTCAAAGGATTCTCGAAAAAATAGAGAATTTCGGGGCATCTTGTAATAACAAGAGCATCGAGGAATGATTGAATGGACGGCAAGTGTATGTAGCTATCCATGGGGATTTATCGATGGTAGGGAAATGCAACGGCGAAGGGCACAAAGGTCTCGGGAAAACATCGAGGAATATCTGCAGAATCTTCTGGCGAAGCTAGCGATCATCTGTAGTGAAGGGGCTCTCCGGGAGGAAGTGGTTACGAGATCCTAGAGTCAGAGTTAGTAAAATCTTTAACCCGAATAGAAGAGAGATCAGAATCCCAGAGTAAAGGCGAGGAGTAAAAGATCCTAAAACCACCCAATTGGCAACGTGGGCCCAAAAGCCACACATCCAAGTTAGTAAAATAGTTTTGGACGTCTAGACTCAACTTCGGCCAAGGAGTTGGAAAGGGGGCTACCTACAGGCAGTTGGCTCTGATACCAACTTATGACGCCCTCGATTCAATCGTACACTAATCATACACGCACATGTGTACGATCAAGATCAAGGACTCACGGGAAGATATCACAACACAACTCTAGACACAAATTAAAATAATACAAGCTTTATATTACAAGCCAGGGGCCTCGAGGGCTCGAATACATAAGCTCGAAAACACAAGAGTCAGCAGAAGCAACAATATCTGAGTACAGACATGAGTTGGACAAGTTTGCCTTAAGAAGGCTAGCACAAAAGCGACAACGATCGAAAAGGCAAGGCCTCCTGCTTGGGAGCCTCCTAACTACTCCTGGTCGTCGGCGGTCTTCACGTAGTAGTAGGCATCAACGGTGGCATCTGGCTCCTGGGCTCCGACATCTGGTTGCATCAACCGGAAAGAAGAAGAAAGGGGGGAAAGGGGGAGCAAAGCAACCGTGAGTACTCATCCAAAGTACTCGCAATCAAGGATCTACACTACATATGCATCGGTATCAATGAAAAGGGTTGTATATGTGGACTGAACTGCAGAATGCCAGAAGAGAAGGGGAAAGCCTAGCCTATCGAAGGAGTGGGGCGGCACTGTGAGGGAGAGGGTGGGGATCGGGGGAGTGGGGTGGTTATGTTGGCTAGGGTTTCGGGGAGGGAATTAGGTGTAGGCAGGGGGTGGGCCGGCCTAGTCGGCCTGGTGGCCAGCTGGGCCGGTTGGCCCAGTGGGAGGGCTTTTCTTTTCCCTTTTTTTTGAAACTTCTTTGTTTTCTTGTAATTTCAAAAGGCAAAACAGTTTTATAAAATACAAAGCTTGAACCTAAATTATTATTACGATTTAGACTACTGCCACAATTAGTTTGGTAGTTAAATAAATTAGCTTAGCATTTTTATAAAACAAAAAGGCATTTAAACAATGTTTTAACCATTGTTTTAATTAGTTTAGGGCATTTAAACACTTTGCAAAAAATGTTGGCTCACCACCAATATTGTCAAAAGGATATTTGCCACATAATGAACATTTTAGTTTTCATGTTTGAGCAATTTACAATTTTGACTTTAAGTTGAAATTGAGATTTTTACTGGAATAGAATCAAAGTGAGATTAGCAACAGTAACAATGATGACAAGGCATCATTAGAAGGGGATTACTGTCGCATGATTCTTGGGGTGTTACATCTTCTTCCCCGTCGCCGGCAGCCACGACAACTGCATTACCATCATCAACTGAGCAGATGACCTTGAGGACTACACGGGTACGCAAGAGAGGTCGCACTCTTCCGTGTCTGCTTACGTTATGCATCGCTTAATATGATGACATGCTACTTTATCGTCGTGTTCACCTATTAGACTCCGAGTCAGGTCCAAACTTATGCTGAAACTTGAGTTTTTAAATCGTTGTGGGGTACATTTTGGGGCAGCAATCAGTACTATCTGTCTACTATCTGGTTAATCTCGGGTGTCTACTATGAGTTTCATGTTTGGTGCAAACAAACATTAAAGGAGCCATTATCTGTATTTTTTAACTAAAGCTATTATCTGCCTGCTATCATTGGTTTTGGGTCTATCCACAGTTTACTACCATCACTCTGGATTTGTGCATGCACTCCTTACATAATGTCACTATGTTTTATTCCTATGCATGTTAGTTATTGTACACAATAGAACTGAACATGTAGAGCAAAAGAGACGAGCCTTGCGTGGCAATAAAATTTCATGCAGAAGTCGCTCCATGGTGGGCGCAAAGGCAGCCCCCCTCCACCCATTTCGGATCATAATAAAGAGGAAGATAACTGTACTGAGGGGGATTCAGAAGCAGAAGACCACTCCTATTTACCCCATGAGGTCTTCGCTCTAACTTGGCATGCTGATGTTGGTTATATCATGCATATGGTGCCTTGCATTGCTTACTTTATACATCAAATATGTCAACTGCTTAGTTTAGACATGCTTTGTGTGAATGCCATCTGTTTAGTTTATTCATCGTTTATGTGAATTATGCAATGCCATCTTGTTTAGCCAGGCATCATATATGTGAATTTTGCAATGCCATTTTGCTTAGCCAGTCATCTTATATGTGAATTATATCAGGCCATCCTTTTTTCCGTTACGTATTACATTTGTCAACAATGTTAGTACACTCAACTACTCTTCGTGTGCATCAGCCATTTGACACGGTGATGGAAAATTCTGGAGTGAAAACAAGGTATTCACAGCAGACTATGCTATCTGACGAAGCGCATATCTCGCTGGTTACGGGTAGCTCCTCAGAGGAGGATTCAGAGACAGATGACCAGTCCTATCCCCCCCCCCCCCGAGGTGTATGCTCTAATCAACTTGGCAGGGTTATGTTGCTCATATCGCACGTATGGTGTCTTGCATTGCGATGTCATTTGATTAGTTTAGACATGCTTTATGTGAATGCCACATGTTTAGTGTCTAATTACCATATATGTGAATTATGCATTGCCATCTTGTTGCAAGACATTATATATGTTTATTATGCAATGCTATCTTGTTGCAAAGGCATTATATATGTGGATTATGCAATGCCCTGCTGTTGAGCCAATCATCATGTATGTGAATTATATCATGCTATCATTTTTTTGTATTATGTGTTCCATTTGTCGACAATGTTTGTATATTCAAGTACTCTTCCTGTGCATCAGCCATTTGAAGAGGTGATGGAAGTATCTGGAGTGAAAACAAGGTATTCAGAGCAGACAGTGCTACCTACCGAAGCAGACATCTTGCTGGATACAGAGAGCTCCTCAGAGGAGGATTCAGAGACTGATGACCAGTCCTATTTCCCCCCTGAGGTCTATGCTCAAACTTGGCAGGGTTATATTACCCATGTCATGCATGTTTTCTTGCATTGCTTAGTTTTTACATCATATATGGATTGCCATATGCTTACTTGCTTACTATATAAATCATATATTTTAATTACATCATGCCATCATGTTTACATACACAACATCTATCTGAATTATGGCATGGCAACCCATTTAATAAAGACATCATATAGTTATATCATCTCATCTTGCTTAGTGTTTACAGTCATCATATTTTGAATTATGTCATTCTATCCGGGAATTATATCATGCTCTCATGTTTCCATAGGCGGCATGTATGTGAATTATGGCATGCCAACCTATTTAATAAACACATTATATAGTTATATCATGTCATCCTGTTTACATAGTCATCATATTTTGAACTATGTCTTTCCATCTTTTTTAGTTAGCCATCATAATGTGAAATTGTATCATGCTATCCTGTTTTGTTAGCCATCATATATGTGAAATTGTGTCATGCTATCCTGTTTGGTTAGACAACATAAATGTGAATTATTTCATGCCCTCTTTTATTCCCCACTATCTATTGCACTTGTCTATCATACAATGTCTGTACATTCAATTACTTTTCTTGTTTATCAGCCATTTGAATTGGAGAGGGTGATGGCAGTATCTAAGGGAGTAACAACGGTCTTCAGAAAATATAGTGCTACCAGTTGATACAGATAGAACCACGGTTGTACTTGCCCAAGAACCAGCCCCACCACACATAACCCAGACTCTCGCAGATTGTACCCCTACCTAGTTGGACAGAGAACCAGCTACACCCCTTCTAACCCCAACCCCAGCAGATAGTAACCCGGTTCTAGTTGACACATCACCGTCTCCACCACAGAGCACCCAAACACGAGCAGTTAGTAAGGGAACTGCAGTGCCAAAGCACGATGACCACCACTCCGAACCCCAACTCAACGCTTAAAGGAAAAGAAGAATTGTTCTCAGGTCGGGTTCTGTAGCTATGGTTCATACTCCTTTGCTCTTGCATCACTGTATTTACTCAGACCAACTATTTTCAGATTTTAAGGATGGAATTGGAACTCCAATGGCGCAACAAGTATGTTTTAAACTTGTTTCTTTAACTGGTTTGCTGTTGTAACTTGCTCTATATTGATTTCAGTTTCAATTGAATAAACAGTTATGTTATCATGTCATGCACATTACAAGTGTCTCTATAGTTTCCCACACTTATATTCTGTCTATTATGCTTTATCTTGAACAAATATTATTTGAACTGTGTCTCTATCTTGATTTGGCAACAAAAACTAGAATGATATAGACCATAAAGTGACCATGGTACATAGATATATGTTTGTTTCATGCTGTTATCCTATGCACTTTACTACTGAACTGATTTACCAAAATGAGTTCCATATACAACATGGTAAACCTGTGATGTGTCTGCTTGTTTCTCTTTTAGAATGCGGACAAAATATTAGAGAACAGTACCCCGTTATGCAATGGTGAAGGAAGTAATGCAGATAAGGTTCAAGATAGTGAGACATCCCTGTTGGTCTCCAAGAAAGCTGATAAAAACTACCTTGACGATAGTGAGAGAACCCAAAAGCCTGTCTTGATGTAGTGTTCAAGTTACTGGCCACTACTGCTGGCACAAGCTCTTCGAACTCGCTTCCCGAATCAGTTCGTCTTCTTGAGTCTCAGCTTCAAGTTGAAAGACATCGATCAGATGTGTTGCGACAGGAAGCTGAAGGACTGAGGAAGTCCCTGCAGAATTCAGATGCATACTTTCTGGTGCAAAGCAAGCGCTGGAGGATTTAAGCGCCAAACAAGAGAAAGTTAATAAGCTTGCTAAGCATCTTGCCAGCATTACGGGTAACCAAGATATTTTTTCTTGAGATCTTCTGAAGTGGTTTCAGTTCTGGACTTGTTTTGCTGCGACGTTTATTTGCACTGGTCGCCAACTTTGACAACCAGTGTATATGATATGCTGCTTTGTTCCCTATATTTGCACTGGTGGCGAACTTCGATGCCCAGTGGATGTAATATGTGTAATAGCCGTGATAGCCTAGCGTAAGTTGCTTGCTTATTTATTGCCTTGTTGTCTTGTTTATTTGTTTGCTTGTAGTCAGTGTTGTTCTTTTTCCGCAGTTTGCTAGTGGCCGCAATAACCTATTTTTTAAAACTAGGCCACAATAACCATGGGCTACATATTTACTGTAGTGACACTGGGCCTTCTACGGGCCATAGAAACAATGGTCCTTCTACGGGGCGTAGAAACAATGGGCCTTCTATGGGTCGTATCATCAATGGGCCTTCTACGGGCCGTATCAGAAATGGGCCTTCTACAGGTTGTATCATCAATGGGCCTTATACGGGCCGTATGATCGATTGCCCAAACATGGGCCAATAACATATCGCTTTATGGCCGTAAACGGGCTAGAGTTGGAATCGTCCGTTCATGGGCCGACCATAATGGGCCTTCGTTAATCGGCCGTATTTGATGACGCTATGAAAACGACCCAACGTGTAAACGGGCCACAAACGGGCCGACTGTAAGCACGGGCTGAATTTGGCCCACAAGCAGAAAATGACAATAATGGGCCGTAAGTAACCGAATGCTGGAAATGAGCCCAAGAATAAATGGGCCCTGAGAAGGCCGAGAGTTAACATGGGCTGGAAACGGCCCAACGGAATAATGGGTCGTTAATGGGTATAAAGTGATACACTGTTCATTACGGGCCAGTTTTACCACGGGCCATTAATGGGCCGAGGGTTACTAAGGGCCTCATATGGGCCAAAAGACGTCATGGACCATACATGGGCCGGAAGTTAAAACGGGCTGGAATTATATTGGACGACCCAGATGACGCTACTGGGCCTAATTCGGATAGGCCGTAAACGGGCCCTGGGTTAGCGGGCTTTAAATGGGCTATATGCGAACATGCCGTTAACAGGCTTGCCGTGGGCCGCCCCCCACCTTTTGACCAAGTCAAACAGGCCGGCCTTTTCACAGGAATGGGCCTCTGTTGGGCCGTGCCACGTGTTGACGTATCATAAGAGCATTGTGTCCAATGAGTGGATGTACATGTCATAAACGGGTAATGTCATGGAACACTTCTACGACAGCATAGGTATGACTATCTTGATTCTGTTATAAATTTGTCATGGATGTACATGCGAAAACGTGACCTAGTGTAATAAACACGTATCATCACGGAAGTGTATTTTTTTATAGTGCTACCGTCGGCGCGAGCGCGACACCTTCCACCCAAATCACCGACCCCTCCACCAAATAAGCGCCGGCCTAAGCCATGGTGAACGCAGTATAGCCAGGACCTCAAGGAGCATTTGGCAGCGGAGAAGCAAATCGCGGCCGCACGCGCAGATGAGGTCGCGATGGCTGCCATTTGTGCCGACCCCCAGATCTTGAAGGAGAACCTTGCCATTTGCTAGCTACGCCGGTTAAGCATGCTCGGTTTACCCATCGCGTGTGCTGGTCCTGCCTTTCCTTCACAAATTCTAGTGAATTGCGCTATCTAATTTTACCATGCAATCTGTTGCTCTAGTGTATATGTTCTATATGTCGTGCAGTGTGGTGCTCACTTATTAACTGTTTTGTTAATTTGTTGTCGTCTTCAGTTAACTGTTTGGTTCAATTCTGCAAATGTGATGTTCAATTCTAATATGATAATAACCATTTTATTATTGCCTCTAGCACATATTTCCAACAGCCAATTCAAGGACAAGATCTTCTTTTGGCTTCTACTTATGAACAGGCTAAACACTAGAGCGATGCTCCTCAGAAAATCTTTATTCATTGATGATTACACTTGCCCTATGTATAATGACTTCACCTTGAAAACAAGGGATCATTTTTTTTCCATTGCAGGTTTGCACAACTTTGCTAGCAATACATTTGTCCACAATGGAGCCCAATTCATTCGGATGTGCAAGCACATGTGGCTAGATTACGCTACATGTTGAATGTGCCTTTTTCGATGGACATCATCATCCATTTGACTTGAGCCATATGGAACACACAGAATGACTTCATCTTTGACGATGTTCGTCAAAGTCTTTATGCATGCAGGCGCAGACTCAAAAGAAAATCTGAAACTGCTCACTCATAGAGCCAAGAGGAGGTCGTTTGCTTCCCTGCCTCAGTGGGTGGATACTTTCAGATAACTAAGTTCCTTCTTTTGTATAGTAGACTCCAATACTGGCTACGGCCAGTATTCATGTTGTTGCTGTAAAAAAGAATTTGTTGCTCCTGTATTTTTTTTTCTGTTTTGCTTTTTATTAGACATCTAGGCCATGTATTAATTTTTAAAAAATCAATAAAAATAGGGCCTTGCTACGTGTCGGCCGGCAGATCTTTTTAAAAGATCCACCGCCCCGCGAGCCGTCCGATTGTATGAGGCAAGCTATCCGTTCTTCTTTCCAGATTTCCTGCAACAATGCTCTTGTTGCAGAACCTCTTCTCTAAATTTCTGTAACAAGTGCCAAAGTGCCGTGTTACAAAATATTCTTCATCTCTAATTTTCTGCAACAGGATCTCTGTTGCAAAAACTTCTCTTTTCTATTTTTCTGCAACAGGACCATTGTTGCAGAAACTTCACTTCTCTAATTTCCTGCAACAAAAGCCCTCCCTCATGGTCGGTCTGCAACAGGCCGTTTGTTGCGGTATGCCTTTTCAAAACAAGTGTCCAGTTGCAAGAACTGGAGTATCGGAGCGCGCATAGTGAAATGAGATCCAAAAAGCGAGATGAAGGAGAGAGGCGGTGTGCTGGCCCATACGTGTGTCAAGAATCGAACGTGACGGATGTGTGATAAAAGATCGGTCGGTTGATCAATAGCTTTTCCCATAAAAATACGCAGCGGAGTCTTGCTGTTTCTAAAAAAAACTAAAACAAAGAAGAAGTGTTCAACTCTACGACGCTTTGAGTAAAGAAAACAAACAAAGTAAAAGAGGTTTCACCACCATGGCCTCTCCGTAGTCCGTATCCTTCTCCCTTCCCGCAACCATCTTCTCCCCCAAAATCTCCCCAACTCCCAACTCCTCCGCCCATCCAAATACCATAAACACACTCCAACTCCTTCCTCCGCGGCCTAAAGTCCAGTCTTTCCGCTAAATCCCGCTTATCCCCCGTCTTTCCTCGCCCGTACAACCCCCAAGATCGATCCTTCCTCGAGGCTCAGTCGCCGGATTGGAGCATGACGCTCCGATCCGCGCCGCCGGCGACGCCGCGGCTGCTGCTGGTGCTGGCCGTGCTCCTGTACGGCTTCTGCTGCTGCTGCGAGGGGAGATTCGTCGTGGAGAAGAACAGCCTCAAGGTCACGGCGCCGGACTCTCTTAAAGGCAGCTACGAGTGCGCCATTGGCAACTTCGGCGTGCCGCAGTACGGGGGCACCATGGTCGGCGTCGTCGCCTACCCTAAGTCCAACCGGAAGGCCTGCAAGAGCTTTGACGACTTCGACATCTCCTACAAGGCCAAGCCCGGGTCCTTGCCCACCTTCTTGCTAGTCGACCGGGGAGGTGAGCAAATTACTGTAGATAATTGTTTTCTTTCCCTTTGCCTACACGGATATAATTGGCCCTAGAAGTGAGATAAGTATCTTTTGTTAATTCGTCTAGTCTTTTCTGTGCGTTGAAAGTTAGATCTTGGCATGTGATGATAGTGATTGAGCTGAATGTTAGTTGACCGAACTTCCTGGCGAAATTCGTGTCTCACAGTCTGGGTCATTCTTATAATCTGAAAAGCCTTTACCGTGAAGAACTCCTGGGATTTCTTTAGTACCCATGTCACTGTCTTGGTGTGTTTGACCTCTGGATGATGTTCCGCTGATTTTTGTTTCAGCTGATTCTTGTTTAACATTCTTATTTGTCTGCTTGGCCATGTTGCATTCTACTCAGTCAATTATAATATGCTCAATCATGTTGGGTTCTACTCGGTTACTTAAAGAACCTATGCCGTGGATTACATAACATGGTTTTTCCTGTTCTATATAGATTGCTTCTTCACAAAGAAGGCATGGAATGCTCAGAATGCAGGAGTAGCGGCTATTCTTGTTGCTGATGACAAGGATGAGCCTCTAATTACAATGGATACACCTGAAGAGAGTGGAAGGGCTGATTATTTAGAGAACATCACCATACCATCAGCGCTGATAACAAAAAGCTTCGGGGACAGACTCAGGAAAGCAGTCGATGGCGGTCACATGGTTAATGTGAATTTAGATTGGAGAGAGTCCCTGCCTCACCCTGACGAGCGTGTTGAATATGAGTTCTGGACTAACAGTAACGATGAATGTGGTCCCAAATGCGACAGCCAGATTGATTTTGTTAAGAGCTTTAAAGGACCAGCACAGATACTTGAGAAAAATGGGTACACACAGTTTACTCCTCATTACATTACCTGGTATTGCCCGGAGGCCTTCACACTAAGCAAGCAGTGCAAGTCCCAGTGTATCAACCATGGGAGGTACTGTGCACCTGACCCAGAACAGGATTTCAGCAAAGGGTATGATGGGAAAGACGTGGTGGTTCAAAATTTGCGGCAAGTCTGTGTTTATAAAGTTGCGAAGGAGAATAAGAAACCTTGGTTATGGTGGGACTACGTGACCGATTTTGCAATACGCTGCCCAATGAAGGAAAAGAAGTATACCAAGGAATGTGCTGATGGAGTTATCAAGTCACTTGGTATGTTGGTCTTTGCATCGCCTCTTTATTATCTTTTAAGGTGAGGTGTAGATAATTGTATTGAACGCGTTCATGATTTTCAGGACTTGATCACAAATCAATAGATAAGTGTATTGGCGATCCAAATGCTGATGAAGAAAATCATGTGCTGAAAGCTGAACAGGATGCTCAGGTTAGTACTAGGTACTTTTGTGTGATTTATTTCTTCTGTTCATCCCACTTGTGATCATGTTGTATCATTATGGACCACCTTACATAGATTGGCAAAGGTGCTCGTGGTGATGTCACTATCTTACCAACACTGGTTATTAATAATAGACAATACAGAGGTGCGTGCTCCGTCCACCAATGCAAATCACTATAGCTACCAGCAACGTTACGTGGTTCCGGTTGTGCTTATCCTAACATTTGTTTCTCAGGGAAACTTGACAAAGGGGCAGTTCTTAAAGCACTCTGTGCAGGTTTCCAGGAAACCACTGAGCCTGCCGTCTGCTTGAGTGAAGGTTAGTGCATTGGTGTCCATACCCTTTTTCCTTGGTGCTGCGTTGTGAGTAGGGCAAGCATAACCTGTCTTGTACCCTTCTCTTAAACATCTTCAATTCTTGTTATCCAATTGTAGATATACAAACCAACGAGTGCTTGGAGAACAATGGTGGCTGCTGGCACGATAAGGCTGCCAACATATCTGCATGCAAGGTACTTCTGGTGGTCTTATTTTCTCTGCTAAGTTCTAGTTCATGGGATAACACTCTTCTCTTTTTAGCATATGCATATGATGTTACTTGTGTGTTGTATATGTAGGATACTTTCCGTGGTAGAGTTTGCGAATGCCCGGTTGTGAAAGGTGTAAAATTTGTTGGTGATGGCTACACCCATTGTGAAGGTACTTATACAAGGAAATTAGGATAATATTTTCTTTGTTTATTTTTCAGTATTGAAATAATGTCATGGACCATACCCTGCCTCTGATAGTACTTTTTACCACTCTAACCCTATACCCAGACATGCAAGTTTAGTCTCATTGAATATTGTTATACCTGCCCTTGTTATTTTAGCTTCAGGATCTGGTCGCTGTGAGATTAACAATGGTGGATGTTGGAAAGAGACCAGGAATGGCCTGACACACTCTGCCTGCACTGTAAGTCATCAGTTCAGATGTTTGCTAACCTTGATGCTGCCACATGTATTATCTGAAATCTAAAGGCATATTTCTGGTGTTCATAACCTGCAGGATGGTGGCTGTAAATGTCCAGATGGGTTCAAAGGTGATGGTGTCCACAAATGTGAAGGTAAGAGTCAGTCCCCAAACTCCATTTATGCTATCAGAAGTGTTTGTTTGCCGTGCAGAATTAGTAGCTTTCGGTGCGCAAATATGAATATGAACCTATAGAAACAATTCTTTTGGACTAACCTGTAGGTTGTAGTTTAAAAAAAATAACAAAAATGTTTTGCATTTGAGTGAACAAATATGAATATCCACCTAGAATTCTGTCACAATCAAAGCACACTGAACACTGTTGGACATATTATTGGTACTCCTTTGTTGCTGTGCTGATGTAAAATATTTTGTGCTAGATGTTGATGAGTGCAAGGAAAGGACTGCATGCCGGTGCAAGGAATGCAAATGCAAGAACACGTGGGGAAGCTACGAGTGCGGGTGTGGTGGTGGCTTGCTGTACATGAAGGAACATGATACGTGCATAAGTATGTGCATATCTCCTATAACAAACTTACTATTGCCCCAGCAGTTGCGCCTATATACTTGAGCTAAGCAAACCTGTGATATTTGGAGGCCATAAGATCCCCCAAATTGCAGGCTAGCTATAATAATCTATATGATGCTCGCTCATCTTATTTGTGATTGTTTCTTCAATAGATTAGCTATTAAAAGCTTACAAAGTCAACACATTTTATTCAGGCAAAGATGCAGGAGCACGGGTAGGCTGGAATTTCCTATGGTTTCTATTGTTTGGCCTAGCGGCAGTAGGAATCGCAGGATATGCTGTGTACAAGTACAGGATCCGGGTAAGATACCTGTACAGATTGACTGTTTAGACATGGATAACTCTAGGCTGTTGTCTAAACCGTTTCTGTGATGTTTTTTTTTGTTTTCTACGCACAGAGCTACATGGATTCAGAGATCCGCGCTATCATGGCGCAGTACATGCCCCTGGACAACCAAGGAGAGATCCCCAACCATTCTCACCATATTGAGATGTGAAGAGCAGCAGGACAGTTGGTATGTTTCAGCTTACTGGGAGGATGATTAGAGGAAGAGAAGAACACTTGTCTTGCATATGTTGTGTGTAGCGTACTCGGTCAGACCATCTTGTAAATTCGTTGGTAGATCAAACCCGAAGAGAAACACTTGCCTTGTATGGTGTGATCTTTTCTTTTCTGTTTTTTAATCGGAGGAGAGATGGCAAACTCATGGCATGTGTGCTTCTTTTTCCTAGGTTCTCCTTTTTAACCCATGATGATGATTATCCTAAGTTAGAGATTTGTTAAACTGGATGTAGATTAGTAGTAGTTCCAGGTGTCTTGTGTTGGTAAAAGAGAAGGAAGATAAGAGTAGAGTAGTAGCTTAACATCCATTATTATCTCTATAAAAAGCAGCTAATAATAATAATTGCTGACCAGTACTACTTGAGAGTTGAGATTAGAAAGGGTGTCTGGATCATGTTAGGTTGTTGTAGAGGACACGTCCGATTTTGATTGCAGGGAGAGAGCGGACGTTCCAACAAATTTCGGAATGGAATGCGTCCCAGCGACCTGTCCCCGTGCTCGCTAACACTCTACACCTTACGCTGTGTCCGCTTTCTTGCACGGAAAAAAGAAAAAAGGCAATTGTGGATGCAGAAAGATGCTAGCAAGTAGTAGTACGCAGTAAAAAGAAGAGCAAACAACAGCCCCCTCAAAGCTTATCTCAAAAGGAAGAGGGCGTGGCTACCAAATCTTAGTCAAGCAACATAACATTTACTCCCTTGTAGTGCCGAAAACGCTACTTCCTCTGTTCACTTTTATAAAACGTTTTGGACAATTCAGACAGTGCCTAAAACAGTTCAAAACTAGCTGTCCAAAACGTCTTATAAAAATGAACGGAGGGAGTATTAGTATTAGAGAAGGACAGAGGGAGTAAAGAAAATGAAAAACAATTTTTTTTTGCACAAATCTCCACATAAGATCTTATGACTAAGTTGAATGAGATTTAGCAATCTCGAAAGAAAAAAAAGCTCTCTTTCTGGGAGGTTAACATAACAGGAGCATTTACCCGAAAATAACAGGACCATTTGCGTGAACGATTGTTGACCACGAGATGCACCTACCTCCCACTCCCTCCCTAAACCCTCCCCTGTTTGTTTGGACGCTTACTTCAGAGTGGTAGTTGTATCTCACAGTCTCAGTACAGCCACATGTCCACTCCTGCTATTCCCACCTACCCCTACTCCCACCCCCATCGCACGGAAGCACGACGATAAAACGCCCACGCTCTTCCATCTCTGCCATAACAAACGCAAAGCTGCTCCATCATCTTCCTCTTTGTTTCTCTTTCATCTGTTGACCTCTGCAAGAAAACAAGTAAGCTTCTCCATTTCTATTCTTATTAACTATCATGAGTGAAAAGGAAAATAGAGTCAGCTTTTGATCGAATTCCGCTTGAAACTGCAGTGGGATCGGAGCAGGAGAAGATGGCCGCCGCCACGGTGGAAGTGGAAGGCATCCCGTTCCCGCGGGAAATCGCCGGCGCCAAGACGCTCTCGCTCGTCGGCCATGGCAAGTATTAGAATCTTTGCCTGAAGGAACGGATACGAATGAGTCATTTTTTTGACACAAGCAACTTCTTCAACGTGCAGGCGTCACGGACATTGAGATCCATTTCCTTCAGATCAAGTTCAATGCCATCGGGGTCTACCTCGACGTCGACGGCGCCATGGAGCATCTGCAGGGCTGGAAGGGGAAGACCCAGCTGATGGAGGACGAGGCTTTCTTCGACGCCCTTGTCTCCGGTGAGACGATGGATGGATGATAATCGACCTCCAACAAGTGACGTTGGTCATATGTTTCTGACACGATGTTGCGCGTGCATTTGCAGCTCCGGTGGAGAAGGTGCTGAGGGTGGTGGTGATCAAGGAGATCAAGGGGTCGCAGTACGGCGTGCAGCTCGAGAGCTCCGTCAGGGACCGCCTCGTGGCGGCGGACAAATACGAGGACGACGAGGAGGAGGCGCTCGAGAAGGTCTCGGACTTCTTCCAGTCCAAGTACTTCAGGCCCGGCTCCGTCGTCACCTTCCACTTCCCGGCCACGCCCACCGCCGCGCCAGAGATATCGTTCGTGACAGAAGGCAAGGAGGAGGCCAAGGTGGCGGTGGAGAACGCGGCCGTGGCGGAGATGATCCAGAGGTGGTACCTCGGCGGCGAGTCGGCGGTGTCGCAGACCACCGTCAGGAGCATCGCTGATAGTTTCGCGGCAATGCCCTCCTCACCATGATTCTTTTTTTACAAGTGCTGCCTACTAGCTTTTGCAATAAATCGATAAGTCATGATGAAATGTTTCAAAAAGCACTTGGCGAAGCCTTACCGGTCCTTTGGCAACTCGATCCGACGCTGTACATCAAATCATTTCTAAACGTATGCACCGGATGGTTTGGAACTTTTGCCATCCATGCTACATCAAATGTCCGTACAGATAGACAAATGTCCAAAATCATACAAACCAATAAGATATCAAAACATAGGAGTGGTTAGCGAGAGTCCGATTGTGGGAGTCCGAACATATTAGGGACAATGCCTTGTACCCATCACAAACACATTTTTCTCTCCCTGCCCTCCCCATAGGGACGGACTTTTACGACCTATCCCACAGACGTTTAATGTGTCTGTTTCGGTACACACAGTTGGTATTTGCCCTTATATTTTTTTCTAAAAAGAGGATTATCTCGGCTTTTGCATCAAAATGATGCATGCAGTCATCTTTATTAAGTTATTTAATAGAGTCTGATAGAATAAATACAAAAATCAACCCAAAGTCACCTTTGAGGCAAAGTCGCTACACCTACAAGTATAAAGATGTGCCGTGACCGCATCAAGGGTCAGCATCTAATCCAGTGCCCTCAAGCCGCCTGCCTGGCAAGCTGAGAGCACCAACTGGTCTAGGCGTCCCACAACGCGCACCTCATGCACACGCTCTAGGATCTGCCACCGCCATCTTCCACCGCCCCATCTTCAGGAGGGATCATTGAATAGACTTTGCCAGGTCCATCTGCCGTCGACGTCAGCACGACGCCAGACAACGCCACCAGCCTGCGCGCATTCATCAAACTGTGTCCAACGCCGAGACTCCACCGCTCCACGCCATTGAGACCCGCCATCTTCAATGTGGTAGATGCAACACCACTCCACCTGTTGGCCCATCTAGTAAACCTTTGCTCCAAAACAATGCCCTCGGGAGGGAATACGGCACCACAATCTCCGTCATCATCCGATTCGAGAGACCCAGATCTAGGGTTTCCTCCGGAATAGATGCCTCCTGGAGGAAGAGGAGCATGCCATCTGCACGTGTCAACGAACCCAAACGGTGCCTACCATCACAAAGCTCTCACGATGACGCCTTCAAGAAGGACACGACGCCTTGAGCGCCGCCCACCGCAGTTAGGATTTTCACCCCGAGAAGCAATGAGGTGGGAAGAGGTAGGGTGGACCCTAATGACATCTTCGAGAAGAATATCGGCACCTGCGGGCGTCGTCGTCGTGGCCTGGCGGAACCCACCAAGGAATTATCCCGATCTGGATACCCACCTCCCGCTCCGCCCACAAACCGGCGACCGGCTAGCTAGCCAGCACGACCATGTCCGTTGAGATTGGAGCGTGATAGGGTATACTTGTATTGATCTAGTAGCCCAGTAGCAATTACAGATCACATACACGAATTTGGGGATGAATCTCTCTGTTACAGATGAACTAAGGAAGGGGAAAGGAAGTAGGTAGCCGCCGCCGTGTCGTGCCTGATGATGACGCTATGTACCTAGGGTAGGGGCATGGACCTGTTCTAAGTGCCCTACCCAAGGACATCCCTAGAAGAAGTCACCTTTCAATCGACTTGGAGGTATCCCACTCGATGGATTCAAGACACTCGACCACGAAGCTATCACTCGACCACGAAGCCAACCACTCGACTGCTAGGAGATCTAAAGTAACTCCGCACGCAAACGGTCGGTCATTAAGTAGCTTTTATGGTCTTCATAGCACTTTATTAGGGGCGTTACCAGTAACGCCCAGCCTTAATGTACTTTAAACCCTGCATTACTGAGGACTGGAGGGGTCTGGCGAACTCTATATAAGCCACCCCCCTCCTCAGTATCAAGGGTTCGCACCCCTGTTACTCATACGCACATAATTCAATCGACCGCCTCCGGGCACCGAGACGTAGGGCTGTTACTTCCTCCGAGACGGGCCTGAACTCGTAATCCTCGTGTGCTTACAACTCCTCCATAGCTAAGATCTAGCCTCTCCATACATACCCCTACATTACTGTCAGAGTTAGAACCACGACAGTTGGCGCCCACCGTGGGGCAGGAGTCTTAGCGCCTAGTTGGAGAAGTTGCGATTTTTCCAATCTCTTTGATCATGGTTTTGAGTGGAGTTTTGGTTGAGGGCCGCGAGATCCGTCTCGGCGCGCTCACATTCATCGCCGACGACTCCGCTTGGCTCTAGGAGGCTCCACTCGACATCGACGCGCTCCCCGTCCGCGGGGCGACGCACTTTCGTGCATGCGTCCGTGGTGTCCTCCTGCGGCAGCCGTCGACCCAGTATCGGTCGGCTCCTGTGGCACCCCCCCGCCCTGTCTCTCTCCGGCGCAAGCGCTCCGGCCGGTCAAGGCTTCAGAGGTGGGTGAGACATGCGGTGGCCCGCCAGTCGGCCACCCCACAAGTCGCGGCGATCGAGCCCGACGGATCCCTCTACGGCCTGTTCGACTGGCTCCGCAGAGACCGCATATGAATGCGACAGCAGTGACCGAGCGGCGGAGGTTCTGGTGATCGATGAGCCACGCAGTCCTCCCGGTTTTCCCCGCACTGACGGAGGCGCAGATGGAGGCGACCCGTCGCATCCCCACGAGGAGTATCTCCCCGAGCCTCTCACGCCATTGCAGCGAGAGGAGCTTCGCCGCCGGAACATGGATGCACTTCACACTCCTATCGTTGGAGAAACCCCCGAGGCCCGGGCCTTGGAGGACGCGCGCTTGGCTAACTTGGCCGAGCGCACTCGACTGGAGAATCTCCAGCGAATACTCGACGAGCGAGCGCGTCAGCGGGTTCCAGAATCCAGTCGACGTCAGCTCTTTCCGCCCCCGCAGGTATATCGAACTCCGATTCAGAATTTGACAGCTGCAACCCGTATAGCAGAGTCAATTCAGCCCTCCCAGTCAGAGGCTGGCAGAGACTTGTTGCAAATCAGAGCGTTGCTCTGGGCAGCGGGAGACCAGAATTCCGTCATTTCTCAGTCGCGGAACAGGATCCATAGTCGATCCGTTGCAGCGGATACAGTCCAGTCGGCACAGCCCAAGATCGCCCCTGAGGCGTGAAGGACGTGGAGACCGGCGTGATCAGCACAGAAGGAATGAGCAGTATGATCATCGATTCGATCGCGATGATCGACGTCGAGTGCCAACCCCTCCCCCGTGGAGTGGATCATATGTGCCTCGATAGCAGGATGACAAACACCCTCATAGTGTTGGGCGGAGAATTCCAGTCGACCCCAGGGAACCGGGCTTTGATGCGAGATCCATTCTCGTTCAAGGTTTGGTCGACAGGAACAGAGCTCATCGAGAAGGCCACGACAGAGATGCGCCTACCAGTAGCAGAGTACATGTTTCAGGGCCAGAATGTTTCAGTCGAGCCATCAGAGCCGCTGTGATTCCTACCAACTTCAGGTTGGCGACTGGAGTTAGTAAGTTCACCGGTGAGTCTAAGCCCGATACTTGACTCGAAGACTACCGAGTGGCTGTCCAGATTGGCAGTGGCAATGATGAGGTGGCCATGAAGCACCTGCCTCTCATGTTAGAAGGCTCGGCCAAAGCGTGGCTGAATCAGTTAGCACCCAGCAGCATTTACACTTGGGAGGATCTCTCCCGAGTGTTTGTCACACCATCCGAAGGAACATGCAAGCGACCTGCAGGTCTTACGGAATTGCGGTCCTGCATGCAGAAGCCGAATGAAACTCTGAGGGATTACATCCAGAGGTGGATCACGTTGCATCACACAGTTGAAAATGTACCAGATCATTAAGCAGTTTGTGCCTTTAAAGAAAGCGTTAAGTACAGAGAATTGAATCTGAAGTTCGGTCGAATCGGAGAAATGTCTCTAAATCGGATGATGGAGATTGCCACCAAATACGCTAATGGTGAAGATGAGGATCGACTCCGGAGTGGTAAGCATAAGTCAGTCGTCCAGGAAACCGGAGGAAATTCCAGTCGGAAACAGAAGCGGAAAGACGAGCCAGCCGCTCCTGGGGAGGCCCTGGCCGTAACCCAAGGAAAGTTTAAGGGGAAACCCAAAGGGCCTTGGAACCCTAAGAAAGTTAAAGACCAAGATGGAAACGATGTCCTGGATCTACCGTGTCACATTCACACCAAGAAAGATGAAGAGGGTAAACTCATTTACCCTAAGCACACCACTCGACAGTGTCGGCTCTTGATCCAGCAGTTCGAGGGTAAACAGTCCAAAGATAAAGAGAAAGGGACAGATCAAGTGGAATACAAGGAAGATAGTGATGGATACCCCCAGGTTAATTCCACCTTGATGATTTTTGCTGATGTCAAAAGCAAAAGTCGACTGAAAGTTATCAACCGTGAAGTAAATATGGTTGCTCCGACAACACCCAGTTATCTGAAGTGGTCTCAGACTGCCATCACATTCGACCAGTCTGATCACCCCACGCACATTGCCACCCCTAGGAGGCAAGCTTTGGTGGTCGACCCAGTTGTCGAAGGCACTCGACTGACCAAAGTCCTGATGGATGGTGGCAGTGGTTTGAACATACTGTATGCGGAAACATTGAAAGGGATGGGCATTCCGATGTCCAGGCTCAGTACCAGCAACATGAGTTTCCATGGAGTCATTCCTGGGAAGAAAGCCGAGTCACTCGGCCAAATTGCTCTTGATGTGGTTTTCGGTGATTCCAAGAATTACCGCAAGGAAAAGTTAACATTCGAAGTTGTGGATTTCCAGAGTGCTTATCATGCTATTTTGGGCAGGCCAGCTTATGCATGCTTCATGGCTCGACCGTGCTACGTGTATCTCAAATTGAAGATGCCTGGTCCCAAAGGTGTGATCACTGTTACGGGCAATCGTAAGAAGGCAGAAGAGTGTTTTCAGAAAGGCTCAAAGATTGTTGATGCTCAGATGGCAGTGGTCGAGCTGCAAGAGTATCAGAAGACTGCTGATTCGAGTGAGTTGCTACGAGCCAAGAAGCCTACTTCAAAATCAGCTTTTCAGTCGTCCGGTGAAACGAAGCCAGTTCACATTCACCCGACCGATCCCAATGCTGCTCCGACTCATATCTCAACGACACTCGACTCCAAATAGGAAGAAGCGCTCATCCAGTTCCTTCATGAGAACTGGGACATCTTCGCATGGAAACCTTCTGACATGCCTGGAGTTCCCAGGGGGCTGGCTGAGCACCGTCTATGAGTCGACCCAAAAGTTAAACCTGTCAAAGAACATCTTCGACGGTCCGCCGTCCAGAAGAGAAAGGCCATTGGCGAGGAGGTGGCTAGGCTCCTAGCAGCGGAGTTTATCCGAGAGATTTACCAATCCGAGTGGCTCGCCAATGTTGTCATGGTCCCCAAGAAGGACAAGTCACTTCGCATGTGCATTGACTTTAAACATATCAATCGGGCCTGCCCGAAAGATCATTTTCCTCTCCCTCACATCGACCAAATAGTCGACTCGACCGCGGGGTGTGAGCGATTGTCTTTTCTAGACGCCTACTCCGGGTACCATCAGATCCGTCTGTATGGACCCGACGAGATCAAAACTGCTTTCATCACTCCATTCGGGTGCTTCTTTTATGTCACCATGCCATTCGGCCTCAAGAATGCCGGAGCCACGTTCATGAGGATGATTCAGAAGTGTTTGCTCACTCAAATCAGTCGGAATGTGGAAGCATACATGGATGATATTGTGGTCAAGTCACGGAAGGGTTCCGACCTGCTGACTGACCTTGCTGAAAGCTTTGCCAACCTCAGGAGGTATGATATCAAGCTCAATCCGTCAAAGTGCACATTCGGAGTTCCAGGTGGAAAGTTACTCGGTTTTCTCGTTTCTGAATGAGGAATCGACGCCAATCCTGAAAAGGTTGGGACTATACTTCGGATGAAGCGTCCTGTGCGCGTGCACGATGTCCAGAAGCTTACAGGTTGCTTGGCCGCTTTAAGTCGATTCATCTCTCGTCTTGGTGAAAAGGCCTTGCCTCTTTACCGACTGATGAAGAAGTCAGACAAGTTCGAGTGGACTCCGGAAGCTGATGCAGCGTTTGCAGAGCTCAAAGCTCTGCTCTCCACCCAGCCAGTGCTTGCTGCCCCAATCAGCAAAGAGCCTTTGCTGCTTTACATTGCAGCCACAGGACAAGTTGTCAGTACAGTACTTACGGTCGAGCGGGAAGAAGAAGGGAAGGCCTTCAAAGTTCAGCGCCCAGTATATTATGTTTCTGAAGTTTTGACTCCTTGAAAGCAAAGATATCCTCATTACCAGAAGCTTGTATATGGGATTTATATGACCACGAAGAAGGTTGCACATTACTTCTCTGATCATTCCATTACAGTCGTCAGCGACGCTCCACTGTCAGAGATTTTACACAACAGAGATGCAACTGGTCGAGTGGAAAAATGGGCGATTGAACTCCTTCCCCTAGATATCAAGTTTGAGGCAAAGAAAGCTATCAAGTCCCAAGCAATTGCAGATTTCGTCGCTGAGTGGATTGAACATCAACTTCCAACTCAAGTTCACTCGGAGCACCGGACCATGTTCTTCGATGGATCTAAGATGCTGAATGGTTCCAGTGCTGGGGTAGTGTTGGTTTCCCCGCGAGGAGATAAGCTCAGATATGTTCTCCAGATTCACTTCGATTCCTCCAATAACGAAGTAGAATATGAAGCACTTTTGTATGGGTTGCGCATGGCCATTTCACTCGACGTCCGTCACCTCATGGTCTATGGCGACTCAGATTTGGTGGTTAATCAGGTGATGAAGGAGTGGGACGTCAGAAGTCCACCTATGACTGGTTATTGCAATGCAGTGAGAAAGTTAGAGAAGAAATTCGAGGGGTTAGAGCTTCACCACATCCCCCGACTGAAAAATCAAGCAGCTGATGATTTGGCAAAGATAGGCTCCAAGAGAGAAGCCATTCCCAGCAATGTGTTTTTGGAACACATTCACTCGTCGTCAGTCCAGGAGGATCCTTTTACAAATGAAGCCCCGCAGCCAAAGAGTGCCACGGATCCGACTGAAGTCGAAATTCCAGCAGTGGTCGACCTAATCATGGAAGTCTTGGCAATCACCCCCGACTGGACGATACCGTACATCGCGTATATCCTGAGAAAAGAACTCCCGGAGGACGAGGAAGAGGCTCGACAGATCGTCCGTCGATCCAAGGCCTTCACAGTCATAAAGGGATAGTTGTATAGAGAAAGCGCGACTGGAGTCAGTCAGAAGTGTATAACACCAGAAGAAGGTCAGATAATCCTTGATGATATCCACTCGGGGACCTGTGGTCACCATGCGTCCTCTCGGACCATTGTGGCTAAAGCATACCGAGCGGGATTTTACTGGCCAAGAGCAAATGAAATGGCAAAAGAAATAGTCGACAAGTGTGAAGGGTGCCAGTTCTACTCCAATATGTCGCACAAACCTGCATCAGCCCTGAAGACCATTCCACTCGTTTGGCCTTTCGCTGGTTGGGGACTGGATATGGTTGGATCATTGAGAACGGGCAGGAGCGGTTTCACACATGTGCTTGTGGCAGTCGACAAGTTCACCAAATGGATTGAAGCTAAGCCTATCAAAAATCTCGATGCTTGCACTGCCATCAGTTTCATCAGGGAGTTAACATTCAGATATGGAGTCCCGCATAGCATCATCACTGACAATGGATCGAACTTTGATTCAGACAAGTTCAGAGCTTTTTGCACCTCTCAAGGCACGCGAGTCGACTACGCGTCGGTCGCCCACCCCCAGTCGAATGGACAAGCAGAAAGGGCAAATGGTCTGATTCTCAAAGGGCTAAAACCTCGGCTGATGCGTGATCTCAAGCACGCAGCAGGCACGTGGGTCGACGAGCTTCCGTCAGTTCTGTGGGGATTGAGGACCACCCCGAATCGGTCGACTGGAAGAACCCCGTTCTTTCTGGTTTACGGAGCGGAGGCAGTCCCGCCGAGTGACCTACTTCACAATGCACCCCGAGTCAAGCTTTACACCGAAGATGAAGCAGAACAAGCCCGACAAGACGCAGTCGACCTCCTGGAAGAAGAAAGAGAAATGGCTATGATCCGATCGACCATTTATCAGCAAGACTTACGTCGATTCCATCCCAGAAATGTGAAGAGTCGAGCCTTCCAAGAAGGAGATTTGGTCCTCCTAGTGGATCAACAGAAACCACACAAGCTCGCTCCCACTTGGGAAGGCCCCTTCATCGTCACCAGAGTCCCCCACAATGGAGCGTATCAACTTTACAATGTCGACCACCAGATCGATGAGCCACGTGCTTGGAATGCGGAACTGCTCCGCCCCTTTTACACTTGAATTCTCACTCGGATGAGATGTAATAAGAAAAACTTCTGTAGTTTATTTGTCAAAGACAAGAGTGTTACAATTTTTCCTGTAATGGCTGTCGCTTTTGTTTGCGCGTGAAATCCCCCAGTGGGTGGCTTACCTGCGAATCTGTTTCGCCTAAGTTTGTAAAAAAATCCTATCGAGTGGCGAGCCAGCCTCCCACTAGGAGGCTTAGCTGCGAACCCGCTTCGCCTAAGTGTTTAAAATCCTACCGAGTGGCGAGCCAGCCTCCCACTCGGAGGCTTAGCTGCGAACCCGCTTCGCCTAAGTGTTTAAAATCCTACCAAGTGGTGAGCCAGCCTCCCACTCGGGGGCTTAGCTGCAGCCCAGTGCTCGCCTAAGTGTTTAAAATCCTACCGAGTGGAGAGCAAACCTCTCACTCAAGGGCTTAGCTGTAGTCCAGTACTCGCCTAAGTTTGAAAAAATCCTACCGAGTGGAGAGCAAACCTCCCACTCGGAGGCTTAGCTGCAGTCCAGTACTCGCCTAAGTTGGAAAAAATCCTCCCAAGTGGAGAGCAAACCTCCCACTCGGGGGCTTAGCTGCAGCCCAGTGCTCGCCTAAGTGTTTAAAATCCTACCGAGTGGAGAGCAAACCTCTCACTCGGGGGCTTAGCTGCAGTCCAGTACTCGCCTAAGTTTGAAAAAATCCTACCGAGTGGAGAGCAAACCTCCCACTCGGAGGCTTAGCTGCAGTCCAGTACTCGCCTAAGTTGGAAGAAATCCTACCGAGTGGAGAGCAAACCTCCCACTCGGAGGCTTAGCTGCAGCCCAGTGCTCGCCTAAGTGTTTAAAATCCTACCGAGTGGAGAGCAAACCTCCCACTCGGAGGCTTAGCTGCAGTCCAGTACTCGCCTAAGTTGGAAAAAATCCTACCGAGTGGAGAGCAAACCTCCCACTCGGGGGCTTAGCTGCAGCCCAGTGCTCGCCTAAGTGTTTAAAATCCTACCGAGTGGAGAGCAAACCTCTCACTCGGGGGCTTAGCTGCAGCCCATTGCTCGCCTAAGTGTTTAAAATCCTACCGAGTGGAGAGCAAACCTCTCACTCGGGGGCTTAGCTGCAGCCCAGTGCTCGCCTAAGTGTTTAAAATCCTACCGAGTGGAGAGCAAACCTCTCACTCGGGGGCTTAGCTGCAGCCCAGTTCTCGCCTAAGTGTTTAAAATCCTACCGAGTGGAGAGCAAACCTCCCACTCGGGGGCTTAGCTGCAGCCCAGTGCTCGCCTAAGTGTTTAAAATCCTACCGAGTGGAGAGCAAACCTCTCACTCGGGGGCTTAGCTGCAGCCCAGTTCTCGCCTAAGTGTTTAAAATCCTACCGAGTAGAGAGCAAACCTCTCACTCGGAGGCTTAGCTGCAGCCCAGTGCTCGCCTAAGTACGAAACACATCTCAATCCGCAAGGACGATGAGGTGCAAGTCGACTGCTACCATCTCCTTCAGAGCTGCACCACAAATACGAAGTTATTTCGAATGAGGAACAAGTTCCACTCGACAGATAATTCATGAAGATATTCAATGATAAATCAAGTTCGGACAAGACCCAAAGGTCCCAGACCGCAGATCAAAGTACTCGAGCCTTCAGCTCGACAAAGTTTAACGGTTACAAAATCCACTCAGCATTCCGAGGCAAATTTAAAGTGAAGCATAAAAGTTTTCATTCCTCAGGCGGAGGACTGGAAGGGGCGACGAACTCGTCCAAGTTGATCCCGTCTGCAATGCGAGTGGCAGCAGCAATGAAAGTCTCCATGAAGTCTTGAAAGTTGTGCTTCCTGGTATTGGCAACTTGGAGAGCAGCCAACTTTTCCTCTTGCGCCTCCTTGCAGTGAACGCGGACCAGGGACAGAGCGACGTCAGCACCGCATCTAGCAGAAGATTTCTTCCAAACCATCACTCGACCTGGGACTTCATTCAGTCGAGTCATCAGGGACTCGAGGTCGTTATGAAGTGTCGTCCTAGGCCAGAGCGACGTGTCGATCCGCAACACCGCAACCTTCAGTCGAGCAAGATAATCAACCACGCCAGCAACGCGAGACTCCAGTCGGAGCACATTCATGGCAGCCTCATCCTTCACTGGAGAATTAATGGGGTCCAAAGCTGTCTCCACTCGACTGGTCTCCTCCTCGAAGTTCTGGCAAAATTCTGTAAACACAATTCAAAGATAAGTCAGCGACTCTGCATGAATTTGGTGACGACAAGTCAGTCGGGTAGAAGTGATTACCCTCAAGCATGACGAACAGCTTCTTGGCGAGTTCACTAAGATAAGCCTCCAAATCGTTCTTCTTCCCTGCCAATTCACTTGCCTTGTCACCCAGAGCTATCTTGTCATTCTTCAGACGTTTGACCTCGTGGTTAGCCGCGTCAAGAGCGGTTTTTAGTCTGGAGTTCTCCTTTTCGAGGGTACCGACTGAAGCCAGTTTTTCTTCAGCATGCTTCGTTTTGTTCAAGGCTTCCTTCTGCGCTTCGGCAAGGTCATGGTCCTTCTTCTTCAGAGCCTACTCCATTTTATCTGGGAAATGTCAAGTGAGATCAACACCAAGAATGGGTAGAAAAGAAAAGGATAGTTGTCAAAAGATCACCAGCCATACCATTTGCTTCGTCCCTCGCCTTCTGCAAGTTTTCCTGGGCAAGCTTCAAATCAAGGTTGAGCTGGATCTGTTTGTTCTCCAATTCAGTATAGCGAGCCACAAGCTTGCAGGATTTCTGCGAATAATCAGTCGGCAGATATCAAAGATAAGTTGCTTCCGAGTAACTAAGAGAAAATTGTGGCGTTTCTAAGACTACAGCCGAATCAAAAACATTCGACAGTAGTCTCGGGGACTACACCCAGTGGGTGCACTCAGCGTGCCCCCACTGGTTCAAAAAAAAAGTCGACTGCCTGCAGTCGACCATATCCAGTGGGTGCACTCAGCGTGCCCCCACTAGTTCAAAGTTTCTATTCGACATAGCCTGACCAGACCGAGTGAAGAAGTTCAACTAAAGCAACACAATATAAAGACTACAGTCGACTGCCAGCAGTCCACCGTAGTCTCGGGGACTACACCCAGTGGGTGCACTTAGCGTGCCCCCACTAGTCTAAAAGGTTTAATCGACACACCCAGTGGGTGTACAGATTTAAAGATCTTTGGAAAAGAGATTCTTCAGATAGCATATCCTAACAGAACAAGCGGTGATCGACTGACCTGGACGTTGCTCTGGAGAGCTGAACTTGCGTCATAAGATGCCTGGCTGGCTTCCCGGACCACCTTCACTTGCTCCATCATGATCCCCGCCTGGCGTATAGCCTCCTTAGCGGCACCCACTTGATCCTCAGGGATGTGGTGTGTGGCGAAAAGGGAAGGCGGATCTGCAGTCGACGTTGAAGGCCAGACACTCGTCAAAGGCACAACGAAGGTCACAGAAGCCCGAGTGATATCACCACCCTCCCGAACTACAGCCTCAAGCGCCGGGGTAGTTTGTGGGGTCTTGCCAGCCGGCGCCTTCCTGTTCCTTCTCGCCCTCAGCGGCACTTCGTCGTCATCATCAGGGAGGTCAATGACATGAGGAGGAGCTACAAGAAAAATCCAATCGACCGGAGCTATGAGAAATCGTCAGTCGACTAAAAGCAGAGCATCAGAAATCATACCGGGGGTGGAGGTAACAGCATCTTCCATCTCTTGGTCATCGTCCTTGGCAGATATCTCAGAGGTAGCAGCACTGCAAGTTTCGAAAATCAGTCGGCTTATTCAATGAGTCAACCAAGAGTCTATCACGTTCAACAAAGGAAAACAAGTTCTACTATTACCCGAAAATGGTGGGGACAGTCATCTTCATCTTAGGCAGAGCCTTGGGCGGCTTGTACCGCGTTGCTCGTGGATGCTTGGGAGCTTTTTCTATCGGCGCTGGAGAAGAGGTCCGAGGGCGCTTCGACGACTGCCCAACAGGGGCAGTCGCCTTACCACGTTCCTGCACAGGGTCGTGTGTAAGCTTGGATCGCCTTTCCGAGCGGGGAGGTTCGACTTCTTCCTCCTCCTCTTCGCTGGAGTCGTCGTCGTCATCACCCTCTCCTTCGCCGTCAGATTCCCACTCTTCTCTCTCCTCTCCACTTTCGCCCCCGCTCGCGTCCCCCTCCTCGGCCTGCTCCTGCGCTCCATTGGGTGTCGAGTACATCTCAGTAATAGTCTGGAAGACAACAAACTAGACAAAAGTTAATCGACTGATTCAAAGAGAACAAATAAAGAAAGCAAGATTACAGTCGGAAACGCAAGGTCAGACCTTGTCCACTTCGTATGATTGGTCGAGTGGAGGAATCCTCCTGGCTCCTCGGGGGTTGTCCTTGTTCCGTGTGATACTCGACAGCCACCCTTCCAGCATCTCGTCAGTGACCTCCTCCGGGTGAATCCGAGTGGTGTCTTCGAGACCCGAGTACATCCACATCGGGTGGTCACGAGCCTGAAGCGGTTGGATGCGCCTCCGAAGGAAGACTTCCAACAAGTCCATGCCAGTCACGCCCTCGCGGACAAGCTGAACCACTCGACCGACCAGCACCTTGACTTGCGCCCTTTCTTCTGGCGTCACTTTCAGAGAGGCAGGTTTTTCTGCTCGGTTCTGGGAGAAAGGGGGAAGCCCAGTCACCTGTCCTGGGGTCACCTGGTCTTTACAGTAAAACCAGGTCGACTGACACCCGCGGACCGACTCAGGAAAGGTAATGGACGGAAAAGAGCTTTTCCCCCTCATTTGGATCGCCAGGCCCCTGCACAACTGGATCACTTGCGTCCTTTCATCACTCGACTTGGCTTTCTTAACCGATTGAGAACGACAAGTGAAAATGTGCTTGAAGAGCCCCCAATGGGGATGGCAACCCAAGAAGTTCTCGCACAAGGAAACAAAGGCAGCAAGGTAGACGATGGAATTGGGAGTAAAGTGATGGAGCTGCGCTCTGAAGAAGTTCAGGAAGCTCCGGAAAAAAGGGTGAGGAGGAAGAGAAAATCCATGATCAATATGGGTGGTAAGGAGGACGCACTCACCCTCAAGAGGCTGGGGTTCGATCTCTTTCCCCGGGAGACGCGCCGATTCATGGGGAATGAATCCCCCCTCAACCAGATCATCAAGATCATCTTGTCGAATCGCCGACGGCATCCAATCGCCCTGGATCCAGTCCCTGGGTAGAGCGGACCTCGAAGAAGATCCGCCCCGACCGGACTTCTTCGGCTTTCCCTGCGCCGCCGCTGAGGGAGTCCTGGATTAGGGGGTGTTCAGATAGCCGGACTATATCTTCAGGCGGACTCCAGGACTATGAAGATACAAGACTGAAGACTTCGTCCCGTGTCCGGAAGGGTCTTTTCTTGGCGTGGAAGGCAAGCTAGGCGTGCAGATATTCAAGATCTCCTACCATTGTAACCGACTCTGTGTAACCCTAACCCTATCCGATGTCTATATAAACCGGAGGGATGTAGTCCGTAGGACAACCATCATCATACACAATCATACCATAGGCTAGCTTCTAGGGTTTAGCCTCCTTGATCTCGTGGTAGATCTACTCTTGTACTACCCATATCATCAATATTAATCTAGAAGGAGTAGGGTTTACCTCCATCGAGAGGGCCCGAACCTGGGTAAAATAAAGTGTCCCTTGTCTCCTGTTACCATCCGACCTTGACGCACAGTTCGGGACCCCCTACCCGAGATCCGCCGGTTTTGACACCGACATTGGTGCTTTCATTGAGAGTTCCTCTGTGTTGTCGCTTTTAGGCCCGATGACTCCTTTGATCATCAACAATGATGAGGTCCAGGGTGAGACTTTCCTCCCCGGACAAATCTTCGTCTTCGGCGGCTTCGCTCTGCGGGCCAATTCGCTTGGTCGTCTGGAGCAGATCAAAAGCTACGCCCCTGGCCATCAAGTCAGGTTTGGAAGCTTAAACTACACGGCAGATATCCGCGGAGACTTGATATTCGACGGGTTCGAGCCACAGCCAAGCGCGCCGTACTACCTCGAGGGGCAGGATATAGCTCTGCCTCCGAATAGTGCCCTGGAGGCCGCACACGCACCGGCCCCGATCCTCGACTCGGAGCCCGCTGCGTTCTTTGAGGATGAACGGTTGGACGTCACCTCGGGGGCTGCGATCTTGAAGGCGATCGAGCCGAACGCCAGCCCCGTACTCCGCATGGCCCATGACTCCAAGGAGTCGGACTCTTCTCCGAACTCCGGGCCTCCTGTGCCCCTGCCGATCGAATCCGATTGGGCGCCTATAATGTAGTTCACCGCCGCGGACATCTTTCAGCACTCACCTTTCGGTGATATCCTGAATTCTCTCAAGTCTCTCTCTCTCTATCAGGAGAGCCCAGGCCGGATTATGGTCTGCGAGGTTGGGATTCGGACGACGAAGAAATTCAAAGCCCACCCACCACCCACTTAATAGCCATTGTCGATGATTTAAACCGACATACTTGACTTCGGATCCGAAGACTTCGACGGTATGGACGACGAAGATGGAGACGAACAGGAACCAGCACCTACAAGTCGCTGGACCGCCACCCCACCTAACGATGTATTCATGGTGGATACCCCTAAAGGAAACGACAACGAGGAAAAAGGGGGCGGAAAAAGGGATAAACCCTCCGAAAAGCAATCAAAGCGGCGACGAAAACGCCGAGCCAAGCCCCGCCTCGATCAAGACCCAGCCATAGAGCAGGATGAGCCGGTAGACGATGAGCATGCCTCAGAGCAACCATCCGAACAGGGCAACGCGGATATAAAGGACAGACAGCCCTCCCCCGGCCATAACAGAATTCCGGACGATCTCACGCCGGATAAAACCACGGAGCAGAAGAATCTCCACGAAAGGCTCGTTGCCACAGCATGCAGCCTGAAAAAGCAGAAGCGGAAGCTAAAGACAGCGGAAGATGCACTCAGAATAAGATGGAGCAAGGTAATCAAGACCGCAGACAAATACGGCGGCAGCCGCCGCACTAAAAGCTATCCGAAGAGAAAACTACTGCCCGAATTCGACCAAGAGGCCCTAGAGCCCTTGCATTCAAAAAATAAAAAAGCCACAAGGTCGGATAGACGACCCCACGGCCACCATAAAACGGCAAGCGGCGCCGCACTTAATGCAGCATGCGACCCAATTAAAGACTCGCATCATGGCCCAGCCAGGTCCATTTACGGGCCAAGAAAGCAAGCTCTCACAAGCAATGCAAAAAAGCCATCATCAGAATCCGGCACACCCAAATACAGGGGCGCCGCACACTGCCTATGTTTCACCGATGAGGTCCTGGAATATGAATTTCCAGAGGGATTCAAACCCGTCAACATAGAGGCGTACGGTGGAACAACATACCCCGGAGTCTGGATCGAGGATTATATCCTCCACATACATATGGCTAGAGGAGATGATCTCCACGCCATCAAATATTTACCCCTCAAGCTTAAAGGGCCAGCCCGGCACTGGCTTAAAAGCCTTCCCGAAAATACAATTGGAAGTTGGGAAGAGCTCGAGGATGCTTTCCGAGCAAATTTCCAAGGGACCTATGTCCGCCCTCCGGACGCAGACGATCTCAGTCACATAACTCAACAGCCCAGAGAATCAGCTCGGCAGTTCTGGAATAGATTTCTTACTAAAAAGAATTAGATAGTGGATTGTCCGGACGCCGAAGCCTTAGCAGCTTTCAGGCATAATGTCCGAGACGAATGGCTCGCCAGACACCTCGGCCAGGAAAAGCCAAGAACAATGGCCGCACTCACAAGCCTCATGACCCGTTTTTGCGCAGGAGAGGACAGCTGGTTGGCACGATGCAGCCCCAGCGACCCAAGTACATCCGAAATCAGGGATGGAAACGGAAAACCGCGATGAAATAAGGACCGTCGCCGAACCAAAGAAAAAAGTCCGAAGAGCACGACAGTCAATGCCGGATTCAAAAGCTCACGGCAAAATCAGACAAAACCACCCCTTCAGGATAATAGGGAGGATCCATCCAGCTTAAACAGAATCCTGGACAGAATATGTCAGATACACGGTACTCCTGGAAAGCCTGCCAATCACACCCATAGAGACTGTTGGGTTTTTAAACAATCCGGAAGGCTTAACGCCGAACACAAGGGGCTCGATACACCAAGCGAAGACGAGGACGAACCCCAGAAGCAGAACACCAGGAAACAAAAGAACTTCCCACAAGAAGTTAAAACAGTGAACTCACTTCACGTAACAAAACGTGTGGCACCCATGAAGGTACGCACAATAAAACCTATCCCTCAGGGGTCCTGCCACTAGTTATTAAAACCAATCATTTTTTATCAGCTAGATTATTCTAGAAATATCAAAAACGCAGGCCGGACTGCCCTGATACTCGATCCAATAATTGACGGATTCCAGTTTACCAATGTCCTTATGGACGGCGGCAGTGGACTAAACCTGATATATCAGGATACAATCCACCGCATGGGCATAAACCCAGCAAGAATCCGCCACAGTAAAACCTCCTTTCAAGGGGTAGCACTGGGCCCGGACACCAATTGTATGGGTTTTCTCCGGCTCGTAGTCATATTTGGCTCTGCCAATAACTTCCGTCGTGAAAAGCTGATCTCCCATGTCGTCCCGTTTTCAAGTCGCTATCAAGCACTAATGGGACGCGGAGCTTTCGCTCGCTTTAACGCAATACCGCACTATGCATCTCTCACGCTTAAGATGCCCGGTCCACGAGGCATCATCTCTTTAAAGGGAGCGCACTAAAATACGCCTCCTCCAAATGGAGGATTGTGTGGCCGCTTAAACAGCCGCACAATAAAGTGGTCTCGCCAGCCAAAAGACTTTTTCGATATAAGTCATTAAAGGCCACGGACCCGGACTAAATGAGTTCGACACAAGTCTATCATCAACGCAGGCTTATAACGCCATATACCCCCGTACCAGGGGCTATACGTAGAGACAATAAAGCTCAACTTTATGTATTTTTTACTTTATATTTTGTTTATTATCTTTTTGTTCCGCACGACCCATTTTCAATTCAGTTCCTCTCTTTTACAGATGAACGTCGTGCGGCGCCCGTCCAAGACATGGCACAACGGAGACACAGCCGCAGACGTGCAGTAGGGACCCATCCTAAGGATTCTTTTTAGATTAAGACCCTGCGTAAACCTTTTTTACTGTCTCTTGCTGCTATACATCCCCTGGTTTTTTCTACTATAACCAAGGAGGAGGCTGGCGTTTTGGCATGTGGCCATGCCAGAATTTTTGCTCATACCTGGACACTAGGGGCTCTTTTTTTAAGGGTGTTGTTTCACCCGCACTCATAAAGACCGAACACCTTAGGGAGTGTTCGGCGTCGCGAGTTTTGGCACTATATGCATCAGCTCCGAATCATGTCTTTGGTCAAATGTTGGGTTGTCGGCTCCTGAGTTCGGTTACCTTACGTTCCGCTCTATCGGCTAAGGTAGCACCAGGAGAACTACTGCGATTGTGCCCTGGTTCGGCTGGGTGAGCACCTCAGTAGAGAAAGCCGAAAACTGACTGTCATGATGTAGCGCGAGACTGGTCGCCACTCGATGACTTATAGGAATTTATCAGATTCCTCCGCTTTAACGAAGGGCCTTTTCCCGGTCAGGCACGTATGCGCCCCGAATTCGGGCAAGCGCAGTCGCCACTAAGGGGCTACCTAAAGAGTCCCACTGTCAAGCTCCTATGGCTAAGTGAAAGTGTTAAAGCATTATAGTCCGGTTGCCTAGCCCGCTGCGCTATCACCTCCTTTGTAGGACCAAGATGTTGGGTTAAGTGTGAAAATGCGTCTTCTGCGCGCACCCCCGCACCATGTGCGTGGGGGCTGAAGCCAACGACTGCAATCTTTCAGAATTTATATATTAAAACGGTCGCACAGGAGGTGTTCTTAATACTTGAAGGCACAAGTCTAAAAAATGCCACTACAATTTATTAAAATACTATTTTATGATTACATATGCTATCATAATATAGCATCCTTCGAGCACTGCGTCTCTATTACGCGAGCGCCTTCGAGGACTTCCTCAAAATAGTGCTCGGAAGGTATTCGGCTTTTATCTGAATCCCGGGACGCAACAATGGTGGGCTCCATATCTGCCCAGTATGTCTTGACACGGGCAAGAGCCAGCCAAGCGCCCTCTATGCACGCTGACCTCTTCATAGCATCGACACGTGGCACCACGTCTAGCAATTGCTGCATCAAGTTGAAATAACTCTTCGGCTTCGATCTCCCCGGACACAGATGAATCATGACGTACTTCATGGCGAGTCCGGACAACCTATTTAGTTCGTCCCATTGGGCCAGGCGATCGTCCACTGCCAGTGGACGCTCTGGATTGATGAATTGCGACCAAAAGAGCTTCTCCACTTCATGATCCTTTTTATCTCAAAAGTGTTCGGTCGCATCAGCAGCACTAGCCGCCAAATCCAGATAGGTGTCCTCTACACTCCACATCCGGTTTAATGGGGCATACTTCGGATCACAAAATTTTCTCTGCAGCGAGAAGGGCTTTCCATCCGCAATTTGTCCGACTTGACGCAGCTCTTCCTTTGCCGCTCTCATTATAGAGCGGGCGTCCTTGGCGTCAGCAACAACCTTCTCTAAGCTCGTTTGCCTCGCCCGACCCTCTTCTTCAAGAAGCTTGCAACGGTCAGTAGCACTCTTTAACTTTACGGCCATATTAGCCATCTCCGCCTTGCTTCGGCAATGGGCAGCCTGTTCGGCTTTCAGCTCTTCAAAGGCTTTCACGGCAGCCGCATCGCTTTTCCTGGCTTGTTCCTTCGCTCGGGCGAGTTCGGCCCTAAGACCCTCCACGGCGGCCGCACCATCTGCGTCAAGCATACACACGGTAAGGTATTGACATAAAGCTCCTCTTACTAACCATCGCCCGATGATTTCAATACCTTGAGCATCATCAAGCCGCTTGTTAACAAGCGCGATGTCAGCTTCTGCCTCATCAAGTTGTCGCTTCAGTTCGGCAAATTCACGAGTCCGGCTCGACTCCGGACAATCCGCCACCTACATATAAAGGTGCCACTTAAAGGACCTGGGATTAAGATCCTCTGCGCGCCATCAATTTTAACGACGCACAGAGTCTCAGGGGCTACTATCTACACATGGCACACTTTATTTATGCGCAAATAACACAAGTGTACATTATTTAAAACGTACCTCAAGGCCTGCCAGTAAACTTTTGACGGCCTCGTGCAATCCGCTTTCTGCGGATGACACCTTTTCAGTCACCGTGTTCATCAACACACGATGCTCCTTTGAGACAGAGGCTCGCCCCAGCAGAATCTTTAGCTCCTACGCCCGAACACCAGATGGTGCCGGACTCGTCCCATGGCCTCCCTCAAAGGCCGGACGCGGAGAACCTCGGGGGGCCACATGGCCACCTTCCGCCCCTGGCAGATCCGGAGAAATCCTCCGCGATGACACTTCAGCGTTGCCCGCCTTGCTAGGCGATACAGAAGGAGGAGGCGACCCGCTCTCCATCATCTCCGGAAGAAGATCCCCCGAGGACGAGTTCTGCTGAGAAGGGCTGAGGTCCGAACTACAAAATAAGGTTTCGGTTAAAACTTCTCAGATATAAATCAAGGATTTCTCTTAAAAGAAAAACTCTTCTTCTACTTACGGATCGCTGGAGAGCTGGTCCCTTCGAGGGTTTAGTTCGGCCGAGGGGCTCCCAGGCGTCGGGCCCTCTGACAAAGATTCTTTCCCCCGCTTCAAGGCTACGGTCTCCGGGTCGTCAGAGGCGGCCCTTTTCTTTCCCTTAGGAGAGGAATTATCGATTCCCCCCTTCGAAATGGCCTCTTTTGAGGAGGCCATGGTTTCCTTGTTCTCCCCCTTATTTCCCTCCAAAGGCACTACCTCCAGCATCCTGACTAGCATGGGATCCAGCCTGGTTTCGGGAAGGGGAGCCGGACACCTGATCAGCTTCGCCTTCGCTATCCACTCCTGCTTAAAAGAAGAAGCGCTGTTAAGAGTGAGACAATTATGCGGATAGAAGGTCCGGGCACAAGGTCACTTACTTGAGTATCCGGGCGATTGCGGCTTAAACCCACATCCTCGGTCAAATCCGAACTCACTTCTTGTAATCCGAAGAACAGTTTATACATCTCCGTGGGCGTTGCGCCCATAAAATCCCGGAGAACTCGTGGTCCCTCTGGATTGAACTCCCACAGGCGAAGGGGGCGACGTTGGCCGGGCAGTGTCCGGCGAATCAGCATGACTTGTGTCACCTTGACCAGGTTGAGGTCTCCTTCCAAGAGATCCTTAATGCGGCCCTGCAGCAGAGGTACGTCTTTGGGCAAGCTCCGATCTAGCCCTGTGTTGATCCACGACGCTAACTGCGGTGGAGGACCCGAGCGAAAGGCAGGAGGCGCCACCCATGCGGTGTCCCGAGGAGCGGTGATATAGAACCGCTCCTGTTGCCATAAGCCAAGCTCCTCTTGAAAAGCGCCCTCGGGCCATGGAGCATTGGCATTTCTTTTTATAGCAGCGCCTCCGCACTCTGCGTGGCGCCCCTCGATCATCTTCGGTTCTACTTTGAAGGTCTTGAGCCATAATCCGAAGTGAGGGGTAACACGGAGGAACGCTTCGCACACAACAATGAATGAGGAGATATGGAGGATGGACTCTGGAGCTAAGTCATGGAATTCCAGCCCATAATAAAACATCAGCCCCCTTACAAAGGGGTCCATTGGGAAGCCTAATCCCCGAAGGAAGTGGGATATGAATACCACACTCTCACCGGGCTGAGGGCTAGGGATCACCTGTCCTTGAACAGGCAACCTGTGAGAAATCTCGCCGGTCAGGAATTTAGCTTCCCTCAACCTTAATACGTCCTCCTCCGTAACAGAGGAAGGCATCCATCGGCCTTGGAGGTCGGAGCCGGACATTGTCGAAGGTCCGGTGCGCCTGAAATCTGGAAGCCTAGGGTGTTGGAACTCGAGGCGACGGGCGAGCTCGTTTTGAGAATAGGAGAGGGGAATAGGGTCTTGGTCTCTTTATAAGAGGCATAATATCAAGAGCCCTCCCCGTAACCGTCTTGGACTAGCCTTTAATTAAGGCAAAACGTGCTAACGGGCACGACTGGGTTACCCACGTCCGTATTAATGAGAATCCCGTTAAAGGGGGCACTCGATCTCTGCTTTGACAAGACGTGCCAAGGAAACCGCCTCGCTAAACACGCTGAGGTGGAACAATGAAAACGATTTATATAAAGATCTTGGCCGCAGTGTTATGATGCACTGCGGAATACGTCAGCAGATTTGATTTGTGTTAATATTATTCTCTATATGGCAATATGTGGAAGCTTATTTTGCAGAGCCGGACACTATTTTTGGTGTTTGTAATCTTCTTGAAGAACTTGGAGGAGGAACCCGCCTTGCAATGCCGAAGACAATCTGCGCGCCGGACTCGTCGTCATTGAAGCCTGGTTCAGGGGCTACTGAGGGAGTCCTGGATTAGGGGGTGTTCGGATAGCCGGACTATACCTTCAGCCGGACTCCAGGACTATGAAGATACAAGACTGAAGACTTCGTCCCGTGTCCGGAAGGATCTTTTCTTGGCGTGGAAGGCAAGCTAGGCGTGCGGATATTCAAGATCTCCTACCATTGTAACGGACTCTGTGTAACCCTAACCCTATCCGGTGTCTATATAAACCGGAGGGTTGTAATCCGTAGGACAACTATCATCATACACAATCATACCATAGGCTAGCTTCTAGGGTTTAGCCTCCTTAATCTCGTGGTAGATCTACTCTTGTACTACCCATATCATCAATATTAATCTAGCAGGAGTAGGGTTTTACCTCCATCGAGAGGGCCCGAACCTGGGTAAAATAAAGTGTCCCTTGTCTCCTGTTACCATCCAACCTTGACGCATAGTTCGGGACCCCCTACCCGAGATCCGCCGGTTTTGACACCGACAGCCGCCTTCTTCGCGTGCTCCAGAGCCGATGTCTTCTCCTTCCCCATTGTCGCTGGCGACGCTCGAACGGGCCTACTGCGCCGAGACGAGAGCGGAGGTGGCGGAGGATTTCGTGAAGGGGAAAAAGCGAAGGCGCACTATTCAGAAGCCCTGGGCCGACATCTTATAAGGGGTCGCTTCCGAGTGACTGACCGATAGGCCCAGGCAATCCCGCCGGATCCCGCAACAGGCGCTCGCACTATACATGGCGAAAAAGGTGGCGCGGAGATCGAGGAGGCTCCGTTCTATCCCATCCGATTACTGCGGCCACCCCCGTCCCGCGCGCTTTCCGAAATTCGAATCCCGCAAAATCCGCGGGCTGCAGAATAACTCGTCAGACGGAAGATCTCCTTCACACCATCACTCGGATTTTTTCAAGTAAAGAAACTCACTCGACAAGAAATGCGCGTGCTCATCGGGAGGAGAGCCCTTTGACCTCTACCCACCGCACACCTCCCTCCCAACATCTCCATTAATGGTGGCCGAGCCCCTGTTCCACAGCGTGGCTATATGTCTCACTGGACTGAGATTTAAGAGAGAAAAATAAAAATCTGAAAAGAAAGTTTTGCACGGATCTTGATGTAAGATCCGACGGACCTATATAGCATCGACTGTGACTTATAGCAAGCATGATGAATATAAGGACGACGAAAGTGGATAATAATCGTCTTACATATTTTGGAAAATAATTAAAATCCCCGCAAAAAAGGAACATAATTAAAAAAAGCCACATGCGGAAACACCCGAAATACACAAGGGCAAAAGAAGAAGGAAGACAACGATCTGGCTTGCTAATCTCTACTTTCTTGATGCGTTGCTGCAGGCCATGGGAACTAGTCTCCGCGCCGAGCGGCGATGAGCTCTTTCTTGTCCTCAAGGTGCTACTTGAGAGCATCCACGGATTCCTCCACTAGCCTTCTACGCTCGATGCACGACATGGCATTCTCGTCCATAAGTTTCTCGACAATGACGCCGGTCCTCTTCAACAAGGCAGTGGTCTCCTCCTGCTGCTCCGCACTTTCGACGATCTTCGCCCTCAGCAGGTCGCGCTCGGCCCGGAGCTTCGCATTGCTCTCATTTAGTTGTTGGATGACGCCAGTAGCCTGTTCAAAAGAGGCTTTCATGTCGTCCTGCAACCTCGCCGAGCCGGAGATGTAATCCATTTGGCTATGGACGATCGCATGCATGCGCCTGTAAGAGTCCTCAACTGCCCGCGAGACATTTTCCCAGTCCGCCGCTGCACGGGAGGACATCTCTGCTGCATTCGCGGCACAACGGGACATCTCTTCTGCTTCCGGGGTGCGGCCAGACCAGTCTGCCGCATCGACGGTGCGGCGGGACCTCCGTGCTGCTTCGGCGGCACGGCAGGATCTCTGTGCTGCTACGGCCGCGTGACGGGACATGCCGGCTGCGTTCGCGGCGAGGCCGGACATCTCTCATGCTTCCGCTTCCATGCTCGCATCTCCCTGGTGGTAATCTCTCGACCCAAAACTCATGCTGGCCATGGCTGACGCAAGGGAACAATGATGAATGACTTGTTTGTTTTTGTGGATGAGGAGTTGAGGAGGAATGTGCAGTCATCTTGGAGTAGTAGTATCTATAACCGAGTACTAATACGCTCCTAAGTGGGAAACCGTTTATGTTTGGTCGGTGTGAACAGGTTCGCAATTTGGAATGTGACGGGACGCAGGCTCAAAATTTACTAACAGTTATAAGTGCAACACTATTCCCGGAAGGCGTAACGTGGGCACGTACGCCTTCTCGACCGCGTACATGGAGTTTGCACCATAGGATGCACCGCAATAGGCAATGTCAGCACACGTCTTGTATCAACAACCGTGCGTGCTCGTTATTACCATCGCACACGCTTCTTTTAATTAGAATGTGTGTGCCCGTCTAGCGCACACACATTGATCTATCTAACTATTTCAGTTTGTTGTGGCTAATCGCAAACAGTCCATCCGTGTGAAGTGTATGCCATCAATCACAGACACTTTGATCTGGCTAACCCATTTCTGTTCTGTTGCCTAATCGCAAACAGTTAATCCTTCGGAAGCGTATGCCCTCAATCGCACACACCTTTATCTAGCTGCCCATTTATATTGTTCCTCCTCAGCACGAACAGTTCATTCAAGTGAACCGTATGCTTTATATCGCACACGTCTTCATCTGGCTGCCCGTTTCTTTTGTTTCGCCTCATCGCAAACAGTTCATTGAACTGAACCGTATGCCCTTCATCGCACACACAACTAAAATCTGAGCCGTGTTTGATGGCTCCGGCATCACAAACGTTTTGCACCTTTTTTGACGGTTCTTTTACACCACCGTTTGCAATTATTGCGTCGTACACAGTTTCGTCGAAGGGTCTCTAATCGTAGTGTTGCGTTAGCAGCATCCTGCAGTAGTGATGTATAAGTCATGAAAAAAGCAATAGCAATAAAACTAAACGATCATTACGCTAAGCTAACGGATGGGTCTTGTCCATCACATCATTCTCTAATGATGTGATCTCGTTCATCAAATGACAACACATGTCTATGGTCAGGAAACATAACCATCTTTGATCAACGAGCTAGTCAAGTAGAGGCATACTAGGGACACTCTGTTTTGTCTATGTATTCACACATGCACTAAGTTTCCGGTTAATACAATTCTAGCATGAATAATAAGCATTTATCATGATATAAGGAAATATAAATAACAACTTTATTATTGCCTCTAGGGCATATTTCGTTTACTAAGGGTCCATAGCTAGTAGCTAGATGGCTTCTTCTCTCCCTCTTTGATCTTCAATACAATGTTCTCCTCGACGTTCTTGGAGATCTATTCGATGTAATATTCTTGCAGTGCGTTTGTTGAGATCCGATGAATTGTGGATTTATGATCAGATTATCTATGAATATTATTTGAGTCTTTTCTGAACTATTTTATGCATGATTGAGACAGCATAGTTTTTCTCTCCGATCTATCTATTTGGTTTGGCCTACTAGATTGGTTTTTCTTGCAATGGGAGAGGTGCTTTGTGATGGGTTCAATCTTGCGGTGTTCTCACCCAGTGATAGTAGGGGTAGGGAGGCACGTTGTATTCTTGCCATTAAGGATAAAAAGATGGGGTTTATATCATATTGCTTGCGTTTATCCCTCTACATCATGTCATCTTGCTTAAAGTGTTACTCTGTTCTTATGAACTTAATACTCTAGATGCAGGCAGGAGTCGGTCGATATGTGGAGTAATAGTATTAGACACATGCAGGAGTCGGTCTACTTGTCATGGACGTGATGCCTATATTCATGATCATTGCCTTAGATATCGTCATAACTTTGCGCTTTTCTATCAATTGCTCAACAGTAATTTGTTTACCCGCCGCATGCTTTCTTCGAGAGAGAAGCCTCTAGTGAAACCTATGGCCCCCGGGTCTATTTCCATCATATATTTTCAAATCTATAAAACCAAAAACCCAAAAATACCTTGCTGCAATTTATTTTTGTTTATTTTATCTTTCTTTTTACTTATCTTTTATATCTATCTCTATTAGATCTCACTCTTGCAAGTGACCGAGAAGGGATTGACAACCCCTTTTGGCGTTGTGTGCAAGTGTATGTTAGTTTGTGCAGGTACATATATTGGGGACTTGCTTATGCCTCCTACTGGAGTGATACCTTGGTTCTTAACTCAGGGAAATACTTATCTCTACTTTGCTGCATCACCCTTTCCTCTTCAAGGAAAAAATCAATGCAAGCTCAAAAGTAGCACTGCCTCTGTCCATGAGGATGCGTGTCAGATGGTAACCATCGACAACTGGGTCCAGGATGAGCGCTGCCGATCTGCCGTTTCTAATGCTGGTCGGGCAGTCATGCTTGTCAAACGTGATCGGACAAGCCGACCAGGGGTTGAACTTCGGGGCCACTGGCTCCAACGCGTAGACATCCGAAGTACTCGCTTCCTCTCCTTTTCAGGGATGTGAGTGATGACCCACAAGTATAGGGGTCCAATCATAGTCCTTTCACCAAGTATGAGTGTCAAACCCAATGAGGAGCAGAAGAAAATGACAAGCGGTTTTCAGCAAGGTATTTGCTGCAAGCACTGAAATTATCGGTAACAAATAGTTTAGTAGCAAGATAATTTGTAACGGGTAACAAGTAACAAGTGTAAGAACAGTGCAGCAAGGTGGCCCAATCCTTTTTGCAGCAAAGGATAAGCCCCGATGAACTCTTATATAAAGCAAAGCACTCCCGAGGACACATGGGAATAATCATCAAGTTAGTTTTCATCATGCTCATATGATACGCCTCCGTTTCTTTGATAATTTGATATGTGGGTGGACCGGTGCTTGGGTACTATCAATACTTGGGCAAGGCTCCCACTTATGATTAACCACTCTCGCAAGCATCAACTACTAAGGAAGAATAATTAAGATAAATCTAACCATAGCATTAAACATGTGGATCCAAATCAGCCCCTTACGAAGCAACGCATAAACTAGGGTTTAAGCTTCTGTCACTCTAGCAACCCATCATTTACTTGCTACTTCCCAATGCCTTCCCCTAGGCCCAGATCATGGTGAAGTGTCATGTAGTCGACATTCACATAACACCACTAGAGGAAAGACAACATACATCTCATCAAAATTGAACGAATACCAAATTCACATGATTACTTATAACAAGACTTCTCCCATGTCCTCGGGAACAAAAGTAACTACTCACAAAGCATGTTCATTTTCAAGATCAGAGGTGTATTGAATATCGTTAAGGATCTGAACATATGATCTTCCACCAAATAAACCAACTAGCATCAACCACAAGGAGTAATCAACACTACTAGCAGCCAACTGGTACCAATGTGAGGTTTTGAGATAAAGATTGAATACAAGAGATGAACTAGGGTTTGAGATGAGATGGTGCTGGTGAAGATGTTGATGAAGATTGGTCCTCCCATGATGAGAGGATCATTGGTGATGACAATGGCTTCGATTTCCAACCCCGGGATGGAAGTTTCCCCGGTGGAACCACTCTGTGGATCTCTAGATTGCTTTTGCCCACGTTCCACCTCGAGATGGCGGCGCTTCGTCCTGAAAGACTTCTCCTTATTTTTTCTAGGTCAAAACCCTTCATATTGCATAAGATGGGCACCGGAGGCTGGCCAGGGGGCCCACAAGCTTAGGGGGCGCGCCCCCTAGGCTTGTTGCCACCTGTGGGTCCCCTTCTGGTATTTCTTCGCCCAATATTTTTTATATATTCCAAAATAATTCTTCGTAAAGTTTCAGGACATTTGGAGTTGTGCAGAATAGGTATCTTAGATTTGCTCCTTTCCGGTCCAGAATTCCAGCTGTCGGCATTCTCCCTTTTCATATAAATCTTGCAAAATACGAGAGAAAATGCATAAGAATTGTATCATAAAGTGAAATAACAACCCATAATGCAATAAATATCAACATAAAAACATGATGCAAAATGGACGTATCAGTGGGAAACATAGATCATGTTGACCTCAGTTACCTCATCAGGAAACTTCTTTTGACCTCCATTATTGGGCCGCCAAGGTTCATCCTCATCTTCACTGCGGTTTTAAGTTTAACCTGGACCCTCCGCCACGACCTTCCTAGCTTGTTTAAAGACCCAACAATTCCTGTTAGTGTGGGTTGCTGGTTTATCCTAGGTGCCGTGGATCTGGCACGACCGATCTAGGATCTTGTCGAGCCGGCTAGGTCCGTCTTTGTTCCCTTTAAAGGGCTTCTTTTTGTGGCTGGATTTAGGTCCGGTGAACCCCATGTTTACTGCAAGATCTTCTGTATCGCTTCCGCCATTTGTATACCTGCGCTTATTTTTATTGCGCTTAGGTTTTCCATTGGTGTCGCATGTTTCTGAGGTGCCTGCCTCGCCATTGTGAGAACTGCATGTAAGCCAACTATCCTCTCCCACACAGAAGCGAGTCATCAGGGATGTGAGGGTAGCCATAGTCCTCGGCTTATCCTGGCCGAGTTGAAGGGCCAACCATTCATCTTGGATATTATTCTTGAATGCGGCGATGGCCTTGGCTTCGAGCAATCTATGACCCGGTTCTTCTTGGTGAGGAACCTGTTCCAAATTTCTGGGGTGATTCGGCCGGTTGCTCAGTGACGCGGCTGAGGTCGTCAGCATCCAGAGGCAGGACGTATGTGCCCTGGAAGTTTTTTCTAAAAGCGTCTTCTAGGGCCTCCCAGCTGCCAATAGAGTGAGGAGGAAGACTGTTAAGCCAATGCCTCACCGACCCCTTTAGTTTGACCGGCAAATATTTAATGGCATGGAGATCATCTGCATTGGCCATGTGTATGTGGAGAAGGAAATCCTCGATCTAGACTGCTGGATCGGTGGTTCCATCGTATGATTCTATATTGATGGGCTTGAATCCTTCGAGGAATTGATGCTCCATCACCCTGTCTGTGAAGTAGATCGGGTGGGCCGGACCTTGGAAGCGAGGAGCATCTCGTCGAAGGTTGGGAGAGAGTCGTGAATAGGCTTGGTCTCGGGCACGGCCATTGCTGTCCATCCAGGCATCGTAGCCGTCGAGCCTGGTGGGCGTGTGTGCTCTTGATCCTTAGATGGATCGAGGAGGTGCCCTGTTTGCCTTGATGTGATGTCGAATGTCGTGAGGATCTAGGTAATCCACGGGGTCCTTGCCATAATGGCATGGAGGTGGCCAGTCATTGAGGTTTTCCCGCATTGGCCTATCCCGCCCTCAGGGGTCGGTCATGGTCGTCAGTGAGCTCCTCATGAAACACCAACAGGAGACGCCTGCGTGGGTATGATTTTGGCGCACTACAGCGCCAGTCTTCCATGTCTTGCTTGGCGGAGAGCACTTCGACCCACTTTTTATATAGTGCGTCGGTGTTGGCCTGCAACTGTCGCTGCTTGCGTTTCATGCTCCTAGCTATCGCAATAAGGCGCCGCCAGAAGCGCTCGTGTTCGAAGGGGTCTTCGGGGACGACAAAGTCCTCGATTCTGAGGCTTTCTTGCTCCTCAGACTCTGGCATATAGTTGTCATCGGCCCCTTAAAAGAGATTGTTGGGATCCAAATCCTTGAGATGTCTTTCTGGTGTGCCGTTCTGCCCTGGGGAAGCTTGATTGTCTCCCTCGGGGTTATCAGCGTCACCGGTTTCTGCGTCGCCGTTATCAGCGGTTGCATTATTGCCGCTGGGCTCCCCGTTGTTGCCTCTTCTGCGTCTTCGACGACGTCTTGGAGGGGTATTGGGGGTATCAACCATGTAGACATTGTAAGAAGATGTAGCATTCCACATGCCAATGTTTACCAGGGGCGAGGTGTCTTTTGCGGGGCCATTGGCATCTTCATCCATGTCGGTGGCCTCACCGTAGTCTATTTCATCGGTTAAATCATCAACCATGGCGACTAGGTGGGTGGTGGGTGGGATGTAATTTCCCGATCGTCGGATTTAAGCCCGACCTGATCATAGACTGAAGTCTTGCCGTCCAAGATGGACATGCACTAGATACGGTCAAGCATCTCATTAAGGTGAGAAAACTCTTCTGGATTAATTACTGGGTTGTAGACGGGGCTGACTCAAAGTATGCCAGGCCGATAACTTGACGTGTCTTCGGTGTGAAGGGGATCTGGGAGTGATTCTAGATTATGTGCCGAGGTCAGGTTCAACCCTGACGTTATTCCCGAAGTGGGGGCTAGATCTACATCTAGGCCAGAGATCGAAAAGCCATCGGCTGAAGCAGTCACGTCGCGGGGTCTCTAATGCCCCCGCGACGGGGATCAGTTCTAGGGTCGAGCACCGGGTGTCGGTGTCAAAACCGGCGGATCTCGGGTAGGGGGTCCCGAACTGTGCGTCTAAGGTCAATGGTAACAGGAGATAGGGGACACAATGTTTACCCAGGTTCGGGCCCTCTCTCTAGAGGTAATACCCTACTTCCTGCTTGATTGATCTTGATGAATATGAGTGTTACAAGATTTGATCTACCACGAGATCGTAATGGCTAAAACCCTAGAAGTCTAGCCTGTGTGACTATGATTACGAGTATTCGCCTCTACGGACCTATCCCTCTGGTTTATATAGACACCGGAGGGATCTAGGGTTACATAAGGTCGGTTACAGAGAAAGGAATCTTCATATTTGGAGGCCAAGCTTGCCTTCCATGCCAAGGAGAGTCCCATCCGGACACGGGTAGAGTCTTCGGTCTTTGTATCTTCACAGCCCATCAGTCCATCCCATGTCTAATAGGTCGGATGCCCGAGGACCCCTTAGTCCAGGACTCCCTCGATAGCCCCTGAACCAGGCTTCAATGACGAGGTGTCTGGCGCGCAGATTGTCTTCGGCATTGCAAGGCGGATTCCTTCTCCGAATACTCCAACTCAGTCTTCGGACGCAACGAACGTGTCTGGATCTGCAACACAAGTACCACACACAACCGCAGAGAGTATAATGTTGCACAAGTCCAATCCGCTGACAACTTTTTGTAATGTGACATCACGTCTGCCTGGTCATCATTTTGAACCGTTTTCCGTCCACCTTCCGCGGTTTCCATAGGCACGTCTTGTCCAAGCAGAGATCGTGTCCCCTTATTGTGGGATTCTCATCAATACAGGCATGGGTAATCTAATCGTGTCGTTTACACAGCCCTTGGGAACATGCGAGTTTTAAGGCGAGTGGGGAGGCGCTTGATATTCACTGCCTTTATAAGGAGATAAGGATTCCCTATCTTCACCCACGCCTTCTCTCTTTCTCTGCCCTTCCATTCTTGAGCTCCAGCGCCCAAGTCCTCATCTTTTCTGCCTCAAGGAAGCACTCAACCATGTCCGGATCTGGAGGGAAAGGCAAGTGGATGGCCTCCTCCGTTAAGGAGAAGGACATCACCAAGCTTTGGGAGGCCGGGTATCTGGCGAAAGAAATCGCCCACCGGCTTCCATCCAAGGGGCAAATCGTCCCCACCCCGAAGCCCAATGAGAGGGTGGTGTTCATCGCCCACTTCGTCCACGGGTTAGGGTTTCCTCTCCACCCTTTCGTCCGCGGACTTATGTTCTATTACAGGCTAGATTTCCATGACCTAGTCCCAAATTATTTCCTCAACATCTCGGCATTCATTGTGGTGTGTGAGGCCTTCCTCCGCATCCAACCCCACTTCAGACTGTGGCTCAAGATCTTCAACGTGAAGCCTAAGGTGGTGGATGGCCAACACGCGGAGTGCGGAGGCGCCATGGTGAGCAAGCTGCCCAATGTCACATGGCCCAAAGGTACTTTTGTGGAGACCGTCAAGGAGTGGCAGAAACTGTGGTTCTATATCACAGAGCCCCGCGACGCCACCTGGGCCGCGGCTTCCGAATTCAAGTCCGGAGCTCCAATGCGGCTCGCCTCCTGGATAGAAAAGGGCCCAAATTGGTCTTCATCGGATGAACTGATTGCGCTGCAAACGTGCATCCAAAGCATGGTGGATAAAAACATCAAGCTCGTCAACGTGATCCAGGTGATGCTGGTTCGCCATATCCTCCCATGCCAAAGCCGAACTTGCCCTTTATGGGAATTCGATCTAGAGAAGCACCAAACCTTGGAAAGGCTCTTCGGAACCACTCACGAAGATGCCTGGAAGTTGCTCTTTAAGGGCAATGAGACGCCGCCGGCCATAGACTCGGACCGCGGGCACGATCTTTCCCATCCTGCCAGTGCGGTAAGTCTTTCACGTCTCAAGGCGCATCCTCTACTTGCTTGTTCAAGGAGGATATATAAACTTTACTATTTTATTTTTTCAGGTATGGTCAGAGAAAGCGGAGCGGATTCAATGTTCGGCTCGGCTGCCCGAGGAACCAGTCATCCCGCTCTTGGCGAAGATGCTGGTCCTGGCGCCCTATCAAGCGCTGGAGAAGAAGGCCAAGAAGAATACCAAGGGGGTCCTGAGTGGCCCCCGCTGCAAGGGAGCTTCAGACGTGTCGTCCGAAGACAAGACTCACTCCTCCACCGCCGAAGACAATGACGAGGAGGAGGAAGAGAGCACCCATCCCCCTGATGGGGGGAGGAAGAAGAGGGCGGCCTCCACAAATCCGGAGGCGGAGGCGCCCAAGAGGGGGAATGGTCCCCTTGCGGATAAGTCCGCGTGGGACGTTGACAGCAGCCCGGAGCGACGCCCCCGAAACAAGCCCCTGGCCGCATCGTAAGTACTAAAAACCCGGATATGTCCATGTATCCGGCTTCTCTGCTTCATGGTATTAATATGTTAAATTATGCTATTGCAGTCCGACCCATGACAGCTCCATGCGATCCTCATCAGGAGGTTCGGTGGATTCGAAGGCGATGGCCAGCGAGGCACCGCCGGCTGCTCAATCTCCCAAGGTCAAGGGCGACGCCGAGGTGCTATCCCGAAGGACCTTCCCCAGCTAGGGAGAGGTTCAGGAGGCTGTTAGGGAGGCGCCGGAGGGTGAAACCTTAGTCGCCGGACACATGGGGGAGCAGACCCCCATGGAGACTGGGCATGGGGGCCTTGCTCAGTTCGGCCCCCAGCTGAATACGATTCCGGAGATCTATATGGCTCCGGAATCCGGTGAGCATCCTCCTTCGAAAGAAGGGTGTGTGCCTATTCCGCCGGTGACCTCTGTCCAACCAGAGGCACCAGATAATCTGCTGGAAGCGCTACGAGGCTCTTCCATTGTGGATGAACACCGTATTCTTATGGGTGCAGTAATTGAGAGGGTTCAGTCTTTCAAGAGCGGACTAACCGAAGCCTGCAGCAGCCTGCTGCCAGGTTTTGAGGTAAGCGACACAAAATAGGAAGTCCCAATATAGACAGTAGCCCCTGAGACACTGCCCGATGTTTGGAAAGAAAGGCCGGACAGAGGATCAATTCATTTTTGTAGGAAACTAGCTAAATATGTCTTATATGGATAAGCAGGCGTCGTTACTGGCCGCGACCTCACACACTGCTGAAGTCTCCGGACTAAAGCAGAGACTACAGCGGGCCGAGGAGGAGCTCGGCCAAGTGGGAAGTAGCTACAAGACAAGCAAGGTATGTAATGACTTGCTGTATATTCGGAAAGAATAAATGATGTGTATTGACCGTAGTGCCTAGATATGTGTAGGAGCGGCGACCGAGGTCGAGGTCCTTAAACAGGCCCTAGCCAAGGCCGAGGAGAAAGTTGCCAACAAAGAAGCCGCCCGTGAGAAGCACGAGGTCAGGCTTGATGAGGTCCAGCAAGAGCTCCAGGATGCTGTGAAGAAATGTGAATCCTTGGAGCGCGACGTTTCGGCTCGAGAGACCAAACTTGCTAAGGCTCGCCAAAGTGCAGAAGAGGCCCGGGTTGAGGCCCAGGGCGCCCTCCAGGAGATCCAGGAGGCCAAGAAAATCGCGGCGGGTAAGGTGTTTAGTATGCAAAGCAAGTATGTGAAGAAGAAGTATCTCTTCCTAACCCGAATTCGGAGTTCTCCAGGGGCGTTTGCGGATCTGCCGCGCAGTGTGTCTGACGTTGCGGAGTTCTCCGGGCCGAAGAAGGGAGCTCAATGGAGAAGCTATTCTGGTCGCAATATCTTGCGCTAGAACATCCAGTGCCCTTTAGCGATTAGCTAAAACAACTGGTCGAGCTGCATAGGGTGGCCGAACTGGCCATGAAGGATTTAATAATTCGGCTGTGGCCTGCCGAAGCTATACCCAACAGCTACTTCGGGCTCTTGAAGTGGCTGGTGAATGCTTGCCCTCGGCCGGACGTCATCAAGCGGTCGGTCTGCATCGAGGGCGCGCGCATGGCCTTCGCCCACATCAAGGTGTGGTGGGTGAAGATGGACGCCGTCAAGCTTGCGACCGGGGGACCGCCGGAGGGCAAGGAGCACCGCACGCCCGAGCTGTATTTTGGAGACGTCCTGGAGGGGTCTCATGTTGTGGCGACACAATGTGCACAAGACATTATTTTCGAATGAATACATTCATGTTGTCTCCGCCTTGTATGATGAAACAAAGTCGTTATGTAATATAATGTTTGTTATTTAAAAAAAATTACCTCCTGTGCGGCCGTGTTTTGTGAAATCTGAGAGTTGGCCAGCCGTCGGCTTCAACCCCCACGTAGGTAGTACGGGGGTGTTCGGGATGTAATCTAAACACTCTTGATCCAATTGTTTGGTCCTTCAAGGAGGTGTTTAGCGCAACGAACCAGGCAATCAGACTATGCGGCTTTAGCACCCTCACTTAGCCATAGGAGTTTGACCATAAAAATTTAGGCGCAAGCCCTAGTATCCGGACTAGGATGCTGTAAACACCTGATCAGGTAAGTACCAATCCCTCGCGTAATGCGGAAAAATATGCTAAAGATTTGAAACCTCCGAAGAGCTGACCGGCTCACACCGCATCATGACAGTCAGTTTTCGGCTTTCTCTCCTGAGGTGCTCATCCGGGTAAACCAGGGCACAATCGCAGTAGTTCTCCCTTTACTACCCTAGCCGATATAGCGGAACGTAAGGTAGCAAGCATAGGAGCCGGGCAACCCAACTATTGACCAAAGACATGATTCGGAGCCAATGCATATAATGCTAAATTCGGGGTGCCGAACTATACTGTAAAAAGTGTTTGGACTTTGTTGCCATATTACGGGGTGCTATGAAGCCCCTGTCAGATAAAAACGTACCGAAGTGTACGGGTGATATTTGATAAGGTTATCAAAAAGGAAAAAGGAAGAAAGAAGAAAGAGTAGTAAGCTAGAGCCGTAGAATTTGGGCCGCAAACTGTTTCCATTATAATTCCATTAGTGCGTCAAAGCGCACTTATACAAGTAGTGCAATAAGCAGAAGGCTATTTAATATGCCTTAACCAAGGGAGAGCTGCGTGTGGGTCCTGAAAACAGGTAGAGGGATCGTTAATGAGACCACCTAAAAATTCCCAGTACGCCCATGCTTCTTGCCGTCTTAGTGTATTTATCCTTCGAAAGGACCGATGGTCAGGCCGTCAGGGAAGGCCTGTGGAAAAGAAACCTGAAAATGAGAAAATGAAACACATGAAAAGTATGTGTGTCCGGGGGCGCTCGAGCCGTATTGTGGATCACAAGCTAGTTATGCCTATGTCCATGCCCATGGTATTTTGAGTGCGTAGTTATGTACGCGCGGTACGATTGCCGCCACTTGGTCGGAACTGGGACGAAGTCTGAATTGCTATTCGAGCTCTTGACGAGCTGAGCTGTCCTGCTGCAGAATAGTCTGGACTCTCTTGACGGTGTCCGGGAGCTCGGCCGCCGAATTAAGGTTCTGCTTGAAAAGGCCGCTCTGTACTTCTGCTGGTAAGGCAGCGGTGTGTTCCTCAGTACGGAGGGAGCGTTCCGTGTTTCCATTAACTTTTATGACACCGCGTGGTCCGGGCATCTTGAGCTTGAGATAAGCATAGTGTGGCACCGCATTGAATCGAGCGAATGCAGTTCGTCCAAGCAGTGCGTGATAGCCGCTGCGAAAGGGGACGATATCGAAGATTAACTCTTCGCTTCGGAAGTTGTCCGAAGATCCGAAGACAACCTCTAGTGTGATTGAGCCCGTACAGCGAGCCTCTACACTTGGTATGACTCCTTTGAAGGTAGTCTTTGTAGGCTTGATCCGTGATGGGTTAATGCCCATTTTGCGTATTGTATCCTGATAGAGCAGGTTGAGGCTGCTGCCACCGTCCATGAGGACTCATGTCAGGTGGAATCCATCAATTATTGGGTCAAGGACCAGTGCGGCCGAACTGCCGTGACGGATACTGGTCGATGATCCCGACGATCGAAGGTGATCGGGCATGACGACCATGGATTAAATTTTGGGGCGACTGGCTCTATCGCATAGATGTCCCTGAGCGCGCGCTTGCGCTCCCTCTTGGGGATGTGGGTGGCGTATATCATGTTCACTGTTTTGACCTGAGGGGGAAACTTCTTCTGTCCGCTTGTGTTCGATGGTCGGGGCTCCTTGTCATCGTCCTTGCTTTGTGATCCCTTCTCCTTATTCTCGGCTTTTAACTTGCCGGCCTGTTTAAAAACCCAACAATCTCTGTTGGTAGGATTGGCTGGTTTGTCTGGGGTGCCATGGATCTAGCACGGGCGATCGAGTATGCGGTCTAAGATGGATGGTCCCTGATGTTTTCTTTTATATGGCTTCTTCCCTTGACCAGACTTGGAGCCACTAAATCCGGCATTGACTGTCGTGTCATCGGTATTGTCACCATTGTATCGACGTTTGTGCCTGTTGCGTCGGAGCTTACAGTTGCTGCTTTTGACCTCGGAGGTGCCCGCTTTGCTTGCTGTGTTTTTACTACGGGCCAACCAACTATCCTCACCCGCACAAAAGCGGGTCATGAGTGCTGTGAGGGCTGCCATGGACTTCGGCTTTTCTTGGCCGAGGTGGCGGGTGAGCCATTCGTCACGGATGTTATGTTTAAAGGACGATAGGGCTTCGGCATCCGGACAGTCGACGATCTGGTTCTTTTTAGTTAGGAACCTAGTCCAGAATTTCCTGGTTGACTCTTCGGGCTGTTGAACTATGTGACTTAAGTCATCGGCATCCGGAGGTCGTACGTATGTACCTTGGAAGTTGTCGCGGAAGGCGTCTTCCAAGTCCTCCCAGCTGCCAATAGAGTTTTTAGGAAGACTATTTAACCAGTGCCGAGCTGGCCCTTTGAGTTTTAGCAGGAGGTATTTGATTGCGCAAAGGTCGTCTCTGCGGGTCATATGGATATGAAGAAGAAAAACCTCAATCCATACCACGGGATCTGTTGTTCCATCGTATGATTCAATATTCACGGGTTAAAACCCTCCTGGGAATTCGTGCTCCATTACTTCATCAGTGAAGCAAAGTGGGTGTGCGGCGCCTCTATATCGGGCCACATCACGGCATAGCTCAGATGGAGTCCGTCTGCAGTTTTTGGCCCGGGTGTGACTAGGCTTGTCACGTCCGAATAGATAGCCATCGTCGCGCGCCCTCGCGATCCGTAGATCAATCTAGTATGTCCTGCTCTGCTGTCCAGGTCCTGCCGGAGGTCATATGTATCACCCCGAGCTGTTTTATCTCTACCTTAACGGTGAGGTGGGGCGGGCTACTATTCGGCTTGAGTTGCCACTTTATCCCGACCGCATGGTGGTCGATCAGCCGCATTGTCCCGACCGCGTGGTGGTCGGTCGGCCGCATTGCGCGAGGATGGTACGGGCTCCGACGCCTCCTCATCGAACTAAGGTAGCAATTTGCGCTTCGGGAAACTCTTGGTTGGGCGCTTGAGGCCGTATTCTTTGGCTGCCAGGACATCTGTCCATCTATCGTTGAGCAGGTCTTGGTCATCTTGAAGCTGCTGCTGCTTCTTTTTCAGGCTCCTTACAATGGCTATTAGCCGGTGCTTGAAGCGCTCCTGCTCGAGAGGTTCCTCAGGCACGATGAAATCCTCGTTGCCGAGGCTCACCTCATCCTCGGAGAGCGGAAGGTAATTACTGTCCTCCGAGTCGTCGTGTATGGCATGTTCATCAGGGCTAACTTGCCCATTTCCACGTTCCTCCTGTTCGGAGGTTGCCCCAACAGGGTCTTCATTGTCTTCGACATCATCCGGAGTATTGTTTTCTCTGGTGCCGGTATTGCTATCTTTTGCACGACGTGACTTAGAGCGGCGTTGCTGACGCCGGCGTCTGGGCTGTGTCTCAGGAGGTTTATCCCCGATTGGATCTTCTTTGTCATCGTCCTTAGTTTCTTTAGGTGTATCCACCATGTATACGTCGTATGAAGAAGTGGCCGTCCAGCGTCCGATGAATGGCGGGTTTTGGCCCCGCTCCTCACTGGCATCGTCGTCCATACCGTCGATGTCCTCGGAGCCGTAATCAAGCATGTCGGTTATGTCCTCGACAATGGCTCTGAAGTGGGCGGTGGGTGGGAAGCGAAATTCTCCGTCATCAGCCTCCTGTTCGAACCGGATATAATTCGGCTATGAGTCCCCTGCTAAGGATAGATTTTTTAATGAGTTCAGCACGTCGCCTAAGGGCGAGTGCCGTAAGATGTCCGCGGAGCTGAATTCGAAGATCGATGACTGATCAAGCTCGACGTATGCGGACTCACAAGGTTCAGAACCTGTAGCCGGAGACGAGTCCATGGTTCCGGAGACACAGATGTCACTTGAAGTTAGGTCTGTGTGCGGCTCCAACACCGCTGAGTCTGCGGTATGTGGCGGGGTTGAGCCTCCCGTCCTCGGATGGCACGATCTGCTCCGGATCTAAGGCCGGAGCCATTACAGGTGCTATATCTTGTGTATGGTCCGATGACTGATTTACGTCATGTTCATCGGGATGGGAGGGAGCGGCTGCCGCGGTCTCGAATCCGTCGAAGATCAAGTTTCCACGGATATCCGTGACGTAGTCCAAGCTCCCAAATCTGACCTGATGGCCAGGGGCATAGCTGTCGATCTGCTCCAGATGGCCAAGCGAGTTGGCCCGCAGTGCGAAGCCGCCGAATACAAAGATATGTCTGGGGAGGAAGGTTTCCCCTTGGGAAACATTGTTGTAGATGATTGAAGGAGCCATCAAACCTTTTGACGATGGCACAGCGGAACTCTCAATGAAAGCACCAATGTCGGTGTCAAAGCCGGCGGATCTCGGGTAGGGGTCCCGAACTGTGCGTCTAAGGTCGATGGTAACAGGAGATAGGGGACAGAATGTTTACCCAGGTTCGGGCCCTCTCTCTGGAGGTAATACCCTACTTCCTGCTTGATTGATCTTGATGAATATGAGTGTTACAAGAGTTGATCTACCACGAGATCGTAATGGCTAAAACCCTAGAAGTCTAGCCTGTGTGACTATGAGTACGAGTATTCGCCTCTACGGACCTAGCCCTCCGGTTTATATAGACACCGGAGGGATCTACGGTTACATAAGGTCGGTTACAGAGAAAGGAATCTTCATATTTGGACGCCAAGCTTGACTTCCATGCCAAGGAGAGTCCCATCCGGACACGGGTAGAGTCTTCGGTCTTTGTATCTTCACAGCCCATCAGTCCGGCCCATGTCTAATAGGTCGAACGCCCGAGGACTCCTTAGTCCAGGAGTCCCTCACCCGGTGCTAGATGGGTTCTTGATTCGGCAGGAGGCCCATCTCGACAGGACGAGATCATCACGGGAGTCCACAGTGTACTCGAGGCCGCCAAAGGTCACGATCCGACCTGGGGCGCAGTTCTCGACCGAGGCCAGATGGTCTGTCGAGTCGACGCAAAAGACCATGCTGCGGAACACAAAAAGCTGGTCGGGGGCGAAAACGCTCCCGAGGCCGTTGGACCAGTTGATCTGTAGATGGGCCATCAATCCTTCTAGTGATCGTGCAACGGAACTCTCAATAAAAGCACCAGGGTCGGTGTCAAAATCGGCGGACCTCGGGATAGGATTCCCGAGCTGTGGATCTCGGGTCGAGGGTAACAGGAACGAAGGAGACGATGTTTACCCAGGTTTGAGCCCTCTTGATGGAGGTAAAACCCTACGTCCTACTCTTGTTTATATTAAAGAAGGTATCTCAAGTACAGAGTTGCTCTACCTCGAGATCGTAATGTGTGACCTAACTTTAGGGCTAGGCGAATGATTTTGTGTTGATGTCCCCTCTATGGGCTAAACCCTATGGCTTATATACATGCCAGGGAGGGCATCTAGGGTTACAAGGTCGGCAACTAGGAGCTAGGCGGCGACAGAGATCTTGGAATACACGTCAAGTCTTCAGGAGAGACAGTCTTGATCATGTCTCCTGCGTACGGCCTCTAGAGTCCACCTTGACCACGAATGAGGGCTCGTTGGCCCACCCCGAGGAGAATGGGCCAACTTGGTTAGTACCCCTTATCCAGGACACCATTACCACCCAACCTCACCCACCTCCATGACCCGTCCATCCTTCCGCCTGCTCTGGACCTCGCACGTCCGGCGGTGCCCTGTGCCTCCTTCTTCGGTGGGCGTGGCTCTCCTTCTTGTACTGGTTGCGGGTTTGGCCTATGTCTGACTTCCTCTTGTCCGAATCATGCTCTGATGACTTGGGATTACTCGGACTCAGGCTAGGGCGAAATCCATGCATCCGATGCTGGCAATGGCGACGCCCGTGGGTGTCTTCCCCTTCTTAGAGGCGCTGCCATGGGTGTTATCAGTGTACCTCTTTGAGCATCAGGGGATACCCTAGGTCCGGTTATCCGGATTGGATGGCGACGACATCTTTGCATCATTCTTCTTCGTGAAGGCATTGTCTTGTTTTTTTCGTGGTGTCCTCGGTTCTGGATTTGGAGATGTTGGTTGTCTAGCTGTTGGTTTGGACTGCTTCTCACGACGGCGTGTTTAGCTGTGTTTTTCTCTGTTTGGGCCGAGCATCCCATGTATCTCTGCTTCGGGCATCATGTACCATGTGCACGCCTCTTACGTCCGTGCTATTTGTTGTACCACCTCTTATGCTCACTTAATTTAACTTCTTCTTTCAATGGAATGATGCGCAGGCTCTGCATATTTGCGAAAGTATAACACGCTAAATTCTGCTAAATGGCTTAGCGTGACGCCCCTGCAAATGTTATACCACTGAGATAGCACGATATTTAAAACTATGATTTTTGTAATATAACGCACTAAATTCTGCTTTTTTTAGAAAAGGAGGTTAAACCCCCGGCCTCTGCATCAATCGATGCATGAACCATCTTTATTAATTATTCCACAAAGGTCCAACAAGAACATACATCAATCCATCTGAAGCCACCACTCACACCTACAAACTCGATAATGTGGAGTGCTCTAATTCCTCATATCTAAAACCGGTGTCGTCACCGATCGATCCACATAACGTATCAGGACCAACAGCCGGTGCAGCCTACCTAAAGCGCACACCACACGCACACGTTATAGAAGCCGCCATCATCATCAAACCACTGACCCATCTTCAGGAGAGATATCCGCATCGTCCTTGCCAGTTCGAACATTCGTCAACGCCACCACGGCGCCCAAGGGCGCCACCTCCCTGCGCTCATCCGCCCAAACGCGAAGACTCTGGAAGATCTGTCGTGCGTAGCACCTGCCAACTAGGCATGACTCAGCGTAGCACCTGTCGGCCAGGCATGACTTGACGGCTCCACCGAAGCTCCGTGCAAGACGAAGCCGCTTCACCTCCCGCCTCTGTCTTCCAGCGCTGCTCCACAAACGATGCTCCCAAAAAAGAAACGACACCGTAGTACCGCCATCGTCCGATCTGGAAGACCAGATCCTAGGGTTTTCCCCGAAGCAGCACGAGTGGGTCGACAACAGTTACACTACGATGCCTTCATCAAGGTAACGGTGCAAAACTCCGCCATCGCCCGCCAACGGCTCGATTTTCACTGGCAATTATGTCTTCCCGACTCGTAGTTGGAACTAGATGACAGATCTCGAGATCCGACCATCCAGCCACAGGCCGATCACCTCTGACGGGAGAAAACAGCTGGCTCGCTCGAAGAAGCAACAACGCCAGCGATCCGGACACTTCCGAAGTCTGGGACGGCAATGACAAGCCACGACACGGTAAACACGAACGTCGCAATGATAATGAAAGAGCACACGACACGGCGGTCAACACCGGATTTAGTGGCCCCAAGCCCGGTCAACGAAGAAAACCATTCAAGGCAAACAAAGACGGACCATCCACGTTGGAAAAGATATTGGATCAGCCCTGCCAGATTCATCGCCACCCCAATAAACCAGCTAATCATACCAACAGAAGTTGCTGGGTTTTCAAGCAGGCCGGCAAGCTCAACACCGAACATAAGGGGAGGAGGCCGCCCGGTGATAGCGACAACGAAGAGACCTCCCAACCAAATACCGGGGGCCAGAAGCAATTTCCCCCAAAATAAATAGAGTGAACATGGTATTCATGACACACACCTCTACAGGGGAGTGCAAGAAACGCCCCCTCCGGATAGAGGATCAAACTACGGCTACTTCAGCCGAAGTACGAAGCGGTCTCATCAAACCGCATACCTTGCCGGCCATTAAGCCACCGGTCTCCATTCATTAGGACCGATCGATTTCGGAGTTGGACTAGCAGTTTGGCTTCCGCTGCCCGCCTAATATACCTGTGAAATCTGTACCGCGCATACATAACTATGCACTCAAAATACCATGGGCATCGGCGAAGGCACTATACGGACGGGCCTGCAAGTACTCCCATAACCTCCTTGCCTTTTCTTTTCTAACTACTCTTTCTTTTTACCCTTTACCACAGGTGATTCAAAGGTCGTTCATCTCACGGAATCTCTTAGAGTTTGGATTTGCAAACTCACCCGGGGCCTACTCCTATTAAAGGAGCCCTTTCACCAAGAAAAGGCGGCGCGGACGTGCGATAGGAGGTCCAAAACAATTTTTTAGACCGCACTCTCTATTTTGCGAGCCTATAAAACACATGTTTCCTCAGCCGTCGACCCCTGGCGTGTCAAATAGCCGGGGTTGTGGCTTTACTATCCATAAAATGATGATTGTCATATTACTCAGGTTCCAGTGAACATATTTCGTATCCAGCATTCACTTTTCTCTAAAGAACTGAATTTTGCTCACTTGGATGTTTCACACACCTCGGCTCAAAAATTGCTAGGGCTTAGTATGGGAACAACTGAGTTGCCAACGAGTCCGAACAGCTTTATAGCATACTTCAGCGTCGCGAGTTCGGCCTTATATGCATCAGCTCCGAATCATGTCTTGGGTCAATAGTTGGGTTGCCCGGCTCTTGTGCTTGCTACCTTACATTCCGCTCTATCGGCTGGGGTAGTAAAGGGAGAACTACTGCGATTGTGCTTCCGGTTCATCTGGTCAAGCACCTCAGTAGAGAAGGCCGAAAACTAACTGTCATGATGCGGCGAGAGCAGGTCAGCCGCTTGATGACTTATCGGAATCTTCGTGATTTCCTCCCTATTATACGAAGGGCCTTTTTTAGGTCATATATGCAACGCACCATATTGGAATAAGCCGTGTACATACCAAGGGCTATATCGTAGTCCCACCATAAAACTCCTATGGCTAAGTGAAAGTGTTAACGCCCTATAGTCCGATTGCCTAGTTCACCGCATTGACACCTCCCTAAGGGACCAAGAGGTTGGGTTAAGAGTGCTCAAATGCTTTTCCGAACACCCTTGTACTTTATATGAGGGGGATGAAGCTGACGAGTGGGCAACTTTCAGATTAAAACGAAAACGGCCGCACAGGAGGAACACAAGTTTTAGGCGAAACTACATAAAATAGCCCTATTATAATATTGTTTTTACAAATTTTGATACATCTCACTCGAATATTGTGTTTTTCGAGCACTGACCCTCTATCAAGCGGGCACCTTCCAGGACTCCTCGAAATAATGCTCTGGTGCATGCTGATCCTTGCCCTTGGGTGGACCCTTCGCTGCAACATCAGTGGCCTTATCTTTGCTCAGTATGTCTTGACACGCGCAAAAGCCATTCATGCACCTTCAATGCACGCCGACCGCTTAACAACGTCGATACGTGGCGCCGGATTAGCAAGTCGCCGCACCAAGCCAAAATAACTATCCGGGATTGGCTCGTTCGGCCACATCCCGATCACGGCGTCCTTCATGGCAGAACCGGATAGTCTATGGAGCTCGGCCCATCGGGTCATCTGTTCGTTCAACAACAGAGGGCGCTTTGACGCACCGAATTGCGACCAGAACAGCTTCTCCGTCGCATACCCTTCTTGCTCTTGGTAAAACTGCGCCACATCAAAAGCACTCTTCGGCAGGTCCAATAACGCGTCTGGAGAACTCCACACTTGATTAAGCGGAGTATAATTCGGATGACCGAACTTAGTTTGCAATAAAAACGGCTTACCAGCCGCTATCTCCCCCGCTTGTCGGACCTCCTCCCGGGCCGCTCTAGATTCGGACCTTGCTTCTCTCGCCTCTCGTAAGGCCTTGTCAAGATCAACTGCTTTGGCTTTATTATCCTTCTCGAGGATTTCACAGCGGCCAGCGGCGTCCCTTAGCTCATGCGCCATCGTGGATATTCTCTCCTCACATTGGCGCCGAGCTGCCTATTCGGCCTTTAACTCGGCAGATGCCTTCTCGGCAGCCGCATTATCAATTCGGGCCTGCTCCTTGGCCCGGGCAAGTTCAGCCCGAAGGATCTCAACCGCTGCGGCACCATCTGCAGTCATGCACATCTCAGTATACAATATCTTGCTTCATGCTTACATTACAAAGCATGCGCTCAAAAGGAACGCCTCAAAAACATACCTTGGGACTCGTCAAGCCGCCTGTTGATAAGCGTAAGGTCATCTTCCGCCACAGCAAGCTTCCGCTCCAGATCGGCAACTTCTGTAGTCCAGGCGGACGCCAGAGAGGTGACAGCCTGCGTTTCAATTCGTCATATTATTTCCTGGACATATCTTTTTTGATCCTCAGATCGCCTCCCCCGGGAAAGCCAATCCGAGTCTCAGGGGCTACTACCTATACATAGGTGCAGTTTGTGAATAAAACACAATAAAAAAATTCTACAGTACAAACCTCAAAGCATCTTAGCAGGCTAGCGCAGGTTTCATTCAATCCGCTTCTCGTGGACAGAACCTTTTCAACAACCGTACCCATCAAGGCATGATGCTCCTCCGAGACGGACGCCTGTTACAGCATGTTCGTCAATATATTCGACGCTTCTGGACCTCTAGAAGCTGTTGTTGGAGCACGGCCTTCCTTCGAAGGGATCTGTTTATTTGTCCCCAGAGTCGTCTCCGGCTGTAGACCGGACAGTCCGGGGCCTTTATCATTGGCCCCCGGACCCTAGGCTACCGAAGAATCACCTTCAGCTTGTGTCTTCATCACCCTCCGCATCACTTGTTGATCAGGAGAGACCCTCCGGGACGACACCTTAAAGTCGTCCGCCTTATTGGGCGAGGAGACTGGTGGAGGTGTCTCGCTTTCCATCATCTCCAGAAGAAGGTCTCCCAAGGAAGAGGATTGGCGAAGAAGAATGTTTGCCGAGCTGCAATAACATATATTCTAGATGTTACCTTGGTAACAAGAAGGGAACGGAATATGTTTATAAACATCCTTGTTCATTTATGATTCGGCTAGAGGCTTCTTCTCATCGTGGGACGGTGCGAGTACGCCATGCTCCAAGCCCGAGCCGCCTGACTGAGGCACCTTTCCTCGCTTAGAAGCCCTTTCCTCCCAATCTTCGGAGGTAGCCCTTTTCTTACCCTGGGGGGGGAGAGGCTTTGGCTTCTCCTTCACTTCTGTCCTCGGACGATGGAACTTTGATTCCCCCGGATGCAATGTCTGATGTACCTTTGGGATGGAGGCCGCTTTTTATCCTCCCGCTTCCCGCCTTGTCCTCCTCCGCAAGCACCTGGTATGAAGCCGGGGCCAGCATCCTCTTTAGTATGGGATCCGCCAAGTCTTCGGGGAGGGGGGGCGAACACCTAATCCGCTTCGCTTTCTTTATCCAGCCCTGGAAAAGGATAAGTTTTACTCAGTATTGCATTGCGGCATGCATAACTACAAAGTGTTCGGGAGTTGAGCGCTTACCGAGGTATCCAGATGGTTGCAGTCGAGGCCGATGTCCTTAGTGGTGTCCGGCCACTGTTTCCGTTTCCCGAAAAACAACCTCCACATCCCTTTGTGCGTAATACCGAAGAAGTGTTGAAGGGTTCGTGGTCCTTCCGGATTAAACTCCCACATGCGGAGAGGCCTACGCTGGCATGGCAGGACTCGGTGGACTAGCATAACTTGAATCACGTTGACAAGATCGATGTCCTTCTCAAGGAGGGTTCGGTTGCGGCTCTGTAGAGTCTGCACTTCGTCGACTGATCCCCAGTCCAGCCCTTATTAATCCATGATGCAAGCAATGATGGAGGGCTAGAACGGAATGCAGGTATAGCCGTCCATTTGGTGTCGTGGGGTTCTGTGATGTAAAACCACTCCTGCTGCCATTGGTTGGAAGTTTTGGCGAAGGAGCCTTTTGGCCAGGGAATATTGGCAAGCTTGCTCACTACGGCGCTGCCGCACTCCGCTTGTTTTCCGTTGGCCACCTTCGGCCTCACCCCAAAGGTCTTGAGCCATAAGCCGAAGTGTGTGGGAATTCGGAGGAAGGCCTCACACGTGATGATAAACGCCGAGATGTGGAGGAAGGAATCTGGGGCCAGATCGTGAAAATCTAGTCCGTAATAAAACATGAGCCCCCGAACGAAGGGGTGAAGAGCGAACCCTAGCCCTCGGAGGAAGTGAGAGATGAATACGACCCTTTCACCGGATCCGGGAGTCGGAATAACCTGTCCTTGAGCATGAAGCCTGTGGGGGATCTCCGCAGTTAGGTATCGGGCCGCCCGGAGCTTCGCAACGTCCTCCTCCTTAACAGAGGAAGCCACCCATTGGCCCTGTGGGCCGGGTCGGGACATGATTGGGGAGATTGAAGCAATGAAGTCGAACCTTGGATGCTAGAACTCGAGGTTGGGAAGGCTGAGGAGAGGTTTGGTGTGAAAAACGACCCTTGGCTCCTATATAAAGGCAACGGGTATCAAACGCCTCCTCCTAAGCCTGAAAACTTACCTATTCTTAAGGAATCTTCCCAGTGGAACGGTTGGGTTACCCACGCATGTGTTAATGAGAATCCCGTGATACGGGGACACGATCTCTGCCTCGACAAGACGTGCCAATGAAGACCACGCCTCGAAACATGGAATTGCAGGACAAGAAAAGGTTCAAAATAAAGACCGGACAAGTGTGATGTCACGTTACAAAAAGTGGTCAGGAGATTAAACTCGTGAAAAAATATACTCTCTACGGTTGTGTGTGGGTGGAACTTATGTTCCAGATCCGGACACGATCGTTGCTTCCAAAGACTATCCTGGAGATTTCGGAAAAGAGGAACTCGCCTTGCAATGCCGAAGACAATCAGCGCGCCGGACACCTCGTCATTGAAGCCTGGTTCAGGGGCTACTGAGGGAGTCCTGGACTAAGGGTTCCTCAGGCGTCCGGCCTGTTAGCCATGGGCCGGACTAATGGGCTGTGAAGATACAAGACCAAAAATTCTACCCGTGTCCAGAGGGGGCTCTCCTTGGTGTGGAAGGCAAGCTTGGCAACCAAACATGAAGATTCTTTTTTCTGTAACCGATTTTGTATAACCCTAGTCCCCTCCGGTGTCTATATAAACCAGAGGGGTTAGTCCGAAAATGGAGATAGTCATACATGCTAGACTTCTAGGGTTTAGCCATTATGATCTCGTGGTAGATCAATTCTTGTAATACTCATATTCATCAAGATCAATCAAGCAGGAAGTAAGGTATTACCTCCATAGAGAGGGCCCCAACCTGGGTAAACATTGTGTCCCCCGTCTCCTGTTACCATCTACCTTAGACGCACAGTTCGAGACTCCCTACCAGAGATCCACCGGTTTTGACACCGACAACCACCGCCGCCAACTGCACCAGTCAGAACAGATCTGACCGGAGGTGCCGCCGACGCGACCACCAGGCCCTCCACGCTGCCGCCGTCGATCCAAAGGCAGATGGCGCGTCGTCTCCGCCGCCGACCGCAGCGCCGCTGCCGCCCGAACAGGGCTGGACGCCACACCCGCAACCCGCGCCGCCGCGCCACAGCCATCGCCGTTGCCGATCGGATCTGATGCGCCCCCACACGATTCGGGGGCCCGCACAACCCCAGATCCACGGGAGAGAGGTGATGTCCTCCGCCACCGTCGTCGGCCCTCTGGCTTAGACCGGCGGCGTCCCCCGGCGGCGGCGGAGGGTGAGGAGGAAGGAGTATGCGCCCCCGGCGGCTGGGTAGGGAGCCGCCCGAGTCGCCCTAGCAGGGACGACGCGGGAGCTGCGGGATAGAGATACCAGGAGCTAGCGACGATGTTAACTAGTCCCGTAAAAATAAAAAAATAAAAAAAAAGGATTAGTGTGATGCCCCTGCAAATGTTATATCACTGAGATAGCCGAAAATGCCAAACGGAGACTGAGCTCCATGGAGGCCTTTATTTGAAAACTTCAAACTTCAAACTTTTCAGTTTCAAATTTTTTTGAAAATAAATACACATATACCTAGATACATAATATACATGTGTGCAAATTTTTAGGTCGAAATACATAAAAATGTGAGCTACACAAAAAAGACAAATCTGAGGCTTATTAACATATGTACTGTTCATCTTTAAAGTCCCCGACTTTGTTTTTTTTTGTGCAGCTCGCGGTTCAAGGTATTTCATTCTGAAATTTTTCACACATACACTTTACATCCTTGCATACATGTATAAGTTTTTTCAGAATTTTTTGAAACTGAAATTTATTAATTTTGATTTTTTTCAAAATAAAGGGCTCCATGGAGCTCGGTCTCCAAAATGCCCTACTCTGAGATAGCACTCTATTTAAAACTATAATTTTTGTACACCAGTTCACAACGGAAAACATTTTCTGAACTACTGTGATATGATTATAGGTTGTTCCAGTCATATGTGTAGCCCAGATTCGACGTGTCATGTCTATTATACGGACGTTAGGGGTTCTCAATTCTGCTTTAGAAATTTTCATGTGTTTTCATTCTTTGCTTCTTGCGTGTGTTTCTATTTAAAAAGTTCTTGTGTGTTTTTCTGTTTGAGTGTTTTCCCTAACCTGCATGCGTGCTAAGGGAGCCTGGGCATCAGAAGGAAAACGTCTCGTAGTCAATTTGGAGCACTATATTGTGTTGTGGAGTACAAAATCATGCCACAGCAAGTCCAAACTAGTGGAGATCTCGTTCATTTGGCACCTCAATCTGCTTGGAGATGAACCAGTGGCAGATGGTGAAGAAGACATCTTTGAGTGCGTCAGACCGGTTTATGCCCCAGACCCGGTATGTGGCTAGGCTGAGGATTCCGGCTTTCGATGTTAGGATTAGGTGAGTGGTCTGGGTAGTGGCCCAGCTAGCACCCTTCATCATATGGATAGGAGTAGCGGCATATGTTACCTAGATGGTGGATTCAGACTTATTGTTGTAACACTTTGTAAGGTCCTCAAGAATAATCAATAAAATGGCCGTATGCATCTTCCAGATACAAAGGCCGGGGGTCATCCTTCTTTTTTAAAATAAATAAATAAATAAATAAAAGTGGCAACGGCGCGTATTGCACGCATGCATCTTCTGGCTCAAAACATCCGTATAGTGTCCAATGCTCCATCATACTACTGGATAGTGCAACAGCTAGGTACACACATACCTGAACATCCATGCACATCAATAATTAGGAAAATAATTACTATTCATTAATTGCCTGAACAAGTAGGTCAGGCACATCACACGTACACATCGGCTAGACTGAATGGAGTACAGCAAGGAATTGACAGTTCACTCACGCATACGGACGCGTGCATACATGTCGCATAAATATATATATGCACACACAGTGTGTGCGCAAGGTACAGACATGGACACAGACACACAGTGACACAGAACTGAAATAACACACACAGGCAACTTCATTTTATTTTTTAGTAGCTCAACATCGTATGAGCACTCCATCGACGTAGACATTAAGCTCCACACAAGCGCGTCCTTGCATGCACGTCGGAAGGGTTATATATTGAACTAGTTGACACTGCATAAGAATAAGACATATATATTATGTCAGAGATAATCACGGCAGATGTAACATGCTACAAAACACAATCGACCGTTTTTCTTCAATATGAACTTAATATGACTGTTTTGTTAATATATATTCACTTCCTAGCTCTTAAGGAAAACTATGCAGGTACGTGTTTGCTCATGAGTTGTTCTAGTATTTGTCTTCCTTTTTGTATTGGCAGAACCTTTTCTCTTCTGTACTAGTAGCTCGGATGCTGGATTAAAACTACAGTAACTGTTTGGCCTGGTGTAAAAAACGTTTGTTTTTTATAACGTGAAAACAGACGGTTATGGAGTAGCACGATATGGAAATATGCACAAGATCTGGACTAGACGGCTACGCGAGAAGATGAAAGTGCATGCATTTGGATCAGTACACCGAAAGATTAGAACATACCTGTTGCAGTTGGTGGACATGCTTATGGGGAAGGGCACGCTGACGCCGCACTTGCCGGGCACGCCGGAGACCTTGCCCATGTTGATGGACTTGATGCTGGTGGCGAGGCTCTTGAGGCACCTGCACGCTATCTTGCGGTCCGGGCTGGTGCGGGCCAGGCCGTTCAGCCCCTGCACGCCGGAGCAGCACTCCTTACTGATCGAGGACGCCCTCCCCGTCACGTACGCCACGCACGGCGCGAGCTTGGAGTCCACCTGCCCGCACGACAGCGCCGCCGAGGCCTCCCTGCCGGCCATCATCAGCACCACCGCCGCCAGGACCACGGCGGCCGTCACAGCCTTGCTGTTGAGACGAGCCATGGATCGCTACCTAGAAGTTCCTTAAGCTGCTAGCTAGCTAGTGGGTGATCAGATGAGTGTGGTTAAGCTGGTGGAGTGTGATGGTGTGGAGGAAAGGGTGTGGCGTGGAGAGTATAAATAGGGGAACGGTGAACATGCAGCAGGATTGATTGAGCAATTGATGCCCGTCACTGCCAGGTCGTTGGCTGGTGGAGTTAATTGAGAAGGTCGATCCACCCTGCAAGTGCATGTACCCGCTAGAAAGTACGCTCGATCTCTTTTGCAATTGGCATGTGTTTCTTTGTTTTTACTTTATTTTCTATATGTTTTCTTTTTGCGGGAAGAAAAGTTACTTTTTTTTAACTTGGAAGAAAAGTTACTGGTGGTGTGAACTAGAACTTCTTTGGTTGCTGCCCTAACCCCTGAAACTGCCTCATGGCTCCACATATTCAAGACAGTGTTTGGCTGCTCCCATGGAATTGTAACCATGACTGAGTAGCTAGTTTTTGGGCGCAAGGGCCCCTTTTCTATCCCTGTTGCCGCTGTCACCCATTTGATCACTTGATCATACCATGTTTTCCGTCTGCTCTCTGGTGTCAATGAAAAGCAGCAATTGCTGGATCTTAGAAAAAACACTACAATCTTCACGCCGTGTTTAGTCCATTGTTTGACTGAGGTTAGACCAACTCCAACGCGGCGATCCATTTCCGCCGCCGTCCGTTTGGGTCACCGCGGACAAAAATGCTGCCCAACGCGACAACTCATTTCCAAAACACGTCAGCTTTGCATCCGCGCGTACCCATTTTCAACCCCAATTTGCGTCTGAAATGCACTGGCGTGGACTCGCCGCACGCCCGCTCGGTGTCCGCCGCGTTCCCACATGGCGCCTGGCCAACTACCTCCCGCGTCTTAATTAATAACGATCATGGACCGCGGGCCCACGTGTCAGCGACAACGAGCGTCCTTTTTAATCAGAGCGTGCGGGGGCCGGCCTCGTCCTCTTCCAGCCTCCCGTCCCCATCTAGCCACTCCTGCTGCTCCCCCGCCGGCGACAAATCCTAGCTAGCTCGCGCCACCATGGGCATCTTCGCCGGCAAAAACAAGGGCAAGACCCCTGCCTCATCCTCTTCGCACGCGATCCCTCCTCCCCCCCCCCCCCCCCCCCCCCGCCGTCGGCGTCAGCCCGCCCCGCGATGCAGAGGATAGGCTTCCCAGTGCACCAGGTGAGGTGGCACTAGGAGCACCGTATCCCCCTCACGTACCCCGACGTTACGCTGCTGCATGATTGCCATTTGGATCCAAATAGGATCCCAGTGCCAGCGGTGCCGCGGACGGTGCAGGCTCACGCGGAGGACGTGTATCGCCGTTGGGATATGCTGACGCCAGCGCATAGTCTCAACCCCGCCTACACAAGCGACTCTACCGACTAGGAGGTCTGGTTCGCCGTCAAACACGAACAGTAGTGCCGGATCGACGTCCAGCACATGCGGGCTGACACCCCGCCGCCCCACGTCATGCGCGACGAGGATTGGGTGGTGGAGGCCGCCTACAAGGCGACATTGGCGCCTGTCCTTCGTGAAAGCAAAGAGGAAGAGCGGCGCAAGGAGGAGGAGGAGGTGGCGTACCAAGCGCGCATGATGGAGGCCACGGCACTCTCCGCTACCGGAGACTGCGTCGTACCATCCTTGACGCCGCCATCCCCCGTCAAGACCGAGTCGACGCCGTCCCCTATGCTGGCGCCCCAGTGGTGGACCTGGCAAGGAGAGGTACGCGAGTGGGTCAACGCACTACCCATTTGGCTTGGGGCGACGCCGGCTCAGGAGGAAATGTACCTCAAGCACTGGCGACGGCGTCGGCTGGCGGAGGAGTGTCGTGAGGGCGAGCGTCTGGAGAAGTGGGAGCGCGACGCCGAGGAGGAGTGGCGGGGGACGGAGGAGCAGGAGCGCCAGGCCCGCGCTGCCCAGCCCACGGCGGTCACGCCGGCGCCGCAAGACGTCGCCACAGTCTGGGAGACGACGTAACCCTGGGCTGGCCCGACACTGACGCTCATCGACCTCACCGGCCTCGACCATAACGACGAGGAGGCCTCGGGCAGCGCTCCTCCACCTAGTTTTTAGTTGAATTAAATGCTTTTAATTAATGTAATGTGGACTCGTGGACTATAGCCGGCCACATTTATATTTAATTAACGTCTTTAATTTCAAAATATTTGCGCTTTTTATTTTTTTCATGCCCGAACTAAAAAACAGGGCCGGCCCTTCGTTGGGTGCAAGCGCTGATCCAAACGCGAAAACGAACATGGGTGTTTGCTGGACCGACCTAAATGGACAAAAAGTGAACAAAATCAACTTCCGTTTGCCTGTTGGAGTTGCTCTTACAGTGGTCTTTTTTTCTTCTTTGAAATAACTTCCAATCCATTTCTTTAATCATAGAACACTAAAATAAAAATTACATCCAAATCCGTACACTATCTAGCGACGACTACAAACACTGTTGTGTCAGGGTACATCCACCTCCATGAATCCCATTTTGTGAACTCTTGAACCCATCTAAGGTAAGAGTGGGGAGGAGAAAATTTACTCTACAAGACAGAGCAGCGATTGTACGTGTATCAAAGCAGAAGCTCAGGCTACCGATTTCCTAGGGCCCGAGTCCGGCAGCTCTGCGCAGCCAAGAGCACCCAGGCTGAGATAGCAAAGACGATAACCTCCAGAAGATCAAAGGAAAGGCAGACCATGCATCTGCGCTCAGGGTAGGGTGGCAATCAAACAGTCCAGTCGACATCTAAAGTGGTCTCCGGAACGTCTCCTACGGCAACTGAACTTTCTACAATTCCGTAACCGAGCGGCACCTCCACAGTATGAAACGAAGTATTAATGCATGATAGATCCACAACCTAACTGTTCATGCCTGATTTTGTTGGCCTTATTACTAATTCCATGTAGTTGCCACCTACGTAGCTTGCGTCCCCCAACAGGACTCGGGTCTGAAACGCTGCAATATTGCTTTCGATCTATGCATGCGGGGTAGCATATCCCAACCTAGCTATCTACTCCCTCCTTTCCGGTTTACAGGGCTTATCTCAAAATTTTAGTTTTTCCATTTTATAAGGCTCAATTTGATTGTTTCCTATCACATGTTCAAATTTCAATGTGCATTAAATCATTGCATGCAAGTATTAAGAGAAAATTGACCAATGCACGTAATTTATGCATGCATGTATTGCAATTAATGCATTGGTAAACATACTTTTTGAGAAAAACAAAAGCATTAATTGGGTGCTTTTGCAAACTACAAAAAGTATTCCACCATTCACCATCTATCTTGGTTGGTGATATTTTTGAATTGAGCCTTATAAACCGGAAAGGAGGGAGTACTAGCAGGTGAAGTAGATTTTCAACTCATCAATCCTCTACAGTAGCAGCTTTAAATTGTTTGTTAACTCGGCACGTCTCTGCATTCTTCTTTTCCTTATGCTCAAACTTGCAACCCAAATACTGTCCACCACTTATGGCTTCAGTGACCGGCGTGTTGCCCACCACTTTTATTGTCAGTACTTGTCGCGGGCACTGATTGGCGGGCGCTAGTGACATACTTTGCCAAGCCAAAAGAATAAGAGTTGTCATGGCAGTGTCTTTTACTGCAGTGACAGCTGTTTTCATTTTAATAATAATATGATTATTGTAGAGATCTATATAGGAGGATGAACGTTTGGCTCTCGGCCTCCATCGAGGCAGATTTTTTGAAAAAAATCAAAATTTCAAAATTTCGGTTTAAAAAAATCTGAAAAAATTTGTATGAGTAAACAAGATGTGAAGCGTATGTGTGTAAAATCTCGATGTACAACCTCATATTTGTTTTTTTTGCACAACCCTCATTTCAGTGTATTTCATCCTGAAAATTTACCCACTTGTGACTATGACTTCATCTATCTCTGTATTTTTTTCAGATTTTTTTGAAATGTAAAAATATGAATTTTGAATTTGGAGGCCTCCATGGAGCTCGGCCTCCAAAAGCAATTTCCACATATATAGCACAATTTAATAACATACTTTCATTGTTGAACACTTGCAGATAACACTACATTAACACCATACAATATGTATGTTCAACGAAGTGATAGTACGATAGAAGTTCGAACACGAAATCGAGATCAACACCAAGAAGCAGCAATGGTGACTGCGAGAGATTGTACCATAGATAGTGAAGGAAATATGCCCTAGAGGCAATAATAAAGTTGTTATTTTATATTTCCTTATATCATGATAAATGTTTATTATTCCTGCTAGAATTGTATTAACCGGAAACTTGATACATGTGTGGATACATAGACAAAACAGCGTGTCCCTAGTAAGCCTCTACTAGACTAGTTCGTTAATCAAAGATGGTTAAGTTTCCTAACCATAGACATGTGTTGTCATTTGATGAAAGAGATCACATCATTGGGAGAATGATGTGATGGACAAGACCCATCCATTAGCTTAGCATAACGATCGTTCAGTACTATTGCTATAACTTTCTTCATGTCATATACATATTCCTTTGACTGTGAGATTATGAAACTCTCGGATACCGGAGGAATGCCTTGTGTCCTATCAAACGTCACAATGTAACTGGGTGATTTTAAAGATGCTCTACAAGTATCTCCGAAGGTGTTGCGCATCATAATAAGCCTGGCAAGCAATGTGACTAATGAGTTAGTTGCGGGATGATGCATTACAAAACGAGTAAAGAGACTTGCCGGTAACAAGATTGAACTAGGTATGAAGATACCGACGATCGAATCTCGGGCAAGTAACATACCGATGACAAAGGGAATAACGTATGTTGTCATATTAAGGTTCAACTGATAAAAGGTCTTCGTGCAATATGTAGGAATCAATATGGGCATCCAGATTCCGCTATTGGTTATTGACTGGAGATGTGTCTCGGTCATGACTACATAATTCCCGAACCCGCAGGGTCGCACGATTAACGTTCATTGACGCTAGAGTAGTATTGGGATATTTGATGAGTGGTAGCCAAATGTTGTTCCGAGTCCCGGATGAGATCCCGGACGTTTCGAGGAGTCTCAGAATGGTCGAGAGGTAAAGATTTATATATGGGAAGTCATATTTTGGGATCCGAAAAAAGGTGCAGTTTTTTCGGTATTGTACCAAGAAGCTTCTAGAAGGTTTCGGAGGATTCTGGAGGGGTCTGGAAGTCCACAAGTGGTTCTACCACGACCCAAGGGCTATCATGGGCTGTGGGGCGGCGCCCTGGCCTGATTGGGCTAGGCGCACCAAGTGCTCAAAAGCCCATGGGGCTAGGGAAGGCAAAAAAGGAAGGAATCCTAGTAGGAATAGGATTGGACTTGGAGTCCAAGTCCTCTCCTCCTTCGGTGCACCCTAGGGATTGAAGGGGCTGTTTACCGCACCCCTCCACCTATATATAGTGGGGAGGGGGCGCCCCAGGAGGACACACCAAGCCCTTGGCGCCCCTCTCTCTCCCGTTACTCCGTAGTTCCACCGCCTCGTCTTGGCGACGCTTAGCGAAGCGTTGTCGGTGTTCCACCACCACCATGTGACGCCCCCCATTCAATCGTACACTAATCATGCACGCAAATGTGTACGATCAAGATGAGGGACTCACGGGAAGATATCACAACACAACTCTAAAACATAAATAAGTCATACAAGCATCATAATACAAGACAGGGGCCTCGAGGGCTCGAATACAAGTGCTCGATCATAGACGAGTCAGCGGAAGCAACAATATCTGAGTACAGACATAAGTTAGACAAGTTGCCATAAGATGGCTAGCACAAACTGGGATACAGATCGAAAGAGGCGCATGCCTCCTGCCTGGGATCCTCCTAAACCACTCCTGGTCGTCGTCAGCGGGCTACACGTAGTAGTCGGCACCTCCGGTGTAGTAGGAGTCGTCGTCGACGGTGGCGTATGGATCCTGGGCTCGAACAACTGGTTGCGACAACCAGGTAGAAGGGATAGGGGGAAAAGAAGGAGAAAGCAACCATGAGTACTCATCCAAAGTACTCGCAAGTAAGGAGCTACACTACATATGCATGGATATATGTGTAAGGGGCCATATCAGTGGACTGAACTGCAGAATGCCAGAATAAGAGGGGGATATCTAATCCTGTCGAAGACTACGCTTCTGGCAGCCTCCGTCTTGCAGCATGTAGAAGAGAGTAGACTGAAGTCCTCCAAGCAGCATCGTATAGCATAATCCTACCCGGCGATCCCCTCCTCGATGCCCTGTTAGAGAGCGATCACCGGGTTGTATCTGTCACTTGGAAGGGTGTGTTTTATTAAGTATCCGGTTCTAGTTGTCATAAGGTCAAGGTACAACTCCAAGCCGTCCTGTTACCGAAGATCACGGCTATTCGAATAGATTAACTTCCCTGCAGGGGTGCACCACATAACCCAACACGCTTGATCCCATTTGGCCGGACACACTTTTTTGGGTCATGCCCGGCCGCGGAAGATCAACACGTCGCAGCCCCACTGTGATAGCCTGGCTTATTAGGGACGATAGACTACTCATATCAATAAGGAATTCCTTCTTTTTCGGGAGCCCATTCGGACAGAACTCCAAAGTTAAGCGTGCTCAGCTTGGAGTAGTGTCAGGATGGGTGAACGACCGGGAAGTTGCTCCCGGGTGCACACGAGTGAGGACAAAGTGTGCAGAAAAGACAAGTATTAATCTGTGGGGCCAGTCTAGATCCCGCCATGAGTAACGACCACCGGCGGGTGTGTCCGGGGCGTTACAAGTTGGTATCAGAGCCGACCCTCGCGGTTACACGGATGTTTGCGGACAGGTGCGCGGTCATGTTTTCATGACGTTTGTGACTCGTCGTGGCACCCGGCATGGCACATGTACCGGACTGGAAGCACAGATGTTTGTGCCAAGAGGGAACGTTCCTGTGGCCCGACGAGGACGTCGGTTCCTCTGAGTGGGGGTGTATGTGATAGCCTGGCTTATTAGGGACGATAGACTACTCATATCAATAAGGAATTCCTTCTTTTCCGGGAGCCCATTCGGACAGAACTCCAAAGTTAAGCGTGCTCAGCTTGGAGTAGTGTCAGGATGGGTGACCGATCGGGAAGTTGCTCCCGGGTGCGCACGAGTGAGGACAAAGTGTGCAGAAAAGACAAGTATTGATCTGTGGGGCCAGTCTAGATCCCGCCAGGAGTAACGACCACCGGCGGGTGTGTCCGGGGCGTTACACCCACCTAGACCAACAGAGAGGTCAGCACGCCGGTCTAAACCTAAGCGCGCAGGGGTCTGGGCCCATCGCGCTGAGCACACCTGCATGTTGCGTGGGCGGCCGAAAGCGGAACTAGCCCCCTTAATACAAGAGCAGGCTTACGTTCCAATCCGGCGCGCGCCGCTCAGTCGCTGACGTCACGAAAGCTTCGGCTGATACCACGACGCCGGGATACCCATAACTACTCCCGCGTAGATGGTTAGTGCGTATAGACCAAATGGCCAGACTCAGATCAAAACCCAGATATCGTTAAGCGTGTTAAGTATCCGCGAACGCCGACCAGGGCCAGGCCCACCTCTCTCCTAGGTGGTCTGAACCTGCCCTGTCGCTCCGCCACAAAGTAACAGTCGGGGGCCGTCGGGAACCCAGTTCCACCTCTACCGGGATGGAGCCACCTGCCCCTTCAGCCCCCATCTCCGAACAGTATCACAGGTAATGTAACAGTGTAAAGTATATAGTATATGCCCGTGATCACCTCCCGAGGTGATCACGGCCCAGTAGAATAGCATGGCAGACGGACAAGAATGTAGGGCCACTGATGGAACACTAGCATCCTATACTAAGCAGTAGGATAACAGGTAAGGGTAACAACTGTAGCAACAATGACAGGCTATGCAGTAGAATAGGATTAACGGAAAGCAGTAACATGCTACACTACTCTAACGCAAGCAGTATAGAGAAGGAATAGGCGATATCTGGTGATCAAAGGGGGGGCTTGCCTGGTTGCTCAGACAAGAAGGAGGGGCCGTCAACACGTAGTCGAACGGGGCACCAGCAGCGGCGGCGGTCTCGGTGTCTACCGGAGAGAAGAGGGGGGAAGAAACAGTAAATACATAGCATGCAAAATCATAACAGGACAACAGGCAGAGCTAGACGTGTTCTAACGCGGTGCTACACGTTACCGGCAAAGGGGGATAACATCCGGGAATGTTTCCCCCGGTTTAGCATTTTCGGACAGACGAACCGGAGGGTAAAAGTTCCATGTTCGCTATGCTAGGAGTGTGTGGCGGACGAACGGAGGGTGTAACCGGATTCGTCTCGTCGTTCTGAGCAACTTTCATGTACAAAGTTTTTCCATCCGAGTTACAGATTATTTTATATGATTTTTCAAAGATTTAATCATTTCTGAAATTACTAATAATTAATTTAATCTGAAATTCACTTGATGTTAAATGCTAGGTGTACACACAAAGTGTACACAACATTGTGCCACACAGCCTGATAGTGGGGCCAGGGGGCCAGTTGACTCGGTCAAGGGTCCAGTCAGCAGTCAACTAGGTTGACTGTTGACCAGGTCAAGCTGACAAGTGGGACCCAGGTGTCATACTCTATTTATCTAATCAGATCGTTAAGGTTAATTAACAGGGTTAATTAGATTAGTTAACAGGATTAATTAAGTTAATTAATTATCTTAATTAATTAATTAAATTTCACTATTATTATTATTATTCCTTTTTTTTGTTCTCAGGGCGTGTGGCCCATACGTCATAGGGCCAGAGGGATACTGGGCGGTGGAAGCGTGCGCCGGGCAAACGGGCACGGGGCGCTGCGGGTTTGGCCCGAGCGGGCGCACGGCTTGGCGTCGGCGGCCATGGCAGTGGCCAGAGCGGTTGGGGGCATCGCGCGAGGCGCGGCCAGCGCGAGCGGTGGAGGGCACGGTCAGGAGCGGCAAGGGGGGGCGACGGCGAGCGGCGTAGCGGGCGAGGCCAGTGCGCGTGCGGTGGCGGCCGGGGCCATAGCAGCACGGCGCGGCTCGGCAAGTGCGGTGAGGGACGCGGGCAGGGCGCGGGTGCGCGGCACGCGCGGCCAGAAGTCGGCAGGGGAGCGAGGGGGCGGACGGTCGTGGCCATGACGCGGTGAGCGCGGGCGGGGAACGGCGAGCAGGAACGGGGAAGGAGAGGAGGGGCGCGGCTCACGGCGGGGAGTAGGGTCCGGGCAGTGGGGGTCGACGAGGAGTCGAGGACGACGTGCGGCGACGGAGTCGCGGCGGCGTGGTTCCGGTGAGGTGGCGACGATCGACGCCGAGGCGAGGTCGCCAGGCAACGGCGCGTCCAGATCGAGCGAGAGGGGGCGCCGCGGCGAGGTCTGGCGTGGTGGTGATGGTTGGCGGGGCGTGGGCGATGGTGCGCTGCGATGCGGCGATGGGGGGAGGGGGCACTCGATCCCGATCTGGATCGTGAGGAGCGAGGGAGAGAGAGATCGAGGGGGGAGTGGGGGGGTTATGCGGGTGGTGGGCTAGGGTTTCGGTTGCCTAGGGGTTAGTAGTGGGGGGGAGGCCATCTAGGCCAGGGACGCGCGGGATGGGCTGGCTGGTTGCGACCAGCTGGGCCAAGAGGCCCACTTGGGAGGGGGTTTTCTGTTTTTTTCTTTCCTTTTCCTTTTTTTATTTATATTTCCTTTCTAACTTAGTTTTTATTTATTTAAGTTTTATAATGTACCGAGTCAACACCTAAATTAGTATCCTTAATATAGGCCACTGCCAAACCTAGTTTGATACCAAACAAGTTAGTTTAATAATTTTATAATTTAAAAAGCAATTAAATTGTTATTTCAGCCACTGTTTTTATTTAGCTTAGGGAATTTAAACATTTTGAAAAAGGTTGGTTCCATCACCAGAATAAGTAAGGGATTATTTGCCACATGATAAACATTTTAGTTTTCAATGTTTGAGAATTTAGAATTCCACTTATTATTTGAATTAGAATTTGAACCGGATTTGGATCAACGTGAGATTAGTAACAATAATAGTGGTGACGTGGCATCATTACTAGAGGGTTACTGTAGTTTGATTACCCGGGCGTCACAATTCTCCTCCACTACAAGAAATCTCGTCCCGAGATTTAAGAGGTAGTGAAAGGGGGAAGGTTTGGTAACGAATCTAGCGGGTCTTCTCATCCTGGCATGCTCTTCTCGAAGAGGCCGGTCCATTACGTTGATGTCTCCATTTCTCTGCTTCAGGTCGTCATGATGAAGTCGTCGTCCTTTCTTCGAGAACTCCATCATACTTACGTAAAAGGATAAGTGGTAACTCAGAAGAACGGAACTCTGCATAGTTGCTTATCCAGTAGATAACATTAGGGAAGGTGGCGAAAAGTAACTTTCGAATTGAAACTTAAGAAATTATCGAGAGCAAAGTAAGGAGGTATCATGGGAAGTTTCGAGCTGGCAGGCAATCGTTTGATGCCTGAAACGAATTGTTGAAGGGGCTTAGAGCAATGTGAATAAGCATTGCATCTGATACCTGAATAGATCAACAGGCAGGTGGCCCGTGAATAACATACAAAGTCAAGCGCGAGGAATAACTTTGACAACATGGTGTACAGGAGAGTCAGGTTTCGATCCTGTGGAACTGTGGGTTATGGGCCCACCATGTGGGATAAAAATAGGAGGAGTGGTGACATCTTGCATGGCCATGATAGGAAGGCACATCAGAGGGTAACCTGTCGATTATGCCGGCAACAACGTTGGTACCAAGGGCGAGGGACGAAGAGAACCATTTCCCTGCTCGTTGAACGAGGCGGACCAATAGGCAAAGTTCTCGTCCATCGGTGGTTACCGGAATGTCATCAACAATAGTAACAGGGTCTTACCGACACGATTGTACACCTAGGTGTTTACATAAGCAGAAGAATATTACTGCTTAGATCATGTGGATTACAAGGAAGGTTAAACAAATCAATGGAAGGAAAATGTGATCATCAGATCAAACAGAACAATGGAAAGGATAATGTGTTTGACACATATTTCAAGGGTATATCCTTCCCAAGGGCAAGCAGAGCATGATATCCATGACAGGATATAATGTAGAAAACTCTTTAGGTACGGGAGAGAATTTTCATGACATTACCCATACATCGTTGTTTGGATAATTGAGCAGGAAACATTAGCATTGGGCTTCAAATGTTCCTATTGAAAATCGGAGTACCATAGACATGCTTCGAGATAGCATTGACACGGACAACAGGTGAAGATCAGACTTTGGAAACAAAAAGGATCCATCGGGAACCACTTATAGAATAACTCTTACAATTTCCTCACGGAAGAACGACTAACCTTGCCAAAAAGGATACTATAACAGTATAGGTCCTCTGGCCAGGGGTGCTAGGAATGACATCACCTTACCGGGTCATAAAACGACCAATGTTATAACTCTTGAAAATATGTTCCCACCATCATATCTGACCGAGATTCAGATCTGATTGGTGTTAGGATATCTCAGACTCAGGATGCCTGAGAAGAAGAGGTGCAACACAATTGACGAGATGACAATATATGATCCTCGGGAAATGAACTATGGGAGCGAGTTTCGAACAAGGGTTCATCATTAAGCCAAGGAGAGGATGTGGAGGTGGCTGATGGACTCAGCGACATATCATCGAGATTTCCAAAAAGATGGATTTCCACAATTATGTGAACAAGGAGATAACATTTGTCATATCAAATGATATAATGATGTATGCTCGAGGAAAAACATACACACTTAAACATTGGTTGAAAGTTGCACCCGAAATGTGGGCTTAGGGTGCATGATCAAGTTAGAATGGTGATCCAATAATCAATAGTCTAAGAACGAACGGTTGACCATTGACCTGAAAGCAATAGGGTCGCTAGAAGTTTTTGAATTCACACATCATAGTTCAATTGTCGGTTTTCCGGTTAGAAACAACACGGGGACCAAGGAATGAATGGAGATGGCAGGAAGTATCACTTGTACCAAGAATGCATAAGAGGTGGTGCAATCCTCACAATATTCTTGATATAGAAGACAACAATAGTACAAGGTAGAACATAACCTAAGCTAGATAGCAAGGAATCAAGATACAACACAAAACAAGAACAAGTTTCGTGTTGGAGGGAATGTAATAATGTGGTCAATGATAACCCAAATTATCAAGGGGTAAGGATGATACCTCTCATCATGAATTCGATTGATATCCTGGAAACGCTCAGAATGTAGATGATGACCGCGACGCATTTGTCGAGAGATTTCGTGAAGATGTAATCGGTCGGCGATGACAGCAAGTCAAAGGAATGATGAAGCGAAATGTTCTTGGGACCATGAGTAGGACACAAACTCGAATTCAAGCTTGTTGTTCAAGGCAAAATGATATGACGAGGAAAGTCGACATAAGCTTAGCTCATCGTCGAAAATTGTGCTCCGGGAAGAAGATCCAGGTAGCACGGTTAAAAAGTTGCACAATAATGATATAGCCGATCAGGCTAGGAATGACTTGAAGAGTTATTAAACTCGTAAGCAACGAAAATTACTTAAGAGTTACTGAATCAGAATGCGGTCTCGATTCACTTGTCGGTGTCCTTGAGGGGTTCCAACAACTCAGAACCCGTTGGAAAAATGGAATCGACGAGAATAATAGTGGATGAAGAACTCATAAGAAGTTATGCAGTTCCATGATAATCTCGAGATACCAGGGGGGTAATACTCGACGACAGATCAAAGTAGAGTTTGGTCTAGGGTAATGCTCTGCAGAAGACAAGTGCTTAAACTTGCACGAGAAATGGTATTTAAAGGAGAGCATGGTCGGAACCACGATTGCAAAAGGCCAGATCCCAGATATAAGATGAACTTATACCAAAGGAATAATTAATTTAAGAGAAGCTTTAATGATAAGATCTACATCGTGTCCATGGGCATGAACACAACGTTCAAGGTCGACTCCCACTTCTCCAATGCATTACCTTTCATTCACTTCTCACCTTCAACGAAGTTGTGGTGTTGAAATTTTATCTGACATATATAACACCAATAGAGTATGACCCGTAATAGTTTCAGGGTTCACAAGGATTAGAAAAGGCATAGGTTCAACCCATCGGGGCCTCTTAGAAACATATACCACAAGTTTCAAAAGTAAATACCACAAGCTCGAAAACAGAGCATGGTTGGTCAATCAGAGGATATGATTTACCAATGAAGAAATAACTTCCAAAGTGATTGAATATGAAGGACACTATCGGATAAAATCCAACAAAGGATCCGATGGTCCTCAAGGGATCTGATGTGAGCATTGGTACTCAACCAGAGGAAGAAATAATGCAAAGAGATCAAACTATAGAAACAACTGACTAATTCAAGGCTCAAATGCAAAAGAATTATGATTTCCGATCAAGGGAATAGAAGCAAATGCACTGATTAAGGATGGATAAGTTGCGTAGGCTTAGGGGTACAATCGATGGCAATCCGATTGGTCGAGGACCAACTCATGTTTAAAATGATGTCTGAGCCGGAAGGATAAATCCTGTGGATTACGAGCGACTCAAAATGATAGTGACAAAGGATGCCAATAAGATTACTAGACTTATGGGATTAACCATAATGTAAGCAATCAAGAATTTCAAGAGCAATAGGCTACTCGGATTTTGGGAAGATCGAATGATATTTTGAAGTCTTTGGCGTAACACATGATCAACGGGGAATGAGCGGATACTCGATAAGTGCGAGAATTATCCGTAGGGGTATTCAGGTGACAAAGAACAGCAAGACACTAAGCTCAAAGGATTCTTGGAACAACGGAGAGCGGTTCGGGGCATCTTGTATTAACGAGATCAACTTGGAATAAAATTAAGAATGACGGGTTTAAGTATTTATCCATAGGGATAATCAGTGGTAGGGAATTGCAAAAGCAACGAGCACAAAGTCTCGAGAACATTGGAGAGTATCTTCGAAATCCTTCTGTGCACCAAGCAATCATCTGGAGTGAAGGGCTCTTCGGAAGGAAGTTGTTACGAGAACCTAGAGTCAGAGTTAGTAAAATCATTACACCCAAATAGAACAGAGGTCAGAGTCCCAGAGTATAGGTCAAGGAATAAAAGATCATAATACCACCCAATGGCGACGTGTGCCCGTAAGGCACACAGCCATGTTAGTAAAAGTTTTGCAATGTCTAGACTCAACTTCGGCCAAAGAGTTTGGAAGGGGGATTCCTACAGGCAGTCGGCTCTGATACCAACTTGTGACGCCCCCAATTCAATCATACACTAATCATGCACGCAAATGTGTACGATCAAGATAAGGGACTCACGGGAAGATATCACAACACAACTCTAAAACATAAATAAGTCATACAAGCATCATAATACAAGCCAGGGGCCTCGAGGGCTCGAATACAAGTGCTAGATCATAGACGAGTCAGCGGAAGCAACAATATCTGAGTACAGACATAAGTTAAACAAGTTGCCATAAGATGGCTAGCACAAACTGGGATACAGATCGAAAGAGGCGCAGGCCTCCTGCCTGGGATCCTCCTAAACCACTCCTGGTCGTCGTCAGCGGGCTGCACGTAGTAGTCGGCACCTCCGGTGTAGTAGGAGTCGTCGTCGACGGTGGCGTCTGGATCCTGGGCTCGAACAACTGGTTGCGACAACCAGGTAGAAGGGATAGGGGAAAAGAAGGAGAAAGCAACCATGAGTACTCATCCAAAGTACTCGCAAGCAAGGAGCTACACTACATATGCATGGATATATGTGTAAGGGGCCATATCAGTGGACTGAACTGCAGAATGCCAGAATAAGAGGGGGATATCTAATCCTGTCGAAGACTACGCTTCTGGCAGCCTCCGTCTTGCAGCATGTAGAAGAGAGTAGACTGAAGTCCTCCAAGCAGCATCGTATAGCATAATCCTACCCGGCGATCCCCTCCTCGATGCCCTGTTAGAGAGCGATCACCGGGCTGTATCTGGCACTTGGAAGGGTGTGTTTTATTAAGTATCCGGTTCTAGTTGTCATAAGGTCAAGGTACAACTCCAAGCCGTCCTGTTACCGAAGATCACGACTATTCGAATAGATTAACTTCCCTGTAGGGGTGCACCACATAACCCAACACGCTTGATCCCATTTGGCCGGACACACTTTCCTGGGTCATGCCCAGCCGCGGAAGATCAACACGTCGCAGCCCCACCTAGACCAACAGAGAGGTCAGCACGCTGGTCTAAACCTAAGCGCACAGGGGTCTGGGCCCATCGCCCTGAGCACACCTGCACGTTGCGTGGGCGGCCGAAAGCGGAACTAGCCCCCTTAATACAAGAGCAGGCTTACGTTCCAATCCGGCGCGCGCCGCTCAGTCGCTGACGTCACGAAGGCTTCGGCTGATACCACGACGCCGGGATACCCATAACTACTCCCACGTAGATGGTTAGTGCGTATAGACCAAATGGCCAGACTCAGATCAAATACCCAGATCTCGTTAAGCGTGTTAAGTATCCGCGAACGCCGACCAGGGCCAGGCCCACCTCTCTCCAAGGTGGTCTGAACCTGCCCTGTCGCTCCGCCACAAAGTAACAGTCGGGGGCCGTCGGGAACCCAGGCCCACCTCTACCGGGATGGAGCCACCTGCCCCTTCAGCTCCCATCTCCGAACAGTATCACAGGTAATGTAACAGTGTAAAGTATATAGTATATGCCCGTGATCACCTCCCGAAGTGATCACGGCCCAGTAGAATAGCATGGCAGACGGACAAGAATGTAGGGACACTGATGGAACACTAGCATCCTATACTAAGAAGTAGGATAACAGGTAAGGGTAACAACTGTAGCAACAATGACAGGCTATGCAGTAGAATAGGATTAACGGAAAGCAGTAACATGCTACACTACTCTAATGCAAGCAGTATAGAGAAGGAATAGGCGATATCTGGTGATCAAAGGGGGGGCTTGCCTGGTTGCTCAGACAAGAAGGAGGGGTCGTCAACACGTAGTCGAACGGGGCACCAGCAGCGGCGGCGGTCTCGGTGTCTATCGGAGAGAAGAGGGGGGAAGAAACAGTAAATACATAGCAAGAAAAAGCATAACAGGACAACAGGCAGAGCTAGACGTGTTCTAACGCGGTGCTACACGTTACCGGCGAAGGGGGATAACATCCGGGAATGTTTCCCCAGGTTTAGCATTTTCGGACAGACGAACCGGAGGGTAAAAGTTCCATGTTCGCTATGCTAGGAGTGTGTGGCGGACGAACGGAGGGTGTAGCCGGATTCGTCTCGTCGTTCTGAGCAACTTTCATGTACAAAGTTTTTCCATCCGAGTTACAGATTATTTTATATGATTTTTCAAAGATTTAATCATTTCTGAAATTACTAATAATTAATTTAATCTGAAATTCACTTGATGTTAAATGCTAGGTGTACACAGAAAGTGTACACAACATTGTGCCACACAGCCTGATAGTGGGGCCAGGGGGGCCAGTTGACTCGGTCAAGGGTCCAGTCAGCAGTCAACTAGGTTGACTGTTGACCAGGTCAAGCTGACAGGTGGGACCCAGGTGTCATACTCTATTTATCTAATCAGATCGTTAAGGTTAATTAACAGGGTTAATTAGATTAGTTAACAGGATTAATTAAGTTAACTAATTAAGTTAATTAATTAAATTTCACTATTACTATTATTATTCCTTTTTTTGTTCTCAGGGCGTGGGGCCCATACGTCATAGGGCCAGAGGGATACTAGGCGGTGGAAGCGGGCGCCGGGCAAATGGGCACGGGGCGCTGCGGGTTTGGCCCGAGCGGTTGGGGGCATCGCGCGAGGCACGGCCAGCGCGAGCGATGGAGGGCACGGTCAGGAGCGGCAAGGGGGGGCGACGGCGAGCGGCATAGCGGGCGAGGCCAGTGCGCGTGCGGTGGCGGCCGGGGCCATAGCAGCACGGTGCGGCTCGGCAGGTGCGGTGAGGGACGCGGGCGGGGCGCGGGTGCGCGGCGCGCGCGGCCAGAAGTCGGCAGGGGAGCGAGGGGGGGCGGACGGTCGTGGCCATGACGCGGTGAGCGCGGACGGGGAACGGCGAGCAGGAACGGGGAAGGAGAGGAGGGGCGCGGCTCACGGCGGGGAGTAGGGTCTGGGCAGTGGGGGCCGACGAGGAGTCGAGGACGACGTGCGGCGACGGAGTCGCGGCGGCGTGGTTCCGGCGAGGTGGCGACGATCGACGCCGAGGCGAGGTCGCCAGGCAACGGCGCGTCCAGATCGAGCGAGAGGGGGCGCCGCGACGAGGTCTGGCGCGGTGGTGATGGTTGGCGGGGCGTGGGCGATGGTGTGCTGCGCTGCGGCGACGGGGGGGGGGGCGCTCGATCCCGATCTGGATCGTGAGGAGCGAGGGAGAGAGAGATCGAGGGGGGAGTGGGGGGGGGGGGTTATGCGGGTGGTGGGCTAGGGTTTCGGTTGCCTGGGGGTTAGTAGTGGGGGGGAGGCCATCTAGGCCAGGGACGCGCGGGATGGGCTGGCTGGTTGCGACCAGCTGGGCCAAGAGGCCCACTTGGGAGGGGGTTTTCTGTTTTTTTCTTTCCTTTTCCTTTTTTTATTTATATTTCCTTTCTAACTTAGTTTTTATTTATTTAAGTTTTATAATATACCGAGTCAACACCTAAATTAGTATCCTTAACATAGGCCACTGCCAAACCTAGTTTGATACCAAATAAGTTAGTTTAATAATTTTATAATTTAAAAAGCAATTAAATTGTTATTTCAGCCACTGTTTTTATTTAGCTTAGGGAATTTAAACATTTTGAAAAAGGTTGGTTCCATCACCAAAGTAATTAAGAGATTATTTGCCACATGATAAACATTTTAGTTTTCAATGTTTGAGAATTTAGAATTCCACTTATTATTTAAATTAGAATTTGAACCGGATTTGGATCAACGTGAGATTAGTAACAATAATAGTGGTGACGTGGCATCATTACTAGAGGGTTACTGTAGTTTGATTACCCGGGCGTCACAATTCTCCTCCACTACAAGAAATCTCGTCCCGAGATTTAAGAGGTAGTGAAAGGGGGAAGGTTTGGTAACGAATCTAGCGGGTCTTCTCATCCTGGCATGCTCTTCTCGAAGAGGCCGGTCCATTACGTTGATGTCTCCATTTCTCTGCTTTAGGTCGTCATGATGAAGTCATCGTCCTTTCTTCGAGAACTCCATCGTACTTACGTAAAAGGATAAGTGGTAACTCAGAAGAACGGAACTCTGCATAGTTGCTTATCCAGTAGATAACATTAGGGAAGGTGGCGAAAAGTAACTTTCGAATTGAAACTTAAGAAATTAACGAGAGCAAAGTAAGGAGGTATCATGGGAAGTTTTGAGCTGGTAGGCAATCGTTTGATGCCTGAAACGAATTGTTGAAGGGGCTTAGAGCAATGTGAAGAAGCATTGCATCTGATACCTGAATAGATTAACAGGAAAGTGGCCCGTGAATAACATACAAAGTCAAGCGCGAGGAATAACTTTGACAACATGGTGTACAGGAGAGTCAGGTTTCGATCCTGTGGAACTGTGGGTTATGGGCCCACCATGTGGGATAAAAATAGGAGGAGTGGTGATATCTTGCATGGCCATGATAGGAAGGCACGTCAGAGGGTAACCTGTCGATTATGCCGGCAACAACGTCGGTACCAAGGGCGAGGGACGAAGAGAACCATTTCCCTGCTCGTTGAACGAGGCGGGCCAATAGGCAAAGTTCTCGTCCATCGGTGGTTACCGGAATGTCATCAAAAATAGTAACAGGGTCTTACCAACACGATTGTACACCTAGGTGTTTACATAAGCAGAAGAATATTACTGCTTAGATCATGTGGATCACAAGGAAGGTTAAACAAATCAATGGAAGGAAAATGTGATCATCAGATCAAACAGAACAATGAAAAGGATAATGTGTTTGACACATATTTCAAGGGTATATCCTTCCTAAGGGCAAGCAGAGCATGATATCCATGACAGGATATAATGTAGAAAACTCTTTAGGTACGGGAGAGAATTTTCATGACATTACCCATACATCGTTGTTTGGATAATTGAGCAGGAAACATTAGCATTGGGCTTCAAATGTTCCTGTTGAAAATCGGAGTACCATAGACATGCTTCGAGATAGCATTGACACGGACAACAGGTGAAGATCAGACTTTGGAAACAAAAAGGATCCATCGGGAACCACTTATAGAATAACTCTTACAATTTCCTCACGGAAGAACGACTAACCTTGCCAAAAAGGATACTATAACAGTATAGGTCCTCTGGCCAGGGGTGCTAGGAATGACATCACCTTACCGGGTCATAAAACGACCAATGTTATAACTCTTGAAAATATGTTCCCACCATCATATCTGACCGAGATTCAGATCTGATTGGTGTTAGGATATCTCAGACACAGGATGCCTGAGAAGAAGAGGTGCAACACAATTGACGAGATGACAATATATGATCCTCGGGAAATGAACTATGGGAGCGAGTTTCGAACAAGGGTTCATCATTAAGCCAAGGAGAGGATGTGGAGGTGGCTGATGGACTCAGCGACATATCATCGAGATTTCCAAAAAGATGGATTTCCACAATTATGTGAACAAGGAGATAACATTTGTCATATCAAATGATATAATGATGTATGCTCGAGGAAAAACATACACACTTAAACATTGGTTGAAAGTAGCACCCGAAATGTGGGCTTAGGGTGCATGATCAAGTTAGAATGGTGATCCAATAATCAATAGTCTAAGAACGAACGGTTGACCATTGACCTGAAAGCAATAGGGTCGCTAGAAGTTTTTGAATTCACACATCATAGTTCAATTGTCGGTTTTCCGGTTAGAAACAACACGGGGACCAAGGAATGAATGGAGATGGCAGGAAGTATCACTTGTACCAAGAATGCATAAGAGGTGGTGCAATCCTCACAATATTCTTGATATAGAAGACAACAATGCTACAAGGTAGAACATAACCTAAGCTAGATAGCAAGGAATCAAGATACAACACAAAACAAGAACAAGTTTCGTGTTGGAGGGAATGTAATAATGTGGTCAATGATAACCCAAATTATCAAGGGGTAAGGATGATACCTCTTATCATGAATTCGATTGATATCCTGGAAATGCTCAGAATGTTGATGATGACCGCGACGCATTTGTCGAGAGATTTCGTGAAGATGTAATCGATCGGCGATGACATCAAGTCAAAGGAATGATGAAGCGAAATGTTCTTGGGACCATGAGTAGGACACAAACTCGAATTCAAGCTTGTTGTTCAAGGCGAAATGATATGACGAGGAAAGTCGACATAAGCTTAGCTCATCGTCGAAAATTGTGCTCCGGGAAGAAGATCCAGGTAGCACGGTTAAAAAGTTGCACAATAATGATATAGCCGATCAGGCTAGGAATGACTTTAAGAGTTATTAAACTCGTAAGCAACGAAAATTACTTAAGAGTTACTGAATCAGAATGCGGTCTCGATTCACTTGTCGGTGTCCTTGAGGGGTTCCAACAACTCAGAACCCGTTGGAAAAATGGAATCGACGAGAATAATAGTGGATGAAGAACTCATAAGAAGTTATGCAGTTCCATGATAATCTCGAGATACCAGGGGGGTAATACTCGACGACAGATCAAAGTAGAGGTTGGTCTAGGGTAATGCTCTGCAGAAGACAAGTGCTTAAACTTGCACGAGAAATGGTATTTAAAGGAGAGCATGGTCGGAACCACGATTGCAAAAGGCCAGATCCCAGATATAAGATGAACTTATACCAAAGGAATAATTAATTTAAGAGAAGCTTTAATGATAAGATCTACATCGGGTCCATGGGCATGAACACAAAGTTCAAGGTCGACTCCCACTTCTCCAATGCATAACCTTTCATTCACTTCTCACCTTCAACGAAGTATGGTGTTGAAATTTTATCTGACATATATAACACTAATAGAGTATGACCCGTAATAGTTTCAAGGTTCACACGGATTAGAAAAGGCATAGGTTCAACCCATCGGGGCCTCTTAGAAACATATACCACAAGTTTCAAAAGTAAATACCACAAGCTCGAAAACAGAGCATGGTTGGTCAATCATAGGATATGATTTACCAATAAAGAAAGAACTTCCAAAGTGATTTAATATGAAGGACACTATCGGATAAAATCCAACAAAGGATCCGGTGGTCCTCAAGGGATCTGATGTGAGCATTGGTACTCAACCAGAGGAAGAAATAATGCAAAGAGATCAAACTATAGAAACAACTGACTAATTCAAGGCTCAAATACAAAAGAATTATGATTTCCGATCAAGGGAATAGAAGCAAATGCACTGATTAAGGATGGATAAGTTGCGTAGGCTTAGGGGTACAATCGATGGCAATCCGATTGGTCGAGGACCAACTCATGTTTAAAATGATGTCTGAGCCGGAAGGATAAATCCTGAGGATTGCGAGCGGCTCAAAATGATAGTGACAAAGGATGCCAATAAGATTACTAGACTTATGGGATTAACCATAATGTAAGCAATCAAGAATTTCAAGAGCAATAGGCTACTCGGATTTTGGGAAGATCGAATGATATTTTGAAGTCTTTGGCGTAACACATGATCAACGGGGAATGAGCGGATACTCGATAAGTGCGAGAATTATCCGTAGGGGTATTCAGGTGACAAAGAACAGCAAGACACTAAGCTCAAAGGATTCTTGGAACAACGGAGAGCGGTTCGGGGCATCTTGTATTAACAAGATCAACTTGGAATAAAATTAAGAATGATGGGTTTAAGTATTTATCCATAGGGATAATCAGTGGTAGGGAATTGCAAAAGCAACGAGCACAAAGTCTCGAGAACATTGGAGAGTATCTTCGAAATCCTTCTGTGCACCAAGCAATCATCTGGAATGAAGGGCTCTTCGGAAGGAAGTTGTTACGAGAACCTAGAGTCAGAGTTAGTAAAATCATTACACCCGAATAGAAGAGAGGTCAGAGTCCCAGAGTATAGGTCAAGGAATAAAAGATCCTAATACCACCCAATGGCGAAGTGTGCCCGTAAGGCACACAACCATGTTAGTAAAAGTTTTGCAATGTCTAGACTCAACTTCGGCCAAAGAGTTTGGAAGGGGGATTCCTACAGGCAGTCGGCTCTGATACCAACTTGTGACGCCCCCGATTCAATCGTACACTAATCATGCACGCAAATGTGTACGATCAAGATCAGGGACTCACGGGAAGATATCACAACACAACTCTAAAACATAAATAAGTCATACAAGCATCATAATACAAGCCAGGGGCCTCGAGGGCTCGAATACAAGTGCTCGATCATAGACGAGTCAGCGGAAGCAACAATATCTGAGTACAGACATAAGTTAAACAAGTTGCCATAAGATGGCTAGCACAAACTGGGATACAGATCGAAAGAGGCGCAGGCCTCCTGCCTGGGATCCTCCTAAACCACTCCTGGTCATCGTCAGCGGGCTGCACGTAGTAGTCGGCACCTCCGGTGTAGTAGGAGTCGTCGTCGACGGTGGCGTCTGGATCCTGGGCTCGAACAACTGGTTGCGACAACCAGGTAGAAGGGATAGGGGAAAAGAAGGAGAAAGCAACCATGAGTACTCATCCAAAGTACTCGCAAGCAAGGAGCTACACTACATATGCAGGGATATATGTGTAAGGGGCCATATCAGTGGACTGAACTGCAGAATGCCAGAATAAGAGGGGGATATCTAATCCTGTCGAAGACTACGCTTCTGGCAGCCTCCGTCTTGCAGCATGTAGAAGAGAGTAGACTGAAGTCCTCCAAGCAGCATCGTATAGCATAATCCTACCCGGCGATCCCCTCCTCGATGCCCTGTTAGAGAGCGATCACCGGGTTGTATCTGGCACTTGGAAGGGTGTGTTTTATTAAGTATCCGGTTTTAGTTGTCATAAGGTCAAGGTACAACTCCAAGCCGTCCTGTTACCGAAGATCACGGCTATTCGAATAGCTTAACTTCCCTGCAGGGGTGCACCACATAACCCAACACGCTTGATCCCATTTGGCCGGACACACTTTCCTGGGTCATGCCCGGCCGCGGAAGATCAACACGTCGCAGCCCCACCTAGACCAACAGAGAGGTCAGCACGCCGGTCTAAACCTAAGCGCGCAGGGGTCTGGGCCCATCGCCCTGAGCACACCTGCACGTTGCGTGGGCGGCCGAAAGCGAAACTAGCCCCCTTAATACAAGAGCAGGCTTACGTTCCAATCCGGCGCGCGCCGCTCAGTCGCTGACGTCACGAAGGCTTCGGCTGATACCACGACGCCGGGATATACCCATAACTACTCCCGCGTAGATGGTTAGTGCGTATAGACCAAATGGCCAGACTCAGATGAAATACCCAGATCTCGTTAAGCATGTTAAGTATCCGCGAACGCCGACCAGGGCCAGGCCCACCTCTCTCCTAGGTGGTCTAAACCTGCCCTGTCGCTCCGCCACAAAGTAACAGTCGGGGGCCGTCGGGAACCCAGGCCCACCTCTACCGGGATGGAGCCACCTGCCCCTTCAGCCCCAATCTCCGAACAGTATCACATGTAATGTAACAGTGTAAAGTATATAGTATATGCCCATGATCACCTCCCGAGGTGATCACGGCCCAGTAGAATAGCATGGCAGACGGACAAGAATGTAGGGCCACTGATGGAACACTAGCATCCTATACTAAGAAGTAGGATAACAGGTAAGGGTAACAACTGTAGCAACAATGACAGGCTATGCAGTAGAATAGGATTAATGGAAAGCAGTAACATGCTACACTACTCTAATGCAAGCAATATAGAGAAGGAATAGGCGATATCTGGTGATCAAAGGGGGGGCTTGCCTGGTTGCTCAGACAAGAAGGAGGGGTCGTCAACACGTAGTCGAACGGGGCACCAGCAGCGGCGGCGGTCTCGGTGTCTACCGAAGAGAAGAGGGGGGAAGAAACAGTAAATACATAGCAAGCAAAAGCATAACAGGACAACAGGCAGAGCTAGACGTGTTCTAATGCGGTGCTACACGTTACCGGCGAAGGGGGATAACATCCGGGAATGTTTCCCCAGGTTTAGCATTTTCGGACAGACGAACCGGAGGGTAAAAGTTCCATGTTCGCTATGCTAGGAGTGTGTGGCGGACGAACGAAGGGTGTAACCGGATTCGTCTCGTCATTCTGAGCAACTTTCATGTACAAAGTTTTTCCACCCGAGTTACAGATTATTTTATATGATTTTTCAAAGATTTAATCATTTCTGAAATTACTAATAATTAACTTAATCTGAAATTCACTTGATGTTAAATGCTAGGTGTACACAGAAAGTGTACACAACATTGTGCCACACAGCCTGATAGTGGGGCCAGGGGGCCAGTTGACTCGGTCAAGGGTCCAGTCAGCAGTCAACTAGGTTGACTGTTGACCAGGTCAAGCTGACAGGTGGGACCCAGGTGTCATACTCTATTTATCTAATCAGATCGTTAAGGTTAATTAACAGGGTTAATTAGATTAGTTAACAGGATTAATTAAGTTAATTAATTATCTTAATTAATTAATTAAATTTCACTATTACTATTATTATTCCTTTTTTTGTTCTCAGGGCGTGGGGCCCATACGTCATAGGGCCAGAGGGATACTGGGCGGTGGAAGCGTGCGCCGGGCAAACGGGCACGGGGTGCTGCGGGTTTGGCCCGAGCGGGCGCACGGCTTGGCATCGGAGGCCATGGCCGTGGCCAGAGCGGTTGGGGGCATCGCGCGAGGCGCGGCCAGCGCGAGCGGTGGAGGGCACGGTCAGGAGCGGCAAGGGGGGGGGGGCGACAGAGAGCGGCGTAGCGGGCGAGGCCAGTGCGCGTGCGGTGGCGGCCGGGGCCATAGCAGCACGGCGCGGCTCGGCAAGTGCGGTGAGGGACGCGGGCGGGGCGCGGGTGCGCGGCGCGCGCGGCCAGAAGTCGGCAGGGGAGCGAGGGGGGGCGGACGGTCGTGGCCATGACGCGGTGAGCGCGGGCGGGGAACGGCGAGCAGGAACGGGGAAGGAGAGGAGGGGCGTGGCTCACGGCGGGGAGTAGGGTCCGGGCAGTGGGGGTCGACGAGGAGTCGAGGACGACGTGCGGCGACGGAGTCGCGGCGGCGTGGTTCCGGCGAGGTGGCGACGATCGACGCCGAGGCGAGGTCGCCAGGCAACGGCACGTCCAGATCGAGCGAGAGGGGGCGCCGCGGCGAGGTCTGGCGCGGTGGTGATGGTTGGCGGGGCGTGGGCGATGGTGCGCTGCGATGCGGCGACGGGGGGGGGGGCGCTCGATCCCGATCTGGATCGTGAGGAGCGAGGGAGAGAGAGATCGAGGGGGAGTGGGGGGGTTATGCGGGTGGTGGGCTAGGATTTCGGTTGCCTGGGGGTTAGTAGTGGGGGGGAGGCCATCTAGGCCAGGGACGCGCGGGATGGGCTAGCTGGTTGCGACCAGCTGGGCCAAGAGGCCCACTTGGGAGGGGGTTTTCTGTTTTTTCTTTCCTTTTCCTTTTTTTATTTATATTTCCTTTCTAACTTAGTTTTTATTTATTTAAGTTTTATAATATACCGAGTCAACACCTAAATTAGTATCCTTAATATAGGCCACTGCAAAACCTAGTTTGATACCAAACAAGTTAGTTTAATAATTTTATAATTTAAAAAGCAATTAAATTGTTATTTCAGCCACTGTTTTTATTTAGCTTAGGGAATTTAAACATTTTGAAAAAGGTTGGTTCCATCACCAAAATAAGTAAGGGATTATTTGCCACATGATAAACATTTTAGTTTTCAATGTTTGAGAATTTAGAATTCCACTTATTATTTGAATTAGAATTTGAACCGGATTTGGATCAACGTGAGATTAGTAACAATAATAGTGATGACGTGGCATCATTACTAGAGGGTTATTGTAATTTGATTACCCGGGCGTCACACACCATCACCACCATGCCGTCATTTTGGTTGTGATCCCATCTACTTATCCTCCCCCGCTTGCTGGATCAAGAAGGAGGAGACGTCATCGATCCGCACGTGTGCTAAACTCGGAGGTGTCGTCCGTTCGGCACTAGATCGGTTGGATTGTGATCGGATTGCGAAGAGTGCGACTACATCAACCGCGTGATAAACGCTTCCGCTTAATGGTCTACGAGGGTACGTAGACACACTCTCCCCTCTCGTAGCTATGCATCTTCATGGATAGATCTTACGTGTGCGTAGAAATTTTTAAAATTGCATGCTACGTTTCCCAACAGATAGATATCGTTGGTATCATTTACTTTGCCAAGAAACAACATGCACGCCCTCCCAGCTTCCATCTTCATTTCAGTTGCAATCTCTATCCAACTAGGACATTGAAGTACGTTTGGTGTGCCTCGTCGGTGACCAAGGGTATGCCCTTTTTTTAACAAGGTCATCTTGATCTCAAATGTGCCCTCCACCTCCATACGCAGTTTTGCACTATGTATGAAGTCCTCCCTTCCCCAACAAGGAATGCACTGCGCATTGTTGAAAAAAAAACAAAAAATAGTCATTTTGAGGTGCAACTTTATAAACGTGAGCAACTCATCAGCCACAACACAAGTTAAATTAAAACATACCAACCACTAGAGAAAGTCCTCCTGAAGATCTACTGGATTTCATTGCAATGAAGGTGAACCCTTTGGCAGGCACCTAGCCTGTTGATGCCACACCATGGCCATTCTTGGTTCATTCCCTATGTTAATGTTTAGAAATGAAATAGAAATAACATAGTTTTTACATTTTTGCGTCTTTAATCTAAATCAACAAGAATTAGAACAAACATGTATAACCACACTATAGAACATTTAAGTAGCACAAGTGTAGAAGAAATCAAATAGAAATCACGTAGTTTAATGGCATCATTTATACATAGTACAATTAGCACATCGATAAAATAAACATAAAAAGAATGGATAGATGTAAATTTTGCATAACTTCTGATAAAATATCAAGTGCCAAAAATGTGCTAAAACGAAAATTAATCAATGTTTCTCCATAATTTTGACACTCATTTTAAAACCCTGTAAAGTTTGAGCACTCCGAATAAAAATGGGCACTCCATACGGATAAGGGAATAATAGAATAAACAATTAAGTACATATAAGTCAACATCTAGAACACCAACCTTGTGAATTGTAGGCTGGGCTCCTTCTCGACCAAGTATCTTGGGATTCTATTATCATTGTTTGAACTTATAGCGGCAAATTTTTTCCCTATTGTGCTCAAGGCTGAATCTCGTGTGGCTCGTTGGCGTGAGACCATAATTCGTGTGGAGGAGAAGTCATTATTATTAATTCTTGCCTCTCTAGCTTTCCTACCTACATCATGGGTTTCTATCGGATCCCTGAATGGAATCATGCCAGTTTTTAACAGAAATCGTGGTGCTTTCTACTAGAACAATGTCGATAATAAGAAGAAATATAGGGTAGTTAATTGGATTATTATGTGTGGAGCCAAAACCAATGGAGATTTGGGCATTATGAACACATCCATTATGAATAAGTGCTTCATCATGAAGTGGTGGTGGCACATTCATCACAATTCTCCACATTCTGTCTGGCTTAAGATTCTCAAAGCTAATATTTTCTTGACATGGAGCCACTCAATGCTAATTCTAGGGGAGGATCTCGTTTAATTTTGGAAGTCTTTGCTGAAATTTCGTGAGGAATTTCATGGCTTGATCAAGTTTGAGGTTGGCTTAGGGAACTTAGTTCGATTTTTTATGGGATAATTGATTTTATACCCCTAGTTGGGTCACACTCGGCAGTTTTGCCCCTAGTTCCCAAAAACCCTTGGTCTTGCCCAAGTGCGTTTGGTTCTCTTATGCTTTTGCCCTTCCGTCCCAATTCCGTCTGGTCAAAGGCGTTTGACCGTTAGAGAGATATTTCTCTAGACCATTTTGCCCCTCCTTACAAGTCCAATGAAAAGATAAAGAGAAAAAAACATGACGCTTACAAGTGGGTCCCAACCACATAGAAAAGAAAAAAAAAGCCAAAGAGGAAAATTAGTCTCTCTCTCCTCTCCCCTCTCCTCTCTCTCACTCTCTCTGCCGCTGGGCAAACAATAGCATCGACGGCGAGCAATTGATGTCGGAAAGTCGGGGCAGGCCGGCAAGTTGGCGAGCTCGGCAGGAGGGCGCGAGGCGGCTTCGGGCGAGGTCAACTACAACGGGCGGCGACAGATGCAGGGGAGGCCCGAATAGGCATGGGGCAAGCGGGCGCGGTGGAGAGAAGGGTGGATCCGGCCGCGGGAGGCTCGGGATGGACTGGATCCGGCCGGGACGGAGGTCGGGGAGGTGCTCGCTACGGGCAGCGACTGATGCAGGGGAGGCCCGAATCGGCATGGGGCATGCGGGCGCGGTGGAGAGAAGGGTGGATCCGGCCGCCGAAGGCTCGGGATGGACTGGATCTGGCCAGGACGAAGGTCGGGGAGGTGCTCGCGACCGGCGGCGAGGCAGATGGGCAATTGTTTTCGTCCTGGGCTCAGAGCGCCATGGCCATGGTGCCTTGAACCTGCGGGAGAACGGCGGTGCGCTCAGACGAGAAGAAATAGAGGGGGAAAAGAAAGGAGAAGGGCGGCGGGGTCCTGCTGTCGTCGCCGACGGTGGTCCAGTGGTGCGGTGGCCTGGGCAGGCGCCGGATCGGCCGGCGTGGCGCGCATCCTCTTCTGGCGGCGGCGCTATCTGGGAGGGAGCGAGGGATCGGGGCTAGGATACATGCCTTTTTCACTCTATGACAGGTGGACCCACTGATCCAGTTGCCCTATTTGACCGGTCAGAGCCAGCGTAAGGAGGGGCAAAATGGTCCAGAAAAATGTCTGACTAACGGTCAAACCCCTTTGACTGGACAGAATTGAAACGGAAGGGCAAAAGCATAAGGGGACTGAACACACTTGGGCAAGAGCAAGGGTTTTTTAAATTAAGGGTAAAACTGCCAAGTGGGACACAACTAAGGGCACCAAATTAATTATCCCATTTTTTATTGGTGGTAGGGGAATGGCCACCTAGTCGTTCTTTCCCTGTTCTATTAATCTATTGTCCCAACCAAGAGGCCCCCATTTTAGAGCTCGTGACTAAAATTTGGGACCTTGGTCTACAACGGTTTTCGTATTCGGAAGAGATGACAAACTGGCAAGACCTCACTGCCCTTTCTCTTCCATCTAGGAGACTCTAGATCAGATTTTGTGGCTCCATTGTTCTTCTGGCAAATTCTCAATCAAGTCCATTTATTCGAAGATCGTGCAGGGGCACGTCCTAACCAGTTCATAGGTGTTTGGCGGCCCCGTATTCCAGTTAAGATCAATTTTTTGTTTGGAAGACAATCATGTTACGTCTCCCGACTAGGGACCAAATCCTTAGTCACAATGGCAATGCAACGACAGGGTGTTCTTTAGCTTTTTCACTTTGGCATGTTAGCCTGTGAACCTTGGCATTGTATTATCCATCTTTTCTTGAATGAAGTTAACAGATATGATAGTATCTATAAAGATGGGCAACTGTTTTTTTTTTCTCTAAAAAACACCACACGTACGGACTCACATGGCGTTTATCGAAGACATGGCTCGAGAAGCTCGAACACTGATGAATTGATGCACTATGCATCTATCACTGAAAGAAATTCTTTTATTACGAACACACTGAACATTTCGGACAAGCCCCTCTATGCCTTACTCCCTACCCTGTTGATCATTACGACCGAGCCTAAGGCTCTTGTCGGTGAAGTGTTTGCTTCTAGTATCACTAACATGGGCTTTATTAGATCGCTTACTGCCATGGAAGAGATTGCCTTGGATAATTTGCATTCCCCCATAGAATGTGTTTCCCTTGGTGTGGACCAAGATTCCATCAGCTTGGAGCTGGAGCCCTCGGTTAAATTCTCAGTCAAATCTACCTATGCCAAGCTGGTTCGTGGGCCTAATATCCGGTATGCCAGGGCATTTTGGGCTTCTTGAGTGCCCCCTACAGTACAGACTCTCCTCTGGCAAGCTGTAACCCGCCGAGAATCTTGCTACAGTAATCTCCTCTAATGATGCCTTGTCGTCATGCTTTCCTAAGCCAAAATGCCACTTGTCCAAAAATCAAGTCCAATTCAATTCAAATTGCAAGTCAATTATTTGCATCTTCAAATGAGCCAGAAAAATGGTTCACAATGTGGCAAATATTCCCTAAGTATTTGTCATGATGAAACCTACCTCTGTTGGATTCCAAAAATGCTCCTGGAAATTATTTGAGTGGTCCAGCAATAATTATATTGGCCTTTTCAATTTCTAAAGTGTGTAAACATTTCCAAATGCTCAAAACAATTTTTTGCAACTTCACAATATTGCAAAGTATTTTATTGTGGCATGTGGCACATTTTACAAGAGTCATTTGGTGCTCGGAATAATTGCAAAGCAGTAGCTTTTTGATTTTCAGAAAAGAAAAACTAAAAGAAAAGGAAAAAGGGAGAGAGAGAGAGAGCAACCCCCCTCCCTGGACTACACCCACCTGGGCCGGCCCACTCCAGCTGGCCAGCCCACTCCCACTCCCCGGTCGTCTCCCTCCCCACTGTTCCAACGACCGGGGCGCTCGCGTTCGTCCCCGACCACCTCGCCGCCCCGTGTCGCTACAGGCCCCGGAGGGGATAAGGACGCCGACGCCGCGCCCCCTCGATCCCCTCTCCCACTCCCCCACTCTCCTGCCCTCCTCGTTCTCTCTCTATCTCTCGCCTGCGCTCTCTCCCCTCCAGATCCACCTCGGCCGTGCCTCTCGGTCACCGCTCACCGCACTCCACTGCGGCCACCGGCCAGCCTTCGCCTCGCTGACGTGCCCCGAGGCTCTGCCTCGACCTCCTCATCCTCCCCACGGAGCCACGCATACCGGGGTGGCCCCGCAGCACCGCCACGACCTCTTCTTCCTCCTCTGCTCCGACGAATGCCGGCGTCGAATTCGACCACCTCGCGCCTCCCCGAGCACACTGCCACCTCCCTAAGGCTCCCGGCGAGCCACCGCGTCTTTCCCCTCTCTCCCCCGAGCTTTTCCGTCGCCTTAGCCGCTGCTCCGCTAGCACCCGCACGCATCGCCGCCGACGAGCTCGCCGTCATGGCCTTCGCCACAGTAACGCGCGACTGAGCATCGCATCGAGCTCCGGGAGCTCGTGCGAGTCCAACACCACCACTAGCGCGCCTTCCCGTTCCTCCTAGCGTTGTTTCCACAAGCGCGCGAACACGTCGCCGCCTCCGCTCGCCGCCGGCATGCTTCTGGTGACCAAATGGTCACGGGCTCGCGACCGTTGGCCTCGCCGCAACGTGTACACTCTGCCCTGCCTCTTAGTTCGCTCGCTAACGCACCGCACCGCGTTGTCATTGCTCGCCCGAAGCACCTTGCCGCCGGCGAGCTCGAAGCGCTCGTCCTCGTCCGTTCCAGCCACTCCGGCCACCACCGTTCGATGCGCGACGCCGAGCCGCGTCGAACGCGCCCAGCCACAACCCCGCAGACCCCCTGTGCGCGAAATCCGCGCCCCTCCCGAGCCGCGCCGCCGCGTTTGGCTCGCCGGAGTCAACTCCGGCACGTCTCCGGCCGGTGTCCGACGTGGCGCCCAGGTGGCACCGCCCGGGCCACTGACTGGTGGGCCCAGGGGCCCCCTTTGACATGTTGACTTGGGTCAACACTGACGTGGCCGCACCCAGTACCACTGACATGTGGGCCCCGCCCTAATTAAATAGGTTTTATAAATAGATAAAACGTTAATTAATCTGTTAATTAGTTTTAATCACTAATTAGTCACTGACTAACGGGGCCCACACCCCTAACTAGTACTGATAGTCAAATTAATCCATTGTTAACCCACAGAGGCTGACATGTGGGTCCCGGTGGCCCCACTGGTCAGGTTTGACCTGGTCAGTGCGACTGTTGACTGCTGACGTCATCTTCATGTAATGCTGACTTCATATTCCTTTTTTGTTATTTCTGTTAATTTAAATAATTCTAGAAAATTTTTAAATCTATGTAAATTCATAGAAATTAAACCGTACCTCGGATGAAAATGTTTTCTATATGAAAGTTGCTCAGAAAATCCAACGAATCCGAATACGCGGTCCGTTCATCTGTCACATGCCCCTAGCATGCTGAACTTGGAACTTTCCCCCTCTTTTCCTTTGTCCGGAATCCGCCTAACACCTGGAATTCATCCTCGGATGTTTTCCCCCTTCGTCCGCAACATGTAGTACCGCGTTAGAGCACACCTAGCGCTACGTATCGTCATGTCATGCTTAGTGATACCTTTGTTTGCTATGTATTTACTATTTCTTCCCCCTCTTCTCTCCGGTAGACTCTGAGGCCGATGATGCCCCGGTGATCGACTACGTCGAAGACGACCCCTCCTTGCCAGAGCAACCAGGCAAGCCCCCCCTTTGATCATCCCGATGTCTCCCATATCCTTTCTCTCATGCTTGCATTAGATTTTGCTACTGTAATTGTTTGCTCCTATTTTGATGCATATCCTGCTTTTGTAACCTGCTTATTGTTACCTACTTGTTTATCCTAAACTGCTTAGTATAGGTTGGTTAGCGATCCATCAGTGACCCCTACCTTTTCCTTGTTGCCCCTGCTTCATCATCAAAGACCCGATCAACGAGATCGAAGACCAGACCCCGGCACTGCACATCACTTTCCCCTTAGTTGCTCGACACTACTAGGTTACTATTAAGTACCGAGGGTGAGACCTCTTCAGCACTTATGATGTTAACCCTATAGTGTAGTCATTCGGTCGTGGTCATCGAGGGTGATTTCCTCCTTAACCACTTCCGATACGACTCTGTCGTGCAACCCCTCAAGTGTGAACCTCGGGGGTGATTCCTCTTACGTTCACCTTGATGATTACATCTAGTGGAATTCATCGGGGGTGATTCCTCGGGTTTTCCCCTTGACGTTTGGACACACAGATACTTGGACTTCACCACTGATACTTGGAAAGACGGGTCGGCTCTGAGGGGTACCCGCATGAGCTTAATTGCGAGTGATGTGGAGTCGGGTTGACCTTGAGGGTGCCCGCGAGTTAATTACGAGGCGTGGCCGGGCATTCCTAGCCCTTGCCGCAAGTCCTCGAGAGGGGGCAACGGGTCACATCTTTCGTGAGTCTCTGCTTGTTACCGCGCGTTCCTAATCCACTACGATTTGGATATTTGATCCGAGGGGCCTCTGGCCTGATAGCACTAACCATCACGTGGGCATAGTATGGGCGTTCTGTGTCGTATACATCAGCCGAAGCTTAATAGACGTCAGCGACTAAGCGGCGCGCGCCGGGTTGGACTGTGTAAGCGCCTGGCTTGTTGAAGGAGGTAGCTAGGTCTGCTCACCAGTCGCCCACGCAACGTGCAGGAGTTCCCGGGGAGATGGCCCATGACCCCTGGGGGCATAGGTTTAGTCCGGCGTGCTGGCCTCTCTATTAAGCCTAGGTCGGGTTGCGGCGTATTGTTTGGCCGAGGCTAGGCATGACCCAGGAAAGTGTGTCCGGCCGGAGTTAATCGAACATGGTGGGTCAGTTGGTGCACCCCTGCAGGGAAGAAGACATCTATCGATAGCCTGTCCTACCGTAACAGACACTTGAAGTTGTATCCCGATCGATACAACTAAAACTGGATACTTGTGATCAGGAATGGATTGTGATGATAAATGGATAGTATGGCTCTGGGATTGCTTTCTCGCAGGGAGTCGAGAAAGGATCTCTGGCCGAGGTTGATAACACTACTACTACTTTACTTTATGCTACTCTACTTCCTCCTGTTGCTGCAGGATGGTGGTTTCCAGAAGATGCTAGTCTTCGATAGGCTAGGCTTTCCCCTTCTCTTCTGGCATTCTGCAGTTCAGTCCACATATATAACCCTTTTCATTGATACCGATGCATATGTAGTGTAGATCCTTGCTTGCGAGTACTTTGGATGAGTACTCACGATTGCTTTCCTACCCCTTTTCCCCCTTCCTTCGTCTTTCCGGTTGATGCAACCAGATGATGGATCCCTGGAGCCAGATGCCACCGCTGATGGATACTACTACATGGAGACCGACGACAACCAGGAGTAGTTAGGAGGCTCCCAGGCAGGAGGCCTTGCCTTTTCGATCGATGTTGCTTTTGTGCTAGCCTTCTTAAGGCAAACTTGTTCAATTTATGTCTGTACTCAGATATTGTTGCTTCCGCTGACTCTTTTGTATTCGAGCCCTCGAGGCCCCTGGCTTGTAATATAAAGCTTGTATTATTTTAATTTGTGTCTAAAGTTGTGTTGTGATATCTTCCCGTGAGTCTTTTATCTTGATCGTACACATTTGCGTGTATGATTAGTGTACGATTGAACCGAGGGCGTCACACAAGCGACTTAGGATTGTCTACCTTCTACCTTTTGCTATCAACCTTAAAAAATTCAACGGCCCATCCAATGGATGTTGTGCTTCGTGTGGTATGCCGAAAGACGCTAGTCACATCTTGTTTCGATGTGCCCCCACCCCCCAATTCCCATGGAGCCGCGTGCGCAACTGCTTTGACCCTAGTTGGAACCCTACCTCTATGACCAAGATCCTTAAGTTGTTAAACAACTCCCATGGGCAACATCATCGTTTAGCTTAGAGAACGGTTACTGTTGTAGCTTGGGCGCTTTGGACTACTCAAAACAAGCTGGCCACTGAAGGATCTATTCCGTCCCACCCTGCTAACTCTTTTTTTAAATGGTCTATTTTTTTAGCCGTGACGCCCTCTAGGGAAGATGAACGACAGCAAGCGGAGACGGATACCCTTCTCAAGATCACCTAGCTTCACGTCATCCATAGGAACACCTGAATTGGAGTTCGTCGTCCCGTTGTTTAGATAGCGCTCATCCATGAGTCACCAGTTGTATCCATACTTTTATTCTGCTTACTTGGTTTATAAGACTTTAACACAGCTGTATCTTGTCTTTTGTTGGCTTTATTAGTTCAAACGAGATGCTCCTTATGTCTGTTTTCTAAAAAAACTCGGCCTACACAATAGCGCGCAATGACCCAATTAGATTATCGATCCTACAATATGTGAGTTCCATCTACTCCCTCTTACACTGCCAAAACGTCTTATGTTTTAGAGCAGAATGAGTACTAACTATGGAAGCAAACAAACTTATTTTTCTTTGAGATGAAATAAAAAAAACTTAGTAGTTTTCAAACCACAAATTGACCCGTACAACTCATTAGTCAGAGAGACAAGACACCGCATCGCGCTAGTTATCTAGCTAGAATGAGCTATATTTGTTTGCGTTATTTGGATTAGGACGTCTTTCAGCTTTCGTTTTCTCGGCTTAAATGGCCTACATTCGATAATTAATCAGACCCACTGATCACTCTCAGCCACGTGATCTGTGCTCGCGAATTTAATTTCCAACTGTACATGGGTTCTCTGCTGTATTTGTTAGCTCATCCTTTTAATTCCAGCAATCATAGGCTTCTAAAGATAAATAAAAATAAGTAAGCATGGGCTCCACAGTATAATATGTTAGGACACAATCCACAGATGATGAATAAAACTCACGTACCGTGTATTACAAGAGTGATGCTTTTTGATAAACACGGCTGTAAAGTGATGTTTAGAGATCTCTAGCAGACCACTTAAACTGCAGAACTGAAAACGTGTTTTAAAGATTGGTTTGAGAACAGACCCCTTAAACATAAACTTTAAACCGAATAGCATGTTTTTTTTTTCACATATCGTCTTCCTCTCGCTCGTGTCCACGATCAGTTAGCTCGCACCTACGAAACCGGCGAACAACGCACGAAGCGGCCAAATATAAAGCCGCCAGCGTCCAGCTAGCTCGAAGCGACCAAATACGAAGCCGCGGGCGACCAAATATAGCGCATGAAGCCGAATCAATCCAGGAGCTAACTAGCTAGCTTTGTCCGCCGAATCGATTGATTCAGCTCGCTAGCTTCGTCCGCCGAATCGATCGTTTCGTCCGCCGAATCGATCGATTCAGCTAGCTAGCTCCTTCGTCCGTCGATTCGAGCTCGCTCGCTAGTTAGCTAGCTCCTCCGTCAGGCGCGGTGGTCGGGACGAGCGCGGTGGCCGGGGACGGGCAGATAGGAGCGATTGATGAAGGTTCCGATGGCAGTTGGATTCCCGCCAACGGTCTTTCGTGTATAAAGAGCATTTTCGGGTTGTCTTCAAAATCCTTATTTTTATGGATTTGGCCCGGATGTTTTCCGGATTGTTTTACGCGCCCTTTAAAAAAAATTACGGGTCGGAGTCGTTTACGGGTTTAATTCGGGTCGCTTTTTTCGCCTAAAATTATAAACTAGCGGTTATTTTACAGTTTTGTGCATTTTAAGGGTCTGCTAGAGATGCTCGGTAAGGCATAACATGGAATAAAGCTTACAAATAGGACGTGGAGTTTCTGCACCCCAGCTCAAATGAGCTCGGGTGAACAGTAAAATCAAAACTAAATAAAAAAATCCAAAAAAATCCAAATATTTTTGGACGAAACATTGATAAAAGTTCTAAGTGCTTGCAAAAATTCGTCATGAAATCACATTTCTAGAAGGCGTGGCAAAAAAAAAATCAGTACTCTGAAAAGGCTACTTTCAAAAGCATTTTGGAGCACTGAATTTGTCTTTTTTGCCACGCCTTACAGGAATGTGATTTCATGATGAATTTTTGCAAGCACTTAGAACTTTTGTCAATGTTTCTCTCAAAAAAAATTTGGATTTTTTTTATTTTTTTTGATTTTACTATTCACCGAGCTCAAATGAGCTCGGGAGCAGAAAGGCACTTTCGTTACAAATACCCTTATTATTTGAAATTATTTAATAACTTTACATAATATATGCAGAAAAGAGGATTTTTTTACATCTTTACATTCTCTAATCTCCATAGAAAGAGAGAGTCCTTGTTGCTCCAGAAAGTGAGTCTCGTGTGGGCCAGTATGTTAGCGGCCAAGAAGTATTTTTTAAGTGCGTCCACACATGTTTCATGTGAAACCCTATTTCATGAATTAAGTGACAAATTGACAGGGTTTCGCACAGAGATGCGATGCCAACGGTCGGTTGGGCCAACCCAGTATCAGCTAGCGCATCCATTGGTTTTGCGAACCTTCCAGAGGTTCCTTCTATTTTTTTAGCGGTTTTGGGAACCTTTCCTAAGGTTTAGTTATGGCTTTTGTTTTTCCTTCTGCTTCTAATTACCGGGTTTCTTTGGGTTTTTCTTTTCTTTTTCAAATAAGTTCTCTTTGTAAAAAAAATTCAAAATATTGAAAACCATCTGGAGTTTCAAAAAGTTAGCAGTTTCAAAAATTAATTTGTAAATTTTTCAAAAATATTATGATTTAATATATTGTTCCAAATTTTAAAAGTGTTTCCGTTTTCCAATTTTGTTCAGAAATAAAGGAAATATCATCTCCTTCCCTTTAAAAATTATTTCAAAAGTTTCAAAAATTGTTTTTAAATCTTTTGTTATTTTAAAAAATGCGCATGGTTTTCAAATATTCATCCGACTTTAAAAAAAAATCCTGTTTTAAAAATTTATTCACAGATTTATAAAATGGGTGTGTTTCAAAAAAATGTCTGAATTTTCAAAAAACTTTTAAAATTTTAAAAATATTCCTATTTTGTTTTCTTTAAACTAAAAAATGTTCGGATTTTTCAAAATATTTGTTTTTTTTCAGAAAATGTTTACGTTTCTAAAAATATATTCTGGAATTTCTTTGAAAAATTTTCTTCTATTTATTTCGTTCATAATCTTAAAAATGTTTCTGTTTTCAAAATTAGTTTAAAAATACAAAAAGTTTGGGTTTCCAAAATTTACTCGTAATTTGAACAAAGTACTAGTTTTAGGAAAAATCATAGTTCAAAATATGTCTGGAATTCTTTTTAAAAGTTCGCATTTCAGAAAGTGTTGGAAATTCTAAAATATATTCACGCTTAAAACATTTCTGTATTTAAATATACTTTTGCGCCATAATAAATAGGGGAGCTACAGTATACTGATGTAGTAAAATATGTTGCTACAGGAAAGCGCTTCTTCAAATTGGTCGCTATAGTATAATGTTCGCTACAACAACCGCCCGCTACGGTGCACGATCCCTCCACTCGCGGTACAACATGCAGGCCATCCCATCAAGATGCCTACTGTGTGGCAGCCTCCTATTTGACGCAAAGAGCATCAAATAGGAGCTCCCATGTTTCATTTCCCCCATGTCATTTGTGTGTGCTTTGCTAGGTTATGTATGTGTGGTAAGATTGGGGAAGGGGTTCACTATTGCATGAGGCTAGTGGGACTGAGATATCATATGGCCTCTCTGTAGACAGCCTTGCGCGAGTGCGGCTGAGAGTGTCTACGCGGTGATGAGGTCTACGGAAGGAGGTGTTTCTTCCACCATTAGATTTGTGTTGGTCCACTCCATCATCCATCTTTTCATTCCACAATTTAATTCTTATCTTACCTTTAATTCGCCGTGTTCTGATTAATGACTTTGCTACGGTTTAGGACGCCGACTATGTGGAATTGGGAGGGGTTTTAGGGGCTTCAATGATCTAGGATTGCTTGGGCGGCAAAATGTGCGTGTAACCCATCTTTAGTACGCATTGTATGCTAGATTTGGGTGTTTGTGGTTTGTGTTTTTATGGCTAGGTGTGCGGAGCTCACACTTTTGTGTCCACAATCTTGTCGGCGTTATTCGAATTGGTGGATTCTTTGGCCATTTATTTATTTGTTGATGCTTCTTGTGTGCAATTGGTGTCATCATTGGGGTGGAATTTATTACTTGCACCATGGTTTTGCCATTCCGGGTTATTGTCTCGTCACCTGTGTGCGTTTTTGTTGGTTTCATGCCAGATGGAGGGTGTGATGCCTGATCATGGACGTCGCGGTCAAAAGTGTCCTAGCACGACCGAATTCTCTTGTGATGAGTTTTTGGTTGTAACTGGGGAATATGTAATGGGGTGTTTTGTTGGTAGTTTACTTATTTATCCATATTTTGTCTTTGAGGTGGCATTGTCCTTACTGTTGGTCATTCGGCCACGTATATTCCTATGCATCCGTCCATAGAGGGAGAATAATTGACAAGAGGACCTTACATAGAAAAGTAGTGGGGCAAGACATGCAACTGATTCTAGTCTAGTTTACTACCAAAGTACATATGATATATGGAGGCAATGGCTACACACCCACCCCATGCTATGTCGCTAACATCGAAAGTTGTGGGGCCGCCACCTGAAACACCGTCAACATATCCACTAGATCCTTTATGCCGCGATGTGTCATACAGTCTCTTCTCTACTTCGGACATAAAGTAGTTGGGTCAGCACACTGTTCTCCCATCAGAGGTAAATAAGGTTATGGTACATGATGAAGATGAGCTCTTGTTGATGCTTGTCAACTGTGGGACAGTGAGACCATCTCACTGGGGGTGTGGAGGAGTTTGGGTGCCATGTCGCACTTGTGAGTTCTCCGACCAACAATCTAAATCTATTTTTAGTTGAAGCGGGTTTTGCAGCCTTGAATAGAAGTTGGATCATCTCCGTTGCCATTTCTCCAACCTTAAAAGACATGAACTGTACTATGCATGCATGTGTGTGTGGCGTAGTCTGGTTGGGTGGCTCCATATTATTGTGAGTTGAGGAGGAAGGGCAGGATGAAGGGAGTTATAATGGCTAAGACCCTCATTCCACCATTGTTGCCACATAGCCTCTCTAAGGTTTGTACTGTTTGAGAGATAAGACCAAGAAGAGGAGATGTTGTTGATCGCAGGCGCATGGATTATTATGGTACCTTTCGCGGGAAGTACTGATAAAAGATTTCTTGGACCATGAAAGCAAAGAAAAGTATTAACAAATGGCGTAACTTGGAGATATTTTATTATATTTATTGCTTGGCACACGATAACAAAAACGGTAATGGACTAAATGGGAAACTTAAGGTAACTCAAATTAATACTAAAAGATTAACTAAAAATGATCTAACTTAAAGATCACCTGACCATATTGCATGTCTAGGTCTCGCTATTACTAGTGGGCAATTGATGGCACCATTCTCATGCACATGAGGAAGTTCCCAAAGAGGTGATGCTCTTATCCATGCTTTGGAATCGCGACGTTGCTTGTCCATTTCTCAACACTAACAATGCACACAACTATCGAAGGTATGAACAACATGAAGTACTAGACCAACGCATTAGGTATAATGGCTAAACAATACTATTTAGACGAATAAAAAGACCCCTTATGGTTACAAGGAGTGTGTCACTCGTGTCATGCACTATATTTTCGCAAATATTTTTTTCAGTTGGAAGAATTGGATAACACACTACAAAGCAAAGGTTCTCTAAAAATTCATTTACCTCTTTGTGTGGAGGTGATTAATTGTCTCCAACCACACTTATGGTCGGATATCCTCAGTCACTAGTCTTTAAAAAAATGATGAGCCATGTATAATATAACATCAACCATGTTCTAACTTCACATACGGAATACAACAAGATGGAACCAACATTTACTCAAATAGTAGATACATCAAAAGGGGGAGAGTTGAGTTTACAATAGAGATAAGTATTTCCCTCGGTGAAAACCAAGGTTATCAGACCAATAGGAGAACCAAGCAAATTCCCTTCGACAACACCTAAACACACAAAAGCAAATACTTGCACCCAACATGGGCAAGAGGGTTGCCAATCCCCTTGAAGTCGTTACCTGCAAGGATTAATTCTAATAGTGATAGATAGATAAAAACAAAAGTAAAACAAAAGTAAATAAATTGCAGCAAAGTATTTTTGATTTTAATAATATGGTAAAAGTAGACCCGGGGGCCATAGTTTTCACTAGAGGCTTCTCTCTTGAAAACATAGCATACGGTGGGTGAAAAAATTACTGTTGGACAATTGGTAGAAAACTGTATAGTTATGACATTATTCATGGCAATGATCATGTATATAGGCATCACGCCCGTGACAAGTAGACCGACTCTTAACTGCATCTACTACTATTACTCCACCAATCGACCGCTATCGAACATGCATCTATGGTATTAAGTTCATGAAAAACAAAGCAGCACTTTTAAGCAAGATGACATGATGTAGATAAAGTAAGCTCAATCAATATAAATAAACCCCATTCTTTTAAGCTTAATGGCGACAACACAATATGTGCCTCGCTACCCCTACTATAACTGGGTGAGGACACTGCAAGATTGAACCCATCACAAAGCATCTCTCCCACTGAAGATAAATCAATCTAGTTGGCCAAACCAAATGGATAGATAGGGGATAAATACAGAGCTATAACAATCATGCATAATAAAGTTTAGAAAAGACTCAATCACTTTCAATGAATAATATGATCATAAACCCATAATTGATTGAATCCCGACAAACACACCGCAAAAGAAGATTACATCAGATAGAACTCCAAGAGGATCGAGGAGAACATTGTATTGAAGATCAAAGAGAGAGAATAAGCCATCTAGCTACTAGCTATGGACTCGTAGGTCTGTGGTAAACTATTGACGCATCATTGGAAGGCAACAAGGATGATGTACAAGCCCTCTGCAATTGATTCCCCCTTCGGCAGAGTATTGGAAAAGGCCTCCAGATGGGATTGCAAAAGAATAGAAGCCACGTGGCTCTATGGGGGTTTCTCAATATTTTAGAATTTATAGAAGTGGAATTAGGTCAGACGAAGCCACGTGGGGCACATTAGGTAACAGTGGGCGTCCTGTTGCCTTTTTGGTCTCCTCGGTTCATGTCTGGTCTCCTCCTGAAGCTTCTAGGACTCTTATGTCCAGAATAAATCGTCAAAAAGTTTCATAGCGTTTCGACTCCATCTGGTGTTGATTTTCTGGAAAACCAAAAACAAGTAGAAAATAGCAACCGACACTAGGGACTGGGTTAATAGCTTAGTTTCCAGAAATGATATAAAATAGCATAAAAATGCATATAAAGCATCCAAGATTGATAATATAATAGCATAAAACAATCAAAAATTATAAATGTGTTGGAGACGTATCAAGAGCCCATGTTGAGCACTGGAGAGGAGGGGTGGAGTCAGCGATGAAGAGGCATGGTGATGGAAACGGCCCTTGATCTTTAAAGGTGCTCTGCATTTATGTTTTGCTATCTCAGAAAGGGCTAGCGAGATACCAGCTTGTTGTATCATACCATGATTGTTTTGAGAAAGTGTTGTCATCCGAGATTTATTATTATGGCTCGCTAGTTGATTACGCTATTGATATGAGTAAACATGAGACATGAGAGTTATTGCAAATGTGGTTAGTCATAATCTTTGCTGAAAACTTGAATGCTGGCTTTACATATTTACAACAACAAGAGAAAACAGAGTTTGTAAAAGTTTTTCTTTATCACTTTCAGTTTATCAACTGAATTGCTTGAGGACAAGCAAATGTTTAAGCTTGGGGGAGTTGATACGTCTCCATCGTATCTACTTTTCCAAACACTTTTGCCCTTGTTTTGGATTCTAACTTGTATGATATGAATGAAATTGACCCGGACTGACGTTGTTTTCAGCAGACTTTCCATGGTGTTATTTATGTGCAGAAACAAAAGTTCTCGGAATGACCTGAAACTTCACGGAACGTCTATTTGGAAATAATAAAAATCCTTGCGAAAGATGAAGATCAGGGGGCCCACACCCTGTACACGAGGGTGGGGGCGCGCCCCTACCTCGTGGGCCCCCTGAGGCTCCTCCGACGCCAACTCCAACTCTATATATTTGCTTTCGGGGAGAAAAAAATCAAGGAGAAGAATTCATCGCGTTTTACGATACGGAGCCGCCACCAAGCCCTAAAACCTCTCGGGAGGGCTGATCTGGAGTCCGTTCGGGGCTCCGGAGAGGGGGATTCGTCGCCATCGTCATCATCAACCATCCTCCATCACCAATTTCATGATGCTCACCGCCGTGCGTGAGTAATTCCATCGTAGACTTATTGGACGGTGATGGGTTGGATGAGATCTATCATGTAATCGAGTTAGTTTTGTTAGGGTTTGATCCCTAGTATCCACTATGTTCTGAGATTGATGTTGCTATGACTTTGCTATGCTTAATGCTTGTCACTAGGGCCCGAGTGCCATGATTTCAAATCTGAACCTATTATGTTTTCATGAATATATGTGAGTTCTTGATCCTATCTTGCAAGTCTATAGTAACCTACTATGTGTTATGATCCGGCAACCTCGAAGTGACAATAATCGGGACCACTCCCAGTGATGACCATAGTTTGAGGAGTTCATGTATTCACTATGTGCTAATGCTTTGTTCCGGTACTCTATTAAAAGGAGGCCTTAATATCCCTTAGTTTCCATTTGGACCCCGCTGCCATGGGAGGGTAGGACAAAAGATGTCATGCAAGTTATTTTCCATAAGCACGTATGACTATATTCGGAATATATGCCTACATTACATTGATGAATTGGAGCTAGTTCTGTGTCACCCTATGTTATGATTGTTACATGATGAACTGCATCCGGCATAATTCTCCATCACCGATCCAATGCCTATGAGCTTTTCATATATTGTTCTTCGCTTATTTACTTTTCCATTGCTACTGTTACAATCACTACAAAACACCAAAAATATTACTTTTGCCACTGTTACTTTTGTTACCGTTACCACTACTATCATATTACTTTGCTACTAAATACTTTGCTGCAGATACTAAGTTATCCAGGTGTAGTTGAATTGACAACTCAACTGCTAATACTTGAGAATATTCTTTGGCTCCCCTTGTGTGGAATCAATAAATTTGGGTTGAATACTCTACCCTCAAAAACTGTTGCGATCCCCTATACTTGTGGGTTATCAAGACTATTTTCTGGCGTCGTTGCCGAGGAGCATAGCTCTATTCTTTGAGTCACTTGGATTTTATATCTGCTGGTCACTATGAAGAACTTGAAAGACGCTAAGACAACAATTTATCCCTCAACTACGAGGGGAGGTAAGGAACTGCCATCTAGCTCTACACTTGATTCACCTTCTGTTTTGAGTAAGCTTGCGACACCTAAACCTGCTTCTGCTATTCATTCTGATATGTTGCATGTTATTGATGATGCCACTTATGTCGGGGGATATCGGCCTCCACGAGCACCTATGGGGACGGAGCCCCTTGTCGGTTCGGCGGGGGGCGGAGGTTGCACAAAGAGCAGATCGAGGCGACACACACACACAACGATTTTACCCAGCTTCGGGCCGCATGGATGCGTAAAACCCTACTGCTGCTTGTCTGGTTGATTCGGGTTCTTGCTCTGGAGCGCAAGAAGCTACAGTAAGTTGGAGCTGGACGTAGACGAGGGTCTACTGGGCGTCCTTCTTCGGGTCTCCTAGCGTTCGATCCCCTCCTTCCATTTCCTCCCCTCCGTACGTGCGCATGGGCCTCCTTTTATATGCTAAGGGGTTTCCCACAGGTAGCGACGCAGGTGAGGGTAAAAATGGCAAGGAACTGTGCGAACAGAGGTCGCACAGTGCTATCGCACCTAACTCTAACGGCGGGGGACAAAGGCATTAAATAGAGATGTCGGGGGATATCTGCCTCCACGAGCACCTATGGGGACGGAGCCCCTTGTCGGTTCGGCGGGGGGCGGAGGTTGCACAAAGAGCAGATCGAGGCGACACACACACACACACAACGATTTTACCCAGCTTCGGGCCGCATGGATGCGTAAAACCCTACTGCTGCTTGTCTGGTTGATTCGAGTTCTTGCTTTGGAGCGCAAGAAGCTACAGTAAGTTGGAGCTGGACGTAGACGAGGGTCTACTGGGCGTCCTTCTTCGGGTCTCCTAGTGTTCGATCCCCTCCTGGCGCGCCAGAGATGTCGGGGGATATCTGCCTCCACGAGCACCTATGGGGACGGAGCCCCTTGTCGGTTCGGCGGGGGGCAGAGGTTGCACAAAGAGAAGATCGAGGCGACACACACACACACAACGATTGCTATGCATGATACTTATGATGAAACTACTTCTATGCTTGATACTTCTGTGCCACTTGGTGAATTTCTTGATGAACAAATTGCTAGGGCTAGAGAGAAAGAAATTATTGAAACTGATTGTATTGATGAAATTGATGGTGAAGAATTGCCTGTTATTCCTGAGGGTTATGTTTTTTATAAAGAAGCTTCTTTATCTATTTTAGCTTGCAAAGATAGATATGAACTGAAGAGGTTATTAGCTAAATGGAATAAGCAATCTCTTAAGGGTAGAATGAAACCTGACCCTGCTTTTTCTACTTCACCTATCTGTGTTACCGATAAGGATTATGAATTCTCTGTTGATCCTGATATAATTACTTTGATTGAATCTGATCCTTTTCATGGATATGAATCTTAAACTGTTGTGGCACATCTTACTAAATTAAATGATATAGTCACCCTGTTCACTAATGATGAGAAATCTCGCTACCTTTATATCCTTAAAATATTTCTGCTCTCATTAAAGGGTGATGGTAAGATATGGTTTAATTCTCTTGATCCTGGTTGTGTGCATAGTCCCCAGGATATGATTTATTACTTCTCTGCTAAATATTTTCCTACTCATAAGAAACAACCTACTTTGAGGGAAATATACAATTTTGTGCAAATTGAAGAAGAGAGTCTCCCACAAGCTTGGGGGAGGCTTCTCAAGCTACTTAATGCTTTGCCTGATCATCCTCTCAAGAAAAAAGAAATACTTGATATCTTTTATAATGGACTAACCGATGCTTCCAGAGATTACCTGGATAGTTGTGCTGGTTCTGTTTTCAGGGAAAGAACACCATATGAAGCTAAAATTCTATTGAATAATATGTTGGCAAATGAAAATAATTGGACACTTTCGGAGCCAACTCCTGAGCCTATTCCTAAACCAACTCCGAAGAAGAGAGGTGTTCTATTTCTCAGTCCTGAAGATATGCAAGAGGCAAAGAAATCTATGAAAGAAAAAGGTATTAAAGCTGAAGATGTTAAGAATTTACCTCCTATTGAAGAAATACATGGTCTTAATTTACCGCCTGTTGAAGAAACATATGATCTCCATCCTTTACCTATTGAAGAAACTCATGGTCTTGATAACCCGACACAGGTAGTAAAGGTAAATTCTCTCTATAGATATGATAAAGCTGAAATCCCTCTTACTAAGTTTGCTAGCCCACGCTTAGATGAGTTTGATAATTTTATGGTTAAGCAAGAAAATTTTAACGCTTATTTTGGTATACAATTGAAATACAATTCAAATATGCTTAAACACTTGGGTGAGTATATGGCTAATATTAAAGGTGAGCTTAAACTCGTTAGCAAACATGCTTCCATGGTCACCACTCAAGTAGAACAAGTACTTAAGGCTCAAAATGATTTGCTCAATGAAATGAATAGTAAGAAAAATGATTATGCTGTTAGAGTGGCTACTAGAACTGGTAGAATGACTCAGGAACCTTTGTATCCTGAAGGCCATCCTAAGAGAATTGAGCAAGATTCTCAGAGAAATAATATTGATGCACCTAGTCCTTCTAAAAAGAAGAAAAATGAAAATGATAGGACTTTGCATGCTTCTAGTGAACCTATTATTTAACCACCTGATAATCCAAATGATATATCTATTTCTGATGCTGAAACACAATCTCGCAATGAACATGAACCTAATGAAAATGCTAATGATGATGTTCATGATGATGCTCAACCTAGTAATGATAATGATGTAGAAATTGAACACTACTAGGGAAAAGCTTATAGACAGATGCTTACTAGTAGCGTGGGTTTATAACCCTCGCTACTGCTACTTAGTAGTAGCGTGGGTTTATACCCCCCGCTACTATTAAGTTGATAGTAGTAGCGCGGGTTTATAACCCTCGCTACTACTAAGTGATTTTCACCGTGCCCCTCGGGACCAGCCATAGTAGTAGCGCGGGTTATAAACCGACGCTACTACTAAGTTGATAGTAGTAGCGCGGGTTATAAATCCCACGCTACTACTAAATGGTCTCCACCATGCACCTACGACATGCCATAGTAGTAGCGTTGGATTAGCGTGGGGTATAAACCCAACGCTACTGCTAAGTTATCTCCTTGTCGCCCCACCTCAACCTCTCACCCCTGCTCTGCCTTTCTCTCCCCCGATGCTTCTCCTCGTCCTCCATTCCCCATGTTTCCCCCAACCAACCCCGCCGCCACCACCGACGCCGACGACCTCCTCTCCCCCAACCCCACCGCCGGTGCCCCCCACCTCACACACGGATCCTCCTCCTCGTCGTGCCCTTGTGCCGGCCCCAAACCCTAGCTAGGGGCCCCCTTCTCCGGGCACGGCGTGGCGCGGGGAGGGCTCCCTCTTGCCCACCGCCGATGCAGACGCCCCGCCGGAGGTCTTGCTACTTGCTCCTCCGATCCTCCTCCTGCTGCTGCTAGTGCGGACCGACGCCATGGAGGTGAGGTTCCCCCTTATCCTCTCTTTCTCTTCACCGTAGGCAGCCCTTGACCCTCTTGGATTCGATTTGGCAGGCCGTGTGCAAGCGGGGAAGGACAGCATGGCGCGCCTGGTGCGCGAGCTCTAGGGTGCCGGCCTGCTCGTCGAGCGCGTCCGCGGCATCCCCGCCGAGTTCATCAAGCTTAGTGCGGCCTCCTTTTTTCCTTTTTCAGTTCGTTTTGCCATGGCATCCTAATTCCAACTAATGAGGCGGTTTCCACGAGATTTTGTTACGAAGAGGACTTCCCCCCTGCGCCCTGTGTTGTTTATCCAGACTAGATTGTTGTAGTATCTTGATTCTAGCATTCAATCCCTGTGACTAATAAGTAGTGGATAGTAGAAGAATGTGTTCATAAATTCAGTGTAAGAATGTCTACAGAAGATTCAGAGCAAGAGATGGTATCTTTCATCAGAGTTTCCTCGTTAGATGAATGTTTTGTTTATTTAGACTACTGCAACACCTTGATATTAGTTTGAGGGTATCACAATTCAATCATATAACCAGTAGTGACTAGTGGAAGAATGTTGGCACAAATTCTGGGCAGAGCTGCTTCTGAGATGCAGACGAAGAAGCTTACCTACATCAGTAACTCGACTAATGCACCAAGTGTTTGAGATGTGGCATCAGACCGTCAGTAATGTGTTCGTGTGCTCATTGTTTAGGATGGTGGTGGTAGACTAGTAGCTTTCCATATCGCGCATACCACTTGTCCTTGCTTGGCATCTTTTTATTTTGAGAATCAGTACTACTTGCCCAATGTCCAGTAGCTTGTTTTAGATGTTCGAGAGCTAAATCAGTGATTCTCTAAGTATATTGAACTGAATCTCGCAAATGCTTGTGGCCTTCATATGCCTCTATCTAGAAAATTCAAGTCCCTTTCCGTTATGCTATTATGCCTCCCCACAAAATTCTTGGATCCCTCTCTCTTGCTACTTAACATGTTGTGCAAGTGTAAAACTTATACATGAATACGCTAGAAAAACATGATATGCTTTATTTGCTCTCGTATAAATCCAACAAAGTAGTAAATGCACTTGTGTTACATATATCATACAGAGTGGGGTAACCTCTGCAAATAAACAGCAGGCAATTTGCCTTCAGTAGCAATGGTTCTGCATATAGATACAATTTTTTTTTCGATCTTTGCGCGTTATTTTATAACCTGTAAGACATAATTTCATGTGCTGCTCTGTTCTCCGAATATTGGTATACAACTGATGTGATCCTTCGTCGAATAGTTTTAAACTTGTTTAGCTCATTTGCCATGGTAAAGAACTAAAGATAGGTTGTTTCATCGTCTTTCACTAAGTAATCATGAAATGTCAGCTTTATTTTACAGCTTTAAAGATACAAATCTTTGTGCTTCTTTTGATGTAGATAGGAATAGTGCATACATGGCTTTGCAGAGTCAAATTTTGCCCTTTTATCGCATCAAAACTTACCACATACTATTATGTGACGCTTTCGCTAACCACACAATCGACTGGGCAGAACTACGAGGGGCTTAAGCAGGAGCATGATAAGAAGGTGGGGCTGCTGACGAAGCAGGAGGTGGGGGTGTGGACTACCTCAAGATGGAGAAGAACAAGATGGAGATGGAGAGACTCGAGTCCAAAACGATGGTGGCCACCCAGTCCATCGACACCACCACCTCCGAGATCATCAGGCTCAGAGAATCAGAGCTATTCCCTCAGCTACTTGAGCTGGTTGCTGGGTCAGTACCACACTACCATCACTCCTCACTCATTCATTTACCGTATGAATCCAGTACTGGTACCTCACATGTCTCACTACTTCGTGTATCCGTCATTTTTTGCATAGTACTACTTGCATATGCATGGTCAAGAAATAAATAAATATAAGCTTGATGATATAGCTAGGATGGACATATGAACCATGGTAAGGACCTTCCCAGATGAGGCCTGTGATAACAGCAGTGCCATTAGTTCTTTGCTGTTTTGATCCTGCCAACCACTGATTCAGACCATGCATGCTGCTGTTTCTCTTTGGTCCTCATGTAAATGCACCCTTGGCACTGTAGCAAGTCAACACTTACTGGTTTGCAAGGATGTCATTTACATCTAGTTGAACCAACATTGAAGGATATCTTAGTTCTTAGGCGTGTTACTTTTGAATCACCAGCATTAGTTCTTTGTACCACTAGCATATTGATAACATTAGTTACAATATTTCCCACTAGCCACAATGAACACAACACAATCTAACGTATATGCATAACACAATACATACAGTTATCGAACTAAAATCAATCAATGTCCTGAGTATTTAATACAAACAAAGGTAATCCCCTAAGCATAAGTAACATGAGAAGAAACCATGTGTGAATATGCAAAACTCGTACCTGTATTTGATCTTTGTCACCAGCAGTGATATTTCAAACAGTCCGGCAGGCCCCTTTCTTAATGCTTTTCTTGTGATTTTGTGTGAACAGAGACACCCAAGAGCTTGATGATCAATGATGCACGGTAGAATAGAAGACAAGCTTAATAACACGGAAAAATGAACAAACGAAACTATAGAATCTCTAAGGAAGCTAGTAATCATAGATACAAATTGTAATTTGCCATTCAAGTGAAAACATAATTATTTATTAGTGTGATCACAAAGCAGGCTATGTAAAACTTGACGAGCATTTTACTTGAATAGGGAAACAGACTAGGCAAGATTTCAGTCGACTGTTGGGGTAACAGTGTAGTAAAGTGAGCAACCAAACTATCAGAAGAAACTGTACAGTAAACAAACAAAGATGAGTGATTCAAATTTCAAATATATTTTATAGACACTTGTCAAATCTGATATTCAATGGCAAACATGATGGTTATAATATATCCAAATAACAATATCCTCTCTAAGAGTTTAACTCAAAAGTGCATTTTTGAATCCAAAGTAGCTAGCGGAGATCAAGTGAAAGGTTTTTTATTGTCCCAAAGTTCTTTCCTTTACAAAAGAGTGTAATCTTAACCAATGATTGTTTCCAACATGCAAGGACGTGACCACACAAATTTATATATCTTAATCTCATATGCAATCAAGTTTTTCAAGTGCAGTTACCAAGCACCGCTTTTATTTAAGGAAGAAGTTGCTGATTTTTTATTTAAATAGTTGATACCTAACTCGGTGAATGAGAAAATTTCTTTTCCCTATACGTGCATGTTTGCTAGTACTATTTGGTTGAACTGATGCAATTTGCGTACTAACAAGTTTTCACTTTCTCGACGTGGGCGCAGAGGTGATCGACGCTGACTAGCATGGCCCGGTGGCGCTGTGCTCTTCAACCACTCGGAGACAGACTTCGCCGTGAAGCCTGGTTGCCATGTCGCACAGATGATCGTCTAGGTGATTTCGACGCCGGAGGTCACCGAGGTGTGGAGGACCTTGACGCCACCGTCCAGGGGAGGGAGGATTCAAGTCCACCGACATCTAAACTCTGAGCCTAGGTAGATACATCTAGAGAAGTGGTATGTTTAGGTTGGTGGTAGACCACTAGGGAAGGTACCCACCTTACGATGATGGTTGTGTGTGTTTGATGTTAAATCGAATCTTGAGATGGTTTTGTGACATGTTAAATGGAATATTGAGATGGTTCAGTGACATTCGTTTGCTTTGCATTGGACGTATTACCATTCATGAATACTACATTTAATTTTTATTTTTTAATTCCTAAATTGTTAGTAGTAGCCTGGGTAGGAAACTGAGCGCTACTAGTATATAGGATACTAGTAGCGTTGGGTTTTTACCCACGCTACTACTATTTCACTAGTAGTAGTGCGTGTACGTAATAGAAGCAGCGTGGGTGGCACACGCTACAACTAACAAAGTTAGTAGTAGCGCGGGTTTAACCCATGCTACTACTAACTATTAGCTGTAGCGCGATACTAGTAGCGCGGGTACCCGCGCTGCTAGTAGCCATTTTACCCGCGCTGCTAGTAGCCTTTTTCCTAGTAGTGGAACCTGCTGTTGATCTTGATAACCCACAATCAAAGAATCAACGTTATGATAAGAGAGACTTTGTTGCTAGGAAACATGTTAAAGAAAGAGAACCATGGGTTCAGAAACCCATGCCTTTTCCTCCCAAACCATCCAAGAAAAAGGATGATGACGATTTTGAGTGCTTTGCTGAAATGATTAGACCTATATTTTTGCGTATGCGATTAACTAATATGCTCAAAATGAATCCTTATGCTAAGTATATGAAAGATATTGTCACTAATAAAAGAAAGATACTGGAAGCTGAAATTTCCACCATGTTTGCTAATTATACTTTTAAGGGTGGAATACCAAAGAAACTTGGAGATCCAGGAGTACCTACTATACCATGCTCCATTAAAAGAAACTATGTTAAAACTGCTTTATGTGATCTTGGAGCCAGTGTTAGTGTTATGCCTCTCTCTCTTTATATCGTAGACTTGACTTGAATAAGTTGACACCTACTGAAATATCTTTGCAAATGGCTGATAAATCAAATGCTATACCTGTCGGTATTTGTGAGGATGTGCCTGTTGTGGTTGCAAATGCTAATATTTTAACGGACTTTGTTATTCTTGATATTCCCGAGGACGATAGTATGTCTATTATTCTTGGAAGACATTTTTTGAATATTGTAGGTGCTGTTATTGATTGCAACAAAGCCAATGTCACTTTTCATGTTAATGGTAATGAGCATACGGTACACTTTCGGAGGAAACAACCCCAAGTTCATAGTATCAATTCTATTGGAAAAATTCCATCGATTATTATTGGAGGTATTGAATTTCCTCTTCCTACTGTCAAAAAGAAATATGATATTCTTATTATTGGGGATGTGCATATCCCCGTTAAGGTAACATAGTGTTATTCGAAATTTCTCCGGTTCCATGTTATGCGGAATGAGTTTGTTAACAAGACTTGATCAACCTTGTTAGTGGTTTCCTTTTGATGAGCATGAGATGGATGAAACTAGAAGGCACAACCTTCTGTATCCTCTCTCTACTTTCTGTTATTTAGTTGAAATAAAGTAAAAATAGTATTTTCTGTCTGTTTTCTGATTTATCTGTGCAATATAAAAATACCCCGAAAATAAAAGTTCTCTAAATGCCCTGAAAATGGAATATGATTTTTTCTAGAATATTTGAGAATTTCTGGCACTGAGAAGACAGCAGGGGGGTCAACCACCTGGCCACAGGGGTGGAGGCCGCGCCTGACCCCCTGGGCGCGCCCCCTGCCTTGTGGGCCCACGGTGGCCCTCCTCCACTTATTCCTGCATCCATACAGTTCTTCTTCCTCACACAAACACCAGTATCCAACTCAAGCACAAGTTCTAGCTCACTTTGCTAAGATTTTCGATCTCCTTGCTCAAAGCACGTCTCACAAAACTGCTTGGGGGGATTGTTCCTTGGTATGTGACTCCTCCATTGGTCCAATTTGTTTTTGTTCTAGCACTACAAGAAATATGTCAACTTATGACCTTCTGTCAGTGACCCTTGAAGAATTGGTCATAAATTTATGACCATTTTAGACCAATTGGTCAAAAGCTGTTCGGGGGGCTCCAAATCCTCACACGAAAAGGTCATAAAGCAAACAACGCTAGTCCGCTGCCTTATTTCTAGTTGTTAACAACCAATATAGATGGTCATAGCCTTGTAAATTGTGGTGGGTTGCTATGACTAGGCGCCACCTCATCAGTTTTGCCTATGTGGCATGTCCATGTGGCAGTTTTTGCCCTAGGTTGTGAAGCAACCTATATTTCTGTCATTCCCAAAATTCCCGAAAAAATCTCATAAATTCTTTGGGTCATATCTTCGTCAAATATGTAAAAACCTTCCTTGCCTAGTTCAAAAATAATTCAAAAATATTCATTTTCCTATTCTGTTCAGAGTAACAGTTTGTGAAGGAAGTACCACTTTGGCATGTCCAAATAGTATCCATTTTCTACAGTGCTTTCCTATGCCCAAATAACCATCCTCCACCAAATGCCAGCTCAATCCATTCATTATTTTGAGCCGAGCTTCAACATTCGTATTTATGTCCAGTGTGGTGGTTTGCAAAGCAAGTACTAGCTAGGCTCCTCCTTTTGAGATGAAAATTTGTGAAGACGGTCTTCTTAGTAACTGATCATCCTCAGCCAAAACTCACGCCCATTAGCCATGTACATTTCCCGTACCGCTAATCAAACACTTGGCTGCTAATTCATGTTTGAGCACCAATCGGTCTCCTCGTGAGAATCTTATGTTGTAATTTTCTTCCTAGCACCTACATGGGGAGTGCCCAACCCACTAGACATGTCTAGGCCACCCAGAACAGATGGCAACGCCACGGTCACGCGGTGACCACGCGGCGGGCATGCGGGCTTACACGCTCTAGAGTTCGGGCCCTCGGCCACCGTCCAAACCTCGATGTCTCTCCATCAAACCATGTATTTCTGATTAAATAGATACTTATTTACCTAGAAATGGTTTTTGAAAAAAATAAAGAGCAAACTATGAGGCAGCTGCAGTTCAAATTTGCCCCGCTTCCAACTGAATCGACAGAAATTTGTCTTTTTCACGAGCGGTGGATCAAAACAATTTACACCCAACCATTTTGTCAATTGTGCATTAAATATGACCAAGTATTTTATAAAAATGATCTGGTCCAATTTTCCAACAATTATTTGGTAGTTCCTTCACAAAAAAACCTCCTTTCGGGCACTCGGAAAATGGAAAATGGTTTTTTCGTCCAACGAAAATGAAAACTTCCTTAGGCAACATTGTTTGCCATTCCAATATGCACCCTTGTGCACAATATGAGATCATTTGAAAAAACTATGCCATGAATGTGGCCATAAGATTGATCATTTGGCTTGAAAGCCATTGATCTCCACACATGATAGCTCGTTTCTGAGAACACTTTTTAAAAATAATTACCGTATTACAAGTTTATTATTTTTCCTAAAAACTTGGTCACATATAATGACACAATGCGAAGGTTTTCCAATTTTTTGATTTTTTTTTAATTTTATATGCCCGTTTCAAAATGCCGTCAAAACTGCGGGCTTGACCGTTCCTAGCTAGTGGTTGAATCTTGGAAAATTTTTGATGTTTCTCTGATTAAATAGATACCTATGTACCTAGAAATGATTTTTAGAAAAAATAAATAGCAAACTATGAGGCAGCTGCAGTTCAAATTTGACCCGCTTCCAACTGAATCGGCGGGAATTTGTCTTTTTCACCAGAGGTGGATCAAAACTTTTGACACCCAACCATTTTGTCAATTGTGCATTAAATATTTCCTAATATTTTATAAAAATGATTTGGTCCAATTTTGCAACAATTATTTGGTAGTTCCTTCACAAAAAAACCTCCTTTCGGGCACTCGGAAAATGGAAAATGGTTTTTTCGTCCAATGAAAATGAAAACTTCCTTAGGCAACATTGTTTGCCCTTCCAATATGCACCCTTGTGCACAATATGAGATCATTTGAACAAACTATGCCATGAATGTGGCCATAAGATTGATCATTTGGCTTGAAAGCCATTGATCTCCACACATGATAGCTCGTTTCTGAGAACACTTTCTTAAAATAATTGCCGTATTACAAGTTTGTTATTTTTTCTAGGAACTTGGCCATATATGATGACACAATCCGAAGGTTTCCCAATTTTTTGATTTTTTTTGAATTTTTTATGCCCGTTTCAAAATGTGGTCAAAACGGCGGGAATGACCGTTCCTAGCTAGTGGTTGAATCTTGGAATTTTTTTGGTGTTTCTCTGACTAAATAGATACTTATGTACCTAGAAATGATTTTTGGAAAAAATAAATAGCAAACTATGAGGCAACTGCAGTTCAAATTTGACCCGCTTCTAGCTGAATCGGCGGAAATTTGTCTTTTTCACGAGAGGTGGATCAAAAACTTTTACACCCAACCATTTTGTCAATTGTGCATTAAATATGGCCTAGTATTTTAGAAAATTGATTTGGTCAAATTTTGCAACAATTATTTGGGAGGTCCTTCACAAAAAAACCTCCTTTCAGGCACTCGGAAAATGGAAAATGGTTTTTTCGTCCAAACAAAATGAAAACATGCTTAGGCAACATTGTTTGCCATTCCAATATGCACCCTTGTGCACAATATGAGATCATTTGAACAAACTATGCCTTGAATGTGGCCATAAGATTGATCATTTGGCTTGAAAACCATTGATCTCCACACATGATAGCTCGTTTCTGAGAACACTTTTTTAAAATAATTGTCGTATTACAAGTTTGTTATTTTTCCTAGGAACTTGGCCACATATGATGACACAATGCAAAGGTTTCCCAATTTTTTGATTTTTTTTGAATTTTTTATGCCCGTTCCAAAATGCGGTCAAAACAGCGGGAATGACCTATCCTAGCTAGTGGTTGAATCTTGAAATTTTTTTGGTGTTTCTCTGATTAAATAGGTACTTATGTACCTAGAAATGATTTTTGGAAAAAATAAATAGCAAACTATGAGGCACCTGCAGTTCAAATTTGACCCGCTTCCAGCTGAATCGGCAGGAATTTGTCTTTTTCACGAGAGGTGGATCAAACCTTTTTACACCCAACCATTTTGTCAATTGTGCATTAAATATGTCCTAGTATTTTAGAAAATTGATTTGGTCCAATTTTGCAACAAATATTTGGGAGGCCCTTCGCAAAAAAACCTCCTTTCAGGCACTCGGAAAATGGAAAATGGCTCTTTTGTGCAATGAAAGTGAAAACTCCCCAAATCAACATTGTTTGTTATCTCAAGATACACATATGTGCACACTATTGGTTTATTTTAGCAAACTATAAGTGGTTAATATGTTGAATGTTTACCCTGAATTAGAGGGTGAAAATCATAAGAGAAACAAAAAAACTACCTAAGCTTAATTCTGATTGGTGGAGTCACTAGTGGCTTGGATCGATGACCTGGCAAACATCAGTCCATCCATAGGTCCATCGATCCGTCCCATCTGACGGAAGCAAATCCCCACCCAACCCTTCTCTCTCGCGCGAACCCCACCCAGCCCTCCTCTCTCTCGCGCAAACCCTAGCGCTACACTCCTCCCTTGCCGCCGCCACCTCCGGCACCAGATCTTGGCTGCCGCGTCTCCCTCCGACCTCGCCGCTGGCGCTCCCCCCTCTCCCTCCCTCACCTCCCCTCACCTCACCGGAAGAGAAGATGGAGATCGTGCACGCGAGCAAGTCAGGCGGTGGCGGCGGCACCCAGATCCGCAAGGGCTTGGACCTGGAGCTCCATCCCCATGGCAGCGGCTAGGGTTCCTCCCACCAGGCCGCCGGCCAGCAGCAGCAGCAGATGCCACCCGCCGCCATGGCGCTGCCGCAGGCCCCTCCGCAGGTACACAGCCTTCCAGATCTGGCCAGAGCGGCCGCAATCCTCCTCCTCGTTGGTCGCTGACGTTTGCCAGCGCTGGTTTTCCGAGCAGGGGATCCGCTCTACGATGAGCTCTGGCACGCCTGCGTCGGCCCGCTCGTCACTGTCCCGCGACCTCTTCTTCTACTTCCCGCAGGGCCACATCGAGCAGGTCGGCCAAGCCCCGCCTCCCTCCCCTCCTCGCTTAATTCTAACCCCGCCTCGCGGTTTCGCGCAGGGAGGCTCTTCTGCTTCGGTTTGCGCGCTGAATTTACTTGATCTTTTGGGTTTCCAGGTCGGATCTGTCGGGTTCTCCCGGTGCTCCCACCCCGGCCCGCCACCACCACCGGTCGCCGGTCGCCGGAGAGGACGCCACCACCACCACCACCCTGGCACCCCCGCGCTGTCCAGAGTCGTCAAGCACCAGAGCGATGTCGTTTGTGAAATGTCAGTACTTGCGTAATCTGATTGAACTAGATTTTGGTGGCTCTCGTTTGGTAGAAATTTTTAGATGTATTCTTTCTTCCGTAGCAAGTTGGTGGTATGTCAGTACTCGGTAGTATGTCTCTTGATATAGTTGGCTCTTGCAGATTGTGCTGCTAGTCCAGATACTTGAATCTTAGGTGCTACGTTGACTTGCTGGTTCATGGGTGACATCTATTTTTAGGATTTGGGAATCATTAGTGGGATCGGACGGCCCATTGTTGTTGCCAAAAATAGTGTGATGTGGTTTCGCTTGTATGCCATATTCTCGCACTAAGTCTTGGTATATATATGCTGATCCCATGTTGAACCTGAGCTCAGTTATTTTGGGAAATACTGAGACATCAGATGGCCTATCATCATCTATACGCAGGTGTTAGTTGACTTATCGTTATATATAAGCAGCTCATCTGGGGGCAGTACTGTTGGTTATTATTTATAAGAAGTCATACTGTTTGTTATCTGGAGTATAGATATGCCCCAAGCCAAACGTGTGCGCTTGGACTGTCAGACTATTTTAGGCTCAACTGAAACAGAATCTCGGTAGGAATCATTATGTATCCATGGTGTATTGTTTATGATTTGGATGGCTTGGAGTGGCCATTTTCTGTCAGAATCTTGTGCCGATAGCTTTGCTTTAACTAGTAAGTTCAGTTTGGGGAAAGCCAGGATGTGTTTGAATAAACCATTTAGTATGCTTGATTGTGAGTCCATGATATTGGGGTAACCAAGTAGAAGCGTATTACTCTGTTGTTTTATTTGGCTGATATAAATGCATTGGCGTCAAACACTCAACCGTTTCTTCTTATGTTCGCTGACATATTCAGATGCTTCTTCTGTTAATCTGCAGGTGCTGTTGCTGGAGTGTATGTAGGCATGGAGTATCGAGTGGAAAGGGTCCGCAGAGAGTATGACTGGGTAATGATGCTCTGAATACTGTTTGCTACTGTTACACTGTCTTGTTGATTTCTTTTAACAATCATACCTAGCTAAAATATTCTTGTCCACAGCAGAGCAGCCTCATCCTCTTCATGCTGGCTCGACTGCCTCTGATTCTTCCTGTTTGCTGCCTTGCCTTGCAGATGCGGCAGCTCAAGGGCGAGGTCGACATCTTCTCCAGGGCCGACGGGTCGGCGCTGTTCGAGATGGGCAATACCAGGGTCATCGCCGCCGTCTACGGCTCCTGAGAGGTAGTCGCTTTTAGATGTGCTGGTACCTGTACACTAGTATTGTTGGTGTGTTGAATGTCTTAGTAGAACATCATCAGGTTGATGTGTTGTAGTCAAGTTTTGGAAGTTTTGTCATGCCATGCTTAGTGTTTACTGAATTGAGGTATTTGGGCATTTATCTGTAATTTTTATTCTCCTGAATGGATTTTTTTATTGGCAATCATATAAGTTCCACTGTATCTCACTTATAATTTATGCAGATCAGGATCTAATGTTGTTGGGGTGGCTGCTGTTGTGACCATGATCAGAAGAAGCCTGGAGATGTGCAGAATAGTTTTAGTTGATGTTGCCACCATGTTTTGGTGCATGTGTATTTCTTTTTGATTGTATGCAAACTTGATGGATCATGCAGACGTGTATGTGCTGTTGTGAGTTTCATTGAGTGATTTCTGGATTTGATCATTTAATTGAGAGAATTATTGATTGTTTGTTGTTGAAATATTTAAAAGAAATCTGTGAATGAAAAGGCTGAATGTTCTATTGGATCGAATAATATTTGGTCTCCATAAAGGCTATGGCCCAAACAAGAGTGGACGGGAATATTTCACATTTACGAAAAAAGGTATAAAAAGGCTTAATTAAATGGACTATGAAATGGATGAGGCCTAGAAATAAATAGGCCGAATTGTTGGGCTTGGCCCATGAAGCCGATCAAAAATTGTTAGAAAAAATAATAAAAAGGCCAAATTATTGGGCTTGGCCCATGTAAAACACCTAATCGGACCGGGCTGAATCTTGTCAGTGACCTTTTCAATTCGTCTCAATTTTGCCACGTCAGATTGCCACGTCGGATCCAACATGGCCTGGGCAGACAGCCAACGACCAAAACATAAGGTCATAGGATCAACGACCTTTTGTTAAGGGTCGCTATAGTCAGTTTACGACCGCCAGCTTTTGACCTTCTGTTTTTGGTCACAAAAAGGTCGTAAATGGAAATTTGTGACCTTTCAGTGACCAATAGTGGTGGTCACAAGTTGACATATTTCTTGTAGTGTAGAGCTCTACTCTTTGCAAATGTGTGCTGCCTAGGTGACCATGTTCTTGAGCTTGCATGTCAAATTTATATGGTTCCAAGTAGTTCTAATGCTTGATATAGTCTCTAGGCATTTATAGGAGTAGTTGCTATCAATTTTATTGAGATTGGTTCACTTTTGTTTGAAGTTACTAAATTTTTTAGAAATTTTCAGAAAATGATGAAGAGATTTTTGAGGGGCTCGTCGAGCTGAAGCTCGAAGGAAAAGCAAAATGAAGAAGCACAGAGGCTGAAAGGATCGATATAGTTGACTAGAGGGGGTGAATAAGCAACTAACAATTTTTAGCTTTTCTTTAACAATTTAAACTTTGCATCAAAGTAGGTTGTCTAGATATGCAACTAAGTGAGCAACCTATATGATGCAATAATGATAGAAACACGAGCTAGCAAGAGATACAACACACATAAGCTTGCACAAGTAAAGGCACGAAATAACCAAGAGTGGAGCCGGTGAAGACGAGGATGTGTTGCCGAAGTTCCTTCCCTTTGAGGGGAAGTACGTCTCCGTTGGAGCAGTGTGGAGGCACAATGCTCCCCAAGAAGCCACTAGGGCCACCGTATTCTCCTCATGCCCTCACACAATGCGAGATGCCGTGAATCCACTATTGGTGCCCTTGGAGGCGGCGACCGAACCTTTACAAACAAGGTTGGGGTAATCTCCACAACTTAATTGGAGGCTCCCAACGACACCACGAAGCTTCACCACAATGGACTATGGCTTCGCAGTGACCTCAACCGTCTAGGGTGCTCAAACACCCAAGAGTAACAAGATCCGCAAGGGATGAGTGGGGGAATCAAATTTCTCTTGGTGGAAGTGTAGATCGGGGCCTTCTCAACCACTCCCGAGCAAATCAACAAGTTTGATTGGCTAGAGAGTGAGATGGGTGAAAATGGAGCTTGGAGCAACAATGGAGCTTAGGGTTGGAAGAGGTGGTCAACTAGAGGTAGGAAACGACCCTTTTTTATAGTGGTAGGGAAATCCAATCGTTATCCACTTAACAAGCCCGCGACGCGCGGTACTACCGCTCCGTAGGCGCGGTACTACCGCTGGGCCACGCGGTACTACCGTGGGTCACCACAGTACTACCGCGGCAGCAGCGGGGGCTAGAGCAGGCCTGACAGGGGGCAGTACTACCACCGGCGCGGTACTACCGCTCCCCCTTGCGGTACTACCACAAGGCAGAAAAGCCCTAGCCTGGGAAGGGCGCGGATGAATAAAATTACATCCGTGCCTACTTCCGCTGGAAAAAGAACGGTGCAAAAATCCGACACGGTACTACCGCTAGGGAGCGGTACTACCGCATGGCTGCTGGATCAGGCCGCGTACGGTACTACCACGCACGAGGCGCGGTACTACCGCGGAGGCGCGGATGTAAAAAATTACATCCGCTCCTACTACCGCAATGCAGCGGTACTTGGCCTGGGGCCACAGCAGTACGGCTCCAGAGGAGCGGTACTACCGTGGGCACCCGCGGTACTACCGCGCAGAAGCCACGGTACTATCACAGGTGCCTGCGGTACTACCGCTCCAAGGAGCAGTACTACCGCAAGCACTGCAGCAACCGCCAAGACAATCACACGGGGGATAATGGGGAATGCTCCAAAGTGCAAGGGGAAAGGTGGAGACAAGGAAGGGAATGTGTACGTGATGATTCCACCCAAACCTTTCCGACGCGGACCCCCTCTTAATAGTACGGCTTTCCTACGACTCAAATCCACCAAAAAGAAACATAGAGAAACGCCATCTTCAATAGTCTTCGAGGGGCACCAAACCGTCTTGCCTAGTGAAGAAAAGTCTGAGAAACTCAAGGCACATGATTAGTCCGCACAAGCATTGTCATCAATGACCAAAACACCTTAGGGATAAATATGCCCTTACAATCGCCCCCTTTTTGGTGGATTGATGACAATACGGGATTTGTGCAAAAAGGAAATAACCTAGAGCATAGGCAAACCCCTCCTCTCTAAAATATAGACGGGCTCCCCCTAGATGTGTGCAATCTAGATGGATGCTTTGGACTGCACAACACACAACTAGGAACAACACTCCCCCTATATTTTAGAGACAAGGCATATCTAACAATGATAAGGCTAAACAACTAATCAAGAGCATAAAACAAAGATAGCACAATATAACATAAGCTCACTAAGATAGGATAAAGTGCATATGTCTTACACCATATGAAGGACAAGTCTCAAACCAAACCAAAGCAAACGAAACAAGGTTCAAACGAGACAACAAACACACCAAACACAATGACCAAACACAATGACACACGAGCAAATCCCTACACTCTCTCCCCCTTTGGCATCGAGACGCCAAAAAGGCAGAGAGGACACCTACACACTCGGGGTGGCTCAAGCGGAGAAATCATCCCAGTGCTCCGCGTCAGACTGGGATGTCCTCCTCGATGTCCTCGTCAGAATCAGTCCACTTGAGGCCCTGCTTCTCCATCCACTCGACCTCCGGAGTGATGTCCCTCTCTGATCCGCTAGAGTGCGCCTCACCAAAGACCCTCAGGATGTGCGAGTTATGACGGCGAGCCTCCTTGGAGGCAACGTGAGTCCTGTACTGCCCCTTAGCTTGCATGCAGAAGAGAGTCTTCATCTTGTCCTTCAGCTTCTTGGCCCACGAGGGCGCAGAGGAACTCTAAGAAGACCTGGCAGCACGGTCCTCAGCAACGTTCTCTGCTCCAGGCTCCTCCTCACCAACAACCCTCCTAGCAGCAGATGCCTCAACACGAGTGGTAGTGTTGGCCCAGTTGGGTTTGACACGTAGACTGATGGACTCATGCCGAATCCAGCCTGGTGCAAGGAACTCATCACTAGGGAACAACTTCTTCCAAGTCCTGGAGATCAACAGAAACAAGTACGGTCCATAGATAGGCACCTTGCGGTTGAACACCGCAAACCGGAGCTCATGCCACATGATGTGTGAGACATCAAGGGGCCGGGTCTGAGATACCCGGACATCCTCGCACATGAGCATCATATCCACCATATAGGCATGAACCTTGTCCTTGTCGCCAATGCGTGGGAACAGAGAGTTGCGGAAGATGCGATACATGATATCCAGAAAAGAGTTCAACACCCAAGCAGACTTGCCACTAGCGAGCACCTTCTCCACATAGAACTGCTGGAGCCTGTAGCAGACTCAGGATTGGCATGGGGACGAACACCAACAGGAGTGCTGAGTCCGTCATCTGGAACATGCAACAGATCCATGAACTCCTTCCAGGTAGCGGTCAACTGACGGCCATTGGTCATCCATGTCATCCGCCGCTCCTCCCCAGGGTGAAAGTACACAGAGGCAAAGAACTGACAGACAAGCTCAGGGTCAAAGTCCAGATGGAAGGAGATCACATGCTCAATACCAAACTGCTCCACCAGGTCCAGAGCCTCTCCAAAGTACTCACGAAACTTTTCCTTCCTCATGTGATGCATATCAATCCACTTGACCTCCACGTAGGTATTCTGCTTGTTTTTTGTGACATCCAGATAAGTGTTGGTCTGCTGCTTGGTCCAAAACAACTCACAACCTTTGATGATAGCACGAGGATTCACATATGGGTTCATCTGCCTGAGACGGACGTACTCAGAAAGGGGTATCTCATCCATGCACTTGGCGGGTTCCTTGTTCTTGGTAACAGTTGTCTTGACAGAGCGCTTGGGGGCATTGGAGCCCTCTAGTGCTTCACCTTGATTGCGCAAACTCTTGGATCCAGTGTCGCGACTGGGATTGGAACGGCGAGAGCCACCACCTGAGACACAAAGCGCAAAACACACACGGCAAGCAAGAAGGATCAATGCGAAGACCTCGGCAAAAGCAACAGAAACACTTAGGAAGTATACATGCTAAATGCCATGAGAAAGATGTGATCCCACGGTAGTACTGCCTGGGCTTGCGGCACTAAAATTTAGTACCGCTCTAAGTCGCGGTAGTACCGTGCGAAGTCACGGTAGTACCAGGTCTGAGAGCGGTAGTAGGGTCTTAGTGCCACAGCTAGTGTGGTAATACCGCATGGGACGGGCGGTAGTACCGTACCGCGTCAGATCCGAGCCAATTCATATCTGAGAAAAAGCCACGAAACCACGGCGGTACTATGGTGGATCAAATCTATCACATGACAGTAGCAAGTATAAATCCTACGCAACACGACTCTCTCGATTCCTACTCTTGCACAAATGTGGCCTAGAATTTCAAGAACAACATGCATCTCCCCAAAAACCTAGAAGCGAAAGAACAACCAAGAAAGAGAGGGATTTGGGGAAAAACCATGTTGCATGGCAAGAGGAAGTGGTGGGAACGATCCCACCGGTCGGAATCTGAGGAGAGTGGCCGGAGACGGAGATCCGGCGAGGACCTCCGACGCCGTTCGTGAGCAGGAGAGAGAGAGAGAGACGTGGGGAGAGATAGACAAATGAATGGGTATTGGGAGTTGGAACTCCCCTGCCCGAGTCATAACCCCCGCGCCTACTCGCGGCCCGGTAGTACCGCGCGTCCTCGCGGTAGTACCGCTCGGCGGGAGTTCCGCATATGAGCGGTAGTACCGCTCCACTGGGCGGCAGTAAAAAATTACTGCCACGCAGTTGTGGTAGTACCGAGCCCTCTCATCGCAGTAGTACCGTGGCTATCTGCGGTAGTACCGTGATCTTAGGAAGTTGCACAAAATGAGCACACAAAAAAAGGTCTTTGCACAAAACTTTCGAGGCAGCACGACACCAAAAGAACACGAGACACAATAAGACAAAGGCAAAAGACAACACGAAAACAAACACGACACCCCACCTCTCTGAAGAGAGGGCGGTGGCCGGAGCCACCTATGTTTGAGTCAATAGGTATGGCACCGTGAAGAATTATCCTTGGGCCCATGACCAAAACTCGTCTTTGAAGCACAAGTACCATAAAAAATGGCTAATGTGAAAGAGTTGATCGATTTATGCATAATGGGGGGAGGGAGAGTTCATGGAGAGAACAACACTCACCCTATGTCCATGCCTACACCTAGACAAGACAACAAGTTGAGTATGGTGAGGTGTGCAAGGGTTCAAGCAACATTGCTCGAATCAATGATATTTAGCTCATGCCTTAACTCGCGAAATCTTGCTTCATCCAAAGGCTTCGTGAAAATATCTGCAACGTTATCATGGGTGTTGACGTAGTTGAGCTCGATCTCCCCTCGCCTAATGTGATATCAGAAGAAGTGATAGGAATCTCAATATGCTTCGTCTTGAAGTGTTGCACCGGGTTGAGAGAGATCTTGATGGCACTTTCATTGTCACACCAAAGAGGCACTTTGTCACAAATGACACCATAATCCTTTAAAGGTTGCCTCATCCATAAGAGTTGTGCACAACAACTACCGGCCGCTACACACTCCGCTTCGGTGGACGAGAGAGACACACAACTTTGCTTTTTGGAAGACCAACTTACCAAAGAGCAACCAAGGAATTGGCACCCTCCAGAAGTGGACTTCCTATCCGCTTTGTCTCCCGCCCAATCGGAATCCGAATATCCTACAAGCTTAAAGTTTGCCCCTCTTGGGTACCATAAGCCAAAGTTTGGGGTATGAGCCAAATATCGAAAGATTCGCTTGACCGCCACAAAGTGGCTTTCCTTAGGTGCGGCTTGAAACCGTGCACAAATTCCCACACTCAACATGATATCCGGTCTAGATGCACAAAGGTAAAGCAAGGATCCAATCATGGAGCGATATACCTTTTGATCCACCGCTTTACCATTGGGATCAATGTCAAGTTGGCACTTGGTAGGCATTGGTGTGGAAGCCGGCTTGACATCGCTTAACTTGAATCTCTTGAGCATGTCTTGAGTGTATTTGGCTTGGTTGATGAAGGTACCTTCTCTTCTTTGCTTCACTTCGAAACCTAGAAAGAACTTCAACTCTCCCATGGAAGATATCTTGAACTTGGAGGTCATTAGTGCGGCAAATTCATCATTGAAAGCTTTGTTAGGTGAACCAAAGATAATGTCATCAACATATAGTTGGAACACAAACAACTCCCCTGTGACCTTCTTAGTAAAAAGAGTGGGATCAATTTGCCAAACTTCAAACCTGCGATCTTGTAGCAACTCGGTAAGGTGATCATACCACGCACGTGGGGCTTGTTTAAGGCCATAGAGTGCCTTATCGAGTTGATACACATGATCGGTAAAGTAGGGATCCTCAGACCCGTGGGGTTTTTTGACGTCAACCAACTCATTAATAGGACCATTAAGAAAAGCACTCTTCACATCCATTTGTTGCAACTTAAAGTTGTGATGATAAGCATAAGCAATCAACAAATGAATGGAATCAAGACGTGCAACGGGAGCAAAGGTTTCACCATAGTCGATACCGTCGACTTGGGAGTAGCCTTGTGCCGCCAATCTTGCCTTGTTGCGAATGATGGTCCCATGAGCATCTTGCTTGTTCTTGAAAATCCACTTGGTTCCAATGACATTGTGGTTCCCCGTTGGCCTTGGCACCAACCTCCACACCTTGTTGTACTCGAAGTTGTTGAGTTCTTCATGCATGGCATTAAGCCAATCCGGATCTTCGAGTGCTTCATATACCTTTCTGGGTTCAACACAAGAGACAAACGCGTGATGATCACAATAGTTTGCCAGTTGTCTACGAGTGCTTACCCCATTTTGAATGCTTCCAAGTACGTTCTTCATGAGATGACCCTTGGTGGAGAGCTTGGAAGCAATCTTGGCGGCACGACGCTCTAATGCCTCCTCGGTGGTGAGTTGAGGAGCGGTCACTTGATCATCTTGAGCGTCGTCTTGAGCTTGTTCTTGACCTTGACCTTGCTCGGAGGAGAGAACTTGACCTTGGGCACCACTTGTAGTGTCAACACCTTCTTGAGTATGATCTTGCCCTTGGTCTTGTTCAAGAGGTTGAGGGCCTTCACTTTGTTCTTCGGAAGCGTGTGGGCCTTGGGTCGGTGATGGATCCACTTGAGTGGAGCATTGTCCTTCTCCTTCGGCCACAAGGGGTTCCTCAATGGGTAGGATAAAACCAACACCAATTCTTCTTATGGCTTGAGGAGGATTTTCATCACCTACATCACAAGTGCCACTTTGCTCCACTTGGGAGCCGTTATACTCATCAAACTCCACGTTACACGTCTCCTCAATAAGTCCCGTGGATTTATTGAGGACACGGTAAGCATGAGAGTTTGTAGCATAACCAACAAATATGCCCTCATAAGCTCTAGCCTCAAATTTAGACAACCGAACACCTTTCTTGAGAATGAAACACTTACACCCGAACACCCGGAAGTACTTGAGGTTGGGCTTGTTACCGGTGAGTATATCATATGGAGTCTTGTTCAAGCCTTTGCAGAGGTAGAGCCGATTGGATGCATGACATGCGGTGTTGATGGCTTCGGCCCAAAAGTTGTATGGAGACTTGAACTCCGCCATCATGGTCCTTGCCGCATCCATCAACGCCCGGTTCTTCCTATCCGCAACACCGTTTTGTTGAGGGGTGTATGTTGCGGAATATTGATGTTTGATCCCCTCATCACTAAGAAACTCATCCAAGGTGTAGTTCTTGAACTCGGTGCCGTTGTTACTTCTTATTGTCAAGATCTTTGCATTGTGTTGACGTTGGGCTTCATTTGCAAAGTCAATGACAGTTTGTTGGGTCTCGCTCTTCCTCTTAGAATAATACACCCACGTGTATCTTGAATAGTCATCCACAATCACCATGCAATATTTTCTACCCCCAAGACTATCAAAGGATGGAGTCCCAAAGAGATCCAAGTGAAGGAGCTCCAAAGGCCTCTTCGAGTAAATGATAGTCGTGGGAGGGTGAGCCTTCTCATGAAGCTTTCCTTCGATACAAGCACTGCAAGCACGATCTTTAGCAAAACTAACATTCGTTAGTCAACGGACATGGTCCCCCTTGAGAAGACTTTGCAAAGATCTCATATTGACATGGGATAAACGGCGATGCCAAAGCCATCCCACGTCAACTTTAGCCATTAGGCATGTCGCGGTCTTAGTGGGTCGCTCCGAAAAGTTAATCACATATAACCGTTCTCGACATGCCCAACAAAGGCTACCTTAAGAGTCTTGCTCCACAAGAGGGCCACGGTATCAATATCAAAGAAAGTGTCAAAGCCCATGATTGCAAGTTGATGAACGGAAAGTAAATTGTATGCAAGGGACTCTACAAGCATGACCTTCTCGATCGTGAGATCATGAGAAATGACAACCTTGCCGAGTCCCAATACCTTAGAGGACGAGGCATCACCCCACTCGACATTGGTGGGCATAGACGGAATCTTGTGCACGTCCACCACCAAGTCCTTGCTTCCGGTCATATGATTTGTAGCTCCACTATCGAGCAACCATGATCCCCCACCGGAAGCAAACACCTACAAGAGATCAATGCTTGGTTTTAGGTACCCATCTTGTAATGGGTCCTTTGATGTTAGTAACAAGGGTCTTAGGAACCCAAATAGACCATTCAATGTATTCATGAGGAGAACCAACAAATTTGGCATAAACATGCCCATCACTAGCACGACATAACACATAAGAGGGATTAAAGTCGTCGGCTTTCTTGGGAGGGGTGGCATTGCCCTTCTTGACATCGCCACCCTTCGCATTGTTCTTCTTCTCCTTGGAAGCACCCTCTCCCTCCTTCACAAAGGTTTGCTTGAGAGGAGGGGGTCGTTTGGTCTTGTCATTCTTCTTCTTGTTCTTGGGGTTGGGTATGAACCCAATCCCCTTCTTGGCCACAACTTCCTTTTGATTGCTCAAAAGGTCATTGAGGTTCTTCTCACCTTGTATGCATGTAACAAGGCCTTTCTCAAGTTGCTCCTTCAACTTAGCATTTTCCTCAACAAGATGCACATGCTCACAACAAGGGTTAGTAGCATATGCATTATCAATCAACACCATAGGAGGAAAAGTGGCTTTCTACTTGGTTAGCTTTACTTGGAGTTGATCATGAGACTCTTTGAGGCTAGCATGGACACCCTTCAAGACGTTGTGAGCCTTGTCAAGAATGTCAAACTCCTCTTTGAGTCTAGCAAGATCAACCCCAAGCTTTGCCTTCTCGGAGCTTAGCACACGAGACACAACAAGAGCATGATCAAGATGTTTCTCTAATTTAGCATGATCATCGTTGTATGACTCCTCAAGAGACAAACGAAGACCACGCTCTTCCTCAAGAGCATTGGAAAGATCCGAAATCTCATCGGCATAATCACGACTATGCCCCTCCATCTTAGAGATGGTATCTTCATGAGCCTCGATCATGTCATTGGCTTCACCAAGTTGTTGCAAGAGAGCAACAAAGTGCCTCTTGGATTTACCCTTGAGTTTACCCATAAAGGTCTCTAACTCATTCTCCTCCACATTAGTTCCCTCATGTTCATCAATGCTATCCGTCGAAGAGGGATGATTAATGATGGTCGTTTTGATGTTGGGGCTTACCTTGTTTGTGGCTTTAGCCATGAGACAATTGGCGGTGATGCTTTCATTTGGTGAGTCGAAGAGAGACACCCGTGGGGTGGTCGCAATGGCAACGGAGGCCATGGCAACCAACTCACCATCTTCATCATCATCATCCTCATTGTACTCTTCTTGAACCACCAATGCCTTGTGAGGAGTCTTCTTGGTGAAGTTGCTCTTGTTGGGGAAAGACTTGGCCTTGTCCTTACAGATTAGCTTGCCACCATTGTCTTCCCTCTTATCATAAGGGCACTCCGCAACAAAGTGACTCACATTGCCACAATTGAAGCAAGTCCTCACTCGTTGCTTCCCCTTTGCGCCACTTGGGTTGCTCTTGTTGAAGTTGGGCCTTGAGTTCTTCTTGCTCCAAAATTGCCTTGAAGCAAGGGCCATGTGTTCATGATAGGCATACTTTGTATCTTCGAGGTTGCTCTCCTCTTCTTCCTCCTCCTCCTCTTCTTGTTCTTCGACACAAACCTTCGCCTTCAATGCAAGGTTGGGCTTCTTTGCTCTTTGGGAACGAAGCACCGCATTGTCGGCGGTCTTGTCCAATATGCTCATAGCCACAAACTCATCCAACACATCACTTGAGGACAAGGTGTGTAAGTCTGGCCTTTGACGAATGACGGAGGACATGGCTTTGTGGTAGGGCATCATTGCCTTGAGGAATTTGCGCTTGATCCAATTGTCATCTATGTCCTTACTTCCGTGATCCCGGAGAGAGACCGTGAGCTTGGTAACTCTCCAATAGAGCTCACGAGGTTCTTCATCTTCTTTCATGGCAAACTCATCGGCTTCATCTTGTACCACTTCATAATTAGAACGTTGAATGATTGCGCTTCCCTGATAGAGGGAAACCACTTTGTGCCAAGCATCTTTGGCCAATGAGTAGGGTCGGAGATGCGGAAGGTCTTCGGGAAGGATTGCTTCTTGGATGATGAAGAGAGCATTCTCATTGAATTGATTCTCCACTTCTTCTCTAGGAGTGAAGTTGCTTCGGTCATGCGGATAAAAACCTTCTTCAATGATTCTCCAAAGTTTAGTATTCACATGATTTAAATGACACTTAAAACGATAGACCCAAGAATCAAAATCCTCCCTTTTTGTCAATCTTGGGGGGAGGACCAGCATGATTCAAGTGAGTAGAAGGAATCGGTCCACCATAGACGAGTGGAGGTTGCACATGGGCAAATATGCCGGTGCCATTCTTACCACTAGATGAGGGGGCTTTCTCACTAGTAGCTTCGCCCTTGTCGGGGTTAGCATCCGTCACCGTGTTGGCGGGATCACCCACTTTCACGGGTGCGGTGGAAAGTTTAAGCCCTTCTAAGAATTCCTTAAACATGTCTTTGACCTCGGTCGTCATGGAGGTTTTCAATGTGTTTAACGCCACATTGAACTCCTCGCCTGAGATCGAGTTACCCCCATCTCCTGTAGACGATATCGGATTCGCACCGGAGTGCTCTTCCAAATCGTCTTCGATGTCAACCATACCCTTCGGACGGTAAAGTCCTTAAAAAGAGACGAGGCTCTGATACCAATTGAAAGGATCGATATAGTTGACTAGACGGGGGGTGAATAGGCCACTAACAATTTTTAGCTTTTCTTTAACAATTTAAACTTTGCATCAAAGTAGGTTGTCTAGATATGCAACTAAGTGAGCAACCTATATAATGCAACAATGATAGAAACACGAGCTAGCAAGAGATACAACACACCAAGAGTGGAGCCGGTGAAGACGAGGATGTGTTGCCGAAGTTCCTTCCCTTTGAGGGGAAGTACGTCTCCGTTGGAGCGCTGTGGAGGCACAATGCTCCCCAAGAAGCCACTAGGGCCACCGTATTCTCCTCACGCCCTCACGCAATGCGAGATGCCGTGAATCCACTATTGGTGCCCTTGGAGGCGGCAACCAAACCTTTACAAACAAGGTTGGGGCAATCTCCACAACTTAATTGGAGGCTCCCAACAACACCACGAAGCTTCACCACAATGGACTATGGCTTCGCGGTGACCTCAACCGTCTAGGGTGCTCAAACACCCAAGAGTAACAAGATCCGCAAGGGATGAGAGGGGGGAATCAAATTTATCTTGGTGGAAGTGTAGATCGGGGCCTTCTCAACCACTCCCGAGCATATCAACAAGTTTGATTGGCTAGGGAGTGAGATCGAGCGAAAATGGAGCTTGGAGCAACAATGGAGCTTAGGGTTGGAAGAGTTGTCAACAAGAGGTAGGAGACGACCCTTTTATAGTGGTGGGTGAAATCCAACCGTTATCCACTTAACAAGCCCGCGACGCGCGGTACTACCACAGGGCCACGCGGTACTACCGTGGGTCACCACAGTACTACCGCGGCAGCAGTGGGGGCTATAGCAGGCCGGACAGGGGGCAGTACTACCGCCGGCGCGGTATTACCGCTCCCCCTTGCGGTACTACCGCAAGGCAGAAAAGCCCTAGCCTGGGAAGGGCGCAGATGAATAAAATTACATCCATGCCTACTTCCGCTGGAAAAAGAACGGTGCAAAAATCCGACACGGTACTACCGCTAGGGAGCGATATTACCGCGTGGCTGCTAGATCAGGCCGCGTATGGTACTACCGCGCACGAGGCGCGGTACTACCGCGGAGGCGCGGATGTAAAAAATTACATCCGCTCCTACTACCGCAATGCAGCGGTACTTGGCCTGGGGCCACAGTAGTATGGCTCCAAAGGAGCGGTACTACCGTGGGCACCCGCTGTACTACCGCGCAGAAGCCACGGTACTACCGCAGGTGCCTGCGGTACTACCGCTCCAAGGAGCACTACTACTGCAAGCACTGCAGCAACCGCCAAGACAATCACACGGGGGATAACGGGGAATGCTCCAAAGTGCAAGGGGAAAGGTGGAGACAAGGAAGGGAACGTGTACGTGATGATTCCACCCAAAACTTTCCGACGCGGACCCCCTCTTAATAGTACGACTTTCCTAAGACTCAAATCCACCAAAAAGAAACATAGAGAAACGCCGTCTTCAATAGTCTTCGAGGGGCACCAACCGTCTTGTCTAGTGAAGAAAAGTTTGAGAAACTCAAGGCACACGATTAGTCCGCACAAGCATTGTCATCAATCACCAAAACACCTTAGGGATAAATATGCCCTTACAATCTCCCCCTTTTTGCTGGATTGATGACAATACGGGATTTGTGCAAAAAGGAAATAACCTAGAGCATAGGCAAACCCCTCCTCTCTAAAATATAGACGGGCTCCCCCTAGATGTGTGCAATCTAGATGGATGCTTTGGACTGCACAGCACACAACTAGGATCAACACTCCCCCTATATTTTAGAGACAAGGCATATCTAACAATGATAAGGCTAAACAACCAATCAAGAGCATAAAACAAAGATAGCACAATATAACATAAGCTCACTAAGATAGGATAAAGTGCATATGTCTTACACCATATGAAAGATAAGTCTCAAACCAAACCAAAGCAAACGAAACAAGGTTGAAACGAGACAACAAACACACCAAACACAACGACCAAACACAACGACACACGAGCAAATCCCTACTCTCTCTCCCCCTTTGACATCGAGACGCCAAAAAGGCAGAGAGGACACCTACACACTCGGGGTGGCTCAAGCGGAGAAATCATCCCAGTGCTCCTCGTCAGACTCGGCGGCAGGGATGTCCTCCTCGATGTCCTCGTCAGAATCAGTCCACTTGAGGCCCTGCTTCTCCATCCACTCAGCCTCCGGAGTGATGTCCCTCTCTGATCCACTAGAGAGTGCCTCACCAAAGACCCTCAGGATGTGCAAGTTACGACGGCGAGACTCCTTGGAGGCAACGTGAGTCTTGTACTGCCCCTTAGCTTGAATGCAGAAGAGAGTCTTCATCTTGTCCTTCAGCTTCTTGGCCCACGAGGGCGCAGAGGAACTCTGAGAAGACCTGGCAGCATGGTCCTCAGCAACATTCTCTGCTCCAGGCTCCTCCTCACCAACAACCCTCCTAGCAGCAGATGCCTCAGCACGAGTGGTAGTGTTGGCCCAGTTGGGTTTGACACGTAGACTGATGGACTCATGCCGAATCCAGCCTGGAGCAAGGAACTCATCACTAGGGAACAACTTCTCCCAAGTCCTGTTGATCAACAGAAACAAGTACGGTCCATATATAGGCACCTTGCGGTTGAACACCGCAAACCGGAGCTCATGCCACATGATGTGTGAGACATCAAGGGGCCGGGTCTGAGATACCCCGGCATCCTCGCACATGAGCATCATATCCACCATATAGGCATGAACCTTGTCCTTGTCGCCAATGCGTGGGAACAGAGAGTTGCGGAAGATGCGATACATGATATCCATAAAAGAGTTCAACACCCAAGCAGACTTGCCACTGGCGAGCACCTTCTCCACATAGAACTGCTAGAGCCTGTAGCAGACTCAGGATTGGCATGGGGACGAACACCAACAGGAGTGTTGAGCCCGTCATCTGGAACATGCAACAGATCCATGAACTCCTTCCAGGTAGCGGTCAACTGACGGCCGTTGGTCATCCATGTCATCCGCCGCTCCTCCCCAGGGTGAAAGTACACAGAGGCAAAGAACTGACAGACAAGCTCAGGGTCAAAGTCCAGATGGAAGGAGATCACATGCTCAATACCAAACTGCTCCACCAGGTCCAGAGCCTCTCCAAAGTACTGATGAAACTTTTCCTTCCTCATGTGATGCATATGAATCCACTTGACCTCCATGTAGGTATTCTGCTTGTTTTTTATGACATCCAGATAAGTGTTGGTCTGTTGCTTGGTCCAAAACAACTCACAACCTCTGATGATAGCACGAGGATTCACATATGGGTTCATCTGCCTGAGACGGACGTACTCAGAAAGGGGTATCTCATCCATGCCCTTGGCGGGTTCCTTGTTCTTGGTAACAGTTGTCTTGACAGAGCGCTTGGGGGCATTGGAGCCCTCTGGTGCTTCACCTTGATTGCGCAAACGCTTGGATCCAGTGTCGTGACTGGGATTGGAACGGCGAGAGCCACCACCTGAGACACAAAGCACAAAACACACACGACAAGCAATAAGGATCAATGCGAAGACCTCGGCAAAAACAACAGAAACACTTAGGAAGTATACATGCTAAATACCATGAGAAAGATGTGATCCCACGATAGTACTGCCTGGGCCTGCGGCACTAAAATTTAGTACCGCTCTAAGTCACGGTAGTACCGTGCGAAGTCACGGTAGTACCGGGTCTGAGAGCGGTAGTAGGATCTTAGTGCCACAGCTAGTGCGGTAGTACCGCACCGGACGGGGGGTAGTACCGCAGGAGCGGTAGTACCGCATGGGATGGGGGTAGTACCGTACCGCGTCAGATCCGAGCCAATTCAAATATGAGAAAAAGCCGCGAAACCACGGCGGTACTATGGTGGATCAAATCTATCACATGGCAGTAGCAAGTACAAATCCTACGCAACACGACTCTCCCGAATCCTACTCTTGCACAGATGTGGCCTAGAATTTCAAGAACAACATGCATCTCCCCAAAAACCTAGAAGCGAAAGAACAACCAAGAAAGAGAGGGATTTGGGGAAAAACCTTGTTCATGGCAAGAGGAAGTGGTGGCAACGATCCCACCGGTCGGAATCCGAGGAGAGTGGCCGGAGACGGAGATCCGGCAAGGACCTCCGGTGCCGTTCGTGAGTAGGAGAGAGAGAGAGAGAGACGTGGGGAGAGATAGACAAATGAATGGGTATGGGGAGTTGGAACTCCCCTGCCCGAGTCATAACCCCCGCACCTACTCGCGGCCCGGTAGTACCGCGCGTCCTCGCGGTAGTACCGCTCGGCGGGAGTTAAAAAACTACTGCCGCGCAGTTGCGATAGTACCGAGCCCTCTCAACGCGGTAGTACCATGGCTAGCCGCGGTAGTACCGTGATCTCAGGAAGTTGCACAAAACGAGCACACAAAAAGGTCTTTGCACGAAACTTTCGAGGCAGCACGACACCAAAAGAACACAAGACACAATAAGACAAAGGCAAAAGACAACACGAAAACAAACACGAGACCCCACCTCTCCGAAGAGAGGGCGGTGGCCGGAGCCCCCTATGTTTGAGTCAATTGGTATGGCACCGCGAAGAATTATCCTTGGGCCCATGACCAAAACTCGTCTTTGAAGCACAAGTACCATAAAAATGGCTAATGTGAAAGAGTTGATCGATTTATGCATAATGGGGGGAAGGGAGAGTTCATTGAGAGAACAACACTCACCCTATGTCCATGCCTACACCTAGACAAGACAACAAGTTGAGTATGGTGAGGTGTGCAAGGGTTCAAGCAACATTGCTCGAATCAATGATATTTAGCTCATGCCTTAACTCGCGAAATCTTGCTTCATCCAAAGGCTTCGTGAAAATATCTGCAAGGTTATCATGGGTGTTGACATAGTTGAGCTCGATCTCCCCTCGCCTAATGTGATCCCGGATGAAGTGATACCGAATCTCAATATGCTTCGTCTTGAAGTGTTGCACCGGGTTGAGAGAGATCTAGATGGCACTTTCATTGTCACACCAAAGAGGCACTTTGTCACAAATGACACCGTAATCCTTTAAAGGTTGCCTCATCCATAAGAGTTGTGCACAACAACTACCGGCCGCTACATACTCCGCTTCGGTGGACGAGAGAGACACACAACTTTGCTTTTTGGAAGACCAACTTACCTAAGAGCAACCAAGGAATTGGCACCCTCCGGAAGTGTACTTCCTATCCACTTTGTCTCCCGCCCAATCGGAACCCGAATATCCTACAAGCTTGAAGTTTGCCCCTCTTGGGTACCATAAGCCAAAGTTTGGGGTATGAGCCAAATATCGAAAGATTCGCTTGACCGCCACAAAGTGGCTTTCCTTAGGTGCGGCTTGAAACCGTGCACAAATTCCCACACTCAACATGATATCCGGTCTAGATGCACAAAGGTAAAGCAAGGATCCAATCATGGAGCGATATACCTTTTGATCCACCACTTTACCATTGGGATCAATGTCAAGTTGGCACTTGGTAGGCATTGGTGTGGAAGCCGGCTTGACATCGCTTAACTTGAATCTCTTGAGCATGTCTTGAGTGTATTTGGCTTGGTTGATGAAGGTACCTTCTCTTCTTTGCTTCACTTCAAAACCTAGAAAGAACTTCAACTCTCCCATGGAAGACATCTTGAACTTTGAGGTCATTAGTGCGGCAAATTCATCATTGAAAGCTTTGTTAGGTGAACCAAAGATAATGTCATCAACATATAGTTGAAACACAAACAACTCCCCTGTGACCTTCTTAGTAAAAAGAGTGGGATCAATTTTCCCAACTTCAAACCCGCGATCTTGTAGCAACTCGGTAAGGTGATCATACCACGCACATGGGGCTTGTTTAAGGCCATAGAGTGCCTTATCGAGTTGATACACATGATCGGGAAAGTAGGGATCCTCGAACCCGGGGGGGTTGTTTGACGTAAACCAACTCATTAATAGGACCATTAAGAAAAGCACTCTTCACATCCATTTGTTGCAACTTAAAGTTGTGATGAGAAGCATAAGCAATCAACAAACGAATGGAATCAAGACGTGCAACGGGAGCAAAGGTTTCACCATAGTCGATACCCTCGACTTGGGAGTAGCCTTGTGCCACCAATCTTGCCTTGTTGCGAATGATGGTCCCATGAGCATCTTGCTTGTTCTTGAAAATCCACTTGGTTCCAATGACATTGTGGTTCCCCGTTGGCCTTGGCACCAACCTCCACACCTTGTTGTACTCGAAGTTGTTGAGTTCTTCATGCATGGCATTAAGCCAATCCGGATCTTCGAGTGCTTCATATACCTTTCTGGGTTCAACACAAGAGACAAACGCATGATGTTCACAATAGTTTGCCAATTGTCTACGAGTGCTTACCCCATTTTGAATGCTTCCAAGTACGTTATTCATGAGATGAGCCTTGGTGGAGAGCTTGGAAGCAATCTTGGCGGCACGACGCTCTAATGCCTCCTCGGTGGTGAGTTGAGGAGCGGTCACTTGACCATCTTGAGCGCCGTCTTGAGCTTGTTCTTTACCTTGACCTTGCTCGGAGGAGAGAACTTGACCTTGGGCACCACTTGGAGTGTCAACACCTTCTTGAGCATGATCTTTCCCTTGGTCTTGTTCAAGTGGTTGAGGGCCTTCACTTTGTTCTTCGGAAGCGTGTGGGCCTTGGGTCGGTGATGGCTCCACTTGAGTGGAGCATTGTCCTTCTCCTTCGGCCACAAGGGGTTCCTCAATGGGTAGGATAAAACCAACACCCATTCTTCTTATGGCTTGAGGAGGAATTTCATCACCTACATGACAAGTTCCACTTTGCTCCACTTGGGAGCCGTTATTCTCATCAAACTCCACGTTACACGTCTCCTCAATAAGTCCCGTGGATTATTGAGGACACGGTAAGCATGAGAGTTTGTAGCATAACCCACAAATATGCCCTCATGAGCTCTAGCCTCAAATTTAGACAACCAAATACCTTTCTTGAGAATGAAACACTTACATCCGAACACCCGAAAGTACTTGAGGTTGGGCTTGTTACCGGTGAGTATATCATATGGAGTCTTGTTCAAGCCTTTGAGGAGGTAGAGCCGATTGGATGCATGACATGCGGTGTTGATGGCTTCGGCCCAAAAGTTGTATGGAGACTTGAACTCCGCCATCATGGTCCTTGCCGCATCCATCAATGCCCGGTTCTTCCTATCCGCAACACCGTTTTGTTGAGGGGTGTATGGTGCGGAATATTGATGTTTGATCCCCTCATCACTAAGAAACTCATCCAAGGTGTAGTTCTTGAACTCGGTGCCGTTGTCACTTCTTATTGTCAAGATCTTTGCATTGTGTTGACGTTGGGCTTCATTTCCAAAGTCAATGACGGTTTGTTGGGTCTCGCTCTTCCTCTTGAAAAAATACACCCACGTGTATCTTGAATAGTCATACACAATCACCAAGAAATATTTTCTACCCCCAAGACTATCAAAGGATGGAGTCCCAAAGAGATACAAGTGAAGGAGCTCCAAAGGCCTCTTCGAGTAAATGATAGTCGTGGGAGGATGAGCCTTCTCATGAAGCTTTCCTTCGATACAAGCACTGCAAGCACGATCTTTAGCAAAACTAACATTCGTTAGTCAACGGACATGGTCCCCCTTGAGAAGACTTTGCAAAGATCTCATATTGACATGGGATAAACGGCGATGCCAAAGCCATCCCACGTCAACTTTAGCCATTAGGCATGTCGCGGTCTTAGTGGGTCACTCCGAAAAGTTAATCACATATAGACCGTTCTCGACATGCCCAACAAAGGCTACCTTAAGAGTCTTGCTCCAAAAGAGGGCCACGGTATCAATATCAAAGAAAGTGGCAAAGCCCATGATTGCAAGTTGACGAACGGAAAGTAAATTGTATGCAAGGGACTCTATAAGCATGACCTTCACGATCGTGAGATCATGAGAAATGACAACCTTGCCGAGTCCCAATACCTTAGAGGACGAGGCATCACCCCGCTCGACATTGGTGGGCATAGATGGAATCTTGTGCACTTCCACCACCAAGTCCTTTCTTCCGGCCATATGATTTGTAGCTCCACTATCGAGCAACCATGATCCCCCACCGGAAGCAAACACCTACAAGAGATCAATGCTTGGTTTTAGGTACCCATTTTGTAATGGGTCCTTTGATGTTAGTAACAAGGGTCTTAGGAACCCAAATAGACCATTCAATGTATTCATGAGGAGAACCAACAAATTTGGCATAAACATGCCCATCACTAGCACGACATAACACATAAGAGGGATTAAAGTCATTGGCTTTGTTGGGAGGGGTGGCATTGCCCTTCTTGACATCGCCACCCTTCGCATTGTTCTTCTTCTCCTTGGAAGCACCCTCTCCCTCCTTCACAAAGGTTTGCTTGAGAGGAGGGGGTCGTTTGGTCTTGTCATTCTTCTTCTTGTTCTTGGGGTTGGGTTCGAACCCAATCCCCTTCTTGGCCACAACTTCCTTTTGATTGATCAAAAGGTCATTGAGGTTCTTCTCACCTTGTATGCATGTAACAAGGCCTTTCTCAATTTGCTCCTTCAACTTAGCATTTTCCTCAACAAGATGCACATGCTCACAACAAGGGTTAGTAGCATTTGCATTATCAATCAACACCATATGAGGAAAAGTGGCTTTATCCTTGGTTAGCTTTACTTGGAGTTGATCATGAGACTCTTTGAGGCTAGCATGGACACCCTTCAAGACTTTGTAAGCCTTGTCAAGAATGTCAAACTCCTGTTTGAGTCTAGCAAGATCAACCCCAAGCTTTGCCTTCTCGGAGCTTAGCACACGAGACACAACAAGAGCATGATCAAGATCTTTCTCTAATTTAGCATGATCATCGTTGTATGACTCCTCAAGATCCAAACGAAGACCACGCTCTTCCTCAAGAGCATTGGAAAGATCCTAAATCTCATTGGCATAGTCACGACTATGCCCCTCCATCTTAGAGATGGTATCTTCATGAGCCTCGATCATGTCATTGGATTCACCAAGTTGTTCCAAGAGAGCAACAAAGTGCCTCTTGGATTTACACTTGAGTTTACCCATAAAGGTCTTAAACTCATTCTCCTCCACATTAGTTCCCTCATGTTCATCAATGCTATCCGTCGTAGAGGGATGATTAATGATGGTAGTTTTGATGTTGGGGGTTACCTTGTTGGTGGCTCTAGCCATGAGACACTTGGCGGTGATGCTTTCATTTGGTGAGTCGAAGAGAGACACCCGTGGGGTCGTTGCAATGGCAACGGAGGCCATGGCAACCGACTCACCATCTTCATCATCATCATCCTCATTCTACTCTTCTTGAACCACCAATGCCTTGTGAGGAGTCTTCTTGGTGAAGTTGCTCTTGTTGGGGAAAGACTTTGTCTTGTCCTTACGGATTAGCTTGCCACTATTGTCTTCCCTCTTCTCATAAGGGCACTCCGCAACAAAGTGACTCACATTGCCACAATTGAAGCAAGTCCTCACTCGTTGCTTCCCCTTTGCGCCACTTGGGTTGCTCTTGTTGAAGTTGGGCCTTGAGTTCTTCTTGCTCCAAAATTGCCTTGAAGCAAGGGCCATGTGTTCATGATAGGCATACTTTGTATCTTCGAGGTTGCTCTCCTCTTCTTCCTCCTCCTCCTCTTCTTGTTCTTCGACACAAACCTTCGCCTTCAATGCAAGGTTGGGCTTCTTTGCTCTTTGGGAACGAAGCACCGCATTGTCGGCGGTCTTGTCCAATATGCTCATAGCCACAAACTCATCCAACACATCACTTGAGGACAAGGTGTGTAAGTCTGGCCTTTGACGAATGACGGAGGACATGGCTTTGTGGTAGGGCATCATTGCCTTGAGGAATTTGCGCTTGATCCAATTGTCATCTGTGTCCTTACTTCCGTGATCCCGGAGAGAGACCGTGAGCTTGGTAACTCTCCAATAGAGCTCACGAGGTTCTTCATCTTCTTTCATGGCAAACTCATCGGCTTCATCTTGTACCACTTCATAATTAGAACGTTGAATGATTGCGCTTCCCTGATAGAGGGAAACCACTTTGTGCCAAGCATCTTTGGCCAATGAGTAGGGTCGGAGATGCGGAAGGTCTTCGGGAAGGATTGCTTCTTGGATGATGAAGAGAGCATTCTCATTGAATTGATTCTCCACTTCTTCTCTAGGAGTGAAGTTGCTTCGGTCATGCGGATAAAAACCTTCTTCAATGATTCTCCAAAGGTTAGTATTCACATGATTTAAATGACGCTTAAAACGATAGACCCAAGAATCAAAATCCTCCCTTTTTGTCAATCTTGGGGGGAGGACCGGCATGATTCAAGTGAGTAGAAGGAATCGGTCTACCGTAGACGAGTGGAGGTTGCACATGGGCAAAGATGCCGGTGCCATTCTTACCACTAGATGAGGGGGCTTTCTCACTAGTAGCTTCCCCCTTGTTGGGGTTAGCATCCATCACCGTGTTGGCGGGATCACCCACTTTCACGGGTGCGGTGGAAAGTTTAAGCCCTTCTAAGAATTCCTTAAACATGTCTTTGACCTCGGTTGTCATGGAGGTTTTCAATGTGTCTAACGCCACATTGAACTCCTCGCGTGAGATCGAGTTACCCCCATCTCCTATAGACGATATCAGATTCGCACCGGAGTGCTCTGCCAAATCATCTTCGACGTCAACCATACTCTTCGGACGGTAAAGTCCTTAAAAAGAGACGAGGCTTTGATACCAATTGAAAGGATCGATATAGTTGACTAGATGGGGGGGTGAATAGGCAACTAACAATTTTTAGCTTTTATTTAACAATTTAAACTTTGCATCAAAGTAGGTTGTCTAGATATGCAACTAAGTGCTCAATCATTCGTCCATTCATGAAACACACTCGCATATTAACTACACCCAATGCTCCAGTACGATCATAGTGCCCCCTAGTTGGTGCTTTATAAGACAAGATGGAGACTCAAATTAAAAATAAAAATTGCATAAAGTAAAAGAAATGCCCTTCGCGGAGGGAAGTAGGTATTTTTAGAGGTGCCAGAGCTCAAAGCGAAAAGTGAGAGATAAAAACATTTTGAGACGAAAATCCATTTCTGCACCCGAGCTCATCTGCACCCGTGCCGACGAAAAAAATCAAAACAAATACTAGAAAAATTAAAAAAAATCCAAATAAAATTTGTGTGGTAGACAATTTGATGCGTGAGCCCGCTCCAAATTTCAAGTCATTTGGACATATGAGCAGCTCTCAGCAAAAAATACAAATTGGGGGTCTGTAAAAATGTTTACTGTTCATGTACTGTTTTGGCCCGATTTGTCTTTTTTGTTGGGAGCTGCTCATATGTCCAAATGACTTGAAATTTGGAATGGGCCTCACACATCAAATTTTCTACCACACAAATTTTATTTGGAATATTTTGAAATTGTTTTGAAATTTTTACTAAATTTTTTCTAACCGCATTTTGAGAAGCATACTTTTTCCACCAACGAAAACGACTTAGAGCTCCCAACACTTTCCATGCTAGATATATCATAGGCAGTTCCCAAAGAAAAAAAATAAAGTTTATTCCTTTTTCCACCATAGTTTCACTTTCCATGGCTAGCCGTATCCACGGGTGCCCTCCATACCAACACTCTCCCAGGAATTAATTATTTGACAACATAAAGTAAATTCATTTTTCATTTCGGGACCGGGCATAATACCTTTGCCTTACTCTCGTGCAATGACAAGTGAATAAACACTCATCATGAGAGTAACACATCTAGCATGGAAAATATTGGTGACCCCTCACCGCCTCACGAGTGGTACGAGTACACAGAAGAGAAATTTATTTTGAAAATTAGAGATGGCACATACAAATTTGCTTAGAACGGCAAAAGAATACGGCATACAGGTAGGTATGGTGGACTCATGTGGCAAAAATGGTTTAAAGGATTTTGGATGCACAAGTAGTGATCATACTTAGTGCAAAATGAAGGCTAGCAAAAGATTGAGAAGCGACCAACCAAGAAACGGATAATCTCATAAGCGAGCATTGAGCATAATTAACACTGAAGAGTGCACCACAAGTAGGATGTAATTTCATTGCACAACTATTGACTTTCGTGCTTACATTGGGAATCACAAACCTTAACCCCAATATTCTTACTAAAGCATAATTACTCATCAACATGACTCACATATCACATCATCATATCTCAAAACTATTACAGTGAATCAAGTTTATTTTGTCCAATGATCTTCATGAAAGTTGTATTATATCCTTCTTGAATATCTATCAGTTTGGAACTAATTTTCATGTGTTGCTTTTGATAAGCTCAAACAAATATACGTGAAGATCATGAGCATAATATTTCTTTCTCTCAAACTAATTTAAGTGAAGCAAGAGAGAATTTCTTGAAAATTTTACTAACTCTCAAATAAATCTAAGTGAAGCAAGAGAGTATTTCTTCAAAAATACTAAAGCACACCGTGCTCAAAAAGATATAAGTGAAGCACTAGAGCAATTCCATAGAAAAGAGTTTCGTTGACGGGATGTGAATGTCGCTTACTTAGCCTCCCTAGCAACTATTTGTGGACTCTATTTTATTCAAAAACTTTCAGATCCAAGTATTTTATTCAAACAACAAGCAAAACGAAAATAAAATGACATTCTAAGAATAGAAAACAACATGTGAAGAAGCAAAAACTTAGGCTCAACCGATACTAACCGATCATTGTTGAAGAAGAAAGGTGGGATGCCTACCGGGGCATCTCCAAGCTTAGATGCTTGAGACTTCTTGAAATATTATCTTAGGGTCCCTTGGGCATCCCCAAACTTGAGCTTTTGTGTCTCCTTAATTCCTCTCATATCACGGTTTTCCTAAATTTCAAAAGCTTCATCCACACAAAACTCAACAAGAACTCGTGAGATAAGTTAGTATAAACCAATGAAAAAACCTTATCATTCTCTACTGTAGAAAATCACTAAAATTATTATTAAACAATGCATACTAGAGGACTCTGCATATTTAATACTCCTATCCTCAAATAGAATCATTAAACAAGCAAACATATGCAAACATAACAGCAAACTGCCAAAATAGTACAGTATGTAAAGAATGCAAGAGTATCAATACTTTCCTAACTCCAAAAGTTATGGAAATTTACCACACCGTAGAAAATTTATCAGAGCTTATTTTGCAAAAAGTTTTAACATTTTACCATATTCTGACTTTTCTAGGGAATTTTTGCAACAAAGACAAACTTTCTGTTTTCAAACAGCAACGTATACACTTGTAAGATAAGCATGGTAAAGGCTATCCTTGACATTTATATTGAAAATAAAGATGCAAACCATTATTCTAAATAAAATCAAGCAAATCCTAAAAAAAGAAAATGATGCTCCAAGCAAAACACATCATGTGAAGAATGAAAACATAGCTCCAAGTGAGGTTACCGATAATGTTGGAGACGAAAGAGGGGATGCCTTCCGGGGCATCGCCAAGCTTAGTTGCTTGGATCTTCCTTGAATATTACCTCGGGGTGCCTTGGGAATCCCCAATCTTAGGGTCTTGTCACTCCTTATTCTCCTCATCTCGACATCTCACCCAAAACTTGAAAGCTTCAATCACACAAAACTTAATGGAACTTTGTGAGATAGGTTAGTATGATAAAGAGCAAACCATTTCACTTTTGGTACTGTCAAAGACAAGATTCATAATTGTTCTCGCACAATGCCTGCTGTAGCATATCATTTCCACAATTTATATTGAGCAATATAAGCCGTGGAAACTATAAAACAAGCAAACTATGTATAGAAAACAGAATCTGTCAAAAACAGAATAGTCTGTAGTAATCTGTACTCCAACCATACTTCTGCTACTCCAAAATTCTGAAAAATTAGGAAAACCTGGGAAATTTATCTATTAATCTTCTGCAAAAAGAATCAGCATTTTATCACGCTTCTGTTAAAAATGAGAATTATTTTCCTGAGCGCAAAAGTTTGTGTTTTTCAGCAAGATCAAATCAACTATCACCATAGACCATCCCAAAGGCTTTACTTGGCACTTTATTGAAACAAAAGCAATAAAACATGATTACTACAGTAGCCTAATCATGTGAACACACAAAAACATTAGGTAAAAGTGTTGGGTTGTCTCCCAACAAGCGCTTTTCTTTAATGCCTTTTAGCTAGGTATAGTGATTTCAATGATGCTTGCATAAAAGATAAGAATTAAAACATAAAGAGAGCATCATGAAGCACATGGCAAGCACATTTAAGTCTAACCCACTTCCTATGCATAGGGATTTTGTGATTAAACAATTTATGGGAACAAGAATCAACTAGCATAGGAAGGCAAAACAAGCACAACTTCAAGATTTTTCAACACATAGAGAGGAAATATGATATTATTGCAATTCCTACAAGCATAAGTTCCTCCCCCAAAATAATTTTCAGTAGCATCATGAAGAAATTCAACAATATAACCATCACATAAAGCATTCTTTTCATGACACGAAGCATAGAAAACTTATTACTCTCCACATAAGCAAATTACTTATCATCAATAGTAGTGGGAGCAAACTCAACAAAATAACTATCATGAGAGTGAAAATTAAAATCATGATGACAAGTTTCATGGTTATCAATATTATTTATATCATACATGTCATCACCATAATCATCATAGATAGCAACTTTGTTATCATAGTCAATTGAAGCCTCATCCAAAATGGTGGATTCATCACTAAATAAAGTCACGACCTCTCCAAATCCACTTTCATCATTATAATCATCATAAATAAGAGGCATGCAATCATTATAACAAATTTGCACATCAAATCTTGGGGGACTAAAAAGATCATCTTAATCAAACATAGCATTGCAATCATGCTCATCATTCAAAGATTTTTTTGCAAACATTTTATTAACTTCTTCTTCTAACACTTGAGCACAATTTTCCTTTCCATCATTTTCACGGATAATATGATACAACCTCAATTCCATTTTTTATAGTTTTCTTTTTATAAACTAAACTAGTGATAAAACAAGAAACGAAAAGATTCGATTGCAAGATCTAAAGATATACCTTCGAGCACTCACCTCCCCAGCAACGGCGCTAGAAAAGAGCTTGATGTCTACTACGCAACTTTATTCTTGTAGACATGTGTTGGGCCTCCAAGCGCAGAGTTTTGTAGGACAGTAGCAATTTTCCCTCAGGTGGATGACCTAAGGTTTATCAATCCGTGAGAGGTGTAGGATGAAGATGGTCTCTCTCAAACAACCCTGCAACCAAATACAAGAAATCTCTTGTGTCCCCAACACACCCAATACAATGGCAAATTATATAGGTGCACTAGATCGGCAAAGAGATGGTGATAAAAGTGTAATATGGATGGTAGAAATATATTTTTGTAATCTGAATAAATAAAAACAGCAAGGTAGCAAGTAGTAAATGGGCAGAAAAACAGTATTGCAATGCTTGAAAATGAGGCCTAGGATCCGTACTTTCACTAGTGCAACCTCTCAACAATGCTAATATAATTGGATCATATAATCATCCCTCAAAGTGTGATGAAGAATCACTCCAAAGTTCCTATCTAGCGGAGAACATAAGAATAAATTGTTTGTAGGGTACGAAACCACCTCAAAGCTATTCTTTCAGTTCAATCTATTCAAGAGTTTGTACTAAAATAACACGAAGCTTTTCTTACCATGTGATCTATCCTAGAGTTCGTACTAATATAACACCAAAGCAAATTTGTATTCATAATACTCAATCCAACACAAAGAACTTCAAAGAGTGCCCCAAGATTTCTACCAGAGAAACAAAAGACGAGAACGTGCATCAACCCCTATGCATAGATTACCCCAATGTCACCACGGGAATCCACAATTTGAGTGCCAAAACACATATCAAGTGAATTAATATGATACCCCATTGTCACCACGAGTATTCATATGCAAGACATATATCAAGTGCTCTCAAATACATAAAAGTATTCAATACGATAACAACGAAATCTCAAAGGGAAAAACTCAATTCATCACAACAAAATAGAGAGGGGAAAGCACCATATGATCCGACTATATTAACAAGGCCCGCGATACATCAAGATCGTGACATCTCAAGAACACAAGAGAGAGAGAGAGAGAAAGAGAGAGAGAGAGAGAGAGAGAGAGAGAGAGAGAGATTGAACACATAGCTAGTGGTGCAAACCCTCAGCCCTGAGGGTGGACTACTCCCTCCTCATCTTCGTGGCCGCCGGAATGATGAAGATGGCCACCGGAGATGATTCCCCCCTCTGGCAGGGTGCCGGAACGGGGTCTAGATTGGTTTTTGGTGGCTACAGAGCCTTGCGGTGGCGGAACTTCTGATCTAGGTTAACCCCCGATAGTTTCTATATTTATAGGATTTTTTGGCGTTGGTTTCACGCTAAGATGGGCCTCGAGGTGTGCACAACCCATCGGGGCAAGCTAGGCCCACCAGGCGTGCACTGGTGGGTTGTGCCCTCCTCGTGGCTCTTCTGGCCCGCCCACGAAGCTTCGGGGGTCTCTTTTGTTCCAAAAAAATTGTCAAAAAGTTTTAGCTTATTTGGAGAACTTTCATTTCTGCACAAAAAACATCACCACGGTAGTTCTGCTGAAAACAACGCCAGTCCGGGTTAGTTCCATTAAAATCATACCAAAACCATATAAAATTGTTGTAAACATGGCATGAATACATCATAAATTATAGATACGTTGGAGACGTATCAGGACCACATGTTGTTTTGCTAAAGGGCATCAAACTTATTACGCATAGCAGAATGCCAAAGAGAATTAAGAAGAGCATGTTTATAAGATGTTGGAATAGGAGAGACAGTTGGCGTGGCCGTGAGATTAAGGCAACGTGTAGGAAGATGAAAACCGCACTTTCCACGAGTGCACATGACGTGGTCATTATGGGGGTTAGGATAGGAACATCATTAGGTGGAAGAGGTGGTGTGGAGGAGGAAGGGGAAGTAGATGAAATTGTGGGTGAGATGTCTGCGATGGAGGCTGATGCAGCAGGATTGTGGGGTGTTGATGTGTTCGGGGTTTGCGGTGCTGACGCAGCAGGGGTTGGTGGCACGGCAGACTGCCTTGGGCTTGCTGAAGCGCGATGCTCTGCTGCGCTAGAGGCGGTGGTAGGAGATAGGATAGGGAGGAGTTTAGATTTTATGTTATCTTGGGAGGGTTGGGGTATAGGTGTAGTTTTTGTGGCAGCGTAGGGAAAGGTGTTTTCATCAAATGTAACATGGTGATAAATAACAACACGACCTGAGGAAGGATCAAAGCAGCCAGATCATTTATGATCATCGGAGAGACCAACATAGATGCGGGGTAAAGACCTGGATGCTAATTTATGAGAAGTTGTAGAGGTGGTATTAGGAAAGCAGAGATAGCCAAAGACACAAAGAGAATGATAGTCAGGATGAGAAACAAAAAGAGATTGAAACGGAGTATAGAGAGGACATATTTTGGTTGGCCTAATGTTGAGAAGAAGTGTAGAAGTGCGTAGAGGTTCAACCCAAAAACGGGGAGGGTGAGAGGCTTGAATTACCAATGTGAGGATAATGTCATTGATGGAGCGGAGCGATCGTTCAGTGATACGCCCATTTTGCATCATGTTTTTATGTTGATATTTATTGTGTTATGGACTCTTATTTCATATTATGGTACAATTCTTATGCCTTTTCTCTCTTATTTTACAAGGTTTACATGAAGAGGGAGAATGCCGGCAGCTCGAATTCTGGACCGGAAAGTAGCAAATCCGAGAGACCTACTATGTACAACTCCAAAAGTCCTGAAAATTAACGAAGGATTATTTTGGAATATATAAAAATTATCGGGCGAAGAAAATACCAGAGGGGATCCACCAGGGGGCCACAAGCCTGGGGATTGCGCCCTACCCCCCTGTGCGAGCCCCTAGGGCTTGTGAGCCCTCTGGCAGGTCTCCGATGCCCATCTTCTACTATATGGAGGCTTTTTGATGTGGACAAAAAATCATAAGGAACCTTTAGGACGAAGCGCACTCGTCTCGAGGCGGAACCTGGGTAGAAGCAATCTAGGGCTCCAGCGGAGCTGTTCTGTCAGGGAAACTTCCATCCTGGAGGGGGAAATCAAAGCCATCGTCATCATCAACGATCCTCTCATCGAGAGGGGGTCAATCTCCATCAACATCTTCACCAGCACCATCTCCTCTCAAAACATAGTTCATCACTTGTATTCAAATCTTTGTCTCAGAACCTCAGATTGGTACCTGTCGGTTGCTAGTAGTGTTGATTACTCCTTCTAGTTGATGCTAGTTGGTTTATTTGGTGGAATATCATATGTTCAGATCCTTAATGATATTCAATACCCCTCTGATCTTGAACATGAACATGCTTTATGAGTAGTTACGTTTGTTCCTGAGGACATAGGAGAAGTCTTGTTATAAGTAATCATGTGAATTTGGTATTCGCTCGATATTTTGATGAGATGTATGTTGTCTTTCGTCTAGTTGTGTTATCTGAACGTCGACTACATGACACTTCACCATGATTTGGGCCTAGGGAAAGGCATTGGGAGGTAATAAGTAGATGATGGGTTGCTAGAGTGACAGAAGCGTAAACCCTAGTTTATGTGTTGCTTCGTAAGGGGCTGATTTGGGTCCACATGTTTCATGCTATGGTTTGATTTACCTTAATTCTTCTTTCGTAGTTGTGGATGCTTGCGAGAGGGGTTAATCATAAGTGGGAGGCTTGTCCAAGAAAGGACAACACCCAAGCACCGGTTCATACGTCTCCAACGTATCTATAATTTTTGATTGTTCCATGCTATTATATTATCTATTTTGGATGTTTTATATGCATTTATATGCTATTTTATATTATTTTTGGGACTAACCTATTAACCTAGAGCACAGTGCCAGTTCCTATTTTTTCCTTGTTTTTGAGTTTCACAGAAAAGGAATACCAAACGGAATAAAACCTTCACGATGATTTTTCTTGGACCAAAAGACAACCAGGAGACTTGGAGAAGAAGTTAGAAGAGCCACGAGGTAGCCACAAGGACGAAGGGCGCACCCAGGTGGTAGGGCGCACCCCCACCCTTGTGGGCCCTTGATAACTCACAAGTATAGGGGATCGCAACAGTTTTCGAGGGTAGAGTATTCAACCCAAATTTATAGATTCGACACAAGGGGAACCAAAGAATATTTGAAGGTATTAGCAGCTGAGTTGTCAATTCAACCACACCTAGAGATTAATTATCTGCAGCAAAGTGATCATTAGCAAAGTAATATGATAGTTTTGATGATAGTAGCAGCAGTAACGGTAACGGTAAAAGTGATAGCAATAGTTTTGTAGCAAGTGCAACAGTAACGATAGCAGTAGTAACTTAGCAAGAACAATATAAGATAAATTCGTACGCATTGGATCGGTGACTTGTTGGATGATATTCATCATGAGACAGTTATAACCTGGGGTGATACGGCACTAGCTCCAGTTCATCAATATAATGTAGGCATGTATTCCGTAAATAGCATACGTGCTTATGGAAAGGACTTGCATGACATCTTTTGTCCTACCCTCCTGTGGCAGCGGGGTCCTATTGGAAACTAAGGGATATTAAGGCCTCCTTTTAATAGAGAACCGGAACAAAGCATTAACACATAGTGAATACATGAACTCCTCAAACTACGGTCATCACCGGGAGTGGTCTCGACTATTGTCACTCCGGGATTGCCGGATCATAACACATAGTAGGTGACTATAACTTGCAAGATCGGATCTAGAACATGGATATAATGGTGATCACGTAAACGGTTCAGATCTGAAATCATGGCACCCAAGCCCAAAGTGGCAAGCATTAAGCATGACAAAGTCGTAGCAACATCAATCTTATAACATAGTGGATACTAGGGATCAAGCCCTAACAAAACTAACTCGATTACATGATGAATGTCATCCAACTCCTCACAGACCAGCAAGCTGCTACCTCTTGAGCATGCGTTGGTTTTTCCCTTGAAGAGGAAAGGGTGATGCAGCAAAGTAGTGTAAGTATTTCCCTCAGTTTTTGAGAACCAAGGTATCAATCCAGTAGGACGCCACACGCAAGTCCCTCGTACCTACACAAACAAATAAGAACCTTGCAACCAACACAATAAAGGGGTTGTCAATCCCTTCACGGCCACTTGCAAAAGTGAGATCTGATCGAGATGATAAGATAATATTTTTGGTATTTTTATGATAAAGATTAAAAGTAATGATTGCAAAATAAACGGCGACAAAAATAGCTAGTTGATGGGAGATTAATATGATGGAAAATAGACCCGGGGGCCATAGGTTTCACTAGTGGCTTCTCCCAAGATAGCATAAGTATTACGATGGGTGAACAAATTTCTGTCGAGCAATTGATAGAAAATTACATAATTATGAGAATATGTAGGCATGATCATGTATATAGGCATCACGTCCGTGACCATTAGACAGACTCCTGCCTGCATCTACTACTATTTCTCCACACATCGACCGCTATCCAGCATGCATCTAGAGTATTAAGTTCATAAGAACAAAGTAACGCATTAGGTAAGATGACATGATGTAGAGGGATAAACTCAAGCAATATGATATAAGCCCCATCTATTTATCCTCGATGGCAACAATACAATACGTGTCGTTTCCCCTACTGTCACTAGGATCAAGCAACGCAAGATTGAACCCAAAGCTAAGCACTTCTCCCATTGCAAGAAAGATCAATCTAGTAGGCCAAACCAAACTGATAATTCGAAGAGACTTGCAAAGATAACCAATCATACATAAAAGAATTCAGAGAAGATTCAAATATTTTTCATAGACAATCTTTATCATAAACCCACAATTCATCGGATCTCAACAAACACACCGCAAAAAGAGTTACAACGAATAGATCTCCAAGAAGATCGAGGAGAACTTTGTATTGAGATCCAAAGAGATAGAAGAAGCAATCTAGCTAATAACTATGGACCCAAAGGTCTGTGGTAAAATACTCACACATCATCGGAGAGGCTATGGTGTTGATGTAGAAGCCCTCCGTGATCGATTCCCCCTCCGGCGGAGCGCCGGAAAAGGCCCAAAGATCGGATCTCACGGGTACAGAAGGTTGCGGCGGTGGAAATAGGTTTTCGTGGTGCTCCTGGTTGGTTTCATGGTACGTGGGTATATATAGGAGGAAGAAGTAGGTTGGTGGAACCACGAGGGTCCCACGAGGGTGGGGGCGCACCCAGGGGGCAGGCGCGCCTCCCTACCTCGTGGACTCCTCGGTTGTTTCTTGATGTCCACTCCAACTCCTCTGGATCACGTTTGTTCCAAAAATCACGCTACCGAAGGTTTCATTCCGTTTGGACTCTGTTTGATATTCCTTTTCTACGAAACACTGAAGTAGGCAAAAAAACAGCAATTTGCACTGGGCCTTGGGTTAATAGGTTAGTCCCAAAAATAATATAAAAGTTCATAGTAAAGCCCATTAAACATCCAAAACAGAATATATAATAGCATAAAGCAATAAAAAATTATAGATACGTTGGAGACGTATCACGAGCCTACGAAGGAATTACTCACTCCCGGCGGGAAGCATCATGGAATTGGCGATGTTGAAGGGTTGGTGATGACGAAGAACGAGGAACCCCCTCTCCGGAGCCCTAAATGGACTCCAGATCTGGCCTCCCGATGAAGAACAGGAGGTCACGGCGGCTCCGTCTCGTGGATCGCGATGATTCTTTCTCCCTGATTTTTTCTGGAAAAACAGGATTTTATAGCGTCGGTTTCAGGGTCTGCGGGGCCACCAGGTCGGGACAACCCACCTGGGTGCGCCAGGAGGGGGGCGCCCTGGTGGGTCTTGCCCACCCAGGTGCCCCCTCCGGTGGGTCTTGGTTCCAGAATTCTTATTATTGATATAGAAAATCCTCACAAAGTTTCGTTCCATTCCGAGAACTTTTATTTCTGCACAAAAACAACACCATGGTAGTTCTGCTGAAAATAGCGTCAGTCCGGGTAGTTTCATTCAAATCATGCAAATTAGAGTCCAAAACAAGAGGAAAAGCATTAGGAAAAGTAGATACGTTGGAGACGTATCAACTCCCCCAAGCTTAAACCTTTGCTTGTCCTCAAGCAATTCGGTTGATAAACTGAAACTGAAAAAGAAAAAAATTACAAACTCTTTTTCTCTTGTTTGCATAAATAAGCTTAAACAACACCCAGGTTTTCAGCCAACATTATAACTAACCATGCGGACAATAACTCTTAAAGATTATATTAACCCATATCAATGGCATAATCAACTAGCGAGTAATAATATGATATCTCAAACGGCAACACATTGCCAAAACAACCATGATATAATATGACAATAGTGGTGTCTCGCTAGCCCTTTCTGAGACTGCAAAACGCAAATGCAGAGCACCTCCAAAGTCCGAGCAGCGACTAAACATTGTAATTCATGATAAAAAAGATCCAGTCATGATGCACCCAACGTTAGCTACACACAATGCATAAGCATGACAACAGTGCTCTCAGGTTCTGGCGCTTGTTTTAGAAGGTGATGACACAACATAAAAGTAAATAGAAAGTCCCTTTGCAGAGGGAAGCAGTGATTTGCAGAGGTGCCAGAGCTCAAGTTTTAAAACAGAGGTAAATGATATTTTGAGACATGCACCTTTCTCATTTACTTCACGACTATTAGTTATCAATATCTTCCATGCTAAGCATGCTAGTGGCGGTTCCCAAGCGATAAAAGTAAAAGCTTACTCCCCTTCCACCAATAATCACACTTCACATCTTGTCCGGAACAACGGGTGCGTCCAAACCAACAACAGTCCCGGGGGAGTTTTGTTTAATTATTTGCATTTTTGAGTTCGGGACTGGGAATCCCTATTACCGCCCTTTTCTCGTGCAATGTCCAGTGAATAAACACTCGACCTGAGAATAACCCACTTAGCACTGAAGATATCGACCATCTCCTATCCTTCCATGAACGATCCAGGCACACAAAAAGATATTTTTTAGAGGTGGCACGTGCAAATTTACTTAGGACGGTAGGGTAATGAACACGATGGGTAGGCGAAGGCTAGCAATTAGATTGAGAAGCGGCCAGCTAGAGAGCAACAACGGTCATGAACATGCATTATGCATAAGTAACATTGGACACTAGCATGAGTAGGATATGAACACCATGAACATAAATATCATAGAGGCTATGTTGGTGTTGATTCAATTACATGGATGACCATGTGCCAAGTAAAGCCACTTGAACATTCAAAGGAGGATACCATATCATCATACTACATCACAATCATTTTAACGCAATGTTGACGTCCAAGATAAATCATTATCCACTCCTAGCTACTTATGCATGGCATGAGAAACTATAATATATAATTGTCAGTGCAAACATGTTTAACCATAGTGGGCTGAATCATGGATACTAGGTTAAACATATTTACACAAACAGAACAAGTCAAGTTCATACCAGTTTCTCTCTCTCACAGCCAGTTCATCGACTATCGTCATTATAGTCTTTCACTTGCACGACCGAACAATATGAAAATAATAACAGTGCAGGAGTGTCGTGGACTAAGTTGGAATCTGCAAACATTTTATTCAACAGGAGAAGAGGTAAAATGGGCTCTTTATTAGATCAACAGTTATCCATATGAGAGCCACTCAACATTTTCATCGTGGTCTTCTCCTTGGTACAACTCGAATAAAAAGAAAAGAAATTCAGAGAAACACACTGAAATATTTTTGGAGTTTTTTGGTTTTCTTGAACAAGCAAATAAGAGGGAAAAGCAAAAACCAGAAAAACTATTTACACGGGAAAGCTCCCAACAAGCAAAAGAAGAACAAGGAAATCTTTTTAGGTTTTCTTTTTTAGTATTACAACTAAGCATGCATAGAAAGTAAACTAACTACAACTATTTTTTTTGGTTTTTCTAAGATTCTTCAAACACACAAGAAGAAAGCAAGAAAATAAATTTAACATGGTTGATACAATGAAAAAGTGTGAACACCGACAACTGGAATGAAATGTGTGAACATGAATATAATGTCGGTGGAAACACGTACTCCCCCAAGCTTAGGCTTTTTGCCTAACTTGGTAGTTGATCAGAAGCCTGGACAGTAGTTGGGGTACTGAGGAGTGGGCATCCACTGATCCCACTGCCGAGGCTCTTCCTCCTCCTTTGCAGCCTGGTCGTTTCGGTAGGCGATGTTGTCCGCAGGCATAATCCTATATCAGCCCATGGAAACAGAATTAAACATAGTAGGAGAAGGCAATGGAATTATATCACGAGTTTCAATGCTGAAAACCAAGTTATAAGGAATACGGATGTCAGGGTAATCTCGTGCAATGAAATGGTGGTGTTCCATGGCTGCACAGTCTACGTAAACCTTGGTCAGGGGGTAATCATGAGGGCGTATCTCAACGTCGAAGTGAGCTGCCAATCGAGTAGCGAAAATCCCACCATGTATTTTACTCTTAGGCCTATTAATGTGGAGGCGACGTGCCATAATAGCTCCCAAGATATAAGTGTTGTCGCCCTCTAATGCACGAGCAAAACAGCAAGGTCTAGTGAGATAAGTGCACCCACCTTCTCTCTAGCAAGCAAGCATTTTGCAATGAAAAGAGCAAAGTAATGAACAGCAGGAAAATGCAAGCCAGCTGATGACCCACAAGTATAGGGGATCTATCGTAGTCCTTTCGATAAGTAAAAGTGTCAAACCCAATGAGGAGCAGAAGGAATTGATAAGCGGTTTTCAGCAAGGTATTCTCTGCAAGTACTGAAATAAGTGGTAACAGATAGTTTTGTAACAAGGTAAATTGTAACGAGCAACAAGTAACAAAAGTAAATAAAGTGCAGCAAAGTGGCCCAATCCTTTTTGTAGCAAAGGACATGCCGGAACAAACTCTTATATAAGGAAAAGCGCTCCCAAGGACACATGGGAATATCGTCAAGCTAGTTTTCATCACGTTCATATGATTCGCGTTCGGTACTTTGATAATTTGATATGTGGGTGGACCGGTGCTTGGGTGCTGTTCTTACTTGAACAAGCATCCCACTTATGATTAACCTCTATTGCAAGCATCCGCAACTACAACAAAAGTATTAAGGTAAACCTAACCATAGCATGAAACATATGGATCCAAATCAGCCCCTTACGAAGCAACACATAAACTAGGGTTTAAGCTTCTGTCACTCTAGCAACCCATCATCTACCTATTACTTCCCAATGCCTTCCTCTAGGCCCAAATAATGGTGAAGTGTTATGTAGTCGACGTTCACATAACACCACTAGAGGCTAGACAACATACATCTTATCAAAATATCAAACGAATACCAAATTCACATGACTACTAATAGCAAGACTTCTCCCTTGTCCTCTGGAACAAACGTAACTACTCACAAAGCATATTCATGTTCATAATCAGAGGGGTAATAATATGCATATAGGATCTGAACATATGATCTTCCTCCAAATAAACCAACTAGCATCAACTACAAGGAGTAATCAACACTACTAGCAACCTACTAGCACCAATCCCGGACTTTGAGACAAGAATTGGATACAAGATATGAACTAGGGTTTGGAGATGAGATGGTGCTGGTGAAGATGTTGATGGAGATTTCCCTCTCCCGATGAGAGGAGCGTTGGTGATGACGATGCTGATAATTTCCCCCTCCCGGAGGGAAGTATCCCCGGCAGAACAGCTCTGCCGGCGCTCTGGATTGGTTCCGCCTCGGTTTCGCCTCGTGGTGGCGGAGTCTCGTCCCGAAAGGTTGCTTATTATTTTTCTCTACTCGAAAGACTTCTTTTAGCAGAAGATGGACGTCGGAGACCCACCAGGGGGCCCACGAGGTAGGGGGCGCGCCCTAGTAGGGGGGGCGCCCCCCCACCCTCGTGAGCAAGGTGTGGGCCCCCTGAACTTCATCTTTGGCGAGGATTTTTCTTTATTTATTCTAAGATATTCCATAGAGTTTCAGGACTTTTGGAGTTGCGCAAAATAGGTCTCTAATATTTGCTCCTTTTCCAGCCCAGAATTCCAGCTGCCGACATTCTCCCTCCTTATGTAAACCTTGTAAAATAAGAGAGAATAGCCATAAGTATTGTGACTTATTGTGAAATAACAGCCCATAATGCAATAAATATCGATATAAAAGCATGATGCAAAATGGACGTATCAACTCCCCCAAGCTCAGACCTCGCTTGTCCTCAAGCGAAAAGCCGATAACAATAAATATGTCCTCATGTTTAGAGGTAGAGGCATCGATAAAAAATAAAATACGGACATGAAGGCATCATGATTATTCTCATAATAGCAACATATATAGATTTTGTCATATGATTACTTATGTTCAAGCGATGATCTATTCACAATGCAAAAGTATGAATCATAAACCTTATTGGGCTCCAACAAACTATAATCTCAGTCATTGAAGCAATTGCAATTTATTATCTCAGTCAGAGCTTAAAAGCAAGTCCACATACTCAACTATCATCTGGTCCTTCATAATTGCTAACACTCACGCGATACTTGTGGTTACGGAGTTTTAATCGGACACAGAGAAAGATAGGGGCTTATAGTTTTGCCGCACAACCTTTTACCTCAAGGGTAATGTCAACAATAATGGTTCATGCTCCCCTACATCCAATTATATATATATATATATATATATATATATATATATATATATATATATATATATATATATATATATATATATATATATATATATATATATATATATCATGTTCTTTCCAACATGCTGAGCTTGCCAAAGGATAAAATGAAAAAGGGAAAAGGTGAAGATCACCATGACTCTTACATAAGGTAGAAGATAATAATAAAAGATAGACACTTCGCAGAGGGAAGCAGAGGTTGCCATGCGCTTTTATGGTTGGATGCATAAAATTTCAATGCGAAAGAACGTCACTTTATATTGCCCCTTGTGATATGAACCTTTATTATGCAGTCCATCGCTTTTATTACTTCCACATCACAAGATCGTATAAAGCTTATTCCTCCCACACCAATCAATCATACATATTTAGAGCAATTTTTATTGCTTTGCACCGATGACAACTTACTTGAAGGATCTTACTCAATCCATAGGTAGATATGGTGGACTCTCATGGCAAAACTAGTTTAAGGGTGTTTGGAAGCACAAGTAGTATCTCTACTTAATGCTGAGAATTTGGCTAGCATGAGGGGGAAAGGCAAGCTCAACAAGTTAGAGGATCCATGACAACATACTTTATCTCAGATATAAGAAAGACATAACTCATTACGTTGTCTTCCTTGTCCAACATCAACTCTTTAGCATGTCATATTTTAATGAGTGCTTCCAATCATAAAAGATGTCAATGATAATATATCTATATGTGAAACCTCTCTTTCCTTATTACTTCCTATTAATTGCAACGATGACCAAAGCTATGTCTGCCAATTCCCAATAACTTTTAATCATCATACTCTTTCTATGTGAAGTCATTACTCTCAATAAGATCAATATGAACTCTTTGTTTCTCTTTTTTATTCTTTCTATTCTTTTCTTTTATTCACCCAAGATCATGGCAAAATAATCAGGCCCTTGACTCAACACTAATCTTTATTATATATAGCTCACGGACTCGATTACAAAGAGAGATCATAAAGCAAAACTCAAAACTAGATCATGCCATAGACTTTATTTTACTAGATCAAGATACTACTAATAGGATCGAACTAACAAAAAACCCGGTAAAGATAGGAGATGTGATTGTGATACTATACCGGGGCACCTCCCCCAAGCTTGGCAGTTGCCAAGGGGAGTGCCCATACCAATGTGATTATATCTCCTTCTTTGTTGTTGAAGAAGATGGTGGGGGTGTTGTTGATGATGCAAGCTTGTCGTCCATCTTCCAGGGCATAGGCTCACCATCATAGAAGGATGATCGAGTCTCCGGGATCCTCAAATTTGTAGCCAAACTCATCCTTTTGAATCTATATTCATACTCACAGTTTTGGTTTTGCAGGTCATAGATTTGGGCTTGGAGGTGCTCGATCTTCTCATGAAGCTTGAAGATGGCCTCCCCGATGTTGTCAGCATCCAACTTGTGGTTGCTAGTGAACTCTGCAATCATCATATGGTTGGAGTTGAGTCCACGTTCCACCATCCCTTGGCACTTGAAAACTTGTTGCTCCACCGCTTCAAGCCTTGTCTCCATGCTTCCGGTCCCCTTTGGTCCCTCTTCATCGCGGATGTGTAGCAACCCATCGCGCAACTCAATGGTTTGAGGGTGTCACAGCACCTCCGCAAGGTAAGGATTGATGACCTTCTCGAAGAACTTGTCCTTGGAAGCACTTGGGGCCGTCATGATAACCTAGATCTGTTAGAAAAACAGCTCGAAACAAGAACAGAGGAGATTTGCATGACACAGGGGTCAAAACCTTCAGGAGAATATATAGTGAATTTTTACCGACCAAAATACGTATCGTGCAAGAAAACGGAGTCCGGAGGGCACACGAGGTGCTCACGAGGTAGGGGGCGCGCCCACCACCCTCGTGGGGCCCTCGTGTCCTTCCCGGACTGGCACTTATTTTTCTATTTTTCTAAATATTCCAAAACGAAGAGATATTGCCTTAAAAATTGTTTTGGAGTCGGTTTACTTACCGTACCGCGTACCTATTCCTTTTCGGAGTCTGAAACGTTCTGGAAAGTGTCCCTTATGTATTCCTCTGGGGTTACGGTTTCAATAATATTGGTTTCAACATTAATGGGATTACCTGAGATATAGTGTTTGATTCTTTGACCGTTTACCACCTTTGGATTTGTGCCTTTGAAGTTGTTGATTTTTATGGCACCGGAGCGATAGACCTCCTCGATAACGTAGGGGCCTTCCCATTTAGAGAGAAGTTTTCCTGCAAAAAATCTTAAAGGAGAGTTGTATAGCAATACATAATCACCTACATTAAACTCACGCTTTTGTATCCTTTTGTCATGCCATCTTTTAACTTTCTCTTTAAACAACTTGGCATTTTCATATGCTTGGGTTCTCCATTCATCAAGTGAGCTAATATCAAATAACCTCTTCTCATCGGCAAGTTTGAAATCATAGTTGAGCTCTTTAATAGCCCAATATGCCTTATGTTCTAGTTCGAAAGGTAGGTGACATGCTTTTCCGTAAACCATTTTATACGGAGACATACCCATAGGATTTTTATATGCAGTTCTATATGCCCATAATGCATCATCAAGTTTCTTGGACCAATTCTTTCTAGACCTATTAACAGTCTTCTGCAAAATTAATTTGAGCTCTCTATTACTCAATTCTACTTGACCACTAGACTGCGGGTGATAAGGAGATGCAATTTTGTGATTAATGTCATATTTAGCAAGCATTTTACGGAAAGCACCATGAATAAAGTATGAACCACCATCAGTCATTAAGTATCTAGGGACTCCAAACCTTGGAAAAATAACTTCCTTAAGTATTTTAATAGAGGTGTTATGATCAGCACTACTAGTTGGAATTGCTTCTACCCACTTAGTAACGTAATCAGCAGCAACCAAAATATGAGTGTATCCATTAGAGGCAGGAAAATGTCCCATATAATCAAAGCCCCAAACATCAAATGGTTCAATAACAAGTGAATAATTCATAGGAATTTCTTGACGTCTACTAATATTACCAATTCTTTGGCATTCATCGCAAGACAAGACAAACTTACGGGCATCCTTGAAGAGAGTAGGCCAATAAAAACCGGATTGCAATACCTTATGTGCAGTTCTGTCTCCAGCGTGGTGTCCTCCATAAGCTTCGGAGTGGCACTTGCGTAGGATCTGTTCCTGTTCATGCTCAGGTACACAACATCTAATAACACCATCTACTCCCTCTTTATAAAGATGTGGGTCATCCCAAAAGTAATGCCTCAAATCATAGAAAAACTTTTTCTTTTGTTGGTATGTGAAGCTACGTGGTATAAACTTAGCAACAATATAATTAGCATAATCAGCATACCATGGAGTACTACGAGAAGTAATTATAACATTTAATTGTGCATCAGGAAAGCTATCATTAATAGGTAGTGGGTCATCAAGAACATTCTCTAACCTAGATAAGTTGTCTGCAACGGGGTTCTCAGCTCCCTTTCTATCAACAATATGCAAATAAAATTCTTGTAGCAAGAGAACCCACCTAATAAGTCTAGGTTTAGCATCTTTCTTTTCCATAAGATATTTAATAGCAGCATGAGCAGTATGAATAGTTACTTTAGAATCAACAATATAAGGTCTGAACTTATCACAAGCAAATACAACTGCTAAAAGTTCTTTTTCAGTAGTAGCATAATTTCTTTGAGCATTGTCTAGAGTCTTACTAGCATAATGGATAACGTTTAATTTCTTATCAACTCTTTGCCCTAAACCAGCACCTACAGCATAATCACTAGCATCACACATAATTTCAAAGGGTAAATTCCAATCAGGTGGCTGAACAACAGGTGCAGAGACTAATGCTTTCTTAAGTATTTCAAATGCTTCTACACAATCATCATCAAAGACAAATGGTATATCTTTTTGCAATTAATTAGTCAGAGGCCGAGAAATTTTTGAGAAGTCCTTAATGAACCTCCTATAAAATCCAGCATGACCAAGGAAACTTCTTATACCTTTGGCGTCCTTGGGACATGGCATCTTTTCAATAGCATCAACTTTGGCTTTATCAACTTCAATACCTCTTTCGGAAACTTTGTGCCCCAAAACAATACCTTCATTAACCATAAAGTGGCACTTTTCCTAATTCAAAACAAGATTAGTTTCTTCACATCTCTGCAAAACTCGATCAAGATTTCTCAAGCAATCATCAAAAGAAGAACCATAGACGAAAAAATCGTCCATGAAAACCTCACAAATCTTTTCACAAAAGTCAGAGAATATAGCCATCATGCATCTTTGAAAGGTAGCAGGTGCATTACATAAACCAAAAGGCATACGTCTATAAGAAAAAGTACCAAAAGGGCATGTAAAAGTAGTATTTGATTGATCTCTAGCTGACAGAGGTATTTGAGAGAAACCAGAATAACCATCTAGAAACCAGTAATGTGTGTGTTTGCATAATCTTTCTAGCATTTGATCAATAAAAGGTAAGGGGTAATTATCTTTCTTAGTAGCTTTATTTAATTTGCGGAAATCAATTACCATCCTATAACCTGTAATAATTCTTTGTGGAATCAATTCATCTTTATCATTAGGAACAACAGTAATACCTCCCTTCTTAGGGACACAATGGACAGGACTTACCCACTGACTGTCAGCAACAGGATAAATTATACCTGCCTCCAGAAGCTTGAGTATTTCTTTTCTTACCACTTCCTTCATTTTAGGATTCAGACGTCGTTGAGGATCACGAACGGGTTTAGCATCTGCTTCCAAATTTATTTTATGTTGACATAGAGTGGGACTAATGCCCTAAAGATCATCAAGAGTATATCCAATAGCAGCACGGTGCTTCTTCAGAGTTTTCAATAATCTTTCTTCTTCATGCTCTGAAAGGTTAGCACTAATAATCACAGGATATATCTTCTTTTCATCAAGATAAGCATATTTAAGATTATCAGGCAACGGTTTAAGCTCAAACACGGGATCACCCTTGGGTGGAGGAGGATCCCCTAAATTTTCAACAGGCAAGTTGTGTTGCAGAATAGGTTCCTGTTTAAAGAATACTTCATCTATTTCCCTTCTTTCATTCATAAACACATCATTTTCATGGTCTAGCAAAGTGTTCTAAAGGATCACTAGGAGGTACGGCAATAGAGGCAAGACCAATAATTTCATCCTTACTAGGTAATTCTTCCTCACGATGTTGTTTACTAAATTTAGAGAAATTAAACTCATGAACCATATCATCCAAGCCAATAGTAACAACATTCTTTTCGCAATCTATCCTAGCATTAACAGTGTTCAAGAAGGGTCTACCAAATATAATGGGACAAAATCTATCTTGTGGAGAAGTAAGAACAAGAAAATCAGCGAGATACTTAGTTTTCCCACACAAGACTTCAACATCTCTAACAATTCCCATCGCTGAAATACTATCTCTATTGGCAAGTTTAATTGTGACATCAATATCTTCTAACTCAGCAGGTGCAATTTCATGCTTGATTTCTTTATACAAGTCATAAGGAATAACACTAGCACTAGCACCCATATCACATAAGCCATGATAACAATTATCTCCTATTTTAACCGAAATAACAGGCACGCCTACCACGGGTCTATGTTTATCTTTAGCAAAAGGTTTAGCAATTCTAGCAGTTTCACATTTGAACTGAATAACATGCCCATCAATATATCAGACAAGAGATCTTTAACAATAGCAATATTAGGTTCTACTTTGACTTGCTCAGGAGGTGTATAAGTTCTAATATTGCTTTTACGAACAACAGTTGAAGCTTTAGCATGATCCTTTACTCTAACAGGGCAAGGTGGTTTCTCAACATAAGCAGTAGGAACAATAGGATTATTATAAGTGACAGTCGTTTCTTCAACTTTAATAGGTGCATCTACTCTTACTTCTATAGGAGGATGATATTTAAACCACTTCTCCTTAGGGAGATCAACATAAGTAGCAAAAGATTCGCAGAAAGAAGCTACTATCTCAGAGTCAAGTCCATATTTAGTGCTAAACTTACGGAAAATATCGGTATCCATAAAAGATTTAACACAATCAAACTTAAGTGTCATACCTGACTCCTTACCTTCATCGAGGTCCCAATCTTCAGAGTTGCGTTTAACTCTATCCAATGAGTTCCATCTAAATTCAATAGTCTTCATCATAAAAGAGCCAACACAAGAAGTATCGAGCATGGTGCGATTGTTTTCAGAAAGCCGAGCATAAAAACTTTGCATAATTATTTATCTCGGTAGCTCATGATTGGGGCATGAATATAACATTGATTTAAGCCTCCCCCAAGCTTGAGCGATCCTTTCTCCTTCACGAGGCCAGAAATTATATATATAATTGCGATCACGATGAACAAGATGCATAGGGTAATGCTTTTGATGAAATTCCAATTTCAATCTTTTATAGTCCCACGATCTCGTATCACATAGCCTATACCATATCAATGCGTCTTCCTTCAAAGATAAAGGAAAGACCTTCTTCTTAGCAACATCGTCGGGTACACCTGCAAGCTTAAATAATCCACAAACTTCATCCACATATAATAAGTGCTCATCAGGATGCTTTGTTCCATCTCCAGCAAAAGAGTTAGCTAGCAGTCTTTCCATCATACCCGAAGGAAATTCAAAAGGAGTTTCATTTTCAATAGGTTCAGTAGGTTGAGGAGCAACTCTTTGCTCCACTGGACGGGGCGAAGATACCCCGAACAAGCCCCTTGGAGAATTACTTTCCATAATAACAAGTGAAAGTAAATTTCAGCACACTATATAAATTTTCGTTACCAAATTCCACCTACCAAAGGCGCTACACTCCCCGGCAACGGCGCCAGAAGAGAGTCTTGATGACCCACAAGTATAGGGGATCTATCGTAGTCCTTTCGATAAGTAAGAGTGTCGAACCCAACGAGGAGCAGAAGGAATTGATAAGCGGTTTTGAGCAAGGTATTCTCTGCAAGTACTGAAATAAGTGGTAACAGATAGTTTTGTAACAAGGTAAATTGTAACGAGCAACAAGTAACAAAAGTAAATAAAGTGCAGAAAAGTGGCCCAATCCTTTTTGTAGCAAAGGACAAGCCGGAACAAACTCTTATATCAGGAAAAGCGCTCCCGAGGACACATGGGAATATCGTCAAGCTAGTTTTCATCACGTTCATATGATTCGCGTTCGGTACTTTGATAACTTGATATGTTGGTGGACCGGTGCTTGGGTGCTGTTCTTACTTGAACAAGCATCCCACTTATGATTAACCTCTATTGCAAGCATCCGCAACTACAACAAAAGTATTAAGGTAAACCTAACCATAGCATGAAACATATGGATCCAAATCAGCCACTTACGAAGCAACGCATAAACTAGGGTTTAAGCTTCTGTCACTCTAGCAACCCATCATCTACTTATTACTTCCCAATGCCTTCCTCTAGGCCCAAATAATGGTGAAGTGTTATGTAGTCGACGTTCACATAACACCACTAGAGGCTAGACAACATACATCTTATCAAAATATCAAACGAATACCAAATTCACATGACTACTAATAGCAAGACTTCTCCCTTGTCCTCAGGAACAAACGTAACTACTCACAAAGCATATTCATGTTCATAATCAGAGGGGTAATAATATGCATATAGGATCTGAACATATGATCTTCCACCAAATAAACCAACTAGCATCAACTACAAGGAGTAATCAACACTACTAGCAACCTACTAGCACCAATCCCATACTTTGAGACAAGAATTGGATACAAGAGATGAACTAGGTTTTGGAGATGAGATGGTGCTGGTGAAGATGTTGATGGATATTGCCATCTCCCGATGAGAGGAGCGCTGGTGATGACGATGGTGATGATTTCCCCCTCCCGGAGGGAAGTATCCCCGGCAGAACAGCTATGCCGGAGCTCTGGATTGGTTCCGCCTCGGTTCCGCTTCAGGGGGGGGGGCGGAGTCTCGTCCCGAAAGGTTGCTTATTATTTTTTTCTCATCGAAAGACTTCATATAGCAGAAGATGGACGTCAGAGACCCACCAGGGGGTCCACGAGGTAGGGGGTGCGCCCCCCACCCTCGTTAGCAGGGTGTGGGCCCCCTAGACTTCATCTTTGGCGAGGATTTTTCTTTATTTATTCTAAGATATTCCATGGAGTTTCAGGACTTTTGGAGTTGCGCAGAATAGGTCTCTAATATTTGCTCCTTTTCCAGCCCAGAATTCCAGCTGCCGGCATTCTCCCTCCTTATGTAAACCTTGTAAAATAAGAGAGAATAGCCATAAGTATTGTGACATATTGTGAAATAACAACCCATAATGCAATAAATATCGATATAAAAGCATGATGCAGAATGGACGTATCACCAGCCTAGCATCAGCTAAGCTCCCATCAGAAGGGACCTTGCATATGTTACAAAATTCAGTAAGTGGTATCTGATGGGTTTCATCATATAAATCAAACCACACCTCAGGAGGATTATTCCTGGGAAGGAAAGTAAAACTTTGAACAAACATGTTTGTGAGGAGATGATATTGTTTGCATTCAGCTGCGATGAATTCGGTGAGGCCGGCATTAGCGACATATTGTGTGAACTCTTGAAGGATTCTAGCCTCTTCCATGAACTGGCTGTGTGGCCATTCGCACGGTCGTACATCCGCCAACGTCCTAGGATGGAGATCATTGTCAGAAGACTCCCCAATAACTCCCTTGGAGTTCTTCTTGGAACCAAACTTCCTAAAGATATTGATGTTTTTCCTATGAAAAAAAATTCTAAAATTTAGTCCTCACAATTTTCCCAACAAAACTTCACAAAAATGATACCAACTACTCATAGGGATACATAGAGGCCATAGCAAGCATTCAAACTACTTAGAACTCTAATAATTCAACATACAAGCTCATCTACACCAGCACCAAGAGTAGCTAATTATTCAAAATATAAACCACTAAAACAAAAACTAATTGGACAAACGGTGGAGTCAAATACCAAGCAACAATCCCCCGAAACAGTTTCAGAAACAGAGCTTCGAGCAAAGAGATCGAAATCCGTGGCTTTGAGAGCAAGAACTCGGGAGAGAGAGCAATGGAGAATTTTTTCTGGACGTAAGTGATGATGTGGTGTAAAGAGATAAGTTAGGGGGCCCACATGGGGCCCACAACCCAACAGGGCGCGCCTGGGGGTCCTGGTGCGCCCAGGTGGGTTGTGCCCACCTGGTGCACCTCCCTCTGATATTATTTGCACCAGAAATTCTTAAATATTCAGAAAAATCATATTAAATTTTCAGAGCATTCTAAGAACTTTTATTTTTGGGTCATTTTTTATTACATGGACAATTCAGAAAACAGACAAAACATGGCCTTCTATTTTATTTAACTAATAAAAATAGAAAACAAGAAGTAGGGACACATGGTAGTGCTTACTAAATTCATCAACTTCATACCGCTAAAAAATGATCCATTAATAAGGTTGAACAAGTCTTATTAACAACCACTTTCGATTAGCATGAAACCGAAGAACTTTCGTAAATCACTAAGTTACCTCAATGGGATATGAATGTCCCCAACAATAAGCATTTCATATTTCTTTTGAAAGTAGGTAGAGGTATTTGAAAACTTCCAATAGTGATTGTCGGAGATTTTTCAATAACATTAATACCATTCACTTGGAATTGTTTCTTCGGAAAGTGCACCCTATGCTCATTACCATTGATATGAAAAGTGACCTTGCTTTTATTGCAATCAATAATAGCCCCTGCAATATTCAAGAAGGGTGTACCAAGGATAATCGACATGTTGTCCTCGGGCATCTCAAGTATAACAAAGTCAGTCAAAATAGTAACATTAGCAACAACAACGGGCACATCCTCACAGATACCGATAGGTATGGCAGTTGATTTGTCAACCATTTGCAAAGATATTTCAGTAGGTGTGAGTTTATACAAATCAAGTCTTTTATATAAAGAGAAAGGCATAACACTAACACCAGCTCCTAAATCACACAAAGCAGTTTTCACTTTATTCTTTTTTATAGAGCAAGGTATAGTTGGTATTTCCGGATCTCCAAGTTTTTTAGGTACTCCATCTTTAAAAGTACAATTAGCAAGCATATTGGATATTTCAGCTTCTGGTATTTTACTTTTATTCGTGATGATATCTTTCATATACTTTGCATAAGGAGGCATTTTCAAGATATCAGTCAAGCGAGTACGCAAAAAGACTGGCCACGGCATTTCAGCAAAGCGTTCAAATTCTTCATCATCATTCTTTTAGTTGACTTAGGTGGAAAAGGCATAGGTTTTTGAACCCACGGTTCTCTTTCTTTACCGTGTTTTCTAGCCACAAAGTCTCTTTTATCATACCTTTTATTCTTAGGTTGTGGGTTAAGATCAACAGGTGGTTCTATCTCAACATCATTGTCTGGTTCTTTATTATTAGGTTGAGAGTCTTCATGAACCTCATCATTATCTTTTCATTATCAGAAGGTGAGTGTTCATTACCAACCTGAGTTCCAGCATCAGAGATAGAAGTTCCATTATCATTATAAGGAGGTTTTTCTACTTCAGGTTCACTAGAAGCATGCAAAGTCCTATCAATTTTCTTTTCCTTTTCCTTTTTAGAAGAACTAGGTGCAGTGGTGTTGTTCCTTTGTGAATGATGTTCAATTCTTTTTGGGTGTCCCTCAGGATAGAGTGTTTCCTGAGTCATTTTACCTCCTCTAGTTGCAATTCTAACAGAAAAGTCATGCATATTATTGTTCATTTCATTAAGCAATTCTCTTTTAGATTTAGCAACTTGTTCTAACTGAGTTTAAACCATAGAAGCATGCTTTCCAACACCTCTAACATCATTTGAGATTATAAATAACAAGTCACTCAAGCGAGCAATCATATCAGAATTATATTTCAATTGTTTCATAACATTTGCATTGAAGTGATCTTGTTTTCTAATATAGTTTTCAAACTCATAAAGGCATTGGCTAGGGTGCATATTGTGAGGATTGTCATTGTCATTGAACTTCATTGGAGAATTTACCTCTACCACCTTAGGAGGTGGTGGTGTATCAACCCCATGTATTTCTTCAATAGGAAGTAAATTTTTGACATCCTCAACTTTAATACATTTTTTCTTCATAGATTTCTTTGCCTCTTGAATATCTTCATGACCGAGATATAATATACCTCTATTCTTCGGAGTGGGTTTACGCGGTGGTTCAGAAAGAGTCCAATCATCATAGTTTTTCAATATATTATTCAATAATTCTCCAGCTTGCCCAACAGTTCATTCCCTGAAAACACAACCAGCACAACTATCTAGGAAATCCCTAGAAGCATCGGTTAGTCCATTATAGAAGATATCAAGTATTTCATTTTTCTTAAGAGGATGATCAGGCAAAGCATTAAGTAACTGGCAAAGCCTCCCCCAAGCTTGTGGGAGACTCTCTTCTTTAATTTGAACAAAGTTAAATATTTCCTATAAAGCAGCTTGTTTCTTATGAGCAGGGACATATTTTTCAGAGAAGTAATAAATCATATCCTGGGGACTACGCACACAACCAGGAGCAAGAGTTTTTGTACCAAGCTTTAGCATCACCCTTTAATGATAAAGGAAATAATTTGAGAATAAAGTAATCGCGAGTTTTCTAATCATGAGTAAAAAGTGTGGCTATCTCATTCAACTTAGTAAGATGTGCCACAAAAGTTTCAGTTTCATAACCATGGAAAGGATCAGATTCAACCAAAGTAATTAACTCTGGGTCGACAGAGAACTCATAATCATTATCATCAATAAAGATAGGTCTGAAGTAGCAAACTTATGATCATATTGCATTCTAGCATTCAGAGATTTTTCTTCATACTTGCATAATAATTTCTCTAGATCATCTCTATCCTTACAAGCAAGACTGTCTCTAGTTGTCTCCTCATTCATAACATAACCTTTCGATACCTTAGGCAATTCATATCTAGGAAGGCTAGTTCTAGCAGGTGTTTCAGGAGTTTCAGTTTCAAGCTCATCATCAGATTCAACAACATCATGTTGTATTACTCTAGCAATTTGTTTATCAAGAAATTCACCATGTGGCACATCATTATAATCAAGCAAGGTACTAGCATCATCATCAGCATTATCCATAGCAGAAGTAGCATCACCAATAACTTGCGACATATCAGAATTGATAGCATCTGGTGGTGTTGCAAGTTTACTTATAATAGAAGGTGAATCTAAAGCAGAACTGGATGGCAGTTCCTTACCTCCCCTTGTCTTAGAGGGATAAATCTTAGTCTTAGCGTCTTTCAGATTCTTCATAGTGATAAATTGATAATAATCCCAATTGACTCAACAAATCTAGCTATGCTCCCAGGCAACGACGCCAGAAAATGGTCTTGATAACCCACAAGAATAGAGGATCACAACAGTTTTTGAGGGTAGAGTATTCAACCCAAATTTATAGATTCGACACAAGGGGAGCCAAAGAATTTTTGAAGGTATTAGCAGCTGAGTTGTCAATTCAACCACACCTGGAGATTAATTATCTGCATCAAAGTGATCAGTAGCAAAGTAATATGATAGTTTTGATGATAGTAGCAGCAGTAACGGTAACGGTAAAAGTGATAGCAATAGTTTTGTAGCAAGTGCAATAGTAACGATAGCAGTAGTAACTTAGCAAGAACAATACTCCCTCCATTCCAGAATATAAGTTGTATTGGTTTCCGTGCAAGTCAACCATTTGAAAGTTTGACCAAGATTATAGAACAAACTAGAAACATCTGCAATGCCTAATAGATAAAATATGAAACTATGTTTCATGATCGATCAAATGATATAAATTTCATATTGTGGAAATTGATATATTTTTCTAAAAACTTGGTCAAACTAGCGCTTGTTTGACTTTTGAAAAAACAATTTATATAAAGGGATGGAGGGAGTATAAGATAAATTCGTAGGCATTGGATCGGTGGCTTGTTGGATGATATTCATCATGAGACAGGTATAGCCTAGGGCGATACGACACTAGCTCTAGTTCATCAATATAATGTAGGGCTGTATTCCGTAAATAGTCATACGTGCTTATGGAAAGAACTTGCATGACATCTTTTGTCCTACCCTCCCGTGGCAGCGGGGTCCTATTGGAAACTAAGGGATATTAAGGCCTCCTTTTAGTAGAGAACCAGAACAAAGCATTAACACATAGTGAATACATGAACTCCTCAAACTACGGTCATCACCGGGAGTGGTCCCGCCTATTGTCACTCCGGGGTTGCCGGATCATAACATGTAGTAGGTGACTATAACTTGCAAGATCGGATCTAGAACATGGATATAATGGTGATAACATAACCGGTTCAGATATGAAATCATGGCACCCGGGCCCAAAGTGACAAGCATTAAGCATGACAAAGTCATAGCAACATCAATCTTAGAACATAGTGGATACTAGGGATCATGCCCTAACAAAACTAACTAGATTACATGATGAATCTCGTCCAACTCCTCACCGACCAGCGAGCGTACGAAGGAATTACTCACTCCCGGTGGGGAGCATCATGGAATTGGCGATGGAGAAGGGTTGGCGATGACGAAGAACGAAGATCCCCCTCTCCGGAGCCCTAAATGGACTCTAGATCTGGCCTCCCGATGAAGAACAGGAGGTGACGGCAGCTCCGTCTCGTGGATCACGATAATTCTTTCTCCCCAATTTTTTTTGGAAATAGGATTTTATAGCGTCGGTTTCAGGGTCTGCGGGGCCACAGGTGGGGACAACCCACCTGGGCGCGCCAGGAGGCAGCGCGCCCTGGTGGGTTGTGACCACCCAGGTGCCCCCCTCCGGTGGGTCTTGGCTCCAGAAATTCTTATTATTGATATAAAAAATCGTCGCAAAGTTTCATTCCAGTCCGAGAACTTTTATTTCTGCACAAAACAACACCATGGTAGTTCCGCTGAAAACATCGTCAGTCCGGGTAGTTTCATTCAAATCATGCAAATTAGATTCCAAAACAAGAGGAAAAGCGTTAGGAAAAGTAGATACGTTGGAGACGTATCAACTCCCCCAAGCTTAAACCTTTGCTTGTCCTCAAGCAATTCAGTTGATAAACTGAAAGTGAAAAAGAAATTTTTTTACGAACTCTTTTGCTCTTGTTTGCATAAATAAGCTTCAACAACACCCAGGTTTTCAGCCAACATTATAACTAACCATGCCGACAATAACTCTTAAAGATTATATTAACTCATATCAATGACATAATCAGCTAGCGAGTAATAATAAGATATGTCAAACGGCATCACCTTGTCAAAACAACCATGATATAATATGACAACAGTGGTATCTCGCTAGCCCTTTCTGAGACTGCAAACATAAATGCAGAGCACCTCCAAAGTCCGAGCAGCGACTAAACATTGTAATTCATGATAGAAAAGATCCAGTCATGATGCACCCAACATTAGCTACACACAATGCATAAGCATGACAGCAGTGCTCTCAGATTCTGGCGCTTGTTTTAGAAGGTGATAACACAACATAATAGTAAATATAAAGTCCCTTCGCAGAGGGAAGCAGTGATTTGCATAGGTGCCAGGGCTCAAGTTTTAAAACAGAGGTAAATGATATTTTGAGATATGCACCTTTCTCATTTACTTCACGACTATAAGTTATCAGTATCTTCCATGCTAAGCACGCTAGTGGCGGTTCCCAAGCCCTAACAAAACAAACTCGATTACATGATTAGTCTCATCCAACTCCTCACCTACCAGCGAGCCTACAAAGGAATTACTCACTCCTGGTGGGGAGCATCATGGAATTGGCGATGGAGAAGGGTTGGTGATGACGAAGAACGAAGATCCCCCTCTCCGGAGCCCCAAACAGACTCCAGATCTGGCCTCCCAATGAAGAACAGGAGGTGACGGAGGCTCCGTCTCGTGGATCGCGATAATTCTTTCTTCCTGATTTTTTTCTAGAAAAATAGGATTTTATAGCGTCAGTTTCAAGGTCTACGAGGCCACTAGGTAGGGACAACACACCTGGGCGCGCCAGGATGCGGGCGCGCCCTGGTGGGTTGTGCCCACCCAGGTGCCCCCCTCCGGTTGGTCTTGGCTCCAACAATTCTTATTATTGCTATAAAAAATCCTCGCAAAGTTTTGTTCCATTCCGATAAATTTTATTTCTGCACAAAAACAACGCCATGGTAGTTCTGCTGAAAGGAACGTCAGTCCGGGGTTAGTTTCATCCAAATCATGCAAATTAGAGTCCAAAGCAAGAGGAAAAGCATTAGGAAAAGTTAATACGTTGGAGACGTATCAGCCCCTCGTGCACTCGCTGACCTAATTTTTGTGCCTATATATTCCCATATATCCCCAAACCAACAGGGGAATCCATGAAAACACTTTTCCGCCGCTGCAACCTTCTGTACCAGTGAGATCCCATCTAGGTCTTCTGCCGGAGGGGGATTCAATCACGGAGTGCTTCTACATCAACTCTATTGCCCTTCCGATGAAGCGTGAGTAGTTTACCTCAGACCTACGGGTACATAGCTAGTAGCTAGACGGCTTCTTCTCTCTCTTTGATTCTCAATACCATGTTCTCCTCAATGTTTTTGGAGATCTATTCGATGTAATAATCTTTTGCGGTGTGTTTGCCGAGATCAGATGAATTGTGGATTTATGATCAGCTTATCTATGAATATTATTTGAATCTCCACTGATTTCTTTTATTCCTGATTTGATATCTTTGTAATTCTCTTTGAACTATCGGTTTGGTTTGGCCAACTAGATTGGTTTTTCTTGCAATGGGAGAAGTGATTAGCTTTGGGTTCAATCTTGCGGTGTCCTTTTCTAGTGACAGTAGGGGTAGCAAGCCACCTATTGTATTGTTGTCATGGAGGATAAAAAGATGGGGTTTTCATCATACTGCTTGAGTTAATTCCTCTACATCATGTCATCTTGCTTAATGTGTTACTTCGTTCTTTATGAACTTAATAGTCTAGATGCATGATGGATAGCGGTCGATGTGTGGAGTAATAGTAGTAGATGCAGAATCGTTTCGGTCGACTTGACACGGACGTGATGCCTATATTCATGATCACTGCCTTAGATATTGTCATAACTTCGCGATTTTCTATCAATTGCTCGGCAGTAATTTGTTCACCCACTGTATTATTTCATATCTTGAGAGAAGCCTCTAGTGAAACCTATGGGCCCCGGGTCTATTTTCCATCATATAAGTTTCCGATCTTCTATTTTCCATCATATAAGTTTTTGATCTATAATTTTAGTTTCCGATTTACTCTTTTTTCAATCTTTTACTTTCCGATCTATAAACCAAAAATACCAAAAATATTTACTTTACCGTTTATCTATCTCTATCAGATCTCACTTTCGCAAGTAACCGTGAAGGGATTGACAACCCCTTTATCATGTTGGGTGCAAGTTGTTTGTTTGTTTGTGCAGGTATTCGGTGACTGGTGCGTTGTCTCCTACTGGATTGATACCTTGGTTCTCAAACTGAGGGAAATACTTATATCTACTTTGCTGCACCACCCTTTCCTCTTCAAGGGAAAAACCAACGCAAGCTCAAGAAGTAGCAGGAATAATTTCTCGCATCGTTGCCGGGGAGATCTACGCCAAGTCAAGCCATACCAAGTACCCATCATAAACTCTCATCTCTTGCATTACATTATTCGCCATTTGCCTTTCGTTTTCCTCTCCCCCACTTTTAAAATGATTTTTGAAAAGATTTGCCTTTTCTTTCCCCTCTTCCGTTTGTCTTCTTCGCTTGCTTCTTGTGTGGTCGTGTGTTTTATTGCTTGCTTTGTCACAATGGCTCAAGAGAATACCAAATTCTGTGACTTTTCCAACACCAATAATAATGATATTATTAGTACTCCGGTTGCTCCTGCTACTAAGGTGTAGTATTGTGAAATTAATGTCGCTTTGCTGAATCTTGTTACGAAAGATCAATTCTTCGGCATTCCTATGAAGATGCCGCATCCCATCAAAACAATTTCATTGACTTGTGTGATATACAATAGAAAAAATATGTGGAAAATGATATTGTTAAATTGAAGCTATTCTCGTTCTCACTTCGAGATCGTGCTAAAACTTGGTTTTCATCTTTGCCTAAAAATAGTATTGATTCATCGAATAAGTGTAAAGATGCCTTTATTTCCAAGTATTTTCCTCCCGCTAAGATCATCTCTCTTAGGAACAATATTATGAATTTTAAGCAACTTGATCATGAGCATGTTGCACAATCTTGGGAGAGGATGAAATTGATGATACGAAATTGGCCTACTCATGGTTTGAATTTGTGGATGATTATACAAAAAAATTATGTTGGATTGAATTTTGCTTCTAGAATTGTTTAGATTAGGCCACGGGAGGCACTTTTATGGAAATTAATTTAGGAGAAGCTACTAAACTCCTAGATAATATTATGGTTAATTATTCTCAATGGCATACCGAAAGATCTTCACTAGTAAAAATGTGCATGCGATTGAAGAGATTAATGTTTTGAGTGGAAAGATGGATGAGCTTATGAAATTATTTGCTAGAAGAGTGCTTCCATTGATCCTAATGGTATGCCTTTGTCTACTTTGATTTAAAATAATAATGAATCTATGGATGTGAATTTTGTTGGTACGAACAATTTTGGTAATAACACATATAGAGGTAATTTTAATCATAGGCCGTTTCCTAGTAATTCCTCTAATAAATATGTTAATTCCTACAACAATTCTTATGGAAATTATAATAAGAGGCCTCTGATTTTGAGAATAGTGTTAAATAATTTATGAGTTCGCAAAAGAATTTCAATACTTTGATTGAAGAAAAATTGCATAAGATTGATGATTTGGCTAGGAACATGGATATAATTTCTCTTGATGTTGATTCTTTGAAACTTAGATCCATTCCACCCAAGCATGATATCAATGAGTCTCTCAAAGCTATGAGAATTTCCATTGATGAGAGCAAAGAAAGAACCGCTAAGATGTGTGCTAAAAAAATTGATTTGAAAAAACATGTTCTTCTAGTTTCCGTAAAAATAATGATGAAGATCTTAAAGTGATTGATGTAACTCCTGTTGAATCTTTGTTTTCCAATATAAATCTTGATAAAGATGGGACTAGAGATGAGTCAACTTTAGTTAAAAGGCATCCCAATGATTCGGAGTTTTTAGATCTTGATGCAAAAATTGATAAAAGTGGGATTGGAGAGGTCAAAATTTAGGTAGCAATGAATCCACTCTTTTGGATTTCAAGGAATTTAATTATGATAATTGTTCTTTAATAGATTGTATTTCCTTGTCGCAATCCATGTTGAATTCTCCTCATGCTTATAATCAAAACAAAGCTTTTACTAAACATATCGTTGATGCTATGATGCAATATTTTGAAGAAAAGCTTGATTGGAAGTTTCTATCCCGAGAAAACTTTATGATGAGTGGGAACCTACTATTAAAAATTAATATTAAAGATTATGAGTGCCATGCTTTGTGTGATTTGGGTGCTAGCATTTCCACTATTTCAAAAACTTTATGTGATGTGTTAGATTTCCGTGAATTTGATGATTGTTCTTTAAATTTGCATCTTGAGGATTCCAGTATTAATAAACCTATGGGAAGGATTAATGATGTTCTTATTGTTGCAAATAGGAATTATGTGCCCGTAGATTTCATTGTTCTTGATATAGTGCAACCCTGCATGTCCTATTATTCTTGGTAGACCTTTCCTTAGAATGATTGGTGAATGAATTGATATGAAAGAAGGAAACATTAGATTTCAATTTCCATTAAGGAAGGGCATGGAACACTTTCCAAGAAAGAAAATTAAATTGTCATATGAATCTATTATGAGAGCCACTTATGGATTGCATACCAAATATGACAATACCTAGATCTATTCGTGTTTTTATGCCTAGCTGGGGGCGTTAAACAATGGCGCTTGTTGGGAGGCAACCCAATTTTATTTTTGTTCCTGCTTTTTAGGTCCTGTTTTGCATTAAATCATTTATCTAGCCTCTGGTTAGATTTTTATTGTTTTAATTAGTGTTTGTGCCAAGTAAGACCTTTGGGATAGCTTACGGTGATAGTTGATTTGATCTTGCTGAAAAACAGAAACTTTTGCGCCCAGGAAAATAATTTTCATTTTTGGCAGAAGCGTGATAAAATACTGATTCTTTTGCAGAAGATTAATAAACAAATTGCTTAGATTGTCCTAATTTTTCAGAATTTTTGGAGTTATAGAAGTATTCAAGAGTTATAGATTGCTACAGACTGTTCTGGCTTTGGATAGATTCTGTTTTCTATGTGTTGTTTGCTTATTTTGATGAATCTATGGGTAGTATCGGGGGGGGGGTATGAACCATGGAAGATTTGGAATACAGTAGATATTAGACCAATATAAATAAAGAATGAGTTCACAACAGTACCAAAAGTGGTGATTTATTTTCTTATACTAATGGAGCTTATGAGATTTTCTGTTGAGTTTTGTGTTGTGAAGCTTTCAAGTTCTGGGTAAGGATTTGATTGACTATGGAATAAGGAGTGTCAAGAGCCTAAGCTTGGGGATGCCCAAGGCACCCCAAGGTAATATTTAAGGACAACCAAGAGCCTAAGCTTGGGGATGCCCCGGAAGGCATCCCCTCTTTCGTCTTCGTCTATTGGTAACTTTACTTGATGCTATATTTTTATTAACCACATGATATGTGTTTTGCTTGGAGCGTCTTGTATGATCTGAGTCTTTGTGGGGCATCCCCTCTTGTGTCTTCGTCTATTGGTAACTTTACTGGAGGCTATATTTTTATTCACCACATGATATGTGTTTTGCTTGGAGCGTCTTGTATGAGAGTCTTTGCTTTTTAGTTTGCCACAATCATCCTTGCTGTACACACCTTTTGGGAGAGACACGCATGAATCGTGATTTCTTAGAATACTCTACGTGCTTAACTTATATCTTTGGAGCTAGGCAATTTTGCTCTAGTGCTTCACTTATATCTTTTTAGAGCACAACGGTGGTTTTATGTTATAGAAATTGTTGAACTCTCATGCTTCACTTATATTATTTAGAGTCTTTAAATAGCATGGTAATTTTCTTTGGTTATAAAGTTAGTCCTAATATGATAGGCATCCAAGAGGGATATAATAAAAACTTTCATATAAAGTGCATTGAATACTATGAGAAGTTTGATTCCTTATGATTGTTTTGAGATATAATTATTGTGATATTAGAGTCATGCTAGTGGGTAGTTGTGAATTTGAGAAATACTTGTCTTGAGGTTTGTGAGTCCCATAGCATGCACGTATGGTGAGCCATTATCTAACGAAGTTGGAGCATGAGATATTTTTTGATTGTCTTCCTTGTGAGTGGCGGTCGGGGACGACCGGTGGTCTTTTCCTAACAATCTATCCCCCTAGGAGCATGCACATAGTACTTTGTTTCGATGACTAATAGATTTTCACAATAAGTACGTGCGTTCTTTATGACTAATGTTGAGTCCATGGATTATACACACTCTCACCCTTCCACCATTGCTAGCCTCTCTTGTGTCGTGCAACTTCCGTCGGTACCATAAACCCACCATGTACCTTCCTCAAAACAGCCACCATACCTACCTATTATGGCATTTCCATAGCCATTCCAAGATATATTGCCATGCAACTTTCCACCATTCCGTTTATTATGACACACACCATGATTGTCATATTGCTTTGTATGATCATGTAGTTGACATCGTATTTGTGGCAAAGCTACCTTTCATATTTTTTATACATGTCGCTCTTGAGTCATTGCACATCCCGGTACACCGCGGGAGGCATTCATATAGAGTCATATTTTGTTCTAGTATCGAGTTGTAATTCTTGAGTTGTAAATAAATAAAAGTGTGATTATATTCATTATTAGAGCATTGTGCCATGTGAGGAGAAGAAAAAAGAGAAAGGCCCCCAAAAAAGAGAGAAGTAAAAAAGGAAAAAATGAGAGAAAAAGAGAAAAGGGGCAATGTTACTGTCATTTTTCCACACTTGTGCTTCAAAGTAGCACCATGATCTTCATGATAGAGAGTCTCCTATTTTGTCACTTCCATATACTAGTGGGAGTTTTTCATTATAGAACTTGGCTCGTATATTCCAACGATGGGCTTCTTCAAATTGCCCTAGGTCTTCATGAGCAAGCAAGTTGGATGCACACCCACTTAGTTTTCTTTTTGAGCTTTCATAAACTTATAACTCTAGTGCATCTGTTGCATGGAAATCCCTACTCACTCAAATTGATATCTATTGATGGGCATCTCTATAGCCCGTTGATACGCCTAGTTGATGGGAGACTATCTCCCTCTTTTTGCCTTCTCCACAACCACCTTCTATTCCACCTATAGTGTTATGTCCATGGCTCACGCTCATGTATTGCGTGAAAGTCGAAAAGGTTTGAGAACATCAAAAGTATGAAACAATTGTTTGGCCTGTCATCGGGGTTGTGCATGATTTGAGTATTTTGTGTGATGATGATAGAGCATAGCCAGACTATATGATTTTGTAGGGATAAGCTTTCTTTGGCCATGTTATATTGAGAAGACATAATTGCCTTGTTAGTATGCTTGATGTATTATTGTTTTTATGTCAATATTAAACTTTTGTTTCGAAACATACGGATCTGAACATTCATGCCATAATAAAGAAGTATTACATAGATAAATACGTTAGGTAGCATTCCACATTAAAATTCTATTTTTATCATTTACCTACTCGAAGATGAGCAGGAATTAGGCTTGGGGATGCTTGATACGTCTCCAACGTATCTATAATTTTTGATTGCTCCATGCTATTATATTATCTTTTTTGGATGTTTTATATGCATTAATATGCTATTTTATATTATTTTTGTGACTAACCTTTTAACCTAGAGCCCAGTGCCTGTCGGTGTACTAAAGTAGGGGTACCTTAGTACCCTGAACTTGTGCACGGGCAGTAGTAGCCTCCCGCGGCAAGGCCTGCCAGGGGAGCGACAAGAGTCTCCACGGCCCTTTCCGGGCCGGACGAAGGCCAAGTGATCGAGCCTAGAAGACCAAGCCCCGGCAAGAGGAGCTTGCCGGGTCGAGAAGGTGAGGTCCGGCAAGAGGAGCTTGCCGGGCCAAGGCGACGAGGCCCCGGCAAGAGGAGCTTGCCGGGACGACTAAGCCGAAGCACCAAGGCCCCGGCGGGAGGAGCTCGCCGGGACGGCCAAGCCAAGGCACCCCAAGAGAAGCCCGCCGCGGCGCGCCGCGCGCCCCGGCCAGGGCTGGCGAGCGGCAAGCTCCCAGGTGCGGCAAGGCAACTACCGCGGCAAGCCACTTGCCGCGGCAAACCACCACATCCGGCCCGCGCTCCAGCTCACCTGCCCACGCGTCGCTCTGGTGCTTCCCCGGAGGCACGTGGCGGGACGCCGCGCAACCTGAGACGCGCGGTGGCATGCGACGTTGGCAGAGTCGCCCCCGTGGCGAGCGGAGGCGCTCCTAACGGTCCGCCTTGGCACTGTTCAGGCGATCCAGACGGGCATTTAATGCCTTTGTCCCCCGCCGTCAGAGTTAGGTGCGATAGCACTGTGCGGCCACTATTCACACAATCCCTTGCCATTTTTACCCTCTCCTGCGTTGCTCCCTGTGGGAAACCCCTTGGCATATAAAAGGAGGCCCATGCGCACGTAGAGAGGGGATCGGATCCAATAGGCCCTCGCCTACGTCCAGCTCCAACTTACTGTAGCTTCTTGCGCTCCAGAGCAAGAACCCGAATCAACCAGACATGCAGCAGTAGGGTTTTACGCATCCATGCGGCCCGAAGCTGGGTAAAATCGTTGTGTGTGTGTGTTGCCTCGATCTGCTCTTTGTGCATCCTCCGCCCCCGCCGAACCGACAAGGGGCTCCGTCCCCATAGGTGCTCGTGGAGGCCAGATATCCCCCGACATCTTTGGCGCGCCAGGTAGGGGGTGCGTCGAGGTTGTGTGAATCAGATCCAGCGTCCGCGCGAGCCAGACTCTCATCGTTTGCGCCAGCATGGCGCCGAAGAAGAAAGCTCCGGAGGTGACCGGCCCATCAGCGTCGAACCCACCGCCCATGGAGCAGACGGGTGGTGGGGAGGACGCCGGCGGAGGAACGGACACTGTCGAGCCAGTTCTTGCTCCCGCGGCGTCCGAGCTCGCCCCGCGCCCCGCTCAGGAGGCGCGAAACCAGCAGCGTCATGGTACCCATGGTACCATACGCTCGCTGGACCCGGGCCACGCTGGTGGATCCCAGGGCGCTCAGGACCGGCATGCGATCCAGCGTGCCGGGACGAGCGTCGCGCGGCTGCCTGGACCGGGTGCTGCTCCTTCTAACGTGGTTAGGAGTTCGAGCACATCCCGCTCCTCGCGCCGCTCGCCGCCTCTGCCCGCCACCCCAGCGGAAGCTCTCGCGCGAGCTCAGCTGCTCCTAGACTACCCTCCAACGGCGGACAAGATCGACGGCTGGAGGGCAACCATCCAGAGCCTCATCGGTTTCGCCAACGGTGACACTCCGCGGCAGCACAGCGCGTCGCAGCCGCGGCCAGTCACCCAGGCGAGAACCGATGGCGCCAAGCATGGCGGGGGTGCGACCACCGTGCACTCCCCGCCCCAGAAGCCCCGGTCGCCGACTCGCCGGGCTCACCTCGACGACGATTCTACCGCGTCGTCGAACCCGCGAACTCGCCGCGAGCAATGCCAAGTCCTTCACGAACGAAGGGAAGAAGACGCTCGAACCCGCATCGAGCGCAGAAGAGAGGCGCGGCGTCAATCAGACCAGCGCGTTGGGCCCACTGGAGACATGTACGCAACGGGGGAACCAGGCGAACTGCTGTATTCGGTAGGTTGCCCTGCGTTCACCCGCGAGCTGCGGCAAGTCCAGTGGCCCAGCACAAAGAACTTCAAGCCCGACGTGCCCGAGAAGTACGACGGCAAGTCGCATCCGTCTGAGTTCCTCAGCATCTACACCATTGCGGTGCAGGCTGCCGGGGGACGGGACGATAAGATCCTTGCCAACTACTTCCCGCTGGTACTCAAGCCCAACGTCAGATCTTGGCTCATGCACTTGCCAGACGGCTCAATCTCCTCCTGGCCAGATCTATGCCATCAGTTCGTGGGCGCCTTCACGGGAGGCCACAAACCCCATGGCCAGGCGAGCGACCTCCATCTGCTTGTTCAGAAGGAGGGGGAGCCTTTGCGCAAGTTCACCCAGAGGTTCAGCCGTGTGCACTACAACATCCCAGACGTCCACCCCGCCGCGGTGATCAGCGCGTTCCACCAGAACGTGCGTAACCGCAGGATGCGGGAGGAGATGGCGATGTGCAAAATCAAGGAGGTCAGCGAGCTTTACGCCCTAGCCAACAAGTGTGCACGCGCTGAGGAGGGGAGGCGGCTCCCCGGAGAAAGTGTTGGAGAAGGAGACTCCGACAGTGAAGGTACCGCCCCGGCAAGGAGAGGCCGGCGGCGGAACGGCAAGAAGAAGAAGAACCCAGAGGTACTGGTTGTCGAGAAGTCCGGCAGCGAGGGCTCCGCCAAGAAAGCCCAGGCGGGAGGCCCCGGCAAGGAGGTTGCCGGGTGCGCCAACTGCCGGGCGGTGGCGGCTGCCGATAAGCGGGACGGTACCGACAAGAAGTACTGCAAGATCCACTGCACCAGGGGCCACGACCTCCAGAGTTGCAAGCAAGTCGAGCGACTCGTCGACCTGCAAAAGGCCGAGTATGCACGACGCGACAAGGAGAGGGCCCAAGCAGGTGGCGGGGGATCCCGCACGAAGCGTCCCGGCCCGGGGGAGCGCCGCGGCAAGGACAAGCAGCGGCAAGCAGACAGACCTCCCCGGGGCCGCGACAAGAGCGAAGACGAAGACGACGATGAAGACATGGAAGACCCCGAGACCAGCGAGCAGGAGTTTCAGAAAGCCACTAAGGTCTTGTGTGTGGACGGCGGTGCCTCCCTGCACGCTTCCCACCAGCAGCTTAAACGGTGGGTGCGGGAGGTCAATGCTGTGGAGCCACCCGTCGAGTCACGCAGACCCCTGAGATGGTCCAGCACGCCTATCATCTTCGACATTGAGGACCACCCTGATCGCACAACCGCGGTCGTGTGCTTGCCGATGTTGGTTTCCCCAACGATCCGCAACCTCAAGGTCACTAAGATGCTAGTTGACGGCGGGGCCGGCTTGAATCTGATCTCCTCTGCTGTTCTCCGGAGACTCCAAGTTCCCGACAGCAAGCTCGAAGAAACCGGCACATTCCAAGGAATCAACCCGGGAAGGAGCAAGCCGAAGGGAAAGATCACGCTGCCGGTAACATTTGGCAGCGAGCTGAATTTCAGAACTGAGAAGGTCACCTTGGACGTCGCCGACCTTCCGTTGCCTTACAACGGGATCCTCGGCCGACCAGCACTCGCCAAGTTCATGGCGGCCTCTCACTATGCGTATAACATGCTCAAGATGCTCGGCCCGATAAGCGTCATTTCTGTCCCCGGCGACAAGAAGGATGCCCTTATCTGCGCCGACCAATTATACCGGGACGCAACAGCGGCAACGGCCCACGGTCCGCTCGCCGCTGGAGCTTCCGGGGGAAAGAAGAAGTCCGGCAAGTGCTCTGGCGCCCACTCCGGCAAGCGCGCCTCTTCGGAGTGCTGCGCTGCCGTCGAGGACGTGCCATCGAGCCCCGCCGGCAAGAAGACCAATCCCGGCGAACGCTCTGGCACCCACTCCAGCAAGCGCGTCTCTTCGGAGTGCTGCGCTGCCGTCGAGGACGTGCCATCGAGCCCCGCCGGCAAGAAGGCCAAGCCCGGCGAATGCTCTGGTGCCCACTCCGGCAAGCGCGCCTCTTCGGAGTGCTGCGCTGCCGTCAAGGACGTGCCATCGAGCCCCGCCGACGAACACGAGAAGACGACGGCTGCTCCACCCGCGACCAAGAAGGTGCCCGCCAAGGAGGACGACACTGGTGGTACCTTCACCATCAGTGCCACTCTCGGACCCAAATAGGAAGGCGCGCTCGTTGCTTTCCTGCGGGCGAATGTCGATGTGTTTGCCTGGCAACCATCTGACATCCCCGGCGTTCCCAGGGAAGTGATTGAGCACCACCTTGCCGTCTGTCCTCATGCGCGGCCAGTCAACCAAAAGGTCAGGAAACAAGCGGTGGAGCGCCAAAAGTTTATCGCGGAGGAAATCAAGAAGTTGGAAGCGGCAGGCCTCGTCAGAGGCGTGCTCCATCCGACGTGGTTGGCCAATCCTGTCGTCGTGCGCAAGGCAAACGGGAAGTGGAGGCTTTGCATCAATTTCACCGATGTCAACAGAGCTTGCCCTAAAGATCCATTTCCCTTGCCGCGCATCGACCAGATTGTTGACTCCACGGCCGGATGCGACCTGCTTTCATTCCTTGACGCCTACTCCGGATACCACCAGGTCTTCATGGCCGAAGAAGACGAAGAGAAGACTGCGTTCATCACTCCGTGCGGCACGTACTGTTTTGTGCGGATGCCTTTTGGACTGAAGAACGCGGGCTCGACATTTGCGAGGGTTGTCCACACTGCTTTTGAGCCACAGATCCACAGAAATGTGGAGGCCTACATGGATGACATTGTGGTCAAGAGCAGAAACAAGGCAACCTTGGTACAAGACTTGGAAGAGACCTTTGCAAACGTGCGCAAGATCAGCCTCAAGCTCAACCCCGAGAAGTGCGTGTTCGGAGTTCCCTCCGGCAAGCTTCTCGGGTTCTTCGTGTCTTAGCGTGGGATCGAAGCCAACCCCGACAATATCAAGGCCATCGAGCAGATTGAAGCACCAACGCGTGTCAAGGACGTGCGAAGACTTGCCGGCTGCATGGCAGCTCTCAGCAGATTTATTTCCAGGTCCGCGGAACGCGCCCTGCCGTTTTTCAAAATCTTGAAAAAGGCAGGTCCAGTAAAATGGACTCCGGAAGCGGAGGCTGCGCTGCAAGACTTGAAGAGATACCTGTCCTCCGCCCCTATACTTGTCGCGCCTAGACCACAAGAGAAGTTGCTGCTCTACCTAGCGGCAACCAATCAAGTGGCTAGTGCTGCGTTAGTTGCGGAGAGGGAAGCTGATGACGAGCCAGCAGCCACGGCAAGCGCGTCCGACGGCAAGCAGGGGGTTTCCCCGACAAGCTCTGGCCCCGGCAAAGGCGGATCCGCGCAAGCGCAAGGGGAAGTGCAGAGGAAGAGGATGGTGCAGCGCCCGGTTTACTTCGTCAGTTCCCTCTTGCAGGGGGCTAGGTAGAGGTACTCTGGTGTGCAGAAATTGCTCTTCGGCCTCCTCATGGCCTCGAGGAAGCTGCGCCATTACTTCCAAGCACACGAGATCATCGTGGTCACTCGCTTTCCGCTTAAGAGGATACTGCAGAATCCCGAAGCAACAGCCAGGATTGTCGAGTGGGCACTAGAACTGTCAAGCTTTGGCCTCAAATTCGAGAGCACATCGACCATCCAGAGCAGAGCATTGGCAGAGTTTATAGCAGAGTGGACGCCGACACCGGACGAAGAAATTCCTGAGACGAGCATCCCCGGCAAGGAAGCAACCAAAGAGTGGCTGATGTACTTTGATGGTGCCTTTTCGCTGGAAGGCGCCGGTGCCGGCGTGCTGCTCATCGCGCCCACCGGAGAGCACCTCAAGTACGTCGTCCAGATGCACTTTCCCAAGGAGCAAGCAACCAACAATACGGCAGAGTATGAAGGTTTGCTCGCCGGTCTCAGGATCGCGGCGGAACTTGGGATCAAGAAGCTCATTGTCAGGGGTGACTCGCAGCTCGTCGTCCGCCAAGTGAACAAGGATTACCAGTGCCCGTTGATGGAAGCTTATGTTGATGGAGTGAGGAAGCTGGAAGAGCGCTTTGACGGCCTGCAAATGGAATACGTTCCAAGAGCAGAGAACGACATCGCCGAAGGCCTGTCCAAATGCGCCGCACTAAAGCTACCTGTGGAACCAGGGACTTTTGTGCTCAAGCTAACTCAACCATCCGTGACACCATCGACTGGGCCAAGCAAGAAGAGGAAATCGGTCTCCAGCGACTACCTTCCGGCAGAGCTTCCTGAAGCCGCCGCTAAGGGAGTCCCCGGGATCGACGCCAAGAGTGCTGAGGAGCTGCCCGCTCCGGCAAGCCCCAGGGTTTGTCCCGACGAAGCAGGCGCTCCCGGCAAGCCACGCCCCGGCAAGCCTGCCGGGGAACGTCAAGCTCCGGCTGAGCCCCAAGTCCTCGCCGTGGAAGCTGATGTTCCCGCAGCCGCCGACATGCCTCTAGTCCTCGTCGTCGAGCCACAGGCTCCGAGGTGGGCCCAGCAGATCGTCCGTTTCCTCCAGACAGGAGAACTTCCCGAAGAACAAGAAGAAGCTGAAAGAGTAGCCCGACAGTCCAGTATGTACCAGTTCATCGACAGCACACTGTACAGAAGAGGACGCAATGGGGTGAAATTGAAGTGCATCCACCGGGAAGACGAACAGAAGCTGTTGGCGGAGATACACGGAGGCATATGTGGGCACCACATTGGCGCCAGAGCACTTGCCGGAAAGGCGTTCCGGCAGGGCTTCTTCTGGCCCACGGCCCTCCAGGATGCAACTGCACAAGTAACCAAGTGTGAAGCGTGCCAGTTCCATTCCAAGAAGATACACCAGCCAGCTCAAGCTCTCCAGACGATCCCTTTATCCTGGCCCTTCTCGGTCTGGGGGCTCGATATCCTCGGCCCCTTCCCCCGATCCGTCGGGGGCTTTGAGTACTTGTTCGTTGCCATCGACAAGTTCACAAAGTGGCCGGAAGTGGAACCAGTGAGGAAGGTGACCGCCCAGTCCGCGATCAAATTCTTCAGGTCGATTGTTTGCCGCTTCGGGATCCCCAACAGGATCATCACCGACAATGGTACGCAGTTCACAAGCCACGCCTTCATGCAGTACACCCAAGATCTCGGCACCAAGGTCTGCTTCGCTTCTGTTGCTCATCCCCGGAGCAACGGTCAAGCGGAAAGGGCCAACGCCGAGGTACTGCGCGGGCTCAAGACCAGAAGTTTTGACAAGCTGCTCAAGCACGGACGGAACTGGATCGAGGAGCTGCCGGCGGTTCTTTGGTCGGTCTGAACGACGCCAAATCGAGCCACCGGCCAGACACCATTTGCTCTAATCTATGGAGCAGAAGCAGTTACCCCCACGGAACTCGTATACGGGTCACCTCGAGTGCTCGCTTATGATGAGCTTGAGCAAGAGCGGTCGCGTGAAGATGACGCACTGCTCCCCGAGGAAGATCGTCTCTAGGCCGCTGTGTGATCCGCTCGCTACCAGCAAGCTCTGCGTCGCTATCATAGCCGCAAAGTTAAGGCCAGGAGCCTCGAGGAAGGCGACCTTGTTCTTCGGCGCGTTCAGTCGGCCAAGATACACAACAAGTTGACGCTGAAGTGGGAAGGCCCTTACCGGGTGAAACAAGTCACGAGGCCCGGCGCCGTCCGCCTCGAGACCGAAGATGGTACTCCGGTGAGCAATTCCTGGAACATTGAGCATCTTCACAAGTTTTACCCGTAAGGCGCGGTTGTCGGACCCCGTCCGGCAACCAACTCTTTGTACAAAAGTCTTGCCGCAGATGCATGTAATCCTTTGTACAAAGCCAGGCGCAGACCCTGGCCGCAATTACGCGCTGGGCCCCCCCAAGTTTTAGCATGCATGCTGAGTCGAGTCTCGTCCTTGGTTAGGGTTGATAGTGCCTAACAGTCGCTAACCCCTAACTTAGAGGTCGAGTCCGCATCTTTTTCCCGTCCTTTCCCTTTGGCTCGCGGGAACTGCCTACCCTTGCCGAGCCACTCAAGGACGAAGAAAGGGAGAAGGACGAGCCAGCACCCGCCTCCCGAAAAGCCAGAGTTGCCGGGGGCTGCAACCTCAGATAAGTCTTTACATCCCTTATCATGCATTCTCTCGTGAGCTGCGGAATGTGAAAACCTTGCTTCCTCCTAAAAAGCTGTCGTGCTCTCTTAAGCGGCAAACCCCGGAGCGCGTTCCCGGGGCCCGCTTCGGATAGTAGCCACGGCGGCAAGGGGAGGAAGCGAGGGGCTAGAACCCGCCTTCTCCCTGCCTCCACCTAGAGCGGGAGGAGGGCCAAGGGGCGCGGGGGACGGCAGGGTCCGTTGCCGGGCGGGGAAGTGTCTATCTTAACGGTGCAAAGGGTCCGCCCCTTGCCGCGGGATGTACCCGCGAGACAAATGATCCGGAAAACAACCCCTTTTCATTAAAAACATTCCACTCAGGTAAAGTTCAGAGAGAATGAAAAACATGAAAGATGGGATTACAAGATTTTAATGCAACTAAGGCCCGAGGGCTTACAAGATAAAAAGAGATAAGGTGCCCGTAATCCCTTTCTTGTCTCTCTCCTCAGGAGGTACGGCAAGGAGGCGAGAAGGGCAAAAGGGGCGCCTAGACGAGCTACGGGTGGCAGAAGACGCCAAGAGAGCGTCCGAGGCCCCGCCCCGGAGCTTCGGAGGCCAGAAGAAGACGGCGACGCCAGAAGCGGAGCTCGAGAAGGAGGCGGCGAGACGTCAACACGCTGTCGAGGGCATCTAGCCCTCGTACTCCGAGTTGACGGCCTTGGCGCCAGCCTCTTCCGCAGCCTCGCCACTCCGGCCGAGAAGACGAAGCCCCGGCAAGAGGAGCTTGCCGGGCCGGAGAGAAGACCCCGGCGGTCGTCGCCGCGAGCAGGGGTGGTGGCGGTGTCTGGGGCGAGGTTGGAAGACGAGGCAGCGGCCTTGCCGCCCGTCCTCTTACTCTTCCGCATCCCCCCTACGCCAGCCGCCCAAGGAGACGACCCCGGGGAGTTCACGGCGTCAGCGACGCGGATGATGGGGGCCGCCGGTGCCACGCGGAGCTGCGACTAGCGCCTAGTCGTGCTCGTCACCCCGGCGACCGCCCGCCCTCGTCGTCGCTGTCGCTCCCCTCCTCGTCACTCTCGCTCGAGGAGGAGCCTTCACTGTCGGAGGAGCTATCCATGCAACACCGGGCCCGGGTGCCGAGGTCCCCGAAGACCTTGACGGAGAGCAGATCGCCCTCCATTAGCTTGAAATGGAGGGTGAACCCCGCCGTCAAGCTGTGGATCCGGGCGAACGACTTCCACCCTCGGCCCAGACACATCACGCCGGGGGATCGGGATTCGACGTGGACTCGCGTACCACTGATCCCGCAGCCCCTCATGCGCAGCCTCAACGTCTCGTGTTGTTCCGCCTCCAAGACGTCCGTGAAGGGGGCCGGGAGGCGGAGGCGACGGCGAGGCGCCCGGCGCAGCCTGATGATGAACTCGCAGGGGTCGTCCCCGAGATGAACCGCCGGGGGAAACGGAGCTGCCGGCGGAGGCGAGGCCGGCGCGCCGTCCTGCCCGCCTCGAGCGCCTCGGCCCCGTCCACGGCCTCGTCCGCGACATCGCCCCCTCCCCCTTCCCCTTACGGTTGGCTCCGCCGCCGCGGGTGCAAGGGGAGGAGGGGCTCGCTGCCTGGCGGCAACCCTTGCCGCCACCGAAGAAGGACCAGGGTTTCCTTCCTCCATGACAGCTGGGGAGAGGGGACCAGGGATCTAAGAGAAGGAAGAAGGAAGGAGTGCGGACCCTCTTCATCCCCTTCCGCTCCTTATAAAGGGGCGGAGTGGGGGCTCGGCCGCCCCGCCCAACCAATCAAAGCAGAGGAAGGGCAGGCGACGGGGCCGACCCTCTACTTCGACCCGCGTCGGCCCGGCTTCCTGCCTCCACCACCGCGACCCCAAGCGCATGGAGGACGCGTGGCGGGCGCGCAAGGCCGAGGCGACTGATGAGGCGACCTCTCTCCCCCCCACTCTAAAGTGGGGGCGGACGTTTCGCTTCTCCAAATAAAAGAGATCGTGCCCGACGTGACGCATGCCTGCGGGCCTCAAGCCCCGCGCACGCCACCCACGTCACGCACGCCTCGCACGCCTCGCCCCCCCCCCCCGATGCCGCGATAAGCGCGCGCCACTTGGGGAGGGCACGACGAGCACGGAGTTAAGGAGCAGCGCAACCCAGGCCACGCGTGCCCGTGCACTGTTAGGGCCTGGCTCAACAACGCTCGGCACCGTGTATGGCCCAGACCCGGGGGCTCCTGTCGGTGTACTAAAGTAGGGGTACCTTAGTACCCCGAACTTGTGCACAGGCAGTAGTAGCCTCCCGCGGCAAGGCCTGCCAGGGGAGCGACAAGAGTCTCCACGGCCCTTTCCGGGCCGGACGAAGGCCAGGTGATCGAGCCTAGAAGACCAAGCCCCGACAAGAGGAGCTTGTCGGGTCGAGAAGGCGAGGTCCGGCAAGAGGAGCTTGCCGGGCCAAGGCGACGAGGCCCCGGCAAGAGGAGCTTGCCGGGATGACTAAGCCGAAGCACCAAGGCCCCGGCGGGAGGAGCTCGCCGGGACGGCCAAGCCAAGGCACCCCAAGAGAAGCCCGCCGCGGCGCGCCGCGCGCCCCGGCAAGGCCTGGCGAGCGGCAAGCTCCCAGGTGCGGCAAGGCAACTACCACGGCAAGCCACTTGCCGCGGCAAACCACCACATCCGGCCCGCGCTCCAGCTCACCTGCCCACGCGTCGCTCTGGTGCTTCCCCGGAGGCACGTGGCGGGACGCCGCGCAACCTGAGACGCGCGGTGGCATGCGACGTTGGCAGAGTCGCCCCCGTGGCGAGCGGAGGCGCTCCTAACGGTCCGCCTCGACACTGTTCAGGCGATCCAGACGGGCATTTAATGCCTTTGTCCCCCGCCGTTAGAGTTAGGTGCGATAGCACTGTGCGGCCACTATTCACACAATCCCTTGCCATTTTTACCCTCTCCTGCGTCGCTCCCTGTGGGAAACCCCTTGGCACATAAAAGGAGGCCCATGCGCACGTAGAGAGGGGATCGGACCCAATAGGCCCTCGCCTACGTCCAGCTCCAACTTACTGTAGCTTCTTGCGCTCCAGAGCAAGAACCCGAATCAACCAGACATGCAACAGTAGGGTTTTACGCATCCATGCGGCCCGAAGCTGGGTAAAATCGTTGTGTGTTTGTGTCGCCTCGATCTGCTCTTTGTGCATCCTCCGCCCCCGCTGAACCGACAAGGGGCTCCGTCCCCATAGGTGCTCGTGGAGGCCAGATATCCCCCGACAGTGCCAGTTCCTGTTTTTTCCTTGGTTTTGAGTTTCGCAGAAAAGGAATACCAAATGGAGTCCATACGGAATAAAACCTTTGCGATGATTTTTCTTGGACTGAAAGACAACCCGGAGACTTGGAGATGAAGTCAGAAGAGCCACTAGGTGGCCACAAGGATGGAGGCCGCGCCCAGGGGGTAGGGCGTGCCCCCACCCTTGTGGGCCCCTCGTGCACTCCCTGGCCTAATTTCTGCGCCTATATATTCCCATATATCCCCAAACCAACAGGGGCATCCACGAAAACACTTTTCCGCTGCCGCAACCTTCTGTACCCGTGAGATCCCATCTAGGGGCCTTCTCCGGCATCCTGCCGGAGGGGGATTCGATCACACATGGCTTCTACATCAACTCTATTGCGCTTCCGATGAAGCGTGAGTAGTTTACCTCAGACCCACGGGTCCATAGCTAGTAGCTAGATGGCTTATTCTCTCTCTTTGATTCTCAATACCATGTTCTCCTCGATGTTCTTGGAGATCTATTCGATGTAATACTCTTTTGCGGTGTGTTTGTCGAGATCCGATGAATTTTGGATTTATGACCAGCTTATCTATGAATATTATTTGAATCTCCTCTGAATTCTTTTATGCATGATTTGATATCTTTGTAATTCTCTTCGAACTATCGATTTGGTTTGGCCAACTAGATTGGTTTTTCTTGCAATGGAAGAAGTGCCTAGCTTTGGGTTCAATCTTGCGATGTCCTTTTCTAGTGACAGTAGGGGCAACAAGGCATGTATTGTATTGTTGCCATCGAGGATAAAAAGATGGGGTTTTCATCATATTGCTTGAGTTAATTCCTCTACATCATGTCATCCTGCTTAATGCGTTAATCCGTTCTTTATGAACTTAATACTCTAGATGCATGTTGGATAGCGGTCGATGCGTGGAGTAATAGTAGTAGATGCGGAATTGTTTAGGTCTACTTGACACGGACATGATGCCTATATTCATGATCATTGCGTTAGATTGCATCATAACTTTGTGCTTTTCTATCAATTGCTTGGCAATAACTTGTTCACCCACCGTTTTATTTGCTATCTTGAGAGAATCCTCTAGTGAAACCTATGGCCCCCGGGTCTATTTTCCATCATATAAGTTTTTGATCTTCTATTTTCCATCATATAAGTTTCTGATCTATAATTTTAGTTTCCGATTTACTCTTTTTGAAATATTTTACTTTCCGAGCTATAAACCAAAAATACCAAAATTATTTACTTTACCATTTAACTATCTCTATCAGATCTCACTTTTGCAAGTAACCGTGAAGGGATTGACAACCCCTTTATCGCGCTGGGTGCAAGTTGTTTGTTTTTGTACAGGTATTCGGTGACTTGTATGTTGTCTCCTACTGGATTGATACCTTGGTTCTCAAACTGAGGGAAATACTTATCTCTACTTTGCTACATCAGCCTTTCCTCTTCAAGGAAAAAACCAACGCAAGCTCACGAAGTAGCACCGGTCCACCCACATTTCAAATTATCAAAGTAACGAACATGAATCATATGAGCATGATGAAAACTAACTTGACAATAATTCCCATGTGTCCTCGGGAGCGCTTTGCTTTATATAAGAGTTCGTCTAGGCTTATCCTTTGCTATAAAAACAATTCGGACACCTTGCTGCACCTTTCTTACACTTGTTATTTGTTACCCATTACGAATTATCTTATCACAAAACTATATGTTGCCGATAATTTCAGTGCTTGCAAAAATACCTTGCTGAAAACCACTTGTCATTTCCTTCTGCTCCTCATTAGGTTCGACACTCTTACTTATTGAAAGGACTAAGATTGATCCCCTATACTTGTGGGTCATAATTCAGCTTTGCCATTTTGAGAGGATGTATAGGGACAAGAAAAACGAAGAAGTGTGCCGTGAGAGCGAACGAAATTGCGGTTTCGAGTGTTATCAAATTCACGTCCAAAGTGCATGAGAACATATTGACGAAAGTTAAGAAAATTTTTGTGTACAACAGACTTGGCTCGTAGAGCAAAGGTCCAAATATAATGAGAATAATCATCAAGAATTACAAGATAGTATTTATAACCTGGGCTACTAGGAATCGAAGAAGTCCATAAATCACAGTGAAGTAATTCAAACAAAAAAGTGCTAACAGTAGAAGATGTGCCAAAAGGTAGCCGAACATGTTTGCTGCATTGACAAGCATTACAAAGAGAAGGAATCATGAGAGACACTAGAACTAGGGATACAAAATTCTTGTAGTAAAGACGATATTGTAGTTTTATTGGGATGACCAAGCCGACGATGCCATAAAGCAAATGATGCAAGCATGGAACGAGGGGTGGAAGTGGGTGCGCCATGAAGTGGATAAAGATCGCCCATGCTATTGTACCAAGCGAGAACCTCCCCCGTTTTCAAATCCTTCGCAGACAAGCCAAAGGGGTCAATGGCCAAAATAACTTGATTGTCAATGGTAAACTATCGAATAGAGATAACATTAGCGATTAAAGACGGGACAACGAGAATATTGCGTAAGAAAAAAATTGGCATAAGAATAAGGTATGCACGAATGGCCGGTGCAGGAAACTGGAATAGTGGATCCATCACCGATACTAATCAAGGAGAAAGTAGAAGGAAAACAAGCTGACAGAAAATTCATATTTGAAGACATATGCGAGAATGCACCCGAATCGAAAATACAATCTGTACCTTCGTTGTTGAGGGTGAAATTTTTCATGGCGGCAATGAAGGCAGCCTGATCCCAGCTGGGCAGTGGTGGTGGTGTTGAGGGCCCGGGCACAGACATGGGGGCATACAGAAGGACCGGTGGAGCCGCAGGAGCACCAGGTGCGTAGGGGGCCATCAAGTTGGTTTAGCCTGACGAAGGTCCGGGTGCGGTGGGCAAGGGCCGTGTAGTCATTGTAGTGTAGACGTGAGCCGGCGGCCGGGGTCCGAGGAGGCCAGGGGAGCCGGTGGTGGGGCGGAGACCCGGCCTCCAGGTGCTTGTGTATGCTGGGGGTGTTGGAGAACGTTGCAGAAAATAAAAAATTTCTACGGTTTCACCAAGATCTATCTATGAGTTCATCTAGCAACGAGTGATTGGAGTGCATCTACATACCTTTGTAGATCGCAAGCGGAAGCGTTCAATAGAACGGGGATGATGGAGCCGTACTCGCCGTGATCCAAATCACCGATGACCAAGTGCCGAACGGACGGCACCTCCGCGTTCAACACACGTACGAAGCGGAAGACGTATCCTCCTTCTTGATCCAACAAGGGGTAAGGAGAGGTTGATGATGATCCAGCAGCACGACGGCGTGGTGGTGGATGCAGCAGTCACCGCAGCAGGGCTTCGCCGAGCTTCTGCGAGAGGGAGAGGTGTAGCTGGGGAGAGGGAGGCGCTAAGACTTGAGGTGTGGCTGCCCTCCCTCCCACCCTTTATATAGGCCCCCTAAGGGGGTGCGCCGGCCCTAGGAGATGGGATCTCCTAGGGGGGCGGCGGCCAGGGGTGGTGGAGTGCCCCCAAGGCAACTGGGGCGCCCCCAACCCTAGGGTTTCCATCCCTAGGCGCAGGGGGGCCCAAGGGGGGGCGCACTAGCCCACTATGGGCTGGTTCCCCTCCCCACTTCAGCCCATGGGGCCCTCCAGGATGGGTGGCCCCACCCGGTGGACCCCCGGGACCCATCCGGTGGTCCCGGTACAATACCGGTGATCCCGAATTCTCCCGATGGCCGAAACTGCACTTCCTATATGTCGTGGAATTGTCACGGCAGATGTCCTTAGTGTCAGGACTTAGTCGCGAGGCCAACGCATCTACGTGGTAGCTTGAGAGGGGTTGAGTGGGATGAGAGACGCAGGGCGGATCAACACGCAAGACAAGGATTTAGACAGCTTCGGGCCCCGGGAAACATCATCCGGTAAAAACCCTACATGCTGTTTGAGGCTAGGTCTCATTATCATCACGAGGGAGACGTCGTAAACCGGCTCTTTGTGTCTAGCCCTAGAGATTGTTTCTTGCTTGTAGCTTGTAACTTCTAACCTGTCCCTCTTTGGGGTACCCTGCCCCTCCTTATATATGTTGAAGGGGCGGTTTACATGTGGAGTCCTATTAGGATTAGGACTAGTCTAACACAAACCGGATACAGGTCCTGGCCTTAACTCCTTGTAAGGCAAATATTCCTTTCCTCTTAAACCGGCCCACCATAGTTGAACCGGCCTTCTGGGCCTTTGGCCTTGTCATCCGTCTGATCCGTCCGCCGGGTTACCAGTGAGTCATAACTACCAAGCGGGTTGCTTGTAAACCGCCAAGGTCAGGGCGGGTCTTCAGATAAACCGCCAAGTCCGGCCGGTTTACGCCGCGGGGTATATCCCTGACACTATATATAATTCTTCACCTCCGGACCATTCCGAAACTCCTCGTGATGTCCAGGATCTCATCCGGGACTCCGAACAACTTTCGGATTACTGCATACTCATATCTATACAACCCTAGCATCACCGAACCTTAAGTGTGTAGACCCTACAGGTTCGAGAGACATGCAGACATGACCGATACGACTCTCCGGTCAATAACCAACAGCGGGATCTGCATACCCATGTTGGCTCCCACATACTCCACGATGATCTCATCGGATGAACCACGATGTCGAGGATTCAAGTAATCCTGTATATAATTCCCTTTGTCAATCGGTACGTTACTTGCCCGAGATTCGATCGTCGGTATCCCAATACCTCGTTCAATCTCGTTACCGGCAAGTCACTTTACTCCTACTGTAATGCATGATCCCGTGACCAACCACTTGGTCACATTGAGCTCATTATGATGATGCATTACCGAGTGGGCCCAGAGATACCTCTCCGTTATACGGAGTGACAAATCCCAGTCTCGATCCGTGTCAACCCAACAGATGCTTTCGAGGATGCCTGTAATATACCTTTATAGTCACCCAGTTACGTTGTGACGTTTGGCACACCCAAAGCACTCCTACGGCATCCGGGAGTTATATGATCTCATGGTCTAAGGAAATGATACTTAACATTGGAAAAGCTTTAGCAAACGAACTACACGATCTTGTTCCAGGCTTAGGATTGGGTCTTGTCCATCACATCATTCTCCTAATGATGTGATCCCGTTATCAATGACATCCAATGTCCATAGTCAGGAAACCATGACTATCTGTTGATCAACGAGCTAGTCAACTAGAGGCTCACTAGGGACATATTGTGGTCTATGTATTCACACATGTATTACGATTTCCGGATAACACAATTATAGCATGAACAATAGACAACTATCATGAACAAGAAATATAATAATAATCCTTTTATTATTGCCTCTAGGGCATATTTCCAACAGTCTCCCACTTGCACTAGAGTCAATAATCTAGTTACATTGTGATGAATCGAACACCCATAGAGTTGTGGTGTTGATCATGTTTTGCTCTAGGGAGAGGTTTAGTCAACGGAACTGCGACATTCAGATCCGTGTGCACTTTAAAAATATCTATGTCTCCATATTGCACATTTTCACGAATGGAGTTGAAGCGACGCTTGATGTGCCTGGTCTTCTTGTGAAACCTGGGCTCCTTGGCAAGTGCAATAGCTCCAGTGTTGTCACAGAAGAGAGCGATTGGCCCCGACGCATTGGGTATGACTCCTAGGTCGGTGATGAACTCCTTCATCCATATTGCTTCATGTGCTGCCTCCGAGGCTGCCATGTACTCCGCTTCACATGTAGACCCTACCACGACACTTTGCTTGCAACTGCACCAGCTTACTGCCCCACCATTCAAAATAAACACGTATCCGGTTTGTGACTTGGAGTCATCCAGATCTGTGTCGAAGCTAGCGTCGACGTAAACCTTTACGATGAGCTCTTTGTCACCTCCATATACGAGAAACATGTCCTTAGTCCTTTTCAGGTACTTCAGGACATTCTTGACCGCTGTCCAGTGTTCCATGCCGGGATTACTTTGGTACCTTCCTACCAAACTTACGGCAAGGTTTACATCAGTTCTGGTACACAGCATGGCGTACATGATAGACCCTATGGTTGAGGCATAGGGGATGACACTCATCTTTTCTCTATCTTCTGCCGTGGTCGGACATTGAGCTGAACTCAATTTCACACCTTGTAACACAGGCAAGAACCCCTTCTTGGACTGATCCATTTTGAACTTCTTCAATATCTTTTCAAGGTATGTGCTTTGTGAAAGACCTATGAGGTGTCTTGATCTATCTCTATAGATCTTGATGCCTAACATATAAGCAGCTTCTCCAAGGTCCTTCATTGAAAAACACTTATTCAAGTAGGCCTTAATGCTGTCCAAAAGTTCTATATCATTTCCCATCAAAAGTATGTCATCCACATATAATATTAGAAATGCTACAGAGCTCCCACTCACTTTCTTCTAAACGCATGCTTCTCCATAAGTCTGCATAAACCCAAGCGCTTTGATCATTTCATCAAAGCGAATGTTCCAACTCCGAGATGCTTGCACCAGCCCATAAATGGAGCACTGGAGCTTGCATACCTTGTTAGCATTATGAGGATCGACAAAACCTTCCGGCTGCATATGCATCATATACAATTCTTCCTTAAGAAAGCCATTTAGGAATGCCGTTTTGACGTACATTTGCCATATCTCATAATCATAGTATGCGGCAATTGCTAACAAGATTCGGACGGACTTCAGCTTCGCTGTGGGTGAGAATGTCTTATCATAGTCAATCCCTTGAACTTGTCGATAACCTTTAGCGACAAGTCGAGCCTTATTGATGGTAACATTACCATCTGCGTCAGTCTTCTTCTTAAAGATCCATTTATTCTCTATCGCTCGCCGATCATCGGGCAAGTTTGTCAAAGTCCATACTTTGTTTTCATACATGGATCCTATCTCGGATTGCATGGCTTCAAGCCATTTGTTGGAATCTGGGCCCGCCATTGCTTCTTCATAGTTCGAAGGTTCACCGTTGTCTAACAACATGATTTTCAGGACAGGGTTGCCATACCACTCTGGTGCGGAACGTGTCCTTGTGGACCTACAAAGTTCAGTGGCAACTTGATCTGAAGTTTCATGATCATCATCATTAACCTCCTCTCTAGTCGGTGGAGGCACCACAGAAACATTTTCTTGAGCTGCGCTACTCTCCGGTTCAAGAGGTAATACTTCATCAAGTTCCACTTTCCTCCCACTTACTTCTTTCGAGAGAAACTCTTTCTCCAGAAAGGACCCGTTCTTGGCAACAAAGATCTTTCCCTCGGATCTGAGGTAGAAGGTATACCCAACAGCTTCCTTAGGGTATCCTATGAAGACGCATTTTTCCGACTTGGGTTCGAGCTTTTCAGCTTGAAGTTTGTTGACATAAGCATCGCATCCCCAAACTTTTAGAAACGACAGCTTAGGTTTCTTCCCAAACCATAATCATACGGTGTCATCTCAACGGATTTAGATGGTGCCCTATTTAAAGTGAATGTAGCTGTCTCTAAAGAGTATCCCCAAAATGATAGCGGTAAATCAATGAGTGACATCATAGATCGCACCATATCCAATAGAGTGTGATTACGACGTTCTGACACACCGTTACGCTGAGGTGTTCCAGGCGGCGTGAGTTGTGAAACGATTCCACATTTCCTTAAGTGTGTACCAAATTCGTGACTTAAATATTCACCCCCACTATCTGATCGTAAGAACTTGATTTTTCTGTCACGTTGATTCTCAACCTCACTCTGAAATTCCTTGAACTTTTCAAAGGTCTTAGACTTGTGTTTCATTAAGTAGACATACCCATATCTACTCAAGTCATCAGTGAGAGTGAGAACATAACGATAGCCACCGCGAGCCTCAACACTCATTGGACCGCACACATCAGTATGTATGATTTCCAACAAGTTGGTTGCTCGCTCCATTGTTCCGGAGAACGGAGTCTTGGTCATCTTCCCCATGAGGCATGGTTCGCACGTGTCAAATGATTCAAAATCAAGAGACTCCAAAAGTCCATCTGTATGGAGCTTCTTCATGCGTTTCACACCTATGTGACCAAGGTGGCAGTGCCACAAGTATGTGGGACTATCATTATCAACCTTACATCTTTTGGTATTCACACTATGAATATGTGTAACATTACGTTCGAGATTCATCAAGAATAAACCATTCACCAGCGCGGCATGACCATAAAACATATCTCTTATATAAATAGAACAACCATTATTCTCGGATTTAAATGAGTAGCCATCTCGCATTAAACGAGATCCAGATACAATGTTCATGCTCAAAGCTGGAACTAAATAACAATTATTGAGGTTTAAAACTAATCCCGTAGGTAAATGTAGAGGTAGCGTGCCGACGGCGATCACATCGACGTTGGAACCATTCCCGACGCGCATCGTCACCTCGTCCTTCGCCAGTCTCCGTTTATTCCGCAGCTCCTGTTTTGAGTTACAAATATGAGCAACCGCACCGGTATCAAATACCCAGGAGCTACTACGAGTACTGGTAATGTACACATCAATTACATGTATATCACATATACCTTTAGTATTGCCGACCTTCTTGTCTGCTAAGTATTTGGGGCAGTTCCGCTTCCAGTGTCCCATTCCCTTGCAATAAAAGCACTCAGTTTCAGACTTGGGTCCATTCTTTGACTTCTTCCCGGTAGCTGGCTTACCAGGCGCAGCAACTTCCTTGCCGTCCTTGTTGAAGTTCTTCTTACCCTTGCCTTTCTTGAACTTAGTGGTTTTATTGATCATCAACACTTGATGTTCCTTTTTGATTTCTACCTCTGCTGATTTCAGCATTGAATACACCTCAGGAATGGTCTTTTCCATTCCCTGTATATTGTAGTTCATCACAAAGCTCTTGTAGCTAGGTGGGAGCGACTGAAGGATTCTGTCAATGACCGCCTCGTCCGAGAGGTTAATGTCCAGTTGGGACAAGTGGTTGTGCAACCCAGACATTTTGAGTGTGTGCTCATTGACAGAACTATTTTCCTCCATTTTACAACTGTAGAACTTGTCAGTGAGTTCATATCTCTCGACCCGTGCATGAGCTTGGAAAACCATTCTCAGCTCTTCGAACATCTCATATGCTTCGTGTTGCTCAAAACGCTTTTGGAGCCCCGGTTCTAAGCTGTAAAGCATGACGCACTGAACGAGGGAGTAATCATCAGCACGCTGCTGCCAAGCGTTCATAACGTCTTGGTTCTCTGGGATGGGTGCTTCACCTAGCGGTGCTTCTAGGACATATTGTTTCCTGGCAGCTATGAGGATGATCCTCAGGTTCCGAACCCAGTCCGTATAGTTGCTGCCATCATCTTTCAGCTTGGTTTTCTCTAGGAACGCGTTGAAGTTGAGGTTGACATTGGCGTGGGCCATTTGATCTACAAGACATATTGCAAAGTTTATTTAGACTAAGTTCATGATAATTAAGTTCATCTAATCAAATTATATAATGAACTCCCACTCAGATTAGACATCCCTCTTGTCATCTAAGTGATACATGATCCGACTTGACTAGACTGTGTCCGATCATCACGTGAGACGGACTAGTCATCATCAGTGAACATCTCCATGTTGATCGTATCTTCTATACGACTCATGTTCGACCTTTCGGTCTTCCGTGTTCCGAGGCCATCTCTGTACATGCTAGGCTCGTCAAGTTAACCTAAGTGTTTTGCATGTGTAAATCTGGCTTACACCCGTTGTATGTGAACGTTAGAATCTATCACACCCGATCATCACGTGGTGCTTCGAAACAACAAACTGTCGCAACGACGCACAGTTAGGGGGAACACTTTCTTGAAATTTATTATGAGGGATCATCTTATTTACTACCACCGTTCTAAGTAAACAAGATGCAAAAAACATGATAAACATCACATGCAATCAAATTATAGTGACATGATATGGCCAATATCATATAGCTCCTTTGATCTCCATCTTGGGGCTCCATGATAATCTTGTCACCGGCATGACACCATGATCTCTATCATCGTGTCTCCATGAAGTTACTCACCAACTATTACTTCTACTACTATGGCTAACAGTTTAGCAATAAAGTAAAGTAATTTACATGGCGTTTCTCAATGACACGCAGGTCATACAAAAAATAAAGACAACTCCTATGGCTCCTGCCGGTTGTCATACTCATCGACATGCAAGTCGTGATTCCTATTGCAATAACATGATCATCTCATACATCACATATATCATTCATCACAACTTTTGGCCATATCACATCACAAAGCACTTGCTGCAAAAATAAGTTAGACGTCCTCTAATTGTTGTTGCATGTTTTACGTGGCTGCAATAGGGTTCTAGCAAGAACGTTTTCTTACCAACGTAAAAGCCACAACGTGATTTGCCAACTTCTATTTACCCTTCATAAGGACCCTTTTCATCGAATCCACTCCAACTAAAGTGGGAGAGACAGACACCCGCTAGCCACCTTATGCAACTAGTGCATGTCAGTCGGTGGAACCTGTCTCACGTAAGCGTACGTGTAAGGTCGGTCCGGGCTGCTTCATCCCACAATACCGCTGAAGCAAGATAAGACTAGTAACGGCAAGAAAGTTGGCAACATCTATGCCCACAACAAATTTGTGTTCTACTCGTTGTCGGTGTTAAAACCGGCGGATCTCGGGTAGGGGTCCCGAACTGTGTGTCAAGGCCGGATGGTAACAGGAGACAACGGACACGATGTTTTTACCCAGGTTCGGGCCCTCTCGATGGAGGTAAAACCCTACTCCTGCTTGATTAATATTGATGATATGGGTAGTACAAGAGTAGATCTACCACGAGATCAAGGAGGCTAAACCCTAGAAGCTAGCCTATGGTATGAATGTTGTATGGTGGAGTTGTCCTACGGACTAGAACCCTCCGGTTTATATAGACACCGGATAGGGTTAGGGTTACACAAAGTCGGTTACAATGGTAGGAGATCCTGAATATCCGCATCGCCTAGCTTGCCTTCCACGCCAAGGAAAGTCCCTTCCGGACACAGGACAAAGTCTTCAATCTTGTATCTTCATAGTCCTGGAGTCCGGCTGAAGGTATAGTTCGGCTATCCGAACACCCCCTAATCCAGGACTCCCTCAGTAGCCCCTGAACCAGGCTTCAATGACGACGAGTCCGGCGCGTAGATTGTCTTCGGCATTGCAAGGCGGGTTCCTCCTCCAAGTCCTTCATAGAAGATTGTAAACACCAAGAGTAGTGTCCGGCTCTACAAAATAAGTTTCCACATAGTGCCATAGAGAGAATAATATTAATACCAATCAGATCTGCTGACGTATTCCGCAGTGCGTCATTACACTACGGCCAAGTCCTTTACTCGAATAGTTTTTACTCTTCCACCTCGGCGTGTTTCGCGAGGCGGTTTCCTTGGCACGTCTTGTCAAAGCAGAGATCGTGTCCCCCTTTTACGGGATTCTCATCAATACAGATGTGGGTAACCCAACCGCGCCATTTATCACGGCGCTTGGGAGGCAAGCGAGTTTTACCAGGCTGGTGGGGACGCATAGCCGCATCCACCCATATAAGGGGATAAGGATCCACCTTTTTACCTACGCCTTCTTCCTCCTTTGCCTATCCATTTTCTGCGCACCCGAGCTCCAGCACCCAAGGCCGCACTTCCCACCTCAACCTTCTCCAGCAATGTCCGGAGCGGGAGGCAGGTGGATGGTCTCCTCCTTCACGGAGGGCCATGTCAAGAAGCTAAGGAAGGCTGGATACTTGTCCAAGGACATCGCGCACCGGCTTCCCGAGGAGGGGCAGCTTCTCCCCACCCCAAGGCCCCATGAGAGGGTAGTTTTCCTTCCCCACTTCCTTCGCGGACTGGGTTTTCCACTCCACCCATTTGTCTGGGGGCTCATGTTCTACTACGGCCTGGATTTCCACGATCTGGCCCCAAACTTCGTCCTCAACATCTCGGCGTTTATCGTCGTGTGCGAGGCTTTTCTCCGCGTCCGCCTCCATTTTGGCCTCTGGCTCAAGACCTTCAACGTCAAGCCCTAGGTGGTGCGCGGCAGCCAGGCGGAGTGCGGAGGCGCCACGGTGGGCAAGATGGCCAACGTCCGATGGCTCGATGGCTCCTTCGTGGAGACCCTAAAGGGGTGGCAATCCGGGTGGTTTTACATCACCGAGCCACGCGATCCAAAATGGGTCGCAGCCCCTGAGTTCCGATCCGGACCCCCCACGCGACTTATGTCCTGGAAAGAGACGGGCCTGTCATGGGGCAATGAGAAAGAGGTGAAAGGACTGCAAACATGCATCCAGTCCCTGGTGAACAAACCGATCAGGCTTGTCAATGTGGTCCAGGTTATGCTCGTCCGCCGGATCCTCCCGTGTCAACAACGGGACTTTACTCTGTGGGAGTTCAACCCGGCGCAGCACCAAACCCTCAACAGGCTCTTTGACACGACGTATGAAGACGTCTGGAAGGTGCTAACCTAAGGCGCCGAGGCTCCCACATCCGCCTCCGAGGACCGCGGATACAGCTCGCAGCGTCACGCTAGCGAGGTAAGCTATTTCTACCCTTCACAGGATGTTTAAGCTCTTTTTCATAGTTTGACTCTATGCGGGATCTAAACTCCCTTACCTTTAACAGGCTTGGCAGGTGATATCCGGACCGATTAACTGTCCGGCTCCCTTGCCCGAAGACCCAGCCCCTGCTCTCTTAGTGAAGCTGCTGGCTCCGGCGCCTGATGTGGTCTAAAAGCATCGGGGGAGGTAGGAGCTTGGGTTTTTGGAAGGAGAACCATGAAAGCGCGGTTGAAGCGATCGAGGGAAGCTGTTTGATCATGAAAAGCAGAAAAGAACGGTAGGATTGAGTGTTTGATTTCATGCCAGAATTTCCTAAAGAAAATGGGCCCAAAACCATCTGGGCCCGGGCTGGCGTTTATGTTCATGGCTAGAAAAGCTTGGTGTATTTCATCTTGGGAGAACGGGTTGGCTAGATCACGAAGCTGGGGTAGAGTTGCCGGGTATAGCTGGAGAAGGTTGAAGTTCCAGGTTGCATTTTTTGTAGAACCGATAAGTTGTTGGAATTATTTTTTTAGGATCACCGCTTTGTGCTCGTGCAAGAAAATTTCAGAATCGCTGTGGATGAGCAACAAAATTTTATTCGACCATGAGTGTTGGGTGGCCGAGGCATGGAAGAACCTGATGTTTTCATCGCCATCGACCGCCCCCCTAATCTTACCCCTCTGTTTCCAGAAGGTGATTTTTTGTTTGATCACAGATTGTAACAGGTTATAAATTGTGAGTCTAAGCTTCTACTCTAGCAGTGAGAGGGGGCAATTTATTCGTTCAGATCCAGAGCCGGAATTGCAAGTTTGCAGTTTGCCTCCCATAGGTAGATGGGCCTGAGGGACTTGGACCAAGATTTGAGGGCGGATTGGTTTTTTTTAGATTATGAGCGAGAGAAGCCGCAGAGTCCACAACCGGCCCATTGTTGTTTTGTTCATTGGGCTGCCAAATGTTTTGCACGATAGTTTTGCAGGCCTAGAGGGAGGTCTAGTAACGTTCGAAATGAAAAAGGCGGGAGGATGGGATGGATGTGGATACAGTAACCAAGAGCGGAACGTGATCGGAAGCGAATGTAGTGAGAGAGGTCAGGTGACTGTTGGGAAAAAGCGCGTCCCAGGCTAGGTTTATAAGAACTCTATCTAGCCGAACAAGTGTGGGAGATGACCTCTTATTTGACCACGTGAATTGGCGATCAAGAAGAGGGAGCTCGAGGAGCGCGAGTTGATCAATGGTGTCATTGAAGGCATCAGCCTCCGATCGGCGAAAATTCTTATTGGTATTTTCATTGGGGGAGCGAATTAGGTTGAAGTCTCTGATGAGGAGCCATGGGGATTGTGGTGGTGGTTCAACTAGTTTGAGCTCTTCTAGGAAATCTAGTTTTTGATCCATTTGCGAGGGGGCATAGACGTTGGTGATAAAGATGGCGTGTTGCGAGGCAAGGCATGAGAGGGTTAGAGTGGAGGTAAAACGCCTATGATCACAACTGAGAAGTGTAAAACAACGTGAGTTAGTGGCAGAGAGAATGCCACCCGCAGAACCGATTGCGTCTAGGTGGTTATTTGAGTCTAGGAAGCGTGGTAAGATCGAGCGTAGTTTGATGGTATCCGGTTTGAGTAGCTTAGTTTCTTGAAAGAGAGCGATCGATGGGCGCAACTGGTTTATTTCAGAGAACACATTAGCACATTTATCATTATCCCCATGTCCGCGAACATTCCAAGACACAATAGAGTAGGATTCATTTTTCATACTGCAAACTTTAGCAACCACCCTACATGGCAGAATGAACCCAGCAACCAAGCGTCCAGAGCCGAGATACAGTGATACAGATCGACAGAAGTAGGGTCGAGCACCCTTACAGCTAACTTAAACTTAACAGAGCAACTACAGTAGGGTGCGACGCACCGGATACATGCCCAACAAGGGCGGCCACAAGAGTGGCAGTTTAGGGATGAGGGCCAAATCATGGCGAACCCAGTCCATCGGAGCCCGAAGCAATATCTGCCGCCATCTCCGGCGAAGCACCGCAAGTAGAAGCAATGGCCGCGAGATCCTCCGGAGAGGCAAGTCCACGGGCCTGGTCGTTAATGAAACCATCCATGTCGCAGAGATGAGCATGGACAAGGGCATGAGAGGTCCTTCGAGGCAGATGAGAGGTCGAGATTTTTCGCTTTGGAGCGCATAGCCTTGGCAGTCATGGAGGAGTAGTTTGGAGGCTCAATTTCGGCAAGATGGGCACTGCGCCTGGCCTTGACACCAGAGTCAGCCGCTATCTTGGCGCGCCTACTGATGCGCCTGGCCAGGCACTCATGCATGGGCTCAGGAGGCAGATCAGGAGCCGGATCGGAGGCAACCACAGGCTGTGGCAGCACATGACTGGCAGGAGGATAGGGGGAGGGGACTGTGGCGGTGGCAGGGGAGCTGGGGAGGGTGGAGTTGGCAATGGTAGCATAGGACGGGGAGCTCTCGGTCGGATAAGCTGGCGGGCGGGGGGGAGTGCATGCGGGTGGAGACCATGGAGCATGTACGAGCGTCGCGATAGGCATGCCATCGGCCATGACAGCAAGGATAGGGGTGCCATCCAGGGGTGCCGTAGTAGCAGGAGTTGGTGGAGGGCCCACGGTGATTCCGGCGTGCATGCAAAGGGGGACATGGCGGCAGCGATGGAACGAAGCTGACGTGTGGTGGTGGGCGACAGGCGTGGGTTGGATATCTGGGAGGAAAGGGAAGAGTTGTCGTCATCTTCAGAGGAGAAAGGGGAGGCGTCTGGGCCATGGCGGAAGAGAGCACGACTCTCAATCTTGATGACAACCACATCGTTGTCAGCAAGGCGCACCATGAGGCAAGGTGGGAGGACGAAATCCCGCGCAACCATGACAAGAGCGCGAACACTGGAGTGGTCACCTTGAAAGTAGTGTTGATCTACGGACACAAAGTCGCCCAGATGGGAGAAGAAGTAGTTCGCCCCCTCAGGGTGCCAGAGCTCGTCGGGATAGTCAAAGGCCTCGATCTTAGCCATGTGAATGAAGACAGCCATAGATCTGTTATCGGCGTGCTCGGGACGCTCAAAGAAGAGGGTATTGTCCTCGTGATGGATAGGGCCATGGCCAGTGACAACGAAGCGCTCGTCTGCGTTCGCAAAGGAGAGGCGCGCAGCGCCACGTCCAGAGGATGTGAGGCCGAACGTGGGGTTGTTGCGGTGGAGAGCGATAGCCTAGTGAATGAAGCGGTAGGGGTTGTGCATGGGAGTGGCAAGGTGGACATAGGAGAGGTCATCGACCTGGCGGACGAGGCAGCTTGGTGGGACTAGCAGTGGGATATGGGGCGCCGGAGGAGAGCAGCTGGCAGCAGACGGAGCTGCGGTGACGGTGTAAGGGGGGATGGCGGCGCAAAGGACGGCGCCGGAGGAGAGGCGGAGGAGACGTGGGGTCCGAAGACGAGGGGCAGGCGGAAAGGAGGGAGGTCGTTGGTGAGGACGCAATGGGAGCCGAACCAGATTGGCGTACCATCAGAACGCCTGGATCCGTGACGAGCCGGATGCGGTGTGGGTGCCCGTCGTGTGCGCCATGGAGCTACAGGACGGACGCACAAAAGCAAGGTTAATACGCGGGTTGGGAGGCAAACTAGGGAAGAAGGGAAGGTAGCGGACAGCTTTGCACCTGAAGCTCCGGTGGCCCGAGCACCAGCAGCGAGAGCAGCTGTCGGAGTAATCGACCACGGGTACCCCGAGGACGGCAAGACGATATTTCAAGACATCGGGGCTAGCAAAGCCCCTCAGTCCGATTGCGCCAGCCAGCCGGCTGCCGACTGCAGCCCGACCCGACACCGACAAGACCCCGACGAGACGGCCATACCGCGGACAAGACAACCATACCACGACGCCATCATGTACAGTGTACCGTGTCCCCTGGGTATTGATTTATAAAGTACCCTTGGGGACAAGCATGACATGCACCATGCCACTAGCTATGCCTACATAGCTTGGCTTGTAAGCTACCCAAGGTAGCTTACAACCAACGCCACCACCATTTAGCTTAGGTAGCAAGCTAGCTCCCACTATATAAAGGGGCACACATCCATCCATCCAGGGGATGGACTCACGGCCACAAAGCTCACACACACGCAAGCTAGCTAGCAACCATACATCCATCCACTCTCTCACGCCACATTCATTTGGCCACAAGGCCACTCATGGCCACAAGCCACGGCTTTACATGGCCACAAGAGCCGGCCATAAGCATGCATATACCAGATCAGATGCCTATGGCACTGATCTCAGATACAGCTCCGGGAGCACTTTGTACTGCCCGATGTACACCCCAAATAGATACACTCAGACATGCAGCAGTAGGAGTATTATCTCTCCGGAGAGCTCTGAAGCTGGGTAAACCACCGCGTGCTACTCGCATACCCGCTCCCGGTCCTATCAGCAGAAGTCTTACCCACACACTAAGCCCTTGTGGCATCTGTCGACTCGCAAAGCCCCCCGTGAGAAATACCACGACAGCTGGCGCCCACCGTGGGGTGGTACTACTGCTACGCTACCACGCTGCTGCTGGTTTCGCTGTCCGGGCGGGACCCTTTTTTTCTTCATCGCCTCCACCGTGGCGTCGTGCCGTCTCTCCGATAGCGCTCGGGGGCTCGACATCGACCCGCCCCCGTAGCGGCCGCGAGGGATGGCGCGTCCTCGCCGTCGGCCTCTTCGTCTTCACCACCGCGGCATCGCGCCGCTTCTTCGATAGCGGTCGGGGGCTCGACATCGACATGCCCCCAGAATGGCCGTGAGGGGCGGCGTGACCTCGCCATCGGCCTTGCCTACTTCACCACCACCGCAACACCGGCCGCCCGTCCGCGCGCGCCGCGCGCGGGGCCTTGTTTCGGTTGGCGGTGTCCATCCACGCGCCGCTCGCATATGCTCCCCTCCGCCTTGTGCCTTGCTCCGGCTGAAACACGCGTTCGTTCCACATACTATCTACAAGCTAGCTGATGCAAAGTCAAGCCACAGTCATAAGCATATCCCAGATAATCCCATACCATGGTTACGCACTAGCCAAGATGCATCGAGAGATTCCCCGTGCGCTTACTCAGGCCTAGCAAGCTAGCTAGCAGAGTCAACGGAGTCAGCTTCGTCCATGCTGGCTTAGCTAGCCAGCTTAGCCCGTGAGCATACAGGCGGCCAACCAAACTGGCGGCGGTGGCGCGATTGCAGCCACGAGAGCGCCGGCCAGCCACCCCTGCCTCGCTCCGCCCCGACCAAATTCGGCTCCGGCCTCGCGTCAGCACCGCCCGCTCGTGTCCTGCGCGCCAGCTCCGCTCCAGCCTACCGCTGCTCCGGGCCGGCTCTCACCCCGTGCGCCTGGCCGCTTCGGCCGGCGACCGCGCCGCCTCCCGTGGCCACCTCACCCACCTCGTCGCCTCGTCGCCTGGTCGCCTCCCGCTGGCCCAAGCCGGCCCCTGCCTCATCCTGACGCACCCCCGCCCGCGCCGGCTCGCCGACGGCTCGTCCGGCATAGTGCTCGGCCGCCTCCGCCCACGCTGCGCCCCCGCGACGCGCCCGGCCGACCCGGCCTCGCGCCGCAGCCACTCCAGTGCCCCTCCTCGCCCGGCTTGCGGCACGGGCTGCCCCGCGCGTCGCCTCACCCGCGCCTGGCCTCGTCTTTGCCCACCCCTGCACGTCGCCTCACCGGTGCTGTCCCGCGTCGCTGCCGCTCCTCTGTCGGGTCCAGCTCCGCGCGACCGCGTTGTCCCGCCTCAGCCGGCTTCACCTCCCGCGCGGTCGCTCGCTGACGCGGCCTCGACCTCGTCTTCGAACGACCGCATCGCTCCTCCTCCGCACTCGGATGCGCTGCTCCGAGCCGTGCCCATGGCCGGCTCCCCGCCTGGGCCGGCTGCTGGCTCCGCCAGGTCGCCGGCGCCCCCGCCTCCGACTCCTCCCCCGTGCCGGCTTCGCTCCGCCTCGCCTGGCAGCCTCGCGGGCGCGCCCTACGCCGGCTCCGCCCGCACCTCAACCGGCTCCTCCTCTGGCCGGCTTCGCTCGCCCGCCGACTCCGCGCATCGCGACGGCTCTGCGCTCGGCCTCCCCCGCTCCAGGCTGCGCCCCTCCCTCTGCGGCGGACCATCCCGCGCTACCCCGCTCGCCTGACCGGATCCGCTCGTGCCGACTGGCCGGCTCCGCCTGCGTCGGGTCGGCTCTGCATCGCCGCAGCGCCGACTGCTGCCCCAGCCGCGCCTACAGCCACGCGCACACGGGACTCGCGTCGCCCAGCCGGCTCCGCGCGCGCCCGGCCGTCCGGCTCCCGCGCTGGCTGGCTCTCCCGCAACCCGGCCTGCCGGCTTCTGCCGCGGCCCGGGCGCCGATTGCTGCCGTCCCGCTCCTGCCGACTGCTCAGGCAGTGAAAGAAAAGATAAAAGAGGGACAGGCCGGTTGGGAGAAAAAGAAAAGGGCCGGCTGCCCGAGAACCGTCTTAAAAAGCCAAGAGCCGGCTGAAGGGGGGGTCCGGCTGCTGTCCAGTCGGCTGCTCTGGTCGATCGACCGTGTCGCTGCTCGGCCGGCTGGTTCATCTGCCCGCTTTGCTGCCTGGCCGACTGATGAGCCGGTCCGGCTGCGCACAGCCGGCTGACGAGAAAAATAGAAGAAGACGAAGTAGTCGCCGGGAGATCCGGCCCGACTGCTCAGCAGTCGGCCCGAATCTCGGGGGCAACACCCAGCGGGTGCGCTGACGCGCCCCCGCGAAGAAGAAGACAAAGTAGCTGCCGGAAGATCCAACCCGGCTGCTCAGCAGTCGGCCCGAATCTCGGGGGCTACACCCAGCGGGTGCGCTAGCGCGCCCCCGCAAAGATTGCAGACAACAGAAGAGTTCTGTTCGGCTTCCCCATCCGGCAGAAAATAAGAAAAAGGACGTTGCAAGATGCCTCGCCGCCTGGCCGGTCGAGCCTGACCAGCCAGGACCCCCCTTTGAGCACCCGGGGGCTCGAAGGCTACACCCAGCAGGTGCGCCGACGCGCTCCGCGAGCTCCGAGTACCGACTGTTTTCGACGATCGCGACTACACAAAAATCAATGTGACCTCCTCGCCCGCATATTTTTGCATCATGCAAGCACGGATAACCCCGAGCGATGCTCGGGTGCAATCTCCGCATTTTTTATTCCAGTTGCATCACTGTTCGCCCCAGTGCCGGCCAGAGTTGGCCCGGGGGCTGGCCGCTTGACCTGAGACGTTAGTTCCCGCAGATGGCTTAGTAGCGTGCGCAGTACCAAAGGCTCACTCTTTGTCACAGACCGCAGAGCGGCTGACCGGCTAGCAAGGGTGAATGCTGGAGGCCACCCACGAGAAAAACGTCCGGGAAGAAAAACGGTTCGGGCAACCCGGCCATTTTCCTTTATAAGTATCTACTCGGTTGAATCTGCTCCTAGACTCTGAGTACTATACACTCCGCTCCGCGGCCCACTCTTAGCCACAGACCGCAGAGCGGCTGTCCGGCAAGCAAGAGCACAAGCCAAAAAGCGGAGGGAACACGAAAAAGATTAATGGGGCTCGGACGAAACCGAGTCGGCACCCTCCGCATAAAAACTTGCAATGCTAAAAACAAACATTTGATATATCCGCATGGACTAACTTTGTCTTTTTTCATGATCATTTCCATGAACACTCGCCAAAAAACCTCCGCCCAACTTTGCCAAGTTGCCCGGAGGCTTGGGGGCTACTGTCGGAGTAATCGACCACGGGTACCCCGAGGACGGCAAGACGATATTTCAATACATCGGGGCTAGCAAAGCCCCTCAGTCCGATTGCGCCAGCCAGCCGGCTGCCGACTGCGCCAACCAGCCGGCTGCCGACTGCAGCCCGACCCGACACCGACAAGACCCCGACGAGACGGCCATACCGCAGACAAGACAACCATACCGCGACGCCATCATCTACAGTGTACCGTGTCCCCTGGGTACTAATTTATAAAGTACCCTAGGGGACAAGCATGACATGCACCATGCCACTAGCTATGCCTACATAGCTTGGCTTGTAAGCTACCCAAGGTAGCTTACAACCAACGCCACCACCATTTAGCTTAGATAGCAAGCTAGCTCCCACTATATAAAGGGGCACACATCCATCCATCCAGGGGATGGACTCGCATACCCGCTCTCGGTCCTATCAGCAGTAGTCTTATCCACATACCAAGCCCTTGTGGCATCTGTCGACTCGCAAAGCCCCCCGTGAGAAATACCACGACAGTTGGCGCCCACCGTGGGGTGGTACTACTGCTACGCTACCACGCTGCTGCTGGTTTCGCTGTCTGGACAGGACCCCTTTTTTCTTCATCGCCTCCGCCGCGGCGTCGTGCCGTCTCTCCGATAACGCTCGGGGGCTCGACATCGACCCGCCCCCGGAGCGGCCACGAGGGGTGGCGCTTCCTCGCCGTCGACCTCTTCGTCTTCACCACCGCGGTGTCGCGCCGCCTCTCCGATAGCGGTCGAGGGCTCGACATCGACATGCCCTCGGAATGGCCGTGAGGGGCGGCGTGACCTCGCCATCGTCCTTGCCTCCTTCACCACCACCGCAACGCCGACCGCTCGTCCGCGCGCGCCACGCGCGCCACGCGCGGGGCCTTTTCGGTTGGCGGGGTCCATCCACGCGCCGCTCGCATATGCTCCCCTCCGCGTTGTGCCTTGCTCCGGCTGAAACACGCTTTCGCTCCACATACTATCTACAAGCTAGCTAGATGCAAAGTCAAGCCACAGTCATAAGCATATCCCAGATAATCCCATACCATGGTTACGCACTAGCCAAGATGCATCGAGAGATTCCCCGTGCGCTTACTCATGCCTAGCAAGCTAGCTAGCAGAGTCAACGGAGTCAGCTTTGTCCATGCTGGCTTAGCTAGCCAGCTTAGCCCGTGTGCATACAGGCGGCCAGCCAAACTGGCGGCGGTGGCGCGATTGCAGCCATGCGCGCGCCGGCCAGCCACCCCTGCCTAGCTCCGCCCCGGCCGGATTCGGCTCCGGCCTCGCGTCAGCACCGCCCGCTCATGTCCTGCGCGCCAGCTCCGCTCCAGCCTACTGCTGCTCCGGGCCGGCTCTCACCCCATGCGCCTGGCCGCTTCGGCCGGCGACCGCGCCGCCTCCCGTGGCCACCTCACCCACCTCGTCGCCTCGCCGCCTGGTCGCCTCCCGCTGGCCCAGGCCGGCCCTGCCTCATCCTGACGCACCCCTGCCCACGCCGGCTCGCCGACGGCCCGTCCGGCGTAGTGCTCGGTCGCCTCCGCCCATGCTGCGCCCCCGCGTCGCACCCGGCCGACCCGGCCTCGCGCAGTGGCCACTCCGGCGCCCCTCCTCGCCCGGCTTGCGGCACAGGCCGCCCCGCGCGTCGCCTCACCCGCGCCTGGCCTCGTCTTTGCCCTCCCCTGCACGTCGCCTCGCCTGTGCTGTCCCGCGTCGCTGCCGCTCCTCTGCCGGGTCCGGCTCCACGCGACCGCGTTGCCCCGCCTCAGCCGGCTCCGCCTCCCGCGTGGCCGCTCGCTGACGCGGCCTCGACCCCGTCTTCGGACGACCGCGTCGCTCCTCCTCCGCACTCGGATGCGCAGCTCCGAGCCGTGCCCATGGTCGTCTCCCCGCCTGGGCTGGCTGCTGGCTCCGCCGGGTCGCCGGTGCCCCCGCCTCCGACTCCTCCCCCGTGCCGGCTTCGCTCCGCCTCGCCTAGCCGCCTCGCCGGCGCGCCCTGCGCCGGCTCCGCCCGCACCTCGATCGGCTCCTCCTCTGGCCGGCTTCGCTCGCCCGCCGACTCCGCGCATTGCGACGGCTCTGCGCTCGGCCTCCCCCGCTCCAGTCTGCGCCCCTCCCTCTGCGGCGGGTCGTCCCGTGCTACCCCGCTCACCTGACCGGCTCCGCCCGCGCCGACTGGCGGCTCCGCCTGCGTCGGGCCGGCTCTGCATCGCCGCAGCGCCGACTGCTGCCCAAGCCGCGCCTACAGCCACGCGCCCACGGGACTCGCGTCGCCTCGCCGGCTTCGCGCGCGCCTGGCCGGCCGGCTCCCGCGCTGGCTGGCTCTCCCGCAACCCGGCCTGCTGGCTTCTGCCGCGGCCCGGGCGCCGACTGCTGCCGTCCCGCTCCTGGCGACTGCTCAGGCAGTGAAAGAAAAGAAAAAAGAGGGAGAGGCCGGTTGGGAGAAAAAGAAAAGGGCCGGATTCCCGAGAACCGGCTTAAAAAGCCAAGAGCCGGCTGAAGGGGGGGTCCGGCTGCTGTCCAGCCGGCTGCTCTGGTCGATCGACCGCGTCGCCACTCGGCCGGCTGGTTCATCTGCCCGCTTTGCTGCCTGGCCGACTGATGAGCCGGTCCGGCTGCGCACAGCCGGCTGACAAGAAAAATAGAAGACAAAGTAGTCGCCGGAAGATCCGGCCCGACTGCACAGCAGTCGGCCCGAATCTCGGGGGCTACATCCAGCGGGTGCACTGACGCGCCCCCGCGAAGAAGAAGACAAAGTAGCTGCCGGAAGATCTGACCCGGCAGCTTAGAAGTCGGCCCGAATCTCGGGGGCTACATCCAGCGGGTGCGCTAGCGCGCCCCCGCGAAGATTGCAGACAAGAGAAGAGTTCTGTCCGGCTTCCCCAGCCGGCAGAAAATAAGAAAAAGGACGTTGCAAGATGCCTCGCCGCCTGGCCGGTCGAGCCTGACCAGCCAGGACCCCCCTTCGAGCACCCGGGGGCTCGAAGGCTACACCCAGCGGGTGCGCCGACGCGCTCCGCGAGCGCCGAGTACCGACTGTTTTCGACGACCGCGACTACACAAAAATCAATGTGAGCTCCTCGCCCGCATATTTTTGCATCACGCAAGCACGGATAACCCCAAGCGATGCTCGGGTGCTATCTCCGCATTTTTTATTACAGTTGCATCATTGTTCGCCCCAGCGCCAGCCAGAGTTGGCCCGGGGGCTGGCCGCTTGGCCTGAGACGTTAGTTCCCGCAGACGGCTTAGTAGCGTGCGCAGTACCAAAGGCTCACTCTTAGTCACAGACCGCAGAGCGGCTATCCGGCTAGCAAGGGTGAATGCTGGAGGCCACCCACGCGAAAAACATCCGGGAAGAAAAACGGTTCGGGCGACCGGGCCGTTTTCCTTTACAAGTATCTACTCGGTTGAATCTGCTCCTAGACTCTGAGTACTGTACACTCCGCTTCGCGGCCCACTCTTACACACAGACCGCAGAGCGGCTGTCCGGCAAGCAAGAGCACAAGCCAAAAAGCGGAGGGAACACGAAAAAGATTAAGGGGGCTCGGACGAAACCGAGTCGGCACCCTCCGCATAAAACTTGCAATGCTAAAAGCAAACATTTGATATATCCACATTGACTAACTTTGTCTTTTTTCATGATCATTTCCATGAACATTCGCCAAAAAACCTCCGCCCAACTTCGCCAAGTTGCCTGGAGGCTTGGGGGCTACTGTCGGAGTAATCGACCACGGGTACCCCGAGGATGGAAAGACGATATTTCAAGACATCGGGGCTAGCAAAGCCCCTCAGTCCGATTGCGCCAGCCAGCCGTCTGCCGACTGCGCAAACCAGCCGATTGCCGAATGCAGGCCGACCCGACACCGACAAGACCCCGACGAGACGGCCATACCGCGGATAAGACAACCATACCGCGACGCCATCATCTACAGTGTACCGTGTCCCCTGGATACTGATTTATAAAGTACCCTAGGAGACAAGCATGACATGCACCATGCCACTAGCTATGCCTACATAGCTTGGCTTGTAAGCTACCCAAGGTAGCTTACAACCAACGCCACCACCATTTAGCTTAGGTAGTAAGCTAGCTCCCACTATATAAAGGGGCACACATCCATCCATCCAGGGGATGGACTCACGGCCACAAGGATCACACAGATGCAAGCTAGCAAGCAAGATAGCTAGCAACCATCCATCCATCCACTCTCTCACGCCACATTCATTTGGCCACAAGGCCACTCATGGCCACAAGCCACGACTTTACATGGCTACTAGAGCCGGCCATACGCATGCATATACCAGATCAGATGCCTATGGCACTGATCTCAGATACAGCTCGAGTAGCACTTTGTACTGCCCGATGTACACCCCAGATAGATACACTCAGACATGCAGCAGTAGGAGTATTATCTCTCCGGAGAGCTCCGAAGCTGGGTAAACCACCGCGTGCTACTCGCATACCCGCTCCCGGTCCTATCAGCAGCAGTCTTACCCACACACTAAGCCCTTGTGGCATCTGTCGACTCGCAAAGCCCCCCGTGAGAAATACCACGACAGTTGGCGCCCACCATGGGGCGGTACTACTGCTACGCTACCATGCTGCTGCTGGTTTCGCTGTACGGGCGGGACCTCTTTTTTTCTTCATCGCCTCCGCCGCGGCGTCGTGCCGTCTCTCCGATAGCGCTCGGGGGCTCGACATCGACCCGCCCCCAGAGCGGCCGCGAGGGGTGGCGCGTCACTACTAGAAAAAGGGCTATAGATGGGATTGACACTAATGGCGCACCAGACAAGCGGTGCGCCATTAGTATATACTAATGGCGCACCACATACAGATACGCCATTAGAGTTGAAACTACTAATGGCGCACCTGGCCCAGGGTGCGCCATTAGTATCAAACAATTTTTTTTAACTAGTGCACCTGTCCAAACATACTAATTGCGCATCCAGACAAAGTGCGCCATTACTAGTTGTAACTAGTAATGGCGCACCTGTCGGAAAGTGCGCCACTAATGTTGTTTTTTATTATATTTTTTTCCTTTCTTTGCAAAACTACTAATGGCGCACTGTTCCACTGTGCGCCATTACTAGTTTAAACTAGTAATGGCGCACTGTGGAACAGTGCGCCATTAGTATTTTTTTTTTGCAAAACTACTAATGGCGCACCAACAGAAGGTGCGCCATTAGTAACCTGGATTACTAATGGCGCATTTGTTGTTTGTGCGCCCTTAGTAAGTGGGCAGCAACAAGATATTTTGGACAACCTCTCCTACCCACACTCACTTTCTCCCCACTTCATTCTCTCCACCTCCTCCTTGTCTCGGGTGCCTCCTCTTTTTCACCTCATTTCCACCATAGATTCATTCGAATTAAGTGGTTAAATTACCTTGTTTTGATAGGTAAGTAAGGGGGGAAGCTATATTTATGTTGTTCTCCCTACAACAATGTGCACATGCACTTTTTATGGCCTAGCTAGATCTATGTATGTTCGTGGTGTTGCATATGTTTGTGGTGTTGCATATGTGTTTGTGTTTGGAGGTGTACCGGTATTTGAAATGCGATAGTTGCCAATATTTTGCCGGAATGTTGATTCATTTCCGTTTCGGCGATAATTTTGGCATTAAGCATTCTTTTTGATCCTATTTTTAGGGAAAGTCATGCCAAATTTTTTCTTGGTTCTAAAATATCGTTTTGCTCTACCCCACAGGCGACCATGGTCCGCACGATGACCGAAGGCATCGTGAATAGGTTTTTGAGGTCCGCGAAGGCCGAGATGCTTCAAAAGAACGAGACGGAGATAAGATGTCCGTGTCGAAGATGCAAGCTGAAGAGCCTTATTGCGGGCCCGGATTCCGGGCAGGTGCGGGACCACCTGCTCTTGCGTGGTTTCATGGATGGCTATCGGTGGCAAGGTGATGAAGATGACTACGAAGTCGTCCATGGGGGCCGGCCAAGAAATGAGGAAGGGCAGCAAGACAACCACCGCGGCTCGGGCGGGCGAGAAGACGAAGAATCCCCAGGAGATGATCACGACAGTGATGCTGTACACAGTCATCATGTAGAAGATGCAGGACATGATGATGAGGAAGATGCCGGAGCAGACGACGGGCATGATCATGAAGATGATGATGCCTGCGGAGCGGACGACGTTGGACCATCGATGGGCTGGGTGCAGGACCCTTATATTCAAGAGCTGCTTCTCAAGCAGACGGATAACGCAAGAGCTGCCGCCCGAGAGAAAGCCAAGATGGATCAACTTGAGTTAGACGCGGTTACTCCATTGTATGAAGGATGCAGGCCCGAGGATACCCGCCTGAAAGTAATGCTCATGGCTCTGGAGATGAAGGTAAAACACAAAATGACCGACGCATGCTTCGACGAGAACATGTCATTCTGGCACAAACGTCTTCCAAAGGGGAACAAGTGCCCGACCAGTTTGGAGGAGGCGAAGAAAATCGTGTGTCCTCTGGATTTACCGCACGTGAAATACCATGTGTGCATGAACAATTGCATCATTTATCGGGACGAGCACGCGGAGTCTACCATATGTCCGGTGTGCGGCATCACTCGATACAAGAAGAGGAAGAAAGCTCCTCAAAAAGTGGTATGGTACTTTCCGATCACTCCTCGTCTGCAGCGATATTTCGCGGATCCTAAGGTAGCAAAGCTCCTGCGTTGGCACGCGGATAGGGAGGAGAAGAAGCGAGAAGATGACGCAAATGATCCGGAGATAGATAAAAAAGACAAGATGCTGAGTCACCCTAAGGATGCGAGCCAGTGGCAAGCGTTGAACTTCGAATACCCAGAATTTGGGAAGCAACCAAGGAACATCGTGCTAGGCGCGAGCACCGATGGAGTCAATCCGTTTGGCAGCCAGAAAAGCACACATAGCACCTGGCCTGTGTTTGTGTGGATGTACAACCTTCCCCCCTGGTTGTGCATGAAGAGGAAGTACATTCACATGAGTATGCTAATTGAAGGGCCGAAACAACCAGGGAACGACATTAATCTGTATCTGGGGCTGCTGAAGGAGGAGCTAGACACGCTGTGGAAAACGCCAGCCAATACGTGGGACGCCGCAGAGAAAGAATATTTCCCTATGAGAGCCACACTGCTCACGACGGTGCACGACTATCTCGGTTACGGATACCTCGCGGGGCAGGTAGTCCACGGATTTTCTGGATGGGTAAGGTGCATGGATGACACAACGTATCGCCAGCTAGATAGAGATCCCAGGTCTTTGAAAACCGTGTTCATGGGACATCGAAGGTGGCTTCGCGATGATGACCCGTGGAGGAAACGCAAGGATCTGTTTGATGGTGAAATCGAACCCCGAAAACGCCTGTGTACGAGGAGCGGCGAGGAAATAGACAAGCTGTTGAAAAATTGGAAAGACTGCCCACTGCCGAGAAAGAAGCAAAAGGCGCCAGAGCCGGGAAAGAAGTGAAAGGCGCCAGAGCCGCTGCTGAAGGTATGGAAAACGAGGTCTGTTTTCTGGGACTTGCCGTACTGGAAGATCCACCGTGTGCCTCACAGCCTTGATGTCATGCATATCACGAAGAACGTGTGCGAGAGTCTGCTTGGTACCCTGCTCAACATGCCAGAGAGGACCAAAGATGGGCCGAAAGCAAGGGTAGACTTGAAATCAATGGGCATCAGGCAGGAGCTTCACGCTATATATGATGATGATGATGATGATGAGGCGAAGCAGGACACAAAAAGTCGTCGCAAAGGCAAAAAGGCCAAGAAGACCGGAAATGACTACCCTCCCGCGTGCTTCACTCTAAGTCAGGAGGAGATCCAACAGTTTTTCACCTGCCTCCTAGGAGTAAAACTTCCTTACGGTTACGCGGGGAAGATAAGAAGATACCTAGACCAAGCGAAGCAGAAGTTCAGCGGGATGAAGTCTCACGACTGTCACGTGCTGATGACGCAGATACTTCCAGTTGCAATCCGTGGGATCATGGACGCGCACGTCCGTGAAATACTATTTGGCCTATGCAACTTTTTCGACGTCATCTCTCGGAAGTCGATTGGCGTGAGGCAACTCAGAAGGCTACAGGAAGAGATCGTGGTGATATTATGCGAGCTTGAGATGTACTTCCCGCCCACATTCTTCGACGTTATGGTGCATCTGCTGGTCCATATAGTGGAGGATATCATCCAACTCGGGCCGACGATCCTGCACAGCATGATGCCGTTTGAAAGGATGAATGGTGTCATCAAAGGATACGTTCGCAACATGTCACGTCCAGAGGGAAGCATAGCCAGGGGCTTTCTGACCGAAGAGTGCATCTCCTACTGCACGAATTATCTAGGAATCGAGAACCCCGTTGGTCTGCCCGTCAACGGGCACCTCGGCAGGCTCGCTGGATGGGGTCACCGTGAGGGTCGCCGCGAAATGCATGTCGACTTCGAGGGTCGACTCACCGACTTTGAAAGAGCAAACCTAGTCGCGCTACAACACATAGACGTGGTCGATCCTTGGGTGGTAGAGAACAAAACCTTTATTAAGAAGACGTACAATGACCGAGGCTAACAGCGGACGGACGGAGATATACTCAAAGAGCACAACTCATGATTCACGCGTTGGTTCAAGCAGAAGCTTCTGTCGTACCCTTTACATGAGGATTCTTCCGCGGAAGAATAACTCATATTCGCCTTGTCACAGGGCGCCGAGCACAACCTGATGACCTATGAGGCGTACGATATCAACCGCTACACATTCTACACCAAGGCCAAGGACATCAAGAGCAATGGTTATCAGAACTCCGGGGTAACGATGGAATCCTACACCGGTAACGACAAGGACAGATACTACGGAAGGATCAGGAGATCTGGGAGCTGAGCTACGCTGGAGAGAAGGTCCCGATGTTCCGTGTCAGATGGGCCAAGAGCGTCCTAAAAGAAGACCGGTATTTCACCACCATGGTTATACCCGAAGCCAAATCCAAGACCGCGGGCGCAAACGTCATCGCGAAAAATGAGCCATGGGTACTGGCTTCCCAAGTGGACCAATGCTTCTTCATTACCGACCCATCAAAGACCAGTCGTGTTGTCGTGAGGAGAGGCAAAAGGAAGATCATCGGAATGGATGGAGTAGCCAATGAGCAAGACTTCGACAAGTGCGGCGACCCGAGGATCGAACATGACGACGATGATGAAGTAGCAGCATACACCACAAGAAGAAGCAGGACCACCCTACCTGAAGGACGTCCGTTCCACAGAAGAACTCCATGTGGGAAAAAGAAGGGCAAGAAGATTGTGAACAGATAGCTAGCTAAGATCGATTGTATTTAAATCGTAGCCTTCATTTCTCGATTGTATTTCATGGGCACTTTTTGAACTATCATGAATATTTTTAAATTTCATGGACACTCGATCTTGATCCCCCTCCATCTCGATCGCTATCCCACCTCGCCAGATCCGGTCCCCCTTGCCGCCGAGCACCCCCCGGTCCACCGGCCGCCGCCGCCGACCCCCCGCACCCTCGATTCCCCTACTCAACCGCCGCCGCCGACCCCCCGCACCTCTCCCCTACTTAACCGCCGCTGCCGACCCCTCGCACCCCCCGCACCCTCCCCCGCTCCACCGGCATTACTGTTTGATGATATTTTAAAAAAAATTATTACTGTCTTATAAAAAAAATTATTGTTATGATTTAAACAAGTTTGAACATATTTAAACACAAATAAGTATCAAACAGCATTTTAAATGCATAAAAAAATTGTGGAGCCTGGGAATCGAACCCAGGACCTCATGGTGTGAGAACTGGCTGCTGACGAGTCGAGCTAGTAGAGGGGACTTGATGTGGATCAGGTCAGGTGGGAGATAACCTGCTGGCTCGAGCAGATATCAAAAAAAAAATACTAATGGCGCACCAGGGTGAGGTGCGCCATTAGTATGGATGTACTTGTGGCGCACCGAGGGGTGGTGCGCCATTAGTATTGTGCCGCCCCCATCCATATTCCCTCCCCGGCCCAAACCTATCCCCTCTCTCTCCCTCGCCCTCGCCCTCGATCCCCTTCCCCTCTCCTCTCCCGACGCCGCTGCCCCGCCGCCTCGACGCCGCCCCGACGCCGCGACGCCGCACCGACGCCTCGACGCCGCCCCTTGCCCCGACGCCTCGACGCCGCCCCTTGCCCCTGCGCCCCTATGCCTCGACGCCCGACGTCTCCAACCACCGCCGCCTGAGGCCCCGACGTCGGTGCCGCTCTCCCCGTCGCCCCACCTCGTTGGACACCATCGCCCTGCCGCCCTCGACGCCGCCCCAACACCGGACGTCGCCCCGTCCACACCACCGTCGCCGGAGCACCACCACCACCCGGACCTCGTCGCCTCCTCCCCTGCGTCGTCGTCGTCCCCGACATCCTCCCCGCGCCCCACTGCCCTATCCCTACAGCCCCCGTGAGCTCCCCCTCCTCCTCTCCCCCTCTTGTCATCAAATCAGCACAGTACACAATTTTTCATACATTTTTTTATCAAATCAGCACAGAGTATGCAGTGACCTGCATTGATATGTGGTGTATGTTGGGAACCTTGTCAATTTTAGAAAGTAGTAAGTAGTTGTTAAATCAACGAAGAGAGGGAACGCTAGTTAGTTGAAAGCAACTTTTTATATGTAGCAGCAGAAGTGCTGCAATTAGTAAATATGCCCCTAATTAGATGTTTCTCACACAAAAGTTTGCTGATGTTCTTAATTACCGAAACACTATCTGTGATGCCAAGTTTTGTGTGATGCCATCTATTTCCACGCCCTACTTTGTGTCTCAATTTGTAGTATGACGTAACTTGCCTATTATGCACACTAAGTGGCTAATTAGTAGTTGAATACTGATGAAATCCTCGATCAGAATTTATTAATGCTAGCCAACACCTCAAAGCTATGCCAAATAGTTAAAATGCCATGCATTTAATGAATTGTTGTATTTCTTGCTATCTAAATTTGACGAGTTCAAAGAATGGCTATGCATCACAAACTACTCTTTTATGGACCATTTATTAATCTTGCAGATGTTTCTAGTTTAAATCATTTCTTTGGCTGTGTAAAACTTGTGTGCTTATCTGGCCTGCGGCCAACTCGCAATCCAAATTCAGCGGGTTCTAGTAGTAATACCACTATTTCTTCTTCTTGTTTTAAGAGAAAAGAGAGAGGGTAATGTCATGGTCTCTGCATTCAGATCTCAATTTTCTCTCTAATATATGATATAGTATATCGAAGCGGTTATTTTGTCACCTTCGAATTAGTTCCTGGTCATTGCCGGTTGACTGTTCAGTTGGGAAGTATCTTTTGTCATGAAATAAACAGTGAGCCGTCCTCAGATTTCCTGCGTTCTTTTAACATCAAAGTGTTGGTTTCCTAGCCTAGATCTTGTCAAAGGCGCAGGCAATACTTGGCTACAAAGAAGTTAGTAACTCAAACTGTGTTGACGGCATGTGCCATCAAGTTGTGAATGTTTGCCGCTTCGGCACTGCTTTCCCCAGGATTTTTAGATGTGTCTTTGTTTATGATGTTCTTCAGACTAGTTCGATTCTTATTTACAATTTTCTTCAAACTAGTTACCATTCTTATTACTAAGTTTTCTAAACTGGTTGCTATCATCTCCCTGTTATCAGTTTGGTCAAGTGAAAGTAGTTGTAATGAGTAGCCAAGCAACCACGAGAAATGGGAAAAACTAACAACTCAAACAGCAAATGTCATAGTATATATGTTGGAAATTGCAGTGATAACTGATCGGTGTGTTTCATTTGTCAGCAGTATTTACAAACTAATTCTCTTCGTTTTCTTGGGGAAAAGTTGCTCTTTGCTTAACTACTAGCAAAATGCTTGTGCATTGTTTTTTGTAATATTGTATCAGTTGTTTAAATGCTTGTGCCATCATGGCCCCTAACTTTCTGCAAACTAAAAAGGCTATCTCAACATTCACATCAATCGACTCAACTGTATGTCCTCCGCATAACGGATGACAACCGTGATGATTGTTTTTAATGACTTGAGAGGTAATCTTGTTTTATTAATGTCATGATCTTAATACCGGGGTCCTGTTGTTTTAGTTCATGACATCATTTGTATTTGTTTGCATTTTCTCACATTCTTCTTGTATCCAATCCAGTATTGCTTGTAGTGGTTTGTCCAAAATGTTGAATGATACTGCCTGGAGATGCATATATTGTTTCACCTCTTCACAGGCCAACGTATTTTCCATGTTGTGATGGAGGCCTTTTTTTAACACTGGGCTTTGCCACCTGTTGTTTGTCTTGTAAATAGAGCATTGGACAAAGATTTAAGCAAGTAGCACATTGCCTTGTCCTCCTGGGATAATGATTTTGCAGGTACCTTGAGAGGCCCTTGAGTTTGCCGGAATGTCGATTAACTTCCGTTCCGGCAAATTCGGGTACTCCATGTGTCCTATTTTAAGCAAAGGTCATGCTGAAATTTTCCGTGAATTTTAGCATGACTTTGCTAAAAATAGGACATATGGGGTACTTGTGACTAATGCATGGGCCGGGGTATCTTAGTAGTTAATTAAGTAGGATCAAGTGCCTCTTTATTCTAGCTGCATTAAACCATAGGCGGCAATAGAGCCAAGTGATTAGGCCCAACTTAGAATTCTCCTTCCCAGCTTAGCTTTTAGGCTGCCTCGGTGTCGACAAACCATTAATTATACAACCTTGGCTTTTAGGGTGCCTCGGTGTCGATAAGAACCGAAATAATGAAAGCTTAGGCTTTTAGGGTGCCTCAGCGTCGAAAAACCCTCAATGATAAAAGCTTAGCTTTTAGGATGCCTCAGTGTCGACAAACCCTAAATGATGAGACCATGATCTTGTTCCTTGACAGTAACCAACTTTTTTTACCAAACTTTGTTCCTATTTAGAGAGAAACACGGCCAACAACGATGAGGCCGGGGGTTCGAGCGGCAAGGCATTCTGGGAGCTGTCCCAGGAGATGGAGGAACAACCTCACTTGTATGAGGACGCCTCCTTCCTCACCGATCCTGAGACCACTGATGGTGCCGCCGAGGATGACCCCACTAATGCCACCACTGATGGTGCCGCCGAGGATGCCACCACTGATGATGGCGGCGCACGCACAGATGGCAGCCAACCGAAGAGGCAACGGAAGGACCGGCGCCCGACCGTGCTCCGCACCCTCAAGGAGGAAGTTACTGAAGTGGACTCCGACGGGAATCCAACGGCGCCCGAACGAATAGTCAAGGGGTACTCGCTTCAGCTCGGGTGCATTCTACGGAGCACCGTCTCGATCAACACCGAGAACCTGAGGCATCCTGACCGACGGAATTTGCGCAACCTCCTCTTCACGAAGCTGCACGAACGATACAAGTTCCCCACTGAATTTGAAAACACAAGCCTCAAAGGGAATAAAGTGAACAATGCTGCCCTCACGAAGATGAGCAAGGCCCTGTCTACTTGGAAAAGCAATGTGAAGAGAATGATCGAGAAAGGTGAGAGTTATGAGAAGATCAAGGAGAAAAATACTTCGCTCACCGAAGATGACTACAACGACTTCAAGATCAATTGCTCGAGCACCGCAAACTCCGAATCAAGTCGGTGGGGGAAAGAAATGTGGGAGCTGAACTTAGGGGAACACACACTCGGTCCCGGCGGTTACAGAGTAGCGGAGCCTATATGGGACAAGGAGGAGGCGGACCGTGCCGAGCAAGGCCTACCGCCCCTCTTCGATAAATACGGTGACAAGCAGACCAGGAACTATGTTAGGGCCCGGTACAAGGACCCGAAAACAAAGGAGCTTACCACGGATTCGAAGACCAGGGCGCTTGAGCTTGCTCTGGTAAGGAATACACCGCCGCGTAATTAGCTCCATATGGTTGCATTCTAATTAATGAAGCCAAATTTCTAAATGGTTCACATTCCTTCTGTAGGCGACTGAAAGCAGTAGCGCAGGGTCGACTAAGAGCAACCCTTGGGACACCACTCTAAATAGGGTGTTGAATGTAATGAAGAACAAGAATAAGCTCAGTAAGCCGACGTCAGCTGGTCATGTGGCCGGCAAAGGCTTGTCGACAAAATGGGGGTCATACTATAACACTGGTGGGCGAAAGGAGAAAAAGACCAGCTCGGAAAGCCAGGCGCGCGAGGTTCAAGAACTCAAGGCACAGGTGGCACGGATTCTGGAGATTGTCCAAGACCAAGTGCAACAACAACTCGGAGCGACGATCACCGCCATTGTGCCTACCTTGATCCAGGGGTTGAGTGTGTGGATTGCGGGCGGCTAATAGGGGCCGCCCCCGATTCCTAGCTTCACGGCCAGCAACTCGCAGAACGCGATGGCGGGGCCATTGGTGTCTCCGGCAGAGGCGGTATTGGTATCTCCAACGCCGGCATGGGAGCTTAATGCACCCGGGTGTACGCCGGCCGGGACCTCTGCAGCAAGCGGCCCCTCCGTCAACTGCACGCCCGCCGTTGGCGGTGCCTCGACATTAGCCGAGCTCGACGCCATCATCACGGTAACTAATTAAGCCTCTCTCGGCCGAGGACTTCATCTCCTTGCCTTTGACTGGGCATCCCTGACGCCCTACATGTTTTCGCAGGGTGCCACCGACGTTCCGTGCACTCTCCTGCACTTCGTGAACAACGAGTTGGTCGATGTCGCCAAGGGCAAAATCGTTCAACCGGGCAACCCCTTGTTCCACGGTACCCAGATGCCACCCAACTTGTTTAGGGTTCAACTGGTTTGGGTGCTGCCAGGCTGCGACGAGTTGTTACCTCTGATTCGACCCGTCGGGGCCGACGATGATGACGTGATGACCCTCAGCGCCTGCCTGAGCTGGCCCCTGCTTTGGCCGAAGAGCCAGATTCGTTTGGGGGCGGGGGACACCACCCCAAAGACAACACCGCCAGTCGTGCTGACGCCAAGTCAGCCCCATGGCAAGACCGCCGCAACGGTGCCGGACATCCCTATGCCACTGGATCCAAACATGCATATGGCACAGGATCAGAACGACGACGACGACGATACATTTGGCAACGTCGATCAGTACTTTGCCGATCATGGGTACGATGGCGACTTCATGGGGCCTCCTTCTCAAGAACCCAACCCAACAAAAGACGTGCGCGATCTAGCTGGTACCGCGGAAAAGCCAAGTTGCAACAGGCGTCGTCTGCCGTTCAGCTCTCAGGAGACGCCTCCAGCTGCCGACTTCACTGAGCCTCAGATAGGCGAGGTGCGAAATATTCTCAGCCCCAACACACTCAAGAAGGCGGTGTGTGAGCAGAACTCGGTCCCATTACAGGAGAAGAAGAAGGCGCGCAAAAGAAAGACTAACAAGGGTGCGGGCCAGCCGGCACCGAGTACGATCCGTGCTCAGGACGGGCCACCTTCACCTGAGGATTTAATGAGGAGGGTGCATGTGGCGGGTAGGCCGATGCTACCGAGAAATATGCTCGATGTTGCAGCCGGTGCTATGCGGAGTCTGCATGACAGTGTTCTTTCTTTGGAGAAGCGGCGTCTCAGAGAGAAGGATGTGGCATACCCGGTTTTCGCGGCCAAGGTGCCAGAGGGCAAGGGCTTTGTGGATAACTCCATCGGGGGTACGATCGTCCTGCGGTTTGATGACATCCATGCTATGTTGAACCTTCATCCGCTGCACTACACCTTCGTTCGGCTATTTTCGCTGAGTATGGAGATGCGGATCATTCGCGACAAGACCCCGGACATCGTGATAGTCGACCCCTTCTACATGCGTGCCAAGATCTTGGGCAGCGCTGGGGACCGGCAAGTCGCGAGTTCTTACCTCGAAGACGTCATTCTGGCAAACCCAGATAAGGATAACTTCCTCGTGCCTTACTTTCCCGAGTAAGTCCTTCCCTCAACCGCCCCGTAACATATGAATTCTTAGATTTCGATCGTTTTTCTTTTAACATTCCGTGTTTTCTGCAGTGACACACATTGCACGCTCATCCTCCTAAGCCCCAAATATTCCATGGACACGTATTTTGACCTGGACCATCAGTCGAACGTAGACTACACAAATGTCAAGAAGGTTCTTGACGATGTTCTCCCCGGCTACGCTAAATCTGGAGGCACCTTCACCAGGCCTATTCGTAAGTATGGCAAGCACGTGTTCTCCCACAATACGACGTTCTGCTACGTCAAGCAGCCGCCTGGCGGTCAGAAGGGTGCCTACTACGCCATCCATCACATGCGGGCGATCGTACGGGACCATCATCAACTTCTGCTAACGAGTAAACTCAAAGATTGGGCCACAAGCGTGTCGGCAATCCAGGACGCGGACATCAGACAAGAATTCTTTCGCATCCAGTCGGAGTTTGCGGAAATCATCCATCAAGATGTCCTTCGTACCTCGGGGCAGTTCTACCTCAGAAATCAACCATCCAACAGTGACATCGACACAATACTACAAATGCAGGCTGACAACGCCCGTAATTTCATGACTCCCACGATAGACGGCGGCTTCATCCACGTTCCAGTCCCTTGAGCCGAGTCGAAAGCAGTGATGCTGTGTCTAGTTCTGAAACATCGATTGGCTCATGTTGTAATTAAACATTAATGAACTTGTAGTATGTCTCTTTGGTTTCGAGAGTCGTTCAACTTAGATGTAATCGATGCTATTAATGTCTTGCTTTTCTCTTCCGATCGTTCTGTTGCATACTGATATATTGCTTATGTATTGTCTGTCAATTGGTACTAACGTTTCATTTGGCTAGTCCATAGCGATGCCGTCGTATGTCGTGTACAAGGGTAAGGTTCCCGGAGTCTACGGCGACTAGGAGGAGTGTCGGAGACAGGTTCACCGATTCAGCGGTAACAGTTACAAAGGGTACACCACTAGGGCCGAGGCCGAATCCAGATACGTCCGCTATCTAGTGGGAGAGGGGAGGGAGCGTTGGAGGAACCGGATGAAGACGAGTTTCATCGTGATGACCGCAGCTCTCTTCTATGTGATGGTAGTTTAGATGATCGATATCGACTTGTAATGTGAAGACAAACTCGCTACTTGCGGTCTCGAGACTTGTAATATAATGTTCTATCTTTGTTCGGTCTTTTCAATTCGGAGACTAATATGATGAATTGTATTTGGAGACTAATATGATGAATTGTATTCAGAGACTAATCTTCTATTGTATTCGATGAATCTGTTGTTGATGTGTGCTGTCTATATTTTGTCCAATTATACATTTTGTAACCTGTGCAAAAAACAAAAAATTAAAAAATTAAAAAAAACCCTAATATTCATACTAATGGCGCATCACATCACAGTGCGCCATTAGTATGCCAGAGGATACTAATGGCGCATCATTAAGCAGTGCGCCATTATTATGCCGAAGCTACTAATGGCGCATCTTGTTGTCGTGCGCCATTAGTATGCCAAAGCACCTGGGTATACATGGCCCCTAGGAGGCATACTAATGGCGCACTGTTGTATATACTAATGGCGCATCTATAGTGCGCCATTAGTATACTAGATACTAATGGCGCACCAGTGGTGCGCCATTAGTAAAATATACTAATGGCGTGGTACTAATGGCGCATCACTAATGCGCCATTAATGACCAAATTAGGTGCGCCTTTAGTAGCCCTTTTTCTAGTAGTGTGTCCACGCCGTCGGCCTCTTCGTCTTCACCACCGCGGCGTCGCGCCGCCTCTCCGATAGCGGTCAGGGGCTCGACATCGACATGCCCCCGGAATGGCCGTGAGGGGCGGCGTGACCTCGCCATCGGCCTTGCCTCCTTCACCACCACCGCAACGCCGGCCTCCCGTCTGGGCGCGCCGCGCGCGGGGCCTTGTTTCGGTTGGCGGTATCCATCCACGCGCCGCTCGCATTTGCTCCCCTCCGCGCGGTGCCTTGCTCCGGCTGAAACACGCGTTCGCTCCACATACTATCTACAAGCTAGCTGATGCAAAGTCAAGTCACAGTCATAAGCATATCCCAGATAATCCCATACCATGGTTACGCACTAGCCAAGATGCATCGAGAGATTCCCCGTGCACTTACTCATGCCTAGCAAGCTAGCTAGCAGAGTCAACGGAGTCAGCTTCGTCCATGCTGGCTTAGCTAGCCAGCTTAGCCCGTGTGCATATAGGCGGCCAGCCAAACTGGCGGCGGTGACGCGATTGCAGCCACGCGCGCGCCGGCCAGCCACCCCTGCCTCGCTCCGCCCCGGCCGGATTCGGCTCCGGCCTCGTGTCAGCACCGCCCGCTCGTGTCCTGCGCGCCAACTCCGCTCCAGCCTACTGCTGCTCTGGGCCGGCTCTCACCCCGTGCGTCTGGCCGCTTTGGCCGGCGACCGCGCCGCCTCCCGTGGCCGCCTCGCCCGCCTCGTCGCCTCGCCGCCTGGTCGCCTACCGCTGGCCCAGGCCGACCCCTGCCTTGTCCTGACGCACCCCCGCCCGCGCCGGCTCGCCGACAGCCCGTCCGGCGTAGTGCTCGGCCGCTTCCGCCCACGCAGCTCCCCCGCGTCGCGCCTGGCCGACCCGGCCTCGCGTAGAGGCCACTCCGGCGCCCCTCCTCGCCCGGCTTGCAGCACGGGCCGACCCGCGCGTCGCCTCACCCGCGCCTGGCCTCGTCTTTGCCCGCCCCTGCAGGTCGCCTCGCCGGTGCTGTCCCGCGTCGCTGCCGCTCCTCTACCGGGTCCGGCTCCGCGCGACCGCGTTGCCCCGCCTTAGCCGGCTCCACCTCCCGCGCGGCCGCTCGCTGACGCGGCCTCGACCTCGTCTTCGGACGACCGCTTCGCTCCTCCTCTGCACTCGGATGCGCTGCTCCGAGATGTGCCCATGGCCGGCTCCCCGCCTGGGCCGGCTGTTGGCTCCGCCGGGTCGCCGGCGCCCCCGCCTCCGACTCCTCCCCCGTGCCGGCTTCCCTCCGCCTCGCCTGTCCGCCTCGCGGGCGCGCCTTCGTCGGCTCCGCCCGCACCTCGACCGGCTCCTCCTCTGGCCGGCTTCGCTCGCCCGCCGACTCCGCGCATCGCGACGACTCTGCGCTCGGCCTCCCCCGCTCCAGGCTGCGCCCCTCCCTCTGCGGCGGGCCGTCCCGCTCGCCTGACCGGCTCCGCCCGCGCCGACTGGCCGGCTCCGCCTACGTCGGGCCGGCTCTGCATCGCCGAAGCGCCGACTGCTGCCCAAGCCGCGCCTACAGCCACGCGCCCACGGGACTCGCGTCGCCCCGCCGGCTCCGCGCGTGCCCGGCCGGCCGGCTCCTGGCTCTCCCGCAACCCGGCCTGCCGGCTTCTGCCGCGGCCCGGGCGCCGACTGCTGTCGTCCCGCTCCTGCCGACTGCTCAGGCAGTGAAAGAAAAGAAAAAAGAGGGAGAGGTCGGTTAGGAGAAAAAGAAAAGGGCCGGCTGCCCGAGAACCGGCTTAAAAAGCCAAGAGCCGGCTGAAGGGGGGTCCGGCTGCTGTCCAGCCGGCTGCTCTGGTCGATGACTGCGTCGCCGCTCGGCCGGCTGGTTCTTCTGCCCGCTTTGCTGCCTGGCCGACTGATGAGCCGGTCCGGCTGCGCACAGCCGGCTGACGAGAAAAATAGAAAAAGACGAAGTAGTCGCCGGGAGATCCGGCCCGACTGCTCAGCAGTCGGCCCGAATCTCGGGGGCTACACCCAGCGGGAGCGCTGACGCGCCCCCGCGAAGAAGAAGACAAAGTAGCTGCCGGAAGATCCGATCCGGCTGCTCAGCAGTCGGCCCGAATCTCGGGGGCTATACCCAGCGGGTGCGCTAGCGCGCCCCCGCGAAGATTGCAGACAAGAGAAGAGTTCTGTCCGGCTTCCCCAGCCGGCAGAAAATAAGAAAAAGGACGTTGCAAGACGCCTCGCCGCTTGGCCGGTCGAGCCTGACCGGCCGGTACCCCCCTTCGAGCACCCGGGGGCTCGAAGGCTACACCCAGCGGGTGCGCTGACGCGCTCCGCGAGCGCCGAGTACCGACTGTTTTCGACGACCGCGACTACACAAAAATCAATGTGAGCTCCTCGCCCGCATATTTTTGCATCACGCAAGCACGAATAACCCCGAGCGATGCTCGGGTGCTATCTCCGCATTTTTTATTACAGTTGCATCACTGTTCGCCCCAGCGCCAGCTAGAGTTGGCCCGGGGGCTGGCCGCTTGGCCTGAGACGTTAGTTCCCGCAGACGGCTTAGTAGCGTGCGCAGTACCAAAGGCTCACTCTTAGTCACAGACCGCAGAGCGGCTGTCCGGCTAGCAAGGGTGAATGCTGGAGGCCACCCATGCGCAAACGTCCGGGAAGAAAAACGGTTCGGGCGACCCGGCCATTTTCCTTTACAAGTATCTACTCGGTTGAATCTGCTCCTAGACTCTGAGTATTGTACACTCCGCTTCACGGCCCACTCTTAGCCACAGACCGCAGAGCGGCTGTCCGGCAAGCAAGAGCACAAGCCAAAAAGCGGAGGGAACGCGAAAAAGATTAAGGGGGCTCGGACGAAACCGAGTCGGCACCCGCCGCATAAAACTTGCAATGCTAAAAGCAAACATCAGATATATCCGCATGGACTAACTTTGTCTTTTTTCATGATCGTTTCCATGAACACTCGCCAAAAAACCTCCGCCCAACTTTGCCAAGTTGCCCGAAGGCTTGGGGGCTACTGTCGAAGTAATCGACCACGGGTACCCCGAGGACGGCAAGATGATATTTCAAGACATCGGGGCTAGCAAAGCACCTCAGTCCGATTGCGCCAGCCAGCCGGCTGCCGACTGCGCCAACCAGCCGGTTGCCGACTGTAGCCCGACCCGACACCGACAAGGCCCCGACGAGACGGCCATACCGCGGACAAGACAACCATACTGCGACGCCATCATCTACACTGTACCGTGTCCCCTGGGTACTGATTTATAAAGTACCCTAGGGGACAAGCATGACATGCACCATGCCACTAGCTATGCCTACATAGCTTGGCTTGTAAGCTACCCAAAGTAGCTTACAACCAACGCCACCACCATTTAGCTTAGGTAGCAAGCTAGCTCCCACTATATAAAGGGGCACACATCCATCCATCCAGGGGATGGACTCACGGCCACAAGGCTCACACACACGCAAGCTAGCAAGCAAGCTAGCTAGCAACCATCCATCCATCCACTCTCTCACGCCACATTCATTTGGCCACAAGGCCACTCATGGCCACAAGCCACGGCTTTACATGGCCACTAGAGCCGGCCATACGCATGTATATACCAGATCAGATGCCTATGGCACTGATCTCAGATACAGCTCCAGGAGCACTTTGTATAGCCCGATATACACCCCAGATAGATACACTCAGACATGCAGCAGTAGGAGTATTATCTCTCCGGAGAGCTCTGAAGCTGGGTAAACCACCGCGTGCTACTCGCATACCCGCTCTCGGTCCTATCAGCAGTAGTCTTACCCACATACTAAGCCCTTGTGGCATCTGTCGACTCGCAAAGCCCCCCGTGAGAAATACCACGACAGTTGGCGCCCACCGTGGGGTGGTACTACTGCTACGCTACCACGCTGCTGCTGGTTTCGCTGTCCGGGCGGGACCCCTTTTTTCTTCATCGCCTCCGCCGCGGCGTCGTGCCGTCTCTCCGATAGCGCTCGGAGGCTCGACATCGACCCGCCCCCGGAGCCGCCGCGAGGGGTGGCGCGTCCTCACCGTCGGCCTCTTCGTCTTCACCACCGCGGTGTCGCGCCGCCTCTCCGATAACGGTCGGGGGCTCGACATCGACATGCCCCCGGAATGGCCGTGAGGGGCGGCGTGACCTCGCCATCGGCCTTGCCTCCTTCACCACCACCGCAACGCCGGCCGCCCGTCCGCGCGCGCCGCGCGCGGTGCCTTGTTTTGGTTGGCGGTGTCCATCCACGCGTCGCTCGCATATGCTCCCCTCCGCGTTGTGCCTTGCTCCGGCTAAAACACGCGTTCGCTCCACATACTATCTACAAGCTAGCTAGATGCAAAGTCAAGCCACAGTCATAAGCAAATCCCAGATACTCCCATACCATGGTTACGCACTAGCCAAGATGCATCGAGAGATTCCCCGTGCGCTTACTCATGCCTAGCAAGCTAGCTAGCAGAGTCAACGGAGTCAGCTTCGTCCATACTGGCTTAGCTAGCCCGCTTAGCCCGTGTGCATACAGGCGGCCAGCCAAACTGGCGGCGGTGACGCGATTGCAGCCACGCGCGCGTCGGCCAGCCACCCCTGCCTCGCTCTGCCCCGATCGGATTCGGCTCCGGCCTCGCGTCAGCATCGCCCGCTCGTGTCCTGCGTGCCAGCTCTGCTCCAGCCTACTGCTGCTCCGGGCCGGCTCTCACCCCGTGCGCCTGGCCGCTTCGGCCGGCGACCGCGCTGCCTCCCGTGGCCACCTCACCCGCCTCGTCGCCTCGCCGCCTTGTCGCCTCCCGCTGGCCCAAGCCGGCCCCTGCCTCATCCTGACGCACCCCCGCCCGCGCCGGCTCGCCGACGGCCCGTCCGGTGAAGTGCTCGGCCGCCTCCGCCCACGCTGCGCCCCCGTGTCGCGCCTGGCCGACCCGGCCTCGCGCAGCGGCCACTCCGGCGCCCCTCCTCGCCCGGCTTGTGGCACGGGCCGCCCCGCGCGTCGCCTCACCTGCGCCTGGCTTCGTCTTTGCCCGCCCCTGCACGTCGCCTCGCCGGTGCTGTCTCGCGTCGCTGCCGCTCCTCTGCCGGGTCCGGCTCCGCGCGACCGCGTTGCCCCGCCTCAGCCGGCTCCGCCTCCCGCGCGGCCGCTCGCTGACGCGGCCTCGACCTCGTCTTCGGACGACCGCGTCGCTCCTCCTCCGCACTCGGATGCGCTGCTCCGAGCCGTGCCCATGGCCGGCTGCTGGCTCCGCCGGGTCGCCGGCGCCCCTGCCTCAGACTCCTCCCCCATGCCGGCTTCCCTCCGCCTCGCCTGGCCGCCTCGCGGGCGCGCCCTGCGCTGGCTCCGCCCGCACATCGACCGGCTCCTCCTCTGGCCGGCTTCGCTCGCCCGCCGACTCCGCGCATCGCGACGGGTCTGCGCTCGGCCTCCCTCGCTCCAGGCTGCGCCCCTCCCTCTGCGGCGGGCCGTCCCGCGCTACCCCGCTCGCCTGACCGGCTCCGCCCGCGCCGACTGGCCGGCTCCGCCTGCGTCGGGCCAGCTCTGCATCGTCGCAGCGCCGACTGCTGCCCAAGCCGCGCCTACAGCCGCGCGCCCACAGGACTCGCGTCGCCCCGCCGGCTCCGCGCACGCCCGGCAGGCCGGCTCCCGCGCTGGCTGGCTCTCCCGCAACCCGGCCTGCCTGCTTCTGCCGCGGCCCGGGCGCTGACTGCTGCCGTCTCCCTCCTGCCGACTGCTCAAGCAGTGAAAGAAAAGAAAAAAGTTGGAGAGGCCGGTTGGGAGAAAAAGAAAAGGGTCGGCTGCCCGAGAACCGGCTTAAAAGCCAAGGGCCGGCTGAAGGGGGGGTCCGACTACTGTCCAGCCGGCTGCTCTGGTCGACCGACCGCGTCACCGCTCGGCCGGCTGGTTCATCTGCCCGCTTTGCTGCCTGGCCGACTGATGAGCCGGTCCAGCTGCGCACAGCTGGCTGACGAGAAAAATAGAAGAAGACGAAGTAGTCGCCGGGAGATCCGGCCCGACTGCTCAGCAGTCAGCCCGAATCTCGGGGACTACACCCAGCGGGTGCACTGACGCGCCCCCGCGAAGAAGAAGATAAAGTAGCTACCGGAAGATCCGACCCGGCTGCTCAGCAGTCAGCCCGAATCTCGGGGGATACACCCAGCGGGTGCGCTAGCGCGCCCCCGCAAAGATTGCAGACAAGAGAAGAGTTCTGTCCGGCTTCCCCAGCCGGCAGAAAACAAGAAAAAGGACGTTGCAAGACGCCTCGCCGCCTGGCCGGTCGAGCCTGACCGGCCGGAACCCCCCTTCGAGCACCCGGGGGCTCGAAGGTTACACCCAGCGGGTGCGCCGACGCGCTCCGCGAGCGCCGAGTACCGACTGTTTTCGACGACCGCGACTACACAAAAATCAATGTGAGCTCTTCGCTCGCATATTTTTGCATCACGCAAGCACGGATAACCCCGAGCGATGCTCGGGTGCTATCTCCGCATTTTTTATTACAGTTGCATCACTGTTCGCCCCAGCGCCAGCCAGAGTTGGCCCGGGGGCTGGCCGCTTGGCCTGAGACGTTAGTTCCCACAGACGGCTTAGTAGCGTGCGCAGTACCAAAGGCTCACTCTTAGTCACAGACCGTAGAGCGGCTGTCCGGCTAGCAAGGGTGAATGCTGGAGGCCACCCACGCGAAAAACGTCCGGGAAGAAAAACGGTTCGGGCGACCCGGCCGTTTTCCTTTAGAAGTATCTACTCGGTTGAATCTGCTCCTAGACTCTAAGTACTGTCCACTCTGCTTGGCGGCCCACTCTTAGCCACAGACCGCAGAGCGGCTGTCCGGCAAGCAACAGCACAAGCCAAAAAGCGGAGGGAACACGAAAAAGATTAAGGGGGCTCGGATGAAACCGAGTCGGCACCCTCCGCATAAAACTTGCAATGCTAAAAGCAAACATTTGACATATCCGCATGGACTAACTTTGTCTTTTTTCATGATCATTTTCATGAACACTCGCCAAAAAACCTCCGCCCAACTTTGCCAAGTTGCCCGGAGGCTTGGGGGCTACTGTCGGAGTAATCGATCACGGGTACCCCGAGGACGGCAAGACGATATTTCAAGACATCGGGGCTAGCAAAGCCGCTCAGTCCGATTGCGCCAGCCAGCCGGCTGCCGACTGCGCCAACCAGCCGGTTGCCGACTGCGCCAACCAGCCGGTTGCCGACTGCGCCAACCAGCCGGCTGCCGACTGTAGCCCGACCCGACACGGACAAGACCCCGACGAGACGGCCATACCGCGGACAAGACAACCATACCGCGACGCCATCATCTACAGTGTACCGTGTCCCCTGGGTACTGATTTATAAAGTACCCTAGGGGACAAGCAGGACATGCACCATGCCACTAGCTATGCCTACATAGCTTGGCTTGTAAGCTACCCAAGGTAGCTTACAACCAACGCCACCACCATTTAGCTTAGGTAGCAAGCTAGCTCCCACTATATAAAGGGGCACACATCCATCCATCCAGGGGATGGACTCACGGCCACAAGGCTCACACACACGCAAGCTAGCAAGCAAGCTAGCTAGCAACCATCCATCCATCCACTCTCTCACGCCACATTCATTTGGCCACAAGGCCACTCATGGCCACAAGCCACGGCTTTACATGGCCACTAGAGCCGGCCATACGCATGCATATACCAGATCAGATGCCTATGGCACTGATCTCAGATACAGCTCCAGGAGCACTTTGTACTGCCCGATGTACACCCCAGATAGATACACTCAGACATGCAGCAGTAGGAGTATTATCTCTCCGGAGAGCTCTGAAGCTGGTAAACCACTGCGTGCTACTCGCATACCCGCTCTCGGTCCTATTAGCAGCAGTCTTACCCACACACTAAGCCCTTGTGGCATCCGTCGACTCGCAAAGCCCCCCGTGAGAAATACCACGACAGTTGGCGCCCACCGTGGGGTGGTACTACTGCTACGCTACCACGCTGCTGCTGGTTTCGCTGTACGGGCTGGACCCCTTTTTTCTTCATCGCCTCCGCCCCGGCGTCGTGCCGTCTCTCCGATAGCGCTCGGGGGCTCGACATCGACCCGCCCCCGGAGCGGCCGCGAGGGGTGGCACGTCCTTGCCGTCGGCCTCTTCGTCTTCACCACCGCGGCGTCGCGCCGCCTCTCCGATAGTTGGTGGAGGGCCCAAGGGGATTCCGGCGTGCATGCAAAGGGGGACATGGCGGCAGCGATGGAACGAAGCTGACGTGTGGTGGTGGGGGACAGGCATGGTTTGGATATCTGGGAGGAAAGGGAAGAGTTGTCGTCATCTTCAGAGGAGAAAGGGGAGGCGTCTGAGCCATGGCGGAAGAGAGCACGACTCTCAAGCTTGATGACAACCACATCGTTATCAGCAAGGCGCACCATGAGGCAAGGTGGGAGGACGAAATCCCGTGCAACCATGACAAGAGCGCGAACACTGGAGTGGTCACCTTGAAAGCAGTGTTGATCTGCGGACACAAAGTCGCCCAGATGGGAGAAGAAGTAGTTTGCCCCCTCAGGGTGCCAGAGCTCGTCGGGATAGTCAAAGGCCTCGATCTCAGCCATGTGAATGAAGACAGCCATAGATCTGTTATCGGCGTGCTCGGGACGCTCAAAGAAGAGGGTATTGTCCTCGTGATGGATAGGGCCATGGCCAGTGACAACGAAGCGCTCGTCTGCGTTCGCAAAGGAGAGGCGCGCAGCGCCACGGCCAGAGGATGTGAGGCCGAACGTGGGGTTGTTGCGGTGGAGAGCGATAGCCTAGCGAATGAAGCGGTAGGGGTTGTGCATGGGAGTGGCAAGGTGGACATAGGAGAGGTTATCGACCTGGCGGACGAGGCAGCTTGGTGGGACTTGCAGTGGGATATGGGGCGCCAGAGGAGAGCAACTGGCAGCAGACGGAGCTGCGTTGACGGGGGAAGGGGGGATGGCGGCGCGAAGGACTGCGCCGGAGGAGAGGCGGAGGAGACGTGGGGTCCGAAGACGAGGGGCGGGCGGAAAGGAGGGAGGTCGTTGGTGAGGACGCAATGGGAGCCGAACCAGATTGGCGTACCGTCTGAATGCCTGGATCCGGCCTACGAGCCGGATGCGGTGTGGGTGCCCGTCGTGTGCGCCATGGAGCTACAGGACGGACGCACAAAAGCAGGGTTAATACGCGGGTTGGGAGGCAAACTAGGGAAGAAGGGAAGGTAGCGGACAGCTTTGCACCTGAAGCTCCGATGGGCGGAGCACCAGCAGCGAGAGCAGCGGACGGGATCACGACAGTCGGAGATGGTGTGGTCACTGGCGAGGCACCAAAAGCATCTAGGTTTTTGTTTTCGAGTATATCGGTGGTGGATGTGTTTGAGGCTGACCATCTGAGGGGGGGCTGATTTATAGGTTGGAGAGGCCGGTGAATGTGCGGGGGCGATTGCAGCGGCTCGAGATGGGGAGTTGAGCAAAACCTCCCGGTAGGAGCGCGGGGTCTGCATCGGCGTGGAGACCGAAGAGCACGCAGGGGTGGCAGCGATGGCAGGGGCATGGCACTGGTCTATGGCGATCTCGAGACGAAGCTGAGGGGACGGGACGTTGTGTAGGCTGACGGAGGTAGGGGAGGCAGGTGGTGGAGTAGACGTGATGATGGGCGCATGCGTGTGCATGCGTGCGTTGGATTGTGCGTGCTGTGTGAGCAAGCGGATGGGGGGATGGGTCCCGCAAGTCAGCGGCAGCAGGGTAGGATTCTGGGTCAGCAAGGGCGTTGGCAAGATCGAGCAGGCCCGAGGGGCGAACGGGGGGCGGCTGCGGCGACGGCAGTGGGGCCGAGCAGTCAGCGGTGGATAGAGAGCGTGGTAGTGGGTGGTCTATCATCTTAGGGTTTAAAGAAATAGGTAGGCCGGGGGGAGGGGGACGGCACAGTCCACAGCCAGGTCTTGTTTTCTTTCCCTTGAAAGGTTGTGAGGAGGCGTGACGGGGGAGGCCAAGCTGGACGAGAGGTCCACGTGTTCATGGCCATCGAGTGGATTGTGGTCAACCGATACCGATGCAGGGGAATCCTGGCCTAGAACAGTGTGGTGAATCCTTGGGGTCAGATGGGTTAGATATTGGGCGTTTATTTTAGTTGACGGATGCGGTCCAAGCAAGGACGTGGAGTGGGTAGGCAGGATGGGGGAGGACGGGTCAATGGAATCCGTTTCGAAAACAATAGGTTGTGGTACCGGTCACACTGATAGTGATGCTTGGTCAAATGAGTCAAAGCGCAGCAGATTGAAATTTGAAAACTCTAGTGGCGCGCAATGGAGAACTTCACCTCTGACCATAACCGAGAACACATGCACTAAGAACAAGTTTGGTGCGAGCGTGCTAACGTGGAAGACACGTTGAAAGGAGAACTTGTGGTCTAAGGCATTATTAATCAGAGTTTTATTAGCGCAAACCGACTCAGCACAGAAGACAATCCAAATAGGTGTGGTTGGTTTATGTGTGAGGCATGAAGTGGGTGTGGTGACAAGGCAGTGGTACTTAGAGAAAATCAGCTTATTAAACGAGATCCCATGAGGGAACAGTCGTACCTTTGCAAGCGATCGCGAGTGGCTGAGGGTCGGTGAAGTCACAGGATTCAGAAGTGGCAGCCGACCGTTGGCGTTGGCTGGCCCCCCATGCATGGAGGACATGCACGGAGGAGAGCTTGGGGACGGGACGACCGCGAGCGGAGAAGGCGCGTCCACGGGCAAGAGCGGCGAGGCCATCGGAGTTGGAGGCAAGACCGGCGACTCAAGCGGCGCGACGGTGATGGTGGCGAACATGCGAGGAGCAACGATCGGCGAGCAGGCGGCCATGAGCATAGGGACGTGGGGGGATGAGACCGTCGCCGTGAACGCCGCATTTGAAAGGCGTGCGATGGAAATGGCTCGCGGAGAGCCACCAAAACGGAACGAGAGCAGCATGGCGACGAGCGGTTCATCAACCATGAAGTCTGCCTTGTGGACGAAGAAGATAATTCTGGCGGACGAGGAGGAGCCTTGCGGAGAGACGAAGACTTTGGAGGAGAACAGCTCAAAAATGTTGCGTGAAAAGTCGACGTCGGGCATGGGAGCGAGCCCGAGCTAAGAGCGTAAAAAGGCATCCGCATGGCCAAGGCGATCGCCGATGTCTAGGGTTGCTTTGTTTTTGGTGGATGGTGGTTGCGAGTGTTGTGGCGGCGGTGGCGAAAATGGCAGAAACTGGATAGAGTGGGAGGAAGCAATGAGCACGGGTTCGGCGAGGAGGGCGCTAACAATACGCGTATCGGAGACAGAGATTCGGAAGAGATCAACTTGGAGGCGAGTCACCTGGAAAGCAGGAGCGTTGCCTCCAAGACAAGCTTGCATGAGGACGGCAACCAGCTCCTCATCGAGGTCGAGCGAGGAGTGGTGGACTTGCACCGAAAGGAAGCATGATGGCTCGTGTCGGCGCGGGTTGATATGCTTGGAGAGGCAGCACCAGACTTGCGCTTGGAAGTCATCTCCCATGGCGTCACCAACTCCAAGGGCCATCCGTAAGGCCTTGTAGGTGGGACAGTCATGCCATGAGATGGGGTCATGGAAGGAGGCCACTGCAGGGAGTTCGGGTGTTGGGTGTACGGCGGCCGGAGTTGTGGGTGTGGTGGTGTTGGGAGGGGCTGAGGGGCCGGAAGAGAGGAGAGGAGGAGGGGGAGCCATCTGCTCGAAAATACTAACTAGCGCACACATTTTTGTGTCAAACAAATAGATTGACGCTTTATTATATATACATTTCATACGACGCACACAGCATAGACGCACACAACACACAGTGAGCACACGCGTACGCGTGGACGGCGAGTACGTTTTGATGGACATACACGATATGTACGGACGGCCAGGCCTCTGGCAGCGACACATCCATGCAGCCACTCTCCATGAGAGGACAATATTTTTGTTCTGACCTTTGTGGCAAACTTAAGCATGTAGTCCTCCCTCGCCCACTTGAGGGCGGCCTCGTCCTCGAGGGCCACCATGTCCGCATGCTCCGGCTTCACGGGGAGCAGCCCTGGCTCGGGCTTTGGCTGGACCTGGCGGACGGAGCGCGAGGAGGGCCGGGCACCCTCGTTGATGACGAGGGTGCCGCTGCGGGTGCGGCGCCGAAGCGGCGTCTCCTCCGGCACTGGCTTGATGGGGTGGAGAGCCGGCGAACCAGAGGAGAGCGAGCCGGAGCCCGATGACGAGGACATCCCCGGCTCCATTCGGCGCGGCGTCCAGGAGCTGCCACGGCGGTGAGAGAAGGACGGCCGCGGCGGGTACTCGAGGAGCGGCACGTTGTTGGGCTCGATGTGGTCGAGGACGGCCTCGAGGGTGCGGCCTAGCACGCCCCACCACTCGTGCCGCCCGTCAGCGTTGAGGCGGCCACAGGGGATGATGCCGTTGACGAAGGCGATCTGCTATTGGCGGCGGCACTCGAAGAACATCGTCCACAGCGTTTCGCTGTCGGCGGCGTACCTCGGCTCGTTCCGCTGCTCCTCCGTCAGGGACGAGCGGATGTAGGCGATCTCGGCCTGCCGAGCCGCCCCTTCGGGCACAGGCGGCACCGGGACGCTGCCGGCGCTCAGCCTCCACGCACCCGGCACACGCATGTCCGGGGGCACCAGATACTCGGCCTCATAGAGGAGGCGCGCCTCCGGCTCTTGGAGATGGCGTCGGCCGAAGCCGTTCGCCGCCGCGCCATCGCCTGGAAACCTCTCGGCCATTTGCTCGTCGGCGGGAAGGGGTGGAGAGTGTTGCTTTATGCGCCAGAGAGGGGGGAATGTGAGTTGTGGCGTCCACCGGCAGGGAGGTCGCCTTTTATAGCCGCCGCGGGGCGGCGAGAGGCTGCATGCCGGGCGACGCGTGGCGGGAGAAGGCGGGACGCGCGGCGCGGCGCCTTCACTGCGCCGCCCGTGAGGCATCAATGGAAGCTGACCGGTGCGGCACCGCGGCATCCTTCAGATTGATTCCTGCGGGAACCGAGGCGATGAGGACGACGGAGCGGCGTCTCGCTGTCTCGGCGGGTCCATCCTCGTTCGCGCCAAAATCGCTCACCCCGGCTCCCCCAACGCGCCAGATTCGGCCTGGGTTCGCCGGCGCCAGTTTCGATCCAAACCGGCAAAAAAAAAGATTCATGTAGCGTGACTAGGCCGATTTTTGGACGCCGACGCGAAAAAATTGCCTGAGAGGACCTGTTAAAGACGCGGCTGGAGATGCTCTGACAGACATGCAGCTGGAGCAGAGCCATGAGTTGCACGGCCGGCGTCAGACACGGCGACGCTAGATACAGGGCGTGCGTGGGCGCGGCCAGAATTAGTACAGCCGGCGCGCGTGCATGCGCTTGGCTGGCCGCAGGAGACGGTTCGACCCAAAGGTCGAAAGGTTCTGTCCCTGGCGCGTGTGTTGTGTGACATGCGTGCTCTCTACAGCCGGCGCGCGTGCATGCGCTTGGCTGGCCGCAGGAGACGGTTCGACCCAAAGGTCGAAAGGTTCTGTCCCTGGCGCGTGTGTTGTGTGACATGCGTGCTCTCTGCTAGTGTGTGCCTGATGTGTGCCTGCGTCATGTTGGTCTTTTGGTGGATTTGGAATGAGAGAACGAGTATGTAGAAATGTGTCATCCTTGTCAATTGTAAGCTGGGTTATGGAGGTAGGCGGGGGCTAAGCGTCTGTGTTCTTTAATGCCGCGAGAGTAGATTTATATTTTAGGGTCGTCTTTTAACGGCCGTCTATGTATTTCCAAACTTTTCTTAATTAATAAGATGAGGCAAATCTTTTGCATCCGTTTCGAAAGAAAATATGTAATAAATGGTCTCTCTTCATATATTTAAGGGACCCTATATTTAAAAGAAAGTTATCTGCGCTCGGTTGACTAGTGTGCATAGCTTGCACCGGGAGGTCCCATGCGCATAATTTTAGTTTTTTTCTGTCATCCGCTGGCAGTTGGGACCCACATAGCAAGACACAGAGCTGAGTAGGCACCACTATTTGACCAGTCAACTGCATCAAATACAAAGCTATACGGTGAGATAGTGACCGTATAATCATCAAAAATCATATATAGTTACCGTATTGACCATATTCTTATGTACAGTGACCAGAGTGAGCTACCGGCACAAGTTTAGTGATCGACATTTTACTCTTTAGCTATTGTAGACTTGTAGTTATTGTCTGCATATTGTGGTGTTCCTAAGATTAGTTAGACCAAAGTAGTTAAATTTAGGTTGCCTCTCGTGTCAGTTGAAAAAAGAGTAATAACTTCCATGAGGAGTGAATTAGTCCCTGTAATCATGTCGGTATGAATTGCTGCTGTATCAGACAGGAAGGGAAGGGTACTTATCGTTCTCCCTGCCCGGCAGGGTGCGCGAGATGGACGAGTAGGGGGTGGTTCAGCCATTCACATTTGTCATCAGCGGCAAGATCCCCCGTGAATTGTTTCGGTTTACATATCGGCGGTCACGGTGTCGATGGCGTCCCGGACACCATTCCCTCCTTGGTGGCGGCGCCGAGGCTCAACTTCCCCCGCCTCCCCCCTTTTCCTGCGCCCGGGTGAAAACCCTAGCCCCGGTGGCTAAGCGGCGGCGGCGCCACAGCGTCGTCACCTTTTTTAAGGCGCCGACTTGGACATGGGGATGCTGGGCGTGCACGGCGAGCTTGTCTGGTTCCTGATGGCGGCCCGTTTGATCTACTACGTCGCAGCTTGTAACGCCCCGGATGTAACTTGCCATATTTGTAATCCAACTCTTGCCATTTCGGCTATGTGATATGATATTCCCTCCGTGGTTGGGTTTCCCTTCGTTTTGCATTTTGGTCATGTCATGCATTTCATATCATGTCATCATGTGCATCGCATTCGCATACGTGTTCGTCTCATGAATCCGAGCATTTTTCCCGTTGTCCGTTTTGCAATCCGGCGCTCCTATGTCCCCCGGCGTCCCCTTTTACATTCCTTCGTGAGCGGGTATTAAACTTTCTCAGATTGGACCGAGGTTTGTCAAGCGGCCTCGGTATAGCACCGGTAGACCGCCTGTCAAGTTTCGGGTCAATCGGAGGTCGTTTGATACCCCAACGGTTAACCGGGTAACCGTGAAGGCCTCGTGTTTGTTGCAGCCCAACACCCCTTCAAAAAAGCCCAATAACCCATCTAAGACACTCCCATGTCCACCGCCGTTCGATCACGATCGCGTGGCCGAAAACCGCTCTCCATTTGGAGCTTCCTAGCCCCCTCTACCTAAAAATAAGTGCCCCCCTCTCCAATTTCGGGTCCAAACCCTAGCCCCGCTCCTCTCTCCGCGCCGGACGTGTCCGTCCGCCGCCGGACACGCCCGCGCCGCCGCCCGCACCCAATCAGGGCGCGCCACCTGTCCTCCGCCGCCGCCCTCCTCCGCCGGCCCGCGGGGCCCGCGCCAGGCCCGCGGGGCACGGATCCGCCGCCCGCGCGCCCGCACGAGCGCCCGCCGATGCCCCTCTCCGCCTCCCGCGCCGTAATCCACCGCCTCGCGCCGGAGCCGCCGCCACCCACCGCGGCCGCCGCCCGCCGTCACCCGCCGCGGCTGCCGCCCGCCGTCACCTGTCGTCGCCCGCGCCGCCCACGCCAGCCACCGCACCGCCGCGCGCCCCCGACGTCGCCGGCGCCAGATCCGGCCGCCCGGCCCCGGATCCGCCGCGCCCCCTCCTCTCCGGCAGCCCCACCGGTGAACTCCGGTGAGATCCGCCTGCCTCGGTTCGCGTGCCCGCGGACGAACCCTAGATCCGGAGGTCTAAAATTCCAGTAAGTCCTGTAATTTTTCACATTATCGTTACATGTTCATCGCATCGTAACTTTGCATCCGTAGCTTCGTTTTGTGCGTATAATATATCAAATTGTTTGTCTCGGAGAGTACATTAATACGTTACATTGAATCATTCTCATTTGAGGTCATTTTGATGCCCTAAATGCTGTTAGAAGAGGGCTATGTGATGTTAGCTGCTGGATCTTATCAGAACATGCACTTTTGTTATTTTTGCCATAATTGATGTGTACCTCCTATGAAGTTGAGTCCTACTTGAGTTTTGTAATATGCCATGTTAAATTTCCAGAGAATTATGCCATGTATTTTTGTGATCTTTTTGGTGACTAGCACAAGCATGCAAACTAGGGTACTTGATGTTGCTGATTTCAGAGACACAGTGAAATTACCAAGTCCCTGACTGCTGTTATTTTTATGCCATGTGTTCATGTTGTTTCCGAGAGATCTATGCATATTTTGAGCATGATCAGTAAGGGTGTTTTGAACTTGAGGATTTTATCTATCCAACCATGCCTTTGTTTGTATTTATGGGGTGCCATAGCTTGAGTCAATCGAGCTCTACCTTTGCTATAAAATGTTGCTGGCAGATTGTTTACGTGTTATTCGATTTTGCCAAGCTTGGTGTAGTTAATCCTTGCAAGCTATGATGTTATTCTTGCCATGTATAGTTCCTATGCCATGTCTTCTTGATGTATGTATGCTTAGTTTATCATGCAATGCTCTGTAGCGAGTGCATCGAGCTCACGAACATGCCTACATGTTAGCTGTTTTTGTCATGCCCAGTTTTCTGCCAAGTCTGAAACCTGTAACGAAACTTGCTTATTTGACATGGGTGGAACTTATTTTCTGATCCTTTTTGGCTTATGGTCAGTAAGGGACTTTTGTCAAGTGCATTTAGTAGATTCATGCCATGCCTTACTTTGCTATGTCCTGTTCCTGTAGCATGTTGTTCCATTGCTCTAAACATGTCATCCTGATGTTAATTTCTGGCATGTTATTTTCACGAAGTCTGTGAACCTGTTATCTTTTGCACTTTTGCCATGTTTGTTTGGACCTGTTATGATGTGATTTAGCCGTAGCTCAGTGTTCATATTTTTTCAAGCATCTTGAGTAGATCACTGCCATATGCTTTGTTGAAATGTTTTTGTGCAGTAGCTTAATTGCTTGTTGCTTGCTAAGTAGCATCATGCTGTTTATGGCAAATTATTGTCATTCTTGTATTGCTTGTCATTTGCAAACCGTGCATCCGATTCCGGTGATCTTTATATCGATTTCAACCGAAATCACCTCACCTATCCAGTGGCATACTTGGTTTGACAATATTATGCCTTGTTCATCCTTGTCCTTCCGGAGCATGCATATGCATTGCATATCACATCTCGCATGTCATGCCATGTTTTGCATCATGTTGCTTGCGCATTGCATCGTGATTGATATTTGTCCTCTTTGCTTGTGTTCTTGCTTTGGGTAGAGCCGGGAGACGAGTACGTGAACGAGGAACCTATTGAGAACGCTTACGAGGACCAAGATTTCGACAACTCTGAGAACCTTGCAGGCAAGATGACCATACCCTCGAAATCACTTCTATCTTTGCTTGCTAGATGCTCGCTCTTTTGCTATGCCTATGCTGCGATACCTGCCACTTGCTATATCATGCCTCCTATACTGCCATGTCAGCCCCTAACCATCCATGTCCTAGCAAACCGTTGTTTGGCTATGTTACCGCTTTGCTCAGCCCCTCTTATAGCGTTGCTAGTTGCAGGTGAAGATGAAGCTTGTTCCTTGTTGGAACATGGACCTGTTGTTCCTTGTTGAAACATGTTTACTTGTTGGGATATCACAATACCTCTTATTTAATTAATGCATCTATATACTTGGTAAAGGGTGGAAGGCTCGGCCTTATGCCTGGTATTTTGTTCCACTCTTGCCGCCCTAGTTTCCGTCATACCGGTGTTATGTTCCCGGATTTTGCGTTCCTTACACGGTTGGGTGATTTATGGGACCCCCTTGACAGTTCGCTTTGAATAAGACTTTTTCAGCAAGGCCCAACATTGGTTTTACCATTTGCCACCTAAGCCATTTTCCCTTGGGTTCTGCAGACTCAAGGGTCATCTTATTTTAACCCCCCCGGGCCAGTTCTCCTTTGATTGCCGGTCCAAACTAGAGCACCGTGCGAGACCGTCCCTTGGCAACTTGGGTTATGTTGGTACCTGTATGCTTTGCTTATCCGGATGTGCCCTGAGACCGAGATATGTGCAGCTCCTATCAGGATTTGTCGGCACAATCGGGCGGCTTTGCTGGACTTGTTTTATTGTTGTCGAAATGTCTTGTAGTCCGGGATTCCGAGATTGATCGGGTCTTCCTGGTAGAAGGAATATCCTTCGTTGACCGTGAGAGCTTATAATGGGCTTAGTTGGGACACCCCTGCAGGGTATTATCTTTCGAAAGCCGTGCCCGCGGTTATGAGGCAGATGGGAATTTGTTGATGTCCGGTTGTAGAAAACCCGAGGTTGACCTTAACTAAAACACATCAACCGCGTGTGTAACCGTGATGGTCTCTTCTCGGCGGGGTCCGGGAAGTGAACACGGTGTTGGAGTTATGTATGACGTAGGTTGTTCTAGGATCACTTCTTGATCACTTCTAGCTTCACGACCGTGCTTTGCCTTCTCTTCTCGCTCTCTTTTGCGTTGTAGCCACCATATATGCTAGTCGCTTGCTGCAGCTCCACCTCACAACCTCATCCTACCTATAAGCTTAAATAGTCTTGATCTCGCGGGTGTGAGATTGCTGAGTCCCCGTGACTCACAGATTCTACCACAACAGTTGCAGGTACCAACGATGCCAGTGCAGATGACGCGTCCGAGCTCACTTGGGAGTTCGACGAGGAACGTGGCCGTTACTATGTTTCTTTTCCAGATGATCAGTAGTGGAGCCCAGTTGGGGTGATCTGGGGATCTTTGTAGCATTTGGGGTAGTCTTCTTTCATTTTGGTACCGTAGACGGACCTTGAGTGTAATTTGAATGATGGATGTTTATTTATGTATTGTGTGAAGTGGCGACTGTAAGCCAACTATGTATCTCTTTCCCCTTATTTATTACATGGATTGTGTGAAGATTACCTCACTTGCGACATTGCTTTCAATGCGGTTATGCCTCTAAGTCGTGCCTCGACACGTGGGAGATATAGCCGCATCGAGGGCGTTACAAGTTGGTAATCAGAGCCTTCCCCGACCTTAGGAGCCCCCACTGTTTGATCGTCTTTAGTGGCCGAGTTGTGTCTAGAAAAATGTTTTGAGTCATTTAGGAATTATATATCGGAGAGTTTAGGAATTCTTTTTACTTCCCAGTCTCCTCATCGCTCTGGTAAGGCATCCTGACGTAGAGTTTTGACTCTTCTCTTCTCAAATTTCACAAAAAACAATTAGGATCACGCGGGTATCTTAGAATCGTTCCGATGGTTTTATGATGACAACATTGTCTTGGTTGCCTCCCGTCAGCAGGGATTTTAGAGGAGGTGTCCCGGGGAGTAGAGCTCCGAGGTGTTGTCGTCATAACTTTATCGTTACAGTTTTGGAATACCTGAGTTTAGTACGCCGACATCGAAAATCTCTTTTGTACAGTTGTTGGTGAGATAACCCTGATAGCCCAATACTGAGGCGAGTGCGGGAGTATCGCCATGACTTGTATAACGGATGCTTTTCAAAGGTTGAGGTAGATGATTTCCGAGGATTTCTTGGTTATGTGTTGAAGGATGGATACAGCTGGATCTAGGTATTGTTAGTTTGGGTGATATATTTTGTGTCCCCTGTATCCCCAACACCTAATTGCATAACCAGAAAGTTTCGGGAGTTTATAATTGGGAATTCTTGTAGCTCTAGTATTTCTTCTGCAGATATTTGGTTTGTGATTGGGTAATCCTTACCAAGTATTTGTTCACATCCGTACCTTGTTGATTTTATTCCATACCTTGTTCTAAGTGGCTTCTCAGCTTATGGAAGTGTGATGTTTCACTTTGGAATTCATTCGTTCTTTCTCGTTCGAATGTTTATTGTGAAGACTATATGTTGCAATTTCGTTCCTTTGATTCAGCTTCAATATATATCAGGCAAGATGCTAATGGATGTCACCCTCTTCAGGATGGCTCCGCCAACGCGTCAGAATTCGGAACGCAATGAAGGAAGTCAGGCTAACCCTCCGCCACCACCTCCGCCTCCGGAGGCATGGCAAGCCTTGATGACTGCCACAAATGCCAACGCTCAGATTCTGATTCAGCTCTTGCAAGATCGCAACCAAGGGCAAGCTAATCAAGAGAATCAAGGCCAAGGCAACAATCAGCCGCACTTCGCTTCACTCAACCAGTTCCTTACTAATCAGCCAAAGACCTTCAGCTACTGTGTCGAGGCCACAGACGCAGATGATTGGCTCGTGGACATCAGCAAGCATTTCGAGTGCAGCAATGTCAGACCTGAGGACTTTCTCAAGTTTGCCTCTTTTCAACTCAAAGATCAAGCTGCTGAACCGTTCCAGCAATACAAAGATTCCAGAGGAGGTCGAGTGATTACCTGGGATGATTTCCGCCGTGACTTCAAAGCGCACCACATTCCAGAAAGTGTTGTTGAGCTTAAGCGTGAGGAATTCCGTAATCTCAAGCAAGGCACCATGTCTGTCTATCAATACAACACTCATTTCCAGAAGCTCTCTCGTTTTGCAAGGCAAGACATCCCTGATGAGAAGAGTATGATCTACCAGTTCAGGCGTGGCCTCAGAGAAGATCTGCAACTTGCTCTCGTGCTTTTCGAGCCATTAAAGTATGATGAATTCTACAACATGGCGCTGAAACAAGAAGCTGCTCAGCTCAAGTGTGAGGCTTCTAAGAAGAGAATCAGAGACGCAGTTCAGTCTTCTTCTTCTTCACTTGTGGCAGCTAAGCAACAGAAGTTCTGGTTGCCTCCTCCTCCTCCGTTCCGTCAGCCTTATCAGCAGAAGAACTCAAGTGGTCTTGGATATTCCCACCCACCCAACCCTGGATATCAGAACAAGTCTCAGAACCAAGCTCCAAGGCCAAGTGCTCCTTACCATCATCCGCTCTCAGAGGTGACTTGTAACAAATGTCAGCAGAAGGGTCACTATGCGAACAAGTGCTTCAACCAAAGGCGCCTTCCGCCTCCTCCTTCTGTGAAATCTTCCAGCAATGCAGTGGTCAAGCATAATCCTAAGCATGCCAAGGTGAACATGATGAATGCAGCTCAAGCGAAGGATTCTTCTGAAGTGATCATGGGTAACCTTCCTGTTAATGATATTCCTACAAAAGTCTTATTTCATACTGGTGCATCGCATTGTTTCATGTCAAGATCCTTCTTTGCAAAGAATGATTTTTCTTGGACTTACCTGGATAAACCTTTGGGTGTTATTTCTCCGGGGAAGTCAATGAGAGAAAACTCGTTAGTTCCTGATGTTTCTATCAAGATGGGCGACTATAAATTTCTATCTTCTCCAATGGTGCTTGGGGACTCTGATATTGATCTTATTCTCGGGATGGACTGGCTCTATAAGCACAAGGCTCAGCTTGATTGTGCTGCCAGGGAAATCAAATTGACTCACTCTTCTAACGATGTGATCATCTATGCCTCTCGTGATGATACCATTCGGTTGTTTTCTCTCAATGAGAATGGTGAAATGGAGGCTATCTCTCAGATTCCAGTCGTTTGTGAGTACCAAGATGTCTTTCCAGAAGAGCTTCCGGGTATGCCTCCCCGTCGGCCAGTTGAATTCGTTATTGATCTTGAGCCTGGCACGGAACCCGTTTGCAAGCGTCCTTACAAGCTTGGACCAGATGAGCTCAAGGAATTGAAGTTACAACTTGATAAACAAGAGCGTCTGGGTCGGATCAGACCGAGTTCTTCTCCTTGGGGTTGTGGTGTTCTTTTTGTCCGGAAGAAGGATGGCATTGACCGACTTTGCGTCGATTACCGTCCATTGAACAAGAAGACAATCAAGAACAAGTACCCACTTCCCAACATCAATGAGCTATTTGAGCAACTTAAAGGTGCTAAGGTGTTCTCCAAGCTTGACCTTCGTATGGGTTATCATCAGATTCGCATTTGTGAAGAAGATATTCCTAAGACAGCATTCAGAACAAGCTTTGGTTCGTATGAATATACGGTCATGTCTTTCGGCCTTGTCAATGCTCCTCCAGCTTTCTCTCGCTTGATGAATTTCATCTTCAACCCCTACATCAATGAATTTGTCTTGGTCTATCTCGATGATATTTTGGTCTTCTCCAAGAATAAGGAGGATCATGCCAAACATTTGCGATTGGTGCTCGACAAGCTCAGAGAGTACAAATTATATGCGAAGTTCTCCAAATGTGAATTCTGGCTTGATGAAGTTCTTTATCTTGGCCATATCATCTCTGCCAAGGGCATCGCTGTTGATCCTGAGAAGGTGTCTGCAGTCGTGAATTGGGAACCCCCTCAGAATGTCAAGCAGCTTCGCAGTTTTCTTGGACTTGCAAGTTATTGCCGAAGATTCGTTGAGAATTTCTCAAAGATTGCAAAGCCTCTTTCCAACCTCCTTCAGAAGCATGTGAAGTATGTCTGGTCTCCTGAGTGTGACGTTGCTTTCAACACTCTCAAAGAGAAACTCGTCACTGCTCCAGTTCTGACTCCTCCTGACGAATCCAAGCCTTATGAAGTATTCTGTGATGCTTCTCTTCAGGGCCTCGGTGCTGTCTTAATGCAAGAGAAGAAGGTTGTTGCCTATACCTCTCGTCAGTTGAAGCCCAACGAAAGGAACTACCCCACTCACGATCTTGAGTTGGCGGCAGTGGTCCACGCTCTAATAACATGGAGACATCTCCTGTTGGGAAGGAAAGTGGACATTTTCACCGATCACAAGAGTCTCAAGTATATCTTCACTCAGCCCAACCTCAACCTCAGGCAAACTCGATGGGTCGAAATGATTCAAGAGTATAATCCGAGTATTGAATATACTCCAGGCAAGGCTAATGTGATTGCAGACGCTTTGAGCAGGAAGGCTTACTGCAACAGCTTAATCCTCAAGCCCTTTCAACCGGATCTCTGTGAGGCTTTCCGCAAGTTGAATCTCCAAGTTGTCCCTCAAGGTTTTCTTGCCAACCTCATCGTCTCTCCTACTTTGGAAGATCAGATTCGTGAAGCACAACTGTTGGATACCATGGTGAAGAAGGTGAAACGTGGTATTGGCAAGGGCATTTCCAAATACAAGTGCTATCGAGTTGATGACAGAGATACTCTTTTCTTTGAGGACCGGATCGTGGTTCCAAAGGGTGATCTTCGTAAAGTCATTATGAACGAAGCGCACAACTCTCTTCTGTCAATTCATCCTGGAAGTACGAAGATGTACCATGACCTCAAGCAGTCATATTGGTGGACTCGAATGAAGCGTGAGATTGCTCAATTTGTGAATGAATGTGATGTCTGCAGAAGGGTGAAAGCAGAACACCAACGACCAGCTGGTCTTCTCCAACCTCTTGCTATTCCAGAATGGAAGTTTGATCATATCGAAATGGACTTCGTGACTGGTTTTCCTAAGTCCAAGCGTGGAAATGATGCCATTTTCGTCGTCATCGACAAGCTCACCAAAGTGGCTCATTTTCTTCCCATCAAAGAGTCTATCACAGCAGCGCAGCTGGCAGAGCTCTACACCTCCAGAATTGTCTCCTTGCATGGCATTCCACAATTGATCTCTTCAGACCGTGGCAGCATCTTTACCTCCAAGTTTTGGGATTCTTTTCAGAAGGCCATGGGCACCAACATTCGCTTCAGCACAGCTTTCCACCCTCAGACTAGTGGACAAGTCGAGCGTGTCAACCAAATTCTTGAAGATATGCTCAGAGCTTGTGTTATCTCTTTCGGCATGAAGTGGGAGGATTGCCTTCCTTATGCTGAATTCTCATACAACAACAGTTTTCAAGCCAGCTCGGGCAAAGCTCCATTCGAGATTCTCTATGGAAGAAAGTGCCGTACTCCTCTCAACTGGTCTGAAACCGGTGAACGCCAATTGCTCGGCAATGATTTGATCTCAGAGGCTGAGGCTATGTGCAAGGTCATTCGTGAGAACCTCAAAGCCGCGCAATCGCGCCAGAAGAGCTATTACGATAGCAAACACCGGGATTTGGCATTCGAGATCGGAGACCATGTCTACCTCTGCGTCTCTCCAATGAAAGAAACTCGTCGCTTCGGTATCAAGGGGAAACTTGCCCCCAGATACGTCGGCCCTTTCCAGATCATCGGCAAACGAGGCGATCTCGCCTATCAACTTGAGCTTCCCCCCAACTTTGCAAATGTGCACGATGTCTTCCACGTGTCACAGCTTCGCAAGTGCTTCAAGACGCCTGAGCGCACCATCAACTTCGAAGAGATTGATCTTCAAGAAGATTTGTCCTATCATGAGCACCCCGTCGCTATTCTTGAAACAACTGAGCGCAAGACTCGCAACAAGTCAATCAAATTCCTGAAAGTGAAATGGTCACACCATTCAGACCGAGAAGCCACCTGGGAGTGTGAGGATCACCTACGTTCCGAGTATCCGGAGTTCTTTCAGTCCTAGATCTCGGGACGAGATCCTCTCGTAGTGGTGGAGTGTTGTAACGCCCCGGATGTAACTTGCCGTATTTGTAATCCAACTCTTGACATTTTCGGCTATGTGATATGATATTCCCTCCGTGGTTGGGTTTCCCTTCGTTTTGCATTTTGGTCATGTCATGCATTTCATATCATGTCATCATGTGCATCGCATTCGCATACGTGTTCGTCTCATGAATCCGAGCATTTTTCCCGTTGTCCGTTTTGCAATCCGGCGCTCCTATGTCCCCCGGCGTCCCCTTTTACATTCCTTCGTGAGCGGGTATTAAACTTTCTCGGATTGGACCGAGGTTTGTCAAGCGGCCTCGGTATAGCACCGGTAGACCGCCTGTCAAGTTTCGGGTCAATCGGAGGTCGTTTGATACCCCAACGGTTAACCGGGTAACCGTGAAGGCCTCGTGTGTGTTGCAGCCCAACACCCCTTCAAAAAGGCCCAATAACCCATCTAAGACACTCCCATGTCCACCGCCGTTCGATCACGATCGTGTGGCCAAAAACCGCTCTCCATTTGAAGCTTCCTAGCCCCCTCTACCTATAAATAAGTGCCTCCCTCTCCAATTTCGGGTCCAAACCCTAGCCCCGCTCCTCTCTTCGCGCCGGACGTGTCCGTCCGCCGCCGGACATGCCCGCGCCGCCGCCCGCACCCAATCAGGGCGCGCCACCTGTCCTCCGCCGCCGCCCTCCTCCGCGGGCCCGCGGGGCCCGCGCCAGGCCCGCGGGGCCCGGATCCGCCGCCCGCGCGCCCGCACGAGTGCCCGCCGGCGCCCCTCTCCGCCTCCCGCGCCACCATCCAGCGCCTCGCGCCGGAGCCGCCGCCACCCGCCGCGGCCGCCGCCCGCCGTCACCCGCCGCGGCAGCCGCCCGCCGTCACCCGCCGCGGCAGCCGCCCGCCGTCACCTGCCGTCGCCCGCGCCGCCCACGCCAGCCACCGCGCCGCCGCGCGCCCCCGACGTCGCCGGCGCCAGATCCGGCCGCCCGGCCCTGGATCCACCGCGCCCCCTCCTCTCCGGCAGCCCCACCGGCGAACTCCGGCGAGATCCGCCTGCCTCGGTTCGCGTGCCCGCGGACGAACTCTAGATCCGGAGGTCTAAAATTCCACTAAGTCCCGTAATTTTTCACATTATCGTTACATGTTCATCGCATCGTAACTTTGCAACGGTAGCTCCGTTTCGTGCGTTTAATATGTCAGATTGTTCGACTCGAATAGTACATCAATTTATTTCATTGCACCATTTTCATTTGAGGTCATTTTGATGTCCGAAGTGCTGTTAGAAGAGGGCTATGTGATGTTAGCTGCTGGATCTTATCAGAACATGCACTTTTGTTATTTTTGCCATGATTGACGTGTACCTCCTATGAAGCTGAGTCCTACATGAGTTTTGTAATATGCCATGTTAACTTTCCAGAGAATTATGCCATGTATTTTTGTGATCTTTGTGGTGACTAGCACAAGCATGCAAACTAGGGTACTTGATGTTGCTGATTTCAGAGACTTAGTGAAATTACCGTCCCTGGCTGCTGTTATTTTTATGCCATGTGTTCATGTTGTTTCCGAGAGATCTATGCATATTTTGAGCATGATCAGTAAGGGTGTTTTGAACTTGAGGATTTGCTATATCCATCAATGCCTTTGTTTGTATTTATGGGGTGCCATAGCTTGAGTCAATCGAGCTCTACCTTTGCTATAAAATGTTGCTGTCAGATTGTTTACATGTTATTCGATTTTGCCAAGCTTGGTGTAGTTGATCCTTGCAAACTATGATTTTATTATTGCCATGTATAGTTCCTATGTCATGTCTTCTTGATGTATGTATGCTTAGTTTATAATGCAATGCTCTGTAGCGAGTGCATCGAGCTCACGAACATGCCTACATGTTAGCTGTTTTTGTCATGCCCAGTTTTCTGCCAAGTCTGAAACCTGTAACGAAACTTGCTTATTTGACATGGGTGGAACTTATTTTCTGATCCTTTTTGGCTTATGGTCAGTAAGGGACTTTTGTCAAGTGCTTTGATTAGATTCATGCCATGCCTTACTTTGCTATGTCCTGTTCATGTAGAATGTTGTTCCATTGCTCTAAACATGTCATCCTGATGTTAATTTCTGGCATGTTGTTATTTTCACTAAGTCTGTGAACCTGTTATCTTTTGCACTTTTGCCATGCTTGTTTGAACCTGTTATGATGTGATTTAGCCGTAGCTCAGTGTTCATCTTTTGTCAAGCATCTTGAGTAGATCACTGCCATATGCTTTGTTGAAATGTTTGGGTGCAGTAGCTTAATTTCTTGTTGCTTGCTAAGTAGCATCATGCTGTTTATGGCAAATTATTGTCATTCTTGTATTGCTTGTCATTTGCAAACCGTGCATCCGATTCCGGTGATCTTTATATCGATTTCAACCGAAATCTTCTCACCTATCCAGTGGCATACTTGGTTTGCCAAGATTATGCCTTGTTCATCCTTGTCCTTCCGGAGCATGCATATGCATTGCATATCACATCTCGCATGTCATGCCATGTTTTGCATCATGTTGCTTGCGCATTGCATCGTGATTGATATTTGTCCTCTTTGCTTGTGTTCTTGCTTTGGGTAGAGCTGGGAGACGAGTACGTGAACGAGGAACCTGTTGAGAACGCTTACGAGGACCAAGCTTTCGACAACTCTGAGAACCTTGCAGGCAAGATGACCATACCCTCGAAATCACTTCTATCTTTGCTTGCTAGATGCTCGCTCTTTTGCTATGCCTATGCTGCGATACCTACCACTTGCTATATCATGCCTCCTATACTGCCATGTCAGCCCCTAACCATCCATGTCCTAGCAAACCGTTGTTTGGCTATGTTACCGCTTTGCTCAGCCCCTCTTATAGCGTTGCTAGTTGCAGGTGAAGATGAAGCTTGTTCCTTGTTGGAACATGGACCTGTTGTTCCTTGTTGGAACATGTTTACTTGTTGGGATATCACAATACCTCTTATTTAATTAATGCATCTATATACTTGGTAAAGGGTGGAAGGCTCGGCCTTATGCCTGGTATTTTGTTCCACTCTTGTCGCCCTAGTTTCCGTCATACCGGTGTTATGTTCCCGGATTTTGCGTTCCTTACACGGTTGGGTGATTTATGGGACCCCCTTGACAGTTCGCTTTGAATAAGACTTTTTCAGCAAGGCCCAACATTGGTTTTACCATTTGCCACCTAAGCCTTTTTCCCTTGGGTTCTGCAGACTCAAGGGTCATCTTATTTTAACCCCACCCCCCCGGGGCCAGTTCTCCTTCGATTGCTGGTCCAAACTAGAGCACCGTGCGGGACCGTCCCTTGGCAACTTGGGTTATGTTGGTACCTGTACGCTTCGCTTATCCGGATGTGCCCTGAGACCGAGATATGTGCAGCTCCTATCAGGATTTGTCGGCACAATCGGGCGGCTTTGCTGGACTTGTTTTATTGCTGTCGAAATGTCTTGTAGTCCGGGATTCCGAGATTGATCGGGTCTTCCCGGTAGAAGGAATATCCTTCGTTGACCGTGAGAGCTTATAATGGGCTAAGTTGGGACACCCCTGCAGGGTATTATCTTTCGAAAGCCGTGCCCGCGGTTATGAGGCAGATGGGAATTTGTTGATGTCCGGTTGTAGAAAACCCGAGGTTGACCTTAATTAAAACACATCAACCGCGTGTGTAACCGTCATGGTCTCTTCTCGGCGGGGTCCGGGAAGTGAACACGGTGTTGGAGTTATGTATGACGTAGGTTGTTCTAGGATCACTTCTAGCTTCACGACCGTGCTTTGCCTTTTTTTCTCGCTCTCTTTTGCGTTGTAGCCACCATATATGCTAGTCGCTTGCTGCAGCTCCACCTCACAACCTCATCCTACCTATAAGCTTAAATAGTCTTGATCTCGCGGGTGTGAGATTGCTGAGTCCCCGTGATTCACAGATTCTACCACAACAGTTGCAGGTACCAACGATGCCAGTGCAGATGACGCGTCCGAGCTCACTTGGGAGTTCGACGAGGAACGTGGCCGTTACTATGTTTCTTTTCCAGATGATCAGTAGTGGAGCCCAGTTGGGGTGATCTGGGGATCTTTGTAGCATTTGGGGTAGTCTTCTTTCATTTTGGTACCGTAGACGGACCTTGAGTGTAATTTGAATGATGGATGTTTATTTATGTATTGTGTGATGTGGCGACTGTAAGCCAACTATGTATCTCTTTCCCCTTATTTATTACATGGATTGTGTGAAGATTACCTCACTTGCGACATTGCTTTCAATGCGGTTATACCTCTAAGTCGTGCCTCGACACGTGGGAGATATAGCCGCATCGAGGGCGTTACACAGCTCCGGGCAGGTGTTTCTGTCTCGTGGCTGCGGTGTTCCTCTTTCGGTCGTGTCTCCGATGGGGACCTCGCCCTTCCTTACCTTGTACCTGCCGTGGTGGAGCGTTACTTCATCTCACACATTGATGGCGGCGGAGATCGGCGGCATGGCGATGTGGAGGCTTGGCGTCCAATGCGCGGAGATGGACTCGCGCAGGAGGAGGTAGCTGTCTGGCGTCATGGTGACGTCGATGGCAGAGTGGCCAGACAAGGTAGAAGCCTCAATATAATCTGAAGACGGACCTGTGAAAGATGGCTGCGACGACACACGAGCGCGTCTGACCGGATTGCGCCCCAGACTCGATATGTGGCTCGGTTGGGGCTTCCGGCTTTTGATGTTAGGTTTAGGTGAGTGGTTTGGGTAGTAGCCCAGATAGCATCCCTTCATCATTTGGATAGGAGTAGCGGCATATGTTGCTAAGATGGTGGATTCAGGTTTATTGTTTGTAATACTTTGTAAAGTCCTCGAGAATAATCAATAAAGTGACCATATGCATTTCCAGATGCAGAGGCAGGGGTCATCCTCCATTTCTAATAAAAAAATAAAAAATCTTGGGAGGAGAACATTGGTTCGCGTGTTGTAAAACAATCAAAGCTGTTTTGGTCCAGATTTTGTGTTGGATCACTGATTTATGGTTTTTTTTGGTTTTTTTTTTCACACACAGTGCGTGTAGGCGCTAATCCGATGGAACGAACACCCTATCTTGGTAGGACGAGGGCCCTCGAAAAATCTATAAGAGGCTTTGTGGAGAGGGACGGAGAGGAAGTTGTTAAGCCAGAGTTACGGACTACATTTGACTCGTTGACAGCCTAGGAACGTAGGAAGATGCAACAGTGTTACTGGACACCAACAGAACACCTGTAGTAGATTGGCGTGGTAAAATACGATTTGAGTTTAAGTGTGACGCTTGTATGAGCTAATGAGTTGATGTTGTAAATGTTGTTGTACTATAGCGGCTTAGTTGTAATGCAGAAATTGTTAATGCGACTTGCTAATCTTTATTGGTAGCTAGACTAGACTGGTTGACTAGACATGGTTGCGCACTTGCATTACTAATCTACAGGAGACAGATGAGGTTCAAAACTTGAATGAGGGAACAATGCTCGGTCCGCCTAGTCGCTACAAGAGGCCGGATGGGAATGTAGTTTAATCGGAGCAGCAATGGCACCTTCAATCAGCTGGGCAAGCTCAGGGGTACTCATGTCAGGGTTGGCTTGGTCCGCGCCTGTTGCAATTAGCTATGAGGTGTTCTCGCAAAAAGAACAATGAGGTACTCCTTCAGACAAGTAATTCAGAACGGAGGGAGTAAAACATATATTCCAGCTGTCAGATATACTTATTGAGTGAGGGTGGTGGCTTGCCATGAACGGGTTCGGCATGGTCCAGGTGGTGCTCACACAAGGTCCAAGTTTCATATTTTTTTTCTCAAATATGCACGAGTGTGCATATCATATATTAAAGAAGGAAAGGCATAAAAAGCCTCAACCAGTCATTTAGAAAGGTGAGAACGTTACACCATGCACAACTCCACCTCACGCACGATCGCGCACGCTAACTAGACTACTACTCCCCACTCGTCCACCTAGCTAAGCCTGCAAACACAGCCTCTACATTACATCTGAAGAGCCCTGCCATCGACCAGCTCCTACCCTCGTTCACAATTCTCTTGATAAGTTGGTTAGCTGATGGCGAAGCACCATCGAAGACAATTACGTTTTTGTGCTTTCACAACTCCCACAACGTGAGAAGCAGTATAGCGTGCAGATCCTTCCTTGCCACATTGGCAGCCGGTTGCTTGTCACAAACCCACGGCTTGAGACCATCCTGCGTAGATGGTGCCCACTCTGGCTTTCCCAGAGCCGTACAAATCGCCACCCAAATCTCTCGAGCGAAGACGCATGTTAGCAACGCATGATCAATGGTTTCCTTCTCTTGGTCACACAAAGGGCATTTGTCCTGATGCGGCAGCCCCCTCCTAGCTAACCGGTCCGACGTCCAACATCTGTTCTGCAGGGCCAGCCACGTGAAGAATTTGCATTGAGACGGGGCTCGCGATTTCCACGTTAACTCCGCGGAGGGAATGACCTCCCTTCCCCAGAACTTCGCTGCGTACGCAGATCTCACAGAGAATTGTCCCGTCGGCTCCCAAGACCAAACTATCATGTCCGAGACACTCTACACCGGTTCCCACGCCTGAACCCGCTGCCATAGTTGTAGGAACTGTTGCAATGCCACCATAGTTATGTTGGGACCAAGGCAAGCTGCCCAGGACCCGTCCATCCCCACCTGGCCAAGCATACACGTCTGCCTGATCCGGCGCGGCACCGAGTCATATACCGCCGGCGCAAGCTCCTGGATCCTCATCCCGTCAAGCCATCGATCTTCCCAAGTTTCATACCTTTAGTGCTGCCAGATTCAGAGATTTGTCTAAAAGTACGACAAACAGTTTCTAGTACGATTAAGCAGCAAATGGATTAACAAATGGCATGTGTAAAGCTGCAGCACTCTCAATGGATGGATGAGCTCTTTCAACCAGTGGTGCATTTAATACTCTAAAGTCGCAATGCTTGCACCCTGTACATTGTATAGGAAAAAATATCAATGGAACATATAGAACCGAAATGCAACCATGGCCTTTTCGTTCAGATCGATACAAATAAAAATTAATTATAAACAACGGTCCAAGACACTGTAAAAATCCTACTTAGTGAGTCGTGTGCCCGCACTTGGTCATGTACATTACAAACTCAACTATTTGAAAACTATGCAAAGATGAGTGTGCATTATTCTTACCAAGGAAAGCTACAGAATCAATGACATCCTTCATTGGTTCGCTGCATGTACAGACATCATCCGCACTTCAGGTCTCAGTAGCATTAGTCTCTCATCAAATCTGATGAACGGGAAAATGACATATGCGACGACTAAAACTGGACTAAACGTAAGATGCGACATAAAGGGTACTATTAATAAATTTGTACACGTCCAAATAAGATGTAGCAATGCCCTATGCTCGTGGCAAACCTCTGTAGTAGATTTCGAAGAAGAAAAGGATATAAAGTAGGGTGATTCATTTGGCAAGAATCAAGTGTGCCCTGGAGTAGCAAACATTCAATATCCTTTAGTCTTTGGAAGATCTGGATAAACAGGAGATACTATTTGGTCGGATTGGAGACAAATTAAACGCAAAGTTCTAGTGTAGATCGAGCTACACGGTATCATCTATCCACACCGTTCAATGTCTTCGAGATTTGTGCTCGTGACACACTTTTTCCAAGCATGCAAGGTGATTAGCAGTGGTAGTAGGCCCAGGGTATCCTAGGGAGGCAGCGGACTCTATTTTTATTCTATGCGCATGTGAACCTCTGCAGAATACGAAGAACTCTCTCGTGCACATCTCTCTTCCCTGTCACTCGTCTCTCTCTCTCATTTAAAGTCTCCTGACATGCATGCACAACAGTCTATCACGAGCTCACTTTCTTTTATTGTTTTCTCTTTTTTAGCAGCAATTTGACGAGCAAACACAAGCTTTCTCACACGCAGATTCCATCTTCACCTCTCTTAACTCTTAATAAAATACTTCCTCTAGCCGGGCCGGCATGTAGCACTCCCGGTCAGGACATAATTGAGAATAAAAAATAAAGAAATGTTGGCCCAAGATAGAAGCCATGCATGTAGAAAATTATGTTCAAGAAAGTTCCCAGATTCTTTGCACAAAACAACTGACGCCGGTGCATGCAAGCAGACTAGCACTGTGCGCCATGCAGCCTACCTCCTAGGTACCTAGGACCTATACCCTACCGCCCCACTACACTGCTTTACCTAGCTAAAACGCTGCACCGCCTGCTAATGACGCTGCATGGCTCCAAAAAAGCCTGCACCAAGCACGAATCTAAGAATATGTGGATGGTCAAGATAAGGGGTGTTGTGGAGCTCAGGCTACAAAAAACCACTCTCCAAATTAGAAGTGCATGGTAACAAGGTGTGTTTCTGTAATTAGTAACACCTGGAGGGCACTTCTCTATGCATAACCCGGTTCTTAAGAGTAGAACTTAATCGGTAAAACTTGATATTTAGATGAAGTTTAGTTATTGGAATGGGCTAAGAAAATCAATACATATTAATAGTAGTGTAACGGGAAGGATGAACTGGGTATTAAATAAATGCAATCAGATCATCCGGCCACAAGTAAAACTCTCTACGGGCCCAAAAGTACATATCTTGATGTTGGGCAGATGTATCATTGCTATATCCCTATATATCCAACATCACGAGAAGTAATTGAATTGGATTTGCTTGATAATTAACATGCCATAAGAGAACCTTAAGAGTAGAAAATGACACTAATCAAGACGGCTTGGAATAGCTCATGATTAAACAATTGGAATATTTGACGATTGTTTGTGTATGTATTATAACTAATACCATCATTTGGCGATTGAAATCAGAATAAGAGAAATCGATAAAGTTTGTTAATTCTTTGTATACCTGCATTTGGTTTCCATAAAGTTTTGCTTCCTCATGAAAGTCAGCTCCCGTACCGTGCCAAAGTGCAAACATTTCGGTTTCCCTGCATTTTAGGAAATCAAACTCATCCGAGAGAAAGTCAACTCCCCTACTGTGCCATGGCAGACCGCAAAAAATAATTGAAACAGCACGCATGGCACATTCCGAAATCATGATTTGATGGCCTAATCCAGATGCCCTCCCGCCGGCACTGTACAATGCTTCATTCCTTCAGCTAAGACAACCTCCTTGTTCAACTACATTGGAATGCATTACAGATCGAACATCACCATTTTCACACTATGCTATGATTAAGTTCAAGGAATTTAAAGAACATTCAGGCACATGCCAATGGACGAACCATCTCTAGTTCGTTACCAAAGTAAATTAATTACTCCCTCCGTCCCATAATATAAGAACGTTTTTGACACTACATTAGTGTCAAAAACGTTTTTATATTATAGGACAAAGGTAGTACCTCTTGGTCCATCCAGAGCTCTCGTATCCGGCTTCACAGCGGATTCACCTGACTCTGTGGGCGTCTTGTCGCTGTAGTTTGCACCGCGTCACGCAACTTGCCCCCCTCAAACGAGCGCCGCCACCGATGATTCTGGTGCTAACTCTTCCCGACAGCTTCCCACCTAGCTCCCGCCATCCAGATCTGCTTGCGCACGCTGGACCGCTTCCTGGAATATAGGCAATCTATCTGCAGCGCCCACCAGAGATCAGCAAGGACCAACTAAAAAGGAATTGAAAAGCGATATAGCAGGGTTTACGGGCAGCTGCGTCTCACCTGATGTAGAGTTTCATCTCTACTTGAAGTACACGTCCATGTAGATCGGGAGGATGACACACATTTATTCATTAAGAACACAGAGATTGACGCTGTCGCCGGAGGCCGGATCCAGTTGTAGGCATTGCATGTATATATATGCATCGGTGATTGTGTGTCCTATTTAATGTACGTCCGCCCAACTCTCATTGTTCGAGAAACGATGGTAATTCGGGGTCAATGAACACCAATTATTACTTGTTATTTATCTAAAGAAAAAGAAAATGAAAAACAATGAAGCGAAGATGAATATACCTTTCCTTGTTACTTGTTAGGTCGATGAACACCAATTGTGATTATACGATTCTGAAAAAACATCTGGTGATTACCCTTGCCAATGTAATTTCTCACCACGCCGATTGGATCCCCTCGTAGAACCCGCGTCGGCCGAACCGCAAGCGCCTGAATCCCCTCTCGCTCGAGATGGTGAACTGTGTCGGCTGAATCACAAGCGCCTGGATCCCCTCTGTCTTGCTGGTGGCTGTCACACCTAACCAGCGGATTAGTGTGCCTTAGAGCTGACTGGTGGGCCCAGCCAGCTGGCCAGACAAGTGGCTGCGTGCGTGTCGATAAAGGGTGGCCGCCTGTGGCCGTGTGGGGTTATGCGAGTGTTGACACTTCTTGTACCTGAATCCTTCCTCTGCAATCCATCCTCCTTCTTCCTCTCCAAGTCATTCTTTCCCCTCTCGTCCCGATCTGGATCCCCTTCTCTTCCCTTCCTTCCTGGGGTGTTACAACTGGTAATCAGAGCCATCCACCGCCGAATTTTTTTTCTTCCTCGCTTGATTGGGAGTCGGTAACATCCACCGCGCCGGTGTGGTTTTCTCCGGTGAGCCACACGAAATCCGTCGCGGGGTTCGACGCCCTTTCGTGCAGGACAATGGCTCCTTCCAAGGCTTCGGCGGCGACGCGGCAAGTTCTCGCCGCCATGGATGAGGGGAACACCAACATCACCAAGATGCTGGAGACGCTGCTCGCCAGAATCGACGACCAGAAAGTGGCGCACGAGAAACAGATCGAGCTCCAGGCCGCCTTCAACGCGCAGATCTCGCAGGAGATGCGTAGCCTCTCGCGGCAGCTTGATCTGACCCTGGCGGACCTCGACCTCACGCGCAAGACGGTGGAAGGATCGGCCTCTTCGTCAGGCTCGGTCACCACGCATCTTCACCAGCCCGCGCAATAGCAGCAGCAACCTCCACCGCCCCCTCCTCCTCCTCCATCGCCGCGCCCCGTACCAGATCCGGCGCGCCCGTCGTCATCGCACGCGCGTCTGGGCGACCACCGCCCACCTCTCCTTCCCGTGCCACCACAGGGAGGATTTGTCGCCGCGCCGACCGCATCTCCGACGGGCTACAACACCAACGAGTACCACAAACCCCGAAGCATGATTTTCCCAAGTTCGACGGCACGGCGCCGTACTTGTGGCTGGATCGTTGCCTCGCCTACTTTAAGCTCTACAAGGTGGCTGCCCACCAGTGGGTCGCCAACCCGGCACTCTACATCGACGGCCAGGCCGCGCACTGGCTCCAAGCGTTCCGCCAGACGCATCGCAACATCACATGGGACGTCTTCACGTGGCGATCCTGGAGGAGTTTGGCACCGACGAGTTTGAGGTGGTGATGCACAAGCTGCTCTAGCTCCGCCAAACAGGCACAGTCGCCGAGTACCGCGCCGCATTCGACGAGCAGATGTACCACTTGCTCGCGCTCAATCCATCGATCAACACCAAGTTCTTCGTGACGCAGTTCCTCCTTGGCCTGAAGGACGAGCTGCGTGCCCCGGTGCGTCTTCAGGCACCTTCAAGCATCACGCGCACCTCGGTGCTCGCGCGCATCCAAGAGGAAGAACTGGGCACGACCCGCGCGCGACCTCGCGTCACACCCGCGGGCCAACCACCACCAACATCAACTGCAGCGACACTGCCACAGCGTGCCGTGGGCGCACCGGTTCGCGCCCAAGGAGACGAGTACGCGTGGGAGCGGCAGCTACGCGATTTCCATCGCGCGAACAACCTCTATTTGAAGTGCGGCGATCGCTACTCCAGGTGGCATCGCTGCGCCCAGCCCGCGCAACTGCTCACAATCAACGTGGGGGACCACAGTGAGGTGCTCTCGGACGACACCATCCATGCCCTGCAGCTGCTCGACGACCCGGGCCCGGTGGCGCAACCCCCTGCTCTGGCCGCGGACGCGCCAGAGTGCTGTCTCCTCTCGTCGCAGGCGCTCGACGGCACGGACTCGGCGACGACGATCAGGTTGCGCGCACTGGTGGGAAACCAGGTCATACTCCTGCTGCTCGACTCGGGCAGCACGCACAGTTTCGTCAACAAGGCGTTCGTTGATCGCCTCGGCCTCGCCACGGAGGAAATGCCGCCGACCGAGGTGCGAGTGGCCAACGGCAACAAGCTCACCTGCAACCGCATCGTGCCCGACCTCAAATGGTGGATGCAAGGCCACACCTTCGAGAGGCCCATGCGCAAGCTGGAGATCGGCGTGTACGACGGCATTCTGGGCATGGACTGGCTCGCCCAACACAGCCCAATGGCATGCCACTGGCAAGACAAGTGGGGTGAAATTTCTGCACGACGGCGAAGAGGTCACGCTCCGCGGTGTCCCAACCAAATCGGCCACCACGCTCAAGGCAGTCGGTCCCGAGGAGCTGCGCAAGATGATCGTCGGCAACGATGTCTGGGCCATGGCCATGGTGGACACCTGTGGCCCCGCAGCGCGCCAGGTTCGCAAAGGCCCAAGTCAAACACCACTGGCAGATTTGCTCGAGGAATTCGCCGACGTGTTTGCGGCACCGCAAGGGCTCCCTCCCCATCGCCAGTACAACGACGCCGTCACACTGGTGGAGAGCGCGGTCCCCGCGAACACGCGCCTGTACCGCTACTCGCCGCTTCAGAAGGACGAGATCGAGCGTCAGGTCAAGGAGATGCTGGACTCCGGCGTGATCACGCACAGCGTCAGCCCATACGCCGCGCCCGTGTTGCTCGTGAAGAAGAAGGACGGCACCTGGCGATTCTGCATCGACTACCGTCGCCTCAACGACGCCACCATCAAGAACAAATTTCCCCTACCCATCATCGACGAGCTGCTGGACGGGCTGGCCGGCGCCGCGGTATTTTCCAAACTGGACTTGCGGGCGGGCTACCATCAGATCAGGATGCAGGAAGAAGACGAGTCCAAGACGGCGTTCAAGACACATCACGGGCATTTCCAGTTCAGGGTCATGTCGTTCGGCCTCACAAACGCACCCGCCACCTTTCAGTGTCTCATGAACGCCATCTTCGGTAAGTATGTCCGCAAGTTCGTCATCATATTCTTGGATGACATCTTGGTCTTCAGCGATACGATGGAGGAGCACCTGGAGCACCTGCGCATCGTCTTCGAGCTGCTCCGTGTGCACCAGCTGTATGTCAAAGAATCCAAGTGCACATTCGCCTACGACCACATCGACTACCTCGGCCATGTGATATCCAAGGAGGGCGTGGCCACGGATAAGGAGAAGACGCAGGCCATGGAGCAGTGGCCAACACCGACGAATGCCACGGAGCTGCGCGGGTTTCTGGGCCTCACCGGCTATTACAGAAAATTTGTGCCGCACTACGGCATCATCGCCAAGCCGCTCACGCAGTTGCTCACCAAGAAGGGCTTCTCCTGGACCGAGCAGGCGCAGGCGGCATTCGACATGCTCAAGAGCGCCATGGTCACCACACCGGTCCTGGCGTTGCCCAACTTCGAGCGCCCGTTCACGATCAATACGGACACCTGCGACACGGGGATTGGCGCAGTACCGGCTCAAGATGGACACCCGGTGGCCTACTTCAGCAAGGCGCTGGGCATGCACAACCAGAAGCTCTCCACCTACGAGAAAGAGTTTCTCGCCGTGATGATGGCCGTCGACAAGTGGCGCCAGTACTTGCAGCGCGGCCCCTTCGACATCGTCAAGGACCACAAGTCCCTCTGCAATCTTGGGGAGCAACACCTGGAAACAGAGCTCCAGCGCAAGGCCATGGCAAAGCTGGTGGGACTCCAGTTTCGCTTCCAGTACAGACGCGGGCAGGACAATGGCGCCGCCGACGCGCTCTCCCGCGTGGGCAAGCTATTCGAGGTGGTCGCGCTCTCGGCGTGCCAGCCAGCGTGGATGCAAGAGGTGATCAACTCCTACGCCACCGACCCAGACGCACAAGAGCGTCTGCAACAGCTCGCTCTGCACAGCCCTGACGAGCACGGCTACGAGCTCTACCATGGCACTATCCGACGCCAAGGTCGCCTCTGGATCGGTGCCAATGCGGCTCTGTGCACCAAGCTCATCGCCGCGCTGCACTGCAGCGCTGTGGGAGGCCATTCTGGCAGCACCGCTACCTACCAGCGCGTGTGCAAACACTTCGACTGGCGCGGCCTCAAGCGCGACGTCAACGAATTTGTGCAGCAGTACGCGGTGTGCCAGCAGGGCAAGCACGAGCACGTCAAGTCGCCGGGGCTCCTGGCCCCGCTGCCAATTCCAGCCGCGCCTTGGGAGGATCTCACCATGGACTTCTCGAGGGCTTGCCGTGCTCGGAGGGCTACGACACGATCATGGTGGTCGTCGACCGCTTCACCAAATTCGCACACTTCGTCCCTCTCCGCCATCCATTCAACGCCACGCAAGTAGCGCAGGCATTCTGGGACAACGTGGTGAAGCTGCACGGCATCCCCTCCTCCATCGTCTCCGACCGCGACAAGATCTTCACCAGCCACCTCTGGCGCGAGCTGCTCGCCGGAGCCGGTACCAAACTGCTCTACTCGACGGCCTACCACCCCCAGACGGACGGCCAGAGTGAGCGCGTAAACCAGTGCATGGAGATGTATCTCCGTTGCGCGGTTCATGACTCGCCGCACAAATGGCGTCGCTGGCTGCCCATGGCAGAGTTTTGGTACAACTCAACATTCCACGCTTCTCTTCAGGGTACGCCATTCAAGGCCCTCTACGGCAAGGAAGCAAACCTGGGCGCAATGGCGTCCTGGGAGGCATCAACAGCCGCCGGCGAAGAGATGGACTGGGCGGCGCATAACGCGCACACACGCGCCCAGCTGGAGTGCGCGCAGCGCCGGTTCAAGAAGAACGCGGATCGCAACCGCACCGAGCGCCACTTCCAGGCAGGGGAGCAAGTGTTGCTCAAGCTCCAGCCTTACGCGCAGCGCTCGGTGGTCAATCGCCCGTGCGCCAAGCTGGTGTTCAAGTTCTTCGGGCCCTTCAAGATCATCGAGAAGATCGGCTCGCTCGCGTACAGGCTCGACCTGCCACCAGAGAGCCAGATCCACCCCGTCTTCCACGTCTCGCAATTGAAGCCCTTCATACCTGACTTCACGCAGGTGTACAGCGAACTACCCAAGGTGCCCGACCTCTCCATCACCGGCCTCTCTCCCACACGCATCCTGGACCGGTGCATGATGAAGCCGGGAAACGCGCCAGTGGTTCAGATCAAGGTCCAATGGGGAGCTGGGGACTCCGCACCAACGACGTGGGGGAATTACGATGTTCTCCACTAGCGCTTTCCATCTGCGGAGCTCTGGGAGGAAGAAGATGCTGGCGACGACGTTGAAGACGAAGATGGCGACGCACAGTCTTAAGGAGGGAGGAATGTCACACCTAACCAGCGGATTAGTGTGCCTTAGAGCTGGTTGGTGGGCCCAGCCAGCTGGCCAAACAAGTGGCTGCGTGCGTGTCGATAAAGGGTGGCCGCCTGTGGCCGTGTGGGGTTATGCGAGTGTTGACACTTCTTGTACCTGAATCCTTCCTCTGCAATTCATCCTCCTTCTTTCTCTCCAAGTCATTCTTTCCCCTCTCGTCCCGATCTGGATCCCCTTCTCTTCCCTTCCTTCCTGGGGTGTTACAGTGGCCCGGCCGCATCGCAAGCGCCTGGATCCCCTCCTTGTCGCTGGTGGCCCGGCCGCATCGCAAGCGCCTCGATGCCATCGCTCTCTCGCTGGTGGGCAAGGAATGGAGGCGCGTGGGGATCACCGCCGCACGGAAGGGCGACGCACTCTGTCGCGGCCGAGAGAGGAGAGGTGGAGAACTAGTTGACGAGCGCTCGGGGGGCGCTACATGTTTTGCCTTTTATCAGACTAGTAAGTGACCGTTCGATCAAAAGCAGGCTGGTCGTCTGATCTGTTTTAGTAAGCTCTCGCGTGATTTTCTGGATCTAGTCGTTAATTGACTGCTCATGCATACCTACGTCTGCATGTAGCTGGTGGTAGTTAATGTAAATTGATTACGTAAGACTACTCGCATATATTTGTTGCTTCCGAAATTTGCTTCCAAGAATCATTTGTTTCTGCTTGTACTTTGCTTTTGAGATTTGCTTCCAAGAATCATTTTTTGATACCACAGTAATATGACATTTGATTGATTTGTTTCTTTTACTTGTTGCTTTGGAGATTTGCTTCCATATATCATTTGTTTGCCACTGTAATATGATTTTTCTTTTTAAATCAGGTAAAAATTATGTTTGATGCTGCTGGGGTATAATTTTAATTGATTTGTTTCTTCTAATTGTTGCTTCCAAGAATAATTTGTTTGATATCACTATAATGTGACTTCTCTTTTTAAACTCGTGGAAGCATACACTTCAATAATTATGATATATAGTTATTTATTTTTCAGATGCATTTTTACTTCCATGGTGACATAGCTTTTTTGCCATGGAAACATTCCTTTTGACCGATGAAAGCATACTTTGTGGTCAGCAGAAACAGATTGTTCAACAGAAGCATCTGGTTTATGCTATATATTTTTAAAAGGTTTGGAAACAATTTATCGGTGTAACGGAAACATAACTTTTTGTGAATGGAAACATGTGCTTGGCAAGAAAGTATGTTGAAGCACAACAAAAGAGTTTAAGCTTAAAAACAAACTAATTGGATATGTTCAAAATCTTACAACTCATTTTACAACGAAATAAAAGAGAACTAAAATAGCCCTGTTTACAAGCTGTTAATGGACAAGATCCACGTGCACCACGAGTTCTCCGTTGTTCACTCTACAAACCGACAACTTTTAGCAGGTAGCTAGGTCTCAGATCGTAGCCCACTCAACGGCATTGCAACGCAACAAAGAGCACATCTAGATTTGGGCGCGGCAAAATGCATGTACAACAGAAGCATCCAGTGAGAAAGAAGGAAGCACACACTGATAGTTGTTGTTACATAAATTCACTTAAAAAACAAATTTATGTACAATAAAATTTCACTAACAGAAGCAACACTAGCAGTGGTTGAAGCACATACTAGTAGTGATTGAAGCATAAACTAGTGTCTGCTATGTTTGTACAATAAAAAAAGCATACACTTACAATGGTTGAATCCAAAATTCACTACCATAGAAACATATGTAATAAATAAAAGTAGGAAGCATGGCTGCAACACAAACTCTATGCAGTGAACAAGCACATGTATAAAACATATGAATCATAAATATTTGAAAGAATGATATTCATGCAATTCAACACAACAGAAGGGGCATTGGTTACAACAAGAAGATGTCAAACTTGAGAAGCATGGTTGCATTGCCGATCCATCTAAACGTATGAAGCACGTATGATCACTAGTAGAAAAGGGGGCAATGGTCCAGGGTGGGTTAGCCCATTAGTTCCGGTTCAAACTAGAACCGGGACCAACGGGGGCATTGGACCCGGTTCGTGAGCCCAGGAGGCCGGCCGGGCCACGTGGGCGATTGGTCCCGGTTCGTCTGGACCTTTTGGTCCCGGTTGGTGGGACGAACTGGGACCAATTGGCCTCGCTCCTGGCCCACCACCATTGGTCCCGGTTGGTGGCATGAACCGGGACCAAAGGCTCCCATTTAGTCCCGGTTCATGCCACGAACCGGGACCAGTGGTGCCGCCTATATATACCCCTCGCGCCGGAGCAGAGCACTGAGTGCTCTGTTTTTCTGGGCCGGCGAGAGGAGGGGCTTTAGGTGCTCTAACTCACCTCCTATGCACATGAGGTGTTCGATGAAATGCCCGAGCCACACTAGTTAAGCTTTCTCCTCTCGAAGCTCGACCTGAAAGCTCCATTTTCCTCGAGATTTGTCTAGATTTAGCGGTCCGTCACGCCCCACCCCTGTCTTCACCGCCGTCGATCACCCGCGTCGATCTCATCACCGACACCACCGTGGTGAGCTTCTTGCTCTTATCTTCTTTCTGAAAGGAAAAATATTCTTACTTGTATGTTTAGATAGATACTTGTATCATTTTCTTACTTTTATTATTGCATCTTATATAGTGCGATGGTTTTGGTATCCGCCCCCGTCGGCCCTCGTCCTGTCTATGATTCGGATGTGGTATATATATTAATCTTTATAACTATTGGTTCATTTATTGTTTATGATAATTATGCGGACCAACGTGACATAGATTTTATTTATCTAGGATGTATGTGAACCGGAAATTCCAACCGACCCTATTGTCGAGAGGTTAAATTTAGTTGAAGAAGAAAACAATTTCTTGAAGAAAAAAATAAAAAAAAATTGAGGAGGAGAAGATGATATTGGAGTTGCATGTTGCGGATGTCGTCGATGATCACAAGATCAAGATGGATGCAATGCGCTTGAAGATTAGAAAGATTAGAAAATATGCCATTCATACCGAGGCTTGGTATCATTATGCCGTTGGATCAATTGTTACCTTGGTTGCGATTATGATCGCCTTTGTTTTAATTAATGTATGGTTTAATTAATTAGATGCTCTGGAGAGCTATATGTTGTTAGATGAGAACTATGTATGTACTTTGCTTTTAATGCATGTGATGATGAACTTCTATTAATTTGGACACTTAATTATATATAATGCACGCAGATGAACCGGCAATGGATGTACGGTGACAGACACACCTCCGAGTACATTAAGGGCGTGCATGAGTTTCTCGATGCGGCTCAGGCAAACAAGCAGAATGGTTTTATGTGTTGTCCATGCCCTGATTGTGGGAATACGAAGTCTTACTCTGACCGGAAAATCCTTCACACCCACCTGTTCTACAAGGGTTTCATGCCACACTATAATGTTTGGACGAGGCACGGACAAATAGGGGTTATGATGGAAGACGACGAAGAAGAAGAGTACGATGACAACTACGTGCCTCCTGAATACCGTGATGCTCCAACGGGGGGAGCTGGTGAAGATCAAGAGGAACCAGACGATGTGCCCAATGATGCTGCAATGGGTGAAGGTGCTGAAGATCAAGAGGAACCAGACGATGTGCACGATGATGGTGATCTCCGCCGTGTCATTGTCGATGCAAGGACGCAATGCGAAAGTCAAAAGGAGAAGCTGAAGTTCGATCGCATGTTAGAGGATCACAAAAAAGGGTTGTACCCCAATTGCGAAGATGGCAACACAAAGCTCGGTACCGTACTGGAATTGCTGCAGTGGAAGGCAGAGAATGCTGTGCCTGACAAAGGATTTGAGAAGCTACTGAAAATATTGAAGAAGAAGCTTCCAAAGGATAACGAATTGCCCGACAGTACATACGCAGCAAAGAAGGTCGTATGCCCTCTAGGATTGGAGGTGGAGAAGATACATGCATGCCCTAATGACTGCATCCTATACCGCGGTGCATACAAGGATCTGAACGCATCCCCGGTATGCGGTGCATTGCGGTATAAGATCAGACGAGATGACCCTGGTGATGTTCACGGCGATCCCCGCAGGAAGAGGGTTCCTGCGAAGGTGATATGGTATGCTCCTATAATACCACGGTTGAAACGTCTGTTCAGAAACGGAGAGCATGCCAAGTCGATGCGATGGCACAGTGAGGACCGTAAGAAAGACGGGAAGTTGAGAGCACCCGCTGACGGGTCGCAGTGGAGAAAAATCGTGAGAAAGTACTGGGATGAGTTTGCAAAGGACCCAAGGAACGTATGGTTTGCTTTAAGCGCGGATGGCATTAATCCTTTCGGGGAGCAGAGCAGCAATCACAGCACCTGGCCAGTCACTCTATGTATGTATAACCTTCCTCCTTGGATGTGCATGAAGCGGAAGTTCATTATGATGCCAATTCTCATCCAAGGCCCTAAGCAACCCGGCAACGACATTGATGTGTACCTAAGGCCATTAGTTGAAGAACTTTTACAGCTGTGGAATGGAAATGGTGTACGTACATGGGATGAGCACGGACGGGAGGAATTTAACCTAAAGGCGTTGCTGTTCGTGACCATCAACGATTGGCCCGCTCTCAGTAACCTTTCAGGACAGACAAACAAAGGATACCACGCATGCACACACTGTTTACATGACACTGAAAGTATATATCTGGACAAATGCAGGAAGAATGTGTACCTGGGCCATCGTCGATTTCTTCCGACCAACCATCAATGTCGAAAAAAAGGCAAGCATTTCAAAGGCGAGGCAGATCACCGAAAGAAGCCCGCCATGCGTACCGGTGGTCACGTACTTGCTATGGTCAATGATTTACACGTAATCTTTGGAAAGGGTGCCGGCGCACTAGCTGTTCCGAATGACGCTGAGGGACACGCACCCATGTGGAAGAAGAAATCTATATTTTGGGGCCTACCCTACTGGAAAGACCTAGAGGTCCGCTCTTCAATCGACGTGATGCACGTGACGAAGAACCTTTGCGTGAACCTGCTAGGCTTCTTGGGCGTGTATGGAAAGACAAAAGATACACCTGAGGCATGGGAGGACCTCCAACGTTTGCACCAAAAAGACGGCATGCCTCCGAAGCAGTATGAAGGTCCTGCCAGCTACGCTCTTACGAAAGATGAGAAAGAAATCTTCTTTGAATGCCTGCTCAGTATGAAGGTCCCGACTGGCTTCTCGTCGAATATAAAGGAAATAATAAATATTTCAGAGAAAAAGTTCCAGAACCTAAAGTCTCATGACTGCCACGTGATTATGACGCAACTGCTTCCGGTTGCATTGAGGGGGCTTCTACCGGAAAACGTCCGATTAGCCATTGTGAAGCTATGTGCATTTCTCAATGCAATCTCTCAGAAGGTGATCGAACCAGAAATGGTACCAAGGCTAAGGAGTGATGTGGCGCAATGTCTTGTCAGTTTCGAGCTGGTGTTCCCACCATCCTTCTTCAATATCATGACGCATGTCCTAGTTCATCTAGTCGACGAGATTGTCGTTCTGGGGCCCGTATTTCTACACAATATGTTCCCCTTTGAGAGGTTCATGGGAGTCCTAAAGAAATATGTCCGTAACCGCGCTAGGCCAGAAGGAAGCATCTCCATGGGCCATCAAACAGAGGATGTCATCGGGTTTTGTGTTGACTTCATTCCTGGCCTTAAGAAGATAGGTCTCCCTAAATCGCGGTATGAGGGGAGACTGACTGGAAAAGGCACGCTAGGAGCGGACTCAATAATATGCAGGGACGGGCATTCTTGGTCTCAAGCACACTACACAGTTCTACAGAACTCTACCTTGGTGACCCCGTATGTCGATGAACACAAGAACAGTCTGCGCTCCAAACACCCGGAGCAGTGCGATGACTGGATTACATGTGAACACATCAGGACTTTCAGCAGTTGGTTGGAAGCACGTCTCAGAGGTGACAACACTGTTTGTGATGAGTTGTACTTGTTGTCCAGGGGACCATCTTTGACTGTATTGATTTATAAAGGATACGAGATAAATGGGAATACATTTTACACGATTGACCAAGATCAGAAGAGCACCAACCAAAACAGCGGTGTCCGCTTTGATGCAACAACCGAGAAGGGAAAGGACACATATTATGGTTACATAGTGGACATATGGGAACTTGACTACGGACAAGATTTTAAGGTCCCTTTGTTTAAGTGCAAATGGGTCAATCTGTCAGGAGGCGGGGTACATGTAGACCCACAGTACGGAATGACAACCGTGGATCTGAAAAATCTTGGGTACACTGATGAACCGTTCGTCCTAACCAATGATGTGGCACAGGTTATCTATGTGAAGGACATGTCTACCAGACCGAGAAAAAGAAAAGATAAGGAAACGGATACATCATACGATGAGCCAAAGCGCCACATAGTTCTTTCAGGAAAAAGGGATATCCTGGGAGTGGATGGCAAGACAGACATGTCTGAAGATTATGAAAGGTTTCATGAAATTCCTCCCTTCAATGTCAAGGCTGACCCAAGCATCCTGATAAACGCTGAAGATTATCCATGGTTACGGCGCAATAAGCAAATGACACAAGCGAAGAAAAAGTGAAGAATTTCTCCCGCAACTATTATGATGATATCATGCCAAATTTGTAACAGATGAGTATGTTATGCCAAATATTTTAGAATTCATTTGAAAACAGACGAGTAGGTGCATCTATGTTCAATTTTTTTATTAAAGTTAATCACAAACTTGTGATTCACACAAATTTCAAAGAATTCAAATTTTAACTATTCAAATTTGAGTTTATAATTTTTCTAAAACTAATGGCACTAACAGAAAGTTTATAATTTTGCCGACCTAAAAGCAAAAAGAATAAAAAAAATAAAGCAAAGAACAAAAGAAAATAAATAATACAGAAAGCAAAACAAAAACAAAAGCCCGTCCCTCTCTGCGTTGTTGAGCTCCTCTCAAAGTGAAAAAAATGCCTATAATATTTGTTATGACTAACTAAAATTACCAAATTGATTATAATGATAAAACACAGTAATATTAAATAGCAGGAAAAACAATGACTAAAAAATCAATTTTTATTGTAAAGTTATTCATAAACTAGTGATTCACACAAATTTTAAAAAATTCAAATTTAAACTATTCTAATTTTAAAACTAATTGCGCTAACAGAAAGTTTATAATTTTTGTGACATAAAATAAAAAAGAAATCACTACAAAATTATAAGTATTTAGTTCTAAGTAGAAATGAAAAAAATAGCAAAAAAATGCCACCTACTGGGCCACCACGGGCTGAATACGACTAGAAACCCAACCACCATGGGCCAGGATTCAGGCCCGCAGCAGGCCCAGCAGGCCCACAGGCATTGCAGTAACAGTTAGGCCCGAAAGCCTGCAGTCGAGAGGAGCTCGAGAGGGTGGGCGCAGCAGCGCTTATAAACCACTCTCGAGCTCTCTCAGCTAGCAAGGTGGGACTAAAGTTTTGGCGCGGGGCAGCACAAGGCCTTTGGTCCCGGTTGGTTCCACCAACCGGGACTAAAGGGGGGCATTGGTACCGGTTCGTGGCACAAACCGAGACTAATGCACCCCTTTAGTCCCGGTTGGTGCCAACAACCGGGACCAAAGGCCGCCGCTTCCCGCCCTTTGGGCTGCTGAAAATAAGCCTTTGGTCCCGGTTGGTGGCACCAACCGGGACTAAAGGGGGGCATTAGTCCCGGTTTGTGCCACGAACCGGGACTAATGCTTTTGCTATATAAGCAACACTTAGCAGTTTTCGACCAAATCCATCTGTTTCTTCTGGCCCCGACGCCTTCTGCTCCTCGTCGCCGTCGCCGCCGAGCCCTGCCCCGACGCCGTCAGGCTGGTCCACCTCGCCGTCGCCGCCGCCGAGCCACTGCCCCGACACCATCGCCACGCCCGCCGCCCCTGCCGGCCCCGACATCATCGCCGTCGCCGCGCGCGCCGCCCCTGCCCCGACCCCGTCGCCGTCGCCGCGCGCGCCACCCGTTCCCTGACCCCGTCGCCGTCGCCGCGCGCGCCGCCCCTTCCCCGACCCCGTCGCCGTCGCCGCGTGCGCCGCCCGTTCCCCGACCCCGTCGCCGTCGCCGCGCGCGCGCCGCCCCTTCCCCGACCCCGTCGCCGTCGCCGCGCGCGGCAGCCCCTTCCTCGACCCCGTCGCCGTCACCGTCGCCGTCGCGCCTTCCCCAACCCCGTCGCCGTTGCCCCGACCACACGCCGCCGCCTTCGGTCCGGCCGCCGACGCCCTTTTCTCTTATTTTTTGCATTATTATAAAAATGTGTATATATGCATATGTTCTCTGTGTATATATGTTCATATATGCAAAAGTTAGATTTTAGAAAAACTTTATATATGCAAAAAATTTACATATATGCAAGTATATATGTATGTATGTGGATACATGAGGGGGGTCGATATACCCCCTCTCCGATAGCATTTGTGTGTATTTTCATATGTGCATTTTTTCACATATGTATTATTTTTTAAGTTGTTAGTAGATATCGATTTTAGGTTAGTGCATTTTATCACTGATTTTAGGTTAGTTGATCGATTTAGTGCATTTTATGTTCGTTGCATTTTAGGTTAGTGCATTTTATGTTAGTGGAGAGGAAAAAGTAAAATAAGGAAAAGGAAAATAAGTAGAGAAAGATGGAGAAGAAGAAGGAGAAGACGAGGAGAGGAAGAAGAGGAAGAAGAAAAAAAAAGAGGAGAAGAAGAAGGAATAGAGGAGCTTCTTCTCCTCTATTCTTTCTTCTTCTCTTTTTTTTCTTCTTCTTCCTCTTTTTTTTATCGGGAACGAGGGTCGTCGAACATGACAGGAAGAAGAGGATAAAAAAAGAAGAGGAAGAAGAAGAAGAAAAGAGGAGAAGAAAGAATAGAGGAGTTCTTCTCCTCTATTCTTTCTTCTCCTCTTTTTTTTTTCTTCTCCTCTTTTTTTTTCTTCTTCTTCCTCTTTTTTTATCATGAACGAGGGTCGCCGAGCGGTAGAGGAAACCCTAATTAAATAGCAAGTATCGTCGGTGTGAGATACATGTGGCCGTCGGTGTCGGACACTACATCCACGTCCCACAAGTGACGCGGGCTTCGACGCCCACGTCACTTGTGGGGCGTGGATGTAGTGTCCGACACCGACGGCCACTTGTATCTCACACCCACGATACTTGCTATTTAGGGTTTCCTCTACCGTTCGGCGACCCTCGACGACCCTCGTTTCCGATATATATGATTCCTTACTATGATTAGCTAGCTAGCTAGTCTACGTTTGCCAATAATATATCCATTTGTCATGTTTGAATAATAATTGCCATGTTGTAAATATTTGTAGAAACTATGGACACTATCGCCCGAGACGAAGCAAGAGAAGCGATGTTGAGGGACATAATCGCAGAAGGAAGTGATGCCGTCTCGTTGTATCTCAACGACACCGATGGTAGTCTGGAAGGAGAGGGTGAAGAAGCTGGCTCTGGTGACCTAATGCCGGTGCAAGAAGAAGAAGAACGTGACGGCTCCGGTGACCGAAACGAGTCCGGTGACCGAACCGAGTCCGGCCAGGTATATATATTAGTTAATCCTGTGCTAACTAGCTAATTGATGCATCCATTGTTTTGGTATGTACACATATTAATTAAGTCTTTGTTCTTTTTTCTAGCCCTCCGCATCGAGCACAACTGAGGTAAAGAGACGAGGCCCGAAGAGAAAGTTGAGGTCGGATGAAAGGTTTGAGATCATAGCAATCGCGCCTGACGGCCAACCTACTGAACCCATCCGAACAAAGAAGGCATTTGTTGCTTAGTGCGGGGTTCTGGTTAGGGACAAGATCCCGATCAGCATCCAGCAATGGTATAAGCCTAAGAACGAAGACCCTGAGGTGTCTTATGTCAATGATCTGCAGAAAAATGATCTTTGGACTGAGCTGAAGTCAAATTTCACCCTACCGCCAGAGGATGATCCGGAGAAGCCAGTTAAAGAGCAATTAATCAAGTCTTTTGCTCTTAAGAGGATGGCAGACCTATTCAGGAGGTGGAAGAAAGACCTGAATAGGTTTGTCGAGAAAAAATAGACACCAGAATTCAAGGGCATATATGAGAAGATCAGAGATGACTGGCCTGCATTTGTGGCCCACAAGACATCGGAAAAGAGTAAGAAGATGTCGGAGACAAACAAGAAAAATGCTGCGAAGAAGAAGCATCACCATCACACGGGGTCAGGTGGCTACCTGGTAGCCCGGCCTAAGTGGGCCAAGGCTGAGAATGATCTGGTTGAAAAAGGGATCAAACCAGAGACAATGAGCTGGCCAGACCGTTGCCGGACTTGGTTCTTCGGGGCTGGCGGAACCTTGGACCCTGTGACAGGGAAGTGCATTTGGACGGACGAGCAATGTGACATTCCCTTGAAGAACCTTCGGTACTATATCAAAGCAGCGCAGGAAGGGACGTTCCTTCCAGACAGAGAGAACGACGAGCTCACAAAGGCCCTCGGGAATCCTGAGCACCCTGGACGGACACGAGGCACGCCAGGCTCCATTCCGTGGAAGGTTGGGTTTCCGGACGCAGGCGGTTACAAAAGCCAGGAGAGGAGGAAGCAAGTGCAACAGTCCGAACTGCAGGCGCTTAAAGCAAGGGTACTCGGGATAGAGGAACGAGAAGCAAATCGCAGCAACCGACCTGCCGAAGCTTCCCCTGAAGCTACCCCGCCATCTCAGCGGAGAAGCAGCGTTGCTTCCACCGAGCTGCTTCAGCCGGAGCTTGTCTTGACGGCTCTTGCCAGCTATCCCGTGGATGCTATCACGGAGGCTCAAATTTGCCACCTTATGACGCAATGGATGAATTTGAAGGTCAAGGCGGCTGTTGGCTCTGTTTTTCCTAATGAACCCGACGCAACTTTTCACTGCCGGCCGATTCCAGAAGGATATGCTAAGGTGATGGTGGATGAAATAACGGAGGGATTTGAGGACCTCTCGCTTGACCACCCTATCGGAGAAGGGGAGACTCGACTGGGTTCTGCTCTGAAGACTCCATGCCTATGGCGGAAGGAGCTCATCAACCTTCCGAACTGGACGCCTCCGCCTCCTCCTCCTCCTCCTCCGGCGAGTCAGGGCACTCCGCCTCCTCCACCGCCTCCTCCTCCAGCGAGTGACGACCAGGGCCCTCGGCCGGCTCCTTCTCCGGCGCGTGGCGGCACTCCGCCTCCTCCGCCTGCGCCGGCGCGCCCGAGCAGCCAACCTCCTCCTTCTCCGCCTCGTCAGCAAGGGCGGAAGAGACCCGCCGCCGCTTCGGCAGCTGCTCCGGCGTGTCGTAGTCCTTCTCCTCCGCCTCGCAAAAAGCAAGCAGTAAAGAAGACTGCCGCTCCGTCTGCTCTGCCGGCGTCTAGCAGTACAGCCAGAGGCGGGAGCAAATACAGATTCAGTCCTTCTCTGAAATCTCCAGAGAAGTTACCATACAAGATGAGCCCGGAGGAGAACGCGAGGATCGCGCGAACCGAGAAGGATGACTGGTTTGAAGGGTTGAAAGCACAGAGACATCCACCTCCGAAGGAGAAGGTAGATTCGGTGAAAGTGAAGCGCACTCTGGCTGCCCTGGCAAAACCACCCAAGTCTCCGCCGAAAGGCAACTATGAGCGCATTATTGCAAAGACATGGGCCGAAGCGTCGCGGTCGGGAAGTACAGTCAGTGATCAAAGGCTGAAAGAACGACGAGGAGTTGGGAAACAAATTGCCCAGCTCGGCGAACAAGCAAAGCAATCGTGCCCCCCGCTCAAGGTGCCTAGCGTCGATCCGAGGATGGCGCCCGGTTATACCAATCTTGACGATTATCTGCCCGACGATGTAGATTATGGTTTCCTGGACGTGCAGATACACAGATACGAGTACGGGAAGCCTCTCGTCAAAGATGAAAGCTCTCTAACAACGATGATGCGAAGATTGCATGATTGGTACATGAAAACCTGCAGAGAGTCTGGGGGAGAAATACTTTGTATATGAGAGTTAAATCGGAGCATGACCTCGTTGGAATTGAACTGTTGCATGTTCCATTTGAGGAGTTCTATCAGTTTTTCAATCAATTGGCCCTCGATAAAGCAACGGTCACCTGCTACTGTTTGTAAGTACTACTACTTCTGTCATTAAGTCTCTCTACATAGCTCAGCTCTTTCATTGCATGTATTTATAATTGTCCTCACTATATTATGCAGATTGAAGATCGTCGAATTGAAGAAAAGACAAATCGGTGATATTGGGTTCATTAACACAAATCTCATAGATGCAGTTCAGGTTAAAGATCATGCCGCAGATACCGAGGCAAGCTTGCTACGATCATTCAAAATAAATGAACACAAAAATATAATACTCTTTCCTTACAACTTCAAGTGAGTGTTGTCTTGTGCATATTCGGTTTCCCTTATATATTAGTCCAGGTTATAGTAATGTAATTGATGAGTTATGCATGCGTGCGCAGTTACCACTATATTCTCCTGGAGATTAGGCTTGAGAAGGGAGTAGTGACTGTCTTGGACTCGAGACGAAAAGATCCCCAGGAGTATGCGGACATGACTGAAATCCTCAAGAAGTAAGTTAAATCGATCATTATCCACCATATCAGCAAATTTGTTCATTTCCTGATATCAAGTAATTGTTTTCTTTTGTCTGGCAGTGTTTGGAGAAAATTCAGCACAAATTCCCCGGGACTCCCGAAGGAGCTGGAATTTAGATACCCGAAAGTAAGTACTATAGTACCATGTTCCGTGCGTCTCCTAGCTATTGATTCAAGCGCTAGTTTCATCAATACCATTTGGCATTCTTACTTATCTGTTTAATTGACCTCTATTTCTTGTAAAGTGGTTGTGGCAGGAACAAGGGAATGATTTCTGTGGATACTACGTCTGCGAGTCCATCCGCCACACGACCTGTGAGCGGTGCGGGTACTCTGAGAAACAATATGAAGTGCGTAAGAAATAATATTCACAATTTTTGTTTATTACCATCATTTGTGTTGAGTTTCATTCATTCATATATATATATATATATATATGTGTGTGTGTGTGTGTGTGTGTGTGTGTGTGTGTGTGTGTGTGTGTATTGACCCCCTTCTTCAAATTAGATGTTTCGGCAGCGGAATGAACTCCTAGGACCAGATCGCATGCGAGCAATTCAAGAGGAATTGGCGGCATTCTTTCTTGACCACGTGATCACTGAAGACGGAGAATACTATGTGGACCAGGCGTCCGTAATTTAAGAGATTATATTTGTAAAAGATAATTATTGTATATATGTAGCCGGTAGTGTCGGAAGATAGATATACGAGAACTTGTTGTTCGACCAATCTCTCGGAGAAGGAGATGTGGTCGATATCACTTCTCTCTGTATGCACATATGTTCATGACGATCTTCTGTTTCCTTCGTTTGCTTACTAGCTAGCATATGCCTAGTCTTCTCTATACGTATGTTTAGTACGTAACGTCGACCAACCACGGACATAAGAGATGACACTTTTCTCTATTAATTAGCTATCTAGCTAACACAATATATGAAATACCTAAATTAACCCCTCAAATCCCCAAACCCCCCTCCCCCCTTTAAAAAAAAAATCAAAAACCCCAGCCCCAGAAATGCTGACGCGTGGATGCCTATTGGTCCCGGTTGGTGCTACCAACCGGGACCAAAGGCCCTCCTGCCTGGGCTCGGCGCACAGGTAGCCGGTAGTGTCGGAAGATAGATATACGAGAACTTGTTGTTCGACCAATCTCTCGGAGAAGGAGATGTGGTCGATATCACTTCTCTCTGTATGCACATATGTTCATGACGATCTTCTGTTTCCTTCGTTTGCTTACTAGCTAGCATATGCCTAGTCTTCTCTATACGTATGTTTAGTACGTAACGTCGACCAAGCACGGACATAAGAGATGACACTTTTCTCTATTAATTAGCTATCTAGCTAACACAATATATGAAATACCTAAATTAACCCCTCAAATCCCCAAACCCCCCTCCCCCTTTAAAAAAAAAATCAAAAACCCCAGCCCCAGAAATGCTGACGCGTGGATGCCTATTGGTCCCGGTTGGTGCTACCAACCGGGACCAAAGGCCCTCCTGCCTGGGCTCGGCGCACAGGCCACGTGAAGGCCCATCTGTCCCAGTTCTGGTTTGAACCGGGACTAAAGGGTGAGAGTATTAGTACGATCCTTTAGTCCCGGTTCAGGAACCGGGACTAAAGGCCCTTACGAACCGGGACAAAAGGCCGGTTTTCTACTAGTGGATATATATGAAGCACTGAACGTCATGAAATCACAAGACATGTGATACCTAGTGGAAGCATAGAAATCTAAAAATGTGAGACCTAGTAGAAGTATGGGAGCCATCCATATAAATAGAAGAAGCACATGGTGTGTCATTCTGAAACGGCATTTGCAGGAAGCATGAAAATCTGCTATTTCACTAGGATTCATCTTAAATTGGAAGCAGGGAATAAACCAAGATGTTAATTGTTATCAGCAAACAAATGTTCAGAGACCATCTACGAGTGTAGAAATTAAAGGTTAAGAGGTACTCATGCAACCAGTTGATCTTTCGGGCAAACTGGTGATGCAACATAAACGTGGTGGGCATGACGACCACAGCTGCCCAAAGTCAGGATGGCGGACAGACGAGGTTATTCGAGGACTGTATCGAGGATGGTGGGTCGACGAGGCTACCCGAGCTGATTCAGCCCATGAGTAAGCTAGCGAAGCATGATTCACAGTTGAGGAGGGGCTCGACCCCCTAATGCCCGAATGGTGCTCCGTCGCCCGAGGGTCATGTCGGTGGAGAGGACGAGGGGCAGCCGTGCTACTCGACGATGAGTAGAGCCGTAGAGGAGGAGCAGGAAGGCGGAGCTGGCCGGTGAGCTCGCGGTGCGAGGCGGGCGGAGAATGGGATCTGGGCGAGGCGAGCGAGGTTGAGGAAGAGGTGGGAGCTCTGGGCGGTGCGGGCAATTAGGAAGATGGAATCATTGAGAGAAGATTACGCGCAGGATTTACGGCTAGCGGGTAGTTATTCTAATAGGATTTCCCCCCTTTTTCATTTACATACGAAGCAAAATTGTGAACGTCGGATTAGGAACCAATCGACGGTATTCAAGTGGTCTGACATGCACGTCAGACCTTCAGACTACGGATGGAAAGCGTTTTCCTATAATTTAGAGTAACTTCAATGTGGCGACCCAAACGGACAACGATTTCGTCCGTTTTTGTTCATTTGGGTTAGACGCCCGTCCGGCGTCCGTCATGTTTTTAATATGGGTCGGCAGCGCGCCTAACGTGCCGACTCATATGTGTCGGCATGGCCGGCCGGCCGCCTTATTTCAACAAATAGCCCATTTTTGCATTGAATTTGCATTTAAACATATAGTCAAATAACATAGTTTGAACCGAATAAAATAGCATAGTTTTACAAACCGAATAAAAAAATGTCTCACATAGTTTTGCAAGACGAATAAAAACAAGATACATCTATTGGTTGTCAACGTGAGCCCACATATGCTCAACCAAATCATTTTGCAGTTGCACGTGAGTTTTTCAATCACGCATGTCATAATGAAATTGGGTGAATTGCTCAAACATTGCCGCTCCTCCATGCTCAGGCACAACATTCTCACCCTGAAACTGAAACTCTTGATCGTACAGACGATCCGGGCGCTCGTCTTCCACGATCATATTGTGCATGAACACACAAGCATTTATCACCTCCCATAGTTTCTGGGTGCTCCAGGTATTTGCAGGATACCGAACGATGCCCCATCGAAATTGCAAAACACTAAAGGCATGCTCGACATCCTTCCTAGAACTCTCTTGCTCTTGGACAAATCTTTTCCTCTTCTCTCCGACAGGGTTGGGGATTGTCTTGACAATAGTGGTCCACTAAGGATAGATACCGTCACCCAGATAGTATCCTTTGTCGTAGTTGTGGTCGTTGATAGTAAAGTTCATCGGTGGGCTGTTCCTTCGGCAAGCCTAGCAAACACCGGCAAGCGCTGAAACACGTTGATGTAATTGTGTGATCCAGCCATGCCAAAGAAAGAGTGCCAGATCCAGAGATCTTGAGACGCCACCGCCTCTAGTATGACAATGCAAGCCCTGGCATGACCCTTATACTGCCCTTGCCAAGCAGAAGGGCAGTTCTTTCACTCTCAGTGCATGCAGTCTATACTGCCAAGCATCCCTGTGAAGCCCCTGCTGGCATTCATCGCCAACAAATGGGCTATATCTTCAGGAGTCGGCTCTCTCAAGTACTCAGGGCCAAACACAACAATAATAGCCTTACAGAACTTATACAGAGACTCTAGGCATGTAGACTCGCTCATACAGACGTACTCGTCAATGAGATCACCGGGCACTCCGTATGTAAGCATTCGGATGGCGGTAGTGCATTTCTGATAAGAGGAGAGACCAATCTTGCCAACGACATCCTCTTTGCACTCAAAATAGTCATCATAGCCGACCACCCCCTCTCTAATACGGTTGAAAAGATGCCTACTCATACGGAAACGGGGGCGGAATTTTTGATGTTTGAATGACGGGTTTGTTGTATCAAAGTAGTCCTTCCAAAGAAGGAAATGCCCGCTCTCTCGGTGGCGATTCAACGCCGGAAGGTGGCCCGGAATGGAGCCACGGTGCAATGGCTGCTGGCTGTTGAGGTGGTGATCGACCAACACGGCAGCCAATATCTCCTCCTCGTCATCGGACGACGAATCGTTGGAGTCGCAAAGGAAATTGTGAAAAAGAACTCGTCGGCGGAGTTCATTTTGTACCTTGGCAAACAGTCGAACATCTTGCGGGCGTCGACGAAGCAGACGACCGACGAAGGGAGTCGCGACGCGAAGGACCAGCTAGCTACCCTGCCGGTGTCCGACCAGTGGGTTGCCTTCTGATGAGCGTGTCGGTGAGGATCTGGCCGGGGCGGCGAGGCAGCTTCTTGGTCCCGGGGTGGCTTTGTGGTGGGGGGAGCGGGGGATGGGAAGCAGTTGGCTCCTCGGCGGCAAGACGGCAGTGACGAGCGACGTGGGAGTTGGCGGCGTTGTTGGGCGGATGTGGAGGTGCTAGCAGCTAGCAGAGTCGCCGGCAAAAATGGGCGGCGGCGTCAGCGATGAAGGAGGCGGGCAAGGGTTGGTGTTGGATGGGGGGAGGCCAGTGTGCCACCGACCAGCGAGCCCGGGGAAGGAGAAGGCGAGCGCGCGCGTCCGTCTCGCATCTGCGCCGATGCAAATCCGGCTTAAAAATGGACCGGGAATGGGTCGCCCGCGGACGAAAAGCGGACGCTCGTCCGTTCGGGTCGGCGCGTTAGGCCGCCTTTTGTGTCCGCGCCGACCTAAACGGATGCCAGCGGACGAAATGGGTCGCCCCGTTGGAGTTGCTATTATTTCCCATAGGGATGCAGAGCCGCTCCATAGTCAAAATTGGTGTAACACCCGGATAATCATGGTACAGTAATCCCACGCTAATCGTGCCATGACACCTCGGTTACTGTTGCTATCCTCGCAAAAATTCGAAACCGTTCGAATTTCAAATTCAAATTATTGATAACAATAAAAGTTTTCAAAAATTAAAACAAAATTGTTCGTTGGTTGCCGAATATTACAAAGGTAATTGTGGTGAAGTAAACACATTTTTAGGAAATGCCTAAGTAATTTTTAATGAATTTAAATAGAAAAGAAAATACAAAAAGGGAAAACAAACATTAAAAAAAGAAGAAGAAAAGGAAAAAGACCCCCCCTGGGTCGTGGCCCAACTGGGCCAACCACCATGCCCAGCCGGCTGGCCCACCCCACTCTCCCTTATCCCTCCTGGAAACCCTAGCCGCAACCCCCGTCGCCCCACTCCCCCCCCCCTCGACCCCCTCGCACTCCCTCCTCCTCCTCGATCCAGATTTGGATCAGGGGGGCACGAACCGCCGCCCCGGATCACCGTCGCCGCTGCCTTCTCACCCCCCTCTCCTCGTGCGACCCCCCTGAAGCCGGCGCCACCCGTCTCCAACCCCGTCGCCCTCGCTCGCCGCGACGACCGCACGCGGGCGCCTCGGAGCTCGCCGACCCCGCCCTGCACCGAGACGCCACCTCGCCGGCCTGCCTCCTCTACGCCGTTGTCGCCATCTTCCTCCTCAACAACCGTTACCTAGACCCCACGAACTCCGGTGAGCACCCCCGCCGCTGCTCCCACTTGCCCTGCCTACGCGTCGTCGGCCCCGAGCCCCGTTGCAGCCGCCGTGCTCCACTCCCCTGACCTCGCCCGCGCGCGAACCGTGCTACCTCGCCGCGGCCATTGGTCTTGCCCGACCGCGTGCCCAGCGCCCCGCTCGCTTCACGTCGCTGCTGCACGCGCGCGTGGCCGCCCCTGTTTTCCCTTGACGCACTCACCGCGCTGAGCCATGGCCCGACGGCACGCGCCCACGCCCAGCTGCTGCGCTGACGCCGCCGTGCCTTGTTTTTCCTTGCTGCTGCTCCACGGTGGCCATGCACGGCGCTCGCCGCTCGCCCCGCCTCCGCCCGCCGTGGCCCTCGTGCCCCGCTGCGGCAAACCCCGCCGTGGCCACGGCCACGCCCCGCCCCGGGCGTGCTACGGGCGCCCGTCGCCCGTTACTCCCGCGCCCGATGCCCGTTAAGCCGCGCCGAACCCGCTATGGCCTCTATGCCACAGACAAACGGGGCCCAGCCCCTGGAACGTTTAAAAAAAAGAAAAAAAGAAAAATAAATAATAAATATAATAATTAAAATATTAATTAATTAACTAATTAAAGAATTAATTAAGTTAATTAATCATAATTAGATTAACCTAATTAACTGTTAGTTTAATCAAAACAGTAATTAGTTAGTTAAACCCTAATTAACCTAATCAGGGAATGACAGGTGGGTCCCACTGGACCCACATTTCAGTTTGACCTAGTCAACTCTGTTGACTGGTGACGTCAGCATGACATCATGCTGATGTCATAAATCTAATTTCGAATTGATTAATTAATTAAATTCCAGAGATTTAATAAAACCTTTAGAAAATCATATCTTTTAATCCGTAACTCGGATTAAAATATTTTCAACATGAAAGTTGCTCAGAACGACGAGACGAACCCAAATACGCAACCCGTTCGTGCGCCACACATTCCTAACATATCAAACTCGCAACTTTTCCCCCTCCGGCTCCTCAGCCCGAAAACACGGAACCCCGGGGATACCTCCCCGGATGTTTCCCCCCTTCACGGTATCACCTCATACCGCGTTAGGGCACCCCTAGCACCATTACTTGTCATGTCATGCATCGCTATGCATCTGTTTGCTTAAATATTTATTGTTTCTCCCCCCTCTTCTCTCGATAGACACCGAGACCGACGCTGCCGCTGCCCCGTTCGACTACGGAGTTGACGATCCCTCTCTCTTGCCAGAGCAACCAGGCAAGCCCCCCCCCTTTGATCACCAGATATCGCCTACTCTGATCTATACTGCTTGCATTAGAGTAGTGTAGCATGTTACTGCTTTCAGTTAATCCTATACTGCTGCATAGCCTGTCCTTGCTACTACTGTTGTTACCTTTACCTGCTATCCTACTGCTTAGTATAGGATGCTAGTGTTCCATCAGTGGCCCTACACTCTTGTCTGTCTTCCATGCTATACTACTGGGCTGTGATCACTTCGGGAGGTGATCATGGATATATACTATACTTTAAACATGATACATGTGGTGACCAAAGTCGGGTTGGCTCGAGGAGTACTCGCGAGTGATTCACGGATTGGGGGATGAAAGGACCTTTGTCCCGACGGCCCTCTGTGTGGATCTTTGTGGCGGAGCGGCAGGGCAGTTCGGGGCTACCTGGGTGAGAGGTGAGCCTGGCCCTGTTGGCGTTCGCGTATACTTAACACGCTTAACGAGATCTGGGTATTTGATCTGAGTCTGGCCATTTTTTCTATACGCACTAACCAACTACGCGGGAAAGATATGGGCACTCGGCGTCGTGGTATCAGTCGAAGCACTTCTTGACGTCAGCGACTGAGTGGCGCGCGCCGGATTGGACTGGAACGCCACTAGGCTAGGTCTGCTTCCGGCCGCGTTCGCAACGTGCAGGTGTGCTTAGGGCGATGGGCCCAGACCCCTGCGCGCTTAGGTTTAGACCGGCGTGCTGACCGCTCTGTTGTGCCTAGGTGGGGCTGCAACGTGTTGATCTTCCGAGGCCGGGCATGACCCAGAAAAGTGTGTCCGGCCAAATGGGATCAAGCGTGTTGGTTTATGTGGTGCACCCCTGCAGGGAAGTTTATCTATTCGAATAGCCGTGTCCCTCGGTAAAAGGACGACCCGGAGTTGTACCTTGACCTTATGACAACTAGAACCGGATACTTAATAAAACACACCCTTCCAAGTGCCAGATACAACCCGGTGATCGCTCTCTAACAGGGCATCGAGGAGGGGATCGCCAGGTAGGATTATCCTATGCGATGCTACTTGGAGGACTTCAGTCTAGTCTCTTCTACCTGCTGCAAGACGGAGGCGACCAGAAGCGTAGTCTTCGATAAGACTAGCTATCCCCCTCTTATTCTGGCATTCTGCAGTTCAGTCCACTGATATGGCCCTTTACACATATATCCATGCATATGTAGTGTAGCTCCTTGCTTGCGAGTACTTTGGATGAGTACTCACAGTTGCTTTTCTCCCCCTTTTCCCCCTTTCCCTTCTACCCGGTTGCCGCAACCAGATGTTGGAGCCCAGGATCCAGACGCCACCGTCGATGACGACTCCTACTACTCTGGAGGTGCCTACTACTACGTGCTGCCCGCTAACGACGACCATGAGTAGTTAGGAGGATCCCAGGCAGGAGGCCTGCGCCTCGTTCGATATGTATCCCAGTTTGTGCTAGCCTTCTTAAGGAAAACTTGTTAAACTTATGTCTGTACTCAGATATTGATGCTTCCGCTGACTCGTCTATGATCGAGCACTTGTATTCGAGCCCTCGAGGCCCCTGGCTTGTATTATGATGCTTGTATGACTTATTTTTATTTGTAGAGTTGTGTTGTGATATCTTCCCGTGAGTCCCTGATTTTGATCGTGCACATTTGCGTGCATGATTAGTGTACGATTGAATTGGGGGCGTCACAAGTTGGTATCAGAGCCGACTGCCTGTAGGAATGCCCCTTCCACACTCCTTGGCCGAAGTCGAGTCTAGACATTACAAAAACTTTTACTAACTTGGCTGTGTGCCTTACGGGCCCACGTCGCCATCGGGTGGTACTAGGATCTTTTACTCCTTGACCTTTACTCTGGGACTCTAAACTCTCTTCTACTCAGGTTAACGAATTTACTAACTCTGACAATAGGATCCCGTGACGACATTCACCCCAAAGTTGGATAAAAGCCATAGTTATTCCTTAGTATAGTGTTTTGCACAATTTCCACACTGTCATTTGACTCCTTTGAAACATCTTTGTTTTCAGATGGAACCCACGAGGCAGGTCGTGCGCCACACGGCGGCCATTGGCGCCTCGGGATCACCGGCTGTGCTAGCTGAGATGATGACCTATTTGGGTTATCGCTGGCACCCCGAGTACACCGTCACCGAGGAGTACCAGGACTTTAACCAGGAGCAGTACCGTGCCACCGTCCACCTCTACTCTCGGGAGTATGACTCCGCTACTGTGCTGCACACCGCTTATGGTGTTGGAGTGACCATCGATATGGCAGTTCACGATGCTGCCTATGCTGCTCTGACACGCCTTCGTAGGGAGTACCGGGAGTTGGACACCTCCCCCTTCAGGCACATTGCTATCGCGTCTGATTTTGGGGCGGAGGGTTACTACACTGCTGCCTACTCCACTGTCACCCGCGAGCCCTTCTACCATCAGAACCTGGTTCTGCATGCTGATGGGATGGATCGAGCTAACCGAGATCTTCGCCACGAGTTGTACACCACTCGTCAGCACCTCTACCGTGCTTTGACGACGTTGCACCCCTTCGTCGGATCTGGGGAGCTGCCGCGTTCTGCTATCTACCCAGCCAGGACCGTGATGCCTCAGGGTGTCGGTTGGCCAGAGGTGGGAGGCTAATCTCCCGCACTTGGTCCACTTCTGCCGCCAGAGCGTCGGGTTCAGCACCAGAGCACCCGCGGACCCCAGGTTGCCGACGTGGTGTACCCGTTGCCACACTACCAGCTTTCAGGCTACACCTACCTCCACAGTGTCATGTGGGACTGATGTAGACTTGCTTGCTTATGTTAGATGCATTCGCCGCGAGCCTGCGTGCCGCCTATGATGTCTTAGTCTATGTACTGAACTCTGTGTGCCGAACCCTGTGCATGATCTCTTTTGTAAGATGTGCCGACTATTATGTGGTATCTATCCTGCTGCTTTCATTATGCATGTTTCGTCTTGAATGATTCTTGCCTTTGCAAATATTCTCAAATGCTGAACTACCCCTGTTATATATTAGCAGGATGGTTAGACCAGGTGGTCGTGGTCGGGGTGACAACTTCCCACCACCCCCTGAGTACATGGCTGGTATGATCCAACAGCTTGAGATGAATCGCGAGTTCATGGAGAACATGATGGCTCAGTTTCCTCGCCCCAATATGAACCAACAGCCAAACACAGTAACTCTGCAGGATTTCATGCGCTTGAACCCAACAATGTACCGCAGCTCAACTCAGCCTCTGGACGCTGATGACTGGCTTCATGACATCACCTATGAGATGGAGTCTGCTGATGTAGCCCCTGCCAGCTATGTCACGTTTGCTTCCTTCTTCCTGAAGGGACCCGCAGCTCAATGGTGGGACAGCCACAGGCGTACTCTGCCAGTTGGAACAATCATCACCTGGCCTGACTTCCAAGCTGCTTTCCGTGCCCGCTTCATCCCTCAGGGAGTTATGGACCGGAAGAAGCATGAGTTCCGCAACCTCATCCAAGGCAACAAAACTGTTGAAGCTTATCAGCGGGAGTTTCTGGACTTGTCCCGCTATGCTGAAGAGGACATTGCAACTGATGCCCGTAGACAGGAGAAGTTCCGTGACGGCCTTCAAGCTGACATCAAGCTCGCACTTCTAGTGCATGACTTTACTGATTTCGCCACCTTGGTGAACAAAGCCATCAACGTCGAAACTGGTCTGCAGGAATACCAGAGCTCTCACAGGCGCAGCCGTGACACGGGCTCATCTTCGGGCCCGTCCTCGCAGAAGCGCAAGATATGGATTCCCAACAGCATATACCAGCCGAATGCATCTACCCCAAGGCAGTCCTATGCTGCACCTCGTCTGCCTACTGCTCCTGCTAGGCAGCCAAGGCTTCCAGCTCCACCACCCCAAGCTCCTGTTCCTACTCCCGAAAATGGTTTGTGCTTCAGGTGCGGACAACCAGGGCACCATGCTAGGGAATGCAACCAGAAACAGAATCAACTGGCCCTTCCAGCAACAGGCCGTGGAAGCAACCAGGACCGTAACAACAATGCCAAGTCCTATGGTCGTGTTCATGCCAACCACGTTGATCTGAACGAAGCTCAAGACCAGCCTGCTACTGTGATGGGTACACTCCTCGTAAATTCAGTACCTGCATCTGTTTTATTCGATACAGGAGCATCGCATTCATTCATGTCAGAAGATTTTGCATTCAAGCATCGCATTAAATACGAGGAGATGAACACTTCGGTAGTGGTAAAAACCCCCGTGGGACAATGTCAAACCTCCATGGTTGGCGTCGACGTCCCCGTGGAAATTGAAGGGCTGGAATTCTATGCCTCGCCCATTATCCTGAAGACGTCTAACATCGACCTCATTCTGGGGATGGATTGGTTGAAAGCGCATACTGCTTCCATAGTTTGCGCCACTAAGACCGTCCATTTGCTACATCCTTCAGATGAAATAGTTACATACCATGCTCGCCAGGTGCAAGATGCCGAGGCAAGGCTTTATGCCTTGAATGCATTGAACTCTGCACCACTCGAGGGCATTGAAAACATCCCCGTCGTGCGTGACTTCCTCGACGTCTTTCCTGAAGAACTTCCAGGGATTCCCCCTGCTAGAGCTGTCGAATTCGTCATCGACTTGAAACCAGGCACCACTCCTATTGCCAAGCGACCCTACAAGATGCCGCCAAATGAACTTCTTGAGCTTAAGGAGGAAATCGACAAGTCTCTTCAAAATGGTTTCATTCGCCCAAGTTGCTCTCCTTGGGGAGCACCTTCTCTCTTTGTCAAGAAGAAGGATGGGACAAACCGACTGGTCCAAGACTACCGGCCTATTAACCAAGCTACCATTCAGAACAAGTATCCTCTTCCTCGGATCAATGATCTTTATGATCAGCTGGCTGGATCATCCGTGTTCTCTAAACTTGACTTGAGGTTGGGTTACCACCAGATCCGTGTTCGTGAAGAGGATATCCCAAAGACCGCCTTTGTGACTCGTTATGGTTCATACGAGTACACTGTCATGTCCTTCGGCTTAACCAATGCCCCAGCCACCTTCTCTCGCCTGATGAACTATATATTCATGGATTACCTCGACAAGTTCGTCGTGGTTTATCTGGATGATATCCTGGTATTTTCCAAGAACGAAGAAGAACATGCTGAACATCTTCGACTTGTGCTGGAAAAGCTACGAGAGCACCAGCTGTATGCCAAGTTCTCTAAATGTGAATTCTGGCTTCCTGAAGTAACCTATCTTGGACATGTCATCTCTAAGGATGGTATTGCCGTTAACCCTGAACGAGTTCAGGCTATTCTTGATTGGACTCCTCCGAAGAATGTCAAGCAAGTCAGAACTTTTCTCGGTCTCGCCAGCTATTGCCGTCGATTCGTCGAGAACTTCTCCAAGATTGCCAGGCCTCTGACTAACTTGTTGCATAAGGGCGTCAAGTTCCAATGGACAGACAAATGTCAGGAAAGCTTCCAGTCACTCAAGGACATGTTGACTTCTGCCCCAGTGCTAGCTCCACCTGATACAAAGAAGGACTTCGTCATTTATTGCGACGCTTCCCGTCAAGGATTAGGCTGTGTTCTAATTCAAGAGCGCAGAGTGATTGCCTATGCCTCTCGTCAATTGCGCCCTCACGAAGAGAACTACCCAGTTCACGACCTCGAGCTTGCTGCTGTCATCCATGCACTGAAGCAGTGGCGACATTACCTTCTCGGTAATCGTTGCGAGATCTTCACTGACCACCAAAGTCTGAAGTATCTGTTTACTCAGCCAGACCTAAACCTCCGTCAGCAGAGATGGATGGAGACTGTAGCAGACTTTGACTTGGGTATTTCCTATATGCCAGGAAAGGCTAATGTAATGGCAGATGCCTTGAGCCGCAAGTCTTACTGCAACCACCTCCAGGTTCACAAAGTTCAGCCCTTGCTTGTTGAAGAATTCAGGAAGCCGAACCTCCATATTGTTCCTCCGGGTGCACTCGCCCCCCCTCCTAAGGAGTTTCGCAAGATGAACCTCCATGTTGTCCCCAAAGGTTCTCTCAATACACTGGTTGCTAGGCCAGATCTTGTGGAAACCATCAAATGGATACAGAAATGTGACGATGAAGTGGAGAGGATTAAACGTTATATCGCACAAGGAAAGCCCTCATTCTTCACCGTTGATGACGCTGGCACCTTGTTCTTCAAAGGTCGCCTAGTAGTTCCGAGTAAGAGGGAAAACATGGATATGTCTCAGAAGGTTATGAAAGAGGCTCATGATACACCTCTATGTATCCATCCTGGTAGTACAAAGATGTACCAGGACATTCGTCAAAGATTCTGGTGGTCTAACATGAAGCAAGACATTGCTCGCTATGTTGCCGAGTGTGACGTTTGCCGTCGTATCAAAGCAGAACATCAAAGGCCTGCTGGAACTCTGCAACCTATCTCTATTCCTGAATGGAAATGGGACCATGTTGAAATGGACTTCGTCACTGGTTTTCCCAAATCGCAGAAAGGTAATGATGCTATTCTTGTCGTCATTGACCGGCTTTCTAAAGTTGCACATTTTCTGGCGGTGAAGGAAACTATCACTGCTAGTCAGCTTGCAACTCTCTATATGTCCAGAATTGTTTCACTTCACAGTATTCCACCGGTTAACAGTTCGGACCGTGGCAGCTTATTCACTTCAAGATTTTGGGCAAGTTTCCAAGAAGCTATGGGAACTCATCTATCATTCAGTACTGCTTTTCATCCGCAGTCTCAAGGGCAAGTTGAACGTGTCAACCAAGTTCTCGAAGACATGCTTCGGGCTTGTGTTATTTCCTTCGGCAAGAAATGGGAGGAATCTCTCCCATATGCTGAGGTCTCTTATAATAATAGCTATCAAGCTAGTCTGAAGATGGCCCCCTTCGAAGTGTTATATGGACGAAAGTGCCGAACCCCTATGAACTGGTCAGAAACTGGGGAACGTCCACTCTTTGGTCCGGATATTATCCAACATGCCGAAGAACAAGTCCGCATTATTCGCGAGAATCTCAAGACTGCTAAGTCACGCCAAAAGAGTAATTATGACCGCCATCATAAAGACATGGTCTATCAACCTGGCGAAAAGGCCTATCTTCGGGTTACACCAATGAAGGGTGCACACCGCTTCGGGATCAAAGGAAAGCTAGCTCCCCGCTATATTGGTCCTTTCACTATTCTTGAGCGGCGTGGAGAAGTGGCATATCAGCTGGAGCTTCCGTCAAACCTTTCTCAGGTTCACGATGTGTTCCACGTGTCACAACTCCGACGCTGCTTCAAGGACCCAATCCGAGCAGTGGACCATGAAGTGCTCGAATTGCAATAGGACCTCTCCTATAAAGAGCATCCGGTCCGCATTCTCGACCAAGCTGAACGCCGCACACGTCAGAAGGCGATCAAGTTCCTCAAAGTCCAGTGGTCGAATCACTCTGAAGACGAAGCCACTTGGGAACGTGAGGATCGCCTGCGTGATGAATACCCCGCACTGTTTCCTTCTACCTCCTAAATCTCGGGACGAGATTTCTTGTAGTGGAGGAGATTTGTAACGCCCGGATAATCATGCTACAGTAATCCCACGCTAATCGTGCCATGACACCTCGGTTACTGTTGCAAAAATTCGAAACCGTTCGAATTTCAAATTCAAATTATTGATAACAATAAAAGTTTCCAAAAATTAAAACAAAATTGTTCGGTGGTTGCCGAATATTACAAAGGTAATTGTGGTGAAGTAAACACATTTTTAGGAAATGCCTAAGTAATTTTTAATGAATTTAAACAGAAAAGAAAATACAAAAAGGGAAAACAAACATAAAAAAAGAAGAAGAAAAGGAAAAAGACCCCCCCTGGGCCGTGGCCCAACTGGGGCAACCACCAGGCCCAGCCGGCCGGCCCACCCCACTCTCCCTTATCCCTACCGTAAACCCTAGCCGCAACCCCCGTCGCCCCACTTCCCCCCCACGACCCCCTCGCACTCCCTCCTCCTCCTCGATCCAGATTTGGATCAGGGGGGGCATGAACCGCCGCCCCGGATCACCGTCGTCGTTGCCTTCTCACCCCCCTCTCCTCGCGCGACCCCCCTAAAGCCGGCGCCACCCGTCTCCGACCCCGTCGCCCTCGCTCGCCGCGACGACCGCACGCGGGTGCCTCGGAGCTCGCCGACCCCGCCCCGCACCAAGACGCCACCTCACCGGCCTGCCTCCTCTACGCCGTCGTCGCCATCTTCCTCCTCAACCCCCGTTACCTAGACCCCACGAACTCCGGTGAGCACCCCCGCCGCTGCTCCCACTTGCCCTGCCTACGCGTCGTCGGCCCCGAGCCCCGTTGCAGCCGCCGCGCTCCGCACCCCTGACCTCGGCCACGCGCGAACCGTGCTGCCTCGCCGCGGCCATTGGTCTTGCCCGACCACGTGCCCAGCGCCCCGCTCGCTTCACGTCGCTGCTGCACGCGCGCGTGGCCGCCCCTGTTTTCCCTTGGCGCGCTCACCGCGCTGCGCCATGGCCCGACGGCACGCGCCCACGCCCAGTTGCTGCGCTGACGCCGCCGCGCCTCGTTTTTCCTTGCTGCTGCTCCACGGTGGCCCTGCACGGCGCTCGCCGCTCGCCCCGCCTCCGCCCGCCGTGGCCCTCGTGCCCCGCTGCGGCAAACCCTGCCGTGGCCACGGCCACGCCCCGCCCCGGGCGTGCTACGGGCGCCCGTCGCCCGTTACTCCCGCGCCCGCTGCCCGTTAAGCCGCGCCCGAACCCGCTAGGGCCTCTGTGCCACAGACAAACGGGGCCCAGCCCCTGGAACGTTTAAAAAAAGAAAAAAATAAAAATAAATAATAAATATAATAATTAAAATATTAATTAATTAACTAATTAAAGAATTAATTAATTTAATTAATCATAATTAGATTAACCTAATTAACTGTTAGTTTAATCAAAACAGTAATTAGTTAGTTAAACCCTAATTAACCTAATCAGGGAATGACAGGTGGGTCCCACTGGACCCACATGTCAGTTTGACCCAGTCAACTCTGTTGACTGGTGACGTCAGCATGACATCATGCTGATGTCATAAATCTAATTTTGAATTAATTAAATTCCAGAAATTTAATAAAACCTTTAGAAAATCATATCTTTTAATCCGTAACTCGGATTAAAATATTTTCAACATGAAAGTTGCTCAGAACGACGAGACGAACCCGGATACGCAGCCCGTTCGTCCGCCACACATTCCTAACATATCAAACTTGCAACTTTTCCCCCTCCGGCTCCTTAGGCCGAAAACACGAAACCCCGGGGATACCTCCCCGGATGTTTCCCCCCTTCACGGTATCACCTCATACCGCGTTAGGGCACCCCTAGCACCGTTACTTATCATGTCATGCATCGCTATGCATCTGTTTGCTTAAATATTTATTGTTTCTCCCCCCTCTTCTCTCGATAGACATCGAGACCGACGCTGCCGCTGCCCCATTCGACTACGGAGTTGACGACCCCTCTCTCTTGCCAGAGCAACCAGGCAAGCACCCCCCCCTTTGATCACCAGATATCGCCTACTCTGATCTATACTGCTTGCATTAGAGTAGTGTAGCATGTTACTGCTTTCAGTTAATCCTATACTGCTGCATAGCCTGTCCTTGCTACTACTGTTGTTACCTTTACCTGCTATCCTACTGCTTAGTATAGGATGCTAGTGTTCCATCAGTGGCCCTACACTCTTGTCTGTCTTCCATGCTATACTACTGGGCTGTGATCACTTCGGGAGGTGATCATGGATATATACTATACTTTAAACATGATACATGTGGTGACCAAAGTCGGGTTGGCTCGAGGAGTACCCGCGAGTGATTCACGGATTGGGGGCTGAAAGGACCTTTGTCCCGACGGCCCTCTGTGTGGATCTTTCTGGCGGAGCGGCAGGGCAGTTCGGGGCTACCTGGGTGAGAGGTGAGCCTGGCCCTGTTGGCGTTTGTGGATACTTAACACGCTTAACGAGATCTGGGTATTTGATCTGAGTCTGGCCATTTGGTCTATATGCACTAACCAACTACGCGGGAAAGATATGGGCACTCGGCGTCGTGGTATCAGCCGAAGCACTTCTTGACGTCAGCGACTGAGTGGCGCGCACCGGATTGGACTGGAACGCCACTAGGCTAGGTCTACTTCCGGCCGCGTTCGCAACGTGCAGGTGTGCTCAGGGCGATGGGCCCAGACCCCTGCGCGCTTAGGTTTAGACCGGCGTGCTGACCGCTCTGTTGTGCCTAGGTGGGGCTGCGACGTGTTGATCTTCCGAGGCCGGGCATGACCCAGAAAAGTGTGTGCGGCCAAATGGGATCAAGCGTGTTGGGTTATGTGGTGCACCCCTGCAGGGAAGTTTATCTATTCGAATAGCCGTGTCCCTCGGTAAAAGGACGACCCGGAGTTGTACCTTGACCTTATGACAACTAGAACCGGATAATTAATAAAACACACCCTTCCAAGTGCCAGATACAACCCGGTGATTGCTCTCTAACAGGGCATCGAGGAGGGGATCGCCGGGTAGGATTATGCTATGCGATGCTACTTGGAGGACTTCAGTCTAGTCTCTTCTACCTGCTGCAAGACGGAGGCGACCAGAAGCGTAGTCTTCGATAAGACTAGCTATCCCCCTCTTATTCTGGCATTCTGCAGTTCAGTCCGCTGATATGGCCCTTTACACATATATCCATGCATATGTGGTGTAGCTCTTTGCTTGCGAGTACTTTGGATGAGTACTCACGGTTGCTTTTCTCCCCCTTTTCCCCCTTTCCCTTCTACCCGGTTGCCGCAACCAGATGCTGGAGCCCAGGATCCAGACGCCACCGTCGACGACGACTCCTACTACTCTGGAGGTGCCTACTACTACGTGTTGCCCGCTGACGATGACCAGGAGTAGTTAGGAGGATCCCAGGCAGGAGGCCTGCGCCTCGTTCGATCTGTATCCCAGTTTGTGCTAGCCTTCTTAAGGCAAACTTGTTTAACTTATGTCTGTACTCAGATATTGATGCTTCCGCTGACTCGTCTATGATCGAGCACTTGTATTCGAGCCCTCGAGGCCCCTGACTTGTATTATGATGCTTGTATGACTTATTTTTATTTGTAGAGTTGTGTTGTGATATCTTCCCGTGAGTCCCTGATCTTGATCGTGCACATTTGCGTGCATGATTATTGTACGATTGAATCGGGGGCGTCACAATTGGTTAGTGTAGAAGTGTGTTCTAGCCAATGCAACCTAAAAACCGATCTGATGAAGAGACTATGCAATACATTTATATGTAACCACTCCCCCTCACATGTGGATCCCTCGGATCTAAACGTGGACCGAAAGTGGGCTGCAATTTAGTTACGTCAGCCAGGTTTTGAACTCAAAATATCTTGGCTTTGATACCATGTAGAAGTGCATGCTCTAGCCAATGCAACTAAAAGACCAATCTGATGAAAGAGACTAGTCAATACATTTATACATCAATAATTAGGTTAGTTGTAACATCTTTTTAGCGATCTAGTTCAATTCGTATTTGCCCTACTTTATAGCAAGCTTGAGTCCCTAATTTCCATCCAGATTAAAGAAACATACGGTCTCCGGTTGTTTAAGTTATTGACGAAAGATGGTGTATGGCGAACCCTCCTTAGGAGAAAATATGTGGGTTCAAAGGCGGTATCACAAGTATACTGAAAGCCTGGGGGCTCCCATTTTTGGGCGGGATTAATGACAACAAAGAAAGATTTCTTCCGCTATGGTTCCTTCTCGATTAAGGATGGATCAAAAATTAGATTCTGGGAGGATAAGTGGCTAGGTAATGCTACACTCCGGGAACAATATCCAGCTCTATACAATATTGTGCATCACAAGGGTGATACTATCGCCAAGGTTTTGGAATCATTTCTGCCAAATGTGATGTTCAGAAGGGATGTAATTGGACCTAAACTCCAATCGTGGAACATACTACTCCAGCGGTTAGCCACGGTACAGTTGTCACAAGGGTCTGATGTATTTCGTTGGAACCTACATGGGAATGGAAAATTCTCAGTGGATTCTATGTATAGAGCTTTGATCCAGTCTGACATGCCAGTTGATAATAATAAGAGGATCTGGAAGATGAAGATACCTCTTAAGAATAAATTTTTTGCATGATATCTTCGTCGCGTAGTCATTCTTACAAAAGATAACCTTATTAAGAGGAATTGGCATGGAAGTACACAATGTGTCTTTTGTCCGCATGATGAAACAATAAAACATTTGTTCTTTCAATGTAAATTGGCTCGTTTTATATGGTCAGTCATCCAAATAGCTTCTGGCTTGTATCCTCCTTATAGTGTTGCTAATATATTTGGCAACTGGCTACATGAGATTGATCACAAGTTTATAATTCTTCTCAGGGTGGGAGAGCTTGCCATGATTTGGTCGCTTTGGAATGATAAGGTTTTTAATGATAAAAATACTTCTCTTATGCAGGTTATCTACAGATGTACCAGGATTCTTCGTTTATGGTCCTCTCTACAATGAGTGGAGAATCGAGACCTATTTACGGAGGTGTGTACACGATTGGAGGCTACGGCGAGGAATATTTTTATCCAACGTGAGTGGCAGCATGATCTTAGGATTGAGCCACCTTCAGTTTAGGCGTTATACAGAATTCATTCCTTGTATATCGTCTTCTTCTTTTATTTTAGCTTGATGTGAGGACTTCATTGGCTGTGTGCATCTTAGTTATGCAGAGGCCGGTGTAATACTTAAACCTTTTAAGTAATAAAGCACCCCTTTTCGAAAAAATATGATACTACGATCCTAGAGCACATAAGTAATTTGTTAGTTCCTCTATCTGAAATTAGTTGACGTTTCAAAACGCTTTTACATTACCCTCTAACTAATATGGACTGTTCATTCTTTCTAATCCAATGATTTATATTGACTCATACTCCACTTCTAACTAGTAGAAGGCCCGTGCGTTGCCACGGGCTTTTAAATATTTTTACCGTGTGCATATATAAACATAATGCATATCAAGTTTTACGTGTAAACATAATTGAAATCCATATCACACAAAATATTCTTCGATACAAAATGTAATTCGATAATGTATACATAGAAAGACACGCGATGCACAAAATAAAGAAAGTGGTACAGAAACATAGTACTCTTTATTGTGCAGGATATTACACAAGGTAGATAGCACCCTACATGACTTTTATGCTTAAGACCAATCATCTCACGAAGCATTTCCATTGTTATTAACCATTAATTAAAGACAACAGATGGAGCATTTTGTTACCTTTAAACAAATATTCCAAGATGCTGCAACCAGAACATTAATACATTATGGAATTTCCTAACAAATATTACATAGACCCAAATATACAGCACAACATCCAATAAAAAATCATTATAATACACACCATCTAACTTAAAAGTCTGGCATATGAAAATTTAGACCTCCGATAGAAAACGCTGAATTTCAGCAGGAAATATCAAATACATGCTTCCCTGTCTGATGTATAAATATGTGTAATTCTCAATTGATGCACTTTTGAAATATTCTAACTCACATAACACCATAATTACAGTGATTGTGCAACATATTTTTTAGAAAGCATGCATAAGCCTTTGAGTATAAACATAACTTTTGGTAGGGAGTCAATAACACCCCTAGGTAGCCAAGCCTTTGAGTATAAACAAAAATGATTTCTCAAGCTTTCTTTTGCTTCATGGAGCTGTAATTATTGCTAACAGAAACAAAATAGAAATCACATGATAAAAAAGAAACAACGCAATAGGAGAAAATGAGGCATACTACGTGGCCATGTCGCTGACCTGGCCATCACAACCTCCGAGACCAAGGGGCGAGGAGGTGGCGGCATCAGCTCCAATGAACCTATGACACCAAAATGATTATGTTTGCCGTCCTCAATCGTCGGCATCATCGACTCAGTGGTCGGTCCCCTTGTATCTTCTTCCCCATGGATCGGGATTGATTCGACATTGGATCAGAACAACAAACAAAATCAAAAGTCACAAAGAATTATAGCCTAGTAATGCTCAGTCAGTCAAATTAAGAAATATCGGTAACACATGCATATCTATTAATGATATTAGTGAACAATGCAAAAAGCAAAGGATTCCATTTGTCGCAATTAGTACACACGACAACTACTTCATAAGTTCATATGACCAATCAGTTAGACCACATGGTTAAATTCATTCATAGATGAACAATAGATGAACAACTAACAAAAGTCGAGAAGGATCCTTACAAAAACAATGATTGGTCAGGAATTTGGAAGGAGGGAGGGCCTATTATTAACGCTAGTGAAGGCGCATGTCATGCCAACTCTACAAAGTTAATTCCATTTACAAAAATCACATCGGAAAAGTATTGTGCATTCATGTTCTAGTCTTAATATCCCTTAGGTAATCTTGTTTTCAGCTGAACGACGATCATGTCAAGCTAAACGAAGAGGACGCCGACATGGCCACATTGTTCCCTGCCCACCACCGCCCACTTCCACACGCCACCATCCATGTTCACCGCCTAGATGCCTGCCCCAGCTCTCAAGCCCCTAGAACCGGTGCGCCCACGGGTCGCCGCGTTGGGTATGTACCCGCCGCCACCGCGTTGGACCTTCTCGTCCTACAATGCAATAGCCATTATCTTAGTTGTCTACATCAGACATCTGAAATGAAACAAAAGTCAAATGCTACTAATTAGACGTAATACATCAAAATGTCAAACAGAGTCAACACTTTAATTATGCTTCATAGGATAAGAATCAAACATACATAGTTAAACCAAATACTTAACAAAGTGTCAACAACATTTCACAGATTTTTTCAAAATTTTTGAAGCACTAACCTGGCTTGGCTCAATGTCAATGTGGTTCAGCATATCAATGCATAGATGTAGGAATCATCCTTGTACTCTGCACAAACAAGGGAAAAACATGAGCTTTCATGTTTCCGTGTATTATAGTTGAGTAGAAGCGATACATGGACAGTAGTATGAATGCACAATGGTGGGAAAGTTGAGGTTCCCTGGGCTGAATGTCGATGAAAGGTGCCTCCCATTTGCCCTTGTAGTCCAGGTTCCTAATTATCTGACTACACAAATATCCCATGTCAGAAGTTGCAATGCCAATGCACACTGCTGTTTGTCTACAATTTGACTATCTAATCTTACTCTAGCAGAAGTACCTTTTGCATCCATGGTCTCTTGTACCGGGGTACGTACCAAACTCCTAACTTCTGATGATATTGTTGGGCATTGAATTAATTGAACCACCCAAACTACTTTCAATCCTTTCTCGAAAGACAAATCAAGGAGACCACGAGATAGAAAAAGAGAGAAACTTACCATTAAGATAGAGGACAAGTCAGGCAGTCTTGCACATGGTGTTGGTAGGCAGCACCGTCGTTGTCGGGACAGTTCGCGCCCCAAATCCATATCCTCCATTTTTGCAAGATTCTGTACACCACATCTCTCTTACTAAAGTGGGAGAAATCATAAATCGACTATCAATCATCATTAAGTGTAGAATATGTTCATTAAAATTCATTAAAATCATTGCACATGGTGAGGCGATGGTGAAGCACGACATCATGGTGCACGTGCCCTACGTCTCAACGCTACAGTCGAGTGTCGCCATGTAGCCGCACAACAGCTTGCACTTCATGAGTTACATACTATTTTCGCTCACACGACGAACGCCATCCGCCCGTCACTGAGACCCATCCTCTCAACCCTGCTGCTCCACGATCACGCGACGTCGTGTTAGTTAATGCAGAAACATAGGAGGCGGGCATCGTAAGGTAAAAAGTTCGGTTTGGACGGGATGAAAGACGAACCAAAATAAAGCAAAATTGGACAGGGAAGGGGGTGGATGAGGAGGCAGACATACAACGAGGTCGGGGTGGCTGTGGCCGAAGCATGAGGCTCGGCCTCCTCGCCGACGACCAGATCCGCCGTCAGAGATGATGAGGTCATCAGCCCCGTGACCTGGATCCCGCCAACAGGGTGATGCAGAGGAGAGGTGCGGCGGCGTCCTACGGGTGAGGACGACGGGGGATGTGAGGGAGCAGCTGAGCGCGGTGGTGCGGCTGCGTCCCTCGGGAAGACGAATGGCGAGCGGCCCGAGGCGGGAGGCGGCGAGGGGGAGAGAAGAGTCGTGCGGTGCGGGGTGAAAGCCCGACTCGCTCGGTTTGTAGCAGGGTACTGCTATAATCGAAACATTTCCTTTGATGTAATTTGACTACGTATGGAAAGATTAATCAGTGATTGACCGACTTATGGTAAGTTAACTAATTTAGATTTGATTTTTAAATATTGATTAGAGATTAACCGTGATTGATTCTCTCCCATAAAGACATTACTAAATAATTTGTGTCCACATGGAAAGTTCTGATCCGTTTGGCTTTCGGTACATGGGATGATGAAAGGAAAGACGAAAATAAACCAGACGAAAATAAACCAGACGAATAATAACAGTGGACGCAATCCTAGCAACTGCTCCATTAAGAGTAGAGATAATGCCTCAGGATGAGGAGGTCACGATTAGGTATGGCAAGAAGAACTTTTTCGGAAAGCTTTGATTCTGGTGATAATTACCATATTCGAAATTTCCTTAGTTATAGCCTTACCATACATGGATTGATTTATTACTATAATTATCATATTTGAGATTTCTAAGTTTATAGCCTTACCATACGTGGATTAATTGTGATTGATTACCGTAAATACGTTGGGTATTGTCGGCCAAACGAGAAAGAGAAAAACTGGTGGGAGGGGGGTGGTGGGAGGTGGGACGAAGAAAAACCGGTTGAAAATAAACCGGTTGAAAATGGGGAGACTATTCAACCAATTCGTCCATTAGAAGTAGAGATGTTAGAGAGTACTACCACTGAAAACAAGGTAGTACCATGACATGAGGGTTAAATATTAATTCAACAATATATCTAATTTCTTAATCTAAGTTCATGCGTAATTTCTGTGGCGGCAATGCGCCGGCTATTCGGCCGGCGGCGGGAATGGGTGGGCAGCCACATGCCCCGAGCGCTGAAGCCCGTAGGCGGTGAGCCATGGACGGAGCCGATGGAGTAGTAGATTATGCAAGAAACTGCTATGCAGATCATCATTTTTCTCGTCTGAATTCGTTTTAAGAAATTCTTTCCCATCAGAATCTTCCGAGCGACATGCCTCTTCTGATGATCTATAATTGAGCCATAAATTAAATCTTTCTGACGGTGACACTTATCCAATCCAGACGGTATCTGCCGTTGATGGAAACTACACACTACAACACGTATGGCTGTGTGCATCAAGAGATGCAGAGGCCGGGGGTATACCTCCTTTTCGAAAAAAAGAAAAAAAAGAAAAAAAGAAAAAAAAACACTACAACACGTTTTATTCGCCTCAAATTACCATACATCCTATGGCCATCAACTTTCTGTTTTTTGAAGAAACACATAATTGATGGGTTACTGGTCGCACAGCGATGAAAGTGCCTCCAGCCACGGCTGCGCGGCCGCATGCGCTTGATTAGGCTGGTGGATTTGGGAACCTAGATTAAAGATTGGAAAACAGCACTGCAAACCAGCGCGGATGGATTTGATCTGTACTCCCACACTACTCCCTGAAATACCAGGGTACCGTAAAAGACCTCACGCTTAAACTGATGTGCCTATCATAAAAATATGTCCAGATATATCCGTTTGAGCGTCAACTAATACCGGATGGAAGGAGTATATGACAGGCGAACGTGAGGAAACAGAGATAAGTCACACACTGAACAGAACGAGCTGTATGTATAAAAGTCCATAAACACTGGGAGTGCCCATGGTACAAACTCTCAACTCTCAGGTACACAGATACTGATCTCCTCCAGAGGAGTACCAGCAAGCCAGCAGGAGAGAGTTCTTATTCATATTCAGTATAAACTCGCATAACTAGTGCCCATACTACATAGGGATAGAGGCTGCGCGCTTCAACTCCACGTGGATGGATGAGCTGAGCACCAGCTTGACGGATCGTCGCTCATTACACACTGCAGGTCAATCATGCGTGCAAAGATTTGATTAATGTTAATATCAATAAATTTTACGTGGATGAATGTTCATATATATATATATATATATATATATATATATATATATATATATGCTTGCATGTGAATTAATCACCTGTTGCAGTCGATGTCGAGACTGATGTGGTATGGGAGGTTGACACCGCACTTGGGGGCGAGGCTGCGGGCGTTGTCCTTGTTGAGATTGTGGATGCCACCAGCGATCCCCTTGAGGCAGTTGCAAGCGGCTTGGCGATCGCTCTTGGATTGCGCCTGGTTATGGAGGCTCTGGACGCCGGCGCAGCACTGCCCAGACGGGCTGGGGCCGCCCTGAACGTAGCTCAGGCAGGGTCTCACCAAGCTGTCAACGTGGCCGCAGTCGATGGCCACGGCAGCGCGCGGGACCGCCGCGAGCATCAGCACCAAGGCGACGGCCATGAGCATTACCTGAGCGCGGGCCATGATCACTTCTTGGTCTGTAGCTAACAGTGCACCGTATTAGCTAGTGATGATTGGGTGGAGAGATGAGCAACTCGTGGTGGTGTGGAGAATGTAGGGAAGAATGGAGGGGCTTAAATAGGGGTTCGAGAGAGAGAAAGATGCGTGGATGGCTTTTTTCTTTTTCCCTTCCGAAGGATGACCCAGGCATGAAGCTGGGCTTTGGAAGCATGCACTACCACTGACATCATGATGGTGTGTTTAGAGCTGGATGCAATTGTCCCTTGGATCCTCAATTTCCAGAACTAGCTAGATACCTACAAACTAGAACACTATTTCAAGTAACAGTCAGGCCAACAGATTCGCCTTTCTGAAAAGGACTAATGAAAGTCAAACAATCTCTGTTCCATAGGACAAGAGTTGTCATTGGAAACGGTGCTACAACACGGTTCTGGAAGGATACCTGGCTTGGTAACTCACCCTTGGCCATTCAATATCCGTCTTTATATCATATTGCTCAACGACGTGAGGTGTTCGTTGCAACGGTATTTCAATCTATCCCCCTTAATATTCAGTTTAGACGGTCGCTAACGGGCAATCGTTGGGAAGTTTGGCTCCATTTAGTTAGGAGACTAATGGAGGTTCAACTTTCTGACCAACCTGATGAATTACGCTGGAAGTAGATTAGGTCTGGAGTATTTACAGTTAAGTCAATGTATATTGATGTCATTAATTCGAGCTCCATTCCAACGTCCAAGAATGTCTGGGATGTCAAAGTTCCTTTGAAAATAAAAGTGTTTATGTGGTTTGTTCATAAACAAGTTATCTTAACAAAGGATAATTTAATAAAGCGTAATTGGACGGGACCTACTAGGTGTAGTTTCTGTGATCGGGATGAGACGATTAAACACCTCTTTTTTGATTGCCCGTTGGCCAAGGTCCTTTGGCGGACGGTCCATATTGCTTTTAATATTACTCCACCGACTACTGTTAACGCTTTATTCGGGACTTGGCTTAATGGGATTGAGTCTGTCTTAGCAAGACATATTCGGGTTGGAGTTTGCGCTTTGCTATGGACCATCTGGACTAGCAGAAATGATTTGGTTTTTAACAGAACATCACGAATTCATTTTTTGCAGGTTATCTTCCGAGCTACGGCAGTGATCCGTTCGTGGTCGTTACTCACTCCGATGGATGCCAGGGAGCATTTGGTTACTGGGTCTATCCGTTGGGAGATGGTAGCTCGGGATATCTTCAACCGGTTTGGATGGCGGTCATGTAATAGGATAGGCAATTAGTTTTCCTATCTATTTTAGCCAGCCGGTTGTGGCATCTTTTCCTGGCTAGTTTGTGTATCTAGTCGTTTGCGCTCTGTGTGAGCTGCTTTTCTTTCTTTCTTTCAGTTTGAGACCTTGGTACCTTGTTGACACTTTTTGTTTCTCGGTTAATAAGATGGCCGTATGCATCACTCTTGATGCAGAGGCCGGGGAGATCCCCCTTTTCGAAAAAAAAGATACCCCACGCAAGGGCAACATCTTTAATACAAGGTATGTCAAATTATTTTTCCAAGTGAATCTTCGATTCCAATAATTTTGGTAAATGAATTTATAAAACAAGATGGTATTAAATACTGGCACTTCCTTCACATATGCAAATTTTTCTCGCAAAGTGATAACATAAGCGGAAGTATCGGTTAACCACGTGGGAAGTTTACCCCCCCCCCCCCCCACACACACACACAAAAAAGCCAAGTGGCAAGTTTTGTGTCATCCATGGGACCAAAGGGTCTCGGTATTGAGGATCTTCATATTAAAAGTACATGGTTTCTCAAAAAATGTCTTTTCAAGCTACTTTAATTGAAACTAGTATGGCAAAAAGTACTTCCTAACAAATACCTCCGGTCTAAAACTCATTCTCTAGACAAGCCTACGGACTCGCCATTTGGAAAGTTTTGATCAGAGTGAAACATGATATTTTCATTAGTACGGGGTCTTTCGTCATTGGGATTGGACAAAGTACGAGATTTTGGAAAGACATCTGGTTGAGGGATACACCCCTCTGTGTTGTGAGATGCCGAGTTTCGACGGGCTTTAACTAGGGATAAAATGGACACCATGGCTCCACTGGGACAGTAAGTCGATGGGGTCTACCTATCACAACACCCATATTTTGTTGGAAACTGATTTCGCCTGGATCTTTACTGTCAAGTTTATGTGTGCGAAGCTCGTCAACTGAAGCCCTGGCATTTTGCTCTAAATACGTGGAAACTTATAGTCCTATAAAAAGTCATGATTTTCGTGTGGTACGTACGAAGAAGAGACGTCTTAACGGAAGAATACTTCGAGCAGCTGGAATGTATAGGTAGAAATAAGTTTTCCTTTTGTGATCACCACAAAATGGTTCAACACTTATTTCTTTATTGACCTCTTCGATGATCCTCTGGCGAACCATTTGTGTGGCTTCTAGAACCAATATGTTTGGTAATTAGTTGAATGTTATTCATCCTAGACTAAAGGCATGGATACGCATAGGTGTATGCGCCATGGAATTGTAGGAATGATTATGTTTCTAATAGGATGAAAATTCCAACAATTTTGCTTGTCATCTACTGAGCCATTAGCTGGCTCCATACATGGTCCTCTCTTCGGCGCGCGGAGGTGTGGGAGTCGATGCTATTTGGGTGCAATTGATAGGAGTTGGTCGATGGGGCTATGGTCAACCATTTTCGATGGCGTTCCTGCAATAAGATAGCTGGAGCATAAGTGTCTTCTGTAATCTGGTGTGATCTCAATGTCCACAGGCTTTTGGCTTACAGTATTTATGGCATTTTTATTCTTAAACTCTGAATGTTGATTACTGTGCAATGATATGATGATTTTTGCCTCAACTAACGTAGAAGCTGGGTGATTTTTCAATCTTATTTGAAAAGAAAGGTTACTCCCTTTAGCCTGTGAAATGATTTTGTTTTGGTCATCGGTAAATACTGAGGGAAATACATGTTACATAAATACACCTTGGGATAAGCTTACACATATATATTCAAAATAGTGGTTATCAAGTTGTTCAAATTCGACTCAATGCCCTATATTTGAAATCACACATTCTTTTTGCAAACCGTTGGAAACTTTATGCTTTATAAAATAAATCATCTAATGCCAAGACATAATAATTTTATTAACATTCAAGACTGTCCTCATTTGGTCACTGCAATGCAAAATAAAGAATTTGTATATGTAAACATGTGATATCTAGAGAGTATATGCCAAGATGCACAAGTCATGGGTAAAGATAACTCAACCAATATTGCTCATGTAGCTCATTAGACAACCTGCACTGAATTTGTGCATTTGAATACCCCTTCAAATGAATAGAAAGTTACTCTAGTTCCATATCTGAATATCCTCAATGGTTACGTTCCTCCAGATTGTAGGAGTTAATTTATAAGATACTATTTAGGACGTGTCCTATTTCAAAACCAAGAAGTGATTCAATTACATGAAGGACACTTCCAACTTATTATGGCTATGTATGCTTCTAGTTTATCATGATTACCATCTAATTCACCAACTTTTGCACTTATTCTCATAGATGGTGCTAATCTCTATCTATTTCTTTTGTGTGTGTTATCATGGGATTGTAGGATGTCAATATGATTTCATGAGCACTCAAACAGTACCAAAAATGTACCATAGTGACAAAATACATTTCTCAGCACAAACCGTCTATGGCTGAATAGTTAGCTAGTGATCTATAAGGTCCTTGCTTTAGAAACCAGTTGTTGCATTTAACTGTTTTAGTTGTAAAACCCAAGCTTTGACGAATGTACGATCTAATACTCCAAAATCAGCGGCACTTATTTTGGGATGGAGGGAGTATGTATAAAAGTATTTGTTACTCACAGCCAAAAATCAGTGGCAGACTATAGGAATTAAACAATTACTCAAATTATACGACCCATGTTCTAGTCTCGCTAGTAAATATATAGTCAAGTATTTTTGTTTGAGGGGTTAAATACTCGAGGATTACTTAATCATACTTTAGAAAATGAAAGACACTAATTATGTTTGATCTGGTGATTGTTGAGATCCTTTGCTCGATTCGATGCATCAAATTCTTAACTTCAAAAGAAAGAAAAAAGACATTTTATAAGAGATATATAATCACTCACCCATGTTTGTCATAAGTATACTCCCTCCATTCCAATGAATAAGGCGTGCACGTATTTCAAAATTCAACATAGACCATAAATTAGACCAATCAAATGTGAATTATATGTGATAAAAAAATATATACACTTGAAATTGCATTGAAGGAAGTTTTTAGTAATATAATTTTGAAGTCAATAAGATATTATTCATGGACGTGATGTATTTGAGCCCGAGCTCAAATGAGCTTGGGTGAACAGTGCTCCAAAACAATTTAAAAATAATTCAAAAATTCTGATTTTTTTTGCGTGCAAACATTGACAAAAATTATCAATGTTTAGAAAATTTCATCATAAAATAACATTCGTGGAAGTCGCAGCAAAAAAACAAAATTGATGCTCCAAAAATGTTATTTCCAAAAACATTTTGGAGTGCTGATTTTTTTTACCACGACTTGTACGAATGCCATTTTTGGATGAAATTTTGCAAGCACTGAGAATTTTTTTCAATGTTTCCACCCAAACAAATTCAGAATTTTTTGAAATGATTTTCAGTTTTTTTCGATTTTATTGTTCATCCCGAGCTCAAATGAGCTCAGGAGCAGAACATGACTTTCGATTATTCATCCAATTTATGATCAAAGTTGGATTTTAAGAAGTGTATGCACCTTATTCATTGAAATGGATGGAGTAATTTTTTAACCTATCAAACTCCATCTCTTTGAATGTGAAGAGAGGGCATGTTATGATGTTAAGAGATGTTAAGAGATGTCAAGATAGACCAAATTTGATATGAGAAGAGTTCATATAAAGAAGATCAAGGTAGACCAAACTTGATATGAGCGTTCATATAAAGAGATCGAAGGATCATAATATCACCAAAGAATGGACATGGATGCCTGAAAGTTAGCCATCCACTGCATCCGTCGCTAGCTATGGTCACTACGATCGTGTACGTACAAGATGATAATCCAGGCGTATACGCCGGTGACCGCTAATATATCTTAGCTACCTACCATGTTGCCGCAGGGATTAAATGTGCCGCGGCACGCGTCCACTCGTTCGAACGATACGTGTACTGCATTCGTATGCAACGACGCACCCACGTTTATCCGTAGAGCTGCGGACATGCGGCGACATACGTACGGGCATGCATATGGAGCGGTGCAACTTAGCTAGCAGCTCGTCATCTTTTCTGTACATATGCACGTATTTTCGCTTCATCTTGTTGGGGCGATGATGGCCAGGCAGTTCTGGTAGCTTATTCATGCTTCTAGCTAGCTCCACCAAAGAAGCGAGAAGAGATTGATATAGCTCGCCGCCTTCCGGTCTACCTACACCTCGACCTCGCTGACGTTAGTTAGGTAGCGTGGCAAGCTGACTAAGCTAGCTACTGACACGTACTGCCCCTTAAAAGAAAGAAATAAAGAAAATGATAGTTTATTTCGGTGCCCAAGCTCATCTAACAATAAACTCAAATAAATAACAGATTTTTTTAAATCCGTTTCTTTTGCAGTGCAATATGCTCAAATGTGTGATGCTCATGGGAAGTTTCAGGATGTTCGGACATTCGAAGAGCTCATGACAAAAAAGACAAAATCGAATGTAAACGGTGATGTTTTCAAAAGTTTCTCACACATCCGAAATTTAACTTTTTTGCCACGAGCTCCTTGAATGCCCAAACTTCACTAAATTTTGCACCAGGCATCACACACATGAGCATCTTGCACCACAAAAAAATTTGTTTCTTCTTTTGAACTTTTTTTTTCTATTTAAAACAAATTTAGTGTTCACACCAGGGCCCATCCGGGTGTGGAATAGTCGTGCTCGAAATAAAAGTCCTATCACTTACACAGAGTCGGTCTCAAGCTAAAGGTTCGCAGGTATCATTATTCTTCGTAAAAAAATCAAAAATAACCGAGGCGACTTTTGCTTTTGCCGAGGCAGTCAAGGCCACTCCGACGCGGGGCCACCGTTGGGCCTCCCCCTTCGGCCGCCTTGTAAGTTCTTCTCCTCTCCTTCCCGTCGATTCTGATTCTAGAGTTACGGTTCCAGAGAAATTGGGGGGAATTTGTGGCTTGGATTAGTTTTAGACCACTACACAATAACTTCAATGATATGTATAACAGGATTTTTATGATATATGAAAAAACGGTTGTTCAGAATTTAGGATATTTGATTTTGCTTTATCACTCTGTTACTTGTCATGCTTTATTCTCTCTTTTTTTAACCCAACACCGTAGAACAATTGTTCTATGGTAAATAAATTAAAAAATATATAGTACAAACCCCAGAGGGGTCAGAGTCTGGTCAAAGGTTTAGCCGATGCCTACTCTAGGTATGGAGATCATATCCTTACAAGTTATTGTCTATCCACCGTGTGAAACTAAGTTCAAACTTATACTTATTAACAGAGGAAGGCATCAACAGCATCATATACATCAGCTCATATACAAAGTGAAAGTACATAACACTGCAGGTGAGAAAGAAGAAAACGTTGAATTACAGGGCATGGCCTATCCCTATGAGCTGAGCAAACATAACTAAAATAAGGTTCAACCAGGACTCCAAGAGGATTACAACCTGATGTGTATTACAGAGAGAAACACTGTTGGACAACCTGCCCGGCTTGAATGTATCCAACTAGGACGCAACTTCGATGCCTTAAAGGCACCTGCCTTTGGGTCACTGACATGTGGGCCAGCCACAAGTTGGGCCCACATGTCATAGGCACAAAGGCAGGTGCCTTAAGGCACCGAAGCATCGTCCATCCAGCTAGGTCACAACTCTTGTAAATGTTGTTTAAAAGATATGTGACCTCATAGGATATGAGCTTCAAACAAAGGCCCGAATCAGGACCAGACATAGCTCGGAAACATTGAACAACATGAATACAAAAGCCCAAGTGTCGGAGTCGATTCTGGCATATCTCCAGGTAGAGATCCTCATATAGGCGTCTTGGAACAATGGTAACATGGACACTGAGATTTTACCAAGGTTCGGGCTCTCTCGAAGACATACTATCTTATGTCCTACTTTTGATTGTATTGATATGGGATATAGTACAGAGTACAGATATCTTCTACGAGATTGTTGTGTAAGATTCTAATAGTATGAGATCATCTATTGACTAGTCTAGTCTTGGTTTATATAATGCACCGGAGGCCTAGGATTTAGAAGAGTCCGCGTCTTGTGCGCCAAGTCTCGTGGAATCTTCCTTGTATATGACATGGGTTGTCTGAAGTGGCCCATTAGTGAATCGCCATGAGGGTCCTCGGCCCGACCCACCTAGTTGGGAGACGACATGGTGAGTACCCCCTAGTTCAGGACTCCATCAGTAGCCCCTAAACCGATCTTCAAGTTGACGACACTCACAGGTTCTTTCGAACTTTTCTTCATTTTTGGTCACCGGTCTTGAAAGCTGGTTCAACAAAAAAAATCATCTCCAATCTTGAGGATCACCAAGGTGTATCCGAAAAGTTCACATGTTGGGCATTCGAGGAGCCCCTTTAAGTTATCGTCATTTATCAAGGCCTTGTTATTTTTACACCACACCTCGGGTTCAAAGTTACCATGTGGCAGCATCTTCTTGCAGCAGAGCTCCAATGCCCAACTACATCTGAGGTGTCATAGACCACCTCGGTCTTGAAAATAGTTGAAGCAGTTTAGCCGAGCTTAACGCCGGAAACATCCTTTGTGGAGCCAGCGACTCGCAACCGAGCTTTATACCAGACTGCTTCCATGGTGGTGCACCACCTCGGTCTTGGCCGATTTTTCGCGGAATTTTTTCAATTGATACAATTTATTCTCTGCTGAGAGCCTGAGATGCACAGCCAGTAGCCCTCAAGGTGCGTGTTGGCCTAAAATCTGGGATGCACCTGAAGGATACCTAGTAGCCCCTGAGGCTCAGGCCAATTCACGAAATTGGCCCGAGGATCAAGTCCTTGCTCAGCAGCATACTTTAGGAATGGAAACGTGAGGCGCAATAGCTCCCGAGACTTAGGTTGGGTACGGACGACTGATGAGTGATACTTTTACACTCATTCACCCTTAGTTTAAACCAAGATATTTCATTTAAATAGAGATATTCGCTCCGATATTGTGACGCAGTCCAATGCCAGCTTGATGAAGCGACCATGCGGCGACGTCGGCGCGCTTGACCCGTGCAATCCGTGGGGTGACGATGTTGTCTTGGTGATGATTTGGCCTTCGCGATGCCGAACTATTGGTCCGCTCACCAAGGTGATGTTCAGATGTGGTTGACGTCTAGCGCAGGTCAGCACTTGTGGAGGAATGAGGTTGGACGTTTTAACACCGGCGCGACGGTGAAGAGCACCGTGGAAAAGGCTCAAAACTGTTGGGACGTGTTTGAGATCAAAACACAACACCCTAGAAAAATTCCTTCAAAAAAGATGTCCGATAATCCATCCATGAAAAATATGAACTCGAGTCGGATTTTTTCGCTCAAAAAATAGATCCGAGAATTCATGCACTCGTCGGACTAGTTCCAGAGTTTGGACGATCAGATGGAGCTGAAATTTTGAGGGATTGTCAACATAGGAATTCCGCGGTCGATGAATGGTTGGATTTTCAAAAGGATGTTTGAGATGGAAACTGGACTCCTCACCCCAAACTCGTCCAGATTCGACATGGTTCCACACAATTCCACTGGACCAATCATCAAAGCGACACTCGGCGAGCCGGGGATGGTGAAAACAAATCTGTTGTCCTGAAAATTCTACACGGTTGCTCGAGGGAAATGTTGATGTTGAGCCCCCGAGCTCCATGGATGATTTTTCAATGATCTTGGTTGAGATCGAAATTGATGTTGATAAAGGCACATGTCCTATCTTGACGATCCGACATGGGGTCCTTTGTCTAGCCGAGGTCACCAGTCGAGCCGGTGACGAAGAAGCCGAAGTTAATGATTAAGCTCGGTTCCGACGTGTAGATCGCGTCAGAGCCAGTCTAAATTCAAATTGCACCGCCGCGGCTACCACCAGGGACCTGTAGGGGCCACCACCAATGTCGGAGTCAATTCCGGCATATCTCGAGGTAGGGGTCCTCATCTAGGCATCTTGGAACGATGGTAGCATGGACACAGAGATTTTACCCGGGTTCAGGCTCTCTCAAGAGACAATACCCTACGTCCTGCTTTTGATTGTATTGATATGGGTTATAGACAGAGTACAAATATCTACCACGAGATTGGTGTGTATGATTCTAATGAACATGAGATCATCTATTGACTAGTCTAGTCTCAGTTTATATAATGCACCAGAGGCCTAGGATTTAGAAGAGTCCTCATCTTGTGCGCCAAGTCTTTTGGAATCTTCTTTGTATACGGCATGGGTTGCCCGAAGTGGCTCATTAATGAACCGCCATGGGGGTCCTCGACCTGACCCACCTGGTCGTAATACGACGTGGTGAGTACCCCCCCCCCCCCCACCTAGTCTATGACTCCATCACCAATCTAGAGTAACAAGTTTTTGAATGAACTGACAGTTAGCTTGACTATGAGCTTGACTGTAGACTACAATGCCAGGTTATGTAGATCAGTTCAACAGTTAGGAGTTGTCAAGGAATTGCTACAAAATTCTATGGGGAGGGTAGGTGAGAGGGGGTGTCAAGGGGTGAGAGAGTACCTGGCTGACAAAGATTGGTAGGAGATTTTGTGTCCTTTTTGGTTTATAGCCATGGCCATTAGAGAATGCATGTTGAGATGGAGCTCTTATCTTATGGAGCTCTATGCTTTTTGGACGTCGATAACCACAAAACGTTCGGTCTCACAGAGCCCCGAATTGAACAAAATGTTCGTTGCAGGGGTTCCATCCATCGAACGATTCCGTTCGGTAGAAAAAAAACCCTCGGCACGAACACCTACAGCTCTTGTAAAGCCTTTTGTTCTGACTAAAACAATAAAGCCCGGTTTAGCCCAGCTTTTACTGTGATTAAAAAAACCCAATTTTGGTTGTAATTAATAAAGCCCAGATTCTACGATGCTATGAAAAATTTGTAAATGTCCATAAAAGGAAAAAGACAAGTTGAATTTGTGAAAATACCATGGCAAAAAAAATGCTATGCCAAAAAAAAGAAAAAATCACCACGCTACAAAGTAAACAATTGACACGTTCTTACAAAAGGTAACATGTTATATAAAAAAATGTTTCTTCTTCATTTTCCATGCTCAAAATGTACTCAAAGTAAAAATTGTCATGGCAAAATTTACAATGCTCCCATGAAAAAGTAAAAAAAATCGTGAGCTGATATGTTGACATGGAAAAAGTAAATTTGACATGGTTGTATAGGTAATTTTGCCATAGTGATAAATGTAAATTTGCTATGAAGAATAAATTAATGTAAAAATTTCCATGATACATACAAAACCAATTTCCCGTGGCAAAAATATATGAACAACTTTGCCATGGGGATGAGTGTAAATTTTCCACGGCAAAATTAGAGATTGAAAATTTCACATGACAACAAAATTAAAATTTCCATGGCAAATAAAAGTAAATTTTACCAATCTAAAAGGTAAAAATCTGCCATGTTCTCAAAACAAAAAAAAATGTTATGATGATCAAATTTTCATAAATTTGTCATGTGAATATTCCCAAAAGAATGTTGCATATTTTGCTATGGTGTATGAGACAAACTTTTTGCCATGGCAAAAAACATCTTAATTTGGCATGGCAAAAGCAAATCCTAAATTACTGTGGCAAACAGTATATTTTAGTTTCCATGTGAAACACACCGTAAAAACATGTAAACTTGCCATGTCAACACATTTTAAAGTTGGCATGGCAAGTGTTAAATGGTTTATTTAAGAAAATAGCCATGGTCTAATTAGTTAAAATTCTGTGGTTTAAAAAAATAAAATGCCACAGTATCTACTAATAAAAGGGGCATGGCAAAATAATATAAAAATGTTCTCTAAGAACACAATATTTGACATGGAAAAAATCTTTTATTGCCATAGAAATAAACGTAAAAAAAATGTCATGTATGTTAAAGTAAATTTTCCATGGCAATGAAGGTAAATTAGCCATGGCAAAATAAAATTTAAAAAAGGTCATAGCAAATGAACGAAACTTGCCATGGCAATAAAACCGAATTTGCTGTGTATGTTAAAGTAAATTTGCCATGGGGATAAGAGTTAGTTTGCCATGGCAAGAAAAGTAAAATTTTCCATGCCAAATAGAAATAAAATGTGAATGCTACGAAGTAAAACAAATTGACATGTCCTAAAAAAGGTAACATGATATATAAGAAAAAAATGTTTCTTATTCATTTGCCATGCTCAAAATGTACTCAAAGAAAAAAATTTGAGATGGGTAAATTTGCAAGTGGTCCCATGAAAAACCAAAATTGCTGTGAGCAATTAAATTGACATGGAAACGTAAATTTGTCATGGCAGTATAGGTATTTTTGCTATGGTGAGAAAATGTAAATTTGCCATCATGAAAAAATTGTATAAAAAATACCATGATAACTAGAAAAACCAATTTCCCATGGCAAAAAACATTTGAACAAACTTGCAATGGGAAACAAATTCTCATGCTAACCTTAACATATTTGCCATGCGCTGACTTGCACATTTGCCATGAGAAAAAGGTTAGAAATTTGCCATGCCAAAATTTTGAACTTGCCATGGCAAAAATATGAACAATTTGCTATAGAAAAAAAGTTGTAAATCTAAAAAGTTACTCCCTCTGTAAAAAATATAAGAGCACTTGGGTTATTAAAGTAATGATCTAAATGCTCTTATATTTCTTTACAGAGAGAGTGCAAAATTTGACATGAGCTAACTTGAGTATTTGGCCATGGTTCATTTTTCCCATGGCTAAAAGATAGGAATTTTCCATGGCAAAAACATTGGAACAAATTTCCATGGGGAAAAAAAATTCACAATCTAACCTTACAAGCGTAATTGCCATGAGCTAAAATGAGTATTTTCCATGGGAAAAATACTATAGAAAAAAGGAATGAACACTCCAAAACAAAAATTGTGAACTAAAACATTGCCATGGCATATTCATAGTAGAAAAAATGCCATGTGACATGGCAAACATTTACCATGTTGTGTTAAATAAGAACTTTCCATAGTATAACAAAGTAGCACTGGTACGCGTCGGTGCTATACAAACGGTTTTTAACCCCTTTCCGCGACGACGTTTGGAACCGTCGCCAAGTGAGTGTGGGAGATAGGGGTTCTTCCCACACGACCCAGAAACCGCCGGAGATATGCCCTTCTGGCACACACGCTCGGCAAAAGGAGGTCGTGTGCGACCGGCGAGCGCTCAAATACGGTTATACATATAGTACTGCTAAAAAATATAATTATACAGACGAAATTGTTTCTGGTCGCAAGTACATCCCACATAGTCAGTCCCCGCTAAACGTTTCCATTCATATGTACATCCCGCAAAGTCGCTTCAAGGAAAACGTTTCTGTTCGCAGGTACATCACACACAATTTTCCCTGTTAAATCGTTTCTGATAGCGTTGCCATTGCATATGATATTAACAATTTTATCGTTTGTGTGATTGAATGCATCACACATAATGCCTAGAAAAAACTGTGTGGTAAAGGCTGTCCATCACACACAGTTTTTAGGTGGTAAACGTTTCCGCAAGGTGGCCTAACGCAAAAAACTTTCAAGAGGATGTGATGTGTGCAGTGGAGATTGATCGCACACGTAGTGGATCCTAGAAACGTGTCTGATCTCCACGTCTATCGCAGACGTTTCGCTTTCATAAATCGTGTGCAGTGCAATCCTTAATTAATCCCTAATTTAAAAATCACATATTTTGAATTTGAAAGTAGGCAATCACTTATTCCATATCCAACCATGTTTATTACAAATATAGGTTCAACCACGATTGCATAATTCGATGCACAGGTACATATACTGACGAACTACAGAAGCACCATGTAAAGAATGATGAACCACAATTATACTAAAGACTGTAAAGAAAGAGGCGAAATACATTCTGGTTGTTGGAGAAGGTGAAGCGGAATGCTCATATTGTGCCCTCCTCCATGCGTATTGTGCGCACGACTCTAGGCCAACCCCTTGTGATGGCTGCCCGTCCATCCTTCACTGTCTTCATTACGACTTCTCAATGCTCACTGTAGTCTGGATGAAATACTTTAACCTTCATTGCGTGTCCATCAATCATGTACTTTGTGAGGTAATCTTGAGTGAATTGCTTTGGGAACCACTGCAGACGAAAAAGATTCAGATATTGTTGTCTAAAAACTCATTATCGGTAGTAAAAGGAGAAGGCTACAGAGTTTGTAGTTACCATCCTAGAGCTCACTGTTGTGTTGGATTGATCATAAACAAATAATTTGATTGCCACCATTTGTATCTTTTTGCTAATAATCCTTATTAGTTTCCTCACTTGATGCTTGTTCATGAATATCTCATTGCCCCATATGCAAAAAAGATCGATGCGTGGATCCTTGCCAAGGGCATATGTACCTACAAGCAACAAGTCAATATTAGAAGCTAACAAGTGTCCAGGCCTGAATCTATATGCACTACATTGTGGAACGATGGGGGCATTATAAGCCAAGGGATGAAGCTAACCTCGGCGGAAAATGGTGTCCACTCCCGTTGCTGTCCTGCATAAGTAGTGGAAAGGCATGAGAAGTACAACAACCTTAACGTCAAATAAATATAGCAAAGGTAAACAACATCATCTACAAATGATAGCTTGAATGTGTTGGTTTCAGCATGTTGTTAAAGCAGATATAAAATGGAAGGCAATGTTACCGACAGCAGGTTTAACAGCCATCAAATATTGCAATTCAAACTGGTATTGTTGAAAATGAATAGAACATAGGTAATGCTTAAACATCACACTGGTTAATGTGTAAAACTGAAATAAAGGGCATGCCAGGCATAATTGGAACCAAATATAGCCATTCAAACTGGTATTGATGCAGTCGAGCGGTACAGTTCCGACTTGCACATAATGAACAACACATTGTGAATGACTGAAATAAACAAGGCATAAATGATCAGTATAACAACCAAATATAGCCATTGAAAACTAGACAAAGTCTCACTACAACCAACCTAACAAGCAAATGCAGATAAACAGGGCATATGCTTGAAAACTGGACAAATGCTCACTGCAACCAACCTAACAAGCAGATACAGATAAACAAGGCATTTGCTTGAAAACTGGACAAATGCTAAAAAGCAACCTAACAACCAAATAGAGATAAACAAGGCATCTGCTTGATAACTGGACAAATGCTCACTGCAACCAAACTAAGAACCAAATACATATAAACAAGGCATCTGCTCGATAACTGGAAAAATGCTCACTGCAACCAACCTAACAACCAAATACAGATAAACAAGGCATCTACTCACTATAAACAACCAAATATAGCCATTCGTGAAACTGAAGTGGACAATTCATACTTAAACATCACATAGCCCTATTGAACAATAAATTTTTGCATAACTGAAATAATTAAACATGTCACGGTTAAAGCACTGCACGGCAAATGCTACTACAACAAAGGGTACGGGTTGGCAAGCTAGAAAAGGTAAGATTTGCTAATAGGATGTTGCCTCACATTTCATGGATGGGATCCTTCTAGTTGGAAGAGCATAGACCCATGGTGCGCTCTCTGATGTCACAGATGGGTTGTTTCACCATTGAAGAACCTTCATGGGTGCCCTCCTCGTGGTCGTGGTCATGGTCGATGAGATCTGACTTGCAATTGAGGATCCCAAACCGCCGCCGTAGAACGTGTCCTTCAGAAATGACAAAATGGGCTCGATGGCGTATAAGGATCGCAAATCCTTGACCGCTTGGCGGAGGAGATCAGCGACAGGGCCGTCGAAGAGATCAACGACGGTTGAACCAGAGGGGTTGGGGATGGACCACTTAACCTGTGACATGGCCCGCGTGAAGCCGTCACTGTGGACGAGCTTGATGTCATAGCCAGCTTTCTCGAGATACAGTAATACGCTAGTCCGCTGACATGAAGCCTTCAGCATGGCAACGTAGTCAACGTCTTCGCTGGCTTCCGTGGCGACATGTTGCTCCAGGATCGACAGGTCGGGGCGAACGGCAGCCACCCCGCCAATGTTCACCGGAGAGGCCATGATAAACCTCTTCTTGGTCGAATGCTCATCAGGCTCCCCGGGATACGTGGTCGAGCTTAGGCTGTGACATTCTGGAGTAGGGGATGTGGATCTGGCAAGGAGGAACACCGCATGCCTCATCTAAAAACTCAGGGGAGTGGGGTGACGGTATGGGAATTGCTACCTCTTGAGCACTGCGTTGGTTTTCCCTTGAAGAGGAAAGGGTGATGCAGCAAAGTAGCGTAAGTATTACCCTCAGTTTTTGAGAACCAAGGTATCAATACAGTAGGAGGCTACGCGCGAGTCCCTCACACCTACACAAAACAAATAAATCCTCACAACCAACGCGATAAGGGGTTGTCAATCCCTACATGGTCACTTACGAGAGTGAGATCTGATAGATATGATAAGATAATTTTTTTTTGGTATTTTTATGATAAAGATGCAAAGTAAAATAAAAGGCAATGAAAATAACTAAGTGTTGGAAGATTAATATGATGGAAAATAGACCCAGGGGCCATAGGTTTCACTAGTGGCTTCTCTCAAGAGCATAAGTATTTTACGGTGGGTGAACAAATTAATGTTGAGCAATTGACAGAATTGAGCATAGTTATGAGAATATCTAGGTATGATCATGTATATAGGCATCACGTCCGAGACAAGTAGACCGACTCCTGCCTGCATCTACTACTATTACTCCACACATTGACCGCTATCCAGCATGCATCTAGAGTATTAAGTTCATAAGAACAGAGTAACGCTTTAAGCAAGATGACATGATGTAGAGGGATGAATTCATGCAATATGATAAAAAACCCATCCTCTTATCCTCGATGGAAACAATACAATACGTGCCTTGTTGCCCCTACTGTCACTGGGAAAGGACACCGCAAGATTGAACCCAAAGCTATGCACTTCTCCCATTGCAAGAAAGAGCAATCTAGTAGGCCAAACCAAACTGATGATTCGAAGAGACTTGCAAAGATAACCAATCATACATAAAAGAATTCAGAAGATTCAAATATTGTTCATAGATAAACTTGATCATAAACCCACAATTCATCGGTCTCAACAAACACACCGCAAAAGAAGATTACATCGAATAGATCTCCACGAGAGAGGGGGAGAACATTGTATTGAGATCCAAAAGGAGAGAAGAAGCCATCTAGCCAATAACTATGGACTCGAAGGTCTGAGGTAAACTACTCACACATCATCGGAGAGGCTATGGTGTTGATGTAGAAGCCCTCCGTGATCGATGCCCCCTCCGGTGGAGCTCCGGAACAGGCCCCAAGATGGGATCTCGTGGGTACAGAAGGTTGCGACGGTGGAATTAGGTTTTTGACTCCTGTTCTGATCGTTTGGGGGTACGTAGGTATATATAGGAGGAAGGAGTACGCCGGTGGAGCAACAGGGGGCCCACGAGGGTGGAGGGTGCGCCTGGGGGGGGGGGGGTAGGCGCGCCCCTACCTCATGGCTTCCATGTTGGTTGCTTGACGTAGGGTCCAAGTCCTCTGGATCATGTTCGTCCCGAAAATCACGTTCCCGAAGGTTTCATTCCGTTTGATATTCTTTTTCTGCGAAACTCTGAAATAGGCAAAAAACTGCAATTCTGGGCTGGGCCTCCGGTTAATAGATTAGTCCCAATAATAATTTAAAAGTGCATAATAAAGCCCAATAATATCCAAAAAATAAGATAATATAGCATGGAGCAATAAAAAATTATAGATACGTTGGAGACGTAGCAGGAATCGCTGGGTAATTTGAACTTTATTATCTAAGCTAGGAGGAACGGGCAGACCGGCAGGGGTTGGCAGCGGCACCAGCGGCGCCGGCGGTGGTTGCGAGCTAGGGTTTGAGGGGGGAGGGGGCAGGTGGGGGGACTGTGGAGGGGGGGTGTTTGAGGATACGCCGCGGCTACTGAAAATTTTAGTAATGGTGGGTGGAGATCATGGTGGACGAGGAAGGGCGACGGTTCAAATGCCTCGGCTACTGCAATTTTACTATAAGGTCGGTGCTGGAGGAGTGTGGGCGACGATTGAAGTACGGCGGCTACTAAAATTTGGGTAAAGGAATTGATGTGGGGCGGGAGTGCCCAAGATCGCGCACGGTCCAATAACAATATGCATGTATGATAATAAGGAAAAGTGGCGGAACCGCCGATTTTTGCAATGCTCAAGGCGGGTAGTTTGTTTTTATATTTCTAGTTAGATGGACTATCGCACACGGTTCGTCCTAATTTTCAAATAAACTTACCCACCTTTAGCTTGTGCAGGTGGTGATTTTACAGCACACTTCCATCGCACACGGTTAAGCCAGTACCTCCATCCTTTGTTCGCGCTTACGCGGTCGTGGTGATTTTACAGCGCACTTGCATCGCACACGGTTGAGCCAGTACCTCCACCTTCGCTCGCCCTTGCGCAGTCATCGTGATTCACAATGCACTTGCATCGCACACGGTTAAGATATTATACCCGTGTCTGTTGAGCGTCATCAGAGTTTTTGCAGCAAAAAAACGTTAGAGAGGGTCAGAAAACAGCCACACCAGCATGTGTCCCAAATATATATGAGTGAAAAGGGTGGTATGTGATGTTCAAAATTCCAATGGAAAACTTTGACCGCGTGGGCCCATGGTTGGGCGCGTCGTTGAAGATCGATGAGAGGGGCCAGAAGTCAAGAACCACCTGGAAGTGGTTAAATATATGTAGGAATATTGGGTGTGATGTTTAAAACTTTAAATACACAATGCATCACTTTGGTGGCACCTGCCTCGCAAACCCAAAAGCACCCTTGGATATATATATATATATATATATATATATATATATATATATATATATATATATATATATATATATATATATAATGACATAATGTCGTAACTAGTTAGGATGCTTGGCCCACCACCTCCCTTTTCGTGTCAGCGGGACGGATGCACGTAATGATCGATACTTTGGTCATACATGGATGTCGCCATGACATACCATAATACGGACCAATGAATCTATCTTTGGTTAAATGACAATTGTTGTTGTTGATAAATTGCTTGGGCCAATAGATTGAACCATCATAAAAATCACACGAGAGGGACCACAAAATCAGCACCTCTTGCATGCGGCCCAAAATGATGTACGTTGGGAAGGGGTGATGTCTGTTTTCAATATAGAATAATGTACAATTTAGATGTGGTGCCTACCTCTCGATACAGACAACAACCATGAAGTCAAGGTAGTTAAGGACGAGATACGCAGGGTATGATGTAGGTCGAACCCAGCAATCCGAGCATGTGGGAGGGAATCCTGACAACGCATGAGCTCGAGCTTTGGTTGAGCAACATGTGATGGTGACCGGCCCTAACACGAACTAGGAGGAATCCATTCATGGCCAACAAATACCCCTCATTATCGGTCAAAGGGATGATATATATACACTCGGGGAGCCCACAGATATGTGTGTCGTCACAAAAAAAAACCGCACAAGGGAGATGTGGTCGATCAGAAGACCTCGTATACACTACATGCGGCCCAAAAATATGTATGGCTACGGTGGTGTGCGATGTGTTTAAATCCCGAATGCACAACTTTGATGGGCCACCAACTACATTACAAACTGAACACCATACCCGACTCCAAGCTTGGTTCAATACGTATGATGTCAGTTTCCCAACTTCGAGGCTGCGGCGGCGGGGGGGGGGGGGGGTCGTCCCACACATGCGCTCAAACTTTATTTGGTCTAGCATGGGACACGTCTATACCCCTTTATAGTGTGCAAATAATTTTGAAAGTTGGTCGTTGGATGAAGCCAATCCGACGGTATAGAGATGGAAAATCCGAGCACTATTGGTCGTTGGATATCATCTACATTTCACAGATTCTGCCACATATACAATGTAGAAGACTCCATGGTTGAACTTAACACCCTGCCCCCTATACCCTGCATGCGACCTGGAAAGGTTTATATAATCGACATGACAGGTCAAGTCAATCATTCTTTATTTTTTTGAGCAAAAAATAACCAATAAAAACATAGTCTACAAATTAGCAAAACAAGGATCCCAAGGTTTATATAATTGCCATGATAGGTCACTATATATAGAGATATATTATATCTCTGTAATGACCGTGTCATGGCATTTAAATGAAGTTTGAGATATGCAACTTCCCATCAGGTCACCCATCCTTGGACTACTCCAGCCCGAGCAAGCTTAACTTTTGCGTTCTATTCGACTAGGCTGCGGATGGGAAGCCGCCCCTTGCTGATAGGAATTGCCTCCTTGCCATTAAGGCGTTTGACGCTGGTCACCCTATGGGACCTACTCCCTCCTATCACAGACATTTGTGCCTTTAGAAACTGTGTGGGATATTTACATGGCCGGTGTGTCGCCGCTAGCCTTCAATGAGCACTGACACTGGTAGTGGCAAAACGATGGGAGAAGAGGCGGGAAACTGATGAGAGGAGTGGCAAGAAACGGTAGCCTATTTAGAAAACGTAGAAGAGAAGGAAGTGTGAGCTAGCACGACGCATGCGCACAGTGCTTACCCATGTACTGCATGTGCTATCAAAAGGGCTAAGGTTGTCGTTCGATCTGGGATCATCCAACGGTGTGCAGACGTACAATCCGTGGGGTTTGGGTTCTGGCCAATCAGAACGCACGACTCAGATCGCGCGCGCAGCAGGGGGAGGGGGCATCAGCCACGGTTTGGTAGGCAGGCACACGGCTTTCGTGAGTGAACCGTGTGCTATTTGAAAACATTTCGTAAGAAGAATCTCGGTTTTTAAATTCCCATAAATCCAAAACTCACCCGAAAATCGTGAAACCTGGCATGGTGTCACGACATGGCACATATATGTCGAGGAATTTTTTTTGTCCATTTTGGCGCAAGTTTTATTACAAGCCTCTTACAAACCGGAGCTTCTCTCAAAGAAGCCTCGTGGTTTCGATAGGGAAACGTGTCCCCCCTTTTGGGTGAAACGTAATCACTGCCTCTTTTCGCCTTGAGTTTTCTTCTACGGGCAACATCGAACGAAATGATATCCGTGTTAAAATTTAAACTTATTCAGGGTTCGTTTGGCCTTTTTATACACTAATTGAGTTTTCTAGGAATTTAATGTTCATAATTCAAATCTGAACTACAAATCAATGCTCCAGTTCACCAAAATGGCTAGAAAATTAATACATGTGTCCTCGGGGTACATGTTTAGGTCCCATGCCAGGAATGGGAACGAATTACAACCATACCGGCGTCCCGGCTCGTCCTCCAACATTTTGAATCTCGGTTTTTAAATCCCCATAAATCTAAAACTCACCAGAAAATCATCAAAGGTGGCATGGTGTCACGTCATTGCACATATATGTCGTGGTAAAAACATTGCCAATTTGGGCCAAGATTTATTACAAACCTCTTACAAACCGGAGCCTGTCGCAAGAACCCTCGTGGTTTCGACAGGGAAACGTATCCCCTTGTAGGCCAAACGATAATCGCTCCCTCTTCTAGCGTCGTATTTTCTTCTACACGCAACACAGAACAACGAGAGATTCGCGCTGAACTTCGAAATTATTCAGGGTTTGTTTGACTTTTTTATTCATTAATTGAGTTTTCTAGGCATTTAATGTCCATAATTCGAATTCAAACAACAAATACATGCTCCAGCACACCAAAATGGCTAGAAAAAACGTACATGTTTCCTTGGGTGCATGTTTCGGTCCCATGGAACGAATGAGAATGAATTCAACCATCTCACCGTCCTGGCTTGATCACAAACATTGCGAATCTCGGTTTTTCAATCTCTGTAAATCCAAAACTCACCAGAAAATCATGAAACTTGACATGGTGTCACTACATCTACACTACTATTAAACAATCAAACAAGAACTTTCTTATGTGCACCCCACAATTAGTCCCACACCCCCGCACAAACCAATCAGCACCACAGGACCCACGCTTGTCAATCTAACAACCCTCAATAATCTAATACCTCTGTGGTGTACAATTAGCAATTTGCAATGACTGACCATGCTTCACCAGGAGAGGAGTACTGGAACTACCATTCCCACGTCCCCTACAATCACGGAAATCTACATTCCCACCCCCTACAATCATGGAAGTCTGGTCACAAACTCCACGCCCTTGACCTCGGCCTCACCGTTTGGCACTACAGCGACCTGGTGCCATACGCCGCCAACCAACAACGTCTCCACCTGCACGGCGATCTCGCCGCACTGCACGATCGCCATCGCTGATTGTTGCCCCTCACTGCGTGGCATCCGTCCTGCGAGATCGCCAGTGCCCAGGAGATAGAGCCTGCCCCGGCATCGGCCCTTCCGCCGTGCCCGCGAGATCGCCAGTGCCCAGGAGATAGAGCTTGCCCCGGCACCCGCCATGCCGCCGCGGCCGCCCGCGAACCAGCCATCCACACGCAGCTGTGATTATTCTGTCCATTTCTTCAGGTCAGACTTCTTCCTTTGACCTGTTGCGGCATTACTCATGATTAGATGTTTGAGAATAGCCAAGAATATGACTAAATGATAAGCAGTTGCACAGCAAAATGCTGCAAATGTTATAAGCCGTTCGTGCACCCTATCTGTTTTTCTAACTGAATCATGCACCCTATCTCCTGCTCCTGGTGTCGAGAAAGTTGGCTTTCAGAATTTACATCAGTGACTTGTGTGGTGTATAACCAATTAATGACATGGATATCCAAATCTGTAACAAACTGAAGCCCTCCATCATATTGTTTTAACAGTATAGTATTCAAATCTGTATGACTGAATGACTGAATGCATAAAACCATGCACGATCTATTTGTAACCCAGTCTAATAGAGAGGAGAAGAAAGACCAATCAAAGAACATGAAACCAACTTATTTATTTTAACAGTATAGTCTTCGAATCTGTATGACTGAATTAATAAAATTAACATTCAAGCTCTACGGATGAATCTGTATCGACTTAGCATGTAAATGAATCTATTCAGGACATAGTCAGACTTAGCATGTAAATGAATCTATTCAGGACATAGTCAGACTTAGCATGTAAATGAATCTGTTCAGGACATAGTCATTCTCTTTTTGATAGTTCTTTGAGGGTTTTGGCCAAGGAAGTAAAATAACTGGACTGGGTTTTTCTTCTCCACGCTCAAGTTGCCCATGTTGTATGTTTTCTTCCCAGGCATGACTGCTTGTAGAACATCTGAAAAGGACAGAATAATGTCTCTGAGGAAAATATGGTGGTAACTGAAACAAGACAGAGCATTCAAATGATCTGAAAATAAAGTCATGATTTTCAACACACTGTTATCTAAATAGAAGAAAAGGGCCTTGAGCGCCCTTTGGCGCATATGTTGCACCGGTCACATTATCCAATGCATCTAATAATGAGCTTTCTGGAAACTTAATGGTGTTTAGGAAATTATACAATATTACAAGCCGAACGATGTCAGAATGCTCAGTACAGCTCGGAGATAACTAACGATAAGTTGCAATTGTTAATGCCATTTTTAACTACAAAAGACTCATCAGGTAAATAGCGGCACTCATCAGGCACAGGAATTAACCACGAAGACCTCACTGCTATTGTTAGTTATTAGCCCGACTGCCTCATCTTTTGATCAGACGATTTATGTTATTTTTCGCTTGTGATGCTAATGCTTTGTCATTTATTCATGCAACAGCTCAAAGGACTGGAAAATGTATTCCAATTTGCATCGCTTCACATGGAACTAAAATCTGATAAGTGAAAGGACCTAAACATCACAACATGGCCAAGGGAACTGTGTATTTGGAGCAAACTGTAGACAGATGGGTACACCTTCCTAACTCAACGCAATCGACATTATATGTTTCTTGTATGTCCTCATTAATCGTATTACAAATGAAGTGTCCACAATTAAGAATATAGTATGCATATGCACTCACCAAATGAGAGTAGATGACATCATAGTTAAGTGTCTTCGTCATGAGCAGACTACTCATCCATCATGTTAACCTACAATATCAAAGCACGTCTCCAAGGTGTTTTGGCAGACTTTGAACAAACACATTAAATTTAACAAAATGAACAATTTGATGATAGCTAATTCTCTCAAGCAATTATTTCAGTCAAAGTTCAGTATGCACACAATTATGCTCAGTTCACGCAAGATTTAGACAAAAAGCAGTCACATATATTTATCGTAATAGGGATCTTGGATTCCTCACCGTCGACGAAGTATGCCGAGCAGGGGTACCCGTGGACGGACGCGGCGGCGCTCCTTGTTGTCGTGGTAGCCGGCTGGGACGACTCGAAGTAGGAGGCATCGATGGCCTCCTCCAGCCGCAGTTGAGGTGGGGAGGGGCATCCGACATCCACTCTAGGAGCCTCTGTCGGATCCCTTCAAAGTCGCGCGGTGGCCAGTGCCGAGGATCCGTTGGCGACCAGAGCGGAGCCGTGACTGCGGAACAGGCTGGTGTCGACGAATGGGTTCATCGTGGGGCTATAGAGCGCTGGGAAAACAGGAGGCGAGGTGGAAGCCGCAGGCAGCAGATATGGGCTGCGGGAAGAGAGGTAAGGGAAGGGCGGCCGCCATGGACCGGCGCGACGGTGGGAGGGGAGGCATAGACTGGCGTGGCAGCTAGGGAAGGGCGGCCGCCATGGACCGGCTAGGGAAGAGGGGCGGCCGTGTTCGTGAGGGAGAGAGGAGCTTATCCGCCTGCCTTGTGTAGTGAGCGAGTGGAGTACTTGCTCCGATTGTCTGATTTTAAAAAAATAGACCGGGGCACGTGTCCGTCTGTGTGGTGACTGGTAAGTACTGCGTGGTTGTGATGTTTTTAATGGCCAAGTGACTGGTTCAGTCATATATCAATGGTTGATTGATTTTGAAGGTTTTATCATATTATTATTTAAATTCTAACTGTAATTTACTACTAAAGAAATATAAGAGCAACTCCAACGCGTCGACCCAAACGGATGCATGCTTTGTCCGCTTCTTGTCCTTTTGGATTGGCCGCCCGCTCGATATCCGCCCTCTTTTCGATTTGAGTCGTTAGTGCGTCCAACACGCCGACCCATATTTGGCCGCGTGGCTGGTTTGCCTCCGTTTTCAACAAATATACACACATTTTGCATAGTTTCACAAGCAAACAAACATAGCATAGTTTCACAACCAAATAAATATATCATAGTTTGCAAGCCGAATAAAAACTAAATTGTCTCAAATACATCACAACCATGGGGCGAAGGAGCTGGCCAGGGCCGCAGGGGGCGACTGTGTGCTCGCGGCGACGTCGAGGGTGGGGGGTGGGAAGTTGCGGTGGCCCGGCGGCGAGGCGATGGTGACAGTGACGTGGGAGGTGACGGCGTGCGGGGGAGGTTTGTGGGTGCGGATTGCTCACAGGGATGGCAGAATTGGGCGACGGCACCGATGGGGTGGAGCGGGTGAGGGCTTCTTGTCTATAGGGATGGAAGAGAATGACCAATGTGCTACCGACTGGCGGGCCAGTGGGAGGAGTGGGCTCGCTTCGCGCGCGTCCGCTTCGTGTCTGCGCCGACGCAAATGAGGCCCAAATTTGGGTCAGGAATGGGTTGACAGGCGGACGGAAAGCGGATGCGTGTCGCTTTGGATCGGTGCGTTGGACCGACTTTTCTGTCTGCGGTGACCAAAACAGACACGCGTAGACGAAATGGGTCGGCACGTTGGAGTTGCTCCAAGAGCGTGATGAACTTGACACCGATCCCACGGATTGTATGATTCTGGATAGACTCCCTAAGAATATAAAAAACATCGTACACATGATTAAACCTTGCGCTCATCTCGCAATCATTTCTTCTTTCACCATGAACTTAATACATGAACTTTTCTTGTGCATCAACATGCTTGATGATGTCCCTTTGTTGCAGTAAGCCACATTTTTTCAGATCATTTTGTGTTCTAATATACTCATGTCATTACAATTGACATAATTGTGATTTCACAGGAGTGAATCAGGGAAAAGCTATAATCATTATCATATTAGATTAAATGTGAGACAAATAAGGAACATATTAAAGAATGATGAATACATGGATGCTGATTGCTTTAATATTATTGTGCATATACTAGCTAGCATGCCACGACGTTTGTTGGAGACATTTCAGTTCACGGCATGGTTATTTGTCTACTAATTTCATGCACTCATTGTGTGATGGAGGGCTACATTTTCCAGTACCCTGGGTAATTATTTATACCATACTCATTTGTATACATGTTGCACATGAATTTTTTATATATATAACAATGATGTATAATGCATATGTAGGATGATATTCTACCGGGGAGGCAATTTTTGAACATATTTTGAAGTACCAAGGGAATGAAGCTGTAAACAATATCTCAACCATGGAACGAAGCATTTTAGATTGCATCCATACATGAAACTTCAAGAGAGACTCATCATCAAAGAAAAAATAGTAGATATTGTTTCTTAGTTGTTGGTTTAAATATTTTTTGTAACTTAATGATAATCCATTTGTGTGATTGTGAATTTTATGTGAAGATATATGTTTGGATCGTGTTACACGCGTGCTCACAACATTGGCACGAGACACATTTAAATGGCTTAGCAAACAACTCACCATACAAGAAATAATATTAGAAAATGTTTTGTTATAGATTATGATACGTGTGTTGCACGTGCACACTTACTAGTGGTACATATAATTGTCCAATTTGGGCAAAGCTATATTACAAGCCTCTTACAAACCGGAGCTTGTCGCAACCCTCGTGGTTCCGGTAGGGAAACATGCCCCTCTTGTGGGCGAAACGATAATTGATGCCTCTTCTCGCCTTGAACTTTGTTTTCTACATGCAACATTGAATAACAGAAGTGTCGTGCTGAAATTTGAAACTGTTCAGGGTTTGTTTGGCCATTGTATATATTAATTAAGTTTTCTAGGCATTTAATGTAGTGCATAATTCAAATTTGAACTACAAGCACATGCTCCAGTGAAGCAAAATGGGTGGCAAATCATACATGTGTCATTGGGTGCATGTTTAGGTCTGATTTAAGGAATGTGAATGAATTACAAACTTCTTGTCGTCCTGAAACATTGAGAATCTCGGTTTTTGAATCCCAGTAAATCAAAAACTCACCCAGAAAACATGAAACTTGGCATGGTTTCATGACATGGCACATATATGCCGCGGTAAAAAGATCGTCCAGTTCGAGAAAAGGCGCACACATTAATTGCCAACAAAGTCCTTTTTGAAACAAATAGCTGACATGTTAATATCGCAAACGGTTGTATTATATGAACCGTGTCAAAATTTAACCGTACTCAGTGGCGCGCGTGCATCTATTTGATTAGACAGGACGAGTGCGAGAAGTCCGCCATGCAGGCTCGACGGGACGTGTGCGAGCAGTTCGCCGCGCAGGCTCGACGGGTGCTACCTCTTGAGCACTGCGTTGGTTTTCCCTTGAAGAGGAAAGGGTGATGCAGCAAAGTTGCGTAAGTATTTCCCTCAGTTTTTGAGAACCAAGGTATCAATCCAGTCGGAGGCTACGCGCGAGTCTCTCGCACCTACACAAAACAAATAAATCCTCGCAACCAACGCGATAAGGGGTTGTCAATCCCTACGCGGTCACTTACGAGAGTGAGATCTGATAGATATGATAGGATAATATTTTTGGTATTTTTGTGATAAAAATGCAAAGTTAAATAAAAGCAAAGTAAAAAGCAAAGGAAATACCTAAGTGTTGGAATATTAATATGATGAAGATAGACCCGGGGGCCATAGGTTTCACTAGTGGATTCTCTCAGGAGCGTAAGTATTTTACGGTGGGTGAAAGAATTGCTGTTGAGCAATTGACAAAATTGAGCATAGTTATAAGAATATCTAGGTATGATCATGTATATAGGCGTCATCTCCAAGACAAGTAGACCGACTCCTGCCTGCATCTACTACTATTACTCCACTCATCGACCGCTATCCAGCATGCATCTAGAGTATTAAGTTCATAAAAACAGAGTAACGCCTTAAGCAAGATGACATGATGTAGAGGGATAAATTCATGCAATATGATAAAAAAACCATCATCTCATCCTCGATGGCAACAATACAATACGTGCCTTGCTGCCCCTACTGTCACTGGGAAAGGACACCACAAGATTGAACCCAAAGCTAAGCACTTCTCCCATTGCAAGAAAGATCAATCTAGTAGGCAAAACCAAGCTGATAATCCGAAGAGACTTGCAAAGATAACCAATCATACATAAAAGAATTCAGAGAAGATTCAAATATTGTTCATAGATAAACTTGATCATAAACCCACAATTCATCGGTCTCAACAAACACACCGCAAAAGAAGATTACATCGAATAGATCTCCACGAGAGAGGGGGAGAACATTGTATTGAGATCCAAAAAGAAAGAAGAAGCCATCTGGCTAATAACTATGGACCCGAAGGTCTGAGCTAATAACTCATCGGAGGGGCTATGGTGTTGATGTAGAAGCCCTCCGTGATGGATGCCCCCTCCGGCGGAGCTCCAGAACAGGCTCCAAGATGGGATCTCGTGGGTACAGAAGGTTGTGGAGGTGGAATTAGGTTTTTGGCTCCTGTTCTGATCGTTTGGGGGTACGTAGGTATATATAGGAGGAAGGAGTACGTCGGTGGAGCAACAGGGGGCCCACGAGGATGGAGGGCGCACCTCCTACCTTGTGGCTTCCTCCTTTGTTTCTTGGCGTAGGGTCCAAGTCCTATGGATCATGTTCGTTCCGAAAATCACGTTCCCGAAGGTTTTATTCCGTTTGGACTCCGTTTGATATTGTCCAAAAAACAGCAATAACTCTGAAATAGGCAAAAAAACAGCAATTCTGGGCTGGGCCTCCGGTTAATAGGTTAGTCCCAAAAAAATATAAAAGTGAATAATAAAGCCCAATAATGTCCAAAACAGAAAATAATGTAGCATGGAGCAATAAAAAATTATAGATACGTTGGAGACGTATCAAGCATCCCCAAGGTTAATTCCTGCTCGTCCTCGAGTAGGTAAATGATAAAAACAGATTTTTTGATGCGGAGTGCTACTTGGCATAATTTCAATGTAATTCTTCTTAATTATGGTATGAATATTCAGATCCGAAAGATTCAAGATAAAAGTTCATATTGACATAGAAATGATAATACTTCAAGCATACTAACTAAGCAATTATGTCCTCTCAAAATAACATGGACAAAGAAAGTTCATCCCTACAAAATCAAATAGTTTAGTCATGCTCCATTTTCGTCACACAAGAATGCTCTCATCATGCACAACCCCGATGACAAGCCAAGCAATTGTTTCATACTTTAGTAATCTCAAACCTATAAACTTTCACGCAATACATGAGAGCGAGCCATGGACATAGCACTATGGGTGGAATAGAATATGATGATGGGGGTTATGCGGAGAAGACAAAAAAGGAGAAAGTCTCACATCAATGAGGCTAATCAATGAGCTATGGAGATGCCCATCGATTGATGTTAATGCAAGGAGTAGGGATTGCCATGTAACAGATGCACTAGAGCTATAAATGTATGAAAGCTCAACAAAAGAAACTAAGTGGGTGTGCATCCAACTTGCTTGCTCACGAAGACCTAGGGCACTTGAGGAGGCCCATTGTTGGAATATACAAGCCAAGTTCTATAATGAAAAATTCCCACTAGTATATGAAAGTGACAAAAACAAGAGACTCTCTATCATGAAGATTATGGTGCTACTTTGAAGCACAAGTGTGGTAAAGGATAGTAGCATTGTCCCTTCTCTCTTTTTCTCTCATTTTTTTGGGCCTTCTCTTTTTTATGGCCTTTTTTTATATTCCTCACTTGTGACAATGCTCTAGAAAATGATGATAATCACACTTCTATTTATTTGCAACTCAATGATTACAACTAGATACTAGAACAAAGTATGACTCTATATGAATGCCTTCGGCGATGTACCGGGATATGCAATGAACCAAGAGTGACATGTATGAAAGAATTATAAACGGTGGCTTTGCCACAAATACTATGTCAACTACATGCATGCTAAGCAATATGACAATGATGAAGGTGTCATGATAAACGGAACGGTGGAAAGTTGCATGGCAATATATCTCGGAATGGCTATGGAAATGCCATAATAGGTAGGTATGGTGGCTGTTTTGAGGAAGATATAAGGAGGTTTATGTGTGAAATAGCATATCATATCACGGGGTTTGGATGCACCGACGAAGTTTGCACCAACTCTCAATGTGAGAAAGGGCAATGCACGGTACCAAAGAGGCTAGCAATGATGGAAGGGTGAGAGTGCGTATAATCCATGGACGCAACATTAGTCATAAAGAACTCATATACTTATTGCAAAAATCTACAAGTCATCAAAAACCAAGCACTACGTGCATGCTCATAGGGGGATAGATTGGTAGGAAAAGACCATCGCTCATACCCGACCGCCACTCATAAGGAAGACAATCAAAGAACACCTCATGTTTCAAATTTGTTACACAACGTTTACCATACGTGCATGCTACGGGACTTGCAAACTTCAACACAAGCATTTCTCAGATTCACAACTACTCAACTAGCACGACTTTGATATTATTACCTCCATGTCTCGAAACAATCATCAAGCATCAAACTTCTCTTAGTATTCAAAACACTCATAAGAAAGTTTTTACTAATCTTGAATACCTAGCATATTAGGATTATTTAAGCAAATTACCATGCTATTTAAGGCTCTCAAAATAGTCTAAGCGAAGCATGAGAGACCAATAGTTTCTATAAAACAAGTCCACCACCGTGCTCTAAAAGATATAAGTGAAGGACTAGAGCAAAGCTATATAACTCAAAAGATATAAGTGAAGCACATAGAGTATTCTAATAATTTCTGAATCATGTGTGTCTCTATCAAAAGGTGTGTACATCAAGGATGATTGTGGTAAACTAAAAAGCAAAGACTCAAATCATACAAGACGCTCCAAGCAAAACACATATCATGTGGTGAATAAAAATATAGCTCCAAGTGAAGTTACCGATGGAAGTAGATGAAAAGAGGGGATGCCTTCCGGGGCATCCCCAAGCTTTGGCTTTATGGTATCCTTAGATTATCTTCGGGGTGCCATGGGCATCCCCAATCTTAGGCTCTTGCCACTCCTTGTTCCATAATCCATCAAGTCTTTCACCCAAAACTTGAAAACTTCACAACACAAAACTCAACAGAAAATCTCGTGAGCTCCATTAGCGAAAGAAAACAAAAGACCACTTGAAGGTACTGTAATGAACTCATTATTTATTTATATTGGTGTTGAACCTACTTTATTCCAACTTCTCTATCGTTTATAAACTATTTTACTAGCCATAGATTCATCAAAATAAGCAAACAACACACGAAAAAACAGAATCTGTCAAAAACAGAATAGTGTGTAGTAATCTATAAATAACGCAAACTTCTGGAACTCCAAAAAATCTACCAAAGTAGGACGACCTAGACAATTTGTTTATTGATCAGCAGAAATTGGAATCAGTATTTTATCATGTTCTGGTGATTTTTAACAATTATTTTCGTGAATAGAAAGTTTCTGGAATTTCTGTAAGATCAAATAACTATCATCCAAGAAGATCATATAGGTTTAACTTGGCACAAACACTAATTAAAACATAAAAACACATCTAACCACAGGATAGAAAAAATATTTATTCCTAAACAGAAGCAAAAAGCAAAAAACTAAAAATAAAATTTGGTTGCCTCCCAATAAGCGCTATTGTTTAACGCCCCTAGCTCGGCATAATAGCAAGGATAGATCTAGGTATTGCCATCTTTGGTAGGCAATCCATAAGTGGCTCTCATAATAGATTCATATGGTAATTTTATTTTATTCCTATGTTCCATGCCTTTATTTAATGGAAATTGGAATCTAATATTCCATTCCTTCATACCAATAATTGCACCAATCGTTCTAAGGAAAGGTCTACCAAGAACAATAGGACATGAAGGATTGCAATCTATATCAAGAACGATAAAAATCTATGGGCACATAGTTCCTATTTGCAACAATAAGAACATCATTAATTCTTCCCATAGGTTTCTTAATAGTGGAATCCACAAGGTGCAAGTTTAGAGAGCAATCATCAAAATTACGGAAACCTAGCAAATCACATAAAGTTTTTGGAATCGTGGAAACACTAGCACCCAAATCACACAAAGCATAGAATTCATGATCTTTAATTTTAATTTTAATAGTAGGTTCCCACTCATCATAAAGTTTTCTAGGGATAGAAACTTCCAACTCAAGTTTTTCTTCATAAGATTGCATCAAAGCATCAACGATATGTTTGGTAAAGGCTTTATTTTGACTATAAGCATGAGGACAATTTAGCACGGATTGCAACAAGGAAATAAAATCTATCAAAGAGCAATTATAATAATTAATTTCCTTGAAATCCAAGATAGTGGGGTTATCAACATCTAGGGTTTTGATTTCTTCAATCCCACTTTTATCACTTTTAGCATCAAGATCTAAAAACTCCGAATTTTTAGAACGCCTTCTAGGTAAAGGTGGATCGTATTCAGTCCCATCATTATCAAGATTCATATTGCAAAACAAAGATTTAATAGGGGACACATCAATAACTTTTAGATCTTCATCTTTATTTTCATAGGAACTAGAAGAGCACGCTCTTATAAAGCAATCATTTTTAGCACGCATCCTGGCGGTTCTTTCTTTGCACTCATCAATGGAAATTCTCATGGCTTTGAGAGACTCATTGATATCATGCTCAGGAGGAATAGATCTAAGTTTTAAAGAATCAACATCAAGAGAAATTCTATCAACGTTCCTAGACAATTCATCAACTTTAAGCAATTTCTCTTCAAGCAAAGCATTGAAATTCTTTTGTGAATTCATAAACTCTTTAACACTAGTCTCAAATTCAGAGGGCATCTTATTAAAATTTCCATAAGATTTGTTGTAGGAATTACCATAATTATTAGAGGAATTACTAGGATAAGGCCTAGGATTAAAGTTTCCTCTATACGTGTTGTTACCAAAATTATTCCTACCAACAAAATTCACATCCATAGATTAATTATTATTCTCAATCAAAGTAGACAAAGGCATATCATTAGGATCAGAAGAAACACTCTTAGTAGCAAATCATTTCATAAGTTCGTCCAACTTCCCACTCAAAACATTAATTTCTTCTATCGCATGCACTTTTTTATTAGTAGATCTTTCAGTGTGCCATTGAGAATAATTAACCATAATATTATCTAGGAGTTTAGTAGCTTCTCCTAAAGTGATTTCCATAAAAGTGCCTCCCGCGGCCGAATCTAAAAGATTTCTAGAAGCAAAATTCAATCCAGCATTAAAAATTTGTATAATCATCCACAAATTCAAACCGTGAGTAGGGCAATTACGTATCATTAATTTCATCCTCTCCCAAGCTTGTGCAACATGTTCATGATCAAGTTGCTTAAAATTCATAATATCATTTCTAAGAGAGATGATCTTAGCGGGAGGAAAATACTTAGAGATAAAAGCATCTTTGCACTTATTCCAAGAATCAATACTATTTTTAGGCAAAGACGAAAACCAAGCTTTAGCACGATCTCTAAGCAAAAAAGGAAATAGCTTCAATTTAACAATAGCATTATCGACATCTTTCTTCTTTTTCATATCACACAAATCAAAGAAGCTATTTAGATGAGTAGCGGCATCTTCACTAGGAAGGCCAGCGAATTGATCTTTCATGATAAGATTCAACAAAGCAGCATTGATTTCACAAGATTCAGTATCGGTAAGAGGAGCAATCGGAGTGCTAAGGAAATCATTATTGTTGGTATTGGTAAAGTCACATAATTTGGTATTATCCTGCGCCATCGTGACAAACAAACAATCCAACAAACGAGCAAACAAAAAGCAAGCGAAAAAGAGGCGACCGAAAAAGAGAGGGCGAATAAAACGGCAAGGGTGAAGTGGGGGAGAGGAAAACGAGAGGCAAATGGAAAATAATGTAATGCGGGAGATAAGGGTTTGTGATGGGTACTTGGTATGTTGACTTTTGCATAGACCTCCCCGACAATGGCGCCAGAAATCCTTCTTGCTACCTCTTGAGCATTGCGTTGGTGTTCCCTTGAAGAGGAAAGGGTGATGCAGCAAAGTAGCGTAAGTATTTCCCTCAGTTTTTAGGAACCAAGGTATCAATCCAGTAGGAGGCTACGAGCGAGTCCCTCGCATACACAAAACAAATAAATCCTCGCAACCAACGCGATAAGGGGTTGTCAATCCCTACACGGTCACTTACGAGAGTGAGATCTGATAGATATGATAGGATAATATTTTTGGTATTTTTGTGATAAAGATGCAAAGTAAAATAAAAGCAAAGTAAAAAAGCAAAGGAAATAACTAAGTGTTGGAAGATTAATATGATGAAGATAGACCCAGGGGCCATAGGTTTCACTAGTGGCTTCTCTCAGGAGCATAAGTATGTTACGGTGGGTGAACGAATTACTGTTGGGCAATTGACAGAATTGAGCATAGTTATGAGAATATCTAGGTATGATCATGTATATAGGCATCACGTCCAAGACAAGTAGACCAACTCCTGGCTGCATCAACTACTATTACTCCACTCACCGACCGCTATCCAGCATGCATCTAGAGTATTAAGTTCATAAAAACAGAGTAACGCCTTAAGCAAGATGACATGATGGAGAGGGATAAATTCATGCAATATGATAAAAAAAGCATCTTGTTATCCTCGAAGGCAACAATACAATACATGCCTTGCTGCCCCTACTGTCATTGGGAAAGGACACCGCAAGATTGAACCCAAAGCTAAGCACTTCTCCCGTTGCAAGAAAGATCAATCTAGTAGGCCAAACCAAGCTGATAATCCGAAGAGACTTGCAAAGATAACCAATCATACATAAAAGAATTCAGAGAAGATTCAAATATTGTTCATAGATAAACTTGATCATAAACCCACAATTCATCGGCCTCAAAAAACACACCGCAAAAAGAAGATTACATCGAATAGATCTCCACGAGAGAGGGGGAGAACATTGTATTGAGATCCAAAAAGAGAGAAGAAGCCATCTAGCTAATAACTATGGACCTGAAGGTCTGAGGTAAACTACTCACACTTCATCGGAGGGGCTATGGTGTTGATGTAGAAGCCCTCCATGATGGATGCCCCCTCCGGCGAAGTTCCGAAACAGGCCCCAAGATGGGATCTCGTTGGTACAGAAGGTTGCGGCGGTGGAATTAGGTTTTCGGCTCATGTTCTGATCGTTTGGGGGTACATAGGTATATATAGGAGGAAGGAGTATGTCGGTGGAGCAACAGGGGGCCCACGAGGGTGGATGGCGCGCCTGGGGGGGGGGGGGGTAGGTGCGCCCCCTACCTCGTGGCTTCCTCCTTTGTTTCTTGGAGTAGGGTCCAAGTCCTCTGGATCATGTTCGTGCCGAAAATCACGTTCCCGAAGGTTTCATTCCGTTTGGACTCCGTTTGATATTCTTTTTCTGCGAAACTCTAAAATAGGCAAAAAACAGCAATTCTGGGCTGGGCCTCCGGCTAATAGGTTAGTCCCAAAAATAATATAAAAGTGAATAATAAAGCCCAATAATGTCCAAAACATAAGATAATATAGCATAGAGCAATAAAAAATTATAGATACATTGGAGACGTATCAACGGGGTGCGTACATCATGTCCACCTCGCAGGCTCAACGGGACACGTGCGAGCAGCAAGGCCGCCCATGCTCACTGAGAAGCAAGCTCTTTGACCTCCATGCACCAGCCGTCGCCCGCCCTGCTCATAACTTCTTCATAATGGGTTAATTAAAGCACCTGGCTGGAGGGTGTTTGCTTGTGATACCATGGCAGCATTTGCTTTGTTCGTGTTTTCAACTCTCCGGCCTAATTTAAATTGCCACATAGGAAAACGGATAGTACGACCACAAATAAAATGGCAACGGATAATACGAAGACAAATTTACAATGACGCAGAGAATAATTGTCTTACATATTCTGGATAATTTAAAATGCCACATGCGGCAAAGCCCGGAAGACATGGGGGAAGAGAAGAAGGAAATCACAGACAACGATCTGGATTGCTACTGTCTCTACTCGTTGCCGGATCGCCGGGCGACGACATCCTCCAACTCCTTCTTCAATTCCTCACGACTTTGCTTGAAATCAGCCACGGATTCCTCCACCTCCTGCTCTTGCTCGATCCGGAGCTTCCTTGAGTCACCCATCAGTTCCTCGACGATCGCTGTCAGCATCATCCCCGAGGCACTGCTCTGCTCATGCAGCATCTTCCAGTCGGCGGCCTCCTCCTCCTTCTCGGTGAGTGCCTTGAGGAGCTTTCTATTTTAACCCATGAGTTGCTCGATGAGGCCGGTCGCCTTGTCAACCGAGGCATCGCTTATCTTGAGCAGCTTCATCAAGCCGTCGAACAGCTCCTGCTGCTTAATGACGCCAGCGAGAATGTCGTTGTCGCCGGCCAAGGACTTCAAGAACGCCAACTCGTCGCGATGGCCGATGCCGCGAGTGCGCTTGTGAGAGCCCTCGCGTGCCCGTGAGAGCTTGTTTGAGGGCTCCGCGGTACCCTGGGATTTCTCTGTTGCAGTTGCGGCTGCGTCTTCGCGGTGGGACCTCTCTAGTGCTTCTGTGGCCTTGGTCTTTGCTGCCTGGTTATATGTCTACCCGAAACTCCTCCTACCGGTCATGGCGGAACGACTTGACAGGAAAGAATAGTTGTGTGGGTGATGAGGAGAGGAACTGTGAAGTAATTTTCGAGCGGGTAGTTTTTATAACCCGATGCTAAGTGTGAACACAGATTAGTTTGATAGGTGTGAATAGATTTGCAATTCTTTATTGCTTTGTAATATGTAATGTGACGAGAAACAAGGTCAAAATTTATTGATGGCAGAAGGTTGACCACGTGGTTGCTCGTCGTTGACGTGGCCGCGGCGCGCTCCGCTCTGGCGTCCTACGCATGCTCTGCTCGCCGGTGAGGCAAATTTACAATGGCAATGGTTAATAATTCTAATAATTGTCTTACATATTCAAGATAATTTAAAATGCCACATGCAGCAAGGCCCAGAACACTTAGGACATGCATATGCATACATTTATAATAAAATATAAGTTAAAAGGCTGAGCTGGCGGCCTTTCGACGACGATCTTCTCGAACTCTTTGATCAACATAGCACCCTTGCGGCCGTTCACTCCAAGTGTCCCGACCCGCCTCCGCATACGGAGCTGCTGGCGCTGGGAGGCTCTTGGGGCTGCTGGGCCTCTTCCAGAAGAGCTTGACAGCGTGCAATCACGCGCATGTTTTCTCTGCGGAACCGCTCCATTTCCATTTCTCCGGACTGGTAGCAAATTCCGTCCATCAGCTGTGTCCTCAAGATATCGCGTTGGCGATGTTCTACTTCGTCGGGGACGTCAACTCCACCAAGGATGCGCTCGAGCCTGGCCATGACATCATCGGGATCGAGGTTGACATGGCCGCCGCGGGCAATGATGAAGTCGTGGGCTGCCTATGTCTTAACTGAATCACAGAGGTCCTCTGCCCATTCCTTGCGGGGCACCATGCTCTCGATGAGCACTAGTGACGGCGGCTCTTCAGGTGGGTTGTCGATCATGCCGCCGAGCAGCTCTGGATCTTTTGCACGGTGGATGGCAAAGTGCTCATCACACCTCCTCTGCAATATGTCAATTGTGCGCCCAAGGACTGTCACGCCGATATCGCTGCCGATAGGCCATGGTGCATGCACCGGCCGATAAAGCTCTTGCTCCCCGACCTGCTCCGGCTCATTCTCCTCGCCGAAGATATAACACAGGTAGGCGTCGACGTTGAAGTTTTGGTCGTTGCCTGGCATGCTTGGAATAACTAATGGTAGATGGGTGAGGACTAGATCTGCTTAGAGTGTCGCGACGATGCGTTGCCGCCTGGGTTATATGCAGCAAGCCATTAGTTGGTGGCGGGAAACCGATGAGGGAAGAGGCGTGGATTTTACAATTCACCCATGTGGAGCACGGGAAGCATTCGCTGGAGCGCGGGAAGACTAAGTGGAGCACACACACAACCCGAATACCGTATCCGGTGCCACGTGTTATTTATCACACAAAGTGTTAACATAAGGAAATGTATGTGTAACTTACTAATCATCGCACATGAGTACTCGCAGACGCATCGTGTGCGATACTCCTAGCCACCGCAAGCAACTAGTTTGCATTTTTCAAAGTTTTTTGTACACACAGAATCGCACACGAACTAACTGTATTAACCGCCTGTGTTGTAATTTGTCATCACAAACACTTCATCTGAGTCGGCTGTTTGCCACGTACACACACATCTTGTTAAGTTGAACCATTTCTGTTGTGTTCCCTAATCGAAAACAGTTCGTCAAAGTGAACCATATGTCGTATATCACACACACCTTGATCTGGCTAACCATTTCTATTGCACTCCCGAATACTCCCTTCGTTCCAAAATAGATGACCCAACTTTGTACTAACTTTGTACTAAAGTTAGTACAAAGTTGGGTCATCTATTTTGGAACAGAGGGAGTAGCAAATAGTTCATCGGAGCGAACTGTATGTCGTATATCGCACACACATTGAAATGGTTGCCCGTTTCTGTTCTTCTGCCTCATTACAAACAGTTCGAATGGATTAACCGTGTGCCCTCCATCGCACACGCAACTAAAATCTGAACCGTGTTTGATGGCACCGACATTGCAAACGTTTTGCACCTTTTTTGACGGGTTTTTTTACATCCCCGTTTGAGATTAATGCATCTCACATAGTTGGAGGGTCTCTGATCGTAGTGTCGCGTTAGCAGCATCCTGCAGTAGTGTAGGTTTGACATGACTTTTGAAACAAAATAAGCTAAATTTTTCGTGCGAGGAAGAACATGGAAAAAAGATCATAATTATTGCCATGCCAAAAACAAAGGTAAAGAGATAAAAAAATATCATGTTCTCAAACAAAAATGTAAAAATGTCATGGCAACATTCTTCGGGATATATGGGGCAGAAACACTGAAGGAATGTTGTGGTCATGGCAACATAAGCATATTTTTGCCATGGCAAACACATAATAGAACTACATGGCCAAACATAAGCTTCTAGTTGCCATGGCCAAAACACATCTATTTAATAACAAACAAAATTACATGGAAACATAAGCATCTAGTTGCCATGGCAATCACATAACAAAATTACATGGCAAACATAAGCTTCTAGTTTCAAATATGTAACACAAAATGCATTAGACATAACCAAAACATGCCATATGCCTAAGTTTCAATACTTTTGCCATGGGGGTCATTTCAGAAAACATTTTATGCAAAATTTTCCATGGGTTTGATCAATGTCAAATCTACATATACTACAAGAGGTTCATATCCTGAGGCCTATGAAGCAAGTAAGACTGGTCCAAATCAGATTGTGTGATTTTATCCAAAATCGATAGGCCTAAGAACTATGCAACAACTAAGCATCCAATCAATAACAAGATCATAGGCGAGAAAAAGGGGGAGGGGACCTTGACGTCGGCTCCATGGCGTCGGGCATCAGAGGAGCAGGGAGTAGGTCAGCCCTCTCCTGAGGTGGAATAGCACGGCCGCCACATCACCGACCAGCGGGGTCATGGCCGCCTCCGCCTACTATCTCAGATTAAAACATTTTTTATAACAAAATCATCTATACGACAAGTCGAAGAACTTTCATGTTGAAACTTTTTCCATCCGAGGCAATATTAATTTGGTTTCATGTCATTCTTTAATGTGATGTCAACACGAGCATCTCTATGATTGTCATAATTTTTGCATCTGAGCTCCATTTTGGACTATCTCTATATCTATTTCAATTGTCTTGAAGAGAGCCATCCGATGGTGACATGAAATCGTAAATTTGACCTCATCCAGCTACAGCCTCAAGTCACTCTTTGCGATCATGCCATTTTCGAGCGGTCAACACATGCCCCCTGTTTCTTTGGCAAAGCTAGCGTGCCAAAAAAATATTTTGTATTGTGTTTGTTCTAAGCATGATGTCAACACTCCATCGGCCATTTGTATGTGCATAGGGTGATAATTTTGCATCGGCCATGTTTATGCTTAGGGCGATAATTGTGTATCGGTCATTTGGATCAGCAACAAAATGCAGCTAATTGAACGCATGATGATGTGGTAAAATCCTTTTGTGATGTAAGAAATTAAATTGCATCCATGGACAAGAATAAGCCCATGGGAGGTAACCAATCATACCTGAGGGTGATTTCCATGGAAGCGGAATCAACGGCATAGTTGGAGAACGTGGATAATGTGTGGGCCGAAGATGTTGAGACCTTCGGCTTGGTTGTTCATAGCATTCACTCTTCTCTTGATTCACCTTTGTTGCACTTCTTGCAATGGAAGCTTGCATATCATTCTTGTTTTGAATGCTTCCTTTGGGAACCCATGGCATGTTCCTCTTTTCCAGCTCTTGTGCATTAAGCTTTTGTAGTTTCTTCTTTTGCCAATACGATAAGCCGAGCGGGCTCCCCGACTGTGATTTTGTTTCAAGCAATGGCAATTCCTTTCGACTTCGTGCACTCTCAACTTCTTTTGTTCAAATTTGGCACTTAACTGATTTATCACACTGCCTTAGTAGCCAATATCAACTATTTAATTGGCTCTTTGTCATTTGAGATCAAATCTGAAGTAGCACACTTACGACCATCTGTCTGGACCCGATATACTTTCTTGACCACCTCTTTCTTATTTATTGATCTCTTGACCAATTATTTTTTATTGGAACGGTCTTGAACATACGACTGCTCAATGAACGTTGGTCTTCTTGGAGTTGCATAATGTTGGTGAGATGGTCTAAAATAAGATGGAGAATGTGCCCTTGTATCATACTTGTCTCATGATGGATATGGATTTTCGTGAGCATAGGGAGGTATCCATGATATGGGCATTGGCGGCCCAAAATAAGAATATGAATATGTTGCATTGAAAATCTCACTTTGCCAATACCGATCATCAGATTTGTGACTAGGGGTGACCTTGATGCTTTGGCATTAGTTGATCGATAAACACTTTTCTCTTCACTCTTCTTTTGATATTTACCTAATAATTGTGATAAAGTGACTTTGGATTTTTTGTGCTTCTGCTTATTGTGGCTTTTATCTTCTTTGGTTTCATGTGCATCGATCTTTGGATTCTCTTGTTGCTTCCCATTGCTTGGTGTCTTTAGCGCAACCTTGATGGGGTTCCCGCCTTCAAGAATATTTTCTATGTGCTCTTGAACAACTTTCTTTCTTAAAAACTTGATCCCATCATCCGTAGTTTTTACCTTCTCATCATTTAGCGCACCGGCTTGAAAAAACGGATGCAAAACTTTTTGCCATAAGCACCAATCGGAATAGACTGATAATCCATTGGTGTTGCAACAAATTTGAATCGGCCTTTATCAATGGCTGATTTAACTATTTTATGAAACATATCTTAATCCTCGAAATTATGCTTGAACGAGTGATGAAACATACAATACGTTCGTCCTTGGATTGATGGCTAGGCATGGTGATCAAGAATTCTAATGTAATTATTTTCCAGCAACAAATCAAATATTTGATCACACATGCTCGAACTAAAGGTAAAGTTTTTATTTTCTAGCCAATCTTGCGGTGAGAATGGCTTTGGAGTTAAGCAAACGAATGGTTCAGATTTTGCATCACCCCATTCGCCTATGCATTTTGTTTTGCACTCTATCTCAGGTGTCTTTGAAAAAGAAATTATACTATCATCGAGTTTCTCAATAGAGTATAACCTTGGCTTTAAATTTCTGAAATTAAAAGTTAGAACATACACGTCTCAATTGAGACCATGTGTAAGCCAAGTATGAAACAAGCAAAGCTACCCAATTAGATATGAACTTTAAATAAAGCAATGGAAAAAGCTTTGGCTACAGTAAGTCACCATCGGTTTCTATGAATGGTACAATGTGTTGACCGATATGCTCTGTAATGATTTTATTACAAACAAATAAGTTACCCTTCTTCATTGGTCTTTCAAAACTACTTATGAGAATTTTTCTAATAGAAGCATCAACAGTAAACTTGCGACCAAATCGGAAAAATAGGTAAATCGCTTGCTAGACATACCACTTCAAACATGTTGGGAGAGCATAGTGGTTGCATGACTTGAACGATATCTTGTTCCTCTTTCGAATAGCTCCCCAATACCTTGTCGTCCTCTATTTCTTGAATTGTTTCGGCACATGTGTTGTTTTATTTGGCCTTTTCAATAACCTAATTACGTTTGTTATCCAAATCATTATTCTTTTCATTGGTTCCTATAGTTGGCAAGAGTTCTTCTTCTTTAATTGATTCAGTACATGTAATGTTTGACTCGGCCTTTTCAACAGTAAAATTACCTTTGTTATCTGAATCACCACTCCTTTTGATAATTCTATCTACTCGCAATGCTTTCTACTTTTGACATAATCTAAATTGTATTGCAGCAGACTTAATAGGTTTTCCCTCTTTTATTATTTCATGTAGAACAACATTGCATTTGTCCCAAAGACGTAATATTTTTCTTAATAACCCAAACTGGATAGAATCCCTGTAAGTGCATCTAGTGCTGTCGGGGAAACTGATCCACGAGCACCTATGGGGACCGGCGGACCGAGCCCCTTTCGGTTCGGCGAGGGCGGAGATCGCACGAAGAGCAGATCGAGGCGAAGCACATGAGCAGTTTACCCAGGTTCGGGCCGCACGGATGCGTAAAACCCTACTCCTGCTTTGTGGTTTGTATTGAGTTCTTGCTCGGGAGCGCTGAGTGCTATAGTACACACCAGCAGCTAACGAGACCGAGCGTGAGTGTTCTGCTGTCCCTCCCCTCTACGTTGCGCATGGGCCTCCTTTTATATGCTCAAGGGGTCACCGACAGGTGGCAACGTAGACAGGGGTAAAAATGGAAAGGTGTTGCGGTTGGTACAACTACCTATACAGTGTATCATACCTAACCCTGACGGCAGGGGACAAGGGCATTAAATGCCCATCTGCGTCGCCCAAACAGTGCAAAAAGGGACCGTCAGGGACGCCACCGTTTGCCACGATGGCAATCTTGTCAGCGCCGCTTGCCACCGCGTACCGCTGGCTGCACAGCCTCCCGCCACGTACGCCTGGAAGGGTCCCAGAGCGACACGTTGGTGGATGTGCTGGAGCGTGGGTATGGAGTGGTAGCTTGCCGCGGTCGTTGTCTTGTCGCGTCCGGAGGCCTGCCGCTCACCGGGCCTCGTCGGGACGCGTGGCGCGTCGCGGCAAGTTCCTTGAGATGCCTTGGTTGGCCTTCCCGGCAAGCTCCTCTTGCCGGGGTCTTGTGCCTTGAGTGGCCTTCCCGGCAAGCTCCTCTTGCCGGGGACTTGTCTCCTTAGCTTGAATACTTTGTTCTTGAATGGCTCCAAAGGAACCACAGAGGACCTTGGCGGTCACCCGGCAAGCCTTGCCGCGGGATGCTGCGGCTGCCCGTGCACAAGTTCGGGATACTAGGGTACCCCTGCTCTAGTACACCGACAGGAGCCCCCGGGCCTGGGCCATACTCGGTGCCAAGCGCTGTTGGGCCAGGCCCAAAACAGGGCACGGGCACACGTGGCCTGGGTCACGCCGTATCTTTCTCCGTATCCACCGCGCCCTCCCCGAACGGCACGCGTTGATTGCGGCGTCGTGGGAGAGATCGTGGGTGGTTTCTTTATTCGGAAAGGCGGAACGTCCGCCCCCTCTCTCCTTATAAGCAGGGGAAACAGGGGCAGTTCGCCCATCCGCCGGTTGCTACTCCAACCTCGAAAATCTCCGCCACTCCCCTTCTTCCCAAAGCCGAAAGAGAGCAGCGCTCCGCCCCCCATTGCCACCAGCACCACCAACGCCGTCGACCTCCCTCACCACTTCCGCCATGGCTCCGAAAGTCGAGAAGGGGAAGGTCGTGAAGTCGGCCGAGGCGCAGCGGCTCGCGGCGCTGCGAAAGGAGCGGGAAATCTTCCCCCCCCCCCCAAGCTTGCCGCGAGGGATCTGAGGGAGTACTACTACCTCTTCTGGTCGACGGAGACGCGGGCGCACCCGCGCACGAAGGTACTTCCAGCCGTCGCTTGGAAAATGGCTCCAACTGGATACCCCTTTTTCGCCTTGTTCTTCTACTGCGGGCTCTGCCCGCCTTTCTCTGAGTTCTTCTGTGATATTATGAACACCTACGGGTTCCGCCTCCTTGACTTCACCCCCAATGCTGTCCTGACCATGGCAGTTTTCGCACATCTCTGCGAAAACTTTGTCGGAGTCCATCCAAATGTAGCCCTTTTTCGCCACTTCTTTATGCCCCGAGTTGAGAAAGGAGAGCCTTTATCCGGCGGAATCGCCTGGATCTCAAAAGCCGGCAAGATGGAAGCTTATCTGGAGGGAGAGCTCCGCAGCAAGTGGGAGGAATGGAGAGCAGACTGGTGCTGGATTGTCGAGGAGGACCCGCAGCCGTTTACCGCCCGGCGCCAAACTCCAGTAGTGCGCGACAGCGATTGGAGCAACGTGGCCCCGGAAGACGACAGGCTGAAGATTGCCGTCGCCCGGATCCAACGCCTCAGGCTTGCGGGGCTCACTGTAGGCGCCGTTGGCGCAGATTTCCTTCGCCGCCGCATCGCCCCCCTGCAGGAGAGGAGGAGGCCTGCCTGGGAGTTCAAGAATGCGGCCGATATCATGAGGCTGCGTCCGGGCCTCAACTTCAACTTCACTGTTCTGGATCTTAATGCGATGCTCCAGGAGCTGTTCAAATACGACCCTCAACATCCCGAAGTGTTCAGGTTGCAGAGGGGTGTCGTTCCACTGTGCAACAATTCCTCGCTCAGCCGCATCCGTGCAATGATGCCGCTGTGCGACTCACATGGAATTGACCCAGCTTGGCAAGAGCCTGCAGACGACGTCGTGCAGGCGTTCTTCGATGGCTTGGTAGAAATGCCGATCCGCTCCGACGAGCAGAAGGGCCTCACTCGCGCCACCACCGATGAGGAGGTGAAGCGCCTCGCCACTAGGCTGGAAGAGGCGGCGGCAGCCGCAGCCGCAGTCGTGGGCGAGTTTGGGTTCACCGTGGAGGAGGCAGAGGCAGCGGAGGCGGCAAGCCTTGCTGAGCGAGAGGGGCTTGCCGGCGAGGAAGAGCCCACCGGGCATGACGTCGAGTCGGGCGAGCCCGCCGAGGATACGAGCAGCTCGTTGGAGATCGACTCCTCTTCCTCCTCATCTTCGGGCAGCTTGCCGCAAGCAGAGCCCCCGGCTCCACCAAGAAGGCGTCTCCGCAAGGCCGGGGACGTAGTAGAGCGGCAGACGAGTCGACAGCCACCGCGCCGCGCGACACGCTCCACCGCGGCAAGTTCTGTTGCCGCGGAAGCACCTCACGCTGCTGCGGCAACTGGAGCGGGGTCTTCTCAGACCACCGTCACTGCTCCCGCCAAGCGGCCAAGGGGACCTACTCCTCCGCCTCCTCGCGCCGGAGGTGAGCCAGACTTTGACTTCTCCGCGCTCAGCTCCGACGAGGAAGAAGAAGAGTAAGATTCTTGCTGTACTTGTATTTCTTCAATTCTTGCTGCTTTGTCTTGTATCTCATTTGCTTTACTCTGAACTTATTCCTTTTTAGGACTCTAGCCCAGAGAGCGGCAAAGAGAGCCAAGGTCCCGTTGATTATCATCGAGCACGAACCCACCGTGACAGCAGGGGGTGCGTCCGAGACAACCTTGCCGGACCTGGCAACTGTTCTTTTGAGCAGCCCCCAGCGCAGCCCCCAGCGTAAGTATATGGTTTGCTTCCCGCTATTAGGCGCGCATGGATACTCTTTGTTTGCTGATATCTGACTGTTGGTTTGTGTAGGAGCAGAGCAGCCCCACCAGGAGCCTCCGGAGACCGCCCCTGACATGCCATCTGCTTCGACTACACCGCCAAGGGAGAGTTCTCCGGCAAGGGAGAATCCTCCGACAAGGGAGAGCTCTCCGGCAAGGGGGAGTTCTCCGGCAAGGGAGAAGTCTCCGGCAAGGGACAGCACCAGCGGCCCCCTGGCGGCGGAGACCACAACTGCAGAGCCCGGTACAGGTAAACTTCTTGCTTCGAAACTTCCCTTGGGTTCTTCTTCGTTTGATATTCTTTTTGGATATTTGCTTGACTTTTCTTCCTTTTCTGGCCGTCAGACCCATCTGCTATGGAGCCGATGGAGACCGAGGTTGCTGTCGACGACGCTGCTGCCACCGAAGAAGCGGCCGGCGCTGATGATCCTGCTGGCGAAGAGGCCGCCAAGGCTGCCGCCGTAGCAGCTGGCGAGGAGTCTGGCGATTGCACTGACGGCCCTGAGGCCGCAGGAGCGCCAGGCGCTACGCCGAGCGCCGACCCTTCCGCCGCTGCCGTAGTGCCAGGCTCCGAAGAGCCCCAGCCAGGCGTCTACTTGAAGGCCGGCAATGGCGTCTTCATCAACCTCCCCTGGGCGTCAATGTCCAGGGCGCCGGTCGAAGGAGAAAGCTTCGACGGAGAGGTGCTTGCCTCCGCTGGGCTGACGCTGGTTGACGCGCCAAGCAGCAGCAGCGGCGAGCCCGAGGAGGAGCGGCTGCTGCGGAAGCTGTTGTCGCTCTACCACGCTCGGCAAGCCAAGCTGGAATCCCGCGAGGTGCTTGTTGCGAAGGGGGGAGCAGACATTCAGAAGCGCGCGGAGGAGCTCCGAGGTCTCAACCAGGCAGCTCTCCGGTCCCTGGCGGAGGAGCGGGGGCAGCTAGTTGAGGAGCAGAAGGCCTTCCTCCTCGAGAAGGCAGACATCGAAGAGCAGCAGCGGCTTGCCGCTGAGAAGCTGTCTGCGCAGGAGGGCGAGCTGGCGCAGTGGAAGATCAACCTCGATAGACACGAGGAGGAGCTTGCCGCGCGCGAGCGAACATTCAGCGAAGCTCTCAAGCAAGCAGAGGACGCTGCCGCAGCTGCCGAGGCCGCCAAGAAGGAGCTGGAGACGAAGGTGGCGCAGCTGGAGGCCGATCTCAAGGCGAGCGGCGAGGAGCTTGCCGCACTCAAGCGTGAGCGGGAGAAGGACGCCTACAGCCACTCAGAGCTGCAGGCCCGTCTTGCCGAGAAGGGCAAGGAGCTCAGCGCCGCCAAGGACTCCAACGCAGATCTTGAGTTGAAGCTGACCACTTTGACCAAGACACTGGACGGCGCCACGGAGCAGGAGGTGGCCTTGAAGGAGGAGATCAAGGCGACAAGGCGCTGCTAGAGAGTGCTGCGGCCGCCCAGAACACTTTTAGGGAGACTGTGAAGCACTGGACGGAGGGTCTTGTGAATGCTGCCGCAGACATTGACAGGGAGCTGGCGCAGCTGGGGATGGAGGATCTCGGGTATCCCTCCGATGAGAACCTCCAATCCAGCGCAAAGCTCACCTTGTTCTTCAAAGGCCTGGCGACGGCCCTCCAGCGACTCCGGGAGAGGATCCCAAAGCAGCTGGCCGACGAGTCGCGCAAGATCTGCGCGGGAGCTCTTCAAAAGGTGTTGCTGAAGGTGGCCTTCCGCAACCCGGGCCTCAACCTCACCAACGTCCTCAAGACCCTGCCACCGGATGCTGATCTGGAGGCGCTCAAGGCCCTTGTCGCACCCATTGTGGACAAGGTGAGCGGGATCAAGAGGGTTGAGGGCGATCGTGTAGACTAGGCCGCCCGTTTTCTTCTTTTCTTGTCGCTGCTGGTCATGTTATGAAAACAATCTATTAGAGCCGCGACAAGCTATCTTGTAATATAACTCTATTTTGGGTAGTGATTGCAATGTTATTTCCTTTACTTGATTCCTTCCTTTGTATGTTTTTGCCCTACGCTTTTAGGGAACTTGCCGGCGCAGGCACCTTAGCCGCGAGCGCTAAGTGCGGGACGTCAGCAGCCTGCTGGTGGTGCCGTTACCGACAAGAACCCTTGTCGCAACTAGTCGCAGCTCACTTAAGTTGTTGAGCGGACTCGAAACAAAGTAAGGGTGCAACTCTAGTCGCAGCACACTTAAGTTGTTTAGCGGACTCGAAACAAAGTAAGGGCGCAACTAGCCACGAGATGGTTCCTCCGCGCACAGGTTTTCCATACAAAGCATGGTCGTTCAAGGAAGATAACTTAAAAATTTTAAAAAAATCTGATTGCTCAAACTTTGGCAACTTAGCTTTTCTGTTGTTTGCGTTCCGGCAAGGCGAAACTTTCTTGAACGACGCCTGGTCCATACCATTATCTTCTCCTCCCCCCCGGCAAACTCGTGGGCGAGGGAACCTTCCTTTCCTTGAGAAAAAAGAAAGAAGAGAAAATAAAGATATGGAGCCTTATGGCTCGTTATTGCTTACCGGGGGTTGGCGCTGCACAAAGTGTCAGATAACTCATGCAAAAATAAAAAGCATGAAATTGACAAGATGTGCGGAGCACATGAGCTTTATTTATGCACAGGGTCTGTGCCTGGCTTTCTACAAAGGATTACATGCAACAGCGGCAAGACTTGTACAAAAGGTGGTTGCCGGAACAGGGTCCGGCAACCGCGCCTTACGGGTAAAACTTACGAAGATGCTCAATGTTTCAGGAGTTGCTCACCGGAATGCCATCTTCGGTCTCAAGGCGGACAGCGCCATGCCTAGTGACTCGTTTCACCCGGTAAGGGCCTTCCCACTTCGGCGTCAACTTGTTGGAATTCTTGGCGGACTGAACGCGCCGAAGAACAAGGTCGCCTTCCTCGAGACTTCTGGCATTAACTTTGCGGCTATGGTAGCGGCGCAAAGCTTACTGGTAGCGAGCAACTCGTACAGCAGCCTGAAGACGGTCTTCCTCAAGGAGCAGCGCGTCATCTTGTCGCAGCTGCTCTTGCTCAAGCTCATCATAAGCGAGCACTCGAGGTGACCCGTATACGAGTTCCGTGGGGAGAACTGCCTCTGCTCCATAGACTAGAGCGAAAGGTGTCTGGCCAGTGGCTCGATTTGGCGTCGTCCTGATCGACCAAAGAACCACCGGCAGCTCCTCAATCCAGTTTCTTCCGCACTCGTGCAGCCTGTCGAAAGTCCTGGTCTTGAGCCCACGCAGCACTTCAGCATTTGCCCTCTCCGCTTGACCGTTGCTTCTGGGGTGAGCAACAGAAGCGAAGCAGACCTTGGCGCCAAGATCTTGGACGTACTGCATGAAGGTGCGGCTCGTGAATTGCGTACCGTTGTCGGTGATGATCCTGTTAGGGATCCCGAAGCGGCAAACAATCGACCTGAAGAACTTGACTGCTGACTGTGATGTCACCTTCCTCACTGCTTCCACTTCCGGCCACTTTGTGAACTTGTCGATTGCAACGTACAAGTACTCAAACCCCCGACTGCTCGGGGGAAGGGGCCGAGGATGTCGAGCCCCCAGACCGAAAATGGCCAGGATAAAGGGATCGTCTGGAGAGCTTGAGCTGGCTGGTGTATCTGCTTGGAATGGAACTGGCACGCTTCACACTTGGTTACTTGTGCAGTTGCATCATGGAGGGACGTCGGCCAAAATAAACCTTGCCGGTTAGTGCTCTTGCGCCAATGTGGTGACCACATATGCCTCCATGTATCTCTGCCAACAGCTTTTGTCCGTCTTCCCGGTGAATACACTTCAATTTCACACCGTTGAGTCTTCTTCTGTACAGTGTGTTGTCGACAAACTGGTACATATTTGACTGCCGGGCTACTCTTTCCGCTTCTTCTTGCTCTTCGGGAAGTTCTCCTGTCTGAAGGAAACGGACAATCTGATGTGCCCATGCTGGAGCTTGCGGCTCGACAACAAGGAATAAAGGCACATCTGCTGCTGCGAGAACATCCGCTTCTACGGCGAGAACCTACGGCTCAGCCGGAGCTTGACGTTCCCCGGCAAGCTTGCCGGAGCAAAACTTGTCGGGAGCGTCTGCTTCAACGGAACAAACCCTGGGGCTTGCCGGAGCAGTCTGCTCCCCAGCACTCTTGGTGTTGATCTTGGGGACCTTCTTGGCGGCGGCTTCGGGAAGCTCTGCCGGAAAATAGTCACCAGAAATCAACTTCCTCTTCTTGCTCTGTCCATTTGATGGCGTTACAGACTGTTGAGTCAGCTTGAGCACAAAGATCCCTGGTTCCACAGGTAACTTAAATGCTGCGCACTTTGACAGGCCATCGGCAATGTCGTTCTGAGCTCTTGGAACATGTTCCATCTGTAGGCCGTCAAAGTGCTCTTCTAGCTTTCTCACTTAATCAACGGACTCTGATAACTCTTATTCACTTGCGGACGACAAGCTGCGAGTCACCCCTGACAATGAGCTTCTTGATCCCAAGGTCTGCCGCGATCCTGAGACCGGCAAGCAAACCTTCATACTCTGCAGTATTGTTTGTTGCTTGCTCCTTGGGAAATTGCATCTAGACTATGTACTTGAGGTGCTCTCCGGTGGGTGCGACAAGCAGCACGCCAGCACCGGCGCCTTGCAGCGAGAAGGCACCATCAAAGTACATCAGCCACTCTTTGCTTGCTTCCTTGACGGGGATGCTCGTTTCTGGAATTTCTTCATCTGGTGTTGGCGTCCACTCTGCTATGAATTCTGCCAATGCTCTGCTTTGGATAGTTGAAGTGCTCTCAAACTTGAGGCCAAAGCTTGACAGTTCCAGTGCCCACTCAACAATCCTGCCTGTTGCTTCTGGATTCTACAGTATCCTCTTGAGCGGAAAACGAGTGACAACTGTGATCTCATGTGCTTGGAAGTAATGGCGCAGCTTTCTCGAGGCCATGAGAAGGCTGAAAAGCAATTTCTGCAAACCAGAGTACCTTGACCTAGCCCCCTGCAGAAGGGAACTGACAAAGTAAACTGGGCGCTGCACCATTCTCTTCTGTATCTCCTCACGCGCCTGCGCAGATCCATCTTTGTCGGGACCAGAGCTTGTGGGGGAAGCCCCCTGCTTGTCGCTGGATGCGCCTGCCGTGGTGGCTGGCTCATCATCTGCCTCCCTCTCCGCTACTAACGCAGCACTAACCACTTGATTGGTTGCCGCCAGATACAGCAGCAACTTCTCTTGTGGCTTAGGTGCGACAAGTATTGGAGTGGAGGACAGGTATCTCTTTAAGTCTTGCAGCGCAGCCTCCGCTTCCGGAGTCCATTTCATTGGACCTGCCTTTTTCAATATTTTGAAAAACGGCAGGGCGCGCTCAGCAGACTTAGAGATAAACCTGCTGAGAGCTACCATGCAACCGGCAAGTCTTCGTACATCCTTGACGCGCTTTGGTGCTTCAATCTGCTCAATGGCCTTGATCTTGTCGGGTTTGGCTTCAATTCCCCGCTGAGACACGAAGAACCCGAGAAGCTTGCCGGAAGGGACTCCAAACACACACTTCTCGGGGTTGAGCTTGAGGCTGATCTTGCGCAGATTTGCAAAAGTCTCGTCTAAATCTTGAATCAGAGTTGCCTTGTCCTTGCTCTTGACCACTATGTCATCCATGTAGGCTTCCACATTTCTGTGTATTTGTGGCTCAAAAGCGGCATGGACTACCCTTGCGAATGTTGAACCAGCATTCTTTAAACCGAAAGGCATCCGTATGAAACAGTATGTGCCACATGGAGTGATGAATGCGGTCTTTTTCTCATCCTCTTCTGCCATGAAGATCTGATGGTATCCTGAGTATGCGTCAAGAAATGAAAGCAAGTCACATCCGGCCGTGGAGTCAACAATCTGGTCAATGCGCGGCAAGGGAACTGGGTCTTTGGGACAAGCTTTGTTAACATCGGTAAAGTCGATACAAAGCCTCCATTTCCCGTTTGCCTTGCGCACGACTACAGGATTGGCCAACCACGTAGGATGGAGCACTCCCCTGACAAGGCCTGCTGCTTCCAACTTCTTGATTTCTTCTGCGATGAATTCTTGGCGCTCCACTGCTTGCTTCCTGACTTTCTGCTTGACGGGCCGCGCATGAGGACAGACGGCAAGGTGGTGCTCAATTACTTTCCTGGGAACACCGGGGATGTCAGACGGTTGCCACGCAAACACATCGACGTTCGCCCGCAGGAAAGCAATGAGCGCGCTTTCCTATTTAGGGTCGAGAGTGGCACTGATGGTGAAGGTACCACCAGTGCCGTCCTCCTTGGCGGACACCTTCTTGGTCTCTGGCGGAGCTGCCATTGTCTTCTTACAGTTGCCGGTGGAGCTCGATGGTGCGTCCTCGATGGTAGCGCAGCACTCCGAAGAGGTGCGCTTGCCGGAGTGGGCATCAGAACTCTTGCCGGACTTGGTCTTCTTCTTCCCCCCGGGAGCTTCAGCGGCAAGTGACTTGCGATCCGTTGCGGCTGCCGCTTCCCGGTAAATCTTGTCGGCACAGATAAGAGCATCCTTCTTATCGCCTGGGGCAGAGATGACACTTATCGGGCCTGGCATCTTCAGCATGTTATACGCATAGTGAGAGGCCGCCATGAACTTGGCGAGCGCTGGACGGCCGAGAATCCCATTGTAAGGCAATGGAAAATCGGCAACGTCAAAAGTGACCATCTCAGTTCTGAAGTTCAACTCGCTGCCAAATGTCACCAGCAACGTGATCTTCCCCTTCGGCTTGCTCCTTCCCGGGTTGATTCCTTGGAATGTGCCGGTCTCTTCGAGCTCGCTGTCAGGGACCTGGAGTTTCTGGAGCACAGCGGAGGAGATCAGGTTCAAGCCGGCCCCGCCGTCAACTAGCATCTTAGTGACCTTGAGGTTGCGGATAGTTGGTGAAACCAACATCGGCAAGCACCCGACCGTAGTTGTGCGATCAGGGTGGTCCTCAATATCAAAGATGATAGGCGTGCTGGACCATTTCAGAAGCTTGCGTGACTCGACGGGTGGTTCTGCCGCATTGACTTCCCGCACCCACTGCTTGAGTTGGCGGTGTGAAGTATGCAGAGAAGCACCGCCGTCAACGCACAAGACCTCTGTGGCTTTCTGGAACTCCTGCTCACTTGTCTCGACATCATCCATGTCTTCGTCGTCGTCGTCATCTTCATCCTTGTCGCGGCCGCGGGGAGGTCTGTCTCCTTGCCGCTGCTTGGCCTTGCCGCGGCGTCCTCCCCGGCCGGGGCGCTTCATGCCGGATCCTCCAGCACCTCCTTGGGCTTTCTCCTTGTCGCGTCGCTCGTATTCGGCCTTTTGCATCTCGACAAGCTGCTCGACCTTCTTGCATCTCTGGAGGTCATGGCCCTTGGTGCGGTGGATCTTGCAGTACTGCTTGTTGGTGCGTCCTGCTTGTCGGCGACCGCCACAGCCTGGTAGTTGGTGCATTCGGCAACCTCCTTGCCGAGCTACCAGCTTTGGCTTTCTTGGCGCCACCTTCGTTGCCGGACTACTCAACAACTAGCACATCTTTGCCTTTCCTCTTCCTGTTGTTCCGCCGCCGGTTTTTCCTTGCCGGGGCAGCATCCTCGCTGTCAGATCCTCCTGCTCCTGTATTCTCTCCGGGGAGTTTCCTCCCTTCCTCAGCACGTGCACACTTGTTGGCCAGAGCATACAGCTCACTGACGTCTCTGATCTTGCGCATCGCCATCTCCTCCCGCATCCTGCGGTTACGCACGTTCTGATGGAACGCGCTGATAACCGCGGCAGGGTGGACATCTGGGATGTTGTGCTGTACACGGCTGAATCTCTGAATGTACTTGCGCAGGGGCTCTCCTTCCTTCTGGGCGAACAGATGAAGGTCACTCTCTTGGCCATGAGGTTTGTGGCCGCCTGTAAAGGCGCCGACAGACTGATGGCATAGGTCTGCCCAGGAGGATATGGAGTTGTCCGGCAAGTGCATGAGCCAGGACCTGACGTTGGGCTTGAGCACCAGTGGGAAGTAGTTGGCAAGGATCTTGTCGTCCCGCCCCCAGCAGCTTGCACCACGGTGGTGTAGATGTTGAGGAACTCCGACGGATGCGACTTGCTGTCGTACTTCTCTGGTACGTCTGGCTTGAAATTCTTTGTGCTGGGCCACTGGACTTGCCGCAGCTCACGGCTAAACGCAGGGCAACCTACTGCATACGGCAAGTCGCCTGGTTCCCCTGGCGCATGCATGTCGACAGAGGGCCCAGCGCGCTGGTCCGATTGACGCCGCGCTTCTCTTCGGCGCTCGATGCGAGTTCGAGCGTCTTCTTGCTGTCGTTCGTGAAGAACTTGGCGTTGATCGCGACGAGCTCGTGGATCCGATGACGCGGTGGAGTCGCTATCGAGGTGGATCCGGCGAGGCGGCGATCTTGGCCTTCGCGGCGGGGAGTGCATGGTGGTTGCACCCCCACCGGTCATGTCGCCACCGGCTCGTGCCTGGCTGACTTACCGCGGCTGCGATGTACTCGGCTGCCGTGGAGCGTCGCCGTTGGCAAAGCCGATGAGACTCTGAATGGTGGCCCTCCAGTCGTCGATCTTGTCCGCCGTTGGAGGGTAGTCTAGGAGCAGTTGAGCTCGCGCCAAAGCTTCTGCTAGAGTGGCGGGTAGCGGTGGCGAGCGGTGTGAGGAGCGGGATATGCTCGGACTTCTAACTATGTTAGAAGGAGCAGTATCCCGTCCAGGCGACCGTGCCTTTCTCGTGCCAGCATGTTGGCGTGCATGCTGGTCTTGAGCATTCCAAGATCCACCAGCTCGATCTGGGTCCAGCAAGCGTATGGTACCGTGAGTACCATGACGCTGCTGGTCCCGCGCCTCCTGAGATGAGCGCGGTGCATGCACGGACGCCGAGGTCTTGGAATGCGCCCGGTCGTTGTGGGAGCCGGCTACGCCGCCGATGGGCAGCGCAGCCTTGTCCTTGGACCTGGCGGCACCGTGAGCTCCCTCGTCGACGCCCGTTCTTCCGCCGGTGTCTACCCCACCAGCCGTTTGCTCCGGCGGTGGTGGGTTTGTCGCGGACGGAGCAGCCGCCTCCGAAGCCTTCTTCTTCGGCGGCATGTCGATGAAGATGATGAAGATCTAGCTCGTGTGGACGCCGGATCAGGTTCACACAACCTCGACACCCCCTACCTGGCGCGCCAAAGATGTCGGGGAAACTGATCCATGAGCACCTATGGGGACCGACGGACCGAGCCCCTTTCGGTTCGGCGGGGGCGGAGATCGCACGAAGAGCAGATCGAGGCGAAGCACACGAGCAGTTTACCCAGGTTCGGGCCGCACGGATGCGTAAAACCCTACTCCTGCTTTGTGGTTTGTATTGAGTTCTTGCTCGGAAGCGCTGAGTGCTACAGTACACACCAGCAGCTAACGAGACCGAGCGTGAGTGTTCTTCTGTCCCTCCCCTCTACGTTGCGCATTGGCCTCCTTTTATATGCTCAAGGGGTCACCGGCAGGTGGCAACGTAGACAGGGGTAAAAATGGAAAGGTGTTGCGGTTGGTACAGCTACCTGTACAGTGTATCATACCTAACCCTGACGGCAGGGGACAAGGGCATAAAATGCCCATCTGCGTCGCCCAAACAGTGCAAAAAGGGACCATCAGGGACGCCACCGTTCGCCACGATGGCAATCTTGTCAGCGCCGCTTGCCACCGCGTACCGCTGGCTGCACAGCCTCCCGCCACGTACGCCTGGAAGGGTCCCAGAGCGACACGTTGGTGGATGTGCTGGAGCGTGGGTACGGAGTGGTAGCTTGCCGCGGCAAACGCCTTGCCGCGGTCGTTGTCTTGTCGCGTCCGGAGGCCTGCCGCTCACCGGGCCTCGTCGGGACGCGTGGCGCGTCGCGGCAAGTTCCTTGAGATGCCTTGGTTGGCCTTCCCGGCAAGCTCCTCTTGCCGGGGTCTTGTGCCTTGAGTGGCCTTCCCGTCAAGCTCCTCTTGCCGGGGCCTTGTCTCCTTGGCTTGAATACTTTGTTCTTGAATGGCTCCAAAGGAACCACAGAGGACCTTGGCGGTCACCCGGCAAGCCTTGTCGCGGGATGCTGCGGCTGCCCGTGCACAAGTTCGGGATACTAGGGTACCCCTGCTCTAGTACACCGACAAGTGCCCCTTTGTGATTTTGATGTATTGAAGACTTATAGGTTAAGGAATTAATGTGTTTGTGAGTGTACACAAGTCTATAAGTCTATGAGGAGTTTGATATTTACAAACAAAGTCGACCCCTAAAAATGAATATATTCTACTGAAGACTTTGGATTTCTGAAGACTTTGAAAGTGAAGAAATTGGTGTGACCATGAAGACTTGATATTCATGCGAGGAACATGAAGCGTGAAGAATTTTGTTTTCGTAGTTTCATTTTCTCTTTCTTGAGTCATAGGAAACACTGCATTGTTAAAGGGGGTCGAGGAAATACTAAGGAAAAATTTCCAAGTGATGCTCATCTCAAAATCCTACACCTACCAATCCCTTGGAGTGAAGCCATTGGAAATCTTATGCAGCTCAGTCAATTTCTTCAGTGACAGAGACGAAGTTCTTCTGGTCTCTGAGGAAATTGTTCTGACTGAGGGGTTAGGAATTCGCCAGTGCAGATTGACTACAAGTGAGGAACATGATAGCCCTGAGGAATTTGATAGTCAAATTTCTGACCGTTGTTGTGCTATGTGCCAGCTGTCCCAAAATATCTTATCCACCTAACGGTCATATCATTGAAGGGCATTTATGTCTTATCATGTCGAGCTGCTCCCTAGGCTATAAATAGCCGCCCCCTACAACCACTAGCTGGTTGGCTGCTCCGAGAGAAACTGACACTTGTCATTTGAGAGCATCCCATCCTCCGAGGACTTTGAGCGAAAATAATCAAGTGAGGAAAACCCAAACCAAAACACCTACAAACCCAGAGTGATTGAGCATCACTGAAGAGTTTGATCCTGTGTGGATCCGATGCTTGTTACCTTTGAAGATTGTGCATCTTCCAGGCGGTTAGGCGTCATGGTCTGAGCATCCAAGAGGAAATTGTGGATCGCCGAGTGACCGAGTTTGCGAAGGTTTGGAAGTCACCTGAAGACTTACCACGAGTGATTGGGCGAGGTCTGTGTGACCTTAGCTCAAGGAGAATACGATGAGGACTGTGTGTTCGGGACTGTGTGTCCTCAGGTTTAAATACCTCGCCGCTCCAACCAGACGTACAACTGTCACAACAGTTAGAACTGGTCTACCAAATCATTATCTTCACCAAGCCAACTGGTTCTATTTCCTCAACCCTTCCATTTCCTCATTACTGTGTTGTGTGCTTGTTCATATCTGTTTGAAGACTTTGACTAAAGACTTTCTCAATTTCCTCAGTTCAATTCCTTTAGTCTGTTTGTCTTCATCATGTTTATCCTGTGTTTACGCTTTCTGTACTCTGTGCATGTTTTCATTTCATCATGATGACCATGCTTATGTTCTGTTATGTTTGCATCTGAGTACTTATTCCACTGCAAGTAGTTCTTCGCTTAGGAATTTCCTCACCCTAAAATTCCTCATTGAAGAATTCATAAAAGTCACCTATTCACCCCCCTCTAGTCGATATAACGCACTTTCAATTGGTACCAGAGCAAGGTACTCCCTTGTTCTGTGTGATTTTGATTTAACCGTCTGGAGTTTTAGTTATGTCGACTGCAGGTATGATCAAGGTCTCTGCTGGGTGTCCTACCTTCGGTGGGACGGACTACCCCTACTGGAAGAATAAGATGTGAATGCATCTTGAGGCAATTGATAACGATCTCTGGTATGTTGTGGAAAATGGTGTTCCCTTTGTCACACCTTCTGTGAGTGCTGCTGATGTGAAGAGATTCAAGCAACTCGATTCTCAAGCGAAGAACATCATATGTGGCCATCTGAGTAAAGGGCAGTATGGCAGAGTGAATGCTTTGGAAAATGCTAAGCTTATATAGGATAGGCTGCCCAAAGTAAATGAAGGAGTCTCGACACAGTGTGACTCTCGAGTTCACGTTCTTCGAAATCTCTTCGACCGCTTCAAAAGACTCGATAATGAAAATATTCAGCAAACCTTCAATCGCCGACCACTTGGTGCCACTGACATCACCGACCATGAGGTGGTGAAGAAATTGCTGAGATCGCTTGATTCCTCATTTGATACTCTGGCACTGATGATACAGGAACGTGGAGACTACAAGTCACTTGATCCCGCTGATATCCTCGAAAGGCTGAACACTCATGAATTCTAGCTTGCTGATAAGAGAGATCTCTATGGTCCGAGCTATAGCAGATCACGCGTCGTGAAGGCCAAGGCAGTGTCTAAATCTGAAGGTGAAGATTCTGGTAGCAGCCTTGGTGATCCTGAAGAACTGAGCCAGGAGCTAGCTATGCTTGTGAAGAAATTCCAGAAGTTCTCAAGGCGTGGTCGCTTTGGAAAGTCCTCAAGAAGTGATTATTCCCCATCCCGTGACTACAAGAAGAGGCTATGCCAAAAATGTAAGAAACCTGGTCACTACATTCAAGATTGTCCTTAGTGGGAAAAGGAATCAAAGAAGAAGAAATACAAGGATTACAGTTCTGATGACTCCAAGAAGAAGAAGAAATCTTCAAAATCTTCATCATCGAAATCCTCAAAGTCTTCATCTCACAAGAAGAGCAGCTCTAAGAAGGCTCGGGCATTCATTGGCAAGGAAATGGATTCTGAAGCTGAATCTGAGGAACATGAGGAAGAGGAGGCATCTGAGGAGTCAGAATCTGGTGTGGCAAGCCTAGCCCCCGCTACCGCATTCATCAGCAAGTCCATCTTCAACTCTGAAGAAATTAGCTTCACCAACAAGGCTGACGAAGGCGATGATGACTACGCTCCCACCTATTTCTTCATGGCAAAGGGTGCCAAGGTACTCAAATATCCCTCCTCTGAATCAAGTGAGGATGAATATGATGAAAACCTCAAGCCTAGCTACTCTAAACTTGCTAAGATTGCTGTGAAACAACAAAAGGCTTTTGAAAAGGTTCAAAACATGCTAGACAAAAGTGATGATATGTTGGGTGAAGAAATGGATGGCACTAAAACTTTGACTGAAAATCTTTAGATACTTCAGTCTAAGTTTGACAATCTTCAAAGTCATCATAACACCCTCTTATCTGATCATGAGAAGCTTTCTTATGAATTTCTTTAAAAAAGCGAGATCTTGAGAAGCTAAGAGAGTTATGAAGATCTTCAAAAGGAGCGTGATTCATTACTTCCTCAACAAATCAGCGCTGCTCAGGAAGAATTCCTTCCTCTATGTTTGAAGTGCATTGAACGTGAATCTGCTAATTCTTCACCTGAATGTTCAAATGCTTCTATTGCTACCAATTCTTCACATGTCTCTGCTATTACTAATTCCTCGTCTGAGGATATTGATAGTATCACTGACAATGCAGGGCTGAAGGAATTGTATATGACAGGCATGTACAAAAGCCTCAAAGGGCATCAGGCTCTTTGTGATGTGCTTAAAAGGCAGATCCTCAACAGTAACCCTAGGAAAGAGAGTATTGCCTTTGAGAGGAAACTCAACGCTGATGGAACATACTGGAAGCCTGAGCAGTACCCCAAAACCTCATGGGTTGCTACAAAGGGACCTCCAGTAGATCCATCTACTCTATCCGGCTTTACATGTGAATCCCCTCATTCTTCTGATGAGGCATTTGACTCAAACTATAAATTGTTCAAAAATCAGAATGGTGAAGTATTTGCTAGATATGTTGGCACTAACTGCAGGAACAGTTCCCCTATGAAGAAAATCTGGGTTCCCAAAAGGTGCCTTGAAAGTCTTTAGGTGAATGTCATCATGACACCACCTGTGAAGAATAGGAACCCTAGATCAAATTCTTCATATGGACCAAATTCTTCATATGGATCCAAGTCCTCACGTGGATCAAATTCCTTAAAAGGATCAAATTCATCATATGAACATCATTATGCTAACGCTTCTGTTTCGCATGGGAAGAACTAAGGGCTGTGAATATGAGCATTATTCGTCTAAACATTATGTTCATAAGTCCTCGAAGAATTTCTCTACTTATTCATATGCTTACCCTAACTCCTCTTATGTGAATGGAAGTGGACTGGCTTCTATGCCACCTTTCTCTTATGGAGCTTGCAGAATGATGAACTCTTTTCCACCCCTTCAGATGTGGGTGGTGAAAAAAATACCTAATCTCTTATGCATGGATGATAACCCACAAGTACAGGGATCATAACAGTTTTCGAGGGTAGAGTATTCAACCCAAATTTACTGATTCGACACAAGGGGAGCCAAAGAATATTCTCAAGTATTAGTAGTTGAGTTGTCAATTCAACCACACCTAGATAACTTAATATCTGTAGCAAAGTATTTAGTAACAAAGTAGTATGGAAGAGACGGTAACGGTGTCAAAAGTAACAGAAGCAACTTTGTAGTAATTGTAACAGTGGCAACGGAAAAGTAACTAAGCAAAGATCAATATGTGAAAAGCTCGTAGGCATTGGATCATTGATGGATAATTATGTCGGATACGATTTCTCATGCAACAGTTATAACATAGGATGACACGGAACTAGCTCCAGTTCATCAATGTAATGTTGGCATGTATACCGAATATAGTCATACGTGCTTATGGAAAGGAACTTGCATGACATCTTTTGTCGTACCCTCCCGTGGCAGCGGGTCCTATTGGAAACTAAGGGATATTAAGGCCTCCTTTTAATAGAGTACAAGACCAAAGCATTAACACTTAGTGAATACATGAACTCCTCAAACTACTTTGTTCACCGGGAGTGGTCCTGATTATTGTCACTTCGGGGTTACCGGATCATAACACATAGTAGGTGACTATTGACTTGCAAGATAGGATCAACAACTCACATATATTCATGAAAACATAATAGGTTCAGATCTAAAATCATGGCACTCGGGCCCTAGTGACAAGCATTAAGCATAGCAAAGTCATAGCAATATCAATCTCAGAACATAATGAATACTTGGGATCAAACCCTAACAAAACTAACTCGATTACATGATAAATCTCATCCAACCCATCACCGTCCAACAAGCCTACGATGGAATTACTCACGCACGGCGGTGAGCATCATGAAATTGGTGATGGAGGATGGTTGATGATGACGACGGTGACGGATTCCCCTCTCCGGAGCCCCGAACAGACTCCAGATCAGCCCTCCCGAGAGAGATTAGGGCTTGGCGGCTCCGTATCATAAAACGCGATGAATCCTTCTCTCTAATTTTTTTCTCCCCGGACGTGAATATATAGAGTTGGAGTTGAGGTCGGTGGAGCCTCAGGGGGCCCACGAGACAGGGGGGTGCGCCCAGGGGAGCAGGCGCCCCCACCCTCGTGGACAGGGTGTGGCCCCCCTGGTCTTGATTCTTTTGCCAGTATTTTTTATTTATTCCAAAAATATTCTCCGTGAAGTTTCAGGTCATTCCTAGAACTTTTATTTCTGCACAAAAATTAACACCATCGCAATTCTGCTGAAAACAGCGTCAGTCCGGGTTAGTTCCATTCAAATCATGCAAGTTAGAGTCCAAAACAAGGGCAAAAGTGTTCGGAAAAGTAGATACGATGGAGACATATCAACTCCCCCAAGCCTAAACCTTTGCTTGTCCTCAAGCAATTCAGTTGATAAACTGAAAGTGATAAACAAAAACTTTTACAAACTCTGTTTGCTCTTGTTGTTGCAAATATGTAAAGCCATCATTCAAGTTTTCAGCAAAGATTATGAACTAACCATATTCACAATAACACTTAGGTCTCATGTTTACTCATATCAATGGCATAATCAACTAGCGAGCAATAATAATAGATCTCGGATGACAACACTTTCTCAAAACAATCATAATATGATATAACAAGATGGTATCTCGCTAGCCCTTTCTGAGACCGCAAAACATAAATGCAGAGCACCTCTGAAGATCAAGGACTGACTAGACATTGTAATTCATGGTAAAAGCGATCCAGCCATAGTCATAATCGATATAAATTAATAGTAATGCATGTAAATGACAGCGGTGCTCTCCAACTGGTGCTTTTTAATAATAGGATGATGACTCAACATAAAAGTAAATAGATAGGCCCTTCGCAGAGGGAAGCATGGATTTATAGAGGTGCCAGAGCTCGATTTTTGAAATAGAGATAAATAATATTTTGAGTGGCATACTTTCATTGTCAACATAACAACCGAGAGATCTCGATATCTTCCATGCTACACACATTATAGGCGGTTCCCAAGCAGAATGGTAAAGTTTATACTCCCCCACCACCACCAAGCATCAATCCATGGCTTGCCCAAAACATCAGGTGCCTCCAACTAACAACAATCCTGGGGTAGTTTTGTTTGCAATTATTTTGATTTGGTTTGAGCATGGGACTGGGCATCCCGGTGACCAGCCATTTTCTCGTGAGTGAGGAGCGGAGTCCACTCCTCTTAAGAATAACCTGCCTAGCATGGAAGATGCAGACAACCCTAGTTGATACATGAGCTATTCGAGCATACAAAAGAAATTTTCATTTGAAGATTTAGAGTTTGGCACATACAAATTTACTTGGAATGGCAGGTAGATACCGCATATAGGTAGGTATGGTGGACTCATATGGAATAACTTTGGAGTTTATGGAAGTGGATGCACAAGCAGTATTCCCGCTTAGTACAAGTGAAGGCTAGAAAAAGACTGGGAAGCGACCAGCTAGAGAGCGACAACAGTCATGAACATGCATTAAAATTAATAAATATTGAGTGCAAGCATGAGTTGGATATAATTCACCATGAACATAAATATCGTGGAGGCTATGTTGATTTTGTTTCAACTACATGCGTGAACATGTGCCAAGTCAAGCCACTCGAATCGTTCAGAGGAGGATACCACCCTATCATACCATATCACAACCATTTTAATAGCATGTTGGCACGCAAGGTAAAGCATTATAAACTCCTAGCTAATTAAGCATGGCATGAGCAACTATAATCTCTAATTGTCATTGCAAACATGTTTCATTCATAATAAGCTGAATCAGGAACGATGAACTAATCATATTTACAAAAGAAAGAGGTCGAGTTCATACCAGCTTTTCTCATCTCAATCAGTCCATCATATATCGTCATTATTGCCTTTCACTTGCACGACCGAACGGTGCGAATAATAATAATAGTGCACGTGCATTGGACTAAGCTGGAATCTGCAAGCATTTAATACAAGGGAGAAGACAAGGCAATATGGGCTCTTTGTTAAATCAACAATAATGCATATAAGAGCCACTTCAACATTTGAATTATGGTCTTCTCATCTCGACCCCCAAAGAAAAGAAAAGAAATAAAACTATTTACACGGGAAAGCTCCCAACAAGCAAAAGAAGAACGGGAAATCTTTTTGGGTTCTCTTTTAATTACTACTACTACAGACATGGAAAGTAAACTAGCTAAAAGCTATAACTAATATTTTTTGGTTTTTCTTAAGGTTTTTCAAACACACAAGAAGAAAGCGAGAAAAAGGAAAATAAACTAGCATGGATAGTACAGTGAAAAAGTATGAGCACCAACAACTAGAATGAGTGTGTGAACATGAATGTAACGTCAGTGAGAAATACGTACTCCCCCAAGCTTAGGATTTTGGCCTAAGTTGGTCTATGCCCATGGATCAAAGTGGTCCTCTCCAGTGTACTGAGGAGGATCCTCGGGGTGCCACTGTTTAGCGATCTCCTCCGGATCCCACTGATAAATAGACTGCCGATAAGGATCGGGAGATGGCTCTGGCTCGGGCTCGGGGGATCGTGTCCGCTCCCAATATGCATAAATGTCATCGGGCAGGATGATGTACGTGCCTGAATAAATATTAAACAAAGAAGGTGCAGGCAGGGTAATAATCTGACAAGTCTTTTCACTGAATACTAGGTTATAAATGAGTCTCTTCTCCTTATCATCGCAAATAAAATCATGTGCTACCATACTTTTATAGTCTAATAAAATAGGGGGCAACACCTTTTCTTCTTTCTCATAGTGTCTAATAGGTATCTCAAAATATTTAGCAAGACGCGAAGCAAAGATACCTCCAAAAATGGGGCCCTTTGTACGGTTGAGACTCAACTGTTTAGCAACCATAGCACCTAAAGTGAAAGTTGTGTCACGAAGTAAAGCATGACGCAAAATGGCGAGGTCAGGAGCAATGAGGCCTCCCACTGTTCCCACGGCCAATTAAACATCTACTAGCAAATATTGCATAGTAACGTAGAACAGGGAAATGTATGCTAGTAGTTATTGCTTCTGACACTTTTCTCGTTTCCCCTACAGGAATCATATCAATAAATCCTGCCACATCCCTAGGATGTGGTTCCTGGACGCTGCCTTCAAAAGGCAACTTGCAAACCTCACAAAAATCATAAAGGGACATCTCCCTATACTCATCATATAAATAAAAATCCACCGAAGGTGGTGATCTCCTAGCATGGAAATGAAAATTTTGCACAAAAATATTAGTGAGTAGGAGATACTGTTCGAGCTGGTCGTGGAGGAAGTCGGTGAGGCCCGCATTCTCAGCCAAGTAATAAAAATCATCGTGAATCCCGGCTGCTCTCAAGAACTCATCATCCATTCACACGGCCGAACCTCCGCGGTGCGAGGGAGATTATATTTGGTCTTCTTATCCTCTTCACTTTGCTTATCCTTCGAGCTTCGGCTCAAAGAGCCCCTCAATAATCTCTTCTTCATTTTCTAAAAATTTCTGAAATTTTTAGTAACTCGAAATAAAAGTGAACCAAACTCAACAAGATTGATAGCAACTACTCCCACAAGCGCCTAGAGACTATATCATGCATTAGAACTACTGGGATCAAATAAATTTGACATGCAAGCTCAAGAACAGGGTCACCTAAGCAGAAAAAATTGCAATAAATAAAGCAGTAGAACAAAAACTAATTGGACCATTAATTGGAGGAGTCACATACCGAAGAACAATCCCCCAAAGAAGTTTTGTGAGTGGACCTTTGAGCAAGGAGATTGAAAATCGTAGCAAGATGAGCTAGAACACGGGTTTGAGCTAGGTGGTGATTTTTTATGGAGGAAGAAGGAGTGTGTGGGTGGTGGAATAAGTGGAGGGGGGCCACGCGGGGCCCATGAGGCAGGGGGGCGCCCAGGGGGTGGGCGCGCCCTGGGCCCTCATGGCCAAGTGCTGGCTCCCCCTGGTGTGTTCTCAGTGCCAGATATTCTTAAATATTCTAGAAAAAAACATATTTCAATTTCAGGGCATTTGGAGAACTTTTATTTTTGGGGTATTTTTTATTGCACAGATAATTCAGAAAACAGACAGAAAATACTATTTTTTCTTTATTAAAATTAAATAAAAGAAAGTAAAAGGAGGGTACAGAGAGTTGTGCCTTCTAACTTCATCCATCTCATGCTCGTTAAAAGGAATCCACTAACAAGGTTGATCAAGTCTTGTTAACAAACTCATTCCGAATCGCATGAAACTGGAGAATTTTCGAATAGCACTTGGTTACCTCAACGGGGATATGCATGTCCCCAACAATAAGAATATCATATTTCTTCTTGGCAGTAGGAAGAGGAAATTCAAAACCTCCAATAATAATTGTTGGAATTTTTCCAATAGAATTGATACTGTAGACTTGAGGTTGTTTCCTCGGAAAGTGTACTGTATGCTCATTACCATTAACATGAAAAGTGATATTGCCTTTATTGCAATCAATAACAGCCCCTGCAATATTCAAAAATGGTCTACCAAGGATAATCGACATACTATCATCCTCGGGAATATCAAGAATAACAAAGTCCGTTAAGATAGTAACGTTTGCAACCACAACAGGCACATCCTCACAAATACCGACAAGTATAGCAGTTGATTTATCTGCCATTTGCAAAGATATTTCAGTAGGTGTCAACCTATTCAAATCAAGTCTACGATATAAAGAGAGAGGCATAACACTAACACCGGCTCCAAGATCACATAAAGCAGTTTTAACATAGTTTCTTTTAATGGAGCATGGTATAGTTGGTACTCCTGGATCTCCAAGTTTCTTTGGTATTCCACCCTTAAAAGTATAATTAGCAAGCATGGTGGAAATTTCAGCTTTCGGTATCTTTATCTTATTTGTAACAATATCTTTCATGTACTTACCATAAGGATTCATTTTAAGCATATCAGTCAAACACATACGCAAAAAGATAGGTCTAATCATTTCAGCAAAGTGCTCAAAATCCTCATCATCCTTTTTCGTGGATGTTTAGGAGGAAAAGGCATGGGTTTCTGAACCCGTGGTTCTCTTTCTTTACCGTGCTTCCTAGCAACGAAGTCTCTCCTGTCATAACGTTGATTCTTTGATTGTGGGTTATCAAGATCAACAGCAGGTTCAATTTCTACATCATTGTTATTGCTAGATTGAGCATCAACATGAACATCATCATTAACATTATCACTAGGTTCATGTTCATTACCAGATTGTGTTTCAGCATTAAAAATAGAAATATCATTGGGATTCTTAGGTGTGTCTACAACAGGTTCACTAGAAGCATGCAAAGTCCTATCATTTTTCTTTTTCTTCTTTTTAGAATGACTAGGTGCATCAACATTAGTTCTCTGAGAATCCTGCTCAATTCTCTTAGGGTGGCCCTCAGGATACAAAGGTTCCTGAGTCATTTTACCCCCTCTAGTCATAACTCTAACAACATTATCATTTTTCTTATTATTTAATTCATTGAGCAAATCATTTTGAGCTTTAAGTACTTGTTCTACTTGAGTGGTAACCATAGAAGCTTGTTTACTAATAATTTTAAGTTCACCTTTAACTCTAGACATATAATCACTCAAGTGTTTAATCATATAAGCATTACGTTTCAATTGTCTACCAGCATATGCATTGAAGTTTTCTTGTTTAACAATAAAATTATCAAACTCATCTAAGCATTAGCTAGCAGACTTATAACGAGGAATATCACCTTCATCAAATCTATAGAGAGAATTTACCTTTACTACCTCTGTCGGGTTATCAAGACCATGTATTTCTTTGATAGGTGGTAAATTCTTAACATCTTCAGCTTTAATACCCTTTTCTTTCATAGATTTCTTTGCCTCTGGCATATCTTCAGGACTGAGAAATAGAATACCCCTTTTCTTCGGAGTTGGCTTAGGAGTTGGTTCAGGAAGCGTCCAATTATTTTCATTAGTCAACATATTATTCAATAGCAATTCAGCTTGATCAATTGTTCTTTCCCTGAAAACACAACCAGCACAACTATCCAGGTGGTCTCTGGAAGCATCGGTTAGTCCATTATAAAAGATATCAAGTATTTCATTTTTCTTAAGAGGATGATCAGGCAAAGCATTAAGTAATTGGAGAAGCCTCCCCAAAGCTTGTGGGAGACTCCCTTCTTCAATTTGCACCAAATTATATATTTCCGTTAAGGCAGCTGTAACGCCCTCGATGCGGCTATATCTCCTACGTGTCGAGGCACGACTTAGAGGCATAACCGCATTGAAAGCAATGTCGCAAGTGAGGTAATCTTCACACAATCCATGTAATAAATAAAGGGGAAAGATACATAGTTGGCTTACAATCGCCACTTCACACAAGTACATAAATAACATCCATCATACAGATTACACTCAAGGTCCGACTACGGTACCAAAATGAAAGAAGACTACCCCAAATGCAAAACAGATCCCCGGATCACCCAACTGGGCTCCACTACTGATCATCTGGGAAAGAAACATAGTAACGGCCACGTTCCTCATCGAACTCCCAAGTGAGCTCGGTCGCGTCAACAGCACTGACATCATTGGTACCTGCAACTGAGGTGATAAAATCTGTGAGTCACGGGGACTCAGCAATCTCACACCCGCGAGATCAAGACTATTTAAGCTTAAAGGTGGGAAAAGGATAGTGAGGTGGAACTGCAGCAAGCGACTAGCATATGGTGGCTACAGCGCAAAAAAGAGCGAGAAGAGAAGGCAAAGCACGGTCGAGAAGCTAGAAATGATCAAGAAGTGATCCTGAAACAACCTACGTCAGGCATAACTCCAACAACCGTGTTCACTTCCCGGACCCCGCCGAGAAGAGACCATCACGGTTACACACGCGGTTGATGTGTTTTAGTTAAGGTCAACTTCGGGTTTTCTACAACCGGACATCAACAAATTCCCATCTGCCTCATAACCGCGGGCACGGCTTTCGAAAGATAATACCCTGCAGGGGTGTCCCAACTTAGCCCATGATAAGCTCTCACGGTCAACGAAGGGTATTCCTTCTACCGGGAAGACCCGATCAATCTCGGAATCCCGGACTACAAGACATTTCGACAGCAACAAAACAAGTCCAGCAAAGCCGCCCGATTGTGCCGACAAATCCTGATAGGAGCTGCACATATCTCGGTCTCAGGGCACATCCGGATGAGACTAGCTACGAGTAAAACTAGGCCTCGAGTTTCCACGAGGGGGCCCCGCAGGCAGCTCAGTTCGAACCAGCACTTAGAGAGAAGCACTGGCCCAGGGGGGGCTAAAATAAGGATGACCCTCGAGCTCGCGAAAACCCGGGGGAAAAAGAGTAGGTGGTGGCAAATGGTAAAACCAATGTTGGGCCTTGCTGGAAAAGTCTTATTCAAAGCGAACTGTCAAGGGGGTCCCATAAATCACCCAACCGTGTAAGGAACGCAAACTCCGGGAACATAACACCGGTATGACGGAAACTAGGGTGGCAAGAGTGGAACAAAACACCAGGCATAAGGCCGAGCCTTCCACCCTTTACCAAGTATATAGATGCATTAATTAAATAATAGGTATTGTGATATCCCAACAAGTAAACATGTTCCAACAAGGAACAACAAGATCATGTCCCAACAAGGAACAAACTTCATCTTCACCTGCAACTAACAACGCTATAAGAGGGGCTGAGCAAAGCAGTAACATAGCCAAACAACGGTTTGCTAGGAAATGGATGGTTAGGGGATGACATGGCAATATAGGAGGCATGATATAGCAAGTGGTAGGTATCGCAGCATGGGCATAGCAAAAGAGCGAGCAATCTAGCAAGCAAAGATAGAAGTGATTTCGAGGGTATGGTCATCTTGCCTGCAAGGTTCTCAGAGTTGTCGAAAGCTTGGTCCTCGTAAGCGTTCTCAACAGGTTCCTCGTTCACGTACTCGTCTCCCGGCTCTACCCAAGACAAGAGAACAAGCAAAGGAACCAATATCAACCACGATGCAATGCGCAAGCAATATGATGCAAAACATTGCATGATATGCGAGAGGTGATATGCAATGCGTATGCATGCTCCGGAAGGACAAGGATGAACAGGGCATAATCTTGGCAAACCAAGCATGCCACTGGATAGATGAGGTGATTTCGGTTGAAATCGATATAAAGATCACCGGAATCGGATGCACGGTTTGCAAATGGCAAGCAATACAAGAATGACACGAATCTGCCATAAACAGCATGATGCTACTTAGCAAGCAACAAACAATTAAGCTACTGCACCCAAACATGGCAAGAAGGCATATGACAGTAATCTACTCAAGATGCACGACAAAAGATGAACACTGAGCTACGGCTAATTCACATCATAACAGGTCCAAACAATCAGGGCAAAAGTGCAAACGATAACAAGTTCCCAGACTTAGTGAAAATATCAACATAGCAGAAAACTAACATCAGGATGACATGTTCAGAGCAATGAAACAACATGCTACAGGTTCAGAACATAGCAAAGTAAGGCATGGCATGAATCTACTCATAGCACTTGACAAAAGTCTCTTACTGACCATAAGCCAAAAAGGACCAGAAAATATGATTACACCCATGACAATTAAGCAAGTTTCGTTACAGGTTCCAGACTTAGCAGAAAACTGGACATGGCAGAAAACTGATAACGACTAGGCATGTTCGTGAGCTCGATGCACTCACTACAGAGCAATTCATGATAAACTAAGCATACATACATCAATAAGACATGGAATAGTAACTAGAAATGGCAAGAATAACATCATCTTATGCAAGGATCAACTACACCAAGCTTGGCAAAATCGAATAACACGTAAACAATCTGCCAGCAACATTTTGAAGCAAAAGTAGAGCTCGATTGACTCAAGCTATGGCACTCCATAATTGCAAACAAAGGCATGGATGGATTAAGCAAATACTCAAGTTCAAAACTCCCTTACTGATCATGCTCAAATTATGCATAGATCACTCAGAAACAACATGAATACATGGCACGAAAATAACAGCAGTCAGGGACTTAGTGAAATCACCAAGTCTCTGAAATCAGCAACATCAAGACACCTAGTTTGCATGCTTGTGCTAGTCACCACATAGACCATAAAAATACATGGCAAAATCCTCTGGATAGGTAACATGGCATATTACAAAACTCATGTAGGACTCAACTTCATAGGAGGTACACATCAATCATGGCAAAAATGACAAAAGTGCATGTTCAGATAAGATCCAGCAACTAACATCAACTAGTCCTCTTCTAACAGCATTTCGGGCATCAAGATGACCTCAAATGACAAATATGCAATGGAACCAAATGATGTACTCTTCGAGGCGAACAATCCGACATATTATACGCGCGAAACGGAGCTACGGACGCAAAGTTACGGCACGTAGAACATGACAAGATAATTAGGGTTTCGGGATAAAAGTCAACCGAGGCTTTGATCCAGATCTGGATCTGGCGCGGATGACGAGGCGGGGCCGAGCCGGTGCGGCGGGGAGGGCACGCCGGGGCGGAGGAGAAGACCGGAGGGGCGCGGGGGCGCGCGGGGCGGCTCCGGCGGAGGCGGGGCGCCGGTGCGCGCGGGCTCCGGCGAGCGGCGCGGCCGCGGGGCGCGCGTGGCGCGGGAACCGGCGCGGCGGCGGGCGGCTGGCCGGCGACGGGCTCGGGCGGCGGAGGAGAAGGCCCGGGCGGCGGGGTTGCCGGGCGGAGGCGGCGCACGGCGCGGGAGGCGGGCGACGGAGGAGCGGGCCGGGAGGAGGCGGCTACCGCGCGGCGGCGGCGGATCTCGGGCCCGCGCGGGCCTGCCTCGGGCCCCGCGGGCCGCGGCGGCGGAGGGGAGAGAGAGGCGGGGGCCGGCGGTGACGTGGCGTGGAGGGACTGATGGGCACGGATTTCGAGGCGAAGTTAGGGTTAGGGTGATTTCTCTCTCAGATTTGGACGGGGGAGGCATTTTTATAGATAGGAGGAGCTAGGAGGCTCCAAACGGAGTGCGGTTTTCGCCCACGCGATCGTGATCGAACGGCGGAGGACATGGGAGTGACTTAGATGGGTTATTGGGCTGTTTTGAAGGGGTGTTGGGCTGCAACACACACGAGGCCTTCACGGTTACCCGGTTAACCGTTGGAGTACCAAACGAACTCCGATTGACCCGAAACTTGACAGGCGGTCTACCGGTGCTATACCGAGGCCACATGTCAAACCTCGGTCCATTCCGAGAATGTTTAATACCCGCTCATGAAGAAATATAAAAGGGGACGCCGGGAGGCATAGGAGCGCCGGATTGCAAAACGGACAACGGGAAAGATGCTCGGATTTATGAGACGAATGCGTATGCGAATGCGATGCACATGATGACATGATATGAAATGCATGACATGACCAAAATGCAAAACGGAGAGAACCCAACCACGGAGAGAATATCATAACACATAGCCGGAAATGGCAAGAGTTGGATTACAAATATGGCAAGTTACATCTGGGGCGTTACAACACACCACCACTACGAGAGGATCTCGTCCCGAGATCTAGGACTGAAAGAACTCCGGATACTCAGAACGTAGGTGGTCTTCACGCTCCCATGTGGCCTCTCGGTCTGAATGATGTGACCATTTCACTTTGAGGAATTTGATTGACTTGTTGCGAGTCTTGCGCTCAGTTGACTCAAGAATAGCAACTGGATGCTCATGATAGGACAAATCTTCTTGAAGATCAATCTCTTCGAAGTTGATGGTGCGCTCAGGCGTCTTGAAGCACTTGCGAAGCTGTGACACGTGGAAGACATCGTGCACATTTGCAAAGTTGGAGGGGAGCTCAAGTTGATAGGCGAGATCGCCTCGTTTCCCGATGATCTTGAAGGGACCCACGTATCGCGGGGCAAGTTTCCCCTTGATACCGAAGCGACGAGTTCCTTTCATTGGAGAGACGCGGAGGTAAACATGGTCTCCTATCTCAAATGCCACATCTCGGTGTTTGCTATCATAATAGCTCTTCTGGCGCGATTGCGCGGCTTTGAGGTTCTCACGAATCACCTTGCACATAGCCTCAGCCTCTGAGATCAAATCATTGTCGAGCAATTGACGTTCACCGGTTTCAGACCAGTTGAGAGGAGTACGGCACTTTCTGCCATAGAGAATCTCGAATGGGGCTTTGCCCGAGCTGGCTTGAAAACTGTTGTTGTAATAGAACTCAGCATAAGGAAGACAATCCTCCCACTTCATGCCGAAAGAGATAACACAGGCTCTGAGCATATCTTCAAGAATTTGGTTAACACGCTCGACTTGTCCACTAGTCTGAGGGTGGAACGCTGTGCTGAAGCGGATGTTGGTGCCCATGGCCGTCTGAAAAGAATCCCAAAATTTGGAGGTAAAGATGCCGCCACGGTCTGAAGAGATCAATTGTGGAATGTCGTGCAAAGAGACAATTCTGGAGGTGTAGAGCTCTGCCAGCTGCGCTGCTGTGATAGACTCTTTGATAGGAAGAAAATGAGCCACTTTGGTGAGCTTGTCGATGACGACGAAGATAGCATCATTACCACGCTTGGACTTAGGAAAACCAGTCACGAAGTCCATTTCGATATGATCGAACTTCCATTCTGGAATAGCAAGAGGTTGGAGTAGACCAGCTGGTCGTTGGTGTTCTGCTTTCACCCTTCTACAGACATCACACTCATTCACGAATTGAGCGATCTCACGCTTCATTCGAGTCCACCAATACGACTGCTTGAGGTCATGGTACATCTTTGTACTTCCAGGATGAATTGACAGGAGAGAATTGTGTGCTTCGTTCATAATGACTTTACGAAGATCACCCTTTGGAACCACGATCCGGTCCTCGAAGAAAAGAGTATCTCTGTCATCAACTCGATAGCACTTGTATTTGGGAATGCTCTTTTCAATACCACGTTTCACCTTCTTCACCATGGTATCCAACAATTGTGCCTCACGAATCTGATCTTCCAAGGTAGGAGAGACAACGAGGTTGGCAAGAACACCTTGAGGAACAACTTGGAGATTCAACTTGCGAAAAGCCTCACAAAGATCCGGTTGAAAAGGCTTGAGGATTAAGCTGTTGCAATAAGCCTTTCTGCTCAAAGCGTCTGCAACCACATTAGCCTTGCCTGGAGTGTATTCAATACTCGGATTATACTCTTGAATCATTTCGACCCATCGAGTTTGCCTGAGGTTGAGATGAGGCTGAGTGAAGATATACTTGAGACTCTTGTGATCGGTGAAGATGTCCACTTTCCTTCCCAACAGGAGATGTCTCCATGTTATTAGAGCGTGGACAACTGCCGCCAACTCAAGATCGTGAGTGGGGTAGTTCCTTTCATTGGGCTTCAACTGGCGAGAGGTATAGGCAACAACCTTCTTCTCTTGCATTAACACAGCACCGAGGCCCTGGAGAGAAGCATCACAGAATACTTCATAAGGCTTGGATTCATCAGGAGGAGTCAGAACTGGAGCAGTGACGAGTTTCTCTTTGAGAGTGTTGAAAGCAACGTCACACTCAGGAGACCAGACATATTTCACATGCTTCTGGAGGAGGTTGGAAAGAGGCTTTGCAATCTTGGAGAAGTTCTCAACGAATCTTCTGCAATAGCTTGCAAGTCCAAGAAAACTGCGAAGCTGCTTGACATTCTGAGGAGGATTCCAATTCAAAACTGCAGACACCCTCTCTGGATTAACAGCGATGCCCTTGGCAGAGATGATATGACCAAGATAAAGAACTTCATCAAGCCAGAATTCACATTTGGAGAACTTCGCATATAACTGATACTCTCTGAGCTTGTCGAGTACCAACCGCAAATGTTCGGCATGATCCTTCTTATTCTTGGAGAAGACCAAAATATCATCGAGATAGACCAAGACAAATTCGTTGATGTAGGGGTTGAAGATGAAATTCATCAATCGAGTGAAATACGGAGGAGCATTGACAAGGCCGAAGGACATGACAGTATATTCATAAGAACCAAAGCTTGTTCTGAATGCTGTCTTGGGAATATCTTCTTCACGAATGCGAATCTGATGATAACCCATACGAAGGTCAAGCTTGGAGAACACCTTAGCACCTTTGAGTTGCTCAAATAGCTCATTGATGTTAGGAAGTGGGTACTTGTTCTTGATAGTCTTTTTGTTCAATGGACGGTAATCGACGCAAAGTCGGTCCGTGCCATCCTTCTTCTTGACAAAAAGAACACCACAACCCCAAGGAGAAGAACTTGGTCTGATCAGACCCAGACGTTCTTGTTTATCGAGTTGAATCTTCAATTCCTTGAGCTCATCTGGTCCAAGCTTGTAAGGACGCTTGCAAACGGGTTCCGTGCCAGGCTCAAGCTCAATAACGAATTCAACTGGCCGACGGGGAGGCATACCCGAAAGCTCTTCTGGAAAAACATCTTGGTACTCACAAACGACTGGAATCTGAGAGATAGCCTCCATTTCACCCATCTCATTGAGAGAAAACAACCGAATGGTATCATCACGAGAAGCATAGATGATCACATCGTTAGAAGTGTGAGTCAATTTGATTTCCCTGGCAGCACACTCAAGCTGAGCCTTGTGCTTAGAAAGCCAGTCCATCCCGAGAATGAGATCAATATCAGAATCACCAAGCACCATTGGAGAAGACAGAAATTTGTAATCACCCATCTTGATGGAAACATTGGGAACGCACATGGTAGAACTCAAACGTTTTGCCGGGGAAACAACTTGCAGAGCTTTAGGTAAGACCTCTGTGTCAAAACTGTGCTCCGATGCAAAAGGATATGACATGAAAGAATGCGATGCCCCAGTATCAAATAAGACTTTGGCAGGAATATCATTAACAGGAAGATTACCCATGATCACTTCAGAAGACTCCTCTGCTTGAGCTGCATTCAACATGTTCACCTTGGCGTGCTTAGGATTATGCTTGACCACTGCATTGCTGGAAGATTTCACAGGAGGAGGAGGCGGAAGGCGCCTCTGGTTGAAGCACTTGTCCGCATAGTGACCCTTTTGCTGACATTTCCTGCAAGTCACCTCTGAGAGCGGACGATGATAAGGAGCACTTGGCCTTGGAGCTTGATTCTGAGACTTGTTCTGATAGACAGGGTTGGGTGGGTGGGAAGATCCACGACCACTTGAGTTCTTCTGTTGATAAGGCTGACGGAACGGAGGAGGAGGAGGCAACCAGAACTTCTGTTGCTTAGCTGCCACAAGTGAAGAAGAAGAAGACTGAACTGCGTCTCTGACTCTCTTCTTAGATGCCTCACACTTGAGCTGAGCAGCTTCTTGTTTCAGTGCCATGTTGTAGAATTCATCATACTTTAATGGCTCGAAAAGCACGAGAGCAAGTTGCAGATCTTCTCTGAGACCACGCCTGAACTGGTAGATCATACTCTTCTCATCAGGAATGTCTTGCCTTGCAAAACGAGAGAGTTTCTGAAACTGAGTGTTGTATTGGTAGACAGACATGGTGCCTTGCTTGAGATTGCGGAATTCCTCACGCTTAAGCTCAACAACACTTTCTGGAATGTGGTGCGCTTTGAAGTCACGGCAGAAATCATCCCAAGTGATCACACGACCTCCTCTGGAATCTTTGTATTGCTGGAACCACTCAGCAGCTTGATCTTTGAGTTGAAAAGAGGCAAACTTGACAAAGTCCTCAGGTCTGACATTGCTACACTCGAAATGCTTGCTGATGTCCACGAGCCAATCATCAGCGTCTGTGGCCTCGACACAGTAGCTGAAGGTCTTTGGCTGATTAGCAAGGAACTGGTTCAGTGAAGCGAAATGCGGCTGATTGTTGCCTTGGCCTTGATTCTCTTGATTAGCTTGCCCTTGGTTGCGATCTTGCAAGAGCTGAATCAGAATCTGAGCATTGGCATTTGTGGCAGTCATCAAGGCTTGCCAAGCTTCCGGAGGCGGAGGTGGTGGCGGAGGGTTAGCCTGATTCCCGTCATTGCGTTCCGGATTCTGACGCGTTGGTGGAGCCATCCTGAAGAGGGTGACATTCATTAGCATCTTGACAGAGATATATTGAAGTTGAATCAAAGGAACGAAATTGCAACATATAGTCTTCACAATTAACATTCGAACGAGAATGAACGAATGAATTCCAATGTAAATCATCACACTTCCAAAGCTGGGAAGCCACTTAGAACATGGTAAGGAATAAATCAACAAGGTACGGAAATGAACAAATACTTGGTAAGGATTACCCAATCACAAACCAAATATCTGCGGAAGAAATACTAAAGCTACAAGAATTCCCACTTATAAACTCCCGAAACTTTCTGGTTATGCAATCAGGTGTTGGGGATACAGGGGAAGCATAATATCTCACCCAAACTAGCAAATCCTACAACCAGCTGTATCCATCCTTCAAAACATAACCAAGAAACCTTCTGAAATCGTCTACCTCAACCTTCGAAAACACATCCGTTATACAAGTCATGGCAATACCCCTGCACTCGCCACAGTACTGGGCTATCAGGGTTATCTCACCAACAACTGTACAAAAGAGATTTTCGATGTCGGTCGTACTAAACTCAGGTATTCCAAAACCGCAACGGTAAGATTTATGACGACAACACCTCGGAGCTCAACTCCCCGGGACACTGCCACAACCCCTAAATGTCAGGAGGCAACCAAGACAATGTTGTCATCATAAAACCATCGGAACGATTGTAATATACCCGCGTGATCCTAAAATTTTTTTTTGTGAAATTTGAGAAGAGAAGAGTCAAAACTCTACGTCAGGGTGCCTTACCAGAAGGTCGAAGGGACTGGGGAGTAAAAAGAATTCCTAAACTCTCCGATATATAATTCCTAAATGACTCAAAACATTTTTCTAGACACAACTCGGCCACTAAAGACGATCAAACAGTGGGGGCTCCTAAGGTCGGGGAAAGGCTCTGATACCAACTTGTAACGCCCTCGATGCGGCTATATCTCCCACGTGTCTCTGAAATCAGCAACATCAAGACACCTAGTTTGCATGCTTGTGCTAGTCACCACATAGACCATAAAAATACATGGCAAAATCCTCTGGATAGGTAACATGGCATATTACAAAACTCATGTAGGACTCAACTTCATAGGAGGTACACATCAATCATGGCAAAAATGACAAAAGTGCATGTTCAGATAAGATCCAGCAACTAACATCAACTAGTCCTCTTCTAACAGCATTTCGGGCATCAAGATGACCTCAAATGACAAATATGCAATGGAACAAAATGATGTACTCTTCGAGGCGAACAATCCGACATATTATACGCGCGAAACGGAGCTACGGACGCAAAGTTACGGCACGTAGAACATGACAAGATAATTAGGGTTTCGGGATAAAAGTCAACCGAGGCTTTGATCCAGATCTGGATCTGGCGCGGATGACGAGGCGGGGCCGAGCCGGTGCGGCGGGGAGGGCACGCCGGGGCGGAGGAGAAGACCGGAGGGGCGCGGGGGCGCGCGGGGCGGCTCCGGAGGAGGCGGGGCGCCGGCGCGCGCGGGCTCCGGCGAGCGGCGCGGCCGCGGGGCGCGCGCGGCGCGGGAACCGGCGCGGCGGCGGGCGGCTGGCCGGCGACGGGCTCGGGCGGCGGAGGAGAAGGCCCGGGCGGCGGGGTTGCCGGGCGGAGGCGGCGCACGGCGCGGGAGGCGGGCGACGGAGGAGCGGGCCGGGAGGAGGCGGCTACCGCGCGGCGGCGGCGGATCACGGGCCCGCGCGGGCCTGCCTCGGGCCCCGCGGGCCGCGGCGGCAGAGGGGAGAGAGAGGCGGGGGCCGGCGGTGACGTGGCGTGGAGGGACTGATGGGCACGGATTTCGAGGCGAAGTTAGGGTTAGGGTGATTTCTCTCTCAGATTTGGACGGGGGAGGCATTTTTATAGATAGGAGGAGCTAGGAGGCTCCAAACGGAGTGTGGTTTTCGCCCACGCGATCGTGATCGAACGGCGGAGGACATGAGAGTGACTTAGATGGGTTATTGGGCTGTTTTGAAGGGGTGTTGGGCTGCAACACACACGAGGCCTTCACGGTTACCCGGTTAACCGTTGGAGTACCAAACGAACTCCGATTGACCCGAAACTTGACAGGCGGTCTACCGGTGCTATACCGAGGCCACATGTCAAACCTCGGTCCATTCCGAGAATGTTTAATACCCGCTCACGAAGAAATGTAAAAGGGGACGCCGGGAGGCATAGGAGCGTCGGATTGCAAAACGGACAACGGGAAAGATGCTCGGATTTATGAGACGAATGCGTATGCGAATGCGATGCACATGATGACATGATATGAAATGCATGACATGACCAAAATGCAAAACGGAGAGAACCCAACCACGGAAAGAATATCATAACACATAGCCGGAAATGGCAAGAGTTGGATTACAAATATGGCAAGTTACATCTGGGGCGTTACAGCAGCTTGTTTCTTACGAGCGGGGAAATATTTAGCAGAGAAGTAATAAATCATATCCTGGGGACTACGCACACAACCAGGATCAAGAGAATTAAACCATGTTTTAGCATCACCCTTTAATGAGAACGGAAATAATTGAAGGATATAGTAGTGACGAGTTTTCTCATCATTAGTAAATAGGGTGGCTATATCATTTAATTTAGTAAGATGTGTCACAACAGTTTCAGATTCATAGCCATAAAAAGGATCAGATTTAACCAAAGTAATTATCTCAGGATCAACAGAGAAATCATAATCCTTATCAGAAACAGATAGGTGAAGTAGCAAAAGTAGGGTCATATTTCATTCTAGCATTCAAAGATTTTTCTTTCAGGTTAGCTAATAATTTATTAAGATCATATCTATCATTGCAAGCAAGAAAGTCCCTAGTAGTTTCCTCATCCATAACATAACCCTCAGGCACAACAGGCAATTCATATCTAGGGGGAGAATCTTCATCATCACTTCAATCAATATTATCAGTTTCAATAATTTCATTCTCTCTAGCCCTAGCAAGTTGTTCGTCAAGAAATTCACCTAGTGGCACAGTAGTATCAAGCATAGAAGTAGTTTCATCATAAGCATCATGCATAGCAGAAGTGGCATCATCAATAACATGCGACATATCAGAATTAATAACAGAAGCAAGTTTAGGTGTCGCAAGTTTACTCAAAACAGAAGGTGAATCAAGTGCAGAGCTAGATGGCAGTTCCTTACCTCCCCTCGTAGTTGAGGGATAAATCTTGGTTTTCTCGTCTTTCAAGTTCCTCGTAGTGATCAGCAGATATAAATCCCAAGTGACTCAAATAATAGAGCTATGCTCCCCGGCAACGGCGCCAGAAAATAGTCTTGATAACCCACAAGTATAGGGGATCGCAACAGTTTTCGAGGGTAGAGTATTCAACCCAAATTTATTGATTCGACACAAGGGGAGCCAAAGAATATTCTCAAGTATTAGCAGTTGAGTTTTCAATTCAATAACCTAGATAACTTAATATCTGCAGCAAAGTACTTAGTAGCAAAGTAGTATGGAAGTGACGGTAACGATGGCAAAAGTAACAGTAGCAACTTTGTAGTAATTGTAACAGTGGCAACGGAAAAGTAACTAAGCAAAGATCAATATGTGAAAAGCTCGTAGGCATTGGATCAGTGATGGATAATTATGTCGGATGTGATTCCTCATGTAACAGTTATAACATAGGGTGACACAGAACAAGCTCCAGTTCATCAATGTAATGTAGGCATGTATTCCGAATATAGTCATACGTGCTTATGGAAAAGAACTTGCATGACATATTTTGTCCTACCCTCCCGTGGCAGCGGGGTCCTATTGGAAACTAAGGGATATTAAGGCCTCCTTTTAATAGAGTACCGGACCAAAGCATTAGCACTTAGTGAATACATGAACTCCTCAAACTACGGTCATCATCGGGAGTGGTCCCGATTATTGTCACTTCGGGGTTACCGAATCATAACACATAGTAGGTGGCTATTGACTTGCAAGATAGGATCAACAACTCACATATATTCATGAAAACATAATAGGTTCAGATCTAAAATCATGGCACTCGGGCCCTAGTGACAAGCATTAAGCATAGCAAAGTCATAGCAACATCAATCTCAGAACATAATGGATACTAGGGATCAAACCCTAACAAAACTAACTCGATTACATGATAAATCTCATCCAACCCATCACTGTCCAGCAAGCCTACGATGGAATTACTCATGCACGGCGGTGAGCATCATGAAATTGATGATGGAGGATGGTTGATGATGACGACGACGGCGGATTCCCCTCTCCGTAGCCCCGAAAGGACTCCAGATCAGCCCTCCCGGGAGAGATTAGAGCTTGGCGGCGGCCCAAACGTGAATATATAGAGTTGGAGTTGAGGTCGGTGGAGCCTTAGGGGGCCCACGAGACAGGGGGCACGCCCAGGGGGGCAGGCGCTCCCCATTCTCGTGGACAGGGTGTGGGCCCCCTGGTCTTGATTCTTTCGCCTATATTTTTTATTTAATCCAAAAATATTCTCTGTGAAGTTTCAGGTCATTCCGAGAACTTTTATTTCTGCACAAAAATAACACCATGGCAATTCTGCTGAAAACAGCGTCAGTCCGGGTTAGTTCCATTCAAATCATACAAGTTAGAGTCCAAAACAAGGGCAAAAGTCTTTGGAAAAGTAGACACGATGGAGACGTATCAAGGGACAGGTCTCCAGACGAACTTAAACGTTTGAAGAATTTGCTGGAGACCTGAATATGCTTGAAAGGACGCAAGCTAATCATGAAGAAATGAATTTTCATTTCTCACGCCCTCATTCTGTTTTATCTGTTCCATTGCTTGATGAATTTGATATCATATTCTTTATTGATGAAGTATATGAGCTCGTAAGCTGCACTAATTCATCTGCAGGACGATCAACCCAAAGCCACAGAGTGGGTCCTCGATAGTGGATGTACAAATCACATGACTAGTGACAAGAATCTATTGGTGGACGCTCCCTTATCTCCATCGCATCTGAAGCATATCATCTTCGCTGACAAAGGCAAAAGTCAGGTATTGGGTCTAGGTAAGGTTGCGATCTCAAAGGATCGACACATGGATAAAGTCATGCTTGTCGAGTCCTTAGGATTCAACCTCATGTCTGTCGGCGTTCTGGGAACGGGGGTCCCCAGACTTGCCTGCCTGCGGCCCACGATGTGGCTAGGCCAGCAGGCCGTACGGCCCATCTTCATCAAGAAGACATCCAAGACCCTCGCGAGGGGCCAAGCCTCGTGAGGTGGACGACGCAAGACCTCCTCAGAAGTGGCCTAGTCAGGAAGGCTCGCGAGGAGTGGAGATATCAAGGCGGGGCAAACCTCACGAGGCTCTCATGACGTGAGCCATGACGATCGGCACCAGGCGGGCGCCAGGCATTCGCCAGCGCGCGCAGCGTCCTTGTTTCCTGTTTGGTGCTAAGGAAGCAGGCGCAGGCGAGGAGTACCGAGGCATCAGGCAAAATTTGCCATATCGGTGCAACGAGACCAAGACCAGAAGGACGGCAAGACGGAGGTCATCGTGGAGCCCAAGACGGCGTCACCACCACAGCCTTTTGCAGGCGAAGACCACTTTTGTCAGGATAGCTTGTACTAGTTATCCCCCTTCAAATTTCCCCGCCGTTGTTGGCTCCCTTCCCGCTCAATACTTGGGGAGAGGACCAGGGCCTATATAAGTAGAGCTAGCCACCAAAGTAGAGGGGATCGAGCAATTCATCCAGCTCTCACCCGCTAAGTCCACCAAGCGCAAGAACACCTCAACCTCAGGAGGCTGTTCTTCCCCTTGTACTGTTCTTCATCAACCCAAGAGGCAATCCACCACCACCACACTGGAGTAGGGTATTACACCACAACCGTGGCCCGAACCAGTATAAATCTCGTGTCTTTCTGTGTTGTGAGTTCGTTGAGTTCGTCTGCGAGATCTTAGCGAGCTAGGGCGTAGATCGGTAGGAGGGGAAGACTTCGCGCGCACCCCAGTGTTCGAACCTTAAGGGTTTGCAGGAACCCCACATCCGACATTTGGCACACCAGGTAGGGGTGCACTGGAGCTTCTTCTCCGCTAATCGACTTGCCCACGCTCCATGGTCAAGATGTCCGGCGACCCAAGAGCTGACTCTGACCGCTGGGCAGCCTAGCCGGTCCGAGCAACGATGCCCGCTCAAGAAGATCTAGACCCCGCGCTCCAGGCGGCACGTGCGTCGTCCAACACTGCGGGGCGCGGCGGCGCAGCCAGGCGTCGTCCACCCCCACTCCACGACAGGTACGAGCCGCTGCAAGGGCAGCAAGCCACGCCGCGGCGATGGCGCCGCACTCGCGGCGAGAGCAGGAGAACATGCGGGCAGCACTCACCGTGGAAAGGGAGCCGCTGCGGTGCCGGCCGATGGAGAGCGGCCGGGACGCGCTGCTGGAACGCGTTGCTGAGCTGCTGGACGCTGCGGCCTCGAGAGTGCCACCTTTCTGCTATCGACTCCCTTCTCAGGACGTTACGGGGACTCATGGCGGGCCTCGCTGCACCCATGCGCCGACGGGCGCGCATGGGGGCTTCATCAACACTTGCGCGGCCGGCGGCGCCGGAGGCCCTGCCGCCCCCACACCGCCTGCAGCAAGCACGGGCACAAGCGTCGCCCCCCATGGTCCCGGCGAGATGCCACGCTACTATCCTCAGGACGCCTCGCTGGGCCGGGCAACATGGAGTGTGGGGCACTACGGCGAGGTGTTCGGGGTAACAGCCCCGGAAGCCTACGTGCCCCACATGACGGACCAGGAGTACACACCGGAGGACGACCCCGGCTCGTTCGTTGGAGAAGATTGGGAAGAAGGGACGCTAGGAGTCAAAGCCTTCCAGGAGCCGCCGGGGAACCACCACGACTGCGTGTGCAACGACCACTACAGGGTACCCCTAATCCCTCAGGAGCAAGCTTACGCTAACCATGAGTCGCGGGAGGAATAGATCACCACAGCAGCCGGCGGACCCAGCTCGGCGGCCTCCCTGCCCGCAGGGGGATTGTGTTGGGGGCTGCAGGAGAGGGGTCGGGAGCCAGGCCCCTCCCCACAGCGCGTGAAGCCAAGGGACACCTGGAGGTAGGCCCTCTGCCGGGGACGCTTCGATGACCCTTCCTCCAGCAGAGGACCTGTGGTCGCCGAGGGCACCGCTGGCGTCCCCTTTCCCTCTTTTGTGTCGTCCTGGTAACCGGTCGGCTCAAAGGAGGTCAAGGGTGGCGCAAGGAGGGGCCCTCATCTGGCGATATGAAGCAAGGCCGGTACCTGTGAAGAAGGCCCAGTGCCTGTGAAGCTCGCCACCCGTGACACTCTCACGTAATAATGAGTTGGGGATGTACACGCCCCGGAGTCTCATGAGCGCCGGCCTCAGGCCCTGGGGCTCCCTCCCACGCCTAGTGGCAGCACTTAGCTCCACGCTGGTGAGAAGACTTGAAGACCGGAAGACTAGACTAGGTGCCGGACGCGGCCTTTTGCTTTGGATCTCTCTTTCTGTAGCTTTGCTTTCTGGATCTGGATTTAAGCTGAAGCCGAATTTTTATCGATGCGCGCGGGGGGTGCCTTTTCTCGTTCGAGCAATTTCTTGCCTTCTGAATCTCGTTTTGTCTGGGACTCATATCCATCGCCTTCCCCTCACGAGCTCCTCGCGAGCTAGATTGCACGAAGCGCACGCTCGCCAAGCGCGCCAGCGCTGCGGCTGGTGCTCACCTCTTGCGAGGCCCCTTCAGACGGGGCGATAAGCTCCGCAGAATTCTCAAAAACTCGTCGCTTCGCGACCCAACTCGAAGCTGGCGCTGACTAAGGTAAACCACGATGGAAAACTCGCCCCCGGATTCACGAGTTCACGAGGACACATACTCACATCGCATGGGAAAGTAAAAACTGCAATTTGCTTACATGAGGGGCTCCCCCTCTCAAAATTCTCTTACAAGTTTTCCAAGGGCCACGCCCGAGTTTTATGTACATGGTGAAACGACAGGAGAACATGGGGTCAGCCAGAAATGTCACTCGCTACATCACCCTCGGACGCATCACTCGCGTCGTCATCATCTTCGTCGGCATCATCGCCGCCGTTGGCAACGCCCCCATCACCATCATCGACCATGTCGCCTTCATCTCCGACAACCATCAGCGCGTCGTCCTCCGAAGTGAAGGCCCTGACCAACGCATCCACATTGTCTTCAACCCAACGCATCAGGTCGCCCCGGACGGTCGTGGGTATGGGGGTGATGGCGGCGTCGAAATCAAAGTCGGGGTTGGCATTCAGAAGGTGGCTGAAGACACGGGAGAAAGCGCGCTCAAGCAGGCCACGACCCCTTTCCTCCACAAGCTGGCGAGCTCTGTCAGATCGGGCCTCCAGGCGCAGCACCACCTCGGTGAAGAAGGTCAGGTGGCTAGCATAGTCGTTCGAGTGAGGGGCCAGTGCATCCTCGTCGCAAATATGGCCCAGGGCGGTATTGGCCCTATTCCGGAGATCCTGAAGCATGGGGGCTTGCTCGTGCTCCAGCGTTCGTCGTTGGAGCACTTCCTCCCTGTTTTGCCGCGCGACGGCCTCAGCGTCATCAACCCGCCTCCAAAGAGAAAGCAGCTCGGCGCGGGCGGAGGCCAAGTCCGCCTGCGTCGTAACCAGGGCGGCGGTCCTGGCATCCGCACGCCTCTCGGCCTCATCCAACCTGGGCCTGAGGGCAGCGGCCCTGCCCGCATCCTCCGCACCCGCGAGCTTCAGCTTCAAGTCATACCTACCTTCCAGGTCCGCACGAACCTCGGCCACCCGTCGATCGACCTCCTCCTCGACTCTGGCCTCGCGAGCCCCAACGGCATCTTCTGCTTGAGCAACTTGACGCTCCCTCATCTCCAGTTGCTCGAGCTCGAGGCTGCGCTCCACGGCTTCCAGGGCCAGCGCCTCCTCGCGTTTCCGGACCTCCTCTTCCTCCGCGGGCGTCCCCCTCAGCGATGCAAGAGTGGCCCTGCGCGCCTCCACCTACTGCTCAAGGGACGCGCTCCAGGCCTGGAGCTCCCACGCGCGCTTCTCCGCAGCCTCACGATGGCGGTCAGCCTCGTGAGCCTCTTACAAGGCTCGCGAGCGGGCTTCACGGGAAACCTTGAGAGACGCCTCGGCCTTCGCATTCTCAAGGTCACGCTGATAGCGACCAAGGTTGATGGCCACCCTCAGCTTGCGCCACTCCTCCACCAACCGAAGACCTTCAGCCTCAAGGCGTGAGTCGACACCCGCGAGCTCTTCACCAAGTCGACTCATCGCGCCCATCGCCTCCTGGAAGAGCTCGTGACGAACTATGCTCCGCCCGCGCTTGAGTTTGAACGCTCGGCCCACCTCGTCCTCCACCTCGGGGGCTGCGGGCGGGGCGCCAAGCGGTGCACCACCTCCCGGCAGGGGGCTGGGGCTGGCACCGCACCTGATGTCAGCCAATCCTCGCGAGGAGCCCGAGCCAATCTGGGCTCGCTGCTTGAAGAGGAGCCGAAGATCGAAGCCAACCAGCTACTGTCCATGAGCAAAGGAGGAGTCTTGGGCACGCCCGCCAAGTTCCACGCCAGACTGTGGGGGAGGGGTGACCAAGCCGCGGGTTCAGCGCACCACGAAGGCAGAAACGCTCCCTCAACCGACCCTGCTCCAGGAGTGGCAGGCGGACCAGGAACGCTCAAGGCCGATGGGGGAGTTGAGGAAGGAGGAGGCCACTTCTCAGAAGACGCAACAGCTTCAACGGAAGGAGCCCTGAAGGACTGACATCAGGATAAGAAGACTACACGCAAGAAGCCATGACAATAAGATACTTACGCGTCAATGGTGATGTACTTTAGTCGCTTCAACGGCCCGAAGATATTGCTGCCGCTAGGGAATCTTTTCCTCTTACAGAGCTCCTCGAAGTCGACGCAAAGACGACCAAAGCGCTGGACGTGACGGCTGGTGCGCGGCGGGGCCGAAGAAGAGCTTGGAAGGATGGCTTCAGGGGTGCCCGGTTGCGGCGAATAGTCGGGCACCGTCTCACCACAACCTCCCGAGGCTCCTGGAGCCTTGGCCTCGGGAGCCGCATGCCGCGTCTCCTAAGTGACTGACGCCTCAGGAGGGGTTTCGCAGGCCCCCGAGGTCGACGCCCCAGGATCACCACTCGGCATGTGCTCCTCAGCACTCGAGCCACCGGGCCCCGTCGGAGCTCGCCCTCCCGCACCTTCACCTGGGGCGAGCTCGACACTAGCAGCAAAGAAGGGAACCACAATGGCGGGGTTCTTGCGGGACCCCACCAGGCCAATTGGGCGTAGCCCCCACTCACCAAAGGAAGGCATGCTCGCGGCAAATGTGGCTTTGTTCTCTCAGCGGTACAACAGGCAGCTATTCCTGGGCATCTCGTCCAGCAGAGGGACACCCAATAGGACCATGAGCACCGTTTGCCGCGTCGCAAGAGGAAGCCCCTTCTCCTGAAACCTCATATGGTCCTGGCTACTGAGCAAGTCCCACATCAGGCGAGAGTGGCGCTGAAGTGGAGCGACTCGACGCTTGATGAACTCCTTCACCACCATGGGCGCAGTCACGCCACGGTCCTTCAACCACCTCAGCCTGGCCCAGACGGGGGCAAGGCGGGGGCTCGTGAGCTTCTGATGGCCCCGGCCGGAGTTTGGAACAGCAGGCCCCGCCGGAACTTGGAGCAGAGGGCTGAGCACGCCGGTGTCAACAAACACCCATCGTATACGGAACTCGCTCGTGGATGAAGGAAGCTCGAAGTCAATCCCCGCGCCCGCTGTCGCAGCCACGGCTTGGAAGCCCACGCACCCTGAGCTCTGTCGGGGACTGGTCAGATGCAATGAGAAGAAATGGCGGAGGAGGGCCACGGAAGGAGCGACGCCCACCATGGCCTCACACAAGAAGGCGAAGACGGCAAGAAGGGTCACAGATTGAGGGTTGAGATGAAGCATGTGGATCTGATAATGCTAGAGCACCGCGTTGAAGAAGGTGGAGAAGGGAGGAATCAGGCCAGCCCAGAGGGCATCTATGAAGATCGGGACCTCAGTGGCTGCCCTAGCCATGCGAGTGCGAGACACGGGCCAAGCCACCGTCTCTCCCCACTCGTGGAAACTGGAGGCAAGCATGGGGCGCACCTTGTCCATAGCCTCGTCGTTGAGCACCCAAGGCCGGCCGAGCGCCGGCTCAAAGGACGGAGGCGCAGTTGGCAAAGACAGAGGTTTCTTCCACTTTTCAGCCTGTTTCGGCGCCATGGCGATGAAGCAGGCGGAGCGCAAGTCAGATTGGAAGGGCAAAGCAGGGCCTCGAGGAAGCAGGGAGATTGGAAGAGCCATGCGTGAGCGAAGGAAGAATAACTGTGTGAGACGTGGGGGCCGCATAGCCAGGCGGATTCAAGGGCAGCGTGGGGAAGTGGAGACGCCCACGTCCAATCAACCGCCACGTGTCAACCGAGGTCGCAGATTTTTGGGGCCCGCGGCGCTCCGTACTTGACTGTTGGCTACGCCGTGAAGCCAAGCTCGAGCGCACCTTGGGCCCGGGGGCCACTGTCGGCGTTCTGGGAACGGGGGTCCCCTGACTTGCCTGCCTGCGGCCCATGGCGTGGCTAGGCCAGCAGGCCGTACGACCCATCTTCATCAATAAGACATCCAAGACCCTCGCGAGGGGCCAAGCCTTGCGAGGCGGACGACGCAAGACCTCCTCAGAAGTGGCCTAGTCAGGCAGGCTCACAAGGAGCGGAGATATCAAGGCGGGGCAAACCTCACAAGGCTCTCGTGACGTGAGCCATGAAGATCGGCACCAAGCGGGCGCCAACGCGTGCAGCGTCCTTTTTTCCTCTTTGGTGCTAAGGAAGCAGGCGCAGGCGAGGAGTACCGAGGCATCAGGCAAAGGTTGCCATATCGGTGCAATGAGACCAAGACCAGAAGGACAGCAAGACAGAGGTCATCGTGGATCCCAAGACGGCGTCACCACTAGGGCCTTTTGCAGGCGAAGACCACTTTTGTCAGGATAGCTTGTACTAGCTGCCCCCTTCAAATTTTCCCGCCGTTGTTGGCTCCCTTCCCGCTCAATATTTGGGGAGAGGACCAGGGCCTATATAAGTAGAGCTAGCCACCACAGTAGAGGGGATCGAGCAATTCATCCAGCTCTCACCCGCTAAGTCCAAGCACAAGAACACCTCAACCTCAGGAGGCTGTTCTTCCCCTTGTACTGTTCTTCATAAGCCCAAGAGGCAATCCACCACCACCACACTGGAGTAGGGTATTACACCACAACGGTGGCCTGAACCAGTATAAATCTCGTGTCTTTCTGTGTTGTGAGCTCGTCGAGTTCGTCCGCGAGATCTTAGTGAGCTAGGGCGTAGATCGGTAGGAGGGAAAAACTTCGCGTGCACCCCAGTGTTCGAACCTTAAGGGTTTGCCGGAACCCCACATCCGACAATGTCAGTCTCAGTGCTTTGTGATCTTGATATGGTTGTTATCTTTGGCAAGTATCGTTGTGTTGTGATCATGGAAGCTGACCATTCCAAAGTTTTCGAAGGCTTTAGGAGAGGAGTTCTGTATATTGTTGATTTCTCTACAGGACCACAACCAGCTATATGTCTACTTGCAAAAGCTTCAGAAGGCTGGCTATGGCATCGACGACTAGGTCATGCTGGCATGAGGAACTTGCACACGCTCATGAAAAAGAAGCATGTCGTTGGCATTGAGAATGTCAAATTCCTCAAGGATCACTTGTGCGGAGCCTGTGAAGCTGGAAAGATGACCAAGGCCAAGCATCCCGCGAAGACTACATGACTACCACTCCACCATTTGAATTGCTTCAGATAAATCTATTTGGTCCTAACCATTATTCTGCATTCACTAATGAAGCATCTCTATATGGCATTGTTATTGTTGATGATTACTCTCGTCACACAAGGGTGCATATTGTCACTTACAAACGTGAAGTGCAGGAAGTCTTCAAACGATTTTCCTCGAGGGCTGCAACCAACTTTGGTGTGAAGATAAAGCACATCAGAAGTGACAATGGAACTGAGTTCAAGAATACTGGTCTTGATGACTATCTTGATGAACTTGGTATTACTCATGAGTTATCTTCTCCATATACTCCTCAGCAGAATGGCGTCATGGAGCGCAAGAACAGGACTCTTGTTGAGATGGCTCGCACTATGCTTGATGAATACAAGACGCCTCATCATTTCTGGATTGAGGCAATTGATACTGCATGCCACATCATCAACAGGGTATATCTTCACAAATTCTTCAAGAATACTGCATATGAACTCCTCACCGATAAGAAACCCAATGTGAGTTATTTCAAAGTCTTCTGTGCTAAATGTTGGATTAGAGATCCTCATCACAATTCTAAATTTGCATCGAAAGCACATGAAGGTTTTATGCTTGGTTATGGAAAGGACTCGCACACCTACAGAGTCTTCAACAACGTCCACCACAAAGTTGTTGAAACTGTAGATGTGCGGTTCGATGAAACTAATGGCTCGCAAAGAGAGAACCTACCTCATGTGCTAGATGAAAAATCACCTGAGCAAACCATAAAGTTCAAAGCTACTGAGGATGTCATTCCAACCGAAGAATCTGCTGAAGAAGTCATTCCAGAACGTGAAGAACATCATGCTGATGCACCTGAGGAAAATGGTGCTGAAGAAAATGCTGGCCCAATTCCTTGACGACAACACGCTCATCCTCACGTTGCAAATGAAGTGCAGATTGAGAAAATCATCAGCAACATCAACACACTATGTCCTCTCACACGCTCAAAAGCTTCACTTTTGTCTAACTTTTGTGGGCCCTTTGCTTTTGTGTCTATCATAGAGCCCACTAAGGTAGATGAAGCATTTCTGGAGCCTAAATGGATTCAAGCTGTGCAAGAGGAATTAGATCAATTCGAGCTCAACAACGTCTGGGAACTGGTCAAACGTCCAGATCCTCGCAAGCACAATATCATTGGCACAAAGTGGATCTACCGCAACAAGCAAGATGAAAATGGCCTTGTGTTGCGGAATAAGGCACGGCTTGTAGCTCAAGGCTACACACAGGTTGAAGGAATTGATTTCGATGAAACTTTTGCACCTGTTGCTAGACTTGAGGCTATTCGCATATTACTTGCTTATGCTAACCATCATAGTATCATCTTATATCAAATGGCTGTGAAAAGTGCATTCCTCAATGGTAAGCTTGAGGAAGAAGTATATGTTGCTCAACCTCCAGGTTTTGAAGATCAAAAGCATCCCGACAAAGTCTTCAGACTCAATAAGGCTCTCTATAGCCTCAAGCAGGCCCCTCGGACATGGTATGATACCTTGAAGGAATTCCTCGTGAAGAAAGGCTTCAAACCCGGTTCACTTGACCCAACTCTTTTCACCAAAACCTATGATGATGAATTATTCGTGTGCCAATTATATGTTGATGATATTATCTTTGGCTGTACTGACCAACATTATAGTGATGAATTTGCCTATATGATGAGTGAAGAATATCAAATGTCTATGATGGGAGAATTGAAATTCTTCTTAGGTCTTCAAATTCGTCAACAGCGCAATGCCATCTTCATATCTCAGGAGAAATACCTCAAGGGTATATTGAGGAAATTCAGCATGCAAGATTGCAAAGGCGCCAAAATCCCTATGCCCACAAATGGCCATCTATGCACTGTGAAAATGGTATTGACTTCGATCAAAAGGTATACCGCTCCATGATTGGTTCTTTATTGTATTTATGTGCATCTAGGCCAGATATTATGCTTAGTGTTTGCATGTGTGCCCAATTTGAAGCTACACCGAAGGAATCACACCATAAGGCTGTGAAGCATATTCTTTGACATCTAGTTCACACACCAACACTTGGATTATGGTATCCCAAGGGCTCGGCTTTTGATCTCATTGGATATTCAGACTCCGACTATGCTGATGATCGTGTGGACCGCAATCAACATCAGGCACATGCCATTTCCTCGGACGATCCTTGGTCTGTTGGTCCTCGAAGAAACAGAACTGCGTATCATTGTCTACTACTGAAGATGAGTACATTGCTGCTGGTTCTTGCTGTGCTCAATTGCTATGGATGAAGCAAACCCTCAAGGACTACGACGTCAACATGAAGAATGTGCCTCTCTACTGTGACAATGAGAGTGCCATCAAGTTTGCTCATAACCCAGTTCAGCACTCGAAGACAAAGCACATTCAGATTCGTCATCATTTTCTTCGTGATCATGTGTTGAAGGGCGACATCTCTATTGAGCATGTGAAAACTGAAGAACAGCTAGCCGATATCTTCATAAAGCCCTTGGATGAGAAGAGATTTAGCAAGTTGCGGTGTGAGCTAAATATTCTAGAATCTTCGAATGTCCTTTGAAAAGGACACACATCCTAACACTTATGCAAAAATGATGACTTAGATGTGCGACACGCAAATAAACGTTTATCTTCAATCAATGAAGACTAACACTCTAAATGTGAAGAAATTAACGAAGAATTTGATTCTCAGAGCCCTACGACAATTGTAGCGGTGCCTGAAATCATCATTCTTATACAATGGGTCACGCCGCCAACAAAAGTTGAAAATCTTCAATTTGAGTTTTTCTTCATTTTTGAAATTCCTCAATTGTTCAATTTCTTCAACTTTTAGATGTCTTCACTCTTTCCGTTGTTGTTCTTCATATATATATATATATATATATATATATATATATATATATATATATATATATATATATATATATATATGTGTGTGTGTGTGTGTGTGTGTGTGTGTGTGTGTGTGTGTGTGTGTGTGTGTGTGTGTGTGTGTGTGTGTGTGTGTGTGTGTGTGTGTGTGTGAGTTTATGTCCTCTAGAGCATTCACTTATTGCTATTTCTTCAAGTTGTTTTTTCTGCTAAGTGAATGTGATCGGACCCTTGCCCCTCTATGATAACTCAACCTAGTCTGTTCACAAATTCTTCATATGCGTTCTATTTGAAACTCGTTCAAAATCTTCACTGTGTCCTTGTCAGCTGAAGAATTTGCGAACAAAACTTTAATATTATCTTATCTGAATTTTCGGCTTTTGCCGCTCAAACCGTTACACATTCCATGATGAATTTTTCAATTCACCCACAATCTCGCACGATCGCCACCTCTCAATACGTGGATGACACATGTCGCACGAATGAGAAGGGTCAGGGGCACGCTCGTCCATTTTCCTCGGACGAGCGGGTTTTCACCTCGGCTACAAATACCCCTCCCCTCCTCACTTCGTTTTTACTCCGCTCGACCTCACACCCTCGCTCGAGCTCTCAAAACCTAGTGTCGCCGCTACTTCCATCGTCGCCGGTGAGGAAGAGCTTCGCTGCCTCAACCTCGTCACCGTCGTACTCGCGCCGGCCTTCACTCCGCCGCCGCCTGCTACCTCTTCAGCACTGCGTTGGTTTTCCCTTGAAGAGGAAAGGGTGATGCAGCAAAGTAGCATAAGTATTTCCCTCAGTTCTTGAGAACCAAGGTATCAATCCAGTAGGAGGCTACGCGCAAGTCCCTCGCACCTACACAAAACAAATAGATCCTCGCAACCAACGCGATAAGGGGTTGTCGATCCCTACACGGTCACTTACGAGAGTGAGATCTGATAGATATGATAGGATAATATTTTTGGTATTTTTGTGATAAAGATGCAAAGTTAAATAAAAGCAAAGTAAAAAAGCAAAGGAAATAACTAAGTGTTGGAAGATTAATATGATGAAGATAGACCTGGGGGCCATAAGTTTCACTAGTGGCTTCTCTCAAGAGCATAAGTATTTTACGGTGGGTGAACGAATTACTGTTGAGAAATTGACAGAATTGAGCATAGTTATGAGAATATCTAGGTATGATCATGTATATAGGCATCACGTCCAAGACAAGTAGACCGACTCCTGCCTGCATCTACTACTATTACTCCACTCATCGACCGCTATCCAGCATGCATCTAGAGTATTAAGTTCATAAAAACAGAGTAACGCCTTAAGCAAGATGACATGATGTAGAGGGATAAATGCATGCAATATGATAAAAAACCCATCTTGTTATCCTCGATGGATACAATACAATACGTGCCTTGCTGCCCCTACTGTCACTGGGAAAGGACACCGCAAGACTGAACCAAAAGCTAAGCACTTCTCCCATTGCAAGAAAGATCAATCTAGTAGGCCAAACCAAACTGATAATCCGAAGAGACTTGCAAAGATAACCAAGCATACATAAAAGAATTCAGAGAAGATTCAAATATTGTTCATAGATAAACTTGATCATAAACCCACAATTCATCGGTCTCAACAAACACACCGCAAAAAGAAGATTACATCGAATAGATCTCCACGAGAGAGGGGGAGAACATTGTACTGAGATCCAAAAAGAGAGAAGAAGCCATCTAGCTAATAACTATGGACCCGAAGGTCTGAGGTAAACTACTCACACTTTATCGGAGGGGCTATGGTGTTGATGTAGAAGCCCTCCGCGATGGATGCCCCCTCCGGCGGAGCTCCGGAACAGGCCCCAAGATGGGATTTCGTGGGTACAGAAGGTTGCGGCGGTGGAATTAGGTTTTTGGCTCCTGTTCTGATCGTTTGGGGGTACGTAGGTATATATAGGAGGAAGGAGTACATCGGTGGAGCAACAGGGGGCCCACGAGGGTGGAGGGCGTGCCTGGGGGGTAGGCGCGCCCTCCTATCTCGTGTCTTCCTCTTTTGTTTCTTGACATAGGGTCCTAGTCCTCTGGATCATGTTCGCTCCGAAAATCACGTTCCCGGAGGTTTCATTCCGTTTGGACTCCGTTTGATATTCTTTTTCTGGGAAACTCTGAAATAGGCAAAAAACAGCAATTCTGGGCTGGGCCTCCGGTTAATAGGTTAGTCCCAAAAATAATATAAAAGTGAATAATAAAGCCCAATAATGTCCAAAACAGAAGATAATATAGCATGGAGCAATCAAAAATTATAGATACGTTGGAGACGTATCACCGCCGTAGCTATCTTCCTCTGCCAAGATAGGGCGTGGAAGATCTGAACTGACGAACTTCTAAATCTACACTTCACAGTTCGACGTGTTCTTCGTCAAGGGTAATTAAAAGTTACGTTTACTACCCTTGTTGATTATGATGATTTCTACAAAATCTTCAAAAAAATTTATTCTTCAAATCTTCAGACACTAAACACCTCACACAACATCTGTTCTTGATCTGTTTCCCTAAGCAACATTTTTCTTCAAGATTCCTCAATTGTTTGGATTTTCAATCTGTACAACTCTGCAACCTAAGTCGAAGAACGCTTAGTGAAATTCCTCAAGACTCATCTGGTCAAATTCCTCAAACTTGTTATTTTTGCAAAAACTTCTGAGAACGCATATGACCTCCCCAAATTCTTCGCAACTATATTCTGTTCACAGGTACACATGTCTGCTGCTGAATCACTAGGTTCTCATCAACTTAACTCATTTGCAGTGTTCCTCAAAGAAAAAGTTGCACACCTCATCTGAGAACTCTATAGTTGAAAATCCTCAGCTAAATAAAATGGATGATGGCAAGAAACCTCAAAAGGGAGGAAATAAACCTGAAGTCAACACTGCGTTTGAGATCCCTGATGACATCTATGCAGGATACTACACACTCCCTGAGGAAACAACGAATGATCGCAAAGTGCGCATTCAGAAGATTGAGAGGAGATGGGCCAGAGAATGGAGGGATTACAGATATGTAACTTCTAAGTAGATGAAGAAATTTGCTGTACACCCTCCATGCCCAAGACCTCCACTGGCACCTGGCCAAGAAGCTGATCCCTCTAGCATCAGAAGAGGTGAAGAATTTCCAAAGGAGTGGGTTAAGCGTCAAGCCAAGCTGGCCAAAATGGCAAAAGAAGCAGTGAAGAAATTTAATGAAGATTCTGCTACTACCACTGTTGAGGCCTCTGCTAGCAAGCCTAAGAAGGCCATGCCCAAGAAGCCCGCATACAAGCCCAAGGCTTCTGCACCAACGTCCTCACAACCAAGCTCATCTGCAATGCCCTCACGGCCCAGCTCCACAAAGCCCTCACGACAAATTCCTCAAGATGCACCAGCTCCTCCAAAGTCCTCAGCTCCTCCTTCCAAATCCTCCACACCTGTGCATCTCGCCTCGTGCCAAAGGACGACAGGCATCTCTATTGCCTCAGGAGCCTCTGCAAGTTCTTCGGCTCCTCTGCATTCATCAGCTGGCCCCACTCTACTGAAGACTAAGGCCACTGCTGGACGAGGTTCTCGACCAAGTCCTCACAAGAAGCAGGTCGCCTTCCAAGTGCCGTCTGATGAAGATGAAGCTGATGATGAGGAACTCGCCGAAATCATTAGAGATAGACAGCAAAAGGCCGCTAGAGCCAAAGGCACAAATGTACCTCTACTTCTGGATCCAAAGTTGATCCTCCACTTCATTGATCTCTCGCACAAGGACCCCAACACGCCTATGCCCGACTTCAAGCTGACTCCTGGCCAAAGTCACATGCTGACTGCCTTCATAGGCGAAGAAAAATGGAAATTTGAGAAGGCTAGGCAGTTGAAGAAAGCACAGTACAAGAAGGAGCGCTTTTTGAAGAAGAATGTTGTCAAGATGACCACTGATGAACTTGTGGATGTTCAATCTGAGATCAAAAACCTCAGTGATAAATTTGACGCATACCGTGCTGATTGGCTGGGAGCCAAGGTCGGATTTGTGAAGTTAGCTGAAAAATTCACCACCAATGTTGCAGCACCAACGCAACAAGAAATTCCTCAGGCTTAGGCATCTGCTCAGCCTACTGAAGAACATGCCAGCACTGCTGATGAAAATCAGGTTGCTTATGAAACTGAGAGTACCAGGGCTGATGACTGCATTCCAGCCGCTGAAGAAACTGCCAGGGCAACCACTAGTGTTGCGCCTGAAGAACAAGTCAGGCCAGATGAAGCTTCAACCGCTGTGTCTAAAGAAACTGACCATGCCAGGGCAACTGCATCAGTTGTGCCTGAAGAAAATGAATCAATTTCCTCTACTCCTCCTGCACCTACACCAAGTCCAATTCTTCCTTATGCATTAGAAGCTAAGAAGACAGAGGCTGCGGAGCGTGCAGCAGTGAAGAAAAGGAAAGCATCAACTTCATCAGAATCTTCAGCTCCAAAGAAGATGAAGAAATTGACAAGCTCTTTTGAGAATCCTATTGATGTTGTTCGAGTCTCATGCATGCCATCAAAGGAACTCGTTCCTTTTGGTGAAGACTATGAGATCCCAAGCGGATCCGATGAAGATGTTCCTTCTGCTGCTTCTTCAGAGCAGTTGGACGAAGAAATTGAAGTGGATACAATCCCTTCAACCCCAGTTGTCTCATTGCCCGTGCCTCAGTTCACAGCTGAAGAGGCAGGCGTTGAAGAATCAAGTGAAGAAGATGAGGATGTGGACATTGGGAGCACAACACCAGTGATGAATGATGACTTTTGGGAAAGTCAGCACCCCAATTCTCCTTTGTTCACTCCTCTACAACAAATTCCTCAGTCCCCAGTGACGACGACATGTACCTAGGGTAGGTTCATAGGCCTGACCTAGACACCCTCCCCAAGGACATTACCCTAAAGTCAGAAGCATTCAAGGCATAACATCATCCACTCGACCAGAAGCATTCCACTCGGAAGATTCAATGTCGCTCGACCATAGCATTAGTCACTCGACAACCATAAGGTATAAAGCCGCTCTGAATAGCAACGGTCAGGCATTTACTGTGACGCCCCCGATTCAATCGTACACTAATCATGCACGCAAATATGTACGATCAAGATCAGGGACTCACGGGAAGATATCACAACACAACTCTACAAATAAAATAAGTCATACAAGCATCATAATACAAGCCAGGGGCCTCGAGGGCTCGAATACAAGTGTTCGATCATAGACGAGGCAACGGAAGCAACAATATCTGAGTACATACATAAGTTAAACAAGTTGCCATAAGATGGCTAGCACAAATGGGGATACAGATCGAACGAGGCGTAGGCCTCCTGCCTGGGATCATTCTAACTACTCCTGGTCGTCGTCAGCGGGTTGAACGTAGTAGTAGGCACCTCCAGTGTAATAGGAGTCGTCGTCCAAGGTGGCTTCTGGATCCTGGGCTCCATCGTCTGGTCGCAGCAATCTGGTAAAGAAATGGGGAAAAGGGGAAAAAAGGCAACCGTGAGTACTCATCCAAAGTACTCGCAAGCAAGGAGCTACACTACATATGCATGGATATATGTGTAAAGGGCCATATCGGTGGACTGAACTGCAGAAAGCCAGAATAAGAGGGGGATAGCTAATCCTGTCGAAGACTACGCTTCTGGCAGCCTCCGTCTTGCAGCATGAAGAAGAGAGTAGACTGAAGTCCTCCAAGTAGCATCGCATAGCATAATCCTACTCGGCAATCCCCTCCTCGTTGCCCTGTTAGAGAGCGATCACCGGGTTGTATCTGGCACTTGGAAGGGTGTGTTTTGTTAAGTATCCAGTTCTAGTTGTCATAAGGTCAAGGTACAACTCCGGGTCTTCCTTTTACCGAGGGACAAGGCTATTCGAATAGATAAACTTCCCTACAGGGGTACACCACATAACCCAACACGCTTGATCCCATTTGGCTGGACACACTTTTCGGGGTAATGCCCGGCCGCGGAAGATCAACATGTCGCAGCCCCACCTAGGCACAACAGAGAGGTCAGCAAGCCGGTCTAAACCTAAGCGCACAGGGGTCTGGGCCCATCGCCCTTAGCACACCTGCATGTTGCTTACGCGGCCGGAAGCAGACCTGGCCTAGTGGCATTCCGGTCCAATCTGGCACGCGCCGCTCAGTCGCTGACGTCACAAAGTGCATCGACTGATACCACGACGTCGAGTGCCCATAACTGTTCCCGCGTAGTTGGTTAGTGCGTATAGACGAAATGGCCAGACTCAGATCAAATACCTAGATCTCGTTAAGCATGTTAAGTATCCGCGAACGCCGACCAGGGCCAGGCCACCTCTCTCCTAGGTGGTCTCAACCTACCCTTTCGCTCCGCCATAAAGTAACAGTCGGGGACCGTCGGGAACCCAGGCCCACCACTACCTAGGTGGAACCACCTGCCCCTTCAGCCCCCATCTCTGAACAGTATCACAGGTAATGTAATAGTGTAAAGTATATAGTATATTCCCGCGATCACTTCCCGAAGTGATCACGGCCCAGTAGTATAGCATGGCAGACGGACAAGAGTGTAGGGCCACTTATGGAACACTAGCATCCTATACTAAGCAGTAGGATAGCAGGTAAAGCTCACAACAATAGTAGCAAGGACAGGCTATGCAGCAGTATAGGATTAACTGAAAGCAGTAACATGCTACACTACTCTAATGCAAGCAATATAGAGAAGAATAGGTGATATCTGGTGATCAAGGGGGGGGCTTGCCTGGTTGCTCTGGCAAGAGAGAGGGGTCGTCAACTCCGTAGTCGTACTGGGTAGCAGCGGCGTCGGTCTCGGTGTCTAGCGAGAGAAGAGGGGGAAGAAACAATGAATACAATGCAAACAGATGCATAGCGATGCATGACATGACAAGTATCGGTTCTAGGGGTGCCCTAACGCGGTATGAGGTGATACCGGCGAAGGCGGGAAGCATCCGGGAAAGTATCCCCGGGGTTCCGCGTTCTCGGGCAGAGGTACCGGAGGAGGAAAGTTGCGGGTTCGGTATGTTAGGGGTGTGTGGCGGACGAACGGGCTGCGTATCCGGATTCGTCTCGTCGTTCTGAGCAACTTTCATGTACAAAGTTTTTCCATCCGAGTTACGGATTATTTTATATTAATTTTTAAAGTTTTAAAACATTTTCTGAATTGTTTTAATTCGAAATTAAATGTTAAATTGCTACGGGTACACAGAGAGTGTACCCAGCTATTTGTATGAGAGGCTGACAATGGGTCCCAGTTGACTGCTCAGTCAGCAGTTGACTGGTCCCTGTTGACTGGTCAAAGTGGGCCACTGGGTCCCACCTGCCATTGACTGGGCTAGTCCTAGTCAGCAGTTTGACTGGTCAAAGGGCCCAGTGGGGCCCGAGTCTCATTGAGTGATTTTTTTAACAGAATTTTAAACAAAACTGATGAGATTAATTAGGACCGTGGGTCCGATGTCAGTGGCTGTTAGGGATTTGGTTAGGGGGTTAATGACGTCCACGTCATCATGGTTAACGCCGGCGAGGAGTTCCAGTGCGCCGGCGACGGCAGCAACGCGGGAACCTGCCGGGCTTGCGCTACGGGCGTCGGTTCGATGCGCGAAGGGGACCGATGGGTAGCTGGTTGTCGACCATGTCGACCGGTGGTCGCGGGGCGGCCGGACTTGGCCGATGTCGACGGCGGAGTCGACATCCGCGGCGGCACGGGCGGCTGCCGGAACAGGCGCGGTGGGGCGATGCGAGGCGGGCAGCGGGCGCGGGTTGTTCGGGCGGGCTGCTTCGGCTTGGCGAGGGCCGGCGTGTCTAGAGGCAGCAGAGCACGCGGGTCAGAGGTGGAGGCGCGGGCGGCGCGCCGACTTGCAGAGGAGGGCGCGGCGGGTGCCAGCAGAGCAGGTTGCGGGGAGGCCTCACGCAGGTGAGGCGCGGCCTGATCGCGTGCGTGCGTGTGCAGCAAAGCGCACGGGCGCGGCAAGGCCACGATCAGGGCGGGGCAAGGTGTGGAAGCAGCACCGTGAGTAGCGGCGACAGAGAGGTTTGTCCATGGTGGGGTCCTAGCTAGAGCGCGAAATCGGCGGAGGGGAGAAGAGGAGGAGGGGAGGACGGGGCTCACCGAGCCCTGTAGTTGAGCAAAGTGGGCTCGAGGAGGAGTCGGGGAGGTCCGGCGAGGCGGCATCAGCGACGGAGAGGACAGTGGCGTCTGACGCGGGGCGGGGCGGGGCGACGCCGGCGAAGTCGGTGGGGAGGAGGACGAGGAGGCGATCCGGCCAAGTGCGGCGGGGTGGCGCGTCGCATCGGCGTCGGTGAGGTCGGGGCGCGGTTGCTCTGATCCCGATCCAGACGGGGGACGAAGGAGAGGAGTGGGGGAGTGGGGGCGCGTGGGATCGTGGGGGGAATGGGTGTCGGTTAGGGTTTCGGTCGTGCTGACCGGGGGTTGTAGGCTGGGGCGCTGGGTGGGCCGACCCATTCGGGCGGCTGGGACCAGCTGGGCCACTTGGCCCAGCGGAACAGGGGGGTGGGTTCTGTTTTCCCCTCACTTTTTTTAGTTAGTTTGTTTTGTTTTATTTTTTTCTGTTTTCATTTATAGTTTCTTTGCTTTTATTTTTTTGTAAAATATATACTTGGCATCTAATTTAGAAATTCAATTTAGGCCATTGTCACAAAGAGTCTAGTCCCCAAATAATTTAGTTTGACGTTTTATTAATTACAAAAGGTATTTAAATAATTATTTATGCTGTTGTTTTATTCATCCGATAGTATTTAAAAATTTTATAAAGGTGTGGTTTCTCCACCATAATTACCTATGCAATATTTGGTTCACTCCGGACATTTTAGTTTTAATATTCGGAAACTTTTATTGTTTGACTTGATTTTGAATTTTGAATTCGAATGGGATTTGAACCAGAGTGAGTTTAGTAACAATAACAGTGGTGACGTGGCATCATTAGTAGAGGGTTACTGTAGCTTAATTATCCAGGCGTCACAATTCTCCTCCACTACAAGAAATCTCGCCCCGAGATTTAAGAGGGAAGTAAAGGGGGAAGGTTCGGGTTACGAAATTCTAGGGAGTGTTCTTGGTCTTGGTTGTTCTTCTCTAAGAGGTTGATCCATTACAATGATGTCTTTATTCTGCTGTTTCAGGTCATCATGATGAAGTTGTCGTCCTTTCTTCGGGAACTCCATCGTACTTACGAGTAGGTAAGGGGCAGCTTTACAACAATTGAATGTTATAAGGGAAATTCATCTGGGGGGTATCCCAAGAATGATCATAAGAGTATCTCTCGAGTTACAAATAAAACACATCGAGAGCAAAGTAAGAAGGTACCATAAAAAATTGAAATGGATAGACAACCGTCGTTGCCTGAAACAAGGCAACGGGTATAGGTATTGTGTTTAATACCAGAATCGATGATCCCCCGAAAGGTGGCTCGTGAATTACATACGAAGCCAAGCGTGACGAAAAACTTTAGAAACAGGGTTGTACATGCGATTCAGGTTTCGATCCTGTGGAACTGTGGGTTATGGGCCCACCAAGTGGGTTAAACATAGAAAGGACTTTGACATCTTACATGGTCATGATAGCAAGGCAGGTCAGAGGATAGCCTGTCAATTACGCTGGCAACAATGTCGGTACCAAGGGCAAGGGACGAAGAGAACCATTTTCCTGCTCGTTGAACGAGGCGGACCAATAGGCAAAATTCTCGTCCATCTGTGGTCACCGGAGTGTCATCAACAATAGTAACAGGGTCTTGCTGACAGAATTGTTCACCGAGGTGTTTACATAAGCAGTGAGTTATTACTGCTTCGATCATATAGATCACAAGAAAGGTTAAACCAAACAATGGAAAGGAAACTATGTTTATTAGATAATCAGAACAATGGAAAGGAAAATGTGTTAGAAACACATATTTCAAGGGTATATCCTTCCCGAGGACAAGCAGAGCATGATATCCATGACAGGATATAATGTAGAAAACTCCTTAGGTAGGGGAGAGAATTTTCATGACATTACCCATACAACGGTGTTTAGGATAATTAAGAAAGAAACATTTAGCACTGGGCTTCAAATGTTCTTGTTGAAAATCGGAGTACCACAAACATGCTTCGAGATAGCATTGACATGGTTTTCAAGCAAAGATCGGATTTTGGATACACAAAGGATCCATCAGGAACAACTTATAGAATAAGTCTTACAATTTCCTCATGGAAGAATGGATAATCTTGCTAAAAGGAAGAACTATAACAATAGGCCCTCCAGCCAGGTACGCTAGGCATGACATCACCTTACCGGGTCGTATAAAGACCAACATTTATAACTCTTGGAAATATGTTCCAACCATCATATCTATCCGAGATTTAGATCTGATTGGTGTCAGGATACCTCAGACTCAGGATGCCTGAGAAGAAAAGGTGCAACACAATTGACGAGACGACATTGCAAGATTCTCGGGAAATGAACTATGGGAGCGGGTTCCTGAAACAATAGTTCATCATTAAACCAAGGAGGGGATGAGAAGGTGGCCGATTGACTCAGCAACAATTCATCGAGACTCCCAAAAAGATGGATTTACACAATTGCGTGAACACAGAGATATCATTTGTCAGATCAAATGACTTAATGATGTATGCTGGGGGAACACATACACAATTAAACATTGGTTGAAAGGTACACCCGAAATATGAGCTGGGTTGCACGACCAATGTCAGAATGGTGATGGTGAGAAGTATCACTATACCAAGAAATTTTTAAGAGGCGGGGTAATTCTCACGACCTTCTTGACATAAAAGATGGTAATACTCCAAGGTAGGGCATAACATAAGTCAGATAGCAAGGAACTCAAGGTACAACGCAAAACTAGAACAAGTTTTGTGTTGCGGAAATGCAAGAATGTCGTTGATGTTAGCACCATCATCAAGGGGGAAAGGATGATATCTCTCATCATGGATTCGATTGATATTCTGGAAAAGCTCAGAATGTTGATGATGATCACGACACAATTGTCGAGAGATTTCATGAAGATGTAATCGATCGGCGATGACATCAAGTCAAAGGAATGATGACGGGAAAGGTTATTGGAACCACGAGTACGAAGCAACTCAAAATCAAGCTTGTTGTTCAAGGCGAAATGATATGATGAGCAAAGTCTACGTAAGCTTAGCTCATCGTCAAAAACTTTGCTCCGAGAAGGACCAGGTAGCACAGTTAAAAAGTTGAACGATAATGATATGGCCGATCAGGCTAGGAATTGCGTGATCGGGTACAAACTCGTACTTAAAGAAGATTATCAAGAGTTGTTGAACCGTAGTGCAGACTCGATTCAGTTATCGGTGTCTTTGAGTGTTTAATAACTTAGAGCCCATGAAATCTGTAATCAGTGAGAATGTAGTACTTGATGAAGAACTCATAAGAAGTTATGTCGTTCCAAGATAATCTCGAGATACCAGGGGGTAATACTCGAAGACGGATCAAAGTAGAGGTTGGACTGGGGTATTAATCCGCAGAAGACAAATGTTTAAACTTGCCCGAGAAATGGGAACAAAGAAGAACAATATGGTCGAAACCATAACTACAAGGGGTCCAATTTAATGACACCGAAAGATTTACTCGAATGAGTAAATATTTGGCAAGAAGCTTCCATGATAAGTTCCACATTGGGTCCATGGGCATGAACACAGAGTTCAAGGTCGACTCCCACTTCTCCAATGCATACCCTTTCATTCACTTCTCGCTTTCGATGAAGTTGTAGTGTTGAAATATTATCTAGAAAAACACCAGAAGAGTATGACTTGTGAAAACTTTCGGGTTCTCACGGATTAGGGGAAGACATAGGTTCAACCCTTAGGGGCATCTTGGGAACTTATACCACAAGATTAAATAGTAAATAACACAAGCTCGATAGTAGAGCATGGGTGACAAAACGAGAGGATACAATTTACCAAAGGCATTATGTATCCAAGGGAAGGCTCACAAGGTTATTGAATATGAAGGACGTTGTTGGATAACACACAACAAAGGCTCTGGTGGTCCACAAGGGATCTGATGTGAGCATCGGTACCCAACCAGAGGGAGAAAGAATGCAAGGAGATCAGATTATAGAAACAACTGACTAATTCAAAGCTCAAATGTAAAGGAATTATGATTTCTCACCCAGGGATCAGAAGCAAACGCTCTGATTAAGAATGGATAAGTTGAATAGACTTAGGGGTACATTCAACAACAACTTGATTGGTCGAGGACCAGCTCATGTTCAAAATGACGTCTGAGCCGGAAGGATGAATTCTAGGATCTGATTGAGGATTGCGAGCATTCACAACATATCGAATCAAGTGACTCAAAATGATAGTGACAGAGGATGTCAATGGAGATTACCAGAAGTATGGAATTAACCATAATGCAGGAAGGCAAGGAAATCAAGAGCAATGGGCTGCTGAGGATTTTCAGAAAATCGAATGGTATTTCGAGGACTTATGTGAAACACATGAACGGCTAGGGATGAGTGGATACTCGGCAAGTGCGAAGAATTATCCGTAGGGGTATTTATGTGGCCAGTAACTGCAAGGCAGTAGGCACAAAGTATTCTCGGAATATCCGAAGTATTTCAGGGTATCTTGTAATAACAAGAACAATTGGAAGTGAAGCTATGGAAGACAAGTGTATGTAGTTATCCATAAATATTTACCGGTGGTAGGGATCGCAATGGCGAAGGGCACAAGGGTCTCGGGAAAGCATCAGAGAGTGTCTTCAGAATCTTCTGGTGCAGCAGGCGATCATCTGGCCTGAAGGGGCTCTCCGGAAGGAAGTATTTTCGAGAACCTAAAGTTAGATTTTGGTAAAATCATTAAACCCGAATAGAAGAGAGTTCAGAGTCCCAGAGTAAAGGTCGAGGAATAAAATATTCTAATACCACCCAATGGCAACGTGGGCCCGTAAGGCACACAGCCATGTTAGTAGAAGTTTTGTAATGTCTAGACTCAACTTCGGCCAAGGAGTTTGGAAGGGGGATTCCTACAGGTAGTCGGCTCTGATACCAACTTGTGACGCCCCCGATTCAATCGTACACTAATCATGCACGCAAATGTGTACGATCAAGATCAGGGACTCACGGGAAGATATCACAACACAACTCTACAAATAAAATAAGTCATACAAGCATCATAATACAAGCCAGGGGCCTCGAGGGCTCGAATACAAGTGCTCGATCATAGACGAGTCAACGGAAGCAACAATATCTGAGTACAGACATAAGTTAAACAAGTTGCCATAAGATGGCTAGCACAAACGGGGATACAGATCGAACGAGGCGCAGGCCTCCTGCCTGGGATCCTCCTAACTACTCCTGGTCGTCGTCAGCGGGCTGCATGTAGTAGTAGGCACCTCCAGTGTAATAGGAGTCGTCGTCGAAGGTGGCGTCTGGATCCTGGGATCCATCGTCTGGTCGCAGCAATCTGGTAAAGAAATGGGGAAAAGGGAAAAAAAGGCAACCGTGAGTACTCATCCAAAGTACTCGCAAGCAAGGAGCTACACTACATATGCATGGATATATGTGTAAAGGGCCATATCGGTGGACTGAACTGCAGAAAGCCAGAATAAGAGGGGGATAGTTAATCTTGTCAAAGACTACGCTTCTGGCAGCCTCCATCTTGCAGCATGTGGAAGAGAGTAGACTGAAGTCCTCCAAGTAGCATCGCATAGCATAATCCTACCCGGCAATCCCCTCCTCGTTGCCCTATTAGAGAGCGATCACCGGGTTGTATCTGGCACTTGGAAGGGTGTGTTTTATTAAGTATCTGGTTCTAGTTGTCATAAGGTCAAGGTACAACTTCGGGTCATCCTTTTACCGAGGGACACGGCTATTCGAATAGATAAACTTCCCAGCAGGGGTGCACCACATAACCCAACACGCTTGATCCCATTTGGCCGGACACACTTTTCGGGGTCATGCCCGACCGCGGAAGATCAACACGTTGCAGCCCCACCTAGGCACAACAGAGAGGTCAGCACGCCGGTCTAAACCTAAGCGCAGAGGGGTCTGGGCCCATCGCCCTTAGCACACCTGCACGTTGCGTACGCGGCCGGAAGCAGGCCTGGCCTAGTGGCGTACCACTCCAATCCGGCGCGCGCCGCTTAGTCACTGACGTCACGAAGTGCTTCGGCTGATACCACGACGTCGAGTGCCCATAACTGTTCCCGCGTAGTTGGTTAGTGCGTATAGACCAAATGGCCAGACTCAGATCAAATACCCAGATCTCGTTAAGCATGTTAAGTATCCGCGAACGCCGACCAGGGCCAGGCCACCTCTCTCCTAGGTGGTCTCAACCTGCCCTGTCGCTCCGCCATAAAGTAACAGTCGGGGGCCGTCGGGAACCCAGGCCCACCACTACCTGGGTGGAACCACCTGCCCCTTCAGCCCCCATCTCCGAACAGTATCATAGGTAATGTAACAGTGTAAAGTATATAGTATATGCGCGCGATCACTTCCCGAAGTGATCACGGCCTAGTAGTATAGCATGGCAGACGCACAAGAGTGTAGGGCCACTGATGGAACACTAGCATCCTATACTAAGCAGTAGGATGGCAGGTAAAGGTAACAACAGTAGTAGCAACGACAGGCTATGCAGCAGTATAGGATTAACTAAAAGCAGTAACATGCTACAGTACTCTAATGCAAGCAGTATAGAGAAGAATAGGCGATATCTGGTGATAAAGGGGGGGCTTGCCTGGTTGCTCTGGCAAGAGAGAGGGATCGTCAACTCCGTAGTCGTACTGGGTAGCGGCGGCGTCGGTCTCGGTGTCTAGCGAGAGAAGAGGGGGAAGAAACAATGAATACAATGCAAACAGATGCATAGCGATGCATGACATGACAAGTATCGGTGCTAGGGGTGCCCTAACACGGTATGAGGTGATACCGGCAAAGGCGGGAAGCATCCGGGAAAGTATCCCTGGGGTTCCGCGTTCTCGGGCAGAGGTACCAGAGGGGAAAGTTGTGGGTTCGGTATGTTAGGGGTGTGTGGCGGACAAATGGGCTGCGTATCCGGATTCGTCTCGTCGTTCTGAGCAACTTTCATGTACAAAGTTTTTCCATCCGAGTTACGGATTATTTTATATTAATTTTTAAAGTTCTAAACATTTTCTGAATTGTTTTAATTCGAAATTAAATGTTAAATTGCTACGGGTACACAGAGAGTGTACCCAGCTATTTGTATGAGAGGCTTACAGTGGGTCCCAGTTGACTACTCAGTCAGCAGTTGACTGGTCCTGTTGACTGGTCAAAGTGGGCCACTGGGTCCCACCTGCCATTGACTGGGCTAGTCCTAGTCAGCAGTTTGACTGGTCAAAGGGCCCAGTGGGGCCCGAGTCTCATTGAGTGATTTTTTTAACAGAATTTTAAACAAAACTGATGAGATTAATTAGGACCGTGGGGTCCGATGTCAGTGGCTGTTAGGGATTTGGTTAGGGGGTTAATGACGTCCACGTCATCGTGGTTAAAGCCGGCGAGGAGTTCCAGTGCGCCGGCGACGGCAGCAACGCGGGAACCTGCCGGGCTTGCGCTACGGGCGTCGGTTCGGTGCGCGAAGGGGACCGATGAGTAGCTGGTTGTCGACCATGTCAACCGGTGGTCGTGGGGCGGCCGGACTTGGCCGACGTCGACGGCGGAGTCGACATCCGCGGCGGCACGGGCGGCTGCCAGAACAGGCGTGGTGGGGCGATGCAAGGCGGGCAGCGGGCGCGGGTTGTTCGGGCGGGCTGCTTCGGCTTGGCGAGGGCCGGCGTGGCTAGAGGCAGCAGAGCACGCGGGTCAGAGGTGGAGGCGCGGGCGGCGCGCCGACTTGCAGAGGAGGGTGCGGCGGGCGCCAGCAGAGCAGGTTGCGGGGAGGCCTCACGCAGACGAGGCGCGGCCCGATCGCGTGCGTGCGCGTGCAGCAAAGCGCACGGGCGCGGCAAGGCCACGACCAGGGCGGGGCAAGGTGTGGAAGCAGCACCGTGAGTAGCGGCGACAGAGAGGTTCGTCCATGGCGGGGTCCTAGCTAGAGCGCGAAATCGGTGGAGGGGAGAAGAGGAGGAGGGGAGGACGGGGCTCACCGAGCCCTGTAGTTGAGCAAAGTGGGCTCGAGGAGGAGTCGGGGAGGTCCGGCGAGGCGGCACCAGCGACGGAGAGGACGGTGGCATCCGACGCGGGGCGAGGCGGGGCGACGCCGGCGAAGTCGGCGGGGAGGAGGACGAGGAGGCGATCCGGCCAAGTGCGGCGGGGTGGCGCGTCGCATCGGCGTCGATGAGATCGGGGCGCGGTTGCCCCGATCTTGATCCAGACGGGGGAGGAAGGAGAGGAGTGGGGGAGTCGGGGCGCGTGGGATCGTGGGGGGGAATGGGTGTCGGTTAGGGTTTCGATCGTGCTGACCGGGGGTTGTAGGCTGGGGCGCTGGGTGGGTCGACCCATTCGGGCGGCTGGGACCAGCTGGGCCACTTGGCCCAGCGGAACGGGAGGGTTCTGTTTTCCCCTCTCTTTTTCTAGTTTGTTTGTTTTGTTTTATTTTATTTTATTTTCTGTTTTCATTGATAGTTTCTTTTGTTTTATTTTTTTGTAAAATATATACTTGGCATCTAATTTAGAAATTCAATTTAGGCCATTGTCACAAAGAGTCTAGTCCTCAAATAATTTAGTTTGATGTTTTATCAATTACAAAAGGTATTTAAATAATTATTTATGCTGTTGTTTTATTCATCTGATAGTATTTAAACATTTTATAAAGGTGTGGTTTCTCCACCATAATTACCTATGCAATATTTGGTTCACTCCGGACATTTTAATTTTAATATTCGAAAACTTTTATTGTTTGACTTGATTTCGAATTTTGAATTCGAATGGGATTTGAACCAGAGTGAGTTTAGTAACAATAACAGTGGTGACGTGGCATCATTAGTAGAGGGGTACTGTAGCATAGTTATCCGGGCGTCACATTTACTTTGTAGACTTAATGGTCATTCATGTATATTTATTGCTGGCGTTACCAGTAACGCTCCCTCTTTATGTACCTTAAACCCTATGTAACTGAGGGCCGGAGGGGTCTGGCGAACTCTATATAATCCACCCCCCTCCTCAGGGACAAGGGTTTGCACCCCGTGTAACTCCACACACATATAATCCAGTCGACCGCCTCCGGGCACCGAGACGTAGGGCTATTATTTCCACCGTGAAGGGCGTGAACTCGTAAACCATGTGTGTATAACTTCACCACAGTTGGGATCTTGCCTCCTCGTACCTACCCCCCATTCTACTGTCAGTCTTAACCATGATAGTTGGCGCCCACCGTGGGGCAGGTGTCTTAGCGAATTTTTGGTGAGGTTGCGATTTTTTCGATTCCCATCATCATGGTTTCCGGCGGTGGATTGGCTGAGGGCCGCGAGATCCGTCTCGGCGCACTCATCTTCGTCGCCGACGACTCCGCCTGGCTTCAGGAAGCTCCCCTAGACGTCGAGACGCTCCCCGTCCGCAGGGCGACGCACTTTCGCGCGTGCGTTCGCGGCGTCCTTCTCCGACAGCCGTCGACCCAGTATCGGTCAGCTCCCTTGGTGTCCTCGCTCCCCGCTGTTCGCCGACGCAAGCGATCCGGTCGGTCGCGGCTTCGGCGGTGGGTGAAACACATGGTGGCTCGTCAGTCGGCCACCCCACAAGTCGCGGCAAGGCCGACGAAACTCTCTACAGCCTGTTCAACCTGTCGACTGGCTCCGACGAGACCGCATCCGAGTGCGATAGCAGCGACCCTGCAGCTGAAGTCTTGATGGTCGACGGGCCATGCAGTCCTCCTGGGTTCCACCGCGAAGGTGGCGGTGATGGTGGCAGTGATCCGTCGCGCGTTCACGAGGAGTACCACCCTGAAACCCTTTCTTCGCAGCAGAGGGAAGAGCTTCACCTCCGCAACATGGAGGCGCTCCACACGCCCATCATTGGGGAAACCTCCAAGGCTCGGGCCTTGGAGGAGGCGCGCCTAGCCAATCTGGCTGAGCACACCTTACTGGAGAACCTTCAGCGGGCACTCGACGAGCGTGCTCAGCAGCGGATCCCTGAGTCCAGTCGACGACAACGTCAACTTTTCCCGCCTCAGCCTCAGGTATACCGCACTCCGATTCAAAATCTCACAGCTGCGGCCCGAATAGCAGAGTCAATTCAGCCTTCCCAGTCGGAAGCTGGTAGGGGTTTGATGCAGATCCGGGCCTTACTCCGGGCAGCAGGAGAGCAGAACACAGCAGTGTGTCAGTGGTGGAATAGGATTCATAGCAGATCTGTGATGGCAGATACAGTTCAGTCGGCCCACAGCCCAAGATCGCCCCCGCGGCGTGAGGGACGTAGGCACCAGCAAGATCAGTACGTGGGACGGAACCACGAGCAGTATGATCACTGACTCGGTCGTGATGACCGTCGTCGAGTGCGCACACCTCCTCCTCCGAGTGGGTCATATGTGCCCCGGTAGTATGATGACAGACGCCCGCACAGTGGCGAGCGAAGAATACCAGTCGACCCAAGAGAGCCAGTCTTTGATGTGAGATCTATTCTCGTTCAAGGTTTGGTCGACTGGAACAGAACACACAGAGAGGGCCATGACAGAGATCGCCTGACTGGTAGCAGATTCCATGTTTCAGGTCCAGAGTGTTTCAGCAGAGCCATCAAGGCTGCAGAGATTCCTCCCAACTTTAGGTTGGTGACTGGAGTCAGTAAGTTCACTGGTGAGTCCAAGCCCGACAGTTGACTTGAGGATTACCGAGTGGCTATGCAGATTGATGGCGGCAATGATTAGGTGGCCATGAAGCATCTTCCTCTAATGTTGGAAGGTTCGTCCAGAGCATGGCTGAATCAATTGACCCCAGGCAGTATATTCAGTTGGGAAGAACTGGCCCGAGTGTTTGTCAGGACTTTTGAGGGTACTTGCAAGTGGCCTGCAGGATTAACAGAATTGCAGCATTGCGTACAAAAACCGAATGAGACTCTGAGAGATTACATTCAGAGGTGGACCACTTTGCATCACACAGTGGAAAATGTTTCCCAGCATCAAGCAGTTTGTGCCTTCAAGGAAGGCGTGCGATATCGAGAGCTTAACCTAAAATTCGGTCGAACGGGAGATATGTCTCTGAATCGGATGATGGAAATATCCACTTGGTACGCTAACGGAGAAGAAGAGGATCGACTCCGCAGTGGAAAGAGTAAACTAGTCGGCCAGGACACCGGTGGACGCAATTCCAATCGGTAACAGAAGCCTAAAGCCGAGCCTGCAGGGCCTGGTGAAACTGCAGCAGTGATTCAAGGAAAGTTTAAAGGGAAACCTAAGGGGCCCTGGACCCCCAAGAAAGTGAAAGATCAAGCCGGAAATGATGTGTTGGATTTACCATGTCACATTCGCACCAAGAAGGATGAAGAAGGTAATCTGATTTATCCTAAACATACCACTCGACAGTGTCGAGTTCTGATCCAGCAGTTCCGAGAGAAGCAACCCACTGAGAAGGAAAAGGAGTCGGACAAGTATGAGGACAAAGAGGAAGATGATGGTTTTCCCAATGTCAATTCCACCCTAGTGATTTTTGCTGATGTTGAGAGCAAAAGTCGACTAAAAGTGATAAACAGAGAAGTGAATATGGTTGCTCCGGCAATGACAACATACCTGAAGTGGTCACAAACAGCTATCACATTCGACTAGTCTGATCATCCTGCTCATGTAGCCACTCCAGGGGGCAAGCGTTGGTGGTCGACCCAGTCGTTGGGGGCACTCGACTGACCAAAGTATTGATGGATGGTGGTAGCAGACTGAATATTCTTTATGCTGAAAGCTTGAAGGGGATGGGCATTCTGATGTCCAAACTTAGCGAAAGCAACATGAGTTTCCATGGTGTTATCCCTGGAAAGAAAGCCAAATCACTCGCCAGATTGTTCTTGACGTGGTTTTCGGTGATTCCAAGAATTACCGTAAGGAAAAGTTGACATTTGAAGTAGTGGATTTCCAGAGTGCTTATCATGCTATTTTGGGTAGGCCTGCATATGCACGCTTTATGGCTCGACCATGTTATGTGTATCTCAAATTGAAAATGCCTGGTCCCAGAGGAGTGATCACGGTCACTGGCAATCGGCAGAAGGCAGAGGAACGCCTCCATAAGGGTTCTAAAATTGCCGATGCACAAATGGCAGTAGTTGAAATGCAAGAGTATCAGAAAAATACAGATCCGAGTGATTTGTTACGAGCCAAGAAGCCCGCCACAGATTCTGCATTTCAGTCGTCCGGTGAAACAAAGCCGATTCATATTCACCCGAACGATCCTAATGCTGCTCCTACTCATATCTCAACATCACTCGACAGCAAATAGGAAGAAGCGCTCATCCAGATCCTCCATGAGAACTGGGACATCTTTGCATGGAAACCTTCTGACATGCTGGGTGTACCCAGGGAACTGGCTGAGCACCGTTTGCAAGTCGACCCGAAAGTGAAGCCAGTCAAAGAACATCTTCGACGGTCCGCCTACATAAGAGAAAGGCAATTGGCGAGGAAGTGGCTCGACTCCTGGCAGCTGAGTTCATCCGAGAGATTTACCACTCCGAGTGGCTCGCCAATGTTGTCATGGTCCCCAAGAAGGACGACTCACTTCGTATGTGCATTGACTTCAGGCATATCAATTTGTCCTGCCCGAAAGATCATTTCCCTCTCCCCCGCATCGACCAAATCGTCGACTCAACTACGGGGTGTGAGCGTTTGTCTTTTCTAGACGCCTATTCCGGGTATCATCACATCCGACTGTATGGAACCGATGAGATAGAAACAGCTTTCATCACTCCATTCGGGTGCTTTTGTTATGTCACCATGCCATTCGGTCTCAAGAATGCTAGTGCCACATTTATGAGGATGATTCAGAAGTGCCTGCTCACTCAAATCAGTCGGAATGTGGAAGCATATATGGAAGACATTGTGGTCAAGCCGCATAAAGGTTTCGACTTGCTGACTGACCTCGCTGAAACCTTCGCCAACCTGAGAAGGTATGATATCAAGCTTAATCCGTCGAAGTGCACATTCGGAGTTCCAGGAGGAAAGTTACTCGGTTTCCTCATTTCTGAACGAGGGATCGACGCGAACCCAGAGAAAGTTGGGGCCATACTCCGGATGAAACACCCTGTGCGTGTGCATGACGTTCAGAAGCTTACTGGTTGTTTGCTCGCCTTGAGTTGATTCATCTCTCGCCTCAGTGAAAAGGCATTGCCTCTTTACCGACTAATGAAGAGATCTGATAAGTTCAAGTGGACTCCTGAAGCTGGTGCAGCGTTTGCAGATCTCAAAACCCTGCTTTCCACCCAGCCGGTGCTTGCTGCCCCAATCAGCAAAGAGCCTTTACTTCTTTATATTGCAGCCATTGGACAAGTTGTCAGTACAGTACCCACGGTCGAGCGGGAATAAGAAGGAAAAGCCTATAAAGTTCAGCACCCGGTGTACTATATTTCTGAAGTCTTGACTCCGTCCAAGCAGAGATATCCGCATTATCAGAAGCTTGTTTATGGAATTTACATGACCACAAAGAAGCTTGTGTTATTTTTCAGATCATTCCATTACAGTCGTCAGTGATGCACCATTGTTAGAAATTCTAAACAACAGAGATGCAACTGGTCGAGTGGCAAAGTGGGTGATTGAACTCCTTCCATTGGATATCAAGTTTGAGGCAAAGAAAACTATCAAGTCCCAAGCAATAGTAGATTTCCTCGCCGAGTGGGTTGAGCAGCAACAACGGACTCAGCATTGGACCATGTTCTTTGACGGATCCAAGATGTTGAATGGTTCTGGTGCTAGGGTGGTATTGGTATCCCCCCAAGGAGACAGGCTCATCTATGTTCTTCAGATTCATTTTGATTCCTCCAACAATGAGGCTGAATATGAAGCACTTCTGTACAGGTTGCGTATGGCCATTTCACTCGGCGTCTGTCGCCTAATGGTCTATGGCGACTCAGATTTGGTGGTTAATCGAGTAATGAAGGAGTGGGACGACAGGAGCCCGGCTATGACCGTCTATTGTAATGCAGTGAGAAAGTTAGAGAAGAAGTTTGAGGGGTTAGAGCTCCACCATATACCCCGACTGAAAAATCAAGCAGCTGATGATTTGGCAAAGATAGGCTCAAAGCGTGAGCCTATTCCCAGTAATGTGTTCTTGGAGCATTTTCACACGCCGTCTGTCCAAGAGGATCCCTTCACGGAGGAGCCCCCACAACCTAAGAGCCCTACTAATCTAACTGAAGTTGAAATCCTAGCCGTGGTCGACTTGGTCATGGAAGTTTTGGTCGTCATACCCGATTGGACAGTGTTGTACATTGCATATATTCTCAGGAAAGAGCTCCCAGAGGATGAATAAGAGGCACGTCAGATTGTCCGTCGATCTAAAGCTTTCATAGTAATGGGTGGACAGCTTTACAGAGAAAGTGTTACCGGAGTCGCTCGGAAGTGCATAACACCGGAAGAAGGTCGAGTGATCCTCAACGACATCCACTCGGGGACCTGTGGTCACCATGCGTCCTCTCGGACAATTGTGGCCAAAGCATACCGAGCGGGGTTTATTGGCCACAAGCGAATGAAATGACAAAAGACATAGTCGACAAATGTGAAGGTTGCCAGTTCTACTCCAACATGTCCCACAAGCCTGCATCAGCCCTGAAGACCACTCCGCTCGTCTGGCCTTTTGTTGTCTGGGGATTAGATATGGTTGGACCTCTGAGGACTGGCAGGAGTGGCTTCACTCATGTGCTCGTAGCATTCGACAAGTTCACAAAATGGATTGAAGCCAAGCCTATCAAAAACCTCGAAGCAAGTACTGATGTCAGCTTCATCAGAGAGTTAACATTCAGATATGGTGTCCCACACAGCATCATCACAGATAATGGGTCAAACTTCGATTCTGATGAGTTCAGAGCCTTTTGCGCTTCCCAAGGCACTCGGGTCGACTATGCTTCAGTCGCCCATCCCTAGTCAAATGGACAAGCGGAAAGAGCAAACGGGTTGATTCTCAAAGGACTAAAACCCCAATTGATGCGTGACCTCAAGCATGCAGCGAGCGCCTGGGTCAATGAACTTCCATCAGTGCTTTGGGGATTGAGGACAACTCCTAATCGGTCGACTGGTCGAACTCCATTCTTCTTAGTCTATGGGGCTGAAGTTGTGCTTCCGTGTGACTTGCTTCACAATGCACCCCGAGTCGAACTTTTCTCAGAAGATGAAGCAGAACAGGCTCAACAAGATGCAGTTGATCTTCTGGAAGAGGAAAGAGAGATGGCCCTGATCCGGTCGACCATTTATCAGCAAGACATGCATCGATTCCACGCCAGAAACGTGAGGGGTCGAGCATTTCAAGAGGGGGACTTGGTTCTTCGAGTGGATCAACAGAAACCACACAAGCTCGCTCCTGCTTGGGAAGGCCCCTTCATCGTCACCAAAGTGCTCCACAACGGAGCATATCGCCTCTACAATGTCGAGCACAATAAAGACGAGCCACGCACTTGGTATGCGGAGCTGCTCCGCCCCTTTTATACTTAAGCATTCAGATTGTTGAGATGTAATAAGAAATACCTTCTAGTTTGATTATCAAAGACACGGTTTTACAGTCTCCTAAATGATTATTGTTCCTTTTTTTGTTCTAAATACCCCAGTGGGTGCCTTAGATGCGAATCCGCTTCACCTAAGTTTCAAAAAATCATGCCGAGTGAAGAGCAAGCCTCTCACTCGAAGGCTTAGCTGCAAATCCGTTTCACCTAAGTTTGAAAAATCCCACCGAGTGGAGAGAAACCCTCTCACTCGGGGGCTTAGCTGCAGTCCCGTACTCGCCTAAGTTTTAAAAAAAATCCTGTCGAGTGGAGAGCAACCCTCTCACTCGGGGGCTTAGCTGCAGTCCAGTACTCGCCTAAGTTTGAAAAATCCTACCGAGTGGAGAGCAACTCTCTCACTCGGGGGCTTAGCTGCAGTCCTGTACTCGCCTAAGTTTTAAAAAATCCTACTGAGTGGAGAGCAACCCTCTCACTCGAGGGCTTAGCTGCTACTCGCCTAAGTTTTAAAAAAATCCTACCGAGTGGAGAGCAACCCTCTCACTCGGGGGCTTAGCTGCAGTCCAGTACTCGCCTAAGTTTGAAAAATCCTACCGAGTGGAGAGCAACCCTCTCACTCGGGGGCTTAGCTGCAGTCCCGTACTCTCCTAAGTTTTAAAAAATCCTACCGAGTGGAGAGCAACCCGCTCACTCGGGGGCTTAGCTGCAGTCTCGTACTCGCCTAAGTTTTAAAAAAATCCTACCGAGTGGAGAGCAACCCTCTCACTCGGGAGCTTAGCTGCAGTCCAGTACTCGCCTAAGTTTTAAATATCCTACCGAGTGGTGAGCAACCCTCTCACTCGGGGGCTTAGCTGCAGTCCCATACTCGCCTAAGTTTTAAAAAAATCCTATCGAGTGGAGAGCAACCCTCTCACTCGGGGGCTTAGCCGCAGTCCAGTACTCGCGTAAGTTTGAAAAATCCCACCGAGTGAAGAGCAACCCTCTCACTCGGGGGCTTAGCTGCAGTCCAGTACTCTCCTAAGATTAAAATACGTTCTGAGCAAGGACGACGAGGTGCAGGTCGACTGCGACCTTCTCCTCAGAGCTGTGCCATAAGTACAGTGTGCGCTTCATTCCGATCCGTAAAGACGACGAGGTGCAGGTCGATTGCGACCTTCTCCTCAGAGCTGCGCCATAAGTACAATGTGCGCTTCATTCCGATCCGCAAAGACGATGAGGTGTAGGTCGACTGCGACCTTCTCCACAGAGCTGCGTCATAAATACAATGTGCGCTCCATCCTGATCCGCAACGACCACGAGGTGCAGGCCAACTGCCACCTTCTCCTAGGAGCTGCATCACACTATTCCAAGTGAAGAAACAAGTTCCACTCGAAGACAAACTCCAGCATATTCATAGAAAAACCAAGTTCAGATAAATCCTAAAAGTTCCAGGCCACGGATTAAAGTACTTGGGCATCAGGCCCGAAGGAGTTTTACGGTTACAAAATTACTTGGCATTCCGAGGCAAATTTAAGGCAAGGCATAAAGTTTGTTCACTCCACGGGAGGAGGGCTAGCTGGCTCGACGAACTCGTCCAGGTCGATTCCGTTAGCGATCCGAGTGGCAGCAGTAATGAAAGTTTCCATGAAGGATTGGAAGTCGTGCTTTTTGGTATTGGCGACCTTGATTGCTACTAGCTTCTCTTCTCGCGCTTCCTTGCAGTGGACACGAACCAAGACAGAGCCACGTCAGCACCGCAGCGGGCAGAAGACTTCTTCCATTCCTGCACCCGACCAGGGACCTCGTTGAGTCGAGCCATCAGAGACTCGGGGTCATTTTGGAGCGTCACCCTTGGCCAGAGTGCTGTGTCGATTTGCGACACCACAACTTTCAGATGAGCAAGGTAGTCGACAACACCAGCGACACGGGATTCCACTCGGAGCACGTTCATGGCAGCCTCGTCCTTCACAGGAGAGAGGATGGGGTCCAAGCTTGTATCAACTCACCCAGTCTCTTCCTCGAAGTTCTGGTAAAATTCTACACACGCAATACAACGATGAGTCAATGGTTATATATCGTGTTGACAGCAACAAGTCAGTTGGACAAAGGAAAGCACCTTCAAGCATGACGAACAGCTTCTTAGCAAGCCCTCCCAGATAATTCTCCAAGTCATCTCTCTTGCGGGCGATGTCTTCCACTTTGTCGGTCAGGTCCCTCTTGTCCTTATTCAGACGAGTCACCTCCTTGTTGCCTTCATCAAGGGTAGTTTTCAGCTTGGCGTTCTCTTCCTCCAGTTTGCCGACTGAAGCCAGCTTCTGGTCGCGAGTGCAGTTTTCTCCTCGGCTGCTTTCTGCGTGGCTGCAAGGTCCAGATCCTTCTTCGCCAGAGCCTGGTTCATTGTTTCTGAAAGAAATAACACTCGGTTCAAAAAAAGCAAAGAACACCCGGTTCAGGAACAAGTCAGTCGACAAGTTTTTCATACCAGTGGCTTCATCCTTGGCCTTCTGCAAGTTTGTCTTGGCTAGCTCCAGATCGAGACTGAGCTGAATCTGCTTCTGCTCCAGGTCAGCAAAACGAGCTCCAAGTTCACAAGATTTCTGTAACCAAAGGACAGACAGTCGACAGATGAAAAGATTGGTTACTTTAGAACAATGGAGTGATAAATTCAACAAGTTCTAAGACTACTGCCGAATCAAAACATCCAGCAGTAGTCTTGGGGACTACACCCAGTGGGTGCACTTAGCGTGCCCCCACTGGTCCAGTTTCCACTCGACATGATCCGCCCAGGCCGAATGTAAAAAAAAGAGAGATGGGGAAAGTTGTTCTCAGACCACAGTCGACTACCCGCAGTCGATTACGGTCTCGAGGACTACACCTAGTGGGTGCACTTAGCGTGCCCCCACTAGTTCAGGTTCCACTCGACGTGATCCATTCAGGCCGAGCGAGAAGGTTCTGATTCTCAGACCTTAGCCGACTGCCCGTAGTCAACTATGGTCTCGGGGACTACACCCAGTGGGTGCACTCAGCGTGCCCCCGCTGGTTCAAAGACTCAATCGACACAACCTAGTCGACTCAAGAAACAAAACTATTCAGCAGAAATTTCAAACACCCAGTGGGTGTACAAATGCAAAACGCAGACTGATGGAAAGATCCCTCAAGGAAAGTTTTCAGGTAGCATATCCTAACAGAACAAGCGACAAGCTAAAGGGTCAGTCGGTGATCAACCAACCTGAACATTGCTCTGGAGAGCTGAGCTAGCGTCGTAAGAAGCTTGACTAGCCTCCCGGACCACCTTCATCTGCTCCATCATGATGCCCGCCTCGCGTATAGCTGATACTTCTCCAACGTATCTATAATTTTTGATTGCTCCATGCTATATTATCTACTGCTTTAGGCAATATTGGGCTTTATTATCCACTTTTATATTACTTTCGGGACTAACCTATTAACCGGAGGCCCAGCCCAGATTTTCTGTTTTATGCCTATTTCAGCGTTTCGAAGAAAAGGAATATCAGACGGAGTCAAAACGGAACGAAATCAACTGGAGAAGTTATTTTTGGAAGGAAACCCACCAGATAAACTTGGACTCTACGTCACAAGATACGGGAGCTGGCCACGAGGGTGGGGGGCGCGCCCACCCCCTGGAGCGCGCCCCCTGCCTCGTGGGGCCCCCGCAGCTCCACCGACGTACCCCTTGCACCCATATATACCTACGTATCCTAAAACTTCAAGAACAGAGATTAGATCGGGAGTTCCGCCGCCGCAAGCCTGTGTAGCCACCAAAAACCTAATCGGGACCCTGTTCCGGCACCCTGCTAGAGGGGGGAACCCTCACCGGTGGCCATCTTCATCATCCCGGCGCTCTCCATGACGAGGAGGGAGGAGTTCAACCTCGGGGCTGAGGGTATGTGCCAGTAGTTATGTGTTTGATCTCTCTCTCTCTCTCTCTCTCTCTCTCTCTCTCTCTCTCGTGTTCTTGATTTGGCACGATCTTGACGTATCGCGAGCTTTGCTATTATAGTTGGATCTTATGATGTTTCTCCCCCTCTACTCTCTTGTAATGGATTGAGTTTTCCCTTTGAAGTTGTCTTATCGTATTGAGTCTTTAAGGATTTGAGAACACTTGATGTATGTCTTGCATGTGCTTATCTGTGGTGACAACTCTCTCTCGTGTTCTTGATTTGGCACGATCTTGATGTATCGTGAGCTTTGCTATTATATGTGGATCTTATGTTTCTTCTCCCCCTCTTCTCTCTTGTAATGGGTTGAGTTTTCCCTTTGAAGTTATCTTATCGGATTGAGTCTTTAAAGATTTGAGAACACTTGATGTATGTCTTACCGTGCGTATCTGTGGTGACAATGGGATATCACATGCCACTTGATGTATGTTTTGGTGACCAACTTGCGGGTTCCGCCCATGAACCTATGCATAGGAGTTGGCACACGTTTTCGTCGTGATTCTCCGGTAGAAACTTTGGGCACTCTTTGATGTTCTATGTGTTGGTTGAATAGATGAATCTGAGATTGTGTGATGCTTATCGTATAATCATGCCCATGGATACTTGAGGTGACATTGGAGTATCTAGGTGACATTAGGGTTTTGGTTGATTTGTATCTTAAGGTGTTATTCTAGTACGAACTCTAGGGATGTTTGTGACACTTATAGGAATAGCCCAACGGATTGATTGGAAAGAATAACTTTGAGGTGGTTTTGTACCCTACCATAATCTCTTCGTTTGTTCTCTACTATTAGTGACTTTGGAGTGACTCTTTGTTGCATGTTGAGGGATAGTTATATGATCCAACTATGTTATTATTGTTGAGAGGACTTGCACTAGTGAAAGTATGAACCCTAGGCCTTGTTTCCAATCATTGCAATATCGTTTACGCTCCCTTTTACCACTTACTACCTTGCTGTTTTTATATTTTCAGTTTACAAAAACCTATATCTACCATCCATATACCACTTGTATCACCATCTCTTCGCCGAACTAGTGCACCTATACAATTTACCATTGTATTGGGTGTGTTGGGGACACAAGAGACTCTTTTCTATTTGGTTGCAGGGTTGCTTGAGAGAGACCATCTTCATCCTACGCCTCCCACGGATTGATAAACCTTAGGTCATCCACTTGAGGGAAATTTGCTACTGTCCTACAAACATGTGCACTTGCAGGCCCAACAACGTCTACAAGAAGAAGGTTGTGTAGTAGACATCAGTAGCCTTCTTGGCAGCACCCACTTGGTCCTCTGGGACGTGATGTGCAGTGAAGAGTGAAGATGGGTCGGCTGGAGTCTGCATAGTCGACGCTGAAGGCTGGGCACTCGTCAATGGTACGGCGAAAGTCACAGAAGTCCGATTGGTATCGCCGGTCTCCTGGATTACCGGTTCCGTCACCGGCGTCGACTGAGGCACCTTGCCAGTTGATGTCTTCCTACTTCTCCTTCCCATAGGCCTCAGCGGCACATCCTCGTCGTCATCTGAAAGATCAATGAAATTGGGAGGAGCTGCAAAAGAATCAATCGCCAGAATTCAGTCGACCGGTAAAATGGTTGAGAAAGTAAAGACAAGATCGCAAAAATCATACGTGGCTTGGAAGTGACCGCGTCTCCCATTTCCTCGTCACCGTCTCTGTAAGCAGAAGTCCCAGAGGTAGCAGCACTACTAGTTTCAAGATTCACTCGGTTAAATCAAGAAGAGAGTCGACAGCACAGGTCCTTGAGCAAAAATGAAGGCAAGACACTTACGCAGAAGCGACGGGAACATCGATCTTGATCTTGGGCAGGGTCTTCTGAGACTTTGATGCTGCAACTTTGGGCTGCTTTCAAGCCTTTTCACTCGGTGCTAGGGAAGAAGTCCGAGTGCGCTTGGAAGACTGTACAGTCGGCAGAGCTACTTTGCCATGGACACTTGCTGGGTCATGCTTATTCTTGGAATGCCTTTTGTTGTGAGGTGGTGACTCGACCTCTTCGCCACTGCTCGAGTCCTCGCTTTCCTCCTCCTCTTCTCCTCCATCAGAATGATAATCCATGCTTTCACCTCCCCTTTCTTCTCCTTCCTGGTACTGCTCTTGCTCCCCGTTCGGCATTGAGTATGTATCCGTATAGATCTGTGAAGCAAAAGAGGTGAACAAAGGATGGTCGATTCAGTAAACAATTGCAAGTCAGAATGAAAAACACTCGGAAATAAAGAATGGACCTTGTCTAGTTGGTTGTTGGTGTCGAATGGAAAAACTCTTCGAGACCCCCTGGGGTTGTCCTTGTTTCCTGTGATGCCTTGCACCCACTGCGCCACCGTCTTCTCATGAACGTCCTCCGAGTGGATCCGAGTGGAATCTTCAATCCCCGAGTACATCCACATCGAGTGATCACGAGCCTGGAGGGGCTGGATACGTCGAGTGAGAAATACCTCGAGCAAATCCATTGCAGTCACACCCTCATGAATCCGCTGAACTACTCGCACCATGAACATGGCCACCTCCACCTTCTCTGCTGGAGTCACTTTCAAGGTGGTGGGTTTCGGGACTCACGCCAAAGAAAGGGAGGAAGACCAGTCGAGTGGCCAGGAGTCGACTTGTCTTTGCAATAAACCCAAGTCGACTGCCACCCTCTAACCGAGTCAGGGAGAGTCATCGCAGGAAAAGCGCTCTTCCCCCGCATCTGGATGCCTAAGCCCCCACACATCTGGATTACCTGGGTTTTCTCGTCACTTGGGCTAGCTTTTTTCACAGTCTGCGAGCGACATGTGAAGATGTGCTTGAACAGACCCCAGTGCGGTCGGCGGCCCAGGAAATTCTCACACAGTGAGACAAAGGCAGCAAGGTATGTGATAGTATTGGGATAGAAATGGTGGAGTTGAGCTCCGAAGAAATTCAGAAAGGCACGGAAAAAGGGGTGTGGGGGCAAGGAAAAACCGCGGTCGACATGGGTGGCGAGCAAGACGCATTTGCCCTCCTAGGGTTGTGGCTCAGTTTCATCCCCCGGGAGCCTCCAGGAACCATGCTCGATCAGCTTACTCTCGCCCAGATCTCGCAGATCATCCAGCTCGATGGTGGACTGGATCCAGTCGCCCTGAACCCAGCCGCGCGGCAAGTCGTATCTCGAAGACGACCTGCTCCTGCCGGTCTTCTTCCCCTTCCCCTTCGTCGCTCCCTTCTTCGCGCGTTCCAGCGCTGCCGTCTTGTCCTTCGCCATTGAAGCAAGAGGTGCATGAGCGAGAGGCGGCGTCGAGAATGGAAGCGGCAGCGGTGGAGAAGCAGAGGTGGAAGAAGGAGGAATTGGGGCGCACTGTGCAGAATTCCCCAATCCAATGCCTTATATGAAATCGTTTCCGAGTGACTGACCACTGGGCCCGGGCGATCCTGTCAAATCCCGCAACAGGCGCTCGCTCGGTACGTGGCGAAAAAGGTGGCGTGGATATCGAGGCGTCCCTGCCTAATCCATCCCGATTACTACGGCCTCCTCCGTCCCGCGCGCTTCCCAAAATTTCGAATCCCGCAAGATCCGGGAGCAGGAGAGCAGTCCGTCAGACCGAAGATTTTTTCCATATCAACACCCGAAGCTTATCAGCAAAGTTCACTCGACAAACTAAGAATGGATCAAGGCGACTGAAAAAGAAGTTGGACTCATCATGTTGTTCATTGATCCCAGCAAGACGATTCCGAAGCGCAAAAACTGAGTCAGAATTATTTTCAACTCCTTCTCCACTCGAACCCTGAACCATTTGGGGGCTAATGACGATGACATGTACCTAGGGTAGGGTCATAGGCCTGACCTAGACACCCTCCCCAAGGACATTACCCTAAAGTCATAAGCATTCAAGGCATAACATCATCCACTCGACCAGAAGCATTCCACTCGGAAGATTCAATGTCGCTCGACCATAGCATTAGTCACTCGACAACCAAAAGGTCTAAAGCCGCTCTGAACAGCAACGGTCGGGCATTTACTTTGTAGACTTAATGGTCATTCATGTATCTTTATTGTTGGCGTTACCAGTAACGCCCCCTCTTTATGTACCTTAAACCCTGTGTAACTGAGGGCCGAAGGAGTCTGGCGAACTCTATATAAGCCACCCCCTCCTCAGGGACAAGGGTTCGCACCCCCTGTAACTCCACACACATATAATCCAGTCGACCGCCTCCGAGCACCGAGACGTAGGACTATTACTTCCACCGTGAAGGGCCTGAACTCGTAAACCTTGTGTGTACAACTTCACCATAGCTGGGATCTTTCCTCCTCGTACCTACTCCCCATTCTACTGTCAGTCTTAGAACCACGACACCCAGTGCATACTGAAATTCAAATGGGCTTTGTAGAACCTCGAACCACTCCATCCATTCATGAAGAAATTCCAGCCACTAGTGCTGATGAACAAGCTGCTGAAGAATTGAAGAACCAGGCTGCAACTGAAGAAGAAACTGAAATTCCTCATCCAGTGGTTCCTGAGATTGCGATTCCTGAGGTTGTGATGCAATTGACTAACACTCCTCAGCCCAAGCCAAAGGATCCTTTCTCCAAGAAGCAAAACTTCAAGGCTGATGACTTCTTCCACGAGCATGTGTTCTTCACGGATTACAACCCATATGACTCTGCTTGTCTTAGAAGGAAGCATTTCTGGACTGCCAGCCAAGCCAACTTCTATTCTTCGCTGCTTTTCAACAAGGACAAAGTCTTCGACCATGAGCATATTCCTCGCGTGGACATGGAATCACTGTCTTGCTTCATGCCAGTCCTCAGTGTTCTTCACGATGCTGGACTGCTCAACTTCTGCACGGATATATGTGATTGGAATGAAGAACTAATTCTTCAATTCTATGCAACGCTGCACATCACAGGAGATGCTACAGATATGAACTCTTGGGTGTTGGATTGGATGACAGAGAATACTCATTTCAAAGCACCGGACTCTGAATTGCTTCATGCCCTGCCTGTCAGTCCTCCCCCTGAAGGTGCTCGTTGTATATACCATGAACCTGAGCTTACAGATCACTACATGCAAGTGTTGATGAAGCCACTAAAGCCCGGTCAAGCCCCAAGGACCAAATTCCTCATGAAGGAATTGATGTATGTGCCACGGACTGTCTATCGGATTCTGACGAAGACATTGAGTCCAATCAAAGGCCACGACTCTATTGAAGAAGAGGTCATTGGCATCATGAAGAATCTTCTTTTCAACATCATTCATGGCGTTCCTGTCAACTACCATGATTTCTTCATGAGGACTCTGGCCAATGTTGCATTGTCTCCTTTTGAATTGAAGCCTTACACTCCCTGGATTATGAGATTCCTCAGATCAAGGTCTTCAATCAATTACAAGGCTGGCTTTCAAAATCATCTCAGCTACTTGCCCCCCATTGAAGTCCTCAAACGGACATTTTCATCAACTAATGAAAAGGGCAAGGCCACTGCTGTTATTGATGAAGGCATTCGTCCATTGGATGGTCATTTTCGCAAAGCTGCATCTTACTCCACCAATGATGACTCTGCCACTCATGACTTTGCCGCCAATGCCTCAAAGCAAAATCCTCAAGGCACAACTCCAAGGATGATGACTGATCGTGAGCTTCTCCTTAGTCTTCACCAGAAGGTCGATCGCAACCACAAATGGGTTAAGCGTCAGTTTGGTTCAATTTCTTCACAACATGACTGCTACACACAATGCAGTGAAGAAGAACCACTACTACCTCCATGAAGTCTTTGCTCGCACCTAGGCTGTTCTGTCTCATCTGCATGGTGAAGAAGATCTGAAGCAAATGGGTCTCAAGCAGGACTTTGACTGGTCTCAACCTCCAGCGAAGAAATTCAAGAAAGTCAAAGTTCCTTCATTGGTGGCCAGCTCATATTCTTCATCGTGCGATACGGATGAGCATGAAGATTTGGATGACACTGCGGCAGGCCCTACTTCAACAACCGACCCCAACAACGCTGGCGCTCCTCCATCAACATGATATTCTTCAGGGGCGTTAGTCCTCATTTTTCGAACCTTTTGGTCATTCGATGACAAAGGGGGAGAAATTTGAGTTAGTCTTCAAGCGGGTCTATATATGGGCATTTTTTGCTAAGTTACAACTCTCGTTCTTTTGAAGACTTTGTTGGATCAAGTTGTAAACTTAAACCCGATGGTGGTCTTATACTTTTGTTGTGATCTTCTGCATGCTTATTCCTCTTATATGTTAATGCACGCATGCTGAATTACATCAGTCACCATATTTCATCATGCATTTCAAATTCTTCATATTATATGTTAAATGTGTGTATGAATTACAAGATATAGGGGGAGATCTCCATGATTCTACTTTACAAGTATGCATTTCTTCAAAAGCAAATTCCTCACTATGCACAACTTCAGGGGAAGTTCTTTTATATCTTGCAATCAAATTCCTCAATATCTGTATTTACACTTCATATGTTTTATCCCCGTTGAAAACTTAACCTATATTGTCATCAATCACCAAAAAGGGGGAGATTGTAAGTGCATCTAGTGCCCCTTAGTGATTTTGGTGTATTGAAGACTTATAGGTTAAGGAACTAATGTGTTTGTGAGTGTACACAGGTCTATAAGTCTATGATCAGTTTGATATTTACAGACAAAGTCGACCCCTAAAAATGAATATCTTCGACTGAAGACTTTGGATTTCTGAAGACTTTGAAAGTGAAGAAATTGGTGTGACCATGAAGACTTGATATTCATGCGAGGAACATGAAGCATGAAGACTTTTGTTTTCGTAGTTTTATTTTCTCTTTCTTGAGTCATTGGAAACACCGTTCTGTTAAAGGGGGTCGAGGAAATACTAAGGAAAAATTTCCAAGTGATGCTCATCTCAAAATCCTACACCTACCAATCCCTTCGAGCGAAGCCATTGGACAGAGACGAAGTTCTTCTGGTTTCTGAGGAATTTGTTCTGACTGAGGAGTTAGGAATTCACCAGTGCGGATTGCCTACAAGTGAGGAACATGATAGCCCTGAGGAATTTGTTAGTCAAATTTCCGACCGTTGCTGTGCTATGTGCCAGCTATCCCAAAATATCTTATCCACCTAACGGTCATATCATTGAAGGGCATTTATGTCTTATCATGTCGAGCTGCTCCCTAGGCTATAAATAGCCGCCCTCTACAACCACTAGCTAGTTGGCTGCTCCGAGAGAAACTGACACTTGTCATTTGAGAGCATCCCATCCTCCGAGGACTTTGAGCGAAAATCATCAAGTGAGGAAAACTCAAACCCAAACACCTACAAACCCAAAGTGATTGAGCATCAATGAAGAGTTTGATCCTGCTTGGATCCGACGCTTGTTACCTTTGAAGACTGTGCATCTTCCAGACGGTTAGGCGTCATTGTCTGAGCATCCAAGAGGTAATTGTGGATCGCCGAGTGACCGAGTTTGTGAAGGTTTGGAAGTCACCTGAAGACTTACCACGAGTGATTGGGCGAGGTCTGTGTGACCTTAGCTCAAGGACAATACGGTGAGGAATGTGTGTCCTCGAGTTTAAATAACTAGTCGCTCCAACCAGACGTACAACTGTCACAGCAGTTGAAACTAGTCTACCAAATCATTGTCTTCACCAAGCCAACTGGTTCTATTTCCTCAACCCTTCCATTTCCTCATTACTGTGTTGTGTGCTTGTTCATATATGTTTGAAGACTTTAACTGAAGACTTTCTCAATTTCCTCAGTTCAATTTCTTCAGTCTGTTTGTCTTCATCTTGTTTATCCTGTGTTTACGCTTTCTGTACTCTGTGCATGTTTTTATTTCATCATGATGTCCATGCTTATGTTCTGTTATGTTTGCATCTGAGTACTTATTTTGTTGCAAGTAGTTCTTCGCTTAGGAATTTCCTCACACTTAAATTCCTCATTGAAGAATTCATAAAATCGCCTATTCACCCCCCCCCTCTAGTCGATATAACGCACTTTCAATCCCCCTGGACACTTTTAGACTCTTTCGGTAACAAGATGTCGCTGAAATTATGTAATTACGTAGGGACAACATTGTATGATGCGGTACTAGGTGAAGGCACATGTGTTGCAGTAGAATTTTCACTTATTCGGCCATGAGCATGAAGGTGTTGAGCCGAATTATGAACATATACAATTGTTATGGTGCCAAAAAATTAGTAGCATGAGGTGTGGCATATGATGGTTGAGGGTAATTGGTCGAATAACTAGTAGTAGCATGGCCAATTCTCCTATCCACCAACATGTTTGGATTAACATATTGTAAGTTGGTTGCCGATGAATAAAAAGATGAAACACTTTGTTGCATACTATTGGAAGTTCCTGTGTGGGGTGTTTCAACTTGATTGACCAAACTCATCATGTTGTTCATCGGCATATCGATTTGTGGGGTTGCCGATGCATGAGAATTGGAATACATATGGTGCATGTTACTAGTATCATAATAAGTTGAAGCATGTAAATTACTTTGAATTGGCCTTTGCACATAATTAGATGCATGATTGAAAAAACTAGGGCTAGATGATAGAGTATACTCATTGAACGATCTAGTAACACCATATGAATCATTTGCATCTACACTAGGGGATTGGGTATTCATATTACCTTTGTAGATTGCAAACCCTAGATGACGATCTCTTTGTAGCAAGAATGGGCCGAAGACCGTTCGAAGCTTCGTCCCCAGTGGAGTCGCCAAAAAGTGTTTTCACACACGAATACGTCACCGTGTATCATCGACGCCAGTGGTGATACACCGTAACTCACGTTGAAGGAGACCCGTCCGGAAGTGTGGTACGCAAGCAATTCGGCGGGTGCTTTTGTGGACCAAAAACCCCACATGTCCGGGAGGGACCCCGTCAGGGGTGCGCAACTGCTATGGGCTACCCTTGGTCGACCTGATCGCCCCTAGGGCCTCGAGGTATGCCGCCCTGCAACAAGAAGAACGAACGAAGAACGAGGAAGAAGAAAACAAGGGGGAAGATAGAAGTAAAGGTAAAGGTGGTAGGTTGATTTGTTGATTGTGTGTTGTTCAATCAGCCGTCACCTCTTATCTGCTTACGAGGCGGTTGGACTTCCCGTACAAGAAAAGGGCTCAAAATCTCGTCCAAATCCTTCCAATATTAACAGAACTTAGATTAGTTATGTCTGAGATAGTTGTTTGCTTTTTGTGTTTCACGGGCCAAATACAAGCGCCCAAAAGAAAACTTAACCGTTTCAACAAGATGAGCAACTTTCGTGTTGAACATTTTTTGATTTGATGCAATCTTGAAGCAGTTTGGAGCTGCTTTCTAAGGTCTGCAACAGGAAAATCGTTTGGGTGTCCGAACTCCAATCCGGATGATTTCCTGGTTCATTTGGGACCTATCCCAGATCATCAGTTCCGGATTCAATTTTCTGTTGCCTTCCCGGATGATAGCCCATACATCCGGGACATTCGTCCGGCCATCGGCCGGATGATCCGGCTCCCCAACCAGATGAGTCGGCCATGTACTGCAGCATCGCATAATTTTTGCTGCAACTTTCGCATATGATATCGGATTAAGACGATTTATATATCAAAATCATCTGTTTTGGTGAGTCGAAGAACTTTCGTGTTGAAACTTTTTCCATATGAGGCAATCTTAATTTTGTTTCATGCCATTCTTTAATCTGATGTCAACACGAGCATCTTTAAGATTGTCATAACTTTTGCATCTGAGCCCTGTTTCGGACAATCTCTATATCTATTTCGATAGGCTTGAAGAGAGTCAATCAATGGTGACATTAAATCATAAATTTTACTTCATCTTGCTACAGCCTCAAGTCACTCTTGCGATCATGTCATTTTCGAGCGTCAACAGTCGGCACGGGAGATATCCTCCTGGCTGTTGTCGTAGTCGGCCTCCAAGCCAGGGTGGCGGGCGCCGACCTCGAGCCAGGGAGGACCTCATCCGCAGCAGAGAACCCGAATAGGAGTGCCATCTGCGCCTCCAATAGCTCCAGCACGCCACAGCGCCCGTACAACCCCCCTCCCTCAGCGCGTGTTTGCACCGCCTTCGCCTCTCCCCCCTCCCCCCATCAATCATCAACGGCGCCGGTGGCGAGCACCACAACCTTTGCTACCATCCGGCACTCTTGCCGCCAACGCCACGTCTTCGACGTCGCTACCACCAGGACGGCATCCGGATCTGGCCGACCTCAGCACCGTCTCGAACCCCATTCCGCCTCAGCGGGCACCAAACAATCTGAGGGAGAAACCGTCGGGAACTGGCCGAGATCCGTGCATTGAGTTATGCCCGCCGCTCCATCTCGCCGGCAATCACCAAGCGGAGTTTGGATTGGTTGACTTGGGAGGATTGAGGGGAATAAGAGAATGGGTGAGGTCAGTGGGAACTGATGGCTGTCGGCGAGGGAAAGGAAAAAATATTCATTCAGTTCCCACTTCCCACCGAACAGCCCCAGGAGCTGACGTGGAGCTAACTTTGCGTTAAGATCCGCGCTGAAAATCCAACGGGAGTCAACGTGTTCGGCGGGAACCCTTAAAAATCTAACTTTCGGTGGTTATCTTTTTCGTTTTTCTTTGTGCGAGGAAGAAATTCAGGGGAAAGGAGGCGTGCGATGGGTGGGGACGACAGCGGGGTGCCGTGACATTCTGTGTGGGGAAGGGAAAAAGGAACCCGAGTCATGTGGGATGACGCGCTCTGCACGAACGACACGATTGGGGTGCGAGACCAGGTGTTCTTGGAGACGTGGTTTTCTTTTCCAGACGTGGGCTTTTTCGTTAAGGGCCAGTTTTTTTAACGGCTTGAAAAATAAGCTGCCTTTTCTCAACTTAAAAAATAAGCCGCCCCTAATTTCGCAGCGTATGGCTTGAGGCGGCCTTGAGCGGACCAGGCCCAAGAAACGAAAACGAGTGCTTCCGCCTTCAGGTGACACACACGGGCAACGGGAGCCACTGGTTAACGAGCACATTACTCAAAAAAAAACTAGTTAACGAGCGCTTCTTTGGGAGCCTCGCAACGATCAGAGTCACTTGGCACGCTCTCAGCCATTCGCCACGTGTCGCGCTCTAGGCGCTTCCTCCGGATTTTTTTTATTTTTTCGCACGCGTTTTCATATATTTAAACGGTTATTTCCGGGGTTTTCGACGTTTTGGTTTTTCACCTGTCTTCTTTAGCTTTTCGACAAAAAAATTCAAAATATTTTTTTGCCGAAAAGCGCGTTTTTTTTTTCTTTCGCGAGTCACGGCTGTGCCTCTCGGAAACGGAAAAAAAATGTGTTTTCTGTTTTTTTTCTTTCGCGATAGTCACGGTTTTGCTTCCGCGAGAGGCACGGTTGTGCTTTCGCGAGAGTCACGGCCGTGCCTCTCGGAAACGAAAAAAACATGTTTTTTGTTTTTTTTTCTCTTTCGCGAGAGTCACGGTTTTGATTCGGCGAGAGGCACGGGTGTGCTTTCGCGAGTGCCTCTCGGAAATGAAAAAAAAACGTGTTTTCTGTTTCTTTCCTTTCGCGAGAGTCACGGTTTTGCTTCCGCGAGAGGCACGAGTGTACTTTCACGAAAGTCATGGCCGTGTCTCTTCGGAAACGGAAAAAAACGCGTTTTCTTTTTTTATCTTCTGCGAGAGTCACGGTTTTGCTTCGGCGAGAGGCACAGTTGTGATTTTGTGAGAAGCACGGGCGTGCCTCTTTCGGAAAGAGAAAAAATCCGTGCTCCCGGTTCGATTTTTTTGTCCGGCTTTTTCGTCTGGTTTTTTCCATGAAAAAAAGTTTGTCAAAACCTATCAACATGGGATCTAATTTTGAAAATCTCGACGCGAGGAATCCAACGGTGAAAGCGATTTGAGATTTGGACGCACGGTTTGAGAGATAAAACGTTTTGAATAAACGGATCTACGAAAAAAAGAAAAACTTCCAGGTTGCGACAAGTGACGCGCTGCATGTGCGCCACTTGTTGCAAACTGGAGAGTTTGAGTGATTTTTACAACAAGTACTTCTCAACTAGTGATTTCGGGCAACGTTTGGCTTAAAACTGAAGAATTTTCAGACCATACATACACGTATATTGACCCTAAATGGGGCCCCTTGATTTTGGGGGCCCTGTGCGAGTGCACAGCTCGCACAGGCCCCTCAACGGCACTGGCCTCAATGAGTAAGAGAGGCGGCTTATCGGAAAAGCTGGGGGAGAACGCGGCTTTTTTTTAACGGGCAAAACAACTGGCCCCAACGGGCATCCGTCCAAGGGCGCTAACGGGCACTGTTTGCTCGCTAAACGTGTTCGTGTTTCTTCTGAATGGTCATGAACAGCCGACATGGATCCATTTAATTGGTTCATGTTTCAACCCCCGGTACAAAATCAAAATATATACTGTACATGAATAGTTCCGTGTTGTGTTATGTATACGTACTCTCGCGTAAGCAGCTGTGTCGTTGCACCCGCAGGGGTATATATGTACACACGATCGACGCAAGAATTAATCACCACACACCTGCATATGCTACTGCGTACAGTACGTACCAACGATCGAGCAAAGTAATCTTCTCAGAACATGAAGAACTGCTGCTTGTCCTTGCCACTTCTCCGGCCGCGCTGGTCGCCTCCGCGCGAGGACGTCACCGTCGCCGACGAGGACGAGGGCCCGCCGCCGTAGCCGGGGATGCTGCGAAAGCCAATGTTCTCGACCGCGCCGACGGTGTTGAAGAACATGCGCTTGTTGAGCTCCTCCACCAGCGTCCGGTGCAGCAGCTGGCTCCGCACGTCCACCATCGACCGGTTCCTCGTCATGCGGCCCTGCTGCCTCCGCGGCCGCCCCTCGTCGCCGCCGGCGTCGGGGCTCCCGCGGTGGTGCCGCCGCCGGCCGGCGCGCAACGACGACACGTCGTGTCCTGCTGTGCCGCTGTCTCCTGGGCCGAATCTGGTGGCCTTCACCTGGCCCGTCTTGGAGACGCCAGGCTTCTCTTCGGGCTGGGCCTCTTCGGAGGAGTAGTGCAGCGCAGAGCGCGTGGAGCTTGTCTCGTCGTCGTCGCTGCTCACAGCGTAATCTGCGCCAACCACAAGAGGACACGTGTCATGGCTCAACGAAGGACAGCAAAACGACCACAAAACTGCAACTAGTCAAAGATAGGGAAATCTGTGCTCCATTATGCTGTCCTCTCGCCTTCATCAAGGATGACTATGATATATCCCATTTCCATATGCTGGGACGTGACATAAAAATATGTGCTTTTTATCATGTCAAATGGAATGCTAGCAAATGAGCATATGTAGACAGCGACAACCGCGTGATGAGTATATGCATGCCAACACCACATGCAACAACCATACAAACCACAAGCATCCACACTCACGGATGCATAGCTATAGCCTATAGGTACATAAATATCAATATGTCTTAGACACTGATAGGGTCTTTGATATGCATGCTGATCATCTGTCAGGTAAAAGCGTATTACTGGAAAATATGAATTTTATATTATGGCAAAATCGTTGCAGACCTAATCGATACTCTTTTATTCTATTAAGCTAAAAAAAATGTGTACCCCCTCGGTTCCACAATGTAGTAGGGCTATGATTCCCGAGATCTACTTTTGACCATAAATTAACCAAAACTGACTGCGGCGGGAGGAATGGAGGGAATATCTATTAGTTGCCACAAGTTTAACTCCACACTTTCTAAAAAGTATAACATGTTGTTTCAAAAAAGAGTAAGCATCATGCGCAATGCTTGGTCCTTACGTAGACGCTTGTAGTAGAAAAATATATCAAAACTTCAGAACTTCATGTCAGTGCCCTCTCTTTCAACGCTAGCAGCTAATACATGCGCTAATAAACTCCAGAACCTGTGGTCATGGCCCCTCAGTATTTTACCTCCTACCGCAAAGGAAAAAGGCCAACCGATGGACTCCATCTTTTGTGACGATGCCACACCAATTGCAGAATTTCTTCACACAATTGTTGAGGCTGGGAATTCTATCGTAGTGCCTTCTGCTAGCCCTATGTGTTGGGCATGCACTAATAAAGGTCTAGTGGAGTCGTCGCGTGATACTTACTTCCCCTTTTTTTCTAAGTAGGGTACAGAAAGATCAAATTTGCATTATGGTCGTCATTTCTTAGGACTTGTTCACTATGTCGCTTGATCGCTTCTTAAATTTGAATGAATTTTTCAGTCCATTATATCATCATCTAACTATCATCCACAACAGACAAATATAACTGTGTTCATCCACATAATATAACATAAATAGTTGCATTAAGATTTCACCTTTGTGCTTAATACTTATGTGCAATCTAATTTAGAATTCATATTGTGCGGTTTGAGATTACTGAGATTCAACAAAAAATTTATAACCAAGAATCCACAAAACCGTACTTTCTAGCACGTAACTATGTTAATATTCGGCAGTAAATGGCAAAATTAATAAGGCTACTTTCACGTACCCAACGTTTATATACCACATGGCACGCGTGATGAGAAAACTAGAAAACAATAATTATATGTTTTCACATAATAGTTCTTAAAACAAATCTAACTACATCCTTCTAAATAAAGTGTGATCTATTCCAAATAGTTACTATGCACCGCCCTAAGATATATAACATATTGCTAGCTTAATTTGCATGATCTTCAAATATGCAACTTACGACATTAGACATTACATGTATCTAAGCAAAAGTTTAAACAAACATGCAACCACTAATCATGATATATCTAGTTAATAATATCATTAAGGGTGACTTCTTATTATAAACAGTTAGTCGGCAAACATAGTGTTCTAGCTAAATCGTTGTATATCTATGTTCCTAATCTCCTGTCATATATCCCTCTAAAAACTTCTTATCGCGCCACCATTCCAATTGTAAACGGACCTTCTAATTACTTTTTTAAAAAGGGGATATTAGTTAACCCCGACCTCTGCAATCAGTCTTCTAACTACTGATCAAATCAAGTAAAGTAGCATTGCGATGCTGACATATGATCAGCAGTCAAAAAGACTGGTGTTAAAATTACGTTACCTTGGAACCAGCCACCGTGGCCGCCACCTGATGTTGTCGGCCCTATGCCACAATGAGACCCGTTTGAAGAGGTCGGGGAAGAGGAGAGGTAGTAGAAAGGAGGCTGCTCCTCATTGTCGTCATTATCGGCGTACGTATAGTACTCCTGCTGATCATCACAGCCACCGCCGACCCAGTCCGGTACCAGCCTCATGATCTCCTGCTCGATCATGGCGGCGATCTCTGAGGGGTCCCGGTCCGTGATGTCCAGCTCCTTCACCATCTCCCTCGCCACCTCCGTCGCTGTGTCGCCGGCGATGTCGAACGGGAAGTAGATGTTCCTCGAATGGCCTGATCAGATCAACAATTAACCTTGTCACCTTGTCAGGTCAAGATTTCCATGTACATACGTACGTATGTGCTTACTTGTCTGGGAAATGTTGCAACGTCTGAACGTGTACCTGCTTCGTCGACGATCTGCACTTTGAGGAAGATGGTGTCGTCGTCGGTGTTGAGCTTGCCGGTGATGGTCATGTCAGTCCTTGCTGCCACCGGCTCAGCCTCCTCCGGGTTATCCTTCCGGTCACCGGAGGTGGGCAAGGCAGGCAGCAATGGCGGAGGTGACAGCGTCATGGTGGTGTCCTGCGTGGAGAGGAAAGGGTCGAGCAGGAGCTCCTGGGCGGAGGGGCGATGGGAGGCGGGGACAAGGCACCTGCCGATGAACCTGCGTGCGTCGGCGTCATCGACCCGGTAGAAGGCGTCAGGCAGCTTGCCGGAGGTGACCTTTTTGTAGATCTGCGCGGGGTTGGAGCACTCGGCGTAGGGGTACTCGACGGTGAGCATCTCGAGCATGCACATGCCGAAGGAGTAGACGTCGACGAGCTCGTTGTAGTCCTCGTCGTACATCTCGGGCGCCATGAACTCGGGCGTGCCGATGACGCTGTGGGCGGCCTGGGCGCCGCGGAGCACGGCGGCGAGGCCGAGGTCGCCGATCTTGACGGTGCCCTGGTGGCCGTTGACGAACACGTTGTCGCACTTGAGGTCGCGGTGGATGACGGGGGGGTCGTGGGCGTGGAGGTAGGCGAGGCCCCGGAGGATCTGGCGCGCCCAGCCGCGGACGGCGCGGAGGCTCACGCGCGGGTACCGGAGGCGGTACGCGCGGAGGGTGCCGGAGGAGAAGAGCTCGGTGATGAAGTTGAAGGTGCGGCGTGGGGTGCCGCCGGTGCAGCCGCCGCGTGGGGAGGGGGAGGAGACGGAGACCCATGAGGCGTGGAAGGCGATGATGGCGTCGTGGCGGAGCGTGCTGAGGAGGTGGACCTCGGAGTACATGCGCTGCAGCGCGTCAGGGGTGCGGAGGACGTCGGCGAGGTTGGCCTGGTTCCATGCCACCTCCACGCCGCGCACCTCGTCGAACCCCCTGTACACCGACTTCATCGCACCCTTGCCCAGGAGCTCGTCGAACTGCATGCATGCATCACATTTCCAACACGGATCAAGCTTCCCGTCCATCAGCCCCAGGAACAACACTTATCAAAACAAAATGTACTAAAATTATACTAAAACTGCGATGCGACAAGTAATATGAATCAAGGGAGTAATATTTCCGTATGTGTTCTCGGGTATAAATTACATTCGCAATTCAAATTAGTATTCACACTGCTGGTTGCACGTAATATGACCGTTAGTGCTTCGCGATGCCAATTTCATGTTAACAAGAAAATAGGATTAAAAGAAAAACCACTGCGAGCACTAACAATACGACTACTGTACACAACTGTGGAGAGAGCACTGAAAGGACAAACATGAGTGACCGCTACAACTTCATCCACTGAGAAATAAAGGTGAAGGATATCTTTGGGGGATACTGACAGGGCATATTATCCCGTTGAAGCTTTCAAAGCATCTCATTATTGGCATTTTGACACATGGAACCATCCTCGCCACCAATCCATCACTGGGCAACGAAACCCAACTTAGTCCTAACCTAACTAGGGGTCTCCAACCAAACACCAACTCTTCCCTGATATAACTTGGATTGATTAGATTAGAAGAGAAATCACAATGAAATTCTCACCTTCCAAAACTAATGGTCCACCTTGCTCAACTATTTGACCAGGTATAGAAATACTACTGTATATCGAAGATGTATTTCAATGCAACAATTTCTATGATTGTTCGCGTGCATTGGGATATGCTAGCTCCCTCCATTCACAAATATAAGATGTTTTGCGTATTTTTATGTAAAATACATATGGATTAAAATGAGTGAATAAACACACTAAAATGCGTCTATATACATCTGAATCAGAAAAAAGATAAAACATCTTATATTTGTGAATGAAGAGGGTTAGTATTTAATTAATATTCAACTAGCCAGTTCATATCCGGACGATTTCAGGCCTGCTACCGCACAAAGAAAGTTGGCTGTAAGCATCTCGTACGTGGTCGCCAACGGGCAGCAGGTGAAATTCATCAATCAATCTTGCATATATACTCCAATTGAAAAGTACTTAGTTTGCCAATTGGTGGACATGTACGTACGTAGTTAGCCACTGAATTGTACACGTAGTTTGACCGTAAGCTAATACAAGATGTGCATCTAAGCTAGCTAGCTAGCCCTAGCAAGACAACAAGAGCCAAATGGACATGTAAAGAAAAGAAAAAAAGGGACAATAATTGTGGCCTTGTTTAGGGTAGCTCCCATGTACACATCAACACGGAATCCATCCTTGATAATTGAGCTAAACATTTGAAAGCCTACAATCATATTCAGTTCATGGTGTAGTTGTAAGCATGTTTGACTCGAACCTAATCTAATCTAATCTAATCACAAGAACATGTTCCTAACAAGCAGAAGAAGAAGAAGAAGAAGAAGAAGAAGAAGAAGAAGAAGAAGAAGAAGAAGAAGAAGAAACCAAGAACACGAAGCTTGAGAAATTGAATGTAAGCAAGCTGCTAATTGGTTATTATGACTGATTTAGGTTGCGCGATAAACTTAGGTGAAGCGATGAGATCGAAGAGATGGAGAGCTTACCCGGCCGTAGCGACCAGTGGGGTCGGTCTCGACGTATCCATTGTCGCTGTTCCTCGCCGCCGGTGACATCTCCGGCCGCCGCGGGCTCGACATGGCTTAACTACTGCTGCTCTACTAGCTAGTACTACTAGGCTCGCTGCGGCTGTGTGGACGGATCAGTAGGCTTTCCTGCCGGCGGCTACCTTGCCGTCGTGATAGGTGCAGAAGACGCCAGAGAGGAGGCGCGAGTCGTCGATCCGCCGCAGCATGATCCACGCCGCCGCAGACGACGACGAGGAGGATGACGCCCCCGCAGCCACAGCGTCGTCGAACCACGACCGCAGGCTGCTCATCTGACGCTGACAAGGACGGGGCGGTAGTAATAGGAGGTGGCGAGGAGAGGCAAGGGCAGGTTGAGTGCTGGAATTGGATGCCTCCGATCGCGCACGCGCCGGATCAATCATGCACGCATGCCATGTCATGTCAGGTCCAGAATAATCGTCATGGCAGGCAGGCAGGAGGAAGAAGAAAAGGCGGAATTTTTCTGGCTTGTGGTCTGGACACTGCTTGAGAAGGACGATTATTTGGGGCTACAAGGATCTGAACCTGAAGAATCCATGCCTTGAAAGCTCCATCTGTGGACAGATGACAGGAGCAATTCGGAACTTTGATGATGATGAGGACAAGACAGATGGCGGAGGATCGTAGAACGGTTTGGAGGCTTGTGAACGGGATGATTCCCTCGTGGATATATATGCTTCTGTCATTCTGCTTTTAGAGGGGCTGGGGCTTGTAGTTGCTGCTTCGTAGTACAGATAAATCTGTTGTAGGTAGGTAGGCTGGAAGAGCAGAGGATCCAAGCTCAAATGAACAAAAGGTGTCTGCCTTCCTCTAATTAATTAGAATATACTCCCTCCGTCCGAAGTTAATTGTCGCTGAAATGAGTGTATCTATCCCTCCGGCCCATAACATAGTAGTGTCAAAAAAATGTCTTACGTTATGGGACGAAGGGAGTAGTTGTATATATCTACATGGTTCTTAATTGATTTTTACATGAATTATGAAAGTTTAGCATATTCCCTTTTTGGTTCCATTTTGGGATGAAGAGAATTAGCACGGCATATAAACTTCTGGTGTGGCATGTAAACAAAGGAGAACTCTATTATTTACGATTTGACTGAGACCAAACTTGGCTTTAGTTCCACTTTATTGCGCTGGTAGGGTCTTCGAGTTTGCGGAATTATTCGTTAGACCAATAAACTGTTTGTCAGGCCAATACTAGACCATTTGGTTTTCCCCTCTCATTATTTCAGGATTCTAAAGAGTCATTTTCTTGCACAACATCCCAAACCTGGACCTGAAGACGCTTTCTCCACTTCTCCTACGACAGCGACCTACTCAACTGAATGCTTAAGGGTGATCACCTTCCGGCTACGTGTTAGGTTATACATAATCTAATTAGGATAAGCTACCATGAAGAACATAAGCTAAACTTGGCTATGTGTAGCAAATTAAAGGTCTGTTCGGCAACCCACCGGCTCCTACGAGGAGTTGCGGAATGGAGGGACTGCAGCTCCGTGCTTTTTAACTGCAGCTCCGCCTGCTCCCGGAACAGGGCTTAAGTGTACTCCATTAGCAGAGCGAATGCAAAATACAAACATCTATTTGACGTTCGAGTGTTTGACATAGGAGTAGTTTCTTTTCCTAATGCAATTTTTGGCGCATTTGGGAGAAGATGCAACTTATGTTCTTAAACTGATGCTTGGTTTTTGACCATTCGAGCTATCGAAAAGGTTATGTGAGGAGCCAAGTTTCCTCTACTTACAGAGGATAGGGAAACCAAATTGGGACTTCTGCTTGCGTCAATCTAATTGAGCTCTAGTGGAAAAAAAAAACTTTCAAAGGATAGACCTCAATAATTGAGCTAGTACCAAACTTTATTCTACATGTAAGCATTCGTACTTCACCCACCAAAAGAGCATATAGAAAGGGGCATAATTGGGAGTTCAAAACGGCCAGAATTCAAGGCATGATCGCATCATTCTGCAAAAATAATTGTCATCCACGTGGAAATACATATTAAAAATAACATTATTGAGAGAAAGATGGTCGTTTTATTTTTGACCGACTACACGATTGAACATATCGTTGCATCCTATCCAAACATGTCACTAGACTACATGACTCGGATTCTTCTAGTTGGATTTTGACTTTACACTTGAAAGCGACATGATATCACCACACATTTCTGCCCTACGCGCTCGTTTCTATGCAAAATCGCAAGCAAATCATACTACTCAACATCATACCACCTTTCCCAACATGAGACAGAGCTAACAGTAGAGCATAATGATGTTACAAATCTAAAATAATTAACAACAATGACAAGGCAAGGCACAACACGAGCAAAATTTCTTTCCATGTATTAACTGCAACTCCAAAATCTCACATATGCAACGCCTATCATTTCTAGGCAGCTAATGTTACTTCAGGCAAGGGGTCTTTCAGTTGCAAGTCAAGACCCAGACAGATTAACACTACAAGAGCGAGCTCCCGAGCAATCCTCGAATGCTCACAAGGTAAAAACGGAATGTCTAAACTATCTCTTTTTCTCTCCTTTTTCTATCCATCTTTGCATCCTGTTCCCCACTCAAGGGGAACGCCAAAACTTTAAAGAAAGCGAAAGGAAATATAAATTTTTGCCCCCAAGTATCTACAGTTCTACATGGCACAAAATGTCCTGTTTTCCAGGAGGGGTAGGGGCTGAAACTTCAGTTACTGCAGGGCAAGCTTGCATTTGTCGCCCCCGCATAAGGTGAATCTGACGACTGGAGAGCCAAGTTAGGATGTACATGACGATGCTTGACTAGAAGAGAAACCCTCTGCTATGGCTGCACCGAGTGTGCGTCACATATCAGTATCTTCCGGTTGAATCAGAAAAAACAACAGCTTTGCTATGCGGTAAGCCATATATGGCGTCAACTGGATAGTGGTGGGAAATCACCATTGTCCTTCAGATGATATGGCTTAGTATTCCTGCAAATTGTGTAGTGTAGGATTATTAAGAACTGTAAATGTTGAAAACACACGTAATAAATGAGTGAAGTCACACAGTGAATGTGGTAAAACCAGAGAAAAGGAATGCATTTTCAAGCTGAACAGATGTGATTCAAGGTTACACTAACAAAATGGACGGTTTCCATATTACAAATTAGTGTTCTAGTGTGGGTTTCACGTGGCCGTATCAATATTTTTTGCTGAAGCTAAAACCTAACACTGACCTTAATTTCTGTTTAAGAAACTAATAATTGTGGTGTGCCTCAATAGTCATTGCTGTAAAATAGTAAAGAAATAGGGATTAGCTACACGTCCCTCTATGAAACAGTTGACGTTATTGCTTTTAAAAGGATGCATCTTACTTACCTCATTACATTAGATCTATAACCCGTTCCAGGATTTTGTCCAGGAGAGTTCGATCTCGGGGTTGAAGAAGGTTTAGTGTCAGAAGCAGAATATGGTCTGTTAGCTTGATTTTGGGAAGCACTCCTAACTTCCATGTGCAATGCCCCCAAAGTCCCAAACTCAAGTTTACTGTCATGTGGATGAATAAAGCCCCTTCCATGAATATTATCCTGTGTAGAATGGGGTGATGGAGTTGGTATCTTCAACGGAGAGGGAATTCCTTTATCATTTGCAACAGGAACATAAATCGGCAATGGTGGCTGTTGCCTCAATTCCTCAGAACGTGTCATATCTGCAGGCATGTCCACCCTACCATAACGGTGATGCTTTTGATAATTATTTCGAGGGAAATAATTCTTTCTTTCCCCTCGTCCAGTAGGTGGTGCCTCCATGCACAAATTCTACAATATCCATCAAGCCAGACAACTCAGATAAAAAACAAGATAGAGCGGCACAAACGGCACAAATACAGTGCCTAGCCTTGAGAAAGTAAAACTGTTCTGTAACAGAAACATAAAACTAACAGGGATATGTTCATGAAAATATGTATTTACAAGAGATATGGCAGCTCCAGTATCACTTTAATTCAAGCACAGGAGCATTAGTAGATTATTCTTGCAAGCATTTACATGCATGATACATGGAATAAAAAGGCACTTAGATTAATACAAAATTCAGTTTACTCGAAATGCATTTTCAAGTTGTACAAGCAGAATAATGGACAAAAAAAGGGAACATACTGGGTCGGGGAAGTAGGTGACTGCTCCATGAGGTTGCATAGGATCCTCAGTGCGATAAAACGGCTTTAAGAAGAAGTAGCTAGGTGAATAAGGACCAGGGGCCATTCTGTTTGCACTGGGATATCCATAAGCATTTTTTCTGTTATGACCATTCAGTGAGTGTTTGTTCTGATATTGTACAGGTGGTGGGGCAAGCATTGGATAGTAAATTGGATGAACTGGATAGTCTTGATGGCAACTCTGTGAATAGAGGAGATTGTTAAAATTTGTTCTGTAGTCCCCTGTGAGATCTGATAAATTGTCAATGGTGGCACACCGATCACCATCCACCTCTTTGTGCACCTTTGTTGACATCCCATTGCTCACACTAACAAAAGAACTAGTTACAAGATGTGAAGCAGATTTCATTTCTTGGTGCTCACCGCTAGAGCTATGTTCCTCCTGCTTCAGAGACCCATGATTATCTGAAATGTTGATACTACTGAGCTGATAAGATAGATCCTCACAGGGATTACTGTGTAAAGGTGGATAGCCCTTGTTGTCTCTTTCAATGTTCAAGTTCACTGCAGTGCCTTGCACATCTGGGCGTACCCTGCCGAGGTTTCTCTTCAGTGTGCTCCTGAAGAACTGATTGACTTCATCCACAATAGAACTGGCAGGAACTTGAAGGATCTTTCCAAGCTTCCGGGCACCAAGATCAAAAGCACTGCGTATTCTGTGAAAGTTACCTGGGCATTCAGTAGTCGGGTTAGGCCCAGGAAATAAAATCAAACTAAGGACTATGTCCATGAAGCGGTTTGTGCACATAAGAAGAAAGTTACGTGTGTTGATCAAAACAAGACCACAAGTGCACACACAACAGACAGACATTCAACAGCACATTTGCAAGTGAGCTTAGTGGAACTGCATGATTAAATGGCAAAGAGTTTCCTTGTACACAAACCTTAAAATGAAATCCGCTAGCCGATAGAAGCCAATTGCATGCAACAGCAAGCAGTGGGAAAAGCAAGACAGTCAAAACAGCACTAGTTGCAGTAAATCAGTTAGTAGTGAACTATAAGAGGAATTAGCTCGGAAAAGGTCAATGAAGGAACAGAAAATTGGGACAAGCACATATTAACCGTAGAACTCTGGACGTGGGAAGCCCATTTCGGCCAGTCATTATGCAAACTAAACTATCTGTGATGCAAGTACATAAATTAGGGGCAAAGAAGTCAAGCAACACTTTTCTTTGAGTGGCAGTGTCAACAACGAAAATATGACATGAATATGAAATCAAAAACAATTTCACATCACAACAAGCAAGTTAACACATCAGCTTTTCCTAAATTCCCTATAGTTGTGACATAGTTAAAAGCATAATCATCCTTTGTACCACCAAAATAAATGATCTAGAGGCAGAAAACAGACCTTTGCTGACACTGCGTCCAAGATTGTTACTCTGCTTCAATGGATCCACTATGTTGAGAAATTTTCGAGGGAACGGGCGTGTATTTCTCTCATTGTTCCTAGGGGGGGCAGTAAACATTTGAGCACATTCTCTTAGAAACTTCTCCCGCTCAAGAAAACAATCATCATGAATGCCTGGTGAGTCGGCTGTGCAAGAAAAGCTATGTGATTAGCAATTATAACACAAAACATTCAATCATACACAAAGATCAGGCTGTGTACACTTACTAACTAGCTCAGGTAGGGAAGACAAGGAAATAGGACCATGTAAGCTTATACCCCTATTATCCCAGTCAAACTTGCTATAATAGTCCAGAAACCTATAGAGTACCTGCGGAAGAGCAGATAGTGATGTCACCCTTGTGAGTGTGTGCATCCTAAAGGAGCTTAGAAATGTGACAAACACAATCTTTACAAATGTGGCACACAAAAATTAAGTCCGAACTTACAGCTAATGGACCATCCAAAGACTCATGGAAGAGATGGAAGATATATAGCACTAATGTTTCCAAGGCATAGGTAGAAATTAGACCATGGTGGGCTCCAAGGATGCGGCTTTCATAATAACACCAGGCTTTTATAAGCACTATACTTCTCTTGAAAAGGTGGGTTTTTTCAAATCTTTGATCCACCTACAAAATATGGTGGTTACAAATATGCCTGGTAACGAGCAGACTGATAACAAGGAAGTTTTTTTCCCAGGTCCTACCTCAGAAGGAAGGGAAAGGGAATGATAGATGATAGATCTGCGGTTTCAAGAAAGCAACCAAGTAACTTGTGGCAACTTTGAAATATTACCTGCTCTAGAAAACAAAGCGTATATAGTCCACCAATCTGATTAAATGAGATGTCGACAACAATATTTTGGACAAAGCATTTGACTAGCTTGACCTGACATCAGAAAGGCACATCAGTTGAAACATCCTGATGATAAAATACTAACAATATGCGGCAACATGTACAACAACAAAATTTGTCCATAACCATGACATGAGATAAGACCGCTGATATGATTCTCCATTATCTCTTAATTAGGTTCCATTTGTTAGGCAAGTTAGGCCCAGGAACGAGATTAGTTGTGTAAGTTGACTATATAGTCTACTCTAGCCAATAGTATGAATAAAGCATGCAAAGATTAATTCAGTATCTCATCCCAGTTCTATCCTCGTTCCCGCTACCCAATCAGGGGGCTATTTGGCATCAAGGCTAGTCAACCCAGAAGACCATCTCCCACAGCTACCCGCTCCAGGTCAATCCACCGCCAAGCATCCCACCACACGACATGATCACAGTAAACAATTCCTTTTTATCAATATGAATGATATATAAGATAATGACATTCTCATTGGTTTCATATGAAAAGATGAATACTTCTGTTGGTAGGACAAGAATGATATCAACAGTTTGGTTAAATCACAGGAATGTCATTACCCAGCCTTATATAACATACTTAAAAATGAGCATTCATAAGAAGATGGCAGCTACTATGTGAATAGACAATTAGTACCCAAAAAGAAACTAAAACAGAGAGCAATTCGAAGGCGCACCTCAGCATTTATATACTGGACATCTTTGATTTCAAATTCAGCATCTTTGCGCCGCTCTTCTGATTCCAGAATGGCACGTACCTCATTTGCTAGGCTTTCATCAGAACATGTATAACCGAAAGCAGCCAAGTCAATATCTCCATCAGGAAGATATGTTTTCAGTGGAACGGATCCAAATGGAAAGACCTGGTTTGAAAAAGGGAAAAAGGTTAATTTTGTACTTCTATAGGCTGTCGAATTATTCAAGATTACCATCAAAAAAATATCAATCTCAGTACAGGAATAAAAGCACAAGCAATAATTCTTTTCCAACTTTGGTAAACAATTACAAACAAAAAAAAGTGATTTCATGGTTTTTCTCTAATGCCATCTCCAGAAGTGACAGTATTATTACTTTTTCAACATGTGAAATAGTATGAAGTGTAAAGCATATTGAGCATACCAAGTAAAGTGCCATCACATTTCACTGATTTCCATGCAGAACTTCAATTATCCCTACGCGCCAAGTAGACTATTTATAGCAAGTTCTAACTACATTAGCCAGATATCCGGGGAACAATGATCCAAGACACCTAACTAACTAATTGTGTAACAAACATGTACATAACCCTTCCTCGGATACAACTAACTATATGCAGAAACATGGTTTTATTGCACGCACAAATATAGTATGATAAGGGCATTTATCCAAAAGGATCATACTAACACGGACAAGATATGGAGGCCCAAAATGGTCACTAAGTTAAGTTATACCCAATCCTCCAACCCAAGACTGACAAGTCATTGATCAATCTGCACTTGTCGTAAATAGATAGTAAAGCAATATGATGAGGGAACTTGAGTGCATGCCCGACAAGGGGCAATGAAACATTCATGGCCAATAAAAACTTGACATATAAATAATGTCAGGATTCCAAATATAGCAACAAGTATATCTCTTTGATGGCATTGGCAGCACTAGCACGATCACACTGGAGCCAGAGTACACCTAAAACGAAACTGCAAGCATGGTAACCATGAAATGAGTAGTAGCAATATGCATCACAGGTTATCCTGGCAACAATTCCATGACCTAAAGGATAAATCAGAACTGTGAGGAATCCTCCTAAAGGGCTCCCGGGCATATAACAGGGATGATCTCAAAGTTGTCACGCTGCGAATAGATTCGCAACTACACACCTGCGCGCCTTGCACATGTCCGTCATGCGCAAAGCAAAGGAATTGTAGAGTTTGTCGTGCAACGGACAGTAAGGAAAGCATATCGAGTAAAGAATTGGAGCATGCCGGAAATGGAGTAACTGGTACCGAGCAGCCGAAGGAACACTTGACGAGGCGTTGGATGTAGTCGACAACGGCCGCACGGCGCCCCTCCGAGGCGACGGTTGGCTGGATCCGGCACATGACACCGAGCGCGGCGGCCTCGAAAGGCGCCCATGCGTCCGGGGAGATAGAGGAGGGGTCCGGGTTCGCCAGCGCATGCTCGAGCTCGGGCACGAGCGCCACCGAGCACTCGTCGATGTCGACCATGGACGCTGGAAGCCCCCCGCACCCACGACTTCGCCGGAGGCGCGGAGCGAGCGCAGCTGGAGAAGAAGACGGAAGCTTGGGGCGACGAGGGAGAACCGCTGGAGACGGCAAGGGAAGGACAGCCCCGACAAGCAACTTAAAGTGGATGCTAGGGTTCGACAGAGGTGATCGTCGACGAGGGTGCAGTCGCGATCTGCGCGCCGCCGGCGAGGGGAGGGGATAGGGAGAACCGGGGTACAGGGAAAACAAAATTAGGGATTTCTATAACATTTTTATATGTGAAGGAAAACAAAGGTCAGCCTTTTTTTTTCCTCCCTGCCTGCCTCCTCACACCTCTTCCCTCACGATGTCCCCTTCTCCCTCTACTTTGGGGTGAGTGTGCTTTGAGCTCTCGTTGCAATCATCACAAGACCTTGTTGAGGTTTAGTTTAGGGTTTATGACACAACCTTTCAAGGGCACGAAGCGCAGCCTCGCTCTTTCAAATCTTTATTGCGCGCGAAGCCTTGCCCTATGTCGGTATTGTCCCTGGTGATTCTATGGCGTTGGGGCAAATGTCAAGGGAGTGGCGAGGGCAGTGATCGATATCGCCAAGGGCAGGTGGATTAATGAAGAAATCTTTCCATATGAAACCGACGACACACGCTACATGATTCAATGTCTACAAGGTAGGGGAGAGGGGGAGGGAGAAATCGGGTCTTATAAAAGTACTAGGTACTAAAGGGGAGAGAGTAGTGTTCAAAAAAAAGGGGGAAGAGTAAAAGAAGGCGCGAAATAGGTAATCGCTCACATGCCTCGCGACCTGATGGAACTAAATGCAACGAAGAGCGCGCTCGCTTTTCTCTGCTAGCCATCATCGGACAACCGTCATGCTAGCCAAGGTGAGTGTATCGTAGTGGTGTGACTGAGCAGCAGAGCAACAAGAAAAGAGCACATCCGCAAGAGAGCAGCAACTGAAGGGGGAAGAAGAAGTGAGGAGGCAAGAGCGTAAACTCTCCCCCTCTCGTCCATTCCCCTTTATAGGCCGACAAGAGGCGATACGGCAGTAGCCAATCCCTGTCGCGTGGTAGGCAAATCCCCTCGTATCCCAGTATTGCCCGCGAGAATTGAGGGGACCACCATTATTGCCCGCGAGAATCGAGGCACACGCCTTCGGGCGATGGGATGTGGGATGTGGCCTAGGTGGGCCCATGCCCACTCCTACATGTCACTTTGAACAACAGATCAGGTCTGACACGCAGTCCGACTTGACTAGCTGAAGAGACCGGTCTGGTCTGACTGACAAGACTGGAATAGCGAATTTCACAAGTGTTGCACGGGAATTTGGCTCGTGAAGGCATGTTGTGCGGGAAATTTCTCTTTGCTTGGATTGGCTATCTTCATCAACAATTCAAGACCCAAATGGTCCATCTGACTTCAGAAACAGTACGACCATAGGAGGCCGGTGACGAACAGTTGTTGTTAAGGGATCTTCGAAGAACCAGTTTCAACCTCGGCGGCGAAAAGACGATGTTGCAATTTGGTACAGGTCAGGATGCTGCAAAGCTTGAAAATAAGTCCAGGGACTACTGGCGGTGTTACTGAAAGTGCAGAAAAACTCAGATCCCTCGGTTGGGTAGCGAGCGTAACTGAGGAGGATGTGGTGACCCTAGAGGATATTAAAGCCCTCCTTGCCACAAATCCCGTCTTGGCAGCACCAGGCATATGTGAGCCGATGATATTGTACATCTCGACCACAAAGGTGGTCAGTGTAGTACCCATGGTCGAACGAGATATGGAGGGTCACAAGTTCCAAGTCTAAAAAGCCTATTTATTACGTCTCCGAGGTCTTAACCCCGTGCAAGACACGCTACCCTCACTATCAAAAGATAGCCTACACCGTCTTTATGGCGTCAAGAAAACTTTGGCACTACTTCCAAGAATGCTCTGTAACCGTGGCATCCAACGTTCCCCTAAGCGACATAATTAATAACTGGGATGCGATGAGGCATATAGCCAAATGGGCCATAGAGCTCGTACCCTTTGGAATAACATACCAACCACGCCGAGCTATTAAACCTCGGGTGCTGGCAAACTTCATAGCCGAATGGACAAAAGCCGAACTCCCTAGAGAATACAACACATACTCACACTACACCATGTATTTCGACGGTTCAAAAATGCTTGCTGGCCTAGGGGCTGGAGTAGTTCTTACATCGCCAACTGGTGATAGCATTTGATACGTGTTATAAATTATGTACACCGACTGCAACAATGTGGCTAAATACGAAGCCCTTTTATACGAACTCCGGATAGCAGTCTCAATGGGCGTTAAACGCCTCGAGGTACGAGGAGATTCCAACCTCGCCATCTCCCAAGTAAATGGTGAGTTCGACGCAAAGGACCCGAAGATGACAGCCTACAGGAATGTCGTCCTAGAAATCTTGGCCAGGTTCGAGGGGCTTAAATTTCATCATATCCCCCAAGATAGCAACCAGGTCACCGATATCCTCGCCCGAATGGGCGCCAAACGGGATAAGGTCCCCGAAAACACCTTCCTCAAATGGCTCTTCAAGCCATCCGTAGTCTGATAGGACGACAAAGAGACGTCGGAGTCAAACGACGTAGGACAATTCGCCCCACCCGAGGACGACACAGAAGAAGACATAATGGGTGGATCGACCATCCAGGAAACGACCTCGGCACACGAGGTCATGGCAGTTATTGCACCCTAGACCAAGTCGCTCCTAGCATACTTACTCCACAAGGAGCTACCCGAAGACCAAACCGATGCACATCGGAACATAAGGCAGTCTAAGGACTATAAAGTTCACGAGGGTGAGATCTATAAGATAAGCACCATGGGGGTCCTCCAACGATGTATATCCGAAGAGGAAGGGAGATCGCTGCTTCAAGAAATACACACCAGCATGAGCGGACATCGCGCCGCCGCTCGAACCTTGGTCAGCAAGGCCCGGGAGCATTGTAAGCCAGCTCAACATCACACAGATTTCTTTCTTTTTCCAAATAATTTTATCAAGCCGGAGCACTGGAAGCCGGCTCAAAATGTGAGATGGGTTATTTTTCCAATATTTTTCTGCATGGAACCAGCAGAAAGTTGATTCTGAAGCCGTCCTATTGATATAACAAAAGAGACCCGATTTTTCGAGGAGCCGGTTCATTAAATAAGCTGGCTAGTGAAGGAAATGTGACCTAGAGGCAATAATAAAGTTATTATTTTATATTTTCCTATTCATGATAAAGGTTTATTATTCATGCTAGAATTGTATTGATCGGAAACCTAAATACATGTGTGAATACATAAACAAATACTGTGTCCCTAGTAAGCCTCTACTAGACTAGCTCGTTGATCAATGATGGTTAAGGTTTCCTAACCATAGACATGTGTTGTCATCTGATAACAGGATCACATCATTAGGAGAATGATGTGATGGACAAGACCCGTCTGTTAGCTTAGCATAATGATCGTTCAATTTTATTGCTATTGCTTTCTTCATGTCAAATACATATTCCTTCGACTATGAGATTATGCAACACCCGGATACCGGAGAAGTACCTTGTGTGCTATCAAACATCACAACGTAACTGGGTGATCATAAAGATACTCTACAAGTATCTACGAAGGTGTTTGTTGAGTTGGCATAGACCGAGATTAGGATTTGTCACTCCGAGTATCGGAGAGGTATCTCTAGGCCCTCTCGGTAATACACACCATAAGAAGCCTTGCAAGCAAAGTGACTAATGAGTTAGTTACAGGATGATGTATTACGGAACGAGTAAAGAGACTCGTCGATAACGAGATTGAACTAGGTATGAAGATACCGATGATCAAATTTCGGGCAAGTAACATACCGATGGACAAAGGGAATTACGTATGTTGTCGTAACGGTTCGACCAATAAAGATCTTCGTAGAATGTGTAGGATCCAATATATGCATTGATATGTCTCCAACGTATCTATAATTTTTGCTTGTTCCATGTTGTTGTATTATCAATCTTGGATGTTTTATAATCATTTTATAGTCATTTTATATCATTTTTTGGTACTAACCTATTGACATAGTGCCAAGTGCCAGTTGTTGTTTTCTGCATGTTTTTTACATCGCAGGAAATCAATATCAGACGGAGTCCAAACGCAACGAAACTTTACAGAGATTTTTTTGGACCAGAAGGAACGTAATGGGCCCTGGCCGCACCTGGGGGGTGCCTCGAGGAGGGCACAACCCACCAGGGTGCGCCAGGAGGCCCAGGCGCGCCCTGGTGGGTTGTGCCCACCTCGGGTGCCCTCGGACCGCCTCTTTGCTCTATAAATACCCCAATATTTCCAGAACCCTAAAGGCATCGACAAAATATTCATCCAGCCGCCGCAGAGTCCAGAACCACCAGATCCAATCTAGACACCATCTCGGATGGGGTTCACCACCTCCATTGGTGCCTCTCTGATGATGCGTGAGTAGTTCTTTGTAGACCTTCGGGTCCGTAGTTAGTAGCTAGATGGCTTCATCTCTCTCTTTCTCTCTCTCTCTCTCTCTGAATTCTCAATACAACGGTCTCTTGGAGATCCATATGATGTAACTCTTTTGCGGTGTGTTTGTTGGGATCGATGAACTTTGAGTTTATGATCAGATCTATCTTTTTATATCCATGAAAGTATTTGAGTTTCTTTGATCTCTTTTATGCATGATCTCTTATAGCCTCGCATTTCTTCTTCGATATTTGGGTTTTGTTTGTGCAACTTGATATATTTATCTTGCAATGGGAAGAGGTGCTTTGTAGTGGGTTCGATCTTACGATGCTTGATCCCAGTGATAGAAAGGGAACCAACACGTATGTATTGTTGCTACTAAAGATAAAACGATGGGGTCTATATCTACATAGATAGATCTTGTCTACATCATGTCATCGTTCTTATTGCATTGCTCCGTTTTTCCATGAACTTAATACACTAGATGCATGTTGGATAGCGATCGATGTGTGAAGTAATAGTAGTAGATGCAGGCAGGAGTTGGTCCACTATTCTTGGACGTGATGCCTATATAATGATCATTGCCTGGATATTGTCATGAGTATTTGAGGTTCTATCAATTGCCCAACAGTAATTTGTTCACCCACCGTTTGCTATTTTTCTCGAGAGAAACCACTAGTGAAACCTACGGCCCCTGGGTCTCTTTCACATATTATTTGCCTTTGCGATCTAATTTTTTCTTGCATTTATTTTCAGATCTATTAAACCAAAAATACAAAAATACCTTGCTGCAATTTATTCTTATTTATTTTATTTGGGTTCGATCTATCAATTTACTACAAATTTATCTCACGTCCATTTACCTACTTAAGGCGCCGTACCCGGAAGGGATTGACAACCCCTTTAACACGTCGGGTTGCGGGGATTTGTTATCTGTGTGCAGGCTCTGTTTACATTGTGTTGCTTGGTTCTTCTATTGGTTCGTTAACCTTGGTTTCATATCTGAGGGAAATACCTACCGCCGCTGTGCTGCATCATCCCTTCCTCTTTGGGGAAATACCGACGTAGCTTCAAGCGACATTAAAAGGAATTTCTAGCACCGTTGTCGGGGAGGATCTTCAACACATACCAGGTTCCTAATCACAAATGTCATCTCCTTGCAATTTACATTATTTGTCATTTGCCTCTCGTTTTCCTCTCCCCCACTTCACAAAAATTTGCCGTTTTATTTGCCTTTCCTTTTCTTTCGCCGTTTTCTTGTCGGGTCTGTTTTTTAGTGCAATCTTGTTGCGTAGTCATCATGACTCAAGAGAACACCAAGTTGTGTGATTTTTCAAATACCAACAACAATGATTTTATTGGCACTCCGATTGCTCCTCCCGCCACTAGTGCGGAGTTTTGTGATATTACTACTGCTTTGCTGAATCTTGTTATGAAAGATCAATTTTTCGGTAATCCTAATGAAGATGTCGCATCCCATCTTAATACCTTTTGTTGGGGAACGTAGTAATTTCAAAAAAATTCCTACTCACACGCAAGATCATGGTGATGCATAGCAACGAGAGGGAAGAGTGTTGTCTACATACCCTCGTAGACCGAAAGCGGAAGCGTTATAACAATGCGGTTGATGTAGTCGTACGTCTTCACGGCCCGACCGATCAAGCACCGAAACTACGGCACCTCCGAGTTCTAGCACACATTCAGCTCGATGACGATCCCCGGACTCCGATCCAGCAAAGTGTCGGGGATGAGTTCCGTCAGCACGACGACATGATGACGATCTTGATGTTCTACCGTCGCAGGGCTTCGCCTAAGCACTGCTACAATATTATCGAGGATTATGGTGGAGGGGGGCACCGCACACGGCTAAGAGATCTCAAGGATCAATTGTTGTGTCTATGGGGTGCCCCCCTGCCCCCGTATATAAAGGAGCAAGGGGGAGAGGCGGCCAAGGGGAGGAGGCGCGCCCAAGGGAGGCAATCCTACTCCAAGTAGGATTCCCCCCTTTTTCCTAGTCCAAGTAGGAGAGGGGAAGGAAGGGAAGGAGAAGGAGAAGGAAGGAGAGGGAGGAAAAGGAGGAAAGGGGGGCCGGCCCCCTAGTCCAATTCGGTTTGGGCTAGGCGGGCCGCGCGCCCTGCCTCCTCTCTTCCACCACTTGGCCCATGAGGCCCATTGCTTCTTCCTCGTATTCCCGTAGCTCCCAGGTACCCCCGAAAATACCCGAATCACTCGGAACCTTTCCGATGTCCGAATATAGTCGTCCAATATATCGATCTTTACGTCTCGACCATTTAGAGACTCCTCGTCATGTCCCCGATCTCATCCGGGACTCCGAACTCCTTCAGTACATCAAAACCCATAAACTCATAATATAACTGTCATCATAACGTTAAGCGTGCGGACCCTACGGGTTCGAGAACAATGTAGACATGACTGAGACACGTCTCTGGTCAATAACCAATAGCGGAACCTGGATGCTCATATTGGCTCCCACATATTCTACGAAGATCTTTATCGGTCAGACCGCATAACAACATACGTTGTTCCTTTTGTCATCAGTATGTTACTTGCCCGAGATTCGATCGTCGGTATCTCAATACCTAGTTCAATCTCGTTACCGGCAAGTCTCTTTACTCATTCCGTAATACATCATCTCACAACTAACTCATTAGTTGCATTGCTTGCAAGGCTTAAGCGATGTGCATTACCGAGAGGGCCCAGAGATACCTCTCCGACAATCGGACTGACAAATCCCAATCTCGAAATACGCCAACCTAACATGTACCTTTGGAGACACCTGTAGAGCACCTTTATAATCACCCAGTTACGTTGTGACGTTTGGTAGCACACAAAGTGTTCCTCCGATAAACGGGAGTTGCATAATCTCATAGTCATAGGAACACGTATAAGTCATGAAGAAAGCAATAACAACATACTAAACGATCGGGTGCTAAGCTAATGGAATGGGTCATGTCAATCACATCATTCTCCTAATGATGTGATCCCGTTTAATCAAATGACAACACATGTCTATGGTTAGGAAACATAACCATCTTTGATCAACGAGCTAGTCAAGTAGAGGCATACTAGTGACACTCTGTTTGTCTATGTATTCACACATGTATTATGTTTCCGGTTAATACAATTCTAGCATGAATAATAAACATTTATCATGAAATAAGGAAATAAATAATAACTTTATTATTGCCTCTAGGGCATATTTCCTTCAGTCTCCCACTTGCACTAGAGTCAATAATCTAGATCACATCACCATGTGATTAACATCGATAGTTCACATCATCATGTGATTAACACCCATAGTTCACATCGCCATGTGACTAACACCCAAAGGGTTTACTAGATTCAGTAATCTAGTTCACATTGTTATGTGATTAACACCCAAAGAGTACTAAGGTGTGATCATGTTTTGCTTGTGAGAGAATCTTTAGTCAACAGGTCTTTCACATTCAGATCCGTTATGTATTTTGCAATTTTCTATGTCTACAATGCTTTGTACAGAGCTACTCTAGCTAATTGCTCCCACTTTCAATATGTATCTAGATCGAGACTTAGAGTCATCCAGATCGGTGTCAAAACTTGCATCGATGTAACCCTTTACGGCGAACCTTTTTGTCACCTCCATAATCGAGAAACATATCCTTGTTCCACTAAGGATAATTTTGACCGCTGTCCAGTGATCTACTCCTAGATCACTATTGTACTCCCTTGCCAAAATCAGTGTAGGGTATACAATAGATTTGGTACACAGCATGGCATACTTTATAGAACCTATGGCTGAGGCATAGGGAATGACTTCCATTCTCTTTCTATCTTCTGTCGTGGTCGGGCTTTGAGTCTTACTCAATTTCACACCTTGTAACACAGGCAAGAACTCTTTCTTTGACTGTTCCATTTTGAACTACTTCAAAATCTTGTCAATGTATGTACTCATTGAAAAAACTTATCAAGCGTCTTGATCTATCTCTATAGATCTTGATGCTCAATATGTAAGCAGCTTCATCGAGGTTTTTCTTTGAAAAACTCCTTTCAAACTCTCCTTTATGCTTTCCAGACAATTCTACATCATTTCTGATCAACAATATGTCGTTCACATATAATTATCAGAAATGTTGTAGTGCTCCCACTCACTTTCTTGTAAATACAGGCTTCACCGCAAGTCTGTATAAAACTATATTCTTTGATCAACTTATCAAAGCGTATATTCCAACTCCGAGATGCTTGCACCAGTCCATAGATGGATCGCTGGAACTTGCACATTTTGTTAACACCTTTAGGACTGACACAACCTTCTGGTTGCATCATATACAACTCTTCTTTAATATTTGAGGAATGCAGTTTTGTTTATCCATTTGCCAGATTTCATAAAATGCGGCAATTGCTAACATGATTCGGACAGACTTAAGCATAGATACGATTGAGAAACTCTCATCGTAGTCAACACCTTGAACTTGTCGAAAACCTTTTGTGACAATTCTAGCTTTGTAGATAGTAACACTACTATCAGCGTCCGTCTTCCTCTTGAAGATCCATTTAATCTCAATGGCTCGCCGATCATTGGGCAAGTCAATCAAAGTCCATACTTTGTTCTCATACATGGATCTCATCTCAGATTTCATGGCCTCAAGCCATTTCGCGGAATCTGGGCTCATCATCGCTTCCTCATAGTTCGTAGGTTCGTTATGGTCAAGTAACATGACCTCCAGAACAGGATTACCGTACCACTCTGGTGCGGATCTCACTCTGGTTTACCTACGAGGTTCGGTAGTAACTTGATCTGAAGTTACATGATCATCATCATTAGCTTCCTCACTAATTGGTGTAGTAGTCACAGGAACAGATTTCTGTGATGAACTACTTTCCAATAAGGGAGAAGGTACAATTACCTTATCAAGTTCTACTTTCCTCCCACTCACTTCTTTCGAGAGAAACTCATTCTCTAGAAAGGATCCATTATAAGCAAGAATGTCTTGCCTTAGGATCTATGATAGAAGGTGTACCCAACAGTCTCTGTTGGGTATCCTATGAAGACATATTTCTCCAATTTGGGTTTGAGCTTATCAGGATGAAACTTTTTCATATAAGCATCACAACCCCAAACTTTAAGAAACGACAACTTTGGTTTCTTGCCAAACCATAGTTCAGATTGTGTCGTCTCAACGGACTTAGATGGTGCCCTTTTTAACGTGAATGCAACTGTATTTAATGCATAACCCCAAAACGATAGTGGTAAACCGGTAAGAAACATCATAGATTGCACTATATCCAATAAAGTACGGTTATGACGTTCGGGCACACCATTATGCTGTGGTGTTCCAGGTGGCATGAGTTTGTGAAACTATTCCACATTGTTTTAATTGAAGACCAAACTCGTAACTCAAATATTCGTCTCCACGATCAGATTGTAGAAACTTTATTTTCTTGTCACGATGATTTTCCACTTCACTCTGAAATTCTTTGAACTTTTCAAATGTTTCAGACTTATGTTTCATCAAGTAGATATACCCATATCTGCTCAAATCATCTGTGAAGGTCAGAAAATAACGATACCCGCCGTGAGCCTTAACACTCATCGGATCGCATACATCAGTATGTATTATTTCCAATAAGTCAGTTGCTCGCTCCATTGTTCTGGAGAACGGAGTCTTAGTCATCTTGCCCATGAGGCATGGTTCGCAAGCATCAAGTGATTCATAATCAAGTGATTCCAAAAGCCCATCAGCATGGAGTTTCTTCATGCGCTTTACACCAATATGACCTAAACGACAGTGCCACAAATAAGTTGCACTATCATTATTAACTTTGCATCTTTTGGTTTCAATATTATGAATATGTGTATCACTACGATCGAGATCCAATGAACCGTTTTCATTGGCTGTGTAACCATATAAGGTTTTATTCATGTAAACAGAACAACAATTTATTCTCTTACTTAAATGAATAACCGTATTGCAATAAACATGATCAAATCATATTCATGCTCAACGCAAACACCAAATAACACTTATTTAGGTTCAACACTAATCCCGAAAGTATAGGGAGTGTGCGATGATGATCATATCAATTTTGGAACCACTTCCAACACACATCATCGCTTCACCCTTAACTAGTCTCTGTTCATTCTGCAACTCCCGTTTCGAGTTACTACTCTTAGCAACTGAACCAGTATCAAATACCGAGGGGTTGCTACGAAAACTAGTAAAGTACACATCAATAATCTGTATATCAAATATGTCGGATTTCGGGTTCCGGCAGACCCTTAAGGTTCGAACTCTGGGGTGCGCGCGGAGATTGTGCCCTCTACCTCTCCATCTCGCAAAGATCTAAACTACTGAAAGAACAACACGAGAGACGCAGAGTTTATACTGGTTCGGGCCACCGATGTGGTGTAATACCCTACTCCAGTGTGGTGTGGTGGATTGCCTCTCGGGCTGGTGATGATGAACACTACAAGGTAGAACAGCCTCGCGAGGGTCTGTTCTTGGCCTGGGGGATGAACTGCTAGGAGGAGTTCAATCGCCCTTCTCTCTCTCTCTCTCTCTCTCTCTCTCTCTCTCTCTCTCTCTCTCTCTCTCTCTCTCTCTCTGATCCAATTGCTAGACTGCTCGACGGCAGACGGATGGTCTCTAGATGCCTCTACCCTGGGGGTGGCTAGTCCTATTTATAGGCAAAGGCCCTGGGCCTCTTCCCAAATATTGAGCGGGAAGGGCGCCAACAATTGGCCAATTCGAAGGGGAACATATGGTACACTTATCCTGACTAAAGTTGGTCCTCGCCTGCCAAAGGCCCTATGGTGACGCCGTTCTGGGCTCCACGATGACCTCCTTCCCACCGTTGGACTGGTCTAGGTCTCGTTACACCGAAATGGATGCCTTTGCTTGATCCTCTCGCCTGCACTTGCCCCCTTTGCACCAAAGAGGAAAGGGAGACACTGCGCGGGCTAGCGCCCGCCTGGCGCCTTCGGTCGTCATGGCTTGCGTCATGGGCACCTCGCGAGGTACCCCGCCTTGATCTCTCCGCCTCCTCGTGAGCCAGCCTGACAAGGCCATGCCTGAGGAAGCGCCGTGACGTCCGCCCCGCGAGGCTTGGCCCCTCGCGAGGGTCTTGGGTCTTGTGTTGATGAAGATGGGCCGTGCTGGGCCCCCTTTGAGCCACGCCGCAGGCCGCAGGCAGGCAAGTCTGGGGACCCCCGTTCCCAGGACGCCGACAGTAGCCCCCGGGCCCAAGGCGCGCATGGACTTGGCCGTGTCGAGAGGCGAAAGGGCAAGGGCGAAGCGCCGCGGGCCCTAACAGCCTGCGGCCTTGGGCGCCGCGTGGCAGTTGATTGGACGTGGGCGTCTCTGCTTCCCCACGACGCCACGATGATCGCACGGATTGGACAAGTCCCTGCATGCAAATCGTGTCATGATTACCTGTGATCGTGGAGGCCGACGGTTGGCTTCCGCCGGCTATATGTACGGCACCGCGCGTGCCCTTCCAGTCCATCTCTCCTTGCTTTCTCCTTCGCCCCGATTCTTGCTCCGCCTCGCCGTGATGGCTCCGATCCACCGGTTCTCTGCAGCGGAGAAGGGAAAGGATCCTCGAGAGGGACCAGACCCGCTCCCGTCGAAGAAGCGGCCTGCCCTTCGCGGCCGAGACGAGGAAGTCCGTCAGGTGGTGTCGAGGCCTTGGTACGAGCGGCCTCCGCCGGGGTTCCCGCTTCCCTTGTATGCCCACGCCGAGGTCCTTGATGGGGGCGATGCCGATCCCCGTGGCCAGCGCCGTCGCCGGCGCTGACGGGTCAAGAAGGTGTGGGTCGTTCCTCCTGGAGTCCACGCCGAGGGCTCCTCCCGCGAGCTCGTGCTCCACGCTGCCATGCCCCCTCGAACTTGGATTCATTTTCCTCCCTTCTTCGCCTCTGTCTTCCCGCAGGGAAGACTCCTGGAGCTATGGCTGCAGCACGCCGACTGCAGCACTCCCGCGACCGAGGCAGAGGTCGCGATCACTGCTTCGGGCGAGGTCTTCATGACTCGCGGCTGGGGCGAGATCGCTCGGGGTTGCAGAGCAAGGGGCGCCCTCACGATCCACCTGGAGTACGATGGCGCTTCGGTGATGTTCTTCAAGGTCTTCGACGCGAACGGGCGCCTGCTGGAGTGCTGCCCCGGGGGAGGCGGCCAGGACCCTGCCATGGCGAGGGCTAGGCCCGCCGACCGCTCCCTGGACAGCTCCACAAGCGACGGGAGCGCCGGAGGATCCAGCGACCCCAGCGAGACCTTCACGACTCCGGAGACGAGCGACAACAGCTATGAGCCCACGAGCCAGCGCCGCTCTCAGAGCAGGGCGGGCTCGCTTGGCCATCGCCGACTCTAATCTGGATGTGGTTGGCGTCGGTGCCTGACGGCCCACTGTTGATGTTGGCGTCTTTTGCAGGGGCACGTGCAGTTAGCATCCCTTAGGATCTGTTTCCTGCAAGGAATCATACTGCGCCCAATGGGGGCTTGTAAGGTGTCTATGATCCTTTTTGTTAATATGTAACTCTTGCTATGGAACTGTGCGAGTCGTTAATTCCATCGCAGCTTAGTTCTCCCTTTCGAACCTCGCGAGGGCTTGGCGCTCTGCATCGACAGGTCCCAGTCCCAAGGCGGCGACAGCCGTCGCTGGTATGCCAGGTCGCGATGCCGTGGTCAAGGCCAGGAGGTGAGCGACCCGGGGTCCGGTAAGAGCCCCTGAGTTGCGATGCTCAGGAGGTCCCCTTTGGCGCCCAAGCAGCCGTCGCTCGGTGAGAAAGGGGAGCGACGTTGCTAGTACGGAATTGCGTTAGGTGCGGAGGTAATGCCACAGTAGCCGGTGTTTTCGGGCGGCGACTTATCTTGTTAATCAGGGGTTACTCCTGGTGTAACGACAGGTCCGCGCGGCAGCGGGAACGGAGTTTCTTGGCGAGGTCCTCGCATGCCCCTTCTCCCTCACCTTTGCTCCCCTTTCTGCTCTACATCCTCGGGTCTCGGCCCTCGAGCTGGTCTCAGCCGTCGCTGGTATGCCAGGTAGCGATGCCGTGGTCAAGGCCAGAGGGTGAGGGCTGGAGAGCTAGTAGGAGCCCCGAGTCGCGATGCTCAGGCACCCCCCCTTTAACGTGCAAGTGGTTCATGCGGATGAGGGTGAAGGGGACTTCGTGAGGGCCTCGGCCGACGCAATTCCCTCAGGGGGTCCTGCAAGATCATCATAGAAGGAAAAATGGGTTGCCATGACAGCTAGCAGTCAGTCGTTAGTTGCTCCGGTTGGCGCAGGTGAGGTGTACCTGGGCGCCCGTGAGCCAGCGCGGGACTCACGGGGCCCTACCTCTAGGCGGGTTGCGCCTGGCACTGGGCCGTATCTTGAGATGTGTTCTTGCAAATTGGGTTAGATGCCGGCACTCTACATCCTCGGGTCCCGGCCCTCGAGCTTGTCTCAGCCGTCGCTGGTATGCCAGGTCGCGATGCCGTGGACAAGGCTAGAGGGTGAGGGCTGGAGAGCCAGTAAGAGCCCTGAGTCGCGATGCTCAGGTACCCCCCCTTTAACGTGCAAGTGGTCGACATGGAGAAGAAAGGGTGCCGTGGGCAGGCATCAAGTAATCAAGCATGATAGGCGAAAGCATAGCTGGAAATAAACGCTAGGGAGATACACGCCACTGGGCCTGGCCTGAGCGGCTTGGGGATGATGCAGCCCGAGGGGCGCCCCCAACAAAGCAAGCTAATGACTGGAAAATAAAAAGGGATATATGCCGCAGGGACGGACCCACACGGCCTGGGAATGATGTAGCCCTGGGAGGGCGCTCCCAGCTGGAAATGAAGCTTGAAGGACGTCACCTGAAGATGTTGAAGATGAAGTGGTGTTGGTGCAGCAGACTCGGTGGGCTGCGGAAGCCGATCCTCACGAGCCCCCAGGCCCAGGGGCCTCAGGAGGCTCCGGAGGCGCTGGCGGCTCCTCGTGAATCATCTCCATCTCCGCCAGGACTGTGGAACGCCTGTCTTCCTAAGTCTCCATGATGCCCCTCATGAGGCGCTGGTACGCAGCAGCCACGCTCGGCAAGCCGTAAGGCATGCAAACATAGCTGTGGGGTGGGCCTCCGCAACGCCCCACTTGCGAGGGCCAGAGGCGCTCCATCGTGGCGACCCGATTGAGCCCTGGTACGTCGATGCAGACGCGCAGCCCACCATCCTCGCCTGGATGGGGAGCCACAGCCGGTAGACGGAGGCAACCTCTCATGACTCTTGACTCCTGTAGTTCTTGAACGGCCTTGTTAACGAACTCCTACTGGTCTGACCTTCCTTGCCTCGCTCCTTCTTGAGGGAAACGTGCTTCGAGGCACGCCTCCACGTGGTGCCCAAGCGCCTCCCTCGTGACCGTGGCCAGGTCGGTGGCCCTCCAGGCGAGAGCCCTCGAGCCCTGCCTGAGGAGGGCACCAGACGCGCTTTCCTATGCGATGGAAGGAGGGTCCCCTTGGGCAGACGCGGACCCTGAGGGGCCTACCTCCTGGGGGGCTGAGCCTGACGATGTCTTCTTCTTCTTGGGGGTGATCTCGGGAATCCTCCTGCTTCCGCGATCTGGGTCTTCTAGCGACGCGACCTGAAAGGCTCGCTCCAGGGAACACACTGCATCCTTCTCTTCACATGGCACCGTGATGACTCCGCCACTTCCTGGCATCTTGAGGACGTTGTAGCCATGATGAGTCACGGCCATGAACTTGGCCAGTGCTGGGTACCCGAGGATGGCGTTGTACGACATGCGGATGTGGGCGACGTCGAAGTCGATGAGCTCGGTGCGGTAGTTGCTGCGGGCCCCGAAGGTGACAGGGAGGCGGACCTACCCGATCGGGATCGTGGAACCGTCGGTGACTCCGGAGAAAGGCTTGGTTGGCTGAAGCTGGTCGTAGGGCACTTGGAGATTGTTGAATGTTTCCATGGACATGACATTGAGCCCTGCTCCACCATCGATGAGGGTCCTGGTGACCAGTATGTTGCTGATGACTGGGGAGCAAAGCATCGGGAGGACTCCGGCTGTGGCCGCGCACTTGAGCTGATCTGCTGAGCTGAACGTGATGGCACACGCCGACCACCTGAGAGGGCGCGTTGCTTCAAGCTTGGGGAGGAATGCATTCACTTCGCGGGCAAACTGCTTGAAGATGCGTTGGGAGCCTGGGGCTTGAGCTCCGCCCAGGATGCAGGCGATTGCGCGCGGCTCCTGGAAGCCCCCAACCCCCTCGTCTTGGTGGCGGTCCTCGTTCCTTCTTGGCTGAGGCGGCAGTGGAGGGAGGCCTGCGTTGCCCTGCAGGCAATCCTCATGAGGCTGATCCCGCCAGTCCCCCTCGCAAGGCAGGTCTCGCCAGCGGTCCTCGCGAGGTTGATCACGCCATCCTTGGTGCGGGCCGCGGTCTTCCCAGTGTCCTGGGTTTCTTCCTCCTCCCCAGCCATAGCCCCGGTTAGCACGGTCAGGGCGACGGCCGATCCTTCCTTCTTGCACGGCACGGAGTTCTTGGCATTCGTTGGTGTTGTGGGTGTGGAGGTCGTGGTACACACAGTACCGGCTGCCCCTGGAGGATTCAGGCAAATCCTTGCCCCGCTTGGTGTCCGGCTCTGCCGCGAGCACGGCAGCCCCCTTGCGCTTCACGTCCTTGGCCTTGGGCTTCTTCTCTTTTGGGTCTGCGGCAGGCAGCTCAAGGAGGGAGAGACGCCCCTCCTCAGCCCTGGCGCACTTGGTCGCCAAGTTGAACAACTCCAGGGAGGTGCACAGGTCTTCATGCATCGCCAGCTCCTCCTTCATCTTGACGTCACGCACACCATCGGAGAAGGCCGAGATGATGGCTTCCTCGGACACCTTGGGGATCTTGAGGCGCGCACTGTTGAAGCGCTGGATGTACTTTTGCAGGGTCTCTCCGGGTTATTGCTTGATGCGGCGCATGTCGCTCACGGCCGGCGGCCGGTCACGAGTACCTTGGAAGTTGGCGATGAAGCGGGTGCGCATCTGGTCCCAGGAAGAGATCGTGCCTGGGCCAGGTTTAGGAGCCAGGTGCGAGCTCCTTCCTTGAGCGCCATGGGGAACCAGTTCGCCATGACCTTTTCGTCTCCACTGACAGCTTCGATGCCCAGCTCATAGAGCTGGAGGAACTCTGCAGGGTCGGTCGTGCCGTCATAGTGAGGAGGCAGGTCTGGCTTGAACTTGCCGGGCCACCCGACGCTGCGTAGCTCGATGGTGTAGGCGCGGCAGCCTGCGGTGGCCACGGGAGGCTTCAGTTGAGGGAGAGCTTGGCCTTGCGGGTCCCCATGCACTGCAGCTGGAAGCAGCGCGGGATCTTGATGTGCCGGAGCTGGAGCAGGGTCACGGCGAGCCGGAGCAGGGAGCGCCCGGGCGGCCTCTTGCGGTCGAGGGACTTCTTGGCAGCTCCGTTCTTGCTGGGCTGGCGCCTGACGGAGCGGGTTCCGCCCAGGGGCCACGCGCCTTGGAGCCATGGCGTTTTCTTGGAGAGGAGGCGGCTGGTACGCCCCCGGAGCTTCATGGCCCGCGCGGGGCGGGGTGCGGCGCAGCGGAGCGGACGACGCAGGAGAGCCCCCCGCGGCGCGGACGAGCTCGGCGACGCGGTCCAGTCACTCCTCATAGACGTCGTCGACGGGACGGTAGCGCAGGAGCTCGTTTGCCGCGATGAGCGCAGCTCGAGCCTCCAAGGGTGCGCGGAGCGCGCGTGACGAAGAGCCAGCTGGTGTGAGCGATGGGGTAGCGGTGCGGCCGTCTTGCCACACATACGGGTGCTGAGACGACGCTTGCTGCTCGTTCCCCGCCGGGCCGGTGGCGGCATTGACGGAGGGCGACAGGGAACGACGTGGACGCCCACCGACGGGAGCCGTCTGGGCGACACGGGAAGCGATGGCGGCCCGGCGCTCCGCACAGGCCCGACGAGCGTCAGACATGGACGCGACGGTCGGCGGAGAGAGGAGCGGTGGAAGACAAATTCTAGCGCACCCCTACCTGGCGCGCCAAATGTCGGATTTCGGGTTCCGGCAGACCCTTAAGGTTCGAACTCTGGGGTGCGCGTGGAGATTGTGCCCTCTACCTCTCCATCTCGCAAAGATCTAAACTACTGAAAGAACAACATGAGAGACACAGAGTTTATACTGGTTCGGGCCACCGATGTGGTGTAATACCCTACTCCAGTGTGGTGTGGTGGATTGCCTCTCGGGCTGGTGATGATGAACACTACAAGGTAGAACAGCCTCGCGAGGGTCTGTTCTTGGCCTGGGGGATGAACTGTTAGGAGGAGTTCAATCGCCCTTCTCTCTCTCTCTCTCTCTGTCTCTCTCTCTCTCTCTCTCTCTGATCCAATTGCTAGACTGCTCGATGGCAGACGGATGGTCTCTAGATGCCTCTACCCTGGGGTGGCTAGTCCTATTTATAGGCAAAGGCCCTGGGCCTCTTCCCAAATATTGAGCGGGAAGGGCGCCAACAATTGGCCAATTCGAAGGGGAACATCTGGTACACTTATCCTGACTAAAGTTGGTCCTCGCCTGCCAAAGGCCCTGCGTTGACGCCGTTCTGGGCTCCACGATGACCTCCTTCCCACCATTGGACTGGTCTTGGTCTCCTTGCACCGAAATGGATGCCTTTGCTTGATCCTCTCGCCTGCGCTTGCCCCCTTTGCACCAAAGAGGAAAGGGAGACACTGTGCGGGTTGGCGCCCGCCTGGCGCCTTTGGTCATCATGGCTTGCGTCATGGGCACCTCGCGAGGTACCCCGCCTTGATCTCTCCGCCTCCTCGTGAGCCAGCCTGACGAGGCCATGCCTGAGGAAGCGCCGTGTCGTCCGCCCCACGAGGCTTGGCCCCTCGCGAGGGTCTTGGGTCTTGTGTTGATGAAGATGGGCCGTGCTGGGCCCCCTTTGAGCCACGCCGCAGGCCGCAGGCAGGCAAGTCTGGGGACCCCTGTTCCCAGGACGCCGACAAAATATACCTTTGTTCACTTTGCCATCCTTCTTATCCGCCAAATACTTGGGGCAGTTCCGCTTCCAGTGACCAGTCCCTTTGAAGTAGAAGCACTCAGTCTCAGGCTTAGGTCCAGACTTGGGCTTCTTCACTTGAGCAGCAACTTGCTTGCCGTTCTTCTTCAAGTTCCCCTTCTTCCCTTTGTCCTTTTCTTGAAAGTAGTGGTCTTGTTAACCATCAACACTTGATGTTTTTCTTGATTTCTACCTTCGTCGATTTCAGCATCACGAAGAGCTTGGGAATTACTTTCGTCATCCCTTGCATATTATAGTTCATCACGAAGTTCTACTAACTTGGTGATGGTGACTAGAGAATTCTGTCAATCACTATTTTATCTGGAAGATTAACTCCCACTTGATTGAAGCGATTGTAGTACCCAGACAATCTGAGCACATGCTCACTGCTTGAGCTATTCTCCTCCATCTTTTAGCTATAGAACTTGTTGGAGACTTCATATCTCTCAACTCGGGTATTTGCTTGAAATATTAACTTCAACTCCTGGAACATCTCATATGGTCCATGACGTTCAAAATGTCTTTGAAGTCCCGATTCTAAGCCGTTAAGCATGGTGCACTAAACTATCAAGTAGTCATCATATTGAGCTAGCCAAACGTTCATAACGTCTGCATTTGCTCCTGCAATAGGTCTGTCACCTAGCGGTGCATCAAGAACATAATTCTTCTGTGCAGCAATGAGGATAATCCTCAGATCATAGATCCAATACGCATCATTGCTACTAACATTTTTCAACATAGTTTTTCTCTAGGAACATAACAAAATAAACATAGGGAAGCAACAACGCGAGCTATTGATCTACAACATAGATATGCTAATACTACCAGGACTAAGTTCATGATAAATTAAAGTTCAATTAATCATATTACTTAAGAACTCCCACTTAGATAGACATCCCTCTAATCATCTAAGTGATCACGTGATCCAAATCAACTAAACCATAACCGATCATCACGTGAAATGGAGTAGCTTTCAACGGTGAACATCACTATGTTGATCATATCTACTATATGATTCACGCTCGACCTTTCGGTCTCAGTGTTCCGATGCCACATCTGCATATGCTAGGCTCGTCAAGTTTAACCTGAGTATTCTGCGTGTGCAAAATTGGCTTGCACCCGCGATGGACGTAGAGCTTATCACACCCGATCATCACGTGGTGTCTGGGCACGACGAACTTTGGCAACGGTGCATACTCAGAGAGAACACTTTTATCTTGAAATTTAGTGAGAGATCATCTTATAAAGCTACCGTCGAACTAAGCAAAATAAGATGTATAAAAGATAAACATCACATGCAATCAAAATATGTGACATGATATGGCCATCATCATCTTGTGCCTTTGATCTCCATCTCCAAAGTACCGTCATGATCTCTATCGTCACCGGCATGACACCATGATCTTCATCATCTTGATCTATATCAATGTGTCGTCACATGGTCGTCTCGCCAACTATTGCTCTTGCAACTATTGTTATCGCATGGCGATAAAGTAAAACAATTATTTGGCGCTTGCATCTTATGCAATAGAGACAACCATAAGGCTTCTGCCAGTTGTCGATAACTTCAACAAAACATGATCATATTATACAACAACTTATATCTCATCACGTCTTGACCATATCACATCACAACATGCCCTGCAAAAACAAGTTAGACGTCCTCTACTTTGTTGTTGCAAGTTTTACGTGGCTGCTACGGGCTGAGCAAGAACCGTTCTTACCTACGCATCAAAACCACAACGATAGTTTGTCAAGTTGGTGCTGTTTTAACCTTCGCAAGGACCGGACATAGCCACACTCGGTTCAACTAAAGTTGGAGAAACTGACACCCGCTAGTCACCTGTGTGCATAGCACGACGGTAAAACCAGTCTCGCGTAAGCGTACGCGTAATGTCGGTCCGGGCCGCTTCATCCAACAATACAGCCGAACCAAAGTATGACATGCTGGTAAGCAGTATGACTTATATCGCCCACAACTCACTTGTGTTCTACTCGTGCATATAACATCAACGCATAAAACCTAGGCTCGGATGCCACTGTTGGGGAACGTAATAATTTCAAAAAAATTCCTACGCACACGCAAGATTATGGTGATGCATAGCAATGAGAGGGAAGAGTGTTATCTACGTACCCTCGTAGACCGAAAGCGGAAGCATTATAAGAACGCGGTTGATGTAGTCGTACGTCTTCACGGCCCGACCGATCAAGCACCGAAACTACGGCACCTCCGAGTTCTAGCACACGTTCAGCTCGATGACGATCCCCGGACTCCGATCCAGAAAAGTGTCGGGGATGAGTTCCGTCAGCACGACGGCGTGATGACGATCTTGATGTTCTACCGTCGCAGGGCTTCGCCTAAGCACCGCTACAATATTATCGAGGATTATGGTGGAGGGGGGCACCGCACACGGCTAAGAGATCTCAAGGATCAATTGTTGTGTCTATGGGGTGCCCCCTGCCCCCGTATATAAAGGAGCAAGGGGGGAGAGGCGGCCAAGGGGAGGAGGCGCGCCCAAAGGGGGCAATCCTACTCCAAGTAGGATTCCCCCCTCTTTCCTAGTCACAGTAGGAGAGGGGAAGGAAGGGAAGGAGAAGGAGAAGGAAGGAGAGGGAGGAAAAGGAGGAAAGGGGGCCGGCCCCCTAGTCCAATTCGGTTTGGGCTAGGGGGGGCCGCACGTCCTGCCTCCTCTCTTCCACCACTTGGCCCATGAGACCCATTGCTTCTTCCTTGTATTCCCGTAGCTCCCCGGTACCCCCGAAAATACCCGAATCACTCGGATTCTTTCCGATGTCCGACTATAGTCGTCCAATATATCGATCTTTATGTCTCGACCATTTCGAGACTCCTTTTCATGTCCCCGATCTCATCTGGGACTCCAAACTCCTTCGGTACATCAAAACTCATAAACTCATAATATAACCGTCATCGTAACGTTAAGCGTGCGGACCCTACGGGTTCGAGAACAATGTAGACATGACCGAGAAATGTCTCTGGTCAATAACCAATAGCGGAACCTGGATGCTCATATTGGCTCCCACATATTCTACGAAGATCTTTATCGGTCAGACCGCATAACAACATACGTTGTTCCTTTTGTATCGGTATGTTACTTGCCCGAGATTCGGTCGTCGGTATCTCAATACCTAGTTCAATCTCGTTACCGGCAAGTCTCTTTACTCGTTCTGTAATACATCATCTCACAACTAACTCATTAGTTGCAATGCTTGCAAGGCTTAAGTGATGTGCATTATCGAGAGGGCCCAGAGATACCTATCCGACAATCGGAGTGACAAATCCTAATCTCGAAATACGCCAACCTAACATGTACCTTTGGAGACACCTGTAGAGCACCTTTATAATCACCCAGTTACGTTGTGACGTTTGGTAGCACGCAAAGTGTTCCTCCGGTAAACGGGAGTTGCATAATCTCATAGTCATAGGAACATGTATAAGTCATGAAGAAAGCAATAACAACATACTAAACGATCGGGTGCTAAGCTAATGGAATGGGTCATGTCAATCACATCATTCTCCTAATGATGTGATCCCGTTTAATCAAATGACAACACATGTCTATGGTTAGGAAACATAACCATCTTTGATCAACGAGCTAGTCAAGTAGAGGCATACTAGTGACACTCTGTTTGTCTATGTATTCACACATGTATTATGTTTCCGGTTAATACAATTCTAGCATGAATAATAAACATTTATCATGAAATAAGGAAATAAATAATAACTTTATTATTGCCTCTAGGGCATATTTCCTTCACCTTCGTGGAATTATGCGATATGCAAAAGAAAAAAGATGTGGACAATGATGTGGTGAAGATGAAATTGTTTTCGTTCTCTTTGTGTGATTCTGCAAAATTTTGGTTCTCTTCTTTGCCTCGCAATAATATCGATTCTTGGAATAAGTGCAAAGATGCTTTTATCACTAAGTATTTTCCTCTTGCAAAAATTATATCCCTTAGAACCCAGACCATGAATTTCAAGCAACTTGAACATGAGCATGTTGCACAATCTTGGGAAAGGATGAAAATGAAAAGAATTGCCCGACTCATGGGTTAAATCTTTGGATGATCATACAAAAAAATTATGCGGGGTTAAATTTTGTTCTCGTAAACTTTTAGATTCCGCCGCAGGTGGGACTTTTATGAAAATTACTTTCGGTGAAGCCACCAAATTGCTTGATAATATTATGGAAAATTATTTACAATGGCCCAAAAGAGCTCCTACTAGTAAAAAAGTTAATTCGGTTGAAGAAATTTCTTCTTTGAGTGAAAAAGTTGATGCTCTTATGAAATTGGTTGCTAGTAAAAGTTCTACTATTTATTTTAATGATATGCCTTTGTCTACTTTGATTGAGCAAAATAATGATGCCATAGATGTGAATTTTATCTCTCGAAATAATTTCAATAACAATGCTTATACAGGTAATTTTAATCCTAGGCCTTTTCCTAGTAATTCCTCTAATAATTATGGTAATTCCTATGGAAACCAATCTTATAACAATAATAGGAACACCTCTGATCTTGAGAACAATATTAAAGAATTTATCAACAAGCAAAAAGTTTTCAACACTTCCATAGAAGAAAAGTTGAGTAAGATTGATGATTTGTCTAGAAGTGTTGATAGAATTGCTCATGATGTGGAAAATCTCAAGATGAATTTTTTTTTGCCTAAAGTAGATGAATCAATTAAAGCTCTTTATGTTTCTATGGATGAAAGTAAGAAAAGAACCGCTATGCTTAGAGCTAAGAGAGAATTTTTAGAAAAAGCGTTTTCTAGTTATTTCTTTTGCAAAAGTGATGAAGATCTTAAAATAGTTGGTGTTTCTTCTATTGATTCGTTCTTTAGTAAAGTTAAGATTGATGAAAAAGGGACTGGAGAAGAGTTAACTTTAGGTAGAAGGCGTCCCAATATTTCGGAGGGTGAAAATGTTATTGAGAAAATTGATGAAAGTGGGTTTGAAGAGGTCAAAACTTTAACTAGTGATGTGCCCACTCTTTTGGATTACAAAGACTTTAATTATGATAGTTTCTCTTTGATTGATTGTATTCCTTTGTTTCAATCCATGATAAATTCACCCCATGCTTATGAACAAAATAAAGCTATTACTAAACATATTGTTGATGCTATGATGAAAGCTTTTGAAGAAAAATTGGAATTGGAAGTTTCAATTCCTAGAAATTTGCATGATGAGTGGGAACCTACTATAAAAGTCAAGATTACAAATTATGAATGTTTTGATTTGTGTGACTTGGTGCTAGTGTTTCTACAATTCTGAAATCTTTATGTGATGTGATTGGTTTTACCGATCTTGAAGATTGTTCTTTAAATTTGCACTTGGCGGATTCTACTATTAAAAAGCCTATGGTAAGAATTAATGATGTTATTATTCTTGCAAATAGGAATTATGTGCCCATAGATTTTATTGTTCTTGATATTGATTGCAATCCGTCTTGTCCAATTATTCTTGGTAGACCGTTTTTACGCACTATCGGTGCCGTGATTTATATGAAAGAAGGCAATATTAAGTTCCAATTCCCTTTGAGGAAGGGTATGGAACACTTTCCTAGAACAAGAATTAGGCCACCATATGAATCAATCATGAGGGCATCTTATGGATCTCAAACCAAAGATGACAAAACTTAGATCCTTGCTTTATGCCTAGCTAAGGGCGTAAAACTATAGCGCTTGTTGGGAGGCAACCTAATGAATAAATTTATTTTTGCCTTTTGCTTTCTATTCTTGAGTGTTAGCACAATTATGCTACTGTTATGATTGTGTTTTTTGTGTTTTAATTAGTGTTTGTGCCAAGTAAAGCCTTTAGGATCTTCTTGGGCGATAGTTGTTTGATCTTGCTAAAAAACAGAAACTTTTGCACTCACAAAAACAATTCTCATTTTTTACCAGAGCGTGATAAAATACCAATTATTTTTGCAGAAGATTAATATACAATTGTTCAGGTCATCCTAATCTTTTAGAATTTTTGCAGTTCCAGAAGTTTTCGAAATAGTCAGATTGCTACAGACTGTTCTGTTTTGACAGATTCTGTTTTCTTTGCGTTGTGTGCTTATTTTGATGGCTCTATGGTTTTATTTGATGAGTTTTTGCCATAGAAAAGTTGGAATACAGTAGATATAATGCAAAAACAAAATATGAATTGGTTTGGTACAATACTTATAGTAGTGATTTGCTTTCTTTTACTAACGGATCTCACAGAGGTTTTTGTTGAGTTTTGTGTGACTGAAGTTTTCAAGTTTTGGGTTATCTTATGATGGATGAAGGAATAAAGGAGAGAAGATCCTAAGCTTGGGGATGCCCCGACATCCCAAGATATTATCCAAAAATGAGCAACCAACTAAGCTTGGGGATGCCCCCGAGTGGCATCCCCTTTTTCTTCTAACGGCCATCGGTATTTTACTCGGAGCTATATTTTTATTCGTCACATAATATGTGTTTTGCTTGGAGCGTCTTGTATGATATGAGTCTTTGCTTGTTTTATTTTGTGTTTTAAGTCTTGATCCCTTGCTGGACACACCTATTTGAGAGAGCCAAAATTATGTCATGACTTGTTAGAATTGCTCTCTATGCTTCACTTAAATTTTTATGAGCTATGTACTTGCTCTAGTGCTTCACTTATATCTTTTTTAGCACGGTGTGCTTTAGTATTTTTGAAGAAATGCTCTCTTTCTTCACTTAGATTTATTTGAGAGTTAGTAAATTTTCAAGAAATTCTCTCTTGCTTCACTTAAATTAATTTGAGAGAAAGAAAAACTTATGCTCATGGTCTTCACTTATATTTGTTTGAGCTTATGAAAAGCAACACATGAAAATTAGTCCCAAAGTGATAGATATCCAAAGGATGTAATAAAAACTTTCATGAAGATCATTGGACAAAATAAACTTGATTCTTAGTAATTGTTTTGAGATATGATGATGCGATACGTGAGTTATGTTGATGAGTAATTATGCTTTAGTAAGAATATTGGTGTTAAGGTTTGTGATTCCCTATGCAAGTACGAAAGTCAATAGTCATGCAATGAAATTATATCCTACTTGTGGTGCATTATTCAATGTTATTTATGCTTAATGATTGCCTATGAGATTATTCGTTTCTTGGTTGGTCGCTTCTCAATCTTTTGCTAGCCTTCATTTTGCACTAAGTATGATCTCTACTTGTGCATCCGAAAACCTTTAAACCAGTTTTGCCACATGAGTCCACTATATCTACCTATATGCGGTATTCTTTTGCCGTTCTAAGCAAATTTGCATGTGCCATCTCTAATTTTCAAAATAAACTTCACTTTTGTGTGTTTGTATCGCTCGCGGAGCGGTGAGGGGTGGCTAATGTTTTCCATGCTAGATGTGTTATTCTCAAGATGAGTGTTTATTCACTTGTCATTGGATGAGAGTAAGGCAAAGGTATTAGGGATGCCCAGTCCCGAAATGAAAAATGAATTTACTTTACATTGTCAAATAATAAATTCCTTGAAAAGTGTTGGTATGGAGGGCAACCGTGGATACAGGCTAGCCATGGAAAGTGAAAGTATGGTTAAAAAAGGAATAAACTTTATTTTCTATTTGGGAACCGCCTATGATATATCTAGCATGGAAAGTATTGGGAACTCTAAGTCATTTTCATTGGTGGGATGGATACACCTTCCAAAATGTTTTTATCTCTAAGTTTTTCGCTTTGGGCTCTGGCACCTCTACAAATCCCTACTTCCCTCTGCGAAGGGCCTTTCTTTTATTTTATGCAATTTTCGTTTTTGAATTTGAGTCTCCATCTTCTCTTACAAAAGCACCAAGTATGAGGCAATATGATCGTACTTAAGTATTTGGTGTAACTAATATGCGAGTGTGTTTCATGAATGGATCAATGGTTGAGCATGATGGGCTAGGGATAACTTATTTTAGCGTTGATATTTTGGAAGACATGGTTGTTTGTTGATATGCTTGAGTATTTAAATTATCATGTCAAAACTAGACTATTGCTCTGAACAATATTAAAGTCCAAATGTCCATGCTATAAAGAAGATAATATGATATGACATGATATGCAACATTCCACATCAAAAATTATGTTTTTATCACTTCCCTACTCGAGGACGAGGAGTTAAGTTTGGGGATGTGATAACCTACAAGTATAGGGGATCGCAACAGTTTTCGAGGGTAGAGTATTCAACCCAAATTTATAGATTCGACACAACGGGAGCCAAAGAATATTTGAAGGTATTACCAGCTGAGTTGTCAATTCAACCACACCTGGAGATTAATTATCTGCAGCAAAGTGATCAGTAGCAAAGTAGTTTGATAGTTTTGATAGTAGTGACAGCAGCAATAGTAACAGTAACAGTGATAGCAGTAATTTTGTAGCAAGTGTAATAGTGATGATAGAAGTAGTAACTTAGCAGAAAGAATATGGAGAAGTTCGTAGGCATTGGATTGGTGACTTGTTGGATGATATTCATCATGTGACAGTTATAACCTAGGGCGATACGGCACTAGCTCCAGTTCATCGATATAATGTAGGCATGTATTCCGTAAATAGTCATACGTGCTTTATTAAAAGAACTTGCATGACATCTTTTGTCCTACCCTCCTATGGCAGCGGGGTCCATATTAGAAACTAAGGGATATTAAGGCCTCCTTTTAATAGAGAATGGAACAAAGCATTAGCATGTACTGAGTACATGAACTCCTCAAACTACGGTCATCACCGGGAGTGGGCCCGGTTGTTGTCACTCCGGGGTTGCCGGATCATAACACATAGTAGGTGACTATAACTTGCAAGATCGGATCTAGAACATGGATATAATTATGATAATATAAAAAGGTTCATATCTGAAATCATGGAACCCGGGCCCAAAGTGACAAGCATTAAGCATATCAAAGTCATAGCAACATCAATCTAAGAACATAGTGGATACTAGTGTCGGTGTCAAAACCGGCAGATCTCGGGTAGGGGGTCCCGAACTGTGCGTCTAAGGATCAATGGTTACCGGAGGCAGGGGACACAATATTTACCCAGGTTCGGGCCCTCTCGATGGAGGTAATACCCTACTTCCTGCTTGATTGACTTTGATGAGTATGGGGGTTACAAGAGTTGATCTGCCTCGAGATCGTAATGGCTAAACCCTAGATATCTAGCTTGTATGATTATGATTGCCTCTACGGACTAAACCCTCTGGTTTATATAGACACTGGAGGGGGCTAGGTTTCACAAAGTCGGTTTACAGAGAAAGGAATCTTCATATCCGCACGCCAAGCTTGCCTTCCACGCCAAGGAGAGTCCCATCCGGATACGGGGGAAAGCCTTCCATCTTGTATCTTTATGTCCCATGAGTCCGGCCCATGTTGCATAGCCCGGACCCCCGAGGACCCCGTAATCCAGGACTCCCTCAGTAGCCCCCGAACCAGTCTTCAATGACGACGTATCCGGCATGTAAATTGTCTTCGACATTGCAAGGCGGGTTCCTCCACTGAATACTTTCAAAGCATCTGAACTGAAAAATCTATATTCGGCCCTCGCAGCTTTGGTCTTGGCAAGGTGAATTCTTCGAACAGCTCGGTTTTACATTGAACATTACGCCCCTCTTCTTTTGTGCTCCCGTCGCCTCAGCTTCCACGCGGCCAATGAATATGAAGGGTCCAAATACTTCTACAGATAACCCCTTGACAACGTACGGAAGGTGCCTATTTAAGGAGATTAGATTTCAGATGCCATTCCACACCAGGCAAAAATCCTTCAAACTTTGCCTCAAGAAACCACACAATCATGGCCAACGCTCCTAGTTCTTCTTCCCGCCCCCACGACCCTCATAAAGGCGATTGGGAGAGTTGCTCTGTATCCCATGCCCAGCTGACCAGGCTCCAGGTGCAGGGATACCCCCTGTCGGTGTCAAAACCGGCGGATCTCGGGTAGGGGGTCCCGAACTGTGTGTCTAGGCAGATGGTAACAGAAGACAAGGGACACGAAGTTTTACCCAGGTTCGGGCCCTCTCGATGGAGGTAAAACCCTACGTCCTGCTTGATTAATATTGATGATATTGGTAGTACAAGAGTAGATCCACCACGAGATCAAGGAGGCTAAGCCCTAGAAGCTAGCCTATGGTATGATTGTTCTATGTTGTCCTACGGACTAAAACCCTCCAGTTTATATAGACACCGGAGAGGGTTAGGGTTACACAGAGTCGGTTACAATGGTAGGAGATCTACATATCCGTATCGCCAAGCTTGCCTTACACGCCAAGGAAAGTCCCTTCCGGACACGGGACGAAGTCTTCAATCTTGTATCTTCATAGTCCAGGAGTCCGGCTGAAGGTATAGTCCGGCTATCCGGACACCCCCTAATCCAGGACCCCCTCAGTAGTGTTGGGGAACGTTGCAGAAAATTAAAATTTTTCCTACGGTTTCACCAAGATCCATCTATGAGTTCATCTAGCAACGAGTCATGGGAGAGAGAGATTGCATCTACATACCACTTTGTAGATCGCGAGCGGAAGCGTTCAACGAACGGGGATGAAGTAGTCGTACACACCGTGATCCAAATCACCGGAGATCCTAGCACCGAAAGCACGGCACCTCCGCGTTCAACACATGTACGGTCAGCGTAACGTCTCCTTCTTCTTGATCCAGCAAGGCAAAGGAGAGGTTGGGGAAGAAGGCTCCAGCAGCAGCACGACGGCGTGGTGATGGTGGAAATACAGTACTCCGGCAGGGCTTCGCCGTGCTCAATGGAGGAGGAGGAGGTGTTGGGCAGGGAGAGGGAGGCGCCAATGACCAGGGGTGCGGCTGCCCCCTCCCCTCCCCCCTTTATATAGGAGTGCCAAGGGGGGGCGCCGGCCCTAGGAGATCCAATCTCCTTGGGGCGGCGGCCAAGGGGAGGTTTCCCTCCCCCCCAAGGCACCTAGGAGGTGCCTTCCCCTTGTGGGACTCCTTCCCTTTGTAACCCTAGGCGCATGGGCCTCTTTGGGGCTGGTTCCCCTTGGCCCATGTAGGCCAAGGCGCACCCCCTAGTGCCCATGTGGCCCCCCGAGGCAGGTGGCCCCACCCGGTGGACCCCCGGGACCCTCCGGTGGTCCCGGTACAATACAGATAACCCCGAAACTTGTCCCGATGGCCAAAACAGCACTTCCTATATATAATTCTTTACCTCCGGACCATTCCGAAACTCCTCGTGACATCCGGGATCTCATCCGGGACTCCGAACAACATTCGGGTTACTGCATATACATATCTTCACAACCCTAGCGTCACCGAACCTTAAGTGTGTAGACCCTACGGGTTCGGGAGACACGCAGACATGACCGAGACGGCTCTCGGGCAATAACCAACAGCGGGATCTAGATACCCATGTTGGCTCCCACATGCTCCACGATGATCTCATCGGATGAACCACGATGTCGAGGATTCAATTAATCCCGTATACGATTCCCTTTGTCAATCGGTATTTTACTTGCCCGAGATTCGATCGTCGGTATCCCAATACCTCGTTCAATCTCGTTACCGGCAAGTCACTTTTCTCGTACCGTAATGCATGATCCCGTGATCAAACACTTTGATCACATTGAGCTCATTATGATGATGCATTACCGAGAGGGCCCGGTGATACCTCTCCGTCAAGCGGAGTGACAAATCCCAGTCTCGATCCATGTCAACCCAACAGACACTTTCAGAGATACTCGTAGTATACCTTTATAGTCACCCAGTTACGTTGTGACGTTTGGCACACCCAAAGCACTCCTACGGTATCCGGGAGTTACACGATCTCATGGTCTAAGGAAAGGATACTTGACATTGGAAAACTCTAGCAAACGAACTAAGCGATCTTATGCTATGTTTAGGATTGGGTCTTGTCCATCACATCATTCTTCTAATGATGTGATCCCGTTATCAATGACATCCAATGTCCATAGTCAGGAAACCATGACTATCTGTCGATCAACGAGCTAGTCAACTAGAGGCTTAGTAGGGACATATTGTTGTCTGTTATTCACACATGTATTACGATTTCCGGATAACACAATTATAGCACGAATAAAGACAATTATCATGAATAAGGAAATATAATAATAATGCTTTTATTATCGCCTCTAGGGCATATTTCCAACAGTCTCCCACTTGCACTAGAGTCAATAATCTAGTTACATTGTGATGAATCAAACACCCATAGAGTTCTGGTGCTGATCATGTTTTGCCTTAGGGAGAGGTTTAGTCAACGGATCTGCGACATTCAGATCCGTGTGCACTTTACAAATTTCTATGTCTCCATCTTGAACATTTTCATGAATGGAATTGAAGCGACGCTTGATGTGCCTGGTCTTCTTGTGAAACCTGGGCTCCTTGGCAAGTGCAATAGCTCCAGTGTTGTCACAGAAGAGTTTGATTGGCCCCGACGCATTGGGTATGACTCCGAGGTCGGTGATGAACTCCTTCACCCAAATTGCTTCATGTGCTGCCTCCGAGGCTGCCATGTACTCCGCTTCACATGTAGATCCCGCCACGACGCTTTGCTTGCAACTGTACCAGCTTACTGCCCCACCATTCAAAACATACACGTATCCGGTTTGTGACTTAGAGTCATCCAGATCTGTGTCGAAGCTAGCGTCGACGTAACCCTTTACGACGAGCTCTTCGTCACCTCCATAAACGAGAAACATTTCCTTAGTCCTTTTCAGGTACTTCAGGATATTCTTGACCGCTGTCCAGTGTTCCTTGCCGGGATTACTTTGGTACCTTCCTACCAAACTTACGGCAAGGTTTACATCAGGTCTGGTACACAGCATGGCATACATAATAGAACCTATGGCTGAGGCATAGGGGATGACACTCATCTCTTCTATATCTTCTGCCGTGGTCGGACATTGAGCTGAGCTCAATTTCACACCTTGTAACACAGGTAAGAACCCTTTCTTAGATTGATCCATATTGAACTTCTTCAATATTTTATCAAGGTATGTGCTTTGTGAAAGACCTATGAGGCGTCTCGATCTATCTCTATAGATCTTGATGCCTAATATATAAGCAGCTTCTCCAAGGTCCTTCATTGAAAAACTTTTATTCAAGTAGGCCTTAATGTTGTCCAAGAGTTCTATATCATTTCCCATCAAAAGTATGTCGTCTACATATAATATGAGAAATGCTACAGCGCTCCCACTCACTTTCTTGTAAACGCAGGCTTCTCCATAAGTCTGCGTAAACCCAAACGCTTTGATCATCTCATCAAAGCGAATGTTCCAACTCCGAGATGCTTGCACCAGCCCATAAATCGAGCGTTGGAGCTTGCACACCTTGTCAGCATTCTTAGGATCGACAAAACCTTCCGGCTGCATCATATACAATTCTTCCTTAAGGAAACCATTAAGGAATGCCGTTTTGACGTCCATTTGCCATATTTCATAATCATAGAATGCGGCAATTGCTAACATGATTCGGACGGACTTCAGCTTCGCTACCGGTGAGAAAGTCTCATCGTAGTCAACCCCTTGAACTTGTCGATAACCCTTAGCGACAAGCCGAGATTTATAGATGGTCACATTACCATCCGCGTCTGTCTTCTTCTTAAAGATCCATTTATTTTCTATGGCTCGCCGCTCAACGGGCAAGTTAGTCAAAGTCCATACTTCGTTTTCATACATGGATCCTATCTCGGATTTCATGGCTTCCAGCCATTTGTCGGAATCCGGGCCCGCCATTGCTTCCTCATAGTTCGAAGGTTCACCGTTGTCTAACAACATGATTTCCAAGACAGGGTTGCCGTACCACTCTGGTGCGGAACGTGTCCTTGTGGACCTTCGAATTTCAGTAGGAGCTTGATTAGAAGTATCTTGATCATCATCATTAATTTCCTCTCTAGTCGGTGCAGGCACCTCAGAAACGTTTTCTTGAGTTTCGCCATTTTCCGGTTCAAGAGGTAACACTTCATCAAGTTCTACTTTCCTCCCACTTACTTCTTTCGAGAGAAACTCTTTCTCTAGAAAGGATCCATTCTTGGCAACAAAGATCTTGCCTTCGGATCTGTGGTAGAAGGTATACCCAACAGTTTCTTTAGGGTATCCTATGAAGACACATTTTTCCGACTTGGGTTCGAGCTTTTCAGGTTGAAGTTTCTTGACATAAGCATCGCATCCCCAAACTTTTAGAAACGACAGCTTAGGTTTCTTCCCAAACCACAATTCATACGGTGTCGTCTCAACGGATTTAGACGGAGCCCTATTTAAAGTGAATGCGGCAGTCTCTAAAGCATAGCCCCAAAAAGATAGCGGTAAGTTGGTAAGAGACATCATAGATCGCACCATATCTAATAGAGTGCGATTACGACGTTCGGACACACCATTACGCTGAGGTGTTCCAGGCGGCGTGAGTTGTGAAACTATTCCACATTTTCTTAAGTGTGTGCCAAATTCGTGACTCAAGTATTCTCCTCCACGATCTGATCGTAGAAACTTGATCTTTCTCTCACGTTGATTTTCAACCTCACTCTGAAATTCCTTGAACTTTTCAAAGGTCTCAGACTTGTGTTTCATTAAGTAGACATACCCATATCTACTCAAGTCATCAGTGAGGGTGAGAACATAACGATAGCCACCGCGAGCCTCAACACTCATTGGACCGCACACATCGGTATGTATGATTTCCAATAAGTTGGTTGCTCGCTCCATTGTTCCTGAGAACGGAGTCTTGGTCATTTTACCCATGAGGCATGGTTCGCACGTGTCAAATGATTCATAATCAAGAGACTCTAAAAGTCCATCTGCATGGAGCTTCTTCATGCGTTTGACACCTATGTGACAAGGCGGCAGTGCCACAAATATGTGGGACTATTGTTATCAACTTTAACTCTTTTGGTATTCACACTATGAATATGTGTATCATCACGTACGAGATTCATTAAGAATAAACCATTAACCATCGGAGCATGACCATAAAACATATCTCTCATATAAATAGAACAACCATTATTCTCGGATTTAAATGAGTAGCCATCTCGAATTAAACAAGATCCAGATACAATGTTCATGCTCAAACTTGGCACTAAATAACAATTATTGAGGTTTAAAACTAATCCTGTAGGTAAATGTAGAGGTAGCGTGCCGATGGCGATCACATCGACCTTGGAACCATTCCCGACGCGCATCGTCACCTCGTCCTTCGCGAGTCTCCGTTTATTCCGTAGCTCCTGTTTTGAGTTACAAATGTGAGCAACTGCACCGGTATCAAATACCCAAGAGCTACTACGAGTACTGGTAAGGTACACATCAATTACATGTATATCATATATACCTTTGGTTTTGCCGGCCTTCTTGTCCGCTAAGTATTTGGGGCAGTTCCGCTTCCAGTGACCACTTCCCTTGCAATAAAAACACTCAGTCTCGGGCTTGGGTCCATTCTTTGGCTTCTTTCCGGCAACTTGCTTACCGGGCGCGACAACTTCCTTGCCGTCCTTCTTGAAGTTCTTTTTACCCTTGCCCTTCTTGAACTTGGTGGTTTTATTCACCATCAACACTTGATGCTCCTTCTTGATTTCTACCTCTGCTGATTTCAGCATAGCATATACCTCAGGAATGGTCTTTACCATCCCCTGCATATTGTAGTTCATCACAAAGCTCTTGTAGCTAGGTGGAAGCGACTGGCGGATTTTGTCGATGACCGCTTCATCCGGGAGGTTAACTTCCAGTTGAGTCAAGCGGTTGTGCAACCCAGACATCTTGAGTATGTGTTCACTGACAGAGCCATTTTCCTCCATCTTACAGCTAAAGAATTTGTCGGAGACTTCATATCTCTCAACCCGGGCATGAGCTTGGAAAACCATTTTCAGCCTTCGAACATCTCATATGCTCCATGTCTCTCAAAATGCTTTTGGAGCCCCGGCTCTAAGCTGTAAAGCATGCCGCACTGAACGAGGGAGTAATCATCGCAGCGTGACTGCCAAGCGTTCATAACGTCTTGTTCTGCAGGGAGAATAGGTGCGTCACCCAGCGGTGCTCGTAGGACATAATCTTTCTTGGCAGCTATGAGGATGATCCTCAGGTTCCGGACCCAGTCCGTATAGTTGCTACCATCGTCTTTCAGCTTGGTTTTCTCTAGGAACGCGTTGAAGTTGAGGACTACGTTGGCCATTTGATCTACAAGACATATTGTAAAATTTTAGACTAAGTTCATGATAATAAAGTTCATTTAATCAAATTATTTAATGAACTCCCACTTAGATAGACATCCCTCTTCTAGTCATCTAAGTATTACATGATCCGAGTCAACTAGGCCGTGTCCGATCATCACGTGAGACGGACTAGTCAACATCGGTGAACATCTTCATGTTGATCGTATCTTCTATACGACTCATGCTCGACCTTTCGGTCTTCTGTGTTACGAGGCCATGTCTGTACATGCTAGGCTCGTCAAGTCAACCTAAGTGTTTTGCGTGTGTAAATCTGTCTTACACCCGTTGTATGTGAACGTTAAAATCTATCACACCCGATCATCACGTGGTGCTTCGAAACAACGAACTGTCGCAACGGTGCACAGTTAGGGGGAACACTTTCTTGAAATTATTATGAGGGATCATCTTATTTACTACCGTCGTTCTAAGTAAACAAGATGCAAAACATGATAAACATCACATGCAATCAAATAATAAACGTGACATGATATGGCCAATATCACATAGCTCCTTCGATCTCCATCTTGGGGCTCCATGATCATCTTGTCACCGGCTTGACACCATGATCTTCATCATCATGATCTTCATCATCATGTCTCCATGAAGTTGCTCGCCAACTATTACTTCTACTACTATGGCTAACGCGTTTAGCAATAAAGTAAAGTAATTTACATGGCGTTTCTCAATGACACGCAGGTCATACAAAAAATAAAGACAACTCCTATGGCTCCTGCCGGTTGTCATACTCATCGACATGCAAGTCGTGATTCCTATTACAATAGCATGAACATCTCATACATCACATATAGATCATTCATCATTCATCACAACTTTGGCCATATCATATCACAAAGCACTTGCTGCAAAAACAAGTTAGACGTCCTCTAATTGTTGTTGCAAGTTTTTACGTGGCTGAATTAGGGTTCTAGCAAGAACGTTTTCTTACCTACGTGAAAGCCACAATGTGATTTGTCAACTTCTATTTACCCTTCATAAGGACCCTTTTCATCGAATCCGCTCCAACTAAAGTGGGAGAGACAGACACCCGCCAGCCACCTTATGCAACTAGTGCATGTTAGTTGGTGGAACCGGTCTCACGTAAGCGTACGTGTAAGGTTGGTCCGGGCCGCTTCATCCCACAATACCGCTGAAGCAAGATAAGACTAGTAGCGGCAAGAAAGTTGACAACATCTACGCCCACAACAAATTGTGTTCTACTCGTGCAATAGAGAACTATGCATAGACCTAGCTCATGATGCCACTGTTGGGGAACGTTGCAGAAAATTAAAATTTTTCTTACGGTTTCACCAAGATCCATCTATGAGTTCATCTAGCAACGAGTCATGGGAGAGAGAGATTGCATCTACATACCACTTTGTAGATCACGAGCGGAAGCGTTCAATGAACGGGGATGAAGTAGTCGTACACACCGTGATCCAAATCACCGGAGATCCTAGCACCGAAAGCACGACACCTCCGTGTTCAACACACGTACGGTCAGCGTAATGTCTCCTTCTTCTTGATCCAGCAAGGAAAAGGAGAGGTTGGGGAAGAAGGCTCCAGCAGCAGCACGACGGCGTGGTGATGGTGGAACTACAGTACTCCGGCAGGGCTTCGCCGTGCTCAATGGAGGAGGAGGAGGTGTTGGGGAGGGAGAGGGAGGCGCCAATGACCAGGGGGTGCGGCTGCCCCCTCCCCTCCCCCCTTTATATAGGAGTGCCAAGGGGGGCGCCGGCCCTAGGAGATCCAATCTCCTTGGGGCGGCGGCCAAGGGGAGGTTTCCCTCCCCCCCAAGGCACCTAGGAGGTGCCTTCCCCTTGTGGGACTCCTTCCCTTTGTAACCCTAGGCGCATGAGCCTCTTGGGGCTGGTTCCCCTTGGCCCATGTAGGCCAAGGCGCACCCCCAAGAGCCCATGTGGCCCCCCGAGGCAGGTGGCCCCACCCGGTGGACCCCCCGGGACCCTCCGGTGGTCCCGGTACAATACCGATAACCCCGAAACTTGTCCCGATCACCAAAACAGCACTTCCTATACATAATTCTTTACCTCCGGACCATTCCGAAACTCCTCGTGACGTCCGGGATCTCATCCGGGACTCCAAACAACATTCGGGTTACTGCATATACATATCTTCACAACCCTAGCGTCACCGAACCTTAAGTATGTAGACCCTACGGGTTCGGGAGACATGCAGACATGACCGAGACGGCTCTCGGGCAATAACCAACAGCGGGATCTGGATACCCATGTTGGCTCCCACATGCTCCATGATGATCTCATCGGATGAACCGCGATGTCGAGGATTCAATTAATCCCGTATACGATTCCCTTTGTCAATCGGTATTTTACTTGCCCGAGATTCGATCGTCGGTATCCCAATACCTCGTTCAATCTCGTTACCGGCAAGTCACTTTTATCGTACCGTAATGCATGATCCCGTGATCAAACACTTTGATCACATTGAGCTCATTATGATGATGCATTACCGAGAGGGCCCGGTGATACCTCTCCGTCAAGCGGAGTGACAAATCCCAGTCTCGATCCATGTCAACCCAACAGACACTTTCAGAGATACCCGTAGTATACCTTTATAGTCACCCAGTTACGTTGTGACGTTTGGCACACCCAAAGCACTCCTACGGTATCCGGGAGTTACACGATCTCATGGTCTAAGGAAAGGATACTTGACATTGGAAAACTCTAGCAAACGAACTAAGCGATCTTATGCTATGTTTAGGATTGGGTCTTGTCCATCACATCATTCTTCTAATGATGTGATCCCGTTATCAATGACATCCAATGTCCATAGTCAGGAAACCATGACTATCTGTCGATCAACGAGCTAGTCAACTAGAGGGTCACTAGGGACATATTGTTGTCTGTTATTCACACATGTATTACGATTTCCGGATAACACAATTATAGCACGAATAAAGACAATTATCATGAATAAGGAAATATAATAATAATGCTTTTATTATTGCCTCTAGGGCATATTTCCAACAAGTAGCCCCTGAACCAGGCTTCAATGACGACAAGTCCGGCGCGCAGATTGTCTTCGGCATTGCAAGGCGGGTTCCTCCTCCAAATACTTCATAGAATATTTTGAACACTAAGGATAGTGTCCGGCTCTGCAAAATAAGTTTCCACATATTGCCATAGAGAGAATAATATTTACACAAATCTAATCTGCTGACGTATTCCGTAGCGTGACACCACATCACGGCCAAGTCTCTATTCGAACCGTTTTTACTCCCCCACCTCAGCGCATTTTGCGAGGCGGTTTCCTTGGCACGTCTTGTCAAAGCAGATATCATGTCCCCTTATTTACGGGATTCTCATCAATACGGACGTGGGTAACCCAACCGTTCCCGTTGGCATGTCTTCTCGATTAAAGGCGAGTCCCAAACGGTTACGGGAAGGGCCCTTGGTATTCAACCTCTTATAAAGATATCAAGGCCTTACTCCTTTCTTTCAATCTCAAACGATTTCGCCCTTCGCCTCGAGTTCCAACACCCAAGGCTCCAAATTTCGGGCGCCTCAGATTTTCGACAATGTCCGGTTCCGACCTTCGAGGTCGATGGGCGCCCTCTTCCGTTACGGAGGAGGACATGCTAAAGCTGAGAGAGGCCAGGTTCTTGACCGGCGAAATTCGCATAGGTTGCCTGCTCAAGGGCAGGTCATTCCCACTCCCAGGCCTGGTGAGAGCGTGGTGTTCATGTCTCACTTCCTTCGAGGGCTAGGCTTCCCAACGGATCCCTTCATGAGGGGGCTCATGTTTTATTATGGGTTGGAATTTCACGACTTAGCTCCAGAGTCCATCCTCCACATTTCTTCTTTCATCGTCGTGTGTGAAGCCTTCCTCCGTGTTAATCCTCACTTCGGACTATGGCTCAAGACCTTTAAGGTAGTGCCGAAGATGATCGAGGGGCGGCACGCTGAGTGCGGAGGCGCTGTTATAAGCAAGAATGATGATGCTCCATGGCTTGAGGGCTCTTTTCAAGAGGAGTTCAGCTTATGGCAACGAGAGTGGTTCTATATCACCACTCCCAGGGGCACCAAATGGGTGGCGCCACCTGCCTTTTGCTCGGGCCCCCACCCCAGCTAGCGTCATGGGTCAATAAAGGACTTGACTGGGGGTCATCCAAGGACGTGCCCTTGTTGCAGGGCCGCATCAGGGATCTCTTAGAAAGAGACCTCAGCCTGGTCAAAGTGACGCAGGTCATGCTGATCCGCCAAACCCTGCCCGGCAAACATCGTTCCCTTCGCCTGTGGGAGTTTAATCCGGAGGGACCGCGAGCTCTCCAGCATTTCATGGGCGCAACGCCCGCGGAGATGTATAAGTTGTTCTTCGGATCACAAGCAACGTGTCCGGACTTGACCAAGGACGCAGGCCTGAGCTGCAATCGCCCGGATACCAAAGTAAGTAGCCTCGCGCCCGGACTCGCTATCCGTATATTTGTCATAAAACTTGCTTCTAAAGAACTATTCTTTAAATAGGAGTGGATAGTGAAAGCAAAGCTTATCAGGTGTCCGGCTCCCCTCCCCGAGATCACGTCGGATCCCGTGCTGGTCAGGATGTTGGTGATTGTGCCTTTGAAGGAAAGCAAGGAAGGGGACAAGCAAACTACGGCCTCCTCGAAGGAGGCTGTTCGGAGGGAAGGAATCGAACATTCCTCTCCTCTAGGAAAGAAGAGGACCGCCTCTGAAGACCCGGAGACCGTGGTCTCAAAACGGGGGAAGAGATCTTCGTCAGAGGGTCCTGCGCCGGGGGATACCTCGGCCGAACTATGCCCTCTAGGGGGCCAGCCCTCCACCGAGCCGTAAGTAGAGAGAGGTTTTTTCTTTGAGAAGAATCCTTGTTTTATATCTGAGAAGAGTAACCGAAATTTTACCTTGTAGTTCGGACCTCAGCCCTTCTCAGCAGAGCTCGTCTTCGGGGGATCTTCTTTCGGAGATGATGGAGAGCGGAACGCCTCCCCCTGCCGAACCGCCTAGAGAGGCGGGCGACCTTGAGGTATCGTTGCGGAGGGTTTCTCCGAATCCGGCAGGGCCGGAAGGCAGCCATATGGCCCCCCAAGGCTCTCCGCGTCCGTCCTTCGAAAAAGGCCATAGGACGAGTCCGACACCGTCCGGTGCACGGTCGGAGGAGCTGAAGGATCTGCTAGGGCGAGCATCTATCTCAGAGGAGCATCGTGCATTGATGGGCACGGTGATTGAAAGGGTTTCGTCCGTGGAAAGCGGATTACACGAGGCTGTCAGAAGTTTATTGATGGGTTTTGAGGTACGCGGAATAACGCACCCTTTTTTAACAGTGGTGCATAAACAAGATGCACCCTGTGCACATGGTAGCCCCTGAGACTCTGTGCGTTGTCAAAGTTGACGGCGCGCAGAGGATCATAACCCCACGTCCAAAATGCTGTCTTCGTATGTAGGTGATGAATTGTTCGGTGTCCAGCCGGACTGATGGATTTGCCGAGCTAAGGCGGCAACTTGACGTGGCAGAGGCCGACATCGTGCTTGTTAACAAGCGGCTTGACGAGGCGCAAGGTATGTAACCCCTCCGATGGCACCTGGTAAGAGGAACTTGTGCCAGTATCTTACTATGTCTGTGCTTGATGCAGATGGTGTGGCTGCCATGGAGAGTCTTCGGGCGGAACTTGCCCGAGCCAAGGAGCAAGCCAAAAAAAGTGATGCGGCTGCCGAGAAGGCCCTTGAAGAGCTGAGAGCCGAACAGGCTGCTCACTGCCGAAGCAAGAAAGAGATGGCCGACATGGCCGTGAAGCTGAAGAGCGCTGCTGATCGTTGCAGGCTTCTGGAAAAAGAAGATCGGGTGGAATAGACGGACCTGGAGAAGGCCGTTGCCGATGCCAAGGACGCTCGGTCTGCGATGAGAGCTGCGAAGGAGGAGCTGCGTCAGGCCGGAGAGATCGCGGCTGGAAAGCCCTTTATGCCGCGGAGGACGTTTTGTGATCCTAAGTATGCTCCGTTGGACCGGTTGTGGAGTACGGCGGACACCTATCTGGATTTGGCGGCAAGTGCTGCTGATGCGACCGAACACTTTCGAGATCAAGAAGATCGCGAAGTGGAGAGACTCTTCTGGTCGCAGTTCCACAATCCAGAGCGTCCACTGTCAGTGGACGATCGTCTGGCCGAATGGGCCGAGCTGAATAGGTTGTCCGGACTCGCCATGAAGTGCGTCATGAGTCATCTGTGGCCGGAGAGATCGGAGCCGAAGAGTTATTTCAGCTTGGTGCGGTGCCGAGTATTAATGCAATGAAGAGGTCAGCATGCATCGAGGGTGAACGGATGGCTCTTGCCCGTGTCAATACATACTGCGGAGATGGAGACCACCATTGTTGCATCCCAAGATTCAGACAAAAGCCGAGTACCTGCCGAGCACTATTTTCAGGAAGTCCTTCAAGGCGCTCGTGTAATAGAGACACAGTGCTCGAAGGATGCTATGTTCGAATAGCATATTTTACTGTAAAACAATATTTTGATAGTTTGTAGAAGCCTTTTATACTTGTGCCTTCAAGTATTTGGAACACCTCCTGTGCGGCCGTTTTAAGATATATATATATATATAATCTGAAAGATGGTAGTCGTCGGCTTCAGCCCCCACGTAAATAATGCGGGGGTGCTCGCAGAAGGCGCATTTTCACACTTGATACAACGTCTTGGTCCTGCAAAGGAGGTGATAGCGCAGCGAGCTATGCAATCGGACTATAATGCTTTATCACTTCCACTTAGCCATAGGAGCTTGACAATGAGGCTACTTAGATAGCTCCTAGTGGCGCCTGCGCTCGCCCGAATTCGGGGCGCATATGTGCCTGGCCGGGAAACGGCCCTTCGTTAATGCGGATGAATCCTATAGATTCCGGTGAGTCATCGAGTGGTTGACCAGTCTCACGCTACATCATGACAGTCAGTTTTCGGCTTTCTCTGCTGAGGTGCTCGCCTGGCCGAACCAGGGCACAATCGCAGTAGTTCTCCTGGTGCCGCCTTAGCCGATAGAGCGGAACGTAAGGCAGCAAAACACAGGAGCCGGGCAACCCAACATTTGACCAAAGACATGATTCGGAGCTGATGCATATAAGGCCAAACTCGTGACGCCAAACACTCCCTAAGGTATTCGGTCTTTATGAGTGCGGGCGGGACAACGCCCTTAGTTATAAGCCCCTAGTGTCCAGGTACGCGCAAAATTCTGACGTGGCCACATGCCAAGACGCCAGCCTCCTCCTTGATTATACCGAAAAACCAGAGGACGTGTATCAACAAGAGACAGTAAAAAAAGGTTTACGCAGGGTCTTAATCTGAAAAGAATCCTTGGAACGGGTCCCTGCTGCACGTCTGCGCCTGTGTCTCCGTTGTGCCGTATCCTGGACGGGCGCAACACGGTGTTCATCTATAAAAGAGAGGAACTTAGTTGAAAAAAGGTCGTGCCGAACAGAAGTTATACTAAATAAACAAAGTATAAATTGAAATGGGTAAAATTGAGCTTGATTGTCTCGTATTTTATATGCGCGGAGCCCCTAGCACGGGGGTATGCGGCTATGAAGCCTTTATTAGTTATATGTTTATGCCGGAGTCGTCTAGCTGTGTCCGTGGTCTTAACGACCTGTTTGGATGTTTTGGCTGGTGAAGCCGTTTTATTGTGGGGCTGTTAAGGCAACCGCACAATCTTCCGTGTGGGGGGCGCGTTCCATGTTTCCCTTTAGTGAGATGATGCCTCGTGGACCGGGCATCCTAAGCGTAAGAGATGCATAACGCGGTATTGCATTAAAGCGGGCGAAAGCTTCGCGTCCCAGCAGTGCTTGATAGCTACTTGAGAATGGGACAATGTGAAAAGTTAGCTTTTCGCGACGGAAGTTATCGGGGGATCCGAACATAACTTCAAGCCAGAGAAAACCCATGCAATGGGTATCCGGACTTGGCGTTACCCCTTGAAAGGAGGTTTCGCTGTGGCGAATTTTTGTTGGGTCTATCCCCATGTGGCGGATTATGTCCTGATATATCAGGTTTAGACCGCTGCCGCCGTCCATCAGGACATTTGTAAACTAGAGTCCGCCGATTATTGGATCGAGTACCAAAGCAGTCCGGCCTGCCTTCCTGATACTTCTAGAGTAATCCCGATGATCGAAGGTGATTGGCTTTGACAACCAGTGGCGATGCTCCTTTGGGAGACCTCTATGGGCGCCGCTTGTTTTGTTATGTGAATTAAGTTTACTGTTTTTACTTCTTGTGGAAAATTCTTTTGTTTCCTGGTGCTCTGCTTTTGGGGTTCGTCATCGTCTTCGCTTGGTGTGTCGAGCCCCTTGTGTTCGGTGTTGAGTCTGCCGGATTGCTTAAAAACCCAGCAATCTCTGTCGGTATGGTTTGCAGGCTTCCCGGGAGTACTGTGTATCTGACATATCTTATCCAAGATTTTGTTTAAGTTGGATAGCTCATCCCTATTATCTTTGAGGGGCGGCTTTTTCTGATTCTGCCGCGAGCTTTTGAATCCGGCATTGACTGCCATGCTCTTCGGACTATTTTCCTTAGTCCGGCGCCGGTCCTTGTTGGGTCGCGGTTTTCCATTTCCATCCCTAGTTTCGGATGTACTTGGGTCGCTGGTGCCACATCTTGCCAACCAGCTGTCCTCTCCTGCACAAAAGCGGGTCATGAGGCTTGTTAATGCGGCCATTGTTCTTGGCTTTTCTTGGCCGAGGTGTCTGGCGAGCCATTCGTCTCGGACGCTATGCTTAAAAGCTGCTAAGGCTTCGGCGTCCGGACAGTCGACTATCTGATTCTTTTTAGTAAGAAATCTATTCTAGAATTGCCGAGCTGACTCTCCGGGCTGTTGAGTTATGTGACTAAGATCGTCTGCATCCGGAGGGCGGACATAAGTCCCTTGAAAATTTGCTCGGAAAGCGTCCTCGAGCTCTTCCCAACTTCCAATTGTGTTTTCGGGAAGGCTTTTGAGCCAATGCCGGGCTGGCCCTTTAAGCTTGAGGGGTAAGTATTTTATGGCGTGGAGGTCATCCCCTCTGGCCATATGTATGTGGAGGATATAATCCTCGATCCAGACTCCAGGGTCTGTTGTTCCGTCTTACGCCTCGATGTTTACGGGCTTGAATCCCGCTGGAAATTCATAATCCAGGACCTCATCGGTGAAACATAGGGGGTGTGCGGCACCCTTGTATTTGGGTGTGCCGTGATGTTCGGATACTGGTTTTGTTGCATTGCTTACGAGAGCTTGCTTTCTTGGCCCATAAATAGATCTGGCTGGGCCATCTTTTTGATGCGAATCCTTGAGTGGATCGCGTGCCGGCTTGTGTGCGGCGCCGCTTGCCGCTTCGTGCTGGCCATGGGGTCGTCTATCCGACCAGGTGGCTTTCTTATTTTTTGACTGTGGGGGCTCTAAGGCCTCCTCGTCGAATTCAGGCAGTAGCTTTCGCTTCGGATAGCTTTTGGTGCGGCGACTGCCGCCGTATTTATCTGTGGTGTTGAGTACTTTGCTCCATCTGATTCTAAGTGCGTCTTCCGCAGTTTTGAGCTTCCGCTTCTTCTTTTTCAGTCTAGGTGCAGTAGCAACAAGCCTTTTGTGGAGGTTCTTCTGCTCCATGAGCTTATCCGGTGTAAGGTCGTCCGGAATGCCGTTTACGCCGGGGACGGGTTGTTCGGTTTGTTTGCCCGAGTTGCCCTGTTCGTACGGTTGCTCTAAGGCATGCTCGTCGTCCGCCGGCTCATCCTGCCCTATGGCTGGGTCTATATGGCTGATGTCTTTATTGAGGCGGGGCTTGGAGCGATGTTTACGTCGCCGCTTTGATTGCTTTTCGAGAGAACGATCCCTCGTTGCATCCCTGTGTTCCTCGTCGTTGCTTCCTTTAGGTGTGTGCACCATGTACACATCATGAGATGAGGTGGTTGTCCAATGCCCTATAGGCGTTGGTTCATGTGCGTCTCCTACATCGTCGTCCATACCGTCGATGTCTTCAGAGTCGAAATTGAGCACGTCGTTTAAATTATCGACAGTGGCTACCAAATGGGTGGTGGGTGGGCTTTGAATTTCTTCATTGTCCGTATCCCAACCTTGCTGACCATAATCCGGCCAGGGCTCTCCTGATAAAGAGAGAGACTTTAGTGACTTCAGGATATTGCCAAAGGGCGAGTACTGAAAGATGTCCGCGGCGGTGAACTCCATGATCGGCGCCCAATCAGATTCAATCGGCAGGGGCGCGGAGGGCTCGGAGTCCGGAGTGGAGTCCGGTCCCTCGGAGTCACGGGCCTTGCGGAGTGCGGGGCTGGTGTTTGGCTCGATCGCTGTTTGGATCGCAGCCCCCGAGGCGGCGTCCAAACACTCATCCTCGATCGGCGTAGTTGGTTCTGAATCAAGGGTTGGAATTGATGCATGTGCGGCATCCAGGGCACTGTTCGGCGGCAGAGCTAGGTCATGCCCATCGTGACAGTGCGGCGTGCTCGGCTGTGGCTCGAATCCGTCGAAGATCAAGTCCTCGCGGACGTCAGCCGTGTAGTTTAAACTTCCAAATCTGACCTGATGGCCAGGGGCGTAGCTTTCGATCTGCTCTAGATGGCCAAGCGAATTGGCCCGCAGTGCGAAGCCGCCGAAGACGAAGATCTGTCCGGGGAGAAAAGTCTCACCCTGGGTTGCATCGCTTGATGATCGGAGGAGCCATCGGGCCTAAAAGCGACGACACAGAGGAACTCTTAATGAAAGCACCAATGTCGGTGTCAAAACCAGCGGATCTCGAGTAGGGGGTCCCGAACTGTGCGTCTAGGCAGATGGTAACAGGAGACAAGGGACACGAAGTTTTACCCAGGTTCAGGTCCTCTCGATGGAGGTAAAACCCTACGTCCTGCTTGATTAATATTGATGATATGGGTAGTACAAGAGTAGATCCACCACGAGATCAAGGAGGCTAAACCCTAGAAGCTAGCCTATGGTATGATTGTTCTATGTTGTCCTACGGACTAAAACCCTCCGGTTTATATAGACACCGGAGAGGGTTAGGGTTACACAGAGTCGGTTACAATGGTAGGAGATCTACATATCCGTATAGCCAAGCTTGCCTTCCACACCAAGGAAAGTCCCTTCCGGACATGGGACGAAGTCTTCAATCTTGTATCTTCATAGTCCAGGAGTCCGGCTGAAGGTATAGTCCGGCTATCCGGACACCCCCTAATCCAGGACTCCCTCACCCCCTCCTGCAGATCTAGTCCCCGTTCGGGCGGAATTAACCTCCTTTACTGGTGAAGCCCTGGCGGAAAATTTCCCGAATCCTTCAGCAGGGGAGCGGGTGTGCTTTGTTTCCTTTCTATTAAGAGGGGTTGGATTTCCAATCCATCCTTTCCTCCGAGGTCTCCTGGAGTATTATGGCCTCCAACTGCACAATCTCACGTCGGGCTCCATTCTGCACATCGCGGGTTTCGTCGCTCTTTGCGAGCTGTTCCTAGGCCGCGAGGCCCATTTCAAGCTATGGAGGAAGCTCTTCTGCCTCGTCCCTCGCTCCCAAAAGGGATGCATATTCGAGGTGGGCGGCGCTGAAGTATGGCACATACACGGGGTGTGATACCTATCCGGCACTCTGAAGAAGGCATCCGAAAAGTGGCCCTCGGAGTGGTTTTATATAGAAGACGTTGTTCTTTCGAACCCGATCCGACGAGGCCTTCCGGAATTTTCCAACGCTTCGTTAAATAAGCACCACAGCTGGCACCCCCGGAGCCTTGAGGAGACAGATAGTGCAGAGGTTAAGATGTTAATGGACAAGATAAAAGTACTTGTCCATACATAGTTGAGGTCATGGCGATTTCCATAATGCGAGGTGTTCAGCCACTCCAATCCATAGGGCTCCCCATGTGGAACTTCAACGGAGAGGATGATACATCCTGCTACGGGCGCAAGGTTCCGGACAACTTTGTCGCCCTGGCCGCTATGATGGCCGATCTTTACAAAGGGGAGAAAGAGGAATTCACTCGCCTTAAGTGCCGAGATGGCTTTTCCATGTACAACCCCCCTAGCTGGGTAGGCCTTTGATCTAGAACCTTTACTCAATCCTCTTCCTGAGTCGCAACTAGTTAAGTTTAACCCAACCATTTTTTAAACAGGAATGGAGGAAAGCCACTTCGGAGATCTACAGTCCTACTCCGCAGCCGGAGGACCATATCCAGGACCTAAATCCCAGATTTGAGGAAGATCCGGACATATCCGTGGAGCTAAAAGAGGGGGTCTTTTATCAGATGAGCTATGACGTCACACAAGTGGCCATCGTAGCTGATTACCCCGGCCTTCTCCCTTCTTCCCATGTAAGTGCCCAGAGAACGTCTCCTCCGAAAGGGTTTCCCCATCTCGCCTCACCCACTGCACTATCTCGTGCTTCAAAGGGGCAGCGCTCGTCCCGCCATGCTGCATCAGGGTCATCCATTAAGAAGGGAACGCCTACACAAGGCGTGTCTTCGAAAAGAAAGGCAGACGGCGATACATCCAAGCCTTTACCTTCATCAAAAAGGTACGGTCTTCAGTACATCTGATGATAAACATACCGAACTGCGACGTTATCTGTTGTGCCATATTTCAGGAGGAGCATTCACAGACTACATCCAGAGATACTGCCGGACACATGTCCACCAATCCGACCCCAGACCCTGCTTCTAGGGCCAGAGCTGATGCGGGTGCAATGCCGGATTGTCCTCTCTCCTACGATTCGGATAATGTATCCGTCACCAACTCCGAAGTGGAGAGTGCCATGAACCATCGGTGCCGGAGGGCAGCCATGCGTGATCCTAACTTTACTGAAGAGGCATTTAATGCCTTCATCTCGGAATATGCATATATCCGAGCTGCTCGGGATGGGCTTGCTGGAGCCACTTACCAGCTTTCAAAGGATATGCGGGTAAGATTTATTTTGTGTAGCTTTAATAACCATGTACCAGTAGCCCCCGAGACTTGAAAACAGTTGAAGCAACTGATTTTAAGGATCGATGTATGATCAGGTACTCACCGAGAAGAACAACATGCTATCCCGGGAGCTAGAACAGTGTCAGACCCAGCTGGCCGCCGTTACCGCCGAACGGGCAAATTCCAAGGGTCACCGACTGGTAATGTCCCCTCTTATCCCGGAAATATGATCATGTGCCCGTGCTAATATGCACTGTTGTATTTTATGATAGCAGGATCGTCGGATCAGCTAGAAGAGAAACTGAAGGCTGCACTGGCTGATAAAGAACATGCCTAAAGGCAAGAGGCCGCTGGTCAACGTGTACTTACGCGAACCAGGGACGAGAAGAACAAGCTGCAGGATGCCAACACCCAGCTCGGCGAGGAGCTGAAGGACGTGCGAGCCTAGCTGGCGGATGCCCTAAAGGAGAACAGGAAGCTACGAGGCGGCATATTCAGTATGCCTTTTAACTTACTGTCGTACCGTTCGCTGATGCAAATCCTAACAAGCTTATTTCTGTAGGAATGTTGACTGGACGGTCCGAAGAGGAGGTGTCCGGATTTCAAGGCGAACTGCTACAAGAGCTGTCCAAGATGCATGAGCGAGCTCGGAAGGCAATGAGAAACATTGCTCAGGCTTTATGGCCAGCCGATTCTCCTCCAGGAGGCATGGAGGAACTCGTCAATTTATTCAAGGGAGCTCGGCGCCGGTTTGTGCTATGGAAGATATCAGCATGCCGAGAAGGTGCTCGGGAAGCCTCGGCCATGGTAAAAACACGGTACACCAAACTTGATCCGAATCATATGGCGCGGGTCGGACCTTGGGGGAGTCGATGGACAGGAAATTCAGGTCAGCTTGGTGTACGACCTAGTCAAGATAGCCGCCAAGTATTCCCAACAAGATTGTGAACTAGACAAGCTGTTAGAGGGTCTAGAGGAAGAAGAAGTTTTTGAGTCCAAGTAGCAATGTACTTTAATCGACAAACTTGTCTCCAACCGAATTTGTAAAACTATTGTCATGGTAGACTTTCTGCTTCGACCTCCGAAGACCCAAGGGTTGGAATGTTTCCGAATACTATACCGTAGGTAAACACCAAAGTATGTTCGAAAACCAGGCAGTCCGGTCATAGTTGCTTGAACAGACAAGTTGTGTTCGGGGAGTTATGTTATATTACATTTAATTGTAAGAAGCATCTTCGAGGGAGAATAGTTTCATTAAGGGTTCCTTTCCCTAGGCCAGCATGCATTGTTTGTTTGCATGCCAAAGCTGTGATGCTAAAGATCACAGTGTATGTTATAGTCTGGGGGTTGTGTATTGCCACGAGGGCAATTCGTCTTTTGTCCGCCGACCACTTATTCTCTTAAGAACGCTAGCTTTCGGCTTTACCCAGTCTGAGGTACATGTCCGGATAACCCGGTTATAACAATCACAGAGGTGCTCCCTTTATGCCCTAGCCGAACAAGCGGGAACGTAGGGCATAAGCACAGGAGCCAAGCAACCCAGCTTGGCAAAATCAGTCATAAAATGTGCATATAATAGCGAAGGAAAGACATATATGAGTAGACGACACATATAGCGTGAGCTTGATGCTCGAAAAATAAGAATACGCTTCTTGTAAAAAGAAGCCCCCAGGTATTGTGGGGTATGTACATTTAAGGATGTAGACCCTCAGGTGTGCGGTTTATCTGAACACGAGCTAAAAGTCTTATGAAAACACGAAGAAAGAAAAGAGAGACAAGAAGGAACGAGGAAAAAGGGGTATATGTGCGGACGTTAGGCATAGAATCTTCGGAGCCTTGCAACGTTCCATGGGTTTGGCTCCAGGCGATTATCCGAAGCATTGCGAAGGCGATAGGCTCCTCCAGTGAGAACTTCATCTATAATGAAGGGACCCTCCCATTTGGGCTTGAGCTTGTCTTTTTTCTTCTCTGGTAGGCGTAGAACGAGTTCACCGACGTTGTAAGTCTTTGCCCGTACTTCCATGCTTTGATATTGCCGAGCCTGCTGTTGACAGAATGCGGAACGGGCCTTCGTGACATCATGCTCCTCCTCCAGGCCATCCAAGTCGTCCTGTCGATCGAGCTCGGCTTCTCTCTCTTCGTACATGCGCACGCGGGGTGAGTCGTGAATAATGTCACAAGGCAAGACTGCCTCCGCACCGTACACCATAAAAAAGGTGTATATCCGGTCGTGCGATTGGGCGTGGTCCGCAGCCCCTAGAGTACGGAATCAAGTTCCTCGACCCAGTGTTTGTCTGGTTCTTGCAGAGATCACACTAGTCTGGGTTTGATGCCGCTCATGATCATGCCGTTAGCCCATTCGACCTGACCGTTTGTCGGAGGGTGATATATGGAGGCGTAGTTGAGCTTGATGCCCAAATTGGCGCACCAATTTTTCACCTCATCGGCTGTAAAATTAGAGCCGTTGTCAGTAATAATATTGTGTGGGACACCATAATGGTGTACGACGCTGGATATAAAGTATATCACCGGTCCGGCTTCAGCCATTTTAACTGGTTTGGCTTCTATCCACTTAGTGAACTTGTCGACCATAACCAATAAGTATTTCTTCTTATGGCTTCCCCCTTCAAGAGGTCCGACCATGTCCAGCCCCCAGACCACAAAGGGCCAGGTGATGGGAATTATTCGTAGGGAAGTGGGCGACATGTGGCTTTGATTAGCAAAAGGCTGGCATCCAACGCAACGTTGTACGAGGTCATGTGCATCTGCTCGGGCCGTGGGCCAACAGAAACCTGTACGGAAGGCCTTGCTTACAAGTGCCCGAGCTGCGGCATGATGACCGCCAAGACCAGCATGTATTTTAGCCAAGAGCTGTCGTCCCTCTTCTTCGGAGATGCATCTTTGAAGGACTCCGGTAGTACTTTTCTTGTATAGTTCCCCTTCGTGAACTTTGTAGGCCTTCGAGCATCGAACGATACGACGGGCCTCAATCTGATCTTCGGGGACCTCATTCCTAGACAGGTAGGTAAGGAAAGGCTCAGTCCACGGGGCGATTACAGCCATAATTTCATGGGCAGATGGTGTTATTTTGGTGCCTGAGCCCCCGCAGACTAGGAGACACCACTCTCCAAGAAGTAACAAATGTGTGTTGATGATGAACTCCTTGCTCTTGTGCTTCAAATGATAGTCTCCCCAACACTCAACTCTCTCTCACAGGATTTGGATTTGGTAGAAAGAAGATTTGAGTGGAAAGCAACTTGGGGAAGGCTAGAGATGAAGATTCATATGGTAGGAATGGAATATCTTGGTCTCAACACAAGGGTAGGTGGTTCTCTCTCAGAACATATGAGTTGGAAGTGTAGATGTGTTCTGATGGCTCTCTCCACGAATGAAGAGGAGGTGGAGGGGTATATATAGCCTCCACACAAAATCCAACCGTTACACACAATTTACCAATCTCGGTGGGACCGAATCAACAAACTCGGTCGGACCGAAATAGTAAACCTAGTGACCGTTAGAGATTTTCGGTGGGACTGACATGCAACTCGGTAGGACCGATATGGTTAGGGTTAGGGCATAACGTAATCTCGGTGAGACCGATTACACAAACTCGGTGAGACCGATTTGGTAATAAGCTAACCAGAGAGTTGGTCAGGTAAACTCGGTGGGACCGATTTGTTCTTTCGGTGAGACCGAAATGTTACAAAAGGGAAACAGAGAGTTGACATTGCAATCTCGGTGGGACCGATTCGCTGTTTCGGTGAGACTGAAAAGTTACGAAAGGGAAACAGAGAAATTGCAATCCCATCTCGGTGAGACCGAGATCCCTATCGGTAGAACTGATTTGCTAGGGTTTTGGCAGTGGCTATGACATGTGAAACTCGGTGGCGCCGGATAGAAAGAATCGGTAGGACCGAGTTTGGCTTAGGGTTTAGGTCATATGTGGATATGGGAAAGTAGGTGAGGATTTTGGAGCATATCATTAAGCACATGGAGCAAAAGGCTCATTGAGCAACACCTCATCCCTCCTTGATAGTATTTGCTTTTTCCTATGGACTCAATGTGATCTTGGATCACTAAAATGTAAAATGAAGAGTCTTGAGCTTTTGAGCTTGAGCCAATCCTTTGTCCTTAGCATTTTGAGGGTTCCACTTTCACCATCCATGCCATGCCAATCATTGAGCTTTCCTAAAATAATTGTCTTGGAATAGCATTAGCTCAATGAGCTATATGTTGTTATGAATTACCAAAACCACCTAGGGATAGTTGCACTTTCAATCTCCGCCTTTTTGGTAATTGATGACAACATATAGATCAAAGCTTCGACAAATGATAATAAGAATGAATTATATCGTTGCTTTGAGAAGTATGTGATAAGTAAGAGCTCCCCCTAAATTTGTGCATATTTAAAATTTGCTTTGGACTGCAAATGCACAAAGAGTTAGAATTATGGGTTACTCTTCGATGTCACATACATCTTGGTGGAGCGCTAAAAAATGATAAGAATGAAATACATGCACTCATCACCAAGAAAAGTGAACGATCACATAAGATAGATAAGATATATCAAGCATGCATAAGTGTAGCTTATGATCAAACACATGATCATCAATGTCTCACAAGCATATCAAAGTATCTCGACCAAAAGCAAACAAAGTTTGAAAAACCACCAAATAAATCAAGAGAGAATAAACGCAACATACTCTCTCTCGAAGCCTATGATCTATACATTTTTCTCCCCCTTTGGCAACAAGTTACCAAAAAGTTCCTAGAAAATGCATAGTGCTAGATCGACACTCATGCTTGATCTTCTGGTGGTGGTGGAGTCTGGATCACTCCAAGGACGAAGGCTTCTATAGACGTGGTTGGAGCTGGAGCTGAAGTAGATGCTGGAGCTGGTTGGGCTGGTGCTGTGGCTGGAGCTGAGGTGGTGGCTCTTGTGTCAGGCACTGGGGCCTTGTTCTTCTCAGCAGCTGGGATGCTCATTGTATTCCTCTTTGGATATGTCTTGGCCTTTGATGCAGTCTTGGGTGCTTCCTTGGGCTTGGATGCCGTAGCCCCTGATTTGATTGCATCACCCGTTAGCTTGGGTGCCTTAGGTGCTGGTGCAGCAACCTCTTCTTCTTCCTCATCAGAAGAATGTTGTTCAAATTCAGCCATGGGATCAACTTTCTTGCACCATCTGCCTCTTTTCCTTTCCTTCTTTCCTTCAGCAGCAACTGGCTCTTTGGGTGCAGGCTTCTCAGGAATCTTTGTTGAGTCTCTGGCCTTTGGCATAGGCTGCCTGCCTGCTGACCTTTTGATTTTCATTCCCGGCTTGATGGCTGTAGCTGAGCCATACTCCTTCTTAAGCACAACTCTCTTGGAAGTAGCTTCTTCTTCTGCCACATAGTCTTCATCCTCTAATTCTGAGGTTCTTTTCTTCCTTTGTCTGGTGGCAGCTTTTGGCAAATTACTGGGAGTGCTCCTGCTGCCTTCATCTGAAGAACTGGAGGGACTAGTGCCCTCACTCATGTGCACTGGCTGTTCTGACATGTTCTGGCTATCACTCTGGTCTGACATGATGAACAAGCTGACTGCTGACCCTGTGAATAGTTTATAGATGAGGTAGAGTGGATGAGCATCACAAAATGCAGAGATTTTTGCAAAAGAATGATTTAAAATCTTAGTTTTAGTTTCCCACAGAAATCATTTCGGATCTACCGATTTTTAAACTTGGTGATACCGAAGCAGTTTTGGAACCTAAACTAGTGAACTCGGTCAGACCGAGTCACAGTTCGATGGCACCGAGACTGCTAGGGTTTCACAAAGTTCCAAAATCGGTCACACCGATTAGCAATACTTGGTCAGACCGAATCTCACTTGTGCAATGGCATGAGACAAATCGGTGGGACCAAGTTTTTCAACTCAGTGGGTCCGAGATGGTTTCGGCGGAAACCTAATCCTAAAATTTCAAATCAAACCTATTCTACGAATCGCATTGACTGGATTGGAGTGTTTCAATCGTGGCTAGAATCAATATGATCACAATGTGCTAGGAATCAGATTGGGGAATAGCACAAAGATCGAGTCCATACCCTAGTTCGGCGGAGACTTGCTACGGCGGCAACGGCGGGGTTGAATTCCATTGACGGCGATGGAGACCAGCGACTGGAGGCGGCTGGCGGCGAGAAGACGATCCAGAGATGACGTTGGCAGAGTGAGCTATCGCGCGGGCGAAGGCGTTCGGAGAAATTTCCAAATTTTTGCCCGTGTCTATATATAGCCCGACCCTGTCGGTGTGACCGAGTGGAACAACTCGGTGGCACCGAGATGCAAAACTGTATACAGTTATTGCAACTCGGTGTGACCGAATGGTTCAAATCGGTTGCACCGAGATCGAAAACATAGATCAACTTAATGATCTCGGTAAGACTGAAAGTGGGGTATCGGTCAGACCGAGAATCACAAAGAGGTTTTGGAAGTTTAAGTCTATGACGAATCGGGGACTCCGAGTGCTCCTCACACAGAGTGGTTCGAATCTGACTTGATCAATTTTGTGATGTAGCATGAATAGAGTTTGAGACGAGAAAAGCATAGATAGCTAGAGGAGGTTCTTAGGCATTCTTGTCCATCCACTTGGCAAAAGAAAAATAAAGCCAAACAATCAAAACAACAAGTGGATGTCCTCGAATGAGTAAAATATGCAACCAACATGCTCACATAGTAAAATGGCAATTGAAATATGTGTCAAAGCATGCACAACCAATTCTAGCATCTATCAAGCAATTGGCGATGGCTAGGTCATCTATATATGAGTATATTGACTTAGGAGTCAAATGAGAACACTTGATCATAGGTCATACTCATCGTTTGAGCTCAAGTGGGGTTACCACTTTTACATAAAGCATTGTTGTGTTCACATCATTAGAGTTGCTTTAGCTCAAGTCTTAGAGTAAAGCTCCCCCTAGATGTGATATCCCCCCTAAGAGGAATGAACTAACCTTGGGTTTTGTCGATGATGACTTCATGTAGATGTTGAAGATGTGGATGCTCAATGTTGATGTAGATCACTTGAAGCTATCCTTTTGAGTGAATTGCACTTTCAATACCTACATGGGTTAGTCCCACAAGGAACAAACAAGGATATCCATAGACATAGAGTGATGCACACACAAGATGATGTCCATGAAAACTTTTAGGTTAGCTTGTCCCTTGTCTTACCAACAAGAGGGTTTGTGACTCCTTGAACTAGTGCAAGATGTGGAAGTTGATTGCACTTGTTCTAGCCAAAATGATAAGAGTGAAGTATGTTGGCAGAGTCACCCTCAAGAACTCTCTAGTTCTTCTTCTTTTGGATCCACACCATCTTGATGGGAATCCTTGGAGTTGTAGTCATACTTGATGAAGTGGAACTTGAAGTAGTCTTGGGAATCCACTTGACTAAGGTCTTAGGAGCTTCTTCAAATGCATCAATTTCCTCTTCAAGCTTGTCCTTGCCTTTTGCTTGTAGTCTTGTGGTGGAAGATCATCCTTGGGGTATTGATCTTCTTCCCACTCAACTCCATTGGCATTGGACTTTCGTTCAAAACCAACACCTTGATTCTTCCGGTGCCTTCCTTGCTTGCGTACAATTTCCTCGAATTGCTTACTCCCGGCAAGGCTTTTGTACACTCCTTTCTCTATGATTCCCTTCAATAAGCTATTTTCTTGCTCAAGTGTAACTTGGCTAAGAGAATCATTAGTGGAATCAAGAGAACTACTAGAAGCAACAACATTGTATTTAACATGATAATTGTTACTGCTAGAGGAAGAATCTTTCTTGTTCTTGTTACTAGACTTGACTTCAGGCATGTAAGTGGATAAGAGTAAATGCTTGGAAATGTAAGAAGAACTTTTCTTGCGGAGATCATCATTGATTGCCTTTAAGAACTCATGCTCTTGCTCAAGGTTGAGCTTTTCAAAGCGTAACTTCTCATGAGCTCTTAAAATTCTCGATGATCTTCGAAGATAGTATCATGAGCTAACTTAAGAGTGTTTAGTTCTTTAGTTAGAGCCTCAATTTTCTCCTTATCATTGTCATTCATTTTATCTTGATTAGCATGATTAATTGACGTTTCATCATAGTATTCATCACTAGAGTTGTCAACAAGTAAATCATCATCACCTAACAAGTCATCTTCATCACTATTAAAATCAACATACTCAGGGTGTGTTACCTTAGGACCTTTGGCCATGAAGCATCTTCCAATTCCTTCATTTGGTGATTCAAATATGTCATAGGAGTTGGTTGACACAAGTGCTAGACTAGCAACACCTTCATCTTGAGTATATTCGGAGTCGGAGTGATAACTTCTCTCGGAGTGGTTGTCGGAGTCGGATACCCATTCACCAACATGAGCTTGATGTCTTCGTTTTGTGTAGCTCCTTGATGACTTTTCTTTTCTTTCCGAATCCTTGCTTCTCCGTGAGTATCTTCGTTCATAACGATCATCTCTACTCCTTCTCTCTCTTGATGGAGATTCTTCTCTTTTTTTGTAGGGAGTCGTACACTCATTGGAATAGTGTCCGGGTCTTCCACAATTGTAGCAGTTTCGCTCTCGACTAGAAGATCTTTTGTCATTGTAGGACCTTGACTTGGAGCTTCTATCTTTGCTTCTACTCTTGTAGAACTTGTTGAAGTTCTTCACCATTAAGCTCAATTCTTCGTTGAAGTTTTGTTTCTCACTTGATGATGTGGGGGATTCATATGAGGCTTTGTAAGCACCACTTGATTTGTTGTGAAGTTCCTCTTTGTCCTTGAGTGACATCTCATGAGCAACAATTCTTCCAATGACCTCCGTTGGCTTGAGATCTTTGTAATTGGGCATCATTTGGATCAATGTGCACACGGTATCATATTTTCCATCCAAGGCTCTTAGGATCTTCTTGATGATGAATCTATCGGTCATTTCTTCACTCCCTAAGCCGGCAATCTCATTTGTGATGAGAGCAAGCCTAGAGTACATTTCAGCGACACCTTCACCATCCTTCATTTTGAACTTGTCAAGTTGAATTTGAAGCACATCCAATTTGGATTCCTTGACGGAGTCGGTACCTTCGTGCATATCAATCAAAGTATCCCAAATTTCCTTTGCATTCTCAAGACGGCTGATTTTGTTGAATTCTTCAGGGCACAATCCGTTGAAGACAATATCACAAGCTTGAGCATTGTATTGCAGCATCTTCAACTCATCCGCAGTAGCTTCATGGTTTGGTTCTTTCCCATCGAAGAAGTCACCTTGCAAGCCAACACACACAATAGCCCAAACGGAGGGGTTACGTCCAAGAATATGCATTTTCATTTTATGCTTCCAACTAGCAAAATTAGTACCATCAAAGTAAGGACCTCTACGGTGATAATTTCCCTCGCTAGACGCCATACTCTCCTAGGTTGTGAAACCAAGGCTATGACCACCAAAAGCTATGGAAATCAAAGCAAATGGAGACCAAAGCTCTGATACCACTTGTAGGATTGGAAGTATGTCTAGAGGGGGGGGGTGATTAGACTACTTGACCAAATAAAAACTTAACCTTTTCCCAATTTTAGTTCTTGGCAGATTTTAGCAACTTTAGGCCAAGTCAAGCAATCATCACACAATTCAAGCAAGCATGCAAAGAGTATATAGGCAGCGGAAAGTAAAGCATGCAACTTGCAAGAATGTAAAGGGAAGGGTTTGGAGAATTCAAACGCAATTGGAGACACAGATGTTTTTCCCGTGGTTCGGATAGGTGGTGCTATCCTACATCCACGTTGATGGAGACTTCAACCCATGAAGGGTAACGGTTGCGCGAGTCCACGGAGGGCTCCACCCATGAAGGGTCCACGAAGAAGCAACCTTGTCTATCCCACCATGGCCATCGCCCACGAAGGACTTGCCTCACTAGCGGTAGATCTTCACGAAGTAGGCGATCTCCTTGGTTCAACTCCACAATCTTGTCGGAGGCTCCCAAGTGACACCTAGCCAATCTAGGAGACACCACTCTCCAAGAAGTAACAAATGTGTGTTGATGATGAACTCCTTGCTCTTGTGCTTCAAATGATAGTCTCCCCAACACTCAACTCTCTCTCACAGGATTTGGATTTGGTAGAAAGAAGATTTGAGTGGAAAGCAACTTGGGGAAGGCTAGAGATGAAGATTCATATGGTAGGAATGGAATATCTTGGTCTCAACACAAGGGTAGGTGGTTCTCTCTCAGAACATATGAGTTGGAAGTGTAGATGTGTTCTGATGGCTCTCTCCACGAATGAAGAGGAGGTGGAGGGGTATATATAGCCTCCACACAAAATCCAACCGTTACACACAATTTACCAATATCGGTGGGACCGAATCAACAAACTCGGTCGGACCGAAATAGTAAACCTAGTGACCGTTAGAGATTTTCGGTGGGACTGACATGCAACTCGGTAGGACCGATATGGTTAGGGTTAGGGCATAACGTAATCTCGGTGAGACCGATTACACAAACTCGGTGAGACCGATTTGGTAATAAGCTAACCAGAGAGTTGGTCAGGTAAACTCGGTGGGACCGATTTGCTCTTTCGGTGAGACCGAAATGTTACAAAAGGGAAACAGAGAGTTTACATTGCAATCTCGGTGGGACCGATTCGCTCTTTCGGTGAGACCAAAAAGTTACGAAAGGGAAACAGAGAAATTGCAATCCCATCTCGGTGAGACCGAGATCCCTATCGGTAGAACTGATTTGCTAGGGTTTTGGCAGTGGCTATGACATGTGAAACTAGGTGGCGCCGGATAGAAAGAATCGGTAGGACCGAGTTTGGCTTAGGGTTTAGGTCATATGTGGATATGGGAAAGTAGGTGAGGATTTTGGAGCATATCATTAAGCACATGGAGCAAAAGGCTCATTGAGCAACACCTCATCCCTCCTTGATAGTATTGGATTTTTCCTATGGACTCAATGTGATCTTGGATCACTAAAATGTAAAATGAAGAGTCTTGAGCTTTTGAGCTTGAGCCAATCCTTTGTCCTTAGCATTTTGAGGGTTCCACTTTCACCATCCATGCCATGCCAATCATTGAGCTTTCCTGAAATAATTGTCTTGGAATAGCATTAGCTCAATGAGCTATATGTTGTTATGAATCACCAAAACCACCTAGGGATAGTTGCACTTTCAATTATCCACTTTTATATTATCTTTGGGACTAACCTATTAACCGGAGGCCCAGCCCAGATTTGTTGTTTTATGCCTATTTTAGTGTTTCGAAGAAAAGGAATATCAGACGGAGTCAAAACAGAACGAAATCAACTGGAGAAGTTATTTTTGGAAGGAAACCTACCTGATAGACTTAGAATCTATGTCAGAAGATACGGGAGCTGGCCACGAGGGTAGGGGGCGCGCCCCCTGCCTCGTGGGGCCCCCGCAGCTCCTCTGACGTACCCCTTGCACCCATATATACCTACATACCCTAAAACTTCCAGAACAGAGATTAGATCTAGAGTTCCGCCGCCGCAAGCCTCTGTAGTCACCAAAAACCTCTCAGGACCCTGTTCCGGCACCCTGCCGGAGGGGGAAACCCTCACCGGTGGCCATCTTCATCATCCCGACGCTCTCCATGACGAGGAGGGAGTAGTTCACCCTCGGGGCTGAGGGTATGTACCAGTAGCTATGTGTTTGATCTCTCTCTCTCTCTCTCTCGTGTTCTTGATTTGGCACAATCTTGATGTATAGCGAGCTTTGCTATTATAGTTGGATCTTATGTTTCTTCTCCCCCTCTTCTCTCTTGTAATGGATTGAGTTTTCCCTTTGAAGTTATCTTATCAGATTGAGTCTTTAAATATTTGAGAACACTTGATGTATGTCTTGTCGTGCGTATCTGTGGTGACAATGGGATATCACGTGCCACTTGATGTATGTTTTGGTGATGAACTTGCGGGTTCCGCCCATGAACCTATGCATAGGGGTTGGCACACGTTTTCGTCGTGATTCTCCGGTAGAAACTTTTGGGCACTCTTTGAAGTACTTTCTGTTGGATTGAATAGATGAATCTGAGATTGTGTGATGCATATCGTATAATCATACCCATGGATACTTGAGGTGACATTGGAGTATCTAGGTAACATTAGGGTTTTGGTTGATTTGTGTCTTAAGTTGTTATTCTAGTACGAACTCTAGGGCTGTTTGTGACACTTATAGGAATAGCCCAACGGATTGATTGGAAAGAATAACTTTGAGGTGGTTTCGTACCCTACCATAATCTCTTCGTTTGTTCTCCGCTATTAGTGACTTTGGAGTCACTCTTTGTTGCATGTTGAGGGATAGTTATATGATCCAATTATGTTATTATTGTTGAGAAGACTTACACTAGTGAAAGTATGAACCCTAGGCCTTGTTTCCTATCATTGCAATACCGTTTACGCTCACTTTTATCGCTTGTTACCTTGGTGTTTTTATATTTTCAGTTTACGAAAACCTATATCTACCATCCATATTGCACTTGTATGACCATCTCTTCGCCGAACTAGTGCACCTATACAATTTACCATTGTATTGGGTGTGTTGGGGACACAAGAGACTCTTTGTTATTTGGTTGCAGGGTTGCTTGAGAGAGACCATCTTCATCCTACGCCTCCCGCGGATTGATAAACCTTAGGTCATCCACTTGAGGGAAATTTGCTACTGTCCTACAAACCTGTGCACTTGGAGGCCCAACAACGTCTACAACAAGAAGGTTGTGTAGTAGACATCAAGCTCTTTTCTGGCGCTGTTGCTGGGGAGGCTAGGTAAGTGAAGGTATATCTTTAGATCTTGCAATCGAATCTTTTTGTTTCTTGTTTTAGCACTAGTTAGTTTATAAAAGAAAACTACCAAAAAATGGAATTGAGTTTGTCTCACACGCTTCACCTTTTTAGTATCTTTCGTGAGTATGATGGAAAGGAAAATTGTGCCAAAATGTTAGAAGAAGAAATATATAGAATGTTTGGCACTAAATCTTTGAATGATGAGCATTATTGCAATGTTGTTAGTATGAATTCCTTGAATAACCATGATGCTAATGATATTCAAAGCCACAAGGTTGGGGAAGCTATGTTTGATGAAGATGATATTTTTTGTCCCCCAAGCTTCGATGAGCAAATTTACTATGATGAAAGCATGCCTCCTATCTATGATGATTATTGTGATAACACGTATGCTTTAAAGAATAATGATAACCATGAAACTTGTCATCTTGATCTTAATTTTCAATCACATGATAGTTATTTTGTTGAGTTTGCTCCCACTATTATTCATGAGAAGAATTTTGCTTGTGTGGAGAGTAGTAAAAATTCTATGCTTGTAGATCATGAAAAGAATGATTTAGGTGCTGGTTATATGATTGAATTCATTCATGATTCTACTGAAAATTATTATGAGGGAGGAATATATGCTTGTAGGAATTGCAATAATATCAAGTTTCATCTCTATGTGCTTAAAGTTTTGAAGTTATGCTTGTTTTGCCTTCCTATGCTAGTTGATTATTGTTCCCATAAGTTGTTTGATTACAAAATCCCTATGCATAGGAAGTGGGTTAGAATTAAATGTGCTAGTCATATTCTTCATGATGCTCTCTTTATGTTTCAATTCTTATCTTTTATGTGAGCATCATTGAAATCATCATGCCTAGCTAGGGGCATTAAACGATAGCGCTTGTTGGGAGGCAACCCAATTTTATTTTAGTTTCTTACTTTTTGGTCATGTTTAGGAATAAATAATCCATCTATCTTCTGTTTAGATGTGGTTTTATGTTTTAATTAGTGTTTGTGCCAAGTAGAACCTTTGGGAAAACTTGGGTGAAGTCTTTATGATCATGCTGTAAAAACAGAAACTTTAGCGCTCACGAGATTTGCAAGAACTTTTTACTGGAGATCGATATTTAGTTGATTCATTTTCCATATGATTACTAGACAAATTCCTCAGGTCCAACAATTTATTTTTAAATTTTTGGAGTTCCAGAAGTTTGCGTTAGTTACAGATTACTACAGACTGTTCTGTTTTTGACAGATTCTGTTTTCATTGTGTTGTTTGCTTATTTTGATGAATCTATGGCTAGTAAAATAGTTTACAAACCATATATAAGTTGGAATACAGTAGGTTTAACACCAATATAAATAAAGAATGAGTTCATTACAGTACCTTGAAGTGGTTTTTGTTTTCTTTCGCTAACAGAGCTCACGAGTTTTCTGTTAAGTTTTGTGTTGTGAAGTTTTCAAGTTTTGGGTAAAGATTCGATGGAATATGGAATAAGGAGTGGCAAGAGCCTAAGCTTGGGGATTCCCAAGGCACCCCAAGGTAATATTCAAGGATAACCAAGTGTCTAAGCTTGGGGATGCCCCGGAAGGCATCCCCTCTTTCGTCTTCGTTCATCGGTAACTTTACTTGGAGCTATATTTTTATTCACCACATGATATGTGTTTTGCTTGGAGCATCATTTTATTTGCTTTAGCTTTGCTTTCTGTTTGAATAAAATATCAAGATCTGAAATTATTAAATGGGAGAGTCTTCACATGGTTGCATAATTATTCGACTACTCATTGATCTTCACTTATATCTTTCGGAGTAGTTTGTTGTTTGCTCTAAGTGCTTCACTTATATCTTTTAGAGCATGGTGGTAGTTGTATTTTGAAGAAATAGATGAACTCTCATGCTTCACTTAGATTATTTTGAGAATCTTAAATAGCATGGTAATGTGCTTAATTCTAATATGCTAGGTATTCAAGAATAGTAAAAACTTTCTTATGAGTGTGTTGAATACTAAGAAAAGATTGAAGCATGATAATTGTTTTGAGATATGGAGGTGATAATATTAGAGTCATGCTAGTTGAGTAGTTGTGAATTTAAAGAATACTTGCCTTGAAGTTTGTGATTCCCGTAGCATGCACGTATGGTGAACCGTTATGTAACGAAGTCGGAGCATGAGGTGTTTATTGATTGTCTTCCTTATGAGTGGCGGTCGGGGACGAGCGATGGTCTTTTCCTACCAATCTATCCCCCTAGGAGCATGCGCGTAATACTTTGTTTTGATAACTTCTAGATTTTTGCAATAAGTATATGAGTTCTTTATGACTAATGTTGAGTCCATGGATTATACGCACTCTCACCCTTCCATCATTGCTAGCCTCTTCGGTACCGTGCATTGCCCTTTCTCACATCGAGAGTTGGTGCAAACTTCGCCGGTATCATACACCCACCATATACCTTCCTCAAAACAGCCACCATACCTACCTATCATGGCATTTCCATAGCCATTCCGAGATATATCGCCATGCAACTTTCCACCGTTCCGTTTATTATGACACGCTCCATTATTGTCATATTGCTAGCATGATCATGTAGTTGACATCGTATTTGTGGCAAAGCCACCGTTCATAATTCTTTCATACATGTCATTCTTGATTCATTGCATATCCCGGTACACCGCTGGAGGCATTCATATAGAGTCATATTTTGTTCTAAGTATCGAGTTATAATTCTTGAGTTGTAAGTAAATAAAAGTGTGATGATCATCATTTTTAGAGCATTGTCCCAGTGAGGAAACGATGATGGAGACTATGATTCCTCCACAAGTCAGGATGAGACTCCGGACGAAAAAAAAGAGGCCAAAAAGAGAGAAAAGGCCCAAACAAAAAAATTAAAAATAATAAAAAAATAGAAAAAATGAGAGAAAAAGAGAGAAGGGGCAATGCTACTATCCTTTTACCACACTTGTGCTTCAAAGTAGCACCAAGATCTTCATGATAGAGAGTCTCCTATGCTGTCACTTTCATATACTAGTGGGAATTTTACATTATAGAACTTGGCTTGTATATTCCAATGATGGGCTTCCTCAAAATGCCCTAGGTCTTCGTGAGCAAGCAAGTTGGATGCACACCCACTTAGTTTCTTTTGATGAGCTTTCATATACTTATAGCTCTAGTGCATCCGTTGCATGGCAATCCCTACTCACTCACATTTATATCTATTGATGGGCATCTCCATAGCCCGTTGATACGCCTAGTTGATGTGAGACTATCTTCCCCTGTTTTTGTCTTCTTCACAACCACCATTCTATTCCACATATAGTGCTATGTCCATGGCTCACGCTCATGTATTGCGTGAAGATTGAAAAAGTTTGAAAATGTTAAAGTATGAAACAATTGCTTGGCTTGTCATCGGGGTTGTGCATGATTTAAATACTTTGTGTGGTGAAGATGGAGCATAGCCAGACTATATGATTTTGTAGGGACAACTTTCTTTGGCCATGTTATTTTGAGAAGACATAATTGCTTTATTAGTATGCTTGAAGTATTATTATTTTTATGTCAATATGAACTTTTGTCTTGAATCTTTCGAATCTGAATATTCATACCACAATTAAGAAGATTTGCATTGAAATTATGCCAAGTAGCACTCCGCATCAAAAATTCTTTTTTATCATTTACCTACTCGAGGACGAGCAGGAATTAAGCTTGGGGATGCTTGATACGTCTCCAACGTATCTATAATTTTTGATTGCTCCATGCTATATTATCTACTATTTTAGGCAATATTGGGCTTTATTATCCACTTTTATATTATTTTTGGGACTAACCTATTAACCGGAGGCCCGGCCCAGATTTGCTGTTTTATGCCTATTTCAGTGTTTCGAAGAAAAGGAATATCAGACGGAGTCAAAACAGAACGAAATCAACTGGAGAAGTTATTTTTGGAAGGAAACCTACCTGATAGACTTGGACTCTATGTCAGAAGATACGGGAGCTGGCCACGAGGGTAGGGGGCGCGCCCCCTGTCTCGTGGGGCCCCCGCAGCTCCTCCGACGTACCCCTTGCACCCATATATACCTACGTACCCTAAAACTTCCAGAACAGAGATTAGATCTGGAGTTCCGCCGCCGCAAGCCTCTGTAGTCACCAAAAACCTCTTGGGACCCTGTTCCGGCACCCTGCCGGAGGGGGGAACCCTCACCGGTGGCCATGTTCATCATCCCGGCGCTCTCCATGACGAGGAGGGAGTAGTTCACCCTCGGGGCTGAGGGTATGTACCAGTAGCTATGTGTTTGATCTCTCTCTCTCTCTCTCTCTCTCGTGTTCTTGATTTGGCACGATATTGATGTATCACGAGCTTTGCTATTATAGTTGGATCTTATGTTTCTTCTCCCCCTCTTCTCTCTTGTAATGGATTGAGTTTTCCCTTTGAAGTTATCTTATCAGATTGAGTCTTTAAATATTTGAGAACACTTGATGTATGTCTTGTCGTGCGTATCTGTGGTGACAATGGGATATCACATGCCACTTGATGCATGTTTTGGTGACCAACTTGCGGGTTCCGCCCATGAACCTATGCATAGGGGTTGGCACACGTTTTCGTCGTGATTCTCCGGTATAAACTTTTGGGCACTCTTTGAAGTACTTTTTGTTGGATTGAATAGATGAATCTGAGATTGTGTGATGCATATCGTATAATCATACCCATGGATACTTGAGGTGACATTGGAGTGTCTAGGTGACATTAGGGTTTTGGTTGATTTGTGTCTTAAGGTGTTATTCTAGTACGAACTCTAGGGCTGTTTGTGACACTTATAGCAATAACCCAACGGATTGATTGGAAAGAATAACTTTGAGGTGGTTTCATACCCTACCATAATCCCTTCGTTTGTTCTCCGCTATTAGTGACTTTGGAGTGACTCTTTGTTGCATGTTGAGGGATAGTTATATGATCCAATTATGTTATTATTGTTGAGAGGACTTACACTAGTGAAAGTATGAACCCTAGGCCTTGTTTCCTATCATTGCAATACCGTTCACGCTCACTTTTATCGCTTGTTACCTTGGTGTTTTTATATTTTCAGTTTACGAAAACCTATATCTACCATCCATATTGCACTTGTATCACCATCTCTTCGCCGAACTAGTGCACCTATACAATTTACCATTGTATTGGGTATGTTGGGGACACAAGAGACTCTTTGTTATTTGGTTGCAGGGTTGTTTGAGAGAGCCATCTTCATCCTACGCCTCCCGCGGATTGATAAACCTTTGGTCATCCACTTGAGGGAAATTTGCTACTGTCCTACAAACCTCTGCACTTGGAGGCCCAACAACGTCTACAAGAAGAAGGTTGTGTAGTAGACATCAAGACCATGCAATAGGGCCTCATATCCGGCTGCATTGTTAGAGTCTGTATATAGTATTTGGAGCACATAACGAAATGTGTCTCCTATGGGGGATGTCAGTATGACACCAGCCCCAAGTTCAGCTAACATTTTAGAGCCGTCAAAGTGCATCACCCAGTAGGAATACGAGCCGTACTCTTTAGGGAGTTCGGCCTCTGTCCATTCGGCGACGAAGTCCGCCAACACCTGAGATTTATTGGCACAACGTGGTTTGTAAGTTATTTCAAATGGTAAGAGCTCAATGGCCCATTTGGCAATCCAGCCGGTGGCGTCCCGGTTGTTTATAATATCATTGAGTGGTACTTCTGAGGCCACCATGATTGATCATTCTTGAAAGTAATGCCACAGTTTGTAGGATGCCATAAAGACCGCATAGGCTATCTTTTGATAATGCGGGTATCGGGATTTGCATGGTGTAAGGACCGTCGATACGTAGTATACTGGTTTTTGGAGTGGGAACTTGTGCCCCTCTTCCTCTCGTTCAACGACGAGCACCACACTCACCACCTGGCGAGTTGCAGATATGTAGAGCAACATTGGTTTGCCGATGTTTGGTGCGGCCAGGATAGGGTTGCTTGCCAGCAAAGTTTTTGTTTCTTCCAATCCGGCTGTTGCGGCGTCCGTCCATGCAAAGTGGTCGGTGCGTCAAAGCAAGCAATACAGTGGCAATGCCTTTTCTCCTAATATGGAGATGAAACGGCTCAAGGCTGCCACACACCCGGCTAGTTTTTGGACCTGCTTGAGGTCAACTGGTGTTGCCAATTGTGACAGGACTCGGATTTTGGCTGGGTTTGCTTCAATTCCTCTATTGGAGACAATAAACCCGAGCAATTTGCCGGCGGGAACGCCGAAAACGCACTTTTCCGGATTGAGCCTTATGTCATATGCTCTAAGGTTGTCGAACATAAGGCGTAAGTCGTCCACTAATGATTCAACATGCTTGGTTTTGATGACTACGTCATCTACATATGCCTCCACAGTCTTGCCGATTTGCTTTTTCCAGGCACGTTTGAATCATGTGTTGGTAAGTAGCGCCAACGTTCTTGAGCCCGAAAGGCATAGTATTGAAGCAGAAAGGCCTGTAAATCACGCTGCTGCGGCTTGGTCGGATTCCTTCATCTTAATTTGATGGTATACGGAGTATGCGTCGAGGAAACATAGTGAATCGTGTCCTGCGGTTGCATTGATAATTTGGTCAATGCGCGGTAGTGGGAAGGGGTCCTTGGCACATGCCTTGTTGAGGTCTTTGAAGTCGACACATAGGCGCCACGATTTGTCCTTCTTTGGTACCATGACCAGATTCGCTAGCCAATCCGGGTGTTTGATCTCTCTGATAAACCCGGTTTCGAGTAGCTTGGCTAGCTCCTCCCCCATAGCCCGTCGTTTGGGTTCGGAAAATCGCCAGAGTGTTTGCTTGACCCGCTTGTATCCCTTCAGTATATTAAGACTATGTTCGGCGAATGCGCATGGGATTCCTGGCATGTCCAAGGGGTGCCAGGCGAAGATGTCCCAGTTCTCGCGCAGGAACGCGCGTAATGCGGCATCGACCATTGGGTCCAGCTGTGCCCCAATGGAGGTTGTTTTCTTGGGATCCGTCGGGTGAACTTGAAATTTGACTATTTCGCCAGCTGTCTTGAAAGAGGTGGATTTGGGCCTTTTATCAAGAATTATGTCGTCCCTATCCACTGTGGAGCACAGAGCGGTGAGTTCTTCGGCCGCTAAGGCTTCGGACAGTGCCTCAAGGGCCAGGGATGCGGTTTATTTTCAGCGCGGAGTGCTATGTCTGGATCACTGGAGATGGTGATAACACGAGCTTCATGTACCCGTAAGGGGGTATGGCTTGAAAGCGTGTGAATGCATCTCGCCCTAACAGGGCGTGATGTCCGCTGTTGAAAGGGGCCACCTGGAAGATTATCTCCTCGGACCTATCGTTTTCTGGTGTGCCGAATACCACATCTAGTTTAATTTTCCCTGAGCATCTTGCTTGCCTGCTAGGGATGATTCCCCTGAAGGATGTATTGCTTTGCTCAATGCGGCTCCTGTCCATTTGCATTTTGTTGAGCGTGTCCTCATAGATGAGGTTTAGCACTTTAGTGAGCCGAAAGCCGTCCATGATTGGGTTTAGGACCAGAGCGGCTTGTGCCCGAACTGAGCGGGATCTTGGTTTGTCATCGGCATTGAAAGTAATTGCCGTATCGTTCCAAGGGTTTATTGCTGCTACTTGGCAGACTTCGGCGAGGTCGCGGAGCGCTCGTTTGCGCTGATTATTTGACGAGAAGGTCTCGATGACCGTGAGTACTTTGAGCTTATTATCCTCTGAATAGTACTTTTCCGGGGTAGTGTTAGTGAGGATATCCTCGCCGCTCTTGGCCACCTGCCGGAGTATCCAACATGCCCGTAGGCTATGCGTTGGTTCGGTATTCGGCGTCGTGTGTATTTTACATGGCCCATTGAGCCATTCCTCGAAGACAATTCTATGTCCCGTAAAGGGCTTGATTTTCTTGTCTGTGAAGTGATGATCAGGTGACCCGCGATGGGGCGTCCTTTTTGTTCATCCGGGAGATGGCTTGAAGGCCGACGATTCCCAGCGAGCGGTTTGAGTTTTCCAGGCGCTTTCGATTGCGCAGTACTTCTGTACTATGCGTGCCAAATCTGTAAAGTGCAGTACGCGACGGCGGTTGAGGGCATTGAGGGTCCCCTCATCCGTGTAGTTGTTGCAAAATACTGAAATTGCGTCGTCGTCGTAGCAGTCTGTTATCTTGTTTTTAACAAGGAGGAATCTGGCCCAAAAATGATGGACCATTTCATGAGGCTGCTGCCGCACATACATTAGGTCACATATGTCCGGTGGACTGGAATTGCTTGGGGAATATTGTCTATGGTGGGTGGGCGGACTTAAATTCGCGCTTTGACCCATTGTGGAATCCAGAGTTTGATGAGTTTCTGAGGTTAACAGCTCGGACTCCAGAGTGTCCGATGAGTTTTCGGACTAAACGTCCGATCCTATGTTCGCGGAACAGGGAGTGTCCTCCTGGAGAAGGTTGTCCGGCCTTCCGGGCTCGGAATCCTAAACGTAGCTCGTTCTCAAGGTAGGGGAAGAGTCATTGTTGGCCTGCTCCTCCATAACCGCTACTAGATGGGTGAACGGTGGAGATTTAATTTCTCTCTGACCGGGTTTAAGCCCAATCTGATCATAGTCGGTTGCGACTCCCAAGGCGGCGATGTGATCCAGCAGCTCGTTCAAAGACACTACGTCTACCGGATCCATCTTCTCGGAGTATTCGGGGCCGATGCGAGGATGATTTTTGGTGGCTCGGGGGGCCTCCTTAACGGCCAAACAGGAGCACATGGTGAAGCTGCCCAGCTGGAGGGTCTGCCCCGAATCTAGGGCTCCTCCAGAAGTGATGTTGTCATTGATGACAAGATGAGCCATCAATCCTTCTATCGACGACACACAGGAACTCCCAATGAAAGCACCAATGCCGGTGTCAAAATCGGCAGATCTCTGGTAGGGGGTCCCGAACTGTGCGTCTAAGGATCAAAGGTAATAGGAGGCAGGGGACACAATATTTACCCAGGTTCGAGCCCTCTTGATGGAGGTAATACCCTACTTCTTGCTTGATTGACTTGGATGAGTATAGGGGTTACAAGAGTTGATCTACGTCGAGATCGTAATGGCTAAACCCTAGATATCTAGCCTGTATGATTATGATTGCCCCTACGGACTAAACCCTCCGGTTTATATAGACGCGAAGGGGGCTAGGTTTGTACAGAGTCGGTTTACAGATAAAGGAATATTCATATCCGCATGCCAAGCTTGCCTTCCACGCCAAGGAGAGTCCCATCCGGACACGGGGGAAAGCCTTCCATCTTGTATCTTTACGGCCCATGAGTCCGGCCCATGTTGCATAGCCCAGACGCCCGAGGACCCCGTAATCCATGACTCCCTCAACTAGGGATCAAGCCCTAACAAAACTAACTCGATTACATGATGAATCTCATCCAACTCCTCACCGACCAGCGAGCCTATGAAGGAATTACTCACTCCCGGTGGGGAGCATCATGGAATTGGCGACGGAGAAGGGTTGGTGATCATAACGAAGAACAAAGACCCCCCTCTCCGGAGCCCCAAACGAACTCCAGATCTGCCCTCCCGCGAAAGAACAGGGCTTGGTGGCGGCTCCGTCTCGTGGTTCTTGATAATTCTTTCTCCCTGATTTTTCTCTCCGAAAATAGGATTTTATAGCGTTGGTTTCAGGGTTTGCGGGGCCACCAGGTGGGGACAACCCACCTGGGCGCTCCAGGAGAGGGGGGCGCACCCTGGTGGGTTGTGCCCACCCAGGGGCCCCTCTCCGGTGGATTTTGGCTCTAGAAATTCTCTTTTATTATATAAAAAATCCTCGCAAAGTTTCGTTCCATTCCGAGAACTTCTATTTTTGCACAAAAACAACAGCATGGTAGTTCTGCTGAAAACAGCGTCAGTCTGGGGTCAGTTTCATTCAAATCATGCAAATTAGAGTCCAAAACAAGAGGAAAAGCGTTAGGAAAAGTAGATACGTTGGAGACGTATCAACTCCCCCAAGCTTAAACCTTTGCTTGTCCTCAAGCAATTCAGTTGATAAACTGAAAGTGAAAAAGAAAACTTTTACAAACTCTTTTGCTCTTGTTTGCATAAATAAGCTTACACAACACCCAGGTTTTCAGCCAACATTATAACTAACCATGTCATTAATAACTCTTAAAGATTATAATGACTCATATCAATGACATAATCAGCTAGCGAGCAATAATAAGATATCTCAAACGGCAACACGTTGTCAAAACAATCATGATATAATATGACAATAGTGGTATCTCGCTAGCCCTTTCTGAGACCACAAAACATAAATGCAGAGCACCTCCAAAGTTCAACCAGCGACCAAACATTGCAATTCATGGTAGAAAAGATCCAGTCATGATGCACCCAACATTAGCTACACACAATGCATAAATCATGACAGCTGTGCTCCCTCAGTTTCTGTCGCTTGTTTTAGAAGGTGGTGACACAACATAAAAGTAAATAGATAGTCCCTTCGCAGAGGGAAGTAGTGATTTGCAGAGGTGCCAGAGCTTGATTTTTAAAACAGAGGTAAATGATATTTTGGGACATGCACCCTTCTCATTTACTTCACGACTATCAGTTATCAATATCTCCCATGCTAAACAAGCTAGTGGCGGTTCCCAAGCGATAAAAAGTAAAGGTTTTGACTCCATTGGGAGTTTTTGTTTGATTATTCGAGTGATTAACTCTTATTGTATTTTGCAGTTTTGGACTGGGCATCCCTAATACCGCCCTTTTCTCGTGCGTCAGCGAGTGAATAAACACCCGACCTGAGAATAACTCGCTTAGCATGGAAGATACTAACTACCTCCTGTCATTCCATGAACGATCCAGGCACACAAAACATATATTTTTAGAAGTTTTTAGAGGTGGCACATGCAAATTTACTTAGGACAGCAGGGTAATACCGCATATAGGTAGGTATGGTGGACTCATCTAGAATAACTTGGGGTTCAAGGTTTTTGATGTACAAGCAGAATTCCCACTTAGTACAGGTGAAGGCTAGCAATTAGATTGAGAAGCGGCCAACCAGAGAGCAACAACGATCATAACCATGCATTATGCATAAGTAAAATTGGACACTAGCATGAGTAGGATATGATCACCATGAACATAAATATCATAGAGGCTATGTTTGTTTTGATTCAACTACATGCATGAACATGTGCCAAGTCAAGCCACTCGAACATTCAGAGGAGGATACCATATCATCATACTACATCACGATCATTTTAACGCAATGTTGATATCCAAGATAAATCATTATCAACTCCCAGCTACTTATGCATGGCATGAGAAATTATAATCTCTAATTATCATTGCAAACATGTTTAATCATAATGGGCTGAATCATGGATACTAGGTTAAACATATTTACACAGACAGAACAAGTCGAGTTCATACTAGTTTCTCTCTGCCACGGCCAGTTCATCGAATGTCGCCATTATTGCCCTTCACTTGCACGACCGAACGATATGAAAATAATAATAGTGCAAGAGTGCCATGGACTAAGCTGGAATCTGCAAGACATTTTATTCACCAGGAGAAGACAAGGTAAAATGTGCTCTATATTAGTTCAATAATTATTCATATGAGAGCCACTCAACATTTTCATCGTGGTCTTCTCCTTGGTATGACTCGAATAAAAAGAAAAGAAATTCAGAGAAACACACTGAAATATTTTTGTAGTTTTTGGTTTTCTTGAACAAGCAAATAAAAAGGGGAAAGCAAAAACGAGAAAAACTATTTACACGGGAAAGCTCCCAACAAGCAAAAGAAGAACAAGGAAATCTTTTTGGGTTTTCGTTTTAATATTACTACTAAACATGCATAGAAAGTAAATTAGCTACAACTATTTTTTTTTGTTTTTTCATAGGTTTTTCAAGCACACAAGAAGAAATCAAGAAAAATATATCTAAGCATGGATGATTCAATGAAAAGGTGTGTGCACCGACAAATGGAATAAGTGAACATGAATGTAAAGTCGGTGGAAACAGGTACTCCCCCAAGCTTAGGCTTTTGGCCTAACTTGGTAGTCGATCAGTAGCCTGGAGGGTAGTAGTCGGCGTGGTAGCTCACGGAGGCTCTTGGTGCGGATGCCTCGGCCTGCCGTGCTGCCACCACTACTGCGTTGTGAGCTCGGGCCTCGCTCTCAAGAACAAAATATCTTCCCTTGCAGTGATAGTCAAAAAGAGCAGGCACATGAAAATATGTGTGCACAACAGATGTTTGGTTAAACAACAGATTGTAAGTGAAATCATGAATCTTTCCTTTAATGATTTTATGATCTTTAAGGTGTTGGGGAACGCAGTATTTCAAAAAATTTACCTACGTCACGCAAGATCTATCTAGGAGATGCATAGTAACGAGCGGGGAGAGTGTGTCCACGTACCCTCGTAGACCGAAAGCGGGAGCGTTTAGTAACGCGGTTGATCTAGTCGAACGTCTTCGTGATCCAACCGATCCAAGCACCGAACGTACGGCACCTCCCGTTCAGCACACGTTCAGCTCGATGATGTCACTCGAACTCTAGATCCAGTTGAGGCTGAGGGGGAGTTCCGTCAGCATGATGGCATGGCGATGGTGATGATGAAGTTACCGGTGCAGGGCTCCGCCTAAGCACTACGACGATATGCCCGAGGTGTGTAACTGTGGAGGGGGGCACCGTACACGGCTAAGACAACTGATCATGTCTGTTCTAGGGTGCCCCCTACCCCCGTATATAAAGGAGGGGAGGGGAGGCCGACCGACCCTGTAGGGCGCGCCAGGAGAGGGGAGTCATACTAGGATTCCGCATGAGGAAGAGGGGGAAGAAGGAAGGGAGAGGGAGAAGGGAAGGAAAGGGGGGCGCCACCCCCTTCCCCTAGTCCAATTCGGACCCAAGGGGTGGGGGGCAGCCCCTGGCGGCCCTTCTCTCTCCCCACTAAGGCCCATCATGGCCCATTAGTTCCCCCGGGGGGTTCCAATGACCCTCCGGCACTCCGATAATTATCCGGTACCTCTCGGAACTCATCCGGTATCCGAATAACATCGTCCAATATATCAATCTTTATGTCTCGACCATTTCGAGACTCCTTGTCCTATCCGTGAACTTATCTGGGACTCCGAACAAACTTTGGTCATCAAATCACATAACTCATAATACAAATCGTCATAGAACGTTAAGCGTGCGGACCCTATGGGTTCGAGAACTATGTAGACATGACCGAGACACATCTCCAGTCAATAACCAATAGCGCAACCTGGATGCTCATATTGGCTCCTACATATTGTACGAAGATCTTTATCGGTCAAACCGCATAACAACATACGTTGTTCCCTTTGTCATCGGTATCTTACTTGCTCGAGATTCGATCGTCGGTATCATCATACCTAGTTCAATCTCGTTACCGACAAGTCTCTTTACTCGTTCTATAATGCATCATCCCGTGACTAACTCATTAGTCACATTGCTTGCAAGGCTCATATTGATGTGCATTACCGAAAGGGCCCAGAGATACCTCTACGATACACGGAGTGACAAATCCTAATCTCGATCTATGCCAACTCAACAAACACCATCGGAAACACCTGTAGAGCATCTTTATAATCACCCAGTTACGTTGTGACATTTGATAGCACACAAGGTGTTCCTCCGGTATTCGGGAGTTGCATAATCTCATAGTCTGAGGAACATGTATAAGTCATGAAGAAAGCAATAGCAATAAAACTAAACGATCATTATGCTAAGCTAACCGATGGGTCTTGTCCATCACATCATTCTCAAATGATGTGATCCCGTTCATCAAATAACAACATATGTCTATGGCTAGGAAACTTAACCATCTTTGATTAACGAGCTAGTCAAGTAGAGGCATACTAGGGACACTCTGTTTGTCTATGTATTCACACATGTACTAAGTTTCCGGTTAATACAATTCTAGCATGAATAATAAACATTTATCATGATATAAGGAAATATAAATAACAACTTTATTATTGCCTCTAGGGCATATTTCCTTCAGTCTCCCACTTGCACTAGAGTCAATAATCTAGATTACATAGTAATGATTCTAACACCCATGGAGTCTTGGTGCTGATCATGTTTTCCTCATGAGAGAGGCTTAGTCAAGGAGTCTACAACATTCAGATCCGTATGTATTTTGCAAATCTCTATGTCTCCCTCCTTGACTTGAACGCGGATGGAATTGAAGCGTCTCTTGATGTGCTTGGTTCTCTTGTGAAATCTAGATTCCTTTGTCAAGGCAATTGCACCAGTATTGTCATAAAAGATTTTCATTGGACCCGATGCACTAGGTATTACACCTAGATCAGATATGAACTCCTTGATCCAGACTCCTTCATTTGCTGCTTCCGAAGCAGCTATGTACTCCGCTTCACACGTAGATCCTGCCACGACGCTCTGCTTAGAACTGCACCAACTGACAGCTCCACCATTCAATATAAATAGGTATCCTGTTTGTGACTTAGAGTCATTCGGATCAGTGTCAAAGCTTGCATCGACGTAACCATTTACGACGAGCTCTTTGTCACCTCCATAAACGAGAAACATATCCTTAGTCCTTTTCAGGTATTTCAGGATGTTCTTGACCACTGTCCGGTGATCCTCTCCTGGATTACTTTGGTACCTCCCTGCTAAACTAATAGCAAGGCACACATCAGGTCTGGTACACAATATTGCATACATGATAGAACCTATGGCTGAGGCATAGGGAATGACTTTCATTTTCTCTCTATCTTCTGCAGTGGTCGGGCATTGAGTCCGACTCAACTTCACACCTTGTAACACAGGCAAGAACCCTTTCTTTGACTGATCCATTTTGAACTTCTTCAAAACTTTATCAAGGTATGTGCTTTGTGAAAGTCCAATTAACCGTCTTGATCTATCTCTATAGATCTTGATGCCCAATATAAGGTAGCTTCACCGTGGTCTTACATTGAAAAATTCTTATTCAAGTATCCCTTTTATGTTGTTCAGAAATTCAGTATCATTTCCGATCCATAATATGTCATCCACAGATAATATCAGAAATGCTACAAAGCTCCCACTCACTTTGTTATAAATACAGGCTTTTCCAAAAGTCTGTAAGCATATGCTTTGATCACACCATCAAAGCATATATTCCAACTCCGAGAGGCTTGCACTAGTCCATAAATGGATCAATGGAGCTTGCACACTTTGTTAGCACCTTTTGGATCGACAAAACCTTCTGGTTGCATCATATACAACTCTTCTTTAAGATATCCATTAAGGAATGCAGTTTTGACATCCATTTGCCAAATTTCATAATCATAAAATGCGGCCATTGCTAACATGATTCGGACAGACTTAAGCATCGCTAGTTGAGAAGGTCTCATCATAGTCAACTCCTTGAACTTGTCGAAAACCTTTCGCAACAAGTCGAGCTTTGTAGACAGTAACATCACCGTCAGTGCCAGTCTTCTTCTTGAAGGTCCATTTATTCTCTATGGCTTGCCGATCATCGGGCAAGTCAACCAAAGTCCATACTTTGTTCTCATACATGGATCCCATCTCAGATTTCATGGCGTCAAGCCATTTTGTGGAATCTGGGCTCATCATCGCTTCCTCATAGTTCGTAGGTTCGTCATGGTCAAGTAACATGACTTCCAGAACATGATTACCGTACTACTCTGGTGTGGATCTTACTCTGGTTGACCTACGAGTTTCAGTAGTAACTTGATCCGAAGTTTCATGATCATCATCATTAGCTTCCTCACTAATTGGTGTAGGAATCACTGGAACTAATTTCTATGATGAACTACTTTCCAATTCGGGAGAAGGAACAATTACCTCATCAAGTTCTACTTTTTGGGTAACGTAGTAATTTCAAAAGCAATCCTACCCACACACAGGATCATGGTGATGCATAGAAACGAGAGGGAAGAGTGTGTCCATGTACCCTCGTAGACCGAAAGCGGAAGTGTTACCACAACACAGTTGATGTAGTCGTACGTCTTCACGATCCGACTGATCCAAGTACCGAACGCACGGCACCTCCGAGTTCAGCACACGTTCAACTCGATGACGTCCCGCGAGCTCCGATCCAGCAGAGCTTCGCCGAAGAGTTTCGTCAGCACAACGGCGTGATGACGTTGATGATGATGCTACCGATGCAGGGCTTCGCCTAAGCACTGCTATGATGTTATCGAGGTGGATTATGGTGGAGGGGGGCACCGCACACGGCTAAGAGATCAATGATCAATTGTTGTGTCTCCAAGGGGTGCCCCTCCCTATATATAAAGGAGTGGAGGAGGGGGAGGAGGCCGGCCTCCCTAGGCGCGCCCCATGAGGAGTCCTACTCCCACCAGGAGTAGGACTCCCCCCTTCCAAGTAGGAGTAGGAGAAGGGAAGGAAGGGAGAGAGGAAGAGAAGGAAAAATGGGGGTGCCGCCCCCCTCCTTGTCCAATTCGGACTAGAGGAGGAGGGGGCACACGACTGCCCTGGCCGCCCCTCCTCTTCTCCCACTAAGGCCCATGAGGCCCAATTAACTCCCTGGGGGGTTTCGGTAACCCCCCGGTACTCCGGTATATGCCCGAAACCTCCCGGAACCCTTTCGGTGTCCAAACATAGTCGTACGATATATTGATCTTTACGTATCGACCATTTCAAGACTCCTCGTTATGTTCGTGATCATATCCGGGACTCCGAACTACCTTCGGTACATCAAAACACTAAAACTCATAATACCGATCGTCACTGAACTTTAAGCGTGCGGACCCTACGGGTTCGAGAACAATGTAGACATGACCGAGACACGTCTCTGGTCAATAACCAATAGTGGAACCTGGATGCTCATATTGGCTCCTACATATTCTACGAAGATCTTTATCGGTCAAACCGCATAACAACATACGTTGTTCCCTTTGTCATCGGTATGTTACTTGCCCGAGATTCGATCATCGGTATCTCAATACCTAGTTCAATATCGTTACCGGCAAGTCTCTTTACTCGTTTCGTAATACATCACCCCGCAACTAACTCATTAGTTACAATGCTTGCAAGGCTTATAGTGATGTGCATTAGCGAGTGGGCCCAGAGATACCTCTCCGACAATTGGAGTGACAAATCCTAATCTCGATATATGCCAACTGAACAAGTACCTTCGGAGACACTGTAGAGCACATTTATAATCACCCAGTTACGTTGTGACGTTTGGTAGCACACAAAGTGTTCCTCCGGTATTCGGGAGTTGCATAATCTCATAGTTATAGGAACATGTATAAGTCATGAAGAAAGCAATAACAAGATACTAAACGATCAAGTGCTAAGCTAGCAAAATGGGTCAAGTCAATAACATCATTCTCCTAATGACGTGATCCTGTTTATCAAATGACAACTCATGTCTATGGTTAGGAAACATAACCATCCTTGATCAATGAGCTAGTCAAGTAGAGGCATACTAGTGACACTCTGTTTGTCTATGTATTCACACATGTATCATGTTTTCGGTTAATACAATTCTAGCATGAATAATAAACATTTATCATGATATAAGAAAATAAATAATAACTTTACTATTGCCTCTAGGGCATATTTCCTTCAGTCTCCCACTTGCACTAGAGTCAATAATCTAGATTTAACAGTAATGATTCTAACACCCATGGAGTCTTGGTGCTGATCATGTTTTGCTCGTGAGAGAGGCTTAGTCAACAGGTCTGCAACATTCAGATCCATATGTATCTTGAAAATCTCTATGTCTCCCACCTGGACTTGATCTAGAATGGAGTTGGAGCGTCTCTTGATGTGCTTGGTTCTTTTGTCAAATCTGGATTCCTTTCCAAGGCAATTGCACCGGTATTGTCACAGAAGATTTTCATTGGACCCGATGCACTAGGTATGACACCTAGATCGGATATGAACTCCTTCATCCAGACTCCTTCATTTGCTGCTTCCGAAGCATCTATGTATTCCGCTTCACACGTAGATCCCGCCACGACGCTTTGTTTAGAACTGCTCCAACTGATAGCTCCACCATTCAATATAAACACGTATCTGGTTTGCGATTTAGAATCGTCCAATTCAGTGTCAAAGCTTGCATGGACTTAACCATTTACGACGAGCTCTTTATCACCTCCATAAACGAGAAACATATCCTTAGTCCTTTTTAGGTATTTCAGGATGTTCTTGACCATTGTCCAGTGATCCACTCCTGGATTACTTTGGTACCTCCCTGCTAAACTAAGATCAAGGCACACATCAGGTCTGGTACACAACATTGCATACATGATAGAGCCTATGGCTGAAGCATAGGGAACATCTTTCATTTTCTCTCAATCTTCTGCAGTGGTCGGGATTGAGTCTTACTCAACTTCACACCTTGTAACACAGGCAAGAACTCTTTCTTTGTCTGATCCATTTTGAACTTCTTCAGAAAAAAATTCAAGGTATGTGCTTTGTGAAAGTCCAATTAAGCATTTTGATCTATCTCTATAGTCTTGATGCCCAATATGTAAGCAGCTTCACCGAGGTCTTTCATTGAAAAACTCTTATTCAAGTATCCTTTTATGCTATCCAGAAATTCTATATCATTTCCAATCAACAATATGTCATCCACATATAAGATTAGAAATGCTACAGAGCTCCCACCCACTTTCTTGTAAATTCAGGCTTCTCCAAAAGTCTGTATAAAACCATATGCTTTGATCACACTATCAAAATGTTTATTCCAACTCCGAGAGGCTTGCACCAGCCCATAAATGGATCGCTGGAGCTTGCACACTTTGTTAGCACCCTTTGGATCGATAAAACCTTCAGGTTGCATCATATACTACTCTTTTTCCAGAAATCCATTCAGGAATGCAGTCTTTACATCCATTTGCCAAATTTCATAATCATAAAATACGACAATAACTAACATGATTCGACGGATTTAAGCATCGCTACGGGTGAGAAGGTCTCATCGTAGTCAACTCCTTGAACTTGTCAAAAACCTTTCGCAACAAGTCGAGCTTTGTAGACAGTAAAACTACCGTCAGCGTCTGTGTTCTTGAAAATCCATTTATTCTCTATGGCTTGCCGATCATCGGGCAAGTCAACCAAAGTCCACACTTTGTTCTCATACATGGATCCCATCTCGGATTTCATGGGCTCAAGCCATCTTGCGGAATCTGGGCTCATCATCGCTTCCTCATAGTTCGTAGGTTCGTCATGGTCCAGTAACATGAACTCCAGAACAGGATTACCATACCACTCTGGTGCGGATCTTACTCTGGTTGACCTATGAGGTTCGGTAGTAACTTGATCTGAAGTTTCATGATCATCATCATTATCTTCCTCACTAATTGGTGTAGATGTCACAGGAACCGGTTTCTGTGATGAACTACTTTCCAATAAGGGAGCAGGTACAGTTACCTCATCAAGAGAGAAACTCCTTCTCTAGAAAGGACACATTCTTATCAACAAAAGTCTTGCCTTCGGATTTGTGATAGAAGGTGTACCCAACTATCTCTTTTGGGAATCCTATGAAGACACATTTCTCCGATTTGGGTTCGAGCTTATCAGGTTGAAGTTTTTTCACATAAGCATCGCAGCCCAAACTTTAAGAAACGACAACTTTGGTTTCTTGCCACACCACAGTTCATAAGGAGTCGTCTCAACGGATTTAGACGGTGCCCTATTTAACGTGAATGCAGCCGTCTCTAAAGCATAACCCCAAAACGATAGCGATAAATCTATAAGAGACATCATAGATCGCACCATATCTAGTAAACTACGATTACAACGTTCGGACACACCATTACGCTGTGGTGTTCCAGGTGGCATGAGTTGCAAAACTATTCCACATTGTTTCAAATGAAGACTAAACTCGTAACTCAAATATTCTCCTCCACGATCAGATCGTAGAAACTTTATTTTCTTGTTATGATGATTTTCGACTTCACTCTGAAATTCTTTGAACTTTTCAAATGTTTCAGACTTATGTTTCATCAAGTAGATATACCCATATCTGCTCAAATCATATGTGAAGGTGAGAAAATAACGATATCCGCCGTGAGCCTCAACATTCATCGTACCACATACATTAGTATGTATGATCTCCAACAAATCTGTTGTTCGCTCCATTTTTCCAGAGAACGACGTTTTAGTCATCTTTCCCATGAGGCATGGTTCACAAGTACCAAGTGATTCATAATCAAGTGATTCCAAAAGTCCATCAGAATGGAGTTCCTTCATGCGCTTTACACCAATATGTTTCTTCATGCGCTTTACACCAATATGACCCAAACGGCAGTGCCACAAATAAGTTGCACTATCATTATCAACTCTGCATCTTTTAGCTTCAATATTATGAATATGTGTATCTCCACTATCAAGATTCAAAAAGAGTAGACCACTCTTCAAAGGTGCATGACCATAAAAGATATTACTCATATAAATAGAACAACCATTACTCTCTGATTTAAATGAATAACCATCTCGCATCAAACAAGATCCAGATATAATGTTCATGCTCAATGCTGGCACCAAATAACAATTATTCAGGTCTAATACTAATCCCGAAGGTAGATGTAGAGGTAGCGTGCCGACCGCGATCACATCGACTTTGGAACCATTTCCCACACGCATCTTCACCTCGTCCTTTGCCAATCTTCGCTTAATCTGTAGTCCCTGTTTCGAGTTGCAAATATTAGCAACAAAACCAGTATCAAATACACATGCACTACTATGAAAATTAGTAAGGTACACATGCAATAACATGTATATCACATATACCTTTGTTCACCTTGCCATCCTTCTTATCCGCCAAATACTTGGGGCAGTTCCGCTTCCAGTGACCAGTCTGTTTGAAGTAGAAGCACTCAGTCTCAGGCTTGGGTCCAGACTTGGGTTTCTTCTCCTGAACAGCAACTTGTTTGCCGTTCTTCTTGAAGTTTCCCTTCTTCCCTTTGCCCTTTTTCTTGAAACTGGTGGTCTTGTTGACCATCAACACTTGATGCTCTTTCTTGATTTCTACCTCCGCAACCTTTAGCATTGCGAAGAGCTCGGGAATCATCCTATCCATCCCTTGCATGTTATAGTTCATCACAAAGCTCTTGTAGCTTGGTGGCAGTGATTAAAGAATTCTGTCAATAACACTATCATCTGGAAGATTAACTCCCAGTTGAATTAAGTGATTGTTATACCCAGACATTCTGAGTATATGCTCACTGACAGAACTATTCTCCTCCATCTTGCAGCTGTAGAACTTATTGGAGACTTCATATCTCTCAATCCGGGCATTTTCTTGAAATATTAACTTCAAGCCCTGGAACATCTCATATGCTCCATGACGTTCAAAACGTCGTTGAAGTCCCGGTTCTAAGCCGTAAAGCATGGAACACTGAACTATCGAGTAGTCATCAGCTTCGCTCTTCCAGACATTCATAACATCTGGTGTTGCTCCTGCAGCAGGTTTGGCACCTAGCGGTGCTTCCCGGACGTAATTCTTCTATGCAGCAATGAGGATAATCCTCAAGTTATGGACCCAGTCCGTGTAATTGCTACCATCATCTTTCAACTTTGCTTTATCAAGGAACGCATTAAAATTCAACGGAACAACATCACGGGCCATCTATCTACAACAACATAGACATGCAAAATACTATCAGGTAGTAAGTTCATGATAAATTAAAGTTCAGTTAATGAAATTATTAAGGAACTCCCACTTAGATAGACATCCCTCTAATCATCTAAGTGATCACGTGATCCATATAAACTAAACCATGTCCGATCATCATGTGAGATGGAGTAGTTTTCAATGGTGAACATCACTATGTTGATCATATCTACTATATGAGTCACGCTCGACCTTTCGGTATCCTGTGTTCCGAGGCCATATCTGCATATGCTAGGCTCGTCAAGTTTAACCTGAGTATTCTGCATGTGCAAAAATGGCTTGCACCCGTTGTATGTGAACGTAGAGCTTATCACACCCGATCATCACGTGGTGTCTCGGCACGACGAACTTTCGCAACGGTGCATACTCAGGGAGAACACTTGTACCTTGAAATTTAGTGAGAGATCATCTTATAATGCTACCGACGATCTAAGCAAAATAAGATGCATAAAAGATAAACATCACATGCAATCAATATAAGTGATATGATATGACCATCATCATCTTGTGCTTGTGATCTCCATCTCCGAAGCACCGTCATGATCACCATCGTCACCGGTGTGACACCTTGATCTCCATCGTAGCATCGTTGTCGTCTCGCCAAATATTGCTTCTACGAATATTGCTACCACTTAGTGATAAAGTAAAGCAATTACAGGGCAATTGCATTGCATACAATAAAGCGACAACCATATGGCTCCCGCCAGTTGCCGATAACTCGGTTACAAAACATTATCATCTCATACAATAAAATTTAGCATCATGTCTTGACCATATCACATCACAACATGCCCTGCAAAAACAAGTTAGACATCCTCTAATTTGTTTGTTGCAAGTTTTACGTGGCTGCTACGGGCCGAGTAAGAACTGTTCTTACCTACGCATCAAAACCACAACGATAGTTTGTCAAGTTAGTGATGTTTTAACCTTCTCAAGGACCAGGCGTAGCCACACAACATGGTTGATGTAGTCGTACGTCTTCACGATCCGACCGATCCAAGTACCGAACGCACGACACCTCTGAGTTCAGAACACGTTCAACTCGATGACGTCCCGCGAGCCCCGATCCAGCAGAGCTTCGCCGGAGAGTTTCGTCAGCACGACGGCGTGATGACGGTGATGATGATGCTACCAACGTAGGGATTTGCCTAAGCACCACTACAATATTATCTAGGTGGATTATGGTGGAGGGGGGGAACACATACGACTAAGAGATCAATGATCAATTGTTGTGTCTCCAAGGGGTGCCCCCTCCTCGTATATAAAGGAGTGGAGGAGGGTGAGGAGGCCGGCCTCCCTGAGGAGTCCTACTCCCACTGGGAGTATGACTCCCCCCTTCCAAGTAGGAGTAGGAGTAGGAGAAGGGAAGGAAGGGAGAGAGGAAGAGAAGGAAAAAGGGGGGCGCCGTCCCCCTCCTTGTCCAATTCAGACTAGAGGGGGACGGGGCGCACGGCTGCTGTAACACCCCCAGTGTCATGCTACAGTAATCCTCTGTGATTAAACTAATCATTTTTTGAAACACTGATTAATCATCTTTGTTCAATATCCCATTTGAAATTCCAGTCAAATCAAATTCAAGTGAAGTTTGAAGTTTCTCAAAAGTTGCTGAAAAAATGTTCATCATTTAGCAGATAATCCAAAACTATTTAGGCCTCCTTTGGTTTGGAGGAATCTCATAGGAATTCTAGAGGATAGGATTCTTATGGGATTTTTTCCTTTAGAGCCCTTTGGTTCATAGGAATGGATTCCTATTCCAACATAAGATTGGTTCCTATCCTCCACATTTCATAGGAAAATAAAAATGAGCCTAGACTCAATGGAAAATTCCTTTGGTGTCAACCAAATGACATCTCGTTTCCTATTCCTACTCATAGGATTTGAGATACATGTCATATCATTTCCTACAAAATTCCTATTCCTACGATAATCCTATCCTATGAACCAAAAGAGGCCTTACTGTTAAGGAACACAACATCATCATCAACTCTAAAAGGGCCCAATGCATTTTTAACAGAGCAAAAACAGCCTTTAAAATGCCATTTTCATTATTGAGTAAATTCAAATGAACTCCAAAAATGCCCAAACTTTTTGTGGCAGTGCTGGATATTGCAAAGTAATTATGTGACCAAGTTTCACATTTTTGCAAAATCTTATGGAAGCTCAAAATATTACTAAACCCCCCTTTCTGTAAAAAGAAGTTAGGAAAGGCCACTGTGCACTGGCCTAAGTGCACAGTGCCTAGAGCCCAGCCAACCACGGCCTCCTCCTTCTCCCCCCGTTCTCTGTTCAAGCGACCGAGGCGCACCACCGTCGCCGCCGAGCCATCTCGCCGACAGCGCTACTGGGTGGATAAGGCCTCCACCGAGCCCCCCAAATATTTCCTCCTCGCTCGCTCCGCCTCTCCCTCTCCCCGCCAGCTTCTCCCTCACGCGCTCGCCGCTCTGCCCTCTCCTTGCCCGAGCACGTCGTCGTTGCCCTCCGTCGATCTCGCGGCCCCCGGCGCCACCTCGATCATGCTGGTGGCTGGAAGGACTGTCCTCCGCTCCGTCGTCCTCGACCATCACCAGGAGCTGGGAGGCCCTGTAGTGGCCGCTCTCCTCCACCCCCTTCTGCCTCTGTCACCGCCAATCGTCGTCGTCGATTCGACCTCCCCTGCGCTCCCGAACCCCAAGGGGCCTACATGTGCCCGCGCTGTAAGCTCTGCCCCTTTTCCTCCTTCTCAACGCGTTGCTGCACCACCCTAGCTAGCTGTATGCGTCGCCGCCGCCATTGCCGTAGCTCGCCTCCGCCACCGTGCTCATCACCGTGGCCACAATCGCCGTCAAGCTCAACCGACCTCGGGATCGTGCTCAGCACGCCCGTGCGAGCCCAGAACACCCCTCCCCGCGCTCTGCCGAGCCTCGTAGTGCCAAACCCAAAAGCGGCCGAACTCCGACGACTGCCCCGCCTCTCGCCGTCGTCGTTCCAGCCCGTTACCGGCAGCGCCGCCACCGTAGATGGGCGCGACATCCTTTTCCCGATCGAATGCACCAGATTCCGCGCCAAAAGAGCTTTCTCCTTGCGGTATCGAACGCCACCGCCACCTTGCTCGTCGCCGGCAATGCTCCGGCCGCCCCCGAGCCCTCCCATCAGCATCGTTGGATGCGCGGCTCGACGCTCGCTCAAACGAGCCTACGCACGGGCCGAGCGACCCCTTGTAGCCGATTTCCGGCCGTTCCCGAGCGCGCCACCGTTGAATATGGTCGCCGGAGATAACTCCGGCACCGTTTTCGGCGTTGCTGACGTGGCTGACCACGTGGACTCCCCCACAGCCGCTGCCATTGGGCCCCTGGGTCCCATTGACCCAGTCAGATGCTGACTGGGTAGCGCCCAGTCACTGCCTGAGGGCCCCTCGTGGGCCCTGTTGACCAGTCAACTGGTCAGTTGACCGCTGATGCAGGGCTGACGCCAGAATGATGTCACAATTCATTTTCTGACGAATTTAGTAATTAAAACAAATTTCGGAATATTGCTAAACCTTTGAAATATCATAGGTAATAAACCGTAACTCGGATGAACATGTTTTCTACATGAAAGTTGCTCAGAAAAAATCAATGAATCCGAATACGCAGTCCGTTCATCTGTCACATGCCCCTAGCATGTTGAACATGGAACTTTCCCCTCTTTTCCTCTCTCCGGAATCCGCCTAACGCCGGGAGTTCATCCTCGGATGTTTATCCCCTCCGTCTGCAACGTATAGTACTACGTTAGGTCGACCCTAGTTCTGCTTATCGTCATGTCTTGCTTTGTGATGCTATGTTTACTTTATATTTACTGTTTCTGCCCCCTCTTCTCTCCATAGATCCCGAGGCCGATGATGCCCCGGTGATCGACTACGTTGATGATGACCCCTTCTTGCCAGAGCAACCAGGCAAGCCCCCCCTTTGATCATCCCAATATCGCCCATTCCATTCTCTCATTCTTGCATTAGATTTTGCTACTGTTATTGTTTGCTCCTATTCAGATGCATAGCCTGCTTTTGTATCTGCTGTTGTACCTTACCTGCTTATCCTAAACTTTTTAGTCTAGGTTGGTTAGTGATCCATCAGTGACCCCCACCTTGTCCCTATTGCCCCTGCTTCATCATCGCAGACTCGATCAACGGGATCGAAGACCAGACCCCGACACCGCACATCACTTTCCCCTTAGTTGTTCGACACTACTGGGTTACTATCAAGTACCGAGGGTGAGACCTCTTCAGCACTTCTGATGTTAACCCTGTAGTGTAGTCATTCGGTCGTGGTCATCGAGGGTGATTCCTCCTTAACCACTTCCGATACGACTCTGTCGTGCAACCCCTCAAGTGTGAACCTCGGGGGTGATTCCTCTTACGTTCACCTTGATGATTACATCTAGTGGAATTCATCGGGGGTGATTCCTCGGGTTTTCCCCTTGATGTTTGGACACACGGATACTTGGACTTTACCACTGTTACTTGGAAAGACGGGTCGACCCTGAGGGGTACCCGCGCGAGCTTAATTGCGAGTGATGTGGAGTCGGGTTGACCTGGAGGGTGCCGGCGAGATAATTACGAGGCGTGGCCGGGCATTCCTAGCCCTTGCCACAAGTCCTCGAGACGGGGCAACGGGGTCACATCTTTCGCGAGTCTCTGCTTGTTACCGCGCGTTCCTAATCCACTACGATTTGGATATTTGATCCGAGGGGCCTCTGGCCTGATAGCACTAACCATCACGTGGGCATAGTATGGGTGTTCTGCGTCGTATGCATCAGCCGAAGCTTAATATACGTCAGCGACTGAGCGGTGCGCGCCGGGTTGGACTGCGTAAGCGCCTGCCTTGTTGAAGGAGGTAGCTAGGTCTGCTCACCGGCCGCGTTCGCAACGTGGAGGAGTTCCGGGGGAGATGGCCCATGACCCCTGGGGGCATAGGTTTAGTCCGGCGTGTTGGCCTCTCTATTAAGCCTAGGTCGGGTTGCGGCGTATTGTTTGGCCGAGGCCGGGCATGACCCAGGAAAGTGTGTGCGGCCGGAGTTAATCGAGCGTGGTGGGTAAGTTGGTGCACCCCCGCAGGGAAGAAAACATCTATCGATAGCCTGTCCTACGGTAACGGACACTTGGAGTTGTATCCCGATTGATACAACTAGAACTGGATACTTGTGATGAGAAATGGATGGTGATGAGAATTGGATTGTGATGACACCTGGATAGTATGGCTCTGGGATTGCTTTATCGCAGGGAGTCGAGAAAGGATCTCCGGCCGAGGTTGATAACACTACTACTACTTTACTTTATGCTACTCTACTCCCTCCTGTTGCTGCAAGATGGTGGTTTCCAGAAGATGCTAGTCTTCGATAGGACTAGGCATTCTTTCTATTCTGGCATTTCTGTAGTTCAGTCCACATATACAGCCCATTTCATTGATACCGATGCATATGTAGTGTAGATCCTTGCTTGCGAGTACTTTGGATGAGTACTCACGGTTGCTTTGCTTCCCCTTTTCCCCCTTTCTTCTTCTTTCCGGTTGATGCAATCAGATGGTGGAGCCAAGAATCCTGACGACACCATGATGACTACTACTACCCCGAGGGTGCTTACTACTACGTGGAGACCACCGACGATCAGGAGTAGTTAGGAGGCTCCCAGGCACGAGGCCTTGCCTTTTCAATCGATGTTGCTTTTGTGCTAGCCTTCTTAAGGCAAACTTGGCTTACTCATGCTGTACTCAGATACTATTGCTTCCGCTGACTCTTGTGTAATCGAGCTTATGTATTCGAACCCTCGAGGCCCCTGGCTTGTAATATAAAGCTTGTATTATTTTAATTTGTGTCTAGAGTTGTGTTGTGATATCTTCCCGTGAGTCCTTGATGTTGATCGTACACATTTGCGTGTATGATTAGTGTACGATTGAATCGAGGGCGTCACAAGTTGGTATCAGAGCCGACTGCTTGTAGGTAGCCCCCTTCCAACTCCTTGGCCGAAGTCGAGTCTAGTCTTTACAAAACTTTTACTAATTTGGCTGTGTGTCTTACGGACCCATGTCGCCATTGGGTAGTATTAGGATCTTTTATTTCTCGTCTATACTCTGGGACTCTGATCTCTCCTCTATTCGGGTCAAACTTTTTACTAACTCTGACTCTAGGATCTCGTAACCACTTCCTTCCGGAGAGCCCCTTCACTACAGATGATCGCTTGCTTCGTCAGAAGATTCTGCAGATACTCCTCAATGTTTCCCAAGACCCTGTGCCCACTGCTTTGCAGTTCCTGACCACTGATAATCCCCATGAATAATATCCTTGCTGCTTGTACCTTTATCCCCAGTTGATCCTGTTATTACAAGATGCCCCTAGTACTCTCTGTTGTTTCGAGAATCCTTTGTGCCTTCTGCTTTGCAGCTTCTTTTGCATTGCGGATAATTCACTGGTTCGTTCACCCCCAGTTGTTCATATGCTTTCCTAAATACTTGGAAATACTATTCGAACTTCCGAAAATCCTCAACAGCCTATTGTTGTTGAAATTCTTGTTTGCTTGCATTATGGTTAATTCCATATTTCTAGTAATCTTCGTTGACATCCTCTGTCACTATCGTTCTGAGTCCCTTGATCCAATATGTCGTGAATGCTCGTAATCCTTAATCAGATCCTAGCATTCATCCTTCCGGCTTAGATGTCACTCCAAACATGAGTTTGTTCTTGTCAAATCAAACCTTGATTGATTGTCGATCTGTATCGATTCAACTCAATTATGTTTTGATCAGAGCCTCTGCTTCAGATCTTCTGATTGGAAAATCGTAATTCCTTTGTATTCAAGCTTGGAAGTTATCCAGTTCTATCTATAACCCGATGCCTTTGCATTCTTTCTTCTTCTGGGTGAGTATCGATACTCACATCAGATCTTTTATGGACCGCCATATCCTTGGTTGGATTATTATCCGACAATGTCCTTCATATTCATTAAACTTGTGAGTTTTGCCCTGACACATAATGCCTTTGGTAAGTTCTATCATCTGCTTTTGTCAACCATGCTCTGCTTTTGAGCTGATATATTTTAATCCTGAAGTTAGTGGTATATGTTCCTAAGATACCCCTACGGGTTGAACCTATGCCTTCCTTAACACGTGTGAACTCGAAAGAGATGTGAGTCATACTCTTCTGGTGCTTCACCAGATAAATATTTCGCACTACAAATTCTTCAAAAACGAGGAGTGAATGAAATGTTATGCATTGAAGATGTGGGAGTCGACCTTGAACCTTTGTGTTCATGCCCATGGACCTAATGTGGATCTTATCATGGAAGCTTCTTGTGGTATAATAATCCCCTCATTATAAGTTCATATGGTATCTATGTTTGGTCCTTTGCAATTGTGGTTCTCACCATGATTGTTCCCCTTTAATTCCATTTCTTGGACAAATTAAAGCACTTGTCTTCTGCAGATCAATGCATCTCCGCAACCTCTATTTTGATCCTCCTTTGAGTATTACCCTCTGGTATCCCGAGAATATTGAAGAATTGTGTTCCTTCCTATGAGTTTTCTCCTAGTATTGCTACTCACCGATTTCAAATTTCTCTCTGGTTCTGAGTTGTTAGTCACTCGAGAACACCGATAAGTGAATCCCTTCTGCACTCCGATTCAATAACTCAAAGTAATTTTCATTGCTTACGAGTTTAATAATCCTTCAAGTCATTCCTAGCCTGACCGGCAATATCATTATCATGCTAAATTTTAACTGTGCTACCTGGTCCTTATTCCCGGAGCACAACTTTTCGACGATGAGCAAAGCTTACGTAAATCTTCCTCTTCTTATCAATTCACCTCGAACAACAAGCTTGATTCTGAGATTGTGTCATATCCATGGTTTCAATAGTCTTTTGCTTCATCCTTCCTGCTTGATGGCATCGCTCCTCGATGGCATCTTCATAGAGCCTCTCGACAAAGGCGTCGTGATCAACATCAACATTTTGACTTCTGTTGAAATGACAATTGAATTCATGGTGAGAAATACCATCCTTGACCTTGATGAATTGAGTTATCATCGACAACCCCCTTGTCTTCTTTCCAACACATGTTTGATCATGTCTTGGTTATACCTTGGACTCCTTGCTATTCCTGCAATTGTTCTTGTGTATTTCTTGTGATCTTCAACTCCAACCCCTACTTGGAACACCATGTTAATGCTACCTCGAAGCATGACTGAGGTATTCTGAATATCAACAAGAACATTGGAAGAACATTGTCGAATGTTTCTTGATCTATTATCCAAACACTGTTGTATGGGTAATATCATGATTCTTCCCTCTCCCCATTATCTAAATGCTTTTGAACTTGCTGTCCTATCATGTATATCCTGCTCCGCTTTTCCTTGGGAAGGATATACTCCCAACTCTTATGTGTAAACACATCTGCCTTTCCTTTGGGTTGTTTGATTCGATAATCATATTTTTCCTTTCCATTGATCTGTTAAGTTTGATAGACACATTTTCCTTTCTGTCGGTTTGATCAACCTCTCTTATAAATTTATGATCTAAGCAGTAATAAATCCCTGCTTAAGGAAGCACCTCGGTGCCTAACTCTGTAAGTAAAACCCTGTTACTATTGTTGATGACATTCCGATAACCACCGATGGACGAGAACTTTGCCTATTGGTCCGCCTCATTCAACGAGCAGGAAAATAGTTCTCTTCGTCCCTCGCCCTTGGTACCAACGATGTTCGCAACATAACTGACAGTCTATCATCTGACATGCTTTGCTATCGGCCCCCTTTCGACTTTTAACCCACATGGTGGGCCCATAACCCATAGTTCCACATGATTGAAACCTGACTCCTATACATCCTTGATTTTGAAGTATCATTTTTTTACTTGCGTTTGTATGTAATTCATGATCCACCTTCCTAGTGGTCTATTCTAATATCAGACGCAATAATTTTTGTTGTTGTTGCTCTAAACCCCCTTTCACCTTTTGATTAGGCATCGAATGGTTGCCTACCTAGTTGAAGCTTATTATTGCACCTTCTTACCTTGCTCTTGAAGACTTTCTTGGATTTCAACTCGAGAGATGCCTCTATGCCATGTTCACTGAGATAGCCCCCAGGAACCTATCTTGTGTTGAGCTCCCTCCTTCCCGAGTCTTTCTCCCTTACTCCACCTCTTAAATCTCGGGACGAGATTTCTTGTAGTGGAGGAGATTTGTAACACCCCCAGTGTCATGCTACAGTAATCCTCTGTGATTAAACTAATCATTTTTTGAAACAATGATTAATCATCTTTGTTAAATATCCCATTTGAAATTCTAGTCAAATCAAATTCAAGTGAAGTTTGAAGTTGCTCAAAAGTTGCTGGAAAAATGTTCACCATTTAGCAGATAATCCAAAACTATTTACTGTTAAGGAACACAACATCATCATCAAATCTAAAAGGGCCTAATGCATTTTTAACAGAGCAAAAGAAGCCTTTAAAATGCCCTTTTCATTATTGAGTAAGTTCAAATGAACTCCAAAAATGCCCAAACTTTTTGTGGCAGTGCTGGATATTGCAAAGTAATTATGTGACCAAGTTTCACATTTTTGCAAAATCTTATGGAAGCTCAAAATATTACTAAACCACCCTTTCTGTAAAAAGAAGTTAGGAAAGGCCACTGTGCACTGGCCTAAGTGCACAGTGCCTAGAGCCCAGCCCACCACGGCCTCCTCCTCCCCCCGTTCTCTGTTCAAGCGACCGAGGCGCACCACCGTCGCCGCCGAGCCAGCTCGCCGACAGCGCTACTGGATGGATAAGGCCTCCACCGAGCCCCCCCTAGATATTTCCTCCTCGCTCGCTCCGCCTCTCCCTCTCCCCGCCAGTTTCTCCCTCACGCGCTCGCCGCTCTCCCCTCTCCTTACTCGAGCACGTCGCCGTCGCCCTCCGTCGATCTTGCGGTCCCCGGTGCCACCTCGATCATGCTGGTGGCTGGAAGCAGCGCCGTCCTACGCTCCGTCGTCCTCGACCATCAGCAGGAGCTAGGAGTCCCTGTAGTGGCCGCTCTCCACCACCCCCTTCCGCCTCTCTCGCCGGCAATCATCGTCGTCGATTCGACCTCCCCTGCGCTCCCGAATCCCAAGGGGCCTACATGTGCCCACGCTGTAAGCTCCGCCCCTTTTCCTCCTTCTCAACGCGCTGCTGCACCGCCCTAGCTAGCTGTATGCGTCGCCGCCGCCATTGCCGTAGCTCGCCTCCGCCACCGTATTCATCACCGTGGCCACAATCGCTGTCAAGCTCAACCGAGCTCGGGATCATGCTCAGCACGCCCGTGCGAGCCCAGAACACCCCTCGCCGCCCTCTGCCGAGCCTCGTAGTGCCAAACCCAAAAGCGGCCGAACTCCGGCGACCGCCCCACCTCTCGCTGTCGTCGTTCCAGCCCGTTACCGGCAGCGCCGCCACCGTAGATGGGCATGACATCCTTTTCCCGATCGAATGCACCAGATTCCGCACCGAAAGAAAGCCCCCACAGCCCACTTCTCCTTGCGCCACCGAACGCCACCACCGCCTTGCTCGTCGCCGGCGATGCTCCGGCCGCCCCCGAGCCCTCCCATCAGCACCGTTGGATGCACGGTTCGACGCTCGCTCAAACAAGCCTACGCACGGGCTGAGCGTCCCCTTGTAGCCGATTTCCGGCCGTTCCCGAGCGCGCCACCGTTGAATATGGTCACCGGAGACAACTCCGGCACCGTTTTCGGCGTTGCTGACGTGGCTGACCACGTGGACCCCCCACAGCCGCTGCCATTTGGCCCCGGGGTCCCATTGACCCAGTCAGATGCTGACTGGGTAGCGCCCAGTCACTGCCTGAGGGCCCCGTGTGGGCCCTGTTGACCAGTCAACTGGTCAGTTGACCGCTGATGCAGGGCTGACGCCAGAATGACGTCACAATTCATTTTCTAACGAATTTAGTAATTAAAACAAATTTTGGAATATTGCTAAACCTTTGAAAAATCGTAGGTAATAAACCGTAACTCGGATGAAAATGTTTTCTATATGAAAGTTGCTCACAAAAATCCAATGAATCCGAATACGCGGTCCGTTCATCTGTCACATGCCCCTAGCATGTTGAACATGGAACTTTCCCCTCTTTTCCTCTCTCCGGAATCCGCCTAACGCCGGGAGTTCATCCTCGGATGTTTATCCCCTCCGTCTGCAACGTATAGTACTACGTTAGGTCGACCCTAGTTCTGCTTATCGTCATGTCTTGCTTTGTGATGCTATGTTTACTTTATATTTACTGTTTCTTCCCCCTCTTCTCTCTGTAGATCCCGAGGCCGATGATGCCCCGGTGATCGACTACGTCGACGATGACCCCTTCTTGCCAGAGCAACCAGGCAAGCCCCCCCTTTGATCATCCCGATACCGCCCATTCCATTCTCTCATGCTTGCATTAGATTTTGCTACTGTTATTGTTTGCTCCTATTCAGATGCATAGCCTGCTTTTGTATCTGCTGTTGTACCTTACCTGCTTATCCTAAACTTTTTAGTCTAGGTTGGTTAGTGATCCATCAGTGACCCCCACCTTGTCCCTGTTGCCCCTGCTTCATCATTGCAGACTCGATCAACGGGATCGAAGACCAGGCCCTGGCACCACACATCACTTTCCCCTTAGTTGTTCGACGCTACTGGGTTACTATCGAGTACCGAGGGTGAGACCTCTTCAGCACTTCTGATGTTAACCCTGTAGTGTAGTCATTCGGTCGTGGTCATCGAGGGTGATTCCTCCTTAACCACTTCCGATATGACTCTGTCGTGCAACCCCTCAAGTGTGAACCTCGGGGGTGATTCCTCTTACGTTCACCTTGATGATTACATCTAGTGGAATTCATCGGGGGTGATTCCTCGGGTTTTCCCCTTGATGTTTGGACACACGGATACTTGGACTTTACCACTGTTACTTGGAAAGACGGTTCGACCCTGAGGGGTACCCGCGCGAGCTTAATTGCGAGTGATGTGGAGTCGGGTTGACCTAGAGGTGCCGGCGAGATAATTATGAGGCGTGGCCGGGCATTCCTAGCCCTTGCCGCAAGTCCATGAGACGGGGCAACGGGGTCACATCTTTCGTGAGTCTCTGCTTTGTTACCGCGTGTTCCTAATCCACTACGATTTGGATATTTGATCCGAGGGGCCTCTGGCCTGATAGCACTAACCATCACGTGGGCATATTATGGGCTTTCTACGTCGTATGCATCAGATGAAGCTTAATAGACGTCAGGCGACTGAGCGGCGCGCGCCGGGTTGGACTGCGTAAGCGCCTGCCTTGTTGAAGGAGGTAGCTAGGTCTGCTCACCGGCCGCGTTCGCAATGTGCAGGAGTTCCCGGGGAGATGGCCCATGACCCCTGGGGGCATAGGTTTAGTCCGGCGTGTTGGCCTCTCTATTAAGCCTAGGTCGGATTGCGGCGTATTGTTTGGCCGGGGCCGGGCATGACCAGGGAAAGTGTGTCCGGCCGGAGTTAATCGAGCGTGGTGGGTAAGTTGGTGCACCCTTGCAGGGAAGAAAACATCTATCGATAGCCTGTCCTACGGTAACAGACACTTGGAGTTGTATCCCGATCGATACAACTAGAACTGGATACTTGTGATGAGAAATGGATGGTGATGAGAATTGGATTGTGATGACACCTGGATAGTATGGCTCTGGGATTGCTTTCTCGCAGGGAGTCGAGAAAGGATCTCTGGCCGAGGTTGATAACACTACTACTACTTTACTTTATGCTACTCTACTCCCTCCTGTTGCTGCAAGATGGTGGTTTCCAGAAGATGCTAGTCTTCGATAGGACTAGGCATTCTCTTTATTCTGGCTTTTCTGCAGTTCAGTCCACATATACAGCCCATTTCATTGATACCGATGCATATGTAGTGTAGATCCTTGCTTGCGAGTACTTTGGATGAGTACTCATGGTTGCTTTGCTTCCCCTTTTCCCCCTTTCTTCTTCTTTCCGGTTGATGCAATCACATGGTGGAGCCCAGGATCCTGATGACACCATGATGACTACTACTACCCCGAGGGTGCTTACTACTACGTGGAGACCGCCGACGATCAGGAGTAGTCAGGAGGCTCCCAGGCAGGAGGCCTTGCCTTTTCGATCAATGTTGCTTTTGTGCTAGCCTTCTTAAGGCAAACTTGTCTAACTCATGTCTGTACTCAGATATTGTTGCTTCCGCTGACTCTTGTGTAATCGAGCTTATGTATTCGAGCCCTAGAGGCCCCCGGCTTGTAATATAAAGCTTTTATTATTTTAATTTGTGTCTAGAGTTGTGTTGTGATATCTTCCCGTGAGTCCTTGATGTTGATCGTACACATTTGCATGTATGATTAGTGTACAATTGAATCGAGGGCATCACAGCTGCCATGGCCGCCCCTTCTCTTCTCCCACTAAGGCCCATGAGGCCCAATTAACTCCCCGGGGGGTTCCGGTAACCCCTCGGTACTTCGGTATATGCCCGAAACCTCCCGGAACCCTTCCGGTGTCTAAACATAGTCGTCCAATATATCGATCTTTACGTCTCGACCATTTCGAGACTCCTTCTTATGCCCGTGATCATATCCGGAACTCCGAACTACCTTCGGTACATCAAAACACTAAAACTCATAATACCGATCGTCATCAAACTTTAAACATGCGGACCCTACGGGTTCGAGAACAATGTAGACATGACCGAGACACGTCTCCGGTCAATAACCAATAGTGCAACCTGGATGCTCATATTGGCTCCTACATATTCTACAAAGATCTTTATCTGTCAAACTGCATAACAACATACGTTGTTCCCTTTGTCATCGGTATGTTACTTGCTCGAGATTCGATCGTCGGTATCTCAATACCTAGTTCAATCTCGTTACCGACAAGTCTCTTTACTCGTTCCGTAATACATCATCCTGCAAGTAACTCATTAGTTACAATGCTTGCAAGGCTTAAGTGATGTGAATTATCGAGTGGGCCCAGAGATACCTCTCCGACAATCGGAGTGACAAATCCTACTCCCGATATATGCCAACTCAACAAGTACCTTCGGAGACACCTGTAGAGCACCTTTATTATCACCCAGTTACGTTGTGATGTTTGGTAGCACACAAAGTGTTCCTCCGGTATTCGGGAGTTTCATAATCTCATAGTCATAGGAACATGTATAATTCATGAAGAAAGTAATAGCAACATACTAAACGATCAAGTGCTAAGCTAACGGAATGCGTCAAGTCAATCGCATCATTCTCCTAATGATGTCATCCCGTTTATCAAATGACAACTCATGTCTATGGTTAGGAAACATAACCATCTTTGATCAATGAGCTAGTCAAGTACAGGCATACTAGTGACACTCTGTTTGTCTATGTATTCACACATGTATCATGTTTCCGGTTAATACAATTCTAGCATGAATAGTAAACATTTATCATGATATAAGGAAATAAATAATAACTTTATTATTTCCTCTAGGGCATATTTCCTTCCCTACTTTCCTCCCACTCACTTCTTTCGAGAGAAACTCCGTCTCTAGAAAGGATTTTTAGCAACGAATATCTTGCCTTCGGATCTGTGATAGAAGGTGCACCCAACTGTCTCCTTTGGGTATCCTTTGAAGACTCATTTCTCCGATTTGGGTTCGAGCTTATCAGGTTAAAGCTTTTTCACATAAGCATCGCAACCCCAAACTTTAAGAAACGACAACTTAGGTTTCTTGCCAAACCATAGTTCATATGGTGTCGTCTCAATGGATTTAGATGGTGCCCTATTTAATATGATTGCAGCCGTCTCTAAACATAACCCCAAAACGATAGCGGTAAATCAGTAAGAGACATCATAGGTCTCACCATATCTAATAAAGTGCGGTTACGACGTTGGGACACACCATTACGCTATGGTGTTCCAGGTGGTGTGAGTTGCGAAACTATTCCACATTGTTTCACATGAAGACCAAACTCATAACTCACATATTCACCTCTATGATCAGATCGTAGAAACTTTATTTTCCTGTTATGATGATTTTCCACTTCACTCAGAAATTCTTTGAACTTTTCAAATGTTTCAGACTTATATTTCATCAAGTAGATATACCCATATCTGCTCAAATCATCTGTGAAGGTCAGGAAATAATGATACCTGCCACGAGCCTCAACACTCATCGGACCACATACATCAGTATGTATTATTTCCTATAAGTCTGTTGCTCGCTCCATTGTTCCGTAGAACGATGTCTTAGTCATCTTGCCCATGAGGCATGGTTCGCAAGAATCAAGTGATTCATAATCAAGTGATTCCAAAAGCCCATCAGCATGGAGTTTTTTCATGTGCTTTACACCAATATGACCTAAACGGCAGTGCTACAAATAATTTGCACTATCATTATTAAACTTGTACCTTTTGGTTTCAGTACTATGAATATGTGTATCACTACTATCGAGATTCAACAAAAGTGGACCACTCATCAAGGGTGCATGTCCATAAAAGATATTACTCATATAAATAGAACAACCATTATTCTCTAATTTAAATGAATAACCATCTCGCATCAAACAAGATCCAGATATAATGTTCATGCTTAACGCTGGCACCAAATAACAATTATTTAGGTCTAAAACTAATCCCGAAGGTAGATGTAGAGGTAGCGTGCTGACTGCGATCACATCGACTTTGGAATCATTTCTCACATGCATCGTCACCTCGTCCTTAGCCAATCTTCATTTAATCCATAGCCCCTATTTCGAGTTGCAAATACGAGCAACAGAACCAGTATCAAATACCCAGGCGCTACTACGAGCATTAGTAAGATACACATCAATAACATGTATATCAAATATACCATTCACTTTGCCATCCTTCTTATCCGCCAAATACTTGGGGCAGTTCCGCTTCTAGTAGAAGCACTCAGTCTGAGGCTTAGGTCCAAACTTGGGCTTTTCAGTTGAGCAGCAACTTGCTTGCCGTTGTTCTTGAAGTTCCCCTTCTTCCCTTTGCCCTTTTTCTTGAAACTAGTGGTCTTGTTAACCATCAACTCTTGATGCTCCTTCCTGATTTCTACCTCCGCAGCCTTTAGCATCACGAAGAGCTCGGGAATTGTCTTATCCATCCCTTGCATAATATAGTTCATCACGAAGCTTTTGTAGCTTGGTGGAAGTGATTGAAGAACTCTGTCAATGACACTATCGTCAGGAAGATTAACTCCCAGTTGAGTCAAGTGGTTGTGGTACCCAGACATTCTGAGTATATGTTCACTGACATAACTATTCTCCTCCATCTTGCAGCTGTAGAACTTATTGGAGACTTCATATATCTCAATCCGGGCATTTGCTTGAAATATTAACTTCAACTCCTGGAACATCTCATATGCTCCATGACGTTCAAAACATCGTTGAGTCCCGGTTCTAAGCCGTAAAGCATGGCACACTGAATTATCGATTAGTCATCAGCTTTGCTCTACCAGACGTTCATAACATCTGGAGTTGCTCCTGCAGCGGGTCTTGCACCTAGCGGTGCTTCAAGGACGTAATTTTTCTGCGCAGCAATGAGGATAATCCTCAAGTTACGGACCCAGTCCGTGTAGTTGCTACCATCATCTTTCAACTTAGCTTTCTCTAGGAACGCATTAAAATTCAAAGGAACGATATCACGGGCCATTGATCTACAACAACATAGACGTGCAAAATACTATCAGGTACTAAGTTCATGATAAATTAAAGGTCAATTAATCATATTACTTAAGAACTCCCACTTAGATAGACATCCCTCTACTCATATAAATGATCACGTGATCCATATCAACTAAACCATGTCCGATCATCACGTGAGATGGAGTAGTTTTCAATGATGAACATCACTATGTTGATCATATCTACTATATGATTCACGTTCGACCTTTCGGTCTCAGTGTTCCGAGGCCATATCTGCATATGCTACGCTCGTCAAGTTTAACCCGAGTATTCTGCGTGTGCAAAACTAGCTTGCACCCGTTGTATGTGAACATAGAGCTTAACACACCCAATGATCACGTGGTGTCTCGGCACGATGAACTGTAGCCACGGTGCATACTCAGGGAGAACACTTGTACCTTGAAATTTAGTGAGGGGTCATCTTATAATTCTACCGCCGTACTGAGCAAAATAAGATGCATAAAGGATAAACATCACATGCAATCAAAATAAGTGATATGAGATGACCATCATCATCTTGTGCCTTTGATCTCCATCTCCAAAGCACCGTCATGATCACCATCGTCACCGGCTTGACACCTTGATCTCCATTGTAGCATCGTTGTCATCTCGCCGACTATTGCTTCTACGACTATCGCTACCACTTAGTGATAAAGTAAAGCAATTACATGGTGAGTACATTTCATACAATAAAGCCACAACCATATGGCTCCTACCAGTTGTCTATAACTGTTACAAAACATGATCATATCATACAACAATTTATGTATCATCACGTCTTGACTATATCACATCACAACAAGTCTTGCAAAAACAAGTTAGACGTCCTCTACTTTGTTGTTGCAAGTTTTACATGGCTGCTACGGGCTTCTAGCAAGAACCGTTCTTACCTACGCATCAAAACCACAATGATTTTTCATCAAGTGTGTTGTTTTAACCTTCAACAAGGACTGGGCGTAGTCAAACTCGATTCAACTAAAGTTGGAGAAACAGACAGCCGCTAGCCACCTGTGTGCGAAGCACGTCGGTAGAACCAGTCTCATGAACGTGATCATGTAATGTCGGTCCGGGCCGATTAATCCAACAATACCGTCGAATCAAAGTAAGACATTGCTGGTAAGCAGTATGACTATTATCGCCCACTACTCATTGTGTTCTACTCATGCATATAACATTTACGCATAGACCTAGCTCGGATGCCACTGTTGGGGAATGCAGTATTTCAAAAACTTACCTACGATCACGCAAGATCTATCTAGGAGATGCATAGCAAGGAGTGGGGAGAGTGAGTCCACGTACCCTCGTAAACCGAAAGCGGAAGCATTTAGTAACGCGGTTGATGTAGTCGGACATCTTCGTAATCCAACCGATCCAAGCACCGAACATACGACACCTATGCGTTCAGCACACGTTCTGCTCGATGACGTCCCTCGAACTCTAGATACAGTTGAGGCCGAGGGGGAGTTCCGTCAGCACGACGGCGTGGCGACGGTGATGATGAAGTTACCGGCGCAGGGCTTCGCCTAAGCACTACGACGATATGATCGAGGTGTGTAACTGTGGAGGGGGCACCACACACGGCTAAGACAATTGATCCTGTGTGTTCTAGGGTGCCCCCTTCCCCAGTATATAAAGGAGGGGAGGGGGAGGCCGTCCGGCCCTGTAGGGCGCGCCAGGAGAGGGGAGTCCTACTAGGACTCCAAGTCCTAGTAGGATTCAACCTGAGGAAGAGGGGGAAGAAGGAAGGGAGAGGGAGAAGGGAAGGAAAGGGGGGCGCCGCCCCCTTCCCCTAGTCCAATTCGGATCCAGGGGGGGCAGCCCCCTTGCGGCCCTTCTCTCTCCCCACTAAGGCCCATCATGGCCCATTAGTTCCCCCGGGGGGGTCCGATAACCCTCCGGGACTCTGATAATTATTCGGTACCTCTCGGAACTCATCCGGTGTCCGAATAACATCGTCCAATATATCAATCTTTATGTATCAGCCATTTCAAGACTCCTCGCCATGTCTGTGATCTTATCCGGGACTCCGAACAAACTTGGGTCATCAAATCATATAACTCATAATACAAATCATCATCAAACATTAAGAGTGCGGACCCTACGGGTTTGAGAACTATGTAGACATGACCAAGACACATCTACGGTCAATAATCAATAGAGGAACCTGGATACTCATATTGGCCCCTACATATTCTACGAAGATCTTATCGGCTAAACCGCATAACAACATACACCAACTCAACAAACACCATCGGAGACACCTATAGAGCATCTTTATAATCACCCAGTTATGCTGTGACATTTGATAGCACACAAGGTGTTACTCCGGTATTCGGGAGTTGCATAATCTCATAGTATGAGGAATATGTATAAGTCATGAAGAAAGCAATATCAATAAAACTAAACGATTATTATGCTAAGCTAACAGATGATCTTGTCCATCGCATCAATCTCTAATGATGTGATCCCGTTCATTAAATGACAACACACACTACTACAGGATGCTACTAACACGACACTATGATCAGTGACCCTTCGACGAAACTGTGTGTGATGCAATAATCGCAAACGGTGGTGTAAAAGAACAGTCAAAAAAGGTGCAAAACGTTTGCGATTGCGGAGCCATCAAACATGGTTTAGATTTTAGTTGCGTGTGTGATCCAGGGCATACGGTTCAGTCCAATGAACTACTTATGATGAGGTGGAACAAAAGAAACGGGCAGCCTAATGAAGGCGCGTGCGATATAGAGCATACGGTTCACTCGGATGAACTGTTTGTGATTAGGCAACACAAAAGAAACGGTCAGCCAGATCAAGGTGTGTGTGATTGAGGGCATACACTTCAGAAGGATTAACTATTTGCGATTAGGAAACAGAACAGAAACGGGTCAACTAGATCAAAGTGTCTGCGATTGATCGCATACACTTCACATGGATGAACTGTTTGCGATTAGCCACAACAAACTGAAACAGTTAGATAGATCAACGTGTGTGCGCTAGACAGGCACACACATTCTAATTAAAAGAAGCGTGCGCGATGGTAATAACGAGCGCGCACAGTTGTTGGAACAAGACGTGTGCTGACATTGCCTATTGCGGTGCACTCTATGGTGCAAACGCCACGTGCGCGACCGAGAAGGCTTTCGTGCCCACGTTATGCCTTCCAGAAATAGTGCCGCACTTATAACCGTCAGTAAATTTTGAGCATGCGCCCCGTCACATTCCAAATTGGAAACCTGTTCACACTGATCAAAACCTAAACGGTTTCCCACTTAGGAGTGTATTACTACGTGGTTATAAATACTACTACTCAAAGATGACTGCACATTCCTCCTCAACTCCTCATCCACAAAAAGTCAAAAACAAACAAGTCATTCATCATCGTTCCCTTGCGTCCGCCATGGCTAGCGTGAGTTCTGGGTCGAGAGATTGCCACCAGGGAGAGGCGAGCCTGGAAGCAGAAGCACGAGAGATGTCCCTACCGCACGGCCGTAGCAGCACAGAGGTGCCGCCGCGCCGCCGAAGCAGCACGGAGGTCCCGCCGCGCCGTCGATGCAGCAGACTTGGCTGGCCGCGCCGCGGAAGCAGAAGAGATGTCCCGCCGCGTCACAAATGCAGCAGAGATGTCCTCCCAGGCCGTGGCGGCCTGGGATAATGTCTCGCGGGCAGGCGAGGACTCTTACAGGCGCATGCGTGCTCTCATCCTTAGGCAGATGGATCAGATCTCTAGGTGGGCGAGGTTGTAGGATGACCTGAAAGCCTCGTTTGAACAGTCTACCAACGTCATCCGGCAACCAAATGAGAGCAACGCGAAGCTCTAGGCCGAGCACGACCTGCTGAGGGCGAAGATCGTCGGAAGTGCGGAGCAGCAGGAGCAGACCACTGCCTTGTTGAAGAGGACCGGTGTCATCGTCGAGAAACTTATGGACGAGAATGCCATGTTGCGCATCAAGCATAGAAGGATGGTGGAGGAATCCGTGGATGCTCTCAAGCAGCATCTTGAGGACAAGAAAGAGCTCGTCGCCGCTCGGAACGGAGACTAGTTCCCGCGACCTGCATCAACGCATCAAGAAAGTAGAGATCAGCGAGCCAGATCCTTGTCTTCCTTCTTCTTTTGCCCTTGTGTATTTCGGGCGTTGCCGCATGTGGCTTTTTAATTATGTTTCTAAATATGTAAGACAATTATTATCCACTGTCATCGTCCTTATATTCATCATGCTTGCTATAAGTCACAGTAGATGCTATATAGGTCTGTCGGATCTTACATCAAGATCCGTGCAAAACTTTCTTTTCAGATTTTCATTTTTCTCTCTTAAATCTCAGTCTAGTGAGACATATAGCCACGCCATAGAACAGGTGCTCGGGCGCCATTAATGGAGACGTTGGGAGGGAGGTGCACGACGGGTAGCGATCAAAGGGCTCTCCTCCCGATAAGCACGCGCAGGGGTCTGATCGCATGCCTCCCGTACTCAAATAGTTACCCCGTACGGCACCTCCTAGCCAATACAAAAGGGGACGCGTGGCCGCACGTAATTGGTAAGTAGAACGCCCATGGTTTCAATAATACTTGTGTTTCCGATTTGTAACGTAACAACACGTGTTCCAAAATGACTTTGTTCATTGTTAATGTGTCCACCTTCGCAAATCAAACAGAAAAATTACTACAGCATGTTGGTGCCATGTCATGACACCATGCCAAGTTTCATGATTTTCACGCGTGTTTTGGAATTACAGTAATTAAAAAATAAAGTTTCTCAATATTTCTGGCCGAGCCACGATGCCCAGATGTTTGAATTTCACTCGCATCTCTTGCATGGGACCTAGAAATTCACCCAAGGACACACATGTGATTTTTCAAACAACTTTGGTGCACTGGAGCCTATACTTGTAGTTCAAATTGAAATTATGCACATTAAATGCCCAGAAACTCAACTAATGTATAAAAAAGGCTAAACAAACCCGGAATAATTCCAAAATTTAGCACGGTACTTCTATTTGGTCTAACCTGCCTGTGTAAATAAATTAAGGCAGGAAAAGGCAGTGTACGTATGTCTTTTCGCACACAGAGGTGACACGTCCCCTCTTGGAACCACGAGCCTTCTTGAGGGAAGCTCCGGTTTGCAAGAAGCTTACACAAAAGATTGTCCCAATTCGGCCAAAAAAGTTACCGCAGCATGTTGGTGCCATGTCATGACACCATGCAAAGTTTCATGATTTTCAGGCGTGTTTTGGAATTTCAGGAATTAAAAAACCAAGTTTCTCAATCTTTCCGGCAGAGCCACGATGCCCAGATGTTTGAATTTCACTCCCGTCTCTTGCATGGGACCTGGTAATTCACCCAAGGACACACATGTGATTTTTCAAACAACTTTGGTGCACTGGAGCCAGTGCTAGTAGTTCAAATTTGAATTACGCACATTAAATGCGCAGAAACTCAATTAATGCAAAAGAAAGGCCAAACGAACCCGAAATAATTTCAAAATTTAGCACGGTACTTCTATTTGGTCTAATCTGCCTGTGTAAAAAAATTAAGGCGGGAGAAGGCAGTGTACATATGCCATTTCGCACACGGAGGTGACACATTCCCTCTCGGAACCACGAGCCTTCTTGAGGGAAGCTCCGGTTTGCAAGAAGCTTACACCAAAGCTTGTCCAAATTCGGCCAAAAAATTAGCGCAACATGTTGGTGCCATGTCATGACACCATGCCAAGTTTCATGATTTTCAGGCGTGTTTTGGAATTACAGAAAATAAAAAACCAAGTTTCTCAATCTTTCCGGCCGAGCCACGACTCCTAGATGTTTGAATTTCACTCCCACCTCTTGCATGGGATCTAGAAATTCACCCAAGGACACACATGTGATTTTTCAAACAACTTTGGTGCACTGGAGCTTGTGCTTGTAGTTCAAATTTGAATTATGCACATTAAATGCGCAGAAACTCAACTAATGTATAAAAAAGGCCAAACGAACCCGGAATAATTCCAGAATTTAGCACGATACTTCTATTTGGTCTAATATGCCTGTGTAAAAAAATTAAGGCGGGGTAAGGCAATTTACGTATGTTGTTTCGCACACGGAGGTGACACGTTCCCTCTCGGAACCACGAGCATTCTTGAGGGAAGCTCCGGTTTGCAAGAAGTTTACACCAAAGCTTGTCCCAATTCGGCCAAAAAAATTACCGCAACATGTTGGTGCCATGTCATGACACCATGCCAAGTTTCATGATTTTTAGGCATGTTTTGGATATACAGGAATTAAAAAACCAAGTTTCTCAATCTTTCCGGCCGAGCCACAACTCCCAGATGTTGGAATTTCACTCCCATCTCTTGCATGGGACCTAGAAATTCACCCAAGGACACACATGTGGTTTTTCAGACAACTTAGGTGCATTGGAGCCTGTGCTTGTAGTTCAAATTGGAATTATGTATGTTAAATGCCCAGAAACTCAATTAATGTATAAAAAAGGCCAAACGGACCCAAAACAATTCGAAAATTTAGCGCGATACTTCTATTTGGTCTAATCTGCCTGTGTAAAAAAATTAAGGCGGGAGAAGGCAGTGTACGTATGTCGTTACGCACACGGAGGTGACACGTTCCCTCTCGGAACCAAGAGCCTTCTTGAGGGAAGCTTCGATTTGCAAGAAGCTTACACGAAAGCTTGTCCCAATTCGGCCAAAAAAATTACCGCAGCATGTTGGTGCCATGTCATGACACCATGCCAAGTTTCATGATTTTCAGGCGTGTTTTGGAATTACAGGAATTAAAAAATCAAGTTTCTCAATCTTTCCGGCCGAGCCACGATGCCCAGATGTTTGAATTTCACTCCCATCTCTTGCATGGGACCTAGAAATTGACCCAAGGACACACATGTGATTTTTCAAACAACTTTGGTGCAGTGGAGCCTTTGCTTGTAGTTCAAATTTGAGTTATGCACATTAAATGCGCAGAAATTCAACTAATGCAAAAAAGGCCAAACGAACCCGGAATAATTTCAAAATTTAGCACGATACTTCTATTTGGTCTAATATGCTTATGTAAAACAATTAAGGCGGGAGAAGGCAGTATACGTATGCCATTTCGCACACGGAGGTGACACGTTCCCTCTCGGAACCACGAGCCTTCTTGAGGGAAGCTCCGGTTTGCAAGAAGCTTACACCAAAGCTTGTCCCAATTCAGCCAAAAAAATTAGCGCAACATGTTGGTGCCATGTCATGACACCATGCCAAGTTTCATGATTTTCAGGCGTGTTTTGGAATTACAGAAATTAAAAAAGCAAGTTTCTCAATCTTTTCGGCTGAGCCACGACGCCCAGATGTTTGAATTTCACTCCCACCTCTTGCATGGGACCTATAAATTCACCCAAGGACACACATGTGATTTTTCAAACAACTTTGGTGCATTGGAGCCTGTGCTTGTAGTTCAAATTTGAATTATGCACACTAAATGCGCAGAAACTCAATTAGTGCATAAAAAAGGCCAAACGAACACGGAATAATTCCAAAATTTAGCATGGTACTTCTATTTGGTCTAATCTGCCTGTGTAAAAAAATTAAGGCGGAAGAAGGCAGTGTACGTATGTCGTTTCACACACGGAGGTGACACGTTCCCTCTCGAAACCACGAGCATTCTTGAGGGAAGCTCCGGTTTGCAAGAATCTTACACCAAAGCTTGTCCCAATACGGCCCAAAAAATTACCGCAGCATGTTGGTGCCATGTCATGACACCATGCCAAGTTTCATAATTTTCAGGCGTGTTTAGGATTTACAGGAATTAAAAAACCAAATTTCTCAATCTTTCCGGCCGAGCCACGACGCCCAGATGTTTGAATTTCACTTCCATCTCTTGCATGGGACCTAGAAATTCACCCAAGGACACACATGTGATTTTTCAAACAACTTTGGTGCACTGGAGCCTGTGCTTGTAGTTCAAATTTGAATTATGTACATTAAATGCGAAGAAACTCAATTAATGCATAAAAAAGGCCAAACGAACCCGGAATAATTCCAAAATTTAGCACGGTACTTCTATTTGGTCTAATCAGTCTGTGTAAAAAATTAAGGCGGGAGAAGGCAGTGTACGTATGTCGTTTCGCACACGGAGGTGACACGTTCCCTCTCGGAACCAAGAGCCTTCTTGAGGGAAGCTCCGGTTTGCAAGAAGCTTACACCAAAGCTTGTCCCAATTCAGCCAAAAAAAATAGCGCAACATGTTGGTGCCATGTCATGACACCATGCCAAGTTTCATGATTTTCAGGCGTGTTTTGGAAATATAGAAATTAAAAAAGCAAGTTTCTCAATCTTTTCGGCCGAGCCACGACGCCCAGATGTTTGAATTTCACTCCCACCTCTTGCATGGGACCTATAAATTCACCCAAGGACACACATGTGATTTTTCAAACAACTTTGGTGCATTGGAGCCTGTGCTTGTAGTTCAAATTTGAATTATGCACACTAAATGCGCAGAAACTCAATTAATGCATAAAAAAGGCCAAACGAACACGGAATAATTCCAAAATTTAGCACGGTACTTCTATTTGGTCTAATCTGCCTGTGTAAAAAAATTAAGGCGGGAGAAGGCAGTGTACGTATGTCGTTTCACACACGGAGGTGACACGTTCCCTCTCGAAACCACGAGCATTCTTGAGGGAAGCTCCGGTTTGCAAGAATCTTACACCAAAGCTTGTCCCAATACGGCCCAAAAAATTACCGCAGCATGTTGGTGCCATGTCATGACACCATGCCAAGTTTCATAATTTTCAGGCGTGTTTTGGATTTACAGGAATTAAAAAACCAAGTTTCTCAATCTTTCCGGCCGAGCCACGACGCCCAGATGTTTGAATTTCACTTCCATCTCTTGCATGGGACCTAGAAATTCACCCAAGGACACACATGTGATTTTTCAAACAACTTTGGTACACTGGAGCCTGTGCTTGTAGTTCAAATTTGAATTATGCACATTAAATGCGCAGAAAATCAATTAATGCATAAAAAAGGCCAAACAAACCCGGAATAATTCCAAAATTTAGCACGGTACTTCTATTTGGTCTAATCAGCCTGTGTAAAAAATTAAGGCGGGAGAAGGCAGTGTACGTATGTCGTTTCGCACACGGAGCTGACACGTTCCCTCTCAGAACCACGAGCCTTCTTGAGGGAAGCTTCGGTTTGCAAGAAGCTTACACCAAAGCTTGTCCCAATTCGGCCAAAAAAAGATACTGCAGCATGTTGGTGCCATCTCATGACACCATGTCAAGTTTCATGATTTTCAGGCGTGTTTTGGATTTACATGAATTAAAAACCAGGTTTCTCAATCTTTCCAGCCGAGCACGACGCCTTGATGTTTGAATTTCACTCCCATCTCTTGCATGGGACTTAGAAGTTCACCCAAGGACACACATGTGATTTTTTGAAACAACTTTTGTGCATTGGAGCATGTGCTTGTAGTTCAAATTTGAATTATGCACATTAAATGCCCAAATACTCAATTAATGCATAAAAATACCAAACGAACCCAGAATAATTCAAAATTTAAACACGACACTCATTTACTAGTTGCATGTTCACTGTATGTAAATGTTCTAGCAATTCAAACACCATCCTTTCCCTCCGTAAAACCATTGTCTTTCAAAACATAATGAAAAAATCAAGTAGACCACAAACAGTTTACTAGAAAGAATCGTGTGGGATGCGATATAAAATTTCTTGGCGCATCGTCTTATCTGGCTTATGCAGGAAGCTTTGTCGTCTACAGTCCATCGCCCTCTCTTTTAACCACACTTGCACGCTAGTTTCTCGTGGCACCGAGCGATTTTTTTTGGCCACCGCAAAAACACCTATCTCCCCACGCCCTTCCTCCTACCAAATGGCACATTTCCAGTATTCCTCCTTGCTTTCCATGTTCAAACCTTCACTGTTGCTTATTGGCTGCTCAGCCTCCTCGCCAGCGACCCTTCTTCTTGTAGCGTCGCCTCCTCGCCGGCTACCCTTCTTCTTGTAGCGCCGCCTCCTCGCCGATGACCCATATTCTTGCAGCGCCACCACCTCGCCGGCGACCCTTCTTCTTGATGTGCGGCCTCCTCGTCGCCGACCCTTCTTCTTGCTGCGCGGCCTCGTCGATATGGTCAGGTAATCCACACCCCACCCACAGCATCCTCCTCCTTTCCCGTCCCACATGCCCCGACCGATGGAGCGACACCTTCCACCGAAATCACTGCCCCCCTCCTCCAATTAAGCGCCGCCCACAGCCATTTTACATGAAGTATAACATGGAGCTGAGTAGCATGCGGCCGCACGCACGAACGAGGTCGCTATGGCTGCCATGCGTGTCGACTGCCAGATCTTGGAGGAGCACCTCGTCTTCGAGGCCATCGTCGACACCGCCACGTGGTTCTACTTTAAAATACAGTTCGTGATGTTTTCTCGAGGCCACCGATAGTCCCTTCGAGTGATTTGTCCTCTGTAATGTTAATATGCAATCTGATATTCAGTTAACAATTTGGTCCTCCGAAATGTAATGTTCAGTTAACACTTTGGTCCAACAATTGCTACATTTCCTAGTACTGTTCTCAAGCATTCTTTGTTTTGTTAACTGTCTTATCTTCTGGTACATGTTTCTATTCTGCAATGTCGTGCTCAGTTAACTATTTTTGTTCATTTGGTCTGCTATCCATTTAACTGTTTGGTTCAGTTCTACAATTTGATTTTCATTTGCTGTGGGTACAATTTTGTATTGTTATGCATGTGACACCAATCGAATTTGGCTGTACTCAATACATATTCTACTGATAGTATGGCAACTCTCAGTTAACCTGTTCAAGATCTTCCTTATGTGTGTTGTAGGGAAACAATGGGAGACACTGCGGTTTACCATCGAGGTTTGTTCAAGCAGGGTCCTTTGGCTAATAGCACATTATTGTACAGTTGCAGGAATCATTCTAATATTTAGGTTTCTTACAATTTGGTCTTGCACATGTAGGTCTTGCTGTCAGAGAATTAGACCCACTGTTTGACCCATTTTGCATATGGGGAAATGAGATGTCCATGAATATCAGTCAAGTCAAGAAACTCAGAAAGATTGTTAGGATGAAGAAACTTGCGACGAATAACAGCAAGATCTTTGTTTGCACAACGAAGAAGACATCAGTCAACTATAGGATGGTACCAACTCTTTTACCTTGTTTTAACCCCTTGCGCCATTTCAAAATTTACAACAACGATTTATGCATAGCTTTGTTTTCAGTACTTTTCAAAGCAGTTCACCGATGATTACCTCTCAAATCACCTGCATGGTCAAGAGGCGATGAAGGTATTCATTCAACACCCATGGTACAATATTGAAGTGTCACAGCCCTAAAATTGCTTGTAGTTAGTTGCATCTATGAGACTCCATGCATCATGTTTAAATTCAACTTGAATTTGAAATCGAGGTGATCCAAACCCTAGCACCAATTAAATCAAACATGTTCAAGTAAAATCTTTTTCAATGAACTCAGAATGCCCTTTAAAATGTTCATCATTTCTGGATTAAGGTGGAAGCATCTACCAAAAATGGTTCACATTTTTTGAGGACATATTTGGGCTTTGAATTAATTCATTCTTTATTGGAATTGGAGAAAATATACTCTATAAATATATTTCTATTTCTCCAATAATTCTGGAATAATTCATTTAGTCCTACAAATTTATCAGAAGAGAATAAATTGATTTAGTATTTTTACTAAATCAGAAACAAATTACAGAAATAGAAAAGAAAACAAAGTAGAGAAAGAGAGCTCACCTGCCAGCCCAACCTACCTGGGCCAACTAACCTGGCGGCCTGGCACTGCGCGTCCCATCTGGCCCAAGTGCCAGTCATCCCTGACCTTGAGCCAGTCGGACGAGAGGCGCGTGCTCGCCGCATGCTGGCACACGCAGGGCCATGTCCTGCTTGCCGCCTTATCCCCGACGCGCCCAGATGGCGCCACACACCTCCCTGCCTCACTCTGTCACTCTCCCTCGCTCTCACCCCTTCCCTGGATCTCTCTCTCACGCACACCCGAACACACCGTCGCCACCGCTCGCTCTTGCTGCGTCCATCGCCACCCCCTCGCCTCTCCGACACGCCCCCGAGCTCCGCCGTGCCTCCCTCATCCTCTTCGTCGGCTCATGCGACCGGAAGAGCCTCGACGCGTCGTCCTCGACCTCATCTTCTTCCTCGGCCACAGGAGATCACCGCCGGGATTCTGACGCCCTCAAGCCTTCCTCGAGCCCACTGAACCTCTCTCCGTCCTCCCTGTGAGCTGCTGAGTCCTCCCCCTCTCTTTCCTCTGCTGTTCATACGTCCTAGCTAGCTCCACCACCGAGCCCGAGGGCTCATCACCGCCGTCCATGTCACCGCTGTGGCTACGGCTGCTGAAGCTCGCAGCCGAGCACACTACTGCGCTCAGTGCCTCTCCACGAGCCCGCAACACGCCTCAGCTCGCCTTCCAGTGCCCCCTAGTGGTCGCTCGCATCTCACCCGAGCTCCGGCCGCCGCTGAGGTCGACGCCGCGCTCGATTACGGCCACCCCAGCCGCTGACTCCGGTCCCGTCGGATGCGGAAGAGCGCCAGCTACGCGTGGAGCCTCTTTGCCGCCCGTTTAGTCGTTAGTGCAAGAAACCCGAAGATCTCTGCCGCGTCTTGGTCACCGCCGGCGTAGTTCCGGTGACGCTGACGTGTCGTCATTAGATTAGGTTAATCACATGGTTAGCAGACACCTATGCCGCTTACGAGCCGGTCTCACACAACTAATTAGACCCTGCTAACTTCTGTTTAAGTTTTATTTAATCACAAGGGCCCCACGGGTTAGCGTCGACCTCGCTGACGTGGCCCCTGACCGGCCCCACATGTCTGTGAGCCTAGCCGTCACTGTGAGACTGACTAGTGGGACCCACGGGGTCAGGTTTGACCAGGGCCGGCCCTGTTGACTAGGTGACATCAGCATGACCTAGAGCTGACGCAGTAAGCATTTTCTGGAATATTTCCAATTAAAAAATGATTTGGAAATTTCAGAAAATGTTGCAAACTTTGGAAAATCATAGAAATTCAACCGTAATTCCAAATGAAATAAGTTATATATGAAAAATGATCAGAAAAATATAAAGAATCTGTTTACATCATTTTAATGCATGTTTGAACGACTTATACCTGCTGATCAGGTCAAATCAATTAAATGACATTTGAATAATCACATATGGAGTTTGAATTTGAATCTTGTATTCAAACCAACTCCATTTAAATTGTTGTTAGCTGCATTAGCCAAATCACAGCATGTTGCCTTGTCATGATCGTGCATCATATTGTTGTATTGCATTGATTGTGTTCTCTCTTGTTTGCCGGTGTTCTCCCTGAGTAGACGTTGTTTCGGCGATGTGATCGATGACACCGATGAAGAGCTATACTATCTTCAGAAGTGCCAGGCAAGCAAAACCCCCTTGTTCATTCCGATACAATCCCACTCTCATGCTCCTGCTCTCTTTTACCGCATTAGGACAACAACGATTCAACTGTTACATGCTGCGGTAGTTGAACCCCTTTCCTTTGCATGACCTGTCATTGCCACAGTAACTAGATGAAACCCACAAGCATGAGTAGGAGTTGTTTGAGCCCTGATGTGCCTACTCACCCATGCTTGTTGTCATGCCTGCTACTGCTTAGAGTTGATTCAGGTCTGATTCATCGGGGATGAATTGGAATGTGGTGAACATGTCTTACTGTTGAGAGCTAAGTGTGTGAACACGATTTGGTAAAGGTAGCGGTGAGAGGCCATGTAGGAGTCCATGGTGGGTTGTCTCATTGAAACCATCCTCAGGAACTGAGTTCTGTGTTTGTGATCCATGAACGGCTACTACCACACATTGGGATCCTTAATTGACTCTCTCAACTTATTAATCGCCTTGATCTCTGTCCAGGAGTTGCAACTAGTTTCTGGTGTTTATAGGATATGTGTTGGAGGCCGTGTGTAGCGCTGACCCTAGGGGTAGGCTATGATGCGGTAGATACACTGTGGCACGGTGTACCGGGCGTCCGTTTGGTGTCTCGGGTACCCTGCACACATCGTTTGGGGCTGTGAGCGAAACCCCAGCCGGATCTCCTCGCGGATGGAACCCGAATAGGCGATAAACCTGGACTAGAGACTTGTGTGGTTAGTCAGGTCATGGCCGACTCCCTCGCCAGGCTTCCACTTGAAGGTCGCCGAGATACACGACGTGTACATGGTGGTACGTGGCGAGAGCGTGTGTGAAGAAGTACACCCCAGCAGGTTTATAAATGATCTATTTGAATAGCCGTCTCCGTGGTAAAGGACTTCTGGGTTGCCTGTACAGTTCATAGACAAGTGAAAGTTGATACTCTAAAATGCACAAGATAAGCGTGAGTGCTATGGATGGCGTTCTCGTAGGGAGACGGGAGCGGATCCATAGTGGTGTATTGAAATGGTGAATATGTGGACTCGTGTGCGCCACCTCAAAAGAGTTACTTGCAGTAGTAGTTCAGGTTAGCCACTGAGTCAAAGCTGGCTTGCTGCAGTTAACCCGCAGCATCCCTTTGTTGATAATGATGCATATGTAGTTAGTTCTGATGTAAGTCTTGCCGGGTACATTTGTACTCACGTTTGCTTAATTTATGTTTTGCAGAGAGACTTCAGTCTTGCTAGTAGTTCCATGTGGACTTCGACGTTTAGCTTGATACCTCAGCTACGATCTTGTGCCCTCGGTAGGATCTGGTAGATAGTCAGGCTTCTCAGCCTTTTTATTTTTAGATGTCTATACTCAGACATGTTAATCTTCCGCATGTGCTTTGACTTGTATGCTCTGAATGTTGGGTCATGAGACCCATGTTTGTAATATCTCGCTCCTCGGAGCCTATTGAATAAATACTTGAGTTGTAGAGTCATGTTGTGATGCCATGTTGTATTTGCACATATCGAGCATATTGTGTGTATGATTGAAATGCTTGGTATGTGTGGGATCCAACAACCTAGTTGTCTATCTTTGGTAGCCTCTCTTATGGGGAAATCTAGTCTAGTGCTTCCACTGAGCCATGGTAGTCTGCTACAACCCGGTTTACCAGAGTCTTGCTAGCCTAGTTGCTACTGCTCCGAAACACTTAGACTGGCCGACATGTGATCCACTTCTTTCCTGTGTCTGTCCCTTCGGGGAAATGTCACGCGATGACCTCCAGAGTCCTGCTAGCCTGCTACAGCCCGGGTTCCCGGAGTCCTGTTAGCCCAGTTGCTACAGCCCGGATTCACACGCTGATGACTGACACGTTCGATGTTGGTTCATGTATGCCTGTCCCCGTAGGTTAGTGCCACTTTGGGCTCACGACTAGTCATGTCGGCCCAGGTTCTCTGTCATATGGATGCTAGCGACACTATCATATATGTGAGCCAAAAGGCGCAAACAGTCCCGAGCCAGGTAAGGTGGCACCCGTGGGAATACCGTGCGCGAGGCCGCAAAGTGATATGATGTGTTACATGCTAGATCGGTGTGACTTAGGATCGGGGTCCTGACAGCTTTGGTATCAGAGCCTGACTGCCTGTAGGATTACCAAGCCAAACTGGTCGAAGTTGAGTCTAGAAATGATTTAGTTATATGTAGGGGAATTAATTGTGGGATGGAACGTAAGGCTCCTTTTACTCCTTATACCTCATGTCCTCTGATCCGAGTCATCTTATCTTTCCTACGGGATTAAGGAACTAGGCTTTCTCTTCTTTCCATCAGGGTCACGTGTTACTAATCAGTAGACTTATAAGATTGTTGGATTTAAGCCTCAGTTCAGTTCCTACTACTTCTATATGTTCATAGCTGGCCTCAGAACCTTGATATTGTGATGTTCAGTGGTTATGCCACCATTTTTCAGGATGTCTCAAATCTTTTTGAGCATTTACAGCCGTTATGCTGTCCGAGTCATCCTAGGTTTCTAAATAGTCTGATGCATTTGTAAATCCCTCCTTACCGTTCCGAAGTTTCTTTGTGCCAGATCAACCACACTAACTAGTCTATTGATGTACTCCATTGCCCTGACATATATGTTGGAGCTAGTATTATGACCCTAGGCATCCTAGAGAACCACCCAGAAATCTAGCAATGCTTTGTATTCCCAGTGTGATGATTTTGGTCATCATTCTCGAAAGCATCCTGTGATGCCACTTACTTGAACCCGAGATTCACTCAACTTACTTCATGTAGATAGTTTTTGCTAGTTCCTTTATGATATTAGTAACCTTGAGATAGTCCTCGAGGTCCGTGGTATTTCCTTCTTCCAAATACCATGAACTGCTTATGGCAGAAGTTCTTTGAACCAAAAGATCACAACAAGAGTGCTCTCGATGAGTTCCACATTCTATATTGTGACTCTGCCAGTCCTACCTCTCTGCATGGGTTATCCGGAAGAAACCTGTTGAACTTGGTTCGACATACTAATCTATGCATCCACAACTCAGAAAGTTCTATGTTCCTTGAGTTGACCCTCCTCAGCTATATTCCGACCCTAGTCTATCAATTGATAGTCAGGAATAGTTGTGCATTCTTGTTCATCGATGCCTATTATTCTTTATGGTCCGTCGGTCCATTCTATTCCAGAATGACTAGGAGAAACAAACTCCAGTACCTTATCCATTTCTAGGATTGGGTCAAAGTAGTTGTATTCCGCAGCAAATGCCAAACCAGCTTTTGTTCTGTTCTACCTGGGAGTATTACCCTATTTTATATCAAGAATATCATGGAAATTGCACACCATCCTATGAACTCTTGATACAGTGATACTTCTTGCCATCATTATTCATTTCTCGGTCCCCGTGTTATTGTAACCGGAACACCGACAAGTGAATCGTGATGCGTGAAATCTATACTCCTAGGAACTCCGTTGCTTGGTAGTTAAATGGACAATAACCTCATTCTTAGCGTGTTGATTTTTGAATCATCACCTTAAGGTTGATCGTGCTACCTAGCCTTATTTCCAGTGCACTTTTTGATCAATGAGTTAGGATAGTGCCAATCCTTGCTTATTTGATCATATCTTCTTGCCTGAGAAGCAAGATTGTTCTCGAGCTTAGTGACATATCGGTGGTTCGTGATTTTCTGAAGATCTTCTCGGAAGTATTACCTGGTTGTCACCTGACCGCTATGTTGAGTTCGTGATCAAGTTGGTTTTATTATAAATCACCCCTTCTCCAAGATCTGTGTTGGATATCCCTGAGCTAGTTGGTTGAGCTAAACAACAACTTGGAGAGTTGGAAGGTAAAAGCTTTGCTTAACTTAGTTCATCTCTAATTGATATCTTCTCTCTGTGTGTGTGTTGAAGAAAGATCACTACAAAAAATACACTTCCGTGATGATATGTGTTTGTCACAATAGGTCGCGTTTTTTGTCATGCATGTACATCCATGACAAATTTATGACAGAATCAAGATAGTCATACCTGTGCTGTCGTAGACGTGTTCCATGACATTACCAAAATTATCATCATGGAAGTGTCCACTTCCATGATGATAAATCGCGCGTCACAGAAGTGCTTTCGTCAAGGGTGACCAACACGTGGCATCCACCATAACGGAACGCCGTTAAGCTACCGGGTCGGGTTTTGGATCCGATAACCCGTTAACAGCCCCGACCAATGGGGATTTTCCATGTGTAAAATCATCATTGGCTGGAGGAGACACGTGTCAGGTCCGCGTTGGCACAGATGTCACTCATCCAATGGGCGAGACGTGCCTAATATGTTGACACGTGGACTGGCCCATCAAGTTTAAATGGGACGGCCCAACTGAAGGCCCACAAGGATTTGCGGACCATAATGGGTCGGCCCAGCTAAAGGCCCACGAGATTTTGCAGACCATAATGGGCCGGCCCAACTAAAGGCCCCCAAGATTTTGCGGGCCATAATGGGCCGGCCTAGGTAAAGGCCCACAAGATTTTTGTGTGCCATAATGGGCCGGCCTAGGTAAAGGCCCACAAGATTCTTGCAGGTCATAATGGGCCGGCCCAGCTAAAGGCCCACGAGATTTCGCCGACATTAATGGGCCGGCCCAGCTGTAGGCCCACAAGATTTTGAGGACCCTAGTAGGCCGGCCCATTAACTGGCTGCCATCTTTTGGGCCAAATGCCGGCCCATATTTGATCCGGTCCATTAATGGCCTGCCACGCTCTGGGCCTAATAGTGGCCCATATGAGATCCGGCCCGTTAAAAGCCTACCACGTTTTGGGCCAAATTACGGCCCAGATCAGGTCCGTCCCTTTAAGAGGCTTTGGGCTCAATTATGAACCATATCAGATTCGGCCCATCAACTGGACACTATGCTTTTGGGCCCACTTGCTAAAGGCCCACTTAGTAATTCGGCCTGATATTAGTTTTGGCCTGTTAAGGGACCGTTTAACATTCCGACCCTATATTAATTTCGGCCTGTTAAAAGCCCATCATATAGTTGGGCCTAACTACGGCCCTGTTTCCATCCGGCCTGCTCGCAGCCGATATCTGATTGGGCCAAACAAGGACCGAGACAATTTTGGCCTGTTAAAAGCCCATGATTTGACTCACACAATCATGGGCTGGGGTTCATTTCGGGCTACTACGTAACTAGTAGGAATTAAGAACAAACCTACTCTATACAATAAATAAATTACGACATAGTAACTAAGAATAAACCTACACTATACAATAAAGGATTTAAGGTATATTACATCCACTGGGCATCGAAGTTCGCCACCAGTTATCATAAAGTGCAACAAAGAAGCAGATTACAAAAACTGGACACCATTGCAGCGTAACAAAATAATACTGAATCGAGACCACTTCCAAGACAGTTCAAGAAAGGTTAGCCTTGCGGGGGAACTGCTGCGCAAGCTACTGAGCAAGGCTGTGAGACCGTCTTAGCATGTCGGTCATAGCTTCCAGGTGTAGCTGTTTAGCGATGAGGTTCTCATTAGTGTTCTCCACAATCTTTCTTAGAGATAGGACTTCAAGTCGAAGTTGAGTTGTAGAATGTAGAACTTGGGACTGAAGAAGTCGAACTGATTCAGACAACGAATTCTGTGAGCTTGTCTGACTGTTAGTCTCAAGTAACTTGAACACTGCATCAAGACAAGACTTTGGGGTTGTCTCGCTATCTTTAAGATGTTTTGCCTTCTTTGCTACAATATATGTTGGGTTTGTCTCACAACCTTCAGCAGAGTTGTGCATGCCATTAGGCATATCACCCTGAAACAAAGCAGAGAGATGACAGGTTTTGCACGTGTATAAACAAAGATGATAATTGTTCTGTCAATTCTATCCAATTTCAAATTAGAAAATAAAGAGTATGTTCAAAATATCAATAGCATAATTTGGCATTGTTCATAATGCAGGGAAATCATCACACTACTGGATTACCATGTCAACATAACAAGCATAGATGAAGGGCAAAGGAAATCATTGTATCTATTTTGGATAATGTGCATGGCATGTTGTTCATATCATCAGCCACATCAGTAATATAAAATAGGAGATGACAAGGTGCAAACGTGGGCTGCATCACCACACACTGGATTATAGATCCACAAAAACAAGCATACATATAGGGAGTATTAAGTAATGTGCATGGTATGAATAAGGAATTTGGTTTTACAAGTAAAACTTAGAACTTACGGTTCTTACGAACATGCATTTTGGTAGAAACAGCAAACTAAACAGCAGTAAACGATAGGGAGTATGAGCAAATTAAACAGCAGTTGAGGATAAAGGCTTTAGAAGGACTGACTTACATTAACAGTTAACACTGGCTTTATAATGCCCTTCTCCATGTCAAGGGAAGGATAACTCAAGAATTTCAGCACAAAATCTTCTTCATAAGCATTGCCTGTACTCTACATTTTGTAGAGAGTAATTATAGATATGATAATACTAGAAGGGATAGAGGATAATGAAGATAAGATGCATATTAATGCTACATAATCAACTACCAATCCCTGGAAGTACAAGCGTTACAGGACAAAATGTACTGACAAGAGCAATGGGCTACACTTCTGCACTGGCATTGTCTGTGTATTCTACTTGTTGGTAAGATTAAATATAGATCTGATCTTTTTTAGTAAATGGTGGGCGAGGGAGATAAGATGCAGAATGCTACAAAATGAACCAATCCCTCTTCCCATAATACAAGAGTGTTTTGAACACTGGTGTACTGTACAAAACGTTCTTATATTATGGGACGGAGGGAGTAGCTGTTAATGTAAGTACAGTGATAGACCACGTCCAGTCCTTACAAGAGGACTGCAGAGCTAAACCTCTTCAAAAGCATTGGGTTGATTCTAAATTTATGTAAGAGTCCATAGGGATCTTATAATGTCCACAAAATGGATGATTACGAGGCTAACATGTGCAGTGATGCTACATAATCAAACAGCTATGAAAGTAAGTATGGTCATACAGGGCAAGAGGTACTCACAAGAGAAATGCAGTGTGCAGTATAGTTGCGAGATTCTGTGGTCCCTTGAGAACGAATGTTCTTCTGCTAACAGTTTTCGTACAAGTGAGACATTAAGACAAATGCAAAAATGTAGTTCAAATTGTGATGTGATATCATAGACAGTACCTTACGCTGCAGCCGAGACCAATGTGTAACAAGATTATTCCAGTCACCGTCGAATAAATGTAGCACCAGAGACTTTACAGAAATTTCGTTCAGAGGCTTTCCATCGAAGTGCGCTTGCCTCAAGTAGGAACGATACTTCATCAACGAGTGCTTGAAAAGCGCAACCAACCCTTGCTCGTCATCACGATCCAGTTTGCTCCTCGCCTATTTAAAATAATGAAATCTTGTGTCTTCTGTCAGCAGAAACATATGCAGTAATGACCATGAATAACATTAGTACATTACTTACGCGTAAGTTGCGAAGGAAGACTGGAAATTGTTCTGTGTCTGCGGTATAATCTTTCCATGAAGGAAAGATGCGCACAAAGTTCCTGACAACAACATATGCTTCGTCTTCTAAACTGGGAAGAAATGGAATAGGGGTCCTATTTGCTGCAATTGGGGCTCTCTTTGGTTCGAAAAGGGATTTGGCAACTGGATTTGGTGTACTCTTTGCAGGAATGGGGGTTTTGCGTCGTACAGCTGGTGCTATGTGAACTGGCATAATCATACTGTTTGCTGCAGTTGGGGTCTGCTGAGTTGGGGCATCAGAAATGACTAGTGTAGTAGGGCTAGAGTCTGCTAGAGTTGGGGTATTTTGTGGGTTAGGTGATATTGCAACTACACCTAATGGGCTACTTGATTTATCAGGTGCCACTACCTTTTCCAAATACTTTGCTTATGCTCCTCCACGATCAGCAATCGCCCTCTTCCTTTTGAACTTCTGATACACAAGAACAACATTTGAATGGATAAATATGGTATGATGACAGATGGAATATGTACTGAAAATGGATAGGCAAGGCGTATTCACATACATGATGTGTAAACTAAGCTAATGGCAGTTCAACAAAGTAGAAGCAATGCAAAGCATCAGTTGCAAGATATGTGCGAGCAATGTAACCTTGGAAAGTTAGAGCAAGTACCTTGATGGGTGAATAAGATAGGGCATCTTCCTCTGACTCCTCCACTAGGGAGCTACATTGACTTAGGTCTCCCTCTAGCTCAGAATCACTGTTAGGATCATATTCTGAGCATGAATCTATAGGTGGAGAGCATTTGCATTGCATTGCATCCAGACTTGATTTCAGTCCCTTAATGCCAAGTTTGACAGCCATGGCATTGTTCTGCTTTATTCTTTTCATGCGCGCAAGCTCATAATCATTATGATGCTGTTCAGAATCTGAGATTCGTGAAATCATAGAAAGTAGTCAGATTATCTATGGAATGCATTGCGGATTCAACTTGGAGAGTGTCTCCCTATAAACCCCTGCATATGCAAAGTTCACCTCCCCAACCGTGTTGACCAGACCACACACAGAGATACACACCCGAGCGGCAAACATGCATTTTCGAAACTAATTTAGGAACATTTAGCTGACCAATTAAACAACTCTATTTTAATAATATCAGATTCGTATTTGAACAACTAAGCTTGTTTAGCTTGATGGGTGGAGCAGTGTTATTATGACACGAAGCACGTATTCTGATCGTATAGTGATCATAAAAGGGGAAATTATAAGCATATTTTTTTAGCAAAAGAGGGTTTCCCCTCCGATTTCTATTAAAGAAACCACCACGGAACCAACATGATCATTTAACCCCTAAGCATGATCAATTAAACCATATTATGGCTGTCCCATGGCAGATTTGAAGCTGCAAACTTGAGAAATGATATTTAGCATCCATTGTTTGCTTCGAACTAAGAACTAAATTCTAAGAGCTGAAAAGAAAGTAGAGTAACCAAGTTAAGATCTATTTTCTGGTTGAGATCAAAAAGTTGAGGAGATATGTAGGCATCGGGGGTGCGATGGCTGTCGGTGGCGTTGAAGCAGATCTGCGACGGTAGATGGGTGCATGGGGGGATAAGTCCCGTTGCGGTGGAAGAGAAGATCGTGTGAGCGGCCCCGACAAAGAGGACGACGATGCCGATGAAGCGAGAGGACGCGATGCGAGGCTATGGTCCGTCGCCGTGGATGAGAAACGTCCATCTCTAGCAGTGGACGACGCGGTCTTGGTAGGCGCTCTGACATGGTGGAGGACAGTTGCGCTGGATGTGGTGGAGGACGGCGACAATGGATGGGGAGGCGGATGGAGGCTGGTGTGGGAATGGGGTGTTCTAGCGCGGATGGTGTATGAATGGGAAAATGGAGGGAGAGGTACGGGGAACCATGTTTTTGGGACGCGCCTGTCTGAAATATGGGAAAGTTACGAACTTATCCCCCGTTTCAAATTTGGACGTCTCGTCGGCTGGGGATAGGACGGTAATCTCACATCTCCCAAATATTTGCCGCTAACTATTTCGAGCAAGGAGAGGGTGTTTTGCCGCCCACGGTTGGCGCCCACGGTGTATGAACGGGGCTGACAGGTAGGGCGGTTGTGTCACGTCTGATAGAAGTTACACATCTGCCCCTATTTAAAATATTAGCCTACATCTATTTCAGACGAGGAGAGTTTGTTTTGCCGCCCACCGTGTATGAATGGGGAATGGAGGGAGAAACAAAGGTCTTTCGGACGAGCTTGAATCAAATGAGTTTTGCCGCCCATGTTTGACGCCCACCGTGTCAGAATGGGCTCAGAGGCGGTCGTGTCACGTCTAATTGAAGTTACTAACCTACCCCTATTTAGAGCAGTGGAAATCGGGCCGATGGATTGTCCGTGTAATGGGTAGATAGTAATTTCCATCTCCCAAACACTTGGCTTCGGGCAGCCGATGTGGGAGTGGACATTTTGCTGTTTCTTTCGAATTTTGGGACAATAAGCATCCACGTTTACCCTGACTACTAAATTCAAATCCATTTTGTATTCCTATATGAATCTTTATAAATCATTCTATGTGTTTTTATATATCTTCAAAAGGACGACAAAGATGTATTCCACTGTCATATATGAATATGGTTTACAAATGCCGATACTCAAATTCAGAAACTAGAATCCAGTTTAAGGTGAATTCGAATATTTGGAACACTTCATGTCCAACTCAAATGTCACACATAGCATAATGTGTACTCCCATTTAGATATGTACACAAGCGATGTATCAAGATTCAAATACCGAGTCAATCAACCAAGAATGTATGAAACTAACGGACATATAAACACTTATAGAGTATATGATCAATAATATCAACTAACATACGTAAGCCAGGCCGCTGTACTTTTTTTGGCTACAACAACATCCTTTTTTTAGCCAGCATCTTGACCCTTTCCGATGCGTGCCACTTATGGTCCATCTATACTACTATTGGTGAATGCACATTCAGCCTGATTGGCATATTTGTAGGTCTGGCGCAACAATCCAAATGAAATGTCTCCGAGTCTTATCAATTAATACATACTTGTGCTCAAATAAAATTAAAAACCAGAAAACAAAAAACAATTATTACATGATCTCTAAAACAAATGGTTTGATTGATTACATGAATAGACAACACAAAGGTTATTCAACTATGGAAAGAACATTTCACCTATGATTTACCAAGTAGGAATTTAATTTCCTTTTTTCCTTCAGGACCTTAACAATCTGGTCAGTCTTAGCTTGCTTCGTTTTGAAATCCACCAAATATTTAATGGTTGTCTTGAGTACTGCTTGTGATTGTGTTGTTTGCTTCCTCAACATGTCAACTTCATCTCTAAGTGCAGAAGCAGAATCTCTTTCTACCACTAGTTAGCCTCTAGAGCATCAGCAGTTGGCAATTCATAATGCACGATTGGGCCGGTGCCACTGCTGTGGGATGATGCAACGTCCATGGGGACCTTGCTCTTTGATCTTGGGATAACCTGTTTTTCCATTAAAGTTCCGATCGGATTCAGAAAAGTTGAAGTTAGCAAAACATCTCAACTGGGAGTTATAACAGCAAACCAGTTAAACAAACAAGGAATTAAAGAGTTTCAACTGGATGCTGAAAAGTAGTTATTAACATCATTGTAACCCGCTGTTGCAGTAGTAAAGCAGTTAAACAAACAAGTTGATTTTTAAGTTAAGGCAAACAGGTAATTTCTTAACAGTAAGTATCAAAAACATAGATAGGCGCAGTCTACAATATGATTAACAGGCTGTGCCATTATGTAATCAGTCGCAAACTAAATTAAGCCAAGCAACATAATTGAACAATTTTGCAATAAGTGGCTAACTAAAATTCCGAGAAGCAGGTAACTGAACTTACGCTAGTTCTTTGTACAGGCACACTGCAACTTCTTTTTCGTTTACAAGGTTGTACGAAGGAGTCCATGGCATCAATTTCTTGGATACGCAATCCCAATACTTCTTTCTTCCCACAGTGCATGGGTAAGTCGAATGGTTAATCTGGTAAGATGGTGCGTCCTTGATATGTTATATGAGGATGTGTAGTCAGACTAGTTGTAGCCAAACACATCACACTGGCTTTTATTGTATATTTCATGCGATTACTTTTGGCATATCGAGATCTAAGCAATCTACAATAGGATGAAAAGACTGGCATCCTTCACATTATTGGCGAACTCAGTTCATAGAAACAAGCAATTCAACCATTCTGTGGGTAAATCAAAAGCGCCGCTGGATTATTTTCACTATCCAATCATACACGCAAAAAGGGGCGACGCCACCATAGGGGCTGGTATGGGCGGCCGCCTCAGGTGGCTGGAAAGTGTGCACCTAGTTTGAGTCATCCAGGTTGGCCCACGCTAGTTTTGTCCATCCCAACGCACGAGCAGGCAATGTAAAAAATGAAGAAAAATGTTTCAATTTGGATGGGCCAATAACATAAGTGCAAGGCAGGCCCTATAGCAGGCTCGCGGCCCAAACGAGCGCCTCCCATATCGATCGACAGCAGGAAAAATCCCAATTCATTCTTTCCAGCCTCTAGTCTGGTTCGCTCCTAACCTAGCCGCCGCTGGACAGACTGACACAGCACTTCCTCGCGCCCTCGTTGGAGGGCGGTCGCCGGGCTTCAAGCGAACGGAAGGACAAGAAGATGAAGATCCAACCCTGGGTGTAGCCTGCATGGGAGGCAGCGGCGACAACACGGGCATGGCATCGAGCTTGCGCAAACGGACAGTCGTAGCTTGCAAGAGTAGCATGCGCAACGAGCAGGTACATCACATCCCTGATTATATCTAATTTAACTCTTCAATTTCTGGCCAATAGTTAAACCTGTCGGTGTTGTAAAACTACTTGTATGTAGGGTATCTATGAGAAAATGAAACCAATTTCTACTTATTTTATAACTCCCCCAATCAATACTGAACTGACTGAACCTGATGTATCTAATCAAGTTTCCGGTGCAAACATACAAGCTCATGTTGTTATTGAGCCTCAAGTGTCTAATGAACAGACTGCTAATGAAGGATTTGATGCAAACATTTTACATGCTCCTGGTGATGAACATATAGTGTCTAATGAGGGATCTAATGCAAGCATTTTGCAAGCTCATTGAAGGATTTAATGTCTAATGATGATCTACTATGTTGAGAGAGACAGAGATTTGCAGGCATTGATGACAAGCAAATTATAGTGCATTTTCATAGCTTGAGGAAACGTCGAGGCCATCTACCAGAAAGTCCCGGTATCATGACAACATAGCATAAATACTTTTCTAATCTGTTGTTTGAAACTATTGGCATACTTGTGCAGGATAGATATATTGATATGCAGTTTGCGCACTGGTTATACGTGAAATTACACTTCGATATTTTCAGCCAGAGGACAAATAATTCAAGCAGGTACAGACCAGGTTTGTAGTCCTTGTACACCATGTTGCATTTTGTGTTTTTTGGTGCTTGCATCATTTAGTGTTCATAATCGGAACTACTTTGGATCATTAGCTGGTTTTCAAAGTGCATGTAGCTTCACATTTCTCAAGTTATGTTGATTTCCGGAGTGCAAGTGCCTTCGTATTTTTTAAGTTAAATGTTCACCCCTGGTAACTTGAATTCGTGGATCAGCCACTTCACACAAATCATACACGAATGCCAGTACGAATTAAATGAAATGCAGGGACTTATGCTAGCTCGTTGTACAGGCTCACTACAGCTCTGCTTGCGCTTGGGATGTTCCATGTACAAGTCCATGTTACCACTTGCTTGGATGTGCAGGCCTTGTGCTCCTTGCATCCCCCTCTGCATTTTTGACACGGCGAATGGTTGATCAAATAAGAGGAATCGACCTTGATGTTGTACCGGAGGACAGGTACTTACAAGCTTATACGGGTGTGCAGGATGTGTACCAGATCCCATAGCGCCGTCATGCTTCGCTAAAATATGGATTTGCTTGTTTCAGATGATATCTCCAGAAGAAATAAGAGTTAAAGTCAGAGTTGCATAGGCGTGTAAGCTAAGAGAGCAGTGCACAAGGGAGTGATGTGTGGATACCTAGTTCGGGCCGTCGTTTGGGCATGCTCGCCTAGCTAGAGTGCGGGTCACTGAAGAGCCGTTGAGGGTGATGCGCTGGCGTTGGCTGCCCGCGCACAGGTGTAGATCTTGAGTGGCAGCGGAGCGCTACGATGCGGTGGACGAGACCGTTGGTGAAGCCCCAACGGCCTCGGGGGGCGGAGGTGCGACGATGTGCTCGGTGAAGTAGCCCCGGTGAGCTGGGAGACGGTGTCGGTGAAGCGCACCTAATGCGGTGGAACTCGGTGTCTGTGAGGCACGTCGGTTGCGGCGGCAGACGTTGTCGATGGACCACTCAGTGCGGTGGACGAGGGCGTAGATGAGGTAGCTCCGGTGCGGTGGTGAAGCGCGACCGTCGTCTTCTTCGTCGTCGTCCGGCACAGAGGTGGGCAACAGTGGGGAAAGAGACGAGACGAGGGGCGATTCGAGGGTTGGCAGCGAATTAGGGATTTGAGCAATCTGGGCGCGGAAGGGGACGGTGGAGAAGAGAGATTTTGCAGGGCTAGAATTGGGGCCGCCAGATATTTCAATCCGAAACGTGGAAGCGCGAAATTATATTGTCGTCGTCCTTTTTGGGGGGGGAGGGGGTGGGTGGCTGGGTGCTAGGCATCCGTCCGACACACGCGACCACCCCGACAAGACTATGCTTCGGTGCCTTAAGGCACCTGCCTTTGTGTCCATGACATATGGGCCCAACAGGTGGCTGGCCCATATGTCAGTGACCCAAAGGCAGTTGCCTTTAAGGCACCAAAGCAACGTTCACCCCGACACGACCCTGGTTTGCCTGGTGCACCTACATTTGAGAATGCAAACGAATCTTCTTTCATTTGCAAACGAATCTGTATGTATTACCATGCCCGTGTTTTCCTTGCAATAATTAGTCATTGAAACGAGATACTCCATCCGTTCACTTTTGTAAGTCGTTTCAGACAACTTAAAATGAACTGTTTTGCACATTGTCTAAAATGTCTTCAAGGTCTTATAAAAGTAAACAGAGGGAGTACTATTAATTAATGAGGAGTTACTTGAAAAAATTTGAAACGGTACCCACGCTAACGTGGATTAGCCTGTGTGTCACATAATTAGTTATTTGAATTAGAGTGTGTGTCACGTAGTTAGTTATTTGAATTAGAGTGTGTGTCACGTAGCGATCTCCAATTCTAACATGGATTTCGCATTTCACTGTATCCACGCTACTTTTTTAATACAAATTCATATGTATATGATGAACACCATGGTAGTGAGAAACTTTTGGATGGATTCAAACATATGACCTACAAAATAGCACAACAAACTGAGTCAATGTCAACTTTTCAAAACTTAGTATGGCACGAATTCGAAATAATTACCTATATGCCTGGTCCTCGGTTCAAATCTTACAATGTACACCGAATTGAAAAATCAATATTAAGTCTCATACTATGTACATTCAAATGTTGTTCTTAGCCCCCCCTCCCCCGCACAAACGGTACATACTTCCTGTATCGGTCAATCTTCCTCTCCTAACCACCTTAGGAAGCTATCGGTTTCCAACACACGTTCATTCTTCCTCTCCATGTTTCGATCTCTAAGTCTCTCAACTACACAACCCCTTTTTCCACTCTATTACCAAATGTATTTACCTCACACACCCGCCATTGCACCCCCTGCCGAGCTCTCTCTCTCTCCCCCCCCTCTCCCTCTCACCCTCTCGCGCTAAATACATGCATTGCCTATCTAGCCCCCCAACCTCTCGTGCATGCGCACGCACGCACGTTGTATATCTAGGTCACTCCCTCGAGACTGTCTCGCTCTTTTTTCCGCACGGCGGGCCACACTCGCTCAATCTTGCTCTCTTTATCTGAGTCTCGTTTAACCTCGTTTTCTTTCACACACAAATGATATATCTCCCTGTTCGGGCCTCGATCGACACACTCTATACTCTCTCACGTAGATTGTCTATCTAGGTCAGTCCATCAAAGCCGCCACCACTCTTTCGACCTCATGGTGGGCCACGCTCACTCAATCTCTCTCTCTCTCTCTCTCTCCGCATGTCTCTATTGACCTCGCTCTTTCTCGGACAAAAACGATATATCACCATGTTTGAGCCCAATTCGACCTATTCACATTGTATACTATCTCACGCACATCGTTTATCTAGGTCACTCTCTCCAACCCGTCTCACTCTTTCGATCGCACGACGACCCTATGTGATCGGTTGACCTTGCTTCCTCCCACGCACAAAATATATCTACAAGTCTGTGACTGGATCATCTCTCAAGCTCTATCTTACAACCCTCACCCTTGCCAAAAAGCTCAATCGGACAATATCTCTCCAGAGCATATATATTTGTTCAATGAATGTCGGACCACACTCACTTTGTCTCTCTATCTATATGTCTCTTGATTGACCTCACTTTCTCACACTGTATCTTCCACGCGTTGAAGCTACTACCTCTCCATCCCTCGCAAAGCCGGAGCTATTTACATTGCGAGGGGCACTCCAACCTTGGATTAATTTGTGTAGGCATTTATTCCGGTCGGTTTAGATTATATTTTCGTAGGATTCGGCCCACAACTACTCCAAACACCGTTGCAACCCACGCAACTGCCCTAGTTGATTTCCCTCTGGCTCGGTCATCGCTCTCTCGCATGTCCTTTCTCGCCGTCAACGTCGCACCATGGTATTATTGAAAAAACTAGGTTGTTCTCTTTAATTATTATAAATAAGCTACAAAACTACACACCGATAGTCCACTTGGAATGGAACGAATTTCGACCCACAAATTAAAGTGGTACAAACTACATACCGAGAGGCCACATGTCATGAAACAAATTTGGACCCATATACAAATTAAAAAATAAAGGACGAGGATCGAACACGCGACCGGTCCTTCAAGCTGCACGTCAAGAGTAGGCAACATACGTAGAATAGCAATGTTTGTTGTACCCCCTTTGTTCACATAATGTTTTTATATTACCACAGCCTAATTAATGGATAACATGTAATATTATTTTTAGTACTATTCGCCTTCACTTACTGGTGGGTTCCATGTGTGCTCTCTCTCTCCTCCCCTTCTGCGTTTAGACGCACGGGCAAACAGGAAGAACTCGCGGGCAATGTTGACGTTGACCATATCTGGACGCGTTCACAAGTCACGGCACCAGTTTCATGTACTAGCAGCACTAGTCAGTGTGTACGTGCAATGCACGTTAATTTGGAAGTATATTAAGTGCATGCGGATATTAACTACTAGGATATTATTTGCTTGTTGTCATGTGATTAGCACTATTTTTGGCATGATATTAACTGCACGTTAAACGTGTTGAGCGCTCGACATTAAAGCAGTCTAGGTCGTTGGATGACAAGGAATACATGTGGCTTGATGACGTTTTATATTTAATTTGATACGGTTCTAGCAGAACATTCAATCGATCAAACCATACATTTGGTTCAGTCTGACTCCGACTTTAAATTATACGACGACCGATATAAAATAAACGGAAATGATAAACGTTCGGATTTTAAGCATGGCAATCTGAACGTTTTTCATGGCAAATTTAGATTACGCGGCGGCGGCGGGGGTGTCTCGCGGTGGGAAGCGGCTCCTCTGCCGTGCTCTGTGTGTCGTCGGGCCACTGATCGACGGTGACGGCGGCGTCTTGCGCCGTTGTTGGCGTACTCCTGGACGTTGGCCTAGCTTCAAGGAAGGCCAAAATGTTCTGGACTTCGGAGCGAGTCGACTGGCGGGAGGAGGCGGCTGGCATTGGTGCAAGGAGGCGGTCGACGGCGGCCATCCATGCCGCTGAGGGGGGCACTGGCACCCGCACGGGGACATGCGCTATCAATGGCGCGACGGAGGCATTCGTGTGCACGGGCACCGGCACGGGCGCGCACGTCAGTGCACACGCAGGAGCATGCGCTGGCAGGTGCACGGGCGCGTGAAAGTCGACGGGGACCTCGCGGAACCCCGTGGGATCAAGCACGGCGACAATGTGCGGCTCCCAGCCCATCAATGCCACGGGGATGGGCGCTGGCGTAGTCGGGGCGATGGGAGCCGGAACGGGAGCGGGGACAGGCGCCGCGTCTTCCCGCAAGGCCAGTTCAAGCTCGTCCCAAAGCACCTTATGTTCTTGAGACTCCGTCTGGGTGTCTTCCTCAGGAAACTGGAACACTAAGGGCAGACCATCGTGATGCGGCATGGCGTACGTTTAGGTCAGGCTAGTTGGAGGTAGATGACAGGAGAATCGAAGAGGAAGAGAGAGGATTGTAGAGATACCGGGTAGTGCGGGGTTGATTTTAAACTGCGGCGCCGACGACATTAAAAGTGGGAGCAGTTGGGACGACGGTGGGCGGCGGAACCTGGTCAAAGGGCTCGCCTGCCGGTGAGCCTGGACAGCAGTCTGCTGGCACGCCTCCCTGACAGCCGGCGCAGCGATCTGCTCACACGCCTCCCGTCGACTCACACGCTTGCTCGGACGGCACATGCCGATGAGAAGCGGGGACTCGTGGCGGCACATAAACGCCCACGGTTTCAATAGTGAAAGTGTTCGCCTTAACGTGACAGGTCTTTGTTCCAAAATACCTTGGCTCTTCATTTGTGCAACTTGTCATAAGCAGCTTGTCTCAAATTGAAGAAAAAACTTACGAAGTAATATGTGTGCCATATCATGTGACCATGCTTAGTTTCAAGAATTTATGCTCACTTTTGGATTTTCTGAAATTTAAGATCCAGGATTCGAAACAATATCATAACCTGCATCATGCAATAAATTTTCAAGCCGTACATCTGTCCTGTTGTATTTCTTAAGAAAGGATTTGGTCAAACATTTTGCTTAGTTAGACTTCAGACAAGTTATATATGCAGAGTAAAAGGATAATCCCTCTGTACCAGTGCATTGCCTGATATATTAACTCAAGTACTAGGCACGAACAAATGGGCTCAATTCTTTGCTTATCCTGGTGTAGTAGTAGTAGTACTAGGCAATGCAGTTGACGGGTGACCTTGACGAGCGGCGACCGAGGGAATTGAACCGTGCTCGGCACGGTAGGTAACGTTGTCTAGTTACTAAAGCATCCCTCCATTGTTCATCGGTAGTCATTATGGACCGGGGACATGAGGGGGATTTCCTAGGGATGGAATTCTGGCCGCCAGATATTTCGACTTGAAACACTGAGGCTCGACTGGTTGGGGTTGCCTAATGTGCGTACCACGCACGCCACCGAAGGACACGAGCCTGTTTTTTAGGATCAACATGAGCCAAGGTCTGGCTGGTACGCCGTTGGGTCCTACCATTCGAGAATACGAAAGGAACCTTTTAAATTGCCGAACGAATCTATGTGCATTACAATACCTGTATTTTCCTTGCAAATACTAATCTCAATGTGGTAATTGATTTATGACGAGTTGTTGAATTATAGTGAGTTTGTGATATAGTGATCTCAACGTGGATTTCACATTTCATGGTATCCCTAGTAAGTTTTCCAATGCAAATTCAAATTTAAAAGATGAACAATATGGAGGTGAGAAAACTTTGTATGTATCAAGCATATGATCACACACACACACACAGAGACACACACGCACGAACACAACAACAATCCAATAAGTATAGTGCATCTATTTTTCCAAACCATGCATGTATGACACGAATTAAAAAATACTCCTTCTATTCCTAAATATTAGTCTTTTAGAGAGTTCAACAAGTGACTACATACGGAGCAAAATGAGTGAATCTAGACTCTAAAATATGTCTATATACATCCGTATGTGCCAGTCCATTTGAAGCCTCTAAAAAGACTAATATTTAGGAACAAAGGGAGTAAAATGTAAGACATCCATGGTCCTCAGTTCAATATTTAAAATGAACATGAAACTAAAACATGAATATTAAGTCTATTACTACAGTACATGCAAATGTTGTGTTTAGGCGGAGCTATGATTGTCGGGGGTCAACCGCTCGACCTTAGATAAAATTGTGGAGCTCTATTTAGGGTTGTTTAGATTATATTTGTCCCCACCCTCCCAGCCACCGATTGGTTGTGCACCCCCACCCCTCCTCCCCGGGAGAATATCATGTGCCCCCATACCTTAGATGCTATATGTCGATACGAGTTGCTTGGAGCTTGTAGATCTGAGATATAGCAGCTCACATGATGTGTCTTAATATTTCTGCAGGAAACCTTGATGAGTTTGAGAATTGCACACAATTTGTACAAAAACTACTTAGATGCCCTTTGATCCCATATCCAACGACCTCGAAGCTCGTATCACCGTAGCATCTAAGATGAAGGAAGACATCATATTCTCCTGTATGTAAGAATATCATGTGCTACCACACCTTAGATGCTTTGGTGATACAAGCTCTTCGGAGGCGTTGGATTTGTGACCCAACATCTCCTCGATGGTTCGAATGGGTTTTTGCAGAAAATCCCCAAAAGAGTTCGGCCACTGCTTACAAGCACAAAGACTGCTCAGATGCCATTGGATCTCAGATCAAACGACCTCCAAGCTCGTATCACCGTAGCATCCAAGCTGCGATAGCACCTTATGTTTTCTCGCACGAGAGAGTATGAGGTGCTCCCGCACCGTAGATTCTATGGTGATACGAGTTCACTGAGATCTAACGGCCCACAATAGGAGGTTTGAATGTTTTTGCAATATACGGCTGATAGAGTTTGGGAAATGCGCAGAAACTACAAGTACTGGGCATGTGCCATCTGATCACTGATCATACGACCTAGATGCTCATATCACCGTAGCGGGTAATTAAGCTATGGGGAGCACCTAATATGAGCACCGGGGAGCCTTTGGATTGAAGATGCAGCGACACACACGAGGCCTGAATGTTTTATTTGCAAAAAAAAACCATTGGAGAGTTTGGAAATTGCGCATAATTACAAAGACTACTCCCAAGCCATTGGATCTCACTTCCAACGGTGTAAAAACTCGTATCACCATAGTATCTAAGCTGCGGGGTGGATGTGATATTCTATGCCGCTGTCATTTTTGTTCCTAAACTTGCAAAATACGTGTAACTCGTGCCGTTACTTGTCTAACCGCGCAAACTGTTTGTTAAGAAAAAACCATCCTACACTGAAATATCAGAACAACACACGGGGGTCCCACTTGTCATTAATCAAATTTGGACCTAAAACTAACAAATCTGAAAGACGAGATTCGAACTGGCAACCTGGACTACAAAGCGTAAGTCGATAGCCTGAAAAAACGAAAGGTTGTTGGCTTTGTCCCATAACTTGATTTTATTTATACAGTACTTGCGTTGAGTAGAGTAGAGGGAGTGCCTCGTCAACACGTGCATGACCATTGTCTCACTTACTGGTGGGTCCCAGGTCTGCGATCTCAATCTCTCTTCTCTCCATCGTCTAACCTTTGCACGGGCACACATGAAGAGCGGCGCTAGCTTGCCGTGGTGTTATTACAACTAATAAAGCTTGGAAAATAGAAGAATCACCTAGAACAAGAGACGTTGTGGCTGGTCGAGACGGAGCTAACGACATCTATCCTCCGTGACACGTTTGCATGATGAAGCTGTGTGGCTAGTGGGGTGTTTTCGACCGACTGGCTGGGTCACGAGGTTGAACCATAGGTACTACGTCTGATACATTATATTTTTACACGCACATTTTTCCTCCGTGCCGAGACGTGGCACACCCTACCGCGCGGTTTCGGGGTCCTCCCGGGTGGTGCACGCATATATTCTTCCTGACGTGGGACGCCCTACCGCGCGTTTTCTGGGTCCTCCTCGGTCGTAGCGCTGAAGCAAGTAAATGAGTCGTCAAATCACGAAAGACCACCTTTCCTGCCGAGTACATTAGTGAAGCACGGTGGCTAGCTAGTTGGGCTAGTTTGACCGATTAGCTAGGCCGCCGCCACATTTGTTTTTTCACCCCTTTTTTTCTCTACTTACCGGCAGGTAAATTTAAATATCCACCGCGGCGTTGCTCTGGTGTTTGGGTGCGGCAGGATTTTTAATTTTTTGATTGACGGGAGCAGGCACGGCAGGATTTTTAATTTTTTGATTGACGGGAGCAGGCGTGGCAGCAATTAGTCACGATGACTCCGCCTGTAAAAACCCACTGCTCCCTGATGTGAGAAGTCGTCGACTAGTGTTTTACCGTGGTGAAAACCAAAAGATTCTCCGATCCCTCCGCCTTCCCATAGATTGCATTGCCTTTCAGCCGTTTTGCCCCCTTTGCTTCCTCTCCCCATTGCTTCTACCTGGTTCCATGGCGGCGCAGCAGATCACGGAGTCCGAGGTGAGGCTACTGACACAGGAGCTCCATGCCAAGGATGCGGAGCTCAGGGCCAAGGGCGTAGAGCTCCGTGAGCTCAAGGAGGAGAGGACTACCATGCTCCTCCGTTATGTGCGGGAGTTCACGGAGCTTCAAAAGCGGCAGGCGTCCACCATAAAGATGCTCGAGGCATCGGCGGCGTTGCTTCAGAAAGCGGGAGATACGATAGGCCGTCAGGGGAGCCGGCTGGAGCGCGAGCGGGCTGATCGTGACGAGGTCCAGGGTCGCCTCAGCCACTTGGTGAACCAAGTTGCCACGCACGTGTTGCGGCTGCGCGATGCCTACCATCGTGCCAGCGTGACGATGCCGGCCATCGGGCTAAACCCGTTCGACCACCCGGTCGACTTCAACGAGTTGCGGGTTCCTGACCTGGTCTCTTTCTTCACCTATATCTCCGAGGAGCTGAGCCGTCTCCGTGCGATGGTGGGGGCTGAGCTGGAGAAGGAGGGGTTGCGGGCTGCCGTCGCCGTTGTCGGGCGAATCCTTTCAGGGCTCCGTCGCTGGAATCCATTCGTGTCATTGGACGCCGTCTTTGACGAGCTGGCTCCCGTCGACTGGGAGCGGGCTCTGTGAGCGGTTGCACCCTGCATCACCAACGTTGCGCGCCTCGAGAAGCAGAGGGACTTCGGTGGTGTTTAGGCGCCCTCTGCATGGGCATGTCCATGTCTCGGCGCAATATGACCGTTGGATCAAACTCATACGGTGAAGATCAGTCACTTTAGCACAAAGCATGTGGGTGTGTTTGGTTGCATTCTCATCTCAATATAGTTGTTTCCTCTTCGTGTATTTTTGCCAACCTACTAGTGTGGACTCATGCACCCTTCATGCACTCTGCCAAACACCGAAAAGTGGATCGAGAAGGGAACTTTTGCTCCCATCCCGTGCACCCTTCATACACCCTGCCTAACACTATTCGTGCTTCATATGGTTCATGTTTCGTGGAGTACTGTAGCACCGTACTCTCCGTGCGCTGTGGACCTAGTTCTGTTAACATTGATCTCACCGTTCATTCTCGACCGGACAGTCAAAAAGTGGTACTATGTTACATGTAGGAGTAGCTGACATGTGCACAACATCATTTGTTATCGTCATATCTTACTACACTAGCAACAAGATTGTGTAGTACTGACGTATGAACCACTGCACATGCCTAGTAGTAGGAGCACTGTGTATGTTCAAGTGGCTGCCGTGTTTCGCACTCCTCCGTTGTAAGAGTGGAAACGCTTGCTGTAATCATTTTTTTCTTCTGAAAAACAGTGGACACGCTCTACCGTGCAGATCCTCCTCTAGCCATGCACTAAATTACTCATTTTCACCGACGTGTGGGACAACCAGCATCGGGGTCCACCAGCCATGCACTAAATTACTCCGTAGTAGAGTGACGATAGACTACCCCGATCGAAGCGTAGCAGTAATGCCCAATGAGCCGTCAAATCGCAAAACCCCCTCCTTTCCAGCAGTAAGTTGGACGGATGAAGCAACCATCATTTCACTCTTCTCTCTCAGCTTCCTCTCTACCCAACCATCGCTTCTGCCTCATCTTGTTCCTCATTTCTTCAAGAAAACCCCGATGTGCTTCTGCCATTGTTCTTCTCTCCCAAAGAAGGAAAGGTGAGCGCATCAATGGTGTTGATTCTGGCCAAGGCCCGGTCTTGCAACCCCGAGACTGATCCTATAACTCCCTCTCTTTTCTTCTTTTGGGTTTGGGATTATGGTTTCTTTTCTTTTATTTCTATTTGATAGTTTCTTGATGGACGCTGGAGCACCGGCCGAAGTGATGTCTATGGCTCCGGCCAAAACCGTCGAGGCTCATGGTACGAAGAAGCGCAAGCACCCCGCCGAGACTACCGCAGAAAAGCTCAAAGCCATCGCCCTGTCCAAGCCCCCCTCTCCAGGATCCCTCATTAAGCAAGTCCAGGTAATATCTCTTCTTGACGGTCTTTTTCTCGATCTTGATCGTGTTTTTTCATCTAACACACAGTACTAGTACTAGTACTAGTAGTACAACTTTCTGGGTGATCTTGCATGTCATTTTTGTGTGCCAAATGACGGTTCTAAATTCCTCTTTGGACCAAAACATGCGAGAGGTTGACACTGATTTCTTATAGATTACTTTCAACTACTCCCTCTGTCCCAAATTTCTTGTCTTAGATTTGTCTAGATACGGATGTATCTAATACTAAAATGTGACTTGATACATCCGTATCTAGACAAATCTAAGACAAGAATTTTGGGACGGAGGGAGTACTTTATGAACATCAATGCTACCTTTTAAGAGGGTATATTTGCCTCAGTAACTTGTGTTATGGATATTGCATGTAATCCCTCTGCTCTCATGCCTTTGAAGACATGTTCTAGTGTCTTTGTTCACTCATTTCTATGCGTATATGTAGTCATATATGGAGTATAATATCGAAAATCATCTTATATCTCTGAACGGAGGTAGTAATAAAATATGGTTTCTGTTTGAATTAGAACCAGGTCCGCGGTGGAGATGAAGTTCTCAAAATCATGCCGTGTGAACTGGAAGACCTGATGATGAGTTCTACTGCTGAACTATCCAGCTGCTGTGTCCTTGTCGCCACGTGTCCGGAACTAGTGTTTTCCTGTAGCATTTGTTGTCAGGCGTGTTCTCGAGGTTGTACTTGACCACAACAATTTCCTGGCTGTGCCTTCGATTACGAAGGGTGTGGTTCTTGTAAAGCTTCCCAGCAAATCTGATGTGGCCTGTCTTCATCATCATGTTTATGAGTGGAAAGACCACTCTGTTAGGATCTCCAAGGTTGAAAAGATGGTGATGGTGCAAGTAGACATCTCACACGAAGTCCATGGCCTAGTCAGTTATGAGGGGTTCATCCCGTAGGTCGGTGGCAAGAAATAGTCTGCAGAGTTTAGTTAGTGCAACTTTGCTTGTCTGTAGTAAGTACTATTGTTCAGTACTTGATTTGTGTTTGTGAACGCTGTATTGTTTATTAGTACTGCCGCTTTTGGTGTGTGGTCAGCCCTGAGAACGGTCTATGTTAATGTCTGTCCACTCAATTCAGTCTGTATATTTTGAAGTATCCATATCATATTTTTTGTGAGGACGGTCTATCAATTATGGTTACACTCCAATATCTGTATGCATTGCAGGGTTTATCGCACCCACCAGGATTTCCAGTCCCATGGGTGTTCGGTCTATACGATTTGTCATGACCTTTGGACTATCCTGCTTGTGGGAGTAGGCGGGGCCCCTGCATGCCACGCGTAGTTGGACGATCAATCTTCTGTTTAGTACTTCAACATAGTGATTTCCTGGTAAGGATTCACTCGTGTCACATCAAGTAAATCTTATTGATTTACTGTCTAAATCTTATTGATTTAATGTCATGTTTTCTTTCTTTTCCTGCAATTTTACGATGCAGGTTTTGCCATGTGACATTCATCACAGAATAAACTATTTGGTTTGCTCTACGATGGCTATTTTTGCAAGTTTCACTTCTTATGTCGTGTCAGTAACGAAGGCACCGTCCATCACTTATATTACTGGAAAAAATTGGATTAGTCTGTTGTCTGAGTACAAGCTGAATCCCTATGATGAACTGCAGTTTGGTTTAACAAAAACGCCACAATTAGTCCTTCTCGCGTTTAAAAGAAATGAAGAAAAAGACTGGATCACGGTCACGAATCCTAGTCAAGTTAGAAAGCTGATCATAGCAGACCAGACACGATCGCCGCTGTCTCGCATAGATCGAGCACCGACAGTTGCTCTAGCACTGACAGTGGCAGCAACTCAGTCCGATCCAGCTAAGGATTGGGCACCGACCGCGTCAGCGGATCAGTCTGATCTACCGGAGGATCGGGCATCGACACCGGCACCTGCTCCGACACTGGCACCAGCTCTACAAGGAGCACCATCTCCGGCAGCAGCAGCGGCTTCGGCACCTGCACCAATACTTGCACTTGCATCTGCTCCGGCCCGTGTAGTTGCACCGGCAACAGACTGGGTTGCAGTTCTCACTTCATATACCAAAGTCCTTACAAAAACCGACATGTCCACCTTCTTGGTAAGCATTAGCCGCCCAAGTGCATCGTTCTTTTTTCTTTCCATGTTGTTTCACATGATTCACTGTGTTGATCTAACTGTTTGGGTATGTCTTCTTGTTTGCAAACAGAGAATTTCTAGAGCAAAGAGGGAGTCATTCAACAATCCGGGCGACCGCGGCCAAGTTTCTCTTACCATGCGCAGCCTTGGTGTGAATGAACCTGCTCAATATACCGTAAGTACAAAGGATGGTCGCATGATGATTGATGCTAAAGGATGGTCAAGGTTCAAATCTTAATCATATCTTGCGGTAGGGGTTGATGCCAAAATCGAACTTTCTCGGCAAGGAGAGCTAGTCCAAATCAACTTTGAAATTCTTCAGTAGCAGCACGCAACTACCGAACTGATCTATCCTCCGAGAGTTTTTGATGCAATAATCTGGCATGCTGAAACAAGTGTCATGTGTGTATAAGTAGTATGACAGTATTATTTATCACATGGTAGATCGTTGATAGAATTGCAACTCCGATTGCTGGTTAGGAACTGTTGTTCGATTTCATTCCAACAGCTGCCGTGCTTTATTCAATTTTGTGTATTCGCCTTGCGACAACATCTAAAACCAGCGCCATACCGATCGCTTGCAATATGAAAAGCGTTGAGGTACAACACATGGGCCCCCAAACATGCAGGGTCGGCCTGCGGCCCAAAGTCCAAAACCGTGAGCCTATCTGAATATTATATTCTTAGCTGAACCCCCATAATGCCCGTGCGTTGCAGAGGGAGTATATTTCTCGGCAAGGTGAGCCTGTGATATAAAAGATATGTATATTTCTTTACAGAGGGAGTATCTCTCTGTCAAAATATATATTTATGTGTAACTAGTTATTCCTGTCTTTCTACTTCCTTTCGCTGATATGTGGGGCAATCAACAACGGGGTCCACGTGCCATATGCACAAATTAGAGTGCACAACTTCACGGTAGACACACCCCGGTCGTAGCGCCGCAGTAATGCCCAATGAGCCATCAAATCACAACCCCCCTTTCCAGCTTTAGAAGATGGACGTACGAAGTGGCAATATTTCACTGGGCCTGAATCCCCTTCTCCCTCGTCTGCTTGTTCGGAGAAAACCCCCTATCGGCGATTGCATAGGGTTTTCTCATGGAGAACCAGGTACGAATTCTTCATCCATCCCCGATAAACCCAAGTCCCTTGGTCGCAGGTAATCCTAGGATGGCAGCCGCCGCCGTTGATGCATTTTTCTTCCTACTGAATCTAGTGTGTTTCATTTGCAGTGCCCAAAGTGCGAGTACCCTACAGGTTTCTGCGCCCTCGGCGAGACGCCACACTTGTTCCTTCTCATCCTAACACAACATTTTGAAACGCACACAGTATGTTCCTAGAATCCTCTTTTCTATCCGGGAGGGTGGGTTTTTTTTGAACATGTTGTGTTCTCATATTATTTTTCCTGCAGTGTATTATTTGCTCTGCCAGAACACATGTACTCAACATGCTCGGCCTTGCCATAACTGAATACACTAGTTTAATGGTCACAGTGAAGACAAGCCATGGATATAAGTTCCGAGTTGGGTTCATGAACCAAGAAGATCGCTGCTTTTTTATGGCCAAACTTGGATAAACTTTCTCAAGTGCTACACACTGAAAGTTAGCGCACGAATGTTGATGGAAATAGCAGAACCTGGTCTCATCTTCACTGCGATGTTCCACCCCGACGTCGTTCCAATTGTTCATCCATGTTAGTTTTGTATCTAGTTCTTGCTTGTTGCCTCGATTACTTCTTAATCCACCTATTCTGTCTAACTAATCACAATTTAACTTTAGAAGTAGCAACAAATCTCTCACGAAGATGCTACTTCTAACTAATATTTTCTTATAATTGGTGGCACGTGTAGGTTTTTTTAGAGTTAAGCAGTCTGCTCGTTTGTTACTCTGTAATAACTCGGCTGTTACTAATGGCACTGAAGTTGACTGGATCGACATCCACAAGTTCCTACACTTTATTGATCGTCTTGAGGTCCTTGTGGGGGCGCTTCAATAGTGGAAGGCCACGTGGGATATGTGTGCCACTGCTGCACTCATTGAACAGGTCCAACTGTGTCGAGAAACTTATGGTACGAGCTGTTTTCTGTTATATATGTTGTTCATAAACTATTGCTTATACACAGTTTTACAGCTGTGATCTTCTTTAAACAGGAACTGCCAAGTTCTATTGTTCCTATACAGATGCCTGACCATGGTCGGGTCAGACTTGCGCTTGGTCACAACATGATGTTTATGTTGACCTACTCAATTCCCCTTGGAGGTGAAAATATACTTATTCATGGGTGGTCTCAAATAATGAAGGCCCGTCCATCTTGGAGAATAGGACAGAAGATTATGTTCATGCTTTTCCATGGCTCTAAAGCGAATATCCTGTTTATTGACCACACTGCGAGATGAAGCCGCTTTCAGAAGGTTGTGGATGAGCGGGGTGGCGCCTGGGCCTTGTCCTGGGGCTTGGCGGCCTCACCCTTGGTTAACTGTAGGCAAAGTAGCACTGTTCGAGGCATGATTTGTATGGTTGAGCCTGTATAACTACTCATACTGCTTTCAGCTTTGGTTGTTAAGTGCCCTTGCTGTTTCAGTTAAGGTTGTTAAGTACTCCTGCTGCTTTTACAGTCTGTCGTGTTTCTTCAGTCCTGTCTTCCTCCAGCCACCAAAACCAAACTAGCGCCAGCGGGGCCGCCTGCTTCCGCCTCCCACGGCTGGCTGCGCCTCAGCGCATGCATTGCCGCCCCACCGTCTCCTAAATCGTTAACACCGACGTCCTCCGCGCGCTTTGGTGCGCTCGCCGCGACGCCGCCCCCTCGCGTTGTCAACATGGTTAACAAACAACAGGAATTGGATGACAGTAGGGGCCCACCACGTCAGCACATGGAAAAATAAAATGCTTCCTTCTAGTGTTTTCCTGACATCTGGGACCCACAACATTGCGAGCGTATATAGTTAATAGACAAGAGAACAACACAAGATCAGATGACACCTGGGACGTAGCTACTCGAGCAGTATTTTTTTGTTTGGTATTGTTGAGACAGAGCAGGGTTTGAACTGGGTTGTGTCCCGTCTAGCCCAGGCTTATATTCTATGTTCACCATGTGACCAGCCCAGCTATTTTTTCTTTGTGAAAATGAGCCCAGTTTATTTTTTCTGAAGAATACCCAATCCAGGCCTACTTATTTTTCTACGCCCTGATGGGCTGCAACTCTTTCAAGACGCCTGCAAATCTTGAAAGTAATATGAAGTGGGTTGTAAATATAAAAATAGATGACAAATTGGCAATTACTTTATAATTTCTGAATTTTATCACATTTTCAGATTCCTATTTCACTAGGCATTAACCTAGTTTAAATATATCTTCAAAGTACTTTAAATCTGGCTTGACATTTCGGTATTAAAAATAGTTTGGAACCCACAGAAATATGCGAAATTGGCCCTGGCCAACCAAAAAAACGTCTGCAATAAATTGCATAAGAAGTTTCCATGAGCTATATATAAATTATTAAAAAAAAAGAGGGAGTGGTCTGACTTGTGGGCCTGTTTAGTTGACGCGTATGCAAGATTTTTTTAGTTATTATATACGTCAACAAACGATTCTGGCAGAAGTAACCGTTGGATGTCAATCCAACGGCCTTCGTGTTTCTTCAATCTCTGATCTTCTTGCTCCAGCCGCCAAAGTGAAAGCACAAGTGCTCTCCAGGAGGTTTTGGTAATTAATGTCAACATATCTCTTGTTGGACTAATACTTTTATCTAGCATGTTTCAGATAAGTTCAACAATGGAGTGGCATGGACTAAAGGTTGTGGGAACTCCTTCAAGATGCTAAGGACAAAGGATTGGCTAAAGCTTCAAGCTCAAGACTCTTCATTTTACACTTTTAGTGATCCAAGATCACATTGAGTCCATAGGAAAAGCCAATACTATCAAGGAAGGATGAGGTGTTGCTTAATGAGCCTTTTGCTCCATGTGCTTGATGATATGCTCCAAAACCCTCAGCTACTTCCCCACTTCCACATATGACCTAAACGCAAAGTCAAACTCGGACCTACCGATTCTTTCTATCCGGCGCTACCGAGTTTCACATGTCATAAGCCACTGCCAAACCCTAGCAAATCGGTTCTACCGATAGGGATCTCGGTCTCACCGAGATGGGATTGCAATCTCACTGTGTATGTCCATTGTCGAAATCGGTCTCACCGAGTTTAGGCAATCGGTACTACCGAGATTACAATGCAAACTCTCTGTTTCCCTTTTGTAACTTTTCGGTCTCACCGAAAGAGCAAATCGGTCCCACCGAGTTTGCCTGACCAACTCTCTGGTTAGCCAATTACCAAATCGGTCTCACCGAGTTTGTGTAATCGGTCTCACCGAGATTACATTATGCCCAAACCCTAACCACATCGGTCCTACCGAGATGCATGTCAGTCCCACCGAAAAACTCTAACGCTCACTAGGTTTACCGTTTCGGTCCGACCGAGTTTGTTGATTCGGTCCCACCGAGATTGGTAAATTGTGTGTAACGGTTGGACTTTAAGTGGAGGCTATATATACCACTCCACCTCCTCTTCGTTCGTGGAGAGAGCCATCAGAACACATCTACACTTCCAACTCATATGTTCTGAGAGAGAACCACCTACTCATGTGTTGAGACCAAGATATTCCATTCCTACCATATGAATCTTGATCTCTAGCCTTCCCCAAGTTGCTTTCCACTCAAATCTTCTTTCCACCAAATCCAAATCCTGTGAGAGAGAGTTGAGTGTTGGGGAGACTATCATTTGAAGCACAAGAGCAAGGAGTTCATCATCAACACACCATTTGTTACTTCTTGGAGAGTGGTGTCTCCTAGATTGGCTAGGTGTCACTTGGGAGCCTCCGACAAGATTGTGGAGTTGAACCAAGGAGTTTGTAAGGGCAAGGAGATCGCCTACTTCGTGAAGATCTACCGCTAGTGAGGCAAGTCCTTCGTGGGCGATGGCCATGGTGGGATAGACAAGGTTGCTACTTCGTGGACCCTTCGTGGGTGGAGCCCTCCATGGACTCGCGCAACCGTTACCCTTCGTGGGTTGAAGTCTCCACTAACATGGATGTAGGATAGCACCACCTATCCGAACCACGGGAAAAACATACGTGTCTCCAATAGCGTTTGAATTATCCAAACCCTTCCCTTTACATTCTTGCAAGTTGCATGCTTTACTTTCCGCTGCTCATATACCCTTTGCATGCTTGCTTGATATGTATTGTGTATGTTGAAATTGTGCCTAAAACTCCACTCAAACTGAAAAGCTTAATAATTGCTACTTTAGCACTAAGTGTCTAATCACCCCCCCTCTAGACACACCTACTTCTAGATCCTACACAAAGCAGCGCCGGCGGGACCGCCTACTCCCGCCTCCTGTGGCCAGTTGTGCTGCCGCGCAGGCCTCAGCACCCCCTACTGCTCCCACCGCTGCCCACAGCCCCTGTTATTCTGCAGCGACGGTAGCCTCACACCGCAGCCGAACTGGTGAACGCTCGTACTCCTCTCCGCGTGGGCATCCACTGTCGCGTCTTCCCCGGCTCCGCGTCGTCCCCTTCCTAGGCCTCACCGTCGTCCACCGCCGTGGTGCTCTCGGCGCGGCGTGGTCAATGTGGTCAACGACCGACTTCCGTCGGAAGAGTACTGTACGTGGAGAGGCTGATAGCTGGGTCCACGGCAGCCGCATGGAAGTGCCTCCTTATTACGCAGAAAATAATTATTCCTCCACCTGACAGCGGGGACCCACCGGACGGGCCACCAGTATTTTGTGAAAAAAATCGTTTGCCCCTGACTGCTGGGACCCACCGGACGGGCCACCGTATTTCGCGAAAAAACGTTCCCCCGCTGTCAGCTCGGACCCACCGGAAGTGCCTCGTTATTACGCACAAAAAATGAATACTCCCCGGGCTAGCTGGGACCCACCTTGGTGGTAGGCTGACTTGTGGGCCTACTAAGTCGACGGTGACGAAGGGCTTTGTCAACTTAGTCAATATGAACGATTCTAGCTCCAGTGATCGCACGATATCCATCGAAAGGCCGTAGTGCTTCTTCAACCTCTGGTCTTCTTGCTCCAGCCGCCCAAAGCAGCACCGGTCGTGCCGCATGCTCCTGCCTCCCGTGGCTGGCTGTGCTGCCGCGGAGGCCTCACGGCCCCCTACTATTCCCACCGCTGGCCAGGCCCTGCGGCGACGGCAGCCTCACACCGCAGCCGAACCAGTGAACCCTCGTACTCCTCTCCGTGCGGGCTTCCACTGCTGCGTCTTCCCCGGCTCCGCGTCGTCCCCTTCCTAGGCCTCGCCGTCGTCCACCGCCGTGGTGCTCTCGGCGCGGCGTGGTCAATGTGGTCAACGACCGACTTCCATCGGAAGAGTACTGTGCGTGGAGACGCTGACAGCTGGGTCCATGGCCGCAGCAAGGAAGTGCCTCCTTATTACGCGCAAAATAATTATTCCTCCACCTGACAGCGGGGACCCACCGGACAGGCCACCGTATTTCGTGAAAAAAAACGTTTCCCCCCTGACTGCTGGGACCCACCAGCTACACCTTCGCACACAAGGAAGTGTGTCCGGGAAAAAAAAACGATTCGCCCCCCTGACTGCTGGGACCCACCAGCTACATCTTCGCAGGCAAGGAAGTGCCTGACAGTCGGGACCCACCTGGTCGAAGCATACGTAGCGTTATCATTCTGGTCGCGAACGTGTACGTACATATATACTGGTGGATGTAGAGGCGCGCACGTGTCGTAGTAGAGGCGCACACGTAGCATGTAGACGTACGTACAACGGCCAGGGTGCAAGAAAGAAAATACGGCCACGTACGTACATACGGGCAGGGTCTCGAACGCCTACTCGCGCATACGTACGGCAAGGGCTCGTGTACATGGCTGGGTCGGAACGGAGAAACAGCGTCGTCGTCGTGTTCATGGGGAGGAAATGGAATGCGTCGTATTCATGGGGAGGCAACGAAATGCGTCGTGTTCATGGGGAGGCAACGGAATGCGTCATGTTCATCAGGAGGCAACGGAACGCTTGGGAGCCAACCGGCTGGGTCGGAATGGAATGCATGGTCATTTTCATTGGGAGGGGTTGGACAGAACAGGCGATGGAAACGAGGCCCGTCGTACCGTAGAACGGAGGAAACGGACCTCCTACGGTCGAAACGGGGGTCCTGTTGATCGGGAGGGGTGTGGCGTACCGCAGAACGGAGGAAACGGACCTCCTACGGTCAAAACGGGGGTCCTGTTGATCGGGAGGGGTGTGGCGTACCGCAAAACGGAGGAAACGGACTTTTGTTGGAGCGCTAGGGTCGAAACGGGGGTCCTGTTCATCGGGAGGGGTGGGGCGTACCGCAAAAAGGGACTCCACGGGATACTGTTCATCTCCACCATCGACCTCATCCAGCCTCCACGGGCTACCGTGGACCTCCTCCAGCCTCCACAGGCTCCTATTCATCCCGCCTCCACTGCGCGCTACTCCACCGGCTACTGTTCAACCACCCCTCCACCATCTACTGTTCATCCAGCCCTCCACACCACGGGGTCCTGTTCAACCACCCCTCCACGGGCACCCCTCCACCGTCTACTGTTCATCCAGCCCTCCACACCACGGGGTCCTGTTCAACCACCCCTCCACGGGCACCCCTCCACCATCTACTGTTCATCCAGCCCTCCACCACACCATGGGGTCCTGTTCATCGAGAGGCAACGCCACCGCTCACTGTTCATCCACCCCCCCCCCCCCCCCGCGCAACACTCACTGTTCATCCCAGAGGCAGCATCGATCGGCTTCAGTTAGCAGCAGTAGCGAAGGAATCGCTCGATCGGGTTCAGTTAAAAGCCATCGATTGATCGCTCGGGTTCAGTAACGCATAGCCTGTAGTGCAATCGCTTGGGTTTAGTTAGAGCCCAACGCCTCACTCGGGTTCAGTTAGATCCAACGCCTCGCACACACACGCGTACGTGTACGAGAGAAACGTGCATCGCTCGGCCCCCGACCTCCCACCGTAATCGGGAACTCCCCGAAATTTTCCTCCCCCTCACTTATACCATGGTTTTTTCCGTCATGGACGGCCCAAAGAATGTCATGCAGCTGCGTCTCCGGCCCGCCCAGGATGAAAAGCCCATTTTCTGTCATGATTTTTTGTCATAGAAGTAGGATCCCACCACATCTATGATGATACCGGGTTTTGTCACAATTATCGTCACAGAAGTGTCATATGTATGACAGAAAAAAAATCGTTCGGCCCAAAATGTAACGGATGTGTCTTTTTTTTGTAGTGGATGATATCTTCATCGATTGGTACCCATGATCAATTGTTGGAGCTATTGTCTTATCCAGTCTTTGATTTGAGTACGGGCTATCGTCAAATCAAATCAGAACCAATGATGTTCGTAATGTTGTCTTACTCGTGGTTGTTTCCTCGAGCATACACCATTATATCTTTTGGGTCTAACCAATGCTATCACCTTGTCCACATAATCATGGAATTCCTTCTTCACGGAAATCTGGATGACCTGTTGTTGAACCCATCGGCAATATTTCCATCTTATCCATGATTCATGTTGAACATTAAGCTAGTGTTGGAAACTTTGAAAGCATTTCTTCATGCTAGCTCATGAAGCATATGTTTGGTATAAGAAGTGACTTCCTCTAGTCCATGTGCATTTGAAGCAAGTTGCCGCCGTGAATTTGAGAAAGTTTGTTTCGCTTCCTCTGGAATCATCCCAAGTCCGTCATGCATACGTGCGAAGTATTCTATGGTCTGGAGACTTGCAACCTTCATTCTATATGAATCCCTAGCACACCAAGCCACTGATTGATTTGTTCAAGGAGAATAAGGTTCTTCTTAAGAGTTAGACTTATGCAAGGACTTCGATATCCTCGATGATGGTTCCCCACCTGGACTCGGTAGTGTTTTATTATAAGACTACTATGTGGTCCTGCTTGTCTTGGACAGCGTGTTCATAGGTTTGTAGCAGAACTAGCTCATGTTTTGGAGCTCGCTATCGTAGTTCATTTTCCGAGAATCTCGCAATGTCATCTCGTCGGTTTGTGTTGCAAACTTTCTTTTCCAGCCATGCTATCTGAAATATCCTGTTACCAACCAGATCTGAATCTCAGGCAGATATGATGGTTGGAACTTTTCCAGGATCTATGATGTAGGTTCCGACAGGGTTGATGTTCTGGCCGATACACCTAGCCGGAAGATCTGTCATTGTAGTATATTTGACCATATTTCGATGAGGATTTCGTGTGACTTATTCTAGAAGTTATTCCTTAGGGATCCTTGTGCTCTCAGTTTCTTCGATGATTCTATAACCATTGAAACGTTGGAAACACTCTCGACTGTTGAGTTTTTCCCCAGTTACCAGAATCATGCCCAGCATTTGCATTTTGTTCCTAGCTTGCACCTCAGTAATTGTTGTCCAGGATCATCTTCAAAAGTGGACTTACGATGGGTCCCATCCATCTCCGATGATAAGCAAATCATCCATTACATTGTCTTCAACAAGGTAGTCCACATCATCCATCCTAGTCCGACTATGTCATTCTTCAAACTCCTTCAAACGAATGTTCGTGAATTTCCTTAGGCTGGTAAGAAGAGTTCCAATGATCTCCGTATCACAAGTAATTCTTTTTGCCGCTTAAGGGAATAGTTCTACGAGTCACCTCCTCTAAGGTGCCCCGTTTGACATGAAGGGCAACTTAACTCCTCGCTACTTGAAACGCATCCACCATCTTCTTAAGCGTGGAAATGTTGCCTACCAAATTGAACCTTTGACATATGTTCCACTCAACCCCTCCCTATGAGTGTTTTGTGTCTCAACTCAAGAGGTGTCCTTACCTCTCACTCCATGAATTGATCTTGAGTTGCTCGATCTTCTATAAGATTCATTCCTGTAGAGTTTCTCTCTGTCATCATCGTGAAAACAAAGACGCCAAGACCAAGATGATGCAAGGAATCAACATCTTCGAGAAGGGTACTTGGATCATGAAGATTGTGTTAGTTTTGTGTTCCCTCTGTCTTTTTACCTCACGTCTTGAATCTCGGGACGAGATTCCCGTTTAGTGGGGGTGAGTTGTCACAGCCCTAGAATTGCTTGTAGTTATTTGCATCTGTGAGACTCCATGCATCATGTTTAAATTCAACTTGAATTTGAAATGGGGGTGATCCAAACCCTAACACCAATTAAATCATACAGGTCCAAGTAAAATCTTTTTCAATGAAATCAGAATGCCCTTTAAAAATGTTCATCATTTCTGGAATAAGGTGAAAGCATCTACCAAAAATGGTTCACATTTTTGCAGGACATATTTGGGCTTTGAATTAATTCATTCTTTATTGGAATTGGAGCAAATATACCCTATAAATATATTTATATTGCTCCAATAATTCAGGAAAATTGTGAGGGGCTTTGGAATAATTCATTTAGTCCCTGCAAATTTATCAGAAGAAAATAAATTGATTTATTATTTTTACTAAATCAGAAACAAATTACATAAATAGAAAAGAAAACCAAGTAGAGAAAGAGAGCTCACCTGGCAGCCAACCTACCTGGGCCAACTAACCTGACAGCCTATCACTGCGCGGCCCATCTGGCCCAAGTGCCAGTCGTCCCTGACCTTGAGCCAGGTGGACGAGAGGCGCGTCCTTGCCGCGCGCTGGCACACGCAGGGCCACGTCCTGCTTGTCGCCTTCTCCCCGACGCGCCCAGATGGCGCCACACACCTCCCTGCCTCACTCTCTCACTCTCCCTCGCTCTCACCCCTTCCCTGGATCTCTCTCTCACGCACACCCGAATGCGCCGTCGCTGCCGCTCGCTCTTGCTGCGTCCACCGCCACCCCCGAGATCCGCCGTGCCTCACTCATCTTCTCCATCGGCTCACGCGACCGGAAGAGCCCTGACGCGTCGTCCTCGACCTCATCTTCTTCCTAGGCCACAGTTGATCGCTGCCAGGATTCGGACACCGTCAAGCCTTCCCCGAGCCCGCTGAACCTCTCTCTGTCCTCCCTGTGAGCTACTGAGTCCTCCCCTCTCTTTCCTCTGCTGTTCATGCGTCCTAGCTAGCTCCACCATCGAGCCTGAGGGCTCATCACGACCGGCCATGTCACCACCGTGGCTACGGCTGCTGAAGCTCGCAGCCGAGCACACCATTGTGCTCAGTGCCTCTCCACGAGCCCGCAGCACGCCTCATCTCGCCTTCCCGTGCCCCTAGTGGTCGCTCGCGTCTCACCCGAGCTCTGGCCGCCGTCGAGGTCGTCGCCGCGCTCAATTATGGCCACCCTAGCCGCTGACTCCGGTCCCGACGGATGCGGAAGAATGCCAGCTACGTGTGGAGCCTCTTCGCCGCTCGTTTGATCATCGGAGCAAGAAACCCGAAGATCTCCGCCGCGTCCTGGTCGCCGGCAGCGTAGTTCCGGTGACGCTGATGTGTCGTCATTAGATTAGGTTAATCACATGGTTAGCAGACACCTGTGCTGCTAACGAGCCAGTCCCACACAGCTAATTAGACCCTGCTAACTTCTGTTTAAGTTTTATTTAATCACAGTGGCCCCACGCGTCAGCGTTGACCTCGCTGACGTGGCCCCTGACCGGCCCCACATGTTTGTGAGCCTAGCCGTCACTATGAGACTAACCGGTGGGACCCACGGGTCAGGTTTGACCAGGACAGACCCTCTTGACCAGCTGACATCAGCATGACCTACAGTTGACGCAGTAAGCATTTTCTGGAATATTTCTAATTTAAAAATGATTTGGAAATTTCAGAAAATGTTGCAAACTTTGGAAAAACATAGAAATTCAACCGTAACTCCAAATAAAATAAGTTATATATGAAAAATGATCAGAAAAATACAGAGAATCTGTTTATACCATCTTCATGCATGTTTGAACAACTTATACCTGCCGATCAGGTCAAACCAATTAAATGACATTTGAATAATCGCATATGGAGTTTGAATTTGAATCTTGTATTCAAACCAACTCCATTTAAATTGTTGCTAGCTGCATTAGCCAAATCACAGCATGTTGCCTTGTCATGCTCATGCATCATATTGTTGCATTGCATTGATTGTGTTCTCTCTTGTTTGCCGGTGTTCTCCCTGAGTAGACGTTGTTTCGGCGATGTGATCGATGACACCGATGAAGAGCTATACTATCTTCAGAAGTGCCAGGAAAGCAAAACCCCCTTGTTCATTTCGATACAAACCCACTCTCACGCTCCTGCTCTCTTTTGCTGCATTAGGACACCAACGATTCAACTGTCACATGCTGCGGTAGTTGAACCCCTTTCCTTTGCATGACCTGTCATTGCCACAGTAACTAGATGAAACCACAAGCATGAGTAGGAGTTGTTTGAGCCCTGATGTGCCTACTCATTCATGCTTGTTGTGATGCCTGCTACTGCTTAGAGTTGAGTCAGGTCTGATTCATTGGGGATGAATTGGAATGTGGTGAACATGTCTTACTGTTGAGAGCTAAGTGTGTGAACGCGATTTGGTAAAGGTAGCGGTGAGAGGCCATGTAGGAGTACATGGTGGGTTGTCTCATTGAAACCGTCCCCAGGAACTGAGTTATGTGTTTGTGATCCATGAACAGCTACTACCACACATTGGGATCCTTAATTGACTCTCCCGACTTATTAATCGCCTTGATCTCTGTCCAGGAGTTGCAACTAGTTTCTGGTGTTTGTAGGATATGTGTTGGAGGCCGTGCATAGCGTGACCCTAGGGGTGGGCTATGATGCGGTAGATACACCATGGCATGGTGTACCGGGCGCCCGTTTGGTGTCTCGGGAACCCTGCACACATCGTTTGGGGCTGTGAGCGAAACCCCGGCCGGATCTCCTCGCGGATGGAACCCGAATAGGCGATAAACCTGGACTAGAGACTTGTGTGGTTAGTCAGGTCGTGGCCGACTCCCTCGCCAGGCTTCCGCTTGAAGGTTGCCGAGATATACGTGTAGATGGTGGTAAGTGGCGAGAGCGTGTGTGAAGAAGTACACCCCTACATGGTTATAAATGATCTATTCGAATAGTTGTGTCCGCAGTAAAGGACTTCTGGGTTGCCTGTACAGTTTATAGACAAGTGAAAGTGGATACTCTAAAATGCGCAAGATAAGCATGAGTGCTATGGATGGCATTCTCGTAGGGAGACGGGAGCGGATCCATAGTGTTGTATTGAAATGGTGAATATGTGGACTCGTGTGCGCCACCTCAAAAGAGTTACTTGCAGTACTAGTTCAGGTTAGCCACTGAGTCAAAGCTGGGTTGCTGCAGTTAAACCCCACCATCCCTTTGTTGATAATGATGCATATGTAGTTAGTTCTGATGTAAGTCTTGCTGGGTACATTTGTACTCACGTTTGCTTAATTTATGTTTTGCAGAGAGACTTCAGTCTCGCTAGTATTTCCGTGTGGACTTCGACGCTTAGCTTGATACCTCAGCTACGATCTTGTGCCCTCGGCAGGATCTGGTAGATAGTCAGGCTTCTCAACCTTTTTATTTGTAGATGTCTGTACTCAGACATGTTAAGCTTCCGCATGTGCTTTGGTTTGTATGCTCTGAATGTTGGATCATGAGACCCATGTTTGTAATATCTCGCTCCTCAGAGCCTATTGAATAAATACTTGAGTTGTAGAGTCATGTTGTGATGCCATGTTGTATTTGCACATATCGAGCATATTAGTCTGCTACAGCCCGGTTTATCGGAGTCCTGCTAGCCCAGTTGCTACTGCTCCGGAACACTTAGACTGCCGGCATGTGATCCAGTTCGTTCCTGTGTCTGTCCCTTCAGGGAAATTTCACGCGGTGACCTCCGGAGTCCTGCTAGCCTGCTACAGCCTGGGTTCCCGGAGTCCTGTTTGCCCAGTTGCTATAGCCTGGATTCACACGCTGATGACCGACACGTTCGGTGTTGGTTCGTGTATGCCTGTCCCCGTAGGTTAGTGCCACTTCGGGTTCACGACTAGTCATGTCGGCCCGGGTTCTCTGTCATATGGATGCTAGCAACACTATCATATACGTGAGCCAAAAGGCGCAAACGGTCTCGGGCCAGGTAAGGTGGCACCCGTGGGAATACTGTGCGTGAGGCCGCAAAGTGATATGATGTGTTACATGCTAGATCAGTGTGACTTAGGATCGGGGTCCTGACATGAAGTCTTGCTGAAGAGAACGAAGGTTGGGCGGGCAATTATCCATAGCCACTAGCCTAAAGTTGCAAGGACATTCAACATCACTGAAGGCTCAATATTTGTCTTCCGCTTCTGCAGTTTCCCAGATGAGATTCATCTCTCTATTTACCGTGTATGATGCTACTTTCCAAAGGTTTTTGATGCTGCATGTGAAACTTGGTGCTGTTGTGTAATGGTGTAACTAAGTGCCGAAGCTATCTGGCGTAATTTGATTATGAAATCCTGGTTGCTTTTAAACGGATATGAAATATCTAGCGTGTTATATAAGAAATGTCAGTTTGATTAGTACATGGATTATCAATAATAGGCTAATTACCCTGCTTATTGGGGTTTTCTATTGCAGACGGTTACTCAGACAACACCGTGGGCGATGAACTCAAACAACCCGCACGGTTTCTAGAAACTAGGCGTGTTCGATCAACTAACAATCACACACGGCTTCCGGCAGCGAATTTTCTGCATTAGGCCACCTTGCACAAACGTTTCCACATAAAGAACTGTGTGTGATATACATACCTATGGAATTTTTTTCTAGGATTCACCATGTGGGATGTACATACCTACGGAAATGATTTTCTGGGATTCACCGCGTGGGATGTACATACCTACGGAGATGATTTTCTGGGATTCACCGTGTGGGATGTACGTACCTACGGAAATGATTTTCTCAGATTACCGTGTGGGATGTACATACCTACGGAAATGATTGGGTTTCGATGCCTCGCCCGATCGCACACGGCCCCAGCCTAGGTCCTAGGAGGGCCTATCCCCAACGATTTCTGGGTCGTGTGGGAAGGACACCCTATCGCACACACTCACTTGGCGACGGTTCCAAATGCCGTCGCGGAAAGGGGTAAAAAACCGTTTGTTCTGCACGTCGTTGTACCAGTGACATGTCTATGGCTAGGAAAATTAACCATCTTTGTTTAACGAGCTAGTCAAGTAGAGGCATACTAGGGACACTCTTATTGTCTATGTATTCACACATGTACTAAGTTTCCAGTTAATACAATTCTAGCATGAATAATAAACATTTATCATGATATAAGGAAATATAAATAACAACTTTATTATTGCCTCTAGGGCATATTTCCTTCATAAGGCGTCAAAATCCAAATACTACATGGGTAGGACAGGATCAAAGGGCAAAGGTGAAACACCAAGCCCTCGTGCTAAATGTGTGGCATAAATTCCACCATAGAACCAACCACTGTTAGCGCTATGCTGAAGTCTACGTGCAACAATTGCTCCAAGGTTATAATTCCTTTCACCAGTGAGAGCGGTGCGTATGAGGATCAAGTCTGGAGCATAGAGCGTACTACAGTCTTGCTTCCCTACTATACATTTCCTGTTGAATAATGCAAAGTACTGAGTTGCGGGAAAATGAATGCTCTTTATTCTACCTTGTGTCACTCCCCTCCTTTCACTATAACAAAGGCTAGTCAAGAATGTTTCGAACTCAACCTTTGGTGGTTTGTCAAGCGATCCCCAAAATGGAAGCTTGCAGCGATAAGAAAAATTCTCTAGTGAGATGGTAAAAGGTTTATCATGAAGCATAAACGACACCCTAGACTCACGTGGAAAATATTTAAATTCTTTGACAAAAGATTCAGTGAGAAGTTGGCGTTGTTCACACTTATCTGAAAGGTAGGGACGGAGACCGGCATTGTGAACATATTGCTCAAATTCCTCCTTAATGCCCACACGCACCATATACTCGTCGCAAGGCCATAAGCATGTTTTGGTGGCGGCATCTCGCATGGAACTTTCACTTGGTTCAACAAAAGAATGACGAGTAGAACTGTCACTAGAAGATGCCCCCGAGGATCGTCTCCTTGAAGAAATCCTTCCAAATAGGTTCATCATGTCCGCGTACAATTTTCTCAAAATAAATTTTTTGGGGTGACAAAATTTGTCAACAAAACTTTATAAAATTGACAGCAACTACTCATAGGGATGCACAGAAGCCATATCAAGCATTCAAACTACTTAGAACACTAAGAATATAACATGCAAGCACATCAACAGCAGCACCAAGAGTAGCTAATTATTCAAAATATAAACCACTAAAGAAAAAACTAATTGGACAAACGGTGGAGTCACATACCAGGCAACAATCCCCCGAAACAGTTTCAGAAATGGAGCTTCGAGCAAAGAGATCGAAATCCGCGGGTTTGAGCTCAAGAACACAGGAGAGAGAGCAATGGAGATTTTTTTTTCTGGAGGTAAGTGATGATGTGGGATGAAGAGGTAAGTGAGGGGGGCCACGTGGGGACCACAACCCACCAGGGCACGCCTGGGGGTCCTGGCGCGCCCAGGTGGGTTATGCCCACCTGGTGCACCTCCCTCTGGTATTATTTGCACCAGAAATTCAGAAATATTCAGGAAAAAATCATATAAAGTTTTCAGGGCATTCGGAGAACTTTTTTTGGGTCATTTTTTATTGGACGGGAAATTCAGAAAACAGACAAAACATGGCATTTTATTTTATTTAACTAATAAAAACAGAAAATAAAAGATAAGGACAGAAGGTAGTGCTTACTAAATTCATCAACTTCATACCGTTTAAAAATGATCCATTAATAAGGATGATCAGGTCTTATTAACAACCACTTTCGATTAGCATGAAACTGAAGAACTTCCGTAAATCACTAAGTTACCTCAATGGGGAAATGCATTTCCCCAACAATAAGTATTTCATATTTCTTGTTGACAGTAGGTAGAGGTATTTGAAAACTTCCAATAGTGATTGTTGGAGATTTTTCAATAACATTAATACCATTCACTTTGAATTGTTTCTACGGAAAGGCACTATATGCTCATTACCATTGATATGAAAAGTGACCCTGCTTTTATTGCAAACAACAACAACCCCTGCAATATTCAAGAAGGGTCTACCAAGGATAATTGATATGTTGTCGTCCTCGGGCATCTCAAGTATAACAAACTCAGTCAAAATAGTAACATTAGCAACAACAACAGGCACATCCTCACAGATATCCGTAGGTATGGCAGTTGATTTGTCAGCCATTTGCAAAGATATTTCAGTAGGTGTGAGTTTATTCAAATCAAGTCTTTTATATAAAGATAAAGGCATAACACTAACACCAGCTCCTAAATCACATAAAGCAATTTTCACATAATTCTTTTTGATAGAGCAAGGTATAGTTGGTATTCCCGGATCTCCAAGTTTTTAGATACTCCATATTTAAAAGTATAATTAGCAAGCATAGTGGAGATTTCAGCTTCCGGTATTTTTCTCTTATTTGTGATGATGTCTTTCATATACTTTGCATAAGGAGGCATCTTCAAGATATCAGTCAAGCGAGTACGCAAAAAGACTGGCCTCAGCATCTCCGCAAAGCGTTCAAATTCTTCATCATCTTTCTTTTTAGTTGACTTGGATGGAAAAGGCAAAGGTTTTTGAACCCGTGGTTCTCTTTCTTTACCATGTTTTCTAGCAACAAAGTCTCTTTTGTCATATCTTTTTGTCACAGCCCTAGCATTGTCTGTAATTAGTTGCATCAGCATCCATGCATCATGTTTATTTTCCACTTAAATTTGAATTGGGGAAAGTGGTAACCCTCAGAAATCAGTTCAAAATAATCAACTTTAAAATCTTCTCAAATGAGTCCAAGAAAATGTTCCTGTTATTCTATAAAAATATTGGCTAGAGGTAAAACTGAAACCAATATTTTTAGGAGCTCAGAAACATTTATTTTTGGCCATTTGAATTAATCCAATAACTATCTGCTTTGGATTTATATTTAATATATATTAAATATAACTCCAATAATTCTGGAAGTTTGTGAGTGGCTTTGTGTATATTTTAGCAAGCCATATAAAAACCTATAGAATTTATTAAAATGATTTAGTGCCTAAACTAAATCCAAACAAACAGAACAAAACAGAAAAACAAAAACAATAAAGAGAGAGAGAGAAGGACTAACCTGGCACTTACCTCGGCCCACCTACCTGTTGCCGGCCCAGCCCACCAGGGCGAAGCGGTCGTCCTCAACCTCTGCCAGTAGGCAGAGGAGGGACACCGCGATGCCGCCGAGCTCGCCACGCCACCACCCTGCCTGCTTGCCGCCTCCCCTCGTCGCTCTGGACGTCCTCCCGCGACGCCACGCAGCCCCTTGCTCCTCTCCCTCGCTCTCTGTCTCTCCCGCTCTCTCCTCTGCTTCCTCACTCACGCCCGAGCGGAGTTCGTCGCCGCCGCTCGCTGCCCGCGTAGCCACCGTCCCCCTCTCGCCGCAGAGCCGTGCCCAGGAGCTCCACCCTCATTCCCCGCGCCTCTTCGTCAACTCGCGCGACGCCGAACGCCCCCAAGCGACGACCCGAGCTCCTCTTCAACCTCCGGTCGCCGGAGATCCTTCTCGCCGCCCCGCTCGCTCCGGTGCTTCCCCGGGCATGCCGAGGCCATCCCTGCACTCGCCGTGAGCTCCTGCCCCTTATTCCCCTCTCCGTTCTCGCTCTCACACGCCGTAGCCGTCGCCCCCTTGTTGACCGAAACTCGCCGCCGCCGCGCTCGTCGCCGGTGATGCTCCGGTGACCATTTGGTCCCGGGCATGCGCCCATCGCACTCATCGCCCCACGTAGACACCGTAGGTGTTAAACTCACATCGCCACGGCCACCGCAACCGCGTCCCCGAGCGCGCCCGAGCTCCGGCCGCCGCCAAACACGTCGCCGACGCCTTTTCCGGCGACCCCGAGCCCAACTGCCTGCACCACCCGCCGCGGCTCACTCCCAGCTAGCCATAGAGCCCAACGGCGCCCCGAATGGTGCCCTGTAGGTGAAACCCGCATCTGCCCCGCCGCGTTTGGCCTCGCCGGCGGCTAACCGCCGGCGAGTTTGACCTCTTTTGACCACGTTTGACCCGTGTGGGCCCCGGTTGACTTCCCCCCTAAGTCTATGACAGGTGGGGCCGGCCTGTTAATTAGGTTAGGATTAGTGTTAATTAAATATTAGCCAGACTAATGACCTGACACGCGGGACCCACAGGTTAGAGTTGACTGTGCTGACGTGGCTGTTGACTTGACCCCACATGTCTGTGACTCAGACAGCTCCGTGTCACTGACCGGTGGACCCCATTGGTCAGGTTTGACCTGGACCGCGCCCCGTTGACCTGCTGACATCGTGATGATGTCAGGCTGACGCAGTAATCCTTTTCTGAATTTAAATAAATCTTAAATGATTTGTTTAATTCAGAAAATATCCAAAACTTTGAAAAATCATAGAAATTAATCTATAGCTCCAAATGAAAAGATTTATATATGAAAAATTATCAGAAAAATTCAAGGAATCCATCTGTACCATTTTCATGCATGTTTGAACAATGTTTGTCTTCTGTTTTGGACAAAAAAAATAAAGGACATTTAAATAATCATATATGGAGTTGGATTTTGAATCATGTATTCAAACCAACTTCATTTAAATCATAGCTAGATGCATTAGCTCAAATCACAGCATATTGCCATGTCATGATCATGCATCATATTGTGGCATTGCATTGATTGTGTTCTTTCTCAGTTGCCGGTGTTTGTCCCCTCTCGATAGACGATGTGCCGACGATGAGATCGATGACACTGATGAAGAACTATATTATCTTCAGAAGTGCCAGGCAAGCACAACCCCCTTGTTCATTCCGATACAATCCCACTCTCTCGCTCCTGCTCTCTTTTACTGCATTAGGACAACAACGATTCAACTGTTACTTGCTGCGGTAGCTGAACCCCTTTATCCTTTGCATGACCTGTCTTTGCCACAGTAAATAGATGAAACCCACTAGCATGAGTAGGAGTTGTTTTGAGCCCTGATGTGCCTGCGCATTCATGCTTGTTGTCATGCCTGCTACTGCTTAGAGTTGAGTCGGGTCTGATTCATCGGGTATGAATCGGAATGGTGTTGAACATGTCCTACTATGTGTGAGCTAAGTGTGTGAACACGATTTGGTAAAGGTATTGGTGAGAGGCCATGTAGGAGTACATGGTGGGTTGTCTCATTGAAGCCGTCCTCAGGAACTGAGTTCTGTGTTTGTGATCCATGATACAGTTACTACCACACATTGGGCCCTGAAATATGACCCCGCTCGACTTACCGACTCCTCTCGTTCTCTGTCCAGGAGTTGCAAGTAGTTTCTGGTGTTTGTAGTATGCTGGGGGCCGCACGCAGCGCTGACCGTAGGGGTGGGCTGTGTTGCGGTAGGCACGTGGCACGGTGTACCGATTCGCCCGTTTGGTGTCTCGGGAACCCTGCACACATCGTTTGGGGCTGTGAGCGAAACTCCGGCCGAATCTCCTCATGGATGGAACCCGAATAGGCGATAAACCTGGACTAGAGACTTGTGTGGTTAGTTAGGTCGTGGTCTACACCCACGTCGGCTTTCGCTTGAAGTCTGTCGAGCACATGTCGTGTGCAGACGCTAAGTGGTGGAAACATGTGTGAAGAAGTACACCCCTGCAGGGTTATAAATGATCTATTCGAATAGCCGTGTCCGCGGTAATGGACTTCTGGGTTGCCTATATCAGTTCATAGACAAGTGAAAGTGGATACTCTAAAATGCGCAAGATAAGCGTGAGTGCTATGGATGGCGTTCTCGTAGGGAGACGGGAGCGGATCCATAGTGGTGTATTGATATGGTGAATATGTGGACTCGTGTGCGCCACCTCAAAGGAGTTACTCGCAGTCGTAGTTCAGGTTAGCCACTGAGTCAAAGCTGGCTTGCTGCAGTCAAACTCCACCACCCCTTTATTGATACTGATGCATATGTAGTTAGTTCTGATGTAAGTCTTGCTGAGTACAATTGTACTCACGTTTGCCTATTTTATGTTTTTGCAGAGAGACGTCGGTCTCGCTAGTAGTACTGCTTGGACTTCGACGTTTAGCTTGATACCTCAGCTACGTTCTTGTGCCCTCGATAGGATCTGGTAGATAGTCAGGCTTCTCAGCCTTTTTCATTTGTAGATGTCTGTACTCAGACATGCTAAGCTTCCGCTTGTGTTTTGATTTATATGCTCTGAATGTTGGGTCATGAGACCCATGTTTGTAATATCTCGCTCCTCGGAGCCTAATGAATAAATACTTTGAGTCGTAGAGTTATGTTGTGATGCCATGTTGTATTTACTCATATCGGGCATATTGTGTGTATGATTGAAATGCTTGGTATGAGTGGGATCCGACTATCTAGTTGTTTATCCTTGGCAGCCTATCATATGAGGAAATGTAAGTCTAGTGCTTCTGAGCGATAGTAGTCCGCTACAGCCCGGTTCACCGGAGTCCTGCTAGCCCAGCACTACTGCTTGGAACACTTAACTGGCCGGCATGTGATTCACGTCGTTCCTGTGTCTGTCCCTTCGGGGAAATGTCACGCGGTGTTATCCGGAGTCCTGCCTAGCCTGCTACAGCCCGGGTTACCGGAGTCCTGTTAGCCCAGTGCTACAGCCCGGATTTATACGTTGTTGACCGACATGCTCGATGTGATTCATCTATGCCTGTCCTCATGGGTTAGTGCCGCCTTGGGTTCACGACTAGCCATGTCGGCCCGGGTTCTCTGTCATATGGATGCTAGCGACACTATCATATACGTGAGCCAAAAGGCGCAAACGGTCCCGGGCCAGGTAAGGTGGCACCCGTGGGAATACCGTGCGTGAGGCCGCAAAGTGATATGATGTGTTACATGCTAGATCGATGTGGCTTAGGATCGGGGTCCTGACACTTTTATTCTTAGCTTGTGGGTTATCAAGATCAACGGGTGGTTCTATCTCAACATCATTATCTAGTTCTTTTTAATTATTTGGCCGAGAGTCTTCATGAACCTCATCATTATCTTTTTCATTATCAGTAGGTGAGTGTTCATTACCAGATTGAGTTTCAGCATCAGAGATAGAAGTTTCATTATCAGGAGGTTTTTCTATTTCAGGTTCACTAGAAGTATGCAAAGTCCTATCATTTTTATTCTTCCTTTTCTTTTTAGAAGGACTAGGTGCACTAGTGTTATTTCCTTGTGAGTCTTGTTCAATTATTTTTGGGTGTCCCTCAGGATAAAGTGGTTCCTGAGTCATTTGACCTCCTCTAGTTGCAACTCTATCAGCAAAGTCATGCATATTATGATTCATTTCATCTAGTAATTCTCTTTGAGATTTAGCAACTTGTTCTAATTGAGTTGAACCATAGAAGCATATTTTCCAACACCTCTAACATCATTTGAAATTCTAAACAACAAGTCACTCAAGCGAGCAACCATATCAAAATTATATTTCAATTGTTCCATAACAATTGCATTGAAGTGATCTTGTTTTCTAATGTAATTTTCAAACTCATAAAGGCATTGACTAGGATGCATATTGTGAGGATTGTCATTGTCATTAAACTTCATAAGAGAATTTACCTCTACCACCTTAGGCAGAGGTGGTGTATTAAGCCCATGTATTTCTTCATTAGGAGGTAAAATTTTAACATCCTCAGTTTTAATACCTTTTTTCCTTCATAGATTTCTTTGCCTCTTGCATATATTCGGGACTGAGATATAATATACCCCTTTTCTTCGGAGTGGGTTTATGCGGTGGTTCAGGAAGAGTCCAATCATCATAATTTTTAAATATATTATTCAATAATTCTTCAGCCTGTCCAACGGTTCGTTCCCTGAAAACACAACCAGCACAACTATCGAGGAAGTCCCTAGAAACATTAGTTAGTCCATTATAGAAGATACAAAGTATTTCATTTTTCTTAAGAGGATGATCAGGCAAAGCATTAAGTAACTGGAAAAGCATCTCCCAAGCTTGTGGGAGACTCTCTTCTTTAGTTTGAGCAAAGTTAAATATTTCCTGTAAGGCAGCTTGTTTCTTATGAGCAGGAAAATATTTTTCAGAGAAGTAATAAATCATATCCTGGGGACTACGCACACATCCAGGAGCAAGAGTATTGTACCAAGCTTTAGCATCACCCTTCAATGAGAAAGGAAATAATTTGAGAATAAAGTAGTAGCGAGTCTTCTCATCATGAGTAAAAGGGGTGGGTATATCATTCAACTTAGTAAGATGTGCCACGACAGTTACAGTTTCATAACCATGGAAAGGATCAGGTTCAACCAAAGTAATTAACTCCGGGTCGACAAAGAATTCATAATCCTTATCATCAATAAAAATAGGTGAAGTAGCAAACTTAGGATCACATTTCATTCTAGCATTCAGAGATTTTTCTTTATACTTGTGTAGTAATTTCTCTAGATCATCTCTATCATTACAAGCAAGAATATCTCTAGTTGTTTCTTTACTCATAACATAACCTTTCGGTACCTTAGGCAATTCATATATAGGAGGGCTAGTTCTATCAGGTGTTTAAGGAGATTTAGTTTCAAGCTCATCATCAGATTCAACAACATCATGTTGTATTACTCGAGCAATTTGTTCATCAACAAATTCACCAAGTGGCACATCATCATTATCAAGGAAGGTACTAGCATCATCATAAGCAACATTCATAGTAGAAGTAGCATCATCAATAACTTGCGACATATCAAAATTAATAGCATGTGTTGATGTTGCAAGTTTACTCATAACAGAAGGTGAATCTAAAGCAGAACTGGATAGCAGTTTCTTACCTCCCCTCGTACTTGAGGGAAATATCTTAGTCTTTGGATGCTTCAGATTCTTCATAGTGATAAATTCATAATAATCCTAAGTGACTCAACAAATATAGCTATGCTCCCCGGCAACAGCGCCAGAAAAAGGTCTTGATAACCCACAAGTATAGGGGATCGCAACAATTTTCGAGGGTAGAGTATTCAACCCAAATTTATAGATTCGACACAACGGGAGCCAAAGAATATTTGAAGGTATTAGCAGCTGAGTGTCCATTCAACCACACTTGGAGATTAATTATCTACAGCAAAGTGATCAGTAGCAAAGTAGTTCGATAGTTTTGATAGTAGGGACAACAACAATAGTAACAGTAGCAGTGATAGCAGTAATTTTGTAGCAAGTGTAACAGTGATGATAGGAATAGTAACTTAGCAGAAACAATATGGAAAAGTTCGTAGGCATTGGATCGGTGACTTGTTGGATGATATTCATCATGTGAAAGTTATAACCTAGGGCGATACGACACTAGCTCCAGTTCATCGATATAATGTAGGCATGTATTCCGTAAATAGTCATATGTGCTTTATTAAAAGAACTTGCATGACATCTTCTGTCCTACCCTCCCGTGGTAGTGGGGTCCATATTGGAAACTAAGGTATATTAAGGCCTCCTTTTAATAGAGAACCGGAACAAAGCATTAACACATAGTGAATACATGAACTCCCCAAACTACGGTCATCACCGGGAGTGGGCCCGGTTAATGTCACTCCGGGGTTGCCAGATCATAACACGTAGTAGGTGACTTTAACTTGCAAGATTGGATCTAGAACATGGATATAATGATGATAATGTAAACGGTTCAGATCTGAAATCATGGCACCCGGGCCCAAAGTAACAGGCATTAAGCATAGCAAAGTCATAGCAACATCAATCTAAGAACATAGTGGATACTAAGGATCAAGCCCTAATAAAACTAACTCAATTACATGATCAATCTTATCCAACTCCTCACTGACTAGTGAGCCTACGAAGGAATTACTCACTCGCGGTGGGGAGCATCATGAAATTGGCGATGGAGAAGGGTTGGTGATGACGAAGAACGAAGATCCCCCTCTCCGGAGCCCCAAACAGACTCCAAATCTGCCCTCTCGAGGAAGAACAGGGCTTGGCGGCGGCTCCGTCTCGTTGATCGTGATAATTCCTTCTCCCTGATTTTTTCTCCGAAAATAGGATTTTATAGCGTTGGTTTCAGGGTCTAGGGGCCACCAGGTGGGGACAACCCACCTGGGCGCGCTAGGAGAGGGGGGCGCGCCCTGGTGGTTGTGCCCACCCACGGGCCCCTCTTCGGTGGATATTGGCTCCAGAAATTCTCTTTTATTGTATAAAAAATCCTTGCAAAGTTTCGTTCCATTCTGAGAACTTTTATTTCTGCACAAAAACAACAACATGGTAGTTCTGCTGAAAAGCGTCAGTCCAAGGTCAGTTTCATTCAAATCATGCAAATTAGAGTCCAAAACAAGAGGAAAAGCATTAGGAAAAGTAGATACGTTGGAGACGTATCAGGATGCTGATACGTCTCCAACGTATCTATAATTTTTGCTTGTTCCATGTTGTTATATTATCAATCTTCGATGTTTTATAATCATTTTATAGTCATTTTATATCATTTTTTGGTACTAACCTATTGACATAGTGCCAAGTGTCGGTTGCTGTTTTCTCCATTTTTTTTACATCGCAGGAAATCAATATCAGACGGTGTCCAAATGCAACGAAACTTTACGGAGCTTTTTTTGGACCAGAAGGAACATAACGGGCCATGGCTACACCTGAGGGGTGCCTCGAGGAGGACACAACGCACCAGGGCACGGGAGGAGGCCCAAGCGCGCCCTGGTGGGTTGTGCCCACCTCGGGTGCCCCCCGGACTGCCTCTTTGCTCTGTAAATACCCCAATATTTCCAGAACCCTAAAGGCATTGACAAAATATTCATCCAACCGCCGCAGAGTCCAGAACCACCAAATCCAATCTAGACACCATCTTGGATGGGGTTCACCACCTCCATTGGTGCCTCTCCGATGATGCATGAGTAGTTCTTTGTAGACCTTTGGGTCCGTAGTTAGTAGCTAGATGGCTTCATCTCTCTCTCTCTCTGAATTCTCAATACAATGGTCTCTTGGAGATCCATATGATGTAACTCTTTTGTGGTGTGTTTGTTGGGATCGATGAACTTTGAGTTTATGATCAGATCTTTGTTTTTATATCCATGAAAGTATTTGAGTTTCTTTGATCTTTTTTATGCATGATCTCATACAGCCTCATATGTCTTGTCCAATATTAGGGTTTTGTTTGGCCAACTTGATCTATTTATCTTGTAATGGAAAGAGGTGCTTTGTAGTGGGTTCGATCGTACGGTGCTTGATCCTAGTGACAGAAAGGGAACCGACACGTATGTATCGTTGCTACTAAGGATGATGGGATCTATCTCTACATAGATAGATCTTGTCTACATCATGTCATCATTCTTATTGAATTACTCCATTTTTCCATGAACTTAATACACTAGATGCATGCTGGATAGCGGTCGATGTGTGGAGTAATAGTAGTAGATGCAGGTAGGAGTCGGTCTAATAATCTTGGACGTGATGCCTATATAATGATCATTGCCTGGATATCGTCATGAGTATTTGAGGTTCTATCAATTTCCCAACAGTAACTTGTTCACCCATCGTTTGCTATTTTTCTCGAGAGATGCCACTAGTGAAACCTACGGCCCCCGGGTCTCTTTCTCATATTATTTGCCTTTGCGACCTACTTTTTCATTGCATTTATTTTCAGATCTATTAAACCAAAAATACAAAAATACCTTCCTACAATTTATTCTTATTTATTTTATTTGGCGTTCGATCTATCAATTTACTACAAATTTATCTCACGTATGTTTGCCTACTTGAGGCGTCATACCCCAGAAGGGATTGACAACCCCTTTAACACGTCGGTTTGCGAGGATTTGTTATCTATGTGCAGGGGCTGTTTACATTGTGTTGCTTGGTTCTCCTACTCGTTCGATAACCACGGTTTCATATCTTTGGGAAATACCTACCGTCGCTGTGCTGCATCATCCCTTCCTCTTTGGGGAAATACCAACGTAGCTTCAAGCAACATCAGGCATCTAGGTTCTGCTATTGGTTATTGATGGGAGAGGTGTCTCGGTCATGTCTACATAGTTCTCGAACCCATAGGGTCCGTACGCTTAACATTCGTTGATGATATAGTGTTATATGAGTTATATGTTTTGGTGACCGAATGTTGTTAGGAGTCCCGGATGAGATCACGGACATGACGAGGAGTCTCGAAATGGTCGAGAGGTAAATATTGATATATAAGACGATGGTATTTGGACATCGGAAGTGTTTCAGGTGATATCGGGTACTTGTGGGGTCACCGAAGGAGTTCTGGGTAACCCCGGAAAAGTAATGGGCTTAATGGGCCAAGTGAGGGAACACACCAGCCCCTGGGCTGGTGCGCCCCCTATAGGTGGCTGGCCCTAGGGGAGAGAAGGAAAGAGGGGACTAGGTCTCCCCCTCTTTCCTTCCCCCTTGGAAAATACATGGCAGGGGGCCTGAAGGGCAGGGCAGGAGCTCTAGTTGTCAGCGGCCAGCCCTAGGGCGTGCCCTGGCTGCCTCCCCTACTCCCACCTATATATATGGGGAGGGGGTGCCACACAAGGACACACAACATTGTCTTAGCCGTGTGCGGTGCCCCGTCGGTCATATTTTCATAGTGCTTAGGCGAAGCCCTGCGGAGATCACATCGCCATCACCGTCACCACGTCGTCGTGCTGCCGGGACCCATATACTACCTCGCCGTCTTGCTGGATCAAGAAGGCGGAGGACATCACCGAGCTGAACGTGTGTAGAACACGGAGGTGTCGTGCGTTCGTACTAGATCGGTTGGAGCGCGAAGAAAGTTTGACTACATCAACCACGTTGTGAAACGCTTCCGCTTATGTTCTACGAGGGTACGTAGACACACTCTCCCCCTCTCGTTGCTATGAATCTCCATTGATAGATCTTGCGTGTTTTTTTTGTTTTCCACTCAACGTTTCCCAACTGTGGCATCCGAGCCAGGTTTATGCATAAATAATATGCACGAGTAGAACATAAAGAGTTGTGGGCGGTGATAGCCATGCTGCTTACCACCAACGTCTTATTTTTCGGCGGCATTGTGGGATGAAGTAGCCCGGATCGACCTTACATGTCCACACACATGAGACTGGTTCCAACGACAGACATGCAACTAGTTTTGCATAAAGGTGGCAGGCAGGTGTCTGTTTCTCCTACATTAGTTGAATCGTATTTGACTACGGCCGGTCCTTGAAGAAGGCTAAAACAGCAAAACTTGATGAGTCATCGTTGTGGTTTTTCCATAGGTAAGAACGGTTCTTTCTAGAAGCCCGTAGCAGCCACGTAAAACTTGCAACAACAAAGTAGAGGACTTCTAACTTGTTTTTGCAGGGCGTGTTGTGATGTGATACGGTCAAGATATGATGTGATATATGTTGATGTACGAGATGATCATGTTTTGTAATATCGACAACCGGCAGGAGCCTTAGGGTTGTCTCTTTATTGTATGAAGTGCAAGCACCATGTAATTGCTTTACTTTATCACTATGCATTAGCGATAGTTGTAGAAGCAATAGTTGGCGTGACGACCTCGACACAACAATGCTACAATGGAGATCAAGGTGTCGAGCCAGTGACGATGGATATCATGACGATGCTTCGGAGATGGAGATCAAAAGCACAAGATGATGATGGCCATATCATGTCACTTATTTTGATTGCATGTGATGTTTATCTCTTATGCATATTATTTTTCTTAGAACGACGATAGCATTATAAGATGATCCCTTCACTTAATTTAAAGATAAAAGTGTTCTCCCTGAGTATGCACCGTTGCTACAGTTCGTCGTTTCGAGACACCACGTGATGATCGGGTGTGATAGACTCTACGTTCACATACGACGGATGTAAGACAGTTTTTCACATGCAGAATACTTGGGTTAAACTTGACGAGCCTAGCATGTACAGACATGGTCTCGGAACACTGGAGACCAAAAGGTCGAAGATGAGTCATATAGTAGATATGATCAACATAGAGATGTTCATCATTGATGACTACCCCATCTCACATGATGATCGGACATGGGTTAGTTGATTTGGATCACGTATCACTTAGATGACTTGAGGGATGTCTATTTAGGTGAGAGTTTTCTTTAGTAATTTTATTAACTGAACTTAATTTATCATGAACTTAGTGTTATAGTTTTGCATATCTATGTTGTAGATCAATGGCCCAAGCTAATGACTTATTGGAAATAATACATACCGATGTATGCGGTCCGATGAGTGTTGAAGCACACGGCGGGTATCGTTATTCTAAGAACTTCACAGATGACTTGAGTAGGTATGGGTATATCTACTTGATGAAACACAAGTATGAAACATTTGAAAAGTTCAAAGAATCTCAGAGTGAAGTGGAGAATCATCGTAACAATAAAATAAAGTTTCTACGATCTCATCGTGGAGGCGAATATTTGAGTTACGACTTTGGCCTTCATTTAAAACAATGTGGAATAGTTTCACAACTCACGCCACCTGGAACACCACATCGTAATAGTGCGTCCGGATATCGTAACCGTACTTTATTAGATATGGTGCAATCTATGATGTCTCTTACCGATTTACCACTATCGTTTTGGGTTATGCATTAGAGACAACCGCATTCACGTTAAATAGGGTACCGTCTAAATCCGTTGAGACGACATCGTATGAACTGTGGTTTGGCAAGAAACCTAAGCTGTCATTTCTTAAAGTTTGGGGTTGCGACACTTATATCAAAAGGCTTCAGCCTGATAAGCTAGAACCCAAATCGGAGAAGTGTGTCTTCATAGGATACCTTAAGGAAACAATTGGGTACACCTTCTACCACATATCTGAAGGCAAGATCTTTGTTGCCAAGAATGGAACCTTTCTAGAGAAGGAGTTTCTCTTGAAAGAAGTGAGTGGGAGGAAAGTAGAACTTTATGAGGTAATTGTACCTTCTCTTGGATTGGAAAGTAGCACATCACAGAAAACCATTCCAGTGATGCCTACACCAACTAGAGAGGAAGCAAATGATAATGATCATGAAACTTCAGATCAAGTTGCTAGTGAACATCATAGGTCAACCAGAGCATGATCCACGCCAGAGTGGTACAACAATCCTGTTATGAAAGTCATGTTACTAGAAGGCGAACCTATGAACTATGAAGAAGCTATGATGAGCCCAGATTCCGATAAATGGCTTGAGGCCATGAAATCTGATATAGGATCCATGTATGAGAACAAAGTGTGGACTTTGGTGGACTTGCCCGATGATCGGCAAGCCATTGAGAATAAATGGATCTTCAAGAAGAAGACTGACGCTGATGTTAATGTTACTGTCTACAAAACTCGACTTGTCGCGAAAGGTTTTTGACAAGTTCAAGGAGTTGACTACAATGAGACTTTCTCACCCGTAGCGATGCTTAAGTCTGTCTGAATCATGTTAGCAATTGCTGCATTTTATAATTATGGAATCTGGCAAATGGACGTTAAAACTACATTCCTTAATGGATTTCTTAAAGAAGAGTTGTATATGATGCAACCAGAAGGTTTTGTCGATCCTAAAGGTGCTAACAAAGTGTGCAAGCTCCGGCGATCCATCTATGGACTGGTGCAAGCATCTCGGAGTTGGAATACACGCGACTTACGGTGAAGCATGTATTTACAAGAAAGTGAGCGGGAGCTCTGTAGCATTTCTGATATTATATGTGGATGACACATTATTGATTGGAAATGATATAGAGTTTCTGGATAGCATAAAAGGATACTTCAATAAGATTTTTTCAATGAAAGACCTCGGTGAAGCTGCTTATATATTGGATATCAAGATCTATAGAGATAGATCGAGACGCTTAATAGGACTTTCACAAAGCACATACCTTGATAAATTTTTGAAGAAGTTCAAAATGGATCAGTCAAAGAAAGGGGTTCTTGCCTGTGTTACAAGGTGTGAAGTTGAGTCAGACTCAAAGCCCGACCACTACAGAAGATAGAGAGAAAATGGAAGTCATTCCCTATGCCTCAGCCATAGGTTCTATTATGTATGCTATGCTGTGTACCAGACCTCATGTTCGCCTTGCCATAAGTTTGGCAGGGAGGAAACAAAGTAATCCAGGAGTGGATCATTGGACAGCGGTCAAGAACATCCTGAAGTACCTAAAAAGGACCAAGGACATGTTTCTCGTTTATGGAGGTGACGAAGAGCTCATTGTAAATGGTTACGTCGATGCTAGCTTCGACACTTATCCGGATGACTCTAAGTCACATACCGGATACGTAATTACATTGAATGGTGGAGCTGTCAGTTGGTGCAGTTCCAAGCAAAGCGTCGTGGCAGGATCTATGTGTGAAGCTGTCGGGGGAATCTGCCTCCACGAGCACCTATGGGGACGGAGCCCCTTGTCGGTTCGGCGGGGGCGGAGGTTGCACAAAGAGCAGATCGAGGCGACACACACACACAACGATTTTACCCAGCTTCGGGCCGCATGGATGCGTAAAACCCTACTGCTGCATGTCTGGTTGATTAGGGTTCTTGCTCTGGGGCGCAAGAAGCTACAGGAAGTTGGAGCTGGACGTAGGCGAGGGCCTATTGGGTCCGATCCCTCTCCCCGGGTCTGGATCCTCCCTCCTCCTAGGGTTTCTCTCCGGGTCTGGATCCTCCATCCTCCCTCTACGTACGCATGGGCCTCCTTTTATATGCTAAGGGGTTTCCCACAGGTAGCGACGCAGGTGAGGGTAAAAACGGCAAGGAACTGTGCGAACAGTGGCCGCACAGTGCTATCGCACCTAACTCTGACGGCGGGGGACAAAGGCATTAAATGCCCGTCTGGATCGCCATGAACAGTGCTGAGGCGGACCGTTAGGGGCACCTCCGCTGGCCACGGGGGCGGCTCCGCCAACGTCGCATGCCATGCGCGCCCCAGGTTGCGCGGCGCCCCGCCACGTGTCTCCGGGGAAGCTCCAGAGTGACGCGTGGGCAGGTGAGCTGGAGCGCATGCCTGAGGTGGTGGTTTGCCGCGGCAAGTGGCTTGCCGCGGCGGTTGTCTTGCCGCACCTGAGAGCTTGCCGCTCGTCAGGCCTCGCCGAGGCGCGCGGAGCGCCGCGGCGGGCTTCTCTTGGGGTGCCTTGGCTTGGCCGCCCCGGCGAGCTCCTCCCGCCGGGGCCTTGGTGCTTCGGCTTGGTCGTCCTGGCAAGCTCCTCTTGCCGGGGCCTTGTCGCCTTGGCCCGGCAAGCTCCTCTTGCCGGGGCTCGCCTTCTCGGCCCGGCAAGCTCCTCTTGCCGGGGCTTGGTCTTCTAGGCTCGATCACTTGGCCTTCGTCCGGCCCAGAAAGGGCCATGGAGACTCTTGTCGCTCCCCCGGACGGCCTTGCCGCGGGACGCTACTACTGCCCGTGCACAAGTTCGGGGTACCGAGGTACCCCTACTTTAGTACACCAACAGGAGCCCCCGGGTCTGGGGCATACATGGTGCCGAGCGTTGTTGGGCCAGGCCCTAATAGTGCACGGGCACGCGTGGCCTAGGTTGCGCTGCTCCTTAACTCCGTGCTCGTCGCGCCCTCCCCAAGTGGCGCGCGCTTATCGCGGCGTCGTGGGGGGGGGGGGGGGGGCGAGGCGTACGAGACATGCGTGACGTGGGTGGCGTGCGCGGGGCTTGAGGCCCGCAGGCATGCATCACGTCGGGCACGACTCCTTTATCTGGAAAGGCGGAACGTCCGCCCCACTTTCGAGTGGGGAGGAGAGGTCGCTTCATCTGTCGCCTCGGCCCTGCTTGCCCGCCACGCGTCCTCCATGCGCTTGTGGTTGCGGTGGTGGAAGCAGGAAGCCGGGCCGATGCGGGTCGAAGTAGAGGGTCGGCCCCGTCGCCTGCCCTTCCTCTGCTTTGATTGGTCGGGTGGGGCGGGTCGCGGGCGACCGCACGGATTAGGTCGCCCACCTCTTTCTTTTCTTCCCTTGTCGCTGCTGGGCATGCCATAGAAACAGCTGATTAGAGCAGCGGCAAGTTATTTTGTAATATAACTTTTATCTTAAGCAGTTCATTGCGCTGTTATCTCCCTCGTTCGACCTTGTGCTTCGTACGCTCGCGCCCTACGCTTCCGGGAACTTGTCGGCGAAAGTCTCCGCCTTGCCACGGGTGCCGAGTGCGGGACATCGGCAACCCGCTGACGGGGCTTCCACCGGCAAGAAACCTTGCCGCGGCTGGCGCAACTCACTTAAATGTTGAGCAGGCTCAGGGCTAGGTAGGTGTGGCGACTGCAGTCGCGGCACACTCAAGCTGCCGAGCGAGCTCGAAACAAGTAAGGACGCTACTCGGGATGTAGCACACTTAAGTCGTTGAGCGGACTCGAAACGAAATAAGGGCGCAACCAGCCACGAGCCGGCCCCTCCGCGCACAGGTTTCCCATACGAAGCTCGGCCGTTCGAGGAAGATAACTTAAGAATAAAAAGGAGCTTAATTGCTCAAACTTTGGCAACTTAGCTTTTCTGTTGTTTGTCGTCCGGCAAGGCGCAGCTTCCTCGGGCGACGCCCAGCCTATCCTGTCATCCCCCCTTCTCGAGGTCAGGGAATAACGAAGGCTCGGGGCTTCGCGGCCCGCCATCGCTTGCCGGAGTCGCGTGCCGCACAATCGCGTCGAATGATGCATGCGCCAAGCGGAGAGGCGCGAAATCGACAAGATGTGCGGGGCACACAAGCTATGCTCGGGATCTGCGCCCGTCTCTGTACCAAGGATTACATGCAACTACGGCAAGACTTGGACAGAGAGGATGGCCGACGGGATGGGTTCCGACCGCCGCGCGGGCAAGGTCCCTCCCACGGTCGGCGTCGACTCGTTTGAATCTTGGCGGCCTGGGCTCGCCGAAGAACGAGGTTGCCTTTCCCGCAACTTCTTGCGCTAACTTCTGCGGCTACGGGAGCGGCGCAGAGTTTGCTGGAAGCGAGAAACTCGCTCAGCGGCCGGAAGGCGGTCCTCCTCAAGGAGCAGCTGCTCTTGCCCGGACTCTGCGTGAGTGGGTACTCGAGGAGGGCCGTGCGTGGGTCCGTGAGGAGGAATGCCTCCGCCTCGCGGGCTGGAGCAGAAAGGTACCTGGCCATACCTGAGCTTGCCTGCGGTCTCCAAGTCTGGTTCGCACAACCTCGACGCACCCCCTACCTGGCGCGCCAAAGATGTCGGGGGATATCGGCCTCCACGAGCACCTATGGGGACGGAGCCCCTTGTCGGTTCGGCGGGGGCGGAGGTTGCACAAAGAGCAGATCGAGGCGACACACACACACAACGATTTTACCCAGCTTCGGGCCGCATGGATGCGTAAAACCCTACTGCTGCATGTCTGGTTGATTAGGGTTCTTGCTCTGGGGTGCAAGAAGCTACAGGAAGTTGGAGCTGGACGTAGGCGAGGGCCTATTGGGTCCGATCCCTCTCCCCGGGTCTAGATCCTCCCTCCTCCTAGGGTTTCTCTCCGGGTCTAGATCCTCCATCCTCCCTCTACGTACGCATGGGCCTCCTTTTATATGCTAAGGGGTTTCCCACAGGTAGCGATGCAGGTGAGGGTAAAAATGGCAAGGAACTGTGCGAACAGTGGCCGCACAGTGCTATCGCACCTAACTCTGGCGGCGGGGGACAAAGGCATTAAATGCCCGTCTGGATCGCCATGAACAGTGCTGAGGCGGACCGTTAGGGGCGCCTCCGCTGGCCACGGGGGCGGCTCCGCCAACGTCGCATGCCATGCGCGCCCCAGGTTGCGCGGCGCCCCGCCACGTGTCTCCGGGGAAGCTCCAGAGTGACGCGTGGGCAGGTGAGCTGGAGCGCATGCCTGAGGTGGTGGTTTGCCGCGGCAAGTGGCTTGCCGCGGCGGTTGTCTTGCCGCACCTGAGAGCTTGCCGCTCGTCAGGCCTTGCCGAGGCGCGCGGAGCGCCGCGGCGGGCTTCTCTTGGGGTGCCTTGGCTTGGCCGCCCCGGCGAGCTCCTCCCGCCGGGGCCTTGGTGCTTCGGCTTGGTCGTCCCGGCAAGCTCCTCTTGCCGGGGCCTTGTCGCCTTGGCCCGGCAAGCTCCTCTTGCCGGGGCTCGCCTTCTCGGCCCGGCAAGCTCCTCTTGCCGGGGCTTGGTCTTCTAGGCTCGATCACTTGGCCTTCGTCCGGCCCAGAAAGGGCCGTGGAGACTCTTGTCACTCCCCCGGCCGGCCTTGCCGCGGGACGCTACTACTGCCCTTGCACAAGTTCGGAGTACTGAGGTACCCCTACTTTAGTACACCGACAGAAGCGGAGTACATAGCTGCTTCAGAAGCAACACATGAAGGATTCTGGATGAAGGAGCTCATATCCGATCTAGGTGTAATACCTAGTGCATCGGGTCCAATGAAAACCTTTTGTGACAACACTAGAGCAATTGCCTTGGCGAACGAATCCAGGTTTCACAAGAGAACCAAACACATCAAGAGACGCTTCAACTCCATTCGTGAAAAGGTCAAGGATGGAGACATAGAAATTTGCAAAGTACATACGGATCTGAATGTGGCAGACCCGTTGACTAAGGCTCTTCCGCGAGCAAAACATGATCAGCACCAAGACTCCATGGGTGTTAGATTTATTACAATGTAATATAGATTATTGACTCTAGTGCAAGTGGGAGACTGAAGGAAATATGCCCTAGAGGCAATAATAAAGTTGTTATTTTATATTTCCTTATTCATGATAAAGGTTTATTATTCATGCTAGAATTGTATTGATCGGAAACCTAAATACATGTGTGAATACATAAACAAAAACCATGTCCCTAGTAAGCCTCTACTAGACTAGCTCGTTGATCAAAGATGGTTAAGGTTTCCTAACCATAGACATGTGTTGTCATTTGATAATAGGATCACATCATTAGAAGAATGATGTGATGGACAAGACTGATCCGTTAGCTTAGCATAATGACCGCTCAGTTTTATTGCTATTGCTTTCTTCATGTCAAATACATATTCATTTACTATGAGATTATGCAACTGCCGGATACCAGAGGAATACCTTGTGTCCTATCAAACGTCTCAATGTAATTGGGTGATCATAAAGATGCTATACGGGTATCTCCGAAGGTGTTTGTTGAGTTGGCATAATCCGATATTATGATTTGTCACTCTGAGTGTCGGAGAGGTATCTCCGGGCCCTCTCGGTAATACACATTGAGGGAGTCCTGGATTAGGGGGTGTCTGGGTAGCCGGACTATAACCTTTGGCCGGACTCTTGGACTATGAAGATACAAGATTGAAGACTTTGTCCCGTGTCCGGATGGGACTTTCCTTGGCGTGGAAGGAAAGCTTGGCGATATGGATACATAGATCTCCTTCCATTGTAACAAACTCTGTGTAACCCTAGCCCTCTTTGGTGTCTATATAAACCGGAGGGTTTTAGTCCATAGGACGAACAACAATCATACCATAGGCTAGCTTCGAGGGTTTAGCCTCTCTGATCTCGTGGTAGATCTACTCTTGTACTACCCATATCATCAATATTAATCAAGCAGGAGTAGGGTTTTATCTCCATCGAGAGGGCCCGAACCTGGGTAAAAACATTGTGTCCCTTGTCTCCTGTTACCATCCGCCGAGACGCATAGTTCGGGACCCCCTACCCGAGATCCGCCGGTTTTGACACCGACATTGGTGCTTTCATTGAGAGTGCCTCTGTGTCGTCACCTTTAGGCCCGATGGCTCCTCCGATCATCAACAATGATGCGGTCCAGGGTGAGACCTTTCTCCCCGGATAGATCTTCGTATTCGGCGGCTTTGCACTGTGGGCTAATTCGCTTGGCCATCTGGAGCAGATTGAAAGCTACGCCCCTGGCCATCAGGTCAGATTTGGAAGTTTGAACTACATGGCTGACATCCGCGGAGACTTGATTTTCGACGGATTCGATCCACAGCCAAGCGCGCCACACTGTAACGATGGGTATGACCTAGCTCTGCTGCCGAACAGTGCCCTGGAGGCCGCGCCCGCATCTGCTCCGACCTTTACCTTGGAGCTGTCTGCGCCGGTCGAGGACGAGTGGCTAGACACCGCCTCGGGGGCTGCAGCCTCAACGGCGATCGAGCCGAACACCAGCCTTATCCTCTACGAAACCCGTGACTCCAGGGTGTCGGACTCTTCTCCGAACTCCGAACCCTCCGTTCCCCTGCCAATCGAATCCGATTGGGCGCCGATCATGGAATTCACCGCCACGGATATCTTTCAGCACTCGCCCTTCGGCGACATTCTGAATTCACTAAAGTCTCTCTCTTTGTCAGGAGAGCCCTGGCCGGACTATGGCCAACAGGATTGGGATGCGGACGACGAAGAAATTCCACGCCCACCCACCATCCACTTCGTAGCCACTGTCGATGATTTAACCGACATGCTCGACTTCGACTCCAAAGACATCGACGGTATGGACGACGATGTAGGAGACGAACATGAACCAGCGCCTATAGGGCACTGGAAAGCCACCTCGTCATATGACATATATATGGTGGATACACCCAAAGAAGGCAATGGCGACGGAACAGCAGGGGATGACCCCTCCAAAAAGCAACCCAAGCGCCGGCGTTAGCGGCGCCGCTCTAAGTCCCGCCAAAGCAAGAACGGTGATACCGGCACGGGAGATAATAACACCCCGGACAGTGCCGAAGACAACTCCCTCCCGCAAGATTCAGCGCAGGAGGATGGAGAAGCCAGCCCCTTGAGAGAGCGGCAGACAGAGAGCAAGAGGATGATAACTACATGCCTCCCTCCGAAGACGAGGCAAGCCTCGGCGACGGCGAATTTGTTGTGCCTGAGGATCCTGTCGAACAAGAGCGCTTTAAGCGTAGACTTTTATGGATATAGTAGGTAGCCTCAAGAAAAAACAGCAACAGCTTAGAGCTGATCAAGACTTGCTAGCCGACAGATGGACTGAAGTCCTTGCGGCCGAGGAGTACGAACTCGAACGCCCCTCCAAGAGCTACCCAAAGCGCAGGTTGCTACCCCGATTAGAGGAGGAAGCACTTAAACCTACGTCACCAGCGCATGATGCGGCTAACCAGCCACCTCGCGGCCGCGACAGAGAGGCCTCTAGGCCCTCCACCCAAGCCGCACCCCGGCATCGCTCAAAAAATACTAAGGCATGGGGAAACGCGCTAGACCTGCAAGACATGCTGGAGGACAAAGCAAGGCAAACAAGATCGATGTACAGATCGCGTGGGCGCCCCACGACACGTGATGATAACCGTCACGCCGGATACAGTAAATCCGGCCGGGCCGAACACAGCAGACAAAGCTCATTTGAGCTACGTCGCGATATAGCCCAGTACAGAGGTGCCGCACACCCACTATGCTTCACAGATGAAGTAATGGATCATCAAATCCTAGAGCTTTCAAACCCATAAACACTGAATCATACGATGGCACAACAGATCCTGCGGTATGGATTGAGGACTATCTCCTTCATATCCACATGGCCCGTGGCAATGATCTACACACCATCAAATACCTCCCACTCAAGCTTAAAGGACGATCTCGGCATTGGCTTAACAGCTTGCCAGCAGAATCAATTGGTTGCTGGGAGGACCTGGAAGCCGCATTCCTCGACAATTTCCAGGGCACCTATGTGCGATCACTAGACGCCGATGACCTAAGCCACATAACTCAGCAGCCAGAAGAATCTGCCAGACAATTCTGGACACGGTTCCTAACCAAGAAAAATCAAATCGTTGACTGTCCGGACGCAAAGGCCCTAGCAGCCTTCAAGCATAACATCCATGACGAGTGGCTTGCCCGGCACCTTGGACAAGAAAAGCCGAAATCTATGGCAGCCCTTACGACACTCATGATCCGCTTTTGCGTGGGAGAAGACAACTGGCTGGCTCGTAGCAATAACATGACCAAGAGCCCTGGTAATTCGGATACCAAGGACAACAATGGCAGGTCACATCGCAACAAGCACAAGCGCCGCATTAACAACGAAAGTGCTGAGGATACGACAGTTAATGCCAGATTCAGAGGCTCCAAACCCGGTCAGCGGAAAAAGCCATTCAAAAGAAATACTCCGGCCCCGTACAGTTTGGACCGTATACTCGATCGCTCATGCGAGATACATGGCCCCCCTGAAAAACCAGCCAATCACACCAACAGGGATTGTTGGGTGTTCAAGCAGGCCGGCAAATTAAATGCCGAAAATAGAGACAAGGGGCTACATAGCGACGACGAGTAGGATCCCCGACCGCCGAACAATAGTGGACAGAAGGGCTTCCCCCCACAAGTGCGGACGGTGAACATGATATACGCAACCCACATCCCCAAGAGGGAACGGAAGCGTGCGCTAAGGGACGTATACGCGTTGGAGCCAGTCGCCCCAAAGTTCAACCCATGGTCCTCCTGCCCGATCACTTTTGATTGAAGGGACCACCCCACTAGCATCCGCCATGGCGGAGTCGCCGCATTGGTTCTAGACCCAATCATTGACGGATTTCACCTCACTAGAGTCCTTATGGACGGTGGCAGCGGCCTGAACCTGCTTTATCAGGATACAGTGCGGAAAATGGGCATAGATCCCTCAAGGATTAAACCCACAAAAACGACCTTTAAATGCGTCATACCAGGTGTAGAGGCCATTTGTACAGGCTCAGTTACACTTGAAGTGGTCTTCGGATCCCCGGATAATTTCCGAAGCGAGGAGTTAATCTTCGACATAGCCCCGTTCCGCAGTGGCTATCACGCACTGCTCGGACGAACCGCATTTGCAAAGTTCAATGCGGTGCCGCACTACGCATACCTCAAGCTCAAGATGCCAGGCCCTCGAGGACTCATTACGGTCAATGGAAACACCAAACGATCTCTCCGAACAGAGGAGCATACGGCGGCCCTCGCAGCGGAAGTACAAAGCAGCCTCTCAAGGCAATTCTCCAATCCGGATCTTAAACGTCCGGACACCGTCAAGCGCGCCTGGAGTAACCTACAACAAGACCGCCTGGCATGTTCCGAGCAAGCGTAGCAATGCGGCCCCAACCCCAGCCCTCGCGAAACTGCGCAATCAGTACTACGCGTACATAACTACGCTCTGAAAATACCATGGGCACAGGGGGAGGGGCACGACCACGGCGTGCCCAAAAATGCGGCTCAACCACACTAGGGGCTCCCGATTTTGTCATTTTTTTCCTACTTGCAGGACTCCACTCTTCGGAAGGCCTGTCCGGCAGTATAATCGCCGAACACATGATGCAACAACCAAGGAGGCAGAAAGCTACGTCGAATTCCCAGGTGGTCTCTATAACGAGCAAAATACCTGCCTTACATACCGTCTCGTAGCTCTCCCCTGGAGGGGGACATGTCAAATAGGCCCATCTCTTGCTTACCGCACTATTTGTATCGTTCTGCTTTCGCAACAGCCGTTTAAAAATAAACAATGCTTAGCTTCAGCTTATTATTGCATTCTCTATTCATTTCTTTTTCAATATATATGTTTAGTTATGACATTTAGCACCCGTACACTTTGGTACGATCAATACGCCAGGGGCTCAAGCACCCCACAACACGGCGTGAGAAGCCCGAACACTTTCACAAGTGCGGCCCTCCAAACTTATAGCATTATATGCATCAGCTCTGAATCATGTCTTTGGTCAATAGTTGGGTTTTCCCGGCTCCCATGTTTTGGTACCTTACGTTCCGCTATATCGGCTAAGGTAGCGTTGGGAGAACTACTGAGATTGTGCCCCAGTTGAGCTGGGCTAAGCACCTCCGTAGAGAAAGCTAAAACTGACTGTCATGGTAGGGCGAGAGCCGGTCACTGTTCGAGAGGTTTCGAGTCCCTAAAGACTTATGCCGCTTAGAGCGAGGAGTCGGCTTTGTCCGGCCTAGGCATGTATAGCGCCCCGAACTCGGTCTTTCGAACACTAGGGGCTTCGCCGAAATTTAAAATTATAGAATTCTCTGGCCAAGTGAGAGTGATAACGCATTATAGTCCGATTGCCTTGTTCCTCGTGCTGAGCACCTCCCTCGAAGGACGCAAGAATGGGAAAAAGAGTGCTCAGGTTTATCTCGAACACCCCAGCACTCGTGGCATGGGGGCTGAAGCCGACGACTCGCCATCTCTCAGACTTGATAAACGGCCGCATAGAAGGTAATATTTTAAATTAAAACAAGCGTTGCATAGCGCATATGAACAAGTTTTCAGCGCACAGGATAAAACGAACAAGTTTCACTCAAATATTACATCTTTAGAACATTCGTCCGCCACAAGGCGGGCACCCTTCAGGACACCCTCATAATACATCTCGGGGTGGCGATGCTCCTTGCCCGGCGGCGGCCCATCCTTCACAAGCTTCTCAGCATCCATCTTGCCCCAGTGCACTTTAGCACGGGCACCCTCGATGCAGACGGAGCGCTTGATGACTTCAAGCCATGCACAGGCATCCACCAGCCGCCTCACCAGCCCGAAGTAGCTCCCAAGCATAGCCTCTCCGGGCCACAGCCGGACTATGAGACCCGTCATGGCCTATTCGGCCACCTTATGGAGCTCGACCAACTGCTTCAGCTGGTCGCTCAGGGGCACCGGGTGTCCGGTCTCAGCATACTGAGACCAGAACACCTTCTCCGTCGAGCTCCCCTCCTCGGCTCAATAACAGGCGGCAACATCTGACACGCTACGGGGCAAATCTGCGAATGCTCCTGGAGAGCTCCGGACTCGGGTAAGTAACAAGTAATTCACTTTGACGTGCTTGCTTTGCATAAAGAATACCTTGCCTGCTGCTATCTTCTTCATCACCTCAACTTCCTGGAGGGCTTTTTGGGCTTCGGCCTTGGCAGATTTGGCGCTTTCAAGGGCCGTCATGAGCTCGGACTCTCGCGTCTTTGAGTCAAGCTCCAAACTCTCGTGTTTTTTCACGAGAGCCTGGAGCTGTTGCTGCACCTCGCTAACCCGCGCCTCATGCTTCTCCCGCTCGGTGCGCTCCGTGGCCGCCCTCTTTTCGGCCTCGGACAGCGCTTGCTTAAGGGTCGCCACCTCAGTCGTGGCCCCTATGACACCAATAGCGATCCTGTCATTTTTTGCAACTGCATCTTTTTATAATATACTCAACAAGGTATTACTTACCTTCTTTTTCCCCGAGCTACTTCTTGGCAAGGCCGAGCTTTTGCTCGGACCGCTCGAGGCTCTGCTTCAGCGCATCCACCTCCACAGGCAGTGCGGCAGAGGCTAGCAGCGAAGCCTACATACGCATATTGACTTAATTTTGTTAGACTCCTGTGAATGTTATTAGATCCTCTATTCAGCTTTTATTTTCGAACGCCAAACAGAGCATCAGGGGCTACTGTCTATGCAGTAATATTTTCACATATTTTTTACATACCTCAAAGCCTGTTAGCAGGCTGGCGCAGGCTTCAGTCAGCCCGCTCTTGGTTGACTGAACCTTCTGGATCACCACACTCATGATAGTGCGGTGCTCCTCGTCGATGGAGGAGCCGTTAAGCACCTCCAACAAGTTATCCGGCGCCTACGGTTGGACGGAGGTCGCCGGTGTCGTAGGCCTGCCCTTCTTCTTAGGGGGCCGCCTGCCGGACTCCGGAACCTTTGAAGGTTCCGGTGTGGTGTCCGGCCCAGGGACGGACTTGGAGCCCTTGGGGGTTTTATCCCCTTTGCGCCTGAAGTCCGGGAGGTCGCCTTGCGGCGCCTCCAGGACCACCTCCCCTTGGCTTGGAACCTTTTGGGATAACACCTCGGTGTCGTCCGTAGGGGGAGGGGAGGTAGCGGCCGGAAGTGAAAAGCTATTCACATCCGACAAATCCAAGGAGCCGCTCGAAGATACGTCGAGCCGGTCTTGGGCTGGACTACGCGATTATATCCGGCGTTAGGGAAAGCTGTGAAACAAAGGAACACTATGAGTCACTCTGGCATCCGAATACTTACAACTTAGCCAGCGGTTTGGCCCTGGGCGGCCACTCCCCCTCGCTGTCGGCTGCGTTGATGGAGTAGTCCGGAGGGAGGGTCTTCCCCTTCTTGGACCCTCCGGCCTCCCCAGTTGGGGCGGCCTTTATTTTCTTTTCTCCACCTGATGGGGAAGAAACCTCTCTTTCCTCCTCCTCGTCTTCGTGGGAGGAGTCCGCCTTGGAGTCATCGGACGATGAGTCCGACTCCACCGGACGTCGAGAACTCTTCCGAGTTCCCGTGGCCTTCTTCTTGGCCTTCTTCTCCGGCACCACGTAAGGTGCCGGGACCAGCAGCCCCTCTAGGCGGGCGTCTGCTGGGTCTTCGGGCAAAGGAGTCAGACAGTTGATCTGCCCAGACGTCTCCTGCCAATCCTGTCAAAGGTACGGGAGTTTAGATCCCTCATAGAGTCAAACTATGAAAGACAAATATCCTGTAAGAGGTAAAATAGCTTACCGCGTTGGCTTGGCGCTGCGCGGAAAATCCGCGATCCTCGGTGGCGAAAGCGGGAGCCTCGACACCCTTGAACAGCTCCTTCCAGGCATCTTCGTACGTTGTGCCGAAGAGCCGGCTCAGAGTTTGGTGCTGGGCCGGATCGAACTCCCACAAATTGGAAGCCTGTTGTTGACACGAGAGGATCCGGCGGATGAGCATAACCTAGACTACGTTGATTAGTTTGAGCTTCTTGCTCACCAGGTTCTGGACACATGTTTGGAGTCCGGTCATCTCTTCCGAACTACCCCACAGCAGGCCCTTCTCTTTCCAGGAGGTGAGCCGCGTAGGGGCTCCGGATCGGAACTCGGGGGCAGCGACCCATTTGGGGTCACGCGGCTCGGTGATGTAAAACCACCCCGATTGCCACCCCTTTATGGTCTCCACGAAGGATCCCTCGAGCCATAGGACGTTGGGCATCTTGCCCACCATGGCGCCTCCGCACTCCGCTTGGCGGCCGCCCACAACCTTTGGCTTGACATTGAAGGTCTTCAGCCATAATTTGAAGTGGGGCCGGATGCAGAGGAAGGCCTCGCACACGACGATAAACGCCGAGATGTTGAGGATGTAGTTCGGGGCCAGATCGTGGAAGTCCAGGCTGTAGTAGAACATGAGCCCCCGGACGAATGAATGGAGGGGGAATCCCAGTCCGCGGAGGAAATGGGTAAGGAAAACGACCCTCTCATGGGGCCTGGGGGTGGGGATGAGCTGCCCCTTGTCTGGGAGCCGGTGCGCGATGTCGTCGGGCAGGTATCCGGCTCTCCTCAACTTTTTGACGTCTCCCTCCGTGACGGACGAGACCATCCACTTGCCTCCCGCTCCAGACATGGTTGGAGAAGGTGGAGGAAGAAAATGCGGACTTGGGCGCTGGAGCTCGAGTGTGCGAAAATGGATAAGCAAAGGAGGAAGAAGGCATGGGTGAAGAAGGCGGATCCTTATCCCCTTACATGGGCGGACTAAACTTTGTGTCCCCACCAGCCTGGTAAAACTCGCTTATCTCCCAAGCACCGTAATCAATGGCGCGGTTGGGTTACCCACGCCCGTATTGATGAGAATCCCGGAATAAGGGGACACGATCTCTGCTTTGACAAGACGTGCCAAGGAAACCGCCTCGCTAAACGTGGTGAGGTGGGACAGTAAACCGATTCGAATAAAGGCTTGGCCATGGTGTGATGTCACGCCACAGAATACTTCAGCAGATTAGATCGGTGCAAATATTATTCTCTCTACGGTGGTATGTGGAACTTGTTTTGCAGAGCCGGACACTATCCTTGTGTTCAAAATCTTCTATGAAGTATTCGGAGGAGGAACCCGCCTTGCAATGCCGAAGACAATCTGCGCGCCGGACTCATCGTCATTGAAGCCTGATTCAGGGGCTACTGAGGGAGTCCTGGATTAGGGGGTGTACGGGTAGCCGGACTATAACCTTTGGCCGGACTCTTGGACTATGAAGATACAAGATTGAAGACTTCGTCCCGTGTCCGGATGGGACTTTCCTTGGCGTGGAAGGCAAGCTTGGCGATACGGATATATAGATCTCCTTCCATTGTAACCGACTCTGTGTAACCCTAGCCCTCTCCGGTGTCTATATAAACCAGAGGGTTTTAGTCCATAGGACGAACAACAATCATACCATAGGCTAGCTTCTAGGGTCTAGCCTCTCTGATCTCGTGGTAGATCTACTCTTGTACTACCCATATCATCAATATTAATCAAGCAGGAGTAGGGTTTTACCTCCATCGAGAGGGCCCGAACCTGGGTAAAAACATTGTGTCCCTTGTCTCCTATTACCATCCGCCTAGACGCACAGTTCGGGACCCCCTACCCGAGATCTGCCGGTTTTGACACCGACACACATCATAAGAAGTCTTGCAAGCAAAGTGAATAATGAGTTATTTATAAGATGATGTATTATGGAACAAGTAAAGATACCGACGATCAAATCTCGGGCAAGTAACATACCGATCGACAAAGGGAATTACGTATGTTGTCATAACGGTTCGACCAATAAAGATCTTCGTAGTATATGTAGGAGCCAATATGGGCATCCAGGTTCTGCTATTGGTTATTGACCAGAGAGGTGTCTCGGTCATGTCTACATAGTTCTCGAACACGTAGGGTCTGCACGCTTAACGTTCATTGATGATATAGTGTTATATGAGTTATATGTTTTGGTGACCAAATATTGTTTGAAGTCTCGGATGAGATCGCGGACATGATGAGGAGTCTCGAAATGGTCAAGAGGTAAATATTGATGTAGAGGACGATGGTATTTGGACACAGGAAGTGTTTCCGGTGATATCGGGTACTTGTCGGGTCACCAGAAGGAGTTCCGGGCAACCCCGACAAAGTAATGGGCTTAATGGGACAAGTGAGGGAGCACACCAGCCCACAAGTGGCTGGTACGCCCCCTATAGGTGGTCGGCCCTAGGGGAGAGAAGGAAAGACGGGACTAGGTCTCCCCCTTCCTTCCTTCCCCCCTCTTTCCTCCCCCCTTGGGAAATACATGGCAGGGGCGCAGGGCAGGGCATGAGCTCTAGTGGCCGGCGGCCAGCCCTAGGGCATGCCCTGGCTGCCTCCCCTCCCCCACCTATATATATGGGGAGTGGGCGCCACACAAGGACACACAACATTGTCTTAGCCGTGTGCGGCACCCCCGTCCACCATTTACTCCCTAGGTCATATTTTGGTAGTGCTTAGGCGAAGCCCTACGGAGATCACATCACCATCACCGCCACCACGCCGTCATGCTGCCGGAACTCATCTACTACCTCGCTGTCTTGCTAGATCAAGAAGGCGGAGGACGACACCGAGCTGAATATGTGCAGAACGCGGAGGTGCCATGCGTTCGGTGTTGGGGAACGTAGCATGCAATTTCAACAAAAAAAATCCTACGATCACGCAAGATCTATCTAGGAGATTGCTACCTCTTGAGCACTGCTTTGGATTTCCCCGAAGAGGAGAGGATGATGAAGCAAAGTAGCGTAAGTATTTCCCTCAGTTTTTGAGAACCAAGGTATCAATCCAGTAGGAGGCTACGCGTGAGTCCCTTGTACCTACACAAAACAAATAGCTCAACGCAACCAACGCGATTAGGGGTTGTCAATCCCTTCACTGTCACTTACGGGAGTGAGATCTGATAGAGATGATAGATAATATTTTTGGTATTTTTGGTATAGAGATGCAAAGTAAAAAGTAAAAGGCAAAGTAAAAGCAAAGCAATAATAAAGTGATGGAGATTGATATGATGATAATAGACCCGGGGGCCATAGGTTTCACTAGTGACTTCTCTCAAGAGCATAAGTATTCTACGGTGGGTGAACAAATTACTGTTGAGCAATTGACAGAATTGAGCATAGTTATGAGAATATCTAGGTATGATCATGTATATAGGCATCACGTCCGAGACAAGTAGACCGACTCCTGCGTGCATCTACTACTATTACTCCACTCATCGACCGCTATCCAGCATGCATCTAGAGTATTAAGTTAAAAATAGAGTAACGCCTTAAGCAAGATGTCATGATGTAGAGGGATAGTTTCATGCAATCTGATAAAAACCCCATCTTGTTATCCTCGATGGCAACAATACAATACGTACCTTGCTGCCCCTACTGTCACTGGGAAAGGACACCGCAAGATTGAACCCAATGCTAAGCACTTCTCCCATTGCAAGAAAGACCAATCTAGTAGGCCAAACCAAATTGACAATTTGAAGAGACTTGCAAAGATAAACAATCATACATAAAAGAATTCAGAGAAGATTCAAATATTATTCATAGATAGACTTGATCATAAACCCACAATTCATCGGTCTCAACAAACACACCGCAAAAAGAAGATTACATCGAATAGATCTCCAAGAGAGAGGGGGAGAACATTGTATTGAGATCCAAAAAGAGAGAAGAAGCCATCTAGATACTAACTATGGACCCAAAGGTCTGAGGTGAACTACTCACACTTCATCGGAGGGGCTAGGATGATGTAGAAGCCCTCCGTGATGATGGCCCTCTCCGGCGGAGCTCCGGAACAGGCCCCAAGATGGGATCTCGTGGGTACAAAAGGTTGCAGCGGTGGAATTACATTTTTGGCTCCGTATCTGATCGTTTGGGGGTACGTAGGTATATATAGGAGGAAGGAGTACGTCGGTGGAGCTTCAAGGGGCCCACGAGGTAGGGGCGCGCCCTAGGGGGGGCGCCCTCCATCCTCGTGACCACCTCGTGGCTTTCTTGACGGAGGGTCCAAGTCTCGTGGGTCTTATCTGATGAGAAAATCACGTTCCCAAAGGTTTCATTCCGTTTGGACTCCGTTTGATATTCTGTTTCTCCGAAACACTGAAATAGGCAAAAAAACAGCAATTCTGGGCTGGGCCTCCGGTTAATAGGTTAGTCCCAAAAATAATATAAAAGTGGAAAATAAAGCCCAATATAGTCCAAAACAGTAGATAATATAGCATGGAGCAATCAAAATTATAGATACGTTGGAGACGTATCAGGCATCCCCAAGCTTAATTCCTGCTCGTCCTCGAGTAGGTAAATGATAAAAAGAGAATTTTTGATGCGGAGTGCTACTTGGCATAATTTCAATGTAAATCTTCTTAATTGTGGTATGAATATTCAAATCCGAAAGATTCACGACAAAAGTTCATATTGACATAAAAATAATAATACTTCAAGCATACTAACAAAGCAATTATGTCTTCTCAAAATAGCATGGCCAAAGAAAGTTATCCCTACAAAATCATGTAGTCTGGCTATGCTCTATCTTCACCACACAAAGTATTTAAATCATGCACAACCCCGATGACAAGCCAAGCAATTGTTTCATACTTTAACATTTTCAGAACTTTTTCAATCTTCACGCAATACATGAGCGTGAGCCATGGATATAGCACTATATGTGGAATAGAATGGTGGTTGTGGAGAAGACAAAAAGAGGGGAAGATAGTCTCACATCAACTAGGCATATCAACGGGATATGGAGATGCCCATCAATAGATATCAATGTGAGTGAGTAGGGATTGCCATGCAACAGATGCACTAGAGCTATAAGTATATAAAATCTCAACAAAAGAAACTTAGTGGGTGTGCATCCAACTCGCTTGCTCACGAAGACCTAGGGCATTTTGAGGAAGCCCATCAATGGAATATACAAGCCAAGTTCTATAATGAAAAATTCCCACTAGTATATGAAAGTGACAAAATGAGAGACTCTCTATCATGAAGGTCATGGTGCTACTTTGAAGCACAAGTGTGGTAAAACGATAGTAACATTGTCCCTTCTCTCTTTTTCTCTCATTTTTTTTAATTGGGCCTTTTCTTTTTTTACGGCCTACTTATTTTATTTTATTTTTCGTCCGGAGTCTCATCCCGACTTGTGGGGGAATCATAGTCTCCATCATCCTTTCCTCACTTGGGACAATGTTCTAAAAATGATGATCATCACACTTTTATTTTTCTTACAACTCAACAATTACAACTCAATACTTAGAACAAAATATGAGTCTATATGAATGCCTCCGGAGGTGTACCGGGATATGCAATGAATCAAGAGTGACATGTATGAAAGAATTACGAATGGTGGCTTTGCCACAAATACGATGTCCACTACATGATCATGCTAGCAATATGACAATGATGGAGCATGTCATAATAAACGCAAGGTGGAAAGTTACATGACAATATATCTCGGAATGGCTATGGAAATGCCATGATAGGTAGGTATGGTGGCTGTTTTGAGGAGGGTATATGGTGGGTGTATGATACCGGCGAAAGGTGCGCGGTATTAGAGAGGCTAGCAATGGTGGATGGAAGGAAAGTGCGTATAATCCATGGACTCAACATTAGTCATAAAGAACTCATATACTTATTGCAAAAATCTAGAAGTTATCAAAGCAAAGTATTACACGCATGATCCTAGGGGAATAAATTGGTAGGAAAAGACCATCGCTCGTCCCCGACCGCCACTCATAAGGAAGACAATCAATAAATAAATCATGCTCCGACTTCATCACATAACGGTTCACCATACGTGCATGCTATGTGAATCACAAACTTTAACACAAGAATTTCTCAAATTCACAACTACTCAACTAGCATGACTCTAATATCACCATCTTCATATCTCAAAACAATTATCAAGCATCAATCTTTTCTTAGTATTCAACGCACTCAAAAGAAAGTTTTATAAATCTTGAATACCAAGCATATTATTATTAAGCAAATTACCATGCTATTAAAGACTCTCAAAATAATCTAAGTGAAGCATGAGATATCAATAGTTTCTATAAAACAAATCCACCACCGAGCTCTAAAAAATATAAGTGAAGCACTAGAGCAAAACTATAAAGCTCAAAAGATATAAGTGAAGCACATAGAGCAAAACTATAAAATTCCAATTTATGTATGTCTCTCTCAAAAGGTGTGTACAGAAAGGATGATTGTGGCACACTAACAAACAAAGACACAAATAATACGAGACGCTCCAAGCAAAACACCTATCATGTAGTGAATAAAAATATAGCTCCAAGTAAAATTACCGATGGAAGTAGACGAAAGAGGGGATGCCTTCCGAGGCATCCCCAAGATTTGACTTTTTGGTGTCCTTGTATTATCTTGGGGGTGCCATGGGAATCCCCAAGCTTAGGCTCTTGCCACTCCTTGTTCCATAATCCATCAAAAGATTTCACCCAAAACTTGGAAACTTCACAACACAAAACTCAATAGAAATCTCGTGAGCTCCGTTAGCGAAAGAAAACAAAAGACCACTTCAAGGTACTGTAATGAACTCATTCTTTATATATATTGGTGTTAAACCTACTGTATTCCAACTTCTCTATGGATTATAAACTATTTTACTAGCCATAGATTCATCAAAATAAGAAAACAACACACGAAAACAGAATCTGTCAAAAACAGAATAGTCTGTAGTAACCTGTAACTAACGCAAACTTCTGGAACTCCAAAATATCTACCAAAATAGGAAGACCTAGAACATTTGTTTATTGACCAGCAGCAATTGGAATCAGTATTTTATCACGTTCTGGTGATTTTTAAAAATTGTTTTCGTGAACAGAAAGATTCTGGAAATTACAGCAAGATCAAATAACTATCATCCAAGAAGATCCTATAGGTCTAACTTGGCACAAACACTAATTAAAAAACAAAACCACATCTAAACAGAAGGTAGATGGATTATTTATTCCTAAACAGAAGAAAAAAAACTAAAAATAAAATTGGGTTGCCTCCCAACAAGCGCTATCGTTTAACGCCCTAGCTAGGCATAAAAGCGAGGATAGATCTAGGTATTGCCATCTTTGGTAGGAAATCCATAAGTGGATCTCATGATAGATTAATATGGTAATTTTATTTTCTTTCTAGGGAAGTGTTCCATGCCCATTTTTAATGGAAATTGAAATCTAATATTCCCTTCCTTCATATCAATAATTGCACCAACCGTTCTAAGGAAAGGTCTACCGAGAATAATAGGGCAAGAATGATTGCAATCTATATCAAGAACGATAAAATCTACGGGCACATAATTCCTATTTGCAACAATAAGAACATCATTAATTCTTCCCATAGGTTTCTTAATAGTGGAATCCGCAAGATTCAAGTTTAGAGAGCAATCATCAAAATCACAGAAATCTAGCAAATCACACAAAGTTTTGGGAATAGTGGAGACACTAGCACCGAAATCACACAAAGCATAAAACTCATAATATTTAATTTTAATTTTAATTGTAGGTTCCCACTCATCATAAAGTTTTCTAGGGATAGAAACTTTCAACTCAAGTTTTTCTTCATAAGATTGCATCAAGGCATCAACGATATGTTCGGTAAAGACTTTATTTTGACTATAAGCATGACGAGAATTTAGCACGGATTGCAACAAGGAAATACAATCAATTAAAGGGAACTTTCATAATTAAATTCCTTGAAATCCAATATAGTGGGTTTAGCAACATCTAGGGTTTTATTTCTTTCAATCCCACTTTTATCAATTTCATCATCAAGATCTAAGTACTCCGAATTTTTGGAACGCCTTCTAGGTAAAGGAAGATCATATGCAGTTTCATCAAGATTCATTTTGCAAAACAAAGATTTAATAGGGGACACATCAATAACTTTTAGATCTTCATCTTGATTTTCATAGGAATTGGAAGAACATGCTTTAATAAAGGCATCTTTCATAGCACGCGTCCTAGCGGTTCTTTCCTTGCACTCATCACTGGAAATTCTCATGGATTTGAGAGACTCATTGATATCATGATTAGGAGGAATAGATCTAAGCTTTAAAGAATCAACCTCAAGAGAAATTCTATCAACGTTCCTAGCCAAATCATCAACTTTAAGCAATTTCTCTTCAAGCAAAGCATTAAAATTCTTTTGTGAATTCATAAAATCTTTAACACTATTCTCAAATTCAGAGGGCATCTTATTAAAATTTCCATAAGAGTTGTTGTAGGAATTTCCATAATTACTGGAAGGATTACTAGGATAAGGCCTAGGATTAAAATTCCCTCTATACGCGTTGTTACCAAAATTATTCCTACAAAATTCACATCCATAGATTCATTATTATTCTCAATCAAAGTAGACAAAGGCATATCATTAGGATCATAAGAAACACTCTTAGTATCAAATAATTTCATAAGTTCATCCATCTTTCCACTCAAACATTAATTTCTTCTATCGCATGCACTTTTTTATTAGTGGATCTTTCAGTGTGCCATTGAGAATAATTAACCATAATATTATCTAGGAGTTTAGTAGCATCTCCTAAAGTGATTTTCGTAAAAGTGCCTCCCGCGGCCGAATCTAAAAGATTTCTAGAAGCAAAATTTCATCCGGCATAATTTTTTTGTATAATCATCCACAAATTCAAATCATGAGTAGGACAATTGCGTATCATTAATTTCATTCCCTCACAAGCTTGTGCAACATGTTCATGATCAAGTTGCTTAAAATTCATAATGTCGTTTCTAAGAGAGATGATCTTAGCGGGAGGAAAATACTTAGAGATAAAAGCATCTTTGCACTTGTTCCAAGAATCAATACTATTTTTAGGCAAAGACGAAAACCAAGCTTTAGCACGATCTCTAAGCGAAAAAGGAAATAGCTTCAATTTAATAATATCATTATCAACTTCTTTCTTATTTTGCATATCACATAAATTAGCGAAGCTATTCAGATGAGTAGCGGCATCTTCACTAGGAAGGCCGACAAATTGATCTTTCATAACAAGATTCAACAAAGCAGTATTGATTTCACAAGATTCAGTATTGGTAAGAGGAACAATCAGAGTGCTAAGGAAATCATTATTGTTTGTATTGGTGAAGTCACACAATTTGGTATTATCTTGAGCCATCGCAACAAACAAGCAATCCATCACACGAGCAAACAAAAGGCAAGTGAGAAAAAAGGCAAACGGAAAAGAGAGGGCGAATAAAACGGCAAGGGTGAAGTGGGGGAGAGCAAAACGAGAGGCAAATGGCAACTAATGTAATGCGAGAGAGAGGGATTGTGATGTGTACTTGGTATGTTAACTTTTGCGCAGACTCCCTGGCAACGGCGCCAGAAATTCTTCTTGCTACCTCTTGAGCACTGCGTTGGATTTGCCCGAAGAGGAGAGGATGATGCAGCAAAGTAGCGTAAGTATTTCCCTCAGTTTTTGAGAACCAAGGTATCAATCCAGTAGGAGGCTACGCACGAGTCCCTCGTACCTACACAAAACAAATAGCTCAACGCAACCAACACGATTAGGGGTTGTCAATCCCTTCACGGTCACCTACAGGAGTGAGATCTGATAGAGATGATAGATAATATTTTTGGTATTTTTCGTATAGAGATGCAAATTAAAAAGTAAAAGGAAAAGTAAAAGGAAAAGTAAAAGCAAAGCAATAATAAAGTGATGGAAATTGATATGATGAAAATAGACCCGGGGGCCATAGGTTTCACTAGTGGCTTCTCTCAAGAGCATAAGTATTCTACAGTGGGTGAACAAATTACTGTTGAGCAATTGAAAGAATTGAGCATAATTATGAGAATATCTAGGTATGATCATGTATATAGGCATCACGTCCGAGACAAGTAGACCGACTCCCGCGTACATCTACTACTATTACTCCACTCATCGACCGCTATCCAGCATGCATCTAGAGTATTAAGTTAAAAACAGAGTAACGCCTTAAGCAAGATGACATGATGTAGTGGGATAGTTTCATGAAATATGATAAAAACCCCATCTTGTTATCCTCGATGGCAACAATACAATACGTGCCTTGCTGCCCGTACTGTCACTGGGAAAGGACACCGCAAGATTGAACCCAATGCTAAGCACTTCTCCCATTGCAAGAAAGACCAATCTAGTAGGCCAAACCAAATTGACAATTTGAAGAGACTTGCAAAGATAAACAATCATACATAAAAGAATTCAGAGAAGATTCAAATATTATTCATAGATAGACTTGATCATAAACCCACAATTCATCGGTCTCAACAAACACACCGCAAAAAGAAGATTACATCGAATAGATCTCCATGAGAGAGGGGGAGAACATTGTATTGAGATCCAAAAAGAGAGAAGAAGCCATCTAGCTACTAACTATGGATCCGAAGGTCTGAGGTGAACTACTCACACTTCATCGGAGGGGCTAGGATTATGTAGAAGCCCTCCGTGATGATGGCCCTCCCCGGCGGAGCTCCGGAACAGGCCCCAAGATGGGATCTCGTGGGTACAGAAGGTTGTGGCGGTGGAATTAGGTTTTTGGCTCTGTATCTGATCGTTTGGGGGTACATAGGTATATATAGGAGGAAGGAGTACGTCGGTGGAGCTTTGAGGGCCCCACGAGGCAGGGGGCGCACCCTAGGGGGGGGCGCCCTCCACCCTCGTGACCTTCTCGTGGCTTTCTTGACGAAGGGTCCAAGTCTCCTGGGTCTTATCTGATGAGAAAATCATGTTCCCAAAGGTTTCATTCCGTTTGGACTCCGTTTGATATTCTATTTCTCCAAAACACTGAAATAGGAAAAAAATAGCAATTCTGGGCTGGGCCTTCGGTTAATAGGTTAGTCCCAAAAATAATATAAAAGTGGAAAATAAAGCCCAATATAGTCCAAAACAGTAGATAATATAGCTTGGAGCAATCAAAAATTATAGATACGTTGGAGACGTATCAGAGATGCATAGCAACGAGAGGGGGAGAGTGTGTCTACGTACCCTCGTAGACGAAAGCGTAAGTGTTATGTTAACGAGGTTGATGTATTCGAACATCTTCACGATCCAACCGATCTAGTACCGAACGTACGACCCTCCGAGTTCAGCACATGTTCAGCTCGATGACATCCCTCGAACTCTTGATCTAGTAGAGGGTCGAGGGAGAGTTCCGTCAGAACGATGACATGGTGATGGTGATGGTGATGTGATCTGCACAGGGCTTCGCCTAAGCACTACGACGCTATGACCGGAGGAGTCAATTGTGGAGGGGGCACCGCACACGGCTAAGAGAAAATTTTGATGTGCTATGGGGTGCCCCCCTGCCCCCATATATAAAGGAGGGAAGGAGGAGGCCGGCCACAAGGGGGCGCGCCATGGGGGGGAGTCCTAGTAGGATTCGCCCCTGCCCCCCCCCCCTTTTCCTTTCTCACTGAAGGGGAAAAGGAAGGAGAGGGAGAGGGAAAGGGAAAGGGAAAGGGGGGCCGCGCCCCCTCCTCCTTGTCCTATTCCGACTCCCTTAGAGGGGGCGTGCGCCACCCCTTGCGGGCTCCCCTCTCTCTCTCCACTAAGGCCCATGTAGGCCCAATATTTCCCCGGGGGGTTCCGGTAACCCCTCGGTACTCCGGTAAATTACCCGAACCACCACTACAAAAAAAATACACTTCGGTGATGATACGTTTTTGTCACAGTAGGTCGCTTTTTTTGTCATTCATGTACATCCATGACAAATTTATGACAGAATCAAGATAGTCATACCTGTGCTGTCGTAAGTGTTCCATGACATTACCAAAATTATCATCACGGAAGTGTCCACTTCCATGACGATAAATCGCACGTCACAGAAGTGCTTTCGTCAAGGGTGACCGACACGTGGCATCCACCATAACGGAACGCCGTTAAGCTATTGGGTCCGGTTTTGGATCCGATAACCCGTTAACAGCCCCGGCCAATGGAGATTTTCCATGTGTAAAATCATCATTGGCTAGAGGAAACACGTGTCGGCTCATCGTCGGGACATAGGTCATCCACTCACTGGACAGAAGGCGCCTATGATACGTCGACACGTGGCACGACCCAACAAGTTTAAATGGGTCGGCCCAACTAAAGGCCCACAAGATTTTGCGGACCATAATGGGCCGGCCCAGCTAAAGGCCTTCGAGATTTTGCGGACCATAATGGGCTGGCCCAGCTAAAGGCCCAGAAGATTTTGCGGGCCATAATGGGCTGGCCCAGGTAAAGGCCCACAAGATTTTTGTGTGCCATAATGGGCCGGCCTAGGTAAAGGCCCACAAGATTCTTGCGGGTCATAATGGGCCGGCCCAGCTAAAGGCCCACGAGATTTCACCGACATTAATGGGCCGGCCCAGCTGTAGGCCCACAAGATTTTGAGGACCCTAGTAGACCAGCCCATTAACTGGCTCCATGTTTTGGGCCAAATGTCGGCCCATATTTGATCCGATCCATTAATGGCCTGCCATGCTCCGGGCCTAATAGTGGCCCATATGAGATCCGGCCCGTTAAAAGCCTACCACGTTCTGGGCCAAATTACGGCCCAGATCAGGTCTGACCCTTTAAGAGGCTTTGGGCTCAATTATGGCCCATATCAGATTCGGCCCGTCAACTGGACACTGTGCTTTTGGGCCCACTTGCTAAAGGCCCACTTAGTAATTCGGCCTGATATTAGTTTTGGCCTGTTAAGAACCTATTTAACATTTCGGCCCTATATTAATTTCGGCCTGTTAAAAGCCCGTCATATAGTTGGGCCTAACTACGGCCCGGTTTGCATAAGGCCTGCTCGCAGCCGATATCTGATTGGGCCAAACAAGGACCCAGACAATTTTGGCCTGTTAAAAGCCCGTGATTTGATTCGCACAATCATGGGCCGGGGTTCATTTCAGGCTGCTGCGTAACTAGTAGGAATTAAGAACAAACCTACTCTATACAATAAAGAAATTACGGCATAGTAACTAAGAATAAACCTACACTACACAATAAAGGATTTAAGGTATATTACATCCACTTGGCATCGAAGTTCGCCACCAGTGATCATAAAGCGCAACGAAGAAGCAGATTACAAAAACTGGGCACCATTGCAGCATAACAAAATAATACTGAACCGAGACCACTTCCAAGACAGTTCAAGAAAGGTTAGCCTTGCGGGGGAACTGCTGCGCAAGCTGCTGAGCAAGGCTGTGAGACCGGCCTAGCATGTCGGTCATAGCTTCCAGGTGTAGCTGTTTAGCGATGAGGTTCTCATTAGTGTTCTCCGCAATCTTTCTTAGAGATAGGACTTCAAGTCGAAGTTGAGTTGCAGAATGCCTTTCTGCTAGAACTTGGGACTGAAGAAGTCGAACTGATTCAGACAATGAATTCTGTGAGCTTGTTTGACTGTTAGTCTCAAGTAACTTGAACACTGCATCAAGACAAGACTTTGGGGTTGTCTCCCTATCTTCAAGATGTTTTGCCTTCTTTGCTGCAATATATGTTGGGTTTGTCTCACAACCTTCAGCAGAGTTGTGCATGTCATCAGGCATATCACCCTGAAACAAAGCAGAGAGATGAAAGGTTCTGCACGTGTATAAACAAATATGATAAATGTTCTGTCAATTCTATCCAATTTCAATTAGAAAATAAAGAGTATGTTCAAAATATCAATAGCATAATTTGGCATTGTTCATAATGCGGGGAGCTTCACCACACTAATGGATTACCATGTCAACATAACAAGCATAGATGAAGGGCAAAGAAAATCATTGTATCTATTTTGGATAATGTGCATGGCATGTTGTTCATATCATCAGCCACATCAGTAAGATAAAATAGGAGATGACAAGGTGCAAACGTGGGCTGCTTCACCACACACTGGATTATAGATCCACAAAAACAAGCATACATATAGGGAGTATTATGTAATGTGCATGGTATGAATAAGGAATTTGGTTTTACAAGTAAAACTTAGAACTTACGGTTCTTACGAACATGCATTTTGGTAGAAACAACAAACTAAACAGCAGTAAACGATAGGGAGTATGAGAAAATTAAACAGCAGTTGAGGATAAAGGCTTCAGAAGGAATGACTTACATTAACAGTTAACACCGGCTTTATAATGCCCTTCTCCATGGCAAGGGAAGGATAACTCAAGAATTTCAGCATAGAATCTTCTTCATAAGCATTGCCTGTACTCTACATTTTGTAGAGAGTAATTATAGATATGATAATACTGGAAGGGATAGAGGATAATGAAGATAAGATGCAGATTGATGCTACATAATCAACTACCAATCCCTGGAAGTACAAGCGTTACAGGACAAAATGTACTGACAAGAGCAATGGGCTACACTTCTGCACTGGCATTGTCTGTGTATTCTACTTGTTGGTAAGATTAAATATAGATCTGATCTTTTTTAGTAAATGGTGGGCGAGGGAGATAAGATGCAGAATGCTACAAAATGAACCAATCCCTCTTCCCATAATACAAGAGTGTTTTGAACACTGGTGTACTGTACAAAATGTTCTTTAATGTAAGTACAGTGATAGACCACGTTCAGTCCTTACAAGAGGACTGCAGAGCTAAACCTCTTCAAAAGCCTTGGGTTGATTCTAAATTTATGTAAGAGTCCATAGGGATCTTATAATGTCCACCAAATGGACGATTACGAGGCTAACATGTGTAGTGATGCTACATAATCAAACATCTATGAAAGTAAGTATGGTCATACAGGGCAAGAGGTACGCACAAGAGCAATGCAGTGTGTAGTATAATTGCGAGATTCTGTGGTCCCTTGAGAACGAATGTTCTTCTGCTAACAGTTTTCATACAAGTGAGACATTAAGGCAAATGCAGAAATGTAGTTCAAATTGTGATGTGATATCATAGACAGTACCTTACACTGCAGCGGAGACCAATGTGTAACAAGATTATTCCAGTCACCGTTGGATAAATGTAGCACCGGAGACTTTACAGAAATTTCGTTCAGAGGCTTGCCATCGAAGTGCGCTTGCCTCAGGTAGGAACGATACTTCATCAATGATTGCTTGAAAAGCGCAACCAACCCTTTCTTGTCATCACAATCTAGTTTACGCCTCGCCTATTTAAAAGAATGAAATCTTGTGTCTTCTATCAGCAGAAACATATGTAGTAATGACTATGAATAACATTAGTACATTACTTACGCGTAAGTTGCGGAGGAAGACTGGAAATTGTTCTGTGTCTGTGGTATAATCTTTACATGAAGGAAAGATGCTCACAAAGTTCCTGACAACAACATAAGCTTCGTCTTCTAAACTGGGAAGAAATGGAACAGGGGTCCTATTTGCTGCAATTGGGGCTCTCTCTGGTTCGAAAAGGGATTTGGCAACTGGATTTGGTGTACTCTTTGCTGGAATGGGGGTTTTGCATCGGACAGCTGGTGCTATGTCAATTGGCATAATCATACTGTTTGCTGCAGTTGGGGTCAGCTGAGTTGGGGCTTCAGAAATGACCAGTGTAGTAGGGCTAGAGTCTGCTAGAGTCGGGGTATTTTGTGGGTCAGGTGATATTGCAACTACACATAATGGGCTATTTGATTTATCAGGTGCCACTAGCTTTTCCAAATACTTTGCTTGTGCTCCTCCATGACCAGCAATCGCCCTCTTCCTTTTGAACGTCTGATACACAAGAACAACATTTGAATGGATAAATATGGTATGATGACAGATGGAATATGTACTGAAAATGGATAGGCAGGGCGTATTCACATACACGATGTGTAAACTAAGCTAATGGCAGTTCAACAAAGTAGAAGCAATGCAAAGCATCAGTTGCAAGATATGTGCGAGCAATGTAACCTTGAAAAGTTAGAGCAAGTACCTTGATGGGTGAGTAAGATAGGGCATCTTCCTCTGACTCCTCCACTAGGGAGCTACATTAACTTAGGTCTCCCTCTAGCTCAGAATCACTGTTAGAATCATATTCTAAGCATGAATTTGTAGGCGGAGAGTGTTTGCATTGCATTGCATCCATACTTGATTTCAGTCCCTTAATGCCAAGTTTGACAACCATGGCATTGTTCTGCTTTATTCTTTTAATGCACGCAAGCTCATAATCATTATGATGCTATTCAGAATCTGAGATTCATGAAAACATAAAAAGTAGTTAGATTATCTATGGAATGCATTACGGTTTCAACTCGGAGTGTGTCTCCCTATAAACCCCCTGCATATGCAAATTTCACCTCCCCAGCCGTGCTGACCAGACCACACACAGATATACACACCCGAGCGGTGAACATGCATTTTCGAAACTAATTTAGGAACATTTAGCTGACCAATTAAACAACTTTGTTTTAATAATATCATATTCGTATTTGAACAACTAAGCTTGTTTAGATCGATGGGTGGAGCAGTGTTATTATGACACGAAGCACGTATTCTGATCGTATAGTGATCATAAAAGGGGGAAACTCTAAGCATATATTTTTTATCAAAAGAGGGTTTCCCCTCTGATTTCTATTAAAGAAACCACCACGGAACCAACATGATCAATTAAACCCTAAGCATGATCAATTAAACCGTATTATGGCTATGCCATGGCAGATTTGAAGCTGCAAACCGGAGAAATGATATTTAGCATCCATTGTTTGCTTCGAACTAAGAAGTAAATTCTAAGAGCTGAAAAGAAAGTAGAGTAACCAAGTTAAGATCTATTTTCTGGTTGAGATCAAAAAGTTGAGGAGATATGAAGTACCACCTCTCTTGCGGCGCCGTGTAGGCATCGGGGGTGCGATGGCTGTCGGTGGCGTTGAAGCAGATCTGCAACGGTAGACGGCGGGTGCATCGGAGGATAAGTCTCGTTGCGGTGCAAGAGAAGGTCGTGTGAGCGGACCCGGCAAAGAGGACGACGGCACCAATGAAGCGAGAGGACACGATGCAAGGCTATTGGTCCGTCGCCGTGGATGAGAAACGTCCATCTCTAGCAGTGGACGACGCGGTCTTGGTAGGCGCTCCGGCATGGTGGAGGACGGTGGCAATGGATGCGGTGGAGGACGGCGGCGATGGATGGGGTGGCGGATGGAGGCTGGTGCGGGAATGTGGTGTTCTAGCGCGGACGGTGTATGAATGGGAAAATGGAGGGAGAGGTACGGGGAACCTTGTTTTTGGGACGCACCTGTCTAAAATATGGGAAAGTTACAAACTTATCCCCCGTTTCAAATTTGGACATCTCGTCGGTTGGGGATAGGACGGTAATCTCGCATCTCCCAAATATTTGCCAGTAACTATTTCGGGCGAGGAGAGGGTGTTTTGCCGCCCACGGTTGGCACCCACGGTGTATGAACGGTGCTGACAGGTAGGGCGGTTGTGTCACGTCTGATGGAAGTTACACATCTGCCCCTATTTAAATATTAGCCTACATCTATTTCGGACGAGGAGAGTTTGTTTTGCCACCCACGGTTGGCGCCCACGGTGTATGAATGGGGAATGGAGGGAGAAACAGAGGTCTTTTGGACGAGCTTGAATCAAATGAGTTTTGCCGCCCATGTTTGACGCCCACCGTGTCGGAATGGGCTCAGAGGCGGTCGTGTCACGTCTTATTGAAGTTACCAACCTACCCCTATTTAGAGCAGTGGAAATCGGGCCGATGGATTGTCCGTGTAATGGGTAGACAGTAATTTCCATCTCCCAAACACTTGGCTTCGGGCAGCCGTTGTGGGAGTGGACATTTTGTTGTTTCTTTCGAATTTTGGGACAATAAGCATCCACGTTTACCCTGGCAACTAAATCCGAATCCATTTTGTATTCCTATATGAATCTTTACAAATCATTCTATGTTTTTTATATATCTTCAAAAGGACGTCAAAGATGTATTCCACTGTCATATATGAATATGGTTTACAAATGCCGATACTCAAATTCAGAAACTAGAATCCAGTTTAAGGTGAATTCGAATATTTGGAACATTTCATGTCCAACTCAAATATCACATGCAGCATAATGTGTACTCCCATTTAGATATGTACACAAGGGATGTATCAAGATTCAAATACCGAGTCAATCAACCAAGAATGTACGGAACTAACAGACATATAAACACTTATAGAGTATATGGATCAATAATATCAACTAACATACATAAGCCAGGCCGCTGTACATTTTTTTTGGCTACAACAGCATCCTTTTTTTAGCCAGCATCTTGGCCCTTTCCGATGCGTGCCACTTATGGTCCATCTATACTACTATTGCAGAATGCACATTCAGCCCGATTGGCATATTTGTAGGTCTGGCACAGCAATCCAAATGAAATGTCTCCGAGTCTTATCAATTAATACAGACTTGTGCTCAAATAAAACTACAAACAAAAAAAAACAATTATTACATGATCTCTAAAACAAATGGTTTGATTGATTACATGAACAGACAACACAAAGGTTATTCAACTATGGAAAGAACATTTCACCTATGATTTACCAAGTAGGAATTTAATTTCCTTTTTTCCTTCAGGACCTTAACAATCTGGTCAGTCTCAGCTTGCTTCGTTTTGAAATCCACCAAATATTTAATGGTTGTCTTGAGTACTGCTTGTGATTGTGCTGTTTGCTTCCTCAACATGTGAACTTCATCTCTAAGAGCAGAAGCAGAATCTCTTTCTACCACTAGTTTAGCCTCTAGAGCATCATCAGTTGGCAATTCATAATGCACGATTGGGCTGGTGCCACTGCTGTGGGATGATGCAACGTCCATGGGGACCTCGCTCTTTGATCTTGGGCTAACCTGTTTTGCCATTAAAGTTTCGATTGGATTCAGAAAAGTTGAAGTTAGCAAAACATCTCAACTGGGAATTATAATAGCAAACCAGTTAAACAAACAAGGAATTAAAGAGTTTCAATTGGATGCTGAAAAGTAGTTATTAACATCATTGTAACCCGTTGTTGCAGCAGCAAAGCAGTTAAACAAACAAGTAGATATTTAAGTTAAGGACAACAGGTAATTCTTAACAGTAAGTATCAAACACATAGATAGGCGCATTCTACAATATGATTAACAGGCTGTGCAATTATGTAATCAGTAGCAAACAAAATTAAGCCAAGCAACGTAATTGAATTTTTTTTTCAATAAGTGGCTAACTAAAATTCCGAGAAGCAGGTAACTAAACTTACGCTAGTTCTTTGTACATGCACACTGCAACTTCTTTTTCGCTTACAAGGTTGTACGAAGGAGTCCATGGCATCAATTGCTTGGATACGCAGTCCCAATACTTCTTTCTTCCCGCACTGCATGGGTAAGTCGAATGGTTAATCTGGTAAGATGGTGCGTCCTTGATATGTTATATGAGGACGTGTAGTCAGACTAGTTGTAGCCAAACACATCACACTGGCTTTTACTGTATATTTCATGCGATTACTTTTGGCATATCGAGATCTGAGCAATCTACAATAGGATGAAAAGACTGGCATCCTTCACTCTATTGGTGAACTCAGTTCATAGAAACAAGAAATTCAACCATTCTGTGGGTAAATCAAAAGCGCTACTGGAATATTTTTCACTATCCAATCATACACGCAAAAAGGGGCAACGCCACCATAGGGGCTGGTATGGGCGGCCGCCTCAGGTGGCTGGAAAGTGTGCACCTAGTTTGAGTCGTCCAGGTTGGCCCATGCTAGTTCTGTTCGTCCCAATGCACGAGCAGGCAATGTAAAACATGAAGAAAAATGATTCAATTTGGATGGGCCAATAACATAAGTGCAAGGCAGGCCCTATAGCAGGCTCGCGGCCCAAACGAGCGCCTCCCATAGCGATCGACAGCAGGAAAAATCCCAATTCATTCGATCCAGCCTCCAGTCTAGTTTGCTCCTAACCTAGCCGCCGCTGGACAGACCGACACAGCACTTCCTCGCGCCCTCATTGGAGGGCGGTCGCGGGGCTTCAAGCGAACGGAAGGACAAGAAGATGAAGATCCAACCCTGGGTGTAGCCTGCGTGGGAGGCAACGGCGGCAGCACGGGCATGGCATAGAGCTTGCGCAAACGGACAGTCGCAGCTTGCAAGAGTAGCATGCGCAACGAGCAGGTACATCACATCCCTAATTATATCTAATTCAACTCTTCAATTTCTGGCCAATAGTTAAACCTGACGGTGTTGTAAAACTGCTTGTATGCAGGGAATCTATGAGAAAATGAAACCAATTTCTACTTATTTTATAACTCCCCCAATCAATACCGAACTGACTGAATCTGATGTATCTAATCAAGTTTCCGGTGCAAACATACAAGCTCATGTTGTTCTTGAGCCGGAAGTATCTAATGAACAGACTGCTAATGAAGGATTTGATGCAAACATTTTACATGCTCCTGGTGATAAACATATAGTGTCTAATGAGGGATCTAATGCAAGCATTTTGCAAGCTCATTGAAGGATTTAGTGTCTAATGATGATCTACTATGTTGAGAGAGACAAAGATTTACAGGCATTGATGACAAGCAAATTATAGTGCATTTTCATAGCTTGAGGAAACGTCGAGGCCATCTATAGAAAGACCCCGTATCATGACAACATAGCATAAATACTTTTCTAATCTGTTGTTTGAAACTATTGGCATACTTGTGCAGGATAGATATATTGATATGCAGTTTGCGTATTGGTTATACGTGCAATTACACTTCGATATTTTCAGCCAGAGAATGAATAATTCAAGCAGGTACAGACCATGTTTGTACTCCTTGTACACCATGTTGCATTTTGTGTTTTTTGGTGCTTGCATCATTTAGTGTTTATAATCTGAACTACTTTGGATCATTAGCTGGTTTTCAAAGTGCATGTACTTCACATTTCTCAAGTTATGTTGATTTTCGGAGTGCAAGTGCCTTCGTATTTTTTAAGTTAAATGTTCGCCCCTGGTAACTTGAATTCATGGATTATCCACTGCACACAAATCATACACGAATGCCAGTACGAATTAAATGAAATGCAGGGACTTACGCTAGCTCGTTATACAGGCTCACTTCAGCTCTACTTGCGCTTGGGATGTACAAGTCCATGTTACCACTTGCTTGGATGTGCAGGCCTTGTGCTCCTTGCATCCCCCTCTGCATTTTTGACACGGCGAATGGTTGATCAAATAAGAGGAATCGACCTTGATGTTGTACCGGAGGACAGATACTTACAAGGTTATACGGGTGTGCAGGATGTGTACCAGATCCCGTAGCGCCATCATGCTTCGCTAAAATATGGATTTGCTTGTTTTAGATGATATCTCCAGAAGAAATAAGAGTTAAGGTCAGAGTTGCATAGGCGTGTAAGCTAAGAGAGCAGTGAAAGGATATCCAAACATCGTCGGAACAGTGCACAATGGAGTGATGTGTGGATACCTAGTTCGGGCCGGCGTTTGGCCATGCTCACCTAGCTAGAGTGTGGGTCACTTCAGAGCCGTTGAGGGTGATGCACTGGCGTTGGCTGGCCGCGCACGGATGCAGATCTTGAGTGGCAGCGGAGCGCTATGATGCGGTGGACGAGACCGTTGGTGAAGCCCCAATGGCCTCGGGGGGGGGGGAGGTGCGACGATGTGCTTGGTGAAGTAGCCCCGGTGAGCTGGGAGACGGTGTCGGTGAAGCGCACCTGATGCGGTGGAACTCGATGTCTGTGAGGCACGTCGGTTGCGGCGGCCGATGTTGTCGGTGGACCACCTGGTGCGGTGGACGAGGGCGTAGATGAGGTAGCTCTGGTGCGGTGGTGAAGCGTGACCGTCGTCTTCGTCGTCGTCGTCTGGCACAGAGGTGGGGAACAATGGGGAAAGAGACGAGACGAGGGGCGATTCGAGGGTTGGCAGCGAATTAGGGATTTCAGCAATATGGGCACGGAAGGGGACGCTGGAGAAGAGAGATTTTGCAGGGCTAGAATTGGGGCTGCCAGATATTTCAATCCGAAACGTGGAAGCGCGAAATTATATTGTCGTCGTCCTTTTTTTGGGGGGGGAGGGGGTGGGTGGCTGGGTGCTACGCGTCCGTCCGACACACGCGACCACCCCAACAAGACTATGCTTCGGTGCCTTAAGGCACCTGCCTTTGTGTCCATGACATATGGTCCCAACAGGTGGCTAGCCCACATGTCAGTGACCCAAAGGCAGTTGCCTTTAAGGCACCGAAGCGGCGTCCACCCCGACACGACCCTGGTTTGCCTGGTGTGCCCACATTTGAGAATGCAAACAAATCTTCTTTCATTTCCAAACGAATCTGTATGTATTACCATGCCCGTGTTTTCCTTGCAATAATTAGTCATTCGAAACGAGATACTCCATCCGTTCACTTTTGTAAGTCGTTTCAGACAACTTAAAATGAACTGTTTTGCACATTGACTAAAATGTCTTCAAGGTCTTATAAAAGTGAACAGAGGGAGTACTATTAATTAATTAATGAGGAGTCACTTCAAAAAAATTGAAACGGTACCCACGCTAACGTGGATTAGACTGTGTGTCACATAATTAGTTATTTGAATTAGAGTGTGTGTCACGTAGTTAGTTATTTGAATTAGAGTGTGTGTCACATAGCGATCTCCAATTCTAATGTGGATTTCGCATTTCACTATATCCATGCTACTTTTTTAATACAAATTCATATGTATATGATGAACACCATGGTAGTGAGAAAACTTTTGGATGGATTCAAACATATGACCTACAAATAGCACAACAAACTGAGTCAATGTCAACTTTTCGAAACTTAGTATGGCACGAATTCAAAATAATTACCTGTATGCCTGGTCCTCGGTTCAAATCTTACAATGTACAATGAATTGAAACATCGATATTAAGTCTCGTACTATGTACATTCAAATGTTGTTTTTAGCCCCCCCCCCCCCCCCCGCGCGCACAAACGCTACATACTTCCTATATCGGTCAATCTTCCTCTCCTAACCACCTTAGGAAGCTATCGGTTTCCAACACACGTTCATTCTTTCTCTCCATGTTTCGATCTCTAAGTCTCTCAACTACACAACCCCCTTTTCCACTCTATTACCAAATGTATTTACCTCACACACCCGCCATTGCACCCCATGCCAAGCTCTCTCTCTCTCCCCTCTCCCTCTCACCCTCTTGCGCTAAATACATGCATTGCCTATCTAGCCCCCAACCTCTCGTGCATGCGCACGCACGCACGTTGTAGATCTAGGTCACTCCCTCGAGACTGTCTTCCTCTTTTTTCCGCACGGCGGGCCACACTCGCTCAGTCTCGCTCTCTTTATCCGAGTCTCGTTTAACCTCGTTTTCTTTCACACACAAATGATATATCTCCCTGTTCGGGCCTCGATCGACACACTCTATACTCTCTCACGCGGATTGTCTATCTAGGTCAGTCCATCCAAGCCGCCACCACTCTTTCGACCTCATGGTGGGCCATGCTCACTCAATCTCTCTCTCTCTCTCTCTCTCTCTCTCTCTCTCTCTCTCTCTCTCTCTCTCTCTCTCTCTCTCTCCGCACGTCTTGATTGACCTCGCTCTTTCTCGGACAAAAACGATATATCACCATGTTTGAGCCCAATTCGACCTATTCACATTGTATACTCTCTCACGCACATCGTCTATCTAGGTCACTCTCTCCAACCCGTCTCACTCTTTCGATCGCACGACGACCCTATGTGAACGGTTCACCTTGCTTCCTCCCACGCACAAAATATGTCTACAAGTCTATGACTGGATCATCTCTCAAGCTCTATCTTACAGCCCTCACCCTTGCCAAAAAGCTCAATCGGACAATATCTCTCCAGAGCATATATATTTGTTCAATGAATGTCGGACCACACTCACTTTGTCTCTCTATCTATATGTCTCTTGATTGACCTCACTTTCTCACACCGTATCTTCCACGCGTTGAAGCTACTACCTCTCCATCCCTCGCAAAGCCAGAGCTATTTACATTGCGAGGGGCACTCCAACCTTGGATTAATTTGTGTAGGCATTTATTCCGGTCGGTTTAGATTATATTTTCGTAGCATTCGGCCCACAATTACTCCAAACACCGTCGCAACCCACGCAACTGCCCTAGTTGATTTCCCTCCGGCTCGGTCATCGCTCTCTCGCACGTCCTTTCTCACCTTCAACGTCGCACCATGGTATTATTGAAAAAACTAGGTTGTTCTCTTTAATTATTATAAATAAGCTACAAAACTACACACCGATAGTCCACTTGGAATGGAACAAATTTTGACCCACAAATTAAAGTGGTACAAACTACACACCGAGGGGCCACATGTCATGAAACAAATTTGGACCCATATACAAATTAAAAAATAAAGGACGAGAATCGAACATGCGACCGGTCCTTCAAGCCGCACGTCAAGAGTAGGCAACATACGTAGAATAGCAATGTTTGTTGTACCCCCTTTCTTCACATAATGTTTTTATATTACCACAGCCTAATTAATGGATAACATGTAATATTATTTTTAGTACTATTCACCTTCACTTACTGGTGGGTTCCATGTGTGCTCTCTCTCTCCTCCCCTTCTGCGTTTAGACGCACGGGCAAACAGGAAGAACTCGCGGGCGATGTTCCCGTTCACCATATCTGGACGCGTTCACAAGTCACGACACCAGTTTCATCTACTAGCAGCACTAGTCAGTGTGTACGTGCAATGCACGTTAATTTGGAAGTATATTAAGTTCATGCGGATATTAACTACTAGGATATTATTTGCGTGTTGTCATGTGATTAGCACTATTTTTGGCATGAAATTAACTGCACGTTAAACGTGTTGAGCGCTCGACATTGAAGCAGTCTAGGTCGTTGGATGACAAGGAATACATGTGGCTTGATGACGTTTTATATTTAATTTGATACGGCTCTAGTAGAACATTCAATCGATCAAACCATACATTTCAGTCTGACTCCGACTTTAAATTATACGACGATCGATATAAAATAAACGGAAATGATAAACGTTCGGATTTTAAGCATGGCAATCCGAACGTTTTTCATGGCAAATTTAGATTACGCGGCGGCGGCGGGGGCGTCTCGCGGTGGGAAGCGGCTCCTCTGTCGTGCTCTGTGTGTCGTCGGGCCACTGACCGACGGTGACTGCAGCGTCTTGCGCCGTTGTTAGCGTACTCCTGGACGTTGGCCAAGCTTCAAGGAAGGCCAAAATGTTCTGGACTTCGGAGCGAGTCGACTGGCGGGAGGAGGCGAGTGGCGTTGGTGCAAGGAAGCGGTCGACGGCGGCCATCCATGCCGCTGAGGGGGGCACTGGCACCCGCGCGGGGACATGCGCTGTCAATGGCGCGACAGAGACATTCGTGTACACGGGCACCAGCACGGGCACGCACGTCAGTGCACGCGCAGGCGCATGCGCTGGCAGGTGCATGGGTGCATGAAAGTCGACGGGGACCTCGTGGAACCCCGTGGGATCAAGCACATCGACAATGTGCGGCTCCCAGCCCATCAATGCCACGGGGATGGGCGCTGGCGTAGTCGGGGTGACGGGAGCCGGAACGGGAGTGGGGACAGGCGCCGCGTCTTCCCGCAAGGCCAGTTCAAGCTCATCCCAAAGCGCCTTATGTTCTTGAGACTCCGGCTGGGTGTCTTCCTCAGGAAACTTGAACACTAAGGGCAGACCATCGTGATGCGGCATGGCGTACGTTTAGGTCAGGCTAGTTGGAGGTAGACGACAGCAGAATCGGAGAGGAAGAGAGAGGATTGTAGCGATACCGGGTAGTGCGGGGTTGATTTTAAACTGCGGCACCGACGACATTAAAAGTGGGAGTAGTTGGGACGACGGTGGGCGGCGGAGCCTGGTCAAAGGGCTCGCCTCCCGATGAGCCTCGACAGCGGTCTGCTGGCAAGCCTCCCTGACAGCCGGCGCAGCGGTATGCTCGCACGCCTCCCGTCGACTCACACGCTTGCTCGGACGGCACCTGCCGATGAGAAGCGGGGACTCGTGGCGGCACGTAAACGCCCATGGTTTCAATAGTGAAAGTGTTCGCCTTAACGTGACAGGTCTTTGTTCCAAAATACCTTGGCTCTTCATTTGTGCGACTTGTCATAAGAAGCTTGTCTCAAATTGAAGAAAAAACTTACGAAGTAATATGTGTGCCATATCACGTGACCATGCTTAGTTTCAAGAATTTATGCTCACTTTTGGATTTTCTGAAATTTAAGATCCATGATTCGAAACAATATCATAACCTGCATCATGCAATAAATTTTCAAGCCGTACATCTGTCCTGTTGTATTTCTTAAGAAAGGATTTGGTCAAACATTTTGCTTAGTTAGACTTCAGACAAGTTATATATGCAGAGTAAAAGGATAATCCTGGTGTAGTAGTAAGTTGACGGGTGACCTTGACGAGCGGCGACCAAGAGAATTGAGCCGTGCTTGGCACGGTAGGTAACGTTGTCTAGTTACTAAAGCATCCCTCCGTTGTTCATCGGTAGTCATTATGGACCGGGGACATGAGGGGAATTTCCTAGGGCTGGAATTCTGGCCGCCAGATATTTCGACTTGAAACGCTGAGGCTCGACTGGTTGGGGTTGCCTAATGTGCGTACCACGCACGCCACCTGTCGGTGTCAAAACCGGCGGATCTCGGGTAGGGGGTCCCGAACTGTGCGTCAAGGTCGGATGGTAACAGGAGACAAGGGACACTTTATTTTACCCAGGTTCGGGCCCTCTCGATGGAGGTAAAACCCTACTCCTGCTAGATTAATATTGATGATATGGGTAGTACAAGAGTAGATCTACCACGAGATCAAGGAGGCTAAACCCTAGAAGCTAGCCTATGGTATGATTGTGTATGATGATGGTTGTTCTACGGACTACAACCCTTCGGTTTATATAAACACCGGATAGGGTTAGGGTTACACAGAGTCGGTTACAATGGTAGGAGATCTTGAATATCCGCACGCCTAGCTTGCCTTCCACGCCAAGAAAGGATCCTTCCGGACACGGGACGAAGTCTTCAATCTTGTATCTTCATAGTCCTGGAGTCCGACTGAAGGTATAGTCCGGCTATCCGAACACCCCCTAATCCAGGACTCCCTCAGTAGCCCCCGAACCAGGCTTCAATGACGATGAGTCCGGCGCGCAGATTGTCTTCGACATTGCAAGGCGGGTTCTCCTTCAAACTTTGTGTACCTGTGGGTATAACGTCTGATTTTTATAATGCAGCGCTCCTTGGCTTTCACGCCCAATAATGGCCGCCTTCCATGTGTCAAACGAATGCGAAAAGCTGGGGCGGTTTTACATCCAAGCCCCTAGCCGTATAAACGAGCCGCCCATATAATAGGATGGGGATTCAGATCCAAACCACACCTTCCCCTTCCGTGAGAAATCATCAGAGCGTCCCCAGCAAAGATCCATTCCAACATGGCCAGCCGCCGTAGCTCCTCCTCTCGCCCTTCCAGTCCTATCCCTGGAGACTGGGAGAGTTGCTCCATCCCGCATAGTGAATTAGTGTCGCTCCAAGCCAAGGGATTTCTCCCTCAAGCCTATATGGTCTCGGTCCGAGCCGGACTCACCACTTATCAAGGCGGAAAACAAGCGGAGAACTCACCTAGTCCCTCTAAAGGGGAGCGGGCGTGCCTGGTCCCTTATCTAATAAGGGGACTGGGATTTCCAATTCATCCCTTTCTCCGCGGGCTTCTGGAGTTCTATGGCCTCCAGCTGCACCACCTTACGCCCGGCTCCGTGTTACACATCGCGGGCTTTTTTGCTCTTTGCGAGCTATTTTTAGGCATCGAGGCTCATTTCGCGCTGTGGAGGAAGATATTCTGCCTGGTGCCCCGTTCCCAAGAGGGGTCCATATATCAAGTGGGCGGAGCCGAAGTATGGCGCATCGCCGGGGTCGGATACCCGTCCGGAACCCCGAAGAAGGCGTCCGAGGACTGGCCTTCAGAATGGTTTTACATAGACGACGTCCCCCTGCCGGACCCTATCCGGGCCAGTCTCGCTGAGTTCAACAACGCTCCCATGAAGAAACGCCTGAGCTGGCGCCCTCAGAGCTCTCAGAGAGAGAATGACAGAGATGTCCTTTACTTAATGGGCCGGATTAAGCTACTGGCTCATTCCGGATTAACCATGATTAAAGTCATGGCCATATGCATTATGCGGGGGGTGCAGCCGCTCCAATACAGAAGCCACCCCATGTGGGATTTCAACGGGGAAGATGACGCCACCCGTTACGGCCGTAAAGGGCCGGACTCGCCTGCTGCTCTAATGAAGATCTTATCCTCTTTGTACAAGGGAGAAGAAGAGGAATTCCTCCGCGTCGACCCGCAGGGCGGATTTTCCATGTATAGTTCTCCGAATTGGGTAAATGGACAATCGTGCTTCCCTGTTCATTTTATATTCTCATGAAATAGGCAGTCTAACGACTTCAACGCAGGACCTGCGTTAGGAGGTAAAAAACATAAACAGCCGTCCTCCACAGCCAGAGGACCCAGAACGGTCCCTCGATCCGGACTCCGAAGAGGATCCAGACTTAGCGGTGGAGCTTATCGACGGAGTGTTTTATCAGCTAAGCAAGGACGATACCTTGGTAGCTATTATAGCTGATTACCCAGGGTTAATCCCGACCTCCCAGGTGACAAACACCGGGGCTTTACCCCCTTAAGAGGGGTTCCGTTTTCATGGGTTTGGTTGTTCTAACAGAAACCATGCTTTGTAGGGGAGATTCCCGAGGCGGGAAGCCGACCCCGCTGCAGCTAGCCGGCGGGGGGGCGCAGGGCCCCGTGGGGCAAAAAGGAACGTAGTCCGGACTGAGGCGCTAGAGCAAAGGTATGGCGTACCCTCTCTTTTTCCCTGGTGTTTTACTCCTCCAGGGTATATTAACATTCGAGCTATCTTCAGGACGAAGAGACCTCGCCGGACTATATCCGGAGAGGTTGCCAATCGCGCCTCCACCAGCCAGACTCCAACGCCCGGCCCGGAAGCGGAGGCCCGCGCAAGGCACGCGCCGGACGCTCCTCCATCAGAGGATGCGGACAGGCTGTCTGCCACCCATTCCGAGGTGGAGAGTGCCATGAACCACAGGCGTCGCCGGACAGTTCTTCGCGATGCTTGTTTCTCCCAGGAGGCTTTAAATGCCTTCAATTCAGGAGATGCGTACCTCCGTGCCGCTCAAAATGGTTTAGCCAGAGCCACAGAGCAGTATGTAAAAGACATACGGGTAAGAAAATTTTGGTGAATATAGATATGCCAGTAGCCCCCTAGACTTGAAGCAGTGGAAATAACTGATTCGAGAATCAAATAACATGCAGTTTCTTACCGAGAAGAACACCGCGCTGTCCCAGGAGCTGGAAAGGTGCAGGGCCCAACTAGAGGCCGCACTAACGGCAACAAGGGGGTCTAAAGAGACCCCTGCAGGTAAACAATACACTAGAATATTTAGTATTGTGCGGATTTAAGTGCCAATCTGACAAATGGTATTGCAGATGGCGTCGGACTCGATCCGGACAAGCAACAGCTTCTACGTCGGTTAAAGGCTGGTGAAAGCTTGCTAACGAAGGTGAGGCGGGAGAAGAATGATCTCCAGGAAGCCAACACCAGCCTGGATGTTGAACTAAGAGATGTTCGTGGCCAGCTGTCGGACTCCAATAAGGAGAATCAGCGACTTCGACGCGGCATTTTTAGTAAGTGCTTAAACGAACTCTTGAAAAAGGAGTTCGGCAAGGAAGACGACTAACAGAGTTATGTCTATAGGTATGCTGACAGGTCGTCCTGCAGAGGAGATGCCCGGTTCAGCGGGCGATCTTCTTCCCGAACTCTCGCAACTGCACGAACGAGTTCGGCAGGCGATGCGAGGTATTGCCCAAGCCTTGTGGCCTGCCCACTCCATACCTAAGGGCCTTGGAGAACTTGCGGAGAAGTTGAAGGGAGCTCGGCGGCGCTTCTGGTTGTGGAAGATATCGGCCTGCCGGCAGGGCGCTAGGGAGGCCTGGGCCATGGTGAAGTCCCGCTTTACGAAGTCTGATCCCAATCACATGGCCGAGGTCGGACCGGTGGGGCCTGACGGGAAGGAGATCCCTGTGAGCTTAGTGTATGGCCAGGTAGAATTGGCCGCAAAGTATTCCCAGCAGGACTGTAAATTAGACAGCCTGTTAGATGGTATAGAGGAGGAATACAATCAGTCAGGATGACTATGTAATTTATAATTGACATGTGTAATGCCTTCTAGCCGGATTGTAGATCGTTTGTCGTTGCAGACCTTTTCGCTTCGACCTCGGGACCTGACGGTCCGGAGTGTGTCCGAATACCATAACGGTTATATAAGAACTGAGGTATGCATGGAGACCAGGCGTAGGGGTCATTAGTTCTTTATCAGACAAGTGCCCAACTAGTTATGTTATATTACATGGTTAGTAAGAAACATCTTCCAGAGAGAATAGTTCCGTTAAGGGTTCCTTTCGCTAGGGTGGCGTGCCCTGAAGTGCACGTCCGGACTGCAAATGCAGGAAAATATCTGGGGGCATGTATAAGTAAAAAAGGTTCATCTTTAGTTCATCGACCGAATATTCCCTTAAGAACGCTAGCTTTCGGCTTCACCCAGTCTGAGGTACACATCCGGCTTATCCGAAAGTAGCAATCGCAGAGGTGCTCCCTTTACCACCTAGCTGAACAATCGGGAACGTAGGGGTAAGCACAGGAGCCAGGCAACCCAGCTTGGCCAAAACATAAGTCATGTCGATGCATATAATGGTGAAGAAAAGGTGCATGCGGAAGTCTGACGCATGCGTTGGGCATGAAACCCATATAAACAAGCTTCTGTTAAAGAAGCCCCCAGGTTTAAGGAGCGCGGGTAGCGCGTCACATGATGAGCCTTTAAGGGCTATAAAAGGAAAGAGTGGGAGGAGACAAAATAAAAACAGAAAAATATATATTAAATGGACAGAGGAAGGAGACAAACCCAGAGTTCGGCGCTAGGCATAGAATCTTCGGAGACGTGCGACGTTCCATGGGTTCGGCTCGAGTCGGTTATCCGACGCATCTCGCAGGCGGTACGCTCCACCAGTCAGGACTTGGTCAATTATGAAGGGACCTTCCCATTTGGGCTTGAGTTTGTCCTTTTTCTTATCCGGCAGGCGTAGAACTAGTTCGCCAACATTGTAATTTTTGGCCCGTACTTCTCTGCTTTGATATCTTCGAGCCTGCTGTTGATAAAATGCGGAACGGGCTTTAGCCATGTCGCGCTCCTCCTCTAAGGCGTCCAGGTTGTCCTGCCGATCAAGCTCGGCTTCTCTTTCTTCGTACATGCGCACTCGAGGTGAGTCATGAATTATGTCGCAGGGCAGAACTGCCTCTGCGCCGTACACCATAAAGAATGGTGTGAATCCGGTGGTACGATTCGGCGTGGTTCGCAGCCCCCAGAGTACGGATTCGAGCTCCTCCACCCAGTGCGTATTAGATTCCTTGAGGGACCGCACTAGTCTAGGTTTAATGCCGCTCACGATGAGACCATTTGCACATTCGACCTGACCGTTAGTTTGTGGGTGATAGATAGAAGCATAGTCGAGCTTAATGCCCATGTTATTGCACCACAGATTTACTTCGTCGGAGGTGAAGTTTGTGCCGTTATCGGTGATGATACTATGGGGGACACCGTAACGGTGTACGACCCCAGATATGAAGTCTATCACAGGTTCGGATTCGGCCGTCTTAACAGGCTTGGCTTCTATCCATTTGGTGAATTTATCCACCATGACCAATAAGTATTTTTTCTTGTGGGTTCCACCTTTAAGGGGTCCCACTATATCAAGCCCCCAGACCGCAAAAGGCCAAGTGATGGGGATAGTTCGGAGGGCGTTGGGCGACATATGGCTTTGGTTTGCAAAGAGCTGGCAACCGACGCATCGTTTGACTAAGTCATGAGCGTCTGCTCGGGCCGTCGGCCAATAAAAGCCCGTACGGAAAGCCTTGCTTACAAGTGACCGAGCTGTGGCGTGGTGGCCACCGAGTCCGGCATGAATTTCATCCAACAGACTCCGCCCTTCCTCTTCGGAGATACATCTTTGAAGGACTCCTGTAGTGCTTTCCTTATATAGCTCTCCCTCCTGGACTTTATAGGATTTAGATCGCCGCACTATGCAGCGTGCCTCGTTTTGGTCCTCTGGGAATTCCTGCCTAGTAAGGTAGGCTAGGAATGGTTCTGTCCACGGGGCGATGACCGCCATTATTACGTGGGCTGAAGGTGTGATTTCGGTGGCAGGGCCTCTGATTATGTCAGATTGTTCGGCGCCGGGTTGTGCGGCTGTGTCCGGATTGTTATCCGAGGGTTCCCCCTCCCATACTACAGATGGCTTGAATAATCTTTCTAGGAAGATGTTGGGGGCGACTGCATCTTGTTTTGCTCCGATGCGTGCCAGGACGTCCACTGCCTGATTATTTTCTCGGGCTATATGGTGAAACTCCAGTCCCTCGAACCGAACTGACATTTTTAGGACGGCATTGCGATAAGCTGCCATTTTTGGGTCTTTGGCGTCGAAGTCGCCATTTATTTGGGATATCATGAGGTTTGAGTCCCCGCGTACTTCCAGGCATTGAATGCCCATGGATACTGCCATCCGAAGACCATGTAGAAGGGCCTCGTATTTGGCTGCATTGTTGGAGTCCGTGTACATAATTTGGAGTACATATTGGACTGTGTCTCCTGTAGGGGACGTCAAAACGGCGCCACCCCCCAGTCCGGCCAACATTTTGGAGCCATCGAAATGCATGATCCAGTTTGAATATGTGCCGTACTCTTTAGGGAGTTCGGCCTCTGTCCATTCGGCGACGAAGTCGACTAGGACTTGCGATTTAATGGCTCGCCGTGGTTTGTAGGTTATGTCAAACGGGAGGAGCTCTACGGCCCATTTTGCTATCCGGCCCGTTGCATCGCGGTTGTTGATAATATCGTTGAGTGGTACTTCCGAGGCTACTGTTATAGAACACTCTTGAAAGTAGTGTCGTAGCTTCCGGGATGCCATAAACACCGCGTATGCAATCTTTTGGTAATACCGGTACCGTGATTTGCATGGTGTGAGGACAATGGACACGTAGTAAACCGGCCTTTGAAGGGGGAGTTTGTGTCCGTCCGTTGCCCGTTTGACGACGAGTACTGCGCTAACAACTTGATGAGTTGCGGCAATGTACAATAGCATGGGTTCGCCAGTGTTCGGCGCGGCCAGGACTGGGTTTGTTGCCAAGATGGCCTTTATTTCCTCGAGTCTGGCCGTGGCAGCATCTGTCCACTCAAAGTGTTCGGTTCGCCTGAGGAGGCGGTAAAGGGGCAATGCCTTTTCTCCCAGGCGGGAGATAAAGCGGCTTAAAGCCGCCACGCATCCGGTGAGTTTCTGTATTTGTTTGAGGTCTTTTGGGACATCCAATTGTGACAAAGCTCGGATTTTAGCTGGGTTTGCCTCAATTCCTCTACCGGATACAATGAATCCCAGGAGCTTTCCGGCTGGAACGCCGAAAACGCATTTTTCTGGATTGAGCTTAATGTCGTATTTTCGGAGGTTGTCGAATGTCAGCCTCAAGTCGTCTACTAGAGAGTCGACATGTCTTGATTTAACGACCACATCATCTACATACACCTCCACTGTTTTGCCGATCTGGTTTGCCAGGCATGTTTGAATCATGCGTTGATATGTTGGGCCGGCGTTTTTTAGCCTAAAGGGCATTGTGTTGAAGCAGAATGGGCCGTATGGTGTGATGAATGTTGTTGCGGCTTGGTCTGATTCTGCCATCTTGATTTGATGGTAACCGGAGTATGCGTCGAGGAAGAACAGCGAATCGTGTCCTGCAGTGGCATCGATGATTTTATCTATTCGAGGGAGGGGGAAAGGATCCTGTGGGCAAGCCTTATTAAGGTCTTTGAAATCGACACACGGGCGCTAGGATTTGTCCTTCTTTGGTACCATCACCAGGTTTGCTAGCCAGTCCGGGTGTTTTATGTCTCTAATGAATCCGGCCTCCAATAGCTTGGCTAGCTCCTCTCCCATGGCCTGTCTCTTTGGTTCGGAGAAACGCCGAATGGCTTGTTTGACAGGTTTGAATCCTTTCTGGATATTTAGGCTGTGTTCGGCCAATCTGCGTGGGATTCCTGGCATGTGTGAAGGGTGCCAAGCAAAAATGTCCCAGTTCTCTTGTAGGAACGCTCGCAGTGCGGCGTCTACATCAGGGTTCAGTCTTGCCCCGATGGAGGCTGTTTTATTGGGGTCCGTTGGGTGGACCTGGAATTTGACTATTTCGTCCGCTGGTTTGAAGGATGTGGATTTGGATCTCTTATCGAGTATCACATCATCCCTATTGACCGTGGATCGCAGCGCAGTCAGTTCTTCGGCCGCTAAGGTTTTAGATCGTGCCTCGAGGGCCAATGCATCTGTCTTGTTCTCGGCGCGGAGTGCTATGTCCGGATCACTAGCGAGAGTGATAATTCCGTTTGGCCCAGGCATCGTAAGCTTCATGTACTCGTAATGGGGTATAGCTTGGAAAACTGTGAAAGCCTCCCGTCCTAGTATAGCGTGATATCCGCTTTTGAACGGGGCCACCTGGAACGTGATCTGTTCGGACCTGTAATTATCCGGCGTGCCGAATACCACATCTAGTGTGATCTTTCCGGTGCAGCGCGCTTCCTGACTAGGGATTATTCCTCTAAAGGTTGTGCTGCTTCGCTCAATGCGGTTCCAGTCTATTTCCATCTTTTGGAGGGTTTCCTCGTAAATGAGGTTCAATCCGCTGCCTCCGTCCATGAGTACCTTTGCGAGGCGACAGCCGTCCACTATGGGACTGAGGACCAATGCGGCTGGTGCTCTGGCTGTTCGAAATTTAGGTTCGTCACTCGCATTGAAGGTGATAGCAGTATTACTCCATGGGTTTATTGTCGCCACTTGATAGACTTCAGTGAGGCTGTGGAGTGTTCTTTTTCGCATGTTATTTGATGCGAAAGTCTCAAAGACTATGAGAACGGAACTGAAATTCTCGGGCTGGTTTCCTTCGACCTCTGGAATTAGGAGGTCCTCGCCAATTTTGGCCACCTGCCGGAGTATCCAACATGCCCTGAGGCTGTGAGTTGGGGTGGCATCCTCTGCACTATGAATCTTGCAGGTTCCATCTAGCCACTTTTCCAGTACGGTTCCATGCCCTCTAAAGGGTTTTGATTTTTTGGTATTTAGTCCGGGCGCCTTACTGTGGTGCGCCCTCTTAATTCGGACGGGATTGCTATTCAAGGCCAGATTATCCCAAAATTTTATTTCGGTTTTCCAAGCACTTTCCATCGCACAGTATTTTTGTACTATGGATGCCAAGTCAACAAAGCATGTAATATTACGACGACTTACGGTGTTGAGTATTCCCTTGTCCGTGCAGTTACTGCAAAAGATTGAAATTGCGTCTCCCTCGCGGCAGTCCTTTATCCTGTTCATAACCAGGAGGAATCTGGCCCAGTAATGATGTACTGTTTCTTCGGTCATTTGACTGATTTGGGAAAGATCGCTTAAGATCGGGCAGGCGGGTGTCGTTGAATCTGAGACTTCGCCCAGTTTGCTGTTCGGAGGCCGAAGAACTTCCGAATTCTCAGATCCGGAGTCTTGGATGTTATCCGATTTGCCTGATTTTAAGCTCAGGTCTTGGATTGTATCCTCCCCTCCACGGATATCCGGCATGGAGGGTTCAGGAATTCGGACGTAGCTAGTCCTTAAGATAGATGAAGGGTCGCCGCATTGTGTCTCCACCACAACAACGTGGTGGGTTACTTGGGGAGAGTTAGTTTCTCTTAGATCGGGTTTAAGCCCAACCTGGTCGTAATTTGTAGCGTCACCCAGTGCGGCGATGCGATCCAGGAGCTCGTTTACAGAACAGAGCTCCATCGGATCCAATTGCTCGGCGAGTTCTAGGCAGAACAGGTGGTTGCGAGAAAACCACCTAGCCGGAGAGTTTGGCCGACAGCCAAGGCTCCTTTTGTAATGGCGCCGTCTTTAAAGACGGGAAGAGGCATCCTTCCTGATTGCGACGGCATAGAGGAACTCTCAACGAAAGCACCAATGTCGGTGTCAAAACAGGCGGATCTCGGGTAGGGGGTCCCGAACTATGCGTCAAGGTCGGATGGTAACAGGAGACAAGGGACACTTTATTTTACCCAGGTTCGGGCCCTCTCAATGGAGGTAAAACCCTACTCCTGCTAGATTAATATTGATGATATGGGTAGTACAAGAGTAGATCTACCACGAGATCAAGGAGGCTAAACCCTAGAAGCTAGCCTATGGTATGATTGTGTATGATGATGGTTGTTCTACGGACTACAACCCTTCGGTTTATATAGACACCGGATAGGGTTAGGGTTACATAGAGTCGGTTACAATAGTAGGAGATCTTGAATATCCGCACGCCTAGCTTGCCTTCCACGCCAAGAAATGATCCTTCCGGACATGGGACGAAGTCTTCAATCTTGTATCTTCATAGTCCTGGAGTCCGGCTGAAGGTATAGTCCGGCTATCCGAACACTCCCTAATCCAGGACTCCCTCACCACCGAAGGACACGAGCCCAGTTTTTTTAGGATCAACACGAGCCAAGGTCTGGCTGGTACGCCGTTGGGTCCTACCATTCGAGAATACGAAAGGAACCTTTTAAATTGCCGAACGAATGTATGTGTATTACAATACCTGTATTTTCCTTGCAAATACTAATCTCAACGTGGTAATTGATTTATGACGAGTTGTTGAATTAGAGTGAGTTTGTGATATAGTGATCTCAACGTGGATTTCACATTTCATGGTATCCCTAGTAAGTTTTCCAATGCAAATTCAAATTTAAAAGATGAACAATATGGAGGTGAGAAAAGTTTGTATGTATCAAGCATATGACCACACACACACACACACAGAGACACACACGCACGAACACAACAACAATCCAATAAGTATAGTGCATCCAAGTTGCGATAGCACCTTATGTTTTCTCGCACGGGAGAGAATGAGGTGCTCCCGCACCGTAGATTCTATGGTGATACGAGTTCACTGAGATCTAACGGCCCACAACAGGAGGTTTGAATGGTTTTGCAATATACGGCTGATAGAGTTTGGGAAATGCGCAGAAAGTACAAGTACTACGCATGTGCCATCTGATCACTGATCATACAACCTAGATGCTCATATCACCGTAGCTGGTAATTAAGCTACGGGGAGCACCTAATATGAGCACCGGGGAGCCGTTGGATCGAAGATGCAGCGGCACACACGAGGCCTGAATGTTTTATTTGCAAAAAAAACCTTTGGAGAGTTTGGAAATTGCGCATAATTACAAAGACTACTCCCACGCCATTGGATCTCACTTCCAACGGTGTAAAAACTCGTATCACCATAGTATCTAAGCTGTGGGGTGGATGTGATATTCTATGTTGCTGTCATTTTTGTTTGTAAACTTGCAAAATTCATGTAACTCGTGCCGTTACTTGTCTAACCGTGCAAAGTGTTTGTTCAAAAAAACCATCCTACACTGAAATATCGGAAGAACACACGGGGGTCCCACTTGTCATTAATCAAATTTGGACCTAAAACTAACAAATCTGAAAGACGAGATTCGAACTGGCAACCTGGACTACAAAGCATAAGTCGATAGCCTGAAAAAACGAACGGTTGTTGGCTTTGTCCCATAACTTGATTTTATTTATACAGTACTTGCGTTGAGTAGAGTAGAGGGGAGTGCCTCGTCAACACGTGCATGACCGTTGTCTCACTTACTGGTGGGTCCCAGGTCTGCGATCTCAATCTCTCTTCTCTCCATCGTCTAACCTTTGCACGGGCACACACGAAGGGCGACGCTAGCTTGCCGTGGTGTTATTACAACTAAAAAAAGCTTGGAAAATAGAAGAATTGCCTAGAACAAGAGACGTTGTGGCTGGTCGAGACGGAGCTAACCACATCTATCCTCTGTGCCACGTTTGCATGATGAAGCCGTGTGGCTAGTGGGGTGTTTTCGACCGACTGGCTGGATCCCGAGGTCGAACCATAGGTACTACTATCGGCGTTCTGGGAACGGGGGTCCCCAGACTTGCCTGCCTGCGGCCTGCGGTGTGGCTCAAAGGGGGGCCCAGCACGGCCCATCTTCACCAACACAGACCCAAGACCCTCGCGAGGGGCCAAGCCTCGTGGGGCAGACGACACGGAGCTTCCTCAGGCGCGGCCTCATCAGGCTGGCTCGCGAGGAGGCGGAGAGATCAATGCGGGGTCCCTCATGAGGTGCCCATGACGCAAGCCATGACGACCAAGGGCGCCAGGCGGGCGCCAGCCCGCGCAGTGTCCTCCCTTTCCTCTTTGGTGCAAAGGGAGCAAGCGCAGGCGGGAGGATCAAGCAAAGGCACCCATTTCGGTGCAACGAGACCAAGACCAGCTCCGCGACAAGGAGGAAGTCACTGTGGAGCCCAAGCCAGCGTCATCACCAGAGCCTTTGGCAGGCGAGGACCAACTTTAGTCAGGATAAGTGTACCAGATGTTCCCCTTCAAAATGGCCAATTGTTGGCGCCCTTCCCGCTCAATATTTGGGGAGAGGCCCAGGGCCTTTGCTTATAAATAGGACTAGCCACCCCCGGGGTAGAGGCATCGAGAGACCAAGAAATCTAATCAGTTAGGATCCGGAGAGAAGGGCGACTGAGCTCCTCCTAGCAGTTCATCGCCCCGGCCAAGAACAGACCCTCGCGAGGCTGTTCGTCCTTGTATTGTTCATCAATAGCCCAAGAGGCAATCCACCACACCACCACACTAGAGTAGGGTATTACACCACATCGGTGGCCCGAACCAGTATAAACTCTGTGTCTGTTGTGTTGTTCTTCTGGTAGCTTCGATCCTTGCGAGGCAGAGGGGTACAGGTAGGTAGGAAGCATAATCTCCGCGTGCACCCCAGAGTTCGAACCTTAAGGGTCTGTCGGAACCCGAAATCCGACATTTGGCACGCCAGGTAGGGGTGCACCGGAATTCGTCTTCCACCGCCCCGTTCTTCTCCGACCATCGCACCCATGTCTGACGCTCGTCGGGCCCGCACCGAGCGCCGAGCCGCTCTCGCTTCCCGCGTCGCCCAGACGGCCTCTGTCGGCGGGCGTCCTTGCTGTTTCCCGTTGCCTGCCATCAACGCCGCCACCGGCCCGGCGGGGAACGAGCAGCAAGCGTCGTCGCAGCATCTTTCCGTGCGGCGAGACGGCCGCACCGCTACTCCCTCGCTCACCCCAGCTGGTTCTTCGTCCCGCGCGCTCCGCGCGCCCTTGGAGACTCGAGCTGCGCTCATCGCGGCAAACGAGCTCCTATGCTACCGTCCCGTCGATGACGTCTACGAAGAGTGGCTCGACCGCGTCGCCGAGCTCGTCCGCGCCGCGGGGGGCTCTCCTGCACCATCAGTTCCGCTGCACCGCACCCCGCCCCGCACGGGCGACGAAGCTCCGGGGGCGCCCCAGCGGCCTCCTCACCAAGAAGACGCCCCGGCTGTGAGGCGCGTGGCCCCTGGCTGGAACCCGCTCCGCCAGGCACCAGCGCGGCAAGAGCAGAGCTGCCAAGAAGTCCCTCGCCTAAAAGAAGCCGCCTGGGCGCTCCACGCTCCGGCACGTCGCGGCCACGCTCCTGCTCCCGCACGTCAAGACCCCGCGCCGCTCCCAGCTGCAGCGCGCGGGGGCCTGCAAGACCAAGCTCTCCGTCACCCAAGGCCTCCCGTGGCCACGGTGGGCTGCCGCGCCTTCACCATCGAGCTACGCAGCGTCGCGTGGCCCGGCAAGTTCAAGCCAGACTTGCCTCCTCGCTACGACGGCACGGCCGACCCTGCGGAGTTCCTCAAGCTCTATGAGCTGGGCATCGAAGCTGCCAACGGAGATGAGAAGGTCATGGCGAACTGGTTTCCCATGGCGCTCAAGAACGGAGCCCGCACCTGGCTCCTGAACCTGGCCCCAGGCACGATCTCCTCCTGGGACGAGATGCGCACCCGCTTCGTCCCCAACTTCCAAGGTACTCGCGACCGGCCACCTGCCGTGAGCGACATGCGCCGCATCAAGCAACAACCCGGAGAGACCCTGCAAAAGTACATCCAGCGCTTCAACAGCGCACGCCTCAAGATTCCCAGGGTGTCCGAGGAGGCCATCATCTCAGCCTTCTCCGATGGCGTGCGCGACATCAAGATGAAGGAGGAGCTGGCGATGCATGAAGACCTGTGCACTTCCTTGGAGCTGTTCAACTTGGCGACCAAGTGCGCCAGGGCTGAGGAAGGGCGTCTCTCCCTCCTCGAGCTGCCTGCCGCAGACCCAGAAGAGAAGAAGTCCAAGGCCAAGGACGTGAAGCGCAAGGGGGCTGTCGTGCTCGCGGCAGAACCAGACACCAAGCGGGGCATAGATCAGCCCGAGTCTTCCAAGGGCAATCGGTACTGTGTGTACCACGACCTCCACACCCACAACACCAACGAATGCCAAGAGCTCCGAGCCGTACGGGAAGGAAGGATCGGCCATCGCCCCGACCGCGTCGATCGGGGCTACGGTCGAGCAGGAGGAAGAAACGCAGGACGCTGGGAAGACCGCGACCCACGCCAAGGGTGGCGCGATCAACCTCGCGAGGATCGCTGGCGAGACCCGCCTCGTGAGGGAGATTGGTGGGACCAGCCTCGCGAGGATCGCCCACAAGGTAACGCAGGCCTCCCTCTCCTGCTGCCTCAGCCAAGTAGAAACGAAGACCGCCACCAGGACGAGGGGGCTGGGGGCTTCCAGGAGCCACGCGCAATCGCCTGCATCCTGGGCGGAGCTCAAGCCCCATCCTCTCAGCGCATCTTCAAGCAGTTCGCCCACGAAGTGAATGCAGTCCTCCCCAAGCTCGAAGCCACACGCCCTCTCAGGTGGTCATCGTGCGCCATCACGTTCAGCTCAGCGGATCAGCTCAAGTGTGCAGCCACAACCGGAGTCCTCCTGATGCTTTGTTCCCCAATCATCAGCAACGTGGTGGTCACCAGGACCCTCATCGATGGCGGGGCAGAGCTCAACGTCCTGTCCGTGGAAACATTCAACAATGTCCAAGTGCCCTACAACCGGCTTCAGCCAACCAAGCCTTTCTCCGGAGTCACTGACGGCTCCACGGTCCCGATCGGGCAGGTCCGCCTCCCTGTCACCTTCGGAGCACGCAACAACTACCGCACCGAGCTCATCGACTTCGACATCGCTCACATTCGCCTGCCGTACAACGCCATCCTCGGGTACCCAGCGCTGGCCAAGTTCATGGCTGTGACTCACCACGGCTACAACGTCCTCAAGATGCCAGGGAGCGGCGGAGTCATCACGGTGCCCTATGAAGAGAAGGACGCGGTGTGTTCCTGGAACGAGCCTTTCAGGCCGCATCACTGGAAGACCCGGATCGTGGAAGCAGGAGGCTCTCCGAGACCACCCCCAAGAAGAAGAAGACGTCGTCTGGCCCGGTCCCTCAGGAGGCAGGCCCCTCAGGTCCCATGCCTGCCCAGGGGAACCTCCTTCCATCGCATAGGAAAGCGCGCCCAACGCCCTCCTCAGGCAGGGCTCGGGGGCTCTCCCCTGGAGGGCCACCGACCTGGCTAAGGTCACGAGGGAGGCGCTTGGGCACCACGTGGAGGCGTGTTTCGAAGCACGTTTCCCTCAAGAAGGAGTAAGGCAAGGGGGGCCAGGCCCTCAGGAGTTCGTCAGCAAGGCCATTCAAGAGCTACAGGAGTCAAGAGTCATGAGAGGCGGCCGCCGCCTACCAGCTGTGGCTCCCCATCCAGGCGAGGATGGTGGGCTGCGCGTCTGCATCGACATACCGGGGCTCAATCGAGTCGCCACTCTGGAGCGCCTCTGGCCCTCGTGAGTGGGGTGCTGCGAAGGTCCACCCCACAGCTACGTTTGCATGCCTTACGGCCTGCCGAGCGTGGCCGCCACGTACCAACGCCTCATAAGGGGTATCATGGAAGCTCAAGAGGCCAGGCGTTCCGCAGCCCTGGCGGATATGGAGATGGTCCGCGAGGAGCCACCAGCGCCTCCGGAGCCTCCCGAGGCCCCAGGGCCTGGGGGCTCATGAGGATCGGCTTCTGCAGCCCACCGAGTCTGCAGCACCAACACTCATTCGTCCTCAACATCATCAGGTGACATCTTTTAAGTTTCATTTCCAGCTGGGAGCGCCCCCCAGGGCTGCATTATTCCCAGTCCGCGTGGGTCCGCCCCTACGGCATGTATCCCTTTTATTTTCATGTTTTTAGCTTACTCTGTTGGGGGCGCCCCTCGGGCTGCATCATCCCCAAGCCGCTCGGGCCAGACCCAGCGGAATGTATCCCTTTTACGTTTATCTATGGCTATGCGTTTGGTCCACCATGCTTGATTATTCGTTGCTGGTCCACGACACCTTTTCTTCTCCATGTCGACCACTTGCACGTTAAAGGGGGGCGGTACCTAAGCATCGCGACTCAGGGATCTTACTGGCTCTCCAGCCCTCACCCTCTGGCCTTGACCACGGCATCGCGACCTGGCGTACCAGCGATGGCTGAGACCAGCTCGAGGGCCGGGACCCGAGGACGTAGAGTGCCGACATCTAACCAAACTTGCAGGAACACATCACAAGATAAGGCCCAGTGCCAGGCGCAACCCGCCTAGTGGTAGGGCCCTGTGAGTCCCGCATTGGCTCACGGGTGCCTAGATACACCTCACCAGGCCCTACCATGCCAGCCACGTGTCAGGGCGGGGCTGTACACGCCCCGTGGGCTCCTCCCGGAGGGGAGCCCCCTCCCACGTACCAGTGGAAGCACCATGCTCTGCGCTGGCTGACGACACTGCCGAGGAGCGGCTATGCCCGTACACATACGGAAGCGCTGTGCTCCGCGCTGGTGATAAACAACTGAGGGTGGCCCCCGGGCCGCATCAACCTCAGGGAGCCCAGAGCTCAGTGTCTAGCCTGATCGCAACGCCTCCCCCCGGGAGTGCCGCGCGAGGGGGCTGGGCACGGGGGCTGCGCCTGGGTCACACCCGGACGCACGCCACCCAGCCAGCCCCCCCGAGTCTGGTTCGTCGCACGTCTCTCCCCGAGCGGAGCCAAGGTACGAAGGCCGTTTGAGCATCAAGGGGGACTTCTCGTAGCCGCTCACTCCTTAGTTCCGAAAGGCTCACGCTGGGTGAGGTACGCGCGGGGCCGGGCTCTCCAGACGTAGAACGGTAGATCCACCCACATCTCACCTCCCTACTTGCTGTTCGCGCGCCAAGGGGGACTCCTGAGCATCGCGACTTAGGAGCCTAACTGGTCCTGTAGCCCCTCACTCCTTAGTTCTGAAAGGCTAACGCTGGGTGAGGTACGCGCGGGGCTGGGCTCTGTCGGCGTAGAACATAAGCAAGTAGGAAGGAAAAGCGTAAACATCAAGGATCGCCTCCCTACTTGCTGTTCGTGCGCCAAGGGGGACTCCCGAGCATCGCGACTCAGGAGCCTAACTTGTCACGTAGCCCCTCACTCCTTTGGTCCCGTCCTGGTTTCCGGTCGGGGCTAATGCTGGGTGAGGTACGCGCGGGGCTGGGCTCTGCCGGCGTAGAATGTAAGCAAGTAGGAAGGAAAAGCATGAATTCAAGGAATTTAAAAGCAAATATTACAGTCCATACTGTCATCTCAATACCAAACGCAAGTTTAAACGCCTCCTCGAGGCATGATACATGTGCAGGAATCAAAAGCAGAACAGGAGCCGCAGCAGAGTCACTTGTCGGCGGTGGAGCAGTGCGGAGTGGCGTCACCTCATGGAGCAGCAGGGTCGGCAGCGCCAGGCTTCGGCTTGGTGCTGAAGGCCCGGAACTTCCCCAGCAAAGCCTCCGCGCGACCCTTCACGGCCTCGGCAGCGGCGGCGGCACGCTCGCCCCTCACTGGCTCCAGCAGGCTGTCGAGGTCGACGTTGGGGTCGCAAAAGTGGATGTGGGTGAAGACCCGCATCAGCCCTGCAGAAGACAGGACACGCGCCTCGGCCTCGGCCGTGGGTCCAAGGACAAGGGCGACATCCTCAAGAGCACGAACCAGGAAGGGAAGCAGCTTGGCGGGGCCGTCCTCGGCGCCAGCTAGCGGGCTCTCCAGGACGCTTGCGTAGAGCATCTTCAGCGAAGCACGAGCCTTCGCCTCCATGTCTGCGAAGGCCACGCGGTCCTCGGCAAGAACCCGAGCCTTGTCGTCCAGCTCGACCTTCCTCGCCCCCAACTCCTGCTCCAGCATGCGTAGGCCGTCACGGTGTTTCTTGAGCTTGGCCTCCCGAGCCTCGACGGCCGCCTCGCGAGCCTTCACGCCCTCTTCTTGCTCTTGGCGAAGGCGGGCCTCTTTCGCGAGCTGGTCCCGTAGGCCTTGCAGCTCGTCCTCGAGCACCTTGCAGCGACCACGGACGTCAGCCGCCTCCCCCAGGGCTGCGTCACGAGCAGTCTTCGCCTCAAGGGTGGCCTGCCTCTCCTCATCGCAAGCCGTTGAGGCCTGGACCAGCGCCGCCCGATCCGAAGCGTCGGAGCGAATCCATCCTGAAGCCAGCTCCAAGCGCCCGGTCACCAAGCGAGGGTCGGTGCCGAGAAGATCCTGCCGGAGCTGGTCCAGCTCGGCAGCAACACGATCCAGGATGGCGGGAGGAGTCGAAGAGACAACAGTCGGTGGAGTAGGAGGAGAAGGCGGCGGCACGACCACAGCATCCTGAGGCGGAGTCTGCTGCGCCCCAACGGTTATGGGGACGGCAGCAGGCAAAGGCACCTCGGGAGTCACTTGGGCCATGGGGGCTGGGCTCGCCCCAGCCAGCTCAGCCAGGCCTCACGAGGACGACCGGGCAGGAGAGGCCCGTGCGTCGCGGTCACCTTCCTCCGCAGGCAGAGGCGCTGCCACGGGTGGAACTTCAGGAGCCCCCTTCAGCTTCTTCGCCGCGGGCGCCAGCCTATCCAAGAAACGCGGACGTCAAGCCTCAGCAGCAGAACAAGAAACAAAGACAAGAGTCAAGCACTTATGGGTCGTCGCTGGTGAGCTTAGGCAGCCTCCGGCCGAACTTGAAGCCTGAAAGCCGGCTGGAAGGATCAACCTCGGAAGAGGAAGGCGCGTCTGTGGACCGCCCCGGGGCCGGGGCAGACCCGCGGGAGATCAGCCCTGTGCTGTCCTTCTTCGGGAGCGGGGGCGAGCTCCCGCTGCCCAGCACGTCATCATCCTCGTCGTCATCGCTCGGAGAGAGGCGGAGAGCGCGGGGCCTGCGCCGGGAGAGGGGAGCCCTCGACTCTCCGTCAGTCGCCTCGGAGTCAGGCCCCTTCTCCCGCTCCTCTCCGTCCCCCTCTTCGCTGGAGTCGCCGGAGGACACGTCCACCGGTTCCTCAGGAGCCTCCGTGGGCACGGGCCCGTCCCCGTTGAAGACAGGCATGGACTCCACCACCTGCTCCCAGTCATCGCGGAGGAACAAGGGCGTAGGAGCGCCCTCCAACCTTGCCACATCGACCCCAACCAGAGATTGGAGCACCGCGGCCAGATCTTCGTCACCCAAGGCCGCGGGGCTTGGATAAGGCCTCCACATCGGAGGTGAGTACTGCCGAAGCGGAGCCAGCTGGTGCTCCAGGAATTCCCTCAGCAGTGACGCGCCGGTCAGCTTCGCCGCCGCCATGCTGGCCGGCCTCAGGTCCGCGTCCATCTTCTCCAACACCGGCTTCGCACGGGGTCCGTGAGTTCCGCTCGACCCCAATCACTGGAGCTCGTGGGCAGCTCCGTGGGCAAGATCAGCCGAGGGTGAACGCGCCCAGCATCTGCCAAGACCCATTTGCTCCTGAAGCCCTCAATCCTTTTCCCGGGCTTCGAAATGGCAATGGCGCCACCGTACGCGATGAAGCTCGCGCACGCGGAAGGAGAACTGCGAGAGACCCGGAGGGAGAAGTAGTGGCGCAACAAGGCCACTGAGGGCTGCACCCCTACGTGAGCCTCGCAGTAATAGGTGAAGATTGCCAGGAGGAGGACGGAGTTGGGGTGGAGATGCAGATCCTGTAAGTTGTAATGGCGGAGGACAGAGAAGAAGAACTTGGAGAAGGGAGGCACCAGGCTGGCAGCAATGGAGCTCACAAAGAGCGGATAGAAGGTGCTCCCTCGGCCCTCAGGGGTGGCGGAGCCGGCCTTGAACACCCTCGCCCCGTCGATGCCCTGCGCCGCCGCCATCCGGCGCAACCGGGCAAGGCTCGCCTCTGACACGTTCGGCGTGTCCAGGGCAGACGAGTACCAAGCTTCGGCCGGGGACTGACGAGGCGCCATGGCTTCCTAGGTCACGCGACCGGAGTAGATCTGGGAATTTGGAGGAAGGAAGGAGAGGCGCAAGAAAGGGGATCTGAGGAGCAACCGGAGAAAGCAAAAAGCAAAACCTGGGTAGATGCCGCTCCTTTATCAACTCGCGCGGTTGCGGAGACGCCCACGTCCAATCAACCTCCACGCGGCGCCCAAGGCCGCAGGCTGTTAGGGCCCGCGGCGCTTCGCCCTTGCCCTTTCGCCTCTCTGCACGGCCAAGTCCGGGCGCGCCTTGGGCCCGGGGGCTACTATCGGCGTTCTGGGAATGGGGTTCCCCAGACTTGCCTGCCTGCGGCCTGCGGCGTGGCTCAAAGGGGGGGCCAGCACGGCCCATCTTCACCAACACAGACCCAAGACCCTCGCGAGGGGCCAAGCCTCGCGGGGCGGACGACACGGAGCTTCCTCAGGCGCGGCCTCATCAGGCTGGCTCGCGAGGAGGCGGAGAGATCAATGCGGGGTACCTCACGAGGTGCCCATGACGCAAGCCATGACGACCAAGGGCGCCAGGCGGGCGCCAGCCTGCGCAGTGTCCTCCCTTTCCTCTTTTGTGCAAAGGGAGCAAGTGCAGGTGGGAGGATCAAGCAAAGGCACCCATTTCGTGCAACGAGACCAAGACCAGCTCCGCGACAAGGAGGAAGTCACTGTGGAGCCCAAGCCAGCGTCATCACCAGAGCCTTTGGCAGGCGAGGACCTACTTTAGTCAGGATAAGTGTACCAGATGTTCCCCTTCAAAATGGCCAATTGTTGGCGCCCTTCCCGCTCAATATTTGGGGAGAGGCCCAGGGCCTTTGCCTATAAATAGGACTAGCCACCCCCGGGGTAGAGGCCTCGAGAGACCGAGAAATCTAATCAGTTAGGATCCGGAGAGAAGGGCGACTGAGCTCCTCCTAGCAGTTCATCGCCCCGGCCAAGAACAGACCCTCGTGAGGTTGTTCGTCCTTGTATTGTTCATCAACAGCCCAAGAGGCAATCCACCACACCACCACACTGGAGTAGGGTATTACACCACATCGGTGGCCCGAACCAGTATAAACTCTGTGTCTGTTGTGTTATTCTTCTGGTAGCTTAGATCCTTGCGAGGCGGAGGGGTACAGGTAGGTAGGAAGCGTAATCTCCGTGCGCACCCCAGAGTTCAAACCTTAAGGGTCTGCCGGAACCCGAAATCCGACAACTACGTCTGATATAGTATATTTTTACACTCACATTTTTCCTCCATGCCGAGACGTGGCACACCCTACCGCGCGGTTTCGGGTTCCTCCCGGGTGGTGCACGCATATATTCTTCCTGACGTGGGACGCCCTACCGCGCGTTTTCTGGGTCCTCCTCGGTCGTAGCGCCGAAGCAAGTAAATGAGTTGTCAAATCACGAAAGACCACCTTTCCCGCCGAGTACATCAGTGAAGCATGGTGGCTAGCTAGTTGGGCTAGTTCGACCGATTAGCTAGGCCGCCGCCACATTTGTTTTTTCACCCCTTTTTTTGTCTACTTGCCGGCAGGTAAATTTAAATATCCACCGCGGCATTTCTCTGGTGTTTGGGTGCGGCAGGATTTTTAATTTTTTGATTGACGGGAGCAGGCGCGACAGGATTTTTATTTTTTGATTGACGGGAGCAGGCGCGGCAGCAATTAGTCACGATGACTCCGCCTGTAAAAACCCATTGCTCCCTGATGTGAGAAGTCGTCGACTGGTGTTTTACCATGGTGAAAACCAAAAGATTCCCTGCTCCCTCCGCCTTCCCGTAGATTGCATTGCCTTTCAGCTGTTTCTCCCCCTTTGCTTCCTCTCCCCATTTCTTCTACCTGGTGCCATGGCGGCGCAGCAGATCACGGAGTCCGAGGTGAGGCGCCTGACACAGGAGCTCCATCCCAAGGATGCGGAGCTCAGTGCCAAGGACGTGGAGCTCCGTGAGCTCAAGGAGGAGAGGAGTGCCATGCTCCTCCGTTATGTGCGGGAGTTCACGGAGCTTCAAAAGCGGCAGGCGTCCACCACAAACATGCTCGAGGCGTCGGCGACATTGCTGCAGAAAGCGGGAGATACGATAGGCCGTCAGGGGAGCCGACTGGAGCGCGAGCGGGCCGATCGTGACGAGGTCCAAGATCGCCTCAGCCACTTGGTGAACCAAGTTGCCACACACGTGTTGCGGCTGCGTGATGCCTACCGTCGTGCCAGCGCGACGATGCCGGCCGTCGGGCTAAACCCGTTCGACCACCCGGTCGACTTCAACGAGCTGCAGCTTCCTGACCTGGTCTCCTTCTTCACCTATATCTTCGAGCAGCTGAGCCGTCTCCGCGCGATGGTGGGGGCTGAGCTGGACAAGGAGGGGTTGCGGGCTCCGTCGCCGTTGCCGGGCGAATCCTTTTAGGGCTCCGTCACCGAAATCCATTCGTGCCATTGCACGCCGTCTTTGACGAGCTGGCTCCCGCCGACCGGGAGTGGGCTCTGCGGGCGGTTGCACCCTGCATCACCAATGTCGTGCGCCTCGAGAAGCAGGGGGACTTCGGTGGTGTTTAGGCACCCTCTGCATGGGCATGTCCATGTCCCGGCGCAACATGACCGTTGGATCAAACTCAGACGGTGCAGATCAGTCACTGGAGCACAAAGCGTGTGGGTGTGTTTGGTTGCATTCTCATCTCAATATAGTTGTTTCCTCTTCGTGTATTTTTGTCAACCTACTAGTGTGGACTCATGCACCCTTCATGCACTCTGCCAAACACCCAAAAGTGGGTCGAGAAGGGAGCTTTTGCTCCCATCCCGTGCACCCTTCATACACCCTGCCTAACACTATTCGTGCTTCATATGGTTCAGGTTTCGTGGAGTACTGTAGCACCGTACTCTCCATGCACTGTGGACCTAGTTCTATTAACATTGATCTCATCGTTCATTCTCGACCGGACAGTCGAAAAAGCGGTACTATGTTACATATAGGAGTAGTTGACATGCGCACAACATCATTTGTTATCGTCATATCTTACTACACTAGCAACAAGATTGTGTAGTACTGACGTATGAACCACTGCACATGCCTAGTAGTAGGAGCACTGCGTATGTTCAAGTGGCTGCCGTGTTTCGCACTCCTCCGTCGCAAGAGTGGAAACGCTTGCTGTAATCATTTTTTTCTGAAAAATAGTGGACACGCTCTACCGTGCGGATCCTCCTCCAGCCATGCACTAAATTACTCACTTTCGCCGACGTGTGGGACAGCCAGCATCGGGGTCCACCAGCCATGCACTAAATTACTCCGTAGTAGAGTGACGGTAGACTACCCCGATCGAAGCGCCGCAGTAATGCCTGTAGGATTTCGGGTTCTGGCCGACCCTTAAGGTTCGAACTCTGGGGTGCGCGCGGAGATTACGCTTCCTACCTACCCGTACCCGTCTGCCTCGCAAAGATCTAAGCTACCAAAAGAACAACACAAGAGACACAGAGTTTATACTGGTTCAGGCCACTGATGTGGTGTAATACCCTACTCCAGTGTGGTGTGGTGGATTGCCTCTTGGGCTGATGATGATGAACAATACAAGGAAGAACAGCCTCACGAGGGTCTGTTCTTGGCTGGGGGATGAACTGCTAGGAGGAGTTCAATCGCCCTTCTCTCTCTGTCTGCTGCCTATGCATATCTAACTGATTGCCGGGTTGCTAGTTGTCCAGCTCTCCTTCCCCCTGGGGGTGGCTAGTCCTATTTATGGGCAAAGGCCCTGGGCCTCTTCCCAAATATGGAGCGGGAAGGGTGCCAACAATTGGCCAGTTTGAAGGGGAACATCTGGTACACTTATCCTGACTAAAGTTGGTCCTCGCCTGCCAAAGGCTCTGGTGATGACGCTAGCTTGGGCTCCACAGTGACTTCCTCCTTGTCACGGAGCTGGTCTTGGTCTCGTTGCACCGAAATGGGTGCCTTTGCTTGATCCTCCCGCCTGCGCTTGCTCCCTTTGCACCAAAGAGGAAAGGGGGGACAATGCGCAGGCTGGCGCCCGCCTGGCGCCCTTGGTCGTCATGGCTTGCGTCATGGGCACCTCGTGAGGTACCCCGCCTTGATCTCTCCGCCTCCTCGCGAGCCAGCCCGGTGAGGCCGCGCCTCAGGAAGCTCTACATCGTCCGCCCCGCGAGGATTGGCCCCTCGCGAGGGTCTTGGGTTTGTGTTGTTGAAGATGGGCCGTGCTGGGCCCCCTTTGAGCCACGCCGCAGGCCGCATGCAGGCAAGTCTAGGGACCCCCGTTCCCAGAACGCCGACTGTAGCCCACGGGCCCAAGGCGCGCCCAGACTTGGTCGTGCCTGGAGGCAAAAGGGCAAGGGCGAAGCACCGCAAGCCCTAACAGCCTGCGGCCTTGGGCGCCACATGGCGGTCGATTGGACGTGGGCGTCTCCGCTTCCCCACGACGCCTCGGCATCTGCACGGATTGGACAAGTCCCTGCATGCCAAACGGGTCATGATTACCTGAGATCGTGGAGGCCGACGGTTGGCCTTCGCCGGCTATAAGTACGGAACGACGCGCGCCCTTCCGTTCCATCCCCCTTGCTTCTCCTTCTTCTTCATGGCGCCATCGAGGAGGTTCTCAGCCGCAGAGAAGGGGAAGGCTCGCCAGGTTGAGCCTGCCTCTCCTCCGCCCAAGCGCGGCCGGGGGCGCCCTCGCAAACATCCCGCGGCCACCGCGACAGCCCTTCACGGCTGTGGGGGCGATTTCCAGCTTGGTGACGGACGGGCAAAGGCGACCGAGGGGCACGCTTCGGTCGCGCGCCCCCTAGGCCGCGTTCTCGTGCAGCAGAGGTGCTGCCGGAGTTCGTTGTGTGGTCCACGGAGCCGACGAGCACCCGGCTTCATCTTCCTCGCTTCCTCCTCGGCGAGCTCCCGGCCGGTGCCCCGGGCGGCCTCTGGCTCCAAGCAGATGGCTACTGCAGCCGGGCCTCATGGGCTTCACTGGAGGTCTCCGCAGCTGGGAGCCTGGCCTTGGCCCGCGGTTGGCAGACGTTTGCCCGCGCGCGGGGCCTGAGCTGTCGGTGCACCCTGCACTTCAAGTTTGACGGTGATGCCACCCTCTTCGTGAGGGTGTTTGGGGAAGATGGTCACCGCGCAGGGTGCTGCCCTGAGGACGACGACCGCGGCCGGGAACCCAGCCCCGGCGACGATGGAGAGGGCAGCGCTCGCGTGATCGGCGGTGCTCAGGGTTCCCCAAGCTTCGCCGGCTCTTCCTCAGGCGGCGACTCTTCCAGCAGTGGCCGCAGCCAGCCTCCACGCCGCCGTACCTGCCTGGGAGGTGGTGGTGCGTCTGCCCGCCGCCGCGCTTCGGTGAAGCGCGAGAGGGAGTCCGCCTGAGTCCTGGAGGCGGCTCGAGTCTTCCCTGCAGGCCGGTGTGAGGCGAGCTATGCCCGATTTGTTCTTTCTTTTCCTTTGTCCTGCACAAAAAGACAATAGCGTGGGGCCCGCGGGGGCATGTTTGGGTTATCGCTGTTAATTATCGCCTTGCTTTTGCTATCGTGCCTATGTGTAGATAGTTTCCAACCCCAGCCGTGAGGGGGGCGACCGACCCAGGCCCTGCGTTCATGTCGCGGTGCCCGTGGGGCACGGACCGGAGGGGTGCTCCTGTAATGGACCCAGGTCGCGAAACCTTTGAATGGCTAGGATAGAAATACTCGCGAGGGCGCTCGGCTGCCCCTTCCCCTCACGAGGCCTTGCATAAGAAAAATCGAGGCAGGAGAGTGAAAAAGTCGAAGAACCATAAGTCAAAGGCAGCAATAACTCCAATAAAACATTGAATGAGAATGAACAAGCCAACTGCGGAAAGCAAATGAAAAAGCCGTGTCCGACACGTAATCTAGTCTTCGACGTCTTCTCACCAGCGCGGAGCTAAGTGCTGCCACTGGGCATGGGAGGGAGCCCCAGGGCCTGAGGCCGGCGCTCCTGAGACTCCGGGGCGTGTACAACCCCACTCATTATTACGTGAGAGTGTTACGGGCGGCGAGCTTCACAGGCGTTGGCCTTCTTCACAGGCTCCCGGCCTTTTTTAGGGGGAACGAGCTTCACGGGCATTTGCCCTCTTCATAAGCTCTGGGCCTTTTCCAAGACGCGATAGCTTCACAGGCAGTCGCCTTCTTCACAGGCTCTGGGCCTTTTCCAAAACGCGATAGCTTCACAGGTAGTCGCCTTCTTCACAGGCTCCGGGCCTTTTCCATAATCTTCACAGGCGTTCGCCTTCTTCACAAGCTTTGGGCCTTTTCCAAAATGCGATAGCTTCACAGGCAGTCGCCTTCTTCACAGGCTCCGGGCCTTTTCCAAAAAGGATAATCTTCACAGGCGTTCGCCTTCTTCATAGGCTCCGGGCCTTTTCCAAAAAGGATAATCTTCACAGGCGTTCGCCTTCTTCACAGGCTCTGGGCCTTTAGGGGTAGAACCTCCGGAGTTGCTGGATGTTCCACGCGTTCTGGATCGGCACCCCCTCCTGAGTTTCCAAGCGCGCGGAGCCAGGCCTGGAAACATGAAAACCCTTGAACGGCCCCTCCCACATGGGAGAGAGCTTGTGCAGTCCCTCCCTGGAGAGGACCCGCCTGAGTACGAGGTCTCCTACCTCGAGAGTTCTGGGGCGGATGTGGCGGCAGTGATATCGTCGCACTGCTTGTTGGTACCTTGCCTCCCGTAGTGCGGCTTCTCGGCGGCGTTCCTCCCCCAGTACGAGGTCCATCCCCCGCATGGCGTCCTGCTGTGCCTCGTTAAACGCCATGACACGTGCGGAGCGACGTCTGACCTCGTGAGGGAGGACCGCCTCGGCTCCGTAGACTAGGAAGAACGGGGTCTCTCCCGTCGGCTTGGTCGCGGTTGTGAGGATGGACCACAACACGGACGGAAGCTCGTCGTGCCAACCTCTTCCACAGGCCTCCAGCTTCTTCTTGAACGTCCTGGTTTTGAGGCCCCTTAGGACCTCTGCGTTGGCTCGCTCCGCCTGGCCGTTGCTTCGGGGGTGAGCCACCGAAGCGTAGCATATCTGCATCCCAAGGTTAGCACAGTATGTTTTAAAGAGGTTACTGGTGAACTGCGAACCGTTGTCTGTGATGATGCGGTTTGGCACCCCGAACCGGCTCACGATGCCCCTGATGAACTTGACCGCGGAACCCGCAGGGATGGTGTGGACGGCCCCTACTTCAGCCCACTTGGTGAACTTGTCCACGGCGGCGTAGAGGTAGCGGTAGCCCCCTGACGCCCGAGGAAACGGGCCCAGGATGTCCAGCCCCCAGACTGCGAATGGCCACGAAAGGGGTATAGTCTCCAGGCCTCCCGCCGGCTGATGGATCTGCTTGGCGTGGAACTGGCAGGCCTCACAAGCCTTCACCAGTTCGACGGCGTCATTGAGTGCGGTGGGCCAATAGAACCCACTGCAAAACGCCTTGCCGACGAGGGTCTGTGATGATGAATGATGTCCACAGTCTCCGCCGTGTATGTCCTCCAGCAGTTCCTTTCCCTGCTCCCTGGAGATGCAGCGCAGGGATACGTCGTTGGGTCGCTTCCGGTAGAGCTCTCCATCCTTGATGCAGTATGACGTGGCCTGCCGTGCCACACGCTCCGCTTCCTCCTCCTTCTCCGGCAGGATCCCCTGTGTTAAATAACTCCGGAGCTCCGTGATCCAGCACCCCTCCTGAGGTTCCATCGTCAGGAGCAGGCGCGCTCCTGAGGCTGGGCCACAGACCGGGGCTCCTGAGGCAGGTGGCTGGGGGAGCTCTTCTCGAGGCTGAGCCGGCAGGGCTGAGGGCTTGAAGAGCCGCTCCTCGAAGACGCCAGGCTCCTGAGGTAGCCGCCTGGACGCCCGTCTAGCGATGTTGTCGACCTCCTGATTGGTGCCATGGGGTACATGCTTCAACTCCAGCCCCCAGAACTGCTTCTCCATCTTGCAGACCTCTGCAAGTTAGGCCTCCATGTGCTCATCCTTTGGCTCATACACCTTATTGGAGAAATTGACAAGGAGCTGCGAATCGCCCTTTATGGTGAGGCGTTTCACCCCCATGGCACCTGCGGCCTTCAAGCCCGCTATTAGACCTTCATAATCCGCTATGTTGTTGGAGACCTTTTCGCCTTGCTGGAAACAGAGCTGTACTGCGTAGTAGAGCTTGTCCTGAGTGGGTGAGGGAGTCCTGGATTAGGGGGTGTTCGGATAGCCGGACTATACCTTTAGGACTATGAAGATACAAGGTTGAAGACTTTGTCCCGTGTCCGGAAGGATCTTTTCTTGGCGTGGAAGGCAAGCTAGGCGTGCGGATATTCAAGACCTCCTACCATTGTAACCGACTCTGTGTAACCCTAAACCTATCCGGAATCTATATAAACCGGAGGGTTGTAGTCCGTAGGACAACCTTCATCATACACAATCATACCATAGGCTAGCTTCTAGGGTTTAGCCTCCTTGATCTCGTGGTAGATCCACTCTTGTACTACCCATATCATCAATATTAATCTGGCAGGAGTAGGGTTTTACCTCCACCGAGAGGGCCCGAACCTGGGTAAAATAAAGTGTCCCTTGTCTCCTGTTACCATCCGACCTTGACGCACAGTTCGGGACCCTCTACCCGAGATCCGCTGGTTTTGACACCGACATTGGTGCTTTCATTGAGAGTTCCTCTGTGCCGTCGCGGTCATGAAGGATGCCTTTTCCCGTCTTTAAAGACGGCGCCGTTACTAAGGGAGCTTTGGCTATCGGCCAAACCCTCTGGCTAGGTGGTTTTCTCATGACCGCCTGTTCGGCCGTTGCGCCGACGGTGACCTCTCAGGTCATCGAAAGCAACCTCCACGTCAGCTCGGAACTTGCCGAGCAGCTGGATCCGATGGAGCTCTCTTCCGTAAACGAGCTCTTGGATTGCATCGCCGCCCTAGGGGTCGCTACAAATTACGACCAGGTTGGTCTTAAACCCGATCTAAGGGAAATTAACTCTCCCCAAGTCACCCACCACGTTGCTGTGGCGGAGACACAATGCGGCGACCCTTCATCTATCTTAAGGACTAGCCATGTCCGAATTCCTGAACCCTCCATGCCGGATATCCACGGAGGGAAGGGTACAATCCAAGACCTAAGCTTAAAATCAGGCAAATCGGATAACATCCAAGACTCCAAATCTCAGAATCCGGAAGTTCTTCGGCTTCCGAACAGCAAACCGGGCGAAGTCTCAGATTTAACGACACCCGATCTTAAGCGATCTCTCCCAAATTAGGCAGATGCCCGAAGAAACAGTACATCATTACTGGGCCAGATTCCTCCTGCTTATGAACAGGATAAAGGACTGCCGCGAGGAAGACGCAATTTCAATCTTTTGCAGTAACTGCACGGACAAGGGAATACTCAACGCCGTAAGTTGTCGTAATATTACACGCTTTGCTGACTTGGCATCCATAGTACAAAAATATTGTGCGATGGAAAGTGCTTGGAAAACCGAAATTAAATTTTGGGATAATCCGGCCTTGAATAGCAATCCCGTCCGAATCAAGAGGGCGCACCACAGTAAGGCGCTCGGACTAAACACCAAAAAATCAAAACCCTCTAGGGGGCATGGAACCGTACTGGAAAGGTGGCTAGATGGACCCTGCAAGATTCATAGTGCAGCGGACGCCACTCCAACTCACAGCCTCAGGGCATGTTGGATACTCCGGCAGGTGGCCAAAATTGGCGAGGATCTCCTAATTCCAGAGGTCGAAGGAAACCAGCCAGGGAATTTCAGTTCCGTTCTCACAATCATTGAGACTTTCGCATCAAATAACATGCGAAAAAGAACACTCCGCAGCCTCACTGAAGTCTATCAAGTAGCGACAATAAATCCATGGAGTAATACTACTATCACCTTCAACGCGAGTGACGAACCTAAATTTCGAACAGCCAAAGCACCAGCCGCACTGGTCCTCAGTCCCATAGTGGACGGCTGTCGCCTCGCAAAGGTACTCATGGACGGAGGCAGCGGATTGAACCTCATCTACGAGGAAACCCTCCAAAAGATGGAAATAGACTGGAACCGCATTGAGCGAAGCAGCACAACTTTTACAGGAATAATCCCCAGTCAGGAAGCGCGCTGCACCGGAAACATCACACTAGATGTGGTATTCGGCACGCCGGATAATTATAGGTCCGAACAGATCACGTTCCAGGTGGCCCCGTTCAAAAGCGGATACCACACCATACTAGGACGGGAGGCTTTTACAGTTTTCCAAGCTATACCCCATTACGGGTACATGAAGCTTAAGATGCCTGGGCCAAACGGAATTATCACTCTCGCTAGTGATCCGGACATAGCACTCCGCGCCGAAAACAAGACAGCCGCATTGGCCCTCAAGGCACTATCAGAAACCTTAGCGGCCGAAGAACTGACTGCGCTGCGATCCACGGTTAACAGGGATGATGTGATACTCGATAAGAGATCCAAATCCACATCCTTCAAACCAGCGGACGAATTAGTCAAATTCCAGGTCCACCCAATGGACCCCAATAAAACAGCCTCCGTCGGGGCACGACTGAACCCTGATGTAGATGCCGCACTGCGAGAGTTCCTACGAGAGAACTGGGACATTTTCGCTTGGCACCCCTCAGATATGCCAGGAATCCCACGCAGGCTGGCAGAACACAGCTTAAATATCCAGAAAGGATTCAAACCTGTCAAACAAACCCTTCAGCGTTTCTCTGAACCAAAGAGACAGGCTATGGGAGAGGAGCTAGCCAAGTTATTGGAGGCCGGATTGATTAGTGATATAAAACACCCGGATTGGCTAGCAAACCTAGTGATGGTACCAAAGAAGGACAAATCCTGGCGCCTGTGTGTCGATTTCAAAGACCTTAATAAGGCTTGCACAAAGGATCCTTTTCCCCTCCCTCGAATAGATCAAATCATCGATGCCATTGCAGGATACGATTCCCTGTGCTTCCTCGACGCATACTTCGGTTACCATCAAATCAAGATGGCAGAATCAGACCAAGCCGCAACAACATTCATCACACCATACGGCCCATTCTGCTTCAACATGATGCCCTTTGGACTAAAAAACATTGGCGCGACATATCATCGCATGATTCAAACATGTCTGGCAAACCAGATCGGCAAAACAGTGGAGGCATATGTAGATGATGTGGTCGTTAAATCAAGACATGTCGAATCTCTAGTTGACGACTTGAGGCTTACATTCGACAACCTCCGAAAATACGACATTAAGCTCAATCCAGAAAAATGCGTTTTCGGCGTTCTAGCCGGAAAGCTACTGGGCTTCATTGTATCCGGTAGAGGAATTGAAGCAAATCCAGCTAAAATCCAAGCTTTGTCACAATTGGATGTCCCAAAAGACCTCAAACAAATACAGAAACTCACCGGATGTGTGGCGGCTCTAGGCCGCTTTATCTCCCGCTTGGGAGAAAAGGCATTACCCCTTTACCGCCTCCTTAGGCGCATCGAACACTTCGAGTGGACGGAAGCTGCCACGGCCGGACTCGAGGAAATAAAGGCCATCTTGGCAACAAACCCAGTCCTGGCCGCGCCGAACACTGGCGAACCCATGCTATTGTACATTGCCGCAACCCATCAAGTTGTTAGCACAGTACTCGTCGTCGAGCGGGCAACGGACGGACACAAACTCCCCCTTCAAAGGCCGGTTTACTATGTGTCCACTGTCCTTACTCCATGCAAATCACGGTACCCGCATTACCAAAAGATTGCATACGCGGTGTTCATGGCATCCCGGAAGCTACGACACTACTTTCAAGAGTGTTCCATAACGGTAGCCTCGGAAGTACCACTCAATGATATTATCAACAACCGCGACACAACGGGACAGATAGCTAAATGGGCCATAGAGCTCCTCCCATTCGACATAACCTGCAAACCACGGCGAGCAATTAAATCGCAAGTCCTAGCCGACTTCGTCGCCGAATGGACAGAGGCCGAACTCCCTAAAGAGTACGGCACATATTCCAACTGGATCATGCATTTCGACGGATCCAAAATGCTGGCCGGACTGGGGGCTGGCGTCGTTTTGACGTCCCCCACAGGAGACACAGTCCAATATGTACTCCAAATCATGTACGCGGACTCCAACAATGCAGCCGAATATGAGGCCCTTCTACATGGTCTCCGGATGGCAGTATCCATGGGCAATCAACGCCTGGAAGTACGCGGTGACTCCAACCTCGCGATATCCCAAATAAATGGCGACTTCGATGCCAAAGACCCAAAAATGGCAGCTTATCGCAATGCCGTCCTAAAAATGTCAGTTCGGTTCGAAGGACTGGAGTTTCACCATATAGCCCGAGAAAATAACCAGGCAGCGGATGTCCTGGCACGTATCGGAGCAAAACGAGATGCAGTCCCCCCAACATCTTCCTAGAGAAAATATTCAAGCCATCTGTAACATCGGAGGGGGAACCCTCGGACCACAGTCCGGACACAACCGCACAGCCCGACGCCGCACAATCTGACATAATCGGAGGCCTTGCCTCCGAAGTCACACCCTCAGCCCACGTAATAATGGCGGTCATCGCCCCGTGGACAGAACCATTCCTCGCCTACCTTACTAGGCAGGAACTCCCAGAGGACCAAAACGAGGCACACTGCATAGTGCGGCGATCTAAAGCCTATAAAGTCCACGAGGGAGAGCTCTATAAGAAAAGTACTACCGGAGTCCTTCAAAGATGTATCTCCGAAGAGGAAGGGCGGAGTCTGTTGGCTGAAATTCACGCCGGACTCGATGGCCACCATGCTGCAGCTCGATCCCTTGTAAGCAAGGCTTACCGTACAGGCTTTTACTGGCCGACGGCCCGAGCAGACGCCCATGACTTAGTCAAACGATGCGTCGGTTGCCAGCTCTTTGCAAACCAAAGCCATATGCCGCCCAACACCCTCCGAACTATCCCCATCACTTGACCTTTTGCGTATGGGGGCTTGACATGGTAGGACCCCTTAAAGCTGGAACCCATAAGAAAAAATACTTATTGGTAATGGTGGATAAATTCACCAAATGGATAGAAGCCAAGCCTGTTAAGACGGCCGAATCCGGACCTGTGATAGACTTCATATCCAGGGTCGTACACCGTTACGGTGTCCCCCACAGCATTATCACCGATAACGGCACAAAATTCACATCTAACGAAGTAAAGCTGTGGTGCAAAAACATGGGCATTAAGCTCGATTATGCTTCTGTCTATCACCCACAAACTAACGGTCAGGTCGAACGTGCAAATGGTCTCATCATGAGCGGCATCAAACCTAGACTAGTGCGGTCCCTCAAGGAATCTAATACGCACTGGGTAGAGGAGCTCGACTCTGTACTCTGGGGGCTACGAACCTCGCCGAATCGTACCACCGGGGTCACACCATTCTTTAGGTGTATGGCGCTAAGGCAGTTCTGCCCTGCGACATAATTCATGACTCACCTCGAGTGCGCATGTATGAACAAAGAGAAGCCGAGCTTGATCGGCAGGACAACTTGGACGCCCTAGAGGAGGAGCGCGACGTGGCTAAAGCCCGTTCCGCATTTTACCAACAGCAGGCTCGAAGATATCAAAGCAAAGAAGTACGGGCCAAAAATTACAATGTCGGCGAACTAGTTCTACGTCTGCCGGATAACAAAAAGGACAAACTCAAGCCCAAATGGGAAGGTCCCTTTATAATAGACCAAGTCCTCACTGGTGGAGCGTACCGCCTGCGAGATGCGTCGGACAACCGACTCGAGCCAAACCCATGGAACGCCACACGTCTCCGAAGATTCTATGCCTAGCGCCGAACTCTGAGTTTGTCTCCTTCCTCTGTCCATTTTTACATATATCTTTCTGTTTTTATTTTTGTCTCCTCCCACTCTTTCCTTTTCTAGCCCTTAAAGGCTCATCATATGACGCGCTACCAGCACTCCTTAAACCTGGGGGCTTCTTTAACAGAAGCTTGTTTATATGGGTTTCACACCCAACGCATGCGTCAGACTTCCGCATGCACCTTTTCTTCACAATTATATGCATCGATATGACTTAAGTTTTGGCCAAGCTGGGTTGCCTGGCTCCTGTGCTTACCCCTACGTTCCCGATTGTTCGGCTAGGCGGTAAAGGGAGCACCTCTGCGATTGCTACTGCCGGATAAGCCGGATGTGTACCTCAGACTGGGTGAAGCCGAAAGCTAGCGTTCTTAAGGGAATATTCGGTCAGTGAACTAAAGATGAACCTTTTTTAATTATACATGCCCCCAGATGTTTTCCTGCATTTGCAGTCCGGACGTGCACTTCAGGGCACGCCACCCCAGCGAAAGGAACCCTTAACGGAACTATTCTCTCTTGAAGATGTTTCTTACTAACCATGTAATATAACATAACTAGTTGGGCACTTGTCTGATAAAGCACTAATGACCCCTACGCCTGGTCTCCATGCATACCTTGGTTCTTATATAACCGTTATGGTATTCGGACACACTCCGGACCGTCAGGTCCTGAGGTTGAAGCGAAAAGGTCGGCAACGACAAATGATCTACAATCCGGCTAGAAGGCATTTCACATGTCAATTATAAATTACATAGTCATCCTGACTGATTGTATTCCTCCTCTATACCATCTAACAGGCTGTCTAATTTACAGTCCTGCTGGGAATACTTTGCGGCCAATTCTACCTGGCCATACACTAGGCTCACAGGGATCTCCTTCCCGTCAGGCCCCACCAGTCCGACCTCGGCCATGTGATTAGGGTCAGACTTCGTAAAGCGGGTCTTCACCATGGCCCAAGCCTCCCTAGCGCCTTGTCGGTAGGCTGATATCTTCCACAACCGGAAGCGCCGCCGAGCTCCCTTCAGCTTCTCCGCAAGCTCTCCAAGGCCCTCGGGCGTGGGATGGGCAGGCCATAAGGCTTGGGCAACGCCTTGCATCGCTTGCCGAATTCACTCCTGCAGTTGCAGGAGTTCGGGAAGTAGGTCACCCGTAGAACCGGGCATCTCCTCTGCAGGACGACCTGTGAGCATACCTACAGACAATACTCTGTTGTTCGACTTCCTCGCCGAACTCATTTTTCAAAGTTCGTTCAAGCACTTACTAAATATGCCGCGTCGAAGCCGCTGATTCTCCTTCGTGGAGTCCGACAGCTGGCCACGAACGTCCTTTAGTTCAACATCCATCTTGGTGTTGGCATCCTGAAGATCATTCTTCTCTCGCCTCACCCTTGTCAACATACTCTCACCGGCCATTAACCGACGTAAGAGTTGTTGCTTCTCCGGATCAAGTCCGGCGCCATCTGCAACATGAACTATTAGATTTGCACCCAAGCCGCACAATACTAATCTTTCAAAGTGTATCTTACCTGAGGGGGTCCCTTTGGGCTCCCCTGTTGCGGCTAGTGCGGCCTCCAGTTGGGCCTTGCACTTTTCCAGTTCCTGGGACAGCACGGTGTTCTTCTCTGTAAGAACCTGCATGTGATATGATCCTTAAATCAGTTTCTTTAACCGTTTCAAGTCTCGGGGGCTACTGGTATATATATATATATATATATATATATATATATATATATATATATATATATATATAACCAAAATTTTCTTACCCGTATGTCTTTCACATACTGCTCTATGGCTCTGTCTAAACCATCTTGAGCGGCACGAAGGTACGCATCTCCCGAATTAAAGGCATCTAAAGCCTCTCGGGAGAAATAAGCGTCGCGTAGAACTGTCTGGCGACGCCTGTGGTTCATGGCACTCTCCACTTCTGAATTTGTGGCAGACAGCCGGTCTGCATCCTCTGTTGGAGGAGCGTCCGGTGCGCGCCTAGTGCTCGTCCCCGCTTCCGGACCAGACGTTGGAGCCTGGCTAGTGGAGGCGCGATTGGCAACCTCTCTGTACATAGTCCGGCGAGGCCTCTTCGTCCTGGAAACAACACGAATGTTAATATGCCTTGACAGAATAACACCAGGGAAACAGAGGGCGCGTTATACCTTTGTCCCAGAATCTCAGCCTGGACTACATTTCTTTTTGCCCCACGGGGCCCTACGGCCCCTCGTTGGCTAGTCGCCGCAGGTTCGGCCTCCCGCCTCGGAAGTCTCCCCTGCAAAATATGGTTGTCGTTTGAAACGCCGGAATGTGTGAGAATGGAATATCTCTTAAGGGAATAAACACTTCGGTTTCTGTCACCTGGGAGGCCGGGATTAACCCGGGGTAATCAGACGCGATGGCCACCAAGGTATCGTCCTTGCTTAACTGATGGAACACCCCGTCGATAAGCTCCACCGATATGTCCGGATCCTCTTCAGAGTCCGGATCGAGGGACCGTTCTGGGTCCTCAGGCTGTGGAGGGCGGCTGTTGATATCTACTTCCTGCCGCAGTTCCTGCGTTGAAATCGTCAGGTTACGTATCTAGTCGTGGGAGCGTTAAACAGACAGACAAGTGCAATTGTTCACTTACCCAACTTGGAGGTTCGTACATAGTGAATCCGGCCCGCGGGTTGACGCGGAGGAAGTCCTCCTTTTCTCCCTTATACAAAGATGTTAAAATATTTACTAGAGCGGCAGCTTTGGCTGGCCCCTTACGGCCGTAACCGGTGGCGTCATCCTCCCCGTTGAAATCCCACATGGGGTGGCCTCTATATTGAAGCGGCTGCACCCCCCGCATAATGCATGTCGCCATGACTCCAATCATGGTTAGTCCGGAATGAGCCAACAGTCTTATCCGGCCCATCAGGTAAAGGACGTCTCTGTCGCTTTCTCCCTGAGAGCTCCGCGGACGCCAGCTCAAGCGTTTCTTCAACAGAGCACTATTGAACTCGGGGAGACCGACCCGGATAGGGTCCGGCAGCGGGACGTCATCTATGTAAAACCATTCCGAAGGTCAGTCCTCAGACGCCTTTTTTGGGGTTCCGGATAGGTATCCGGTCCCGGCGACGCGCCATACTTCGGCTCCGCCCACTTGATAAATGGACCCCTCTTGAGAGCGGGGCACCAAGCAGAACAACCTCTTCCACAGCGCGAAATGAGCCTCGACGCCTAAAAATAGCTCGCAAAGGGCAACGAAGCCCGCAATATGTAGTACAGAGCCGGGCGTGAGATTGTGCAGCTGGAGGCCGTAGAACTCCAGAAGCCCGCGGAGGAATGGATGAATTGGAAATCCCAGTCCCCTTAATAGATAAGGGACGAGGCACACCCGCTCTCCTTTAGAAGGATTGGGGGTGCTCTCCGCTTGCTTTCCACCATTATAGGTGGCGAGTCCGGCCCGGACCGGGACCATGTATGCCTGGGGAAGGAATCCCTTGGCCTGCAGCGACACTAACTCGCTGTGCGGGATGGTGCAACTCTCCCAGTCTCCAGGTTTGGGACTGGAGGGGAGAGGGGAGGAGTTGCGACGACTGGCCATGTTGGAATGGACCTTTGCTGGAGACACTCTGATGATGACTCGCGGAGAGGAGAAGATGTGGTTTGGATCTGAATCCCCATCCTGTTAAATAGGCGGCTCGTTTATATGACTAAGGGTGTGGATGTAAAAACACCCCAGGCTTTTCGCATTCGTGGAAGACGGCCATTATTGGGCACTGAAGCCGAGGAGCGCTACATTACAAAAATCGGACATTATTCGTACAAGTACACAGGATTCGGAGGAGGAATCCGCCTTGCAATGCCGAAGATAATTTGCGCGCCGGACTCGTCGTCATTGAAGCCTGGTTCGGGGGCTACTGAGGGAGTCCTGGATTAGGGGGTGTTCGGATAGCCGGACTATACCTTCAGCCGGACTCCAGGACTATGAAGATACAAGGTCGAAGACTTCGTCCCGTGTCCGGAAGGATCTTTTCTTAGCGTGGAAGGCAAGCTAGGCGTGCGGATATTCAAGATCTCCTACCATTGTAACCGACTCTGTGTAACCCTAACCCTATCCGATGTCTATATAAACCGGAGGGTTGTAGTCCGTAGGACAACCATCATCATACACAATCATACCATAGGCTAGCTTCTAGGGTTTAGCCTCCTTGATCTCGTGGTAGATCCACTCTTGTACTACCCATATCATCAATATTAATCTAGCAGGAGTAGGGTTTTACCTCCACCGAGAGGGCCCGAACCTAGGTAAAATAAAGTGTCCCTTGTCTCCTGTTACCATCCGACCTTGACGCACAGTTCGGGACCCCCTACCCGAGATCCGCCGGTTTTGACACCAACAGTGGGCGATATAAGCACCGCCCCAGCCCCAGCACCATGCCTGGAGAACCCCCGGGGAGAGGGACCGATCCTCGTCGGCCTTGAGGTCTGGTGCCTCCGTCCATTCTGCCATAAAATCCGCCAATGCTGCTCCCTTGATGACCCTGGTCGTGCTGAACTCGAGCTGGAATGCTTGTAGTTCTATGTTCCACTCGGCGACCCTTCCGGCTGAATTAGGGCTCCTGAGCACCCTCTCCAAGGGGTATGATGAGACGACCTTGATGGGGTGACCCTGAAAGTTGTGCCGCAACTTGCGTGAGGCCACCAGTAGTGCGAGGAGGAGCTTCTGAGGCATGGGGTACCGTGCCCTTGCGTCCCGCAATACCGTGCTGACGAAGTACACGGGGTGCTCAACGAGGCTGGGTGTGTCAATGCTTGTGGCACCCTCCGGAGATGATTGCGCCTCCGGAGGCGATAAGGCCTCCGGAGGCTGACCATCTGGGTGAGGAGCTCCTTCCACCTCCGGTGCGCTCCTCTGCGGCGGCTGATTTTCCTCTACTGCCGTGGCGGTTTCTGTGGGCCTTCCTTGTTCCCGTCTCTCCTTGTCCCGGGCTGCGGCTGTGGCTTTGGTTCGACGCTCCTCTCTAACCGCCACTAGGGCTGCGCTGGCGGAGTAAGGAGTGGCGGCAAGGTAGAGCACCAGGGGCTCTTGAGGGCGCGGGGCCACCATGACCGGAGGGCTGGTCAGGTATCTCTTGAGATCTTGGAATGCCTTGTCGGCCTCTTCAGTCCATTCAAAGGGCCCCTTTTCTTCATTAGCTGGAAGAAGGGAAGCGCTCGCTCCCCCAGCCTGGAGATGAAGCGCCCTAGCGCGGTCACGCGTCCAGTGAGCTTCTGCATTTCTCTGAGGGTCTTTGGCGGGCTCATGTCCTCGACCGCCTTGACCTTCTCCGGGTTGGCCTCGATGCCCCGGTGGGACACGAGGAAACCCAAGAGCTTGCCTGAGGGGACCCCGAATACACACTTCTCTTGGTTGAGACGCAGGTTCACCGCGTCGAGGCTCGCGAAGGTTTCCTCCAAGTCTTGTATCAGGGTCTTGGCCTCCCGAGACTTTACCACAATGTCATCGACGTAAGCCTCGACATTCTTCCCGAGCTACCGGCCCAAGGTGATGTGCATCAGCCGCTGAAAGGTCGCCCCTGCGTTTCGCAGCCCGAATGGCATGCATGTGTAGCAGTACACCCCACACGGGGTCAGGAAGGCTGTCTTCTCGACGTCTTCTACCGCCATCTTGATCTGGTGATACCCAGAGAAGGCATCCAGGAAGCATAGCAGGTCGCATTCCGCGGTGGAATCGACGACCTGATCGATGCGGGGGAGCGGGAATGGATCTTGCGGACATGCCTTGTTGAGGTTGGTGAAGTCGACACACATGCGCTCCTTACCTCCCTTCTTTGGCACAACGACAGGGTTGGCCAACCAATCTGGGTATCGGACCTCGCGAATGACCCCAGCGGCTTCTAGCTTCCGGGTCTCTTGGATGATGAAGGCCTGCTTCTCTGTGGATTGCCGCCTCGCCTTCTGCTTCACGGGGCGCATGTTGGGGCACACGTTGAGGTGGTGCTCGATTACACTCCTAGGGATCCCCGCCAACTGGTCAGGCTCCCAAGTGAATACCTTCTTGTTTGCGCGTAGGAACCTGACCAGGGCTTCCTCCTGCTCAGGCTCGAGGTTGGCGCCTATGGTAAAAGTGGCACTGGTGGACCCGTCCTCATCGACGGGTATCTGCTTGGTTTCTGCCTTGTCTTGGGTGAACAACTGCTTCTTCTTGGCGGGTGCAGCCCCCTTGGGCTCAGGGGCCTCCGAATCGGCGGGCTGTGCTAACGCCGCCGTCTTGAAGGCGAGCTTGAGCACTCGCAGCGCGTCGCCGGTGTCCCCGTGCACGGTGAGGACACCGCTGCTCCCGGGCATCTTCATGAGGTTGTACGCCGGGTGTGTCACGGCCATGAACTGGGCCAGCGCTGGGTAGCCGAGGATGGCGTTGTAGGGGAGGCTGATGGGGGCGATGTCGAAGTTTACCATCTCCGTGCGGAAGTTGTCGTAGGTGCCAAAGGTTACTGGGAGCCGGATCTGTCCCAAGGAGCTGGATGATCCGCCCCCAACGCCCGAGAAGGGCCTACTGGGTTGCAGTCGTTCCAGGGGTATGCGGAGGAGGTTGAAGGCCCCGACCGAGAGCACCCTGAGGCCCGCACCGCCATCGATGAGAGTTCTGGTGACGGCCACCTGGCAGATTGTGGGGGTGCATAGCATGGGGAGAGCGCCCGAGCAGGCCGAGTTGAAGGGGTGGTCCTCCGAGCTGAAGGTCAGGCCGGCCTTGGGCGCCGCCCGGTCCGGGAGAGCCCCCTATCGCGTGGAAGCGGCGCTGACCCGGCGGATGAATGGCTTGACGCGGTGACGGATGCTGAGACGACACCTGCTGCCCGTTCCCCGCCAGGCCGGTGGCGGTGTTGACGGCAGGTGCCGGGGAACGGCGAGGAGGCCCGCCGGCGGGAGCCGTCCGGGCGATGCGGGAAGCGAGGGCGGCCCGGCGCCCAGCGTGAGCCCGACGAGCGTCAGACATGGACGCGATGGTCGGAGGAGAACTGAGCAGTGGAAGGCGGATTCCGGCGCACCCCTACCTGGCGCGCCAAATGTCGGATTTCGGGTTCCGCCAGACCCTTAAGGTTCGAACTCTGGGGTGCACGCGGAGATTACGCTTCCTACCTACCCGTACCCGTCCGCCTCGCAAAGATCTAAGCTACCAAAAGAACAACACAAGAGACACAGAGTTTATACTGGTTCAGGCCACCGATGTGGTGTAATACCCTACTCCAGTGTGGTGTGGTGGATTGCCTCTTGGGCTGATGATGATGAACAATACAAGGAAGAACAGCCTCGCGAGGGTCTGTTCTTGGCTGGGGGGATGAACTGCTAGGAGGAGTTCAATCGCCCTTCTCTCTCTGTCTGCTGCCTATGCCTATCTAACTGATTGCCGGGTTGCTAGCTGTCCAGCTCTCCTTCCCCCTGGGGGTGGCTAGTCCTATTTATGGGCAAAGGCCCTTGGCCTCTTCCCAAATATTGAGCGGGAAGGGCGCCAACAATTGGCCAGTCTGAAGGGGAACATCTGGTACACTTATCCTGACTAAAGTTGGTCCTCGCTTGCCAAAGGCTCTGGTGATGACGCTGTCTTGGGCTCCACAGTGACTTCCTCCTTGTCACGGAGCTAGTCTTGGTCTCGTTGCACCGAAATAGGTGCCTTTGCTTGATCCTCCCTCCTGCGCTTTCTCCCTTTGCACGAAAGAGGAAAGGGGGGACACTGCGAGGGCTGGCGCCCGCCTGGCGCCCTTGGTCGTCATGGCTTGTGTCATGGGCACCTCGTGAGGTACCCCGCCTTGATCTCTCCGCCTCCTCGCGAGCCAGCCCGATGAGGCCGCGCCTGAGGAAGCCCTGTGTCGTCCGCCCCGCGAGGCTTGGCCCCTCGCGAGGGTCTTGGGTTTGTGTTGATGAAGATGGGCCGTGCTGGGCCCCCTTTGAGCCACGTCGCAGGCCGCAGGCAGGCAAGTCTGGGGACCCCCGTTCCCAGTACGCCGATAATGCCCAATGAGCCGTCAAATCACAAAACCCCCTCCTTTCCAGCAGTAAGTTGGACAGACGAAGCAACCATCATTTCACTCTTCTCTCTCAGCTTCCTCTCTACCCAACCCTCGCTTCTGCCTCATCTTGTTCCTCATTTCTTCAAGAAAACCCCGACCTGCTTCTGCCATTGTTCTTATCTCGCAAATAAGGAAAGGTGAGCGCATCAATGGTGTTGATTCTGGCCAAGGCCCGGTCTTGCAACCCCGAGATTGATCCTATAACTCCCTCTCTTTTCTTCTTTTATTTTTATTTGATAGTTTCTTGATGGACGCTGGAGCACCGGCCGAAGTGATGTCTATGGCTCCGGCCAAAACCGTTGAGGCTCATGCTACGAAGAAGCGCAAGCACCCCGCCGAGACTACCGCAGACAAGCTCAAAGCCATCGCCCTGTCCAAGCCCCCCTCTCTGGGATCCCTCATTAAGCAAGTCCAGGTAATATCTCTTATTGACGATCTTTTTCTCGATCTTGATCGTGTTTTTTCATCTAACACGCAGTACTAGTACTAGTAGTACAACTTTCTGGGTGATCTTGCATGTGATTTTTGAGTGCCAAATGACGGTTCTAAATTCCTCTTTTGACAAAAACATGCGAGAGGTTGACACTGATTTCTTATAGATTACTTTCAACTACTCCCTCTGTCCCAAATTTCTTGTCTTAGATTTGTCTATATACGGATGTATCTAATACTAAAATGTGACTTGATACATCTGTATCTAGACAAATCTAAGACAAGAATTTTGGGATCGGAGGGAGTACTTTATGAACATCAATGCTACCTTTTAAGAGGGTATATTTGCCTCAGTAACTTGTGTTATGGATATTGCATGTAATCCCTCTGCTCTCATGCCTTTGAAGACATGTTCTAGTGTCTTTGTTCACTCATTTTTGTGTGTATATGTAGTCATATATGGAGTATAATATCGAAAATCATCTTATATTTCTGAACGGAGGTAGTAATAAAATAAGGTTTCTGTTTGAATTAGAACCAGGTCCGCGGTGGAGATGAAGTTCTCAAAGTCATGCCGTGTGAACTAGAAGACCTGATGATGCGTTCTACTGCTGAACTATCCAGCTGCTGTGTCCTTGTCGCCACGTGTCCTGAACTAGTGTTTTCCTATAGCATTGTTGTCAGGCGTGTTCTCGAGGCTGTACTTGACCACAACAATTTCCTGGTTGTGCCTTCGATTACGAAGGGTGTGGTTCTTGTAAAGCTTCCCAACAAATCTGATGCGGCATGTCTTCATCATCATGTTTATGAGTGGAAAGACCACTCTGTTAGGTTCTCCAAGGTTGACAAGATGGTGATGGTGCATGTAGACATCTCACACGAAGTCCATGGCCTAGTCAGTTATGCGGGGTTCATCCCGTAGGTCAGTGGCAAGAAATAGTCTGCAAAGTTTAGTTAGTGCAACTTTGCTTGTCTGTAGTAAGTACTATTGTTCAGTACTTGATTTGTGTTTGTGAGCCCTGTATTGTTTATTAGTACTGCTGCTTTTGTTGTGTGTTCAGTCCCGAGAACGGTCTATGTTAATGTCTGTCCACTCAATTCAGTCTGTATATTTTGAAGTATCCATATCATATTTTTTTGTGAGGACGGTCTATCAATTATGGTTACACTCCAATATCTGTATGCGTTGCAGGGTTTATCGCACCCACCAGGATTTCCAGTCCCATGGATGTTCGGTCCATACGATTTGTCACGACCTTTGGACTGTCATGCTTGTGGGAGTAGGCGGGGCCCCTGCATGCCACGTGTAGTTGGACGATCAATCTTTTGTTTAGTACTTCAACATAGTGATTTCCTGGTAAGGATTCACTCGTGTCACATCAAGTAAATCTTATTGATTTACTGTCTAAATCTTATTGATTTAATGTCATGTTTTCTTTCTTTTCCTGCAATTTTATGATGCATGTTTTGCCATGTGACATTCATCACAAAATAAACCGTTTGGTTTGCTCTACGATGGCTATTTTTGTAGGTTTCACTTCTTATGTCATGTCAGTAACGAAGGCACCGTCCATCACTTATATTACTGGAAAAAATTGGATCAGTCTGTTGTCTGAGTACAAGCTGAATCCCTATGATGAACTGCAGTTTGGTTTAACAAAAACGCCACAATTAGTCCTTCTCGTGTTTAAAAGAAATGAAGAAAAAGACTGGATCACGATCACGGATCCTAGTCAAGTTAGAAAGTTGATCATAGCAGACCAGACATGATCGTCGCTGTCTCGCACAGATCAGGCACCGGCAGTTGCTCTAGCACTGACAGCGGCAGCGGCTCAGTCTGATCCAGCTGAGGATTGGGCACTGACCGCGTCAGCGGATCAGTCTGATCTACCGGAGGATCGGGCATCGACACCGACACCTGCTCCGACACCGGCACCAGCTCTACAAGGAGCACCATCTCCGGCAGCAGCGGCGGCTTCGGCACCTGCACCAACACTTGCACTTGCATCTGCTCCGGCCCGTGCAGTTGCACCAGCAACAGACTGGGCTGCAGTTCGCACTTCATATACCAAATTCCTTACAAAAATCGACATGTCCACCTTCTTGGTAAGCATTGGCCGCCCAAGTGCTTCGTTCTTTTTTCTTTCCATGTTGTTTCACATGATTCACTATGTTGATCTAACTGTTTGGGTATGTCTTCTTGTTTGCAAACAGAGAATTTCTAGAGCAACAAGGGAGTCGTTCAACAATCCGGGCGACCGCGGCCAAGTTTCTCTTACCATGCGCAGCCTTGGTGTGAATGAACCTGCTCAATATACCGTAAGTACAAAGGATGGTCGCATGATGATTGATGCTAAAGGATGGTCAAGGTTCACATCTAAATCATATCTTGCGGTAGGGGATGATGTCAAAATCGAACTTTCTCGACAAGCAGAGCTAGTCCAAATCAACTTTGAAATTCTTCAGTAGCAGCACGCAACTGCTGAACTGATCTATCCTCCAAGAGATTTTGATGTACTAATCTGGCATGGTGAAACAAGTGTCCTGTGTGTATAAGTAGTACGACAGTATTATTTATCACATGGTATATCGTTGATAGAATTGCAACTCTGATTGCTAGTTAGGAACTGTCGTTCGATTTCATTCCAACAGCTGTCGTGCTTTATTCAATTTTGTGTATTCGCCTTGCGACAGCATCTAAAACCAGCGATGTACTGATCGCTTGCAATATGAAAAGTGCTGAGGTAGAACACATGGGCCCCCAAACATGCAGGGTTGGTCTGCGGCCCAAAGTCCAGAATCGTGAGCCTATCTGAGTATTATATTCTCAGCTGAACCCCCATAAAAAAAGTTGAACCCCCATAATGCCCGTGCCTTGCAGAGGGAGTATATTTCTCTGCAAGGCGAGCCTGTGATATAAAAGATTTGTATATTTCTTTACAGAGGGAGTATCTCTCTGTCAAAAAATATATTTATGTGTAACTAGTTACTCCTGTCTTTCTACTTCCTTTCGCTGATATGTGGGGCAACCGGCAACGAGGTCAACGAGCCATATGCACAAATTAGAGTGCACAACTTCACGGTAGACACACCCCGGTCGTAGCGCCACAGTAATGCCCAATGAGCCGTCAAATCATAACCCCCTCCTTTCTAGCTTTAGCAGTAAGCTGGACGGACGAAGCCGCAATATTTCACTGGGCCTGAATCCTCTTCTCCCTCGTCTGCTTGTTCAGAGAAAACCCGCTCTCGGCGATTGCATAGGGTTTTCTCATGGAGAACCAGGTACGAATTCTTCATACATCCCCGATAAACCCAAGTCCCTTGGTCGCAGGTAATCCTAGGATGGCAGCCGCCGCCATTGATGCATTTTCTTCCTACTGAATCTAGTGTGTTTCATTTGCAGTGCCCAAAGTGCGAGTAGCCTACAGGTTTCTGCGCCCTCGGCGAGACGCCACACTTGTTCCTTCTCATCCTAACACAGCATTTTCAAACGCGCACAGTATGTTCCTCGAATCCTCTTTTCTATCCGGGAGGGTGGGGTTTTTTTGAACATGCTGTGTTCTCATATTATTTTTCCTGCAGTGTATTATTTGCTCTTCCAGAACACATGTACTAAAGATGCTCGGCCTTGCCATAACTGAATACACTAGTTTAATGGTCACAGTGAAGACAAGCCATGGATATAAGTTCCGAGTTGGGTTCATGAACCAAGAAGATCGCTACTTTTTTTATGGCCGAACTTGGATAAACTTTCTCAAGTGTTATGGACTGAAAGTTGGCGCACGAATGTTGATGGAAATAGCAGAACCTGGTCTCATCTTCACTGCGGTCTTCCACCCCGACGTCGTTCCAATTGTTCATCCATGTTAGTTTTGTATCAGGTTCTTGATTGTTGCCTCGATTACTTCTTAATCCACCTATTATGTCTAACTAATCACAATTTAACATTAGAAATAGAAACGAATCTCTCACGAAGATGCTACTTCTAACTAATATTTTCTTATAATTGGTGGCACGTGTAGGTTTTTTCAGAGTTAAGCAGTCTGCTCGTTTGTTACTCTGTAATAACTCGGTTGTTACTAATGGCGCTGAAGTTGACTGGATCGACATCCACAAGTTCCTACACTTTATTGATCGTCTTGAGGTCCTTGTGGGGCGTTTCAATGGTGGAAGGCCACGTGGGATATGTGTGCCACTGCTGCACTCGTTGAATAGGTCCAACTGTGTCGAGAAACTTATGGTACGAGTGGTTTTCTGTTATATATGTTGTTCATAAACTATTGCTTATACACAGTTTTACAACTGTGATCTTCTTGAAACAGGAACTGCCGAGTTCTATTGTTCCTATACAGATGCCTGACCATGGTCGGGCCAGACTTGCGCTTGGTCACAACATGATGTTTATGTCGACCTACTCAATTCCCCTTGGAGGTGAAAAGATACTTATTCATGGGTGGTCTCAAATAATGAAGGTCCGTCCATCTTGGAGAATAGGACAGAAGATTATGTTCATGCTTTTCCATGGCTCTAAAGCGAATATCCTGTTTATTGACCATGTTGCGAGATGAAGCCGCTTTCAGAAGGTTGTGGATGCGCGGGGTGGCGCCTGGGCCTTGTCCTGGGGCTTGGCGGCCTCACCCTTGGTTAACTGTAGGCAAAGTAGCACCGTTCGAGGCATGCTTTGTACGGTTGAACCTGTATAAGTACTCATACTGCTTTTAGCTTTGGTTGTTAAGTTCCACTGCTGGTTTCAGTTAAGGTTGTTAAGTACTCATGCTGCTTTTACAGTCTGTCCTGTTTCTTCAGTCATGTCTTCCTCCAGCCGCCAAAACCAAACCGGCGCCGGCGGGGCTGCCTGCTTCCGCCTCCCACGGCTGGCTGCGCCTCAACGCACACATCACCACCCCACTGTCTCCTAAATCGTTAATGCTGATGTCATCCGCGCGCTTTGGTGCGCTGGCCGCGGCGCCGCCCTCTCGCGTTGTCAACATGGTCAACAAACAACAGGAATCGGCAGAAGTACGTGGAGAGGATGACAGTAGGGGCCCACCACGTCAGCGTATGGAAAAATAAAATGCTTCCTCCTAGTGTTTTCCTGACATCTGGGACCCATGACATTGTGAGCGTATATAGTCAATAGACAAGAGAACAGCACAAGATCGGCTGACACCTGGGACGTAGCTACTCGAGCAGTATTTTTTTTGTTTGGTATTGTTGAGACGGAGCAGGGTTTGAACTGGGCTGTGGCCCGTCTAGCCCAGGCTTATATTTTATGTTCACCATGTGACCAGCCCAGCTATTTTTTCTTTGTGAAAATGAGCCCAGTTTATTTTTTCTGAAGAATACCCAATCCAGGCCTACTTATTTTTCTACGCCCTGATGGGCTGCAACTCTTTCAAGACGCCTGCAAATATTGGAAGTAATATGAATTGGGTTGTAAATATAAAAACAGATGACAAATTGGCAATTACTTTATAACTTCTGAATTTTTTCACATTTTTAGATTCCTATTTCACTGGGCATTAACCTAATTTAAATATATCTTCAAAGTACTTTTAATTTGGCTGGACATTTAGGTATTAAAAATAGTTTGGAACCCATAGAAATATGCAAAATTGGCCCAAGCCAACCAAAAAAAACGACTGCAATAAATTGCATAAGAAGTTGCCATGAGCTATATATAAATTATTAAAAAAAGAGGGAGTGGTCTGACTTATGGGCCTGTTTTGTTGACGCGTATGCAAGATTTTTTAAGTTATTATATACATCAACAAACGATTCTAGCAGACGTAACCGTTGGATGTCAATCCAATGGCCGTCGTGTTTCTTCAATCTCTGATCTTCTTGCTCCAGCCACCAAAGCAGCGCTGGCGGGACCGCCTACTCCCGCCTCCCATGCACGGTTGTGCTGCCGCGCAGGCCTCAGCGCCCCCTACTACTCCCACCGCTGGCCAGGGCATCCCTGTACTCACCCACACCCCCTGTTATTCTGCGGCGACGGCAGCCTCACACCGCAGCCAAACCGGTGAACGCTCGTACTCCTCTTCGCGTGCGCATCCACTGCCGCGTCTTCCCCGGCTCCGCGTCATCCCCTTCCTATGCCTCGCCGTCGTCCACCGCCGTGGTGCTCTCGGCGCGGCGTGGTCAATGTGCTCAACGACCGACTTCCATCGGAAGAGTACTGTACATGGAGAGGCTGACAGCTGGGTCCACGGCAGCCGCAAGGAAGTGCCTCCTTATTACGCGGAAAATAATTATTCCTCCACCTGACAGCAGGGACCCACCAAACGGGCCACCAGTATTTTGCGAAAAAAATCGTTTCCCCCTGACTGCTGGGACCCACCGGACGGGCCACAGTATTTCGCGAAAAAACGTTCCCCCCGCTGTCAGCTCGGACCCACCGGAAGTGCCTCCTTATTACGCACAAAAAAATGAATACTCCCCCGACTAGCTGGGACCCACCTTGGTGCGAGGCTGACTTGTGGGCCTACTAAGTTGACGGGGACGAAGGGCTTTGTCAACTTAGTCAATATGAACGATTCTAGCTCTAGTGACCGTACGATGTCCATCCAACGGCCGTAGTGCTTCTTCAACCTCTGGTCTTCTTGCTCCAGCTGCCCAAAGCAGCGCCGGTCGTGCTGCATGGTCCTGCCTCTCGTTGCCGGCTGTGCTGCCGCGGAGGCCTCACCGCCTCCTACTATTCCCACCGCTGGCCAGGCCCTGCGGCGACGGCTGCCTCACACCGCAGGCGAACTAGTGAACCCTCGTACTCCTCTCTGCGCGGGCTTCCACTGCCGCGTCGTCCCCTTCCTAGGCCTCACCGTCGTCCACCGCCGTGGTCGTCTCGACGCGGCGTGGTCAATGTGGTCAACGACCGACTTCCATCAGAAGAGTACTATGCGTAGAGACGCTGACAGCTGGGTCCATGGCCGCAGCAAGGTAGTGCCTCCTTATTACGCGCAAAATAATTATTCCTCCACCTGACAGCGGGGACCCACCGGACGGGCCACCGTATTTCACAAAAAAAACGTTTGCCCCTGACTGCTGGGACCCACCAGCTAGATCTTCGCAGGCAAGGAAGTGCCTGACAGTCGGGACCCACCTGGCCGAAGCGTATGTAGCGTTGTCATTCTGGTCGCGAACGTGTACGTACATATATACTGGTGGATGTAGAGGTGCGCACGTGTCATAGTACAGGCGGCCAGGGTGCAAGAAAGAAAATATGGCCACGTATGTGTACATACGGGCGGGGTCTCGAACGCCTACTCGTGCATACGTACGGCGAGGGCTCGTTGACATGGCTGGGTCGAAACGGAGAAACAGCGTCGTCGTCGTGTTCATGGGGAGGCAACGGAATGCGTCGTGTTCATGGGGAGGCAATAGAATGTGTCGTGTTCATCGGGAGGGCTTGGACGGAACAGGCGATGGAAACGAGGCCTGGCGTACCGCAAAATGGAGGAAACGAACCTCCTACATTTGGAACGGGGTCCTGTTGATCGGGAGGGGTCTGGCGTACCACAAAACAGAGGAAACTGACTTGTGTTGGAGCGCTACGGTTGAAACGGGGGTCCTGTTGATCGGGAGGGGTGTGGCGTACCGCAAAACGAAGGAAACGGACTTGTGTTGGAGCGCTACGGTCGAAACGGGGGTCCTGTTCATCGGGAGGGGTGTGGCGTACCGCAAAACGGGACTCCACGGGATACTGTTCATCTCCACCGTCGACCCCTCCAGCCTCCACGAGCTACTGTTCATCCACCGTCGACCTCCTCCAGCCTCCACGAGCTCCTGTTCATCCAGCCTCCACCGTGCGCTACTCCACCGGCTACTGTTCAACCACCCCTCCACCGTCTACTGTTCATCCAGCCCTCCACACCACGGGGTCTTGTTCAACCACCCCTCCACGGGCACCCCTCCACCGTCTACTGTTCATCCAGCCCTCCACACCACGGGGTCCTGTTCAACCACCCCTCCACGGGCACCCCTCCACCGTCTACTGTTCATCCAGCCCTCCACACCACGGGGTCCTGTTCATCCACCCCTCCACGGGCACCCCTCCACCGTCTACTGTTCATCCAGCCCTCGACCACACCACGGGGTCCTATTCATCCAGAGGCAACGCCACCGGGAACTGATCATCCACCCCCCCGCAACACTCACTGTTCATCCCATAGATCTGCTTCAGTTAGCAGCAGTAGCGAAGGAATCGCTCGATCGAGTTCAGTTAACAGCCATCGATCGATCGCTCGGGTTCAGTAACGCGTAGCCTGCAGTGCAATCGCTCGGGTTCAGTTAGAACCCAACGCCTCGCTAGGGTTCAGTTAGATCCAACGCCTCGCACACACGCGCGTACGTGTACGAGAGAAACACGCATCGCTCGGCCCCCGACCTCCCACCATAACCGGGAACTCCCCAAAATTTTCCTCCCCCTCGCTTCTACCACGGTTTTTTCCGTCATAGACGGCCCAAAGAATGTCATGTAGCTGCGTCTCCGGCCTGCCCAGGATGAAAAACCCATTTTCTGTCATGATTTTTTGTCATAGAAGTAGGAGCCCACCACATCTATGATGATACCGGGTTTTGTCACAATTATCGTCATAGAAGTGTCATATGTATGACAGAAATTTTTTTCGTTCGGCCCAAAATGTCACGGATGTGTCTTTTTTTTGTAGTGCACTCGAAACCATTCTGGTTTCTAAATACTACCTTCCAATATATGAATCTTTACCTCTCAACCATTTCAGACTCCTCATCTGTATGTGATCTCATCCGGGACTCTGAACAAACTTCGGTCACCAAAAACACATAACTCATAATAGAAATCGTCATTGAACGTTAAGCGTGCGGACCCTACGGGTTCGAGAAATATGTAGACATGATGAAAGATCGAGGATGTCGCCTAGAGGGGGGGTGAATAGGTGCTTTAAAATAATTACGGTTTTGGCTTGAACAAATGCGGAATAAACCTAGCAGTTAATTTGTCAGGCACAAAACCCACAACAACTAGGCTCAACTATGTGCACCAACAACTTATGCTAAGCAAGATAAAAAAACTAAGTGATAACAAGATATATGACAAGAAACAATATGGCTATCACAAAGTAAAGTGCATAAGTAAAGGGCTCGGGTAAGAGATAACCGAGGCAAGCAGAGACGATGACGTATCCCGAAGTTCACACCCTTGCGGATGCTAATCTCCGTTTGGAGCGGTGTGGAGGCACAATGCTCCCCAAGAAGCCACTAGGGTCACCGCAATATCCTTACGCCCTCGCACAATGCAAGATGTCGTTATTCCACTAAGGGACCCTTGAGGGCGGTCACAGAACCCGTACAAATGGCAACCCTTGGGGGCGGTCACCTCAAAATCTCTATCATAAGATTCCTTCAGTCTAGATAAGTCTAGAGCTAAAGTCTCCTCAAGAGATTCCTTGGTGGTTTGTTCAAGTTCGAGAGCTTGGGAGAGGTCTGCAATCTCATTTGCGTAATCAATCTCATGACCTTCCATTTTATCAATGGTGACCTCATGCTCCTCAAGACGAGATTCCAACTCATCAATATATTTCTTGCCCTCAATAGCAATAGACATGATTTCCATGAAGTTGGAACGGACAATTTATTCTTAAGAAGAGCTTTAAAAATCATTTCCCCCTTAATTTTGAAGGACGCAACATTATCATTCCGTTCATCATAATCAACATCATCATCATTCTTGCCATCATCAATATCATTACAAGATATATTGGGATTCAAAGTGGGAGATACCTTTGAAGCCCTGGCCATAAGGCAAACTGCAATAGATGATGATGTAGGATCCCTTGAAGCACCATTCAAGACCACATCTTGTTCCATGGGGTGTTCGGTTTCCTCTACATTGTTAGCACAACAATTCGAGGAAATAGATGCATTTTTATCATGGCAACAAGACATAGTAAGCATATCATCAACAGATTTGGTCAAGCAATTAATACATGATATGTAAGGACTATCAACACAAGCACGTGAAACATTTGGAGTGCTCGAAGTGCTAAAGTCCAGAGATGAAGCATTCCAATAAGAAAGTGATGAAGGATTATCAACAATAAGTCCACTATCATCATTGCAATGAACACCACTACTCACCATGTCATTACCTTGTGGCAAACCACATGTAGGTGAAGTAGAAGAAGTTGAGAACACAACACGACCGGAGGTGGAGGGAGAACAATCATCCCCATAAAACTTGGACACGCCATATTTATCTTGAAGCTGTGTCCACAACTCATGAGCATCCCAAAATGGCATGAGTAGAAATATAACTACATTGCTCCAAGCATCGAAAAGCACATCAGGAGCTTGAGTATTGAGATAAGAGTTTTTATCATCCTCTAAAGATATTTTTTGGGGATCCTTTGGAGGATAAAAACCCATATCTACAATTCGCTCTAAATTTGGGTCCATGACCCTAAAGAGATTAAGCATGCGAACTACCCAAACATCAAAATTTGTGCCATCAAAACTAAGAGTGTCAGAGAATCCTAATCCCCTAGTCGACATATTTACTCTCTAGGCGGTAAAGCCTAATAAAGAGATACGAGGCTCTGATACCAATTGAAATATCGAGGACGTCGCCTAGAGGGGGTGAATAGGCGCTTTAAAATAATTACGGTTTAGGCTTGCACTAATGCGGAATAAACCTAGCGGTTAATTTGCCAGGCACAAAACCTACAACAACTAGGCTCACCTATGTGAACCAACAACTTATGCTAAGAAAGATAAACAACTAAGTGATAGCAAGATATATGACAAGAAACAATATGGCTATCACAAAGTAAAGTGCATAAGTAAAGGGCTCGGGTAAGAGATAACCGAGGCACACGGAGACGGCGATGTATCCCAAAGTTCACACCCTTGCAGATGCTAATCTCCATTTGGAGAGGTGTGGAGGCACAATGCTCCCCAAGAAGCCACTAGGGCCACTGCAATCTCCTCACGCCCTCGAACAATGAAAGATATCGTGATTCCACTAAGGGACCCTTGAGGGCGGTCACCGAACCCTTACAAATGGAAACCCTTGGGGGCGGTCACCGAACCTATACACTTTGACAACCCTTGGGGGCGGTCACCGGAACCCGTCAAATTGCTCGGGGTGATATCCACAACCTAATTAATTGGAGACCCCGACGCTTTCCCGGAGCTTTACACCACAATGATTGAGCTCCGAACACCACCAACCGTCTAGGGCGCCCAAGCACCCAAGAGTAACAAGCTCAAGGGTACCAAGCACCCAAGAGAAATAAGCTTCTCAACTTGTAACTTCCACATATCACTGTGGAGAACTCAAACCGATGCACCAAATGCAATGGCAAGGGCACACGGAGTGCCCAAGTCCTTCTCTCCCAAATCCCACCAAAGCAACTAATGCTAGGGAGGGAAATAAGAGGAAGAACAAGAAGGAGAACACCAAGAACTCCAAGATCTAGATCCAAGGGGTTCCCCTCACATAGAGGAGAAAGTGATTGGTGGAAATGTGGATCTATATATCCTCTCTCTTTTCCCCCCAAAACTAGCAAGAATCCATGGAGGGATTGAGAGATAGCAAGCTCGAAGAAGGTCAACAATGGGGGAAGAACATGAGTTCCAAGGATAAGGTTCATTGGGGAAAAAAGACCCCCTTTTATAGGTGGGAAAAAATCCAACCATTATGCTCATAGCCTGCATAGAGCGGTACTACCGCTCGTCCTCGCGGTACTACCACTAGGGGTAGCGGTACTACTGCTTGCGAGCGGTACTAAAAAATACATCCGTGCCTACCACCGCTAGACTTGAGACGAGTTTTTAGTCCAGAGCGGAAGTATCCACGGAAGTAGCCATTGTAGTACCGCTCCCAAGAGCGGTAGTAAAAAATTACATCCCCTCCAAGCTGTAGTTTACCGCTCCCACGAGCGGTAGTACCACTGCAGCTTTTTTAAGGACACCAAAACTGACACAACTTCTACAAACGGACTCCGTATTCAACGAAACCAAGTTCGTTGGAAATCTAGCGACAATGGCTAACACAATTTTGATAGAAATAACAATAAGAAGCAAATTATAAAATTCCCATAATAAAATGGTGAGAACCCTTCCTCGAATAAGACCGGTAAAACCTCCAACATCGAAAATGCAATAGAAGAAGCATGTGAACTCCGTTTTCGATGAACTCGAGCTTGTCAAGAAGATGACCATAAGCTCCAAATCTCAGTAGGAGAAAACCAAACAAGAACCAAGAAATATGACGAAAGCATGCAATGGTTTGAGCTCTCTATGAACGATACTATCAAGCTACTTATCGGTGTCAAAACCGGCGGATCTCGGGTAGGGGGGTCCCGAACTGTGCGTCTAAGGTCAATGGTAACAGGAGACAGGGGACACAGTGTGTACCCAGGTTCGGGCCCTCTCTATAGAGGTAATACCCTACTTCCTGCTTGATTGATCTTGATGAACATGAGTATTACAAGAGTTGATCTACCACGAAATCATAATGGCTAAACCCTAGAAGTCTAGCCTGTATGACTATGGTAATGAATATCTCTCCTCCGAACTAAGTCCTCCAGTTTATATAGAAACCGGGAGGATCTAGGGTTACACAAGGTCGGTTACAAAGAAAGGAATCTACATATTTGATCGCCAAGCTTGCCCCCCATGCCAAGGAGAGTCCCATCTAGACACGGGTAAAGTGTTCGGTCTTGGTATCTTCACAATCCATCAGTCTGTCCCATGGCTAACAGGCCGGACTCCCGAGGACCCCTTAGTCTAGGACTCCCTCAGTAGCCCCTGAACCTAGCTTCAATGACGAGGTATCCTGCACGCAGACTTGTCTTCGGCATTGCAAGGCGGGTTCCTCCTTCTGAACTCCAAGATAGTCTTCGGACGTAATGATCGTGTCCGGACCTGTAACACACACACCACACACAACCACGGAGAATATAATATTCCACGGGTCCAATCCGCTGACAACTTTTTGTAACATGACATCACGTCCGTCCGGTCATAATTTCAAACCATTTTTCGTCTGTTGCTCCGTGTTTCAAGACGCGATTGCCATTGTCACGTCTTGTTGAAGCAGAGATCGTGTCTCCATATTGCGGGATTCTCATCAATACAAGCGTGGGTAATCCAACCTTGCCGTTTACATAGCCCTTGGGAATAGACGAGTTTTAAGGCGAGTGGGGAGGCGTTCAATATTCACTGCCTTTATAAGGAGATAAGGATTCCCTTTCTTCACCCACGCCTTTTCTTCCTCTCTATCCTTCCATTCTCGAGCTCCAGTGCCGAAGTTCCCATCTCCTCCTCCTCAAGGAAGCACTCAATTATGTACGGATCTGGAGGTCAAGGCAAGTGGATGGTGTCCTCCGTGAAGGAGAAGGACATCACCCAGCTTCGGGCAGCCGGGTATCTGGCGACAGGAATCGCCTACCGTCTGCCAACCAAGGGGCAAGTCATCCTGCCCCGAAGCCTACAGAGAGGGTAGTTTTCCTCCCTCACTTCGTCCGCGGACTGGGGTTTCCACTTCACCCCTTCATCCGTGGACTGATGTACAATTACGGGCTAGATTTCCATGATCTAGCCCCGAACTCCTTCCTCAACATCTCGGCATTCATTATCGTATGCGAGGCTTTCCTCAGCATCCACCCCCACTTCGGCCTATGGCTCAAGGTCTTCAACGTGAAGCCGAAGGTGGTGGATGGTCAGCACGTGGAGTGCGGATGCGCTATGGTGAGCAAGATTCCCAACATCACTTGGCCCACAGGCACTATTGTGGAGACTGTCAAGGAGTGGCAGAAACAGTGGTTCTACATCATGGAGCCACGCGGCGCCACTTGGGCGGCGGCTCCCGAATTCAAGGCCGGAGCCCCAATGCGGCTCACCTCTTGGACGGAGAAAGGCGCCAACTGGTTTGCGTCAAACGAGCTGATAGCGCTGCAGATGCGCATTCAGAGTATGGTGGATAAAAACATCAACCTCGTCGACGTGATCCAGGTGATGCTGGTTTGCCGGATTCTCCCCTGCCAAAGCCGAAGCTTCCCTTTATGGGAATTCGATCCGGAGAAGCACCAGACCCTGGGAGGGCTCTTCAGAACTACTCACGAAGATGCCGGGAAGTTGCTCTTCAAGAGCAACGAGAAGCCGCCGGTCATAGATTCGGACCGTGGGCACGACCACACCCATCCCGCCAATGCGGTAAGTTCTCCTTTTCTCAAGGCATACCTTCTACTTGTCTGTTCAAGGAGGATGCCTAATCTTTGATGTATTTTTCTAGTGTGGACGGAGAGAGCGGAGCGGATCCATAGTTTGGCTCCGCTGCCCGAAGAGCCAGTCATCCCGCTCCTGGCGAAGATGCTGGTTCTGGCGCCCTATTGGCCGCCGGAAAAGAAGGCCAAGGGGTCCAAAGGTGGCCCCCATCGCAAGGGTCACATCCGAAGATGGAGAGACCCTGTCCTCCGCTGCTGGGGACGACAAGGAGGAGGAGGAGGAGGAGAACAACCCTCCCCCTAATGAGGGAAAGAAGAAGAGGGCGGCCTCCACGAATCTGGAGGCGGAGACGTCCAAGAAGGGGAAGGGCTCCCTTGCGGATAACTCCGCGTGGGATGTCAACAGCAGTCTGGAGCGACGCCCCCGCACTAAGCCTCGGGCTGCATCGTAAGTGCTAAGACTTATACATACCCATAAATCCAGCCTCTCCTCTTCATTGTATTGACATGGTTAATTATGCTATTGCAGTCTGGCCTACGACAGCTCCCAGCGATCATCGTCAGGAGGTTCATTGGATTCAAAGGCAATGGCCAGCGAGTCACCACCGACCGCTCACTCCCCCAAGCCCAAGGGCGGCGCCGAGGTGCTGTCCTGAAGGACTTTCCCGGGCTGGGGAGAGGTACAGGAGGCGCCAGAAGGCGAAACCTCCGTCGCCGGACACCAGGGGGAGCCAATCCCCATGGAGACTGGTGATGAGGGCCGTATTCAGTTCGACCCTCAGCCGGACTCAATTGCGGCGACCGTTACGGCTCCGGAATCCGGCACGTAACCTCCTTTGAAAGAGAGGGGTATGCCTATTCCGCCGGTGACCCCTGTCCAACCAGGGGCACCGGATAATCTGCTGGAAGCGGTGCGAGGCGCTTCCATTGTTGATGAGCACCATGTTCTTATGGGAACGATAATTGAAAGGGTTTAGTCCGCCAAGAGAGGACTAACCGAAGCCTGCAGCAGCCTGCTGACGGGTTTTGAGGTAAGCTACGCAAAAAGAGAAGATCCCAATACAGACAATAGCCCCTGAGACATTGCCGGTGTTCGGAAAGAAAAGCCGGACAGAGGATCAATCCTCTATTGCAGCAAACTAACTAAATATGTCTGAAATGAATACAGAGGCGTCGCTGCTGGCCGCGGCCTCGCATACTGCCGAAGTCTCCGGACTGGTGCAGAGACTGGAGCAGGCCGAGGAGGAGCTCGCCAGGTGAGGAGGCAGCTCCAGAGAAGAAAGGTATGTAATAACCCGTTATATATTCAAAACGAGTAAAATGATATATATTGACCGAAGTGTCGTGATATGTATAGGAGCGCCGACCGAGATCGAGGCCCTAAAAAAGGCCCTGGCCGAAGCCGAGGGGAAGGCTGTCAAGGAGCTGGCCGCACGTAATAAGCTCAAGGCCCGGGTCAACGAGGTCCAGCAGGAGCTCCACGACGCGGCGAGGAAGTGCAAGACCTTGGAGTGTGATGCGTCGGCTCAAGAGACCGAACTCGCCAAGGCTCGTCAGAGCGTAGAGACGGCCCGGAATGAGGCCCAGGGGCCCCTCCAGGAGATCCAGGAGGGCAGGAAGATCGTGGCGGGTAAGGTGTTTATTATGCAAAGCAAGTATGTGAAGAGGAATTATCTTTTACTAACTCGGATTTGGAGTTCTCCAGGGGCTTTTGCTGATCTGCCACGTAGTGTGTCCGACGCCGCGGAGTTCTTCCGAGCCGAAGAAGGGAGCTCCACGGAGAAGCTGTTCTGGTCGCAATATCTTGCGCCAGAACATCCGGTGCCCTCAGCTAAAACAACTGGTCGAGCTGCACATGGTGGCCAAACTGGCCATGAAGGATTTAATAATCCGGCTGTGGCCAGCCGAAACTATACCCAACAGTTACTTTGACCTCGTGAAGCGGCTAGTGGATGCATGTCCTCGGCTAGACGCCGTCAAGTAGTCCGTTTGCACCAGGGGTGCGCGTATGGCCTTCGCCCGCTATCGGTGTCAAAACCGGCGGATCTCGGGTAGGGGGTCCCGAACTATGCGTCTAGGATCGATGGTAACAGGAGACGGGGGACACGATGTTTTACCTAGGTTTGGGCCCTCTCTATGGAGGTAGTACCCTACTTCCTGCTTGATTGATCTGGATGAATATGAGTATTACAAGAGTTGATCTACCACGAATCGTAATGGCTAAACCCTAGAAGCCTAGCCTGTATGACTATGGTAATGAATATATATATATATGTGATTTCCGGACTAACCCCTCCGGTTTATATAGACACCGGGGGGAATCTAGGGTTACATAGAGTCGATTACATAAGAAGGAATCTTCATAATCGGTCGCCAAGCTTGCCTTCCACACCAAGTAGAGTCCAATCCATACACGGGTACAGCCTTCGGCCTTCATGTCTTCACAGTCCATCGGTCTGTCCCATGGATAACAGGCCGGACGCCCAAGGACCCCTTAGTCCAGGACTCCCTCAGTAGCCCCTGAACCTGGCTTCAATGACGAGGAGTCTGGCGCGCAGATTGTCTTCGACATTGCAAGGAGGGTTCCCCTTTTTCTGAACTCCAAGATAGTCTTCGGATGCGATGATAGTATCCGGACCTGTCACACACCATGCACAACCGCAGAGAGAATATATTTTTACATGAGTTCCATCCGCTGACAACTTTTTTGCAGCGTGAAATCACGCCTGACCGGTCACAATTCCGAACCGTTTTTTGTCTGCTGCTCCACGTTTTGAGACGCGGTTGCCATTGGCACGTCCTGTCGAAGCAGAGATCATGTCCCCTTATTGCGGGATTCTCATCAATGCGGGTATGGGTAATCCAACCGTGTCGTTTATACGGTCCTTGGGAATAGGCGAATCCTAAGGCGAGTGAGGAGGCGCTTGATATTCAGGGCCTTTATAAGGGTATAAGGATTCCCTCTTCCCATCTCACTCCTTCTCTCTATCTCCACCCTTCCGATCTTGAGCTCCAGCGCCCAAGTCCTCATGTCCTTTCCACTCAAGCAACCATGTCCGGATCCGGAGGCCAGGGCAAGTGGATGGTCTTCTCCGCCAAGGAGGAAGACATTACTGAGCTTCGGGCGGCCTGTTATCTGGCAAAGGAGATCGCCCACCACCTGCCGGCCGAGGGATAGGTCGTTCCCGCGCCGAAGCCCACCGAGAGGGTAGTATTCATCCCCCATTTCTTCCGCGGGCTAGGGTTTCTGCTCCACCCTTTTGTTCGCAGGTTGATGTATTATTACGGGATATATTTCCATGATCTGTCCCCGAATTCCTTCCTCAACATCTCGGCGTTCATAGTCGTGTGTGAGGCCTTCCTCCGCATCCATCCCCACTTCAGGCTGTGGCTCAAAGTCTTCAATGTGAAGCCGAAGGTGGTGGATGGCCAGCACGCGGAGTGCGGAGGAGCCATGGTGAGCAAGCTAGCCAATTTCTCCTGGCCGGAAGGCACTTTTGTGGAGACAGTGAAGGAGTGGCAGAGTCAATGGTTCTACATCACAAAACCTCACGGCACCACCTAGGCCGCGGCTGCCGAATTCCACTCCGGTGCTCCCATGCGACTCACCTCCTGGGTCGAGAAGAGTCCGGACTGGTGCTCGCCCGATGAGCTGATAGCGTTGCAGACGCGCATCCAGAGCATGATAGCACAGGATGTCAAGCTGGTTGATGTGATCCAGGTGATGCTAGTTCGCCGGATTCTCCCCTGCCAGCGTAGAAGTCGCCTTCTATGGGATTTTAATCCGAAGAAGCATCAAACCCTGGTGAGGCTCTTTGAAACCACCCATGAAGATGCTTGGAAGTTGCTTTTTAAGGGCAACAAGAAGCCACCGACCACGGATTCAGGCCGTGGTCACGATTGTAAAAACCCCGCCAGCGAGGTACGTTATTTCTGACGTATCGCCAACTTAATTGTTTCAAAGATGATATCTAAGTTTATCATTGCTTTTTCAGGACTGGATGGATAGGGCAAAGCGGATCCAGTGTCCGGCTCTGCTGCATGAAGAACCGGTTATCCCGCGTCTAGCGAAGATGCTGGTGCCGGGGCCATATAAGGCGCCGGAGAAGAAGGCCAAGGGGGCCAAGAGTGGCCCCCGTCGCAAGGGCACTTCGGACATGACGGCCGAAGACGACGAAGCTCATTCCTTTGTCCCTAAGGACAATGATGAGGAAGAGGAGGAGGAGGAGGAAAACAACCCTCCCTCTGAGGAGAGGAAGAAGAAGAGCGGCTTCGGCGCATCTAGAGGCGGAAACGCCCAAGAAGGGGAAGGGCGTCCCAGCAGTCAACACCGCGTGGGACGTTGATAGCAGTCCAGAACGACGCCCCCGCACTAAGCCCCAGGCCACATCGTAAGTGACATGGCTCGCTCATGCGCACATCCGGGCCTTTCTCTTCATTATCTTGACATAGTTAACTTTACTATTGTATTCCGACCCGCGACCTTATCCAGCGATCCTCATCTGGAGGTTCGTTGGCTCCGTCGGAGATGGCGAGTATGTCGCCGCTGCCTGTTTATTCCCCCGGGGCCAGGGAGACACCGAAGTGTTGTCCCGGAGGACTGCTCCGAACCGGGGAGGAGCCCAGGACCCTGTCCGGGAGGCGCCACAAGGCGAGACCTCCACTGCCGGACACATGGGGGAGCCGATCCCCATGGAGACTGGCGAAGAGGGACGCATCCAGTTCGTGTTGGGGAATGTAGCAGAAATTCAAAATTTTCCTACGTGTCACCAAGATCTATCTATGGAGAAACCAGCAACGAGGGGAAGGAGAGTGCATCTACATACCCTTGTAGATCGCTAAGCGGAAGAGTTCAAGTGAACGGGGTTGATGGAGCCGTACTCGTCGTGATCCAAATCACCGATGATCCTAGTGCCGAACGGACGGCACCTCCGCGTTCAACACACGTACAGCCCGGTGACGTCTCCCATGCCTTGATCCAGCAAGGAGAGAGGGAGAGGTTGAGGAAGACTCCATCCAGCAGCAGCACAACGGTGTGGTGGTGGTGGAGGAGCGTGGCAATCCTGCAGGGCTTCGCCAAGCACCTGCGGGAGAGGAGAAGAACTTGGGAGAGAGGGAGGGGCTGCACCAAAGGCAAAAGGTATGTATCAAGAGGCCCTCTACCCCCACTATATATAGGGATCTCAAGGTTGGGTGCGCCAGCCCTAGGAGATCCAATCTCCTAGGGGGTGGCGGCCAGGGGAGGTTTCCCTCCCCCCCAAGGCACCTAGGAGGTGCCTTCCCTCCTTGGGACTCTTCCTTAGGGTTCCCCCTTCACCCTAGGCGCATGGGCCATAAGGGAAGTGGCGCCCCAGCCCACTTTGGGCTGGATCCCTTCCCACTTCAGCCGATGGGACCCTCCGGGATGGGTGGCCCCACCCGGTGGGCCCCCGGGACCCCTCCGGTGGTCCCGGTACAATACCGATGACCCCGAAACTTGTCCCGATGGCCGAAATAGGACTTCCTATATATAAATCTTTACCTCCGGACAATTTCGGAACTCCTCGTGACGTCCGGGATCTCATCCGGGACTCCGACCAACATTCGGTAACCACATACAAGCTTCCTTTATAACCCTAGCGTCATCGAACCTTAAGTGTGTAGACCCTACGGGTTCGGGAGACATGCAGACATGACCGAGACATTCTCCGATCAATAACCAACAGCGGGATCTGGATACCCATGTTGGCTCCCACATGTTCCACGATGATCTCATCGGATGAACCACGATGTCAAGGACTTAATCAATCCCGTATACAATTCCCTTTGTCTATCGGTACGATACTTGCCCGAGATTCGATCGTCGGTATCCCGATACCTTGTTCAATCTCGTTACCAGCAAGTCTCTTTTACTCGTTCCGCAACACATCATCCCGTGATCAACTCCTTTGATCACATTGTGCACATTATGATGATGTCCTACCGAGTGGCCCCAGAGATACCTCTCCGTCACACGGAGTGACAAATCCCAGTCTCGATTCGTGCCAACCCAACAGACACTTTCGGAGATACCTGTAGTGTACCTTTATAGCCACCCAGTTACGTTGTGACGTTTGGCATACCCAAAGTATTCCTACGGTATCCGGGAGTTGCACAATCTCATGGTCTAAGGAAATGATACTTGACATTAGAAAAGCTTTAGCATACGAACTACATGATCTTGTGCTAGGCTTAGGATTGGGTCTTGTCCATCACATCATTCTTCTAATGATGTGATCCCGTTATCAACGACATCCAATGTCCATGGTCAGGAAACCATAACCATCTATTGATCAATGAACTAGTCAACTAGAGGCTTACTAGGGACATGGTGTTGTCTATGTATCCACACATGTATCTGAGTTTCCTATCAATACAATTCTAGCATGGATAATAAACGATTATCATGAACAAGGAAATATAATAATAATCAATTTATTATTGCCTCTAGGGCATATTTCGAACAGTCTCCCACTTGCACTAGAGTCAATAATCTAGTTCACATCGATATGTGATTAACACTCAAGGTCACATCCCTATGTGACTAACACCCAAGAGTTCTGGGTTTGATCATGTTATGCTTGTGAGAGAGGTTATAGTCAACGGGTCTAAACCTTTTAGATCCGTGTATGCTTTACAAATATCTATGTCATCTCCTAGATGCAGTTTCCACGCTCTATTTGGAGCTATTCCAAATAACTGTTCTACTATACGAATCCAATTTACTACTTAGAATAATCTGGATCAGTGTCAAAGTTTGCATCGGCGTAACCCTTTACGACGAACTCTTTTACCACCTCCATAATCGAGAAAATTCCTCAGTCCACTAGTTACTAAGGATAACCTTGACCGTTGTCCTGTGATCCATTTCTAGATCACACTTGTACCCCTTGACTGACTCATGGTTTGGCACACTTCAGGTGCGGTACACAACATAGCATACTGTAGAGCCTATGTCTAAGCATAGGGGACGACCCTCGTCCTTTCTCTCTCTTCTGCCGCGGTCAGGTCTTGAGTCTTACTCAATACTCACGCGTGTAATACAGCCAAGAACTCCTTCTTTGCTGATCTATTTTGAATTCCTTCAAAATCTTGTTACGGTATGTATTCATTTGAAAGTACTATTAAGCGATTTTGATCTATCCTTATAGATCTTGATGCTCAATGTTCAAGTAGCTTAATCCAGGTTTTCCATTGAAAACACTCTTCAAATAACCCTATATGCTTTCCAGAAATTCTACATCATTTCTGATCAACAATATGTCAACAACATATACTCATCAGAAATTCTATAGTGCTCCCACTCACTTCTTTGGAAATACAAGTTTCTCATAAACTTTGTATAAATCTAAAATCTTTGATCAACTCATCAAAGTGTACATTCCAACTCCGAGATGCTTACTCCAGTCCTCAGAAGGATTGCTGGAGCTTTGCATACTTATTAGCATCTTTCAGGATTGACAAAACCTTCTGGCTGTATCACATACAACCTTTCCTCAAGAAAATCGTCGAGGAAACAATGTTTTGACATCCTATCTGCACAATTTCATAAATAATGCAGTAATCGCTAACATAATTCCAACAGACTCTTAGCATCGCTACGAGTGAGAAAGCCTCATCGCAGTCAACTCCTTGAACTTGTCGGGAAACATCTTAACGACAAGTCGAGCTTTCTTAATGGTGACATTTACCATCATTGTCCGTCTTCCTTTTAAAATCCATCTGTACTCAACAGCCTCACGACCATCGAGCCGTTCTGCCAAAGTCTACACTTTGTTTTCATACATGGATCCTCTCTCGGATTTTATGGCCTCGAGCCATTCATCGGAATCCGGGCCCACCATCGCTTCTCCATAGCTCGTAGGTTCATTGTTGTCTAGCAACATGACTTCCAAGACAGGATTACGTACCACTCTGAAGTAGTACGCATCCTTGTCATCCTACGAGGTTTGGTAGTGACTTGATCCGAAGTTTCATGATCACTATCATAAGCTTCTACTTCAATTGGTGTAGGTGCCACAAGAACAACTTCCTGTGCCCTGCTACACACTAGTTGAAGTGACGGTTCAACAACCTCATCAAGTCTCAACCATCCTCCCACTCAATTCTTTCGAGAGAAACTTTTCCTCGAGAAAGGACCCGATTCTAGAAACAATCCTTATTGCTTTCGGATCTGAGACAGGAGGTATACCCAACTGTTTTGGGTATCCTATGAAGATGCAGTTATCCGCTTTGGGTTCGAGCTTATCAGCCTGAAACTTTTTCATATAAGCGTCGTAGCCCCAAACTTCTAAGAAATGACAGCTTAGGTTTCTCTAAACCATAGTTCATTCGGTGTCATCTCATCGGAATTACGTGGTGCCCTATTTAAAGTGAGCGCGGTTGTCTCCAATGCCTAACCCATGAACGATAGTGGTAATTCGATAAGAGACATCATGGTACGCACCATATCCAATAGGGTGCAACTATGATGTTCGGACACACCATCACACTATGGTGTTCCAGGCGGTATTAGTTGTGAAACAATTTCCACAATGTCTCAATTGTGTACCAAACTCGCAACTCAGATATTCATCTCTATGATCATATCATAGATATTTTATCCTCTTGTCACGACGATATTCAACTTCATTCTGAAATTACTTGAACCATTCAATAATTCAGACTTGTGTTTCATCAAGTAAATATGCTCAGTATCTACTCAAATCATCTGTGAAGTAAGAGCATAACGATATCCACTGCGTGCCTCAGCACTCATTGGACTGCACACATCAAAATGTGTTACTTCCAACAAGTTGCTTTCTTGTTCCATTTTACTGAAACCGAAGCTTTCAGTCATCTTGCCCATGTGGTATGATCTGCATGTCTCAAGCGATTCAAAATCAAGTGAGTCCAAACAGTCCATCTGCATGGAGTTTCTTCATGCGTATATACCAATAGACATGGTTCACATGTCTCAATCCTTTTCAAAAATGAGTGAGTCCAAAGATCCATCAACATGGAGCTTCTTCATGCGTTTTATACCAATATGACTTACATGGCAGTGCCACAAGTAGGTGGTACTATCATTACTATCTTATATCTTTTGGCATGAACATGTGTATCACTATGATCGAGATTCAATAAACCATTCATTTTAGGTGCAAGACCATTGAAGGTATTATTCAAATAAATAGAGTAACCATTATTCTCCTTAAATGAATAACCGTATTGCGATAGACATAATCCAATCATGTCTATGCTCAACGCAAACACCAAATAACAATTATTTAGGTTTAACACCAATCTCGATGGTAGAGGGAGCGTGCGATGCTTGATCACATCAACCTTGGAAACACTTCCAACACATCTCGTCAGCACACCTTTAGCTAGTCTCCGTTTATTCCGTAGCTTTTACTTCGAGTTACTAACACTTAGCAACCGAACCGGTATCTAATACCCTGATGCTACTAGGAGTACTAGTAAAGTACACATTCACACAATGTATATCCAATATACTTCTATCGACAGCCTTCTCATCTACCAAGTATCTAGGGTAATTCTGCTCCAGTGGTTGTTCCCCTTATTACAGAAGCACTCAGTCTCGGGTTTGGGTTCAACCTTGGGTTTCTCCACTAGAGCAGCAGCTGATTTGCCGTTTCATGAAGTATCCCTTCTTGCCCTTGCCCTTCTTGAAACTAGTGGTTTCACTAACCATCAACAATTGATGCTCCTGCTTGATTTCTACTTTCGCGGTGTCAAACATCGCGAATATTTCAAGGATCATCATATCTATCCCTGATATGTTATAGTTCATTACAAAGCTCTAGCAGCTTGGTGGCAATGACTTTGGTGAAACATCACTATCTTATCTGGAAGATCAACTCCCACTCGATTCAAGTGATTGTTGTACTCAGACAATCTGAGCACAAGCTCAACGATTGAGCTTTTCTCCCTTAGTTTGCAGGCTAAGAAAATCGTCGGAGGTCTTATACCTCTTGACGTGGGCACGAGCCTGAAATCCCAATTTCAGCCCTCGAAACATCTCATATGTTCCGCGACATTTCAAAAATGTCTTTGGTGCCTCAACTCTAAACCGTTTAACTGAACTATCACGTAGTTATCAAAATGTGTATGTCAGATGTTCGCAACATCCACAGACCACGTTCGAGGTCCAGCACACCGAGCGGTGCATTAAGGACACAAGCCTTCTATTGTCCGCATAATTGCTACTATCAACTTTCAACTATATTTTCTCTAGGAACATATCTAAAACAGTAGAACTAAAGCGCGAGCTTACGACATAATTTGCAAAGATCTTTTGACTATGTTCAGGATAATTAAGTTCATCTTATGAACTCCCACTCAGATAGACATCCCTCTAGTCATCCAAGTGATTACATGATCCGAGTCAACTAGGCCGTGTCCGATCATCACGTGAGACGGACTAGTCAACGTCGGTGAACAGCTTCATGTTGATCATATCTACCATACGACTCATGCTCGACTTTTCGGTCTCTTGTGTTCCGAGGCCATGTCTGTACATGCTAGGCTCGTCAAGTCAACCTAAGTGTTTCGCGTGTGTAAATCTGTCTTACACCCGTTGTATGTGAACGTAAGAATCTATCACACCCGATCATCACGTGGTGCTTCGAAACGACGAACTTTCGCAACGGTGCACAGTTAGGGGGAACACTTTCTTGAAATTTTAATGAGGGATCATCTTATTTACTACCGTTGTTCTAAGCAAATAAGATGCAATAACATGATAAACATCACATGCAATCAAATAGTGACATGATATGGCCATCATCACTTTGCTCCTTTTGATCTCCATCTTCGGGGCTCCATGATCATCATCGTCACCGGCATGACACCATGATCTCCATCATCGTGTCTTTATGAAGTTGTCACGTCAACTATTACTTCTACTACTATGGCTAACGCTTTAGCAATAAAGTAAAGTAATTACATGACGTTTATGTTGACACGCAGGTCATAAATAAATTAAAGACAACTCCTATGGCTCCTGCCGGTTGTCATACTCATCGACATGCAAGTCGTGATTCCTATTACAAGAACATGATCAATCTCATACATCACATATATCATTCATCACATCCTTTTGGCCATATCACATCACATGGCATACCCTGCAAAAACAAGTTAGACGTCCTCTAATTGTTGTTTGCATGTTTTACGTGGCCGCTATGGGTTTCTAGCAAGAACGTTTCTTACCTACACAAAACCACAACGTGATATGTCAATTGCTATTTACCCTTCATAAGGACCCTTTTCATCGAATCCGATCCCACTAAAGTGGGAGAGACTGGCACCCGCTAGCCACCTTATGCAACTAGTGCATGTCAGTCGGTTGAACCTGTCTCACGTAAGTGTACGTGTAAGGTCGGTCCGGGCCGCTTCATCCCACAATGCCGCCGAATCAAGATTGACTAGTAACGGTAAGCATATTGAACAAAATCAACGCCCACAACTACTTTGTGTTCTACTCGGGCAAAGAATCTACGCAATAGACCTAGCTCATGATGCCACTGTTGGGGAACGTAGCAGAAATTCAAAATTTTCCTACGTGTCACCAGGATCTATCTATGGAGAAACCAGCAACGAGGGGAAGGAGAGTGCATCTACATACCCTTGTAGATCGCTAAGCGGAAGCGTTCAATTGAACGGGGTTGATGGAGTCGTACTCGTCGTGATCCAAATCACCGATGATCCTAGTGCCGAACGGACGGCACCTCCGCGTTCAACACACGTACATCCCGGTGACGTCTCCCATGCCTTGATCCAGCAAGGAGAGAGGGAGAGGTTGAGGAAGACTCCATCCAGCAGCAGCACAACGGCGTGGTGGTGGTGGAGGAGCGTGGCAATCCTGCAGGGCTTCGCCAAGCACCTGCGGGAGAGGAGAAGAACTTGGGAGAGAGGGAGGGGCTGCACCAAAGGCAAAAGGTATGTATCAAGAGGCCCTCTACCCCCACTATATATAGGGATCCCAAGGGGGGGTGCGCCAGCCCTAGGAGATCCAATCTCCTAGGGGGCGGCGGCCAGGGGAGGTTTCCCTCCCCCCCCAAGGCACCTAGGAGGTGCCTTCCCTCCTTGGGACTCTTCCTTAGGGTTCCCCCTTCACCCTAGGCGCATGGGCCATAAGGGAAGTGGCGCCCCAGCCCACTTTGGGCTGGATCCCTTCCCACTTCAGCCCATGGGACCCTCCGGGATGGGTGGCCCCACCCGGTGGGCCCCTGGGACCCCTCCGGTGGTCCCGGTACAATACCGATGACCCCGAAACTTGTCCCGATGGCCGAAATAGGACTTCCTATATATAAATCTTTACCTCCGGAACTCCTCGTGACGTCCGGGATCTCATCCGGGACTCCGAACAACATTCGGTAACCACATACAAGCTTCCTTTATAACCCTAGCGTCATCGAACCTTAAGTGTGTAGACCCTACGGGTTCGGGAGACATGCAGACATGACCGAGACGTTCTCCGATCAATAACCAACAGCGGGATCTGGATACCCATGTTGGCTCCCACATGTTCCATGATGATCTCATCGGATGAACCACGATGTCAAGGACTTAATCAATCCCGTATACAATTCCCTTTGTCTATCGGTACGATACTTGCCCGAGATTCGATCGTCGGTATCCCGATACCTTGTTCAATCTCGTTACCAGCAAGTCTCTTTTACTCGTTCCGCAACACATCATCCCGTGATCAACTCCTTTGATCACATTGTGCACATTATGATGATGTCCTACCGAGTGGCCCCAGAGATACCTCTCCGTCACACGGAGTGACAAATCCCAGTCTCGATTCGTGCCAACCCAACAGACACTTTCGGAGATACCTGTAGTGTACCTTTATAGCCATCCAGTTACGTTGTGACGTTTGGCATACCCAAAGTATTCCTACGGTATCCGGGAGTTGCACAATCTCATGGTCTAAGGAAATGATACTTGACATTAGAAAAGCTTTAGCATACGAACTACATGATCTTGTGCTAGGCTTAGGATTGGGTCTTGTCCATCACATCATTCTTCTAATGATGTGATCCCGTTATCAACGACATCCAATGTCCATGGTCAGGAAACTGTAACCATCTATTGATCAACGAACTAGTCAACTAGAGGCTTACTAGGGACATGGTGTTGTCTATGTATCCACACATGTATTTGAGTTTCCTATCAATACAATTCTAGCATGGATAATAAACGATTATCATGAACAAGGAAATATAATAATAATCAATTTATTATTGCCTCTAGGGCATATTTCCAACAGTCCGGGCCTCAGCCGAATACGATTCTGGAGACCCATATGGCTCCGGAGTCGGGCAAGCTGCCCCCTTTGAAGGAGGGGGGTGCGTCGCTTCCACCGGTGGCCCCTGTCCATCTCGGGGCACCGGATAACCTGATGGAGGCACTACGAGGCGCCTCCATCATGGACGAGCACCGTGTCCTTATGGGTGCGGGGATCGAGAAGGTTCAGTCCGCCAAGAGTGGACTGAATGAAGCCTGTAGCAACCTGTTGACAGGTTTCGATGTAATAAAGAGAAAAACCTCGTATAGATAATAGCCCCTGAGACACTGTCCGGTGTTCGGCGAGAAGAGACGGACAGAGGAAATCTTTTTGTTATAGGAGACTGACTTAATATGTATGAATAAGCAGGCGTCGCTGTTGGCCGCAACCTTGCATACTGCCTAAGTCTCTGAACTGAAGCAGAGGCCGGAGCAAACCGAGAGCGAGCTCGGCGAGCTTAAGATGCGGCTCCAGGAGAAGCAAGGTGAGTGACGACTTGCAATGTTTTCGAGAAGGATAAGTGTTGTATATTGACAGTAGTGTCGTAATATGTGCAGGAGCCGCGACTGAGGTCGAGGCCCTGAAAAAGGCCCTGGGTGAAGTCGAGGGGAAGGCTATCCAGCAAAAGTCGCCCGTAAAAAGCTCAAGGCCCGGGTCAAGGAGGTCCATCAGGAGCTCAAGGACGCGGTGAATAAGTGTGAAGCCTTGGAGCGCGAGGCGTTGGTCCGAAAGACCGAACTTGCCAAGGTTCGCCAGGGTGCAGAGGCCGCACAGAATGAGGCCCGAGACGATCTCCAGGAGATCCAGGAGGCGAAGAAGATTGCAGCGAGTAAGGCATTTAACATGCAAAGTAAGTATGCGGAGAGGAAGTACCTTTTACTAACCCGGATTCGGAGTTGCCCAGGGGCGTTTGTGGATCTACCACACAGCGTGTCCGATGCTGCGGAGTTCTTTCGAGCCGGAGAAGGGAGCTCCACGGAGAAGCTGTTCTGGTCCCAGTACGCTGTGCCAGAGCATCCAGTGCCTTTTACCGACCTGCTGAAACAGTTGGTGGAGCTGCATAGGGTGGCCGAACTAGCCATGAAGGATTTGATAATCTGGCTGTGGCTAGCCAAAGCTATGCCCGACAGCTACTTCGGCCTCGTGAAGCGGCTGGTGGAAGCCTGTCCACGGTTGGACACAGTCAAGCGATCAGTCTGCATCGGAGGTGCCCGCATGGCATTCGCCCGTTGCAAGATGTGGTGGGCGAAGATGAACGCCGTTGAAGTGGCCACAGGGCTGCCGGAGGGCAAGGAGCACCGCACACCCGAGCGATATTTTGCGGATGTCATAGAAGGGTCTCGACTTGCAGCAGCGCAGTGCGAGCAGGACATTATTTTCGAAAGAAAACATTCGTGTTGTCTTTGCTTTGAATGACTGAAACAAAGTCCGTTTGTAATATAACGTATATTATGTTTTGATTGTTTCCTCCTGTGCGGTCGTGGTGTATAGATTTTGAGGGTTGGCCAGTCGTCGGCTTCTGCCCTCACGTAAGTAGTACGGAGGTGTTCGGGATGGGATCTAAACAATCTTGATCCAATTATATGGTCCTTGAAGGAGTTGTTTAGCGTGACGAACCAGGCAATCAGACTATGCGGCTTAAACGCCCTCACTTGGCCATAGGAGTTTTATAATAAAACATGGGCGCAACCCCTGGTATGCAGACCAAGGGGCTGTCAACATTTGATCGGGAAGTACCGATCCTTCGCATGATGCGGAAAAAATCTCCAACGATTTGTAACCCTCAAATAGGCGACCGGCTCTCGCCGCATCATGACAGTCAGTTTTCGGCTTTCTCTACTGAGGTGCTCATCCAGTTTAGACCAGGGCACAATCGCAGCAGTTCTCCCTTTACTACCCTAGCCGATGTAGCGGAACGTAGGGTAGCAAGCACAGGAGCCGGGCAACCCAACTATTGACCAAAGACATGATTCGGAGCCGATGCATATAATGCTAAATTCGGGATGCCGCACTTCTCTATAAGAAGTGTTTGGACTTTGTTGCCATGTTATGGGGCGACGAGGAGCCCCTGACAAATACGAAATGTACCATAGTGTACGGCTGCTAGGAAATAAGCGATTTAAAGGAAAACAGAATTAGAACAAAGATAGTATCTGGGGACCTCGAATTTGGACCATGAACTGTTTCCATTATAGTTGGATTAACGCGTCGAAGCACGTTGATACAAAATAGTGCAGTAAGCAACCGGCTATTTGATATACCACAACCAAAGGCGAGTTGCGTGTGGGTCCTAAAAACGGATAGAGTAATAGCTGGATTGTCCTTTAAAGCTTGCCTTTGTATGCCTATGCTCCATGCCAGTCTGGTGCGTTTATCCTTTGACAGGACCAGTAATCAGGCCGTCGAAGGAGGGCCGCATGAAAGAAACCTGAAAAAAGGGGAAGGGGAATAGTAAAGTGATATGTGTGTCCGGGATTGGTCTAGCCGAACTGTAGATCCCAGGCTAGCTTGTGCCTCCGTCGATGCCCATGGAATTTTGAGTGCGTAATTATGTACGTGTGGTTCGAATGCCACTACCTCATCGGGACTGGGACGGAGGCCGAGTTGCTAATCGAGCTCTTGACGAGCCGCACCGTCCTGTTGTAGTGTGGTCCAGACCCTCTTGGTGATGTCCATGGGCTCGGCAGCCGGATTACAGTTCTGCTTGAGAAGGCCGCTATGTACCTCTGCTGCTAGGGCGGCTGTGTGCTCCTATGTTTGGAGGGAGCGTTCACTGTTGCCATTGACTGTTATGACGCCGCGTGGACTGGGCATCTTGAGCTTGAGATAAGCATAGTGTGGCACTGCGTTGAATCTAGCAAACGCGGTTTGTTCGAGCAGTGCGTGGTAGCCGCTGCGGAAGGGAACGATATCGAAGATTAACTCTTCACTTTGGAAGTTGTCCGGAGAACCGAAGACCACCTCCAGCATGATTGAGACCGTACAACGGGCCTCTACGCCTGGAATGACTGTTTAAAGGTAGTTCTTGTGGGTTTGATTCGTGAGGGATTAATTCCCATCTTCCGCACTGTATCCTGATAGAGCAGGTTGAGGCTGCTTCCGCCGTCCATTAGGACTCGTGTTAGGTGAAATCCGTCGATGATTGGGTCGAGGACTAGTGCGGCCGAACCGCCATGTCGGATACTAGTTGGGTGATCTCGACGATCGAAGGTGATCGGGAATGACGACCAGAGATTGAATTTTGGGGTGACTGGCTCTACCGCATAGACGTCCCTGAGTGCCCGCTTACGCTCCCTTTTGGGGATGTGTGTAGCGTATATCATGTTCACCGTTTTGACTTGAGGGGGAAATTTCTTCTGCCCCCCAGTGTTCGGTTGCCAGGGCTCTTCGTCCTCGTCCTCACTTTGTGATCCCTTTTCTTTGTTTCCGGCATTTAACTTGCCAGCCTGTTTGAAGACCCAACAATCTCTGTTGGTGTGATTGTCTTGTTTATATGGGGTACCATGTATCGGGCACGGACGATCGAGTATGCGGTCCAGGCTGGATGGTCCCTCGCTGTTCATTTTGTAGGGCTTTTTTCGTTGGCCGGACTTGGAGCCATTGAATCCGGCGTTAAGGGTGGTGTCATTGGTGTTGTCGCCATTGCTTTGGCGTTTGTGCCTATTGCGCCGGAGCTTGCCGGTGTTGTTCTTGGCCTCGGAGGGGCCTGTCTTGCTGCCTGTGTTTTTGCTACGAGCCAGCCAGCTGTCCTCACTCGCCCAAAAGCGGGTCATGAGTGCCGTAAGGGCGGCCATAGACTTCGGCTTTTCTTGGCCAAGGTGGAGCGCTAGCCATTCGTCATGGATGCTGTGTTTAAAGGCCGCTAGGGCTTCGGCATCTGGACAGTCAATGATCTGGTTCTTTTTGGTTAGGAACCTAGTCCAGGATTTTCTGGCTGATTCTCCAGGTTGTTGAACTATGTGGCTTAAGTCATCGGCATCTGGCGGCCGGACATAAGTTCCTTGGAAGTTATCAAGGAAGGCCTCTTCCAAGTCCTCCCAGCTGCCGATAGAATTTTCAGGCAGAGTATTTAGCCAGTGTCTAGCTGGCCCTTTTAATTTCAGTGGGAGGTATTTGATGGCGTGGAGATCGTCTCCTCGAGCCATATGGATGTGGAGAATAAAATCTTCGATCCACACTGCGGGATCGGTTGTTCTGTCGTATGATTCAGTATTGACGGTCTTGAACCCCTTGGGGAATTCGTGATCCAGTACCTCATCTTTGAAGCGGAGGGGGTGTGCAGCGCCTCTATATCGGGCCGCGTCACGGCGCACCTCCGATGAAGTCCGTCTGTGGTTAACGGCCTGGGTGTGACTAGGTTTTTCACGTCCGAATAGGTAGCCGTCATCCTGAGTCGGGAAGTGTCCTCGAGATCCGTAGATTGATCTGGTGTTCCTGCTCTTCTGTCCAGATCCTGCCGAAGGTCGTATGTATGGTCCCGAGCTGTTCTCTCCCTGTGTTTTGCGAGGCGGTGGGGCGGGCTGTTGTTCGGCCTGATTGCTGTTTTATCCCGACCGCGGGGTGGTCGGTCCGCCGCACTATCCCGACCACGTGGTGGTCGGTCCGCATTGCATGAGGGAGGTATGGGATCGGTTACTTCCTCGTTGAACTGAGGTAGCAGTCTGCGCTTTGGGTAACTCTTGACTGGCGCTTGAGGTCGTATTCTTTGGTTGTCAGGACATCAGTCCATCTGTCAATAAGTAGGTCTTGATCGACTTGGAGTTGCTGCTGCTTTTTCTTTAGCCTTCTTGCAGTAGCTATTAGCCGCTCCTGCTCTAGGGGTGCCTCCGGCACGATGAAATCCTCGCTGCCGAGGCTCGCCTCACTCTCGGAAACTAGACGATAACTATCTCATCCGGGTCACTGGGCACGGCCTGTTTATCAGGGTTATCTTGCCCGTTGTCTTGTTCCTCCTGTTCGGATGTAGCTCCAATAGGGTCTTCATTGTTTTCGCCGCCGTCCGGAGTACTATTTTCTCCGGTGCCAGTGTTGCCATCTTTCGAGCGATGAGGTGGCCGTTTACGGCGTTTAGGGCGCCGACGCTTGGACTGTGTCTCAGAAGGTTTATTCGCAGCTCGATCTTCTTTGTCACCGTCGCTGGCTTTTTTAGGTGTGTCGACCATGTACACGTCGTACTAAGAGGTGGACATCCAATGTCTAGTAAATGGTGGGTCCTGGCCTTGCTCCTTGTTGGCATCATCGTCCATACCGTCGATGTCTTCAGAGCTGTAATCAAGCACGTCGGTTAAGTCATCGACGTTGGCTATGAAGTGGGTGGCGGGTGGGAAGCAAAATTCCCCGTCATCAGCCTCTACCTCGAACCGAACATAGTCCGGCTGTGAGTCCTTCTCCAAGGACAAATTCTTTAAAGAGTTTAGCACCTCACCCAAAGGTGAGTGCTGGAAGATGTCTATGGCGCTAAATTCGAAAATCGATAACCAATCCAGCTCGGTGTCCGCAGGCATACCCGGTCCGGAACTGATAACCGGAGATGAGTCCGGAGTTCCATTGAGGCGAATACTGCGGGGTGTCAAGTCCATGTGCGGCTCCAACACCGCGGATTATGCGGCCTTGGATGGCACGATCTGCTCCGGTTCTAAGGCCGTTGCAGCAACAGGAGCCATCTCTTGGATGTGATCCGATGACAGATTAAGTCACATTCATCGGGCGAGGGGGAGCGATCGCCGCGGTCTCGAATCCATTGTAGATCAAGTCACCACGGATATTCGCGACGTAGTTCAAGCTTCCAAATCTGACCTGGTGGCCAGGGGCGTAGCTATCAATCCTCTCCAGATGGCCAAGCACGTTGGCCCGCAGTATGAAGCCGCCGAATACAAAAATCTGTCCGGGGAGGAAGGTTTCCCCTTGAAGAGCATCTCTATCGATGATTGAAGGGGCCATCAAACCTTTTGTCGATGGCACAGCGGAACTCTCAATGAAAGCACCAATGTCGGTGTCAAAACCGACGGATCTAGGGTAGGGGGTCCCGAACTGTGCGTCTAGGATCGATGGTAACAAGAGACGGGGGACACGATGTTTTACCCAGGTTTGGGCCCTCTCTATGGAGGTAATACCCTACTTCCTGCTTGATTGATCTTGATGAATATGAGTATTACAAGAGTTGATCTACCACGAGATCGTAATGGCTAAACCCTAGAACCCTAGCCTGTATGACTATGGTAATGAATATATATATATATGTGCTTTCCGGACTAACCCCTCCGGTTTATATAGACACCGGGGGGAACCTAGGATTACATGGAGTCAGTTACATAAGAAGGAATCTTCATAATCGGTCGCCAAGCTTGCCTTCCATGCCAAGTAGAGTCCAATCTGGACACGGGTACAGCCTTCGGCCTTCATGTCTTCACAGCCCATCAGTCCGGCCCATGGATAACAGGCCGGACGCCCGAGGACCCCTTAGTCCAGGACTCCCTCACCCGCGTCAAGGTCTGGTGGGCGAAGATGGAAGCCATCAAGATTGTGACCGAGGGGCCACCCGAGGGCAAGGAGCACCGCACACCCGAGCGGTATTTTGGAGACGTCCTGGAGGGGTCTCGTGTTGTAGCGACGCAGTGTTCACAGGACATTATCTTTGAATGATGCATTCGAGTTGCCTCTACCTTGTATGATAAAACAAAGTGGGTTTGTAATATAATGTTTGTTATGTTAAAAAAATTACCTCCTGTGCGGCCGTGTTGTATGAAATCTGAGGGTTGGCCGGTCGTCGGCTTCTGCCCCCATGTAGGTAGTACGGAGCTGTTCGGGATGGAATCTAAACACTCTTGATCCAATTATATGGTCCTTGAAGGAGTTGTTTAGTGCAACGAACTAGGCAATCAGACTATGCGGCTTTAACACCCTCACTTAGCCATAGGAGTTTGACAATAAAAATATTGGGGCAGCCCCTAGTATCCGAACTAGAGTGCTATAAGCGCCTGACCGGGAAGTACCGATCCTTCGTGTAATGCAGAAGAAATCTCCAACGATTTGCAACCTCCAAAGAGCTGACCGGCTCTCGCCGCATCATGACAGTCAGTTTTCGGCTTTCTGTACTGAGGTGCTCCTTTGGATAAACCAAGGCACAATCGCAGAAGTTCTCCCTTAACTACCTTAGCCAATATAGCGGAACGTAAGGTAGCAAGCACAGAAGCCGGGCAACCCAACTATTGACCAAAGACATGATTCGGAGCCAATGCATATAGTGCTAAATTCAGGGTGCCGAACTATACTATAAAAAGTGTTCGGACTTTTGTTGTCGTAGTGCGGAGTGCTATGAAGCCCCTGGAAAATATCAAACGTACCAAAGTGTACAGGTGCTACCTGATAAGGTTACCCACAGGGGAGAAAAAGAAAAGAAAACAGAAAGGGTGCAAAGGTGATAAGCTGGGGCCCTAAAGCTTGAGCTGTGAACTGTTTCGATTGTAATTTGATTAATGCGTCAAGTCACATTGATACAAGTAGTGTGATAAGTAACAGGCTATTTAACATGCCCAAAAACCAAGGGAGAGGTGCGCGTGGGTCCTGAAAAACAGGTAGAGTGATCGTTAACGAAACCACCTTGAAAGTCCCCCCATACATCTGTGTCTTGCCGTCTTGGTATGTTTATCCTTCAAGAGGATCGGTGATCAGGCCATCCGATGGGGCCTGCGGGATTGAAATCTGAAAAGGAAACGAATAAAAGTGAAAGTATGTGTGTATCCGGTGTTAGTTGAGCCGTACTGTGGATCACAAGCTAGCTATGCCTCCGTTGATGCCCATGGAATTTTGAGTGCGTAGTTATGTACGTGCGGTACGAATGCCATCACTTGATCGGGACTGAGGCGGAGGCCGAATTGCTAGTCGAGCTCCTGACGAGCCGAGCTGTCCTGCTGCAGGGTAGTTCGAACTCTCTTGATGGTGTTCGCGGGCTCGGCGGCCGAATTGAAGTTCTGCTTGAGAAGGCCGCTCTATACTTCTGCTGCTAAGGCCGTTGTGTGCTCTTCTGTACGGAGGGAGCATTCCGTATTTCTATTGACCGTTATGACACCACATGGACCAAGCATCTTGAGCTTGAGATAAGCATAGTGTGGCACTGCATTAAATCGAGCGAATGCTGTTCGTCCGAGCAGTGCGTGATAGCCGCTGCAAAAGGGTACGATGTCAAAGATTAACTCCTTGCTTCGGAAATTATCCAGAGATCCGAAGACAACCTCTAGTGTGATTGAGCCTGTACAGCGGGCCTCTACACCTGGTATGACTCCTTTGAAGGTAGTTTTTGTGGGCTTGATCCGTGAAGGGTTAATGCCCATTTTGCGCGCTGTATCCTGATAGAGCAGGTTCAGGCTGCTGCCGCCGTCCATAAGAACTCGCGTCAGGTGGAATCCATCAACTATTGGGTCAAGGACCAATGCGGCTGAACCGCCATGACCGATACTGGTCGGATGATCCCGTCGATCAAAAGTGATTGGGCATGACGACCATGGATTACATTTTGGGGCGACTGGCTCTATCGCATAGACATCTCTGAGCGCGCACTTGCGCTCCCTTTTGGGGATGTGTGTAGCATATATCATGTTCACTGTTTTGACTTAAGGGGGAAACTTCTTCTGTCCCCCTGTGTTCGGTTGCCGGGGCTCCTCATCATCGTCCTTGCTTTGTGATCCCTTTTCCTTGTTCTTAGCGTTTAATTTGCCAGCCTGTTTAAAAACCCAACAATCTCTGTTGGTATGATTGGTTGGTTTGTCTGGGGTGCCATGTATCTGGAACGGGCGATCGAGTATGCGGTCCAGGCTAGATAGTCCTTGATTGCTTCTTTGTACGGTTTCTTCCGCTGGCTGGACTTGGAGCCGCTGAGTCCGGCGTTTGACTGTAGTGGTGTCGGTATTATCACCATTGCTTCGGTGTTTGTGTCTGTTACGTTGGAGCTTGCCGCTGCTGTTTTTGACCTCGGAGGGGCCTACCTCGCTGGCTGTGTTTTTACTGCGAGCCAGCCAACTATCCTCACCCGCGCAAAAGCGGGTCATGAGTGCCGTAAGGGCTGCCATAAATTTTCGCTTTTCTTGGCCGAGGTGGCGGACGAGCCATTCGTCGCGGATGCTATGTTTAAAGGCCGCTAGGGCTTCAACATCCAGACAGTCGACGATCTGGTTCTTTTTAGTTAGGAACCAAGTCCAGAATTTCCTAGTTGACTCTCCAGGCTGTTGAACTATGTGGCTTAAGTCATCGGCGTTTGGTGGCCGGACATATGTACCTTCCAAGTTGTCGAGGAAGGCTTCTTCCAAGTCCTCCCAGCTGCCGATAGAATTTTCAGGCAGGCTGTTCAACCAATGCCGAGCTGGTCCTTTAAGCTTTAGTGGGAGGTATTTGATAGCGTGGAGGTCATCTCCGCGGGCCATGTGGATGTGGAGGATAAAGTCCTCAATCCATACCGTGGGATCAGTTGTCCCGTCATATGATTCAATATTCACAGGTTTGAACCATTCGGGGAATTCATGATCAATTACTTCATCACTGAAACAAAGAGGGTGTGCGGCGCCTCTATATCTGGCTGCATCGCGACGTAGCTCCTATGGAGTCCGTCTGCGGTTGTTAGCCCGGGCGTGACTAGGTTTGTCACGTCCGAATAGGTAGCCATCATCGCGTGTCGAGGAACGTCCTCGCGATCCATAAATCGATGTGGTATACCCTGCTCTACTGTCCAGGTCCTGCCGAAGGTCGTATGTATGACCCCGAACTGCTTTGTCTCTATTTTTACGTGGCGGTGGGGCGAGCTACTGTTCGGCCTGAGTTGCCCCTCTATCCCGACCGCGTGGTGGTCGGTCCGCCGCACTGTCCCGACTACGTAGTGGTCGGTCCGCTGCATTACGCGAGGGGGTATGGGCTCCGGCGCCTCTTCATCGAATTGAGGTAGCAATCTATGCTTCGGGTAACTCTTGGCTGGGCGCCTGAGGCCTATTCCTCGGCTGCCAGGACATCAATCCACCTGTCGATGAGAAGATCTTGGTCAGCTTGAAGTTGCTGCTGCTTCTTTTTTAGGCTCTTTGCGGTGGCTATTAGTTGGTTCTTGAAGCGCTCCTGCTCGAGAGGTTCCTCAGGCACGGTGAAATCTTTGTTGCCGAGGCTTTCCTCATCCTCGGAGAGCGGACGATAACTACCGTCCTCTGAGTCGTTGGGCATGGCCTGTTCATCGGGGCTAACTTGCCCGTTTTCTTGTTTCTCCTGTTCGGATGTTACCTCAGCAGGGTCTTCATAGTTTTCGGCATCGTCCGGAGTATTATTTTCTCTGGTGCCAGTATTGCTGTCTTTGGAATGACGTGACTTTAGAGCAATGCCGAGGACGCCTGCGTTTGTGTTGTGTCTCAGGAGGTTTATTCTCAACTGGATTTTCTTTGTCATCGTCGTTGGTTGCTTTGGGTGTATCCACCATGTACACATCGTACGAAGAAGTGCCCGTCCAGCGTCCAGTAAATGGCGGGTTTTGGCTTTGCTCCTCATCGGCATCGTCGTCCATGCCGTCGATGTCTTCGGAGCCGTAATCAAGCATGTCGGTTAAGTCCTCGACGGTGGCTATGAAGTGGGTGGCAGGTGGGAAGCAAAATTCTCTCCCAAGATCAGCCTCCAGTTCAAACCGGACATAATTCGGCTGTGAGTCCCCCGCAAAGGACAGATTTTTTGACGAGTTCAGCACATCGTTGAGGGGCGAGTGTCGGAAGATGTCTGCGGTGCTGAATTCAAAGATCGATAGCTGATCAAGCTCGGTGTCCACAGACGCACATGATTCGGAACTTAAGGCCGAAGACGAGTCCGGAGTTCCGGTTACACAGATATCGTGTGACGTTAAGTCTATGTGCGGCTCGAAGGCCGCGGGATCTGTAACCTCCATGGTGGGATTGAGCTTCCCGTCCTCGGATGGCGCGGTCTGCTCCGGGTCTAGAGCCAGAGTAGTTACGGACGCTATCTCCTGGATGCGGTCCGATGACAGATTTAAGTCAGGTTCATCGGGGAGACAAAGAGCCGTCGCCGCGGTCTCAAATCCAACGAAGATCAAGTCTCCATGGATGTTCGCGACGTAGTTCAAGCTTCCAAATCTGACCTGATGGCCAGCGGCGTAGCTATGGATCTGCTCCAGATGGCCAAGCGAGTTGGCCCGCAGTGCGAAGCCGCCGAACACGAAGATCTGTCCGGGGAGGAAGGTTTCTCCTTGGACAGCATCATTGTTGATGATTGAAGGGGCCATCAAACCTTTTGGGGACGACATGGTGGGACTCTTAATGAAAGAACCAATGTCGGTGTCAAAACTGGCGGATCTCGGGTAGGGGGTCCCGAACTGTGCGTCTAAGGTCGATGGTAACAGGAGACATGGGACACAATGTTTACCCAAGTTCGGGCCCTCTCTATGGAGGTAATACCCTACTTCCTGCTTGATTGATCTTGATGAATATGAGTATTACAAGAGTTGATCTACCACGAGACTGTAATGGCTAAACCCTAGAAGTCTAGCCTGTATGACTATGGTAATGAATATCTCTCCTCCGGACTATGTCCTCCGGTTTATATAGACACCGGGAGGATCTAGGGTTACACAAGAACGGTTACAAAGAAAGGAATCTACATATTTGATCGCCAAGCATGCCCCCCACGCCAAGGAGAGTCCCATCCGGACACGGGTAAAGTCTTCAGTCTTGGTATCTTCACAGCCCATCAGTCCGGCCCATGGCTAATAGGCCGGACGCCCGAGGACCCCTTAGTCCAGGACTCCCTCACTACTCACTTGAGAGCCCTCCTTGATAGTACGATAGTCGATCCTATAACCCGGTCTCCAAACTATCACCATGAGACTGGTAAAATAAAGAACCTATCAAGGCCAAACCTTTGCCTTGCACATAGTCCACTTGAGCTAGATGATGATGATCTTGACTCCCTCAAGTTGGACCACCTTTCTTGATTGCGTTGGCTCGATGAAGACTAGATGTTTGCTCCCCCATACTCTACTATGGGTGAGCCGCTCTTTGGCACATCTTATCAAGTCCATTGACACCACAATGGACAACAAGCTTCAAGGAAGATCTCTTCGTGATGCTCCACTTGAACTTGCACACTACAACCTGAAGGAAATATGCCCTAGAGGCAATAATAAAGTTATTATTTATTTCCTTATATCATGATAAATGTTTAATATTCATGCTAGAATTGTATTAACCGGAAACATAATACATGTGTGAATAAACATACAGAGTGTCACTAGTATGCCTCTACTTGACTAGCTCGTTAATCAAAGATGGTTATGTTTCCTAACCATGAACAAAGAGTTGTTATTTGATTGACGGGGTCACATCATTAGTTGAATGATCTGATTGACATGACCCATTTCATTAGCATAGCACCTGATCGTTTAGTTTGTTGCTGTTGCTATTCTTCATAACTTATACATGTTCCTATGACTATGAGATTATGCAACTCCCGTTTGCCGGAGGAACACTTTGGGTACTACCAAACATCACAACGTAACTGGGTGATTATAAAGGCGTACTACAGGTGTCTCCAATGGTAGATGTTGGGTTGGCGTATTTCGAGATTAGGATTTGTCACTCCGATTGTCGGAGAGGTATCTCTGGGCCCTCTCGGTAATGCACATCACATAAAGCCTTGCAAGCATTACAACTAATGTGTTAGTTGTGATATGATGTATTACGGAACAATTAAAGAGACTTGCCGGTAACGAGATTGAACTAGGTATTGGATACCGACGATCGAATCTCGGGCAAGTAACATACCGATGACAAAGGGAACAACGTATGTTGTTATGCGGTCTGACCGATAAAGATCTTCGTAGAATATGTAGGAGCCAATATGGGCATCCAGGTCCCGCTATTGGTTATTGACCGGAGACGTGTCTTAGTCATGTCTACATTGTTCTCGAACCGTAGTGTCCGCACGCTTAAGGTTACGATGATAGTTATTATGAGTTTATGCATTTTGATGTACCGAAGGAGTTCGGAGTCCCGGATGTGATCACAGACATGACGAGGAGTCTCGAAACGGTTGAGACATAAATATTGATATATTGGAAGCCTATGTTTGGATATCGGAAGTGTTCCGGGTAAAATCAGGATTTTACCGGATTACCGGGAGGTTACCGGAACCCCCCGGGAGTCATATGGGCCTTAGTGGGCCTTAGTGGAAAGGAGAAAGGGGCTGCCCTAGGTGGCCGCGCGCCTCCCCCCTCCCCTAGTCCTATTAGGACTAGGAGAGGTGGCCGGCCCCCCTCTCTCTCTTTCCCCCCCTTGAGGAATCCTATTCCAACTAGGATTGGCGGGGAATCCTACTCCCGGAGGGAGTAGGACTCCCTGGCGCGCCACCCCTTGGCCGGCCAGCCCCTCCCCCTTGGCTCCTTTATATACGGGGGCAGGGGAGCACCCTAGGACACACAAGTTGATCTTCATGATCGTTCCTTAGCCGTGTGCGGTGCCCCCCTCCACCATATTCCACCTCGAATATATCGTTGCAGTGCTTAGGCGAAGCCCTGTGCCGGTAGAACATCAAGATTGTCACCACGCCGTCGTGCTGACGGAACTCCTCCCCGAAGCTTTGCTGGATCGGAGCTATGGGTGCGTCATCGAGCTGAACGTGTGCCAAGAACTCGGAGGTGCCGGAGTAACGGTGCTTGGATCGGTCGGATCGGGAAGACGTACGACTACTTCCTCTACGTTGCGTCAACGCTTCCGCTTCGGTCTACGAGGGTACGTAGACAACACTCTCCCCTCTCGTTGCTATGCATCACCATGATCTTGCGTGTGCATAGGAATTTTTTTTGAAATTACTACGTTCCCCAACAGTGGCATCAGAGCCTAGGTTTTTATGGTTTGATGTTGTATGCACGAGTAGAACACTAGTGAGTTGTGGACGATACAAGTCATACTGCCTACCAGCATGTCATACTTTGGTTCAGCGGTATTGTTGGACGAGACGATCCGGACCAACCTTACGCGTACTCTTACGCGAGACCGGTTCCCTCGACGTGCTTTGCACATAGATGGCTTGCGGAAGACTGTCTCTCCAACTTTAGTTGAACCGAGTGTGGCTACGCCCGGTCCTTGAGAAGGTTAAAACGGAGTCTATTTGACAAACTATCGTTGTGGTTTTGATGCGTAGGTAAGATGAGTTCTTGCTTAAGCCCGTAGCAGCCACGTAAAACTTGCAACAACAAAGTAGAGGACGTCTAACTTGTTTTTGCAGGGCATGTTGTGATGTGATATGGTCAAGACATGATGCTAAATTTTATTGTATGAGATGATCATGTTTTGTAACTGAGTTATCGGCAACTGGCAGGAGCCATATGGTTGTCGCTTTATTGTATGAAATGCAATCGCGATGTAATGCTTTACTTTATTACTAAGCGGTAGTGATAGTCGTGGAAGCATAAGATTGGCGAGACGACAACGATGCTACGATGGAGATCAAGGTGTCGCGCCGGTGACGATGGTGATCATGACAGTGCTGCGGAGATGGAGATCACAAGCACAAGATGATGATGGCCATATCATATCACTTATATTGATTGCATATGATGTTTATCTTTTATGCATCTTATCTTGCTTTGATTGACGGTAGCATTATAAGATGATCTCTCACTAAATTATCAAGAAGTATTCTCCCTGAGTATGCACCGTTGCAAAAGTTCTTCGTGCTGAGACACCACATGATGATCGGGTGTGATAGGCTCTACGTTCAAAATACAACGGGTGCAAAACAGTTGCACACGCGGAATACTCAGGTTATACTTGACGAGCTATGCATATAAGATATGACCTCGGAACACGGAGACCGAAAGGTCGAGTGTGAATCATATAGTAGATATGATCAACATAGTGATGTTCACCATTGAAACTACTCCATCTCATGTGATGATCGGACATGGTTTAGTTGATTTGGATCACGTGATCACTTAGAGGATTAGAGGGATGTCTATCTAAGTGGGAGTTCTTAAGTAATATGATTAATTGAACTTTAATTTATCATGAACTTAGTCCTGGTAGTATTAGCATATCTATGTTGTAGATCAATAGCTCGCGTTGTTGCTTTCATATGTTTATTTTGATATGTTCCTAGAGAAAATAGTGTTGAAAGATGTTAGTAGCAATGATGCGGATTGGATCCGTAATATGAGGTTTATCCTCATTGCTGCACAGAAGAATTATGTCCTTGATGCACCGCTAGTTGACAGACCTATTGCAGGAGCAGATGCAGACGTTGTGAACATTTGGCTAGCTCAATATGATGACTACTTAATAGTTTAGTGCACCATGCTTAACGGCTTAGAATCGGGACTTCAAAGACGCTTTGAACGTCATGGACCATATAAGATGTTCCAGGAGTTGAAGTTAATATTTCAAGCAAATACCCGAGTTGAGAGATATGGAGTCTCCAACATGTTCTATAGCTAAAAGATGGAGGAGAATCGCTCAACTAGTGAGCATGTGCTCAGATTGTCTGGGTACTACAATCGCTTGAATCAAGTGGGGGTTAATCTTCCAGATAAAATAGTGATTGACAGAATTCTCTAGTCACCATCACCAAGTTAGTAGAACTTCGTGATGAACTATAATATGCAAGGGATAACAGAAACGATTCCCAAGCTCTTCGTGATGCTGAAATCGACGAAGGTAGAAATCAAGAAAAACATCAAGTGTTGATGGTTAACAAGACCACTAGTTTCAAGAAAAGGGCAAAGGGATAGAAAGGAACTTCAAGAAGAACAGCAAGCAAGTTGCTGCTCAAGTGAAGAAGCCCAAGTCTGGTCCTAAGCCTGAGACTAAGTGCTTCTACTGCAAAGGGACTGGTCACTGGAAGCGGAATTACCCCAAGTGATTGGCGGATAAGAAGGATGGCAAAGTGAACATAAGTATATTTTATACATGTTATTGATGTGGACTTTACTAGTGTTTATAACAACCCCTGAGTATTTGATACTAGTTCAGTTGCTAAGATTAGTAAACTCGAAACGGGAGTTGCAGAATAAACAGAGACTAGTTGAGGGTGAAGTGACGATGTGTGTTGGAAGTGGTTCCAAGATTGATATGATCATCATCGCACACTCACTATACTTTCGGGATTAGTGTTGAACCTAAATAAGTGTTATTTGGTATTTGCGTTGAGCATAAATATGATTTGATCATGTTTATTGCAATACGGCTATTCATTTAAGTAAGAGAATAAATTGTTGTTCTGTTTACATGAATAAAACCTTCTATGGTTCTACACACCAACGAAATGGTTTGTTGGATCTCGATCGTAGTGATACACATATTCATAATATTGAAGCCAAAAGATGCAAAGTTAATAATGATAGTGCAACTTATTTGTGGCACTGCAGTTTAGGTCATATTGGTGTAAAGCGCAAGAAGAAACTCCATGCTGATGGGATTTTAGATTCACTTGATTATGAATCACTTGATCCTTGCGAACCATGCCTCTTGGGCAAGATGACTAAAAACGCCGTTCTCCGGAACAATGAAGCAAGCAACAGATTTGTTGGAAATCATACATACTGATGTATGTGGTCCAATGAATATTAAGGCTTGCAGCAGGTATCATTATTTTCTGACCTTCACAGATGATTTGAGCAGATATGGGTATATCTACTTGATGAAACATAAGTCTAAAACATTTGAAAAGTTCAAAGAATTTTATAGTGAAGTGGAAAATCATCGTGACAAGAAAATAAGGTTTCTACGATCTGATCGCGGAGACAAATATTTGAGTTACGAGTTTGGTCTTCAATTAAAACAATGTGGAATAGTTTCACAAATTCATGCCACCTGGAACACCACAGCATAATGGTGTGTCCGAACGTCATAACCGTACTTTATTGGATATAGTACAATCTATGATGTTTCTTACCGATTTACCAATATCATTTTGGGATCATGCATTAGAGACAGCTGCATTCACGTTAAAAGGGGCACCATCTAAAGTCCGTTGAGACGACACAATATGAACTGTGGTTTGGCAAAGAAACCAAAGTTGTCGTTTCTTAAAGTTTGGGGTTATGATGCTTATGTGAAAAAGTTTCATCCTGATAAGCTCAAACCCAAATTGGAGAAATGTGTCTTCATAGGTACCCAGAGGAGACTGTTGGGTACACCTTCTATCACAGATCCGAAGGCAAGATATTCGTTGCTGAGAATGGATCCTTTCCAGAGAAGGAGTTTCTCTCGAAAGAAGTGAGTGGGAGGAAAGTAGAAAACTTGATAAGGTAATTGTACCTTCTCCCTTATTGGAAAGTAGTTCATCACAGAAATCTGTTCTTGTGACTACTACACCAATTAGTAAGGAAGCTAATGATGATGATCATGTAACTTCAAGATCAAGTTACCACCGAATCTCGTAAGTAAACCAGAGTGAGATATGCACCAGAGTGGTACGGTAATCCTGTTCTAGAAGTCATGTTACTAGACCATGATGAACTTGCGAACTATGAGGAAGCGATGATGAGCCCAGATTCCGCGAAATGGTTTGAGGCCATGAAATCTGAGATTTGATCCATGTATGAAAACAAAGTATGGACTTTGATGGATTTGCCCGATGATCGGCAAGCCATAGAAAATAAATGGATCCTCAAGAGGAAGACGGACGCTGATAGTGACGTTACTATCTACAAAGCTAGAATTGTCGCAAAAGGTTTTCGACAAGTTCAAGGTGTTGACTACGATGAGAGTTTCTCACTCGTATCTATGCTTAAGTCTGTCCGAATCATGTTAGCAATTGCCGCATTTTATGAAATCTGGCAAATGGATAAACAAAACTGCATTCCTTAATGGATTTATTAAAGAAGAGTTGTATATGATGCAACCAGAAGGTTTTGTCAATCCTAAAGGTGCTAACAAAATATGCAAGCTCCAGCGATCCATCTATGGACCGGTGCAAGCATCTCGGAGTTGGAACATACGCTTTGATAAGTTGATCAAAGCACATAGTTTTATACAGACTTGCGGTGAAGCCTGTATTTACTAGAAAGTGAGTGGGAGCACTACAGCATTTCTGATAAGTATATGTGAATGACATATTGTTGATCGGAAATAATGTAGAATTATTCTGCGAAGCATAAAGGAGTATTTGAAAGGAGTTTTTCGAAGAAGGACCTCGGTAAAGCTGCTTACATATTAAGCATCAAGGTCTATAGAGATAGATCAAGACGCTTGATAAGTTTTCAATGAGTACATACCTTGACAAAATTTTGAAGTATTTCAAAATGGAACAGTCAAAGAAAGAGTTCTTACCTGTGTTACAAGGTGTGAAGTTGAGTAAAGACTCAAAGCCCGACCACGGCAGAAGATAGAAAGAGAATGAAAGTCATTCCCTATGCCTCAGTCATAGGTTCTATAAAGTATGTCACGCTGTGTACCAGTACTATTGTATACCCTACACTGATTTTGGCAAGGGAGTACACTAGTGATCTAGGAGTAGATCACTGGACAGCGGTCAATATTATCCTTAGTGAAATAAGGATATGTTTCTCGATTATGGAGGTGACAAAAAGGTTCGTCGTAAAGGGTTATGTCGATACAAGTTTTGACACCAATCTAGATGACTCTAAGTCTCAATCTAGATACATATTGAAAGTGGGAGCAATTAGCTAGAGTAGCTCCGAGCAAAGTATTGTTGACATAGAAATTTGCAAAATACATACGGATCTGAATGTGGCAGACCCGTTGACTAAGATTCTCTCACAAGCAAAACATGATCACACCTTAGTACTCTTTGGGTGTTAATCACATAGCGATGTGAACTAGATTACTGAATCTAGTAAACCCTTTGGGTGTTGATCACATATTGATGTGAACTATGGGTGTTAATTACATGATGATGTAAACTATTGCTGTTAAATCACATGGCGATGTGAACTAGATTATTGACTCTAGTGCAAGTGGGAGACTGAAGGAAATATGCCCTAGAGGCAATAATAAAGTTATTATTTATTTCCTTATTTCATGATAAATGTTTAATATTCATGCTAGAATTGTATTAACCGGAAACATAATACATGTGTGAATAAACATACAGAGTGTCACTAGTATGCCTCTACTTGACTAGCTCGTTAATCAAAGATGGTTATGTTTCCTAACCATGAACAAAGAGTTGTTATTTGATTGACGGGGTCACATCATTAGTTGAATGATCTGATTGACATGACCCATTTCATTAGCATAGCACCTGATCGTTTAGTTTGTTGCTGTTGCTATTCTTCATAACTTATACATGTTCCTATGACTATGAGATTATGCAACTCCCGTTTGTCGGAGGAACACTTTGGGTACTACCAAACGTCACAACGTAACTGGGTGATTATAAAGGAGTACTACAGGTGTCTCCAATGGTAGATGTTGGGTTGGCGTATTTCGAGATTAGGATTTGTCACTCCGATTGTCGGAGAGGTATCTCTGGGCCCTCTCGTTAATGCACATCACATAAATCCTTGCAAGCATTACAACTAATGTGTTAGTTGTGAGATGATGTATTACGGAACGATTAAAGAGACTTGCCGGTAACGAGATTGAACTAGGTATTGGATACCGACGATCGAATCTCGGGCAAGTAACATACCGATGACAAAGGGAACAACGTATGTTGTTATGCGGCCTGACCGATAAAGATCTTCGTAGAATATGTAGGAGCCAATATGGGCATCCAGGTCCCGCTATTGGTTATTGACCGGAGACGTGTCTCAGTCATGTCTACATTGTTCTCGAACCGTAGGGTCCGCACGCTTAAGGTTACGATGATAGTTATTATGAGTTTATGCATTTTGATGTACCGAAGGAGTTCGGAGTCCCGGATGTGATCACGGACATGACGAGGAGTCTCGAAATGGTCAAGACATAAAGATTGATATATTGGAAGCCTATGTTTGGATATCGGAAGTGTTCCGGGTAAAATCAGGATTTTACCGGATTACCGGGAGGTTACCGGAACCCCTCGGGAGTCATATGGGCCTTAGTGGGCCTTAGTGGAAAGGAGAAAGGGGCTGCCCTAGGTGGCCGCGCACCTCCCCCCTTCCCTAGTCCTATTAGGACTAGGAGAGGTGGCCGGCCCCCCTCTCTCTCTCTTTCCCCCCCCCCCTTGAGGAATCCTATTCCAACTAGGATTGGGGGGGGGGAATCCTACTCCCGGAGGGAGTAGGACTCCCTGGCGCGCCACCCCTTGGCCGGCCAGCCCCTCCCCCTTGGCTCCTTTATATACGGGGGCAGGGGAGCACCCTAGGACACACAAGTTGATCTTCGTGATCGTTCCTTAGCCGTGTGCGGTGCCCCCCTCCACCATATTCCACCTCGAATATATCGTTGCAGTGCTTAGGCGAAGCCCTGCGCCGGTAGAACATCAAGATTGTCACCACGCCGTCGTGCTGACGGAACTCCTCCCCGAAGCTTTGCTGGATCGGAGCTAGGGGTGCGTCATCGAGCTGAACGTGTGCCAAGAACTCGGAGGTGCCGGAGTAACGGTGCTTGGATCGGTCGGATCGGGAAGACGTACGACTACTTCCTCTACGTTGCGTCAACGCTTCCGCTTCGGTCTATGAGGGTACGTAGACAACACTCTCCCCTCTTGTTGCTATGCATCACCATGATCTTGCGTGTGCGTAGGAATTTTTTTGAAATTACTACGTTCCCCAACACAACCTAACCCCACAAAGAACTCTCACGAATACCATGGGTTAGCACAAAGCATAATGGACAATGCTTATCATACCATGGGATCACTTGATCCCTCGGTACATCTGGTACGCTTTGTGTGTTGATCAACTTGATTCACTCTTGACTTAGTCTTTATCAACCTTGAATCTTTCCAACTCTCTTTATTTGGATGATGTCTTGAAGGTAGACATGAATGATCACACACTCTTCTTCTTCTTCAAGACATGCTTGCAATAAGCTCAACACTCACATGACCAATCTTTGGATAATTCCTTAATAGCACCTTGGTCAACTCATAAACTCCTTGAAACCAACACATGGACTTCAAGAAAACCTATGGACAAATCCTTCAAATATAACTCGATGCAACCAGTAGTCCATAGAGAATGTCATCAATTACCAAAACCACAAATGGGGGCACCGCATGTCCTTTCAGTCTCCCCATTTTGGTAATTGATGACAATCACTTTCAAGAGAGTTTATATAAGGAATTATGCATCACCATGCCATGCAACAACCAATGTTGCTTGAGAATAAGATGCAAATGCTTAGGAACAAAATCAAAGCAAGGAGAAACTCTGGAAACGTCTCCACAAAACTCTGTGAAACTTCTCCCCCTTTGGCATCGATTGCCAAAATGGGAGAAAAGCTTAGAAGGCCAATATAAATTGTGGTCCTCCATAAATTGTGTATTTCTCAACAAGAGAGTGGAAAGAAATACACAAAACCAAAGTTAAATACTTGGAGGAAGACAAACTATATTGAGTCCTAAAGATTGCAAAAGAAAGATACGCCACAAAGACATAATAAAGAGAGAAACAAGCAATCAAAAGATACCAATTGAAGCAAGCTGTCAAAAGATACCAATTGAACCAACTAGACCAATGATCCTATGTGCCACATGAATAACAGATATTATGATAGAGCAAAGGAGTGTTCTATAGAAACTAGAGAAGCTCCCCATGATTTGTGCACTCCTTAGAATATTTGCGTTAGGATACCAAGTGCACAAAATAGGATCATGACTCCCCCAAAATCAGTAGAAACTCACAACAAGTGCATGTGGGCTAAAAAGAGACAAGGCATAGCTCTTGCAACAAGCACATGGTTGAGAAACATGTAAAAGAGGCAACTTACGAGTGGGCTCGACCAAAAAGATGTGTGTGAGACATGCCAAAGCACTTGATAAGACTCATATATGGATGAGCATTAAGCATCAACACAGTCTTAAAGAATGAGATGCAAGGTGCAAGACGTGTCCTCCCCCCCCCCCAACACACACACAACATGCAAATGGGTTCATAAGCTTACTAAAAAGTAAATTAAGAACCAATGCTTGTGACAACCCATGGTGAAGATAGAAAAAGAAAGCCTCACCAAGACGAGGGAAAGGCCTCGTCAAGACAAGCATGAGGAAAATAATCTTCACCACACAAGAGTGCATCAAGATGCAACGAGATAAGACATGCACTGAAGGAAAAAGCTTTCATGGAGCCACCAAAGAAATAACATAAGAAAGACAAGGTGGACGTGAAAGAAAGGATATGATCTAGAGATTTAATTTCTCTCAAGTGTATAAGGTTCTAGGTAGACGATATATATCTACAAACAAGGATGTACACCCGAAATAGTTACAACATGAAGGAACAAGATATCCAAAAGGAAGTCATAAATATACCAATAAGATATTTGCTTGAAAGCATAGCACATTGCTAGATATGGTCTTATTGTATATAAATGAATTCCTACCACACAACCATCAAAGACATCACAACTAGCAACATGAGATCATCGTTAAGATGCTTTTTGAAAGGAAACAAGTATCACAAGATGGAATGAATATCATGCCAAGATGCAACCTACACAAGGTTGAATGCATGAAAAGAATGCACGAATAGATACTTGTTACCGAGATATCATTGGAAGGATGTAGATGAAACCAATTGAAGGTAGTAGATAGTAGTTCATTGAGCATCCTAGCTTGACTCCAATAAGCACATGGTGACACCACCTTCCTTGTGAGTGAGCCGAGCATCCAATGCATCTCCAATTGTTCCTAGACCAACAACACAAACAAAATAGTACCCAAACTCATTGGGACCAAAGAGTTAGAGAACCAACAATACATAGGACAAACTCCACATAAATATGTGCATATGGATATGAAAATGGATTTCATGCACATCTCATCCAGTTTGAGACTAGGTGGAGTTTCCCCTATATGTTGGGTCAAATAAAGAAAGCATGCCAAAGAAACTACATGAAGTTAATATGCATGATCAAGACTTTCAAGAATTGATACCAATTTACAAAGAAATACCAAGTGAAGAAAAGATGCCAAATGAATAAATCATCACTTGGAGGATATCCATAACAGATACATCGAGGAATGAGATATCCATTGATACAGTCTAAATAAAAGATATCAAACTCCCAAAAGAGAGGATGGCTCCAAACAAACCAAGCTCTCTACAAATTTTCATGATGGCACAAAGTACCAAAAATAAAACAACTTGCCTTCCACCAACTCACACTTGATAAGGATCACAAGATGAGTGTTTATGGAAAATAGGATAGCTCCCCCAAGATTAGTGCATTATAGAGAATTTGCATTTGAGTACAAAATGCACAAGGTGGGATCACCACTTTCACTATATCTAGAAAACACTAGACAAGATCAAGAAATTAATAAGATACACAAGTGGTATGGAAGACAAAGGGATTTGATACATTCCTTGGCAGGAGATAAGGCAAAAAGAAGCAAACACCAACGAGAAGATGATAAATAATTTCTACCACACATAAGTGAGTACCAATTGTCAAAAGATAAGAAGTATTTGGAAATAATTCCTAGTGGTAGATACCAAGGATATCCGGCATCATCTTCACACCAAACACACAAGCAACTTGCAACTTGTAGAGCTAACATGCCACCTAGGAACAAGATAATCTACAATATCAACGCTAGGTGACAATATCTCAAATGTGGACATTTTCTAGGCTAGTAGTATGCACATAGCATATTACTCCCCCATAATGTGATACCAATTAAAGATAAACAAGAGGCAAACAAAAAGATACAACAAGAGATAATTAATGGACTATTTAGAATTTGAATTTCTCATGAGAAGACATACCACATAGTGACTAGATAAGCTTGCAATATCAATACTAGGTGGTATTCCTCATGTACACACATTTGTGGGACCATGAGGTGCAGAGAGCACATCACTCCCCCAAAATGGGATGTTCCATTAATCTCTCACAAGAGCCAATTAAGATAAAAACAAGATGCAAAAGGCTCAACACACAACTCACACGTACATGAAGTGCAAACCAACATACACATACTTGATTACTCAAGATAAGCAAATCGAAAGCACGCATATACAAACACATGCAAGTTACAAAACCAAAACATGCAAAGGGCCAAGTAACTTTCAATGTAAAAAAATTAAGTACAAGTTATCACAAGGAGGCACATTGGATATGAGATAGAAACTTGATATTCCCAATGACTTGGCCTGAGGCAATATGAATGATGAAGACCCCTTAATTCTTCATAATGTAGCCACATCTCCAATGACCTCCAACAACACCTATTGATCAAGTTTGAGCTTGTTGGTCCCCAACCAATTTAGGTCCTAATAGGTTAGTCACAATAGGCTTGGCAACCCAAATGGTTCTTTGCTTGAAACCACTTTGAGTACCAACAAACTTGGAAAACACATTATCAAGCTTATCCTTCCCAAGAGAATAGATATCATCAATAATAATTGGGTTGGATAAGTTACCACTAGTTCATGAAGAAGCGAGGTGACCTTTCTCACAACATATGTAGCAACGTCTACTCTTCACTTTCTTCTCACTTGATTTCTCAACTTGAGAAGCATTAGCTTGAGTTTTCTTGGGAAGAGGCCTTTCTTCAACTTGTGGTTGAGCATGATAATGAACTTCTGGCCGCTTCCCTTATTGCTTGTCACTAATGGCCTTCTTCTTCGAAGGGCAAGATCTAACATGATGCCCTTCAATCTTGCACTTGAAGCAAATAATCTTGGCCGAATTCTTGAGTTGTTCTTGGCCCTTCTTCTTGTTTCTCTTGGACTTCTTCTTATTGGAGTTGAATCCAAGCCCAGCTTTGTCATTGGGGGATTTTTGCACACTCAAGATTTTGTTGAGTGTGGACTTCCCTTCATGACACTTTTCCAAGTCTTTCTTCAAAGAAGTGACTTGGTCCTTGAGCCGTTTGATTTCCTCTACATGGTTAGTATCAACACAAGTGCTAGAGGAAGTATAAGCTTCATCGTTAGAGTAACAAGGCAAGGAAAGCAATTCATCACAAGATGTGCCAATGCTATGCATAGATGAATTACGAGGACTAACACATGGCAAGATAGCATTTTGACTTGAATTAGTGCTAGTATCCACATGAGACTCACTAGATGTTACCTTGATAATCAGAGCCTCATGAGCTATCTTTAGCACATTATGGGATACTAGAAGATCATCATGAGAGCTTGTGAGCTTTACATGGCTTTCTTCCAATTTCTCATAATTGCTAGATAGCAACTCAAGTTGAGCCCTTAGCTCAACATTCTCCTTCAAAATGGATTCTTCACTAGAAATGGATTTAGTAGCACAAGCATCATCAATAATAGCAAGAGGAGAAAGCAACTTGGCAAGCTCTTTAGAATATGAAGCTTTAAGTTGAGCATGAGCCTCGGTGAGTTTGATGAGCTCACTCTTAATGACCCTTGAGCCATTTTCAAGGTGCCCAAAGTCCTCAAGGAGTTTAGCATGCGCAACTTCAAGCTTCTCATTTTTAGTTTCAAAAACATTAGTGTAAGTGCATCTAGTGCCACCCCTAGTTGGTTTTGGAGTATTGACGACAAATTTGGTTGAGGGACTAATGTGTTTGTGAGAATTGCAGGATAACACAGGTAGTAGTCCCTCATTGATTCGGTTTACCTACCGGAGATGACCCCTAAAAATGTATGAAGACATTGACGACAATGGTGGTATATGAAGATATTCATATTGAAGACTATGACATGAGAAGGCATTCAGTGAAGACTATGGACCGCGAAAACTGAGTCGTTTCGTTGTTTCCTTTCTTCTTTGTTGAGTCAAATGGACCACCGTACTGTTAAGTGGGGTCCAAGTCAACAAAGTCAAAGTGACTGAAGTGGTGCTCAACCCAAATCCTATGTCTTCGAGCAAAGACAATGAGAGCAATTCTTATCCAGAGCTGGATAAGTCATCTTTGCTTGTAGCCCAAGTAAAGTTGCCGTGTGTGTTTGAAATCTGACCGTTGGAACACGTTCAGTTCCTTAGTGACCTAGGGTCATTTCGGACATATCAGGTCAGGTTGCCTAGTGGGTATAAATAGCCCACCCCCTACACCATAAATTGGTGGCTGCTCAGAGTTAGTACATGGCTTTTGTCATTTGAGAGCAACCCACCTCGAAGCCATTGAGAGAGAGAAATCCTTGCGAGGACAAAGCCAAACACCTAGAGCCAAAGAGTGTTAGGCATCACTGAAGTCTTTCTGTCTGCGTGACCTGAAGACTTATTAAACTTGAGGACTGTGAATCCTCCAGCCGGTTAGGCGTCACGTTCTGAGCATCCAAGAGTCATTGTGGATCGCCGGTGAACGAAGTCTTTAAAGGTTTGGAAGTCTACCTTGAAGACTTACGAGAGTGATTGGGCGAGGACTGTGTGTCCTTAGCTCAAGGGTAATAAGGTGAAGACGCGGTCTTCTGAGTTGAATCTTAGCCTCCCTAACCAGACGTACAGTTGTCACAGCAACTAGAACTGGTCCAACAAATCATGTGTCCTCAACAAGTGACTGGTTCTATCCTCACCCTCTCTTTACTTAGAGTTTGTCTTCGTGAAGTCATTGCCTATTTGCTTTACCTATTTGTCTTCACTATTTGATATCTATTGTTGTTTGGATTCATACCATCTTCCATTCTGATCCTTTCTACCTAGCTACTATTTGTCTTCGTACTCTCATTGCATACTTGACTATGGCTTGCCTAGTGTAGTATATCTTTCACTACATTTCAATAGGTTCATTTCTATTGTTTGTCTTTGAAACTTCCATGTTTTGAAGACTTTCATAAAAATCGCCTATTCACCCCCCTCTAGTCGATAACTAGCACTTTCAATTGGCATCAGAGCAAGGTACTCCCTTGTTCTATGTGATTCGGTTTAACCACCTGGAGTTTTAGCTATGTCGACTGCAGGGATAATCAAAGTCTCCGCTGCTTGCCCCGTGTTCGATGGAACTGAATATCCCTACTGGAAGAATAAGATGCGCATGCATCTTGAAGCTATTGATGTCGACCTCTGGTATGTCGTCAATAATGGCGTTCCCAAGACTGGTGAAGGTGTCACCCCTGCTGATGTCAAGAAGTTCATTCAACTGGACTCCACTGCCAAGAACATCATGTGTGGTCATCTGACCAAAGGACAGTATGGCCGTGTGAGTGCTCTGGAAATGTCGAAGCTAGTCTGGGACTGGCTATCCAAGGTCAACGAAGGCGTCTCAACCCAGAGAGATCAAAGGATCAGTGTTCTTCACAACCTCTTCAACCGCTTCAAGAGAAACGACAATGAAAATGTCCAGCTCACGTTTGATCGCCTCACCGACATCACAAATGAGCTTCGTGCTCTTGGCGCCACTGAGATTACCAAGCATGAAATCATCAAGACACTACTGAGATCACTTGACAGCTACTTTGACACCCTTGCCCTCATGATACAAGAACGCCCTGACTTCAAGACACTCGATCCGTATGATATACTTGAGAGGCTCAACACACATGAGTTCCAGCTTTCTGAGAAAAGAGATATCTATGGTCCCAACTATGGCCGAACTCGCGCTTTGAACGCAAAAGTTGTTTCCTCATCTGAAGAAGAATCTGACTGCAGTTCTGATCATCCTGAAGACATTGGAAAGGAACTTGCTATGCTTGTGAAGAAGTTCCAGAAGTTCACTAAGAAGAAGGGCTTCAGAAAGTCTTCACGATCTAGCTCAAGAAATGATGAAGCTTCCGCTCATGACTACAAGAAGAGAACATGTCACAAGTGCAAGAAACCTGGACACTATATCTCTGAGTGTCCACAGTGGGACAATGAGAAGAAGAAGAAGAGCAAGGAATATGATTCTGATGACAAGAAGAAGAAGAAATCTTCAAATTCTTCTTCCAAGTCCTCATCAAAGTCTTCATCTCATAAGAAGAGCTCATCTGGCAAGGCTCGTGCTTTTGTTGGCAAGGAGATGGATTCAGAGGAGGAGTCTACTTCTGAGGAGGCGGAGGTGGAGTCTGAGGAGGAGTCCGACCCTGGCGTTGCAAGTCTGGCTCTAGCCACAGCCTATATTGCCAAGTCCATCTTCAACACTGAAGACAATGACTTCCACACCAACGCTGAAGCTAATGACAAGGACGACCCTGCTCCCACCTACTGCTTCATGGCACGTGGTGCCAAGGTAAAATCACATGATGCTTACTTTCAAACATCAAGTGAAGATGACTCTGATTGTGAATCCAAACCCAGCTACAAAACACTTGCTAAAATTGCAACTGAACAACAAAAATCTATGGAACATACTCAAAAACTGTTAGACAAAAGCGATGACCTGTTGGATGCGGAAATGAGACGTTCACAGTCCTTAGTTGAAGACATAAAAAATCTTCATGCTAAGTACCAAGAACTTGAAAGTCGTCATGAAACGCTCTCAACTACTCATGAAAAGCTCTCCTATGATTATCTTCAAAGGAAGCAAGAGCTTGAGAAATTGAGAGCGGCTCATGAAGATCTTCAAAAAGAGAATGAGTCACTTCGCGCTCAACAGATCAGTCCCGCTCAGGAAGGATTTGAACCACCATGTCTAAAATGCCTTGAGCGTGACAACGCTACCTCTGTTGCTGAATGTTCTACTGCTGCCACTGTTGCATTATCTTCAACTACTGATGTGGTAACTAACCCCTCCGCGGAGGATACCACTACTATTGCTGATGAAAATGCTAGGTTGAAGACATTGCTTGAAACAGGGATGTATAAAAGTCTGAAAGGGCATCAGACACTTTGCGATGTCCTCAAAAAGCATATTCTGAACCGAAACCCTAGGAAAGAGGGTGTTGGGTTCGAGAGGAAAATGAATGTGCATGGTTCCTACTGGAAGCCTGAGCAGTATCCCAAAGCCACATGGGTTGCTGCAAAGGGACCTTCAGTGGATCCATCCACCTTATCTGGCTTTACCTGTGCTAACCCTATTATCATTGATGAATCCTTTGATACAAACTATAAGTTGTTCAAGAATCAGAATGGTGAAGTGTTTGCCAGGTATATTGGTACTAACTGCAGGAATGGACCACCTATGAAGAAGATCTGGGCTCCCAAAAGTTGTCTTGAGAATCTTCCAGTGAATGTCATCATGACACCACCTGGGAAGAAGACAAACCCCAGACCTAAGGCGTCATATGATCCAAATGCTTTAGACAGACAGAAGACTCACCTGAGTCACCCTAACGCCAATGTTTTGCAGGGAAACCGTAATCAAACTTATGAATACGAGCGTGTCTCTTCAAACCGCTATGTTCATAGAACTAAGAACTTTTCTGCTTATTCATATGAGTATCATTCATCTCCTACAAGGCTATTTGCTCGGGCTCCAAAGCCGAAGTTCTCAGATGTTGCACTTAGACTCATTGCTTCTAAGCCACCCCTGAAGATGTGGGTGGTTAAGAATAATTAACTTTCTTTTGCAGGGAAAGGTCTCCAGCCAAAAATCAAAGGCGTCTGATGCTATTGCTGGGGACCTAAAACATCTTGTAGGGCACAAGATCAAATGCCCAAATGGTCTCACTATGTATTTTGTTCCTGAATCGTTTGCCATTCATCCTATCAGTCCTAATCTTGATCTGAGCTTCAATAATCCTCTTGCCCGTCAAATGTCTATGGTTCACAATACTCTTGGTGAAGACTATCCCCCTAATTGTATTGTAGGGTATGACACCCCATGCTTCAGAATGGATTATGGACAGCGGATGCACTAATCATATGACTGGTGATCGAAGTCTTCTCATGGACCCAACCTTACGTCCATCAGACAAGAGACACATCACATTTGCTGACACTGGTAAAAGCAAGGTATTGGGTCTAGGTAGAGTTGCAATCTCAAAGGATCAACACATGGATAAAGTGATGCTTGTTGAATCCCTTGGTTTCAACTTAATGTCTGTCTCGATGCTTTGCGACTTGAACATGATTGTGATATTTGGAAAATATCGTTGCCTTATACTTATGGAATCTGACAAATCTCTAGTATTTGAAGGGTACCGGAAAGATGATCTGTACATGCTAGATTTCTCAGCAGGACCACAACTTGCCGTATGTCTTCTTGCAAAAGCTTCAGAATGCTGGCTCTGGCATCAGAGGCTGGGGCATGCTGGCATGAGGAACTTACACACTCTCGCCAAGAAGAAGCATGTCATAGGCATTGAGGGCGTCAAATTCAAGAAGGATCATTTATGTGGTGCCTGCGAAGCTAGAAAGATGACAAGGGCCAAGCATCCCTCGAAGACAATCATGACTACATCTCAACCCTTCGAGCTGCTACACATGGACTTATTTGGCCCTACTCACTACTCTACCCTCACAACAACTTCCTGTCTCTATGGCTTCGTCATTGTTGATGATTACTCAAGATATACATGGGTGCACATAATTCTCTACAAGACTGAAGTGCAAGATGTCTTCAGACGCTTCGCCAACCGTGCCATGAACAATTATGGCGTCAAGATCAAGCATATCAGAAGTGACAACGGCACTGAGTTCAAGAACACCGGACTTGATCTTTATCTGGATACAATGGGAATCACTCATGAGTTCTTTGCTCCATACACACCTCAGCAAAATGGCATCGTAGAGCGCAAGAACAGAACCCTCATTGAGATGGCTCGAACAATGCTCGACGAATACAAGACACCAAGAAAGTTCTGGCCTGAAGCTATTGATACAACAAGTCATGTCATCAACTGTGTTTACATCCATAAGCTTCTGAATAAAACATCCTATGAGCTCCTCACTGGCAAGAAGCTAAATGTCAGTTACTTCAGAGTATTTGGATCTAGGTGCTGGATCAAGGATCCCCATCACAAGTCAAAATTTGCACCTAAAGCTCATGAAGGTTTCATGCTCGGTTACAGAAAGGACTCGCACTCTTACAGAGTCTTCAACCTCTATCTCTACAAAATCGTCGAAACTGTGGACGTGCGGTTTGATCAAACCAATGGTTCACAAAGAGAGCTCCTGCCAAGTACACTAGACGAAGCTCCACCCAGCGAAGCTATCAAGCTAATGGGAACTGGTGAAATCATGCCTTCTGAAGCACAGCCTGAAGAGGAACTTATTATTTCTGCATCTAACCAACCTGAAGACAATGCTCAGCCTGAAGACAATCCTCCCAATGATGACAATAATCAGCAAGAGCAAAGTCTTCGTCCAGTTCATCCTCGTGTTGCAAATGAAGTACATATTGAGAAGATAATCGATAGCATCAATGCACCTGGTCCACTTACTCGCTCAAGAGCAACACAGTTAGCAAATTTATGTGGGCACTTTGCCTTTGTGTCTATAACAGAACCCAAGAAAGTTGATGAAGCCTTTATGGAACCTGAATGGCTTCAAGCTATGCAAGAAGAGCTTCAACAGTTCAAGCTGAACAATGTTTGGGAACTTGACAAGCGTCCTGACCCTCGCAAGCATAACATTATAGGCACAAAATGGATTCATAGAAACAAGAAAGATGAGCATGGTCAAGTCGTCAGAAACAAAGCACGTCTCGTCGCACAAGGATATACTCAAGTTGAAGGGATTGACTTCGATGAAACATTTGCTCCTATGGCTAGGCTTGAAGCTATTCGCATATTGCTAGCCTATGCTAATCATCACAACATCTTGCTATATTAAATGGATGTGAAGAGTGCATTTCTCAATAGCAAGATTGAAGAAGAAGTATATGTCGCACAACCTCCTGGCTTTGAAGATCCAAAACATCCTGATATGGTGTACTAGCTAAGAAAGCACCGTATGGCCTCAAACAAGCTCCTCGCACTTGGTATGATACGATCAAAGACTTCCTGAAGAGCAAAGGCTTCAAACCTGGATCCCTCGATCCCACACTCTTCACGAAGACATATGATGGTGAACTATTTGTGTGTCAAATCTATGTGGATGATATTATCTTCGGCTACACCAATCAGAAATACAGTGATGAGTTTGGATACATGACGCAAGAGCAATATCAGATGTCCATGATGGGTGAGCTGAAGTTCTTCCTCGGTCTTCAAATTCGTCAGCAAAGGAATGGCATCTTCATATCTCAAGAAAAATACCTCAAAGATTGCCTGAAGAAGTTTGGAATGCAAGATTGCAAAGGTTACACGACGCCAATGCCAGCCAAACACCATCTGGGTCCCGACGACAATGGTAAAGAGTTCGATCAAAAGGTACCGCTCCATGATTGGTTCTTTACTTTATCTATGTGCATCTAAGCCAGATATTATGCTTAGTGTTTGAATGTGTGCTCGATTCCAAGCGGCACCAAAGGAATCGCATCACTTAGCTGTGAAGCGAATTCTTCGATATTTGACTTACACCCCAACACTCGGATTATGTCAGATTTCGGGTTCCGGCAGACCCTTGAGGTTCGAACTCTGGGGTGCGCGCGGAGACTTCGCCCTCTACCTCTCCGTCTTGCAAAGATCTAAACTACCGAAAGAATAGCACAAAAGACACGACGTTTATACTAGTTCGGGTCACCATTGTGGTGTAATACCCTACACTAGTTTGTGGTGGGTGGATTGCCTCTTGGGCTTATGAAGATGAACAGTACAAGGAAGAACAGCCTCGCGAGGGTCTGCTCTTAGCAAGGACGATGAACTGCTAGGAGGAGTTCAGCCGCCCTTCTCTCTCTCTCTCTCTCTCTCTCTCTCTCTCTCTCTCTCTCTCTCTCTCTCTGTCTTTGTTGCTTGATGATCCGATCCTCTCGTCCCCTTACCCTGGGGGTGGCTAGTCCTATTTATAGGCAAAGGCCCTGGGCCTCTTCCCAAATATTGAGCGGGAAGGGCGCCAACAATTGGCCATTTTGAAGGGGAACATCTGGTACACTTATCCTGACTAAAGTTGGTCCTCGCCTGCCAAAGGCTCTGTGGTGACGCCGTTCTGGGCTCCACGATGACCTCCTTCCCACCGTTGGACTGGTCTTGGTCTCGTTGCACCGAAATGGATGCCTTTGCCTGATCCTCTCGCCTGCGCTTGCCCCCTTTGTGCCAAAGAGGAAAGGGAGACACTGTGCGGGCTGGCGCCTGCCTGGCACCCTTGGTCGTCATGGCTTGCGTCATGGGCACCTCGTGAGGTACCCCGCCTTGATCTCTCTGCCTCCTCGTGAGCCAGCCTGGCAAGGCCGCGCCTGAGGAAGCTCCGTGTCGTCCGCCCCGCGAGGCTTGGCCCCTCGCGAGGGTCTTGAGTCTCGTGTTGGCGAAGATGGGCCATGCTGGGCCCTCCTGTAAGCCATGCCGCAGGCAGGCAAGTCTTGGGACCCCCATTCCCAAAACACCGACAGTAGCCCCCGGGCCCAAGGCACGCCCGGGCTTGGCCGTGCTGAGAAGCGAAAGGGCAAGGGCGAAGCGCCGCGGGCCCTAAAAGTCTGCGGCCTCGGGCGCCGCGTGGCGGTTGATTGGACGTGCGCGGCACTGTTCCCCCATGCCCCCTTATTTTGCGCCTTGCTAGGCAGATTTGTAGTTGTACACAGCCGCTCCCCTTCCTGTCGCTCGAGCGTCCTCTGGTCTTTCTCCCTTTGAACGCCAGCTTCCACTCCCAATCCAATCTCGAATCTTCCCTCTCCTCCCCACCGCCATGGCTCCGACGAAGAAGGACAGAGGGAAGAAGCCCATGCCTCCGTCTTGCTCGCCGCCATCGGTGGCCCCCGCCGTCGGCCGGTCGATCATACTCAATCGAGAGTGCCTGGGCAAGCTCAGCTCGGCTCTGGCCACCACCTTCAACGAGTGTGGGAGGACGACGGCCTGGCCTACGTCTCACTTCCCTACTGACAGGATAATCACTGAGGTCCATTATTTTGCTGACGCCTTGTGGGCGGGTCTGGTTCCCCCCTTTTCTGATTTCTTCAAGGCCGTCCTCTCCCATTACCAGATTCATATGATGCATCTGGGTCTTGAATCCATCACCCTTCTTTCGGTCTTCGCCTTTGTTTGCGAGGCAATGATGGGCATCTGCCCTTCCGTCGCCTTGCTGCGCCACTTCTTCTCTTCGCGCCTCGCCGATCCTACCCAATGCTCGGCGTGCGTGAACTTCGTCGCCGCGCCCGAGACTGCGGCCTCGGGGATCAACTTCATGTTGGGGAACGTAGTAAATTCAAAATTTTTCCTACGCACACGCAAGATCATGGTGATGCATAGCAACGAGAGGGGAGAGTGTTTGTCTACGTACCCTCGTAGACCGAAGCGGAAGCGTTGACACAACGTAGAGGAAGTAGTCGTACGTAGAGGAAGTAGTCGTACGTTCTCCTCGCGATCCAACCGATCTAAGCACCGAAAGTACGGCACCTCCGAGTTCTGCACACGTTCAGCTCGATGACGATCCCCGGGCTCCGATCCAGCAAAGCGTCGGGGAAGAGTTCCGTCAGCACGACGGCGTGGTGACGATCTTGATGTGTTACCGACGCAGGGCTTCGCCTAAGCACTGCAACAATATGATCGAGGTGGAATTTGGTGGAAGGGGGCACCGCACACGGCTAAGGAACGATCCGTAGATCAACTTGTGTGTCTATGGGGTGCCCCCTGCCCCTGTATATAAAGGATGGAGGAGGAGGAGGCCGGCCAAGGCAAAAGGTGCGGCCAGGGTGTGGAGTCCTACTAGGACTCCAAGTCCTAGTAGGAGTCCACCAAAAGGGGAGGAAGGGAGAAGGAATAGGAGGAGTAGGAAAGGTGGCCGGCCCCCTTTTCCCTAGTCCAATTCGGACCAAAGGGGAGGGGGGGCGCAGCAGCCTTTTCCTCTTCCCACTAAAGCCCATCAAGGCCCATTACTTCTCCCGTAATCCCGTAACTTCCCGGTACTCCCGAAAATACCCGAATCACTCAGAACCCTTCCGATGTCCGAATATAGTCGTCCAATATATCGATCTTTACGTCTCGACCATTTCGAGACTCCTCGTCATGTCCCCGATCTCATCCGGGACTCCGAACTCCTTCGGTACATCAAAACTCATAAACTCATAATATAACTGTCATCGAAACCTTAAGCGTGCGGACCCTACGGGTTCGAGAACAATGTAGACATGACCGAGACATGTCTCCAGTCAATAACCAATAGCGGGACCTGGATGCCCATATTGGCTCCTACATATTCTACGAAGATCTTTATCGGTCAGACCGCATAACAACATACGTTTGTTCCCTTTGTCATCGGTATGTTACTTGCCCGAGATTCGATCGTCGGTATCCAATACCTAGTTCAATCTCGTTACCGGCAAGTCTCTTTTCTCGTTCCGTAATACATCATCTCGCAACTAACTCATTGGTTGCAATGCTTGCAAGGCTTATGTGATGTGTATTACCGAGAAGGCCCTGAGATACCTCTCCGACAATTGGAGTGACAAATCCTAATCTCGAAATACACCAACCCAACATGTACCTTCGGAGACACCTGTAGAGCACCTTTATAATCACCCAGTTACGTTGTGACGTTTGGTAGCACACAAAGTGTTCCTACGGTAAACGGGAGTTGCATAATCTCATAGTTAAAGGAACATGTATAAGTCATGGATAAAAGCAATAGCAACATACTAAACGATCGGGTGCTATGCTAATGGAATGGGTCATGTCAATCAGATCATTCAACTAATGATGTGATCTCGTTAATCAAATAACAACTCTTTGTTCATGGCTAGGAAACATAACCATCTTTGATTAATGAGCTAGTCAAGTAGAGGCATACTAGTGACACTCTGTTTGTCTATGTATTCACACATGTATTATGTTTCCAGTTAATACAATTCTAGCATGAATAATAAACATTTATCATGATATAAGGAAATAAATAATAACTTTATTATTGCCTCTAGGGCATATTTCCTTCAGTCTCCCACTTGCACTAGAGTCAATAATCTAGTTCACATCGCCATGTGATTTATCAGCAATTGTTCACATCGATATGTGACCAACACCCAAAGGGTTTACTAGATTCAGTAATCTAGTTCACATTGCTATGTGATTAACACCCAAAGAGTACTGTAGTGTGACTTGTGAGAGAAGTTTAGTCAACGGGTCTGCAACATTCAGATCCGTTATGTATTTTGCAATTTTCTATGTCTACAATGCTCTGCATGGAGCTACTTTAGCTAATTGCTCCCACTTTCAATATGTATCTAGATTGAGACTTACAGTCATCCAGATTAGTGTCAAAGCTTGCATCGACGTAACCTTTTACGACGAACCCTTTTTGTCACCTCCATAATCGAGAAACATATCCTTATTCCACTAAGGATAATTTTGACCGCCGTCCAGTGATCTACTCCTAGATCACTATTGTACTCCCGTGCCAATCTCAGGGTAGGGTATACAATAGGTCTGGTATACAGCATGGCATACTTTATAGAACCTATGGCTGAGGCATAGGGAATGACTTTCATTCTCTTTCTATCTTCTGCCGTGGTCGGGCTTTGAGTCTTTCACACCTTGTAATACAGGCAAGAACTCTTTCTTTGACTGTTCCATTTTGAACTACTTCAAAAATCTTTTCAAGGTATGTATTTATTGAAAAACTTTATCAAGCGTCTTGATCTATCTCTTATAGATCTTGATGCTCAATATGTAAGCAGCTTCACCGAGGTCCTTCTTCGAAAAACTCCTTTCAAATACTCCTTTATGCTTTACAGAATAATTCTACATTATTTCCGATCAATAATATGTCATTTACATATACTTATCAGAAATGCTGTAGTGCTCCCACTCACTTTCTTGTAAATACAGGCTTCACCGCAAGTCTGTATAAAACTATATGCTTTGATCAACTTATCAAAGCGTATATTCCAACTCCGAGATGCTTGCACCAGTCCATAGATGGATCGCTGGAGCTTGCATATTTTGTTAACACCTTTAGGATCGACAAAACCTTCTAGTTGCATCGTATACAACTCTTATTTAATAAATCCATTAAGGAATGTAGTTTTTGTTTATCCATTTGCCGGATTTCATAAAATGCGGCAATTGCTAACATGATTCGGACAGACTTAAGCATAGATACGAGTGAGAAACTCTCATCGTAGTCAACACCTTGAACTTGTCGAAAAACCTTTTGCGACAATTCTAGCTTTGTAGATAGTAACACTACTATCAGTGTCCGTCTTCCTCTTCAGGATCCATTTATTTTCTTTGGCTTGCCGATCATCGGGCAAATCCATCAAAGTCCATACTTTGTTCTCATACATGGATCATATCTCAGATTTCATGGCCTCTAACCATTTTGCGGAATCTGGGCTCATCATCGCTTCCTCATAGTTCGCAAGTTCGTCATGGTCTAGTAACATGACTTCCAGAACAGGATTACCGTACCACTCTGGTGCGGATCTCACTCTGGTTTACTTACGAGATTCGGTAGTAACTTGATCTTGAAGTTACATGATCATCATCATTAGCTTCCTCACTAATTGGTGTAGTAGTCACAGGAACAGTTTTCTGTGATGAACTACTTTCCAATAAGGGAGAAGGTACAATTACCTTATCAAGTTCTACTTTCCTCCCACTCACTTCTTTCGAAAGAAACTCTTTCTCTAGAAAGTTTCCGAACTTAGCAACAAAAGTCTTGCCTTCGGATCTGTGATAGAAGGTGTATCCAACAGTTTCCTTTGGATATCCTATGAAGACACATTTCTCCGATTTGGGTTCGAGCTTATCAGGTTGAAGCTTTTTCACATAAGCATCGCAGCCCCAAACTTTAAGAAACGACAGCTTAGATTTATTGCTAAACCATAGTTCATACGGTGTCGTCTCAACGGATTTAGATGGTGCCCTATTTAATGTGAATGCAGCTGTCTCTAATGCATAATCCCAAAAACGATAGTGGTAGATCGGTAAGATACATCATAGATTGTACTATATCTAATAAAGTACGGTTATGACGTTCGGACGCACCATTATGCTGTGGTGTTCCAGGTGGCATGAGTTTGTGAAACTATTCCACATTGTTTTAATTGAATACCAAACTCGTAACTCAAATATTCGTCTCTGCGATCAGATCGTAGAAACTTTATTTTCTTGTCACGATGATTTTCCACTTCACTCTGAAATTCTTTGAACTTTTCAAACGTTTCAGACTTATGTTTCATTAAGTCGATATACCCATATCTGCTTAAATCATCTATGAAGCTCTGAAAATAATGATACTTGTCGCGAGCCTTAATATTCATCGGACCACATACATCAGTATGTATGATTTCCAACAAATCTGTTGCTTGCTCCATTGTTCCGGAGAACGGCGTTTTAGTCATCTTGCCCAAGAGGCATGGTTCGCAAGCATCAAGTGATTCATAATCAAGTGATTCCAAAATCCCATCAGCATGGAGTTTCTTCATGCGCTTTACACCAATATGACCTAAACGGCAGTGCCACAAATAGGTTCCACTATCATTATTAACTTCGCATCTTTTGGTTTCAATATTATGAATATGTGTATCACTACGATCGAGATCCAATGAACTGTTTTCATTGGTGTGTATTACCATAGAAGGTTTTTATTCATGTAAACGGAACAACAATTATTCTCTAATTTACATGAATAACCGTTTTGCAATTAACATGATCAAATCATATTCATGCTCAACGCAAACACCAAATAACACTTATTTAGTTTCAACACTAATCCCGAAAGTATAGGGAGTGTGTGATGATGATCATATCAATCTTGGAACCACTTCCAACACACATCGTCACCTTGCCCTTTAACTAGTCTTTGTTCATTCTGCAACTCCCGTTTCGAGTTACTAAATTTTAGCAACTTGAACTAGTACCAAATCCTGAGGGGTTGCTATGAACACTAGTAAAGTACACATCAATAACATGTATATCAAATATACTTATGTTCACTTTGCCATCCTTCTTATCCGCCAATCACTTGGGGTAGTTCCGCTTCCAGTGACCAGTCCCTTTGCAGTAGAAGCACTTAGTCTCAGGCTTAGGACTAGACTTGGGCTTTTTCACTTGAGCAGCAACTTGCTTGCCGTTCTTCTTGAAGTTCCCCTTCTTTCCTTTTGCCCTTTTCTTGAAACTAGTGATCTTGTCAATCATCAACACTTGATGTTTTTCTTTGATTTCTACCTTCGCCGATTTTAACATCGCGAAGAGCTTGGGAATATTTTCCGTTATCCCTTGCATATTATAGTTCATCACGAAGTTCTACTAACTTGGTGATGGTGACTAGAGAATTCTGTCAATCACTATCTTATCTGGAAGATTAACTCCCACTTGATTCAAGCGATTGTAGTACCCAGACAATCTGAGCACATGCTCACTAGTTGAGCGATTCTCCTCCATCTTTTAGCTATAGAACTTGTTGGAGACTTCATATCTCTCAACTCGGGTATTTGCTTGAAATATTAACTTCAACTCCTGGAACATCTCATGTGGTCCATGACGTTCAAAACGTCTTTGAAGTCCCGATTCTAAGCAGTTAAGCATGGTGCACTAAACTATTAAGTAGTCATCACATTGAGCTAGCATAACGTTCATAACGCCTGCATCTGCTCCTGCAATAGGTCCGTCACCTAGCGGTGCATCAAGGACATAATTCTTCTGTGCAGCAATGAGGATAAACCTCAGATCACGGATCCAATCCGCATCATTGCTACTAACATTTTTCAACACAATTTTCTCTAGGAACATATCAAAATAAACACAGGGAAGCAACAATGCGAGCTATTGATCTACAACATAGATATGCTAATACTACCAGGACTAAGTTCATGATAAATTAAAGTTCAATTAATCATATTACTTAAGAACTCCCACTTAGATAGACATCTCTCTAATCCTCTAAGTGATCACGTGATCCAAATCAACTAAACCATGTCCGATCATCACGTGAGATGGAGTAGTTTCAATGGTGAACATCATTATGTTGATCATATCTACTATATGATTCATGCTCGACCTTTCGGTCTCTGTGTTCCGAGGCCATATCTGTATATGCTAGGCTCGTCAAGTTAAACCTGAGTATTCCGCATGTGCAACTGTTTTGCACCCGTTGTATTTGAACGTAGAGCCTATCACACCCGATCATCACGTGGTGTCTCAGCACGAAGAACTTTCGCAACGGTGCATACTCAGGGAGAACACTTCTTGATAATTTAGTGAGAGATCATCTTATAATGCTACCGTCAATCAAAGCAAGATAAGATGCATAAAAAGGATAAACATCACATGCAATCAATATAAGTGATATGATATGGCCATCATCATCTTGTGCTTGTGATCTCCATCTTCGAAGCACCGTCATGATCACCATCGTCACCGGCGCGACACCTTGATCTTCATCGCAGCATCGTTGTCGTGTCGCTAATCTTATGCTTCTACGACTATCACTACCGTTTAGCAATAAAGTAAAGCATTACATCGCGATTGCATTGCATACAATAAAGCGACAACCATATGGCTCCTGCCAGTTGCCGATAACTCGGTTACAAAACATGATCATCTCATACAATAAAATTTAGCATCACGTCTTGACCATATCACATCACAACATGCCCTGCAAAAACAAGTTAGACGTTCTCTACTTTGTTGTTGCAAGTTTTACGTGGCTGCTACGGGCTTTAAGCAAGAACTCATCTTACCTACGCATCAAAACCACAACGATAGTTTGCCAAATAGACTCCGTTTTAACCTTCTCAAGGACCGGGCGTAGCCACACTCGGTTCAACTAAAGTTGGAGAGACAGTCTTCCGCAAGCCATCTCTGTGCAAAGCACGTCGAGGGAACCGGTCTCGCGTAAGCGTACGCGTAAGGTTGGTCCGGATCGTCTCGTCCAACAATACCGCTGAACCAAAGTATGACATGCTGGTAGGCAGTATGACTTGTATCGTCCACAACTCACTTGTGTTCTACTCGTGCAAATAACATCAAACCATAAAAACCTAGGCTCGGATGCCACTGTTGGGGAACGTAGTAAATTCAAAATTTTTCCTACGCACACGCAAGATCATGGTGATGCATAGCAACGAGAGGGGAGAGTGTTTGTCTACGTACCCTCGTAGACCGAAGCGGAAGCGTTGACACAACGTAGAGGAAGTAGTCGTACGTAGAGGAAGTAGTCGTACATTCTCCTCGCGATCCAACCGATCTAAGCACCGAAAGTACGGCACCTCCGAGTTCTGCACACGTTCAGCTCGATGACGATCCCCGGGCTCCGATCCAGCAAAGCGTCGGGGAAGAGTTCCGTCAGCACGACGGCGTGGTGACGATCTTGATGTGTTACCGACGCAGGGCTTCGCCTAAGCACTGCAACAATATGATCGAGGTGGAATTTGGTGGAAGGGGGCACCGCACACGGCTAAGGAACGATCCATAGATCAACTTGTGTGTCTATGGGGTGCCCCCTGCCCCTGTATATAAAGGATGGAGGAGGAGGAGGCCGGCCAAGGCAAAAGGTGCGGCCAGGGTGTGGAGTCCTACTAGGACTCCAAGTCCTAGTAGGAGTCCACCAAAAGGGGAGGAAGGGAGAAGGAATAGGAGGAGTAGGAAAGGTGGCCGGCCCCCTTTTCCCTAGTCCAATTCGGACCAAAGGGGAGGGGGGGCGCAGCAGCCTTTTCCTCTTCCCACTAAAGCCCATCAAGGCCCATTACTTCTCCCGTAATCCCGTAACTTCCCGGTACTCCCGAAAATACCCGAATCACTCAGAACCCTTCCGATGTCCGAATATAGTCGTCCAATATATCGATCTTTACGTCTCGACCATTTCGAGACTCCTCGTCATGTCCCCGATCTCATCCGGGACTCCGAACTCCTTCGGTACATCAAAACTCATAAACTCATAATATAACTGTCATCGAAACCTTAAGCGTGCGGACCCTACGGGTTCGAGAACAATGTAGACATGACCGAGACATGTCTCCAGTCAATAACCAATAGCGGGACCTGGATGCCCATATTGGCTCCTACATATTCTACGAAGATCTTTATCGGTCAGACCGCATAACAACATACGTTTGTTCCCTTTGTCATCGGTATGTTACTTGCCCGAGATTCGATCGTCGGTATCCAATACCTAGTTCAATCTCGTTACCGGCAAGTCTCTTTTCTCGTTCCGTAATACATCATCTCGCAACTAACTCATTGGTTGCAATGCTTGCAAGGCTTATGTGATGTGTATTACCGAGAAGGCCCTGAGATACCTCTCCGACAATTGGAGTGACAAATCCTAATCTCGAAATACACCAACCCAACATGTACCTTCGGAGACACCTGTAGAGCACCTTTATAATCACCCAGTTACGTTGTGACGTTTGGTAGCACACAAAGTGTTCCTACGGTAAACGGGAGTTGCATAATCTCATAGTTAAAGGAACATGTATAAGTCATGGATAAAAGCAATAGCAACATACTAAACGATCGGGTGCTATGCTAATGGAATGGGTCATGTCAATCAGATCATTCGACTAATGATGTGATCTCGTTAATCAAATAACAACTCTTTGTTCATGGCTAGGAAACATAACCATCTTTGATTAATGAGCTAGTCAAGTAGAGGCATACTAGTGACACTCTGTTTGTCTATGTATTCACACATGTATTATGTTTCCAGTTAATACAATTCTAGCATGAATAATAAACATTTATCATGATATAAGGAAATAAATAATAACTTTATTATTGCCTCTAGGGCATATTTCCTTCACTTCACGCTTCCTTCGCCTTCGGCTGGGTTCCGCGATCGGTGGCTATATGTTGATGTCGGGGTGCCCAGCCCCCTGCTGTCAAAGCCAATCTCGCCTGCTGTCCCTAATTCGGGTTGGGGCCAGGAGACGCTCGAGAGCCCCCGACTTGCTTTTGTCTGGCACCGCTTTGCGTGCTTGAAGTCGATCGGTGTGACAGCGCCCAAGGTGGTGAAGGAGTTCCTGTCGCGCCGCATTGCCCCTCTCCAGCGCCACTCCCGCCGAATGTGGGCCTTCAGTGGGCATGGTGATCGCATGAGGCTCCAGGAAGAAGACCTGACGCCTGAGGCACTGAGGAATGTGCTCTTGATCCTGAGTGGTGACCCCAACCCGGGCAGTATCCAGCGGGGAGGGGCCCTACTGTAGGGATGACTTTGTGAAGCAGATGCCTATCTTTGATGAATGGGGATTGCGCCCTGCTGGCCTCCAGGGACCTCGCGAGAACCCAGTGGTGGTGACTGCTCTCCCAGTCGGCCAAGGCGACTCTTCCTCAAGTGGCGGAGCAGGGAGGCATGAGGCGCCAGAGGCCGAGGGGGCTCCTGATGAGGCGACAACGCCGGGTGATGCTCTCGAGGGAGCAGCTCCCGGGACCCATGCCGCTGAGGCTGAGGGTGGCGAGCAGCCACTCCCGGCACCTGGGGCTGAGGCCCCTGAGGCCCCGGCCGCGTCTTCTGGCGAGGCGATTGGCAGCACGCATCAGGGAGGCGCCCCTGACGCGAACCGCTTCGATGCCCCATCTTCGTCGCGGGCTGATCCTTGTGCTCTTATCTTGGGCCGCTTTCGTGTGGACTTTGAGGCCCTCCGGAGGAAAAGGGAGGCCCTGGGCGATGACTTCACTTGTCGCTTGCTGAAGCGCAGGAAGTACTTCGCCACTGACGAGTAAGTCTTCTCCTTTCCTAGCTTCTGATTCTCTTGTTGCTGTTACTGACCCTTGCTCCGCAGGCCTCTTCCGGCCAAGCTCGCGGAAGTTGCTGAGGTGCCGCCTCCGTTGGCTTCGCCTCCTCCACCGTCCCCAAGCGCTCCGAGCAGCGCTGCTCTAGTGGTAAGGGCGACTGACGGGGTGGACCGTCCCGAGGCGCACCGCGGCCCTTTACTCCCCGTGATTTTCCTTCGCGGGCCCTCTCAAGGTATAGCCAGCCTGCCATGGGTTTGTTGTCTGGTCGTGGACTGCGACTGGTTTGAGGCGCCCCCTGCGCCCCTCATCTGGAGACGGGCTGGCTCCAGGCCGGGCTTCTGGCGCGGCGCGCCCGGCCGTCGCGAGGGCGCCAGCCCCCAGCCCCCTTCCCGGAGGGGAGAGATGATTCGTGGCCCCCAGCGCTTGCTTGGGGCAGATGATGGTGTGGAAGATGTGCTCAAGCGCGCTCGGGAGCGCCGTGCTCGTCGCCAAGGGTTTCTCCAAAGGGCGACTGGCGCGGTTGTCGGGTGGTTGGTGCGACATATGCCAACGGGTGGCTTATCTGTGTGGGAGCCAGTAAGACGTCGTCAGTTCCTGGAAGCGGGATAAGGCGAAGACATGCACGCCGGCGAATCTTACCCAGCTTCGGGGCTCTCCGTGGAGATAACACCCCTACTGCTGCTCTGCGGGGTCTCCGCATGATCACTCGATGAACAAGTAACTACAAAGTGCTCCTGGAGCTGTTTGACGAGAGGAAGAAGAAGGGCAAGGCTAGCTCTACTCTTCTCTCTATGTGTATTGTAACCTAGATGAGATCAATCCTTTGCATGGGTGCCCCGGGGGTTTGTATAGGCCTACCCCCCGGGGGTACAATGGTAATCCGGCTGGGAGCGGGTCCCAGCCGTCAGTGTCTACGCTTGCCGGCTTCCGCGCCGGCTGCTGGGGCCCGCCGGCTGGTGGGCCCCGCCGACTGCCGGCATCTTGGTCGACAGGCAGGCCCTACTGCCTAGGGCCCTGTCGGCAGCCGATTACTGTTGCCTCAATCCTGATGATGAGGGCTTTATCGAGGTAAGCGTGGCTACAGCGCCGCCGCCTGGCGGGCGATCGCTGTAGCCTCACGTCGTCTTGTCTTCTTAATGGGGCGCCTCCTTCGAGGGAAGGAGCAAGCCAGCTTGGGAAAGCCGGCCATGTCTTGGGCCGACTGGGGGAGGCCTGGCCGCCTTCGGGTGTCTCTCTGGCCAAAGAGGCCCACCACCCGTGGGCTGCGCTGACAGCCCGCCGTGGATGGCATCGTAGTCATCATGGCAACAGTGTCGCGCCGGACGGGTCAGAGCTACCCCGTACGGTGCACTGTGCTAGGCGTGCTCCGGGTTTCGGGGATGGCAGGCTCCACTGTAGCCACGCCCCGTCCCATCGCCGTTATGTGGTTGCGGGCCTCGAGGGTACGATCTTGACCGCGCCGTGGGAGCCGGCTTCTTGGAGTCGGCCTTCTCGAGGCCGGCTTCTTGGAGCCGGCCCTCCCGCGGCTTTCTTCATGAGGTTTAAGGCCGGGCCGCCTTCCGACAGTCGGCCTGAGTGGCAGCCGGCAGGGGGAAGGCGGCCCCTCGTCTTGGTTTCTTGGAGGCCGGATTGGCTTGTAACTTTTTCTGAAGTGCCAGGGGGAGCCGGCTAGGCTACCCGTGGTCATTTACCCCGACAGTAGTCCCTGAAGCTGGTCGCGCTTCGAGGCCGGCAAGGGGAACGAGAAGCTCGGACAGCTTCCTATCTTGAGGAGCCGGCAGCTGGGAGCCGGCTCTGCTTAAGCGCGCCGCCTTGGATGGGCGCCGTGGTCTCGTCAACGGGAATGTGGGCCAACTCGCGCGCTGACCGCGTGCCTCCCGGCATGTCACGTGGCAGAAAAGGCCTGCCATGGCGCGTGCGCGACGGGACGTCGCCGCAAGCCCGGGCCCGCCACGCCTGGCCTCGGCCCAGGCACGGATCTTCTGCGGCCCAGGGTGGACTGTTTGCCTTCCCGCGGCGGTTTCGCCACGCCGTCAAGGCGCAATAATAGCGGGACGTGGGGGAGTGGGCGCAGTTAATCCCACGTCCTCCACACCACACCTCCTCGGCTCCGCCGCGAGAGCCTATAAGTAGGGGGAGGAGAGGGAGCGGCAGAGGCTCGCACGCTCTCCCTCGCTCCACCCTCCCTCGTCTTCTTTCTTCTCTTTCTCTCCGCCGTCGGAGCACCTCTTCGCCGCGCCGTTCCGCCACCACCGCGTCTTGCTTCTCACCGCGCCGCACCAATGGCGCTGTCGAGCTCGTGGGACGGCTCCAACGTCCTCGACGAGCACGTCGAGTTCCTCCGCCGGACGCGGCGTCTGCCCGACGAGAACTACGTGCGGGTCCGGCGCGTGCCGGAGGAGGAGATCTCGCCGGCGCCAGAGGAGGGTGAGCGGGTGGTTTTCCGCTCGCACTGCATACGCGGCTTCGGCCTCCCGGCGAGCGGATTCCTCCGCTCGTTCCTCGAGTTTTACCATCTTCAGCCGCATCACCTCACCCCCAACGCCGTGATGCTGCTGTTCGTCACCCTCTGCGAGGGTTTCCTTGGCGTCCTCCCCACCATAGAGCTCTGGGGTGAGTTCTTCCAGAGCAAACTCGGCACCGTCGTCGCCGGCGTGCCCGCCCCATGCGGAGCTTACATCGCCATGAGGCGGACTGGTGAGAACAATCCGTTCCCATCCATCCCGCTGATCCAGTCGGTGAAGCTCTGGCAGAAGTCCTACTTCTACGTGAAGAACGTCGCCCCGCAAGGCGACTTTGTAAATCTGCCGCCTTACATAGCCGGCCCGCCGGCCTCGAGGCCGGCCTCATGCAGCTACCGGGCCAGGACGCTGTCCCAGGCCGGGAACACCGCCGTCGCCCGCCTCCGGGTGATGGCGCAGTCGGAGGGCCTAGTCGGATCCGACCTCGTGGCCGCCTTCGTGGAGCGCCGGGTTCTCCCGCTCCAAGGCCGGCCGCACATGATCTGTCAAATGAGCGACCGCTTCGACCCATGCCGGCTGAGCACCAGGGAGATGCCTCACGCCGAGGTGTCATACCTGGTGAACTACATCGCCAACTGCAAGCTCGCCGAGGATTGGCGATTCGGCAAGGAGCCGTACTCTCGCGCCAAACCTCCGCCTGCCGTAAGTATTTCTTCTTTCTTTTTCTTTTTGTAGTCGGTCGCTTGGTAGCCGGCTTCTGACCAGCCGGCTTGTCTTCCGCAGAATCCCCTTCTTCCGCTGGCGGCCGGGACCGCAGGGGCGGAGCGCCCGTTTCTCCCCGACCGCACGATAGATGACGTCGACGACCCGGACCTTGGTGCGGCCGCCATGGAGGACGCCGCCGAGGGGGGAGGAGGCGAGGCAGGCGGCGCCGGGCTCGGAGCCGGCCTCCAGGACTGGGCGGACCACAACGAGGTCGAAACCGTCCCGCATAGCCAGCCGGCGCCGGATCCTCAAGGCGCAGGCACTTCTGCCGCGTCGGCCGCCCGTGGCGCCGCACCGAAGCGTCGGGCCGCGTCGACCTACTTCGGCAGCCGGCCGAAGAAGCCCAGGGGCACCGCCGCGGCAACCAAGCGGGACGAGGCGGCCGCGAAGGCGGCCCGCTTCCAGAAGGTCGTGAAGCGGCCGCATGCGGTTTCGGCGTAAGTGTCAATCGTCTTGCATTCTTGTCGTGCTCTTTGATTGAAGTTCTTCTATATTCTTTCTTGGTTGGCCGGCCAGGGCGCCGCTTTCCCTTGAACGGGGCCCTGCCGCCTCCGTGATTGACTCAGCCGGAGGGTCTTCGAGCTCCCGCCGCGTGGACCCCCGCGCCGACCTCATGGAAGCTACGGCGCGGAACGCGCGGGAGGCGCGGGAGGAGCGGGAAGCGTCGGAGCGGAGGGCTGCCCAGGCGGCGAAGGAGCAGGCCGACGCAACGGCCAAGGCCCAGGCGGAGCCGACGGCCACGGAGAGGGAGGCGGAGGCCTCGCTCAACCGGCCTCCACAGCTCGTCATCCCCTGCGGAGTGTGGCTCCCAACGCCCCCGTGCCTCCGTCTGAGGGAGCCGACCGCGGCCAGGCGGCGGCGGAGCGGAGGGAGGATGATGTGGTCGTCTTGGAGGAGGTGCCGCAGACGGCGCCGACTGGAGCGGGCCAGGGCGGCCAGCCGGCTGCGGCGCCGGTGCAGCCGGCCGGGAGCGAGCCGGCAGCAGGAGCCGGCCTGGTGGTGCAGCTGTTATCACGCCGGCGCACGGGGGAAGCCAACTTCATGCTGGAGCCGGACAGAGCTGCGACCGCCAGCGAGACGGCGGTGGCCTTGGAGGCGGCCAGCTCCAGCACGTCCGAGTGGGCGCCTAATGAGGAGACGGGCGGACTGAACGCGTCGGCCCAGGAAGTCCGGAACCTGCTTCAGGCCCATGCCACAGCGCTGCAGCGATATACTCGCGATTTCCTTGCGACGCGGGCCGTCGTTCGGGTGAGTCTTCTGGCCTTGGCTGCTTTAGCTTTTTGATTTCTTCTGTGGGGGCACGTCAGCGCACCCACTGGGTGTAGTCCCCGAGTTCCGAGTCGGCTGCTGAGCAGGCGGCTCGGAACTTACTGGGTCCTGATAGTTATCTTATTCTTGCATCCTGTCTGATCTTCCAGGAGTACCATAACCGGAGTGCTGCCGCCTTTGACTCCCAGGCTCGGGAGCTGCGCCAGAAGAGCGAGGATTTGACCAACAGCCGGAGTGCGTGCTCCGTTTTCTTCGTATCCTGTGGGGGCGCGTCAGCGCACCCACTGGGTGTAGTCTCCGATATCCGGGCCGACTGCTGAGCAGTCGGGTCGGATCTTCCCCGACGACTTCTTTCTTATTTTTTCTTCCTTCGTCTTCATGCTTGCAGGGGCCAACACCGACTTGAGGGAGCATCTCGGCGGGGCCCACACCGCCCTTCGCGCCAAGGAGGCCGAGCTCAATGCTTTAGTCCAGGAGCGCGACCGCCTGGCCAAGAAGTTGGCCGACCAGGAGGAGAGCCACAAGGCGGCCCTGAAGGAGGCGCGAGATAGCGAGGACGCCCTCAAAGCTGAGTTTGAGACCGAAGCGGCGGGCTGGGGTGAGGCAAAGCAAGCGCTGAGCGAGGGTTACAGCCGGATCAAGGATCTGATCGACAGTAAGCCGCCTCCCTTTACTCCTTGCTCGCCCCCTTGCCCTCCGATTCGTCTTCTGATTTGTGCTGCTTTTGTTCCCTGCGCAGACTACTTCCCCCGCCACTCCGTCGCCGCCACTCAGGCCATCGAGGCCCACCGCGAGGCACGCCGTCAGGTGGGAGTTGAGATCGCGCCGGACACGAACCGGACACTTGAGGAGCAGCTCCTGGCGATCCAAGCCCGGCTGCAGCCGGCACACCGCATGCTCCGCCGCCTCTAGTGCGCCGGAGCGCAGGTGCTGGCCGCCCTCTGGCTAGGCGAGGCGATTCCCCGCACCCCGAGCCGGACTACCGACTGGCTGGAGGTGCCAGTTGGCCGCTTCGAGGCCTGGAAGGCCTCCGCTGCCCGATCTGGCGCCAGGCGGGCGCTGGAGTTCGTCCGGGCCTGGTACCCCGGGCTGAATTTGGAGCAGCTGAGGACTTGGTGGGAGGAGGCTGATGAAGAGCTGGTGGAGGTGCGGCCGGCTATCATCCGGCGTGCTTCAGCTCTTGCCGATTTTACCGACACCAGCGTCTTCGCTCCTGAGGTGGACGAAAACGACGTCGCCCAGCCGGAGGAGTGGTTCGGGCTGAACTCGACGGAGGGTGAAGACTCGGTCGAGGAGATCGCCTCCAGTGATGAAGGTGAAGACGAAGAAGGGGAGGAGGGCGAAGACGTCGAGCTGGCCGGTGAAGCAACTAGCCAGCCTCAGCATGACCGTGCCTCCAGCAATGAGGCGCGCGCTAGCGCGCCCTCTGCGGGAGGCGGTGATCATGCCGAGGTCCACCAGCCGGCCACTCCTCCAGTTGGCGCTACTGTCTCGGCTGACCTACCCGACACGCCAGTCGCTCCCTTGGCTTGATTTGCCGTCTTTGTTTTTCCTGTTTGTTACTCTTTGAACAATTTTTATCAAGTTTGCGCAGTTCCACCCGCTGGGAGTGTATTCAAACTATGTTGAATGTTGGCCTTTTCGAGGCCTTTTGTGTAAATATAATCATGCATGTGTTTGGCTTCCATTCTCGTATGCCTTTTATCCTTAGGCTGTTTCCTTTGCCGCCTTCCCCTGATTGCTGCCTTCCCAGCCGGCAGCTGCTCTGCAGTCTGTGGCTAAGGAAGGACTCGGCTATCTTTTCTGGGGAAGGCAAGTACTCGAGCTTTCTTAGATTGTGGCAAAGTGAATGGAAACCGGCCAGCCGGCTACTCTTGTAGTCGGTCGGCGGTGGGAAAAAACCGGCTTATGTTATATTAGTCCGTTAGTCCCTAGCCATTTTTCGTGTGGGCGTCCTTTCCTATCTTTGGCTCTTGCCAGCCGGATAGCCGATTCTTCGAACTGCGACTTTTGGCAGAGAGGGCTTTGGAGCCGGCAAACTACTTGTCTAACCGCGGGTAGGACTTGTAATATAACTTAAGGCGGCCAGTCCCCGGGCCGACTAGTCGAACCCGGTGCCGGACGAGAGAAGTGAATGTAATGACATAATCATAAGCATCATCTTCATTCATAGATAAAAGATGGCACTCCCCGAGTTCTCCTCGGGGGGCCTATTGTCTCGTACTTAGTACAAAAGTTAGCATGATACATACTGCATTTCAACTGTAAAATCTTCGGAGGAGGTTGGCGTTCCATGGTCGTTCCGACTCCTTGCCGGAGTCGTCTCTCTTTCGTGCCTTCGGCTTTTGTGCGTCGATCAAGTAGTAGGTGTCGTTTCCTAGCGCTTTGCTGATGACGAAGGGGCCTTCCCAAGGGGCCGACAGTTTGTGTTGGCCGGCTGTTCCCTGGATCAGCCGGAGCACAAGGTCGCCCTCTTGGAAGGATCTTGGCTTGACCTTCCGGCTGTGGTAGCGGCGCAGACCCTGCTGGTAGATGGCTGACCGGCTGAGGGCTAACAGCCGGCTTTCTTCCAGCAGGTCGACACCGTCTTCTCGTGCTTCCTTGGCCTCCGCTTCCGTGTACATGGTCACCCGAGGCGAGTCGAACTCGATGTCGGTTGGGATGACCACCTCGGCACCATATACAAGGAAGAAAGGAGTGAAGCCAGTTGACCTGTTTGGGGTAGTGCGCAGACTCTAGAGGACGGCCAGCAGCTCATCGAGCCAGCAGCCGACCGAACCCTCCAGTGGCACGACCAGTCGGGGCTTGATGCCGGAAAGGATGAGGCCGTTGGCTCGTTCGACTTGGCCGTTTGACAGCGGGTGGGCAACGGACGCTAAGTCCAGTCGGATTCCCTGCGTCGCGCAGAAACGTGCCAAGGCTCCCTTGGCAAAATTTGTGCCGTTGTCGGTGATGATGCTATGCGGCACACCGTACCGAGTTGTTATATCTGCGATGAATGTCACGGCAGTCGGCCCATTCAGCTTCTTGATCGGCTTTGCTTCGATCCACTTGGTGAACTTGTCTACGGCGACAAGCAGATGTGTCATGCCGCCGCGCGCCGTCTTGAATGGGCCCACCATGTCCAGACCCCAAACGGCAAAGGGCCAAGTGAGGGGAATGGTCTTGAGTGCCAAAGCCGGTAGGTGTTGCTTGGAGCTAAAGACTTGGCACCCTTTGCAATGCTTGACTAGTTCCTTGGCGTCGTCCAAAGCAGTCGGCCAAAAGAATCCATGGCGAAAAGCTTTGGCGACTAGTGATCTTAAGGCCGCATGGTGGCCGCATTCAGCTTGGTGAATGTCTCTGAGGATTGCTATGCCCTTTTCTTGTTCAACGCATTGCTGGAAAACTCCAGTGACGCTGCGCCTGACGAGCTCTCTGTTGACGATTGTGTATTCTCCGGCTCGGCGTTGGACTTGTCTTGCCTCTGTCTCGTCAGCCGGCAGTTCTTGATTTGTCAGGAAGTTGAGGATGGGCTGGGCCCATGATGGAGCTGTGACTTCTTCTATTGCCAACGCGGCTACTGCAACCAGGGTGGGCGGGCTGGGTTGTGAAATGCTGGGGTTGGCCGCCGCCTGCGGTGCTGGTGCAGTCCCCGGGCCGACTACCGCAGTCCCCGAGCCGGGTTCAGAAGTCCCCGGGTTGGGTGCGACTACGGAAGTCCCCGAGCCACCTGCTGAAGTCCCCGCGCCGCCTATCAAAGTCCCCGGGCCGCCTGCTTGCCTCTTCAAGCCGGATCCGGCTGCATCGGGGCTAGGCGGCACGAAGATGGAATCGGACTCTGGAGATGGCTTCATAGACGGCTTGAGGATGCGTTACAGAGAGACGCCGGTTGGAATTGCCTGCCGGGTGGAGCCTAATCGGGCCAGCGCATCTGCTGGCCCATTGTCGGCTCGTGGTACGTGGAGGAACTCGCATCCTTCAAAGTACCCGCTGATCTGCTGGACGAGGAAGCGGTAGCTTGCCATGTTTGCGTCCTTGGCGTCCCAATCGCCGGATGACTGTTGGACTATCAAGTCTGAGTCGCCGTAACACAGGATCCGGCGTATGCCGAGTTCTTTGGCAAGCCGGAGCCCGTGTACGAGCGCCTCATACTTGGCCACGTTGTTGGAGGCGGCAAAGTGAATTTGCAGCGTGTATCTGAGCTTGTCGCCTTTGGGAGAGGTGAGGATGACGCCGGCTCCCAAGCCGATGAGCATCTTGGACCCGTCGAAGTGCAGGCGCCAGTGAGTGGAGTCCGGAGCCGGCGGCAGGTACTGGGTCTCGGCCCAGTCGACGAGGAAGTCGGCCAGTGCTTGGGACTTGATGGTGGTGCGGGGCTGGTAGAAGATCGTGTAAGGAGCCAGCTCGATGGCCCATTTCGCCACCCGGCCGGATGCATCCCGGCTGCCTATGATCTCGGCGAGCGGGGCGATGCATACGACCGTGATGGGGTGCTCTTGGAAGTAGGGCTTCAGCTTCTTGGCGGCAAAGTACACGCCGTAGCACATCTTTTGGTAGTGCGGGTAGTTCTGCTTCGAGGTAGACAGCACCTCGCTCAAATAGTACACCGGCCTCTGGACCGGTTGGGCTCGGCCCTCCTCTGGGTGCTGGACAACGATGACGGTGCTGACCACCCGGCTAGTTGCAGCAATGTAGAGGAGCATGGGCTCCTTCTCAGTCGGCACCGCCAAGACAGGCGGCGTGGTCAACATCTTCTTCAGCTCTTGAAAAGCTTGGTCGGCTTGGTCGTTCCACTCGAAGTGAGTGATCTTCTTCATGAGGCGGTAGAGGGGGAGAGCCTTCTCTCCGACCCGGCTGATGAAGCGGTTCAGGGAAGCCAAGCATCCGGTGAACTTCTGGACGTCTCACAGCTTGGTGGGAATCGCCATTCTCTCAATGGCTTTGATCTTTACTGGGTTGCATTCGATACCGCGTTCGGAGACCAGGAAGCCTAGGAGCTGGCCGGCTGGCACTCCGAACACGCATTTCTCTGGGTTGAGCTTGATCCGGAATCGGCACAGGTTCTCGAATGTTTCCTTGAGGTCTTCTAGCAAGGTGCTGCGCTTCTCGGTCTTCACTACAATGTCGTCCACGTAGACGTGGGCATTTCTGCCGAGTTGCTTGAGGAGGCACTTCTGCATGCAACGCTGAAAAGTGGCACTGGCATTTCTCAAGCCGAATGTCATAGTCAGGTAGCAAAAGGCTCCGAATGGCGTGATGAAGGCGGTCTTCAGGCGGTCGGCCGGGTCCAACTTTATCCGATGGTACCCGGAGTAAGCATCCAAAAAACTCAGCAGCTCACATCCGGCTGTGGAGTCTATCACTTGATCTATCCTTGGCAGGGCGAAAGGATCTTTGGGGTAGGCCTTGTTGAGGCTCGTGTAGTCTATGCACATGCGCCACTTGTTGTTCTTCTTCGGCACGAGGACCGGGTTGGCGAGCCACTCCGGAAAGAACACTTCCATGATGAAGCCGGCAGCCAGAAGCCGGTCTATCTCTTCTCCTACAATCCTTCTCTTTTCCTCCGAAAGTCGGCGGAGGGGTTGCTTGACTGGTTTTGCACCTTCTCGGACGTGTAATTTGTGCTCGGCAAAATCCTTCGGAACACCCGACATGTCCTTGGGGGACCATGCAAAGATGTCCCGATTCTCACAGAGGAAATCGGCGAGCTCGCCTTCCTATTTGCTGTTTAGGTTTGCCCCAATGACGGCAAACCTTTCCGGGTGCTCGGGGTCAAGAGGTATCTTCTTCGTTTCCTTGGCCGGCTGGAAGGAACCTTGGGCATCACATTCTTTGGGATCGGGGGACAGGGTCGGCTGCTTGCCAGCCATGGCCACGATCTGGTCCAACTTCTTCTTCTCTTCGGCAATCACAAGGGACTCGGCCAGCCGGCTGCTGGCTGCTGCGCACTCAGCCGATTTCTTGTAATCGCCGACTATGGTGATGATGCCCTTGGTGCTCGGCATCTTCATCTTGAGGTAAGCATAGTGGGGAACAGCCATGAACATGGCCAAGGCAGGTCGGCCAAGCAGTGCATGGTAAGAGCTCTCAAGTTCCACCACTTCAAACCAGATGGCCTCCCTGCGGAAATGATCCTTGTCCCCAAACAGGACATCAATCTTGATCTTGCCAATGGGGGAGCAGGACAGGCCGGGTACGATGCCGTGGAACACAGTCCGGGTGGGCGTGAGCTGCTTCGTCTTGATGTTGAGCTTCTTCGGGGTGTCAAGGTATAGGATGTTGATGTTGCTCCCGCTGTCTATCAACACGCGGGAGAAAAAGGTTGCGCGTCTGTCTGTTGCAAGGGTGGCATCCAGAACCAGTGCATAAGAGCCGGGAGATGGCATCACCTCTGGGTGGTCGGCCCGGCTCCAGCTGATGGGTTTTTTTGACCAATGCATGTGCTCGAAGGGGTTGGTGGCAACTGCGTTGACTTCCTGGTGCTCTCGGCGCCTGCTGCGCCGGTCTTCGGGCTGGCTGGTGAAGACGACATAGGCGGCGTGCTCGTCGGGGAACTCGTCGTGCACGGCTCCGACTGCTGGTCGAGCGGCCGGCTGCTGCAGAGCCGAAGGCGGCGGACCAGCAGGTGGAGGCGGCGCGTGGCCTTCACCTTTGGAGATTCGGGTGAGCCAGTGGCACTTCCGGGTTGTGTGGTTGGACGGCTTCGCGACGCTGTGGAACTTGCATGGGGCGTCGAGGGTTGGCTCGTAGGAGAAGGTCGGCTGCCAAGCCGGCCGGCCGCCTTTCCGCTTCTTGGGTGCGGGCCGCCCTTCGGGCTGCTCGCCCTCGACCGTGGCCACCTGCCGACTGGTGGAAGGCGGCACGAGGCCCTTGCGCTTATGATCGTTTTGGTATGGGCGTCGGCCGGAGTCCCCATCCGGCGTCTTGGGTGCCGGGTTGAGTACCTTTCCGGACGCGTCAACCCGAAGTTCAGTCTTCATTGAGGAGTCGGCGGTGGCGTACTTGGCCGCTATGACCAGAAGCTCGTCGAATGTAGTCGGCTCGTCGTAGAGGAGCTTGTGCTTGAGGAGGGTGCCCTCTCGGCACCCGGCTGTGAAGTATTCGATGGCTTGCACTTCGTGCACTCCTTCACAAGAGTTGCGGAGCTCGGCCCAATGCGTGAGGTAGTCGCGAGTGAACTCGGCGGGGCCTTGTACGCACAAGGAGAGCTGTCTGGGCTTGGGAGCCCGCTTGTAGGTGTTGGTGAAGTTGCGGACGAAGGCTTCTGTGAAGTCTAGCCAGCTGTTGACGTTGTATGGCTTGAGGCTGTTGAGCCAGGTCCGCGCTGTGCCTTGGAGCATGAGGGGCACGTACTTCACGGCAACGCGCCTGTTGCCGTTCGCGATGCGTACTGCGGTGGAGTAGTCGATCAACCAATCTTCCGGCTTCACGGAGCCGTTGTACTTGGGCGTGTCTTTTGGGAGCGAGAACCCTTTGGGGAAGGGCTCGTCGCGGATGCGGGGGCCGAAGAAAGGCGGGCCGGCATCATCATCTTCTTCTAGCGCCAGGGATCGCGCTAGGCGGTCGATCCGATGGCGGGCATCGTTCTCGCCGACTCCTTCGCGGCGACCTAGTCGGCCGCTGAGAGTCGGATGCGTGACAGGCGGTGGGGTGGGATACCTTTCCCCACGAGGCGGAGGCGGAGGCAGGTTGCCCCGCCGCTCCACGGCTCGAGGATGGCCTTTCGCGTCTCGCTCGATGGAGATCCGGGTTCGGCTTCGGCTGGCAGCCGGCTCTTTCTCGTGTCGCGCGCGGGTTCTACCCGCAATCGGCGTCCGGGACATCGCGCCATGCTCTCGGCGCGGTGGAGGGCTTTCCTCGCGGACGTCAGCTTCGTGCCGCTAAGCGGCTGCATCGATTAGCTGCTGGATGCGTCTGGTCATGTAGGGGAGCTCTTCGGCCCCCAGTCCATCCAGCTCGTCTACGGCCGCCTGGGCAGCGCGCAGGTTCTCGAGTGGGGTGGCATAGACTGGGCGGTCGACTCCACGCAAGTCGGCGATGACAGGGCCGCGCTGTATGACGACGTCGACTCGGCTTGGCCCGCCAGGAGGTGGCGTGCCGAAGGCGGCGCGGTCGACTTCGCGCTGGTGGGCCTCGGTGAGGCGTCTCACGGAAGCTAGCTTCCGGCCCTCCGCGAGGAGGGCGAGGCGGCGAGCCTCCAGTGCTTCGGCGTCGGCATCGGCGGGGAGGGGGACAGACAGATCGTGGATCGCCACTTGCGGGGCGTCGTGGGCGTTCTCGCCAGAAGCGCCACCGTGGCTGATGACCATCACCTCGACGGTGGCAACGTCACAGTCATCGGCTCGGGGAAGCGGGTCGTCGTAGATCACGACGTTGGTGGGGAAGGCGTCGGGCGAGGCAGTGTTGGAGTCGACATGCATCGGATCGGTGGAGCCAACGGACTCCTGGTCCACGGCAGGCTCGCCGGAGACGTGGATCTGGCCAAGGAGGTCGACGAGGCGGTCGGTGCCTGCGTTGGAAGCGGGCTCGTCGGAGATGAGGGCCTCGCCAAGGGGATCGGCGAGGTCGCTTGCCGCACAAGCGTTGGTGACGCCTTGCAACGCGTCGTGGCAAGCGCCATCGGGCGTGCCGGGCTGGCTACGCTTGCTGGGGAGGAAGAAGGTTCCCGTCCAGAACAGGTCTCCGGACGACGGTGCACCTGGCCCCACGGTGGGTGCCAAATGTCGGGTGGTTGGTGCGACATATGCCAACGGGTGGCTTATCTGTGTGGGAGCCAGTAAGACGTCGCCGGTGCCTGGAAGCGGGATAAGGCGAAGACATGCACGCCGGCGAATCTTACCCAGCTTCGAGGCTCTCCGTGGAGATAACACCCCTACTGCTGCTCTGCGGGGTCTCCGCATGATCACTCGATGAACAAGTAACTACAAAGTGCTCCTCGAGCTGTTTGGCGAGAGGAAGAAGAAGGGCAAGGCTAGCTCTACTCTTCTCTCTATGTGTATTGTAACCTAGATGAGATCAATCCTTTGCATGGGTGCCCCGGGGGGTTTATATAGGCCTACCCCCCGGGGGTACAATGGTAATCTGGCTGGGAGCGGGTCCCAGCCGTCAGTGTCTACGCTCGCCGGCTTCCGCGCCAGCTGCTGGGGCCCGCCAGCTGGTGGGCCCTGTCGACTGCCGGCATCTTGGTCGACAAGCAGGCCCTACTGCCTAGGGCCCTGTCGGCGGACGATTACTGTTGCCTCAATCCTGATGATGAGGGCTTTATGGAGGTAAGCGTGGCTACAGCGCCGCCACCTGGCAGGCGATCGCTGTAGCCTCACGTCGTCTTGTCTTCTTAATGGGGCGCCTCTTTCGAGGGAAGGAGCAAGCCGGCTTGGGAAAGCCGGCCATGTCTTGGGCCGGCTGGGGGAGGCATGGCCGCCTTCGGGTGTCTCTCTGCCCAAGGGGCCCACCGCCCGTGGGCTGCGCTGACAGCCCGCCGTGGATGGCGCCGTAGTCATCATGGCAACAGTGCCGCGTCAGACGGGTCAGAGCTACCCCGTACGGTGCACTGTGCCAGGCGTGCTCCGGGTTTCGGGGGTGGCAGGCTCCACTGTAGCCACGCCCCATCCCATCGCCGTTATGTGGTTGCGGGCCTCGAGGGTACGATCTTGACCGTGCCGTGGGAGCCGGCTTCTTGGAATCGGCCTTCCCGAGGCCGGCTTCTTGGAGCCGGCCCTCCCACGGCTTTCTTCATGAGGGTTAAGGCCGGGCCGCCTTCCGACAGTCGGCCTGAGTGGCAGCCGGCAGGGGGAAGGCAGCCCCTCGTCTTGGTTTCTTGGAGGCCGGATTGGCTTGTAATTTTTTCTGAAGTGCCAGCGGGAGCCGGCTAGGCTACTCGTGGTCATTTCCCCCGACAGCGGTGGACCTGCTTGGGGAGGAACTTGCTGATGAAGACGCGCGCCTGGAGGCTGAGGGCCTGCGCCTGGCCGCAGGGAGGCGCGAGCTAGAGGCCGCCATCGCCCTCGCGCGCCAGCAGCATGATCTCGATGACGCAGAGGCGAAGGTGTTGCTAGAGGCCTCTCGGGTGGCCCGATCCCAGGCTGCCGAGGAGGCCCAAGGGGCTGACCGACGGCGAGAGGCTGCAGAGGAGCGGGCTCGTGAGCTCCTGGCCTGGTGCCACTCACTGGAAGAGCAATGGGGAGTTGATCCGGGTCGAGGCTGAGAGGAGGACCGCAGCCTTGAGGGCCAAGCGGGAGGAGGCGACGCGGCGGGCCGACGCTTCCCGGGCCGCCCTTGAGGCAGCGCAAGGGGAGTTAGCTGCCTCCCAGGCCGAGGTGCTCCGTCTCTGCCAACGGGTGGAGGGTGCTGAGGCCGTTGCGCGCCAGAACGCTGATGAGATACGCCAGCGGCAGGTCTTGGGGCACGTGCACGGCCCCATGCTCGCCATGCTCCGGGAGAGGGCTAACACAGCCTTGGGCAACATCTGCGAGGCGGCTGTTGGAGAGCCGCACACAATCAACTATGCCGGCAACCTTCAGTTCTTCACTGCCGTGGTGACGCAGCTGGAGGCGCAATCAGTCAGGGCCGACAGGTTGGTGGAGGAGAGGAGCCGCGCCCTGCTCGGGCGCGCCTTCTCCCGTGTCTTCAGCCATCTCCGGAACATGGATCCCCACTTCGACTTTAACGCCGCTATCGCCCAGTCCCCCAGGCCATCCGAGACGACCTGGCGCACTGGGTGGAAGACAACGTGGACGCTCTTGTCAGGGCCTTCGCTTCGGACAACGACGACGTGATCGTGGCGGGTGACGAGGGCGGCGTGGTGAACGGCCCTGGCGCCGCTGGTGGCGACGCAGACAGCGACGGCGAGTTCAGCGACGCCAGCGACGGCTCGGGAGGTGCTCCTGAGAACGTATTGGGGGTTTTGTCTGACTGAGTATGCATCGCTCATGTCTTTTTTACCCTGCATGAACAGAACTCAGGTTTTTGACCTAATGGCTGTGAGAGCATTTTGGAAGGGAAGCCCCCTTATGTAAAATCTTGGTTCATCGTATTAGAAGTTTTTACGTAGCGCGAGCGCCCGCGCCCAGTGGTGGGCTAGTTTACCTTTGTTTCGCGCAGGCCCTGAGGCAGCCCGTGGGAGGACGCGATATCTTGGGAGCCTTCTAGTAGAATCCGTATTGTGTGAGAGTGCCGCTGGCGGGGAGCTTCATAGGCGTTGGCCTTCTTCACAGGCTCAGGGCCTTTTTATGAGCGCGACAGCTTCACAGGCAGTCGCCTTCTTCACAGGCTCCGGGCCTTTTCCTAAACGCGATAGCTTCACAGGCATTTGCCTTCTTCACAGGCTCCGGGCCTTTTCGCAAGCCATGACGACCAAGGGTGCCAGGCGGGCGCCAGCCCGCGCAGTGTCTCCCTTTCCTCTTTGGTGCAAAGGGGGCAAGCGCAGGCGAGAAGGATCAAGCAAAGGCATCCATTTCGGTGCAACGAGACCAAGACCAGTCCAACGGTGGGAAGGAGGTCATCGTGGAGCCCAGAACGGCGTCACCACAGAGCCTTTGGCAGGCGAGGACCAACTTTAGTCAAGATAAGTGTACCAGATGTTCCCCTTCAAAATGGCCAATTGTTGGCGCCCTTCCCGCTCAATATTTGGGAAGAGGCCCAGGGCCTTTGCCTATAAATAGGACTAGCCACCCCCAGGGTAAAGGGGGGGATCATCGGATCATCAAGCAACAAAGAGAGAGAGAGAGAGAGAGAGAGAGAAGGGCGGCTGAACTCCTCCTAGCAGTTCATCGTCCTTGCTAAGAGCAGACCCTCGCGAGGCTGTTCTTCCTTGTACTGTTCATCTTCATCAGCCCAAGAGGCAATCCACCCACCACAAACTAGAGTAGGGTATTACACCACAATGGTGGCCCGAACTAGTATAAACCTCGTGTCTCTTGTGCTGTTCTTTCGGTAGTTTAGATCTTTGCGAGATGGAGAGGTAGAGGGCAAAGTCTCCGCGCGCACCCCAGAGTTCGAACCTCAAGGGTCTGCCGGAACCCGAAATCCGACATTTGGCGCGCCAGGTAGGGGTGCGCCGGAATTTGTCTTCCACTGCTCCGCTCTCCTCCGACTGTCGTGTCCATGTCCGACGCACGTCGGGCCCGCGCCGACCGCCGGGCCGCCATCGTTTCCCGCGGCGCCCAGACGGCCCCCGTCGGCATGCGCCTTCGTCGTTCCCCGTCGCCCGCCATCGACGCCGCCCCCGGCCCGGCGGGGAGCGAGCAGCAAGCGTCATCTCAGCGCCCGTCAGTGCGGCAAGACGGCCGCACAGCTACGCCAACACCCCCGGTCATCGCGGCCCTCCTGGGCGGCTCGCAGGCGCCGCCCACAAGTTGCCACGTCAAGCCGTTTGTTCGCCGGGTCAGCGCCGTTTCCGCGCGGCAGGGGGCTCACCCGGACCAGGCGGCACTCAAGGCTGGCCTGACCTTCGGCTCAGAGGACCACCCCTCGAACTCGGCCAGCTCGGGCGCACTTTCCATGTTGTGCACCCCCACCATATGCCAGGTGGCCGTCACCAGAACCCTCATCAATGGTGGCGCGGGCCTCAGCGTGCTTTCGGTCGAGGCCTTCGATCTCCTCCGCATACCCCTGGAACGGCTGCAACCCAGCCGACCCTTCTCAGGCGTTGGGGGCTGGGTCATCCAGCTCCTTGGGACAGATCCGGCTCCCAGTAACCTTCGGCACCTACGACAACTTCCGCATGGAGATGGTGTACTTCGACATCGCCCCCATCGGCCTCCCCTACAACGCCATCCTCGGCTACCCAGCGCTGGCCCAGTTCATGGCCGCCACGCACCCGACGTACAACCTTATGAAGATGCATGGGAGCAGCGGTGTCCTCACCGTGCACGGGGACACCGGGGACGCACTGCGGGTGCTCAACCTCGCCTTCAAGGCGGCGGCGTCGGCACAGCCCATCGACTCAGGGACCCCCGAGCCCAAGGGGGCTGCGCCCGCCAAGAAGAAGCAGTTGTTCACCCAGGACAAGGCAGAAACCAAGCAGATACCTGTCAACGAGGACGGGTCCTCCAGTGCCACTTTCACCATAGGCGCCAACCTCGAGCCTGAGCAGGAGGAGGCCCAAATCAGGTTCCTGCGCACAAACAAGAAGGTATTCGCTTGGGAACCTGATCAGTTGGCAGGGATCCCCAGGAGCGTAATCGAGCATCACCTCAACGTGTGCCCAAACGCGCGCCCTGTGAAGCAGAAGGCGAGGCGGCAGTCCACGGAGAAGCAGGCCTTCATCGTCCAAGAAACCCGCAAGGTAGAAGCCGCTGGGGTCATTCGTGAGGTCCGATACCCGAATTGGTTGGCCAACCCTGTTGTTGTGCCCAAGAAGGGAGGAAAGGAACGCATGTGTGTCGACTTCACCAACCTCAACAAGGCATGCCCACAAGATCCATTCCCGCTCCCCCGCATCGATCAGATCATCGGCTCCACTGCAGAGTGCAACCTGCTATGGTTCCTGGATGCCTTCTCTGGGTATCACCAGATCAAGATGGCGGTAGAAGACGTCGAGAAGACCGCCTTCCTGACCCCCTGCAGGGTGTACTGCTACACATGCATGTCGTTTGAGCTGCGTAACGCAGGAGCAACCTTTCAGCGGCCGATGCACATCACTTTGGGCCCACAGCTCGGGAAGAATGTCGAAGCTTACGTTGACGACATTGTGGTGAAGTCTCGGGAGGCCAAGACCCTGATACAAGACCTGGAGGAAACCTTTGCGAGCCTCGACGCAGTGAACCTGCGGCTCAACCCGGAGAAGTGTGTGTTCGGGGTCCCCTCAGGCAAGGTTTTGGGCTTCCTCGAGTCCCATCGAGGCATTGAGGCTAACCCAGAAAAGGTCAAGGCGGTCGAGGACATGAGCCCGCCGAAGACCCTCAGAGAAATGCAGAAGCTCACTGGACGTGTGACCGCGCTAGGGCGCTTCATCTCCAAGCTGGGGGAGCGAGCGCTACCTTTCTTCCAGCTGATAAAGAAAAAGGGGCCCTTTGAATGGACTGAAGAGGCAGACAAGGCATTTCAAGGTCTCAAGAAATACCTGACCAGTCCCCCGGTCATGGTGGCTCCACGTCCTCAAGAGCCCCTGGTGCTCTACCTCGCTGCCACTCCTTACTCCGCCAGCACAGCCCTGGTGGCGGTTAGGGAGGAGCGCCAAATCAGAACCACGGCAGCAGCTCGAGACAAGGCAAAACAGGAACAAGGAAGGCCCACAGAAGCCATAACCGCGGTTGAGGATCAGCTGCCAAAGAGTGCGCCGGAAGCAGGAGAGGCCACTCATCTGGATGGTCCGCCTCCTGAGGCCCCGTCGCCTCGCGAGGCGCCCTTGCCTCCGGAGGGCGCCGCGAGCACTAATGCACTCAGCCTTGTTGAGCACCCAATATACTTCGTCAGCACGGTGTTATGGGATGCGAGGGCACGATATCCCATGCCTCAGAAGCTCCTCCTCGCGTTACTGGTGGCCTCGCGTAAGTTGCATCACTATTTCTAGGGTCACCCCATCAAGGTCGTCTCATCATACCCCCTGGAGAGAGTGTTAAGGAGCCCCAACTCAGCCGGAAGGGTCGCTGAATGGAACATAGAACTGCAGGCATTTCGCCTCGAGTTCAGCACGACCAGGGTCATCAAGGGAGCAGCGTTAGCAGATTTCGTGGCAGAATGGACGGAGCCACCGGGCCTCAAGGGCGACGAGGATCGGTCCCTCCTCCCGGGGAGCAAGGCGCCGGAAGGCTGGGTCATGTACTTTGATGGGGCATTCTCTAGGCACGGCGCCGGGGCTGGCGCGGTACTGATATCACCCACTCGGGACAAGCTCTACTACGCTGTGCAGCTCTGTTTCCAGTAAGGTGAAAAAGTCTCCAACAACATAGCAGAGTATGAAGGTCTAATAGTGGGCTTGAAGGCCACAGCAGCCCTAGGGGTGAAGCGCCTCACTGTCAAGGGCGATTCGCAGCTCCTTGTCAACTTCTCCAACAAGGTGTATGAGCCGAAGGACGAGCACATGGAAGCCTACCTAGCGGAAGTCCGCAGGATGGAGAAGCAATTCTGGGGGCTGGAGTTGAAGCATGTGCCCCGTGGCACCAATCAGGAGGCCAATGACATCGCCGGACGGGCGTCCAGGCGGTTACCTCAGAAACCTGGCATCTCCGAAGAGCGATTGTTCAAGCCCTCAGCCCAGCCGTCATTATCGAACACTGCTCAGCCTCGGGAGGAACTTCCCCAGCCACCTGCCTCAGGAGCCCCGGTCTGCGGCCCGACCTCAGGGGCACGCCTGCTCCTGACAATGGAACCTTAGGAGGAGTGCTGGATCGCGGAACTCCGGAGTTATTTAACACAAGGGACCCTGCCGGAGGAGGAGGAGGAAGCAGAGCGTGTGGCGCGGCAGGCCACGACATATTGCATCAGGGATGGAGAGCTCTACAGGAGGCGACCAAACGACGTATCCCTGCGTTGCATCTCCAGGGAGCGAGGAAAGGAACTGCTGGAAGACATACATGGCGGGGACTGTGGGCATCATTCATCATCACGAACCCTCGTTGGCAAGGCATTCCGCAGTGGGTTCTATTGGCCCACCGCACTCAGCGACGTTGTCTAGCTGGTGAAGGCTTGTGAAGCCTGCCAATTTCACGCCAAGCAGATCCATCAGCCGGCGGGAGGCCTGCAGACCATACCCCTTTCATGGTCGTTCGCGGTCTGGGGGCTGGACATTCTGGGCCCGTTTCCTCAGGCGCCAGGGGGCTACCGCTACCTCTACGTCGCCATTGACAAGTTCACCAAGTGGGCGGAAGTAGAGGCTGTCCGCACCATCCCCGCGGGTTCCGCGGTCAAGTTCATCAGGGGCATCGTGAGCCGGTTTGGGGTGCCGAACCGCATCATCACGGACAACGGTTCGCAGTTCACCAGTAACCTTTTCAGAACATACTACGCTAACCTTGAACGCAGATATGCTACGCCTCGGTGGCGCATCCACGAAGCAACGGTCAGGCCGAAAGAGCCAACGCGGAGGTCCTGAGGGGCCTCAAGACCAGGACGTTCAGGAAGAAGCTGGAGGCCTACGGTAGAGGTTGGTACGATGAACTCCAGTCCGTGTTGTGGTCCATCCGCACAACCGCGACCAAGCCGACTGGGGAGACCCCGTTCTTCCTGGTCTATGGAGCTGAAGCAGTCCTCCCTCACGAGGTCAGACGTCGCTCCGTGCGGGTCCTAGCGTTTGACGAGGCACAACAGGACACCATGCGGGGGATGGACCTCGTGCTGGGGGAGGAACGCCGCCGAGAAGCCTCGTTACGAGCGGCGAGGTACCAACAGGCGCTACGATGATATCACTGCCGCAACATCCGCCCCAGGACTCCCGAGGTAGGAGACCTCGTACTCAGGCGGGTTCTCTCCAGGGAGGGGCTGCACAAGCTCTCTCCCATGTGGGAGGGCCCGTTCAAGGTTGTTCATGTTTCCAGGCCAGGCTCCGTGCGCTTGGAGACTCAGGAGGGGAGCCGGTTCAGAATGCATGGAACATCCAGCACCTCCGGAGGTTCTACCCCTAGAAGGCCCAGAGCCTGTGAAGAAGGCGAACGCCTGTGAAGATTATCCCTTTTTGGAGAAGGCCCAGAGCCTGTGAAGAAGGCGAACGCCTATGAAGATTATCCCTTTTTGGAGAAGGACCAAAGCCTGTGAAGAAGGCGAACGCCTGTGAAGATTATCCCTTTTTGGAGAAGGCCCAGAGCCTGTGAAGAAGGCGAACGCCTGTGAAGATTATCCCTTTTTGGAGAAGGCCCAGAGCCTGTGAAGAAGGCGAACGCCTGTGAAGATTATCCCTTTTTGGAGAAGGCCCAGAGCCTGTGAAGAAGGCGAACGCCTGTGAAGATTATCCTTTTTGGAGAAGGCCCAGAGCCTATGAAGAAGGCGAGCGCCTGTGAAGATTATCCTTTTTGGAAAAGGCCCAGAGCCTGTGAAGAAGGCGAGCGCCTGTGAAGATTGTCGCGTTTTGGAAAAGGCCCGGAGCCTGTGAAGAGGGCAAATGCCTGTGAAGCTCGTTTCCCTTAAGAAGAAAGGCCCGGAGCCTGTGAAGAAGGCCAATGCCTGTGAAGCTCGCCGCCCGTGACACTCTCACGTAATAATGAGTGGGGTTGTACACGCCCCGGAGTCTCGGGAGCCCCAGCCTCAGGCCCTGGAGCTCCCTCCCATGCCCAGTGGCAGCACTTAGCTCCGCGCTGGTGAGAAGACGTCAAAGACTAGATTAGGTGCCGGACGCGGCTTTTTCATTTGCTTTCCGCAGTTGGCTTGTTCGTTCGCAGTTGAAAATTTTATTGAAATTATTACCGTTGTTGGTTTATGGTTCGTCGATTTTCACTCCTCCGCTTTGATTCTTCTTATGAAAGGCCTCGCGAGGGAGGACAGCCGAGCGCCCTCGCGAGAGTTCCTGTTCTAGTCATTCGAAGGTTTCGCGACCTGGGCCCATTACGGGAGCATCCCTCCAGTCTGTGCCCCTCAGGCACCGCGACACACACACAGGGCCTGGGTCGGTCGCCCCCCCCCCCCCACGGCTGGGGCCGGGAACTATCTACGCGCAAACACATAGTTGAAAGGCGCGAAAAACGGAATCAAGGTAACGGTTAACAGCAGTAACCCTGAACACGCCCCCACGGGGCTCCACACAGCTGTTTTCTTTACGCAGGAAAAAAAAGGGAAAGAAGGGGCAAGCCTGGCGTGGCTCGCCTTGCACCGGCCTGCGGAGGAGGCTCGGGCTGCCTCCGGAGCTCAAGCAGACTCCCTCTCGCGCTTCACCGGGGCGTGACGGCGGGCGGACGTACTGCCGCCTCCCAAGAAGGCGCGAGGGCGAGGGGGCTGACTGCGGCCACCGCTGGAAGAGTCGCTTGAAGAGGAGTCGGTGAAGCTTGGGGAACCCCGAGTGCCGCCAACCACGCGGGCGCTGTCTCCTCCGTCGTCATCGGGGTTGGGTCCCCGGCCGCGGTCGTCGTCCTTAGGGCAACACCCTGCGCGGCGACCATCTTCCCCAAACACCCTCACGTAGAGGGTGGCATCGCCGTCAAACCTAAAGTGCAGGGTGCACCGGCGCTCCAGGCCGCGAGCACGGGCGAACGCCTGCCAACCACGAGTCAAGGACAAGCTCCCAGCGGCGGAGACCTCCAGTGCAGCCCACGAGGCCCGGCTGCAGCAGCCGTCCGCCTGAAGCCAGAGGCCGCCCGAGGCACCAGCAGGGAGCTCACCAAGGAGGAAGCGAGGAAGTTGGTGCCGGGCGCTAGTCGGCTCCGCCGACCATACGACAAACTCCGGCAGCACCTCCGCCGCGCGAAAGCGCGGCCTAGGGGAGCGGGCGATCAGAGCACGTCCCCCGGCCGCAGCAGCTCGCCCGCCGCCACGCTGGGAACCATCCCCGCGACCGCGGGACGCTGCCAGGGCAGCCACGGGATGCTTCCGGGGCGCCCTCGACTGCGCTTGGGTGGGGGAGAGGCAGGCTCAACCTGGCGGGCCTTCCCTTTCTCTGCAGCCGAGAACCTCCTCGACGGAGCCATTGTCGGATTTCCGGTTCCGGCAGACCCTTGTGGTTCGAACTCTGGGGTGCGCGCGGAGACTTCGCCTTCTACCTCTCCGTCTCGCAAAGATCTAAACTACCGAAAGAACAACACAAGAGACACAAGGTTTATACTAGTTCGGGCCACCATTGTGGTGTAATACCCTACTCTAGTTTGTGTTGGGTGGATTGCCTCTTGGGCTGATGACGATGAACAATACAAGGAAGAACAGCCTCGCGAGGGTCTTCTCTTAGCAAGGATGATGAACTGCTAGGAGGAGTTCAGCCGCCCTTCTCTCTCTCTCTCTCTCTCTCTCTCTCTCTCTCTCTCTCTCTCTCTCTCTCTCTGTTGCCTGATGATCCCCTCCTCCCGTCTGTGGGTGGCTAGTCCTATTTATAGGCAAAGGCCCTGGGCCTCTTCCGAAATATTGAGCGGGAAGGGCGCCAACAATTGGCCATTTTGAAGGGGAACATCTGGTACACTTATCCTGACTAAAGTTGGTCCTCGCCTGCCAAAGGCTCTGTGGTGACGTTGTTCTGGGCTCCATGATGACCTCCTTCCCACCGTTGGACTGGTCTTGGTCTCATTGCATGGAAATGGATGCCTTTGCCTGATCCTCTCGCCTGCGCTTGCCCCCTTTGCACCAAAGAGGAAAGGGAGACACTGCGCAGGCTGGCACCCGCCTGGCACCCTTGGTCGTCATGGCTTCCGTCATGGGCACCTCGTGAGGTACACTGCCTTGATCTCTCCGCCTCCTCGTGAGCCAGCCTGACGAGGCCGCGCCTGAGGAAGCTCCGTGTCGTCCGCCCCGCGAGGCTTGCCCCCTCACAAGGGTCTTGAGTCTCGTGTTGGCGAAGATGGGCCATGCTGGGCCCCCCTGTAAGCCATGCTGCAGGCCGCAGGCAGGCAAGTCTGGGGACCCCCGTTCCAAGAGCGCCGACAGTAGCCCCCGGGCCCAAGGCGCTCCCGGACTTGGCCGTGCTGAGAGGCGAAAGGGCAAGGGCGAAGCGCCGCGGGCCCTAATAGCCTGCGGCCTCGGGCGCCGCGTGGCGGTTGATTGGACGTGAGTGCTTCAGCAACCGCGCAGGTTATTAAAGGCGCGGCATCTGCCCAGGCCTTGCTCTTCTCTTTCTCCGGTTGCTGCTCAGATCCCCTTTCTTGCGCCTCTCCTCTCTTCCTCCAAGTTTCCAGATCTGCCTCATCTGCTTGACCTAGACAGCCATGGCGCCTCGTCAGTCTCCGGTCGGGGCTTGGTACTCGCCTGCTCTAGACTCGCCGAGCGTGTCGGAGGCGGGCTTTGCCCGGCTGCGCCGGATGGTGGCGGCGCAGGGCATCGACGGGGCGCAGGTGTTCAAGGCCGGCTCTGCCACCCCTGAGGGCCGAGGGAGCACCTTTTACCCTTTCTTCGTAAGCTCCATTGCTGCTGGCCTGGTGCCTCCCTTCTCCGAGTTCTTCCTCTCTGTCCTCCGCCATTACAACTTACAGGCTCTGCATCTCCACCCCAACTCCGTCCTTCTCCTTGCGATCTTTGCCTACTATTGCGAGGCTCACGTGGGGGTGCAGCCCTCAGTGGCCTTGCTGCGTCACTACTTCTCTCTCCGGGTCACTCGCGGTTCTCCTTTCGCGTGTGCGAGCTTCGTCGCGTATGGCGGCACCATTGTCATTTCGAAGCCAGGGAAGAGGATCGAGGGCTTCAGGAGCAAGTGGGTCTTGGTAGATGCTGGGCGCATCCACCCTCGGCTGATCTTGCCCGCGGAGCAGCCCGCGAGCTCCAATGACTGGTGTCGAGTGGAGCTCACAGACCCCCGCACGAAACCGGTGTTGGAGAAGACGGACGCGGACCTGAGGCCGGTCAGCTTGGCGGCGGCGAAGCTAACCGGCGCGTCGCTGCTGAGGGAGTTCCTGGAGCACCACCTGGCTCCACTTCGGCAGTACTCACCTCCGATGTGGACGCCTCACCTGAGCCCCGCGGCCTTGGGCGACGAAGATTTGGCCGCGGTCCTCCAATCTCTGGTCGGGGGCGAGGTGGAAAGGTTGGAGGGCGCGCCTGCGCCCTGGTTCCTTCGCGACAACTGGAAGCAGGTGGTGGAGTCCATGCCCGTCTTCAACGGGGACGGGCCCGTGCTCGTAGCGGCTCCCGAGGGGCTGGTGGACGTGTCCTCTGGCGACTCCGGCGAAAAGGAGGACGAAGAGCAGCGGGAGAAGGGGCCTGACTCCGAGGCGACCGACGGGGAGTCGAGGGCTCCCCTCCCCCGGCGCAGGTCCTGCACTCTCCGCCTTTCTTCGAGTGATGATGACGAGGATGGAGACGAGCAGGTCGGCAGGAGCTTGCCCCAGATCCCGAAGAAGGACAGGACTGGGCTGATCTCCCGTGGGTCTGCCCCTGCCTCGAGGCAGCCTGCAGATGCGCCCTCTGCTTCCAGGGTTGACCCTTCCAGCCGGCTGTCGGGCTTCAAGTTCGGCCGGAGGCTGTCCGAGCTCACCGGCGACGACCCGTAAGTGCTTGATCCTTGTCTTTATTTCTTGTTCCGCTACCGAGGCTTGACGTTCGCATCTCTTGAATAGGCTGCCCCCCGCGGCGAAGAAGCCGAAAGGGGCTCCTGAGGCTCCATCCGCTGCAGCGCCTCCGCCTGCGGGGGACGGTGACCGTGATGCACGGGCTTCTCCTACTCGGTCGCCTTCGCAAGGCCTGGCTGAGCTGGCTGGGGCGAGCTCAGCCCCCATGGCCCAAGTGACTCCTGAGGTGCCTTTGCCTGCTGCCGCCACCACGACCGTCGGGCGCAGCAGACCCCGCCTCGGGATGTTGTGGTCTCGCCGTCGCTACCTTTTCCTCCCGTTCCACCGACTACTGTTTCTCCAACTCCTCCTGCCGTCCTGGAGCATGCTGCTGCTGGACTGGACCGGCTACGGCAAGATCTTCTTCGCCCTGACCCTCGCCTGGTGGTCGGACGCCTGGAGCTGGCTTCGGGATGGATTCGCTCTGACGCCTCGATTCGGGCAGCGCTGGTTCAGGCCTCGACGGCCTACGATGAAGAGAGGGAGGCCGTCCATGAGGCGAAGGCTGCTCGAGACGCATCCCTGGGGGAGGTGGTTGAAGTCCGCGATAGTTGCAAGGCCCTGGAGGACGAGCTGCAAGGTCTGCGTGACCAGCTCGCGGAAGGGGCCTGTGTTCGCCAGGAGCAAGATGAAGGCGTGAAGGCTCGCGAGGCCGCCATTGAGGGTCGGGAGGCCAAGCTCAGGAAGCGCCGCGACCGTCTAGGCACGCTGAAGAAGGAGCTGGAGGCGACGAAGGCTGAGCTGGATGGCAAAGCCCGGGTTCTTGCTGAGGATCGCGTGGCCTTCGCGGACATGAAGGAGAAGGCTCGATCCTTGCTGAAGACGCTTTACGACAGCGGCCTGGAGAGCCCGCTGGCCGGCGCCGAGGACGGCCCCGCCCAGCTGCTTCCCTTCCTGGTTCGTGCCCTTGAGGATGTCGTCCTTGGCCTTGGCCCCATGGCTGAGGCCGAGGCGCGTGTCCTGTCTTCTGCAACGCTGACGCGGGTCCTCGCCCACATCTACCTTCGCGACCCCAACGCCGACCTCGACAGCCTGTTGGAGCCGGTAAGCGGCGAGGGTGCTGCTGCCACTGCCGAGGCCATGAAGGGTCGCGCGGAGGCTCTGCTGGGGAAGTTCCAGGCCTTCAGTACCAAGCCGAAGCAAGGCGCTGCCGGCCCAGCTGCTCCACGAGGCGAAGCCACTCCGCACTGCTCCGCCGCCGACAAGTGACTCCGCTCCTGCTCTTGCCCTTGATCCCTGCACATGTATCATGCCTCGGGGAGGCGTTTAAACTTGCATTTGGTATTGAGACGACAGTATGGACTGTAATATTTGCTTTTGAATTCCTTGAATTTTCTGCTTTTCCTCCCTACTTGCTTGTGTTCTACGCCGGCGGGGCCCGGCCTTGCGCGTACCTCACCCAGCATTAGCCCCGACCAGAAACCAGGACGGGACCAAAGGAGTGAGGGGCTACGTGAGAAGTTAGGATCCTGAGTCGCGATGCTCAGGAGTCCCCCTTGGTGCACGAACAACAAGTAGGGAGGTGTGATGTGGGTGGATCTTCCGTTCTACGTCTGCAGAGCCCAGCCCCGCGCGTACCTCACCCAGCGCTAGCCTTTCGGAACTAGGGAGTGTGGGGCTACGGGACCAGTTAGGCTCCTGAGTCGCGATGCTCAGGAGTCCCCCTTGACGCGCGAACAGCAAATTGTAGGTGGTTGTGCCTTTCTACGTCTGCAGAGCCCGGCCCCGCGTGTACCTCACCCAGCGCTAGCCTTTCGGAACTAGGGAATGAGGGGCTACGGGACCAGTTAGGCTCCTGAGTCACGATGCTCAGGAGTCTCCCTTGACGCTCAAACGGCCTTCATACCTTGGCTCCGCTCGGGGAGAGACGCATGACGAACCAGGCCCGAGGGGCCTGGCTGGGTGGCGTACGTCTGGGCGTGACCCAGGTGCAGCCCCCGTGCCTAGCCCCCTCGCGCGGCGCTCCCGAGGGGAGGCGTTGCGATGAGGCCAGACACTGAGCTCTGGGCTCCATGTGGTTGATGCGGCCCAGGGGCCACCCTCAGTTGTTTATCACCAGCGCGGAGCATAGCGCTTCCGTATGTGTACGGTCATAGCCGCTCCTCGACAGTGTCGTCAGCCAGCGCGGAGCATGGTTCTTCCACTGGTACGTGGGAGGGGGCTCCCCTCCGGGAGGAGCCCCCGGGGCGTGTACTGCCCCGCCCTGACACGTGGCCGGCACGGTAGGGCTATGTGAGGTGTATCTGGGCACCCGTGAGCCAGCGCGGGACTCATGGGGCCCTACCTCTAGGCGGGTTGCGCCTGGCACTGGGCCTTATCTTGTGATGTGTTCCTGCAAATTTGGTTAGATGCCGGCACTCTACGTCCTCGGGTCCCGGCCCTCGAGCTTGTCTCAGTCGTCGCTGGTATGCCAGGTCGCGATGCCGTGGACAAGGCCCGAGGGTGAGGGCTGGAGAGCCAATAAGAGCCCTGAGTCGCGATGCTCAGGCACCCCCCCTTTAACGTGCAAGTGGTCGACATGGAGAAGAAGAGGTGTCGTGGACAGGCATCAAGTAATCAAGCATGACGGGCGAATGCATAACCGGAAATAACGCAAAGGAGATACATGCCGCTGGGCCTGGCCCGAGTGACTTGGGGATGATGCAGCCCGAGGGGCGCCCCCAACAAAGCAAGCTAACAACATGAAATAAAAGGGATACACGCCACAGGGACGGACCCACGCGGCCTGGGAATAATGCAGCTCTGGGTGAGCGCTCCCAGCTGGAAACGAAGCTCGAAAGACGTCACCTGAAGATGTCGAGGACGAAGTGGTGTTGGTGCAGCAGACTCGGTGGGCTGCGGAAGCCGATCCTCACGAGCCCCCAGGCCCAGGGGCCTCGGGAGGCTCCGGGGGCACTGGTGGCTCCTCGCGAATCATCTCCATCTCTGCCAAGGCTGCGGAACGCCTGTCTTCCTGGGCCTCCATGATGCCCCTCATGAGGCGCTGATACGTAGCATCCACGCCCGGCAAGCCGTAAGGCATGCGAATGTAGCTGTGGGGCGGACCTTCACAACGCCCCACTTGCGAGGGCCAGAGGCGCTCCGTCGTGGCGACCTGATTGAGCCCTGGTACGTCGATGCAGACGTGCAGCCCATCATCCTCGCCTGGATGGGGAGCCATAGCCGGTAGGCGGCGGCAACCTCTCATGATTCTTGACTCCTGTAGGTCTTGAACGGCCTTGTTGACGAACTCCTGCTGGTCTGACCTTCCTTGCCTTGCTCCTTCTTGAGGGAAGCGTGCTTCGAAACACGCCTCCACGTGGTGCCCAAGCGCCTCCATCGTGACCTCAGCCAGGTCGGTGGCCCTCCAGGGGAGAGCCCTCGAGCCCTGCCTGAGGAGGGAGCCGGGCGCGCTTTCCTATGCGACGAAAGGAGGTTCCCCTTGGGCAGATGCTGGCCCTGAGGGGCCCGCCTCCGGAGGGGTTGGTCCAGATGATGCCTTCTTCTTCTTGGGGTTGGTCTCGGGAAGCCTCCTGCTTCCGCGATCCGGGTCTTCCAGTGACGCGGCCTGAAAGGCTCGCTCCAGGGAACACACTGCATCCTTCTCTTCACATGGCACCATGATGACTCCGCAACTTCCTGGCATCTTGAGGACGTTGTAGCCATGGTGAGTCACGGCCATGAACTTGTCCAGCGCTGGGTACCCGAGGATGGCGTTGTACAGCAGGCGGATGTGGGCGACGTCGAAGTCGATGAGCTCGGTGCGGTAGTTGTTGCGTGCCCCGAAGGTGACAGGGAGGCGGACCTGCCCAATCGGGACCGTGGAGCCGTTGGTGACTCTAGAGAAAGGCTTGGTTGGCTGAAGCTGGTCATAGGGCACCTGGAGATTGTTGAATGTTTCCACGGACAGGACATTGAGCGATGCCCTACCATCGATGAGGGTCTTGGTGACCAGTATGTTGCTGATGACTGGGGAGCAAAGCATCGGGAGGACTTCGGCTGTGGCCGCGCACTTGAGCTGATCCGCTGAGCTGAACGTGATGGCGTACGCCGACCACCTGAGAGGGCGCGTTGCTTCAAGCTTGGGGAGGACTGCATTCACTTCGCGGGCAAATTGCTTGAAGATGCATTGGGAGGCTGGGGCTTGAGCTCCGCCCAGTATGCAGGCGATCGCGCGTGGCTCCTGGAAGCCCCCAGCCCCCTCGTCTGGATGGCGGTCCTCGTTCCTCCTTGGCTGAGGCGGCAGTGGAGGGAGGCCTGTGTTGCCTTGTGGGCGATCCTCACGAGGCTGATCACGCTAGTCCCCCTCACGAGGCAGGTCCCGCCAGCGGTCCTCGCGAGGTTGATCACGCCACCCTTGGCATGGGCCACGGTCTTCCCAGCGTCTTGCGTTTCTTCCTCCTCCTCGGCCGTAGCCCCGGTCAGCACGGTCAGGACGACGGCCGATCCTTCCTTCTCGCACGGCGCGGAGTTCCTGGCATTCGTTGGTGTTGTGGGTGTGGAGGTCGTGGTACACACAGTACCGGCTGCCCCTGGAGGATTCAGGCAGATCCTTGCCCCGCATGGTATCCGGTTCTGCCGCGAGCACGGTAGCCCCCTTGGGCTTCATGTCCTTGGCCTTGGGCTTCTTCTCTTCTGGGTCCGCGGCAGGCAGCTCGAGGAGGGAGAGACGTCCTTCCTCAGCCCTGGCGCACTTGGTCGCCAAGTTGAACAGCTCTAGGGAGGTGCACAGGTCTTCATGCATTGCCAGCTCCTCCTTCATCTTGACGTCGCGCACACCGCCGGAGAAGGCTGAGATGATGACCTCCTCGGACACCTTGGGGATCTTGAGGCGAGCACTGTTGAAGCGCTGGATGTACTTTTGCAGGGTCTCTCCGGGTTGTTGCTTGATGCGGCGCATGTCGCTCACGGCCGGTGGCCGGTCGCGAGTACCTTGGAAGTTGGCGATGAAGCGGGTGCGCATCTGGTCCCAGGAAGAGATTGTTCCTGGAGCCAGATTTAGGAGCCAGGTGCGAGCTCGTTCCTTGAGCGCCATGGGGAACCAGTTCGCCATGACCTTTTCATCCCTGCTGGCAGCTTCGATGCCCAGCTCATAGAGCTGGAGGAACTCCGCAGGGTCGGTCGTGCCGTCGTAGCGAGGAGGCAGGTCTGGCTTGAACTTGCCGGGCCACGCGACACTACGCAGCTCGGTGGTGTAGGCACAGCAGCCTGCGGTGGCAACGTGAGGCTTTGGTTGAGGGAGAGATTGGTCTTGCGGGTCCCCATGCACTGCAGCTGGGAGCAGCGTGGGGTCTTAACGCGTGGGAGCGGGAGCAGGGTCGCGACGTGCCGGAGCAGGAAGCGCCCAGGCAGCTTCTTGCGGACGAGGGACTTCTTGGCAGCTCTGCTCTTGCTGCGCCGGCGCCTGACAGAACGGGTTCCGACCAGGGGTCGCGCGCCTTGGAGCCATCGCGTCTTCTTGAAGAGGAGGCGGCTGGTACGCCCCCGGAGCTTCGTTGCCCGCGCGGGGCGGGGTGCGACGCATCGGAACGGACGGCGCGGGAGAGCCCCCTACGGCGCGGACGAGCTTGGCGACGCGGTCAAGCCACTCTTCGTAGACATCGTCGACGGGACGGTAGCGCAGGAGCTCGTTCGCCATGATGAGCGCAGCTCGAGCCTCCAAGCGTGCGCAGAACGCGCGGGGTGAAGAACCAGCTGGTGTGAGCGATGGAGTGGCGGTGCGGCCGTCTTGCCGCACGGACGGGTGCTGAGACGATGCTTGCTACTCGTTCCCGCCGGGCCGGTGGTGGCGTTGATGGCGGGCGACGTGGAACGACGAGGACGCCCGCCGACAGGAGCCGTCTGGGCGACGCGGGAAGCGATGGCGGCCCGGCGCTCGGCGCGGGCCCGACGTGCGTCGGACATGGACGCGACGGTCGGAGGAGAGCGGAGCGGCGGAAGACAAATTCCGGCGCACCCCTACCTGGCGCGCCAAATGTCGGATTTCGGATTCCGGCAGACCCTTGAGGTTCGAACTCTGGGGTGCGCGCGGAGACTTCGCCTTCTACCTCTCCGTCTCGCAAAGATCTAAACTACCGAAAGAACAACACAAGAGACACAAGGTTTATACTAGTTCGGGCCACCATTGTGGTGTAATACCCTACTCTAGTTTGTGGTGGGTGGATTGCCTCTTGGGCTGATGACGATGAACAATACAAGGAAGAACAGCCTCGCGAGGGTCTGCTCTTAGCAAGGATGATGAACTGCTGGGAGGAGTTCAGTCGCCCTTCTCTCTCTCTCTCTCTCTCTCTCTCTCTCTCTCTCTCTCTCTCTCTCTCTCTCTCTCTCTGTTGCCTGATGATCCCCTCCTCCCGTCTGGGGGTGGCTAGTCCTATTTATAGGCAAAGGCCCTGGGCCTCTTCCCAAATATTGAGCGGGAAGGGCGCCAACAATTGGCCATTTTGAAGGGAAACATCTGGTACACTTATCCTGACTAAAGTTGGTCCTCGCCTGCCAAAGGCTCTGTGGTGACGCCGTTCTGGGCTCCACGATGACCTCCTTCCCACGGTTGGACTGGTCTTGGTCTCATTGCACCGAAATGGATGGCTTTGCCTGATCCTCTCATCTGCGCTTGCCCCCTTTGCACCAAAGAGGAAAGGGAGACACTGCGCGGGCTGGCGCCCGCCTGGCACCCTTGGTCGTCATGGCTTGCGTCATGGGCACCTCGTGAGGTACCCCGCCTTGATCTCTCCGCCTCCTCGTGAGCCAGCCTGACAAGGCCGCGCCTGAGGAAGCTCCGTGTCGTCCGCCCGCGAGGCTTGGCCCCTCGCAAGGGTCTTGAGTCTCGTGTTGGCAAAGATGGGCCGTGCTGGGCCCCCCTGTAAGCCATGCCGCAGGCCGCAGGCAGGCAAGTCTGGGGACCCCCGTTCCCAGAATGCCGACAGCCATGGAGAAGAAGGAGAAGCAAGGAGAGATGGACTAGGAGAGCACGCGCAGTGCCATACTTATAGCCGACGAAGGCCAACCGTCGGCCTCCACGATCGCAGGTAATCATGACACGATCTGCATGCAGGGACTTGTCCAATCCGCGCGACCACCGAGGCGTTGTGGGGAAGCGGAGACGCCCACGTCCAATCAACCGCCATGCGGCAGCCAAGGCCGCCGGCTTTTAGGGCCCGCGGCGCTTCGCCCTTGCCCTTTCGCTTCTCAGCACGGCCAAGCCCGGGCGCGCCTTGGGCCCGGGGGCTACTATCGGCGTTCTAGGAACGGGGGTCCCCAGACTTGCCTGCCTGCGGCCTGCGGCGTGGCTTAAAGGGGGGCCCAGCGCGGCCCATCTTCGTCAACACGAGACTCAAGACCCTCGCGAGGGGCCAAGCCTCGCAGGGCGGATGACACGGAGCTTCCTCAGGCGCGGCCTCGTCAGGCTGGCTCACGAGGAGGCGGAGAGATCAAGGCGGGGTACCTCACGAGGTTCCCATGACGCAAGCCATGACGACCAAGGGTGCCAGGCGGGCGCCAACCCGCGCAGTGTCTCCCTTTCCTCTTTGGTGCAAAGGGGGCAAGCGCAGGCGAGAAGGATCAAGCAAAGGCATCCATTTCGGTGCAACGAGACCAAGACCAGTCCAACGGTGGGAAGGAGGTCATCGTGGTGCCCAGAACGGCGTCACCACAGAGCCTTTGGCAGGCGAGGACCAACTTTAGTCAGGATAAGTGTACCAGATGTTCCCCTTCAAAATGGCCAATTTTTGGCGCCCTTCCCGCTCAATATTTGGGAAGAGGCCCAGGGCCTTTGCCTATAAATAGGACTAGCCACCCCCAGGGTAAAGGGGGGGATCATCGGATCATCAAGCAACAAAGAGAGAGAGATGGGCGGCTGAACTACTCCTAGCAGTTCATTGTCCTTGCTAAGAGCAGACCCTCACGAGGCTATTATTCCTTGTACTGTTCATCTTCATCAGCCCAAGAGGCAATCCACCCACCACAAACTAGAGTAGGGTATTACACCACAATGGTGGCCCGAACTAGTATAAACCTCGTGTCTATTGTGTTGTTCTTTCGGTAGTTTAGATCTTTGCGAGACGGAGAGGTAGAGGGCGAAGTGTCCGCGCGCACCCCCGCGTTCGAACCTCAAGGGTCTGCCGGAACCCGAAATCCGACAACTTCCAGCATGCAAATGCATCTGCAAAGGAAAACAAGAAGTCATTGGGACTAGTCTTCAACCCTGGTCCTTCTGCTCCCCGGGCTGACGGCACACGCGATGCAGAACCCAATATCATCGGACCCTTCTACAACCTTGATGGCCTCATCACCCACATTTCTTTTCAAGGTGCCAAAGTGGATCATTCTGATGATGATGCTGAACGATGATGAAGCCCCTGCTCCTACTCCAAAGCCGCAGAAGCAGAAGAAGGCTAAAGCTTCAAAGTCAGCTGCTCCTCCAAAAGCTTCACGTGCGAAGCCACTGGCTACTGCACCTCCTGAAGACAGTGTGCAGTCTGAGGATCTATCACGCATCTCTAAGAAGACAGAGAAGAAAAAGAAAATCGTCAAGAATACTGATCAGACCTTGACCCCTGCTGCCATTCTGCGAGAAGAGCACATTGATCTGTCCAGCGATGAAGATCTTTCAGATGACGCTCTTGAGCAACTGATCAAGAGCAAGGAAGAAGCAGAAATCTTCAATGACTTGCCTATCTTTGATGTGGCAATCATCCACAACTTCATTGATGAGTGGTTTGACACCCCAAACCTCAGCTTTAAAGATCTGCAACTTCCCATTGGCCTCAGCGTTTCCTTCAATGGCGCCATTGCTTCTGAGCTAGCTCTTGCTCAGCGAATCGTTGAACTGAAGCACAAGATCGACTATGAGAAAGCTCAGTTCAAGAAGCACATGGCAAAGCTCAGCGTGCAAGATGTCAAAAACTTCAAGGTTATGCTGCACGAGCTCAAAGAAGCTTTTCTTAAGAAACATGAAGAAGCTAAAGGTTCTCGTGAGCGCATGAAGAATCTGGCTGATAAGTGCGTGCAAGCCTATAATGAAGCTGAGAAGCGCAAGGCTCTTGGTCTTCCTGGCATCGACCCCAGAATGGCTGCAAAGAAGAGGAAGCCATCAACAGACCAATCTGCACCTTCAAGGCGGGAAGAGCCACGCATTGTCTTCCCAAGCAGCATGACCGGCTCGAAGCCAAAGGTCAAGTCAACCGCTTCAGAACTGAAGAAGACAAGGACTGCTGATGCTGAAGCCAAAAAAAAAAGGAAAAATCTTGAAGCTTTTGATGTCACTCCCTCTAAGAAGAAGCGCAAAACCAAGAAGGATCGGGCTACTCCCACAGAGCCCTTAGTTGTTGAACCTATCTCAATGGTTCGCCCTGCATCTGAACACCAAGAGCGCCAACTGATTGTTCATGAGCCTGCTTCCACATAGGCTCACGAAGCTGGAGACATTCCAGCAGTTGACCCCACCGCTGCTGAAGACATTGGTTACCATGACAATGTTGAAGATGATGTAGTTCTTCCTCAGATCAAACACAACTTGGTATCATCGCCTGTTCTCACGAACAGCAAACTCACCAGCATTGGTCGTCCTCTGACGCCAATTGCTCAGGATGAATCATGGGCTGATCACCCACAACAACAAGACACCCCGCATACTCCCCAACAACAAGTCACACCACCTGTGCAAGAAGAAGAAGATGACTTTGAGGCCCAGCCAACTCCATCTCTAAAGGCGTCGCCAGCGTTATGTAGGCTTCGCAAAGGACCAAGGCCCCAAGTCCCTCTTTCAAGCGTTCCAGAAGGAGAAGTGCCCCACCAATCTGTTGCACGTCAAGTGTTTCCAGATGCCACTCCTACTGTGAATGTCTCCGAGTCTGAGGCTAAAGCTGCTGAAGACAATCCGGCTGCATCAGCCGAAGACAAACAAGAAGCAGAACGTGTCCCTACTCCCCCCATTACTGAAGAAGCTGTTCCTGAAGTGAACATGTCTGTGCCCGACCCTCCAGCTCATCAAGTGGAGGTTGAAAATCTTGAGGCTGCCACCACTAACACCAATGAAGCCAATGACGTAGTCATGGCTGAAGCAAATGTGAAGCCTGCACCAACCAATGTGCCAGAAGCTAATGAAGCCAATGATGCACCTGCACATGTTCTGTTGATGCCACTGCTCCTGTTCCGCCACCAAGGCCACACACTATCGAGCAAGCATTCAACTATGGCCAACTTATCACTGTCAAATGGCCTTTTTTGACTCCTCCACCTGCTGCTGGTCCTCAGTTTGATTACCACATTGAGCACAGGCCTCAGGTTCAGAAGCCAATGCCAAGGTTGCCCAGGTTTCCAGGTACTGCATCAGCACCCGGAACTTTTAATATCAATGGCTTCAAGGCACACAACACCTTCTTTGATAGCTCCAAGAACCCCTACTCCAAAGCAAGAATATCTTCTGATCGATTCTGGAGCTACCAGCAGCGCAGTTATTACTCATGCATTATGTACAATCAAGGTCGCATTTTCCCACATATGCGTCTTGACACTAAAGCCATAACTGGACTGGCCTGTTTGGAAGAAGCTCTGGACTGCTTTAGAGAGTCTAGTTTGCTGCAGTTCGTCCTGACAAGGAGCACTGGAACGAAGAATTGCTGCTCCAGTTCTATGCCACCCTCCATATTCGTGGCTACAACAGGGATCTGAAGACTTGGGTCCTTGAGTGGATGACAGGCAATGTTCATCATGAAGCCAAAGCCTTTGATGTCATTGAGCTTACTGGCCTGCCCACTCCAGGTGATCTTTATGAACCTGGTTGTCAGCTTCACAGTGCTGCTATGGAAAGCATCTTTCACAAGCCTGAGCCCAATATGAGTCAGATGCTTAGCATGATGAAGCCGTTGCCTCCAGATGCTGAATATCCTAAGGAGTTCTTTGTTCAAGACCTTGAGTATCTGCCCCGCACCATCTATCACATTATCAGGCGAACTCTCTGGCCCATCAAAGGACATTCTCCACATGCCAAGCTGGAAGGCGCAATGAAGACTTTGGTCTTTCATATTCTTCATGGCAAAAGCTTCAATGCACAACACTTCTTTATCCGCCAACTTTTTGCATCAGGATCTGACATTTTTGGTCTGAAGTTGTATGCTCCCTGGATCATGCGTCTGATCAAGCTCCACTCTGCCTTCAACTATCAACCCTCTGCACGCAATCATATCATCTTTTTGCCAGAAGTTGATCTGTCTGTTGAAGCCATATATCCAGAGCGTGCCAAGGAGCCTCTTAGTCTTCAGAATGCTGACCATCAAAGCTTCACGCAAAACATTGAAGGAGTTCAAGATGTCGCTCGCGTCTATCCATTAGCTGGAATTACTCGCTTGCCTCACCGTGCGCGGACTGAAGCTACTGATAGCACCATTACCCAAAGGCCTCGCAAGTGCTCTCGTGTTTTGCATGACCGAGAACTTCTTGTGGCACTGCATCAGAAACAAGATAAGCATCATGACTGGCTCAAACGACAGATGCAAAGTCTATTGGTGGACGTCAAACGCACTCGCAATCTTGCCACCAAAAATGCTTTTGTCACTCGTGAGACCTGTCGACGATCATGGAAGAGTTTGACACTGCTCAGTGCTGAAGCAGATCTTCAAGACGATGGCTTCACTGAAAAATTCAAGTTTGACTCCACTCCTCCACGGAATGTTGTCCTACGTCGAACTCCATCCCTTGAAGGCTCTGACTATTCGTCCTCCACGGAAACTGTGAATGCCAGAGTGATCGATGATGAAGATGATGCTACTTCACCGCCCCCTACTTCTGCACGCATCGACACTGCACCGAGTTCGTCTGCATCACCTAACAACAACGACGACCCTGCTGCTTCACCTACTCCTCATAGGAACGAGTAGATGCTCTATGTATTCAAACCTTTTTGGTCCTTACTGACAAAAGGGGGAGAAGCATATGAGTTTATAGTCTTCAAGCGGGTCCATATGGGCGGTTGCTTTATATTTTGCCTAGTGTTTACAACTCTCTTTTTGATACATTTGGTTCTTTGAGTTGTAAACACTTAAACTCGATGGTCGTATGCTACTTATTTGCTATTCTGTGATGCGATGATAAATTCCACATGTGCGATGATAACTTCCGCACTTAGGTCATCTTGTAGACGTCCATTTTTCATTATGCATGTCATTCTATTTGTTAAATCATATCATGCATGATGAATTATCTTCATAAGTTGAAGAGGATCTCCACAAGTACAACCTGCCATGTGCATTTGCATTCCAAAAGCAAATTACTTATATGCACATCTTCAGGGGGAGCCTTTACCACTTATGAAGACAATTCCTAAATTATTTACATTTCACATACTATATCCCCGTTGAAAACTTCAACCAGTTTGTCATCAATCACCAAAAAGGGGGAGATTGTAAGTGCATCTAGTACCACCCCTAGTTGGTTTTGGAGTATTGATGACAAATTTGGTTGAGGGACTAATGTGTTTGTGAGAATTGCAGGATAACACAGGTAGTAGTCCCTCATTGATTCGGTTTACCTATCGGAGATGACCCCTAAAAATGTATGAAGACATTGACGACAATGGTGGTATATGAAGATATTCATATTGAAGACTATGACATGAGAAGACATTCAGTGAAGACTATGGAGCGCGAAAACTGAGTCGTTTCGTTGTTTCCTTTCTTCTTTGTTGAGTCATGGGAACCACCGTACTGTTAAGTGGGGTCCAAGTGAACAAAGTCAGAGTGACTGAAGTGATGCTCAACCCAAATCCTATGTCTTCGAGTGAAGACAATGGGAGCAAATCTTATCTAGAGCTAGATAACTCAGCTTTGCTTGTAGCCCAAGTAAAGTTGCCGTGTGTGTTTGAAATCTGATCGTTGGAACACGTGTCAGTTCCTTAGTGACCTAGGGTCATTTCGGACATATCAGGTCGGGTTGCCTAGTGGCTATAAATAGCCCACCCCCTACACCATAAATTGGTGGCTGCTCAGAGTTAGTACATGGCTTTTGTCTCTTGAGAGCAACCCACCTCGAGGCCTTTGAGAGAGAGAAATCCTTGCGAGGACAAAGACCAAACACCCAGAGCCAAAGAGTGTTAGGCATCACTGAAGTCTTTCTGTCTGCGTGACCTGAAGACTTATTACACTTGAGGACTGTGAATCCTCCAGCTGGTTAGGCATCGCATTCTGAGCATCCAAGAGTCATCGTGGATCGCCGGTGAACGAAGTCTGTGAAGGTTTGGAAGTCTACCTTGAAGACTTACCAGAGTGATTGGGCGAGGACTGTGTGTCCTTAGCTCAAGGGGAATAAGGTGAAGACGCGGTCTTCTGAGTTGAATCTCAGCCTCCCTAACCAGACGTACAGTTGTCACAGCAATTGGAACTGGTCCAACAAATCCTGTGTGCTCAACAAGTGACTGGTTCTATCCTCACCCTCTCTTTACTTAGAGTTTGTCTTCATGAAGTCATTGCCTGTTTGCTTTACCTATTTGTCTCCACTGTTTCACATCTATTGTTGTTTGGCTTCATACCATCTTCCATTCTGATCCTTTCTACCTAGCTGCTATTTGTCTTCGTACTCTCATTGCATACTTGACTATGGCTTGCTTAGTGTAGTATATGTTCCGCTGCATTTCAATAGGTTCATTTCTATTGTTTGTCTTTGAAACTTCCATGTTTTGAAGACTTTCATAAAAATCACCTATTCACCCCCCTCTAGTCGATAACTAGCACTTTCAATTAGCCACCTCAAAAGCTCTATCATGAGATTCCTTCACTCTAGATAGTTCTAGAGCTAAAGTCTCCTAAATAGATTCCTTGGTGGTTTGTTCAAGTCCGAGTGCTTGGGAGAGATCCGCAATCTCATTAACGTAATCACGCTCATGACCTTCCATTTTATCAATGGTGACCTCATACTCCTCAAGACGAGATCCCAACTCATCAATGTATTTCTTGCCCTTAATAGCAATAGACATGATTTCCATGAAGTTGGAACGAGCAATTTATTCTTAAGAAGAGCTTTAAAAATCATTTCCCCCTTAATTTTTAAGGAGGCAACATTATTATTCTCTTCATCATAATCAACATCATCATCATTCTTGCCATCATCAATATCAACACAAGATATATTGGGATTCAAAGTGGGAGATACCCTGGCCATAAGGCAAACTGCAATAGATGATGATCTAGGATCCCTTGAAGCACCATTCAAGACCACATCTTGTTCCATGGGGTGTTGGGTTTCCTCTACATTGTTAGCACAACAATTCGAGGAAATAGATGCATTTTTATCATGGCAACAAGACATAGTAAGCATATCATCATGAGATTTAGTCAAGCAATTTCTACATGATATGTAAGGACTATCAACACAGGCATGTGAAACATTTGTAGTGCTCGAAGTGCTAAAATCCAAAGATGAAGCATTGCAATAAGAAAGTGATGAAGGATTATCAACAATAAGCCCACTATCATCATTGCAATGAACACCACTACTCACTATGTCATTACCTTGTGGCAAACCACATGTAGGTGAAGTAGAAGAAGTTGAGAACACAACACGACTCTTTATTTATTTACCGAACTAGCAACAAGGAGCTTTTCCGAGCAGATTTCCCTGTTCAGAAAAGGGCAGGAAACAGTGGCTTTTCCCGAGCGATCGATCCTATCTGTGGTCGAACAGCTTGATTTCCTCAAATTAAGGAAGCAAAAAAAAGCAAAACCCAAGGAGACGCTTGTTTTACGAGCAAGAACGAGGGAGGCCTTCCTTTGAGTTTTGGTCTTGCGACCGTACTCCCCAGGCGGAGTGTTTCACGCGTTAGCTGGGCCCCTGATCCGCGTAGACCAAGGGTGAACACTCATCGTTTACGGCATGGACTACCAGCTCTGATTCTATCCGAATCCTGAATCTATCAATAGAAGGACGACGATACTCGAAGACTTTCCACTTTCAGCCCTAAGAGGGAACAACTCTCAAACGTGATAAAAGCCCTATTTTCGGCACCTTCATGCTCCTTCTTGAAAAAATAGGGTCCATGTAGCTCCCTGGTAATGAACTGAAAAAGAGACTGTCACCGCTGAGAACGAGACGGCACAGGTTGTGGTTCTTCTCCGGCATACGCTAGCTGCTGGAACCCACCGAGTTCAAATCCGAGTTAGGAAATTAGACTCTGGGCTCTGCCTAATGCATTCAGAACCGCACATTTGCATTCCGGAATAGAACTGCTTAGCTATTAAATGGAAGTCCTCCCAAGGGTCGGACACTCTTTATTTATTTACCGAACTAGCAACAAGGAGCTTTTCCGATTTGTTCTGGAGAGTTCAGCTAGTCCGAGTGATCTGGGTTATCCTATGTTTTATCCCTGTTTCGATCTTTTTTTCGACTATAGGGGTTTTGTAGCAGCCCAGCAGCATCCGTGTGACAGAGAGTCATATTAAGGATATAATAATGCTTTCCCCTTGAACCCCTTGCAGAAAAAGTAGGAAAATGGACTGAAATTGTTGGACTAGAGGAGTGCGCTCCACTCCGCGAGATCTTGTTCCCCCTCTCCGGTAGATCGTTCCTCATCTCTACGGTTCCCAGTACCCACTCAGTTGCTCTAGTCACGCCTCTCGGATTCACTCCTCGAGCGCCCCACCCCGTCAGTCCTGTGTTGTACTTGACTTGACTCTCCCCCGCTTGCTGCTTGCTGATCGCAGTGTCCCATCATGCGAAAGGTACGCCGTTAGAGTGAGTGCGCCCGCGCTCCGCTCCTTCGACTGATTGTTCGCATCGGATCTCAGGTTCTCTATTGCACTCCCCGATTGGGGTTTGTAGAGTTCTTCTTACGCCTAGCACAGCTACAAGCATTCCTCGAATGCAGAGACAAGACGGAGGATATCTGATCCCGCGGAACATCTGCTACCAACTACGGATTACCTTGTTTCCATGAAATCCATGTTTCTGGCACCTTGGCCCCCTCTACCTACGAAATTCTGATTCCTATTGCTTAAGAAAGTACAGCAGAAATAAAGTCTTTGGGTAGATGAGGTCACTGATTAGCCCGCTGAGCTGCTCTGTCCCCTCTACCGGGATGGGATGGTTTATGCGCTTGTCCCGATGAAGCTTAGGATCCGATAGCTGCGGATTATAGCTCCTGATTCAAGCAGTTTTTTTTTAAGTATGAGTCTTGTTTGTGACATTCAATTCCAGAATGAACATTCAAAGGAAAAGTAGTATGGGACGCTGCTTGCTATTATTGACTGCGGCTGCCGACCGAAGAACTGAAGATCTCAAGGATCATAAAACAATTAGCAAATCATCAGTGGACTCCAAATAGCTATTTCATTGAATCGTACACGTGATTAGGCGGGGACAGGATTCGAACCTGCAGTCTTCAGGTCATGAGCCTGATGAGTTGACCAATTCCTCTACCCCGCTTTAGTCTAAACCTTTCATTAACATACAGAAAATAGAGTTCGATGCCAGGCGGATACTTGACATGTTCCTCCTCGTTCGTTCCCTCGATCGGTCACTCCTCGTCGACCTTGTTCTGAATGGTATTGCTAGATTTGGGAAAACCTTGAATAAGACCAACATTATGAACTACTATTCGCTGAAGTACTTCGCTTTCAAGTAAACGGACTTGATTTGATCACGTGAGGGATCAAAGAGAAAAGACTATTGCACTCCAAAAAGGAGGCCTATTTGGCCGATTTAGGAGACCAGACGTATGATCTGGAGGTGGAGGGAGAACAATCAACCCCACAAAACTTGGACACGCCTTATTTATCTTGAAGCTTTGTCCACAACTCATGAGCATCCCAAAATGGCATGATTTGAAATATAACTACATTGCTCAAAGCATCGAAAAGCACATCAGAAGCTTGAGCATTGAGATAAGAGTTTTTATCATCCTCTAAAGATATTTGGGGATCCTTTGGAGGAGAAAAACCCATATCTACAATTTGTTCTAAATTTGGGTCCATGACCCTAAAGAGATTAAGCATGTGAATTACCCAAACATCAAAAATTGTGCCATCGAAACTAAGAGTGTTAGAGAATCCTAATCCCCTAGTCTACATATTTACTCTCTAGGCGGTAAAGCCTAATAAAGAGAGACGAGCCTCTGATACCAATTGAAACATCGAGGACGTCGCCTAGAGGGGGGTGAATAAGTCCGCGCTGATCCCCATCAATCTGGACTTGCAGCAAGCTTCTGTGCTGGCCCAAATTTTTGGCTGTACTGCCGGATTCCTCCCCTTTACATACCCGGGCCTTCCCATGGGGACGACAAGGCCAACGCTGCTTGAACTCATGCCAATGGTGTGTGTGGGATTGAGAGGAAGTTGTCCACTGCCTTGTCCCTGCTGTCGTCCGGAGCCAAACTCACGCTGGTAAATTCAACCATCACCTCGATGCCGATCTATGCTTTGTGCACGCTCAAACTTCATCCTAAGGTGATTGAACACATCGACAAACTGCATAGATATTGCTTATGGGCCAAAAACACAGAGGCTGGGGTCAAAATTAATTCACTGGCAGCTTGGGAACTGGTATGTCAGCCAAAATGCAAAGGTGGACTTGGGGTGATTGACATCAAAACCCAGAACGTGGCCCTCCTCCTCAAGCACCTGTTTAAGTTCTACAACCATCATGACGTCCCATGGGTGACTCTGGTCTGGGACACCTACTACATGGGTAGAGTACCACATGCAGCTGACCCAATCGGATCCTTCTGGTGGAGGGATGTCATGCAACTCAACAATGTGTTTCATGGGATCACAAAGGTTACTATTGGAGAGAGGTCATCGGCTCTATTCTGGAAAGATGTGTGGTTTGAGCACGATCATGAGGCCCCACTCTTGGAGATCTCCCCCCGAGCCTTCTCCTTTTGCACAAATGAGGATGAGCCCATGGGCACTGTCTATTCAGGCGAGAGAGGAGGTGAGAGAGATCAAGCAAGGCTCGATGCATATCGTACTGGAGAGGGGTTGTGCTGACTCATGGGTTCGTACCCTCGGAGGAAAATTCTCGGCCAAAATGTTCTACAACCACTGCTTCAGAGAAGCGGTCGCCGATGAGGCTTTTATGTGGCTTTTTAAAGCCAGGAGCCCGATCAAATTCAAAATGTTTGGCTGGTTGATGTTGGTGGACCGCCTAAACACGAGGAACATGCTGAAGCGTAGGCATTATGTTGTATTGGGCAACAACTATGCATGCATGCTATGCCAAAACCCTCCAGAGGAAACAGTTGAGCATATGTTCTTCTCGTGCCCCTTTAGCCGACGATGTTGGGACAAAGTGGGACTGAGCTGGCCATCCGCTGGCAATAGGATCTCTCTGTTGCATGATGGTAAAAATCAATGGGGCGACCACTGTTTATGGACATACTCTTGCTTGCCGCATGGAGTATTTGGAAAGAGAGAAACAATGAGTACTTCAGAGGGGTGTCACACTCTTTCACCACATGATTGGATAGTTTCAAAAATCTCTTAAGTCTTCTTATTCACAACTGTAAAGAAGAGCTTCGTCCCTTCTTAGACTCATACATACAAAGCTTGTAACTAGTTGTGTTATAAATGCTTAGATGGGCCGAGGGGGCCCCTAAAAACACCCCACCTTTGTAATAATGTAACATCTATCTTGTGAGTAATACAAAAGTCAGTGGGAGCCTCTCCCACTGTCATTCATAGTAAAAAAAATAGGCGCTTTAAAATAACTATGGTTTAGGCTTGAACAAATGATGAATAAACCTAGCGGCTAATTTGTGAGGCACAAAACCTACAACAACTAGGCTCACCTATGTGCACCAACAACTTATGCTAAGAAAGATAAAAAAACTAAGTGATAGCAAGATATATGACAAGAAACAATATGGCTATCACAAAGTAAAGTGCATAAGTAAAGGGCTCGGGTAAGAGATAACCGAGGCACACGGAGACGGCGATGTATCCCGAAGTTCACACCCTTGCGGATGCTAATCTCCGTCTGGAGCGGTGTGGAGGCACAATGCTCCTCAAGAAGACACTAGGGCCACCGCGATCTCCTCACGCCCTCACACAATGCAAGATGTCGTGATTCCACTAAGGGACCCTTGAGGGCGGTCACCGAACCCGTAAAATTGGCAACCCTTGGGGGCGGTCACCGAACCCGTACACTTTGACAACCCTTGGGGGCGGTCATCGGAACCCGTAAAATTGCTCGGGGTGATCTCCACAACCTAATTGGAGATCCCGACGCTTGCCCGAAGCATTACACCACAATGATTGAGCGCCGAACACCACCAACCGTCTAGGGCGCCCAAGCACCCAAGAGGAACAAGCTCTAGGGTACCAAGCACCCAAGAGAACTAAGCTTCTCAACTTGTAACTTCCACATATCACAATGGAGAACTCAAATCGATGCACCAAATGCAATGGCAAGGGCAGACGAAGTGCCCAAGTCCTTCTCTCCCAAACCCCACCAAAGCAACTAATGCCAAGGAGGGAAATGAGAGGAAGAACAAGAAGGAGAACACTAATTACTCCAAGATCTGGATCCAAGGGGTTCCCCTCACATAGAGGAGAAAGTGATTGGTGGCAATGTGGATCTAGATCTCCTCTCTCTTTTCCACCAAAACTAGCAAGAATCCATGGAGGGATTCAGAGATACAAGCTCGAAGAAGGTCAACAATGGGGGAAGAACACGAGATCCAAGGATAAGGTTCATTGGGGAAGAAGACCCCCTTTTATAGGTGGGAAAAATACAACCGTTATGCTCACAGCCCGGTACTACCGCTCGTCCTCACGGTACTACCGCTAGGGGTAGCGGTACTACCTCAAAGGGTAGCGGTACTACTGCTTGCCAGTGGTACTAAAAAATACATCCGTGCCTATCACCGCTGGACTTGAGATGAGTTTTTGGTCCGGAGCCAAAGTAGCCACGGAAGTAGCACGGTAGTACCGCTCCCAAGAGTGGTAGTAAAAACTTACATCCCCTCCAAGCGGTAGTACCGCTCCCACGAGCGGTAGTACCGCTGCAGCTTTTTTAAGGACACCAAAACCGACACAACTTCTGCAAATGGACTCCGAATTCAACGAAACCAAGTGTGTTGGAAAGCTAGCGACAAGGGCTAACACAATCTTGATAGAAATAAAAATAAGAAGAAAATTATAGAAGTCCCATAATAAAATGGTGAGAACCCATCCTCGAATAATACCGGCAAAACCTCCAACACCAAAAACGCAATAGAAGAAGCATGTGAACTCTGTTTTCGATGAACTCGAGCTTGCCAAGAAGATGACCATAAGATCCAAATCTCCATAGGAGAAAACCAAACAAGAACCAAGAAATATGATGCAAACATGCAATGGTTTGAGCTTTCTACGAATGATACTATCAAGCTACTCACTTGAGAGCCCTCCTTGATTGTACGGCAATCGATCCTATAACCCGGTCTCCAGACCGATAAAATAGAAAACCTATCGAGGCCAAACCTTTGCCTTGCACATAGTCCACTTGAGCTAGATGATGATGATCTTAACTCCCTCAAGTTGTACCACCTTTCTTGATTGCGTTGGCTCGATGAAGACTAGATGTTTGTGTTGGGGAACGTTGCAGAAAATTAAAATTTTTCCTACGGTTTCACCAAGATCCATCTATGAGTTCATCTAGCAACGAGTATTCAGATTAGATAGCATCTACATACCACTTTGTAGATCGCAACGGAAGCGTTCAAGTGAACGTGGATGAGGTAGTCGTACTCGCAGTGATCCAATTCACCGATGATCTAGTGCCGAACGGACGGCACCTCCGCGTTCAAAACACGTACGGAAAGCGTGACGTCTCCTCCTTATTGATCCAGCAAGGCAAAGGAGAGGTTGGGGAAGAAGTCTCCAGCAGCAGCACGACGGCGTGGTGATGGTGGAACTGCAGTACTCCGGCAGGGCTTCGCCGTGCACTTACGGAGGAGGAGGAGGTGTTGGAGAGGGAGAGGGAGGCGCCAGGGCATAAGGTGCGCTGCCCCCCTCCCCTGCCCCCCTTTATATAGGCCTCTTGGGGGGGGCGCCGGCCCTGGGAGATCTAATCTCCCAAGGGGGCGGCGGCCAGGGAGGATTCCCTCCCCCCAAGCCATCTAGGAGGTGCCTTCCACCACTAGGACTCCTCCTAGATGGAACCCTAGGCGCATGGGCCCTTTGGGGCTGGTTCCCCTTGGCCCAAGCAGGCCAAGGCGCACCCCCTAAGGCCCATGTGGCCCACCAAGGCAGGTGGCCCCACCTGGTGGACCCCCGGGACCCCTCCGGTGGTCCCGGTACAATACCGATAACCGCGAAACTTGTCCCGATGGCCGAAACAGCACTTCCTATATATAATTCTTTACCTCCGGACCATTCCGGAACTCCTCGTGACGTCCGGGATCTCATCCGGGACTCCGAACAACATTCGGGTTACTGCACATACATATCCCTACAACCCTAGCGTCACCGAACCTTAAGTGTGTAGACCCTACGGGTTCGGGAGACATGTAGACATGACCGAGACGGCTCTCGGGCAATAACCAACAGCGGGATCTGGATACCCATGTTGGCTCCCACATGCTCCACGATGATCTCATCGGATGAACCACGATGTCAAGGATTCAATTAATCCCGTATATGATTCCCTTTGTCAATCGGTATTTTACTTGCCCGAGATTCGATCGTCGGTATCCTAGTACCTCGTTCAATCTCGTTATCGGCAAGTCACTTTTCTCGTACCGTAATGCATGATCCCGTGATCAAACACTTTGATCACACTGAGCTCATTATGATGATGCATTACCGAGAGGGCCCGGTGATACCTCTCCGTCAAGCGGAGTGACAAATCCCAGTCTCGATCCATGTAACCCAACAGACACTTTCAGAGATACCCGTAGTATACCTTTATAGTCACCCAGTTACGTTGTGACGTTTGGCACACCCAAAGCACTCCTACGGTATCCGGGAGTTACACGATCCCATGGTCTAAGGAAAGGATACTTGACATTGGAAAACTCTAGCAAACGAACTATGCGATCTTATGCTATGTTTAGGATTGGGTCTTGTCCATCACATCATTCTCCTAATGATGTGATCCCGTTATCGATGACATCCAATGTCCATAGTCAGGAAACCATGACTATCTGTCGATCAACGAGCTAGTCAACTAGAGGCTCACTAGGGACATATTGTTGTCTGTTATTCACACATGTATTACGATTTCCGGATAACACAATTATAGCACGAATAAAGACAATTATCATGAATAAGGAAATATAATAATAATGCTTTTATTATTGCCTCTAGGGCATATTTCCAACAGTCTCCCACTTGCACTAGAGTCAATAATCTAGTTACATTGTGATGAATCGAACACCCATAGAGTTCTGGTGCTGATCATGTTTTGCCTTAGGGAGAGGTTTAGTCAACGGATCTGCGACATTCAGATCCGTGTGCACTTTACAAATTTCTATGTCTCCATCTTGAACATTTTCACGAATGGATTTGAAGCGACGCTTGATGTGCCTGGTCTTCTTGTGAAACCTGGGCTCCTTTGCAAGTGCAATAGCTCCAGTGTTGTCACAGAAGAGCTTGATTGGCCCCGACGCATTGGGTATGACTCCGAGGTCGGTGATGAACTCCTTCACCCAAATTGCTTCATGTGCTGCCTCCGAGGCTGCCATGTACTCCGCTTCACATGTAGATCCCGCCACGACGCTTTGCTTGCAATTGCACCAGCTTACTGCCCCACCATTCAAAATATACACGTATTCGGTTTGTGACTTAGAGTCATCCAGATCTGTGTCGAAGCTAGCGTCGACGTAACCTTTTACGACGAGCTCTTCGTCACCTCCATAAACGAGAAACATTTCCTTAGTCCTTTTCAGGTACTTCAGGATATTCTTGACCGCTGTCCAGTGTTCCTTGCCGGGATTACTTTGGTACCTTCCTACCAAACTTACGGCAAGGTTTACATCAGGTCTGGTACACAGCATGGCATACATAATAGAACCTATGGCTGAGGCATAGGGGATGACACTCATCTCTTCTATATCTTCTGCCGTGGTCGGACATTGAGTTGAGCTCAATTTCACACCTTGTAACACAGGTAAGAACCCTTTCTTAGATTGATCCATATTGAACTTCTTCAATATTTTATCAAGGTATGTGCTTTGTGAAAGACCTATGAGGCATCTCGATCTATCTCTATAGATCTTGATGCCTAATATATAAGCAGCTTCTCCAAGGTCCTTCGTTGAAAAACTTTTATTCAAGTAGGCCTTAATGCTGTCCAAGAGTTCTATATCATTTCCCATCAAAAGTATGTCGTCTACATATAATATGAGAAATGCTACAGAGCTCCCACTCACTTTCTTGTAAACACAGGCTTCTCCATAAGTCTGTGTAAACCCAAACGCTTTGATCATCTCATCAAAGCGAATGTTCCAACTCCGAGATGCTTGCACCAGCCCATAGATCGAGCGTTGGAGCTTGCACACCTTGTCAGCATTTTTAGGATTGACAAAACCTTCCGGCTGCATCATATACAATTCTTCCTTAAGGAAACCATTAAGGAATGCCGTTTTGACGTCCATTTGCCATATCTCATAATCATAGTATGCGACAATTGCTAACATGATTCGGACGGTCTTCAGCTTTGCTACCGGTGAGAAAGTCTCATCGTAATCAATTCCTTGAACTTGTCGATAACCCTTAGCGACAAGCCGAGCTTTATAGATGGTCACATTACCATCCGCGTCTGTCTTCTTCTTAAAGATCCATTTATTTTCTATGGCTCGCCGTTCAACGGGCAAATCAGTCAAAGTCCATACTTCGTTTCATACATGGATCCTATCTCGGATTTCATGGCTTCCAGCCATTTGTCGGAATCCGGGCCCGCCATTGCTTCCTCATAGTTCGAAGGTTCACCGTTGTCTAACAACATGATTTCCAAGACAGGGTTGCCGTACCACTCTGGTGCGGAACGTGTCCTTGTGGACCTTCGAATTTCAGTAGCAGCTTGATCAGAAGCATCTTGATCATCATCATTAATTTCCTCTCTAGTTGGTGCAGGCACCTTAGAAACGTTTTCTTGAGTTTCGCCATTTTCCGGTTCAAGAGGTAACACTTCATCAAGTTCTACTTTCCTCCCACTTACTTCTTTAGAGAGAAACTCTTTTTCTAGAAAGGATCCATTCTTGGCAACAAAGATCTTGCCTTCGGATCTGAGGTAGAAGGTATACCCAACAGTTTCTTTAGGGTATCCTATGAAGATGCATTTTTCCGATTTGGGTTCGAGCTTTTCTGGTTGAAGTTTCTTGACATAAGCATCGCATCCCCAAACTTTTAGAAACGACAGCTTAGGTTTCTTCCCAAACCATAATTCATACGGTGTCGTCTCAACGGTCTTCGACGGAGCCCTATTTAAAGTGAATGCGGCAGTCTCTAAAGCATAGCCCCAAAAAGATAGCGGTAAGTCGGTAAGAGACATCATAGATCTCACCATATCTAATAGAGTGCGATTACGACGTTCGGACACACCATTACGCTGAGGTGTTCCAGGCGGCGTGAGTTGTGAAACTATTCCACATTTTCTTAAGTGTGTGCCAAATTCGTGACTCAAGTATTCTCCTCCACGATCTGATCATAGAACCTTGATCTTTCTATCACGTTGATTTTCAACCTCACTCTGAAATTCCTTGAACTTTTCAAAGGTCTCAGACTTGTGTTTCATTAAGTAGATATACCCATATCTACTCAAGTCATCAGTGAGGGTGAGAACATAGCGATAGCCACCGCGAGCCTCAACACTCATTGGACCGCACACATCGGTATGTATGATTTCCAATAAGTTGGTTGCTCGCTCCATTGTTCCTGAGAACGGAGTCTTGGTCATTTTACCCATGAGGCATGGTTCGCACGTGTCAAATGATTCATAATCAAGAGACTCTAAAAGTCCATCTGCATGGAGCTTCTTCATGCGTTTTACACCTATGTGACCAAGGCGGCAATGCCACAAATATGTGAGACTATTGTTATCAACTTTCACTCTTTTGGTATTCACACTATGAATATGTGTATCATCACGTACGAGATTCATTAAGAATAAACCATTAACCATCGGAGCATGACCATAAAACATATCTCTCATATAAATGGAACAACCATTATTCTCTGATTTAAATGAGTAGCCATCTCGAATTAAGCGAGATCCAGATACAATGTTCATGCTCAAACTTGGCACTAAATAACAATTATTGAGGTTTAAAACTAATCCCGTAGGTAAATGTAGAGGCAGCGTGCCGACGGCGATCACATCGACCTTGGAACCATTCCCGACGCGCATCGTCACCTCGTCCTTCGCCAGTCTCCGTTTATTCCGCAGCTCCTGCTTTGAGTTACAAATGTGAGCAACTGCACCGGTATCAAATACCCAAGAGCTACTACGAGTACTGTTAAGGTACACATCAATTACATGTATATCACATATACCTTTGGTTTTGCCGGCCTTCTTGTCCGCTAAGTATTTGGGGCAGTTCCGCTTCCAGTGACCACTTCCCTTGCAATAAAAACACTCAGTCTCGGGCTTGGGTCCATTCTTCGGCTTCTTCCCGGTAACTTGCTTACCGGGCGCGGCAACTTCCTTGCCGTCCTTCTTGAAGTTCTTTTTACCCTTGCCCTTCTTGAACTTAGTGGTTTTATTCACCATCAACACTTGATGCTCCTTCTTGATTTCTACCTCTGCTGATTTCAGCATAGCATATACTTCAGGAATGGTCTTTACCATCCCCTGCATATTGTAGTTCATCACAAAGCTCTTGTAGCTAGGTGGAAGCGACTGGAGGATTCTGTCAATGACCGCTTCTTCCGGGAGATTAACTTCCAGTTGAGTCATGCGGTTGTGCAACCCAGACATTTTGAGTATGTGTTCACTGACAGAACTATTTTCCTCCATCTTACAGCTAAAGAATTTATCGGAGACTTCATATCTCTCGACCCGGGCATGAGCTTGGAAAACCATTTTCAGCTCTTCGAACATCTCATATGCTCCATGTCTCTCAAAACGCTTTTGGAGCCCCGGCTCTAAGCTGTATAGCATGCCGCACTGAACGAGGGAGTAATCATCGCAGCGTGACTGCCAAGCGTTCATAACGTCTTGTTCTGCAGGGAGAATAGGTGCGTCACCCAGCGGTGCTCTTAGGACATAATCTTTCTTGGCAGCTATGAGGATGATCCTCAGGTTCCGGACCCAGTCCGTATAGTTGCTACCATCATCTTTCAGCTTGGTTTTCTCTAGGAACGCGTTGAAATTGAGGACTACGTTGGCCATTTGATCTACAAGACATATTGTAAATATTTAGACTAAGTTCATGATAATAAAGTTCATTTAATCAAATTATTTAATGAACTCCCACTTAGATAGACATCCCTCTTCTAGTCATCTAAGTATTACATGATCCGAGTCAACTAGGCCGTGTCCGATCATCACGTGAGACGGACTAGTCAACATCGGTGAACATCTTCATGTTGATCGTATCTTCTATACGACTCATGCTCGACCTTTCGGTCTTCTGTGTTCCGAGGCCATGTCTGTACATGCTAGGCTCGTCAAGTCAACCTAAGTGTTTTGTGTGTGTAAATCTGTCTTACACCCGTTGTATGCGAACGTAAGGACCTATCACACCCGATCATCACGTGGTGCTTCGGAACGACGAACCTTAGCAACGGTGCACAGTTAGGGAGAACACTTTCTTGAAATTATTATGAGGGATCATCTTATTTACTACCGTCGTTCTAAGTAAACAAGATGCAAAACATGATAAACATCACATGCAATCAAATAATAAACGTGACATGATATGGCCAATATCACATAGCTCCTTCGATCTTCATCTTGGGGCTCCATGATCATCTTGTCACCGGCTTGACACCATGATCTTCATCATCATGATCTTCATCATTGTGTCTCCATGAAGTTGCTCGCCAACTATTACTTCTACTACTATGGCTAACGCGTTTAGCAATAAAGTAAAGTAATTTACATGGCGATTCTCAATGACACGCAGGTCATACAAAAAAATAAAGACAACTCCTATGGCTCCTGCCGGTTGTCATACTCATCGACATGCAAGTCGTGATTCCTATTACAATAGCATGAACATCTCATACATCACATATAGATCATTCATCATTCATCACAACTTTGGCCATATCATATCACAAAGCACTCGCTGCAAAAACAAGTTAGACGTCCTCTAATTGTTGTTGCAAGTTTTACGTGGCTGTTATAGGTTGCTAGCAAGAACGTTTTCTTACCTACGTAATAACCACAACGTGAATTGTCAATCTCTATTTACCCTTCATAAGGACCCTGTTCATCGAATCCGATCCAACTAAAGTAGGAGAGACAGACACCCGCCAGCCACCTTATGCAACTAGTGCAGGTTAGTCGGTGGAACCGGTCTCACGTAAGCGTACGTGTAAGGTTGGTCCGGGCCGCTTCATCCCACAATACCGCTGAAGCAAGATAAGACTAGTAGCGGCAAGAAAAGTTGACAACATCTACGCCCACAACAAATTGTGTTCTACTCGTGCAAGAAGAACTACGCATAGACCTAGCTCATGATGCCACTGTTGGGGAACGTTGCAGAAAATTAAAATTTTTCCTACGGTTTCACCAAGATCCATCTATGAGTTCATCTAGCAACGAGTATTCAGATTAGATAGCATCTACATACCACTTTGTAGATTGCAACGGAAGCGTTCAAGTGAACGTGGATGAGGTAGTCGTACTCGCCGTGATCCAATTCACCGATGATCTAGTGCCGAACGGACGGCACCTCCGCGTTCAACACACGTACGGAAAGCGTGACGCCTCCTCCTTCTTGATCCAGCAAGGCAAAGGAGAGGTTGGGGAAGAAGGCTCCAGCAGCAGCACGACGGCGTGGTGATGGTGGAACTGCAGTACTCCGGCAGGGCTTCGTCGTGCACTTACGGAGGAGGAGGAGGTGTTGGAGAGGGAGAGGGAGGCGCCAGGGCATAAGGTGCGCTGCCCCCCTCCCCTGCCCCCTTTATATAGGCCTCTTGGGGGGGGGGCTCCGGCCCTGGGAGATCTAATCTCCCAAGGGGGCGGCTGTTAGGGAACGCAGTAAATTCAAAATTTTTCCTACGCACACGCAAGATCATGGTGATGCATAGCAACGAGAGGGGAGAGTGTTTGTCTACGTACCCTCGTAGACCGAAGCGGAAGCGTTGACACAACGTAGAGGAAGTAGTCGTACGTAGAGGAAGTAGTCGTACGTTCTCCTCGCGATCCAACCGATCTAAGCACCGAAAGTACGGCACCTCCGAGTTCTGCACACGTTCAGCTCGATGACGATCCCCGGGCTCCGATCCAGCAAAGCGTCGGGGAAGAGTTCCGTCAGCACGACGGCGTGGTGACGATCTTGATGTGTTACCGACGCAGGGCTTCGCCTAAGCACTGCAACAATATGATCGAGGTGGAATTTGGTGGAAGGGGGCACCGCACACGGCTAAGGAACGATCCGTAGATCAACTTGTGTGTCTATGGGGTGCCCCCTGCCCCTGTATATAAAGGATGGAGGAGGAGGAGGCCGGCCAAGGCAAAAGGTGCGGCCAGGGTGTGGAGTCCTACTAGGACTCCAAGTCCTAGTAGGAGTCCACCAAAAGGGGAGGAAGGGAGAAGGAATAGGAGGAGTAGGAAAGGTGGCCGGCCCCCTTTTCCCTAGTCCAATTCGGACCAAAGGGGAGGGGGGGCGCAGCAGCCTTTTCCTCTTCCCACTAAAGCCCATCAAGGCCCATTACTTCTCCCGTAATCCCGTAACTTCCCGGTACTCCCGAAAATACCCGAATCACTCAGAACCCTTCCGATGTCCGAATATAGTCGTCCAATATATCGATCTTTACGTCTCGACCATTTCGAGACTCCTCGTCATGTCCCCGATCTCATCCGGGACTCCGAACTCCTTCGGTACATCAAAACTCATAAACTCATAATATAACTGTCATCGAAACCTTAAGCGTGCGGACCCTACGGGTTCGAGAACAATGTAGACATGACCGAGACATGTCTCCAGTCAATAACCAATAGCGGGACCTGGATGCCCATATTGGCTCCTACATATTCTACGAAGATCTTTATCGGTCAGACCGCATAACAACATACGTTTGTTCCCTTTGTCATCGGTATGTTACTTGCCCGAGATTCGATCGTCGGTATCCAATACCTAGTTCAATCTCGTTACCGGCAAGTCTCTTTTCTCGTTCCGTAATACATCATCTCGCAACTAACTCATTGGTTGCAATGCTTGCAAGGCTTATGTGATGTGTATTACCGAGAAGGCCCTGAGATACCTCTCCGACAATTGGAGTGACAAATCCTAATCTCGAAATACACCAACCCAACATGTACCTTCGGAGACACCTGTAGAGCACCTTTATAATCACCCAGTTACGTTGTGACGTTTGGTAGCACACAAAGTGTTCCTACGGTAAACGGGAGTTGCATAATCTCATAGTTAAAGGAACATGTATAAGTCATGGATAAAAGCAATAGCAACATACTAAACGATCGGGTGCTATGCTAATGGAATGGGTCATGTCAATCAGATCATTCAACTAATGATGTGATCTCGTTAATCAAATAACAACTCTTTGTTCATGGCTAGGAAACATAACCATCTTTGATTAATGAGCTAGTCAAGTAGAGGCATACTAGTGACACTCTGTTTGTCTATGTATTCACACATGTATTATGTTTCCAGTTAATACAATTCTAGCATGAATAATAAACATTTATCATGATATAAGGAAATAAATAATAACTTTATTATTGCCTCTAGGGCATATTTCCTTCAGTCTCCCACTTGCACTAGAGTCAATAATCTAGTTCACATCGCCATGTGATTTATCAGCAATTGTTCACATCGATATGTGACCAACACCCAAAGGGTTTACTAGATTCAGTAATCTAGTTCACATTGCTATGTGATTAACACCCAAAGAGTACTGTAGTGTGACTTGTGAGAGAAGTTTAGTCAACGGGTCTGCAACATTCAGATCCGTTATGTATTTTGCAATTTTCTATGTCTACAATGCTCTGCATGGAGCTACTTTAGCTAATTGCTCCCACTTTCAATATGTATCTAGATTGAGACTTACAGTCATCCAGATTAGTGTCAAAGCTTGCATCGACGTAACCTTTTACGACGAACCCTTTTTGTCACCTCCATAATCGAGAAACATATCCTTATTCCACTAAGGATAATTTTGACCGCCGTCCAGTGATCTACTCCTAGATCACTATTGTACTCCCGTGCCAATCTCAGGGTAGGGTATACAATAGGTCTGGTATACAGCATGGCATACTTTATAGAACCTATGGCTGAGGCATAGGGAATGACTTTCATTCTCTTTCTATCTTCTGCCGTGGTCGGGCTTTGAGTCTTTCACACCTTGTAATACAGGCAAGAACTCTTTCTTTGACTGTTCCATTTTGAACTACTTCAAAAATCTTTTCAAGGTATGTATTTATTGAAAAACTTTATCAAGCGTCTTGATCTATCTCTTATAGATCTTGATGCTCAATATGTAAGCAGCTTCACTGAGGTCCTTCTTCGAAAAACTCCTTTCAAATACTCCTTTATGCTTTACAGAATAATTCTACATTATTTCCGATCAATAATATGTCATTTACATATACTTATCAGAAATGCTGTAGTGCTCCCACTCACTTTCTTGTAAATACAGGCTTCACCGCAAGTCTGTATAAAACTATATGCTTTGATCAACTTATCAAAGCGTATATTCCAACTCCGAGATGCTTGCACCAGTCCATAGATGGATCGCTGGAGCTTGCATATTTTGTTAACACCTTTAGGATCGACAAAACCTTCTAGTTGCATCGTATACAACTCTTATTTAATAAATCCATTAAGGAATGTAGTTTTGTTTATCCATTTGCCGGATTTCATAAAATGCGGCAATTGCTAACATGATTCGGACAGACTTAAGCATAGATACGAGTGAGAAACTCTCATCGTAGTCAACACCTTGAACTTGTCGAAAAACCTTTTGCGACAATTCTAGCTTTGTAGATAGTAACACTACTATCAGTGTCCGTCTTCCTCTTCAGGATCCATTTATTTTCTTTGGCTTGCCGATCATCGGGCAAATCCATCAAAGTCCATACTTTGTTCTCATACATGGATCATATCTCAGATTTCATGGCCTCTAACCATTTTGCGGAATCTGGGCTCATCATCGCTTCCTCATAGTTCGCAAGTTCGTCATGGTCTAGTAACATGACTTCCAGAACAGGATTACCGTACCACTCTGGTGCGGATCTCACTCTGGTTTACTTACGAGATTCGGTAGTAACTTGATCTTGAAGTTACATGATCATCATCATTAGCTTCCTCACTAATTGGTGTAGTAGTCACAGGAACAGTTTTCTGTGATGAACTACTTTCCAATAAGGGAGAAGGTACAATTACCTTATCAAGTTCTACTTTCCTCCCACTCACTTCTTTCGAAAGAAACTCTTTCTCTAGAAAGTTTCCGAACTTAGCAACAAAAGTCTTGCCTTCGGATCTGTGATAGAAGGTGTATCCAACAGTTTCCTTTGGATATCCTATGAAGACACATTTCTCCGATTTGGGTTCGAGCTTATCAGGTTGAAGCTTTTTCACATAAGCATCGCAGCCCCAAACTTTAAGAAACGACAGCTTAGATTTATTGCTAAACCATAGTTCATACGGTGTCGTCTCAACGGATTTAGATGGTGCCCTATTTAATGTGAATGCAGCTGTCTCTAATGCATAATCCCAAAAACGATAGTGGTAGATCGGTAAGATACATCATAGATTGTACTATATCTAATAAAGTACGGTTATGACGTTCGGACGCACCATTATGCTGTGGTGTTCCAGGTGGCATGAGTTTGTGAAACTATTCCACATTGTTTTAATTGAATACCAAACTCGTAACTCAAATATTCGTCTCTGCGATCAGATCGTAGAAACTTTATTTTCTTGTCACGATGATTTTCCACTTCACTCTGAAATTCTTTGAATTTTTCAAACGTTTCAGACTTATGTTTCATTAAGTCGATATACCCATATCTGCTTAAATCATCTATGAAGCTCTGAAAATAATGATACTTGTCGCGAGCCTTAATATTCATCGGACCACATACATCAGTATGTATGATTTCCAACAAATCTGTTGCTTGCTCCATTGTTCCGGAGAACGGCGTTTTAGTCATCTTGCCCAAGAGGCATGGTTCGCAAGCATCAAGTGATTCATAATCAAGTGATTCCAAAATCCCATCAGCATGGAGTTTCTTCATGCGCTTTACACCAATATGACCTAAACGGCAGTGCCACAAATAGGTTGCACTATCATTATTAACTTCGCATCTTTTGGTTTCAATATTATGAATATGTGTATCACTACGATCGAGATCCAATGAACTGTTTTCATTGGTGTGTATTACCATAGAAGGTTTTTATTCATGTAAACGGAACAACAATTATTCTCTAATTTACATGAATAACCGTTTTGCAATTAACATGATCAAATCATATTCATGCTCAACGCAAACACCAAATAACACTTATTTAGTTTCAACACTAATCCCGAAATTATAGGGAGTGTGTGATGATGATCATATCAATCTTGGAACCACTTCCAACACACATCGTCACCTTGCCCTTTAACTAGTCTTTGTTCATTCTGCAACTCCCGTTTCGAGTTACTAAATTTTAGCAACTTGAACTAGTACCAAAGACTGAGGGGTTGCTATGAACACTAGTAAAGTACACATCAATAACATGTATATCAAATATACTTATGTTCACTTTGCCATCCTTCTTATCCGCCAATCACTTGGGGTAGTTCCGCTTCCAGTGACCAGTCCCTTTGCAGTAGAAGCACTTAGTCTCAGGCTTAGGACTAGACTTGGGCTTTTTCACTTGAGCAGCAACTTGCTTGCCGTTCTTCTTGAAGTTCCCCTTCTTTCCTTTTGCCCTTTTCTTGAAACTAGTGATCTTGTCAATCATCAACACTTGATGTTTTTCTTTGATTTCTACCTTCGCCGATTTTAACATCGCGAAGAGCTTGGGAATATTTTCCGTTATCCCTTGCATATTATAGTTCATCACGAAGTTCTACTAACTTGGTGATGGTGACTAGAGAATTCTGTCAATCACTATCTTATCTGGAAGATTAACTCCCACTTGATTCAAGCGATTGTAGTACCCAGACAATCTGAGCACATGCTCACTAGTTGAGCGATTCTCCTCCATCTTTTAGCTATAGAACTTGTTGGAGACTTCATATCTCTCAACTCGGGTATTTGCTTGAAATATTAACTTCAACTCCTGGAACATCTCATGTGGTCCATGACGTTCAAAACGTCTTTGAAGTCCCGATTCTAAGCAGTTAAGCATGGTGCACTAAACTATTAAGTAGTCATCACATTGAGCTAGCATAACGTTCATAACGCCTGCATCTGCTCCTGCAATAGGTCCGTCACCTAGCGGTGCATCAAGGACATAATTCTTCTGTGCAGCAATGAGGATAAACCTCAGATCACGGATCCAATCCGCATCATTGCTACTAACATTTTTCAACAAAATTTTCTCTAGGAACATATCAAAATAAACACAGGGAAGCAACAATGCGAGCTATTGATCTACAACATAGATATGCTAATACTACCAGGACTAAGTTCATGATAAATTAAAGTTCAATTAATCATATTACTTAAGAACTCCCACTTAGATAGACATCTCTCTAATCCTCTAAGTGATCACGTGATCCAAATCAACTAAACCATGTCCGATCATCACGTGAGATGGAGTAGTTTCAATGGTGAACATCATTATGTTGATCATATCTACTATATGATTCACGCTCGACCTTTCGGTCTCTGTGTTCCGAGGCCATATCTGTATATGCTAGGCTCGTCAAGTTAAACCTGAGTATTCCGCATGTGCAACTGTTTTGCACCCGTTGTATTTGAACGTAGAGCCTATCACACCCGATCATCACGTGGTGTCTCAGCACGAAGAACTTTCGCAACGGTGCATACTCAGGGAGAACACTTCTTGATAATTTAGTGAGAGATCATCTTATAATGCTACCGTCAATCAAAGCAAGATAAGATGCATAAAAAGGATAAACATCACATGCAATCAATATAAGTGATATGATATGGCCATCATCATCTTGTGCTTGTGATCTCCATCTTCGAAGCACCGTCATGATCACCATCGTCACCGGCGCGACACCTTGATCTTCATCGCAGCATCGTTGTCGTGTCGCTAATCTTATGCTTCTACGACTATCACTACCGTTTAGCAATAAAGTAAAGCATTACATCGCGATTGCATTGCATACAATAAAGCGACAACCATATGGCTCCTGCCAGTTGCCGATAACTCGGTTACAAAACATGATCATCTCATACAATAAAATTTAGCATCACGTCTTGACCATATCACATCACAACATGCCCTGCAAAAACAAGTTAGACGTTCTCTACTTTGTTGTTGCAAGTTTTACGTGGCTGCTACGGGCTTTAAGCAAGAACTCATCTTACCTACGCATCAAAACCACAACGATAGTTTGCCAAATAGACTCCGTTTTAACCTTCTCAAGGACCGGGCGTAGCCACACTCGGTTCAACTAAAGTTGGAGAGACAGTCTTCCGCAAGCCATCTCTGTGCAAAGCACGTCGAGGGAACCGGTCTCGCGTAAGCGTACGCGTAAGGTTGGTCCGGATCGTCTCATCCAACAATACCGCTGAACCAAAGTATGACATGCTGGTAGGCAGTATGACTTGTATCGTCCACAACTCACTTGTGTTCTACTCGTGCAAATAACATCAACCATAAAACCTAGGCTCTGATACCACTGTTAGGGAACGCAGTAAATTCAAAATTTTTCCTACGCACACGCAAGATCATGGTGATGCATAGCAACGAGAGGGGAGAGTGTTTGTCTACGTACCCTCGTAGACCGAAGCGGAAGCGTTGACACAACGTAGAGGAAGTAGTCGTACGTAGAGGAAGTAGTCGTACGTTCTCCTCGCGATCCAACCGATCTAAGCACCGAAAGTACGGCACCTCCGAGTTCTGCACACGTTCAGCTCGATGACGATCCCCGGGCTCCGATCCAGCAAAGCGTCGGGGAAGAGTTCCGTCAGCACGACGGCGTGGTGACGATCTTGATGTGTTACCGACGCAGGGCTTCGCCTAAGCACTGCAACAATATGATCGAGGTGGAATTTGGTGGAAGGGGGCACCGCACACGGCTAAGGAACGATCCGTAGATCAACTTGTGTGTCTATGGGGTGCCCCCTGCCCCTGTATATAAAGGATGGAGGAGGAGGAGGCCGGCCAAGGCAAAAGGTGCGGCCAGGGTGTGGAGTCCTACTAGGACTCCAAGTCCTAGTAGGAGTCCACCAAAAGGGGAGGAAGGGAGAAGGAATAGGAGGAGTAGGAAAGGTGGCCGGCCCCCTTTTCCCTAGTCCAATTCGGACCAAAGGGGAGGGGGGGCGCAGCAGCCTTTTCCTCTTCCCACTAAAGCCCATCAAGGCCCATTACTTCTCCCGTAATCCCGTAACTTCCCGGTACTCCCGAAAATACCCGAATCACTCAGAACCCTTCCGATGTCCGAATATAGTCGTCCAATATATCGATCTTTACGTCTCGACCATTTCGAGACTCCTCGTCATGTCCCCGATCTCATCCGGGACTCCGAACTCCTTCGGTACATCAAAACTCATAAACTCATAATATAACTGTCATCGAAACCTTAAGCGTGCGGACCCTACGGGTTCGAGAACAATGTAGACATGACCGAGACATGTCTCCAGTCAATAACCAATAGCGGGACCTGGATGCCCATATTGGCTCCTACATATTCTACGAAGATCTTTATCGGTCAGACCGCATAACAACATACGTTTGTTCCCTTTGTCATCGGTATGTTACTTGCCCGAGATTCGATCGTCGGTATCCAATACCTAGTTCAATCTCGTTACCGGCAAGTCTCTTTTCTCGTTCCGTAATACATCATCTCGCAACTAACTCATTGGTTGCAATGCTTGCAAGGCTTATGTGATGTGTATTACCGAGAAGGCCCTGAGATACCTCTCCGACAATTGGAGTGACAAATCCTAATCTCGAAATACACCAACCCAACATGTACCTTCGGAGACACCTGTAGAGCACCTTTATAATCACCCAGTTACGTTGTGACGTTTGGTAGCACACAAAGTGTTCCTACGGTAAACGGGAGTTGCATAATCTCATAGTTAAAGGAACATGTATAAGTCATGGATAAAAGCAATAGCAACATACTAAACGATCGGGTGCTATGCTAATGGAATGGGTCATGTCAATCAGATCATTCAACTAATGATGTGATCTCGTTAATCAAATAACAACTCTTTGTTCATGGCTAGGAAACATAACCATCTTTGATTAATGAGCTAGTCAAGTAGAGGCATACTAGTGACACTCTGTTTGTCTATGTATTCACACATGTATTATGTTTCCAGTTAATACAATTCTAGCATGAATAATAAACATTTATCATGATATAAGGAAATAAATAATAACTTTATTATTGCCTCTAGGGCATATTTCCTTCAGCGGCGGCCAGGGAGGATTCCCTCCCCCCCAAGCCATCTAGGAGGTGCCTTCCACCACTAGGACTCCTCCTAGATGGAACCCTAGGCGCATGGGCCCTTTGGGGCTGGTTCCCCTTGGCCCAAGCAGGCCAAGGCGCACCCCCTAAGGCCCATGTGGCCCACCAAGGCAGGTGGCCCCACCTGGTGGACCCCCGGGACCCCTCCGGTGGTCCTGGTACAATACCGATAACCGCGAAACTTGTCCCGATGGCCGAAACAGCACTTCCTATATATAATTCTTTACCTCCGGACCATTCCGGAACTCCTCGTGACGTCCGGGATCTCATCCGGGACTCCGAACAACATTCGGGTTACTGCACATACATATCCCTACAACCCTAGCATCACCGAACCTTAAGTGTGTAGACCCTACGGGTTCGGGAGACATGCAGACATGACCGAGACGGCTCTCGGGCAATAACCAACAGCGGGATCTGGATACCCATGTTGGCTCCCACATGCTCCACGATGATCTCATCGGATGAACCACAATGTCAAGGATTCAATTAATCCCGTATACGATTCCCTTTGTCAATCGGTATTTTACTTGCCCGAGATTCGATCGTCGGTATCCCAGTACCTCGTTCAATCTCGTTATCGGCAAGTCACTTTTCTCGTACCATAATGCATGATCCCGTGATCAAACACTTTGATCACACTGAGCTCATTATGATGATGCATTACCGAGAGGGCCCGGTGATACCTCTCTGTCAAGCGGGGTGACAAATCCTAGTCTCGATCCATGTAACCCAACAGACACTTTCAGAGATACCCGTAGTATACCTTTATAGTCACCCAGTTACGTTGTGACGTTTGGCACACCCAAAGCACTCCTACGGTATCCGGGAGTTACACGATCTCATGGTCTAAGGAAAGGATACTTGACATTGGAAAACTCTAGCAAACGAACTATGCGATCTTATGCTATGTTTAGGATTGGGTCTTGTCCATCACATCATTCTCCTAATGATGTGATCCCGTTATCGATGACATCCAGTGTCCATAGTCAGGAAACCATGGCTATCTGTCGATCAACGAGCTAGTCAACTAGAGGCTCACTAGGGACATATTGTTGTCTGTTATTCACACATGTATTACGATTTCCGGATAACACAATTATAGCATGAATAAAGACAATTATCATGAATAAGGAAATATAATAATAATGCTTTTATTATTGCCTCTAGGGCATATTTCCAACAGTTTGCCCCCCCATACTCTACTTTGGCTGAGCCGCTCTTTGGCAAATCTTCTCAAGTCCATTGACACCACAATGGACGAAAACATTCAAGGATGATCTCTTCGTGATGCTCCACTTGAACTTGCACACTGCAACCTAACCCCACAAAGAACTCTCATGAATACCATGGGTTAGTACACAAAGCATAATGGACAATGCTTACCATACCAGGTACATCTTGTACGCTTTGTGTGTTGATCAACTTGATGCACTCTTGACTTAGTCTTGATCAACCTTGAATCTTTCCAACTCTCTTCATCTGGATGATGTCTTGAAGGTAGGCATGAATGATCACACACTCTTCTTCTTCAAGACATGCTTGCAATAAGCTCAACACTCACATGATCAATCTTTGGATAATTCCTTAGTAGCACCTTGGTCAACTCATAAACTCCTTGAAACCAACACATGGACTTCAAGAAAAGCCTATGGACAAATCCTTCAAATATAACTCATTGCAACCATTAGTCCAAAGAGAATGTCATCAATTACCAAAATCACACAAGTACTAAGTTTCTGGTTAATACAATTCTAGCATGAATAATAAACATTTCTCATGATATAAGGAAATATAAACAACAAATTTATTATTGCCTCTAGGGCATATTTCCTTCAGTCTCCCACTTGCACTAGAGTCATTGATCTAGATTACATAGTAATCATTCTAACACCCATGGAGTCTTGGTGCTGATCATGTTTTGCTCGTGGAAGATGCTTAGCCAATGGGTCTACAACATTCATATCCGTATGTATTTTGCAAATCTCTATGTCTCCCTCCTTGACTTGATCGCAGATAGAGTTGAAGCGTCTCTTGATGTGTTTTTGGTTCTCTTTTGAAATCTGGATTCCTTCGCTAAGGCAATTGCTCTAGTATTGTAAAAGATTTTCATTGGATCGGATGCACTAGGTATTACACCTAGATCGGAGATGAACTCCTTCATCCAGACTCCTTCATTTGCTGCTTCTGAAGCAGCTATGTACTCCGCTTCACATGTAGATCCCGCCACGACGCTCTGCTTGGAACTGCACCAACTGACAGCTCCACCATTCAATATAAATACGTATCTGGTTTGTGACTTAGAGTCATCCGGATCAGTGTCAAAGCTTGCATTGATGTAACCATTTACAACAAGCTATTTGTCACCTCCATAAACGAGAAACATATCCTTAGTCCTTTTCAGGTATTTCAGGATGTTCTTGACCGCTATCCAGTGATCCACTCCTGGATTACTTTGTTACCTCCCTGCTAAACTTATAGCAAGGCACACATCAAATCTGGTACACAACATTGCATACATGATAGAACCTATGGCTGAGGCATAGGGAATGACTTCCATTTTCTCTCTATCTTCTGTAGTGGTCGGGCATTGAGTCTCACTCAACTTCACACCTTGTAACACAGGCAAGAACCCTTTCTTTGACCGTTCCATTTTGAACTTATTCAAAACTTTATCAAGGTATGTGCTTTGTAAAAGTCCAATTAAGCGTCTTGATCTATCTCTATAGATCTTGATGCCCAATATGTAAGCAGCTTCATCGAGGTCTTCCATTGAAAAATTCTTATTCAAGTATCCTTTTATGCTATCCAGAAATTTTGTGTTATTTCCAATCAACAATATGTCATCCACATATAATATTAGAAATGCTACAGAGCTCCCACTCACTTTCTTGTAAATATAGGCTTCTACTAAATTCTGTATAAAACCATATGCTTTGATCACACTATGAAAGCGTATATTCCAACTCTGAGAGGCTTGCACTAGTCTAGAAATGGATTGCTGGAGCATCCACACTTTGTTAGCACCTTTAGGATCGACAAAACCTTCTGGTTGCGTCATATACAACTCTTCTTTAAGAAATCCATTAAGTAATGTAGTTTTGACATCCATTTGCCAAATTTCATAATCATAAAATGCGGCAATTGCTAACATGATTCGGCAGACTTAAGCTTCGCTACGGGTGAGAAGGTCTCATCGTAGCCAACTCCTTGAACTTATCGAAAACCTTTCGCAACAAGTCGAGCTTTGTAGACAGTAACATTACCGTCAGCGTCAGTCTTCTTGAAGATTCATTTATTCTCTATGGCTTGCCGATCATCGGGCAAGTCAACCGTCCACACTTTGTTCTCATACATGGATCCCATCTCAGATTTCATGGCCTCAAGCCATTTCGCGGAATCTGGGCTCATCATCGCTACCTCATTGTTTGTAGGTTTGTCATGGTCTAGTAACATGACTTCCAGAACAGGATTACCGTACCACTTTGGTGCGGAACGTACTCCGGTTGGCCTACGAGGTTCAGTAGTAACTTGATCTGAAGTTTCATGATGATCATCATTAACTTCCTCACGAATTGGTGTATGCATCACTGGAACTGATTTCTGTGATGAACCACTTTCCAATTCTGGAGTAGGTACAATCCCCTCATCAAGTTCTACTTTCCTCCCACTCACTTCTTTCGAGAGAAACTCCTTCTTTAGAAAGGATCCATTCTTAGCAACGAATATCTTGCCTTCGGATCTGTGATAGAAGGTGTACCCAACTGTTTCCTTTGGGTATCCTATGAAGCCGCATTTCTCCGATTTGGGTTCAAGCTTATCAGGTTGAAGCTTTTTCACATAAGCATCGCAGCCCCAAACTTTAAGAAACGACGGCTTAGGTTTCTTGCTAAACCACAGTTCATATGGTGTCGTCTCAACGGATTTAGATGGTGCCCTATTTAACATGAATGCAACCATCTCTAAAGCATAACCCCAAAACGATAGTGGTAAATCGGTAAGAGACATCGTAGATCGCACCATATCTAATAAAGTACGGTTACGACGTTTGGACACCATTATGTTGTGGTGTTCCAGGTGGCGTGAGTTGTGAAACTATTCCACATTGTTTCAAATGAAGACCAAACTCATAACTCAAATATTCACCACCACGATCAGATCGTAGAAACTTTATTTTATTGTTACGATGATTTTCCACTTCACTCTGAAATTCTTTGAACTTTTCAAATGTTTCAGACTTATGTTTCATTAAGTAGACATACCCATATCTTCTCAAATCATCTGTGAAGGTCAGAAAATAACTATACCCGCCGCGAGCCTCAACACTCATTGGACCGCATACATCAGTATGTATTATTTCCAATAAGTTAGTGGCTCGCTCCATTGTTCCGGAGAACGGAGTCTTAGTCATCTTGCCCATGAGGCATGGTGTCGGTGTCAAAACCGGCGGATCTCGGGTAGGGGGTCCCGAACTGTGCGTCAAGGTCGGATGGTAACAGGAGACAGGGGACACTTTGTTTTACCCAGGTTCGGGCCCTCTCGGTGGAGGTAAAACCCTACTCCTGCTAGATTAATATTGATGATATGGGTAGTACAAGAGTAGATCTACCACGAGATCAAGGAGGCTAAACCCTAGAAGCTAGCCTATGGTTTGATTGTGTGTGAAGATGATTCTGTCCTACGGACTAAAACCCTCCGGTTTATATAGACACCGGATAGGGTTAGGGTTACACAGAGTCGGTTACATTGGTAGGAGATCTTGAATATCCGCACGCCTAGCTTGCCTTCTACGACAAGGAAAGAACCTTCCGGACACGGGACGGAGTCTTCAATCTTGTATCTTCATAGTCCTGGAGTCCGGCGGGAGATGTAGTCCGGCTATCCGAACACCCCCTAATCCAGGACTCCCTCAGTAGCCCCTGAACCTAGCTTCAATGACGACGAGTCCGGCGCGCAAATTGTCTTCGGCATTGCAAGGCGGGTTCCTCCTCCAAGTTCTTCAAGAAGATGAATAACACCAAAAAAGTGTCCGGCTCTGCAAAACAAGTTTCCACATATTGCCATATGGAGAATAATATTAACACAAATCAAATCTGCTGACGTATCCCGCGGTGCATCATAACACTGCGGCCAAGCCTTCTGTACGGAATATTTTTACTGTTCCACCGCTACACGTTTAACGAGGCGGTTTCCTTGGCACGTCTTATCGAAGCAGAGATCGTGCGCCCCCTTCAACGGGATTCTCATTAATACGGACGTGGGTAACCCAAACGTGCCTGTTAGCACATCCTGTCTAACTCAAGGCTAGTCCAAGACGGTTACGGGGAGGGCTCTTGGTATTCCGCCTCTTATAAAGAGACCAAGGCTCCGTCCCCTCTTCTATTCCCAAAACGAGCTCGCCTGTCGCCTCGAGTTCCAACACCCTAGGCTCCCAGATTTCAGGCGCGCCGAACCTTCAACAATGTCCGGCTCTGTTCTTCAGGGTCAATGGATGCCCTCCTCTATCATGGAGGAGGATGTATCAAAGTTGAGGGAAGCTAGATTTCTGACCAGCGAGATTCCGCATAGGCTGCCTGTTCAAGGACAAGCGATCCCTAGCCCTCAGCCAGGCGAGAGCGTAGTATTCATCTCCCACTTCCTCCGTGGATTAGGCTTCCCAACGGATCCCTTTGTAAGGGAGCTGATGTTCTATTATGGGCTGGAATTCCATGACCTAGCTCCGGAGTCCATCCTCCACATCTCCTCTTTCATAGTTATGTGTGAAGCATTCCTCCATGTTACCCCTCACTTCGGGCTATGGCTCAAGACCTTCAAAGTAGAACCGAAGATAATCGAGGGGCGCCACGCAGAGTGCGGAGGTGCCACTATAAAAAGAAAAGCCGATACTCCTTGGCCCGAAGGCGCTCTTCATGAAGAGCTCGGCTTATGGCAACGGGAGTGGTTCTACATTACCGCTCCTCGAGGCACCACGTGGGTGGCGCCTCAGGCCTTTCGCTCGGGTCCCCCACCACGGTTAGCATCGTGGATCAATACGGAATTAGATCGGGGTTTGCCCAAAGACGTTCCTCTGCTACAGGGTCGCATTAAGGATCTCCTGGAAGGAGGCCTCAACCTGGTCAAGGTGACACAAGTCATGCTGATTCGCCGGACAATGCCCGGCCAACGTCGCCCCCTTCGCTTATGGGAGTTCAACCCAGAGGGACCGCGAGTTCTCCGAAATTTTATGGGCGTAATGCCTAAGGAGATGCATAAACTGTTCTTCGGATCGCAAGAAGCGAGTTCGGACCTGACCGAGGATGCTGGCCTAAGCCGCAATCGCCCGGATACTCAGGTGGGTGACCTTGTGTTCGGACCTTCTATCCGCATAGTTTTACTTGCTTTTTAACAGCATTTCTTCCTTTAAGCAGGAGTGGATAGCAAAGGCGAAGCTGATCCGGTGTCCGGCTCCCCTTCCCGAAACCAGGCTGGATCCCGTGCTAGTCGGGATGCTAGAGGTAGTGCCTTTGGAGGGAGATAAGGGGACCGACAAGGAAACCATGGCCTCTTCGAGAGAGGCTACTCCGAAGGGGGGAATTGAAAGTTCCCCTCCTAGGGGAAAGAAGAGGACCACCACTGACGACCCGGAAGTCCAAGCTTCAAAACGGGGGAAAGAATCCATGTCAGAGGACCCGTCGCCGAGGAGCCCCTCGGCCGAATTGAGTCCGCAAGGGGAGCGGCTCTCCAACGAGCCGTAAGTAGAAAAGGAATTGTTCTTAAGAGAAATCCTTGCTTTATATCTGAAAAGTGTTTGACCGAAACTTTGCCTTGTAGTTCGGACCTCGACCCCTCACAGCAGAACTCATCGTCGGGGGATCTCCTTCCGGAGATGATGGAGAGCGGAACGCCTCCTCTTTCTGCATCGCCTGACAAGGCGGATGACGTCGAAGTGTCATCACAGAGGATCTCTCCGAATCTGCCAGAGGCAGAAGACGATCACATGACCCCACAAGGCTCTCCGTGCCCGGCCTCCGAAGAGGGCCGTGGGACGAGTCCGGCGCCGACTGGTGTTCGGCCGGGGGAGCTAAAGGTTCTGGTGGGCCGAGCTTCTATTTCAGAGGAGCATCGTGTGTTGATGCACACGGTGGTTGAAAAAATTGCAGCCACGGGAGGCGGACTGAACGAGGCCGCCAAGAATTTATTGGCGGGTTTTGAGGTACGTTTTAAATAACGGACATTAGTGTTAATTACGCATAATAACATGTGTCCTGTGTAGATAGTAGCCCCTGAGACTCTGTGTGGCGCAAAGATGTGCGGCACGCAGAGGATCTTAATCCCAGGTCCTTAAAATGGCGTCTGTATATGTAGGCGGCTAATTGTCCGGGGTTGAGCCGGACTCAAGATTTTGCCGAAATGAAACGGCAACTTGACGAGGTAGAGGCCGACATCGCGCTGGTTAACCAGCGGCTTGATGATGCTCAAGGTATTGTTTTTTCATGGCGATTGTTAGTAAGAGGAGATCTAGGTCAAAATCTTACTGTGTGTGTACTTGATGCAGATGGTGCGGTAGCCGTGGAAGGACTTAGGGCCGAACTCGCCAAAGCGAAGAGCCAAGCCAGAAGAAGCGATGCAGCTGCCTTGAGAGCCCGTGAAGAGCTGCGGGCCGAACAGGCTGCCCATTGCCGAAGCAGGGAGGAGATGGCCAATATTGTTATAGAGTTGAAAAGTGTTACTGACCGTTGCAGATATCTTGAGGAGGAAGGCCGAGCCAGGCAGACGGATTTGGAGAAAGCCGTTGCTGACCTCAAGGACGCCCGCTCTATGGTGAGAGCGACAAAGGAAGAGCTACGTCAAGCCGGACTGATTGCGGATGGAAAGCCCTTCTTGCCGCGGAGACAATTTTGTGATTCGAGGTTTGCCCTGTTGGACCGAGCGTGGAGTGTGAAGGACATCAACCTGGACTTGGCAGCTAGTGCTGCCGATGCGACCAGACACTTTCAGGATAAGGAGAATCATGAAGTGGAAAAAATCTTCTGGTCGCAGTTCACCAATCCAAGGCGTCCACTTGCGGTGGACGATCGCCTGGCCCAATGGGCCGAGCTGAATAGATTGTCCGGACTCGCCATGACGTATGCCATGGATCGCTTATGCCCAGGCGGATCGAAACCGACAAGCTATTTTAGCTTGGTGCAGCAATTTCTTGACGTGGTGCCTCGAGTAGAAGCTTTGAAGAGGTCAGCGTGCACAGAGGGTGCTCGGCTAGCTCTTCCCCGAGTTAAGACATATTGGGCAGATATGGATCCTACCGCTGTTGCGTCTCGTGATTCGGCTGAAGGCCGAAATCCTGCCGAACACTTTTTTGAGGAGGTCCTCGCGGGCGCTCGTATAATTGAGACGCAGTGTTCGAAAGATGCTGCGTTGTGACAGCATATGTAATCATAGATCAGTATTTTTATAGATGGCGTATTTTAGACTTGTGCCTTCAAGTAATAAAACCTCTCCTGTGCGGCCGTTTCAATATATATAATTTCTGAAAGATTGCAGTCGTTGGCATCAGCCCCCATGCACATAGTGTGGGGGTGCGCGCTGAAAACACAATATCACACTTAACCCAACGTCTTGGTCCTACAAAGGAGGTGATAGCGCAGCGGGCTAGGCAATCCGGACTATAATGCTTTAACACTTTCACTTAGCCATAGGGGCTTGACAATGGGACTCTTTAGGTAACCCAGGAATGGCGACTGCGCTCATCCGAATTCGGGACGCATGCTAGCCTGACCGGGAAGCGGCCCTTCGTCAAAACGGAGGAGTTCGATAAACCCCTATGAGTCATCGAGTGGCGACCAGTCTCTTGCTACATCATGACAGTCGGTTTTCGGCTTTCTCTACTGAGGCGCTCGCCCGGTCGAACCGGGGCACAATCGCAGTAGTTCTCCTGGAGCTACCTTAGCCGACAGAACGGAACGTAAGGTGGACGAACACAGGAGCCGGGCAACCCAACATGTGACCAAAATCATGACTCGGAGCTGATGCATATAGTGCCAAAACTCGCGACGCCGAACACTCCCTAAGGTGTTCGGTCTTTGTGGGTGTGTGCGGAACAACACCCTCCCCCTTTTATATAAAAAGAAAGAAAAAAGCCCTTCGTGTCCAGGTACAAGCAATAATTCTGGCGTGGCCACATGCCAAGACGCCAGTCTCCTCCTTGGTTATGGTAAAATGAACCAGGGGATGTATAATAGCAAGAGACAGTAAAAAAGGTTTACGCGGGGCCTTAATCTAAAAAAAGAATCCTTTGGGCGGGTCCATACTGCACGTCTGCGCCTGTGTCTCCGCTGTGCCGTGTCCTGGACGGGTGCCGTACAACATTCATCTGTGAAAGAGAGGAATTTAAATTTAAAATGGGTCATGCGGGACAAAAAGAATAATAATAAAAAATAAAAATGAATGAAGTCGAGCTTTATTGTCTCTATGTGCAGCCCCTTGTATGGCGTAGTGAGCCGACAATGATGGGGGGCTCTTGCCGAACTCATGGAGTCTGGGGCCATGGCCTTCTGTGACTTATATCGAAAAGTTCTGTTGGGCGGCGAGTCCATTTTATTGTGCGGCTGTTTAGGCAGTCGTGCAATCCTCCCTTTTTGATGGAGACGTATTTTAGTGCATTCCCTTTAAAGAGATGATGCCTCGAGGACCGGGCATCTTTAGCGTGAGGGATGCGTAATGCGGTATTGCGTTAAAGCGCGCGAAGGCTCCTCGTCCCAGTAGTGCTTGATAGCGGCTTGAAAACGGGACTATGTGGAAGATCAGATTCTCACGACGAAAGTTATTGGCGGAGCCAAATATGACTGCCAGCCGAATAAAACCCATGCAATGGGTGTCCGGGCCGGGTGCTACCCCTTGAAAGGAGGTTTTACTGTGACGGATTCTTGTTGGGTTTATGCCCATGCTGCGAATTGTATCTTGATATATCAAGTTTAGTCCACTGCCCCCGTCCATAAGGACATTGGTAAACTGGAATCCGTCTATTATTGGTTTGAGTACCAAGGCGGTCCGGCCCGCATGCTTGACATTTCGAGAATTATCTAGCTGATTGAAAGTTATTGGCTTGAATGACCAGTGGCGAGACACCTGAGATTTAGGCTTGAATATGCAGACCTTTACGGGTGCCTCATGCCTTGTTATGTGAAGTGAGTTCACTGTTTTGACTTCTTGTGGGAAGTTCTTTTGTTTCCTGGTGTGCTGCTTTTGGGGTTCGTCTTCTTCCTCGCTAGGTGTGTCGAGCCCCTTGTGTTCGGCGTTGAGCCTTCCGGACTATTTGAAAACCCAACAGTCTCTGTGGGTATGATTAGCAGGTTTCCCCGGAGTGCTGTGTATCTGGCATGTCCTGTCCATGATTCTTTTTAGGCTGGACGGGTCTTCCCTGTTATCCTGAGGGGTTGGCTTTGTCTGATTGTGCTTTGAGTTTTTGAATCCGGCGTTGACTGCCGTGCTCTTCAGACTTTTCTTTTTGATTCGGCGATGATCCTTATGTCGTCGCGGCTTCTCATTTCCATCTCTGATTTCTGATGTACTTGGGTCGCTGGGGCTGCATCATGCCAACCAGCTGTCCTCTCCTGCGCAAAAGCGGGTCATGAGGCTTGTGAGTGCGGCCATTGTTCTTGGCTTTTCCTGGCCGAGGTGTCTGGCTAGCCATTCGTCTCGGACATTATGCCTGAAAGCCGCTAGGGCTTCGGCGTCCGGACAATCCACTATTTGATTCTTTTTAGTGAGGAATCTGTTCCAGAACTGCCGAGCTGATTCTCCGGACTGCTGAGTTATGTGACTGAGGTCGTCTGCATCCTGGGGACGGACGTAGGTCCCTTGAAAATTTGCTCGAAAAGCGTCCTCGAGCTCCTTCCGACTTCCGATTGTATTTTTAGGAAGGCTTTTAAGCCAGTGCCGAGCTGGCCCTTTGAGCTTAAGAGGTAAATATTTTATGGCGTGGAGATCGTCTCCTCTAGCCATATGTATGTGGAGGATATAATCCTTGATCCAGACTCCGGGGTCTGTTGTTCCATCATATGACTCTATGTTAACGGGTTTAAACCCCTCTGGAAATTCATATTCCAGAACCTCATCGGTGAAGCATAGGGGGTGTGCGGCACCCCTGTATTTGGTTGCGCCGGATTCTGATGGTGTATTTTCTACATTGCTCATGGGAGTGTGCTTCCTTTGTCTGTAAATGGATCTGGCTGGGGCATGATGCGAATCTTTAATTGGGTCGCATGCCGCATTGTGTGCGACGCCATTTGCCATTTTGTGGTGGCCGGTAGGTCGTCTATCCGACCGCGCAGCCTTGTTATTTTCCAAGTTTGGGGGCTCTAGGGCCTCCTGATCGAATTCGGGCAGTAGCTTTCTCTTCGGATATCTTTTGGTGCGGCGGCTGCCGCTGTATTTGTCTGCGGTCTTGATTACTTTGCTCCATCTTGTCTTGAGTGCATTTTCCGCCGTCCTTAGCTTTTGCTTCTGCTTTTTTAGGCTGCGTATTGTGGCAGCTAGTCTTTTTTGGAGATTCTTCTGCTCCATGGTTTTATCCGGCGTGATATCGTCTGGAGTTTGGTTATGACAGGGGGAAGACTGTTCGTCTTCTTTACCCGTGCTGCGTTGTTCACACGGCTGTTCTGAGGCATGTTCGTCATCTGCCGATTCGTCCTGCTCTATGGCGGGGTCTTGATCGAGGCGGGGTTTAGCTCGGCGTTTACGTTGCCGCTTTGGGTGCTTCCCGGAGGGTTCACCCTTCTTTTCGCCCCCTTTTTCCTTATTGTCAATATTTTCCGGTGTATCCACCATGAGTACGTCGTTGTGCGTGGTGGATAGCCAGTGCCCTGTGGGTGCTGGTTCCAGTTCGTCTCCGTATTCGTCGTCCATACCGTCGAGGTCTTCGGAGCCGAAGTCAAGCATGTCGGTCAGATCTTCGACAGTGGCTATCAAGTGGGTGGTGGGTGGGTTTTGAATTTCTTCATCGTCCGAATCCCAACCTCGCAGACCATAATCCGGTCTGGGCTCTCCTGATAAAGAGAGAGACTTGAGAGAATTCAGGATGTCACCAAAAGGTGAGCACTGAAAGATGTCCGCGGCGGTGAACTCCATTATAGGCGCCCAATCAGATTCGATCGGCGGGGGCTTGGGAAGCCCGGAGTTTGGAGAATAATCCGGCTCCTTGGAGTCATGGGCAACGCGGAGTGCGGGACTGGCGTTCGGCTCGATCGCTTTTAACGTCGCAGCCCCTGAGGTGACGTCCAACCGTTCTTCCTCGACGAGCGCAGCGGGCTCCGAATCAAGGATCGGGGCCGGAGTGTATGCGGTCTCCAGGACACTGTTCGGGAGCAGAGCTATATCATGCCCTTCTCGACAGCGCGGCACGCTTGGCTGTGGCTCAAATCCGTCGAAGATCAAGTCTCCGCGGATATCCGCCGTGTAGTTTAAGCTTCCAAACCTGACTTGATGGCCAGGGGCGTAGCTTTCGATCTGCTCTAGATGGCCAAGCGAGTTGGCTCGCAGAGCGAAGCCGCCGAAGACGAAGATCTGTCCGAGGAGAAAAGTCTCACCCTGGACCTCCTCGCCGTTGATGATCAAAGGAGCCATCGAACCTAAAGGTGACGACACAGAGGAACTCTCAATGAAAGCACCAGTGTCGGTGACAAAACCGGCGGATCTCGGGTAGGGGGTCCCGAACTGTGCGTCAAGGTCGGATGGTAACAGGAGACAGGGGACACTTTGTTTTACCCAGGTTCGGGCCCTCTCGGTGGAGGTAAAACCCTACTCCTGCTAGATTAATATTGATGATATGGGTAGTACAAGAGTAGATCTACCACGAGATCAAGGAGGCTAAACCCTAGAAGCTAGCCTATGGTTTGATTGTGTATGAAGATGATTCTGTCCTACGGACTAAAACCCTCCGGTTTATATAGACACCGGATAGGGTTAGGGTTACACAGAGTCGGTTACATTGGTAGGAGATCTTGAATATCCGCATGCCTAGCTTGCCTTCTACGCCAAGGAAAGAACCTTCCGGACACGGGACGGAGTCTTCAATCTTGTATCTTTGTAGTCCTGGAGTCCGGCGGGAGATGTAGTCCGGCTATCCAAACACCCCCTAATCCAGGACTCCCTCACATGGTTCGCAAGCATCAAGTGATTCCAAAAGCCCATCAGCATGGAGTTTCTTCATGTGTTTTACACCAATATGACCTAAACGGCAGTATCACAAATAAGTTGCACTATCATTATTAACTTTGCATCTTTTGGCTTCAATATTATGAATATGTGTATTACTACAACTGATATTCAACAAAAATAGACCACTCATCAAGGGTGCATGACCATAAAAGATAGTACTCATATAAATAGAACAACCATTATTCTGTGATTTAAATGAATAAGCGTCTCACATCAAAGAAGATCCATATATAATGTCCATGCTCAACGCTGGCACCAAATAAGAATTATTCAGGTCTAAAACTAATCCCGAAGGTAGATGTAGAGGTAGCGTGCCGACAACGATCACATCGACCTTGGAACCATTTCCGACGCGCATCGCCACCTCGTCCTTAGCCAATCTTCGTTTAATCCATAGCCCATGTTTCGAGTTGCAAATATGAGCAACAGATCCAGTATCAAATACCCAGGCGCTACTACGAGCATTAGTAAGGCACACATAAATAACATGTATATCAATATACCTTTCACTTTGCCATCCTTCTTATCCGCCGAATACTTGGGGCAGTTCTGCTTCCAGTGACTAGTCCCGTTGTAGTAGAAGCACTAAGTCTCAGGCTTAGGTCCAGACTTGGGCTTCTTCCCTTGAGCAGCAACTTGCTTGCTATTCTTCTTGAAGTTCCCCTTCTTCCCTTTGCCCTTTTTCTTGAAACTAGTGGTCTTGCTAACCATCAACACTTGATGCTCCTTCTTGATTTCTACCTCCACAGCCTTAAGCATCGCGAAGAGCTCAGGAATTGTCTTTTCCATCCCTTGCATGTTATAGTTCATCACGAAGCCTTAATGTCTTGGTGGCAGTGATTGAAGAACTCCGTCATTGACACTATCATCAGGAAGATTAACTCCCAGCTGAGTTAAGTGGTTATGGTACCCAGATATTCTTAGTATGTGTTCACTGACAGAACTGTTCTCCTCCATCTTGCAGTTATAGAACTTGTTGGAGACTTCATATCTCTCAACTCGGGCATTTGCTTGAAATATTAACTTCAACTCCTGGAACATCTCATATGCTCCATGATGTTCAAAACGTCTTTGAAGTCCCGATTCTAAGTCGTAAAGCATGGCACACTGAACTATCGACTAGTCATTAGCTTTAGTCTGCCAGACGTTCATAACGTTCGGAGTTGCTCCTGCAGCGGGTCTTGCACCTTGCGGTGCTTCCAGGACGTAATCCTTCTTTGCAGCAATGAGGATAATCCTCAAGTTACGGACCCAGTCCGTGTAGTTGCTACCATCATCTTTCAACTTAGCTTTCTCTAGGAACGCATTAAAATTCAAGGGAACGGTAGCACGGGCCATTGATCGACAACAACATAGATATGCAAAAATTATCAGGACTAAGTTCATGATAAATTAAAGTTCAATTAATCATATTAATTAAGAACTCCCACTTAGATAGACATCCCTCTAGTCATCTAAATGATCATGTGGTCCATATCAACTAAACCATGTCTGATCATCACGTGAGATGGAGTAGTTTTCAATGTTGAACATCTCTATGTTGATCATATCTACTATATGATTCATGTTCGACCTTTCAGTCTCAGTGTTCCGAGGCCATATCTACATATGCTAGGCTCGTCAAGTTTAACCCGAGTACTCTGCACGTGCAAAATTGGCTTGCACCCGTTGTATGCACTACAAAAAAAAGACACATCCGTGACATTTTGGGCCGAACGAAATTTTTTCTGTCATACTTATGACACTTCTATGACGATAATTGTGACAAAACCCGGTATCATCATAGATGTGGTGGGGTCCTACTTCTATGACAAAAAATCATGATAGAAAATGGGCTTTTAATCCTAGGTGGGCCGGAGACGCAGCTGCATGACATTCTTTGGGCCGTCCATGACAAAAAAAACCATGGTAGAAGCGAGGGCGAGGAAAATATTGGGGTGTTCCCGGTTAGGGTGGGTGGTCGGGGCTGAGCGATGCACGTTTCTCTCGTACACGCACGCGCGTGGGTGCGAGGCGTTGGGCTCTAACTGAACCCGAGCGAGGCGTTGGGCTCTAGCTGAACTCGAGCGATTGCACTGCAGGCTACGTGTTACTGAACCAGAGCGATCGATCGATGGCTGTTAACTGAACCCGATATAGCGATTCCTTTGCTACTGCTGCTAACTGAAGTCGATCGACGCTGCCTCTGGATGAATAGTGAGCGTTGCTTGGGGGTGGATGAACAGTTCCCGGTGGGGGCGGATGAACAGGACCCCGTGGTGTTGCCTCTGGATGAACAGGACCCCGATCGATCGAGCCGGTTGGGGCTGGATGAACAGGACCCCATGGAGGGCAGGATGAACAGGACCACCCCGTGGAGGGCAGGATGAACAGTAGACGATGGAGGGCTGGATGAACAGTAGCCCGTGGAGAGGGTTGGTTGAACAATAGCCGGTGGAGTAGCGCGCGGTGGAGGCTGGATGAACAGGAGCCCGTGGATGAACAGTCGCAGGTGGAGGCTGGAGGAGGTCGACGGTGGATGAACAGTAGCCCGTGGAGGCTGGAGGGGGTCGACGGTGGAGATGAACAGTATCCCGCGGAGTCCTGTTTTGCGGTACGCCACACCCCTCCTGATGAACAAGACCCCTGTTTCGACCGCAGCGCTCCAACACAAGTCTGTTTCCTCCGTTTTGCGGTACGCCACACCCCTGCCGATCAACAGGACCCATGTTTCGATCATAGGAGGTCCGTTTCCTCCGTTTTGCGGTACGCCAGACCCCTCCCGATGAACAAGGTCCTGTTTCGACTGTGGCCAGTCGAACACAAGGCCGTTTCCTCCGTTCTGTCGTACGCCAGGCTTCATTTCCATCGGCTGTTTCGTCCAAGCCCTCCTGATGAACACGACGGCGCATTCCGTTCCGACCCAGCCGGTTGGCTCCCCATGAACACGACGACGATGCAGTTTCTCTGTTCCGACCCAGCCATGTACACGAGCCCTAACCGTACGTATGCATGAGTAGGCGTTCAAGACCCTGCCCGTATGTATGTACGTGGCTGTATTTTCTTTCTTGCACACTTGCCGCTGTACGTATGTGTACATGCTACGTGCACGCCTCTATTATGACACGTGTGATGGAGTCCTGGTTTAGGGGGTCCTCGGACAGCCGGACTATATCCTTTGGCTGGACTGTTGGACTATGAAGATACAATATTGAAGACTTCGACTCGTGTCCGGATGGGACTCTCCTTGGCGTGGAAGGCAAGCTTTGCAATACGGATATGTAGATCTCCTCCCTTGTAACCGACTCTGTGTAACCCTAGCCCCCTCCAGTGTCTATATAAACCGGAGGGTTTAGTCCGTAGGACAACAACAATCATACCATAGGCTAGCTTTGAGGGTTTAGCCTCTATGATCTCGTGGTAGATCAACTCTTGTAATACTCATATCATCAAGATCAATCAAGCAGGAAGTAGGGTATTACCTCCATCGAGAGGGCCCGAACCTAGGTAAACATCGTGTCCCCAGCCTCCTGTTACCTTCCGCCTTAGACGCATAGTTCGGGACCCCCTACCCGAGATCCACCGATTTTGATACCGACATTGGTGCTTTCATTGAGAGTTCCACTGTGCCGTCACCGTAAGGCTTGATGGATCCTTCAATCATTGGCAATGATGCGATCCAGGGTGAGGTTTTCCTCCCCGGACAGATCTTCGTATTCGGCGGCTTCATACTACGGGCCAATTCGCTTGGCCATCTGGAGCAGATCGAAAGCTACGCCCCTGGCCATCAGGTCAGATTTGGAAACTTGAACTACACTGCCGACATCCGCGGAGACTTGATCTTCAGTGGATTCGAGCCCATGTCAGGTGTGCCGCACGATCATGACGAGCATGATTTAGCTCTGTCATCGGACAATGTTCGGGAGATCACGCCCGCAACTACTCCGGCCCTTAATCCGGAACAAATTGCGCCATGGGAGGGCGGGTGGATAGACCCCGCCGCGAAAGCCGCACTCTCAGTGGCGATAGAGCCGAATACTAACTTCACCTCCCACCAGACCCGTGTAGCCGAATCATTGGATTCGTCCCCGGCCACGGACTCTGAGCCGCTTGTGTCCGTGCCCATCGAATCTGATTGGGTGCCGATCATGGAGTTTACCTCCGCGGATATCTTTCAGCACTCGCCTTTCGGCGATGTGCTAAATTCATTAAGGTCCCTCTCCTTGTCAGGAGAACCTTGGCCGAACTATGTCCGACTAGAATGGGATGAGGACGACAAAGAAATTCGCTCCCCACCTACCACCCACTTAGTAGCCACTATCGGCGATTTAACCGACATGCTCGATTTCGACTCCGAAGGCATCGACGGCATGGACGATGATGCAGGAGAGAAACAGGAACCATCGCCCACAGGGCGCTGGACAGCCACTACATCACATGACATATACATGGTGGATACACCCAAAGAAAACAATGACGAGGAACGGAAGGATGCAACGAAGGATAGCTCCCTCGAGAAGCAACCAAAGCGTCGGCGTAGGCGCTGCTCCAAATCCCACCTCGGCAAAAACAGCGATAACAATGCAAGAGAAAATAACACCCCAGTTGACTCCAGAGGAAACGACGACCACATTGACCCAGCGGCAGAGCAGGATGAACCAGCAAACGGTGAACATAGTACGGATCCACTGTCCGAACACGGCGACGCTGAGGATAAAGCTCATCAACCTCCATCCGGAGAGGAAAACAGTCCGGACGAAGATGCACACATCATCCCGGAAAGGCACTTGGAGCAAGAGAACCTCCGCAGAAGGTTTATTGCCACCGCGAGGAGTCTGAAGAAGCAGAAGTGAAGACTTAAGGCCGCGCAAAATACACTCAACAGTAGATGGAACAAAGTGCTCGACAATGAAGAAAAGTATGGTGGTAGTTACCACACAAAGAGCTATCCAAAGCACAAGCTATTTCCTGAATTTGATGATGAGGCCTTAGAGCCCACACAGCCGAAAAATAAAACGGCCGACCGGTCGGATCAACCACCTTGTGGCCATGATAGAGCGGCGAACAAGGCCGCACATAAGTCAGCGCATGCTTCACGTGAGGACTTGCATCAGAAGACCGGCACGACCATATCCATCTACGGATCAAGGAAACGCGCTCCAGCGCACAACCAAAACCGAACACTACAACCGTCAGAATGCCATGACACATCCAAATACAGGGGTGCCGCACACCCCCTATGTTTCACCGATGAGGTGCTGGACCATGAATTTCTAGAAGGATTCAAACCAGTGAACATAGAGGCGTACGACGGAACCACAGACCCTGGGGTCTGGATTGAAGACTTTATCCTCCATATCCATATGGCTCGCGGAGACGATCTCCACGCCATGAAGTACTTGCCCCTCAAGTTGAAAGGACCAGCTCGGCACTGGCTGAAAAGCCTCCCCGAAAACTCAATTGGAAGTTGGGAGGAGCTTGAGGATGCTTTTCGGGCTAATTTTCAAGGGACCTATGTCCGACCTCCGGATGCAGACGATTTAAGTCATATAATTCAACTGCCCAGAGAGTCAGCCCGAAAGCTTTGGAACAGATTTCTCACTAAGAAGAACCAAATCATCGACTGCCCGGACGCCGAAGCCTTAGCAGCTTTCAAACACAGCGTCCAGACGAATGGCTCGCCAAACACCTCGGCCAAGAAAACCCGAGAACAATGGCAGCCCTGAGAAGCCTCATGACCCGCTTTTGCGCGGGCGAAGATAGCTGGCTAGCCCGTAGTAGCACCAGCGACCCAGGCACATCCGAAGTCAGGGATGGCAATGGAAAACCACGACGCAGTAAAAGCAAGCGTCAAAATAAAGAAGACAGCCCAGATAACACGGCGGTAAACGCCGGATTCAGGGGCTCTCGACCGGGTCAGCGGAAAAAGCCTTTCAAAGTCAGCAGAGATGGACCGTCCAGCCTAAACAAGATTCTAGACAAACTATGTCAGATTCAAGGCACCCCCGATAAACCTGCAAATCATACCCACAGAGAATGTTGGGTCTTCAAGCAGGTCGGCAAGCTAAACACCGAGCACAAGGGGAGGGAGACACCAAGTGAAGACGAGGACGAGCCTCGCCAGCAAAGCACTGGGGGACAGAAAAAATTCCCACCAGAGGTCAAAACAGTGAACATGATCCACGTGACGAAGAAGAGAAGCAAACATGAACTCCGAGACACACGCGTCGTAGAGCCCGTCACCCCTAAGTTCAACCCCTGGTTGGCCTGCCCAATCACTTTTGATCGCAAGGATCACCTGACAAGCATAAAGCACGAAGGCTTGGCCGCCTTGATGTTAGACCAAATAATAAACGGATACCATCTCACACGAGTCCTTATGGACGGCGGCAGTAGTCTTAATCTGATATATCAGGACACAGTCCGCAAAATGGGGATAGACCCGACAAAAATCAGCCATAGTAATACTACCTTCAAGGGAGTAATACCAGTCCCAGAGGCCCGCTGCACGGGCTCTCTAATACTAGAGGTTGTATTCGGTTCTCCCAACAACTTCCGAAGCGAAAATTTAACCTTTGACATCGCTCCATTCCGAAGTGGCTATCAAGCACTACTCGGAAGAGCAGCTTTTGCTCGTTTTAATGCAGTACCGCATTACGCTTCTCTCAAGCATAAGATGCCCGGTCCACGCGGCATCATCACAATTAGCACAAATATTGAACATTCCTTACGCGCGGAAGAATGTGCGACGGCTTTAACAACTGAACAGTAAACGGCCCCTCCAACCAGAATAAATGATCGGTCGTCAAGACCGCGAACACGGCTAGACGAGTCCGGCGCATTACTAGCTATAACAGCTTAGACAAACCCGAGATTGGTTTGATGGTTATACCCCCATAGACGGTACCAGGGGCTTCCCGCGTGTAAACAGGGCTAGTTCGGCTCAACTTTACTTATCTTGAATTTTAATGGTTTATTGAGAATAACCAATTTTTCGCATGATAACTTTGACCTAAGTTCTTCTCTTTTACAGATGATAATCGTGCTACACCCTTCCAGGATACGGCACAACGGAGACACATGCGCAGACGTGCAGCAGGGACCCGCTCAAAGGTTTCTTTTTAGATTAAGACCCTGTGTAAACCTTTTTTACTGTCTCTTGTCGTTCACATCCTCCGGATACTCAGTACAATCGAGAAGGATGCTGATGTTATTGGCATTTCGCCACGTCAGAACATTGCACGTACCTGGACACTCAGGGTTCATTATCAAGGGCATTGCTCAGCCTGGCATATGTTATAAAGACTGAATACCTTAGGGAGTGTTCGGCGTCGCGAGTTTGGCCTTATTTGCATCAGCTTTGAATCATGTCTTTGGTCAAATGTTGGGTTTGTCTGGCTCCCGTGTTTTGCTACCTTACGTTTCGCTCTATCGGCTAAGGTGGCACTGGGAGAACTACTGTGATTGTGCCCTGGTTCATCCGGATGAACACCTCAGTAGAGAAAGCCGAAAAATGACTGTCATGATAAAGCGCGAGACTGGTCAACCACTCGATGACTTAGCGGAATCTTCGGGATTCCTCGGCATTAACAAAGGGTCGTTTCCCGGTCATGTATGTACGTGCCCCGTATTTGGACGAGCGCAGAGGTACCACGGGCTATATTGTAGTCCCACCATCAAACTCCTATGGCTAAGTGAAAGTGTTAAAGCAATATAGTCCGATTGCCTTGTTCGCTGCACTTTCACCTCCTTAATGGACCAAGACGTTGGATCAAGTGTGAATACACGTTTTTTGCGAACACCCCCGCATTATATGCGTTGGGGCTGAAGCCGACGACTGCAAACTTTCAGGTTATATACATATATACATAAACGGCCGCACAGGAGGCATCATAATACATTCAGGCAAAAGTATAAACGCAGCCTTTATAATTTAATAAACATTGTCTTACAATGGGAATACATGTCACTAGAACATAATATTCTTCGAGCACTGAGCGTCTATTAAACGAGCGCCATCAAGGACTTCTTCAAAGTAGTGCTCGGCAGATACTCGGCCCACGGCCAAACTCTGGGTTGCAATAGCGGTGGCCTCCATCTCTGCCCAGTATGTCTTGACACGGGCAAGAGCCATCCGCGCACCCTCTATGCACGTCGACCTCTTCATAGCGTCGATACGCGGCACAACAGCAAGGAACTATTGCACTAAACTAAAATAACTATTCGGCCTTGGCCCTTCCGGCCACAGATGATCCACAACAGACCTCATGGCAAACCCGGACAACCTATGGAGCTCGGCCCACTCGTCCATTCGCTCATTCAACAGCAGCGGATGCACTGGAACATTGAACTGTGACCAGAACAACTTTTCCACTTCACGATCTTTTTGATCTTTGAAATACTTGGCCACATCAGCAGCACTTGCTGCCAAATCCACATATGCATCTGCAGAACTCCATAGTTGATCAAGAGGGGCATACTTAGGATCTCCGAACTTCATCCACAACAAAAAGGGCTTCCCAGTCGCGATATCCCCGGCTTGACACAGCTCCTCCTTCGCCGCTCTGATTTTAGAGCGGGCGTCCTTGGCCGGTACCATGGCCTTCTCCAGGTCCGTCATCTTTGCTCGATTTTCCTTTTCAAGAAGCTCATAACGGTCGGCGGCATCCTTCAATTCAACAGCCATCTTGGCTATTTTATCCTTGCTTTGGCAATGCGCAGCCTGTTCGGCTCTCAGCTCTTCGACCGCCTTTAGAGCGGCCGCATCACTCTTCCAGGCTTGTTCGTTGGCTCGGCCAGGTTCCGCCCGAAGGGTCTCCACGACGGCAGCCCCATCTGCAGTCACAACATATTAAAGATACTAGCATGAATGCTCCTCTTACTATGTGTTGATCACCAGAGAAATCACATACCCTGTGCCTCGTCGAGCCGCTTGTTTACAAGCACGATGTCGGCATCTGCCGCATCAAGTTGCCGCTTCAGCTCGGCAAACTCACCAGTCCGGCTAGCCACCGGACCTTCCGCCACCTACACATGAAGGCGGCATGATTATTACCTGGGACTATGATCCTCTGTTTGCCACCGTTGTCGATAGCAACCAGCATCTCAGGGGCTACTATCTGCATATGGCACACCTAGCGTGTGCGTACCATCAAAAACATATACTACTTTGCGTACCTCAAAGCCTCTCAGCAGGCTCATAAAGCTTCATGCAGCCCGCTTTCGGCGGTTGAAATCCTCCCAACCACCGTACCCATTAGCGTACGATGCGCTTCTCAGATAGACGCTTGCTCCAGAAGATCCTTCAGTGCGTCGGGTCGTGCACCGGACGGTCCCGGCCTTTTTCTGTTGGTCTCCTTAGGAGCCGAATACTCCGGACTTCGGGTGGCCGAAGGAGTACCCTCTGGCCTTGGCAGATCAGGAGAAATCCTCCGTGACGACACCTCAGGGTCGCCCGCCTCATGAGGCGGGGAGGCACGCGGAGGTGTTTCGCTCTCCATCATCTCCGGAAGAAGATCCCCCGAAGACGAACTCTGTCGAGAAGGGCTACGATCCGAACTATAAGACATATGCTTCGGTTATTGTCCTTAGAAGTAAAGCAGGATATTTTTACTATTAAGTACTCTTTGTTTACTTACAGCTCAGTGGAGGGCTGATCCCCTTGCGGGCACTGTGCGGCAAGGGTACCCCTCCGGGGTAGGACCCTCCGACAAAGGATTCTTCCCTCGCTTGGAGACCATTACGTCCAAGTCTTTAGAGGCGGTCCTCTTCCTTCCCTGGGGAGAGGGAATTTTAGATTCTTCCCACGGTTATCCTCCTTCAAGGAGGCACTGATTCCCCCGGTCTAGATGAATAGTAAGTGAGGCTTGCTCTCGGCCTCTTTGTTCCTCCCTTTACCTTCCCCTAATGGCGCTTGATAAGGCGCAAGCTCAAGCATCTTGGCTAGTACAGGATCCGATGAGCCCTCGGGAAGCGGGGTCGGACACCTGATCATCTTCGCCTTTTCTATCCAGTCCTGGTCAAAAGGCGACTTTTCAGGATGATGTTGTGATAAATTAAAAGACAACATGTTCGGCCACGGGACTACTTACTTGGGTATCTGGACGATTGCAGCTCAGACCCGCATCCTCGGTGGTGACCGGACACCTTATTTCTAGTCCGAAGAACAGTTTGTACATCTCTTCGAGCGTCATGCCGAGGAAGTGTTGAATAGCTCACGGTCCTTCCGGCTTGAACTCCCACATACGGAGGGGTCGACGTTTGCAAGGTGGGACTCGACGAACTAGCATGACTTGCATTACCGTGACCAGGCTGACATCTCTCTCGAGGAGATCTCGGATGCGACTCTGCAATATCGGCACATCATTTACTGGCCCCCAGTCCAGCCCCTTGTTGATCCATGACGTCAGTTGTGGTGGGGGGCCCGAGCAAAAGGCAGGGGCAGCTACCCACTTGGTACCCCGGCGAGTTGTGGTATAAAACCACTCCCGTTTCCATAAACTGGACACCTCCGGGAAGGAACCCTTTGGCCATGGAACATCGGCGCCTTTGCTTATTACGACACCTCTGCACTCTGCATGTCGCCCCTCAATCATCTTCGGCTTCACATTGAAGGTCTTGAGCCATAAGCCAAAGTGTGGGGTAATGCGGAGGAAGGCTTCACACACGACGATGAACGACGAGATGTGAAGGATGGAATCCGGGGCCAGGTCATGAAAATCCAGCCCGTGTAGAACTTGAGCCCCCTAACAAAGGGATCTAGAACAAGGCCTAGCCCTCGGAGGAAGTGAGATATGAATACGACACTCTCGCCGGGTTCGGGAGTGGGAATGACCTACCCTCGAGCAGGTAGCCTGTGCGAGATTTCGGCGGTCAAATACTAGCCTCTCTTAGCTTCTTGATGTCTTCCTTTGTGATAGAGGAGGGCATCCACCGACCTTGAAGGTTGGATCCAGACATGGTTGAAGGTCCGAAGTGCCTGACCTGAGCCTTGGGTGTTGAAACTCGAGGCAGGGGAAGGATTTGATCGAGTACAAGTAGAAAAAGGAGAGGCCTTGGCCTCTTTATAAAGAGGGTGAATATCAAGCGTCCTCCTCGTGGTCGTTTAGGACTTGCCTAAAATCGAGGATTCGTACCAACGGGAACGATTGGGTTACCCACACACGTATTGATGAGAATCCCATAATAAGGGGAACACGATCTCTGCTTCGACAAGACGTGCCAATAAAATCGCCTCGCAAAACGTGCAATGGCGGGCTGATTGAGAAAAATGGTTCGAATAATGATCCGGCTGTGGTGTGATGTCACGTTATGAAAAGTCGTCGCCAGATTAGATTTGTGGAAATGTTATTCTCTCTACGGTGGTATATGGAACTTGTTTTGCAGAGCCGGACACTATCCTTGTGTTCAAGATCTTCTACGGAGTATTCGGAGGAAGAACCCACCTTGCAATGTCGAAGACAAATCTGCGCATCGGGCTCATCGTCATTGAAGCCTGGTTCAGGGGCTACTGAGGGAGTCCCGGTTTAGGGGGTCCTCGGACAGTCGGACTATATCCTTTGGCCGGACTGTTGGACTATGAAGATACAAGATTGAAGACTTCGACCCATGTCCGGAAGGGACTCTCCTTGCATTGGAAGGCAAGCTTGGCAATACAGATATGTAGATCTCCTCCCTTGTAACCGACTCTATGTAACCCTAGCCCCCTCCGGTTTCTATATAAACCGGAGGGTTTAGTCCATAGGACAACAACAATCATACCATAGGCTAGCTTCTAGGGTTTAGCCTCTACAACCTCGTGGTAGATCAACTCTTTTAATACTCATATCATCAAGATCAATCAAGCAGGAAGTAGGGTATTACCTCCATCGAGATGGCCTGAACTTGGGTAAACATTGTATCCCCCGCCTCCTGTTACCATCCGCCTTAGACGCACAGTTCGGGACCACCTACCCGAGATCCGCCGGTTTTGACACCGACAACGTGCGCGCCTCTACATCGACCAGTATGTACGTACACGTTCGCGACCAGAATGACAACGCTACGTACGCTTCGACCAGGTAGGTCCCGACTGTCAGGCACTTCCTTGCCTGCGAAGATGTAGCTGGTGGGTCCCAGCAGTCAGGGGGCGAATCGTTTTTTTTGCCCGGACACACTTCCTTGCGTGCAAAGATGTAGCTGGTGGGTCCCAGCAGTCTGGGGGAAACTTTTTTTCGTACGGTGGCCCGTCCAGTGGGTCCTCGCTGTCAGGTGGAGGAATAATTGTTTTGTGTGTAATAAGGAGGCACTTCCTTACTGTGGCCGTGGACACAGCTGTCAGCCTCTCCACGTACAGTCCACATCCTATGGAAGTCGTTCCTTGACCATGTTGACCACGCTGCGCCGAGAGCACCAGAGCGGTGGACGATGGTGAGGCCTAGGAAGGGGACGACGCGAAGCCGGGGAAGACGCTGCAGTGGATGCCCATGCGTAGAGGAGTATGAGGGTTCACTGGTTCGCTGCGGTGTGAGGCTGCCGTCGCCGCAGAATAACAGGGGGTGTGGGTGAGTAGAGGGATAGCCTGGCCAGCGGTGGGAGTAGTAGTGGCGATGAGGCCTCCGCCACATCGCAGCCGGCCATGGGAGGCAGGAGCACGAGGCACGACCGGCGCTGGTTTGGGCGGCTGGAGCAAGAAGACCAGAGGTTGACGAAGCACTATGACTGTTGGATGGACATCGTACGGTCACTGGAGCTAGAATCGTGCATATTGACTAAGTTGACAAAGACCTCCGTCCCCGTCAACTTAGTAGGCCCACAAGTCAGCCTGCCACCAAGGTGGGTCCCAGCTAGCATGGGGAGTATTCATTTTTTTGTGCGTAATAAGGAGGCACTTCCTTGCGTGCGAAGATATAGCTGGTGGGTCCAAGCTGTCAGTGGCGGTAACGTTTTTTTCGTGAAATACACAGGCCCTTTCGGTGGGTCCCAGATGTCAGGTGGAGGAATCATTATTTTGCGTGTAATAAGGAGGCATTTCCTGGCATGCGGTCGTGACCCAGCTGTCAGCCTCTCCATGTACAGTCCACTTCAGATGCATGTCGGTCGTTGACCGTGTTGACCAGGCCGCGCCGAGAGCACTAGGGCGATGGACGACGGCGAGGCCTAGGACGGGAACGACACAAAGGCAGGGAAGACTCGGCAGTTGTTTCCCACGCGGAGGGGAGTACGACTGTACGAGGGTTTACTGGTTCGTCTGCCGTCGTCGGAGAATAACAGCAGGTGTGGGTGACTAGAGGGATGGCTAGGCCAGCGATGGGAGTACGGTGGGGCGGTGAGGCCTACGCGGCAGCACAGCCGGCCGCGGGAAGGAGGGAGCAGGCAGTCCTACCGTCACTTGTTTGAGCGGCTGGAGTAGGAAGAGCAGAGATTGAAGAAGCACGACGACCGTTGGATGGACATCCAACAGTCACTGCTTGTGCATCAACCTTTTTTTTTAGGAAAGCCTCAAATCTGTGGAAAACAGCATACTACCCATCTGCCATTATTTCTAATAATTTACAGCCCATTTGCTAATTCTTAAGGTTTTTTTTGGAGCCCATATTCTTTTTGTTAGCATTACAGCCCATATTGTGGCCACGGTTAAAAAATTATACGAAATTTTGCATATTTCGGTGCGGTCTGAACTGTTTTTAATCCCGAAATTTCGAGTCACATTCAAACTGATTATAAAAATAAATGTATATTAATATAAAATCCAACAAATTGTCCATGCATAAAAATCAATGCAATTTAAAATCTCGAAATGAAAAAAAGAAATTTGAAACCAATTGCCGGTTTGATGTGTTTTAAAAATGTACAGCCCATTTCTCATTACTGATAGGCCATTTTCACGGCCAGGCGAATGAAGCTCTCCTTGTCTTGAAAGATTTGCAGCCCAACAGGCCTGACAAAGCGACTTACTTGGCAAATCACAAAAAACTGGGTTGTGGCCGTGGACCTAGCTGTCAGCCTCTCCACGTACAATACTCTTCCGGTGGAAGTCGGTCGTTGACCACATTGACCACGCTGCGCCGAGAGCACCAAGGCGGTGGACGACGGCAAGGCCTAGGAAGGGGACGACATGGAGCCGGGGAAGACGCGGCAGTGGATGCCCACGTGAAGAGGAGTACGAGGGTTCACTGGTTCGGCTGCGGTGTGAGGCTGTCGTCGCCGCAGAATAACAGGGGGTGTGGGTGAGTGGAGGGATGGCCTGGCCAGCGATGGGAGTAGTATGGGGGTGGTGAGGCCTCCGCGGCAGCACAGCCGGCCACGAGAGGCAGGAGCAGGCGGCACGACCGACGCTGCTTTGGGCGGCTGGAGCAAGAAGACCAGAGGTTGAAGAAGCACTAAGGCCGTTGGATGGACATCGTACAGTCACTGGAGCTAGAATCATTCATATTGAATAAGTTGACAAATCCCTCTGTCCCCGTTAACTTAGTAGGCCCACAAGTCAGCCTCCCACTGTGGTGGGTCCCAGCTGGTAGGGGGTATTCATTTTTTTGTGCACAATAAGGAGGCACTTCCTTGCTTGCGAAGATATAGTTGGTGGGTCCGACCTGTAAGCGGAGGGAACGTTTTTTTCGCGAAATACAGAGGCCCTTCCGGTGGATCCCAGATGACAGGTGGAGGAATCATTATTTTGCGCGTAATAAGGAGGCATTTCCTTGTGTGCGGCCGTGGACCCAGCTGTCAGCCTCTCCACATACAGTCCACTTCCGATGGATGTCGTTCGTTAACCACGTTGAGCACGCCGCGCCGAGAGCACCAGGGAGGTGGACGATGGCGAGGCCTACGAAGGGAACAACAGGAAGCCGGGGAAGACACGCAGTGGCTGCCCAAGCGGTGGAGAGTACGAGGGTTGACTGGTTCGGCTGTCGTCACCGGAAAATAACAAGGGGTGTGGGTGAGTATAGGGATAGAAACGCCAGGGATGCGAGTATATGATGGGGCCGTGAGGCGTGCCCGGCAGCACAACCGGCCACAGGTGGCGGGAGCAGGCGGTTCCGACGGCGCTGGTTTGGGCGGCTGGGGCAGGAAGATCAGAGACTGAAGAAGCATGATTGCCGTTAGATTGACATCTAACGGTCTGACGCTGGTAGAGTCGATTGTTGACTAAGTTACTTTTTTGATAAACCTTGTGTATGCATGAACTTACTAGGCCAACAAGTCAGCCTCCAAATCTGTGGCAGACAACATAGAGCCCATTTGCTATTTTTTAATAATTTGCAGCCCATTTGCTAATTCTTAAGTAATTTATTATAGCCCATTTTCTGCCCAGGACCACGGTCGAAAAGTTCAACCTTATTTTGCATATTTTGGTGGAGTCAGAACTTTTGTAATCCCGAAATGATAAACATTTTTTAAGAACTTATTGATTTGCAAAAAAAATCATTTTTTTTCGTAAGCAAATAAGACGTGGGACAATTGAGTTGGTTTAAGGGAAAACTAGTGGTAAAAAATCAGCGCTGGGAGGGAAAACAACAACAAAAATAAGGATGTAAATATGAAAAGTGAATTATATATATTTTCGATATAATGATACGTGTATATGAACTAGTAAAACTAGAGGTAGAGATTAGAAAGCGGATGTAGGACATGCATTTCAAGAGGAAAATAGAACTGGGTTGTGTGCTTGATTCAGTAAAAAAAAAGTGCCTGCGGATGTTGTAAGACAAAATATAACTAATGTTGGCGGGCCAGAGGCCAGTAGATACCTGCTGGATCTTTATGTCCCGTTGTCGTCATGGGCTGGGCCTGTTAAAAACAAAACCAAGCCTGGGCAGTCTACAACCCAGTTGAAACTTGCTTGACCTGAAAAAACAATATACGTGCTCAATAAACGAGAGAATTCTGCAAGTACAGACTGATAACTGGGATGCAGCAGGGATATTGTTTTTTCGTCGTGATAATAAGAGCGTGCACTTGTTTCAAAAAAATTGGAGAACTAGGAATTCGAATGGCAGGTGCTTATGCTACCCATCAAATAAAAATCAGGTGCCTGAAAATTCATTTCGAAACAAATGATTCAGCTTTATATCCACGTCGACCCTCGGCATGATGGTTGGAAGCAAATGCCAAGTTCATACCAAAAGATCGTTAACAACAATACCAACTTGCGGACGACAAGGTAGTACAAGTACCAATACCAAACTAACTTATAATCTTTTTACTCCTGGCCCTAGTGTTCGTCTGGTAGAAAGTCTTGCAGAGGACCAGCTCCCGCTCCTTCTCTTGCTCCAGGTCCCCGAGGTGGTACTGGTGCATCACCCAGTTGGTCCTATGCTGGTCGAAGTTCTTGTTGGTGTGCAGCATCAGAACCTTTTTGCTGCCCGTCTCCCGGCCGTTGACCATCACCGGCAAGGTATTGCCGGTGTTGTGCCACATTGCGTGCATGCCACACTCCGACTGTATCTTGCGACGCGTCCACGTGCCCCTTTTGAACGCCCTGGAATTGCACTGGAAGAAATGCTTGCTTAGGCCACTCAGTGTGATACCTGCAGTATTTTCCAATACAGGTTTTAGTGTACGTAGTTGGCATTTTCATAATATCTTTGGCATGTTGCAGTCACTTGTTTCACTTTTTATTAACTGTCAAATTGTAATTGCTTCACCAGGTCTGCGTCTAAAAAGAAAAATAGAGCTATAAACAAAGGAATATGTTTGTGCAAGTAGACGGCCGATCGGTGTCTTACCTGGAAGTTTCTCAGGATGGGTGTAGCATATGTCGTGCTCGCTGTCGATGGTTGGTATGAACAAATCGATGAGAGGGTGAGATCTTGCGCTGTCAGCACTCACTTTGGCCTCAAGGTGCTCGATCAGCTCTTGATCCATGGGATCGAACTTGACGCCAGCCGGCAGCACCGGTGTTGGGCGTAAACCGGCCTATTTGGGCTGGGTTAACTTCATCAGTAGTTAAGTATGTTAAATCCCATGAAGGTAGATGAGGGCTCAAGACCCATAATAGGTTTAAGGCCTCTAGCCGTAAACCGGCGATGGTATGTAACTTGTATTGTAAGTTAAGAATAAGTAGAGACCAAACCAAACATGTCTATGAGCCGGTGTTGGGACTCTGTAAACCGACGGGCGTCACCCATGGATATAAGGGGACGACCCGGCGGCGGTTCTGGGAGGACAGACAACAACTCGAGACTTAGGCGATTCTTGTTTGCTCCCTAGTCATCGAAACCCCATCAATTCCATCACAACTAGACGTAGGCTTTTACCTTCATCGAAGGGGCCGAACTAGTATAAAACTCCCTTGCGTCCCTGTGTCCGCTTTAACCCCTTCCAGCTAACCCGTAGTGATGGCTCCACGACTAAGTCCTTTCATGAGGACATCTGCCGTGACAAAACCACGACAACCGGCCAATCCTTCTTCGACTTGCATGGGTTAATTCCAATTATATGGTACTCAATGTATGATCAGTCGACTATTTTAAGTGAATGATGAAAGATTTTGACAGATAAGTGGTACTCCAAATCTGAAGTCCAGAATACCCGAACACGCTGTCGGGATTCTTGTGTCACCTCACACGCAGCGTGTTGTCACGTTAATTCAATGTGTGGACATGATGAATAATTTGACCGACGTATACTAGTACTGCTACTGTACTACTTACTAGTCGTATTTAGTGTCAAATTTTAACCATAGGTTTAACTAACAAGTACGCACTTGAAGCCTAAGTGATATATATATATATATATATATATATATATATATATATATATATATATATATATATATATATATATATATATATACATCCTGCATAGGTGAGTTAGGATGCACTTGATCCGAGAAAGGTATCTATCCTTCAAACCAGAGGAGTGCTTCAAACTAACAACAGTACAAAATATCCAACAAAAGAGGGCCGTGCTACAGCAGCAGAATACATGGCTCAGTCTACATATCAGTACGAATCAAGTTGTGCATATTTGCTGTTGGCATGAACCACGTCGCCGCATGTCGGGTTTGCAAAAGCCATCCATCGCATGGAAGCTTAATGCCTTTCACACACTGAAGATTATCTGGCAACAAGTTGTGTCGACGAATCTCTGGATATGGTGATTAATGAAACCCATGGTATGATGTGTAAACATATCCCCCCTGGCGAATGGAAGTTGCATAGCACGGTAATCATCGTCGGTGATATGATCGATGATTGGTTGGATGATCGGATAATTGAGCCCGAGGAACATGGAGTGGTTGCCGAGGTTGTAAACCCGCTTCCAGTTGAATACTCCTGGCCCAACAGAGCTGGGATCTTTCTCGAACATGAAGCAGCCATAGCCATCAATGTCACGAACGCCCCATGCATTGTACTGCATGTGTTTTGATGAAATGGTTTGGTCAATCTGGTACGTGCAAATGAGCATCAAATGACAACCGTCAGCTGAACGAGCGATAAACCACCACCCATCGGCTGGTATGATTCCAGGTCCTGGAATCATGAAGGCCAGCGCATTTGCGTCTGCTGCAACAATTCAAATTGGAGACCAAAAGGACAAAAATAAACAATCATGTTCAGAGTATGTGTGGAATTAAGATTATTATAACAGTGACACATATCATAGACAGAGAATTGCAATGCCGTGGTCATAATCATACCCCAAGTTAAAAAAATAAGCCAATGGCTTTCATACTCTAGCAATATATCATGGTTCAAACATCATGTAACAATGAGAGGAAAACAGATATGACAGGGCCTACTCATATTCTACCATAGCACTTACTACATTTATCATATCAACTCTAAGCAATAACATGTGTTGTTATAAAAATCCTGGAAATGAGAGTAACATATAGCAATCCTGAGGTTATACTCATAATATCTATTCTAACAATCATTAGATACCAATTGTTCTCATATCAACTCTAACAATAACATGTGTGTTCATAAAAATCTAGGAAATGAGAGGAACATATAGCAATGGTGTGGCTATAGACATACTATATATTCTAAATTTGTAATAATGAACAGGCAGTCGTATTCTTAAGGTAAAGATGACATGAGATAGAAAAAATTACACGACGATAGATTCCACCAGTATAGGCAGCCAATCTGTGCGTCGACCACATAAATGATGCCCTTGTGCACTATAGCATCAGACAGAACTATTGGGTGAAGAGGATCGACGATGAGCCATAACCATGTATGGCGACCGGTTTCCAGATAGACTAATCCCATGTTGAACACGGCAATGAGCTTGTAATCCATGTGGTCTTCTGATGGTGTGGGCACTTCGCAGATTACAACCTTCAGCAAACAGAGGTCGAGTCAAAAGCTCAACGCGTCTCGTGCGTAGTAGGCAGGAGTGTCCGGCGGGCCGCGAGGCTCGATGGCGGCGGTATCCAAAGATGGAAGGGTGATCTCTTGCTGGGTGTAGATATCCACGAGACGCCACTGACTACCGGATTGGTGGATGAGGACGATCCAGTTGGCCTTCATGTCCGCCCAGTAGTGGCCGCGCATTAAGGACGGGTGGACGGGTAGTGGTAGCATGTCGAGGGGCACCACAGCAACCTCTGTAGGATCGTCAAGTCGGTGCCTGAGCCACCTGCGAGGATCGGGCATCAGCAAGCAGGGTGTATTGAAAAGAGTCGGCCGGTTGCAGGTGAGTAGATGGTACAAAGACACCGAGCATGCGGCCAGACGAACGGTGCTGAGTAGGTCCATACGATTACAGATCTGCTCCAAGAGAACTAGGGAGGGAATTCCAATCGCGGCTCTGTGTGTCAGTCGGTTCTGCCATTGGGGTTTTCTGTGCCTGCGAGCCAGCGGGGAAGTGGATTCGGGCGGGCGAGCAAAGAAGCTTCTCCTCGTGTGGCCGAGCAGTGAGCGGGGGGATATGGTACGCGCGAGCTACCAAGGAAGATAGCACGGGCGGGCGAGCAGAGAGCGGGGGAAATGGTGTGCGGCCGACTATGGGGAAGAGAGGAGGAATAAGAAGAGAGGAGGAAGAAGAGTGGAAGACGGGGAAGAAAGTGCATTAAATCTCAAATCTACTACTACTACCAGGATATACCGTCCTTCGGAGTGTAAATAGTTACACCGATGACATACGTGTCTACCACAAGAGGGACCATATGTCAGTTATGGAGGGTAGAAGCGTGCTCTACTGGCAAACATGATGGCAGTACTGGGTAAGGTTGATTTAGTAACACCAACACACTGGTTCAGCTTATTAATTAAGTGTCCCATCTGTTGCAGCGTGTATTGTCACTTCACTACGAAGACTAGTTGAATAGTTCTCTCTGACCGAGATGGGAAATAATGGATCGTGAAGACTTCCTTTCTACATTATCCCTATGCCTCTACGCTCACTTCACTCATTTTGCTCCGTACGTAGTCACTTGTTGAAATCTCTAGAAAGACAAATACTCTGTATTTGGGAACAGATGGAGGATTTTACTCCGTATTTCGGAACAGAGGGAGTATCACCATATGGAGGGAACAGAGGAAGCTTGAAATATGAACATGTCAATGGAAGGGAGTAAGCCCCATGCATGCATGCATGCATGCATGCATGCAACATGCAACACTCACACGTACACATGGACGCACGCAACACTCACGCACCCATGCGGCACACAGCACACGACGCAACACACACGCTCACGCTCAAGTGCTCAACCTACTCCCTACGTCCGTGAAAGACTATACATTTAGAGATTTACACATTGACCAGGGCATAATTAATGCCCAAAAGTAGCAGACTTAGGCTGGTCATAGTGAGGAATAACTTAGACTACTAACATGCATATGTTACTAGTCTATGTTACTACCTTCATAGTGAGGAGTAACATATGTGTGGTATCATGCAAGGCAACATTTATTAAGATGTAGACTCATTTTGCCTTGAGATGCGTTATGTTACTCCAAACACCTCTCTCCTCATTAAGTACATGCCACATAAGCAAAATTTTATTGGGGTGTGTTATGTTACTTGCTAAGTTACTCCCACTATGACCAGTCTTATGTGTGCATGCGACCACTGAGAGAAGAAGATTAAATGAAGGTCGTTGCATGCTGTAATTAAGGATAGACATGTAGCCTATACCTAGAGCACAAGTTGGTGCATTAGTCAATCAATGTTGATTTAGATTACATGCTAAATGCATTGGAAGTGTAGATGTAGTACACTCTTTGTTTTTTAGCTGATTTCTTTGCTCTGCCAACTAACAGGTGGGACCCACAAACCAGGTGACAATTTAACCAGTCGACTATGTGGCGGGTCAGTAGGGTGCAATACGATGCTCTACAATCAGCTAGTGATCGTATAATCACCGCAAAACTATATATAGTGACCGTAAAGAGTGTATTGTTACATACGTTGACCGCCAGTGTATTTTTCTCATTTTAAATTAAGCCATATTAACCGAAAAGGATGCAGTATGGACTAGTACTAGTACTGCTTTGATGTGTCCCGCCAACTCGCCGAACGAGAAGAAGCTTGCTTACTACGCCTCTCCCTCGCCCACACGCGCGGTGGTTCGCAGGACGAGGAGAGGGTTTTGACTACTACGCCCTCTCCCTCTCCCTCTCCCTCGCCCTCGCCCTCGCGATGGACGTGCATCATTTCAATTGGTGTCAGATTGCCAGAAGCATAATGTGTACTGTAGTATCATCGTTGTTGGACCTTCCGAAGAGGCGAAGAGCCAAGTGCAAGGTTCACACGGGTACGAACTGTTGAATCCTCCCGAAGAGGCAAAGAGCCAAGCGCAGGGTTTTATAGGAGTTGTCGTCCTAGTAGGAGCGTACTACAACTATAGCGAACGATGCTACTGTATGATGCCGCCACGTTACGTATATCCAAAGTTGTGCCACCTTTTTTCTCAAAGAGCGTGTTGGAGTCCGTGCAACAACCACACAAGTTGCACGTACACTTAACACATTTACTAGTAATAAATTCTAAAGGACAAATGCCAGTATGCCACACAAGTTCATCTCCAATTCATGTGATAAATTTGTGCATGACTAGTCTACATATATTCACAGCGCTACCGTTCACAATTTACCGTACTCCACTTACACATTATAGATGGGCTACATGTCCTCCTCCAGGTTCCAGTCCCAGGTGTTCTTCATGGATGGCACGATCCATAGCGGTGGGCAACGGGAATCATTGTCGCTGCTTTCTAGTCCGGTTCCGCACGATGGAGACTCATCCAAGCTGAAACGGCATAAATCAGGGATAGCGTGTCCCAACATGTCGTTCATCCGGTGGTGCGCACTGAAGACACAACCATGCTTCATGAACAGCAGGCCTTCCGTGTCGTGCACGGAAGGTGGCATCTGCTTCACAATGGGGTAGTTGTCCCCAATGAAAAGCGAGTACTCTCCAAGAGTGTTCCTCGGCACCCACGTAGCATCACGGGGGTCGAACTCTGCGCCATTCATCTGGTACACGCGGCATCTCAGATCTGGACACATGGTGACGTACATAGTCAAGGTCCATGCATAATAATGTTGTGCTCAAATATGGCGGTCAGTAATACTGTGCAGCAAATAGTACTACTCCGGTATAGAGGAAGTAAAATAACCGGCTTATTATATATAGCCACTCTTGGCTACATGGATGAGATAGTAAGACATGGAAAAACAAAAATGGTGGCAGCTAGTGGGTTCAAGTCTTCAAGGGCCTAGCTAGCTATACGCGTCCTCCAAGGTAAAAAGTACTCCTACTAGTACTAGTAAGTAGTGCAACAACAAAAGAGAAGGCGAGAGGGTTACAAAATATAATACTAAATGGAATACCTGGGTAGATGGTGACGGTCCGATCGTGGTAGATTGTGTGACCATGTTGCGCAATAGTGGTACCATGGGTAATGACTGCTAAGATAGTTGATCCCAATATGCCAAAGTCATCTACAAGGTTCCAGGTTTGATCAAATCGCGGATGCAAATGCACAACCAGGATCAGCAATCTTATTTTGATGGGGGGATGACTGGTCCCTGCAAAATAATGGAGTACCGTTAGGGATGCAAATGATGGTTTGTGCATTCATTTGTAATCTCCCGTACCGTAGGATGGCAACTAGATGAAACAAGTCCCCTGGCTTGTCACCGCGAAGATGCAGCCTAGATGGAACACGGCGTCTTCGAACGTGTAGGGGTACAAATCTGCCGCGGCCAACATGCGCCAGCCTCTGCCCTGTCTGCCGTTACTACCTCTTGTATTGATGGCAATCCTTATGTCGAACACCGCGATGAGATATTAATCGTCGTAGGAGCGTCGCTTTGTCGGCGGGTCCACAATTTCTATCTTCTTCAATCTCATGTTGGCATCATCATACGTATTCAAGCTCCGCCAGTCCGGAAGGCCGATCCCAATGGTGGAGAAGGGGAATACGGGAACGGCCGCACTGCTGTGGATGTTGTACAAAATGATGGTGGTATCCGGCCGGAGGTATGCAAGCCAATCTTCGTTGGCACTGACCAAGACCTATATATAAGACGGTGGGCAGCGGAGAAATTACGGGGTGGAAAAGGAATAACTAAGTACTACATGATCAAACTCCATGACTGACCTGCTCATCAGACAAAATCCGACTACCTCTCAACGTCTAGCAGAGTCAACGTGCAACCATGGCCAGGGAGCGGTGGACTATTCTCCCATAGAAGAACCTTCTCCTCGAGGACGCATGGAAGGCCAACAAGCATGACATTTTCCCAAGCCTGTTTAAGCACCATCTAGAAAAAGTTGGTGCAGGAAGCACCGAGTCTTGCAGCGGTGAGGATGTTGGAGCGGCGTGCGATTTCCTCCAGAGGATCGTCGTCCAAGGTCTCCCAGCCCCGACGAGGAGGAGAACCGCCTGGCGAATCCATGGGAGCAGCGACGAACTGCCTTCTCTTCGGGGGGAGGGGAACAGGCGAGGAGGAGATAAGAGCGTAGTAACCTCAGGGCATCGTCCCTTCCAACTGTAGCGAAGGGGTGAGGCTATTATTTACTACTAGTAGTAGCATTAAGGGACGTTATGGGATTGCATTACACTGTAAATAATAGCACTAGTAAGAAATTTTTGGCACTAGCTAGTAGTTTTTGGCGTGGATTAGGAAATTTTGGGTATGTTTTTGCTATTTTTTGTACACGCCAACTAGTGTCAAAAAACGTCTTACATTATGTGACGGAGGAGTACGTACTTGTACTGTAGCAGTACTAGCACTACTTTCTCAACTAGTAGTGCGAGGGTACTACTAGTGCTATGTACTATACTTCTAGTATAGTGCACCAGTTTTGAACTCTTGAATCTCAGGGCCAAGGAGCTACAGTTGGAAGTGGAGGGTACTACTGTTCTCTAGAACCATCGTTGTACTATCAATGCAGGGAAAGTACACCTGCATAGTGGCCTAGTGGGTACTCTCGGTGCTCTATTCAGACGCTCCTCTCACGTAGCTGGCCTACTCAGCCGCTCCTCTCACGCACACACTAGCAGCCTGTTTATCAGCGACGGTTACTGCGGGGGCAGAACATTTGAGTTATTTGATACAACGAGACTAGGATTTTCGCTTCCATTTGTGGAGGTGTAATGGATCTCGTCGAACTTTGTTAGTAGTTCCTTCTTTATGAATGAGATGAAGCAAAACTTTTTCCTCCGTTTAAAAAATACACGTCAAGAGGAATTTCTTTTATAGTAGAGCCGATAATGGAGTGAAGTCCATGCATGCAACGCCACAAGCTACAGAGTAGTAGTAGAGCACTTTAAGTACAAAGCCATATTGCACAGTTCCCAATGCCCCGCCAGACTTTTTCGGCTCCTCGGGCTTAATTGGGAGGCGCTAGTTTAAATATGCTACTAGCTGATGAGGAAGCTGCAAGCAAGGTGCGGCTAGGGCGAGCACGCGAGCCACGAGATGCTGGGCAGGAAAACCCGTTCACGTGGCTAGGCTATCCAGTGCACCCAGATTGTGGTGCCGCACGTCCGTTTGACTTCAAAACTCAAACTACCCGTGTAAAATATTGGCTCACAGTGAAGTTACTATTAACAAAAGGCCGACATGCGTTCGGCCGGGATCGAACCCACAAAACGAGGTATACACTCCTGCGACCACTAGTAGTACTCGTTGGAGTACAACGCAACCTAGAATCGCCTTTTGTCGCTAGTAGTACATTGTTCCTTACAAGAAACCACTAATAATGACAGAAACCACTAATAATGCCAAGAAACTACTACCACTTGCATACGTGGCAGACTTAACATAAGACTACCTTATCAACCATTGTACATGCTCTTGCCATCAAGCCCTACCAAGAAACGACTACTATACAAAGTGTCGTTATAGGCACGTTTCAACCCATGGCCCTATTTGGATACATTTGTTGTCAATCTAACCCTGCCATCCAAACACCATTTTGGTTATAGTTAGTTCAGGGTAAGAATCTAACCTCTGACTTAGAGTATCCAAACAGGGCCCATGTCGCCCATTAAGTCAACGCCTTCTATTCGACCGGGCGTTATGACTTGTGGGACCTACATGTCAGTCTGCACAAAAATCCCCGAGTGACCTCCTACCTCCGGCCTGTCCACCTAGTCATCTGCTACATCTTGAGCACTGCGTTGGTTTTCCCTTGAAGAGGAAAGGGTGATGCAGGAAAGTAGCGTAAGTACTTCCCTCAGTTTTTGAGAACCAAGGTATCAATCCAGTAGGAGGCTACGCGCGAGTCCCTCGCACCTACACAAAACAAATAAATCCTCGCAACCAACGCGATAAGGGGTTGTCAATCCCTTCACGGTCAATTACGAGAGTGAGATCTGATAGATATGAAAAGATAATATTTTTGGTATTTTTGTGATAAAGATGCAAAGTAAAATAAAACCAAAGTAAAAAAGCAAAGGAAATAACTAAGTGTTAGAAGATTAATATGATGAAGATAGACCCGGGGGCCATAGGTTTCACTAGTGGCTTCTCTCAAGAGCATAAGTATTTTACGCTGGGTGAACGAATTACTATTGAGCAATTGATAGAATTGAGCATAGTTATGAGAATATCTAGGTATGATCATGTATATAGGCATCACGTCTGTGACAAGTAGACCGACTCCTACCTGCATCTACTACTATTACTCCACACATCGACCGTTATCCAACATGCATCTAGAGTATTAAGTTCATAAAAATAGAGTAACGCCTTAAGCAAGATGACATGATGTAGAGGGATAAATTCATGCAATATGATAAAATCCCCATATTGTTATCCTCGATGGCAACAATACAGTACGTGCCTTCCTGCCCCTACTGTCACTGGGAAAGGACACCGCAAGATTGAACCCAAAGCTAAGCACTTCTCCCACTGCAAGAAAGATCAATCTAGTAGGCCAAACCAAACTGATAATTCGAAGAGACTTGCAAAGATAACCAATCATACATAAAAGAATTCAGAGAAGATTCAAATATTGTTCATAGATAAACTTGATCATAAACCCACAATTCATTGGTCTCAACAAACACACCGCAAAAACAAGATTACATCGAATAGATCTCCACGAGAGATGGGGGAACATTGTATTGAGATCCAAAAAAGAGAGAAGAAGCCATCTAGCTAATAACTATGGACCCGAAGGTCTGAGGTAAACTACTCACACTTCATCGGAGGGGCTATGGTGTTGATGTAGAAGCCCTCCGTGATGGATGCCCCCTCCGGCGGAGCTCCGGAACAGGTCCCAAGAAGGGATCCCGTGGGTACAGAAGGTTGCGGCGGTGGAATTAGGTTTTTGGCTCCGTATCTGATCGTTTGGGGGTACGTAGGTATATATAGGAGGAAGGAGTACGTCGGTGGAGCAACAGGGGGCCCGCGAGGGTGGAGGGCGTGCCAGGGGGTAGGCGCGCCCCCCTACCTCGTGGCCTCCTCTTTTGTTTCTTGACGTAGGGTCCAAGTCTCCTAGATCATATTCTTCCAAAAAATCACGTTCCCGAAGGTTTCATTCCGTTTGGACTCCGTTTGATATTCCTTTTCTGCGAAACTCTGAAATAGGCAAAAAAACAGCAATTCTGGGCTGGGCCTCCGGTTAATAGGTTAGTCCCAAAAATAATATAAAAGTGAATAATAAAGCCCAATAATGTCCAAAACAGTAGATAATATAGCATGGAGCAATAAAAATTTACCAACAAGCACCCCCAAGCTTAATTCCTGCTCGTCCTCGAGTAGGTAAATGATAAAAACAGAATTTTTGATGCGGAGTGCTACTTGGCATAATTTCAATATAATTCTTCTCATTGTGGCATGAATGTTCAGATTTGATATGATTCAAGCTAAAATTTTAATATTGACATAAAAACAATAATTCAAGCATACTAACTAAGCAATTATGTTTTATCAAAATAACATAGCCAAAGCAAGTTATCCCTACAAAATCATATAGTCTAGCTATGCTCCATCTTCCCCACACAAAATATTCATATCATGTACGACCCCGGTTTTGGCCAAGCAATTGGTTCATACTTTTAACGCGCTTCAGCCTTTTCAACTCTTACGCAATACATGAGCACAAGCCATGGATATAGCACTATGGTGGAATAAGGTATAATGGTAGGGGTTATGTGGGAAGACAAAAAAGGGAGAAAGTCTCACATCAACGAGGCTAATCAACAGGCTATGGAGATGCCCATCAATTGATGTTAATGCGAGGAGTAGGGATTGCCATGCAATGGATGCACTAGAGCTATAAGTGTATGAAAGCTCGAAAAGAAACTAAGTGGGTGTGCATCCAACTTGCTTGCTCATGAACACCTCGGGCATGTGAGGAAGCCCAGCATTGGAATATACAAGCCAAGTTCTATAATGAAATTTCCCACTAGTATATGAAAGTGACAAAATGAGAGACTCTCTATCATGAAGATCACGGTGGTACTTTGAAGCACAAGTGTGGTAAGAGGATAGTAACATTGTCCCTTCTCTCTTTTTCTCTCATTTTTTTATTTGGGGATTTTCTCTTTTTTTATGGCCTCTTTTTTTATTTAGTCCGGAGTCTCATCCCGACTTGTGGGGGAATCATAGTCTCCATCATCCTTTCCTCACTTGGGACAATGCTCTAATAATGATGATCATCAAACTTTTATTTACTTACAACACATGAATTACAACTCAATACTTAGAACAAAAATATGACTATATGAATGCCTCCGCTGGTGTACCGGGATATGCGATGAATCAAGAGCGACATGTATGAAAGAATTATGAACGGTGGCTTTGCCACAAATACAATGTCAACTACATGATCATGCAAAGCAATATGACAATGATGGAGCATGTCATGATAAATGAAACGGTGGAAAGTTGCATGGCAATATATCTCGGAATGGCTATGGAAATGCCATGATAGGTAGGTATGGTGGCTGTTTTGAGGAAGATATAAGGAGGTTTATGTGTGAAAGAGCGTATCATATCATGGGGTTTGGATGCACCGGCGAAGTTTGCACCAACTCTCAAGGTGAGAAAGGGCAATGCACGGTACTGAAGAGGCTAGAAACTTGCGTAAAGGTAAGTGTGTGTATAATCCATGGACTCACATTAGTCATAAAGAACTCATATACTTATTGCAAAAATTTATTAGCCCTTGAAACAAAGTACTACTACGCATGCTCCTAGGGGAAGGGTTGGTAGGAGTTAACCATCGCGCGATCCCGACCGCCACACAAAGGAAGACAATCAACAAATACTTCATGCTCCAACTTCGTTACATAACGGTTCACCATACATGCATGCTATGGGAATCACAAACTCCAACACATGTATTTTTCAATTCCACAATTACTCAACTAGCACAACCATGATATTACCACCTTTATATCTCAAAACAATTATCAAGCATCAAATTTTCTCATGATATTAATTAAAGAAAATTGCCATGCTATTTTAAGACTCTCAAAATAATCTAAGTGAATCATGAGAGACCAACAGTTTCTCTAAAACAAATCCACCACCGTGCTCTAAAAAATTTAAGTGAAGCACTAGAGCAAAACTATATAGCTCAAAAGATATTAGTGAAGCACATAGAGTATTCTAATAATTTCCGAATCATGTGTGACTCTCTCAAAAGGTGTGTACAGCAAGGATGATTGTGGTAAACTAACAAATAAAGACTCAAATAATACAAGACGCTCCAAGCAAAACACATATCATGTGGTGAATAAAAATATAGCTCCAAGTAAAGTTACCGATGGAAGTAGACGAAAAGAGGGGATGCCTTCCGGGGCATCCCCAAGCTTTGGCTTTATGGTGTCCTTAGATTATCTTGGGGTGCCATGGGCATCCCCAAGCTTAGGCTCTTGCCACACCTTGTTCCATAATCCATCAAATCTTTCACCCAAAACTTGAAAACTTCACAACACAAAACTTAACAGAAAACCTCGTGAGCTGCGTTAGCGAAAGAAAACAAAAGACCAGTTCAAGGTACTGTAATGAACTCATTCTTTATTTATATTGGTGTTAAAACTACTGTATTCCAACTTCTCTATGGTTTATAAACTATTTTACTAGCCATAGATTCATCAAAATAAGCAAACTACACACGAAAAACAGAATCTGTCAAAAACAGAACAGTATGTAGTAATCTGTAACTAACACAAACTTCAGGAACTCCAAAACATCTACCAAAATAGGAAGACATATACAATTTGTTTATTGATCATCAGAAATTGGAATCAGTATTTTATCACGTTCTGGTGATTTTTAACAATTATTTTCGTGAACAGAAAGTTTCTGGAAATTTCTGCAAGATCAAATAACTATCATCCAAGAAGATCCTATAGGTTTAACTTGGCACAAACACTAATTTAAATATAAAAACACATATAACCAGAGTCTAGAACAAATATTTATTCCTAAACAGAAGCAAAAAGCAAAAAAACTAAAAATAAAATTGGGTTGCTTCCCAACAAGCGCTATCGTTTAACGCCCCTAGCTAGGCATAAAAGCAAGGATAGATCTAGGTATTGCCATCTTTGGTAGGCAATACATAAGTGGATCTCATAATAGATTCATATGGTAATTTTATTTTCTTCCTAGGTAAGTGTTCCATGCCTTTCTTTAATGGAAATTGGAATCTAATATTCCCTTCCTTCATTTCAATAATTGCACCAATCGTTCTAAGAAAAGGTCTACCATGAATAATAGGACATGAAGGATTGCAATCTATATCAAGAACGATAAAATCTACGGGCACATAATTCCTATTTGCAACAATAAGAACAACATTAATTCTTCCCATAGGTTTCTTAATAGTGGAATCTGCAAGGTGCAAGTTTAAAGAACAATCATCAAAATCATGTAAACCTAATAAATCGCACAAAGTTTTGGGAATAGTGGAAACACTAGCACCCAAATCACACAAAGCATAGAACTCATGATCCTTAATCTTAATTTTAATAGTAGGTTCCCACTCATCATAGAGTTTTCTAGGGATAGAAACTTCCAACTCATGTTTTTCTTCATAAGATTGCATCAAGGCATCAACGATATGTTTGGTAAAGGCTTTATTTTGACTATAAGCATGAGGATAATTTAGCACGGATTGCAACAAGGAAATACAATCTATCAAAGAGAAATTTTCATAATTAAATTCCTTGAAATCCAAAATAGTGGGTTTATTAACATCTAATGTTTTGATTTCTTCAATCCCACTTTTATCACTTTTAGCATCAAGATCTAAAAACTCTGAATTTTTAGAACGCCCTCTAGGTAAAGGTGGATCATATTTAGTCCCATCATTATCAAGATTCATATTACAAAAAAAAGATTTAATTGGCGACACATCAATAACTTTTAGATCTTCATCTTTATTTTCATGGGAATCCGGTTTAGCGGCCATCCTATTAACTAAGGTAGCCTGCTTATCTGATATTTCTGCAATCAACTTCTCAAGACGAGCAATTTGGGATCTTAAACCATCAAATTCTTTAGACATATCATCGAGCTCTTTATTCATATAACTCATAAAACTTTTTTTGTTCCTTAAGCTCGTTTCTGAAGAAATTATTATGCTCAATTTGGAAAACCATAAAACCCCTGACGTTGCTTTTGATTTCTTCTAACCTTTTAAGGTGAAGATCACTGAATCTAGGTAGAGCCATCGTGACAAACAAACAATACAACACACGAGCAAACAAAAAGCGAGCGAAAAAGAGGCAAACGAAAAAGAGAGGGCGAATAAAACGGCAAGGGTGAAGTGGGGGAGAGGAAAACAAGAGGCAAATGGCGAATAATGTAATGCGGGAGATAAGGGTTTGTGATGGGTACTTGGTATGTTGACTTTTGCGTAGACCTCCCCAGCAATGGCGCCAGAAATCCTTCTTGCTACCTCTTGAGCATTGCGTTGGTTTTCCCTTGAAGAGAAAAGGGTGATGCGGCAAAGTAGCATCAGTATTTCCCTCAGTTTTTGAGAACCAAGGTATCAATCAAGTAGGAGGCTACACGCGAGTCCCTTGCACCTATAAAAAAACAAATAAATCCTCGCAACCAGCGCGATAAGGGGTTGTCAATCCCTTCACGGTCACTTACGAGAGTGAGATCTCATAGATATGAAAAGATAATATTTTTGGTATTTTTGTGATAAAGATGCAAAGTAAAATAAAAGCAAAGTAAAAAAGCAAAGGAAATAACTAAGTGTTGGAAGATTAATATCATGAAGATAGACCCGGGGGCCATAGGTTTCACTAGTGGCTTCTCTCAAGAGCATAAGTATTTTACGTTGGGTGAACGAATTACTGTTGAGCAATTAACAAAATTGAGCATAGTTATGAGAATATCTAGGTATGATCATGTATATAGGCATCACATCCGAGACAAGTAGACCGACTCCTGCATGCATCTACTACTAGTACTCCACTCATCGACCGCTATCCAGCATGCATCTAGAGTATTAAGTTCATAAAAACAGATTAACGCCTTAAGTAAGATGACATGATGTAGAGGGGTAAATTCATGCAATATGATAAAAAAAACCATCTTGTTATCCTCGATGGCAACAATACAATACGTGCCTTGCTGCCCCTACTGTCACTGGGAAAGGACACCGCAAGATTGAACCCAAAGCTAAGCACTTCTCCCATTGCAAGAAAGATCAATCTAGTAGGCCAAACCAAACTGATAATCCGAAGAGACTTGCAAAGATAACTGTCGGTGTCAAAACCGGCGGATCTCGGGTAGGGGGTCCCGAACTGTGCGTCTAGGCGGATGGTAACAGGAGACAAGGGACACAATGTTTTTACCCAGGTTTGGGCCCTCTCTATGGAGGTAAAACCCTACTCCTGCTTGATTAATATTGATGATATGGGTAGTACAAGAGTAGATATACTACGAGATCAGAGAGGCTAAACCCTAGAAGCTAGCCTATGGTATGATTCTTGTTCGTCCTATGGACTAAAACCCTCTGGTTTATATAGACACCGGAGAGGGCTGGGGTTACACCGAGTCGGTTACAATGGAAGGAGATCTACATATCCGTATCGCCAAGCTTGCCTTCCACGCCAAGGAAAGTCCCATCCGGACACGGGACGAAGTCTTCAATCTTGTATCTTCATAGTCCAAGAGTCCGGCCAAAGGTTATAGTACGGCTATCCGGACACCCCCTAATCCAGGACTCCCTCAGTAGCCCCCGAACCAGGCTTCAATGACGATGAGTCCGGCGCGCAGATTGTCTTCAGCATTGCAAGGCGGGTTCTTCTCCAAATTCCGTGTACCTGTTGAATAGTGTCCGGCTTCTCGTGAATACTGTGCTGCTTGGCTTCCACGCCCAATAATGGCCATCTTCCATGTGTCAAATGAATGCGAAGAGCCAGGGTGTTTTTACATTTACCCCCCTAGCTGTGTAAATGAGCTGCCTATTAAAGAGACGAGGATTTAGATCCAAATCACACCATCTTCCCTTAGCGAGCATTCATCAGAGCGCACCCACAGAAATCCATTCCATCATGGCTGGTCGACGCAGCTCCTCCACCCGCTCTCCCAGCCCCAAGCCTGGAGATTGGGAGAGATGTTCCGTCCCGCACAGCAAACTAGTGACGCTTCAAACCAAGGGATTTCTTCCCCCAGCGTACATGGTCCCGGTTCGAGCCGGGATCGCCACTTATAATGGCGGAGAGCAAGCGGAGAGCGTTCCCAATCCCTCCAAGGGAGAGCGGGTATGCCTTGTCCCTCATCTGATAAGAGGGCTCGGATTTCCAATTCATCCGTTTCTCCGGGGGCTCCTGGAGTTCTATGGCCTCCAGCTGCACAACCTTACGCCAGCCTCCATACTGCATATAGCAGGCTTCGTAGCCCTTTGCGAGCTGTTTTTGGGCTGCGAGGCTCATTTCGTGCTGTGGAAGAAGCTATTCTGCCTCGTGCCCCGTTCTCAGAAGGGGTCAGGATATCAAGTGGGCGGAGCCGAAGTATGGCGCATCGTCGGGACCGGATACCTATCCCGAACCCCAAAGAAGACATCCGAAGACTGGCCTTCCGAATGGTTTTATGTAGACGACTTCCCCCTCCCTGATCCTATTCGGATCGGCCTTCCTGAGTTCGTCAATGCTCCTTTGAAGAAGCGCCTGAGCTGGCGTCCACGGAGCCCCCAGGAGGAAGATGATATGGACGTTTTTTACCTGATGAGCCGGATAAGGTCGCTAGCTAAATCCGGATTAACCATGATCGAGGTCATGGCCATATGCATTATGCGGGGGGTGCAGCCGCTTCAATATAGAGGCCACCCCATGTGGGATTTCAACGGGGAGGACGACGCCACCCGCTGCGGCCATAAGGGGCCGGAATCGGTTGCCGCTCTAGCAAAGATCTTGTCCACTTTGTACAGGGGAGAAGAGGAGGAGTTCCTCCGCGTCAATCCACAGGGCGGATTTTCTATGTACAATCCTCCGGACTGGGTAAGTTGATAATTTTTCTCGCCCATCCGTTCCATATTCCCATAGTTAAGTATTTCATCTTGCGCAGGAGCTGCGTAAGGCTGTGAGGGAGATAAACAGCCCTCCTCCACAACCCGAGGATCCGGAATGGTCCCTCGACCCGGCCTACCAGGAGGATCCGGACATATCTATGGAGCTAATTGATGGGGTATTTCATCAATTGAGTAGTGATAATGCCTTGGTGGCCATTACGGCCGACTATCCTGGGTTACTTCCAGCCTCGCAGGTAACTGAGACCGAAGCCCCAGCGCTTTGAAAAGGATCCATCCTCGCGTATTTTTGATTACCGTATACCATCGACGTTTTGCAGAGGAGGCCCTCAAGGCGGAATACCGAGCCTGCGGCGACTAGCCAACAAGGGGCCACGAGGCCCGGCAGGCTGAAAAGAAGTACGGTCCAGATTGAGACGCCGGCGCAACGGTATGGCGCACTATCTTATTCTAAGATATTATTCTCAGAGGCATACTAACGCCCGTGCTCTCTTTAGGAAAAAGAGCGCTCGCCGGACTATATCCGGAGAGGTTGCCAATCGCGCCTCCACCAGCCAGGCTCCAAGGCCGAGTCCGGAAGCGGAGGCGGACACGAGGCGCACACCGGACGCTCCTCTGACAGAGTATGCAGACAGGCTGTCTGCCACCAATTCCGAGGTGGAGAGTGCCATGAACCACAGGCATCGTCGGACAGTTCTTCGCGACGCTTGTTTCTCCCAGGAGGCGTTGGATGCCTTCAACTCGGGAGATGCGTACCTCCGTGCCGCTCAAAATGGTCTAACCATTGCCGCGGAGCAGTATGTAAAGGACATACGGGTGAGAAAATTTGGTGATTATACATACCAGTAGCCCCTGAGACTTGAAACGGTTAGAATAACTGATTTAAGGATCATTTATTATGCAGGTTCTTACAGAAAAGAATACCCAACTGTCCCATGAGCTAGAAGAGTGCAGAGCCCAACTTGAGGTCGTACTAGCCGCAGCAGGGGAGCCCAAGGAGACACCCTCTGGTACTATATGCTTCAAATGATAAGTATCATGTATAGTGCGGCGTGTGTGCAAATCTGACAATAACATTGCAGATGGCGCCGGAGTAGATCCGGATAAGCAACAACTCCTACACCGGCTAAAGGCCGGCAAGAGCATGCTTACAAAGGTGAGGCAGGAGAAGAATGATCTCCTAGATGCCAACACCCAGCTGGGCGTGGAACTAAAGGATGTTCGTGCCCAGCTGTCGGACTCCGTGAAGGAGAATCGGCGGCTTCGACTCGGCATTTTTAGTAAGTTCTTGAACGAACTTCAAAAAGGAGTTCGGCGAGGAAGTCGACTAACAGAGTTATGTCTGTAGGTATGCTAATAGGGCGTCCTGCAAAGGAAATGCCCGTTTCTACGGGTGACCTTCTTCCCGAGCTCTCACAGCTGCACGAACGAGTTCGGCAGGTGATGCAAGGCGTTGCCCAGGCCTTGTGGCCGTCCGTCTCCGTGCCCGAAGGGCTTGGAGATCTTGCGGAGAAGCTGAAGGGAGTGTGGCGGCGCTTCCGATTGTGGAAGATATCGGCCTACCGTCAAGGTGCCAGGGAAGCCTGGGCCATGGTGAAGACGCGGTACACGAAGGCTGACCCCAACCATATGGCCGAGGTCAGACCTGTGGGGCCCGATGGGAAGGAGATCCCTGTAAGCTTAGTATACGGCCAAGTAGAATTGGCCGCAAAGTATTCCCAATAGGACTGTAGACTAGACAGCCTATTGGATGGTATTGAAGAGGAATTCAACCAGTCAAATTGACTATGTAATTTAAAGTGACATGTATAATGCCTTCTAGCTGGATTGTAGATCGTTTGTTGTGGCGGACCTTTTCGCTTCAACCTCGGGACCAGACGGTCCGGAGTGTATCCATATACCCTCTCAGTTATATAAGAACCGGGGCATGCATGGAGACCAGGCATAGGGGTCATTAGTGCTTGAACAGACAAGTGCCCAACTAGTTACGTTATATTACATGGTTAGTAAGAAACATCTTCCAGGGAGAATAGTTCCGTTAGGGGTTCCTTTCCCTGGGAGGCATGCCCTAAAGTGCATGTCCGGACTGCGAAAAGAGACGCAGAGAAAAAAACATCTGGGGGCGCATAATAAAAAGTGTGAAATCATATTTAGTTCACCGACCGAATATTCCCTTAAGAACGCTAGCTTTCGGCTTCACCCAGTCTGAGGTACACATTCGGCTGACCCGACAGTAACAATCGCAGAGGTGCTCCCCTTATGCCCTAGCCGAATTAACGGGAACATAGGGCATAAATAAAAGAGCCAGGCAACCCAGCTTGGCCAAAACTTAAGTCATATCAATGCATATAATGGTAAATAAAGGGTACATGCGGAAGTATAACACATGTGTTGGGCATGAATCCCGTATGAGTAAGCTTCTGTAAAAGCAGCCCCCAGGTATAATGAGCATGGATAGCGCGTCAGTTATGTGCGAACAAGGCACAAATGGGCCCTTAAAGGCTGTGAAAGAAAAGAAGGGGAGAAGGAGAGAAATATAAGACAGATAGCGTATAAAAATGGACAGAGGAAGGAGACGAACACAGAGTCCGGTGCTAGGCGTAGAATCTTCTGAGTCGGGCTGCGTTCCATGTGTTCGGCTCGAGTCGATTATCCAATGCATCCCGCAGACGGTACGCTCCACCGGTCAGGACTTGGTCAATAACAAAAGGACCCTCCCACTTGGGCTTGAGTTTGTCCTTTTTCTTATCCGGCAGGCGTAGAACTAACTCGCCAACATTGTAAGTTTTGGCCCGTACTTCTCTGCTTTGGTATCTTCGAGCCTGCTGTTGATAGAATGCGGAACGGGCTTTTGCCACGTCACGCTCCTCCTCCGAGGCGTCCAGACTGTCCTGCCGATCGAGCTCGGCTTCTCTTTCTTCGTACATGCGCACTCGAGGTGAGTCATGAGTTATGTCGCAGGGCAGAACTGCCTTTGTGCCGTATACCATGAAGAATGGTATGTATTCGGTAGTGCGGTTTGGCGTGGTCCGCAACCCCCAGAGTACAGAGTCGAGCTCCTCTACCCAGTGCGTGTTAGATTCCTTGAGGGACCGCACTAATCTGGGTTTGATGCCGCTCATTATTAGACCATTTGCTCGCTCGACCTGACCATTAGTTTGTGGGTGATAGACTGAAGCATAATCGAGCTTGATGCCCATGTTTTTGCACCAGAGTTTTACCTCGTCGGTCGTAAAGTTCGTGCCATTATCAGTGATGATGCTGTGGGGGACGCCGTAACAGTGTACAACCCTGGATATGAAGTCTATCACCGGTCCAGATTCGGCCGTCTTAACAGGCTTGGCTTCTATCCATTTGGTGAACTTATACACCGTGACCAGTAAGTATTTTTGCTTGTGGGTTCCTCCTTTAAGGGGTCCAACCATGTCAAGCCCCCAGACCACGAAGGGCCAGGTGATGGGGATAGTTTGGAGGGCGGTGGGTGGCATATGGCTTTGGTTCGCAAAAAGCTGGCAACCAACGCAGCATTGGACTAAGTCCTGAGCGTCTGCCCGGGCCATCGGCCAATAAAAGCCTGTACGGAAGGCCTTGCCTACAAGCGCCCGGGCTGCAGCGTGGTGACCGCCGAGTCCGGCATGGATTTCAGCCAGAAGATTCCGCCCTTCCTCTTCGGAGATGCACCTTTGAAGGACTCCGGTGGTGCTTTTCTTATAAAGCTCTCCCTCATGGACTTTATAGGCTTTAGATCGCCGCACTATGCAGTGTGCATCATTTTGGTCCTCGAGGAGTTCCTGCCTAGTTAGGTAGGCTAGGAATGGTTCTGTCCACGGGGCGATGACGGCCATAACTACGTGGGTTGAAGATGTTATTTCGTTGGCGGAGCCTCCAATTATGTTGGATTGTTCGGTATCAGGCAGTGCGGTTGGGTCCGGTATGTTATTTCCGGGTTCCCCTTCGCATACTACGGATGGCTTGAACAGCCTCTCCAAGAAGATATTGGGGGGGACGACATCGCGTTTAGCGCCGATGCATGCTAGGACATCTGCCACCTGATTGTTTTTCCAGGCTATATGGTGAAATTTGAGCCCTTCAAACCGAACTGACATTTTTAGGACGGCATTGCCATAAGCTGCCATTTTTGGATCCTTGGCATCAAAGTCTCCATTTATTTGGGATATCGCGAGGTTTGAATCCCCGCGCACCTCTAGGCGTTGAATGCCCATACTGCCATCCGGAGACCATGTAGAAGGGCCTCGTATTCGGCTGCGTTGTTGGAGTCCGTATACATTATTTGGAGTACGTATTGAACTGTATCTCCTGTTGGGGATGTCAGAACACCGCCATCCCCCAGACCAGCCAACATTTTGGAGCCGTCGAAGTGCATGATCCAGTTGGAATATGTGTCGTACTCTTTAGGGAGTTCGGCTTCCGTCCATTCTGCGACGAAGTCGGCCAATACTTGCGACTTAATAGCTCGTCGTGGCTTGTAAGTTATGTCGAACGGGAGGAGCTCAATGGCCCATTTGGCAATTCGGCCCGTCGCGTCGCAGTTGTATATGATATCATTGAGTGGCACTTCCGAGGCTACCGTTATCGAACACTCTTGAAAGTAGTGTCACAGCTTCCGGGATGCCATGAATACCGCGTACGCTATCTTTTGATAATGCGGGTACCGTGATTTGCATGGGGTAAGGACAGTGGATACGTAGTAAACCGGCTTTTGAAGGGGGAATTTATGTCCGCCCGTTTCCCGTTCGACGACGAGCACTGCGCTTACAACTTGATGAGTTGCAGCAATGTATAATAGCATTAGTTCGCCAATGTTTGGCGCGGCCAGGACTGGGTTGGTTGCCAATATGGCTTTTATTTCTTCCAGTCCGGAAGTGGCGGTATCCGTCCACTCGAAGTGTTTGGTGCGCCGAAGGAGGCGATAAATTGGTAATGCATTTTCTCCCAGTCGGGAGATAAAGCGGCTTAGAGCCGCCACGCATCCAGTTAATTTTTGTATTTGTTTGAGGTCTTTTGGGATATCCAGTTGTGACAGAGCTCGGATCTTAGCCGGATTTACTTCAATTCCTCTGCCGGATACGATGAAGCCCAAGAGCTTTCCGGCTGGTACGCCAAAGACGCATTTTTCCGAGTTGAGCTTGATGTCATATGTTCGGAGGTTATCGAACGTGAGCCTCAAGTTGTCTACTAGAGATTCGACATGTTTGGTTTTGACGACCACATCATCTATGTATGCCTCCACTATTTTGCCGATCTGGTTTGCCAGACATGTCTGAATTATGCGCTGATATGTTGCGCCGGCATTTTTGAGCCCTAAGGGCATTGTGTTGAAGCAGAAGGGGCCGTCTGGTGTGATGAATGCTGTTGCAGCTTGGTCTGGCTCTGTCATCTTAATTTGATGGTAGCCGGAGTATGCGTTGAGGAAACACAACGAATCGTGTCTTGCGGTAGTGTCGATAATTTGATCGATGCGGGGGAGGGGTAAGGGATCCTTTGGGCAAGCCTTGTTGAGGTCCTTAAAATCGACGCACAAGCGCCAGGATTTGTCCTCCTTTGGTACCATCACCAGGTTTGCTAGCCAGTACGGATGTTTTATGTCTTGGATGAATCCGGCCTCCAATAGCTTCGCTAGTTCCTCTCCCATGGCTTGTCTCTTAGGTTCGGAGCAACGCCGAAGAGCCTGCTTGACTGGCTTGAATCCTTTTAGAATATTTAGGCTGAGCTCGGCCAGCCTGCGTGGGATTCCTGGCATGTCTGAAGGGTGCCAGGCAAAAATGTCCCAGTTCTCGCGTAGGAACTCTCGTAGTGCGGCATCAACATCAGGGTTTAACTGTGCCCCGATGGAAGCTGTTTTTGTAGGGTCCGTTGGATGGACTTGGAATTTTACTATCTCATCCGCTGGTTTGAAGGAGGTGGACTTGGATCTTTTATCGAGTATCACGTCGTCCCTGTTCACCGTGGAGCGCAGCGCAGTCAGTTCCTCAGCTGCTAGGGCTTCGGATAGTGCCTCGACGGCGCGGAGTGTTGTGTCCGGATCACTAGCGAGAGTGATGATTCCGTTGGGTCCGGGCATTTTAAGCTTCATGTACCCGTAATGGGGTATGGCTTGGAAGATTGTAAACGCCTCCCACCCTAATAGAGCGTGGTATCCGCTACTGAACGGGGCCACTTGGAACGTGACCTCTTCGGACCTATAATTGTCCGGCGTGCCAAACACCACATCTAGTGTGATTTTTCCTGTACAGCGCGCTTCCCGACTGGGGATTATTCCTCTAAAGGTTGTGTTGCTTCGCTCACTGCGGTTCAAGTCTATTTCCATTGTTTGAAGGGTTTCCTCAAAAATGAGGTTCAATCCGCTGCCACCATCCATGAGTACCTTGGTGAGTCGAAAGTCGTCCACTATTGGACTGAGGACCAATGCGGCTGGTGCTCGGGCTCTTTGGAATTTAGGTTCGTCACTGACATTAAAAGTAATAGCCGTGTCACTCCATGGGTTTATTGTTGCCACGTGGTAGACTTCGGCAAGGCTGCGGAGTGTTCGTTTTCGCATATTATTTGATGCGAAAGTCTCGAAGACTGTTAATACCGTACTGGTATCCAAGGGCTGGTACTCTGTGGCTTCTGGGTTTAGAAGATTTTCGCCACTTTTGGCCACCTGCCGGAGTATCCAGCATGCTCTAAGGCTATGAGTTGGTGTGGCGCCCTCTGCACTATGAATTTTACCCGGTCCATTGAGCCATCCCTCCAGTATGGTTCCATGCCCTGTAGAGGGTTTTTGCTTTTTGGTATTTAACCCGGGTTCCTGGCGATGATGCACCCTTTTATTTCGGACTGGGTTTGTATTCAGGGCCGGATTGTCCCAAAATTTTATGTTGGTTTTCCAGGCGCTTTCCATCGCACAATACTTTTATACTATGGACGCCAAGTCGGCGACGCGTGTAATTTCACGGCAACTTATGGCATTGAGGATTCCCTTGTCCGTGCAATTATTGCAGAAGAATGAAATTGCGTCTTCCTCGCGGCAGTCCTTTAACCTGTTGATGACCAGGAGGAATCTGGCCCAGTAATGGTGTACTGTATCTTCGAGCTCTTGCCTAATTTGGGATAGATCGCTTATGTTTGGGTGGGTGGGTGGAATTGAATCCGAAACCTCACCCAATCTGAGACTCAGGGGCCAAGGAGCTTCCGAACTTGGAAGCTTGGATTCTTGGATGTTGTCCAATGAATCTAGCCCGCTGCCTGACTCTAGGTTCAGGGCTTGAGTGACGTCCTCCCCTCCGCGGGTATCCGGCTTGGAGGGATCGGGAATCCGGACATAGCTAGTCCTTAAGATAGATGAAGGGTGGCCGCATTGTTCCTCCACCACTGCAACATGATGGGTGACCTGGGGAGAGTTAATCTCTCTTAGATCGGGTTTAGGTCCAATCTGATCGTAGTCTGTAGCGACTCCCAGGGCGGCGATGCGATCCAAGAGCTCATTTAGGGAAGAGAGCTCCATTGGATCTAACTGCTCGGCGAGTTCCGAGTCGGCGTGAAGATTGCTTTTATTGACCCGAGAAGGCATCGTCAGCGCAGCGGCCGAACAGGCGGTCATAAGAAAACCACCTAGCCGGAGAGTTTGGCCGACAGCCAAAGCTCCCTTAGCAACAGTGTCGTCTTTAAAGACGGGATAAGGCATCCTTCCTGATGGCGACGGCACAGCGGAACTCTCAATGAAAGCACCAATGTCGGTGTCAAAACCGGCGGGTCTCGGGTAGGGGGTCCCAAACTGTGCGTCTAGGCAGATGGTAACAGGAGACAAGGTACACAATGTTTTTACCCAGGTTCGGGCCCTCTCAATGGAGGTAAAACCCTACTCCTGCTTGATTAATATTGATGATATGGGTAGTACAAGAGTAGATCTACCACGAGATCAGAGAGGCTAAACCCTAGAAGCTAGCCTATGGTATGATTGTTGTTCGTCCTATGGACTAAAACCCTCCAGTTTATATAGACACCGAAGAGGGCTAGGGTGAAAGTGCAACTATCCCTAGGTGGTTTTGATAATTCATAACAACATATAGCTCACTGAGCTAATGCTATTCCAAGATGATTATTTCAGGAAAGCTCAATGATTGGCATGGCATGGATGATGAAAGTAGATCCCTCAAAATGCTAAGGACAAAAGATTGGCTCAAGCTCAAAAGCTCAAGACTCTTCAGTTTACATTTTAGTGATCCAAGATCACATTGAGTCTATAGGAAAAGCCAATACTATCAAGGGGGGATGAGGTGTTGCTTAATGAGCCTCTTGCTTCATGTGCTTAGTGATATGCTCCAAAACCATCAAGTACTTTTCCATATCCACATTTGACCTAAACCCAAAGCCAAACTCGGACCTACCGATTCTTTCAATCCGGCGCCACCGAGTTTCATTTGTCATAAGCCACTGCCAAACCCTAGCAAATCGGTTCTACCGATAGGGATCTCGGTCTCACCGAGATGGGATTGCAATTTCTCTGTTTCCTTTTCGTAAGTTTTCGGTCTCACCGAAAGAGCGGATCGGTCCCACCGAGATTGCAATGTAAACTCTCTGTTTCCTTTTTGTAACTTTTCGGTCTCACCGAAAGAGAAAATCGGTCCCACCGAGTTTACCTGACCAACTCTCTGGCTAGCTTATTATCAAATCAGTCTCACCGAGTTTGTGTAATCGGTCTCACCGAGATTACGTTATGCCCTAACCCTAACCTTATCGGTCCTACCGAGTTGCATGTCAGTCCCACCAAAAATCTCTAACGGTCACTAGATTTACTAAATCGGTCCGACCGAGTTTGTTGATTCGGTCCCACCGAGATTGGTAAATTGTGTGTAACGGTTGGATTTTGTGTGGAGGCTATATATACCCCTCCACCTCCTCTTCATTCGTGGAGAGAGCCATCAGAACACATCTACACTTCCAACTCATATGTTCTGAGAGAGAACCACCTACCCTTGTGTTGAGGCCAAGATATTCCATTCCTACCATATGAATCTTGATCTCTAGCCTTCCCCAAGTTGCTTTCCACTCAAATCTTCTTTCCACCAAATCCAAATCCTGTGAGAGAGAGTTGAGTGTTGGGGAGACTATCATTTGAAGCACAAGAGCAAGGAGTTCATCATCAACACACCATTAGTTATTTCTTGGAGAGTGGTGTCTCCTAGATTGGCTAGGTGTCACTTGGAGACTCCGACAAGATTGTGGAGTAGAACCAAGGAGTTTGTAAGGGCAATGAGATCGCCTACTTCGTGAAGATCTACCGCTAGTGAGGCAAGTCATTCATGGGCGATGGCCATGGTGGGATAGACAAGGTTGCTTCGTCGTGGACCCTTCATGGGTGGATCCCTCCGTGGACTCGTGCAACCGTTACCCTTCGTGGGTTGAAGTCTCCATCAACGTGGATGTAGAATAGCACCACCTATCTGAACCACGCCAAAAACATCTGTGTCTCCAATTGCGTTTGAATTCTCCAAACCCTTCCCTTTACATTCTTGCAAGTTGCATGCTTTACTTTCCGCTGCCTATATACTCTTTGCATGCTTGCTTGAATTATGTGATGATTGCTTGACTTGTCCTAAAATAGCTAAAATCTGCCAAGAACTAAAATTGGGAAAAGGTTAAGTTTTTATTTGGTCAACTAGTCTAATAACCCCCCCTCTAGACATACTTTCGATCCTACAAGTGGTATCAGAGCTTTGGTCTCCATTTGCTTTGATTTCCATAGTCCTTGGTGATCATAGCCTTGGTTTCACAACCTAGGAGAGTATGGCGTCTAGCGAGGAAAATTATCACCGTAAGGTCCTTATTTTGATGGTACTAATTTTGCTAGTTGGAAGCATAAAATGAAAATGCATATTCTCGGACATAACCACGCCGTTTGGGCTATTGTGTGTGTTGGTTTGCAAGGTGACTTCTTTGATGGGAAAGAACCAAACCGTGAAGCTACCGTGGAAGAGTTGTGTCACAGCCCCAGATCAGCCCTTGCTTGATTTGTCTTGCATCCATGCATCATGTCTATATTGTCTGAAATTTTGAAGTGGGGATGACCAAGCCCTAGCATTAAATCAATTCAAATAGGCTCAACAAAAAAATATTTTTCAATGAACCCAAATGGCCTTCAAAAATGTTCACCATTTTTGGAAAATGCTGGAAACAGTAACCATAGATGCTGCACATTTTTACATGACATTTGGATTATTGAATTAACTCATATTGTATTTGAATTGAGGCATTTAAGTACTAGAAATATTTTTAAATGCTCCAATAATTCTGAAAATAGTTAAGGGCCTCTGTAATAATTCATTTAATGCCCACCATTATTTCTAGGATTTATTAAAATGATTTGGGCTATAAACTAAATCAAAACAAAATAACAAAAAAATAGAAAACAGAAACTAAATTAGAAAAGGGAGAGAAAGAGTTACCTGGCCCAAACCTACCTGTCGGCCTAGTTGGCTGGCCCAGTCCAGCAGCCTTCCCTCCCTGTCGTCTTCCTCGCGCCAGTAGGCAGCGCGCATGGCCGACCCACGCCGGCACGCGCCCGGCCACCTCCTGCTTGGCGCCGCTGCTGCTGGAGGGCGCCAAGAGCGCCACGGCACCCCCTGCATCTTCCCCCCCCCCCCCCCCCCGCCCTTCTAGTTCCTCCCTCTCTTCCCCAGCGCTCACGCCGCGGCCACCCGAGGCCACCGACGAGCACCGCCGCGGCCACAATCACTCCCGCGCTCCCTCTCCGCGACCCCGAGCTCCGCATCTTCGCCCTCCTCGTCCACGTCGAGCCAAACAACCGGGGGAGCACTGCATCGCCGTCGCCATCGTCTTCTTCAACCTCGGGTCACCGAGATCGCCGGCGACCTCCCGTCGTCACCAGCCCCTCCCCGAGCTCGCCGATGCCCCCGTTGCAACCGCTGTGAGCTCCTGCCCCTAACCCCCCTCCTCCCCGCATCGATTGCACCGTGTAGCCGTTGTTTTCACCGGAGCCGAGAGCACCTCACAACCGGCCATGATGCCGTCGTGGCTACGGCCGTGCAAGCACACGTCCGAGCACACCACCGCAATCAGTGCAGCCCCACGATTCGAACGCACCCACCCCTGGCTCCTCCCGTGCACCGCAGCACCGTTGCCGAGCTCGTCCGAACTCCGGCCGCCGCCTAGCTCCCCGCCACCGCCTACTCCAGCCATTCCAACCTCCGCCGTCTGCCCTGCTGGATGCGCTGCACTCACCGCTGCCATTAGACGCAGACGGCGAGGCAAATGGTCGCCCGTAGCTCAATCCCGAGCGAATGCCGCCACGGTTTGAGGTCGCCACCGGCCAAACTCTGGCAAGCTGACGTGGCGGATTAGATTAATACTAATTATGCCATTAGTCTAACCCTAGGACAATGACATATGGGCCCCACGCCCTAATTAACCCCGTGTGTTATTTTCTGCTTAGTTTAGATTAACCCAGCGGGACCCGCGCGTCACAGTTGACCCTGCTGACGTGGCCGTTGACCTGGCCCACCGGTCAGAGACACTAACCAGCCCCAGCCACTGACCAGTGGACCCCACTGGTCAGATTTGACCCGGGCCGCTCTGTTGACCGCTGACGTCAGCGTGATGTCATGCTGACGCAGTAAATCATTTACTGGATTTTGTTTAATTCTAAATACCAGAAAATCCAGAAAATGATTTGAACTTCAAAAATTCATAGAAAATCAACCGTAGCTCAGAATGAAATAATTTATATATGAAAAATGATCAGAAAAATCCAATCCATCCATCTGTAACACTTTCATGCATGTTAGATTAACTTATACCTGCTGATCATGTCAAATCAAGTAAATGGCATTTGAAATGGCTTACATGGAGTTTGAATTTGAACCTTGGGTTCAAACCAACTTCATTTAAACCTTTGCTAGATGCATTAGCTCAACTCACATCATATTGCCATGTCATTATCATGCATCATAATTGTTGCATTGCATTGATTAAGTTCCTCTTTGTTTTGCCGGTATTTGTCCCCTCTCGATAGACGTGGTTCCGACGATAAGTTCGATGACACCGATGGAGAACTAATCTTCAGAAGTGCCAGGCAAGCAAAACCCCCTTGTTCATTCCGATACAATCCCACTCTCTCGCTCCTGCTCTCTTTTACTGCATTAGGACAACAGCGTTTCAACTGTTACATGGTACGGTAGTTGAACCGCTTTCCTCTGCATGGCCTGTCATTGCCACAGTAAATAGATGAAACCCACTAGCATGAGTAGGAGTTGTTTGAGCCCTGATGTGCCTACTCATTCATGCTGCTTGTCATCCCTGCTACTGCTTAGAGTTGAGTCAGGTCTAATTCATCGGGAATGAATTGGAGGTGTGTAAACATATCCTACTGTGAGTGAGCTAAGTGTGTGAACACGATTTGGTAAAGGTAGCGGTGAGAGGCCATGTAGGAGTACATGGTGGGTTGTCTCATTGCAGCCGTCCTCAGGAACTGAGTTCTGTGTTTGTGATCCATGAACAGTTACTACCACGCATTGGAATGCTTAAGTGCCCCTCTCGACTTATTAATCAACTTGATCTCTGTCCAGGAGTTGCAACTAGTTTCTGGTGTTTGTAGGTAGTGTTAGTAGTCTACCAAGTGGCACCCGGTACAGGTGGGCTTGGGACAGACTAGGCACAGTGGCACGGTGTACCAAGTGGCACCCGGTTGGTGGGCTTGGGAACCCTGCTCACATCGTTTGGGGCCATGAGCGACACCCCGGCCGGATCTCCTTGCGGATGGAACCCGAATAGGCGATAAACCTGGACGAGAGACTTGTGTGGTTAGTCAGGTCGTGGCCGACTCCCTCGCCCGGCTTCCGCTTGAAGGTTGTCGAGGTACATGACGTGTACAGGGCGGTAAGTGGCGAGAGCGTGTGTGAAGAAGTACACCCCTACAGGGTTATCATTATCTATTCGAATAGCCGGATTCCTCGGATATGGAAACTTGGACCCCCTTGCATAGTTCATAGATAAGTGAAAGTGGATACTCTAAAATGCGCAAGATAAGCGTGAGTGCTATGGATGGCCTTCCGGTAGGGAGACGGGAGCGGATCCATAGTGGTGTATTGGTATGGTGAATATGTGGACTCGTGTGCGCCACCTCAAAAGAGTTACTTGCAGTCGTAGTTCAGGTTAGCCACTGAGTCAAAGCTGGCTTGCTGCAGTTAAACTCCACCACCCCCTTTATTGATACCGATGCATATGTAGATAGTTCTAATGTAAGTCTTGTTGGGTACATTTGTACTCACGTTTGCCTATTTTATGTTTTTGCAGAGAGACGTTAGTCTCGCTAGTAGTTCCGTGTGGACTTCGACGTTTAGCTTGATACCTCAGCTACAATCTTGTGCCCTCGGCAGGATCTGGTAGTTAGTTAGGCCTCTCAGCCTTTTTCATTTGTAGATGTTTGTACTCAGAAATATTGAGCTTCCGCATGTGCTTGACTTGTATGCTCTGAATGTTGGGTCATGAGAGCCATGTTTGTAATATCTCGCTCCTCGGAGCCTAATGAATAAATACTTGAGTCGTAGAGTCTTGTTGTGATGCCATGTTGTATTTACTCATATCAGGCATATTGTGTGTATGATTGAAATGCTTGGTATGAGTGGGATCCGACTATCTAGTTGTTTATCCTTGGCAGCCTATCATATGGGGAAATGTAGTCTAGTGCTTCTGAGCGATAGTAGTCCGCTACAGCCCGGTTCACCGGAGTCCTGCTAGCTCAGCACTACTGCTCGGAACACTTGACTGGCCGGCATGTGATTCACGTCGTTCCTGTGTCTGTCCCTTTGGGGAAATGTCACGCGGTGTTATCTGGAGTCCTGCCTAGCCTGCTACAGCCCGGGTTACCGGAGTCCTATTAGCCCAGTGCTACAGTCCGGATTTATACGTTGTTGACCGACATGCTCGATGTGATTCATGTATGCCTGTCCTCATGGGTTAGTGCCGCCTTGGGTTCACGACTAGCCATGTCGGCCCGGATTCTCTGTCATATGGATGCTAGCGACACTATCATATACGTGAGCCAAAAGGCGCAAACGGTCCCGGGCCAGGTAAGGTGGCACCCGTGGGAATACCGTGCATGAGGCCGCAAAGTGATATGATGTGTTACATGCTAGATCGGTGTGACTTAGGATCGGGGTCCTGACAGCGTTGGTATCAGAGCCTGACTGCCTGTAGGTTTACCAAGCCAAACTGGTCGAAGTTGAGTCTAGAAATGCTTTAGTTATATAAGGGAATTGATTGTGGAAGGGAACATAAGGCTCTTTTTACTCCTTTACCTTATGCCCTTCTGATCTGAGTCAACCTCTTCTCTTCTACGGGGACTAAGATCTAGGCCTTCTCTTCTATCTCTCAGGATGACGTGTTACTAAACCGTAGTTGCCTAGGATTGTTGAGTTCAAGGCTCAGTTCAGTTCCTACTACTTCCATATGTTCATAGCTGGCCTCAGAACCTTGATATTGTGATGTTGAGTGGTCATGCCACTATTTTGCAGGATGTCTCAAATATTTTTGAGCAATTACAGCCGTTATGCTGTCCGAGTCATCCCAGGTTTCTAGATAGTCTGATGCACTTGCAATCATTCCTCCATGTTCCTGATGTCCATTTGGGCCATATTAATCACACTAATTGCTGAGTTGAGGTACTCCATTGCCTCGACATATATGTTGGAGTTGTTATTATGGGCATAGGTGTCTTAGGAATCACCCAGTAATCTAGCAATGCTTTATATCCCTAGTGTGATGATTCTGGCCACCATTCTCGAAAGCATCCCGTGATGCCATTTAGTAGTAGGTATTCTTCTCCTGGGTTTTGAACCCGAGATTCACCGTACCTACCTCATGTCGATAGTGTTTGCTAGTTCCTTTAGGATATTAGTAACCTTTGCATTAGTCCTCGAGGTCCGTGGTAGTTCCTTCTTCCAAATACTACGAACCGCTTATGGCAGAAGTTCGTTGAACCAAAAGATCACAATAAGAGTGCTCTTGACGAGTTCTCTATTCAAATTGTGAGTCTGCCCGTCCTTCTTCTTCTGCATGGGTTATCCGGAAGAAATATGTTGAACTTGTTCGACATACTAATCTATGCATCCACAACTCAGAAAATTATATGGTCCTTTGAGTTGTCCCTCTTCATCTATATTCCGACCATCATCTATCAATTGTTGGCCAGGACTAGTTGTGTATTCGTGTTCTTCGATGCCTGTCACTCTTGTGGTCTGTCAAGCCATTCTATTCCGGAATGACTAGGAGAAACAAACTCCAGTACCTCATCCATATCCAGGATTGGGTCAAAGTGGTTGTATTCTGCAGATCAGATGCCAAACCTGTTTTTGTTCTGTTCTACCTTGGAGTATTACCCCATTTATGTCAAGGATATCACAGGAATTGCACCATCTCTTATGAATTCTTGATGTAGTGATACTTCTCACCATCATCATTCATTCCTCGGTCCCCGTGTTGTTCTAACCGGAGTGCCGACAAGTGAATTATGATGTGTGAAATCAATACTCCGAGCAACTCCTTGCTTGGTAGTAAATGGACAATATTCTCATTCTTAGCGTGTTGGTTATTAAATCATCATCCTAAGATTGATCGTGCTACCTAGTCCTTATTTCTGGTGCACTCTTTGATCAATGAGTTAGGATTATTCAATCCCTTGCTTATTTGATCAAATCATCTTGCTCTGAAAGGCAAGATTGTTCTCGAGCTTAGAAACATATCGGTGGTTCGTGATTTTCCGAAGATCTTCTCGGAAGTATTACCTGGTTGTCACCTGACCGCTATGTTGAGTTCGTGATCAGTTGGTTTTCCTGTAAACCACCCCTTCTCCAAGAATCCGTGTTGGATATCCCTGAGCTGGTTGGTTAAGCTAAACAACAACTTGGAGAGTTGGAAGATAAAAGCTTGTCCGACTTAGTTCATGTTAAGGAATATCCTTTTGTGTGTGTGTGTTGAAGAAAGATAATATCTTCATCGATTGGTCCTTGTGATCAGTTGTTGGACCTATTGTTGTATCTAAACTTTGATTTGAGTATGGGCTATCGTCAAGTCAAACCAGAGCCAACGATGTTCGTAATGTTGTCTTACTCGTGGTCTATTCCCCGAGCATACACCATTACATTTCTTTGGTCTGACCAATGCTATCACCGTGCTCACATGATGGTGGAAGTCCAGTGATATGGAAATTCCGATGAGTTGCTATTGAGCCCATCAGCAGCATTTTGTCTCCTCCCATGATTCATGTTGAACGCTGAGCTAGTGTTGGAAACTTTGTAAGCATTGCCTTCGTGTTCCGCTCATGAGGTATATGTTTTGGTGAAAGAAGTGACTTTCTCCAAGTTCACGTGCATTAGGTGTAAGTTGCCGCCATGAATTTGAGAAAGGTTTGTTTTGTTTCCTCTGGAATCATCCCAAATCAGTCATGCATACGTGCGAAGTATTCTATGGTTTGGTAGATTAATTACCTCCACTCCATATGTATTCCCTAGCACACCAAGCCACTGATTGATTTGTTTAGGGAGAAGAAGTTCCTTCTTAAGAGCAAGACTTATGTAAGGACTTCGATGTCCTCGATGATGGTTCCCAACCAGAACTCGGTGGTGTTTTATTATAAGACTACCATGTGGTCATGCTTGTCTAGGACAACGTGTTCACATGCTTGTAGCATAACCAGCTCATGTTTTGGAGCTTGCTATCATAGTTCATATCCCGAGAATCTTACAACGTCATCTCGTCGAATTGTGTTGCAAACTTTCTTTTCCAGACAGGATGTCTGAAATATTCCGTTACCAACCAGATCTGAATCTCAGGCAGATATGATGGTTGGAACTTTTTCCAAGATCTATTATGTAGGTCCCAACAAGGTTGATGTCTGGCCGACACACCTAGCCGGAAGATCTATCATTGTAGTATCTTGATTGAACTATTTGACATCTTCTCCATGAGGATCTCGTGCGACTTATTCCAGGAGTTGCTTCCTAGGGATTCTTGTGCTCCTAGTTTCTTCGATTAAGCTATAACCATTCAAACGGTGGAATCACCCTCGTTGAGTAATTCCCAGTTACCAGAATCATTCCCAGCATTTGCATCTTGTTCCAGCTTGCACCTTAGCAAGTACTGTTTAGGATCATTTTCAAAAGTGGTCCTGTCATGGTCCCATCCATTTCCGGTGATAAGCAAGAGTCATCCATTGCGTTGTCTTCAACAAGGTAGTCCACATCATCCATTCTGGTATGGGTATGCCATCCCTTCGAATTCGTTCACACGACCGTTTGTGATTGCCTTAGGCTGGTACAAAGAATTTCAATGATCTTGTATCAAAAGTAATTCTTTTTGCCACTTAGGGGAATAGTTCTTCGAGTCACCTTCCCTGAGGTGCCCCGTTTCGTAATCATGGGAAATTCCCTCGCTAATTTGAAATCCTCGTCAAATTGTTTCTTCTGTCGCTCCTGATGCATGTCTTGCCTCTCAGCTCAAGAGATGTTTCTATGTCTCATTCCATGAGTTGATCTTGTGATCATTAAGATGATCCTAAGTTTCTCGAACCTCAGGAAGGTCAATTCTTCTTAAATTCTCCCTTTCTACTCGCTGTCATGTTGGATGTAGTTCTCAAAGCAAGACGTCGAGATCAAGGTGATGCAATGAATCAACATCCTCGGGAAAGGCATCTGGATCGTGAAAATTGTGTTAGCCTGTGTTCCCCTGTCTTCTTAGCTCACGTCTTGAATCTCGGGACGAGATTCTTGTTTAGTGGGGGTGAGCTGTCATAGCCCCAGATCAGCCCTTGCTTGATTTTTCTTGCATCCATGCATCATGTCTATATTGTCTGAAATTTTGAAGTGGGGATGACCAAGCCCTAGCATTAAATCAATTCAAATAGGCTGAACAAAAAAATATTTTTCAATGAACCCAAATGGCCTTCAAAAATGTTCACCATTTTTGGAAAATGCTGGAAACGGTAACCAAAGATGCTGCACATTTTTACATGACATTTGGATTATTGAATTAACTCATATTGTATTTGAATTGAGGCATTTAAGTACTAGAAATATTTTTAAATGCTCCAATAATTCTGAAAATAGTTAAGGGCCTCTGTAATAATTCATTTAATGCCCACCATTATTTCCAGGATTTATTAAAATGATTTGGGCTACAAACTAAATCAAAACAAAATAACAAAAAAATAGAAAACAGAAACTAAATTAGAAAAGGGAGAGAAAGAGTTACCTGGCCCAAACCTACCTGTCGGCCTAGTTGGCTGGCCCAGCCCAGCAGCCTTCCCTCCCTGTCGACTTCCTCGCGCCAGTAGGCAGCGCGCGTGGCCGACCCACGCCGGCACGCGCCCGGCCACCTCCTGCTTGCCGCCGCTGCTGCTGGAGGGCGCCAAGAGCGCCACGGCACCCCCTGCATCTCCCCCCCTCGAGTTCCTCTCTCTCTTCCCCAGCGCTCGCGCCGCGGCCACCCGAGGCCGCCGATGAGCACCGCCGCGGCCACAACCACTCCCGCGCTCCCTCTCCGCGACCCCGAGCTCCGCATCTTCGCCCTCCTCGTCCACGTCGAGCCAAACAACCGAGGGAGCACTGCATCGCCGTCGCCATCGTCTTCTTCAACCTCGGGTCACCGAGATCGCCGGCGACCTCCCGTCGTCACCAGCCCCTCCCCGAGCTCGCCGATGCCCCGTTGCAACCGCTGTGAGCTCCTGCCCCTAACCCCCCTCCTCCCCGCATCGATTGCACCGTGTAGCCGTTGTTTTCACCAGAGCCGAGAGCACCTCACCGCCGGCCATGATGCCATCGTGGCTACGGCCGTGCAAGCACACGTCCAAGCACACCACCGCAATCAGTGCAGCCCCACGATTCGAACGCACCTACCCCTGGCTCCTCCCGTGCACCGCAGCACCGTTGCCGAGCTCGTCTGAACTCCGGCCGCCGCCTAGCTCCCCGCCACCGCCTACTCCGGCCATTCCAACCTCCGTCGTCTGCCCTGCTGGATGCGGCACACTCACCGCTGCCATTAGACGCAGACGGCGAGGCAAATGGTCGCCCGTAGCTCAATCCCGAGCGAACGCCGCCATGGTTTGAGGTCGCCGCCGGCCAAACTCCGGCAAGCTGACGTGGCGGATTAGATTAATACTAATTATGCCATTAGTCTAACCCTAGGACAATGACATATGGGCCCCACGCCCTAATTAACCCCATGTGTTATTTTCTGCTTAGTTTAGATTAACCCAGCGGGACCCGCGCGTCACAGTTGACCCTGCTGACGTGGCCGTTGACCTGGCCCACCGGTCAGAGACACTAACCAGCCCCAGCCACTGACCAGTGGACCCCACTGGTCAGATTTGACCCGGGCCGCTCCGTTGACCGCTGACGTCAGCGTGATGTCATGCTGACGCAGTAAATCATTTACTGGATTTTGTTTAATTCTAAATACCAGAAAATCCAGAAAATGATTTGAACTTCAAAAATTCATAGAAAATCAACCGTAGCTCAGAATGAAATAATTTATATATGAAAAATGATCAGAAAAATCCAATCCATCCATCTGTAACACTTTCATGCATGTTAGATTAACTTATACCTGATGATCATGTCAAATCAAGTAAATGGCATTTGAAATGCCTTACATGGAGTTTGAATTTGAACCTTGGGTTCAAACCAACTTCATTTAAACCTTTGCTAGATGCATTAGCTCAACTCACATCATATTGCCATGTCATTATCATGCATCATAATTGTTGCATTGCATTGATTGTGTTCCTCTTTGTTTTGCCGGTATTTGTCCCCTCTCGATAGACGTGGTTCCGACGATAAGTTCGATGACACCGATGGAGAACTATATTATCTTCAGAAGTGCCAGGCAAGCAAAACCCCCTTGTTCATTCCGATACAATCCCACTCTCTCGCTCCTGCTCTCTTTTACTGCATTAGGACAACAGCGTTTCAACTGTTACATGGTACGGTAGTTGAACCCCTTTCCTCTGCATGGCCTGTCATTGCCACAGTAAATAGATGAAACCCACTAGCATGAGTAGGAGTTGTTTGAGCCCTGATGTGCCTACTCATTCATGCTGCTTGTCATCCCTGCTACTGCTTAGAGTTGAGTCAGGTCTGATTCATCGGGAATGAATTGGAGGTGTGTAAACATATCCTACTGTGAGTGAGCTAAGTGTGTGAACACGATTTGGTAAAGGTAGCGGTGAGAGGCCATGTAGGAGTACATGGTGGGTTGTCTCATTGCAGCCGTCCTCAGGAACTGAGTTCTGTGTTTGTGATCCATGAACAGTTACTACCACGCATTGGAATGCTTAAGTGCCCCTCTCGACTTATTAATCAACTTGATCTCTGTCCAGGAGTTGCAACTAGTTTCTAGTGTTTGTAGGTAGTGTTAGTAGTCTACCAAGTGGCACCCGGTACAGGTGGGCTTGGGACAGACTAGGCACAGTGGCACGGTGTACCAAGTGGCACCCGGTTGGTGGGCTTGGGAACCCTGCTCACATCGTTTGGGGCCATGAGCGACACCCCGGCCGGATCTCCTTGCGGATGGAACCCGAATAGGCGATAAACCTGGACGAGAGACTTGTGTGGTTAGTCAGGTCGTGGCCGACTCCCTCGCCCGGCTTCCGCTTGAAGGTTGTCGAGGTACATGACGTGTACAGGGCGGTAAGTGGCGAGAGCGTGTGTGAAGAAGTACACCCCTACAGGGTTATCATTATATATTCGAATAGCCAGATTCCTCGGATATGGAAACTTGGACCCCCTTGCATAGTTCATAGATAAGTGAAAGTGGATACTCTAAAATGCGCAAGATAAGCGTGAGTGCTATGGATGGCCTTCCGGTAGGGAGACGGGAGCGGATCCATAGTGGTGTATTGGTATGGTGAATATGTGGACTCGTGTGCGCCACCTCAAAAGAGTTACTTGCAGTCGTAGTTCAGGTTAGCCACTGAGTCAAAGCTGGCTTGCTGCAGTTAAACTCCACCACCCCCTTTATTGATACCGATGCATATGTAGATAGTTCTAATGTAAGTCTTGTTGGGTACATTTGTACTCACGTTTTCCTATTTTATGTTTTTGCAGAGAGATGTCAGTCTCGCTAGTAGTTCCATGTGGACTTCGACGTTTAGCTTGATACCTCAGCTACGATCTTGTGCCCTCGGCAGGATCTGGTAGTTAGTTAGGCCTCTCAGCCTTTTTCATTTGTAGATGTTTGTACTCAGAAATATTGAGCTTCCGCATGTGCTTGACTTGTATGCTCTGAATGTTGGGTCATGAGAGCCATGTTTGTAATATCTCGCTCCTCGGAGCCTAATGAATAAATACTTGAGTCGTAGAGTCTTGTTGTGATGCCATGTTGTATTTACTCATATCGGGCATATTGTGTGTATGATTGAAATGCTTGGTATGAGTGGGATCCGACTATCTAGTTGTTTATCCTTGGCAGCCTATCATATGGGGAAATGTAGTCTAGTGCTTCTGAGCGATAGTAGTCCGCTACAGCCCGGTTCACCGGAGTCCTGCTAGCCCAGCACTACTGCTCGGAACACTTGACTGGCCGGCATGTGATTCACGTCGTTCCTGTGTCTGTCCCTTCGGGGAAATGTCACGCGGTGTTATCCGGAGTCCTGCCTAGCCTGCTACAGCCCGGGTTACCGGAGTCCTATTAGCCCAGTGCTACAGTCCGGATTTATACGTTGTTGACCGACATGCTCGATGTGATTCATGTATGCCTGTCCTCATGGGTTAGTGCCGCCTTGGGTTTACGACTAGCCATGTCGGCCCGGATTGTCTGTCATATGGATGCTAGCGACACTATCATATACGTGAGCCAAAAGGCGCAAACGGTCCCGGGCCAGGTAAGGTGGCACCCGTGGGAATACCGTGCGTGAGGCCGCAAAATGATATGATGTGTTACATGCTAGATCAGTGTGACTTAGGATCGGGGTCCTGACAAGTTGAAGATGCTGCAATACAACGCTCAAGCTTGTGATATTCTCTTCAACGGATTGTGCCCCAAAGAATGCAACAAAATCAGCCATCTTGAGAATGCAAAGGAAATTTGGGATACTTTGATTGATATGCACGAAGGTACCGACTCCTTCAAGGAATCCAAATTGGATGTGCTTCAAAGTCAACTTGACAAGTTCAAAATGAAGGATGGTGAAGGTGTTGCTGAAATGTACTCTAGGCTTGCTCTCATCACAAACGAGATTGCCTGCTTAGGGAGTGAAGAGATGACCGATAGATTCATCATCAAGAAGATCCTAAGAGCCTTGGATGAGAAATATGATACCGTGTGCACATTGATCCAAATGATGCCCAATTACAAAGATCTCAAGCCAACGGAGGTCATTGGAAGAATTGTTGCTCATGAGATGTCACTCAAGGATAAAGAGGAACTTCACAACAAATCAAGTGGTGCTTACAAAGCCTCATGTGAAGCCCCCACATCATCAAGTGAGAAACAAAACTTCAACGAAGAATTGAGCTTAATGGTGAAGAACTTCAACAAGTTCTACAAGAGTACAAGCAAAGATAGAAGCTCCAAGTCAAGGTCCTACAATGACAAAAGATCTTCTAGTCGAGAGCGAAACTGCTACAATTGTGGAAGACCCGGACACTATTCCAATGAGTGTACGGCTCCCTACAAAAGAAGAGAAGATTCTCCAAAAAGAAGAAGCAAAAGAGAAGAAGCACCATCAAGAGAGAGAAGGAGTAGAGATGATCGTTATGAACGAAGATACTCACGGAGAAGCAAGGATTCGGAAAGAAAGGAAAAGTCATCAAGGAGCTACACAAAACGAAGACATCAAGCTCATGTTGGTGAATGGGTATCCGGCTCCGACTCCGACAACCACTCCGAGAGAAGTTATCACTCCGATTCCAAATATACTCAAGATGAAGGTGTTGCCGGTCTAGCACTTGTGTCAACCAACTCCTACGACATATTTGACTCACCAAATGAAGGAATTGGAAGATGCTTCATGGCCAAAGGTCCTAAGGTAACACAGCCCGAGTATGTTGATTTCAATAGTGATGAAGATGACTTGTTAGGTGATGATGATTTACTTATTGACAACTCTAGTGATGAATACTATGATGAAACGTCAATTAATCATGCTAATCAAGATAAAACGAATGACAATGATAAGGAGAAGATTGAGGCTCTAACTAAATAACTAAACACTCTTAAGTTAGCTCATGGAACTATCTTCGAAGATCATCGAGAACTTTTAAGAGCTCATGAGAAGTTACGCTTTGAAAAGCTCAATCTTGAGCAAGAGCATGAGTTTTTAAAGGCATTCAATGATGATCTCCACAAGAAAAGTTCTTCTTACATTGGCAAGTGTTTACTCTTATCCACTTACATGCCTCAAGTCAAGTCTAGTAACAAGAACAAGAAAGATTCTTCCTCTAGTAGTAACAATGATCATGTTAAATCCAATATTGTTGCTTCTAGTAGTTCTCTTGATTCCACTAATGATTCTCTTAGCCAAGTTACACTTGAGCAAGAAAATAGCTTATTGCAGGGAGTTATAGAGAAAGGAGTCTACAAGAGCCTCGACGGAAGTAAGCAATTCGAGGAAATTGTACGCAAGCAAGGAAGGCACCGAAAGAATCAAGGTGTTGGATTTGAACGAAAGTTCAACGCCAATGGAGTTGAGTGGGAAGAAGATCAATACCCTAAGACAAAGTTTGTTCCTCAACAAGAGAAGTATGATCCTACTTCTTTCAAGGGGACACAAACTCAAGATGATCTTCCACCACAAGACTACAAGCAAAAAGGCAAGGACAAGCTTCAAGAGGAAATTGATGCATTTGAAGAAGCTCCTAAGACCTTAGTCAAGTGGATTCCCAAGACTACTTCAAGTTCCACTTCATCAAGTACGACTACAACTCCAAGGATTCCCATCAAGATGGTGTGGATCCAAAAGAAGAAGAACTAGAGAGTTCTTGAGGGTGACTCCGCCAACATACTTCACTCCTATCATTTTGGTAAGAACAAGTGCAATCAACTTCCACATCTTGCACTAGTTCAAGGAGTCACAAACCCTCTTGTTGGTAAGTCAAGGGACAAGGTAACCTAAAAGCTTTCATGGACATCATCTTGTGTGTGCATCACTCTATGTCTATGGATATCTGTGTTTGTTCCTTGTGGGATTAACCCATGTAGGTATTGAAAGTGCAACTCACTCCAATGGATAGCTCCAATTGTTCTACATCAACATTGAGCATCCACATCTTCAACATCTACATGAAGTCATCATTGACAAAACCCAAGGTTAGTTCATCCCTCTTAGGGGGGATATCACATCTAGGGGGAGCTTTACTCTAAGACTTGAGCTAAAGCAACTATAATGATGTGAACACAACAATGCTTTATGTAAAAGTGGTAACCCCACTTGTGCTTAAACGATGAGTATGACCTATGATCAAGTGTTCTGATTTGACTCCTAAGTCAATATACTCATATATAGATGACCTAGTCATCGCCAATTGCTTGGTAGATGCTAGAATTGGTTGTGCATGCTTTGTCACATATTTCAATTGCCATTTTATTGTGTGAGCATGTTGGTTGCATATTTTACTCATTCGTGGAAATCCACTTGTTGTTTTGATTGATTGGTTTTTCTTTCTCTTGCCAAGTGGATGGACAAGAATGCCTAAGAACCTTCTCTAGCTATCTATGCTTTTCTCGTCTCAAACTCTATTCATGCTACATCACAAAATTTGATCAAGTTAGATTCGAACCACTCTGTGTGAGGAGCACTCGGATTCCCCGATTCGTCATAGACTTCAACTTCCAAAACTTCTTTGTGATTCTCGGTCTGACCGATATCTCCTTTTCGGTCCTACCGAGATCATTAAGTCGATCTATGTTTTCGATCTCGGTGCAACCGATTTGAACCATTAAATCACACCGAGTCGCAATAACTGTATACAGTTTTGCATCTCGGTGCCACCGAGTTGTTCCACTCGGTCACACCGATAGGGTTGGGCTATATATAGTCACGGGCAAAAATTTGGAAATTTCTCCGAACCCCTTCGCCCGCGCGATAGCTCGCTCTGCCAACGTGGTCTCCGGATCGTCTCCCTGCCGCCAACTGCCTCCAGTCGCTGGTCTCCATCACCGTCAACGGAATTCAACCCCGCCGTTGCCGCCATAGCGAGTCTCCGCCGGACTAGGGTATGGACTTGATCTTTGTGCTATTCCCCATCCGATTCCTAGCACATTGTGATCATATTGATTCTTGCCACGATTGAAACACTCCTATCCAGTCAATGCAATTCGTAGAATAGGTTTGATTTGAAATTTTAGGGTTAGGTTTCCGCCGAAACCATCTCGGACCCACCGAGTTGAAAAACTCGCTCCCACCGATTTGGCTCATGCCATTGCACAAGTGAGACTCGGTCTGACCGAGAATTACTAATCGGTGTGACCGATTTTGGAACTTTGTGAAACCCTAGCAGTCTCGGTGCCACCAAACTGTGACTCGGTCTGACCGAGTTCACTAGTTTAGGTTCCAAAAACTGCTTCGGTATCACCGAGTTTAAAAATCGGTAGATCCGAAATGATTTCTGTGGGAAACTAAAACTAAGATTTTGAATCATTCTTTTGCAAAAACCTCTGCATTTTGTGATGCTCATCTATTCTACCTCATCTATAAACTCTTTACAGGGTCAGCAGTCAGCTTTTTTCATCATGTATGATCAGAGTGACAGCCAGAACGAGTCAGAACAGCAAGTGCACATGAGTGAGGGCACTAGTCCCTCCAGTTCTTCAGATGAAGGCAGCAGGAGCACCCCTAGCAATTTGCCAAAAGCTGCCACCAGACAAAGGAAGAAGAGAACCTCAGACTCAGAGGATGAGGACTATGTGGCAGAAGAGGAAGCTACTTCCAAGAAAGTAGTGCTCAAGAAGGAGTATGGCTCAGCTGCAGCCATCAAGCCAGGAATGCACAAAAAGGCACCTGCTAGGAGAGTTCCTACCTCCAAGCCTAGGAAGGCTGTTCCTGAAGAAACTATAAAGTTCACCATGGAATCTGAAGAGGAAGAAATTGGCCAGGCCAAGAAAAAGAAGAGAGCCAGAACTACCACTGCCAGAGTTGTTGGCAAACCTTCTACGAGGAGAGATTCTGAAGAAGAAGAAGAAGAAGAAGAAGAAGAGGTTGCTGCACCAGCACCTAAGGCACCAAAGCTGATGGGTGATGCTATAAGATCAGGGGCTGTTGCATCCAAGCCCAAGGAAGCACCCAAAGTTGCATCAAAGTCCAAGTCAGCTCCAAAGAGGAATACAAGGAGCATCCCAGCTGCTGAAAAGAACAAGGCCCCAGTGTCTGACATTGCAGAAGAAGAAGAAGAAGAAGGACAAGTTCTGAGGAAGCTAAATCCCAAGATCCCAGACCACAATGATGCTCATCCTGTGGCTGAGGACATGAAAATGAGAAGAGACTCAGGGCTGAGAAAGTGGAGAGCAGAAGATCCATATGCTACAAGGAGAAGAACTGCTGTTGATTACAGGTTCCACACAAAGGAACAGCAGGACTTCTATGAGACAGTTTTGCTTGATAAGAAGCCCATAGTTTGTGACATGAGATGGGTAGACTGGGAATACATCAAGGACAATGAAGAGCACTATCCTGGAGTGCAAGACAGCTTCAAGGCTTGTGGAGTAGCTGACTTTGTTGGGCAGAAGCTCACAAAGTGGAATGAAGAACTGATCATGCAGTTCTACTCCACAACACACTTCTATCCAGATGGAAGGATTGTATGGATGTCAGAAGGAACAAGGTATCAATCAACAGTTGTTGAGTGGGCACAGCTCATCAATGCCCCAGAGGAGCATGAGGATGACTTAGACATATATGCCAAGAAGAAGATGGATCACAACTCCATGTCCAACATGTACAAGGAGGTCCCAAACAAGGCACTTGATACTTTCAAGTTTGGCTCGGTACATTATCTTCTGTCGGGGTTGCCAACCATTAATTGGATTCTGAGGCACACTTTATTGCCCAAGTCAGGTGATCACAAGATGATCAGAGGCCATGCAATCAATTTGCTTCATATCTTTGATGTGCCACAGAAGTTCAAGGTGATGAGCCTCATGGTAGAAACTATCAAAAGGACTGCAGCAGATCAGAAGAGGAGTTGTGGTTATGCCCCTCAGATCCAAGAGCTGATCAACTCCAAGATGGGCACAGGCATATACTTATTGGACAAGGAACATATGCCTATTCATCTAGATTTCAAGGACAACCAAGTTGTGATGAACAAGGATGACCCATCATCAGCTCATGCACAAGCTAAGAAGGAGAAGGCAAGGAAGGAGAAAGCTGCCAAGATGCCAACTCAAGAGGAGGCATCTGAGTATTTCCTGAAAACCAAGCAAGAGCAGCTTAGTTACTTGATTGCATCCACACTGAGGATTGAGAAAGGACTGGCCACCCTCACTCAGAATCAGGAGAGCTTAGAGAGAATCGTAGAACAAAAGTTCTATGACTTGGATGTCAAAGTAACAGAGATTCAGTCTGAAGTGGAGCAACTTCAAGATGACATGCAGGAGAGGAAAGGGAAGACTACCACTGATGCATTTGCCAGAGTGCCACGAGCTCAGAGGTCAATAGCAGTGCCAGTTCCTGACACCAGAGCCACCACCTCAGCTCCAGCTACAGCACCAGCCCAACCAGCTCCAGCATCCACTTCAGCTCCAGCTCCAACCACTTCAATAGAAGCCTTCGTCCTTGGAGTGATCCAGACTCCACCACCACCAGAAGATCAAGCCTGAGTGTCGATCTAGCACTATGCATTTTCTAGGAACTTTTTGGTAACTTGTTGCCAAAGGGGGAGAAAATGTATAGATCATAGGCTTCGAGAGAGAGAGAGAGAGAGAGAGAGAGAGAGAGAGAGAGAGAGAGTTGCTTTTATTCTCTCTTGCTTTATTTGGTGGTTTTTCAAACTTTGTTTGCTTTTGGTTGAGATACTATGATATGCTTGTGAGACATTGATGATCATGTGTTTGATCATAAGCTACACTTATGCATGCTTGATATTATCCTATCTATCTTATGTGATCATTCACGTTTCTTGGTGATGAGTGCATGTATTTAATTCTTATCATTTTGAGCGCTCCACCAAGATGTATGTGACATGGAAGAGTAACCCATGATTCTAACTCTTTGTGCATTTGCAGTCCAAAGCAAATTTTAAATATGCACAAATTTAGGGGGAGCTCTTACTTATCACATACTTCTCAAAGCGACGATATATTTCATTCTTATTATCATTTATCGAAGCTTTGATCTATATGTTGTCATCAATTACCAAAAAGGGGGAGATTGGAAGTGCAACTATCCCTAGGTGATTTTGATAATTCATAACAACATATAGCTCATTGAGCTAATGCTATTCCAAGATGATTATTTCAGGAAAGCTCAATAATTGGCATGGCATGGATGATGAAAGTAGATCCCTCAAAATGCTAAGGACAAAAGATTGGCTCAAGCTCAAAAGCTCAAGACTCTTCATTTTACATTTTAGTGATCTAAGATCACATTGAGTCTATAGGAAAAGCCAATACTATCAAGGAGGGATGAGGTGTTGCTTAATGAGCCTCTTGCTTCATGTGCTTAGTGATATGCTCCAAAACCCTCAACTACTTTCCCATATTGACATTTGACCTAAACCCAAAGCCAAACTCGGACCTACCGATTCTTTCAATCCGGCACCACCGAGTTTCATTTGTCATAAGCCACTGCCAAACCCTAGCAAATCGGTTCTACCGATAGGGATCTCGGTCTCACCGAGATGGGATTGCAATTTCTCTGTTTCCTTTTCGTAACTTTTCGGTCTCACCGAAAGAGCGGATCGGTCCCACCGAGATTGCAATGTAAACTCTCTGTTTCCTTTTTGTAACTTTTCGGTCTCACCGAAAGAGCAAATCGGTCCCACCGAGTTTACCTGACCAACTCTCTGGTTAGCTTATTACCAAATCAGTCTCACCGAGTTTGTGTAATCGGTCCCACCGAGATTACGTTATGCCCTAACCCTAACCATATCGGTCCTACCGAGTTGCATGTCAGTCCCACCGAAAATCTCTAATGGTCACTAGATTTACTAAATCGGTCCAGCCGAGTTTGTTGATTCGGTCCCACCGAGGTTGGTAAATTGTGTGTAACGGTTGGATTTTGTGTGGAGGCTATATATACCCCTCCACCTCCTCTTCATTCGTGGAGAGAGCCATCAGAACACATCTACACTTCCAACTCATATGTTCTGAGAGAGAACCACCTACCCTTGTGTTGAGGCCAAGATATTCCATTCCTACCATATGAATCTTGATCTCTAGCCTTCCCCAAGTTGCTTTCCACTCAAATCTTCTTTCCACCAAATCCAAATCCCGTGAGAGAGAGTTGAGTGTTGGGGAGACTATCATTTGAAGCACAAGAGCAAGGAGTTCATCATCAACACCATTTGTTACTTCTTGGAGAGTGGTGTCTCCTAGATTGGCTAGGTGTCACTTGGGAGCCTCCGACAAGATTGTGGAGTTGAACCAAGGAGTTTGTAAGGGCAAGGAGATCGCCTACTTCATGAAGATCTATCGCTAATGAGGCAAGTCCTTCATGGGCGATGGCCATGGTGGGATAGACATGGTTGCTTCTTCGTGGACCCTTCGTGGGTGGAGCCCTCCGTGGACTCGCACAACCGTTACCCTTCGTGGGTTGAAGTCTCCATCAACGTGGATGTAGGATAGCACCACCTATCTGAACCACGCCAAAAAACATCCGTGTCTCCAATTGCGTTTGAATTCTCCAAACCCTTCCCTTTACATTCTTGCAAGTTGCATGCTTTACTTTCTGCTGCCTATATACTCTTTGCATGCTTGCTTGAATTGTGTGATGATTGCTTGACTTGTCCTAAAATAGCTAAAATCTGCCAAGAACTAAAATTGGGAAAAGGTTAAGTTTTTATTTGGTCAAGTAGTCTAATCACCCCCCTCTAAACATACTTTCGATCCTACATAGGGTTACACCGAGTTGGTTACAATGGAAGGAGATCTACATATGCGTATCGCCAAGCTTGCCTTCCACGCCAAGGAAAGTCCCATCCGGACACGGGACGAAGTCTTCAATCTTGTATCTTCATAGTCCAAGAGTACGGCCAAAGGTTATAGTCCGGCTATCCGGACACCCCCTAATCTAGGACTCCCTCAATAACCAATCATACATAAAAGAATTCAGAGAAGATTCAAATATTTTTCATAGATAAACTTGATCATAAACCCACAATTCATCGGTCTCAACAAACACACCGCAAAAGGAAGATTACATCGAATAGATCTCCACGAGAGAGGGGGAGAACATTGTATTGAGATCCAAAAAGAGAGAAGAAGCCATCTAGCTAATAACTATGGACCCGAAGGTCTGAGGTAAACTACTCACACTTCATCGGAGGGGCTATGGTGTTGATGTAGAAGCCCTCCGTGATGGATGCCCCCTCCGACAGAGCTCTGGAACAGGCCCCAAGATGGGATCTCGTGGGTACAGAAGGTTGCGGCGGTGGAATTAGGTTTTTGGCTCCGTATCTGATCGTTTGGGGGTACATAGGTATATATAGGAGGAAGGAGTATGTCGGTGGAGCAACAGGGGGCCCACGAGGGTGGAGGGCGCGCCTAGGGGGGTATGCGTGCCCCCTACCTCGTGGCCTCCTCTTTTGTTTCTTGACGTAGGGTCCAAGTCTCCTGGATCATATTCTTCCTAAAAGTCATGTTCCCGAAGGTTTCATTCCGTTTGGACTCCGTTTGATATTCCTTTTCTGTGAAACTCTGAAATAGGCAAAAAAACAGCAATTCTGGGTTGGGCCTCCGGTTAATAGGTTAGTCCAAAAAAATATAAAAGTGAATAATAAAGCCCAATAATGTCCAAAACAGTAGATAATATAGCATGGAATCAAAAATTATAGATATGTTGGAGACGTATCATCATCCTCGGCCATGGGACGCAGCTACCGCCACCGGCAGAAGGCGAGGTCAAAACCACCGACGCTGCGGAGCCCATCTTGCGGCAGCCCGGATGCCAGCTCCGTCCAGCGCTCGCGGCCGCTAGCTAGCCAAGACAGCTCCATCCAGCTGCTTGTCTGCAAGGTTTGCTAGCAAGATTGGCACGGCGGCACGGTGGCTTGCTCGCGCGCGCCGCGCTAAGGCCAGCCATCTGGCTCGAGCGAAGGCCATCGTGGCGGCTTGCTCGCTCGTGAATCACGTTCGGGCCAGCCTGCCAACCCGTGCGGAGGCCAGCGCGGCGTCCGGCCCGTCCGGCGGAGCGGCCGCCAGCTCGCTCATCACCGGCGCCACCGACGAACACACGTCAGTACTGTTTGAAGTAATGCTCAGGAAAAATAATGATTTGAGGGGGAATAACAGGATAGAAGGTCAGATGTGGGTCCCTCGTGTCAACGGTCAAACGAAATGTGTTGGTTTAAGCTGCCTCGTCAGCACGGACGTGTGGGCCAACCCTGTCATAAATTGGTTTAAACTAACCTAATCAGTAGGTAGTAGTTTTTGGCGTGGATTAAGAAATTTTGGGTATGTTTTTGCTATTTTTTGTACAATAGATTCTTCCTAGGGCTGGTTGAAAGTGGTAATTTTGTTAAATACTCTACATATTGTAAGTAGGAGTGAAAGTTAAGCTTTGGAACCCAATAGGCAAGGCTAGTTACATAGTGCATATGTGTACATGATTGAAAGTAAATATCAACCATAAGTGACTAATATCTTGATGGAAAACTCGAAACTATGGAATACTAGGGAAAAAATTGCATGGTTGGAAATACTAGCAATGTTCATGTGCGCTGCAACGTATCATAATTAGAATAATACTTATTCACAAACTTGATACAAAACACTCTAATTTTGATATACATATATCACTAGAGATATATTATGTTTCAATTAGAATATATTCCTTGGGCTGTTTTGGTGAGGTCGGGGAGGGATGTGGTTGGTTTTAAGATACTAATTATGGGTTTTTCTGCAAATTGGTAGACAAGTGGGATGTTTGTGAGAAAAGGCAACAACTTACCTCACGGTCGTTAGATGTAGATCTAATGGTCACAATCGACGGATGGCAGACACACCATCATCACCAACTTAGTCTTCTATAGGAGTAGAGTACTAGCAAGATCCGTGCATTGCACGGAACATCAAGATGCATTTTTTTTATAAAAACACTCATTGTGATTGACCCATGCAGGAGTAATCCCATGTGTAAAAACTAATGATATCTCAAGAAATAGGAGATAAGGTGAAGAGGAGTGGGGCGTGGTGATGATTGGTGGTCGGACTGAGCGGAGGCATGGTGATTGACGACGCCGGCAGCGGCCACCAGGCCAGTTTGTTCCAGAGGCTTCCTTTCTTAATTTCTCAACAATAGGATGAACGAGGGAAGGCCTTGTCTGCAAATGTGGAGAGGGGTGCGGGTATCTTTTAGTTTAATTTCCATCAGTCAGATATAGATCATACGGTCTATATTGCAAGATGGCACGCGTACCATCATCACCAACTCGGAATTTTATAAGAGAAGAAATATAAGTATGGAGATACAAACGTATTATCGATATTTGTTTCTGTAAACTAGCAACTACAGTCTATTCAACGCCTCAGCATGTGAGGCCTTAGCACAATGACTTCTCGACTGTGTAAAACAAAGGTTTTCCCGTCGCCGATAAGGAGGGGGTGACAGCGGCGCGCTTTTTGGCTTGCTCTAGTCCTAGTAGTCATACTAGGTGGTCTAAGCATGTGTAGATTTATTCTTTTTCACGTCTCGTGTTCGCCGTACTGCTACGACTGTTGATGAATAGACGGTAAGTTATTCACGGGGAAACCCTTTGTTGAGCGTGTTTGCGAGAGAGAGAGAGAGAGAGAGAGAGAGAGAGAGAGAGAGTGATATGTCTAGAGACTGAGGCAATGATAACAGATTCTTTGTGTCTATGTGTGTGGAGGATAGAGAGAGACATGTACATGGGGCTTTGTGTTGTGTAACGTGGAGACACATATACATAATTAGAGAGTGAGTGCGCGAGATACACATGCGGACATGGGGAGAGATGAGGATCCAGATTAATGGGTGTTTGTGCGTGTCTGTGTGTGTTTGTGCACGCGTTTGTGTGTGAAAGGGAGTGTGTGTGTATGTGGAGTAGAGAGACCACTAATGATGTAAACCTAGTATAAGGGAAGGGGGAATGGTGTGACATGTATCGTAGCCGGATAGCATGGGTGCGGGCGGGGGGAGCAGACTATTTGGAAGAGACATCGATTGTGTGTGGGAGAGGGGTGTGTGTGTGTGAGAGAGAGAGAGAGAGAGAGGAAGAGAGGGGGCGAGAGAGGGGGCGTTTGTGTCCATAAATGGCGTATAGATAGGGAGACAATGTTGATGTTGTTTGAAATTGGCCTATGTACAGAGACGCAAGGGAAGCGAGTCATCGTGTGTGTGATAGGGACTTCATGAGAGATCTAGAATAGATGGTGTAGAGAACAATGTGCGAGATTTAGAACAATGATACATTAGGGAGCGATGGAAAGAGTCACGACATATATGTATACAGGGAGGAGCTGGGGCGGGTCCGCATGTGGGAGAGATAGAAAGAGGAGAGTGGTGCACAAGGAGACAAAGTGTGCTTGTTTTGCAGTGGGGGTGTGTGAGGTGAGTGTGCGAGAACCACATAACTAGGGAGATAGACGTTTGGGGCCGACGTTTTGTGTGTATGGGAAAGATACACTCTACATAGTGCATGTGCTTGGGAAAGAGAGATGTCGGGAGACCTAGCTAGATACTGGGGGAAGACAAAGTGATAGAGACCTATATTAGGGCCCGACTTTAGAAGAGAGAGGGGTGTTAATGTGCTCGTGTGTTTGTGTTTGGGGGAGAGAACGACTTCTCTGTGTGTGGGGGGGGCGGGGGTTGGCTTCAGATAAAGAGTGAGGTGTCTATATTTGAGGGACTTTAGTGTAATTGAGATATACATGGTCAATAGTGTGTGCACTCAAGGTTGATCAATTTGTTTCACAGTTTGGACTATGAGATAACGATAATTTTGAACATGCGTGATATACTTTGATGTACCAGAATTACAAACCTAAGATTGGAATTTTGGAATTCAACTCCATCATTAGCTTTTGTAATTCATGTAAACGGAGGTACATTTTTTAGCCGGGATTTCGTGATTTCAAATTAATATATCAAACCTAGAGATATACACATACGGGCATGTTCAAACTTTATAATCATCCACTTTATTCATACACATACACATTTTTGCTTTTGTCATCATATTTAGGATAAACACATTTGGAATTTCATTTGAATTGGACCATATGATGGTATTTGCTTGTAGTAGCTCAATGATCCATATTTGAATTGAATGGACAATCTAAGTTTCGAGTTGGAGACATTGATTTTCAAAACTTGCACTTTTTTTTGCGTGCAAAACAAACAAATTCTCGGTCATGATATCATAGTCGGCCGTACAAGAGCAAAATATAATTTCAGGCGCCAAAAGCTTTCAAACTTCCCTCTCACATCGAAATATCTCACGCCCGAAAGTTTAGCCCTGCGATATTCCTGTTTTACCCCTGCCACATGAACGGAAAAGGGCTACTTTGGTAACTCCATTGTTTTCCCCTCTTTGCCCCCAACATTCTTCCCCACAGCCCCTCCCCTTCCCCTTCCCCTCCCCGACCCCCCCCCCCCTAACCACGGCAAGCCGCCGTATCTAGTCCTCCGTCGCAGAGGTGGACCTCACACCCCGACGGATCTACCTTCCACACCTTGGAACCCCCAACTGCCAACTCACCACTTCACCGGAGCCGCTTCAGTGACTGGCTTGTACACCACTCCAGATCTCCTTAACCGCCATCATGGTCCACCACACCGGATCTGCTTAACCGGCGCCCTCGTCCACCACAGTGTAGGCCCTTCACTGACTCCCTTGTCCGTCGCTTCGCTGGCCCTTCATACAAGCCCTCATCCGTCGCAACAGATCTGCCTCACCAAAAGCACTGTACAACACGCCCGCCGAGGCCTTCGTCCACTGCACCGGACCCGCTCCACGGACGCCATATTCAACTCCACCGGCCCTGCTTTACCGACGCCGCAGCCTCATCAGGTTATTTCGATATGTACTCCTTCGGTTGTTCTCTTTATCATGCAACTGTTCACTTACCACAGATGAGATTTCTTGTATGTCGACAGTCGCCGCAACCGTAGCACCGGAGCCGCTTCAGCGACGGTGACAGCCGGCCCAAACTCAACCGCAACACGAGCACCATCGACGATCCTTAGCTAGCAAGTATGCCAACGATACCCATACGCCACTGAGAATCAGGTACTATTATCCAACGGCCGGCGCCTACGTTCACTTTCTTAGCATAAGCACCGCACCTTTGAATTTCTTCAGGGCATCATTCAGTTTTTCATGAGACGCCTTATTCTGCTTGCACCTGTAGGGCCATACTTCTGGCAGTGAACATGTTACATGTGCTAAATTACATACCAGTGCACATATAGTTAATATGCTTTAGTTTTGTCCTAAGTATTACTGTACTTCCTAGATATCACTGCCTACTATTTTACTTCTTACATGCTATATTTATGATACTTGTGTTGTTCTGATTCCACTTGTTGGTTCTCAGACTGCTTCATGTTCTCTATGCTTAATTACACATCAGCAAACTAGCATGTGGTTCCGCTGGTTTTTGTTCGTTTTACCCTACATTTTCTGATGCTAGCTATTACATCATTGATACGAGCCTCCGTTCATTACTTTTTTGTGTGTTCTTGATCTTCCCAAGTTGCATGACTAATTTGATACTTCTATTAATAATGGAGCTGCCAACCCCATAGAGAAAAATATTTGTTCTTTTGGGGCTAGCACCTCGAACAAGCATAAAAATAGAGGGAAGCAGATATATTGTCGTGTATGCACACACCCTTCTTTCATTAGTTTAGATGAACCATTGATGATCAATTCGAACCAGTGCATGCGATTAAAATTAATTTTACCTAAATAGAGGGTGCAGAATAAACTACAACAAGTAGATTTGCAACCACAGGATGCTGACGATATCTTCAAAGAACATTGCAACAGCAGCAAGGCTTCACAGCAACATATGGTAAGCGAGTGTGTTTTAGTACATGTGAAATGTAATGCGTGTGGGCTGCTTTCTTGGCTTGTGCCCTCAACCTATAATCCTATAGAATAACAAATAGTTCAGTTGTCTGCTTTGTTGTATTGCTTGATTCGAATGCTTGTTTGTTACTTGTTACGCTATACCTGAGTTGGCCAATATGTCAGCAGTGTCTGCTGTACTATCGTAAAGAAATGCATGCCTAGTTCATTTGAGTCCTTAACTTTTCCTCTGAACTTCATCACAAGACTGTCTTCGTAGTTTATATGAGGCCACACTTTTAATTGCTTTCTCAGATTATTTCAACTACTTAGATGCCTTGGCAACTTAAATATAGCGGTGGTACCCTCCCTTTCAACTAGGGATGTCAACTGGGTCCCGGTTAATCCCGATTAAAGTCCACTAGTGGTATGATAGTTCAAAAGAGTTTTTGTTTTTTGAGGAAAACGAACCAGAGAGCTAGCAAAAACTAACTAGATGGGACTGGCGGATGTCGTTTATTTGCCACTTACATCCCTAGTTTCATCTTACCATTTTAATTTATTTTCGGCCGATGCTGCTTCGAACCATTTAAATATAGCTTGCCATGCCCGGCAATAATTCGTATGTCGTTTACCATGTAAGCTTACTGCCTGGATCATGCGATAACTATCTCTTACTTATGTCTAGCGGAAACCTTTCAGGATGCCATTCACACTAGGACACAGTGTACAACCCCAGAATCTATTTGTGGAAGCAGTGCGCCATCCATGTTACCAGATGGTAGCAGTTCAGAGGCAACACCGCCGGAGAGCAGTCTAAGAACAGACATTATAGTTCTTGAGGCTCTACTAGAGGCAAAAAGAGATGGTGTGGCTGCCATGAATGAGGTAATCTCGATATTGAAGCTGGAAATTATGCAATTAGCTGCACGCATTATGCAAGGAACCCAAGAATTGGAGGAAGTAAGAATGTTGCATTTGAAGACGGAGGAGGTCCTGCTGCTTCTCCTATCTGAAGCCCAGGGTAATCCCAGTTCTTCTTTAGATAGCAGCTGAAATTGTCATTAGATTATTGTACTTGCATGTTGTGTCATGTCTCTGAATGAATTATGTTGTAAGACCCCCTATGTTGTCCATGTGTTGTAATGATCCGAATTTTTTAGGCGAGGTAATCCTTAGTACTTGTATGATTGACATAAGGTGAACTATTTTTCGTGTGAGCATATTGTATTGGTTGAAATAACTATTTGACTCAAAGTGTATCCAACCTACTGAATTCGAAGATCACGACATTTCTAAATCATAATCATATATAAAGGTGGAATAAATCTTTGTTGTGGTTTTGAAGAAATAAATAACAAAACGTAGAATTATCTGTGGATATTCGTAATCGAATAAAAGTTGGATTTTGATTTAGTTGCTAGGGCCCAGGGCAAACGTGAATGCTAATTCTCCCAAGTTTTGAACGAAGCGGCTAAACACCCACTATCATTTCTGGGCTGCCCGAAGCAAGTGTTTGCGAGATGGAAATTATTGTCTACCCCTGACACTTGACATCCTTATCGACCGGATTTACACTGCTGTCGATAGGGGTACACTAGTAACTTCAATCAGACGTGACACGACGGCCTCTGAGCCCATTCAGACACGGTGGGCGCCAAACGTGGGCGGCAAAACACATTTTATTCAAGCTCATCCGAAAGACATGTGTCTCTCCCTCCATTTCCCCATTCATCCACGGTGGGCGGCAAAACAAACTCTCCTCGTCCGAAATTGATGTAGGCTAATATTTTAAATAAGGGCAGATGTGTAACTTCCCTCAGACGTGACACAACCGCCCTACCTGTCAGCCCCGTTCATACACCGTGGGCGCGAACCGTGGGCGGCAAAACACCCTCTCCTCGCCTGAAATCGTTACCGGCAAATATTTGGGAGATGCGAGATTACCGTCCTGTCCCCAACCGACGTGATGTCCACGGGGATAAGTTCGTAACTTTGCCACATTTCAGACAAGCGCGTCCCAAAGTTTGAGATCCCCCCTCCCCCTCCATTTCCCCATTCATACACCGTCGGCGCCACGACAACCTCCCCACTGCGGCCAGCCTCCTCCGTCCGCCACCCCATCCTCCACCTTGCCGGAGCCGCTACCCCTACCCCGTCGTCCACTGCAAGAGATGGACGTCTCTCATCCACGGCGCCAGACCAAGATCCTTTCATCGCGTCGTCTCGCTTCATCGGCGCCGTCGTCCACTTTGACGTTGCCGCTCCTACGACCGCATCATCCACGGCAACAGGATTTATCCCCCAACCCGGTCGTCTGTCATCTAAAGTCTTCTTCCCTGCCGTCAACAGCCATCACACCGCAGCACCCTCAATGTATCAGCAGGGCCCTACACAGCGTCGCAAGAGAGGTGGTACTCTTCCATATGTGCTTATGTTATTGATCTCACCCGGGAAATAGATCTTAAATTGTTTACTGTACTTTTCTTGTCCGTACCAAATCATAGTGGCTAATTGAATGCAAACATTGGTTGCGAAGTAGCTTTGTCCGGTTTGCACCTTCAGATCCGCCATGTCACGGTCACTATACTCGTAAAGCTTATGGTTTCCCCCCTTTATATTCATTACCATCATCGTAGTTGCTTCAGTGCTTCGTGTCGTGCTAGCACTGCTCCTCAAGACCTCAACCCATCAAGCGAAACAACATGCCACTCATAATTCCAAAGCTTACGTGTTGAAATACGAATCTGATATGATGCTCATATTACTAAAACAGAGAAAGTTTAATTGGTCGCCTAATGTTCCTATATTCGTTTCGAAAAGCATGTGCGCCACCCACTGGTCCAGCTAGTTCCACTTTACTGATTTTACTCTTGATGCTTAGGGTTTTCCCCTTTTATCTACTCTACTATGATCTGCGTAGGTGCTTTTTGTCATACTAGCATTACTCCACCCTTCAAGCTAAACAACACAACACTCAAAATTCCAAAGCTTAATTGGTTAGCTAAAGGTCCACTTGAGTTTCCAAATGCATGTCGCGACATATAGAGAGACAACAGAATTGCATTTCTTTGTCACTTGTTGACTGTACTTTCTTGTCCATACCAAATCTTAGTTGTTATTTGAAAGAAAATATCGGTTGCTAACTACCCTTTGCGTGGTTTGCAGCTTCAGATCTGCCATCCAACTGCCACGGTCAACACTATACTCATTATGCTTATGGTTTCCCCATTTTATGATGACCACGATCAGCCTACGTGGTTCGTGTCGTAATAGCACTGCTCCACCCATCGAGCTAAACAAGCTTAGTTGTACAAATTCAAATCTGATATCATGCTGACATTAGTAAAACCGAGAGATGTTTAATTGGTCAGCTAAATGTTCCTACTTTAGTTTCGAAATGAATGTGAGCCACATATGGAGAGACCGGAAGGAATAGTATTCCTTTGTGCGCTCTGGTTCATCATGGGTGGCCAACCGACATTGTATAGAAAGACTTGTAATATCTTTAATCTGCTTGCTCTTCTACTCTTCTTTAAGATGATCCTCTTCTCTTGCGGTCGACTGTTCAGGTCGAGTTATTCTCCCTTAGTATATTTTGAATATGTCAGGTCAGGTCGACTTGTTCTTCTTTACTATATGTTGAAGTTGTCATCTGCGAAGTATCATCACTTCTGGAGCTCTCATATTTTGAGTAGTAGGCCACATTATATTAATGCACACACCAAATTACAGCATGCATGGCACCTCTTAGAAGAATTGCAAAGATAGCACAAAGGGGTTTATAGGGAGTAAGTATTGGATTAGAATCACTTCTGTGTTACAAAGATAATCTCACTTGTTTTTATGTTTTGATGCATGTCAGGTATTGAACATTATCAAAATGAATATGAGAATGGGCGCACGAGAGGAATATTGTGGAACAATCCACTGGATAACAAATTTGGCATGATGGAGGATGGACTATCTTATTCACCCATCAAGGTGCATGCTCTAACTTGGCAAGGTTGTATTGGTCGCACATATTTTGCATCTGACCTCTTGCATTACTTCTACTTTGTTACACCATCTGCTTAGTTTAAGCATCATATATGAGTATATGCCATACCTATCCATTTTCTGTACCTATTCCATGTGTCGTCATACTATGTTTTTCCAGTCAAATGTTGTTCTTTCGTAATAGATGTCCAAAGGAAGAAGGTGATTGCGGATCCTCAAGGAGTACAAACTAGGTATTTGGAAAAGGTAGTGATACCTGTTAAATCAGATAGATCAGCAGCCACAGAAAACACATGCCCAACTGTAACAGACTTTACCCCTACTCAAGTGGCCAAACCCCTATTAGAACTGCTGACAGCCCAGCGTCAGGTACTGTCTATGATATCAATTCAAAATTTGAACTCCTAAATTTCTGCATGTGCCTTACCTTCTCTCTTGTATGAAAACTAATTTCAGATGAATCTCCTTGCTCAAAGGATCATAAGATCTCATGACAATACTGGGCTCGACATTTCTCTTGTTAGTACCTCTTGCCCTTTGTCAGCATACTTACACTCATTGTTGTTTGATTATGTAGCATCACTGTAAATGTTCACTTCTTTATCCTCCCTTTACTTGAAATTATAATATCTACATTTACTCTTAGATAAATGTAGAATTAACACAATGGTTATGAAGTTTTGGATTGCTCATGTAAGTACCTGTTGTCATGTACTCCCTCTGTATCGAATTAATTGTTGATCAATTGGATGTATTTAGAACTTAATAGTGCTAGATACATTCGTTTGAGCGACAACTAATAACGGACTGTGGTGGTATTACTGTACATGCATCGCGAGATAGTTGATTGTCTAGCATTACTCTGCATCTTATCTGCCTTGCCCTCCACTTTCTCCAAATTATCATATCTACATTTAATCTTACCAAAGTGTTGAATAAAGCCAATGCCACTGCACAAGTTGATGTCTGCAATCCTCTTGTCAGTACCTTTTTCCTTGTAACGCTGTACTTAATTAATTGCTATTTGATTATGTATCATCAGTCTGCACCTGAGCTTCATTATCCTCTATTTCTTCCAATATTATTTGATCTATATTTACTCTTTGCAAAATGTAGAATAATGGCAACGCTTATAAAGAATTTTCTTTGGGGAATTTATTGAATTATCTTTCCATCAACATGGATAAGGGCTTTGTACAGCCCGTGTTAACATGTAATGTAAGTTCATCCATCTCAAGCCTTCAAACTTTGTTCTAGTATAGATTTGGATAGGCATCATTTCCTCCACTGCTGTTTACATCTAATTGGATGTTTGCAACAACTACCAGTTTTAAATTGTAGTTGTAAAAACATGTTCCTTATGCAGAACAGATCCATTTATTTGCTTATATAATTGTGAAACCTGTTACATGTCTCCTTGTTTCTCTTTCAGAGTCGTATCTCTTATGCCAGGCAGAACTTTAGGAAAGATTGTGAGCCAAACCATCTTGAGGACAGCGAGATGACCCCAAGGTCCTGTCTTGATGAAGACAGTGAGTTGAAGCTACTCACCAGAAGGTGTGAGACAACCTCTGTGCAGCCGCTGCCTCAATCAGTTCGACTTCTTCAGTCTCAACTTAAAGCGGAAAGGCTTGCTTCAGCTCAGCTCCGACTTGAAGTCAAAGATGTAATGAAGATGTCAGGGGGCTGCCTTGCGCACTATGGTGCCATACAGCTAGGGATGAAGCATCTGTCGTTGACACAACTGAGGTCTCATCATCTTGTTTAGCTGCTTGCGGGGCCCGAGCTTGCTAGGTCTAGTGCCTTCTGAACTGCTCTCAGTTTTGTATATTCTTTTGTCGACGCGTTTATATGCACTGGTGGCGACATTTGATGCCCAGTGTATGTAATCCGCGGTCATGTTGTGCTTTATTATCACCGGTAGCGAACTTTGATTCCCAGTGGATGTAATATGCCATAATTTCTTTGTTGTATAGTCTAGGTTTATTCTTTGGTCGGTATGCTGTAATTTAGGCCGGAAGGTTCAGTGGACCTCAGTGTTGTCGGTCTTCAGGCCGGCCCGTTACTCAGATGGGCCAAAACGTGGACCTATAATCATCTTGGGCCATTAGCAGGTCTAAACCTATAGTAGTTTCCCGCCTTTAACAGGCCATGGGCTACATATTTACTATAGTGACACTGGGATTCCTACGGTCCGTAGAAACAATGGGCCTTCTACGGGTCGTATCATCAATGGGCCTTAGACGGGCCGTATGATCGATTGGCCAAACATGGGCCAAAAATAGACCGCATTATGACCGTAAACGGGCTAGAATTGGAGTCGTCCGTTCATGGGCCGACCATAACGGGTCGTCGTTAATAGGCCATATTTGATGACGCTATGAAAACGGCCAACGTATTAACGGGCCACAAACGGGCCGACTGTAACTACGGGCTGAATTTGGCCCACAAGCAGAAAATGGCAGTAACGGGCCGTAAGTAACTGAATGCTGGAAATGAGCCCAAGAATAAATGGGCCCTGAGAAGGCCGAAAGATAACATGGGCTACAAACGGCCCAATGGATTAATGGGCCGTTAATGGGTATAAAGTGATACACTATTCATTACGGGCCAGTTTCACCACGGGCCGTTAATGGGCCAAGAGTTACAAAGGGCCTCATATGGGCCGAAAGACGTCATGGGCCATACATGGGCCGGAACTTAAAATGGGCTGGAATCATATTGGACGGCCCAGATGACGCTACTGGGCCTAATTCAGATAGGTCGTAACGGGCCCTGGGTTAGCGGGCTGTAAATTGGCTATATGCGAACATGCCGTTAACACGCTTTCTGTGGGCCGGCCCGCACTACTAGGAAAAGGCATGCTAGTGGCGCACCGATTTTGCCTTCTAATGGCGCACTACTGGTGCGCCACTGGCATCACGCCATTAGAATTAAATTCTAATGGCGCACCACTGGTGCGCCATTAGTATCTGGTGTTCTAATGGCGCACCACATAGTGCGCCATTAGTATATCTTGCAGTGCGCCATTAGAATGCCTCCCAGGGGGCCATATGTACCCATGTGCTTTGGCATTCTAATGGCGCACCAGTAGGTAATGCGCCATTAGTGTGATTATCACAGTGCGCCATTAGTGTCTTGTGTGGTGCGCCATTAGTATGAATATTAGGTTTTTTTTTCTTTTCTGATTTTTGCACAGGTTACAAAATATATTATTGGATAGAATATAGACAGCAGCACACAGCAACATCAGATTCATCGAATACAATAGAAGATTAGTCTCCGAATACAATTCATCATATTAATCTCCGAATTCAAAAGACCGAACAAAGATAGAACATTACAAGTCTCGAGACCGCAAGTAGCGAGTTTGTCTTCACATTACAAGTCGATATCGATCATCTAAACTACCATCACATAGAAGAGAGCTATGGTCATCACGATGAGCATCATCGCGATGAAACTGGTCTTCATCCGGTTCCTCCAACGCTCCCTCCTCTCTCCCACTAGATAGCGGGCGTATCTAGATTCGGCCTCCGCCCTAGTGGTGTACCCTTTGTAACTGTTACCGCTGAAACGGTGAACCTATCTCCGACACTCCTCCCAGTCGTCGTAGACTCCGGGAACCTTACCCTTGTACACGACATACGGCGGCATCTCTATGCACAAGCCAAACAACAGACAATACATACATAAGCAATATGTAAGTATGCAAGAAAAGGATCGAAAGAGAAAAGCAAGACATTAATAGCACGATTCATGGTCCTACTAATAAATAGTATCGATTACATCTAAGTTGAACAACTGTCCAAACCAAAGAGACATATGAATTCATTAAAGTTTAATTACAACATGAGCCAATCAATGTTTCAGAACTACACATCACTACTTTCGACTCGACTCATCGGACAGGAGCGTGGATGAAGCCGTCATCTGTCGTGATGGTCATGAAATCGCGGGTGTTGTCACCCTGCATTTGTAGCGTTTCATCTATCTCACGGTTGGACAATTGATATCTGAGGAAGAACTGCCCTGAGGTATGGAGGACATCTTGATGGATGATGTCCGTAAACTCCGACTGGATGCGAAATAATTCTTGTCTGAGGTCCGTGTCCTGGACTGCCGACAAGCTCGCGGCCCAATCTTTGAGATTATCTGGTAGCAGAAGGTGATGATGGTCCCTTACGATCGCCCATATGTGATGGAGGGCGTAGTAGGCATCCTTCTGACCGCCAGGCGGCTGCTTGACGCAGCAGAACTTTGTATTGTGTGAGAACATGTGCTTGCCGTACTTACGAACTGGCCTGGTGAAGGTGCCTCCAGATTTGGCGTAGCCGGGGAGAACATCATCAAGAACTTTCTTGACATTTGTGTAGTCTCTCTTGGAGTTACGGTTCGGGTCTAAATACGTGGCCATGGAATATTTCGGGCTTAAGAGGATGAGTGTGCAATGTGTGTCACTGCACAGAACACGGAATGTTAGAAAAAAAAAGAACGATCGAAATCTAAGAAATCATATGTTACGGGGCGGTTAAGGGATGACTTACTCGGGAAAGTAAGGCACAAGGAAGTTATCCTTATCTGCGTTTGCCAGAATGACGCCTTCGAGGTGTGAACTCGCAACTTGGCGGTCCCCAGCGCTGCTCAAGTGCTTGGCACGCATGTAGAAGGGGTCGACTATCACGATGTCCGGGGTCTTGTCTCTAATGATCCGCATCTGCATACTCAGCGAAAACAGCCGAACGAAGGTGTAGTGCAGCGGATGAAGGTTAAACATAGCAAAGATGTCATCAAACCATAGGACGATCGTACCCCCGATGTCGCCATCCACAAAAACCCTTGCCCTATGGCACCTTGGCCATGAAAACCGGGTATGCCACATCCTTCTCTCTGAGACGCCGCTTCTCCAAAGAAAGAACACTGTCATGCAGACTCCGCATAGCACCGGTTGCAGCATTGAGCATATTTGGCGGTAGCATCGCCCTACCCGCCACATGCACCCTCCTCGAGATATCCTTAGGTGAAGGTGGCCCGTCCTGAGCACAGATCGCACTCGGTGCCGGCTGGCTCGCACCGGCGCCCTTGTTAGTCTTTCGTTTCCGTCCCTTCTTCTTGATCTCCTGTAATGGGACCGAGTTCTGCTCATAGACCGCCTTCTTGAGCGTGTTGGGGCTGATAATATTTCGCACCTCAGCTATATGAGGCTCGGTGAAGGCGGGAGCTGGAGGCGTGTCCTGAGAACTGAACGCCAGACGACGCCTGTTGCAATTGGATTTCTCCGCCGTACCATCTAGATCGCGGTCGTCTTGGTTGGGTTCTTGAGAAAGATGCCCGCAGAACTCGTCAGCGTACCCATGTTCGGCAAAGTACTTATCAACTTTGGTAAATGTACCGTCGTCATTGTCGCCGTCGTCCGGATCCTGTGCCATAGGGATGTCCGGCAGGTCCGGTAGCGTTGCGGCGTTCTTGCCATGGCTTGGCGCCGGCACGACTGGCGGTCTTGTCTGTGGGGTGGTGTCCCCCGCCCCCAAACGAATCTGGCTCTTTGGCCAAAGCAGGGGAAAGTTTACGCAGGCGCTGAGGGTCATCTCATCTTCTTCATCGGCCCCAGCGGGTCCAATCGGAGGTACCAGCTCGTCGCAGCCTGGCAGCACCCGAACCACTTCAACCCTATACATTGTGGGTGGCATCGGATTACCGTGGAACATGGGGTTGCCCGGTTGAACGATTCTGCCCTTGGTGACATCGACCAACTCGGCGCCCACGAAGTGCAGAAGAGTGCAAGGAACGTCGGCGGTGCCCTGCGAAAACATGTACAGGGCGTCAGGGATGCCTAGTCAAAGGCAAGGAGATGAAGTCATCGGCCGAGAGGCTTAGTTACCGTGATGCCGTCGAGCTCGACTAATGTCGAGGCACCGCCAACGGCGGGCGTGCAACTGACGGAGGGGGCGCTTGCTGGCGAGCTGCCGGCCGGCGTACACCCTGGTGCATTAAGCTCCAATGCCCGTGCTGGCGCTCAAGACACGAATACCGCCTCCGCCGGAGACACCAATGGCGTCGCCTGCGCGCTACGCGAGTTGCTGGCCGTGAAGCTGGGAACCGGGGGAGGCCCCTGTTGGCCGCCCGCAATCCATGTCGTCAGCCCATGAATCAACGTAGGCACCATGGCGTTGAGCGTCGTTCCAAGTTGTTGTTGCACTTGCTCTTGGACAAGCTCCGGAATCCGCACCACTTGTGCCTTGAGTTCTTCAACCTCGCGCGTCTGGCTTTCCGAGCTGGTCTTTTTCTCCTTCCGCACACCAGCGGTATAGTATGACCCCCATTTTGTGGACAAGCCTTTGCCGGCCACACGACCAGCTGACGTCGGCTTAGTGAGCTTATCCTTGTTTTTCATTACGTTCAACGCCCTATTTAAAGGGGTATCGAAAGGGGAGCTCTGAGACGACCCCGCGCTACTGCTTTCAGTGTCCTGCGAAAGGAACGTGAACCATTTAGAAATATTGGGGATTAATTAGAGTGCAACCATATGGAGATAATTACGCGGGGGTGTATTCCTTACCAGAACAAGCTCAAGCGCCCTGGTCTTCAGATCCGTGGTAAGCTCCTTTGTTATCGGGTCCTCCTTGTACCGGGCCCTGACATAGTTCCTGGTCTGCTTGTCACCGCTGTATTTCTCGAAGCGGGGCGGTAGGCCTTGCTCGGCACGCTCCGCGTCCTCCTTGTCCCATATAGGCTCCGCCACTCTGTAACCGCCGGGACCGAGTTTGTGTTCCCCTAAGTTCAACTCCTTCATTTCTTTCCCCCACTGACTTGATTCAGAGGTTGCACTGCTCTCGCACTTCATCTTGAACTCCTTGTACTCATCTTCGCTCATCAAAGGATATTTCGCCTTGATCTTCTCATAACTATCACCTTTATCAATCATTCTCTTCACCGCGCTTCTCCAAGTAGACAGGGTCGTGCTCATCTTCGTGAGGGCGGCACTGTTCACTTTATTCCCTGAGAGGCGTGTGTTATCAAATTCGGTGGGGAACTTGTATCGTTCATGCAGCTTCGTGAAGAGGAGGTTGCGCAAATTCCCTCGGTCCTTATGCCTAAGGTTCTCGGTGTTGATCGAGACGGTGCTCCGGAGAATGCACCCGAGCTGAACCGAGTACCCCTTGACTATATGTTTGGGCTCCGTTGGATTCCTGTCGGAGTTCACTTGAGTGAATTCCTCCTTGAGGGTGCGGAGCGCATTCGGGCTCCGGTCCTTCCTTTGCTTCTTCGGTTGACTGCCATCTGTGTGTGCGCCGCCATCATCAGTGGTGGCATCCTCGGCGGCACCATCAGTGGTGTCATCCCCGACGCCACTAGGGGTTGTGTAATCAGGATCGGTGTCTTCCGCGGCGTCCTCATAGCGGTGAGGTTGTTCCTCCATCTCCTGGGACAGCTCCCAGAATTGCTTGCCGCCCGAACCACCGGCGTCATCGTTGTGGGCCATGTTTCGCTCTAAATAGGAAAAAGGTTTGGTCAAAAAGTTGGTTATTGTCAAGGAACAAGATCATGGCCTCATCATTTAGGGTTTGTCGACACCGAGGCACCCTAAAAGCCTAAGCTTTCATCATTTAGGGTTTGTCGACGCCGAGGCACCCTAAAAGCCTAAGCGTACATCATTTAGGTTCTCATCGACACCGAGGCATCCGGGGCAGCCAAGTTAAGTTTTCATCATTTAGGGTTTATCGATGCCGAGGCACCCTAGGTTGGGCCTAATCACTTGGCACTAATCACTTGTCTCTATTGCCACCTATGTTGGGTTTATCATCTAGGGTTTATCGATGCTAAGGAGAATTCTAAGTTGGGCCTAATCACTTGGCTCCATTGCCACCTATGGTTTAATGCAGCAAGAATGGCAGGGCAGTTGATCCTACTTAACTAAGTACTAAGATACCCCGGCCCATGCATTAGTCGCAAGTACCCATATGTCCTATTTTTAGCAAAGTCATGCTAAAATTCACGGAAATTTTTAGCATGACCTTTGCTGAAAATAGGACATATGGAGTACCCGAATTTGCCGGAACGGAAGTTAATCGACATTCCGGCAAACTCAAGGGCCTCTCGGGGTACCTGCAAATTCATCACGACACAATGGTCGGAGACAAAACCCAGCAAACTAGCAAGATGATCATCATCTTTGCAAGACAGTAGCCTTTGAAGAAAACAGCATTGCAACATTCAAGTTCACAGGATAAAAAAATCTTATGACTATGGTTTCATCTTTAATATATAAAAAAGGCCCTCAAAAAAATCTTTAGTCTAAAAAAAGAGGCAGAAAATCCTTATTTGTATTGTTGCTCTATAAGAAATCTTATGACTATGGTTTCCATTCCACTACTCTGTTTAAGTTGCATAGTTTTTCCATTCACTAAAATCACTGCACTGAACCCAGTTGAAGGAGAAGATTCACTCAGTTTTTCTCTAAAAAGAAGAAGATAAAACATTAATTCCATCTCTGGTAAAAAGAGAGGACTCTGCAGTGCAAGAGTCACTCCATTTTTTCTTCAAGTCTAGAATGAAAAAAAACGCAATGTTCGCCAGTGCACTGAAGCACACAGGCATACTTTGTATGTATGTTTATATTCCATCTCATAAAAGGTTTTTAATTCTTATGTTATTCCACAGAAAGAAGATAAATTGTCCTAGTAGCAGCATTGCTACCTAATGGGTGCAAATTAGCTCAACTCATAAAAGCGTCATGGGAGTTTTGAAATACAGTTTCAAACACAGGAGCAGAGTTCTTGTGGGACATCAGCAAACGATGCTGAGAAGGATATGTGCACACACAAAATAGATGCAAAGGCAAGCAAATACTGTGGCACTAATACTGTGGCACTAACCGAAGAAGTTAAATTTCTCTTCACCTCTGACAGCAAAACCACATAATGTTTACAGAAATCACATAATAGACGTAAGTTCACTGCTTAAGAGATTATTAATTCCAAGTTACAATTGGCCAGGACATGTTTAAACAATAACTAATTTCTCTGTTAGATAATTTCGTTTTTTCTACTGCTCAACCACGAAAATTGAAGGGAGGGGGGAGGGATCTGGCGGAGCTCACCTTGGGAGAAGGGGAGCGCGACGGCGGGGTCGAGGAAGGGAGCGACTGTCAGCTCGGAGTAGGTGGCCGTGGGGACGGCGGACTCGGGGGAGGGAGACGGTGAGCTCGTCGAAGTGGACGGCGGTGGGGTCGGAGTCGGGAGGGCGGTGATCTCGTGGGAGCAGCCGTTGGGGCGCGGCGGGTGGGCGGGGGGCGGGGACGAGAACGACGGCGACGGCGAAGCGGCGGAGGGAGGCGGCGCTCGGCTCGGGGACGGCGAGGGGGGCGGCAAACACGGGGGGCAGCGGGTGAGATCGATGAGGCAGGGGAGAGATTAGAGAGATTGGGGATTTAGTGTGGGGGGAAGCTTTCTAATGGTGCACCACCCCCTCGTGCGCCATAAGTACGACTATTCTAATGGCGCACCACCCCTCGGTGCGCAATTAGAATTTTGTTTTAATCTAGCCCACACCAGCACTATCTACAACCTAACCCTATCTACAACAGAACCCACCTACTAGCCCGACTGGTCAGCACGCAGCACACACACCAGGAGGTCCTCGGTTTGATTCCCAGGCTCCCCAATATTTTTTTATGCATTTTAAATGCTGTTTTTATATTTATTTGTGTTTAAATATGTTCAAACTTGTTTAAATCATAACGGTAATATTTTTTTATAAAAACAGTAATAATTTTTTAAAAAATATGTTCAAATTTGTTACTTGAAAATATCATCGGCAGCGGCGATGGAGCGGGGGAGGGTGCGGGGGTGCCCGTTGGCGGCGGTGGAGCGGGGGAGGGTGCGGGGGGGCGGGTGCTCGTCGGCGGTGGTGGAGCGGGGGAGGGTTGCGGTGGGTCGTCGGCGGCGGTGGAGCTAGCGGGGGAGGGTGCGGGTGGGATTGAGATGGAGGGGGATCGAGATCGAGATGGAGGGGGAATCGAGATCGAGAAGGAGGGGGATCGAGATCAAGTGTCCTCATGAATTCAAAAAGTGCCCATGAAATTTAAAAATATTCATGATATCAAAAAGTGCCCATGAAATACAATCGAGAAATGAGGACTACGATTTAAATACAATCGATCTTAGCTAGCTATCTGTTCACAATCTTCTTGCCCTTCTTTTTCGCAAATTGAGTTCTTCTGTGGAATGGACGTCCTTTAGGTAGGGTGGTCCTGCTTCTTCTTGAGGTGTGTGCTGCTACTTCATCGTCGTCGTCATGTTCGATCTTCGGGTCGCCGTACTTGTTGAAGTCTTGCTCATTGGCTACTCCATCCATTCCGATGATCTTCCTTTTGCCTCTCCTCACGACAACACGACTGGGCTTTGACGGGTCGGTAATGAAGAAGCATTGGTCCACTTGGGAAGCCAGTACCTATGGCTCATTTTTCGCGGTGACGTTTGCGCCCGCGGTCTTGGATTTGGCTTCGGGTATAACCATGGTGGTGAAATACCGGTCTTCTTTTAGGACGCTCTTGGCCCATCTGACACGGAACATCGGGACCTTCTCTCCAGCGTAGCTCAGCTCCCAGATCTCCTTGATCCTTCCGTAGGATTCCATCGTTACCCCGGAGTTCTGATAACCATCGCTCTTCATGTCCTTGTTCTCGGTGTAGAATGTGTAGCCGTTGATATCGTACGCCTCATAGGTCATCAGGTTGTGCTCGGCGCCCTGTGACAAGGCAAATATGAGTTGTACTTCCGCGGAAGAATCCTCATGTAAAGGGTACGACATAAGCTTCTGCTTGAACCAACGCGTGAAACATGAGTTGTGCTCTTTGAGTATATCTCTGTCCGTCCTCTGTTGGCCTCGGTCATTGTACGTCTTCTCAATAAAGGTTTTGTGCTCTGCCACCCAAGGATCGACCACGTCTATGTGTTGTAGCGCGACTAGGTTTGCTCTTTCAAAGTCGGCGAGTCGACCCTCGAAGTCGACATGCATTTCGTTGCGACCCTCACGGTGACCCCATCCAGCGAGCCTGCAGAGGTGCCTGTTGACGGGCAAACCAATGGGGTTCTCAATGCCTAGATAATTCGTGCAGTAGGAGATGCACTCTTCAGTCAGAAAGCCCCTGGCTATACTTCCCTCTGGACGTGACATGTTGCGAATGTATCCTTCGATGACACCATTCATCCTTTCGAACGGCATCATGCTGTGCAGGAATGTCGGCCTGAGTTGGATGATATCCTCCACGATATGGACCACCAGATGCACCATAACGTCGAAGAATGCGGGCGGGAAGTACATCTCAAGCTCGCATAGTATCACCACGATCTCTTCCTGTAGCCTTCTGAGTTACCTCACGCCAATCGCTTCCAAGAGATGACGTCGAAAAAGTTGCATAGGCCAAATAGCATTTCACGGATGTGCGCGTCCATGATCCCACGGATTGCAACTGGAAGTATCTGTGTCATCAGCACGTGACAGTCGTGAGACTTCATCCCGCTGAACTTCTGCTTCGCTGGGTCTAGGTATTTGCTTATCTTCCCCGCGTAACCGTAAGGAAGTTTTACTCCTAGGAGGCAGGTGAAAAACTGCTCGATCTCCTCCTGACTTAGAGTGAAGCACGCGGGAGGGTAGTCATTTCCGGTCTTCTTGGCCTTTTTGCCTTTGCGACGACTTTCTGTGTCCTGCTTCGCCTCATCATCATCATCATCATTAGCGTGAAGCTCCTGCCTGATGCCCATTGATTTCAAGTCTGCCCTTGCTTTCGGCCCATCTTTGGTCCTCTCTGGCATGTTGAGCAGGGTACCAAGCAGACTCTCGCACACGTTCTTCGTGATATGCATGACATCAAGGCTGTAAGGCACACGGTGGATCTTCCAGTACGGCAAGTCCCAGAAAACAGACCTCGTTTTCCATACCTTCAGCAGCGGCTCTGGTGCCTTTCGCTTCTTTCCCGGCTCTGGCACCTTTTGCTTCTTTCCCGACAGTGGGCAGTCTTTCCAATTTTTCAACAGCCCGTCTATTTCCTCGCCGCTCCTCGTACACGGGCGTTTTCGGGGTTCGGTTTCACCATCGAACAGATCCTTGCTTTTCCTCCACGGGTCATCGTCGCGAAGCCACCTTCGATGTCCGATGAACATGGTTTTCGAAGACCCGGGATCTCTATCTAGCTGGCGATACGTTGTGTCATCCATGCACCTTACGCATCCAGAAAATCCGTGGACTACCTGCCCCGCGAGATATCCGTAACCGAGATAGTCGTGCACCGTTGTGAGCAGTGCGACTCTCATAGGGAAATATTCTTTCTCTGCGGCGTCCCACGTATTGGCTGGCGTTTTCCACAACGTGTCTAGCTCCTCCTTCAGCAGCCCCAGATACAGATTGATGCCGTTCCCCGGTTGTTTTGGCCCTTCAGTTAGCATACTCATGTGAATGTACTTCCTCTTCATGCACAACCAGGGGGGAAGGTTGTACATCCACACAAACACAGGCCAGGTGCTATGTGTGCTTCTCTGGCTGCAAAACGGATTGACTCCATCGGTGCTCGCGCCCAGCACGATGTTCCTTGGATCCTTCCCAAATTCTGGGTATTCGAAGTTCAACGCTTGCCACTGGCTCGCATCCTTAGGGTGACTCAGCATCTTGTCTTTTTTATTTATCTCCGGATCATTTCCGTCATCTTCCCGCTTCTTCTCCTCCCTATCCGCGTGCCAACGCAGGAGCTTTGCTACCTTAGGGTCCACGAAATACCGCTGCAGACGAGGAGTGATCGGAAAGTACCACACAGATTTTCGAGGAGCTTTCTTCCTCTTCTTGTATCGAGTGACCCGCACACCGGACATATGGTAGACTCCGCGTGCTCGTCCCGATAAATGATAGAATTGTTCATGCACACATGGTATTTCACGTGCGGTAAATCCAAAGGACACACGATTTTCTTCGCCTCCTCGAAACTGGTCGGGCACTTGTTCCCCTTGGGAAGACGTTCGTGCCAGAATGACATGTTCTCATCGAAGCATGCGTCGGTCATTTTGTGTTTTACCTTCGTCTCTAGAGCCATGAGCGTTACTTTGAGGCAGGTATCCTCGGGCCTGCATCCTTCATACAATGGAGTAACCGCGTCTATCTCTAGTTGATCCAGCTTGGCTTTCTCTCGGGCGGCAGCTCTTGCGTTATCCGTCTGCTTGAGAAGCAGCTCTTGAATATGAGGGTCCTGCACCCAGCCTCCATCGTCTTCTGCTCCGGCATCTTCATCTTCATGATCATGCCCTTCGTCTTGATCTTCCTCATCATCATGTACGACATCTTCTACATGATGACTGTGTACAGCATAACCGTCGTGATCATGTCCTGGAGATTCTTCGTCTTCTCGCCCGCCCTCGCCGCGGCGGTACTTGTCTTGTTGCCCTTCCTCATTTCTTGCCCGGCCCCCATGGACGACTTCATAGTCATCTTCATCACCTTGCCACCGATAGCCATCCATGAAACCACGCAAGAGCAGGTGGTCCCGCACCTGCCCGGAATCCAGGTCCGCAATAAGGCTCTTTAGCTTGCATCTTCGACACGGACATCTTATCTCCGTCTCGTTCTTTTGAAGCATCTCGGCCTTCGCGGAGCTCAAAAACCTATTCACATTGCCTTCAGTCATCGTGCGGACCATGGTCGCCTGCGGGGTAGAGCAAAACGATATTTTAGAACCAAGAAAAAATTTGGCATGACCTTCCCTAAAAATAGGACCAAAAAGAATGCATAGTGCCAAAATTCTCGCCAAAACGGAAATGAATCAAAACATTCCGGCAAAATATTGGCAACTGTCGCATTTCAAATACCGATACCTTCAAACCCAAACATAATGCAACACCACAAACACATGCAACACCACAAACATACATAGATCTAGCTAGGCCACAAAAAATGCATGTGCACGTTGTTGGAGCGAGCTAGGGAGAAAAAAAGTAGATCTACATCATGAAGATAGCTTTCCCCTTACTTACCTATCAAGAAAAGGTAATTTCACCACTTAATTTTGATGAATCTATGGTGGAAATGAGGTGAGGAGGAGGAGGCAGCCGAAAGCTTGGAGAAGGAGGTGGAGGGAATGAAGTGGGGAAAGTGAGTGGGTAGGTGTGGGGCTGTCCAAAATATCTTGTTGGGGTCCCAGGTTACTAATGGCGCACCACCAGCAAATGCGCCATTAGTAACCCTGGTTACTAATGGCGCACCTGCAGGTGGTGCGCCCTTAGTAGTTTTGCAAAAAAGTAAAAAAAATAAATATATATACTAATGGCGCACCGGGTAATAGTGCGCCATTACTAGTTTAAACTAGTAATGGTGCACTGTGAAACGGTGCGCCATTAGTAGTTTTGCAAACAAAAGAATAAAAAAATTACAGTAATGGCGCACTGTCTGCCTAGTGCGCCATTACTAGTTAGAACTAGTAATGGCGCACTTCGACCTGATGCGCCATTAGTATGTATGAAAAAATGGAAAAAAATAATACTAGTGGCGCACCCTGTTTCTGGTGCGCCATTAGTGTCTTCCACACTAATGGCGCATCACCAACCGGTGCGCCATTAGTATATAGTAGTGGCGCACTGCTTCCATGGTGCGCCATTAGTATCAATCCTATCTATAGCCCTTTTCCTAGTAGTGCCGCCACCTTTTGACGAAGTCAAACGGGCCGGACTTTTCATAGGAATGGGCCTCTGATCGGCCGTGCCACGTGTCGACGTATCATAGGCGCCTTCGGTCCAATGAGTGGATGACATCTGTCCCAACGGTGAGCCGACACGTGTTTCCTCCAGCCAATGATGATTTTACACGTGGAAAATCCCCATTGGTCGGGGCTGTTAGCGGGTTATCGGATCCAAAGCCGGACCCGATGGTTTAACGACGTTCCGTTACGGTGGATGCCACGTGTCGGTCACCCTTGACGAAAGCACTTCTGTGACGCGCGATTTATCATCATGGAAGTGGACACTTCCGTGATGATAATTTTGGTAATGTCATGGAACACTTCTACGACAGCACGGGTATTACTATCTTGATTCTGTCATAAAATTGTCATGGATGTACATGCATGACAAAAAACGCGACCTACTGTGACAAACACGTATCATCACGGAAGTGTATCTTTTTGTAGTGATGTGAACGTAGAGCTTATCACACCCGATCATCACGTGGTGTCTCAGCACGACGAACTGTAGCAACGGTGCATACTCAGGGAGAACACTTATAGCTTGAAATTTAGTGAGGGATCATCTTATAATGCTACCACCGTACTAAGCAAAATAAGATGCATAAAAGATAAATATCACATGCAACCAAAATATGTGGCATGATATGGCCATCATCATCTTGTGCCTTTGATCTCCATCTCCAAAGCACCGTCATGATCTCCATCGTCACCGTCTTGACACCTTGATCTCCATCGTAGCGTCATTGTTGTCTCGCCAACTATTGCTTCTACGACTATCGCTACCGCTTAGTGATAAAGTAAAGCAATTACATGGCGATTGCATTTCATACAATAAAACGACAACCATAAGGCTCCCGCTAGTTGTCGATAACTTCTACAAAACATGATCATCTCATACAAAAATTTATATCTCATCACGTCTTGACCATATCACATCACAACATGCCCTGCAAAAACAAGTTAGACGTCCTCTACTTTGTTGTTGCAAGTTTTACGTGGTTTCTACGGGCTTCTAGAAAGAATTGTTCTTACCTACGCATCAAAACCATAATGATTTTTCGTCAAGTGTGTTGTTTTAACCTTCAACAAGGACCGGATGTAGTCAAATTTGATCCAACTAAAGTTGGAGAAACAGACACCCGCCAGCTACCTTTATGCAAAACAAGTTGCATGTCTGTCGGTGGGACCGGTCTCATGAACGTGGTCATGTAAGGTTGGTCTGGGCCACTTCATCCAACAATACCGCCGAATCAAAATAAGATGTTGGTGGTAAGCAGTATGACTATTATCGCCAACAACTCTTTGTGTTCTACTCGTGCATATCATCTACGCATAGACCTGGCTCGTATGCCACTGTTGGGGAACGTAGCATGCAGTTTCAAAAAAAAATCCTACGATCACGCAAGATCTATCTAGGAGATGCATAGCAACGAGAGGGGGAGAGTGTGTCCACATACACTCGTAGACTGAAAGCGGAAGCGTTATGTTAACGCAGTTGATGTAGTCGAACGTCTTCACTATCCAACCGATCTAGTACCGAACGTCCGGCACCTCTGAGTTCAGCACACGTTCAGCTCGATGACGTCCCTCGAACTCTTGATCCAGCAGAGGGCCGAGGGAGAGTTCCGTCATCACGACGGCGTGGTGATGGTGATGGTGATGTGATCCGCGCAAGGCTTCGCCTAAGCACTATGACGCTATGACCGGAGGAGTAAACTGTGGAGGGGGGAACCGCACACGGCTAAGAGAACAATTGATGTGCTATGGGGTGCCCCTGCCCCCGTATATAAAGGAAGGGAGGAGGAGGCTGGCCATAAGGGGCGCGCCATGGGGGGGAGTCCTACTAGGACTCCACTCCTAGTAGGATTCGCCCCCATTTTTCCTTTCTCACCGGAGGGGAAAAGGATGGAGAGTGAGAGGGAGAGGGAAAGGGGGGCTGCGCCCCCTCCCCATGTAGGCCTAATACTTCCTCGGGGGGTTCCGGTAACTCCCCGGTACTCCGGTAAAATACTCGAACCACTCGAAAGCATTCCGATGTCCGAATACTACCTTCCAATATATGAATCTTTACCTCTCAACCATTTCAAGACTCCTCCTCATGTTCGTGATCTCATCCAGGACTCCGAACAAACTTCGGTCACCAAAAACACATAACTCATAATACAAATCGTCATCGAACGTTAAGCGTGCGGACCCTACGGGTTCAAGAACTATGTAGACATGACCGAGACACATCTCCAGTCAATAACCAATAGCAGAACCTGTATGCCCATATTGGTTCCTACATATTCTATGAAGATCTTTATCAGTCAAACCGTAATAACAACATACGTTATTCCCTTTGTCATCGGTATGTTACTTGCCCGAGATTTGATCGTTGGTATCATCATACCTAGTTCAATCTCATTACTGGAAAGTCTCTTTACTCGTTTCGCAATGTATCATCCTGTAACTAACTCATTAGTCACATTTCTTGCAAGGCTTATAGTGATGTGCATTACCAAGAGGGCCCAGAGATACCTCTTCGATACTCAGAGTGACAAATCCTAATCTTGATCTATGCCAACCGAACAAACACCTTCGGAGACACCTGTAGAGCATCTTTATAATCACCCAGTTATGTTGTGACGTTTGATAGCACACAAGGTGTTCCTCCGGTATTGGGGAGTTGCATAATCTCATAGTCATAGGAACATGTATAAGTCATGAATAAAGCAATAGCAATAAAACATAACGATCATTATGCTAAGCTAACGGATGGGTCTTGTCCATCACATCATTCTCTAATAATGTGACCCCGTTCATCAATTTACAACACATGTCCATGGTCAGGAAACTTAACCATCTTTGATTAACAAGCTAGTCAAGTAGAGACATACTAGGGACACTCTGTTTTGTCTATGTATTCACACATGTACTAAGTTTCCGGTTAATACAATTATAGCATGAATAATAAATATTTATCATGATATAAGGAAATATAAATAACAACTTTATTATTGCCTCTAGGGCATATTTCCTTCATTCGGTACTAGATCGGTTGGAGCGCGAAGAAAGTTCGACTGCATCAACCGTGTTGTGAAACGCTTCCGCTTACAGTCCACGAGGGTACGTAGACACACTCCCCCCCCCCTCTCTCGTTGCTATGCATCTCCATGGATAGATCTTATGTGTGCCTAGATTTTTTTATTTTCCATGCAACGTTTACCAGCAGCTAGTGGAGCAAGTCGGTCACTTAACATATTAATTATTCTTATTTCAGGAGCTTAGCATGAACAAATTCAAACTAACCTGGGGGATAATGTCGGGGGAATTACCCGCGGCTAGACACGGCAGTCCAAGACATGACCCGGCTAGACCAGAAGGACCATGCCTGGGTTGTCCAAGGTGCCATGCGGGTCGACTCTCCATAGGTTGGGAGCCTGGAACGAACCCGGTGAGGGAAACGTGACCTGGCATGGGTTGATAGGTGCGGAAGAGAATACTGGTGCCCGAACGTGGCCAACATGAGGGTTGCCCAGCAGGCCAGTTTTGGACTGTTCGAATAAGACCTGGACTAGAATCCAGCTTTTAATAGAAAAGAGAATAGTTTTAGTCCTACTAGGACTCTACATGTAAGTCGGCCTCTTCAGCTTATATAAGGAGGGTCAAGGCACCCCAAGAGGGAGGAGTGAAGACAGATATACAAGTTTTAGACAAGATCAAAGTAGAAGCTATTGAGATAGAGGTAGCGAAAGAGCACCCTTGTAATCGAGATCATCATCATCATCATAATCAATAGCATCAAGCAGGATGTAGACTTTTACCTCCATCGTGAAACCTGGGTAAAATACGCGTCTCTCAATTCCGACCAACCCTGTTCAAGCTACCACCTAGTTGTGATGGCCTCACAAGTCCTTTCATGAGGACATCTGCCGTGACAAAACCACTATAATGGAGGTAAAAAAACCCTGGGGTTTAATATGATTTTTCCAAGTCAGGAGGAGTCTAGAAAAGTGCCGGGACCTGCCGACGGGCCAGCCAGGTGGCCACCTGCGTGGCGAAGCGGCGTGAGCCCCCTGTGCATCGCCTCACACCCATTCATTCATCTATAAATTTCATATTTCATGAAACTCTCTAGCAATTTTCTCTGATTCTGTTGTCACCGCAAGTTCCTGTTCCAAGGAGATCCAATTTGGAGGCCTGTTTCAGCACCCCGTGTGAGGGGGAATCCACCACAGGAGGTTTCTTCATTAACCTTGCTGCCTCCATGGCCACGTGTTAGTGGTTCATTTATGACCTTAGGGTCCATAGCAGTAGCTAGACGACATCCTCTCCCCCTTGTGATTCAATACAAAGTTCCTATGAGCTACCTCACATGATCGGTGTCCATATGATGTAATCGATGGTGTGTTTGTTGGGATGTGATGGATTGTCACTCTATGATAAGGCTGTTCATTGAGATATATTGAATCTTTAGAAGTTTCTTTCCTATTTAATTAAGTAGCTTTGTATGATCTCCGATCTGCTTGTCTACTTTGGCCAAGTTTGTGGGTAGTTCTTCAGTAAGAGTGGTGTAGAGTAGTGGGTTTAATCTAGCCGTGCATCATCCCATGATGGAAAGGGAACGGTCACGTATTGTATTGTTGCCATTAAGGGTATACACAGTGGTTTATTTATCACACTTATTGTTATCATCATACTTATTGCAATGCTCTGTTTGTCATAAATTAAATACTTCTAGATGCATGCTGGATAGCGGTCTTTGTTGGAGTATTAGTTCTAGATGCAGTTGGATAATGGTCTACATATTACGGAGTAATGCCTATATGAAATCATACCATTAAAGATCATAGTCATAAATATAAATATTGTAATTTAATCCCTGTCCAACTGTAATTTGTTTACCACACTACACTTTTGCTTGGAGGGATGTCACTAGTGAACCTATGCCCCCGGGGTCTATTTTACTTTACTAAAAACCTCTACCATTTCATTTGTTTTACCTATCTATCAGTCTCTACCATACTGTGCAATTTAATCTTGTAACTAGCATGATAAGAAGGTTGACCCTCTTCTTGGCGTGTTGGAGACTAGTTTCTATTTGTGTTTTCTGTGCACGTACCCGTGACTTTGTTTGCTAGTAGAACTCCTTCTAATTTGATAAACCATGCTTCTCTACTCAGGCAAATACCTATTGCTAGGCTACTTCACCCTTATACATTGGGAAACCCAACCACTCCTACGAGAGAGCAAGCACGCCGCTTGCCTGCTCATTCCGTAAAGAAGCTTCCCAAAAAAGTGAGTTCAAAGGGGAGAGGGGGGATGGTGGCGCGAATTAGGGGTGGTGAGCCGAGAGAGGTAAATAGGCGAGGCAATCAGCGGGAGGTGACCAAATTACCCTGTCGTTTTTTTGCACGCGCGCGAGCTCATGCCATCTCCTTGCTCGCACGAGGTTGGCGCCGCAGTCCCCCTCCCTGCACACGACAAGACTGACTCTAACGAAACAATCGAATCAAGCGTTCCTCCAAGGCCAGACCAATGGGAGTCCTATACGCCGCATTCTGCGACGGCCATCAGCATGCTGCACATGGGCGCTCGGCTAGGCCGCCGACCCATTCGGGCAGGATCGAATGACCACTTTAGAATTATTACTTTAGTGTGCCATCCAGGTATTCTATACCACGTAATGTATCATATACTCTCACACATACTGCAACAAATACTGTACCATGTACTATAACATTTAAAATTTTGATTTATTTGAACACATTTGAGAAAACAAGAATAATCTCGAAAAATGCGAACAAATTTTGAAATTCCAATTAGTTTTTGAAAAAGAAGGTGAAAAAATGAAACTCTGAACAATTTCTGTAAATTGTGGGGTTTTTCTAATACAAATTTTTTGTAAATAATTGTTTTTGAACATTCAACCAAAATTTGAAATCATGAACATTTAAAAAAATGTTAAATGTATTATAAAAGTGTGAATTTTATTTGAAATTTCGAATACTTTTTTGTTATTTTCAAACAAATTTGAAGATTTGGTTTTTTAAAATGACAAAATTTTAGATTCCAATATTTTCTAAAACGTGATTTTTTAAAAATTTCCTATCATTTTAAAAGACATTTGAACAAATTTATTTTTTTAATGTACAATTTTTGAAATTCTGAACATTTTTAGAGTGTGAACAAGATTTTTAAATTCTAGGTATTTTTGAAAAGGCGAACAATTTTTGTAATTTTTGAACATTTGAACATTTTTTGATCATTTATTGAAAATTGGTATTTTTGCAAATAGAAAAAGATTAAAATAAAACAAAACGAAAAGGAAAAAAGAAACTGGAAAACTAAAAAAAGAAACTTTAAAGACCAGTAAAAATATAAAAAATAACAGTTTATAAATCTTTAGAAGGTTCCCAAAACCATATCCAAAAAGCTATGTGTATTGCTAAAATGGCCCGGCACAATTGTCTGCGTGTGTGAATCAGGGACACATTGACGCAAAGGGCCTATATTTTCTCAGTCCAACCACGGAAGCAACTAGTTAACGAGCGCTCCTTCGGGAGCCTTGCAAGGATCTGCGCCACTTGTCGTGCTCTCAGCCATTTGTCACGTGTCGCGCTTTGGACGCTCCCTTCAGATTTTATTTTTTTTATTTTTCCGCACGCGTTTTCGTCCTTTTAAACAGTTTTTTCCAGGGTTTTTTCGACGTTTTGGTTTTTTTCGGTCTTCCTTAGATTTCGACCCAAAAAAAATTTACGTGAAAAACGCGTTTTTTTTTATTTCATGAAAAGTCACGGTTTTTCTTCCGCGAGAGGTACGATTGTGCTTTTGCGAAAGTCACGGTCGTGCCTTTCGGAAACAATAAAAAGCATTTTCTATTTTTCTTTTTTCTTTCGCGAAAAGTCACGGTTTTTCTTCCGCGAGAGGCACGGTTGTGCTTTCGCGAGAGTCACGGCCGTGCCTCTCGGAAAGGAAAAATCAAAACGCGTTTTCTATTTTTTTTCTTTCGCGAGAGTCACGGTTTTGCTTCCGCGAGAGGCACGGTTGTGCTTTCGCGAGAGTCATGGCCGTGCCTCTCGGAAAAAGGGAAAAAATACACATTTTTTGTTTTTTTTCTATCGCGAGAGTCACGGTTTTGCTTTCGCTAGAGGCACGGTTGTGCTTTCGCGAGAGTCATGGCGTGCCTCTTTCAGAAAGGAAAAAAAACGTGTTTTCTGTTTTTTCTTCCATGAGAGTCACGGTTTTGCTTCCACGAGAGGCACGGTTGTGATTACGCAAGAGGCACGGGCGTGCCTCTTTCAGAAAGGGAAAAAACCGTGCTCCCGGGTTTGGTTTTTTCGTGAAAAAAAAGTTCGTCAATACCTATTAACATGGGGTCTAGTTTTGAAAATCTCGACGCGAGGAATCCAATGATGAAAACGGTTTAAGATTTGGATGCATGGTTCAAGAGATAAAACGTTTTGAATAAACGGATCTCGAAAAAGGGAAAACTTCCAGGTTGCGACAAGTGGCGCGTTGCATGTTCTCCACTTGTCGTGACCTGGGAAGGTGGAGTGTTCTTTGCAACGAGTACTCATTAATTAGTGATTTCGTTCAAACACTCCTTTTGACGAAGGTTCTGCGATGGATCTATGTAATAATCAAATGGACTAGATTTGGTCTCCCAAAGCCTAGATAACTCTTGGATGATTCGGAATGACAAAATCTTCAGACGAGCACCACCTCATCCAGATTCGTGGAAATTCTATCTCAAAGAAGGGCTACAAGCTACCAGGCTTAGAGAAAAACACACCAAAGAAGTACAGCTTAGTTCCTGGATAGTACAGAACTTGTAATTTAATTTCCATATTTGATCGCACGGGTGTTGGGTGATATTAGTTGAACCTTTCTTTGTTTGTACATATTTAATTTAGTTTAATAAAAATACCGTAGAACTATTGTTCTATGGTTTTGGCTTTAAAAAAAGTATCACATGGCAACCAAACAAGCCTTAAACAAAGTCGACCAATAAAAAGGGAGTAACTAGCAGACAGGTACCCCTTGGGCGACCACAATTTCACTTTTCTGGCTCAGAAGCACGCCAAATGATGCGCGACGCAACCACGTGTCACGTTCTGCACGAGATTTTTTTTGCCTTTCTGCGCGCGTTCTTAAGTTCTATTGATTTTTTTTACCTTTTGACCATTTTTCCTTAGTTTGTTATAGATTTGATTTTGCCAAGTAATGTTTTTTCTGTGAGAAGAACATGTGTTTCTGCGAGAAGCACATCCCATTAAACCTATAAACCCTGAAGAAGCGCTGCGCAGATGGAAGGTGGCCACGTCGCCTTTAAATCGCGAATGCCACCGCGTGTTAATTTGGTGCCCCGCTGGGGGCATTTTCATCATTTGCGTTGGAGTATAAAAGGGAGCCGCTGTGGAGAAAACCTAGCCTCTGCTCCCCCGCACTCGCGCCGCCCCCTCTCCCCTTCCTCCGCCCCTCCTCCTTCTCCTCCTCCTCCTCCCATCGCCGCCCCCTCTTCCTCCTCCCACGACCGTCCCCTCCTCCTCCGCCCCACCCCCCTCGCATCTCGTCCGCCCCGGGTGCGGAGGTGAGCTGCTGCACCCACGCCCTTCCTCCAACTCCCCCACCCCTCCTCCAATGGCGCTCCCTCCCCGGGTCGAGCCCGAGGGCCGCTGCCGCCTGGCACCACCTCGCCTACGCTGCCGCCGCCTCTGGTGGCCATCGGCCCCTCCACCCCACCCACGGTCAGCACCGGCCCCCCTCTCTGTTCTTTTTTTGTTTCATGTATAGATTTAGGAATTGATGGATTTGTGGATGGATGGTTAGATCGATGGATGTGTGCTTCAGAATCTGGCAAAGCACCTCTTGTTGTATACATATGCAAATTAAACCTATAAACCCTGGAGAAGCGCTAGGCAAGTGGAAGGTGGCCACGTCGCCTTTAAATCGCGAATGCCACCGCGTGTTAATTTGGTGCCCCGTTGGGGGCATTTTCGTCATTTGCGTTGGAGTATAAAAGGGAGCCGCTGTGGAGAAAACCTAGCCTCTGCTCCCCCGCACTCGCGCCGCCCCCTCTCCCCTTCCTCCGCCCCTCCTCCTTCTCCTCCTCCTCCTCCCATCGCCGCCCCCTCCTCCTCCTCCCACGGCCGTCCCCTCCTCATCCGCCCCACCCCCCTCGCATCTCGTCCGCCCCGGGTGCGGAGGTGAGCTGCTGCACCCACGCCCCTCCTCCAACTCCCCCACCCCTCCTCCAATGGCGCTCCCTCCCCGGGTCGAGCCCGAGGGCCGCTGCCGCCTGGCACCACCTCACCTACGCTGCCGCCGCCTCTGGTGGCCATCGGCCCCTCCACCCCACCCACGGTCAGCACCGGCCCCCCTCTCTGTTCTTTTTTTGTTTCATGTATAGATTTAGGAATTGATGGATCTGTGGATGGATGTGTGCTTCAGAATCTGGCAAAGCACCTCTTGTTGTATACATATGCAAATAGTAAAGTTCATTTTGTTGCGTAGTGGGGAGAGATATGAAACTACAGGTGTAATGTGATTTTATTATTTTGTGAACTTGTACTTACTGTAATTGTTATCCTTTTTCAGGAAGTGACAGTGACTTCATATATTTTGGCAGCTGAAATGATCGAGAAGTTTGAGTCAGGGACTAGAGATTTGGCAGCCACTACAGCATATCAATGTCTAATGTAAGTTTAACTACTCCTTTCCACATATCATGTGGGTGTATGTTGCTTACTTTTTGTTATTTTTGGCGCATGATAGCAGTTCGGATTAAACCTATAAACCCTGGAGAAGCGCTAGGCAGGTGGAAGGTGGCCACGTGGCCTTTAAATCGCGAATGCCACCGTGTGTTAATTTGGTGCCCCGCTGGGGGCATTTTCGTCATTTGCGTTGGATTATAAAATGGAGCCGCTGTGGAGAAAACCTAGCCTCTGCTCCCCCGCACTCGCGCCGCCCCCTCTCCCCTTCCTCCGCCCCTCCTCCTTCTCCTCCTCCTCCTCCCATCGCCGCCCCCTCCTCCTCCTCCCACGGCCGTCCCCTCCTCCTCCGCCCCACCCCCCTCGCATCTCGTCCGCCCCGGGTGCGGAGGTGAGCTGCTGCACCCACGCCCCTCCTCCAACTCCCCCACCCCTCCTCCAATGGCGCTCCCTCCCCGGGTCGAGCCCGAGGGCCGCTGCCGCCTGGCACCACCTCGCCTACGCTGCCGCCGCCTCTGGTGGCCATCGGCCCCTCCACCCCACCCACGGTCAGCACCGGCCCCCCTCTCTGTTCTTTTTTGTTTCATGTATATATTTAGGAATTGATGGATCTGTGGATGGATGTGTGCTTCAGAATCTGGCAAAGCACCTCTTGTTGTATACATATGCAAATAGTAAAGTTCATTTTGTTGCGTAGTGGGGAGAGATATGAAACTGCAGGTGTAATGTGATTTTATTATTTTGTGAACTTGTACTTACTGTAATTGTTGCCCTTTTTCAGGAAGTGACAGTGACTCCATATATTTTGGCAGCTGAAATGGTCGAGAAGTTTGAGTCAGGGACTAGAGATTTGGCAGCCACTACAGCAGATCAATGTCTAATGTAAGTTTAACTACTCCTTTCCACATATCATGTGGGTGTATGTTGCTTACTTTTTGTTATTTTTAGCGCATGATAGCAGTTCGGAGTTTGATAAAAAAAATACCCTTATCATTAATCTGTGAATATTTGATGATGAAAACGGTACATTCCACATATCATGTCGGTGTACGTTGCTTAATTTTTGTTATTCTTGGGGCTGATGGCAGTTCGGAGTTTGATAAAAAAGAATCATTACCTTTATCGTCCATCTGTGAATATTTGATGATGATAACGGTATTAGTAGTTGATTAGGAGCTTTACATCCATATTGCAGTTTGTATGCTCATTGTGAATTGCTGTTGTTTAATTTATTTTTCCTGGTGCCATGATATGGATATCTCCACTAGCAATCCAGAGTTTGATGAATTGCTGCATTTATTACATCTTAATACTTGTACATGAAAAAAATATTAGTAATTTGGACTCACCATGCAGGAGGATGCAGCAACTGCTTCACAGAGAAGGCCCAAACTTATGCTAACAAGGCCAAAGGAACCTGAGTTTCAGACTACCCACAGGGTCCGAGCAGTCAAAATGAAAAGCTCTTCAGAACTAGAGGAGGAAATGCTGGCCAAGATCCCAAAGTTTAGAGCATGGCCATTTAACAAAAAGGTGGGAAAGTTTCCTGTGTTTCTGTTTAACTAAATGAATTGCACGCTTCAGGGCATGAAGCCTAACTAATTTCTTGCTTCTGCTTTTAGATAGCATGAAGCCTACCTAATTTCTTGCTTCTGCTTTTGAATAGCTGAAGCTCCGTCTTTCCCTCCTCTTCCAAGGACAGCTCCACAGCTTCCCGATTTCAATGTACGTATTTGACTATCATAACAAATTCACCGAGTGACCGTCCACTAATTAAGTCATGCCTTTGCATTGACTACAGGAGTTTCACCTTAAAACAATGGAAAGAGCGTCTCGACATGCTGACACATGTTCAGAAGCTTCTTCTGTAGGAACTATGCGGGTAAGCATACTAGCACCTGGTTTTGCCATGTTATGATGTTCATTGTGGCAGTTGCTGAATGTTAAATACATCTTATAGAGTCAGGGTAGTAAGCCACTTAAACTAACTGAAGCGAAACCCCCACAACTTGAGACAACACTGCGCGTAATGCCATCAAGGTACATTTATTGAGAAAACAATAATCACTTTTACTGTGCTGCAACCTTGTATATTCGACTCTAACGTCATCAGCTTTCTCAAGGTTGCAGCACAGTAAAAGTGAACAAAAAGGCCAGGCCACTGAACAAAAAGGTCTTGTACATTTCAAGCTTATATGCATTCAACTATATAATGCTTCGGAAAATTAGTCTGAACATCATTCCATGCAGATTCTTGAGAGGAAGGGCGGTATTTGTGTTTTTGCCCATCCGAAGGCCCAGGCAATAGAGCCCAAGGAGTTCCATTTTCGTACTGACGACCTCTTGGGACCTCCTGCAGTTGCGGATCTTCTCGACAAGGTGTGTGCTGAAGTAAAGCAAATAGTGTTGTCAGCAACCTTTTCACCTTTTTAAATCCGTTGTCCCATTTTTGCAGCTTTCTCTGTACTCTGAATCTTCTTCCTACAATGACAAGAGAGATATGCCGAGACAAACGATACACAAACCTTTCAATCTACATACAGATGTATGTGAAATGTGTTTGGCCTATCCATCAGCATTATATCTCCTTCACCAATTATTTTTCTCATATTCTTTATGATGAAGGCTAGGAACTATGCTAAAATATACATATGTCTTAGTTGTTGCTTTTCTTAATGCAGATATGGAAGATCTAAAAGCCTCTGTGAAATATTTTCGGTTCTGTAGAAGCCAATGATCTGGCACACTGAGACCTTAATTTCTGGAGTGAACGACTGCAGGAATCAAAATACAATGTTGATGAGGTTCTTACTTACTGTTACTTATTGTTGCTTCTTGTCTTTATATCCATGAAATGATCTGTCCAAGCGACGACAATAAACAGAAAGTCCAATAAAGTGATATATTTTTCATTTACTGGATATTGGTTATTACTCTGCCTGTTGAAGATGCAGCAGAAGTGTTCTCTGTCTAATCATTCTTTTGATGCCATTACTTGTTAAACACACACACACACACACACACACAACCACTACTGTTTTTACTATTCTTTACAATGATCAGACTGCGAAGTTGGAATTATTTTGGCCAGCATCCATATGTATAAACATATAGTTTAGCTTGTATTTCCAACAACGAATGATTAGAGCTGCACTTCTGGTCTTGTTTTATACCATAAAGGAGCAAAAAAACCATTTCAGCATTTTCCTTTAGGCTATTTAACTAGCCTATTTCAGTATTTTCTTCTTTTCTTCGCCTCCTAAACTCATGCATCTACTACTTGTTGCCTTGTATATATTGATCTACAAAAGGAATTTCGGACTTTCATGTATGTGAGCATTTCTTTTGTTACAAATTTCAGATTTTATCATTTAAACATGTATTTCGGATGCAACGGTGGGATCGTCTCTCTCAACAAGATGTTCTTTGTGTAATACGACAAATTTGAATGATTCTTGGTCAAGTATGTGAATCTGCGGATAAAAGAAGATAGAGTTAATGTAGGTGCGGCTTCATGAACGTTTGTCATGGTTCTTACTCCCTCCGTTCCGAATTACTTGTCGCAAGTATGGATGTATCTAGATGTATTTTAGTTCTAGATACATCCATTTCTGCAGCGAGTAATTTGGAACGGTGGGAGTACTTCTTAGTGAGGGCTTCCTCTTAAGATGCTTTCAGATTTTTTTATCAACCGTATATATGCAATCAAGACGTCTCTCCTTTTAGTTACCGCTCTTAATAGGATACATGGTGTTCATGTTCTGTTACATAATTTTATCCTTGTGCAGTTTGATGTTAAAGATGATAAGTCAGAATGACAAAATGTGATTAGTTTTGCTTCTGCCGCTGTTACACATAATTTTACTTCTGTTTTTTTATTGTTTCTTTCTCAGTTTCTTAAGCCCAGAACACTACAATTATAGATTATGCAGCTGAAGAATTAATGAAGCTGCTTGGACTGAATTTCTCTTTTCTAGCATTTTTTCATGTGAGAGGGATGGCATATTTGATATTGTACTGAAATAATTGTGGAGTATTCTAATGAAAGGGCTAGCAATACTCTATTGGTTACAGGCTTAGTTGTGTATCATGACATTTAGCTTTAGTCCTTGATTAGTTATTTTGCAAAGAGGGTTCCAGTGTTTGAAACCTATGGATTTACTGCTTTTGGATCTCTACAGGTGCCCAGAGCTTTGCTGAATTATATTATTAGATTTGGCCATCGAGTTGAATGGCTGATGCAATGCATTAAGTGTTCTCCATCTACGAATTTTTGCCTTAGCATCAAGTAGGCTTGTCGATGTTTTGCTCGAGTTTCTACTTGAATTACGTACGTGATGTTTTTTGTTGTGTTAAAGTAAACATGCTTTGATTTTGTGAAAGGACCACTCTGTGCCTCTTCATATCATTTCCTTTTGCTTCAAATTCTGCTTGTCTTTCGCAGAGCACCACACTGCAATTTGACGTGAGCAGTGCAACCACGGCTGTGGGCAGTGGAATCGCAAAAAAAGAAACAGACATATTTCTACAATGACCACACTGCTCATGGTGGTTGAAGAGAAGACATCAATGAAAGTGGGCCTGGTGATGAGAGCATCAAGACGAATAGATTAAATCACAACTCTGCTCTTAATAGGTTGTACACTGTACAAATTTACAAGGTACTACTGTCTCTTTCTATGTTTTAATAGCTTTCTGAGCACAACTATTTGAAAGTTCAGTGATTCGTGGTGGAAGCAAGCATGTTGTCTTCCTTCAGTAATTTTCATTGACTGAATGAGTAACTCTCCAGCTGTCAGCTGTAATATATTTTCAGACCTGAACCATTTGATTAAGGAGGAGAGGTGTATCAAAGGAAAAAGTTGCATTGAACTGCGGTTGATGTAAAGGATTCTAATTGAGCAAGCCATAAAACTGGAGCTAATAACCATTTTAAGTTTGACACATTATATTTTATTACGATGAATCATCAATATCATACATTTGTTACTCTTCCTAATTCAGCATATTGTTTTTGGTCATACGATTAGAATGATTTTTTCATCTTCTTGTAAAGTAGAGGTGTTAAAAATGATATAGCTATTTTACTACTTTCGGATGCTACAACTGCTTGTACCAATTTCATAGGTATATTAGTCTCTCTTATAGTAATTTACTAATAATATTATCTTGTGCTTCTATATACAACGATCTGATCAAAGCCTTGTGCCTGTGCAAAAGGGCGAGATCTTCATGGCACTAAAATCTGGTAGTTACCTCTGTCTTCTGCCGTCAACTGTTAATGAAAATTGTACAACGAGTCATTTTGGCTTCTATCAATTTTTCTTCTTAACTTAACTCTCAACTTAGGTTGATGCCTTTGGTAACTTTAATTTTTTGTCCTGATGCTATGACCTAATGTTTGCCATTGTCCTTGAGCATCTCATAGTTGATATAATGTGAATACAGGAGTTTAGTTTGCTACTCTACAACAATAACTCCATTTTTGCTTATGCCAGATAGTGATCTTCCCGTCCCAAAATGGAAGCATGGTTTCTCATGTTAAAACCATAATAACTTCATGGTTGTGATGTAATGGAGTAGTTTCTCTTTTTTCCATGTAGTAGACCACAGTTGACTGAAGCTTCTGTATTGGTGAGTATGACTTTGCAATCAGAACATGTTCTACAGGAATAAATAACTATCAATGGGGCTTAAACAATGAGTTCAGTGATATGGAAGTCATTTTTATTTTTACCAACAACAGCCCACCAAACACGGCTGCCATGAAAAGCTGCTTGCACGACGAAACATGTTCCATACTGATGGGACATGCAACGATGACTACCTAATGCCACCACCGTCACGTCTGGTTATTTCTACTGGCAGCAAATACAAGACTCGGGCAATGCATCTGCATTAATATAGCTTGCTTTATAAAGCCAACGTATGCTATCTCAAGTGATCTCAATAATTTATTTTAAGCTATCAAGCTACCATGTAATGGAATATAATTATCTATTAAGATGGTTCTGTAATCAATCTCATAAGTATGCCTTCAATACACGGCTTGCTCTCGCTTTTTGCGCCATGGGCGCAACGGGTCATCTAGTAAAGGAAAAGGTACAACATGTGTTTTCAAGAGAAGCATAATTGTGCTTCCGTGAGAAGCACAACATGTCCTTCCACAAGAAGCACAACTGTGCTTCCGCGAGAAACATAGTATTTACTTCCACAAGAGAAGCATAGATGTGCGAGGAGAATATGTCTATGCGAGAAGTACACCTTATAAAGAGCACATTTGTGCTTATGTGAGAAGCACAACCCATCGTTCCACGAGAAACAAAACATACCCTTTCACGAGAGAAGCACAATTATACTTCCGTGAGAAGCACAACTAGGTGCACAATTGTACTTCTGAAAATGGAAAAGGACAACCTATGCTTGAAAAAATGAGAAAAGCATAGTTATGCTTCCTAAAAAAGGTGAAAAGGTACAACCGTGCTTTTAGGTTTCACTTTTTTTATTTAGATTTTGTCATTTTCTTGTTTTCTACTTTATGTGTAAGTTTCATTTTTTTAAAATAAAATTTCGTCAAACCAGGATCTAGTTTCGAAGATCTTGATGCGAGAATCCAACAGTGAGAACAATTTATGATTTGGACACACAATTCATGAGATAAACCTTTTTGAATCTACGAAAAAAGAGAAAACTCTTGGGTTGAACAAGTGACGCATATATAGTTCATCACTTGTCAGCGCCAGAAAAGATGAAGAATAACCTTTGCAAGGGTTTCTTGTTGTTGAAAAGAAAAAAAAACAGCAGCCCACGCTCGGGACACGGACTCCTGTTGGACACGCCGGTGAAAGAAACGCGTGGCGTACCGCGCGGAAGCAACGAGCTGGCACATTCGCGGCTTCACGCGTCTCTCGCAAACTTGCTACGCTGTTCTTGCCGCGCGCGGCGAAGCATTCACACTCCATGCTGACCCGTGCTCCTACGTAGGCATCGTTACGCGTTGAACTGCCCGGCGGTAGCAGGCAGGCGGGCAGCTGGGGCACGGACCCGCAGGGAAAGGGTCGCAAGTCAGCGGTCAAAGTTACGCGCCTCTCGGGCTCTTCCCTCTTCGTTCCCTTGATCCAAGATCATCTTGAGATCTCCCAGCTTACTTTTTTCTTTTCTGTACTAGGACTACACTTCACTGTACTATAGTATCCTACTAATTCCTGTGAGATGATAAAATCAAGAAAAAGCTATTGAAGCATGCAGCACAGCAGTGTGCTGGAAAACAATTCGCACGTATATATGTGTACATCACATTACAAACTGGAGTATATCAGCAATATGTTACAATAATTTACACTAGCATGCCTGAGAGAAAATCATTGTGGAGGCACACTAGACCTAGCTACAAAGAACAAATGGAACAATCTAGTATACGACTGGTCAACCAGTCGGTTCCTCGGAACCTAAACGAGCTAGCACAAGAGGAGAAGAAGAAAAAAAGATCGATCGGCATCAGAGAAGAGCAGCGCAGAGGAGCAGGCAGCTGGATGGTCAGCTCTTGATGTCGTTGGTTCGTTTGCTGGGGCCCGACGGCGGCGCTCTCGACCTGGGCTTCATGCCGAGCAGCGCCTCGACCCGCTTCCCGGCCGGCAGGAGCACCTCCGCGTCCCTCGTCAAGGCCGCGGCGGGGAGAGCGATCGTCCGCACGGCCGCGGCGGCCACACCACCACCGCCGTCGGCTGCCGGTTGCCGCAGGGGCCTGGTGGCGCCGGAGCACCGCGCGAAGACGGTGAGGAGGAGAAGCAGCACGAGGAGGCAGAGGAAGCGTGGAGCGCGGCTGCTGTTGCTCAGCGTCATCGCGTGCGCCGTTGATCTTGTGGAGCGAGAAGAGGAGAACTTGATTTGATTCGGAGGTTGCTTGTGTGGATCACGACGGGAATGGTGCGACCGACGGAGCACGGAGAGGGGTTGATATAGATAGAGAGGCGAGCGCAGCGCAGAGTCGTGGGCGCGGACGCGGTGGGAGGAGACAAACTTGGAGGGCAAGTCAAATAGGGAGGAATGTGTGCGCGCGCGCGACGAGGAGGGCGGGATGTCGTGTGCTTTTGGTCAACCAAATCGAGATCGAAGCTGCTCCAAAACTCTCGAGCAATTGCATGGCTACTTGTTTAGCCTTTCCTTCGTTCGGACGGAAGCTGCATCCGAGTTATGATTAGCTGAAAGAAGTAGGAAAAGGAGAGTCCGCGACGACGGTGCAGACGTGTGAGGGAAGGTAGATGGAGTATGACTTTGGTTAAGTTATTTATAAGTGGCGCCGCGTGTGTGCGTGCATTGAAGTTGGCGCGTCATGCACCGCGCTACCCACGACAAGGACGCGTATTGGCTGGCTTGCTTGCCTGTCTGTATATATGCATATCCATCTGGAGGCAGCTCAACTAGCCTAGCCGCGGGTCCAAATGGAGATGAAAGTTCACATCTTTAACTGTACGCACACAGCCAAAAGCCAAGAGGTTCATCAGAAAGAGCCATACCACTGAGACTGAAGGCACAGACGTGCATGTGTGTGTATCTTCTGACTGTCCCTCCTGTGGATTCCTGGTGACACTGCACTTTTTCACTAGCTAGCTCTACCCATTTAGCTAGGTCGATGATGAAGATATTTTGCATCGTACGTCTAGAAATTTAAGCCTTGTTGAGTGGGAAGGGGCCGAGCAAGACGGTGGATAGCGGTGGATGTGTGGGTGTGGAGTCAACTGCAGGTAGCTGGCACCTACTATGTGAATGCTTCCGGTTCCGGTCAAAGCTGACTAACTTTTGCATGGAAAGAGAGAGCCTGCAAGTGTGCCTACCTAGTTGTATAATAAACTGATTTTCCACTTAACTATCAGTACAGGCGAGACATGCACGCTAGTACCCCCTCCGTCCCAACAAAGTCAACACTGATACCTGTGTCACAACAGATTTCCAAAGCATGTACCGGAAGAGCATGTAAACTAATGTTGGGTTCAATTAATCACCATCGCCCTCGTCTCGTGGTCTTTGTGGCTCCAGCGCAATGACCGCGTCTTCAGGAAAAGTCCTGCCTGCTGCGGCGTATTTTTTATTTTTTATTTTTCAAAAAGGAGAGCCGCTCTCCGATTTTCATTAACAATAAATTGCCAAAATATAAGCAGCTACAGAATGCACAATTTGCTGCATCCCTCCTGAGAAGTCCCACACGTCGGGCTATCCGGGCAAAACGATGTTATTACAGCACAAAACGCAACCAAGGTTTAGGGCATGTACAAAGGTGCTATCTTAGCAGTGCCACATAAAATAAGTGATGAGGTGGAGGAAAAAGAACTCATAAAAAATGTTTATTTTCTTTTATTTTAAAAAAGACAAGAGATGATCTCTTAGCACAATATGTCTCACCACGATTTTAGAAATAACTAGTTATTGAAGATAAGGCTAAGAAATGACCCACTGTAGACAAAATGTTTTGTCATCTCTAAATTACATGCAAGACTTAAGATAAGACTACCTTATCAACCATTGTACATGCCCTAAAAGATCATCTCTTAGCCTTTTCTTATGATTTCTCTCTCCTTCACCTCATCATTTATCCTATGTGGCATTGCTAAGATAGAATCATTGTACATGCCCTAAGCAACTAGTAGTAGGCAGCAGGTGAGGCGTAAGAGCATCTCTAGCAGACCCCGCATCCCGCCCCGACCCGCAAAATAACCGCCAAAATGCGGGTCGGTGCGGGAAAACCTGCCCGATCAGACTCCGCATCCCGCCCCAGCCCGCAAAATTTTTTGAGGGGTGCGGCAAAATCTCGGCCCCAACCCGCAAATACGCGGGTTTCCCCCTCGCCGCTGCGGTGCCCTGCATATAAGCGGAAGCGGTTGGTGGGGCGACATTTCAGCCCGCGCTTTCCCCACCAACCACCTCCCCTCTACCCCTCGCCCCTCCGCCGGGCCGCCGCCCAAGATTCCGGCGAAAGCAGCCGGTGGGAGCACGTCGAAAGGCCGCCACACGAGGCCTCCCCTCCACCCTTGCGTCGGCGGGCCGCCAGATTTGCGGATCTGCGGCCCTTCATCGCGGGCCGCCAGATTTGCCTTTTTCCGGCCGCCGGTGGCTGCGCCAAGCGATGGAATGGTCGGGAAGCATCTCCCGCAGCCCCGACAAGGGCGCATCGCCGCATGCAGGTACGGGTTCGTCCTCTCGCCGCCGCCGACGGTTTGCGGGCATGGATTCGTCCGGCCGTCTATCAGGCTTGGCGCTCGCGCAACGGCTCTGTGGCTCGCCGATGCCGCTCATACAGTGCGACGACTGCACGCGGACAGTGCTGCGACTAACTTCGTGCACGCCGAAGCACCCCGGATGGGTGTTCTTCAAATGCGAAAACGACGGGGTACGTGCACTTGCAGTAGCTCATTCTTTGGTTCAATTGTAGTAGCTCATTTCGAACATGGTCATTCATGTGTGTAGGAAGATGGATGCTCATTTTGGTTTTGGGAAGGCGAATACATTGATTAACTGATAGAAAGAAACTTAATAGATGTTCGTGCACTCCTTAGTAGAATCGAAGGCAGATGCAGCTACATGTGCAAGTAGAGGGGAAGCAACGTGTACTTCTTTTGAACCAAAGATGAAGAAAGAAGAATGCAAAATCAAGAATCCGCAGATAAACAATGAATGCATGGAAAAGATATTAGTCCAACTAGTGGGAGCAGTTATGGAAGTTGGAAATCTTCTAAAATGCATACTTGTGGTTCTTGTTTTCTTTGGTCTTGCTATTCTAGCAAAGATTTGGTGATGTCTTATGTATCCAATGTCGTTGAAAAAGCAAAGAAATGCATTATGTTGGATCAAATTAAGGTGCAAATTTAGGTTTTTCGGGCCGGGAGGAGTTGCCCCAGATCAGACCCCGCAAAGCCGACCCGTAAAAGAGCATATTCCTCGAATATCCTTTTTTACGGGTCTGTTATGTGGGGTCTGCAACTGCGGCCGTCCGCGCCGGCCCGCAAAGGCGTTTTCCGCGAACTGCAAACACGTTTTGCGGGCCGGCCGGATGCGGGGTCTGCTAGAGTTGCTCTAAGTAGAGCAAGATCTTTAGAGCAACCTGATACGTCTCCAACGTATCTATATTTTTTGATTGCTCCATGCTATATTATCTACTGTTTTGGACTATCTTGGGCTTTATTTTCCACTTTTATGTTACTTTTGGGACTAACCTATTAACCGGAGGCCCAACCCAGAATTGCTGTTTTTTTTGTCTATTTTAGTGTTTCGAAGAAAAGGAATATCAAACGGAGTCCAAAAGACCTGAAACTCCACGGAACCTGTTTTTGGACCAGAAGAGGCCCATGGAGTACTGGAAGCTCACCAAGGGAGTCCCCGGCTGCCCACGAGGGTGGGGGGCGCGCCCACCCCCTGGGGCGCCCCCCTACCTCGTGGCCAGCCCGGAAGTCCACCGACGTACCTCCTGCACTCATATATACCCTCGTGACCTAAAACTTCCAGAACGAAGATTAGATCAGAAGTTCCGCCGCCGCAAGCCTCTGTAGCCACCAAAAACCAATCGGGGCCCTCTCCGGCACCCTGCCGGAGGGGGCCATCATCACCGGAGGCCATGGAGTAGTATCCCGGAGGGGTCTTCATCACCATGAAGGCCAAGGACCAGAAGGTGGAGGCCATGGAGGAAGAAGCACAAGGGGGAGAACCTCTCCTCCTCTCTTTCGGTGGTGCCGGAGTGCCATCGGGAGGGGAATCATCGCCGCGGTCATCATCTTCATCAACATCACCATCATCATCACCATCCTCATCTCTTTTACGTGATCCACTCTCCCGCAACCCGCTGTAATCCCTACTTGAACATGGTGCTTTATGCCACATATCATGGTCCAATGATGTGTTGCCATCTTATGATGTTTTGAGTAGATATCTTTTGTCTTTGGGTTGATTGACGATCTAGATTGGTATGAGTTGTATGTTTTACTTTGGTGCTGTCCTATGGTGCCCTCCATGTCGCGCAAGCGTGAGGGATTCCCGCTGTAGGGTGTTGGAATACGTTCATGATTCGCTTATAGTGGGTTGGTGAGTGAACAGAAGCACAAACCCGAGTAAGAGGGATTGTTGCGTATGGGAATAAAGAGGACTTGATGCTTTAACGCTATGGTTGGGTTTTACCTTAATGATCTTTAGTAGTTGCGGATGCTTGCTAGAGTTCCAATCATAAGTGCATATGATCCAAGTAGAGAAAGTATGTTAGCTTATGCCTCTCCCTCATGTGAAACTGCAATAGTGATCACCGGTCTTGTTAACAATTGCCTAGGACAATTTCGCACACCGATCCACCATTATTCCACACTCGCTATTTATAATACTAAGTAATATATTCTAACCTTATGATAACAACACCTACTTTTATGTTTTAGCTGTCCGTTACCATGCAAATTTATCCTCTTCATACCCACAACGTAGTTTTATTTCTCGTTTCTAGTTGGAAGTAAACGTTCGGTGCACGTAGAGTCGTATCAGTGGCAGATAGGGCTTGAGAGAATATTGATCTTACCTTTAGATCCTTGTGGGTTCGACACTCCATACTTATCACTTCCACCTTTGAAAAGTGCTACGATGATTCCTTGCACTTGGGGATTATCAAGCTCTTTTCTAGTGCCGTTGCCGGGGAGCAATAGCGTGGGGTTGATATTCTCGTGTGTGCTTGTTTGCTTTCTTCACTAAGTAGATTTTGTTTTTCCTTTTTGTTTCTGTTTAGTTGTGGGTGAAACATACAAAAAAAATTAAAAATGAAAATACAAAAAATTATTACTTGCCTCTCATGCCTAAAAAGTTTTTTAAAAAGAGAAGTGATTGGAAGGTTTTGCATTGAAAAAGTGAGGGTCGACCTTGAACACTTGTGTTCATGCTCACGGAAACAATGTAGAATTTTTCATGGAAGTTTCTATGTAAATAATTTTCCCCTTGTATATATTCATTGTATTATAAAAATAATGTGCCAAGCTTGGTTTTAGGATGATTAGATTGCTTGTTTGCTATGTGCAGAACAGGAAACAGAAACTTTGGCTGTAGTGCATGAATTTACATTTTTAACTGGAAGGTCAAATGATTCTGATTCTTTTTGTACATTACTTCTGTACAAATTGTTAAAATTTTAAATTTTAGTTTATAATTTTAGGAGTTACAGAAGTTTGTCAAACTTCCAGATTACTACAGACTGTTCTGTTTTTAACAGATTCTGTTTTGCATGTGTTGTTTGCTTATTTCGATGAATCTATGGCTAGTATTGGAGGGTATGAACCATAGAGAACTTGGAATATAGTAGGTTTAACACCCATACAAATAAAGAATGAGTTCATTACAGTACCTAAAGGTAGTGATTTGTTTTATTACACTAACGGATCTCACAAGTTTTTGTTAAAGTTTTGTGTGGATGAAGTGTCCGAAGGTCGATGAGCTATCAATATGAGAAGAATAAAGAGAGGCAATAGTTCAAGCTTGGGGATGCCGAAGGTACCCCAAGTAAATATTCCAAGGATACTCAAGCATCTAAGCTTGGGGATGCCCCGGTTGGCATCCCATCTTTCTTCTTCAACCATTATCGGTATACCTTGGTTTTTGCTTTGTTCACATGATTTGTGTCCTTTGTGTTTTTCTTTTTCTTCAAGAACCATGCTAGCATGAGTTATCCCTTCAATGATTTATAGAATACTTCATGTGCTTCACTTAAATCTTTTAAGTATGATCTTATAGAATTGCTCTTTGTGCTTCACTTAAATCTTTTGAGTATAGTTTTATAGAATGCTTCACGAGCTTCACTTATACACTTTGAGCTTGGATATTGGTTAGTTGTAGAATGCCCCATGAACTTCACTTATATATTTTGGGGTATGAATATTACTATGAGTTTGGAAGAGTGTCAACTTTAGGAATTAGTGATCTCACTATTTTGGAAGATGTTGAATCTTAGTGTGATATTTATGAAAGTGGATTTGGAAGAGTGTCAACTTTAGCTAGTAATGATTCCACTATTTCGGAAGAGGTTCCAATTGAGTATGAAAACAAAGTTTCTATCCATGATACCTCTGAAAATTATTATGAGGGAGGAATACATGCTTGTAGGAGTTGTATTAATATCAAGTTTCCTCCCTATGTGCTTAAAGTTATGAAGTTATACTTGTTTTGCCTTCCTATGCTAGTTGATTCTTGTTCCCATAAGTGTGTACTCACAAAATCCCTAGGCATAGGAAGTCTGTTAGATTTAAATGTGCTAGTCATATTCTTCAAGATGCTCTCTTTGTGTTTCAATCCCTATCTTTTATGTGAGCATCATTGAAATCATCATGCCTAGCTAAAAGGCATTAAAGAAAAGCGCTTGTTGGGAGACAACCCAATATTTATCCTTTCTGTTTTTGTATGTCAGCATGATTAAGCTACTGTAGTAATCATGTTTTATAACTTTTGTTTCAATAAAGTGCCAAGTAAGACCTTTGGGAAGACTTGGGTGAAAGTTAATGTGATCTTGCTGTAAAAAACAGAAACTTTGCACTCACGAGAATAGATGTCATTTTTTACAGAAGAGTGATTTTGAGTTGATTCTTTTTGCAGAAGATTACTAGAAAAATTCCTCACGTCCACCAATTTATTTCATAATTTTTGGAGTAGCATAAGTATTGTTATTGTTCAGATCATTACAGACTGTTCTGTTTCTGACAGATTCTGTTTTCATTGCATAGTTTGCTTGTTTTCTAGTTTCTATGACTTATATTCATCAATATAAATTGTAGAAGTGATATGGTACAGTAGGCATTGTGTGAAAACAATTATGAACCTTGTCTTTGTCAGTACCAAAGTGAATGGTTTGCTCTTTATCATACTAACCTATCTCACGAAGTTTGGTTAAGTTTTGTGTGATTGAAGTTTTCAAGTTTTGGATGAGATATCGATATGAGGAGAATAAGGAGTGGAAGGACCCTAAGCTTGGGGATGCCCAAGGCACCCCAAGGTAATATTCAAAGAAGACTCAAGCGCCTAAGCTTGGGGATGCCTCAGAAGGCATCCCCTCTTTCGTCTTCAAAACTATCGATATACTTTACTCGGAACTATATTTTTATTCGTCACATGATATGTGTTTTGCTTGGAGCGTATTTTCAATTTTACTTGTTGTTTGAATAAAATCATTGGATCTGAATTATTGAATAAAAAGAATCCTCCCATGGCTAGTGAACTATTTGACTACTCAGTGTTCTTCACTCATATCTTTTGGAGTAGTTTGTCATTTGCTCTTGTGCTTCATGTATATCCTATGAGTAAATGGTTGAATAAATTGAATGTCATAAACCTGAATTTATATATGTTTCATATGCTTATAACATGGGGAGTAATGGCTTCACACATAGTACGTATAGGTAGTAAACTTATTGAAAGTTAGCAAACGTAGAATTGGTCACTTGAACAATTCATGAAAGAATATTGAAGGGAGAGGGATTTCACATACAAATATACTATCATGGACATCTCTTATGATTGGGAGCACTCATTAAAATATGACATGCTAAAGAGTTGATGTTGGACAAGGAAGACAACATAATGAGTTATGTCTTTCTTATATCTGAGATAAAGTATGTTGTCATGGATCCTCTAACTTGTTGAGCTTGCCTTTCCCCCTCATGCTAGCCAAAACTCTCAGCACCAAGTAGAGATACTACTTGTGCTTCCAAAATCCTTAAACCAGTTTTGCCATGAGAGTCCACCATATCTACCTATGGATTGAGTAAGATCCTTCAAGTAAGTTGTCATCGGTGCAAAGCAATAAAAATTGCTCTAAATATGTATGATTGATTGGTGTGGGAGAAATAAACTTTGTACGATCTTGTGATGTGGAAGTAATAAAAGCGACGGATTGCATAATAAAGGTTCATGTCACAAGGGGCAATATAAAGTGACGTTCTTTCACATTGAGATTTTGTGCATCCAACCATAAAAGCGCATGGCAACCTCTGCTCCCCTCTGCGAAGGGCCTATCTTTTATTATTATCTTCTACCTTATGCAAGAGTCATGGTGATCTTCACCTTTTCTTTTTCATTTTGTCCTTTGGCAAGCTTAGCATGTTGGAAAGAACATGATCTATATATCTAATTGGATGTAGGGGAGCATGAACCATTATTGTTGACATTACCCTTGAGGTAAAAGGTTGTGGGGCAAAACTATAAGCCCCTATCTTTCTCTGTGTCCGACTAAAACTCCATAACCACAAGTATTGCGTGAGTGTTAGCAATTGTGAAAGATTAAATGATAGTTGACTATGTGCAGTTTGCTAAATCAAAGCTCTGACATAGACTCTTCCTGAAAATAGGATGAATTGCAATTGTTTGATGACTAAGAATATCGTTTGCTCGTTTTCAAGAAAGTTTATGATCTATACTTTAAACTTGTGAATTGCTTGTTAATCGATCATGAAAAGTTTTATGAGATGAGCTATTATTATGATATGTAATGATGCTAGAAAAAGTGATTGGAATTATCACTGATCAAACTTAAGCACTTACTAGCATTCCACATCAAAAATTATCTTTTTATCATTTACCTACTCGAGGACGAGCAGGAATTAAGCTTGGGGATTCCTGATACGTCTCCAACGTATCTATAATTTTTGATTGCTCCATGCTATATTATCTACTGTTTTGGACTATCTTGGGCTTTACTTTCCACTTTTATATTACTTTTGGGACAAACCTATTAACCGGAGGCCCAGCCCAGAATTGCTGTTTTTTGTCTATTTCAGTGTTTCGAAGAAAAGGAATATCAAGCGGAGTCCAAAAGACCTGAAACTCCACGAAACCTGCTTTTGGACCAGAAGAGGCCCATGGAGTACCGGAAGCTCACCAGGGGAGTCCCGGGCTGCCCACGAGGGTGGGGGGCGCGCCCACCCCCGTGGGGCGCGCCCCCTACCTCGTGGCCAGCCCGGAATTCCACCGACGTAGCTCCTGCACTCATATATACCCTCGTGACCTAAAACTTCCAGAACGAAGATTGGATCAGAAGTTCCGCCGCCGCAAGCCTCTGTAGCCACCAAAAACCAATCGGGGCCGTCTCCGGCACCCTGCCGGAGGGGGCCATCATCACCGGAGGCCATGGAGGAGTATCCCGGAGGGGTCTTCATCATCATGAAGGCCAAGGACCAGAAGGTGGAGGCCATGGAGGAAGAAGCACAAGGGGGAGAACCTCTCCTCCTCTCTTCCGGTGGTGCCGGAGTGCCATCGGGAGGGGAATCATCGCCGCGGTGATCTTCTTCATCAACATCACCATCCTCATCTCTTTTACGCGGTCCACTCTCCCGCAACCCGCTGTAATCCCTACTTGAACATGGTGCTTTATGCCACATATTATGATCCAATGATGTGTTGCCATCTTATGGTGTTTTGAGTAGATATCTTTTGTCTTTGGGTTGATTGATGATCTAGATTGGTATGAGTTGTATGTTTTACTTTGGTGCTGTCCTATGGTGCCCCCCGTGTCGCGCAAGCGTGAGGGATTCCCGCTGTAGGGTGTTGGAATACGTTCATGATTCGCTTATAGTGGGTTGGTGAGTGAACAGAAGCACAAACCCGAGTAAGAGGGATTGTTGCATATGGGAATAAAGAGGACTTGATGCTTTAATGCTATGGTTGGGTTTTACCTTAATGATCTTTAGTAGTTGCGGATGCTTGCTAGAGTTCCAATCATAAGTGCATATGATCCAAGTAGAGAAAGTATGTTAGCTTATGCCTCTCCCTCATGTGAAACTGCAATAGTGATCACCGGTCTTGTTAACAATTGCCTAGGACAATTTCGCACACCGATCCACCATTATTCCACACTCGCTATTTATAATACTAAGTAATATATTCTAACTTTATGATAACAACACCTACTTTTATGTTTTAGCTCTCCGTTACCATGCAAAGTTATCCTCTTCATACCCACAACGTAGTTTTATTTCTCGTTTCTAGTTGGAAGTAAACGTTCGGTGCACGTAGAGTCGTATCAGTGGCAGATAGGGCTTGAGAGAATATTGATCTTACCTTTAGCTCCTTGTGGGTTCGACACTCCATACTTATCACTTCCACCTTTGGAAAGTGCTACGATGATTCCTTGCACTTGGGGATTATGACAGCCCTTCACCCAGCTATCATCTCAACCTTTTTACGCCCCATCATTGTTCTTCGTCTTTTGGGGTTTATTTGCAAAATGACCCAATAATGCAACATTTAAATGATCAGATTGATAGGCATACAAGGGTCAGAGATCTTGTTATTACCAAACACCATGCTGCGACGTATTCACCGTGCAATGATCCTCGGAGTCATCTTCCACCCTAAAGTCCCTGCTATCATCACAAACTTTTTACGCCCCATCATTGTTCTTCGTCTTTTGGGGTTTATTTGCAAAATGACCCAATAATGCAACATTTAAATGATCAGATTAATAGGCATACAAGGGTCAGAGATCTTGTTATTACCAAACATCATGCTGTGACGTATTCACCGTGTCTTTTTCTTTCAATTGGTAGGAGTTCTGCATTTATTTAGGAAGAGTTGTTCGGTTAATTAAAGAAAATTTGGTGAAACCAACTTCAAGACACACCGGGACAAGGCCAGACTGATCAAGGGCGTGCTGAACACCACAACAAACGCCAACAAAAACAAACACACAACAACGGGAGGCCCCAGTCCACCAAGCAAGCCAGCCTCCCACCACTGCTGGAAAGAATAAGTCGAGACTGCTATGTGCCAGAACCATGAGTTGGTTCTGATATTCTTATTGATTTCAGGTCTAGTCTACCCATAACTTGTTTGGGACAAAAGATTTTGTTGTTGTTGTTGTTGCTATGGGAGGAGCAGACCAACACTCTCCACGGAGGTGACGAGACAAGCATCCATAAAGCCATGCGCTATTTATAGTTGACGACATGTCGATGACCAACTTTGACGGAACATCGCCGCCCACACGATACAAGGTCAATGCACTCGAAGTTGCAAAGCTCTTGGGGCTGCCTCCCCCAACAATCACGCTCCATCGTGCCCAGCACACTCAACCGACACCGCCTTCCAAGTCCACCACCCGGACATACCGCCACTTGGATCGAGCTGCAACGTCGCACGGCCCAGCTGCCCGCAGAACATGCTTCTCAGGGCAATCGATCGCACACCACAGTCGCCACACCACATTCGGGGATGCTGCCCCGACATGTCGTCCAACCGCCCCTTCTAGGATGCATCGACTGAACTGACAACCCTACTGCCCTTGCAGCCCAAGGTTGCCACCAAAGCCATGTCGAGATGCAATCCTGCCTTATGGAGTTGCCGCCACACGGCTGCTCAAGACCATCGTCTCGACGCACAACAAGGATCCGGGGGCGCTTCCCCGACATACACCACCTGTGGCGACGAGAGACCACCACACGGCCGCCAAAGGCTAACCCTCCAAGGCGACGCCTCCAAGGAGGTCACAACGTAGGCGTCGCCGCCGCCCACTCCGAAGAACTTGAGTTTGATTTTTCACCTATAGAGTCCAAGAACCACACAAGGGGAGAGGGTAAGGATCTCTGAGGCAACACCTCCAAGGAGGTAACGATGCCTGCATGCGCCTCATTGGAAAAGCCTTTCGCCTGAGATCCTCCTCTCCCGTTGGTTGTCTTGCAAATCTATACCACCCATGGGTGCCGAACCATTGGAGCCAAGCCCACTATGCAGCACATCCACCATCGCTAGACGACACACCACTCCTCGTGACGATTTACCGGGGGCCCTCATGCCGCGAAGTAGCATCATGCCCTCTAGGGTTATATCTGACCAGATTGCATCGAATACATTCTTACCCCTGCAGCATGCAGCCACGGGCCCCGACGAACTGCATTGAACCGGAGCAAGCAGACCAGGAGCCATCCCATTACGCTCCCAGTGGTCCACCCGTCACAGACCTCAAAGTTGGAGCCGGCTCCCGTGAGCTCACACGAAACATCCCAATGACGGTGGCCCGGGATGGGCACACGGCCCACTCATTATGGACCTCACAGCCAGGACCGGCTTGCCCCGGGGGCGCGGGTGAGCGCGCAAGGCCTCGCTCAAGGGCGCCCCTGTAGCCGCCCCAATGACGATGGCCCCGGGCGGTCCATCCGTCCCGAGTGGCGTTGGGTGGTCCACGCGTCATGGAGCCGGCCAGACCATTGAGCGCGCCAATTTCAGTTGCGGGTGCCGCCCATTGACTGGTGGATAGGACGCGCCGGGCAGTTCACCTGTCATGGACCCTCCAGCCTGGTCGTCCGGGTCTGAGCCATCCGGGCAAATCGGACAGTCAGGAGTGGCTGAAAGAGGCTCTCGCTGCACACCACCCGTGAATGGACAGCTGAGAGGCTTTTTTCACCGTCAAGCAGCCTAGAAAAATGGGTACACTAGCATCCTTTATAGAAGTAAAATGACCAAGCCTTTTGCCTCTGTTTAAAAAAAAGCGCGAGAGCTGAGCATCGAGGCAAGGCAGTAGTTGGGGAGTGGCTACAGGTCAGTTGACTGACATCTTTTTGGCTCAGTCGACTGACCCAAACTCGTTTCAATCGAATGGCCACAGGTCAGTTGATTGACGTGTTTGCTGAATCCCAAGCCCAATATATGCTCCTGTGTCGGTGTCCCTGGCCCATGTATTACCCTTGAAGAAGAAAGAATATTAAAAAAACTGAACATTGATAGTACCCTTTAGAAAAGAAAGGCAATAAAAATCAGGTAATGGCAAAATTTGCACGCAATTTACACAGAAATTATGTTTTGTTATAATATGCACAAATAAAGGTATTACCATTAAAGAAAGAAAATGAAATAAAATTAAAACTAAAGTGAAAACAAAATAATGAATTTTTCTAGGAAAGAATAAAACCCTTTAAGAAGAAAGAAAACAAAAATCAAAAACAAAATAATGAAATTTTCTAGGAAGATTGAAACCCTTGAAGAAGAAAGAAAATAAAAATAAAAAAATAAAAACAAAATAATGAAGTTTTCTAGGGAAGAATGAAACCCTTTAAGAAGAAAGAAAATAAAAAATAAAATAAATACAAAATAATGAAAGTTTCTATGGAACAATGAAACCCTTTAAGAAAACAAAATACAAAAACTAAAACTAAAACAAAACAATGAAGTTTTCTATGTAAGAATAAAACCCTTTAAGAAGAAAGAAAATATAAAACAAAAACCAAAACAAACTAATGAAGTTTTGGGAAAATGAAAACCTTAAGAAGAATAAAATTAAAAAATAACTTGCACACAAGTATGCCCTGAAATTGCACTTTTCTAATATGCCAAAAATAAGCATATAAAGTGCAATTTTTGCCTCTACTATAATTTACACACATGGCGTATCATACATGTGTGTATACTTACTTACAAACACAAAAAATATATTACTTTTCTCTAAGAAGAAATGAAGTATAGTGGCATTGGTACCACAATATTTACACATAAATTGCAGTTTTTTAGTTATGTAAGAATAAACATATTATAGTGAATTTTACATAAAAACGAAAATTTTAAACAAGGAACGAATAAGTGGCATAAGTATCGTCCTTAAAAACATGAAATGAATTAAAAACTAAACATAATAAAACAAATAAAGTTTTCTAAGAGAGAATAAATTTGGGACATTGGAATTACTCTTAAGAGGAAAGAAAATAAAGAAAAAACTTGCACACAACTTTGCACTGAAATTGCACTTTCTATAATATGCAGTGGATACATATATAATAATGCAACTTTAGCAGTCTAGTACAATTTACACACAGATATTGTATTGTACTTTCATGCATACATACACATAATAATAGAAAAATGTATTTAATTAGCAAAAAGATTGCACAAAACAATTATCATTGGTATTACTCTTAAAGAATAAAAAATTTAAAAACTTTCCACACAATTAACACAAAAAATGCACTTTTATAATATGTAGAATAAATATATAAGAGTGAAGTTTATGTACTCTGATATAATTTGTACATGTAATACTTGCATGTATACATTTTCACGCACTCAACATCCAAAACTACACGTAAATAAGAAAAAAAAACTCAACATAAAAAAAGCATACACGTGCAGAAAACAAAAGTAAACACATGAAAAAAAAGCATACACACACCAAAATCCAGCCCAAGAAGGAAATCGACTGACCCAAAATAGGTGTCAATCGAATCCAAACAGCCCAATACCACCAGCAAAAATTGACAGAAAAAAGAAAAGCTACACAAATCTTAAAGCACAATCCAAGTGTTAGAAAATCGATTGACCATAAAACTAAATTCAGCTGACTGAAATCTAGCTAAAGTGCAGTAGTTGTGCCAGCTAGCGGAGGGTCAACACCAACACGACAGATTAATGCATATAAGCTGATTTTTCTTTTCCAGTTAAAAAGAGGCGCGGGAGTTGATACAGTGACACACCCGGTAGGTCACAACACAAAACTACCAGACAAAAAGAAAGAATTTTTTTAACAGAACTATCGATGACCAATCTACACCGGAGTTGCCCGCCGGACGTGGGGCTGCGCCGGCTCTGTGGATGCCCTGCAGAGCGGGCAAGTGCTGCTGGTGCGCAGCCACGTCCTGAGGCAGCGCCTGTGGAACATGTGGCCGCACGCCGGCAGGACGCGGCACCGGTCGCCGCCGGCCTCGTACGGCTCCATGCAGATCACGCACTCGTTCCGGTCATCCGAAGTGGCGGCTGCGCTGTCGTGGTCGGCGGGTGGCCGCATGTACGACTCGTCAGGCGCGCTCGGCCGCACCTGCTCTGCCTCCACCCCAACGTCGTCAGGCGTCGGCGTTGGCGTCGGCGTCGGCTCGTTCCGGGCCGACTCCGCGGCCATCCTGAGGGCCTCCGCGGACTCCCTGACGAGCAACGCGGCGGCCGTGATCGTGTCGCAGGCTGTGACGATGACCCGACATACTCGTGCAATGCACTCCATCGCACCGTCCATGTTGACCATGGCAAAGAGGATGGATGGATCGGCCCTGGTGATGCCGGCGGCGATTCCCTCGACAGGCACGCGAGCGTGTACCTAGAATCGACTAGCTTCGAAACCTTTTTTGTTGTGTGTGCTGGCAATCGATTCCTTGACCTGAGGTTATGTATGGTAAACTGGTAATTAACCGTCCGGATGGTTCTGATCAGGAGCTGCGATTGGACTCGACGATCTGTCCCATGCATGTAACGTAACGTCTCCTGACTCCTGTGTCCGTTTTCCCTGCGCAAGTCGGCCTGAACTACTTGCTCGTCTAGGTCTTTTATTTAGCCATCAGGAGCTATAATTTTTTTCTTCTAAAATAAACACAATAATGCTGTTGAGATTGACAAAGTCATCATGCACCCGGCAGTAATGTATTTGTCTACTAAACAAACATAACTGAAAAGGCTGATTTTTTTTTCAAAAAAATACGATCACTAGCGTCAGGTTCAGTACTTGAACCCTCATGTGATAGTTCCACCACAAGGAAGAGGTACACTCAGTCCCATGTAATTTCTAACCTAACTTGTGCTAAGACTTCACTTTGGTCAATATACCTCACTTGTCATCAACCGTGGGTACGTAGCACGCCAACGTGGTAGCACTCCCATTTGCCGGGGGAGGGGGGATACTACGCCTGTGAAAACAATTGTTATGATCCCTAAGGTGAATGCTTCGGAATTACTTTCACAGTTTCGACCTATTAGTCTATGCAATGTGGTGTACAAGATAGCTACAAAGGTCCTGGCAAATAGGCTCAAGGTGATCCTCCCAATTCTTATATCGGAGGAGCAAAGTGCATTCGTCCCTGGGCGCCTAATCACGGACAATGTGTTAGTGGCATATGAGTGTGTGCATGCCATTCGGACAAGGAATCAGAAGAAGTGTCTATGTGCGGTTAAGTTAAACATGATGAAAGCATATGATAGTGTAGAGTGGAATTTTTTGAAAAGGATGATGGCTCAGTTCGGTTTTGATCCACAATGGATAGCAATGGTAATGCGGTGTGTCACCTCGGCGCGGTTTTCTGTTAAGATTAATGGGGGCTTTTCTAGGATGTTTCTCCCATCCCGAGGGCTCAGACAGGGTGACCCCTTATCACCGTATTTATTTCTCTTTTGCGTAGAGGGTTTTTCGGCGCTGCTAAAAAAGCTCAGCAGGATAACAGTCTCAAGGGTGTCACTTTTGGCGGCACTGGCCCCCATATTACACACCTACTGTTTGCGGATGACAGCATCCTTTTTTTGGAGGGGTCCAATGAGAGCATGGCTACTCTTAAGGAGATCTTGCTGCGGTATGAGGAGGCTTCGGGCCAAAGAGTGAACTTGCAAAAATCATCTATCTTCTTTGGAAGAGGGTGCAACGACAATGTCAAAGCTGAGCTAAAGCATGTGGTGGGTATTGAGTCAAAAGCACTGAGCGAGCGGTATCTTGGACTACCTACACTACCGGTGGGTAAGTCCAAAGATGGCACCTTCAAATATGTTGTAGAAAGCTCAAAAGGCAAGGTGACAGGATGGAAAGGGCTAGGAATGTCCAAGGCAGCGAGAGAGGTACTCGTCAAATCAGGACTACAAGCGACACCGACTTTTACCATGAGTTGTTTTCATCTCACAAAGAAGATATGCCGGAACCTGACTTCGATCTCTTCGAAATTCTTGTGGGGTGTGATGAATGGTGAAAGAAAGGTGCATTGGATATCCTGGGAGAAGATGTGTGCATCTAAGAGAGAAGGAGGTATGGGGTTCAGGAACCCAGAGGGTTTTAACCAAGCGCTCTTGGCCAAGCAAGCTTGGAGGGTTCTTTCCACTCCATCCTCCCTTTGTGCTCGAGTTCTCAAAGCACGCTACTTCAAAGATGGGTCAATACTGAGCGCTACGTGCCCGTCCAAATCTTCCTTCACGTACAGAAGCTTGCTGCATGGAAGAGACCTCCTCCGGGAGGGGCTGGTTTGGCGGGTAGGAGATGGCACAAGCATCAATATACATCATGATAACTGGATTCCTCGACAAGGATCTTTGAGGCCACTAGGTCAAATATATGTTCATGGGATAACAAAGGTTGCACATCTTCTGGACAGTACTGGGACTAGCTGGGACCGGAATAAGCTTGCCACATGTTTAGTGAGTCAGACGCATGCGATATAGCATAGATTGCTATTGGTGGCCCGGGTTCAGACGATTATCCCGCATGGAACTTCACTAAGAACGACATCTTCAATGTGAAATTAGCTTACCATCTTTGGATGTCAAGGAGGAGAGCGCGGACAGGCCAGCAGGAGTCTTCCAGCTCTGTCCAGAAACACAAGGGGTACATGGCGATGTGGGATACTAGTGCGCCACCCAAGAAGATTCATATGTGGCGTATGATTCGAAATGGACTGGCTGTGGGATCAGAGCTTCATCGGCGACGAATCAAAATGTGTGTTTTTTGTGTTGCATGCGGCAGAGAAGAATCTACCATTCATCGTTTCTGGGCATGTCAGCATTCTTCTCAGTTCTGGCAGCTGTTGCGCTCAGAAAAAGGTATTATGGTGGCGACCCCACCGTGTCAGATTAATACCCAGGGCGCTCTAGCTCGATGGCTCTTGAGTTGGTTCTCCGGGGCGACCGACGACGAGAAAGAAGCGATGATCCAGGCGACATATGGCTTATGGCTCGCTAGGAATGAGGCGCGGGATGGAGTCATAATTCAGAGTCCACATGCAATAATGGAGGCCGTTTGTGCACATATGACAGAATGGTCAAACTCTCACCAGCCAAAGCCTCGGGGGAGAGAGCCGAGGGAGATCCAGAAGTGGGCTGTGCCGAAGGTCGGATGGATTAAGCTCAACTGTGATGGAGCGGTGTCAAAGGTGGGCGACAAGGCGGGTGGTGGAGCTGTCCTCAGAGACCAAAATGGAGTGTTTCTAGCGGGGGTTTGTCATCACTTCCCAAGCATTGCCGATCCTGAAGCAGCAGAAGTTCTAGCGTGTAGGCGAGGTTTATAGGTGGCTGAAGAGCTAGGTGTCCAAAATATCCACGTCGAACTGGATAGTTTACAAGCTGTCCAAATGATCAACCAAAATCGCAGGAACTTCTCGGCAGTTGGACCGTGGATCCATGACATAAAACAAATGCTGGAGACATAGCAAAATGTGAAGGTTACTTGGGTTCGACGATCTGCGAATGTCACGGCGCATAAGTTTGCTAGAGTAGGGGTAGGAGCCGAACTTTGTAAGGTGTGGATGGGGGTGCCCCCGTACTGCATTTTGAGTGTAATCTCGGATGACATTCTGGGCTTTGCGGACTTTAAATTAAATAAAGCGGCGACACTTACCCTAAAAAAAATTGTGCAGGAAACCCCTTGTTTTTTTAAGATCATACAAAATCATAAATGACCTAATCGGCTAGTAACATGTGCATATTTGCGCATAGGTCCATGAAACTTTGTCATACCCGTTCCAATGCCCACACCTTCACCAACCTTTCTTGCACTCTCCCAACTGTTCGGCGAGGATGGAGGTGGGGCGGAAGATGTCAATCTTCATCGCGGAATAAGGACGAACCTCAACATCGACTGCCCGACGAAGAAGCCTGCGAGAAAGATGAGTCTCCGCATCCAGTTCCTCGTTCTTTTTTGAGGAGTCTGATCAAACCGATAGGATTTGTTATCTATGTTGGTTTCGTTCTCTCATGAGGGTCGGTGACATACAGGTGTCTCTTGCTTGGCATTGACCCCCTCCTGATTCATGTTACGATTTTAGTTGGGGTATTGTATGTGGTACATTTGGTCATAGTTGTTGTCTGGCACTAGCCATAGAGAGGGCACGGAAGTAACTAGTATGTGTAGTTCGGACATGAAACATTGAACTGAAATGCTGAAGATAGTATATGACAGAGCACTTTGACTTCCAATATTAATATAACTAAAATTTCTAGCAGCGTGTTAACTAAATTTGAACACTACTACATTGTCGTAACCGGATATTTGGACATTCCCGTAAGTGAATTTGTTAACTCTTCTCTATCTGAATTTACTGATTTTTTTTCCCTACCCATATGTACACGGCTTACAGATGTTAACCAGATTTCATCAATGCGGGATTTTTTTTATGGCCAGTGAGTTTGAGGTTCGCCACAAAGTTCTTTGTGTGGAACTGGGAGTAACATGGCATACATGGGCTATGAAGTAGATTGGTTTGACAAATAAAAGAGCACGTGGTCAATTTTCTGGATCTATGAAGATATGTACACGTGCATGTGCAATTGTACCAAGCAAAGGTGTCAAAGACGTACGCTATAATATACGTATATGAGTAAGTCAAGATGGATGAATGCATAATAACACTAAGTTATGGGAGTCGAAATCCATTAAGGCCTTTTTGGTTTGAGTAAATCAAAACGTAGGAAAGAATAGTGTACAGGAAGTTGATAGGATAGCACTTGCCATCCTAAAAAATTGTCTTGCCTTGTTTCTATGCATAAAATGAGTTTTGAGTGGATGTGTAGATTTCTCCAAAAACATAGAAAATGAATAGTATTTCTATGAAATCCCCGTACACGCTTCTAACAAACCGAATGCATATATAGGAAATTTTTCTTGAGAATCTTTGTTCTTGTCCCTTTTCTGTAAAATTCCTTCAAACCGAATGAGGCCTAAAGTGGGTGTATAGTGGTGTGGATTGATCTTTGTTAGGAAGGTTAGTTACTGTATAGGCATATAAGTTGGCAATTTTGGTCTATGATTTGTAAACAGTTCAAAAAGAAGTTCAACTTCATGGGCCTTGAATTGCAAGATGAGACTTGTCTATATCTCATGACTGGTGCCATTGCTTTCCTTTTCCTTGTAAACGAACACTCACTACATTTAACAACATAGAAGTTTAAATGCATGTCCTATCTCTGTACAAACTATTTCAACAAGAGGCAGAACGGTGGCGGAAACAGGCGAAGGGCGGTGCGGCGACAGACGTCCTGCAGGTGCTGGAAGCGGACAGAGAAACAACGGTTGAAGGTTACAGAAAGCACCCCGCAAAAAGAAAAAAAGGTTACAGAAAGCACGGGAGCCGTCCAATTTTGATCCAACGGTCCATGAATTCGGCTCATGTAGAAAACGTTCTGAGGTACCCGGTGAATAGATAGGTGCTGCAATTATTCAGCAAAAATCGAGCTCAGAGAAATACCGTATACTTGCTGTAATTACAAAAGTGTGCCTCAATATAACCTGAGCTGCAACAAAAACTGTGGGATAAAAACGAGACTCTACTAGTACTTCCAGGCTTCTTGTTACACCATATCCTGTGCGTCGTTGTCCTTCCGTGCCACGGCGCCGGCGGCTATCGTCGCCCGGCAGAGCGGACAGGTGTTGTGCGTGGTGTGCAGCCACGTCGCGACGCAGCCCCTGTGGAACACGTGGCCGCATCCCGGCAGGACGCTGCACCGCTCGCCGCCCTCGTACTGCGCCAGGCAGATCACGCACGAGCTCTGGCTCCGGCGCAACTCCTTCGCCTCCTCCTCCGACGAAGAGCCGCCGTCTCGATCGGGCATCTGCTTGTATGGGACGTCGGGTATGCTCTCCAGCAGCCGCTCGATGGACAGCCACTTGCAGTGCTGCCGCACGTGACGAACCACCTCGGCGATCGCCACGGCGGCGCTGAGCGCAGCGATGACGGCGAAGATCAACAAAAGTACCCATATGATCCAATCTAATACGTCATCGTAGTCCATGGCGATGGCCGGCGGTGGGGACGTGCGGGCGACGGCTGCGGTGAACGATATCCTTGGACGGCGTGCGCCCGTGCGGGCGAGGTAGGTTATGTAGGCGATAGAATCAGGCAAGGAGTTGGAGATGGATTCAACCTATGCAAGTTCAATGACTGGATCGTATCCCCCTCCGACTCCGAGTATCCCTTCCCAAATATCTGTACTGACGTGGAGATGCAGGTTAGTTAGCTAACATTATGCTAAGTAAATAGGCAAATTTTCGACTAATTTAATAAATCACTAGCATGGTATTGACTGAGTTGACGACGTACTGACTCTGATCTAAACATGCACATACTAAATAAACAGTAGACAAATCTACACACTGCTAGTACTGCTAATACGAAAATAAACAGGAGTGGGATAAACGTGTTATACCCTCCAGTAGGCCAGGCAGAAGCCGCCGCGGTGGTGGCGGCAGCAGCGGACTCCTCGGCGGCCTTCTTGTCGGCCTCGAGCTTCTCGGCGGCGGCACATTCGGCGTCGGTGGACATGGTGATGATGAGGGCGACGTGGACGTAGAGGAAGTAGACGAACAGCGAGCAGTCGCGCAGTCGCTTCTCAAAAACCTATTCGCCCCTCTCTCGTACAGGAACCGAAGGGACGGGGTTTCGGAGACCTGCTCTCCCGTCGACCGTGTACGCGACGAACGGGATGGAGTCACCGGCGGCAGCAGCAGCAAAGGAACGACGGTGGGCGTGCGCGTGAGCAAACGCGATCTGATCGTGGCGGCTAGGGTTGGGAGACACCGCGCATTTATATAGGCACAGCCGAGTGGAGAGACGTGGATCGAGTCCGTTAGTGACTAGCAAAAATAAGCGCGTCACACACTTATATAAGCGCAGCCGCGTGGAGAGACGTGGACTCGACCCACATCCGAGTCCGTTAGTGACTGGCAAAAGTAAGCGCGTAGGTGTGAGCTCGACTCGGCTTAATCCCGCAACCCGCGGCGCGGTGCGTCGCGTCGCGTCGTGACGAGGCACGGCGAGGCGGGCGGCGGAGGAGGAGCACACGAGGGCCTCTTCTCTTCTCAAGCTCTAATAGCATGTAGAAGACAATCCCTTATAAAAAGGTCCAACTCCTTCTCCACTAACGGGGTGGGACTAAACTTTCCACTACACCTAGTGCCAATAAACTCACATGGGCCTTTAGAGATTTTTCAGAAATTGCTATATGGGCCTAAAGCCCATCTCAAATTTCAGCAATCCCCCACCAGATCTCAAGGACCCATTGTGTCATCTGTTCCAATTACTGTTTCGATATACCAGTGTTTCAGTGAAGACCTGTTAAGATTGAACTTCACCTAGAGCAAGCAGCTACACTCTTTCACAACTGAACAATGGACTAAGCCTTGAATTGTCAGTTTTGCATAAAGAAGCTTCGCCACATTGAAAGTGCAACTATCCTTGGGTGGTTTTGGTAATTCCTAACAACATATAGCTCATTGAGCTAATGCTATTTCAAGATAAACATTTTAGGAAAGCTCAATTATTGGCATGGCATGGATGAGAAAAGTGGACCCCTCAAAATGCTAAGGACAAAGGATTGGCTCAAGCTCAAAGTTTATGACTCTACATTTTTCATTTTAAATGATTCAAGATCACATTGAGTCCATAGGAAAAGCCAATACTATCAAGAGGGGGTGAGGTGTTGCTTAATGAGTTTCTTGCTCAATGTGCTTAGTGATATGCTCCAAAAACCCTCAACTACTTTCTCACATCCACATATGTTTCAAACCAAAAGTCAAACTCGGCCCCACCGAAAGTGTCTATCCGGCCCCACCGAGTTCAATTGACATAGCCACTGCCAGAAACCCTAGACTTTTCGGTCTCACCGATAGGGATCTCGGTCTCACCGAGATGGGATTGTAATCTCTCTATTTTCCTTGCTAACGTTTCGGTCAAACCGAGATGAGCGATCGGCCCCACCAAGATTGCAATGCAAACTCTCTGTTTCCCTTTCGTAATGTTTCTGTCTAACCGAGATGAGTGAATCGGTCCCACCAAGTTTGCCCGACCAACTCTCTGTTTGTCTATTACCAAAATTGGTCTCACCGAGTTTGTGTAATCGGTCTCACCGAGATTACATTATGCCCTAACTCTAACAGAATCGGTCTCACCAGTTGACATGTCGGTCCCATCGAAAATCCTAACGATCACATTATGAACTAAATCGGTCTGACCGAGTTTAACGATTCGGTCCCACCGAGTTTGGTAAATTATGTGTAACGGTTAGATTTTGTGTGGAGGCTATATATACCCCTCCACCCACTCTTCTTTCGTGGAGAGAGCCATCAGAATATGCCTACACTTGCAACATACATTTTCTGAGAGAGAATCACCTACACTTGTGTTGAGGTCAAGATATTCCATTCCAACCACATAAATCTTGATCTCTAGCCTTCCCCAAGTTGCTTTCCACTCAAATCATCTTTCCATCAAATCCAATCCTATGAGAGAGAGAGAGAGAGAGAGAGAGAGAGAGAGAGAGAGAGAGAGTTGAGTGTTGGGGAGACTATCAATTCAAGCACAAGAGCAAGGATTTCATCATCAACACATCATTTGTTACTTCTTGAAGAGTGGTGTCTCCTAGATTGGCTATGTGTCACTTGGGAGCCTCCATCAAGATTCTGGAGTTGAACCAAGGAGTTTGTAAGGGCAAGGATATCGCCTACTTCGTGAAGATCTACCCGAGTGAGGCAAGTCCTTCGTGGGCGACGACCATGGTGGTATAGACAAGGTTGCTTCTTCGTGGACCCTTCATAGGTGGAACCCTCCATGGACTCGCGCAACCGTTACCCTTCATGGGTTGAAGTCTCCATCAATGTGGATGTACGATAGCAGCACCTATCGGGACCATGGATAAAAAATCTCCGTGTCAACATTGCGTTTGCTCCCTCAATCTCCTTCCTTTACCTTCATATGCAATTGTTTTACTTTCCGCTGCTACACTCTTAGAATTGTATGTGTAGGTTGATTGCTTGACTTGTGCTAAGTTGCTAAAATCTGCTAAGAACTAAAATTGGAAAAATGCTAGATTTTTAATTGGTCAAGTAGTCTAATCACCCCCCTCTAGACATACTTTCGATCCTACAAGTGGTATCAGAGCTTTGGTCTCCATTTGCTTTGATTTCCATAGCTTTTGGTGGTCATAGCCTTGGTTTCACAACCTAGGAGAGTATGGCGTCTAGCGAGGGAAATTAGCACCGTAGAGGTCCTTACTTTGATGGTACAAATTTTGCTAGTTGGAAGCATAAGATGAAAATGCATATTATTGGACATAACCTGGCTGTTTGGGATATTGTGTGTATTGGCTTGTAAGGTGAATTCTTTGATGGGAGAGAACCAAACCGTGAAGCTACCGTGGAGGAGTTGAAGATGCTGCAATACAATGCTCAAGCTTGTGATATTCTCTTCAATGGATTGTGCTCCGAAGAATTCAACAAAATCAGCCATCTTGAGAATGCAAAGGAAATTTGGGATACTTTGATTGACATGCACGAAGGTACCGACTCCGTCAAGGAATCCAAATTGGATGTGCTTCAAAGTTAACTTGACAAGTTCAAAATGAAGGATGGTGCAGGCGTCGCTGAAATGTACTCTAGGCTTGCTCTCATCACAAATGAGATTGCCGGCTTAGGAAGTGAAGATATGACCGATAGATTCATCATCAAGAAGATCCTAAGAGCCTTGGATGGAAAATATGATACCGTGTGCACACTGATCCAAATGATGCCCAATTACAAATATCTCAAGCCAACGGAAGTCATTGCAAGGATTGTTGCTCATGAGATGTCACTCAAGGATAAGGAAGAGCTCCATAACAAGTCAAGCGGTGCTTTCGAAGCCTCATGTGAAGCTCCCACATCATCAAGTGAGAAACAAACCTTCAATGAAGAATTGAGCCTAATGGTGAAGAACTTCAACAAGTTCTACAAAAGTAGAAGCAAGGAAAGAAGTTCCAAGTCAAGGTCCTACAATGACAAAAGATTTTCTAGTCGTGAGCGTAATTGCTACAATTGTGGAAGACCCGGACACTATTTCAATGAGTGTACGGCTCCCTACAAAAGAAGAGAAGATTCTCCCAAAAGAAAGAGTAGAAGAGAAGAATCACCATCAAGAGAAAGAAGGAGTAGAGATGATCTTTATGAACGAAGACCCTCTCGCAGAAGCAAGGATTCAGAAAGGAAGGATAAGTCATCAAGAAGCTACACAAAAAGAAGACATCAAGCTCATGTTGGTGAATGGGTATCCGGCTCCGCCTCCGACAATCACTCCGAAAGAAGTTATCACTCCGACTCCGAATATACTCAAGATGAAGGTGTTACCGGACTAGCACTTGTGACAACCAACTCATATGACATATTTGAATCACCAAATGAAGGAAGTGGGAGATGCTTCATGGCTAAAGGTCCAAAGGTAACACACCCCGAGTATGTTGATTTCAATAGTGATGAAGATGATTTGCTAGGAGATGATGGTTTACTTGTTGACAACTCTAGTTATGAAAACTATGATGAATGTGCTATTAATCATGCTAATCAAGATAAAACGAATGATGATGATAAGAAGGAGATTGAGCGTCTAACTAAAGAACTAAACACTCTTAAGTTGTCTCATGAAACTACCTTGGAAGATCATCGAGAACTTTTAAAGACTCATGAGAAGCTACGCTTTGAAAAGCTCAACCTTGAGCAAGAGCATGAGTTTTTAAAGGCGATCAATGATGATCTTTACAAGAAAAGTTCTTTTTACATTGCCAAGCATTTACTCTTGTCTACTTACATGCCACAAGTTAAATCTAACAATAAGAACAAGAAAGATTCTTCATCTAGTAGTAACAGCAATCATGCTAAATCCAATGTTGTTGCTTCTAGTAGTTCTCTTGATTCCACTAATGATTCTCTTAGCCAAGTCACACTTGAGCAAGAAAATAGCTTATTGAAGGGAATTATAGAGAAAGGTGTTTACAAGAGCCTTGCCGGAAGTAAGCAATTTGAGGAAATTGTATGCAAGCAAGGAAGACACCGGAAGGATCAAGGTGTTGGTTTTGAACGAAAGTTTAATGCCAATGGAGTTGAATGGGAAGAAGATCAATACCCCAAGACGAAGTTTGTTCCTCAACAAGAGAATTATGATCCTACTTCTTTCCAAGGAACACAAGCTCAAGATGATCTTCCACCACAAGACCTCAAGCAAAAAGGCAAGGACAAGCTTCAAGAGGAAATTGACACATTTGAAGAAGCACCTAAGGCCTTAGGCAAGTGGGTTCCCAAAACTACATCAAGTTCTACTTCATCAAGTACGACTACAACTACAAGGATTCCCATGAAGATGGTGTGGATCCAGAAGAACAAGAACTAGACAGTTCTTGAGGGTGACTCCGCCAACATACTTCACTCTTATCATTTTGGCAATGACAACTGCAAACAACTTCCACATCTTGCACTAGTCCAAGGAGTCACAAACCCTCTTGTTGGTAAGACAAGGGACAAGGTAACCTAATGCTTTCATGGACAACATCTTGTGTATACATCACTCTATGTCTATGGATATCCTTGCTTGTTCCTTGTGGGACTAACCCGTGTAGGTATTGAAAGTGCAACTCATTCCAATGGATCGCTCCGAATGATCTACATCAACTTTGAGCATCCACGTCTTCAACACCTACATGAAGTCATCATCGACAAAACCCAAGATTAGTTCATCCCTCTTAGGAGGGATATCACATCTAGGGGGAGCTTTACTCTGAAATTGAGCTAAATCAACTCTAATGGTGTGAGCACAATAATGCTTTATGTAAAAGTGGTAACCCCACTTGTGCTTAAAAGATGAGTACGACCTACGATCAAATATTCCATTTGACTCCTAAGTCAATATAGTCATATATAGATGACCTAGTCATCGCCAATTGCTTGATAGATGCTAGAGTGTTCGTGCATGCTTTGTCACATATTTCATTTGCCATTTTAATTGTGTGAGCATGTTGGATGCATATTTTACTCATTCAAGGACATCCATTTGTTGCTTTGATTGTTTGCCTTTTTCTCTTTTGCCAAATGAATGGACAAGAATGCCTAAGAACTTCCTCTAGCTATCTATGATTTCCTCGTCTCAAACTCTATTCATGCTACATCACAAAGTTTGATCAAGTCAGATTCGAACCACTTTGTGTAAGGAGCACTCGGAGTCCCCGATTCGTCATAGACTTAAACTTCCAAAACCTCTTTGTGCATTTCGGTCTGACCGATTCATCCTTTTCGGTCCTACCAAGATCACTAAGTTGATCTAGGTTTTCAATCTCGGTGCAACCGATTAGTACCTTTCGGTCACATCGAGTTGCAGTAACTGCCTGTAGTTTTGCATCTCGGTGCCACCGAGTTGTTCCACTCGGTCACACCGATAGGGTCAGGTTATATATACCGTCTAGTCAAATTTTGGAAACTTTTCCGAAACCCTTCACCCACGCTTAACCTGCTGTGCCTTCTCGGGTCTCCGGATCGTCTTCTTGCCGCTAGCAACCTCCAGCCACTGGTATCCGCCGCCGTCAACGGCAATCTGCTCCGCCGTTGCCGCCGTAGCGAACACTCGCTACTCTACGGTAAGTGTTCGACCCCTTGTGCTGTTTTTTTCACTCCGATTCCTAGCACAAGGACAATGCCATGTTTCTCACCACGATTGAGATTGATCCATCCAGCAAAAACTTTCTTAGGTCTACATTGATTCGAAAATTTTAGGCTTAGCTCTCCGCAGAACTCATCTCGGACCGACCGAACTGTAGAAATCGGTCTCACTGATCCGGACTTGGCCATTGCACATGCGCTTTTCGGTCTGACCGAAACGTGCAAATCGGTGTGACCGAGTTCAGGATTCTGTGAAATCCTAGCAATCTCAGTGCCACCGAACAGTGACTCGGCCCTACCAAGTTCACTAGTTTAGGTTCCAAGTGTTGCTTCGGTATCACCGAGTTTGTCAATTCGGTAGCTCCGAGATCACTTCTGTAGAGAACCAAAACTAAGCTTTTTGACTCAATTATTTTGCAAAACCTCTGTACTTTATGATGCTTATCTACTCTACCTCATCTACAGCCTATTCATAGGGTCTGCTGTCAGTGAGCTTGAAGAGATGTTTGATCAAAGTGATAGTCAGAACAAGTCTGAAGAGTAGGTTCAGTTGAGTGAGGGCACTAGTCCCTCAGGGAGCTATGATGAGGGCAGCAGGAGCACACCTAGTAACTTGCCCAAGGCAGCTACCAGGACAAGGAAGAAGAAAACCTCACATTCTGAAGATGAAGATTATGTGGCTGTTGAGGATGAGGCCACTTCAAGAAACAAGGTGCTGAAGAAGGAATATAACACTGCTGCTGCAACAAATCCTAGAATGAAAACAAAGGCTCCAGCTAGAAGAGTTCCAATGTCAAAAGCCAGAGCCTCTACTGCTGAAGCTTCCAAGCCAAAGAAAGTTGCCACATGTGAAACTATGAAGTTCACCACTGAATCAGAAGATGGTGAAGCAGCAGGTGATGGTAAGAAGAAGAAGAGGGCAAGAACCACTACTGCCAGAGTTCTTGGCAAGCCCTCCATGAAGAGAGACTCTGAGAGAGAAGAGGAAGAACAAGAGGATGCTGCACCAGCACCCAAAGCTCAGAAGCTCATGGGAGATGCAATCAGATCTGGGGCTGCTCCATCTAAGCCCAAAGCTGCTCCCAGGGCTGCTGCTCCAGCTCATAAGCCTAAACCCAAGAGGAACACCAGCAGTATTCCTGCTGAGGAGAAGAACAAGGCCCCAGTGCCTGAAGCTGCTGAAGAAGAAGATGATGATTTACTTGTTTTGAGAAAGCTGAAGCCCAAGATCCCTGACCATAATGATGCACATTGAGGGAGTCCTGGATTAGGGGGTGTTCGGATAGCTGAACTTTACCTTCAGCCGGACTCTAGGACTATGAAGATACAAGATTGAAGGCTTCGTCCCGTGTCCGGAAGGGACTTTCCTTGGCGTGGAAGGCAAGCCAGGCGATGCGGATATTCAAGATATCCTACCATTGTAACCGACTTTGTGTAACCCTAACCCTATCCAGTGTCTATATAAACCGGAGGGTTCTAGTCCGTAGGACAACTCCATCATACAACATTCATACCATAGGCTAGCTTCTAGGGTTTAGCCTCCTTGATCTCGTGGTAGATCTACTCTTGTACTATCCATATCATCAATATTAATCAAGCAGGAGTAGGGTTTTACCTCCATCGAGAGGGCCCGAACCTGGGTAAAAACATCGTGTCCCTTGTCTCCTGTTACCATCCGGCCTTGACGCACAGTTTGGGACCCCCTACCCGAGATCGGCCGGTTTTGACACCGACATTGGCGCTTTAATTGAGAGTTCCACTGTGCCGTCGCAATCAGGAAGGATGCCTCCTCCCGTCTTTAAAGACGGTGCCGTCGCTAAGGGAGCCCTGGCTGTCGGCCAGACTCTCCGGCTAGGTGGTTTCCTCATGACCGCCTGTTCAGCCGTTGCGCCGACGGTGACCTCTTGGGTCATCAAAAGCAACCTTCATGCCAGCTCGGAACTTGTTGAGCAACTGGATCCGATGGAGCTCTCTTCCGTAAACGGGCTCTTGGATCGCATCGCCGCCCTGGGGGTCGCCACGGATTACGACCAGCTTGGGCTTAAACCCGATCTAAGAGAAATCAACTCTCCCCAGGCCACCCACCACGTCGCCGTGGTAGAGGCGCAGTGCGGCGACCCCTCATCTATTCTAAGGACTAGTTACGTCCGAATTCCCGACCCCTCCAAGCCGGATACCCACGGAGGGGAGGATGCGACTCAAGACCTGAGTTTAGAATCAGGCAACGGGACAGACTCATTGGACAACATCCAAGAATCTGAACCTCTGAGTTCGGAAGTCCTTCGGCCTCTGAATCTTAGATCGGGCAAGGCTTCAGATTCAACGCCACCCGCCCACCCAAACATAAGCGATCTTTCCCAAATCAGGAAAAAGCCCGAGGAAACAGTACATCATTACTGGGCCAGATTCCTCCTGGTTATGAACAGGATAAAGGACTGCCGCGAGGGAGACACAATATCAATCTTCTGCAGTAACTGCACGGACGAGGGAATCCTTAATGCCATAAGTCGTCGTGATATTACACGCTTTATTGACTTGGCGTCACTAGTACAAAAGTACTGTGCGATGGAAAGTGCCTAGAAAACCGAAACAAAATTTTGGGATAATCCGGCCTTGAATAGAAATCTGGTCCGAACTAAGGGGGTGCATCATCATAAGTCACCCGGGTTAAACACCAAAAAATCAAAACCCTTTACAGGGCATGGAACCGTACTGGACAGATGGCTTGATGGACCCTGTAAAATTCATAGTACAGAGGATGCCACACCAACTCACAGCCTTAGGGAATGTTGGATAATCCGGCAGGTGGCCAAAATTGGCGAGGACCTCTTAACTTTCGAGGCCACGGAAAACCACCCCGGGGACACCAGTACCGTATTCACAGTCTTCGAGACCTTCGCATCAAATAATATGCGAAAAAGAACACTCCGCAGCCTTGCCGAAGTCTACCAAGTAGCAACAATAAATCCATGGAGCCACACGGCTATTACCTTCAACGCAAGTGATGAACCTAAATTCCGAACAGTCCGAGCACCAGCCGCATTGGTCCTCAGTCCAATAGTGGACGGCTTTTGCCTCACAAAGGTACTCATGGACGGAGGCAGCGGATTGAAACACATCTATGAGGAAACCCTTCAAAAAATGGGATTAGACTGGAACCGCGTTGAGCGAAGCAGCACAACCTTTAGAGGAATAATCCCTAGTCAGGAAGCACGCTGCACAGGAAAAATCACACTAGATGTGGTGTTCGGCACGCCGGATAATTACAGATCCAAAGAGGTCACATTCTAGGTGGCCCCGTTCAGCAGTGGATATCACGCCCTGCTAGGGCGGGAAGCATTCACAATCTTCCAAGCAATACCCCATTACGGGTACATGAAGCTCAAGATGCCCGGGCCGAACGGAATTATCACTCTCGCTAGTGATCCGGACCTAACCGCACCACTCGACGCCGAACAAACTGACATAATTGGAGGCTCTGCCACCGAAATTACACCCTCAGCCCACGTAATAATGGCGGTCATCGCCCCGTGGACAGAACCATTCCTAGCCTACCTTACTAGGCAGGAACTCCCAGAGGACCAAAACGAGGCACGCTGCATAGTACGACGCTCTAAAGCCTATAAAGTCCACGAGGAAGAACTTTATAAGAAAAGCACTACCGGAGTCCTTCAAAGGTGCATCTCCAAAGAGGAAGGGCGGAACCTGCTGGCTGAAATTCATGCCGGACTCGGTAGCCACCACGCTGCAGCTCGGGCCCTTGTAAGCAAGGCTTTCCGTACAGGCTTTTATTGGCCGACGGCCCGAGCAGACGCTCAGGACTTGGTCCAATGATGCGTAGGTTGTCAACTTTTTGCAAACCAAAGCCATATGCCACCCACCGCCCTCCAAACTATCCCCATCACTTGGCCTTTCGCGGTCTTGGGGCTTGATATGGTTGGACCCCTTAAAGGGGGAACCCACAAGAAAAAATACTTACTGGTCATGGTGGACAAGTTCACCAAATGGATAGAAGCCAAGCCTGTTAAGACGGCCGAATCTAGACCTGTGATAGACTTCATATCCGGGGTCGTACACCGTTACGGCATCCCCCATAGCATCATCACGGATAACGGTACAAACTTCACCGCCGACGAGGTAAAACTCTTGTGCAAAAACATGGGCATCAAGCTCGACTATGCCTCGGTCTATCACCCACAAACTAACGGTCAGGTCAAACGTGCAAATGGTCTTATTATGAGCGGCATTAAACCCGGACTAGTGTGGTCCCTCAAGGAATCTAATACGCACTGGGTAGAGGAGCTCGACTCCATATTCTGGGGGCTGCGGACCACGCCGAACCGCACCACTGGATACACACCATTCTTTATGGTGTACGGCGCAGAGGCAGTTTTTCCCTGCGACATAATCCGTGACTCACCTAGAGTGCGCATGTACGAAGAAAGAGAAGCCGAGCTAGATCAGCAGGACAACTTGGACGCCTTGGAGGAGGAGCGTGACGTGGCAAAAGCCCGTTCCGCATTTTACCAATAGCAGGCTCGAAGATATCAAAGCAGAGAAGTACGGGCCAAAAATTACAATGCTGGCGAACTAGTTCTACGCCTGCCGGATAAGAAAAAGGACAAACTCAAGCCCAAGTGGGAAGGTCCATTCATAATCGACCAAGTCCTGACTGGCGGAGCGTACCGCCTGCGAGATGCGTCGGATAACCGACTCGAGCCAAACCCATGGAACGCCACCCGTCTCCGAAGATTCTATGCCTAGCGCCGGACTCTGTGTTTGTCTCCTTCCTCGGTCCAGTTTTTACATTTTTGTCTTAAATTTCTCTCCTTCCCCTCTTTTCTCTTATAGCCCTTAAAGGCTCATCACATGACGCGCTACCCGCGCTCATTTAACCTGGGGGCTTCTCTAACAGAAGCTTATTTATATGGGATTCACGCCCAACACATGCGTCAGACTTCCGCATGTACCTTTTCTTCACCATTATATGCACCGATATGACTTAAGTTTTGGCCAAGCTGGGTTGCCTGGCTCCTGTGCTTATCCCTACGTTCCCGATTGTTCGGCTAGGCGGCAAAGGGAGCACCTCTGCGATTGTTACTGCCGGGTCAGCCGGATGTGTACCTCAGACTGGGTGAAGCCGAAAGCTAGCGTTCTTAAGGGAATATTCGGTCGGTGAACTAAAAGATGACCTTTTTTACTTATTCATATACATGCCCCCAGATGATTTTTCTGCATTTGCAGTCCGAACATGCACTTTAGGGCATGCCTCCCAGAGAAAGGAACCCCTAACGAAACTATTCTCTCTGGAAGATGTTTCTTACTAACCATGTAATATAACATAACTAGTTGGGCACTTGTCTGATAAAGCACTGATGACCCCTACGCCCAGTCTCCACGCATACCCCGGTTCTTACATAACCGGCAGGGTATTCGGAGACACTCCGGACCGTCAGGTCCCGAGGTAGAAGCGAAAAGGTCGGCAATGACAAACGATCTACAATCCGGCTAGAAGGCATTACACATGTCAATTACACAGTCACTCTGACTGATTGTATTCCTCTTCTATACCATCTAACAGGCTGTCTAATTTACAGTCTTGCTGGGAATACTTTGCGGCCAACTCTACTTGGCCGTAAACTAGGCTTACAGGGATCTCCTTCCCGTCAGGCCCCACAGGTCCGACCTCGGCCATGTGGTTTGGGTCAGACTTCGTAAACCGGGTCTTCACCATGGCCCAGGCCTCCCTAGCGCCTTGCCGGCAGGCCGATATCTTCCACAACCGGAAGCGCCGCCGGGCTCCCTTCAACTTCTTCGCAAGCTCTCCAAGGCCCTCGGGCACGGAGGGGGAAGGACATAAGGCTTGGACAACGCCTCTCATCGCCCGCTGAACTCACTCGTGCAGTTGCAAGAGTTCGGGAAGAAGGTCACCCGTTGAACCGGGCATCTCCTCGGCAGGACGACCTGTGAGCATACCTACAGACATTACTCTGTTAGTCGACTTCCTCGCCGAACTCTTTTTTCAAAGTTCGCTGAAGCACTTACTAAATATGCCGCTTCGAAGCCGCTGATTCTCCCTAGTGGAGTCCGACAGCTGGCCACGAACATCTTTCAGTTCAACGTCCAGTTTGGTGTTGGCATACTGAAGATCATTCTTCTCCTGCCTCACCTTTGTCAGCACACTCTCACCGGCCTCTAGCCGGCGTAAGAGTTGTTGCCTCTCCGGATCTAGTCCGGCACCGTCTACAATGCGATTTGTCAGATCCGCACCCATGCCGCACAATACTAATCTTTTGAAGTATATCTTACCAGAAGGGGTTTCTTTCGGCTCCCCTGCTGCGGCCAGTGCGGCCTCCAGTTGGGCTTTGCACTCTTTCAGCTCCTGGGACAGTACGGTATTCTTCTCTGTAAGAACCTGCATAAACAAATGATCCTTAAATCAGTTACTCTAAATGTTTCAAGTCTCAGGGGCTACTGGTATATATATTACCAAAATTTTCTTACCCGTATGTCTTTTACATACTGCTCCGTGGCTCTGGCTAAACCATTTTGAGCGGCACGGAGGTACGCATCTGCCGAATTAAAGGCATCTAAAGCCTCTTGGGAGAAACAAGCGTCACGTAGAACTGTCCGGCGACGCCTGTGGTTCATGGCACTCTCCACCTCAGAATTTGTGGCAGACAGCCTATCTGCATCCTCTGTTGGAGGAGCGTCCGGTGCGCACCTTGTGCTCACTTCCCCCTCCTGGCTGGTAGAGGCGCAATTGGCAACCTCACCCGATATAGTCCGGCGAGATCTCTTCGTCCTGAAGATAGCACGAACGTTAATGTGCCCTGAAAGAATAACACCAGGGAAGCAGAGGGTGCGCTATACCTTTGCGCCGGCATCTCAGTCCGGACCACATTCCTCTTTGCCCCACGGGGCCCTGCGGCCCCTCGTTGGCTAGCCGCTGCAGGTTCGACCTCCTGCCTCGGAAATCTCCCCTGCAAAACACGGTTGTTGTCGGAACAATCGAAATACGTGGGAATGGAACCCCTCTCAAGGGGATGAGACTCCGGTTTCTGTCACCTGGGAGGCCGGGATTAACCCTGGGTAATCAGCCATAATGGCTACCAAGGTATCGTCCTTGCTTAGTTGATGGAACACCCCATCGATAAGCTCCACTGAGATATCCGGATCCTCTTCGGAGTCCAGATTGAGGGACCGTTCTGGGTCCTCGGGTTGTGGAGGACGGCTGTTTATATCCTTTACCTCCTGTCGCAGTTCCTGCATTAAAGTCGTTAGACTACATATCTAATCATGGGAGTGTAGAACGAACGGGCGAGCACAATTGTTCACCTACCCAACTAGGAGGGTCGTACATAGTAAATCCGCCCCGCGGGTTGACGCGGAGGAATTCCTCCTTTCCCCCTTGTACAAAGAGGACAGGATCTTTACTAGAGCGGCAGCTGAGGCTGGCCCCTTACGACCGTAACGGGTGGCGTCATCCTCCCCGTTAAAATCCCACATGGGGTGGCCTCTATATTGAAGCGGCTGCACCCCCCGCATAATGCATACGGCCATGACACCAATCATGGTTAGCCCAGAATGAGCCAATAGTCTTATCCGTCCCATTAAGTAAAGGACGTCTCTGTCACCTTCTCTCTGAGAGCTCCGTGGACGCCAGCTCAAGTGTTTCTTTAATGGAGCACTGTTGAACTCAGGGAGACCGACCCGGACAGGGTCCGGCAGCGGGACATCATCTATATAAAACCATTCTGAAGGCCAGTCCTCGGACGCCTTCTTTGGGGTTCCGGATAAGTATCCGGTCCCGGCGATGCACCATACTTCGGCTCCGCCCACTTGATATATGGACCCCTCTTGAGAACGGGGCACCAGGCAGAATATCCTCTTCCACAGCGCGAAATGGGCCTCGACACCCAAAAATAGCTCGCAAAGGGCGACGAAGCCCGCGATATGCAATATGGAGGCAGGCGTGAGATTGTGCAGCTGGAGGCCGTAGAACTCCAGAAGCCCACGGAGAAATGGATGAATTGGAAATCCCAGTCCCCTTATTAGATAAGGGACAAGGCACACCCGCTCTCCTTTGGAGGGATTGGGGGTGCTCTCCGCTTGCTTTCCGCCATTGTAGGTGGCGAGTCCGGCTCGGACCGGGACCATGTAAGCCTGAGGGAGAAATCCCTTAGTCTGAAGCGACACTAACTCGCTGTGCGGGATGGAACAACTCTCCCAGTCTCCAGGTTTAGGACCGGAAGGGCGAGGGGAGGAGCTGCGACGGCTAGCCATGTTGGAATGGACCTTTGCTGGAAGCGCTCTGATGATAGCTCGCGGAGGGGAGAAGATGTGGTTTGGATCTGAATCCCCATCCCGTTAAATAGGCGGCTCGTTTATACGGCAAGGGGTGTGGATGTAAAAACACCCCGGCTTTTCGCATTCGTTTGACACATGGAAGACATCCATTATTGGGCTTGGAAGCCGAGGAACTCAACATTATAAAAATCGGACATTATTCCTACAGGTACACAAAATTTGGAGAAGAACCTGCCTTGCAATGCCGAAGACAATCTGCGCGCCGGACTCGTCGTCATTGAAGCCTGGTTCGGGGGCTACTGAGGGAGTCCTGGATTAGGGGGTGTTCGGATAGCCGAACTGTACCTTCAGCCGGACTCCAGGACTATGAAGATACAAGATTGAAGGCTTTGTCCCGTGTCCGGAAGGGACTTTCCTTGGCGTGGAAGGCAAGATAGGCGATGCGGATATTCAAGATCTCCTACCATTGTAACCGACTTTGTGTAACCCTAACCCTATCCGGTGTCTATATAAACCGGAGGGTTCTAGTTTGTAGGACAACTCCATCATACAACATTCATACCATAGGCTAGCTTCTAGGGTTTAGCCTCCTTGATCTCGTGGTAGATCTACTCTTGTACTACCCATATCATCAATATTAATCAAGCAGGAGTAGGGATTTACCTCCATCGAGAGGGCCCGAACCTGGGTAAAAACATCGTGTCCCTTGTCTCCTGTTACCATCCGGCCTTGACGCACAGTTTGGGACCCCCTACCCGAGATCCGCCGGTTTTCACACCGACACACATCCTGTTGCAGAAAACATGAAAATCAGGAAGGATGCAGGACTGAGATTGTGGAGACAGTCTGATCCATATGCTGTCAGGAGGAGAACTGCTGTTGACTACATGTTTCACACTAAGGAACAACAAGACTTTTATGAGACAATTTTGCTTGACAAGAAGCCCATAGTGTGTGACATTAGATGGGTTGACTGGGAGTACATCAAGGAGAATGAAGATCACTATCCATGTGTATATGACAGCTTCAAATCATGTGGAGTTGATACATTTGTTGCGCAGAAGCTCACCAAGTGGAATGATGAGCTGATCATGCAGTTTTACTCCACTGCCCACTTCTACCCAGATGGGAAGATCATTTGGATGTCTGAAGGTACAAGGTACCAATCTTCTATTAAAGAATGGGCTCAGTTGATCAATGCCCTATAAGAAAGTGAGGATGTCTTGGATGTTTATGCTGAAAAGAAGAAACACCATAACACAATGGCCAACATGTACAGAGAGATCCCAGATGATGCTTTGGATACTCATAAGTTTGGATCTGTCCACTTTTATTTGTGTGGTCTGCCTACTATAAACTGGATCTTAAGGCACACATTGCTACCCAAGTCAGGTGATCACAAGATGATCAGAGGACATGCTATCAGCTTGCTATATTTGTTTGATGTGCCTCAAAAGTTCAAATTCATGAGTCTGATTGTGGAGACAATCAAAAGGACAGCAGCTGATCAGAAGAGAAGTTGTGGGTATGCCCCACAAATTCAGGAGCTCATCAACTCCAAGATGGGCACATGCAAATATCTATTGGATAAGAAGCACCTGCCCATCTACCCTGAATTTGAAGAGAACACTGTTGTCATGAATGAAAATGAACCATCATCAGCTCAAGCACATGAGAAGAGAGAGAAGGCAAGGGCAGAGAAAGCTACAAAGATGCCAACTGTTGAAGAGGCATCTCAAGTGTTCTTGAAATTCAAACAAGATCAACTTGGATATCTGATCCAATCCACTTTGAGGATTGAGAAGGGCATGGCCACCCTGACTCAAAACCAGGAGAGTTTGGAGAAGATCATTGAGCAGAAATTCTATGATCTGGATGTCAAGGTAACTGAGATCCAAACTGCAGTTGAGCAGCTACAGGAGGAAGCAGAGGAGAAGAAGGGCAAGTCTACTACAGATGCTTTTGCTAGAGTGCCTAGGGGACAGAGATCTGCTACAGTGCCAGTCAAAGATACTTGAGCTACAACATCAACTCCAGCAGCTACAGCTCCAGTGCCACCTCCAGCAGCCACTCCACCAGCTCCAGCTACATCATCTGAAGCCTTCGTCCTTGGAGTTCTCTCAACACCACCTACCAAAGATCAAGCCTGAGAGTCGTTTAGCACTATGCATTTTCGAACTTTTTGGTAACTTGTTGCCAAAGGGGGAGAAAATGTATAGATCATAGGCTTCGAGAGAGAGTGTTCCTTTTTATCTCTCTTACTATTTTGGTTGAAATTTTTTATTGTGTGCTTGTGTGAGATACTTTATGTCCTTATGAGATACTTGCTTGATCATGTGGTTGATCATATGCTACCCTTAATGCTTGTTGGATGATATTATCTCTTATATCCTTATATGATCATTCACTTGCTTGGTGATGAGTGCATTCTTTTAACTTCTATCATTTTTTAGCGCTCCACCAAGATGTATGTGGCGTGGAAGAGTAACCCTTGATCCTAATCGATTGTGCGTTTGCATTAGAAAGCAAATTTTAAATAATGCACAAATTTAGGGGGAGCTCTTGCTTATCACATACTTCTCAAAGCGGCGATGTTTTTCAATCTTATTATCATTTGCCGAAGATTTGATCTATATGTTGTCATCAATTACCAAAAAGGGAGAGATTGAAAGTGCAACTATCCCTGGGTGGTTTTGGTAATTCCTAACAACATATAGCTCATTGAGCTAATGCTATTTCAAAATAAACATTTCAGGAAAGCTCAATGATTGGCATGGTATGGATGAGAAAAGTGGACCCCTCAAAATGCTAAGGACAAAGGATTGGCTCAAGCTCAAAGATCAGGACTCTACATTTTTCATTTTAAGTGATCCAAGATCACATTGAGTCTATAGGAAAAGCCAATACAATCAAGAGGGGGTGAAGTGTTGCTTAATGAGTTTCTTGCTCAAGGTGCTTAGTGATATGCTCCAAAAACCCTCAACTACTTTCTCACATCCACATATGTTCCAAACCAAAGGTCAAACTCGGCCCCACCAAAACTGTCTATCCGGTGCCACCAAGTTCAACTGACATAGCCACTGCCAAAAACCCTAGTCTTTTCGGTCTCTCCGATAGGGATCTCGGTCTCACCGAGATGGGATTGCAATCTCTCTGTTTCCCTTCGTAATGTTTCGGTCAAACCAAGATGAGCGATCGGTCCCACCGAGATTGCAATGCAAACTCTCTGTTTTACTTTCGTAACGTTTTGGTCTAACCGAGATGAGCGAATCGGCCCCACCGAGTTTGCGTGACCAACTCCCTATTTGTCTATTACCAAAATCGGTCTCACCGAGTTTGTGTAATCGGTCTCACCGAGATTACGTCATGCCCTAACCCTAACGAAATCGGTCTCACCGAGTTGACATGTCAGTCCCACCGAAAATCCTAACGATCACATTATAAACTAAATCGGTCTGACCGAGTTTAACGATTTGGTCCCACCGAGTTTCGTAAATTGTGTGTAGCGGTTAGATTTTGTGTGGAGGCTATATATACCCGTCCACCCACTCTTCATTCGTGGAGAGAGCCATCAGAACATGCCTACACTTCCAGCATACATTTTCTGAGAGAGAACCTACACTTGTGTTGAGGTCAAGATATTCCATTCCAACTACATAAATCTTGATCTCTAGCCTTCCCCAAGTTGCTTTCCACTCAAATCATCTTTGCACCAAATCCAATCCTATGAGAGAGAGTTGAGTGCTGGGGAGACTATCATTTGAAGCACAAGAGCAAAGAGTTCATCATCAACACACCATTTGTTACTTCTTGGAGAGTGGTGTCTCCTAGATTGGCTAGGTGTCACTTGGAGCCTCCGTCAAGATTGTGGAGTTGAACCAAGGAGTTTGTAAGGGCAAGGAGATCGCCTACTTTGTGAAGATCTACCCGAGTGAGGCATGTCCTTCGTGGGAGACGACCATGGTGGGATAGACAAGGTTGCTTCTTCGTGTACCCTTCGTGGGTGGAGCCCTCTGTGGACTCGCGCAACCGTTACCCTTCGTGGGTTGAAGTCTCCATCAACGTGGATGTACGATAGCACCACCTATCGGAACCACGGATAAAAAATCTCCGTGTCAACATTGCGTTTGCTCCCTCAATCTCCTTCCTTTACCTTCATATGCAATTGTTTTACTTTCCGTTGCTACACTCTTGCAATTGCATGTGTAGGTTGATTGCTTGACTAGTGCTAAGTTGCTAAAATCTGCCAAGAACTAAAAATTGGGAAAAGGCTAGATTTTTAATTGGTCAAGTAGTCCAATCACCCCCCTCTAGACATATACTTTCGATCCTACACACATGTCTTACCAGTACTAGGCTGCCGAAGGCTGACCCCTCGGGTGGAGCATATAAGTCACACTCCTGGCCTATTCATGAGCTTTCTAGAGATCACCCCAATCTCATAAACTGTGACCAGCAGTCGGGCTCATATAGGTGTGTTCCTTCAAAGATCGCTCTGTAGAATAGCATCTTGCTTTCATAAGCTTTGGAACACATTAAGACAGTAGTCATCCTACCATACTGTATCGAGACTATTGCATCTCCAACTGAGTGGGTTAGTATAGTTACTCTCCTCAGTTCACCACTGGCTTGTTTCCCCAGGTCCTACTTCACGGGATCTCCGATCACATAGGTTGGTTACCACCATGGCAACTCATGTGGGTCTCATACCCATCTCCCTCGAAGCATTATCTATCACAACACGTGATAGCCCTTTTGTAAAGGGATCTACCAAATTCTTAGCCGTATGGACATACTCCAACGCTATCACTCTGGAGTTTCTTAATTTTTTGACAGCTTTTAATCTCATTCTTATGTGTTTGTTGGACTTCATGTTGTCCTCTGAACTCTTCACCTTGGTAATGACAGTCTGATTGTCACAATTCATAAGGATAGCCGGAACCGGTTTGTCAACCAATGGCAAGTCCATCAATAGATCTCGAAGCCATCCTGCTTTGACACCAGATGTGTCTAATGCTGATCTAAATCGAGCAGGTTTCCGTGAAGAAGATCTTGTTCAACATGTTCTATTCAATACTGGTAGGAGAAGAACCCGACTCGGTATTCTTAAAAAAAGAGGGGAAGCAGAACCAAGTGAAGATGATATGGGCCGCCCCTTCTTCTTGCTCCAAAGATCTTACCATTTACGAAGGAACTGGGGCTACATTTCTTTTCAATTTCCGTTGATCTCGTTAAGATCGTTTGCTTGCAAGACTTCCAGGAAACATCGCCAGCTCCAAGAGTAAACATATACCCAGTTGTGGCCTTCATCTCGTCAGCATCAGAGATCCAATTCGCATCACTATACCCTTCAAGTACCAACGGGTATCCGGTATAGTGAAGTCCATAGTTCATAGTACCTTACAAATAGCGCATAACTCTCTCAACAGCATGCCAATGCACATCACCCGGTTTGGAAACAAACCGGCTCAGTTTGCTCACAGCAAATGCGATGTCAGGCCTCGTTGCGCTTGCTAGTTACATCAGTGAACCAATAATTTGAGAGTATCTCAGTTGATCTTTAGCCATGCCTTAAAACTTTCGAATCACCACGCTAGCATCATATGGTGTTTGAGATGGTTTGTAGTCCGAGTATCCAAAACGGCTTAACACCTTCTCAACATAATGGGATTGCAGAAGTGTAATCCCACCCTCATTATCTCTAAGTAGCTTGATGTTCCAGATAACATCAGCCACACCAAGGTCTTTCATCTCAAAGTTCTAAAACAGAAATGACTTGACCTCCTCAATGACTTTGAGGTTGGTTCCGAATATCAGTATGTCATCAACATACAAGCACAGTATAACTCCTTCGCCCCCACCATGGCGATAGCATACACATTTGTCAGCTTCATTAACAACGAAGCCAACAGATGTCAAAGTTGTAGTAAACTTATCATGCCATTGCTTAGGTGCTTGCTTCAGGCGATATAAAGATTTCAGCAACCTACACATCTTTCTTTCCTGACCATCTATCACAAAGCCATCTGGTTGTTGCATGTAGATTTCCTCGTTTAGCTCTCCATTCAGAAAAGCTGTCTTAACATCCATCTGATGGACGAGAAGACCACGCGAGGCCGCCAACGAGAGTAATAATCGAATGGTGGTCAGTCTAGCCACATGTGAATAAGTATCGAAGAAATCTTCCTCTTCTTTCTGGTCATAGCCCTTGGCCACAAGCTTAGCCTTGTACTTTATAGTCGTACCATCGGGCCTAAGCTTCTTTTTGAACACCCACTTACGTCCCAATGGTTTGAAACCATAGGGACACTCAGTAATCTCCCATGTCCCATTAGCCATGATGGAATCCATCTCGCTACGGACCGCATCCTTCCAGAAATCAGCTTCTCGAGAGGCATATGCTTCTGAAATAGAAATGGGAGTATCATCCACGAGGTACACGAAGAAATCATCACCAAAGGTATTTGCAGTCCTTTGTCTCTTGCCCCTACCAAGGGTTTCCTCGTCATCCTCCTCAGGATTTTCATCATGTGTTTGTTCATAATAATCAATAGGAATGGCAGGCTCAGGAGTCTCCTCAGATTCCTGTCTAGAAGTGCTTTGCATATCTCTCATAGGAAAAATATCCTCGAAGAATGTAGCATCCTTAGAGTCCATAATTGTACTGACCTTCTGGTCAGGTACCTCAGGTTTCACTACTAGAAATCTATAGCCAACGTTGTTCTTAGCGTAGCCCAAATGAACGCAGTGCACAGTCTTGGGTCCAATCTTACGCTTTTTGGGGATCGGCACATTGACTTTCGCCAAACAGCCCCAAGTACGCAAGTACGAGAGTGTTGTCCTTCTCTTCGCCCATTTCTCATAGGGAGTGATCCCATTATCCTTTGTCGGAACTTTACTCAGGACATGACTTGCCGTCAATATAGCTTCCCCCCACCATGCCTTGGATAAACCCAATGTATCTAACATGGCATTAACTAAATCAGTTCGAGGACGTTTTTTTTGCTCGGCAACCCCGTTTGACTGGGGTGAATAGGGAGGCGTCCTCTAATGAATAATGCCGTGTTCCGCACAAAAGGAATCAAACTCACTTGAGAAGTACTCTCCACCATGATCTGATCGGACTCGTTTAATTTTCTTTTCAACTTGATTCTCAACTTCTGCATAATAGATTTTAAAGTAGTGTAGAGCCTCATATTTAGTATTTAATAGATACACATAGCAATATCTAGTGGAATCATCTATCAATGTCATGAAGTATTTCTTTCCACCTTTAGTCAACACACCATTCATCTCACAAAGATCGGAATGTATGAGTTCTAACGATGCCAAGTGTCTGTCCTCCGCGGCCTTGTGAGGCTTGCGAGGTTGCTTAGCTTGCACACATGAAAGGCACTTAGAACCTTTGGCTAAAGTGAAACTCGGGATTAAATCCAACTTAGCTAGCCGCATCATAACACCGAAACTAATGTGACAAAGACGTGAATGCTAAACTTCAGATTCATTAACATTCGAATGAATATGGTTCACGACTTTATTACACAAATCTGCGAGGGAAAGGCGGAACATCCCTCCGCTCTCATAACCTTTTCCAACAAATAATCCATATTTTGTAACAACTAATTTATTAGACTCGAAAACCAACTTAAACCCTTCTCTACATAGAAGGGAGCCACTAACGAGGTTCTTCTTGATGGAGGGGACATGTTGCACGTTCTTCAGCTGCACGATCCTTCCCGAAATAAATCAGATTGACCGTGCCAACACCATGAACAGAAGCACTCGCGCCATTCCCCATCAATATGGACCCGTGGCGTATGACCTAGTAAGAACAAAACAATGAAATGTCAGCACACACATGAACACCTGCACCTGTGTCCACCCACCAATCGGTGGACTAAAACACTAAAAAAGAGTAAATAAATTACCGTACCCAGATGCACCATTCTCATTGTTGCCCACAATCATGTTGACAGACTTGGAGTCCTGTCCTGGATTCTTGTACTTGTTAGGGCACTTGTTGGCCCAGTGTTCAACTGAACCACAAGTAAAGCAACCCTCATCCTTCTTGTTCTTCTTGTAGGTCTTCTTACCCTTCTTCTTAAAGTCGGTATTGTGTTGGACACCGTTCTTTCCCTTGGGTTTGTGGGAGTTATGATTCCTCTGGTTAACATTGTTGGCAGCAGAAGTTCCTTCAACCCCTTTTCCGTGCGAGTCCTTTGCCCTTGAATTCTGCTAAACACTCAGACGGCTAATGACATCCTCCACATAGAATTCACGCCTCTAATGTTTTAGAGTGGTGGCAAAGTTCCTCCAGTAATTAGGGAGCTTAGCGATTATGCAGCCCGCGACAAACTTGCCCGGTAACTCGCACTTAAGAAGCTCAAGCTCCTTAACAATGCATATTATCTCATGAGCCTGCTCCAATACATGACGGTTTCCAACCATCTTGTAATCGTGAAACTGATCTATAAAATACATCTCGCTCCTCGCATCGGCGTCCCGAACTTAGATTCGAGTGCCTCCCACTAGTACTTGGCAACATGCACATGTAAATATGCGTCGTCCAATTTATCTCCGATCACGCTAAGAACTGCTCCAAGAAACACAACGGTGGCCTCCTTGAACGCCTTCTTCTGTCCAGGAGCAATCGTTCCCGTGGAGACACCGGTGATCCAGAACACGTTCATAGCCGTGAGCCATAAAGTGGTCTTAGTCTGCCAACGCTTAAAGTACGTACCGGTAAACTTAGCCGGTTTCAGTGCAGCGGCAAAGCCACTTGCCGAAAAATTCCTACACACAACAGCTTTTTGGATTGCTAAGTAAATAGGCAAATTTTTGACTAATTTAATCCGTAAATAAATCACTAGCATAGCATTGACAGAGTTGACGATGTACTGACTCTAATCTAAACATGCACGTATTAAGCAAACAGTGGACAAATCTACACATACTGCTAGTACTGCTAATACGAAAATAAACAGGAGCGGGATAAACGTGTTATACCCTCCAATAGGCCAGGCAGAAGCCGCCACGGCAGTGTCCTAGGCGGCCTTCTTGTCGGCCTCGAGCTTATCGGCGGTGGCATGTTCGGCGTCAGCGGACATGGTGAAGATGAGGGTGACGCGGACATAGAGGAAGTAGACGAACAGCGAGCAGTCGCATAGTCGCTTCCCAAAAACCTATTCGCCCCTCTCCCGTACAGGAACCGGAGGGACGGGGTTTCAGAGAACCGCTCTCCCGTCGACCGTGTACGTGGTGAACGGGATGGAGTCACCGACGGCAGCAGCAGCAAAGGAACGACGGTGGGTGTGCGCGTGAGCAGATGCGATCTGATCGTGGCGGCTAAGGTTGGGAGACACCGCACACTTATATAGGTGCAGCCGCGTGGAGAGACGTGGGCTCGACCCACGTCCGAGTCCTTGACAGCCCACGATTCGACGTCTCAGATCGTGGCCCAGCTGTCAGAAACTCTCCGTTAGTGACTAGCAAAAATAATCGCGTAGGTGTGAGCTTGGCTCGGCTCAATCCCGCAACCCTCGGCGCGTCGTGACGAGGCGAGGCACGGCGTGGCGAGGCGGGCGGCGGAGGAGGAGCGCGCGAGGGCCTCTTCTCTTCTCAAGCTCCAATAGCATGTAGAAGACAATCCCCTATAAAGAGGTCCAACTCCTTCTCCACTAGCGGGGTGGGACTAAACTTCCCACTACACCTAGTGCCAATAAACTCACATGGGCCCTTAGAGACTTTTCAGAAATTGCTATATGGGCCTAAAGCCCATCTCAAATTTTTGCAATCACCCACCAGATCTCAAGGGCCCATTGTGTCCTCTGTTCCAATTACTGTTTCGATATACCGGTGTTTCAGTGAAGACCTGTTAAGGTTGAACTTTACCTAGAGCAAGAAGCTACACTCCTTCACAACTAAACAATGGATTAAGCCTTGAATTGTAAGCTTGGCGTAAAGAAGCTTCGCCACGTGTCTTACCAATACTAGGCTGCCGAGGGCTGACCCCTCGGGTGGAGCATATAATTCACACTCCTGGCCTATTCATGAGCTTACTAGAGATCACCCCAATCTCATAGACTGTGACCACCAGTCGGGCTCATATAGGTGTGTTCCTCCAAAGATCGCTCTGTAGGATAGCATCTTGCTTTCATAAGCTTTGGAACATATTAAGACAATAGTCATCCTACCATACAATATCGAGAGTATTGCATCTCCAACGGAGTGGGTTAGTATAGTTACTCTCCTCAGTTCACCACTGGCTTGTTTTCCCAGGACCTACTTCACGGGATCTCCGATCACATAGGTTGGGTTACCACCATGGAAACTGATGTGGGTCTCATACCCATCTCCCTCGATGCATTATCTATCACAACACGTGATAACCCTTTTGTAAAGGGATCTGCCAGATTCTTAGCCGTATGGACATATTCCAACGCTATCACACCGAAGTTTCTTAATTTTCTGAAAGCTTTTAATCTCATTCTTATGTGTTTGTTGGACTTCATGTTGTCCTTTGAACTCTTCACCTTGGTGATGACAGTCTGATTGTCACAGTTCATAAGGATAGCCGGAACCGGTTTGTTAACCAATGGCAAGTCCATCAATAGATCTCAAAGCCATCCTGATTCGACACCAGATGTGTCTAATGCTATTAATTCTGCTTCCATCATCAATCTCGTTAAGATCGTTTGCTTGCAAGACTTCTAGGAAACAACACCACCTCCAAGAGTAAACATATACCCAGTTGTGGCCTTCATCTCGTCACCATCAGAGATCCAATTCGCATCAATATACCCTTCAAGTACCGATGGGTATCTGGTATAGCGAATTCCATAGTTCATAGTACCTTTCAGATAGCGCATAACTCTCTCAATAGCATGCCAGTGCACATCACCCGGTTTGGAAACAAGCCGGCTCAGTTTTCTCACAGCAAATGCGATGTCATGCCTCGTTGCGCTCGCTAGGTACATCAATGAACCAATAATTTGAGAATATCTCAGTTGATCTTTAGTCATGCCTTAAAACTTTCGAATCACCACGCTAGGATCATATGGTGTTTGAGATGGTTTGCAGTCCGAGTATCCAAAACGGCTCAACACCTTCTCAACATAATGGGATTGCAGAAGTGTAATCCCACCCTCATTATCTCTCAGTAGCTTGACGTTCAAGATAACCTCAACCACACCAAGGTCTTTCATCTCAAAGTTCTGATATAGAAATGACTTGACCTCCACAATGACTTTGAGGTTGGTTCCAAATATCAATATGTCATCAACATACAGGCACATTATAACTACTTTGCCCCCACCATGGCGATAGTATACACCTTTGTTAGCTTCATTAACGACTAAGCCAACAGATGTCAGAGTTGTATTAAACTTATCATGCCATTGCTTAGGTGCTTGCTTCAGGCCATATATAGATTTCAGCAACCTACACACCTTTCTTTCCTGACCACCTATCACAAAGCCATATGGATGTTGCATGATTTCCTCGTTTGGCTCTCCATTCAGAAAAGCCGCCCTAACATCCATCTGATGGACGACAAGACCATGCGAGGCCGCCGCCAAGAGTAATACTCGAATTGGTCATTCTAGCCACAGGTGAATAAGTATCGAAGAAATCTTCCTCTTCTTTCTGGTCATAGCCCTTGGCCACAAGCCTAGCCTTGTACTTTTCAATCGTACCATCGGGCCTAAGCTTCTTTTTGAACACCCACTTACATCCCAATGGTTTAAAACCATAGGGACGCTTAGTGATCTCCCATGTCCCGTTAGCCATGATGGAATCCATCTCATTACGGACCGCACCCTTCCAGTAATCAGCTTCTCAAGAGGCATATGCTTCTGAAATAGAAGTGGGAGTATCATCCATGAGGTACACGAAGAAATCATCACCAAAGGTCTTTGCAGTCCTTTGTCTCTTGCCCCTACCAAGGGTTTCCTCGTCATCCTCCTCAGGATATTCATCATGTGTTTGTTCATAATAATCCATAGGAATGACAGGCTCAGGAGTCTCCTCAGATTCCTGTCTAGATGTGCTTTTCATATCTCTCATAGGAAAAATATCCTCGAAGAATGTAGCATCCTCAGACTCCATAATTGTACCGACCTTCTGGTCAGGTACCTCAGATTTCACTACTAGAAATCTATAGCCAACGTTGTTCTTAGCGTAGCCCAAATTAACGGAGTCCACAGTCTTGGGTCCAAGCTTACGCTCTTTGGGGATTGGCACATTGACTTTCACCAAACAACCCTAAGTACGCAAGTACGAGAGTGTTGTCCTTCTCTTCGCCCATTTCTCATAGGGAGTGATCTCATTATCCTTTGCCGGAATTTTATTCAGGACATGACATGCCGTCAATATAGCCTCCCCCCACCATGCCTTGGATAAACCCGGTGTATCTAACATGGCGTTAACCAAATCAGTTAGAGTACGGTTTTTCCGCTCGACAACCCCGTTTGACTTGGGTGAATAGGGAGGCGTCATCTCATGAATAATGTTGTGTTCCGCACAAAAGGAATCAAACTCACTCGAGAAGTACTCTCCACCATGATCTGATCGGACTCGTTTAATTTTCTTTTCCAGTTGATTCTCAACTTCTGCCTTATAGATTTTAAAGTAGTGTAGAGCCTCATCTTTAGTATTTAATAGATACATATAGCAATATCTAGTGGAATCATCTATCAGTGTCATGAAGTATTTCTTTCCACCTTTAGTCAACACATCATTCATCTCACAAAGATCAGAATGTATGAGTTTAATGGTGCCAAGTGTCTCTCCTCCGTGGTCTTGTGAGGCTTGCGAGGTTGCTTAGCTTGCACACATGAAAGGCACTTAGAACCTTTGGCCAAAGTGAAACTCGGGATTAAATCCAACTTAGCTAGCCGCGTCATAACACCGAAACAAATGTGAAAGAGACGTGAATGCCAACCTTCAGATTCATTAACATCCGAATGAATATGGTTCACGACTTTATTACAAAAATCTGCGAGGGAAAGGCGGAACATCCATCCGCTCTCATAACCTTTTCCAACAAAGAGTCCATATTTCGTAACAACTAATTTATTAGACTCGAAAACCAACTTAAACCCTTCTCTACATAGAAGGGAGCCACTAACGAGGTTCTTCTTGATTCCAGGGACATGCTGCACGTTCTTCAGCTGCACGATCCTTCTCGAAGTCACAGATGCACAGAAGCCGAGGGGTGCTGCATTGAATTATAAGCCGAATACATTACTTGGAAGACGTTGGAGGAGGAACCCGCCTTGCAATGTCGAAGACAATCTGCGCGCCGAACACCTCTTCATTGAAGCCTGGTTTGGGGGCTACGGAGGGAGTCCTGGGTTAAGGGGTCCTCGGGTGTCCGGCCTGTTAGCCATGGGCCGGACTGATGGGCTGTGAAGATACGAAGACCGAAGACTGCACCCTTGTTCGGATGGGACTCTCCTTGGCGTGGAAGGCAAGCTTGGTGACCGAATATGTAGATTCCTTTCTTTGTAACCGACCTGGTGTAACCCTAGATCCTCCCGGTGTCTATATAAGCCGGAGGACTTAGTCCGGAGGGATATTCTCATTACCAGTCATACAGGCCAGACTTCTAGGGTTTAGCCATTACGATCTCATGGTAGATCAACTCTTGTAATACTCATATCCATCAAGATCAATCAAGAAGGAAGTAAGGTATTACCTCCATAGAGAGGGCTCGAACCTGGGTAAACATCGTGTCCCCTGTCTCCTGTTACCATTGACCTTAGACGCACAGTTTGGGACCCCCTACCCGAGATCCACCGGTTTTGACACCGACATTGGTGCTTTCATTGAGAGTTCCACTGTGCTGTCGATGACAAGATCGATGAATCACCTCGTCCTTAAAGACAATATCACCGCCGGAGGAGAACTGGCCCCTGGCCAAACCCTCTGGCTGGGCGGCTTTACCATGACCACCCGTTCGGCCGTTAAGCTGACGATGACATCAAAAATCCTCTTCGTATCGACCCCAAACACTCCAAGCAGATGGATCCGGCGGAGTTTTCGTCTTTAAATGAGCTCCTTGATCGTATCGCCGCCCTAGGAATCGCCACAGATTACGATCGGATCGGGCTTAAACCCGACCAAAGAGAAATCAAATCTCCACCGGTTACCCACCAGATAGCGGTAGTCAAGGAGCAAGACGGCGACTCTTCCCCTATACTGAAGACGGACTATGTCCAGATCGCCGACCCCGCAGAGCCGGATAACCATCAGAAAAAGGAGGTGACCGGCCTTCCGAACATAGGATTAGACGGCGGGCATAAGCAACCAGAAGATACTCATGGGCCCGGTCTGTTAACTCTGGAAAACCTTCAGTCTCTGGATCATCAATCGGGTCAAGGTCTGAATCCAATTCCACCCACCCACCCAGACATAAGCACTCTCATGAGCATACCACAACAGTCTCAGGAAACGGTCCACCACTTCTAGGCCAGATTCCTCCTTGTCAAGGACAAGGTTAAAGATTGCCGCGACGAGGACGTGATATCAGCATTCTGCAACAATTGCTCGAATGAAGGAATCCTGAACGCCATTAATCGTTGCTGCATACTACACTTCGCTGACTTGGCAACTATCATATAGAAGTACAGCGCAATGGAAGGCGCCTGGAAGGATCAGGCAGCTTGTTGGGCGCCGTCGGTCCCAACTCAACCGTTGGTCCAGGCGAAAAGGGCGCATCCCCGCGACGCGCCCAGTCCAATAGCTAAGAAATATAAACCCATTATGCGGCATGGAACCGTTCTGGAGGGATGGCTCGATGGCCCATGCAAAATACACACAACACCGGACACCATACCAACCCACGGCCTTAGAGCATGTTGGATACTCCGGCAGGTAGCCAAGAGCGGCGAGGACATCCTTACCAAAAACACCCCAAAGAAACACCCTCCACAAGACGACGACCCCAGAGTATTGACGGTCTTCGAGACATTCGCTTCAAACAATAAGTGCAAAAGGGCACTACGCGACCTCGCCGAAGTCTGTCAAATCGCCGCGATAAACCCTTGGAACGACACGACTATAACCTTTAATGCCGGTGAAAAACCAAAATACAGGACAGTCCGAGCACCAGCCGCATTAGTCCTCGTCCCATCATGGACGGCTTTCGACTCACCAAGGTCCTCATGGACGGCGGCAGCGGAATAAACCTCATATATGAGGATACACTCCACAAGATGGAAATAAACAGAAGCCGCATCGAGCAAAGCAGCACGACCTTTCGAGGAATCATTCCTAGTCGGGAGGCGTAGTGTGCGGGAAAAATCACACTTGACGTGGTATTCGGCACGCCGGAGAATTATCGGTCTGAAGAAATCACCTTCCAAGTGGCTCCTTTCAGCAGCGGATACCACGTCCCGTTGGGGCGAGACGCTTTTACATGCTTCCAAGCTATACCTCATTACGGGTACATGAACCTCAAAATGCCCGGACCAAACGACATAATCACTCTTGTCAGTGATCCGTACATAGCATTCCGCGCCAAAAACAAAACCGCATCCCTAGCCCTTGAGGCATTATCTGAAGCCCTCGCGGCTGAAGAATTAACCGCATTGCGCTCTACAGTGGATAGGGACGATGTGATCTTAGACAAACGACCCAAATCCACCTCCTTCAAACCGGCAGAAGAAATAGTCAAATTCTAGGTCCACCCAACGGACCCCAAGAAGACAGCATCCATTGGAGTACAACTAGACCCCGCGGTCGATGCTGCACTACGGGATTTCCTTCATGAAAACCGGGATATATTCGCCTGGCACCCTTCTGACATGCCCAGAATCCCACGTGAGCTGGCCAAACATAGCCTCAATATATTAAAGGAATACAAACCAGTCAAACAAGCACTACGGCGGTTTTCCGAACCCAAACACCAAGCTATGGGGGAGGAGCTGGCCAAGCTAATCGAGGCCGGATTCATCAGAGAAATAAAACATTCGGACTGGCTGGCAAGCCGGGCGATGGTACCAAAGAAGGACAAATCATGGCGCCTGTGCGTCGACTTTAAAGACCTCAATAAGGCTTGCCCCAAGGATCCCTGCCCCCTCCCCCGCATTGATCAAATCATCGATTCTACCGCAGGACACGACTCACTGTGTTTCCTTGATGCATATTCCGGATACCATCAAATCAAAATGAAGGAGTCTGATCAAGCTGCAACGGCATTTATTACCCCATATGGGCCATTCTGCTTCAACACCATGCCCTTCGGGCTCAAGAACGCCGGCGCCACATACCAACGCATGATTCAAACATGCCTGGAGAAACAGATGGGCAAGACAGTTGAAGCTTATGTGGAAGACGTCATCATCAAAACTAGGCCCGTCGAAACACTAATAGACGATTTACGTCTCACATTCGACAACCTCCGCGCGTATGACATTAAGCTCAATCCGGAAAAATGTGTTTTCGGCGTACCCGCTGGAAAACTACTGGGCTTCATCGTTTCCAATAGAGGAATTGAAGCAAATCCATCCAAAATTCGAGCTCTGTCCCAACTGGCCACGCCAATGGACCTCAAACAAATCCAAAAACTCACGGGTTGCGTGGCAGCTCTAAGCCACTTTATCTCCAGATTGGGAGAAAAGGCACTGCCACTCTATCACCTTCTATGGTGAACCGATCACTTCAAGTGGACGGATGCGGCAACAACCGGACCGGAGGAGATAAAAACCCTTCTAGCGAGCAACCCAATCCTGGCCGTGCCAAACGTCAGCGAACCTATGTTGTTATAAATATCGGCAACACATCAGGTGGTGAGCGCCATGCTCATCGTTGGACGAGAACAGGACGGACACAAATTCCCGCTTCAGAAGCCAGTATACTACGTATCCACTGTCCTTACACCATGCAAATCCCAGTACCCCCATTATCAAAAGATAGCATACACAGTCTTCATGGCATCCCGAAAGCTCCGACACTACTTCCAGGAGTGTTCGATCACGGTGGCTTCCGAACTACCACTTAACGACATTATAAACAACCGCGATGCCACGGGCCGGATTTGCCAAATGGGCCATTGAACTCCTTCCATTTGATATTACATACAAACCATGTTGAGCTATTAAATCCCAAGTACTGGTTGACTTCGTCGCCGAATGGACAGAGGCCGAACTCCCTAAAGAGTACGGCACATATTCCAATTGGGTTATGTGTTTTGATGGCTCAAAAATGCTGGCGGGGCTGGGAGCGGGTGTCGTTTTAACGTCCCCTACTAGAGACGTCGTCCAGTATGTACTCCAAATACTATACACAGATTCCAACAATGCAGCCGAATACGAGGCCTTATTGCATGGTCTCCGGATGGCTGTCTCCATGGGCATACAACGCCTGGAGGTGTGTGGGGACTCCAACCTGGCAATATCTCAAATAAATGGAGATTTCGATGCCAAGGATCCAAAGATGGCAGCTTATCATAATGTCGTCCTAAAGATGTCGGCTCGGCTCGAGGGGCTCGTGTTTCATCACGTGGCCCAAAAGAGTAATCAAGCGGCAGGCTTCTCGCTTGTATTGGCGCCAAGCGCGACCCCGTCCCACCCAATATCTTTTTGGAAAGACTTTCTAAGCCATCCGTGGTGTGGTAGGGGGAAAGCGTCAACACTAGTCCAGATCTGAAGACAACTCCAGATTCCGAACACATAGATATCATTGGCGGCCGGGCCACCGAAATAACACCGTCAACCCATCTCATTATGGCGGTCATTTCCCCATGGACCGAACCCTTCTTGGCCTACCTTAATAGCAAGGAACTTCCTGAGGATCAGAATGAGGCCCGCCGCATTGTCCGGTTTCGAAGGCCTATAAGGTTCACGACGGAGAACTCTATAAGAAAAGTGCTATCGGAGTCCTTCAAAGATGTATCTCCGAGGAGGAGGGGCGGCAGCTCCTAGCTAAGATTCACGCCGGTCTTGGCGGGCACCATGCTGCAGCTCGGGCCCTTGTTAGCAAGGCCTTCCGTACAGGATTTTATTGGCCGACGGACCGAGCAGATGCACAGGACCTTGTCCAACATTGCGTCGGATGCCAACTCTTCGCCAACCAAAGCCATATGCCCCCCACTGCCCTACAAACAATCCCCATCACTTGGCCTTTGCGGTCTGGAGACTGGATATGGTTGGACCCCTTAAAGGAGAAAGCCACAAGAAAAAATATTTGCTGGTCATGGTGGATAAATTCACTAAGTGGATAGAAGCCAAACCAGTTAAAACAGCCGAATCCGGGCCGGTGATAGAATTCATATCCGGTGTTGTACACCGTTATGGTGTTCTGCACAGTATCATCACCAATAATGGCTCCAACTTCACAACCGACAAAGTGAAAACCTGGTGCGCCAATCTGGGCATCAAGCTCGATTACGCCTCTGTCTATCACCCACAGACAAACGGTCAAGTCGAAAGAGCCAATGGTCTCATTATGAGCGGCATTAAGCCCAGACTAGTGCGGTCTTTGAAGTAATCAGACAAGCACTAGGTTGAGGAGCTCAACTCCATACTCTGGGGGCTGCGGACCATGCCCAATCGCACTACTGGATACACACCTTTTTTCATGGTGTACGGCGCAGAGGCAGTATTACCCTGCGACATTATTCATGACTCACCTCGAGTGCGCATGTATGAAGAGAGAGAGGTCGAGATCGATCGGCAGGACAGCTTAGATGCCCTAGAGGAGGAGCACGACATTGCAAAAGCCCGTTCCGCATTTTATCAACAGCAGGCTCGCAGGTATCAAAGCAGAGAAGTGCGGGCCAAAACTTACAACGTCGGTGAACTCGTTCTACGCCTACCGGAGAAGAAGAAGGACAAACTCAAGCCCAAGTGGGAGGGTCCCTTCATCATTGACGAAGTTCTCATCGGCGGGGCGTACCGCTTGCGTGATGCGTCAGACAATCGACTAGAGCCGAACCCCTGGAACGCTGCCAGACGCCGAAGATTCTATGCCTAGCGCCAAACTCTTTGTTCGTCTCCTTCCTCTTAATTGTTTTCATCATTATTTCTCTCTTTTTGTTTTTTTCTCTTTAGCCTTAAAAGCTTTCGTGCGGTTAGACCGTGCACCCCGACACATACATCTTCAAGTATGTAAGTCCATTGTACCTGGGGGCTTCTTGGACAGAAGCTTGCTATTACTATTTCCCGAGCATCAAGCTCATCACATATGCGTTTTCTCCCATATGTACCTTTTCTTTGCCATTATATGCATCGATATGACTTAAGTTTTGGCCAAGCTGGGTTCCCTGGCTCCTGTGCTTATGCCCTACATTCCCGTTAGTTCGGCTAGGGCATAAAGGGAGCACATGTGCGGTTGTTACTGTCGGGTCATCCGGACGTGTACCTCAGACTGGGTGAAGTTGAAAGCTAGCGTTCTTAAGGGAATATTTGGTCGGTGAACTAAAGATGTTTTTGCACTCGTTCCATTGTGAACCCCCAGAAGTTATACACACTGTGAGTTTTTCATCACGGTCCGGACATGCACATAAATGCATGCACACCCAGGGAAAGGAACCCTTAACGGAACTATTCTCTCTGGAAGATGTTTCTTACAATTTTAATGTAATATAACATAACTAGCCGGATACAACTTGTCTGTTCAAGAAACTATGACCCCGACGCCTGGTTTCCATGCATACCCCGGTTTATTATGCCGCTCAGGTATTCGGAAACACTCCGCACCTTCGGGTCGAGAGGTCGAAGCGAAAAGGTCGGCCATGACAATTGTTTTACAAATTAGCTAGAAGGAAAGTACATAGTCACTTAGGACTTAAAAACTTCCTCCTCTATACCGTCCAACAGGCGGTCTAATTTACAATCCTGTTGGGAATATCTAGCAGCCACCTCTACTTGGTCAGATACTAAAGGGAATCTCTTCCCCATTTGACCCTAGCGGTCCGACCCAGGCCATGTGATTCGGATCCAGCTTGGTATACCGCGTTTTTAACATGGGCCAGGCCTCTCACGCACCCTCTCGGCAGGCCGATATCTTCCATAGTCGGATACGCCGCCGTGCTCCCTTGAACAACTCTACAAGCTTCTCCATACTCCCTGGAGGGGAGTCGGATGGCCATAAGGCCTTGGCGACACTCCGCATTGCCTACCGAGCTTGCTCGTGCAACTGCGACAACCCTTGCAGAAGATCACTTGATGATCTAGACACCTCCTCTTCGAGACGGCCCGTCAATATACCTGCAATCAGAGCTATATCAGCTACTTTTACCTCCAAATTGTTATAAGGTAAATACGGCCACATACTGAATATGCCGCCTCACAGTTTTTTGTTCTCCTTCACGGAGTCGACTAGCTGGGCCCGCGCATCCTTTAGCTCTTCGCCCAGCTGGGTGTTTGCATCTTGGAGTTTGTTTTTCTCCTGTCTAACACGGGTCAAAACCCGCTTGCCTGCGGCATGCAGTCTTCTCAACTCTTTTTCCTCCAATTGATCCGATGATCCTGTTATGAGATAAAGCCGCAGTGTTAACACGGTCGCTATGCAATAACTGTTTCTCGATGGTGGGAAATATCACCGGAAGACGCTGCCTTGGAGTTTTTCAATTCGGCGGTCACTGCGTTTAACTGCGTCCGGCACTTTTCTAGCTCTTGGGCTAGCACGTTGTTCTTCTCCAACAGAACCTGATCATGCAGCGATCCTCAAATCAGTTGTTCCAACTACTTTAAGTCTCGGGGGCTACTGGCATACAGTTTTCATAGTGAGACACAGTAAACTTACCTGCACATCTTTTAAATGCTGCTTTGTGGCTCTGCTAAGCCCATCTCGAGCAGCTCGGATGTATGCATCAGCCGAGCTGAAGGTATTAGACGCCTCTTCCGAGAAGCAGGGCTCTCGTAAAATGGCCCTCTGGTGCCGATGATTCATGGTGCTCTCCACTTCCGAGTTGGTGACGGACATATTTTCCGAGCCCTCGGCCGAAGGACAGTCCGGCGTCACTCCCATATCGGCCCCCGTCCCCTCGGCTGAGGCTGGATCCTGGCTATTGGGAGTATTACTGACCAGACCCACGGACACAGTCTGGCGGACTCTTTTCCTGATACAGGACGAGCATGAAAGTCACGGTTGGATGCGACTATTAAGAAAACGTATTTGGAAACCCATACCTCTTTGACGAGGGCCCGACCGTGTCTTCGTTTTCCTTCCTCTTCAAAGGCTTGCCCGGTGCAGGAGCCGCTCTCTTCGGAGTCGCTCCTGGAGTAGCATGGTATGCAGAACGCCTCCCCTTCGAAGCACGAGATAGTGCGGTGGGTGCGGCGGAACGAGGGAACCCTTTCGGGGGAGATGTCTCCTGACTACTTACGTGCGAAGCGGGGAGAAGACCAGGGTAATCAGCGATGATGGGCACTTCGGTGCCGTCATAGCTCACCTGGTAAAACACGCCATTCTCGAGCACCACAAATATATACGGATCCTCTTCGAATCCAGGGTCAAGGTCCCGATTGTGGTCCTCGGGCTGCGGGGCAGGGCTGTGAAGCCCCTCGGAAATCTTTCGCCAATGCTGTTACAAATGGACGGGTTAATATTCATTGAAGCAAAGCTCAGGGAGTGGGTGAGTAGAGCAGAAGAGTTGGGGGCTTACCCAGCTAGGAGGACCGTACATGGAATATCCTTTTTTGTGCGTGATGCACAGGAACTCCTCTTCCTCACCCTTGAATAGTTCGGCCAATATTTTGGCTAGGGCGGAAGGGGTGTCTCGACCTTTCGTGCCGTAGCGGGAGGCGTCATCTTCCCCATTGTAGTTCCACATGGGAAGTCCTCTGTATTGAAGTGGCTGGACCCCCCGCACTATGGAGGTGGCCATCACTTCGACTATTGTGTATCCAGACTGGGCGAGCGTCCTGATCTTACTCAGGAGTTGGCGGACTTCCGCACTATCTTCCTCGTCGAGGATCCGAGGGCGCCAGCTGTGGCTTTTCTTCAGAGGAACACTTGCAAACTCGGGGAGACCCCTTTGGACTGGATCTGGAAGTACCACACCCTCGATGTAAAACCATTCAGAGGTCCACTCTTCGGAAGCTTTCTTCGGCGTGCCGGATAGGTATCCGGTCTCAGCAACACGCCATATTTCGGCTCCGCCCACCTCAAAAATCGATCCCTCGTTGTTGCGCGGGACAAGACAAAATAACCTTCTGTACAGATCAAAATGGGCCTCACAACCCAGGAATAATTCGTATAAGGCGACATAGCCTACGATATGCAGGATGGAGGGTGGGGTAAAATTGTGCAGCTGGAGGCCATAATATTCCAGAAGCCCTCAGAGGAATGGGTGAAGTGGAAATCCCACGCCCCTTAGCAAATAGGGGACGAGGCACACTCGTTCCCCCGCAGATGGATTGGGGAAATCCTCCGCCTAGGTTTTGCCATTGAAGGAGGCTAACCCCGCTCGAACAGGGACCAGATCTGCAGGAGCGAGAAATCCCTCCGTTTGCAACTTCTCCAATTTACTGTGGGACATGGAGCACCTCTCCCACTCGCCTTTCTTTGGATCGGAACGGGAGGAGGAGCTGGGAATGTTAGCCATGTTGGGATGGTCTTTCCTGGCAATCTCTGAGGATTTTCTCCGCGTGATGCCGAATGGATCTGAGACCCAATCTCTTTAAATAGACGTTCTTTCTTGCATGGCCGGGGTGTTATTTGCAAAAAATACCCTGACCGTCCGCATTCGCCCGACACGTGGAATCTGAAGTCATAGATGCACAGAAGCCGAGGGGTGCAGCATTGAATTATAAGCCGAATACATTACTCGGAAGTCGTTGGAGGAGGAACCCGCCTTGCAATGCCGAAGACAATCTGCGTGCCTAACACCTCGTTATTGAAGCCTGGTTCGGGGGCTACTGAGGGAGTCCTAGATTAAGGGGTCCTCGGGCGTCCGCCTGTTAGCCATGGGCTGGACTGATGGGCTGTGAAGATACGAAGACCGAAGACTGCACCCGTGTCTGGATGAGACTCTCCTTGGCCTAGAAGGCAAGCTTGGCAACCGAATATGTAGATTCCTTTCTTTGTAACCGACCTGGTGTAACCCTAGATCCTCCCGGTATCTATATAAGGAAGAGGACTTAGTCCGGAGGGATATACACATTACCATGGTCAATTGGTCATACAGGCTAGACTTCTAGGGTTTAGCTATTACAATCTCGTGGTAGATCAACTCTTGTAATATTCATATCCATCAAGATCAATCAAGCAGGAAATAGGGTATTACCTCCATAGAGAGGGCCCGAACATGGGAAAACATCGTGTCCCCTATCTCCTGTTACCATCGACCTTAGACGCACAGTTCGGGTCCCCGCACCCGAGATCTGCCGGTTTTGACACCGACACCACCCACCAATTGGTGGACCGAAACACTGAAAAACAGTAAATAAATTACCGTACCCACATGCACTATTCTCATTGTTGCCCACAATCATGTTGACAAACTTGGAGTCATGTCCTGGCTTCTTGTACTTGTTAGGGAACATGTTGGCCTAGTGTTCAACCGAACCACAAGTAAAGTAGCCCTCATCCTTCTTGTTCTTCTTGAAGGTCTTCTTACCCTTCTTCTTAAAGTCGGTATTGTGTTGGACACCGTTCTTTCCCTTGGGCTTGTGGGAGTTATGGTTCCTCTGGTTAACCATGTTGGCAGCAGAAGTTCCTTCAACCCGTTTTCCATGCGAATCCTTTGCCCTTGAATTCTGCTCAACACTCAGATGGCCAATGACATCCTCCACAGAGAACTCACACCTCTGATGTTTCAGAGTGATGGCAAAGTTTCTCCAGGAATTAGGGAGCTTAGCGATTATGCAGCCCGCGACAAACTTGCCCGGTAACTCGCACTTAAGAAGCTCAAGCTCCTTAACAATGCATATTATCTCATGAGCCTGCTCCAATACATGATGGTTTTCAACCATCTTGTAATCGTGAAACTGCTCTATTATATACATCTTGCTCCCGACATCGGCGAGCCCGAACTTAGATTCGAGTGCCTCCCACAAGTCCTTGGCGACATGCACATGTAAATATGCTTCGACCAATTTATCTCCGATCACGCTAAGAACTGCTCCGAGAAACACAACGGTGGCCTCCTTGAATGCCTTCTCCTGTTCAGGAGCAATCGTTCCCGTGGAGACACCGGTGACCGAGAACACGTTCATAGCCGTGAGTCATAAAGTGGTCTTAGTCTACCAATGCTTAAAGTACATATCGGTAAACTTATCCAGTTTCAGTGAAGTGGCAAAGCCACTTGCCGAAAAATTCCTACACATAATAGGTTTTTGGATTGCTAAGTAAATAGGCAATTTTTCGACTAATTTAATCCATAAATAAATCACTAGCATGGCATTGACTGAGTTGACGAAGTACTGACTCTGATCTAAACATGCACGTACTAAGCAAACAGTAGACAAATCTACACATACTACTAGTACTGCTAATACGAAAATAAACAGGAGCGAGATAAATGTGCTATACCCTCCAGTAGGCCAGGCAGAAGCCGCCGCGGTGGTGGCGGCAGTAGCGGTGTCCTAGGCGGCCTTCTTGTCGGCCTCGAGCTTCTCGGCGGTGGCACGTTCGGCGTCGGTGGACATGGTGATGATGAGGGTGACGCAGACGTAGAGGAAGTAGACGAACAACAAGCAATCGTGTAGTCGCTTCCCAAAAACCTATTCGCCCATCTCTCGTACAGGAACCGGAGGGACGGGGTTTCGGAGACCTGCTCTCCCGTCGACCGTGTACGCGGCGAACGGGATGGAGTCACCGGCGGCAGCAACAGCAAAGGAACAATGATGGGTGTGCGCATGAGTAGATGCGATCTGATCGTGGCGGCTATGGTTGGGAGACACCGCACACTTATATAGGCGCAGCTGCGTGGAGAGGCGTTGGCTCGACCCACGTCCGAGTCCGTGACAGCCCACGATTCGAAGTCTCAGATCGTGGCCAGGCTGTCAGAAACTCTTCGTTAGTGATGGGATAAAATAAGCGCGTAGGTGTGAGCTCGGCTCGGCTCAATTCCGCAACCCGCGGCGCGTCGTGATGAGGCCTGGCATGGCGAGGCGGGCAGCGGAGGAGGAGCGCGTGAGGGCCTCTTCTCTTCTCAAGCTCCAATAGCATGTACTCCCTCCATCCAAAAATACTTGTCATCAAAATGGATGAAAATGGATGTATCTAGAATTAAAATACGTCTAGAGACATCTTCTTTTATCCATTTTGATGACAAGTATTTTCGGATGGAGGGAGTAGAAGACAATCCATTATAAAGAGGTCCAACTCCTTCTCCACTAGCGGGGTGGGACTAAACTTCCCACTACACCTAGTGCCAATAAACCAACATGGGCCCTTTGAGATTTTTCAGAAATTGCTATATAGGCATAAAGCCCATCTCAAATTTCTGCAATCACCCACCAGATCTCGAGGGCCCATTGTGTCCTCTGTTCCAATTACTATTTTGATGTACCAGTGTTTCAGTGAAGACCTGTTAAGGTTGAACTTCACCTAGTGCAAGCAGCTACACTCCTTCACAACTAAACAATGGACTAAGCCTTGAATTGCCAGTTTGGCGTAAAGAAGCTTCGCCACATGTCTTACCAGTACTAGGCTGCCGAAGGCTGGACCCTCGGGTGGAGCATATAAGTCACACTCCTGGCCTATTCATTAGCTTACTAGAGATCACCCCAATCTCATAGACTGTGACCATCAGTCGGGCTCATATAGGTGTGTTCCTCCAAAGACCGCTCTGTAGGATAGCATCTTGCTTTCATAAGCTTTGGAACACATTAAGACAGTAGTCATCCTACCATACAGTATCAAGAGTTTTGCATCTCCAACGGAGTGGGTTAGTATAGTTACTCTCCTCAGTTCACCACTGGCTTGTTTTCCCAGGTCCTACTTCACGGGATCTCCGATCACATAGGTTGGGTAACCACCATGGCAACTCATCTGGGTCTCATACCCATCTCCCTCGATGCATTATCTATCACAACATGTGATAGCCCTTTTGTAAAGGGATTTGCCAGATTCTTAGCCGTATGGACATACTCCAACGCTATCACTCCGGAGTTTCTTAATTTTTGACATCTTTTAATCTCTTTCTCATGTGCTTGTTGGACTTCATGTTGTCCTTTGAACTCTTCACCTTGGTGATGACAGTCAAATTGTCATAGTTCATAAGGATAGCCGGAACCGGTTTGTCAACCAATGGCAAGTCCGTCAATAGATCTCGAAGCCATCTCGCTTCGACACCATATGTGTCTAATGCTATTAATTCTGCTTCCATTGTCGATCTCGTTAAGATCGTTTGCTTGCAAGACTTCCAGGAAACAACGCCACCTCCAAGAGTAAACATATACCCAGTTGTGGCCTTCATCTCATCAGCATCAGAGATCCAATTCGCATCACTATACCATTCAAGTACCGACGGGTATCCGGTATAGTGAAGTCCATAGTTCATAGTACCTTTCAGATAGCGAATAACTCTCTCAACAGCATGCCAATGCACATCACCCAGTTTGGAAACAAACCGGCTCAGTTTGCTCAAACAAATGCGATGTCAGGCCTCGTTGCACTCGCTAGGTACATCAGTGAACCAATAATTTGAGAGTATCTTAGTTGATCTTTAGCTATGCCGTCAAACTTTTGAATCACCACGCTAGGATCATATGGTTTTTGAGATGGTTTGAAGTCCGAGTATCCAAAACGGCTCAACACCTTCTCAACATGATGGGATTGCAGATGTGTAATCCCGACCTCCTCAATGACTTTGAGATTGGTTCCGAATATCAGTATGTCATCAACATACAAACAAAATATAACTCCTTCGCCCCCACCATGGCGATAGTATACACATTTGTCAGCTTCATTAACAACGAAGCCAACAGATGTCAGAGTTGTATCATTCCATTGCTTAGGTGCTTGCTTCAGGCGATATAAGGATTTCAACAACCTACACAACTTTCTTTCCTGCCCACCTATCACAAAGCCATCTGGCTGTTGCATGTAGATTTCCTCGTTTAGCTCTCCATTCAGAAAAGCCGTCTTAACATCCATCTGATGGACGAGAAGACCATGTGAGGCCGCCAACGAGAGTAATACTCGAATGGTGCTCAGTCTAGCCATAGGTGAATAAGTATCGAAGAAATCTTCCTCTTCTTTCTGGTCATAGCCCTTGGCCACAAGCGTAGCCTTGTACTTTTCAATCGTACCATCGGTCCTAAGCTTCTTTTTGAACACCCACTTACATCCCAATGGTTTGCAACCATAGGGACGCTCAGTGATCTCCCATGTCCCGTTAGCCATGATGGAATCCATCTCGCTACAGACCGCATCCTTCAGTAATTAGCTTCTAGAGAGACATATGCTTCTGAAATAGAAGTGGGAGTATCATCCACGATGTATACGAAGAAATCATCACCAAAGGTCTTTGCAGTCCTTTGTCTCTTGCCCCTACCAAGGGTTTCCTCGTCATCCTCCTCAGGATTTTCATCATGTGTTTGTTCATAATAATCCATAGGAATGGCAGGCTCAGGAGTCTCCTCAGATTCTTGTCTAGAAGTGCTTTGCATATCTCTCATAGGAAAATATCCTCGAAGGCTGTAGCATCCTTAGACTCCATAATTGTACCGACCTTCTGGTCAGGTACCTCAGATTTCACTACAAGAAATCTATAGCCAACGCTGTTCTTAGCGTAGCCCTAACGCAGTCCATAGTCTTGGGTCCAAGCTTACGCTTTTTGGGGATCGGCACATTGACTTTCGCCAAACAGCCCCAAGTACGCAAGTACGAGAGTGTTGTCCTTCTGTTCACCCATTTCTCATAGGGAGTGGTCTCATTATCCTTTGTCGGAACTTTATTTAGGACATGACATGTCGTCAATATAGCCTCCCCACACCATGCCTTGGATAAACCTGATGTATCTAACATGGTGTTAACCAAATCAGTTAGAGTATGGTTTTTTTGCTCGGCAACCCCGTTTGACTGGGGTGAATAGGGAGGCATCCTCTCATGAATAATGCCGTGTTCCGCACAAAAGAAATCAAACTCGCTCGAGAAGTACTCTCCACAATGATCTGATCGGACTCGTTTAAATTTCTTTTCAAGTTGATTCTCAACTTCTGCCTTATAGATTTTAAAGTAGTGTAGAGCCTCATCTTTAGTATTTAACAGATACACATAGCAATATCTAGTGGAATCATCTATCAATGTCATGAAGTATTTCATTCCACCTTTAGTCAACACACCATTCATCTCACAAAGATCAGAATGTATGAGTTCTAATGGTGCCAAGTGTCTCTCCTCCGCGGCCTTGTGAGGCTTGCGAGGTTGCTTAGCTTGCACACATGAAAGGCACCTAGAACCTTTGGCTAAAGTGAAAGTCAAGATTAAATGCAACTTAGCTAGTCGCGTCATAACACCGAAACTAATGTGACAAAGACGTGAATGCCAAACTTCAGATTCGTTAACATTTGAATGAATATGGTTCACGACTTTATTACACAAATCTGCGAGGGAAAGGCGGAACATCCCTCCGCTCTCATAACATTTTCCAACAAAGAGTCCATATTTCGTAACAACTAATTTATTAGACTCAAAAACGAACTTAAACCCTTCTCTACATAGGAGGGAGCCACCAACAAGGTTCTTCTTGATGGCGGGGAGATGCTGCATGTTCTTCAGCTGCAGGATCCTTCCCGAAGTAAACTTCAGATCGACCGTGCCAACACCATGGGCAAATACACTCGCGCCATTCCCCATTAATACAGACCCGTGGCCTGTGACCTGGTAAGAAGAAAACAATGAAATGTCAGCACACACATGAACACCTGCACCTGTGTCCACCCACCAATCGGTGGACTGAAACACTAAAAAAAGAGTAAATAAATTACCGTACCTAGATGCACCATTCTCATTGTTGCCCACAATCATGTTGACAGACTTGGAGTCCTGTCCTGGCTTCTTGTACTTGTTAGGGAACTTGTTGGCCCAGTGTTCAACCGAACCACAAGTAAAGCAGCCCTCATCCTTCTTGTTCTTCTTGAAGGTCTTCTTACCCTTCTTCTTAAAGTTGGTATTGTGTTGGACACCGTTCTTTCCCTTGGGCTTGTGGGAGTTATGGTTCCTCTGGTTAACCATGTTGGCAGCAGAAGTTCCTTCAACCCCTTTTCCGTGTGAGTCCTTTGCCCTTGAATTCTGCTCAACACTCAGATGGCCAATGACATCCTCCACAGAGAATTCACGCCTCTGATGTTTCAGAATGGTGGCAAAGTTCCTCTAGGAATTATGGAGCTTAGCGATTATGCAGCCCGCGACAAACTTGCCCGGTAACTCGCACTTGAGAAGCTCAAGCTCCTTAACAATGCATGTTATCTCATGAGACTGCTCCAACACAGGACGGTTTTCAACCATCTTGTAATCGTGAAACTTCTCTATAATATACATCTCGCTCCCGGCATCGGCGGTTCCGAACTTAGATTCGAGTGCCTCCCACAAGTCCTTGGCGACATGCGCATGTAAATATGCATCGACCAGTTTATCTCCGATCACGCTAAGAACTGCTCCGAGAAACACAACGGTGGCCTCCTTGAACGCCTTCTCCTGTTCAGGAGCAATCGTTCCCGTGGAGACACCGGTGACCCAGAACACGTTCATAGCCGTGAGCCATAAAGTGGTCTTAGTCTGCCAACGCTTAAAGTTCGTACCGGTAAACTAATCCCGTTTCAGTGCAGCGACAAAGCCACATGCCGAAAAATTCCTACACATAATAGGTTTTTGGATTGCTAAGTAAATAGGCAAGTTTTCGACTAATTTAATCCATAAATAAATCACTAGCATGGCATTGACTGAGTTGACGACGTACCGACTCTGATCTAAACATGCACATACTAAGCAAATAGTAGACAAATCTACACATACTGCTAGTACTGATAATACGAAAATAAACAGGAGCGGGATAAACGTGTTATACCCTCAAGTAGGCCAGGTAGAAGCCGCCGCGGCGGTGGCGGCAGCAGCGGTGTCCTCGGCGGTCTTCTTGTCGGCCTCAAGCTTCCCGGCGGCGGCACGTTCGGCGTCGGAGGACATGGTGATGATGAGGGCGCGCGGACGTAGAAGAAGTAGACAAACAACGAGCAGTCGCGTAGTCGCTTCCCAAAAACCTATTTGCCCCTCTCCCGTACAGGAACTGAAGGGACGGGGTTTCGGAGACCTGCTCTCCCGTCGACCGTGTACGCGGCGAACGGGATGGAGTCATCGGGGGCAGTAGCAGCAAAGGAATGACGGTGGGCGTGCGCGTGAGCAGATGCGATCTGATCGTGGTGACGAGGGTTGGGAGACACCGCACACTTATATAGGCGCAGCCTCGTCAAGAGACGTGGTCTCGACCCACGTCCGAGTCCGTGACAGCCCACGATCCGACGTCTCAGATCATGGCCCAGCTGTCAGAAACTCTCCGTTAGTGACTAGCAAAAATAAGCGTGTAGGTGTGAGTTCGGCTTGGATAAATCCCGCAACCCGCGGCGCGTCGTGGCGAGGTGTGGCGCGGCATGGCGTGGTGAGGCGGGCGGCAGAGGAGGAGCGCATGAGGGCCTCTTCTCTTCTCAGGCTCCAGTAGCATGTAGAAGACAATCCCTTATAAAGAGGTCCAACTCCTTCTCCACTAGCGGGGTGGGACTAAACTTCCCACTACACCTAGTGCCAATAAACTCACATGGGCCCTTAGAGATTTTTCAGAAATTGCTATATGGGCCTAAAGCCCATCTCAAATTTCTGCAATCACCCACCAGATCTCGAGGGCCCATTGTGTCCTCTGTTCCAATTACTGTTTTGATATACCGGTGTTTCAGTGAAGACCTGTTAAGGTTGAACTTTACCTAGAGCAAGAAGCTACACTCCTTCACAACTAAACAATGGATTAAGCCTTGAATTGTAAGCTTGGCGTAAAGAAGCTTCGCCACATGTCTTACCAATACTAGGCTGCCGAAGGTTGACCCCTTCGGTAGAGAATATAAGTCACACTCCTGGCCTATTCATGAGCTTACTAGAGATCACCCCAATCTCATAGACTGTGACCAGCAGTCGGGCTCATATAGGTGAGTTCCTACAAAGATCGCTCTGTAGGATAGCATCTTAATTCCCTAAGCTTTGGAACACATTAAGACAGTAGCCATCCTACCATACATTATCGAGAGTATTGCATCTCCAACGATGTGAGTTAGTATAGTTACTCTCCTCAGTTCACCACTGGCTTGTTCTCCCAGGTCCTATTTCACGGGATTTCCGATCACATAGGTTGGGTTACCACCATGGCAAGTCATGTGGGTCTCATACCCATCTCCCTCGATGCATTATCTATCACAACACGTGATAGTGCTTTTGAAAAGGGATCTACCAGATTCTTAGCTGTATGGACATACTCCAACGCTATCACTCCGGAGTTTCTTAATTTTCTGACAGATTTTAATCTCATCCTTATGTGTTTGTTGGACTTCATGTTGTCCTTTGAACTCTTCACCTTGGTGATGATAGTCTGATTGTCACAGATCATAAGGATAGCCGGAACCGGTTTGTCAACCAATGGCAAGTCCATCAATAGATCTCGAAGCCATCCTGCTTCGACACCAGATGTGTCTAATGTTGTTAATTCTGCTTCCATTGTCGATCTCGTTAAGATCGTTTGCTTGCAAGACTTCCAGGAAACAGCGCCACCTCCAAGAGTAAACATATGCCCAGTTGTGGCCTTCATCTCGTCAGTATCGGAGATCCAATTCGCAACACTATACCCTTCAAGTACCGACGGGTATCCGGTATATCGAAGTCCATAGTTCATAGTACTTTTCAGATAGCGCATAACTCTCTCACCGGCATGCCAATGCACATCACCCGGTTTGGAAACAAACCGGCTCAATTTGCTCACAGCAAATGCGTTGTAAGGCCTCGTTGCGCTCGCTAGGTACATCAATGAAACAATAATTTGTGAGTATCTTAGTTGATCTTTAGCCATGCCTTCATACTTTCGAATCACCACGCTAGGATCATATGGTGTTTGAGATGGTTTGCAGTTCGATTATCCAAAACGGCTCAACACCTTGTCAAATTAATGGGATTGCAGAAGTGTAATCCCACCCTCATTATCTCTTAGTAGCTTGATGTTCAAGATAACATCAGCCACACCAAGGTCTTTCATCTCAAAGTTCTGAGATAGAAACGATTTGACCTCCTCAATGACTTTGAGGTTTGTTTCGAATATCAGTATGTCATCAACATACATGCACAGTATAACTCCTACGCCCTCTCCATGGCGATAGTATACACATTTGTCAGCTTCATTAACAACGAAGCCAACAGATGTCAGGGTTGTATTAAACTTACTATGCCATTGCTTAGGTGCTTGCTTCAAGCCATATAAAGAATTCAACAACCTACACACCTTTCTTTCTTGACCATCTATCACAAAGCCATCTGGTGTTTGCATGTAGATTTCCTCGTTTAGCTCTCCATTCAGAAAATCCGTCTTAACTTCCATCTGATGGATGAGAAGACCATGCGTGGCTGCCAACGAGAATAATACTCGAATGGTGGTTAGTCTAGCCACAGGTGAATAAGTATCGAAGGCTGTAGCATCCTTAGACTCCATAATTGTACCGACCTTCTGGTCAGGTACCTCAGATTTCACTACAAGAAATCTATAGCCAACGCTGTTCTTAGCGTAGCCCTAACGCAGTCCATAGTCTTGGGTCCAAGCTTACGCTTTTTGGGGATCGGCACATTGACTTTCGCCAAACAGCCCCAAGTACGCAAGTACGAGAGTGTTGTCCTTCTGTTCGCCCATTTCTCATAGGGAGTGGTCTCATTATCCTTTGTCGGAACTTTATTTAGGACATGACATGTCGTCAATATAGCCTCCCCACACCATGCCTTGGATAAACCTGATGTATCTAACATGGTGTTAACCAAATCAGTTAGAGTATGGTTTTTTTGCTCGGCAACCCCGTTTGACTGGGGTGAATAGGGAGGCATCCTCTCATGAATAATGCCGTGTTCCGCACAAAAGAAATCAAACTCGCTCGAGAAGTACTCTCCACAATGATCTGATCGGACTCGTTTAAATTTCTTTTCAAGTTGATTCTCAACTTCTGCCTTATAGATTTTAAAGTAGTGTAGAGCCTCATCTTTAGTATTTAACAGATACACATAGCAATATCTAGTGGAATCATCTATCAATGTCATGAAGTATTTCATTCCACCTTTAGTCAACACACCATTCATCTCACAAAGATCAGAATGTATGAGTTCTAATGGTGCCAAGTGTCTCTCCTCCGCGGCCTTGTGAGGCTTGCGAGGTTGCTTAGCTTGCACACATGAAAGGCACTTAGAACCTTTGGCTAAAGTGAAAGTTAAGATTAAATGCAACTTAGCTAGTCGCGTCATAACACCGAAACTAATGTGACAAAGACGTGAATGCCAAACTTCAGATTCGTTAACATTTGAATGAATATGGTTCACGACTTTATTACACAAATCTGCGAGGGAAAGGCGGAACATCCCTCCGCTCTCATAACATTTTCCAACAAAGAGTCCATATTTCGTAACAACTAATTTATTAGACTCAAAAACGAACTTAAACCCTTCTCTACATAGGAGGGAGCCACCAACAAGGTTCTTCTTGATGGCGGGGAGATGCTGCATGTTCTTCAGCTGCAGGATCCTTCCCGAAGTAAACTTCAGATCGACCGTGCCAACACCATGGGCAAATACACTCGCGCCATTCCCCATTAATACAGACCCGTGGCCTGTGACCTGGTAAGAAGAAAACAATGAAATGTCAGCACACACATGAACACCTGCACCTGTGTCCACCCACCAATCGGTGGACTGAAAGATTGAAAAAACAGTAAATAAATTACCATACCCAGATGCACCATTCTCATTGTTGCCCACAATCATGTTGACGGACTTGGAGTCCTGTCCTGGCTTCTTGTACTTGTTAGGGCAGTTGTTGGCCCAGTGTTCAACTGAACCACAAGTAAAGCAGCCCCCATCCTTCTTGTTCTTCTTGAAGGTCTTCTTACCCTTCTTCTTATAGTCGGTATTGTGTTGGACACCGTTCTTTCCCTTGGGCTTGTGGGAGTTATCATTCCTCTGGTTAACCATGTTGGCAGCAGAAGTTCCTTCAACCCCTTTTTCATGCGAGTCCTTTGCCCTTGAATTCTGCTTGACACTCAGATGGCCAATGACATCCTCCATAGAGAATTAACGCCTCTGATGTTTCAGAATGGTGGCAAAGTTCCTCCAGGAATTAGGGAGCTTAGCGATTATGCATCCCGCGACAGACTTGCCCGGTAACTCGCACTTAAGAAGGTCAAGCTCCTTAACAATTGCATATTATCTCATGAGCTTGCTCCAATATAGGACGGTTTTCAACCATCTTGTAATCGTGAAACTGCTCTATAATATATATCTCGCCCCCGGCATCGGCACCCCCGAACTTAGATTCGAGTGCCTCCCATAAGTCCTTGGCGACATGCACATATAAATATGCGTCGACCAGTTTATCTCCGATCACGCTAAGAACTGCTCCGAGAAACACAACGGTGGCCTCCTTGAACGCCTTCTCCTGCTCAGGAGCAATCGTTCCCGTGGAGACACCGGTGACCCAGAACATGTTCATAGCCGTGAGCCATAAAGTGGTCTTAGTCTGCCAACGCTTAAAGTACGTACCGTTAAACTTACCCGGTTTCAGTGCAGCGGCAATGCCACTTGCCGAAAAATTCCTACACGTAATAGATTTTTGGATTGCTAAGTAAATAGGCAATTTTTCGACTAATTTAATCCATAAATAAATCACTAGCATGGTATTGACTGAGTTGACGATGTACTGACTCTGATGTAAACATGCACGTACTAAGCAAACAGTAGACAAATCTACACATATTGCTAGTACTGCTAATACGAAAATAAACAGGAGCGGGATAAACGTGTTATACCCTCCAGTAGGCCAGGCAGAAGCCGCCGCGGCGGTGGCGGTAGCAGCGGTGTCCTCGGCGGCCTACTTGTCGGCCTCGAGCTTCTTGGCGGTAGCACGTTAGGCGTCTGTGGACATGGTGATGATGAGGGCGACACGGACGTAGAGGAAATAGACGAACAGCGAGCAGTCGCGTAGTCGCTTCTCAAAAATATATTCGCCCCTCTCCCGTACAGGAACCGGAGGGACGGGGTTTCAGTGGCCTACTCTCCAGTCGACCGTGTACGCGGCGAACGGAATGGAGTCACCGGCGGCAGCGGCAGCAAAGGAACGACGGTGGGCGTGCGCATGAGCAGATGCAATCTGATCGTGGCGGCTAGTGTTGGGACGAGGTGTGGCGAGGCGGGCGGCGGCGGAGGAGGATCCAATAGCATGTAGAATACAATCCCGTATAAAGAGGTCCAACTCCTTCTTCATAATCGGGGTGGGACTAAACTTCCCACTACACCTAGTGCCAATAAACCTACATGGGCCCTTTGAGAATTTTCAGAAATTGCTATATGGGCCTAAAGCCCATCTCAAATTTCAGCACATTAATCCTACTGGATTCATCCTGACCTGGAGTATTTAACAAGTCAGGAGCGATTTTGTAATAGTCGACGCCGACGCGCACCAATCTGAAGCAGTGATTGTTCAGGCTGGTCATAGTGGGGAGTAACTTAGACTAGTGTCATATGCATGACACTAGTCTAAGTTACTACCTTCATAGTGCAAAGTAACATAGTACTAGTGTCATATGTAGTCTCATTTAATAGCTTGTAGACTCATGTTGTCTTGGAAAGCGCTATGTTACAGTAACATATTATGTTACTACTTCTCATTTATTACTTGCCACATAAGCAAAAAATTCTCGAGGTGCGCTATGTTACTACCTAAGTTACTCCCACTATGACTAGCCTCATAGCAGCCATGGCCGAGTATCTTTTGCTGCCACGCGCCTACTCAAATCTTCCCCCGGCCGGATCCCGAGGCCACCCTTCCCGGGGAGCCGGTGGACCACCTACAGGACCCGAGCCGCGTCTTCACGCAATCAGCTCATCCAGTTCGATCGGTCCGGATCCTTTCGCCTCCCTTCTCTTCGGTTAAATATTTGATCTGTTTCTATTATGTTCTGTGTAGATCCATTGCCGTTCGGGCGCTCGGAAGGCTTAGCTGCCGAGTGCCAGCTTGTGTTGAGGTGCCTTGAGTTCTACTACTACAACTCTATGCATCCAGTGATATATGTTTTGAGGGTAACGGTAACCTAAGTTGACTCAAGTATGCAGATGCGGTCAGTATGCGGGCGTATTCATGTGTATGCTCCCACCTGTCATTGACTAATGATGCTCGGTGCAATGTATTTTTACATAAAATCCCTTCACTTCTTTTAATTTACAGAAGAACCTGTCCGCAGTACTGCACATACATGCAAAATTAAAAGAGCTCGCTCTCAATGAAGACAAGGATGGCGCGGAGCCTGGGGCGCTCGCGGTGTCGGACACGGCTGGGAGCAGTCGGCCATCGTCCCACGCCCTGGTGGGTGTGTTCAACTAGCTTGGCTCGAATCCGAAGACGTGCGCTGGCCGTGGGGCCGCTGCGGTTGCCCCGGCCTCCCCAAGCCTGTTGGGCTCTGATACGGGAGTTGTGCTCAACGAACCAACCATTCGCACTCCCCTGTCAAGCCGCCGTATCTCGGGAGGCTCTGGGCGTGCCCCCAAAAAGACGGCTGGTCGGAAGCCGACGGCCAATCTAGCAGTCATGTCGCTCCCGTCGCCTGCTGCTTCGGCGAGCGTGGATCTGCAAGCTGCGTTGGGCTCAGCGGGTGCGTCCGCCAATGCCAAGTGCTCCAAAGCCTCCCCAGTGTCTCTGCGAGCTCTGAGTGCCAGGGCCAAGACGGCGCTGGCCGACCTTTCTTCCATGGAGAGTGTGCAGCTGCGCATCGCCGACAAGAACCTCGAGACTTCAGGTAATCCCCCCCCCCAATCCTTTAAGATTCTGAATGCTTTTACTGATCCGCAACTAGTTTTGATACTAGACGACAGTGGTTTTGAGTTAGGAGCGGAGGGTGGTGCGCTTATTACTCTTATTCGTGCTCACGAGGATGCACAAGCGGCTCTTGCTGAAGCAGCGGCTGTGGCCAAGGCCAAGGAGGCCAACGCCACGGCCCTGTCTGCCCCTGTCACAGTAGGGACTGTGGCTGGCGCTCGTCCATTAATTATGTCGGATGATGGTGCCGAAACCAGGGAGGTGGTGGCAACCCCCTCGACTAGCCGTGCCCCGGCCAAAAATGTGTGGCAAAACCGGTGACCTCCAGAGGGGTGCGCCTTCGCAATCGTATTATTTGATGTGTTACTTGTTCTAGAACATCCGTGGTTGTGGTCACGCGGGCCGGCGCACTCAGCTTAGAGAATATATCGCCCGAGAAGGTATTGATGTAGTGGCGCCCCAAGAGACGATCAAAGCTGATTTCACTTATAGAGATCTTGCGGCCTACGATCCCCTCCGGTGTTTCCTGTGGGGTTGGGTTCCCTCCTATGGTCATTCGGGCGGTCTTCTTCTGGGATGTAATAGTGATGTATGTGATGTTGTAAGCTGGGATTCCGGTTCTTTCTTTATTTCTGTTACGATCAAGCACCGAGTTTCCTTAGCTGTTTGGGTGATAGTTTGTGTTTACGGTCCAGCTGACCACAAGTGCGCGGCGGATTTCCTGGCGAAATCCAGGCTCTGATTGGGACCAAGCAAGCCGCAGATATCCCAATCGTGCTTGGGGGTGACTTCAACCTTATTCGCTCAGGGGCGGATAAGAATACCCGCAATATTGAGTGGCCTAGAGTTTCTCTTTTCAAAAATGCTATTGCGGCTTGTGCCTTATCGGAAATCTCTAGGACAGGCGCTAGATACACGTGGACAAATAGACAACTCACCCCAGTCCGTAGCGTCCTCGACCGTGTCTTTGTGACGGTTGATTGGGAAGTGCTCTTCCCCATGTGCACGTTGGTTGCGAAAACTCGCATCGGCTCTGATCATGTCCCGCTTACCCTGGCCTGCGGGGAGGATAGGATCAAGCGCAACCCATGCTTCTACTTTGAGACTGGGTGGTTCGAGGTAGAAGGTTTCGGCCCCATGCTCATTGCTCGCTGGGAGCAAGCAAGGGCTGCGAGTGGCTGCATGAGGGGCCCCATGGACATTTGGATCTCCGCGGCCGGTGCTCTCCGTGGTTTTCTCCATGGGTGGGGTGCAAACCACGGTAGCGAAGCTAAGCGCTCTAGGGAAGCTATTATAGAAGAAATCAAATCCTTAGACGCCCAAGCTGATTCCAGACCTTTTCGGAAGTGGAGTGGGCTAACCGCTATGCCCTCGAAAACCAGGTGCTCTCCATCCTCAGGGAAGAGGAGGAATATTGGCGGCGTAGGGGCGGGGTCAAGTGGGTTACCAAGGGCGATGCGAATACGGGTATTTCCATGCCTTTGCCAATGGTCACAAATGGAAGTGCATGATTCTGAGGCTTCAATCCGAGCATGGGCTGCTAGTGAGCCAAGTGGAGATTTCGGCCCACATTTATGGTTTCTTCCTCAACCTGTTGGGAATAGCTGAGGAGAAACACATGCGCCTTCGCACTGACTTCTGGGGGGACGAAGCCCGTGTGTCGCAAGCCGAAAATGATCTCCTGGCCCTGTCCTTCTCCACGTCGGAGATCGACAAAGCGGTTGGCTCAATGAAGATTAACACAGCCCCCACTACTAGGGAAATGATTTTTAACGATGGTATATGTGGTCGTTAAATGTCATATTGTGGTTGTTAAAGATCAGTAACGACCACAATATGGTGGTCGTGATAGGCTCCGTCGTTAAAAGTATTTTTCCGGTCGTTATTCTTGCAACGATGGGATGGTGTGTTGTCGTTAATCCCAAGGCAATGACGACCACCCTTCTAGTATCAACAACCACTTTTGTCCTCGTTAATAATTTTCCCGTGGTGAAAGAATTATCATTAATGGACGCGTCATATTATTGATGACCATTGTCTTTACTACTATTTAGTTAATTTTTAGCTACTACTTGTTTTTAAAATGGCGATCACTTTTGTTTTTGTATTACTTCATGTTCGACAACATTTAGAATCGTTGACGACCACTCTATGTATCATACAACATTTGAAGATTGACATAGAAATCAATATAGCCACAAATTTTTGAATAATGAAAGAATATATGCACTTTCTATTAGTAGAAATAATATAACGTAACAGAATTCCGAACTACAATACTAAAAGTAATTATCAGTTAAGAAATATGAGTCAAAATCAATCTATAGATGTCCAATGTACTTCCTCATCTCTAATTGGAAAACGAGAAAACTAAAAGGATAAAATATATTAATCTTCAGTTGAGGGACGCCATCATTGTTGGCATGGATGTCTGCTTTGGCGATTCCAATGCATCCTCGTGCTTCTATAACTTATAGTAGACCATCAAATCTACAAGACGTTGAATAATTTATAAAAGTCAGTCCATGTAAAAAAAATTCGCACGAAAGTGTATGAGAACAACTTACTCGATTGTGCTGGATTTCACGAGGGTTGCTACTTAGCTATGCCCGCTTTTTCCCTGCAAAACAAAACGCTGAATTACAGGCACAAATTAATTAGTTCCAGTTCATAAGGTGCTTATGTACGAGCAATGCAAATAAGTTCCAAATTTGTAACCAAGGTAACCCCTCGTGTTAGTTTTAGTTAGATGCAGGTAGTTTCAGTACTAATCAGAAGAAAAAAAAATTAAAACCACGTGGTAAGCACAGAGCCATGGACGTCTTAGTTCAATATCTCACATAATGATACACCCCGTACATGAGTATTTGAATAAAATAATTGTCTAACCGGATAGATCAGTAGAGTAATGAACTCTAAAGGACGACTAGACTAGTACAACAGCCAAAGCAGAATGAAACGGAAAAGTAAAAAACCACCGACCTTGACTCCTTTCACATGGTACTATGCCCTTTTGTTGATTATTAAAATCATTGACCAACAGAGGCAAAATCCTGGCCCGTATATCAACCCACAGGCAACGGAAACAGTACGAATAGCAGCTACACATCCCAAAATTACCTCGCGTGTGCAGACTGCATCATGCACGTGCCATGGTTAAGGCAGACGACAAGGTGCAGGCTGCAGTGTGGGCGTGCCGGGGTCGAGGCGGCCGGCAAGGTGCTGGCTGCGGCAAGGCGCACTGACGTCGGGGCGACCGGTATGATGCAGGCTGCAGCAAGGAGCGCTTGGGTCGAGAGGCGTAGGTGAGCAGAGATGGGATCGATGGAGTCACCGAGGATTAAACAAGGGAGGAGAGAAAAAAGAGGCACATCGGGATGAGATCCTACCAGATTTGTTTTTTCTTGTTACACGCAGGGTTATCGGATGGATGTTATCAACAGTATGCGTCAGGACTTGTGGAAAATCCAGCTTGTGTTACGGAGGAGAGATTAAAGCGGGGGTGAGCTTAGATTGATCTATGTACAAATAGAGATCACAAGGATAAGTGGATAACGACCGCACACGTGCTGTTGTTTGTTAAATTTATTTTGTAGCCCAATTCCAGTGTGCGGAGACTCGCTCACATTTTCAACGACCAACAGTTTTTCTTGATCGTCGTTAATGCTACTGTTTCTAGTAGTGCCCCGGTCCGGACGGCTGGCCTGTTGCTTTCTTTCGCCGTTTTTGGCCTGCGCTCAAAGACACTTTCTACGATATTATCAATGGCTTCGTGCTAGATACTCTAGATATTTCATGCCTAAACTTCGGAGTCATCACTCTAATTCCTAAGGTCAAAGGGGCCGACTCTATCAAGCAATACCGTCCCATCACCATTATTAATGTGTCGTTCAAAATCTGTTCGAAGGCCTTCACGACGAGGGTTGCCCCGGTGGCGCAACGTGTGATTGACCATAGTCAGTCGATGTTCCTTAAAGGATGCAACATCCTCGAAGGGCCGGTAGTGCTACAAGAGATTATCCACAAGCTGAAACGGACCCGGCAGCCGGTCGTGCTCCTCAAGCTCGATTTTGAGAAAGCCTACGATCGAGTGAACTGGGAGTTCATTTGTGAGGTTCTGATTCGGAAGGGATTCGAGTCAGGTTTTGTCCACCATATCATGCACCTAGTCTCGGGGGGTCAGACTGCAGTGTCGATAAACAGAGAGGTTGGGATCTTCTTTCGCAACAAGCGAGGACTAAGACAGGGAGACCCCTCTTCTCCTCTAATTTTTAACTTTGTTGCGGACGCCCTCTCAGCCATGGTGAACAAGGCTAAGGGTGTCGGGCACATCCGTAGAGTTGTCCCTCACCTCATTCTCGGTGGGATCACACACCTCCAATACACGGACGACACCTTGTTGCTCTTTGAGTCGGATGATCATAGCGTAGCCTCGATTAAGCTCATCCTTCTTGCTTTCGAGATTATCTTCGGCCTTAAGATCAACTTTCTCAAGAGTGAGGTGATAGCCATTGGGATGGATACACCCCTCGCTTCCCATATTGCCAACCTGCTCATCTGTAAGCTCGGAAGTTTCCGATTAAGTACTTGGGCCTCCTATCTGTGACAAACATATCTCGATTCTAGAGTGGGAACCCTTGTGCGGCAAGGTGGCGAATCAGGTTAGCCCTTGGCGTGGCCGATTTCTCTCTTTGGCCGCCAGGCTGATTCTGACCAACACTAGCCTTTCCTCCCTACCCATGTTTACCATGGGCATGTTCCTGCTGGCTGATGGTGTTCACGCCAAGCTTGACACCCCTCGATCCAAGTTCTTTTGGGAAGGAACTGGGTCTAAAAAGAAGTACCACTTGATCAAGTGGGCAGCGTTGTGTCGTCCTAAGAAATTTGGCGGCCTAGGGATCCTAAATTCCAAACTCATGAATGTTGCGCTCCTCACCAAGTGGATTTGGAAGCTCGCCCAGAATGAGCAGGGGCTCTGGGCGGACATCCTCCGAGCAAAATATTTTCCTGATGGAAATTTTCTCACCTCTAAGGTGAAAGGGTCGCCTTTTTGGAACGGGATCTAGGCTGTCAAGGCGGCCTTTGCGTTAGGTGCTAAATTCTGCGTGAATAATGGCAACTCCACGAGGTTTTGGCCCGACCTTTGGCTCGGAATGAAACCGCTGTGGCGTAGCCACTATGCCATCTACCAACTAGCCACTAACATAGACATACTCGTGGCCGACGCGCTCAGAACTAGCCCGCCTGCTATCTCCTTCAAAAGACCTCTCCTTGACCACGAGCGGGCCTGTTGGTACGGGCTCCTTATTTCATTGGATGCTTGGAGCTTTGAACCGAAGCCGATACGGTCTCTTGGTCCCTGTTAAGTCTCTATACACTAAGCTAACCGAGGGACCGACTCTAGACATAGCTAGGGGAATATGGAAAGCGTCTATCCCCTTAAAAATCAAAATGTTCATGTGGCAAATGTTTCGCGACTGCCTCCCATCCTCTAACAACATCGCGAAAAGGAACGGGCCTTTCGATGGCACTTGTTCCTTGTGCGGCGAACTCGAAGATGCAAACCACATCTTCTTCAAATGTCACCTTGCTCGTTTTGCCTGGAGTGCGGTTAGAAACGCTTTTGGTCAGAATTGGAACCCGCTCTCGGCTTCGGACCTCCGTGCTATACTCTTGGCCCATGGGGGGGGGGTGAGGGAGTCCTGGATTTGGGGGTATACGGACAGCCGGACTATATCCTTTGGCCGGACTGTTGGACTATGAAGATACAAGATTGAAGACTTCGTCCCTTGTCCGGATGGGACTCTCCTTGGCGTGGAAGGCAAGCTTGGCAATACGGATATGTAGATCTCCTTCTTTGTAACCGACTCTGTGTAACCCTAGCTCCCTCCGGTGCCTATATAAACCGGAGGGTTTAGTCCATAGGACCAACAACAATCATAGCATAGGCTAGCTTCTAGGGTTTAGCCTCTTCGATCTCGTGGTAGATCAACTCTTGTAATACCCATATCATCAATATCAATCAACCAGGAGTAGGGTTTTACCTCCATCGAGAGGGCCCGAACCTGGGTAAAAACATCGTGTCCCTTGTCTCCTGTTACCATCCGCCTAGACGCACAGTTCGGGACCCCCTACCCGAGATCCGCCGGTTTTGGCACCGACATTGGTGCTTTCATTGAGAGTTCCACTGTGTCGTCGCCGCAAGGAAGGATGTCTCGTCTCGTCCTTAAAGACAACATCACCGCCGGAGGAGCCTTGGCTGTCGGCCAAACCCTCCGGCTAGGCGGTTTCGTCATAACCGCCTGTTCGGCTGCGGCGCCGACGATGACTTCTCGGGTCATCGAAAACATCCTTCACGTCAACTCGGAACTTGCCGAGCTGATTGATCCAATGGAGCTCTCCTCCCTAAATGAGCTCTTGGATCGCATCACCGCCTTGGGAGTCGCCACGGATTATGATCAGATTGGGCTTAAACCCGATCAAAGGGAGATTAACTCTCCACCGGTCACTCACCACATTGTGGTGGTGGAGGAACAATGCGGCGATTCTTCCTCTATCTTGAGGACTAACTACGTCCGGATTCTTGAGCTCTCCGAGCCGGACACCCATTTACGGGAGGACACCACCCAAGCCCTGAACGTAGAGTCAGGCAGCAGGCCAGACTTATCGGGCAACATCCCGGAACCCGAACTTCCAAGATTGGAAACTCCTTGACCCCAGGGTCTCTGATCGGGTAAGGGTTCAGACTCAATTCCACCCACCCACCCAAGCATAAGCGATCTTTCCAACATCAGGCAAGAGCCCCAGGAAACAGTGCATCATTATTGGGCCAGATTCCTCCTTATGATGAATAAGGTTAAGGATTGTCGTGAGGAAGACGCAATCCTATTTTTCCGCAATAATTGCATAGACAAGGGAATCCTTAACGCCATAAGTCGCCGCGATATATCACGCTTTGCTGACTTGGCGTCCATAGTACGAAAGTACTATGCGATGGAAAGCACCTGGAAAACCGAAACGAAATTTTGGGATAATCCGGCTCCAAATATACACCCAGTCCGAAGTAAAAGGGTGCACTATCATAAGACACCCGAGTCAATTACAAAGAAGCAAAAACCCTCTACAGGGCGCGGAACCATATTGGAGGGATGGCTCAACAGACCCTGCAAAATCCATAGTGCAGCGGATACCATTCCAACACATAGCCTTAGAGCATGTTGGATCCTCCGGCAGGTGGCCAAAAGTGGCGAGGATCTTCTCATCCCAGATGCCACAGAGCACTATCCCGGGGATAACAATACGATATTAACAGTCTTTGAGACCTTCGCATCAAATAATAGGCGCAAGCGAACACTCCGCAGCCTTGCCAAAATCTGCCATGTGGCAACTATAAATCCATGGAGTGACACGGCTATTACCTTCAACGCCAGTGATGAACCTAAATTCTGAACAGCCCGGGAACCAGCTGCACTGGTCCTCAGTCCAATTGTGGACGGCTTTCGACTCACCAAAGTACTCATGGATGGCGGCAGTGGATTAAACCTCATCTATGAGGAAACCCTTCAAAAATGGAAATAGACTGGAACCGCATTAAGCAAAGCAGCACAACCTTTAGAGGAATCATACCCAGTCGGGAAGCACGCTGTGCTGGAAAAATCACACTAGATGTGGTATTCGGCACGCCGGAGAACTATAGGTCCAAAGAAATTACATTCCAAGTGGCCTTGTTCAGTAGCGGATACCACACCCTTTTAGGGCGGGAGGCATTCACGATTTTCCAAGCTATACCTCATTACGGATACATGAAGCTCAAGATGCCCGGACCCAACGGAATCATCACTCTCGCTAGTGATCCGGACACAGCATTCCGTGCCGAAAACAAAACAGCCGCATTGGCCCTCGAGGCATTATCTGAAGCCCTTGCGGCCGAGGAATTAACTGCGCTACGCTCCACAGTGGATAGGGACGACGTGATACTTGACAAAAGATCCAAGTCCACCTCTTTCAAACCAACGGATGAAATAATCAAATTCCAAGTCCACCCAACTGACCCTACAAAAAGAGCCTACATCGGGGCACAATTAAACCCCATCGTGGACGCCGCACTGCGAGAGTTCCTGCGTGAGAATTGGGACATATTCGCCTGGCATCCCTCAGATATGCCAGGAATCCCACGCAGACTAGCCGAACACAGCCTTAATATCCAAAAAGGATTCAAGCCGGTCAAGCAGGCTCTTCGGCGTTTCTCCGAACCCAAGAGACAAGCTATGGGAGAGGAACTAGCCAAGTTATTGGAGGTCGGATTCATTAGAGAAATAAAACACCCGGACTGGCTAGCAAACCTGGTAATGGTACCAAAGAAGGACAAATCCTGGTGCCTATGTGTCGATTTCAAAGACCTCAACAAAGCCTGCACAAAGGATCCCTTCCCCTCCCCCGCATCGAACGAATTATCGATGCCACCGCAGGACATGATTCATTGTGTTTCCTCGACGCATCCTCCGGCTACCACCAAATCAAGATGGCGGAGTCCGACCAAGCCGCAACGGCATTCATCACACCATACGGCCCCTTCTGTTTCAGCATAATGCCCTTTGGGCTCAAAAACGCCGGCGCGACATATCAGCGCATGATTCAGACATGTCTGGAAAAGCAGATCGGCAAAACAGTGGAAGCATACGTAAATGATGTGGTCGTTAAAACCAAACACGTTGACTCTCTAATAGACGACTTGAGGCTTACGTTCGACAACCTCCGAACATACGACATTAAGCTCAATCCAGAAAAATGCGTTTTTGGCGTACCGGCCGGAAAGCTACTGGCTTCATTGTCTCCAGTAGAGGAATTGAAGCAAATCCGGCCAAAATCCGAGCTCTATCACAGTTGGCTATCCCAACGGACCTCAAACAAATCCAGAAATTAACTGGATGTGTGGCGGCTCTAAGCCGCTTTATCTCCCGCTTAGGAGAAAAGACATTACCTCTGTATCGCCTCCTTCGGCGCACAGAACACTTCGAGTGGACGTATGCCGCCACAGCCGGATTGGAAGAAATAAAAGCCATACTGGCAATCAATCCAATCCTGGCCGCACCAAACATCGGCGAACCAATGCTACTGTACATCGCGGCAATTCATCAGGTTGTAAGCGTAGTACTCGTCGTCGAACGAGAAACGGACGGACACAAATACCCCCTTCAAAAGCCGGTATATTATGTATCCACAGTCCTCACACCATGCAAATCACGGTACCCGCATTATCAAAAGATAGCCTACATGGTATTCATGGCATCCCAGAAGCTATGACACTACTTTCAAGAGTGTTCAATTACAGTAGCCTCAGAAGTGCCACTTAACGATATTATAAACAACCGCGACGCCACGGGCCGGATTGCCAAATGGGCCATTGAGCTCCTCCCGTTCGACATAACATACAAACCTCGGCGAGCCATTAAGTCGCAAGTATTGGCCGACTTTGTCGCCGAATGGACGGAAGCCGAACTCCCTAAAGAGTACGGTGCATACTCCATTGGATCATGCACTTCGACGGCTCCAAAATGCTGGCTAGTCTGGGGGCTGGTGTCGTCCTGACATCCCCAACCGGAGATACAGTTCAATACGTACTCCAGATAATGTATATAGGCTCCAACAACGCAGCCGAATGCGAGGCCCTGTTACATGGTCTTTAGATGGCAGTCTCCATGGGCATTCAACGCCTGGAGGTGCGTGGGGATTCGAACCTCGCAATATCCCAAATAAATGGAGACTTCGATGCTAAGGATCCGAAAATGGCGAGCTATCGCAACGCCGTACTCAAGATGTCAGCTCGGTTCGAGGGGCTAGAATTCCACCATGTAGCTCGGGAAAACAATCAGGCGGCGGACATCCTTGCTCGCATCAGCGCTAAACGCGACACGGTCCCACCCAACGTCTTCTTGGAGAAGCTATTTAAGCCCTCCGTGGTATGGGAAGGGGACGCCGGTAACAATAATCTGGACCCAGCCACAATGCCCGATACCGATGTTGGGGAACGTAGTAATTTTAAAAAATTTCCTACGCACACGCAAGATCATGGTGATGCATAGCAACGAGAGGGGAGAGTGTTGTCTACGTACCCTCGTAGACCGAAGCGGAAGCGTTGACACAACGTAGAGGAAGTAGTCGTACGTTCTCCTCGCGATCCAACTGATCACAGCACCGTTACTCCGGCACCTCCGAGTTCTTGTCACACGTTCAGCTTGATGACGATCCCCGGGCTCCGATCCAGCAAAGCGTCGGGGAAGAGTTCCGTCAGCACGACGGCGTGGTGACGATCTTGATGTGTTACCGGCGCAGGGCTTCGCCTAAGCACTGCAACGATATGAACGAGGTGGAATTTGGTGGAAGGGGGCACCGCACACGGCTAAGGAACGATCCGTAGATCAACTTGTGTGTCATGGGGTGCCCCCTACCCCCGTATATAAAGGAGCAAGGGAGGGGGTGGCCGGCCTAGGGTTAGGCGCGCCACGGTGTGGAGTCCTACTAGGTCTCCAAGTCCTAGTAGGAGTCCACCAAGAGGGGAGGAAGGGAGAAGGAATAGGAGGAGTAGGAAAGGTGGCCGGCCCCCTTTTCCCTAGTCCAATTCGGACTAGAGGGGAGGGGGGCGCAGCAGCCTTTTTCCTCTTCCTACTAAAGCCCATCAAGGCCCATTACTTCTCCCGTAATCCCGTAACTCCCCGGTACCTCCGAAAATACACGAACCACACAGAACCCTTCCGATGTCCGAATATAGTCATCCAATATATCGATCTTTACGTCTTGACCATTTCGAGACTCCTCGTCATGTCCCCGATTTCATCCGGGACTCCGAACTCCTTCGGTACATCAAAACTCATAAACTCATAATATAATTGTCATCGAAACCTTAAGCGTGCGGACCCTACGGTTCGAGAACAATGTAGACATGACCGAGACACGTCTCCGGTCAATAACCAATAGCAGGACCTGGATGCCCATATTGGCTCCTACATATTCTACGAAGATCTTTATCGGTCAGACCGCATAACAACATACGTCGTTCCCTTTGTCATCGGTATGTTACTTGCCCGAGATTCGATCATCAGTATCCAATACCTAGTTCAATCTCGTTACCGGCAAGTCTCTTTACTCGTTCCGTAATATATCATCTCACAACTAACACATTAGTTGCAATGCTTGCAAGGCTTATGTGATGTGCATTACCGAGAGGGCCCAGAGATACCTCTCCGACAATCGGAGTGACAAAACCTAATCTCGAAATACGCCAACCCAACATGTACCTTCGGAGACACCTGTAGAGCACCTTTATAATCACCCAGTTACGTTGTGATGTTTGGTAGCACACAAAGTGTTCCTACAGTAAACGGGAGTTGCATAATCTCATAGTTAAAGGAACATGTATAAGTCATGGATAAAAGCAATAGCAACATACTAAACGATCGGGTGCTATGCTAATGGAATGGGTCATGTCAATCAGATCATTCAACTAATGATGTGATCTCGTTAATCAAATAACAACTCTTTGTTCATGGTTAGGAAACATAACCATCTTTGATTAATGAGCTAGTCAAGTAGAGGCATACTAGTGACACTCTGTTTGTCTATGTATTCACACATGTATTATGTTTCCTGTTAATACAATTCTAGCATGAATAATAAACATTTATCATGATATAAGGAAATAAATAATAACTTTATTATTGCCTCTAGGGCATATTTCCTTCAGTTTCCCACTTGCACTAGAGTCAATAATCTAGATCACATCACCATGTGATTAACATCAATAGTTCACATCATCATGTGATTAACACCCATAGTTCACATCGCTATGTGACCGACACCTAAAGGGTTTACTAGATCCAGTAATCTAGTTTACATCGCTATGTAATTAACACCCAAAGAGTACTAAGGTGTGATCATGTTTTGCTTGTGAGAGAATCTTAGTCAACGGGTCTGCTACATTCAGATCCGCATGTACTTTGCAAATTTCTATGTCTACAATGCTCTGCACGGAGCTACTTTAGCTAATTGCTCCCACTTTCAATATGTATCTAGATTGAGACTTAGAGTCATCTAGATTAGTGTCAAAACTTACATCGACGTAACCTTTTACGACGAACCTTTTTGTCACATCCATAATCGAGAAACATATCCTTATTTTACTAAGGATAATTTTGACCGATGTCCAGTGTTCTACTTCCTAGATCACTATTGTACTCCCTTGCTTAACACAGTGTAGGGTATACAATAGATCTGGTACATAGCATGGCATACTTTATAGAATCTATGGCTGAGGCATAGGAAATGACTTTCATTCTCTTTCTATCATCTGCCGTGGTCGGGCTTTGAGTCTTACTCAATTTCACACCTTGTAATACAGGCAAGAACTCTTTCTTTGACTGTTCCATTTTGAACTACTTCAAAAACTTTTTCAAGGTATGTACTTATTGAAAAACTTATCAAGCGTCTTGATCTATCTCTATAGATCTTGATGCTCAATATGTAAGCAGCTTCACCGAGGTCCTTCTTCGAAAAACTCCTTTCAAATACTCCTTTATGCTTCACAGAATAATTCTACATTATTTCCGATCAATAATATGTCATTTACATATACTTATCAGAAATGTTGTAGTGCTCCCACTCACTTTCTTGTAAATACAGGCTTCACCGCAAGTCTGTATAAAACTATATGCTTTGATCAACTTATCAAAGTGTATATTCCAACTCTGAGATGCTTGCACCAGTCCATAGATGGATCGCTGGAGCTTGCATATTTTGTTAACACCTTTAGGATCGACAAAACCTTCTAGTTGCATCGTATACAACTCTTTTTTTTAATAAATCCATTGAGGAATGCAGTTTTGTTGATCCATTTGCCAAATTTCATAAAATGCGGCAATTGCTAACATGATTCGGACAGACTTAAGCATAGATACCAGTGACAAACTCTCATCGTAGTCAACACCTTGAACTTGTCGAAAACCTTTTGCGACAATTCTAGCTTTGTAGATAGTAACACTACTATCAGTGTCCGTCTTCCTCTTGAAGATCCATTTATTTTCTATGGCTTGCCGATCATCGGGCAAATCCATCAAAGTCCATACTTTGTTCTCATACATGGATCATATCTCAGATTTCATGGCCTCAAACCATTTCGCGGAATCTGGGCTCACCATCGCTTCCTCATAGTTCGCAAGTTCATCATGGTCTAGTAACATGACTTCCAGAACAGGATTACCGTACCACTCTGGTGTGGATCTCACTCTGGTTTACTTACGAGATTCGGTAGTAACTTGATCTTGAAGTTACATGATCATCATCATTAGCTTCCTCACTAATTGGTGTAGTAGTCACAGGAACAGTTTTCTGTGATGAACTACTTTCCAATAAGGGAGAAGGTACAATTACCTTATCAAGTTCTACTTTCCTCCCACTCACTTCTTTCGAAAGAAACTCTTTCTCTAGAAAGTTTCCGAACTTAGCAACAAAAGTCTTGCCTTCGGATCTGTGATAGAAGGTGTATCCAACAGTTTCCTTTGGATATCCTATGAAGACACATTTCTCCGATTTGGGTTCGAGCTTATCAGGTTGAAGCTTTTTCACATAAGCATCGCAGCCCCAAACTTTAAGAAACGACAGCTTAGGTTTATTGCTAAACCATAGTTCATACGGTGTCGTCTCAACGGATTTAGATGGTGCCCTATTTAATGTGAATGCAGCTGTCTCTAATGCATGATCCCAAAATGATATTGGTAAATCGGTAAGAAACATCATAGATTGTACTATATCCAATAAAGTACGGTTATGACGTTCGGACACACCATTATGCTGTGGTGTTCCAGGTGGCATGAATTTGTGAAACTATTCCACTTTGTTTTAATTGAAGACCAAACTCGTAACTCAAATATTCGTCTCTGCGATCAGATCGTAGAAACTTTATTTTCTTGTCACGATGATTTTCCACTTCACTCTGAAATTCTTTGAACTTTTCAAATGTTTCAGACTTATGTTTCATCAAGTAGATATACCCATATCTGCTCAAATCATCTGTGAAGGTTAGAAAATAATGATACTTGTCGCGAGCCTTAATATTCATCAGACCATATACATCAGTATGTATGATTTCCAACAAATCTGTTGCTTGCTCCATTGTTCCGGAGAACGGCGCTTTAGTCATCTTGCCCAAGAGGCATGGTTCGCAAGCATCAAGTGATTCATAATCAAGTGATTCCAAAATCCCATCAGCATGGAGTTTCTTCATGCGCTTTATACCAATATGACCTAAACTGCAGTGCCACAAATAAGTTGCACTATCATTATTAACTTTGCATCTTTTGGCTTCAATATTATGAATATGTGTATCACTATGATCGAGATCCAACAAACCATTTCGTTGGTGTGTATAACCATAGAAGGTTTTATTCATGTAAACAGAACAACAATTTATTCTCTTACTTAAATGAATAGCCGTATTGCAATAAACATGATCAAATCATATTCATGCTCAACGCAAACACCAAATAACACTTATTTAGTTTCAACACTAATCCCGAAAGTATAGGGAGTGTGTGATGATGATCATATCAATCTTGGAACCACTTCCAACACACATCGTCACCTTGCCCTTTAACTAGTCTTTGTTCATTCTGCAAATCCCGTTTCGAGTTACTAATCTTAGCAACTTGAACTAGTACCAAATACTGAGGGGTTGCTATGAACACTAGTAAAGTACACATCAATAACATGTATATCAAATATACTTATGTTCACTTTGCCATCCTTCTTATCCGCCAATCACTTGGGGTAGTTCCGCTTCCAGTGACCAGTCCCTTTGCAGTAGAAGCACTTAGTCTCAGGCTTAGGACTAGACTTGGGCTTTTTCACTTGAGCAGCAACTTGCTTGCCGTTCTTCTTGAAGTTCCCCTTCTTTCCTTTTGCCCTTTTCTTGAAACTAGTGATCTTGTCAATCATCAACACTTGATGTTTTTCTTTGATTTCTACCTTCGCCGATTTTAGCATCGCGAAGAGCTTGGGAATATTTTCCGTTATCCCTTGCATATTAAAGTTCATCACGAAGTTCTACTAACTTGGTGATGGTGACTAGAGAATTCTGTCAATCACTATCTTATCTGGAAGATTAACTCCCACTTGATTCAAGCGATTGAAGTACCCAGACAATCTGAGCACATGCTCACTAGTTGAGCGATTCTCCTCCATCTTTTAGCTATAGAACTTGTTGGAGACTTCATATCTCTCAACTCGGGTATTAACTTCAACTCCTGGAACATCTTGTATGGTCCATGACGTTCAAAACATCTTTGAAGTCCCGATTCTTAAGCCGTTAAGCATGGTGCACTAAACTATTAAGTAGTCATCATATAGAGCTAGCAAAACGTTCATGACGTCTGCATCTGCTCCTGCAAAAGGTCCGTCACCTAGCGGTGCATCAAGGACATAATTCTTCTGTGCAGCAATGAGGATAAACCTCAGATCACGGATCCAATCCGCATCATTGCTACTAACATTTTTCAACACAATTTTCTCTAGGAACATATCAAAATAAACACAGGGAAGTAACAACGCGAGCTATTGATCTACAACATAGATATGCTAATACTACCAGGACTAAGTTCATGATAAATTAAAGTTCAATTAATCATATTACTTAAGAACTCCCACTTAGATAGACATCTCTCTAATCCTCTAAGTGATCACGTGATCCAAATCAACTAAACCATGTCCGATCATCACGTGAGATGGAGTAGTTTCAATGGTGAACATCACTATGTTGATCATATCTACTATATGATTCACGCTCGACCTTTCGGTCTCCGTGTTCCGAGGCCATATCTGTATATGCTAGGCTCGTCAAGTTAAACCTGAGTATTCCGCGTGTGCAACTGTTTTGCACCCGTTGTATTTGAACGTAGAGCCTATCACACCCGATCATCACGTGGTGTCTCAGCACGAAGAACTTTCGCAACGGTGCATACTCAGGGAGAACACTTCTTGATAATTTAGTGAGAGATCATCTTATAATGCTACCGCCAACCAAAGCAAGATAAGATGCATAAAAGGATAAACATCACATGCAATCAATATAAGTGATATGATATGGCCATCATCATCTTGTGCTTGTGATCTCCATCTTCGAAGCACCGTCATGATCACCATCGTCACCGGCGCGACACCTTGATCTTCATCGCAGCATCGTTGTCGTCTCGCTAATCTTATGCTTCTACGACTATCACTACCGTTTAGCAATAAAGTAAAGCATTACATCGCGATTGCATTGCATACAATAAAGCGACAACCATATGGCTCCTGCCAGTTGCCGATAACTCGGTTACAAAACATGATCATCTCATACAATAAAATTTAGCATCACGTCTTGACCATATCACATCACAACATGCCCTGCAAAAACAAGTTAGACGTTCTCTACTTTGTTGTTGCAAGTTTTACGTGGCTGCTACGGGCTTTAAGCAAGAACTCATCTTACCTACGCATCAAAACCACAACGATAGTTTGTCAAATAGACTCCGTTTTAACCTTCTCAAGGACCGGGCGTAGCCACACTCGGTTCAACTAAAGTTGGAGAGACAGTCTTCCGCAAGCCATCTATGTGCAAAGCACGTCGAGGGAACCGGTCTCGCGTAAGCGTACGCGTAAGGTTGGTCCGGATCGTCTCGTCCAACAATACCGCTGAACCAAAGTATGACATGCTGGTAGGCAGTATGACTTGTATCGTCCACAACTCACTTGTGTTCTACTCGTGCAAATAACATCAACCATTAAACCTAGGCTCGGATGCCACTGTTGGGGAACGTAGTAATTTTAAAAAATTTCCTACGCACACGCAAGATCATGGTGATGCATAGCAACGAGAGGGGAGAGTGTTGTCTACGTACCCTCGTAGACCGAAGCGGAAGCGTTGACACAACGTAGAGGAAGTAGTCGTACGTTCTCCTCGCGATCCAACTGATCACAGCACCGTTACTCCGGCACCTCCGAGTTCTTGTCACACGTTCAGCTCGATGACGATCCCCGGGCTCCGATCCAGCAAAGCGTCGGGGAAGAGTTCCGTCAGCACGACGGCGTGGTGACGATCTTGATGTGTTACCGGCGCAGGGCTTCGCCTAAGCACTGCAACGATATGAACGAGGTGGAATTTGGTGGAAGGGGGCACCGCACACGGCTAAGGAACGATCCGTAGATCAACTTGTGTGTCATGGGGTGCCCCCTACCCCCGTATATAAAGGAGCAAGGGAGGGGGTGGCCGGCCTAGGGTTAGGCGCGCCACGGTGTGGAGTCCTACTAGGTCTCCAAGTCCTAGTAGGAGTCCACCAAGAGGGGAGGAAGGGAGAAGGAATAGGAGGAGTAGGAAAGGTGGCCGGCCCCCTTTTCCCTAGTCCAATTCGGACTAGAGGGGAGGGGGGCGCAGCAGCCTTTTTCCTCTTCCTACTAAAGCCCATCAAGGCCCATTACTTCTCCCGTAATCCCGTAACTCCCCGGTACCTCCGAAAATACACGAACCACACAGAACCCTTCCGATGTCCGAATATAGTCATCCAATATATCGATCTTTACGTCTTGACCATTTCGAGACTCTTCGTCATGTCCCCGATTTCATCCGGGACTCCGAACTCCTTCGGTACATCAAAACTCATAAACTCATAATATAATTGTCATCGAAACCTTAAGCGTGCGGACCCTACGGTTCGAGAACAATGTAGACATGACCGAGACACGTCTCCGGTCAATAACCAATAGCAGGACCTGGATGCCCATATTGGCTCCTACATATTCTACGAAGATCTTTATCGGTCAGACCGCATAACAACATACGTCGTTCCCTTTGTCATCGGTATGTTACTTGCCCGAGATTCGATCATCGGTATCCAATACCTAGTTCAATCTCGTTACCGGCAAGTCTCTTTACTCGTTCCGTAATATATCATATCACAACTAACACATTAGTTGCAATGCTTGCAAGGCTTATGTGATGTGCATTACCGAGAGGGCCCAGAGATACCTCTCCGACAATCGGAGTGACAAAACCTAATCTCGAAATACGCCAACCCAACATGTACCTTCGGAGACACCTGTAGAGCACCTTTATAATCACCCAGTTACGTTGTGATGTTTGGTAGCACACAAAGTGTTCCTACAGTAAACGGGAGTTGCATAATCTCATAGTTAAAGGAACATGTATAAGTCATGGATAAAAGCAATAGCAACATACTAAACGATCGGGTGCTATGCTAATGGAATGGGTCATGTCAATCAGATCATTCAACTAATGATGTGATCTCGTTAATCAAATAACAACTCTTTGTTCATGGTTAGGAAACATAACCATCTTTGATTAATGAGCTAGTCAAGTAGAGGCATACTAGTGACACTCTGTTTGTCTATGTATTCACACATGTATTATGTTTCCTGTTAATACAATTCTAGCATGAATAATAAACATTTATCATGATATAAGGAAATAAATAATAACTTTATTATTGCCTCTAGGGCATATTTCCTTCAACCGAAAACTCTGACGTAATCGGAGGCCATGCCACTGAAACAACACCCTCAGCCTACGTAATAATGGCCATCATCGCCCCGTGGACTGAACCATTCCTGGCCTACCTAACTAGGCAGGAACTTCCCGAAGACCAAAATGAGGCACGCTGCATAGTGTGGCGATCTAAATCCTACAGGGTCCATGAGGGAGAGCTTTACAAGAAAAGCACTACCGGAGTCCTTCAAAGGTGCATCTCTGAAGAGGAAGGGCGGAAGCTTCTGGCAGAAATTCATGCCGGACTCGGCGGCCATCACGCCGCAGCCCGGGCCCTTTCCGTACTGGTTTTTATTGGCCGACGGCCCGGGTAGACGCACAGGACTTGGTCCAACGCTGCGTCGGATGCCAGCTTTTTGCAAACCAAAGCCACATGCCACCTACCGCCCTCCAAACAATCCCCATTACCTGGCCCTTCGCGGTCTGGGGGCTTGACATGGTTGGACCCCTTAAAGGGGGCACCCATAAGAAAAAATACGTACTGGTCATGGTGGATAAATTCACCAAATGGATAAAAGCCAAACTTGTTAAAACGGCCTAATCCGGACCAGTGATAGACTTCATATCCGGGGTTGTACACCGTTATGGCATCCCCCACAGCATCATCACTGACAACGGCACGAACTTCACGGCCGACGAGGTAAAACTATGGTGCAGCAACATGGGCACCAAGCTCGATTATGCTTCTGTCTATCACCCACAAACCAACGGTCAAGTGGAGCGAGCAAATGGTCTTATCATGAGCGGCATCAAACCCAGATTAGTGCGGTCCCTACAGGAATCTAACACGCACTAGGTAGAGGAGCTCGACTCCGTACTCTGGGGGCTGCGGACCATGCCGAATCGCACTACCGGATACACACCCTTCTTTATGGTGTACGACGCTGAGGCGGTTTTGCCCTGCGACATAATCCATGACTCACCTCGAGTGTGTATGTACGAAGAAAGAGAAGCCGAGCTCGATCCGCAGGATAGTCTGGACACCCTAGAGGAGGAGCGCGACGTAGCCAAAGCCCGTTCCGCATTCTATCAGCAACAGGCTCAAAGATACCAAAGCAGAGAAGTACGGGCCAAAACTTATAACGTTGGCGAACTAGTTCTACGCCTGCCGGAGAAGAAAAAGAACAAGCTCGAGCCCAAATGGGAAGGTCCCTTCATTATTGACCAAGTTCTGACCGGCGGAGCATACCGTCTGCGGGATGCATCGGATAATCGACTTGAGCCGAACACATGGAACGCAGCCAGGCTCCGAAGATTCTACGCCTAGTGCCGGACTCTATGTTCGTATCCTTCCTCTGTCCATTTTTTACATACACATTATCTGTTTTTTCTTTCTCCCCTTTATCCTTTACCAAGGCCTTCAAGGGCCAACTCGTGCCTTGCCTGCACACTATTGACGCGCTATCCGCGCTCATTATACCTGGGGGCTTCTTACACAGAAGCTTAATTCCTTATCCGGGCTTTATGCCCCGCACATGCGTTATTCTTCTGCATGTACCTTTTCTTCGCCATTATATGCATCGATATGACTTAAGTTTTGGCCAACCTGGGTTGCCTGGCTCTTGTATTTATGCCCTACGTTCTCGTTAATTCGGCTAGGGCATAAGGGGAGCACCTCTGCGATTGTTACTACCGGATCAGCCGGATGTGTACCTTAGACTGGGTGAAGCCGAAAGCTAGCGTTCTTAAGGGGATATTCGGTCGGTGAACAAAAGATGATTTTTATTTATTTTCCATATGTGCCCCCAGATATTTCTTTTTCTGCTTTTCCTTTTCGCAGTCCGGACATGCACTTTAGGGCATGCGTACCCCAGGGAAAGGAACCCTTAACGGAACTATTCTCCTTGGAAGATGTTTCTTACTACCCATGTAATATAACACAACTAGTTGGGCACTTGTCTGTTCAAGCACTAATGACCCCTACGCCTGGTTTCCACGCATACCCCGGTTCTTATATAACTAAGCGGGTATTCGGATACACTCCGGACTATCGGGTCCCGAGGTTGAAGCGAAAAGGTCCGCCTTGACAAATGATCTACAATCCGGCTAGAAGGCATTATACATGTCACTTTCATTACATAGTCATTTAGACTGACTGAATTCCTCTTCTATACCATCCAACAGGCTGTCTAGCCTACAATCCCGTTGGGAATATTTTGCGGCTAATTCTACTTGCCCATACATTAAGCTAACGGGGATCTCTTTCCCATCAGGCCCCACAGGTCCAACCTCGGCCATGTGGTTTGGATCAGCCTTGGTGTACCGCGTCTTCACCATGGCCCAGGCTTCCCTGGCACCTTGACGGCAGGCCGATATCTTCCATAACCGGAAGCGCCGCCGTGCTTCCTTGAGCTTCTCTGCAAGCTCTCCAAGGCCTTCGGGTAGGGAGATGGATGGCCACAAGGCCTGGGCGACACCTTGCATCACTTGTCGAACTTGTTCGTGCAGTTGTGAGAGCTCTGGTAGAAGATCACCCACAGACCCGGGCATCTCATCTCACTTGTCAAACTTGTCTAACTGCTTCAAGTCTCAGGGGCTACTGATATATATAATCATCAAATTTTCTTACCTGTATATCCTTTACATACTGCTCCGTGGCTCTGGCTAGACCATTTTGAGCTGCACGGAGGTACGCGTCCCCCGAGTTGAAGGCGTCAAAAGCCTCTTGGGAGAAACAAGCGTCGCGGAGCACGGCCCGGCAACGCCTATGATTCATGGCGCTCTCCACTTCGGAATTTGTGGCGGACATTCTGTCCGCATCTTCTGTCGGAGGAGCATCCGGCGTGCGCCTCATGTTAGCCTCCGCTTCTGTGTCCTGCCCTGGAGCCCGACTAGTAGAAGCGTGATCGGCGGCATCTCCGGATATTATCCGGCGAGCGTTCTTCCTTCTAGGAAACGCGGGTGTTATTATGTTTTAAAAAAACGACAAACCGCGAAGTGAGGTGTTGCATCATACCTCTGCGTCGGTGTCTCCGTCCGGACTGCCTTCCTTTTTTGCCTGACCGGCTTTGAAGCCCCTTGTTGGCGAATCGCCGCGGGCTCGGCATGGCGTCCCGAGGGCCTTCCCCATAAAACACCATTTGTATATGGTAGGTGAAGTGCGTAAAAAATCCATTTCAAAGGTTGGGACTCTAGTCTCATTTACCTGCGAGGCTAGGAGTAGCCCAGGGTAGTCGGCTGTAATGGCCACCATGGCGTCATCACAGCTTAACTGATAGAAAACCCTATCGATCAGCTCCACGAATATGTCCGGATCCTCTCTAAGGCCGGGATCGAGGGCCCGTTCAGGGTCCTCTGGTTGTGGAGGTGGTATGCTTATCTCCCTTACGGCCTTACGCAGCTCCTGCGATGAAATGGCAAGGTAAAATATTTAACTGTAGAAATGCGGAATTAGTGGGCATGAAAAGTGGCGGCCTACCCAGCTCAGAGGGCTGTACATGGAGAATCCATCCTAAGGTTTGATATGGAGGAACTCCTCTTCCTCCCCCTTGTACAGACCGGACAAGATTTTTGCTAGGACAGCAGGCGAGTCCGGCCCCTTGTGGCCGCAGCGGGTGGCATCATCTTCCCCATTGAAATCCCACATAGGGTGGTCCCGATATTGAAGTGGCTGCACCCCCCGCATAAGGCATATTGACATAACCTCAGTTATGGTCAGTCCTGATTAGGCCAACACCTTTATCCGGCCCATCAGGTAGAGAACATCTCTATGATCTTCCTCCTGAGGGCTCCATGTCCGCCAGCTCAGGCACTTCTAAAAGGGAGCATCATCAAACTCAGGAAGGCCGATCCGAATAGGATCTGGAAGGGGGACATCCTCCATCTAAAACCACTCTGAAGGCCAGTCTTCGGACGTCTTCTTCGGGGTACCAGATAGATATCCGGTCCCGGGGATGCGCAATACTTCGGCTCCGCCCACTTGATATATTAATCCCTGTAGGATCTAGAAGAGAGTGTGTCTAAAGGGGGGGTGATTAGACACTTAGTACTAAAGTTGCAGTTTTTAAGCCTTTTTGGTTTGAGTGAAGTTTAGGCACAATTTCAGCAATACATATCAAGCAAGCATGCAAAGAACATATAGGCAGCGGAAAGTAAAGCATGCAACTTGCAAGTATGTAAGGGGAAGGGTTTGGAGAAATCAAACGCAATTGGAGACAAGGATGTTTTTTCCGTGGTTCGGATAGGTGGTGCTATCCTACATCTGCGTGAGTGGAGACTTCAACCCACGAAGGGTAACGGTTGCGCGAGTCCACGGAGGGCTCCACCCACGAAGGGTCCACGAAGTAGCAACCTTGTCTATCCCACCATGGCCATCGCCCACGAAGGACTTGCCTCACTAGCGGTAGATCTTCACGAAGTAGGCGATCTCCTTGCCCTTACAAACTCCTTGGTTCAACTCCACAATCTTGTCGGAGGCTCCCAAGTGACACCTAGCCAATCTAGGAGACACCACTCTCCAAGAAGTAACAAATGGTGTGTTGATGATGAACTCCTTGCTCTTGTGCTTCAAATGATAGTCTCCCCAACACTCAACTCTCTCACACAAGATTTGGATTTGGTGGAAAGAAGATTTGAGTGGAAAGCAACTTGGGAAAGGCTAGAGATCAAGATTCATATGGTAGGAATGGAATATCTTGGTCTCAACACATGAGTAGGTGGTTCTCTCTCAGAACATATGAGTTGGAAGTGTAGATGTGTTCTGATGGCTCTCTCCACGAATGAAGAGGAGGTGGAGGGGTATATATAGCCTCCACACAAAATCCAACCGTTACACACAATTTACCAATCTCGGTGGGACCGAATCAACAAACTCGGTCGGACCGAAAAGGTAAACCTAGTGACCGTTAGAGATTTTCGGTGGGACTGACATGCATCTCGGTAGGACCGAAGTGGTTAGGGTTTGGGCATAACGTAATATCGGTGAGACCGATTACACAAACTCTGTGAGACCGATTTGGTAATTAGCTAACCAGAGAGTTGGTTAGGCAAACTCGGTGGGACCGATTACTAAACTCGGTTGGACCGATTTTGGTAATAAGTTACCCAGAGAGTTTGCATTGTAATCTCGGTTGTACCGATTGCCTAAACTCGGTGAGACCGATTTTGACAATGGACATACACAGTGAGATTGCAATCCCATCTCGGTGAGACCGAGATCCCTATCGGTGAAACCGATTTGCTAGGGTTTTGGCAGTGGCTTATGACATATGAAACTCGGTGGCGCCGGAAAGAAAGAATCGGTATGACCAAATTTGGTTTAGGGTTTAGGTCATAAGTGGATATGGGAAAGTAGCTGAGGATTTTGGAGCATATCATTAAGCACATAAGGCAAAGAGCTCATTAAGCAACACCTCATCCCTCCTTGATAGTATTGGCTTTTCCTATAGACTCAATGTGATCTTGGATCACTAAAAGTGTAAAATGAAGAGTCTTGAGCTTGAAGCTTTAGCCAATCCTTTGTCCTTAGCATCTTGAAGGAGTTCCCACAACCTTTAGTTCCTGCCACTCCATTGTTGAACTTATCTGAAATATACTAGATAAAAGTGTTAGTCCAACAAGAGATATGTTGACATTAATTACCAAAACCACCTGAGGAGCACTTGTGCTTTCAATCTCCCCCTTTTTGGTAAGGCGAGTGATGGGCGCCGGTGCGCCGGCGGAAATTTTGGGCCGGTCCTATTTAAACCATTAGATTAATACGCTGATGGCCGTTAGATAACCACGCCAAAGTCATCGTCTCCACGCACTAATTCTCCCTACGCGGAAAAAGTGGATCGTGAATGAAGTGCAGCCCACACGCACCAGCTGTTGTGCCATCGGGCGTGCGTCTCCGGCTCCAACACCACCAGTCCCCATCGTCGCCGTCGCAGACCTCCGGCATCCCGGGTTCGCATCACCTCCTCGTGCAGGTCGCAAAAAAATCACCGCCGCCGTGCTTCACGGCCAGCAACGCCTCTTCCATTGACACCGCTCGCCAGAGCTCGAAGCAGGTTCCGATCTCCTGTCGATGTAGCACACATCATCGCAATCCAGCATACATTGCCGCTGGCTGCAACTCCGAGTGCTCGTGCTTGCAGCCTTGCTGACGACTGACGCCTCCGGTTGTAGCTCCGGTGTAGACGACTAGCAGCTCAGGTGCACGTGGTTGCAGCTTCGGTTGAAGCTTTTTAAAAAGCCGATTGTAGCAAACGAGTTGGTCTGATCCAGCAAGAAATTGAAAGCAACAAAAATCTCCAGTTACTTGATTGAAGCAGGAAAAAATGCCAGTTCCAGCAAAATTGAATGACGGTGGTTGCAAAATTTAGGCTGGCTCTAGCCAAAAACAAAACAAGACAAGATGGTAGCAAAAAATCCTGATGCTTCCAGCAAAAATAATGTCTGCTTGAAGCAAACTTTCTCGCCGGCCGCACAAAAAATTGCAATCCCAGCAAAAAAGAAAAAACTTTTGTACTAGTATCCATGGCAATCACTGGTTCCAGCAAAAATGCTTAATGGTTCCAGCAAAAACAATGGCTGGTTGACGCAAAAAAAAGTACCTGCTGAAGGCCGCGGCTGTTGGTTCCAGCATTTTGCTGCCACAGTTGTAGCACTTCCAGTCACCCGTTCCAGCAAAAAAGTCGGCCGGTCCCAACGTTGTCTGCGTCGTCGCCGCACGCCGTCCCAACCTCTTGCAGCTCTTTCAGCTTCGGCTTGAGCAAACAGCAACCGCGCCGCATCATGGCTTGCAGCTCTCGTTGCAGCTTTTTTGACTCCCCTTCACCACGGCGACACACAGACGCGATGATGCGGCTTTCATGGGGAGTACGACCTGTGTAGCAGCTCCAAGTAATGGTGTCTGAGAAAAAAGATTCAACAGGAGCAGCGGCATGCGCTTGGTGGAAGAAAGAAGGGGAATGGAGTTTGCGTCTCAAATTTGTGGACAGCTGCTGCGCTGAAAAGATAAGACAAAAAACAAGGCGGTGCATGGGGCCATGTGGGATGACGTGTTCTCTATGCGTGAGGCGTGTGAATGTGCGCGTGAGCGCGACCGGCGGAAAGTTCAGCCGGTGTGCCAGCCCCAGACGTTTCCCTTTTGGTAATTGATGGCAACATACATCAAAGCTTTAGATAAAGATACAAAGAATAGCAAGTAAAGCTTTGGAAGGACATGTAACACGCATAAGCTCCCCCTACATGTATGCAAACATGTGAGTGTAGAATATAGAAGTATGTGAGAGCATAATCATGATAGAGTAGACAATGTGTTACATGTATCTTGGCCATATGCATCAGAGTAAAGGATTGTTAAGAGAAATACCTTCATGCCTATGAGTTCTTCTTGCAAACAGTTTGTACAAAAGCAAGAATTCCTCATACTCATGATTCTGATGCATATACTTACCTTGTGGTCTTGAGTTGACTTAGGATGAAATGAACCTGCACAAACAAGGTTAGATAACACAGATACATCCAGTAGCCAGAGCAAACAAAAGTAACCACAAGAGTACCAAGACTGGGATGACATGTAGAGAGTGAATACAGAGTACCACATTAGATTAGACATGTCCCCAAAAGTAAAGATATGCAATGAATTTGAATGATTTCTTTCCCCTTAGGTGTCTTGCTCCCCCTGAATCTGACATGGGATAATGGGAGAAGATAGGGAACGGAAAATCACTTCTGAAAGAAATCAAATGAATAGAGCTTAGTGCAAACAAGCACATGTGAACATGTCTTTCCCCCAAAAAGACATGTGGTATCTCTCCTCTTAATCATCAAGCATCTGGGATCCTTGAGTATTCTCTCCCCCTGGAGATCTCTTTCTCCTCCTTAATACTTTCTCCCTTGTAGGTGATAAGCTTTGATGTGATCTCTCTCTCCCGCTTTGACATCAATTTCCAAGAAGGCTCTTCTGGAATCTGTCGAAAAGGTTTGGTCCTTGAGATGCAGCATAAAGCAATGGATAAAACTATGATGCTTGTAAAGGATAAGATTCATCGAGTGGAGCTGGATCAGAAGAAATATGGAATAAGTGGCAAGCTGTTTTCCTGTTGCGAAATCGGTGGCACCGAGCGTCACATTTCGGTAGTACCGAAGGGATTCGGTTGATCCGAAATGTTCAAATCGGTGGAACCGAGTTTACTTCAGAGAAAACACTTGTCACCTCAGCTCACTAGTCAAATAAGATCTCACAAAGATTTGCAATGAATTACTTGAAAGATTTGCAAGGAATTTGATGCAGAAATATGCAGAACAAAAGAAACAGAAAAGAATGAAAGTTCTAGATGAAGTTTTTTTTGAAATAGAGGGAAATAAACATGCAAGGGACAAATGCAATAACACAGAAAAGAACACAAGAGAACTTCATCTAGAATTGGGCGGTGACATTGTCACCTATGTTAGAGTATATTGACTTAGAAGTCAAGTGAGAACACTTGATCATAGGCCATACTCATCGTTTAAGCTCAAAATGGGGTTACCATTTTTCGTTTAAGCATCTTGATGTATTCTCATCTTGTTGAGTTGCTTTGACTCATGTCTTGGAGTAAAGCTTCTCTAAGATGGAATGACATACCTTGGGTGGTGGTGTGGATCTTGCTTATGTAGTTGAACTTGTGTGGGTGCTCGAGGTTGATGTAGCTCATCAAGAGTTGGGAGCACCACTTGGAGTTTGAGTTCATCTACCTACATGGGTTAGTTCTTGCAAGGAAAAGCACTTTTATATCCAAAAATGACAATCATGAAGCTCAATCATAGAATTAGTCAAAGGATATGTTTGAATGGTTTCGTGCTTCCTTGTCAACCACCATTGTGTAGATACTTGGTGATGTAGAGATTGCTCAAGATGTGAGAGAGTTACAATCTCATAGAGATAGATTCATCCAAGTACCTACATGGGTTAGATAACATGCAAGGTGCAAATATATCCAAGACATAATAGTCATCATAAGAGATATATCTAGGATTAGACTTAAGCTCATGTCTTGCATGTATCCAATGGAGTTTCTACTCCAAGTTTGAAGCATCAATGATGTTCAATTCTCCTCTCAACCTGCAAAACACTTTCTCATCAAGCGGTTTAGTGAATATATCCGCTAATTTCTTATTGGTGCGAACATGCTTAAGATCAATGTCACCCTTTGCAACATGGTCTCGAATGAAATGATGACGAACTTCAATATGCTTAGTTCGAGAATGTTGCACAGGATTATGACCAATTTTGATAGCACTTTCATTATCACAAAGCAATGGAACATGTTTCACATAGACCCCATAATCTTTAAGAGTTTGGGTCATCCAAACTAATTGAGCACAACATGATCCAGCGGCAATGTATTCCGCTTCGGCGGTGGATAAGGATACCGAGTTTTGTTTCTTGGAGGACCAAGACACAAGAGATCTACCAAGAAATTGACATGTACCCGAAGTGGACTTTCTATCAACCTTGTCTCCGGCATAATCCGAGTCGGAATACCCAACAAGATCGAAAGAGGACCTCTTAGGATACCAAATGCCAAAATTTGGTGTATGGATTAAGTATCTCACTATCCTTTTCACAGCCTTAAGATGACATTCTTTAGGAGCAGCTTGATATCGTGCACACATGCACACACTTAGCATGATGTCGGGACGAGAGGCACATAGGTACAACAATGAACCAATCATAGAACGATATACCTTTTGATCAACCGGTTCACCATCTTTGGTCAAATCATTATGTCCACTAGTAGGCATATGTGTAGACATACCTTTGCATTCTTGCATATTGAACTTCTTGAATAGGTCTTTGGTGTACTTCGTTTGAGAGATAAATGTGCCTTCCTTAGTTTGCTTGATTTGCAAACCGAGAAAGAACTTGAGTTCACTCATCATAGACATCTCAAACTTCTTTGACATAAGCTTTACAAACTTTTCACTAAAAAGAGGGTTAGTAGAACCAAATATGATATCATCAACATAAATTTGGCATACAAATAGTTCACCATTAACTCTTTTAGTGAAGAGTGTAGAATCAATTTTTCCAATTTCAAAACCACTCTCAAGAAGGAACTTAGTCAAGCATTTATACCATGCTCTAGGAGCTTGTTTAAGACCATAAAGTGCTTTGTGAAGTTTGTAAACATGATTAGGTTTCTTAGGATTGACAAAGCCGGGAGGTTGTTTGACATAAACTTCCTCCTCTATTTCACCATTTAGAAAAGCACTTTTAATGTCCATTTGGTACAAGGTGATATTGTGGTGATTAGCAAAGGCAAGTAAGATGCGAATGGACCCGAGTCTAGCAACGGGAGCATATGTCTCACCATAGTCCATACCTTCGACTTGTGTGTATCCTTGGGCGACGAGACGTGCTTTGTTGCGAACCACTTGTCCATCTTCATCTTGCTTGTTGCGAAACACCCATTTGGTACCGATGATGTTGTGGTTGTCGTCGGGCTTCTCAACCAATGTCCAAACTTGGTTTCTCTCAAAGTTATGTAGCTCTTCATGCATAGCATTTATCCAATCCGGATCCTCCAACGCTTCTTCAACCTTCATAGGTTCTGTCGTGGAATTGTCACGGCAGATGTCCTTAGTGTCAGGACTTAGTCGCGAGGCCAACGCATCTATGTGGTAGCTTGAGAGGGGTTAAGTGGGACGAGAGACGCAGGGCGGATCAACACGCAAGACAAGGATTTAGACAGCTTCGGGCCCCGGGAAACATCATCCGGTAATAACCCTACATGTTGTTTGAGGCTAGGTCTCATTATCATCCCGAGGGAGACGCCGTAAACCGGCTCTTGTGTCTAGCCCTAGAGATTATTGATTGCTTGTAGCTTGTAGCCTCTAACTTGTCCCTCTTTGGGGAGCCCTGCCCCTCCTTATATATGTTGAAGGGGCGGTTTACATGTGGAGTCCTATTAGGATTAGAACTAGTCTATCTCTAATACAAACCAGATACAAGTCCTGGTCTTAACTCTTTGTAAGATAAATATTCCTTTCCTCTTAAACTGGCCCACCATAGTTGAACCGGCCTTCTAGGCCTTGGGTCTTGTCATCCGTCTGATCCGCCCGTCGGTTTACCAGTGAGTCATAACGACCAAGCGGATTGCCTGTAAACCGCCAAGGTCAGGGCGGGTCTTCAGATAAACTGCCAAGTCCGGCCGGGTTAACTTCCGGCCGGTTTACACCGCGGGGTATATCCCCGACATTAGCCCCCAAGTTTAGCTTGGATTCATCCATGGTAAACTTATGCTGCAAATAAACATAAGAACAAATTTGACAGGTTGCGCTCCGGGTTAAGAACTCTTGTAAACCGACACCTGATCATCCTTAAGTCCTTGTCATTCCTCCTTCTAGAAAATCCAGGTTAATAACCAACTTCATACTCAAATTGCTGACATTGGTTTCTCATAGAAAAATATTGTAAAGAATAATCCACTTGAGTTGGCTTCCAAAGCGCCGGTTTAAGAAATATTGGTCTTGTAATACTCATCTGACATTCAGCCGGTTTGAAAATGTAGACTCGTCGGTTTATCATTGTCAAGATTGCCGGTTTATAATAACTGAATTCCAGGTCATGATTATTTCCAATGCCGGTTCATGATTGTTGTAGACACCGGGTCATAATGATTGGCTCAAAACAGAAAATTGAAGATATTTCTCCCTTATATCCATATTACCTGTAGCCCCCAAGTGTCGGGTTGTCATGCTTGCAGCAACCTGGGACTTGTAATTGACTGATGCCCATAAAACTTCAACCAATGTAGCCCCCAAGGGCCGACTCAGTAAGATAATATTGAGCTGGGACTTTGATATACACTTCAATGAAAATAACATCATATGATGTAACCCCCATCATGGGGCTTGAATCCACGTCCACAAGGTTAAGAGCCTTGTGCTTTACCAACTGAGCAGTGGACCCTTTAATATAATGGATAAAAGCTTTGTACCTTGAATAGTTGACAGGAGCAATTGGTAGCCCCCAAGTGTCATGGTGCATGCTTGCAGCGACATGAGACTTGCATATTTGATATAATCTCAACTTTGAATAATGTAGCCCCCAAGTGCCGGGTTGTAAGCCTGCAGCAACTCGGGACTATTCCTTCAATTGTAGAAACTGATAACCATTGCGCTAAAGCGACTTTGAAAACCTTAATCATAATATTAATAACCATAATAAAAATCCAGCCATGTTGGCTATTCAAGATAATATAATCTGGTATGAAAACCTTATTCATCCAATATCATAATGAAAATTCAGCCAAGTTTGGCTATTTGAATAATATAATCCAATAATTTATAAGCGCATGATTCCAATGGCGCAATCCAAATATATACTGGCGACTTATAGTCCAAAGCCAGACCGGTTTAATAAACACTGGATAATTTATAATCATACTGGCGACTTATTGTCTTAAAGCCAAGCCGGTTTAACAAACACCGGATAATTTATAATCATGCTTTATTCAACCTGTTTCTGCATACAACAAGTTTAAAGTGTCCTGGCGGTTTACCGCCGGACGGGTCATAATGCTCAACATATAACCTGGGTTTATAACCAGGGCTGCAAAAAATATGAAATATATCATACCTGTGACATTGAATCACATCGTTGGTTTACCAATTTTTTGTAGTAAGAGTGATAACCCCAATCTTGAGTAATGATAACTCCTTCTATATTGCGCCGATTTATGATAAAACCGTACCGGGTTGTGATAAACACCGGATTAACCATATATATACTGGTGACTTGTAGTCAAACCAGACCGGGCTGATAATCTCCGGATTATAATTTGATCATGCACTCACAACTTGTAGTTGAAAGCCGAGCCGGGTTGATAAACACCGGTTTACTCCATAATAGGATGGTAACAGAAAATCAAACCGGGCAGATAATCTCCGGTCTAAAAAATGGACCGTGTTCCGCCAATTTAGCTGTTTGAACCGATACAAAATACTGTCGGTTTAAAAAACGCAAATAAAATAGCAACTTCTCAAGAAAGGCTATTAAAGCAAAAGCAATGGCAACAATTTTTTTGCAAAAGAAGAGCTCTAATGAGCTTGGTCATATGGAATTACCATGGTCAGACGCAACCAAGCCCCCCGAAGGCGTAGCAATGGTGCCAGCCAGCCAGGACCCCAAAATGACGCGTGGCGTTACGCCGGCCAAGTGGCATTGCATTGGTTCGGATTCGACCAAGCCCCCAAGTGACTCAGTGGCCTAGGGCCGATCAAGTGGCATTGCATTGGTTCGGACACGACCAAGCCCCCAAATGACTTATTGGCTGTTTAAAAGCCGATCAGAAGGCATTACCATCATCAAGACATGACCGAGCTCCCATAAGGTGTAACTACGGTTCAAGTCGATTAGGTCCCCAACTGACTTAGTGGCAAATGTGCCAGCCAGAAGGCATTACCGTCGTCAAGACATGACCAAGCCCCCAGGAGGTGTAGCTACGGTTCAAGTCGACTAGGTCCCCAACTGACTTTGTTGTTCTTCTGTGAAGCGACCTCAAGGGGTAAACCGGAGGTTGCCCTAAAGCGAATCCACTCCGTGTGACCACGCATGATATAAAGAATAGATACCCCGCTTTACAAAGCGGGAGCCCCCATGTGATAAATAATATGTCAAGCCAATAAGGCCGGATACCCATGTTTGAACCGCGCATCATGGCAGCAGGTCCTCTTCGGTAATTTTTAACTTTTTTGCAAGAGGTAAATTCTTCTTGAACCGGGATCTTGAACCGGATATTGAAAGCTTCAAAGCTGTGGGAGACATCTTCCCCTTGAACCGGATTTTAAACCAGAATCTTCATTTTCAGCCGGAAATTTTCTGATGGCCTTTAAACTCGAACTTGCGAGAAGTTAATTCCTTTTTTGAACCGGACATTATTAAACCGGATCTGAGCGCTTCAGAACTTTGTGGGAGAATAGATTTCTCTTGAACCGGATTTTAAACCGGATATTTGAGAGCTTCAGTGATACTGACTTCCCTTCAGCCAGGTTTCAAACCGGAATCCTTTCTGATGATCCGAAACTTCTTCATTGGGTCGGGATTTTGTAACTGTCATATACTTTCTAAACCGGAAATTTTCTGAAGGCCTTTAAATTTTCATCAATATAACAGTAGCCTCCGGGACCGGGTTATCTTTCCCTCCATCGTCATGGGTTTCTTAAACCGGCTGAAACTGGCAAGATTTGCTGAGTCATGCCATCGTAGCCCCCGAGTCTCAAAGGTGACTCGAGGAGTTGGTTTGAGACTCTCCATATTTGACCGTGATATAAACCGGTATAACTTGTATATCATTGGTGTTGATAACACGATGTGAATACACAGAAGGTTGATGTGAGTGCGGCGGGTTGTAAACGATCCCGTATGAACCGTGTCAGCAACTCGGCCAATGGTTCCTTCCAACTGGCGATTTGAAGTTAACCAAACTGTAGCGGCGGTGACTTGTGCACCTGCCCATTGATCCATCCAGTGCAGACGGCGGTTGATGATAATTTGCCTCCAATTTGAAAGAAAACCGGGCTACCCAAGCTGTGACTTGTTCATACTCAATAAATGGCTCGCGCAGACAGGTGCGGCCCGGTATGTTGATGTAGACCGGACCGCGGGGGATGGCAGCCTGTGCATGCGCTATCGGGTAATTCGCATGGTCCTGACGAGTTGACGCGATCTGGATCGCGATATAAACCGGCACGGGTTATCCAATAGCTCAGTGATATAATAATCCCCTTTTTGCAACAGACAATTTGTCCTAATATGTTAGCCGAAAAATATCCACCGCGGAGCTGACGATCACCACAGTGAAACTGAAATCAATCATGGCAAGTCAGCCATGCGGATAGACAGATGAACCGGTCGCGGCATTGTAAACCGGTGCGGAGCAAGTAGTCCTCCGCGCCGCAAACCAGCGCGGTCGCGGGAGACGGCCACGGTGTTGTAAACCGGTGCGATCGCGAGAGTCGGTTACGACGCTGTAAGCCGGCACAGACGGGCGAGTCAATCGCAAGTGCGGTAAACCGCACGGACGGGCGAATCATCCGCATGCGTTGGACGGATGTAAACCGAACAGCGCGGGCGGCGATTTGCATGTGTATCTGTCGAGCAGCATGGCCCGAAAGAACGCCACTGCAAAAACTGTACTGGCATGCGCTCCCTGTCCGCGGTATAACAATACCATTGTCATAAGTAATTATCCTGCATAAAAATATTTACAGTGCAAAGTAATTGTTCTTTTGACAAAAACAATAAGTATTAATAAGAGAAATTTAGATGGATATCACCTGATGTTTGTGAACGACAGATGATCTGTGCGTAAATTATGTTTAGTCAACCCGGCACTTTCGATAGGCCGGACCGCAGGGCGGACAGTAAAACGACCGCAGCATCAGAAGCGGTTTCGGAGAGATGACTCGGTCGCGGCCTTGTAAGCCGGCGCAGACGAGCCAGTTGTGCTCGGCCGTAGGCGCAGGCGGATGTAATCCGAACATCGGGGCGGCGACTTGCAGATGTATCCGCCGAGCATCATAGCACGGACAAGCACTAGTGCAAAAGTGATGTTGACGCGCAGCCCTTAGGTGACACCTTTTTGTAATGGTTCTGATTCATCTGGTCGATAGATAATCCATTCCACACGACAAAAACGGCGATTGAAGACAGCCCGGCGGTTTAACGCAGCAAGGACGGCTTAAAACGACCATGACGGCTCAGAAGGAATCCTCTGGGTCTTTAAACACTTGGCCACCCCTTTTTTTGGACGTGATCTAGCACATTTGATAAACTCACGTGAGGGATCCTTGGCGGATATGTCTTTGTCCTTCCCATCTAGGAGTAAGTAGTGGTACTACTAGCTTTTGATTCTCGCATGAGCATTGGCGCTTGGTCCTTCTCGTAGGTGGCAGGGCTGTAGTTTCAGAGATGTGACAATGCTACTGTTTGCTAGGTCAACCGAATGGACTTGAGCGTGTGTGTGCAGAGATGACTTGTAAACCGGCCGGAAGCCTTGTGTCCACCTCGGCGGACTGCCCGCACAAAAATCGATCTCCATCATTGCTTATGCATTGAATTGGCAGCAAAAGAACTTGTCGTCTCACGACGCATCCCACAAACCGTCACGCAACCCTTGTTTCCTTTTATGATTTAGTGGTACGGGCCGAGTCGGAATCTGACAAAGTTGGTTCCTTGTCACCGTCAATTTGGACGCTGGCCGTTGACGCCTCGTCGCTATCCTTTGTTTTCCTTCCAACCTTGGTTTAGGGTCGAACCAATCTCATACTTGTTGTAATTACCGCTGATTGACATGTAACGCCCCGGATCTGATGCGCCAGGTGTCCGCCAGTTATTCGCCGTCCTTGCCATGTCATGTGCTTGCGCGTTGCACTTTGCCATGTCATCATCTGCATTTCATATCATGTTATCATGTGCATCGCATTCGCATACGTGTTCGTCTCATGCATCCGAGCATTTTCCCCGTTGTCCGTTTTGCAATCCGGCGCTCCTATTGTCCCCGGCGCCCTCTTTTATCTTTTTCCGTGTGCGGGTATTAAACCTTCTCGGAATGGACCGAGACTTGACATGTGGCCTTGGTATAACACCAGTAGACCGCCTGTCAAGTTTCGGGTCAATCGGAGGTCGTTTGATACTCCAACGGTTAACCGGGTATCCGCAAAGGCCTCTTTCTCTTTGCAGCCCAACACCCCTCCATTTTGGCCCAAACCCCATCTAAGTCCCTTCCATCATCTCGGTCGTTCGATCACGATCGCGTGGCCGAAAACCGCACTCCATTTGGAGCTTCCTAGCCCCCTCTACCTATAAATATGTGATCCCCTCCCGAAATTCGCGGTGCAACCCTAGCCTTCTTCATCCTCGCGCCGCCGGACGTGTCCAACCCGCAGCCGGACATGTCCGCCTCGCCCCTCCAACTCACCCCGACCAACCACAGGCCGCCACATCACCACTGCCGCCTCCACCGCCCAATGGGACGCCGCCACGTGGCCTTCCCGGCTCCCCCTCTCTCCTCCCTCCGCCGCCGGCCCGCGGGACCCGGATCGGGCCCGCGCGAGCCCGGTCGCCGCCGCCGCCTGGCCCGCTTCGCCGGCCCGCGCCTCCCTGCTCCGGCCGCCGCGCCCGAGCCGTCGCCTCCCCGCACCGGCGACCTCGTGCCCCGCGCCGCCCGCTCGCCGGCCCCGCCGCCTCCTCCTCTCGCCGCGCCGCCCTCCGCCGCCACCAGCCGCCGCCTTCGCCGGCCCTGCGCACCGCGCCCGAGCCGCCCGGCCGCCGCGCGCCTCTCCGCCTGCCCCGCCTGCTCCACCGCCCGGCGCCCCGCGGCCGCCGCCCTCCGCCGCCCCGCGCCGGCGCCCTGCCCCGCCGCCCGCGCCGCGCCGCTCCGCCACCTCTCCGCCGCCCGCCATCGCCGGCCCCCGCTCCTGCCGCCACCTGCCTTGGCTTCCGCGCCCCCGTTCGGATCTGGATCCACACCCGGTTGACCTTCTCCCCCCTTTAATTTTGCTAAGTCCCGTAATACTTTTGCATCATGATGCCATATTCATCATGTTATAACTCTCTGCATGTAGCTCCGTTTTGGGCGTATATTATGTCAAATTGTTCGCCTCGAAGAGTAAACCATTTCATTCCATTGAATCATTTTCATTTGAATTCATATTGATGCCCTAAATGCTGTTAGAAGAGGGCTAGTTGATGTTAGTGGCTGGATCTTGTCTGAACATGCACTTTTGTCATTTTTGCCATGATTGATGTGTACCTCCTATGAAGTTGAGTCCTACATGAGTTTTGTAATATGCCATGTTACCCTTCCAGATAATTTTGCCATGTATTTTTGTGATCTATGTGGTGACTAGCACAAGCATGCAAACTAAAGTTCTTGATGTTGCTGATTTCAGAGACTTAGTGATTTCACTAAGTCCCTGACTGCTGTTATTTTCATGCCATGTATTCATGTTGTTTCTGAGAGATCTATGCATAATTTGAGCATGATCAGTAAGGGAGTTTTGGACTTGAGTATTTGATCTATCCATCCATGCCTTTTTTTGCAATTATGGGGTGTCATAGCTTGAGTCAATCGAGCTCTAATTTTGCTTCAGAATGTTGCTGGCAGATTGTTTACATGTTATTCGATTTTGCCAAGCTTGGTGTAGTTGATCCTTGCATGATATGATGTTGTTCTTGCCATGTATAGTTACTATGCCATGCCTTCTTGATGTATGTATGCTTAGTTTATCATGCAATGCTCTGTAGTGAGTGCATCGAGCTCACGAACATGCCTAGTTGTTATTAATTTCTGCCATGTCCAGTTTTCTGCTAAGTCTGAAACCTGTAACGAAACTTGCTTAATTGACATGGGTGTAATTATATTCTCTGATCCTTTTTGGCTTATGGTCAGCAAGGGAATTTTGTCAAGTGCTTTGAGTAGATTCTTGCCATGCCTTGCTTTGCTATATTCTGAACTTGTAGCATGTTGTTTCATTGCTCTGAACATGTCATCCTGATGTTAGTTTCTGCTATGTTGTTAATTTCACTAAGTCTGAGAACTTGTTATCGTTTGTACTTTTGCCATGATTGGTTGGACCTGTTATGATGTGAATTAGCCGTAGCTCAGTGTTCATCTTTTGTCGTGCATCTTGTGTAGATTATTGTCATATGCTTTGTTGCCATGTTTGGGTGCAGTAGCTTAATTATTTGTTGATTGCTAAGTAGCATCATGCTGTTAATGGCAGATTATTGTCATTCTTGTATTGCTTGCCATTTGCAAACCGTGCATCCGATTCCGGTGATCTTTATATCGATTTCAACCGAAATCACCTCACCTTTCCAGTGTCATACTTGGTTTTCCAAGATTATTACTTGTTCATCTTCTCCCTTCCGTGCATGCATATGCATTGCATACCACATCTCGCATGTCATGCCTTGTTCATATGGTGGTTGTTTACTATGTTGTTTGTTTGTTTCCGGGTTGCTTCTCTTGTTAGCTTCGGTTTCGTTCCGGAGTTGTGAGGATCCGTTCGTCTACGTCCGTTTGTCTTCTTCATGGACTCGTTCTTCTTCCTTGCGGGATCTCAGGCAAGATGACCATACCCTCGAAATCACTTTTATCTTTGCATGCTAGATTGCTCGCTCTTTTGCTATGCCTATGCTGCGATACCTACCACTTGCTTATCATGCCTCCCATATTGTTAAACCAAGCCTCTAACCCACCTTGTCCTAGCAAACCATTGTTTGGCTATGTTACCGCTTTGCTCAGCCCCTCTTATAGCGTTGTTAGTTGCAGGTGAAGATGAAGTTTGTTCCTTGTTGGAACATAGAGATGTTGTTCCTTGTTTGGAACATGTTTACTTGTTGGGATATCACAATATATCTTATTTAATTAATGCATCTATATACTTGGTTAAGGGTGGAAGGCTCGGCCTTATGCCTGGTGTTTTGTTCCACTCTTGCCGCCCTAGTTTCCGTCATATCGGTGTTATGTTCCCGGATTTTGCGTCCCTAACGCGGTCGGGTGATTTATGGGACCCCCTTGACAGTTCGCTTTGAATAAGACTTTTCCAGCAAGGCCCAACCTTGGTTTTACCATTTGCCTGCCACCTATCCCTTTTCTCTTGGGTCTGATCAACCCGAGGGTCATCTTTATTTAGCCCCCCGGGGCCAATGCTTGTCTAAGTGTTGGTCCAAACTAGAGCACCGTGCGGGACCGTCCCTTGGCAACTTGGGTTATGTTGGTACCTGTACGCTTCGCTTATCCGGTGTTGCCCTGAGAACGAGATATGTGCAGCTCCTATCAGGATGTCGGCGCATCGGGCGGTTTTGCTGGACTTGTTTTATTACTGTCGAAATGTCTTGTAGCCGGGATTCCGAGACTGATCGGGTCTTCCCGGGGAGAAGGAATATCCTTCGTTGATCGCGAGAGCTTATCATGGGCTAAGTTGGGACACCCCTGCAGGGTTTTGAACTTTCGAAAGCCGTGCCCGCGGTTATGGGCAGATGGGAATTTGTTAATGTCCGGTTGTAGAAAACCCGAAGTTGATCTTAACTAAAATACACCAACCGCGTGTGTAACCGTGATGGTCTCTTCTCGGCTGGGTCCGGGAAGTGAACACGGTTGTTGGAGTTATGTCTGACGTAAGTAGTTCAGGATCACTTATTGATCATAGTTGTTCGACCGTGCTTTTGCCTTCTCTTCTCGCTCTCATTTGCGTATGTTAGCCACCATATATGCTAGTCGCTTGCTGCAGCTCCACCTCATACCTTTTACCCTACCTTTAAGCTTAAATAGTCTTGATCTCGCGGGTGTGAGATTGTTGAGTCCTCGTGACTCACCAGATACTTCCAAAACCAGTTTGCAGGTGCCGATGAGTCCGTGCAGGTGACGCATCCGAACTCAAGGAGGAGTTGAATGAAGATCTTGTCCTTTATGTTGTTCCGTTCTAGTCGATCAGTAGTGGAGCCTAGTTGGGATCGATCTTGGTCCTTTGTCGCTTTTGAGGTTCTTCTTTTATTTTGGCTCCGTAGTCGGGCCCTGATTGTAGCTGTATGATGTATTGTGTTATTCATGTAATTGTGTGAAGTGGCGATTGTAAGCCAACTATGTATCTCTTTCCCTTATGTATTACATGGGTTGTGTGAAGATTACCTCACTTGCGACATTGCTTTCAATGCGGTTATGCCTCTAAGTCGTGCTTCGACACGTGGGAGATATAGCCGCATCGAGGGCGTTACATGACAATATGCTAAAGATGCGTCCGGCGACGCACAAGTCGAAACCCTAATTTTCTCTCGTCTCAAACTTGTATATGCCGCTGCTGAAAAACTTTTCCAATCTTTGACTAACGAACTTCATAGTTGATGTGAATTCTTCCACACCGGCTCTTTGCTGATCCGGCAGGTCGTAGCTTCTCGAACCCTAAAAAGATCCCTTCAAGAACTCAACACCACCGTGTGCGGGCCCCACGGTGGGCGCCAACTGTCGTGGAATTGTCACGGCAGATGTCCTTAGTGTCAGGACTTAGTCGCGAGGCCAACGCATCTATGTGGTAGCTTGAGAGGGGTTAAGTGGGACGAGAGACGCAGGGCGGATCAACACGCAAGACAAGGATTTAGACAGCTTCGGGTCCCGGGAAACATCATCCGGTAATAACCCTACATGCTGTTTGAGGCTAGGTCTCATTATCATCCCGAGGGAGACGCCGTAAACCGGCTCTTGTGTCTAGCCCTAGAGATTATTGATTGCTTGTAGCTTGTAGCTTCTAACTTGTCCCTCTTTGGGGAGCCCTGCACCTCCTTATATATGTTGAAGGGGCGGTTTACATGTGGAGTCCTATTAGGATTAGAACTAGTCTATCTCTAATACAAACCGGATACAAGTCCTGGTCTTAACTCTTTGTAAGATAAATATTCCTTTCCTCTTAAACTGGCCCACCATAGTTGAACCGGCCTTCTAGGCCTTGGGTCTTGTCATCCGTCTGATCCGCCCGTCGGTTTACCAGTGAGTCATAACGACCAAGCGGATTGCCTGTAAACCGCCAAGGTCAGGGCGGGTCTTCAGATAAACCGCCAAGTCCGGCCGGGTTAACTTCCGGCCGGTTTACACCGCGGGGTATATCCCCGACAGGTTCAATGCTAGAAATGAATGAATAATTTTCACAAAAGTTAGCTAGATGAGTTTTTGATCGAGTAATTCTCCCGGTTTGGATATCATTGTAGATTTGCTCGACGGGATGATCTTTGGCGATTCTTGCTCGAACTCGTGATAGCTTTTGCTTGGGTCTTCGTTGAACTTCTTCTTCGTCTTGTTCTTCTTCTTCTTGGCGTTCTTCATTGTTGGCATTGCCGTTCTCTTGTCGTGGTGGAGAAGGAGGTTGTTGATGTTCGTCTTGACGTATTTTCTCGTTTTCTTCATCTTGGTGTGTCCCACTTGTGGATGCTTCCGTGTCAATTCTCGGTTCACCTTGTCGTGAAGTAGAAGCTTCCACGTGGACGGACGAGGTATTCTCCTTCACCTCCGTCGGACGAATTTTGCCAATAGACAAGTCTTGAATTGCTTCCGAAGGCTCTTTGTCTCCTACATCAATTGGCAGTTGCTCTACTTGCGAGCCATTAGATTCATCAAACTTCACATCTACCGTCTCTTCAACCTTTCGGGTGAAAATGTTGTAGACACGGTAAGTGTGAGAGTTTGAGCCATAACCAAGTAGAAAACCTTCATGAGACTTAGGAGCAAACTATGAACGATGATGCTTATCTAGAATGTAGCACTTTGAGCCAAATACTCGAAAGTATCCAACTTGGGGTTTGTTACCGGTGAGGAGCTCGTATGCCGTCTTGCCGAGTAGCTTGTGAAGATACAAGCGATTTGTTGCATGACAAGCCGTCTCAACCGCTTCTGCCCAGAAGTGCTTCGGCGTCTTGTACTCATCAAGCATCATTCTTGCCATTTCGATGAGTGTCCGGTTCTTCCTCTCAACGACTCCATTTTGTTGAGGTGTGTACGTAGCCGAGAACTCATGTGAAATCCCTTCTTCGTCAAGAAAGGTATCCACATTTGCGTTCTTGAACTCCGTTCCGTTGTCGCTCCGAACCTTCTTGATCTTCACGTCAAACTGATTTTTGGGCCTTTGTAGCGAAGTTTTTGAAGATCTTTTGGACCTGCGATTTGTCATCAAGAAAGAACACCCACGTAAATCTTGAAAAATCATCAACTATGACTAGACCAAAAGAGTTTCCACCGAGACTCTTGTAGGCATTGGGACCAAAGAGATCCATATGAAGTAGCTCGAGTGGCCTCCTTGTGGTCATGATGTTCTTCACGGGATGTCTTCCTCCAACCTGTTTACCTGCTTGACAAGCACTGCAAAGTCTATCCTTATCAAATATAACATCGTTAACTCCAAGGATATGATTTCCTTTGATAAGCTTGTCAAGGTTTCTCATGCCAACATGACCTAGTCGTCTATGCCACAACCAACCTTTTGAGGATTTAGCAATAAAGCAAGTTTTAGGTTGTGCCTTTTTAGAGAAATCGACAATATAAAGGTCACCTCTACGTATACCGGTAAAGACCATTTTATGATTATCTCGACGAAACACTTGGCAATCTACCTCAGTAAATAGAACATTTAATCCAAAATCAGCAAGTCTGGATACTGAAAGTAAATTGTATCCAAGGGATTCAACAAGCATGACATTTTGAATGGAGCTATCGTGTTAGATGGCCACCTTACCAAGGCCAACCACCTTACCCTTTGAATTATCAACAAAGGTGACATATTTTTGAGGGCCGTCATTTTCAGCAAGATCACGGAACATCTCTTCATCTCCCGTCATATGGTCGGTACATCCACTATCGAGAACCCATTCCTTTCCTCCTGACACATATCCTCGAAGATTTGCCATAAGACCAAAGTGTCTCATTGCATCATCAAGATCGAAGTCACTATCATCATTCTCATCGTAGTATCCATGTTCAACACGATCTTGTGATTCATCATTTCCTAGAGAAAGTGATTCATTAGACAATGCTCATCAAAGTGGTCACTTTTATGAATTCTTATAGCTTCGGATATTATATTACTAATGATTCCAACATTTCCTTTAGCATGCATGAGATTAGTAAGCTCAAGTAGACAATCACCAAAACTAGGATTACTAGAATTCATTTTACTCATGGCAATAGATTTATGGAGAATTTCATCCAAGTTTTTCAAGGAATAATCGAGGAATCGTTCTTCAAGAAATTTCCATATAGCATAGGCGCATTTAAGAGTAGGTAAACTAGCAATCAAGTATTTGGGCAATCCTCTAATGATGAGCTCAATGGTTCTAAGATTACGAATCATATCAACATCTTCATCTAGAGTGGGATGCATAGGATCAACATGAGGAGCACAAGGACTAGCAATATACTTGTTCAAATGATATTGAGTGAAAATCTCAAGCATCTCATTTTTCCATTCATGAAAATACTCTTCATCAAGAATAGGCACTCTATGTCTAAGACTCCCTAAAGTAGACACATCCATCTTCCTCCAAAGGTGATTAAACCAAGGCAATGGAGACCAAAGCTCTGATACCACTTGTAGGATCTAGAAGAGATTGTGTCTAGAGGGGGGGGGTGATTAGACACTTAGTACTAAAGTTGCAGTTTTTAAGCCTTTTTGGTTTGAGTGAAGTTTAGGCACAATTTCAACAATACATATCAAGCAAGCATGCAAAGAACATATAGGCAGCGGAAAGTAAAGCATGCAACTTGCAAGTATGTAAGGGGAAGGGTTTGGAGAAATCAAACGCAATTGGAGACAAGGATGTTTTTTCCGTGGTTCGGATGGGTGGTGCTATCCTACATCCACGTTAGTGGAGACTTCAACCCACGGAGGGTAACGGTTGCGCGAGTCCACGGAGGGCTCCACCCACGAAGGGTCCACGAAGTAGCAACCTTGTCTATCCCACCATGGCCATCGCCCACGAAGGACTTGCCTCACTAGCGGTAGATCTTCACGAAGTAGGCGATCTCCTTGCCCTTACAAACTCCTTGGTTCAACTCCACAATCTTGTCGGAGGCTCCCAAGTGACACCTAGCCAATCTAGGAGACACCACTCTCCAAGAAGTAACAAACGGTGTGTTGATGATGAACTCCTTGCTCTTGTGCTTCAAATGATAGTCTCCCCAACACTCAACTCTCTCTCACAGGATTTGGATTTGGTGGAAAGAAGATTTGAGTGGAAAGCAACTTGGGAAAGGCTAGAGATCAAGATTCATATGGTAGGAATGGAATATCTTGGTCTCAACACATGAGTAGGTGGTTCTCTCTCAGAACATATGAGTTGGAAGTGTAGATGTGTTCTGATGGCTCTCTCCACGAATGAAGAGGTGGAGGGGTATATATAGCCTCCACACAAAATCCAACCGTTACACACAATTTACCAATCTCGGTGGGACCGAATAGACAAACTCGGTCGGACCGAAAAGGTAAACCTAGTGACCGTTAGAGATTTTCGGTGGGACTGAGATGCATCTCGGTAGGACTGAAGTGGTTAGGGTTTGGGCATAACGTAATCTCGGTGAGACCGATTACACAAACTCGGTGAGACCGATTTGGTAATTAGCTAACCAAAGAGTTGGTTAGGCAAACTCGGTGGGACCGATTACTAAACTCGGTTGGACCGATTTTGGTAATAAGTTACCCAGAGAGTTTGCATTGTAATCTCGGTAGTACCGATTGCCTAAACTCGGTGAGACCGATTTTGACAATGGACATACACAGTGAGATTGCAATCCCATCTCGGTGAGACCGAGATCCCTATCGGTGAAACCGATTTGCTAGGGTTTTGGCAGTGGCTTATGACATATGAAACTCGGTGGCGCCGGATAGAAAGAATCGGTTTGACCGAATTTGGTTTAGGGTTTAGGTCATAAGTGGATATGGGAAAGTAGCTGAGGATTTTGGAGCATATCATTAAGCACATAAGGCAAAGAGCTCATTAAGCAACACCTCATCCCTCCTTGATAGTATTGGCTTTTCCTATAGACTCAATGTGATATTGGATCACTAAAAGTGTAAAATGAAGAGTCTTGAGCTTGAAGCTTTAGCCAATCCTTTGTCCTTAGCATCTTGAAGGAGTTCCCACAACCTTTAGTTCCTGCCACTCCATTGTTGAACTTATCTGAAATATACTAGATAAAAGTGTTAGTCCAACAAGAGATATGTTGACATTAATTACCAAAACCACCTGAGGAGCACTTGTGCTTTCAATCCCCTCTGTGTACGGGGCACTAGGCAGAACAACTTCTTCCACAGTGCGAAATGAGCTTCACAGCCCAAGAACAGTTCGCAAAGGGCTACGTAGCCAGCTATATGCAATTTGGAGGCAGGAGTGAGGTTGTGCAACTGGAGGCCGTAGAACTCCAGGAGCCCTCGGAGAAACGGATGGATTGGAAATCCGAGTCCCCTTAACAAATAAGGGACAAGGTATACCCGCTCTCCCTTAGAAGGGTTGGGAAAGCTCTCCGCTTGCTCCCCGCCATTGTAGGTGGCGAGCCCGGCTCGAACTGGGACCATATATGCTGGAGGGAGAAATCCCTGGGTTTGCAACTTTACTAATTGGCTGTGCAAGATGGAACACTTCTCCCAATCTCCGGGCTTAGGGCTACCGGGGCGAGAAGAGGAGCTGCGCTGGCCGGCCATGTTGGGATGGATTTTTTCGGGCGCGCTCCGATGAATGCTCGCTGAGGGAGAATGGTGTGGTTTGGATCTGAGAATCCTCGTCTCTTTAATAGGCAGTTCATTCACATAGCTAGGGTGGTAAATGTAAAAACACCTTGGCTCCTCGCATTCGCATGACACGTGGAAGATGGCCATTATTGGGCACAGAAGCCGAGAAGCGCAACATTTACGAGAAGCCGGGCACTATTTAACAAGTACTCAGAGTTTGGAGGAGAACCCGCCTTGCAATGCCGAAGACAATCTGTGCGCCAGACTCATCGACCTTGAAGCCTGGTTCGGGGGCTACTGAGGGAGTCCTGGATTTGGGGGTATCCGGACAGCCGGACTATATCCTTTGGCCGGACTGTTGGACTATGAAGATACAAGATTGAAGACTTCGTCCCATGTCCAGATGGGACTCTCCTTGGCGTGGAAGGCAAGCTTGGCAATACGGATATGTAGATCTCCTTCTTTGTAACCGACTCTGTGTAACCCTAGCCCCCTCCGGTGCCTATATAAACCGGAGGGTTTAGTCCATAGGACCAACAACAATCATACCATAGGCTAGCTTCTAGGGTTTAGCCTCTTCGATCTCATGGTAGATCAACTCTTGTAATACACATATCATCAATATCAATCATGCAGGAGTAGGATTTTGCCTCCATCGAGAGGGCCCGAACCTGGGTAAAAACATCGTGTCCCTTGTCTCCTGTTACCATCTGCCTAGACGCACAGTTCGGGGCCCCCTACCCGAGATCCGCCGGTTTTGACACCGACAGGAGGGTTCGGGCGAGTTTTATGGCGATGCGTAGGGGCGCTTTTATGGGCTCTATGGCCTACGAGAAACCAAATGACTATCGAGCATAAATTTCCTACTCACCCTGCTGACATTATTTTCAAATGTCACTTCTTCCTTCAGACCTAGATGCCGTTGGGGAAACGGCGTGACGCGGATCGGATGACGGAGGCCATGGAGCGGATTCGTGTGATCTAGATTGCTGCCCGACACTAAGGCGCCTTGTGTCTGCTTCATTTTGGGCTGGCTGCGTGTGTGATGTCTTCAGTTTCTTCCTATTCAGGCTTAGGCCGGTTGCATGTATCGTACTTGTTAGAGTTGTGTCGAATATTATGTATAAGGTAGTTTACAGTTGGACTTGTAGTTGTATTGTGTTTAGATAGGATATGGAGGCGTGTCCAAGTAGGACACTTGTATCCTAGGCCTCTCATATATAGCGGGGCTAGACACACGATGTAACCTACGCCAACATAATAGCACCGGAACAAAGGGGAAGCCGGCGGCATGTGCCGGTGTCCAGGGCGACCGAGTGCGGTATTGTAGCGGTGTCATGGGGAGGAGCGCACATAGTCAGGCCCCGAGGATGTAGCCATATCGGTGAACCTCGTTAACAAATCTCGGTGTCGTGCTCGTGTGATTGCTTGGTTCTCAGATGATCAACGGTATGCCTCGGATTTATTCTAACAGTGGTATCATGAGCAAGGTTCGAAGAGGCCGTGAAAGTGATCTAGAGGAGGAAAATCTGGCTTGATCGATTGTTCGCTAGAAGGATGTCGCCAACGGAGTGGCATATGCGGATGAGAAATCGATTTGCAAGCGGACGAGTACAAGAAGCAATTTGGAAGCGAATCACGTGGCAGCAGCAGCGTACAACATGTGGCCGGTTTCGGCAAGATAGAAAGGCAGCGGCAGCGGTGTGTCACGTAAGCAGAAGCACGCGGAATTCTCGGTGAATCGTGCGGCAGTAGGAGTCGATGAGAGTTCGGTCACAGGATGTCAAGACAGCTCATGGGCATCAGCTCTGGACGTGGCAGCCTGGCCCAAGTGGGGACTGGTGGTGCATGCTTGGTGGGCTAGGCCCTTGAGTAGCCGTGGGACTGGGTGACCGAGGCGGATCGGCTGGTGTGCACGTACGCGAAGTTGGACCGGTGCAGGGGCTGCTGTACGCACGTTTTTGCGGTGGACCAGAGATTTGTTTGAGGAAAAAAGGTGCAATTTGCAACACTATGGTAATTTACGTTAGCATGGACAACAATTGGATTCATAAAAGGAGCATTGGGAGGTGTGGCAGCACACTTGGTACAGTCACGAGAACTTCCCTGGAAGCAGTTTTATGATGTATTGCACACTGCATACGGTGTTTTACCAGGAGTTGAGCAGATTGGTGACGTGCATATATGGTTCAGAGGAGCCTGGAAGTGCATCATGAAGATCATGCATACACATGGCGTCCAAGACATGCACAAGTGTGCGCGCGATCATGGTGCAGGGTGGAACATGGTTGCAATCGGATATGTTCGGCTGGGTCGAACAAGACAGTCTGACGGATCGACGCAAGTCGGTTGGTACAGAAGACGGTGGTGGGATCGGCGATGACGACATAGGAGCCTGATGCTGATGGTGACCAACTTCTGGGGCATGGAAACACGTGGCGCGGGCCCGAGGGCTTGTGTGGCTTTGACAAGACTATGGCGCGGGGTTGATTCAAGGTGATGTATACACGGAGCTTGAAGTCGACGGGGCACGTCGGTGGACTGATAATCTACCACGGAGTCATGTTGAAGGTGGAGCTGGAGTCTGGAGGACTTCACTTGGTGCTGATTGAGAGGTTACAGCGTAAGAGCTCAAAGAGTCGATGCCTATTCAGCGGGGAAAAAGCAAGGGACACGTAGTTCAGACTGGAGCTCAGTGGTCTGATGGAAGCGTGAAATTCTTCATCGGTCGGTGATGATCGGTGGTACTCTGCACTGGGGGTTGAGTGGTGTGGGTTCGCGACCCTTGAGACTCGACCGGGACAGCGGAGGCTTGACGCGGTAATACCGGCGAGGTGTGCGGTATGCACGAGGCATGGAGACGGGCCAGGGCTCTGGTGTCATACATGTGGTGAGACAATTGCGAATTTGACTCGGGATGACTACAAGCAATGGTGAAATTCCTTCAAGTTTCAGACAGGCGGCCAAGAAAGGAGTGGTGATGTTGAGTTCAGGTAACTCTTATGTGTGACACCCAATATGTGAGCTGTTCATTTTCACGCAGGTCAGTGATCAGTGTGTGATTGCGTTGGACGAATACTCTGGAAGTTGGGAGCACAAACTAGAGTAATAAGGAACTTAATTTTGCTCTAGCGTTGACTGTGGTCAAGAAAAGAAGGGACTACAAGTTGCAGGTAGAGACATATGGAGTCTTTGAAGTAGCAGTGGCGCTCATGCGATAAGCTCAAGTTCAATGTACATGAAAGTTTGACACATGGACGAATTCAAGGTAGTGGAGAATATTCGCCAAGGTGGAGTTTGATAGAGTTGTGTCGAATATTGTGTACAAGGTAGGTTACAGCTGGACTTGTAGTTGTATTATGTTTAGATAGGATATGTAGTCGTGTCCAAGTAGGACACTTGTATCCTAGGCCTCTCATATATAGCGGGGCTAGACACACGATGTAACCTATGCCAACATAATAGCACCGGAACGCAGGGGAAGCCGGCGGCATGTGCCGGCGTTCAGGGCGACCGGGTGCGGTATTGTAGCGGTGTCATGGGGAGGAGCGTCCATAGTCAGGCGCCGGGGATGTAGCCATATCGATGAACCTCGTTAACAAATCTCGGTGTCGTGCTCGTGTGATTGCTTGATTCTCAGATGATCAACAGTATGCCCTGAATTTATTCTAACAGTACTTAGCCATCAGCCGTTAACTTCTTATTCTTTACTTTCGCCGTACATGTTGGATGCTGCCTGTCAGAGAGTTTTATTAATTTAAAGCCGGACGCTTCTTGCGTCTTCGTTTAAAAAATAAAAAATAAAAACCAAACTAAGAGCCAGGCCGGACGGTCTAACCACTACCCCATTCATGCCTAAACGTTTGAGATGGATAATAACCTCATATGTACTCAAAGAGGAGCTGGTGGAGCGTAATGGGCAGCATCTGCAGATGCTACAGCCCATTTTGCGTGCGCTGTTGTTTTAAGATATTTGTAAAACGTAAGTAATAAACTGATGTTCAAATATTTGTGTGTTAAAAATATTATAGACAGGCACAATGATTAGTAAATAAAAACATGTGTGTTAAATATGAAATACTTAGTAAAACGTTAGTACTAAAAACATTTAAGGTATTTGTAATACATAAGTAATAAAATTATGTTCAAGTACTATAGATACAAAGGATGATTAGTAAATAAAAAATTTTAAATATAAATCTGCGTATTACATAAAAATATATCGTTACTATAAACAATAAAAATGTTTATTAAATAAATGTGTTTAATGAATTAAAAAAATATATACACCTATGACTTATATTTAAATTATACAAAATGATGAATACAAACATTTACTAGATATTTATGAATATTCACTTGTGTATAATTTTTACTCAAGACTTATATTCAAAGCAGTATATAATTTAAATATTAGCCACGACTGAATATTCATATTAGCAATTTAAATTTAAGTTATAAATATTTTTTATTATACCAACATAGAACTATACAAATGTGCATGTAACTATTGAAATGTTTTTATAATTAAAATAATATTTTCAATTTGTAATATAGAAAACCAAATTTATAATACACACATTTATATAACACACATGTTTATATAATACTCAAGTTACAAACAATTTTTCTAAATAATTTTTAACTACACAAAAATTAGCGCATGCAAAAATATGGAATACATACATTTATATAACACACTGCTTTTGCAAAATCTTAAAAACAAATAGCGCTTGCAAATGGGCTGCAGTATACGCAGCCCAATTAAGCTCCACATTGTGTCTGCTTTGACTACATATAGGGCCTGTTCTGAAGTCCTCCGGCTTCGTACTTCACAAATTCCATGTGCAGAGCCGAGCCGAACATTTTCGCTCCTTGAAGCTAACTTCGAGAAGTTGTGGTCCATCGTAGTGTAATAAATGTGGAGTTACCGAAGCTGGGAAATCGCAACTCCAGGAATCCTCTAAAACGTGGAGTTGGAAGAAATTACCAGGTATGCCACCGCCAAGTGAAGAAAATGTTTCGTTTAATCTCTCTCCTCCCTTCTTTCTTTCGTGAAAATTGGCTCCGGGCTCCTTCCTCGTACAAAACCTGCCTCTCCTTCTTTTCTGGGCTGCATGCTCGCCTTCAAATTGGGCTACCAGCCTATGGAACCATCTCCATCCAGCCCAATAGGGCGCTAGACAGGTGAGCAGCTGCTAACAGCCCAAGCTAGCGACAGAGAAGCTGTTTTTGCGCCCGAACGGACGTGAATCGTTGTGTGGAGTGAGAAGCTAGGCTGGAAAGCTGAATTTTTTGAGTAGAGAGAGTTGGGAGGACTTCAGAACAGGCCCATAGGCTCGTTCTAATTGTAAAACATTTGTACCTGTAGTGGCTGGACTGTGCCGTGTTGAAATAGCTGTTTGTGGGTTCGTGTCCTTTCAGATGCTTTTTGTATTTGAAATTTTCACATATATGTGCAGTGTTTTGGTCGGGGTTTCCTGTAAATAAAATAAATGTGAGGTGGTTTTGTGCAAAAGTTTGTCAGGGTGGTTGATTTTTTAAGCAAATAAAACAATGTGAGGGTGTTTTGCGTAAAAATATGCCACGTCCAGTGCCATCAGTCACTGACAAGTAGGATCATACACATGGAAACGCCTGCATGCGCGTACTATGACCGTACCTGCACGCTTGAGTCAAGTTAAGTGACCATAAAACCGTATTTTTAAAGGTTTAGCACTAAACTGAACATGTAATGCAAGTTTTGTGACTCGGTGATCAGGCCCAGCCCATAGGCCGGGCAAACGGGGTGCCCGCCCTGGGCCCCCAGAAGGTAGGGGCCCGAGCCAGCTAGTACTTCCACTATAGTACGTAGGAGGCCCAACTAAAACAACGAGTGGATTCAGCATCTTCTAGTCAGCCCGTGCTCCTCGACTCCCTAAATCCCGGACTTCCATAACTGCGCCACCGTTCTTGTGCATCTCACCGTCTCCGATTCCAAGGTCGCCGCTGGCCATTAATGGAGACTAAAGGCGCAAATCTTCTCCCCAATAGGTTGTCCTTCCTTTCTCGATATTCTTCTCGTTCCCCATCAGCTAGATGTTGGAGAGACGGTACACATTCTTTTCTTCCTTCCCATAATCCGCTTCATCCTCGATTAAATAGCTGTGCCCTCTGAGAGATTCCACGTCTGCCTGCCCTGCTCCCCGGCATAGTTCCTCTTCTGCAGTTCTGCTCTTCGGTGGATCTATGTGTGGAAGAGTGCCTAGGAATCAGGGGATTAGGAGAACTAGAGAAGGAAGGTCTGCTGATCTGGATACCTACATCCACATCAAATCCATATACAGGTGCTTTTGTTCCCTATATTTATCGTTTTATGCTGCTAGTTCTTGTTTAGTGACATGTCCTCTAGAAAGCATGTATCCGGTAGTAACAAAAGGAAAACAAAAAAAAACAAATAGATGAAGAGGTAAAATCCCTAAAGGGAGCACTTGCCATTTTTTCCAGAACTAGTCTGGAGAAAGATAAGTTGGATGAAATAAATGTTGATGCAATAATCGATGAATTTGCTTCTACAAGTGTTAGAGGAATTTCCAAGTTCTAGTATAGATGTGAAACCAATTTGCTTTACTATGCCTTGTGCAGGAATGTTTGGAAGAATTGAGTTATTATCCGATTATAGAAGTTTGGAGTGAAGAACAGGGCCGATAGGGGAGGATCCAGAATCAGATGTAAGTTCATGCCTAAATTTTTATCTCATGGTAACACAAAAGATCTAAGTAGCAACCAATTTTGACTGGATTTTTTGTTTTGCAGAACAAAATGAAGTCTCCGTTCAAATTTGGGAATGTGAGCTTTTGTAGAAACCAAGCTTTTGTCGAACTACGTCATTTCATTGCTATCATGGTGTTGTTCACTTGATCGATAAATAAACTGTACTGTCAGTTTAGGGTCCAGATTAAGATCATCAGGCTATGCTGTGTACGAGGTATTTACTTTGCTTTTTTATTTAGAAACATTTACTTTGCTTTTGAAATAGAAAATGTTTTGAGCTTTTGAGTAAACAAGGGCCTCTTCTTACTGTCTTGCCCCTGGGCCCCGTATATCTACGGCCCGGCCCTGTCGGTGATATTACCTCTATGTTATTTCCCTACTCAAAGTTTCTGCCCTATCAACTTTGTCTTGCAATTTGGGCGTATACATAGATTAAACGGGCAATGACCTGCCCTCTCACCGCTCACCCATTTTTTGTAGATGAAAGCATTAATTACTCCCTCAAACCTTTAAGTAGGCTTTTTAAGATCAGTGCATAATGTTAAAACTTTGATCATTCATCACACATAGCCTTTTGGATCTGATAATAGAAAATTGTATTAGCGGACTTGTCATGAAAAATACTTTCATATGATTATATTTTAGTAACAGATTGTCTCAGCAATATAATAAGTGAGGGTCAAATGTGTTTCAGAGACAGTGTTGTTTCTTCCTAAGTGACTAGTAAAACATTTCACTCTGTTCCAAATTAGTTTAAGATTTGTTTTAAGTTTGACCAAGTATATAGAAAAATATACCAATGTCTAGAAGCCCAAATTAGTTCCATAGGTAGATTCTTTATGCAAAATATACTTCCGTTGCGTACTATGTATATTGGATGTTATAGATTTCAGCACGTTTTTCCATATACTTGGTCAAACTTGAACATGTTTTACCTAGAACTTCACTTAATTTGGAATGAAGTGTGTACTTCGTAGTTAAGCAGGTCAAAAAACAAAAAGCATTAATGACAAATGTATTATTGTGTTTTACCTTGCTAGCTATAACATTTTTTGTCAATTAGCTTACTACATGTACCAATTTTCTTCCCATGATTGGTTGGTTATTCACGGTGATGAGTATGAACCTGCACCTGGTGCGGTGGCAAGGACTAGTGCATTTGACTACTGCCGTTGTTGGACTCACGGCAACTTTGTGGCTTGTCGGAAGCACTCTGGCTGCTTTTCTTTTCTGCCTGCTCCACGAACAATGTTCTTTTTTGAGCTTGTTTACAGAGATGGTTTCGATGGAGTTGTCAAATGCATCCCCTTAGGTATGTATCTGCTTCTAGCTTCATGTGCCCTTAACTCTGTTGGCACATGCATACCACATGTTTGTGCTGGCTTATTCTAATTCTCGTGTTGTCTAGTGACAAGCATATGTATTTAAAAGCTTCAGCATAGTGCTTTAAACAAGTGTCCTAGCGACAAATTTTCAAACTTCTTTTGGTTGTTTTCTTACATGATTTAGGAGATAAGTATCAGTGATCCAAGCTTTTGCGAGGGTGCATAGTGTGTGAAAATGTGAGAATGGAGTAGAGGAGGGGTTGTGTGCTACTATCATGTGAAAAGTGAGCATATGGTGTGTGGTATCTCTACTATTGCCTAGGTGGGCCGCGTAGTACCTACTCGGCTATTTAAGCCGATCGAAGGCACCAAAACCCTACCCATCCACGTTTCCCCCCTCTTGTCTGCCGCTGCCGTCACTTTCCACTCGTCGTCCGCCACCACTGGTAGTCATGCCCCCATGTCGCCGGGTAAGGAGCTATCCATATCTAACGTCGAAGCGGCTGGCTGCAGCTCCTTGAACAGATCCGGGCAAGGCACGAAGCCTGGATCGCCGCTGGGCTAGCTCCGGATGCGGTGGATCCGGAGGAGGACTTGGAGGAGGAGGAGGAGGAACCGGAGAAGGATATGGGGGACGTTGGGGACGTGTATATGCAGGCAGAGCAGCAGGCGATGCTCGATTCCCTTCACTCAGAGTCGGATGCGGATGCCAGACGCTGTCGTTGGCCGGAGATGGAGGCGGAGCACGCCGCAGAAGTCAACGAGATGCTCGCGTACATGGATTAGGAGGAGCCGGAGCCATCCTACGCGCGCGTCCATTCAACGCCCTGCACCGACGTTGTGGACATCTCCGACGATGAATCGTAGCTAGTGTGTCGTTGTATGTAGGTTTACTTTGCATGGTTCGTATGGATCTTGGGGGTGAAATATGAAAGACTCGGATACAAAGGAGCAAATTTAAAACTTGACCGGCCACTGACCACGGACACACCCGATCGCATATGCGGATGTTTTAGTGGTTCGATTTGTCATGTCCGACTGTAGATATTCTGAGTACACGTACTCTACAACTACAAGGACGAAGGTCATTTTTAACTTGAGACAGCGTTGCTAGGTTGGAATCACATTATAGCTAGTATTAATCCGATCGAGCTGAAATATCAACCTTTCTAGGGGGATGCGGATTCTAGACCTCTGCCAGAAGTTGTACACAGGTCGAATTATTTTCAATCATGTGCACCCAACGGAGAAGAGTTTCATGATATTTACGCCCACTGCCACCTGTGCACTACTACTTGTCACTTCTGGAGGGTATGTGCAATTATACGATTGCTGATGATTCGGCATGGAGATGAGGATCCGAGTAACTCACGAGAGTGAGGAAGATTAGGTAGGAATCGGGTGTATATTCATGGCGACGTGGGCAGTGTCCATTGAGAATGGCCTCAACCACTATTTGCATTTGGCATTATTATGATATAAGAGCATCTACAACCGGACCTCTTAAACCTGTTTTAGACGCTCGGGCAGGCCATCCGATCGCTGCTCGGTCATGATTATTTAATCAGACGGGCCTCTTAAAAGGCCCTCAAATGTTCGGGCTGACCGACACCCCCATATCCAGCCCAAATATAGGGTGGATATGGGAGCGCCCGGGCACGCCCGCCATGGCATCCTGATGGTGTGGCCCTACATGGACTCGCCGGGAAACCCGACGGTCCGACGGGCGCCTCGACCGTCGTTGCGGAGGGAACGCCGCGTGGCGCCGCTCCGACTCGCCGCCTAAGGCCGTAGCCGGCTATTTAAGCCGACCGGCGCCTCGCAATCCTAACCCAACCCCCTCCTCCCTCTCCGCGCTGCCACTGTGAGCCCATCCACCTTCTCTCTCCCGCTCCGGCGATCTGTCCACGCTCCGGCACTCCACCATGGTCCGGAACAAGATCACGTATTATGCCATGCTGGCGCCGGAGCGCCGCTACGAGATCCAACAGCAGCTCCGGGAGAGGAAAGCCGCGCGCGCATCCCGGATCACTGTCGTGCTGCCTCCGGACTCGCCGGAGCCAAAGAAGGAGGAGGAGGAGCCGGGGGAAGAGGAGGTGGAGCAGCCGAGGGAAGATGAGGAGGAGCCGCCGGGGGAAGAGGAGGAGGACATGGCTCCGATGCAGGTGGACGAGGCGGATGAGCCGGACCAGCAGGTGCCGGCCTTCAACATGGAGTAGGCGGATACGGAGTTCGCCGTCGCCTAGTCCGACGAGATGGCCGAGCAGCAGGCCATTCTGAAGTCCATCCAGGATAAGGCATATGTGAAGGCCAACAGGCGTTCCTCCGGCGGCAGCAGGCAGAGACCGACGCGCTCTTCGACGAGCTCGATGCAGAGATAGAGGCGAAGGAGACTGAAGCGGAGCAGCCGGAGGAGCCGTAACTGCAGCTGCCGCCCGTGCTGCCGGAGCCGAGCACAGAGATCGTCGACATCTCCAACGACGAATAGCTAGGTGATCGATGTAGTACGTATGTTTATTTGAGTTTGCATGTCTTTCTACGGATTTGAAAATCTAGTATGAAATGTCCGGCTGCAACTCTGGAAATTTGAGGCATGCCCGGTCGCTGCCCGCGGACGCGCCTGGGCGTGTCCATATGTGCCATGTGGCGTAGATGCTCTAAGAATATATATATTGCCAATCATTTAGCACATCTTTACTTGCTTGCGTCAACTAGACAAATCTTCCGACAACTCCGCAAGTCCACATCATAACATGCGTTATATAAAGATATACATATAAAAAATCAGTGTAAGCCTCTCTTTTTGTGCCGGGAGTGTAAGCTTGCACATATATTAGAGATCACTAAAACAAATGGAAAAGGGCATGGAGATATCAGAGATCACTAAAATAATGCAAATTCTTACTCCCTTCGGTGCGGTTTATAAGTCGGCCACGGATTTTGATCCCCACTTTAACTAGGAAAACATGTATTTTATTTCATAAAAGGTACATTTTTAGATTCCTTGTCAAATGTAGTTTCTAATCGTATAATTTATGTGACATATCACATATGTTTTATTAGTCAAAAAATCGGAGATCTAAAAACCCATACCCAGCTCACAAGGACGAGCTTGAGCAGGTGCCTTATTCGAGGAATGTTATCGAGACCACCGACAATCAAGTTCCTAGTATTTCTCCCCTACCTAACAATCCTGAAGCTGCAACGCCCCAGTCAGCTCGTTCGACCTCTCTCCCACCTCCGCCTCCATTGACAGTTAGCAGGCTCTTCCAATCTACAGAGTCGAGAGGAGAGCTTGTTCCTCGAGCAATGGATGTCGGTGTTAAAACCGGGCGATCTCGGGTAGGGGGTCCTGAACTATGCATCTGAGGATCGAAGGTAACAGGAAACAAAGGGGACACGATGTTTACCCAGGTTTGGGCCCTCTTAACTTAGGTAAAACCCTACTTCCTGCTTGATTGTCTTTGATGAGTATAGGGGTTACAAGAGTTGATCTACCTCGAGATCATAATGGCTAAACCCTAGAAATCTAGCCTATATGAATTTTGATAGCCTCTATGGACTAAACCCTCCGGTTTATATAGACACTAGAGGGGCCTAGGGTTGTACAGAGTCGGCTTGCAGAAGAAGGAAATTACATATCCGGACGCCAATCTTGCCATCCACGCATAGGAGAGTCCTATCTGGACACGGGGAAATGTCTTCTACCTTGTATCTTCACGACCCATCAGTCCGGCCCATATCACATAGCCCGGACACCCGAGGACACTCCTAATCCAGGACTCCCTTAGTAGCCCCTGAACCAGTCTTCAATGACGATATGTTCGGCACGCAGATTGTCTTCGGCATTGCAAGGCGGGTTCCTCCTCCCGAATACTTCAAAACAATCTTCTGAATAAAAGAACTGTATCCGGCTCTGCATGATAGTCACAACCTTCAACCACGAAGGCAAAATATTTAATCAAAATAATGTCTGTCAACTGACAACTTTTTCGGCGAAACGCCATGTCTGGCCTTTTTAACATTTCAAACCGGTTTTTGCCTCCTGCTTCGCGTTTCAAGGCGTGGCCTCTATTGACACATCTCGTCAAAACAGAGATCGTGTCCGCTTATTGCGGGATCCTCATCAATGCGCTTTTGGGCAATCCAACAGTGTCATTCGCACGACCCCTTGGGAACAGGCGAGTTTTAAGGCTTGAGGGGGGGGGGGGCGCTTCATATTCATTGCCTATATAAGTGGATAAAGATCCCTCTTTTCTCCCCACGCCTTCTTCCTTCTCGTGTCTTCCCATCCTCAAGCTCCAGCGCCCAAGCTTCAATCTTCCCACCGCCGCCAACCTCTCTAGCCATGTCTGGATCTGGCTCGAAGGGCAAGTGGGAGGCCTCCTCCGTCAAGGAGAAGGATGTTAAGGAGCTTCGGGAGGCGGGGTATCTGTCTGCAGACATCGCACACAGGCTCCCTGCCAAGGAGCAAGTTATCCCCACCCCAGAGCCCGGCGAGAGGGTTGTGTTCATCCCTCACTTCCTCCGCGGACTAGGGTTTCCCCTCCACCCCTTTGTCCACGGCCTCATGTTCTACTACGGGCTAGATTTCCATGATCTAGCCCCAAATTCTTTCCTCCACATCTCGGCGTTTATCGTCGTGTGCGAGGCGCCACTCCGCATCCCCCCACACTTCTTCCTATGGCTAAAAGTCTTCAAAGTGAAGCCGAAGATGGTCGACGGGCAACATGCGGACTGCGGCGGTGCCATGGTGAGCAAGCTCCCCAACACCACTTGGCCTAAAGGGGCCTTCGTTGATACCGTCAAGGTGTGGCAGTAGGAGTGATTCTACATCACCGAACCCCGCGGCGCCAGGTGGGCGGCCACTCCTGAGTTCAGATCCGGACCCCCTATGCGGCTCGCATCGTGGACCAACAAGGGTCTGGACTGGGGGTCGACCACGGAAGTGATGACGCTGCAAAAGCACATAAAAACATGATAAGCAAGAACACCAGTCTCACTAACGTGATTCAGGTTATGCTCTTCCCCGGATCCTCCCCTGCCAACTTTGGCCTCTCCACATGAGGGAGTCCAATCCGGAAGGTCCCCGGACCTTGCAACGCTTCTTCGACACAATGCACGAAGAGATCTGGAAGCTGCTCTTCAAGGCCTAGAAGACGTGGCGAAGAAGACCGAAGACATCGGCCTCGACAGCGCGAATCCGGCCACTCCGATAAGTGTGTTATTCAAACATGCACTTGGTCCATAGATTCCTAGGCATAATGAGTTTTCCGTCCCTCTCAAAGGGCTGGACAGCAAAGGCGGAGCGGATCAAGGGTGTGTTTGGTTCGCGGGATAAGTTTGAATGGTTGTGGGTGTCCCTAACCACCTGGCTAGGGATAGCCATATTTCTTGTTTGGTTGTGTGGGATGTCAAGTGGTTGAAGACAGTCTTTTATTTGTTTGGTTTGATGGATGTGTTGTGGATAAGGATGTGATGACCCTTTTTAATATGATAGCGTGATTACATGAAATTCTAACTTCTACAACATAAGAAATCAAATATGATATGTTTATACAATAAAAATATCTAGAAGAAAAGGTTTGCCACATCGATATGATTGGAGCAAATAGCGGTCAATGGTTCTACTTCTGTTGACCAATTCTTAATTGTGTGAGGGATTAGGGAATCAAACAACTGCTTGTGGTGTCGTCTTCGTTAACCTGCAACCAAAGCAGAGTTTGCCGGCCTGGCGAACACAGCACATAGCACCAAAGCTAGCCCCCCGCCGCCGCACGCCATAGATCAGCCCTGACCACCACATCATGGATCCGTTAACCATCACCACGCACACTGGATTTGCCTGGTCGTCATGCACTATAGCTTTCCTGCCGCCATCGCAAGCTAGCCCCCGCCCGACAATTCCCTTTGCCAGGGGGTGCTCGCCGGCGAGGGAAACTCGTCTCCGACACTGGCGCCTCCTATTGTCCACCGCAGCGTCACGTCGGTCGTCTTCTTCCTCGCGTCCGACGGCTTTCTCCAGAACTTTTTGTCTCCTCGCCACCTCTTTCCGATTCTAGTATACCAAGCTATCTGGTGTCGGCCCGCCGCCGCCGTGCTCTCGTGCAACCGCCGTCGTGCCTGAACCGATGCCGAGAGAGAGGGGGCTTTCTGTTCAGGGAAGGTGAAACTTGCGTAACGATTGGGGTTGCGAACGAGGATGCCCATATCCGCGAGATTTTCGCGGACGTGCGGAGTCGAGTTTTGGGAGAATATACCAGGAATCTCGGCTGCCCTTATCCCTGGCTATCCCTCATCTTTAGTTAACCGAACACCTGGCATCCCCTTTCAAACTGGCTATCCCTATTCTCGGGAGGTTATCCAATGAACCAAACACACCCCAAGTGTTCGGCACCGCTGCCTGAAGATCCGGCCACACCCCAGCTTACGAAGATGCTGGTTCCAGCGCCCTATCAGGGGCCGAAGAAGAAGGCCAAGAAGAAGAGCAAGGAGGCCAAGGGTGGCCTCCGCCGTAAAGTTACTTCAGAAGCAGTGTCCGGAGAGACCAAAGCCCTCTCCTCCCATGGGGGAGGTGAAGGCAAAGAGGAGGAGGCGGCGGAAAGTGACTCTCCCCTCAAGGGGAGGAAGAAGAAAAGGGGAGCCTCCGTGGACCCAGAGGAGGGGGTGTCCAAGAGAGGGAAGATAACCCTCTCGGATGGTTCAGATTCGGATGCCGAACCCATCCCCAAGAGGCTCCCCAGGGCGAAGCCCCTGGCTGCATCGTAAGTATCAAAGTATACTTTACAAATGTTCGGTCCCTTATGTTTTCAATATAACATATAATGTTGCGTGTATTTCAGTCTTGCCCGCGACGTCCCCAATCCATCGATATCTGAGGGGATCCCTCTGGCACCAGAGATGGTGGAGAGCGAGTGAAAGCACAAGTGCTCCCTAGGTGGTTTTGGTAATTAATGATAACATATCTCTTGTTGGACTAACACCTTACCTAGTATGTTTCAGATAAGTTCAACAATGAGGTGGCATGGACTAGAGGATGTGAGACCCCTTCAAGATGCTAAGGACAAAGGATTGGCTCAAGCTCAAAGCTCAAGACTCTACATTTTCTATTCTAGTGATCCAAGATCACATTGAGTCTATAGGAAAAGGCAATACTATTAAGGAGGGACGAGGTGTTGCTTAATGAGGCTCTTGCTCAAAGTGCTTAGGGATATGCTCCAAAGCCCTCAACTACATTCCCACATCCACATATGACCTAAACCAAAAGTCAAACTCGGCCCCAACGATTCTTTCTATCCGGCGCCACCGAGTTCAGATGTCATAGCCACTGCCACAAACCCTAGGCAAATCGGTCTCACCGATAGGGATCTCGGTCTCACCGAGTTGGGATTGCAAACTCTCTGTTGCCTATTGCAATAATTTTGGTCTCACCGAAACTTGAAACCGGTAGCTCCGAGATTGCAATGCAAACTCTCTGTCACCCCTTCGTAACATTTCGGTCTCACCAAAATGAGCGAATCGGTCCCACCGAGTTCGCCTGACCAACTCTCTGGTTAGCTTATTACCAAAATCGGTCTCACCGAGTTTGTGTAATCGGTCTCATCAAGATTATGTTTTGCCCTAACCCTAACCATGTCGGTCCTACCGAGTTGCATGTCGGTCCCACCGAAAATCCTAACGGTCACTAGATTTGCTGAATCGGTCCGACCGAGTTTACCAATTCGGTCCCTCCGAGTTTGTCAAATTGTGTGTAACGGTTAGATTTTGTGTGGAGGCTATAAATACCCTTCCACCTCCTCTTCATTCATGGAGAGAGCCATCGGAACGAACCTACACTTCCAAACTACATTTTCCGAGAGAGAACCACCTACCCTTGTGTTGAGGCCAAGATATTCCATTCCTACCATATGAATCTTGATCTCTAGCCTTCCCCAAGTTGCTTTCCACTCAAATCTTCTTTCCACCAAATCCAAATCCTGTGAGAGAGAGAGAGAGAGAGAGAGAGTTGAGTGTTGGGGAGACTATCATTTGAAGCACAAGAGCAAGGAGTTCATCATCCACACACCATTTGTTACTTCTTGGAGAGTGGTGTCTCCTAGATTGGCTAGGTGTCACTTGGGAGCCTCCGACAAGATTCACTACAAAAAAAAGACACATCCGTGACATTTTGGGCCGAACGAAAAAAAATTATGTCATACATATGACACTTCTATGACGATAATTGTGACAAAACCCGGTATCATCATAGATGTGGTGGGCTCCTACTTCTATGACAAAAGATCATGACAGAAAATGGGCTTTTCGTCCTGGGCGGGCCGGAGACGCAGTTGTATGACATTCTTTGGGCCGTCCATGACGGAAAAAACCGTGGTAGAAGCAAGGGGGGCGATTTCGGGGAGTTCCCGGTTACGATGCGAGGTCGGGGGACGAGCAATGCGCGTTTCTCTCGTACACGTACGTGCGTGTGTGCGAGGCGTTGGCTCTGACAGAACCCGAGCGTGGCGTTGGGCTCTAACTGAACCCGAGCGATTGCACTGCAGGCTAAGCGTTACTGAACCCGAGCGATCGATCGATGGCTGTTAACTGAACCCGATCGTGCGATTCCTTCGCTACTACTGCTAACTGAAGCCGATCGATGATGCCTCTGGGATGAACAGTGAGCGTTGCAGGGGGGTTTGGATGAACAGTGAGCGGTGGCGTTGCCTCTGGATGAACAGGACCCCGTGGTGTGGTGAAGGGCTGGATAAACAGTAGACGGTGGAGGGGTGCCCGTGGAGGGGTGGTTGAATAGGACCCCGTGGTGTGGAGGGCTGGATGAACAGCAGACGATGGAGGGGTGCCCGTAGAGGGGTGGTTGAACAGTAGCCGGTGGAGTAGCGCGCGGTGGAGGCTGGATGAACAGGAGCCCATGGAGGCTGGAGGAGGTCGACGGTAGCCCGTGGAGGCTGGAGGAGGTCGACGGTGGAGATGAACAGTATCCCGTGGAGTCCCGTTTTGCGGTACGCCACACCCCTCCCGATGAACATGACCCCCGTTTCGACTGTAGGAGATCCGTTTCGTCCGTTTTGCGGTACGCCACACCCCTCCCGATCAACAGGACCCCCTTTTCGACCGTAGTGCTCCAACACAAGTCCGTTTCCTCCGTTTTGCGGTACGCCACACCCCTCCCGATCAACAGGACCCCGCTCCGAACGTAGGAGGTCCGTTTCCTCCGTTTTGTGGTACGCCAGGCCTCGTTTCCATCGTCTGTTCCATCCAAGCCCTCCCGATGAACACGACCACGCATTCTGTTCTGACCCAGCTGGTTGGCTCCCACGCGTTCCGTTGCCTCCCGATGAACATGACGCATTCCATTGCCTCCCCATGAACACGACACATTCTGTTGCCTCCCCATAAACACGACGCATTCCCTTGCCTCCCCATGAACACGACGCATTCCCTTGCCTCCCCATGAACACGACGCATTCCGTTGCCTCCCCATGAACACGACGCATTCCGTTGCCTCCCCATGAACACGACGACGACGCTGTTTCTTCGTTCCGACCCAGCCATGTACACGAGCCCTGGCCGTACGTATGCGCGAGTAGGCGTTCGAGACCCTGCAAGTATGTACGTACGTGGCAGTATTTTCTTTCTTGCACCCTGGCCGCTGTACGTACGTGTACATGCTATGTGCGCGCCTCTACTACGACACGTACGCGCCTCTACTACGACACGTGCGCGCCTCTACATCGACCAGTATATATGTACGTACACGTTCGCGACCAGAATGACAACGCTACGTACGCTTCGACCAGGTGGGTCCCGACTGTCAGGCACTTCCTTGCCTGCGAAGATGTAGCTGGTGGGTCCCAGCAGTCAGGGGGGCGAATCGTTTTTGTTTTTTTTGCCCGGACGCACTTCCTTGCGTGCGAAGATGTAGCTGGTGGGTCCCAGCAGTCAGGAGGCGAATCGTTTTTTTGCCCGGACGCACTTCCTTGCGTGCGAAGGTGTAGCTAGTGGGTCCCAGCAGTCAGGGGGGAAACGTTTTTTCGCGAAATACGGTGGCCCGTCTGGTGGGTCCCTGCTGTCAAGTAGAGGAATCATTATTTTCCGCGTAATAAGGCGGCACTTCCTTGCTGCTGCCGTGGACCCAACTGTCAGCCTCTCCACGTACAGTCCATGTCCGATGGAAGTCATTCCTTGACCATGTTGACCACACCGCGCTGAGAGCACCAGGGCGATTGACGACGGTGAGGCCTAGGAAGGGGACGACGCGGAGCCGGTGAAGACGCGGCAGTGGATGCCCACGCGGAGAGGAGTATGAGGGTTCACTCGTTCGGCTGCACTGTGAGGCTGCCGTCGCCGCAGGGCCTGGCCAGCGGTGGGAATAGTAGGGGCAGTGAGGCCTCCGCGGCAGCACAGCCGGCCACGTGAGACAGGAGCAGGCGGCACGACCGGCGCTGCTTTGGGCGGCTGGAGCAAAAAGATCAGAGGTTGAAGAAGCACTATGGCAGTTGGATGGAGATCGTACAGTCACTGGAACTAAAATCGGTCATATTGACTAAGTTGACAAAGCCCTCCATCCCCGTCAACTTAGTAGGCCCACAAGTCAGCCTCCCACCAAGGTGGGTCCCAGCTAGCAGGGGAGTATTCATTTTTTTGTGCGTAATAAGGAGGCACTTCCGGTGGGTCCGAGCTGGCAGCGGGGGGAACATTTTTTTTGCAAAATACGGTGGCCCGTCCGGTGGGTCCCAGCAGTCAGGGGGGAAACATTTTTTCGCGAAATAAGGTGGCCCGTCCGGTGGTTCCCCACTGTCAGGTGGAGGAATAATTATTTTGCGCGTAATAAGGAGGCACTTCCTTGCGGCCGCCGTGGACCCAGCTGTCAGCCTCTCCACGTACAGTACTCTTTCGATGGAAGTCGGTCGTTGACCACGTTGACCACGCCGCGCCGAGAGCACCACGGCGGTGGACGACGGCGAAGCCTAGGAAGGGGACGATGCGGAGCCGGGGAAGACACAGCAGTGGAAGCCCGCGCGGAGAGGAGTACGAGGGTTCACTGGTTCGGCTGCGGTGTGAGGCTGCCGTCGCCGCAGAATAACACGGGGTGTGGGTGAGTGGAGGGATGGCCTGGCCAGCGATGGGAGTAGTATGGGGGCGGTGAGGCCTCCGTGATAGCACAGCCGGCCATGAGAGGCAGGAGCAGGCGGCACGACCGGCGCTGCTTTGGGCGGCTGGACCAAGAAGACCAGAGGTTGAAAAAACACTACGGCCGTTTGATGGACATCGTACGGTCACTGAAGCTAGAATCGTTTATATTGACTAAGTTGACAAAGCCCTTGGTACGCTCCAACTTAGTAGTGTTGGGGAACGTAGTAATTTCAAAAAAATTCCTACGCACACGCAATATCATGGTGATGCATAGCAACGAGAGGGGAGAGTGTTGTCTATGTACCCTCGTAGACCGAAGCGGAAGCGTTGACGCAACGTAGAGGAAGTAGTCGTACGTCTTCCCGATCCGACCGATCCAAGCGCCGTTACTCCGACGCCTCTGAGTTCTTAACACACGTACAACTCGATGACGTTCCCCGGGCTCCGATCCAGCAAAGCTTCGGGGACGAGTTCCGTCAGCACGACGGCGTGGTGATGATCTTGTTGTACTACCGACGCAGGGCTTCGCCTAAGCACTGCAACAATATGACCGAGGTGGAATATGGTGGAGGGGGGCACCGCACACGGCTAAGGAACGATCACAAAGATCAACTTGTGTGTTCTAGGGTGCCCCCTGCCCCCGTATATAAAGGAGCAAGGGGGGAGGCCGGCCGGCCCTTGTGGCGCGCGCCAGGAGGAGGAGTCCTCCTCCTAGTAGGAGTAGGACTCCCCTCTTTCCTACTCCTACTAGGAGGGGGAAAGGAAGGGGGAGAGGGAGAGGGAAAGGGGGGTGCCGCCCCCCCTCTCCTAGTCCAATTCGGACCAGAGGGGAAGGGGGCGCGCGGCCCACCCTGGCTGCCCCTCTCTCTCTCCACTAAGGCCCATGTGGCCCAATACTTCTCCCCGGGGGGGGGGGGTTCCGGTAACCCTCCGGCACTCCGGTTTTCTCCGAAACCACTCGGAACCATTCCGATGTCCGAATATAGTCGTCCAATATATCAATCTTTACGTCTCGACCATTTCGAGACTCCTCGTCATGTCCGTGATCTCATCCGGGACTCCGAACTAACTTCGGTACATCAAAATGCATAAACTCATAATAACTGTCATCGTAACCTTAAGCGTGCGGACCCTACGGTTCGAGAACAGTGTAGGCATGACTGAGACAAATCTCTTGGTCAATAACCAACAGCGGGACCTGGATGCCCATATTGGCTCCTACACATTCTACGAAGATCTTTATCGGTCAGACCACATAACAACATACGTTGTTCCCTTTGTCATCGGTATGTTACTTGCCCGAGATTCGATCGTCGGTATCCAATACCTAGTTCAATCTCGTTACCGGCAAGTCTCTTTACTCGTTCTGTAATACATCATCTCGCAACTAACACATTAGTTGCAATGCTTGCAAGGCTTATGTGATGTGCATTACCGAGAGGGCCCAGAGATACCTCTCCGACTATCGGAGTGACAAATCCTAATCTCGAAATATGCCAACCCAACAAGTACTTTCGGAAACACCTGTAGAGCACCTTTATAATCACCCAGTTACGTTGTGACGTTTGGTGGCACACAAAGTGTTCCTACGGTAAACAGGAGTTGCATAATCTCATAGTCATAGGAACATGTATAAGTCATGAAGAAAGCAATAGCAACATACTAAACGATCGGGTGCTAAGCTAATGGAATGGGTCATGTCAATCAGATCATTCAACTAATGATGTGACCTCGTTAATCAAATAACAACTCTTTGTTCATGGTTAGGAAACATAACCATCTTTGATTAACGAGCTAGTCAAGTAGAGGCATACTAGTGACACTCTGTTTGTTTATATATTCACACATGTATTATGTTTCCGGCTAATACAATTCTAGCATGAATAATAAACATTTATCATGATATATGAGGAAATAAATAATAACTTTATTATTGCCTCTAGGGCATATTTCCTTCAGTCTCCCACTTGCACTAGAGTCAATAATCTAGATTACACAGTAATGATTCTAACACCCATGGAGTTTTGGTGCTGATCATGTTTTGCTCGTGGAAGAGGCTTAGTCAACGGGTCTTCTACATTTAGATTCGTATGTATCTTGCAAATCTCTATGTCTCCCACCTGGACTAAATCCTGGATGGAATTGAAGCGTCTCTTGATGTGCTTGGTTCTCTTGTGAAATCTGGATTCCTTTGCTAAGGCAATTGCACCAGTATTGTCACAAAAGATTCTCATTGGACCCGATGCACTAGGTATGACACCTAGATCGGATATGAACTCCTTCATCCAGACTCCTTCATTCGCTGCTTCCGAAGCAGCTATGTACTCCGCTTCACATGTAGATCCCGCCACGACGCTTTGTTTAGAACTGCACCAACTGACAGCTCCACCGTTTAATGTAAATACGTATCCGGTTTGCGATTTAGAATCGTCCGGATCAGTGTCAAAGCTTGCATCAACGTAACCGTTTACGACGAGCTCTTTGTCACCTCCATACACGAGAAACATCTCGTTAGTCCTTTTCAGGTACTTCAGGATATTCTTGACCGCTGTCCAGTGATCCACTCTTGGATTACTTTGGTACCTCCCTGCCAAACTTATAGCAAGGCACACATCGGGTCTGGTACACAGCATTGCATACATGATAGAGCCTATGGCTGAAGCATAGGGAACGTCTTTCATCTTCTCTCTATCTTCTGCAGTGGTCGGGCATTGAGTCTTACTCAACTTCACACCTTGTAACACAGGCAAGAACCCTTTCTTTGCTTGATCCATTTTGAACTTTTTCAAAACTTTGTCAAGGTATGTGCTTTGTGAAAGTCCAATTAAGCGTCTTGATCTATCTCTATAGATCTTAATGCCCAATATGTAAGCAGCATCACCGAGGTCTTTCATTGAAAAACTTTTATTCAAGTATCCCTTTATGCTATCCAGAAATTCTATATCATTTCCAATTAGTAATATGTCATCTACATATAATATCAGAAATGCTACAGAGCTCCCACTCACTTTCTTGTAAATACAGGCTTCTCCAAAAGTCTGTACAAACCCAAATGCTTTGATCACACTATCGAAGCGTTTATTCCAACTCCGAGAGGCTTGCACCAGTCCATAAATGGATCGCTGGAGATTGCACACTTTGTTAGCTCCCTTTGGATCGATAAAACCTTCCGGTTACATCATATACAACTCTTCTTCCAGAAATCCATTCAGGAATGCAGTCTTTACATCCATTTGCCAAATTTCATAATCATAAAATGCGGCAATTGCTAACATGATTCGGAAAGACTTAAGCATCGCTACGGGTGAGAAGGTCTCATCGTAGTCAATCCCTTGAACTTGTCGAAAACCTTTTGCGACAAGTCGAGCTTTGTAGACAGTAACATTACCATCAGCGTCAGTCTTCTTCTTGAAGATCCATTTATTCTCTATTGCTTGCCGACCATCGGGTAAGTCAACCAAAGTCTATACTTTGTTCTCATACATGGATCCCATCTCAGATTTCATGGCTTCAAGCCATTTTGCGGAATCTGGGCTCACCATCGCTTCTTCATAGTTCGTAGGTTCACCATGATCTAGTAGCATGATTTCCAGAACAGGATTGCCATACCACTCTGGCGCGGATCTTACTCTGGTTGATCTACGAGGTTCTGTAGTAACTTGATCTGAAGTTTCATGATCAATATCATTAGCTTCCTCACTAATTGGTGTAGGTGCTATAGAAACAGATTTCTGTGATGTACTACTTTCCAATAAGGGAGCAGGTACAGTCACCTCATCAAGTTCTACTTTCCTCCCACTCACTTCTTTCAAGAGAAACTCCTTCTCTAGAAAGGATCCATTCTTAGCAACAAATATCTTGCCTTCGGATCTGTGATAGAATGTGTACCCAAGAGTTTCCTTTGGGTATCCTATGAAGACACATTTCTCCGATTTGGGTTCGAGCTTATCAGGTTGAAGTTTTTTCACATAAGCATCGCAGCCCCAAACTTTAAGAAACGACAACTTTGGTTTCTTGCCAAACCATAGTTCATAAGGCGTCGTCTCAACGTATTTTGATGGTGCTCTATTTAACGTGAATGCGGCCGTCTCTAAAGCATAACCCCAAAACGATAGCAGTAAATCTGTAAGAGACATCATAGATCGCACCATATCAAGTAAAGTACGATTACGACGTTCAGACACACCATTACGTTGTGGTGTTCCGGGTGGCGTGAGTTGCGAAACTATTCTGCACTGTTTCAAATGTAGACCAAACTCGCAACTCAAATATTCTCCTCCACGATCAGATCGTAGAAACTTTATTTTCTTGTTACGATGATTTTCAACTTCACTCTAAAATTCTTTGAACTTTTCAAAAGTTTCAGACTTGTGTTTCATTAAGTAGATATACCCATATCTGCTTAAATCATCTGTGAAGGTGAGAAAATAACGATATCCGCCACGAGCTTCAATATTCATCGGACCACATACATCTGTATGTATGATTTTCAACAAATCTGTTGCTCTCTCCATAGTACCGGAGAACGGTGTTTTAGTCATCTTTCCCATGAGGCACGGTTCGCAAGTACCAAGTGATTCATAATCAAGTGGTTCCAAAAGTCCATCAGTATGGAGTTTCTTCATGCGCTTTATACCGATATGACCTAAACGGCAGTGCCACAAATAAGTTGCACTATCATTATCAATTCTGCATCTTTTGGTTTCAACATTATGAATATGTGTATCACTACTATCGAGATTCATCAAAAATAGACCACTCTTCAAGGGTGCATGACCATAAAAGATATTACTCATATAAATAGAACAACCATTATTCTCTGATTTAAATGAATAACCGTCTCGCATCAAAAAAGATCCAGATATAATGTTCATGCTCAACGCTGGCACCAAATAACAATTATTCAGGTCTAATACTAATCCCGAAGGTAGATGTAGAGGTAGCGTGCCGACTGCGATCACATCGACTTTGGAACTGTTTCCCACGCGCATCGTCACCTCGTCCTTTGCCAGTGTTCGCTTAATCCGTAGTCCCTGTTTTGAGTTGCAAATATTAGCAACAGAACCAATATCAAATACCCAGGTACTACTGCGAGCTCTAGTAAGGTACACATCAATAACATGTATATCACATATACCTTTGTTCACCTTGCCATCCTTCTTGTCCGCCAAATACTTGGGGCAGTTCCGCTTCCAATGACCAGTCTGCTTGCAGTAGAAGCACTCAGTTTCAGGCTTAGGTCCAGACTTGGGTTTCTTCTCTTGAGCAGCAACTTGTTTGCTGTTCTTCTTGAAGTTCCCCTTCTTCTTGCCTTTGCCCTTTTTCTTGAAACTAGTGGTCTTGTTGACCATCAACACTTGATGCTCCTTCTTGATTTCTACCTCCGCAGCCTTTAGCATTGCGAAGAGCTCGGGAATTGTCTTATCCATCCCTTGCATGTTATAGTTCATCACGAAGCCTTTGTAGCTTGGTGGAAGTGATTGGAGAATTCTGTCAATGACACAATCATCCGGAAGATTAACTCCCAGTTGAATCAAGTGATTATAATACCCAGACATTTTGAGTATATGCTCATTGACAGAACCATTCTCCTCCATCTTGCAGCTATAGAACTTATTGGAGACTTCATATCTCTCAATCCGGGCATTCTGTTGGAATATCAACTTCAACTCCTGGAACATCTCATATGCTCCATGATGTTCAAAACGTCGTTGAAGTCCCGGTTCTAAGCCGTAAAGCATTGCACACTGAACTATCGAGTAGTCATCAGCTTTGCTCTGCCAGACGTTCATAACATCTGGCGTTGCTCCAGCAGCAGGCCTGGCACCCAGCGGTGCTTCCAGGACGTAACTCTTCTGCGCAGCAATGAGGATAATCCTCAAGTTACGGACCCAGTCCTTGTAATTGCTACCATCATCTTTCAACTTTGCTTTCTCAAGGAACGCATTAAAATTCAACGGAACAACAGCACGAGCCATCTATCTACAATCAACATAAATAAGCAAGATACTTTCAGGGACTAAGTTCATGATAAATTTAAGTTCAATTAATCATATTACTTAAGAACTCCCACTTAGATATACATCCCTCTAATATTCTAAGTGATCACGTGATCCAAATCAAACTAAACCATAACCGATCATCACGTGAAATGGATTAGTTTTCAATGGCGAACATCATTATGTTGATCATATCTACTATATGATTCACACTCGACCTTTCGGTCTCCGTGTTCTGAGGCCATATCTGCATATGCTAGGCTCGTCAAGTATAACCCGAGTATTCTGCGTGTGCAAAAACTGGCTTGCACCCGTTGTAGATGGACGTAGAGCTTATCACACCCGATCATCACGTGGTGTCTGGGCACGACGAACTTTGGCAACAGTGCATACTCGGGGAGAACACTTCTTGATAATTTAGTGAGAGATCATCTTATAATGCTACCGTCAATCAAAGCAAGATAAGATGCATAAAAAGATAAACATCACATGCAATCAATATAAGTGATATGATATGGTCATCATCATCTTGTGCTTGTGATCTCCATCTCCGTAGCACCGTCATGATCACCATCGTCACCGGCGCGACACCTTGATCTCCATCGTAGCATCGTTGTCGTCTCGCCAATCTTATGCTTCTACGACTATCGCTACCGCTTAGTGATAAAGTGAAGCATTACAGGGCGATTGCATTGCATACAATAAAGCGACAACCATACGGCTCCTGCCGGTTGCCGATAACTCGGTTACAAAACATGATCATCTCATACAATAAAATTTAGCATCATGCCTTGACCATATCACATCACAACATGCCCTGCAAAAACAAGTTAGACGTCCTCTACTTTGTTTGTTGCAAGTTTTACGTGGCTGCTACGGGCTGAAGCAAGAACCAATCTCACCTACGCATCAAAACCACAACGATAGTTTGTCAAATAGACTCCGTTTTAACCTTCTCAAGGACCGGGCGTAGGCATACTCGGTTCAACTAAAGTTGGAGAAACTGACACCCGCCAGCCACCTGTGTGCAAAGCACAGCGGTAGAACCAGTCTCGCGTAAGCGTACGCGTAATGTCGGTCCGGGCCGCTTCATCCAACAATACCACCGAACCAAAGTATGGCATGCTGGTAGGCAGTATGACTTGTATCGTCCACAACTCACTTGTGTTCTACTCGTGCAAAACATCAAACCATAAAAACCTAGGCTCGGATGCCACTGTTGGGGAACGTAGTAATTTCAAAAAATTTCCTACGCACACGCCAGATCATGGTGATGCATAGCAACGAGAGGGGAGAGTGTTGTCTACGTACCCTCGTAGACCGAAGCGGAAGCGTTGACACAACATAGAGGAAGTAGTCGTACGTCTTCCCGATTCGACCGATCCAAGCGCCGTTACTCCGGCGCCTCCGAGTTCTTAACACACGTATAGCTCGATGACGTTCCCCGGGCTCCAAACCAGCAAAGCTTCGGGGACGAGTTCCGTCAGCACGACGGCGTGGTGACGATCTTGATGTACTACCGACGCAGGGCTTCGCCTAAGCACTGCAACAATATGACCGAGGTGGAATATGGTGGAGGGGGGCACCGCACACGGCTAAGGAACGATCACGAAGATCAACTTGTGTATTCTAGGGTGCCCCCTACCCCCGTATATAAAGGAGCAAGGGGGGAGGCCGGTCAGCCCTTGTGGCGCGCGCCAGGAGGAGGAGTCCTCCTCCTAGTAGGAGTAGGACTCCCCTCTTTCCTACTCCTACTAGGAGGGGGAAAGGAAGGGGGAGAGGGAGAGGGAAAGGGGGGCGCCGCCCCCCTGTCCTAGTCCAATTCGGACCAGAGGGGAAGGGGGCACGCGGCCCACCCTGGCTGCCCCTCTCTCTCTCCACTAAGGCCCATGTGGCCCAATACTTCTCCCCGGGGGGGGGGGGTTCCGGTAACCCTCCGGCACTCCGGTTTTCTCCGAAACCACTCGGAACCATTCCGATGTCCGAATATAGTCGTCCAATATATCAATCTTTACGTCTCGACCATTTCGAGACTCCTCGTCATGTCCGTGATCTCATCCGGGACTCCGAACTAACTTCAGTACATCAAAATGCATAAACTCATAATAACTGTCATCGTAACCTTAAGCGTGCGGACCCTACGGTTCGAGAACAGTGTAGGCATGACTGAGACAAATCTCTTGGTCAATAACCAACAGCGGGACCTGGATGCCCATATTGGCTCCTACACATTCTACGAAGATCTTTATCGGTCAGACCGCATAACAACATACGTTGTTCCCTTTGTCATCGGTATGTTACTTGCCCGAGATTCGATCGTCGATATCCAATACCTAGTTCAATCTCGTTACCGGCAAGTCTCTTTACTCGTTCTGTAATACATCATCTCGCAACTAACACATTAGTTGCAATGCTTGCAAGGCTTATGTGATGTGCATTACCGAGAGGGCCCAGAGATACCTCTCCGACTATCGGAGTGACAAATCCTAATCTCGAAATACGCCAACCCAACAAGTACTTTCGGAAACACCTGTAGAGCACCTTTATAATCACCCAGTTACATTGTGACGTTTGGTGGCACACAAAGTGTTCCTACGGTAAACGGGAGTTGCATAATCTCATAGTCATAGGAACATGTATAAGTCATGAAGAAAGCAATAGCAACATACTAAACAATCGGGTGCTAACCTAATGGAATGGGTCATGTCAATCATATCATTCAACTAATGATGTGACCTCGTTAATCAAATAACAACTCTTTGTTCATGGTTAGGAAACATAACCATCTTTGATTAACGAGCTAGTCAAGTAGAGGCATACTAGTGACACTCTGTTTGTTTATATATTCACACATGTATTATGTTTCCGGCTAATACAATTCTAGCATGAATAATAAACATTTATCATGATATATGAGGAAATAAATAATAACTTTATTATTGCCTCTAGGGCATATTTCCTTCAAGTAGGCCCACAGGTCAGCCTCCGAAATGGTGCGCCCCAGATGTCAGGGGGAGGAATCATTTTTTGGGCGGCCGAAGCTAAGAATATCCGAGATTGAAGTAGAAGCACGACATCTGTTGGATAGACATCCAACGACCACTGCTGTTAGAACCGTGTGTTGACTATAATAAGTTGACAAAGCCTTGCATATGCGTCAACTTATTTTTTTAGGGGACGCGTCACTTAGTAGGACCACAAGTGTGTGGCGGAGAACTTATAGCCCATTTGCGTTTTGTAAGAATGTATATCCCATTTTTGAATTCTAATGGAATTTACAACAGCCCATTTACAGTTTGTTAAAAGTACAACCCATTTTCTAGCTAGGACAACGATTAATAATTTCAACCAACCGTTGAAGACAGAATTCAATAAAAATTCCCACATTTTGATGGGATCCGAAATATTTTTATCCCGAAATTTCTAGTGAGATTAAATATAAATTTGTATTACGTAAAAATCCAACGAAACATTGCGCGCGCAACAATGAAAATTTAAGATTTTCAAAATCCATAAATAATTATAAACTAATTTCGTGTTTGGTGCATTTTTTTATAGTTACTACCCAGTTTTTATAATTACATCCCATTTCTTATTTTTTAAAGCCCATTTTCATGTTAAGCCTAATGAATCCCTCCTAGGAAAGATTTGCAGCACAGCGGGGCAGAGAATAACAAGTTGACCTTGCCTGGGTATTCCTCAAAAAGACGTATAGCTGGGCTAGCCATTTTCATCTTGAAAAAACTAGTATTTGGGCTGGATATCTGGCCTGGGCTAGACAGGCCACAACCCGCCCAGTTAATAGCCTGCTCTCCTCTGAACAACAACGAAATCATCGCCAAGAAAAACTCTGCAGTGCTCACACCTCAAAAACACAAATACTGCTCGAGCTGCTTGGTCCCAGCTGTCGGCCGCACCTTGTGCAATTCTCTCATTTATATTGACTACATAGGTTGAAAATGGTGTGGGATCGTGATGTCAGGAAACCAGGAGAAAGCAAAAAAAAAATAGTTGTACACAATAAGGAGGCACTTGCGTACGTACAGCTATGGCCCTAGTGGGTCCCTAGTGTCATCCAGTCAAAATAAAGTCATCTCCTTAATCCTCATGTTCGTTGACGATGTTAATAATGCTCGGCGCCAGGGCGAGCACAATAACTCGAAGGACAACGGACAGGGCCTCGCAGGCCCTACGGATGGTCTGATATAGCGGTCGCTGCTCATTCAGGAAGCCAGGATCATCGGACACCTATGAGCACCTTCGAGAAACTGAGACGGCATGAAACGGTAAGGCTCTGGTTTATTTCAAACCCGTATTAACATACAAGTGTAATTTACTCGTCATCGAAAACAACGCATAAAATACAGGCGTAATGAAACCAAGGGCCCGAGGTCTGTAAGTAAAACGGGTGGGTTACTCATGAAATTTGAGAGACCAGTGTATATTTTACGAGCACTGCTATATGGACGACATTACCAGACGATACATGCACGACGTGCGTATCATGCCATCCATGGGCGAGGCTGAAACAATAGCTAACGGCTGGATTAGCAATCGTCCGAGTGTCGTTCAACATTTTTATCGTGTGTGAAGTACTTTCGATATTTTACTAGTCGAAATCGACCAACCAAGCGCCTTCTCCCGAGACCATCTGCTTTAATTTACAGGCGTCAGTTTTACAAGCAGTTTTGGTTGGAAAACAACGATCCAATCACAGCCTAATATCATGAGTTGGTCGGAAGATCATATGGTTTCACGTCTAACCTACCCGACTTGTTGTATAGGCTATGAATGAAACATCAGACGATGAACTTCTTAAGCACGGAAACAACAAAAGAGGATGATCTTATTAACAAGCAAATCACTGGCACTAGATCGACATGCAAAACAATACGAAGCATTATTCTTAGGAGGCACGGTGAATAGCTCGTGATGCCGCATGCCACAACATTCCAAGCTCAACTTTGCAATCAAACACAAGGCCTGGAATTACATAGACAATATTCAGAACAAACTAGGAATATCTCAGCAGAGTAACTATTTACTTCTAAACTGAACATGGGAATACGAAAAAAACACTCGACGCTGCTCACAGCAAGGGTGTCCCACTCAAAAATATCAAATGCATGTCTTCTGGCTAACATCAGTGAGCAAATGTTGACAAGGTTTTCCAATTCCAATATATTAAACTAACATCTTCTTGGTAACATCAATGATTAAACTTTGACAAGCTTTTCCCATTCAAAATATGTAATGCCTATGATCGTGGAGTCCTGTCGTAGCTTCTTGTACTTGTTTGGGCACTTTTTGCCCAGGGCACTCCACGTGTTGTTAAATTGCCAATGGTCTCTGCAGACTAGTCATGTCACCGGTGTCTAATAATACTCTGTAAAGCTTCTCGGTCATTCCTTCTGTAATGTAGCGCAAACAGTGACTGCTTCTTTCTGCAAAGTGGAACGACCAACTGGACCCAGTAATGCAGCAGTTTGCCTTGCACACATTGGCTCCTTTTGTGCAGTTCAACTAAAATCAAAGTCGGAATAAAACCGAGCTTTAATTTTGATATCCCTGTAAGCAACAATAGGTATAAGGGAAACAATTACTGAGAAATAATGGTTTATGACTTGTACTCCCAGAAGAAAAGCATCTACTGATCTACTTTATCTTAATGGGAAACAAAGCAGGAGAGTAGCAATTCTCCATCAATGTGATTCATTCATATTGACTGAGACATTATCTTAACAATGCCTTGTTTCAACATGTATAAAGAACGACAAAGCAGAAAAGTACCATTCCTAAAACAATGCAACTGATTCATTTTAACAGAGACATTATCTTACCAATACCTTGGTTAAACATGTAGAAATAACTACAAAGCAGGATAGTACCATTCCTAACAAGTGTTGCAGTTTTGAACAAAGATTCAGTAGTTAATTAATTTTGAGAGTGGCATTGCTTAATTTTACTAGCGGCATTAGATTAACGAAAAGCATAAACAGTTTTAGGGGAGAGTGGGCGCAACAACAGTATGTGCTTCCATCTACTTATAAAGGGGGTGATGCAGAGTTTGTTGTAACAAAGCAACAAACATCATGTCTGGGTTGGTCCCATTTTTGTTCACTACTTAATGGGAAAAGACAGCAATACAATAGCTTCAATTGAACATTTATTTAAGACAGTACCAATACAAGTAGCACAACATCTCAAAGCACATTGCACAATCATCTGGATGAAGGCCTATACTGACCTTTCATGATACAGACAAGATAAAATACGAATCTGCGAAGACGAATAGGAAATCCAATCTCGTTTTGTGCAGTTGCACTGAAATCAAGCAAAGTGTTTCGCGTAGCGAAGCAAAATGTCGCAATAGCAACAAGTTGAATAGATATCCCTGTTTAAACAGAGGCAAAAAAGAAATCAATTACTGGCTAGTAAAGGAGGATGAAACATGCGGCCACAAAAATGGTAATCCCGCCAATCCCCAACAAGTGTTACAGTTTTGAAATAAGATTCAATAGTTAATTCTGAGAGTGTCGCATTTCGGGTTCCGGCAGACCCTTGAGGTTCGAACTCTGGGGTGCGCGCGGAGATTACGCTTCCTACCAACCTGTACCCCTCCGCCTCGCAAGAATCTAAGCTACGAGAAGAACAACACAAGAGACACAGAGTTTATACTGGTTCGCGCCACCGACGTGGTGTAATACCCTACTCCAGTGTGGTGGTGTGGTGGATTGCCTCTTGGGCTGATGATGAACAATACAAGGAAGAACAGCCTCGCGAGGGTCTGTTCTTGGCCGGGGCGATGAACTGCTAGGAGGAGCTCAGTCGCCCTTCCCTCTCTCTTTCTCTCTCTCTGATCTGATTGCCAATCGACCAGTCTAGATGTCCAGATGCCTCTACCCTGGGGGTGGCTAGTCCTATTTATAGGCAAAGGCCCTGGGCCTCTTCCCAAATATTGAGCGGGAAGGGCGGCAACAATTGGCCATTTTGAAGGGGAACATCTGGTACACTTATCCTGACTAAAGTTGGTCCTCGCCTGCCAAAGGCTCTGGTGATGACGCTGGCCTGGGCTCCACAGTGACTTCCTCCTTGTCGCGGAGCTGGTCTTGGTCTCATTGCACCGAAATGGGTGCCTTTGCTTGATCCTCCCGCCTGCGCTTGCTCCCTTTGCACCAAAGAGGAAAGGGAGGACACTGCGCGGGCTGGCGCCCGCCTGGCGCCCTTGGTCGTCATTGTTTGCGTCATGGGCACCTCGTGAGGTACCCCGCCTTGATCTCTCCGCCTCCTGGCGAGCCAGCCTGATGAGGCCGCGCCTGAGGAAGCTCCGTGTCGTCCGCCCCGCGAGGCTTGGCCCCTCGCGAGGGTCTTGGGTTTGTGTTGATGAAGATGGGCTGTGCTGGGCCCCCTTGAGCCACGCCGCAGGCCGCAGGCAGGCAAGTATGGGGGCCCCCATTCCCAGAACGCCGACAGTAGCCCCCGGGCCCAAGGCATGCCCGGACTTAGCCGTGCAGGGAGGCGAAAGGGCAAGGTCGAAGCGCCGCGGGCCCTAACAGCCTGCAGCCTTGGGCGCCGCGTGGCGGTTGATTGGATGTGGGCGTCTCCGTAACTGCATGAGTTGATAAAGGAGCGGCATCTGCCCAGGTTTTGCTTTTTGCTTTCTCCGGTTGCTGCTCAGATCCCCTTTCTTGCGCCTATCCTTCCTTCCTCCATATCTCCAGATTTGCTTCGACCGCATGACCTAGAAGCCATGGCGCCTCGTCAGTCCCCGGCCGAAGCTTGGTACTCGTCTGCCCTGGAATCGCCGAACGTGTCGGAGGCGAGCCTCGCCCGGTTGCGTCGGATGGCGGCGGCGCATGGCATCGACGGGGCGAGGGTGTTCAAGGCCCGCTCCGCCATCCCTGAGGGCCGAGGGAGCACCTTCTATCCGCTCTTTGTGAGCTCCATTGCTGCCGGCCTGGTGCCTCCCTTCTCCGAGTTCTTCTTCTCTGTCCTCCGCCATTACAACCTACAGGCTTTGCATCTTCACCCCAATTCCGTCCTTCTCCTGGCAATCTTTGCCTATTACTGCGAGGCTCACGTAGGGGCGCAGCCCTCAGTGGCCTTGCTGCGTCACTACTTCTCCCTCCGGGTCTCTCGCGGTTCTCCTTTCGCGTGCGCGAGCTTTATCGCGTACGGTGGCGCCATTGCCATTTCGAAGCCCGGGAAAAGGATCGAGGGCTTCAGGAGCAAATGGGTCTTGGCATATGTTGGGCGCATTCACGCTCGGCTGATCTTCCCCACGGAGCTGCCCACGAGCTCCGGTGATTGGGGTCGAGCGGAACTCACGGACCCCCATGCGAAGCCGGTGTTGGAGAAGATGGACGCGGATCTGAGGCCGGCCAGCATGGCGGCGGCGAAGCTGACCGGCGTGTCGCTGCTGAGGGAATTCCTGGAGCACCAGCTGGCTCCGCTTCGGCAGTACTCACCTCCGATGTGGAGGCCTCATCCGAGCCCCGTGGCCTTGGGTGACGGAGATCTGGCCGCGGTGCTCCAATCTCTGGTTGGGGTCGATGTGGCAAGGTTGGAGGGCGCTCCTACGCCCTTGTTCCTCCGCGACGACTGGGAGCAGGTGGTGGAGTCCATGCCTGTCTTCAACGGGGACGGGCCCGTGCCCACGGAGGCTCCTGAGGAATCGGTGGACGTGTCCTCCGACGACTCCAGGGAAGAGGGGGACGGAGAGGAGCAGGAGAAGGGGCCTGACTCTAAGGCGACTGACGGAGAGTCGAGGGCTCCCCTCTCCCGGCGCAGGCCTCGCACTCTCCGCCTCTCTCCGAGCGATGACGACGAGGATGATGACGTGCTGGGCAGCGGGAGCTCGCCCACGATCCCGAAGAAGGACAGGACCGGGCTAATCCCCCGCGAGTCTGCCCCGGCCCCGGGGCGATCCGCAGACGCGCCTTCTACTTCTGAGGTTGACCCTTCCAGCCGGCTTTCAGGATTCAAGTTTGGCCGGAGACTGCCTGAGCTCGCCGGTGACGACCCGTAAGCACTTGATCCTTGTCTTTATTTCTTGTTCTGCTACTGAGGCTTGACATCCACGTTTCTTGGATAGGTTGGCACCCGCTGCAAAGAAGACGAAGGGGGCTCCTGAGGTTCCTTCTGGGGCAGCGCCTCTGCCCGCGAAGGAAGGTGACCGTGACGCACGGGCCTCTCCTGCCCGGTCACCTCGCGAGGTCTGGCCGAGCTGGCTGGGGCGAGCCCAGCCCCCATGGCCCAAGTGACTCCCGAGGTGCCCTTGCTTGCCGCCGCCACCACAGTCATGTGGGCGCAGCCGACTCCACCTCAGGGTGCTGTGGTCGTGCCGCCGCCTTCTCCTCGTACTCCATTGACTGCTGTTTCTCCGACTCCTCCCGCTGTTCTGGATCGTGTTGCTGCCAAAGTGGACCGGCTCCGGCAGGATCTTCTTGGCGCCGACCCTCGCTTGGTGGCCGGGCGCTTGGAGCTGGCTTCAGGATGGATTCGCTCCGATGCTTCGGTTCGGGCGGCGCTGGTCCAGGCCTCAACGGCTTGCGATGAGGAGAGGCAGGCCGCCCTTGAGGAGAAGGCTGCTCGTGACGCAGCCCAGGGGGAGGCGGCTGACGTCCGCGGTCGCTGCAAGGTGCTGGAGGACGAGCTGCAAGGCCTGCGGGACCAGCTCGCGAAAGAGGCCCGCCTTCGCCAAGAGCAAGAAGAGGGCGTGAAGGCTCGCGAGGCAGCCGTTGAGGTCCGGGAGGCCAAGCTCAAGAAACGCCGCGACCGTCTAGGCATGCTGAAGCAGGAGTTGGGAGCGAGGAAGGTCGAGCTGGACAACAAGGCTCAGGTTCTTGCCGAAGATCGTGTGGCCTTCGCGCAGATGGAGAAGAAGGCTCATTCCTCGCTGAAGACGCTTTACGAGAGTGGCCTGGAGAGCCCGCTGGCCGGCGCCGAGGACGGACCCGCCAAACTGCTTCCCTTCCTGGTTCGCGCTCTTGAAGATGTCGTCCTTGGCCTTGGCCCCACGGTCGAGGCCGAGGCGCGTGTCCTGTCTTCTGCAGCGCTGACGCGGGTCTTCACCCATATTTACCTTCGCGACCCCAATGTCGACCTCGACAGCCTGCTGGAGCCAGTGAGCGGCGAGCGTGCCGCTGCCGCTGCTGAGGCCGTGAAGGGTCGCGTGGAGGCTCTGCTAGGGAAGTTCCGGGCCTTCAGCACCAAGTCGAAGCCAGGCGCTGCCGACCCTGCTGCTCCATGAGGCGAAGCCACCCCGCGCTGCTCCACCACCGACAAGTGATTCTGCTGCGGCTCCTGTTCTGCTTTTAATTCCTGCACATGTATCATGCCTCGGGGAGGCGTTTAAACTTGCGTTTGGTGTTGAGATAACAGTGTGGACTGTAATATTTGCTTTTAAATTCCTTGAATTTATGCTTTTCCTTCCAACTTGCTTACGTTCTATGCCGGCAGAGCCGGGCCCCGCGCGTACCTCACCCAGCATTAGCCCCGACCGGAAACCAGGACGGAACCAAAGGAGTGAGGGGCTACGGGACAGGTTAGGCTCCTGAGTCGCGATGCTCAAGAGTCCCCCTTGGTGCACGAACAGCAAGTAGGGAGGCAATCCTTGAAGTTTACGCTTTTCCTTCCTACTTGCTTATGTTCTACGCCGGCAGAGCTCGGCCCCGCGCGTACCTCACCCAGCATTAGCCTTTCGGAACTAAGGAGTGAGGGGCTACAGGACCAGTTAGGCTCCTGAGTCGCGATGCTCAGGAGTCCCCCTTGGCGCACGAACAACAAGTAGGGAGGTGAGATGTGGGTGGATCTACCATTCTACGTCTGCAGAGCCCGGCCCCGCACGTACCTCACCCAGCGTTAGCCTTTCGGAACTAAGGAGTGAGGGGCTACAGGACCAGTTAGGCTCCTGAGTCGCGATGCTCAGGAGTCCCCCTTGACGCTCAAACGGCCTTCGTACCTTGGCTCCGCTCGGGAGAGACGCGTGATGAACTAGCCCCGGGGGGCGTGGCTGGGTGGCGTGCGTTGGGCGTGACCCAGGCGCAGCCCCCGTGCCCAGCCCCCTCGCGCGGCACTCCTAGGGGGAGGCGTTGCAATGAGGCTAGACACTGAGCTCTCGGCTCCCTGAGGTTGATGCGGCCTGGGGGCCACCCTTAGTTGTTTATCACCAGCGCGGAGCATAGCGCTTCCGTATGTGTACGGGCATAGCCGCACCTCGGCAGTGTCGTCAGCCAGCGCGGAGCATGGTGCTTCCACTAGTACGTGGGAGGGGGCTCCCCTCCGGGAGGAGCCCCCGGGGCGTGTACAGCCCCACCCTGACACGTGGCTGGCACGGTAGGGCCTGGTGAGGTGTATCTGGGCACCCGTGAGCCAGCGCGGGACTCACGGGGCCCTACCTCTAGGCGGGTTGCGCCTGGCACTGCGCCTTATCTTGTGATGTGTTCCTGCAAGTTGGGTTAGATGCCTACACTCTACGTCCTCGGGTCCCGGCCCTCGAGCTGATCTCAGCCGTCGCTGGTATGCCAGGTCGTGATGCCATGGACAAGGCCAGAGGGTGAGGGCTGGAGAGCCAGTAAGAGCCCTGAGTCGCGGTGCTCAGGCACCCCCCTTTAACGTGCAAGTGGTTGACATGGAGAAGAAAAGGTGCCATGGACCGGCAACGAATAATCAAGCATGGTGGACCAAACGCATAGCCATACATAAACGTAAAAGGGATACATGCCGCTGGGTCTGGCCCGAGCGGCTTGGGGATGATGCAGCCCGAGGGGCGCCCCCAACAGAGTAAGCTAACAACATGAAAATAAAAGGGATACATGCTGCAGGGACGGACCCACGCGGCCTGGGAATAATGCAGCCCTGGGGGGTGCTCCCAACTGGAAAGCAAACTTGAAAGATGTCACCTGATGATGTTGAGGACGAAGCAGTGTTGGTGCAGCAGACTCGGTGGGCTGCGGAAGCCGATCCTCACGAGCCCCCAGGCCCTGGGGCCTCGGGAGGCTCCGGAGGCGCTGGTGGCTCCTCGCGGACCATCTCCATCTCCGCCAGGGCTGCGGAACACCTGGCCTCCTGAGCTTCCGTGATGCCCCTCATGAGGCGCTGGTACGTGGCAGCCACGCTCGGCAAGCCGTAAGGCATGCAAACGTAGCTGTGGGGTGGACCTTCGCAGCGCCATATTCGCGAGGGCCAGAGGCGCTCCAGAGTGGCGACTCAATTGAGCCCTGGTAGGTCGACGCAGACGGGCAACCCACCATCCTCGCCTGGATGGGGAGCCACAACTGGTAGGTGGCGGCCGCCTCTCATGACTCTTGACTCCTGTAGCTCTTGAATGACCTCGCTGACGAACTCCTGAGGGTCTGGCTCCCCTTGCCTTACTCCTTCTTAAGAGAAACGTGCTTCGAAACACGCCCCCACATGGTGCCCAAGCGCCTCCCTCGTGACCTTAGCTAGGTCGGCGGCCCTCCAGGGGAGAGCCCCCGAGCCCTGCCTGAGGAGGGCGCCGGGCGCGCTTTCCTATGCGATGGAAGGAGGTTCCCCTTGGACAGGCACGGGCCCTGAGGGGCCTGCCTCCTGAGGGACCGGGCCAGATGACGTCTTCTTCTTCTTGGGGGTGGTCTCCGAGAGCCTCCTGCTTCCGCGATCGGGGTCTTCTAGTGATGCGGCCTGAAAAGCTCGTTCCAGGGAACACACCGCGTCTTTCTCTTCACAGGGCACCGTGATGACTCCGCCACTCCCTGGCATCTTGAGGACGTTGTAGCCGTGGTGAGTCACGACCATGAACTTGTCCAGCGCTGGGTACCCAAGGATGGCGTTGTACGGCAGGCGAATGTGAGCGACGTCGAAGTCGATGAGTTCGGTGCGGTAGTTGTTGCGTGCTCCAAAGGCGACAGGGAGGCGGATCTGCCCGATCGGGACCGTGGAGCCATCAGTGACTCCGGAGAAAGGCTTGGTTGGCTGAAGCTGATTGTAAGGCACTTGGAGATTGTTGAATGTTTCCATGGACAGGACGTTGAGCCCAGCCCCGCCATCGATGAGGGTCCTGGTGACCACCACGTTACTGATGATTGGGGAACAAAGCATCGGGAGGATCCCGGCTGTGGCTGCACACTTGAGCTGGTCCGCTGAGCTGAACGTGATGGCGCACGATGACCACCTGAGAGGACATGTGGCCTCGAGCTTGGGGAGGACTGCATTCACTTCGCGGGCGAACTGCTTGAAGATGCGCTGAGAGGCTGGGGCTTGAGCTCCGCCCAGGATGCAGGCGATCGCGTGTGGCTCCTGGAAGCCCCCAGCCCCTTCGTCCTGGTGGTGGTCCTCGTTTCTCCTTGGATGCGGCGGCAGCGGAGGGAGGCCTGTGTTACCTTGCGGGCGATCCTCGCGAGGCTGGTCCCTCCAGTCTCCCTCGTGAGGCGGGTCTCACCAGCGATCCTCACGAGGTTGATCGCGCCACCCTTGGCGCGGGCCGCGGTCTTCCCAGCGTCCTACGTTCCTTCCTCCTCCTCGACCGTAGCCCCGGTCGACACGGTCGGGGTGATGGCCGATCCTTCGTTCTCGCACGGCTCGGAGCTCTTGGCATTCGTTGGTGTTGTGGGTGTGGAGGTCGTGGTACACACAGTAGCGACTGCCCTTGGAAGACTCGGGCTGATCTCTGCCCCGCTTGGTGTCCGGTTCTGTCGCGAGCACGGCAGCTCCCTTGCGCTTCACATCCTTGGTCTTGGACTTCTTCTCTTCTGGGTCTGCGGCAGGCAGCTCGAGGAGGGAGAGACGCCCTTCCTCAGCCTTGGCGCACTTGGTCGCCAAGTTGAACAGCTCCAAGGAGGTGCACAGGTCTTCATGCATCGCCAGCTCCTCCTTCATCTTGACGTCGCGCACGCCGTCGGAGAAGGCTGAGATGATGGCCTCCTCGGACACCCTGGGAATCTTGAGGCATGCATTGTTGAAGCGCTGGATGTACTTTTGCAGGGTGTCTCTGGGCTGTTGCTTGATGCGGCGCATGTCGCTCACGGCTGGTGGCCGGTCGTGAGTACCTTGGAAGTTGGTGATGAAGCGGGTTCGCATCTCGTCCCAGGAGGAGGTCATGCCTGGGGTCAGGTTCAGGAGCCAGGTGCGGGCTCCGTCCTTGAGCACCATGGGGAACCAGTTTGCCATGACCTTCTCATCTCCGTTGGCAGCTTCGATGGCCAGCTCATAGAGATGGAGGAACTCCGCAGGTCGGCCGTGCCGTCGTAGCGAGGAGGAAAGTCTGGCTTGAACTTGCGGGGCCACGCGACGCTGCGCAGCTCGGTGGTGAAGGCGCGGCAGCCCGCCGTGGCCACGGGAGGCCTTGGGTGACGGAGAGCTTGGTCTTGCAGGTCCCGGCGCACCGCAGCTAGGAGCAGCGCGGGGTCTTGACGTGCGGGAGCAGGAGCGTGGCTGCGACGTGCCGGAGCATGGAGCGCCCAGGCGGCTTCTTGCGGGCGAGGGACTTCTTCGCACCTCTACTCTTGCCGCGCTGGTGCCTGGCGGAGCGGGTTCCAACCAGGGGCCACGCGCCTTGCGGCCGGGGCGTCTTCTTGGTGAGAGGCGGCTAGGGCGCCCCCAGAGCTTCATCGCCCGCGCGGGGCGGGGTGCGGCGCAGCGGGACGGAGGGCGCAGGAGAGCCCCCCGCGGCACGGACGAGCTCGGCGACGTGGTCGAGCCACTCTTCGTAGACGTCGTCGATGGGACGGTAGCGCAGGAGCTCGTTTGTCACGATGAGCGCAGCTCAAGCCTCAAAGGGCACGCGGAGCGCGCGGGACGAAGAGCCAGCTGGGGTGAGCGAGGGAGTAGCAGTGCGGCCGTCTCGCCGCATGGAAAGATGCTGAGACGACGCTTGCTGCTCGTTCCCCGCCGGGCCAGTGGCGGCGTTGATGGCAGGCGACGGGGAACGGCGGGGACGCCCGCCGACAGGGGCCGTCTGGGCGACGCGGGAAGCGAGAGCGGCTCGGCGCTCGGCGCGGGCCCGACGAGCGTCAGACATGGATGTGATGGTCAGAGGAGAAGCGGGCGGTGGAAGACGAATTCCGGCGCACCCCTACCTGGTGCGCCAAATGTCGGATTTCAGGTTCCGGCAAACCCTTGAGGTTCGAACTCTGGGGTGCGCGCGGAGATTACGCTTCCTACCAACATGTACCCCTCCGCCTCGCAAGAATCTAAGCTACGAGAAGAACAACACAAGAGACACAGAGTTTATACTGGTTCGGGCCACCGATGTGGTGTAATACCCTACTCCAGTGTGGTAGTGTGGTGGATTGCCTCTTGGGCTGATGATGAACAATACAAGGAAGAACAGCCTCGCGAGGGTCTGTTCTTGGACGGGGCGATGAACTGCTAGGAGGAGCTCAGTCGCCCTTCTCTCTCTCTTTCTCTCTCTCTGATCTGATTGCCAATCGACCAGTCTAGATGTCCAGATGCCTCTACCCTAGGGGTGGCTAGTCCTATTTATAGGCAAAGGCCCTGGGCCTCTTCCCAAATATTGAGCGGGAAGGGCGCCAACAATTGGCCATTTTGAAGGGGAACATCTGATACACTTATCCTGACTAAAGTTGGTCCTCGCCTGCCAAAGGCTCTGGTGATGACGCTGGCCTGGACTCCACAGTGACTTCCTCCTTGTCGTGGAGCTGGTCTTGGTCTCGTTGCACCGAAATGGGTGCCTTTGCTTGATCCTCCCGCCTGCGCTTGCTCCCTTTGCACCAAAGAGGAAAGGGAGGACACTGCGCGGGCTGGCACCCGCCTGGCGCCCTTGGTCGTCATGGCTTGCGTCATGGGAACCTCGTGAGGTACCCCGCCTTGATCTCTCCGCCTCCTCGCGAGCCAGCCTGATGAGGCCGCGCCCGAGGAAGCTCCGTGTCGTCCGCTCCGCAAGGTTTGGCCCCTCGCGAGGGTCTTGGGTTTGTGTTGATGAAGATGGGCCGTGCTAGGCCCCCTTGAGCCACGCCGCAGGCCGCAGGCAGGCAAGTCTGGGGACCCCCGTTCCCAGAACATCGACAGAGAGTGGCATCAATTGCTGGATTATAAAGGGGGTGATGCTGAATTTGTTGTAACAAAGCAACAAGCATCATGTCTGGGTTGGTCCCATTTTTGTTCACTACTTAATGGGAAAAGACAACAATACAATAGCTTCAATTCAACATTTATTTAAAACAGTACCAAAACAAGTAGCACAAAATCTCAAAGCACACTGCACATCATGTGGTTGAGACCAAGATTTGAAACAACTCGCCACGAAGACTGGAAACAAATCTTGATCTCCTTTTGTGCAGTTCCACCAAAATTAAGCAAAGTCACCAGTGTGACATTCAAGTTGAACTGCACAAACACTCTTAAAACATAAGTGTTTCGAGTAGCGAAGCAAAATGTCGCAATAGCAACAAGTTGAATCGACACCCCTATTTTAACAGAGGCAACAAAGGAAACAATTACTTGCCGATAAAGGAGGATGAAACAAACGGTGACAGAAAGAAGCATCTAACTTATCTTGGATGGAAAACAAAGTAGGACAGTAGCATTTCTAAAACGCTTGCATTGATTCATATTAACAGAGACATTCTCTTGAAACAACATTCGTTAAAAAATGTAGTAACAGTGGCATTGCTTCAATTTTCCGGCGGCATTCTTTGGTTAACAACAGCAAATTAGTTGTATGGAACATGCCAACACCATGTGCGTCCACACGTATAAATGGGTGATGCAGAGTATGTAGCCAAGCATCATATATGCGTTGGTCCCATATTTGGTCTCTTTGAACCTTCTTCCTATGTGAGGGCATCAAATCTAGTCCTGCACAAACTACCCGACCCCCCAGTTTCTTTCTCTTTTCAACAAAGAGATCGGTTCCTTACAGATGTGTGTATTGGGTTACCCCCTTTTCCCTTTTCGACCTACAAAGCGGTTGGATAGCCAGTCTATACTACTTTCCGCCCCTCCTTTCCTCATTGAACCACGTCCTAGATTCTTGCTCCAGCCCACCGCACCCTTCTTTCCTCTTTGAACCAAGACCTAGATTCGACTACAGATCGAAAAAGATCCACATGCAGCTTGAGCAACGATGGTTTCAAAGAAACTTATACCTTAGGGTCGTCGGGATGTGGCAAGGCGTGCGGCGGGAGGCTGGATCTGCCCAGACTACATACCGCAGCGAGGAAGAAGGGGTCGGTGGCCCTCCCACACAGGCGCTGGATGAAAGAGAACAACGCAGCCGGCAGTGGATTGCCTCCCTCGCTGAAGGCGATAGAGTGAACGCTGCACCTCCTCCCCTTCCCGGTGCGACGGGATACGGACGCCTCCTTCACCAGCTGTGAGGGGGGGAGAGAGAGACAAGAGGCCAACACAGTCTTGTTTAGATCTGGTGAAGAGAGGGTGAGCGACTGTGAATATAGCAAACCCTAGCAAATGAACGCTGATCCTCCAGCGTGTAACATATATATAGTGCGGCGAGCGTGTGGAGAGTGCAAACCCTAGCGAACAAGCGCTGAGGCTCCCGCTTATATATATACTACTGTTGTACGGACTGAGCTCCGGTGCCTTCACTGCACCTGCTTTTGGCTGTATGAAAGGTGAGCCAGACGCATTTTGGGCCCACCTGTCATAAATCCAAAGGCAGGTGCACTAAGTCAATGAAGCTGCGTCCATATAGTACTCTCGTGTATACGACTAATATATAGTGGAGTGGTTTTCTTATTCTCTCCATAACAATCGCTTTAAATTGTGTAAGTACGAAACGAAACTCTTTATTTAATGTACAGTGAAGAAACCTAGTACTACTTCCGATGAACTAACGATCCACGCCCACGCGTCCTGGTCGCACTTCCTGTCCTTCACGTGTGGTACACTACCCTCCCTTAAGTGAACAACCACACATGCGCCAAATTATCGGAAACGTGTGAGAGTGTGTACAAATAAAGAATTTTAATTTCAATTATCTGAAAGGTTTGAAAGTATTACAAAGTTTGACTTCAGTTAAATCTAATATGCGGAGTAAATAAAAATGGAGGGCTACTACATCCATCCGGGTTTTTAGTCCACACCATTTTTTAAATCAAAGTTAATAGCTGGACAAATAAAATTACAGGGGAGCTGGAGACAAAGTTGTGAGAAGGCTTAGAAATCAATACAAAACTTATGCTCTTAGTACCAACGCCGATCCTTCTTCGAGGAAACATTTGGTTCATAGCCAATTGTGTGATAAAATTGCACCAACATGAAAGACGATTGCGTCTCCAACGCAACCAAGGTGAACTGACGAAGGATATCATCTTTGTGCATAACAAGCAAAGAGCACTGATGGAAGACAGCTTGTTTTTCATTAAAAATTGATCAGCTTCACCAGCCGACGCAACCATGAGGCGCAACCATGAGCATCGATAGGTCATCGTGGTGATGCATCATCCATTTGGCATCAAGTTTGGGTGAGGCACCTACGAAGTTCGACAAATCCTCAGTGTGGTCTGTTTCTTCTCAGTAATCTAGCTCAAGGAAGGAAGAACCACGTGGTAGAGGACAGTGAGGCACAACAACAATGGCCATCCAATTTTGTGCAGTTCCACTAAAATTGAGGAAGATATGCCCGGGTATGGAGAAACGCATCGCTGTTTCCAAAAATATAAAAAAGGGTTAGCAACGACATCTCAATTGTCAATAAGAATTAATGAAAAGTCCACCAACACACAGAAGCATCATAATTATCTTGATGGGAACTAAACCAGGATACCCGAGAAAAAAAGCATTTCTTCATTTAACCAGTGATAGTACTACCACCATATGGAAAATGACCGCACAACCACCATGTATTTTTTTGTCGAAACAACATGTATACCTCCACCGAGGCATAAATCAGGACAACTTTTCGAGTGGCATTTCCTCTATAATAGTACTAGTAGGTGATGTTGGGCCAGCCGACGAACCCTAGCTACTATGCATGGGGAGCTGGGGAGTAGTCGCATAGAAGAAAACCTGCATGCAGCGACCTGGGGAGCTCGACCAGTACAAGAAGTTATACCTCAGGTGGGCGAGATGTCGTTTAGGCGGGCGGGTGGGATCTGCCCACACGACAGCAGTGAACAAGGGCACGGAGGATCTTCGTCCGCACCAGCACCGACACTGAGAGGACGGTGCACATCGGCTTCCTCCATCGCCGACGGCGACAATGTCAACGCTGCACCTCCTCACCTCCCGCAGCGGACGGAATTTGGCCGGATCTGTGACCACCGGTGAGGAGAGAGATATAGTGGACACTGTCATCTTGTTTTGATGTGGAGAGGGTGAGAGAGCGAGATGCGAGAAACTCTATCAAACAAGAGGCTATAATGGAGTAAAAAAATCTCTCCATACCAGTGGTTTTAAATAGAATACGCGTGTTCCCGGAAAAAAGAAACAAAAACTGGCGGACAATTTTTTAAGGGTCTATCTAGGACACATCTAGATGTGACATAGTTATGTCACATCTAAGTTGATGTCCACTCTGTTTGTGGTCTATTTTTTCCCTAGTTATTTTTTTTTCTTGTTGCTACATTATATACTTGTGGGAGCTTAGATGTGGTATCCTTAAATAACATCTAGATGTGAATTAGACAAACTGATTTTCTAACGTACCAAGAAAGAAAACTCGATCAAAAACACGCCCCCTGTTGGGGATATAACTACTGGGCGTAAACCGGCCAACCTGGGCCCGGTTAACTTCATCAGTAGTCCAAAGGTGTTAGAGCCCAGAAGCTAGATAAAGGCCCAAGGCCATAGTCGGTTCAGCACGTGTAGCTGTAAACCAACGTGTATAAGAACTTGTATTGTAAGTTAGGAATAGGGAGAGACCAACCCGGATACGAGTATGAACCGGAGATTGGGACTCTATGAACCGACGGGCGTCACCCGTGTATATAAGGGGACGACCCGATAGCGGTTCAAGGACAGACAACCACAACTCGAGCCCAGGCGAAGCTTGTTTGCTCCCTAGTCATCGAAACCCCATCAATTCCATCACAAACTAGACGTAGGCTTTTACCTTCATCGAAGGGGCCGAACTAGTATAAACTCTCTGTGTCCCTGTGTCCGCTTTAACCCCTTCGAGTTAACCCGTTGCGATGGCTCCACGACTAAGTCCTTTTGCTTGGACATCTGCCATGACAAACCCACGACAGTTGGCGCCCACCGTGGGGCTATCGCACGATGGTTTCAAGTTCTTGGAGGGCCGCTTTGAAGGACTCGAGGGAAACGCCGTGGGCCGGATGACCAAGAGTCGTCGCGGCAAGATCTACATCGACGACGCAGGCTGGGGCCCCGAGGACGGCTCAATTGAGTATGGGTACCGGGTCCCCTTTGGTGGCATACACGTCTTCATCGGCAAGATCGGTGAATCGGGCCCTGAGCTGGACACCTGCACCGACCTCGTCGAGACAGCTCAGCGCGCGCGACCTGCCCGGGCTAAACCGGACGTGAAACGTGCCTTCGTGGGAGTCATCCATGGAGGAAGCTATGAGGACGGATCAGGATCTGGTGGTGAAACCGTCGTTTACTCTGGCGACGAGTCATCGACCGGAGAAACTGAGTCGTTATATCAGCTACAAGATGGCCGGATTGGGGGCTGTTCCGATAGCGACAGTATTCCGGCCCCCTCTGATCTGCCCAACCGGGTTGGGATATTCATGGCCGGTACACAGGTGGCGCTTCACTCATCGACGGTCGCGGCAGTGGTTTCCGGTTCAGCAGCGGCAACGACTGCTGGAGCAGGAGGCTCCGTGCGCCCGCCGGCTCAGGTGTTATCCGATCTGTTCGACGCATTGGCTGCACTCATGGCGGAAGCTAATCCGGCGGATCAGGATGCTCATAACGCAGAGATCGCAAAGGTGAGAGAGGAGATTACTCAGGCCAAGGCGGATCTGGCAGCTGAAGAGGTTAGGATGACCGCGGAGCGGGCCGCTTTGGACGCGCAAGCCTATAAACTCATGCTGGACCAGAACGCTTCACAGGAAGTCATGAGGAGGAAGTACCAATCTCGTTTGCCCTCAGTTTTTGAAGGAAGGAACCTTTTCAATACCCCTGGAGCGGGGACCAGTAATCTACCAGTGGTAAACCGGGCGGGGGCGCCCGGGACGGGCACGCCGGTTCAGCGCCGTGTAATAGATCTACCCCGACATAACACTGGAGTACCACAGGTTGTACCCACACCTCCGGATCACTATTCCAATTCGCTGGATAACCTTGTTGCAGCGGCGGCACGGTTGGAGGCTATTCCGGTCGAGGGGGATTCATTGCTGGCGATAGAGACACGCCGGGTCAAGGAGCTCCTCAGGACGGCGTTGGTCCAACAGGAAGCGTATTCGTACAGCCGTGAGCGGATTCATTCTACCCCACGTCCAAGCCGGAGTTAAAGCAGACATATGGAGGAGCCAGCTGAGTCAAGTAATGCACGGCGTGATGCGCCCCGTGGCAACAATCCGGCTCCCGATGCCCAGGAGGTGGTAGACCGGGCCCGAGCGCGCAGGGAAGCCGAGTTAGCAGCACATCATCAGACTCGTCAGCTCACACCGGTTCGTCCCACCACTTCGGTGGAACCGGGACTCACTTCTAGCGCTTTGGGGGTGCCTTGCCTTGTCCCCGCTTTACGCAATGTGCGCCTGCCTAAGGATTTTAAAGGCCCGCGCAAGGTACCGAACTATACGGCGGATCAACCCCAGAGACATGGGTGGAGAGTTATGAGATGGCCATGGAGATGCTTGATGTGGATGAGGCGGCGTGTGCAAAATATTTCACCATGATGCTTGAAGGGATAGCCCGTACTTGGTTAAAAAGCCTGCCGCCCAATTCTATCAGTTCATGGGCCCAGTTGCGAGCCCGGTTCATCAATAATTTCAGAGACACGTGTAAGCAGCCCATGTCGATAGTGGATTTAGCTTCCTGTGTCCAGGAGGAAGGAGAATCAATGACTCATTGCGTGCGCAGGGTCTCACGGGTTCTGCATTCATCAGACCGCATCAATGCGGACACCGCAGTTATAACCTTGGAAGGCAATTGCCGGTTTGGACCCTTGAAGCTGAAGTTAGGACGGATGAAGCGTCATTGTACTGACATGGGGACCCTCATGGGCGCTTTGGTAAAGTACGCTGATTCTGATAGTACCAAGGATCTCGAGTCTGACGATGAGAAGACAAGGAAGGGAAAGAAGAACGACAACTTCAAAGGTCAGCAGCATCACTCAATAGGAAACGGTGGTGGAGGCAAGCGTAAAGCGGATGGCAGCATGGATTTTGTGGCTAATACCAATGTGTAGAACAGGGGCCGGCGACGTAAGGGCAAAAACCGCAGTGGAGCGCCTAGTCCTAATCCGGAATGCCTAAACTATCTGTTGAACCAGCCCTGTCCAAAGCATGGGACAAGGGAGGAACCAGCAAACCACCTTTGGAAGGATTGCTACATTATGCAGGAGTTCAAGAGCTCCAGTGCCTTCCGGTATGACCCCGGCTCTGGTGGTGGTTCTGGATCCGGGCCGGGTCACGGTGGAGAAAATTCCAGTTCAGGATTTAATGGTAATCCGGGCGGACATAACAATCAGCATAATCAGAATAATCAGGGTGGTTACAATCAGCAACAGCAGCAGTCAGGTTACCAGAGCGATCCAAAGCAACTAAATAGTGGGCAGTATCATGTATTCACCACTATCTTGGACAAGCGGGACCGGAAGGTCCAGAAGCGGGCAGTTAATTCTGTTGAACCGGCCGTGTCCCGGTATCTGCGCTGGTCAGAGCAGCCAATCGTATGGAGTAGAGAGGATCACCCTCCCCGGGTTGACAATCCGGGTCAGCTGGCTTTAGTGGTGGTGCCTCAGGTGGGAGGTTATAAGTGCACCAAGGTACTCATGGATGGAGGTAGCAGCATTAACATCCTGTACTATGAGACTTTCCGTCGAATGGGGCTAACAGATAAAGAACTCCGGCCTTCGAATACGGTTTTTCATGGTGTGGTACCTGGCAAGTCAGCATACCCCGTTGGGAAGATAGCATTGGAAGTGGCCTTTGGAGATGATCACGATTCCCGATCAGAGACACTGACGTTCGAGGTGGTGAAAATCCAAAGCCCGTATCACGCCCTGTTCGGTAGACCGGCCTATGCCAAATTCATGGCACGACCCTGCTATGTGTATCTGCAGCTCAAGATGCCAGGTCATAAGGGGACCATCACGGTTCACGGAAGCCGCAAGGTCGCTTTGGAATGTGAAGAAGGAGATGCGGCTTACGCAGAGTCGGTTTGTACCATCGAGGAACTCAAGTATTATAAAGACAATGTTGATCCGACAGATATGACTCCTTTAAAGAAGCCTACTACGGAGCATGATCCGGCCCTGAAGTTTACATCAGTCGCTGAGACTAAGCTTGTTGATTTCGTACCTGGCGATTCGTCCAAGCAGTTCAGCATCAGTGCCAATCTGGATCCGAAATAGGAAAGCGCGCTCATCGAGTTCATCCGTGAGAATCGAGACATCTTTGCATGGAAGCCTTCTGACATGCCAGGTGTACCGAGGCAACTCGCTGAGCACACTCTTAATGTGGATCCTAAATACAAACCGGTGAAACAGTTCCTCCGCCGGTTCAACGAGGAGAGGCGGAAAGCTATTGGAGAAGAGGTGGCCAGGCTCTTAGCAGCTGGTTTCATTGTTGAAGTTTTCCACCCTGAGTGGCTTGCTAATCCGGTACTGGTCCTTAAAAAAAACGGCACCTGGCGCATGTGTGTGGATTATACTGATCTTAATAAGGCCTGTCCTGCGGATCCTTTTGCCCTCCCCCCGTATTGATCAGATTATTGATGCTACGGCGGGTTGCGAGCGTTTACGTTTCCTGGACGCATATTCCGGCTATCATCAGATCAAAATGGCGGTTAAGGACCAGGAGAAGACAACGTTCATAACTCCCTTTGGAGCCTTCTGCTATGTATCTATGCCTTTCGGGCTCAAAAGTGCCCAGGCAACCTATCAACGATGTGTGCAAAATTGTCTCCACAAGTAGATTGGCCGCAATGTGCATGCTTATGTGGATGATATTGTGGTTAAGTCAAGGAAGAAGGAAACTTTGGTCGATGTTTTGAAGGAAACCTTTGATAACCTAAGGACGTACAAGATGATGCTCAATCCGGCCAAATGTGTCTTTGGTGTACCGGCAGGCAAGTTATTGGGTTTTCTGGTGTCCAACAGGGGAATTGAGGCTAATCCGGAGAAGATCACGGCTATCACTTCTCTGGCTAAACCGAAATGTATTAATGATGTTCAACGTTTGGCTGGCTGTATTGCCGCGTTGAGCCGGTTTATCAGCCGCCTTGGTGAGAAAGCGATCCCGTTGTATCAGATGTTGAAGAAGACGGATCAGTTTGTCTGGAGTTCTGCCGCTGATCAGGCGTTGGAGGATATAAAGCGGCAATTGGCCAATCCGCCTGTACTCGCCGCTCCCATTGACAAGGAACCATTGTTACTGTATGTTGCTGCTAATGCTCGTGCGGTCAGTGTAGCTATAGTGGTGGAGCGGAAGGAGGCGGGCAAAGAGTACCCGGTTCAGCGTCCGGTGTATTATATCAGCGAGGTGCATATTGAATCCAAACAAAGATATCCGCATTGGCAGAAGCTGGTATACGGAGTTTTTATGGCAAGCCGGAAGCTGAAGCAGTATTTCCAAGGGCATCCCATCACAGTGGTCAGCTCTGCCCCTTTGGGCGATATCATCCAGAACAGGGAAGCAACAGGTCGGATTGCCAAGTGGGCTATAGAGCTTGGGCCGCACGGTTTGAAATACGTGCCTCGGACGGCGGTGAAGTCCCAAGCACTTGTCGATTTCATCAATGACTGGCGGAGCTGCAGGCCCCTGAAGAGAAGCCGGATCACACATATTGGACCATCCATTTTGACGGATCACGGCAATTGGAGGGCTCGGGGGCTGGAGTCGTATTAACTTCCCCACGAGGTGACAAGTTTTGTTATGTTCTCCGCCTAATGTTCCCTTGTACTAACAATGCAGCTGAGTATGAAGCCTTGCTCCATGGTCTCCGGATGGCTAAAGAGATGAACTTAAGCCGGGTTAAGTGCTTCGGTGACTCGGACCTGGTGTCTCAACAGGTGTCTGGTACTTGGGATCCTAAAGACCCACTCATGGCTGCATATCGTCGTGAGGTTGATACTGTTGCAGGTCACTTCAAGGGTTATCTGGTGGACCACGTGGACCGTCAGAAGAACGAAGCAGCGGACGCTTTGAGCCGGCTAGGCTCACAGCGTAAACCGGTTCCGCCCAATGTTTTTCTCGATATACTGCACCACCCATCGGTTCAACTACCTGGGGAAGCAGATTTGGCTGTTCCTGATCCGGAGGCTCAGTTGGTGGCAGCACTCCACGTCATTCTGGATTGGACACTTCCCTACCTGGCGTACATGAACCGGGGCGAGTTACCAGATGATGAGACTCTGGCCAGACAAATAATACGGCGGTCCAAGTCCATGACAATCGTTAATGGCGAGTTGCATCATTGCAGTGTATCAGGAGCATTTCAACGATGTGTGTCTCCTGAGGAAGGCTGTGAAATTTTGCGTGAGATCCATGAAGGGGATTGTGGTCACCACGCCGGTTCAAAATCTCTGGTGGCTAAAGCGTTCCGCCATGGTTTCTATTGGTTAACTGCCCATGCTGATGCGGAAGATCTGGTCTGACGATGTGATGGTTGCCAAAAGTTTTCAAGACGCGCTCATGTTCCGGCTCAAGAATTGAGGATGATTCCAATCACTTGGCCGTTTGCAACCTGGGGGCTGGATATGGTTGGGCCTTTCAAAAGGTCCAAGGACAAGAAGACCCACCTCCTGGTGGCGGTTGATAAGTTTACAAAGTGGGTGGAGGCAGAACCTGTTAGTAAGTGTGAAGCGGCCACCGCTGTTCAGTTCATCAAAAAGGTGATTTTCCGGTTTGGCTTTCCACACAGTATGATCACAGACAATGGTACCAATTTGTCCAAGGGTGCCATGAAAGAGTTCTGCGAACGAGAGCACATCCGCCTTGACGTGTCATCAGTGGTGCACCCGTAGTCCAATGGTCAAGCAGAAAGAGCTAATCAGGAGATCTTGAGAGGCATCAAGCCCCAGCTTATGGTTCCTTTGCAGAGGACGCCGGGTTGTTGGGTTGAAGAGTTACCATCCGTGTTATGGAGTATTAATACTACACCCAACAGATCGACAGGATACACGCCGTTCTTCATGGTTTATGGAGCAAAGGCTGTTCTCCCTAGTGATATCCGTCACGATTCACCTCGGGTTGCGGCTTATGTTGAAGCGGACAACGAGACGGCTCGACAAGACGCTTTGGACTGGTTGGATGAAGAGCGAGACATAGCAGCTGCCCGCTCGGCGATTTACCAACAAGATCTTCGTCGCTATCACAGTCGTCGGGTCAGGACCCGAACCTTTCAAGAAGGAGATTTGGTGCTTCGACTCATTCAAGATCAAACCGATATGCATAAGTTATCTCCGCCTTGGGAAGGACCTTTCATGGTTAGCAAGAACCTGCACAACGGGTCATACTATCTGATTGATATTTGAGAGCGTAAAGACTCACGTAAGTCAGAGGAGGAGACCAACAGGCCGTGGAACATAGCTCACCTACGGCCTTACTATACTTGAGCCATTGGCTCTGCTTATGTACATATTATGACAATGTATATATTATAAATACAATAAACCGGGTCCTCAGGTAAAGCGGGGTATCTGTTCGTTTTTATCATGTGTGGTTACATGGAGTTGTTCTGTTTACAAAGACCTCCGGTTTACCCCTTGCAAAAATTATAAATATCACCTAGGGGCTCGGTCATATCTGAACCGATGCAATACCTTTTGATAGGTGAAAGCCACCATATCACTTGGGGGCTCGGTCGTGTCCGAACCGATGCAACACCTTTTGATCGGCGAAAGCCACCAGATCACTTGGGGACACGGTCAAGTCTGAACCGGTCACGCCTCTTGATCGGCCTAAAGGCCTTAGATTCACTTCGGGGCTGGGTCGAACCCGAACCATTGCCATGCCACTTGGTCGGCGTAATGTCACGGTTTCATTTGGGGACCTGGCTGACTTGAACCACAGCTACGCCTATTGGGAGCTTGGTCGTGTCCGACCACGGTAACACCATCTGATCGGCTCAGTAAAGCCTCTTCTTTGCAAACGGTTCTATCATTGCCTTTTGTTTCACATATCTTTTCTTGATAAAAATTGCTGTTTTGATTTGGTTGTGTTCTTAAACCGACAGCGTTTTACACCGGTTCAAGCAGCCAAATTGGCGGAACACGGTCCATTTTTACACCGGAGATTATTTACCCGGTTTGGTTTTTTTTCCTGTTAACATCCTTTTTTGGAGTAACAAAATATTTATTATGACAAAAGCACGGTTTACACAGTAAACGGCGTTATATATACAGGAGCTATTTTCTCCCATGACGGTTTAGGGTTATTAAACCTCCGTTTCAAGATTGGCTAACGCCTACTTCATGCCCAATAATGGCAGGTATTTCGTATCACAAATTTTGATTATATCTGCAAATCTCCTTGTGTGTATATATAAAGATTCATAAACCGGCTGGCGGTACAACCGCCCTGGTAGTTTAAGATTTTATGATTGCAGGAGATATAAATTGGCAATGTCGATCCTCCAAATAAAAGTATCAGCACAGATGAACGAAGGCATCTCAAGAAGCAAAAGTATTATCTATCCTATTACAAGGCAGCATGGTACTCGAATAAGATCTATGTTCTCTTGGCAGAATGTAATAAGGCAGCTAGTTAATCCTGCTTCCGGTTCACGCCTGCTAGCCGCCCCGGTTTGACTGTTGTGGGTCATCCTGCGCCGCTTCAGCTTCCTCATCCCTACCCAGTGGCTGGAAGTCAACAGTGGTCCAGTCGATTCCCATTAATGCTTGAAAGACAGCCTCCTCATGGATCAGTGAAGACGGTTCAATATCAGGAGCGTAAGTATGCTTATGGATTGGAGGAATCAGGTTCTCCGCTTCGGGGATTGGTGCAGCCACTCGTTTGTTTTGATCATTATACTGAGCTTGATAATGTGACAAATCAGCTTCTTCGGCCAATTGGCAGGCTAGAGGGCGCACCGCCGGGTTTATCGCTCTTAGATCTTCTTCGTTGAATTCTGAACCATCTTCTTTCAAGCTGGGATAGCCTTGAGCTGCCTCAACAGGATCAAAATCGGGCACCCATGCTTTGGCCCAGATTAAGGCATTGATGGCTCCGGTTCGAGCAGCAGACTTTTTTAGCTCTTCAATCCGAGCAGGAAGCATTGACAATCTTTTCAGCATATCTTGGATCAAGGTGGGTGCTGGATTATTATGTGACGCAGTTGAGATAATCCGCTGCGCTCCAGTGTACAGCTGCTCGATTAAAGTGTAGGCAGCTTTCAGCTTCATCCGCACATCCGACCCCAAGTGGCTAATGCGGGTGCCTGCAACAAGATAGAGCGGTTCACAAACCGGACTTATTGTAAGAGGATTACGATTATCATAGAAGTCACAGGATGCTTACCAAAGATGGCGGCAGTCATTGCATGCACTTGTCATTTCACGCTGGTCAATTCATCTGTTACCGGTTTAAGGGCAGCCTCAGCATCTCCAATCTTCTTGGTTAAAGCGGCTTTCTCTGTGGCCCAATCAGCCCGTTCCTTCTTGAAGCCCTCCTTCAGCTGTTCCATGGTGCTTAAAGCGCTGGTTAATTCCTCTTTTGCCTTGGCGGTTTCAGCTTGTTGGGACTTCAAGTTCTCTTGAAGGTTGGCGACTTGGTTTTCTTTGGCCTTTAGTTCAGCCTACATCCAAACAGTTATACGGTTTAACAAGTGAGGCAGAAAATGAAGTACCAACCACATAACAAGTTATGCGCTTTGTACTTGGGGGCTAATGCCTATTTGATCTACAACTGTCAATTAATTGTCAAGTCCCAAGCTCAATACAAGTATTCAACTTGGCACTTGGGGGCTAATGGCTATTTGCTCTGATATTATTTCTGTTACTACTGTATGAAGATTAAAAGCTCGGTTTAACTACGTTAAGTTGAACCGACCTTTGGGGGCTACATCAGTGAGCTTTGGAGTATTGAGTCTTATGTCAAGATCCGCTTCAACTATAATGAGTTGGACCGGCCCTTGGGGGCTACATTGGCGATATACAGGAACAAGCACATGGAAATTACCTCAAGTTTTTCCTTCATCATCTTTACCAGAGCAGCCTCATAATCACGGCTAGTATATAACCGGTTCAAATAACCAGAGTGAAGGTCTTGGGCGTTCAGAGCAGCATACGTCGCCAGATCAACATCCCATTTGCCTTTGCTCATAGCAGAAAATTCTTCTTTTGCAGTATGTTTGGCTAAAGCGATGGGATTCCCTGGCTCAGAACGACCAATGCCGGTAATTATGACTTCATCATCCTTAGACTCGCCGGTTTGTACGGGCGCAGTCGGTTTATGGACAGGACTGGTGGATTTCTCAATCCGGATGGGGCTGGCAGGCTGGTCAGCAGGACCGGAGGCGTTAACAAAACCTTCTTCAGCAGTGACAACTTCATCCTGTACTAGTGGGTCATTGGCCACATCTTCTTGGATGACCGCTTCAACATTTGGGGTGGCACTCGGTTCAGGAGCAGATTCTTCTCCAGCCGCTTTTTCCGGGCGGGCTTTCTTGCTCGGCCTGGGTTTAGCCCTGAAAGGATATACATAGTTAACAACGGTTTATGTTGCAAATACCAGGAACATTATGATAATTGCAAATTTACCCAAGCACGGTTTTTAGAGGAGGCAGCTGGGTGCCAGTTGACTCGCCAGAGGATGAGTGGGAAGTGACCTGATAATCGAAGTCAGATGGATTAAGCGGTTGACGAAAACAGCTCGCTTTAGGACGAATACTGATAAGCAAATTAGAGACCTCTGAACGACGTCTCCGAACCGGATTGTTCGATAAACCGGCGGAGGTAACTACCTGGTCGCTGTGTCGAGTTGTGCGGCGCACCTCATGCTGTCGGGTCTTCATAAGAAAGTTGGGATCCAAGTAAGCAAGAGGGTGAGAAAATTTAACTTTTCGGTTTGCCTGACGGATTTTGTGTGAGGGCGGAAGGCTTGAATCAGAAGAAAGAGTAATTACCTCTGCATCATCAGCATGGCTAGCTTCGGCATCATCCTGAGAAATATCATCATCAATAAGGTATATAAAAAGTAAACCGAGGGAATCAAGTTCTGCCTCAAGGTCCGGATTACCCACATCGTCATCAGCGGGCGGATCAGAAGATGCGGTGGTTTTCCTTTTGTGAGCAGACTTCTTAATGGCCTTTGTCTTAGGCCGGGTTGGTTTGTCCGGTTTATCTGCCTTCTCTTGTGGGAGCTTCTTGCTCCAAAACGGATCATCACCCTGCATCAGACCGATATTGGTGTCAGTAATAAACAAGTACAATAGTATCAGAGCTAGTGAAAGGGAAAATTCAGACTTACAGCTGGCGGTTTCTTGATGGCGCAAAAAGGAGGCAGGCCGGTGCGGGCGCAAACGTGCTCCGGTTCGTTCAAAATTTTCTTCACAGCTTCTGTGACTTCTTCATCAGTAAGTTGGATGTTCACATGCCGCAGCGGATCGTCAACACTGCCCGAATATTCACACATCAAACCGGAGCGTTGGCTGAGGGGCAGTATACTCCAGGATATCCAGCAACGGGCAAGATCAACTCCTGTTAAACCATTGTCCATGAAAGCTCTAAGCTTGGACAGTTGGGGAGCATACTTACTCCTCTCTTTGCCAGTCAACCTCTGAGGAAAGGGGTGAGTATTGCTAAGCCGTTCCGGACGAAAACCAGGCAAGGGATTCTCTTTAGAAGGGGAGGTGTCTTTGCAATAGAACCAGGTGTTATTCCACTCCTGGGGATGACTGTGTAGTTTCGCATGAGGATAAGTGACCTCTTTCCGTTTTTGAATCGCCACGCCACCAAGCTCCATATTGGAACCATCAGGAAATTCCGTGCGGCGGTTTAGGTGGAAACAATCTCGAAATAGCTCAACTGTAGGTTCTTCTTGGAAGAACACCTCACAGAGCACTTGGAAATGGCATATGTTGGTAACAGAGTTTGGACCAATATCTTGTGGGTGAAGTTGGAAGTCGGCCAAAACATCCCGGTAAAATTTTGAACCGGGCGGATTCAAACCTCTGGCTAGGTGATCCGCGAACACTACAACCTCTCCTTCTCGAGGTGTGGGAGGACACTATTTTCCTAGGACCCTCCAGTGGATGGTATTTTTATTGCTTAAAGCGCCGGTCAAGACCAAATTGTTCAGCTGCGTTTCTGTAACCCAAGAAGGAGCCCAGTTGCACTCGTACACTTGTTTAGCCATGATGGAGTCTATAGAACAAAGCGATTCTGGTTCAAGGTTCTGTTGAGTACAGGTTATATGCTGATATGATTAATGTTAAACCGGAGGAAGCTAATTATAAATCGGAGTTTGCAAAGCGACATAATTGGTTAAGGAATTCTGGCGGTTCAACAAGGGGACTAATGGTGTATACCGGTTTGGTATTTCTATTCTACAAAGTTAAACCGCTGGATCTAATTGATGAAACAGTTGGGATTGCGGATGAACAAGTGTGAGGAAACAGATTTCACAAAATTCTATTATAGCATTGGATCTGGAGTGTGTTCGTAAAAGGGATAAATATTCAAGACATAGAAGGGGTTGTGCAGTCATGGATCAGATCTACAGTCCAAAAATATTACAGTAAAAGCAGATGCTAAAAACCACCGCTGTACGGAGCAAAGATTCATAGATTCATCTGGAGATCCATTTTCATTTGAGCTCGAAGCAGATGAAGAACACTAGAAGAACATGGAAACCCTAAGAATAGATCTGAGCTGAAAAGAGCAGAAGACTTACCGGAGCTATGGGAATGCGGGAGATCGCCGCAGTGCTCTGGTACGTTCAGGATGATGCAGCGGCCTAGGTCGATGCAGAAGTTGACGACGGCGGCGGAGCTCCGGAGCAGGATGGCTTGAGGAAGACGAAGCAGACGGGCGCACAAGGGAAAAAGGAAATGGCCCCTCGGTCCTATTTATAAGGAAAAGGGATATGTGTCAGGCGCGAAAATCAAGGAGCCACGATGCGGATCTGACGCCTCGATTGTCGCAGATCTATTAAATAAGAAAGTACCACTTCATAATGGCAGATGACGTCATTCCGGTTTACAGCGACCAGAGAAGATGACGACACGACGGTTCAACAATTACGAGAAGATGTTGAAGGTGAAGATTTCTGCTAAGGATTGACATGAACCCATTCAAGTCAATCTGGGGCCTAATGTTGGGGATATTACTACTGGGCATAAACCGGCCTACCTGGGCCGGGTTAACTTCATCAGTAGTCCAAAGGTGTTAAAGCCCAGAAGCTAGATAAAGGCCCAAGGCCATAGTCGGTTCAGCACATGTAGCTGTAAACCAACGTGTATAAGAACTTGTATTGTAAGTTAGGAATAGGGAGAGACCAACCCGGATACGAGTATGAACCGGAGATTGGGACTCTATGAACCGATGGGCGTCACCCGTGTATATAAGGGGACGACCCGATAGCGGTTCAAGGACAGACAACCACAACTCGAGGCCTAGGCGAAGCTTGTTTGCTCCCTAGTCATCGAAACCCCATCAATTCCATCACAAACTAGACGTAGGCTTTTACCTTCATCGAAGGGGCCGAACTAGTATAAACTCTCTGTGTCCCTGTGTCCGCTTTAACCCATTCGAGTTAACCCGTTGCGATGGCTCCACGACTAAGTCCTTTCGCTTGGACATCTGCCGTGACAAACCCACGACACCCCCGCTTCCAGGTCGCGAGAGTCGTCGCGCACACACACATAGACATAGACATGCATATCCGTGTTTACGTAAAATTCCATTTCTATCTCCATCTCCAATCATATTTGTCCAACTGGAACATTATTTACGTTGTTAATTATATACGCAGCAATATTAACGTACAACATCTCTTGTTTCCGCATGTCCGGACCGCTGCCACGGCCGGTCCTGACCAACCCGAACCCTCTTCATCATGCGCGCATGCTTCCCGCCCGAAACGGTCAGTGCCGCATTCATGCACGGCCAGAGCGGACGCGACCTCTCACTGGCACTGGCATTGAAGCGGCACGCCGGCCGAGAGAGCGTCGCCCGCGCCGCTTTCGGGTGCACGTGGCTGCTCCGCGTTCAAAGGTCACAATAGTCGGCCACAACATGCATGTAAAAAGTTCTTGGGAGTCCGTGCTACAGGTAGCTGTCCTCCCCCAACTCGTCAATCTCTTCCAGTAGTGCTAGTACTCTATGGCGCGATCGATCGACAAGCAGTCGGGAAAGTTATCGTATACTCGGTTTGCGGTAAGTGGCATGCCGAGCGACCGTGTGGGGTCGAGCCGTGGAGGAGGGTGAGACACGAACACGACAGACGTGATTTAAACGTTGGTTTTGCTCGATGGCGCGATCCAACGAAACGAAACGTTGGTGTCTCTCCGTTTCCATTTTTTCTCCGGAAAAACGGAAACTTTCCACTCCATTTTCATTCCTATTCCATGGTTGCCCCGTTACAACATTCCGTCAAATATAAAGGAAAACTAACACGCATGCTGATGCATCTCAATGATTCACAGATCATAGCCAATATTTACTTCACAACTAAAGAAAAAAGTTGTGAGAGCGTGTACGAAAGAAAAACTACTGATGGGGTCACTACGACTTAAACCCTAAACCCTAAACATGATTTAATTTCCTGGCCAGGTAGAACCTGTTGAAGGAAAGACGGCTGGCACCCTCGGATCATACGATGCTTTTGTGCAGTTCCACTAAAATCGACCTGAGCATCCCTGATGGCAAAGATATTGAAGAAGTGTGATTAGAATAATAGTACTGGCACTAGTTCATGAGACATAAACTCATCACAAGTAGAAGCCGATAGAAGTAGAGAAAGATCGACATGGAGATGGAGCTACGACAGTGGAGCAAGTCGGCTCCAAAAGGAAGATGGACTACCTGGGATGTCGGGCTGTAGCTAGAAGGGCGGTTGGGACGCGGCATCGGCCCATACCGCGGTGACCCCCGATTGGGACGCACTGACTGTGGGTTTTCTCCCTCGCCGATGTCGACCGCGTCTACACAGAACATTGTTCCCTTCCCCCGTCTTCGGGATCAGGCCCGTCGTTCTATGCTTGTGAATAGGGCAACCTAAGCAAGAAGGCTTGTAGCTTAGGCTCCTGCTAGTGTATATACAGTGGTTTTGTTTTTCTCTCCATATCAACCATTTTTATATTGCATACGTGTCATTCAAGAGTGAAATGATGGTTGCTTCTTCCGACTAACTTATTGTGTGATTTGACTGCTCCTGAGTGGCCCCTACACGTACTCCCCCTGCGTGTATGCAACAGTCACACATACACATGGATGCAAAAACGCGCGTGACGTCCTAATGCATGCATGTCCGAGCACATGACGGAACACATACAGTCACGCTCAAGTGCTCAACCTACACATGCATGCACACACATACTTAGTCAGGGTAGCTAGTGACCGTATAAACACTGGAAAATATATATATTGAGCGCAATGAGCGTATTATGAAGTCCACTGACCGTATTTTTACAAATATATAGTGACAGACAGTGTATTTATCTCGTTTGAAATTAAGCCATATTAGCCGGAGGAGGCAGTTTGGACTAGCATTACTTTGCTGTGTCCCGTCAACTTGCCGAACGAGGAGAAGGTTGCAAGACGGGAGAAGCTTGCGGGCGGTGGCTCGCAGGACAAGGAGAAACTTTTGACTAATGCAAGCTCTCCCTCACTCAGGCGGTGGACGTGCAACAATTAATTCAGTGTCAGATTGCCAGAAGCATACACTATACTACTAGTGCTATTATTGTTTGACTTCCCGAATAGGCGAACAGCCAAGCGCAAAGTTTACTAGTACTACTACTATAGTCTATAAAGGTACGTACTATACTAGTACTAGGAACCGGAGGGAGGAGCGTCTGCACTCTTATTATAATTTTAAAATGTGACAAATCAATCTTCAACACATTTGGTTCTCTTCGAGGGTTCTCGCATGTGATAATGGAAGTTGATTGCATGGAACACTCGCCACAATTCTCGCTTAATTCTGGCTCATATCCTGTCACAAATAGTAGCGCTCTGTAATATTTCCTCTTTTTTTGTTATTCAGCATGTAAACAGGTCAGCAAACCTTGTGGCACATCTTCGTGCGAACCGTGCTTGCTGCACTTTGAATGTGGCCGAGAGCTGGCTTGATGAAACACCTTGCTTCCTACTTCTTTTTTTGCGGGGTACCTCGCTTGCTAGTGATCAGTGTCTTGGCTGATCGTCCTAAGAATGCTTATATATGAATAAAGCTCTCTCATTTACCCGCAAAAAAGATTAAGCCATATTAACCGGAAAGGAGGAAGTACAGACTAGCACTACTTTTTGGTGTGTCCCGTCAACTCGTAGAATGAGGAGAAGCTTGCAGGACAAGGTGAAGCTCGCTTACGCCTTTTGACTAATGCAACCTACCCTCGGTGGACATGCATCAGTCCATTCGGTGTCAGATTGTCAGAGGCATACACTGTAGTACCCAACATGAGGAGTACCATCATTGTTCGACTTCACGAAGAGGCGAAGAGCCAAGCGCAGTAGTACGAGTAGTACTACTACTAGAACCGCATGGTGGAGCATCTGTACTCTTATTTTTTTATCTCTGATAAAGTACACATTTATTCCGGAGAAGGGCGGAAAACGGTAGCCCAACATGTAATGAATGATATCGATCAACCAACCATGCTTGAATATATCTTGGCCTCCGTGCGATCCCGTCTGTGTGTTCTCGCTCCTCGTCTCTCTCAAGGAACGACGGGTTGGCTCTTTGCCGTTAATTGAGATCGGTTTGCTCACACTCCTGTCCCACATGTCAGTGATATGCCAAGAGGAGGTGCGTTGACCGACTGGCCATACGCGTACTTGGTTTTGCACCTTCATACTACTCCTCCCTCTGTCACAGTTTACAGGGCGCGCTTCATTATGATGCATTTCTCTCAATGCATTTCCACCACTAGAGAGAATTTAGACGCGTTTGGTTTAATGCTCAATTAATTAGGGCGTGGTAACCGCAATCAAGTCCACAATTTTCTCTCCATGTACTATACTACTACGGACTAGAGTAAGTGCATGCATGTCTGTACCCGGGGTGGAAGTACTACATGCATGTGTGTACGCATTATTCCCTCTAGTAATAGACGCCGTGCTATAACTACCAATGCTATTTTTCAGGCCGATCGCTAGTCGCCTTGGTCCCATAGATTTTTTTTCTTTTTTCTAAAGCGCGCTGTATAAGCAGTGACGGATGGAGTAGTATGAGCGGATTCAAAGAAGAGCGTATTGATGGTTGCTTCTTCAGAGCAACTTACAGTGGGAAAGGTTGGGCTTATGATTTGACTGCTCATTACTCACTATTAATGCGGCGCAACGACCGGGCTGAGTCTCCCATGCGGTTGTGCACTACTGTTGGGGAACGCAGTAAATTCAAAATTTTTCCTACGCACACGCAAGATCATGGTGATGCATAGCAACGAGAGGGGAGAGTGTTTGTCTACGTACCCTCGTAGACCGAAGCGGAAGCGTTGACACAACGTAGAGGAAGTAGTCGTACGTAGAGGAAGTAGTCGTACGTTCTCCTCGCGATCCAACCGATCTAAGCACCGAACGTACGGCACCTCCGAGTTCTGCACACGTTCAGCTCGATGACGATCCCCGGGCTCCGATCCAGCAAAGCGTCGAGGAAGAGTTCCGTCAGCACGACGGCGTGGTGACGATCTTGATGTGTTACCGGCGCAGGGCTTCGCCTAAGCACTGCAACGATATGATCGAGGTGGAATTTGGTGGAAGGGGGCACCGCACACGGCTAAGGAACGATCCGTAGATCAACTTGTGTGTCTATGGGGTGCCCCCTGCCCCTGTATATAAAGGATGGAGGAGGAGGAGGCCGGCCAAGGCAAAAGGTGCGGCCAGGGTGTGGAGTCCTACTAGGACTCCAAGTCCTAGTAGGAGTCCACCAAAAGGGGAGGAAGGGAGAAGGAATAGGAGGAGTAGGAAAGGTGGCCGGCCCCCTTTTCCCTAGTCCAATTCGGACCAAAGGGGAGGGGGGGCGCAGCAGCCTTTTCCTCTTCCCACTAAAGCCCATCAAGGCCCATTACTTCTCCCGTAATCCCGTAACTTCCCGGTACTCCCGAAAATACCCGAATCACTCAGAACCCTTCCGATGTCCGAATATAGTCGTCCAATATATCGATCTTTACGTCTCGACCATTTCGAGACTCCTCGTCATGTCCCCGATCTCATCCGGGACTCCGAACTCCTTCGGTACATCAAAACTCATAAACTCATAATATAACTGTCATCGAAACCTTAAGCGTGCGGACCCTACGGGTTCGAGAACAATGTAGACATGACCGAGACATGTCTCCAGTCAATAACCAATAGCGGGACCTGGATGCCCATATTGGCTCCTACATATTCTACGAAGATCTTTATCGGTCAGACCGCATAACAACATACGTTTGTTCCCTTTGTCATCGGTATGTTACTTGCCCGAGATTCGATCGTCGGTATCCAATACCTAGTTCAATCTCGTTACCGGCAAGTCTCTTTTCTCGTTCCGTAATACATCATCTCGCAACTAACTCATTGGTTGCAATGCTTGCAAGGCTTATGTGATGTGTATTACCGAGAAGGCCCTGAGATACCTCTCCGACAATTGGAGTGACAAATCCTAATCTCGAAATACACCAACCCAACATGTACCTTCGGAGACACCTGTAGAGCACCTTTATAATCACCCAGTTACGTTGTGACGTTTGGTAGCACACAAAGTGTTCCTACGGTAAACGGGAGTTGCATAATCTCATAGTTAAAGGAACATGTATAAGTCATGGATAAAAGCAATAGCAACATACTAAACGATCGGGTGCTATGCTAATGGAATGGGTCATGTCAATCAGATCATTCAACTAATGATGTGATCTCGTTAATCAAATAACAACTCTTTGTTCATGGCTAGGAAACATAACCATCTTTGATTAATGAGCTAGTCAAGTAGAGGCATACTAGTGACACTCTGTTTGTCTATGTATTCACACATGTATTATGTTTCCAGTTAATACAATTCTAGCATGAATAATAAACATTTATCATGATATAAGGAAATAAATAATAACTTTATTATTGCCTCTAGGGCATATTTCCTTCAGTCTCCCACTTGCACTAGAGTCAATAATCTAGTTCACATCGCCATGTGATTTATCAGCAATTGTTCACATCGATATGTGACCAACACCCAAAGGGTTTACTAGATTCAGTAATCTAGTTCACATTGCTATGTGATTAACACCCAAAGAGTACTGTAGTGTGACTTGTGAGAGAAGTTTAGTCAACGGGTCTGCAACATTCAGATCCGTTATGTATTTTGCAATTTTCTATGTCTACAATGCTCTGCATGGAGCTACTTTAGCTAATTGCTCCCACTTTCAATATGTATCTAGATTGAGACTTACAGTCATCCAGATTAGTGTCAAAGCTTGCATCGACGTAACCTTTTACGACGAACCCTTTTTGTCACCTCCATAATCGAGAAACATATCCTTATTCCACTAAGGATAATTTTGACCGCCGTCCAGTGATCTACTCCTAGATCACTATTGTACTCCCGTGCCAATCTCAGGGTAGGGTATACAATAGGTCTGGTATACAGCATGGCATACTTTATAGAACCTATGGCTGAGGCATAGGGAATGACTTTCATTCTCTTTCTATCTTCTGCCGTGGTCGGGCTTTGAGTCTTTCACACCTTGTAATACAGGCAAGAACTCTTTCTTTGACTGTTCCATTTTGAACTACTTCAAAAATCTTTTCAAGGTATGTATTTATTGAAAAACTTTATCAAGCGTCTTGATCTATCTCTTATAGATCTTGATGCTCAATATGTAAGCAGCTTCACTGAGGTCCTTCTTCGAAAAACTCCTTTCAAATACTCCTTTATGCTTTACAGAATAATTCTACATTATTTCCGATCAATAATATGTCATTTACATATACTTATCAGAAATGCTGTAGTGCTCCCACTCACTTTCTTGTAAATACAGGCTTCACCGCAAGTCTGTATAAAACTATATGCTTTGATCAACTTATCAAAGCGTATATTCCAACTCCGAGATGCTTGCACCAGTCCATAGATGGATCGCTGGAGCTTGCATATTTTGTTAACACCTTTAGGATCGACAAAACCTTCTAGTTGCATCGTATACAACTCTTATTTAATAAATCCATTAAGGAATGTAGTTTTGTTTATCCATTTGCCGGATTTCATAAAATGCGGCAATTGCTAACATGATTCGGACAGACTTAAGCATAGATACGAGTGAGAAACTCTCATCGTAGTCAACACCTTGAACTTGTCGAAAAACCTTTTGCGACAATTCTAGCTTTGTAGATAGTAACACTACTATCAGTGTCCGTCTTCCTCTTCAGGATCCATTTATTTTCTTTGGCTTGCCGATCATCGGGCAAATCCATCAAAGTCCATACTTTGTTCTCATACATGGATCATATCTCAGATTTCATGGCCTCTAACCATTTTGCGGAATCTGGGCTCATCATCGCTTCCTCATAGTTCGCAAGTTCGTCATGGTCTAGTAACATGACTTCCAGAACAGGATTACCGTACCACTCTGGTGCGGATCTCACTCTGGTTTACTTACGAGATTCGGTAGTAACTTGATCTTGAAGTTACATGATCATCATCATTAGCTTCCTCACTAATTGGTGTAGTAGTCACAGGAACAGTTTTCTGTGATGAACTACTTTCCAATAAGGGAGAAGGTACAATTACCTTATCAAGTTCTACTTTCCTCCCACTCACTTCTTTCGAAAGAAACTCTTTCTCTAGAAAGTTTCCGAACTTAGCAACAAAAGTCTTGCCTTCGGATCTGTGATAGAAGGTGTATCCAACAGTTTCCTTTGGATATCCTATGAAGACACATTTCTCCGATTTGGGTTCGAGCTTATCAGGTTGAAGCTTTTTCACATAAGCATCGCAGCCCCAAACTTTAAGAAACGACAGCTTAGATTTATTGCTAAACCATAGTTCATACGGTGTCGTCTCAACGGATTTAGATGGTGCCCTATTTAATGTGAATGCAGCTGTCTCTAATGCATAATCCCAAAAACGATAGTGGTAGATCGGTAAGATACATCATAGATTGTACTATATCTAATAAAGTACGGTTATGACGTTCGGACGCACCATTATGCTGTGGTGTTCCAGGTGGCATGAGTTTGTGAAACTATTCCACATTGTTTTAATTGAATACCAAACTCGTAACTCAAATATTCGTCTCTGCGATCAGATCGTAGAAACTTTATTTTCTTGTCACGATGATTTTCCACTTCACTCTGAAATTCTTTGAACTTTTCAAACGTTTCAGACTTATGTTTCATTAAGTCGATATACCCATATCTGCTTAAATCATCTATGAAGCTCTGAAAATAATGATACTTGTCGCGAGCCTTAATATTCATCGGACCACATACATCAGTATGTATGATTTCCAACAAATCTGTTGCTTGCTCCATTGTTCCGGAGAACGGCGTTTTAGTCATCTTGCCCAAGAGGCATGGTTCGCAAGCATCAAGTGATTCATAATCAAGTGATTCCAAAATCCCATCAGCATGGAGTTTCTTCATGCGCTTTACACCAATATGACCTAAACGGCAGTGCCACAAATAGGTTGCACTATCATTATTAACTTCGCATCTTTTGGTTTCAATATTATGAATATGTGTATCACTACGATCGAGATCCAATGAACTGTTTTCATTGGTGTGTATTACCATAGAAGGTTTTTATTCATGTAAACGGAACAACAATTATTCTCTAATTTACATGAATAACCGTTTTGCAATTAACATGATCAAATCATATTCATGCTCAACGCAAACACCAAATAACACTTATTTAGTTTCAACACTAATCCCGAAATTATAGGGAGTGTGTGATGATGATCATATCAATCTTGGAACCACTTCCAACACACATCGTCACCTTGCCCTTTAACTAGTCTTTGTTCATTCTGCAACTCCCGTTTCGAGTTACTAAATTTTAGCAACTTGAACTAGTACCAAAGACTGAGGGGTTGCTATGAACACTAGTAAAGTACACATCAATAACATGTATATCAAATATACTTATGTTCACTTTGCCATCCTTCTTATCCGCCAATCACTTGGGGTAGTTCCGCTTCCAGTGACCAGTCCCTTTGCAGTAGAAGCACTTAGTCTCAGGCTTAGGACTAGACTTGGGCTTTTTCACTTGAGCAGCAACTTGCTTGCCGTTCTTCTTGAAGTTCCCCTTCTTTCCTTTTGCCCTTTTCTTGAAACTAGTGATCTTGTCAATCATCAACACTTGATGTTTTTCTTTGATTTCTACCTTCGCCGATTTTAACATCGCGAAGAGCTTGGGAATATTTTCCGTTATCCCTTGCATATTATAGTTCATCACGAAGTTCTACTAACTTGGTGATGGTGACTAGAGAATTCTGTCAATCACTATCTTATCTGGAAGATTAACTCCCACTTGATTCAAGCGATTGTAGTACCCAGACAATCTGAGCACATGCTCACTAGTTGAGCGATTCTCCTCCATCTTTTAGCTATAGAACTTGTTGGAGACTTCATATCTCTCAACTCGGGTATTTGCTTGAAATATTAACTTCAACTCCTGGAACATCTCATGTGGTCCATGACGTTCAAAACGTCTTTGAAGTCCCGATTCTAAGCAGTTAAGCATGGTGCACTAAACTATTAAGTAGTCATCACATTGAGCTAGCATAACGTTCATAACGCCTGCATCTGCTCCTGCAATAGGTCCGTCACCTAGCGGTGCATCAAGGACATAATTCTTCTGTGCAGCAATGAGGATAAACCTCAGATCACGGATCCAATCCGCATCATTGCTACTAACATTTTTCAACAAAATTTTCTCTAGGAACATATCAAAATAAACACAGGGAAGCAACAATGCGAGCTATTGATCTACAACATAGATATGCTAATACTACCAGGACTAAGTTCATGATAAATTAAAGTTCAATTAATCATATTACTTAAGAACTCCCACTTAGATAGACATCTCTCTAATCCTCTAAGTGATCACGTGATCCAAATCAACTAAACCATGTCCGATCATCACGTGAGATGGAGTAGTTTCAATGGTGAACATCATTATGTTGATCATATCTACTATATGATTCACGCTCGACCTTTCGGTCTCTGTGTTCCGAGGCCATATCTGTATATGCTAGGCTCGTCAAGTTAAACCTGAGTATTCCGCATGTGCAACTGTTTTGCACCCGTTGTATTTGAACGTAGAGCCTATCACACCCGATCATCACGTGGTGTCTCAGCACGAAGAACTTTCGCAACGGTGCATACTCAGGGAGAACACTTCTTGATAATTTAGTGAGAGATCATCTTATAATGCTACCGTCAATCAAAGCAAGATAAGATGCATAAAAAGGATAAACATCACATGCAATCAATATAAGTGATATGATATGGCCATCATCATCTTGTGCTTGTGATCTCCATCTTCGAAGCACCGTCATGATCACCATCGTCACCGGCGCGACACCTTGATCTTCATCGCAGCATCGTTGTCGTGTCGCTAATCTTATGCTTCTACGACTATCACTACCGTTTAGCAATAAAGTAAAGCATTACATCGCGATTGCATTGCATACAATAAAGCGACAACCATATGGCTCCTGCCAGTTGCCGATAACTCGGTTACAAAACATGATCATCTCATACAATAAAATTTAGCATCACGTCTTGACCATATCACATCACAACATGCCCTGCAAAAACAAGTTAGACGTTCTCTACTTTGTTGTTGCAAGTTTTACGTGGCTGCTACGGGCTTTAAGCAAGAACTCATCTTACCTACGCATCAAAACCACAACGATAGTTTGCCAAATAGACTCCGTTTTAACCTTCTCAAGGACCGGGCGTAGCCACACTCGGTTCAACTAAAGTTGGAGAGACAGTCTTCCGCAAGCCATCTCTGTGCAAAGCACGTCGAGGGAACCGGTCTCGCGTAAGCGTACGCGTAAGGTTGGTCCGGATCGTCTCATCCAACAATACCGCTGAACCAAAGTATGACATGCTGGTAGGCAGTATGACTTGTATCGTCCACAACTCACTTGTGTTCTACTCGTGCAAATAACATCAACCATAAAACCTAGGCTCTGATACCACTGTTGGGGAACGCAGTAAATTCAAAATTTTTCCTACGCACACGCAAGATCATGGTGATGCATAGCAACGAGAGGGGAGAGTGTTTGTCTACGTACCCTCGTAGACCGAAGCGGAAGCGTTGACACAACGTAGAGGAAGTAGTCGTACGTAGAGGAAGTAGTCGTACGTTCTCCTCGCGATCCAACCGATCTAAGCACCGAACGTACGGCACCTCCGAGTTCTGCACACGTTCAGCTCGATGACGATCCCCGGGCTCCGATCCAGCAAAGCGTCGAGGAAGAGTTCCGTCAGCACGACGGCGTGGTGACGATCTTGATGTGTTACCGGCGCAGGGCTTCGCCTAAGCACTGCAACGATATGATCGAGGTGGAATTTGGTGGAAGGGGGCACCGCACACGGCTAAGGAACGATCCGTAGATCAACTTGTGTGTCTATGGGGTGCCCCCTGCCCCTGTATATAAAGGATGGAGGAGGAGGAGGCCGGCCAAGGCAAAAGGTGCGGCCAGGGTGTGGAGTCCTACTAGGACTCCAAGTCCTAGTAGGAGTCCACCAAAAGGGGAGGAAGGGAGAAGGAATAGGAGGAGTAGGAAAGGTGGCCGGCCCCCTTTTCCCTAGTCCAATTCGGACCAAAGGGGAGGGGGGGCGCAGCAGCCTTTTCCTCTTCCCACTAAAGCCCATCAAGGCCCATTACTTCTCCCGTAATCCCGTAACTTCCCGGTACTCCCGAAAATACCCGAATCACTCAGAACCCTTCCGATGTCCGAATATAGTCGTCCAATATATCGATCTTTACGTCTCGACCATTTCGAGACTCCTCGTCATGTCCCCGATCTCATCCGGGACTCCGAACTCCTTCGGTACATCAAAACTCATAAACTCATAATATAACTGTCATCGAAACCTTAAGCGTGCGGACCCTACGGGTTCGAGAACAATGTAGACATGACCGAGACATGTCTCCAGTCAATAACCAATAGCGGGACCTGGATGCCCATATTGGCTCCTACATATTCTACGAAGATCTTTATCGGTCAGACCGCATAACAACATACGTTTGTTCCCTTTGTCATCGGTATGTTACTTGCCCGAGATTCGATCGTCGGTATCCAATACCTAGTTCAATCTCGTTACCGGCAAGTCTCTTTTCTCGTTCCGTAATACATCATCTCGCAACTAACTCATTGGTTGCAATGCTTGCAAGGCTTATGTGATGTGTATTACCGAGAAGGCCCTGAGATACCTCTCCGACAATTGGAGTGACAAATCCTAATCTCGAAATACACCAACCCAACATGTACCTTCGGAGACACCTGTAGAGCACCTTTATAATCACCCAGTTACGTTGTGACGTTTGGTAGCACACAAAGTGTTCCTACGGTAAACGGGAGTTGCATAATCTCATAGTTAAAGGAACATGTATAAGTCATGGATAAAAGCAATAGCAACATACTAAACGATCGGGTGCTATGCTAATGGAATGGGTCATGTCAATCAGATCATTCAACTAATGATGTGATCTCGTTAATCAAATAACAACTCTTTGTTCATGGCTAGGAAACATAACCATCTTTGATTAATGAGCTAGTCAAGTAGAGGCATACTAGTGACACTCTGTTTGTCTATGTATTCACACATGTATTATGTTTCCAGTTAATACAATTCTAGCATGAATAATAAACATTTATCATGATATAAGGAAATAAATAATAACTTTATTATTGCCTCTAGGGCATATTTCCTTCAACTACCCCCTCGGTTCTTAAATATACTCCGGAGTATTTGTCTTTCTAGAGATTTCAACAAGTGTCTACTCAAATATTTGTCTCTTTAGAGATTTCAAATGGACTGGCACATACGGATGTATATAGACATATTTTAGAGTGTAGATTCACTCATTTTGCTCTATATGTAGTCACTTGTTGAAATCTCTAGAAAGACGAATAGAATATTTAGGAATGAAGGGAGTACACATACGAAGCAAAATGAGTGAATCTACACTCTAAAATATGCCCGTTTGAAATTTGTAAAAAGATAAATATTTACGAATGAAGGAGTATAATTTTGTGCATGGCACATGGACCCGGATGATGAAGAGGCTTCTGGCAATGCTATCATCATTTGTTTACATAATTGACATACTATACAAAGAATTTTCCAGCGACATGAAATTGTACAATGGTGTGAGCTTTCAGCTTTTGTTTCGCGTGTCTTGCCATCGATGCTCTTTCGGAAACAATAAAAAACTAACTTCCTTGCTAATGCATGTCAATTATTAGTAGATGAGAGCTAATAATCACATCACAATTGAAGACAGAGTTGTGAGAAGGTGTTAAATTAAAATTGATCCATGCTTCCATTGGCAGTAACGTCCCCCCAGCACTATCTAAATCAACAAGGCATGTTGGGAAAAAAGTAGTTGTCTGGAGCATGCAAGATTCCGATCATTTTGTGCAGTTCCACTAAAATAGAGCTGAGCGTCTCTGTTCCAAAGATATTAAGCGTGATTACGATAATAGAGGACTGCTGATGAAACAATAAACACACAAATAGAAGCCGGTCACCTTTGCAGTCCCTCTTAAGACTAACTAGTTGGAGAAGATTAGGCTCGGAGTTGGATGAGGAGGATAGAGCAAAACCAATCTCCCTTTCTGCAGTCGCACTGAAATGTAGAGACGTTGCCCGTGTGACATTTTAGTACAACTGCACAAAACACTCTTAAGAAAAAGTGATTTGTGCAGTTCACCAAAAGGTCGCAATAGCAACGAGGTGAAATTGATAGCCCTGTTTGCAAAAAAGAGGTAGAAAGGAAACAATTACTGGTCAATAACAGTTGATGACACATGCAACGACAAAAAATAAGCATATTCCTTGTCCTAAGGGAATATAACAACACGGTTGTGTTTGTCTAAAACGGTGTGAGGACGAGAATGCAATATGGAAAGTACGTCGGACGAGCTACGTTTTGGGAAAAGAACTATGGAAGATCCACATGCAGTGACGTGGGAAGACGGGCAGTGGAGCAAGGCCGGAGGGGATACCTGGAGGTCGTCGGGATGTAACTAGGTGAGCGGCGGTGGGCGGAATCTGCGAGCAGGTGGCGTAGGCCCTGCCGTGCCGGAGCTTGGTCAGAGAGAACGACGTGTACCGCAGATCGGGACGTGCTGCCTCGGCACCGTCAAACGGAGAAACGATGCACTTCCTCCCTTTCCCCCAGCGGACGGGATGCGGACGGATCAGTGACCAACGGTGAGAGAGAGAGAGAGGCCACCGCACTCCCTTTCCCCCGGCGGATGGGATGCGGCCGGATCAGTGACCAACGGTGAGAGAGAGAGGCCGCCGCAGCCTTGTGTGAGATACTCTGAAGAGCGACAAACCAGGCAGGCAGGCTCCATTGTATATAGTGAGCGGACTACCTTTTTCTCCATAAAAATTGTTTTATATTCTATGTACGTGCCATTGAGCGCTATAAATTTATTTAAAAATAATGCGGCAACACGTCAAGTCGAACTTTGTTTCGTGCACGCGTGGTACACGACCTCCCTAGGTAAACAACCGCTACAGGCGTTCAAATTAGCACGTGGGCTGCCATTTCGTAAAGAAATGAGCTCCATCATGTACCCGCGCGGGTGTGGCTGGGCACGAAGCGTGAGTATGTGGACGGTGCACCTATTCTCTTCTTGTATACGTACACCACCTACGTGGGGTTGTGTGAGAGAGATACAAACCTAGAGAGATATAGTGTGTGGTTCTTGAGAGTTTTTTTGGGGGGGGGGGTCAATCAAAAAATGTAACATATGCAATGTGTGTGAAATAGAGTCCTGGATATAACATATATATAGAGGGGCGATCCACGAGAAGAGAGTGAAGGTATAATCGGCTTGAGGTGTACACAGAATCAAAGAGAGGGATGATGTGTGTGTGTGTGTGTGCGCGCGCATGATCGATGAAGAGTGCCATCGAATTTGTGTGTGCCCACATCAAAGATATAGAGTGGCTGGCCTACTGGAACGTGAGATGGGACATGTGCAGTTTGTCTCTGTGGCATGGATACCTACCTGCAGCGCTCGACTATCGGTGTGTGGTGGGGGAAGAGGGAGGCCCAATTAACTATAGAGGTACAATGGCTCATGTATTAAGGAGATCGATCTGCCTCATGTATTAAGGGAGATCGATTGGCATCCATGCATATGTGCAGGAGAGGAATAAGGTTGGGAGAGAGACAGAGCTAGAGTGTTGGAGGGGGTGGTAGTGGAGTTGCTTCTAACAAATGGTGGGATAGGCTTGCTAGACAAACGGAGGGCACGCCCGCAATATCAATAAGAGAGGAGATGGCTGCTTGTTGTCTGTGCATGTGCGTGTGAGAGACGGGTCAGGAGGCATGCACGAATGATAAGGGGGGACAATGTGGCTATGTTAAGCAGACGTAACTACGTAGGAAGATCAATTGCCCTTTGTTAAAGAAAGGAGAGACATAACTTGTGAGGTACGTCGATCGATGGGGGGGGGGGTAGTTAAAGTCGATCTAGGTATATGTTGGAAGATCGATCGGTATACATGCATGTGTGTGTTATAAGAAAATGAGGCACGAGGAGAAGGATAGAGAGAGAGGGATGCGTGTAGAAGGTGGTACAAGAGGCATACTATATCGAGGGGGAGGAGTGTGCGAGTACGAGAACGATGAAAAGAGTGGTGGGAGTGAGGCATGGACGGTGACAAGAGAAGAGGGGAAGCTTGTGTTTGTGCTAGGCACACCTGGCTAGAGAGGCATATCGATCGATGTGTGCCGTAAAGAAGGAGCTGGGGGGGCTACACACACCGTGGGTGAACGACCTAAAGTGAAAAGACGAATTTGCGCGATGGAGCTAGAGAATGCTGAGGGAGGGTGAGAGGGATGCGGCGTGTGCATGCACAAGAGAAAGTTAGCGCTAGCTACAAAGATAAGAGGGTTGTCTAGGTGTAAAAGACGAATAGAGATCATATATACTTCATTATAAAAAGCGAATTCGGATATTTGAAGAATTTATCATAGTGTTTCAAACCGACGCATGTGTGAATATATATAACGGTGATACACATGGTGTGGTTATGAACATGTTATACTACATTTAATATATTTTATCTATACTCTTATAAAAAAACGGAGTTGTTGATGATGGTGTGCCTGCCATCCTGCATTATAGGCCGTCCGATTTATATCTGGCGGATAGCAAGGAAACTATGATGGTTGAAGTAGGCAACAATCATGATTGTAGATTCTTATTGAAATAGGGAAACAAATTCAAATTTAGTTCGAATTGCAACGGTAGTATAGACATTTGGAATGCACTAAAATGTTGGTATGAGTAGGTTACATGCATTATACAGCATGCGAAAAAATTTAATCGGACATAACATGGATTGATACTCCCTCCTTCCATCTATATAGGGCGTAATGAGATTTTTAAGACCGCCTTTGACTATTGACAAGATTAATAGTACATGACATGCACAATGTGAAAATTATATCATTGAAATAACCTTTCACAGACGAATTTAACGGTGTGCTTTGTGTAAGTTGCATGTCATATATCATTGCTCTAATATTTGGTCAAAGTTAGCATCGAAAAGCGCATTAGGCCCTATATAGATGGAAGGAGGGAGTAGCTTTGAATAGCATTTGTATAGTAAAATGGGGCAAGACTCTCTCTTTGTGTGGTGTGAATAGTTTTATTTTTTTCATTTTCTTTTTGGTTGAGGGAAGTGCGAATTGATTTGGTACGTACAAGTACAATATTACTACACGTTAGGCTTGTCCCTAAAATTCAACCCACGTCTTGTTATATCCCGGAAATTTAGATATCGTGCTCCCAAAACTGGCGCCTTCACAACCCGCGCCTTGCTATCCCGAAATTACAACGCGCGCGAAAACTCCCTCTAGCTGCCAAATCCCGACATGCGAAATCCCCCTTCTAACCTTGACTCGAAAGGGCCGCTAGTTCAAATCGGTGGGGGGTACTTTTGTAACACATCCTACATTTTGGACAAGCGCGTCCCTAAGTCATGCTTCACCCCCTCCCATCGCCCCCTTTTCACCATTCGAAATCCTAGGCCGCCATAACCTCTCCGCTCCAGCCGCGAAACCCCACCCTCCTCCGTCTGCCACGTCACCGCTGCCCGGCCGGAACCTCTTCCCCGACGACGTCGTCCACCGCAATAGCTCGACGTCCCTCGTCCACCTCCCCGGATGAGGATCCGTCGTCCATCTCACCGTCCCACCGGTTGAGCCGCCCTATCCTCCACCTCCAAGGAGTTGCTCCGATGATCGCCTCGTCTATCGCGGCTGCTCCATCCCCACAACGCCGCCTTAACCTGCTCCACCGGAACCGTAACATCCGCACCGACTCCTTGGACGAAGCCGAGGCCTACTCGGCGCCACCAAAGAGGTTGTACACTCATCGCATCACACCTTATCCTTAACTCGACCTCCCGGCACCGACGGTGCTCCATCCTGCACCCCCATGGAGCGGCTACCTTGAAGCCGGCGCCGCGGGCGACATCTCCATGGCGGCTGTCCCCCAGTGCGAGGCCCCTTCGGCGGCGGCGTCCATACCAGCCGGATCTGCTGCTGCTGCTCCGGCTCTCGCTCGATTGCTCGCTCGCCCAGCTGCTGCTGCTGCTGCTCTCCCCCTCGCTCGTGCTGCTGCTCTGCTCCGATTAAGCCACACTTCAGTCGACTGAATCGACTTTTGGGTCAGTCAATATTCAGGGGTTGGGGGGGCTCGCCGGAGTTAAGGAAGAACCACCCGCAACGGGGACGGGGGCTCGCTGGAGAGGTACCCCACTATCTATCTTAGGGTTCAGGGTGGGGGCGGGGGGCCTAGAGGGCTGGCCGGGGCAAGGGTGGCGAGTTGTTTCGGGGCGGCGAGGCGGCGCTGGGCCGACGGTTCGGCCGGTGGTGGTTGGCGGCTCAGGGGGGTGCAAGTTGAAGATGAACTGCAGGCCCTCCCTAAACTACATGTCAAGTGCCTCTCTGCTACCATTGCGTTCAGTTTTGATAGTAGCATTCAGATTCCACAGTAAATTTCAGTCTCGACAGTTAAGTTCAGAGTCAACAGTTTTTACCTCATCTGTTGTAGTCAGGTGGTTTTTGGTGATGTTAATTTTACATCCATTTTACATCATCTATTGGAGATGCTATTAGAATCCCACTTGAGATTGATGATGTGTGTCTTGTGCTACTTCAGCCTTGACGTCTTACGGCTCACCGGAGCTGCTCCAACGACAGAACGATCCATCACAACAGAGCAGTGCCCTGGCCACCGTCTACAGATTCCTTAGATCTTCCTCCACACCTCCGACAGCCACCTCTGCCTCAACTGCTTCAGCGACCAACCTAATGATGCTAAGGTCGACACGGCTACGGCAAAGAGGTTGTACACTTGTTGCATCACTTATTACTATACATTCACGTCGATCCATTAGGGCTATTTTGGTTCAACAGAAAAACATCGATCCATTGGTTGTTACCATCACTCTGAATTTCTGCATGCTCTCCTTACATAATCTCACCATGTTTTTTTCGTATGCATGTCAGATATTGTACACAGTCATGCTGAACATGTAGAGAAAAAGAGAAGAGTTTTGCGCGGCAATACAATGTCATGCAGACATCGCTCCATGGTGGGTTCAATGGCAAACCCTCCCCACCCCTCTCCAGATTGTAATCCAGAGGAAGATATCTATTCTGAGGCGGATTCAGACGCCGCTGACCACTCCTATTTACCCCCCAAGGTGTTTGCTCTACCTTGGCATGATGATGTTAGTCATATCATGCATATGTTGGCTTGCAGTGCCTACTTTTGACATCATATATGTCATCTGCTTAGTTTAGAAATGTTCTGTAATGCCACCTGTTTAGTTTCTATATCATATATGGGGAATTATGCAGTCTCATGTCTTTTAGCCAGCCATAATATATGTGAAATGTGTAATGCCATCCTGTTTAACCAGGCATCATATATTTGAATGATATCTAGCCCATCCTTTTCTTAATTACATTTCCATTTGTCGACAATGTTGGTACATTAAACTACTCTTCCTGTGAATCAGCCATTTGGGTGGGAGATGGAAAAATCTAGAGTGAAAACAAGGCCTTCAGAGCAGACAGTGCTACCTGTCGAAGCAGATCTCTCGTTGGGTCCCGATAGCTCCCTAGAGATGGATTCAGAGACAGATGACTAGTCCTATTCCCCCACTGAGGTGTATGCTCTAACTTGGCACGCTTATACTGCTCATATCATTCATACGGTGTCTTGCATTGCATAGTTTAGACATCATATACACAATATTCAACACCATGTTCGTAGTTCAGACATCATATCGAATGCCCTCTATTTAGCATATAAATCACATATGTGAATTAAATGGTGCGATCCTGATTACTTAGATAACATGTAGGTGAATTATGTCATGCGATCCTGTTTAGTTATTCATCATATCTTTGAATTATGTTATGCTATGCTATCCAGTTTAGATAGACATCATATATGTGAAATTATGTCATGCTATCCGTTTTAGTTAAACAATATACATGTCAACTATTTCATGCCCTCTTTTTTCCACACTATCTATTGCATCTGTCTCTCATACAATGTATGTACATTCAACTATGTTTCCTGTTTATCAGCCATTTGAATTGGAGCGGGTGATGCCAGTATCTAGTGGACTAAAACCACGGTCTTCAAATAAAACAGTGCTACCTCTTGGTGGTGATAGCACCCCGGTTGTATATGCACAAGAACCAGCCCTACCACATATAACACAAACTCTCGCAGATTGTACCCCTACTGCGATGGACAGAGAACCAGCTTCACCCAATCTAACCCCAACCCCAGCCGATAGTAACCCAGTTCCTGTTGACACAGCACCATCTCCACCATAGAGCTCCCAAACAAGAGCAGTTAGTAAGGCAGCTCCAGTGCCCAAAGGGCCAGTACTACCACTGCGAACCCCAACTCCACCAGTTAGTACGCCTATTCCTGTGGAGGAAGCACAACCAGCTAGTCGTAGTTTAGCATCTATCGCATTTGATGTTGTTAAATCGTATGTGTGTATCTTCCCATCTTGGAAATATTATACTGAAGATGAAGGAAAATGCCAGTTGCAGGTGTTTTTCCAGGAGTTATGTGTAAGTAATGTTATTCATGGCAATTACTTTGCTTCGTCCCATACATCCTACCTCCATGATGGTTATAATACAGCAAATTTTCCCATTTTTCTCTATAGAGAAGGACCGATTTGGAAACTCAGGATGAGGTAACCTGTGCTAATACCTCTGCTATCTTCAAGAATGCTTGGTGGCAGTATCGGAATTACCTGAAGAAAACGTACTTCACCAGCAAAGAAACTCATCAAATTCCCTTACGTTCTCCTGAGACACATTTACTGGACGATGACTGGGAACGCCTTGTTCTGTACTGGTCCCGAACCAAGAATGTGGTAAGGTCTATGAGCTCATTTTCTATTTTGAAGTATTATATTCTTGTGTCTTACTATACTCTGTTCATTTAGAACAAGTGCCTAAACCTGAAGAACAACTGTTCTAATTTAAGATTCCATTGCTATCATAGTTCAAAAAAGCGCTAGGCGTTAATTCTGCGTTTTGCCACCGCCTTGCGCTTTACTGACCAAAGCGCATGCTTATGCGTAGTTATGCACAGACTATGCGTAGTTATGCGCAATGCGTTTTGCCAACGCCTAGAGCCTAGGCGCGCTTAAGCGCTCGCTTAGGCGCGCCTTTTTTAACTATGATTGCTTTGTTCTTTTATCACTGTATTTACTCATACAAACTTATTTTTAAATTGAAGGATCCAATCGAAACCCCAATGGCACAACAGGTATGTTCACGCATGTTTCTTTAACAGGTTTGCTCTTATCAATAGCTTAGTTGATTTCAATTTCAATTGTGTATACAGTTGACTTTCATATCATGCACATTACTAGCATCACAACAGAGCCAATAGTATTGTTGCACACGTAGACCCGTGGTACCCATCTGAAATCTTGTTGTGCCGTGTAGTTTCCCACGCTTTGTATTCTTTCACTGCTGCTTTGTCTTGAACTGATATGATTTGAACCATGTCTCTATTTTGATTTGGCAAGACAATGAAGTGACCATACGACATAGATATATGTTTGTTTGATGCTTTTATTATGTACTAGTACTTGGCAATAGAAGACTTGGTAGTTTAATCCTGTCCACCTTACTAATGAACTGGTTCACCGAAATGAGTTTCATATACTAGTACATGCTAAACTTGTTATGTGTCTGCTTGTTTTTCTTTTAGAATGCTGATAGAATATTGGGGAAGGGTGCCTTATTAAGCAATGATAAAGGAAGTAATGCAGATAAGGTTCAGGATAGTGACACATCCTTGTTGGTCTCCAACAAAGCTGATAAAACAGCTAGAAGACTATCTTGAAGACAGCGAGACAACCCCAAAGTCCTGTCTTGGTTTAGTGTTCGAGTTACTGGCCACTACCGCTTGCGCAAGCTATTCAAACTCACTGTCTGAAACAGTTCGGTTTCTTGAGTCTCAACTACAAGCTGAAAGACATCGATCACCTGTGCTGTGACAAGAAGCAGAAGGACTGCGGAAGTCCCTGGAGAATTCAGGTGCATACTTTCTGGTGCAACAGCAAGCGTTGGAGGATTTTAGCGCCAAACAGGACAAAGCTAATCAACTTGATAAGCTTATTTCCAGCATGGTGGATACCCAGGATAACGTTTCTTGAGCTCTTCTAAAGTTGTTTCAGTTATGCTCTTGTTTTGCTGCCGCGTTTATTTGCACTGGTGGCCAATTTTGACGGCTAGTGTATGTAATGTGCTGCTTTGTTCCCTATACTTGCACTGGTGGCGAACTTTGATGCCCAGTGGATGTAATATGTGTAATAGCGGTAATAGGCTAGCATTAATTTCTTGCTTATTTATTTCCTTATTGTCTCGTTTAGTTGTTTGCTTGTAGTCACTGCAGTTCTTTTTCTATTTTTTTCTAGTGGCCGCAATAGCCTATTTTTGGTAACTAGGCCAAAATAATCATGGAAACACACGGACTGTTGTAACCATGGGCCTCCTGCAGGCCGTATGATCCATGGGCCTTCGTCCGGCCGTAGGATCCATCGGCCTTCTATACGGGCCTTCTACGGGCCGTAGGGTCCATGGGCCTTCTACGGGCCGTACAATCCATGGGCCTTCTACGGCCCGCACTATCCATGGGCCTCATACGGGCCGTAGGATCCATGGGCCTTCTACGGGGCGTATCATCATTTTGCCAATCATGAGTCGTACTATTCATGGACCATAACGGGCCATTAATAGGCCATATTTGATAACTCTATGAAAACAGTCCAACGGGTTTTTTTGACATGAAAACGGCCCAACGTATTAACGGTCCGCAAATGGGCCGACTGTAACGACGGGCTGAATTTGGCCCACAAGCAGAAAATGGCAGTAATGGGCCGTATGTAACCGAATGCTGCAAATGAGCCCAAGAATCAATGGGCCCTGAGAAGGCCGAAAGATAACTTGGGCTGGAAACGACCTAATGGAATAACGGGCCGTTAATGGGTATAAAGTGATACACTGTTCATTACGGGCCAGTTTCAGCACGGGCCGTTAATGGGCCAAGAGTTACAAAGGTCCTCATATGGGCCGAAAGAAGTCATGGGCCGGAAGTTAAAACGGGCTGAATCATATTGGACAACCCAGATGACGCTACTAGGCCTAATTCGGATAGGGTGTAACGGGCCCTGGGTTAGCAGGCTGTAAATGGGCTATATGCGAACAGGCCGTTAACAGGCTTTCTGTGGGCCGGCCCGCCACATTTTGACCAAGTCAAACGGGCCGACCTTTTCACAAGAATGGGCCTCTGTTGGGCCGTGCCATGTTTTGCCGTATCATAGGCGGCTTCGGTCCAATGAGCGGATGACATCTGTCCCAACGGTGAGCCGACACGTGTTTCCTCCAGCCAATGATGATTTTACACGTGGAAAATCCCCATTTGTCAGGGCTGTTAACGGGTTATCGGATCCAAAACCCGACCCAATAGCTTAACGGCGTTCCGTTATGGTGGATGCCATGTGTCGGTCACCCTTGACGAAAGCACTTCTGTGACACGCGATTTATCGTCATGGAAGTGGACACTTCCGTGATGATAATTTTGGTAATGTCATGGAACACTTCTACGACAGCACATGTATGAGTATCTTGATTCTGTCATAAAATCTTCATGGATGTACATGCATAAAAAACGCGACCTACAGTGACAAACACGTATCATCACGGAAGTGTACTTTTTTGTAGTGATTGTGGAGTTGAACCAAGGAGTTTGAAAGGGCAAGGAGATCGCCTACTACGTGAAGATCTACCGCTAGTGAGGCAAGTCGTTCGTGGGTGATGGCCATGGTGGGATAGACAAGGTTGCTTCTTCGTGGCCTCTTCACGGGTGGAGCCCTCCGTGGACTCGCCCAACCGTTACCCTTCGTGGGTTGAAGTCTCCATCAACGTGGATGTACAATAGCACCACCTATCGGAACCACGACAAAAACATCCGTGTCTCCAATTCCGTTTGAATTCTCCAAACCCTTCCCTTTGCATTCTTGCAAGTTGCATGCTTTACTTTCCGCTGCTCATATACTCGTTGCATGCTTGCTTGATATGTATTGTGTTTGTTAAACTTGTGCCAAAACTCCACTTCAACTTAAAGAAATTAAAAACTGCAACTTTTGGTACTTAGTGTCTAATCACCCCCCCTCTAGACACCTCTTCTCGATCCTTTCAATTGGTATCATAGCTTTGGTCTCCATTGCCTTGGTTTAAACACCTTTGGAGGAAGATGGATGTGTCTACTTTGGGGAGTCTTAGACATAGAGTGCCTATTCTTGATGGAGAGTATTTTCATGAGTGGAAAAATGAAAAGCTTGAGATTTTCAATGAATATTATTTGAACAAGTACATTACTAGCCCTTGTGCACCTCATATTGATTCCTTGTATCCCACACCGGAAGAGGATCTTGACATGATTCACAATCTTAGAACCATCAATCTTATCATAAGAGGATTGCCCAAAAACTTGATTGCTAGTTCGCCTACTTTTGATTGCGCCTATACCATATGGAGATTTCTTGAGGAACGATTTCCAGATTATTCCTTGAAAAATCTAGACGAAATTCTCCATAAGTCTCTTGCCATGAGTAAGATGAATTCTAGTGATCCTAGCTTTGGTGATTGTCTATTTTAGCTTACAAATCTCATGCGTGCCATAGGAGATGTTGGAATCATTAGCAATATCATTTCCCAAGCAATTAGAATCCATAAAGTCAATCATAGAAATGATCATTTGTCTAATGAATTACCCTCTCTAGGATTTGATCAATCACAAGATGATGTTCAACATGGATACTATGATGAGGATGATGATAGTGAATATGATCTTGATGATGCAATGAGACACTTTGGACTTATGCAAATCTTCGCGGCTACATGGCTGGAGGAAAGGAATGGGTCCTTGATAGTGGATGTACCGATCACATGACCGGAGATAAAGACATGTTCTGTGAGCTTGCTGAAAACGACGACCCTCAAAAATATGTCACCTTTGGTAATAACTCAAAGGGTAAGGTGGTTGGCCTCGGTAAGGTGGCCATCTCACATGATAGCTCCATACAAAATGTCATGCTCGTTGAATCTCTTGGGTACAATTTGCTTTCAGTTTCTAGACTTGCTGATTTCGGTTTCAATGTCTTATTCACTGAAGTAGATTGCCAAGTGTTTCGTAGAGACAATCGTAAAATGGTCTTTACCGAAATACGTAGAGGTGATCTTTACATTGTTGATTTCACTAAAAAGGCTCAACCTAGAACTTGCTTAATTGCTAAATCTTCTAAAGGTTGGTTATGGCATAGACGACTAGGTCATGTTGGTATGCGAAACCTTGACAAGCTTATTAAAGGTGATCATATCCTTGGAGTAAAAGATGTTATATTTGACAAGGATAGACTTTGTAGTGCTTGTCAGGCAGGAAAACAAGTTGGAGGAAGTCATCGCGCGAAGAACATCATGACCACGAGAGCTACTTCACATGGATCTCATTGGTCCAAATGCCTATAAGAGTCTCGGTGGTAACTCACTTGGACTAGTCATAGTTGATGATTTTTCAAGATTTACGTGGGTGTTCTTTCTTGATGACAAATTGCAGGTCCAAAAGATCTTCAAAAACTTCGCTAGGAAGGCCCAAAATCAATTTAACGTGAAGATCAAGAAGGTTCCAAGCGACAACGGAACGGAGTTCAAGAACGCAAATGTGGATACCTTTCTTGACGAAGAAGGGATTTCACATGAGTTCTCGGCTACGTACACACCTCAACAAAATTGAGTCGTTGAGAGGAACAACCGGACTCTTATTGAGATGGCAAGAACGATACTTGATGAGTACAAGACGCCAAAACACTTTTGGGCAGAAGCAGTTGAGACAGCTTGTCATGCTACAAATCGCTTGTATCTTCACAAGCTACTCGGCAAGACGGCATACGAGATCCTCACCGATAACAAACCCCAAGTTGGATACTTTCGAGTATTTGGCTCAAAGTGCTACATTCTTGATAAGCATTGTCATTCTAAATTTGCTCCCAAATCTCATGAAGGTTTTCTACTTGGTTACGACTCAAACTCTCACACTTACCATGTCTACAACAATTTCACCCAAAAGGTTCAAGAGACGGTAGATGTGAAGTTTGATGAATCTAACGGCCACAAGTAGAGCAATTGCCAATTGATGTAGGAGACAAAGACCCTTCGGAAGCAATCCAAGACTTGTCTATTGACAAGATTCGTCCAACGGAGGTGAAGGAGAGTACCTCGTCAGTCCAAGTGGAAGCTTCTACCTCACGACAAGGTGAACCAAGAATTGATATGGAAGCATCCACAAGTGGGACACACCAAGACAAAGAAAACGAGGAAGCACACCAAGATGAACATCAACAACCTCCTTCTCCACCACGACAAGAGAATGACAATGTCAACAATGAAGAAGGTCAAGAAGAAAAACAAGATGAAGAAGATGTTCCACCCCGAGACAAACCATAGCTCCCACGAGTTCGAGCAAGAATCGCCAAAGATCATCCCGTCGAGAAAATATACAATGATATCCAAACCAGGAGAATCACTCGCTCTAAAACTCGTTTAGCTAACTTTTGTGAACATTACTCATTCGTCTCTAGCATTGAACCTATGAAGGCTGAATAAGCATTGGAAGATCCGGATTGGATAAACGCTATGCATGAAGAGCTATACAACTTTGAGAGAAATCAAGTGTGGACATTGGTTGAAAAGACCGACAACAACCACAACATCATTGGTACCAAATGGGTGTTTCGCAACAAGCAAGATGAAGATGGTCAAGTCGTCCGCAACAAAGCATGCCTAGTTGCCCAAGGCTACACTCAAGTCGAAGGTATGGACTATGGTGAGACATATGCCTCCGTTGCTAGACTTGAGTCCATTCGCATCTTACTTTCCTATGCTAATCATGATGATATCACCTTATCCCAAATGGACATTAAAAGTGCTTTTCTAAATGGCGAAACAGAGGAGGAATTTTATGTTAAGCAACCTCCTGGATTTGTCAATCCTAAGAAACCTAATCATTTTTACAAACTTCACAAAGCCCTTTATGGTCTTAAACAAGCTCCTAGTGCATGGTATAAATGCTTGACCAAGTTCCTTATTGAAAAAGGCTTTGAAATTGGAAAAATAGATTCTACTCTTTTTACAAAAAGGGTTAATGGAGAACTATTTGTATGCCAAATTTATGTCGATGATATTATATTTGGATCAACTAACCCTCTTTTAATGAAAAGTTTGGAAAGCTAATGTCGGAGAAGTTTGAGATGTCGATGATGAGTGAACTCAAATTCTTTCTCGGTTTGCAAATCAAGCAAACTAAGGAAGGTACCTTTGTATATCAATCGAAGTACACCAAGGACTTATTCAAGAAGTTCAATATGCAAGAATGCAAAGGTATGACTACACCCATGCCTACTAGTGGACATCTTGATTTGGCCAAAGATGGTGAACCGGTTGTTCAAAAAGTTTACCGCTCTATGATTGGTTCATCTATGTGCTTCACGTCCCGATATCATGCTAAGTGTGTGCATGTGCGCACGATATCAAGCTGCTCCTAAAGAATGTCATCTTAAGGCCGTGAAAAGGATAGTGAGATACCTAATCCATACACCAAATTTTGGCATTTGGTATCCAAAGAGGGCTTCCTTTGATCTTGTTGGCTACTCCGACTCAGACTATGCCGAAGACAAGGTTGATAGAAAGTCCACGTCGGGTACCTGTCAATTTCTTAGTAGATCTCTTGTATCTTGGTCCTCCAAGAAACAAAACTCAGTATCCTTATCCACCGCCGAAGCGGAATACATTGCCGCTGGATCATGTTGTGCTCATTTACTTTGGATGACCCAAACTCTTAAATACTATGGAATATATGTGAAACATGTTCCATTGCTATGTGAAAATGAAAGTGCTATTAAAATTTCTCACAATCCCATGCAACATTCTCGAACTAAGCATATTGAAGTTCGTCATCATTTCATTCGTGATCATGTTGCCAAAGGGGACATAAACCTTAAGCATGTTGGCACTGATAAGCAATTAGTGGATATATTTACCAAACCACTTGATGAGAAAGTGTTTTGCAGGTTAAGAGGTGAATTGAACATCATTGATGCTTCAAACTTGGAGTAGGAACTCCATTTGATACATGCAAGGCATGAGCCTTTGACTAATCCTTGATATTTCTCTTATGATGACTATCTTATGTCTTGGATATATTTGCACCTTGCATGTTATCTAACCCGTGTAGGTACTTGGATGAATCTAAATCTATGAGGTTACAAATCACTCACATCCTGAGAAATTCCTATATCACCAAGTCTCTACACAATAGTGGATGAAGACAAGGAAGCACGCAACCATTCAAACATATCCTTTGACAAATTCTATGTTGAGTCTCATGATTGTCATTTTGGATACACAAGTGCCCTTCCTTGCAAAAACTAACCCATGTAGGTAGATGAACTCAAACTCCAAGTGGTGCTCCCAACTCTAGATGAGCTACAACAACCTTGAGCAACCCACACAAGTTCAACTACATGATCATGATCAACGCCACCACCCAAGGTATGTTATTCCATCTTAAAGAAGCTTTACTCCAAGTCATGGGATAAAGCAACTCAACAAGATGTGAATACATCAAGATGCTTTAACAAAAAATGGTAACCCCATTCTGAGCTTAAACGATGAGTATGACCAAAGATCAAGTGATCTCACTTGACTCCTAAGTCAATACACTCTAACATAGGTGACTTTGTCACCGCCCAATTCTAGATGAAGTTATCTTGTGTTCTTTTATGTGCTCTTGCATTTGTCTCATGCATATTTGCTTCCCTCTTCAACACACAAAAAAAACTTCATCTAGATTCCTTTTAGTTTCTTCTCTTGTATTTTCTGTTCTACATTTTCTGCATCCAATTCATTGGAAATCCCTCAGTTAATTCCTAGCAAATCCTTGTGAGATCTTACTTGTCTAGTGAGCCGAGGTGACAAGTGTTTTTTCTGCATCGAATTCATTGCAAACTGGTCTGATGCTTTCGGTCCAACCGAATCCTCTTGGTACAACCGAACCAATCAACTCGGTGTCACCGATTTCACTATAGGAAAGACATCTTGCCACTTGTTTCTACATTTTTATTTGATCCAGCTCCACTCTATGAATCTTGTCCTCGACCAGCATCCCATTCAACGTGCTGCTTTGTTCTGTGACTCAAGGACCAAACCCATCATGACAAAAATCCAGAAGAACCCTTCATGGAAATTGATGTCAAAGGGGGAGAGAGAGATCACATCAAAGCTTAATTATATCTGTAGGGGGAGAGAATACTCAAGGGAAGAAAGAGTAATCATCGATAATCCCAGATGCTTGGTGTTCAAGAGGAGAGAAGTCACATGCCTTCAAGAGGGGAAATACATGTTCATATTTGCTCATTTGCATTAACTCTATTTATTTCCTTTGAGCTCTGCTTTTGCTCTGATTTTCTGTTCTCTACCTTCTCCCAATATCCCCTGTTAGATTCAGGGGGAGCAAGACATCTAAGGAAAGGAAATCCTTGAATTTATTGCACATCTTTACCTTTGGGGACATGTCTATATCCAATGTGGTACTTAGTACTCACTCTACATGTCATCCCAGTCTTGGTACTCTTGTGGTTTCTCTTGTTTGCTCTGGCCAGTAGGTGTATCTGTGTTATCTAACCTTTTTTACGCAGGTTCATCCCATCCTAAGCCAACTCAAGACCACAATGTAAGTATATGCATCATAGTCATGTGAATGAGAATTTCTTGCTGATGTACATACTGTTTGCAAGAAGGACTCATGAGCATGAAGGTACATTTCTCATATTCTCATCATTTGCTCTGATGCATATAGCCAAGATACATGTAACACATTGCTTACTCTGACATGTTTATGCAATCACATGCTCCTATATTCCATATTCACATGATTGCATACATGTAGGGGGGCCTATGCATGTTACATGTCTTTCCAAAGCTTTACTTACTATTCTCAATATTTTTATCTAAATCTTTGATGTATGTTGTCGTCAATTACCAAAAAGGGGGAGATTGAAAGCACAAGTGCTCCCTAGGTGGTTTTGGTAATTAATGACAACATATCTCTTGTTGGACTAACACCTTACCTACTATGTTTCAGATAAGTTCCACAATGAGGTGGCATGGACTAGAGGATGTGAAACCCCTTCAAGATGCTAAGGACAAAGGATTGGCTCAAGCTCAAAGCTCAAGACTCTACATTTTCTATTTTAGTGATCCAAGATCACATTGAGTCTATAGGAAAAGCCAATACTATCAAGGAGGGATGAGGTGTTGCTTAATGAGGCTCTTGCTTAAAGTGCTTAGTGATATGCTCCAAAGCCCTCAACTAAATTCCCACATCCACATATGACCTAAACCAAAAGTCAAACTCGGCCCCACCGATTCTTTCTATCTGGCGCCACCGAGTTCAGATGTCATAGCCACTGCCACAAACCCTAGGCAAATCGGTCTCACCGATAGGGATCTCGGTCTCACCAAGATGGGATTGCAAACTCTCTGTTTCCTATTGCAATAAATTCGGTCTCACTGAAACTTGCAGTCGGTAGCGCTGAGATTGCAATGCAAACTCTCTGTCACCCCTTCGTAACATTTCAGTGTCACCAAAATGGGCGAATCGGTCCCACTGAGTTCGCCTAACCAACTCTCTGGTTAGCTTATTACCAAAATCGATCTCACCGAGTTTGTGTAATCGGTCTCACCAAGATTACGTTATGCCCTAACCCTAACCATATCGGTCCTACCGAGTTGCATGTCGGTCCCACCGAAAATCCTAACGGTCACTAGATTTGCTAAATCGGTCTGACCGATTTTACCAATTCGGTCCCACCGAGTTTGTCAAATTGTGTGTAACGGTTAGATTTTGTGTGGAGGCTATAAATACCCCTACACCTCCTCTTCATTCGTGGAGAGAGCCATCAGAATGAACCTACACTTCCAACCTACATTTTCTGAGAGAGAACCACCTACCCTTGTGTTGAGGCCAAGATATTCCATTCCTACCATATGAATCTTGATCTCTAGCCTTCCCCAAGTTGCTTTCCACTCAAATCTTCTTTCCACCAAATCCAAATCCTGTGAGAGAGAGTTGAGTGTTGGGGAGACTATCATTTGAAGCACAAGAGCAAGGAGTTCATCATCAACACACCATTTGTTACTTCTTGGAGAGTGGTGTCTCCTAGATTGGCTAGGTGTCACTTGGGAGCCTCCGACAAGATTGTGGAGTTGAACCAAGGAGTTTGTAAGGGCAAGGAGATCGCCTACTTCGTGAAGATCTACCGCTAGTGAGGCAAGTCCTTCGTGGGCGATGGCCGTGGTGGGATAGACAAGGTTGCTTCTTCGTGGACCCTTCGTGGGTGGAGCCCTCCGTGGACTCGCGCAACCGTTACCCTTCATGGGTTGAAGTCTCCATCATCGTGGATGTACGATAGCACCACCTATCGGAACCACGAGAAAAACATCCGTGTCTCCAATTGCGTTTGAATTCTCCAAACCCTTCCCTTCACATTCTTGCAAGTTGTTGGGTGGTTGGTGCGACATATGACAATGGGTGGCTTATCTGAGTGGGAGCCAGTAAGACGTCGCCGGTGCCTGGAAGCGGGATGAGGCGAAGACATGCACGCCGGCGGATCTTACCCAGCTTCGGGGATCTCCGTGGAGATAACACCCCTACTGCTGCTCTGCGGGGTCTCCGCATGATCACTCGATGAACAAGTAACTACAAGGTGCTCCTCGAGCTGTTTGACGAGAGGAAGAAGAAGGGCAAGGCTAGCTCTACTCTTCTCTCTATGTGTGTTGGAACCTAGATGAGATCAACCCTTTGCATGGGTGCCCCGGGGGGTTTATATAGGCCTACCCCCCGGGGGTACAATGGTAATCGGCTGGGCGCGGGTCCCAGCCGTCAGTGTCTACGCTCGCCTGCTTCCGCGCCGGCTGGTGGGCCCCGCCGGCTGCCGGCCTCTTGGTCGAGAGGCAGGCCCTACTGCCTAGGGCCCTGTCGGTGGCTGGTTACTGTTGCCTCAATCCTGATGATGAGGGCTTTATCGAGGTAAGCGTGGTTACAGCACCGCCGCCTGGCGGGCGATCGTTGTAGCCTCACGTCGTCTTGTCTTCTTAATGGGGCGCCTCCTTCGAGGGAGGGGGAAAGCCGGCATGGGGAAGCCGGCCATGTCTTGGGCTGACTGGAGGAGGCTTGGCCGCCTTCGGGTGTCTCTCTGGCCAAAGGGGCCCACCGCCCGTGGGCCGCGCTGACAGCCCGCCGTGGATAGCGCCATAGTCAACATGGCAACAGTGCCACGCCGGACGGGTCAGGGCTACCCCGTACGGCGCACTGTGCCAAGCGTGCTCTGGGTTTCGGGGGTGGCAGGCTTTACTGTAGCCACGCCCCGTCCCATCGCCGTTATGTGGATGCGGGCCTCGAGGGTACGATCTTGACCGCGTCGTGGGAGCCGGCTTCTTGGAGTCGGCCTTCTCGTGGCCGGCTTCTTGGAGCCGGCCCTCCCGCGGCTTTCTTCATGAGGGTTAAGGCCGGGCCGCCATCCGACAGTCGGCCTGAGAGGCAGCCAGCAGGGGGAAGGCGGCCCCACGTCTTGGTTTCTTGGAGGCCGGATCGGCTCATAACTTTTTCTGAAGTGCCAAGGGGAGCCGGCTAGGATACCCGTGGTCATTTACCCCGACAGTAGTCCCCGAAGCTGGTCGTGCTTCGAGGTCGGCAAGGGGGACGAGAAGCTCGGTCAGCTTCCTATCTTGAGGAGTCGGCAGCCGGGAGCCGGCTCTGCTTATGCACGCCGCCTTGGGCCAACTTGTATGTTGACCGCGCGCCTCCCCGCCGGTCACGTGGCAGAAAAGGCCTGCCATGGCGCGTTCGCGACGGGACGTCGCCGCAGGCCCGGGCCCGCCACTCCTGGCCTCGGCCTAGGCGCGGATCTTCTGCGGCCCAAGGTGGGTTGTTGGCCTTCCCGCGGCGGTTTCGCCACGCCGTCAAGGCACAGTTATAGCTGGACGTGGGGGAGTCGGCGCAGTTAATCCCAGGTCCCCACACCACGCCTCCTCGGCTCCGCCGCGAGGGTCTATAAGTGGGGGAGGAGAGGGAGCGGCAAAGGGTCGCACGCTCTCCCTTGCTCCACCCTTCTTCGTCTTCCATCCTTGCTTTCTCCACCGCGCAGAGTCTCATCGCCGCGCCGCTCCACCGATGGGCCTCCCGGTTCGCAGTTGCACCGCCGTAGCGGGGTCGCACGCGCCTCCGCCGCCACCGCATCTTGCTCCTCACCGCACCGCTTCAATGGCGTTGTCGAGCTCGTGGGATGGCTCCAACGTCCTCGACGAGCACATCGAGTTCCTCCGCCGGACGCGGCGTCTGCCCGGCGAGAACTACGTGCTGGTCCGGCGCGTGCCGGAGGGGGAGATCTTGCCGGCACCGGAGGAGGGCGAGCGGGTGGTCTTCCGCTCGCACTGCATACGCGGCTTCGGCCTCCCGGCGAGCGGATTCCTTTGCTCCTTCCTCGAATTCTACCACCTTCAGCCGCATCATCTCACCCCCAATGCCGTGATGCCGCTTTCGGCCTTCGTCACCCTCTGCGAGGGTTTTCTTGGCGTTCTCCCCACCCTGGAGCTCTAGGGAGAGTTCTTCCAAAGCAAGCTCGGCACCGTCGTCGCGGGAGTGCCCGCCCCATGCGGAGCTTTCATCGCCATGAGGCGGACGGGCGAGAACAATCCGTTCCTGTCCATTCCCGTTGATCCAGTCGGTGAAGCTCTGGCAGAAATCCTACTTCTATGTGAGGAACGTCGCCCCGCAAGGCGACTTTGTCAACCTGCCGGCTTACGTAGCAGGCCCGCCGGCTGCGAGGCCACCCTCATGGAGCTACCGGGCCAGGACGCTGTCCCCGGCCGGGAACGCCACCATCGCCCGACTCCGGGTGATGGTTCAGTGGGAGGGCCTAGTCGGAGCCGACCTGGTGGCCGCCTTCGTGGACCGCCGGGTACTTCCGCTCCAAGGTCGGCCGCACATGATCTGCCAGATGAGCGACCGCTTTGACCCATGCCGGCTGAGAACCAGGGAGATGCCTCATGCCGAGGTGTCCTACCTGGTGAACTACATCGCCAACTGCAAGCTCGCCGAGGATTGGCGATTCGGCAAGGAGCCGTACTCTCGTGCCAACCCTCCGCCTGCCATAAGTATTTCTTCTTTCCTTTCTTTTGTGTTGCCGGCTTCGATATGACCGGCTCTGATCCGCCGGCTTGTTTTTTGCAGAACCCCCTACTTCCACTGGCGGCGGGGGCCGCGGGGGCAGAGCGCCAGTTCCTCCCCGACCGCACGGTGGATGACGTCGACGATCCGGATCTTGGAGCAGCCGCCATGGAAGACGCCGCCGCGGGGGAAGGCGGTGAGGCAGGCGGCGCGGGGCTCGGAGCTGGCCTCGAGGACAGGGCGGATGACGACGAGGTCGAAGTCGTCCCGCACCGCCAGCCGGCGCCTGATCATCAAGGCGCGGGCCCTTCCGCCGCACCGGCCGCCCGTGGCGGCACACCAAAGCGCCGGGCCATGTCGACCTACTTCGGCAGCCGGCCAAAGAAGCCCAGGGGCACCGCCGCGGCAACCAAGCGGGATGAGGCGGCCGCGAAGGCGGCCCGCTTCCAGAAGGTCGTGAAGCGGCCGTAGGCGGTTTTCGGCGCAAGTGTTAATCGTCTTGTATTCTTGTCGTGCTCATTGGAGTTCTTCTAAATTCTTTCTTGGTTGACCGGCCAGGGCACCGCTTTCCCTTGAAAGGGGTCCTGCCGGCTCCGTGATTGAATCAACCGGAGGGTCTTCGAGCTACCGCCGCGTGGACCCCCGCATCGACCTCAAGGAGGCTACGGCGCGAAACACATGGGAGGTGCAGGAGGAGCGGGAAGCGTCGGAGCGGAGGGCCGCCCAGGCGGCGAAGGAACAGGCCAACGCGGCGGCCAAGGCCCAGGTGGAGGTGACGGCCGCGGAGAGGGAGGCGGAGGCCTCGCGCAACCGGCCTCCATAGCTCGTCATCCCCCTGCACAGTGTGGCTCCCAACGCCCCCGTGCCTCCGTCTGAGGAAGCCAACCGCGGCCAGTCGGCGGCGGAGCGGAGGGAGGATGATGTGATTGTCTTGGAGGAGGTGTCGCGGACGGCGCCGACTGGGGTGGGCCAGGGCGGCCAGCCGGCTGCGGCGCCGGTGTAGCCGGCTGGGAGCGAGCCGGCAGCAGGAGCCGGCCTGGTGGTGCAGCCGTCATCACGTCGACGCGCGGGGGAAGCTGCCCCCGTGCCGGAGCCGGACAGAGCTGCGAGCGCCAGCCGGACGGCGGAGGCCCTGGAGGCGGCCAGCTCCAGCACGTCCGAGTGGGCGCCCAGCGGGGGGACAGCCGAGCTGAACGCGGCGGCCCAGGAGGTCAGGAGCCGGCTTCAGGCTCACGCTACCGCGCTGCAGCGATATACCCGAGATTTCCTTGCGACGCGGGCCGTCGCCCGGGTGAGTCTTCTGGCCTTCGTTGTTTTGCTTTTTTGATTTCTTCTGTGGGGGCGCGTCAGCGCACCCACTGGGTGTAGTCCCCCGAGTTCCGAGTCGGCTGCTGAGCAGGCGGCTTGAAACTTACTAGGTCCTGACAGTCGTCTTATTCCTGCGTCCTGTCTGATCTTCCAGGAGTACCATAACCAGAGCACCGCTGCCTTCGACTCCCAGGCTCAGGAGCTGCGCCAGAAGATCGAGGATCTGTCCGACAGCCGGAGTACGTGCTTGGTTTTGTTCATATCCTGTGGGGGCGCGTCAGCGCACCCACTGGGTGTAGTCCCCGAGATCCGGGCCGACTGCTGAGCAGTCGGGTCAAATCTTCCCCAAGGACTTCTTCCTTATTATTTCTTCCTTTGTCTTCATGCTTGCAGGGGCCAATGCCGACTTGAGGGAGCAGCTCGGCGGGGCCCAAACCGCCCTTCGCGCCAAGGAGGCCGAGCTCAACGCCTTAGTCCAGGAGCGCGACCGCCTGGCCAAGAAGTTGGCTGACCAGGAGGAGAGCCACAAGGTGGCCCTGAAGAAGGTGCAGGATAGCAAGGCCGCCCTCAAAGCTGAGTTCGAGACCGAAGCGGCGGGCTGGGCTGAGGCGAAGCAAGCGCTGAGCAAGGGTTACAGCCGGATCGAGGATCTGATCGACGGTAAGCCGCCTTCCTCACTCCTTGCCCGCCCCCTTTGCCCTGTGATTTGTCTTCTGATTTGTGTTGCTTTTGTTCTTTGCGCAGACTACTTCCCCCGCCACTCCGTCGTTGCCACCCACGCCATCGAGGCCTACCGTGAGGCACGCCGGCAGGCGTGGGTTGAGATCGCGCCGGACGCGAGCCGGACACTTGAGGAGCAGCTCTTGGCGATCCAAGCCCGGCTGCAGCCAACACACCGCATGCTCTGCCGCCTCCAGCGTGCTGGAGCGCAGGTGCTGGCCGCCCTCTAGCCAGGTGAGGCGATTCCCCGCACCCCGAGCCGGACTGCCGACTGGCTGGAGGTGGCAGTCGGCCACTTCGAGGCCTCGAAGGCCTCCGCTGGTCGATCCGGGGCCAGGCGGGCGCTGGAGTTTGTCCGGGCCTGGTACCCCAGGCTGAATTTGGAACAACTGAGGACTTGGCGGGAGGTGGCTGACGAAGAACTGGTGGAGGTGCGGCCGGCTATCATCCAGCGTGCTTCGGCTCTTGCCAATTTTACCGACACCAGCATCTTCACTCCTGAGGTGGACGACAACGGCGTCGCCCAGCCGGAGGAGTGGTTTGGGCTGAACTCGGCGGAGGGTGAAGACTCGGCGGAGGAGATCGCCTCAAGCGATGAAGGTGAGGACGAAGAAGGGGAGGAGGGCGAAGACGTCGAGCCGGCCGGTGAAGCAACCAACCAGCCTCATATGACCGTGCCTCCAGCAACGAGGCGCGTGCTAGCGTGCCCTCTGCGGGAGGCGGTGATCATGACGAGGTTCACCAGCCGGCCACTCCTCCAGCCGGCGCTACTGTCTCCACCGACCTGCCCGACTCGCCAGTCGTTCCCTTGGCTTGATCTGCCGTCCTTGCTTTTCCTGCTTGTTACTCTTTGAACAATTCTTATTAAGCTTGCGCAGTTCCACCCACTAGGGGTGTATTCAAACTATGTTGAATGTTGGTCTTTTCAAGGCCTTTTGTGTAAATACAATCATGCATGTGTTTGGCTTCCACTCTCGTATGCTTTTTATCCTTAGGTTGTTTCCTTTGCCGCCTTCCCCTGATTGCTGCCTTCCTAGCCGGCAGCTGCTCTGCAGTCTGTGGCTAAGGAAGGACTCGGCTATCTTTTTTGGGGAAGGCAAGTACTCGAGCTTTCTTAGATTGTAGCAAAGTGAAGGGAAACCGGCCGGCCTGCTACTCTTGTAGTCGGTCGGCGGTGGAAAAAAGCCAGCTTTTGTTATATTAGTCCGTTAGTCCCTAGCCGTTTTTTGTGTGGGCGTCCTTTCCTACCTTTGGCTCTTGCCAGCCGGACAGCCGATTCTTCGAACTGCGACTTTTGGCAAGAGAGGGCTTTGGAGCCGGCACACTACTTGTCTGACCGCGGGTAGGACTTCTAATATAACTTAAGGCGGCCAGTCCCCGGGCCGACTAGTCGAACCCGGTGCCGGACGAGAGAAGTGAATGTAATGACATAATCATAAGCATGATACTCTTCATTCATAGATGAAAGATGGTAGTCCCCGAGTTCTCCTCGGGGGGCCTATTGTCTCGTACTTAGTACAAAAGTTAGCATGATACATATTGCATTTCAACTGTAAAATCTTCAGAGGAGGTTGGCGTTCCATGGTCGTTCCGACTCCTTGCCGGAGTCGTCTCTCTTTCGTGCCTTCGGCTTCTGTGCGTCGATCAGGTAGTAGGAGTCGTTTCCTAGCGCTCTGCTGATGACGAAGGGGCCTTCCCAAGGGGCCGAGAGCTTGTGCTAGCCGGCTGTTCGCTGGATCAGCCGGAGCACAAGGTCGCCCTCTTGGAAGGATCTTGACTTGACCTTCCGGCTGTGGTAGCGACGCAGACCCTGCAGGTAGATGGCAGACCGGCTGAGGGCTAACAGCCGGCTTTCTTCCAGCAGGTCGACGCCATCTTCTCGTGCTTCCTTGGCCTCCGCCTCCGTGTACATGGTCACCCGAGGCGAGTCGAACTCGATGTCAGTTGGGATGACCGCCTCGGCACCATATACGAGGAAGAAAGGAGTGAAGCCGGTTGACCTGTTTGGGGTAGTGCGCAGACTCCAGAGGATGGCCGGCAGCTCATCGAGCGAGCAGCCGGCCGAACGCTCCAGTGGCACGACCAGTCAGGGCTTGATGCAGGAAAGGATGAGGCCGTTGGCTCGTTCGACTTGGCCGTTTGACTGCGGGTGCGCAACGGACGCTAAGTCCAGTCGGATGCCCTGCGTCGCGCAGAAACGTGCCAATGCTCCCTTGGCAAAATTTGTGCCGTTGTCGGTGATGATGCTGTGTGGCACGTCGTACCGAGTTGTTATGTCTGCGATGAATGTCACGGCAGTCGGCCCATTCAGCTTGTTGATCGGCTTTGCTTCGATCCACTTGGTGAACTTGTCCACGGCGACAAGCAGATGTGTCATGCCGCCGCGCGCCGTCTTGAATGGGCCCACCATGTCCAGTCCCCAAACGGCAAAGGGCCAAGTGAGGGGAATGGTCTTGAGTGCCGAAGCCGACAGGTGTTGCTTGGAGCTGAAGACTTGGCACCCTTTGCAATGCTTGACTAATTCCTTGGCGTCGTCCAAAGCAGTCGGCCAAAAGAATCCATGGCGGAAAGCTTTGGCGACTAGTGATCTTGAGGCCGCGTGGTGGCCGCATTCACCTTGGTGGATGTCTATGAGGATTGCTATGCCCTTCTCTTGCTCAACGCATCGCTGGAAGACTCCAGTGACGCTGCGCCTGACGAGCTCTCTGTTGACGATTGTGTATGCTCCGGCTCGGCGTTGGACTTGTCTTGCCTATGTCTCGTCAGCCGGCAGTTCTTGGTTTGTTAGGAAGTTGAGGATGGGCTGGGCCCATGCTGGAGCTTTGACTTCCTCTATTGCCAACGCGGCTACTGCAACTAGGGTGGGCGGGCTGGGTTGTGAAATGCTGGAGTCGACCGCCGCCTGCTGTGCTGGTGCAGTCCCCGGGCCGACTACCGCAGTCCCCGAGCCGGGTTCAGAAGTACCCGGGTCGGGTGCGACTACGGAAGTCCCCGAGCCGCCTGCTGAAGTCCCTGCGCCGCCTATCGAAGTCCCCGGGCCGCCTGCTTGGCTCTTCAAGCCGGATCCGGCTGCATCGGGGCTAGGCGGCACGAAGATGGAATCGGACTCTGGAGACGGCTTGATAGACGGCTTGAGGAGGCGTTGCAGAGAGACGCCGGTTGATATTGCCTGCCGAGTGGAGCCTATTCGAGCCAGGGCATCTGCTAGCCCATTGTCGGCTCGTGGTACGTGGAGGAACTCGCATCCTTCAAAGTACCCGCTGATCTGCTGGACGAGGAAGCGGTAGCTTGCCATGTTTGCGTCCTTGGCGTCCCAATCACCGGATGACTGCTGGACTATCAAGTCTGAGTCGCCGTAACACAGGATCGGGCGTATGCCGAGCTCTTTGGCAAGCCGGAGCCCATGTACAAGCGCCTCATACTCGGCCACGTTGTTGGAGGCGGCAAAGTGAATTTGCAGCGTGTATCTGAGCTTGTCGCCTTTGGGAGAGGTGAGGATGACGCCGGCTCCCAAGCCGGTGAGCATCTTGGACCCATTGAAGTGCAGGCGCCAGTGAGTGGAGTCGGGAGCCGGCGGCAGGTACTGGGTCTCGGCCCAGTCGACGAGGAAGTCGGCCAATGCTTGGGATTTGATTGCGGTGCGAGGCTGGTAGAAGATCGTGTAAGGGGCCAGCTCGATGGCCCATTTCGCCACCCGGACGGATGCATCCCGGCTGCCTATGATCTCGGTGAGCGGGGCGGTGCATACGACCGTGATGGGGTGCTCTTGGAAGTAGGGCTTCAGCTTCTTGGCGGCAAAGTACGCGCCGTAGCACATCTTCTGATAGCGTGGGTAGTTCTGCTTCGAGGTAGACAACACCTCGCTCAAATAGTACACCGGCCTCTGGACCGGCTGGACTCGGCCCTCTTCTGGGCGCTGGACTACGATGACGGTGCTGACCACCCGGCTGGTTGCAGCAATGTAAAGGAGCATGAGCTCTTTCTCAGTCGGCGCCGCCAGGACAGGCGGCGTGGTCAGCATCTTCTTCAGCTTGTGAAAAGCTTGGTCTGCTTGGTCGTTCCACTCGAAGTGAGTGGTCTTCTTCATGAGGCGGTAGAGGGGGAGAGCCTTCTCTCCGAGCCGGCTGATGAAGCGGTTCAGGGAAGCCAAGTATCCGGTGAATTTCTGGACGTATCGAAGTTTGGTGGGAATCGCCATTCTCTCAATGGCCTTGATCTTCACTGGGTTGCATTCGATGCCGCGTTCGGAGACCAGGAAGCCTAGGAGCTGGCCGGCTGGCACTCCGAACATGCATTTCTCGGGGTTGAGCTTGATCCGGAATCGGCGCAGGTTCTCGAATGTTTCCTTGAGGTCATCCAGCAAGGTGTTGTGCTTCTCCGTCTTCACCACAATGTCGTCCACGTAGATGTGGGCATTCCTGCCGAGCTGCTTGAGGAGGCACTTCTGCATGCAACGCCGAAAAGTGGCACCGGCATTTCTCAAGCCAAATGTCATAGTCAGGCAGCAGAAGGCTCTGAATGGCATGATGAAGGCGGTCTTCAGGCGGTCGGCCGGGTCCAACTTTATCTGGTGGTACCCGGAGTAAGCATCCAAGAAACTCAGCAGCTCGCATCCGGCTGTGGAGTCTATCACTTGATCTATCCTTGGCAGGGCAAAAGGATCTTTGGGGCAGGCCTTGTTGAGGCTCGTGTAGTCTATACACATGCGCCACTTGTTGTTCTTCTTCAGCACGAGGACCGGGTTGGCGAGCCACTCCGGAAAGAAAACTTCCATAATGAAGCTGGCGGCCAGAAGCCGGGCTATCTCTTCTCCTACAATCCTTCTCTTTTCCTCCGACAGTCGGCGGAGGGGTTGTTTGACTGGTTTTGCACCTTCTCGGACGTGTAATTTGTGCTCGGCGAAATCCTTCGGAACACCCGGCATGTCCTTGGGGGACCATGCAAAGATGTCCTGATTCTCATGGAGGAAATCGGCGAGCTCGCCTTCCTATTTGATGTTTAGGTTTGCCCCAATGACGGCAAACCTTTCCGGGTGCTCGGGGTCAAGAGGTATCTTCTTCGTTTCCTTGGCCGGCTGGAAGGAACCTTGGGCATCACATTCTTTGGCATCGGGGGAGAGGGCCGGCTGCTTGCCAGCCATGGCCACGACCCGGTCCAACTTCTTATTCTCTTCAGCAATCACAAGGGACTCGGCCAGCCGACTGCTGGCTGCTGCGCACTCAGCCGATTTCTTGTAATCGCCGACTATGGTGATGATGCCCTTGGTGCTCGGCATCTTCATCTTGAGGTAAGCATAGTGGGGAACAGCCATGAACTTGGCCAAGGCAGGTCGGCCAAGCAGTGCGTGGTAAGAGCTCTCAAGGTCCACCACTTCAAACCAGATGGCCTCCCTGCGGAAATGATCCTTGTCCCCAAAGAGGACATCAATCTTGATCTTGCCAATGGGGGCACAGGACGGGCCGGGTATGATGCCGTGGAACACAGTCCGGGTAGGCGTGAGCTGCTTCGTCTTGACGTTGAGCTTCTTCAGGGTGTCAAGGTACAGGATGTTGATGCTGCTCCCGCCTTCTATCAACACGCGGGAGAAACGGGCTGCGCGTCTGTCTATTGCAAGGGTGGCATCCAGAACCAGTGCATAAGATCCAGGAGATGGCATCACCTCTGGGTGGTCGGCCCGGCTCCAGTTGATGGGTTTTTCTGACCAGTGCATGTGCTCGGAGGGGTTGGTGGCAACTGCGTTGACTTCCTGGTGCTCTCGGCGCCTGTTGCGCCGGTCCTCAGGCTGGCTCGTAAAGACGACATAGGCGGCATGCTCGTCGGGGAACTCGTCGTGCACGGCTCCGACTGCTGGCCGAGCGGCCGGCTGCTGTAGAGCCGGAGGTGGCGGACCAGCAGGTGGAGGCGGCACAAGCCCTTCGCCTTTGGAGATTTGGGTGAGCCAGTGGCACTTCCGGGTTGTGTGGTTGGACGGCTTCGCGCCGCTGTGGAACTTGCATGGGGCGTCGAGGGTTTGCTCGTAGGAGAAGGCCGGCTGCCAAGCCGGCCTGCCGCCTTTCTGCTTCATGGGTGGGGGTCGCCCTTCGGGCTGCTCGCCCTCGACCGTGGCCACCTGCCGACTGGTGGAAGGCGGCATGGGGCCCTTGCGTTTGTGGTCGTTTTGGTACGGGCGTCGGCCGGAGTCCCCAGCCGGCGTCTTGGGCGTCGGCTTGAGTACCTTCCCGGACGCGTCAACCCGAAGTTCAGTCTTCATTGAGGAGTCGGCGGTAGCGTACTTGTCCGCTATGACCAGAAGCTCGTCGAGTGTAGTCGGCTCGTCGCAGAGGAGCTTGTGCTTGAGGAGGGTGCCCTCTTGGCACCCGACTGTGAAGTATTCGATGGCTTGTACCTCGTGCACTCCTTCGCAAGAGTTGCGAAGCTCGGCCCAACGCGTGAGGTAGTCGCGGGTGGACTCGGCGGGGCCTTGCACGCACAAGGAGAGCTGTCTCGGCTTGGGAGCCCGCTTGTAGGTGCTGGTGAAGTTGCGGACGAAGGCTTCTGTGAAATCTAGCCAGCTGTTGACGCTATATGGCTTGAGGCTGTTGAGCCAGGTCCGCGCCGTGCCTTGGAGCATGAGGGGCACGTACTTCACCGCAACGCGCCTATTGTCGTTCGTGATGCGTACTGCGGTGGAGTAGTCGATCAACCAATCTTCCGGCTTCACGGAGCCGTTGTACTTGGGCGTGTCCCTTGGGAGCGAGAACCCTTTGGGGAAGGGCTCGTCGCGGATGCGGGGGCCGAAGCAAGGCGGGCCGACATCATCTTCTTCTTCTAGCGCCAGGGATCGCGCTAGGCGGTCGATCCGATGGCGGGCGTCGTTCTCGCCGACTCCTTCGCGGCGACCTAGTCGGCCGTTGAGAGTCGGATGCGTGACAGGCGGTGGGGTGGGATACCTTTCCCCACGAGGCAGAGGGAGAGGCGGGTTGCCCCGCCGCTCCACGGCTCGAGGGTGGCCTTCTGCGTCTCGCTCGATGGAGATCCGAGTTCGGCTTCGGCTGGCAGCCGGCTCTTTCTCGTGTCGCGTGTAGGTTTTACCTGCAGTCGGTGTCCGGGACGTCGCGCCGTGCTCTTGGCGCGGTGGAGGGCTTTCCTCGCGGGCGTCAGCTTCGTGCCGCTGCGCGGCTGCATCGATTAGCTGCTGAATGCGTCTGGTCATGTAGGGGAGCTCTTCTCGAGTGGGGTGGCATAGACTGGGCGGTCGACTCCAAGCATGTCGGGGATGACAGCGCCGCGCTGTATGACGACGCCGACTCGGCTTGGCCCGCTAGGAGGTGGCATGCCGAAGGCGGCGCGGTCGACTTCGCGCTAGTGGGCCTCGGTGAGGCGTCTCATGGAAGATAGCTTCCGGCCCTCCGCGAGGAGGGCGAGGCGGCGAGCCTCTAGTGCTTCGGCATCGGCATCGGCCGGGAGGGGGACGGACAAGTCGAGGATCCCCGCTTGCGGGGCGTCGTGGGCGTTCTTGCCAGAAGCGCCGCCGTGGCTAATGACCATCACCTCGGCGGTGGCAACGTCACAGCCATCGGGTTGGGGAAGCGGGTCGTCGTAGATCACGACATTGGTGAGGAAGGCGTCGGGCGAGGCCGTGTCGGAGTCGATAGGCATCGGATCGGTGGAGCCAACGGACTCCTGGTCCACAGCAGGCTCGCCGGAGACGTGGAGCTGGCCGAGGAGGTCGAAGAGGCGGTCGGTGCCCGCATCGTAGGCTGGCTCGTCGGAGATGAGGGCCTCGCCAAGGGGATCGGCGAGGTCGCTCGCTGCGCAGGTGTTGGTGACGCCTTGCAGCGCGTCGTGGCAAGCGCCATCGGGCGTGCCCAGCTGGCTACGCTCGCTGGGGAGGAAGAGGGTTCCCGTCCAGAACAGGTCTTCGGACGACGGTGCACCTGGCCCCACGGTGGGCGCCAAATGTCGGGTGGTTGGTGCGACATATGCCAACGGGTGGCTTATCTGAGTGGGAGCCAGTAAGACGTCGCCGGTGCCTGGAAGCGGGATGAGGCGAAGACATGCACGCCGGCGGACCTTACCCAGCTTCGGGGCTCTCCATGGAGATAACACCCCTACTGCTGCTCTGCGGGGTCTCCGCATGATCACTCGATGAACAAGTAACTACAAGGTGCTCCTCGAGCTGTTTGGCGAGAGGAAGAAGAAGGGTAAGGCTAGCTCTACTCTTCTCTCTATGTGTGTTGGAACCTATATGAGATCAACCCTTTGCATGGGTGCCCCGGGGGGTTTATATAGGCCTACCCCCCGGGGGTACAATGGTAATCGGCTGGGCGCGGGTCCTAGCTGTCAGTGTCTACGCTCGCCGGCTTCCGCGCCGGCTGCTGGGGCCCGCCGGCTGCCGGCCTCTTGGTCGACAGGCAGGCCCTACTACCTAGGGCCCTGTCGGTGGCTGGTTACTGTTGCCTCAATCCTGATGATGAGGGCTTTATTGAGGTAAGCGTGGCTACAGCGCCGCCGCCTGGCGAGCGATCGCTGTAGCCTCACGTCGTCTTGTCTTCTTAATGGGGCGCCTCCTTCGAGGGAGGGGGCAAGCCGGCTTGGGGAAGCCGGCCATGTCTTGGACCGACTGGAGGAGGCCTGGCCGCCTTCGGGTGTCTCTCTGCCCAAAGGGGCCCACCGCCCATGGTCCGCGCTGATAGCCCGCCGTGGATAGCGCCATAGTCAACATGGCAACAGTGACGCGCCGGACGGGTTAGGGCTACCCCGTACGGCGCACTGTGCCAAGCGTGCTCCGGGTTTCGGGGGTGGCAGGCTTTATTGTAGCCACGCCCCGTCCCATCGCCGTTATGTGGATGCGGGCCTCGAGGGTACGATCTTGACCGCGTCGTGGGAGCCGGCTTCTTGGAGTCGGCCTTCTCGTGGCTGGCTTCTTGGAGCCGGCCCTCCCGCGGCTTTCTTCATGAGGGTTAAGGCCGGGCCACCTTCCGACAGTCGGCCTGAGAGGCAGCCAGCAGGGGGAAGGCGGCCCCATGTCTTGGTTTCTTGGAGGCTGGATCGGCTCATAATTTTTACTGAAGTGCCAAGAGGAGCCGGCTAGGCTACCCGTGGTCATTTACCCCGACACAAGTTGCATGCTTTACTTTCCGCTGGTCATATACTCGTTGCATGCTTGTTTGATATGTATTGTGTTTGTTAAACTTGTGCCAAAACTCCACTTCAACTTAAAGAAATTAAAAACTGCAACTTTTGGTACTTGGTGTCTAATCACCCCCCCTCTAGACACCTCTTCTTGATCCTTTCGGCGAGACGCCCCCGCATGCCTCTCCGCCAACCATCACGGATGACGCCGAGGTGTTGTCCCGAAGGGCCTCTCTGGGCCAAGGAGGGGAGAGTGAGGCTGCCAAGACGGCGCCTGAGGGTGATGCCTCGGCTGCCGAGAACATGGGGGTGCAACCCCCATGGAGACTCATGATGGGGGCCCTGACCAATCCGACCCCCAGCTGAACACTATTCCGGAGACCTATATGGCTCTGGAATCGAGCAAGCAACCCCCTTTGAAGGAGGGGGAGCATCGTCTCCAGCGGCGACCTCCACTAATCCGGAGGCGCCGAACGTTCTGGTGGAGGTACTACGACGTGCTTCCATCATGGAGGAGCACCGCACCCTAATGGGTGTGGTGGTTGAGATGGTTCAGTCCGCCAAGAGCGGGCTGAACGAAGCCTACACTAGCCTGCTAACAGGCTTTAAGGTATGCGACGTAATACTCTTAGACACTGTTCATATGAAGGAAATATGCATGTATATAGACAGTAGCCCCTCAGACTGTGTTTGGCTTTGAAAAAAGCTGAGCAGAGGATCACATAGTATTCGGAAGAGGTGACGGACTTTTCTATTTTATAACAGGCTTCCCTGTTGGCGGCAACCGCCCAGGCAGCTGAAGTTTCTGAACTCAATCAGAAGTTGAACCTGCCTTATGAGGAGATCATCCGCATTAACAACCGGTTCAATGAGGCGCAAGGTATGTTGAAAATAGCTCTTATATGTCTGAAGTGATATACAAATTTAGAGTTAAGCTCATACACTGCTATGGATATGATTGCAGGTAGCACGGCCGAGGTTGAGACACTCAAGAGCGCCCTTGCCCAAGCCAAGGAGCAGGCGAAGGCGAGCAAAGAAGCCGCTGACAAAGCGGCTGCGGATTTAAAGACCGAACAGGTCGCCCGCCGCCAGCACGAGGAGATGGTGGGCGAGGTGGAGCAAGAGCTCGAGGACGCCATCGGCAAGTGCGAGGCCTTGGAGGGGAAGAGTAAGTCCTAAGCGGCCGATCTCGCCAAGGCCCTCCAAGAGGCCAAAGAGGCGCGAACCGAGTATCGGGGTGCTCGGGAGGAGATTCGGCAGGCCGAACAGATAGCGGTTAGTAAGCCCTTTCTCTTGCAGAGTATATTTGGGGGTCAGAGATATGCCTTGCTCACTCGACTATGGAGTTCTCCAGATGCCTTTGCGGATCTTCCGAGGAGTGCCACTGCCGCCGCGCAATTCTTCCGAGCCCGAGAGGGGAGCTCAATGGATAAGCTCTTTTGGTCACAGTTCCTGGCACCGGAACACCCGGTGCTTTTGAAAAACCAGATGAAGCAACTGGCGGAGCTGCATAGCATGTCCAGCCTGGCCATGAGGGACGTCATAGTCCGGCTGTGGCCGTCTGAACCCATTCCGAGCAGCTACTTCGGCTCGGTGAGGCGACTCGTCAGCGCGCTGCCCCGAGTTGAAGCCGTAAAGCGCTCGGCGTGCATAGAGGGTGCACGGATGGCCTTTTCCCGTGTCAAGATGCACTGGGCTAAGATGAAGGCCACCGTCGTGGCGACCGAGGGGCCACTCGAAGGCAAGAACCACCGCAAGCCGGAGCGGTATTTTGACGATGTCCTGGCGGATGCCTGAATAGTAGAGGCCAATGCTCAAAGGACATCATGTTTGAATGAATGTAATATGTTTATCCAGACTTTGTGGTATGAACCAAGGCCTGTAATATATGTACGCTTTTACCTGAAATTATTTTCCTTCTCTATGGCCGTTTTTTAATTCTGAGAGTTTGCCAGTCGTCGGCTTCAGCCCCCACGTAGATGCTACGAGGGTGCTCGGAATAGTGCACGATCAGACTTGACCCAACGTCTTGGTCCGTGAAGGAGGTGTCTGCGCAGCGAACCAGGTAATCGGACTATGCGGCTTTATCACTTTCACTTAGCCATAGGAGTTTGACGGTGGAATGAAGTAATAGTCCTTGATGTGTATGCGGCCATCCGAACTAGGATGTCTTAGACGCATGACTGGGCGAAGACCAGTCCTTCGTATAATATGGAGTAAATCGCAAGAGATTTATAGCAAGTCGCCGAATCGCCGACCAGCTCTCGCTATACCATGATAGTCAGTTTTCGACTTTATATGCTAAGGTGTTTGACCGGACGAATCTGTAACGCCCCGAGACCGATGCTCGAGAAGACTTCTAGCTATTCCGAGTTTCGCCGTGTGTTTCTTTTGTGCCTGCCCTTTTATTTTTGCATTGCATCATGTCATCATGCCATCATCTCATAAATCTTTTGCAACTCAACTAAATAAATGGCATGGATCTTTGATCCATTTAAATCGAGGAAATTCACATGGTGATTCTCTTTAAAACATATCCTCTCGATATTTAGAGAGCTATAGTAAATATTCCAATTATTTGGATTTACCGCAAACACACTTACAAAATATCCTAATGCCTTTGTTGTCTTAAATCTTGATCTCCAACTTTGCCATTTATTCTTTATCATATTCCGGAGCTCCACCAAAATCCGAGCATTTTGGACCTTCCCAACCCTCACTTCCTATTAAAATCATTTGAATTTAAATCAAATGAGTTTGAATTTAATTCTTGCAATCATGCCTCTCCTATTCTTCGTGGACCATGCACATTTTTACGAGTCCGTGAAAATTATCCCCGTGCCCAACTCTTTCTCAAACCTTTCTTTTCTTCCCTTTTCTTTCTCTTTATTTTCTGTTTTGAAAAGAGTAAGAGAGAGAGAAGGAGCCCAACAGCCAGCAGGCCTCCTGATCTTTTCCCTCTCCCCGCCTAAGTGGCCTAAGGCCCAGCCGCCGGCCTCTAAGGCCCATCCGGCCCCTGTCTACCGAACCCTAGCCGGACCCCTCCTCTCAATCTCTCCCCCTGCCGCCGCCTCCTGGTCGATCCCCCTCCTCTCGCTCGTCCCCCTCACCTCCCTCTACAGCGCCTCAACGCCCTCGCCCTCCTGCTTCTCAGCCGGTCTCTTTCCTCTCCTCCATGGCGCCTCCTGTCCGCCCAAGTCCCGCCGGTTCCTGCTCCTGTTTCGAGCAGAGGAACTTGGAGGACGAAGCCCAGCTTCTTAGGAAGTCGCGCCGTCCGCCTCTGATCTCGACTCTGGCGAGATCCGGGCATTCCCGCGCTGGAGCTGTCCTTCCCGCACCGTCGCGGCGCCACCTCCCGCAAGCCCGACCTCGCACTGCTGCTCCTCTGCTTTGTTCTCTGCCGCGACCACCTCCTCCCGCGCCACCATTGGAGGCCAACTCCGGTGCCCCCTGCCTCGCGTCGCCCTCTGCTTCCGTCTACATCGCGACCACGACCCCATCTCCTGCGCGAGTCCCGTCGCGGTTGCTGCTCTGCTCCTGCCCCGCTGGTCGCCTCTGCCTCGACCCCGCGTCCTCACCTCCGGCGACTATCGCCGCTCCGTGCACCCCGGCCATCCTCCAGCGTGCCTCGAGCCTCCTCCTGTGCGCCTCCACCCTGGATCCAGCCTCGACGACCCATCCCCGACCTCCTCCTCACGTGCCGTCTCCGCCTTCAGATCCACCCGCGTCGCCTCTGCCTACATGCACCTGCGGTGCTTGTTGCTGTTCGACCCGAAGTCCGCCAAGTCCAAGACCACGCCAAGTTCGACTACGTTTTGCTGCCCCGATCGAGACCGCAAGTACGACGACGAACCGTGCAGTTCCACAAAGATACCAAGTACCGCGACGACCCCGGACACTGGATTCGTCAAGTACCTCTTCGACACTGTGTACCACTACCGTCGCCCCGAAGACGTTGGAGTCGTCAAGTTCCTCTACGAAAACGTGTACCACTACCATCACCGAGTACCACCACTTCCCTCGACGACCCGCGAACGACTACTTCCGCTGAACTTGATCTGCTCCGAAATACACGCTTCAAAGGTATAACCGCTGAGAACGATGACCCGTGGACGAATGCTTGTTGTCTGAGATGAGCCGTATGTTGGCACTGTGCCCGTTTGCTTCATGCACGTTCCTCCTCGTTTGCCATGCCGTTGACCCGTGGGAACCCGGTAGCCGGGATCACCCCACCATCTTTTGCATGCTCCACACATCCGCACACTTGCTCTTTTGCACCGGTATCTCAATGAGTTGTCGGATCATCGGAATGTTGCCGTGGCACCATTTCCGTTGTCGTTGCCGTGGCACCCCTTTCATGCCACGATGACAAATGCTTCTTAATGCTCTTGTCAACTTTTAATAATAATTGCATAAAACTTGTTCATGTCATCCTCATCATGATAACAATTTCAAGTATGGTTAATTTGTTGTTTCCATTAATTTGCTTGAATGCCTTGTTAAAATGATTTATTTCATAACTAAATAACCGTAACTCGGTTTTAAATAAACTTTATATGTAAATGGGGTGGGAAAATGCCTAGGTTAACATGTTGCACTTTATTTTTCCTGGTTAACAACATCAAAATATGTTTTAGGCAGAACAGTAGCAAATTTGAAATATGCATATGAGGATTTTCCGGAATTGTTGTTTGTTATTCCGGCCTCATTTAAACTTGCCTAAATAGATAGTTTATATAAGCTTCACCTCTTGCCATGTTTAATAACATTTAATATTGTTGGGTACATAACCGAGAGTAACTAAATAATTAAATGTGGTGTTTCGTCAATATGCAACCCGTTGCATATTGAGCTCCACTTAATCTTGTAGTGTTGTTTGTTGCACTTTGCCATGCCATTCCTTTTTAAACCGGACATGCATCATACTTGATTGTGCATCATGCCATGTTTATTTGATGGTTGTTTACTATGTTGTTTGCTTCTTTCTGGGTTGCTTCTCTCGTTAGCTTCAGTTTCGTTCCGGAGTTGTGAGGATTCGTTCGACTTCATCCGTTTGTCTTCTTCATGGACTCGTTCTTCTTCCTTGCGGGATCTCAGGCAAGATGACCATACCCTCGAAATCACTTCTATCTTTGCTTGCTAGATGCTCGCTCTTTTGCTATGCCTATGCTGCGATACCTACCACTTGCTATATCATGACTCCCACGTTGCCATGCCAAGCCTCTAACCCACCTTGTCCTAGCAAACCATTGTTTGGCTATGTTACCGCTTTGCTCAGCCCCTCTTATAGCGTTGTTAGTTGCAGGTGAAGATGAAGTTTGTTCCTTGTTGGAACATGGAGATGTTGTTCCTTGTTGGAACATGTTTACTTGTTGGGATATCACAATATATCTTATTTAATTAATGCATCTATATACTTGGTAAAGGGTGGAAGGCTCGGCCTTATGCCTGGTGTTTTGTTCCACTCTTGCCGCCCTAGTTTCCGTCATACCGGTGTTATGTTCCCGAATTTTGCGTCCCTAACGCGGTTGGGTGATTTATGGGACCCCCTTGACAGTTCGCTTTGAATAAGACTCTTTCAGCAAGGCCCAACATTGGTTTTACATTTGCCTCAGCCTATTACCTTTTCCCTTGGGAGTCGCTCTCTCGAGGGTCATCTTTATTTAGCCCCCGGGCCAATGCTTGTCTAAGTGTTGGTCCAAACTAGAGCACCGTGCGGGACCGTCCCTTGGCAACTTGGGTTATGTTGGTACCTGTACGCTTAGCTTATCCGGTCGTGGCCTGAGACGAGATACGCGCGGCTACTATCAGGGTGTCGGCACGCCGGAGGTCTTGCTGGACTTGTTTTACCATTGTCGAAATGTCTTGTAGCCGGGATTCCGAGACTGATCGGGTCTTCCCGGTAGAAGGAATATCCTTTGTTGACCGTGAGAACTTATAATGGGCTAAGTTGGGACACCCCTGCAGGGTATTATCTTTCGAAAGCCGTGCCCACGGTTATGAGGCAGATGGGAATTTGTTAATGTCCGGTTGTAGAAAACCCGAGGTTGATCTTAATTAAAATACACCAACCGCGTGTGTAACCGTGATGGTCTCTTCTCGGCGGAGTCCGGGAAGCGAACACGGTGTTGGAGTTATGCTTGACGTAAGTAGTTTCAGGATCACTTCTTGATCATAGTTGTTCGACCGTGCTTTTGCCTTCTCTTCTCGCTCTCATTTGCGTATGTTAGACACCAGATATGCTAGTCGCTTGCTGCAGCTCCACCTCACTACCTTCTCCTACCCTTAAGCTTCAATAGTCTTGATCTCGCGGGTGTGAGATTGCTGAGTCCCCGTGACTCACAGATACTTCCAAAACCAGTTTGCAGGTGCCGATGAAACTGTGCAGGTGACGCATCCGAGCTCAAGGAGGAGCTCGATGAAGATCTTGTTCATTGTGTTGTTTCGTTTCAGTTGATCAGTAGTGGAGCCCAGTTGGGACGATCGGGGATCTGTGTAGCATTTGGGGTAGTCTTCTTTTATTTTGGTTCCGTAGTCGGACCCTGATTGTATCTGTTTGATGTAATGTTTTATTCATTTTTTATGTGAAGTGGCGGTTGTAAGCCAACTATGTATCTCTTTCCCTTATGTATTACATGGGTTGTGTGAAGATTACCTCACTTGCGACATTGCTTTCAATGCGGTTATGCCTCTAAGTCGTGCTTCGACACGTGGGAGATATAGCCGCATCGAGGGCGTTACAAGTTGGTAGTCAGAGCCTTCCCCGACCTTAGGAGCCCCCACTGATTGATCGTTTTTAGCGGCAGAGTTGTGTCTAGAAAAATGTTTTGAGTCATTTAGGAATTATGTATCGGAGAGTTTAGGAATTCTTTTTACTTCCCAGTCTCCTCATCGCTCTGGTAAGGCATCCTGACGTAGAGTTTTGACTCTTCTCTTCTCAAATTTCACTAAAAAAAATTTAGGATCACGCGGGTATCTTAGAATCGTTCCGATGGTTTTGTGATGACAACATTGTCTTGGTGCCTCCTGTCAGCTGGGGTTTAGTGGAGGTGTCCCGGGGAGTTGAGCTCTGAGGTGTTGTCGTCATAATTTTATCGTTGCAGTTCTGGAATACCTAAGTTTAGTACGCCGACATCGAAAATCTCTTTTGTACAGTTGTTGGTGAGATAACCCTGATAGCCCAGTACCGAGGCGAGTGCGGGAGTATTGCCATAACTCGTATAACGGATGCTTTTCGAAGGTTGAGGTAGACGATTTCCGAAGGTTTCTTGGTTATGTGTTGAAGGATGGATACAGCTGGATCTAGGTATTGTTCGTTTGGGTGATATATTTTGTGTCCCCTGTATCCCCAACACCTGATTGCATAACCAGAAAGTTTCGGTAGTTTATAAGTGGGAATTCAAGTATCTCGTAGGATATCTTTCCAACACACACATGATACGATATGGGATCTATCATATGTTTGTTTTCGGCTTATTCTGCAAGCCAATCCTTGTTTTGTTTTATTTGTGGTATTCGAGTTGCTTCAATGTCAAGTGTTGATTCCATACCTTTTCCAAGCGGTGTTCTCATATCCCTATGTGGATACCAATCCTTCATGATAACTGAGAGTGCCATGCCAATTCTTTTCCAACCGGTGTGTCTCTCTTCAAGTGGATCCGATCACTTCAACATTCGTAAGATCAATTATCAGTTCTTCTCAACGGTGTTTGCTTCATCCGTTCCAAGTTGTCTTTGTTTTCCCGCCCTCCCACCCTTATTTCTTCAAGGACTCAAATATCTTAATCAAGCATCCATTTTATTGATGTGAAGTCTCTCCATTCTTTTCCTCCATGTTCTTACCTGGTGTTTCTCATGAAGATGTTCTTCAAGTTTATTATTCTTCGTTCTTTTTTTCTTCTCCGGTGGATTAAATTCAAGCTTTTGGTGTTGATCATATCCTTTTCCTTGTTTCAAATGCTTTCTCATGCTGGAAGTTCTTATCCAAGCATCTCTTGATCATTAACATTGCGATACTTGTATCCGGAGTGCTGAAGATAACTCAGAAGATTTGCGTTTCCATTCTCAATCCGTTCAAGTTATTTCGAGATTGTTATCTCATTCAAGCCATTTAATTCAACCGGCGCAATCTATCTTTTAAATCGTTCAACAGTGTTTCTTTTGAGTGGGCCCTAACCCACAGGTCTTTTTCCAGGATCTTACCTGACTCGTCTAATTTTCCCGGAGCTTCTAAAAAAATTCTTTTCAAAGTGTGATGTAACAATGAATTATCATCAGTCACATTCCTTCTCCAAGATCGCTTTCAAATTCTTTTCATCATTGGGTCAACCTTTCCAATTTTCATTCCGAAGTGCCTCAACAATTCATGGTGGTGTTTCTCATCGTCATTTTCAACATTTGAAGACCGAAGAAGATTTTCTCTTAAATCTTGCTCCATTCTCTTCAAGATTCAGGGTTCTAGCTTGATGCCATCCTCTCATAATTGTTTTCAATTGTGAGAATTCTTTTCCCCCATCCGGAGCATTTCAGGAGTCTTTTCAGTTTCATCCTTCGAAGCCCATCATCTCAGTATTATTTATTCCAGTCTTCGGCTCTCGTTCTCCAAATATCTTACAGGTGCATCCTTCAAATATTCTCTAATCAGTTCATGATTTCTTCGTTCACTTGTATCTAAATTCTGTCAAGTATCTTTATTCGTTTTTTATTTCTTCCCGGTGAATTGTGCTTTCGCTACTTTCATTTCCGATTCTTACGGTGGTTCGTTCAAGAGTTCTCTTCCTTGGTTATCATATCAATTCATTCGTTCTTTCCAAATCCTACCGGCGGATCGTTGAAGAATTTTCTCAAGTTTGTGCTATATCTCTCTTGATCCTTTCTATGAAAATAAGTGGTATGTCAAATCCATTGCTTGTCATCAATTTAATTGGTGAAGGATGCGCATAACATAATTCTTGTTCTTGTTTCATCCAAGTGATTAATTCCTCCTTTCGGAGTTTGTTCATGATGAATAAATTCTCGGTTTCAATTGTTTCATCTTTTCTTTTCCCGGAGTTCCAAGCTCTCATCATCACGAAGATCCATCTAAATCATTGCAAGGCTTCACCTTGTGTTTTCAACTTCTCTTTCTTTCTATCATCCTTTTGTTTACTGGAGTTCTTCATGGAGGCGCTACATGGTGGTTCGTCAAGGATTCTTTTCATTCTTCAATTGTTCATCAAGATTTCTCTCGAAGTTAAGATCCATCAAGCCATACTTAAAAATAAGCATGATGCTCAACACATGTTTTGTTTTGAGGAGTTGAAGCATTCTTCATCTTGCATTCTGAAGTGCATTCTTTCTACCTTATCTTTGAGATGGCGTTATATCACTCTTGACAATTTTCATTCATGTTTCATGATTCATATGTTGTCAAGAATGAGGTATTGTAAATCCATCAATCTCTTTGTTGGAGTTATCTTGGGATATATTTCACCTAAAGCCTTCCATTGGGAATGTTGCTATTTGTGGCACTTATCAATGTTCCAAGTTATCTCTCTATCATCTTGGTGAAGAAGTTTTTCTTGGGTGCTCTCAATCAAATCAATGGTTTCCATTAGTGGCCGGTTGTCACCTCATCATTTTGAGATGTTTGTCATAAGCCCACTACAAGCTTATTCATTTCGTTGTTGGTTTTCCAACAACTCCGTTCTAACCTTCTTGGAAGGGTACTTTCCAAGCTCACTTGTGGCAAAAGTTGTCATTTTCTTCTCCGTCCCTTTATCCCAACGATCTAACTTCTATTCTTTCGCTACGGAGGCATTGTGATGTTGTGCTCTTCACCCATCACCTCGTTTTGTGAGGATCGTGTTCTTTTCTTGCTTATCCATTTAACCGGAGTGTTGTATCATCGCTTCAATATCTTTTCATCTCATCAAGTTTTCTTCTCTTTTCTACCTGAGTGTCGTCCAAATTCGGTCATTCTTGTTCCTTGGCTATCTCATCATACCGAGGTGGTCATATTCTTTTCGTTCGTGAAGCTCTTATTTCCATGTCTTTCAACCTTCAAGTTCTCGTAATACTCCTTGTTCCTCTTTTCTACCGGATTGTTTGCAATCTCGTTCATCTCTGTTGTACTCTTTCTTTTAAATTGCTCAACCTCTCAAGGTTTGTGGGTTTCACTCGTTTGTCAAAGAAGCAACTTTGTTTTACCTCTTCCCCTTCCTCTTTGGTTTTCTCCGGTGCCATCCCTAGATCTCGGGACGAGATCCTCTCGTAGTGGTGGACTGTTGTAACGCCCCGAGACCGATGCTCGAGAAGACTTCCAGCTATTCCGAGTTTCGCCGTGTGTTTCTTTTGTGCCTGCCCTTTTATTTTTGCATTGCATCATGTCATCATGCCATCATCTCATAAATCTTTTGCAACTCAACTAAATAAATGGCATGGATCTTTGATCCATTTAAATCGAGGGAATTCACATGGTGATTCTCTTTAAAACATATCCTCTCGATATTTAGAGAGCTATAGTAAATATTCCAATTATTTGGATTTACCGCAAACACACTTACAAAATATCCTAATGCCTTTGTTGTCTTAAATCTTGATCTCCAACTTTGCCATTTATTCTTTATCATATTCCGGAGCTCCACCAAAATCCGAGCATTTTGGACCTTCCCAACCCTCACTTCCTATTCAAATCATTTGAATTTAAATCAAATGAGTTTGAATTTAATTCTTGCAATCATGCCTCTCCTATTCTTCGTGGACCATGGACATTTTTACGAGTCCGTGAAAATTATCCCCGTGCCCAACTCTTTCTCAAACCTTTCTTTTCTTCCCTTTTCTTTCTCTTTATTTTCTGTTTTGAAAAGAGTAAGAGAGAGAGAGAGAGAAGGAGCCCAACAGCCAGCAGGCCTCCTGATCTTTTCCCTCTCCCCGCCTAAGTGGCCTAAGGCCCAGCCGCCGGCCTCTAAGGCCCATCCGGCCCCTGTCTACCGAACCCTAGCCCGACCCCCTCCTCTCAATCTCTCCCCCTGCCGCCGCCTCCTGCTCGATCCCCCTCCTCTCGCTCGTCCCCCTCACCTCCCTCTACAGCGCCTCAATGCCCTCGCCCTCCTGCTTCTCAGTCGGTCTCTTTCCTCTCCTCCATGGCGCCTCCTGTCCGCCCAAGTCCCACCGGTTCCTGCTCCTGTTTCGAGCAGAGGAACTTGGAGGACGAAGCCCAACTTCTCAGGAAGTCGCGCTGTCCGCCTCTGATCTCGACTCTGGCGAGATCCGGGCATTCCCGCGCTGGAGCCGTCCTTCCCGCACCGTCGCGGCGCCACCTCCCGCAAGCCCGACCTCGCACTGCTGCTCCTCTGCTTTGTCCTCTGCCGCGACCACCTCCTCCCGCGCCGCCATTGGAGGCCAACTCCGGTGCCCCCTGCCTCGCGTCGCCCTCTGCTTCCGTCTACGTCGCGACCACGACCCCATCTCCTGCGCGAGTCCCGTCATGGTTGCTGCTCTGCTCCTGCCCCGCTGGTCGCCTCTGCCTCGACCCCGCGTCCTCGCCTCCGGCGACCGTCGCCGCTCCGTGCACCCCGGCCATCCTCCAGCGCGCCTCGAGCCTCCTCCTGTGCGCCTCCACCCTGGATCCAGCCTCGACGACCCATCCCCGACCTCCTCCTCGCGTGCCGTCTCCGCCTTCAGATCCACCCGCGTCGCCTCTGCCTACATGCACCTGCGGTGCTTGTTGCTGTTCGACCCGAAGTCCGCCAAGTCCAAGACCACGCCAAGTTCGACTACGTTTTGCTGCCCCGATCGAGACCGCAAGTACGACGACGAACCGTGCAGTTCCACAAAGATACCAAGTACCGCGACGACCCCGGACACTGGATTCGTCAAGTACCTCTTCGACACTGTGTACCACTACCGTCGCCCCGAAGACGTTGGAGTCGTCAAGTTCCTCTACGAAAACGTGTACCACTACCATCGCCGAGTACCACTACTTCCCTCGACGACCCGTGAACGACTACTTCCGCTGAACTTGATCCGCTCCGAAATACACGCTTCAAAGGTATAACCGTTGAGAACGATGACCCATGGGCGAATGCTTGTTGTCTGAGATGAGCCGTATGTTGGCACTGTGCCCGTTTGCTTCATGCACGTTCCTCCTCGTTTGCCATGCCGTTGACCCGTGGGAACCCGGTAGCCGGGATCACCCCACCATCTTTTGCATGCTCCACACATCCGCACACTTGCTCTTTTGCACCGGTATGTCAATAAGTTGTCGGATCATCGGAATGTTGCCGTGGCACCATTTCCGTTGTCGTTGCCGTGGCACCCCTTTCGTTTCCGCCACGATGTCAAATGCTTCTTAATGCTCTTGTCAACTTTTAATAATAATTGCATAAAACTTGTTCATGTCATCCGCATCATGATAACAACTTCAAGTACTAGTCGTCAACCCGTGCATTCGCATGGGCTAGTTTATATTTTGGGTAGATTTTTTGTTTTGTTCTTAATATGCATTCATATTGCTACATATAATTTCAGAGTATATTTTTTTCTAAACAATAAAGCCTAGATATTAAAGGTCAAACATAAATAGGTATACATATCAGCATTTCAGTCAGCAGTAATATCATCCTACTCAGAAACTGGCACCTAATTCCACATTGGTTTGCTACTATGTGAATAAGAGGCCGAGATCTCAGGTGAAGTAGAAATTATTGTTCAAAAAAGTTATAAACCAATCGCAATGTAATATTTACATTGTATAAGCACGGTCAGATTCAAACGGATTTAAATACAAATGGAGCGACTATGTTATATTGCTATCATAAAGTGCTCCCTCTTAATATATTTTCCTCACGATTAGTAACTTCCAAAAATTGGAGGGGTACCCCACCAGTACTAAGAAATAATGAAATTTGGCTCTGCAAGCGACTTGGAAACACATAAAAAGGAGAAAGGATTTTAAGAAAATTAGAGATTGAAATAGAGAGAGCATACATATCACATATAGTAAATAAAATACCGCACCAAATTAAACCTATATGCAGTAAATAAAATAAGTATATGGCAGATAAGATACATGCAATTAGAAGCAGGTTAACACAGAATTAATTGATGCAACAATGTAAACATCGTCACCATTCCAATCCTTTGCCGTTGTCGAGATAGACAATATGCACCCATATGTATTTAAGCACTAACGTTAAGCAAAACTAAATCTTGATCAGACATGCCACGACCTTTCAGTACACTATATGGATGGATATCGAGAGCAAAAGCACTGAAAATTGTGTCAAACCTCTGTTTTATCCTCACCACTTTATGAGAGAAATAAATTCACTCATGTTGCTTGCAGACCAGGTATGCTGCTGGGATCAAGTAAGAAAGTAGAATCAAAGATGGACTGCTCCACTCCTCCTGCCTCTGTCACTATCTCGAATTAAAATACAACCCTGCCACCATTTGATTTTTGTCTTGGCCAAGTCAGTCATTAACCACATCGACTTCCTTATTTATGCAACATGACAACTTCAGTATATCGTGCAATGAACCGTATACCATGCCACTGCTCGATGTTGTTTTTTCCCTCGGCTGCATGCTTGTCGTTGTACTTCTTCACCGCTGGTCATGAGCCACTGACATTCAGGTCTGTCATTGTTGCTCCAGCCATTATATAAAACATGAAACAAATAATAATGAGAATGCATTCCTGCATCCACCTTAGATGAACTAAACTTCATTTAAAAACTGATTATTTCATGTCAAAGAGAAGTAAATATTTTAGAATACAATATTGAAAGGATAATTAGTATTTCCTTCAAGAAAATTATAATCATACATGTGAAGCAGACCAATCCCCTGATTCAGTTCTAGCTCTCAAAGAATTAAACCAGAAGCAACATGTTGGTTAAACAGATTACTTATGATCCAGAAGGAAACCTGGGAATCAATGGATTCATGCACATCAACTTGTGGTGTGATCAGTACAGCAGGAATCTTGGCGTGGGCGAGGTGGTCAGGTGGATTGCCGGCACGTAGTAGTACGGCCGTACGATTCTATCTTCTAAAGTAGTCCTATGTGTTTATGAAGGATACATGTGTAGCCATGTAGGTGTATGGCAGGCTAATATCGATATAAAGTTTGTGAATATTTGAGCAACTCTTATGTCTAATGGCATAATGGACTTGCACACATAAGCCTATCTAATTTTAGATTAGGCTCAATTAAGATTAAACCAAATTTTGGCCAGAAAATAGAACTTATGATCGAGGCAGAACGCAAACTAAACACTCACTAAGTCACCATAAGCCTAATTAATTTCAGGTTATGCTCATTCATTACAAAACAACATAAGAAAGAAATAAATCAGACATCACATAAAATTTAAAGCGGATACGAAAAAAAACCCGTAAGTGAAAGACTCCGGGGAATATAGATGCAGACCTTGATCCATCAATATAACCTTGCTCTGCCAAGTCACATTACGCCATGGAGTTTTTCTGTTTGTAAGTCCAGTTATAGTAAGATAACATCAGGAAGCATAGCCAAGAAATTGTTGAAATTAACAAAGAGTAATTAATGGCCTTGTCCAGTGGATACTTGCAATCACCAGCATGTGTTCCATTCTTCCGTCAGGTCAATCCAGTAGCTATCTTAGGCTAGCAAGCCTTGTTTTGTACTCTCTTCATGGATCAATTAATGTGCCTAAATCCTTGCAGTTCTGTCTTGCTGGAAAGCAATAGTTGAAGATTGGTTGTACATGCGTCACTGTGGCGGAAAGAACTCCTCTCGAAGGGACGTACAATCAGGAGCTAAGCCAATATAAATTGTACATTGGAATTACTTTTGTTTGTGCCAACATAATGGGATCAAAACTGGACAAAATTCTTCTCAATCGAGATATCGGCTAGGAAACAAATAAATTAATGGCCAATAAAAACTTGTATGCTAGTATCGTCCTGTCCTGGCTGCACATTATGCTTACCAATCCTTTTGACCACAATGCTTTTTATGTCTCTGCAGCAACATCTAAGCAACATCTAAGCTCCATCAACCATCGTCAGCATGAACTGGCAATTCCCTCAGAATTAACAACTCTGCTGCTATTAGGAAGCTCAGAAATAAGAATGTGATGGTGGAGAATCGCCAAGTTTAGAGATGGCGGCAGAGCCAGTTGGCCACTATTGAAATTGTTAAGACATAATCGGTGTCCAAAGATAACTAACCTGAATACTTCCTGTAGGTAGGTATGACAGCCAAATCATTAGATAAAAATGTTCTAAGCTTTATATTACCTTGTTGCATTTAAACTTGTCAAATATACATGCAATTCCTGGTGGAAATATAGTAACCAATAATGATCAAAATCATGCCAGGGAATTTATTGGTTTCGCCTATTTCTGAGTTTCTGCACGGAAAACTGAAACATCCGGATTTTTTAAAATGAGAAGCAGGAGAGGAACTATCGGATTTTTTAGGGCAAAGAATCACAGATGGAGAGATGGATGGCTATCCAGATCAACTAATTAATAAAAAAATATGTACGTGCATACAGGTGTTGTAGTTCTACATACCTCATACATATTATCACCGGATTCAGACCTCGCCAATCATGCTTATGGATCCTTCCTATGTATGCCTGCACATGCATGAACCAAATCAAAATTTCAAATTATAATTTGTGTGTATTCAACCATGTGCCGAATGCTGATGTGCAAGTTGATGTACGTGCTTCTGAACATGGTATACACAGCAATGGCTATGAACGTTGTTGGCTACCGTGAATTCATCAACGACGCCCACGAACGCCCGCAATACATGATGTCAATTGCTAACCCTAGAATAGGAAATAGATATCGCACACATGATTGGTTTCTATCTTCACATGGATAACAAATTGAGATTGGGAAAAGTAGTGTTCTGATTGACTCCCTCGAGAGGTGGTGGAATCGAGCCAAGAAAGAACAATGAATTACAGGGAGCGAGGGAGGAGAGTCTAGCAGTGACTATTGGATCAAATGTAATGGCAGGATGGATGGGACGCGTGAGGAAAGAGGAGGCGAGGCGGGTGCTGCACGGAACAGGAGGAGATAGGTATGCAGGTGGGATTTTGTTTTTCTTTATTTCTAAGAGTCCTATTAGCAGACGAAGGGCTGTTTTTTTTTCAGGGAGTCCAATTAGCAGACGAAGGGCTGCGTGCGATTGAAGATGGGCGGTTAAATTGCTGACAGTTTGTTAAGGAACGTGGACATGTGATTTTTCTTAGTAACCCATCAATTGTTACGATAGGAACGCCCCCATTAAAAATAGACTTATATGGTCCAATATAATTATCTGATTAATCTACACCGTAATTACTTGGTCCCACCAGATGAACGGCTCCTAATTACTAATTAACGTGCTAATTTGTAGGGAGTCTGTAATTAGTATAGGTATAGATAGATGGTTAATTTGTTGTTTTCATTAATTTGCTTGAATGCCTTGTTAAAATGATTTATTTCATAACTAAATAACCGTAACTCGGTTTTAAATAAACTTTATATGTAAATGGGGTGGGAAAATGCCTAGGTTAACATGTTGCACTTTATTTTTCCTGTTTAACAACATCAAAATATGTTTTAGGCAGAACAGTAGCAAATTTGAAATATGCATATGAGGATTTTCCGGAATTGTTGTTTGTTATTCCGGCCTCATTTAAACTTGCCTAAATAGATAGTTTATATAAGCTTCACCTCTTGCCATGTTTAATAACATTTAATATTGGTTGGTACATAACCGAGAGTAACTAAATAATTAAATGTGGTGTTTCGTCAATATGCAACCCGTTGCATATTGAGCTCCACTTAATCTTGTAGTGTTGTTTGTTGCACTTTGCCATGCCATGCCTCTTTAAACCGGACATGCATCATACTTGATTGTGCATCATGCCATGTTTATGTGATGGTTGTTTACTACGTTGTTTGCTTCTTTCCGGGTTGCTTCTCTCGTTAGCTTCGGTTTCGTTCCGGAGTTGTGAGGATTCGTTCGACTTCGTCCGTTTGTCTTCTTCATGGACTCATTCTTCTTCCTTGCGGGATCTCAGGCAAGATGACCATACCCTCGAAATCACTTCTATCTTTGCTTGCTAGATGCTCGCTCTTTTGCTATGCCTATGCTGCGATACCTACCACTTGCTATATCTGTAACGCCCCAGATGTAACTTGCCATATTTGTAATCCAACTCTTGCCATTTTTGGCTATGTGATATGATATTCCCTTCGTGGTTGGGTTTCCCTTCGTTTTGTATTTTGTTCATGTCATGCATTTCATATCATGTCATCATGTGCATCGCATTCGCATACGTGTTCGTCTCATAAATCCGAGCATTTTCCCCGTTGCCCGTTTTGCAATCCGACGCTCCTATGTCCCCCGGCGTCCCCTTTTACATTTCTTCGTGAGCGGGTATTAAACTTTCTCGGATTGGACCGAGGTTTGTCAAGCGGCCTCGGTATAACACCGGTACACTGCATGTCAAGTTTCGGGCCAATCGGAGTTCGTTTGGTACTCCAACGGTTAACCGGGTAACCGTGAAGGCCTCGTGTGTGTTGCAGCCCAACACCCCTCCATAGCAACCCAATAACCCATCTAAAACACTCCCATTTCCACCGCCGTTCGATCACGATCGCGTGGCTGAAAACCGCTCTCCATTTGGAGCTTCCTAGCTCCTTCCACCTATAAAAACACCTCCCCCTCCTCCATCTCGGGTCATTCCACCCCTAAACCCTAGCCCCGCTCCTCTGCCCGCCGCCGGACACGTCCGGCGCCGCCCGCCGCGGCCAATCGGAGGCCGCCACGTGGTGCATCGCCGTCGCCGCCGCCGAAGCCCGCGCGCCCGCGCCGGCCAGCTCCGCCCCCGCCGCCTGCGACCCCGCGCCTCCCCCGCGCCCGGCCGCCGCTCCGTCGATGCCCCGCCGCGCCGCTCGCCGCCTTCGCCGCCCCCGTGCCGTGCCGCAGCTCCGCCCCGCGTCGCGCCGCCGCTCCGCCGCCCGCGCGCGCCGCCCCGCCGCCCGTGCGCCGCTCCGCCGTCGCCTCCCCGGAGCTCGCCGCCTCGCCGCGCCCGTCGCCGGAGTCGCCGGATCCAGATCTAGGGTTGACTTCGCCCCCCCCCCTCAATTCCTCTCTTTATTTTTTTCACATCATTGTCACATGTTCATCGTCCCGTAACTTTGCATCCGTGGCTCTGTTTCGTGCGTATAATATGTCAAATTGTTCGTCTCGAAGAGTAAATCATTTCATTCCATTGCATCATTTTCATTTGAGGTCATCTTGGTGCCCGAAATGCTGTTAGAAGAGGGCTATGTGATGTTAGTTTCTGGTTCTTATCAGAACATGCACTTGTTTCATTTTTGCCATGATTGATGTGTGCCTCCTATGAAGTTGAGTCCTATGTGAGTTTTGTAATATGCCATGTTAACTTTCCAGAGAATTATGCCATGTATTTTTGTGACCTTTGTGGTGACTAGCACAAGCATGCAAACTAGGGTACTTGATGTTGCTGGTTTCAGAGACAGTAATTTCACTAAGTCCCTGCCTGCTGTTATTTTTATGCCATGTGTTCATGTTGTTTCCGAGAGATATATGCATATTTTGAGCATGATCAGTAAGGGTGTTTTGAGCATATGGATTTTTTCTATCCATCCATGCCTTTTTTTGTATTTATGGAGTGCCATAGCTTGAGTCAATCGAGCTCTACTTTTGCTATAAAATGTTGCTGGCAGATTGTTTACATGTTATTCGATTTTGCCAAGCTTGGTGTAGTTGATCCTTGCATGCTATGATGTTATTCTTGCCATGTCTAGTTTCTATACCATGTCTTCTTGATGTATGTATGCTTAGTTTATCATGCAATGCTCTGTAGTGAGTGCATCGAGCTCGTAAACATGCCTACTCGTTATCTGTCTTTGACATGTCCAGTTTTCTGCAGTCTGAAACCTGTAATGAAACTTGCTTAATTGACATGGGTGTAATCATATTTTCATATCCCTTTTGGCTTATGGTCAGTAAGGGACTTTTATCAAGTGCTTTGATTAGATTCATGCCATGCTTTATTTTGCTATGTCTTGTTCCTGTAGCATGTTGTTTCATTACTCTAAACATGTCATCCTGATGTTAATTTCTGCTATGTTGTTATTTTCACCAAGTCTGTGAACCTGTTATCTTTTGCACTTTTGCCATGCTTGTTTGAACCTGTTATGGTGTGATTTAGCCGTAGCTCAGTGTTCATCTTTTGTCAAGCATCTTGTTTATATTACTGTCATATGCTTTGTTGATATGTTTGGGTGCAGTAGCTTATTTTCTTGTTGCTTGCTAAGTAGCATCATGCTGTTATTGGCAGATTATTGTCATTCTTGTATTGCTTGTCATTTGCAAACCGTGCATCCGATTCTGGTGATCTTTATATCGATTTTAACCGAAATCACCTCACCTATCCAGTGGCATACTTGCTTTGCCAAGATTATGCCTTGTTCATCCTTGTCCTTCCGGAGCATGCATATGCATTGCATATCACATCTCGCATATCATGCCATGTTTTGCATCATGTTGGTTGTGCATTGCAACGTGATTGATGTTTGTCCTCTTTGCTTGTGTTCTTGCTTTGGGTAGAGCCGGGAGACGAGTACGTGAACAAGGAACCTGTTGAGAACGCTTTTGAGGACCAAGCTTTCGACAACTCTGAGAACCTTGCAGGCAAGATAATCATACCCTCGAAATCACTTCTATCTTTGCTTGCTAGATGCTCGCTCTTTTGCTATGCCTATGCTGCGATACCTACCACTTGCTATATCATGCCTCCTATATTGCCATGTCAGCCCCTAACCATCCATGTCCTAGCAAACCGTTGATTGGCTATGTTACCGCTTTGCTCAGCCCCTCTTATAGCGTTGCTAGTTGCAGGTGAAGATGAAGTTTGTTCCTTGTTGGAACATGGACTTGTTGTTCCTTGTTGGAACATCTTTTACTTGTTGGGATATCACAATACCTCTTATTTTAATTAATGCATCTATATACTTGGCAAAGGGTGGAAGGCTCGGCCTTATGCATGGTGTTTTGTTCCACTCTTGCCACCCTAGTTTCCGTCATACCGGTGTTATGTTCCCGAATTTTGCTTTCCTTACACGGTTGGGTGATTTATGGGACCCCCTTGACAGTTCGCTTTGAATAAGACTCTTCCAGCAAGGCCCAACATTGGTTTTACCATTTGCCACCTAAGCCTTTTTCCCTTGGGTTCTGCAGACTCAAGGGTCATCTTTATTTTTAACCCCCGGGCCAGTTCTCCTTCGATTGCTGGTCCAAACCGAGCGATGTCCGGCAACCCTTGGGCAACCAGGGTCTATGCCAACCCGACGTCTTGCTCCTATCGGGATTTGTCGGCACATCTGGGAGGCTTTGCTGGACTTGTTTTATTGCTGTCGAAATGTCTTGTAGTCCGGGATTCCGAGACTGATCGGGTCTTCCCGGTAGAAGGAATATCCTTCGTTGACCGTGAGAGCTTATAATGGGCTAAGTTGGGACACCCCTGCAGGGTATTATCTTTCGAAAGTCGTGCTCGCGGTTATGAGGAAGATGGGAATTTGTTGATGTCCGGTTGTAGAAAACCCGAAGTTGACCTTAACTAAAACACATCAACCGCGTGTGTAACCGTGATGGTCTCTTCTCTGCGGGGTCCGGGAAGTGAACACGGTGTTGGAGTTATGTTTGACGTAGGTTGTTCTAGGATCACTTCCTGATCACTTCTAGCTTCACGACCGTGCTTTGCTTCTCTTCTCGCTCTCTTTTGCGTTGTAGCCACCATATATGCTAGTCGCTTGCTGCAGCTCCACCTCACTATCCTTTCCTACCTATAAGCTTAAGTAGTCTTGATCTCGCGGGTGTGAGATTGCTGAGTCCCCGTGACTCACAGATTCTACCACAACAGTTGCAGGTACCAACGATGCCAGTGCAGATGACGCGTCTGAGCTCACTTGGGAGTTCGACGAGGAACGTGGCCGTTACTATGTTTCTTTTCCAGATGATCAGTAGTGGAGCCCAGTTGGGGTGATCCGGGGATCTATGTAGCATTTGGGGTAGTCTTCTTTCATTTTGGTACCGTAGTCGGACCTTGAGTGTAATTCGGATGAGGAATGTTTATTTATGTATTGTGTGAAGTGGCGACTGTAAGCCAACTATGTATCTCTTTCCCTTTATGTATTACATGGGTTGTGTGAAGATTACCTCACTTGCGACATTGCTTTCTATGCGGTTATGCCTCTAAGTCGTGCCTCGACACGTGGGAGATATAGCCGCATCGAGGGCGTTATAATATCATGCCTCCCACGTTGCCATGTCAAGCCTCTAACCCACCTTGTCCTAGCAAACCATTGTTTGGCTATGTTACCGCTTTGCTCAGCCCCTCTTATAGCGTTGTTAGTTGCAGGTGAAGATGAAGTTTGTTCCTTGTTGGAACATGGAGATGTTGTTCCTTGTTGGAACATGTTTACTTGTTGGGATATCACAATATATCTTATTTAATTAATGCATCTATATACTTAGTAAAGGGTGGAAGGCTCGGCCTTATGCCTGGTGTTTTGTTCCACTCTTGCCGCCCTAGTTTCCGTCATACCGGTGTTATGTTCCCGGATTTTGCGTCCCTAACGCGGTTGGGTGATTTATGGGACCCCCTTGACAGTTCGCTTTGAATAAGACTCTTCCAGCAAGGCCCAACGTTGGTTTTACATTTGCCTCTGTAAGTGCATCTAGTGCCCCTTAGTGATTTTGGTGTATTGAAGACTTATAGGTTAAGTATCTAATGCGTTTATGAGTGTACACAGGTCTATAAGTCTATGAGGAGTTTGATATTTACAGTGAAAGTCGACCCCTAAAAATGAAGTTCTTCAACTGAAGACTTTGATATTTTGAAGACTTTCTGAAGACTTTGAAAGTGAATAAATTGGTGTGACCTTGAAGACTTGGTATTCATTCGAGGAACATGAAGCGTGAAGACGTTTGTTTTCGTAGTTTCATTTTCTCTTTCTTGAGTCATAGGAAACACCGTACTGTTAAAGGGGGTCGAGGAAATACTAAGGAGAAAATTTCCATGTGATGCTCAACTCAAATCCTACACCTACCAATCCCTTCGAGTGAAGCCATTGGAAATCTCATACAGTTCAGTCAATTTCTTTAGTGACAGAGACGCAGTTCTTCTGGTCACTGAGGACTTTGCTCTGACTGAGGAGTTAGGAATTCGCCAGTGTGAATTGCCTACACATTGAGGAACATGATAGCCCTGAGGAATTTGTACTCCAAATTTCCGACCGTTGCTGTGCTACGCGCCAGCTGTCCTAAAATATCTTGTCCACCTAACGGTCATATCATTGAAGGGCATTTATGTCTTATCATGTCGGGCTGCTCCCTAGGCTATAAATAGCCACCCCCTGCAACCACTAGCTGGTTGGCTGCTCCGCGAGAACTTGACACTTGTCATTTGAGAGCAACCCATCCTCCGAGGACTTTGAGCGAAAATCATCAAGTGAGGAAAATCCAAAACCCAAACCCAAAACACCTACAAACCCAAAGTGATTGAGCATCACTGAAGAGATTGATCTTGCGTTGATCCGACGCTTGTTACCTTTGAAGACTGTGCTTCTTCCAGACGGTTAGGCGTCATGGTCTAGAGCATCCAAGAGGAATTGTGGATCGCCGAGTGACCAAGTCTGTGAAGGTTTGGAAGTCACCTGAAGACTTACCACGAGTGATTGGACGAGGACTGTGTGTCCTTAGTTCAAGGAGAATACGGTGAGGACTTGGTGTCCCGAGCTGCGTGCTCAGGACTGTGTGTCCGGGACTAGGTGTCCTCGAGTTTAAATACTCAGCCGCTCCAACCAGATGTACAACTGAGACAGCAGTTGGAACTGGTCTACCAAATCATTGTCTTCACCAACCATACTGGTTCTATTTCCTCAACACTTTCATTTCCTCATTACTGTGTTGTCTGTTTGTTCATATCTGTGCTTGAAGACTTTCACAATTTCCTCAGTTCAATTTCTTCAGTTCGTGTTGTCTTCATCTAGAGTTATCCTGTGCTTACACTTTCTGTACTCTGTATTTGTCTTCATTTCATCATGAGGACCATGCATGTAACTTGCTATGTTTACTTCTGAGTACATATTCCGCTGCTAGTATTTCTTCGCTAAGGAATTTCCTCATGAACAAATTCGTCAGTGAAGAATTTCATAAAAATCGCCTATTCACCCCCCCTCTAGTCGATATAACGCACTTTCAATTGGTATCAGAGCAAGGTACTCCCTTGTTCTGTGTGATTTTGGTTTAACCGCCTGGAGTTTTAGTTATGTCGACCGCAGATATGAAGAAAGTGCCGTGCCCCATCTTTGACGGTCACGAGTATCCCAAATGGAAGGCTATGATGAAGAAGCGTCTCATGGTGATGGACAGCGAGCTATGGACCATCACTGAGATTGGTCTGACCGATCTGTGCAAGATGGCGGAAGCTGATGACATTCGCAAGTACACTCAACTCAATCTCACAGCGAAGGTCGTCATCTGGTCCAGTCTGTCTCGAAACCAGTTCAGAAACATCATGCATCTCGATCAGGCGAAGCTCGTCTGGGACCGTCTCTCTGATGTCTATGAAGGCCATCGAACCTGTCATGATCCTTGGTTTGAGGATTTCAAGGAATCGCTCAAATCGATAACATTCGAACCAGAATCATCATCCTCTACTTCATGCCTTATGGCAAAAAGTGCTGAGGATGATCCACCCAAAGCCACTGAATGGGTACTTGATAGTGGATGTACAAATCACATGACCGGTGACAAGAATCTGTTGATGGATGCTCCCTTATCAGCGTCACACATGAAGCATATTATCTTCGCTGATAAAAGCAAAAGTCAGGTATTGGGTCTAGGTAAGGTTGCTATCACAAACGATCGACACATGGACAAAGTCATGCTTGTTGAGTCCTTAGGATACAATCTTATGTCTGTCTCAATGCTTTGTGATCTTGATATGGTTGTTGTCTTCGGCAAGTATCGTTGTGTTGTGATTATGGAAGCTGACAAATCCAAAGTCTTCGAAGGCTTTAGGAGAGGAGACTTGTATATTGTTGATTTCTCTGCAGATTCACAACCTGCCGTGTGCCTACTTGCAAAAGCTTCAGAAGGATGGCTATGGCATCGACAACTTGGTCATGCAGGCATGAGGAATCTGCACACGCTTGCGAAGAAGAAGCATGTCATTGGCATTGAGAATGTCAAATTCCTCAAGGATCACTTATGCGGTGCCTGTGAAGCTGGAAAGATGACCAAGGCCAAGCATCCAGCGAAGACTATCATGACCACTACTCGTCCATTTGAATTGCTTCACATGGAACTCTTCGGTCCTAACCATTATTCCTCTGTCTCTAATGAAGCATCTCAATATGGTTTTGTTATTGTTGATGATTACTCTCGTTACACATGGGTACACCTTGTCTCTTACAAAACTGAAGTGCAGGAAGTCTTCAAACAATTTTCCTCGAGGGCTTCAACTAACTTTGGTGTGAAGATCAAGCACATCAGAAGTGACAATGGCACTGAGTTCAAGAATTCGGGTCTCGATGACTATCTTGATGAACTTGGTATTACTCATGAATTATCTGCTCCTTATACTCCTCAACAGAATGGCGTCGTGGAGCGCAAGAACATGACTCTTGCTGAGATGGCTCGCACTATGCTCGATGAGTACAAAACCCCTCGTCGTTTCTGGGTTGATGCAATTGATACTGCGTGCCATATCATCAACAGAGTATATCTTCACAAATTCTTCAAGAAGACTGCCTATGAACTCCTCACTGACAAGAAACCCAATGTGAGTTATTTCAAAGTCTTCGGTGCTAAATGCTGGATTAGAGATCCTCATCACAACTCTAAATTTGCACTGAAAGCACATGAAGGTTTCATGCTTGGTTACGGAAAGGACTCGCACACCTACAGAGTCTTCAACAATGTTCTTCACAAGATTGTTGAAACTGTAGATGTGCGGTTCGACGAAACTAATGGCTCGCCAAGAGAGCACCTACCTTCTGTGTTAGATGAACCAGCACCTGAGGAATCGATCAAGCACAAGGCTACTGAAGATATCATTCCTACTGAAGAATCTGCTGAAGAATTCATTCCAGAACGTGAAGAACGTCGAGCTGATGCACCTGAAGAAAATGCTGAGGAAATTGATGCTGAAGAAAATGTTGATCAAATTCCTCAACGGCAACCAACTCACCCTCGCGTTGCAAAAGAAGTGCAAGTGGAGAAGATGATCGATGACATTAGAGCACCAGGTCCTCTCACATGCTCAAAAGCTTCACATCTATGTAACTTTTGTGGGAACTTTGCTTTTGTCTCTATCACATAGCCCACTAAGGTAGATGAAGCATTTCTGGAGCCTAAGTGGATTCAGGCCATGCAAGAAGAATTACATCAGTTCAAGCTCAACAACGTATGGGAACTGGTCAATTGTCCCGATCCTCGCAAGCATAACATCATTGGTACAAAGTGGATCTACCGCAACAAGCAAGATGAAAATGGTGTTGTGGTGAGGAATAAGGCACGAGGAATTGATTTCGATGAAAATTTTGCACCCGTTGCTAGACTTGAAGCTATTCGCATATTACTTGCTTATGCTAACCATCATGATATCATCTTATACCAAATGGATGTGAAAAGTGCATTCCTCAATGGTAAGATTGAGGAAGAAGTATATGTTGCTCAACCCCCAGGTTTTGAAGATCCAAAACATCCTGACAAAGTCTTTATACTTAACAAGGCCCTTTATGGCCTCAAGCAGGCCCCACGGGCGTGGTATGATACATTGAAGGAATTCTTCATGAAGAAAGGCTTCACACCCGGTTCACTCGATCCCACTCTTTTTACTAAATCATATGATGGTGAACTGTTTGTGTGCCAAATATATGTTGATGATATCATCTTTGGCTGTACTGACCAACGTTATAGTGATGAATTTGCCTATATGATGAGTGAAGAATATCAAATGTCTATGATGGGAGAATTGAAATTCTTCTTAGGTCTACAAATTCGTCAACAGCACAATGGGATATTCATATCTCAGGAGAAATACCTCAAGGATGTCCTGAAGAAATTCGGCATGCAAGATTGCAAAGGTCTCAAAATTCCTATGCCCACAAATGGTCATCTATGCACTGATGAAAGTGGTACTGACTTCGATCACAAGGTATACCGCTCCATGATTGGCTCTTTATTGTACTTATGTGCATCTAGGCCAGATATAATGCTTAGTGTTTGCATGTGTGCACGATTTCAAGCTACACCGAAGGAATCACACCATACGGCTGTGAAGCATATTCTTCGATATCTAGCTCACACACCAACGCTAGGATTGTGGTACCCCAAGGGCTCAGACTTTGACCTCATTGGATATTCTGATTCTGACTATGCTGGTGATCGTGTGGATCGCAAGTCAACATCTGGTACTTGTCATTTCCTCGGACGATCCTTGGTCTGGTGGTCCTCGAAGAAACAAAACTACGTATCACTGTCTACTGCTGAAGCTGAGTACATTGTTGTTGGTTCTTGCTGTGCTCAACTACTATGGATGAAGCAAACACTCAAGGACTATGGAGTCAACGTGAAGAATGTGCCTCTCCTCTGTGACAATGAGAGTGCCATCAAGATTGCTCACAACCCAGTTCAGCACTTGAAGACAAAGCACATTCAGATTCGTCATCATTTTCTTCGCGATCATGTGTTGAAGGGCGACATTTCTATTGAGCATGTGAAGACTGAAGAACAGCTAGCCGATATCTTCACTAAGCCCTTGGATGAGAAGAGATTTAGCAAGTTGCGGTGTGAGCTAAATATCTTAGAGTCTTCGAATGTACTTTGAAGAATGCACTCATCCTAACACTTATGCAAAATTGATGGCCTAGATGTGCAACACATGAAGAAACGTTTTTCTTCAATCAATGAAGAATAACACTCTAAGTGTGAAGAAATTAATGAAGAATTTGATTCTCAGAACCCTACGACAATTGTACGCGGTGTCTGAAATCATCATTCTTACATGGTGGGTCGCGCCACCACAAAAGTTGAAAATCTTCAATTTGAGTTTTTTTTCATTTTTGAAATTCCTCAGTTTTTCAAATTCTTCAACTTTGCAAATTCTTCATTTTTGCCGTCGTTTTTCTTCATTGGCTATATATATATATATATATATATATATATATATATATATATATATATATATATATATATATATATATATATGAGTTTATGTCCTCTACAGCATTCACTTATAGCTTTTTCTTCAAGTTGAATCTTTTCTGCTAAGTGAATGTGATCGGACCCTTCCCCTCTATGCTATACTCAATCCAGTCTATTCACAAATTCTTCATGGGCGCTCTATTTGAAACTCGTTCAAATTCTTCACTGTGTCCTTGTCAGCTGAAGAAATTGTGAACGGAACGTTAAAACTGATCTTATCCAAACTTTCGTTTTTGCCGCTCAAACCGTTCCACTTCCCATGATGGATTATTTTACTCACCCACGATCTTACACGATCTCCACTACATAGTACGTGGGTGACACATGTCAAGTGAAGGAGAACGGCCAGGGGCACGTTCGTCCTAAATCTTCGGACGAGCAGTTTTTCACTGCGGCTATAAATACCCCTCCGTCGCCATCCTCACTTCCTTTACCCCGCTCAATCTCACTTCCCCCGCTCGAGCTTCCAAACCCTAGCGCCGCCGCTACTCCATCGCCGCCGGTGAGGAAGAGCTTCACTGCCTCGACCTCGTCGCCGACGTACTCGCGCCGACAGCGGAAATCTTCACCTCCGCCGCCGCCGTAGACGTCTTCCTCCGCCAAGTTAGGGCGTGGAAGATCTGCATTGACGAACTTCACTGTTCCAACTCACAGTTCGTCGTGTTCTTCATTCAGGGTAATTAACAGCTATTTTTACTGCCCTCTTTGATTCGAAATTTTTCTACAAAATCTTCAAAGGTGTTTTTATTCTTCAAATCCTCACACACAAAACACCTCACTTGTTCTCTGTTCTTGATTCATTTCCCTAAGTCTAAATTTCTTCAAGATTCCTCAATTATGTGGATTCTCAATCTATACAACTCTGGAACCTAAGATATATATGGCGCTTAGTGAAATTCCTCAAGACGAATCTGGTCAAATTCCTCAAAACTTGTTCTTTATGAAAAACCCTCTGAGAACGCATATGACCTCTTCAAATTCCTCGCAACTATACTCTGTTCACAGGTACACATGTCCGCTGCTGAATCCTTAGGTTCTCATCAACTTAACTCATTTGCAGCGTTCCTCGAAGAAAAGTTGCATACTTCTTCAGAGAATTCCATTGTTCAAATTCCTCATCTGAAGAAAATGGCTGAAGGTAAAAGGCCACAGAAAGGAGGAAAGAGACCAGAGGTCATGACAGCATTTGAAATCCCTGAAGATATTTATGCTGGGTACTGCACGCTTGATGAAGCCAAATTTGGCAAAGAAGATAAAAATCAGCGCAAGGTGCGAATCCAGAGGATTGAGAGGAGATGGGCAAGAGAATGGAGGGAGTACAGATATGTTACTCCTAAGTACATGAAGAAATTCGCAGTAAACCCTCCATGTCAACGCCCTCCATTGGCACCTGGCCAAGTGGCTGATCCCACTAGCATCAGACGCGGTGAGGATTTTCCTCAGGAATGGGCCAAGCGCCAAGCCAAACTGCAAAGGCAAGCAAGAGATGCAGTGAGGAAATTCAATGAAGAATCTGCTGCTGCTGCTGCCACTGAGGCTTCTGCCAAGCTGAGGAAATCAATGATGAAGAAGCCTGCTCGTAAGCCAAGTGCTTCACCTTCTGTGCCCTCACGGCCAAGTTCCTCAGCTGCGCCCTCACGGCCAGAATCTTCAAAATCTTCAAAGCAAATTCCTCATGCTGCTCCTGCTCCGACAAAGTCCTCAGCTCCTGTGCATCTGGCCTCATGCCAAAGGACTACAGGCATCTCTATTGCCACTAGAGTCTCCGCTCGTTCTTCGGCTGCACCAAATTCCTCAGCTGGACCTTCCTTGCTGAAGTAAAAGGCTACCGCTGGACGCGGCACTCGCCCAAGTCCTAAGAAGCAAGTCGTCTTCTCTGTTCCGTCTGATGATGATGATGCTGATGAAGAAGAACTCACTGAAATCATCAGGGACCGCCAAGAAAGGGCTGCTAAAGCCAAAGGCACACCTGTGCCCCTGCTTTTGGATCCAAGGGCGATCCTAGACTATATTGATCTCTGGCACAAGGATCCCAACACACCTATGCCTGACTTCAAGCTGACACCTGGCCAAAGTCACATGATGACTCACTTCATCCAAGAGGAGAAGTGGAAATATGATCGGGCCAGAGAGATCAAGAAGACCCAGTACCGCAAAGAGAAGCTACTAAAGAAAAATGTTGTTAAGATGACTCCTGATGAACTTGTCAAGATGCAAGCTGAGATCAAAGCCCTCAGCGACAACTTTGACTCGTACTATGCTGATTGGCAAGGAGCCAAGGTCAGATTTGTGAGGCTAACTGATACTTTCACCAAGGGAAAAGCCTCAACACAAATTCCTCAAGCTGAAGCATCTGTCCAACCTACTGAAGAACATGCCAGCACCGCTAACGATGTTCAGACTGCTGAAGAAAATGCCATATCTAAGGCTGATGACTCTGCTCCAGCCACTGACGAAATTGCCAGGGCATCCACTAGTGGTGCGCCTGAAGAAAATGAATAGATCAGGGCAACTGCATCAGTTGTGCCTGAAGAAAATGAACCACATTCCTCAGCTCCACCTGCACCAACTCCAACTCCAATTCTTCCCTCTGCTTTAGATGTGAAGAAAACCAAGGCTGCAGAGCGAGCTGCTGTGAAGAAAAGGAAGGCATCCGCTGCTTCAGAATCTTCAGCTCCCAAGAAGATGAAGCCAATGACAAGCTCATTTGCAAATCCTATTGATGCCATTCCTATCTCCTCCATGCCATCAAAGGACCTTGTTCCTTTTGGTGAAGATTATGCGATCCCAAGTGGATCTGATGAAGAAACTCAGTCTGCTGCTTCCTCAGAGCAGATTGATGAAGAAATTGAAGTGGATACAATCCCTTCAACCCCAATGATCTCATCACCAATGCCTCAGTTTGATGCTGAAGAGGCTGGTGTTGAAGAAATTGATGATGAAGATGTGGATATTGGAAGCACAACTCCAGTAATGAATGACGACTTTTGGGAAAGTCAGGATCCAAATTCCCCACTCTTCACCCCACTACAGCAAATTCCTCACTCCCCTGCACAAACTGTTCAAATGGGCTCTGAAGAAACTCATCCTACTACACCTGTGAATGAAGGAATTCCAGCCACTAGTGCTGAAGAAACTGCTGCTGAAACTGAAAAGGTGACTGCACCTGAGGAGGAACCAGAAATTCCTCAGCCTGAAGAACCTGAGCTTGTGATTCCTGAGATTGTAATGCAACTCACTAACACTCCTCTGCCAAGGCCAAAGGATCCATTCTCAAGGAAACATAAATTCAAGGCTGAAGACTTCTATGGCGAGCACGTATTCTTCACTGAATACAATCCTTATGACTCTGCTCGCATAAGGAAGAGGCGTTTCTGGACAGCCAGCCAAGCAAATTTCTATTCCTCAGTACTTTTCAACAAAGACAAAGTCTTCGACCATGCACATATTCCTCACGTGGATATGGAGTCTATGTCGTGCTTCACGCCAGTCCTCAGTGTTCTTCATGACGCTGGACTGCTTAATTTCTGCACTGATATATGCGATTTGAATGAAGAACTCATTCTTCAGTTCTATGCTACACTGCACATCACTGGCAACTCTGAAGATGTCAATTCATGGGTTCTGGACTGGATGACTGAAAATACTCACTACAAGGCCCCAGCATCTGAATTGCTTCGCTGCCTTTCTCTGAGTCCACCCACTGAAGATGCGCGATGTGTGTATGATGAACCTGAGCTGTCAAACCACTATATGCAAGTGCTAATGAAGCCTCTGAAGCCAGGGCAATCACCTCGTACCAAATTCCTCGTCAAGGAATTGTTGTATGTGCCTAGGACTGTCTATTGCATTCTGACAAAGACAATAAGTCCCATCAAAGGACACGATTCTTCTGATGAAGAAATTGTTGGCATCATGAAGAGTATGCTTTTCAACATCATACATGGCGTTCCCATAAACTTCCATGATTTCTTCATGAGGACTCTGGCCAACATTGCTATGTCACCATTTGAGCTGAAGCCTTATGCACCTTGGATTATGAGATTCATCAGGACAAGGTCTTCACTCAACTACAAGGCTGAAATTCTCAACCACTGCAGCTACTTGCCTCCTATTGAAGTCCTCAAAAGGACATTTTCCTCAGCTGACGAAAAGGGCAAGGACACTGCTGTGATAGATGAAGGCATTCGTCCATTGGATGGTCAATTTCGCAAGGCTGCCTCTTATTCCACCAATGATGACTCTGCCACACATGATTCTGCGGCTAACACTGCCAAGACAAATCCTCAAGCCACAACACCCAGGGTGATGACTGATCGTGAGTTACTCCTCAGTCTTCATCAAAGGTTGATCACAATCACAAATGGGTCAAGCGTCAGTTTGGTTCAATTCTTCACAACATGACTGCCACACATAATGCAGTGAAGAAAAACCATTACTACCTTCATGAAACCCTCAACCGCACCTGGGCTGTTCTATCTCAAGTTTATAGTGCTGAAGATTTGGAGAACATGGGCCTCAAAGAAGAATTTGCCTGGTCGGCACCTCCGCCGAAGAAATTCAAGAAGGTCAAGGTTCCTTCTCTGGTGGCCAGTTCATATTCTTCATCGCGCGACACTGATGAAAATGAAGACTTGGACGACACTGCAGCAGGCCCTACTTCAACAACCGACCCCAACAACGCTCACGCTCCTCCATCAACTTGAATATCTTCAGGGGTGTTAGTCCTCAATTTCGATCCTTTTGGTCATTTGATGACAAAGGGGGAGAAATCTGAGTTAGTCTTCAAGCGGGTCTATAATAAGGGCATTTTTTTAAGTTGCAACTCTCGTTCTTCCGAAACTTTTATTGGATCGAGTTGTAATCTTAAACCCTATGGTGCTCGGTGCTATGATACTTTTGTTGCACTATGCTTTGATACTTTTGATGCGCTACTCTGCATGCTTATTCCTCATTAATATTATCACACGCATGCTGATTTGCATCAGGCACCATATTTCATCATGCATTTCAAATTCTTCACAGTATATATATCAAATGCGTGTATGAATTACAAGATATAGGGGGAGATCTCCATGATTCAACTCTTCAAGTGTGCATTGCTTCAAAAGCAAATTCCTCACTATGCACATCTTCAGGGGGAGTTCTTCTATATCTTGCAATCAAATTCCTTAATATCAGTTTCTACACTTCATATATTTATACCCGTTGAAAACTTAACCTATGTTGTCATCAATCACCAAAAAGGGGGAGATTGTAAGTGCATCTAGTGCCCCTTAGTGATTTTGGTGTATTGAAGACTTATAGGTTAAGTATCTAATGCGTTTATGAGTGTACACAGGTCTATAAGTCTATGAGGAGTTTGATATTTACAGTGAAAGTCGACCCCTAAAAATGAAGTTCTTCAACTGAAGACTTTGATATTTTGAAGACTTTCTGAAGACTTTGAAAGTGAAGAAATTGGTGTGACCTTGAAGACTTGGTATTCATTCAAGGAACATGAAGCGTGAAGACGTTTGTTTTCGTAGTTTCATTTTCTCTTTCTTGAGTCATAGGAAACACTGTACTGTTAAAGGGGGTCGAGGAAATACTAAGGAGAAAATTTCCATGTGATGCTCAACTCAAATCCTACACCTACCAATCCCTTCGAGTGAAGCCATTGGAAATCTCATACAGTTCAGTCAATTTCTTCAGTGACAGAGACGCAGTTCTTCTGGTCACTGAGGACTTTGCTCTGACTGGGGAGTTAGGAATTCGCCAGTGCGAATTGCCTACACAGTGAGGAACATGATAGCCCTGAGGAATTTTTACTCCAAATTTCTGACCGTTGCTGTGCTACGCGCCAGTTGTCCTAAAATATCTTGTCCACCTAACAGTCATATCATTGAAGGGCATTTATGTCTTATCATGTCGGGCTGCTCCCTACGCTATAAATAGCCGCCCCCTACAACCACTAGCTGGTTGGCTGCTCCGCGAGAACTTGACACTTGTCATTTGAGAGCAACCCATCCTCCGAGGACTTTGAGAGAAAATCATCAAGTGAGGAAAATCCAAAACCCAAACCCAAAACACCTACAAACCCAAAGTGATTGAGCATCACTGAAGAGATTGATCCTGCGTGGATCCGACGCTTGTTACCTTTGAAGACTGTGCTTCTTCCAGACGGTTAGGCGTCATGGTCTAGAGCATCCAAGAGGAATTGTGGATCGCCGAGTGACCAAGTCTGTGAAGGTTTGGTAGTCACCTGAAGACTTACCATGAGTGATTGGACGAGGACTGTGTGTCCTTAGTTCAAGGAGAATACGGTGAGGACTTGCTGTCCCGAGCTGCGTGCTCAGGACTGTGTGTCCGGGACTAGGTGTCCTCGAGTTTAAATACTCAGCCGCTCCAACCAGATGTACAACTGAGACAACAGTTGGAACTGGTCTACCAAATCATTGTCTTCACCAACCATATTGGTTCTATTTCCTCAACACTTTTATTTCCTCATTACTGTGTTGTCTGTTTGTTCATATCTGTGCTTGAAGACTTTGACTGGAGACTTTCACAATTTCCTCAGTTCAATTTCTTCAGTCAGTGTTGTCTTCATCTAGAGTTATCCTGTGCTTACACTTTCTGTACTCTGTATTTGTCTTCATTTCATCATGAGAACCATGCATGTAACTTGCTATGTTTACTTCTGAGTACATATTCCGCTGCTAGTATTTCTTCGCTAAGGAATTTCCTCACGAGCAAATTCCTCAGTGAAGAATTTCATAAAAATAGCCTATTCACCCCCCCTCTAGTCGATATAACGCACTTTCAGCCTCAGCCTATTACCTTTTCCCTTGGGAGTCGCTCTCTTGATGGTCATCTTTATTTAGCCCCCCGGGCCAATGCTTGTCTAAGTGTTGGTCCAAACTAGAGCACCGTGCGGGACCGTCCCTTGGCAACTTGGGTTATGTTGGTACCTGTACGCTTAGCTTATCCGGTCGTGGCCTGAGACGAGATACGCGCGGCTACTATCAGGGTGTCGGCACGCCGGGAGGTCTTGCTGGACTTGTTTTACTATTGTCGAAATGTCTTGTAGCCGGGATTCCGAGACTGATCGGGTCTTCCCGGCAGAAGGAATATTCTTCGTTCACCATGAGAGCTTATAATGGGCTAAGTTGGGACACCCCTGCAGGGTATTATCTTTCGAAAGTCGTGCCCACGGTTATGAGGTAGATGGGAATTTGTTAATGTCCGGTTGTAGAAAACCCAAAGTTGATCTTAATTAAAATACACCAACCGCGTGTGTAACCGTGATGGTCACATCTCGGCGGAGTCCGGGAAGCGAACACGGTGTTGGAGTTATGCTTGACGTAAGTAGTTTCAGGATCACTTGTTGATCTTAGTTGTTCGACCGTGCTTTTGCCTTCTCTTCTCGCTCTCATTTGCGTATGTTAGACACCAGATATGCTAGTCGCTTGCTGTAGCTCCACCTCACTACCTTCTCCTACCCTTAAGCTTCAATAGTCTTGATCTCGCGGGTGTGAGATTGCTGAGTCCCCGTGACTCACAGATACTTCCAAAACCAGTTTGCAGGTGCCGATGAAACTGTGCAGGTGACGCATCCGAGCTCAAGGAGGAGCTCGATGAAGATCTTGTTCATTGTGTTGTTTCGTTTCAGTTGATCAGTAGTGGAGCCCAGTTGGGACGATCGGGGATCTGTGTAGCATTTGGGGTAGTCTTCTTTTATTTTGGTTCCGTAGTCGGACCCTGATTGTATCTGTTTGATGTAATGCTTTATTCATGTTTTATGTGAAGTGGCGATTGTAAGCCAACTATGTATCTCTTTCCCTTATGTATTACATGGGTTGTGTGAAGATTACCTCACTTGCGACATTGCTTTCAATGCGGTTATGCCTCTAAGTCATGCTTCGACACGTGGGAGATATAGCCGCATCGAGGGCGTTACAGAATCAGAAACACAATCGCAGTAGTTCTCCCTTTACTACCCTAGCCGAACAAGCGGAACGTAAGGTAGTAATCACAGGAGTCGGGCAACCCAACTACTGACCAAAGACATGATTCCGAGATGGTGCATATAATGCAATATTCGGGACACCGAAGTATACTCTAGAAGTGTTCGGATTTTTTGAAAATATGTGTGGCCGCCCCTGGCATTTAAGCCGTACCAAAGTATATATGGTAATCTGACTCAAAGAATGAATACAGATTTATGAAATAAACCAATACCGAATAGGGGTTGGTAAAAAACTATTTCCATTATACTCTGATTGATACGTCAAAACGTGCTATTATAGATAATGCCATAAAGATCAAGGCTATTTTACATGCCGAGAATTTGTACACAAGGGGAAGCTGTATACAGGGCCGAAAAAAGAAAAGGTATTCTTGAAGATTCCCTTGATGCCCTGCCGCACGTCTGTGCCACTGTCGCCTTGGTGCCGAATCCTTTGAGAGGAGAAATCGATGATCGCGTGTAAAGAAGGGGCCTGTGAAAGATCGCTTCTACGACTGTAAAGTGATTAGGTTTTAATGAACATGTAATATGAAAAAGAAAAAAGGAAGGGGAAAAGGTTGAGGTCCAAATAGGGTCAAGCCGCACTATGAACCTCGTATGCAGTGTGCCTCTGTTGTTGCCGAAGGTATTTTAAGTGTGTAGTTATGCACATGCAGCACATATGTCGCGGTTAGATGGGGCGATTGACGGAGGCGGAACTGCTGGTCCAGCTCTAGATTCGCCGAGTTGTCATTCTGCAGAGTAGGCCAGACTCATTTAACCGTGTCTGGGGGCTTGATGGCCAATGAAGTGTTCGGCTTGATGAGGCCGCTCTGCACTTCAGCCGCAAGGGCCGCGGTAGGCTCCTTAGTACGGAGGGAGCGCTCCATGTTTCCATTGACTGTGATAATGCAACGCGGTCCGTGCATCTCGAGCTTTAAGTAAGCATAGTGTTGGACTGCATTGAAGCGAGCGAAGGCGGTTCGTCCGAGCAGTGCATGATAACCACTGCGGAAGGGGACAATGTCGATGATCAAGTCTTTCCTTCGGAAATTATCCGGTGAGACGAAGACTACTTCCAATGTTAATGAACGCGTACAACGGGCCTCGACGCCGAGTATCACTCCTTTAAAGGTGGTGTTACTAGGCTTGATTCTTGACGGATCAATACCCAATTTACGAACATTTTCTTGATAAATGAAGACTGCTGCCACCGTCCATAAGGACTCGAGTGAGATATAATCCATCGACGATTGGATCGGGGACCAGGGCTGTCGAACCTCCGTGATGGATACTGGTCGGGTGGTCTCTGTGATCGAAGGTGACCAGACAAGCCGACCAAGGATTGAATTTTGGGGCAACCGGCTCCATGGCGTAGACGTCCCTTAGTGCGCGCTTGCACTCCCTCTTGGGGATATGAGTGACTTATATCATTTTCACTGTTTTTACCTCAGGGGGAAATTTCTTCTGCCCCCCTGTATTCGGTGGGCGGGGCTCATCATCGTCCTCGCTTGGCGGCCCTTTCCCCTTGTGTTCGGTATTTAACTTACTGACCTGTTTGAAGACCCAACAGTTTCTGTTGGAATGATTTGCGGGCTTGTCGGGGTACCATGAATCTGGCAAGGCCGAATGAGTATTTTGTCTAAATTGGATGGGTCGTCCCTGTTTCCTTTGAATGGCTTCTTCCGCTGACCGGGTTTAGAGCCGCTGAATCTGGCATTGACCGATGTATCTTCGGTTTCTTCATTGTTGTTCCAACGCTTGTGTTTGTTACGTCATGGCTATCCGTTGCTGTCCCTGGCTTCAGAGGTGCCGGGGTCGCTGGTACTGTTGCTTCGATGAGCTAACCAGTTGTCTTCTCCCGCGTAGAAGCGGGTCATGAGTGCGGTAAGGGCTGCCATGGACTTCGGCTTTTCTTGGCCGAGGTGTCGGGCTAGCCATTCGTCACGGACGCTATGTTTAAAGGCTGCTAGGGCGTCAGCGTCCCGACAGTTGACGATTTGGTTCTTTTTAATTAAGAACCGAGTCCAGAGTTTGCGGGATGACTCTCCGGGTTGCTGGGCTATGTGACTAAGGTCATTTACGTCCAGTGGCCGGACATAAGTACGTTGGAAGTTGTCTCGGAATGCATCTTCCAATTCTTCCCAGCTGCCAATAGATTTCTTTGGGAGGCTGTTTAGCCAGTGCCGTGCTGGTCCCTTTAGTTTTAGGGGGAGGTATTTAATGGCGTGGAGATCGTCACCACAAGACATGTGAATATGGAGAAGAAAATCTTCAATCCATACCGCGGGGTCTGTCGTTCCATCGTATGCTTCAATGTTGACGGGTTTAAACCCTTCTGGGAACTGGTGCTGCATTACCTCATCGGTAAAGCATAAGGGGTGTGCGGCGCCTCTGTATCGGGCAACGTCACGACGGAGTTTGGATCACATCCGTGTTCGGTTTTCAGCCCGGGCGAGGTTATGCTTATCGTGCCAAGATTGATGGCCGTCATCTCGCGTTGGGGCATGCCCCCTTGATCCATAGATTTATCTAGCCTGACCGGCTCTATTGTCCAGGTCCTGGCGTAAGTCGTAGGTGTAGCCCGGAGCCGCTACCTCTTTGCCTCGATGGCGAGGTGGTGCGGGCTAGTGTTCGGCGTAAGCAACCGCTTTGTCTTGCCCACGTGGTGGTCGATCTGGTTCATTAGCACGATTATATGTTGACGGTATTGGCTCAAGGGCCTCGTCATCAAATTGTGGTAGTAACTGATGCTTCGGATAACTGTTTGTTGGGCGCTCGAGGCCATATTCCTCGGCAGCTAGGACTTGGGTCCATCTGTCGTTGAGCGTATACTGTTCGGCTTGAAGCGGTTGTTGTTTCTTTTTTAGGCTCCTCGTAGTTGCGATGAGTTGTTGCTTAAAGCGCTCTTGCTCGAGGGGTTCCTCTGGGACGATGAAGTCTTTGTTGCCGAGGCTGACATCCTCCTCGGAGATCGGTAGATAGTTACTATCCTCCGAATCCTCATTCCCGACCGGCTCGTCGGGGTTAACTTGTCCCTCCTCCCATTCATCCTGCTCGGACGCAGGGGTCTTCGGGATCTTCGGCATCATTCGGAGTGTTGTTGTCTCCGGTGCCAGTATTGCTTTCCTTTTCGCGACGCGATTTTGAGCAGCGCCTCTGACGTCGGCGTTTTGGTGGTGCCTCGATGGGCTTGTCCTCAGTCGGATCCTTGCTTCCGTCGTCGTCGTCCTTCTTAGGTGTATCCACCATAGACATATCGTATGTGGAGGTGGCCGTCCAATGCCCGGTAATAGGCGGCTTCCTACCTGGTTCGTCTCCGGTATCATCGTCCATACCATCGATGTCTTCGGAGGCATAATCTAGCATGTCGGTTAAGTCCTCGACAGTGGCTATTAAGTGGGTGGTCGGTGGGACGTAAAATTTCCCGCTCTCAGCCCCTAATCTGGGTCGGGCGTAGTTCAGAGGTGATACTTCCATGAAGGCGAGATATCACATTAAATCCAGGGCCTCGTTTAGGGGTAAAGGCCGGACGGGGAACTGCAGACCTACGGGGCTGGGCATGGTAGACTCTACCAGGTCGTGCTCACTATACGCAGGCCTTGAGAGTTCCGAGTTAGCGTCCAGAGGTGATTTCAGCTCCCCGATGATATGGGGAGTCCTGTTTGATTCTAGGCTTACCGAAGATATGGCCGCCTCTGGGTCTCCGGCGGAGAGCTCCAAAGCAGGAGAGTGCTCGGTGGGTTTCAAACTCCCATCTTCGGATGAGGTGGTCTGTCCTGGATCTAGGGCCAGGGCAGGGATGATTGATGGCTCTTGAACAAGGCAAAACAATGGGCCCGATAGGCTTCCTTCTTGTGGACGAGGAGCGGTCGGGATCGAGACTCCTTCGAAGATTAAGTCTCCTCGGATATCAGTGATGTAATTTAGATTTCTGAACCTAATCTGATGACCAGGGGCATAGCTATCGATCTGTTTGAGGTGGCCAATTGAATTGGCATGCAGAGCGAAGCCGCCAAACACAAAAAGTTGACCGGGGAGGAAAGTTTCCCGGAAACAGCATCGTTGTTGATGATCGAACAAGCCATCGAACCTTCTATCGATGACACCGTGGAACTCTCAATGAAAGCACCAATGTCGGTGTCAATACCGGCCGATCTCGGGTAGGGGGTCCCGAACTGTGCGTCTGAGGATCGAAGGTAACATGAGACAAAGGGGACATGATGTTTACCCAAGTTCGGGCCCTCTTAATGGAGGTAAAACCCTACTTCCTGCTTGATTGTCTTTGATGAGTATAGGGGTTTCAAGAGTTGATCTACCTCGAGATCGTAATGGCTAAACCCTAGAAAATCTAGCCTATATGAATTCTGATAGCCTCTAAGAACTAAACCTTCAGGTTTATATACACACCGGAGGGGCCTAGGGTTGTACAGATTCGGCTCGCAGAAGAAGGAAATTACATATCCGGGCGCCAATCTTGCCATCAACGCATAGGAGAGTCCTATCCGGACACGGGGAAAGGTCTTCTACCTTGTATCTTCACGGCCCAACAGTCCGGCCCATATCACATAGCCCGGACACCCCAGGACCCCCTAATCTAGGACTCCCTCGATGGCCAACTTCCTTTTGATCCAACGCCGTTTCTCCCACCCCACCATCAAGCGATCCAGGTGGAAGGTAGGCCGTCCAGGGTGCGGGTTGATAACCCACAAGTATAGGGGATCGCAGCAGTTTTCGAGGGTAGAGTATTCAACCCAAATTTATAGATTCGATACAAGAGGAGCCAAAGAATATTTGAAGATATTAGCAGCTGAGTTGTCAATTCGACCACACTCGGAGATTAATTATCTACAGCAATGTGTTCAGCAGCAAAGTAATATGATAGTTTTGATAATAGTGATAGCAGTAACAGTGATAGTAGTAGTTTTGTAACAAGTGCAACAGTAACGATATCAGTAGTAAATTAGCAAGAACAATATAGGATAGATTCGTAGGCATTAGATCGGTGACTTGTTGGATGATATTCATCATGAGACAGTTATAACCTAGGGCGATACTGTACTAGCTCCAAATCATCAATATAATGTAGGCATGTATTCCGTAAATAGTTATACGTTCTTATGGAAAGAACTTGCATAACATCTTTTGTCCTACCCTCCCGTGGCAGGGGTTTCCTATTGGAAACTAAGGGATATTGAGGCCTCCTTTTAATACAGAACCAGAACAAAGCATTAACACATAGTGAATAGATGAACTCCTCAACGTACGGTCATCACCGGGAGTGGTCCCGACTATTGTCACTCCGGGGTTGCCGGATCATAACACGTAGTAGGTGACTATACCTTGCAAAATTGGATCTAGAACATGGACATAATGGTGATAACATAAACGGTTTAGATCTGGATTCATGGCACCCGGGCCCAAAGTGACAAGCATTAATCATGGCAAAATCATAGCAACCTCAATCTTAGAACATAGTGGATACTAGGGATCAGGCCCTGACAAAACTAACTCAATTACATGATGAATCTCATCCAACTCCTCACCTACCGGTGGGGAGCATCATGGAATTGGCGATGGAGAAGGGTTGATGATGACAAAGAACGAAGATCCCCCTCTCCGGAGCCCCAAACGGACTCCAGATCTTGCCTCCCGATGAAGAACAGGAGGTGATGGCGGCTCCGTCTCATGGATCATGATAATTCTTTCTCCCTGATTTTTTCTAGAAATATAGGATTTTATAGCGTTGGTTTCAGGGTCTGCAGGGCCACCAGGTGGGGACAACCCACCTGGGCGCGCCAGGAGGGGGGCACGCTCTGTGGGTTGTGCCCACCCAGGTGCCCCCCTCTAGTGGATCTTGGCTTCAGAAATTCTTGTTTATTGTATAAAAAATCCTCGCAAAGTTTCGTTCCATTCCGAGAACTTTTATTTCTGCATAAAAACAACACCATGGTAGTTGTCGGATTCAGGGTTCCGCAGACCCTTGAGAGGTCTGAACTCTGGGGTGAGTGAGAAGAACTCTCTCTTCCCATCTCGCATGCCCAACGATCCCACGGCCTAGCTCGACGAACCCAAGAACAAGGGACACAGAGGATTTATCCTTGTTCGGGCCACCTTGCGGTGTAATACCCTACTCTAGCTTTGTGGTGGATTGCCTCAAGGGGCTAAGGATGAAGTAGTACAGTGGATGAACAGCCTCAGGAGGTGAGGTGTTCTTGAGCTCGTTGAGCTGGTGAGGTGGTCAGGGTAGAATGGCCCCGATTCGAGATGCCTCGCTATGGTGGTGGCTAAGTCCTATTTATAGTGGCCTTGGTCCTCTTCCCAAATGTAGGCGGGAAGGGATCCCATAACGGCCAAATTTGAATGGGAACAACTAGTACAAGTTATCCTAACAAAAGTAGTCTTCGCCTCCAAAAGGCTTTGGTGGTGACGCTGCCGTGGGCTCCGCGATGACCTCCGTCCTGCCGTCCTGGCGGTCTTGGTCTCATTGCACTGATATGGAAACCTTTGCTTGATGCCTCGAGACCCCGCACATGTGCTTGCCTCCTTAGCACCAAAGAGGAAATTGGTACAATGCGCCAGCTAGCGCCCTCCTGGCCTTGGTCGTCATGGCTCACGTCATGTGAGCCTCGCGAGGTGCAGCTTGCATTGATATCTCTGCTCCTCGGGAGCCAGCCTAGCGAGGCTGCCTCCAGGGAGGTCTTGGTGCTGTTCACCTCGCGAGGCTTAGCCCCTCGCGAGGGTCTTGAGTTGTTGCTGCTGAAGCTGGGTCGTACCGGGCCATCAATGGAGCCACGCGGCGGGCCGCAGGCAGGCAAGTCTGGGCACCCCCGTTCCCAGGACGCTGACAGTAGCCCTCGGGCCCAAGGTGCGCTCAAACTTGGCTTCGAGGCGAAGCCAAAGGGCAAGTGCGGAGCGCCGCGAGCCCCAACCGCCTGCGGCCTCGGTTGACACGTGGCGATTGATGGGACGTGGGCGCCTCCGCTTCCCCACGCTGCCTCGACAACCGTCTGACTTGATGAGACCCTGCTGCATGCAGAAGAAAAGCATCATTACATGCGATCGTGGAGGCCGGCGGTTGGCCTCCTTCTGGCTATAAAGGAAGGGAGGGGCAGAGCCCCCTCGCTCATCTCTGTCTTCTCGCCGCTTGCTCCTTCTTCTTTATCCTAGCCTTGCACTCTTGCCGTAGCTCCCATGGCGCCAACGAAGAGGTTCTCAGCCATGGAGAAGGGGAAGGCTTAACAGGAGGGGCCCGGCTCACCGCCACCCAAGAGGGGGCAGGGCCGCCCCCGCATGCACGCCGCGACTCCTGCTGTGGCTCCTCGGGGCGCGGTCGTACTCCTTAGGGGAACGGTGTCGTCCTCGGCGGCCGCAGCGGTGCTTCCCCTCGCGGCGAGGGCCACCCGAGGCGGGGCAGCCCTTGCGCTGAGGAAAGGCGCGCCATGGTCGCCCGGCCTCCTCGGCCGCGCTTCCATTCGGCAGAGGTGCTCCCGGAGTTCGTCGTGTGGTCAGAGAGGCCGGCCAACACCTGGCTCCAGCTTCCGCGCAACTTTGCCGGCGAGCTGCCGACCACGGGTCTTGGTGGCTTCTGGCTGCAAGCCGACGACTGCTGCAGCAAGGCCACGTGGGCCGCGATGGAGGTTTTCGCCGCGGGCAACACGGTCCTGGCCCGCAACTGGCAGATGTTCGCCCGCGCGCGCGGCCTGAGCAGGAGGTGCATCCTCCACATCAAATACGACGGCGTCACCACCCTCTACGTGAGGGTGTTTGGGGAAGATGGTCGCCGCGCAGGGTGCTATCCCAAGGACAGCGGCGATGATGGTGGGCTTGGCCTTGGCGACGGCCGCTACGGCGCGAAAGGCGAGCTTGCCCTCGGCGACGGCCGCGGCTCGTCTAGCGGCGGCGGCTCCTGCTCCAGCGAGAGCCCCAGTAGCGGCGGCTATGACCAGCCGCCACGTCGCCGGGCTCGCTTCGAGGACGGCGGCGGGTCGTCCCGCCGCGCTCCGGTGAAGCGCGAGGAAGGCTCCGGCTGAGTCCAGGGCCCCTTGGATCCAACCCTCGTGCTTCTGCGGTTGTGCGCACCGCTTTTGTTTATCCTTTTCTTTCTTCCTACATTTAAAAACATGCATGGGTCCCTACGGGGGCGTGTAATGAACTATGGTATTTATGCTGCTATGTTATGCTTATTGCTCTAATGTTATGCTGCGGTGTTCAATCTCCAAACAGGTATGATAGGATACTTAGCTTGATATGTTTGTGCTAGTTCCCCTCCTCATGAGAGCGTGCGTTCTACTACCTGGTGAGGCCCTTCTTGCTATCGGCTCAGGAGTCTCTAACCTCAGGGGGTGTCACGAAGCTGCGGAGTTGTTAGAAAGCTCTGTCGGGTGCCTTATTCTTCTTTGTGCGAGCCCTCAGGCGTGAGCCCATCGTGGCTCAATGCACCACATCGCAGTACCCAGGGGGCAAGGACATCAAGAGGGTGCGTAGATCATGAGCTTGCTCGAGGGCGTCTCACGGGGATAGAAAAATCCGGAGCTCCGAGGGAGCGGGGCTACGACGAAGTGCGTTTGCTGCGCGGCGCGACCCCGTCGCACACACACACCTGCCAAGCCCCCGCGCGCGAGACACACGAGAAGGAGCGACGGGCAACTGCCGCTCCTCCTGAACCAGGATCAAAACGCAAAAGGGAAAACGAAGGGGGAAGTCAGTTAGGCAACTGAAAGCATGCGAATTCCAAATTTCGTTAAAAGGTTGGAAACCAGCTACAAAAAGCAAATGAACAGCCACGTCCGGCACCTAGTCTAGTCTTCTCACTAGCGCGGAGTGATGACCCACAAGTATATGGGATCTATGGTAGTACTTTCGATAAGTAAGAGTGTCGAACCCAACGAGGAGCAGAAGGAAATGACAAGCGGTTTTCAGTAAGGTATTCTCTACAAGCACTGAAATTATCGGTAACAGATAGTTTTGTGATAAGGTAATTTGTAACGGGTAACAAGTAATGAAAGTAAATAAGGTGCAGCAAGATGGCCCAATCCTTTCTATAGCAAAGGACAAGCCTGGACAAACTCTTATATGAAGGAAAACGCTCCCGAGGACACATGGGAATTATCGTCAAGCTATTTTTCATCACGCTCATATGATTCGCGTTCGTTACTTTGATAATTTGGTGTGTGGGTGGGCCAGTGCTTGGGTTGCTGCCCTTCCTTAGACAAGCATCCCACTTATGATTAACCTCTATTGCAAGCATCCGCAACTACAAAAGAAGTATTAAGGTAAACCTAACCATAGCATGAAACATATGGATCCAAATCAGCCCCTTACGAAGCAACGCATAAACTGGGGTTTAAGCTTTTGTCACTCTAGCAACCCATCATCTACTTATTACTTCCCAGTGCCTTCCTCTAGGCCCAAAAAATGGTGAAGTGTCATGTAGTCGACGTTCACATAACACCACTAGAGGAGAGACAACATGCATCTCATCAAAATATTGAACGAATACCAAATTCACATGACTACTTATAGCAAGACTTCTCCCATGTCCTGAGGAATAAACGTAACTACTCACAAATCATATTCATGTTCATAATCAGAGGGGTATTAATATGCATAAAGGATCTGAACATATGATCTTCCACTAAATAAACCAACTAGCATCAACTACAAGGAGTAATCAACACTATTAGCAACCCACACGTACCAATCTAAGGTTTTGGGACAAAGATTGGATACAAGAGATGAACTAGGGTTTTAGAGGAGATGGTGCTGGTGAAGTTGTTGATGAAGATTTACCCCCTCCCGATGATAAGATCGTTGGTGATGATGATGGTGATGATTTCCCCCTCCCGGAGGTATGTTTCCCTGGCAAAACAGCTCCGCCGGAGCCCTAGATTGGTTCCGCCAAGGTTCCGCGTCGTGGCGGCGGTGTTTCGTCCCGAAAGCTTGCTTATGATTTTTTTCCAGGGTAAAAGACTTCATATAGCAGAAGATGGGCATCGGAGGCCTGCAAGGGGGCCCACGAGGCAGGGGGCGCGCCACCCACCCTCGTGGCCAGGGTGTGCCCCCCCTGGTTGATTCTTTCTCTAGTATTTTTTATTAATTCCAAAAACTGCCTCCGTGAAGTTTCAGGACTTTTGGAGCTGTGCAGAATAGGTCTCTAATATTTTCTCCTTTTCTAGCCCAGAATTCCAGCTGTCGGCATTCTCCCGCTTCATGTAAACCTTGTAAACTAAGAGAGAATAGGCATAAGTATTGTGACATAATGTGTAATAACAACCCATAATGCAATACATATCGATATAAAAGCATGATGCAAAATGGACGTACCAACTCCCCCAAGCTTAGACCTCGCTTGTCCTCAAGCGGAAGCCGATATCGAAAAATATGTCCACATGTTTAGAGATAGAGGTGTCGATAAAATAAATACGGACATGAGGGCATCATGATCATTCTTATAAAAGCAACATATATAGATATTGTCATATGATTTCTTATGCTCAAGTAATAATCTATTCACAATGTCAAGTATGAATCAGAAACTTCATTGAGAACTAACAAACTATGATCTCGATCATTGAATCAATTGGAATTTATCATAACATCGGAAAGAGTCAATATAAGAGATTTTCAGCAAGTCCACATACTCAACTATCATTTAGTCTTTCACAATTGCTAACACTCACGCAATACTTATGGTTATGGAGTTTTAATCAGACACAGAGAAAGATAGGGGCTTATAGTGTTGCCTCCCAACCTTTTATCTCAAGGGTAATGTCAACCGTAATAATTCATGGTAACTTACATCCAATTGGATATATATATATATATATATATATATATATATATATATATATATATATATATATATATATATATATATATATATATATATATATATATATCAGGATCTTTCCAACACAATGTACTTGGCAAAGGATAAAATGTAAAAAGGAAAGGTGAAGATCACCATGACTCTAATATAAGGTATAAGACAAAAGTAGAAGATAGCCCCTTCGCAGAGGGAAGCAGAGGTTGTCATGTGCTTTTATGGTTGGATGCACGAAATCTTAATGCAAAACAACATCACTTTATATTGCCACTTGTGATATGGACATTTATTATGCAGTCCGTCGCTTTTATTGCTTCCATATCACAAGATCGTATAAAGCTTATTTTCTCCAGACTAATAAATCATACATATTTAGAGAGCAATTTTTATTGCATACAACAATGACAACTTACTTGAAGGATCTTACTCAATCCATAGGTAGGTATGGTGGACTCTCATGGCAAAACCGGGTTTAAGGATATTTAGAAGTACAAGTAGTATCTCTACTTGGTGCAAAGAATTTGGCTAGCATGAGGGAGTTAGGAAAGCTCAACATGTTGGATGATCCATGACAATATACTTTATTTCGGATATAAGAAAACATAACCCATCACGTTGTCTTCCTTTTTCAACATCAACCTTTTAGTAAGACATATTTTAATGAGTGCTCACAATCATAAAAGATGTCCAAGATAGTATATTTATATGTGAAAACCTCGAAAATCCATTTCTGCACCCGAGCTCATCTGCACCCGCATCGACGAAAAAAATCAAAACAAATACTAAAAAAATTCAAACAATTCCAAATAAAATTTGTGTGGTAGACAATTGGATGCGTGAGGCCCGCTCCAAATTTCAAGTCATTTGGACATATGAGCAGCTCTCAGCAAAAAAGACAAATTGGGGGTCTTTAAAAATGTTTACTGTTCATGTACTGTTTTGGGCCGATTTGTCTTTTTTCTGAGAGTTGCTCATATGTCCAAATGACTTGAAATTGGGAGCAGGCCTCACGCATAAAATTGTCTACCACACAAATTTTATTTGAAATTTTTTGAATTCGTTTTGATGTTTTTATGAATTTTTTTCTAACCGGGTGCAGATGAGCCTGGGCACGAAAACGCCCTACTCATGAAAACCTCTCTTTCTTTATTACTTCCTATTAATTGCAACGACGACCAAAACTATGTTTGTCAACTCTCAACAACTTTTATTCATTATACTCTTTATATGTGAAGTCATCACTCTCCATAAGATCAATATGATCTCTTTAATTCTTTTTATTCTTTCTTTTATTCCCTCAAGATCATAGCAAGATAATCAAGCCATTGACTCAAAACTCATCTTTATTATATATAGCTCACGGACTCGATTACATAAAAGGATCATAAAGCGAAAATCAAAACTAGATCATACTAAAACTTTATTCTACTAGATCAAGATATTACTAAAAGGATTGAACTAAGAAAACCGGTAAAGATAGGAGTGTGATGGTGATACGATACTGGGGCACCTCCCTGAAGCTTGGCAGTTGCCAAGGGGAGTGCCCATACCCATGTACTCAATTCTCCTTTGCTGGTGAAGAAGATGGTGGTGATGATGGATAGTCGCACATCGAGCGTAGGAGGTCCTCCAATTTGCGGATAATGCCCATGAGTGCGGTGACATGCTCCTTCAACAGAATATTTTCACGTGTGAGATACTTATTTTGTATGCAAGCTAACTCAATCATCTTGAAAGCTTCAATCTTCGTTGGGGTAAGAAGATTGTAATGAGGTTGAAGGATATCTTCGTCTTCTGCTGCCGGAGCTTGATCCTCCATGGCCTTCTTGATCCCATCATCCTTGTTGATCTCCCCGGGTTCTTCTCTCTTCATCTCTATCCTCATTAGCCAAGCATCGTTGCCCTCATTGTTGGAGGAGGGGGACGACATGATACCTGGCCTTAACAACTCTGGCAGAAAACAGCTCGAACAAAAACAGAGGATATTTGCGTGGTATGGTGGTCAAAACCTTCGGGAGATTATATAATGAATTTTTACCAACCAAAAGAAGTATCGTGCAAGAAAACAGAGTCCGAAGGGCCTGAGGGAGTCCTGGACTAAGGCGTCCTCGGGTGTCCGGCCTGTTATCCATGGGCCGGACTGATGGGCTACGAAGACATGAAGACCGAAGACTGTACCCGTGTCTGGATTGGACTATACTTGGCGTGGAAGGCAAGCTTGGCGACCAACTATGAAGATTCCTTCTTATGTAACTGACTCCATGTAAACCCTAGATCCCCCCGGTGTCTATATAAACCGGAGGGGTTAGTCCGGAAAGGAGAGATACTCATTACCATAGTCATAGGCTAGACTTCTCGGGTTTAGCCATTACGATCTCGTGGTAGATCAACTCTTGTACTACTCATATTCATCAAGATCAATCAAGCAGGAAGTAGGGTATTACCTCCATAGAGAGGGCCCGAACCTAGGTAAACATCGTGTCCCCAGTCTCCTATTACCATCGATCCTAGACGCATAGTTCGGGACCTCCTACCCGGGATCCACCGGTTTTGATACCGACATTGGTGCTTTCATTGTGAGTTCCACTATGCCGTCGGCAAAGGGCTCGATGGCCCCTTCGATCGTCAGTAATGACGTTGTCCAGGGAGAAACCTTCCTCCCCGAACAGATCTTCGTATTCGGCGACTTCGTACTGCAGACCAACTCACTTGGCCATCTGGAGCAGATCGACAGGTACGCCCCTGGCCATCAGGTCAGATTCGGAAGCTTGAACTACATCATGGATATCCGTGGAGACTCGATCTTCAAGGGATTTGAGCCCGCGGAGATCACTCCCCCTCACCCCGATGAACGTGACTTAAATCTGTCATCGGATCACACCCAGGAGATTGTTCCTACGGCTTCAACGGCCTTAGAGCTGAAGCAGATTGGGCCATCCGAGGCCGCAGAGTCCGCGGCGGTGGATCCGCACATGGACTCGACGCCCTGCAATATTCGCTTTAACGGAACTTGGACTTGTTTACGGCTATAAGTCCCGGACTGTGTACGCCCACGGACACCGAGGTAGATCGATCATTGATCTTCGAGTTCAGCTCCGCTAACGTTTTCCAGCACTCGCCTTTGGGAGACGTGCTAAAATCTTTAAAGATTTTGTCCTTGGAGAAGGACCCACGACCGAACTTTGTCCGGTTTGAGCTAGAAATGGATGACGAGGAATTTTGCTTCCCACCCGCCACCCACTTCATAGCCACTGTCGATGACTTAACCGACGTGCTTGACTATGGCTCCGAAGACATTGACGGTATGGACGACGATGCCGATATGGAGCAAGGCCAAGACCCGCCATTCACCGGACATTGGACGGCTACCTCTTCATATGACGTGTACATGGTTGATCCCAAAGGATCTGGCGATGACAATGAAGAGCCAGATGCGAATAAAACCAATAAGACGCAGTCCAAGCGCCGACGCCCCAAGCGTTGTTCTAAGCCTCGTCGCTCAAAGGACGGCAACACTGGCACCGGAGAAAATAGTACTCCGGGCGACGCCAAAAACAATGAAGACCCTGCCGGAGCTGCATCCGAACAAGAGGAAGACGGCAACAGGCAAGACGACCCTGATGAGCAGGCCATAGAAGATGACTCGGAGGAAGATAGTTACCGTCCACCCTCCAAGGAGGAGACAAGCCTCGGCAACGAAGACTTCATCGTGCCTGAGGATCCTCTGGAGCAGGAGCGCTTTAAGCTTCAGCTCATAGCCACTACAAGGAGCCTGCACCTCTTCTCTTCGTGCACATCCCCCACCTACGTGGGTGTGTGTGAGAGAGATACAAACCTAGACATAATGCGCCGTCCATCCCCATGCCTCCGCCCAGTCCGACCACCAGTCACCACCACGCCCCACTCCTCCTCACCTTATCTCTCATCTTTCTCCCTCCATTTTTATATACAAGGGGCCACTATCAAAATTACAATTTGTAGATATACAAGGCCACTAACACTAATCGATGCAATATTAATGGTGTTTGCATCGTGGTACTAGCAAAGGAGGACATTAATTATCCCTTGCATGCATGCGGGAGTTTGTAAAAAAATGCATCTTGATGTTCCGTGCGATGCACGGGCATCTTGCTAGTCCATGAAAACAACACATGGCAAAATTCCATGGCGAACGAGGGATTTGAATCTGTTGGGAGGGGTAGTTTCGATCTTGCCCGGGGTAGCCAAAATATTGGCGACCCTTTTGTCCACCGGTGCCTTTGCCACCGATGAACGAGGAATGGCTTGGGTGCTCATGCTGTCATGCATCCTCCAGCGCGCACGTTGGAGACGAGCTCGCACGAGCTGTGTTTTTTTTGTCCCACAGCGCCGCCCAAGCCTCCCGCAGACCAACCAGCGACCCGCAAATTAAGCCATCCAACCGTAGCCGCACACATTATGACAACAACTTAACCAACCGGACGAAATTCACGCACACACGTAGACAAACTGATATTTCATATAAACAACGACGGAAATCATATAAAATACCGGATTTTCATACAAACATGACGGATTTCACTACATTCAAATGAACTACACGGTGCTAGTTCTGGACAGCACAAGTATATAATACCTGGCCTAAATGGTTGCCCACCGATCAATTTGTGTTCCTCATGTCCGGCAGCACGATCACCGGACTGCCGGGAGCCCCGGAGGTATATGCTTCAGCGCAAAGGACGGCTCGCTTCCCCACTGCCCAACTGATATCATTGGCTGGTGGCGAAGATGATGGTGGCCGGCACTGGTTCGAGTTCATCACCGGCCACTACTTCGCCATGGCCGGCACCGGCTCGAGTTCATCCTAACATTCCCCTCTTCCGTGGAGCCCATGCGGGGTCGACGAAGGTCCTCGCAACAAAAGGATCCGGCAAGACACCTGCTGTGTACGCCGGTGCCGCCTCCGCGGTGGCCTTCATGGGACCCAAGCGGCGGCGGCCTCCCGTGTTCTACTTCTCCTCGATGATGGTGGCGGACGCGGAGGCGCTGGCCACCGACTCGTGGCTCTCCGTGCATCCGGCTTCAGTCACTACTTGCATGGGCGGCCGCCGGCATGGGAGTCTCGGCCACAGAAACGGGAGACGTTGTACGAGGCGGCGGCATGAACGGCAGCAGCGACGCCCGTGCGCCGCTCCTCGTCGACCTGGCCTAGAGTGGCGAGTTGCTGAACCCCGCGCCGGCTTGGGGCGGCAACTGGCTCCGTCGGGCGAGGGGAGGGAGGTGGATCAGCGAGCTGCATAGCTCGTATCCGGCAGGCTACCCAGCTGGCTTGGATGCGGAATAACTACTCTTCGTAAGCCATTGTAAGGATGGACAAAATGGTGGAGGAGATAGGGGAGCGGCGGAGGTGTGCGATTCTTGGCCGGCGTTTGGCGTTGTTTAAATAGGAGATTAAATAGATGGCAGACAGGAGGAGCTCGGTCGACATTGTGTTTAACGCTGGCCCGGTCATGAACGGACGTGTGTCGAGAGTGGGTTTCTCGGCTTCCACGCGGGCGGGTTTCATGGAGGCGTTTGAATGCGGCACGGAGGCGTGTTCAGCCGGGCGTGCCGCGAGTGGCGCCCTCGACTCTGACCTAGGACGCCGCGCCGTTCTTCCACTGACGTGTGGGCTCTTTGGGTGCATGGCCTGCATGTCGGTGACCCAACGCAGGCAGCGCACAGCAGAGGAACCTTTGGTGGGCCAGGGCAGTCAGAAGCGGGAATTTCATAAACCGATGATTGTTCATTGAGTGTGACATCATCTTTTTCATGTAGATAAGCCTACTATGTTGATAGCCCGTTCGATACGTTGTGATTCATAAAGACCGCTGCAAACATCAATGTTCTGCTTATCACAAATAAGATTGATTAACACCCATAACAATCCATGTCCTTAACAAAGGGTGCATGCACATATAAGTTGAGCGTGTGTCTTGCGTCGTGTGATGTGTGCATGCAGGCGTGCGAGTGTTGCGTGCGTGCAAGGGTACGTTTCAGTGTTGCATGCATGGGTGCGTACGTGTGTGTGTTCGTGAGTGCATGTGTACGTGTCAGTGTTGCACGCCAGCATGTGTGCGTGTGTATGTGCCAGTGTTGCACGCCTACATGCGTGCGTGTCTTGCGTGCATGCATGTGTACGTGCGGGGTGAGGCTACACATCAGTCGACTGACTTTTTCATCTCTGATCATTAGGTTTTCCAGCCGTTGGATACGAAATCAAGGGCCTCCAGTTTATCATCAAACTCCACCCCCTTGAGCCGCCAGCCACCACCGGCCGAACCGCCAGCCCCCGCCGCCCGCGGCCGGCCCGCCCTTCCCGAAACCACTCCCCACCGCCAGTCCGCTGCCGCACCGGCCATCCCTCTAGCCCCCCCCCTCCGCCGAGCTTTTTCTCCGGGGATCCCCACCCCACCGCCCAATGAACGCCCCCCATCCGCCGGTGACTGCCAACCAGAGGTCTCACGACTTTGAATACCCACCGACCACTAATTTATTACCATTTCTGTCCTTCATATACGCGTTGACGGGTGGGCCCTATGGTAATGTGCGCTGCTGAATGTGGATCGTTTGACTGGTCAATTGATCGTGTTATCAACAAATTACCGAGCTGTATGGTGAGCCAGTGACCGTATCATCACCCTAAAATGTACTCCGATTTTATTAACATAGTACAGACTCAAACTACCATTTCTTTCTTTCATATACGGGCTGACGGGTGGGCCCCACGATTACGCGCCCCGATGGTGCAACACTAGTTGCGCCGCGTGGAACGTTTGACCGGTCAATTGATTGTGTCATCAACAAAATACGGAGTTGTACGGGTGAGCCAATGACCGTATAATCATGATATGTATTTGTTTAACACGGTACAGACGCAAGGGCTCATATATACGCGCAAGCACTCACCGCTATAAGTGCACACACGCGAACCCTACCCCTATGAGCACCTTCGAGAGAGTGGGCCAGCATATAGATCTTGAGATTTTACGAAGTCACCATAGGTGCCTCGTAGTCGAGTGGAACATCTCCTCCCACTGAACGTACATCGCCGGAAAATACTGAAATTAACACAAGATAAATGCGAGCACCGGGACTTTAACCTTGGTGGGCTCGAGAAACCACTGTCCTCTAACCATCCAACCACATGTTGGTTAGCACGACAAAATGTATCTGGTGACTATGATGAGCTTATTCTGAAGTCCAGTGACCATATCGTGCTTTCGCTTCAAATACAATGACCGTAAGTGTCGTCAACAAAATATGGAGCACGCATCAAATGCAAAGTCCGTCAGTGTCATCAAAAAAATATGGAGACGTATCGTGAGCTAGATACCGTTGTACTATTGTATATGCTTATTTTCTTAGTGGCCAATTGCGTGTGTGCTGTGGTGGGCACATCATTTCTAGTTGTGGTGGGTCAACATGAAGACTCATGGGTCGGTTCCATCCTGTGCCACATATAGGTTGGACCGAGACGTGTTATACGAAGACCCATGTGGAGGACTCGGCGTACAACACGAAGCTACCAGAGTCACGGAGGACTCTATCCCCACTAGTGATAAGCCGACCATATATGATTTGTAACCCTAGGCCCTTAGTATGTTATACAAGCTTGGGGGCTAGTTCGTCGATAGTATACACACACGCACAATGCTTGGTATTCACGTGTACTTTGTACACACCCCTATCACTAATATATAGTACCAGGAGTAGGCTCTTTCTTCAACTACAAGGGTCCGATCCGAACTAGGGTAAAACTTTGCCTCGTATTACCATCCAGCCTAACAGCCAAGGATATCCTACCGAATGATATGATGAAATCATATCTTCCAACTACTAGGAGAGAGGTGTGTCGCGGGGCAATGTGTGCGAGAGAGGCCTAAAGATAATGTGCGTGCGGGAGACACGTAGGCACATATATGTGCATACAAAGGGCTAGTAGAGACCGTGCATGTGTATATATGCATGTGAGAGAAATAGTGTTTTCCAACTGAGATTAGTAAAAAGAGTGGTACATAGTAGTCAGAAAGAGAGAGAGAGAGAAACAAAGAGAGCATGTGCGTGAGACACCCCGACACCCTGAGAGAGATTGTGAGCATGTGTGAAAGAGAAATGCCGATGCATATAAAGTGTGTGCACTTATGCGTTAGATAGAGAGATATATAACGTGTTTGTGAGAACGGGGCGAGGCATAGTGCATCTACGTGTAAAAGGAGGTTCGACGCATTAAATTAAAATATAAATGGCATTATTATTTTTGGATGAGATCATGAATTTTGCAAATTGTGTATGGACGAAAATCGGTCTATCAGACACCCATACTCTATTGAATTCTAGCATGTGCATGTGTTTATTTCATATTATCGATCCATAGAGTGAGAGCGGTTTGAAATACAGGCAATGGATGTTTTTGCAATTCATATATAAACATTAATTAGTGCACTCCATGTTGTTAGTGTGAAGCACTTTATACATTTGTCACTTGCATGGATACATTCCAAATTGCTTGCTACGAAATAGAATACATGTCGAATTCAATATAAAGGGGGTTTCGAAGATTCGAATTCATAGGAAGTGCATTCATCTATTTGAACCCGAGATAATGGCATTTGTAAATCAGATGTAAAAGGGGGCATCAATCTTTGTTGTGAGTTTGAACATGCTATATATATTCATACGCATATCTAACTTTTTTTTGCAACCAAGGAGATTATATCTGGAACCATGCCTGAACTGAGGTAATTTGCATATTTTTTAATGTATACTCCTGTACAATGTATATTCAAATGTACCCCCTCCATTCCAAAATAGTCGTAGCTTTAGGATTTTCAATAGTAAAGATTTGTGAAGTTTGACAAATCCGGAAAGTTCAATTCAAGAGAACCGAAAACGTTAATGCTTCCGCTCCCAAATATTGAACGAAGCGCCAAAGAGGCCTCTAGTCACCCGAAACCGCGCGAGACTAATGTTTTGGTGGTAGGAAATTAATGTCCTGACTCTGGCCCATGTAGCCTATCGGCCCGATGTCCAAAGGTCTTAACCGGGGTAGGTTTGTAACTTCACCAAGACGCCAGTCTCAACCGCCTCCGAGAAGCATTCATACGCCATGGGTGCCTACCCATGCGCTCGGCCGAAATCTATCCCGCCCACATTTGGGACACCTGACATGACTGTCCTACCCCCAACCCGCAATATGTCCGAAATTTTTGATGGGGGCAAAGCTTGTAACTTTCCCCAAATTTCAAACAAGCGCGTCTCAAACCGAAACATTTGTTCCCCCTTAGTTCCCCGCCTCCCTCCGTTTCCCCATTCATACTCCGTGGGCGCGAAAACGCCCTCTCCACCAGCCGCGAAACCCCAGCCTCCTCCATCCTCCACCCTATAGCGGCCAATCCACCGCCGCCCTCCTCCATCACGCCGGAGCTGGTACCCCGAGGTCGTCGTCCAACGCAACCGCAACCGCAGCTGAAGCCGAGGCAGAGCTGCCTCCACGACGTCGACGCCGACGTGCACCGTACCAGAACCACTCCGACCACGCCATCCTGCGCCTCACTGCTGCGGCTCCACTGTCACAACTGTCCACCGCACCGGAGATGTTCCCGCTCCACCGTCGTTCGCCACCTCGGATTTGCTTCCCCGCTGCCGACAGACGGCCACCGCACCACACTAAACAACTTGGCCATGGGTTCGTCCAAGGTTGCACCGTCCTCCACAACTTCTGGTTTCCGGCAAACAACAAGAAGATCGTCGGAAAAACAGAAGGAGGACACAACACTGCCAACAGAAAGAGGTACTCCTCTTCCCTTCTTCATGCAAATCTTACGTCTCCACTCACACCGTATTCATCCCATGAAAGAAACTAGTTGAGCGCTTCTTACTACATCTTCTTCGTGATAATAAATGCACAAGGTTTCCTCCCTTTTACTATTTCACCTTTGCTAGAGGTCAGTAGCCCGCCTGGATTTCAATTCAGGGTCAGTCGAACCACAATTAAAAGAAGCATCACCCGCTTAGGCGCGCGGAGCACCTAGTCCGCTTGTTCCCCGGGGAAGCGGCGCATCGGTGTCTATCATAGGGGTGTGGGTCGCAGGAGCTGCTTGTGCCCGATCTGGAGGTCGGCGGGGCTTGAATGGATGGCCGGGGGGCGGTGCCAAGCACGGCGGTGCGGTGAGGTCGAGGGGAGGGTGCAGGCAGGGGAGGAATACTGGGCCGATGGTCGCTGGCGTTGCGAGGAAGATCGTCAACACTGACTGGCTGGAGGTAGATGAAGGCGATCTGCCCGTTCTTTGTACATCGGACGGTGCAAAAAAAATGGACTGACCTATTTGCTTTCAGTCGACTGTTATTTTCATAGAATCCTGTAGTAATTTAGTGTGCCATGCATGTTGTAGAGCTATCATATGTCTCCCGTCATTTATTTCTCACCGACCTGCTATCTGCTACCTTTACACTGTACTAATTGTGCACACATTTCACCCATCTCACACTATTGTTTTTTATGCATGGGTATTTATTTCAGACTCTGACGCAGTGTTGATGAATGCAGAAAAGAAAAGACAGAAGTCGCTCCAGTGTAATTTGAAGATAAGCTCTAAGCGTTTCAGCGTTCTAATGGGTGCAGTGTCAGCAGTTGGAGACAGTAAACATAGCTCTGCGGTTGATGATCTCAATTGCCACACACAACCATCCCAGGTGCTTGCTTTAACTTCGCGCTGTCAAATGTGGTTGCATGTTGCATATGGTGTCTAGCTTGTATTGCTTCCAATTTGGTTAAATTGCATCTGCTTACTTTACACATTATACCTTTGATAATGACATGCCTTCCTGTTTTTGATACATACTACATATGTTTATTAACCATGTTTGTACATCAAACTAATGCTCTTTTGTGTCCCTCGTCAATCACTTATGATGAGACAGTCACCCGAGTGGGTTACTGTGAGACGCCCTACACGTTTAAAGAGTGCAGTGTCATCCTCCCCACATGATTCTGAAGAAACAGCAAGGCTAAATGAAGATAGTCAATGTAGCTCTCTAGTGGATCACCGCAATTCCCCCACACCACCATTGCAGGTGCTTGCTCTTACTTGGCAGTGTGATATGTGGTTGCATGTTGCATATGGTGTCTACCTTGTAATGCTTCTAATTAGGGTAAATTGCATCTGCTTAGTTAACACATTATACCTGTCAATATGACATGCCTTCCTGTTTTTGGTACATACTACGTCTTTCTATTAACCATGTTCTTACATCAAACTACTTTTCTTGTGTATCCCTCATCAATGCTCCTAATTTGTTAAATTGCATCTCCTTAGCTTACACATTATACATGTGAATATGACACGCCTTCTTGTTTTTGGTACATACTACATCTGCCTATCACACCATGTTCTTACATCAAACTATTGTTCTTGTGTATCATGCGTCTATCGCTTATGATGAGACAGTCACGCGCGTGGGTTAATATGAGACGCAATACTCTTATAAAGAATGCAATTTCATCCTCTCCACATGATTCTCAAGAAACAACAAGCCTAAATGAAGATATTGAACGTAGCTCTGTACCTAAAGACCGCACTTCCCCTACACCACCATCACAGGTGCTTGCTCTAACTTCGCAGTGTGATATGTGGTTGCATGTTGCATATGGTGTCTACCTTGTGATGCTTCTAATTAGGGTAAATTGCATCTGCTTAGTTTACACGGTATACCTGTGAATATGACATGCCTTCCTATTTTTGGTACACACTACATCTATGTGTTAACCTTGTTCTTACATGAAACTACCTCTCTTGTGTATCCTGCATCAATCACTTACGATGAGTCACATTTATTCGTTGCATATTGCATATTATTTCTAGCCTCTTGCCATGTATTGCTTCTAATTTGGTCAAATACATTTGTTAGGGCACCCTTTTTATTTGGCAGAGTGATATTGGTTTCATCTTTCATATGGTTTCTAGCTTGCATCGATTCTAACAAGTTCAAGCACCTTGTGCTTAGTTTACACTTTATACATCATACATGTCAATATCTCACGCCGTCCTGTTTTTTATACATATTCCATCCTCCTATCATGCGGCTGCCTTACATGAAAGTAGTGTTCATCGGTATCATGCATCAATGAGTTCTGAAGAGCAAATTTTATTCCTTTTTGTTGTGTGTTTGACTTGACAAGGCAAAATCAAGAAAGAGGAAGGAAAAGAGTAAGGAAGGCGATGATGGTGGTCCTTTGCAGCAACATAAACGGAGCATCTGTACCGATTCTCCTTGTACTGATAGTGCATTACAAGGTCCAAGTCTCCGCTCCCCTACTCCACCATCCAAGGTGCTTGCTCTAACTTGGCAGTGTGATATCTGGTTGCATGTTGCATATGGTGTGTAGCTCGTATTGCTCCTAATTTGTGTAAACTGCATCTGCTTGGCTTACACATGATACATGTGAATATGACACGCTTTCCTGTTTTTGGTACATACTATATCTGTCTATCACACCATGTTCTTACATGAAACTACTCTTCTTGTGTATCCTGCATCAGTCACTTATGATGGGACACCTTAAAGTTGGCAGTGTGATATTGGTTTGCGTCTTGAATATGATTTCTAGCATGTATTGCTTCTAGTTTGATGAACGCCACCTATGACGAGACAGTTTTAACTTGGCCGAGTGATATTGATTGCACCTTCCATATGGTGTCTTGCAGTGTTTCTAATTTGTTGAAGTGCCTTCTGCTTAGTTACCACATCATAGGTGTGAATATGTCAAGCCGTCCATTTTTTCGTACATATTCCATCCTCGTATCATGACTTTGCCTTTCATCAGAGTAGTGTTCGTCAGTATCATGCATGAATGAGTTCTGAAGAGCGAATGATAATCCTTTTTTCTTGTCCGTATGACCTCACAATGCAAAATCAATAAAGTTGAAGGAAATTGGCAAGGCATTGGATGATGGTGGTCCTTCCGAGCAACTGAGACGGAGGTTCTCTACAGATTCTACTCCGCCATCCTCCCAACAAGATTCGCAAGACAACGCAAGGCTAGACAGTCAACGTAGCTGTGTAGATGATGAGCACATCTCCCCTACTCCACCATCACAGGTGCTTGCTCTAACTTGGCACTATTATATGTGGTTGCATGTTGCGTATGATGTCTAGCTTGTATTGCTTCTAACTTTGTTGAATTGCATCTGCTTACTTTACACATAATGCCTGTGAATATGACATGTGTTCCTGTTTCTACATCAGACTACTATTCTTGCATATCCCGCATCAGTCACTTATGATAAGGCACCTTTAAGTCGCCACTGTGATCTTAGTTGTGTCTTGCATATGATTTCTAGCATGTACTGCTTCTAGTTTGTTGAAACGCCATACGGTTTGAACTTGGCAGAGTGATATTGGTTGCATCTTTCATATGGTGTCTAGCTTGCAGTGCTTCTAATTTGTTGAAATGCCTTCTGCTTAGTTACGACATCATAGGTGTGAATATGTCACACCATCCTGTTTTTCATACATATTCCATCCTCGCATCATGTGTTTGCCTTTCATCCGAGTAGTGTTCGTCAGTATCAGGCATGAATGAGTTCTGAAGAGTGAATTTTATTCCTTTTTCTTATCGGTTTGACTTCACGATGCAAAATCATTACAGCTGAAGGAAATTAGTCCGACAGTGGATGATGGTGGTCCTTCGGAGCAACTCAAACAGGCGGTCTCTACAGATTCTACTCCGCCATCCTCCCAACAAGATTTGCAAGACAACACAAGGCTGGACAGTCAACGTAGCTCTGTAGATGATGAGCACATCTCCCCTACTCCACCATCACAGGTGCTTGCTCTAACTTGACACTATTATATGTGGTTGCATGTTGCGTATGATGTCTAGCTTGTATTGCTTCTAACTTGAATTGCATCTGCTTACTTTACACATAATGCCTATGAATATGACACGTGTTCCTGTTTCTAGAACATGCGTGTACATGATGAGCACATCTCCCCTACTCCACCATCACAGGTGCTTGCTCTTACTTGGAACTGTTATACGTGGTTGCTTTTTCCGTATGATGTCTAGTTTGTATTGCTTCTGATTATGTTGAATGGTATCTACATAGCTTACAACTTATACCTGCAACGATCACTTACCCATAAGACACATTTAACTTGGGATTGTGATTGTCGGTGTACTAAAGTAGGGGTACCTTAGTACCCCAGACTTGTGCACGGGCAGTCGTAGCACCCTGCGGCAAGGCCCGCCCGGGAAGCGCCAAGAGAAGAGCAAGCTTTCAAGACAAGGCCCCCGGCAAGAGGAGCTTGCCGGGCCAAGAAGACGAGGCCCCCGGCAAGAGGAGCTTGCCGGGCCAAGAAGACAAGACCCCGGCAAGAGGAGCTTGCTGGGACGATCCCGCCGTGGCGCGCCAAGCGCCCCGGCAAGGCCTGACAGCTGGCACGCTGTCAGGCACAGGAAGACGACCCCCGCGGCAAGCCACTTGCCGCGGCAAGATCGCCACCTCAAGACTGCGCTCCAGCTCGCCCGCCCACGCGTCACTCTGGGGCTTCCCCCGAGGGCACGTGGCGAGGCACCGCGCAGCCTGGGGCATGCAGCGGCATGCAGCCGCCCTCGTGGCGAACGGTGGCGCACCTAACGGTCCGCCTCGGTGCTGTCCGGGCGACCGTGACGGGCATTTAATGCCCTTGTCCCCTACCGTCAGAAGTAGGTATGATAACACTGTGCCGCACTGTAGCGCCACCGTTCCCACACTATTACAGCTACCACCCCTTTTACGCTTTTACCCCTTTCTCTTACGTTGACACCTGTCGGTGACCCCTTTGCGCTATAAAAGGAGGCCCGTGTGCAACGTAGAGGGGGTTCGGTTCGGAGATTCGGCATCCAGACAGCCATACGCTCGGTGCAGCTAGCTCCCCAAGCTCCCGAGCTCCCCAGTTCAATACAACCAAGCAGGAGTAGGGTTTTACGCGTCGATCGCGGCCCGAACCTGGGTAAACCGCTCGTGTGCCCGCCTCGATCTGCTCTCTGTGCTCCCTCCGCCCCCCTCACCGGACAACGAAAGGGGCTCCGGCCCCATAGGTGCTCGCGGGGGGGACGCCCGTCCGCCCCGACATCTTTGGCGCGCCAGGTAGGGGTCGCGTCGAGGTTGTGCGGATCAGATCCTGCGTTCGCGCGAGCGCGCTCTTCGCCAGCTTCTCCGAACTCGCTAGCTTCATCAACACCATGGCCCCGAAGAAGAAGGCTTCAGAGGCCGCGGGCCCGTCCGCGTCACTCCCACCGCTGCCGGAGCCAACGGTGGGCGGGGGAGACGCCGTCGGAGTAGTGGCCACCGGCGAGAACACTCGCGGTGCCACCAAATCCAAGAACAGGGCGGACGACCGAGCCTCGGCCTCCGAGGACGCGCCGCATCCGTCCCTTCAAACGACGACCCAGCAGCGCCATGCCACGGGAGGTGGCATCCGCTTGCTGGAACAAGGGCAAACAGGAGGTTCGCGGGACGCCGCGGGCCCCCGTCCGGACACGGGCAAGGCAAGGGCGCCGGGGAGGGACCCCGCTCTTTCTAACATTGTTAGGAGTCCGAGCGCATCCCGCTCCTCGCGCCACTCGCCCCCGCTCCCCTCCACTCCGGCAGAAGCGCTCGCGAGAGCGCAACTGCTCCTCGACTACCCTCCAGCGGCTGGCAAGGCCGAAAGCTGGAGGGCCACCATTCAGAGCCTGATCGCCTTCGCCAACAACGACACGCCGCAGCGGCCGGCGACCTCACGGCCCCGGCAGGTCGAGAAGACGAAGGCCGACGGCGACAAGACCGCCGGAGGTGCGACCACCATGCACTCCCCGGCGCAGAAGCAGAAGACGCCGCCCCGCTGGAACAACGCCGACGACGGCTCCACAGCGTCGTCGGACCCGCGGACTCGCCGGGACCAGCGCCAAGTCCTCGACGAGCGGCAGCAAGAAGACGCTCGAACAAGGATTGAGCGCCGCCGAGAAACTCGGCGGCAATCAGACCAGCGGGCTGGGGACGCTGTCGACGCGTACGCGCCCGGTGAACCAGGTGACTTACCGTACGCGGCAGGTTGCCCTGCGTTCACCCGCGAGCTGCGACGCGTCCGGTGGCCCAGCACGAAGAACTTCAAGCCCGACGTACCGGAGAAGTACGACGGCAGGACGCACCCCTCGGAGTTTCTCAGCATCTACACAATCGCTGTACAAGCTGCCGGGGGGCGCGACGAGAGGATATTGGCGAACTACTTCCCGCTCGTGCTTAAGCCGAACGTTCGTTCGTGGCTTATGCACTTGCCGGAAGGCTCCATCTCTTCCTGGGCGGATCTTTGCCATCAGTTTGTTGGCGCCTTCACAGGCGGCCACAAACCTCACGGCCAGGATAGCGACCTCCACATCCTAGCCCAGAAGGAAGGAGAACCCCTGCGCAAGTACATCCAGCGCTTCAGCCGCGTGCATCGCAACATCCCCGACGTTCACCCTGCCGCGGTTATCAGCGCGTTCCACCAGAACGTGCGCAACCGCCGCATGCGTGAAGAGATGGCCATGACCAAGATCCGGGACGTCAGCGAGCTATATGCCTTGGCCGACAAGTGCGCGCGCGCGGAGGAGGGGAGGAAACTCCCCGGGGAGGATGCTGGCGCAGGAGAAAGCGACAGTGACGACACCGCCCCGGCGAAGAGGAGCCAGCGGCGGAATAATAGGAGGAAGAACAGGAAAGAGGTGCTTGCCGTCGAGGGGTCCGGCAAGGAGGCTCCCGCCAAGCAAACGCAGGCTGGCGGCTCCGGCAAGGAGCCTGCCCCCGTGGCGGCAGCCGACAAGCAGGACGGCTCCGACAAGCAATACTGCAAGATCCACCGCACCAAGGGCCACGATCTCTCCAACTGCAAAAGCGTCGAGTACCTCGTCGTGCAGCAGAAGGCTGAGTACGAGAGGCGCGACAAGGGGAAGGCCCAGGGTGGGGGTGGCGAACCAAGCAAGAAGCGGCCGCCCGTCGGCCGGGGAGGACGCCGCGGCAAGGCCAAGCAGCGGCAAGGCGATCGGCCTCCTCGGGGCCGCGACGAGGATGAAGAAGACGACGACGAAGACGTGGAAGACGAAGATAACAGCGAGCAGGAGTTCCAGAAGGCCACGGAGGTCCTTTGCGTTGACGGTGGCGCCTCTCTGCACACCTCCCACCGCCAGCTTAAGCGGTGGGCGCGAGAGGTGAACGCAGCAGAGCCGCCCGTGGAGTCGCGCGGGCTCCTCAAATGGTCCAGCACGCCCATCATTTTCGATCTTGAGGATCACCCTGACCGCACAACCGCGGTCGGGTGCTTGCCGATGCTGGTCTCACCCACCATCCGCAACCTCAAGGTCACCAAAATGTTGGTAGACGGCGGGGCCGGGCTGAACTTGATCTCCTCCGCTGTGATCAAGAAACTCCAGATCCCCGACGGCGAGCTCGAGGAGACCGGGTCCTTCCAAGGAATCAACCCGGGGAGGAGCAAGCCCAAGGGGAAGATTACTCTGCCGGTGACCTTTGGCGGCGAGCTTAACTTCAGGACTGAACGTATCACGTTCGACGTCGCCGATATCCCGTTACCATACAATGGGATCCTCGGCCGTCCCGCTCTCGCCAAGTTCATGGCGGCTTCCCACCACGCCTACAACGTACTCAAGATGCCGGGGCCGATAAGCGTCATCACTGTCCATGGCGACAAAAAGGATGCGCTTATCTGCGCCGACAAGATCTACCGGGATGTAGCAGCCGCGGCAGAGAAGGATACGCTCGCCGCTGAAGCCCCCGGGAGGAAGAAGGCAAAGTCCAAGCCCGGTAAGTGCTCTGGAGCCCACTCCGGCAACCGCACCTCTTCGGAGTGCTGCGCCGCCGTCGAGGACGTTCCATCGAGCTCCGCCGGCAAGTACAGGAAGGGAATGACCGCTCCTCCGGCAACCAAGAAGGTGTCCGCCAAGGAGGACGGCACTGGCGGTACCTTCACCATCAGTGCCACGCTTGACAGCAAATAGGAAAGCGCGCTCGTCGCCTTCCTGCGGGCGAATGACGACGTGTTTGCATGGCAACCGTCCGACATCCCCGGTGTTCCCAGGAGGGTGATTGAGCACAAGCTCGCTGTCTGTCCTCACGCGCGACCCGTCAAGCAGAAAGTGAGAAAGCAAGCCGTGGAGCGCCAAGAATTCATCAGCGAAGAGATCAAGAAGTTAGAGGCAGCAGGCCTAGTGAGAGGTGTGATCCATCCAACGTGGCTGGCCAATCCGGTCGTCGTGCGCAAAGCCAATGGGAAGTGGAGACTGTGCATAGACTTCACCGACGTGAATAAAGCATGTCCCAAAGATCCATTTCCCTTGCCGCGCATCGACCAGATTGTTGACTCCACTGCCGGATGTGAGCTACTCTCTTTTCTTGATGCATATTCAGGCTATCACCAAGTCTTTATGGCCAAGGAAGATGAAGAGAAGACCGCATTTATCACTCCGTGCGGCACCTATTGCTTCATACGCATGCCGTTTGGACTGAAGAATGCGGGATCAACGTTTGCAAGGGTAGTACACTCTGCTTTCGAGCCGCAGATCCATAGGAACGTGGAGGCCTACATGGATGACATCGTGGTGAAGAGCAGGAGCAAGGAAACCCTGGTCCAAGATCTGGAAGAGACATTTCAGAACTTGCGCAAGATACAGCTCAAGCTGAACCCCGAGAAGTGCGTTTTCGGAGTCCCCTCCGGCAAGCTTCTCGGGTTCTTTGTGTCACAGAGGGGGATTGAAGCTAATCCCGACAAGATCAAAGCCATCGAGCAGATCGAAGCCCCAGAGCGCGTCAAGGACGTCAGAAAGCTTGCCGGTTGTGTGGCCGCCCTCAGTCGGTTCATTTCAAGGTCTGCAGAACGCGCCCTGCCCTTCTTTAAAATCTTGAAGAAGGCAGGCCCCATGCAGTGGACTCCAGAAGCGGAGGCAGCGCTGCAAGATTTGAAAAGGTACCTATCCTCCCCTCCAATACTTGTCGCACCTAGACCACAGGAAAAGTTGTTGCTATACCTAGCGGCAACCAACCAGGTGGTTAGTGCTGCGTTAGTGGCGGAGAGGGAGGCCGACGAGGAGCCTATACCACCTACAAGCGAGTCCAGCGACGAGCAGGGGGCTGCTCCAGCAAGCTCTGGCCCCGACAAAGGCCACCCAGCACAGGAACAGGATGGAGCGCGGAAGAAGATGGTGCAGCGCCCGGTGTATTTTGTAAGTTCCCTCTTGCAGGGGGCTAGATCAAGATACTCCGGGGTGCAGAAATTGCTTTTCGGCCTCCTCATGGCCTCGAGAAAGCTGCGCCATTACTTTCAAGCGCATGAGATAACAGTAGTCACTCGCTTTCCGCTGAAGAGGATATTGCACAATCCAGAGGCAACAGGCAGGATCGTCGAGTGGGCACTGGAGCTGTCAAGCTTTGGGCTCAAGTTTGAAAGTACTTCAACCATACAGAGCCGGGCTTTGGCAGAATTCATAGCTGATTGGACCTCGACGCCAGATGGAGAAGGCCAAGAAACAAGCGCGCCCGTACAAGGAGCAACAAGCGAGTGGGTAATGTACTTCGATGGTGCCTTTTCGCTGCAAGGCGCCGGTGCTGGCGTGGTACTCATCGCGCCCACCGGAGAGCACCTCAAGTATGTTATCCAGATGCACTTCCCAAGAGAGCAAGCTACCAACAATACTGCTGAGTATGAAGGCTTGCTCGCCGGCCTCAGGATTGCGGCCGAACTTGGGATCAGAAAGCTGATCGTGCGGGGAGATTCTCAACTGGTGGTCCGGCAAGTCAACAAGAGCTACCAGAGCCCTCTGATGGAAGCTTACGTCGATGAAGTGAGGAAGCTGGAAGAACACTTTGAAGGGCTGCAAATGGAGCACGTCGCGAGAGCTCAGAATGAGATAGCGGACGGCCTTTCGAAGTGTGCTTCGCTGAAGTTACCTGTGGAACCAGGGACCTTCTTGCTCAAGCTTACTCAACCATCCGTTACACCATCAGTTGGGCAGTCCAAGAAAAGGAAGTTGGTCTCCGGCGACTACTCGCAGGCGGACCTCCCTGAGACCGCCGCCAAGGTCCCCAGGATCAACAACCAGAACGCCGAGGGACAGCCCGCTCCTGCGGATCCCAGGATCCGTCCAGTCGAAGCCGGTGTCCCCGGTAAGCCTCGCTCCAGCGAGCTGATCAGCAACCTGAACGCCGAGGGACAGCCCGCTCCTGCGGATCCGAGGGTCCGTCCAGTCGAAGCAGGTGTCCCCGATGAGCCTTGCTCCGGCGAGCGGATCAACAATCCGAACGCTGAGGAACAGTCCGCTCCTGTGGGTCCGAGGGTCCGTCCAGTAGAAGCAGAGGTTCCCGACAAGCTTTGCCCCGGCAAGCTTGCCGGGGGATCACCGGCTCCGGCTAAACCAGAGGTTCTTGCCGTAGAAGCCGGGGTCCCCGCAGCGGCCTTCATGCCTTTAGTCCTTGCCGTCGAGCCCCGGGCTCCGGCATGGGCACGGCAGATCGTCCGTTTTCTGCAAACTGGAGAACTTCCCGACGACCCAGAAGAGGTGGAGAAGATCACCAGGCAGTCAAGTATGTACCAGTTCGTGGACAACGAGCTGTACAGAAGGAGACTCAACGGTGTCAGATTGAAGTGCATCTCCAGGGAAGACGGACAGAAGCTGTTGGCAGAGATACACGGAGGCATATGCGGCCATCACATTGGCGCAAGAGCACTTGTCGGGAAAGCCTTCCGGCAAGGGTTCTTCTGGCAAGAAGCCCTCCAAGATGCAACTGCACTAGTAACCAAGTGTGAAGCGTGCCAGTTCCATGCAAAACAGATTCATCAGCCAGCTCAAGCTCTCCAAACAATCCCTTTGTCCTGGCCCTTCTCGGTCTGGGGGCTCGATATCCTCGGCCCTTTTCCCCGAGCCGTCGGGGGCTTCGAGTACTTGTACGTTGCAATCGACAAGTTCACGAAGTGGCCAGAAGTGGAGCCAGTGAGGAAGGTGACCGCGCAGTCAGCAGTCAAGTTCTTCCGGTCGATCGTCTGCCGTTTCGGAATCCCCAACAGAGTCATCACCGACAACGGGACACAGTTTACAAGTCGCGCCTTCATGCAATACGCCCAGGGTCTCGGCGCCAAGGTCTGTTTCGCTTCGGTTGCTCACCCCAGGAGCAACGGTCAAGCAGAAAGGACCAACGCTGAAGTGCGGCGCGGACTCAAGACCAGGACCTTCGACAGGCTGCACAAGTGCGGAAGAAATTGGATTGAGGAGCTGCCGGCGGCTCTTTGGTCGATCAGGACGACACCAAGTCGAGCCACCGGACAGACACCTTTCGCTCTAGTCTATGGAGCGGAAGCAGTTATCCCCACGGAACTCGTATACGGATCTCCTCGGGTGCTCGCTTATGATGAGCTCGAGCAAGAGCGGCTGCGCCAAGATGACGCGCTGCTCCTTGAGGAAGGACGTCTCCAGGCTGCGGTACGAGCCGCTCGATACCAGCAAGCCTTGCGTCGCTACCATAGCCGCAAGGTCAAGGCCAGGAGTCTCGAAGAAGGCGACCTTGTTCTTCGGCGCGCTCAGTCGGCCAAGAATTCCAACAAGTTGACGCCAAAGTGGGAAGGACCTTATCGGGTGAGGCAAGTCACGAGGCCTGGCGCTGTCCGCCTCGAGACCGAAGAAGGCGTACCAGTGAGCAACTCCTGGAACATAGAGCATCTTCGCAAGTTTCACCCGTAAGGCGCGGTTGCCGTGACCCGCTCCGGCAACCATCGGTTTGTACAGGCCTTGCCGCTGTTGCATGTAACCCCTTGTACAAAGCCAGGCGAAGCCCCTGGCACCAGATAAAGTTGCCCTGTTAGGCGACCTTGTTCTTAGGCACGTTCAGTCGGCCAAGAATTATAACAAGTTGACGCCGAAGCAGGAAGGCCCTTGTCGGGTGGAACTAGTCGCGAGGCCCGGCGCTGTCCGCCTCAAGACCGAAGAGGGCCTACCAGTGAGCAACTCCTGGGAATATAGAGCATCTTCGCGAGTTCCGCCCACTAGGCGCGGTTGCCGTGACCCGCTCCGGCAACCATCAGTTTGTACAGGCCTTGCCGCTGCTGCATGTAACCCCTTGTACAAAGCCAGGCGAAGCCCCTGGCACCAGATAAAGTTGCCCTGTTAGGCGACCTTGTTCTTAGGCACGTTCAGTCGGCCAAGAATTATAACAAGTCGACGCCGAAGCAGGAAGGCCCTTATCGGGTGAGACGAGTCGCGAGGCCCGGCGCTGTCCGCCTCAAGACCGAAGAGGGCCTACCAGTGAGCAACTCCTGGGAACATAGAGCATCTTCGCAAGTCTCGCCCATAAGGCGCGGTTGCCGTGATCCGCTCCGGCAACCACCGGTTTGTGCAGGCCTTGCCGATGTTGCATTTAAGCCCTCGTACAAAGCCAGGCGAAGCCCCTGGCCGAAGATAAAGAAGCGCTGGCGCCCTAGATTTTAGCATGCATGCTGAGTCAGAGTCTCGTCCTTGGTTAGGGTTGTCAGTTCCTAACTGTCGCTAACCCCTAACTTAGAGGTCGAGTCCGCGTCTTTTTCCCGTCCTTTCCCTTTGGCTCGCAGGAATTGAATGTCCTTGCCGGGCCGCTCAAGGACAAGGAAGAGGAGAAGGGCGAGCCAACACCTACGCCCCGGCGAGCCAGAGTCGCCGGGGGCTGCAACCTCAGATAAGTTTTTGCATCCCTCATCATGCATTCTCTTATGGACTGAGGGATTTGAAAGCCTCCTTTCCTCCTGGAAAGCTACCGTGCTCTCTTAGCGGCAAGCCCCAGAGCGCGTTCCTGGGGCCCGTTTCGATAGCAGCCGCGGCAGCAAGAGGGAGGGAAGCGAGGGGCCGGAACCCGCCTGCTCCCCGCCTCCGCCAAGGGCGTGAGAAAGGTCGAGCAGTGCGGGGGGGGGGGGGCGGCTGGGCCTGTTGCCGGGCGAGAACTGTCTATCTTAACGATGTAAAGGATTCGTTCCTTACCGCGGTTTCCACCCGCGAGACAAATGATCCGGCAAACATCCCCTTTTCATTAAAAACATTCCACTCAGGTACAGTTCAGAGAGAATGAAAAACATGAAAAGAGGGATTACAAGGCTTAAACGCAACTAAGGCCCGAAGGCTTACAAGCTGAAAAGAGATAGGGTGCCCGTAATCCCTTTCTTGTCTCTCTCCTCAGGAGGTAGGGCAAGTAGGCGAAGAGGGCGAAAGGGGCGCCTAGATGAGCTACGGGTGGCAGAAGACACCAAGAGAAGATCCGGGGGCTCCGCCCGGGGGTCTCCGGAGGCTGAAGAAGACGGAGGCGCCGGAGGCAGAGCTGGAAGATGAGGCAGCGGCCTTGCCGCCAGCCTCTTCCTCTTCCGCAGCCTCGCCACTCCGGCCGCCCGAGGAGATCAAGCCCCCCCGGCAAGAGGAGCTTGCCGGGCCGAAGAGAAGACCCCGGCGGTCGTCACCGAGAGCAAGGGTGATGGCGGCGTCTGGGGGCGCATCTGGAACACGAGGCACCGGAGCGTCAGCCAGCTGCCGAAGTCGGCCCGTACTCCGACTTCGCGGCCTTCGACGTCCGCCCTCTATCCTCCTCAGCAGCCCCCCCTACGCCAGTCGCCCAAGGAGACGACCCCGGGGAGTTCACGGAGCCCGGCGCGGTCGATGGGGCCGCCGGCGCCACCCGGAGCTGCGACCGACGCCTAGTCGTACCCGTCATCCCGGCGGCTGCTCCCCTCGTCGTCGCTGTCGCTCCCCTCCTCGTCACTCTCGCTCGAGGAGGAGCCTTCGCTGTCGGAGGAGCTATCTTCGCAGCACCGGGCCCGGATACCGAAGCCCCAGAAGGCCTTGACGGAGAGGAGGTCCTCCCCCACTAGCTTAAAGTGGAGGGTGAACCCCTCCGTCAAGCTATGTATCCGGGCGAACGTCTTCCACCCGCGGCCCAGACACACCACGCCGGGGGCTCGGGACTCGACGTGGACTCGCGTCCCGCTGATCCCGCAGCCCCTCATGCGCAGGTTTAGCGTCTCGGGCTGCTCCACCTCCAACACGTTCGCGAATGGAGCGGGGAGCCGGAGGTGGCGACGAGGCGCCCGGCGCAGCCTGATAATGAACTCACAGGGGTCATCCCCGAGATGGACCGCGGGAAGGAACGGAGCCGCTGGCGGGGGCGAGGGCGGCGCACCGATCCGTCCGCCCCGAGCGCCTCGGCCCCGTCCACGGCCTCGTCCGCGACCTCGCCCTCTCCCTCTTCCCCCGACGATCGGCTCCGCCGCCGCGGGCGCAAGGGGAGGAGGGGCGCGCCGCCGAGCAGACACCCTCGCGGCAACCGAAGAAGAACCAGGGTTCCCCCCCTCCATCGCGGATGGGGGAAGGAAACCAGAAGCAGAAGGAGGAAGGAGATGGAGTGCGTATTTCCGTCGCCCCCTCTCGCTCCTTATAAAGGAGCGGAGTGGGACCGCGGCCGCCCCGCTCCTCCAATAGAAGCGGAGGAAGGGCAGGCGACTGGGGCCGACCCACTGCATCGGCCCGCGCCGGCCCGACTCCCTGCCTCCGCCGCCGCGACTCCGAGCGCATGAGGACCGCGTGGTGGGCGCGCAGAACCGAGGCGACGGGTGGGACGACCTCTCCCCATCCCGTGACTATGGGGAACGGACGCCTCGAAAGCCGCGCCCCGCCCCCGTTCATTTATTGAGCCGCGCCTCCGCACCTCCCTCCACTTAAAGAGGGAACGGGCGTTTTTCGCCCCCACGACGCCGCGGTAAGCGCGCGCCGCCTGGGGAAGGCGCGGCGGATGCGGAGTCAAGGAGCAGCGCGACCAAGGCCATGCGTGCCCGTGCACCGTTAGGGCCTGCCCCAACAACGCTCGGCACCATGTGTGGCCCAGGCCCGGGGGCTCCTGTCGGTGTACTAAAGTAGGGGTACCTTAGTACCCCAGACTTGTGCACGGGCAGTCGTAGCACCCTGCGGCAAGGCCCGCCCGGGAAGCGCCAAGAGAAGACCAAGCTTTCAAGACAAGGCCCCCGGCAAGAGGAGCTTGCCGGGCCAAGAAGACGAGGCCCCCGGCAAGAGGAGCTTGCCGGGCCAAGAAGACGAGGCCCCCGGCAAGAGGAGCTTGCCGGGCCAAGAAGACAAGACCCCGGCAAGAGGAGCTTGCCGGGACGATCCCGCCGTGGCGCGCCAAGCGCCCCGGCAAGGCCTGACAGCTGGCACGCTGTCAGGCACAGGAAGACGACCCCCGCGGCAAGCCACTTGCCGCGGCAAGATCGCCACCTCAAGACTGCGCTCCAGCTCGCCCGCCCACGCGTCACTCTGGGGCTTCCCCCGAGGGCACGTGGCGAGGCACCGCGCAGCCTGGGGCATGCAGCGGCATGCAGCCGCCCTCGTGGCGAACGGTGGCGCACCTAACGGTCCGCCTCGGTGCTGTCCGGGCGACCGTGACGGGCATTTAATGCCCTTGTCCCCTACCGTCAGAAGTAGGTATGATAACACTGTGCCGCACTGTAGCGCCACCGTTCCCACACTATTACAGCTACCACCCCTTTTACGCTTTTACCCCTTTCTCTTACGTTGACACCTGTCGGTGACCCCTTTGCGCTATAAAAGGAGGCCCGTGTGCAACGTAGAGGTGGTTCGGTTCGGAGATTCGGCATCCAGACAGCCATACGCTCGGTGCAGCTAGCTCCCCAAGCTCCCGAGCTCCCCAGTTCAATACAACCAAGCAGGAGTAGGGTTTTATGCGTCGATCGCGGCCCGAACCTGGGTAAACCGCTCGTGTGCCCGCCTCGATCTGCTCTCTGTGCTCCCTCCGCCCCCCTCACCGGACAACGAAAGGGGCTCCGGCCCCATAGGTGCTCGCGGGGGGGACGCCCGTCCGCCCCGACAGTGATGTAGGTTGCATCTTGCATTGTCTTCTAGCTTGTACTGCTTCTAATTTCTTGAAATGACACTTATGACGAGACACTTTTTACCTGATAGAGTGATATTGGTTGCATGTTCATATGGTGCCTAGCTTTCATTTCTTCTAATTTTGTTGAAATGCCTTCCGCTTACTATTTTTTCATACATATTCCATCCTCCTATCGTACATGTGAATATGAAATGTTGTCTTTTTTTGTATATATTCCATCCTCCTATCCTGCGCTTGCCTTACATCAAAGTAGTGTTCGTCTGTATCATGCTTCAACCAGTTATGCATAGCTAATTTTATTCATCTTCTTGTGGTTTTGACTTCATAAGGCAATATCAGAAAATAGGAAGGAAAAGAGTAAGTTAGGGGATGTTGGTGGTCCTCCGCACCGACGCAAACAGAGACTCTCTAGATTTGCCACTGCTACTGCTAATGAAGTTGAAGTCCCAAGTCTACATGATGAGTTCATCTCCCGTACTCCACCATCGCATGTGCTTGCTATAAGTTGACAGTGTGATAATTGGTTTCATGTTGCATATGTTTCTAGCCTGTATTTCTTCTATTTTGATTAAATTGCACCTGCTGAGTTTATACGTTATACATGTGCATATGACATGGCTTTCTGTGTCTAGAATACACTCCTTCTATCTATCATACCATGTTCTTACATCAAAGTACTACTGTTGTGTATCCCGCATCAATCACTCATGATTGGATGCTTTTAACGTGGCAGTTTGATAGTGGTTGCATCTTGCATTGATTTCTACGTTGTACTGCTTCTAATGTTTTGAATTGCCACTTATGACAAGACACTTTTAACTTGGCAGAGTAATATTGGTTGCATCTTTCATATGGTGTCTAGCTTGCATTACTTCTATTTTCTTGAAAATCCTTCTGCTTAGTTTGCACATCGTAGCTGTGAATATGTCATGTCGTCCTGTTTTTCTTACATATTCCATCCTCATACGGTTGTCTTACATCAAAGTATTGCTTGTCTGTATCATGCATCAATGAGTTCTGAAGAGTGATTTTATTATTTTGTGTTGTGGGTACATCTTGACATGGCAAAGTCAACAAAGAGCAAGGAAAATGATATAGTAGGGAGTGCTGTTACTCGTCGAGTGAAATGGAAAAGGTTCTGCCGTCGAGATTCTGCTGGTACTTATAGTGCAGTAGAAGGTCCAAGTCCACCGGCTAAATCTACAAACATAGTATCAACTGCTCCACCAGCTGCAGCATCCGCTTCAACTGTACCAGCATCTCAACCAGTTACTCGTTCGTTTGCTCCGGAACTAGCCAGTTCCCAAGCTGCCTTCACACCTAACACTACTTCTGAAGCACCGCTGACACAACAGGACTTGGCAAGATCAGATGAACCTCATGAGCATCAACACCAAGACGGTACCTGACCGAGTCAAGCTGTAGTTGCATGCTCCTTTATATGTACTCTCACAGTTTGATGTACACTAACACTTTCCATATTCGTTGTTGAACTAGCACCACGGCGCAAGCGGAACTAGACATCAGGGATAATGCTTGACAGATTAACAAAATCTAAAGGAGGAAGAATGGAGATCCATTTTGAGGCAGGTTTAAAAAGGCCACGTGATGCTACAGAGTCAGCCAAGTTAGTATCAGAGGTAGCCGTTGTCGTTAGGTGTCTTGCACGTATCCTCCCAACGTGGATCCAGTACAGGAATGAGAAAGACAATACCCAGTTTAACACCTTCCTTGACCATTTATCCGTAAGTAATGTTATTCATCGCAATTAGTAATATTGTCTTGCTCTGTCCCATACTTTCTAGCTTCCTCCTAATAAGACTCACATTCTTTTTTCAACAGATGAGGTTCAAGTTGGATCCGAAAGATGATGCAACTAAACAAGCATGCACTCATGTTTTTTAGTCTGCTCTGCGACAGTATCGGTACCACCTTAGAGAATCTCACTTTGAAGGCAAGGCTAACAATGAAATCGCCCAGACATCTCCAGTGGAATATATTACAGATGAAGACTGGACAGCCCTCGTTAAACACTAGTCTGATCCAAAGTATCAGGTAGGCTATATGTATTTGATCAGACCACATATTGAACTTGTATTTATGTATGTGCCTTAAAGTGTATCTTCTTCTAGGCTAACTGTTTGAAGAACAAAACCAACCATTCTAAAGTGAAATTCCAACAAATAACAGGATCTCGTAGCTATATTGCACACTGCAAGGCTCTTGTAAATAGCTGCTACTTCCTTCTTTTTTTGTGCCATATTATCGTATCTATATTGACTTGTTCCAAATACAAAGGAAAGCTCGTGAGGACCAAAAAGAACTAGAACCGGATGCAGTGCAAATCTTCAAGGATTGCCACACCAGCAAGATGAAGAGCATGAGCACACCAGTTCAAGCCGCTGTTGTAAGTCCTTACTCCTCCTGCCTTGAACTGATTGATATTGTGATGTGTTCATTTAACTACTTGGTTTGCAGCCAATGTCAGTTACTCTGTTCTCTTTTATTCACAGTTGTCTAAACGTATCATTTCACCTTACATGATTTAAAAGAGATGAAGGATATTCTTTTGGTCTTGATATGTAATCTAGTTGTTATGTTCATGTGCGCACACAATGATAAAATAGCATGTTTGTTTTATATCTGTTTGCCCATGATATGAATGATGTCATACTATGTTCATCCTACTCTAAACCATGTCTCTTTATCCTTAGATGTCAATGAATGTGACGAAATAGACAATACAGTAGGCATGCTACATGAACATATGTTCTGAAAGTGATTTTATTATGTAGTTGGCACTACAATACATGCTAATGTATTACAGTAGTTCACCAAAATAAGTTATGTATAAACGTTTAACCTACTTTGTTTGTTTTTGTCTCATTAGTAACTTATCTGGTACACTAATCTACAAGTTCAAACTTTTAGGAAGCTATGGAACAAATGATTGAACAGCCACAACCACCTGAAGGTGACGAGGCTACTACAGGCACAATGTCACCTCTTGCTGCAGTGCGTCAGTATCTCTCCACTAACAATGCAAAAAGCACCTTCCTCCGTAATTCTGGGTTGGTTGTCAAGGTAACCTCGTCCAAATCGCCTACTGAACAAAATCTTCCTGCTAGACAGAGTTATATATCTGTGCTCCAGACACAAGTCCAATCCCTAATGGACATTGTTTCGGAAACAAGAATAGTTGTTGAGAAATGTCGTCAAGATATGAATGGTTTTGAAACCAGACTATCAGCCATTCGCTTCGTTGTTCAAGAGCAATGGCGGAAAAAAGGTGGAGATCATGCTGCTCCATCAGATTCTACAACCTGAAACATTAGCACTCAGGTCAAATGATCTGTGCTTCTATACATCTGATGGTGCTTTTATCTGGAAGGACTGTAAACTTTATGCCAACAGGCCTTTTGTTGTATGGTTGGAATTTATTTTGTTGTGATACAACATTTATGATGTTGCCTCAGGCTGTAGTAATTACGACGCTATTTTTGTATAGTGTAGGTTTATCTTAGTAATGTATTCGGCCGAAAGCTTCGTAGGAGCCCAACATGCCAACATTCGTCGGGCCCATTCCAATTGGGCTAAAAACGATTACGAGCCGAAATTGGCATGTAGCCCACTAAAAATATCTGGGCCTAAATCAGCATAAGCTTTCATATTTTTCTGGTAGGCCTGTGCCCATAGTGGACCTTTAACAGGCCTAAACATAATTTGGGCCCTTAGTAAAAATAGGCCGTTTACAGGTGTAAATATCTCGAGCCCATAAAAAACATGGGCCTTTAATACACCGAAAGTGAGATTGGGCCCTGATTGTGCCAAATAACCCACTGGACTTAGCAGGCCGAAATGGTGGCCCATTTACGATGCGGATCTTTGACAGGCCGAAATTGGATGGGCCGTAAACGCGCCGACCTAATACACGGGCCTTTAACAGGCCGGAACTTCGGTCGGGCTAGATTATCGTCATTTTTATATGGGCCGTTAATGCGCCCGATATGACATTGGGCCACATATGGCCCATGGTTTACGTCTGGCGTTAACAGGCCAAAAATGACAACAGGCCGAAAGTGGCCCAAAGCTATAGTGGGCCTCTAATAGGCCGAATGTCAGACATGGCCGAATATGACCAAAATCCTTCACGGTCGTTTATGGGCCGAAAGTTTTGATGGCCTATAAATGGGCCCGAATGAAGCCGGACCTTTAACAGGCCGGAAATACACAGGGCCGTAATTCGGCCCAATTACTTAGCGGACTGTTAACGGGCCAAAGTGACCATGGGCCGCGTTGATGACAAGTTTAGGACAGGCCGTTGACGGCCCGATTTGACAGAGAATGTTGGGCCTTTAGCTGGGCCGACCAATTATGGTCTGCAGAATCTTGTGGGCCTTTAGCTGGACCGGCCCATTATGGTCCGTAAAATCTTGTGGGCCTTTAGTTGGGCCGGCCCATTATGGTCTGCAAAATCGTGTGGGCCTTTAGCTGGGCCGGCCCATTATGGTCTGCTAAATTTTGTGGGCCTTTAGCTGGGCCGGCCCATTATGGTCCGCTAAATCTTATGGGCCTTCGGTTGGGCCGGCCCATTTAAACTTTGTGGGCCACTTTTGGGTCGGTCCACATGTCAACATATCATAGGCCCATCTCGACCGTTGGATGTGTAACGCCCTCAATGCGGCTATATCTCCCACGTGTCGAGGCACGACTTAGAGGCATAACCGCATTGAAAGCAATGTCGCAAGTGAGGTAATCTTCACACATCCCATGTAATACATAAGGGAAAAGAGATACATAGTTGGCTTACAATCGCCACTTCACACAATTACATGAATAAAACATTACATCATACAGTTACAATCAGGGCCCGACTACGGAGCCAAAATAAAAGAAGAAACCCCAAAAGCGACAAAGGTCCACGATCGACCCCAACTGGGCCCACTACTGATCGACTAGAACGAAACAACACAAAGAACAAGATCTCCATCGAACTCCTCCTTGAGCTCGGGTGCGTCACCTGCACGGTCTCAGCGGCACCTGCAAACTGGTTTTGGAAGTATCTGGTGAGTCACGAGGACTCAGCAATCTCACACCCGCGAGATCAAGACTACTTAAGCTTATGGGAAGGGTAAAAGGTATGAGGTGGAGCTGCAGCAACGACTAGCATATATGGTGGCTAACATACGCAAATGAGAGCGAGAAGAGAAGGCAAAAGCACGGTCGAACAACTATGATCAATAAGTGATCCCGAACTACTTACGTCAAACATAACTCCAACAACCGTGTTCACTTCTCGGACCCCGCCGAGAACAGACCATCACGGTTACACACACGGTTGGTGTATTTTAATTAAGATCAACTTCGGGTTTTCTACAACCGGACATTAACAAATTCCCATCTGCCACATAACCGCGGGCACGGCTTTCGAAAGTTCAAAACCCTGCAGGGGTGTCCCAACTTAGCCCATGATAAGCTCTCGCGATCAACGAAGGATATTCTTCTCCCCGGGAAGACCCGATCAGTCTCGGAATCCCGGCTACAAGACATTTCGACAGTAATAAAACAAGTCCAGCAAAACCACCCGATGCGCCGACATCCTGATAGGAGCTGCACACATCTCGGTCTCAGGGCAACACCGGATGAGACTAGCTACGAGTAAAACCAGGCCTCGAGTTTCCCCGCGGTGGCCCCGCAGGCAGCTCGGTTCGGGCCAACACTTAGGCAAGCATTGGCCCGGGGGGGCTAAATAAAGATGACCCTCGGGTTGATCAGACCCAAGAGAAAGGGGTAGGTGGTAGGCAACTGGTAAAACCAATGTTGGGCCTGCTGGAAAAGTCTTATTCAAAGCGAACTGTCAAGGGGGTCCCATAAATCACCCGACCGCGTTAGGGACGCAAAATCCGGGAACATAACACCGATATGACGGAAACTAGGGCGGCAAGAGTGGAACAAAACACCAGGCATAAGGCCGAGCCTTCCACCCTTTACCAATTATATCGATGCATTAATTAAATAATATATATTGTGATATCCCAACAAGTAAACATGTTCCAACAAGGAACAACAACTCCATGTTCCAACAAGGAACAAACTTCATCTTCACCTGCAACTAACAACGCTATAAGAGGGGCTGAGCAAAGCGGTAACATAGCCAATCAACGGTTTGCTAGGACAAGGTGGGTTAGAGGTTTGGTTTAACAATATGGGAGGCATGATAAGCAAGTGGTAGGTATCGCAGCATAGGCATAGCAAAAGAGCGAGCAATCTAGCAAGCAAAGATAGAAGTGATTTCGAGGGTATGGTCATCTTGCCTGAGATCCCGCAAGGAAGAAGAACGAGTCCATGAAGAAGACAAACGGACGTAGACGAACGGATCCTCACAAACGCGATGATAACGGAATCAACCCGAAGAAGCAACACCGGAAAGAAGCACACAACATAGTAAACAACCAACACATGAATATGGCATGATGCACAACCAAGTATGATGCATGTCCGGTTTAAAGATGCATGGCATGGCAAAGTGCAACAAACAACACTACAAATTAAGTGGAGCTCAATATGCAACGGGTTGCATATTGGAGAAACACCACATCAATTATTTAGTTCTCTCTCAATTATGTACCCAACAATATTAAATGTTGTTAAACATGGCAAGGGGGTGAAGCAAAGTAAAACTACCTATCTAGTCAAGTTTAAATGAGGCCGGAAGCAACGAACAACAATTCCGGAAACTCCTCATATGCATAATTTAAGGTTTGGTACTGTTCTTCCCTAAACATTATTTTAATGTTGTTAAACAGGAAAATAAAGTGCAACATGTCAAACTAGGCATTTTTCCACCCCATTTACATATATAATTTATTAAAATCCGAGTTACGGTTAAATAGTTATGAATTAAATCATTTTAACATGGCATAGGAGCAAATTTAACCAAACAGCATTTTAAACATTTTAAACATGGGTGAAAGTGTCATACTATTAATCTACACAAAATTCTGAGCAAGTTTCATATATAAAACATTTTAATATGATGCACCGTTGATGAGTTATTAAATGTATGAAGTTTAGGGGCTATTCTGCAAAACGGTAATTCTCTGGATAAAAGGCAAGATCGTTCCGCAGAAAAAAAAACATGAATCGGGCCGAATCTGGCTGGCCCAATGGTGCACAGGAGAGGCTGGGGCGGCTGCTCACCTAGCGGGCCATGGCCCATGACGGTGAGGCCGGATCTGGAGGTCGCCTGGGCCTTGGAGAGGCGCTGGCCTCGCGCGTGCGAACACAGGATGCCACGGCGAGGAGGCAAACGGCGACGAGGCTGATCCGGTCATGGAGGAGCGGTAGGGGATGGGGGCGTCGGGGCCGGATCCTGCTCTGCTGCCGCGGGCACGGGGACGAGGAGGAGGGAGCTCATGCTTCGGGCGCCCATGGCGGCTTGCTGGTTCGTGTCTCTGAAGACAGAGAGGGAGAGAGGTGAGGCGAGGGAGAAAACAAGAGGGAGAAGGAGATGGCAGGGGCGGCGCGACCTGGCCGGGGGCGACCTGGTGAAGGTGTTCGCCGGCGGGCAGCGGCGCTCGGGCGACGCGAGGTGCGGCGGCAGAGGACGCCGGCAGCGGGCGGCGGAGCTCCCTCCCGATCCAGATCGGATCGAGGAGGTGCAGCGTGGAGCGAGCGGGCGCTGACTCGGGCTCGGGCGGGCTTCCCAGGGCCCGATCTGGGTCCTGGCAGGCCCGCGGGCTTCGCGGCGGCGCGGGGAGGACAGGGGCGACGTGGCAAACCGCGGGTGGCCAGGAGCGGCGGCGCAGGGGGCTCAGGTGGCGGCGCGGCCATTGGTGGCTCGCCAAGTGGCGGCGGATGAGCGGACTGGCGTGGAAAACAATGAGGGGCGACGGCTAGAGGTAGGTCGAGGGCTAGGGATGCCCAAAAATGGCAAGGAGGGCTTCTTAAATAGGCAGGGGTCTAGGGTTAGGGGTCTTTGGGAGGTTTTCGAGCCGTACGATCGCGATCCGATGGTTCCGGCCGGAGGGGGGTTTTGGAATGGCTAGGTGGGCTGCAAGTGACCGCGTAGAAGGCCTCGGGCTGAGAAGAGAGGGGGAGAAGTGCGGCCCGGCACGGTTTTTGAAGACCCAAAACATCCGACGAAGGTACCGGCAACGGTACAGCTATATGTTTAACGGTTGGGCTAACAAACGGACTCCGAATGCGATGAAATTTGGCAGGCGGTCCACTGACACCAAAACAACACCGCACGCCAACTTTCATCCCATTCCGAGAACATTTTTCGGCCACTTACAAAATACTATTTCGGACATGCCGCAGGCGCGTGCAAGTGTGTGTGGGCTCAGAACGGACAACGGAGAGAACAAAGAGACCGGGACGGATACAAGTTTTTGAAAACATGATGATGCAATGCGGATGATGACATGGCAAGATGCGACACGCAAGCAAAAGACAAAGCAACAACAACGAATAACTGGAGGACAACTGGCACAACAGATCCGGGGCGTTACAACACTCCACCACTACGAGAGGATCTCGTCCCGAGATCTGGGATGGCACCGGAGAGAAGCGGAAGAGGAAGAGAAGAGGTAAAACTAAGTTGCTTCTTTGACGAACGAGTGAAACCACGAACCTTGAGAGGTTGAAAATTTGAAAGAACAAATACAACAAGGATGAACAAGTCGAAAACACTCCGTTAGAAAAGAGGAACAAGGGATACGACGAGAATCAAGAGGTTTAGTGATAAGATAGATATTGAAACCACTCTGGTTAAAACACGATAGAGAAGGAATAAGAATGACATGATTTGGGCAGCACTTCGACTGAAAATGGAAGGGATTTGAACATGAACTTGACAAGATGAGAGGATACTTGTTGAAATTGACAACACACTGCCTCCGGAGCTAATGAAAGAATGGCACAAGGGTTAAGAAATATTTCAGACGGCACTCCGGTTGAAAAGTGATACGGAACTTGATAAGATGAAAAGAACTTGAGCAGAGGGCACAACACTCCGGTTAAATGGATAAGCATGAAAAGAACATGATCTTGACAAAACGAGACGATGGGTGAAGAGAGCAACATCACAATGCCTCCGGAAGAAGAAATAGAAGATAGATCATTGGAATAAAGGAATGGAGAAGAAAATGACAACTTCTACCACAAATGAGTTTGGAAAGCACCCTTAAAAGAAGGATAGAATGGAGTTGTTGGAAAACCATCAACGAAAAGAATAAGCTTGTAGTGGGCTTATGGTAACATCCCAACATTATGAGGTGACAAACTACCACTAATAGAAACAATTGATTGGTTGAGATCAATGAAGATAAGAGAAACTTCTTTCACCAAGAGGATAACTGGAGAACTTGAGTCGTTGATAAGCACCACAATCAGCAACATTCCTTAGGAAAGGCTTTAAGTGAAATCTAAACCAAGATAACTCCAAGGAAGAAATTGATGGATTTAAATTACCTCATTCTTGACAACATGTGAATCATGAAACACGAACTCAAATTGTCAAGAATGACATAACACCAACTCAAATGATAAGGTAGAACGAATTGCACCTTGAAATGCAAGATGAAGAAATGCTTGAACTCCTCCAAACAAAACATGTGTTGAACACCATGTTTATTTTAGAGTATAGCTTGGCGGATCTTAAGTTCGAGAGAAATCTTGACGAACAATTGAAGAATGAAAAGGGTCCTTGAAGAACCACCATGTAGAGCCTCCATGAAGAACTCCGGTAATAAAAGGATGATAAAAATAACGAGAAGTTGAAAACACAAGGTGAAACCTTGTAATGCATTAGATGGAACTCCGTGGTGATATAATTGCGAGAGCTTGGAACTCCGGAAAGAAAGATGAACAAATGAAAATCAAGAATTGAGACGAACCTCCGGAATAGGGAATAGCATTTACTCGATGAAACAATAATAAGAATTACATTATGCTTATCCTTCACCAATTTAAATTGATGACAAGCAACGGATTTGGCATACTACTTATTCTCGTAGAAAAGATTAAGAGAGATATAGCGTAAACTTGGGACGGTATTGATGGAACCACCGGTGGAATTGGAAAGAATGAATGAATTGGTATGATAACAACGGAAGAGGAATGTTGAACGAAACACCGTAAAAATTGAAAATGAACGAAGAAAAGATAAGGAAACACCGGGAAGAATTAGCAAATGAACGAAGATGCTTGCTAGGATTTAGATACATGAGAACGAAGAGATCATGAACTGATTAGAGAATATTGAATGATGCACCGGTAAGATTTGGAGAATGAGAGCTGAAAGCTTGAATGAATAATTCTGAGATGATGGGCTCCGGAGAATCAAAGTGAAAAGACTTCTGAAATGCTCCGGATGGGTGAAAAGAATTCTCACATTCGAAAACAATTATGAGAGGATGGCATAACGCTAGAACCATGAATCTTGAAGAGAATGGGGCAAGATTAAAGAGAAACTCTTCTTCGGTCTTCAAATGCTGAGAATGACGAGGAGAAACACCACCAAACTGTTGAGAAACTCCGGAAGGATTAAGAGAGGAAAGGTTGAGCCAAAGATGAAAATAATTTGAAAGATCTTGGAGAAAGAATATGAGTGATGATACTTCATTCTTACATCAAACTTTGAAAAGAATTTAAGAATCTCCGGGAAAATTAGAAGAGTCAGGTAAGATCCTGGAAAAAGACCTGTGGGTTAGGGCCCACTCAAAAGAAACACCGTTGAACGATTGCTTGAAAGGGAGATTTCACCTGTTGAGTTAAATGGCTTGAAATGAGATAACATCCTCAAAAGAAATTGAGTGAATTGAGAATGGAAACTTGAATCTTCTGAGATATCTTCATCACTCCAAAACAAATCAATAGCGAGAGGTGAATGATTAAGAGGAGCACCGGTACGAGAAAACAATAGAAACGAGGAAAAGATATGATCGATAAAGCTTGCATTGGAACCACCGAAGAAGAAAAGAGAATAAAGAACAATATACTTGAAGCTCCGTTAGTATCTTCATGATAATCACCGGATAAGAACATTGATTGAAAAGAATGAAGGGACTTCACATGAATAAAATGGATACTTGATTAAGAAATCTACGTCCTTGAAGAAATAAGGGTGGGAGGGCGGGAAAAACAAAGACGACTTGGAACAGATGAAACAAACACCATAGAGAAAACTTAGAATGGATCTTGCGGATGGGGAGAATGATGGGAACATCTCGAAGAGAAACGCACCGGTTGAAAAGAATTTAAAAGACAACCTTGATGAACAAGAAGGATTAGCATCCACATAGAAATATGAGAACACCGCTTAGGGAAGGTATGGGATCAACACTTGACATTGAAGCAACTCGAATACCACAAATAAAACAAACAAAGGATTTGGCTTGCAGAATAAGCCGGAAACAACATATGATAGACCCCATATCGTATCATGTGTCTGTAGGAAAGATATTCTAGGAGCTACTTGAATTCCCACTTATAAACTCCCGAAATTTTCTAGTTATGCAATCAGGTGTTGGGGATACAGGGGACACAAAATATATCACCCAAACTAACAATACCTAGATCCAGCTGTATCCATCCTTCAACACATAACCAAGAAACCTTCTGAAATCGACTACCTCAACCTTCGAAAAGCATCTGTTATACGAGTCATGGCAATACTCCCGCACTCGCCTCAGTACTGGGCTATCAGGGTTATCTCACCAACAACTGTACAAAAGAGATTTTCGATGTCGGCGTACTAAACTCAGGTATTCCAGAACTGCAACGATAAAATTATGACAACAACACCTCAGAGCTCAACTCCCCGGGACACCTCCAATAAAACCCCTGCTGACGGGAGGCAACCAAGACAATGTTGTCATCATAAAACCATCGGAACGATTCTAAGATACCCGCGTGATCCTAAAATTCTTTTAAGTGAAATTTGAGAAGAGAAGAGTCAAAACTCTACGTCAGGATTCCTTACCAGAGCGATGAGGAGACTCGGAAGTAAAAAGAATTCCTAAACTCTCCGATATATAATTCCTAAATGACTCAAAACATTTTTCTAGACATAACTCGGCCACTAAAAACGATCAATCAGTGGGGGCTCCTAAGGTCGGGGAAGGCTCTGATTACCAACTTGTAACGCCCTCGATGCGGCTATATCTCCCACGTGTCGAAGCACGACTTAGAGGCATAACCGCATTGAAAGCAATGTCGCAAGTGAGGTAATCTTCACACATCCCATGTAATACATAAGGGAAAAGAGATACATAGTTGGCTTACAATCGCCACTTCACACAATTACATGAATAAAACATTACATCATACAGTTACAATCAGGGCCCGACTACGGAGCCAAAATAAAAGAAGAAACCCCAAAAGCGACAAAGGTCCACGATCGACCCCAACTGGGCCCACTACTGATCGACTAGAACGAAACAACACAAAGAACAAGATCTCCATCGAACTCCTCCTTGAGCTCGGGTGCGTCACCTGCACGGTCTCAGCGGCACCTGCAAACTGGTTTTGGAAGTATCTGGTGAGTCACGAGGACTCAGCAATCTCACACCCGCGAGATCAAGACTACTTAAGCTTATGGGAAGGGTAAAAGGTATGAGGTGGAGCTGCAGCAACGACTAGCATATATGGTGGCTAACATACGCAAATGAGAGCGAGAAGAGAAGGCAAAAGCACGGTCGAACAACTATGATCAATAAGTGATCCCGAACTACTTACGTCAAACATAACTCCAACAACCGTGTTCACTTCTCGGACCCCGCCGAGAACAGACCATCACGGTTACACACACGGTTGGTGTATTTTAATTAAGATCAACTTCGGGTTTTCTACAACCGGACATTAACAAATTCCCATCTGCCACATAACCGCGGGCACGGCTTTCGAAAGTTCAAAACCCTGCAGGGGTGTCCCAACTTAGCCCATGATAAGCTCTCGCGATCAACGAAGGATATTCTTCTCCCCGGGAAGACCCGATCAGTCTCGGAATCCCGGCTACAAGACATTTCGACAGTAATAAAACAAGTCCAGCAAAACCACCCGATGCGCCGACATCCTGATAGGAGCTGCACACATCTCGGTCTCAGGGCAACACCGGATGAGACTAGCTACGAGTAAAACCAGGCCTCGAGTTTCCCCGCGGTGGCCCCGCAGGCAGCTCGGTTCGGGCCAACACTTAGGCAAGCATTGGCCCAGGGGGGCTAAATAAAGATGACCCTCGGGTTGATCAGACCCAAGAGAAAGGGGTAGGTGGTAGGCAACTGGTAAAACCAATGTTGGGCCTGCTGGAAAAGTCTTATTCAAAGCGAACTGTCAAGGGGGTCCCATAAATCACCTGACCGCGTTAGGGACGCAAAATCCGGGAACATAACACCGATATGACGGAAACTAGGGCGGCAAGAGTGGAACAAAACACCAGGCATAAGGCCGAGCCTTCCACCCTTTACCAATTATATCGATGCATTAATTAAATAATATATATTGTGATATCCCAACAAGTAAACATGTTCCAACAAGGAACAACAACTCCATGTTCCAACAAGGAACAAACTTCATCTTCACCTGCAACTAACAACGCTATAAGAGGGGCTGAGCAAAGCGGTAACATAGCCAATCAACGGTTTGCTAGGACAAGGTGGGTTAGAGGTTTGGTTTAACAATATGGGAGGCATGATAAGCAAGTGGTAGGTATCGCAGCATAGGCATAGCAAAAGAGCGAGCAATCTAGCAAGCAAAGATAGAAGTGATTTTGAGGGTATGGTCATCTTGCCTGAGATCCCGCAAGGAAGAAGAACGAGTCCATGAAGACAAACGGACGTAGACGAACGGATCCTCACAAACACGATGATAACGGAATCAACCCGAAGAAGCAACACCGGAAAGAAGCACACAACATAGTAAACAACCAACACATGAATATGGCATGATGCACAACCAAGTATGATGCATGCCCGGTTTAAAGATGCATGACATGGCAAAGTGCAACAAACAACACTACAAATTAAGTGGAGCTCAATATGCAACGGGTTGCATATTGGAGAAACACCACATCAATTATTTAGTTCTCTCTCAATTATGTACCCAACAATATTAAATGTTGTTAAACATGGCAAGGGGGTGAAGCAAAGTAAAACTACCTATCTAGTCAAGTTTAAATGAGGCCGGAAGCAACGAACAACAATTCCGGAAACTCCTCATATGCATAATTTAAGGTTTGGTACTGTTCTTCCCTAAACATTATTTTAATGTTGTTAAACAGGAAAATAAAGTGCAACATGTCAAACTAGGCATTTTTCCACCCCATTTACATATATAATTTATTAAAATCCGAGTTACGGTTAAATAGTTATGAATTAAATCATTTTAACATGGCATAGGAGCAAATTTAACCAAACAGCATTTTAAACATTTTAAACATGGGTGAAAGTGGCATATTATTAATCTACACAAATTCTGAGCAAGTTTCATATATAAAACATTTTAATATGATGCACCGTTGATGAGTTATTAAATGTATGAAGTTTAGGGGCTATTCTGCAAAACGGTAATTCTCTGGATAAAAGGCAAGATCGTTCCGCAGAAAAAAACATGAATCGGGCCGAATCTGGCTGGCCCAATGGTGCACAGGAGAGGCTGGGCGGCTGCTCACCTAGCGGGCCATGGACCATGACGGTGAGGCCGGATCTGGAGGTCGCCTAGGCCTTGGAGAGGCGCTGGCCTCGCGCGTGCGAACAGAGGATGCCACGGCAAGGAGGCAAACGGCGACGAGGCTGATCCGGTCATGGCGGAGCGGTAGGGGATGGGGGCGTCGGGGCCGGATCCTGCTCTGCTGCCGCGGGCACGGGGACGAGAAGGAGGGAGCTCATGCTTCGGGCGCCCATGGCGGCTTGCTGGTTCGTGTCCCTGAAGACAGAGAGGGAGAGAGGTGAGGCGAGGGAGAAAACAAGAGGGAGAAGGAGATGGCAGGGGCGGCGCGACCTGGCCGGGGGCGACCTAGTGAAGGTGTTCGCCGGCGGGCAGCGGCGCTCGGGCGACGCTAGGTCCGGCGGCGGAGGACGCCGGCAGCGGGCGGCGGAGCTCCCTCCCGATCCAGATCGGATCGAGGAGGTGCAGCATGGAGCGAGCGGACGCTGACTCGGGCTCGGGCGGGCTTCCCAGGGCCCGATCTGGGTCCTGGCAGGCCCGCGGGCTTCGCGGCGGCGCAGGGAAGACAGGGCGACGTGGCGCACCGCGGGTGGCCAGGAGCGGCGGCGCAGGGGGCTCAGGTGGCGGCGCGGCCATTGGTGGCTCGCCAATTGGCGGCGGATGAGCGGACTGGCGCGGAAAACAATGAGGGGCGGCGGCTAGAAGTAGGTGGAGGGCTAGGATGCCCAAAAATGGCAAGGAGGGCTTCTTAAATAGGCAGGGGTCTAGGGTTAGGGGTCTTTGGGAGGTTTTAGAGCCGTACGATCGCGATCCGATGGCTCCGGCCGGAGGGGGGTTTTAGAATGGCTAGGTGGGCTGCAAGTGACCGTGTAGAAGGCCTCGGGCTGAGAAGAGAGGGGGAGAAGTGCGGCCCGGCACGGTTTTCGAAGACCCAAAACATCCGACGAAGGTACCGGCAACGGTACCGCTATATGTTTAACGGTTGGGCTAACAAACGGACTCCGAATGCGATGAAATTTGGCAGGCGGTCCACTGACACCAAAACAACACCGCACACCAACTTTCATCCCATTCCGAGAACATTTTCCGGCCACTTATAAAATACTATTTCGGACATGCCGCAGGCGCGTGCAAGTGTGTGTGGGCTCAGAACGGACAACGGAGAGAACAAAGAGACCGGGACGGATACAAGTTTTTGAAAACATGATGATGCAATGTGGATGATGACATGGCAAGATGCGACACGCAAGCAAAAGACAAAGCAACAACAGCGAATAACTGGAGGACAACTGGCACAACAGATCCGGGGCGTTACAGGATGAGTGACACATGTGCCAACGCGGAGCTAACGTGTGGATCCATCAGCCAATGAGAATTTTACACGTGGAAAATCGGCATTGGTCGTGGCTGTTAACGGGTTATCGGATCCAAAATCCGACCCGATAGCTTAACGACGTTCCGTTATGGTGGATGCCACGTGTCGGTCACCCTTGACAAAAGCACTTCTGTGACTCGCGATTTATCATCATGGAACTCGACACTTCTGTGATGATAATTTTGGCAATGTCATGGAACACTTCTACGACAGCACAGGTATGACTATCTTGATTCTGTCATAAATTTGTCATGGATGTACATGCATGACAGAAAACGCGACCTACTGTGACAAACACGTATCATCACGGAAGTGTATTTTTTTTGTAGTGTAGGTAGGTATGGTGGACTCATCTGGAACAACTTTGGGTTTAAGGTTTTTGATGAACAAGCAGAATTCCCACTTAGTACAGGTGAAGGCTAGCAATTAGATTGAGAAGTGGCCAGCTAGAGAGCAACAATGGTCATGATGATGCATTATGCATAAGTAACATTGGACACTAGCATGAGTACGATATGAACACCATGAATATAAATATCATTGAGGCTAAGTTGGTTTTGATTCAACTACATGCATGAAGATGTGCCAAGTCAAGCCACTCGAACATTCAGAGGAGGATACCATATCATCATACTACATCACAATCATTTTAACGCAATGTTGATATCCAAGATAAATCATTATCCACTCCCAGCTACTTATGCATGGCATGAGAAACTATAATTTCTAATTGTCATTGCAAACATGCTTAATCATAATGGGTTGAATCATGGATACTAGGTTAAACATATTTACACAAACAGAACAAGTCGAGTTCATACCCATTTCTCACTGCCACGACCAGTTCATCGAATATCGTCATTATTGCTTTTCGCTTGCACGACTGAACGATATGAAAATAATAATAGTGCAAGAGTGTCGTGGACTAAGCTGGAATATGCAAAACAATTTATTTAACAAGAGAAGACAAGATAAAATGGGCTCTTTATTAGATCAACAATTATTCATATGAGGGCCACTCAACATTTTCATCGTGGTCTTCTACTTGATACGACTCGAATAAAAAGAAAATAAATTCGGAGAAACATACTAAAATATTTTTGGAGTTTTTGGTTTTCTCGAACAAGCAAATAAAAGAGAAAAGCAAAAATGAGAAAAACTATTTACACGGGAAAGCTCCCAACAAGCAAAAGAAGAACAAGGAAATCTTTTGGGGTTTTCTTTTTAGTACTACAACTAAGCATGCATAGAAAGTAAACTAACTACAACTAATTTTTTTGTTTTTCTAAGTTTTTCAAACACACAAGAAGAAAGCGAGAAAACAAATCTAAGCATGGATGATACAACGAAAAATGCGAACACGGAAAAATGGAATAAGTGGACATGAATGTAATATCGGTGAGAAACACATACTCCCCCAAGCTTAGGCTTTTGCCCTAGCTTGGTAATCAATCAGTAGTATGGATAGTAGTTGGAGTACTGAGGAGCGGGCATCCACTCATCCCACTGCTAAGGCTCCTCCTCTGCCTCTGCAGCAGCCAGATCGTTCCGGTAGGCGATGATGTCCGCAGGCATAATCCTATATCCGCCCCTGACAAGAGAATCAAACAAAGCAGGAACAGGCAATGGAATAATATCGCGAGTTTCAATGCTAAAAACCAGGTTATATGGAATAGGGTTAGGAGATTCAATATCAGTAAAATGGTGGTGATCCATGGCTGCGTGGTCTAGGTAAACCTTGTTCAGAGGGTGATCATTAAAGCGTATCTCAACCTCGAAGTGAGCCGCCAAACGAGTAGCAAAAATCCCACCATGTGTCTTACCCTTGTACTTATTAATATGAAGGCGACAAGCCACAATTGCTCCAAAGCTATAAGTGTTGTCGCCCTCTAGTGCATGATGTAAAATAGCAAGGTCTGGTGAACTGAGCGCACCCACCTTCTCTCTAGCAAGCAAGCATTTTGCAATGAAAAGAGCAAAGTAATGAACAACAGGAAAATGCAAGCCAGCAGCAGTCATAGCTGACACCCCTCTCTCATCTCCCACCGTCAAGGTACGATAAAAGGCCTCAAACTATACCGGCCTAGGCTCAGCTAAGCTCCCATCAGAAGGGATCATGCATATGTTGCAAAATTCAGTAAGTGGTATCTGATGGGTTTCAGCATATAAATCAAACCGCACTTCAGGAGGATTATTCCTGGGAAGGAAAGTAAAACTTTGAACACAGATTTTTGTGAGGAGATGATAATGTTCGCATTCAGCTGCAATGAAGTCGGTGAGGCCGGCATTAGCAGCATATTGTGTTAACTCCTGAAGGATTCCAACTTCTTCCATGAACTAGGTGTGCATCCATTCGCACAGCCATACCTCTGCCAACCTCCAAGGATGGAGATCACTGTCAGAAGACTCCCCAATAACACCCTTGGAGTTCTTCTTAGTGGCAAACTTCCTAATGATATTCATCCTTTTCCTATGAACAAAAATTCTGAAATTTTTAGTCCACAATTTTTTCTCAACAAAACTTCACAAAATTGATAGCAACTACTCATAGGGATACATAGAGGCCATAAAAAGCATTCAAACTACTTAGAACTCTAAGAATTCAACATGTTAGCTCATCTACAGCAGCACCAAGAGTAGCTAATTATTCAAAATATAAACCACAAAAAAACTAATTGAACAAACTATGGAGTCACATACCATGGAACAATCCCCCGAAACAGTTTCGGAAATGGAGCTTCGAGCAAAGATATCGAATCCGCGGGTTTGAGAGCAAGAACACGGGACAGAGATCAATGGAGAATTTTTTCTGGAGGTAAGTGATGATGTGGTGTGAAGAGATAAGTGAGGGGGCCCACGTGGGGACCACAACCCACCAGGGCGCGCCTGGGGGTCCTGGCGCACCCAGGTGGGTTGTGCCCACCTGGTGCACCTCCCTCCGATGTTATTTGCACCAGAAATTCTCAAATATTCAAAAAAAATCGTATTAAATTTTCAGGGCATTCTGAGAACTTTTATTTTTGGGTCTTTTTTTATTGCACGGGAAATTCAGAAAACAGACAAAACATGGCATTTTATTTTATTTAACTAATAAAAACAGAAAAACAAAAAGTAGGGATAGAAGGTAGTGCTTACTAAATTCATCAACTTCATACCGCTAAAAAATGATCCATTAATAAGGTTGATCAGGTCTTATTAACAACCACTTTCGATTAGCATGAAACCGATGAACTATCCTAATTCACTAGGTTACCTCAAATGGGGATATGAATGTCCCCAACAATAAGCATTTCATATTTATTTTTTATAGTAGGTAGAGGTATTTGAAAACTTCCAATAGTGATTGTCGGAGATTTTCAATAACATTAATACCATTCACTTGGAATTCTTTCTTCGGAAAGTGCACTGTATGCTCATTACCATTAATATGAAAAGTGACCTTGCTTTTATTGCAATCAATAACAGCCCCTGCAGTATTCAAGAAAGGTCTACCAAGGATAAATGACATGTTGTCGTCCTCGGGCATCTCAAGTATAACAAAGTCAGTCAAAATAGTAACATTAGCAACAACAAGGGGCACATCCTCATAGATACCGATAGGTATGGCAGTTGATTTGTCAGCCATTTGCAAAGATATTTCATTAGGCGTGAGTTTATTCAAATCAAGTCTTTTATATAAAGAGAAAGGCATAACACTAACACCAGCTCCTAAATCACACAAAGCAGTTTTCACATAATTCTTTTTGATAGAGCAAGGTATAGTTGGTATTCCCGGATCTCCTAGTTTTTTGGGTACTCCATCTTTAAAAGTATAATTAGCAAGCATAGCAGAGATTTCAGCTTCCGGTATTTTTCTCTTATTAGTGATGATGTCTTTCATATACTTTGCATAAGGAGGCATTTTTAAGATATCAGTCAAGCGAGTATGCAAAAAGACTGGCCTCAACATTTCAACAAAGCGTTCAAATTTTCATCACCTTTCTTTTTAGTTGACTTGGGTGGAAAAGGCATAGGTTTTCGAACCCACGGTTCTCTTTCTTTATCATGTTTTCTAGCACCGAAGTCTCTTTTATCATATCTTTTATTCTTAGGTTCTGGGTTATCAAGATCAACTCGTGGTTCTATCTCAGCATCATTGTCTAATTCTTTATTATTTGTTTGAGCATCTTCATGAACCTCATCAATATCTTCTTCATTATCAGAAGGTGAGTGTTCATTACTAGACTGAGTTTTAGCATCAGAGATAGAAGTTTCATTATCATTATCAGGAGGTTTTTCTATTTCAGGTTCACTAGAAGTATGCAAAGTCCTATCATTTTTCTTCTTCTTTTTCTTTCTAAAAGGACTAGGTGCATCAGTGTTAACTCTTTGTGAATCTTCTTCAATTCTTTTTGGGTGTCCCTCAGGATAAAGTGGTTCTTGGGTCATTTTACCTCCTCTAGTTGCAACTCTAACAACAAAGTCATGTATATTATGATTCATTTCATCAAGAAATTCTCTTTGTGATTTAGCAACTAGTTCTAACTGAGTTTGAACCATAGAAGCGTGCTTTCCAACACCTCTAACATCATTTGATATTCTAAATAACAAGTCACTCAAGCGAGCAATCATATCAAAATTGTATTTCAATTGTTTCATAACATTTGCATTGAAGTGATCTTGTTTTCTAATATAGTTTTCAAACACATAAAGGCATTGGCTAGGGTGCATACTGTGAGGATTGTAATTATCATTGAACTTCATTAAAGAATTTACCTCTACCACCTTAGGCAGTGGTGGTGTATTAAGCCCATGTATATGTTTAATAGGAGGTAAATTTTTAACATCCTCAGCTTTAATACGTGTATCCTTCATAGATTTCTTTGCCTCTTGCATATCTTCAGGACTGAGATATAATATACCCCTCTTCTTCGGAGTGGGTTTAGCCGGTGGTTTAGGAAGAGTCCAATCATCATAATTTTTCAATATGTTATTCAATAACTCCTCAGCTTGCCCAACAGTTCGTTCCGTGAAAACACAACCAGCACAACTATCTAGGAAATCCCTAGAAGCGTTGGTAAGTCCATCATAGAAGATATCAAGTGTTTCATTTTTCTTAAGAGGATGATCAGGCAAAGCATTAAGTAACTAGCAAAGCCTCCCCCAAGCTTGTGGGAGACTATCTTCTTTAATTTGCACAAAATTAAATATTTCCTGTAAAGCAGCTTGTTTCTTATGAGCAGGGATATATTTTTCAAAGAAGTAATAAATCATATCCTGGGGACTATGCACACAACCAGGAGCAAGAGTATTGTACCAAGCTTTAGCATCACCCTTTAATGAGAACAGAAATAATTTGAGAATAAAGTAATAGCGAGTCTTCTCATCATGAGTAAAAAGGGTGGCTATGTCATTCAACTTAGTAAGATGTGCCACAACAGTTTCAGTTTCCTAACCATGGAAAGGATCAGATTCAACCAAACTAGTTAACTCTGGGTTGACAGAGAATTCATAATCCTGATCATCGATAAAGATAGGTGAAGTGGCAAACTTAGGATCATATTTCATTCTAGCATTCAGGATTTTTCTTTATACTTGCATAATAATTTCTCTAGATCATCTCTATCCTTGCAAGCAAGAATATCTCTAGTTGTCTCCTCATCCATAACATAACCTTCCGGTACCTTAGGTAATTCATATCTAGGAGGGCTAGTTCTAGCAGGTGTTTCAGGAGTTTCAGTTTCAAGCTCATCATCGGATTCAACAACGTCATGTTGTATTACTTTAGCAATTTGTTCATCAAGAAAATCACCAAGTGGCACATCATTATCTTCAACCAAGGTACTAGCATCATCATAAGCATTATCCATAGCAGAAGTAGCATCATAAATAACTTGCAACATATTAGAATTGATAGCATGTGGTGGTGTTGCAAGTTTACTTATAACAGAAAGTGAATCTAAAGTAGAACTGGATGGCAGTTCCTTACCTCCCCTCGTCTTTGAGGAAAAAATCTTAGTCTTAGCATCCTTCAGATTCTTCATAGTGATAAATTGATAATAATCCCAAGTGACTCAGCAAATATAGCTATGCTCACCAGCAACGGTGCCAGAAAAAGGTCTTGATAACCCACAAGTATAGGGGATCGCAACAGTTTTTGAGGGTAGAGTATTCAACCCAGATTTATAGATTCGACACAAGGGGAGCCAAAGAATATTTGAAGGTATTAGTAGCTGAGTTGTCAATTCAACCACACCTGGAGATTAATTATCTGCAACAACGTGATCAATAGCAAAGTAATATGATAGTTTTGATAATATTGACAGCAGTAACAGTAACGGTAACAGTGATAGCAGTAGTTTTGTAACAAGTGCAACAATAACAATAGCAGTAGTAACTTAGCAAGAACAATATAGGATAAATTCGTAGGCATGGGATCGGTGACTTGTTGGATGATATTCATCATGAGACAGTTATAACCTAGGGCGATACGGCACTAGCTCCAGTTCATCAATATAATGTAGGCATGTATTCCGTAAATAGTTATATGTGCTTATGGAAAGAACTTGCATGATTTGTCCTACCCTCCCGTGGGAGGGGGTCCTATTGGAAACTAAGGGATATTAAGGCCTCCTTTCAATAGAGAACCGGAACAAAGCATTAACACATAGTGAATACATGAACTCCTCAAACTACAGTCATCACCGGGAGTGGTCCCGACTATTGTTACTCCAGGGTTGCCGGATCATAACACGTAGTAGGTGACTATAACTTGCAAGATCGGATCTAGAACATGGATATAATGGTGATAACATAAACGGTTCAGATCTGAATTCTTGGCACCCGGGCCCAGAGTGACAAGCATTAAGCATGGCAAAGTCATAGCAACATCAATCTTAGAACATAGTGGATACTAGGGATCAGGACCTAACAAAACTAACTCGGTTACATGATGAATCTCATCCAACTCCTCACCGACCAATGAGCGTACGAAGAAATTACTCACTCCAGGTGGGGAGCATCATGGAATTGGCCATGGAGAAGGGTTGATGATGACGAAGAACGAAGATCTCCCTCTCTGGAGCCCCAAACAGACTCCAGATCTGGCCTCCCGATGAAGAACAAGAGGTGACGATGGCTCCGTCCCGTGGATCGCAATAATCCTTTCTCCTAGCGTCTGCTGGGCCACCAGGTGGGGACAACCCACCTGGGCACGCCAGGAGGGGTGTGCCCTGGTGGGTTGTACCCACCCAGGTGCCCCTCTCCGGTGGATCTTGGCTCCAGAAACTCTTGTTTATTGTATAAAAAATCCTCGCAAAGTTTTGTTCCATTCCGAGAACTTCTATTTCTGCACAAAAACAACACCATGGTAGTTTTGCTGAAAACAGTGTCAGTCTGGGGTAGTTTCATTCAAATCATGCAAATTAGAGTCCAAAACAAGAGGAAAAGCGTTAGGAAAAGTAGATACTTTGGAGACGTATCACGGGTCATCACCGATTTAGCCACTCCGTGATATGAAGATTGGGCCATCGTCACCATCGTGCCCATGCCGAACCAGCAGGTACATTTCCCAAATGTGAGTCTGATCATTGGAGAGTTTCTCACACAAGTCAAGCACCTAGGTTTCCAAGAGACGTGTCACTGCCCCTTCAATCAAGCTTATGTCAGGTTAAGATCACCTTTTGACAGAGATGCGCTTGTCCTCCAAAGTGAGGGAGTCCTGGACTGAGGGGTCCTCGGGCGTCCGGCCTGTTAGCCATGGGCTGGACTGATCGGCTGTGAAGATACGAAGACCGAAGACTGCACCCATGTCCGGATGGGACTCTCCTTGGCATGGAAGGCAAGCTTGGCGACCAAATATGTATATTCCCTTCTTTGTAACCGACCCTGTGTAACCCTAGATCCACCCAGTGTCTATATAAACCGGAGGACTTAGTCCGGAGAGGGGGAGACTCATAACCATAGTCATACAGGCTAGGCCTCTAGGGTTTAGCCATTATGATCTCGCGGTAGATCAACTCTTGTAATACTCATAATCATCAAGATCAATCAAGCAAGAAGTAGGGTATTACCTCCATAGAGAGGGCCCGAACCTGGGTAAACATTGTGTCCCCTGTCTCCTGTTACCGTCGACCTTAGACGCACAATTCGGGACCCCCTACCCGAGATCTGCCGGTTTTGACACCGACATTGGTGCTTTCATTGAGAGTTCCACTGTGCCGTCCCCAAAAAGGTTTCGATGGCCCCTTCAATCGTCAACAATGATGCTGTCCAAGGAGAAACCTTCCTCCCCAGACAGATCTTCATGTTCGGCGGCTTCGCACTTCGTTTGGCCATCCGGACATCCGCGGAGATTTGATCTTCGCCGGATTCGAGAACGCGACGACCGCTCCTGATCACCTCGATGAACATGACCTAAATCTGTCATCGGACCATGTTCAGGAGTAGCTCATGTAACTACTCTAGCCTTAGATCCAGAGTATACTACGCCATCCAAGGATTGGAGGCTCAACCCCACCACGGAGGCCACAGATTCCCCGGTGTTGGAGCCGCACATGGACTTAACCTCACACAATATTTGTGTCACCGGAACTCCGGACTCGTCTCTGGGTGTAAGTTACGAACCATGTGAGTCCGCGGACTCCGAACTTCATCGTTTATCGATCTTCGAGTTTAGCGCTGCAGACATCTTCCGGCACTCTCCCTCGGGCGATGTGATAAGCTCATTAAAGAACATGTCCTTGGTAAGGGACCCACAGCCAAACTATGTCCGGTTCGAACTAGGGGCTGACGATGGAGAATTTTGCTTCCCACCCGCCACCCACTTCATAGCCACGGTCGATGATTTAACCGACACGCTTGATTACGGCTCCGAAGACATCGATGGTATGGACGACGATGCTGATGACGAGCAAAACCAAAATCCGCCATTCACTGCACAACGGGCGGACACTTCTTCGTACAACGTGTACATGGTGGATACACCTAAAGAAACCAACGACGATGACCAAAAATATCCAATTGAGAATAAAACTCCTGAGATACAGATCAAACATCGGCGTCCTCGGTGCTACTATAAGTCACGTCGTTCCAAAGACAGCAACGCTGGCACCAGAGGAAATAATACTCCGGAAGATGCCGGAAACGACGAAGACCCTGTTGAGGCAACTTCCGAACAGGAGGAACCAGGAAACGAGCAAGTTAGCCCTGATGAACAGTCCACACATGACAATTCGGAGGATGACAATTATCTCCCGCTCTCTGAAGATGAGACAAGCCTCGGCGACGAAGAATTCGTCGTGCCAGAGGAACCCTCCGAGCAGGAGCACTTCAAGTGCTGGCTCATTGCCACAGCAAGAGGCCTGGAAAAGAAACGACAGCAGCTTCAAGCTGACCAAGATTTGCTCAACAACAGATGGACCAATGTCCTAGCAGCCGAAGAATACGGCCTCAAACGCCCAGCCAAGAGTTACCCGAAGCGCAAACTGCTACCTCAGTTTGATGAGGATGCACCGAAGTCCGTACCTCCCTCGCGCAATATGGCTAACCGACCACTACGTGGTCGGGAGGAAGCGGCAATTCAAGCCGAACAACAGCCTATACCACCGGAGCATGAAAACAAATATAAAGCAGCCCGGAATTATAAACACGGCACTCGGCAGGACGTGGACAGCAGAACAGGATATACCAGATCGATCTACGGATCGCAAATACGCACCTCAACACGCGACAACGACCATCTATTCAGACGTACGGAACCTAGTCACTGATACATCTCCAACGTATCTATAATTTTTGATTGCTCCATGCTATATTATCTACTGTTTTGGACTATATTGGGCTTTATTTTCCACTTTTATATTATTTTTGGGACTAACCTATTAACCAGAGGCCCAGCCCAGAATTGTTGTTTTTGCCTATTTCAGTGTTTCGGAGAAACAGAATATCAAACGGAGTCCAAACGGAATAAAATCTTCGGGAACGTGATTTTCTCACCGAATGTGATCCAGAGGACTTGGACCCTACGCCAAGGCAACAGAGAGGCGGTCACGAGGGTGGGGGCGCCCCCCTAGGGCGCGCCCCTGCCTCTTGGGCCCCTCGAAGCTCCACCGATGTACTCCTTCCTCCTATATATACCTACGTACCCCCAAACGATCATAACATGAGCCAAAAACCTAATTCCACCGCCGCAACCTTCTGTATCCACGAGATCTCATCTTGGGGCCTGTTTCGGAGCTCCACCAGAGAGGGCCGTCATCACGGAGGGCTTCTACATCATCATAGCCTCTCCGATGAAGTGTGAGTAGTTTACCTCAGACCTTCGGGTCCATAGTTAGTATCTAGATGGCTTCTTCTCTCTTTTTGGATCTCAATACAAAGTTCTCCCCCTCTCTTGTGGAGATCTATTCGTTGTAATCTTGTTTTTGCAGTGTGTTTGTTGAGAGCGATGAATTGTGGGTTTATGATCAAGTCTATCTTTGAATAATATTTGAATCTTCTCTGATTTCTTTTATGTATGTCGGCGTTCTGGGAACAGGGGTCCCCAGACTTGCCTGCCTGCGACCTGCGGCGTGGCTTAAAGGGGGCACTGCACGACCCATCTTCATCAACACGAGACTCAAGACCCTCGCGAGGGGCCAAGCCTCGCGGGGTGGACGACACGGAGCTTCCTCACGCGCGGCCTCGACAGGCTGGCTCACGAGGAGGCGGAGAGATCAAGGCGGGGTACCTCACGAGGTGCCCATGACGCAAGCCATGACGACCAAGGGTGCCAGGCGGGCGCCAGCCCGCGCAGTGTCTCCCTTTCCTCTTTGGTGCAAAGGGGGCAAGCGCAGGTGAGAGGATCAAGCAAAGGCATCCATTTCGGTGCAACGAGACCAAGACAGGTCCAACGGTGGGAAGGAGGTCATCGTGGAGCCCAGAACGGCATCACCACAGAGCCTTTGGCAGGCGAGGACCAACTTTAGTCAGGATAAGTGTACCGGATGTTCCCCTTCAAAATGGCCAATTGTTGGCGCCCTTCCCGCTCAATATTTGGGAAGAGGCCCGAGGCCTTTGCCTATAAATAGGACTAGCCACCCCCAGGGCAAAGGGTCGGCCGGGACGAGATCATCAGATCATCAAGCAACAAAGAGAGAGAGAGAGAGAGAGAGAGAGAGAGAGAGAGAAGGGCGGCTGAACTCCTTCTAGCAGTTCATCGCCCCTGCTAAGAGCAGACCCTCGCGAGGCTGTTCTTCCTTGTATTGTTCATCTTCATCAGCCCAAGAGGCAATCCACCCACCACAAACTAGAGTAGGGTATTACACCGCAATGGTGGCCCGAACTAGTATAAACCTCGTGTCTCTTGTGATGTTCTTTCTGTAGTTTAGATCTTTGCGAGACGGAGAGGTAGAGGGCGAAGTCTCCACACGCACCCTAGAGTTCGAACCTCAAGGGTCTGCCGGAACCCGAAATCCGACATTTGGCGCGCCAGGTAGGGGTGCGCCGGAATTTGTCTTCCGCTGCTCCACTCTCCTCCGACCGTCGCGTCCATGTCTGATGCACGTCGGGCCCGCACCGAGCGCCTGGCCGCCATCGCTTCCCGCGTCGCCTAGACGGCTCCCGTCGGCGGCCGTCCTCGTCGTTCCCCGTCGCCCGCCATCAACGCCGCCACCGGCCCGGCGGGGAACGAGCAGCAAGCATCGTCTCAGCACCCGTCCGTGCGGCAAGACGGCCGCACCGCCACTCCATCGCTCACACCAGCTGGTTCTTCATCCCGCGCGTTCCGCGCGCCCTTGGAGGCTCGAGCTGCGCTCATCATGGTGAACGAGCTCCTGCGCTACCATCCCGTCGACGACGTCTACGAAGAGTGGCTTGACCGCGTCGCCGAGCTCGTCCGCACCGCAGGGGGCTCTCCCGCGCCATCCGTTCTGATGCGTCGCACCCCGCCCCGCGCGGGCAACGATGCTCCGGGGGCGTACCAGCCGCCTCCTCTTCAAGAAGATGCAATGGCTCCAAGGCGCGCGGCCCCTGGCCGGAACCCGCTCCGTCAGGCGCCGGCGCAGCAAGAGCGGAGCTGCCAAGAAGTCCCTCGTCCGCAAGAAGATGCCCGGGTGCTCCCTGCTCCGGCACGTCGCGACCCTGCTCCCGCTCCCGCGCGTCAAGGCCCCGCGCTGCTCCCAGCTGCAGTGCATGGGGACCTGCAAGACCAAGCTCTCCCTCAGCCAAAACCTCCCGTGGCCACCACAGGCTGCCGCGCCTATACCACCGAGCTGCGTAGTGTCGCGTGGCCCAATAAGTTCAAGCCAGACCTGTCTCCTCGCTACGACGGCACGACCGACACTGCAGAGTTCCTCCAGCTCTATGAGCTGGGCATCGAAGCTGCCAGCGGGGATGAAAAGGTCATGGCGAACTGGTTCCCCATGGCGCTCAAGGAAGGAGCTCGCACCTGGATCCTAAATCTGGCTCCATGAACAATCTCTTCCTGGGACCAGATGCGCACCCGTTTCATCGCCAACTTCCAAGGTACTCGCGACCGGCCACCTGCCGTGAGCGACATGCGCCGCATCAAGCAACCAACCGGGGAGACCCTGCAAAAGTACATCTAGCGCTTCAACAGTGCGCGCCTCAAGATCCCCAAGGTGTCCGAGGAGGCCATCATCTCGGCCTTCTCCGACGGTGTGCGCGACATCAAGATGAAGGGGGAGATGGCAATGCATGAAGACCTGTGCACCTCCCTGGAGCTATTCAACTTGGCGACCAAGTGCGCCAGGGCTGAGGAAGGACGTCTCTCCCTCCTCGAGCTGCCTGCCGCGGACCTAGAAGAGAAGAAGCCCAAGGCCAAGGACGTGAAGCGCAAGGGGGCTGCCGTGCTCGCGGCAGAACCGGACACCAAGCGGGGCAAGGATCTGCCTGAATCCTCCAGGGGTAACCGGTGCTGCGTGTACCACGACCTCCACACCCACAACACCAACGAATGCCAGGAACTCCGCGCCGTGCGAGAAGGAAGGATCGGTCGTCATCCTGACCGTGCTGACCGGGGCTACGGCCGAGGAGGAGGAAGAAACGCAGGACGCTGGGAAGACCGCGGCCCGCGCCAAGGGTGGCGTGATCAACCTCACGAGGACCGCTGGCGGGACCTGCCTCGCGAGGGGGACTGGCGGGATCAGCCTCGTGAGGATCGCCCACAAGGCAACGCAGGCCTCCCTCCACTGCCGCCTCAGCCAAGGAGGAACGAGGACCGCCATCAAGACGAGGGGGCTGGGGGCTTCCAGGAGCCAGGCGCGATCACCTGCATCCTGGGCGGAGCTCAAGCCCCAGCCTCCCAACGCATCTTCAAGCAGTTTGCCCGCAAAGTGAATGCAGTCCTCCCCAAGCTCGAAGCAACGCGCCCTCTGAGGTGGTCGACGTGCGCCATCATGTTCAGCTCAGCGGATCAGCTCAAGTGCGTGGCCATAGCCGGAGTTCTCCCGATGCTTTGCTCCCCAGTCATCAGCAACGTACTGGTCACCAGGACCCTCATCGATGGTGGGGCAGGGCTCAATGTCATGTCTGTGGAAACGTTCAACAATCTCCAGGTACCCTACGACCAGCTTCAGCCAACCAAGCCTTTCTCCGGAGTCACCGACGGCTCCATGGACCCGATTGGGCAGGTCCGCCTCCCTGTCACCTTCGGGGCACGCAACAACTAGCGCACCGAGCTCATCGACTTCGACGTCGCCCACATCCGCCTGCCGTACAATGCCATCCTTGGGTACCCGACGCTGGCCAACTTCATGGCTGTGACTCACCATGGCTACAATGTCCTCAAGATGCCGGGAAGTGGCGGAGTCATCACGGTTCCATGTGAAGAGAAGGATGCAGTGTGTTCCCTGGAGCGAGCCTTTCAGGCCGCGTCACTGGAAGACCCTGATCGCGGAAGCAGGAGGCTTCCCAAGACCGCCCCCAAGAAGAAGAAGGCATCATCTGGACCGACCCCTCAGGAGGCGGGCCCCTCAGGGCCCGCATCTACCCAAGGGGAACCTCCTTTCATCGCATAGGAAAGCGCGCTCGGCGCCCTCCTCAGGCAGGGCTCGGGGGCTCTCCCCTGGAGGGCCACCGACCTGGCCGAGGTCACGAGGGAGGCGCTTGGGCACCACGTGGAGGCGTGTTTCGAAGCACGCTTCCCTCAAGAAGGAGCAAGGCAAGGAAGGTCAGACCAGCAGGAGTTCGTCAACAAGGCCGTCCAAGAACTACAGGAGTCAAGAATCATGAGAGGTTGCCTCCATCTACCGGCTGTGGCTCCCCATCCAGGCGAGGATGGTGGGTTGCGCGTCTGCATCGACGTACCAGGGCTCAATCAGGTCGCCACGACGGAGCGCCTCTGGCCCTCGCAAGTGGGGCATTGTGAAGGTCCGCCCCACAGCTACGTTCGCATGCCTTATGGCTTGCCGGGCGCGGCTGCTACATACCAGCGCCTCATGAGGGGCATCATGGAGGCTCAGGAAGACAGGCGTTCCGCAGCCTTGGCGGAGATGGAGATGATTCGCGAGGAGCCACCAATGCCTCCGGAGCCTCCCGAGACCCCTGGGCCTGGGGGCTCGTGAGGATCGGCTTCCGCGGCCCACCGAGTCTGCTGCACCAACATCACTTCATCCTCGATATCTTCAGGTGACGCCTTTCGAGTTTCGTTTCCAGCTGGGAGCGCTCACTCAGAGCTGCATTATTCCCAGGCCGCGTGGGTCTGTCCCTGCGGCGTGTACCCCTTTTATTTCATGTTGCTAGCTTGCTTTGTTGGGGGTGCCCCTCGGGCTGCATCATCCCCAAGTCGCTCAGGCCTGGCCCAGCGGTGTCTACCTTCCCAGCATCTATTTTAATGAATCCACTCCTTCGTGGCTAACGTGTTTGACCTAGTTGCCCATCCAACTGACGCCAACTGACGGAGCTGCTCCTAAAACGGCATGATGCTTGCGCATGGGTTCGTCCCTGCAACGCTGACAAACCTGAGTGGCTGATCTCTGGCCGCGGCAGCCCCGCACTACGCCACCTCGCCAAGCCTTCAATGCCTCACCACCCCGCGAAAGCAACCAACGGCTGACTGTCAATTGCCATGGTAACCCCTCGTTCTTTCTATGATGATCTGCAGGATCCCCTAAAGGAGCTGCATCAGGCGAGGCCCTTGCGAAGCCTCCTTCACTCTCAACCGCGCGAACCGCTTGCACGTTAAAGGGGGGTACCTGAGCATCGCGACTCAGGGCTCTTACTGGCCCTCCAGCCCTCACCCTCTGGCCTTGACCACGGCATCGCGACCTAGCATACCAGCGACGGCTGAGACTCGCTCGAGGGCCGGGACCCGAGGACGTAGAGCAGAAGGGGGAGCGAAGGCGAGAGAGGAGGGGCATGCGAGGACCTCGTCGAGCAAACCCACGCCTGCCGATGCATGGACCTGGCGACACACCAGGGAGCAGCCCCTGATTCTCGAGATAAGTCACCATCTAGAAGCACCGGCCACCGTAGCGCCACCCCCGCACCTAATGCAATCCCGTGTTAGCAACGCGGCTCTCCTTTCTCACCGAACGGCGGCTGCTTGAGCGCCAAAGGGGTCCTCCTGAGCATCGCGACTCAGAGGCTCTTACCGGACCTCGGGTCGCTCACCTCCTGGCCTTGACCACGGCATCGTGACCTAGCATACCAGTGACGGCTGACGCCGCCTTGGGACTGGGACCTGTCGGCGCAGAGCACCAAGCCCTCGCGAGGTTCGAAAGGGAGAACTGAGCTAAGGCGGAATGAGCAATTCGCACAATTTTGCGACAAGGGTTATATTAATAAACAGGGTTACAGACACCTTACAAAGCCCCACAGGGCGCACCTTTGATTCCTCGTAGGGAACAACTCCTAAAAGGACGCTAACTACACGCACCCCTGCAAAACATGCCATCATCAATAGTGGGTCCTCAAGCACTGGCGCCAACCCCATCCAGATCAGAGTCGGCGACGGCCTGACGAGCCTGCCCTGCTCTGGGAGCGGCGCCGGCTCGGGGGCTCGTAGCTGTTGTCGCTCGTCTCTAGAGTCGCGAAGGGCTCGCCGGAGTCGCTGGATCCTCCGACGCCTCCACCGCCTGAGGAGCCGCCAAGGGAGTGGTCGGCGGGCCCAGCCCTCGCCATGGCGAGGTCCTGGCCGCCTCTCCCGGGGCAGCACTCCAGTTGGCACCCGTTCGCGTCGAAGACCTTGAAGAACATCACCGAAGCACCATCATACTCCAGGTGGATCGTGAGGGCGCCCCTTGCTCTGCAACCCCGGGCGATCTCGCCCCAGCCTCGAGTCATGAAGACCTCGCCCGAAGCAACGACCGCGACCTCTGCCTCGGTCGCGGGGGTGCTGCAGCCGGCGTGCTGCAGCCATAACTCCAGGAGTCTTCCCTGCGGAATGACGGAGGCGAAGAAGGAAGGAAAGCGAATCCAAGATCGAGGGGGCATGGCGGCGTGGAGAACGAACTCGCGGGAGGATCCCTCGGCGTGGACTCTAGGAGGAACAACCCACACCTTCGTGACCCGTCGGCGCCGGCGACGGTGCTAGCCGCGGGTGTCGGCATCGACCCCTTCATGGCCCTCGACGTGGGCATACAAGGGAAGCGGGAACCCCGGCGGACGCTGCTCGTACCAAGGCCTCGACACCACTTGGCGGCCTTCCTCGTCCCGGCCGCGAAAGGCAGGTCATTTCTTCGGCGGGAGCGGGTCTGGTTCCTCTCGAGGAGCCTTCCCCTTCTCCGCTGCGGAAAACCGGCGAATCGGAGCCATCATAGCAAGGCGGAGCAAGGATCAGGAGGAAGGAGAAGCAAATAGAGATGGACTGAAAGGGCACGCGCATTGCCGTACTTATAGCCGGCGAAGGCCAACCGTCGACCTCCACAACCACAGGTAATCATGACACGATCTGCATGCAGGGACTTGTCCAATCCGCGCGACCACCGAGGCGTCGTGGGGAAGCGGAGACGCCCACGTCCAATCAACCGCCACGCGGCGCCCGAGGCCGCAGGCTATTAGGGCCCACGGCGCTTCGCCCTTGCCCTTTCGCCTCTCGGCACGGCCAAGTCCGGGCGCGCCTTGGGCCCGGGGGCTACTGTCGGCGTTCTGGGAACGGGGGTCCCCAGACTTGCCTGCCTGCGACCTGCCGCGTGGCTCAAAGGGGGGCCCAGCATGGCCCATCTTCATCAACACGGACCCAAGACCCTCGCGAGGGGCCAAGCCTCGCGGGGCGGACGACGCGGAGCTTCCTCAGGCACGGCCTCATCAGGCTGGCTCGCGAGGAGGCGGAGAGATCAAGGCGGGGTACCTCACGAGGTGCCCATGACGCAAGCCATGACGACCAAGGGTGCCAGGCGGGCGCCAGCCCGCGCAGTGTCTCCCTTTCCTCTTTGGTGCAAAGGGGGCAAGCGCAGGCGAGAGGATCAAGCAAAGGCATCCATTTCGGTGCAACGAGACCAAGACCAGTCCAACGGTGGGAAGGAGGTCATCGTGGAGCCCAGAACGGCGTCACCACAGAGCCTTTGGCAGGCGAGGACCAACTTTAGTCAGGATAAGTGTACCAGATGTTCCCCTTCAAAATGGCCAATTGTTGGCGCCCTTCCCGCTCAATATTTGGGAAGAGGTCCGGGGCCTTTGCCTATGAATAGGACTAGCCACCCCCAGGGCAAAGGGACGGCCGGGACGAGATCATCAGATCATCAAGCAACAAAGAGAGAGAGAGAGAAGGGCGGCTGAACTCCTTCTAGCAGTTCATCGCCCCTGCTAAGAGCAGACCCTCGCGAGGCTGTTCTTCCTTGTATTGTTCATCTTCATCAGCCCAAGAGGCAATCCACCCACCACAAACTAGAGTAGGGTATTACACCGTAATGGTGGCCCGAACTAGTATAAACCTCGTGTCTCTTGTGCTGTTCTTTCTGTAGTTTAGATCTTTGCGAGACGGAGAGGTAGAGGGCGAAGTCTCCGCGCGCACCCCAGAGTTCGAACCTCAAGGGTCTGCCAGAACCCGAAATCCGACAATGTACGATTGGTTATCTTTGCAAGTCTCTTCGAATTATCAGTTTGGTTTGGCCTACTATATTGGTTTTTCTTGCCATGGGAGAAGTGCTTAGCTTTGGGTTCGATCTAGCGGTGTCCTTTCCCAGTGACAGAAGGGGAAGCAAGGCACGTATTGCATCGTTGCCATCGAGGATAACAAGATGGGGTTTATTTCATATTGCATGAATTTATCTCTCTACATCATGTAATCTTGCTTAAAGTGTTACTCTGTTTCTAACTTAATACTCTAGATGCATGCTGGATAGCGGTCGATGAGTGGAGTAATAGTAGTAGATGCAGGCAGGAGTCGGTCTACTTGTCACGGACGTGATGCCTATATACATGATCATACCTTAGATATTCTCATAACTATGCTCAGTTCTGTCAATTGCTCAACAGTAATTTGTTCACCCACCGTAGAATACTTATGCTCTTGAGAGAAGCCACCAGTGAAACCTATGGCCCCCGGGTCTATTCTCATCATATCAATCTCCATCACTTTAATCTTGCTTTGCTTTTTTACTTTGCCTTTTACTTTTCACTTTGCATCTCTATATCAAAAATACCAAAAACATTATCTATCAGTTCTCACTATCGTAAGTGACTGTGAAGGGATTGACAACCCCTAATCGCGTTGGTTGCGAGTTGCTATCGTTTTGTGCAGGTACGAGGGACTTGAGCGTGGCCTCCTACTGGATTGATACCTTGGTTCTCAAAAACTGAGGGAAATACTTACGCTACTCTGCTGCATCATCCTCTCCTCTTCGGGGAAAACCAACGCAAGCTCAAGAGGTAGCAAGAAGAATTTCTGGCGCCGTTGCCGTGGAGTCTACGCCAAAAGTCAACATACCAAGTACCCATCACAATCCCTATCTCTCGCATTACATTAGTTGCCATTTGCCTCTCGTTTTCCTCTCCCCCACTTCACCCTTGCCATTTTATTTGCCCTCTCCTTCTCCTTCTCCTTCTCCTTCTCTTTTTCCGCTTGCCTTTTTCTCGCTTGCCTTTTGTTTGCTCATGTGTTGGATCGCTTGTTTGTCGCTATGTCTGAAATTGGGGAGGTTATCGCTGATATGGGCGATAACAATATCATAGAAAATTCTGATGCTCCTGCTGAAGAACCCCCTACCTATCATACAAAAAGATTTCGAATCGGTAGTGGTAATATTATTGGAAAAGGAGTTATTCAAGATTTCTTTACTTGTGCCGGTGCTTTGCCCTCTATGGGCGGTTCTATTCTCCATAGAACTAGTAGTCTTGTGGACGCTATTGCCATGCTTATTGTTGAACTTGAAAGGCAATTCATGCATATGCACCCATCTATACAAAGAATTTTCTTAGAATTTTCTAATATCAAGCATTCTTCTGTTAAGCGTGCCGCTGCTATCTTTTTGGCTCATGAATTCAGATTTATAATAAAAGAAGCCAAAGAAATTTTTGCGCATTATAGGGTGGACGCCGGTCGTCCTCCCATAGAATCTATCTTCTTTGATCAAGAAGAAATTATGCGCTTTGAATCTCTTGACTATGTTGCTTTCAATGAAAACCTTAGAAAAAAGGTGCCAATCAATATCTTAATTGATAGAATCTCTGAACTTAATGATGATTTGGCTATTCGAAATAATGAGCTAGGATGCTCTCTTGAGTTTAGGCTCACAAGGTTCTGTCAAAAGAATGCTTATAATGATGAATTAGTTGTGCAATATGAAGGGCCGAAAGAGGAACCTATACCTCCTAAAATTGATCTTGGGGACTTTTGTCCTATTAAATTTAGCCCTTTTGATTACTTTTGCTTGCCTCAAAGAAAACTTGCTGCCGAACATAGAGAATATGAAATGAGTTTCACCGATCTATCTTATTACTACAACACTACCTAAATCTATCCTCGCTTTTATGCCTAGCTAGGGGCGTTAAACGATAGCGCTTGTTGGGAGGCAACCCAATTTTATTTTGAGTTTTTTGTTTTTTCTTCTGTTTAGGAATTCCATCTACCTTCTGTTTAGATGTGGTTTTGTGTTTTAATTAGTGTTTGTGCCAAGCTAGACCTATTGGATCTTCTTGGATGATAGTTATCTGATCTTGCTGTAATTTCCAGAAACTTTCCGCTTAGTGCCCGAATTATTAAAAATCACCAGAACGTGATACAATTCTGATTCCAATTGCTGATGATCAATAAAAAAATTGTCTAGGTATTCTAAGTTTGGTAGATTTTTTGGAGTTCCAGAAGTTTTCATTAGTTACAGATTACTACAGACTGTTCTGTTTTTGATAGATTCTGTTTTTCGCGTGTTGTTTGCTTATTTTGATGAATCTATGGTTAGTAAAATAGTTTATAATCCATAGAGAAGTTGGAATACAGTAGGTTTAACACCAATATAAATAAATAATGATTTAATTACAGTACCTTGAAGTGGTTTTATGTTTCTTTTCTCTAACGGAGCTCACGAGATTTCTATTGAGTTTTGTGTTGTGAAGTTTTCAAGTTTTGGGTGAAATCTTTTGATGGATTATGGAACAAGGAGTGGCAAGAGCCTAAGCTTGGGGATGCACATGGCACCCCCAATATAATCCAAGGACACCAAAAAGTCAAAGCTTGGGGATGCCCCGGAAGGCATCCCCTCCTTCGTCTACTTCCATCGGTATTTTACTTGGAGCTATATTTTTATTCACCAACATGATATGTGTTTTGCTTGGAGCGTATTGTATTGTGTCTTTGTTTGTTAGTGTGCCACAATCATCCTTGCTTTACACACCTTTGAGCGAGCCATCTATGAATTAAAATTTGTTAGAATACTCTTTGTGCTTCACTTATATGTTTTGAGCTATGTAGTTTTGCTCTATGTGCTTCACTTATATCTTTTGAGCGTGATAATTTTGCTCTTTGTGCTTCACTTAGATCTTTTAGAGCATGGTGGTGGACTTGTTTTAAATAAACTATTGATCTCTCATGCTTCACTTAGATCATTTTGAGAGTCCTAATAGCATGGTAAATTGCTTAATATTAATATGCTTGGTATTCATGATTTGTGAAATTTTGTTTTGAGTGCGTTGAATACTAAGAATAGATTGAAGCATGATAATTGTTTTGAGATATGGAGGTGATAATATTAGAGTCATGCTAGTTGAGTAGTTGTGAATTTAAAGAATACTTGCGTTGAAGTTTGTGATTCCCGTAGCATGCACGTATGGTGAACCGTTATGTAACGAAGTCGGAGCATGAGGTGTTTATTGATTGTCCTCCTTATGAGTGGCGATCGGGGACGAACGATGGTCTTTTCCTACCAATCTATCCCCTAGGAGCATGCGCGTAATACTTTGCTTTGATAACTTCTAGATTTTTGCAATAAGTATATGAGTTCTTTATGACTAATGTTGAGTCCATGGGTTGTACGCACTTTTTCCCATCCTTCCACCATTGCTAGCCTCTCTAATGTCGCGCACTTTTTGCCGGTATCATACACCCACCATATATCTTCCTCAAAACAGCCACCATACCTACCTATCATGGCATTTCCATAGCCATTCTGAGATATATTGCCATGCAACTTTCCACCGTTCCGTTTATTATGACACGCTCCATCATTGTCATATTGCTAGCATGATCATGTAGTTGACATCGTATTTGTGGCAAAGCCACCATTCATAATTCTTTCATATATGCCACTCTTGATTCATTGCATTTCCGGTACACCGCCGGAGGCATTCATATAGAGTCATATCTTGTTCTAAGTATTGAGTTGTAATTGTTGAGTTGTAAGAAAAATAAAAGTGTGATGATCATTATTTTTAGAGCATTGTCCCAAGCGAGGAAAGAATGACGGAGACTACGATTCCCCCACAAGTCGGGATGAGACTCCGGACGATAAATAAAAAAATGAGAGAAAAAGAGAGAAGGGACAATGCTACTATCCTTTTACCACACTTGTGCTTCAAAGTAGCACCAAGATCTTCATGATAGAGAGTCTCCTATGTTGTCACTTTCATATACTAGTGGGAATTTTTCATTATAGAACTTGGCTTGTATATTCCAATGATGGGCTTCCTCAAAATGCCCTAGCTCTTCGTGAGAAAGCGAGTTGGATGCACACCCACTTAGTTTCTTTTGTTGAGCTTTCATATACTTATAGCTCTAGTGCATCCGTTGCATGGCAATCCCTACTCACTCACATTGATATCTATTAATGGGCATCTCCATAGCCCGTTGATACGCCTAGTTGATGTGAGACTATCTTCCCCTCTTTTTGTCTTCTCCTCAACCACCGTTCTATTCCACATATAGTGCTATATCCATGGCTCACGCTCATGTATTGCGTGAAGGTTGAAAAAGTTTTGAAAATGTAAAAGTATGAAACAATTGCTTGGCTTGTCAACGGGGTTGTGCATGATTTAAATACTTTGTGTGGTGAAGATGGAGCATAGCCAGACTATATGATTTTGTAGGGATAACTTTCTTTGGCCATGTTATTTTGAGAAGACATAATTGCTTTATTAGTGTAACGCCCTCGATGCGGCTATATCTCCCACGTGTCGAGGCACGACTTAGAGGCATAACCGCATTGAAAGCAATGTCGCAAGTGAGGTAATCTTCACACAACCCATGTAATACATAAAGGGAAAGAGATACATAGTTGGCTTACAGTCGCCACTTCACACAGTACATAAATAAACATCCATCATTCAAATTACACTCAAGGTCCGACTACGGTACCAAAATGAAAGAAGACTACCCCAAATGCTACATAGATCCCCAGATCACCCCAACTGGGCTCCACTACTGATCATCTAGAAAAGACACATAGTAACGGCCACGTTCCTCGTTGAACTCCCAAGTGAGCTCGGACGCGTCATCTGCACTGGCATCGTTGGTACCTGCAACTGTTGTGGTAGAATCTGTGAGTCACGGGGACTCAGCAATCTCACACCCGCGAGATCAAGTCTATTTAAGCTTATAGGTAGGAAAGGATAGTGAGGTGGAGCTGCAGCAAGCGACTAGCATATATGGTGGCTACAACGCAAAAGAGAGCGAGAAGAGAAGGCAAAGCACGGTCGTGAAGCTAGAAGTGATCAAGAAGTGATCCTAGAACAACCTACGTCAAACATAACTCCAACACCGTGTTCACTTCCTGGACCCCGCCGAGAAGAGACCATCACGGTTACACACGTGGTTGATGTGTTTTAATTAAGGTCAACTTCGGGTTTTCTACAACCGGACATCAACAAATTCCCATCTGCCTCATAACCGCGGGCACGGCTTTCGAAAGATAATACCCTGCAGGGGTGTCCCAACTTAGCCCATTATAAGCTCTGACGGTCAACGAAGGATATTCCTTCTACCGGGAAGAACCGATCAATCTCGGAATCCCGGACTACAAGACATTTCGACAGCAATAAAACAAGTCCAGCAAAGCCGCCCGATTGTGCCGACAAATCCTGATAGGAGCTGCACATATCTCGGTCTCAGGGCACATCCGGATAAGCGAAGCGTACAGGTACCAACATAATCCAAGTTGCCAAGGGACGGTCCCGCACGGTGCTCTAGTTTGGACCAGCACTCGAAGGAGAACTGGCCCGGGGGGGTTAAAATAAGATGACCCTTGAGTCTGCAGAACCCAAGGGAAAAAGGCTTAGGTGGCAAATGGTAAAACCAATGTTGGGCCTTGCTGGAAGAGTCTTATTCAAAGCGAACTGTCAAGGGGGTCCCATAAATCACCCAACCGTGTAAGGGACGCAAAATCCGGGAACATAACACTGGTATGACGGAAACTAGGGTGGCAAGAGTGGAACAAAACACCAGGCATAAGGCCGAGCCTTCCACCCTTTACCAAGTATATATAGATGCATTAATTAAATAAGAGGTATTGTGATATCCCAACAAGTAAACATGTTCCAACAAGGAACAACAAATCCATGTCCCAACCAGGAACAAACTTCATCTTCACCTGCAACTAACAACGCTATAAGAGGGGCTGAGCAAAGCGGTAACATAGCCAATCAACGGTTTGCTAGGACATGGATGGTTAGGGGCTGACATGGCAAAATAGGAGGCATGATATAGCAAGTGGTAGGTATCGCAGCATAGGCATAGAAAAAGAGCGAGCAACTAGCAAGCAAAGATAGAAGTGGTTTCGAGGGTATGGTCATCTTGCCTGCAAGGTTCTCAGAGTTATCGAAAGCTTGGTCCTCGAAAGCGTTCTCAACAGGTTCCTCGTTCACGTACTCGTCTCCCAGCTCTACCCACAACAAGAACACAAGCAAAGGGGACAAACATCAATCACGATGCAATGCACAACCAACATGATGCAAAACATGGCATGATATGCGAGATGTGATATGCAATGCTTATGCATGCTCCAGAGGGAAAAGATGAACAAGGCATAATCGTGGCAAACCAAGTATGCCACTGGATAGGTGAGGTGATTTCGGTTGAAACCGATATAAAGATCACCGGAATCGGATGCACGGTTTGCAAATGACAAGCAATACAAGAATGACGATAATCTGCCCTTAACAGCATGATGCTACTTAGCAAGCAACAAGAAATTAAGCTACTGCACCCAAACATAGCAACAAGGCATATGACAGTAATCTAATCAAGATGCTTGACAAAAGATGAACACTGAGCTACGGCTAAATCACATCATAACAGGTTAAAACAAGCATGGCAAAAGTGCAAAAAATAACAGGTTCACAGACTTTGTGAAATTAACAACATAGCAGAAATTAACATCAGGATGACATGTTTAGAGCAATGAAACAACATGCTACAGGAACATTACATAGAAAACTAAGGCATGGCATGAGTCTGCTCAAAGCACTTGACAAAAGTCCCTTAATGACCATAAGCCAAAAAGGAACATAAAATATGATTACACCCATGTCAATTAAGCAAGTTTCGTTACAGGTTTCAGACTTAGCAGAAAACTAGACATGTCAAAAACAGATAACGAGTAGGCATGTTTACGAGCTCGATGCACTCACTACAGAGCATTGCATGATAAACTAAGCATACATCCATCAAGAAGACATGCCATAGGAACTAGACATGGCAAGAATAACATCATATCATGCAAGTATCAACTACACCAAGCTTGGCAAAATCGAATAACATGTAAACAATATGCCAGCAACATTTTATAGCAAACGTAGAGCTCGACTGAATCAAGCTAAGGCACTCCATAATTACAAACAAAGGCATGGATGGATAGAGCAAATCCATATGTTCAAAACACCCTTAATGGTCATGCTCAAAAGAGGCATAGATCTCTCGGAAACAACATGAACACATGGCATAAAAATAATAGCAGGCAGGGACTTAGTGAAATTACTAAGTCTCTGAAATCAGCAACATCAAGTGCCCTAGTTTGCATGCTTGTGCTAGTCACCACAAAGATCACAAAATACATGGCATAAATCTCTGGAAAGGTAATATGGCAAATTACAAAACTCATGTAGGACTCAACTTCATAGGAGGTACACATCAATCATGGCAAAAATGACAAAAGTGCATGTTCTGATCAGAACCAGAAACTAACATCACATAGCCTTCTTCTAACAGCATTTCGGGCATCAAAATGACCTCAAATGAAAATGATGCAATGGAACGAAATGATGTACTCTTCGAGACAAACAATTTGACATATTGCACGCCCAAAACGGAGCTACGGATGCAGAGATATAGCAGGATGAACATGTGACAAAAATTAGGGTTTGGGGAAAAAGTCAACCCTCGAAAAATCCGGATCTCAGATCTGGAAACGCTGTTCACCGAGCGCGCGGTTCGAGGTTCGTCGGTCGTCGATGGCGGGCTCGGCGGAGACGGCGGAGGGCGGCGCGCGGGGCGCTCCGGCGCGCGGGGGCGGGCGCGGGCGGCGCCGCGGCTGCGGTGGCGCGACGGGACGCGGCGACGCCGTCCGGCGAGGCGGCGGCGAGCTCCGGGCCGGCGGGCGCGGCGGAGTGGCGACGGGGAGGCGACCGCGGGCGGCGGCGGCGGCACGGGGTCGGACGGGCGCGGAGCGGGCGCCACGCACGGGCGGCGGAGGAGCTCGGGCCCGCGGGGGCCGGTAGTGGGCCGCGCGGGCCGGCGGCGCGGGGGCAGCGGCGGAGGACACGTGGCGGCTCCCGATTGGCTGCGGGCGCGGCGGCGGACGCGTCCGGCGCGGGGAGAGGAGCGGGGAGCTAAGGTTAGGGTGGATTTGACCCGAAATTTCGGGGGAGAGGGTATATTTATAGATAGAAGGAGCTAGGAAGCTCCAAATGGAGAGCGGTTTTCGGCCACGCGATCGTGATCGAACGGCGGTGGACATGGGAGTGTCTTAGGTGGGTTATTGGGCTGTTTTGAAGGGGTGTTGGGCTGCAACACACATGAGGCCTTCACGGTTACCCAGTTAACCGTTGGAGTACCAAACGACCTCCGATTGACCCGAAACTTGACAGGCGGTCTACCGGTGCTATACCGAGGCCGCTTGGCAAACCTCGGTCCAATCTGAGAAAGTTTAATACCCGCTCACGAAGAAATGTAAAAGGGGACGCCGGGGGACATCGGAGCGCCGGATTGGAAAACGGACAACGGGAAAAATGCTCGGATTCATGAGACAAACACGTATGCGAATGTGATGCACATGATGACATGATATGAAATGCATGACATGAACAAAATGCAAAACGACGGGAAACCCAACCACGGAGGAAATATCATATCACAATGCCGAAAATGGCAAGAGTTGGATTACAAATATGGCAAGTTACATCCGGGGCGTTACAACACTCCACCACTACGAGAGGATCTCGTCCCAAGATCTAGGACTGAAAGAACTTCGGATACTCGGAACATAGGTGGTCCTCACGCTCCCAGGTAGCTTCTCGGTCTGAATGGTGTGACCATTTCACTTTCAGGAATTTGATTGACTTGTTGCGAGTCTTGCGCTCAGTTTCTTCAAGAATAGCAACGGGATGCTCATGATAGGACAAATCTTCTTGAAGATCAATCTCTTCGAAGTTGATGGTGCGCTCAGGCGTCTTGAAGCACTTGCGAAGCTGTGACATGTGGAAGACATCGTGCACATTTGCAAAGTTGGAAGGAAGCTCAAGTTGATAGGCGAGATCGCCTCGTTTGCCGATGATCTTGAAAGGACCGACGTATCTGGGGGCAAGTTTCTCCTTGATACCGAAGCGACGAGTTCCTTTCATTGGAGAGACGCGGAGGTAGACATGGTCTCCGATCTCGAATGCCACATCTCGGTGTTTGCTATCGTAATAGCTCTTCTGGCGTGATTGTGCGGCTTTGAGGTTCTCACGAATGACCTTGCACATAGCCTCAGCCTCTGAGATCAAATCGTTGCCGAGCAATTGGCGTTCACCGGTTTCAGACCAGTTGAGAGGAGTACGGCACTTTCTGCCATAGAGAATCTCGAATGGGGCTTTGCCCGAGCTGGCTTGAAAACTGTTGTTGTAAGAAAACTCAGCATAAGGAAGGCAATCCTCCCACTTCATGCCGAAAGAGATAACACAAGCTCTGAGCATATCTTCAAGAATTTGGTTGACACGCTCGACTTGTCCACTAGTCTGAGGGTGGAAAGCTGTGCTGAAGCGAATGTTGGTGCCCATGGCCTTCTGAAAAGAATCCCAAAACTTGGAGGTAAAGATGCTACCACGGTCTGAAGAAATCAATTGTGGAATGCCATGCAAGGAGAAAATTCTGGAGGTGTAGAGCTCTGCCAGCTGCGCTGCTGTGATAGACTCTTTGATAGGAAGAAAACGAGCCACTTTGGTGAGCTTGTCGATGACGACGAAGATAGCATCATTCCCACGCTTGGACTTAGGAAAACCAGTCACGAAGTCCATTTCAATATGATCAAACTTCCATTCTGGAATAGCAAGAGGTTGGAGAAGACCAGTTGGTCGTTGGTGTTCTGATTTCACCCTTCTGCAGACATCACACTCATTGACGAATTGAGCGATCTCTCGCTTCATTCGAGTCCACCAATACGACTGCTTGAGGTCATGGTACATCTTTGTACTTCCAGGATGAATTGACAGAAGAGAGTTGTGCGCTTCGTTCATAATGACTTTACGAAGATTACCCTTTGGGACCACGATCCGGTCCTCGATGAAAAGAGTATCTCTGTCATCTACTCGATAGCACTTGTATTTGGAAATGCCCTTGTCGATGCCACGTTTCACCTTCTTCACCATGGTATCCAACAGTTGTGCCTCACGAATTTGATCTTCCAAAGTAGGAGAGACGATGAGGTTGGCAAGCAAACCTTGAGGGATAACTTGGAGATTCAACTTGCGGAAAGCCTCACAGAGATCCGGTTGAAAGGGCTTGAGGATTAAGCTGTTGCAGTAAGCCTTCCTGCTCAATGCGTCTGCAATCACATTAGCCTTGCCTGGAGTATATTCAATACTCGGATTATACTCTTGAATCATTTCGACCCATCGAGTTTGCCTGAGGTTGAGGTTGGGCTGAGTGAAGATATACTTGAGACTCTTGTGATCGGTGAATATGTCCACTTTCCTTCCCAACAGGAGATGTCTCCATGTTATTAGTGCGTGGACAACTGCCGCCAACTCAAGATCGTGAGTGGGGTAGTTCCTTTCGTTGGGCTTCAACTGACGAGAGGTATAGGCAACAACCTTCTTCTCTTGCATTAAGACGGCACCGAGGCCCTGAAGAGAAGCATCACAGAATACTTCATAAGGCTTGGATTCGTCAGGAGGAGTCAGAACTGGAGCAGTGACGAGTTTCTCTTTGAGAGTGTTGAAAGCAACATCACACTCAGGAGACCAGACATACTTCACATGCTTCTGAAGGAGGTTGGAAAGAGGCTTTGCAATCTTTGAGAAATTCTCAACGAATCTTCGGCAATAGCTTGCAAGTCCAAGAAAACTGCGAAGCTGCTTGACATTCTAAGGCGGTTCCCGATTCACAACTGCAGACACCTTCTCAGGATTAACAGCGATGCCCTTGGCAGAGATGATATGGCCAAGATAAAGAACTTCATCAAGCCAAAATTCACATTTGGAGAACTTCGCATATAATTTGTACTCTCTGAGCTTGTCGAGTACCAATCGCAAATGTTTGGCATGATCCTCCTTATTCTTGGAGAAGACCAAAATATCATCGAGATAGACCAAGACAAATTCGTTGATGTAGGGGTTGAAGATGAAATTCATCAAGAGAGAGAAAGCTGGAGGAGCATTGACAAGGCCGAAAGACATGACAGTATATTCATAAGAACCAAAGCTTGTTCTGAATGCTGTCTTGGGAATATCTTCTTCACGAATGCGAATCTGATGATAACCCATACGAAGGTCAAGCTTGGAGAACACCTTAGCACCTTTAAGTTGCTCAAATAGCTCATTGATGTTGGGAAGTGGGTACTTGTTCTTGATTGTCTTCTTGTTCAATGGACGGTAATCGACGCAAAGTCGGTCCGTGCCATCCTTCTTCCGGACAAAAAGAACACCACAACCCCAAGGAGAAGAACTCGGTCTGATCAGACCCAGACGCTCTTGTTTATCGAGTTGTAACTTCAATTCCTTCAACTCATCTGGTCCAAGCTTGTAAGGACGCTTGCAAACGGGTTCCGTGCCAGGCTCAAGATCAATAACGAACTCAACTGGCCGGCGGGGAGGCATACCCGGAAGCTCTTCTCGAAAAACATCTTGGTACTCACAAACGACTGGAATCTGACAGATAGCCTCCATTTCACCATTCTCATTGAGAGAAAACAACCGAATGGTATCATCACGAGAAGCATAGATGATCACATCGTTAGAAGAGTGAGTCAATTTGATTTCCCTGGCAGCACAATCAAGTTGAGCCTTGTGCTTATAGAGCCAGTCCATCCCGAGAATAAGATCAATATCAGAGTCACCAAGCACCATTGGAGAAGATAGAAATTTATAGTCGCCCATCTTGATAGAGACATCAGGAACTAACGAGTTTGCTCTCATTGACTTCCCCGGAGAAATGACACCCAACGGTTTATCCAGGTAAGTCCAAGAAAAATCATTCTTTGCAAAGAACGATCTTGACATGAAACAATGCGATGCACCAGTATCAAATAAGAATTTTGCAGGAATATCATTAACAGGAAGGTTACCCATGATCACTTCGGAAGAATCCTCCGCTTGAGCTGCATTCATCATGTTCACCTTGGCATGCTTAGGATTATGCTTGACCACTGCATTGCTGGAAGATTTCACAGGAGGAGGAGGCGGAAGGCGCCTTTGGTTGAAGCACTTGTTCGCATAGTGACCCTTCTGCTGACATTTGTTACAAGTCACCTCTGAGAGCGGACGATGGTAAGGAGCACTTGGCCTTGGAGCTTGGTTCTGAGACTTGTTCTGATAGCCAGGGTTGGGTGGGTGGGAAGATCCACGACCACTTGAGTTCTTCTGCTAATAAGGCTGACGGAACGGAGGAGGAGGAGGCAACCAGAACTTCTGTTGCTTAGCTGCCACAAGTGAGGAAGAAGAAGACTGAACTGCGTCTCTGACTCTCTTCTTAGACGCCTCACACTTGAGCTGAGCAGCTTCTTGTTTCAACGCCATGTTGTAGAATTCACCATACTTTAATGGCTCAAAAAGCACGAGAGCAAGTTGCAGATCTTCCCTGAGACCACGCCTGAACTGGTAGATCATACTCTTCTCATCAGGGATGTCTTGCCTTGCAAAACGAGAGAGCTTCTGGAACTGAGTGTTGTATTGATAGACAGACATGTTGCCTTGCTTGAGATTGCGGAATTCCTCACGCTTAAGCTCAACAACACTTTCTGGAATGTGGTGAGCTTTGAAGTCACGGCGGAAATCATCCCAGGTAATCACACGACCTCCTCTGGAATCTTTGTATTGCTGGAACCATTCAGCAACTTGATCTTTGAGTTGAAAAGAGGAAAACTTGACAAAGTCCTCAGGTCTGACATTGCTGCACTCGAAATGCTTGCTGATGTCCACGAGCCAATCATCTGCGTCTGTGGCCTCGACACAGTAGCTGAAGGTCTTTGGCTGATTAGCAAGGAACTGGTTGAGTGAAGCAAAATGCGGCTGATTGTTGCCTTGGCCTTGATTCTCTTGATTAGCTTGCCCTTGGTTGCGATCTTGCAAGAGCTGAATCAAAATCTGAGCGTTGGCATTTGTGGCAGTCATCAGGGCTTGCCATGCCTCCGGAGGCGGAGGTGGTGGCGGAGGGTTAGCCTGACTTCCTTCATTGCGTTCCGGATTCTGACGCGTTGGCGGAGCCATCCTGAAGAGGGTGACATCCATTAGCATCTTGACAGAGATATATTGAAGCTGAATCAAAGGAACGAAATTGCAACATATAGTCTTCACAATAAACATCCGAACAAGAATGAACGAATGAATTCCAAAGTAAAGCATCACACTTCCATAAGTTGAGAAGCCACTTAGAACAAAGTAAGGAATAAAATCAACAAGGTACGGATGTGAACAAATACTTGGTAAGGATTACCCAATCCCAAACCAAATATCTGCGGAAGAAATACTAGAGCTACATGAATTCCCACTTATAAACTCCCGAAACTATCTGGTTATGCAATCAGGTGTTGGGGATACAGGGGACACAAAATATATCACCCAAACTAACAATACCTAGATCCAGTTGTATCCATCCTTCAACACATAACCAAGAAATTCTCGGAAATCATCTACCTCAACCTTGGAAAAACATCCGTTATACAAGTCATGGCGATACTCCCGCACTCGCCTCAGTACTGGGCTATCAGGGTTATCTCACCAACAACTGTACAAAAGAGATTTTCGATGTCGGCGTACTAAACTCAGGTATTCCAAAACCGCAACGATAAAATTATGACGACAACACCTCGGATCTCAACTCCCCGGGACACCTCCTCTAAAACCCCTGCTGACGGGAGGCAACCAAGACAATGTTGTCATCATAAAACCATCGGAATGATTCTAAGATACCCGCGTGATCCTAAAAAATTTTAGTGAAATTTGAGAAGAGAATAGTCAAAACTCTACGTCAGGATGCCTTACCAGAGCGGTGAGGAGACTGGGAAGTAAAAATAATTCCTAAACTCTCCGACATATAATTCCTAAATGACTCAAAACATTTTTCTAGACACAACTCGGCCGCTAAAGACGATCAAACAGTGGGGCTCCTAAGGTCGGGGAAGGCTCTGATTACCAACTTGTAACGCCCTCGATGCGGCTATATCTCCCACGTGTCGAGGCACGACTTAGAGGCATAACCGCATTGAAAGCAATGTCGCAAGTGCGGTAATCTTCACACAACCCATGTAATACATAAAGGTAAAGAGATACATAGTTGGCTTACAGTCGCCACTTCACACAGTACATGAATAAACATCCATCATTCAAATTACACTCAAGGTCCGACTACGGTACCAAAATGAAAGAAGACTACCCCAAATGCTACATAGATCCCCGGATCACCCCAACTGGGCTCCACTACTGATCATCTGGAAAAGACACATAGTAACGGCCACGTTCCTCGTCGAACTCCCAAGTGAGCTCGGACGCGTCATCTGCACTGGCATCGTTGGTACCTGCAACTGTTGTGATAGAATCTGTGAGTCATGGGGACTCAGCAATCTCACACCCGCGAGATCAAGTCTATTTAAGCTTATAGGTAGGAAAGGATAGTGAGGTGGAGCTGCAGCAAGCGACTAGCATATATGGTGGCTACAACGCAAAAGAGAGCGAGTAGAGAAGGCAAAGCACGGTCGTGAAGCTAGAAGTGATCAAGAAGTGATCCTAGAACAACCTACGTCAAACATAACTCCAACACCGTGTTCACTTCCCGGACCCCGCCGAGAAGAGACCATCACGGTTACACACGCGGTTGATGTGTTTTAATTAAGGTCAACTTCGGGTTTTCTACAACCGGACATCAACAAATTCCCATCTGCCTCATAACCGCGGGCACAGCTTTCGAAAGATAATACCCTGCAGGGGTGTCCCAACTTAGCCCATTATAAGCTCTCGTGGTCAACGAAGGATATTCCTTCTACCGGGAAGAACCGATCAATCTCGGAATCCCGGACTACAAGACATTTCGACAGCAATAAAACAAGTCCAGCAAAGCCGCCCGATTGTGCCGACAAATCCTGATAGGAGCTGCACATATCTCGGTCTCAGGGCACATCCGGATAAGCGAAGCGTACAGGTACCAACATAATCCAAGTTGCCAAGGGACGGTCCCGCACGGTGCTCTAGTTTGGACCAGCACTCGAAGGAGAACTGGCCCGGGGGGGTTAAAATAAGATGACCCTTGAGTCTGCAGAACCCAAGGGAAAAAGGCTTAGGTGGCAAATGGTAAAACCAATGTTGGGCCTTGCTGGAAGAGTCTTATTCAAAGCGAACTGTCAAGGGGGTCCCATAAATCACCCAACCGTGTAAGGGACGCAAAATCCGGGAACATAACACTGGTATGACGGAAACTAGGGTGGCAAGAGTGGAACAAAACACCAGGCATAAGGCCGAGCCTTCCACCCTTTACCAAGTATATATAGATGCATTAATTAAATAAGAGGTATTGTGATATCCCAACAAGTAAACATGTTCCAACAAGGAACAACAAATCCATGTCCCAACCAGGAACAAACTTCATCTTCACCTGCAACTAACAACGCTATAAGAGGGGCTGAGCAAAGCGGTAACATAGCCAATCAACGGTTTGCTAGGACATGGATGGTTAGGGGCTGACATGGCAAAATAGGAGGCATGATATAGCAAGTGGTAGGTATCGCAGCATAGGCATAGAAAAAGAGCGAGCAACTAGCAAGCAAAGATAGAAGTGATTTCGAGGGTATGGTCATCTTGCCTGCAAGGTTCTCAGAGTTATCGAAAGCTTGGTCCTCGAAAGCGTTCTCAACAGGTTCCTCGTTCACGTACTCGTCTCCCAGCTCTACCCACAACAAGAACACAAGCAAAGGGGACAAACATCAATCACGATGCAATGCACAACCAACATGATGCAAAACATGGCATGATATGCGAGATGTGATATGCAATGCTTATGCATGCTCCAGAGGGAAAAGATGAACAAGGCATAATCTTGGCAAACCAAGTATGCCACTGGATAGGTGAGGTGATTTCGGTTGAAACCGATATAAAGATCACCGGAATCGGATGCACGGTTTGCAAATGACAAGCAATACAAGAATGACGATAATCTGCCCTTAACAGCATGATGCTACTTAGCAAGCAACAAGAAATTAAGCTACTGCACCCAAACATAGCAACAAGGCATATGACAGTAATCTAATCAAGATGCTTGACAAAAGATGAACACTGAGCTACGGCTAAATCACATCATAACAGGTTAAAACAAGCATGGCAAAAGTGCAAAAGATAACAGGTTCACAGACTTAGTGAAATTAACAACATAGCAGAAATTAACATCAGGATGACATGTTTAGAGCAATGAAACAACATGCTACAGGAACATTACATAGAAAACTAAGGCGTGGCATGAGTCTGCTCAAAGCATTTGACAAAAGTCCCTTAATGACCATAAGCCAAAAAGGAACATAAAATATGATTACACCCATGTCAATTAAGCAAGTTTCGTTACAGGTTTCAGACTTAGCAGAAAACTAGACATGTCAAAAACAGATAACGAGTAGGCATGTTTACGAGCTCGATGCACTCACTACAGAGCATTGCATGATAAACTAAGCATACATCCATCAATAAGACATGGCATAGGAACTAGACATGGCAAGAATAACATCATATCATGCAAGTATCAACTACACCAAGCTTGGCAAAATCGAATAACATGTAAACAATATGCCAGCAACATTTTATAGCAAAAGTAGAGCTCGACTGAATCAAGCTAAGGCACTCCATAATTACAAACAAAGGCATGGATGGATAGAGCAAATCCATATGTTCAAAACACCCTTACTGGTCATGCTCAAAAGAGGCATAGATCTCTCGGAAACAACATGAACACATGGCATAAAAATAACAGCAGGCAGGGACTTAGTGAAATTACTAAGTCTCTGAAATCAGCAACATCAAGTGCCCTAGTTTGCATACTTGTGCTAGTCACCAAAAAGATCACAAAATACATGGCATAAATCTCTGGAAAGGTAACATGGCAAATTACAAAACTCATGTAGGACTCAACTTCATAGGAGGTACACATCAATCATGGCAAAAATGACAAAAGTGCATGTTCTGATAAGAACCAGGAACTAACATCACATAGCCCTCTTCTAACAGCATTTCGGGCATCAAAATGACCTCAAATGAAAATGATGCAATGGAACAAAATAATGTACTCTTCGAGACAAACAATTTGACATATTGCACGCCCAAAACGGAGCTACGGATGCAGAGATATAGCAAGATGAACATGTGACAAAAATTAGGGTTTGGGGAAAAAGTCAACCCTCGAAAAATCCGGATCTCAGATCTGGAAACGCTGTTCACCGAGCGCGCGGTTCGAGGTTGCGCGGTTCGAGGTTCGTCGGCCGGCGATGGCGGGCTCGGCGGAGACGGCGGAGGGCGGCGCGCGGGGCGCTCCGGCGCGCGGGGACGGGCGCGGGCGGCGCCGCGGCTGCGGTGGCGCGACGGGGCGCGGGCGACGCCGTCCGGCGAGGCGGCGGCGAGCTCCGGGCCGGCGGGCGCGGCGGAGTGGTGACGGGGAGGCGACCGCGGGCGGCGGCGGCGGCACGGGGTCGGACGGGCGCGGGGCGGGCGCCACGCGCGGGCGGCGGAGGAGCTCGGGCCCGCGGGGGCCGGGAGCGGGCCGCGCGGGCCGGCGGCGCGGGGGCGGTGGCGGAGGACACGTGGCGGCTCCCGATTGGCTGCGGGCGCGGCGGCGGACGCGTCCGGCGCCGTCCGGACGTGTCCGGCACGGGGAGAGGAGCGGGGAGCTAGGGTTAGGGTGGATTTGACCCGAAATTTCGGGGGATATGGTATATTTATAGATAGAAGGAGCTAGGAAGCTCCAAATGGAGAGCGGTTTTCGGCCACCCGATCAGATGGAACGGCGGTGGACATGGGAGTGTCTTAGGTGGGTTATTGGGCTGTTTTGAAGGGGTGTTGGGCTGCAACACACACGAGGCCTTCACGGTTACCCGGTTAACCGTTGGAGTACCAAACGACCTCCGATTGACCCGAAACTTGACAGGCGGTCTACCGGTGCTATACCGAGGCCGCTTGGCAAACCTCGGTCCAATCCGAGAAAGTTTAATACCCGCTCACGAAGAAATGTAAAACGGGATGCCGGGGGACATCGGAGCGCCGGATTGGAAAACGGACAACGGGAAAATGCTCGGATTCATGAGACGAACACGTATGCGAATGCGATGCACATGATGACATGATATGAAATGCATGACATGAACAAAATGCAAAACGACGGGAAACCCAACCACAGAGGAAATATCATATCACAATGCCGAAAATGGCAAGAGTTGGATTACAAATATGGCAAGTTACATCCGGGGCGTTACAATTAGTATGCTTGAAGTATTATTATTTTTATGTCAATATGAACTTTTGTCTTGAATATTTCGAATCTGAATATTCATACCACAATTAAGAAGTTTTACATTGAAATTATGCCAAGTAGCACTCCGCATCAAATATTCTCTTTTTATCATTTACCTACTCGAGGACGAGCAGGAATTAAGCTTGGGGATGCCTGATACGTCTCCAACGTATCTATAATTTTTGATTGCTCCATGCTATATTATCTACTGTTTTGGACTATATTGGGCTTTATTTTCCACTTTTATATTATTTTTGGGACTAACCTATTAACCGGAGGCCCAGCCCAGAATTGCTGTTTTTTGCCTATTTCAGTGTTTCGGAGAAACAGAATATCAAACGGAGTCCAAACGGAATAAAATCTTCGGGAACGTGATTTTCTCACCGAACATGATCCAGAGGACTTGGACCCTATGCCAAGGCATCAGAGAGGCGGTCAGGAGGGTGGGGGCGCCCCCCTAGGGCGTGCCCCCTACCTCGTTAGCCCCTTGAAGCTCCACCGACGTACTCCTTCCTCCTATATATACCTACGTACCCCCAAACGATCAGAACAGGAGCCAAAAACCTAATTCCACCGCCGCAACCTTCTGTATCCACTAGATCCCATCTTGGGGCCTGTTTCGGAGCTCCGCCGGAGAGGGCCGTCATCACGAAGGGCTTCTACATAATCATAGCCTCTCCGATGAAGTGTGAGAAGTTTACCTCAGACCTTCGGGTCCATAGTTAGTAGCTAGGTGGCTTCTTCTATCTTTTTGGATCTCAATACAAAGTTCTCCCCCTCTCTTGTGGAGATCTATTCGATGTAATCTTCTTTTTGTGGTGTGTTTGTTGAGACCGATGAATTGTGGGTTTATGATCAAGTCTATCTTTGAATAATATTTGAATCTTCTCTGAATTTTTTTATGTATGATTGGTTATCTTTGCAAGTCTCTTCGAATTATCAGTTTGGTTTGGCCTACTAGATTGGTTTTTCTTGCCATGGGAGAAGTGCTTAGCTTTGGGTTCGATCTTGCGGTGTCCTTTCCCAGTGACAGAAGGGGCAGCAAGGCACGTATTGCATCGTTGCCATCGAGGATAACATGATAGGGTTTATTTCATATTGCATGAATTTATCTCTCTACATCATGTCATCTTGCTTAAAGCGTTACTCTGTTTCTAACTTAATACTCTAGATGCATGCTGGATAGCGGTCGATGAGTGGAGTAATAGTAGTAGATGCAGGCAGGTGTCGGTCTACTTGTCACGGACGTGATGCCTATATACATGATCATACATTAGATATTCTCATAACTATGCTCAATTCTGTCAATTGCTCAACAGTAATTTGTTCACCCACAGTAGAATACTTATGCTCTTGAGAGAAGCCACTGGTGAAACCTATGACCCCCGGGTCTATTCTCATCATATCAATCTCCATCACTTTAATATTGCTTTGCTTTTTACTTTGCCTTTTACTTTTCACTTTGCATCTCTATATCAAAAATACCAAAAACATTATCTATCAGTTCTCACTCTCGTAAGTGACCGTGAAGGGATTGACAACCCCTAATCGCGTTGGTTGCGAGTTGCTATCGTTTTGTGCAGGTACGAGGGACTTGAGCGTGGCCTCCTATTGGATTGATACTTGGTTCTCAAAAACCGAGGGAAATACTTATGCTACTCTGTTGCATCATCCTCTCCTCTTCGGGGAAAACCAACGCAAGCTCAAGAGGTAGCAGTGACACCCGAGCCGAAAGCCACAGGCGAACTCCATAAGAGATACGTCGCGTTGTGGCCCGATATAAAGGAGCCGCACACCCCCTTTGCTTCACTGATGAGGTGATGGATCATGAATTGCCTGAAGGGTTTAAACCCGTAAATATTGAATCATACGATGGAACAACCGATCCCGCGGTGTGGATTGAGGATTTCCTTCTCCATATCCATATGCCCGCAAAGACGACCTTCATGCCATCAAATACCTCCCGTTAAAACTCAAAGGACCAGCTCGGCTCTCGTTAAACAGTTTGCCTGAAAACTCGATTGGAAGCTGGGAGGATCTGGAAGACGCCTTCCGCGGCAACTTCCACAGTACATTTGTCCGGCCACCGGATGCCGATGATTTAAGTCACATTGTCCAGCAGCCCGGGGAGTCCGCCAGGAAGCTCTGGACTAGGTTCTTAGTTAAAAAGAACTAAATCGTAGATTGTCCTGACGCAGAAGCCCTAGCTGCCTTCAAACAGAGCATCCGGAATGAGTGGCTCGCCCGCTACCTTGGTCAGGAAAGACCAAAATCCATGTCAGCCCTTACGGCTATGATGACCCGCTTTTGCGCGGGAGAAGACAGTTGGCTCGCTCATAGAAGCAATAGCGCCAACGACCCGGGCACTTCCAAAGTTTGGGACGGCAATGGGAAGCCACGACGCAATAAAAACAAGCACCTCAATAACAATGAGGGAACACGTGACACAGCGGCCAACGCTGGATTCAACGGCCCCAGACCCGGCCAATGAAAAAAGTTGTTCACGGCAAAAAGGGACGTACCATCCAATTTAGACAGAATATTGGACAGGCCCTGCCAGATTCATGGCCACCCCAATAAACCAACTAATCACACCAATAGAAGCTATTGGATTTTCAAACAGGCCGACAAGTTGAATGCCGGACACAAGGAGAAGGGGCCGCCCGGTGATAGCGACGGCGAAGAGACTCACGAACAGAACACCGGGTGACAGAAGCAGTTACCTCCCGAAGTAAAAACAGTAAACATGGTATATGTCACATACACCCCTAGAGGTGAATGCACGGAAAACTCCCCCCATACAGAAGATCATACTATGGACACCTCAGCCGAACTACAAAGTGGCCTCATCTCACCGCATACCTCATCGGCCAGGGCACCGCTGGTCTTCGTTCAATGCGACCGGTCAATGTCCATACTGGACTAGCAATTCGGCTTTTGCCGCTCGCCTAATATGCCTGCGAAGTCGGCTCCACGCATACATAATTATGCACTTAAAATACCCTGGGCATCGGCACAAACACAATAAGGATAGGCCTACAAGCACTCCCATAAACTCTCTTGTTTTCCTAACTATCTTTCCTTTTTTACTATCCTCTCTACAAATGGCTCAAAGGCTGGTCACCCACGGGCTCTATCAGAGTTCGGATGCATACACTCATCTAAAAGTCATTTCCGTCAAGGAAAACCCTAACCGAGGACAGGCGACGCAGACGTGCGACAGGAGGTCCAAAATAAATTTTTGTAGACCGTACTCAGTATTTCGAGCCTGTAAAGTACCTTTATCCTCAGCCTTCCACCCTTGGCATGTAAAATAGCCAGGGTATGGCTTAGTTATTTATGTAAACGATTGGCACATCACTTAGATCCCGGTAAAAATAATCCACACTTTTCTAAAAAAACTGAGTTTTTGGCCCTACGGTTGTTTCAAACATACACCTCGGCATAACTGGCCAGGGGCTCGGTATGGGAACAAAACGAGTTGCCGACAAGTCCAAACAGCTCTATAGCGTACTTCGGCGTCGCGAGTTTGGGCTTATATGCATCAGCTCCGAATCATGTCTTGGGTCAATAGTTGGGTTACCCGGCTCCTGTGCTTGCTACCTTATGTTCCGCTATATCGGCTAAGGTAGTAAAGGGAGAACTACTGCGATTGTGCTTCCGGTTAACCAGGTTAAGCACCTCAGTAGAGAAAGCCAAAAACTAACTATCATGATGCGGCGAGAGCTGGTGAACCACTCGATGACTTATTGGAATCTTTCGCAGTTCCTTCCGTGTCACACGAAGGACCTCTCCCGGGTCAAATATTTAAACGCATCATACGAGAATAAGTCACGTACATACTAGGGGATATATCGTAGACCCACCATAAAACTCCTATGGCTAAGTGAAAGTGTTAACGCCCTATAGTCCGGTTGCCTGGTTCGCCACATTGAAACCTCCTTCACGGACCAAGACGTTGGGTCAAGAGTGATCAGATGCTTTTCCGAACACCCCCGTATTTCCTACGAGGGGGCTGAAGCCGACGACTGGAAAACTTTCGGATCATATACAAACGGCCGCACATGAGGAACAAAAGCCTTTAGACAAAACTAAATATAGACTCATTATAAAAATTGTCTTTCACAATTCATATAGAGTTCACTCGAACATTATGCCTTTTGAGCATTGACCCTCTATCAAGCGGGCAGCCTCTAAGACGTCCTCAAAATAATGATCTGGTGCATGATGGTCCTGGCCCTTGGGTGGACTCTTCGCTGCAACATCGACGGCCTTCATCTTCCCCCAGTATGTCTTGACAGGGGAAAAGGCCATCTGTGCACCCTCAATGCATGCCGACCGCTTAACAGCGTCGATACGTGGCGCCGCATAAACAAGCCGCTGCACCAAGCCAAAGTAGCTATTCGGAATAGGCTCAGTCGGCCACAACCGGATTATGACGTTCTTAATGGCAGTGCCGGATATCCTATGAAGCTCGGCCCATTGGGACATCTGTTCATTCAGGAACAGAGGGCGCTTTGATGCGCCAAATTATGACCAGAAAAGCTTCTCCGTTGCATACCCCTCTCGCGCTTGGTAAAATTGCGCCGCATCGGAAGAACTCTTCGGCATGTCTAAAAAATCATCTGGAGAACTCCACACTTGGTTAAGCTGAGCATAGTTCGGATCGCCGAACTTAGTCTGTAGCAAAAAGGGCTTACTAGCCGCAATCTCCCCAGCTTGCCGGATCTCCTCATGGGCTGCTCTGGATTCATACCGCGCTTCTCTCCCCTCTCGCAAGGCCTTGTCAAGTTCAGCCGTTTTGGCTTCATTCTCCTTCTCAAGGAATTCACAGCGGCTAGTAGAATTTTTTAGTTCGAGCACCATCGTGGATATTTTCTCCTCGTCTTGGCACCGAGCAGCTTGTTCGGCCTTTAACTCAGTCGATGCCTTTTTGGCAGCCGCATTACTAAACCGGGCCTGCTCCTTGGCCCGGGCCAGCTCCGGCCAAAGAATCTCAACGGCGGCGGCACCATCTGCAGCCATGCATATCCCAGTATGCAACTTTCAGCGTCACGCTTATATTACAAACACGTATGTGTAAGGACTTCTCCGATTACATACCTTGTGACTCGTCAAGAGGCATATTGATTAACGCAATGTCATCCCCTGCCACATCAAGCTTCCGCTGCAGCTCGACAATATCCGTAGTCCGAGTAGTAGTTAGGGGGGAAACAGCCTGTGTTCCAATTAACCAGATTAGTCCTTGAGTGTTTCTTCTTGATCCTCCGTTCGCCTCCCATGGGAAGCCAACCCGAGTCTCAGGGGCTACTACCTATATACAGGTGCATTTTTGCAAATAAAATATAGTTGAAAATATTGCATCACAAACCTCGAAGCCTCTTAGAAGGCTCATGAAGGCTTCATTCAATCCGCTCTTCGCAGACAGAATCTTCTCAACCATCGTACCCATCAAGGTACGCTATTCCTCCGAGACAGATGCTTTTCACAGCATATCCCTCAACATATCCGGCGTCGCCGGGTCTCTGGAAGCCACTGTAGGAGCACGACCATCCTTTGAAGGAACCTGCTCACCCGTCTCCAGAATCATCGTTGGCTGAAAACCGGATAGTCCGGGGCCTTCATTATTGGCCCCTGAATCCCGGACGATCGGAGGTTCACCTTCAGGTACTGCCTCCTTCATCCCCCGCGCCGCTTGTTGATCAAGAAAAACCCTCCGAGATGACACTTCGGAGTCGTCCGCCTTATTGGACGAGGAGGTCGGAGGAGGCTGAAAGTGCAACTATCCCTAGGTGGTTTTGGTAATTCCTAACAACATATAGTTCATTGAGCTAATGCTATTTCAAGACTAATATTTCAGGAAAGCTCAATGATTGGCATGGCATGGATGAGAAAAGTGGACCCCTCAAAATGTTAAGGACAAAAGGATTGGCTCAAGCTCAAAAGTTCCAGACTCTACATTTTCTATTTTAGTGATCCAAGACCACATTGAGTCTATAGGAAAAGCCAATACTATCAAGGAGGGATGAGGTGTTGCTTAATGAGGCTCTTGCTCAAAGTGCTTAGTGATATGCTCCAAAGCCCTCAACTACTTTCTCACATCCACATATGACCCAAACCAAAAGTCAAACTCGGCCCCACCGATTCTTTCTATCCGGCGCCACCAAGTTCAGATGTCATAGCCACTGCCACAAACCCTAGGCAAATCGGTCTCACCGATAGGGATCTCGATCTCACCGAGATGGGGTTGTAATCTCTCTGTTTCCCTTCGTAACGTTTTGGTCCCACCGAGATTGCAATGCAAACTCTCTGTCACCCCTTTGTAACATTTCGGTCTCACCGAAATGAGCGAATCGGTCCCATCGAGTTTGCCTGACCAACTCTCTGGTTAACTTATTACCAAAATCGGTCTCACCGAGTTTGTGTAATCGGTCTCACCGAGATTACGTTATGCCCTAACCCTAACCATATCGGTCCTACCGAGTTGCATGTCGGTCCCACCAAAAATCCTAACGGTCACCAGATTTGCTTAATCGGTCCGACCGAGTTTACCAATTCGGTCCCACCGAGTTTGTCAAATTGTGTGTAACGGTTAGATTTTGTGTGGAGGCTATAAATACCCCTCCACCTCCTCTTCATTCGTGGAGAGAGCCATCAGAACGAACCTACACTTCCAGCCTAGATTTTCTGAGAGAGAACCACCTACCCTTGTGTTGAGGCCAAGATATTCCATTCCTACCATATGAATCTTGATCTCTAGCCTTCCCCAAGTTGCTTTCCACCCAAATCTTCTTTCCACCAAATCCAAATCATGTGAGAGAGATTTGAGTGTTGGGGAGACTATCATTTGAAGCACAAGAGCAAGGAGTTCATCATCAACACACCATTTGTTACTTCTTGGAGAGTGGTGTCTCCTAGATTGGCTAGGTGTCACTTGGGAGCCTCCGACAAGATTGTGGAGTTGAACCAAGGAGTTTGTAAGGGCAAGGAGATCGCCTACTTCGTGAAGATCTACCGCTAGTGAGGCAAGTCCTTCGTGGGCGATGGCCATGGTGGGATAGACAAGGTTACTTCTTCGTGGACCCTTCGTGGGTGGAGCCCTCCGTGGACTCGCGCAACTGTTACCCTTCATAGGTTGAAGTCTCCATCAACGTGGATGTACGATAGCACCACCTATCGGAACCACGACAAAAACATCCATGTCTCCAATTGCGTTTGAATCCTCCAAACCCTTCCCTTTACATTCTTGCAAGTTGCATGCTTTACTTTCCGCTGCTCATATACTCTTTGCATGCTTGCTTGAATTGTGTTAAGATTGCTTGACTTGTTCTAAGTTGCTAAAATCTGCCAAGAACTAAAATTGGGAAAAGGCTAGATTTTTATTTGGTCAAGTAGTCTAATCACCCACCCCCCCCCCTCTAGACATACTTTCGATCCTACAAGTGGTATCAGAGCTTTGTTCTCCATTTGCTTTGATTTCCATAGCTTTTGGTGGTCATAGCCTTGGTTTCACAACCTAGGAGAGTATGGCGTCTAGCGAGGGAAATTACCACCGTAGAGGTCCTTACTTTGATGGTACTAATTTTGCTAGTTGGAAGCATAAGATGAAAATGCATATTCTTGGACATAACCCCGCCGTTTGGGCTATTGTGTGTATTGGCTTGCAAGGTGAATTCTTCGATGGGAGAGAACCGAACCGTGAAGCTACAGCGAAAGAGTTGAAGATTCTGCAATACAATGCTCAAGCTTGTGATATCCTCTTCAACGGATTATGCCCCGAAGAATTCAACAAAATCAGACGTCTTGAGAATGCAAAGGAAATTTGGGATACTTTGATTGATATGCATGAAGGTACCGACTCCGTCAAGGAATCCAAGTTGGATGTGCTTCAAAGTCAACTTGACAAGTTCAAAATAAAGGATGGTGAATGTGTCGCTGAAATGTACTCTAGGCTTGCTCTTATCACAAATGAGATTGTCGGCTTAGGAAGTGAAGAGATGACCGGCAAGTTCATCATCAAGAAGATCCTAAGAGCTTTGGATGGAAAATATGATACCGTATGCACATTGATCCAAATGATGCCCAGTTACAAAGATCTCAAGCCAACGGAGGTCATCGGAAGAATTTTTGCTCATGAGATGTCACTCAAGGATAAGGAGGAGCTCCATAACAAGTCAAGTGGTGCTTACAAAGCCTCATGTGAAGCACCCACATCATCAAGTGAGAAACAAACCTTCAATGAAGAACTGAGCCTAATGGTGAAGAACTTCAACAAGTTCTACAAGAGTAGAAGCAAAGAGAGAAGTTCCAAGTCAAGGTCCTACAATGACAAAAGATCTTCTACTTGAGAGCATAATTGCTACAATTGTGGAAGACACGGACACTACTCCAATGAGTGTGCGACCCCCTACAAAAGAAGAGAAGATTCTCCCAAAATAAGAAGTAGAAGAGAAGAATCACCATCAAGGGAGAGAAGGAGTAGGGATGATCGTTATGAACGAAGACCCTCTCGGAGAAGCAAGGATTCGGAAAGGAAGGACAAGTCATCAAGGAGCTACACAAAACAAAGACATCAAGCTCATGTTGGTGAATGGGTATCCGGCTCCGACTCCGACAATCACTCCGAGAGAAGCTATCACTCCGACTCCGAATATACTCAAGATGAAGGTGTTGCAGGTCTAGCACTTGTGTCAACCAACTCCTACGACATATTTGATTCACCAAATGAAGGAATTGGAAGATGCTTCATGGCCAAAGGTCCAAAGGTATCACACCCCGAGTATGTTGGTTTCAATAGTGATGAAGATGACTTGTTAGGTGATGATGATTTACTTGTTGACAACTCTAGTGATGAATACTATGATGAAACGTAAATTAATCATGCTAATCAAGATGAAACGAATGACAATGATAAGGAGAAGATTGAGTCTCTAACTAAAGAACTAAACACTCTTAAGTTAGCCCATGAAACTATCTTAGGAGATCATTGAGAACTTTTAAGGACTCATGAGAAATTATGTTTTGAGAAGCTCAATCTTGAGCAAGAGCATGAGCTCTTAAAGGCAATCAATGATGATCTTCGCAAGAAAAGTTCTTCTTACATTGCCAAGCATTTACTCTTATCCACTTACATGCCTCAAGTCAAGTCTAGTAACAAGAACAAGAAGGATTTTTCCTATAGTAGTAACAATAATCATGCTAAACCCAATATTGTTGCTTCTAGTAGTTCTCTTGATTCCATTAATGATTCTATTAGCCAAGTTACACTTGAGCAAGAAAATAGCTTATTGAAGGGAATTATAGAGAAAGGTGTTTACAAGAGCCTTGCCGGGAGTAAGCAATTCGAGGAAATTGTACGCAAGCAACGAAGGCACCGGAAGAACCAAGGTATTGGTTTTGAACGAAAGTTCAATGCCAATGGAGTTGAGTGGGAATAAGATCAATACCCCAAGACGAAGTTTGTTCCTCAACAAGAGAAGTACGATCCTACTTCTTTCAAAGGGACACAAGCTCAAGATGATCTTCCACCACAAGACCACAAGGAAAAAGGCAAGGACAAGCTTCAAGAGGAAATTGATGCATTTGAAGAAGCTCCTAAGGCCTTGGTCAAGTGGGTTCCCAAGACTACTTCAAGTTCCACTTCATCAAGTACAACTACAACTCCGAGGATTCCCATCAAGATGGTGTGGATCCCGAAGAAGAAGAACTAGAGAGTTCTTGAGGGTGACTCCGCCAACATACTTCACTATTATCATTTTGGCAAGAACAAGTGCAATCAACCTCCACATCTTGCACTAGTTCAAGGAGTCACAAATCCTCTTGTTGGTAAGACAAGGGACAAGGTAACCTAATGCTCTCATAGACATCATCTTGTGTGTGCATCACTCTATGTCTATGGATATCCTTGTTTGTTCCTTGTGGACTAACCCGTGTAGGTATTGAAAGTGCAACTCACTCCAAAGGATAGCATCGAATGATCTACATCAACTTAGAGCATCGACATCTTCAACACCTACATGAAGTCATCATCGACAAAACCCAAGGTTAGTTCATCCCTCTTAGGGGGGATCTCACATCTAGGGGGAGCTTTACTCTCAGAATTGAGCTAAAGCAACTCTAATGGTGTGAACATAACAACGCTTTATGTAAAAGTGGTAACCCCACTTGTGCTTAAACGATGAGTATGACCTATGATCAAATGTTCTCATTTGACTCCTAAGTCAATATACACTATATAGATGACCTAGTCATCGCCAATTGCTTGATAGATGCTAGAATTGGTTGTGCATGCCTTGCCACATATTTCATTTGCCATTGTATTGTGTGAGCATGTTGGTTGCATGATTTACTCATTCGAGGACATCCACTTGTTGTTTTGATTGATTGGTTTCTTTTTCTCTTGCCAAGTGGATGGATAAGAATGCCTAAGGACCTTCTCAAGCTATCTATGCTCTTCTCGTCTCAAACTCTAATCATGTAACATCCCAAAATTCTAAAGTTTGGAATGTTATAATAAAATAGATAGATTTGACTGATTGTTTGATTGTTGTGTGATTGATTGAGTGAAATTCGAAACTTTTTGAAAGTTAAATGAGAGCGAATAAAAGGACTTTCCCAAACTTTCATATTTGCCTTTTGATCTCCATGAATTCAAATTCTTTTCAAATACAAAACCCTTAAGCGAAGATGATATGACTTCTTCCATTTAATTAAATGAAAGGGTATTTGAAAATATTTGAATTTCATTTGGAAATATTTCAATTCATAAACTTCATGCAGCTCAATGATTTTCACGAGAGAAGATAATATGACTTCTTCAAAATATATGAAATATGAGTTGGGAGTTTCAAAGAAACTCAAATCTAAAATCCATTTGAAATTATTTTTCAAACTGGGTTATTTGAGTTTTATTCAAATTATTTTTCTACAAAAATAAAATATATGGAAATTAGGGTAACATGATTCCCTACAACAGAAAATTGGAGAAAAATAAATTTGAAATCATTTTGGTATTTTTAAAATGATTTTTATTGGATTTTATTAGACCAGTAGCACTCTTTGAATTATCTGAATTTGTGTGGATTTTATTTGGCATTATAAAAATGTCCATGTTGTAAAAAAATCTTTTTCTCAAAATTTTGATATATTATATGCCTATATTATGTTTTGCTGATATTTTTCTTTTGTTTATTTCCGTTTGTCTTTGTTTAAAAAAAACTCTTCGAACAGTGCCAGGCCGAAGCCCAGCACTGCTCTCTCTCTCTCTTTCTCTCTCTCTCTCTCTCTCTCTCTCTCTCTCTCTCTCTCTCTCTCTCCGCGCCAGGCCAGCCGGCCCAACAGGCCGCGGCCCAGCCCGCGTCGCCCCGTCCCCGAGCTCCCGTAGGAGTTCATCTCCCGCACGCCGCCGTGCCGCCTCCGGCCTCCTCCTCTGCCCCCTTCTCCAAGCCTCGCGCAGCCCCCCCTCCTTTAAAGTCACGCCCGCCGCCCGTCTCTCCCTCTTTTCCCCGCACCGCCGCCCTTGCGCCGCATCCCGCCGCCGCCGGCGAGATCCACCGTCGCCGCCCCGCTCCGTCCCGCCCCGCGGACCACAGCCGACGTTGCCATCCGCCTCGCCCTGGTGCGCAGCCCTTCCCAAACCCCTTTGCCGCCCTCTTGGATGACCGGAGCCGCCGCCCCGGCCGGATCCGAGCCGCCTCGCCGTTGCCATCGCCGGAGAACGCCACCACCGTTGGTTTTTCTCGCCACGGTTGACTCCGCGAGAACCGGTACAAAACCCCTCAGTTTCCTATGGTTTTTTTCTGGTTTTTAGGTTAGAGCGGTTTATTATTTTGTTAGTTTATTTAACAAACGCTTTCTGTTTAGGTAGATCTAGTGAACAGATTCATTAGTTGGCGTTCGGCAGCGAACGTTCGTTCGGTAGCGTTTTCTCTTTTTTCTTTTTTATTTTAAAATCTCGGCCAAGGACCTATATGTGATTGTTTTCTTACAGATTAGTCCCTCTGTTTCAAACCTTCGTAACTTTTTACACGTTAGCCCAAAACCAATGAAACCAACGCTCACTTCTTCGTTATGATCTCCTCTATCCAGTAATCCAACTCAAACATGTTTTTGAAAGTTTAAAATTTGAATTATATCAGATTTGAATTTGAACTTCGTTTGATCATAACTCGAGTTTCGTAATTCTGATTTAGTTGATTCTTTTTGCAAATCGAAGCTCTTGACCTAAACTTTCTGATAAGGCCAAATTCACATAATTTTGGTACTGTTAGAAATTGTTTTATGTTGCAAGAGTTATTTGTTTTGTTTGATGTTTTCCGAATCGTCTTCTTCGATCTTTCGGATCTTTTGAGTGAGTGCTTATGTGTGGTTACTATTGCTTGCTTACGATAGATTGACCGGAGTGTGACGAGTAGATCTATCAAGAGTTATGAGTGCGAATCATCTTCATCAACATTGCAGGCAAGTTCACACTTTGATCATATCCCTTTCATACCCAGTTTTTATTGCATTAGATCAATCCTCAAACATTGCATGATTAGGATCTAATTAAATTATGGGATTGGGAAGTAGTTGATGAGGTAGGAACCTATTGCCCTGCATTCAACCCTTGGGAGTTACTATTACGCTATGCTTATATTGTCATGCTATGCTCGTAGACGTGGATTGGATTTTGAGAGTATTCATGACAGATGTGAGATTGTTAATTAATGGTTTACTTAAGGTGGCAACTTAAACACACATCTGGGTGGATTGAGGTACCTGGTTATTCCAGGATTTGCTTGTCTAGGCACCTGGGTAGACCAGGATTGCCTGTTTTTTATGGACCGCCACCCAGGCTCAACAGGATCATGAGACTATTCATACTAGAAACTTCCATGTGCAGCCACAAGCCATTATGGGCTCTGGCATAGCTGATTAAGTCGTGCGAACTCTTACAGTGGTAGACTAGCAGATGTAGGGGATGTAGGTTGGTACGGTCTATCACATCGTAAGGTGCTAGCGCTTCTGAAAGACTATGTCTCGGTCATCCGTTTCTCAAACACCATGCAGTGCGAGAAATCCAACGGAGGCGATCGAGTCTTGTTGGTAAAAGTGCGCAAACCTCTGCAGAGTGTACAAACTAATCATGATTAGCCGTGTCCCCAGTTATGGACGTTTTGAGTATCTAGTTCTTGGATTATCCTGTTGATATCATCATGTTACTTTAATTAACTTTGTTGGGTTTTAATGATGATACTTAATTGGGATTGAGAATGCTGTCAACCATTCTCAATGTTTAACAACCACCATGATAGTTAAAATAAAATTTATTCCTTTGCAGTAGGGAAAATTTAGCTTTTCGCAAAAACATTATAACCATAGAGCTTTTCCACCAGCCATATATGCATGTAGTGATAGCCATTGTTCATCATTTTCTATATGGTGTGAATTTACCAGTACATTCAATGTACTGACCCGTTTCGGGCTGCAACGTCTCATGTTGCAGGATTATCTTACGACGAGTAAGCGATACGTTAGGGTTACGATTTCTACACTCAACTTTGCCGTTGGTGTTGATGGGAATCCACAACCTTGTTGCTTTCGCTATATGGATTGTTGTAATAGTATTTATGTTACTTTATACATGTGATTTACCTCTGTTATAAATCCCTCGAGTACTGTGTGTGTCAGCATACCGATCCAGGGATGACACTTAAGAACAGAGACTTGATCCATTCGGGTCGGGTCGCTACAATTCATGCTGCATCACAAAGTTTGATCAAGTCAGATTCGAACCACTCTGTGTGAGGAGCACTCGGAGTCCCCGATTCGTCATAGACTTAAACTTCCAAAACTTCTTTGTGCGTTTCGGTCTGACCGATTCATCCATTTCGGTCATACCGAGATCACTAAGTCGATCAAGGTTTTTAATCTCGGTGCAACCGATTTGAACTTTTCGGTCACACCGAGTTGCAGTAACTGCTTGCAGTTATGCATCTCGGTGCCACCGAGTTGTTCCACTCGGTCACACCGACAGGGTCAGGCTATATATACCCACGGGCCAAAATTTGGAAAACTTTCCGAACCTCTTCGCCCGCGCTCAGCCTGCTCTGCCTCCTTGGGTCTCCGGATCGTCCTTCTCGTCGCCAGCCGCCTCCAGTCGCTGGTCTTCGCCGCCGTCAACGGGATCGTCTCCGCCGTTGCCGCCGTAGCAAGTCCATCACCGCACTAGGGTATGGACTTGATCCTTGTGCTGTTCTCACTCCGATTCCCCAGCACATTGTTTTGCCATGTATCTTGCCACGATTGAGATCACTCTATCCAATGAAAACACTCTGTAATTTAGTTGTGGATTGAAAATTCAGGGTTAGGTTTCCGCCGAAACCATCTCGGACCGACCGAGTTGTTGAAATCGGTTCCATCGATTTGGCTCAGGCCATTGCACATGTGATTCTCGGTCTGACCGAGAATTGCAAATCGGTGTGACCGAGTTCAAGTCTTTGTGAAACCCTAGCAGTCTCGGTGCCACCGAAATGTGACTCGGTCTGACCGAGTTCACTAGTTTAGGTTCCAACAGCTGCTTCGGTATCACCGAGATTTCAAATCGGTAGATCCGAAATGCTTTCTGTGGAAAACTAAAACTAAGTTTTTTATTCATTCTTTTGCAAAAACCTCTGCACTTTGTCATGCTCATCCACTCTACCTCATCTATAATCTATTCACAGGGTCAGCTGTCAGTGTTTGCATCATGTCAGATCAGAGTGACAGTCAGAACAAGTCTGAGGAGCAGGTTCACATGAGTGAGGGCACTAGTCCCTCTAGCAGCTTAGATGATGGAAGCAGGAGCACACCCAGCAACTTTCCAAAGGCTGCCACAAGGGCCAGCAAGAAGAGAACCTCGGATTCTGAGGATGAGGACTATGTGGCTGAGGAAGAAGAAGCCACCTCAAAGAAGAAAGTGCTCAAAAAGGATTATGGCACAACTACTACAACTAAGCCAGGTCTGAAGACCAAGAAGCCAGCAGGAAGACAGCCAATGTCTAAGCCAAGGAAAGTTGCCACGGGTGAGAAAATGGTGTTCACTCTTGAACCCAAGGATGCTGGACAAGGATCACCTGCCCATCTACCCAGACTTTGAGGATAACACTGTTGTGATGGATGAAAATGAACCATCTTCTGTGCAAGCACAAGCAAAGAGGGAGAAGGCAAGGACTAAGAAAGCTGCAAAGATGCCAACCATGGATGAGGCATCTCAGTATCTTCTGAAGAGCAAGAAATATCAGCTTGGCTACTTGATTGCCTCCACTCTGAGGATTGAGAAGGGACTGGCCACCCTAACTCGAAACCAGGAGAGCTTGGAGAGGATCATGGAGCAGAAGTTCTACGACTTAGATGTGAAGGTCACTGAGATACAGTCGGTTGTTGAGCAACTTCAGGAGGAAGTGCAGGAGAAGAAGGGCAAGACAACCAAGGATGCTTTTGCTAGAGTACCTAGAGGTCAGAGATCTGCTGCTATGCCTGTTACAGACACCAGGGCAACTACATCTGCACCAGCTACAGCTTCAGTACCACCAGCTCCAGCACCTACTCCACCAGCTCCATCTACATCGACTGACGCCTTCGTCCTTGGAGTTCTGTCTACACCACCACCTGAAGACCAAGCCTGAGTGTCGATCTAGCACTATTAATTTTATATGAACTTTTTGGTAACTTGTTGCCAAAGAGGGAGAAAAATGTATAGATTATAGGCTTCGAGAGAGAGTGCTGCTTTTGTTCTCTCTTGCGTTTCTCTCTGGTGGTTGAACTTTGTTATTTCCTTGTTTGAGATACTTTATGCTTATGTGTGATACTTGGGTGATCATGTGTTTGATCATATACTACCTTTATGCTTGTTGGATGACACTATCCTTTTATATTCCAAATGATCATTCACTTTGCTTGGTGATGAGTGCATGTATTTTAATTATTACCATTTTGAGCGCTCCACCAAGATGTATGTGACATGGAAGAGTAACCCATGATCCTAACTCTTTGTGCATTTGCAGTCAAAAGCAAATCTTAAACTATGCACAAATTTAGGGGGAGCTCTTGCTTTTCACATACTTCTCAAAGCGACAATGTTTTTCACTCTTATTATCATTTGCCGAAGCTTTGATCTATATGTTGTCATCAATTACCAAAAAGGGGGAGACTGAAAGTGCAACTATCCCTAGGTGGTTTTGGTAATTCCTAACAACATATAGTTCATTGAGCTAATGCTATTTAGAGACTAATATTTCAGGAAAGCTCAATGATTGGCATGGCATGGATGAGAAAAGTGGACCCCTCAAAATGCTAAGGACAAAAGGATTGGCTCAAGCTCAAAAGTTCAAGACTCTACATTTTCTATTTTAGTGATCCAAGATCACATTAAGTCTATAGGAAAAGCCAATACTATCAAGGAGGGATGAGGTGTTGCTTAATGAGGCTCTTGCTCAAAGTGCTTAGTGATATGCTCCAAAGCCCTCAACTACTTTCCCACATCCACATATGACCCAAACCAAAAGTCAAACTCGGACCCACCAATTCTTTCTATCCGGCACCACCGAGTTCAGATGTCATAGCCACTGCCACAAACCCTAGGCAAATCGGTCTCACCGATAGGGATCTCGGTCTCACCGAGATGGGGTTGTAATCTCTCGGTTTCCCTTCATAACATTTCGGTCCCACCGAGATGAGTGATCAGTCCAACCGAGATTGCAATGCAAACTCTTTGTCACCCCTTCGTAACATTTCAGTCTCACCGAAATGAGCGAATCGGTCCCACCGAGTTTGCCTGACTAACTCTCTGGTTAGCTTATTACCAAAACCGGTCTCACCTAGTTTGTGTAATCGGTCTCACCGAGATTACGTTATGCCCTAACCCTAACCATATCGGTCCTACCGAGTTGCATGTCGGTCCCACCGAAAATCCTAACGGTCACTAGATTTGCTTAATCGGTCCGACCGAGTTTACCAATTCGGTCCCACCGAGTTTGTCAAATTGTGTGTAACGGTTAGATTTTGTGTGGAGGCTATAAATACCCCTCCACCTCCTCTTCATTCGTGGAGAGAGCCATCAGAACGAACCTACACTTCCAGCCTACATTTTCTGAGAGAGAACCACCTACCCTTGTGTTGAGGCCAAGATATTCCATTCCTACCATATGAATCTTGATCTCTAGCCTTCCCCAAGTTGCTTTCCACTCAAATCTTCTTTCCACCAAATCCAAATCCTATGAGAGAGAGTTGAGTGTTGATGATACTATCATTTGAAGAACAAGAGCAAGGAGTTCATCATCAACACACCATTTGTTACTTCTTGGAGAGTGGTGTCTCCTAGATTGGCTAGGTGTCACTTGGGAGCCTCCAACAAGATTTTGGAGTTGAACCAAGGAGTTTGTAAGGGCAAGGAGATCGCCTACTTCGTGAAGATCTACCGCAAGTGAGGCAAGTCCTTCGTGGGCGATGGCCATGGTGGGATACACAAGGTTGCTTCTTTGTGGACCCTTCATGGGTGGAGCCCTCCATGGACTCGCGCAACCGTTACCCTTCGTGGGTTGAAGTCTCCATCAGCGTGGATGTACGATAGCACAACCTAACGGAACCATGACAAAAATATCCGTGTCTCCAATTGCGTTTGAATCCTCCAAACCCTTCCCTTTACATTCTTGCAAGTTGCATGCTTTACTTTCCGCTGCTCATATACTCTTTGCATGCTTGCTTGAATTGTGTTAAGAATGCTTGACTTGTTCTAAGTTGCTAAAATCTGCCAAGAACTAAAATTGGGAAAAGGCTAGATTTTTATTTGGTCAAGTAGTCTAATCACCCCCCCCCCCTCTAGACATACTTTTGATCCTATAGAGGGGTCTCACTTTCCATCATATCTGGGAGAAGATCTCTTGAAGAAGAGGATTGCTCAGGAAAACTCTGTGTCGAACTGTAAAAATACACATGTATGTTACATGTCTCTTCAGTAACAGGAAAGGAACGAGATGTGATCAAAGCACCCCAGATTCACTTACAATTCGGTCGAAGGCTTGTCCTCACGACGGAGCTGTTCAACGACGTCGCCTTCCAACCCCAAGCCGCCCGAAGATGGCATCTTGCCCCTCTTGGGAGACCGCTCCTCCCAACCTTCCGAGGCGGCCCTTTTCTTCCTGAGTGGAGAAGGGATGCTTGCTTCTCCTTCACCTTTGTCTTCGGGCGAAGAAATGTCGATTTCTCCGGACGCGGTATCTAATTTACCTCTAGAACAAAGGTCATCCCGGGTCTTTCCACTCTCCACCTTGGCCTCCTCTACCGGCGTCTGGTACGGTGCCGGTGCCAGCATCCTTGTTAACACGGGGTCCGCTGAGTCTTCGGGAAGAGGGGCCGGACACCTAATCCGTTCCGCTTTATTTATCCAGCCCTGGAAAAAGATGGTTTGCTTAGTGCCTTACCACAGGATACCTAATTAGGAGGTGTTCGGCGGACGGATACTTACCGTGGTGTCTGGATGGTTACAGTCAAGGCCGATGTCTTCGGTAGTATCCGGCCACTGTTTTCGTTTCTCGAAAAATAATTTCCACATCCCTTTGTGCATAGTGCCTAAGAAGTGTTGAAGTGTATGCGGCCCTTCGGGATTAAACTCCCACAGGCGGAGAGGCCGCCTTTGGCACGACAAGGTCCGACGAACCAGCATTACTTGAATAATGTTGATAAGATCAATGTCCCTCTCGAGGAGGCTCCGGATGCGGCTCTGCAGAGTCTGTACCTCATCAATTGACCCCCAGTCCAACCCCTTATTGATCCATGATGCGAGCTGAATCGGAGGGCTGGATCGAAACGCAGGGGCAGCCGCCCACTTGGAGCCGCGGGGCTCGGTGATATGGAACCATTCCTGCTGCCATAGGTCAGAGGACTCGGTGAAAGTCTTTAAGCCAAAGGGCGCTATTAAGCTTGCTCACGGTGGCGCCACCACACTCCGCCTGCTTCCCCCTTATCATCTGCGGCTTCACATCGAAGGTCTTGAGCGACAAGCCGAAGTGTGGAGGGATTCGAAGGAAGGCCTCGCATGTGACGATAAATGCCGAGATAAGAAGAACAATGTTTGGGGCCTGATCGTGAAAATCCAGCCCGTAGTAGAACATGAGCCCTCGAACAAAGGGATTAAGGGCAAAGCCTAACCCTCGGAGGAAGTGGGAGATGAACACGACCCTCTCGCCGGACCTGGGGGTAGGGATAACCTGCCCTTCGGCAGGGAGCCGATGGAGGATTTCTGCGGTCAGATATCTCGCCACCCTAAGCTTCGCAATATCCTCCTCTATAATAGAAGAAGCCACCCACCGACCGGGAAGGCTGGATCCAGACATGACTAAGGTTTGAGGTGGTCGAAACTTGGGTTTTAGAACTCGAGATAGCAAGGGCTGAGGAAGAAGCAAACGTGGAAGAGGGGGAGGCGGATCTGTACCCCTTTATAAAGGTCATGAGTATCTAAACGTCAACTCCCGGGCCTTGAAACTTGCCTGTTTCCAAGGAGTTGTACCACAAAGACGGTTGGGTTACCCACGTTTGTGTCAATAAGAATCCCTTAATAAAGGGGACACGATCTTGGTTTGGATAAGACGTGTCAATAAAGCCGTGCCTCGAAACCCGGGTGAGGGAGTCCTGGATTAGGGGGTATCCGGACAGCCGGACTATAACCCTTGGTCGGACTGTTGGACTCTGAAGATACAAGATTGAAGACTTTGTCCCATGTCCGGATAGGACTCTCCTTGGCGTGGAAGGCAAGCTTGGCAATACAGATATGTAGATCTCCTTCCTTGTAACCGACTCTGTGTAACCCTAGCTCCCTCCGTTGTCTATATAAACCGGAGGGTTTAGTCCGTAGGACGACAACAATCATACCATAGGCTAGCTTCTAGGGTTTAGCCTCTCTGATCTCGTGGTAGATCAAATCTTGTACTACCCATATCATCAATATTAATCAAGCAGGAGTAGGGTTTTACCTCCATCGAGAGGGTCCGAACCTGGGTAAAAACATCGTGTCCCTTGTCTCATGTTACCATCCGCCTAGACGCACAGTTCGGGACCCCCTACCCGAGATCTGCCGGTTTTGACACCGACATTGGTGCTTTCATTGAGAGTTCCTCTGTGTCGTCACCTTTAGGCTTGATGGCTCCTTCGATCATCAGCAGCGATGCAGTCCAGGGTGAGACTTTTCTCCCCGGACAGATCTTCGTGTTCGGCGGCTTCGCACTGTGGGCCAACTCGCTTGGCCATCTGGAGCAGATCGAGAGTTACACCTCTGGCCATCAGGTCAGGTTTGGTAGCTTAAACTACACGGCTGACATCCGCGGAGACTTGATTTTCGACGGATTCGAGCCCCGGCCGAGTGCGCCGCACTGTCACGATGGGCATGATTTAGCTCTGCCACCGAATAGTGTCCGGGAGACCGCACCTGCAACCGCTCCGACCTTCAATTCGGAGCCAATTGTGCCATTCGTGGGCGGGTGGTTAGACCCCGCCACGGAGGCAGCAGCCTCAACGGCGATCGAGCTGAACACCAGTCTTACCCTTCGCGAGGCCCGTGACTCCGCATCACCGGACTCTCCTCCGGGCTCCGAACCACCCGCGCCCCTGCCAATCGAATCCGATTGGGCGCCGATCATGGAGTTCACCGCCACGGATATCTTTCAGCACTCGCCCTTCGGTGACATATGGAATTCACTAAGGTCTCTCTCCTTGTTAGGAGAGTCCTGGCCGGATTATGACTGGTAGGATTGGGATGTGGATGACGAAGAAATTCGACGCCCACCCACCACCCACTACATAGCCACTGTCGATGATTTGACTGACATGCTCGACTTCGACAGTATGGACGACGATGTAGGAGACGAACAGGAACCACCGCCCATAGGGCAATGGACAGCCACCTCATCATATGACATATATATGGTGGACACACCCAAAGAGGGCAATGGCGACGAAATAGCGGAGGATGACCCCTCCAAGAAGCAACCTAAGCGCCGGCGTCAGCGACGCTGCTCTAAGTCTCGCCAAACCAAAAACAATGATACCGGCACAGGAGATAATAACACCCCGGATAGTGCCGAAGACAACCCCCTCCAGCAAGATTCAGCGTAGGAGGATGGAGAAGCCAGCCCTCCTGACGGAGCGGCAAATAGAGAGGTAGAGGATGATAATTACATGCCTCCCTCTGAAGACGAGGCAAGCCTCGATGACGACGAATTTGTCGTGCCTGAGGATCCCGTCGAGCAAGAGCGCTTCAAGCGCAGGCTTATGGCCATGGCAAATAGCCTTAAGAAAAAGCAGCAGCAGCTTAGAGCTGATCAAGACCTCCTAGCTGACAGATGGACTGAAGTCCTTGCGGCCGAGGAATACGAACTCGAACACCCCTCCAAGAGCTACCCAAAGCGCAGGTTGCTCCCCCGGTTAGAGGAGGAAGCATTTAAACCTACTGCTCCAGTGTATAACGCGGCTGATCGGCCACCTCGTGGCCGCGACAGAGATGCCTCTCGGCCCACAGCTCATGCCGCACCCCAGCGTCACTCAAAAAATACCAAGGCACGGGGAGATACGCTAGACCTGTGAGACATATTGGAGGACAAAGCAAAGCAAACAAGATCGATCTACGGATCGCGTGGGCGCCCCATCACACGAGACGATAACCGTCACGCCGGATACAGCAAAAGTAAATCCGGCCGGGCCGAACACAGCAGACAAAACTCATTTGAGTTGCGTCTGATATAGCCCAGTACAGAGGCGCCGCACACCCGCTATGCTTCACAGATGAATTAATGGATCATCAAATCCCAGAGGGTTTCAAACCCGTGAATATCGAATCATATGATGGTACATCAGATCCCGCGGTATGGATTGAGGACTATCTCCTTCATATCCACATGGCCCGTGGCGATGATCTACACGCCATCAAATACCTCCCACTCAAGCTTAAAGGACCAGCTCAGCATTGGCTGAACACCTTGCCAGCAGAATCCATTGGTTTTTGGGAAGATCTGGAAGCCGCATTCCTCGAAAACTTCCAGGGCACTTATGTGCGACCACCAGATGCCGATGACTTGAGCCACATAATTCAACAGCCAGAGGAATCGGCCAGGCAATTCTGGACACGGTTCCTAACCAAGAAAAATCAAATCATCGACTGTCCGGATGCAGAGGCCCTAGCAGCTTTCAAGCATAACATCCGCGACGAGTGGCTTGCCCGGCACCTCAGCCAGGAAAAGCCAAAATCTATGGCAGCCCTCATGACACTCATGACCTGCTTTTGCGCGGGAGAAGACAGCTGGCTGGCTCGCAGCAATAACATGTCAAAGAGCCATGGTACTTCGGATACCAAGGGCAGCAATGGCAGGTCAGGTCGCAACAAACACAAGCGCCGCATTAACAGCGACAATACAGAAGATACGGCAGTCAATGCCGGATTCAGAGGCTCTAGCCCGGTCAGCGGAAAAAGCCATTCAAAAGAAGCACTCTGGGCCCGTCCAATTTGGACCGTATACTCAACCGCTCGTGCCAAATACACGGCACCCCCGACAAGCCAGCCAACCACACCAACAGGGACTGTTGGGTGTTCAAGCAGGCCAGCAAGTTAAATGCCGAAAACAAAGACAGGGGGCTACATAGCGATGACGAGGAGGAGCCCCTACTGCCGAACAACAAAGGACAGAAGAGGTTCCCCCCACAAGTGCGGGCGGTGAATATGATATACGCAACCCACATCCCCAAGAAGGAGCAGAAGCGTGCGTTAAGGGACGTATACGCGTTGGAGCCAGTCGCCTCAAAGTTCAACCCATGGTCCTCCTGTCCGATCACTTTCGATCACAGGGACTATCCCACTAGCACCCGTCATGGCGGATTTGCCGCATTGGTCCTAGACCCAATCATCGACGGATTTCACCTCACTCGAGTACTTATGGATGGCGGCAGCAGCCTGAACCTACTTTATCAGGACACAGTGTGCAAAATGGGCATAGATCCCTAAAGGATTAAACCCACAAAAACGACCTTTAAGGGCGTCATACCAGGTGTAGAGGCCCATTGCACAGGCTCAGTCACACTAGAAGTGGTCTTCGGATCCCCGGATAATTTCCGAAGCGAGGAGTTAATCTTCGATATAGTCACGTTTCACAGTGTCTATCATGCACTGCTCGGGGGAATCGCATTTGCAAAGTTCAATGCGGTGCCACACTATGCATACCTCAAGCTCAAGATGCCAGGACCTCGGGGGGTCATCACAGTCAATGGAAGTACAAAGCGTTCTCTCCGAACGGAGGAGCACACTACGGCCCTCGCAGCAGAAGCACAAAGCAGCCTCTCAAGGCAATTCTCCAGTCCGGCGATCAAACGTCCAGACGCTGTCAATCGCGCCCGGACTAATCTGCAACAAGACCGCCTGACACGTTCCGAGCAGGCGTAGCAATGCGGCCCCAACCCCAGCCCCAGCCAAACGGCGAAATCCGCGCCACGTGTACATAATTACGCTTTAAAAATACCATGGGCATAGGGGGAGGGGCACAACCACGGCATGCCCAAAAATGCAGCTCAACCGTACTAGGGGCTTCCGACTTTGTTATTTTTTATCACTTTCAGGACTTTACTCTCCGGAAGACCTGTTCGGCAATACAATCACCGAACACACGATACAACAACCAGGGAGGCAGAAAGCTACGTCACACTATGGAACTCCCAGGTGGTCTCTATAACGAACAAAATACCTGCTTTAAATACCATTCCGCAGCTCGCCCCTGGAGGGGACATGTCAAATAGTCCCATTTTTTGCTTATCGCACTATTTGTATCGTTCTGCTTTTAATGCACCTTTTTCGAATAAACAATGCATAGCTTTAGTCTATTATTGCATTCTATATTCCTTCCTTTTTATGTATATATGTTCATTCACGACATTTAGCACCCGTACACTTTGGTACGGCTAAATACGCCAGGGGCTTAAGCACCCCATAATACGGCGTGAGAAGTCCGAACACTTTCACAAGTGTGGCACCCCGAACTTATAGCATTATATGCATCAGCTCCGAATCATGTCTTGGGTCAATAGTTGGGTTTGCCCAGCTCCCATGTTTTGGTACCTTACGTTCCGTTATATCGGCTAAGGTAACACTGGGAGAACTACTGCAATTGTGCCTCGGTTCAGCTGGGCTAAGCACCTCAGTACAGAAAGCTAAAACTGACTGTCATGATAGGGCGACAGCTGGTCGCTGTTCGAGAGGTTTCGAGTCCCTAAAGACTTATGTCGCTTAGGGTGAGGAGTCGGCTTTGTCTGGCTTAGGCGTGTATAGCGCCCCGAACTAGGTCTTCTGAATACTAGGGGCTTCGCCAAAATTTAAAACTATAGAATTCTCTGGCTAAGTGAGAGTGATAAAGCATTATAGTCTGGTTGCCTTGTTCGTTGCGCTGAGCACCTCCCTCGAAGGACCCAAGAATGGGAAAAGGAGTGCTCAGATTTACTCCGAATACCCTAGAACTCGTGGCATGGGGGCAGAAGCCGACGACTGGCCATCTCTCAGATTTAATAAACGGCCGCACAGAAGGTAATATTTTAAATTCAAACAAGCGTTGCATAGCGCATATGAACAAGTTTTCAGCATACAGGATCACACAAGCGAGCTCACTCAAATGTTACATCTTTGGAACATTCATCTGCCATAAGGCGGGCACCCTTCAGGACGACCTCATAGTACATTTTAGGGTGGCGATGCTCCTTGCCCTGCGGTGCCCCATCCTTCACTAGCTTCTCAGCATCCATCTTTGCCCCAGTGTACTTTAACACGGGCAAGCGCCCTGCAGGCGCCCTCGATGCAGACGGAGCGCTTGATGACCTCAAGCCAAGGACAGGCATCCACAAGCCGCCTTACCAGCCCGAAGTAGCTCCCTGGCATGGCCTCTCCAGGACACAGCTGGACTATGAGACCCTTCATGGCCTGTTCGGCCGCCTTATGGAGCTCGACCAATTGCTTCAACTGGTCGCTTAAGGGCACCGGCTGTTCGGCCTCAGTATACTGAGACCAGAACACCTTCTCTGTCGAGCTCCCCTCCTCGACTTGGTAGTGCTTTGCAGCATCCGACACACTGCGGGGGAAATCTGGTATGCTCCTGGAGAGCTCCGGACTCGGGTAAGTAATAAGTAATTTACTTTCACATGCTTGCTTTGCATAATGAATGCCTTACCCGCCACTATCTTCTTCATCGCGTCAATTTCCTAGAGGGCCTTCTGGGCTTCGGCCTTAGCATGCTTGGCGCTCTCAAGGGCCGAGGCAAGCTCAGACTCTCGCATCTTTGAGTCAAGCTCCAAACTCTCATACTTTTTCATGAGAGCCTAGAGCTCTTGCTGCACCTCGGCAACCCGCGCCTCTTTCTTCCCCCGCTCGGTGCACTCCGTGGCCGCTTTGTTTTCGGCCTCGGACAGTGCTTGCTTCAGGGTCGCCACCTCGGTCGTGGCCCCTAGCACATTAATAATGATCCTATCATTTTTGCAACTGCATCTTTTTTATTCACACATAGACAAGGCATTACTTACCTTGGTTCTCCTCGAGCTGCTTCTTGGCAAGGCCGAGCTCTTTCTTGGATCGCTCGAGGTTCTGCTTCAGCACATCGACCTCCGCAGTCAGTGTGGTAGAGGTCAGCAGCGAAGCCTGCATACGCATATCGACTTACTTACGTTAGACTCCTGCGGATATTTTTAGATCCTCTATTCGGCTTTTCTTTGTGAACACGGAACAGAGCATCAGGGGCTACTATCTATGCGGTAATATTTTCATATATTTTTAATACATACCTCAAAGCCTATTAGATGGCTGGCACAGGCTTCAGTCAGTCCGCTCTTGGCAGACTGAACCTTCTGGACCACCGCAATCATAATAGTGCGGTGCTCCTCGTCGGTGGAGGCGCCGTTAAGCACCTCCAGCAAATTATCCGGTGCCTCCAGTTGGACGGAGGTCACCGGCACGGTAGGCTTGCCCCTCTTAGTGGGGGCCGCCTACCGGAGTCCGGAACCACTGGGGGTTCCGATGCGGTATCTGGCCTAGGGCCGTAGTTGGAGCCCTTGGGAGCCTTGCTCCCCTTGCGCCTGCAGTCCGGAAGGTCGCCTTGTGGCGCCTCCAGGACTACCTCCCCTCGGCTTGGTGCACTTTGAGACTACACCTCGGCGTTGTCCGTAGGGCGAGGGGTGGAGGCAGTCGGAAGTGATCCTCCGCTGCTCATGGCCGACGGGTCCAAAGAACCGCTCGACGAGGATACGTCGATACGGGCCCGGGACGGACTGCATAACCGTGTACGGCGTCAGAAGAAGCTATGCAATTAAACAGTGCCATGAGTTAATTTGGTGTCTGAATACTTACAATCTCGCCAGGGGCTTGGCCCTGGGTGGCCACTCGTCTTCGCTGTCAGCGATGGTGGCGGAGTAGTCCGGAGGGAGAGTCCTTCCCTTCTTGGACCCTCCGGCCTCCCCAGTTGGGGCGGCCTTCCTCTTCTTGTCTTCCCCGACTGGAGGGGAAGAACCTTTATCTGCCTCCTCCTTGTTTCCATGGGAGGAGTGCGTCTCGGAGTCATCGGACGATGAGTCCGATAACACCTGGCGCCGGGAACTCTTTCGGGTTCCCGTAGCCTTCTTCTTGACCTTTTTCTCCGGCACCACATAAGGAGCCAGAGTAAGCATCTCCGTCAGGAGAGCATCTGCAGGGTCTTCGGGCAGGGGGGCTGGACAATCAATCTGCCCCGACGTCTCCACCCATTCCTGTCAAAGGCATGGAAGCTTAGATCCCGCACACAGTTAAACTATGAAAAATGAATACCCTATAAAGGGTTAAGATAGCTTATCGCATTGGCTTAGCGCTTCGCGTTGAATTCGCGATCCTCGGTAAGAGGAGGGGGAACCTCGGCGCTCTTAAACAGCACCTTCCAAGCGTCCTCGTGTGTTGTGTCGAAGAGCTCGCTCAGAGTTTGGTGCTGGGCCGGGTCGAACTCCCACAAGTTGAACGCCCGTTGTTGACACGGAAGGATCCGGCGGATGAGCATGACCTGGACTATGTTGACAAGCTTGAGTTTCTTGTTCACCATGTTTTGGACACAAGTTTGGAGTCCAGTCAGCTCTCCCAGACTACCCCAGGGCAGGCCCTTCTCTTTCCAGGAGGTGAGCCGCGTGGGGATTCTGGATCAGAACTCGGGGGCCGCTGCCCATTTGGGGTCACGTGGCTCGGTGATGTAGAACCACCCCGATTGCCACCACTTTATGGTCTCCATGTAGGAGCCCTCGAGCCATGTGACGTTGGGCATCTTGCCCACCATGGCGCCTCCGCACTCTGCCTACTGGCTGCCCACCACCTTCGGTTTGACATTGAAGGTCTTCAGCCATAGGCCGAAGTGGGGCTTGATGCGGAGGAAGGCCTCGCACACGACGATAAACGCCGAGATGTTGAGGATGAAGTTCGGCCGTAGTAGAACATGAGCCCCCGGACAAATGAGTGGATAGGGAATCCCAGTCCGCGGAGGAAATGGGTAAGGAACACTACCCTCTCGTGGGGCCTGGGGGTGGGAATGAGGTGCCCCGCATCTGGGAGCCGGTGTGCAATATTGTCGGGCAGGTATCCGGCTCCCCTCAGCTTCTTGATGCGTCCCTCCGTGACGAAGGAAACCATCCACTTACCTCCCGCTCCGGACATGGTTGGAGAGGGTTGAGGAAGAAAAAGTGGACTTGGGCGCTGGAGCTCGAGTGTGCGAGAATGGATGAGCAAAGGAGGAAGAAGGCGTGGGTGGAAAAGGGTGAATCCTTGTCCCTTTATATGGGCGGACGAAACTATGCGTCCCTACCAGCCTAGTAAAACTCGCTCATCCCCCAAGCATCGTAATTGATGGCGCGGTTGGGTTACCCACGTCCGTATCGATGAGAACCCGCGATAAGGGGACACGATATCTACTCCGACAAGACGTGCCAGGGAAACCGCCTCGCAAAACGTGCTGAGGTTGGCGGTAAAGAAAAAACTATTCACATAAGGACTTGGCTGTGGTGTGATGTCACATTATAGGATACGTCAGCAGATTGGATTTGTGGAAATATTATTCTCTCTACGGTGGTATGTGGAACTTGTTTTGCAGAGCCGGACACGATCCTTGTGTTCAAAACCTTCTATGAAGTATTCGGAGGAGGAACCCGCCTTGCAATGCCGAAGACAATCTGCGCGCCAGACTCATCGTCATTGAAGCCTGGTTCAGGGGCTACTGAGGCAGTCCTGGATTAGGGGGTATCCGGACAGCAGGACTATAACCTTTCGCTGGACTATTGGACTATGAAGATACAAGATTGAAGACTTTGTCCCGTGTCCGGATGGGACTCTCCTTGGCGTGGAAGGCAAGCTTGGCAATACGTATATGTAGATCTCCTTCCATGTAACCGACTCTGTGTAACCCTAGCTCCCTCCGGTGTCTATATAAACCGGAGGGTTTAGTCCGTAGGACGACAACAATCATACCATAGGCTAGCTTCTAGGGTTTAGCCTCTCTGATCTCGTGGTAGATCAACTCTTGTACTACCCATATCATCAATATTAATCAAGCAGGAGTAGGGTTTTACCTCCATCGAGAGGGCCCGAACCTGGGTAAAAACATTGTGTTCCTTGTCTCCTGTTACCGTCCGCCTAGACGCATAGTTCGGGACCCCCTACCCGAGATCCGCCGGTTTTGACACCGACACTGGGGCTGCAGGCCAACAACGGATTTAAAGTAATGTCCCGACGGTGATGTGGCATCATGCTATAAACAATTTTCGGTGGATTAGATTTATAAATTATTGTGCCCTCTGTGGAAGTATACAAAACTTATGTTACAGGTCCGGACACGTTCAATATGCCCGAAGACTATCTTGGAGTTCGGAAGGAGGAACCCGCCTTGCAATGCCAAAAATAGACCTACGCGCCGGATACCTTGTCATTCAAGCCAGGTTCAGGGGCTACTGAGGGAGTCCTGGACTGAAGGGTCCTCGGGCTTCCAGCCTGTTAGCCAGGGGCCGGACTGATGGGCTGTGAAGATACGAAGACCGAAGACTGCACCCGTGTCCGGATGGGACTCTCCTTGGCGTGGAAGGCAAGCTTGGCGACCAAATATGTACATTCCCTTCTTTGTAACTGACCCTGTGTAACCCTAGATCCACCCGGTGTCTATATAAATCGGAGGACTTAGTCCGTAGAGGGGGAGACTCATAACCATAGTCATACAGGCTAGGCCTCTAGGGTTTAGCCATTACAATCTCGCGGTAGATCAACTCTTGTAATACTCATATTCATCAAGATCAATCAAGCAGGAAGTAGGGTATTACCTCCATAGACAGGGCTCGAACCTGGGTAAACATTATGTCCCCTGTCTTTTGTTACCATTGACCTTAGACGCACAGTTCGGGACCCCCTACCCGAGATCCGCCAGTTTTGACACTGACACAAAGCCTTCATGCTTATGGTGATGTTCACATCATTTTCCAAAGGCACAACCAAGGATTAAATTGGAGAAATCTTGCTCTTAGTAGAGATATTTGGGCTCTGTTGATAGGATTTCCTTTTGATAAGAGAGAAATTCATGAGCTAGCAAATGCAGTCAGAAGCTTTGGAAAGATGTTGTTGTGGGACAGAGCTAGGAGCACACAAGCTGCCCTTATGGTCAAAATTAGAGTAGAAGATATGAGAGATGTGCCTATTAGCATTGTGGTTGGATAGTCTGGTGATCCTAACTCAGAATCATGGACAGTGCCAGTGGTAATTTTTCAGCAAGAACCTCTAGGAGGTGGGCCACCAGATGAGGACCCAGTGCCTATAGATGGAAATCCTCATCCACAACCAGCAAACAACTTTCATCACCCTAACCAGTTAAACCATTTCATTGGGCCTATTCAGCAACATCAAGCTCAAGATCTAATGGTAGGAGATTAGCAGAACTTTCACCAGCAAGCTATGCAAAATGTTGAGGAGGATGCAGAGCAAGAGGATGATGAAGATATACCAGGATGGGGGCACTGGGCAATGCCAGCAGAGGAAGATGAATTCATTGATCAAGAACTAGAAGATGGGAAATTTATGGAACTAGCGGACCTTCTCCAACCCTTGGAAGAGCAACATATGCAGGTTAATTTTCCTGAGATGGACCCTCACAGTGTACTCACTCTTTCTGTGGGGCCAAATGGAGTTGAAGTAGGAATGCAAGTGGATGGTGCAAATCAGGTGGAGGAGGGAAATGGCATTTTAAACTTCTTGGGCCAGGCCCAGGAGGCCATTCCTGGCCTCGTCTTGGCTTTGGGGTCCATCCAAGCCCACCAACAGGAGGTCAAACATGTTTTGCTGCATCACCTGCTCATGCTGAGCCAATTGACTTCTTAAACCTCATGCCTCCAGTACAACAGCTGCACCTGACAGGAATTGATCTTAACCAGGATTTGCCTTAGTCACCTCCACCAAATATTTTTCTCAGCAATCAAGCTCATCACCAATCTCCCTTGCTGACAAATGCTCTTTTTTTAGAAGAGGAAACTATTGAGGAAGAAGGATCACTTTTTAAATTTAATCTTGCTGAGGGAGTGGACCCTGTCATTCAGGTTGCATCACCTTCTGAATACCTGAATTCTATAAACAGAGAGGATGACCATAGTACCATAGTGGATGAGGAAATTGAGATCCTAGATTGCACTTCAGATGCCACCTCCAAGCCCTCTTCAGGTTTAGAAAGTATAGTGTCACCTGTAACTCATCCTCAGATCTCTCGGCACCACCAGGTTTTAATGTCAAAGGAAAATATTTATCTAATCCTGCAAATACTGACTCTAATGCAAATTCAGTAGGACTAGGTTTTGCAAGTCAATCTTCTTGGGAGCAGCACTTTTCACAGAACACAGAGGAAGCAACATGTATTAAGGTACCTTTTAATTGTGTGGATTTCATCTGTACTGCTTTATTGACTCCTGAGAAGTTTGATTGGGCAAACATGTTCTTACAATCTCCCATGTGGCAAATTATTTGTGAAGGATTTCAGCAGTCACAACAATTAATGTTCTTCATTCCTAATTCTTGCCCTGTAACTGAAGCACCCTCATGTTCTCAGTTGTAGGAACATAGAGTGGAAGGGGCCCCTCTCCCATCTACTTCAGAGGAGATCATTTTCTGCAGCCCTACTGCCCTCAAAGGGAAAAGGAAATACAGAATGTTACTTGTTGACTTCGAGGTAAGGAGAAGTGAAAGGCTGCAGCATTTGAATAAAGGATTTAAAAAGAAATCATGCCAAGATAGTAACTGTATGGCTTGTACTACTAAACCACCTGTTTGTAATACCAAAGTTATTAAAAATTTAAATTCATCTTATTGCAAGGTGGATCCAAAGGTGTGCACAGAAGAAAATCTTCTGCAGAAGAAAGCAAAGTGAGGAGGAATGCAACCTGCATGGAAGGACTAGAGCATTGGAGAAAGGGTGGCAGGGGCCTTGTAGGAGGTCTCCTTTTGGATGAACAAAAAAGATTATGTAATGAGACTTTGAATCAACTCACTATTGTAATCGAAGAAATTTATGCTTTGCTTTCATCTCAAAGACTTTGGATGCAGTGGGTCTGTAAAAATATTGTCTGTCTGCTATGCTTTAAGTGCAAGTGTGATGCCACAAATCTTTGCTTCTTTGATTGTTTAATCTACTGTGCATAAATCCTGGAATATTCTGAGTTGGAATGTTAGAGGTATAAACTCAAGTGATAAGTGGCTAGCTATTTCAAACAAAATAGAAGAAGCAAATAGCTCAATGATCTGTCTGCAAGAAATAAAAAGAGAATCATTTGATGGCTCATATGGTAAGAAATTATGCCCCAAAAGGATCAACAAATTTGATTTCTTGTCTTCTGTGGGAGCTTCAGGTGGAATGCTTATTGCCTAGAATGATAATATGTTTCAAGGAGAATGCTTGTTAAAAAATGAGCTTTCAATCTCTATGAGGTTCATTTCAGTTCACACTAGTGATTCTTGTATCTTAACAAACATTTATGGCCTTGTGATAATGAAGGCAGGCACAACTTTTTATCCTAATATCCATCCAACAGGAACATGGACACTGGAGACATAAATAATATGATGCAATTCAATGAAGCCATCAGTCAGCTTGCCCTAGTGGAAATTCCTTTGAAAGGTCGAAGTTACACATGGAGCAATATGCAGGAAACCCCTCTGTTGGAAAAAAATTGATTGGGTGTTCACTTCTGAAAATTGGTTATTGATACATCTCCAACGTATCTATAACTTTTTATTGTTCCATGCTATTACATTATCTGTTTTGGACGCTTTATATGCATTAATATGTTATTTTATATTATTTTTGGGACAAACCTAGTAACCTAGGGCCCAGTGCCAGTTCCTGTTTTTCCTTGTTTTTGAGTTTCGCAGAAAAGGAATACCAAACGGAGTCCAAACAAAATGAAACATTCGCGATGATTTTTCTTGGACCAGAAGACACCCAGGAGACTTGGAGATCAAGTCGGAGGAGCCACGAAGAGGCCACAAGGACGGAGGGCGCGCCCCCCGCCCTTGTGGGGCCCTCGTGACCCTCTTGACCTAATTCTTTCACCTATATATTCCCAAATATCCCCAAACCACCAGAGGCATCCAAGAAAACACTTTTCCACCACCGCAAACTTCTGTACCCATGAGATCCCATCTAAGGACCTTTTCCGGCACCCAATCGGAGGGGGATTCAATCACGGAGGGCTTCTACATCAACTCTATTGCCCTTCCGATGAAGCGTGAGTAGTTTACCACAGACCTACGGGTCCATAGCTAGTAGCTAGATGGCTTCTTCTCTCTCTTTGATTCTCAATACCATGTTCTCCTCGATGTTCTTGGAGGTCTATCCGATGTAATACTATTTTGCGGTATGTTTGTTGAGATCCGGTGAATTGTGGTTTTATGATCATCTTACCTATGGATATTATTTGAATCTTCTCTGAATTCTTTTATGCATGATTTGATATCTTTGTCATTCTCTTCGAACTATCGGTTTGGTTTGGCCAACTGGATTGGTTTTTCTTGCAATGGGAGAAGTGCCTAGCTTTGGGTTCAATCTTGTGGTGTCCTTTCCAAGTGACAGTAGGGGCAGCAAGGCATGTATTGTATTGTTGCCACCGAGGATAAAAAGATGGGGTTTACATCATATTGGTTGAGTTTATTCCTCTACATTATGTCATCTTACTTAATGTGTTACTCTGTTCTTCATTAACTTAATACTCTAGATGCAGGTAGGAGTCGGTCGATGTGTGGAGTAATAGTAGTAGACGCAGAATTGTTTCGGTCTACTTGACATGGACGTGATGCCTATATTCATGATCATTGCCTTAGATATCGTCATAACTTTGCGCTTTTCTATCAATTGCTCGGCAGTAATTTGTTCACCCACCGTATTATTTGCTATCTTGAGAGAAGCCTCTACTGAAACCTATGCCCTCCGGGTCTATTTTCCATCATATAAGTTTCCGATCTACTATTTTCCATCATATAAGTTTCTGATCTACTATTTTGCAATCTTTTACTTGCCGATCTATAAACCAAAAATACCAAAAAATATTTACTTTATCGTTTATTTGTCTCTATCAAATCTCACTTTTGCAAGTAACCGTGAAGAGATTAACAACCCCTTTATCGTGTTGGGTGCAAGTTGTTTGATTGTTTGTGCAGGTATTCGGTGATTTGTGCGTTGTCTCCTACTAGATTGATGCCTTGGTTTTCAAACTGAGGGAAATACTTATCTCTACTTTGATGCATCACCCTTTCCTCTCCAAGGGAAAAACCAACACAAGCTCAAGAAGTAGCAGTCATCAAACTACCCCAACACTATGGCAATTCCCTTTCCAAACATGTCTCAGATCGTTGCCCATATGTCATCTCAATTGGTACTATCATACCAAAGGCACAAGTTTTTAGATTTGAGAACTTTTGGCTTCAGCATCATAATTTCAAAGAGACAGTTCAAGCTGATTGGCAACAACCTCTGATGGCAAGTGACATTGCTAAATTGATCACTACTAAGTTTGAAAGGCTCGGAAAAGCCCTAAAAATTTGGAGCAAGAACATTTCAAATTTAACTGGCAGCATCCAGGCAACCAACAATGTTATATTGATGTGGGACCACTTTGAGGAATATAGACTGCTCAATGACAACGAACACAATAGCATAGAAATGCTCAAGAAACATTTGTTAAAACTTCTATCCTTTCAGAGAATCTATTGGAGACAAAGGGCAACAATTAGGTGGGTTAAATTTGGAGATGAAAACTCTAAGTCCTTTCAAGCAAAGGCCACCATCAAATACAGACATAACTTCATTCAATCTTTACAAAATGATCAGGGTATTGAACAATAAAAAAAACCATGCAAATGCTGCAATTCTTTGGACTCTTTTAAAGATAGGCTGGGCTAGACAGGTAACAGTGCATATCCCTTAAATTTGATTAGACTCATCACTAGAATGGATGGTTTGGAAGAACTAGATGCTCCTTTTTATAAAAAGGAAATTGATGCTATCATTAAACAACTCCCTTCAGACAAAGCACCAGGTCCAGATGGTTTCAATGGAGATTTCATCAAGGCATGTTAGAGCATTATTGTTGGAGATTTTTATAAACTGATTGATGATTTTTATCATGGATATATCTCTCTTCAAAGTATTAATGCTTCCTTCATCACTTTAATACCCAAGAAAGGCAATGACTTCAGAACAATTTCTTTGCTCAACCGCACAATCAAAATTATAGCAAAATTACTGGCAAACAGGTTGCAGACAGTCATCCTAAATATTGTGCATACCAAGTAATAGGGGTTCATCAAGAACATAACCATTCTTGATTGTCTTGGGTGGGATTTTGAATACTTACATCAGTGTCGGCAGTCTGAAAGACCAATTGTGTTGCTAAAACTGGATTTTGAAAAGGCATTTGATCTACTTAATCACAAAGCAATAATAGCAATACTGAGAGCAAGAGGTTTTGGATATAGATGGTTAAATTGGATCACGATGTTGCTTTCCTCAGGAACATCATCAGTTCTGCTCAATGGAGTTAGAGGCAAGTTCTTTCACTGTAAGAAGGAGTTAGGCAAGGAGACCCTGTATCTCTACTACATTTTGTTCTTGCAGCTGATCTTCTTCAATCAATGCTTAATGAGGCAATGCACCAGAATATTATTCATGCACCTATTGATAGCCAGGCTTGCCCAGACTTTGCTATTATCCAATATGCTGATGACACCATCCTAGTGTTGGCTACAGATTCTAGACAAATGTCTCAAGTCAAAAACCTCATTTTACACTATACTGAATTTACTAGGCTCAACTATGAAAAATCCTTCATGGTGCTAATTAATGTGACTAAATCTCATATGATCAACTTGCTCTGGGGTGCAAACAAGGACATTTCCCTTCACCTATCTGGGGCTCCCACTGGGCACAACAAAACCAAAAATTAAAGACTTCAGCCCAATGATGCAGAGAATAGAAAGAAGGCTCACTGGATGCTCTACTATGTTTTCTTATGATGGAAGATTGTTACTTATCAAATATGTATTTGTAGCCTTACCAATCTTCTTCATGTGTACTTTGGCACTGCCTATGTGTGTTATTGAGCAGATCAACAAATATTTGAGAAATTTTCTATGGAGGAAATTTGGAATGGAGGACAAAGGGACAGCACTGATTGCCTGGTCCAAAGTTTGTCAACCAAAAAGCAGGGAGGTCTGGGATTACTAGATATAGATCTTCACAATAAGGCCCTACTTATGAAAAAACTTATCAAGTTCCTCAATAGAGAGGACATCCCTTGGATCAATCTTGTTTGGGAGAAATACTATCATACATAAGCACCAAGAGGAAAGGTAGAAGGGTCATTCTGGTGGAAGGCTCACATTGCACTTCTAGACAAATTTAAGCAAATAAGCAGATGCACATTAGGCTCAGGCCAAACTATGATGTCCTAGAAAGACAAATGGCATGACCAGACTTTACAACTAGCACTTCCACATCTTCCTTCTTTTTCCATTAGTGAGGAGCAAATAGTGCATCATTTTTTTGATGAACAGGATTGGACTGAACACTTTCACCTGCCCTTATCCATTGAAGCCTTTGGTCAATTCAATCAGCTAGAAGGACTTGCTCCCCATCTATACCCACATAGAAAGGATAGTTGGGCCATAATTGGGGCTATTGGCAAGCCCACAGCCATTCACATTTACAATCAGATGTTGGAGCCCAAATAAGAACACCCCTTTTTCAACATTATTTGGAGCAGCTCAAGTAGGCTTAAACATAAAATCTTCTTATGGTTAGTTGCTCAGTGTAGAATTAACACCAAGGCACTCTTACTCAGAAAAGGCATGCACCTTGATGACCCTTTCTGCCCGAGCTGCAACCAAAAGACAGAGGAGACTACAATGACTTACTTTGGGACTGTAACTTTGCCCAAGATTGTTGGAACTCTTCGATCCCTAATAGACAACGAGGTACATCAGTATATGAGGACACCATCCTGGCGATTAGTCAATTACCAAAGCACTTTGCAGCATAGATCATCATCCTGGGGTGTTGGAACATTTAGATTCAAAGAAATGGAAAAGTCTTCAGGGCAATTCAACAGTCTATCCAATCCTGGGGATTTCATCTCAAGCAAGATTTAAAACTTCTCAGACACAAGATTAAGCATAAGTTTGAACTTAGTTTCACTCAATGGATAGATAATAACTTGTAAAGATATGAACTCCATACCTAGAGCAAGCATTGGCTAATCCTTTAGCCAAACTCTGACCCCTCTGGGGCTTGTACTATATTTTTGTTATTAATTTAACTACCGTAGAACAATTGTTCTACGGTGTTGGGTTAAAAAAACACATACCCGACTTACAAACTGAACCGAAGGAAGTAGACATATTAATATGGATCAAGGGTTGTACTAATCAGCGACAACTAATATGAATCAAACGGGGCTGATGAAATTTAAAAATTGTTTGTCAGAGATACTCTAAGTTTGTTTATTTTGACGCCTAGAGCAAATATGAATGTGTCCAGAATTCCAGCTGGTGGAGAGATAAATTAATGTAGACATAATTTTGAACCAGGTTAGTAGCTCTCTGTACATGCCATCGAATTCATAATGGAACCTGCAGCAAATGTAGAGCAAATGGAGGACAAATGGCTAGGCAATGCGAGCCTCCGAGAACAATATCCAGTTTGGTACTGCATCGTTCGTCATAAGAATGATACTCTTGCGCAGGTGCTCAGTTCATCCCCGCCAGATATTGCTTTTAGGCGGGATTTGAGCCTCACTACATTGGAGCCAATTAACCTGACACAAGGATTTGCGCAGAATGACACAAGGACGAATTGAGTTCCGCTGGAGCCTCACTACATATGGGTCCTTCACAGTCGACTCGATGTACCGTGCACTCACGCATTCAGAGGTTCCAGTGGATAATAACATAAAATTTTGGAAGTCCAAGATTCCACTAAAAGATAAAATCTTTATGTGATATCTTGGAGGGGAGTTGTGCACTTGTGCTAACCAAAGACAACCTCATCCGACGCAACTGGTAAGGAATCAAGAAATGTAGTTTTTATGCTCATGATGAGACCATTAGACACCTCTTTTTTAGAGCAAATTTGCGCGTTCTACATGGTCAATCATCCAAGTAGCGTCTAATTTGTGTCCGCCCACAAGTGTTGCCAATATTTTTGGTCATTGGTTGGACAGTATTCCAAATAGGTTTAAAATGCTAGTAAGGGTGGGAGCGTATGCCTTGTTATGGTCACTTTGACTATGTAGAAATGATTTGGTTTTCGATAGCAAAAGTTGCTCTCCATTGCAGGTAATTTTTCGTTGTACGCACTTACTTCGTATATGTGGTCTATGCTACACCGAATGGAGTGCCAACCGTTGTTCAAGGCAGTGTGTACGCGGTTGGAGCTGGTGGCCATGAAGGTTTTTACCCAACATGGGTGGCAGTATAATCTCCAGATCGGTTCATCAACTCCTTCGACATAGGCATTGTTTTGGTCATATGACTCTTCTGTTGCTGATATGTCGGATCTTTATTTTATTTTTGTCAGACTTTTGATGTTGGTTGTGTGCATCTTAGATATGCAGAGGCTGGGTGTTGATCATCATGCTTTGTATTCTCTTGATGCTATATATTGAGCTATAAATATGCCGTTTATAAAAAAAGAGCAAACGGATGGAGCCAGGATTTTGAACTAGATTCAGTACACCTCTGAAAACAAGCTTTAACAGAGTAAAATTAGAATTATAACTTACGTAAGAGCATATACAGCTAGCTAATCCGATCCCCCTATTCGCCGTGGATGCGCCCGGATGGAAATTAAAACTTGGCATTTCCAAGCACGGTCCCTACTTTTAAAATACCTAATCCATGCACACACATGCACGTTGATTATTTTGGACAAATGTAGCTTTAGTGCACACAAATACAAAATAGTTCATACTTAATAGAACATGTTCCAAATATAGTTCAAACATAAATATTGTTCATAGTGCATAATTGAAAAAATAAAAGACAAGCTTACTGATTTTCAGTGTGCGTCCACATATGCTCGAAAAGATCATCCAGAAGTTGCATATGCACTTGTTGATCTCACAGTTGTCGATGCATATCCAAAAAAAGATTGATGTACCGGGACGTCGTATGGTGGCAGCCTGGTCGGCGGCGGTGTGCGTTAGGGCATCTGGTGGCGTAGCCCTAAGTTGGGGATGGCGGCGGAGCAAGGATACCGGCGAAGTCCAGTGGCGACAGTGGCAGAGGACGGCGAAAAGAGAAGAGGGGAGGCGGATATGACTGAATTGGCACGGGCCCTAGTGGTCAGTCCTACGTGACGCGCGAGCCCGGGGGCATCCGTGTGTCCCATATACGCCTCAGATTTGGGCAGGATATAGGAAGTGCCGGTCAGTCCGGGTGTTTGGGCCGGATATGAGGAGACCAGTTGGGTGGTGTTTTTTCATCCTGATGTTTGAGGCGAGTATGAGATGTCCGGTTGTAGATGCTCTAAGAAGCTAGTGGAACATCACAACTACCAGAAGATAAGGTGACGTACTCACCAAATCCTTTTAATCAGGTTTAACTGCAGTAATGTAGTTTTCACCAAATCCTTGAACTTAACTGAAGACAGATCCTAGAGGACAATGGTACTAAATTACTAGGTAATTGATTGATTTCCTGTTCTTCATGCAACAATAGTTTCTCTCCCTTTTTACATTCAGTTCATATAGTACATTTTGGTTTTATATCTACGTTGATTTCAAATGTGTGCTAATAAGACATGTTTTGGGGCTTGACCAAGAAAAGAAAACATCTCAAAATCAAATGGATGTTACAAGATCTATTAAAATATTCCCTTCGTTCCATAATGTAGCGCGCATAGATTTTTTTAAATATCAAATTTTACAAAGTTTGATCAGGTTTATAGAGAAAACTATTTGTATCTACAATACCAATAATATAAATACTCTCTCCGTCCCAAAATTCTTGTCTTAGATTTGTCTAAATACGTATGTATCTAATAGTTAAGCGTGACTTGATACATCCGTATTTAGACAAATCTAAGACAAGAATTTTGAGACGGAGGGAGTATGAAACTACATCTTACAATGAATGTAATTTTATATATTTGGCATTCTAGATGTAATTATTTTTCTTGCAAATTTGATCAAAGTTTGTGAGACTTTTCAAAAAATCTATATGTACAATATTATGAAACTGGATTTTTTTCCAGGTTGTGTACTTAATTAGCCTCAGTTTTAGCAACCTACTTTCAATAAAAAAAATTGATCGGGATGTTACTTCGAAAACCTTGCCAATATCTAAATCGACACCTGTTAGTTCAGGTGCAGTGTTAAGCATTATCCAAATTTGAAGTTCACGAATCTGTATTGATTCGATGTTTTCATATATGCTTCTCTCCATTGTGTTGGTAGATACAAATCAAAATCACATCATAGCCAAGGGACCAAATGTTCCTCACTCTTTATTTTGCGACATCAGTAGCCTATCTACACATGTCATCGACAAATTCTATTGCAAACAAAGCACAAGAGAGCCGGGTTGGAGTTTTTTGGTGGACCAGGGCAGTTAGACACGAGCATGACAGCGATCCGGACGTCCGCAAAGCCCCCTAGTTTGTAAGAAAAAAAAGTACGTCTGGACCTGGCGAACCGATATAGATACGTGTTGGATGACACAACACGTCCGGACCGTATGGTCTGAACGTATGCCGGCGGTTTGAAGGTCCGCGTTGGAGATGCTCTAATCCGATCGAGCTGAAATATCAACCTTTCTAGGGGGATACGGATTCTAGACCCCCTGCCAAAAGTTGTACACAGGTGGAATTATTTTCAGTCTTGTGCACCCAACGGAGAAGAGTTTCGCAATATTAACGGAGAAGAGTTTCACAATATTTAGGCCCACTGCCACATGCGCACTACTACTACTTGTCACTTCTAGAGGAGTATCTGCAATTATCGATTGCTGATGATTCGGCATGGAGATGAGGATCCGAGTCACTCACGAGAGTGAGGAAGATTGGGTAGGAATCGGGTGTACATTCATGGCGACGTGGCAGTGTCCATCGAGAATGGCCTCAACCACTATTTCCGTTTGGCATTATTGTGATATAAGAATATATATTGCCAATCATTTAGCACATCACTACTTGCTTGCGGTAACTAGACAAATCTTCCTACGACTCCGCAAGTCCACATCATAACATGCATTATATAAAGATATACATATAAAAAATCAGTGTAAGCCTCTCTTTTTTTCTGCCGGGAGTGTAAGCTTGCATACATATTAGAGATCACTAAAACAAGTGGAAAAGGGAATGAAGATATCAGAGATCACTAAAATAATGCAAATTCTTACTCCATTTATAAGCCGGGCACGGATTTTGATCTCCACTTTAACTAGGAAAACATGAATCTTATTTCATACAAGTACTCCCTCCGCCCGGAAATACTTGTCATCAAAATGAATAAAAGGAGATGTATTTAGATGTATTTTAGTTCTAGATACACCCCTTTTGTCCATTTTGATGACAAGTTTTTTCGGACGGAGGGAGTACAATTTTAGTTTTCTTGTCAAATTTAGTTTCTAACAGTATAATTTGTGTGGCATATTACACACATTTTATTAGTCAAATCGAAGATGTAAAAACCCGTACCCGACTTATAAACTGAACCAGAGGGAGTAGACAAATTAATATGGATCAGGGGTTGTACTAAATCAGTGACAATTAATATGAATCAAACGGGAGTAATGAAATTTAAAAATTGTTTGTTAGAGATACTCTAGGTTTGTTTATTTGGAGCCTAGAGCAAAGATGAATGTGGCCAGAATTCCAGCTGGTGGAGAGATGAATTAATGTAGACATAATTTTGGACAAGGTTAGTTGCTCTCTGTACATGCCACAGAATTCATAATGGAACCTGCAGCAAACGGATGGAGCAAGGACTTTGAACTAGATTCAGTGCACTCCTGAAAACAAGCTTTAACAGAGTAAAATTAGAATTACAACTTACGTAAGAGCATGCACGACTAGCTAATCTGAGCCCCTATTTGCCGTGGACGCACCCGGATGGACATTAAAACTTGGCACTTGCAAAATCGGTCCCTATTTTTAAAACACCTAATCCATGCAAACACATGCACATCGATTATTTTGGACAAACACAACTTTAGTGCACACAAATACAAAATAGTTCATACTTAATAGTACATGTTCCAAATATAGTTCAAACATAAATATTGTTCGTAGTGCCTCAATGATAAAATAGAAGACGGGTTTACTGATTTTCAGTGTGCGTCCACATATGCTCGACAAGATCATCCAGAAGTTGCATATGCACTTGTTGATCTCACAGTTGTCGGTGCATCTCCAGAAAGTTTGATGTACCGGGACGCCGTTCGGTGGCGGCCTGGTCGGCGGCGGTGTGCGGTGCGGCATCTGGTGGCGAAGCCCTGAGTTGGGGATGGTAGCGGAACAACGATACCGGCGGAAGTTTGGTGGCGGCAGTGCGGAGGACGGCGAACAGAGAAGAGGAGAGTGTTGCTCGGGTAGGAGAGGAGAGGCGGATATGACTGAATTGGCATGGGCCGAGTGGTCAGTCCTACGTAACGTGCGAGCCGGGGGGCGTCCGTGCGTCCCATATACGCCTCAGATTTGGGCTGAATATGGGGAGTGCCTGTCAGTTCGGACGTTTGCGCCGAATATGAGGAGACCAGCTGAATGGCCTTTTTCCATCCGGACTTCTGGGGCCAGTATGGGTTGTCTGGTTGTAGATGCTCTAAGAAGGTAGTGGAACATAGTAACTACCAGAAGATAAGGTGGCGTACTCACCAAATCCTTTTAATCAGGTTTAACTGCAGAAATATAGTTTTCACCAAATCCTTGAACTTGAGTGAAAACAAATCCTAGAGGACAATGGTACTAAATTACTAGGTAATTGATTGATTTCCGGTTCTTCATGCAACAATAGTTTCTCTCCCTTTTTTTGTTCAATTTATATAGTACATTTTGGTTTTATATCTACGTTGATTTCAAATGTGTGCTAGTAAGACATGTTTTGGGGCTTGACCATGAAAAGAAAACATCCGCAACATCAAATTGCCGTTACAAGATCTATTATAAAATAGTCCCTCCATTTCATAATGTAGCACGCATAGATTTCTTGAAATGCCAAACTTTGCAAAGTTTGATCAAGTTTATAGAGAAAACTATTTATAACTACAATACCAAAAATATAAATACGAAACTACATCTTACGATGAATGTAATTATATATGTTTGGCATTCTAGATGTAATTATTTTTCTTAGAGATTTGATCAAAGTTTGTGAGACTTCAAAAAATCTATATGTACAACATTATGAAACGAAGGGAGTTCTTTTTTTCAGGTTATGTACTTACTTAGCCTCGGTTTTAGCAACCTACTTTAATTAAAAAAAGTGATCAGAATGTTACTTCGAAAAAGTTGCCAATATCTAAATCGACACCTGTTGCAGTTCAGGTGCAGTGTTAAGCATTATCCAAATTTGAAGCTTACAAATTTGTATTGATTTTTTTTATGTTTTCATATATACTTTTGTCCATTGTGGTGGTAGATATAAATCAAAAGCACATCATAGCCAAGGGACCAAATGTTCCTCACTCTTTATTTTACCACGGTAGCCTATCTACACAATGTCATCAACAAATTCTTTTGCAATCATAATATGGACCACCCTCCTCTGCATCAATATAGTAGACAGAATTTAACTGTGGGCCACTACCACATGCGCACTACTACTTATCAGGAAAGTGCAGGAGAGGCGGGTTGGGGCTTTTTGGTGGGTCAGAGCGGTCAGACACGAGCGTGACAGCGATCCGGATGCCCGCAAAGCCTCTTAGCTTGTCTTTGATCTACGGGAAAAGGTATGTCCGGACTACCCGACGGACCAACATATGCCCGGGTTGGATGGTACAACACGTGCAGACCGTGTAGTCCGAACGTATGCCGGCGGTTTGAAGGTCCGCGTTGAAGATGTCCTAATCCGTTCGAGCTGAAATGTCAACCTTTCTAGGGGGGTGCGGATTCTAGACCCCCTGCGAGTAGTTGTACACATCTCGAACTATTTTTAGTCTTGTGCACCCAACGGAGAAGAGTTTCGCAATATTAACAGAGAAGAGTTTCGCAATATTTAGGTCCCCTGCCACATGCGCACTACTACTTGTCACTTCTAGAGTATTTGCAATTATACGGTTGCTGATGATGGTTCGACATGGAGATGAGGATCCGAGTCACTCACGAGAGTGAGGAAGATAGGGTAGGAATCGGGGGTACATTCATGGCGACGTGGCAGTGTCCCATTGAGAATGGCCTCAACTAATTTCCGTTTGGCATCATCATTGTGACATAAGTATAAAGATTATATATTGTCAATCATTAAGCACATCACTGCTTGCTTGCGGCTACTAGACAAATCTTCCGACGACTCCGCAAGTCCACATCATAACATACATTACATGTATTTTTTTCACAAAAAATTAACTGGCATTCAAACAGATACATCTAGCACTTGAGTATAATAAAGGGTTCCACAGTTAATATCACGGGAAAGCGGACCTTTGAAAAAATATAGAAATCAGTGTAAGTCTCTTCTCTTTTTCTCTTTCCTTTTCCTTTTTGCAGGGAGTGTAGGCCTCCACAGATACCCCATTTGTCCCGAATTACTTGTCTTACATAACTAAACATGTTTTAGTGTTAGGTACTCCCTCTGTTCGGAATTACTTGTCTTGAAAATGGATGTATTTAGAACTAAAATACGTCTAGATACATCCATTTCTGCGACAAGTAATTCCGAACGGAGGGAGTACATCCGTATTTAGACAAATGTAAGACAAGTAAGTTGAGACGAAGGTAATATCAAAGATCACTAAAACAAGCGTAAAAGGGCATGTATGTACTGCAAATCCTTATACAAATTAAGGAATTTTTATTGCCACTCATAGGATAGCTAAAGTTGCTTATATTTATAATAAGGAGTTAAGAAATTGTTTGTAGAAGATATTCTAAGTTTGTTCATTTGGACGCCTAGAGCAAAGATGAATGTGGCCAGAATTCCAGCCGGTGGAGAGATGAATTAATGTAGACAAAATTTTGGACCAGGTTAGGAGCTCTTTGTACATGCCCCAAAATTCAAATGGAACCTGCAGCGAATGGATGGAGACAGGATTCTGAACTAGATTCAGTGCGCTCCTGAAAACAAGATTTAGCAGAGTAAAATTAGAATTACAAGTTCAGAAGCAGTACGTAGGAAGCTAGAGGAACATCACAACTACCACAAGATAAGGTGGCGCACTAGCTCAAGTCCTTTTAATCAGGTTTAGCTACAGGAATGTACTCTTTCCGTTCCATAATGTAAGACGGGTAGTTTTCATCAAATCCTTGAACTTGACTGAAGACAAATCCTAGATGATAATGGTACTAACTTACTAGGTAATTGATTGATTTCCTGTTCGTCATGCAGCAATAATTTCTCACCCTTTTTTTGTTCAGTTTATGTAGTACATTCTGGTTTTTATATACTTCCCCGAGTCAGTGTACGTTGATTTAGAATGTGTGCTAGTAAAACATGTTTTGGGGCTTGACATGATAAAAGAAAACATCTGCAACATCAAATCGATGTTACTAGATCTATTATGAAATAATATTTTTTTTCAGGTTGCATAGTTAATTAGCCTCACTTGTAGCATCATACTTTCATTAAATTTGATCAGAAGTTACTTTGGAAACCTTGTCAATCCCATATCTAAATCGACACCTATTGCAGTTCAGGTGCAGTGTTAAGCATTATCCAAGTTTGAAGTTCACTAATCTGTATTGATTTTTCCGAAGTTTTCATATTGCTTCTATCCATTGTGGTGGTAAATATAAATCAAAATCACATCATAGCCAAGGGACCAAATGTTCCCACTCTTTATTTTGCGACATCAGTAGCCTATCCACACAATGTCATCGACAAATTCTTTTGCAATCATCAAGGGGATAATATGGACCAATCTCCCCCGGATCAATATAGTAGACATAATTTAAGTGTGGCTGGCGTCTTTCCTTGCAATGTATTCAAAAAGATGTAATAAGATGGTTTGCTATTCATGGTTGATGATGGTTGCATGTGGCACCATGACTTTATTGTCATCCATCAATTATTGAGTGTCATATTTTGTCCATTTCAAAAATGCCATTCAGTTCCTTTCGATCCTAATCACTTTTCCTTTTTTTCCCTAAAAAGGGGACTTCCTTCATGATGGTTATACATCCATTTTCCATGGAGCTGAAGTATGCTCAGATGTCTTTAATTCAAAAAATATTTTTGAATGACCATAATGTAGGAAGTTCCATAAGATTGCATTTGCACACTGGTTCGTATAATATTTTTTCTATAGTCTCAGCTCTTGGTAAAATCCCTAAAATTTTCAGTATAGTAAAACAACCTTTAGTCAAATTTCACATATTAGTTAACTGGAACCACAACAAATAAACCAAGCAACTAACTGAGCACCATATTGCAGAATAGAACATACTATATTGTAAAAACTCTGCTCAAAGTAACATAAGGTGGAGTACTAAGTAAGTGTGAATTCCAATTTTTACCTCATACATCGATATTTTTGACACATTTACCCCCATTTAATATTTTTCCTTATGGATTACCCCATTTGGTGATTTTTTTGGGTCATTTTTACCACATTTAGTGAAAGATTTGCCACTTTCTAAATCCTATTTAGTAATCTATTAGGTGAGCCCCGCTCATCAGGTACATGTGCCATGCCATGTTGCCATTTTCCTTCCGGCATTTTTTTCACATGCCCGAACTGGCCAAATGGCTTAGTCAAACACATTTTTTTCTCACGTTCATCATGTGTATGTACGCACTGCTTTGCCTTGATGAGCTACTTCTTCACGCCACACAACTTCTTGTTCATAGTTTCCGGCCACCTCATTGGGGCATACCAGACATAGCCCTATCAACGGTTTTTGTTCGGCAAAAGAACCATCCCAACCTAAAACACCATAAAGGTGGTAAAAACCAGCAAAACTTTTCTTAGGTGGGCAGTTCGAATGAAATGCTATTAAATGAGGTAATTAGCGTAAAAAAATCAAAGTAGGTTTTTTTAGAGATACAAAATCAAAGTAGGTGGTAGAAACTAGAATTCACTCAATAATTCACGGCCTGCCCTGTCCATGTGCATCTGAGCGATAGGTATTGCACAACTGGACCTATGCTATGGGCTGGGGCATCCATGGTTTTCCTGATGGGACTGTATCCATCTATATGGTTGGTTCTTCAATCTCCATCACATGTAACACGGCATCATGACTGGTCCAAGGAACAGGCTGCCCTTGACTCAGCAATGCATAGGATAAAGATAAGGGCGATCACAACGGCCACACATGCATCGTGCATTGAGCGGCGGCCTCAATTGGCACGAGTGGATCGCCAGAAAAACAAAAGAGCGTTGGCTGCGTCCTAGCTGGTTACTTACTGTGCCCTGCTGTCACCTGAGGCGCCATCTATCCTGGCTACGAATTACCAAAATGGATACGGCTCCAGGTGGTGTATCTGTGCATATTTCTTGTAAAATAAATTGCAAAAGAGAATACTCAGCCTTGATGGGGTATAAGATTTCCTTTGGAGTAGTAACTGCAAAAGATTTGTGCCTATTTCTTGTATTTGCGGCCTTGATGGAGCACAAGATTTGTTCGTTTTTGTGTTTATTTAAATTTAAATCGATGGGCGTGGATGGATTCCTGGATTAAAACGACCAGCGAGAGAAAAGAAAGAGTTAATTACACCTGGGGTACATAAACTTTCGCGGCGGTAACGGATTCATACACAAACAAAAAAACTCCATAAAAGTCATACATCAACTCTGATGCGGTAACGTTTAGGTACAAAACAGTCCGAAACGTGCCAACTGGGCTGCCACGTGGGAAGAGAAGGCTCGCGGCAGGTGTTGGGCACTTTTCTACATTCCCCCTGGTGTGGTACAATATTTGCGGTTCACCCCGGTGCTCACAAACCCTCCTTAACCCCCTGCTGTCTCTGTTTCTCTGCGTCGTGTTGGGCCTCTGTTTCTTTGCCTCTGCCTCGACGCCGTCGCCTTCTCTGCTTCGACGTCGTCGCCTTCTCTGCCGCCGGTTTGGACGCCGCCGCCCATCGACGCGACATGGAGCCGCTACTACGGGAGCCCGGGGAGTTCCCTCCTGAGTACGGTACGCGCTCGATCCTCTTCTCCTGCTGGGTTGCCCCCCTTGTCCTAGGGTTTTGATCGGGCTAGGTTCTTCATGATTTAGGTGGAAAGATTGATGTTTTGTTGACGCAATTCATGCGATGAAGGGAATGCAGGTGTTTGATAGGACGATTACTGTTGTTTCGTTGCTTTCCATGTTGGCTTGCCGGTGGTGATGATTTGGGGCTTAATTTAGGGTTAATTTACGGGTTGTTCTTGGATTTGAAGGAAGATGTGATAGATGTTGTGATTGTTGTGATGTATGCACCCCCCTATGATTACTGTGATGGATGCCCTATTCTTGCTGTCAAAATTCAGATATTGCACTGTACTTGCTGTCAAAATTCAGTTAGTGATTGTTGTCGAATTCATTTAAGTGCATGTTGTCAATAAATGTTGCAGTGAATTCAATTAAGTGATGTTAAATGTTGCTAATTAGTTATTGGTGTACTATATAATCAAAAGGAATTCATTTACTGCTGTGTTTTGCATCAGAGTCTGAAGAAAAAATATGTCTTTTTTGCAGTAACTTCAGGAGAAGAATCTCTGTTGTTCTCTGTAGCGTTTGAGCACAATGGCATATTTATTGGGCAAGGAGTCAACAGATCATATATTGGCAGCACTTATTGTGAATTTGACTACTGTCATGCTGACACTTGGTCCTTAGATATGCTGAAATTTTGCCTGGACAAGCTGGATTACTCCCATGGTTTCCCAGATCTGCAAGTGTACTGGTGCTTGCCAGGCAAAGACATAGTAGATGGCCTTGTTTGTGTGGATACTGAAGAGGTCATTGCTGCTATGGTCAATGCAAGCAAAGAATGTAAGACACTGTTGTTAATAGTGGATGAGGAGAACAAGATAAGAACTTTGTATGATGATGTGATCCTAGATGGGCCCCCTCTGCCAAAGGTAATTACTCCAAGGAAATTGCCAAGGTCTGCTGAAGGAATAGAGGAAGAAGACAATGGAGAGGCAGGAGAGGATGAAGAAAATGCAGATGATAGAGAGGAAGGAGAGCAAGGAGATGGCACAACAACAATAGAGCAAGGAGAGGAAACTGATTCAGATTTTTATGAGAGTGATTATGATGTGGAAGATATGGATGATGATCTATTCCTTGAGAATGTAGATGCAGAAGTTGGTGACTACAATGAACAGGAAGGATATGTACCAGAGGATGATCCTTTAGATGATGATGAGCTAAACCTGTCCAAAGCAGAACTTGAGAAACTGCAATACACATTTAGGGCTTACAATCCAGAAGTTGACATGAACAATCCAGTGTTCAGAGTAGGGCTTGTGTTTGGTGACATGAAAGAGCTGAGGATGGCATTGGATGCATACACTGTGAGGAACAGAGTCAAAATTTTCAAACCAAGAAATGAGAGTGAGAGGCTTAATGCAGTGTGTTCTCAGGGATGCCCTTGGCTGCTTAAAGCTTCAAAGGACAATAGGACTGGAAGCATTGTAATAAGGCAGTACAATGACAATCACACATGCCAGAAACACTTTGATTCCAAGTGTTTAACTGTTAAGATTCTTACACAAAAATTCCTTGATGAGTTTAGAGACAACCAGAAAATGGACCTCACAACATTTGGGAACAAAGTGCAGAGAGAGTTCAAGTTGATGCCCAATAAAATGAAACTGGGAAGAGCTAGAAAGGCAGCACTTGGTATCATCCATGGAAATGAAGAAGAGCAATACCAGCAGCTATGGGATTATGGCCAAGAACTAAGAAGGTGCAATCCTGGGAGCAAATTTATTGTCAGAACAACCAAGGTGAAGGGGAAAGATGATGCACTCCCAAAGGACCATTTGTCATCACTGTATTGGTCCTATGATGCTTGCAAGAGAGGATTTCTAAAGGGATGTAGGCCTATAATATTTCTGGATGGCTGCCACTTGAAGAGCAGGTACAAAGGCCAGCTACTGACAGCAGTGGGCATAGACCCAAATGACTGCATATTTCCTATTGCTATGGGTTTGGTGGAAGTGGAGTCTACTTATACATGGGAATGGTTCTTGACAACACTTAAGAATGATCTCAACATTGTGAACACATGCCCATATACTATCATGAGTGACAAGCAAAAGGTAATGCAAATGTGTGCTTCTTCATGTGTACATGAGCTCTATAGAACTGTGCTTCTTCATGTGTGCTTATGTGTGACTTTGTGCAAATTTTCAGGGTATAATAAATGCAGTTGGGAAAGTTTTTCCAGATGCTGAGCATAGATTTTGTGTTAGGCACTTATACCAGAACTTTCAGAAGAAGTTCAAAGGGGAAACACTGAAAAACCTTTTGTGGGCCATGGCAAGATCAACAAATTTACCAAAGTGGACACAAAACAGAGAGAAAATGAGAGAGGCCAACATTGAAGCTTACAACTGGCTTGAGGACAAAGCACCTAACCAATGGGTTAAGAACTTCTTTAGTGACTTCCCCAAGTGTGATATCCTCTTGAACAACATGTCTGAGGTCTTCAATAGGTACATTTTTTAGTTCTTTTTTAATTTCCATTGATGCTTTCATTGATGAGTGAATTGCTCATTTAGATACTTTGCAACTGTTTTACTCATACAACTGTTTTAAATACATTGCAGCTACATACTAGATGCCAGGGGTATGTGCATTATATCCATGTTAGAATGTATCTTGGGAAAACTTTCATTAAGACTTGCTAGCAAGCATAGGGAGGCAGTGGAAAAGTGGACTGGAAGAATCTGTCCAAAGATTAGAAAGAAGTTAGAAAAGAATGCAAAGTTGAGTGGTAACTGTTTTCCAAGAGATGCTGGCAATGGCATTTATCATGTGCAATCTGGACCCAACTCATATATAGTTGATATCATTGGTAGAACTTGTGATTGCAAGAGCTGGGGGTTGAGTGGAATTCTCTGTCCACATGCTATAGCAGTTTGTAGGGCTGAGAGGATAGACCCTGAGGAGCTGGTGCACAAATGTTACACCATAGAAACATATCTGAAGGCCTATGGTCACAATATCATGCCTCTCAGAGACAGGACCCACTGGGATAAGCTAAATGGAATGTACATCCATCCTCCTTTGTTTACTAAGGTCATGGGAAGGCCAGCCACAAAGAGGAGGAAAACTCCAGAAGAGAAGAAGAAGAAGGATGGCACAGTTTATCTCAATAAGAAGGGTGTGGCAATGCACTGTTTAGTATGTGGAAAAGATGATCACAACAAAAGGGGTCACGGCAAATACATGGAAAGGCAAATGCAGGAGCCACAAGTTGAAGAGGAAGAGGAAGATGAGTTTGCATGCCCTGAAATTCTCCAGGTTAGTGCATATTATTTTACCAGAATTTCATTGCACTTTACTTGATTGTATGACTTCATTGTCATGTGTAGGATATACTGCCTCACCACATCAACCATAGGCTGGATCCAATGAATGATAGGAGCAGCATGGTGTACACAATGGGACAAGAGGTACTTGATGTTGCATGTTTGCATGTTTACTTGATGTACACAATGGGACAATAGGAGCAGCCTTATAAGATGAGTTTGCATGTTTCACTAACTGTTGCACTTGATGTTGCAGGAGAGGGCTCATCTTACAAGGATGGTGCCACCTGGACCTCTCCCAGAGGAATCCAGATTTGTAGCTGATGCCAGAGATTTGATTCCACAGAGAAGAACAAATACTACTGCAACTGTTAGAGGAAGAACAACTATGACAAGCAGAGGCAAGAGAAGGGCAACAACACAAATGGTACCAAATGCAGGTACTGACTGTTTAACTTAAATCACAAGTGTTGGTCCTGACTGTTTGCATGTTCTTAAGTTACTATACTTTTCAAATGCAGATGAGCCTGGAACAAGTGCCAATGCATGCAGAGCAGTGAAGAAAACAAGAAGTGGTGGAAGGACTGGTGGAAGAGCTGGCGGCAGAGCTGGCGGCAGAGCTGGTGGAAGAGCTGGTGCAAGAGGAGGTAGAGCTAGAAGAGGCACTGGCCCAAAAGCAGCAGGGGGAGGAGCTGGTGCAGAAGCAGCAGGAAGAGCAGCTGGTGTAGAAGGGAGAAGAGTTGAAGATACAGCTATGTGGCAGTTGATGTTTGGACAAGATGGAGCAAGGAATGCCATACCAGACTTGAATGAGGAGATTCCAGTGACCCAGAATGCCCCTAGGACTCCAGAAAATTAGTTTAGTTGCTCAATTAGTTCATATCTGAACTGCAAAAATGTCCCAGTTCATGTATGAACTGCAACCTTGCAACAAAACATGTTTTGTAATGCACTGGTAGTCATTTAGGCCATGGTGGACCTTCATGCATGGTGCACAATGATTATGTTGTTGATCTCCATATCTGCAACTTTGTCTCTGCTATTTGTCTCTGCTTTGTCTCTGCTGCAAATTATGATGAATTTCATTTAAAATAATTGCAACTTTGTCTCTGCTATTATCTATTTGCACTTCAAATATTGCAGAAAAATTGTTCAAAAAAAAATTTGGGTGATACTGGGACTCGAACCCAGTATCTGGTACTTGTGACAGTGGGGGTCGTACCAGTAGGCTATAAGAGGATATCGAGCATATGCTGCCAATCTTCCAATTTGTAGATACTGCTAAACCTTACTAGTCGTTCGATCAGAAATCAACGGACAATGCATCGTCTGCCACCTCTGGCCAAACAGGGCGGCGCACGACACCGCCCGTACGCCGGTGGGCCATCGCCGCTTCCCGCCTTAGCCTTTTCCCGCCAACGCCGCTTCCCGCCTTCGCCGCTTCCCGCCAATGCCTCTTCCCGCCTTCGCCTCTTCCCGTCATCGCCGCTCGGCCTCTACAAAAGCCATGGTCACCATGGCCAAACTCGAGCCACTTCCCTCCACTAACATGGTGCGCAAGCTCATCACCACCTGGGCAACAATCACCGGGACATGGGATCACGTTGCGCGTCCCTGTTCCTCTTCCACCCCTGCTCCGCCGCCCAATCCCTCTCCTACCACGCCTGAGCCCGAGCCATGGGAGCCATGGGAGCACGCTCCCCTCCAGCCCGAGCCATGGGAGCCATGGGAGCACGCTCCCCTCCAACCCGAGCAGCACCCGCTCCCAGCCGTGGTGCCCGCCGTTGATCAGCAGATTGCCCTGCTGAATTCATACGGCACAGTCCGCAGGGAACACGCCAGTCGTGACCTGCAAGCGGCAATCGACAGACGTGTCGTTGCCATCTCCAATGACAGCGCGGTGAGGGAAGAATCCACTCGCAGGTTCACCGCCGACGAGCGCCAAGCAGTCCTGGGGCTCCGCGCAGATGTTCAGGCATCAGACGCAGCTAGAGTGCGGCAGGCCGTCGCACACCACAGTGCGGCGCGCGACGCCATGGTCCGGAGGCAGGCTGCAGCCACGGAGAAGGCACCAGCGCATGCCAGCCATGGTACGGAGCCAAGCTGCAGCCGCCCGGTCACGGAGTACATCGACCTATCGTCCGACGAGGACTAGAGGTTCAGAAAGTTCAGAGTTTCAGAGATTTGAAGAAGGGGATTGGGATACAGAGAGAATGGCCACGGGTTAAATCTAGGTAAATTGAGGGGGGTAACTGCAAAGATACAAATGCATACACGGCCGACCCCATTGCGTGCGTGGCAGCCCATCTGTCCACTTTGCATGCGTTTTGTAGCTAAATGAATCCGCATCAGAGTTAATGTATGACTTTTATGGGTTTTTTTTGTTTGTGTATGAATCCGTTACCGTCGCGAAAGTTTATGTACCCCAGGTGTAATTAACTCGAAAAGAAAACCGGAATATGCCTTTGGTGCGATGCGGTGCCCTGGAACCGCAGGCCGGGCCGGGAGGGGCAGTCTGGTCATACCGCGTCGGCGTCAACGTGGTGTCCTCATCTCATCATCTCCTTTCCTTTCCTAACCTCCTCCGCCCCGCGCCTCCGCCCCCTCGATATATAAAACGCGCGGTCGCCGGAGGCCGCTCACCTCACAACCCCAACACACCGGAAACCCGACTCAACCCCGCGAGCCAAAGAAAAGGAGAACCATAACCCGCGTGGCGCGCCGGCGCAAGTCTCTCGGCTCCCGTCTCCTCGTCTCCGCGGCGGCGCCGGAAGGTACGGCGGCTAGCTCTCTTCCCTGTCGCCTCCGCTTTCTTTCCTGCCGCGTGCCTGCATTGGATCTCGTCGTCGGTCCGTCCGTGGGGGTGAACTTTTCTTGATTGCCAATATATATGCATTGTGATGTCGATGGATCTTCTTGAGAGAGAAGAAAATCTCTGGCGTGCCGATAGGGGCACATTGATTGGACAAGGGGGAAAACCGGGACTCCTGTTCCGTGCTAGTTCGCCTAGATTTTTGGAGTCCTCGTTGTCTGGTTTTCTCTCGGTTCAGCCTGGAGGCAGTACATTCTTCCAATCATCTGCGCCCCGTGCGGTCAGATTTAGAAATTCGACCCAGCTTTTCTGGAAGGGTCCTGCTAGATGTCGAATCATTAGAAGCACAAAGGTAGCACGGTTTTCTCTGTTTTCTTGTGGGATACCGGGATCCTAATCTCATCATGTGATTTGTCCCTCTTGCCGGATCGTTGGTAGGCGCCGTCTTCTCCCGATACCTAGTTTGTTAGAGGTCATCACGGTTTCAGAAGTCATAGCAATTCAGCGCTGGTGATGAAGGAATCACTTGATATTTTTCATCTTCGAACTCTGAAATCCATGCAGGCCTAGTAGCAATATTTTTTTTTGTTTGCTCCTGATCAACTTATTCCTGAATTCGATTTTCTTTCCATCCATCTGTAGTTTTCTCTTCAATCATTCATACTAGTACTTGGTACTTATCCTCGTTACGTATTATTAAATCTGTGACTGCCAAATCTGAATGTTACTTCTTTTTCAGGTAACTCATCCAAAACAAGAAATCAAAGTCTCAAGGAATGCAGAAAGATGTGCTTGCATAGAAGAGATTTCTTCTGCGAGACCAAGAACATCACCACTCTGCGTGGGCAACCACCACTTTGGTCACCTCTTGATGTGAGCAACCACCTTGCCTGCATCAACTCCACGCCATTCAGACTCCGCTATGATGAATCCACCAGAGTGCTGGATCATGACTTCGGGGAGGCTGGCTGAAGTGTCGTAGCATATTTAAGTGGTAGCCACAAGAATATTAGTGGCCGTGACTTATACTCTTGAAGGCATGGAGAACAGTGGGAAGATCGTCATGGGGAGGTATGAGCTGGGGAGATTGTTAGGGAAAGGAGCATTTGGCAAGGTGCACTACGCCAAGAACCTGGAGTCAAACCGAGGTGTCGCCATAAAGATTTTGGACAAGGAGAAGGTGCTCAAGGTCGGGCTCGCGGAGCAGGTCAGGCGTGAGATCACAACCATGCGGTTGGTAGCGCACAAAAGCATTGTTCAGCTCCATGAGGTCATGGCGACACGAAGCAAGATCTACTTCATCATGGAGTACATGAAAGGCGGTGAGCTCTTTGACAAGGTTTCCAAGGCTGGCAAGCTCACCGAGGGTGCTGCACACAAGTATTTCCAGCAGCTCATCAGTGCAGTGGATTACTGCCACAGCCGAGGCGTGTATCACCGGGACTTGAAGCCTGAGAACCTACTCCTTGATGAGAATGAAAACCTGAAGGTTTCTGATTTTGGGCTGAGTGCACTTTCAGAATCGAAGAGGCAAGATGGCTTGCTCCACACCACCTGTGGATCGCCTGCATATGTGGCTCCAGAGGTGATCGGCAAGGGAGGCTATGATGGTGCAAAATCAGATATCTGGTCTTGTGGTGTCATCCTGTTTGTTCTTGTTGCTGGTTACCTCCCTTTCCAAGGTCAGAACTTGATAGAGATGTACCGGAAGATTGAGAAAGGCGATTTCAGGTGCCCCGGTTGGGTTTCCCAAAAACTTCAGAAGCTGTTGTACAAGATCATGGACCCTGATCCGAACAAGAGGATATCGATCCAGAAGATAAAGGAGTCAACCTGGTTCCGGAAAGGTCCTGGGGAGAACCTTACAGCGAAGGAGAGACTGCCAAGTGATGCTGCTCCAGCACTTGGTGTGAAGCGCAGGAAGAACAGCCATGAAGATGCGAAGCCCTTGGCGGTGACAAATTTAAATGCCTTTGAAATCATCTCTTTCTCCACAGGGTTTGACCTCTCTGGCCTATTCGTCGAGAAGGAGAGCAAAAAGGAAGCAAGGTTCACTTCAGAACAGCCTGCCTCAGCCATTGTCTCAAAGCTGGAAGCCGTTGCAAAGACGCTGAATCTCAGGGTGAGGAAGAAGGATAATGGTGTCGTCAAGATGCAAGTGAGGAAGGAAGGCAGGAATGGTGTTCTTCAGTTTGACTCGGAGATCTTTGAGATCAGCCCCTCGTACCATCTCATTGAGATGAAACAAACAAGCGGTGATTCACTGGAGTACCAGAAGCTATTGGAGGAGAGCATCCGGCCAGCATTGAAGGACATTTGTCTGGGCATGGCATGGAGCTGATGGTCAGCAGGAGCCTCAAGGGTAGCTTTAGATGTCTCACTTATTATGTTTAGTTCCGCAATTTTTATTTTCTTTTCAGCTCGAGTAATGTGTTTTATACTCTACATGAGTGTGCTCTTTGTCACAAATAAATTGTTCCTTCTTCTGTATTTGACAAGTAATGACTGTTGATAAGCTGAGGCATGGATTAAGTTGTTTCTTTGTTGTAACATACTGTATATCACTCCACAATGAAATACAGTACATATTGATGTGATTTGTAAAACTTGTTCATGTACTGAACTACTAATGCCTTCTTTGGTCAAATACCGCGCGGAGCATAAACAGATAAGCTCATATGCTGATGCGTCATTATATCACTGAATTTTGTATGCAAAAAGTGTACAGGTGATGGCCTCAGTGTTTATCTAGATTTTTTGTATGAACACTTGTGAAGAAATTATCATACTAATTCTTTCCCCTGAAAACATCACACTGGCATTTGGTGCTTTGCTGCCGCATGCATCTTTTCGATGACCAGACTGTTCCAATAAGCGGACTTCCATCAAGTAGAACGCTTGCAATGAGTAGTGGAGTAGTAGATTAGGAATAGAGCGTATAAAACATGCAACTTGCAACTTCACTGGAAGTAAGTTGACAAATAAATCAAAGTATAAACGATAAAACAACATACGAAGAAGGATCAAACGTACTTCACGTGTTGACTAAGTGTCGGAGTAATGGGCCGCGAGTAGGCTAACCCAAGTCCCAGAGCCTTTCAAGACATCGGGGCCAACTGCGCCCCTCAAGTACCGGAGGCGACTCCAAGACAAACCGAGTCCCAGAAGCGACTCCAAGACAAACCGAGTCCCAGAAGCGACTCCAAGACAGACCGAGTCCCAGAAGCGACTCCAAGACGAACCGAGTCCCAGATGCGACTCCAAGACGGACCGAGCCCCAAAGGCGACTCCAAGGCAAACCGAGTCCCAGAGGCGACTCCAAGATGAACCGAGTACCAGAGGCGACTCCAAGACAAAGCTGAGTCCCAGAGGCGACTCCCTAGAAGCCCATCACGGGAGTCGGCCTGCAGTCCCAACCACCCAGTGATCAAAGGGCAGGTATGGCCACAGTACCCCGCACCCAGGGTCCCCCAAGACATTAACCAGACATGACAGAAGAGTGGCAACAGTGATCGCCCGCCAGGCGGCGGCCTTGCCGCCATGGCCACGACCGAGCCCGCGTCATTAGAGGCACGGCTACAGTGATCTGCAGCTGATAAGGTCCGCTTGCGGCGGGCGCGGGGCGACGCCCCCGCGCCAGGCCAGTCGGCGGGACCCACCAATCGGTGGGCCCCAAGAGTCGGCTGGGAAGACGGCGCCTGAGAGACAGACGGCTGGGCCCCGCTCCAGTCGGTTTTTACCATTGTACCCCTGGAGGGTAGGACTATATAAACCCCCCAGGACACCCATGCAAGGGGTTCGCATCCAGAAGTATTAGACACATTGCATAGGAAAGAGAGAGCTAGCCTTGCCTTCTCCTACCACCCGAAACAGCTCTAGGAGCAACCTTGTAATCTCTTTGCCTTAGTGATCATGCGGAGACCCCGCAGAGCAGCAGTAGGGGTGTTATCTCCTCGGAGAGCCCCGAAGCTGGGTAAGATTCGCCGGCGTGCATGTCTACGCCTCATCCCGTTTCCAGGCACCGACGACGTTCTACTCGCCCCCACCATGATAAACCATCCTTTGGCATATGTCGCACCCAACCCCCGACATTTGGCGGCCACCGTGGGGCCTGGTGCACCATCGTCCGGAGATCTGTTCTGGACGGGAACCCTCTTCCTTCCTGGCGAGCGCAGCCAGCCAGGCACGCCCGATGGCGTCTGCGACGACGCGCTGCAAGGCGCTTCGCTCGCCTACGCTGCCAGCCGCCTCGCCGAACTCGTCGGTGAGGTCCGCCTTTCCGATGAGCCTGCATCCGACGCAGGCACGAGCGACCCCGGGAGCCTCCTCACGGGCCTCCTCGACCAACTCCACGTCACCGGCGAGCCTGCCGTGGACTTGGAGTCCGTAGGCTCCACCGACCCGATGCTGGTCGACTCCGACACCGCGTCGCTCGACGCGTTCCCCACCAACGTGGTGGTGTACAATGAGCCGCTCCCTTACGAGGAGAGCGGCGGAAGTGCTGTTACGGAGGTGCTCGTCATCAGCCACGGCGAGCCCTCCGGGGCAGCGGCTCCTGACCCGCTTGACGCGGCCCTACGTGACCTCGCCGCGCCTATTCCCGAAGACGCAGACGCCGAGACGTTGGAGGCCCGCCGCCTTCAGATCGTCGAGAGCGCGAAGAAGCTGGCAAGCATGAGACGCTTGTCAGCGGCCTATCAGCGCGAGATGGATCGCGCCGTGGGCGGCTCGCCAGCCCCGAATGGGCCCAGCCGCCTAGGCGCGGTCCAGCAGCGCGGCGTAGCCATCGCCAACTTGTTCGGGGCCAGCCGCCCCGTGTACGCCACGCCCACGGAGAACATCCGCGCCGCCCAGGCGGCGGCTGACGAGCTCGACAACTTCGAGGGCGAAGAGCGTCGCCTGATGACGGAGCGAGTCCAGCAGCTCCTGGACGCGGCCGCCGCGCAGAACGAAGCCGGCGACCACCCGGAAGCGCCGCAACGGCGAAACGACGACTTGCCTCCCCGCCGAGACCAAGGCGCGACATCCCGGACTCCGACTGGCGGGGTCCACAAGAGAAGAAACAACGATCCGGCTGTCAGTCACAGTCGGACTCGCGTCACCATCGAGCGGGACCAAGACGGTCGCCCCAGAGCGGTGGAGCGGCACGGCGACTATCTGCCACCCCCTCCTCGACAAGAAAAGCGAGTCTTCCCGCCTCCCGTTGAGCATCCGACTCTTGGCGACCGCCTCGGCCACCGAGAGGGAGTCGGGGAGAACGACGCCCGCCACCGGATCGACCGACTCCATCGATCCCTGGTGCTGGAAGAAGAAGAAGAATTGGGCCCACCATGCTTCGGGCCCCGCATCCGAGATGAGCCCTTTCCCAAAGGGTTCACCCTCCCTCGAGACACTCCCAAGTACACCGGCACCGTGAAGCCGGAAGACTGGCTAGTTGACTACTCCACAGCTGTCAGCATAGCGAACGGCAACAAGAGAGTTGCCGTAAAGTATGTACCCCTCATGCTCCAAGGGACAGCCCGGACGTGGCTGAACAGGCTAAAGCCGCGCAGCATTAACTGCTGGGCCGACTTCACCGACGCCTTTGTCCGCAACTTTACGAGCACGTACAAGCGACCTCCCAAGCCTCGCCAACTGTCCTTGTGCGTGCGAGGCCCCGACGAGTCCACTCGCGACTACCTCACGCGTTGGGCCGAGCTCCGGAACTCCTGCGAGGGCGTGCACGAGGTGCAGGCCATTGAATACTTCATGGCCGGGTGCAGAGAAGGCACCCTCCTCAAGCACAAGCTCCTCTGCGACGAGCCGGAGACTCTCCACGAACTGCTGATCATAGCAGACAAGTACGCCACGGCAGACTCGTCCATGAAGACGGAGATTCAAGTTGGTGCGACTGGCAAGGCGGCTCCTCTGGCCCCCAAAACTCCGGCTGGAGACACCAGTTGGCGGCAACAACAGAACGACCACAAGCGCAAAGCCCAGCAACCGACTTCCAGCAGTCGGCAAGTCGCGACGGTCGAAGATCAACAGCCGGAGGGGCAGCCTCCGACTAAGCGCCAGAAAGGCTGCAAGTCTAATTGGTTGCCGGCCTTCTCCTATGAGCAGACTCTCGATGGCCCCTGCAAGTTCCATACCGGCGCGAAGCCGTCCAACCACACTACTCAGAAGTGCCACTGGCTCACCAGGATCGCTAAGGGAGACGGCCTCCTGCCTCCCCCGCCTGCTGGGCAGCCGCCTCCGCCTCCACCCCAGCAGCCAGCTGCCAAGCCAGTCGGCGCAGTGCAAGACGAGTACCCAGAAGAGCATGGGGCCTATGTGGTGTTCACCAGTGTGGCTGACGACAAACGCAGCAGGCGGCTGCAGCAGCAAGAAGTAAACGCAGTAGCATCAGATGCCCCTGAGTTCATGCACTGGTCCGAGAAGCCTATCAGTTGGAGCAGAGCAGATCACCCCGAGGTGATGCCGAATCCGGGCTCCTATGCCTTGGTCCTGAGTGTTGGGAACGTTGCAGAAAATTAAAATTTTTCCTACGGTTTCACCAAGCTCCATCTATGAGTTCATCTAGCAACGAGTCATGGGAGAGAGAGATTGCATCTACATACCACTTTGTAGATCGCGAGCGGAAGCGTTCAACGAACGGGGATGAAGTAGTCGTACACACCGTGATCCAAATCACCGGAGATCCTAGCAGCGAAAGCACGGCACCTCCGCGTTCAACACATGTACGGTCAGCGTAACGTCTCCTTCTTCTTGATCCAGCAAGGGGGAAGGAGAGGTTGATGAAGATCCAGCAGCACGACGGCGTGGTGGTGGATGCAGCAGAACTCCGGCAGGGCTTCGCTAAGCAACTACGGGAGGAGGAGGAGGTGTTGCAGGGAGGAGGGAGGCGCCAGGGCTTGTGGGTGCGGCCACCCCTCCCTCCCCTCCCTTTATATAGGCGCATGAGAGGGGGGAGGGCGCAGCCTTGCCCCTTCCTCCAAGGAAGGGGTGCGGCCAAGAGGGGGAGGAGTCCATCCTCCCCAAGGCACCTCGGAGGTGCCTTCCCCTCTTTGGACTCTTCCCTCTCCAAGTCTTCTTGGCGCATGGGCCTCTTGGGGCTGGTGCCCTTGGCCCATATAGGCCAGGGCGCACCCCCTATAGCCCATGTGGCCCCCCGGGGCAGGTGGACCCCCCCGGTGGACCCCCGGACCCCTTTCGGCACTCCCGGTACAATACCGATAAAGTGTGAAACTTTTCCGGCGACCAAAACAAGACTTCCTATATATAAATCTTTACCTCCGGACCATTCCGGAACTCCTCGTGACATCCAGGATCTCATCCGGGACTCCGAACAACATTCGTTTTGCTGCATACTCATATTCATACAACCCTAGCGTCACCGAACCTTAAGTGTGTAGACCCTACGGATTCGGGAGACATGCAGACATGACCGAGACGATTCTCGGGCAATAACCAACAGCGGGATCTGGATACTCATGTTGGCTCCCACATACTACACGATGATCTCATCGGATGAACCACGATGTCGAGGATTCAATTAATCCCGTATACGATTCCCTTTGTCAATCGGTATTTTACTTGCCCGAGATTCGATCGTCGGTATCCCAGTACCTCGTTCAATCTTGTTACCGGCAAGTCACTTTTCTCGTACCGTAATGCATGATCCCGTGATCAAACACTTTGATCACACTGAGCTCATTATGATGATGCATTACTGAGAGGGCCCGGTGATACCTCTCCGTCAAGCGGAGTGACAAATCCCAGTCTCGATCCATGTCAACCCAACAGACACTTTCAGAGATACCCGTAGTATACCTTTATAGTCACCCAGTTACGTTGTGACGTTTGGCACACCCAAAGCACTCCTACGGTATCCGGGAGTTACACGATCTCATGGTCTAAGGAAAGGATACTTGACATTGGAAAACTCTAGCAAACGAACTATGTGATCTTATGCTATGTTTAGGATTGGGTCTTGTCCATCACATCATTCTCCTAATGATGTGATCCCGTTATCGATGACATCCAATGTCCATAGTCAGGAAACCATGACTATCTGTTGACTAGCTCGTTGATCGACAGATAGTCATGGTTTCCTGACTATGGACATTGGATGTCATCGATAACGGGATCACATCATTAGGAGAATGATGTGATGGACAAGACCCAATCCTAAACATAGCATAAGATCGCATAGTTCGTTTGCTAGAGTTTTCCAATGTCAAGTATCCTTTCCTTAGACCATGAGATCGTGTAACTCCCGGATACCGTAGGAGTGCTTTGGGTATGCAAAACGTCACAACGTAACTGGGTGACTATAAAGGTATACTACGGGTATCTCTGAAAGTGTCTGTTGGGTTGACATGGATCGAGACTGGGATTTGTCACTCCGCTTGACGGAGAGGTATCACCGGGCCCTCTCGGTAATGCATCATCATAATGAGCTCAGTGTGATCAAAGTGTTTGATCACGGGATCATGCATTACGGTACGAGAAAAGTGACTTGCCGATAACGAGATTGAACGAGGTACTGGGATACCGACGATCGAATCTCGGGCAAGTAAAATACCGATTGACAAAGGGAATCGTATACGGGATTAATTGAATCCTTGACATCGTGGTTCATCCGATGAGATCATCGTGGAGCATGTGGGAGCCAACATGGGTATCCAGATCCCGCTGTTGGTTATTGCCCGAGAATCGTCTCGGTCATGTCTGCATGTCTCCCGAACCCGTAGGGTCTACACACTTAAGGTTCGGTGACGCTAGGGTTGTAGGGATATGTATGTGCAGTAACCCGAATGTTGTTTGGAGTCCCGGATGAGATCCCGGACGTCACGAGGAGTTACGGAATGGTCCGGAGGTAAAGAATTATATATAGGAAGTGCTGTTTCGGCCATCGGGACAAGTTTCGGGGTTATCGGTATTGTACCGGGACCACCGGAGGGGTCCCGGGGGTCCACCAGGTGGGGCCACCTGCCCTGGTGGGCCACATGGGCCTTAGGGGGTGCGCCTTGGCCTGCTTGGGCCAAGGGGAACCTGCCCCAAAGGGCCCATGCGCCTAGGGTTCCATCTAGGAGGAGTCCTAGTGGTGGAAGGCACCTCCTAGATGGCTTGGGGGGGAGGGAAACCTCCCTGGCCGCCGCCCCTTGGGAGATTAGATCTCCCAGGGCCGGCGCCCCCCCAAGAGGCCTATATAAAGGGGGGCTGCGCACCCTATGCCCTGGCGCCTCCCTCTCCCTCTCCAACACCTCCTCCTCCTCCGTAAGTGCACGGCGAAGCCCTGCCGGAGTACTGCAGTTCCACCATCACCACGCCGTCGTGCTGCTGCTGGAGCCTTCTTCCTCAACCTCTCCTTTGCCTTGCTGGATCAAGAAGGAGGAGACGTCACGCTTTCCGTACGTGTGTTGAACGCGGAGGTGCCGTCCGTTCGGCACTAGATCATCGGTGAATTGGATCACGACAAGTACGACTACCTCATCCACGTTCACTTGAACGCTTCCGTTGCGATCTACAAAGTGGTATGTAGATGCTATCTAATCTGAATACTCGTTGCTAGATGAACTCATAGATGGATCTTGGTGAAACCGTAGGAAATTTTTTAATTTTCTGCAACGTTCCCCAACAGTGGCATCATGAGCTAGGTCTATGCGTAGTTCTTCTTGCGCGAGTAGAACACAATTTGTTGTGGGCGTAGATGTTGTCAACTCTTCTTGCCGCTACTAGTCTTATCTTGCTTCAGCGGTATTGTGGGATGAAGCGGCCCGGACCAACCTTACACGTACGCTTACGTGAGACCGGTTCCACCGACTAACATGCACTAGTTGCATAAGGTGGCTGGCGGGTGTCTGTCTCTCCTACTTTAGTTGGAGCAGATTCGATGAAAAGGGTCCTTATGAAGGGTAAATAGAAGTTGACAAATCACGTTGTGGTTTTACGTAGGTAAGAAAACGTTCTTGCTAGAACCCTAATTCAGCCACGTAAAACTTGCAACAACAATTAGAGGACGTCTAACTTGTTTTTGCAGCAAGTGCTTTGTGATATGATATGGCCAAAGTTGTGATGAATGATGAATGATCTATATGTGATGTATGAGATGTTCATGCTATTGTAATAGGAATCACGACTTGCATGTCGATGAGTATGACAACCGGCAGGAGCCATAGGAGTTGTCTTTATTTTTGTATGACCTGCGTGTCATTGAGAATCGCCATGTAAATTACTTTACTTTATTGCTAAACGCGTTAGCCATAGTAGTAGAAGTAATAGTTGGCGAGCAACTTCATGGAGACACGATGATGAAGATCATGATGATGAAGATCATGATGATGAAGATCATGGTGTCAAGCCGGTGACAAGATGATCATGGAGCCCCAAGATGGAGATCAAAGGAGCTATGTGATATTGGCCATATCATGTCACGTTTATTATTTGATTGCATGTGATGTTTATCATGTTTTGCATCTTGTTTACTTAGAACGACGGTAGTAAATAAGATGATCCCTCATAATAATTTCAAGAAAGTGTTCACCCTAATTGTGCACCGTTGCGACAGTTCGTTGTTTCGAAGCACCACGTGATGATCGGGTGTGATAGATTCTAACGTTCACATACAACGGGTGTAAGACAGATTTACACACGCAAAACACTTAGGTTGACTTGACGAGCCTAGCATGTACAGACATGGCCTCGGAACACAGAAGACCGAAAGGTCGAGCATGAGTCGTATAGAAGATACGATCAACATGAAGATGTTCACCGATGTTGACTAGTCCGTCTCACGTGATGATCGGACACGGCCTAGTTGACTCGGATCATGTAATACTTAGATGACTAGAAGAGGGATGTCTATCTAAGTGGGAGTTCATTAAATAATTGATTAAATGAACTTTATTATCATGAACTTAGTCTAAATATTTACAATATGTCTTGTAGATCAAATGGCCAACGTAGTCCTCAACTTCAACGCGTTCCTAGAGAAAACCAAGCTGAAAGATGATGGTAGCAACTATACGGACTGGGTCCGGAACCTGAGGATTATCCTCATAGCTGCCAAGAAAGATTATGTCCTAAGAGCACCGCTGGGTGACGCACCTATTCTCCCTGCAGAACAAGACGTTATGAACGCTTGGCAGTCACGCTGCGATGATTACTCCCTCATTCAGTGCGGCATGCTTTACAGCTTAGAGCCGGGGCTCCAAAAGCGTTTTGAGAGACATGGAGCATATGAGATGTTCGAAGAGCTGAAAATGGTTTTCCAAGCTCATGCCCGGGTCGAGAGATATGAAGTCTCCGACAAATTCTTTAGCTGTAAGATGGAGGAAAATGGCTCTGTCAGTGAACACATACTCAAAATGTCTGGGTTGCACAACCGCATGACTCAACTGGAAGTTAATCTCCCGGAAGAAGCGGTCATTGACAGAATCCTCCAGTCGCTTCCACCTAGCTACAAGAGCTTTGTGATGAACTACAATATGCAGGGGATGGTAAAGACCATTCCTGAAGTATATGCTATGCTGAAATCAGCAGAGGTAGAAATCAAGAAGGAGCATCAAGTGTTGATGGTGAATAAAACCACTAAGTTCAAGAAGGGCAAGGGTAAAAAGAACTTCAAGAAGGACGGCAAGGAAGTTGCCGCGCCCGGTAAGCAAGTTGCCAGGAAGAAGCCAAAGAATGGACCCAAGCCCGAGACTGAGTGTTTTTATTGCAAGGGAAGTGGTCACTGGAAGCGGAACTGCCCCAAATACTTAGCGGACAAGAAGGCCGGCAAAACCAAAGGTATATGTGATATACATGTAATTGATGTGTACCTTACCAGTACTCGTAGTAGCTCTTGGGTATTTGATACCGGTGCAGTTGCTCACATTTGTAACTCAAAGCAGGAGCTGCGGAATAAACGGAGACTGGCGAAGGACGAGGTGACGATGCGCGTCGGGAATGGTTCCAAGGTCGATGTGATCGCCGTCGGCACGCTGCCTCTACATTTACCTACGGGATTAGTTTTAAACCTCAATAATTGTTATTTAGTGCCAAGTTTGAGCATGAACATTGTATCTGGATCTCGCTTAATTCGAGATGGCTACTCATTTAAATCCGAGAATAATGGTTGTTCTATTTATATGAGAGATATGTTTTATGGTCATGCTCCGATGGTTAATGGTTTATTCTTAATGAATCTCGTACGTGATGATACACATATTCATAGTGTTAATACCAAAAGAGTTAAAGTTGATAACAATAGTCCCACATATTTGTGGCACTGCCGCCTTGGTCACATAGGTGTCAAACGCATGAAGAAGCTCCATGCAGATGGACTTTTAGAGTCTCTTGATTATGAATCATTTGACACGTGCGAACCATGCCTCATGGGTAAAATGACCAAGACTCCGTTCTCAGGAACAATGGAGCGAGCAACCAACTTATTGGAAATCATACATACCGATGTGTGCGGTCCAATGAGCGTTGAGGCTCGCGGTGGCTATCATTATGTTCTCACCCTCACTGATGACTTGAGTAGATATGGGTATGTCTACTTAATGAAACACAAGTCTGAGACCTTTGAAAAGTTCAAGGAATTTCAGAGTGAGGTTGAAAATCAATGTGATAGAAAGATCAAGTTTCTACGATCAGATCGTGGAGGAGAATACTTGAGTCACGAATTTGGCACACACTTAAGAAAATGTGGAATAGTTTCACAACTCATGCCGCCTGGAACACCTCAGCGTAATGGTGTGTCCGAACGTCGTAATCGCACTCTATTAGATATGGTGCGATCTATGATGTCTCTTACCGACTTACCGCTATCTTTTTGGGGCTATGCTTTAGAGACTGCAGCATTCACTTTAAATAGGGCTCCGTCGAAATCCGTTGAGACGACACCGTATGAATTATGGTTTGGGAAGAAACCTAAGCTGTCGTTTCTAAAAGTTTGGGGATGCGATGCTTATGTCAAGAAACTTCAACCTGAAAAGCTCGAACCCAAATCGGAAAAATGCGTCTTCATAGGATACCCTAAAGAAACTGTTGGGTATACCTTCTACCTCAGATCCGAAGGCAAGATCTTTGTTGCCAAGAATGGATCCTTTCTAGAGAAAGAGTTTCTCTCGAAAGAAGTAAGTGGGAGGAAAGTAGAACTTGATTAAGTGTTACCTCTTGAACCGGAAAATGGCGAAACTCAAGAAAACGTTTCTGAGGTGCCTGCACCGACTAGAGAGGAAATTAATGATGATGATCAAGATGCTTCTAATCAAGTTCCTACTGAAATTCGAAGGTCCACAAGGACACGTTCCGCACCAGAGTGGTACGACAACCCTGTCTTGGAAATCATGTTGTTAGACAACGGTGAACCTTCGAACTATGAGGAAGCAATGGCGGGCCCGGATTCTGACAAATGGCTAGAAGCCATGAAATCCGAGATAGGATCCATGTATGAAAACGAAGTATGGACTTTGACTGACTTGCCCGTTGAACGGCGAGCCATAGAAAATAAATGGATCTTTAAGAAGAAGACAGACGCGGATGGTAATGTGACCATCTATAAAGCTCGGCTTGTCGCTAAGGGTTATTGACAAGTTCAAGGGGTTGACTACGATGAGACTCTCTCACCGGTAGCGAAGCTGAAGTCCGTCCGAATCATGTTAGCAATTGCCGCATACTATGATTATGAGATATGGCAAATGGACGTCAAAACGGCATTCCTTAATGGTTTCCTTAAGGAAGAATTGTATATGATGCAGCCGGAAGGTTTTGTCGATCCTAAGAATGCTGACAAGGTGTGCAAGCTCCAACGCTCGATTTATGGGCTGGTGCAAGCATCTCGGAGTTGGAACATTCGTTTTGATGAGATGATCAAAGCGTTTGGGTTTACACAGACTTATGGAGAAGCCTGTGTTTACAAGAAAGTGAGTGGGAGCTCTGTAGCATTTCTCATATTATATGTAGACGACATACTTTTGATGGGAAATGATATAGAACTCTTGGACAGCATTAAGGCCTACTTGAATAAAAGTTTTTCAATGAAGGACCTTAGAGAAGCTGCTTATATATTAGGCATCAAGATCTATAGAGATAGATCGAGACGCCTCATAGGTCTTTCACAAAGCACATACCTTGATAAAATATTGAAGAAGTTCAATATGGATCAATCTAAGAAAGGGTTCTTACCTGTATTACAAGGTGTGAAATTGAGCTCAGCTCAATGTCCGACCACGGCAGAAGATATAGAAGAGATGAGCGTCATCCCCTATGCCTCAGCCATAGGTTCTATTATGTATGCCATGCTGTGTACCAGACCTGATGTAAACCTTGCCGTAAGTTTGGTAGGAAGGTACCAAAGTAATCCCGGCAAGGAACACTGGACAGCGGTCAAGAATATCATGAAGTACCTGAAAAGGACTAAGGAAATGTTTCTCGTTTATGGAGGTGACGAAGAGCTCGTCGTAAAAGGTTACGTCGACGCTAGCTTCGACACAGATCTGGATGACTCTAAGTCACAAACCGGATACGTGTATATTTTGAATGGTGGGGCAGTAAGCTGGTGCAGTTGCAAGCAAAGCGTCGTGGCGGGATCTACATGTGAAGCGGAGTACATGGCAGCCTCGGAGGCAGCACATGAAGCAATTTGGGTGAAGGAGTTCATCACCGACCTCGGAGTCATACCCAATGCGTCGGGGCCAATCAAGCTCTTCTGTGACAACACTGGAGCTATTGCACTTGCAAAGGAGCCCAGGTTTCACAAGAAGACTAGGCACATCAAGCGTCGCTTCAACTCCATTCGTGAAAATGTTCAAGATGGAGACATAGAAATTTGTAAAGTGCACACGGATCTGTATGTCGCAGATCCATTGACTAAACCTCTCCCTAAGGCAAAACATGATCAGCACCAGAACTCTATGGGTGTTCGATTCATCACAATGTAACTAGATTATTGACTCTAGTGCAAGTGGGAGACTGTTGGAAATATGCCCTAGAGGCAATAATAAAAGCATTATTATTATATTTCCTTATTCATGATAATTGTCTTTATTCGTGCTATAATTGTGTTATCCGAAAATCGTAATACATGTGTGAATAACAGACAACAATATGTCCCTAGTGAGCCTCTAGTTGACTAGCTCGTTGATCGACAGATAGTCATGGTTTCCTGACTATGGACATTGGATGTCATCGATAACGGGATCACATCATTAGGAGAATGATGTGATGGACAAGACCCAATCCTAAACATAGCATAAGATCGCATAGTTCGTTTGCTAGAGTTTTCCAATGTCAAGTATCCTTTCCTTAGACCATGAGATCGTGTAACTCCCGGATACCGTAGGAGTGCTTTGGGTATGCAAAACGTCACAACGTAACTGGGTGACTATAAAGGTATACTACGGGTATCTCTGAAAGTGTCTGTTGGGTTGACATGGATCGAGACTGGGATTTGTCATTCCGCTTGACGGAGAGGTATCACCGGGCCCTCTCGGTAATGCATCATCATAATGAGCTCAATGTGATCAAAGTGTTTGATCACGGGATCATGCATTACGGTACGAGAAAAGTGACTTGCCGATAACGAGATTGAACGAGGTACTGGGATACCGACGATCGAATCTCGGGCAAGTAAAATACCGATTGACAAAGGGAATCGTATACGGGATTAATTGAATCCTTGACATCGTGGTTCATCCGATGAGATCATCGTGGAGCATGTGGGAGCCAACATGGGTATCCAGATCCCGCTGTTGGTTATTGCCCGAGAGCCGTCTCGGTCATGTCTACATGTCTCCCGAACCCGTAGGGTCTACACACTTAAGGTTCGGTGACGCTAGGGTTGTAGGGATATGTATGTGCAGTAACCCGAATGTTGTTTGGAGTCCCGGATGAGATCCCGGACGTCACGAGGAGTTACGGAATGGTCCGGAGGTAAAGAATTATATATAGGAAGTGCTGTTTCGGCCATCGGGACAAGTTTCGGGGTTATCGGTATTGTACCGGGACCACCGGAGGGGTCCCGGGGGTCCACCAGGTGGGGCCACCTGCCCTGGTGGGCCACATGGGCCTTAGGGGGTGCGCCTTGGCCTGCTTGGGCCAAGGGGAACCTGCCCCAAAGGGCCCATGCGCCTAGGGTTCCATCTAGGAGGAGTCCTAGTGGTGGAAGGCACCTCCTAGATGGCTTGGGGGGGAGGGAAACCTCCCTGGCCGCCGCCCCTTGGGAGATTAGATCTCCCAGGGCCGGCGCCCCCCCAAGAGGCCTATATAAAGGGGGGCTGCGCACCCTATGCCCTGGCGCCTCCCTCTCCCTCTCCAACACCTCCTCCTCCTCCGTAAGTGCACGGCGAAGCCCTGCCGGAGTACTGCAGTTCCACCATCACCACGCCGTCGTGCTGCTGCTGGAGCCTTCTTCCTCAACCTCTCCTTTGCCTTGCTGGATCAAGAAGGAGGAGACGTCACGCTTTCCGTACGTGTGTTGAACGCGTAGGTGTCGTCCGTTCGGCACTAGATCATCGGTGAATTGGATCACGGCAAGTACGACTACCTCATCCACGTTCACTTGAACGCTTCCGTTGCGATCTACAAAGTGGTATGTAGATGCTATCTAATCTGAATACTCGTTGCTAGATAAACTCATAGATGGATCTTGGTGAAACCGTAGGAAAAATTTTAATTTCTGTAACGTTCCCCAACACATTCATCATTCATCACAACTTTGGCCATATCATATCACAAAGCACTTGCTGCAAAAACAAGTTAGACGTCCTCTAATTGTTGTTGCAAGTTTTTACGTGGCTGAATTAGGGTTCTAGCAAGAACGTTTTCTTACCTACGTGAAAACCACAACGTGATTTGTCAACTTCTATTTACCCTTCATAAGGACCCTTTTCATCGAATCCGCTCCAACTAAAGTGGGAGAGACAGACACCCGCCAGCCACCTTATGCAACTAGTGCATGTTAGTCGGTGGAACCGGTCTCACGTAAGCGTACGTGTAAGGTTGGTCCGGGCCGCTTCATCCCACAATACCGCTGAAGCAAGATAAGACTAGTAGCGGCAAGAAGAGTTGACAACATCTACGCCCACAACAAATTGTGTTCTACTCGTGCAATAGAGAACTACGCATAGACCTAGCTCTGATACCACTGTTGGGAACGTTGCAGAAAATTAAAATTTTTCCTACGGTTTCACCAAGATCCATCTATGAGTTCATCTAGCAACGAGTCATGGGAGAGAGAGATTGCATCTACATACCACTTTGTAGATCGCGAGCGGAAGAGTTCAACGAACGGGGATGAAGTAGTCGTACACACCGTGATCCAAATCACCGGAGATCCTAGCACCGAAAGCACGGCACCTCCGCGTTCAACACACGTACGGTCAGCGTAACATCTCCTTCTTCTTGATCCAGTAGGGGGAAGGAGAGGTTGATGAAGATCCAGCAGCACGACGGCGTGGTGGTAGATGCAGCAGAACTCCAGCAGGGCTTCGCTAAGCAACTACGGGAGGAGGAGGAGGTGTTGCAGGGAGGAGGGAGGCGCCAGGGCTTATGAGTGCTGCCACCCCTCCCTCCCCTCCCTTTATATAGGCGCATGAGAGGGGGGAGGGCGCAGCCTTGCCCCTTCCTCCAAGGAAGGGGTGCGTCCAAGAGGGGGAGGAGTCCATCCTCCCCAAGGCACCTCGGAGGTGCCTTCCCCTCTTTGGACTCTTCCCTCTCCAAGTCTTCTTGGCGCATGGGCCTCTTGGGGCTGGTGCCCTTGGCCCATATAGGCCAGGGCGCACCCCCTATAGCCCATGTGCCCCCCGGGGCAGGTGGATCCCCGGACCCCTTTCGGCACTCCCGGTACAATACCGATAAAGTGTGAAACTTTTCCGGCGACCAAAACAAGACTTCCTATATATAAATGTTTACCTCCGGACCATTCCGAAACTCCTCGTGACATCCAGGATCTCATCCGGGACTCCGAACAACATTCGTTTTACTGCATACTCATATTCATACAACCCTAGCGTCACCGAACCTTAAGTGTGTAGACCCTACGGGTTCGGGAGACATGCAGACATGACCGAGACGATTCTCGGGCAATAACCAACAGCGGGATCTGGATACCCATGTTGGCTCCCACATACTCCACGATGATCTCATCGGATGAACCACGATGTCGAGGATTCAATTAATCCCGTATACGATTCCCTTTGTCAATCGGTATTTTACTTGCCCGAGATTCGATCGTCGGTATCCCAGTACCTCGTTCAATCTCGTTACCGGCAAGTCACTTTTCTCGTACCGTAATGCATGATCCCGTGATCAAACACTTTGATCACACTGAGCTCATTATGATGATGCATTACTGAGAGGGCCCGGTGATACCTCTCCGTCAAGCGGAGTGACAAATCCCAGTCTCGATCCATGTCAACCCAACAGACACTTTCAGAGATACCCGTAGTATACCTTTATAGTCACCCAGTTACGTTGTGACGTTTGGCACACCCAAAGCACTCCTACGGTATCCGGGAGTTACACGATCTCATGGTCTAAGGAAAGGATACTTGACATTGGAAAACTCTAGCAAACGAACTATGTGATCTTATGCTATGTTTAGGATTGGGTCTTGTCCATCACATCATTCTCCTAATGATGTGATCCCGTTATCGATGACATCCAATGTCCATAGTCAGGAAACCATGACTATCTGTCGATCAACGAGCTAGTCAACTAGAGGCTCACTAGGGACATATTGTTGTCTGTTATTCACACATGTATTACGATTTCTGGATAACACAATTATAGCACGAATAAAGACAATTATCAAGAACAAGGAAATATAATAATAATGCTTTTATTATTGCCTCTAGGGCATATTTCCAACACTGAGTGCCACCTTGGCCACCGATAGGCGGGCCGCCCGCTTTTCAAGAGTGCTGATAGACGGAGGGAGTAGCATCAATATCCTGTAAAAGGATACCATGGAGAAATTAGGAATCAAACAGAGACAGCTTCAGAGTAGCCGGACTGTGTTTCATGGCATCGTACCTGGCCTTTCCTGCTCACCAATCGGCAAGATCCTCATAGACGTCTTCTTCGGAGACAAAGATCATTTCCGCCGAGAGCCAGTCTGGTTTGAAGTAGTGGACCTCGAAAGCCCCTACCATGCATTGCTTGGCCGACCTGCCTTGGCCAAGTTCATGGCGGTTCCCCACTACGCTTACCTCAAGATGAAGATGCCGAGTACCAAGGGAATTCTGACGGTGACTGGCGACTACAGGAAGTCATCCGCTTGCACTGCAGAAAGCAGTCGGTTGGCCGAGTCCCTGGTGATCGCAGCTGAGAAGCGGCTCCTTGACCGAGTCGTGGCGATGGCCGGAAAGAAGCCAGAGATGTCGCCCGACCCCAAGGAGTCGGAGGTGGAAGGCTCGTTCAAACCAGCCAAAGAGACAAAGAAGATACCCTTGGACCCAGAGCACCCGGAGAGGTACGCTGTCATAGGTGCAAACCTCGACAGCAAATAGGAAGGCGAGCTTGTCGATTTCCTCCGTGAGAATCGGGACATCTTCGCATGGTCCCCCAAAGACATGCCAGGTGTACCGACGGAATTTGCCGAGCACAAGTTACATGTCCGATCAGATGTGAAGCCCGTCAGGCAGCCCTTGCGCCGCCTGTCAGAAGAGAAGAGAAGAGTTGTTGGAGAAGAGATAGCCCGGCTCCTTGCAGCCGGCTTCATTATGGAAGTATTTTTTCCAGAGTGGCTGGCGAACCCAGTTCTGGTGCTGAAGAAGAACAAGCAGTGGCGGATGTGTATTGACTACACAAGCCTCAACAAAGCATGCCCAAAAGATCCGTTTGCTCTGCCGAGGATTGATCAGGTGATAGACTCCACAGCCGGATGCGAGCTGTTGAGCTTCTTAGATGCATATTCGGGATATCACCAGATCAAGCTGAACCCGGCAGACAGACTGAAGACCGCCTTCATCACACCGTTTGGAGCTTTCTGTTACCTGACTATGACGTTCGGCTTGAGGAACGCCGGCGCCACCTTTCAGCGTTGCATGCAGAAATGCCTCCTCAAGCAGCTCGGCAGAAACGCCCACGTCTACGTGGATGATGTAGTGGTGAAGACGGAGAAGCGAGGAACGTTGCTAGAAGACCTCAAGGAGACCTTTGAAAACCTGCGCCGATTCCAGATCAAGCTCAACCCGGAGAAATGCGTTTTCGGAGTACCAGCCGGTCAACTCCTTGGCTTCCTGGTCTCTGAGCGCGGCATAGAGTGTAACCCTGTGAAGATCAAGGCCATCGAGAGGATAGAAGTTCCCAGCCGACTGTTGGATGTGCAGAAGTTCACCGACTGTTTGGCCTCCATCAGCCGCTTCATCAGTCGGTTGGGTGAGAAAGCCCTCCCTTTGTACCAACTAATGAAGAAGACCACCTTTTTTGAATGGAACCACAAGGCGGATGAGGCGTTCCTCCAGCTGAAGAAAATGTTGACTACTCCCCCCGTGCTGGCGGCTCCGACTCCCAAAGAGCCTATGCTTCTATACATTGCCGCCACCAGCCGAGTAGTCAGCACAGTCATTGTAGTCGAGCGCAAAGAGGAAGGCAAGGCGCTTCCTGTCCAGAGACCGGTATATTACCTGAGCGAAGTCCTGTCGACCTCCAAGCAGAATTACCCTCACTACCAGAAGATGTGCTACGGCGTACATTTTGCTGCCAAGAAGCTGAAGCCTTACTTTCAAGAGCATCCAATCACTGTGGTTTGCACAGCTCCACTGGCAGAGATCATTGGGAGCCGAGACGCCTCGGGCCGAGTGGCCAAATGGGCCATAGACTTGTCTCCCTACACCATCTACTACCAGCCCCGCACCGCCATCAAGTCGCAAGCGCTGGCCGACTTCCTTATCGACTGGGCCGAGACCCAGTATCTGCCGCCGGCGCCCGACTCCACCCATTGGCTGATGCATTTCGATGGCTCCAAGATGCGCACCGGCTTGGGAGCCGGCGTCATCCTCACCTCCCCCAAAGGCGACAAGCTCAAATACGCGCTTCAGATTCATTTCGCCGCCTCCAACAATGTCGCCGAATACGAGGCGCTCATTCACGGGCTCCCGCTTGCCAAATAACTCGGCATTCGCCAGATCCTGTGCTATGGCGACTCCGATTTGGTGGTCCAGCAGTCATCCGGCGACTGGGACGCCAAAGATGCAAACATGGCGAGCTACCGATTCCTGGTGCAGCAGCTTAGTGGGTACTTCGAGGGGTGCGAATTCCTTCATGTGCCTAGGAACGACAACGAACAAGCAGACACCTTGACACAGATCGGCTCCACCAGACAAGCAATACCCTCTGGCGTTGCTCTTCAGCGCCTCCTCAAGCCGTCCATCAAGCCTTCACCGGAATCGGATTCCATCTTTGTGCCGGCTCCCCCCGAAGGAGTCGGATCCGACTCAAGGGCCCCAGAAGACGGCCCAAAGAAGATCTCAGTCGAAGCTGGCCCAGGGACTTCAAAACCCGGCTCCGGGACTTCAGAACTCAACCCGGGGACTGCGTCAGTCGACTCAGGGACTGTGCCAGTCAGCCCGGGGACTGCACCAGTCGGCTCGAAGACTTCATCAATCCAGCAAGCGGCTGCAGACTCCAGCCTGACGCCTCCCACTCTAGCCGCCCTCGTCCAGGTCGTAGCGGTGGCGATTGAAGAAATAGCAGCACCTTCATGGGCGCAACCCATCCTCAAGTTTCTAGTAAACAAAGAGTTGCCAAACGACGAGGTTTCGGCTCGACAAGTGCAACGTCGAGCAGCAGCCTACACCATAATCAACAGAGAGTTAGTCAGGCGCAGCGTCACTGGTGTCTACCAGCGCTGCGTGGAGCCAGAACAAGGCCAAGCCATTCTCAGAGACATCCACCAAGGAGAGTGCGGCCACCACGCGGCTTCAAGAGCCCTCGTCGCCAAAGCCTTTCGGCACGGTTTTTTCTGGCCAACTGCCCTAGAAGAAGCCAAGGAGCTAGTTCAAAAAGCAAAGGGTGCCAGGTATTCCGCTCCAAGCCACTCCAGCCGACTTCTGCGTTGAAGACAATCCCCATCGCCTGGCCCTTTGCAGTTTGGGGCCTGGACATGGTGGGACCATTCAAGACGGCCCGAGGCGGCCTGACTCATCTGCTTGTCGCAGTGGACAAGTTCACCAAGTGGATAGAAGCAAAACCCATCAAGAAGTTAAATGGTCCGACTGCAGTGACTTTCATGTTGGGGAACGTAGTAATTTCAAAAAAATTCCTACGCACACATAAGATCATGGTGATGCATAGCAACGAGAGGGGAGAGTGTTGTCTACGTACCCTCGTAGACAGAAGCGAAAGCGTTGACGCAACGTAGAGGAAGTAGTCGTACGTCTTCCCGATCCGACCGATCCAAGCACCGTTAATCCGGCACCTCCGAGTTCTTAGCACACGTCCAGCTCGATGACGATCCCCGGGCTCCGATCCAGCAAAGCTTCGGGGAGGAGTTCCGTCAGCACGACGGCGTGGTGACGATGATGATGTTCTACCGACGCAGGGCTTCGCCTAAACACTGCAACGATATGACCGAGGTGGAATATGGTGGAGGGGGGCACCGCACACGGCTAAGGAACGATCACGAAGATCAACTTGTGTCTCTATGGGGTGCCCCTGCCCCCGTATATAAAGGAGTGGAGGAGGGGGAGGGCCGGCCCTCTCTACGGCGCGCCCTAGGGGAGTCCTACTCCCACCGGGAGTAGGATTCCCCTTTTCCTAATAGAACTAGGAACCCTTCCATGTAGTAGGAGTAGGAGAGAAGGAAAGGGAAGAGAGAAGGAGAAGGAAGGAAGGGGCCCCCCCCTCCCTAGTCCAATTCGGACTAGTCCAAGGGGAGGGGTGCGGCCACCCTTTTGGCCCTTTCTCTCCTTTCCCGTATGACCCAATGAGGCCCAATACGAATTCCCGTAACTCTCCGGTACTCCAAAAAATACCCGAATCACTCGGAACCTTTCCGAACTCCGAATATAGTCGTCCAATATATCAATCTTTACGTCTCGACCATTTCGAGACTCCTCGTCATGTTCCCGATCTCATCCGGGACTCCGAACTCCTTCGGTACATCAAAACTCATAAACTCATAATATAACTGTCATCGAAACCTTAAGCGTGCGGACCCTACGGTTCGAGAACAATGTAGACATGACCGAGACATGTCTCCGGTCAATAACCAATAGCGGAACCTGGATGCTCATATTGGCTCCTACATATTCTACGAAGATCTTTATCGGTCAGACCGCATAACAACATACGTTGTTCCCTTTGTCATCGGTATGTTACTTACCCGAGATTTGATCGTCGGTATCCAATACCTAGTTCAATCTCGTTACCGGCAAGTCTCTTTACTCGTTTCGTAATACATCATCCCGCAACTAACTCATTAGTTGCAATGCTTGCAAGGCTTAAGTGATGTGCATTACCGAGAGGGCCCAGAGATACCTCTCCGACAATCGGAGTGACAAATCCTAATCTCGAAATACGCCAACCCAACATCTACCTTTGGAGACACCTGTAGAGCACCTTTATAATCACCCAGTTACGTTGTGATGTTTGGTAGCACACAAAGTGTTCCTCCGGTAAACGGGAGTTGCATAATCTCATAGTCATAGGAACATGTATAAGTCATGAAGAAAGTTATAGCAACAAACAACACGATCAAGTGCTAAGCTAACGGAATGGGTCAAGTCAATCAGATCATTCTCCTAATGATGTGATCCCATTAATCAAATAACAACTCCTTTGTCTATGGTTAGGAAACATAACCATCTTTGATTAATGAGCTAGTCAAGTAGAGGCATACTAGTGACACTCTGTTTGTCTATGTATTCACACATGTATTATGTTTCCTGTTAATACAATTCTAGCTTGAATAATAAACATTTATCATGAATTAAGGAAATAAATAATAACTTTATTATTGCCTCTAGGGCATATTTCCTTCAGTCTCCCACTTGCACTAGAGTCAATAATCTAGATCACATCACCATGTGATTAACATCGATAGTTCACATCATCATGTGATTAACACCCATAGTTCACATCGCCATGTGACCAACACCCAAAGGGTTTACTAGATTCAGTAATCTAGTTCACATCGCTATGTGATTAACACCCAAAGGGTACTAAGGTGTGATCATGTTTTGCTTGTGAGAGAATCTTAGTCAACGGGCCTTTCACATTCAGATCCGATATGTATTTTGCAATTTTCTATGTCTACAATGCTCTGCACGGAGCTACTCTAGCTAATTGCTCCCACTTTCAATATGTATCTAGATCGAGAGTTAGAGTCATCCAGATCGGTGTGAAAACTTGCATCGACGTAACCCTTTATGATGAACCTTTTGTCACCTCCATAATCGAGAAACATATCCTTATTCCACTAAGGATAATTTCGACCGCTGTCCAGTGATCTACTCCTAGATCACTATTGTACTCCCTTGCCAAAATCAGTGTAGGGTATACAATAGATCTGGTACTCAGCATGGCATACTTTATAGAACCTATGGCCAAGGCATAGGGAATGACTTTCATTCTCTTTCTATCTTCTGCCGTGGTCAGGTTTTGAGTCTTACTCAATTTCACACCTTGTATCACAGGCAAGAACTCTTTCTTTGACTGTTCCATTTTGAACTACTTCAAAATCTTGTCAAGGTATGTACTTATTGAAAACTTATCAAGCATCTTGATCTATCTCTATAGATCTTGATGCTCAATATGTAAGCAGCTTCATCGAGGTTTTTCTTTGAAAAACTCCTTTCAAACACTCCTTTATGCTTTGCAGAATAATTCTACATTATTTCCGATCAACAATATGTCATTCACATATACTTATCAGAAATGTTGTAGTGCTCTCACTCACTTTCTTGTAAATACAGGCTTCACCGCAAGTCTGTATAAAACTATATGCTTTGATCAACTCATCAAAGCGTATATTCCAACTCCGAGATGCTTGCACCAGTCCATAGATGGATCGCTGGAGCTTGCACACTTTGTTAACACCTTTAGGATTGACAAAACCTTCTGGTTGCATCATATACAACTCTTCTTTAATAAATCCATTAAGGATTGCAGTTTTGTTATCCATTTGCCAGATTTCATAAATGTGGCAATTGCTAACATGATTCGGGCAGACTTAAGCATAGATACTAGTGAGAATCTCTCATCGTAATCAACACCTTGAACTTGTCGAAAACCTTTTGCGACAATTCTGGCTTTGTAAATAGTAACACTACTATCAACGTCTGTCTTCCTCTTGTAGATCCATTTATTCTCAATGGCTTACCGATCATTGGGCAAGTCAATCAAAGTCCATACTTTGTTCTTATATATGGATCCCATCTCAGATTTCATGGCCTCAAACCATTTTGCGGAATCTGGTCTCACCATCGCTTCTTCATAGTTCGTAGGTTTATCATGGTCTAGTAACATGACTTCCAGTACATGATTACCGTACCACTCTGGTGATCTCACTCTGGTTTACCTACGAGATTTGGTAGTTACTTGATCCGAAGTTACATAATCATCATCATTATCTTCCTCACTAATTGGTGTAGTAGTCACAAGAACAGATTTCTGTGATGAACTACTTTCCAATAAGGGAGAAGGTACAATTACCTTATCAAGTTTTCTACTTTCCTCCCACTTCACTTCTTTCGAGAGAAACTTCTTCTCTAGAAAGTATCCATTTACAGCAACGAATGTCTTGCCTTCGGATCTGTGATAGAAGGTGTACCCAACAGTTCTCCTTTGGGTATCCTATGAAGACATATTTCTCCGATTTGGGTTTGAGCTTATTAGGATGAAACCTTTTTTCATATAAGCATCACAATCCCAAACTTTAAGAAACGACAACTTTGGTTTCTTGCCAAACCACAGTTCATATTGTGTCGTCTCAACGGACTTTAGATGGTGCCCTTTTTAACATGAATGCAGCTGTCTCTAATGCATAACCTCAAAACTATATTGGTAAATCGGTAAGAAACATCATAGATTGTACTATATCCAATAAAGTATTGTTATGACGTTCGGACACACCATTATGATGTGGTGTTCTAGGTGGCGTGAGTAGTGAAACTATTTCACTTTGTTTTAACTGAAGACCAAACTCGTAACTCAAATATTTTACCTCTGTGATCATATCGTAGAAACTTTTTCTTGTTACGATAATTCTCCACTTCACTCTGAAATTCTTTGAACTTTTCAAACGTTTCAGACTTATGTTTCATCAAGTAGATATACCCATATCTGCTCAAATCATCTGTGAAGGTCAGAAAATAATGATACTTGTCGCGAGCCTTAATACTTATCGGATCGCATACATCAGTATGTATTATTTCCAATAAGTTAGTTGCTCGCTCCACTGTTCCGGAGAACGGAGTTTTAGTCATCTTGCCCATGAGGCATGGTTCGCAAGCATCAAGTGATTCATAATCAAGTGATTCCAAAAGTCCATCAGCATGGAGTTTCTTCATGCGCTTTACACCAATATGACCTAAACGGCAGTGCCACAAATAAGTTGCACTATCATTATTAACTTTGCATCTTTTGGCTTCAATATTATGAATATGTGTATCACTACGATCAAGATTCAACAAACCATTTCGTTGGTGTGTATAACCATAGAAGGTTTTATTCATGTCAATAGAACAACAATTGTTCTCTAACTTAAATGAATAGCCGTATTGCAATAAACATGATCAAATCATATTCATGCTCAACGTAAACACCAAATAACACTTATTTAGTTTCAACACTAATCCCGAAAGTATAGGGAGTGTGCGATGATGATCATATCAATCTTGGAACTACTTCCAACACACATCGTCACTTCACCCTTGACTAGTCTCTGTTTATTCTGCAACTCCCGTTTCGAGTTACTAATCTTAGCAACTGAACTAGTATCAAATACTGAGGGGTTGCTATAAACACTAGTAAAGTACACATCAATAATATGTATATCAAATATACTTATGTTCACTTTGCCATCCTTCTTATCCGCCAATCACTTGGGGTAATTCCGCTTCCAGTGACCAGTCCCTTTGCAGTAGAAGCACTTAGTCTCAGGCTTAGGACCAGACTTGGGCTTCTTCACTTGAGCAGCAACTTGCTTGCTGTTCTTCTTGAAGTTCCCCTTCTTCTTCCCTTTGCCCTTTTTCTTGAAACTAGTGGTCTTGTTGACCATCAACACTTGATGCTCCTTCTTGATTTCTACCTCCGCAGCTTTTAGCATTGCGAAGAGCTCGGGAATTGTCTTATCCATCCCTTGCATATTATAGTTCATCACGAAGTTCTACTAACTTGGTGATGGTGACTAGAGAATTCTGTCAATCACTATCTTATCTGGAATATTAACTCCCACTTGATTCAAGCGATTGTAGTACCCAGACAATCTGAGCACATGCTCATTAGTTGAGCGATTCTCCTCCATCTTGTAGCTATAGAACTTGTTGGAGACTTCATATCTCTCAACTTGGGTATCTGCTTGAAATATTAACTTCAACTCCTGGAACATCTCTTATGGTCCATGACGTTCAAAACGTTTTTGAAGTCCCGATTCTAAGCCGTTAAGTATGGTGCACTAAACTATCAAGTAGTTATCATATTGAGCTAGCCAAACGTTCATAACGTCTGCATCTGCTCCTGCAATAGGTCTGTCACCTAGCGGTGCATCAAGGACATAATTCTTCTGTGCAGCAATGAGGATAAACCTCAGATCACGGATCCAATCCGCATCATTGCTACTTACATCTATCAACACAATTTTCTCTAGGAACATATCAAAATAAACATATGAAAGCAACAACGCGAGCTATTGATCTACAACATAGATATGCTAATACTACCAGGACTAAGTTCATGATAAATTAAAGTTCAATTAATCATATTATTAAAGAACTCCCACTTAGATAGACATCCCTCTAATCTTCTAAGTGATCACGTGATCCAAATCAAACTAAACCATAACCGATCATCACGTGAAATGGAGTAGCTTTCAATGGTGAACATCATTATGTTGATCATATCTACTATATGATTCACGCTCGACCTTTCGGTCTCCGTGTTCCGAGGCCATATCTGCATATGCTAGACTCGTCAAGTTTAACCCGAGTATTCTGCGTGTGCAAAACTGGCTTGCACCCGTTGTAGATGGACGTAGAGCTTATCACACCCGATCATCATGTGGTGTCTGGGCACGTCGAACTTTGGCAACGGTGCGTACTCAGGGAGAACACTTCTTGATAATTAGTAAGAGATCATCTTATAATGCTACCGTCAATCAAAGCAAGATAAGATGCATAAAAAGATAAACATCACATGCAATCAATATAAGTGATATGATATGGCCATCATCATCTTGTGCTTGTGATCTCCATCTCCGAAGCACCGTCATGATCACCATCATCACCGGCGCGACACCTTGATCTCCATCGTAGCATCGTTGTCGTCTCGCCAATCTTATGCTTCTACGACTATCGCTACCGCTTAGTGATAAAGTAAAGCATTACAGGGCGATTGCATTGCATACAATAAAGCGACAACCATATGGCTCCTGCCAGTTGCTGATAACTCGGTTACAAAACATGATCATCTCATACAATAAAATTTAGCATCATGTCTTGACCATATCACATCACAACATGCCCTGCAAAAACAAGTTAGACGTCCTCTACTTTGTTGTTGCAAGTTTTACGTGGCTGCTACGGGCTTAGCAAGAACCAATCTCACCTACGCATCAAAACCACAACGATAGTTTGTCAAGTTGATGCCATTTTAACCTTCTCAAGGACCGGGCGTAGCCACACTCGGTTCAACTAAAGTTGGAGAAACTGACACCCGCCAGCCACCTGTGTGCAAAGCACGGCGGTAGAACCAGTCTCGCGTAAGCGTACGCGTAATGTCGGTCCGGGCCGCTTCATCCAACAATACCGCTGAACCAAAGTATGACATGCTGGTAGGCAGTATGACTTATATCGCCCACAACTCACTTGTGTTCTACTCGTGCATAACATCAAACCATAAAAACCTAGGCTCGGATGCCACTGTTGGGGAACGTAGTAATTTCAAAAAAATTCCTACGCACACATAAGATCATGGTGATGCATAGCAACAAGAGGGGAGAGTGTTGTCTACGTACCCTCGTAGACCGAAGCGGAAGAGTTGACGCAACGTAGAGGAAGTAGTCGTACGTCTTCCCGATCCGACCGATCCAAGCACCGTTACTCCGACACCTCCGAGTTCTTAGCACACGTCCAGCTCGATGACGATCCCCGGGCTCCGATCCAGCAAAGCTTCGGGGAGGAGTTCCGTCAGCACGACGGCGTGGTGACGATGATGATGTTCTACCGACGCAGGGCTTCGCCTAAACACTGCAACGATATGACCGAGGTGGAATATGGTGGAGGGGGGCACCGCACACGGCTAAGGAACGATCACGAAGATCAACTTGTGTCTCTATGGGGTGCCCCTGCCCCCGTATATAAAGGAGTGGAGGAGGGGGAGGGTCGGCCCTCTCTACGGCGCGCCCTAGGGGAGTCCTACTCCCACCGGGAGTAGGATTCCCCTTTTCCTAGTAGAACTAGGAACCCTTCCATGTAGTAGGAGTAGGAGAGAAGGAAAGGGAAGAGAGAAGGAGAAGGAAGGAAGGGGGCGCCCCCCCCCCCCTCCCTAGTCCAATTCGGACTAGTCCAAGGGGAGGGGTGCGGCCACCCTTTTGGCCCTTTCCCTCCTTTCCCGTATGGCCCAATTGTTGGAAATATGCCCTAGAGGCAATAATAAAAGCATTATTATTATATTTCCTTATTCATGATAATTGTCTTTATTCGTGCTATAATTGTGTTATCCGGAAATCGTAATACATGTGTGAATAACAGACAACAATATGTCCCTAGTGAGCCTCTAGTTGACTAGCTCGTTGATCGACAGATAGTCATGGTTTCCTGACTATGGACATTGGATGTCATTGATAACGAGATCACATCATTAGGAGAATGATGTGATGGACAATACCCAATCCTAAACATAGCATAAGATCGCATAGTTCGTTTGCTAGAGTTTTCCAATGTCAAGTATCCTTTCCTTAGACCATGAGATCGTGTAACTCCCGGATACCGTAGGAGTGCTTTGGGTGTGCCAAACGTCACAACGTAACTGGGTGACTATAAAGGTATACTACGGGTATCTCTGAAAGTGTCTGTTGGGTTGACATGAATCGAGACTGGGATTTGTCACTCCGCTTGACGGAGAGGTATCACCGGGCCCTCTCGGTAATGCATCATCATAATGAGCTCAATGTGATCAAAGTGTTTGATCACGGGATCATGCATTACGGTACGAGAAAAGTGACTTGCCGGTAACGAGATTGAACGAGGTATTGGGATACCGACGATCGAATCTCGGGCAAGTAAAATACCGATTGACAAAGGGAATCGTATACGGGATTAATTGAATCCTTGACATCGTGGTTCATCCGATGAGATCATCGTGGAGCATGTGGGAGACAACATGGGTATCCAGATCCCGCTGTTGGTTATTGCCCGAGAGCCGTCTCGGTCATGTCTGCATGTCTCCCGAACCCGTAGGGTCTACACACTTAAGGTTCGGTGACGCTAGGGTTGTGAAGATATGTATATGCAGTAACCCGAATGTTGTTCGGAGTCCCGGATGAGATCCCGGACGTCACGAGGAGTTTCGGAATGGTCCGGAGGTAAAGAATTATATATAGAAAGTGCTGTTTTGGCCATCGGGACAAGTTTCGGGGTTATCGGTATTGTACCGAGACCACCGGAGGGTCCCGGGGGTCCACCGGGTGGGGCCACCTGCCTCGGAGGGGCCCCATGGGCTGTATGAGGAAGGGAACCAGCCCAAAGTGGGCTGGTGCGCCTCCCCCCCAAAGGCCCATGCGCCTAGGGTTTGGGGGGAACCCTAAAGGGGGCGCCCCCTTGCTTGGGGGGCAAGTCCCCCTCCCTGGCCGCCGCCCCCCCTAGGAGATTCCATCTCTTAGGGCCGGCGCCCCCCCCCCCCCCAAGAGGCTATATATGAAGGAAATATGCCCTAGAGGCAATGATAAAGTGATTATTTATTTCCTTACATATCATGATAAAAGTTTATTATTCATGCTAGAATTGTATTAACCGGAAACATAATACATGTGTGAATACATAGACAAACAGAGTGTCACTAGTATGCCTCTACTTGACTAGCTCATTAATCAAAGATGGTTATGTTTTCTAACCATAAACAAAGAGTTGTTATTTGATTAACGAGATCACATCATTAGTTGAATGATCTGATTGACATGACCCATTCCATTAGCATAGCACCCGATCGTTTAGTATGTTGCTATTGCTTTTATCCATGACTTATACATGTTCCTTTAACTATGAGATTATGCAACTCCCGTTTACCGTAGGAACACTTTGTGTGCTACCAAACGTCACAACGTAACTGGGTGATTATAAAGGTGCTCTACAGGTGTCTCCGAAGGTACATATTGGGTTGGCATATTTCGAGATTAGGATTTGTCACTCTGATTGTCGGAGAGGTATCTCAGGGCCTTCTCGGTAATGCACATCACATAAAGCCTTGCAAGCATTGCAACCAATGAGTTAGTTGCGAGATGATGTATTACGGAACGAGTAAAGAGACTTGCCAGTAACGAGATTGAACTAGGTATTGGATACCGACGATCGAATCTCGGGCAAGTAACATACCGATGACAAAGGGAACGACGTATGTTGTTATGCGGTCTGACCGATAAAGATCTTCGTAGAATATGTAGGAGCCAATATGGGCATCCAGGTCCCGCTATTGGTTATTGACCGGAGACGTGTCTCGGTCATGTCTACATTGTTCTCGAACCGTAGGGTCCGCACGCTTAAGGTTTCGATGACAGTTATATTATGAGTTTATGAGTTTTGATGTACCGAAGGAGTTCGGAGTCCCGGATGAGATCAGGCACATGACGAGGAGTCTCGAAATGGTCGAGACGTAAAGATCGATATATTGGACGACTATATTCGGACATCGGAAGGGTTTTGAATGGTTCGGGTATTTTCGGAGGTACCGGGGAGTTACGGGATTATGGGAGAAGTAATGGGCCTTGATGGGCTTTAGTGGGAAAAGGAAAAAGGCTGCTGCGCCCCCCCTCCCCTCTAGTCCGAATTGGACTAGGGAAAAGGGGGCCGGCCACCTCTCCTTCTCCTCCTATTCCTTCTCCCTTCCTCCCCTCTTGGTGGACTCCTACTAGGACTTGGAGTCCTAGTAGGACTCCATATCTTGGCCGCACCAATTGGCTTGGCCGGCCTCCTCCTCCTCCATCCTTTATATACTGAGGCAAGGGGCACCCCTTGGACACACAATTGATCATTGAGATCTTTCCTTAGCCGTGTGCAGTGCCCCCTTCCACCAAATTCCACCTCAGTCATATCGTTGCAGTGCTTAGGCGAAGCCCTGCGCCGGTAACTCATCAAGATCGTCACCACGCCGTCGTGCTGACGGAACTCTTCCCTGACGCTTTGCTGGATCGGAGCCCGGGGATCGTCATCGAGCTGAACGTGTGCCAAGAACTCGGAGGTGCCGGAGTAACGGTGCTGTGATCGGTTGGATCGCGAGGAGAACGTACGACTACTTCCTCTACGTTGTGTCAACGCTTCCGCTTCGGTCTACGAGGGTACGTAGACAACACTCTCCCCTCTCGTTGCTATGCATCACCATGATCTTGTGTGTGCGTAGGAATTTTTTTGAAATTACTACGTTCCCCAACAATATAAAGGGGGGAGGGGAGGGGGGCTGCGCACCCTTGGCCCTGGCGCCTCCCTCTCCCTCTCCAACACCTCCTCCTCCTCCGTAGAGCTCGGCGAAGCCCTGTCGGAGTACTGCGGCTCCACCATCACCACGCCGTCGTGCTGTTGCTGGAGTCTTCTTCCCCAACCTCTCCTTTGCCTTGATGGATCAAGAAGAAGGAGACGTTACGCTGACCGTACGTGTGTTGAACGCGGAGGTGCCGTGCTTTCGGTGCTAGGATCTCCGGTGATTTGGATCACGGTGTGTACGACTACTTCATCCCCGTTCGTTGAACGCTTCCGCTCGCGATCTACAAAGTGGTATGTAGATGCAATCTCTCTCTCCCATGACTCGTTGCTAGATGAACTCATAGATAGATCTTGGTAAACCGTAGGAAAATTTTTAATTTTCTGCAACGTTCCCCAACACCAATGAGGCCCAATACGAATTCCCGTAACTCTCCGGTACTCCGAAAAATACCTGAATCACTCGGAACCTTTCCGAACTCCGAATATAGTCGTCCAATATATCGATCTTTACGTCTCGACCATTTCGAGACTCCTCGTCACGTCCCCGATCTCATCCGGGACTCCGAACTCCTTCGGTACATCAAAACTCATAAACTCATAATATAACTGTCATCGAAACCTTAAGCGTGCGGACCCTACGGTTCGAGAACAATGTAGACATGACCGAGACATGTCTCCGGTCAATAACCAATAGCGGAACCTGGATGCTCATATTGGCTCCTACATATTCTACGAAGATCTTTATCGGTCAGACCGCATAACAACATACGTTGTTCCCTTTGTCATCGGTATGTTACTTGCCCGAGATTTGATCGTCGGTATCCAATACCTAGTTCAATCTCGTTACCGGCAAGTCTCTTTACTCGTTCCGTAATACATCATCCCGCAACTAACTCATTAGTTGCAATGCTTGCAAGGCTTAAGTGATGTGCATTAGCGAGAGGGCCCAGAGATACCTCTCCGACAATCGGGGTGACAAATCCTAATCTCAAAATACGCCAACCCAACATCTACCTTTGGAGACACATGTAGAGCACCTTTATAATCACCCAGTTACGTTGTGACGTTTGGTAGCACACAAAGTGTTCCTCCGGTAAACGGGAGTTGCATAATCTCATAGTCATAGGAACATGTATAAGTCATGAAGAAAGCTATAGCAACAAACAACACGGTCAAGTGCTAAGCTAACGGAATGGGTCAAGTCAATCAGATCATTCTCCTAATGATGTGATCCCATTAATCAAATAACAACTCCTTTGTCTATGGTTAGGAAACATAACCATCTTTGATTAATGAGCTAGTCAAGTAGAGGCATACTAGTGACACTCTGTTTGTCTATGTATTCACACATGTATTATGTTTCCGGTTAATACAATTCTAGCATGAATAATAAACATTTATCATGAATTAAGGAAATAAATAATAACTTTATTATTGCCTCTAGGGCATATTTCCTTCATTTCATCTCCGAAATTACGGTGTGGTACGGCATACCACACAACATCATCACCGACAATGGCACGAATTTCGCCAGAGGCGCCTTGGCCCGTTTCCGCGCGACGCAGGGCATCCGACTGGACTTAGCGTCCGTTGCCCATCCGCAGTCAAATGGCCAGGTAGAGCGAGCAAACGGACTCATCCTGTCCGGCATCAAACCTCGACTGGTCGAGCCACTCGAGAGGTCGGCCGGCTGTTGGCTTGAGGAGTTGCCGGCCGTCCTCTAGAGTCTGCGCACGACTCCAAACAAGTCAACCGGCTTCACGCCTTTCTTCCTCGTCTACGGTGCCGAAGCCGTCATCCCGACGGACATAGAATTCGACTCTCCACGAGTCACCATGTACACCGAGGAGGAAGCGGAGGAAGCACGACAAGACGGTGTTGATCTGCTGGAAGAGGGCCGGCTGTTGGCACTCAGCCGGTCCGGCATCTACCAGCAGAGTCTGCGCCGATACTACAACCGGAAGGTCAAGCCAAGAACATTCCAAGAGGGCGACCTTGTGCTTCGGCTGATTCAGCGAACAGCCGGCCAGCACAAGTTGTCGGCACCTTGGGAAGGCCCCTTCATCATCAGCAAGGTACTGGGTAACGACTCGTACTACCTGATCGACGCTCAGAAGCCTCGAGCTCGCAAGAGGGACGACTCCGGCAAGGAGTCGGAACGACCGTGGAACGCAAACCTCCTCCGAAGATTTTACAGTTGATGCAGTATGTATCATACTACCTTTTGTGTTAAAGTACCAAGACCTTGGGCCCCCCGAGACGAGCTCGGGGACTGCCCCTTTTTGTTATCTCTATGATAAGATTTATGCCTATGAGTATGCTACTCTTTGATATGCCGATTGGCACCGAGTCCGACTATTCGGCCCGGGGACTCGCCGTCCAGCGCTATGAAATGCTTCCTGCAGTCGGAAAAGTAGTGTGTTGCGCTCAAAGCCATCTCCTGTCGAAATCCACAACTCGCGGAGCGATTGTTGGTAGGCGGGAGTAAGCAAGAGCGAGCGCACACACGAAAAATGGCTAAGGACTCAAAGCGTAAATCATAGCTCAGGCCGGCTTCCGGCCCCTCTTTTTTCAAAACCGACTCTCGAATAGTCGGCTCACTATTTCCTATCCGACTTGTTAAAAAACTCTAAGCGGCCAAGTGCTTGCCTCCCCAAATTAGACAAGCACTTAATCCAACGGCAGTCCGCAGAGCGGCTGTCTGATTGGCAAGTGGGCATCTAAGGGAAGGCGGCAAAGGGAAAAGCCAAAAGAGCAACAAACAAGGAAAGATAGCAAGCCGATAAATATTTACATAACTTAGGCCCCTGGCCGAATCTTTGCGCTGACGTTCAAAATACACCCCGCGGGTGGAATTGTGCAAATTAACAAATCCTTCAAAGACTATGAAGCAGATAAAAGTAAGAGCAAGACAGAAGCCTAGGAGGCGGCAGGCGGGTTCTGAGGGTCGGTGGCAGTGGCGGCGTCAGGCGCCGGAGTGGTCGGTCGGGCGATCTCGGCTTGGTCGTCCCCAGCGGCGGCTGACTTGGAGCGTCGCTTGTTGCTGGAGGCGCGATCGAGCTGAGGCTGGTCGTCCACTCCGTCTTCTGGCGCCTCCATCTCGCCTCCACCTTCTGCCTCGTCTTCCACCTCGGCGCTAGAGCCGATTACCTCCGCCGAGTCCTCGTCGTAGTCGGGGTTCATCCTGAACCACTCCGGAGGCACCTCCTTGCCGTCTGCGGCCCGATCGGGAACGAAGACGCTGGTGTCGGTGTAGTCGGCGATCGCCGCGGCAGGCTCGACGAGGGCGTCTTCCACAGCCGCCAGCTCTGCCTGGGCCTCTGTCCGAAGCGCGGCCAGTCGGTCCAGGTCCAGCCCTGGATACCAAGCCTTGACGAATTCCAAGGCCCGGCGCGCTCCAGCCCGGGCCGAGGAAGCCTTCCAGGCCTCTAGACGGCCAGCTGCGACCTCCAGCCAATCGGCAGTCCGACTGGGGGTGCGCAGGACCGCCAAGTCCGGCCACAGAGCGGAGATTGCCTGGGCGCCGGCGCGTTGAAGCCGGCGCAGCAGCTGATGAGCCGGCCGCAGACGAGTCTCAATGCTCAGGAGCTGCTCGTCGACGGTCATGGGGGCGTTGGCGGCAACCTTTTCGCCACTTGCTCTCCGTGCCTCGCGAGCGGCCTCGATGGCTTGGATGGCCGCTTGCGAGTGGCCGGGGAAGAAGTCTGCCCAAGACAGAGAAAAGCAAAGAAAGAATCAGAAATCAGCCTGACTAGCAGTCGGCAGATCGAAGAAAGAAAACAAAGAAACTTACCGTCGATGATGTCTTCAATCTCGTGGAAGCCGGAGGTTAGCATCGCCTCCTTGTCGGTCCAGGCGGAGCGCTCAATCTCGAACTCGGCCAGGAGGGCAGTCTCCTTTCACTCCGCCTCGACCTGAGCCGCCTTAAGCAGCTCCTTCTGTTCCGCCAGCTGCATGGACAGCGAGTCACGCTCCGAGGCGAGCTTGTTGCACTCCTCCTCCTTGGCGTAAAGGGTCGTGCTGATTTGGCCCAACCGTTCCTGAAGAGTAGCGTTGGCCGCTGAAGAGCCAAAGAAGAAAAAAGACGTTAGATCGTCAGCAAGAAAGGTCGCCGGGAAGATCCGGCCCGACTGCTCAGTAGTCGGCCTGAATCTCGGGGACTACAGCCCGCGGGTGCGCCAGCGCGCCCCCGCGAAAAAGAAGAAGAACTTAGTACGACTCTCCGACAAGTCAGCAGTCCGCTTCCCCAGCAGCTCAACGTTGCGGTTGAAGGCGGTGACACGGAGGTTGTGATACTCATGCGATACACAATCAGACGAAGAGCAAAATGAGGAACTCGCCAGAATTGAGTTCCAGGTCGCCTGCTCAGCAGCCGGCCCGGAACTCGGGGACTACACCCAGTGGGTGCGCTGGCGCGCCCCCACAGAGAAGAGACAAAGTCAACTGAAGAAGAAAAAGTGTACCCGGATAGACGCGCGCGACGCCAGATGCGCCCTGGTACAGCCCTGGATGGCCTCGCCTTCGGCCCGCAGCTTCTCCTGCATATCCAGGAGCGCCTGGTTCAGCGGGTCGTCGCCGCCTCCTCGCACCCACCCAGTGGGCGCGGCGCTTGTCGCCTCGGCATCTGGGATGGCCGAGCCGGTGGCGCCGACCTCCAAGGGGCGCGTCGCTGAGGCCGCCTTTTCAAGACGGCGACGCGTTGGAGAGGCGACCTGAAGAAGCAACTTCTTCACCGCCTCGTCTTCAGTCGGCGGCACTGACGGGCTCACCGGCTGCTTGCCATGTGGCGGAGGCGGCGGTGGCGGCGAGGCTATGCCTGACGCAGAGCCCTCGCCACCGTCCTTCCCCGCGACGGAATGCTCCCCGCCGACATCTCCAGTCTGCCCCACGACTTCCGGGGCTGGCGGCGCGGAGTTCAGTGGGACGACTATCAGCGCCTACCGGAGGCGCGCGGCTTCCTCCGCCTGCCGCTTGGCCTCGACGGCGGCCTCGGCCTCCTCCAGCTTCTTCTGGGCGGAGGACGCCGCCTTCTCGGTTTCCGCCTTCGCCAGGCGGTCGGCCTCATCCTCGTCGCGCTTCTCCCGCCCGTTTTGCTCCGTCGCCTCCCGGAGGTCGGCGGCAGGGTCGATCCATCGGGTATTGGCGGACGTCTCGGCCGACCCCATGACGGATGGGACGGCGATCCTCTCTAGAGAAAGAGGGGCCCTGAAGCGAAAAAAGAAAACATAAAGACTCAGAAAAAAGACTCCTCAAGAAAACAGGATAAAGACGGTGAACACTTACGCAGAGATCTGCGGAGGCTCCTTCACTTCCCTGCGGAAGCGGTTGGCCTTCGCAGTCGCCTCCTCCCGCTTGGTTGCGGCGGCTGCCCCCTTGAATCTCTTGGGCCGGCTACCGAGCGAGCTCAGCGCGCCCCGGCGTTTCTTTGCACCGACCTGACCAGTCGGGCCGGCGGAGGAGCTCGCGCCTGGGTGGCCGTCCCTCGGTTGATGGCGCAGGGCGACTTCTCTCCTGCCCTCGCCCTCTGGCCAGTCGGCGAAAGTCGCCGAGGGCTGGAGGCCACCTTCCGCCCCTCCGCCTCCGCCTTCGGCGTCGGCTTCCATCGCCGCCGCCCCCAAGTCGGGGTCGTCGACGTCGCTCTCCGCGCGGTCAGGGACGAACTCGCGGGGTGGCCCTGTCACGCCGGCCGCGGGCTGCATAAGGGGGTTCTAGTTCGAAAGAAACCAAAAATAAGAATCAAAGTCGGATTCGGCTATGAAGAGAAGCACAAAGGAGCAAAGGTCTGACTTACCATTGGTGGTGGGTTGGCGCGCGAGTACGGCTCCTTGCCGAACTCCCAATCCGCCGAGAGCTCGCAATTCGCGATGTGGTTCACCATGTGAGCCACCTCTGAGCGGGGCATCTCCTTGGTGCACGTCTGGCTTGGATCTCGGTGATCGCTCATCTGACAGATCAGATGAGGGCGACCTTGGACCTGAAGGACTCGGCGCGCCACGAAGGCGGCCAGCAAGTCGGCTCCGACTAGGCCCTCCGTCTGAGTCAGGATTCGGAGTCGGGAGACGGCGGCGTTGCCGGCAAGAGTCAGCGTCCGGGCTCGATGAGACCAGCTGGGAAGCCTCCCAGCCGGTGCGCCGGCCACGTACTCCGGCAGGTTAACCCAGTCGCCCTCTGGGGCGACGTTCTTCACATAGAAGTACGACCGCTGCCACATCCTCACCGACTTGATCAGTGCGATGGAGGGAAATGGATTGTCAGCAGTCGATCGTCGCAGCGCGATGAAGGCAGCGCACTGGGCCGGCACGCCGGCGATGTGCGTGCCGAGCTTGGCGGAGAAGAATTCCCCCCACAGCTGCATGGTGGGGAGAATGCCGAGAAAACCCTCGCACAGGGTGGCGAAGGCGGCCAGCAGCACCACCGTATTTGGGGTGAGGTGGTGCGGCTGGAGTCCGTTGAAATCAAGAAACGAGCGGAAGAATCCGCTCGCCGGCAGGCCGAGGCCGCGCATGAGGTGCGAGCGGAACACGACCCGCTCGCCCTCCTCCGGCGCCGGCACAATTTCCCCCACCGGCGGGGCGCGGGCGCGCACTAGGTTCGCGCCGGGGAGCCGGCGCGTCCTGCGGAGGTGCGCAATGGTGTCGTCGTCCACTTCAGAGCCGTCCCATACGCCGGAGCGCACGACGGGAGCCGCTGCGGCGGAGGAAGAGCTCATCGCTGCGGTTGCGGCGGGGCGAGGTGCGGCGGACGCGAGAAGAAGAAGAAGCAAGAGGAGGCAAGGAGGCTGGGAAGAGTGGGCGCGCGTGCTTCGCCGTCCCGCTCCCCACGCCTACTTATAAGCCTACGGGCTGAGAAGCCGAGGGGGCTGCACGGGATTAACTGTGCACGAGGCCCCACGACCCCCATAACTTCACCCATGAAGTTACTGCGCGCAGTAACGACGCAGGGAGCCCAACCGCCCGCACGACCGCAACGGATCCGTTCGTGGGCCGAGGCGCGGCGGTGGCGGGGCCCTCCTGACGACATGTCCCGTCGCGCGCGTGGGTGGGCAGACTGCCCCTGCCACGTGGCGCCGCGCGCCGGGGCAATGTCGGGCGAACCGCAGGAAGCGTATTGGACACACCACCTGATTCCTGCCGCGGCGTTCAAACCTCTCAGAGGGCAAGGCCGTTCTCGTTGGGACCGGTTCCAGCTGGCAGGCTTCAGCAGGACGGCCCACGGAGAGTCCGACTCCGGCCAGACGGAACGATGGAAGACGGCGGACAAGGACCTGAATCCTGCAATCGGATGAGTGAAACTGTTGAGGCCCACGACTCATCACCCTCGGGGCCTCACCAGTTTCGGGGACTACTGTCGGAGTAATGGGCCACGGGTAGGCTAACCCAAGTCCCAGAGCCTTTCAAGACATCGGGGCCAACTGCGCCCCTCAAGTACCGGAGGCGACTCCAAGACAAACCGAGTCCCATAAGCGACTCCAAGACAAACCGAGTCCCAGAAGCGACTCCAAGACAAACCGAGTCCCAGAAGCGACTCCAAGACAGACCGAGTCCCAGAAGCGACTCCAAGACGAACCGAGTCCCAGATGCGACTCCAAGACGAACCGAGCCCCAAAGGCGACTCCAAGGCAAACCGAGTCCCAGAGGCGACTCCAAGATGAATCGAGTCCCAGAGGCGACTCCAAGACAAAGCTGAGTCCCAGAGGCGACTCCCTAGAAGCCCATCACGGGAGTCGGCCTGCAGTCCCAACCACCCAGTGATCAAAGGGCAGGTATGGCCACAGTACCCCGCACCCACGGGTCCCCCAAGACATTAACCAGACATGACAGAAGAGCGGCAACAGTGATCGCCCGCCAGGCGGCGGCCTTGCCGCCACGGCCACGACCGAGCCCGCGTCATTAGAGGCACGGCTACAGTGATCTGCAACCGACAAGGTCCACTCGCGGCGGGCGCGGGGCGACGCCCCCGCGCCAGGCCAGTCGGCGGGACCCACCAATCGATGGGCCCCAAGAGTCGGCTGGGAAGACGGCGCCTGAGAGACAGACGGCTGGGCCCCGCTCCAGTCGGTTTTTACCATTGTACCCCTGGGGGGTAGGACTATATAAACCCCCCAGGGCACCCATGCAAGGGGTTCGCATCCAGAAGTATTAGACACATTGCATAGGAAGGAGAGAGCTAGCCTTGCCCTCTCCTACCACCCGAAACAGCTCTAGGAGCAACCTTGTAATCTCTTTGCCTTAGTGATCATGCGGAGACCCCGCAGAGCAGCAGCAGGGGTGTTATCTCCTCGGAGAGCCCCGAAGTTGGGTAAGATTCGCCGGCGTGCATGTCTACGCCTCATCCCGTTTCCAGGCACCGGCGACATTCTACTCGCCCCCACCATGATAAGTCATCCTTTGGCATATGTCGCACCCAACCCCCGACACTAAGCCTAATCTAGAAAATATTGTAACTCCGGCTGCAAGTTAAAAGATTGCCCCTAGCCAACAGCTCATTGGCCAAGTCTTATCTGGAAAATATTGTAACTCCAGCTGCAAGTTGAAGAGATTGTCCCTATCCAACAGCCCATTTTCACACTGGTAATCAACCAGCCAAGCAACTTTCTGAAGAGCAAAGCAGGGTGGGAGTAATACAGGATATGATGCTCTGAAGTTTCAAAATTGAAAAAACATCTTCTCTGGACAACTCAAGAGCAAAGCAGGAAATTTCTCCCAGTTTAAAAGGCAAGAAAAATTGTACTTTCGGAAATAACAAAATCACCATTTCTGGCATTTGTTATATGCTTTAATAAATCAAAACCAAACAAAGACGAACCAACTTGGTCCAAAATCCATACTTCGAGCAATTGTTATATACTCTACATGAGTGGGCTCTTTGTCACAAATAAATGCTTCCTTTTTTCTGCACTGGACGAGTAATAACTGTTGATAAGCTGAGACCATGGATTAAGTTGTTAACATTTATTTATTTATTTTCGAAACGGAACTGTAACATTTATCACTCCACAAGGAAATACATATGTGCTTTGTAAAACTGTTCCTGTACTATGCTTTCTTGGTGAAATACTGTGCCGAGGATGAAGAAAATAAGTTTATATGTATCGCATGCTGCATCATTATATCATTGAATACTCAATTTGGTATGCAAAAACTGCACAGGATGACCTCTGCATTTTATCTAGACTTTTTTGCATGAACACTTGAGAAGAAATCATCATACGAACAGTTGGTGATCTGCTGTCATATGCATCTTTTCGATGACCAGACTGTCCCGATAACCAGACTAAATTCAAGTGGAAAAACTTACACAATGAGTAGTGGAGTAGCAGAATAGCAATGCAGCGTATAAACATGCAACTTGCAATTTTGTCGGAAGTTGAGGTCGCTACTGATGCCCCCGTGATCGACTACGTCGACGACGACACCTTCTTCTTGTCTGAGCAACCAGGCAAGCCCCCCTTTGATCATCTCGATATGGCCCATTCCATTCTCTCATGCTTGCATTAGATTTTGCTACTGTTATTGATTGCTCCTATTCTGATGCATAGCATGCTTTTGTACCTGCTGCTACAGGTATCTTCTGGAACTATGCACGGTTCAGGAGGGCTCCCGCGTCGCTCCCGCGGGCGGCTCGGGAGCAAACCCTAGCCGCCGGCAGCAGCACCAACTACCACCCCATCCTCCCATTGCCGCCGCCAGCAGCGGTCGCCGGGCAAAGCCCGCGCGGCTGGGCGGCGGCGGGGCCCCCTTCTCCTTCCGCCCGGAAGTGTTGGCGCGGGCCGGAGACTTTCGGCGGGAGCTTGAGTGGCTGCGCGCGCTCGGGACGGCCCTGCTGGCCGGCGAGGCAGCGCACGGAGGCGTGGGCGCGCGGTGGCGCAGGCGCGCGGGGCGCTGGGCGCGGATCTGGCGCGGGCGCGCGGCAACGCGGCCATGCGGGTCGCAGGGCGCAGATCTGCGGTGTGGTTGCGATGGAGGAGCTCCTCTGGCGCGGGCGTGCTGGTGAGCGGCGCGGGCGGCGAGGCGGGGCTGGCGGCGGCGCGTCGAGCGGCAGGCCGGAGGGCGCGCCAAGTCGCGCCGGGCGCGAGCGCGGGCTGGAGCGCGCGTGCCTCCAGCGGGAGCTGCGGAAGGCCTCCGCCGAGCGGGCTCGAGGTCTACGCTGCTGCAGGGGAGAAGGGTCAGGCGGGCGCGAGTCCTCGGATTCGGCACGGGCTGGCGGGGCGGCGCCCCTCCGGCGTGTGGCGGCCGGATCTGGATGAACCTGGCCAGATCCGTGGTGTGTTGGACGCGCGCCGGCCCTGCGCGTTGGTCCTGTGATGCTGGAGCAGGCAGCTCCCGCCGTGATAGATGCGGGCTGCAGGGACTGATCTGGTCACTGTAGGCTCGCCAGGGCGGGGTGGACCATGACTCCATGGCTTCTACGACTAGGTTCTGCGGCGATGGCGGTACGAGACTGCATGGACGAGCTTCTGTGGGCACGAGCGAAGGTGTGCGGCGATACGGACGAAAGTCCTGCACGACCAGAGACCGGTGGCGATGGCGCCTGTGGGTGTCATTTTCCTCCTTGGAGGCGTCACATGTGTCGGCATCTTCCTCGTGCTCGGATGATGGTTTGTCTCCGGGCGAAATCCTAGGTCCGGTGTTGGATCAGCGTGATGGCGGCGTGTTTGACGTCGTTCCTCTGTTGGGAGCATAACGTTTCGAGACATTTCATGGAAGCTCTTTGCGGCGCTCCTCCGGTGCTCGCCGCTGTCCAAGGTGAAGCTCCAGGCGCAATGTACGAATTCATCGATGAGTCCAAGACGAAGCTCTTCCTGGGATCGACCAAGTCCCGCTATCCACCCCCTGCTTTCAGGGTGTATGGTGCGTTGGCAAGGGAAGTTGTAGTTGGAGCTGCTGCTGTCTTCGGAGGTGATCGGCGTTGTTCGAGACGCGACGGTGATGCTTAGCTTAGGACGTGTGCTTCGGTCGTGTAGTCGTGTGATTTGTGGTGGGTATAGCTCTCTGCAGCTATTAGGGCTGCAGTTTTTTCTTTCTCTTTTGATCTTTGGATCTTCACCATGTTGTTCTTCCACTGCTTTCTGCTAAATCTGAATCAAGCCAGCATTTTGCTGGATCTTTCAAAAAAAATTGTCGGAAGTAAATTGACAAATATTACCTCCGTTCGGAAATAACTGACATGGTTTTAGTTCAAACTAAAACCATGTCAATTATTTCCGAACAGAGGGAGTATAAGCTATGTATAAATGATAAAAGAACATACGAAGAAGGATCAAACGTACTTCACGTGTTGGCTAAGTCTAATCTAGAAAATATTGTAATTTAAAGAGATTGTCCCTATCCAACAACTCATTGGCCTAGTCTTACCTAGAAAATATTGTAACTCCAGCTGCAAGTTAAAGAGATTGTCCCTATCCAACAGCCCATTTTCACATTGGTAATCAACCAGACAAGCAACTTCCCCAAGAGGTGAGATCGCAAAGTGTGTGCTTCAAATGTTCAATACTGAAAAACATCTCCTCTGGACAACTCAAGAGCACAGCAAGAAATTTCTCCCAATTCAAAAAGCAATAAAATTGTACTTTAGGAAATAGCCAAATCCCCATTTCTGGCATTTCTTATATGCTTCAATCAATCGAAACCAAACAAAGATGAAACCAACTTAGTCCAAAATCCATACTTCCAGCACTGCCTCGCTAGTCAAAACTCAAAAACACAAGGCTCAAACAAAATAATCCAGCCCTGGCATATAACACAAGGCTCAAACATGAACAATTTGCACATTTACTTCAATATATAAAACCCATATTTACAATCGCCGCTGTATCACACATCATGCCAATTTCGTCCCTTGTCTACCCCATTACACAAATGTCAAACAGACAACATAGAGTTCGTCGTCACCGGGCCTTGTCGGATTCAGAATTGGCCGGTGGCGCAACAAGGGTCCGCCAAAGGTACCGCCCGCTCGCCATGTCCACCGTTGTCCAGAACCCGGTTTTCACAGCTGAACCAACCTGCATTCAGATGCAAATACTCGTTCAGTCATCATTGGCTGCTTAAGGTAGGGATCGATTCCCATCACAAGCTAACATCGTGAATCGACGTTGTTGCAAATTTGAACCATGGCTTTGATTTTTGTGGCTCCGAAACCTAATGAACCTTACCAACAAGCCATATAGCAATTATAAATCATTACACATTAGATAATTATTAATTGACTGTTCTTTCAGCCAAATTTCAACTTTATTACGTATCAATTATTAGCTAAGGTTGGTTGCATGAACATGGATTGAAAATCCTCTGGATGGATTAGGGAAGAAACGTGAGAGGTGCTTATGTAATAAAAAGTAGGCAGGATGGCAGGCAGGTTAGTTGGGTACCTTGGAATGGAGGGGAACGGCGGCCCTGGGAGATTCCGAGCCGTCGTCGCCGTCTTGGAAACAGTCGGGGTCGGCGTTGAGGCCCCGGAGGAGGAAGAATCCGGCGACGGTGGCGGAGAGGAAGATGAGTATCACCCTCAGCGGGCACATTTTCCTCTTCTTTCGCTTCTTGCCTAGCTCCCGAATCAATTAAACGAGAGGAATCCGAAAAGAGAGGAAGATCTCAGACGGAACTTGGAGGCAATTTTCTCCGCGGAAGAATGGAATTGAATGGAATCCGTGCAGGATGCAGCTGGGATCGGAGGCGCGGCTGGAGGAGGAGGAGGAGGTGGGAAATGTCAAATGTGGGGTGGGAGGAAGAAGACGGGGGAGCCCGTCCCCGGTTTTATCGTGCGGGAGCCAGGACCGAAACAGCTGGGGAGGCCGGCTGGCCCCGGGCCCGCGCGTCAGAGGCCCGTAACAGCTGACGACAGCGGGACCCGGTCGGTAGAGTTCTAGAGTACGTACCACTAGTCGCGTTGACGGGGTTTTTACACCACACGCACACACGTTTGCGTTTGACGCTTGGGAATTTTTTTAATTTGTTGCGGGGGGTTTGACACTTGACATCGTGCGTGCCATTTTGAACGAGCAAGCGCAAGGACCTTCTCCTCGGCCTCTTTGGTTTAAGGCATTTAAAAAAAAGGAATATTAAAGAGTTCCGGTCTATATGATGTTTTTTGTTTGTTTGTTTAAAGTTCATTTGGTCCACACGAATGAATCCTCCACACACAAACACACACACACAAATCTTGCCTTCATGGATCTCCAGTGCTGACCTACGGTTTGTATGCATGCATGCGGGGGCGTAGCCAGGCCCTAGGCTACCATGGCCATGGCCTTGGGCGTGGCAATATAATCCTTCGTTCACTGTAGATTTTTTTTGCTACTGTCGCTATTAAATGTAGTGTATCTGTGAGAGATGGCCCGTGGCGTAGACCATTCTTAGATACGCCACTGCATGCATGGCAGCGACCCGGACACCCGCAAAGCCACCTTGGTTTGCTTCGGATTTACGAAACAGAAAACGGATGGACCCTCCGCAAACTGTTGGGATACCTTGTTGAATGGCTTACGACATCTGGACCGTGTGGTTCAAATAGAAGCGGACAGTTTGAGGGTCAGCATTGTAGATGCCCTTATACATTATAATTTCACAGGATTCCTAGCCCAGAGATGCAATCTCTTGAGAAAAAAAAACCTTTGAGTCTATGATACCAATAGAAAAATATTGACATGGACTCAATTGAACATATAAACCTTCCTAGACTACCCGCGTAACTGGAGGCATCGAGCGCGCAAGACCTTTTTGACCACAGGATCGAGTTACTCGCGTAGCAACAGTGTTTATTTTGGCTGCTGGCGTCTGGTCAGCCGTCCATTCTTTTCCACGTTCTTGGCGACTTCAGCACAGGGTGACGGGTGGGGCCGTGAGCCCATGGGGGCCAGCAGTTGGAGAACTGAATTGTATTCGCTGCTCAACAGGTTACAACGATCTCATACATATACAGAGAGGCTCCAGAAAATGTGGCACGCAGGCCACGAGCCTTGCTAGATCCTATAATCTAGGAGTGGACTTGGTTTACAATACACAACGGTACAATCTCATAGTTACATGTTTAACACCCCCCCTCAGCCGGAACTCCGTGTGGTAGGACGTTCAGGCTGGCACGAAACTCATGAAAAACTTGAGAAGGTAAACCTTTGGTGAACAAATCTGCAAACTGTGAACTTGATGGGACATGCAGAACACGAGCCTCTCCAAGAGCCACACGATCCCGGACAAAGTGGAGATCAATCTCAATGTGCTTGGTCCGTTGATGTTGGACTGGGTTGGAGGCAAGATATGTAGCGCTGACATTGTCACAATACACCACTGTGGCACGGGTCGGAGGGCACTTGAGATCATGGAGTAGTTGGCGGAGCCAGCAGGATTCTGCAACACAGTTAGCAACGCCCCGGTACTCAGCTTCTGCACTGGATCTTGAGACAGTGGGTTGACGCTTCGAGGACCAAGAAATGATGTTATCCCCAAGGAAGACGCAGAACCCAGAAGTGGACTTGCGAGTGTCAGGACACCCAGCCCAATCGGCGTCGGTGTAGGCAATAAGATCATGAGACGGTGACTTATAGAGCTGAATGCCATAGTGGGAGGTGCCTTGGAGATACCGTAGGATGCGTTTAACTAACTGCATGTGGATGTCACGAGGCTCATGCATGAAGAGGCAGACCTGTTGAACTGCATAGGATATATCCGGGCGAGTAAGTGTGAGATATTGCAGGGCACCAGCCAAGCTGCGATAGTAGGTGGGGTTTGAGAGTGGTTTCCCATCATGGAGGGATAGTTTGGAAGAGGTGTCAACAGGAGTGGACACCGGCTTGCAATGAAGCATGTCAGCACGGTCAAGAATCTCAAGTGTGTACTGTTGTTGGCACAGAAAGAGGCCGGAGGAGTTGGGTGTGACGTTAATGCCAAGGAAATGATGTAACTCACCAAGATCCGACATGGAGAACTCCTTCTTGAGAGAGGCAATGATGGAGTGAAGTGTGGTGGCAGAGTTGGCAGTGAGGATGATATCGTCCACATAGACGAGGAGATATGCTATGGTGGTGCCATGATGTCGGATGAACAAGGAGGAGTCACTCTTGGAAGCACAAAACCCAATGGACAGTAAGAATGTTTTGAACCGAAGAAACCATGTCCGAGGGGCTTGTTTCAACCCGTAGAGGGACTTGTTGAGGAGGCACACATGATCCGGGTGAGAGGCATCAACAAATCCGGCCGGTTGGCAACAGTAAACAGTCTCCTTGAGATCACCATGCAGGAATGCATTTTTGACATCCAGTTGATGGATGGGCCACGAGTGAGAGGTGGCAAGACTGAGCACAACGCGGATAGTGGCTGGCTTCACAACGGGACTGAAGGTTTCGTCGTAATCCACACCTTCTTGTTGAGTAAACCCCCGGACAACCCATCGAGCTTTATAGCGAGCCAAGGATCCATCCGTGTTGAACTTGTGGCGAAATATCCACTTCCCCGTAACAACATTGACACCTGCAGGCTTAGGCACCAAAGACCAAGTCGAGTTGTTGATTAAAGCAAGATATTCCTCGTTCATAGCATGGCGCCAATTGGGATCCTTAAGGGCAGATTTGTACGTGGGCGGGATAGGTGAGAGGGATGTGGTATTCGAAGCAGCAAGAAAGAGCCGGCGGGGCATGCAGTAGCCCCGTTTGGCGCGCGTGGTCATCTTGTGAGAATTACGTGGGGGTTCGGCAGGCTGTGCATGGCGAGGAATACGTGGCGGAGTGGGAGTGGATGTGCATGCCTCGGATCCCGAGGAAGATGCGGTGGGGCAGGCGACAGGCGCGGAGGACGGAGCGGCAGGTGAGGCAGGTCCGACATGCACGGAATGTGAGGTGGATGCGGCGTTGGTGGTTGGCGGGGAGTGGGACGCGGCAGACGAGGTGGATACGGGCGTGGGTGGGCGGTCCGCAGTGCGAGGAGGGGAGGTGGGGTCGGCACGGGATTGGTGGCCGGTGGGTGCGCTGGTGGGTGAGTGGTGGGGAGGCGGGGATGGTGGGGTGTGGGGCCAGTACGAGGTAGTTGGCGGCTGATCCAAGAGATATGGCGGATCCGGTGTGGGGGAGGATGGTGAGGTCGACGCTGTGGGAGATCTGTATGGAAAGGAAGATTCGTCAAACGTGACATGTCGAGAAACGATAACGCGGCGAGTGGTTAAGTCATAGCACCTGTACCCTTTGTGTTCGAGGGGATACCCTAAGAAAATGCACCGAGTCGAGCGAGGGGCGAGCTTGTGAGGCATAGTAGAGGATGTGTTGGGAAAACACAAGCACCCAAAGACGCGTAAATGGTCATAGGTGGGATGGACGCCATGGAGAAGAAAGTAGGGAGTGTGATCGGCAATGGCACGAGAGGGACGACGATTGAGGAGGTAGGTGGCAGTGTGAAGGGCTTCAACCCAAAATGGTGGCGTGAGATTGGCTTGGATGAGAAGAGAGCGAACGACGTCGTTTGTAGTGCGAATGAGACGTTCCGCCTTGCCGTTTTGGGGGGAGGTGTGGGGACAGGAGAAGCGGTACACAATGCCATTGGCAGAGAAGAAGGAGCGGAGAGATGAGTTGATGAATTCGCCTCCATTATCGCATTGCATGGCTTTGATGATAACATTGTATTGTGTATGGACGAATGTAAAGAAACGTTGGAGCGTAGTAGATGTGTCCGATTTGTTGCGCAAGGGAAACGTCCATGAATAGTGAGTGAAGTCATCGAGCACAACGAGATAATATTGATAACCAAAGAAGCTTACAACGGGAGACGTCCACAAGTCACAATGTATCAAATCAAATGGTGCATAGGTGGTGCTAAAGGAGGAGGAAAAAGGAAGACGTGCTTGGCGTCCTAATTGACAAGCATTACATGGAGTGTGTGCACTCTTATTACATGAGCTAAGAAAATCATTAGAGAGAGTAGACAGAGAGTGTGCGCCGGGGTGCCCAAGGCGACGATGCCAGAGATCCGATGTGGAGACGGTGAGCGCCGATGGTGAGGAGTGGGTGTTGCCGTAGAAGGGGTAGAGATCACCGTTGCTAACGGAGATCATGAGAACCCTCCGGGTGCGAAGATCCTTCACAAGAAAACCACAAGGGTAAAATTCAACTGAGCAAGAGTTGTCCTTAGTAAAACGTCGAACAGAGATTAAACTAGTGACAACATTAGGGGAAACGAGAACATCAGTGAGGCGAAAATCGTTGGGAGGGAGAGAAGTGGAGCCAGTGGCCGTGATAGGTAAGTGGTGCCCATCGCCAACCAAGATGCTAGAAGGAACATGCTTTAATGAACAACTGGACCGGGTGAGGTTACCTGGATTGCCGGTGACATGAGAGGAAGCGCCACTGTCAAAATACCACTCGGGCGCCGGAGCGGCCGGGAGTCCTCCGTTGCTGTAGGCGGCATTCAGCATGGCAGCGTGTTCCCAGGTGGAAGGAGGGTGATGGTAGAGCGACGCGGGTGACACCGGCGGCGCTGGCAGGAGCGGGTAGGCCTGCGCATGGGAGCCGGGGCGGGGACCCAGGACACCAGCGGCATTGGGTGGGATCCAGCCAGAGCGGGGGGAGGGGAGCGCCATGCCATAGGGCGCGAAGTAGCCGGTGAAGGGCGACGCCAGAACATGAGCGGGGTGGCCGCACCCGGAGTTGTCGCCGCGACCGCGACCGCGTCCACGGCCACGCCCACGACCTCCACGGTCACCACCATCGCGGTCGCCACGGCCACGGCCAGGTTGCTGGGGCGGCGGTGGAGGAGGGACCTGGGCGCCGGAAGGGGCGCGATCCTGCGGGGCACGACCGCCCGCACTCGAACCAGCACCGGAAGAGCCACCACTGGGCAGGGCGAACGCGGAGGCGCTCTCTTCAGCCGCGCGATGCTCCTGGGATTCCTCGGCCAGGACGACCCGTGAGAGGACGGTGTCGAAGGGCAGGTCCTGGTCACCAAGAACGACGCGGATCGTGTCGAGCCGTTTGTCGAGGCCATGGAGGAACTGGGTGGTGAGATCCACCTCGGTGACGGCGCGATCGATGTCGGCGAGGGCGTCGGTGAGGAGCTTCATCTGGCGGGCGTACTCGGAGACAGACAGATCACCCTGCTTGAGGTTGCGGTACTTGCGGTTGAGGATCATGAAGCGGGCAGCGCGATTGGCGAGGAAGTAGTCGCGGATCTTGTTCCAGAGGGTGAAGGTGGTGGTGGCGCCGACGACGTGGTCGCACATGGTGTCCGAGAGGGTGGCGTAGATCCACAGAACAACGTGGGCGTCGAGCTCGCGATAGGTGGCGGAAGCATTGGGTGGGAGCGGATGCTCGACGAGGTGGGAGACGCCGTAACGGACAAGGACCATGAGGAAGAAGGTTTTCCACTTGTGGTAATTGTGATCAGCGGGGTTGAGGAGGAACTTGATGTGGTTGTTGATGTGATCCAGAAAGATGGGGTGGCGAGCGGTGGGCGCCGGAGGAGCAGAAGGGGCAGCGGTGGTGAACAGGGGGGCGAACTGGGTGCCCACGGCGGGGGAGGTGCCGTTGGTTGTAGGGGGGGAGGTGCCGAAGATGAACGGCGGCGAGGACGCAGAGGAGGTCGCCGCAGCTGGCGCCGTGGAGGAGGAGGAGAGATCACCAGGGGAGGTGGTGGAGCTCGTTGCGGCGGCGGCGGCGGAGGGAGAGGAGGCCATGGGGTGCCTGGTAACTGATACCAAGTTGGAGAACTGAATTGTATTCGCTGCTCAACAGGTTACAACGATCTCATACATAGCTCCAGAAAATGTGGCACGCAGGCCACGAGTCTTGCTAGATCCTATAATCTAGGAGTGGACTTGGTTTACAATACACAACGGTACAATCTCATAGTTACATGTTTAACACCAGCGACCAGAGGCTGGGTTTCTCTGCCGGCTACGTGAAAAGATTGGCAGTGCGTGGGCTGTTTCTGATTGGCTAAGGGCGATGCCAAAAGGTGGATTTCCGCTGGTTTACTCGACCGAAGTCTACCCTGCTGCGTTCGGTGGTCCCTGTTGCCGTTTGAGCCCACCTCTCAGTGTATTGAGTACACGGCTGAACTAAACGAGGGGCGAAGAGAGCCGGGACCTATCCTCTCCCGAAAACCTAGCACACCAGGCCCCAATCCTCTCCGTCCTCGAGCCCCACGCCACACTTCCTCCCTCTCGGCGCCGTCCGGCCTCCCCTGCTCCTCGACCTTCTGCCTCTCGCGCCGCCGCCATCTATTCCGTGCCTCTTCCCCGGCGCCCGAGCTGCAGCAGCGGGGGCGCCACTACGTGCTCGATCCAGCCGGATCGAGGGAGGGAAGGCGCCTCGGAGGCGCTCGTCGCTGGACCCTCGCTGCCGGCCTCCTCATCCTCTTTCTTCCTCGACGACGTCGTGCTCCTCGCCCGCTGCACCCAGGCTGAACAGGCACCGGCGACACCGTGAGTAGGAGGAGCTCTTCCAGGATGACGACAGTCGGAGGAGGATCCCGGGTCAAGGGCACCCCTGGGACTCGCTGTGAAGAAGCCACCGGACGAGATGCTCGAGCTGGGCGACGGCCTCCCCTTGTCTGCCTGGGAGACTCCTCGCTATTTTGGATGGGTTGCAACGGCCAGAGGACCAAGGTATGTATTCTCCTCCCCTTCTCTTTTCCTTGCTTCTCACATGTTCCTCCAACCCTCCCCGTCCTTGCCTGCACACTTTCTCTTACTATTCTTTCTATACCTCTCCCCCTCTCTCTTGATTTGGTTGCGTTGCGTTGCAAGAATTATTATTGTGCAGAGATGGCTGAAACTATGCACATAATTTCTCAAATTGTGATCTGGTTTTTTGGGCTGCAGATGTGACCACCACCTGTTTGTATAAATGATTAAGGAGGACTGCTCAGGGGAGGACAACATGTATGTTTGAAAGAGAGGGATGGAAAAGAGGGGGGCTGGAGTAAGAGGAGAAGAGGAAGGAATGGAACCACTTGATGTCTCTTTGTCATCGACGCCATCCCGCCCTTACAGAGATTTTCTTGGACGACGATGCAACCAATACTCTCGCTCATTGTGCTCCATATCTGTTGGTACCCTTTCTCGTTTCTTGTCTCCACTTCTTTCATGATTTACCTTTGAAATACTAATCCAGGTTGTTAGGCTAATTTGATTGATGTGGGTATTGTAATAATTCAGGTCGTGCAGGACGTTGTGCTAATTTCCTTGATGCTTCATCAGGTTTCTCTCTTTGATACATTGATTCCCAATTTTACGCAAATAACCTAAATGAATGGATATTATTTATGGTCAGACTAAATTATCCGTGGTTTTTGTGTGATTATGCTTAGATTTTGGAAGAGTCGGTGTAAGGGGTGATTGTGCTCAGGAACTTTGATTGTTCTGTGGCCACCAACAGCAACAGGAGGAAAGTCAAGCCCCGGTATCGACCAGATTCATGCCCCCTGTGTTTAGATGATCTGGTCTGTTCTTGCGGTAAGAGAAGTAGCATCACTATGTCAAAGATCTGTATCAATTAATTATACTGATAGATTATCTTGTTGGAATGTATCTTTATTTTGGTTCCCCTCTTATTTTAATTGTTGTTGTTGGAGCCTTTGTGGTTGCCACTGAACCATAAATAATGCTTTTGGAGGTAGAAAATTATGTGATGTTGTTTGTACTGAGGAGGCATCAATTTTTGGATTACTTTTCACTAAATTTGATAAGTTGGTTGTCATTTTGTATCTATCTGCGCAACCGTGTGAATAATGTCAGATGTACATGAAAAAGATTTCACAGGGGTAATTGTTCATGTTCGTTACCCATCTGCCGTCTCAGATTTTGTTTCATTATTTTTGTTATTTGTATGCATAGCCTATTAGTTAGTCACTTGTCCATACGTGTGTAGCACTACAAACAATGGCAACATACAGCTTAATTAGTATCTTGCATAAATACGTACATGTGTGTATTAGACTTCTTTAGGTATATTTGAAAATATTAGACATGTTCATGGGAATTTCCATAGGATATGCTTTATATTGTGAGACAGACAGAGTATTTGTTTGCCTTTGGAAACTACTTGATGCTACGGGTCCTATAAACAGACGTATAAATGCATTTATAATTCTGTGGTGACAACAGTCTGAAGGAAGAAATCTGACCATTAATATGCTCTACATGCATTACCATAGCTGTGGATAAATTATGCACAAATGGTTACTCTCAAGAACTCGTCAACTTTAGTACTTAATGTTGCACCATGAGAGATAAGTAGGCGAAGATGACCACTGAGTCTTGCCTTGACCTAGAAGTACAATCTTTTGTTATTTATTTACTAATGCAATCTCCACTACCTATCTTCTTTTGATATGAAAATAAATCATTAATATCGTACCTTTATTAATTTCCCATACTGTCCAGTCATGTATTTAGAGTAGCTTCTATGATCTTGCAAAGCATTGGACTATTGAACCAACTGTATATCTCATTTCACTCCTTTTCTTCTGTTATCAAATGCTTTTACTAAATTTTATTCATGGATGTTGGTTATAGTGTATAATGCAACCATGCCAGTGACAGCGAGAAGGAGCAGGCGTTGAGTTGTGCAAGCGGCAAGGTAAGATATGTAATTTTTCATATGATCTTAACTGCTTTGCAACATTATTGCATTTCCAGGGATAATCCTTTTGCTTGTTTATTATCTCCTACATTTTCTGAAGATCATATTTTGGCCCATCCAGTTTCGGTGACTGGAAGTCTGAAACTGAATATAGGGCAGATTGTTTCTTTCTCATTGGTTGATCTTGTGGCTTGTTGTCCCTAGAGCAATCGCACCCTGCCAAGAAAGGTGAGCATGGGTCTGTTCTTGCTGGATTTATCTCAAGACCAACTAGCACGCCCGCCCGTTTCATTGGTCAGTCATGATGTTCCATGCCTAACCATATGAAGCACCTCATTTTAGATTTTTTCTATGTCATATGGTTTCATCGGTTCTTTGTTTTGAAGATTCCATTTGAAGGATCACTGCCATTTTTTATGTCGTTCATGTCCAGTCGACGCACCAGCTAGAACCATCGAAGACATGAACGATTATCCTTGCTGACTTGCAGTAAGTAATTTGCCATATTCTTGCCGTAAATAAAACCCGTAAGTTGGCCATTCCTTGTTAACTGATCGATCTTTGCATGCTATAAAATCTACACGGGCCAGGAGCTAAAGCGGGTCCTCTGGGATAATCGAGCACTTGAATTTGAGGAAGAGGTAGTGTGTGGAAGGGATGAGAGACAAGTGATCATTGCAATTTTCGTGGGAACATTGCCAAAGATGGCGAAGTGCATGATCTACCGCCACTACTGGAGACACCTTGTCAAGCACCACGGCTACGCAGATCGAAGCTGCCGTCACGCGCCGGAGAGTGACCGTCGCCAGCCATCGTTTTCTTCTGCGGCAATGGCTAATCCAGCCCAACTTCAGGCGCGGGCCGGTCTCCGTCGACAAGCACCGTATTCTGCCACAAGAACCGCCACCCATTCCGAATCCCAGCAGGTGCGGCTGACACTAGGTTTTAAAATCGATTAATCTTATTCTATCCATGAATCCACCACTTGGTCTTTGACCTGCCTCTCCACCCTTTGCCAAATACTTCAGATGAACAGAAATTTCCAGTCTTTTCTGCCATGATTATGTATAACCTCCATAAGTATTTACTTAATTAATTGATATGCCTGTTATACCTCACACGATATTTCTAAGGCAACAGCTCACACACTGTTCATGCCCAACTCTACAGTACTTGCACAGATATTAACCAGCAAAACGAAATGAAATAGCCTCAAACGGTTGCTTCACATATGCTCAAATGACTGCATACTGATTTGTTTATTAAAGAACCAGGCTACACAAGTTAAATCCATGTTAATACTCTTTTAAAGTGCATAAATTAACTGTAAGCCAACAATTCCTTTTGCCAGCAAACAAATTTCTGATTTCTCGCACTAACTATTCTCTCGATAGTTAATACATGATGAAGAATATGAGCAGCCGGAGTATATCATTCGCGGTGAGCCAATGCCAAGCTACAATGCTTATTACCCTGTTCTGATAGTTTCCCTTTAAAATAAGACGACCAGATAGTTTTTATGATATGCTGTACTTCTACAACGCCAATATTCTGCCTTAGAACCGAGATAGCATATATCAGCCTAATCAATAATGCTCAACTTAACTAACTTAGTTACTATATTCTTCTTACTATAGGTTTAAAGCTTAATTCTACTTTTCCCTTGGTCAGAACTTACTCTCCTAACAATAAATAGTATTCAGCCTTCTTACATGTGTTGCTTCATTTCTATCTTAAAATTCAGGACCACCCCCTGCTATCCAATACTGCGGAGAGCTTGAAAAATACTGTCACTGGGGCAATGAACAAAAGCTCTATCAACACCATGTGAACAAGTTGTATGCAATGTTCCGCCGCAAAAAACCTGATATCAAATACTATGTCTGCACCATCAACAAAACATTCGCAAAGCCAGGCCAACGGATGGTACACTCCTTCCTTCCACTTCATTGAAAAATAGAATTATCTTTGCTTATGCCTCACAACCAAACTACTTACCTGACTAATCATCAGAGGCACAACCTGCAGCATGCTTTTGATTCACCAAATTGACTTCATCACGAAATATTGCAAAAGCTGTGTGCCCTGCTTAGAAACTAATATTCATATAGTCTGATATACATGTTTTCTTTCTTCCTGTATTTGTTCTCCTTCACTAGAGTGCGCATGATCACAGAAACAACCAATATACTCCACATAGGAAGGAATGTAGCATGCTTCTCTGTATTTGCATCTTCCTGTATTTGCACTCTTCTTTTGATTCGTGCCAATATTTACTGATATTTAAACTGTACATACTCTGCAATCTACTCAATTAATTTCTCTCGTGTACCAGTATTTTCAGGTCCACTACACCAAAGAAAAGCTGGAAGAGTACATCAAACCAGATGGTAACAGACTCAAGGTCAGGCTCGCAAACATCAATCTGCGCACCAATTGTCGTATCATGCTGGGAACAGACAAGAGAGCCACAATAACCACAAACTGGTCGGAGTTCCGCCGCCGTGCAAACATCCATGAAGGCCGTATCTGCGCCTTTCCTTTCAAGGTTACCGCAGAGCACCGCTTGGCTCTCATCGTCCATGTCCTCTGGATTTACTATCTACAGCAACACGTGTCTTCTGCACGCATTGCCTGTCGTCTTAAGAACATCTAATTTGCCTCTATGATAAGATGAACCTTACCTGTGGTTTCTGACGATGCCATACGATTGCTTTTGTACAACTACCAGCCATATTACTACCTATGTAACCCCAGATGTTATTACTCATGGGCAACACATCCATCTACTGATCTTATGTATGATTTTCTATCTTTACTGCTTAGGCTAATGTGTCCTATGCTTTTACAATAGTCATGATGAAAGAAATATAAGCTTTTGCCTTCTGCCTATCTACATGTCTTGCTCATAATACTTTGTCTCCATATTCTAATGCACGCTCTTGCAATACCTGGTTCGCACTCGGCCTTTGCGCCATTGGCGCAACTGGTCATCTAGTCTCTATAAACATCAAGGACCTTCCCATGACCTTGTCCACTCCCTCTCTTCAAGTAGCTGACGTTGCCGCTTTACGATGTAGCATGGAGTTCGTAATATTTGAGATTACCATAAGAACAATAAAGTTAATCATAATTAACTTGTCATGAGAGTGCTCTTTTCATTGGACCTTGTGATGCAACTTGAGGAGTGGCACTGGTAGGCGGGGTTGTATGAACGATAGGGATGTCATCCTCATCAGAAACATGGCTTTATATCGGAACAAAAGAAACAAAGGGAGACATCAAATCCAACTGGAGGATCTGGTTGCTTTGTCTCCAACTAAGCCAAGGTCGTCGGAAACTAGAGACACATATCTCAATTCAAGAGGTGTTTCTATTGGATACAGCTGATCCAAAGAGTTTTCCTTTGGCGACTTGGCGGTGCTGATGACGAGCAAGAGGATCACATACACAAAAGATCATATACTTGAGGAAATTCATGTCGAACGAGCAACACTGACAATGGCATAAGACCCAACTAACGGACATGCCACATTCAAACAAGAGAAGCTAAATGTGGATAAAGGGGGCACACTCTCTCTCGCCCCTATTCTGGATGAAATGCCAGTGGAGAAAAGAAAGAGCAAAGGCAGAGTAGCCGACGGCGAACTCAAGCAAGAGGAACCAAAGAGAGTAGAGAGAAAGTTTGGATGAGAGTAGCATTGTTGTTCTTGAAGGACCAGTGAAGAAAGTTCCATTATTCGGTCTTCACTTCGGAAAACAAACACTAAATATGATGTCTACTACACAACCTTTTTCTTGTAGACGTTATTGGGCCTCCAAGTGCAGAGGTTTGTAGGACAGTAGCAAATTTCCCTCAAGTGGATGACCTAAGGTTTATCAATCCGTGGGAGGCGTAGGTTGAAGATGGTCTCTCTCAAACAAGCCTGCAACCAAATAATAAAGAGTCTCTTGTGTCCCCAACACACCCAATACAATGGTAAATTGTATAGGTGCACTAGCTCGGCGAAGAGATGGTGATACAAGTGCAATATGGATGGTAGATATAGGTTTTTGTAATCTGAAAATATAAAAACAGCAAGGTAACAAGCGATAAAAGTGAGCGTAAATGGTATTGCAATGCTAGGAAATAAGGCCTAGGGTTCATACTTTCACTAGTGCAAGTTCTCTCAACAATAATAACATAATTGGATCATATAACTATCCCTCAACATGCAACAAAGAGTCACTCCAAAGTCACTAATAGCGGAGAACAAACGAAAAGATTATTATAGGATACGAAACCACCTCAAAGTTATTCTTTCTAATCGATCTTTTTCAAGAGTCCGTAGTAAAATAACATGAAGCTATTCTTTCCGTTCGATCTATCATAGAGTTTGTACTAGAATAACACCTTAAGACACAAATCAACCAAAACCCTAATGTCACCTAGATACTCCAATGTCACCTCAAGTATCCATGGGTATGATTACACGATATGCATCACACAATCTCAGATTCATCTATTCAACCAACACATAGAACCTCAAAGAGTGCCCCAAAGTTTCTACCGGAGAGTCAAGACGAAAACGTGTGCCAACCCCTATGCATAAGTTCACAATGTTACGGAACCCGCAAGTTGATCACCAAAACATACATCAAGTAGATCACGTGATATCCCATTGTCACCACAAATAAGCACATGCAAGACATACATCAAGTGTTCTCAAATCCTTAAAGACTCAATCCGATAAGATAACTTCAAAGGGAAAAGAGCCCCCCCTTCCTAGTAGGTTCCCAACAAGGGAAGAGAGAGGGGGAAGGAAGGAGAGGGGGAGAGAGAGGGAAAGAGCCCCCCTTCCTTGTCCAATTCGGACTCCTCAAGGGGGGGGGGGGGCGGCCAGCCCTAATGCCCCTTCCCTCTCTCTCACAAGGCCCATGTTGGCCATTAGTTCCCACGGGGGTTCCGATAACCCCCCCGGCACTCCGATATTTATCTGGTGACCCCCGAAACTCATCCGCTATCCGAATAACATCGTCCAATATATCAATCTTTATGTCTCGACCATTTCGAAACTCCTCATCATGTCTGTGATCACATCCGGGACTCCGAACAACCTTCGGTACATCAAAACACATAAACTCATAATACCGATCGTCATCGAACGTTAAGCGTGCGGACCCTACGAGTTCGAGAACTATGTAGACATGACCGAGACTCATCTCCGGTAAATAACCAATAGCGGAACCTGGATGCTCATATTGGTTCCTACATATTCTACCAAGATCTTAATCGGTTAAACCGCATAACAACATACGTTGTTCCCTTTGTCATCGGTATGTTACTTGCCCGAGATTCGATCGTCGGTATCTCAATACATAGTTCAATCTCATTACCGTTGCTTTACTCGTTCCGTAATGCATCATCCCGTAACTAGCTCATTTTTCACATTGCTTGCAAGGCTTATAGTGATGTGCATTACCGAGAGGGCCCAGAGATACCTCTCCGAGAATCGGAGTGACAAATCCTAATCTTGCTCTATGCCAACTCAACAAACACCATCGGAGACACCTGTAGAGCATCTTTATAATCACCCAGTTACGTTGTGACGCTTGATAGCACACTAAGTGTTCCTCCGGTATTCGGGAGTTGCATAATCTCATAGTCATAGGAACATGTATAAGTTATGAAGAAAGCAATAACAGTAAACTAAACGATCATAATGCTAAGCTAATGGATGAGTCTTGTCCATCACATCATTCTCTAATGATGTGATCCTGTTCATCAAATGACAACTCATGTCTATGGTCAGGAAACATAACCATCTTTGATTAACGAGCTAGTCAAGTAGAGGCATACTAGTGTAACACCCCGGAGATCATGCTGCAGTAATCTCCCCTTAATGGTAGCCATCTAATCATGATTACTATGCAAATGGCCACTTGACCAAAATCAAAGTCAAATTGAAATTTAAATTGCAAGTGAAACAATTATTTCTTCGAACGGTAGAACTAAAATGTTCTAATAATCCTATAAATTCCCCTGATCATTGTAATGTCGAAACCAATTTCACTTGACTCGCATAAAATTCCTAGGAAATTAATAAGTGGTCCAACAATAAATAAAATGGCCTTTTCAAAATAAACTATTATTTATTTAACTCTAATTGCCCCAAACTTTTTGTGCTAACTCAAAATAATCCCTCTTATTTATATGTCAAATTTCATGTTTACCAAAAATCGTTTGGTACAAAAGGAAAATAGAAAACGGTGCCAGAAATATAAAACAGAAAACGATAAAAAAGAAATGGGCCTAGAGATCTACTGTGCACATGGGCCCTAGTGGCCTTGGTGCACGCACAACCCAGACCGCCTCCCCTGTCTTCCACCTCCCGCTACAGTGGGAGGCAGGGAGCAACCGTGGCGCCATCTCCATGGCCGGCGCCACACGTCGAGCATCCCACGGCTCCCCCTTTGGATAAGGTCGGCGCCCGCACCCCTCACTACTAACCCTAGCCCCAGATCCCCCTCGCTCCGCTCTCCCCACAGCCTCTCGCTCACCCCTCCCCCTCTCTCTGTTTTGACGGCCGAGCGGGACGTCACCACGCCGTCGTCAAGCCCGCGGCCACCGGCAACCGCTCGCTGCACCGACGAGTCCAGGAGGATCGCCATCGTCGACCTCGTCCATCCAGAGCGTCAAATCGGCGGAGCCGCACCGAATCGCCATCATCGATCTCGTCTTCGACATCCCGCACCGCCGGCCGCCGTCGTCATTTCGCTCCACCCCGGCTTCCCTGAGCTCACCCCCGACCTCCTCAGTGAGCTCCTCTCTCAGATCCCCCCTCTCCCCGATGTCTACATTTCGTCGTAGCCCAACACCGCGAGTCTCGCACCCGCCATGGCCGAAGCCATACTTGCTGCTCTTAGCCACCCGCGCCCCTGTACCTCACCGCACGCACACTCGCCTGACCGTTGGCGCCCGCAACCGTGCCTCCCGCCGCGCCCTCGCTCGCTCCTGGCCGCGCCACCTACGAGCGCCCCCGCGCTTGGCCGCTCTCCCCGCTCGGCCTGCGAGCCGCAGTCACTGCTCGTCGCCACTTCTCTGCTGCTGCTGCTTAGCGCTGCGGCCCCTGCTCGCCCACTGCCGCTCCCCAGCATGGCCGCCTACTGCCGCCGCAGAGTGCCGGCGGAGCGCCGTGGCCGCCGGCCCGCCTCTGCGCATGCACGCCTGCAACCCCCCTGCTGCTGCTGTAACGCCCTCGATGCGGCTATATCTCCCACGTGTCGAGGCACGACTTAGAGGCATAACCGCATTGAAAGCAATGTTGCAAGTGAGGTAATCTTCACACAATCCATGTAATAATTAAAGGGGAAAGATACATAGTTGGCTTACAATCGCCACTTCACACAAGTACATAAATAACATCCATCATACAGATTACACTCAAGGTCCGACTACGATACCAAAATGAAAGAAGACTACCCCAAATGCTAACAGATCCCCGGATCACCCAACTGGGCTCCACTACTGATCATCTGGAAAAGAAACATAGTAACGGCCACGTTCCTCGTCGAACTCCCAAGTGAGCTCGGTCGCGTCATCTGCACTGGCATCGTTGGTACCTGCAACTGTGGTGATAATATCTGTGAGTCACGGGGACTCAGCAATCTCACACCCGCGAGATCAAGACTATTTAAGCTTATAGGTAGGAAAAGGATAGTGAGGTGGAGCTGCAGCAAGCGACTAGCATATGGTGGCTACAGCGCAAAAGAGAGCGAGAAGAGAAGACAAAGCACGGTCGTGAAGCTAGAAGTGATCAAGAAGTGATCTTGAAACGACCTACGTCAGACATAACTCCAACAACCGTGTTCACTTCCCGGACCCCGCCGAGAAGAGACCATCACGGTTACACACGCGGTTGATGTGTTTTAGTTAAGGTCAACTTCGGGTTTTCTACAACCGGACATCAACAAATTCCCATCTGCCTCATAACCGCGGGCACGGCTTTCGAAAGATAATACCCTGCAGGGGTGTCCCAACTTAGCCCATGATAAGCTCTCACGGTCAACGAAGGATATTCCTTCTACCGGGAAGACCCGATCAATCTCGGAATCCCGGACTACAAGACATTTCGACAACAACAAAACAAGTCCAGCAAAGCCGCCCAATTGTGCCGACAAATCCTGATAGGAGCTGCACATATCTCGGTCTCAGGGCACATCCGGATGAACACTACGTACGGCAACCGAAGATACCCCAAGTTGCCTCAGGGCAGCACCGCAAGTGGCTCTAGTTGGACCAGCAATCGAAGGAGAACTGGCCCGGGGGGGTTAAAATAAAGATGACCCTTGAGTCTGCAGAACCCAAGGGAAAAAAGGCTAGGTGGCAAATGGTAAAACCAATGTTGGGCCTTGCTGGAAAAGTCTCATTCAAAGCGAACTGTCAAGGGGGTCCCATAAATCACCCAACCGTGTAAGGAACGCAAACTCCGGGAACATAACACCGGTATGACAGAAACTAGGGTGGCAAGAGTGGAACAAAACACCAGGCATAAGGCCGAGCCTTCCACCCTTTACCAAGTGTATAGATGTATTAATTAAATAAGAGGTATTGTGATATCCCAACAAGTAAAAATGTTCCAGCAAGGAACAACAAGATCATGTCCCAACAAGGAACAAACTTCATCTTCACCTGCAACTAGCAATGCTATAAGAGGGGCTAAGCAAAGCAGTAACATAGCCAAACAACGGTTTGCTAGGACATGGATGGTTAGGGGCTGACATGGCAATATAGGAGGCATGATATATCAAGTGGTAGGTATCGCAGCATAGGCATAGCAAAAGAGCGAGCAATCTAGCAAGCAAAGATAGAAGTGATTTCGAGGGTATGGTCATCTTGCCTGCAAGAGTCTCAGAGTTGTCGAAAGCTTGGTCCTCGAAAGCGTTCTCAACGGAATCCTCGTTCACGTACTCGTCTCCCGGCTCTACCCAAGACAAGAGAACAAGCAAAGGAACAAATATCAACCACGATGCAATGCGCACGCAACATGATGCAAAACACGGCATGATATGCGAGATGTGATATGCAATGCATATGCATGCTCCGGAAGGACAAGGATGAACAAGGCATAATCTTGGCAAAGTATGCCACTGGATAGGTGAGGTGATTTCGGTTAAAATCGATATAAAGATCACCGGAATCGGATGCACGGTTTGCAAATGGCAAGCAATACAAGAATGACACGAATCTGCCATTAACAGCATGATGCTACTTAGCAAGCAACAACTAATTAAGCTACTGCACCCAAACATGGCAAAAAAGCATATTACAGTAATCTACACAAGATGCACGACAAAATATGAACACTGAGCTACTGCTAAATCACATCTTAACAGGTCCAAACAAGCATGGCAAAAGTGCACAAGATAACAGGTTCACAGACTTAGTGAAAATAACAACATAGCAGAAACTAACATCAGGATGACATGTTCAGAGCAATGAAACAACATGATACAGGAACAGAACATAGCAAAATAAGGCATGGAATGAATCTACTCAAAGCACTTGACAAAAGTCTCTTACTGTCCATAAGCCAAAAAGGATCAGAAAATATGATTACACCCAAGTCAATTAAGCAAGTTTCGTTACAGGTTTCAGACTTAGCAGAAAACTGGACATGGCAGAAAACTAATAACGACTAGGCATGTTCACGAGCTCGATGCACTCACTACAGAGCATTTCATGATAGACTAAGCATACATACATCAAGAAGATATGGCATAGTAACAATTCATGGAAAGAATAACATCATTTCATGCAAGGATCAACTACACCAAGCTTGGCAAAATCAAATAACATGTAAACAATCTGCCAAAAACATTTTGTAGCAAAAGTAGAGCTCGATTGACTCAAGCTATGGCAATACATAATTGCAATCAAAGGCATAGATGGATTTATCAAATACTCAAGTTCAAAACCCCCTTACTGATCATGCTCAAATTATGCATGGATCTCTCAGAAACAACATGAATACATGGCATGAAAATAACAGCAGTCAGGGACAGTGAAATCACTAAGTCTCTGAAATCAGCAACATCAGGTGACCTAGTTTGCATGCTTGTGCTAGTCACCACATAGATCACAAAACTACATGGAAAAATTATCTGGAAAGGTAACATGGCATATTACAAAACTCATGTAGGACTCAACTTCATAGGAGGTACACATCAATCATGGAAAAAATGACAAAAGTGCATGTTCAGATAAGATCCAGCAACTAACTTCAACTAGCCCTCTTCTAACAGCATTTCGGGCATCAATATGACCTTAAATGAAAATGATGCAATGGAACGAAGTGATGTACTCTTCGAGGCGAACAATTTGACATATTATACGCGCAAAACGGAGCTACGGATGCAAAGTTATGGCACTGGGAACATGGCATGATGATATGAAATCTTGAGGACTTAGCAAAAAAAATGAGGGGAAAAAGTCAACCCTCAAAACGGATCCAGATCCGGGCACCGGCGATCTCCGGTGACGGCGCCGGCGAGGAGGGCGGCGGCAGGCGGCGGATCCGGCCGGGGAGATCTCGGGGCCGGCCGGAGAGGGCGCGGTCTTGGCGGCGGCGGCGGGATCTCACGGGCGCGGGCGGCGAGGAAGCGGGGCGGCGGCGGCGCGTGCGAGCGCGGCGCGGGCGGCGACCGGTGGCGAGGGAGCGGGGCGGCGGCGGCCGGTCCCGGCGGGAGGCGGTCGGAGGCGGAGCGAACGGCGGGAGTCGGGCGCGGGCGGGGCGCGGGCGCCTCGGCCCGGGCGGCGGCGGGGCGGGCCGACCGCGGGCTTCCGCGGGCCGCGGGCGGAGCGGGGAGGAGAGAGGAGGTGGCGGCGCTGACGTGGCGGCGGGGGATTGGCTGGCGGCGGCGACGCGGCTGAGGTGGCGGCGGCTGATTCGCCGGAGCGACGTGGCTGGCGGACGCGTCCGGTGCGGGCGGACACGTCCGGCGGCGCGGAGGAGAAAAAGGCTAGGGTTTGGACTGCGCGGATTTTGGGAGAGGAGCACATATTTATAGGTAGAGGGGGCTAGGAAGCTCCAAATGAAGAGCGGTTTTCGGCCACGCGATCGTGATCGAACGGCGGGGGACATGGGAGTGTCTTAGATGGGTTATTGGGCTGTTTTGAAGGGGTGTTGGGCTGCAACACACACAAGGCCTTCACGGTCACCCGGTTAACCGTTGGAGTACCAAACGAACTCCGATTGACCCGAAACTTGACAGGCGGTCTACCGGTGCTATACCAAGGCCACATGTCAAGCCTCGGTCCATTCCGAGAATGTTTAATACCCGCTCACGAAGAAATGTAAAAGGGGACGCCGGGAGACATAGGAGCGCCGGATTGCAAAACGGACAACGGGAAAGATGCTCGGATTTATGAGACGAACACGTATGCCAATGCGATGCACATGATGACATGATATGAAATGCATGACAAGACCAAAATGCAAAACGGAGAGAACCCAACCACGGAGGGAATATCATAACACATAGCCGGAAATGGCAAGAGTTGGATTACAAATATGGCAAGTTACATCTGGGGCGTTACAACTGCTTTCTCTGTTGCTGCTCGCTCCTATACTGTTGCATAGCCTGCCCTTGCTACTACTATTTTCACCTTTACCTGCTATCCTACTGCTTAGTATAGGATGCTAGTGTTCCATCAGTGGCCCTACACTCTTGTCCGTCTGCCATGTTGTACTACTGGGCCGTGATCATTTCGGGAGGTGATCACGGGCATATACTATATACTTTACACTGTTACATTACCTGTGATACTGTTCGGAGATGGGGGCTGAAGGGGCAGGTGGCTCCATCCCGATAGAGGTGGACCTGGGTTCCCGACGGCCCCCGACTGTTACTTTGTGGCGGAGCGACAGGGCAGGTTGAGACCACCTAGGAGAGAGGTGCGCCTGGCCCTGGTCGGCGTTCGCGGATACATAACACACTTAACGAGATCTGGGTATTTGATCTGAGTTGGGTCGTTGACCTTATACGCACTAACCGCCACGTGGGACAAGATATGGGCAACCGGCGTCGTGGTATCAGCCGAAGCACTTCGTGACGTCAGCGACTGAGCGGCGCGCGCCGGATTGGACTGGAACGCCACTAGGCTAGGTCTGCTTCCGTCCGCGTACGCAACGTGCAGGTGTGCTAAGGGCGATGGGCCCAGACCCCTGTGCGCTTAGGTTTAGACCGACGTGCTGACCTCTCTGTTATGCCTAGGTGGGGCTGCGACGTGTTGATCTCCCGAGGCCGGACATGACCCAGGAAAGTGTGCCCGGCCAAAGGGATCGAGCGTGTCGGGTAATGTGCTGCACCCCTGCAGGGAAGTTGATCTATTCGAATAGCCGTGTCCACGGTAACAGGCGACCCAGAGTTGTACCTTAACCTTATGACAACTAGAACCGGATACTTAATAAAACACACCCTTCTAAGTGCCAGATACAACCCGGTGATCGCTCTCTAATAGGGCAACGAGGAGGGGATCGTCGGGTAGGATTATGCTATGCGATGCTACTTGGAGGACTTCAGTCTACTCTCTTCTACATGCTGCAGGACGGAGGCTGCCAGAAGCGTAGTCTTCGACAGGATTAGCTATCCCCCTCTTATTCCGGCATTCTGCAGTTCAGTCCACTGATATGGCCCTTACACATATATCCATGCATATGTAGTGTAGCTCTTTGCTTGCGAGTACTTTGGATGAGTACTCACGGTTGCCTTGTTCTTCCTTTTCCCCATTTCTCTACCCGATTGCTGCGACCAGACGATGGAGCCCAGGATCCATACGCCACCTTCGACGTCGACTCCTACTACTCTGGAGGTGCCTACTACTACGTGCAGCCTGCTGACGACGATCAGGAGTAGTTAGGAGGATCCCAGGCAGGAGGCCTGCGCCTCGTTCGATTTGTATCCCCGTTTGTGCTAGCCATCTTATATCAACTTGTTTAACTTATGTCTGTACTCAGATATTGTTGCTTCCGCTGACTCGTCTATGATCGAGCACTTGTATTCGAGCCCTCGAGGCCCCTGGCTTGTATTATGATGCTTGTATGACTTATTTATGTTTTAGAGTTGTGTTGTGATATCTTCCCGTGAGTCCCTGATCTTGATCGTACACGTTAGTGTGCATGATTAGTGTACGATTGAATCGGGGGCGTCACAAGTTGGTATCAGAGCCGACTGCCTGTAGGAATCCCCCTTTCCAACTCCTTGGCCGAAGTCGAGTCTAGACATTATAAAACTTTTACTAACATGGTTGTGTGTCTTACGGGCCCACTTCGCCATTTGGGTGGTATTAGGATCTTTTATTCCTCGACCTATACTCTGGGACTCTGATCTCTCTTCTATTCGGGTTAAATGAATTTGCTAAACTCTAACATTAGGTTCTCATAACAACTTTCTCCCGGAGAGCCCCTTGTTATAGATGATCGTATGCTGCACCAGAAGGATCCGAAGATACTCTCCGATGTTCTCTCGAAACTTTATGGTCACTTATGCAATTCCCTTCCATCGATAAACCCCTATGGATAAGCAAGTATACTCGCCATTCATACAATGTTTCCCAGTTGATCTTGTTATTACGAGATACCTCAAAATTCTCTCTGTTGTTCCGAGAATCCTTTGAGCTTACTGCCTTGCTGTTCTTTGTCACCCGAATACCCCTACGGATAATTCTCGCACTTATCGAGTATCCGCTCATTCCCAGTTGTTCATGTGTTTCGCCAAAGACTTCAAAATATCGTTCGATCTTCCGAAAATCCCGAGCAGCCTATTGCTCTCGAAATTCTCGCTTGCTTGCATTATGGTTAATCCCATAAGTTTCGTAATCTTATTGGCCTCCCTTGTCTTCATCATTTTAAGTCTGTTGATTCAATATGTTGAGGATGCTCGCATTCCTCAGTCGAATCCTAGAATTCATCCTTCTGGCTCAGACGTCATTTGGATATGAGCTGGTTCTTGACCAATCAATGCCTTGATCGTTTGTGCTTCTAAGTCTATTGAACTTATTCATTTTCGATCAGAACGATTTCTTCTGATCCCTTGATTTGGAAATCATTAAATTTCTTTGCATTAAGCTTTGAATTAGTCAGTTGTTTCTATAATCCGATGCCTTGGCATTCCTTCTTCCTTTGATTGAGTACCAATACTCACATCAGCCCCGTTGTGGACCGCCATACTCGTTGCCGGGTTATTATCCGACAGTGTCCTTCACAACCAAAATTCTTGTGAGTTCATTACCTGATACATAATGCCTTTGGTAAATTGTATCCTCTACTTTCTCAACCTTGCTCTGCTTTCGAGCTTGAGTTATTTACTTCTGAACTTTGCAGTATATGTTCCTAAGATACCCTATGGGTTGGACCAATGCCTTCCCTAATCTGTGCAAACCCGAGAGTTTTCACGAGTCATATTCTTTTGGTGATTTACCAGATAAAATTTCAACACTACGACTTCGTCGAAAATGAGAAGTGAATGAAAGGGTATGCATTGGAGAAGTGGGAGTCGACCTTGAACCTTGCGTTCATGCCCATGGACACGATGTAGATCTTATCATTAAAGCTTCTCTTAAATTAATTATTCCTTTGGTATAAGTTCATCTTATATCTGGGATCTGGCCTTTTGCAATCGTGGTTCCGACCATGTTCTCCTTTAAATACCATTTCTCGTGCAAGTTTAAGCACTTGTCTTCTGCGGAATAATACCCCAGTCCAACCTCTACTTTGATTTGTCGTCGAGTATTACCCCCCTGGTATCTCAAGATTATCACGGAACTGCATAACTTCTTATGAGTTCTCCATCAACTGCTACATTCTCCTTGATTCCAATTTTTCACAGGCTTTGAGTTATTAAACACTCAAAGACACCGATAACTGACTCGAGTCCGCATCGCGATTAAACAACTCTTGGTAACCTTCATTACTTACGAGTTTGAAATCAATCACGCCATTCCTAGCCTGTATGGCTATATCATTGTCTTGATGATTTTAACTGTGCTACCTGGTCCTTATTCCCGGAGCACCACTTTCGACGATGAGCTAACCTTACGTCGATCCTCCTCGTCATATCATTTCGCCTTGAACAGCAAGCTTGCTTTGGAGTTTGTGTCGTACCCTTGGTTCCATTAACCTTTCGCTTCATCATTCCTTTGACTTGATGTCATCGCCGATCTATTACATCCTCGTGGAGCCTCTCGACAAAATTTGTCGTGATCATCATCAACATCTTGACTCCTTACTGGATATCAATTGAATTCATGATGAGAAATACCATCCTTGCCCTCGATGAATTTTAATATCATCGACCACTTTATTGCCTTCCCACCAACACAGCTTGTTCGTGTTTGGTGTTATACCTTGAGTTCCCTGCCATCCATCAATTGTTCTTCTTTACCCGGAACATTACCATCTCTTATGTCATCAATGTTGTGAGAATTTCACCACCTCTTAAGAATTCTTGGTATGGCGATACTTCTCACCATCACCATTCTTTCTTGGGTCCTCGTGTTGATTCCAACCGGGGTACCAACAAGTGAGTGGTGCTGTTTGGATTCTGCCCTTCTAGCAACCCTATTGCTTTGAAGTTAATGGTCGGACGTTCATTCTTAGACTATTGATTATTGAATCACCATTCCGACGTTGGTCGTGCAACCCAGCCCATATTTCGGGTGCACATTTCAACCAATGTTTAATTGTGTATGTTTTCCTCGAGCATACCTCATTACATCATTTGATCTGACAAATGTTATCTCCTTGTTCACATAAGTGTGGAAATCCATCTTTTGAAAATCTCAATGAATAATCGTTGAGTTCACCAGCCACCTCCTCGTCCTCTCCTTGGTTAAATGATGAACTCATGATTCGGAACTTGCTCCCATAGTACATTTCCCGAGAATTTTGCAACTCCATCTCATCTAATTGTGTTGCCCCCTTTCCTTCTCGGGCATCATGAGTCTGAGTTATCCTGACACCAATCAGATCTGAATCTCGGCCAGATATGATGGTTGGAATGTTTTCCAAGAGTCATAACATTGGTTCTTATATAACCCAGTAAGGTGATATCATGCCTAGCCCACCTGGTCGGAGGACCTATTGCTATAGTATCCTTTTACAAGGTTAGCCATTCGTCCATGGGGAAATGGTAAGACTTATTCTATAAGTTGTTCCTGATGGATCCTTTTTGTTTCCAAAGACTGATTTTCACCTGTTGACCATGTCAATGCTATCTCGAAGCATGTCTATGGTACTCCGTTCTTCAACAAGAACATTTGAAGCCCAATGATAATTGTTTCTTGCTCAACTATCCAAACACCGTTGCATGGATAATGTCATGAAAATTTCTCCCCTCACCTAGAGGCTTTTCTACTTAATATCATGTCATGGTTATCATGCTCTGTTTGTCCTTGGGAAGGATATACAACTGGAATATGTGTTTTCATTTTCCTTTCCATTGTTTTGTTTAATCTGATAATCATATCTTCCTTTCCATTGTTTGGTTTAATCTTTCTTGTGATCTATATGATCTAAGCAGTAATATTCTCCTACTTATGTAAACACCTCGTTGTACAACTCTGTCAGCAAGACCCTGTTACTATTGTTGATGACATCCCGGTAGCCACCGATGGACGAGAACTTTGCCAAATGGTCCGCCTCGTTCAACGAGCAGGAAAATGGTTCTCTTCGTCCCTCGCCCTTGGTATCAACATTGTTGCCAACATAACTGATAGGCTACCCTCTGACTTGTCTTGCTATCATGACCGTGCAAGACATTAACGCTTTTCCGACTTTTAACCACATGGTGGGCCCATAACCCACAGTTCCACAGGAACGAAACCTGACTCTCCTGTACACCCCCGGTTTCCAAAGTTATTTCTCGCATTTGACTTCTTATGTAACTCACGGGCCACCTGCCAAGTGATCTATTCGGGTATCAGACGCAATACTTATTCTCGTTGCTCTGAACCCCTTTTACCTTCTGATTAGGCATCGAACACTTGCCTGTCCGTTTGGAACTTCTCATGGTACCTTCTTACTTTGCTCTCAACGTCTTCTTAAGTTTCATTTCGAGAGTTACTTTCCGCCACCTTCCCTGATGTTATGTACTAGATAAGCAAACATGGTAGTAGTCCGTTCTTCTGTAATACCCTCTTATCCTTTCGTAAGTACGATGGAATTCCCGAAGAAAGGATGCCGACTTCATCATGATGACCTGAAACAGAGAAATGAAGACATAAATGTAATGGATCAACCTCTTTGAAAAGAACAACCAAGACCGAGAACACTCGCTAGAAATTTCGTAACCCGAACCTTCCCCCTTTTACTCCACCTCTTAAATCTCGGGACGAGATTTCTTGTAGTGGAGGAGATTTGTAACACCCCGGAGATCATGCTGCAGTAATCTCCCCTTAATGGTGGCCATCTAATCATGATTACTATGCAAATGGCCACTTGACCAAAATCAAAGTCAAATTGAAATTTAAATTGCAAGTGAAACAATTATTTCTTCGAACGGTAGAACTAAAATCACTACTGGAATCAGCTAATTTGCCATCTGCCAGCTCTTTGCCGTCTGCTAGCTGACGGCAAAGAAGCTCTTTGCCATCAGCTACCCATAAGCAGACGGCAAAGAAAAGGCTGACGACAAAGAAGCTCTTTGCCATCTGGCTCTTTGCCGTCGGCCAGCGGACGGCAAAGATTCTTTGCCGTCCGCTGGCAGACGGCAAAGAGTGTGGTGGCCCCCACCCCCCGCTCGTTTGAAAAAATCTTAACGGCCCACCTCTTTGCCGTCCGCTAGCAGACGGCAAAGAGGCAAAAAGGCGGACGGCAAAGGCTGGCGGACGGCAAAGAGGGCACTTGACTAACGGCAGGTACCCCTCCGCCCGTTACTCACTTCCTCCTCGCCCTTCTCCTCCCACCCCGCCACCGCCGCCGCCCGCCGCGCGCCGCCGCCCCGTCGCCCCACCGCCCCACCGCCCCGTCGCCCCCCCGCCCCGGCCCCCCGCCGCCCCGCGCCCCACCGCCGCCTCGGCCCCCCGCCGCCCTAGGCCGCCTCCTCCACCGCCCCGCCCCGGCCCCCCGTCGCCCGGCCCTCCGCCGCTCCTTCTCCTCCAGCGCCCCGCCCCGGCCCCCTGCCGCCCCGGCCCCCGCCGCCCCGCCTCCTCCACCGCCCTGCCCCAGCGCCCCGTCGCCGGCCCCTCCCCAACCCGTCGCCGCCCCCCACAGTGAGCCCCTCCCATTTTTTTTTTCTGTTTTTTTTGTTTTTCTTTTCTGTTTAGATAAGGTTTTTTAGTTTAAGTTTTTTCAGTTTAGAATTAATTTGTTTAGGTTATTTAGTTTAATTAGTTTAGGTTTAATTAGTTTAAATAGTTTAGTTTTAATTAGTTTAGGTTTTTAGTTTAGGTTTAGGTTAAGTAGAAGGGGGAAGAAGAAGAAGAAGAAGAAGAAGAAGAAGAAGAAGAGGAGGAGGAGGAGGAGGAGGAGGAGGAGGAGGAGGAGAAAGAAGAAGAAGAAGAAGAAGAAGAAGAAGAAGAAGAAGAAGAAGAAGAAGAAGAAGAAGAAGAAGAAGAAGAGGAGGAGGAGGAGTAGGAGGAGGAGGAGAAAGAAGAAGAAGAAGAAGAAGAAGAAGAAGAAGAAGAAGAAGAAGAAGAAGAAGAAGAAGAAGAAGAAGAAGAAGAAGAAGAAGAAGAAGAAGGAAAAAAGGAAGAAAAGGAAAAAGAGGAAGAAGAAGAAAAGGAAAAAAACCCGACCCGACACGGTACCCTGACCCCGACCCGGCACCCCGACACGACACCCCGACCCCGAGACCCCGACCCCGAGACCCCGACCCCGACCCCGACACCCCGACTCCGACCCCGATCCCGACACCCCGACCCCGATACCCCGACCCCGACACCGACACCCCCACCCCCCAAGCCTGACCCGACACCCCGACCCCGACCCCGACACCCCGACCCCGACCCGACACGGTACCCAGACCCCGACCCGACACCCCGACACGACACCCCGACCCCGAGACCCCGGCCCCGACCCCGAGACCCCGACCTCGACACCCCGACCCCGACCCCGACCCCGACCCCGACCTCGACACCCCGACCCCGACCTCATATATTTGTGAATTATTAGTTATAGGTCATATATTTTTCGATTTTGTTATGAAAAACATCATATATAATTGTGTTGATCGTGTAGTTTTAAATGTGCAGTTGTTTCATCGCTGCGAGGTTTGGTGTTCGACGACCTCGCCGTGCGTTTGACGAGCTCTGCCCCTTCGTTCGTGGGTGAGCACAAATGACAAGTCCTCCTCCCCCATTAATTATTTGATCTATTCCGATGAAACTTGATAGCTAGCTATATATGTGTCTTGAATCATCAGTATGCGTAACCAATATGTGTCTCCCGTTTGAAAGCGTCATAGTTATAAATATGCATGCATTTGCATATTTATAACCTTGATTCTTTCGAATTGTCCAACGCTATCCATGGACAGCCCGAGTATGTGTAGATTGGGTTCGTTTTCCCATATGCTTTGCTCCGGATCCGACGCATAAATTTCGTCAGTGCCTCCCCTGTTGTTCTCCGGGTACACATCCTCTCTGTTTATTGCAGAGACGTGTATCAGGAGAACATCGGGGAGGTGCTGACGAAATTTTGCGTCGGATCCGGAGCATAGCATGGGAAAATGAACCCAATCTACACATACACGGGTGGGATTAGGACCTATCATTACCTATTAGAGTGTAGGTTGCATGGACGTAATAAAATTGACAAAGTAGATCAACTGATGAATATATACATGGTGAATTACATATATAATTGTTGTGTGTCCAGTAGCTCTGAAAGTCAAGATGAGTGACCGTGCTTGGATGTATACCGGTCACACTGGTCAGAACAAATGGAGCGCTGAATGGTTCACAAAAACTAAGGGGTTTGTGCAAGCCGCATTTGCAAATGGCCAAAAGAAAACCTGGTGCCCCTGTTTCCGGTGCGGCAATTGGGAAAAGAAGACAGAGGCTGAAATGGGCAAACACCTGCAGAAGAGTGGTTTTACGCCCGATTATACGGTGTGGACATTTCATGGTGAGTCTGCCCAACGTGATCGAGCTGAGGTGGATCGTCGTCGCACTGACGAGCATGGTACCGGGATGGAAAACATGGTGCAAGGCTATGATGATGCTCGGGATTCGGACGAGGAGATGGAGGAATTTGCAAAGGCCTTCAATGAAATGTTGGAGTCTTCGAAACGTCCGCTACACGAGCACACTGAGCTTTGTCAGTTGGATGCCATCTCACAAGTAATGGCTCTGAAGGCTCAGTTCAACTTGGGCAGAGAATGCTATGACGCAATTATGACAGTATTTGGACGCTTTCTACCCAAAGGCCATGTAATGCCTGCAAACCTGTACCAGTCGGACAAAATCCTCCGTGCACTGAAGATGCCCTATGAGAAGATACATGCCTGTGAGAAAGGATGTGCCTTATTTAGGCTTGGCTATGCGGACTTGAACTATTGTCCCATTTCGTTTACTGTTTGTCATGGCAGGTGTTGAAAGATGGTGGGCGCTGGTTGGGAGCGTGGTCTGAGGTCTTCCATTCCAGACGCACCTCTCCGCCGAGCGTTGCTGGACAGTATGGCCACACCGCCGGGCCCTTCTTCGTCGACCGTGGTGCCCAGCAGGGGACGAGGTAGGAAGAGAGGAGGTGGGGCACGTGGTCGTGGGAGAGGAAGTAGGGTGACTGCTACGGCGCCTTCCTCGCCGCCACCCCCAGCCGTTTCACCCGAGCACGTGACTGCTAGGGTGGACTCGTCCGAGGAGGAGGCTACACAGACTCCGGTCCACGAGCCTCCGGTCCACGGGTCTTGGGCCCACGAGCCTCGGGTCGACTGGCCTTCGGCCCCCGAGAGTTCGGCCCACGTGACCCCGGAGGAGCACACGTCCGGATGGGGTACCTGGCCGGATCAGCCCGAGGAGCCGAGTGGCCATGCTGATGATGGCGGGGAGCCGACTGATCTTGAGGAGGAGGGGGGCACCGTCTACCAGCGTGGTGCTACACGGCTCCTGTCCGTGCCGGTGACGCGCGAGCAGAGGTGGTTGATTTTCCCTGATGGGGAGAGGTACGTAAGTGCATTTAATATTTTTGTACCTTGTGCATTCACGTTTTTTCAAATAACTAATGCGTTGGCCTTGTCATGCTGCAGGGGTTGGGACCACCATCATAGTGTCCGCCGGCCCAACTCCGTCCTTAGAGTTCTTTGCCGGCAAAACTTCCCGGGGTTTGTCACGTTGCCTGGTGAGGGTCGGCTTCCAGAGCTTGGATTGAGCTGGGAGCACTACGTGGCTGCCCCGGCCCCGCCGGATGAGATTATCGATGGTGTCGTGTGCGACACGAGGGCAGACATGGTGATCAGAAAGTTCTGGGTAATTTCTCCTTTACACATTTAAAAATCTTCAACTAGCTAGTTATTAATTGTACTAATCAATATTGTCTCATTTGATCGCAGACATTCTACAGGTGTGAGGAGGGATACGAGGAGGACGCGGCACATGTTATCGAGAACGTCTGCAAGCGCCTACTCCATAACTTACGGCACGAGGCTCGGGTGCAGGCTGTTCGAGACTACTACGCCTTGCGTGGTATCAAGAAGACCAAGCCGGCGTGCCGCGATAAGTTCCTGAGTAAGGAGCAGTACATGAAGGTAATTCTTAAGGCCTTCTCTACTTAAGTTCCTTCATTTAGTAATTCTTAGCCGTAGCGCTCAAGTTTCTATTTGCTAACTTAGGCGCCTCCGAGATGGTGTGCGGATCGGATGGATTGTTGGGAGGTGTTGGTCGATGAGTGGTGCTCACAACGATGGCTAGCCCTCCACAAGGAGGCCAAGGACAAACGTGCCCAAATGGAAGGTGTGCCACACCATCAAGGCAGCTCCAACTTATATCAGTTCGGGCGCAACTGGGTATGTGGTTTGCTTCATGATTCATGCAATTCATTCATCATGCTAGCTTGAGCCCTTTAATTACTAATTTTCATTGTTTCTCTCTTTCAGGCACGCTACAATAAGGCGGATAAGGTGCCAGAGGTGTACGACCTGTATGCCATGGCCCACACTGCCTCTTTCAAGAAAGTCAAGGCTTTCTCTCAGTCTGACCTCGATGATGCAAACAACTTCACCAACATCTCCTCCCACAACAAGCTCGTGAGATATAGAGATGAGGGGAAGGCGAGGAAAGGGGAGGACTTTAACCCGAGCCAGGGTCCCATTGATCCAGAGCTGTTGATGATATCTAGTGGCGGGAGGTCCCATGGCTCCATAGCCATTGGAGATGGACTTATCCGTTGTCCTAGCACTCTCCCGGAGATCAAGGCGCGTCAGTCGAGCTCCGCTCCTGAGATAAGGCCTCGTGAACGGCCAGTGCAACTCGCCATCAAGGTTAGTGATACGTACTCAGTTATCTTTCTCCATTACATTGTGTGCGCTTCCATCAATGATTACAAATTGTCATGTGAGTGGTGTTGCAGGCTGCTATACAGAGTGAGAGAGATAGAACAGAGAAACTTCTGGCGGAGGCGGCGGAGAGGCAGCGGGAGTTGGAGGAGAGGACGGCAAAGATGATGGAGGAGGAGAGGGCACGGAATGACATGCAGGCAAGGGCCATGTACGAGCTCCTTATGGTAAGTTTCTTCTGCAGATGAGCCAAAACATTCATGTAGTGTTTGTCTTATTGCTAACTAGTATGACTGAGTCGTCAAAACCAAATGTGCAGTCTGTGTGTGAGAAGACAGGTCAGACCGCTCCGCCGATGCCAGTGATTGCTCCTGGGACCACGGTGAGTTTTATTTGAATGGACATTACTTGCTAGTCTTAACATTTGAGTGTCATCATGCTAACAAGACATTGGAAATGATCTTTGGTGCAGCGTAACTCCAGACAAGCATCGCACGATCCTTCTCCAGCTACCGACACGAGCCACCCCGCTCCTACACCTCCTGGATATTGGTAAGTTTATCTAGTGTTTTGCTTAACACATGCATAAAGACCTAGATTTAGTTTTATTTCCTCCAATGCTTACCATAATGACCTAGACTTAGCTTCTTCTCCTCCAAAATGACTTAATAAGCTTACTGACCTCCAAAACCATCCATTTTACCTAAGTTAGCTCTAAAACGATCTGTACTTAGCTTACTTATGTCAAAAATTGCATAATTAGCTTAGTTAGCTCATAGACGATCCATTTTACCTAAGTTAGCTCTAAAATGACCCATTTTACCTAGGTTAGCTTATAAATGATCCAGTTCGTCCAAGTTAGCTAAAAAATGACCCATTTTACCTAGATTAGCTCCTAAATGATTCATTTTACCTACGTTAGCTTTAAAATGACCCATTTCACCTAGGTTAACTCCAAAATGACCAATTTACCTAGGTTATCTCATAAACGATCCATTTCAACTAATTTAGCTCATAAACGATCCATTTCACCTAGGTTACCTAAAAAACGATCCATTTCACCTAAATTAGCTCTTAAATGATCCATTTCACCTTAAGTTAGCTCAAAAAGATCCATTTCAACTAAATTAGCTCATAAATGATCCATTTCACCTAAGTTAGCTTAAAAACGATCCATTTCTTGTTCTACTCTTCTTCTTGTTCTACTCTTCTTGTTCTAACTTTCTTATTTTTCATTTTGCAGATTTCATTCACTTGACGAAAGCTTGCATATATAGATGGAGTGCTCCTTATCCCTTTCTCTTTTGTATCGTTGAACTATATGCATGTATCGTTGGATGAAACTATTGTTATATATATGGTTGGATGCCTCTATGTTGAACTTGTTATGTATGATGGAACTATGCATGTAATATATATGGTTGGATGATGAAGTTATGTGTTGGATATCTTATATGTTTGCTCTATAATGGCCTTTTGAAATATATCTATATATGTCATATATATTTGTGATGAAAATTGTTGGATTTAATAAAAAATAGATAAAAGAGCCAATATGCAGGCTCTTTGCCGTCTGCCACCGACGGCAAAGAGCTCTTTGCCGTCTGCCACCGACGGCAAAGGGCTCTTTGCCGTCCGCCGCGGACGGCAAAGAAGACACGTGGCATCCAGCTGTGCTTCCTGGGAGCTGACCCATTTGGCCAGTTTGCCTACAGTGGCAGACGGCAAAGACTTTGCCATCAGTGGCAGACGGCAAAGACTTTGCCATCAGTGGCAGACGGCAAAGAACCTGCCATGCAGTGACGTGTAGATGACATCGTACGGCGGACGACAAAGACGGTGGCGGACGGCAAAGGCCTGCCGTTAGCCACTTAACGGACTGACAGCGCAATTATTGCCGTCCGCTCTCTTTGCCGTCTGCCGCGCTCTCTTTGCCGTCTGCGGCGGACGGCAAAGACTTTGCCATCAGTGGCAGACGGCAAAGTAGCTGTTTACCGTAGCCTACGTTTCCGGAGCCTTTTGCCGTCCGCGGCTGACGGCAAAGGCCTTTGCCGTCCGCTGTTCATGCCTTTGCCGTCCGCCATGACAGACGGCAAAGTAGCTGATTCCTGTAGTGAATGTTCTAATAATCCTATAAATTCCCCTGATCATTGTAATGTTGAAACCAACTTCACAAGTGGTCCAACAATGAATAAAATGGCCTTTTCAAAATAAACTATTATTTATTTAACTCTAATTGCCCCAAACTTTTTGTGCTAACTCAAAATAATCCCTCTTATTTATATGTCAAATTTCATGTTTACCAAAAATCGTTTGGTACAAAAGGAAAATAGAAAACGATGCCAGAAATATAAAACAGAAAATGATAAAAAAGAAATGGGCCTAGAGATCTACTGTGCACATGGGCCCTAGTGGCCTTTGTGCACGCACAACCCAGACCGCCTCCCGTGTCTTCCACCTCCCGCTACAGTGGGAGGCAGGGAGCAACCGTGGCGCCATCTCCATGGCCGGCGCCACACGTCGAGCATCCCACGGCTCCCCCTTTGGATAAGGTCGTCGCCCGCACCCCTCACTGCTAACCCTAGCCCCAGATCCCCCTCGCTCGCGCTCTCCCCACAGCCTCTCGTTCACCCCTCCCCCTCTCTCTGTTTGGACGGCCGAGCGGGACGTCACCCCGCCGTCGTCAAGCCCGCGGCCACCGGCCACCGCTCGCCGCACCGACGAGTCCAGGAGCCATCGTCGACCTCGTCCATCCAGAGCGTCAAATCGAGCGGAGCCGCACCGAATCGCCATCATCGATCTCGTCTTCGACATCCCGCACCGCCGGCCGCCGTCGTCGTTTTGCTCCACCCCGGCTTCCCCGAGATCACCCCCGACCTCCTCAGTGAGCTCCTCTCTTAGATCCCCCCTCTCCCCGATGTCTACCTTTCGTCGTAGCCCAACACCGCGAGTCTCGCACCCGCCATGGCCGAAGCCATACTTGCTGCTCTTAGCCACCCGCGCCCCTATACCTCACCGCACGCACGCTCGCCTGACCATTGGCGCCCGCAACCGCACCTCCCGCCGCGCCCTCGCTCGCTCCTGGCCGCGCCACCTGCGAGCGCCCCCGCGCTTGGCCGCTCTCCCCGCTCGGCCTGCGAGCCGCAGTCACTGCTCGTCGCCACTTCTCTGCTGCTGCTGCTTAGCGCTGCGGCCCCTGCTCGCCCACTGCCGCTCCCCAGCATGGCCGCCTACTGCCGCCGCAGAGTGCCGGCGGAGCGCCATGGCCGCCGGTCCGCCTCTGCGTGTGCACGCCTGCAACCCCCCTGCCGCTGCTTTCTCTGTTGCTGCTCGCTCTTCTGCCGCATACAAAGTCGGCCTTGTTAGATTAGTACTAATTTGTGTATTAGGAGTAGTCTAATATATCACCGACATGTGGACCCCACCTTGAAAATTAAAATGCTAAATTAAATTAAAAGTGCCTAAGTCAATGACAGCCGGGACCCACCCTTACTATTCACATTTTGACCAGTCAAATGTTGACTGAGTCAACTCTGCTGACTGGACCCCCTGGCCCCATTGTCATACACCCTGGCTAGCACAGCCCTGTGTAACCAGATTATTTCTGTCATTTAACCATTTATTTAATACATATTAGAAAATCATTTAAAACTCTGAAAACTAATAGAAAATAAACTGTAGCTCGGATGGAAAAACTTTGTACATGAAAGTTGCTTAGAACGACGAGACGAATCCGGATACGAAGCCCGTTCGTCCGCCACACATCCCTAACCTATCGAACACGCAACTTTCCCCCTCCGGTTCACCGGTCCGAAAACGCAAAACACCGGGGATACTTCCCGGATGTTTCCCCCCTTCGCCGGTATTACCTATCCCTACGTTAGATCACCTCTAGCACCGCGTATTGCCATGTTGTGCTTTGTGATGCTTTGATTGCTACGTTATTTATTGTGTTCCCCTCCGTTACTCCTTTCCGGTAGACCCCGAGACCGCTGCTGGTGCCCCGTCCGACTACGTCACCGACGACCCCTCCTTCTCTCCAGAGCAACCAGGCAAGCCCTCCCCCCCTTGATCACCAGATATCGCCTACTCTTCTCTATACTGCTTGCATTAGAGTAGTATAGCATGTTACTGTTTTCAGTTAATCCTATACTGTTGCATAGCCTGCCCTTGCTACTACTGTTGTCACCTTTACCTGCTATCCTACTGCTTAGTATAGGATGCTAGTGTTCCATCAGTGTTCCTACACTCTTGTCCGTCTGCCATGCTGTACTACTGGGCCGTGATCACTTCGGGAGGTGATCACGGGCATATACTATATACTTTACAGTGTTACATTACCTGTGATACTGTTCGGAGATGAGGGCTGAAGGGGCAGGTGGCTCCATCCCGGTAGAGGTGGGCCTGGGTTCCCGACGGCCCCCGACTGTTACTTTGTGGTGGAGCGACAGGGCAGGTTGAGACCACCTAGGAGAGAGGTGCGCCTGGCCCTGGTCGGCGTTCGCGGATACATAACACACTTAACGAGATCTGGATATTTGATCTGAGTTGGGTCGTTGACCTTATACGCACTAACCGCCACGTGGGACAAGATATGGGCAACCGGCGTCGTGGTATCAGCCGAAGCACTTCATGACGTCAGCGACTGAGCGGCGCGCATCGGATTGGACTGGAACGCCACTAGGCTAGGTCTGCTTCCGGCCGCGTACGCAACGTGCAGGTGTGCTAAGGCCGATGGGCCCAGACCCCTGTGCGCTTAGGTTTAGACCGGCGTGCTGACCTCTCTGTTGTGCCTAGGTGGGGCTGCGACGTGTTGATCTCCCGAGGCCGGACATGACCCAGGAAAGTGTGCCCGGCCAAAGGGATCGAGCGTGTCGGGTAATGTGGTGCACCCCTGCAGGGAAGTTGATCTATTCAAATAGTCGTGTCCACGGTAACAGGCGACCTGGAGTTGTACCTTAACCTTATGACAACTAGAACCGGATACTTAATAAAACACACCCTTCCAAGTGCCAGATATAACCCGGTGATCGCTCTCTAACAGGGCAACGAGGAGTGGATCGCCGTGTAGGATTATGCTATGCGATGCTACTTGGAGGACTTTAGTCTACTCTCTTCTACATGCTGCAGGACGGAGGCTGCCAGAAGCGTAGTCTTCGACAGGATTAGCTATCCCCCTCTTATTCCGGCATTCTGCAGTTCAGTCCACTGATAGGGCCCTTTACACATATATCCATGCATATGTAGTGTAGCTCTTTGCTTGCGAGTATTTTGGATGAGTACTCACGGTTGCCTTGTTCCCCCTTTTCCCCATTTCTCTACCCGATTGCTGCGACCAGACGATGGAGCCCAGGATCCAGACGCCACCTTCGACGACGACTCCTACTACTCTGGAGGTGCCTACTACTACGTGCAGCCCGCTGACGACGACCAGGAGTAGTTAGGAGGATCCCAGGCAGGAGGCCTGCGCCTCGTTCGATCTGTATCCCCGTTTGTGCTAGCCATCTTATGGCAACTTGTTTAACTTATGTCTGTACTCAGATATTGTTGCTTCCGCTGACTCGTCTATGATCGAGCACTTGTATTCGAGCTCTCGAGGCCCCTGGCTTGTATTATGATGCTTGTATGACTTATTTATGTTTTAGAGTTGTGTTGTGATATCTTCCCGTGAGTCCCTGATCTTGATCGTACACGTTTGCGTGCATGATTAGTGTACGATTGAATCTGGGGCGTCACAACTAGGGACACTCTGTTTTGTTTATGTATTCACACAAGTACTAAATTTTCGGTTAATACAATTCTAGCATGAATAATAAATAACAACTTTATTATTGCCTTTAGTGCGTATTTCCTTCAGCCTGCCGTGCAAGGCAGCGGGCGCGGGGCGACAGACGTTGGTGAGGCGGGGTCACATTATTCGGCGCTTCTTAATTGAGGTATCCGGTTATAAAAGAGATTATTTGAGACGCGACTGTCACTCCGGAACACACCCATGTGCATTCGCAGGCATTTGAAGGGTCGAATTTGTTATATCCGGTTATAGATGCTCTCATGTCCGCATGGGAGGGAATGGGGTCATGCATCATTTGCTCGTGCGTGAGCACCTGCACACGCTAATTCGGGATTGCGTGTTGTTGTGCAATGAACGATGACCCGTCAGCGGGGCCTGGCCAAGGTTTGAGCGGCAACCACGGTGCCCGGGCTAGCAGTCGACACAAGCATTGATCGCTTCGATTTGCCTCTGCTCGGTCAGATAAATTGATTCGGCTTTCACTCTTGTTTGAAACCTAAACGAAAAGAAAAAAAGTCTTGTATAAAATTTGGTTTTTCAAAAAATATATATACACTGCATTATGAAATAAAGAGAATAATGTATAATGGCACATGGAGCAGGTTTTGCAAATTTTATCCGCACGGGCATTTGTATTTTTTTATAAACACATGTAACTTTATTAATAGTCATAACAATTATAGGTAACCGCTTGGCAGGAGCGGATCGCTATATGGAAAAAACAATTATAGATACACTGATATGGACTTAAGATCCAAGAAAATACAAAGTAATTCATATGACTAAGAATTACAATAAAATCTTTTGTAAATACCTTCTTCACGGTATCAATCTCTGCTTGAAAAAATACTCTAAAGACAACGGTATAAAATATGCAATTAGACTGGAGCAACAATCTTGTCACTCTTTCACTCATATAAACATTATCAATAATGTTTTTAAAAGCACCTTCAGTCACGAAATATCAGTCGGGCTGCTAATTCAGACCCAAGCCCGGTCTCGAGAGACAAACTCGGCCCGGGCTGCCCATGCTCAGGTTTATGTGAACCAGTAAAATAAAAAGATAAATAATAAAGGTGACGCCCGTACGTCCAAAATCCGCAACTTGATGGGAAGGGGATCCATTCCAATAGCTCCGGCAAGACTCCCGAACACCGCCGGGCATATAGCGTCCACGGTCTCTTTCTCTACATCGGAGTGCCGCAAGGATCTCGCCATCATGGCAGCCACGGCCAACGCATCCTGTCTCCCCGCCTCTCCGCGCCTCCCGGCCAGCGGCGCCGGCGTCCGGAACAAGGGGAGGCTGCCAATGGCCGCCGTTGGCTGCACTGCCGGACGCGGCGGGGTTCACCTGAGGAGCGCCCGGCCTCTCCTGTGCACCTCCTCCTCATCCGCTGCGGCAGGAGCACGGGGCAGCGGGAAGATGGAGGACTACAACACCGCCATGAAGCGGATGATGCGGAACCCATACGAGTACCACCACGACCTTGGTACGAACTTTTGCTGGCCATATGCATTGTGGGTATTCTTTGATTAAAGGATGTAAATTCAGTTAAAGCTGGGATAATCCTTTATTCCAAAGAAATGTCGGTATTTTTAGGGCTCCATTTGTGAGAAAATCTTGAATTGTGTTTCTCATAGGACTATCCACCACTAATTGGCGCATTGGTGACTCGATTTGTATTGTGATGTATCAATTTGTGCATCATCAATGTTTGTTGAACCCTCTTAGATGAGATGAACTACACATGTGCTTGATTAGATGTTGAATTTTGGTACGGAGCCAAATGAATTGTTCCTTATAGTATGCCTACATTTGTGCCAGGTATTAGCTGAGCTGATTTTAGATTGTGATTGAGACCATTTGTTAGGCTGTGTTTTCATGGTTGCATGATTTATGTTAGGTAAGTGGTAACATGAATTTTCCGTTATAAATGTCATCAAAGCCATAGCAATGAGACAATGAGTAAGCATGTCGTTTTCTGGGTAGGGTGGCGAATTGTACACATTTTGCATTGATTTCTTCATATACCGATCTGTTTAGTCATCTCAATCTCAATTGGTCTAGTCATGGCAAAGCCATTGATAAAGATGACGGGATGAAAAAATGCCATCTTGAAGACTTCGTAATCAGCATATTATTTTTTTCTCCTTAAATAGCATTTTATTATCTGTATGGTGTATAATTTGGTGGCCAAAAAGAGTAGCATCAACTTTTCATCAAGTTGGTATATTTGGTAGGGCGATCTTTTATGTTTCACTCTCAAAACTGAATTTAGGATCTGCTTGGTCTAATCGAAAGAGTGGCCAAACTGAATTTAGTTTCATTCTCAAAACTGAATTTAGATTTTAGAAGGACCAACATATTTTGTTCTGATGTGTGTTGTACCCTCACAGATCAGTTTAATGGCATTTTACTAAAATAGAACTGCAGTGTGGCACATGCTTTTGTTATAGTTCAGAATAACCTAAATCTACGTGAAGTAGCAGTTTCTATAAAGGGTAACTTTATATAGGAATAGCTATTGGCCGCTCGTTTGTCACCGAGTATTAGGTTTCCCTCTCTTGCTTTGTTATCATTTTAAAAATGCTGAATGAGATATAGTTATTATTTAGAGAGAAAGAGAATTTCCCTCTTCTGCACTGATGTTTTAATTTTTACATGTGAAACTTAGGTATGAATTATGCTGTCATAAGTGATAGCTTGATTGTGGGCTCGCAACCTCAGAAGCCTGACGATATTGATCACTTGAAAAATGAGGAAAATGTAGCCTATATTCTTTGTCTACAGCAGGATAAGGATATTGAATACTGGGGCATTGATTTTGAAGCTGTTGTCACTAGGTGCAAAGAACTTGGCATTCAGCATATGAGAAGACCAGTGAGTTTCTTATTTATCAACTGAGTGAGTTCATGTTTTGTGCTTCTTTCTTAAATCTGATAACATAAAATACAGTTACTGCCACTCTGCATTCTCTTCACATTTCAAGTGATTTATAAGTTACAATATCTGGCTTTTCCTTTATTTTGACTAGATAATGTTATTAAGCTAAACATTGATCATAAGGATCTTTAGTATGTAGAACCAGAATTTTGTGGTGATATCTCTACTCTCTAGAAGTGACACAAAAAGAGAAGGTTAACAAACAAGTAATCTTGAAGAAGCCGAGCTGCAAATCATAAGCAAACTGCATGCTAAGGGTGTCCTGTTTAGAAGGAAAACTAAGGATATTTACAATTTCTCGTTTGCAGGCAGTAGACTTCGATCCAGATTCGCTGAGGAAACAGTTACCGAAAGCAGTTTCCGCACTAGAATGGGCTATATCACAAGGCAAAGGGCGAGTTTACATCCATTGCACTGCTGGACTTGGTAGAGCGCCTGCGGTTGCAATTTCTTACATGTTCTGGTTCGAGAATATGGACGTAAGCTCATTTCATCTAAATCGTAATATAGTACTAGAAATCATTATCAAGTCATGTTTTCACATGCGTGCTTTACATATAAACCATGATGAAGCTATACTATTACTATCCATCTGTTTGCAGCTAAATACGGCTTATGAAAAGCTAACCTCCATAAGACCGTGTGGACCGAGTAAGAAAGCTATCCGCTCTGCAACCTATGATCTAGCTAAGAGTGATCCAAATAAAGAAGCTTTTGAGACCCTGCCGGAGCGTGCTTTCGAGGGAATATCAGTTTCAGAGAGGAAGTTAATACAAGACCGTGTCCGTTCCCTCCACAAGGCATGAGAAAGAAAAGGGAAAACATCACGAGAGGTGACGTGTTCTTTATTGTCAGTTATGGACCACACGCCAATGTATATCATTCCTACTCTTATGTTCTTTTTTACACTGCAGCTGGACAGGGGACGAGGTAAACTTTTGCTATATGATAGACCTGATTGCTAGATTTCTACAAGCTGCTGGAAAGTAAGAGGTTTGAGCCAAAGCTATTCTCAGAATAAAGCTTAAGACCGACCTTGTTGTTGGTTGGTATTGTGTAATAAGAAGAAAATAAAGAGGCATGAAAAGATGTTATCTACCACATATGGTGAACTTGGATGCACCACATCTTTTCGGTCAGAGGTCATCTAAGGTGTTTGAAGATCAATGCATCAATATAGATGTCATGTATTTATCATTATAACCATGTTGTTCCGGGAATATTGGTTCATGTATTTAGTCATTGATGGCAACAGATTGAAACTATTACTCAAAAGTACAAACATATATCATGTCGTCGCCAAATGTCATGCGTATGCTCATTTTGGCTTTGCGGTAAAGTTTCTCGTGTTACATTCAGGGATGAAATAAAGTTTCTTCTGTATCTGCATGAAATCTTAGTGTTAAACTATGCTGATAGTTTCTTTGCTGCGGTTAAGCTTTTTTGTGCATCCTTGGGGTTTTTTTTGTCAGCTTGATCACACTCTTCTCGTTGAAAGCTGAACACTTAAATACAATCTGCTCTTTTATATATGTATAGTTCTCAATGGAAAAGTACATCTCTTACAAGGCACATGATGCACTGACCAATCTAGGTCAGCTGTATGGTAGGTTGGTTACTAGTTTCCGGCACAGGTGATGCAGCCTATTTTTTTTCTTCATGACTGCATCTGAATTCAAGACATATAGCATCATCTGCCAATAGGCATAAATTAACGTGAGATAATTAATTGTATCTGAATCCCTGGTCCGCTTGCTCCCTTGGCATCTGTCAAGGTGTCAATGCTGCATGAAAAACAAGACGTAACATCAGAGAAACACAACTAGTTAATTAGCAGGTCATAATTCTGATCTTTTTTCAAAGAACAAATGTTAAACCATGGTGAAGAATTAGTTGCCTGATGAAGCTGGCGTCATCCAGGAGTCGGGGATGCGCGAGACCACGGGTGGCGTTGGCTGTCCAGCTACACAAATCATTTGAGACTCAATTCAAACTCAAACTCAAGAGAAATTCAAATTCAAATTCAGATTCGAAAGAGCAACGTGTGCACGTACTGAAGCAGATGAAGAGGACTTGAGGCGGGAGGACGACGCCGCAGGAGATGGGGAGGTACATCATGCGGACGGGGTCGATGGGCTTGGGCAGCATGCGGTTGACGTCGCCGAGGATGACCGGGCACAGGCACCGCAGCGAGCGGTCGTCCACCGCCGCCGTGCTGTTGAGGAACATGCCCAGCCCGCTGCAGCACTCGCTCTGCGGCGTCGGGGTGTCCGGCTCGCTCCCCGTCAGGAACGACGCGCACGTCATCAGCCCCGCCAGCGGCGTCACGCAGTCCGCCGGCGACGACGGCGACCCGCCGCCGTTTCCCGGCTGCTGCAGGCCCGGGAACCCGGGCAGCGGCTGCAGCGCCGGCTGCGAAGGCGCCCCGCTGCTGCACGCTGGGCTAGCACTAGCAGCGGGTGACGGCTGCGGCGGCGGCGGCGGCGAGGACGGCTTGAAGCGAGACCCTGGCGGCGACGCTACCCTGCCCCCGGGCACCCCCGGGAAGCCAGGGTTGCGCGGCCTGCCGCCCGGGAACCCCGGGAACCGAAGCTCGTCTTCGTCGGCCCCGTCGCTCCTCGCCGCTGCCTCCGACGACTGCGCCGCCAGCACCATCGCAGCCACCACCGTCACGACCAGCGCGCGCCTCGACCACACGAACGATGGCGCCATCGATCGCCTTCTCGACCGACCGCCAAGTGCCGATGACAGGAGCGGAAGATCGAGCTACACTGGCTAGTCGCCGCTGCTGTACGATGACGGGAGTAGTCCGGCGAGCTTCTCGATTTATAGCTTGAAGCTCACCGATTATCGCATCGAAATTACAAGTGATTGGCAGAAAGATCATGCGCGGGGCATTGCTCTAGTTTAAGGTCGGATCTTGGAGCGCCGCGCCAAGCGGCGAGGCGTCTGCATGTAGGTGGACGTGTTCAAGAAACAAGGCATTATGAAAGTGGAAAGCAGGTGCATGACATTGTGGAGTTAGGAACATTACTTGCTCTGCAAATCGTTTACGGGTTATTCGGAAAAAATAGTATTCCTTTTTGAGAAAAAAATACTATTAAAAATAGTATTTCTCTGTAAGGATTTAGTATGCATGCCCACTTTTTCTTTTGCAGAATTAATTCTTGTATTATGCAATCAAAGTATAATCATGCTTAACAGCGTCTAAAATGACCTCTGGTCCATACAGCAGTTTGGCCTTGAGTCCTCTCAAACTATGCCAAAATATGACTAGCGAGAAAGGCATATTTTGATCTATTTGTTTCTCCACTCCTCAACATGTTTACTGCCTGCCTTCAGGTTGTCACTTTCAATGTCGATTGACAGATTGCTCCATTGTAGAGCTAGCTTGAGTCCCTCCTGGGGGTTAGGATCCTGTGCAGTGCAGTACAGTTACTGCCATGTGAGATCCGGCCTCACATGTCATCCGCACTACAGCACCGTACGGTACTGCAGAGGATCTCAACCCCCCTCCTGGATAGCTAAAATCTCAGCTTCCAACACATTGTTGCATGAAAACAAGTGCCTACAGGAACTGAAAACAATGCCTCCAGCGTGGTCTCGAAGAAGCATACCAATATGTAGCGACCCAACCTCAAACGGCCAAGCCTCTGTGTATCTGTGCCATCCCTGGATCAGTATGCTGGCACACACAGTACATCAATGTATATATCAAAGTGCAATCACATGTATAAATAACGTAAAACTGATATATACCTTATAAGTCTCAGCGGAAACAACAAATCGGGTGTGGAGTCCCATCAACGCCATCGGCAAGTTGAGTGTAGACCGTAACCCTATATCGAAATCCTTACTCGTCGTAGAAATAATTCCTGCAACATGATACGTTGCAGCCGCGTAGGTCAGTACATTGGATGTACCGGCAAGATCACTGTAAGAAAATTCAAATGATAGAACTATACTATATGCAATATGGCTTTATGGCTCTGTGTCTGAGTTTTGTTTGCATAAAAGCTAGTTTTGTTTTCCCTACAACAAAGGAATATCAGGAGTCCTCACTACAGAGTTTTCTACCATGACATGGTTCCGCCAACCGATGTCTCATAGCCCAAATCATCAGAGGTTGCCCACAATTAAGTTATCAATCCGGTGTTGAGAGTTCTGAGATAGATCCAAGTCCAGAAGCTCAAAATGTCCATAACCGGGGACACGGCTAATCGATTAGGTTTTAACTCTGCAGAGTGTTGTGCACTTTACCCGCAAGATTCGCTCCCTCTTTTTATGTTCTCGCACTTCAAGGTGTTTGAGAACAAGACGACCGAAACATGGCCTTCCAAAGAGTTCCTCTGACCACTGTCCGGGCTCATTCAATCCTACCGTAGTTCTACATCTGCTAGCACCGTCCCAGCCAGAGTCACAACTAAGGTCAACCAAGCCAGAGCCCATAGTGACTTGCGGTTGCACAGGTAAGCTTCTGGGCATGAAGTATTCTTCCGTCTCTTTGAGTCTGGGTGGAACTTTCCTCATGAGTACTGGCCAAAACCCAGCTCACTAGGCAAATCCACTAGATACTCCAGGGTGCCTCACAACCAGTCCACCCAGTAGTGTGTATTGAAGTCTTGTCTCGAGTCTTGAAGTCTTGAGGTCTCGAAGATGCTGTCCTCGCAGGTGCCATCAGGAAGTTGTCGTCTTTGACGTAAAATCCTCCATTCTCACACCACTCCAGAGCACTCATACCAACCCCGTCTACTATAGCGTAGCTTTAAAAGTAAACAACGTCCCGGGCTTGGTAACAAGGAGATGGGTTCCTACCTCATGCATTCTACTCAACTACAAGAATTCAATATCACTACTGGAGGGATTGAAATAATGGTGCCACTAAATGCAATAAAAACATTGGTATGAAAAATATGGTCAAAGTGAACTTGCCTGGTATAACTTGATGAACATACTATCGCTATCGGAAACTTGATAACACTAGTCGTCACTCTCCGATGATAAATCTATACAAGCAAGCATAGTATTCACATAAGCAAACATGATAACACTCAATCATAACAATCAAAAATAACAACGAAATCAAAATAGTGTCAAAGGCAAAAACCAAAATAAACTCCAAATCACTCCTATAAACTTATAGGGCTAATCTACACCACAACAACTCTACTTAACAACAAGTAAAAAGCCTAAAACAATTACTTAACAGAGGGTAAAAATAATTATTCACTAAGTAACATAAAGTATTTTCCCTATAATAAAATTCTAACAAAACAACAAAATAACACTATTTCTATTGCTAGCAACTAGTCATGCAACAAACAACACCTAGAACTTCAAGAATACTAAGTCTAATAAATCCTAGAAATAACCCACTATTAAACAATAAAATATATGACACACTGGCGAAAACTAGCAAAATAAACTAATTAAAACTAATTAATAATAATTAAACTACAAACAGTACTAAAAATAGAGTAAACAGTATTGTTTACAATAAAAAGCTAATTTAGATAACTCACTAGCATGCAAACTAATCACTACTGCGTAGCTAGTCTAATAAGTAACCAGTAGCAAAAAGAATCGGTCAAAAATAATACTCCTAACTCAAAATATGGCCAAAATAGTGATTTGAACAAATTTATGTAAACTCAAATTTAAACTACTAAAATTTGAAATCCAATTGCACTAACAGAAACTTCAAGAAATTTGTGATCCAAGGCAGCTGGAATCACTCAAAAATACCTCGCAGATAATTAACTGCGGATTTTACAAGATTGAAACTATTCTGTTTTAAAAACAGAACGAAAAAAAGGCAGGTCGGGATTACTGTAGCTGTTCCGGCGAGGGGTTCTGGTGGAGCTCCGGCGACGTCCTCCGGTGGCCCTCCGGCGAGGCGAGGGGTCCGGTGGGGGAGGTGGAGCGAGGGGGTTCGAGTGGTGGTGGTGGGAGTTGGCGGGGATGGCCGGAGGTGGTGGAGTATTATATATCAAAATGACCGGAAAAAGAAATCCTACAACATGAACTATTTTACAAGATGAAATAAAATTTACACAAATTCTAATAAAACAAATAGTGCTACTGCTGCAAATAAAATTCAAATAAAATTTCTTGAAAATGCCAAAAGGATTTCAAATTTATTTTTATCCATTTTCATAATGCAGGGAATCATTTTACCCTATTTTCCATATATTTTATTTTGGATAAAAATAATTTTAAAATAAAACCCAAAAACTTCCAAATGGTTTTGAATTTAAAATTCAAACATTTTCTTCATACTTCCAACTCATATTTCCTATATTTTGACGAAGTCATTTTATCCTCTCTCATGAAAATCATTGAGTTGCATAAAGTTTTCTAAATTCGAAATCCTTTCAAAAATGAAATTCAAAAATCTTTCAAAACCTTTTTTTGTTTCTAGAAGAAGTCATGTTTTCTTCAGTCAAGGGTATTGTGATGAAATGAATTTGAATTTCACTGAGATCAAATGCAAGGATGAAAGTTTGGGAAGTCATTTCATTCCCTCTCATTTAACTTTCAACAAATTTCAAATTTCACTCAATTTCACACAACCATTCACACAGCAATCAAACAATCAATCAATTTAATTATTTAATATAACATTCCAAAATTTAGAATTTTGGAATGTTACAAACTACCACACTTAAAATGAATCTCGTCCTCGAGATTCGAAGAGGCTAGCAAGAAAAGGTTAGGGGTTGGGGGTCTTCTAGCAAATCTATTGTCCGGAGAGGTCTGGGGTGCTACCACACTTAGAAGCATGCTTACGGTCCCAACAAAACTCGTGTACTCCATTCCTTTGGGTTGTTGGTGTCGGTCTTCTTATATTCTCCAGGATAACTCCTACACTGGGGCTCTTCTAGTAGGGCATAACCTTTTCCTCAAACTCGTGTCCTTTCCTCTTGGTGAGGTTCTTCCGATACTGGGTCTTCTTAGCAGACAATTCTGTCGCCAATACTAATCAACTATCGAGATCTCATGGTGGTCAACCATTACAGGTTTCTCCTGCAGGAAAATGGTTTGGGTTGAGTCTCACCGTATGACCTACGTTTGGCAACAGTTGCCGGTACATGGATCAGTCGTCCTACCATTCTAAGGTTTAAACAAGGTTTGATATCGTCGTCTATCTACGATGGGTAAGTCACTCAAATTTACCATTCCAAATAGCAAGAGCGAATGACAAGAGTAAGTCGGTATGGTGATCAATCCATTCCGCACCCAAATCATTACCTTGTATAAGGTTTAGCGAATCTCGCATTTCTAACACTCGGCCATTCTCACAAGCATTGCAAAATTTCTCTTCTCAAAGAACTGGGTTCGGGTAAATCCATTGATTCTACAAGCTGAACAAAATATCTATCGTTCTTCACAACTCTCATGTTTTTGCGTAACCTCCTATAAAACGCTGCTGATCAAATCATAGCTTCTTCCAATATTTTTTTCTTCCAGGGAGTACTTGATCCTTATTTATTCTTGGGCCTGTGGGTTATGGGCCACCTGAACACTTGTACAACTTTAAATCATCCTTAGAGTAACTCTTGTTCCATATTACACCTCCTTTTAATCCAATAGTACTCCGTTTCTTCATAACCATCGTACCAAAAGCAAAACTCCAACTTTTTTTTTCTTTCGAACTACAGTCTGTGGAATATATATTTTCTTTCCATTGTCTAGTGTTCTTCAAAGGGTACTACCACCCTTAAAATGAAATTCACAAATCCATCCATAGACCATATTTCTCATATCCTCGAAAATGGTCAAAATCTTTGTTCACGGAGTAACAACTAAAAAACAATCCACGTATGAAATCATGACACATTAACTTTATTGATTTCACGAATTCATTACAATCTCTGAGCACTCATTACATAACTCAACTCATCGAACTTATGAAAATAAAATTGCTTCCTACCACTCTTATTATCCATATCAAAATCTCAACTACTTAGCTCCAGTTTTCATCTTGTCGGAACATTTGGTGGCATAATGTCCTGCTTCCTTGCAACGAAAACAAAAGTCTTTGGGCTTCTTGGGGATGGTGTCTGCTCTTCGGGCTCTTGGCTTCTTCTCTAGACATTTACTAGCGTAGTGACCTAAATCCTTGCACTTGTAACAAGTGATGTGACTCAGGTCCTTCTCTGCAGATATTAGGTTGTTCTGAAGATGCCTTCGTCTTCTCTTCTTGGATTTCTTCGTAATGATTAGAGCTTCTATTTCCTGTGGGTCAAACTTCATTTCTGCTGTCGGGAAGTCTCCGAGATATTCTTCTCTTTCCTTGGTACAATACTGGGAAAAATGTCCTTCTTGTCCACATGAATAGCAAGTGTTGGAGTAGAATCTGATTAGGCCTTCTCCATCGGGGTCTTCAACATCTTCCTTCATCCCAGGTTCTTCTAGACCTTCCTTGAGGGCTTCTTTCATTCCTTCTTCATGCTTCTGAATAGTTTGTTGCACCGTGGGGTAAATGTGACACTGCGCCAGGTAGTGCGTAGTTCCTTCACACAGGAAACAAGTAACCTGCCCAATCGGGCATGCTTCGGTTGGGTGATTCTCCTCACAATATGGGCATCCATCCTTGTCTTCCTCCTGGGTGTGTCCTATTTCTCCGCAAATCTTGCAAGCACAAGGTTTCTTCTTCGGGTTATCATAGTGCTTCCGAATAAGGCGTGATCTCAACAGGGTCTTTTTGAATTCCTCCCAAGTTCTTGCTCCATTACGTCCTTGTATGGCTTGATGCATTTTCCACCAGATTGCAGCACTCTCGGTAAAATGCTGAAGAGCATATGGAACCTCATACTTCCTTGCAATCATTTTCTTCTCGAAGTGATCCTCCATGTTTTGAATCCATAACTCTGCCTCCGACTGAGTCATCGGTCCAGAGAATACCAGTCCAACTTCATTCATCATCTATTGGGTTCAAGGGTTTGGGGATGAGATACGGGAGAAGAAAGGAGGGATATACACACAATACAAACAATAGTTTTTGAAGAAGCGAGTTTTATTTTGTGGCCGTCAGAAAAACATCAAACAAAGGACAGCTCACAAGTCGTCGCATCTAACGTAAGTATATAACATGGGTTTGGTCTTCTAAAGGTCAAATAAATCTTTGGAGTCTTCAAATTCTTCAAGTCTTCGGAGTCTTCAATTGTTGCAGCTTCAACTCTTCTAATGCATGGTGAAATCCTGGTTACTTTGAAGGGGTCATCAGCTGTCCGATATCTTTCTTGGAGCAGCTTCAGTCGATCCTTCATGTGGTCAAAAGGGAAAAGGGGTATATTCTAACTATTTGAGGTGAGAGGGTCTATTTGATAAAATCACAAAAGATGAGAAGTAAGAGTTTTTTTTCAAAATAAAGTTTTAGAAATTTCCTGTCCTAGGGCTTTCCGATTTCTAGGGTCATGTCCTACAGTCAACATGTGCTCTGATACCATCTCTGTAGCGACCCGACCTCAAACGGCCAAGCCTCTGTGTATCTGTGCCATCCCTGGATCAGTATGCTGGCACACACAGTACATCAATGTATATATCAAAGTGCAATCACATGTATAAATAAAGTAAAACTGATATATACCTTATAAGTCTCAACGGAAACAACAAATCGGGTGTGGAGTCCCATCAACGCCATCGGCAAGTTGAGTGTAGACCGTAACCCTATATCGAAATCCTTACTCGTCGTAGAAATAATTCCTGCAACATGATACGTTGCAGCCACGTAGGTCAGTACATTGGATGTACCGGCAAGATCACTGTAAGAAAATTCAAATGATAGAACTATACTATATGCAATATGGCTTTATGGCTCTGTGTCTGAGTTTTGTTTGCATAAAAGCTAGTTTTGTTTTCCCTACAACAAAGGAATATCAGGAGTCCTCACTACAGAGTTTTCTACCATGACATGGTTCCGCCAACCGATGTCTCATAGCCCAAATCATCAAAGGTTGCCCACAATTAAGTTATCAATCCGGTGTTGAGAGTTCTGAGATAGATCCAAGTCCAGAGGCTCAAAATGTCCATAACCGGGGACACGGCTAATCGATTAGGTTTTAACTCTGCAGAGTGTTGTGCACTTTACCCGCAAGATTCGCTCCCTCTTTTTATGTTCTCGCACTTCAAGGTGTTTGAGAACGAGACGACCGAAACATGGCCTTCCAAAGAGTTCCTCTGACCACTGTCCGGGCTCATTCAATCCTACTGTAGTTCTACATCTGCTAGCACCGTCCCAGCCAGAGTCACAACTAAGGTCAACCAAGCCAGAGCCCATAGTGACTTGCGGTTGCACAGGTAAGCTTCTGGGCATGAAATATTCTTCCGTCTCTTTGAGTCTGGGTGGAACTTTCCTCATGAGTACTGGCCAAAACCCAGCTCACTAGGCAAATCCACTGGATACTCCAGGGTGCCTCACAACCAGTCCACCCAGTAGTGTGTATTGAAGTCTTGTCTCGAGTCTTGAAGTCTTGAGGTCTCGAAGATGCTGTCCTCGCAGGTGCCATCAGGAAGTTGTCGTCTTTGACGTAAAATCCTCCATTCTCACACCACTCCAGAGCACTCATACCAACCCCGTCTACTATAGCGTAGCTTTAAAAGTAAACAACGTCCCGGGCTTGGTAACAGGGAGATGAGTTCCTACCTCATGCATTCTACTCAACTACAAGAATTCTATATCACTACTGGAGGGATTGAAATAATGGTACCACTAAATGCAATAAAAACATTGGTATGAAAAATATGGTCAAAGTGAACTTGCGTGGTATAACTTGATGAAGATACTATCGCTATCGGAAACTTGATGACACTAGTCGTCACTCTCCGATGATAAATCTATACAAGCAAGCATAGTATTCACATAAGCAAACATGCTAACACTCAATCATAACAATCAAAAATAACAACGAAATCAAAATAGGGTCAAAGGCAAAAACCAAAATAAACTCCAAATCACTCCTATAAACTTATAGGGCTAATCTACACCACAACAACTCTACTTAACAACAAGTAAAAAGCCTAAAACAATTACTTAACAGAGAGTAAAAATAATTATTCACTAAGTAACATAAAGTATTTTCCCTATAATAAAATTCTAACAAAACAACAAAATAACACTATTTCTATTGCTAGCAACTAGTCATGCAACAAACAACACCTAAAACTTCAAGAATACTAAGTCTAATAAATCCTAGAAATAACCCACTATTAAACAATAGAGTATATGACACACTGGCGAAAAATAGCAAAATAAACTAATTAAAACTAATTAATAATAATTAAACTACAAACAGTACTAAAAACAGAGTAAACAGTACTATTTACAATAAAAAGCTAATTTAGATAACTCACTAGCATGCAAACTAATCACTACTGCGTAGCTAGTCTAATAAGTAACCAGTATCAAAAAGAATCGGTCAAAAATAATACTCCTAACTCAAAATATGGCCAAAATAGTGATTTGAACAAATTTATGTAAACTCAAATTTAAACTACTAAAATTTGAAATCCAATTGCACTAGCAGAAACTTCAAGAAATTTGTGATCCAAGGCAGCTGGAATCACTCAAAAATACCTCGCAGATAATTAACTGCGGATTTTACAAGATTGAAACAATTCTGTTTTAAAAACAGAACGAAAAAAAAGGCAGGTCGGGATTACTGTAGCTGTTCCGGCGAGTGGTTCTGGTGGAGCTCCGGCGACGTCCTCCGGTGGCCCTCCGGCGAGGCGAGGGGTCCGGTGGGGGAGGTGGAGCGAGGGGGTTCGAGTGGTGGTGGTGGGAGTTGGCGGGGATGGCCGGAGGTGGTGGGGCGGGGCGGCAATGGCGGCGGTGGTCCGGCGAACTCCGGCGAGGTGGCGCGGCATCTTGGGGCGAGGAGAGGCAGATCTAGGGGCGGGAATGGGGCGGAGGAGGTGCCCTTATATAGGAGAGGGGCTCGGCTTGAGCGAGGGGGCGACGAGATTCGCGAATCCCGCGAATCCGGTGATGCTCCGGTGGTGCTACAGTGGATCGGGAAAGAGATCCTGTGCTGGAGGAAGGAGAAGATCCATATCGGATTGGGCCGGATTTGGCCCAAGAAGAAAATACCTTTCCCTTTTTTAAAAGATTCCACGAAGAAAAATCATTTTAGAAAATAAAATGAAAATAAAATATAGGAGTATTATATATCAAAATGACCGGAAAAAGAAATCCTACAACATGAACTATTTTACAAGATGAAATAAAATTTACACAAATTCTAATAAAACAAATAGTGCTACTGCTGCAAATAAAATTTCTTGAAAATGCCAAAAGGATTTCAAATTTATTTTTATCCATTTTCATAATGTAGGGAATCATTTTACCCTATTTTCCATATATTTTATTTTTGGATAAAAATAATTTTAAAATAAAACCCAAAAACTTCCAAATGGTTTTGAATTTAAAATTCAAACATTTTCTTCATACTTCCAACTCATATTTCCTATATTTTGACGAAGTCATTTTATCCTCTCTCATGAAAATCATTGAGTTGCATAACGTTTTCTAAATTCGAAATCCTTTCAAAAATGAAATTCAAAAATCTTTCAAAACCTTTTTTTGTTTCTAGAAGAAGTCATGTTTTCTTCAGTCAAGGGTATTGTGATGAAATGAATTTGAATTTCACTGAGATCAAATGCAAGGATGAAAGTTTGGGAAGTCATTTCATTCCCTCCCATTTAACTTTCAAAAAATTTCAAATTTCACTCAATTTCACACAACCATTCACACAGCAATCAAACAATCAATCAATTTAATTATTTAATATAACATTCCAAAATTTAGATTTTTGGGATGTTACACAATACCATCAATCCCATCCAAAATAGAACCATCAGTGTTTAGTTTTACACGCCTAACAACCGGGTGATCATGGAAGTGGCCATGGTTCGAATGGACGAAGCCAAACAAGATGTGGGTCAGATTGGGCAACTCATGTGACGAAGAGGACCTATATTTTTTCTATGCCTCAACTACCATTACCGTAGGGAATGGGGCCAAAACACCTTTCTGGGACTCCCCTTGGCTACATGGAACCAAACCAAAGGATGTTGCTCCCTTAATCTTTGAGGCTTCCACGAGAAAAAGAATTAGAAGGTGCGGGAGGCCCTAAAAAACAATGCTTGGATTCTCAAGATCAACCCCTTCACGGTCATCTCCATTGAGCACATCCGGCAATTCTTCACCCTTTGGACGCTCGTACATAATTTTCATCTTGATGAGCTATCCGAGGATACTATTATATGTAAGCACATGACCGATGGACGCTACACCGCAGCCTTCGCCTATAAAGCATAATTTCTTGGGTTGGTCGTCTCTCCCAGGGAGCACATGATTTGAAAGGTTTGGCCGCCGCCAAAGGCAAAGTTCTTTGCTTGGTTGGCTACCCAAGATAGAATCTAGATGGCCGACAGGCTTACCAAGCGGGGATGGCCAAATTATGGTCTTTGCCCTCTTTGTAAAAGGGAGCAAGAGAGTGGGCCACATCTTTTCTTCAGTGCCGCTACACCGTTCGACTTTGGAAGATGGCCATTGAGAAATTCCGACTAGAGCAACTGGACACTTCCTTGTGGCATTTGGAAGTTTCCGTCAATAATTGGTGGGCAAGTATGACCGGCACATGAGTCCTCGACAGAAAGGCGATGGCCTCGCTGACCATGCTCTTGACTTGGATTGGAACGAAAGAAATGCCCTGGTCTTATGGCATAAGAGCGCTCCACCGTCAATTTTGCTCACTACTATTACCAATGAGGCAAATCTTTGGGTCATCACCGGAGCAAAGAAACTAGGGTCTATTATTTTGCATGAGCAATCCTTCATGCCGTGTAAGGGGGACAATTGTAACAAACTCTCCTCTCTGCTTAATTAATATACGAGGCAAGCCTTTTGCGTCGGTTTAAAAAAATGAATGGCGGTATTATCAAATGTTCGAGCAGTAAGAGGGAAGCAGAATGAAGCGGGGATTTTCCTTTGGCATAATCTTTTCTTTTTGGCGGGAAAGTTTCGATCTATTCATCTTCAATCATGGCAATACAACGAACACAAGAAATAATAAAATTACACCCAGATACATAAACCACCTAGCGAAAACTACAAGCACTGAAGCGAGCCGAAAGCGCACTGCCTCATCGCCCCTCCCTCGTCGAGCCGGGCACAACTTGTTGAAGTAGATAGTCGGGAATTCGTCATGCTAAGGACACATAGTGAAGGAAATATGCCCTAGAGGCAATAATAAAGTTATTATTTATTTCCTTACATATCATGATAAATGTTTATTATTCATGCTAGAATTGTATTAACCGGAAACATAATACATGTGTGGATACATAGACAAACAGAGTGTCACTAGTATGCCTCTACTTGACTAGCTTGTTAATCAAAGATGGTTAAGTTTCCTAACCATAGACAAAGGAGTTGTCATTTGATTAACAAGGTCACATCATTAGTTGAATGATCTGATTGACATGACCCATTCCATTAGCTTAGCACCCGATCGTTTAGTATGTTGCTATTGCTTTTATCCATGACTTATACATGTTCCTATGACTATGAGATTATGCAACTCCCGTTTACCGTAGGAACACTTTGTGTGCTACCAAACGTCACAACGTAACTGGGTGATTATAAAGGTGCTCTACAGGTGTCTCCGAAAGTATTTGTTGGGTTGGCGTATTTCAAGATTAGGATTTGTCACTCCGAATGTCGGAGAGGTATCTCAGGGCCTTCTCGGTAATGCACATCACATAAGCCTTGCAAGCATTGTAACTAATGAGTTAGTTGCGATATGATGTATTACGGAACGAGTAAAGAGACTTGCCGGTAACGAGACTGAACTAGGTATTGGATACCGACGATCGAATCTCGGGCAAGTAACATACCGATGACAAAGGGAACAACGTATGTTGTTATGCGGTCTGACCGATAAAGATCTTCGTAGAATATGTAGGAGCCAATATGGGCATCCAGGTCCCGCTATTGGTTATTGACCGAAGACGTGTCTCGGTCATGTCTACATTGTTCTCGAACCGTAGGGTCCGCACGCTTAAGGTTTCGATGACAGTTATATTATGAGTTTATGAGTTTTGATGTACCGAAGGAGTTCGGAGTCCCAGATGAGATCGGGGACATGACGAGGAGTCTCGAAATGGTCGAGACGTAAAGATCGATATATTGGACGACTATATTCGGAGTTCGGAAAGGTTCCGAGTGATTCGGGTATTTTTCGGAGTACCGGAGAGTTACGGGAATTCGTATTGGGCCTCATTGGGCCATACGGGAAAGGAGAGAAAGGGCCAAAAGGGTGGCCGCACCCCTCCCCTTGGGCTAGTCCGAATTGGACGAGGGAGGGGGGCGCCCCCTTCCTTCCTTCTCCTTCTCTCTTCCCTTTCCTTCTCTCCTACTCCCCCTACATGGAAGGACTCCTAGTTGGACTAGGAAAGGGGAAATCCTATTCCCGGTGGGAGTAGGACTCCCCTTGGCGCGCCCAAACCTAGGCCGGCCTCCTCCCTCCCTTGCTCCTTTATATACGGGGGCAGGGGGCACCCCATAGACACACAAGTTGATCCTTGAGATCGTTCCTTAGCCGTGTGCGGTGCCCCCCTCCACCATATTCCACCTCGGTCATATTGTCGCAGCGCTTAGGCGAAGCCCTGCGTCGGTAGTTCATCAAGATCGTCACCGCGCCGTTGTGCTGACGGAACTCATCCCCGGAGGTTTTTGCTGGATCGAGACCCGGGGACGTCATCGAGCTGTACGTGTGTCAAGAACTCGGAGGCGCCGGAGTAACGGTGCTTGGATCGGTCGGATCGTGAAGAGGTACGACTACATCAACCGCGTTGATATAACGCTTCCGCTTTCGGTCTACGAGGGTACGTAGACAACACTCTCCCCTCTCGTTGCTATGCATCACCATGATCTTGCGTGTGCGTAGGATTTTTTTTGAAATTACTACGTTCCCCAACACATAGGACCAACACACCAGAACAGCAACCGCCGCCGATGAAGAGATGTTTAGATTGGAAGGATCCAACCTGAAGACATACGAACAAAGACATCAGAGAAGGTCACAATATATTGTAAGGAGGACAGGTAGCTTGCCAGATACTTGATAGACACATCCATGGGAGGAGCGGCGCAATTGAACGAATCACTGAAAATTTACCACGAGTACTCATATTTTAGAGTATATGGTATTTGGAAATGCCATAATTAATCATGTATTTATGCTTTAGATCAAGTAATAATAAGAAATCTTGGTAAATAAAGATTTTGCTATTTTTAGGCGATTGGCAAATAACTGGAGTAATTCTTTTCCTCGAGAAAGATGGGAGTGGTTTCTATATCCTTTTGTGAAGTATCAATCCATACAAATAACTATTTTTATGTGGACGCTAAGAAGATCACTGAGGTTTCTGTAAATGCAAAGAGATGCGAAGGATTTTTTTTCTTTGAAAAGATGGCGAAATTTTTGCCATTTTCCATTCATTAAGTGAGAAAGTATGTACAAGGTGAGGCGGCAGTCCTAGAGGAGGAAAAATACGAGTACTTTCACGGAATAATAGCCCCTAAAAGTTTAGCGTCCATGATGGAACATAAGGCCACCTCTGTTTTGATGTTGGAGAAAATAATCGTTGGCATGGTCAGAGTCTTCCTAAAAACTCAATAGTAGTCCTCATTCCAAATCACCCATGAGACCGACATTAGAATGGACATAATGGCCTTCCCCTGGTGATTACCTCCATCCATCATTCCTTAACCGAGGTAAGGCCGTGCCGAGTTTCCGGGTTCTGTTCGTTGTGGCCAAGCCAATCAAAGATCATGTTTCATATTCTTATGCAGTGTCAGCATTGAAAAAATAATATGCGCCGCCATCTCAGGGACACGCTTGCAAAGCTTGCACATTTCACAATTAGTCCATCGTCGGTTCTCCAAGCGGTCAACAGTTCATACTATAGATGATCAAGCACACGAATAACTTTCCCTAGGGAGGGGCTTAAGTCTCCCAGTCACCGACTTAAGCATTGATGAGGTCATCCCACAAATTGCGCATGGTAAGCCGAGGCAGTAGAATAATGAGAAGATCTAGATGGATTTGAATGTCAACAAGAAAAAACTATATTTAAGTCGAACTATGAAATAGTCATGTACATAAATTGATGTAGGCTCTTACCATAAATATTGCCAATTTTTCTATGAAATAGTCGTGTACGGAAAATTGATGCAGGCTCTTTACCATATACAAATTGCCAATTTTTCTACGAAATAGTCAAACTATGTATATTGCCATTTTTTTTTAAATGGTCACGCAAGTTTTGAAACGCTTCTCTACCGATCCAAGTAGAGATTTCAGCTGCCGTCAACATGTCACCTCAAATGTGTCACTACGTGTGTTTGGTTGTTGGGTTATCATTTCTTTGAGGCAGGGATATCCGTATTTCTGATGGTGAGTGTGTTTCGTTGCTAGGTTATCGCTTCCGTTTATCGTACGGCTATATTCTGTTTGGTTCACGGGGATGCTCATAACCACCCGCTTGTCCCTTGAACTAAATACACCCTACCCAAGAGGATTTCGATGTCCATACGAATAATTCCCGTCCAAGCGTGACAACCGGCCTCTCGCAACATGCTAGATTGTGCAAATAAGTACCCAGTCTACTTACTAGCAATTGTAAAGATTTATCTCACATGGCAAATGTGGAAGTTACGGCCAATCCTGTCGTCCAAGGTTCGGATGAAAAATGCTGCAAATCTTTCTGTTTAAAAATTTCACTGCTAGCAGCCGATCTTTGCAAGGAGAGCATCCGTAACTTACCATATGTAACTTCTTTCAGACCTCTGGATGTAAATTAAAATTCAATCAACAGAAGGTGGTATTGATTGTAAAAAAAAGGTATGACCTTCGTTGGTTTTTATAAATAGTAGTAGTAGCACGAGCTCATACACAATAACTTGACAGAGTGTTGCACAATCTCTTCGTACCTCTCCCTAATACTAGTATAAGGACGTTCCAAAGAACAGAGCCAACTTATATGTACAACAATCACCTCATCACCCTGTTTCCACCATTCCTACAAGTGATGTGTGTTTCTGTCATCAAGCATCGCTCCGCAGTTCCCCATCGAAGAACGATCCGCCAGCCATTGTTTTGCTGGCGTCGCAGGCTTGCATAAGAGTGCATACATCCTTCTTCTCGAGGAACCTCTCGCCGTTGACCAGGATGAGGGGGATGTATTCCAGAACCATTCTCTTGCACTGCCAATAGAGAGCAACAAACCATGTCATTATTGCACACTATTGTGCATTGGATCAAGGAGCAGACAATGGCTCCTTGATACACAGAATCCAACAAATTGCATGATAGCGTAGAGAAAATCTAGGGAGTCATAGACCACATATATAAGTGAAAAAAAAGCTTACCTCCTGCACATGACCTTTAACCTTGTTGCACTCCTTGATGAGAAGTTGAAGTATCTCAAACTACAGATATCACAAGGCAAATGTTAAGAGATGGAAAGGATCTGGTCAGGACACCGATTATGTCAATGAAGCAGAGTACTTACCTGCGCGTCAGGGTCTTTCATTTTCGAGAGAACTTCATCGATGAGGTGGTGGCAAAATGCACAAGTGCTTTCACTTTTCGCAACAGACAGAAACGATACGTCCCTGCAGAGGCCATACCGTTTGCAGAACTCATCTGGCTTGATTTCAGTTACCTTGGCAAAGAGCAGAGTTGCATACGAGTCCACCATCTCAAGACACTGCAGAGATAGAAAGTGTTCATGGAAACAAAAATTCATACACTACTGCTGTTCAAAGAGTATCTTTTGAGCATGTAGCATTTGGTGAAGCAATATAAAAGTGCTGTAAAAGCCTCGGGTCGCCGTCGATCTCAGGGTACGGGCTTCCTCCGCCCCTCCTCTCTCTCGATCTGGACTCCCCTCACCTCCCTGATCGTTTCCCCTTTCTTTCCCGCCTCATTTGCAGCCGGAAACGGCCGGAGCCGTCGACGCCCGAAGCTCCTCCGCCGCGGGACCTTGTCGCCGGCGAACCAGGCAGCTCCGGTGACGCCCGCCACCTCCACCCGATCGGCGACGCAGCGCTGAGTCTAGCCGTGCACTCGCCCGACCTCGCCGTGGCCTACGCCGTCGCCGGTGAGCTCGCCGTCCCCTCTGGCCTAGGATTGACGACGACGGCCGTGGGGCCCGCCCGTCAGGTTTGAACCTGGCGCGCGCGCGTGCACCTGCGCGCTGGGCCGCCCCGCTGGCTGGGCCTGCTGCCCTGCGGCCGATCTGGCCCAGCAGGCACAGTGCCCCTTTTCTTTTTCTTTTTCTTTCTGTCTTACAAAAATTCCACAGGATTAATTATTTATCCAAATGGAATAATTCCAACTCCTAAAATCTTAATAAATTCCTACCTATTTAATGGTGTAACTTTCATACATGTCCATCAAACTTTTCTTCACTATTCAAATTTAAATTCAAATTTGAGCATTTAAATTCCCCTCTGAAAATCCATTGCTCCTATTCAGATGCACCAAATCCGAAACTAAGAATTTTCCCTTTCTTAGTTTTCAACCTAGTATTTTACAAAAATAAGTTGACATTTTTCTGAGCACTTTGGTTTTTCTGTTTTATTATTGCCTTATTTCTCCGTTATTATTTTTGCGACGATAGATTGCGTTGCTGACGAAGGAGTTGGACCAGAAGACTTTGAAGACCCAGAAGACTTTGTTGAGCCAGGCAAGCAGCCCTTTGACCATGTCTATGAAACCATTTCTATGCATGCCATATAGCACTTTATTGGTGTTGCTTCGAAATCATGATGGGAGGGTAACCACCTTGGTGGGTTGCCTTCGTTACTTTCTCGTTGATACCTGCATTATGCATGACCCTACCTTCTATGAGGGTTATGCCAGTGGGATTAGATAGGATGCTATAGTAGTGCTACGCAAAAAGGGACGGGAATATGCATGGTGATGGGGACAAAGTATTTTCAAAGGACTTTTCGAAAACCCCGTCGGGTGCCACTTATGCCCGAGGGAGATGATGAGTTGGGTAATCACTTGATGATGAAGTGGTGCACCGAGGCAAGTGTGTGTGTTGTTTTTCAAAACGGATTGGTTTAAGTTGCGACCGTTATTCCAACCTTACATGCGCAACCACTCTACCCTTATATGGGAAAGGGCATTATTGATTACCTAGGCCGATACCAGCTTGGAGCCCGCATTACTAGTGACGGGGGAGAGTTGGTGCTCTCTCTCGGGACGGGGTCATGCCAGGTAGGGCGACCATGACTGTCTTTACAGGGCACCGGATACACCGTTGTGTCCCCTCTCGGGTGTTACGATCTCGAGTGAGTCTCGTATGATGTACATCGTGAGGATACGGAACAACGAGTGGACTCCTTGTTAGTGTCGTCTAGGGAAAGATAGTGGTCGGGTGCTTAACCCAGGTACTTGAGGTACCGCGGGTCGTGGATGACACGGAAGTTCCCCGGATCTTGTGGGTAAAGTGTGCAACCTCTGCAGAGTGTAAAACTATTCGAATAGCCGTGTCCACGGTCAAGGACAGTTGGGTAACCGCTCTTGGGCTACGTCCACATGTTTACAAACCGTGTGTGTGTGTGTTGATGAAACTACTTGGGTCAAGTCAAGGACTTAACATGATTGAGTTGGGTTGGTGCCCACTCTATTTATGTTAATATCTGTAACATGTCCTCATGGTTACTTGATTTCTCCTGATGCATGTCTTGCAAGTTACTGAACATGTCATTGCACTCAAAATTAGCTTTCCGCAAAATTTACCTATATCATGCATTATTGTGCCTTGAACCAAACATGAGTTGCTTGCGAGTACATTCAAAGTACTCATTGGCTTGCCACTGGTTATTTAATTGGCCAGGCACGGAAGAACAGGAGTTCAAAGAAGAATTCTTGGGAGATGATCATGCGAACTAGGATGCTTCCCAGTCAGAATGCCTGTAGGGTTAAGGCAGATGGCATGGGTTCTACTTATCGATGAAGATTTCCGCTGCTTGTGTTTCATTTGATGTTCAGCCCTTAAGGCTTTATCTATGTAAGACTTGACCATAATGGTCATAATTTGTGTAAGACGGTATGTATGGATGTAAGACTCTTGTTATTCAGCTTCTGTGTGTTCAATGAGCATTGATCTCTGGGATCACTGTACACGTGCATTCGGTGATCTCGACTTATGAGTCGGGGTCCCCACAGAGCTGGTATCAGAGCCATCCTGACTGTAGGAAGCCTTAGTTAGCATGGACGTTAGTTAGCTTGAGACCATCTGAACCTCTCTTCTTTTCTAAGCTTACCCACCCAAGATATATTTCCCCTATTAACCTCTCCCATTCAACCTTTGTAGATGGCTGCCGTACCCGAAGACTTCCTGACAACTGGATTCCCCGTGCTTCTCGAGGACAGCCTCAAGAAGTGCCAGTTTCACTGAGCCCCCATTTTCACCTACCATGAGCATTGGATCAACGACACCGAGACGGAGTATCATGTAGAAGTGATTGTGAAGGCCAATGACTCTCCAACAAGCTGGTTCTTTGAGGGACCCCAGATGGCAACATTAGTTCTTGCCGTAGAGACGGCGACCCTCAAGGCACTCACCCGCCTCCGAGACCTTCTTCCAGAGATGGCAGACGAGATGGCAACCCGCTTCTTGCCTTATCGGAAGGAAGGTGAGGATGAGAGCAGTGCACCAGCTCCACCATTAGAAGAAGGACTTCCACTTCGATTCCAGACCTACTTTAGCCTTTGTGCCGATAGTTTGGCACAACACTTGGCCTCGGAATCAATGGAACTCCGAAAGGAACTTCAGGAGACCAAGGCACTTCTTCGCCAAGCACAAGAGAAGATGGATAGGATCAAGAAGGAAGGTGCTCCCCTGGACAGCCCGCAATCGCATACCGAGGCGGAAGACCCCCAAAGGATGGAGAACCACCCCAGCAACACCGCATGACCGCAAGGGAATACCGCAAGCTCTTCGCACCACCGGCAAAGCAACGCCATGTTGAGCTCCTCCACTCCCCCACCCCTTCAAGTGAAGAGGAAAGTCAGGCCACCGATGACGAGGAGGAAGACCCAGAAGAGCCAGACTACACGACCGAGCATTCCACCACTTAGGCATCATTCACAACTCGGATATGCCCGTTATGTAACCTCTACGGTAGGATAGGCCGTGTACCCCTATGCGAAGTCGAGTCCTTGTAATGGTTCATATGAAACCATGTAGTGTTGTGTTTGCTTTTGATGTGTTTGATGGATGTCGTGCTTTCCTACGGGAACTTGTAAGCGACTACATCACCCATTTGGATTTTAATGAATGTGTTTGGGCTTTTGGCCCTTGCATGAAAAATATTAGTGTCAAACCAACCCCCTTACTAGGCATCCCATCTTCATTGCTTTCCCCATCTTTCCCAATCATGAGACCTTGATCGCTCCAACAGGATGCCTGTTGTAACCCGTACTGGTACCTCTACCCAGCAGCAAGAAGCCGGAGAAGGAGCCAGTCAGGACCAAACCCAAGGACAAGCTCCACCTCCACCGCCACCTCCAAGCATGGACATGGCTCAGCTTCTCCAAGCCTTCCGGGAGGAACACCAAGCCAATACTGCAGCCCTCCAGATGATTGCTCAAGCTGTCAACCGCCAGCCGGCGGGAAACGGCAGTGGACGTTCCACGTTGGTGGAGTTCAAGAAGCATGCACCACCCACCTTCATCGAGACTGCTGAACCCCTGGATGTAGACGACTGGGTCCGCACCCTGGAACTAGTCGGATGCACTGAGGACCGTGAGAGGGTGTCTTATGCTGCTCACTGTCTTGGGGGAACTGCTAGAGCTTGGTGGGATGGATTCAAGGCCATGCATGCTGAGCGAAACATCACTTGGAATGACTTCAAGGCAGAATTCCGCAAGGCCCACATTCCTTCCGGGAGCATGGCCATCAAGAAGCGTGAGTTCCGAGCCCTGAAGCAAGGTAGTAGCACTGTCAAGGAGTACATGCAAAAGTTCAGTGTTCTCTCAAGGTATGCCCCTGAAGATGTCAGCACTGATGCTGCCAAAAGGGAGCGCTTCATGGAAGGCCTTAACCAGACTCTGCAGTACTCGCTTGTTGTGTGTGACTGCTAGACCTTTCCTGATCTGGTGAACAAGGCACTCATGCTTGAGGACAAGCGACGTGCTTTGGATGATACCCGTAAGCGCAAGATGATCAGCAGGGGTAGCTCCAGCAACCAGAAGCCTCGCCCGTGGCAGCCAGCCCTGGTCAAGCCAACCTATCAGCAGCCAAGAGCTCCTGCACCCCGCACCAACTATCCACCCCAGCAGTATGCCAACCCCAGGCCAGCCTACAACAACCCCAGTAACAATGCCGGCAGGAGCAGCAACCCCAACCAAGTCACTTGCTTTGGATGTGGTCAGCCAGGACACTACTCCAAGAATTGCCCCAACAAGAAGCCCGACACCCCGCGCCCCAATGCGCAGAACCCAGGACAAGGCCGTGGAATGCCACCAAGGAACCAAGCTCCCCGCAACCCGCCCAACAACGGGAAGGGTCGTGTGAATCATGTCACTGCAGAAGAAGCTCAGGAAGACCCGGACGTTGTGCTGGGTACGTTCCTTGTCAATTCAACACCTACAACTGTCTTGTTTGATTCTGGAGCCACGCATTCATTTGTCACCCAAAAGTTTGCATTAAAAAGTGGCATGACCCCTACACCCCTGAATAACCCTATGGTGGTGCAAACCCCCAGAGCAGAGATGTGAGCCAAGATAGGATGTAAAGGAGTCGGGATTGTCATTAATGGGGTAGACTTCCAAGTAGACCTTATAATCTTAAGATCACAAGGCTTGGATGTGATCTTAGGAATGAATTGGCTCATCAAGCACCAAGGCTTGTTAGATTGTGCCAACCGGACTGTCACTGTGACCAATGACCAAGGAGTCGAAGTTAAGTTTGCTCCCAACCCCTCCTCTGCTCAAGGCACCCAAGTCAAGTGTCTGTCAGAAGTTGGATTGGAGCAAGTGCCGGTAGTATGCGAATACCCCGATGTCTTTCCTGATGAGCTACCGGGAATGCCTCCTGACCGAGACATTGAGTTCATCATCGAGCTCATGCCCGGAGCAGGACCCATCTATAAGAAGCCTTATAGAATGGGATCGGAAGAGTTGGCGGAGTTGAAGAAGCAACTAGAGGAGCAGTTGAGGAAAGGATTTATCCGCCCTAGTGCCTCCCCTTGGGGATCGCCTGTTCTGTTTGTGGCAAAGAAGGACGGTACCATCCGCTTATGCATTGACTATCGGTCCCTCAATGAAGTTACAATCAAGAACAAGTATCCACTTCCCAAGATTGAAGATCTGTTTGATCAACTCAATGGGGCCAAGGTGTTCTCCAAGATTGACCTCAGATCTGGGTACTACCAGCTGAAGATCAGACCCCAAGATGTTCCGAAGACGACATTTGTAACCAGATATGGCCTGTATGAGTGCACGGTCATGTCCTTTGGATTGACCAATGCCCCAGCTTACTTCATGTATCTCATGAATAAGGTCTTCATGGAATATTTGGAAAAGTTTGTCGTTGTCTTCATTGATGACATTCTTGTCTTCTCGAAGTCGGAGGAAGAGCACGAGCAACACTTGAGGATGGTCCTAGACAAGCTTCGAGAGCACCAACTGTATGCCAAGTTCAGCAAGTGCGAATTTTGGCTACGTAAAGTTGGGTTCTTGGGTCATGTTTTGACTGAAGAAGGATTGTCGGTCGACCCCACTAAGATTGAGGCCGTGACTGAATGGCAATCCCCAAGCAATGTGAAGGAAGTAAGGAGCTTCCTCGGACTCGCGGGATATTACCGCAAGTTCGTTGAAGGATTCTCAAGCATTGCCCGACCCATGACTCAGCTTATGAAGAAGGACAAGAAGTTCGAATGGACGCCAAAATGTGAAGAAAGCTTCCATGAACTGAAGAAGAGATTGACCACCGCCCCAGTTTTGGCCACACCAGATATACACAAGGAGTTCGTGATATATTGTGATGCGTCAAAAACTGGATTGGGAGGTGTTCTGATGCAAGAGGGCAGAGTCGTAGCTTACCTTTCAAGGAAACTACGGCCTCATGAAGAGAACTATGCTACTCATGATCTCGAGTTAGCAGCTGTAGTTCATGCCCTGAAGACATGGCGACATTACCTCCTAGGGAAGCGGTGTGAGATATACACAGATCACAAAAGTCTGAAGTATATTTTCACTCAGAAGGAATTGAACATGAGGAAAAGAAGATGGCTAGAATTAATCAAGGATTATGACCTCAGTGTTCAATACCACCCTGGAAAGGCTAATGTGGTAGCAGATGCATTAAGCAGGAAGGCTTGTTCCTTGAATGCTATGCTTAAGGAAAGGCTACCCGCCTTGTATGAAGAGCTTGAAAGCTTCGAGTTGGAACTGGTTGCACTAGGATTCTTAGCCAACCTTGAAGTCAAGCCTACGCTGATGGATGATATTAAGGAAGCTCAGAAGGGACATGAGAGTATTGAAGGCATCAAGAGGAAGATCAAAGCAGGCAAGGCCCCAGGATTCTCAGAGGATGAGCAAGGAATTGTGTGGTTTGGGAATCACATTTGTGTACCCAATAAGATCGAGCTCAAGAATCTGATCTTGCAAGAAGCTCATGACACCCCGTATTCCATTCACCCCGGAGGAACCAAGATGTATCAAGACCTGAAGGACAGATTCTGGTGGCATGGCATGAAGAGGGAGATTGCCACCTATGTTGCAAAGTGTGATGTATGCCAAAGGGTCAAAGCTGAACATCAGCGGCCCGCTGGATTGTTACAGCCTCTCAAGGTGCCCGAATGAAAATGGGATAAAGTCGGAATGGACTTCATCACTGGATTACCCAGGTTGAATAAGGGACATGACTCCATCTGGGTCATAGTCGACCATTTGACCAAAGTAGCCCATTTCATTCCTGTCAAGACAAGTTACAAGGGAAATTAGCTAGCCAACCTCTACATCAACAGAATCGTAAGCCTTCATGGTGTTCCCAAGGAGATTGTGTCAGATCGAGGAACCCAGTTTACCTCAAGATTCTGGAAGAAGTTCCAAGAGGCCATGGGGACCAAGTTGTCCTTCAGCACTGCTTTCCACCCATAGACCGGAGGTCAGACAGAACGAGTGAATCAGATACTCGAAGACATGCTCCGAGCCTGTGTCTTAGCTTATGGAGCTAGGTGGGAAGATTGCCTCCCTTTTGCCGAGTTCTCCTACAACAACAGTTATCAATCAAGCCTCCAGATGGCACCATTTGAGGTGTTGTATGGACGCAAGTGCCGCACACCCCTCAATTGGTCAGAAACCGGAGAAGGACTAGTATTTGGGCCCGATATCCTCCGTGAAGCAGAAGAGCAAGTCCAGCTTGTCCAAGAGCGTTTGAAGACTGCCAAGTCAAGGCAGAAGAGCTATGCTGACTCACGTCGTAGAGACATGAACTTCCGAGTTGGAGACCATGTCTATCTCCGGGTCACCCCTCTCAAGGGAGCCCAACGCTTCCATGTCAAGGGAAAGCTCGCCCCAAGATATATCGGCCAGTTCAAGATCACTGACCGACGAGGAGAGGTGGATTACCAGTTGGAACTGCCACCTGAACTATCCGAAGTGCACAACGTATTCCACGTGTCACAACTCCGGAAGTGTCTCCAAGTCCCAGACAAGCCTGATCTTTACAAGGACGTTAATCACCAAGCCATTGACCTTCAGCCTGATTTGACTTACCGTGAGAGGCCCATCCGCATCTTGGATGAGGCTGAGCGATGCACTCGAAGCCGCACCATCAAGTACTTCAAGGTCCAATGGAGCAACCACACTGAAGCAGAAGCAACCTGGGAACGTGAAGACTACCTTAGATCCGAGTTTCCGTATCTCTTTCAAGCCTAGTTTAGGAATCTCGGGGACGAGATTCTTGTAAGGGGGGTAGGTCTGTCACACCCTGCATTTTGTAACATGATCATTTGCATTAATAAAGCATGAAAATTTGGACCAACAAAAACTTTTGCATTATTTGGCTTTTATTTTTGGAGTTGGTTTTCTCTTTGTGATTTTTCAAGTGCTCTTTATGTCAACTACTTCACCTCCTATATTCCATCTCCTTTCCCCAAGCTTCTGCCCAATGATCATGCCATGTGTATAAAGCAATATAGATTTTTCCTACAAAAATAATTTGGCCAAAAAGTATTTTCTAAAATTAGTTTCCCAAAAACCCTTGGAATGAGAATTGCACTGCAAGTACTTGATTTAAGGTGTGAAAAATCTTTTCAAAGGAATATTTGAAACCTACTAGATATATGATACCCAGAAACCACAAAAATATAATTTTAAAAGTTATTTACCTATTTTATTTAAAAGCCTTTTCTTGAGGCCAGAAATGGTCTTTAATAGGGAAAAAATATTTTATTGTTTTAAAAATATTTGACAAAAATCAGGGAAACTCAGTGGACATATATTTTCCATATATATGAGTTTCAACACATGGCTATGATCAGATACTGGACAAAACCTCCCAAAACCATTTCTGCCCATTTCAAAGATTTGAAATATTTCAACAGGAAATATTTTTATAAAAATCCAAGAAAAATCCAGCAAGTCACAAATGCATATTGTGATGATCTTGCAAAGCTTCATGTCAATCAAGGCCATTTTGGTCCACCAAAATGCCCCAAAACCCTCTCTGACCAAAACCAAATTTGAACAAGTTTGTACTACCAACTTTCTCTCCTTGACCCCAACTTTTGTGAGCATGTTCACATGACCAAATGAGGCCACTACACCAAGTGGTGCATCAAGGAGAAGTGATTTGCTCAACTAGATCTACTCAAGTCCAATTCTGCCAAATTCTAGGGTTTACAAAAGTTGCATTGGCAACTTTTCCCAAAAGAGCTCCAAATTGGTGGAAGACTCTAATTATGTGTGTCATTTCACCCTGTGGAGTATCATGGATATTGGAGATCATTTGCTTGCCAAAACCCTTATCAAACACCTTCTGCCATTTTCCAAAATCCCTCTTTTGACCACTAAAACTATTCTCCTTGAGCTAAGCTTTTTACTACAACCCCTCCTAGACCTCCTCTACTTCCAGTAACAATGGCTGCATCCCAGCTCAATAATTGAGGGGTGAAACCACCTCTTTCTCTCTCTGGACAGCCCCTTTCTCTCTCTCCCTCAACCTCTCTCCTCATTCCAGTGGCCCTCCATGGCATCCAATGCCTTTGCCACTTTGTTTACTCCCCCCTAAAGCTCCCAGACACAAGTGGCCGCACCCACTCCCCTTTCTTTATGCCATGGCATGCAATGGCCGCGCTCTGGAGCGCGCTACAGTGCGCTCCCGCACTGTAGCCGCCCTCTGCCCAATGCCCCCGACCACCTCGGGCCTCCCCAGCGCGCCCGACGAGGTGCCTCGACGTCCGCAACATGCCACACCCCTGGGCCCCTCCTCCTTCTCCCTCCTCTCGCCCCAGCTCGCACGCGCGGCGACCGCCCGAGCGCACCAGTGAGCGTGCTCACACGCGTGAAGCCTCTGGCCCCCTGCTCCCTCTCTCTCTTCTTCCCCTGGGCGTCGTCGACCCCCACGAACACCCCAGACACAACCAAACAGGCCCCCGTGACCCGTGGCGACGACAACGAGCTCACCGGCGCACAGGTCCACGGTGGACCACCGTGCGGCTATATAAGCCCGCCCCGGGCCGCTCCAGTGGCATTCGCCCCCTTCTCACACCCCCAGGAGCACGTCCGCATCACCCAATCACCCCCGGAGAGCCTCTGTGCTCGGGATCGACCGGAGCTCAGCCGCCTCGGGTCGCCGTCGATCTCAGGGTACAGGCTTCCTCCGCCCCTCCTCTCTCTCTCGATCTGGACTCCCCTCACCTCCCTGATCGTTTCCCCTTTCTTTCCCGCCTCGTTTGCAGCCGGAAACGGCCGGAGCCGTCGACGCCCGAAGCTCCTCCGCCGCGGGACCTCGTCGCCGGCGAACCAGGCAGCTCCGGTGACGCCCGCCACCTCCACTCGATCGACGACGCAACGCTGAGTCCAGCCGTGCACTCGCCCGACCTCGCCGTGGCCTACGCCGTCGCCGGTGAGCTCGCCGTCCCCTCTGGCCTAGGGTTGACGACGACGGCCGTGGGGCCAGCCCGTCAGGTTTGAACCTGGCGCGCGCGCGTGCACCGGCGCGCTGGGCCGCCCCGCTGGCTGGGCCTGCTGCCCTGCGGCCGATCTGGCCCAGCAGGCACAGTGCCCCTTTTCTTTTTCTTTTTCTTTCTGTCTTACAAAAATTCCACAGGATTAATTATTTATCCAAATGGAATAATTCCAACTCCTAAAATCTTAATAAATTCCCACCTATTTAATGGTGTAACTTTCATACATGTCCATCCAACTTTTCTTCACTATTCAAATTTAAATTCAAATTTGAGCATTTAAATTCCCCTCTGAAAATCCATTGCTCCTATTCAGATGCACCAAATCCAAAACTAAGAATTTTCCCCTTCTTAGTTTTCAACCTAGTATTTTACAAAAATAAGTTGACATTTTTCTGAGCACTTTGGTTTTTCTGTTTTATTATTGCCTTATTTCTCCGTTATTATTTTTGCGACGATAGATTGCGTTGCTGACGAAGGAGTTGGACCAGAAGACTTTGAAGACCCAGAAGACTTTGTTGAGCCAGGCAAGCAGCCCTTTGACCATGTCTATGAAACCATTTCTATGCATGCCATATAGCACTTTATTGGTGTTGCTTCGAAATCATGATGGGAGGGTAACCACCTTGGTGGGTTGCCTTCGTTACTTTCTCGTTGATACCTGCATTATGCATGACCCTACCTTCTATGAGGGTTATGCCGGTGGGAGTAGATAGGATGCTATAGTAGTGCTACGCAAAAAGGGACGGGAATATGCATGGTGATGGGGACAAAGTATTTTCAAAGGACTTTTCGAAAACCCCGTCGGGTGCCACTTATGCCCGAGGGAGATGATGAGTGGGGTAACCACTTGATGACGAAGTGGTGTACCGAGGCAAGTGTGTGTGTTGTTTTTCAAACCGGATTGGTTTAAGTTGCGACCGTTATTCCAACCTTACATGCGCAACCACTCTACCCTTATATGGGAAAGGGCATTAATGATTACCTAGGCTGATACTAGCTTGGAGCCCGCATTACTAGTGACGGGGGAGAGTTGGTGCTCTCTCTCGGGACGGGGTCGTGCCAGGTAGGGCGACCATGACTGTCTTTACAGGGCACCGGATACACCGTTGTGTCCCCTCTCGGGTGTTACGATCTCGAGTGAGTCTCGTATGATGTACATCGTGAGGATACGGAACAACGAGTGGACCCCTTGTTAGTGTCGTCTAGGGAAAGATAGTGATCGGGTGCTTAACCCGGGTACTTGAGGTACCGCGGGTCGTGGATGACACGGAAGTTCCCCGGATCTTGTGGGTAAAGTGTGCAACCTCTGCAGAGTGTAAAACTATTCGAATAGCCGTGTCCACGGTCAAGGACAGTTGGGTAACCGCTCTTGGGCTACGTCCACATGTTTACAAACCGTGTGTGTGTGTGTGTGTGTTGATGAAACTACTTGGGTCAAGTCAAGGACTTAACATGATTGAGTTGGGTTGGTGCCCACTCTATTTATGTTAATATCTGTAACCTGTCCTCATGGTTACTTGATTTCTCCTGATGCATGTCTTGCAAGTTACTGAACATGTCATTGCACTCAAAATTAGCTTTCCGCAAAATTTACCTATATCGTGCATTATTGTGCCTTGAACCAAACATGAGTTGCTTGTGAGTACATTCAAAGTACTCATTGGCTTGCCACTGGTTATTTAATTGGCCAGGCACGGAAGAACAGGAGTTCGAAGAAGAATTCTTGGGAGACGATCATGCGAACTAGGACGCTTCCCAGTCAGAATGCCTGTAGGGTTAAGGCAGATGGCATGGGTTCTACTTATCGATGAAGATTTCCGATGCTTGTGTTTCATTTGATGTTCAGCCCTTAAGGCTTTATCTATGTAAGACTTGACCATAATGGTCATAATTTGTGTAAGACGGTATGTATGGATGTAAGACTCTTGTTATTCAGCTTCTGTGTGTTCAGTGAGCATTGATCTATGGGATCACTGTACACGTGCATTCGGTGATCTCGACTTATGAGTCGGGGTCCCCACACTTCCAGAACAGGATTACCGTACCACTCTGGTGCGGATCTTACTCTGGTTGATCTACGAGGCTCAGTAACAACTTGATCTGAAGTTTCATGACCATCATCATTAACTTCCTCACTAATTGGTGTAGGTGACACAGAAACTGGTTTCTGCGATGGACTACTTTCCAATAAGGGAGCAGGTACAATTACCTCATCAAGTTCCACTTTCATCCCACTCACTTCTTTCGAGAGAAACTCCTTCTCTAGAAAGTTTCCGAATTTAGCAACAAAAGTCTTGCCTTCGAATCTGTGATAGAAGGTGTACCCAATTGTCTCATTTGGGTATCCTATGAAGACACATTTCTTCGATTTGGGTTCGAGCTTATAGGTTGAAGCTTTTTCACATAAGCATCGCAGCCCCAAACTTTAAGAAATGACAACTTTGGTTTCTTGCCAAACCATAGTTCATAAGGCGCCGCCTCAACGGATTTTGATGGTCCCCTATTTAACGTGAATGCAGCTGTCTCTAAAGCATAACCCCAAAATGATAGCGGTAAATCAGTAAGAGATATCATAGATCGCACAATATCAAGTAAATTACGATTACGACGTTCGGACACACCATTACGCTGTGGTGTTCCGGGTGGCGTGAGTTGCGAAACTATTCCACATTGTTTCAAATGTACACCAAACTCGTAACTCGAATATTCTCCTCCACGATCAGATCGTAGAAACTTTATTTTCTTGTTACGATGATTTTCAGCTTCACTCTGATATTCTTTGAACTTTTCAAATGTTTCAGACTTATGTTTCATTAAGTAGATATACCCATATCTGCTTAAGTCATTTGTGAAGGTGACAATAACGATATCCGCCATGAGCCTCAATATTCATCGGACCACATACATCTGTATGTATGATTTCCAACAAATCTGTTGCTCTCTCCATAGTACCGGAGAACGGTGTTTTAGTCATCTTGCCCATAAGGCACGGTTCGCAAGTACCAAGTGATTCATAATCAAGTGGTTCCAAAAGTCCATCAGTATGGAGTTTCTTCATGCGCTTTATACCTGACCTAAACGGTAGTGCCACAAATAAGTTGCACTATCATTATCAACTCTGCATCTTTTGGCTTCAACATTATGAATATGTGTGTCACTACTATCGAGATTCAATAAGAATAGACCACTCTTCAAGGGTGCATGACCCTAAAATATATTACTCACATAAATAGAACAACCATTATTCTCTGATTTAAATGAATAACCGTCTTGCATCAAACAAGATCCAGATATAATGTTCATGCTCCACGTTGGCACCAAATAACAATTATTTAGGTCTAAAACTAATCCCGAAGGTAGATGTAGAGGTAGTGTGCCGACCGCGATCACATCGACTTTGGAACCATTTCCCACGCGCATCGTCACCTCGTCCTTAGCCAATCTTCGCTTAATCCGTAGCCCCTGTTTCGAGTTGCAAATATTAGCAACAGAACCAGTATCAAATACCCAGGTGCTATTGCGAGCATTAGTAAGGTACACATCAATAACATGTATATCACATATACCTTTGTTCACCTTGCCATCCTTCTTATCCGCCAAATACTTGGGGCAGTTAAGCTTCCAGTGACCAGTCTGCTTGCAGTAGAAGCACTCAGTTTCAGGCTTAGGTCCAGACTTGGGTTTCTTCTCCTGAGCAGTAACTTGCTTCTTGTTCTTCTTGAAGTTCCCCTTCTTCTTCCCTTTGCCATTTTTCTTGAAACTAGTGGTCTTGTTGACCATCAACACTTGATGCTCCTTCTTGATTTCTACCTCCGCAGCTTTTAGCATCGCGAAGAGCTCGGGAATTGTCTTCTCCATCCCTTGCATATATAGTTCATCACGAAGCTCTTGTAGCTTGGTGGCAGTGATTGGAGAATTCTGTCAATGACGCTATCATCCGGAAGATTAACTCCCATTTGAATCAAGTGATTATTTTTTTTGACAGAAAGACTGTAAGGGAAGCCCCTACAGTATAATTGGTGCAACAAACCCAAATTGCAAGTACCATGCCTTGAACCTGGGTGGGCGGGAAGGCATCAGCCCCTTCCCACCACTAGGCTATGCCTTAGTCTGCATCTTGAGTATATGCTCACTGACAGAACTATTCTCTTCCATCTTGCAGCTGTAAAACTTATTGGAGACTTCATATCTCTCAATCCGGGCATTTGCTTGAAATATTAACTTCAACTCCTGAAACATCTCATATGCTCCATGACGTTCGAAACGTCATTGAAGACCCGGTTCTAAGCCGTAAAGCATGGCACACTAAACTATCGAGTAGTCATCAGCTTTGCTCTGCCAGACGTTCATAACATCTGGTGATGCTCCTGCAGCAGGCCTGGCACCTAGCGGTGCTTCCAGGATGTAATTCTTCTGTGCAGCAATGAGGATAATCCTCAAGTTACGGACCCAGCCCGTGTAATTGCTACCATCATCTTTCAACTTTGCTTTCTCAAGGAACGCATTAAAATTCAACGGAATAACAGCACGGGCCATCTATCTACAATCAACATAGACAAGCAAGATACTATCAGGTACTAAGTTCATGATAAAGTTCAATTAATCATACTAGCCATCAACCCGTGCAGCTGCACGGGCTAGAAACAAAGTAAATTTGGAATAATAAGTTTGTTAACAGTTATATGAAAGGACAAAATTCAGTTTTGAGATATCTTTTGAGAACACATGTTTTTATTTGGGCCAAAAAAATTTGCTGCATCAAGTTTACAGTTTGACACTCTCCAGTTATGTCACGTCCTAAGAATTTAGGTTTATTTTTTATGCGTGCGTGCGTGTGTTTTATAATTGTGTGCATCATCAAATATTTATTTTAGTGACATTAGGATTTGTATGCAGTCTCTCTTTCGAAGAAGGTGAGGTTTGATAACTAAGCTGCTTCTGTTCTTTAGTTTTGACTTGGAAAATATATATAGAGAGAGGAAGGAGTATACTATTTTGACTCTATAACCTTTTTTTATCTTGCCAGATGTATCTTTTCAGACAAATAAACATTTTAATATAGAGATCTCTTTAATATATGATGCCTAATGTAGTATACACAACCATTGATCATCTACAAATATAATAAACAGCAGATCATCTACAAATTTGCCCGTGAATCGATGATAACATTATGGTACTACATTTTTAATTAGCTTTTCAGAATTGTGTGTTCCAAAGCAGGCCTACAATATTTTATATTGTTTCGGCAATTAGAATGTGGTTCATGGATTGCAATTTGTAGCGTGTTTAGAAATAAGCCAGGTTCGTAAAGTATGCTACTCTATGAATATAAAAATTCCGACCATGGACTAATTAATAGTGTAATCTATATGAAGCGGAAGTCTGGAATTCCATCATACCAAAACATTTGATAAACCCTGTTAATTTTCAATGGTACGTAGTTGCTACCTTGTAGCAGGCTGCTCGCTGCTGTCACCACTGAATGTGGATAGGGCTGCTGCTCCGGTTGGCAGATTAGCTGATAGGAGCTGCTATGAAGCAATGCAAGTAAAAGAAAAAAAGTGAGCCATGATGAAGAACACATTACGGTGATTAGCTATATATAGCACATATAACATGCGAATACGTAGGTCAACTGGAAGCAACTGGCTAGCACAGCAGGCAATAGGCTTAATTGACCGCCGCTATCGATGATGGATATGTGACATACGTCCCATGCAGATTGTTAGAAGAGTATAGTGGACAAAAGGCAGGTCCAAGGGCATGGCGAATTAGATCTGATGTGATACATGTAGTGATCGGAAATTCAGGCTTGTCGAAAGGATACGCAACGTTGACAGTCCGACCATGCACCGCTGACCGCTATTGGCTATCCTGGTAGCCACCCAGGCATACGCGGAAGGCCGATGATCGTTAGGAAAAATTAGATTTCTCTATGGAAAATTACAGGTGATTTACTGATAGCAGTAGTAAAAGACTTACCATTAGTTTGGTTATCAGGCAAATCATTAATGAACACAATCTCTAAGAGCACATACTTACATATGAATTAATCATGGCATGACCATGGCGATCAAAGTATGCATGCCGCTCATTATACTTGAAAAACATGTAAAACAACATACATGCAGGGTTTTGTTATACTTTGACAGAGAATTCTTTGAGCAACATATAACATGCCCTCCAAGAATAATTTAGGAAAAATACATGTAGTCTCCATTTCATTCAATGTCCGTTAGTGAATCAAACTCAGTATCAGCTATTGATAACCAAAGAAATTTCCCCACAGCGTGAGAAAAAGATTAAATTGTTCTTAAGTTAAAAAAATTCTTGAGGACCCAAATTCAGAGCTATATCGTTGTGTTTCTGCAAAACTGGTAACACCACACATAATTGAACCGAAACTGATAAATTTCTATGCAGAACTGTAGACATCCTAAACTACTATATGTCAGCATAGCATATTTATTCAAAATCAGTGCCTTGTATATTCCAAATTATGAATTATGGAATGGATTCAGTTTCTTGTTAAACTTATGAAAGACATTTCTCCTTTACCACATGATTAGAGCCTTGCACCTACAGGAAAGCAACACACGTACGTGGACTTTGTTCAAAGCATACTGACACATGTAGTTGGTGAAAAATAGAGTACTCCTTCCATAAAGAATTATGAGAGCATTTAGATCACTAAAGTAGTGATCTAAACACTCTTATACTTCTTTACGGAGGGAGTAATTAAGATAAATTTGTTCTGTAAAAAAAGTAAGATAAATTTGCTAGTCTGACATAAATTGTAAACAGAGGATCAAACTCGTCCTAGATTGATGAATTTCGACAAAAGGAGAAAATTTTCATAAGAGCAAACCTGCGTTGAGATTATAGAGAATAGTAACAAATCCACTTTCTCTAGTTCTCTTATTTTCCCTGGTCCAAGAGAAGTGCAGGCTTTGTTTGAAGTAGTCATGTTGTCCGCTGTTGTTGATTCAGGTGATACATCTGGTAATGAAATTGTTGATGCACATGATGAACCCGTCGTTAATGATGATAATGTCACTCCCACTCCAAATCAGCCTATTGTTCCACCTAGTTGGAATCTTGCACGTGACAGAGTTAGACGGGGCTATAGTCAGTTCTACCGAGAACGACAGAACCGTTCGTACGGCGTACATCACGCGAGCCGCCGAGTTCCGCTGCTGCTCTACGTACAACATCAAGTCCCGAGGCAGCCCTAATACTACTCGTGTCAAGCATCAGATTGGAGTTCTTGTACTGCTACAGTACCGTGGAGATATCCATCCACTCACGTGAAGGCTAGTACTATTGAGTACTAGTAGATCAGATTTATTTTCTCATCTGACTGCTACGTCCACACGAAAAGCTACCAGGTGCTATCTTTTTTGTTCTTTGCTCCCCAAATTAATTCTATCAAGGATTTTTCTACCGGCTTGTACTACTTTGTGTACACAGATTTGTTTGACTCATGGCATCCATGAAGTACGATCTTCCGCTGCTGGACCGTGACACAAGGTTTACCCTATGGCAGGTTAAGATGCGGGCGTTGTTGGCACAGTCCGACTATGATGAAGCACTAGATAGTTTTGGGAAGAACATAATTCAGGACTGGACTGATGAGGAGAAAAGAATTGATTGTAAAGCTTTGTCACAAATTCAACTCCATTTGCATAATAATATTTTGCAGGAAGTTTTGAGCGAGAAAACTGCCGCCGCTCTATGGTTAAAGCTGGAAGGGATTTGCATGACTAAAGATCTCACCAGCAAGATGCATCTGAAGCAAAAATTATTCCTGCACAGGTTACCCGAGGGAGGTAATGTTTTGAATCATATTTCAGAATTTAAAGAGATCATATCTGATCTAGCCGCAATGGAGGTTAAGTATGAAGAGGAAGATACTGCTTTAATGTTACTTTGTTCACTGCCAAGTTCTTATACCAATTTTAGAGACACCATATTATACAGTCGTGATACTCTCACACTTAATGAAGTTTATGAAGCTTTGAACTCTAAGGAGAAGATGAAATTAATGGTGCCTCATGATGGTTCAAGTTCATCCCAACCAGAGGGATTATCTGTTCGTGGCAGGACAAAGGAGAAGAACTCCAATAATGGAAACAGAGGCAAAAGTAAAAACGGCTACAGGGGCCGGTCGCAATCCAGAGACAAGAAGTATTGCAGGTATTGCAAGAGAGACGGGCATGACATCTCAGAGTGTTTCAAGTTGCAAAATAAAGAAAAGAGGAAAGGTAGCAAACAAGGTGAAAGTTCTGCTAACGTTGCTCGTGATGATAGTTCCGATGATGCTCTTGTCGTTATTGCTGGATGTGCCGAGACCAATGATGAGTGGGTACTTGATACTGCATGTACTTTTCATATGTGTCCACATAGAGATTGGTTTAATACTTTTGATTCCACTACTTCTGCTGGTTCCGTTTTGGGTTTTGATAATTCACCATGCAAGATTGAAGGCATAGGTTCTATTCGAATCAAGATGTTTGATAGCATAATCAGAACTTTAACAGATGTTCGGTATATTCCGAAGATGAAGAGAAATCTTATTTCTATGAGTGCCCTTGATGCAAAGGGATACAAGTATTCAGGTGGAGATAGTGTTTTGAAAGTCACCAAAGGTTCCCTTATTGTGATGAAAGGTGATTTAAGTTCGACCAATGGTCTTTATTACCTTCGAGGTTCTACCGTTTCAGGTAACGCTACTCCAGCTATTTCAAAGAATTCTGATTGTGATGCTGCTAACCTTTGGCATATGCGTCTTGGACATATGAGTGAACTTGGTTTGGCAGAGTTAAATAAGAGAGGTCTTCTTGATGGATATGAACCTGGTAAATTGAAATTTTGTGAGCATTGTATCTTCGGCAAACACAAGAGGGTGAAGTTCAACACTTCGACTCATACAACCGAAGGTATTCTTGATTATGTGCATTCTGATTTATGGGGACCATCTCGCAAGAAGTCACTAGGTGGTGCTAGTTACATGCTGACTATTATTGATGATTATTCGAGAAAAGTTTGGCCTTATTTCTTGAAGCATAAATATGAAGCATTCTCAGCATTTAAGGAGTGGAAGATTATGATTGAAAGACAAACTGAAAAGAAGGTAAAGATACTTCGCACTGATAATGGTATGGAATTCTGTTCTAAGCAATTTAAGAATTATTGCAAGTCTGAAGGCATTGTCAAACATTACACCGTTCCTTATACTCCTCAACAAAACGGTGTTGCTGAGCGTATGAACAGGACCATTATTTCCAGAGCCCGTTGCATGTTGTCCAATGCAGGTTTGCATAGGTGTTTTTGGGCTGAGGCCGCTTCCACTGCTTGTTATCTCATTAACCGTTCACCATCTATTGCTCTTAATAAGAAAACTCCAATTGAGGTATGGTTTGGTTCACCTGCTGATTATTCACAGTTGAGAGTTTTTGGTTGCACTGCTTATGCTCATGTTGATAATGGAAACTTGGAGCCTAGGGCTGTTAAGTGCATATTTCTTGGTTATAAGTCTGGTGTTAAAGGTTTTAAATTATGGAATCCTGAAACCCAGAAGGTTGTTATTAGCAGAAATGTTATCTTTAATGAATCTGCTATGTTACATGATGTTTCATCTACTAATGTTCCCGTTGAGAGTGAACGGCAGCCTATTGTTCAGGAGCCTACTGTTCAGGTGGAGCATGTTATTGATTCAGGTGATACATCTGGTAATGAAATTGTTGATGCACATGATGAACCCGTCGTTAATGATGATAATGTCACTCCCACTCCAAATCAGCCTATTGTTCCACCCAGTTGGAATCTTGCACGTGATAGAGTTAGACGGGGTATTAATAAACCTGACAGGTTAATTGAAGAGTACAATATTGTTTCTTTTGCTTTATCTGTTGCAGAAGAAATTGAAGGTAATTCTGAGCCTTCTTCATATTCCGAGGCTATTATTTCTGGTGATAGTAATAAGTGGATGACCGCTATGCATGATGAGATGGAATCACTTGTAAAGAATGGCACTTGGGATTTAGTAAGATTACCTAGAGAGAAGAAACCTATTCGTTGCAAGTGGGTTTTCAAGAGGAAAGAAGGTGTTTCTCCTAATGATGAGACAAGATATAAAGCAAGGTTAGTTGCTAAAGGTTACAGTCAAATTCCAGGTATTGACTATAACGAAGTCTTTTCTCCTGTTGTGAAGGATAGCTCTATTCGCACTTTACTCAGTATTGTTGCCATGCATGATCTTGAGCTTGAACCATTGGATGTTAAAACTACATTTTTACATGGAGAATTAGAAGAGGATATTTATATGGAACAACCTGAAGGTTTTGTTATTCCTGGAAAAGAAAAGCTTGTCTGTAAGTTAAAGAAATCTCTTTATGGATTGAAGCAATCCCCGAGACAGTGGTACAAGAGATTTGACACCTTTATGCTCTCTCAAGGTTTCAAAAGGTCTAATTATGATAGTTGTGTTTATTTGAAAACTGTCAAAGGTTCAACTATTTATTTGCTCCTTTATGTTGATGATATGCTAATTGCTGCAAAGAGTATGTCAGAGATTAATGAACTAAATAAGCAATTGAGTAATGAATTTGAGATGAAGGATTTGGGTGCAGCAAAGAAAATACTTGGCATGGAAATATCCAGAGATAGACCGTCTGGAAAAGTGTATCTATGTCAGAAGGGATATATTGATAAAGTTCTTCGTCATTTTAATATGCATAATGCCAAGCCAGTAAGTACTCCATTAGCTGCACACTTCAAGTTATCATCAGCTTTATGTCCTAAGTCAGATGCCGATATTGAGTACATGTCTAGAGTTCCGTATTCAAGTGCAGTTGGTTCACTTATGTATGCCATGGTTTGTTCTCGTCCGGATTTATCTTATGCACTGAGTGTTGTCAGTAGATACATGGCAAATCCTAGAAAAGAGCATTGGAGAGCAGTTCAGTGGATTTTCAGATACCTGCGTGGTACTTCTAATGCTTATTTACAGTTTGGGAAAACTAGAGATGGACTTGTTGGTTTTGTTGATTCTGATTTTGCTGGTGATTTGGATAAGAGAAGATCACTCACAGGTTATGTTTTCACCATTGGTGGTTGTGCTGTGAGTTGGAGAGCAACTTTGTAGTCTATTATGGCTTGTTCCACTACTGATGCCAAGTATATGGCTATTTCTGAGACATGCAAAGAAGCTATCTGGTTGAGAGGTTTGTACACTGAGCTTTGTGAAGACTCATCTTGCCCTACCGTATTTAGTGACAGTCAAAGTGCCATATATCTTACAAAGAATCCAATGTATCATGAGAGGACAAAGCACATTGATGTCAGATTTCATTATATTCAAGATGTTGTTGCTGAAGGCAATTTGAAGGTATGCAAGATAAGTACTGATGATAATCCTGCTGATATGATGACAAAGCCAGTTCCGACCAATAAGTTTGAGCTTTGCTCAGGCTTAGTTGGTATTTCTCACTAGTCCTATGGACTTTGACGCACAAGGTGTTTATGCTGATTTGGATGGAGTTATTCACTTTCTTCGACTAGTGGAGGGAATTTGGCTCAAGGTGGAGATTGTTAAATTGTGATCCAAATTCTAGTACCGGGTTGAACTAGACTTAGTACAACCGGTGTGGGCTTTTGCGTTGGCGTCGACGCGTACGAGTACAACTCGTTTACTTGTCCTCCAAGGACTCTCATGTATTGCCCTCTTATATACCCCCATGTAGTCGCACCTCAGACGGCCCGTCGTCTCGTGCTTGTAATACTCCTCCTCATAGTGATTGCGCCTTCGTGCGTCCGTGGTTTTCTCCCGCAAGGGTTTCCATGTAAAAATCTGTGTCTTTCTGTCTCGTTTATTTTCGTTATTATCTAACATCCGCCAGTGGTTCTTCTTCGGCCGTACTAAAGACATGGTTAAGGGCCTGGTGTCCTACAGCCAGAGGGTAGGTCATGGTTCTGCAGATACACAGTTGGAGAGGAAACGCCTGCCCCAGGAGAAACACCCGCCCGCGTTCTCTGCTGAGATGATGACCGCTGGATCGCTAGAGAAACTGGATTGAGAAAGAACCGACACTGCTGATCTGCATCAGCCAACCTTGGACACACCTCCTATACTACATGATTAAAGTCCCGGTGTCCTACAACCAAGAGGGTAGGGCGTGGCCTGGAGGTACACAGTTGGAGATTGAAGGGATCTTCTTTTCCAATCTGAATTTAGAAATTTATTTCCATAAAAAGATAGTAGGAGTTATCTCTTATCTGATCAAATATATACCTCTTTCCATGTCTCTGTTCTTTGTTTCTACATGCGCATAAAACATCCCAACGATGCAATATCAGGTAGATGATTTTATTTTGTCTCTGGTATCTTTTTTTTCTCTGGACCACGTTGCATTGGATGGTAACATGCTGGAGTAGTACTGTCTGTTCTATCACGTTGCACTCCAAAATTACGTTTGACTTGTACCACATCTGCCAATAAAAAAGCGTAGCATACATGGACTCTTTTTTTTTTAGTTTGAAGTATACATGGACTCTTTACCTTGCGTGTAGATACCTGCTCCATAATTATTATGATCCAGTGGCTCCAGTTTGTTTCCAAATCAAATCAACAGTTAATTATTCTTACCTCCTAGGATTAACGTGAGAGCTCTAATGATGCTTCCAATTAGTAAATATAAGATTACTTAAGAACTCTCACTTAGATAGACATCCCTCTAATCATCTAAGTGATCACGTGATCCAAATCAACTAAACCATTTCCGATCATCACGTGAGATGGAGTAGTTTCAATGGTGAACATCACTATGTTGATCATATCTACTATATGATTCACGCTCGACCTTTCGGTCTCCGTGTTCCGAGGCTATATCTGTTATATGCCAGGCTTGTCAAGTTTAACCTAAGTATTCCGCGTGTGCAACTATTTTGCACCCGTTGTATTTGAACGTAGAGCCTATCACACCCGATCATCACGTGGTGCCTCAGCACGAAGAATTTTCGCAACGGTGCATACTCAGGGAGAACACTTATACTTTGATAATTTAGTGAGGGATCATCTTATAATGCTACCGTCAATCAAAGCAAGATAAGATGCATAAAAGATAAACATCACATGCAATCAATATAAGTGATATGATATGGCCATCATCATCTTGTGCTTGTGATCTCCATCTTCGAAGCACCGTCATGATCACCATCGTCACCGGCGTGACACCTTGATCTCCATCGTAGCATCGTTGTCGTCTCGCCAATCTTATGCTTCTACGACTATTGCTACCACTTAGTGATAAAGTAAAGCATTACAGTGCGACTGCATTGCATACAATAAAGCGACAACCATATGGCTCCTGCCAGTTGCCGATAACTCGGTTACAAAACATGATCATCTCATACAATAAAATTTAGCATCATGTCTTGACCATATCACATCACAACATGCCCTGCGAAAATAAGTTAGACGTCCTCTACTTAGTTGTTGCAAGTTTTACGTGGCTGCTACGGGCTTAGCAAGAACCGTTCTTACCTACGCATCAAAACCACAATGATAGTTTGTCAAGTTGGTGTTGTTTTAACCATCGCAAGGACCGGGCGTAGCCACACTCGGTTCAACTAAAGTTGGAGAAACTGACACCCGCCAGGCACATGTGTGCAAAGCACGTCGGTAGAACCAGTCTCGCGTAAGCATACGCATAATGTCGGTCCGGGCCGCTTCATCCAACAATACCGCCGAACCAAAGTATGACATGCTGGTAAGCATTATGACTTATATCGCCCACAACTCACTTGTGTTCTACTCGTGCATATGACATCTACGCATAAAACCAGGCTCGGATGCCACTGTTGGGGAACGTAGTAATTTCAAAAAAATTCCTACGCACACGCAAGATCATGGTGATGCATAGCAACGAGAGGGGAGAGTGTTCTCCACGTACCCTCGTATACCAAAAGCGGAAGCGTTATAACAACGCGGTTGATGTAGTCGTAAGTCTTCACGGCCCGACCGATCAAGCACCGAAACTACGGCACCTCCGAGTTCTAGCACACGTTCAGCTCGATGACGATCCCCGGACTCCGATCCAGCAGAATGTCGGGGAAGAGTTCCGTCAGCACGATGGCGTGGTGAAGATCTTGATGTTCTACCATCGCAGGGCTTCGCCTAAGCACCGCTACAATATTATCGAGGATTATGGTGGAGGGGGCACCACACACGGCTAAGAGATCAATGATCAATTGTTGTGTCTATGGGGTGCCCGCCTGCCCCCATATATAGAGGAGCAAGGGGGAGGAGGTGCGGCCAGGCAAGGGGCGCGCCAGGAGGAGTCCTACTCCTACCGGGAGTACGACTCCCCCCTTTTCCATGTTGGACTAGGACTTGGGGGGAAGGAGAGAGAGTGGGGAAAGGAAAGGAGGGGCGCCGCCCCCCTCCTTGTCCAATTCGGACATGGGGGGGGGAGGTGCACGTGGCTGCCCCTTGGCCTCCTCTCCTCTTCCTCCACTAGGCCCATTAGACCCATTAAGTTACCGGGGGGTTCCGGTAACCTCCCGGTACTCCGGTAAAATGCCGATTTCACCCGGAACACTTCCGATGTCCAAACGTAGGCTTCCAGTATATCAATCTTCATGTCTCGACCATTTCGAGACTCCTCGTCATGTCCGTGGTCACATCCGGGACTCCGAACAACCTTCGGTACATCAAAACATAGAAACTCATAATGAAACTGTCATCGTAACGTTAAGCGTGCGGACCCTACGGGTTCGAGAACTATGTAGACATGACCGAGACACATCTCCGGTCAATAACCAATAGCGGAACCTGGATGCTCATATTGGCTCCCACATATTCTACGAAGATCTTTATCGGTCAGACCGCATAACAACATACGTTCTTCACTTTGTTATCGTTATGTTACTTGCCCGATATTCGATCGTTGGTATCTTAATACCTAGTTCAATCTCGTTACCGGCAAGTCTCTTTACTCGTTCTGTAATACATCATCCCGCAACTAATTCATTAGTTGCAATGCTTGCAAGGCTTAAGTTATGTGCATTACCGAGAGGGCCCAGAGATACCTCTCCGACAATCGGAGTGACAAATCCTAATCTCGAAATACGCCAACCCAACATGTACCTTCGGAGACACCTGTATAGCCCCTTTATAATCACCCAGTTATGTTGTGACGTTTGGTAGCACACAAAGTGTTCCTCCAGTAAACGGGAGTTGCATAATCTCATAGTCATAGGAACATGTATAAGTCATGAAGAAAGCAATAGCAACATACTAAACGATCGTGTGCTAAGCTAAAGGAATGGGTCATGTCAAACGCATCATTCTCCTAATGATGTGATCCCTATAATCAAATGACAACTCATGTCTATGGCTAGGAAACATAACCATCTTTGATCAACAAGCTAGTCAATTAGAGGCATACTAGTGACACTCTGTTTGTCTATGTATTCACACGTGTATTATGTTTCTGGTTAACACAATTATAGCATGAATAATAAACATTTATCATGATATAAGGAAATAAATAATAACTTTATTATTGCCTCTAGGGCATCCTTCAGGTGGAACCATCGGTCACTCTTGAGAAGGGCTTGGTCGGTTGTAGCTAATCATAGGGTACTTGAAGGCGATCGAACGTGTCGATGGACAGGACGTTAAGCCCCCCACCGCCATCGATGAGGGTATTGGTGACTTGGATGTTGCTGATGACAGGCGAGCAGAGCATTGGGAGAGCATCGGCGGTCACAGCACACTTGAGCTGGTCCGCCGACCTGAAAGGGATGGCGTACTTGGACCACCTGAGCGGGCGTGTGGCCTCGAGCTTGGGAAGGGCCGCGTTCGCCTCGCGAGCAACGTGCTTGAAGAAACGCTGAGACGCTGGGGCCTGAGCTCCACCCAAGATGCAGGCGATAGCGCGTGGTTCCTGGAAGCCCCCAACTCCTTCGTCCTTATGGTGGTCGTCATTCCTTCTTGGTGGTGGCGGCAGCGGAGGAAGACCGGCACTACCCTAAGGGCGGTCCTCGCGAGGCTGATCCCTCTAGGCTACCTCACGAGGCTGGTCCTGCCAGCGGTCCTCGCGAGGCCGGTCGCGCCACTCCTAGCGTGGGCCGCGATCGTCCCAGTGACCTCCGCCTCGTCCTCCTCCTCGGCCATAGCCCCGATCGTTGCACTCAGGGCGTCGACCGAAGCATCCATCTTGAATGGCCGTGAGCTCCTAAAAGTCGCTGGTGTTGTGGCTGTGTACATTGTGGAAGGCGTAGAACGGTCGGCTGCTCTTGGACGACTCGGGATGGTCCCGGCCGCGCTTCGTGTCAGGCTCTGCCGCAAGCACAACCACTCCTTTGTGCTTCACGTCCTTGGCCTTGGCTTTCTTCTCCTCTGGGTCGGTAGCAGGGAGCTCGAGGAGGGAAAGGCGCCCCTCCTCAGCTCTCGCGCACTTGGTCGCCAGGTTGAACAGTCCCAGAGCCGTGCATGGCTCCTCGTGGATGGCGAGCTCCTCCTTCATCTTGATGTCGCGGATGCCATCGGAAAACACAAAAATGATGGCCTCGTCCGTCACCTTGGCGATCTTGAGACGAACGCTGTTGAAGCGCTGGATGTACCTCTGCGGGGTCTCTCTTGGCTGTTGCTTGATGTAGCGCGGGTCACCCGCTGCCGGAGGGCGGTCGCGAGTGCCCTGGAAGTTGGCGACGAAGCGATCGCGCATCTCATCCCAGGAGGAGATCGAGCCCGGGGGCAGGTTCAGGAGCCACGAGCGGGCGCCGTCCTTGAGAGCCATGGGGAACTAGTTCGTCATGACCTTTTCGTCGCCGATGGCCGCCTCGATGCTCAGATCGTAGAGCTGCAAGAACTCCACAGGGTCGGGGGTGCCGTCATAGCAAGGAGGCAGATCCGGCTTGAACTTTCCTGGCCAGACGATGCCATGCAGCTCAGGAGTGAAGGCGCGACAGCCGGCCGTGGCCACCGGGGCCCGTCGTGGAGGCGGAGCTTGATCTTGGTGTCCCCGTGCCGCCACGGCAAGTGGCGCATGGCCCTGCCGCGGCAAGCGATCCTGACGTAGTGGTGCTGGGAGCGGTGGAGCGTTTTCTCGCGGTCGGGGACTTCTTGGCAGCTTCTGTCGGATTTTGGGTTCCGGCAGACCCTTGAGGTTCGAACACTGGGGTGCGCGCGGAGATTTCACCTTCTACCTACCTGCGCCCCACCGCCTCGCTAAGATCTAAGATATGGAAAGAACAACACAAGAGACACAGGGTTTATACTGGTTCGGGCCACCAATGTGGTGTAATACCCTACTCCAGTGTGGTGTGGTGGATTGCCTCTTGGGCTAATGATGGTGAGCAATAGAAGGAAGAACAGCCTCGCGAGGGTCAGTTCTTGCCTGGGGGGATGAACTGCTAGGAGAAGTTTAGTCACCCTTCTCTCTGTGTGTGTGTGATGCTACTCGATCCGATCCCAGCTTATTTCTGGATTGGCCAATTGCTTCCCTCTATCTCTCCGATTCGATCCCCTCTACCCCGGGGGTGGCTAGTCCTATTTATAGGCAAAGGCCCTGGGCCTCTTCCCAAATATTGAGCGGGAAGGGCGCCGACAATTGGCCATTTTGAAGGGGAACATCTGGTACACTTATCCTGACTAAAGTTGGTCCTCGCCTGCCAAAGGCTCTGGTGGTGACGCTGGCTGGGGCTCCACAATGACTTCCTCCCTGCCGTTGGGCTGGTCTTGGTCTCGTTGCACCGAAACGGGTGCCTTTTCTTGATGCTCTCGCCTGCGCTTGCTCCCTTTGCACCAAAGAGGAAAGGAGGACACTACGCGGGTTGGCGCCCGCCTGGCGCCCTTGGTCGTCATGACTTGCGTAATGGGCACCTCGTGAGGTACCCCGCCTTGATCTCTCCGCCTCCTTGCGAGCCAGCCTGATGAGGCCGTGCCTGAGGAAGCTCCGCGTAGTCCGCCCCGCGAGGCTTGGCCCCTCGCAAGGGTCTTAGGTCCGTGTTGATGAAGATGGGCCATGCTGGGCCCCCCTTTGAGCCACGCCGTAGGTCGCAGGCAGGCAAGTCTGGGGACCCCCGTTCCCAGAACGCCGATAGTAGCCCCCGGGCCCTAGGCGCGCCCGGACTTGGCCGTGCAGGGAGGCGAAAGGGCAAGGGCGAAGCGCCGCGGGCCCTAAAAGCCTGCGGCCTTGGGCGCCGCGTGGCGGTTGATTGGACGTGGGCGTCTCCACTTCCCCACGACACCTCGGCAACTGCACGGATTGGACAAGTCCCTGCATGTAAAGCAGGTCATGATTACCTGCGATCGTGGGGGCCGATGGTTGGCCCTCACCGGCTATAAGTACAGAGCGGCGCGCGCCCTATCAGTTCACCCCCCTTGCTTCTCCTTCTTCTTCATGGCTCCGTCCAGGAGGTTCTCGGCCATAGATAAGGGGAAGGTTCGCCAGGTTGAGCCTGCCTCTCCACCACCCAAGCGCGGCCGAGGGTGCCCTCGCAAACATCATGTGGCCACCACGGCAGATCCCCGCGGCCGTGGAGATGATTTCCAGCACGGTGACGGGAGGACTGCTACGGCCGAGGGGCGCACTTCAGTCGCGCGTTCCCCTAGGCCGCGCTTTCGCGCTGCAGAGGTGTTGCCGGCGTTCGTTGTGTGGTCGGCGGAGCCGACTAGCACCCGGCTTCAACTTCCTCGCTTCCTCCTCGGCGAGCTCCCGGCCGGCGCCCCGGGCGGCCTCTGGCTTCAGGCAGACGGCTGCTGCAGCCGGGCCTCATGGGCTTCACTGGAGGTCTCCGCAGCCGGGAGCCTGGCCTTGAACCGTAGTTGGCAGACGTTTGCCCGCGCGCGTGGCCTGAGCCGTCGGTGCACCCTGCACTTCAAGTTTGACGGTGATGCCACCCTCTACGTGAGGGTGTTTGGGGAAGACGGTCGCCGCGCAGGGTGCTGCCCTGAGGACGACGACCGCGGCCGGGGGCCTAGCCCCAGCGATGATGGAGAGGACAGCGCTCGCGTGATTGGCGGCGCTCAGGGTTCCCCAAGCTTCACCGGTTCTTCTTCAGGCGGCGACTCTTCTAGCGGTGGCCGCGGTCAGCCTCCACGCCGTCGTACCTGCTTGGGAGGTGGTGGCGCGTCTGCCCGCCGTCGCGCCTCGGTGAAGCGCGAGAAGGAGTCTGCCTGAGCCCCGGAGGCAACTCGAGTCTTCCCTGCAGGCTGGTGTGAGGCGTGATGCGCCTGATTTGTTCTTTATTTTCCTTTTTCCTGCGTAAAAATACAGTAGTGTGGAGCCCCGCGGGGGCGTGTTTGTGTTATTGGTGTTAATCATCGCTTTGCTTCCATTATCATGCCTTCCGGCTACGTGCCCGCGCGTGGATAGTTCCCGGCCCCAGCCGTGGGGGGGGGGGCGACCGACCCAGGCCCTGTGTTCGTGTCGCGGTGCCCGTGGGGCACGGACTGGGGGGGGTGCTCCTCTAATGGACCCAGGTCGTGAAACCTTTGAACGACTAGGACGGAAACACTCACGAGGGCGCTCGGCTGCCCCCCTCGTGAGGCCTTGCATAAGAGAAATCAAGGCAGGAGAGTGAAAAGTCGAAGAACCATAAGTCAAAGACGGCAACAACTTCAATAAAACTTCGAATGAGAATGAACAAGCCAACTGCGGAAAGCAAATGAAAAAGCATCGTCCGGCACCTAATCTAGTCTTCGATGTCTTCTCACCAGCGCGGAGCTAAGTGCTACCACTGGGCGTGGGAGGGAGCCCCAGGGCCTGAGGCCGGCGCTCCTGAGACTCCGGGGCGTGTACAGCCCCAACTCATTATTACGTGAGAGTGTCACGGGCGGCGAGCTTCACAGGCGTTGGCCTTCTTTACAGGCTCCAGGCCTTTCTTGGGGGAAGCAGGCTTCATGGGCATTTGCCCTATTCACAGGCTCCGGGCCTTTTCCAAAACGCGATAGCTTCACAGGCATTCGCCTTCTTCACAGGCTCTGGGCCTTTCCCAAAAAGGATAATCTTCACAGGCATTCGCCTTCTTCACAGGCTCCGGGCCTTTCCCAAAAAGGGTAATCTTCATAGGCATTCGCCTTCTTCACAGGCTCTGGGCCTTTTCCAAAAAGGATAATCTTCACAGGCATTCGCCTTCTTCACAGGCTCTGGGCCTTTTCCAAAAAGGATAATCTTCATAGGCATTCGCCTTCTTCACAGGCTCTGGGCCTTTTTAGGGGTAGAACCTCCGGAGGTGCTGGATGTTCCATGTGGTCTGGACCGGCACCCCCTCCTGAGTCTCCAAGCGCGCGGAGCCAGGCATGGAAACATGAACAACCTTGAACGGTCCCTCCCACATGGGAGAGAGCTTGTGTCGTCCCTCCCTGGAGAGAACCCGCCTAAGCACGAGGTCTCCTACCTCGAGAGTTCTGGGGCGGATGTTGCGGTACTGATATCGTCGCAGTGCTTGTTGGTACCTCGCTGCTCGCAGCGTGGCTTCTCGGCGACGTTCCTCCCCCAGCACGACGTCCATCCCCCGCATGGCGTCCTGCTGCGCCTCGTCGAACTCCAGGACCCGTGCGGAGCAAGGTCTGACCTCGTGAGGGAGGACCGCTTAGGCTCCGTAGACCAGGAAGAACGGGGTCTCTCCAGTCGGCTTGGTCGCGGTTGTGCGGATGGACCACAACACGGACTGAAGCTCGTCGTACCAACCTCTGCCGAAGGCCTCCAGCTTCTTCTTGAACGTCCTGGTCTTGAGGCCCCTCAGGACCTCCGCGTTGGCTAGCTCGGCCTGGCCGTTGCTTCGGGGGTGCACCACCGAAGCGTAGCATATCTGCGTTCCAAGGTTAGGACAGTATGTTTTGAAGAGGTTACTGGTGAACTGCGAACCGTTGTTTGTGATGATGCGGTTCGGCACCCCGAACTGGCTCACGATGCCCCTGATGAACTTGACCGTGGAACCCGCGAGGATGGTGCGGACGGCCTCTACTTCAGCCCACTTGGTGAACTTGTCCATGGCGACGTAGAGGTAGCGGTAGCCCCCTGGCGCCCGAGGAAACGGGCCCAGGATGTCCAGCCCCCAGACTGCGAACGGCCACGAAAGGGGTATAGTCTACAGGCCTCCTGCCGGCTGATGGATCTACTTGGCGTGGAACCGGCAGGCCTCACAAGCCTTCACCAGTTCGACGGCGTCAATGAGTGCGGTGGGCCAATAAAACCCACTGCAGAACGCCTTGCCGACGAGGGTCCGTGATGATGAATGATGTCCACAGTCTCCGCCGTGTATATCTTCCAGCAGTTCCTTTCCTTGTTCCCTGGAGATGCAGCGCAGGGATACATCCTTGATGCAGTATGCGGTGGCCAGCCGTGCCACACGCTCCGCTTCCTCCTCCTTCTCCGGTAGGGTCCCTTGTTTTAAGTAACTCCGGAGCTCCGTGATCCAGCACCCCTCCTGGGGTTCCATCGTCAAGAGCAGGTGTGCTCCTGAGGCCGGGCCACAGACCGGGGCTCGTGAGGCAGGTGGCTGGAGGTGCTCCTCCCGAGGCTGAGCCGTGTTTGACAATGACGGCAGGGCTGAGGGCTTGAAGAACCGCTCCTCGAAGACGCCAGGCTCCTGAGGTAACCGCCTGGACGCCCGTTTGGCGATGTCGTCGGCCTCCTGATTGGTGCCACGAGGCACATGCTGCAACTCCAACCCCCAGAACTGCTTCTCCATCCTGCGGACCTCCGCAAGGTAGGCTTCCATGTGCTCATCTTTCGGCTCTTACACCTTGTTGGAGAAATTGACAAGGAGCTGCGAATCGCCCTTGATGGTGAGGCGTTTCACCCCCAGGGCAGCTGCGGCCTTCAAGCCCACTATTAGACCTTCATACTCCGCTATGTTGTTGGAGACCTTTTCACCTTGCTGGAAACAGAGCTGTACAGCGCAGTAGAGCTTGTCCTGAGTGGGCGATATGAGCACCGCCCCAGCCCCAGCGCCATGCCTGGAGAATGCCCCATTGAAGTACATGACCCAGCCTTCTGGCGCCTCGCTTCCTGGGAAGAGGGACCGATCCTCGTCGGCCTTGAGGCCTGGTGCCTCCATCCATTCTGCCACAAAATCCGCTAATGTTGCTCCCTTGATGACTCTGGTCGTGCTGAATTTGAGCTGAAACGCTTGCAGTTCTATGTTCCACTCAGCGACCCTTCCAGCTGAGTTAGGGCTCCTGAGCACTCTCTCCAAGGGGTATGATGAGACGACCTTGATGGAGTGACCCTGAAAATAGTGCCGCAGCTTGCGCGAGGCCACCAGTAGCACGAGGAGGAGCTTCTGGGGCATGGGGTACCATGCCCTCGTGTCCCGCAACACTGTGCTGACGAAGTACACTGGGTGCTCGACAAGGTTGGGTGCGTCAGTGCTGGTGACGCCCTCCGGAGACCATGGCGCCTCCTGAGGCGATGAGGCCTCCGGAGGCTGGCCATCTGGGAGAGGGGCCTCTTCCGCCTCCGGTGCACTCCTCTACAGCGGCTGATCCTCCTTAGCCGCGGTGGCGGTTTCTGTGGGCCTTCCTTGTTCCTGTTTTGCCTTGTCCCGGGCTGCTGCTATGGTTTTGATTCGACACTCCTCCCTAACCGCCACCAGGGCTGCGCTGGCGGAGTAGGGAGTGGCGGCGAGGTAAAGCACCAGGGGCTCTTGAGGGCGCGGAGCCACCATGACCGGAGGGCTGGTCAGGTATCTCTTGAGATCTTGGAACGCCTTGTCGGCCTCTTCAGTCCATTCAAAGGGCCCCTTTTTCTTCATTAGCTGGAAGAAGGGCAGCGCTCGCTCCCCCAACTTGGAGATGAAGCGCCCTAGCGCGGTCACGCGCCCAGTGAGCTTCTACACTTCTCTGAGGGTCTTTGGCGGGCTCATGTCCTCGACCGCCTTGACCTTTTCTGGGTTAGCCTCGATGCCTCGGTGGGACACGAGGAAACCCAAGAGCTTGCCCGAGGGGACTCTGAACACACACTTCTTCGGGTTGAGCCGCAGGTTCACTACGTCGAGGCTCACGAAGGTTTCCTCCAAGTCTTGTATCAGGGTCCTGGCCTCCCGAGACTTCACCACAATGTCATCGACGTAAGCCTCGACGTTCTTCCCGAGCTGCGGGCCCAAGGTGATGTGCATCAGCCGCTGAGAGGTCGCCCCTGCGTTACGCAGCCCAAATGGCATGCATGTGTAGCAGTACACCCCACACGGGGTTAGGAAGGCTGTCTTTTCGACGTCTTCTACCGCCATCTTGATCTGGTGATACCCAGAGAAGGCATCCAAGAAGCATAGCAGGTCGCATTCTGCGGTGGAATCGACGATCTGGTCGATGCGGTGGAGCGGGAACGGATCTTGCGGGCATGCCTTGTTGAGGATGGTGAAGTCGACACACATGCGCTCCTTCCCTCCCTTCTTTGGTACAACCACAGGGTTGGCCAACCAATCCGGGTATCGGACCTCGCGAATGACCCCAGCGGCTTCTAGTTTGCGGGTCTCTTGCATGATGAAGGCCTACTTTTCTGTGGACTGCTGCCTTGCCTTCTGCTTCACAAGGCGCATGTTGGGGCACACGCTGAGGTGATGCTCGATTACGCTCCTAGGGATCCCCGCCAACTGGACAGGCTCCCAAGCGAATACCTTCTTGTTCGCGTGCAGGAACCTGACCAGGGCCTCCTCCTGCTTGGGCTCGAGGTTGGCGCCTATGGTGAAAGTGGCATTGGTGGACCTGTCCTCATCGATGGGTATCTGCTTGGTTTCTGCCTTGTCTTGGGTGAACAACTGTTTCTTTTTGGCGGGTGCAGCCCCCTTGGGCTCGGGGGTCTCCGAGTCGGCGGGCTATGCCGACGCCGCCGTCTTGAAGGTGAGCTTGAGCACTTGCAACGCGTCTCCGGTGTCCTCATGCACGGTGAGGACACCGCTGCTCCCGGGCATCTTCATGAGGTTGTACGTCGGGTGCGTCGCGGCCATGAACTGGGCCAGCGCTGGATAGCCGAGGATGGCATTGTAGGGGAGGCCGATGGGGGCGATGTCGAAGTCGACCAGCTCCGTGCGGAAGTTGTCGTAGGTGCCGAAGGTTAATGGGAGCCGGGTCTGTCCCAAGGAGCTGGATGACCCACCCCCAACGCCTGAAAAGGGCCGGCTGGGTTGCAGCCGTTCCAGGGGTATCCAGAGGAGGTTGAAGGCCTCAACCGAGAGCATGCTGAGGCCCGCGCCGCCATCGATGAGAGTTCTGGTGACGGCCACCTGGCAGATGGTGGGGGTGCACAGCATGGGGAACGCACCCGAGCAGGCCGAGTTGGAGGGGTGGTCCTCCGAGCTGAAGGTCAGGCCGGCCTTGGGCGCCGCCCGGTCCGGCGGAGCCCCTGCCACGTGGAAGCGACGCTGACCCGGCGGATGAACGGCTTGACGTGGTGAATTGTAGGCGGCGCCTGCGAGCCGCCCAGGGGGGCCGCGACGACCGGGGGTGTTGGTGTAGCATGGTGGGCGAGGAAGAGGCTGTGGAGCTCTTCCCAAGAGGCCACGGAGGCTGCCGGCAGGTGGAGCAGCCATGCGCGCGGGGCGCCGGTGAGGGCCATGGGAAGCCAGTTGGCCATGACCCTATCATCACCTCCAGCTTCGAGGATGGCCTCCTCGTACGCCAACAAGAAGGCCAGCGGATCAGTCGCGCCGCTGTAGCGCGGCGGCGTCGTTGGCTTGAACTTGTCCGGCCACCATACCCGTTGCAGGGCTGGGGCCAGGGCTCGGAGCCCCCTGGCCCCCGTGCTGGTGCCGGCGGCCGGAGCGGGCGACGCGCTACTCATCGCGAGGCAGGCCGTGGTGGTGGCGGAAGGGAAAACTCCGGTGCACCCCTACCTGGCGCGCCAAATGTCGGTTCGGGTTCCGGCAGACCCTTAAGGTTCGAACACTGGGGCGCGCGCGGAGATTTCGCCTTCTACCTACCTGCGCCCCACCACCTCGCTAAGATCTAAGCTATGGAAAGAACAACACAAGAGACACATGGTTTATACTGGTTCGGGCCACCGATGTGGTGTAATACCCTACTCCAGTGTGGTGTGGTGGATTGCCTCTTGGGCTAATGATGGTGAGCAATACAAGGAAGAACAGCCTCGCGAGGGTCAGTTCTTGGCTGGGGGGATGAACTGCTAGGAGAAGTTCAGTCACCCTTCTCTCTCTCTCTGTGTGTGTGATGCTACTCCATTCGATCCCAGCTTATTTCTGGATTGGCCGATTGCTTCTCTCTATCTCTCCGATTCGATCCCCTCTACCCTGGGGGTGGCTAGTCCTATTTATAGGCAAAGGCCCTGGGCCTCTTCCCAAATATTGAGCGGGAAGGGCACCAACAATTGGCCATTTTGAAGGGGAACATCTGGTACACTTATCCTGACTAAAGTTGGTCCTTGCCTGCCAAAGGCTCTGGTGGTGACACTGGCTTGGGCTCCACAATGACTTCCTCCCTGCCGTTGGGCTGGTCTTGGTCTCGTTGCACCGAAACGGGTGCCTTTACTTGATGCTCTCTCCTGCGCTTGCTCCCTTTGCACCAAAGAGGAAAGGAGGACTCTACGCGGGCTGGCGCCCACCTGGCGCCCTTGGTCGTCATGGCTTGGGTCATGGGCACCTCGTGAGGTACCCCGCCTTGATCTCTCCGCCTCCTCGCGAGCCAGCCTGATGAGGCCGTGCCTGAGGAAGCTCCGCGTCGTCCGCCCCGCGAGGCTTGGCCCCTCGCGAGGGTCTTGGGTCCGTGTTGATGAAGATGGGCCATGCTGGGCCCCCCTTTGAGCCACGCCGCAGGTCGCAGGCAGGCAAGTCTGGGGACCCCCGTTCCCAGAACGCCGACAGCTTCTTTCTTCTCGCGCGGGTGCCCGGCGCAGCGGGTCGTGCCGGGGGCCACGCATCTTGGCGCCAGGGCGCCGTCTTGGTGTAGAGGTGGCGGAGGTGCTCTGTGAGCTACGTCGCCCGCGTCTGGCGGAGGGCGAGGCAGCGAGAGGGAGGGTGCGGGGGAGCCCCCTGCAGCGCTGACGAGATCGGTGATGCGGTCCAACCAGTCCTCATAGAGGTCGTCGACCGGGCGGTAGCGTAGGAGCTCGCATGCCATGAGCAGCGCAGCCTGCGCGTCCGTGGGCGCGCGACGAGCGTGAGATGATGAACCGGCTGGGGTCAGCAACGGAGTGGCGGTGCGGCCATCCCACCACATAGAGGGGTGCAGAGAGGGCGCTTGCTGCTTGTTTCTCGCTGGACCGGTGGCGGCGTTGGCGGCAGGTGACGGAGAATGACGGGGAGGCCCACCGACAGGGGCTGTCTGAGCGAAAGGGGCAGCGAGGGCGGCCCGGCGCTCAATGCGGGCCCGGCGAGCGTCAGCCATGAACTTGGTGGAGTGGCGAAGCGCGGATCGACGAGAGGAAAGCTTCAGCGCACCCCTACGTGGCGCGCCAAATGTCGGATTTCGGGTTCCGGCAAAACCCTTGAGGTTTGAACACTTGGGTGCGCACGAAGATCTCTCCTCCCCCTAGCTCACGCACACCACGATCTCACGGCCTAGCTCGACGAACCCAAAGAACGAAGGGACACAAGATTTATACTGGTTCGGGCCACCATTGTGGTGTAATACCTTACTCCAGTGTGGTGTGGTGGATTGCCTCTTGGGCTGAGGATGAACAGTTACAAGGGAAGAACAGCCTCCCGAGGAGAGGTGTTCTTGTGCTTGGTGAGCTGGTGTGGTCAAGGGTGATCTGAATGATCCTCTCCCCTACTAAGGTGGTGGCTAGTCCTATATATAGAGGCCCTGGTCCTCTTCCCAAATATTGAGCGGGAAGGGATTCCACAACGGCCAAGTTTGAAGGGGGACAACTAGTACAAGTTATCCTGACAAAAGTTGTCTTCGCCTGCCAAAGGCTCTGGTGGCGATGCCATCTTGGGCTCCACAGTGACCTCCGTCTTGCCATCCTTCTGGTCTTGGTCTCGTTGCACCGATATGGAAACCTTTGCCTGATGCCTCGGAACTCCTCGCCTACGCTTGCCTCTTTAGCACCAAAGAGGAAATGAGGATGATGTGCGCGCTGGTGCCCGCCTGGTCATGGTCTTTATGGCTTGCGTCACAAGGAACCTCGCGAGGTGCCCCTTGCCTTGATCTCTCCGCTCCTCGCGAGCCAGCCTAGTGAGGCCGCCCTTGAGGAGGTCTTATGTCGTCTGCCTGTGAGGCTTGGCACCTCGCGAGGGTCTGGAGTGTTTGCTGGTGAAGATGGGTCGTACGGGGCCGCTGGCGGAGCCACACCGTTGGCCGTAGGCAGGCAAGTCTGGGGACCCCCGTTCCCAGAACGCCGACAGATGCATGCTGGATAGCGGTCGATGTGTGGAGTAATAGTAGTAGAGGCAGGCAGGAGTCGGTCTACTAATCTTGGATGTGATGCCTATATAATGATCATTGCCTGGATATCATAATAATTATTTGAAGTTCTATCAATTGCCCAACAGTATTTTGTTTACCCATCGTTTGCTATTTTTGTCGAGAGAAGCCACTAGTGAAATCTACGGGCCCCGGGTCTTGTTTCTCATATATTTGCCTTTGCGATCTACTTTTTCCTTGCTTTTATTTTCAGATCTATTAAACCAAAAATACAAAAATACCTTGCTGCAATTTTTCTTATTTATTTTGTTTGGCGTTCGATCTATCAATCAATTTCCTCATGTTTGTTTTGCCTATCTTGAGGCGCCGTACCCCGGAAGGGATTGACAACCCCTTTAACACGTCGGGTTGCGAAGATTTGTTATCTGTGTGTAGGGGTTGTTTACGTTGTGTTGCTTGGTTCTCCTACTGGTTCGATAACCTTGGTTTATATCTGAGGGAAATACCTACCGCCGCTATGCTGCATCATCCCTTCCTCTTTGGGGAAATACTGACATAGCTTCAAGCGACATCAGCCTCTTGGGTGTATCGCTTTAAACGTCATTTAAATCATAGTTCTACTAATCTTTGGAGAATTATTGAGCAAGGTTTCTAACCACACGACCCAAGAACCTTCACTCCTAGAGAAGCTGCGGATCATCAATTCAACGAGTCTGCTCTATTCATTCTCCAAGAAGCAATTCCTCCCGAAGATATTGCGCACCTCCGACCTTTCACCATGGCCAAGGAAGCATGACAACATGTTGTTTCCATTTACAAGGTAAGCGCAAGCATTCAACGGTCAAACTTTTAAGTGGTGCAAGATGAAGCCGATGAGTTTGCAATGATTGAAGATGAAGAACCTCGAGAGCTTTAACGAAGATTAACCTCTCTCTCGGTCTCACTCCGAGATCATGGGAGCAAGGATACGGATGACAATTGGATCAAGCGCAAGTTTCTCAAGGCCATGACGCCTTACCATAAGGCCATGTCCTCCGTCATCCATCAAAGGCCGGACTTTCACACCTTGTCCTCAAGTGAAGTGTTGGATGAGTTTGTTGCAATGAGGATCTTGGACAAGACCGCTAACAATGCGGTGTTGCGTTCTCAGTGATCAAAGAAGCCCAACCTTGCTATGAAGGCCAAGGCTAGTGTGGAAGAAGAGGGTGAAGAGGAAGAAGAGGAGTGTTGCCCTGAAGATACCAAATATGCATATCATGAGCACATGGCTCTTGCTTCACGACAATTTTGGACCAAGAAGAACTCAAGGCCCAATTTCAACAAGAACAACAAGTGGCACCAAGGGCACGAAACGTGTGAGGACATTCTATAATTGTGGCAATGTGAGTCACTTTATTGTGGATTGCCCGTACGAGAAGAGGAAAGACAATGGTGGCAAGCTTATCTGAAAAGACAAGGCAAAGTCCTTCCCCAACAATAACAACTTCACCAAGAAGACTCCTCCCAAGGGGTTGGTGGCACAAGAAGAGTACATTGAGGATGATGATGATGATGAAGATGGTGAGACGGTTGCCATGGCCTCCGTTGCCATTGCAACAAATCCACGGGTGTCCCTCTTCGATTCACCCAACGAGAACATCACCGCCAAGTGCCTCATAGCCAAAGCCACCAACAAGGTGTTTGCTTCCGGTGGGGGATCATGGTTGCTCGATAGTGGAGCCACAAATCATATGACTGGAAGCAAGGACTTGGTGGTGGACATGCACAAAGTTTCATCTATGCCCACCAATGTCGAATGGGGGGTGATGCTTCATCTTCTAAGGTATTGGGTCTTGGCAAGGTTGTAATTTCTCATGATCTCATGATCGAGAAAGTCATGCTTGTTGAGTCCCTTGCATACAAATTACTTTCCGTTCGTCAACTTGCACTCATGGGCTTTGCCACTTTCTTTTATATTGATACCGTGGCCCTCTTGTGGAGCAAGACTCTTAAAGTAGCCTTTGTTGGGCATGTCGAGAACGGTGTTTATGTGATTAACTTTTTGGAGTGACCCACTAAGACCGCGACATGCCTAATGGCTAAAGTTGACGTGGGATGGCTTTGGCATCACCATTTAGCCCACGTGAATATGAGATCTTTGCAAAGTCTTCTCAAGGGGGACCATATCCGTGGACCAACAAATGTTACTTTTGCCAAATATCGTGCTTGCAGTGCTTGTATCGAAGGAAAGCTACATGAGAAGGCTCACCCACCCACGACTATCATCTACTCGAAGAGGCCCTTGGAGCTCCTTCACATGGATCTCTTTGGGCCTCCATCCTTTGATAGTCTTGGGGTAGAAAGTATTGCTTGGTGATTGTGGATGATTATTCAAGATACACTTGGGTATATTTCTTCAAGAGGAAGAGTAAGACCCAACAAACCGTCATCGACTTTGCAAATGATGCTCAACGTCAACACAATTCAAAGATCTTGATGATAAGAAGTGATAATGGCACCGAGTTCAAGAACTACACCTTGGATGAGTTTCTTACTGATGAGGGGATCAAGCATCAATATTCCGCACCTTACACCCCTCAACACTACAAAAAAATACACTTCCATGATGATACGTGTTTGTCACAGTAGGTCACATTTTCTGTCATGCATGTACATCCATGACAATTTTATGACAGAACCAAGATAGTCATACCTGTGCTGTCGTAGAAGTGTTCCATTACATTACCAAAATTATCATCACGAAAGTGTCCACTTCCATGACAATAAATCGCGCGTCATAGAAGTGCTTTCGTCAAGGGTGACCGACACGTGGCATCCACCATAACGGGAGGCCGTTAAGCTATCGGGTCCGGTTTTGGATCCGATAACCCGCTAACAGCCCGGACCAATGAGGATTTTCCATGTGTAAAATTCTCATTGGCCGGAGGAAACACGTGTTGGCTCACCGTTTGGACAGATGTCATCCATTCATTGGACTAGAGGCGCCTATGATACGTCGACACGTGGCATGTCCCAATAGAGGCCCATTCCGATGAAAAAGTCAGCCCATTTGACTTGGTCAAACGGTAATGGGTCGGCCCACGGAAAGCCTGTTAACGGCCTGTTCGTATATAGATCATTTACAACTCGCTAACTCACGGCCCATTACGGCCTACCAGAATTAAGCCCAGTAGCTTCATCTGGGCCTTCCAATATGATTCCAGCCCGTTGTAACTTCCGGCCCATGTATGGCCCGTCATGTCTTTCAGCCCATACGAGGCCATTTGTAACTCTTGGCCCATTAAAGGCCCGTGGTGAATCTGGCCCACAACAAACAGTGTACCGCTTTATACCCATTAATGGCCCTTTATTCCATTGGGCTGTTTCCAACCTGTGTTATGTTTCGGTCTTCTCAGGGCCCATTTATTCTTGGGCTTAGTTCCAGCATTCGGTTACTTACGGCCCGTTGCTGACCTTTTCTGCTTGTGGGCCAAATTCAGCCCGTGGTTACAATCGGCCCGTTTGCGGCCCGTTAATCCGTTGGGTCATTTTCGTAGCGTCATCAAATACGGCAGATTAATGACGGCCCATTATGGTCGGCCCATGAATGGACGATTCCAAATATAGCCCGTTTATGGCCCATAATGCGGTCTATTATTGGCCCATGTTTCGCCGATCGATCATACGGCCCATAGAAGGCCCATTGATGCTACGGCCCATAGAAGGCCCATCGTTTCTACGGCCCTTAGAAGGACCATTGTTTCTACGACCAGTAGGAGGCCCATGGTAACTACAGTAAATATGTAGCCCATGGTTATTGTGGACTAGTTTTTAAAAATAGGTTATTGCGGCCACTAGCAAACCGCGAAAAAAGAACTGCACTGACCACAAGCAAACAAATAAACAAGACAACAAGGAAATAAATAAGCAAGCAACTTACGCTAGGCTATCACGGCTATTACACATATTACATCCACTGGGCATCAAAGTTCGCCACCAGTGCAAATATAGGGAACAAAGACGCATATCATATACACTGGTTGTCAAACTTGGCGACCAGTGCAAATAAACACCGTAGCAAAACAAGTCCAGAACTGAAACCACTTCAGAAGAGCTCAAGAAACAATATCCTGGGTACCCATAATGCTGGCAAGATGCTTAGCAAGCTTATTAACTTTCTCTTGTTTGGCGCTTAAATCCTCCAGCACTTGCTGTTGCACAACAAAGTATGCATCTGAATTCTGCAGGGACTTCCTTAGTCCTTCAACTTCTTGCCGCAGCACAGCTGACTGATGCCTTTAAGCTTGTAGCTGAGACTGAAGAAGCTGAAGTGATTCAGGCAGCGAGTTCGAAGATCTTGTGCCAGCGGTACTGGCCAGTAACTCGAACACTACATCAACGCAGGACTATGGGGTTTTCTCACTGTCTACAAGATCATTTTTATCACCTTTCTTGGAGACCAACATGGCTGTCTCACTACCTTGAACCTTATCTGCATTACTTTCTCTACCATTTCATAGTGGGGTGCTCTTCTCCAATATTCTGTTCGCATACTACAAGAGAAACAAGCAGACACATCACAGGTTTAGCATGTAGTATACGAAACTCATTTTGGTAACCGGTTTAGTAGTAATGTGGATAGGATAACAACATGAAACAAACATCTATCCATGTACTATGGTCACTGTATTGTCCATATCATTCTAGTTTATGTTGCCTAATCAAGATAGAGACACAGTTCAACTCATATATTTTTAAGACACAGCAGGATAGATAGAATATAAGTGTGAGAAACTACACAACATTGGCAACACTTTTAATGTGCATCACATGAGAACATAATTGTTTATACAACTTAAACTGAAATCAACAGAGAGCAAGAAGTTAGAACAACAATCCAGTTAAAGAAATAGGTTTAAAACATAACTGTTGCGCCATTGGAGTTCCAATTGGATCCTTCAAATTCAAAAGTAGTTGGTATGAGGTAATACAGTGATGCAATAGCAAAGGAGTATGGACCATAGCTACGGAATTTGACCTGAGAACAATTGCTCTTCTGCTTTAAACATGGAGTTTGGATTCGCTGTGGTAGTCTTCGTGCTTTGGGCACTGCAGTTACTTTACAAACTTCTCATGTGGGGGTACTCTATGGTGGACATGGTGCTTTGTCAACTAGAAGTGGGTTACTATCCGCTGGGGTTGGGGTTAGATGGATTGTAGCTGGTTCTCTGCCCAACGGTGTAAGTGTGCAATCTGGAAGAGTCTCGATTATGTGTGGTGGGGCTAGTTTGTGGGCCAGTACAACCATGGTTCTATCTGCATCGATGGGTAGCACTGTCTTTTGTGAGGAACGGGTTTTGCTCCCTTAGATACTGCCATCACCCCCTCCAATTCAAATGGCTGATAAATAAGAAAAGAAATTGAACGTAAAGACATTGTATGATAGACAGATGTGGTAATTCACATATATGTTGTCTAACCAAACAGGATAGCATGACACAATTTCACATATATGATGCCTAACTAAGCAGGATAGCATGACACCGTTTCAGATATATGATGGGTAACTTAACAGGATATAATGGCATAATTCAACATATGATGAATATCTAAACAGGAAGACATGACAAAACTATATGGTGTCTTTCTAAAATACGTTGGGATGAAATAATTTACATACATGTCGTCTAAGTATACAGGATGGCATGATACAATTGACATAATTGATTCATATACTAAGCAGCTGGCACTCGCATGTATGATCTCTAAACTAAGCAGATGGAATTCAATATTGTGCATATGATGTCTAAACTAAGCAATGCAAGACACCATATGCATGATATGAGAAATATAAACATTGCAACTTAGAGCATACACCTCAGGTGGGATATAGGACTGGTCATCTGTCTCTGAACCCTCCTCTAAGGAGCTCCCTGTAACCATCGAGATATATGCTTCAACATGTACCATTGCCTGCTCTGAAGACCTAGTTTTCACTCCTGATTTTTCCATAACCGGCTCAAATGGCTGATACGCATGAAGAGTAGTTCATTATACACAGATTGTCAACAAATGGAATACGTAATGAAAAAACAAGGCATGAGATAATTCACATATATGATGCCTGGCTATATGGCGGTGCATAATTCACATATATGATAACTGGCTAAAAAGCATGGCATTGCATAATTCACATATCTGATATAGAAAGCAAACAGGAGGCATTCACACAAAGCATGTCTAATCTAAGCAGATGGCATGGCAATGCAAGACACCATATGCATGATATGATCAATATAACCCTGCCAAGTTAGAGCATGCACCTCGGGGGGGGGGGGGTATGACTGGTCATCTGTCTCTGAATCCTCCTCTGAGGAGCTACCTGTAACAAGCAAGAAATCTTCATCGACATGTAGCACTAACTGCTCAGAAGACCTTGTTTTCACTCCATATTTTCCCATGACCGACTAAAATGGCTGATGCACAGGAAGAGTAGATGAATGTATAAACATTGTTGACAAATGGAATACATTATGAAAAAAATGGCAGAACACAATTCACATATACAATGACTGGTTAAACAGGATGGCATTGCATGATTCACATATATGATGCCTGGCTAAAGAAGATGGCATTGCAGAATTCCCATATACCCCCTCTGTTCCTAAATATTTGTCTTTTTAGAGATTTCAAATGGACTACCACATACGGATGTATATAGATATATTTTAGAGTGTAGATTCACTCATTTTTCTCCGTATGTAGTCACTTGTTGAAATCTCTAAAAAGACAAATATTTAGAAACGGTGGGAGTATGATATAGAAACCAAACAGGTAGCATTCACACAAAGCAAATCTAAACTAAGCTGATGACATATAAGATGTATAATGTAAGCAATACGAGGCGCCATATGCATGATATGACCAACATCAGTATGCCAGGTTAGAGCAAACACCTCAGGTGGTAAATAGGAGTGGTCGGCTCCCTCTGGATCCCCATCTGAATAGTTATCTTCCTCTGGAATACAATTTGGAATGGCGGGAGGGGGGCACTTCGTCCACCATGGAGCGGTGTCTGCATGACATTATATTCCCACGTAACGGTCTTCTCTTTTTGTCTACATGTTCAATACGATTGTGTACAATAACTGAGATGCATAATAAAAAAATAGTTAGATTTTGTAAGGCCTAAGGGGTGCATGCAGAAATCAAGAATGATGGTAGCAAACGAGTGGATAGATCCAAAACTAATGAGAGCCGGAGCAGCAGCAGCAGCGCGAGCGAGAGCCGGAGCAGCTGCAGCTAGTGCCGATGTGGAAGTCGCCACCGAGGAAGCAACACCATGGGGGAGAGACGCCGCGGATGAAGTGGTCGGCGACAGTGCCATCGATTGAGACCCGCCATCATTGCTCGGTATCGAGCACCGGCAGCCCCGTGAGATCGAATAAAAGATAAAATGCAGCAGTGAGTGCAGAACCTCCTTGGTGGCGCTAAGTGGGTCTCGGCTTCATCAGAGGAATTGGTGAGGGTGCTGCGGTTCCGGTGGGGCAGGTCAAGACGGTGTTGTGGGGATGGAGGTGGCGCGATAGACGAGGCGAACGTCGGGGCAGCTCCTTGGAGGTGGAGGACGGGGCGGCTGATCCGGCGGGACGTTGAGATCAACGACGGATCCTCATCCAGTGCGGTGGATGAGGGACGGCGAGCTGTTATGGTGGATGACATCGTCGGGGAAGAGTCTCTGGCTGGGCGGCGGTCGGGAGGCCGACGGAGGAGTGTGGGGTTTCGGGGGTTTTGGCGGCCTCGGTGTACGAATGGGGGTGAAGGGGAAGGTTGGGGGAGCCATGGCTTAGGGACACGCTAGTCCAAAATGTAGGGAAGTTACCAGCGTACCCCCACCGGTTTTGACACCGCGACGTCAAGCCGACATTTCCAGCTGAGGGGTAGAAGGGGGATTTCGCGTCTCTGGGCTGCGGGACTGATTTCGAATGAGGAGAGATTTTTTCTGCGCGTTGAAATTTCGGGATAACAAGGCATGGAGCGGGTTGAATAGGCGGGAGTTTCAAAGCAGATGAGTCAAAAGATACTCGAGCTTGAAAATTTTGGGATAACAAGGCGCGGATTCCTTGTTCGGCAGAACAAACTTAACGTGTACAAAGAAACAATTCATACAAGACACAAGAGAGGCATGTCCCCTTTTACTATATTGCTATAGATGTCATTGAAAAAACTACAAGAAATGTAAAAAAAATCGGGAGAACAAGATTACCCTGTACAGTACCAAATCGATTCGCACTTCCCTCAACAACAACAAAAAACAAATCAATTCCCACCAAAAGAAAGAGTCATGTCCCTTTTTATATGATTACAAACGCTAGGATCTCGAATTTCAATTTTTGAATCCACGTTATGTTGAATTCGAATATATCGTTAGGTGACCTTGCGGCTTATAATGGATGTAGTCCTACATTTTGATCTTCCATCATATATGAACATTTTACTCCACCCTATGAACATATATATTGTCATCTACCATATGGACTAAATTTGAATCAATTTTCCTTATTTGAATACGATTGTTGTCAAGTTATACAATCATTTAAATATTATCTTGATAACAAAAAACATGCATATAGCAGTAATCATATTTCACTATGAACTACATGTACCATACGATCTCCAATCCAAATATTTGTATCCATTTTATGTTGAATTCAAATAAGAGTACACTGGTCTAGGTAGCGAGATGTTCAGGATAATCTAAACCCTGTTTTCATATGTATATTTCTTGGCTGAATTGGGACAAGTTTTGGTATAAGCTTCTTGCAAAACCGGAGATTCTCTCAACAAGCCTCGTGGTTCCGAGAGGGAACGTGTCACCTTTGTGTGCGAAACGATATACGCTGTCTCCCCCGTGATTTTCTTTACAGAGGCAACATAGAACTATATGAGTGCCCTGTTAAATTTTGGAATTATTCCGGGTTCATTTGGCCTTTTTTATACATTAATTGAGTTTTTGAACATTTAATGTGCATAATCCAAATTTGAACTGCAAGCACATGCTCCGATGCACCAACGTTGGTTGAAAAATCACATGTGTGTCCTTGGGTGAATTTCTAGGTCCCATGCAAGAAATGGGAATCAACTTCAAACATCTTGGCATCGTGACTCGGCCGAGAACATCGAGAAACTTGGTTTTAAAATTCATGTAAATCCAAAACTCGCCTGGAAATCATGAAACTTGGCATGGTGTCATGTCATGGCACTAACATGTTGTGTTAAAAAATTGTACGATTTGGAACAAGTTTTGGTATAATTTCTTGCAAACCGTAGCTTCTCTCAAGAAGGCTCGTGGTTCTGAGAGGGAACGTCTCACCTTTGAGTGTGAAACGATATACACTGCCCCCCCTTGAGTTTCTTTACAGAGGCAACATAGAACTACATGACTGCCCTGTTAAATTTTGGAATTATTCCAGGTTCGTTTGGCCTTTTTATACGTTAATTGAGTTTGTGGTCATTTAATGTGCATAATTCAAATTTGAACTACAAGCACATGCTCCCGTGCACCAAAGTTGGTTCAAAAATCACATGTGTGTCCTCGGGTGAATTTCTAGGTCCCATGCAAGAAATGGGAATGGAATTCAAACATCTGGGCATCGTGGCTCGGCCGAGAACATTGAGAAACTTGGTTTTAAAATTCTTGTAAATCCAAAACATGCCTGAAAATCACGAAACTTGGCATGGTGTCATGTCATGGTACTACCATGCTGTGGTAAAAAAATTGGCCGAATAGGAACAAGTTTTGGTATAAGCCTCTTGCAAACCGGAGCTTCTCTCAAGAAGGCTCGTGGTTCTGAGAGGGAACATGCCACCTTTGAGTGTGGAACGATATACGCTGCCCCCCTTGAGTTTCTTTACAGAGGCAACATAGAACTACATGAGTGCCCTATTAAATTTTGGAATTATTCCGGGTTCGTTTGGCCTTTTTTATACATTAATTGAGTGTTTGGTCATTTAATGTGCATAATTCAAATTTGAACTACAAGCACATGCTCATGTGCACCAAAGTTGGTTGAAAAATCACATGTGTATCCTCAGGTGAATTTCTAGGTCCCATGCAAGAAATGGGAATGAAATTCAAACATATGGCCATCATGGCTCGGCCAAGAACATTGAGAAACTTGGTTTTAAAATTCTTGTAAATCCAAAACACGCCTGAAAAAATCGTGAAATTTGGCATGGTGTCATGTCATGGTACTACCATGCCGTGGTAAAAAAATTGGCCGAATAGGAACAAGTTTTGGTATAAGCTTGTTGCAAACCGGAGCTTCTCTCAAGAAGGCTCGTGGTTCTGAGAGGGAACGTGTCACCTTTGTGTGCATAATTCAAATTTGAAATACAAGCACATGCTCCAGTGCACCAAAGTTGGTTGAAAAATCACATGTGTGTCCTCGGGTAAATTTCTAGGTCCCATGCTGTCAGGACCCCGATCCTAGGTCACACCGATCCAGCATGTAACACATCATATCACTTTGCGGCCTCACGCACGGTATTCCCACGGGTGCCACCTTACCTGGCCCGGGACCATTTGTGCCTTTTGGCTCACGTATATGATAGTGTCGCTAGCATCCATATGACAAAGAACCCGGGCCGACATGGCTAGTCGTGAACCCAAGGCGGCACTAACCCATGAGGACAGGCATACATGAATCACATCGAGCATGTCGGTCAACAGCGTATGAATCCGGGCTGTAGCACTGGGCTAACAGGACTCCGGTAACCCAGGCTGTAGCAGGCTAGGCAGGACTCCAGATCACACCGCGTGACATTTCCCCGAAGGGACAGACATAGGAACGAAGTGAAACACATGCCGGCCAGTCATGTGTTCCGAGCAGTAGTGCTGGGCTAGCAGGACTCCGGTGATCCGGGCTGTAGCAGACTACTATCGCTCAGAAGCACTAGACTACATTTCCTCATATGATAGGCTGCCAAGGATAAACAACTAGATAGTCGGATCCCACTCATACCAGGCATTTCAATCATACACACAATATGCCCGATATGAGTAAATACAACATTGCATCACAACATGACTCTACAACTCAAGTACTTTATTTAGGAGGCTCCGAAGAGCCTTACATATCATCCATACAGATAGGGGTCACATGACCCGACACTCAAGTCATACAATCATACAAGCACATGCGGAAGCAAAGTAGTCTGAGTACAGACACTAGAAAGAAATAAGGCTTGACAGCCTGTCTATCTACATCGACCCTTCACTAGTCTTGGATCACCACCTGGGTGATAAGTCACTCGTCAACGTCGAGGTCTACGTAGAACCCACCAGAGGGGTTGGTGTAGTCGTCTGAAAACATTAATTAGAGCAACATGAGTACGAAGGTACTCAGCAAGTCTTACAACAGAATCCTATTATGCATGCACATTCTCAAGAAGGTAGTGGAGTTATTGCAGCAAGCCAGCTTTGACTCTTGGCTAAGCTATCCTACGACAGACACAACTTGTAAAGCATTTGTCGCACACGAGTCCACTATCACCAACACAATACTCCACCGTGGATCCTCCCTCGTCATCCTACGAGAGGGCCATCCGCGGTACTCACACTTATCTTGAGACTTTTAGTAGTATCCATTTAATTGTCTATGAACTGTATAGGTGGCCAAGTAGTCCTTTACCGCGGACGCGGCTATTCGAATAGTTTTATACCCTGCAGGGGTGTACTTCTTCACACACGCTCTCACCACTTATCGCCGTTTACACGACATGTACTCGGCAACCTTCAAGCGGAAGCCCAGCGCGGGTGTCGGCCACGACCTGACTAAACACACAAGCCCCTAGTCCAGGTTTATCGCCTATTCGGGTTCCATCCGCAGGGAGTCCGGCCGAGGTTTCCACTAACGGCCCCGAACGATGTGAACAGGGTTCCCGAGACACCAAACGGGCGAATCGGTACACCGTGCCACGTGCCTACCGCAACACAGCCCACCCCTATGGTCAGCGCTGTGTGCGGCCCCCAGCATGCTACAAACACCAGAAACTACTTTGCAACTCCCGGACAGAGGACAAGTATGGTTAATAAGCCGAGAGGGTCCATTGGTTTCGGGCCCAATGCGTGGTAGTAGTTGAGTCTTAAATCACACACACAGATCTCAGTTCTTAAGGTCGGCCTCAATGAAACAACCCGCCATGTACTCCTACATGGCCTTCCATCGATTCCTTTACCAAATCGTGTTCAACACTTTCACACTCTCGACAACACCACAATCTTTCACTCCAGTCCATCTTTCCGATGAGCCAGACCTGACACAACTCTAAGCATAGCAAGCATAGCATGGTAGGAACACATACACACATATGGCTCAAACAACTCCTACACATGCTAGTGGGTTTCATCTAATTACTGTGGCAATGACAGGTCATGCAAAGGAAGTGGGTTCAACTACTGAGACACACAGCAGTTTGAATCGCGTTGTCTTAATGTAGTAAACGAGAGCAGAAGCGAGAACATGGGCTTGTATCGGAATGTTCAATGGGTTGCTTGCCTGATGGAGTGGTAGTGGGATATTGCCCTTCAGTTGGATTCTCGTGGATATCCTCGGAGGCAGAACCTACCACGAATAACATATTGGAACAACATCAACACATGACAATATGCAACAATATGATGCATGCTATGACATGGCAATATGAGGTGTGTTGGCCTAATGCAAGCTAGAACAGAAGGGGATGAACTCATTTGAATCAAAGATTCAAATACTAGCCCATTAGACATGGCCTTAATAGTGCATTACCTTATTCTGCTTAAACAGCAAGGTAAACTTGTTTTGTCATGCATGAAACCATTACAAATGGATAGATTGAATTTTTCTGATAATTTTTCATATATAAATTATTTCATTTGGAGTTACAGATTAATTTCTATGAATTTTTGAAGTTTGGACTAATTTCTGGATTTTCCTGAATAAAAATAAATCCAGAAAAGGATTTACTGCGTCAGCCTGGCGTCAGTGTGACGTCAGCGGTCAACTGACCCGGTCTAGGTCAAACCTGACACGTGGGTCCCGTGTGTCAGTGTGATTTAGTTAAACTAAAAATGATTAGCACTAATCCTAACTAATTAACAGGGCTGGGCCCACCTGTCATTGACCCAGGGGTCAAACTGGGCCCACCCATGGTCAGATGGGGTCAGCGGGGTCAAATCCACCGGCGTTGAGCCGCCAGCGACGACCAGACGCGGCGGGGCAGCACGGGTTTCGCGCTCCGGCGACCAAAATGACGGCTGAGGCCAGCTACGGGAAGCTGGGGCTCGTGCGCATCCAGCACGGCACGCGGCTGCAGCGGGGACGGCCGGAGCTCGCCGGAAACGAGCTCGGGCGGCGCCGGAGTTCGGCCGGGGTCGGGTTGGGCGCTACGGTGCACTAGGGGGCCAACTGGTGGTGGCTATGGGTTCCTAGTGCTGCACTGAGCACGACAGTGGGGTTGGCTTCGAGCCATTGTGGCTCTAGCCACGACGGCGCCATGGCCGGCGGCGAGGAGCTAACGGCTCCAACGAAACTAGGCCTACGCGGTGCAAAAGAGGCGGGAAAGAGAGGGGTTCGGGGCAGAAGCTCACTGGGAGGTCGATGAGCTGCTCAGCGGGCTCGGGGGCGACCGGGGCGAGGAGAATCGACGAACGGCGGCCGGCGGGCACCGAGGTCGAAGACGATCTGCTGGCGGCGATGCAGGGCCTCCGGCGAGGCGTGGCTCAGTGGGAAGGGCGAGGGTGAAATGGCGGAGCCTCTGGGCAGGTCAGAGGGGCGAGGGGGCGATGGTGGGTGCGGCTATGGCGGCGAGACGGCGATGGGTGCGTCGGCCATCTCGGGAGAGGGGGAGGGAGACGAGGGGGAGAGTGAGCGGGGACGAGAGGGGTACGTGGGGGGTCACGTGGTGACCCAGGGCGGCTCGGGGCGTTGGCAGAAGCAGGAGGTGGCCGGCGTGTGGCCGCGGGCGCCGGCCACGCGCCCCGCGTCCTTCTGGCGCGAGGAGGACGACGTCTGGCGTCGCCAGTCGGCTGGGCCGAGCCAGGTGGGCTGGCCAGCACAGGTAAGGCCCAGGTGGGCTTTCCCTCTTTTTTTGATTTTTTTCTGTTTTTCTTTTTAACAGAAACTGTTGGGCTTTAATTAAAATACTAAAACGTTTCCAAAAATCCTAAAAATAATTGTGTCTTCTGTTAGGATTATTTCCAACAGCAAACATTTACTTCCAGAATTATTTGAGCATTTAAATTATTTAATAGCATTTAAATGCCCAAATTCAAGTACTTATGATTTAAATCAATGACCTTCTGTTGACCTAGAAAATTGTGCACCTATTTTGTCAGAGGTTTTATCCCAAAACAAAGAGGGTGAACATTTTAGAAGGGCATTTCAGGTTCATTGAAAAAGTTTATAGTAAACCCTAGTTGATTTCAGGGGGGTGCTGGGGGTTCTGCCTTCCCCATTTCAAGTTTCTGATGGAAAGTAAACATGATGCAACACTCTAATGCATGACTAGCTAGGGTGTGACACATGCATGCAAGAAATGGGAATGAAATTCAAACATCCGGGCGTCGTGGCTCGGCTGGAAACATTGAGAAACTTGGTTTTTTAATTCCTGTAAATCCAAAACACGCATGAAAATCATGAAACTTTGCTTGTGTCATGACATGGCACCAACATGCTGCGGTAACTTTGATGTCTGATTTGCGAAGGCGCACACATTAACAATCAACAAAGTCATTTTGGAACAAGTGTTGTCATGTTACAATCGGAAACACAAGTATTATTGAAACCGTGGGAGTTCTATTTACCATTTACGTGCAGCCACGCGTCCCCTTTTTTTATTAGCTAGGAGGCGCCATGCAGGTTAGCTATTTGAGTATGGGAGGCGTGCGATCAGACCCCTGCGCATGCTTATCGGGAGGAGAGCCCTTTGACCTCCATCTGTCGTCCACCTCTCTCCCAAGGTATCCATTAATGGTGCCCGAGCCTCTGTTTAATGGTGTGGCTATGTCTCGCTCGACTGAGATTTAAGAGAGAAAAAAGAAAATCTGAAATGAAAATTTTGCACGGATCTTGATGTAAGATCTGACGGACCTATATAGCATCTACTGCGACTTATAGCAAGACTGATGAATATAAAAGGACGATGACAGTGGAGAATAATTGTCTTACATAATTAGGAAGATAATTAAAAAGCCACATGCGGCTACGCCCGAAGGGCAAAAGAAGAAGACAACAATCTGGCTTGCTGATCTCTACTTTCTTGATGCGTTGTTGCAGGCCGCGGGAACTAGTATTCGCGGCGAGAGGCGATGAGATCTATCGTGTCCTCAAGACGCTGCTTGAGAGCATCCACGGATTCCTCCACCAGCCTTTGGCGCTCGATGCAGAGCATTTCATTCTCGTCCAGAAGTTTCTTGACGATGACGCCTGTCCTCTTCAACAACGCACTGGTCTCCTCCTGCTGCTCTGCACTTCAGACGATCTTCGCCCTCAGCAGGTCGCGCTCGGCCCGGAGCCTCTTATTGCCCTCCCTTAGTTGCCGGATGATGCCGGTAGCCTGTTCAAACGAGGATTTCATGTCATCCTGCAACCTCGCCCAGCTGGAGATCTGATCCATCTGGCTATGGACGATCGCATGCATGCGCCTGTAAGAGTCGTCGCCTGCCCGTGAGACATTTTCCCAAGCGCCGCGGCGCGGCGGGACATCTCTGCTGCATTCGTGGCGTGGAGGGACATATCTGCTGCTTCCGCAGCGCGGCCAGAGCAGTCTGTTGCATCGACGGCACGACGGGACCTCTGTGCTGCTTCGGCGGCACGGCAGGACCTCTGTGATGCTACTTCCGCGTGGCGGGACATGTCGGCTGCTTTCGAGGCGAGGCGGGACATCTCTCGTGCTTTCGCTTCCTTGCTCGCCTCTCCCTGGTGGTAATCTCTCGACCCAGAACTCACGCTGGCCATGGCAGACGCAAGGGAAGGATGCTGAATGACTTGTTTGTTTTTGTGGATGAGGAGTTGAGGAGGAATGCGCAGTCATCTTGGCATAGTAGTGTTTATAACCGAGTAATAATATGCTCCTAACTGGGAAACCAAAGAATCCCAAAAAACTTAGGCGCGATGCATTCGCTTCTACCTCGTTTCTTGTTTCTTGACATATCAACCAATAAGAGATGTGGGTGTGCATGCTTTTAATGACGTGAGATTACCAAACACGACATGCAGTGGTTAGTTCATTGCATGCAATGCTATTAATTAGCAAATAAACATTAAGTTCTCTTGTTTCCCCTCCTCCTTGGTCACGGTAACGACAGAGGGAGTAGGTTGTGATCAGTGTGAATAGGTTTGCAATTAAATATAACATGGTAGTAGTACTAATTTGGAATGTGACGAGATGCGCTCAAAATTTATTGACGGTTTAGTTTCGAAGTGCGGCACTATTCCCGGATGGCATAACGTGAGCACGTGTTCTAGGCTGTGGTGTAGCATATGCCATGGTACTAGTTCTTTTTCTACTGATGTGTACGTGCAATAACTGGCACCGTCGGATGCATATCTTACGCTTATTGGGGCGTTCGACAGGAATAGCCTCGTGGCGAGCTATAGACTAGTCATTTTTTCAGACGCATTACACCTATCTCTCGGGACTTCTCGCACGCACCATCTCTAGCTCCCTAGGTCGATGCCACCCACATACACTTGTACTCTGAGTTTACTACGTTATACAGGAAGAGAAGAGGTGAGCGCACGCACTCGTCCTCTCTCACACACGTGTCTATAGCTACGAGTTGTAGTGTTCTCAACCATCCGATTGGCTCTATCTTGAGATAGTACTAGATGTCTTCATTTATTACTTTGTAGACTCATTTTGCATTGGAAAGCGCTATGTGATGGTAACATATTATGTTACTCTATTCGACTATTGGAAATTACTTCAACTACTGATCTGATGTCGATGTAATTGCTGAATCGCCACCAAAGCCCACCATCTCTTAAGCTAAAGTAGACCGATCTAACCCCTATATTAGCATATTACTAAGATAAACAGAAGGCACTGTAGAATCATTTAGGGCGTGAGCTTGTCAATCCGAATGTGGAGGGACACTAGCTTAGCCCCGGCCAGCAGCTTGGGCGGAACTGTGAAGAAGGTCAGCTCGTGCACGGCGACGTCATGGGGATCCTTGCTACTTGTCACCTCCATTTCCACCTTGACAGCGTCGGTCCAACCTTTGGGCTCCCCGGTGGGCCGTTCGCCCATAGCTTGGCCATGTAGTGTGGCAGTGGGAACGACCCTGCTCTGATGTAGACGACCGACACGGTGATAGGCGCACCAACGTCGAGTACACCGCTGACCAAGAAAAACGCGTGGCCGTCCTCCTCCCGAACAGCAAGAGTCATGGCTCCGACAGTGGCACTTGCTGCTGGAGCACCTTGCCGTACTGGATCCTGTGCATGGGCTTGGGATGCACGGTGCTGATGTGGTGGGAGAGCACCGGCGGCGGGCCTTCTTAGCCGCAGACGGGCATGGGGCATTTGCAGGGCGCGAGTGGACACACACTCTGGTGATCGACGAGCTTGTGGTAAGTGACGTAGAGCCTAGAGCCTTCGTGCAGGCACTCCACCCTCACCGAGGAGAGGACGGCATCCACCGCCGTGTTTCGCACGTCGAAGCCACCGCCGCGCTCGCACTTCTGGCACTGCCGCTGGTTCCCGGGGTGCTCGACACGGCAGTCCGTGCAGGCCAAGTGCCCTCCCTTGCACTACATAAATCAATCGAACAACACATCAATCAAGAAACCTGCACCTTGCTCGATCAACCGGACGGAGGAGGTGTATTCAAACCTTATACACTGGAGGATTCAAGGGGCGGAGGCACAAGGGGCAGTGGAGCAAGGTGAGGTCCATCGAGACCATAGAGAGATCCATCGTCGGGTCCTGTTCCGTCTGCATGATCTCACCCTCCTCGTGCACAACCATCTCTCGCTTTATTAGGGCCGGGGCATTACAAAGCTTTACCGTCACATATTCATACTACTTCAAGGTGCATTAAATCAACACATGCAAGTATCAAAATGAGAGTCACGACATGCATGCATTGTAATTAATGCATTGGTAAACACAAATTATTGAAATATATCGAGTGCAGAGCTTTGATGTGTCGCGTCAACTCGTACAAGACCGAGAAGTTTGATTACTACAATGCTCTCTCGCCTTAACCGCACCTGCCTTTGGCTGCATGACAGGTGGGCCACCCACCTGTTTGGCCCACCTGTCATAGACGTAAAGGCAGGAGCAGTAAGTCAACGAAGCTGCGTCCCTCCCTCACCCATGAGCGTGGTGGCTGGCAGGACTAGGAGAAGCTTTCATTCGGTACACGCTCTCCCTCCCGCACACGGTGGACATGCAGCAGTTCAATCGGTGTCAGATGGCCAGAAGCATACTGTAGTACTCCTCCACTGCAGTAGTACTCCATCATTTGTTCGACTTCCCAAAGAGGTGAAGAGCCAAGCGCAGCCCGGACGCTCGTGTGGCAGTTTCATGTGTAGCGTAGTCTAGGATAGCGTGTATCGTGCCTGTAAGCTTAAAATCGCTGGGGTCGGCTCCATGCTTTTTTTGTTTAAAATAATCTTCTGGCCCTACCTGTCATCCTGGTGATTGTAGTTTGCACGCTCATCTGGTCAAGACAAGAATATATATTTTATTTTGTGGTGGGGTAAATGTTAGAGGTTGCAGCAAATGGAGTATTGTATACTGCGGGTCTTTCAGCCAAGTTTAGAGGCAACCATGTGGGGCCAGTGCTATGATGTGTCGCGTCAACTCATACAATGAGGAGAAGCTTGATTTCACTACTACACGCCTTCTCCCTCGCCCATGCGAGCGGTGGCTCGCAGACTAGGACAGGCTTTTGCTTATAGTACTACAACAAGCTATCCCTCCCGCTCGCGGTGGACGGACATGCAGCAGTGGATTCTATGTTGTAGAGGCAGTAGTAGTAACATCATTGTTCATCTTCTCGAAGAGGTGAAGAGCCAAGCGCAACCCGAACGTGGCAGTTGCGAACCTTGGAGCATGCATATACATGAGACAAAATTGCTATGTGAGCCCACTATTACTTGCTAGTATAGCCCTGTAAACCAGAAAGGAGTATTTGCCTTTCTAAAGATTTCAACAAGTGACCAGACTACACCGAGACGGAGTACATATGGAGCAAAATGAGTGAATCTACATCGTAAATAAATACGTAGTTCTCTCGTTTTCCTCTCCGCCTTGGTCGCGGTGCACAATATTGAGTATACTAGTACTATCATCTTGAAATTTACGAAGTCACCATAGGCACCTCGTCGTCGATGGGAACGTCTCCTGACACATGATAGACGCGAGCGGCAGTCGCCTCCATAGGTGCTTGAATGCGAAGGAGGGAGAGGGTAGCGGTTCCCGAGACATTGAACGGTCAATGATGCATCCTCAAGTTACATGCAGAGGGATTTAATTGGAGAAGCAGAATAGAGCCAGCACGATGTGAATGCAACAGAGTTTGGATTCTCATATAAAGGCGCCCCACCACTCCAATCCATCTACTCCTAGTCTCTGCGCAACACTGCTCACTCCAGTCCAAGACCAAGTGACCAGAAGCTAGAAGCACCAATGGAGGCGATGGACGCGAGCAGCAGTCGGCTGTGCCAAATCATCCAAAGCGTCGGCCTGCCGTAACATCCCAATATTCAATTTGGATGTTATACATAGGACATCATATGCATATCATATTTTATTTGCATTTTGGGTTGTGATCCTAGAAATCTTAAGCAACTCAAGGACCCAAGGAGAGAGTTGGAGATTTCATAAATTTTCATATTTGATTTTTCTCAAATTTGAAAAGAGGATCAATTTGGTGTTAATATTTTTCTCCCCAAATATTTCTAATATTAAAAATAAAAGAGCGAAGATAATATGATTTCTTAAAACGAGAGGAATATTGGAGAAAATTTCTTAAAATCAAATATAAATTTTAATTGGATTTTATTTGAGATTTTATTTAATTAGAAAAATATGCATTTTGAAAATTGCATTTTTAGGCCAGAAAAATGTTCACTTTGTTCTAGATATTTTATTTATACGGTGAAAATTGTGTTTGGAATTTTTAGAATTTCTTTTAATATTTTATTAGGACTTTTCTTCGGCGGAATTTATTTAAAAAAAAGTTTCACGCCTGACTGGGCCGAAGGCCCAGCCGAGCCGGGCCGAAGCCCACAACACTGCCGCCTTCCTCCCGCCGCCGCCGTGCGTGGCGCGGACGCCGAGGAGAGTACGATCCAAACTCCCGCTCGCGCCGGCCCCCTCCCCAAGCCGCGAGCCGCCCCCCTCCTTAAATACCATGCCGCCCCGGTGCCTCTCCACCCCATCCCGAGCCGCCGTAGCCACCGCCGCCGCCTGCTGCTGCCGTCGCCGCTGCTCCGCCGCGCCGTCGCCCCACCTCGCCGATGCCGCACCGCCGCCCCAAGCCGCCGCCCCGCCGCAGCCCCCCACTTCGGATCTCGCCTCGCCGCCGGCGTCCCAGTTTTTCTTGAAGAACCGGTAAAAACCGCCGCCGTCGCCCTAGTTTTTTTTGTTTTTCGTTTTGGATCGGTTAGATCGGTTTTTCTTCGGTTTCGCTTTTTAGCGAACGTTCACCTGTTAGTTCATTGTAACGAACAGTTTCGTTCATTTGTCTCTGTTAGCGAACGCTCGTTCGTTAGTTTTTTTCCTATTTATTTTATTTTCGGCCAGGGACCTATCAGTGATTATTTTTATCACAAATTAGCCCCTGATCTTCAAACCCTCGCAACTTTTTAACCGTTCGTCCAAATCCGGTGAAACCAACGCCCAAATCTTTGTCTCGAGCCCCTCTTTCAGGTTAACCAACTTGAACATGGTAATGACAAATTATAATTTGGTTTCAAGCAGATTTGAATTCAAACTTCTTTTGATCGTAGTTTGAGTTTCGTAGCTCCAATTTGATTGATTCTTTTTGCAAATCAAAGTTCTTCAGTTGAACTTTCAGTTTGGACTTTCTCATCTGAGTTGTACCCTTGCATCTATGCTTGAGTGCTTATGTATGCTATTGTTTGTTTGCGTAGAATTTCCGAAGTGCAAAGCGTGCTACTACGAGTCTCTAGGGTTTGCAGATCGTCAGCAAGGCAAGTAACACTTTGATCATACCCCTTTATTCCCAGTTTTATGCATTAGTTTCAACCCTCAAACATTGCATGAGTAGGATTTTTTTAACATGTGGGTGTTGGGAATTAGTTGATGAGGTAGAACCTATTGTCCTTTATTTCAAACTGAGGGAGTCCTGGATTAGGGGGTCTCCGGACAGCCGAACTATATCCTTTGGCTGGGCTGTTGGACTATGAAGATACAAGATTGAAGACTTCGTCCCGTGTCCGGATGGGACTCTCCTTGGCGTGGAAGGCAAGCTTGGCAATACGGATACGTAGATCTCCTCCCCTGTAACCGACTCTTTGTAACCCTAGCCCCCTCCGGTGTCTATATAAACTGGAGAGTTTAGTCCGTCGGACAACAATAATCATACCATAGGCTAGCTTCTAGGGTTTAGCCTCTACGATCTCGTGGTAGATCAACTCTTGTAATACTCATATCATCAAGATCAATCAAGCAGGAAGTAGGGTATTACCTCCATCGAGAGGACCCAAACCTGGGTAAACATTTTGTCCCCCGCCTCCTGTTACCATCCGCCTTAGACGCACAGTTCAGGACCCCCTACCCGAGATCCACCAGTTTTGGCACCGACATTGGTGCTTTAATTGAGAGTTCCACTATGCCGTCACCATAGGGCTTGATGGCTCCTTCGATCATCGGTAACGATTCGGTCCAGGAGGAGGTTTTCCTCCCCGGACAGATCTTCGTATTCGGCGGCTTCGCACTGCGGGCTAACTCGCTTGGCCATCTGGAGTAGATCGAGAGCTACGCCCCTGGCCACCAGGTCAGATTCGGAAACTTGAACTACACTGCCGACATCCGCGGAGACTTGATCTTCAACGGATTCGAGCCCATGCCAGGTGCGCCACACGATCATGACAAGCATGATTTAGCTCTGTTGTCGAACCGTGTTCGGGAGATCACACCTGCATCTACTACGGCCCTCAATCCGGAGCAAATTGCGCCATCCGAGGATGGGTGGACATACCCCGCCATGGAGGCCATACTCTCAGCGGCGACAGAGCCAGATACTGACTTCACCCCTTACGAGAGCCGTGTTGCCGAACTACTGGATTCGTTCCCGGCCACGGACTCCGAGCCGCCTGCGTCCATGCCTATCAAATCCGATTGGGCGCCGATCATGGAGTTTACCTCCGCAGATATCTTTCAGCACCCGCCTTTCGGTGATGTGCTCAATTCATTAAGATCTCTCTCCCTGTCAGGAGAACCTTGGCCGGACTATGCCCGGCTAGAATGGGATGTGGACGACAAAGAAATTCGCTCCCCCCACCCACTTAGTAGCCACTATCGACGATTTAACTGACATGCTCGACTTCGGCTCCGAAGACATCGACGGTATGGACGACGATGTAGGAAACGAATTGGAACCACCGCCCACAGGGCGCTGGACCGCCACCTCATCATATGATATATAGATGGTGGATACCCCCAAAGAAGGCAATGGCGATGAGACAGCGGAGGATGACCCCTCCAAGAAGCAACCCAAGAGCCAACGTCAGCGGCACCGCTCTAAGTCCCGCCATAGCAAAAGTAGTGATACCAACACAAGAGACAATAACACTCCGGATAGTGCCGAAGACGATGACAATCCCCTCCAGCAAGATTTAGAGCGGGAAGATGAACAAGCTAGCCCTCCAGAACGGGCAACAGATGAAGAGGCGGAGGATGACAATTACATGCCTCTCTCTGAAGACGAGGTGAGCCTCGGCAACAAAGAATTTATCGTGCCTGAGGATCCCATCGAGCAGGAGCGCTTCAAGCACCGGCTTATAGCCACAACAAATAGTCTGAAGAAAAAGCAACAACAGCTTCGAGCTGATCAAGATTTGCTAGCAGACAGATGGACCAAAGTCCTTGCGGCCGAGGAATACGAACTCGAACGCCCCTCCAAGAGTTACCCAAAGCGCATGTCGCTACCCCGACTCAGGGAGGAAGCATTGAAACCTACATCACCAGCGTACGATGCGGCTGACCGGCCACCCCGTGGCCGAGACAAAGAGGCGTTTCAGCCTGAAGATCAGCCTGCACCCCGCCGCTACTGAAACAAAAATATCAAGGCCCGGGGCAACACACGGGACCTGCGAGACATATTGGAAAGCAGGGCAAAACATGCAAGATCGATATACGGGTCACGGGGGTGCGCGCCAACACGAGACGATGACCGTCACGCCGGATACACTCAAAGTAAATCCGGCCGGGCCGAATACAGCAGACAAGACTCATATGAACTGTGTCGCGATATAGCCCGGCACAGAGGTGCCGCACACCCCCTATGCTTCACTGATGAAGTTATTAATCACGAATTCCCGGAGGGTTTCAAACCCGTAAATATCGAATCGTATGATGGTACAATAGATCTCGTGGTATGTGTCGGCGTTCTGGGAATGGGGGTCCCCAGACTTGCCTGCCTGCGGCCTGCGGCGTGGCTCAAAAGGGGGCTCAGCACGGCCCAGCTTCATCAGCTCGGGGCCCAAGACCCTCGCGAGGGGCCAGGCCTCGCGGGGCGGATGACACGGCTCTTCCTCAGGCGCGGCCTCATCAGGCTGGCTCACGAGGAGGCGGAGAGATCAAGGTGGGGTACCTCACGAGGTGCCCATGACGCAAGCCATGACGACCAAGGGTGCCAGGCGGGCGCCAGCCCGCGCAGTGCCTCCCCTTTCCTCTTTGGTGCAAAGGGGGCAAGCGCAGGCGAGAGGATCAAGCAAAGGCACCCATTTCGGTGCAACGAGACCAAGACCAGTCCAACGGTGGGAAGGAGGTCATCGTGGAGCCCAGGACGGCGTCACCACAGGACCTTTGGCAGGCGAGGACCGACTTTAGTCAGGATAAGTGTACCAGATGTTCCCCTTCGAATTGGCCAATTGTTGGCGCCCTTCCCGCTCAATATTTGGGGAGAGGCCCAGGGCCTTTGCCTATAAATAGGACTAGCCACCCCCAGGGGAGGGACAGCGGGGAAGCTGGTCAATCATCAAGAAACCAGCTAGAAAGGCTCAAGAAGCCGAGAGAGAGAGAGAGAGAGAGAGAGAGAGAGAGAGAGAGAGAGAGAGAGAGAGAGAGAGAGAGAGAGAGAGAGAGAAGGGCAGTTGAACTCCCCTTGTATTTCATCGTCCGAGCTAAGAGCAGACCCTCGCGAGGCTGTTCTTCCCTGTATTGTTCATCATCATCAGCCCTAGAGGCAATCCACCCACCGCACACTGGAATAGGGTATTACACCACGATGGTGGCCTGAACCAGTATAAACTCTGTGTCTCTTGTGTTGTTCTTTTAGTAGTTTAGATCCCTGCAAGACGGAGAGGTAGAGGGTATAATCTCCACGCGCACCCTAGAGTTCGAACCTTAAGGGTCTGCCGGAACCCGTGATCCGACATTTGGCGCGCCAGGTAGGGGTGCGCCGGAATTTGTCTTCCACCGCTCCGCTCTCCTCCGACCGTCGCATCCATGTCCGACGCTCGTCGGGCCCGCGCCGAGTGCCGGGCCGCCATCGCTTCCCGCGTCGCCCAGACGGCTCCCGTCGGCGGGCGTCCTCGTCCTTCCCCGTCGCCCGCCGTCAACGCCGCCACCGGCCCGGCGGGGAACGAGCAGCAAGCATCGTCTCAGCACCCGTCCGTGCGGCAGGATGGCCGCACCGCTACTCCGTCGCTCACACCAGTGGGCTCTTCGTCCCGCGTGCTCCACGCACCCTTGGAGGCTCGGGCTGCGCTCATCGCGGCAAACGAGCTCCGGCGCTACCGTCCCGTCGACGACGTCTACGAGGAGTGGCTCGACCGCGTTGCCGAACTCGTCCGCGCCGCAGGGAGCTCTCCTGCGCCATCCGCCCCGCTGCGTCGCACCCCGCCTCGCGCGGGTAACGAAGCTCCGGGGGCGTACCAGCTGCCTCCTCTCCAAGAACACGTCGTGGCTCCAAGGCGCGCGGCCCCTGCGCGGAACCCGCTCCGTTAGGTGCCAGCCCAGCAAGAACGGAGCTGCCCAGAAGTCCCTCGACCGCAAGAAGCCGCTCGGGCGCTCCCTGCCCCAGCCCCGGCACATCAAGACCCCGCGCTGCTCCCGGCTGCAGCGCATGGGGACCCGCAAGGCCAAGCTCTCCCTCGACCAAAACCTCCTGTGGCCACTGCAGGCTGCCGCAGCAACTACCGCACCGAGCTCATCGACTTCGACGTCGCCCACATCCGCCTGCCGTACAACGCCATCCTCGGGTACCCAGCGCTGGCCAAGTTCATGGCCGCAACCCATCATGGCTACAACGTCCTCAAAATGCCAGGAAGTGGCGGAGTCATCACAGTGCCATGTGAAGAGAAGGATGTGGTGTGTTCCCTGGAGCGAGCCTTTCAGGCCGCGTCACTGGAAGACCCAGATCGCGGTAGAAGGAGGCTTCCCGAGGCCACTCCCAAGAAGAAGAAGACATTGTCCGGACCAGCCCCTCAGGAGGCAGGCCCCTCAGGGCCCGCGTCTGTCCTGGGGGAACCTCCTTCCATCGCATAGGAAAGCGCGCCCGGCGCCCTCCTCAGGCAGGGCTCGGGGGCCCTCACCTGGAGGGCCACCGACCTCGCCAGGGTCACGAGGGAGGCGCTTGGGCACCACGTGGAGGCATGCTTCGAAGCACGTTTCCCCCAAGAAGGAGCAAGGCAAGGAAGGCCAAACCAGCGGGGGTTTGTCAACAAGGCCGTTCAAGGACTACAGCAGTCAAGAATCATGAGAGGTTGCCGCCGTCCACCGGCTGTGGCCCCCCATCTAGGCGAGGATGGTGGGCTGCGCGTCTGCATCGACGTACCGGGGCTCAATCAGGTCGCCACGATGGAGCGCCTCTGGCCCTCACAAGTGGGGCGTTGTGGAGGTCCACCCCACAGCTATGTTCGCATGCCTTACGGCTTGCTGAGCGTGGCTGCGGCGTACCAGCGCCTCATGAGGGGCATCATGGAAGCTTAGGAAGACAGGCATTCCGCAGCCCTGGCGGAGATGGAGATGATTCACGAGGATCCACCAACGCCTCCGGAGCCTCCCGAGGCCCCTGGGCCTGGGGGCTCGTGAGGATCGGCTTCCGCAGCCCACCGAGTCTGCTGCACCAACACCACTCCGTCTTCGACATCTTCAGGTGACATCTTTCAAGTTTCATTCCCAGCTGGGAGCGCCCTCCCAGGGCTGCATCATTCCCAGGCCGCGTGGGTCCGTCCCTGTGGCATGTATCCCTTTTTATTTTTCGGTCATTAGCTTGCTTTGTTGGGGGCGCACCTCGGGCTGCATCATCCCCAAGCCACTCGGGTCAGGCCCAGTGGCGTGTATCTCCTTTGCATTTATTTCCAGCTATCCATCCGCCTATCATGCTTGATTACTTGATGCCTGTCCACGGCACCTCTTCTTCTCCATGTCGACCACTTGCACGTTAAAGGGGGGTACCTGAGCATCGCGACTCAGGGCTCTTACTGGCTCTCCAGCCCTCACCCTCTGGCCTTGTCCACGGCATCGCGACCTGGCATACCAGCGACGGCTGAGACAAGCTCGAGGGCCGGGACCCGAGGACGTAGAGTGCCGGCATCTAACCAAATTTGCAGGAACACATCTCAAGATACGGCCCAGTGCCAGGCGCAACCCGCCTAGAGGTAGGGCCTCGTGAGTCCCGCGCTGGCTCACGGGCGCCCAAGTACACCTCACCTACGCCAACCAGCAAGCCCATGAGCAACTAACGGTCAACTGATATCCGTCATGGCAACCCCTTCTTCTTTCTATGATAAGTTTTCAGGATTCCCCGAAGGAATTGCGCCTGCCGAGGCCCTCACGAAGTTCCTTTCACCCTCGTTCGTGCAAACCGCTTGCATGTTAAAGGGGGGGCGCCTGAGCATCGCGACTCAGGGCTCTTACTGGCTCTCCAGCCCTCACCCTCTGGCCTTGTCCACGGCATCACGACCTGGCATACCAGTGACGGCTGAGACAAGCTCGAGGGTCGGGACCCGAGGACGTAGAGCAGAAAGGGGAGCAAAGGCGAGGGAGGAAGGGGCACGCGAGTGCCTCGCCAAGCAGCACCACTCCTGTGGGCGCGCAGACCCGACGACACGCATGGGATCGTCTCTCACTATCAAGATAAGTCACTCCTCGAAAGCACCGGCCACCGTAGCACTACCCCCGCACCTAACGCAATTCCGTATTAGAGACGTCGCTCCCCTTTCTCACCGAGCGACGGCTGCTTGAGCGCCAAAGGGGACCTCCTGAGCATCGCGACTCAGGGGCTCTTACCGGACCCCGGGTCGCTCACCTCCTGGCCTTGACCACGGCATCGCGGCCTGGCATACCAGCGACGACTGACGCCGCCTTGGGACTGGGACCTGTCAGTGTATAGCACCAAGCCCTCGCGAGGTTCGAAAGGGAAAACGGAACTACAACGGAGTTGTCGACTCGCACGATTCCATAGCAAAAGTTACATGCTGACAAAAGGATCACAAGCACCTTACAAGCCCCCCATTGGGCGCAGTATGATTCCTCGCAGGGAACAAATCCTAAGGAATGCTAACTACTCGCGCCTCACGAAGGATGCCATCATCAACAGTGGGCCATCAAGCGCCGGCGCCAACCCCATCCAGATCAGGGTCGGCGACGGCCAAGCGAGCTCGCCCTGCTCCGGGAGCGGCACTGGCTCATGGGCTCATAGCTGTCGTCGCTCGTCTCCGGAGTCGTGAAGACCTCGCCAGAGTCGCTGGACCCTCCGGCGCTCCTGTCGCTTGTGGAGCTGTCCAGGGAGCGGTCGGCGGGCCTAGCCCTCACCATGGCCAGGCCCTGGCCGCCTCTCTCGGGACAGCACTCCAGTCGGCGCCCGCTTGCGTCGAAGACCTTGAAAAACATCACCGAAGCGCCATCATACTCCAGGTGGATCGTGAGGGCGCCCCTCGCTCTGCAGTCCCGAGCGATCTCGCCCCAGCCATGGGTCATGAAGATCTCGCCCGAGGCAAGGACCGCGACCTCTGCCTCGGTTGCGGGAGTGCTGCAGTCGGCGTGCTGCAGCCACAACTCCAGAAGTCTTCCCTACGGGAAGACGGAGGCGAAGAAGGGAGGAAAACGAATCCAAGTTCGGGGAGGCATGGCGGCGTGGAGCACGAGCTCGCGGGAGGAGCCCTCGGCGTGGACGCTAGGAGGAACGACCCACACCTTCATAACCTGTCGGCGCCTGCGACGGCGTTGGCTACGGGGATCGGCGTCGCCACCTTCGAGGCCCTCAGCGTGGGCGTGCAAAGGAAGCGGGAACCCCGGCGGAGGCCGCTCGTACCAAGACCTTGACACCACCTGATGGTCTTCCTCGCCCCGGCCGCGAAGGGCCAGCCGCTTCTTCGGCGGGAGCGGGTATGGTTCCTCTCGAGGAGCCATTCCCATCTCCGCTGCAGAGAACCGGCGGATCGGAGCCATCGCAGCAAGACGGAATAAGAAACAGGGCGAAGGAGGAAGCAGAGAGAGATGGATTGGAAGGGCACGCGCGGTGTCGTACTTATAGCTGGCGAAGGCCAACCGTCAGCCTCCATGATCACAGGTAATCATGACACTGTTTGCATGCAGGGACTTGTCCAATCTACGCGATCATCGAGGCGTCATGGGGAAGCGGAGGCACCCACGTCCCGTCAACGGCCACGCGGCGCCCAAGGCCGCAGGCTGTTAGGGCCCACGGTGCTTCGCCCTTGCCCTTTCGCCTCTCGGCACGGCCAAGTCCGAGCGCGCCTTGGGCCCGGGGGCTACTGTCGGCGTTCTGGGAACGGGGGTCCCCAGACTTGCCTGCCTGCGGCCTACGGCCTGGCTCAAAAGGGGGCCCAGCACGGCCAGCTTCATCAACACGGGACCCAAGACCCTCGCGAGGGGCCAGGCCTCGCTGGGCGGACGACACGGCTCTTCCTCAGGCGCGGCCTCATCAGGCTGGCTCACGAGGAGGCGGAGAGATCAAGGTGGGGTACCTCACGAGGTGCCCATGACGCAAGCCATGACGACCAAGGGTGCCAGGCGGGCGCCAGCCCGCGCAGTGCCTCCCCTTTCCTCTTTGGTGCAAAGGGGGCAAGCGCAGGTGAGAGGATCAAGCAAAGGCACCCATTTCGGTGCAACAAGACCAAGACCAGTCCAACGGTGGTAAGGAGGTCATCGTGGAGCCCAGGACGGCGTCACCACAGGACCTTTGGCAGGCGAGGACCGACTTTAGTCAGGATAAGTGTACCAGATATTCCCCTTCGAATTGGCCAATTGTTGGCGCCCTTCCCGCTCAATATTTGGGGAGAGGCCCAGGGCCTTTGCCTATAAATAGGACTAGCCACCCCCAGGGGAGGGACAGCGGGGAAGCTGGTCAATCATCAAGAAACTAGCTAGAAAGGCTCAAGAAGCAGAGAGAGAGAGAGAAGGGCGGTTGAACTCCCCTTGTAGTTCATCGTCCGAGCTAAGAGCAGACCCTCGCGAGGCTGTTCTTCCCTGTATTGTTCATCATCATCAGCCCTAGAGGCAATCCACCCACCGCACACTGGAGTAGGGTATTACACCACGATGGTGGCCCAAACCAGTATAAACTTTGTGTCTCTTGTGTTGTTCTTTTAGTAGTTTAGATCCCTGTGAGACGGAGATGTAGAGGGCATAATCTCCGCGCGCACCCCAGAGTTCGAACCTTAAGGATCTGCCGGAACCCGTGATCCGACAGTATGGATTGAGGATTTCCTCCTCCACATCCACATGGCTCGCGGTGATGATCTACATGCCATCAAGTACCTCCCATTAAAACTCAAAGGACCAGCTCGGCATTGGCTGAATAGCTTGCCAGCAGACTCCGTCGGCAGTTGGGAGGATTTGGAAGATGCATTCCTTGACAACTTCCAGGGCACTTATGTGTGACCACCGGATGCCGATGACTTGAGCCATATAACTCAATAGCCAGGGGAATCGGCCAGGCAATTCTGGATACGGTTCCTGACTAAGAAAAACCAAATTGTCAACTGTCCGGACGCAGAGGCCTTAGTGGCATTCAAGCATAACATCTGTGACGAGTGGCTCGCCCGGCACCTCGGCCAGGAGAATCCGAAGTCTATGGCAGCCCTCACGACACTCATGACCCGCTTTTGTGCGGGTGAGGATACCTGGCTGGCTCGCAGCAACAACACATCATGGAATCTGAGCACTTCAGATGCTAAAGATGCTAACTGCAGACCACGTCGTAACAGACACAAGTGCCGCAGCAACGGCAATAACGCCAAAGATACGGTAGTCCATGCCAGATTCAGAGGCTCTAGATCCGGTCAGCGGAAAAAGCCATTCAAAAGAAGTACTCCGGGCCCGTCCAGTTTGGATCGAATACTTGATCACTCGTGTCAAATCCACGGCACCCCCGATAAGCCAGCCAATCACACCAACAGAGAGTGTTGGGTGTTCAAGCAGGCCGACAAGTTGAATGCCGAAAACAAGGATAAGGTGATGCATAGTGATGACGAGGAGGAGCCCCGGCCGCCAAACACAAGAGGACAGAAGAGGTTCCCCCCACAAGTGAAAACGGTGAACATGATATACGCAACCCACATTCCCAAGAAGGAACGGAAGCGTGCACTAAGGGACGTCTATGCGATGGAGCCTATCGCCCCAAAGTTCAACCCATGGTCCTCTTGTCCGATCACCTTCGATCACAGGGACCACCCCACTAGTATGCGTCATGGCGGATCCGCCGCATTGGTCCTAGACCCCATCATTGACGGATTTCACCTGACTCGAGTCCTCATGGACGGCGGCAGCAGCCTGAACCTGCTCTATCAGGATACAGTGTGCTAAATGGGTATAGATTCCTCAAGGATCAAACCCACCAAAACCACCTTTAAGGGTGTCATCTCAGGTGTAGAGGCCCATTGCACGGGCTCAATCACACTGGAAGTGATCTACGGATCTCCGGACAACTTCCGAAGCAAGGAGTTAATCTTCAATATCGTCCCATTCCGTAGTGGCTGTCACGCACTGCTCGGGCGAACCGCATTTGCAAAATTCAATGCGATACCGCATTACGCATACCTCAAGCTCAAGATGCCAGGACCTAGGGGGGTCATAACAGTCAATGGAAACATAGAGCGCTCGCTCCGCACGGAGGAGCACACTGCGGCCCTCGCAACAGAAGTACAAAGCATCCTTTTAAGGCAAATCGCTAATGTGGCGATACAGCCCCCGGACACCGTCAAGCGAGTCCAGAATAACCTGCAGCAGGATCGCCTGGCATGTTCAGAGCTCGCATAGCAATTTGGCCCCCGTCCTAGTCCCAGTCAAGCGACAAAATATGTGTCGCGCGTACATAATTACGCACTAAAAATACCATGGACATAGGCGGGGGCACGATCAGGGCACGTCCCGCAATACGGCTCAACCACCCTAGGGGCTGCGTACCTTTATCATTTTTTACCCTTTGAGGACCTTACTCTCTGGAAGCCCTTTCCGGCAGTATGATTGCCGGACACATCACGGGAAGGAACAACCAAGGAGGCACGAAGACAAAAGTCGTACAAGGGAACCCATAGGTGGCCTCTAATAATAATCGACATATCTGTTTTTTAATACCCATACACAGCCTACCCTTGGATAGGACATGTCAAATAGTCCTATTTTTTTCTTATTGCACTACTTGTATCAGTACGCTTCGACGTATTATTTAAATAACAATGCAAAGTGTTAGTTTATTATTGCATTATCCATCCTTTTTCTTATATGATTTGCACCCGTACATCCTGGTACGGCCAGTACGCCAGGGGCTTTCGTATACCCCATAATACGGCGTGAGAAGTCCGAACACTTTCGACTGTGCGGCACCCCGAACTTATAGCATTATATGCATCAGCTCCGAATCATGTCTTGGGTCAATAGTTGTGTTTGCCCGACTCCTATGTTTTGGTACCTTACGTTCCGCTATATCGGCTAAGGTAGCGCTAGGAGAACTACTGCGATTGTGTCCCGGGGCTCCCGGACGAGCACCTCAATATAGAAAGCCGAAAACTAACTGTCATGATAAAGCGAGAGCTGGTCGCTGTTTGAGAGGTCTCAAGTCCTTAAAGACTTCTTTCGCTTTGGGCAAGGAGTCGTCCTTGCCCGACTTAGGCGTATATAGTTCCCCAAATTCGGCCTTCCAAATACTAGGGGCTTCGCCAAAATTTAAAATTGTAGATTTCTATGGCTAAGTGAGAGTGATAAAGCTTTATAGTTCAATTGCCTGGTTCGTTGTGCTAAACACCTCCCTCGAAGGACCCAAAATTGGGAAAAAGAGTGCTCAAGTTTATCCAGAACACCCCAGTACTAGTTACATGGGGGCAGAAGCTGACGACTGGCCAACTCTTAGATTTTATAAACGCCGCACAGAAGGTAATGTTTTAAATTCACAAGGCGTTGCATAGCGCAAATGAACTAGTTTCACATTACAGGATCACATGAGCACGTTCATTCAAAAATTACATCTTTAGAACATTCCTCCGCCACAAGGCGGGAACCCTTCAGTACACTGTCATAATACATTTCGGGGCGGCGATGCTCCTTGCCCTCCGGAGGTCCCTCCTTCACCAGCTTCACGGCGTCCATCTTCGCCCAGTACACCTTCACCCGGGCAAAAGCCCTGCGCGCACCCTCGATGCAGACGGACCGATTGATGAGTTCAAGCCGTGGGCAGGCATTCACAAGCTACCTCACCAGACTGAAGTAGCTGTTAGGAAGGGGATCGCCAGGCCACATCCGGACTATAAGACCCTTCATGGCCTGCTCGGCCGCCTTGTGAAGCTCGACTAGTTTCTTCAGCTGGTCGCCCAAGGGCATTGGGTGTTCGGTACCAGTATACTGAGACCAGAACAACTTTTCCGTCGAGCTCCCCTCCTCAGCTCGGTAAAACTCCGCGGCGTCCATCGCACTGCGGGGAAGATCTGCGAATGCTCCTGGAGAGCTCCGAACTCGGGTAAGTAAAAGGAAAGTTTCCTTCACATGCTTGCTTTGCATAATGACTGCCTTACCCGCTGCTATCTTCTTTACCGCATCAATCTCCTGGAGGGCCTTGTGGGCTTCAGCCTTGGCGTTTTTTGCGCTTTCGAGCACCGTCGCAAGCTCGGACTCTCGCGTCTTAGAGTCAAGCTCCAAGGACTCGTATTTTTTGGCGAGAGCCTTGAGCTCTTGCTGCACCTCGCCTACCCAGGCTTCTTGCTTTTCTCGCTCAGTGCGCTCCCTAGCCGCTTTGCTTTCGGCCTCGGACAGCGCCTTCTTCAGGGTTGCCACTTCGGTCGTGGCCCCTGGCAAATTCATGATGATCCTATTATTTTCCAACCAACTTCCTTTTTAATATATGGAAAAGGTATTGCTTACCTTTGCTCTCCTCGACCTGCCTCTTGGCAAGGCCGAGCTCTTCCTCGGACCGCTCAAGGTCCTGCTTCAGTGCAGAGACCTCCGCAGTATGTGCGGCGCCGGCCAGCAGCGAAGCCTGCATATGCACATAGACATATTCTGATTAAACTCCTGAGTCATGATTTGATCCTCTATTTGGCCTTTCTTCGCAAACGCCAAACAGAGCATCAGGGGCTACTGTCTATGCGGTAATATTTTCCTATATTTTTTTAACTTACCTCAAAGCCTGTTAGGAGGCTGGCACAAGCTTCAGTTAGTCCGTTCTTGGCGGACTGACCCTTCTCGATCACCGCACTCATGATAGTGCGGTGCTCTTCTTCGATGGAAGCGCCGCGAAGCGCTTCCAGCAAGTTGTCCGGTAACCCTGGATGGACAGAGGTCACCAGCACGGACGGCTTGCCCCTCTTAACGGGGGGTCGCCTGCCGGAGTCCGGAACCACTGGAGGTTCCGGCGCAGTGTTCGGCTAAGTGTCGAACTTGGAGCCCATGGGAGTCTTGCTCCCTTTACACCCAGGGTCCGGAAGGTCGCCTCGATGCGCCTCCAGGACTACCTCCCCTCGGCTTGGTGCCTTTTGAGACAACACCTCGGCGTTGTCCGTAGGGCAAGGGGTGGAGGCGGTCGGAAGTGAATCGCTATTCATATCCGACGAGTCCAAAGAACCGTCCGACGAAGATACGTTGATACGGGTTCGGGACGGACTGCATAATCATATTCGGCGTAAGGAGAAGCAGTGCAATAGAAGCATACAATGAATTACTATGGTATCCGGATACTTACGACTTCGCCAGAGGCTTGTCCCTGGGCAACCACTCGTCGTCACTATAGGCGGCGGTCGTGGAGCAGTCCGGAAGGAGGGTCCTCCCCTTCTTGGACCCTTCGGCCTCCCCGGTTGGGGCGGCCTTTCTTTTCTTGTCTCCCCCGGCTAGGGGGAGAACTTTCCTCTTCCTCCTCCTCGTTTTCGTGGGAGGAGTGCGCTTCGGAGTTATCGGACGATGAGTCTGATATAGCCTTGCGCTAGAGACCCTTTCGGGTCCCCGTAGCCTTCTTCTTGGCCTTCTTCACCGTCACCTCGTAAGGCGCCGGTACCAGCATCTCCGTTAGGAGAGCGTCTGCAGGATCTTCAGGCAGGGGGGTTGGGCAATCAATCTGCTCTGCTGTCTCCACCCAGTACTATTAAAGGCATGGAAGCTTAGATCTCGCATATGATTAAACCGTGGAAAATAAACACCCTATGACATATGAAGAACTTACCGGACTGGCATGGCGCTGGGCGCTAAGTCCACGGTCCTCGGTAAGGGGAGGAGGCACCTTGGCACCCTTGAACAGCACCCTCCAGACATCCTTGTGCGTCGTGTCGAAGAGCTCTCGCAGAGTCTGGTGTTGGGCCGAGCCGAACTCCCACAAATTGAATGCCCATTGTTGACACGGGAGGATCCGGCAGAAGAGCATGACTTGGACCACGTTGACGAGCTTGATTTTTGCTCATCATGTTCTTGATGCAGGTCTGGAGTCCGGTCAGCTCTACCAAGGAACCCCAGGACAGGCCCTTCTCTTCCAGGAGGTGAGCCACGTGGGGATTCCGGATCGAAACTCGGGGGCCGCCACCTAGTTGGTGTCACGCGACTCGTTGATGTAGAACCACCCCGATTGCCACCCCTTTATGGTCTCCACATAGGAGCCTTCAAGCCAGGTGACATTAGGCATTTTGCCCACCATGGCGCCTCCGCACTCCGCTTGCTGGCCAACCACCACCTTTGGTTTGACATTGAAGGTCTTCAGCCACAGGCCAAAGTGGGGCTTGATGCGGAGGAAGGCCTCGCACACGACGATAAACGCCGAGATGTTGAGGATGAAATTAGGGGCCAGGTCGTGATAATCCAGCCCGTAATAGAACATGAGCCCGCGGACGAACGGGTGGAGGGGAAATCCACATCTGGCAGTCGGTGTGCGATGTCTGCGGCCAGATATCCGGCCTCCCATTGCTTTGTGATGTTATCCTCCGTGACAGAGGAGACCATCCACTTGCCTCCCGCTCCGGAAATGCTTGGAGTGGTTTGAGGAGAAAGGCGAGAACTTGGGCGTTGGAGCTCGAGTGCGCAAGAATGGATAAGCAAGGGGGAGAAGGCGTGGGTAAAAAGGGGGAATCCTTGTCCCTATATAAGGGCGGAGGAGGAGATGCGCCTCCCCACTTGCCTGGTAAAACCGCTTATTCCCCAAATGCTGTAATTGATGGCGCTGTTGGGTTACCCACGCCCGTATTGATGAGAACCCCATGATAAGGGGACACGATCTCTGCTTCGACAATACGTGCCAGGGAAACCGCCTCGCGATATGTGCGGGGGCTGGTTGTGAAAAACAGTTCGAATGATGACCGGGCCGTGGTGTGATGTCATGCTGCGAAATGCGTCAGCAGATTAGATTCGTGGAAATATCATTCTCTCTACGGTGGTATGTGGAACTTGTTTTGCAGAGCCGGACACTATCCTGGTGTTCAAGATCTTCTATGGAGTATTCGGAGGAAGAACCCGCCTTGCAATGCCGAAGACAAATCTGTGCGCCGGAGTCATCGTCATTGAAGCCTGGTTCAGGGGCTACTGAGGGAGTCCTGAATTAGGGGGTCTCCGGACAGCCGGACTATATCCTTTGGCCAGACTGTTGGATTATGAAGATACAAGATTGAAGACTTTGTCCCGTGTCCGGATGGGACTCTCCTTGGCGTGGAAGGCAAGCTTGGCAATACGGATATGTAGATCTCCTCCCATGTAACCGACTCTGTGTAACCCTAGCCCCCTCCGGTGTCTATATAAACCGGAGGGTTTAGTCCGTAGGACAACAACAATCATACCATAGGCTAGTTTCTAGGGTTTAGCCTCTACGATCTCGTGGTAGATCAACTCTTGTAATACTCATATCATCAATATCAATCAAGCAGGAAGTAGGGTATTACCTCCATCGAGAGGGCCCGAACCTGGGTAAACATTGAGTCCCCCGCCTCCTGTTACCATCCGCCTTAGACGCATAGTTACGGACCCCCTACCCAAGATCCTCCGGTTTTGACACCGACACAAACCTTGGGAGTTACTTCTACGTTATGCTTATACTACTATGCTATGCTTGTAGACGTGGATTGGTTTGAGTGATTCATTACAGATGTGAGAGATTATTATGCACTAAGGGTTTGTTTAAGGTGGCTACTCTAATACACATCTAGGTGGATTGTTTGTGGGCACCTGGGGAATCCAGTGTTGTCCACGAAGATCCCGGGGAATCCGTGTGATCATCCTATGGTTTGCCACCCAGGCTCAAAGGGATCATAAGATTATTCATGCTAGAAACTTACGTGTGCAGCCACAAGACATTATGGGCTCTGGCATAGTTGAGTATGTTGTGTGACCTCTTTCAGTGGTAAACTAGCAGATGTAGGGGATGTAGGTGGTACGGTTTACCCGTCGAAAGAGCTAATGCTTCTGAAAGATTGTGTATCGGTCATCCATTTCTCAAACATCATGTAGTGCGAGAAATTCAACGGAGGAGATCGAGTCTTGCGGGGAAAAGTGCGCAAACCTCTGCAGAGTGTACAAACTAATCATGGTTAGCCATGTCCCCGGTTATGGACATCTTGAGTATCTGGTTCTTGAATTATTGATTTGATCTCATCACTCTTAATTAATTTTGTTGGGTTGTTAATTATTGTTTAATTGGGATTGAGATGGGGTTTCCATTCTTAGTGTTTATCAACCAACTTTGTAGTTAAATAAAATATATTCCTTTGCAGTAGGGAAAAATTGGCTTTACGCAAAAATATGATAACCATAGAGCCTCCACCTGCCTTATATGCATGTAGTTTAGCATTTATCTTGTTCATTGCTCCACACTGTTATTTTGCCAGCATATTCCATGTGCTGACCCATTTTTGGGCTGCAATGTATTATGTTGCAGACTTTTCAGACGAAGAGTAAGGTGCGCTAGGTCGTTGTCATGCACTCTGTCGGATTTCGGGTTCCGGCAAAACCCTTGAGGTTCAAACACTGGGGTGCGCACGAAGATCTCTCCCTACCTAATCACGCCCTTAGCCTCACCGTGATCTCAAAGCCTAGCTCGACGAACCCGCAACACAAGAGACACGAGATTTATACTAGTTCGGGCCACCGTTGTGGTGTAATGCCCTACTCCAGTGTGGTGTGGTGGATTGCCTCTTGGGCTGAGGATGAACAGTACAAGGGAAGAACAGCCTCCTGAGGTGAGGTGTTCTTGTCGCTGGTGAACTTTTGTGGGTGAGGATGATCTAGTCCAAGATCAGTTCGTCTCAGACCAGTTCCATTCAGTTACCTCCTACTGTGGTGGCTAGTCCTATTTATAGGGGCCTTGGTCCTCTTCCCAAATATTGAGCGGGAAGGGATGTGATACATCCATTTTACATCATGCTTTTATATCGATATTTATCGCATTATGGGCTGTTATTATGCATTATGTCACATTGCTTATGGCTATTCTCTCTTATTTTACAAGGTTTACATAAGGAGGGAGAATGCCGGCAGCTGGAATTATGGGCTGGGAAAGGAGCAAATATTAGAGACCTATTCTGCACAACTCCATAAGTCCTGAAACTCCATGGAACATCTAGTTAAAAATAATGAAAAATCCTTGCCAAAGATGAAGACCAGGGGGCCCACACCCTGTCCATGAGGGTGGGGAGCGCCCCCCATAGGGCGCGCCCCCTACCTCGTGGGCCCCCTGGTGGCTCTCCGATGCCCATCTTCTGCTAAATGAGGTCTTTCGTCAAGGAAAAAATAATAAGCAACCTTTCGGGACGAGACTCCGCTGCCACGAGGCGGAACCTTGGCGGAACCAATCTAGGGCTCCGGCAGAGCTGTTGTCCGATTTCGGGTTCCGGCAGACCCTTAAGGTTCGAACTCTGGGGTGCGCGCGGAGATCTCTCCCCTATCGGTCTACGTCTGATCTCCTCATGTGATCTAAGCTGGAAACGACGAACAACACAAAGGACACGAGATTTATACTGGTTCAGGCCACCGATGTGGTGTAATACCCTACTCCAGTGTGTGGTGTGGTGGATTGCCTCAGGGGCTGATGATGAACAGTACAGGGGAAGAACAGCCTCGCGAGAGGTGTTTTCTTGAACTGATGCGGTGTGTTCTACTTGGTCCGGGTCTCTCCCATTCTACTTGGTGGCTAGTCCTATTTATAGAGGCCCTGGTCCTCTTCCCAAATAATGAGCGGGAAGGGCGCCAACTATTGGCCATTTTGATGGGGAACATCTAGTACAAGTTATCCTGATCAAAGTTGGTCTTCGGCTGCCAAAAGCACAGGTGATGACGCCGTCTTGGGCTCCACGGTGACCTCCGTCCTGCCGCCCTGCTGGTCTTGATCTCGTTGCACCGGAATGGTAACCTTTGCCCGATGCCTTGGCCTGTGCTTGCCCCCTTTGCATCGAAGGGGAAACAAGGACACTGCGCAGGTGGCGCCCGCCTGGTCTCGATCGTCATGGCTTGCATCACGGGCTCCTCGCGAGGTGCCCCTGCCTTGATCTCTCCGCCTCCTCGCAAGCCTGCCTGATGAGGTTGTCTCTGAGGAAGCTTCCTGTCGTCCGCCCCGCGAGGCTTGGCCCCTCGCGAGTGTCTTGAGCTTGAGATGATGAAGCTGGGCCGCGCTGGGCCCCCACTCGAGCCACGCCGCAGGCCGCAGGCAGGCAAGTCTGGGGACCCCCGTTCCCAGAACGCCGACAGTAGCCCCCGGGCCCAAGGCGCGCCTGGGTTTGGCTTAGCAGAGAAGCGAAGGGGCAAGCACGAAGCGCCGCGGGCCCCAATAGCCTGCGGCCTTGGGCGCCGCATGGCGATTGATTGGACGTGGGCGCCTGCGCTTCCCCACGACGCCTCGGCGACCGCACGACTTGACAAGTCCCTGCATGCAAAGAAATGGGTCATGATTACCTGCGATCGTGGTGGCCGGTGGTTGGCCTTCTCCGGCTATAAGTACGGGACTGCATGAACCCCTTCAGTCCATCCCTTCCTGCTGCTCCTTTCCTTCTTCTTGGCTGCTCGCCATTCCCATGGCTCCGCCGAAGAGATTCTCGGCCGCGGAGAAAGGAAAGGCTCGTCAAGCAGGGCCTGACTCCCCACCGACCAAGCGTGGCCGGGGCTGTCCTCGCAAGCACTCCGCGGTCCCCGCAATGGCTTCCCGTGGCCATGGAGGCGGTTCTCTGCGCGGTGATGAGCGCCCGGTTGCCGACGGAAGGCATGCCGTGGCCGCGCGGCCCCCAAGGCCGCGTTTTCGCTCGGTGAAGGTGCTGCCGGAGTTCGTCATGTGGTCGGCAGACCCAACCAGCACCCGGCTCCAGCTCCCCGTTTCTTCATAAGTGAACTGCCGGCCAGCGCCCGGTGCGGCCTCTGGCTTCAGGCAGATGGCTGCTGCAGCAGGGCCTCCTAGGCTTCGCTGGAGGTCTCCGTTTCTGGGGATGGGGCCCTGACCCGCGGCTGGCAAACGTTTGCCCGCGCGCGCAGCCTGAACCGGCGGTGCACCATGCAATTCAAGTTCGATGGCGACGCTACCCTCTATGTGAGGGTGTTCGGGGAAGACGGTCGCCGTGCTGGGTGCTGCCCCGAAGATGATGACCGCGGCAGCCTGCCCAGCCCCGGTACTGACCAGGATGAAGACGGCGACAGGCGTACAGGCGGCGGTGCTCGGGGTTCGCTAAGCTTCGGCGACTCTCTCTCAGGCGGCAGCTCCTCCAATGGTGGCCGCGACCAGCCCCCGTGCCGTCGCGCCCGCCTGGGTGAAGGTAGCGGGTCAGGCCGCCGTCGCACCCTAGTGAAGCGAGAGGAGGGATCCGCCTGAGCCCCAGGAGCAGCTCGAACTTTCGCCGTGGGTTGGTGCCGGACGAGTCGCACCCATTTTGTTTTCCTTCTTTTTCTGCGCAGAAAAAGAAGGTAGTATAGGGCCCCGCGGGGCATGTTAGAACTGTTGCTGTTAATCATCGCGCCGCTTCTGCTATTTCTGCGCTATGTTTTCACGCCGTGTGCCCATGTGCGGGAATTATTTTAGCTCGGTGGGGCTTGGCGCGGTCCTCGCCTCCCGAGGCCGAGGCCTCACCGTGCGCTTCATGCCCTGCAAGGATTAGCAGGAGGGGTAACTTTCGGTCTTGGTTGTGGGGGCGATCGGCCCAGGTCCTGTGCTCGTGTCGCGATGCCCATGGGGCACGGACTGGGAAGGGTGCTCCCGCAGAGAACTCGGATAGGAAAGCTCCAAACGATCAGGGAAGAAAACACTCACGAGGGCGCCCGCGAACCTCCCTCGCGAGACTTGTACGAGAGAAAACGAGGCAAGCGAGTGAAAAAGAGAAAGAGTCATAAGCCAAGAACGTCAACAGCTCCAAAAAAACTTCAAACGGGAATAAACAAGCCAACTGCAGAAAGCAAATGAAAAAGCCGCGTCCGGCACCTATTATAGTCTTCGACGTCCTCTCACCAGCGCGGAGCTAAGTGCTGCCACTAGGCGTGGGCGGGAGCCCCCGAGGCCTGAGGGCGGCACTCGGGAGACTCCGGGGCGTGTACAACCCCACTCATTATTATGTGCGGGCGGCGAGCTTCACAGGCATTTGCCTTCTTCACAGGCACCGGGCCTTTCCCAAAATGTGGCAGCTTCACAGGCATTGGCCTTCTTCACAGGCACCGGGCCTTTCCCAAAATGCGGCAGCTTCACAGACATTGGCCTTCTTCACAGGCACCGGGCCTTTTCCAAAATGCGGCAGCTTCACAGGCATTGGCCTTCTTCATAGGCACCAGGCCTTTTATAGGCGCTAGGCCTCGCTCAGGGATAGAACCTCCGGAGATGTTGAATGTTCCATGCGTTCTGGATGGGTACCCCCTCCAGGGTCTCCAAGCGCGTGGAGCCAGGCCTGGAAACATGAAAAACCTTGAATGGGCCCTCCCACATGGGAGAGAGCTTGTGCAGCCCCTCCCTGGAGAGAACCCGTCTGAGCACGAGATCCCCTACCTCAAGAGTTCTGGGGCGGATGTTGCGGCAGTGGTATCGTCGCAGTGCCTGTTGATACCTTGCCGCTCGCAGCACGGCTTCTCGACGGCGTTCCTCCCCCAGCACGAGATCCGTCCCCCGCATGGCGTCCTGCTGCGCCTCGTCGAATGCGAGGACCTGTGCGGAGTGACGCCTGACCTCGTGAGGGAGAATAGCCTCTGCTCCGTAGACGAGGAAGAACGGGGTCTCGCCAGTCGGCTTGGTCGCAGTTGTGCGGATTAACCACAGCACAGACTGAAGCTCGTCATACCAGCCCCTGCCACAGGCCTCCAGCTTCTTCTTGAAGGTCCTGGCTTTGAGGCCCCTCAGGACCTCCGCGTTGGCTCGCTCGGCCTGGCCGTTGCTCCGGGGGTATGCTACCGAAGCGTAGCATATCTGCGTTCCAAGGTTAGCATAGTACGTTTTGAAGAGATTACTGGTGAATTGCAAACCATTGTCGGTGATGATGCGGTTAGTGAAGGAAATATGCCCTAGAGGCAATAATAAAGTTATTATTTATTTCCTTATATCATGATAAATGTTTATTATTCATGCTAGAATTGTATTAACTGGAAACATAATACATGTGTGAATACATAGACAAACAGAGTGTCACTAGTATGCCTCTACTTGACTAGCTCATTAATCAAAGATGGTTATGTTTCCTGGCCATGAACAAAGAGTTGTTATTTGATTAACGAGATCACATCATTAGTTGAATGATCTGATTGACATGACCCATTCCATTAGCATAGCACCCGATCGTTTAGTATGTTGCTATTGCTTTTATCCATGACTTATACATGTTCCTTTAACTATGAGATTATGCAACTCCCGTTTACCGTAGGAACACTTTGTGTGCTACCAAACGTCACAACGTAACTGGGTGATTATAAAGGTGCTCTACAGGTGTCTCCGAAGGTACATGTTGGGTTGGTGTATTTCGAGATTAGGATTTGTCACTCCAATTGTCGGAGAGGTATCTCAGGGCCTTCTCGGTAATACACATCACATAAGCCTTGCAAGCATTGCAACCAATGAGTTAGTTGCGAGATGATGTATTACGGAACGAGAAAAGAGACTTGCCGGTAACGAGATTGAACTAGGTATTGGATACCGACGATCGAATCTCGGGCAAGTAACATACCGATGACAAAGGGAACAAACGTATGTTGTTATGCGGTCTGACCGATAAAGATCTTCGTAGAATATGTAGGAGCCAATATGGGCATCCAGGTCCCGCTATTGGTTATTGACTGGAGACATGTCTCGGTCATGTCTACATTGTTCTCGAACCCGTAGGGTCCGCACGCTTAAGGTTTCGATGACAGTTATATTATGAGTTTATGAGTTTTGATGTACCGAAGGAGTTCGGAGTCCCGGATGAGATCGGGGACATGACGAGGAGTCTCGAAATGGTCGAGACGTAAAGATCGATATATTGGACGACTATATTCGGACATCGGAAGGGTTCTGAGTGATTCGGGTATTTTCGGGAGTACCGGGAAGTTACGGGATTACGGGAGAAGTAATGGGCCTTGATGGGCTTTAGTGGGAAGAGGAAAAGGCTGCTGCGCCCCCCCTCCCCTTTGGTCCGAATTGGACTAGGGAAAAGGGGGCCGGCCACCTTTCCTACTCCTCCTATTCCTTCTCCCTTCCTCCCCTTTTGGTGGACTCCTACTAGGACTTGGAGTCCTAGTAGGACTCCACACCCTGGCCGCACCTTTTGCCTTGGCCGGCCTCCTCCTCCTCCATCCTTTATATACAGGGGCAGGGGGCACCCCATAGACACACAAGTTGATCTACGGATCGTTCCTTAGCCGTGTGCGGTGCCCCCTTCCACCAAATTCCACCTCGATCATATTGTTGCAGTGCTTAGGCGAAGCCCTGCGTCGGTAACACATCAAGATCGTCACCACGCCGTCGTGCTGACGGAACTCTTCCCCGACGCTTTGCTGGATCGGAGCCCGGGGATCGTCATCGAGCTGAACGTGTGCAGAACTCGGAGGTGCCGTACTTTCGGTGCTTAGATCGGTTGGATCGCGAGGAGAACGTACGACTACTTCCTCTACGTACGACTACTTCCTCTACGTTGTGTCAACGCTTCCGCTTCGGTCTACGAGGGTACGTAGACAAACACTCTCCCCTCTCGTTGCTATGCATCACCATGATCTTGCGTGTGCGTAGGAAAAATTTTGAATTTACTGCGTTCCCTAACAGTGGCATCCGAGCCTAGGTTTTATGGTTGATGTTATTTGCACGAGTAGAACACAAGTGAGTTGTGGACGATACAAGTCATACTGCCTACCAGCATGTCATACTTTGGTTCAGCGGTATTGTTGGATGAGACGATCTGGACCAACCTTACGCGTACGCTTACGCGAGACCGGTTCCCTCGACGTGCTTTGCACAGAGATGGCTTGCGGAAGACTGTCTCTCCAACTTTAGTTGAACCGAGTGTGGCTACGCCCGGTCCTTGAGAAGGTTAAAACGGAGTCTATTTGGCAAACTATCGTTGTGGTTTTGATGCGTAGGTAAGATGAGTTCTTGCTTAAAGCCCGTAGCAGCCACGTAAAACTTGCAACAACAAAGTAGAGAACGTCTAACTTGTTTTTGCAGGGCATGTTGTGATGTGATATGGTCAAGACGTGATGCTAAATTTTATTGTATGAGATGATCATGTTTTGTAACCGAGTTATCGGCAACTGGCAGGAGCCATATGGTTGTCGCTTTATTGTATGCAATGCAATCGCGATGTAATGCTTTACTTTATTGCTAAACGGTAGTGATAGTCGTAGAAGCATAAGATTAGCGACACGACAACGATGCTGCGATGAAGATCAAGGTGTCGCGCCGGTGACGATGGTGATCATGACGGTGCTTCGAAGATGGAGATCACAAGCACAAGATGATGATGGCCATATCATATCACTTATATTGATTGCATGTGATGTTTATCCTTTTTATGCATCTTATCTTGCTTTGATTGACGGTAGCATTATAAGATGATCTCTCACTAAATTATCAAGAAGTGTTCTCCCTGAGTATGCACCGTTGCGAAAGTTCTTCGTGCTGAGACACCACGTGATGATCGGGTGTGATAGGCTCTACGTTCAAATACAACGGGTGCAAAACAGTTGCACATGCGGAATACTCAGGTTTAACTTGACGAGCCTAGCATATACAGATATGGCCTCGGAACACAGAGACCGAAAGGTCGAGCGTGAATCATATAGTAGATATGATCAACATAATGATGTTCACCATTGAAACTACTCCATCTCACGTGATGATCGGACATGGTTTAGTTGATTTGGATCACGTGATCACTTAGAGGATTAGAGAGATGTCTATCTAAGTGGGAGTTCTTAAGTAATATGATTAATTGAACTTTAATTTATCATGAACTTAGTCCTGGTAGTATTAGCATATCTATGTTGTAGATCAATAGCTCGCATTGTTGCTTCCCTGTGTTTATTTTGATATGTTCCTAGAGAAAATTTTGTTGAAAAATGTTAGTAGCAATGATGCGGATTGGATCCGTGATCTGAGGTTTATCCTCATTGCTGCACAGAAGAATTATGTCCTTGATGCACCGCTAGGTGACGGACCTATTGCAGGAGCAGATGCAGGCGTTATGAACGTTATGCTAGCTCAATGTGATGACTACTTAATAGTTTAGTGCACCATGCTTAACTGCTTAGAATCGGGACTTCAAAGACGTTTTGAACGTCATGGACCACATGAGATGTTCCAGGAGTTGAAGTTAATATTTCAAGCAAATACCCGAGTTGAGAGATATGAAGTCTCCAACAAGTTCTATAGCTAAAAGATGGAGGAGAATCGCTCAACTAGTGAGCATGTGCTCAGATTGTCTGGGTACTACAATCGCTTGAATCAAGTGGGAGTTAATCTTCCAGATAAGATAGTGATTGACAGAATTCTCTAGTCACCATCACCAAGTTAGTAGAACTTCGTGATGAACTATAATATGCAAGGGATAACGGAAAATATTCCCAAGCTCTTCGCGATGTTAAAATCGGCGAAGGTAGAAATCAAAGAAAAACATCAAGTGTTGATGATTGACAAGATCACTAGTTTCAAGAAAAGGGCAAAAGGAAAGAAGGGGGACTTCAAGAAGAACGGCAAGCAAGTTGCTGCTCAAGTGAAAAAGCCCAAGTCTAGTCCTAAGCCTGAGACTAAGTGCTTCTACTGCAAAGGGACTGGTCACTGGAAGCGGAACTACCCCAAGTGATTGGCGGATAAGAAGGATGGCAAAGTGAACATAAGTATATTTGATATACATGTTATTGATGTGTACTTTACTAGTGTTCATAGCAACCCCTCAGGATTTGGTACTAGTTCAAGTTGCTAAAATTTAGTAACTCGAAACGGGAGTTGCAGAATGAACAAAGACTAGTTAAAGGGCAAGGTGACGATGTGTGTTGGAAGTGGTTCCAAGATTGATATGATCATCATCACACACTCCCTATACTTTCGGGATTAGTGTTGAAACTAAATAAGTGTTATTTGGTGTTTGCGTTGAGCATGAATATGATTTGATCATGTTAATTGCAAAACGGTTATTCATGTAAATTAGAGAATAATTGTTGTTCCGTTTACATGAATAAAAACCTTCTATGGTAATACACACCAATGAAAACAGTTCATTGGATCTCGATCGTAGTGATACACATATTCATAATATTGAAACCAAAAGATGCGAAGTTAATAATGATAGTGCAACCTATTTGTGGCACTGCCGTTTAGGTCATATTGGTGTAAAGCGCATGAAGAAACTCCATGCTGATGGGATTTTGGAATCACTTGATTATGAATCACTTGATGCTTGCGAACCATGCCTCTTGGGCAAGATGACTAAAACGCCGTTCTCCGGAACAATGGAGCAAGCAACAGATTTGTTGGAAATCATACATACTGATGTATGTGGTCCGATGAATATTAAGGCTCGCGACAAGTATCATTATTTTCAGAGCTTCATAGATGATTTAAGCAGATATGGGTATATCGACTTAATGAAACATAAGTCTGAAACGTTTGAAAAGTTCAAAGAATTTCAGAGTGAAGTGGAAAATCATCGTGACAAGAAAATAAAGTTTCTACGATCTGATCGCAGAGACGAATATTTGAGTTACGAGTTTGGTATTCAATTAAAACAATGTGGAATAGTTTCACAAACTCATGCCACCTGGAACACCACAGCATAATGGTGCGTCCGAACGTCATAACCGTACTTTATTAGATATAGTACAATCTATGATGTATCTTACCGATCTACCACTATCGTTTTTGGGATTATGCATTAGAGACAGCTGCATTCACATTAAATAGGGCACCATCTAAATCCGTTGAGACGACACCGTATGAACTATGGTTTAGCAATAAATCTAAGCTGTCGTTTCTTAAAGTTTGGGGCTGCGATGCTTATGTGAAAAAGCTTCAACCTGATAAGCTCGAACCCAAATCGGAGAAATGTGTCTTCATAGGATATCCAAAGGAAACTGTTGGATACACCTTCTATCACAGATCCGAAGGCAAGACTTTTGTTGCTAAGTTCGGAAACTTTCTAGAGAAAGAGTTTCTTTCGAAAGAAGTGAGTGGGAGGAAAGTAGAACTTGATAAGGTAATTGTACCTTCTCCCTTATTGGAAAGTAGTTCATCACAGAAAACTGTTCCTGTGACTACTACACCAATTAGTGAGGAAGCTAATGATGATGATCATGTAACTTCAAGATCAAGTTACTACCGAATCTCGTAAGTAAACCAGAGTGAGATCCGCACCAGAGTGGTACGGTAATCCTGTTCTGGAAGTCATGTTACTAGACCATGACGAACTTGCGAACTATGAGGAAGCGATGATGAGCCCAGATTCCGCAAAATGGTTAGAGGCCATGAAATCTGAGATATGATCCATGTATGAGAACAAAGTATGGACTTTGATGGATTTGCCCGATGATCGGCAAGCCAAAGAAAATAAATGGATCCTGAAGAGGAAGACGGACACTGATAGTAGTGTTACTATCTACAAAGCTAGAATTGTCGCAAAAGGTTTTTCGACAAGTTCAAGGTGTTGACTACGATGAGAGTTTCTCACTCGTATCTATGCTTAAGTCTGTCCGAATCATGTTAGCAATTGCCGCATTTTATGAAATCCGGCAAATGGATAAACAAAACTACATTCCTTAATGGATTTATTAAATAAGAGTTGTATACGATGCAACTAGAAGGTTTTGTCGATCCTAAAGGTGTTAACAAAATATGCAAGCTCCAGCGATCCATCTATGGACTGGTGCAAGCATCTCGGAGTTGGAATATACGCTTTGATAAGTTGATCAAAGCATATAGTTTTATACAGACTTGCGGTGAAGCCTGTATTTACAAGAAAGTGAGTGGGAGCACTACAGCATTTCTGATAAGTATATGTAAATGACATATTATTGATCGGAAATAATGTAGAATTATTCTGTAAAGCATAAAGGAGTATTTGAAAGGAGTTTTTCGAAGAAGGACCTCAGTGAAGCTGCTTACATATTGAGCATCAAGATCTATAAGAGATAGATCAAGACGCTTGATAAAGTTTTTCAATAAATACATACCTTGAAAAGATTTTTGAAGTAGTTCAAAATGGAACAGTCAAAGAAAGAGTTCTTGCCTGTATTACAAGGTGTGAAAGACTCAAAGCCCGACCACGGCAGAAGATAGAAAGAGAATGAAAGTCATTCCCTATGCCTCAGCCATAGGTTCTATAAAGTATGCCATGCTGTATACCAGACCTATTGTATACCCTACCCTGAGATTGGCACGGGAGTACAATAGTGATCTAGGAGTAGATCACTGGACGGCGGTCAAAATTATCCTTAGTGGAATAAGGATATGTTTCTCGATTATGGAGGTGACAAAAAGGGTTCGTCGTAAAAGGTTACGTCGATGCAAGCTTTGACACTAATCTGGATGACTGTAAGTCTCAATCTAGATACATATTGAAAGTGGGAGCAATTAGCTAAAGTAGCTCCATGCAGAGCATTGTAGACATAGAAAATTGCAAAATACATAACGGATCTGAATGTTGCAGACCCGTTGACTAAACTTCTCTCACAAGTCACACTACAGTACTCTTTGGGTGTTAATCACATAGCAATGTGAACTAGATTACTGAATCTAGTAAACCCTTTGGGTGTTGGTCACATATCGATGTGAACAATTGCTGATAAATCACATGGCGATGTGAACTAGATTATTGACTCTAGTGCAAGTGGGAGACTGAAGGAAATATGCCCTAGAGGCAATAATAAAGTTATTATTTATTTCCTTATATCATGATAAATGTTTATTATTCATGCTAGAATTGTATTAACTGGAAACATAATACATGTGTGAATACATAGACAAACAGAGTGTCACTAGTATGCCTCTACTTGACTAGCTCATTAATCAAAGATGGTTATGTTTCCTGGCCATGAACAAAGAGTTGTTATTTGATTAACGAGATCACATCATTAGTTGAATGATCTGATTGACATGACCCATTCCATTAGCATAGCACCCGATCGTTTAGTATGTTGCTATTGCTTTTATCCATGACTTATACATGTTCCTTTAACTATGAGATTATGCAACTCCCGTTTACCGTAGGAACACTTTGTGTGCTACCAAACGTCACAACGTAACTGGGTGATTATAAAGGTGCTCTACAGGTGTCTCCGAAGGTACATGTTGGGTTGGTGTATTTCGAGATTAGGATTTGTCACTCCAATTGTCGGAGAGGTATCTCAGGGCCTTCTCGGTAATACACATCACATAAGCCTTGCAAGCATTGCAACCAATGAGTTAGTTGCGAGATGATGTATTACGGAACGAGAAAAGAGACTTGCCGGTAACGAGATTGAACTAGGTATTGGATACCGACGATCGAATCTCGGGCAAGTAACATACCGATGACAAAGGGAACAAACGTATGTTGTTATGCGGTCTGACCGATAAAGATCTTCGTAGAATATGTAGGAGCCAATATGGGCATCCAGGTCCCGCTATTGGTTATTGACTGGAGACATGTCTCGGTCATGTCTACATTGTTCTCGAACCCGTAGGGTCCGCACGCTTAAGGTTTCGATGACAGTTATATTATGAGTTTATGAGTTTTGATGTACCGAAGGAGTTCGGAGTCCCGGATGAGATCGGGGACATGACGAGGAGTCTCGAAATGGTCGAGACGTAAAGATCGATATATTGGACGACTATATTCGGACATCGGAAGGGTTCTGAGTGATTCGGGTATTTTCGGGAGTACCGGGAAGTTACGGGATTACGGGAGAAGTAATGGGCCTTGATGGGCTTTAGTGGGAAGAGGAAAAGGCTGCTGCGCCCCCCCTCCCCTTTGGTCCGAATTGGACTAGGGAAAAGGGGGCCGGCCACCTTTCCTACTCCTCCTATTCCTTCTCCCTTCCTCCCCTTTTGGTGGACTCCTACTAGGACTTGGAGTCCTAGTAGGACTCCACACCCTGGCCGCACCTTTTGCCTTGGCCGGCCTCCTCCTCCTCCATCCTTTATATACAGGGGCAGGGGGCACCCCATAGACACACAAGTTGATCTACGGATCGTTCCTTAGCCGTGTGCGGTGCCCCCTTCCACCAAATTCCACCTCGATCATATTGTTGCAGTGCTTAGGCGAAGCCCTGCGTCGGTAACACATCAAGATCGTCACCACGCCGTCGTGCTGACGGAACTCTTCCCCGACGCTTTGCTGGATCGGAGCCCGGGGATCGTCATCGAGCTGAACGTGTGCAGAACTCGGAGGTGCCGTACTTTCGGTGCTTAGATCGGTTGGATCGCGAGGAGAACGTACGACTACTTCCTCTACGTACGACTACTTCCTCTACGTTGTGTCAACGCTTCCGCTTCGGTCTACGAGGGTACGTAGACAAACACTCTCCCCTCTCGTTGCTATGCATCACCATGATCTTGCGTGTGCGTAGGAAAAATTTTGAATTTACTGCGTTCCCTAACAGTTAGGCACCCCAAATCGGCTCACGAGGCCCTTAATGAACCTGACTGCGGAGCCTGCCAGGATTGTGCGGACAGGTTCCACCTCAGCCCACTTGGTGAACTTGTCCACGGCGACGTAGAGGTAGCGATAGCCCCCTGGCGCCCGAGGAAACGGGCCCAGAATGTCCAGTCCCCAAACTGCGAACGGCCATGAGAGGGGTATAGTCTGTAGACCGCCCGTAGGCTGATGGATCTGCTTAGCGTGAAACTGGCATGCCTCACAAGCCTTCACCAGCTCAATGGCGTCGCTGAGTGCTGTGGGCCAGTAGAATCCACTACAGAATGCCTTGCCGACGAGGGTTCATGACGATCAGTGGTGCCCACAGTCTCCGCCGTGTATGTCCGCCAGTAGTTCCTTCCCTTGCTCTCTGGAGATGCAACGCAGGGACACGTCATTCGGTCGCTTCCGGTAGAGCTCTCCATCCCTGATGCAATAAGCAGTGGCCTGTCGCGCTACATGCTCCGCCTCCTCCTCATTCTCTGGCAGGGTCCCTTGCATCAAGTAGATCTTGAGCTGTGCGATCCAGCATCCTTCATGAGGCTCCAACGCCAGGAGCAGGCGTGCCCCTGAGCCCGGGCCGCAGACCGGAGCTCTTGAGGTAGGCGGCTGAGGGAGCTCCTCCCTTGGTTGCACCATGCTCGAGAGTGACGGCGCCGCCGAGGGTCTGAACAACCGCTCCTCGAAGACGCTAGGCTCCTGAGGAAGCCGCCTAGATGCCCTCTTGGCAATGCCATCAGCCTCCTGATTGGTGCCGCGAGGCACATGCTGCAACTCCAGCCCCCAGAATTGTTTCTCCATCTTGCGAACCTCAGCGAGGTAGGCTTCCATGTGCTCGTCCTTTGGCTCGTATATCTTGTTGGAGAAGTTGACGAGGAGCTGCGAATCGCCCTTGATGATGAGGCGCTTTACCCCTAAGGCGGTTGCGGCTTTCAAGCCGGCTATCAGGCCTTCATACTCTGCTATGTTGTTGGACACCTTTTCTCCGTGCTGGAAGCAGAGTTGTACGGTGTAGTAGAGTTTGTCCGGGGTAGGGGATACGAGCACTGCGCCGGCTCCCGCGCCGTGCCGGGAGAATGCCCCGTCGAAGTACATGACCCGACCGTCCGGGGCCTTGCTTCCCGGGGAAAATGATCGGTCCTCGCCTGCCTCGAGACCCGGTGCTTCTGTCCACTCTGCCATGAAATCTGTCAGTGCGGCTCCCTTGATGACTCTGGTCGTACTGAATTCTAGCTGAAATGCTTGTAGTTCGATGTTCCATTCAGCGACTCTCCCAGCTGAGTTCGGGCTCCTGAGTACTCTTTCCAAGGGATACGCTGAGACGACTTTGATGGGATGGCCTTGGAACTAGTGTTGTAGCTTGCGTGAGGCCACTAATAGCGCGACGAGGAGTTTTTGAGGCATGGGGTACCGTGCCCTTGCGTCCCGTAGCATCGTGTTGACGAAGTACACTGTCGGCGTTCTGGGAACGGGGGTCCCCAGACTTGCCTGCCTGCGGCCTGCGGCGCGGCTCGAATGGGGGCCCAGCGCGGCCTAGCTTCATCAACATGAGACTCAAGACCCTCGCGAGGGACCAAGCCTCGTGGGGCGGACGACACGGCGCTTCCTCAGGCGCGGCCTCCTCAGGCTGGCTCGCGAGGAGGCGGAGAGATCAAGGCGGGGTACCTCACGAGGCGCCAATGACGCAAGGAATGACGACCAAGGGTGCCAGGCGGGCGCCAGCCCGCGCAGCGTCTCCCTTTCCTCTTTGGTGCAAAGGGGGCAAGCGCAGGCGAGAGGATCAAGCAAAGGCACCCATTTCGGTGCAACGAGACCAAGACCAGTCCAACGGTGGGAAGGAGGTCACCATGGAGCCCAAGATGGCGTCACCACAGGGCCTTTGGCAGGTGAAGACCAACTTTAGTCAGGATAAGTGTACCCGATGTTCCCCTTCGAATTGGCCAATCGTTGGCGCCCTTCCCGCTCAAATATTTGGGGAGAGGCCCAGGGCCTTTGCCTATAAATAGGACTAGCCACCCCCAGGGTAGAGGCATCCAGATTTGACCGAGTAGCTAGAATCGAGCAGCAAGTATAGAGAGAGATAGAAGGGCGATCGAACTCCCCCTAGCAGTTCGTCCCCCAGCCAAGAACAGGCCCTCGCGAGGCTGTTCTTCCTTGTACTATTCTTCCTCATCAGCCCAAGAGGCAATCCACCCACCACAAACTAGAGTAGGGTATTACACCACAATGGTGGCCCGAACTAGTATAAACCCTGTGTCCTTTGTGTTGTTCTCGCAGTAGTTAGATCTTTGCGAGATGAAGATGTAGAGAGCTCGATCTCCGCGCACACCCCAGAGTTCGAACGTTAAGGGTCTGCGGAACCCGTGATCCGACATTTGGCGCGCCAGGTAGGGGTGCGCCGGAATCGGCTTTCCACCGCCCCGCCCTCCTTCAGCTGCCGCGTCCATGTACGGCGCTCATCGAGCTCGCGTCACGCCGGCGGCCTTCGCTGGTGGGCGTCCTCGCCATCCCGCGTCGCCCGCCGTCAACACCACCACCGACCCGGCGGGAGGCGGGCAGCAAGCACCACCCCAGTGTCTGCCTATGCGACTGGGTGACCGCGCCGCCACATCGACGCTCCCGGTCGTTGCGGCCCTCCTGGGTGGCTCGCAGGCGCCACCCACGAGCTGCCACGTCAAGTCGTTCGCCCGCCAGATCAGCGCCGCTTCCGCACGGCAGGGGGCTCCCGGGGGCTGGGTGGCGCGCGGGTCTAATCTGACCTTCAGCTCAGAGGACCACCCCACTAACTCGGCCGGCTCGGGCGCGCTCCCCCTGTTGTGCACCCCCACCATCTGCCATGTGGCTGTCACCAGGACCCTCATCGACGGCGGCGCGGGCCTCAACGTGCTTTTGGTCGAGGCCTTCAACCTCCTCTGCATACCCCAAGAGCGGCTGCAACCCAGCCGACCTTTCTCGGGCATCGGGGGCGGATCGTCCGACTCCTTGGGACAGATCCGACTCCCAGTACCCTTCGGCACCTACGACACTTCCGCACGGAGATGGTCGACTTCGACATCGCCCCCATCAGCCTCCCTTACAATGCCATCCTCGGCTACCCGGCGCTGGCTCAGTTCATGGCCGCTACGCACCCGGCGCACAACCTCATGAAGATGCCCGGGAGCAGCGGCACCCTCACCGTGCACGGAGACACCGGGGACGCCCTGCGAGCGCTCAAGCTCGCCTACAAGACGGCGGCGCCGGCGCAGCCCATCGGCGCGGAAACCCCAGAGCACAAGGGGGCTGCGCCCACCAAGAAGAAGCCATTGTTCACCCAAGACAAGGCAGAAACCAAGCAAATACCCGTCAATGAGGACGGGTCCTCCAGCGCCACTTTCACCATTGGTGCCAACCTGGAGCCAGAGCAGGAGGAGGCACTGGTCAAGTTCCTGCGTGCAAACAAGAAAGTGTTTGCTTGGGAGCCCAATCAGTTGGCAGGGATCCCCAGGGACGTCATCGAGCATCACCTCAATGTGTGCCCAAATGTGCGCCCCGTGAAGCAGAAGGCCAGGCGGCAGTCCGCAGAGAAGCAGGCCTTCATCATCCAAGAGACCCGCAAGCCAGAAGCTGCTGGGGTCATTCGCGAGGTCCGGTACCCAGATTGGCTGGCCAACCCTGTCGTTGTGCCCAAGAAAGGGGGGAAGGAACGCATGTGTGTCGACTTCACCAACCTCAACAAGGCGTGCCCGCAGGATCCGTTTCCGCTCCCCCGAATTGACCAGATCGTCGATTCCACCGCCGAGTGCGACCTGCTGTGCTTCCTGGATGCCTTCTCCAGATATCACCAAATCAAGATGGCGGTAGAAGACATTGAGAAGACCGCCTTCATAACCCCGTGCGGGGTATACTGCTACACATGCATGCCATTTGGATTGCGTAACGCGGGGGCGACCTTTCAGCGGCTCATGCACATCACCTTGGGTCCGCAGCTTGGAAAGAACGTCGAAGCCTACGTTGATGACATTGTGGTGAAATCACGAGAGGCTAAGACCCTGATAAAAGATCTGGAGGAAACCTTCGCGAGCCTCGTCGCGGTAAACCTACGGCTTAACCCGGAGAAATGTGTGTTTGGTGTCCCCCCGGGCAAGCTCTTGGGATTCCTCGTGTCCCATCGCAGCATCGAGGCCAACCCCGAGAAGGTCAAGGCGGTCGAGGACATGACCCCGCCGAAGACCCTCAGAGAAATGCAGAAGCTTACTGGGCGTGTGACCGCACTAGGGCGCTTCATCTCCAAATTAGGGGAGCGAGCGCTGCCTTTCTTTCAGCTGATGAAGAAAAAGGGGCCCTTTGAATGGACAGAAGAGGCGGATAAGGCGTTTCAAGATCTCAAGAGGTACCTAACCAGTCCCCCAGTCATGGTGGCTCCGCGCCCTCGAGAGCCCCTGCTGCTTTACCATGCTGCCACCCCTTACTCTGCCAGCGCAGCCCTGGTGGCGGTTAGGGAAGAGCGCCAGGTCAAGACCGCAGCGGCAGCCCGAGGCAAGACAAAGCAGGAGCTGGGAGAGCTCGGGGAAGCCGGAACTGCAGATGAGGAGGTTCAGCTGCCGAGGAATACACTAGGGACAGAAGAGGCTGCACGCCAGGATGGTCCACCTCCCGAGGTCACAACACCTCATGAGGGGCCCTCACCCCCCGAGGACGCCGCAACCCAAGACACTCTCAGCCCTGTTGAGCACCCGGTCTACTTTGTGCTACGGGACGCGAGGGCACGATACCCGATGCCTCAGAAGCTCCTCCTCGCGCTGCTAGTAGCCTCACGCAAGCTGCGTCACTACTTCCAAGCACATCCAATCAAAGTCGTCTCATCGTACCCCCTGGAGAGGGTGCTCAGGAGCCCGAACTCAGCCGGGAGGGTCGCCGAATGGAACATAGAGCTACAAGCGTTTCAGCTCGAGTTCAGCACCACTAGGGTCATCAAAGGGGCAGCATTGGCAGATTTCGTGGCGGACTAGACAGAGACGCCAGGTCTCAAGGATGACGAGGATTGGTCCCTCTCCCCAGGGAGTGAAGCGCCGGAAGGCTGGGTCATGTACTTCGATGGGGCATTCTCCAGGCACGGCGCGGGGGCTGGCGCGGTACTGATATCGCCCAGTCAGGATAAGCTCTACTATGTTGTACAGCTTTGTTTTCAGCAAGGTGAAAAGGTCTCCAACAACATAGCAGAATATGAGGGACTGATAGCCGGGTTGAAGGCCGCAGCGGCCCTGGGGGTGAAGCGCCTCACCGTCAAGGGCGATTCGCAGCTCCTAGTCAACTTCTCCAACAAGGTGTACGAGCCGAAGGACGAGCACATGGAGGCCTATCTAGCAGAGGTCCGTAGGATGGAAAAGCAGTTCTGGGGGCTGGAGCTGAAGCACGTACCCCGTGGCACCAACCAGGAAGCTGACGACATAGCCGGCCGGGCATCCAGGCGGCTGCCGCAGGAGCCCGGTGTCTTTGAAGAACGGCTCTTCAGACCTTCAGCACAGCCGATGTTATCAAACACGACTCAGCCTCGAGAGGAGCTCCCTCAGCCGCCAGCCTCAGGAGCCCCGGCCTGTGGGTCGACCTCAGGAGCACGCCTGCTCCTGACGATGGAACCTCAGGAGGAGTGCTGGATCACAGAGCTCAGGAGTTATCTAACACAAGGGGCCCTACCGGAGAAGGAGGAGGAAGCAGAACGTGTGGTGCGGCAGGCCACGACATACTGCATCAGAGATGGGGAACTCTACCGGAAGCGGCCGAACGATGTATCTCTGCGCTGCATCTCCAGGGAGCAAGGAAAGGAACTACTGAAGGATATACACGGTGGAGACTGCGGGCACCACTCATCATCACGGACCCTCGTCGGCAAGGCATTCCGTAGTGGGTTCTATTGGCCCACCGCGCTCAATGACGCAATCGAATTGGTAAAGGCTTGTGAAGCCTGCCAGTTCCACTCCAAGCAGATCCATCAACCAGCGGGAGGCCTGCAGACGATACCCCTCTCGTGGCCATTCGCAGTTTGGGGGTTAGATATTCTGGGCCCGTTCCCTCGGGCGCCAGGGGGCTACCGTTACCTCTACGTCGCCATCGACAAGTTCACCAAGTGGGCAGAGGTGGAGGCCATCCGTACCATCCCCGCGGGTTCAGCGGTCAAGTTCATCAGGGGCATCGTGAGCCGGTTTGGGGTGCCAAACCGCATCATCACAGACAACGGTTCGCAGTTCACCAGTAATTTCTTCAAAACATATTGTGCTAATCTTGGAATGCAGATTTGCTACGCTTCGGTGGCACACCCGCGAAGCAATGGGCAGGCCGAACGAGCCAACGCGGAGGTCCTGAGAGGCCTCAAGACCAGAACATTCAAGAAGAAGCTGGAGGCTTGCGGCAGGGGTTGGTACGACGAGCTCCAATCCGTGCTGTGGTCCATCCGCACAACCGCGACCAAGCCTACCGGGGAGACCCCGTTCTTCCTGGTCTATGGAGCTGAAGCAGTCCTTCCTCATGAGGTCAGGCGTCGCTCTGCACGGGTCCTGGCGTTCGATGAGGCGCAGCAGGACGCCATGCGGGGGATGGACCTCGTGCTGGGGGAGGAACGCCGCCGGGATGCTGCGCTGCGGGCAGCGAGGTATCAACAGGCGCTACGACGGTATCACTGCCGCAACATCTGCCCCAGGACCCTCGAGGTAGGAGACCTCGTGCTCAGGCGGGTCCTCTCCAGGGAGGGGCTGCACAAGCTCTCTCCCATGTGGGAGGGGCCGTTCAAGGTTGTTCATGTTTCCAGGCCAGGCTCCGTGCGCTTGGAGACTCAAGAGGGGGAGCTGATCCAGAACGCGTGGAACATCCAGCACCTCCAGAGGTTCTACCCCTAAAAGGCCCAGAGCCTGTGAAGAAGGCGAATGCCTGTGAAGATCATCCTTTTTGGAAAAGGCCCAGAGCCTGTGAAGAAGGCGAATGCCTATGAAGATCATCCTTTTTGGAAAAGTCCCAGAGCCTGTGAAGAAGGCGAACGCCTGTGAAGATCATCCTTTTTGGAAAAGGCTCAGAGCCTGTGAAAAAGGTGAATGCCTGTGAAGATCATCCTTTTTGGAAAAGGCCCAGAGCCTGTGAAGAAGGCGAACGCCTGTGAAGATCATCCTTTTTGGAAAAGGCCCAGAGCCTGTGAAGAAGGCGAATGCCTGTGAAGATCATCCTTTTTAGAAAAGGCCCAGAGCCTGTGAAGAAGGTGAGTGCCTGTGAAGCTGTCGCGTTTTGGAAAAGGCCCGGAGCTTGTGAAGAAGGCAAACGCCTGTGAAGGTCATCCCTTTTTTGAAAAGGCCCGGAGCTTGTGAAGAAGGCAAACGCCTGTGAAGGTCATCCCTTTTTTGAAAAGGCCCGGAGCTTGTGAAGAAGGCGAGTGCATGTGAAGCTCATTTCCCCTGAGGAGAAAGGCCCAGAGCCTGTGAAGAAGGCCAATGCCTGTGAAGCTCGCCGCCCCGTGACACTCTCACGTAATAATGAGTGGGGCTGTACACGCCCCGGAGTCTCGGGAGTGCCGGCCTCAGGCCCTGGGGCTCCCTCCCACGCCCAGTGGCAGCACTTAGCTCCGCGCTGGTGAGAAGACGTCGAAGACTAGACTAGGTGCCGGACGCGGCTTTCCCATCTGCTTTCCGTATTTGGCGTGTTTATTCGCATTTGAAGTCTTATTGAAGTTATCACTGTCGTTGATTTGTGATTCGCCGATTCTCGCTCCTCACTTTGATTTCTCTCGAAAGCGACCTCGTGAGGGATGATTCACACGATCTCGCGAGCTTTTCTGCTCTAGCCGCGGGAAGTTTGCAATGGCCCAGGCACGCCACAGGAGCACCCCTCTAGTCCGTGCCCCACGGGCACCGCGACGCGTACACACAGGGCCTGGGTCGGTCGCCCCCTGGCAGGCGTTGAAAACTATTTACGCGCAGGCGTGTAGTTAAGAAGCGCGTAAAGGAGGCCAAGGCGAAAACGGTAATAATTCTTAACACACCCTCAACGGGGCTCCACGCAGCTGCTTTGTCTTACACAGGAAACAAAAGGAAAGGAGAGGACGAGCCCGGCGCTGCCCACCTAACGACAGCCTGCGGAGGCGACCCTGACCACCTCTGGACCTCAGGTGGACTCCCTCTCGTGCTTCACCGGAGCGCGAGGGCGAGCGGACGCACCTCCGTCTCCCAAGCAGGCCCGACGGCGTGGGGGTTGACTGCGCCCGCCACTGGAGGAGTCGCTTGAAGAAGAGCTGACGAAGATCGGGGAGTCGTGGCCGCCGCCACCCGCGCGGGCGCTCTCTCCCCCATCACCATTAGGGCGAGGCCCCCAACGGCGGTCGTCCTCCTCAGGGCTGTTGGGGAACGTTGCAGAAAATTAAAATTTTTCCTACGGTTTCACCAAGATCCATCTATGAGTTCATCTAAGCAACGAGTCAAGGGAGAGAGATTGCATCTACATACCACTTTGTAGATCGCGAGCGGAAGCGTTCAACGAACGGGGATGAGGTAGTCGTACACGACGTGATCCAAATCACCGGAGATCCTAGCACCGAAAGGACGGCACCTCCGCGTTCAACACACGTACGGTCAGCGTAACGTCTCCTTCTTCTTGATCCAGCAAGGCAAAGGAGAGGTTGGGGAAGATGGCTCCAGCAGCAGCATGACGGCGTGGTGATGGTGGAACTACAGTACTCCGGCAGGGCTTCGCCGTGCTCAACGGAGGAGGAGGAGGTGTTGGGGAGGGAGAGGGAGGCGCCAGGAGCAAGGGGTCGGCTGCCCCTCTCCCCTCCCCCTTTTATATAGGCCCCCTGGGGGGGCTCCGGCCCTAGGAGATGCAATCTCCTAGGGGGGCGGCGGCCAGGGAGGGGAAACTTGCCCCCCAAGCAAGGGGGGCGCCCCCACTAGGGTTTCCCCCCAACCCTAGGCGCATGGTCCCAAGGGAAGGGGGCGCGCCCAGCCCTCCAGGGGCTGGTTCCCTTCCTACTTAAGCCCATGGGGCCCTCCGGGATAGGTGGCCCCACCCGGTGGACCCCCCGGGACCCTCCGGTGGTCCCGGTACAATACCGATAACCCCGAAACTTGTCCCGATGGCCAAAACAACACTTCCTATATATAATTCTTTACCTCCGGACCAATCCGGAACTCCTCGTGACGTCCGGGATCTCATCCGGGACTCCGAACAACATTCGGGTTACTGCACATACATATCTTCACAACCCTAGCGTCACCGAACCTTAAGTGTGTAGACCCTACGGGTTCGGGAGACATGCAGACATGACCGAGACAGCTCTCGGGCAATAACCACCAGCGGGATCTAGATACCCATGTTGGCTCCCACATGCTCCACGATGATCTCATCGGATGAACCACGATGTCGAGGATTCAATTAATCCTGTATACGATTCCCTTTGTCAATCGGTATTTTACTTGCCCGAGATTCGATCGTCGGTATCCCAATACCTCGTTCAATCTCGTTACCGGCAAGTCACTTTTCTCGTACCGTAATGCATTATCCCGTGATCAAACACTTTGATCACATTGAGCTCATTATGATGATGCATTACTGAGTGGGCCCGATGATACCTCTTCGTCAAGCGGAGTGACAAATCCCAGTCTCGATCCGTGTCAACCCAACAGACACTTTCGGAGATACCCGTAGTATACCTTTATAGTCACTCAGTTACGTTGTGACGTTTGGTACACCCAAAGCACTCCTACGGTATCCGGGAGTTACACGATCTCATGGTCTAAGGAAAGGATACTTGAAATTGGAAAACTCTAGCAAACGAACTATGCGATCTTATGCTATGTTTAGGATTGGGTCTTGTCCATCACATCATTCTCCTAATGATGTGATCTCGTTATCATTGACATCCAATGACCATAGTCAGGAAACCATGACTATCTGTTGATCAACGAGCTAGTCAACTAGAGGCTTACTAGGGACACGTTGTTGTCTGTTATTCACACATGTATTACGATTTCCGGATAACACAATTATAGCACGAATAAAGACAATTATCATGAATAAGGAAATATAATAATAATGCTTTTATTATTGCCTCTAGGGCATATTTCCAACAGTCTCCCACTTGCACTAGAGTCAATAATCTAGTTACATTGTGATGAATCGAACACCCATAGAGTTCTGGTGTTGATCATGTTTTGCCTTAGGGAGAGGTTTAGTCAACGGATCTGCAACATTCAGATCCGTGTGCACTTTACAAATTTCTATGTCTCCATCTTGAACATTTTCACGAATGGAGTTGAAGCGACGCTTGATGTGCCCGGTCTTCTTGTGAAACCTGGGCTCCTTGGCAAGTGCAATAGCTCCAGTGTTGTCACAGAAGAGTTTGATTGGCCCCGACGCATTGGGTATGACTCCGAGGTCGATGATGAACTCCTTCACCCAAATTGCTTCATGTCCTGCCTCCGAGGCTGCCATGTACTCCGCTTCACATGTAGATCCCGCCACAACGCTCTGCTTGCAACTGCACCAGCTTATTGCCCCACCATTCAAAATATACACGTATGCGGTTTGTGACTTAGAGTTATCCAGATCTATGTCGAAGCTAGCGTCGACGTAACCCTTTACGACGAGCTCTTCGTCACCTCCATAAACGAGAAACATTTCCTTAGTCCTTTTCAGGTACTTCAGGATATTCTTGACCACTGTCCAGTGTTCCTTGCCGGGATTACTTTGGTACCTTCCTACCAAACTTACGGCAAGGTTTACATCAGGTCTGGTACACAGCATGGCATACATAATAGAACCTATGGCTGAGGAATAGGGGATGACACTCATCTCTTCTATATCTTCTGCCGTGGTCGGACATTGAGCTGAGCTCAGTTTCACACCTTGTAACACAGGTAAGAACCCCTTCTTAGATTGATCCATATTGAACTTCTTCAATATTTTATCAAGGTATGTGCTTTGCGAAAGACCTATGAGGCGTCTCGATCTATCCCTATAGATCTTGATGCCTAATATATAAGCAGCTTCTCCAAGGTCCTTCATTGAAAAACTTTTATTCAAGTAGGCCTTAATGATGTCCAAGAGTTATATATCATTTCCCATCAAAAGTATGTCGTCTACATATAATATGAGAAATGCTACAGAGCTCCCACTCACTTTCTTGTAAACGCAGGCTTCTCCATAAGTCTGCGTAAACCCAAACGCTTTGATCATCTCATCAAAGCGAATGTTCCAACTCCGAGATGCTTGCACCAGCCCATAAATCGAGCGTTGGAGCTTGCACACCTTGTCATCATTCTTAGGATCGACAAAACCTTCCGTGCATCATATACAATTCTTCCTTAAGGAAACCATTAAGGAATGCCGTTTTGACGTCCATTTGCCATATTTCATAATCATAGAATGCGGCAATTGCTAACATGATTTGGACGGACTTCAGCTTCGCTACCGGTGAGAAAGTCTCATCGTAGTCAATTCCTTGAACTTGTCGATAACCCTTAGCGACAAGCCGAGCTTTATAGATGGTCACATTACCATCCGCGTATGTCTTCTTCTTAAAGATCCATTTATTTTCTATGGCTCGCCGTTCAACGGGCAAGTCAGTCAAAGTCCATACTTCGTTTTCATACATGGATCCTATCTCGGATTTCATGGCTTCTAGCCATTTGTCGGAATCCGGGCCCGCCATTGCTTCCTCATAGTTCGAAGGTTCACCGTTGTCTAACAACATGATTTCCAAGACAGGGTTGCCGTACCACTCTGGTGCGGAACGTGTCCTTGTGGATCTTCGAATTTCAGTAGGAGCTTGATTAGAAATATCTTGATCATTATCATTAATTTCCTCTCTAGTCGGTGCAGGCACCTCAGGAACGTTTTCATGAGTTTCGCCATTTTCCGGTTCAAGAGGTAACACTTCATCAAGTTCTACTTTCCTCCCACTTACTTCTTTCGAGAGAAACTCCTTCTCTAGAATGGATCCATTCTTGGCAACAAAGATCTTGCCTTCGGATCTAAGGTAGAAGGTATACCCAATAGTTTCTTTACGGTATCCTATGAAGACGCATTTTTCTGACTTGGGTTCGAGCTTTTCAGGTTGAAGTTTCTTCACATAAGCATCGCATCCCCAAACTTTTAGAAACGACAGCTTAGGTTTCTTCCCAAACCATAATTCATACGGTGTCGTCTCAACGGATTTCGACGGAGCCCTATTTAAAGTGAATGCGGCAGTCTCTAAAGCATAGCCCCAAAAGGATAGCGGTAAATCGGTAATAGACATCATAGATCGCACCATATCTAATAGAGTGCGATTACGACGTTCGGACACACCATTATGCTGAGGTGTTCCAGGCGGCGTGAGTTGTGAAACTATTCCACATTTTCTTAAGTGTGTGCCAAATTCGTGACTCAAGTATTCTCCTCCACGATCTGATCGTAAAAACTTGATTTTTCTATCACGTTGATTTTCAACCTCACTCTGAAATTCCTTGAACTTTTCAAAGGTCTCAGACTTGTGTTTCATCAAGTAGATATACCCATGTCTGCTCAAGTCATCAGTGAGGGTGAGAACATAACGATAGCCACCGCGAGCCTCAACACTCATTGGACCGCACACATCAGTATGTATGATTTCCAATAAGCTGGTTGCTTGCTCCATTGTTCCTGAGAACGGAGTCTTGGTCATTTTACCCATGAGGCATGGTTCGCACGTGTCAAATGATTCGTAATCAAGAGACTCTAAAAGTCCATCTGCATGGAGCTTCTTCATGCGTTTGACACCTATGTGACCAAGGCGGCAGTGTCACAAATATGTGGGACTGTTGTTATCAACTTTAACTCTTTTGGTATTCACACTATGAATATGTGTATCATCACGTACGAGATTCATTAAGAATAAACCATTAACCATCGGAGCATGACCATAAAACATATCTCTCATATAAATAGAACAACCATTATTCTCGGATTTAAATGAGTAGCCATCTTGAATTAAACGAGATCCGGACACAATGTTCATGCTCAAACTTGGCACTAAATAACAATTATTGAGGTTTAAAACTAATCCCATAGGTAAATGTAGAGGTAGCGTGCCGACGGCGATCACATCGACCTTGGAACCATTCCCGACGCGCATCGTCACCTCGTCCTTCGCCAGTCTCCGTTTATTCCGCAGCACCTGCTTTGAGTTACAAATGTGAGCAACTGCACCGGTATCAAATACCCAAGAGCTACTACGAGTACTGGTAAGGTACACATCAATTACATGTATATCACATATACCTTTTGTTCTGCCGGCCTTCTTGTCCGCTAAGTATTTGGGGCAGTTCCGCTTCCAGTGACCACTTCCCTTGCAATAAAAACACTCAGTCTCGGGCTTGGGTCCATTCTTTGGCTTCTTCCCGGCAACTTGTTTACCGGGCGCGGCAACTTCCTTGCCGTCCTTCTTGAAGTTCTTTTTACCCTTGCCCTTCTTGAACTTAGTGGTTTTATTCACCATCAACACTTGATGCTCCTTCTTGATTTCTACCTCTGCTGATTTCAGCATAGCATATACCTCAGGAATGGTCTTTACCATCCCCTGCATATTGTAGTTCATCACAAAGCTCTTGTAGCTAGGTGGAAGCGACTGGAGGATTCTGTCAATGACCGCCTCATCCGGGAGACTAACTTCCAGTTGAGTCAAGCGGTTGTGCAACCCAGACTGTTGGGGAACGTAGCAGAAATTCAAAATTTTCCTACGTGTCACCAAGATCTATCTATGGAGAAACCAGCAACGAGGGGAAAGAGAGTGCATCTACATACCCTTGTAGATCGCTAAGCGGAAGCGTTCAAGTGAACGGGGTTGATGGAGTCGTACTCGTCGTGATTCAGATCACCGATGATCCTAGTGCCGAACGGACGGCACCTCCGCGTTCAACACACGTACAGCCCGGTGACGTCTCCCATGCCTTGATCCAGCAAGGAGAGAGGAAGAGGTTGAGGAAGACTCCATCCAGCAGCAGCACAACGGCGTGGTGGTGGTGGTGGTGGAGGAGCGTGGCAATCCTACAGGGCTTCGCCGAGCACCTGCGGGAGAGGAGAAGAACTTGGGAGAGGGAGGGGTTGCACCAAAGGCAAAAGGTGTGTCTCAAGAGGCCCTCTACCCCCACTATATATAGGGATCCCAAGGGGGGGTGCGCCAGCCCTAGGAGATCCAATCTCCTAGGGGGCGGCGGCCAGGGGAGGTTTCCCTCCCCCCCAAGGCACCTAGGAGGTGCCTTCCCTTCTTGGGACTCTTCCTTAGGGTTCCTCCTTCACCCTAGGCGCATGGGCCATAAGGGAAGTGGCGCTCCAGCCCACTTTGGGCTGGGTCCCTTCCCACTTCAGCCCATGGGACCCTCCGGGATGGGTGGCCCCACCCGGTGGGCCCCCGGGACCCCTCCGGTGGTCCCGGTACAATACCGATGACCCCGAAACTTGTCCCGATGGCCGAAATAGGACTTCCAATATATAAATCTTTACCTCCGTACCATTCCGGAACTCCTCGTGACGTCCGGGATCTCATCCGGGACTCCGAACAACATTCGGTAACCACATACAAGCTTCCTTTATAACCCTAGCGTCATCGAACCTTAAGTGTGTAGACCCTACGGGTTCGAGAGACATGCAGACATGACCGAGACGTTCTCCGGTCAATAACCAACAGCGGGATCTGGATACCCATGTTGGCTCCCACATGTTCCACGATGATTTCATCGGATGAACCACGATGTCAAGGACTTAATCAATCCCGTATACAATTCCCTTTGTCTAGCGGTATTGTACTTGCCCGAGATTCGATCGTCGGTATCCCGATACCTTGTTCAATCTCGTTACTGGCAAGTCTCTTTTACTCGTTCCGCAACACATCATCCCGTGATCAACTCCTTGATCACATTGTGCACATTATGATGATGTCCTACCGAGTGGGCCCAGAGATACCTCTCCGTCACACGGAGTGACAAATCCCAGTCTCGATTCGTGCCAACCCAACAGACACTTTCGGAGATACCCGTAGTGCACCTTTATAGCCACCCAGTTACGTTGTGACGTTTGGCACACCCAAAGCATTCCTACGGTATCCGGGAGTTGCACAATCTCATGGTCTAAGGAAATGATACTTGACATTATAAAAGCTTTAGCATACGAACTACATGATCTTGCGCTAGGCTTAGGATTGGGTCTTGTCCATCACATCATTCTCCTAATGATGTGATCCCGTTATCAATGACATCCAATGTCCATGGTCAGGAAACCGTAACCATCTATTGATCAACGAGCTAGTCAACTAGAGGCTTACTAGGGACATGGCGTTGTCTATGTATCCACACATGTATCTGAGTTTCCTATCAATACAGTTCTAGCATGGATAGTAAACGATTATCAAGAACAAGGAAATATAATAATAATCAATTTATTATTGCCTCTAGGGCATATTTCCAACACAGACATCTTGAGTATATGTTCACTGACAGAGCTAATCTTACAGCTAAAGAATTTGTCGGAGACTTCATATCTCTCGACCCGGGCATGAGCTTGGAAAACCATTTTCAGCTCTTCGAACATCTCATATGCTCCATGTCTCTCAAAATGCTTTTGGAGCCCCGGCTCTAAGCTGTAAAGCATGCCGCACTGAACGAGGGAGTAATCATCGGAACGTGACTGCCAAGCGTTCATAACGTCTTGTTCTGCAGGGAGAACAGGTGCGTCACCCAGCGGTGCTCGTAGGACATAATCTTTCTTGGCAGCTATGAGGATGATCCTCAGGTTCCGGACCCAGTCCGTATAGTTGCTGTCATCGTCTTTCAGGTTGGTTTTCTCTAGGAACGCGTTGAAGTTGAGGACTACGTTGGCCATTTGATCTACAAGACATATTGTAAATTTTTAGACTAAGTTCATGATAATAAAGTTCATTTAATCAAATTATTTAATGAACTCCGACTTAGATAGACATCCCTCTTCTAGTCATCTAAGTATTACATGATCCAAGTCAACTAGGCCGTGTCCGATCATCACGTGAGACGGACTAGTCAACATTGGTGAACATCTTCATGTTGATCGTATCTTCTATACGACTCATGCTCGACCTTTCGGTCTTCTGTGTTCCGAGGCCATGTCTGTACATGCTAGGCTCGTCAAGTCAACCTAAGTGTTTGCATGTGTAAATCTGTCTTACACCCGTTGTATGTGAACGTTAGAATCTATCACACCCGATCATCACGTGGTGCTTCGAAACAACGAACTGTTGCAACGGTGCACAGTTAGGGCGAACACTTCTTGAAATTATTATGAGGGATCATCTTATTTACTACCGTCGTTCTAAGTAAACAAGATGCAAAACATGATAAACATCACATGCAATCAAATAATAAACATGACATGATATGGCCAATATCACATAGCTCCTTTGATATCCATCTTGGGGCTCCATGATCATCTTGTCACCGGCTTGACAGCATGATCTCCATCATCATGATCTCCATCATCGTGTCTCCATGAAGTTGCTCGCCAACTATTACTTCTACTACTATGGCTAACGCGTTTAGCAATAAAGTAAAGTAATTTACATGGCGTTTCTCAATGACACGCAGGTCATACAAAAAATAAAGACAACTCCTATGGCTCCTGCCGGTTGTCATACTCATCGACATGCAAGTCGTGATTCCTATTACAATAGCATGAACATCTCATACATCACATATAGATCATTCATCATTCATCACAACTTTGGCCATATCATATCACAAAGCACTTGCTGCAAAAACAAGTTAGACATCCTCTAATTGTTGTTGCAAGTTTTACGTGGCTGAATTAGGGTTCTAGCAAGAACGTTTTCTTACCTACGTGAAAGCCACAACGTGATTTGTCAACTTCTATTTACCCTTCATAAGGACCCTTTTCATCGAATCCGCTTCAACTAAAGTGGGAGAGACAGACACCCGCCAGCCACCTTATGCAACTAGTGCATGTTAGTCGGTGGAACCGGTCTCACGTAAGAGTACGTGTAAGGTTGGTCCGGGCCGCTTCATCCCACAATACCGCTGAAGCAAGATAAGACTAGTAGCGGCAAGAAAGTTGACAACATCTACGCCCACAACAAATTGTGTTCTACTCGTGCAATAGAGAACTACGCATAGACCTAGCTCATGATGCCACTGTTGGGGAACGTTGCAGAAAATTAAAATTTTTCCTACGGTTTCACCAAGATCCATCTATGAGTTCATCTAAGCAACGACTCAAGGGAGAGAGATTGCATCTACATACCACTTTGTAGATCGCGAGCGGAAGCGTTCAACAAACGGGGATGAGGTAGTCGTACACGACGTGATCCAAATCACCGGAGATCCTAGCACCGAAAGGACGGCACCTCCGCGTTCAACACACGTACGGTCAGCGTAACGTCTCCTTCTTCTTGATCCAGCAAGGCAAAGGAGAGGTTGGGGAAGATGGCTCCAGCAGCAGCACGACGGCGTGGTGATGGTGGAACTACAGTACTCCGGCAGGGCTTCGCCGTGCTCAACGGAGGAGGAGGAGGTGTTGGGGAGGGAGAGGGAGGCGCCAGGAGCAAGGGGTCGGCTGCCCATCTCCCCTCCCCCTTTTATATAGGCCCCCTGGGGGGGCACCGGCCCTAGGAGATGCAATCTCCTAGGGGGCGGCGGCCAGGGAGGGGAAACTTGCCCCCCAAGCAAGGGGGGCGCCCCCACTAGGGTTTCCCCCCAACCCTAGGCGCATGGGCCCAAGGGAAGGGGGCGCGCCCAGCCCTCCAGGGGCTGGTTCCCTTCCTACTTCAGCCCATGGGGCCCTCCGGGATAGGTGGACCCACCCGGTGGACCCCCCGGGACCCTCCGGTGGTCCCGGTACAATACTGATAACCCCGAAACTTGTCCCGATGGCCAAAACAGCACTTCCTATATATAATTCTTTACCTCCGGACCAATCCGGAACTCCTCATGACGTCCGGGATCTCATCCGGGACTCCGAACAACATTCGGGTTACTGCACATACAAATCTTCACAACCCTAGCGTCACCGAACCTTAAGTGTGTAGACCCTACGGGTTCGGGAGACATGCAGACATGACCGAGACGGCTCTCGGCAATAGCCAACAGCGGGATCTGGATACCCATGTTGGCTCCCACATGCTCCACGATGATCTCATCGGATGAACCACGATGTCGAGATTCAATTAATCCCGTATACGATTCCCTTTGTCAATCGGTATTTTACTTGCCCGAGATTCGATCGTCGGTATCCCAATACCTCGTTCAATCTCGTTACCGGCAAGTCACTTTTCTCGTACCGTAATGCATTATCCCGTGATCAAACACTCTGATCACATTGAGCTCATTATGATGATGCATTACTGAGTGGGCCCGGTGATACCTCTCCGTCAAGCGGAGTGACAAATCCCAGTCTCGATCCGTGTCAACCCAACAGACACTTTCGGAGATACCCGTAGTATACCTTTATAGTCACCCAGTTACGTTGTGACGTTTGGTACACCCAAAGCACTCCTACGGTATCCGGGAGTTACACGATCTCATGGTCTAAGGAAAGGATACTTGACATTGGAAAACTCTAGCAAACGAACTATGCGATCTTATGCTATGTTTAGGATTGGGTCTTGTCCATCACATCATTCTCCTAATGATGTGATCTCGTTATCATTGACATCCAATGCCCATAGTCAGGAAACCATGACTATCTGTTGATCAACGAGCTAGTCAACTAGAGGCTTACTAGGGACACGTTGTTGTCTGTTATTCACACATGTATTACGATTTCCGGATAACACAATTATAGCACGAATAAAGACAATTATCATGAATAAGGAAATATAATAATAATGCTTTTATTATTGCCTCTAGGGCATATTTCCAACAAGGGCAACACCCCGCGCGGCGACCGTCTTCTCCGAACACCCTCACATAGAGGGTAGCGTCGCCATCAAACCTGAAATGCAGGGTGCACCGGCGCCCCAGGCCGCGGGCGCAAGCGAATGCCTGCCAGCCACGGGTTAGAGCCAAGCCCCGACTGGCGGAGACCTCCATCGTGGCCCATGAAGACCTGCTGCAGCAGCCTTCCGCCTGGAGCCAGAGGCCCCCTGGAGCTCCGGCCGAGAGTTCGCCGAGGAGGAAGCGAGGGAGTTGGAGTCGGGCACTAGCAGGCTCCGTAGACCAAACGACGAACTCCGGCAGCACCTGCGCTGCGCGGAAGCGCGGCCTGAGGGAGCGCGTGCCCCAGACGTGACCCCCGGCCACAGCGGCTCGACCACCACCACGCCGGGAGCCGTCCTCGTGGCCATCAGACGCTACCGGGGCGGCCACCGGGTGCTTCCGAGGGCGCCCACGGCCACGCTTGGGCGGGGTAGAGGCAGGACCGACCTGAAGGCCCTTCCCCTTCTTCGCAGCCGAGTACTTCCTCGACGGAGCCATCACACCAAGACAGAGCAAGAACTGAGGCGGAGGAAGAAGCAAGGAGAGATGGACTGGAAGGGCACGCCCGGTGCCATACATATAGCCGACGAAGGCCAACCGTCGGCCTCCATGATCGCAGGTAATCATGACACAATTCGCATGCAGGGACTTGTCAAATCCGCGCGGTCACCAAGGCATCATGGGGAAGTGGATACGCCCACGTCCAATCAACCGCCACGCGGCGCCCAAGGCCGCAGGCTGTTAGGGCCCGCGGCGCTTCGCCCTTGCCCTTTCGCCTCTCGGCACGGCCAAGTCCGGGCGCGCCTTGGGCTCGGGGGCTACTGTCGGCGTTCTGGGAACGGGGGTCCCCAGACTTGCCTGCCTGCGGCCTGCGGCGTGGCTCGAATGGGGGCCCAGCTCGGCCCAGCTTCATCAACACGAGACTCAAGACCCTCGCGAGGGACCAAGCCTCGCGGGGCGGACGACACGGCGCTTCTTCAGGCGCGGCCTCCTCAGGCTGGCTCGCGAGGAGGCGGAGAGATCAAGGCGGGGTACCTCACGAGGCGCCAATGACGCAAGCAATGACGACCAAGGGTGCCCGGCGGGCGCCAGCCCGCGCAGCGTCTCCATTTCCTCTTTGGTGCAAAGGGGGCAAGCGCAGGCGAGAGGATCAAGCAAAGGCACCCATTTCGGTGCAACGAGACCAAGACCAGTCCAACAGTGGGAAGGAGGTCACCATGGAGCCCAAGATGGCATGCCTTTGGCAGGCGAAGACCAACTTTAGTCAGGATAAGTGTACCCGATGTTCCCCTTCGAATTGGCCAATTGTTGGCGCCCTTCCCGCTCAAATATTTGGGGAGAGGCCCAGGGCCTTTGCCTATAAATAGGACTAGCCACCCCCAGGGTAGAGGCATCCAGATCTGACCGAGCAGCTAGAACCGAGCAGCAAGTAGAGAGAGAGAGAGAAGGGCGATCGAACTGCCCCTAGCAGTTCGTCCCCCAGCCAAGAACAGGCTCTCGCGAGGCTGTTCTTCCTTGTACTGTTCTTCCTCATCAGCCCAAGAGGCAATCCACCCACCACAAACTAGAGTAGGGTATTGCACCACAATGGTGGCCCGAACTAGTATAAACCCTGTGTCCTTTGTGTTGTTCTCGCAGTAGTTAGATCTTTGCGAGGCGGAGAGGTAGAGGGCTCGACCTCCGCGCGCACCCCAGAGTTCGAACCTTAAGGGTCTGCCGGAACCCGTGATCCGACATACACGGGATGCTCGACGAGGTTGAGGGTGCTGGCGCAGCTTGCGTCCCCCCAGAGGTCAGGCGTCTCCTGATACGACGGAGCCCCCAGTGCTTGGTCGCCTAAAGAGGCCTCTCCTGCTCCGGGTGCGTTCTCCTGCTGCGGCTGTTTCTTTCCGGCTGCGGTTGTGGTCTTCGCGAGGCCCTCCTGGCTCTGCTTTGCTTCAGTCCAGACGGTCGATGCGGCCTTGGCACGGCGCTCCTCCCTGACCGCCACCAGGGCTGCGCTCGCGGAGTAGGGGGTGGCCGCAAGGTAGAGCACCAGGGGCTCCCGAGGACGCGGAGCTACCATCACTGGTGGGCTGGTAAGGTACCTCTTGAGATCTTGGAATGCCTTGTCGGCCTCTTCAGTCCATTCGAAGGGGCCCTTCTTCTTCATCAGCTTGAAGAAGGGCAGTGCTCGTTCCCCAAGCTTGGAGATGAAGCGCCCTAGCGCGGTTACACACCCAGTGAGCTTCTGCATTTCTCTGAGGGTCCTTGGTGGGCTCATGTCTTCGACTGCTTTGACCTTCTCCGGGTTGGCCTCGATGCCCCTGTGGGACACGAGGAAACCCAGGAGCTTGCCCGAGGGGACTCCAAACACACACTTTTCTGGGTTGAGCCGCAGGTCCACGTCATTGAGGCTCGCAAAGGTTTCTTCTAGGTCCTGTATCAGGGTTCTTGCCTCCCGAGACTTCACCACAATGTCGTCGACTTAAGCTTCAGCGTTCCTCCCGAGCTGCCGGCCCAAGGCGATGTGCATCAGCCGCTGAAAGGTTGCGCCTGCGTTGCGCAACCCAAATGGCATGCACGTATAGCAGTACACTCCGCATGGGGTCAGGAAAGCCGTTTCTCCACATCTTCTACCGCCATCTTGATTTGGTGATAGCCCGAGAAGGCATCCAGGAAGCACAATAGGGTCACACTCTGCGGTGGAGTCGACTATCTGGTCAATGTGGGGGAGCGGAAAATGGATCCTGTGGGCAGGCTTTGTTGAGGTTGGTGAAGTCGACACACATATGCTCCTTTCCCCACTTTTTCAGCACGACGACCGGATTAGCCAGCCAATCAGGGTAGCGGACCTCGCGGATGACTCCTGCCGCCTCTATCTTTCGGGTCTCTTGAACGATGAAAGCCTGTTTCTCAGTGGACTGTCGCCTCGCCTTCTATTTCACGGGGCGCACGTTGGGGCACACGTTGAGGTGGTGCTCAATCACATCCATCGGGACCCCTGCTAACTGATCAGGTTCCCACGCGAACACCTTCTTGTTCGCACGCAGGAAACTCACCAGGGCCTTCTCCTGCTCGAGCTCGAGGTTGGCCCCTATGGTGAAGGTGGCGTTAGTGGACCCGTCCTCGTCGACTTGTCCCTGCATGGTTTCCACCTTGTCTTGGGTGAATAGCTGCTTCTTTTTGGCCGGCGCAGCCCCCTTGGGCTCAAGGGCGTCGGTGCTAGTGGGCTGCGCCTCCGCGGCCGCCCTAAAAACAAGCTGGAGCACCTGCAGCGCATCCCTTGTGTCTCCTGACACGGTAAGGGCACCGCTGCTCCCGGGCATCTTCATGAGGTTGTACGCCAGGTGAGTTGCTGCCATGAACCGAGCCAAGGCCGGATAGCCGAAGATGGCGTTGTAGGGGAGGCCGATGGGGGCGATGTCGAAGTCGAACAGCTCCGTGCAGAAGTTGTCGTAGGTGCCGAAGGTCACTGGGAGGCGGATCTGTCCCAAGGAGGCGGCGGAACCGACTCCGACGCCCGAGAAAGGCCTGCTGGGTTGGATCCGCCCCAGTGGCATGTGGAAGAGGCTGAAGGCCTCCACTGAGACCACGTTGAGGCCGACACCACCGTTGATGAGGGTCCTGGTGACGGCCACTTGGCAGATGGTGGGGGTGCACAGCATCGGGAGCGCGCCCGAACCAATGGGGTTGAAGGGGTGATCATCTGAGTCGAAGGTTAGATCGGCCTCGGGCGCCACCCATCCCGGGGGGGCTTGGAGGCGCTTGGAGGCGGTGCTGATCTGGCGGGTGAACGGCTTGACATGATGGCTCGAGGGTGGTGCCTGGGAGCCACCCAGAAGAGCTACGACGACGGGCGGTGCTGGTGCGGCATAACGGGCGAGGAAGAGGTCGTGCAGCTCCTCCCAGGGGGTCACAGAAGCCGTCGGCAGGTGGAGGAGCCACATGCGCGGGACGCCGGTGAGGGCCATGGGTAACCAGTTGGCCATCCCCCGGTCATCGCCCCCGGCTCTGAGGACAGCCTCCTCGTACGCCAGCAGGAAAACCAGCGGATCCGTCGCGCCATTGTAGCGAGGCGGCATCTCGGCCTTGAACTTGCGCGGCCACTGCACCTGTCGCAAGGTGGGGGCCAAGGGCCGGAGCCCCCTGGCCCCAATGCCGGCATCTGTTGCCGGAGCGGGCGGCGCGTTGTCCGCCATGAGGGTGGCGCGATGTTGGTGGAGAGCGGGTCATCGGGAGGGAGAACTCCGGCGCACCCCTACCTGGCGCGCCAAATGTCAGATTTCGGGTTCCGGCAGACCCTTAAGGTTCGAACTCTGGGGTGCGCGCGGAGATCTCTCCCCTACCGGTCTATGTGCGATCTCCTCGTGTGATCTAAGCTGGAAACAACGAACAACACAAAGGACACGAGATTTATACTGGTTCGGGCCACCGATGTGGTGTAATACCCTACTCCAGTGTGTGGTGTGGTGGATTGCCTCAGGGGCTGATGATGAACAGTACAGGGGAAGAACAGCCTCGCGAGAGGTGTTCTTGAACTAATGCGATGTGTTCTACTTGGTCCGGGTCTCTCCCTTTCTACTTGGTGGCTAGTCCTATTTATAGAGGCCATGGTCCTCTTCCCAAATAATGAGCGAGAAGGGCGCCAACAATTGGCCATTTTGAAGGGGAACATCTAGTACAAGTTATCCTGACCGAAGGTTGTCTTCAGCTGCCAAAAGCACTGGTGATGACGTCGTCTTGAGCTCCACGGTGACCTTGGTCCTGACGCCCTGCTAGTCTTGGTCTCGTTGCACCGGAATGGTAACCTTTACCCGATGCCTTGGCCTGTGCTTGCCCCCTTTGCACTGAAGGGGAAACAAGGACACTGTGCAGGCCGGCGCCCGCCTGGTCTCGATCGTCATGGCTTGCGTCACGGGCTCCTCGCGAGGTGCCCCTGCCTTGATCTCTCCGCCTTCTCGCGAGCCTACCTGATGAGTCTATCTCTGAGGAAGCTTCCTGTCGTCCGCCCCGCGAGGCTTGGCCCCTCACGAGGGTCTTGAGCTTGAGCTGATGAAGCTGGGCTGCGCTGGGCCCCCACTCGAGCCACGCCGCAGGCCGCGGGCAGGCAAGTCTGGGGACCCCCGTTCCCAGAACGCCGACAACTATTCTGCCGGGGACACTTTCCTCCAGGAGGGGGAAATCATCGCCATCGTCATCACCAACGCTCCTCTCATCGGGACAGGGCAATCTCCATCAACATCTTCACCAGCACCATCTCCTCTCAAAACCCTAGTTCATATCTTGTATCCAATTATTCTCTCCAAGTCCGGGATTGGTGCTAGTAGGTTGCTAGTAGTGTTGATTACTCCTTGTAGTTGATGCTAGTTGGTTTATTTGGTGGAAGATCGTATGTTCAAATCCTTTATGCATATTATTACCCCTCTGATTATGAACATGTATATGCTTTGTGAGTAGTTACGTTTGTTCCTGAGGCCGCTCCTGAGGATGTCTTGTGTCGTCCGCCTCGCGAGGCTTGGCGCCTCGCGAAGGTCTTGAGTGCTTGTCAGTGAAGGTTGGTCGTACAGGGCCGCTGATGGAGCCACGCTGTGGGCTGCAGGCAGGCAAGTCTGGGGACCCCCGTTCCTAGAACGCCGACAGTAGCCCCCGGGCCCAAGGCGCGCTCGGACTTGGCTTCGAGGCGAAGCCAAAGGGCAAGTGCGGAGCGCGGCCGGCCCCAACAGTCTGCGGCCTTGGTTGACATGTGGTGATTGATTGGAGGTGGGCGTCTCCGCTTCCCCATATTGCCTCGGCAACTGCCTGACTTGACGAGTCCCTGCTGCATGCAAAAAGGGTTATCATTACTTGTGATCGTGGAGGTCGACGGTTGGCCTCCTCCTGCTATAAATGAGGAGGGGGCAGAGCCCCTGTCACTCATCTCTTCCTGCTCTGCTCGCTTCTTCCCCACTGAGATGCCGCCGAGGGGCCCCTTGGAGCTTTTGCTGCAGCACGCCGACTGCGACGCCCCGGCGACTGAGCAGAGGTCGATACCGTCTCCCCGGGCAAGATCTTCATGACCCAGGGCTGGGGTGAGGTCGCTCGGGTTTGCCGTGCAGAAGGTGCCCTTGCGATCCACTTCGAGTACGATGGTGCCTCCACCATGTTCTTCAAGGTCTTCGACGCGGAACGCCGCCGCTTGGAGTGTTGCCCAGACAGGGCCGTCAGGACTGCCTCGCCAGCGGTTCCTCCAGTAGCAACAGCGACGCTTGGGAGTCCAGCGACTCTCCCGAGCCCTATGAGACTGCGAAGACGAGCAATGATAGCTACGTGCCTCCGAGCTCTCGCCAGGCTCGGAGCAAGGCCGCGGCGTCCAGCCGTTGCCGTCGCTGATCTGGATGGGGTTGGCGCCGGCCTCCCATGGCCCACCGTTGATGATGACGTCGGCTGCGCTGGCGTGTGTAGATAGGTCTCCCAGGAACTCCCCTCTTTTGTTCCCTGCGAGGAATCGAAATGAACCCCGTGGGGGTGCATAAAGAGCCTGCAATGTCTTTTGTGTGCTATTATCCTTATTATGAAATTGTGCCGGCGCATGTCCTGTCTCGGTTCAGTCTCCCCTTTCTATCCTCGCGACGGCTTGGTGCTCTACGCTGACAGGTCCCGGTCCCTAGGCAGGCTGCAGCCGTCACTGGTATGCCAGGTCGCGATGCCGTGGCCAAGGCCAGGAGGTGAAAGGCCCAGGGTCCAGTAAGAGCTCCTGAGATGCGATGCTCAGGAGGTCCCCTTTAGCGCGCAAGCGGCCACCGAGAGGTATGAAAGGGAGGCAACGTTGCCGTGACAGAGCTGCAGCAAGTGAGAATCCCATGTCGTAGCGATTGGTGGATTCCGAGCGCGAAAGTTATCTTGGTAGTCTGGAGTCATTTCCTCGTGTTGCGCCAGACTCCGGTTGTGGCGCAGCTAGGTTAGGCCCGTGCATGCTTCCCCTTCTTCCCCATGCTCTCCTTGTGCTCTACGTCCTCAGGTCCTGGCCCTCGAGCGAGCTCAGCCGCCGCTGGTATGCCAGGTCACGATGTCGTGGTCAAGGCCACGGGGTGAGGGCTGGAGAGCCAGTAGGAGCTCCTGAGTCGCGATGCTCAGGAGCCCCCTTTTAACGCGCAAGTGAATCACATGGGAGAAGAAGTAGGATCCTTTGGTACCGCCCGCTGTAGTCTCGGGAGGTTCCTGCAGGTCAGCACGAGGGAAAACACAAATTGCCACGATGATTGCCGGTCTTCCGTAGGTCGCCCTGCAAGAAGATGAAGGCACTGAGGGCCTGGTGAGGTGACGTGCGCAGGGTGTGCCGCGAGCCAAAGCTCGACCACTCAGATTTGTCGGCGCTACAGGGACGGATCCGAGCACAGGCGTCGTGCTAGAGTGTGTAGCTCCCGTGGTGGGTGGCAATCAGGCAGGTGATAGCCATAGGTAGATCATGCATGAGAAGCAAACTAGCTTAGGTAAATGCAACAACGATACATGCTACAGGGCCAGACCCGAGCGGCTTGGGGATGATGAAGCCCGAGGGGTGCCCCCAGCAGAGTAAGCTAAAGGCATAAAAGGATACATGCCGCAGGGACGGATCCATGCGGACTGGGAATGATGCAGCCTGAGGGGCGCTCCCAGCTAAATAAACTTGGAAAATGTCACCTGGTTCTGTTGTCGAAGGGGTGTTGAGGCAGCCGAAGACGCGTGACGAAGGGGTTGCTCCTCACGAGCCACCGGGGCACTGAGCCTTAGGAGGCTCTGGGGGTCCAGGCGGTTCCTTGAGGACCGTCTCCATCTCTGTCAGTACTGCGTGGTGCCTGGCCTCCTGAGCCGCCAGGATGCTCCGCAGGTTGCGCTAGAAGGTAGACGCCACGCTCGGCAGGCCAAAAGGCATGCGAACGTAGCTGTGAGGTGGGCCCTCACAGCGTCCCACGCGCGAAGGCCAGAAAAGCTCCTGAGATGCTGTCCTGTTGAGCCCTGGGACGTCGATGTAGATGCGCAGCCCACCATCCTCGCCTGGATGGGGAGCCGCGCCAGGTGAGCGGCGGTCACCGCGCATGGGTCTTGCGTCCTATAGTTCCTGAGTGGTCTTGGCAATGAACTCCTGAGCGCCGAGCGCTCCTCGTCCCATGTCCTCCTAAGGGAAATGTGCTGCGAAGCATGCCTCCACATGGTGCCCGAGCGCCTCCCTCGTGATGTTGGCAAGGTCGGAGGCCCTCCAGAAGAGAGCCCTCGAGCCCTGCCCGAGGAGGGCGCCGGGCGCGCCTTCCTATGCAAGGGAGGGAGGCGCCCCAGGCATGGGCGGCGATCCTGACGAGGCACCACTTGCGGCACCGCTCTCTTGAGGTCCTGCACGGAGTAGCTACGTCTTCTTCTTGGGGATGACCTCAGGAGGGTACTGTGTTGTACTGCTATCGAGGTCTTCGATTGATGCTGCTTGGAAGGCGCGCTCAAGGGAGCACACCGCATCTCTTTCTTCGCAAGGGACTGTGATGATCCCGCCGCTCCCTGGCATCTTGAGGACGTTGTAGCTGTGGTGTGTCACCGCCATGAACTTGGCCAGGGCCGGATACCCGAGGATGGCATTGTATGGCAGACGGATGTGGGCAACGTCGAAGTCGATGAGCTCGGTGCGGTAGTTGTCGCACCTGCCCTATAGGCATGGTGGAACCGTTGGTTACTCCTGAGAAGGGCTTGGTAGGCTGAAGCTGGTCGTACGGCACTTGAAGGCTGTCGAACGTCTCGACATATAGGACATTAAGCCGTACGCCGCCGTCGATGAGGGTCTTGGTGACTTGCACGTTGCTGATGACGGGTGAGCAAAGCATCGGGAGGGCGCCGGTGGTGGCCGCGCACTTAAGCTGATCTGCGGAGCTGAAGGTGATGGCGCAGTTAGACCACGTAAGAGGGTGTGTGGCCTTGAGCCTGGGGAGGACTGCGTTCACCTCGCGAGCAAACTATTTGAAGGTACGCTGAGAGGCTGGGGCCTGAGCTCCGCCCAAGATGCAGGTGATAGCATGCGGCTCCTGGAAGCCCCTAGCCCCTTCATCCTGATGGTGGTCGTCGTTCCTTCTTGGTGGTGGCGGCAGTGGTGGAAGTCCAGCATTGCCCTGAGGGCGGTCCTCGCGAGGCTGATCCCTCCAGACGCCCTCGCTAGGTTGGTCCTGCCAGCGGTCCCCGTGAGGCCGGTCGCCCCACTCCTGGCGTGGGCCGCGATCGTCCCAGCGTCCTCCGCCACATCCTCCTCCTTGGCCGTAGCCCCGGTCGTTGCGCTCGGGGCGTCGACCAAGACGTCCATCTCGAATGGCACTGAGCTCTTAACAGTCGTTGGTGTTGTGGCTGTGGACGTTGTGGAAGGCGCAGAACGGATGGCTGCTCTTGGATGACTCGGGAATGTCTCGGCCGCGCTTCGTCTCCGGCTGCGCTGCAAGCATGGCCACTCCCTTGCGCTTCACGTCCTTGGCCTTGGCTTTCTTCTCCTCGGGGTCTGCAGCTGGGAGCTCGAGGAGGGAAAGGCGCCCTTCCTCAGCCCTTGCGCACTTGGTCGCCATGTTGAACAACTCCAAGGACGTGCATAGCTCCTCGTGGATGGCGAGCTCCTCCTTCATCTTGACGTTCCGGACACCATCGGAAAACGCGGAGATGATGGCCTCGTCCGTCACCTTGGGTATCTTGAGGCGAACATTGTTGAAGCGCTGGATGTACTTCTGGAGGGTCTCTCCTGGCTGCTGCTTGACGCGGCGCAGGTCACCCGCGGCCGGAGGGCGGTCGCGAGTGCCCTGGAAGTTGGCGACGAAGCGGTCGCGCATCTCGTTCCAGGAGGAGATGGAGCCTGGAGGCAGGAGCCACGAATGAGCGCCAACCTTAAGAGCCATGGGGAACCAGTTCGCCATGAATTTTTCGTCGCCGTTGGCCACCTCGATGCTCAGCTCATAGAGCTAGAGGAAGTCTGCGGGGTCGGGGTGCCGTCATAATGAGGAGGTAGGTCTAGCTTGAACTTGCCCGGCCACGCGACGCTACGCAGCTCAGGGGTGAAAGCACGGAAGCCCGCGCTGGCCACTGGGACCCTTTGTTGATGTGGAGCCTGCCCTTGATATCCGCGCGCCGCCACCGCAGGTGGCGCACGGTCTTGTCATAGTGGTGCTGGGAGTGTGGGAGCGTTTCCTTGCGGACGACGAACTTCTTGGCAGCTTCCTTCTTCGCGCACGGGCGCCCGACGCGGCGGGTCACACCGGGGGGCGCGCGCCTTGGCACCAGAACGCCGTCTTGGTGCGGAGGCCGTGGTGGTGGTGCTCCATGAGCCACGTCGCCCGCAGCTGGCAGAGGGCGAGGCAGCGAGAGGGATGGCGTGGGGGAGCCCCCTGTAGCACTGACGAGCTCGTGCGGTCCAGCCAGTCCTTGTATAGGTCATCGACGGGGCGGTAGCGCAGGAGCTCGCGTGCCATGAGCAGCGCGGCCTGCTTGTCTGTGGGAGCGCGACGAGCGTGAGATGACGAGCCGGCCGGGGTCAGCGACGGAGTGGCGGTGCGGCCGTCTCGCCGCACCGATGGGTGCAGCGAGGATGCTTGCTGCTTGTTTCTCGTCGGGCCAGTGGCGGCAGGTGATGGAGAACGATGGGGAGGCCCGCCGGCGAGGGCCGTCTGAGCAACGCAGGCTGGGAGGGCAGCCCGACGCTCAGCACGAGCTCGACGAGTGTCTGCCATGGAGACGACGAAGCGACCGGACGAGGATCGGCGGAAAGAAACCTTCGACGCACCCCTACCTGGCGCGCCAAATGTCAGATTTCGGGTTCCGGCAAAACCATTGAGGTTCGAACACTGGGGTGCGCACGAAGATCTCTCCCTACCTAATCACACCCTTAGCCTCACCGCGATCAAAGGCTAGCTCGACGAACCCGCAACACAAGAGACACGAGATTTATACTGGTTTGGGCCACCGTTGTGGTGTAATACCCTACTCCAGTGTGGTGTGGTGGATTGCCTCTTGGGCTGAGGATGAACAGTACAAGGGAAGAACAGCCTCCTGAGGTGAGGTGTTCTTGTGCCTGGTGAACTTGTGTGGGTGAGGATGATCTAGTCCAAGATTAGTTCGTCTCAGACCAGTTCCGTTCAGTTACCTCCTACTGTGATGGCTAGTCCTATTTATAGGGGCCTTGGTCCTCTTACCAAATATTGAGCTAGAAGGGATGCCACAATGGCCAATTTGATGGGGCACAGCTAGTACAAGCTATCTGACAAAGGTAGTCTTCGCCTGCCAAAGGCTCTGGGAGTGACGTCGTCTTGGGCTCCATGGTGACCTTCGTCCTGCCGCCCTGCTGGTCTTGGTCTCGTTGCACAGATATGGAAACCTTTGCATGATGCTTTGGGACTCCTTGCCTACGCTTGCCCCTTTAGCACCAAAGAGGAAACTAGGACACTGCGCGCGCTGGCGCCCGCCTGGCTCCAGTCGTCATGGCTTGCGTCATTGGAACCTCACAAGGTGTCCCTTGCCTTGATCTCTCCGTCCCTCACGGTCCAGCCTAGTGAGGCCGCTCCTGAGGAGGTCTTGTGTCGTCCGCCTCGTGAGGCTTGGCCGCTCACGAAGGTCTTTAGTGCTTGTTGGTGAAGGAGGGCCGTACGGGGCCGCTAGTGGAGCCATGTCGTGGGCCGCACGTAGGCAAGTCTAGGGACCCCCGTTCCTAGAACCCCGACACACTCAGCTATGCCGTTGGAGTTGATGGACTCATTTACCTTCGATGCTTCCGCAGTTATCTTATTTATATGGCCTTAAGCCATATTATTGTAATAAGTTCTCTTTTGAGACATTCGATGTAATAAGTGTGTGATTGCACTCTGTTATAAATCCTTCAAGTATTGTGTGTATCAACATTGCCGATCCAGGGGTGGCACTTATGCACAGAGATTTGACCGTCTGAGGTCGGATCGCTACACCTGCGGCCCCGCACTGTGCAGCGCTTCCAGACGGTGCTGGCGACCACCGGCATCGTAGCCCTCGCCGACGCCGGCTTCGCCTCTCGCATGGACGACATGATGGTCAACTCCATCCGCAAGTTCACCGCTGTCAAGAAGCACGCGGACGACCTTGTCGTACTGCTCCAGCCCGCACACCCAGGCTCCTCATTGCCTGCCACCCTCATCAGCCTCCATGGTGACAAACTCTTTCAAGCCCTGGTGGCCCTGCAGGTGCTGGAGGTCGCGATGAAGAATATGCATCTCGAGGCCGCGCTCGTCGCACATCGCCTCGCCATGCAAGAGACCGTCGACCTGCACATACACATCTACGAGGGAATTGTCTACATAGGACACTACAAGGCCAGCGGTGAAAGAAAGACGTTAGCCTTCTTCCAGGGGTTGGAATCTTTGGACGCCATTGTTCAGAAGCACGTCGACCTGGCCACGAAAGCCGCTGCTACTTAGCCGCTGTTCGGTGGGCTGGCGCCCTGAGTCGAGGAGGTGGACGTCGTCGGTGGATGCATCTCTTCTTCTTGCCTCCTGTAACCAGCTGCATCGCCTCGTGGCTTTAATGTTTTATTAGTATAGGAGTATATGGCATTTTTATTCCAGTCGTAACGTTTTCACTGTGGGTGGGGCCGCAGTTGACCAAACCGACCATCGGCAAATCCCCACCCTGCCCACCGGGTGTCGGCTGAGTTTAGAATTAGAAGAGAGAAACGAGGGAGAAGAGCTACCTATAGCACGGACGCTGTTGTCATGGGACTCGCGTTGATAGAATAGGTGTACTGAGCATTCGTACCTCTTTTTTTAGGGAAAAAAGCAGTCGTATGTCTAGTACTACCACTAGTTGGGTGCGTGCGACCTATACCTGTCATCACTTTAGGTCTCCTTTTTGAACCGCAGCTACGCTTCACCGTACATATTTTTTCACGCATTTATCCTCCTATATGTACGCCTAGGCTATTTCCACATGCTCCCTTTCGCCGACATGTGGGACATAGAGCATCTGGGTCGTAGTGCATGCACGACTCGGAGCATATGCCGGGGTACTTTACATTTCAGACCTCACGAATTACATGCAAACCCCCCGCAGAAGAATAAATAAATGAATGAATTACTGCATGAAACCGGATTATTTTCATAGAAACCGGAGCACATTCATTAAATTTTGGACATAACACGTTTATAAAAAACTATCGGACCTAAACCAGTCTAAGGGCCTCTTTGATTCACAGGATACTGAAAACACAGAAATAGGGAAAGTATGATGGTGATGAACCGAGACGAGGAGAACTCGAACTCAGTTAGAGGTTAGAGTTAGATTGTAACCCTGAACTAACTCTAAACCAAGGAGGTGTATGGATGGCAGGGTTAGATTGACAATAAATGTTCTTTCTCAATCATTTGACTACTTTGGACCCAATTTCCTGCCGGATTTGGTGTGGCCGACTCTTGTGTGGCCTCCTCCCGCTCATAATTAACATAAATGAACCATCTTTACAAATCAAGCATGCAAAACATGATAAATTTTACTTTGTCCATACAATTGAGATATCCCACATAAACATACAAGTCCTCAATCAAGCTTCACAAAAAAATACACTCCATGAAACAAAGCATGAGCTAACTCATCACGGAAGTCATTCATGATAGGGAGGGAGCCCGGAGCCCCTCACACACCCCAGGAGGAGCTCGTCATCGTCACTCTGGAGGAAGGCTCTGTAGAGCCCAAGCCCCGGGAACCGCTCCGACACCGGCGCTTGCGAGTTGAGGTCGACACCGGCATGGGTAGCAGGGCCACTTACCGACGACTGCGAACCGAATCTTTGGGCCTCTAGAAATAATGCAAGCCTGAAACTGAAATACCTAGAAAGGTGAACTGAATCTTTGGGCCTCTAGAAATAATGCAAGCCTGAAACTGAAATACCTAGAAAGGTGAACTAAATCTTTGGGCCTCTAGAAACAATGCAAGCCTGGAACTGAAATACCTTGAAAGGTGAACTGATTCTTTGGGCCTCTAGAAATAATGCAAGCCTGAATCTGAAATACGTAGAAACGTGAACTGAATCTTTGGGCCTCTAGAAAGATTTATTACCTCCTCAAGCAGCATCAAACAATTCCATGCGTGCACCACTAATCTATACCAAGTTTAATCAGGATCTACTTTTCAAAATCAGAATTAGCGCTAAAGCGAGCAAGATCAATGATATGGCTATGAGACAGAGAAGGAACGAACAAACTCACCCCTCTCGCGAACTCCCTAGTAGATGTGCCGCCGCCGCGAAAGATAGAAGGAGAAAAACGACCGGTGAAGGGGGAGTGGGGCGAGCTTCGAAGGCCGGAGGGAGAGGGTGGCCGGAGGAGAGAGCGGGCGAGCGGTTGAGCGGCGCTTGGGCAGGCGCCCGATGGGGAACAGAGAGGAGTCATGCGAGGGGGGCGGAGGGAGCGATCTGGTGCGGGCAGGGGAGATTTTTTTAGTTCTCTTTTAGTGGGCCCGAGGAGAACTAACCCAATTAGAACCTCTCCACCAGGCTAGTTTTTTTAGCTGGGTTAGAGCAAACTAGGTCAAACTAACCCCTCCTGTTTGGATAATTTGAGGCTATTTCAACCCAAACTAGCTCTAACTTAGGGATCCAAACAAAGAGGAGCAGTACTGTACATGCTACAGTCTGGACCGTGGCACATTGTTTTTTATGGCCATATCAGCACATTGTTTTCTACTGCTGATTCACTGGGCTGTCGTGGTTCGCACTCCTCCGACGTGAGTAGTAGTAGTACTACTCCCTCCGTTCCTAAATATAAGTCTTTTTAGACATTTCAAAATGACTACAACATACGGATGCATGTAGACATATTTTAGAGTGTAGATTCACTCATTTTGCTCCGTATGTAGTCACTTGTTGGAATATCTAGAAAGACTTATATTTAGGAACGGAAGGAGTAGTATATACCGCATGATTATTTGCTCCTTCTTACTACTACGTACTACTTCGCCGACATGTGGGAGAGCCAGCAGCATCCGGGTCGACGTAATACGTGTCATGCACCAGATTAGAGTGTGGAACGAAAGGGGGGCATCACCCCGATCGTACCGCCAGTAATTCATGACTATAATGAGTAGTCATATCACAAGTCTTTCCAGCAGTAACGTGTCGTCAAATCGCACAACCCGACCTTTCTAGCACTAAGTAAGTTGAATCCGCTACTCCCTCACCCTCCTCGCCTCTCTGTCAAACCGCCTAAGCGAAAATTGTCACGCATACTGCCCGAGAAAAGCCCCGCCCTCAACTTTTAACTATGCAAAAATAGTTCGAGCTTGTTCGTTCTATATAAATACTAGTACTGTATGTTTATTCACCCATGGGGTTGTTCAATAAATGGAGGGCCGGGGAGCACAAGTGAACAATACTACTACTAGTAGTAGTAAGTAGGAGTCGTACAGTTAGTCACCTTAAATAGAGAGTTTCTTTTCTATAATGCCACGTACACAAATTGAAACGCTTGTTGTGGATAGAAAAAGATAATCACTCCACTATATATGTACGCAGGGGCCTGAGCGCTTGCTTTACTAGGGTTGCTCTCTTCATTCTCTCATCCTCTCCAGATATAAACAAGACAACGGTAGCGACATTTTTTTACTATATTTTTTATTTTATTTTTGACTATATGTAGCGACATTTTCTCTCTGCTCACTGCTGGTCACTGATCCGGTCGGATCCCTTCGGCTGGTGTGTGTAGAGGACTAGGTGCATCGTTCACACGGTCATCACCGGCGAGGGAGGAAACCCACAACTGCCAGAGGGGCCCAATCCTCTACCCGTGTCGTTCTCTCCGACACAGCTCCGGCTCGGGAGGTCCTCCGACCCTTCTTCCACCCTGCCGTATTGTGCGCAGATCCGACCTGCCGCCGCCGACATCCCGGCGAACCTCAGGTATAAGTTCTTTGAAAGAGGCCTTGCTCTACTGCCCCAGCTCCCCACGTGCTTGCATGTGCATCTTTTTCTACTCCCATCATCTCTTCCAAAGCCACCTAAACTTTTAGCATTATTAGAGGTAAAGCTACTTCATGCATTCGAATCTAGGACTTGGTTCAAAGAACGAAGAAAGGGGGGAAAGTTGTAGCATGAATCGAGGACTTGATTCAAAGAGGAAATAATATGGTGAAAGTAGTAGAGACCAGATACCCAACCAGTCTCTTGGTTTAAAAGGGAAATAATGGGAAACGCAGTACAAATTGGATAAGGAACAGATCTATTATTGGTTCAAAAAAGGATAGAAAGTGGCGGTTGGTGGACAAGTCAACAGAGTATGTCTAGGATTAGATTTGTTGCCCTCACATAGTAAAAGGTCTCCAGTATTAGAATTGCTGCCCTCACATAGTAAAAGGTCTCCGGATTTGATTTGCTGCCCTCACATAGTAAAAGGTCTCCAGGATTAAATTTGCTGCCCTCACATAGTAAAAGGTCTCCAGGATTAGATTTGCTGCCCTCGCATAGTAAAAGGTCTCCAGGATTAGATTTGCTGCCCTCACATAGCATGAACAAACTCGGCATCACCACTTTATGCCTCCTTGCAGGTACATTGTGCTGATGCATCCACTGTCGCATGTCCTTATACCAACCTTTTGCTGTTGTTAATGTAAGGGCGCATGTAAAATGAAGCAATCACACTGTTACCTTAGGGACATGTCTAACCAGTGTTGTTGTTAATATAATGCCTCCAGTGATAAGATGCAATTAAACCGTGTTACAAATGGTACTCCTGCTGTTTTCCCCAGTATGATAAGTAAGTTGCTCCTTTACACTGCTGAGTGTCCTGGTCTCCCCACGGCCCCATGCCCTTAAACAAACTCTTTAGCTACTGTTGATTTACTGTATCTGGTAAACGAGCAATGCCACCATTAAAGTAATCCCATATTTGACGAATTTCATTGTTGATCGTAATGCTTCCGGTAACATGAAGCATTGCCGATGTTTTAAAATTTCCACTATCCTTGCGTGATTGCCATGAACATAATAAGATGCTTCTTTTCATTTCATGTTTGTTTCGTACATTCTTATTGACCAGCAACTGTTTACTTTCTATCTTTTTTTGCAGATAGGGATATCCATTTCACCTTGTTGCTATTGTGACCTTTTGGTGAACTACACAAAACACTTTTTTTGGAATGAGTGTCTTGTGCAGTTCAAGTAAAATGTCATGTGGGCAACATCTCTCAATTTTGGTGGAACTGGACAAAATGGTGATTGGAGTTTCCAAAATCTCCGTCCAGTTCTGCTGGTAATCTCGTGCAACATTTTATTAGCCTTTGCAAGATGAGCCATCACTGTCACCACAATGGCACTTTATTTTAGTGGAACTGCACAAAAGGATAAGCAAATTATAGTTGCACCTTACATGAGCCGGACAGCCAACCTTAATGTCCCTCAATTTTAGTGCAACTACTAAAGAAGAACCTGCCAGCTCACGAGAGCAAGTACTTCTTGCTAGCTGAATGATACAATCTTTGCTCCATTTCAGGTGAACTGCAGAAAAATGAGCATGAATTGAATCATGGAACTCCAGGCAGGCCTCATCTGAGTGGAGCTGCAGGTTGAATTCAAGGAGTGCCATTATTAAAGTAATCATGTTCTTCTTACTTGTGTTGTGCAAATAGGAATACTCAACTATAGATGTTGTGACGGTCAAGAGCATTCGCCAAGTTCTTCGGTTGTATGACATGGCTAGCCAAGATGGATTTAATCCCGATATTCACTTTACCAAAAGGCTCTAATGGGTTGGTTCTGAATCTTGCAAGCTGGGAATCAATGAGATGTGTAGGCATCTTTGTTGTACTTATTATTTGGATCTTATTTGTTAGTTCTGAATCTTGCAAGCTGGGAAACACGACATGATGATGCATAGGACAACAACCATAATAAACAGTTCAAACTTGGTAGTATTATCTGTGTGAAAGTGCGACAAATGTGTTGATCGTGTGCGTCCTGAGAATAATAATTCTAATTGTTGTGCATGTTGATCCTGTGGCACTGATAGAACGAGCCAATGAATTGCTTGTTTAAGTATAAATTTCTATTAAAGCTAATTAAATTTAAGTAAAGTGACCACTAACTCTTGTTATTACAATACCAATATAGACCCGCTCGTGAACCGATATGTGGCCGGAGTAGGTTTCTTAATGAAGGCGTTTGAATGCGCCGAGGGTGCATCTTCTGTCAAGCGTGCAGTGGGCGAGGGAGGGGTAGTAACTATTGTCGCCTGTACACACTCAGTTTACTATTGAATCCAGTTCCCCAAGAGCTGAAAAACGAACTGCTGTCGCCGCCTACCCACTCGTTCACCTGAAGAGACTCCAATGGCGATCTGAGGGGTGAGCCTGCTAGATATGGACTTTAGCAAGGAGTTCCCCTTTGAGTTTGTCATTCAGTCCTATGGTTGCACCAAGTTGAATGTGATGTACACCAACGATCCAGACTCGGTGAAGCTCTGCCTCGCTGAGTTCAAGTAGTACCTACAGGTCAAGAAAGCACAAGGTCGCAGGACTAGACCTTGTGCCCATCCATTCGTCTCCTGAGAGGGACCAGTGGATCACCGTCGCCCAGGTATGTGTGCGGGACGAGGTTCTCGTCTACCACTGGTGTAGGGCCATCAGAGGTTCTGGAGCATTCGCCTGTTTCATCCGCAGAGCCGACTGCACCTTCGCTACGGTGGAGAGAAGGAAGAACGTGACGATTCGGCCATCTGGTGCAACAATCTTGTCGACATCCAGAAGCAATACAAGATCATCGGGAACGGGCAGGAGAAGGACTCCGTGGTTGACCTTGCCGAGACCATCATCGACCCCTGGTACGCCAACATGAAAGAAGACAACGATACCAAGGACCTGAACACGTGGGAGGTACCTCTAAATCTAGCCTACATAACCTACGCGGCCAAGGACGCATACACATGCTACGACATGTATAGGCGGATCTTGGACATGAGGACGTGTCTGCTTCCCATAATCGACGAGTACACGGACAGCCGCAACGTCATGATCAAGTGTGCCAGGAAGGTCTAGATGTTGTACTTTATCTGTTTATAAGCACCTTTATCATCTGAGTGTTTCACGCATTAGCCTATGTGTCGTAATTATCTGTTTTGTCCAAAATATTTCTTTTAAGAACCCATTAACCTGTTTGCTTTTTCTAGTGGCTATTTGCTTATGTATGTAACTAGTTCACTTGTCTGATAAAAAAATAGTTCACTCGGCTGTCGTGCTTTGAATCTCCTTCCTCCCAACATATTCCCCTTCTCAGGTGGACCCAGCAGGTCTCGTACACAGACATATGGGACCAACCACCTATCCATTTGTATTTCTTTATTTTGTTCAATCTTTCATCCTCTTCCTATACAGCGGCTGGCCATCATAGCCTATGGCGTTGGTCAGGCCATCCCTCTACTCCAACACATTGTCCGGCGGCGGCAGCTCCACCAGCCCACCGTGCACCCAAACAAGTCAACCCTGGTACTCCCCTCTGCCTGCGTCTTCCCCCGCTCCGGTTCGTTTGGTCCGAGATCTCGACGTCATCCTCCGCCTTGGTGCTCTCGCCACGGCGCCGCCGTCTATCGTTCCCAACATGGTCAGCAAAACAAGAGGAATCGGGAGACAACTGTTCGTCAAGAGGCTGACAGTCTCGGGCCCACCAGGTCCATGGCCTAGGTTTTGTTGTTTAACATGGGCAGCCCACAACATGTTTCAACATTTTTTGGATCCAACAGGTATCAAGAGGCCTCTGGGCCTCCCAACCTAGCTTGTCTACAACATCAGTAGCCCAAGTTATGTTTGTTTTTTCAAGACGACGCACAGCTTAGTTCTATTTTTCCTATAAGAATGCAAAACTGAACCTATGTTTTCTATAAGAATGCAAAACTGAACCTATATTTATATCTTATTTTATTACATATATATATATATATATATATATAATAGAAACAACATAAGGTTCTGTTAAACCTATCGTTCGTCCAACCATTTTATAGACCTTCCCACTTCCTTTATTTTTCGTTTTCATTAATCCTATATCTGAATTTTCTCCCACTTTCTTTTTTTATGTAAGCTGAGTTTTCTCCCAGTACTTTTCCCCGGAACCAACTCAACTGTCCCACGTCTAGCCTAAATAATAATAATACCCCACGTTCTATTAACTCATCAAATTAAAATGATATTTTATTTTGTAAGTTGAAAGTTCTTACAAAATAATAATAATAATTGTTTATATATAACTTGGCAAGTTAACTCTTAGTGATTGCGTACATAAGCTTGCAAAGATTTTACTGACCAATGCAGTAATGGACGTGCAATCATGTGTTTATGTTTTTATAACATTTCTCCGTCCAGCCCAACATGATATTTTCACCCAGCCCAGCAAGTCCACGGATTTCGAGAAATATGCAAATGGGTTTTAAATTCTACCATATATATAAATGGGCTGCATAGATGCTACATCATTGTTTCACCCAGCCCACCAAATGGACTAAAAAAACAAATGGACTGGCTGACATGTCGGCCAATAGGTCAAAGCCTAAGAAGGCGTTGGATTTACATCCAACGACCGTCATTCTTCTTCAATCTCCCGTCTTCTTCCCCCAGCGCTGCCGGGACCGCCTGCTCTAGACTCCGGCGTCCAGTGGTGTTGTTTTGCACACCTCAGTGAAACGCTACCCCGCCGATGGCTAGGCCATCCCTCCGCTCCACACCTCCTGTTATTCTCTGCCGAGTGTAGGCCCACCCCGCACCCGAACCGGTCAAGTTTCCCACTCCTCTCCGTTTGCGACTCCACTGCCGCGTCTTCCCCATCTCCGGGTCGTTCCAGTCTGGGGCCCTCACCGTCGTCCACCGCCTCGGTACGCTTGGAGCGGCGTGGTCAACATACAAGAGTCATCAGAAGAGGACTGTACGTGGAGAGCCTGACGGCTGGGACCCACGAGGTCCATGGTTGCACACAAGGAAAGTTCCTCCTTATTAAGTTGTTTCCTCTCCCTGACAGCTGGGACCCACCGGCTATATCTTTGCACGGAAGGAAGTGTCTCCTTGTTATGCGAAAAAAACCAGTCCTCCTGATGACAGCTGGTACTCGGCAGATTTGGTGGCTGACTTGTGGGCCAACTAAGCATACGTGTACGCAGGGCTTTGTCAACTTAATCAACAAATGATTCTAGTAGCTGGACCGTTGGATGTTAATCCAACAGTCGTGCTCCTTCTTCAACCTCTATCCTTGCTCCTGTCTCCCGTGGGCGACAGTGCTGCCGCGCACCCGAACCAGTCAAGTTTCCCACTCCTCTCCATCTGCAACTCCACTGCCGCGTCTTCCCCATCTCCTGGTCGTTCCAGTCTAGGGCCTCGCCATCGTCCACCATCCTTGGTGCGCTCGGCACGGTGTGGTCAACGTGGTCAACAGTCGAGAGTCATCGGAAGATTACTGTACGTGAGAGGCTGGCAGTGGGGACGCACCACGCCCATGGACGCATGCATGCAAGTGCATCCTCTTTACCCTGAAAAATAATGTTTTCTCCCCCTGACTGCTGGGCCCACCAGCTACATCTTCGCACGCAAGGAAGTGCGTCCATATTACGGGCAAAAAAAAGATTCGCCCCCCTGACTGCTGGGACCCACTAGCTACATCTTCGCACGCAAGGAAGTGCCTGACAGTCGAGACCCACCCGGTCAAAGCGTACGTAGCATTGTCATTCTGGTCGCGAGCGTGTATGTACATACTGGTCGATCGGTCTGCCAGCAGGCTGTAGTGATGAACTGTGGTCGTGTAAGGAAGGGCACGTGTCGTAGTAGAGGCGCGCACGTAGCATGTACACATACGTACATCGGCCAGTGTGCAAGAAAGAAAATACAGCCACGTACATACATACGGGCGGGGTCTCAAACACCTACTCGTGCATACGTACGGCCAGGGCTCGTGTACATGGCTGGGTCGGGACGGAGAAACTGCGTCATCGTCGTGTTCATGGGGAGCCAACCGGCTGGGTCGGAACGAAATGCGCCGTCGTGTTCATCGGGAGCCAACCGGCTTGGATGGAACAGCCAATGGAAACGAGGCCTGGCATACCGCAGAATGGAGGAAACAACCTTGTGTTCAACCGGCCATGGTCGAAAAGGGATCATGTTCATCGGGAGGGGTCTGGCATACCGCAAAATGGAGGAAACGGACTTCTATTGGACCTCCTACGATCGAAACGGGGTCCTGTTAATCGGGAGGGGTGTGGCGTACCGCAAAACGGAGGAAACGGATTTGTGTTGCAGCGCTACGGTCGAAACGGGGGTCCTGTTCATCGGGAGGGGTGTGGCGTACCGCAAAACGGGACTCCACGGGATACTGTTCATCTCCACCGTCGACCTCCTCCAGCCTCCACGGGCTACTATTCATCCACCGTCGATCTCCTTCAGCCTCCACTTGCGACTGTTCATCCACGGGCTCCTGTTCATCCAGCCTCCACCGCGCGCTCCTCCACCGGCTACTGTTCAACCAGCCCTCTCCACAGGGTCCTGTTCAACCACCCCTCCACGGGCTACTGTTCATCCAGCCCTCCACCAACTACTGTTCAACCAGCCCTCCATGGGGTCCTGTTCATCCAGCCCTCCACGGGGTCCTGTTCATCCACCCCCAACCGGCTTGATCGATCGGGCTCCTGTTCATCCAGCAGCAACACCAAGGGGTCCTATTCATCCAACCCCCAACGGGAACTGTTCATCCAAACCCCCCCCCCACCCAACAACACTCACTATTCATCCAGAGGCAGCATGGATCGGCTTCAGTTAGCAGTAGCAGCGAAGGAATCACTCGAATTCAGTTAACAGGAAGGGATCGATCGATCGCTCGGGTTCAGAAACGCGTAGCGTGCAGTGCAATCACTCGGGTTCAGTTAGAGCCCAACGCCTCGCACACACATGCGTACATATGGGAGAAACGCGCATCGCCCGGCCCCCGACCACCCACCGTAACCGGGAACTCCCTGATATTTTCAACGCCCTCGCTTCTACCACGGTTTTTTCCGTCATGGATGGCCCAAAGAATGTCATGCAGCTACGTCTCCAGCCCGCCTAGGACGAAAAACCCATTTTATGTCATGATTTTTTGTCATAGAAGTAGGACCCCACCACATCTATGATGATACCGGGTTTTGTCACAATTATCGTCATAGAAGTGTCGTAAGTATGACAGAAAAGCATTTCGTTCAGCCCAAAATGTCACGGATGTGTCTTTTTCTGTAATGCAACAAAATGGTGTAGCGGAGAGGAAGAACTGGACTTTGATGGATGCGGCAGGAACCATGATGGCGGAGCTCAAGTCTCTATACAACTTTTGGGCCAAAGCCATCAACACTGTCGGTGTTCTGGGAATGGGGGTCCCCAGACTTGCCTGCCTGCGGCCCACGTCGTGGCTTTGCTAGCAGGCCTATACGGCCCATCTTCATCAACAAGGCATCCAAGACCCTCGCGAGGGGCCAAGCCTCGCGAGGCGGACGACGCAAGACCTCCTCAGGAGCGGCCTTGCCAGGTTGGCTCGTGAGGAGCGGAGAGATCAAGGCAAGGCAAACCTCGCGAGGTTCTCGTGACGTGAGCCATAACGATCGAGACCACGCGGGCGCCAGTGCGTGCAGTGTCCTTGTTTCCTCTTTGGTGCTAAGGAGGTAGGCGCATGCACGGAGTATCGAGGCATCAAGCAAAGATTTCCGTATCAGTGCAACGGGACCAAGACCAGCAGAACGGCAAGACGGAGGTCACCATGGAGCCCAAGGCGGTGTCACCACCAGAGCCTTTTGCAGGCAAAGACCGCTTTTGTTAGGATAAGTTGTACTAGTTGTCCCCTTTCAAATTGGCCGTTGTTGGCTCCCTTCCCGCTCAATATTTGGGGAGAGGACCAGGGCCTATATAAGTAGAACTAGCCATCACTATAGGGGATAACTCATTAAGAGGCATCTGATCTTTAGCTGATCCTTAGCCACACACCAAGCACAAGAACACCTCAACCTCAGGAGGTTGTTCTTCCCCTTGTACTGTTCATCATCAGCCCAAGAGGCAATCCACCACCACCACACTGGATTAGGGTATTACACCACAACGGTGGCCCGAACCAGTATAAATCTTGTGTCCCTTGTGTTGTGAGTTCGTTTAGTTCGTTCTTGAGATCTTAGCAAGCTAGGACGTGGATCGGTAGGGGGAGAACTTCGCGCGCACCCCAGAGTTCGAACCTTAAGGGTTTTGCCGGAACCCGTGATCCGACATTTGGCGCGCCAGGTAGGGGTGCGCCGGAGCCTCTTCCCCACCAGTCGATCTGCCGACGCTCCATGGTTTCGATGTCAGGCAACCCGAGGGCCGAGGCCGACCGCTAGGCAGCCTGGCCTGCCCAGGCGGCGTCGCCTGCCCAAGAAGACCTCAACCCCGCGCTCCAGGCGGCACGGGCGCCACCTAATGCTGCTGGGCGCGGCCAGGCGCCGTCCACCCTTACTCCATGACAAGCGCGAGCCGCTGCAGGGCCACAATCCACGCCGCAGCAACGACACCACACACCCGGCGGGAGTAGGCGAACATGCGGGCCGCACTCAAAGTGGTGCAGGAGCTACTGCAGTGCCGACTGATGGAGAGTGGCCGAGATGCGCTGCTGGAACGCGTCGCTGAGCTACTAGACGCGGCAGCCACAGGAGCGCCGCCCTTCTGCTATCAGCTCACGCCTCAGGTGGCGGCTTGGTCCCATGGCGGGCCTCGTCATCCTCGCGTGCTCCCGGGTGCACCCGGGGGCCTCATCGACGTCAACATGACCCGCGGTGGAGGAGGGCGCCCTGCCGCACCAACACCACCCCAGATGGGTGCGGGCTCAAGTGTTGCCACGTACGGCCCCATCGGAGCACCACCCTGCCATCCTCAGGACGGCATGACAGGCCAGGCAACATGGAGCATGGGGCACTTCAGCGAGGTCTTCGGGGCAGCGGCCTCGGAGGCCTATGTGCCCCGCATGATGGACCAGGAGTACACGCCGGAGGACGACCCTGGCTCGTTCCTCTGGCTAGGTTGGGAGGAGGAGGCGTTAGGAGCTGAAGCCTTCCAGGATCCGCCAGAGAGCCCCACCAACCGCGTCGTCGACAACAGACACAACGTACCACTAATCCCTCAGAAACAAGCTTACGCTAACCATGAGTCGCAGGAAGATCAGGTCACCGCAACGGTTGGCGGCCCCAGCACGGCGGCCTCCCTTCCGCCAGGGGGATCGCGCTGGGGGCTGCAGGAGAGGGGTCGGGAGCCAGATCCCTCCCCGCGTTGCACAGAGCAAGGCGCCCCCCGGAGGTAGGCCCTCTGCTGGGGAGGTGCTGAAAAGCCTACCCCCGGCAGAGGACCCATGGTCGCCGAGGGCGCCGCTAGCGTCCCCTTTGCCCCTTTGGTGGCGTCCTGGTTTCCGATCGCCCCTAATGGTGGCCGAGGGAGGCCGCCGAGCGCTGGACATGCGCTGGCTAAGGTAAGCCGTACCAAAGACTCTCCATCGGACTCATGGTCACGCAAAGACGCATATCCAACTTGACATAGAAGAATAAAAACTGCGATTTGCTTACATGAGGGGCTCCCCCTCTCAAAATGCTCTCACAACCTTTAGGGGCCGTGCCCAAGTTTTTACAGGGTAAACAGCAGGGAAACACGAGATCAGCCGGATATGTCCCTTGCCGCATCCCCCATGTCATATTCGGACGCACCGCTAGCGTCGTTGTCGCCGTCGTTGGCGTCGCCTCCACCTTCACCGGCGCCGGCATCGCCGTCGTCAACCACGTCGCCTTCGTCTGCAGCAACCACCAGCGCGTCGTCCTCAGAAGCGAAGGCCCTGACTAGAGCATCCAAGTTGTCCTCCACTGATACGTCTCCAACGTATCTATAATTTTTGATTATTCCATGCTATTATATTATCTGTTTTGGATGTTTATGGGCTTTATTTTACACTTTTATATTATTTTTGGGACTAACCTATTAACCCAGAGACCAGTGCCAGTTCCTATTTTTCCCTTGTTTCAGTGTTCCGTAGAAAAGGAATATCAAACAGAGTCCAAATGGAATGACACCTTCGGGAAAGTTATTTTTGGAACGGAAGCAATCCAGAAGACTTAGAGTATATGTAAGGGAAGCAACGAGGAAGCCAAGAGGCAGGGGGCACGCCCACCCCCCTGGGCACGCCCACCCCCCTCATGGGCCCCTCGTGGCTCCCCTGACATATTTCTTCCTCCTATATATACCAATATACCCTCGAACCATCGGGGAACAGAATAGATCGGGAGTTCCGCCGCCGCAAGCCTCTGTAGCCACCAAAAACCAATTGGGACCCTGTTCCGGCACCCTGCCGGAGGGGGGAACCCTCACCGGTGGCCATCTTCATCATCCCAGCGCACTCCATGACGAGGAGGGTGTAGTTCACCCTCGGGGCTAAGGGTATGTACCATTAGCTATGTGTTTGATCTCTCTCTCTCTCTCTCTCTCTCTCTCTCTCTCTCTCTCTCTCTCGTGTTCTTGATTTGGCACGATCTTGATGTATCGTGAGCTTTGCTATTATAGTTGGATCTTATGATGTTTCTCCCCCTCTACTCTCTTGTAATGGATTGAGTTTTCCCTTTGAAGTTATCTTATCGGACTGAGTCTTTTAATGATTTGAGAACACTTGATGTATGTCTTGCGTGGGATACCCGTGGTGACAATGGGCTATTCTATTGATCCAGTTGATGTATGTTTTGGTGATCAACTTGCGGGTTCCGCCCATGAACCTATGCATAGGGGTTGGCACACGTTTTCGTCTTGATTCTCCGGTAGAAACTTTGGGGCACTCTTTGAGGTTCTATGTGTTGGTTGAATAGATGAATCTAAGATTGTGTGAGGCATATCGTATAATCATACCCACGGATACTTGAGGTGACATTGGAGTATCTAGGTGACATTAGGGTTTTAGTTGATGTGTGTCTTAAGGTGTTATTTTACTACGAACTCTAGGGCTGTTTGTGACACTTATAGGAATAGCCCAATGGATTGACCGGAAAGAATAACTTTGAGGTGGTTTCGTACCCTACCATAATCTCTTCGTTTGTTCTCTGCTATTAGTGACTTTGGAGTGACTCTTTGTTGCATGTTGAGGGATAGTTATATGATCCAATTATGTTATTATTGTTGAGAGAACTTGCACTAGTGAAAGTATGAACCCTAGGCCTTGTTTCCTAGCATTGCAATACCGTTTGTGCTACTTTTATCATTAGTTACCTTGCTGTTTTTATATTTTCAGATTACAAAAACCTATATCTACCATCCATATTGCACTTGTATCACCATCTCTTCGCCGAACTAGTGCACCTATACAATTTACCATTGTATTGGGTGTGTTGGGGACACAAGAGACTCTTTGTTATTTGGTTGCAGGGTTGCTTGAGAAAGACCATCTTCATCCTACGCCTCCCACGGATTGATAAACCTTAGGTCATCCACTTGAGGGAAATTTGCTACTGTCCTACAAACCTCTGCACTTGGAGGCCCAACAACGTCTACAAGAAGAAGGTTGTGTAGTAGACATCAAGCTCTTTTCTGGCGCTGTTGCCGGGGTGGCTAGGTAAGCGGCACTCACACCCCGTCAACTAAGCTCTTTTCAGGCGTCGTTGCCGGGGAGGTGAGTGCTTGAAGGTATATCTTTAGATCTTGCAATCGAATCTTTTAGTTTCTTGTTTTATCACTAGTTTAGTTTATAAAAGAAAACTACAAAAAAATGGAACTGAGTTTGCTTCATACGCTTCATCTTTTTAATATCTTTCGTGAGTATGATGGAAAGGAAAATTGTGCCAAAGTGTTAGAAGAAGAATGCATTAAAATGTTTGGCACTAAATCTTTGAATGATGAGCATGATTGCAATGTTGTTAGTATAAATTCCTTGAATACCCATGATGCTAATGATATGCAAAGCCACAAGCTTGGGGAAGTTATGTTTGATGAAGATGATATTTTTTGTCCCCCAAGCTTTGATGAGCAAATTTACTATGATGAAAGCATGACTCCTATCTATGATGATTGTTGTGATGACATGTATGCTTTAAAGAATAATGATAACCATGAAACTTGTCATCTTGATCTTAATTTTCAATCACATGATAGTTATTTTGTTTAGTTTGCTCCCACTATTGTTGATGAGAATAAATTTGCTTATGTGGAGAGTAGTAAAAATTATATACTTGTAGATCATGAAAAGAATGCTTTAGGTGCTGGTTATATTGTTGAATTCATTCATGATGCTACTGAAATATTTTATGAGGGAGGAATGTATGCTTGTAGGAATTGCAATAATATCAAGTTTCCTCTCTATGTGCTTAAAGTTTTGAAGTTATGCTTGTTTTGCCTTCCTATGCTAGTTGATTATTGTTCCCATAAGTTGTTTGCTCACAAAATCCCTATGCATAGGAACTGGGTTAGACTTAAATGTGCTAGTCATATTCTTCAAGATGCTCTCTTTATGTTTCAATTCTTATCTTTTATGTGAGCATCATTGAAATCCTCATGCCTAACTAGGGGCGTTAAACGATAGCGCTTGTTGGGAGGCAACCCAATTTTATTTTAGTTTCTTGCTTTTTGGTTCTGTTTAGTAATAAATAATCCATCTAGCTTCTGTTTAGATGTGGTTTTATGTTTTAATTAGTGTTTGTGCCAAGTAAGACATATAGGATCTTCTTGGATGATAATTATTTGATCTTGCTGAAAAAGACAGAAACCCGCCGTTGACACGGGAGGATCCGGCGGATGAGCATGACCTGGACTACATTGACGAGTTTGAGCTTCTTGCTCACCATGTTTTGGATACATGTTTGGAGTCCGGTCAGCTCTCCCGAACTACCCCAGGACAGGCCCTTCTCTTGCCAGGAGGTGAGTCGCGTGGGGATGCCAGATCGGAACTCGGGGGCCACTGTCCATTCAGGGTTGCGCGGCTCGGTGATGTAGAACCACCCCGATTGCCACCCCTTTATGGTCTCCACAAAGGAGCCCTCGAGCCATGTGACGTTGGGCATCTTGCCCACCATGGCGCCTCCGCACTCCGCCTGGCGGCCGCTCACTACCTTCGGCTTGACATTGAAGGTCTTCAGCCATAAGCCGAAGTGGGGCTTGATGCGGAGGAAGGCCTCACACACGAGGATAAATGCTGAGATGTTGAGGATGAAGTTCGGGGCCAGGTCGTGGAAATCCAGGACGTAGTAGAACATGAGCCCCTGGACGAATAGGTGAATAGGGAATCCCGGTCCATGGAGGAAATGGGTAAGGAACACTACCCTTTCATAGGGCCTGGGGGTGGGGATCAGCTGTCCCTCATCTGGGAGCCGGTGCGCGATGTCATCGGACAGGTATCCGGCTCTCCTCAGCTTGTTGATGTGTCCCTCCGTGATGGAGGAAACCATCCACCTGCCACCCGCTCCGGACATGGTTGGAGAAGGTTGAGGTGGGAAACGCGGACTTGGGTGCTGGAGCTCGAGTGTGCGAAAGTGGATGAGCAAAGGAGGAAGAAGGCATGGATGAAAAGGTGAATCCTTATCTCTTTATATGGGCGGACGAAACTATGCGTCCCCACCAGCCTGGTAAAACTCGCTTATCCCCCAAGCGCCGTAATCAATGGCGCGGTTGGGTTACCCACACCCGTATTGATGAGAATCCCGTGATAAGGGGACACGATCTCTGCTTCGACAAGACGTGCCAAGGAAACTGCCTCGCAAAACGCGCTGAGGTGGGACAGTGAAAAACGATTCGAATGAAAGCTTGGCTGCGGTGTGTTGACACGCTACAGAATACGTCAGCAGATTGGACTTGTGAGAACGATGCTCTCTCTCTCTCTCTATGATGGTATGTGGAACTTCTTTTGCAGAGCCGGACACGATCCTCGTGTTCAAAATCTTCTATGGAGTATTCGGAGGAGGAACCCGCCTTGCAATGTCGAAGACAATTTGCGCGCCGGACTCGTCGTCATTGAAGCCTGGTTCAGGGGCTACTGAGGTGTCCTGGATTAGGGGGTGTCCAGATAGCCGGACTATAACCTTTGGCCGGACCATTGGACTATGAAGATACAAGATTGAAGACTCCGTCCCGTGTCCGGATGGGACTTTCCTTGGCGTGGAAGGCAAGCTTGGCAATACGGATATGTATATCTCCTTCCATTGTAACCGACTCTGTGTAACCCTAGCCCTCTTTGGTGTCTATATAAACCGGAGGGTTTTAGTCCGTAGGACAACATACAATCATACCATAGGCTAGCTTCTAGGGTTTAGCCTCTCTGATCTCGTGGTAGATCTACTCTTGTACTACCCATATCATCAATATTAATTAAGCAGGAGTAGGGTTTTACCTCCATCGAGAGGGCCCGAACTTGGGTAAAAACATCGTGTCCCTTATCTCCTTTTACCATCCGCCTAGACGCACAGTTCGGGACCCCCTACCCGAGATCCGCCGGTTTTGACACCGACAAGGGGACACATCAACAATTTTTAGATCTTCATCTTTATTTTCATAGGAATTGGAAGAACACGTTTTAATAAAGGCATCTTTTGTAGCACGCATCCTAGCGGTTCTTTCCTTGCACTCATCAATGGAAATTCTCATGGCTTTGAGAGACTCATTGATATCATGCTTAGGAGGAATAGATCTAAGCTTTAAAGAATCAACATCAAGAGAAATTCAATCAACGTTCCTAGCCAATTCATCAACTTTAAGTAATTTCTCTTCAAGCAAAGCATTAAAATTCTTTTGTGAATTCATAAACTCTTTAACACTAGTATCAAATTCAGAGGGCATCTTATTAAAACTTCCATAAGAGTTGTTGTAGGAATTTCCATAATTATTAGAAGGATTAATAGGATAAGGCCTAGGATTAAAGTTCCCTCTATACGCGTTGTTACCAAAATTATTCCTACCAACAAAATTCACATCCATAGATTCATTATTATTCTCAATCAAAGTAGACAAAGGCATATCATTAGGATCAGAAGAAACACTCTTAGTAGCAAATAATTTCATAAGTTCATCCATCTTTCCACTCAAAACATTAATTTCTTCTATCGCATGCACTTTTTTATTAGTAGATCTTTCAGTGTGCCATTGAGAATAATTAACCATAATATTATCTAGGAGTTTAGTAGCATCTCCTAAAGTGATTTCCACAAAAGTGCCTCCCGCGGCAGAATCCAAAAGATTTCTAGAAGCAAAATTCAATCCGGCATAAATTTTTTGTATAATCATCCACAAGTTCAAACCATGAGTAGGGCAATTACGTATCATTAATTTCATTGTTCATGATCAAGTTGCTTAAAATTCATAATGTCGTTTCTAAGAGAGATGGGAGGAAAATCCTTAGAGATAAAAGCATCTTTGCACTTGTTCCAAGAATCAATACTATTTTTAGGCAAAGACGAAAACCAAGCTTTAGCACGATCTCTAAGCGAAAAAGGAAATAGCTTCAATTTAACAATATCATTATCAACATATTTCTTCTTTTGCATATCACATAAATCCACGAAGCTATTTAGATGAGTAGCGGCATCTTCACTAGGAAGGCCGGCGAATTGATCTTTCATAACAAGATTCAACAAAGCAGTATTGATTTCACAAGATTCAGTGTTGGTAAGAGGAGCAATCGGAGTGCTAAGGAAATCATTATTGTTGGTATTGGTAAAGTCACACAATTTGGTATTATCTTGAGCCATCGTGACAAGCAAGCAATCCAACACACGAGCAAACAAAAAGGCAAGCGAGAAAAAGGCAAACAGAAAAGAGAGGGCGAATAAAACGGCAAGGGTGAAGTGGGGGAGAGGAAAACGAGAGGCAAATGGCCAATAATGTAATGCGAGAGATAAGGGATTGTGATGGGTACTTGGTATGTTGACTTTTGTGTAGACTCCCCGGCAACGGCACCAGAAATGCTTCTTGCTAACTCTTGAGCACTGCGTCGGATTTCCCCGAAGAGGAAAGGATGGTGCAGCAAATTAGCGTAAGTATTTCCCTCAGTTTTTGAGAACCAAGGTATCAATCCAGTAGGAGGCTACACGCAAGTCCCTCTGTCAGGGAAACTGCTCCTCAAACACCTATGGGACCGGCGGACCGAGCCCCTTTCGGTTCGGCGGGGGGTGGAGGTCGCACGAAGAGCAGATCGAGGCGAAGCACACGAGCAGTTTACCCAGCTTCGGGCCGCACGGATGCGTAAAACCCTACTGCTGCTTTGTGGTTTGTATTGAGTTCTTGCTCGGGAGCGCTGGGTGCTACAGTACACACTAGCAGCTAACGAGACCGAGCGTGAGTGTTCTTCGAATGTCTAATCCCCCACTCTACGTTGCGCGTGGGCCTCCTTTTACCCTTGCCGGTCCATCATGCGTATGGCACCGTGAGTACCATGACGTTGTCGGTCCCGTGCCTCCTGAGATGGGCGCGGTGCATGTACGGACGCTGAGGTCTGTGCATCCTTGTCCTTGGACTTGGCAGCACCGTGAGCTCCCTCGTCGATGCCCGTTCTTCCACCGGCGTCTACCCCACCACCCGTTTGCTCCGGGGGTGGCGGGTTCGACGCGGACGGAGCAGCCGCCTCCGAAGCCTTCTTCTTCGACGGCTTGTCGATGAAGAAGATGAAGATCTAGCCCGTGTGAACGCCGGATCAGGTTCACACAATCTCGACGCCCCCTACCTGGCGCGCCAAAGATGTCGGGGAAACTGCTCCTTGAACACCTATGGGACCGGCGGACCGAGCCCCTTTCGGTTCGGCGGGGGGCGGAGGTCGCACGAAGAGCAGATCGAGGCGAAGCACACGAGCAGTTTACCCAGCTTCGGGCCGCACGGGTGCGTAAAACCCTACTGCTGCTTTGTGGTTTGTATTGAGTTCTTGCTCGGGAGCGCTGGGTGCTACAGTACACACCAGCAGCTAACGAGACCGAGCGTGAGTGTTCTTCGAATGTCTAGCCCCCCACTCTACATTGCGCGTGGGCCTCTTTTATATGCTCAGGGGGTGACCGACAGGTGGCAACGTAGGCAAGGGTAAAAGAGGAAAATGTGTTGCGGTTGGTACAGCTACTTGTACAGTGTATCATACCTAACCCTGACGGCAGGGGACAAAGGCATTAAATGCCCGTCTGCGTCGCCCAAACAGTGCAAAAAGGGACCGTCAGGGATGCCACCGCTTGCCACGATGGCAATCTTGTCAGCGCCTCTTGCCACCGCTCACCGCTGGCTGCACAGCCTCCTGCCACGTGCGCCTGGAAAGGTCCCAGAGCGACACGCTGGTGGATGTGCTGGAGCGCGGGTACAGAGTGGTTGCTTGCCGCGGCAAGCGCCTTTCCGCGGTCGTTGCCTTGTCGCATCCGGAAGCTTGTCGCTCACCGGGCCTTGGTTGTCCTTCCCGGCAAGCTCCTCTTGTCGGGGCCTTGGTTGGCCTTCCCGGCAAGCTCCTCTTGCCGGGGCCTTGGTTGGTCTTCGCGGCAAGCTCCTCTTGCCGGGGCCTTGTCTCCTTGGCTTGAATATTTTGTTCTTGAATGGCTCCAAAGGAACCACGGAGGACCTTGGTGGTCACCCGGCAAGCCTTGCCGCGGGACGCTACGACTGCCCGTGCACAAGTTCGGGATACTAGGGTACCCCTACTCTAGTACACCGACACCCTCGTACCTACACAAAGCAAATAACTCCTCGCAACCAACGCGAATAGGGGTTGTCAATCCCTTCACGGTCACTTACGAGAGTGAGATCTAATAGATATGATAGATAATATTTTTGGTATTTTTGGTATAGAGATGCAACGTAAAATAAAAGGCAAAGTAAAAAAACAAAGCAATAATAAAGTGATGGAAGATTAATATGATGAAGATAGACCCGGGGGCCATAGGTTTCACTAGTGGCTTCTCTCAAGAGCATAAGTATTCTATGGTGGGTGAACAAATTATTGTTGAGCAATTGACAGAATTGAGCATAGTTATGAGAATATCTAGGTATGATCATGTATATAGGCATCACGTCCGAGACAAGTAGACCGACTCCTGCCTGCATCTACTACTATTACTCCACTCATCGACCGCTATCCAGCATGCATCTAGAGTATTAAGTTCAAGAAAACAGAGTAACACCTTAAGCAAGATGACATGATGTAGAGGGATAAATTCATGCAATATGATAAAAACCCCATCTTGTTATCCTCGATGGCAACAATACAATACGTGCCTTGCTGCCCCTACTGTCACTGGGAAAGGACACCGCAAGATTGAACCCAAAGCTAAGCACTTCTCCCATTGTAAGAAAAACCAATCTAGTAGGCCAAACCAAACTGATAATTCGAAGAGACTTGCAAAGATAACCAATCATACATAAAAGAATTCAGAGAAGATTCAAATATTGTTCATAGATAATCTTGATCATAAACCCACAATTCATCGGTCTCAACAAACACACCGCAAAAAGAAGATTACATCGAATAGATCTCCACGAGAGAGGGGGAGAACATTGTATTGAGATCCAAAAAGAGAGAAGAAGCCATCTCGCTACTAAGTATGGACCCGAAGGTCTGAGGTAAACTACTCACACTTAATCAGAGGGGCTATGGTGATGATGTAGAAGCCCTCCATGGTGGATTCCCCTTCCGGCGGAGCTCCGGAACAGGCCCCAAGATGAGATCTCGTGGATACAGAATGTTGCGGCGGTGGAATTAGGTTTTGGGCTCCGTATCTGATTGTTTGGGGTACGTAGGTATATATAGGAGGAAGGATTATGTCGGTGGAGCAACGGGGGGCCCACGAGGCAGGGGGGCGTGCCCCCCACCCTCGTGGCCACCTCCCTTCTTTCTTGATGTGGGGTCCAAGTCTCCTGGATCATGTTCGGTGAGAAAATCACGTTCCCGAAGGTTTCATTCCGTTTGGACTCCGTTTGATATTCCGTTTCTTCGAAACACTGAAATAGGCAAAAAAACAGCAATTCTGGGATATGCCTCCGGTTAATAGGTTAGTCCCAAAGTAATATAAAGGTGAAAAATAAAGCCCAATATGGTCCAAAACAGTAGATAATATAGCATGGAGCAATCAAAAATTATAGATACATTGGATACGTATCAACGGGCGGAAGCCAACTCCGCCTGCGCCGTAACCAGGGGGGCGCTGTGGCCTCCTCACGCCTCTCTACCTTAGCAAGCCTGGGCCCAAGGGCAGCGGCCCTGCCTGCAGCCTCAGTCTCCGCAGGCTGCAGCTTCAGGTCGTGCCTACCCTCAAGACCCGCGCGAACTTCGGCCACCCGGCGATCGACCTCCTCCTGAGCCTTGGCCTCGCACGCGCCAACGGCATCTTCCGCTTGGGCGACTTGACACTCCCTCGTCTCCAGCCGCTCAAGCTCAAGGCTGCGCTCCACGGCCTCCAGTGCCAACGCCTCCTCGCACCTCCGGACCTCTTCTTCCTCGGCGGGCGTCCCCCTCAGCAACGCAAGGGCGGCTTTGCGCGCCTCCACCTACTGCTCCAGAGACACGCTCTAGGCCTGGAGCTCCCACGCACGTTTCTCCGCAACCTCTTGACGATGGTCAGCCTCGCGAGCTTCCTCCAAAGCTCTGGAGCAAGCCTCATGAGAGACCTTAAGAGACGCCTCGGCCTTTGCATTGTCAAGATCACGCTGACGACGGCCAAGGTTGATAGCCACCTTCAACTTGTGCCACTCCTCAGCCAACCGAAGACCCTCGGCCTCAAGGTGCGCGTCGACATCCGCAAGCTCTTCACCGAGTCAGTTCATCGCGCCCATCGCCTCCTGGAAGAGCTCATGACGAACAATGCTCCGCCCGTGCTCGAACTCAAGTGCACGGCCCACCTCGTCCTCTGGCACGGGGGTTGTGGGCGAGGCCTGGAGCGGTGCGCCCCCTCTCAGTAGGGGGCTGGGGGCTGGCGCTACCTCAGGCGCTAGCCGGGCATCGCGAGGGGCCCGAACTAGAGGGTTCCCGGACTCCTGGAGCCTCATATGGTCCTGACTGCTGAGCAAAGCCCACATCGGGCGAGAATGGCGCTGAAGCGGAGCGACTCGGCGCCTGACGAACTCCTTCACCACCATGGGCGCAGTCACGTCGCGGTCCTTCAACCTCCTCAGCCTGAGCCAGACGAGGACAAGACAGGAGCTCGCGAGCCTCTCATGGCCCCAGCCGGAGTTGGGAACGGCGGGTGCTGACGGAGAATGGAGCAGAGGGTTGAGCGCGTCGGCATCAACAAACACCCACCATGTCCGAAACTCGCTCGTGGATGGAGGAAGCTCGAAGTCGATCCCCACGCCTGCCGTCGCAGCCACGGCCTGGAAGCTCACGCACCCCCGAGCTTTGCCGAGGATCCATCAGATGCAAAGAGAAGAAATGACAGAGAAGGGCCACGGAAGGGGCAATGCCCACCATGGCCTCACACACAAAGGCGAAGACGGCGAGGAGAGTCACGGATTGGGAGTCGAGATGCAACATGTGGATCTGCTAATGTTCAAGCACCGCGTTAAAGAAGACGGAGAAAGGGGGAATCAGGCCGGCCCAAAGGGCATCGATGAAGATTGGGACCTCAATGGCTGCCCGGTCAATGCGACCGCGAGACGCAGGCCAAGCCACCATCTTTCCCCACTCATTGAAGCCGGTGGAGAGCATGGGACGCACCTTGCCCATGGCCTCATCGTTGAGCACCAGCGATCGGCCAATTGCGGACTCGACGGCTAGAGGTGCACTTGGCGAAGACAGAGGCTTCTTCCCATTGTCTGCTTGTTTCGGCGCGATAGCGAAGAAGCGGGCGGAGCACATGTCAGATTGGAGAGGAGGAGCAGAGTCTCGGGGAAGCAGAGGAATCAGGGAAGTAAGGCGTGGGCGATGGAAGAATAACTGTGCAGGTAGCGGGGGCCGCATAGCCAGGCAGACTCCAAGGCAGCATGGGGAAGCGGAGATGCCCACGTCCAATCAACCGCCATGCGTCGACCAAGGCCGCGGGCTGTTGGGGCCCGTGACGCTCCGTACTTGACCTTTGGCTTCGCCTCAAAGCCAAGCCCGAGCGCGCCTTGGGCCCTGGGGCTACTGTCGGCGTTCTGGGAACGGGGTTCCCCAGACTTGCCTGCCTGCGGCCCACGGCGTGGCTTTGCTAGCAGGACTGTACGACCCATCTTCATCAACAAGGCATCCAAGACCCTCGCGAGGGGCCAAGCCTCGCAAGGTGGACGACGCAAGACCTCCTCAGGAGCGGCCTCGCCAGGTTGGCTCGCGAGGAGCGGGGAGATCAAGGCAAGGCAAACCTTTCGAGGTTCTCGTGATGTGAGCCATGACGATCGAGATCAGGCGGGCGCCAGGCAAGCGCCAGCGTGCAGTGTCCTTGTTTCCTCTTTGTTGCTAAGGAGGCAAGCGCAGGCGCGGAGTACCGAGGCATCATGCAAAGGTTTCCGTATCAGTGCAACGAGAACAAGACCAGCAGGACGGCAAGACAGAGGGCACCATGGAGCCCAAGGCGGTATCACCACCAAAGCCTTTTGCAGGCGAAGACCGCTTTTGTCAGGATAAGCTGTACTAGTTGTCCCCTTTCAAATTGGCCGTTGTTGGCTCCCTTCCCGCTCAATATTTGGGGAGAGGACCAGGGCCTATATAAGTAGAACTAGCCATCACCGTAGGGGATAACTCATTCAGAGGCATCTGATCTTTAGCTGATCCTTAGCCACACACCAAGCACAAGAACACCTCAACCTCAGGAGGTTGTTCTTCCCCTTGTACTGTTCATCATCAGCCCAAGAGGCAATCCACCACCACCACACTGGAGTAAGGTATTACACCACAACGGTGGCCCTAACCAGTATAAATCTTGTGTCCCTTGTGTTGTGAGTTCGTTTAGTTCGTTCTTGAGATCTTAGCAAGCTAGGACGTTGATCGGTAGGGCGAGAACTTCGCATGCACCCCAAAGTTCGAACCTTAAGGGTTTTGCCGGAATCCGTGATCTAACAAACACCGCTTGTCATGCATCCAATCGGCTCTATCTCCGCAAAGGGTTGAACAAGACTCCATATGAGATACTCACCGGCAACAAGCCCAACCTCAAGTACTTTTGGGTGTTCGGTTATAAGTGTTTCATTCTCAAGATAGGTGTTCGTTTGTCTAAATTTGAGGCTAGAGCTCATGAGGGCATATTTGTTGGTTATGCTACAAACTCTTATGCTTATCGTGTCCTCAACAAGTCCACGGAACTCATTTAGGAGACGTGTAATGTGGAGTTTGATGAGAATAATGGCTCCCGAGAGGAGCAAAGTGGTACTTGTGATGTAGGTGATGAAATTCCTCCCCAAGCCATAAGAAGAATGGGTGTTGGTCATATCCTACCCATTGAGGAACCCCTTGTGGCCGAAGGAGAAGGACAATGTTCCACTCAAGTGGAACCATCACCAACCCAAGACCCACACGCTTCCGAAGAACAAAGTGAAGGCCCTCAACCAAATGAACAAGACCAAGGGCAGGATCAACCTCAAGATGGTGGTGAACCACCAAGTGATGCCCAAGGTCAAGTTCTTACCACCGAGCAAGTTCAAGATCAAGAGCAAGCTCAAGATTAAGAACAAGCTCAAGACGATGCTCAATATGATCAAGTTACCGCTCCTCAACTCTCTCTTGAGGAGGAATTGGATCGTCGTGCCGCCAAGATTGCGTCCAAGCTCACTACCAAAGATCATCTCATGAAGAATGTGCTTGGAAGCATAAGAAAGGGGGTAAGCACTCATAGACAATTAGCAAACTATTGTGAACATCATGCGTTTGTTTCTTGTGTTGAACCCCAAAAGGTCTATGAGGCGCTCGAGGATCCGGATTGGCTTAATGCCATGCATGAAGAACTGAACAACTTCGAGCACAACAAGGTGTGGAGATTGGCGCCAAGGCCAAAGGAGAACCATAATGTTATTGGAACCAAGTGGATATTCAAGAAAAAGCAAGATGCTCATGGGATTATCGTTCGCAACAAGGCTTGTTTGGTGGCACAATGCTACTCCAAAGTCGAGGGTATCGACTATGGTGAAAACTTTGCTCCTGTTGCCCGCCTTGAATCTATTCGTTCGTTGATTGCTTATGCTTCTCATCATAACTTCAAGTTGCAACAAATGGATGTGAAGAGTACTTTTCTTAATGGTCCTATTAATGAGTTGGTGCATGTCAAACAACCCCCAGGGTTTGAGGATCCCGAGTTCCCCAATCATGTGTACCAACTCGATAAGGCAGTCTATGGCCTTAAACAAGCCCCATGTGCGTGGTATGAGCATCTTACCGAGTTGTTGCAAGATCGTGGGTTTGAAATTGGGAAAATCGACCCCACTCTTTTTACTAAGAAGGTCAAAGGGGAGTTGTTTGTAGGTTAACTATATGTTGATGATATTATCTTTGGTTCTCCTAACAAAGCTTTCAATGAGGAGTTTGCCGCTCTCATGACCTCAAAGTTCAAGATGTCCATGATGGGAGAGTTGAAGTTCTTTCTTGGTTTCAAAATCAAATAAATAAGAGAAGGAACCTTCATCAACCAATCCAAATACACTCAAGACATGCTCAAGAGATTCAAGCTAAGTGATGTCAAGCCGGCTTCTACTCCAATGCCCATCAAATGCCAACTTGACATAGATCCCAATGGTAAAGCGGTGGATCAAAAAGTATATCGTTCTATGATTGGCTCATTGCTTTACCTTTGTGCATCTAGACTGAATATCATGTTGAGTGTGGGAATTTGTGCATAGTTTCAAGCCTCACCTAAGGAAAGCCACTATGTGGCGGTCAAGCGAATCTTTCGATATTTGGCACATACCCCAAACTTTGGCTTATGGTACCCTAGAGGAGCAAACTTCAATCTCATGGTTTTTTCAGATTCAGATTGGGCGGGAGACAAAGTGGATAGGAAGTGAACTTCTGGAGGGTGCTAATTTCTTGGTTGCTCTTTGGTGAGTTGGTCTTCTAAGAAGCAAAGTTGTGTGTCTCTCTCCTCCACCGAAGCCGAGTATGTGGCCGCCAGTAGTTGTTGTGCTCAACTCCTATGGATGAGGCGAACTTTAAAGGATTACGGTGTCATTTGTGACAAAGTGACTCTTTGGTGTGACAATGAAAGTGCCATCAAGATTTCTCTCAACCCGGTGCAACACTTCAAGACGAAGCATATTGAGATTCGATATCACTTCATCCGGGATCACATTAGGCGAGGGGAGATTGATCTCAACTATGTCAACACTCATGATAACCTTGCATATATTTTCATGAAGCCTTTGGATGGAGCAAGATTTTGCGAGTTAAGGCATGAGCTAAATATCATTGATTTGAGCAATGTGGCTTGAACCTTTGCACACCCCACCACACTCATCTTGATGTCTTGTTTAGGTGTAGGCATAGACATAGGGGGAGTGTTGTTCTCTCAATGAACTCTCCCTCCCCCATTATGCATAAATTGATCAACTCTTTCACATTAGCCCTTGTTGATGGTACTTGTGCTTCAAAGACGAGTTTTGGTCATGGGCCCAAGGATAATTCTTCGCGGTGCCATACCAATTGACTCAAACATAGGTGGCTCCGGCCACCGCCCTCTCTTCATGGGAGGTTTTGGTTTGTTGTTTGGTCACTCTTTTGGACCTAGTGTCATGGTTTAGTTGTTTTTTGTGTTGTTTTGTGTGTCTTTCGCTTGGAGTGTGTGTTGCAAAGGCCTCTTGTTTCTCTCGTGTCGAAACTTGCACTTTCTTGGGTGTACGGTACTATCGTGGCACGCCACGGTAGTATCGCTGGAGCTGGGTGGCTCCTGTGCTTGCACAACTGCACCCACGGCATGATACTACCGCTTCCACGCGACAGTAATTTTTTTTACTGTCGCTCGAGGAGCAGTACTACCGCCCAGTGTGCGGTACTTCCGCCCGGGCGATACTTCCGCCCGGGCGGTACTACCGCAATGATCTACGATACTACCACGCTGTTGAGGCTGCATGGGGGTTAAGCGCGGGCAGGGGGTTAAGCGCGTCCGACCCATTCATCACTTCCCCTCACAGCGTCTCTCTCTCTCCTACCCAAGAACGACACCAGAGGACCTCACCGGATCTCCGTCTCTGGCCACTCTCCTTCCATTTCAACCGGTGGGATCGATCCCCACCTCGCCCTCTTTCCATGGACCCGGTATCTCCCCTTTTCCCTCTCTCTTTGCCTTGTTCTTGTGCTTCTAGGTTTTGGGAGATGCATGTGTCGCTCTTGTGATTTTTGGCTAAATCCTTGCAAGAGGAGATTGTTGGAGAGTGCTTGTGCAGTAGATATTCTATCTAGTGTGATACAACTAAGTTGTTTTGATCAACGGTAGTACCAATTCATCTTCACAGATGTTCTTAGATGCGTTCCTGCCAGATCCACCCCGTGCAGTACTACTGCTCCCCTGGAGCGGTACTACTGCCCGTTGCGGTCCCCGTACAGTACTACCGCTACCCTCGAGCGGTACTACCGCTTGGTGCGCGGACATAAAAAATTACTTCCGCCCTGAGCACGGTACTACCGCGCCAACCCGGCGTTGTACTACTGCGGTCAGAGCAGAAGTAAATTTTTACTTCTGCATCCTATCACAGTACTACTGCTTGACTTAAAATAGCTTTGTTTTGTCACACCTAATCTCATTTCTATTTGTTTCTTTCGGTTTTGGCCTTGGTCTTTGCAATAATTCTTCTCGCTTCACTCGTGTGTTTGCGTTGTGTGTCATAGGTGGTGGCTCCGGTTCCGGTGCTAGGCGCTCGAACCCGGGTCGTGATATGAGCTCCAAGCGCCTTCGCAACCAAGAAGCTCCTGAGGGGTCCAATGCTCAACAACACCACGTCAAGACCACAACTACGAAGATCAAGGAGCCAGTTGTGGGCTTGGATGAAATGCCTCGAGCAGAGTTTATGATTCGAAGGAAGCTAAACGCCTACATCAAGCCTTGGGAACTCATAAGGGGCAATGACTTGTTGTGGACCAAGCAACAAAACCTCATCTTCCTAGATGTGATCAAGGCCAAGCAGAACATCTATGTACCCTTTCAGTGGATTGACATGGACCATTTGAGGAAGAACCAGGCATATTTTGGTGAACCTCTGGATTTGGTGGAGCAGTTTGATATTGAGGGGATCCTCGCGTTACACCTTGACTTTGACCCAGAGCTTGTGGCTCAGTTCTTTGCTTCTGTCCACTTCCACACAGATGAGAAGTGGAGCATGACTTGGATGACCAATGGAAAGAGGATGACTGCTGAGTGGAAGGAGTTCATGGATCTGTTGCACGTTCATGATGAGGGGCTAAATGTGCCCGGTGGTGTCCACCCGCATGCCAACCCCGAGTCTGCTTCCAAGAACAAGCTTCAACCCTACCTTGTTGAGAAGACTCTACCCAATGGAAAGAAGTCTTTTGTGTTGAACCCGTTTCTTGACATCATGCACCGGATCTTCCGCAACTCTCTTTTTCCTCGCATAGGCGACAAGGACAAGGTGCATTCCTATCTTGTGGACATGATGCTTATTTGTGAGGAAGCCCGTCTTCAACAACCTGGACCACTTGATGTCTCTCATATCATGTGGTGTGAGCTTCAGTTTGCTGTGTTCCATCGCAAGGTGCCCATCTATGGACCTTATTTGCACCTCTTGATCTCGAAGACTTGGGAGAAGCTCTTTCCGGGTGAAGAGTTTCTGGCTCCCAACTGGATTTGCCATGAGCCCATTAGGCTGCGCCAGAAGAACAAGTGGGCTAACACCACTACCTGTGCTGAGGTTGCCCGCATGGATGTTGATGATGAGGAGATTGAGGAGGAAGATGTTGAGGATGGTTCTGAGGGGTATGCACCTCCCTCTGCCGAGCCATCTTGGGCTAAGAAGCTCAAGGCCAAGGTCAAGACTCTGTTCTGCATGTAGGCCAAGGGGCAGTACCAGACACATGTTGCTCAGAAGGAGAGTCGCCAGCGCAACAAGCGGATCTTGAGGAAGCTTGGCGAGCACGTCTCGAGCGGGTCGGAGAAGAACATCACTACTAAGGCTGCCTGGATGACTAAGCAAGGCTATCAGTGGGCTGAGTCAGATGAGGAGTCCATTACTGCTGTCGAGACAGATGAGGAGATTGTTGGGTGATCACTTCAGTGGGAGCTACCACATGTGTCTTAGGTGTCCTCTCTGCCTTTTGGTGTCTCGATGCCAAAGGGGGAGAGAGTGTAGGATTTGTGTGTTTTCTTTGCTTTCATTTCGTTGGACCTTCGTTGCTTTGGTTTGTGTTTTGTGTGTGAGACCAGGAGACTTATTCTATCATATGGTGTAAGACATATGCCTTCACTCTTATCCTATTATTGTCTAGTATGATTAGTAGCTTGTGAGGTTATTCTATATTGTGCCCTTATCATCATGCTCACTTGCTATACCTTGCTTCCATGCTTTATGTCACTTATATTGTTGCAAGGATTGCCTTGCCTATAAAATATAGGGGGAGTGTTGATCCTAATGTGTGTGTTGTGCAGTCCCAAGCATATCTATAGAATGCACACATCTAGGGGGAGCCTGTCTATATTTTATAGATTTTAGGTTTGCTTATGATCATTTTATATCTCTATATGCAAATCCCGTATTGTCATCAATCCACCAAAAAGGGGGAGATTATAAGGGCATATTTCGCCCTAAGTGGTTTTGGTGATTGATGACAGTGCTTTGGGGACTAATCATGTGCATTGAGCATTTCAGATATATCATGTCTAGGCATAAGACGATTCGGCGCCCCTCGGAGCCTATCGAAGACGGCGGTTCTCTACGTTTCTTTTTCGATGGATTTGAGTCATAGGAAAGCCGTACTATTAAGAGGGGGTCCGCTTCAAAAAGGTTAGGGTGGAATCAACACGTACACATCTGTTCCTGTGCACCACCTTTCCTTCGCTTCAATGGAGCACCGTCCGTTTATCCTATTCTTTGCGAAACAAAGGTTGCCAAATGCTAAAGTGACTATGGCGTGCGGTAATACTGCTCAAGGGAGCAGTAGTACCGCAGGGGCTTGCGGTAGTACCGCTCAAGGGAGCGGTAGTACCGCAGGGACCAGCGGTAGTACCGCTCCCGATGAGCGGTAGTACCGCTGCCTCCAGCCCTGACACTGCCACATACGAAAGTAGGCGCGGATGTAATTTTTTACTTCCGCTCCTACGCGGTAGTACCGCTCCCTGTGAGCGGTAGTACCATGTAGGATTTTTGCACAGCTCCAACCTCAGCGGAAGTAGCTACGAAAGCAATTTATTTCTTCCGTGCATTTTCGAGAGCCAGTGAGCCCTGCCTTACGGTAGTACCGTAAGGGCGCGCGGTAGTACTGCTCCGGTGGTTCTACCGCTCGTTGCCCTGTGCAACAGGGCCTCATCTGGCCTATACCGCATGAGCGGTAGTACCGCTCCGGTGGTTCAACCGCCCGTTGCCCTGTGCAATAGGGCCTCATTTGGCCTATACCGCACGAGCGGTAGTACCACACCAACAGCAGTAGTACCGCAGCCCCTTGCGGTAGTACTGCGGCCGTGTGTGGTAGTACCGCGTCTCGCGGGCTGAGTGAGGGGGTAATGGTTGGATCCTTTCCCCCACTATATAAAGGGGGTCTTCTTCCCCAAGAAGATCACCTCTTCTCTCCCCAAGCTCCATTGTTGCTCAAACCTCCATTTTCGCCCGATCTCTCTCCCTAGCCAATCAAATTTGTTGATTTTCTAGGGATTGGTTGAGAAGGCCCCGATCTACACTTCCACCAAGAGAAATTTGATTCCCCCCCACTAATTGCTTGCGGATCTTGTTACTCTTGGGAGCACCCTAGATGGTTGAGGTCGCCGCGGAGCCATATTCCATTGTGGTGAAGCTTCGTGGTGTCGTTGGGAGCCTCCAATTAAGTTGTGGAGATAGCCCCAACCTTGTTTGTAAAGGTTCGGTCGCCGCCTCCAAGGGCACCAATAGTGGAATCACATCATCTCGCATTGTGTGAGGGCGTGAGGAGAATACGGTGGCCCTAGTGGCTTCTTGGGGAGCATTGTGCCTCCACACTACTCCAACGGAGACGTACTTCCTCTCAAAGGGAAGGAACTTCGGTAACACATCCTCGTCTCCACCAGGTCCACTTTTGGTTATCTCTTACCTTTACTTGTGCAAGCTTATATTGTGTTGCATCCCTTGCTTGCTTGTGTACTTGTTGTTGTTGCATCATATAGGTTGCTCACCTAGTTGCATATCTGGACAACCTATTTTGATGCTAAGTTTAATTTGGTAAAGAAAAGCTAAAAATTGTTAGTTGCCTATTCACCCCCCCCCCCCTCTAGTCAACCATATCGATCCTTTCACCGGTTCTAAGCCTTAAAGCATGGCGCAGTAAACTATCAAGTAGTCATCATACCAAGCTTGTCAAACTTTCATAATGTCTGCTTCTGTTCCTGCAATAGGTTTGTCACCTAGCGGTGCGTCAAGGACATAATTCTTCTATGCAGCAATGAGGATAATCCTCAGATCACGGACCCAGTCCGCATCATTGCTACTATCATCTTTCAACTTATTTTTCTCTAGGAATATATCAAAAATAGGGGAACTATATCTTGAGCTATTGATCTACAACATAGATCTACAAATACTATTAGGACTAAGTTCATGATAAATTAAGTTCAATTAATAAAATTACTTAAGAACTCCCCCTTAAATAGACATCCCTCAAGTCATCTAAGTGATATGTGATCCAAATCAACTAACCCATGTCCGATCATCACGTGAGATGTGGTAGTCATCAATGGTGAACATCTCTATGTTGATCATATCTACTATATGATTCACGTTCGACCTTTCGGTCTTCAGTGTTCCGAGGCCATGTCGTGCATGCTAGGCTCGTCAAGTTTAACCCAAGTATTATGCATGTGTAAAATTGTCTTACACACGTTCTATGTGAACGTAGAGTCTATCACACCCGATCATCACGTGGTGTCTCGAAACGATGAACTTTCGCAATAGTGCATAATCAGGGAGAACACTTTTACCTTGAAATTTGGCGAAGGGATCATCTTATAATGCTATCATCGTTCTAAGCAAAATAAGATGCATATAAGATAAACATCACATGCAATCAAAATATGTGGCATGATATGCCCATCATCATCTTGTGCTTTTGATCTCCATATCCAAAGCATCGTCATGATTTCCATCGTCACCGGCTCGACACCTTGATCTCCATCGTTGCGTCGTGGTCATCTCGCCAACTATTTCTTCTACAACTATTGCTAACTCATAGCGATAAAGTAAAGCAATTACATGGCATTTGCATTTCATACAATAAAGAGACAACCATAAGGCTCCTACCGGTTTATTGATATCTTACAAAACATGATCATATCATACATAACGTATATCACATCATGTCTTGACCATATCACATCACATCATACCCTGCAAAAACAAGTTAGACGTCCTCTACTTTGTTGTTGCAAGTTTTACATGGCTGCTACGGGTTTCTAGCAAGAACTGTTCTTACCTACGGCAAAAACCACAACGGTGATTCGTCAAGTTTGCTATTTTAACCTTCTTCAAGGACCAGCTGTAGTCAAATTCGATTCAACTAAAGTAGGAGAAACAGACACCCGCCAGCCACCTTTTATGCAAAACTAGTTGCATGTCAGTCGGTGGAACCGGTCTCATGTGCGTGGACATGTAAGGTTGGTCCAGGCTGCTTCATCCCACAATACCGTCGAATCAAAATAAGACATTGGTGGTAAGCAGTATGACTATCACCGCCCACAACTCTTTGTGTTCTACTCGTGCATATCATCTACGCATAGACCTGGCTCGGATGCCACTGTTGGGAAAGTTGCATGGAAAACAAAAAAAATTCTAAGCACTGGCAAGATCTATCCATGGAGATGCATAGAAATGAGAGGGGGAGAGTGTGTCTACGTACCCTTGTAGACTGTAAGCGGAAGGGTTTCACAACGCGGTTGATGTAGCCGAACTTTCTTCGTGCTCCAACCGATCTAGTACCGAACGCACGGCACCTCCGCATTCTGCACACATTCAGCTCGGTGACGTCCTCCGCCTTCTTGATCCAGCAAGACAGTGAGGTAGTGGATGAGTTCCGGTAGAACAACGGCGTGGTGGTGGTGATGGTGATGTGATCTCCATAGGGCTTCGCCTAAGCACTACGAAAATATGACCGAGGGAGTAAACGGTGGACGGGGGCGCCGCACACGGCTGAGACAATGTTGTATCCTTGTGTGGCGCCCCCTCCACACATATATATAGGTGGGAGGGGAGGAGGCAGCCCTAGGGCACCCCAAGAGACCTGGCGGCAGCCCTAGGGCCGGTGCCTTGCCTTGCGCCCCCCTTTCCTTATTTGGACATGAGGGGGAAGGAAAGGGAGATGGCTGCCTTAGGGCGCCTCCCCTTTCCTTCCCTCCCTCCTTTGGTGCGTGGGCAGGGGGTAGAGGGGCGCACCAGCCCCTTGTGGATTGGTGGCTCTTCCCCTTTTGGCCCATAAGGCCCAAAAACCTATCGGGGCTGCCCAGAACCCCTTCCGGTGACCCGATAAGTACCCGATACCACCCGAAACACTTCCGGTGTCGAAATACCATCGTCCTATATATCAAGCTTTACCTATCAACCATTTCGAGACTCCTCTTCATGTCCATGATCTCATCCGGGACTCCGAACAACATTCGGTCACCAAATCACATAACTCATATAATAATACTATATCGTCAACGAACGTTAAGCGTGCGGAACCTGCGGGTTCGAGGACTATGTAGACATGACCGAGACACCTCTCTGGTCAATAACCAATAGTGGAACCTGGATGCCCATATTGGCTCCTACATATTCTATGAAGATCTTTATCGGTCGAGCCGTTATGACAACATACGTAATTCCCTTTCTCACCGGTATGTTACTAGCCCGAGATTCTATCGTCGGTATCTCTATACCTAGTTCAATCTCATTACCATCAAGTCTCTTTACTCATTCTGTAATGCATCACCTCATGACTAACACCTTAGTCATTTGCTTGCAAGCTTATGATGTGTATTACCGAGAGGGCCCAGAGATACCTCTTCGATATTTGGAGTGACAAATACTAATCTCGATCTATGCCAAGTCAACAAACACCTTCGGAGATACCTGTAGAGCATCTTTATGATCACCCAGTTATGTTATGATGTTTGATAGCACACAAGGCATTCCTCCGGTATCCGGGAGTTGCTTAATCTCATAGTCGAAGGAATATGTATTTGACATGAAGAAAGCAATAACAATAAACTGAATGATCAATATGCTAAGCTAACGGATCGGTCTTGTCCATCACATCATTCTCCTAATGATGTGATCCTGTTATCAAATGACAACACATGTCCATGGTTAGGAAACCTTAACCATATTTGATCAACGAGCTAGTCTAGTAGAGGCTTACTAGGGACACGGTATTTGTTTATGTATTCACACATGTCTTTAAGTTTCCGATCAATAAAATTCTAGCATGAATAATAAACCTTTATCATGAATAAGGAAATATAAAGTAACAACTTTATTATTGCCTCTAGGGCATAGTTCCTTCACGTTGAGGGATTGCCATATGACCTAATTATGTTATCATTGTTGAGAGAACTTGCACTAGTGAAAGTATGAACCCTAGGCCTTGTTTCCAAGCATTCCAATACCGTTTTTGCTCACTTTTGTTACTTGCTACCTTGCTGTTTTTATATTTTCAGATTACAAAAACCTATATCTACTATCCATATTACACTTGTATCACCATCTCTTCGCCGAACTAGTGCACCTATACAATTTACCATTGTATTGGGTGTGTTGGGGACACAAGAGACTCTTTGTTATTTGGTTGCAGGGTTGTTTGAGACAGACCATTTTCATCCTACGCCTCCCACGGATTGATAAACCTTAGGTCATCCACTTGAGGGAAATTTGCTACTGTCCTACAAAACTCTGCACTTGGAGGCCCAAGAATGTCTACAAGAAGAAAGGTTGCGTAGTAGACATCAATCACATCGCACACGGACCACACTAGGTAACCCGTTGGTGATGAATTCATCAATCACAAACGGTTATATACCAGCAAGCATTTGCCCACAACACACACGACTTATTCCATCACAAACAGCTCGAATGGATCAACTTTATGCCATGTATCGCACACGCAACTCTAATCTTATTCCTGCTTGATGTCTCTGCCATCGCTCGCACAGTTCGTCTTATTTGCCATGTATCACTGTGCCGGCCTCTGCTCGCGTCCCTCGGCGTGTTGTGCTCACCGTTAGGCGCCGCGGCACGCTCTGCTCGCGTCTATCGGCGCGCTCTGCTCGCGTACCTCCACGCGCTCGGCTTGTGGACAACTTTTCCTTGCGTGTTCAACTGCTATATGCATATATATGGTTGCTTGCCGTTTAGGCGACCATGGAGCGCTCTGCTCGTGTCCCTCCACGCACGCTCTGCCAGCGGTTGGGCCTGCGCACAATCACGTTGGGGGGCCCATATGCATGCGGTTGCGCCGGGTGCGTCGCCACGATGCAGTTACGTGCGACACGATGGGGTTACACGCTGCAAATTAGAACTGTCATTCGGGCGTGCCGATATTCCAGGCCGTCAGGCTTCCCCTTTAATTCCCGCGGCCATCATAACCTTAGTCTCTTCAACCTTTCGATCGCGCCCGACAACACAACAAGCACACCCACGACGACACATAGAGAGGGGATGTCTAGCGGTGCTCCAATGGAGTTCGACGAGTATAAAGTGGAGACCCACGCGAGGGAGAGAGATCTCTCGGTGGTGTACACCATCGACCCGACCATGGTGGACGACTACATCAACACCGTTGAGCAGTTGCTTGCTCGAGACAAGTACAAGGTGGTCGGCATCGACCTCCAGTACACTAGCGGTCGTCCCAACATAGATCAGAACGTTATCGTCGCCCATTTGTGCGTGTACCATCATGTCCTCATCTATCACTACTACATGGCCACAGAGCCTTGCGACCATTTCACCAGGTTTGTCAACAGAGCCGACTACAAGTTCGCTACGGTGGAAACCACCGACGATGTAAAGGTGCTCAGGGTTACGGGCTTGGCCTGCAAGAACCTTGTCAAAATCCGTGAGCACTATAGGGTCTGGGGCAGCATGAAGAAGGACTCCCTGGTTGAACTCGCCTCGGCCATCATCGACCCATACTACGAAAAGATGAAGCGGGATGCCAACAGAACATGCCCGTATCCTGGCACGGGGCCTATATGCGGCAAATGGATGAACCTCACCTCAGGTTCGTGGCCAAGAGCGTGTACACATGCTACGATATGCGCAGGTGGATCATTGACATGAGGAAGTGCCTCGTTACCGAAATCGATGAGGCTGGATCAAGCCACAAGTAGAGCAGTAACCGCAAGCGTCACAAGAAGTAGATCATGATCAGATGATCGTTTATCCTAGTTATTATGCATGTAATATAAGTTGACTTTGGTGTGTGGAAATGTCATGTGTGTAGTAGCCACCTATGTAATTATGCATGTAATACTTTACTTTGGTGTGTGCAAATGGCATGTGTGTAGTAGCCACCTATGTAATTGGATGTTTAATTTGGTTATGCAACCATGTCCTTATAAGTGTGTATATATATGTATGTTGTTGTTCTGTATGCAATCCCAACACACAACACACACGTCTTATTAGCAGCAATCGTCTGTGTTATTATCGGTCTTCGCACACATTTCTGATTACAGACCTGTTTGTCGCGTATCACACATGTCTTGTTAAATTGAATCGTTTCTGTTATCTTTGCTCAACGCAAACAGTTCATCCGAGTGAATTATTTGCCCTTTATCGCACACACCTTGATCTGGCTGACGTTTTTTTGTTCTGCCTAATCACAAACAGTTCGTCCGAGTGAACCGTATAACGTATATCGCAAACACCTTCATCTGGCTGCCCGTTTCTGTTTTTCTGCCATCGCAAACAGTTCATTGAACCGAACCGTATGCCCCTCATCACACACGCAACTAAATTCTGAATCGTGTTTGATGCATCCGTCATCACAAACTTTTTGCATCTTTTTGACGGTCTTTTTACATCATCGTTTGCGATTATTGCATCGCATACAGTTTCGTCGAAGGGTCTCCGATCGTAGTGTCGCGTTAGCAGCATCCTGCAGTAGTGAAATTTTCATCACGGCTTTATTTGCAGGTATGACTTAGGAATTTTCATTCTTCAATACATTAGCAACTACAAAGGTATCAATATGGAGGGTTCCTCCAATGTAATTACCTACCAATTTCTCCAATGGAGGCACTTTTTTTCCTTTTCAACATTCTTCGAAACATAACCAAAGCATTAGTACTAAAAAAACTGCAATTTTTTTAAATACCCAAGGACGATCTACATGCTCTTCGTGAGAAATTTCTGCTTGACATTGTCACTTGCAAGGACAATGAAATTGAGTTGCCATTGGTAACTTCTTTCCTCCAGCGACATGTAAGTTCTCTAGTTCTTTTCAGCCGTAGATGGGATGGAAATGCTACTTTCTTAGACTTTGTTCTTTGTATTGAGCAGTGCAAATAATTTTCTGTAATCACACTTGTTCTTCAAGAGGTTTTTTGTATATTCAAGTGAAGCTTTCAAGGCTAATAATTTTTGTTCTGCATATGAGCTCACAAGTTTAGGTAATTTTAAGATCCATAGCTTTTTTTTACTAAATAACTGTGGATAGTGTAACTGTTTTCACCTAAATAATTCCAATGCAAAAATATTTGCACATGTATTTTTCTTTGAAGGAACATACATTTTCACCTTTTTATCTTAACAATTTACCTGTCCAAATATTTTTTTCTATTTCCAACGAACTTATTTCTTATTTATTCTATACGGTTTCATCGCTATTATTACTTTCAACTTCATTGAAAATTCCACTGTAAACAACAATTTTCAACTCAAAGAAAGAGTTCCATGGAAAAATGTTTCTTCAAGTTTAATCCGGGTCAACGATATAATATGTTTTCATGTTGCCCCCGTACTTATTCAATGGAATTTTTTGTGCTCCAGTGATACTTTCGTGCTTGCTTTCATGAAGTACAGAGATAGTTTCAGTTTGTAATGAATTTTGTCTTTCTAAAAGAGAAGGTTCTTTTGCACTACACAGTTCAGTGTCTAAGTTTTTCATTCAAAGACAAGAAAGAGATGAACTGAGTCCACAGTCTAAGTCTAAGTTTTTACAACTGCCCAACTGTTTTACTCGTGAAGAGAACGTTTTACATTCAACTTGATGAAACTGAAACAGATGGAACAGTTCAAAACATCGAGTACACACGCGCTAGTTTAGTTTTTTGTTTCTTTTCTGTTTCCACAGGCTTTTTTTTTCTGTTTTAGTTTTTTGCTTTATTTTTGTACACTTGTTTATACTTTAAAATATTTTAAATATATATTACAAAAAACACTCTACAAAAAACATTTGGAAACTGTTGAACATGTATTTGAAAAATGTTGAACAAGTATTTGAAAATATTTAATAAGTATTAAAAAATGTTGAACAAGTATTTGAAAAATGTTGAACAAGCGTTCAAACAATGTTGAACGTCTATACAAAAAATGTTGATCACTTATTAAAAAACTGATGGATTTTTTATCATGTGTATAAAAATGTTAATTAATCATTTGGATTTTTTTTTGAAAAATGTTAATCAAGCATTTGAGAAATGTTAAATGTGTATAGAAAAATGTTGACCCTGTATTAAATAAATGACGAATTATTTTGATCATGTATATAAAATGTTAATCAAGCATTCGAAAAATAAATGTTGATCAAAATTTTGAAAATATTAATCAAGCGGTTCAAAAATATTAAATGTGCATAGAAAAAATGTTGACCTTGTATTCAAAACATGATAATATTTTTATTGGAAAACTATTAATCAAGCATTTCAAAAAATCTTAATAATGTATACAAAAAATGTTGTCCATGCATTAATAAAATATTAAAAATGTATAGAAAAATGTTGACCATGTATTGGAAAAATGTTAATCTTTTATTTGATTTTTAAAAATAAATTGGGTATAGAAAAAATGTTGACCATGTAAAAAAAGGTATGATTTGTATTGAAAAAATGTTAGAGGTGTATTAGAAAGATGTTATAGACATATACAAAGAATGTAGAATAATAGTCAAAAGAACAAGGAAAACCAAAAATAGAAACGAAATAAACAAAATAAGAAAGTAAATAAAAAAAGAAACAAAATGCAAAAATAGAAGAAAAATAAAAGAAAAAATAAAACAAAAAGGAAAAAATCCGAAGAAAATGGCTGGCGCAGCCTCAAGTAGGACGCGCCCTTAGTTCTTACCATGAAAGGAACTTGGGCAGAGTGGGCTTTCTCCTTGGAGACCAGGTATCGATCCCTCCTCCTCGCATTTCCTCTACTCATTTTACGACCATACGCGCGTGAATGGGCCGGCCAATACGACACAAGGGGGGGAGCTTCAGTGAAAGCTGTTACTGTTGGGGAACGTAGTAATTCAAAAAATTTCCTACGATCACACAAGATCTATCTAGGAGAAGCATAGCAACGAGCGGGGAGAGTGTGTCCATGTACCCTCGTAGACCGAAAGCGGAAGCGTTTAGTAACGCGGTTGATGTAGTCGAACGTCTTCGCGATCCAACTGATCCAAGTAACGAACGCATGGCACCTCTGTGTTCAGCACATGTTCAGCACGATGACGTCCGTCGAGCTCTTGATCCAGTTGAGAACGAGGGAGAGTTTCGTCAGCACGACGGCGTGGTGACGGTGATGATGAAGTTACCGGCGCAGGGCTTCGCCTAATCACTACGACGATATGACCGAGGTGTTAAACTGTGGAGGGGGGCACCGCACATGGCTAAGGGATTGTCTGTTGTGCTTTAGGGTGCCCCCTGCCCTCGTATATAAAGGAGGGGAGGAGGTGACCGGTGGCCAGGGAGGGCGCGCCATAGTGGGAGTCCAACTAGGATTTCAAATCCTAATTGGAGTCCCCTTCCTTTTCCAAGAGGGGGAGAGAGGGAAGGAGGAGGAGACGCCGCCCCTCCCTGGTCCAATTCGGACTTGCCACTTGCGGCCCTTCTCTCCTTTCCACTAAAGCCCACTAAGGCCCAATACTTCCCCGGGGGGTTCCGGTAACCTCCAGATACTCTAAAAAATACCCGAATCACTTCGGAACCATTCCGATGTCCGAATATAACCTTCCAATATATCAATATTTACTTCTCGACCATTCCGAGACTCCTCGTCATGTCCGTTATCTCATCTGGGACTCTGAACAAACTTCGGTCATCAAATCACATAACTCATAATACAAATCATCATCGAACGTTAAGCGTGCGGACCCTACGGGTTCGAGAACTATGTAGACATGACCAGGACACATCTCCGGTCAATAACCAATAGCGGAACCTGGACGCTCATATTAGCTCCTACATATTTTACGAAGATCTTTATCGGTCAAACCGCATAACAACATACATTGTTCCCTTTGTCATCGGTATGTTACTTGCCCGAGATTCGATCGTCGGTATCATCATACCTAGTTGAATCTCGTTACCGGCAAGTCTCTTTACTCGTTCCATAATGCATCATCCCGTAACTAACTCATTAGTCACATTGCTTGCATGGCTTATAGTGATGTGCATTACCAAGAGGGCCCAGAGATACCTCTCCGATACACGGAGTGACAAATCCTAATCTCGATCTATGCCAACCCAAGAAACACCTTCGGAGACACCTGTAGAGCATATTTATAATCACCCATTTTACGTTGTGACGTTTGATAGCACACAAGGTGTTCCTCCGGTATTCAGGAGTTGCGTATTCTCATAGTCAGAGGAACATGTATAAGTCATGAAGAAAGAAATAGCAATAAAACTAAACAATCATAATGCTAAGCTAACAGATGGGTCTTGTCATCACATCATTCTCTAACGATGTGATCCCGTTCATCAAATGAGAACACATGTCTATGGCTAGGAAACTTAACCATCTTTGATTAACGAGCTAGTCAAGTAGAGGCATACTAGGGACACTTTGTTTGTCTATGTATTCACACATGTACTAAGTTTCCGATTAATAGCATGAAAACATATATCATGATACAAGGAAATATAAATAACAACTTTATTATTGCCTCTAGGGCATATTTCCTTCAGTTACCTGTCTCGTTTAATGCGATTAATAGTCGCCGCGACTCCCTGTGGATATGACAACCATGTTTTTTTGTGGGCTGCTCTAAAACCTCTCTTCGCCTGGGCTAACGGAGAAGGGTTCCTGAAGCCCGGGGAGTACAGATGGGCCACAAACTGATGAAACACAGAGACACTCAGGCGGCCCAAGACCAAAACTCCAAATCCAAGTGCTCCCATACCCATGTCTCAAAAGAAAAAAAGAGTGCTCCCAAACCCTAGTCCATCTTGTGTATGTTTCTTCTACTCTCCCTGTCACTACCGCCGCCGCCTCCTGTCCTTTCCTCTTCGGGGACACCTTTTTAGCGCTTAGGAAAAGGAGATGGGTCGGCCCAGCGGGGGGCGCTGCAGGCGCCCGTTTGCAAAATACACATTAACGGGCGCCTACAACGCCAAATAGGATTTGCCGGATATGACAACCATGTTTTTTTCTGGGCTGCTCTAAAACCTCTCTTCGTCTGGGCTCACAGAGAAGGCTTCCTGAAGCCCGTGGAGTACAGATGGGCCACAAACTGACGGAACACAAAGACACTCAGGCGGCCCAAGACCAAAAAACCAAACACAAGTGCTCCCATACCCATGTCTCAAAACAAAAAAATGCTCCCAAACCCTAATCCATCTTGTGTATGTTTCTTATACTCTCCCTGTCCATACCGCCGCCACCTCATGTCCTTTCCTCTTCGGGGGCACCTTTTTAGCTCTTAGGAAACAGGAGATGGGCCGGCCCAGTGGGGGGCGTTGCAGGCGCCCGTTTGCAAAATACACATTAACGGGCGCCTGCATCGCCAAATAGGATTTGCCGGCAACCATGTTTTTTTTGGGCTGCTCTAAACCTCTCTTCGTCTGGACTGACAGAAAAGGCTTCTTGAAGCTCGTGGAGTACAGATGGGCCACAAACTGACGAAACACAGAGATACCCAGGCGGCTCAAAGACCAAAAATCCAAATCCAAGTGCTCCCATACCCATGTCTCAAAAGAAAAAAGAGTGCTCCCAAACCCTAGTCCATTTTCTGTATGATTCTTATACTCTCCCTGTCCATACCGCCGCCGCCTCCTGTCCTTTTCTCCCTCGCCCCGAGACTTCCTAGGTGCGCCGCCGTGCGTGGCTGCTGGCTGCCGGCCACCACGGCCAGCCAAGAAGTACAAAAGCGTCTCTGACGAGCACGGCGGTACCGCCTTGCCTAGATCTCTTCTCTCTGAGGTCGGCGCCGCCTCGTTCGTCGTCTCCGCCATCGCCGTTGTACAGCTGCCGCCGTGCCAAACCATACCTGACTGTTTTCCGTCGCCCTGGTAAGTTCTTACCCTCTCCCTGGAACAGTTTCTTCCGCACACTGTTGCTGCCAAATTTGGGCGAATTTTAGGTTCCAACTACTGTCCTTTGGGTTCTTGTGAAATTTCAGCATATTGTAATATTATAAATCTGCCGCAATATTGATTTATCTTGTTTCTCTCTTCCCCCACAAGACTGGGAAACACTAAGCAGATCAGGTTGGGATAGATTAAATTCAGAACGAAGATGTGCTCCATGATCCGAAGGTTTGTCCATCTAATTGTTCACGATGTCAAGGGTGGGGCTGGTGGTGGTGGTTACGCCCTGCGGAACATTGATACCAAGCCGCTCTTTGCGGGTATTGGTGGTGGCAGCACGAGTATGGCAGTCACTACTCGATTACCACGCCCAGCTGCCTTCTTTGAGTTTGCTAACACGGACAATAACAATCACACAGAGTTTTTCCTCCTCGGCAGCAAAATTGTTAGTGTCAACATGAACCGGCGCACAGTCTTGTATGACAGTTTGACTAAGGGTATATCTGGTGGACCTGAGCTGCGGCATTGTAAGTTCGTCCACCCTGCCTGGGCAGCAATACGAGGCAAGCTCTACATCACCAACATGTTGCCACACAACTACGGCAAGCCCTGTTTAGAGGCACTGCGTTTCGACGACAAGCTTGAGGATTGGCTGTGGGATCTGCTCCCCTCACCGCCCTTCTTTGACGAGCCGTTCAGGAGTGATAACACCATACAGTGTTACGCAGCCGGGGATGAAGAGAAGATGTGGATATCAACATTGGGCAGAGGCACCTACACCTTCGATGCCGCTACTGCCACATGGTGCAAAGAAGGTGACTGGACGCTGCCTTTTGAAGGCCGAGTGCAATATATACCTGAGTATGGCATCTACTTTGGATTCTCCAAGAGATTGAACAAGCTGTGCTCGGCTGAGATGATCGCTGGAGCTAAGGCCTCGGAGCCCCCGGTGCACAAGCAAGTATGGGACAATGTTGATGTTTACGTTGGTGAGGGTTGGCATTTGGCCCATTCTTACCTCACCTATCTTGGTGAGGGCAAGTTCTGCGTTACAAGGTTCTATGACACTAGGCGTGAATGGGATGACTGGTGCATTCCTCTGAGCAATGTTGCTGTCATGTCGGCTCTTGAAATGAGACTTGATGCCAACACAGGCGAGCTCAAAATGATCAGAGGGGCTTCCACCCGTTACAAGTTCCCCGACGCAGTGCACGGCTGGGCTCTGTGAGCACCGACACCCACCTTCGGGCCCAATGTACTTCTGCTATAACATGTGAACATGCATGTAATGCCCCAACAAGAATATATGATCAATGTGTGGCACACAGTTGGTTATATTTTTCAAGTGAAATTTGACAGGCTTATCACTTGTTATTGCACCAAATATGTTCGGAATTCTATTATTTTGAGGACTTCCAATCAAGTGTCCATGTCGCTATGGTGTTTGTGTTCACATGTCACCCTTTTTTTTTTTGTATAATTCAACTCGTGTAATGTTTCAGATTCATGATGTGGACCTCTACTCGTATAACACTGTCACTTTTTCAACTTTCAGAAGTGGGTTTTCACCCTTCTTATAAAGGGCTGAAAGTATACCAGGTTGTGTGCTTACAGACTCAATTGCTTACTCTATGCACCTCGCGTCTTACAATAAAAAACATATGAGAGCAACGCTGGTGATGTGTTTCGTTACTTTCGTTGGTTTTTGTCTCCATGCATCTGTGGCTCAACTGGGCAGTCTGAGTGGATACAGACAAAAACTGATGTGCATATAATTTGGTAGCACAAAGTTACAGTACAGTCTGAGTGGATACAGGCAAAAACTGATGTGCATATAATTTGGTAGCACAAAGTTACAGTACAGTAGATAGGTATAGATCTACCCGTTTCAAACGGTCAAGCGTGTGCACTGGATTTGTCGAATTTCCTCGAAACCATCACATGAACCACTTAGTACGGTATAAGAGCGAGATACAGATATACTCCGAAAGTTTTGTGAAACAATAAGATGAAACTAGTGGTCAAAGTAATTTTCAAACGACGTGTGTGATGGATTTGTTGAATTTCCTCGAAACCACCACATGAACCACTTGGTACGGTATAAGAGGGAGATACAAATATACTCCTCTACGACCGTTGAAACAGAAAAATATACAACACCAAATTCGTGTGAAACAACGAGGGTCAAATGAAATTTCAAATAGTTGACTCTGCACGATGAGTTTGACAAAATCCTTCCAAAATAGCCCAAACATGAACCTCAAGTTAAACATTTACTGTCAAAGACACTACGAATCGATCGGCTGAATGGGCAACAATGTCGATATGCATCTTTTTCGTGTACAACAAATGTCTGAATCGAAGCATCGTTATGTAGATGAGAAGGGAATGAATGTTACTGAAATAGACCACATATATGCATTTGTATAGTCCATTAGGGAGATGTAGATCTACTCGCCAACGACCATCAAAACAGAAAACATACAACACGAAAGTCGGATGAACTACTAATGGAAGGAAATTTCAAATGATAGACCATGTGCACTTTTTTTGATAATATTTGTTCAAAATAGCTCCAAGCATGAATTCGAATTGAACATTTACAGTCTACGAAACTAAGAACCGACCATCTGAATGGAACCACAACGTAGATGTGCATCTTATTCGTGTAGAGCTTATCTCGAATCGAGCACCAATGTGTAAATTATAAGGGACTAAGTGGAGGAGATTAATGGAGGTAATTACTCCTAAACGATGTTGGAGTATCCGCCACCTCAGAGCCTCCGTGCGTGAGAGTGCCCTCCACGCTGTCCATTTGGCGAGGACCTTGCGCCGTTGGCTGCCCGGCGTGGTCATGACCGTCCGATCTGCGTGGACGCCACACACCAGACCATTTTCCTCGGAGGTCCATGAATCGTGGTCTGCGGGCACGTCGGGGCCACCTCTTTGCGGTACATTTCGTCACGCTTGCATGTGCCCTCTTGCACGCTGACGGTGTCATAGACTAAGGGGTACTAACCTATAGGACCCACAGTCCATGCGCCGGGCTTATGGCCCGCCGATCACTAGAAGGAAGGACTACCGAAGCTATGAACCTCGGCGTAACTGAGATGGAAACCTCCGACATCTTAGCGTGTACTTCAAGGATTGCTCTATGGCCGACACATTGACAACCGACCATGTGTATAACCTAGGTACCCCCGGTGCATATATAAGCCGAGGGGTTTAGTCTTTAGAGGCATGATTACCAGCCTTAGGGTTTAGAATGCAATCATACGATCTTGAGGTAGATCATCTTGTACTTTGTACCTCGTCACATCAATACAACTAAAGTAGGGCGTAGGGTTTTACCTCTTCGAGAGGGCCCGAAGATGGGTAAATATCGTCTCCCTTCGTACCCTGTTACCATTGTTCCTAGACCTACAGCTCGGGACCCCCTACCCCAGATTCGCCGATTTTAGCACCGACATTGGTGGCCCATGCAGGCCCCACTGTGTGGTATAAAAGGATCAATGGGTCGTCTTCAGATCAACAACGACATCGGCTGCGGCGACGTCTTCGTCCCCGACCAACTTTTCGCGTTCGGCAGCATCGTCGTGCAGGCTGATCCGACCGGACACCTCGACCGCGTTGAAAGCTTCACCCAGATCAAATCATTAGATTTGGAAGTTTGGAATACACTGTCGACTCCCGTGGTGATCTCGCCTCTCTGGCTGGGCGCAAGATCGACTGGAGAACTCCATGGATGCAGTGGCCTTAGCCAGGACCCGACCTCATACCAGGTCTCACCTCGGAACCAACCTCGAGTTCGGATCCGAGCTCCTCACCATCAGACCAGGTCCTCGCCCTGGCTGATTTGCGCTCCAAAGTCGCGTCGCACGCTTCATCGAGCATACTACAAGTTAGCCTTGCGTACTATCAAGAGATGGGCCCGGGAGACCTCTCGCTTTTAAACGAGATGCTAGACCGAATCTAGAATCCCGAGATTTAATACGGTCAGTCCTTGGTGTATGACCAGATCGGATGTAAAGCCGATGAGAGGGAAATTTACGTCCCACCCACCACCCATGTAGTCGCTACAATCGAGGATTTAACTGACGTACTGGACTACGCCTCCGAGGAGGCAACCGACATGGATGAAGATGTTGGTGATTTGCCTGGCGCCGACGACAACCTCCACCTACAATGTCTACATGGTGGATACCCCTGACGACCCACAAGTATAGGGGATCTATCGTAGTCCTTTCGATAAGCAAGAGTGTCAAACCCAACGAGGAGCAGAAGGAAATGATAAGCGGTTTTCAGCAAGGTATTCTCTGCAAGTACTGAAATAAGTGGTAACAGATAGTTTTGTGATAGGATAATTTGTAAAGAGCAACAAGTAACAAAAGTAAATAAAGTGCAGCAAGGTGGCCCAATCCTTTTTGTAGCAAAGGACAAGCCTGGACAAACTCTTATATAAGTAAAAAGGCTCCCGAGGACACATGGGAATATCGTCAAGCTAGTTTTCATCACGTTCATATGATTCGCGTTCGGTACTTTGATAATTTGATATGTGGGTTGACCGGTGCTTGGGTGCTTTTCTTACTTGAACAAGCATCCCACTTATGATTAACCTCTATTGCAAGCATCCGCAACTACAACAGAAGTATTAAGGTAAACCTAACCATAGCATGAAACATATGGATCCAAATCAGCCCCTTACGAAGCAATGCATAAACTAGGGTTTAAGCTTCTGTCACTCTAGCAACCCATCATCTACTTATTACTTCCCAATGCCTTCCTCTAGGCCCAAATAATGGTGAAGTGTTATGTTGTAGACGTTCACATAACACCACTAGAGGCTAGACAACATACATCTCATCAAAATATCGAACGAATACCAAATTCACATGATTACTAATAGCAAGACTTCTCCCATGTCCTCAGGAGCAAACGTAACTACTCACAAAGCATATTCATGTTCATAATCAGAGGGGTATTAATATGCATAAAGGATCTGAACATATGATCTTCCACCAAATAAACCAACTAGCATCAACTACAAGGAGTAATCGACACTACTAGCAACCTACTAGTACCAATCCCGGACTTGGAGACAAGAATTGGATACAAGAGATGAACTAGGGTTTTGAGAGGAGATGGTGCTGGTGAAGATGTTGATGGAGATTGCCCTCTCCCGAGAGAGGAGCGTTGGTGATGACGATGATGATGATTTCCCCCTCCCGGAGGGAAGTGTCCCCGGCAGAACAGCTCTGCCGGAGCCCTAGATTGGTTCCGCCAAGGTTCTGCCTCGTGGCGGCGGAGTCTCGTCCCGAAAGGTTGCTTTTGATTTTTTCTCAATGAAAGACCTCATATAGTAGAAGATGGCCATCGGAGAGCCAACAGGGGGCCCACAAGGCAGGGGGGCGCCCTTGGCGCGCCCCCACCCTCGTGGCCAGGTGGGCCCCCTCTGGTGAACTTCTTCCGCTCAATATTTTTTATTATTTCCAAAAATGACTTTCGTGGAGTTTCAGGACTTTTGGAGTTGTGCAGAATAGGTCTCTAATATTTGCTCCTTTTCCAGCCCAGAATTCCAGCTGCCGGCATTCTCCCTCCTTATGTAAACCTTGTAAAATAAGAGAGAATAGGCATAAGTATTGTGACATAATGTGTAATAACAATCCATAATGCAATAAATATCGATATAAAAGCATGATGCAAAATGGACGTATCAACTCCCCCAAGCTTAGACCTCGCTTGTCCTCAAGCGGAAGCCGATAACGATAAATATGTCCCCATGTTTAGAGGTAGAGGTGTCGATAAAAATAAAATACGGACATGAAGGCATCATGATTATTCTCATAATAGCAACATAAATAGATATTGTCATATGATTTCTTATGCTCAAGTAATAATCTATTCACAATGCAAAGTACGAATCATAAACTTTATTGAGAACTAACAAACTATAATCTCAGTCATTGAAGCAATTGCAATTTATCATAACATCAGAAAGAGTCTATGTCATAGCTCTATAACAAGTCCACATACTCAACTATCATTTAGTCTTTCATAATTGCTAACACTCACGCAATACTTGTGGTTACGGAGTTTTAATCGGACAAAGGGAAAGATAGGGGCTTATAGTTTCGCCTCCCAACCTTTTACCTCAAGGGTAATGTCAACAATAATAACTCATGCTCCCCTACATCCAATTAGATATATCTATCAGGATCTTTCCGACATACTGTGCTTGCCAAAGGATAAAATGAAAAAGGAAAGGTGAAGATCACCATGACTCTTGCATAAGGTAGAGGATAATAATAAATGACAGGCCCTTCGCAGAGGGAAGCAGAGGTTTCCATGCGCTTTTATGGTTGGATGCACAAAATCTTAATGCGAAAGAACGTGACTTTATATTGCCCCTTGTGATATGAAACTTTATTATACAATCCGTCGCTTTTATTTCTTCCACATCACAAGATCGTATAAAGCTTATTTTCTCCCACACTAATAAGTCATACATATTTAGAGAGCAATTTTTATTGCTTGCACCGATGAAAACTTACTTGAAGGATCTTACTCAATCCATAGGTAGGTATAGTGGACTCTCATGGCAAGACTGGTTTAAGGGTATTTGGAAGCACAAGTAGTATCTCTACTTGGTGCTGAGAATTTGGCTAGCATGAGGGGGAAAGGCAAGCTCAACATGTTGGATGATCCATGACAACATACTTTATCTCAGATATAATAAAACATAACCCATTACGTTGTCTTCCTTGTCCAACGTCAACTCCTTAGCATGTCATATTTTAATGAGTGCTCCCTATCATAAAAGATGTCAATAATAGTATATTTATATGTGAAATCTCTCTTTCTTTATTACTTCCTATTAATTGCAACGATGACCAAGGCTATGCTTGCCAACTCCCAACAACTTTTAATCATCATACTCTTTCTATGTGAAGTCATTACTCTCAATAAGATCAATATGAACTCTTTATTTCTTTTTATTCTTTTTCTATTTCCTTTTATTTACTCAAGATCATGGAAAAATACTCAAGCCCTTGACTCAACACTAATCTTTATTATATATAGCTCACGGACTCGATTACATAGAGAGATCATAAAGCAAAACTCAAAACTAGATCATGCCATAAACTTTATTCTACTAGATCAAGATACTACTAATAGGATCGAACTAAGAAAAATGGTAAAGATATGAGTGTGATTGTGATACGATACCGGGGCACCTCCCCCAAGCTTGGCAGTTGCCAAGGGGAGTGCCCATACCCATGTGATTATCTCTCTTTCTTTGTTGTTGGTAAAATATTCTTGGCGATGATGCTCCTCAGGATACGATTCTCCTCCTCGAGCTTATTGACTTGTTGCTTGAGGTCCATTATTTCTTTACGAAGCTTTCCGGTAACTGCTAAGGCTCCTTGCACCCAAGGGTGTTGCATAGCTGCGGGAGAACAAGTTACACTCCTCTTCATATTTTCATAAGAAAGAAATCTAACATTGGAAGGGATAACCGAGTTTGGAATAGTTGAGCTCTGTAGTTCCCCCATCGTGAACCCAACTCGAAAGCGAGAAGTGACTTCTTGATCCTCCATGGCATCTACCCTCATCAAGTCAGCCTCCATCTCTTCCTCCGTTGCTGGCCCGAAGTGGTCAGCGTCGCTGTTTGCCCTTGGTTCCGATGCCGGATGAGACACCCGGCTCTCCCCGACTGACTCTTGAGAAAACATCTTGCTCTAATCTGCAGCAGCAACAACTTGAAACAAGAACAGAGGATAATTGCGTGATACATGAGTCAAAACCTTCGAGAGAATATATAATGAATTTTTACCGACCAAACTACGTATCGTGCAAGAAAACGGAGTCCGGAAGGCACATGATGTGCCCATGAGGTAGGGGGGCGTGCCCAGGGGGTAGGGCACGCCCTCCACCCTCGTGTCCTTCCCGGACTGCTTCTTATTTTTCTATTTTTCTAAATATTCTAAAACGGAGAAATATTGCCTTAAAAACTATTTTGGAGTCGGTTTACTTACCATACCACATACCTATTCCTTTTCGGAGTTTGAAACGTTCTGGAAAGTGTCTCTTATGTATTCCTCCGGGGTTACGGTTTCAATAACATTGGTTTCAACATTTATAGGATTACCTGAGATATAATGTTTGATTCTTTGACCGTTCACCACCTTCGGATTTGTGCCTTCGAAGTTGTTGGTTTTTATGGCACCGGAACGATAGACCTCCTCAATAACGTAAGGGCCTTCCCATTTAGAGAGAAGTTTTCCTGCAAAAAATCTTAAACGAGAGTTGTATAGCAATACATAATCACCTACATTAAACTCACGCTTTTGTATCCTCTTATCATGCCATCTTTTAACTTTTTCTTTAAACAACTTGGCATTTTCATAAGCTTGGGTTCTCCATTCATCAAGTAAGCTAATATCAAATAACCTCTTCTCACTGGCAAGTTTTAAATCATAGTTGAGCTCTTTAACAGCCCAATATGCCTTATGTTCTAGTTCGAGAGGTAAATGACATGCTTTTCCATAAACCATTTTATACGGAGACATACCCATAGGATTTTTATATGCACTTCTATAGGCCCATAATGCATCATCAAGTTTCTTGGACCAATTCTTTCTAGACCTATTAACAGTCTTTTGCAAAATTAATTTGAGCTCTATATTACTCAATTCTACTTGACCACTAGACTGTGGGTGATAAGGAGATGCAATTCTATGATTAACATCATACTTAGCAAGCATTTTACGGAAAGCACCATGAATAAAATGTGAACCACCATCAGTCATTAAATATTTAGGGACTCCAAACCTCGGAAAAATAACTTCCTTAAGCATTTTAATAGAAGTGTTATGATCAACACTACTAGTTGGAATAGCTTCTACCCACTTAGTAACGTAATCAACAACAACTAAAATATGTGTATATCCATTAGAGGCAGGAAAAGGTCCCATATAATCAAAACCCCAAACATCAAATGGTTCAATAACAAGTGAATAATTCATAGGAATTTCTTGACATCTACTAATATTACCAATTCTTTGGCATTCATCACATGACAAGACAAACTTACGAGCATCCTTGAAGAGAGTAGGACAATAAAAACCGGATTGCAATACCTTATGTGCAGTTCCATCTCCAGCGTGGTGTCCTCCATAAGCTTCGGAGTGGCACTTGCGTAGGATCTGTCCCTGTTCATGCTCAGGTACACAACGTCTAACAACACCATCTACTCGTTCTTTATAAAGATGTGGGTCATCCCAAAAGTAATGTCTCAAATCATAGAAAAACTTTTTCTTTTGCTGGTATGTGAAACTAGGTGGTATGAATTTAGCAACAATGTAATTAGCATAATCAGCATACCACGGAGTACTACGAGAAGTATTTATGACATTTAATTGCTCATCAGGAAAGCTATCATCAATAGGTAGTGGGTCATCAAGAACATTTTCTAACCTAGACAAGTTGTCTGCAATGGGGTTCTCAGCTCCCTTTGTATCAACAATATGCAAATCAAATTCTTGTAGCAAGAGAACCCATCTAATAAGTCTAGGTTTAGCATCTTTCTTCTCCATAAGATATTTAATAGCAGCATGATCAGTGTAAATAGTTACTTTAGAATCAACAATATAAGGTCTGAACTTATCACAAGCAAATACAACTGCTATGAATTCTTTTTCAGTAGTAGCATAATTTCATTGAGCATTGTCTAGAGTTTTACTAGCATAATGGATAACATTCAATTTCTTATCAACTCTTTGCCCTAGAACATCACCTACAACATAATCACTAGCATCACACATAATTTCAAAGGGTAAATTCCAATCAGGTGGCTGAACAATAGGTGCAGAGATCAATGCTTCCTTAAGTATTTCAAATGCTTCTACACAATCATCATCAAAGACAAATGGTATATCTTTTTGTAATAAATTAGTCAGAGGCCGAGAAATTTTTGAGAAGTCCTTCGTATACCTTTGATGTCGTTGGGACATGGCATCTTTTCAATAGCATCAACTTTGGCTTTATCAACTTCAATACCTCTTTCAGAAACTTTATGCCCCAAGACAATACCTTCATTGACCATAAAGTGGCACTTTTCCCAATTCAAGACAAGATTAGTTTCTTCACATCTCTGCAAAACTCGATCAAGGTTGCTCAAGCAATCATCAAACGAAGATCCATAGATGGAAAAGTCGTCCATGAAAACCTCACAAATCTTTTCACAAAAGTCAGAGAATATAGCCATCATGCATCTTTGAAAGGCAGCAGGTGCATTACATAGACCAAAAGGCATACATCTATAAGCAAAAGTACCAAAAGGGCATGTAAAAGTAGTCTTTGATTGATCATTGGCTGACACAGGTATTTGAGAGAAACTAGAATAACCATCTAGAAAGCAAAAATGTGTATGTTTAGATAATCTTTCTAGCATTTGATCGATAAAAGGTAAGGGGTAATGATCCTTTTTAGTAGCCTTATTTAATTTGCAGAAATCAATACCATCCTATAACCTGTAATAATTCTTTGTGGAATCAATTCATCTTTATCATTAGGGACAACAGTAATACCTCCCTTCTTAGGGACACAATGGACCAGACTTACCCACTGACTATCAGCAATTGGATAAATTATACCTGCCTCCAGAAGCTTTAGTATTTCTTTCCTTACCACTTCTTTCATTTTAGGATTCAGTCGTCGTTGATGATCAATTACTAGTTTGGCATCCTTCTCCAAATTTATTTTATGTTGACATAAAGTGGGACTAATGCCCTTAAGATCATCAAGAGTATATCCAATAGCAGCACGGTGCTTCTTCAGAGTTTTCAATAATCTCTCTTCTTCATGTTCTGAAAGGTTATCACTAATAATAACAGGATATATCTTCTTTTCATCAAAATAAGCATATTTAAGATTATCAGGCAATGGTTTAAGCTCAAACACGGGATCACCCTTGGGTGGAGGAGGATCCCCTAGGATTTCAACAGGCAAATTGTGTTTCAGAATAGGTTCCTGTTTAAAGAATACCTCATCTATTTCTCTTCTTTCATTCATAAACATATCATTTTCATGGTCTAGCAAATATTGTTCTAAAGCATCGTTAGGAGGTACGGCAATAGAAGCAAGAACAATAATATCATCCTTACTAGGAAATTCTTCTTCACGCTGTTGTCTACTAAATTTAGAGAAGTTAAACTCATGATACATATCACCCAAGCCAATAGTAACAACATTCTTTTCGCAGTCTATCTTAGCATTAACCGTGTTCAAGAAGGGTCTACCAAAAATAATGGGACAAAAGCTATCTTGTGGGGAACCAAGAACAAGAAAATCAGCAGGGTATTTAGTTTTCCCACACAAGACTTCAACATCTCTAACAATTCCCATTGCTGATATAGTATCTCTATTGGCAAGTTTAATTGTAACATCAATACCTTCTAACTCAGCAGGTGCAATTTCATGCTTAATTTCTTCGTTTAAAGTATGCGGTATAACACTAGCACTAGCACACATATCACATAAGCCATGATAACAATGATCTCCTATTTTAACAGAAATAATAGGCACGCCTACCACAGGTCTATGTTTATCTTTAGCACAAGGTTTGGCAATTCTAGCGGTTTCACCGCAGAAATGAATAACATGCCCATCAATATTATCAGACAAGAGATCTTTAAAAATAGCAATATTAGGTTCAACTTTAACTTGCTCAGGAGGTGTATAAGTTCTAATATTGCTTTTACGAACCACAATTGAAGCTTTAGCATGATCCTTTATTCTAACAGGGAAAGGTGGTTTCTCAACATAAGAAGTAGGGACAATAGGATCATTATAAGTGACAGTCTTTTATTCAACTTTAGTAGGTGCAGCTACTTTTACTTCTATGGGAGGATGATATTTAAACCACTTCTCCTTGGGGAGATCAACATAAGTAGCAAAAGATTCGCAGAATGAAGCTACTATCTCAGAGTCAAGTCCATATTTAGTGCTAAAATTACGGAAAACATTGGTATCCATAAAAGACTTAACACAATCAAACTTAGGTGTCATACTTGACTCCTTACCTTCGTCGAGATCCCAATCTTCAGAGTTGCATTTAATTCTATCCAATAAATTCCATTTGAATTCAATAGTCTTCATCATAAAAAAGCCAGCACAAGAAGTATCGAGCATGGTGTTGGGGAACGTAGTAATTTCAAAAAAATTTCCTACGCACACGCAAGATCATGGTGATGCATAGCAACGAGAGGGGAGAGTGTTTGTCTACGTACCCTCGTAGACCGAAGCGGAAGCGTTGACACAACATAGAGGAAGTAGTCGTACGTAGAGGAAGTAGTCGTACGTTCTCCTCGCGATCCAACCGATCACAGCACCGTTACTCCGGCACCTCCGAGTTCTTGGCACACGTTCAGCTCGATGACGATCCCCGGGCTCCGATCCAGCAAAGCGTTGAGGAAGAGTTCCGTCAGCACGACGGCGTGGTGACGATCTTGATGTGTTACCGGCGCAGGGCTTCGCCTAAGCACTGCAACGATATAATCGAGGTGGAATTTGGTGGAAGGGGGCACCGCACACGGCTAAGAAACGATCCGTAGATCAACTTGTGTGTCTATGGGGTGCCCCCTGCCCCTGTATATAAAGGATGGAGGAGGAGGAGGCCGGCCAAGGGTTTGGCGCGCCTGGGTGTGGAGTCCTACTAGGTCTCCAAGTCCTAGTAGGAGTCCACCAAGAGGGGAGGAAGGGAGAAGGAATAGGAGGAGTAGGAAAGGTGGCCGGCCCCCTTTTCCCTAGTCCAATTCGGACCAAAGGGGAGGGGGGGCGCAGCAGCCTTTTCCTCTTCCCACTAAAGCCCATCAAGGCCCATTACTTCTCCCGTAATCCCGTAACTCCCCGGTACCTCCGAAAATACCCGAACCACTCAGAACCCTTCCGATGTCCGAATATAGTCGTCCAATATATCGATCTTTACGTCTCGACCATTTCGAGACTCCTCGTCATGTCCCCGATCTCATCCGGGACTCCGAACTCCTTCGGTACATCAAAACTCATAAACTCATAATATAACTGTCATCGAAACCTTAAGCGTGCGGACCCTACGGTTCGAGAACAATGTAGACATGACTGAGACACGTCTCCGGTCAATAACCAATAGCGGGACCTGGATGCCCATATTGGCTCCTACATATTCTACGAAGATCTTTATCGGTCAGACCGCATAACAACATACGTTGTTCCCTTTGTCATCGGTATGTTACTTGCCCGAGATTCGATCGTCGGTATCCAATACCTAGTTCAATCTCGTTACCGGCAAGTCTCTTTACTCGTTCCGTAATACATCATCTCACAACTAACACATTAGTTGCAATGCTTGCAAGGCTTATGTGATGTGCATTACCGAGAGGGCCCAGAGATACCTCTCCGACAATCGGAGTGACAAATCCTAATCTCGAAATATGCCAACTCAACATGTACCTTCGGAGACACTTGTAGAGCACCTTTATAATCACCCAGTTACGTTGTGACGTTTGGTAGCACACAAAGTGTCCCTACGGTAAATGGGAGTTGCATAGTCTCATAGTTAAAGGAACATGTATAAGTCATGGATAAAAGCAATAGCAACATACTAAACGATCGGGTGCTATGCTAATGGAATGGGTCATGTCAATCAGATCATTCAACTAATGATGTGATCTCGTTAATCAAATAACAACTCTTTGTTCATGGTTAGGAAACATAACCATCTTTGATTAATGAGCTAGTCAAGTAGAGGCATACTAGTGACACTCTGTTTGTCTATGTATTCACACATGTATTATGTTTCCGGTTAATACAATTCTAGCATGAATAATAAACATTTATCATGAATTAAGGAAATAAATAATAACTTTATTATTGCCTCTAGGGCATATTTCCTTCAGTCTCCCACTTGCACTAGAGTCAATAATCTAGTTCACATCGCCATGTGATTTATCAGCAATAGTTCACATCGATATGTGACCAACACCCAAAGGATTTACTAGATTCAGTAATCTAGTTCACATCGCTATGTGATTAACACCCAAAGAGTACTACGGTGTGATCATGTTTTGCTTGTGAGAGAAATTTAGTCAACGGGTCTGCCACATTCAGATCCGTTATGTATTTTGCAATTTTCTATGTCTACAATGCTCTGCACGGAGCTACTTTAGCTAATTGCTCCCACTTTCAATATGTATCTAGATTGAGACTTAGAGTCATCCAGATTAGTGTCAAAACTTGCATCGACGTAACCTTTTACGACGAACCTTTTTGTCACCTCCATAATCGAGAAACATATCCTTATTCCACTAAGGATAATTTTGACCGCCGTCCAGTGATCTACTCCTAGATCACTATTGTACTCCCGTGCCAATCTCAGGGTAGGGTATACAATAGGTCTGGTACACAGCATGGCATACTTTATAGAACCTATGGCTGAGGCATAGGGAATGACTTTCATTCTGTTTCTATCTTCTGCCGTGGTCGGGCTTTGAGTCTTACTCCATTTCACACCTTGTAATACAGGCAAGAACTCTTTCTTTGACTGTTCCATTTTGAACTACTTCAAAAATCTTTTCAAGGTATGTATTTATTGAAAAACTTATCAAGCGTCTTGATCTATCTCTTATAGATCTTGATGCTCAATATGTAAGCAGCTTCACCGAGGTCCTTCTTCGAAAATCTCCTTTCAAATACTCCTTTATGCTTTACAGAATAATTCTACATTATTTCCGATCAATAATATGTCATTTACATATACTTATCAGAAATGTTGTAGTGCTCCCACTCACTTTCTTGTAAATACAGGCTTCACCGCAAGTCTGTATAAAACTATATGCTTTGATCAATTTATCAAAGCGTATATTCCAACTCCGAGATGCTTGCACCAGTCCATAGATGGATCGCTGGAGCTTGCATATTTTGTTAACACCTTCAGGATCGACAAAACCTTCTAGTTGCATCGTATACAACTCTTCTTTAATAAATCCATTAAGGAATGTAGTTTTGTTTATCCATTTGCCGGATTTCATAAAATGCGGCAATTGCTAACATGATTCGGACAGACTTAAGCATAGATACGAGTGAGAAACTCTCATCGTAGTCAACACCTTGAACTTGTCGAAAACCTTTTGCGACAATTCTAGCTTTGTAGATAGTAACACTACTATCAGTGTCCGTCTTCCTCTTCAAGATCCATTTATTTTCTTTGGCTTGCCGATCATCGGGCAAATCCATCAAAGTCCATACTTTGTTCTCATACATGGATCATATCTCAGATTTCATGGCCTCTAACCATTTCGCGGAATCTGGGCTCATCATCGCTTCCTCATAGTTCGCAAGTTCGTCATGGTCTAGTAACATGACTTCCAGAACAGGATTACCGTACCACTCTGGTGCGGATCTCACTCTAGTTTACTTACGAGATTCGGTAGTAACTTGATCTTGGAGTTACATGATCATCATCATTAGCTTCCTTACTAATTGGTGTAGTAGTCACAAGAACAGATTTCTGTGATGAACTACTTTCCAATAAGGGAGAAGGTACAATTACCTTATCAAGTTTTCTACTTTCCTCCCACTCACTTCTTTCGAAAGAAACTCTTTCTCTAGAAAGTTTCCGAACTTAGCAACAAAAGTCTTGCCTTCGGATCTGTGATAGAAGGTGTATCCAACAGTTTCCTTTGGATATCCTATGAAGACACATTTCTCCGATTTGGGTTCGAGCTTATCAGGTTGGAGCTTTTTCATATAAGCATCGCAGCCCCAAACTTTAAGAAACGACAGCTTAGGTTTATTGCTAAACCATAGTTCATACGGTGTCGTCTCAACGGATTTAGATGGTGCCCTATTTAATGTGAATGCAGCTGTCTCTAATGCATAATCCCAAAAACGATAGTGGTAGATCGGTAAGATACATCATAGATTGTACTATATCCAATAAAGTACGGTTATGACGTTCGGACACACCATTATGCTGTGGTGTTCCAGGTGGCATGAATTTGTGAAACTATTCCACACGGTTTTAACTGAAGGCCAAAACTCGTAACTCAAATATTTTACCTCTGCGATCATATCGTAGAAACTTTTTATTTTATTGTTACGATGATTATCCACTTCACTCTGAAATTCTTTGAACTTTTCAAACGTTTCAGACTTATGTTTCATTAAGTAGATATACCCATATCTGCTTAAATCATCTGTGAAGTTCTGAAAATAATGATACTTGTCGCGAGCCTTAATATTCATCGGACCACATACATCAGTATGTATGATTTCCAACAAATCTGTTGCTTGCTCCATTGTTCCGGAGAACGGCGTTTTAGTCATCTTGCCCAAGAGGCATGGTTCGCAAGCATCAAGTGATTTATAATCAAGTGATTCCAAAATCCCATCAGCATGGAGTTTCTTCATGCGCTTTACACCAATATGACCTAAACGGCAGTGCCACAAATAGGTTGCACTATCATTATTAACTTCGCATCTTTTTGGTTTCAATATTATGAATATGTGTATCACTACGATCGAGATCCAATGAACTATTTTCATTGGTGTGTATGACCATAGAAGGTTTTATTCATGTAAACAGAACAACAATTGTTCTCTAACTTTAAATGAATAACTGTATTGCAATTAACATGATCAAATCATATTCATGCTCAACGCAAACACCAAATAACACTTATTTAGTTTCAACACTAATCCCAAAAGTATAGGTAGTGTGTGATGATGATCATATCAATCTTGGAACCACTTCCAACACACATCGTCACCTTGCCCTTTAACTAGTCTTTGTTCATTCTGCAACTCCCGTTTCGAGTTACTAAATTTTGGCAACTGAACTAGTACCAAATACTGAGGGGTTGCTATGATCACTAGTAAAGTACACATCAATAACATGTATATCAAATATACTTATGTTCACTTTGCCATCCTTCTTATCCGCCAATCACTTGGGGTAGTTCCGCTTCCAGTGACCAGTCCCTTTGCAGTAGAAGCACTTAGTCTCAGGCTTAGGACTAGACTTGGGCTTTTTCACTTGAGCAGCAACTTGCTTGCCGTTCTTCTTGAAGTTCCCCTTCTTTCCTTTTACCCTTTTCTTGAAACTAGTGATCTTGTCAACCATCAACACTTGATGTTTTTCTTTGATTTCTACCTTCGCCGATTTTAGCATCGCGAAGAGCTTGGGAATATTTTTCGTTATCCCTTGCATACTATAGTTCATCACGAAGTTCTACTAACTTGGTGATGGTGACTAGAGAATTCTGTCAATCACTATCTTATCTGGAAGATTAACTCCCACTTGATTCAAGCGATTGTAGTACCCAGACAATCTGAGCACATGCTCACTAGTTGAGCGATTCTCCTCCATCTTTTAGCTATAGAACTTGTTGGAGACTTCATATCTCTCAACTCGGGTATTTGCTTGAAATATTAACTTCAACTCCTAGAACATCTCATATGCTCCATGACATTCAAAACGTCTTTGAAGTCCCGATTCTAAGCAGTTAAGCATGGTGCACTAAACTATTAAGTAGTCATCATATTGAGCTAGCAAAACGTTCATAATGTCTGCATCTGCTCCTGCAATAGGTCCGTCACCTAGCGGTGCATTAAGGACATAATTCTTCTGTGCAGCAATGAGGATAAACCTCAGATCACGGATCCAATCCGCATCATTGCTACTAACATTTTTCAACACAATTTTCTCTAGGAACATATCAAAATAAACACAGGGAAGCAACAACGCGAGCTATTGATCTACAACATAGATATGCTAATACTACCAGGACTAAGTTCATGATAAATTAAAGTTCAATTAATCATATTACTTAAGAACTCCCACTTAGATAGACATCCCTCTAATCCTCTAAGTGATCACGTGATCCAAATCAACTAAACCATGTCCGATCATCACCTGAGATGGAGTAGTTTCAATGGTGAACATCACTATGTTGATCATATCTACTATATGATTCACGCTCGACCTTTCGGTCTCTGTGTTCCGAGGCCATATCTGTATATGCTAGGCTCGTCAAGTTAAACCTGAGTATTCCGCGTGTGCAACTGTTTTGCACCTGTTGTATTTGAACGTAGAGCCTATCACACCCGATCATCACGTGGTGTCTCAGCACGAAGAACTTTCGCAACGGTGCATACTCAGGGAGAACACTTCTTGATAATTTAGTGAGAGATCATCTTATAATGCTACCGTCACGCAAAGCAAGATAAGATGCATAAAAGGATAAACATCACATGCAATCAATATAAGTGATATGATATGGCCATCATCATCTTGTGCTTGTGATCTCCATCTCCGCAGCACCGTCATGATCACCATCGTCACCGGCGCGACACCTTGATCTCCATCATAGCATCGTTGTCGTCTCGCCAATCTTATGCTTCCACGACTATCACTACCGCTTAGTAATAAAGTAAAGCATTACATCGCGATTGCATTGCATACAATAAAGCGACAACCATATGGCTCCTGCCAGTTGCCGATAACTCGGTTACAAAACATGATCATCTCATACAATAAAATTTAGCATCATGTCTTGACCATATCACATCACAACATGCCCTGCAAAAACAAGTTAGACGTCCTCTACTTTGTTGTTGCAAGTTTTACGTGGCTGCTACGGGCTTAAGCAAGAACTCATCTTACCTACGCATCAAAACCACAACGATAGTTTGTCAAATAGACTCCGTTTTAACCTTCTCAAGGACCGGGCGTAGCCACACTCGGTTCAACTAAAGTTGGAGAGACAGTCTTCCGCAAGCCATCTATGTGCAAAGCACGTCGAGGGAACCGGTCTCGCGTAAGCGTACGCGTAAGGTTGGTCCGGATCGTCTCGTCCAACAATACCGCTGAACCAAAGTATGACATGCTGGTAGGCAGTATGACTTGTATCGTCCACAACTCACTTGTGTTCTACTCGTGCAAATAACATCAAACCATAAAAAACTAGGCTCGGATGCCACTGTTGGGGAACGTAGTAATTTCAAAAAAATTTCCTACGCACACGCAAGATCATGGTGATGCATAGCAACGAGAGGGGAGAGTGTTTGTCTACGTACCCTCGTAGACCGAAGCGGAAGCGTTGACACAACGTAGAGGAAGTAGTCGTACGTAGAGGAAGTAGTCGTACGTTCTCCTCGCGATCCAACCGATCACAGCACCGTTACTCCGGCACCTCCGAGTTCTTGGCACACGTTCAGCTCGATGACGATCCCCGGGCTCCGATCCAGCAAAGCGTCGAGGAAGAGTTCCGTCAGCACGACGGCGTGGTGACGATCTTGATGTGTTACCGGCGCAGGGCTTCGCCTAAGCACTGCAACGATATAATCGAGGTGGAATTTGGTGGAAGGGGGCACCGCACACGGCTAAGAAACGATCCGTAGATCAACTTGTGTGTCTATGGGGTGCCCCCTGCCCCTGTATATAAAGGATGGAGGAGGAGGAGGCCGGCCAAGGGTTTGGCGCGCCTGGGTGTGGAGTCCTACTAGGTCTCCAAGTCCTAGTAGGAGTCCACCAAGAGGGGAGGAAGGGAGAAGGAATAGGAGGAGTAGGAAAGGTGGCCGGCCCCCTTTTCCCTAGTCCAATTCGGACCAAAGGGGAGGGGGGGGGGCGCAGCAGCCTTTTCCTCTTCCCACTAAAGCCCATCAAGGCCCATTACTTCTCCCGTAATCCCGTAACTCCCCGGTACCTCCGAAAATACCCGAACCACTCAGAACCCTTCCGATGTCCGAATATAGTCGTCCAATATATCGATCTTTACGTCTCGACCATTTCGAGACTCCTCGTCATGTCCCCGATCTCATCCGGGACTCCGAACTCCTTCGGTACATCAAAACTCATAAACTCATAATATAACTGTCATCGAAACCTTAAGCGTGCGGACCCTACGGTTCGAGAACAATGTAGACATGACTGAGACACGTCTCCGGTCAATAACCAATAGCGGGACCTGGATGCCCATATTGGCTCCTACATATTCTACGAAGATCTTTATCGGTCAGACCGCATAACAACATACGTTGTTCCCTTTGTCATCGGTATGTTACTTGCCCGAGATTCGATCGTCGGTATCCAATACCTAGTTCAATCTCGTTACCGGCAAGTCTCTTTACTCGTTCCGTAATACATCATCTCACAACTAACACATTAGTTGCAATGCTTGCAAGGCTTATGTGATGTGCATTACCGAGAGGGCCCAGAGATACCTCTCCGACAATCGGAGTGACAAATCCTAATCTCGAAATATGCCAACTCAACATGTACCTTCGGAGACACTTGTAGAGCACCTTTATAATCACCCAGTTACGTTGTGACATTTGGTAGCACACAAAGTGTCCCTACGGTAAATGGGAGTTGCATAGTCTCATAGTTAAAGGAACATGTATAAGTCATGGATAAAAGCAATAGCAACATACTAAACGATCGGGTGCTATGCTAATGGAATGGGTCATGTCAATCAGATCATTCAACTAATGATGTGATCTCGTTAATCAAATAACAACTCTTTGTTCATGGTTAGGAAACATAACCATCTTTGATTAATGAGCTAGTCAAGTAGAGGCATACTAGTGACACTCTGTTTGTCTATGTATTCACACATGTATTATGTTTCCGGTTAATACAATTCTAGCATGAATAATAAACATTTATCATGAATTAAGGAAATAAATAATAACTTTATTATTGCCTCTAGGGCATATTTCCTTCACATGGATTGATTATTATGAGAAAGCCAAGCATAAATTTTTTGAAGAATTATTTCTCTTGAGAGCTCATGATTGGGGCATGAATATAACATTAATTTAAGCCTCCCCCAAGCTTGAGCAATGCTTTCTCCTTCGCGAGGCCAAAAATTATATATATAATTGCGATCACGATGAACAAGATGCATATGATAATACTTTTGATGAAATTCCAAATTCATTCATTTACAGTTCCATGATCCCGTATCATCACATAGCCTATACCATGTCGATGCATCTCCCTTCAAAGATAAAGGGAAGACCTTCTTCTTAACAACATCATCGGGTATACCTGCAAACTTAGATAATCCACAAACTTCATCCATATATATTAGGTGCTCATCACGATGCTTTGTTCTATCTCCTGTAAAAGGATTATCTAGCAGTTTTTCTAACATACCCGAAGGAACTTTGAAGGGAATAATTTCATTTTCAATAGGTTCAGTAGGTTGAGGAGCAATTCTTTGCTCTACTGGTCGGGGTGAAGATACGCCGAACAAAACCCTCAGAGGATTACTTTCCATAGTAACAGTAAATTTCAGCACACTATATAAATTTTTCCTTACCAAATTCCACCTACCAAAGGCGCTTCACTCCCCGGCAACGGCGCCAGAAAAGAGTCTCGATGACCCACAAGTATAGGGGATCTATCATAGTCCTTTTGATAAGTAAGAGTGTCGAACCCAACGAGGAGCAGAAGGAAATGATAAGCGGTTTTCAGCAAGGTATTCTCTGCAAGTACTGAAATAAGTGGTAACAGATAGTTTTGTGATAGGATAATTTGTAAAGAGCAACAAGTAACAAAAGTAAATAAAGTGCAGCAAGGTGGCCCAATCCTTTTTGTAGCAAAGGACAAGCCTGGACAAACTCTTATATAAGGAAAAGCGCTCCCGAGGACACATGGAAATATCGTCAAGCTAGTTTTCATCACATTCATATGATTCGCGTTCGGTACTTTGATAATTTGTTATGTGGGTGGACCGGTGCTTGGGCGCTGTTCTTACTTGAACAAGCATCCCACTTATGATTAACCTCTATTTCAAGCATCGACAACTACAACAAAAGTATTAAGGTAAACCTAACCATAGCATGAAACATATGGATCCAAATCAGCCCCTTACGAAGCAACGCATAAACTAGGGTTTAAGCTTCAGTCACTCTAGCAACCCATCATCTACTTATTACTTCCCAATGCCTTCCCCTAGGCCCAAATAATGGTGAAGTGTTATGTAGTCGATGTTCACATAACACCACTAGAGGCTAGACAACATACATCTCATCAAAATATCGAACGAATACCAAATCCACATGACTACTAATAGCAAGACTTCTCCCATGTCCTCAAGTACAAACGTAACTACTCACAAAGCATATTCATGTTCATAATCAGAGGGGTATTAATATGCATAAAGGATCTGAACATATGATCTTCCACCAAATAAACCAACTAGCATCAACTACAATGAGTAATCAACACTACTAGCAACCTACTAGTACCAATCCCGGACTTGGAGACAGGAATTGGATACAAGAGATGAACTAGGATTTTGAGAGGAGATGGTGCTGGTGAAGATGTTGATGGAGATTGCCCTCTCCCGATGAGAGGAGCGTTGGTGATGACGATGATGATGATTTCCCCCTCTCGGAGGGAAGTGTCCCCGGCAGAACAGCTCTGCCGGAGCCCTAGATTGGTTCCGCCTCGTGGTGGCGGAGTCTCGTCCCGAAAGGTTGCTTTTGATTTTTTTTCTCGACGAAAGACCTCATTGAAGGAAATATGCCCTAGAGGCAATAATAAAGTTATTATTTATTTCCTTATATATCATGATAAATGTTTATTATTCATGCTAGAATTGTATTAACCGGAAACATAATACATGTGTGGATACATAGACAAACAGAGTGTCACTAGTATGCCTCTACTTGACTAGCTTGTTAATCAAGGATGGTTAAGTTTCCTAACCATAGACAAAGGAGTTGTCATTTGATTAACAAGGTCACATCATTAGTTGAATGATCTGATTGACATGACCCATTCCATTAGCTTAGCACCCGATCGTTTAGTATTTGCTACTGCTTTCTCCATAACTTATACATGTTCCTATGACTATGAGATTATGCAACTCCCGTTTACCGTAGGAACACTTTGTGTGCTACCAGACGTCACAACGTAACTGGGTGATTATAAAGGTGCTCTACAGGTGTCTCCGAAAGTATTTGTTGGGTTGGCGTATTTCAAGATTAGGATTTGTCACTCCGAATGTCGGAGAGGTATCTCAGGGCCTTCTTGGTAATGCACATCACATAAGCCTTGCAAGCATTGCAACCAATAAGTTAGTTGCGAGATGATGTATTACGGAACGAGTAAAGAGACTTGCCGGTAACGAGATTGAACTAGGTATTGGATACCGACGATCGAATCTCGGGCAAGTAACATACCGATGACAAAGGGAACAACGTATGTTGTTATGCGGTCTGACCGATAAAGATCTTCGTAGAATATGTAGGAGCCAATATGGGCATCCAGGTCCCGCTATTGGTTATTGACCAGAGATTTGTCTCAGTCATGTCTACACTGTTCTCGAACCGTAGGGTCCGCACGCTTAAGGTTACGATGACAGTTATTATGAGTTTATGTATTTTGATGTACCGAAGTTAGTTTGGAGTCCCAGATGAGATCACGGACATGACGAGGAGTCTCGGAATGGTCGAGACGTAAAGATTGATATATTGGACGACTATATTCGGACATCGGAATGGTTCCGAGTGGTTTCGGATAAAACCGGAGTGCCGGAGGGGTTACCGGAACCCCCCGGGGAAGTAGGGCCTTATTGGGCCTGAGGGGAGAGAGAGGGCAGCAGCCCAGGAGGTGGGCCCCCCCCTCATGGGGAGTCCGAATAGGACTAGGAGGGGGGCGCGTCCCCCCTTTCCCTCTCCCTCTCCCTCTCTTTCCTTCCCCCTCTCTTTTCCTAGTTGGACTAGGAAAGGGGAGTCCTACTCCCACTAGGAGGAGGACTCCCCCCTCCCTTTGGCGCGCCCCTACAGGGCCGGCCGGCCTCCCCCTTGCTCCTTTATATACGGGGGCAGGGGGCACCCCAAGACACACAAGTTGATCTTCGTGATCGTTCCTCAGCCGTGTGCGGTGCCCCCTCCACCATATTCCACCTCGGTCATATTGTCGCGGTGCTTAGGCGAAGCCCTGCGTCGGTAGTACATCAAGATCGTCACCACGCCGTTGTGCTGACGGAACTCGTCCCTGAAGTTTTGCTGGATCAAAACCCGAGGAACGTCATCGAGCTGTACGTGTGTTAAGAACTCAGAGGCGCCGGAGTAACGGCGCTTGGATCGTTTGGATCGGGAAGACGTACGACTACTTCCTCTACGTTGCGTCAACGCTTCCGCTTCGGTCTACGAGGGTACGTAGACAACACTCTCCCCTCTCGTTGCTATGCATCACCATGATCTTGCGTGTGCGTAGGATTTTTTTTGAAATTACTACGTTCCCCAACAGTGGCATCCGAGCCTAGGTTTTTATGGTTTGATGTTTTGCACGAGTAGAACACAAGTGAGTTGTGGACGATACAAGTCATACTGCCTACCAGCATGTCATACTTTGGTTCGACGGTATTGTTGGATGAAGCGGCCCGGACCGATATTACGCGTACGCTTACGCGAGACTGGTTCTACCGCCGTGCTTTGCACACAGGTGGCTGGCGGGTGTCAGTTTCTCCAACTTTAGTTGAACCGAGTATGGCTACGCCCGGTCCTTGCGAAGGTTAAAACGGAGTCTATTTGACAAACTATCGTTGTGGTTTTGATGCGTAGGTGAGATTGGTTCTTGCTTATGCCCGTAGCAGCCACGTAAAATTTGCAACAAACAAAGTAGAGGACGTCTAACTTGTTTTTGCAGGTCATGTTGTGATGTGATATGGTCAAGACATGATGCTAAATTTTATTGTATGAGATGATCATGTTTTGTAACCGAGTTATCAGCAACCGGCAGGAGCCGTATGGTTGTCGCTTTATTGTATGCAATGCAATCGCCCTGTAATGCTTTACTTTATCACTAAGCGGTAGCGATAGTCGTAGAAGCATAAGATTGGCGAGACAACAACGATGCTACGATGGAGATCAAGGTGTCGCGCCGGTGACGATGGTGATCATGATGGTGCTGCGGAGATGGAGATCACAAGCACAAGATGATGATGGCCATATCATATCACTTATATTGATTGCATGTGATGTTTATCTTTTTATGCATCTTATCTTGCTTTGATTGACAGTAGCATTATAAGATGATCTCTCACTAAATTATCATAGTAATAGTGTTCTCCCTGAGTATGCACCATTGCGAAAGTTCTTCGTGCTGAGACACCACGTGATGATCGGGTGTGATAGGCTCTACGTTCAAATACAACGGGTGCAAAACAGTTGCACACGCGGAATACTCAGGTTTAACTTGACGAGCCTAGCATATAACAGATATGGCCTCGGAACACGGAGACCGAAAGGTCGAGCGTGAATCATATAGTAGATATGATCAACATAATGATGTTCACCATTGAGAACTAATCCATTTCACGTGATGATCGATTATGGTTTAGTTTGATTTGGATCACGTGATCACTTAGAAGATTAGAGGGATGTCTATCTAAGTGGGAGTTCTTAAGTAATATGATTACTTGAACTTAAATTTATCATGAACTTAGTCCCTGATAGTATCTTGCTTGTTTATGTTGATTGAAGATAGATGGCTCGTGCTGTTGTTCCGTTGAATTTTAATGCGTTCCTTGAGAAAGCAAAGTTGAAAGATGATGGTAGCAATTACACGGACTGGGTCCGTAACTTGAGGATTATCCTCATTGCTGCACAGAAGAGTTACGTCCTGGAAGCACCGCTGGGTGCCAGGCCTGCTGCTGGAGCAACACCAGATGTTATGAACGTCTGGCAGAGCAAAGCTGATGACTACTCGATAGTTCAGTGTGCCATGCTTTACGGCTTAGAACCGGGACTTCAATGACGTTTTGAACATCATGGAGCATATGAGATGTTCCAGGAGTTGAAGTTGATATTCCAACAGAATGCCCGGATTGAGAGATATGAAGTCTCCAATAAGTTCTATAGCTGCAAGATGGAGGAGAGTGGTTCTGTCAGTGAGCATATACTCAAAATGTCTGGGTATTATAATCACTTGATTCAACTGGGAGTTAATCTTCCGGATGATTGTGTCATTGACAGAATTCTCCAATCACTGCCACCAAGCTACAAAGGCTTCGTGATGAACTATAACATGCAAGGGATGGATAAGACAATTCCCGAGCTCTTCGCAATGCTAAAGGCTGTGGAGGTAGAAATCAAGAAGGAGCATCAAGTGTTGATGGTCAACAAGACCACTAGTTTCAAGAAAAAGGGCAAAGGGAAGAAGAAGGGGAACTTCAAGAAGAACAACAAACAATTTGCTGCTCAAGAGAAGAAACCCAAGTCTGGACCTAAGCTTGAAAGTGAGTGCTTCTACTGCAAGCAGACTGGTCACTGGAAGCGGAACTGCCCCAAGTATTTGGCGGATAAGAAGGATGGCAAGGTGAACAAAGGTATATGTGATATACATGTTATTGATGTGTACCTTACTAATGCTCGCAGTAGCACCTGGGTATTTGATACTGGTTCTGTTGCTAATATTTGCAACTCGAAACAGGGACTATGGATTAAGCGAAGATTGGTTAAGGACGAGGTGACGATGCGCGTGGGAAATGGTTCCAAAGTTGATGTGATCGCGGTTGGCACGCTACCTCTACATCTACCTTCGGGATTAGTATTAGACCTGAATAATTGTTATTTGGTGCCAGCGTTGAGCATGAACATTATATCTGGATCTTGTTTGACGCGAGACGATTATTCATTTAAATCAGAGAATAATGGTTGTTCTATTTATATGAGTAATATCTTTTATGGTCATGCACCCTTGAAGAGTGGTCTATTTTTGATGAATCTCGATAGTAGTGATACACATATTCATAGTGTTGAAGCCAAAAGATGCAGAGTTGATAATGATAGTGCAACTTATTCGTGGCACTGCCGTTTAGGTCATATCGGTATAAAACGCATGAAGAAACTCCATACTGATGGACTTTTGGAGCCACTTGATTATGAATCACTTGGCACTTGCGAATCGTGCCTCATGGGCAAGATGACCAAAACACCGTTCTCCGGTACTATGGAGAGAGCAACAGATTTGTTGGAAATCATACATATACAGATGTATGTGGTCCGATGAATGTTGAGGCTCGTGGCGGATATCATTATTTTCTCACCTTCACAGATGATTTAAGCAGATATGGGTATATCTACTTAATGAAACACAAGTCTGAAACATTTGAAAAGTTCAAAGAATTTCAGAGTGAAGTTGAAAATCATCGTAACAAGAAAATAAAGTTTCTACGATCTGATCGTGGAGGAGAATATTTGAGTTACGAGTTTGGTCTACATTTGAAACAATGCGGAATAGTTTCGCAACTCACGCCACCCGGAACACCACAACGCAATGGTGTGTCCGAATGTCGTAATCGCACTTTACTTGATATGGTGCGATCTATGATGTCACTTACAGATTTACCGCTATCGTTTTGGGGTTATGCTCTAGAGACGGCCGCATTCACGTTAAATAGGACACCATCGAAATCCGTTGAGACGACGCCTTATGAACTATGGTTTAGCAAGAAACCAAAGTTGTCGTTTCTTAAAGTTTGGGGCTGCGATGCTTATGTGAAAAAGATTCAACCTGATAAGCTCGAACCCAAATCGGAAAAATGTGTCTTCATAGGATATCCAAAAGAAACTGTTGGATACACCTTCTATCACAGATCCGAAGGCAAGACTTTTGTTGCTAAATTCGGTGTCTTTCTAGAAAAGGAGTTTCTCTCGAAAGAAGTGAGTGGGAGGAAAGTAGAACTTGATGAGGTAACTGTACCTGCTCCCTTATTGGAAAGTAGTACATCACAGAAATCTGTTTCTGTAGCACCTACACCAATTAGTGAGGAAGCTAATGATATTGATCATGAAACTTCAGATCAAGTTACTACAGAACCTCGTAGATCAACCAGAGTGAGATCTGCACCTGAGTGGTACGGCAATCCTGTTCTGGAAGTCATGATGCTAGATCATGACGAACCTACGAACTATGAAGAAGCGATGGTGAGCCCAGATTCCGCAAAATGGCTAGAAGCCATGAAATCTGAGATGGGATCCATGTATGACAACAAAGTATGGACTTTGGTTGACTTGCCCGAGGGTCGGCAAGCAATAGAGAATAAGTGGATCTTTAAGAAGAAGACTGACGCTGACGGTAATGTTACTGTCTACAAAGCTCGACTTGTCGCGAAAGGTTTTCGACAAGTTCAAGGGATTGACTACGATGAGACCTTCTCACCCGTAGCGATGCTTAAGTCTGTCCGAATCATGTTAGCAATTGCCGCATTTTATGATTATGAAATTTGGCAAATGGATGTAAAGACTGCATTCCTGAATGGATTTCTGGAAGAAGAGTTGTATATGATGCAACCAGAAGGTTTTATCGATCCAAAGGGAGCTAACAAAGTGTGCAAGCTCCAGCGATCCATTTATGGACTGGTGCAAGCCTCTCGGAGTTGGAATAAACGCTTTGATAGTGTGATCAAAGCATTTGGGTTTATACAGACTTTTGGAGAAGCCTGTATTTACAAGAAAGTGAGTGGGAGCTCTGTAGCATTTCTGATATTATATGTAGATGACATATTACTAATTGGAAATGATATAGAATTTCTGGATAGCATAAAGGGATACTTGAATAAGAGTTTTTCAATGAAAGACCTCGGTGAAACTGCTTACATATTGGGCATTAAGATCTATAGAGATAGATCAAGACGCTTAATTGGACTTTCACAAAGCACATACCTTGACAAAGTTTTGAAGAAGTTCAAAATGGATCAAGCAAAGAAAGGGTTCTTGCCTGTGTTACAAGGTGTGAAGTTGAGTAAGACTCAATGCCCGACCACTGCAGAAGATAGAGAGAAGATGAAAGATGTTCCCTATGCTTCAGCCATAGGCTCTATCATGTAAGCAATGCTGTGTACCAGACCTGATGTGTGCCTTGCTATAAGTTTGGCAGGGAGGTACCAAAGTAATCCAGGAGTGGATCACTGGACAGCGGTCAAGAATATCCTGAAGTACCTGAAAAGGACTAAGGAAATGTTTCTCATGTATGGAGGTGACAAAGAGCTCGTCGTAAACGGTTACGTTGATGCAAGCTTTGACACTGATTCGGATGATTCTAAATTGCAAACCGGATACATATTTACATTAAACGGTGGAGCTGTTAGTTGGTGCAGTTCTAAACAAAGCGTCGTGGCGGGATCTACATGTGAAGCGGAGTACATAGCTGCTTCAGAAGCAGCAAATGAAGGAGTCTGGATGAAGGAGTTCATATCCGATCTAGGTGTCATACCTAGTGCATCGGGTCCAATGAAAATCTTTTGTGACAATACTGGTGCAATTGCCTTGGCAAAGGAATCCAGATTTCACAAGAGAACCAAGCACATCAAGAGACGCTTCAATTCCATCCGGGATCTAGTCCAGGTGGGAGACATAGAGATTTGCAAGATACATACGGATCTGAATGTAGCAGACCCGTTGACTAAGCCTCTTCCACGAGCAAAACATGATCAGCACCAAGACTCCATGGGTGTTAGAATCATTACTGTGTAATCTAGATTATTGACTCTAGTGCAAGTGGGAGACTGAAGGAAATATGCCCTAGAGGCAATAATAAAGTTATTATTTATTTCCTAATATATCATGATAAATGTTTATTATTCATGCTAGAATTGTATTAACCGGAAACATAATACATGTGTGGATACATAGACAAACAGAGTGTCACTAGTATGCCTCTACTTGACTAGCTTGTTAATCAAGGATGGTTAAGTTTCCTAACCATAGACAAAGGAGTTGTCATTTGATTAACAAGGTCACATCATTAGTTGAATGATCTGATTGACATGACCCATTCCATTAGCTTAGCACTCGATCGTTTAGTATGTTGCTATTGCTTTCTCCATAACTTATACATGTTCCTATGACTATGAGATTATGCAACTCCCGTTTACCGTAGGAACACTTTGTGTGCTACCAAACGTCACAACGTAACTGGGTGATTATAAAGGTGCTCTACAGGTGTCTCCGAAAGTATTTGTTGGGTTGGCGTATTTCAAGATTAGGATTTGTCACTCCGAATGTCGGAGAGGTATCTCAGGGCCTTCTCGGTAATGCACATCACATAAGCCTTGCAAGCATTGCAACCAATAAGTTAGTTGCGAGATGATGTATTACGGAACGAGTAAAGAGACTTGCCGGTAACGAGATTGAACTAGGTATTGGATACCGACGATCGAATCTCGGGCAAGTAACATACCGATGACAAAGGGAACAACGTATGTTGTTATGCGGTCTGACCGATAAAGATCTTCGTAGAATGTGTAGGAGCCAATATGGGCATCCAGGTCCCGCTATTGGTTATTGACCAAAGATTTGTCTCAGTCATGTCTACACTGTTCTCGAACTGTAGGGTCCGCACGCTTAAGGTTACGATGACAGTTATTATGAGTTTATGTATTTTGATGTACCTAAGTTAGTTTGGAGTCCCGGATGAGATCACGGACATGACGAGGAGTCTCGGAATGGTCGAGACGTAAAGATTGATATATTGGACGACTATATTCGGACACCGGAATGGTTCCGAGTGGTTTCGGATAAAACCGGAGTGCCGGAGGGGTTATCGGAACCCCCCGGGGAAGTAATGGGCCTTATTGGGCCTGAGGGGAGAGAGAGGGCAGCAGCCCAGGAGGTGGCGCCCCCCCCTCATGGGGAGTCCGAATAGGACTAGGAGGGGGGCGCGGCCCCCCTTTCCCTCTCCCTCTCCCTCTCTTTCCTTCCCCCTCTCTCTTCCTAGTTGGACTAGGAAAGGGGAGTCCTACTCCCACTAGGAGGAGGACTCCCCCCCTCCCTTTGGCGCGCCCCATAGGGCCGGCCGGCCTCCCCCTTGCTCCTTTATATACGGGGGCAGGGGGCACCCCAAGACACACAAGTTGATCTTCGTGATCGTTCCTCAGCCGTGTGCGGTGCCCCCCTCCACCATATTCCACCTCGATCATATTGTCGCGGTGCTTAGGCGAAGCCCTGCGTCGGTAGTACATCAAGATCGTCACCACGCCGTTGTGCTGACGGAACTCGTCCCTGAAGTTTTGCTGGATCAAAACCCGAGGAACGTCATCGAGCTGTACGTGTGTTAAGAACTCGGAGGCGCCGGAGTAACGGCGCTTGGATCGGTCGGATTGGGAAGACGTACGACTACTTCCTCTACGTTGCGTCAACGCTTCCGCTTCGGTCTACGAGGGTACGTAGACAACACTCTCCCCTCTCGTTGCTATGCATCACCATGATCTTGCGTGTGCGTAGGAATTTTTTTGAAATTACTACGTTCCCCAACACTCATATAGCAGAAGATGGCCATCAGAGAGCCAACAGGGGGCCCACGAGGCAGGGGGCGCACCCTGGGGGGTAGGGCGCGCCCCCACCCTTGTGGCCAGGTGGGCCCCCCTCTAGTGAACTTCTTCCACTCAATATTTTTTATTATTTCCAAAAATGACTTTCGTGGAGTTTCAGGACTTTTGGAGTTGTGCAAAATAGGTCTCTAATATTTGCTCCTTTTCCAGCCCAGAATTCCAGCTGCCGGCATTCTCCCTCCTTATGTAAACCTTGTAAAATAAGAGAGAATAGGCATAAGTATTGTGACATAATGTGTAATAACAGCCCATAATGCAATAAATATCGATATAAAAGCATGATGCAAAATGGACGTATCAACCCCCTAGGACAAGGAGGAGGAGAAAAGGGATGCCCCAAACCCCGACGGAGTGGTAAGCGCTCCAAACATGCCGGTAAAGAGAACGCCAACAACTACAACAACACCGAGAATGGCACCTGCGGTAACAATGTCACCTCAGACAGTGTCGGGGACCAATACAATGGCGATGACATCGTGTCTGGCCAGATCGACGGTGTTGCCGGCATAGAGGACCTCGATGATCCTGATTACAACAACTACATGCCAGAATTGGAAGAGGACATAAGCCACAGACCTGATGAATTCGACCTCCCCGAGGACTTCCTCGATCTAGAAACCTTCCGATGACGGCTCATTAATATTGCCCAAAGTATTAAAAGAGGGCGTGAGAAGCTTAAAGCTGATCAGGACACACTCAATGATAAGTGGACGGAGGTCCTCGCAGCCGAGCAATACCTCGAGCAAAGACTCGCGGACCAACCAAAGTCCTACCCACGATGGCATTTGCTTCTGGCATTCGATTACAAAGTTGACGGTAATTTGCTATATAAGCATGATCGAACCGATCAGCTCGACCGTCCTCCTCAAGGGCAGGATAGACCAAAAGGAGGGCTTTGAGACCTGATGACCCACAAGTATAGGGGATCAATTGTAGCTCTTTTCTATACGTAGGAGTGTCGAACCCAACGAGGAGGAGAAGGAAATGACTAGTAGTTTTCAGTAAGGTAATGTTTGCAAATGCTGAAATTGTAAGTAGCGTAGTAGTTTGATAGCAAGATAATTTGTAATGAGCAAGTAACGATAGTAGTAAAAAAAGTGCAGCAAGGTAGGCCAATCCTTTTGAGGCAAAGGACAGGCCAAAACGGTCTCTTATGATAAGCAAAGCGTTCTTGAGGGTACACGGGAATTTCATCTAGTCACTTTCATCATGTTGGTTTAATTCGTGTTCGCTACTTTGATAATTTGATATGTGGGTGGACCGGTGCTTAGGTGCTGTTCTTACTTGAACAAACCTCCTACTTATGATTAACCCTCTCGCAAGCATCCACAACTACGAGAAAAGTATTAAAAATAAATTCTAACCATAGCATTAAACTTTTGGATCCAATCGGTCCCTTATGGAATAGCGCATAAACTGGGGTTTAAGTTTCTGTCACTCTCGCAACCCATCATCTAATTGCTACTCCACAATGCATTCCCTTAGGCCCAAATATGGTGAATTGTCATGTAGTCGACGTTCACATGACACCACTAAGGGAATAACAACATACATACTATCAAAATATTGAACACATATCAAATTCACATGATTACTTGCAACATGATTTCTCCCGTGACCTCAAGAACAAAAGTAACTACTCACAAATGATAAACATGCTCATGATCAGAGGAGTATTAAATAGCATAGTGGATCAAAACATATAATCTTCCACCAAATAAACCATATAGTAATCAACTACAAGATGTAATCAACACTACTAGTCACCCACAAGCACCAATCTATAATTCCAGTAACAAGATTGAACAGAAGAGATGAACTAGGGTTTGAGATGAGATGGTTCTGTTGAAGATGTTGTTGGAGATTGCCCTCCCCAAGATGGGAGAGTTGTTGGTGATGACGAGGACAATTATTTCCCCCTCCGGGAGGGAAGTTCCCCTGACGGAATCGCTCCGCCGGAGGGCAAAAGTGCTCCTGCCCAAGTTCCGCCTCGAGTCGGCGGCGCTCCGTCCTAAAAGTCCTCTTCTTATTTTTTCTAGGTAAAAATGACTTATATACCAGAAGATGGGCACCGGAGGTGGGCTGAGGAGGGCACAACCCACCAGGGCACGCCTGGTCTCCCGGGTGCGCCCAGGTGGGTTGTGCCCACCTGGTGGGCCCCCTCTGGTAGTTATTTGCTCCAATATTTCTTAAATATTCCATAAAAATTCTCCATGAAGTTTCAGCTCATTTGGAGTTGTGCAGAATAGGTAGCCTGACGTAGCTTTTTCAGGTCCAGATATCCACCTGCCGGAATTCTCCCTCTTGGTGTGTACCTTGCAAATTATGAGAGAAAAGACATTAGAAATACTCCAAAAAGCATTATTATGGATAAAAACATCATAAATAACAATAAGAAAACATGATTCAAAATGGATGTATCAACTCCCCCAAGCTTAGACCTCGCTTGTCCTTAAGTAAAACCGAAATAAAAAAACATGTCCACATGCTTTGAGAGGGAGGTGTCGATAAAAACAAAATACGGACATAGAAGCATCCTGTTGATTATTATAACAGCAAGAAAATTAAACATAGGACTTTTATCATAGAACTTTTATCATACACTTCTCATGAATAAGTAACAGTTCATCACACAATCGAAGTATAAAGCAAAAACTCTATTAGAAACCAACAAACTATGTTCTCAGTCAACTTTGCAACTACAATTCATCATCTTTTCAGGAAGAGTCGCGTGTGGGAGCCTTTAGGCAAGTCCACATACTCAACCATCATATAGTTCTTCTATGATTGCTAACACTCACCTTGTACACATGATCAAAACGTTTCAACCGGACACATAGAAAGATAGGTGATGTCAACAATAATAACTCATGCTATCTATATTCAACTGGACATATGTGCCTAGATCTTTCCTCACCACATCATGCTTGCCAAAAGAGAAAAATAAAAGGGAATAGAAGGTAAACTTTGACTCTTTGCATAAAAGTAAATACATGAAAGTAAAAGATAGGCCCTTCGTAGAGGGAAGCAGAGGTTGCCATGCGCTTATTTGTTTGCATGCTCAATCCCTTACTGCAAGAGAACGTCATGTTGTATTGCCACTTAAGATGAAAACCTTTATTATGCAGTCTGTCGCTTTTATTCTTTGTCATCCAAGTTCATACAACGCTCGATTTTCTCTTACCCTAAATGATCTCACATATTTAGAAGCAATTTTTATTGCCTTTTTGCACCGATGACAACTTACTTGAGGGATCTTGCTCAATCCCTAGGTAGGTATGGTGGACACTTGAAAAAGATTTGGGTTTAAGGGTTTTTGGATGCACAAGTAGTATCTCTACTTAGTGCGGAAGTTTTGGCTAGCAAAGATAAGGGCAAGCACCACATGTTGAAGGATCTATGACAATATGACTTCTATGTGAATATAAACAAACATAAATCATTAAGTTGTCTTCCTTGTCCAACGTCAACAATTTTGGCATATAATATTTTGATGAGGGCTCACAATCACAAAAGATTTCTATGATAGTATATTTATATGTGAATCTTCTCTTTGCTTATTAATTCTTTCATGAGTTGCATCATTGACTAAGGCTATGTTTGTCAATCTCTAATAAAATTTTCTACTTATACTTTTCCTTATGTGGTGCCATCACCTACCATAGGATTAGTATATGATCTATTGATTTGTTTCCTTTCTTTTATTCATTCACCTTTTCTTTCTTATTTCTTTTCTTTATTTGCAACAAGAAGGTAAAGAAAGCAAAAACTCAAACTAAACTTTATTATATAACTTGCACATGATTACAATGATTGATCACTAAGCAAACTCTCGAAAAGAAAGGATCGAACTAAACTTTATTTCATCTAAAGCAAAAGGATCAAACTAAGATAAGTAAAAGCAAAAAGATAGTGGGATGATACGATACCGGGGCACCTCCCCCAAGCTTGGCGGAAGCCAAGGGGAGTTCCCATACCCAATACTCAATTCTCCTTTGGTGGTGAAGAAGATGGTGGTGGTGATGTAGAAGAGGTCTTGCCCTTCTTCCTCAGCTTACGCTTGAGGATAGAATTTTCCTCCTTCAACTCTCTGATCTCCTGTTCAAGCTCCAGTACCTTTTTGCATAATTCCTGCTTATTTTCCTGCAAAAGGAGAAAGGGTATAAACTGAATCTTAGGCCTCTTTGGTTTATTCGGGAGGCTTGACTTCTTGAATTCCACATGCATGTCCCCAGGTTGAGGCAGCAGGGGTTTCGTCTTCCTCTGAGCTCGTCTCCTCCTTTTCCCTAGGATAATAGTCTTCCTCCTCCTCCGTAGTCCAGCCATAGTGCTCCACATCCCCGTAGGACTTGGGGTTCGCGATGAAATCAGTAGCATAGCTCTCCCCCTCAGAGTCTTGGGATGACATATTTCAGATCTGTCAAGAAAACAACAAGAAAAGAGAACAGAGGATTTTTCCGCGATATGGTGATCAACAGGTTTAGGAAGTATATATATATATATATATATATATATATATATATATATATATATATATATATATATATATATATATAATCTTGGAGGACAAGCATACGAAAGAAAAACGGAGTACGGGAGGTGTCCCAGGTGGGCACAACCCACCTGGGCGCGCCAGGCAGCTTGGCGCGCCCTGGTGTCTTGTGCCCACCAGGGGACGCTTCCTGGTAGTTTCTTTATTTCCAAAATTTTAAAATATTCCAAAACTAACAAAAAATATTTTTGCGTATTTTTTGGAGTCCGTTTACTTATCGTATCACGTACCTCCTTATTTCCATGATTCTGGAGTGTTCCGGAAGGACTCTTTTATGTGTTCTTCCGGTGTCAAAGTTTGGATAATATTACTTTCAACATTAATGGGCGTACCTGAGATATAATGCCTTATTCATTGCCCACTGACAACCCTCGGGTTAGTACCTTCGGAATTATTTAGATTGCTCAAGACCGGTAAACCTCCTCGATGACATATGGGCCTTCCCATTTCGAGAGGAGCTTTCCTGCAAAGAATCTGAAACGGGAGTTGTACAAAAGAACATATTCTCCAACTTTAAACTCACGCTTTTGGATTCTCCTGTCATGCCATCTTTTAACTTTTTCTTTGAATAATTTTGCATTTTCGTAAGCTTGGGTTCTGCATTCATCTAATGAGCTTATATCAAATAACCTTTTTTCCCCAGCAAGTTTGAAATCATAATTGAGTTCTTTGACTGCCCAATAAGCTTTATGTTCTAACTCAAGAGGCAAATGACAAGCTTTTCCATAAACCATTTTATAAGGAGACATACCCATAGGATTTTTATATGCTGTTCTATAAGCCCAAAGTGCATCTTCTAATTTCTTAGACCAATTCTTCATGGACCTATTGACAGTCTTTTGCAAAATTAGTTTTATTTCTCTATTGCTAAGTTCAATTTGACCACTAGACTGAGGATGATAGGGTGATGCAATTCTATGGTTAACATCATACTTGGCAAGCATTTTACGAAAAGCACCATGAATAAAGTGTGAACCACCATCAGTCATCAAATATCTAGGGACTCCAAACCTTGGGAAAATAACTTCCTTAAGCATTTTAATAGAGGTGTTGTGATCAGCACTACTGGTTGGAATAGCTTCTACCCATTTAGTAACATAATCAACAGCAACCAAAATATGTGTATACCCATTAGAGGAAGGAAAAGGTCCCATCTAATCAAATCCCCAAGCATCTAATGGTTCAACAGAAAGTGGATAATTCATAGGCATTTCCTGACGCTTACCGATATTACCTATTCTTTGGCATTTAGCACAAGATGAGACGTACTTACGGGCATCCATGAAGAGAGTAGGCCAATAAAATCCAGACTGCAGTACCTTGTGAGCAGTTCTATCTCCAGCATGATGCCCTCCATAAGCCTCGGAGTGACATTTCCGTAGTATTTGTCCCTGTCCATGCTCAGGTACACAAGGTATAATAATACCATCTACTCCTTCTTTATAAAGATGTGGGTCATCCCAAAAGTAATGTCGTAAATCATAGAAGAATTTTTTCTTTTGTTGGTATGTAAAGCTAGGTGGTAAATATTTAGCAACAATTTAATTAGCATAATCAGCATACCAAGGAGTACTATTAGCAACATTTATTGCAGCTAACTGCTCATCAGGAAAACTATCATCAATAGGTAGTGGGTCATCTAGCACATTTTCAAGCCTAGACAAGTTATCAGCTGCCGGGTTCTCAGCTCCTTTTCTATCAATGATATGTAAATAAAATCTTGTAACAAGAGAACCCAACGAATAAGTCTAGGTTTAGCATCTTTCTTTGCCATAAGATATTTAATAGCAGCATGGTCTGTGTGAACAATTACTTTAGAGTCAACAATGTAAGATCTAAATTTATCACACCAAAACACGACTGCTAAGAATTCGTTTTCAGTAGTAGCATAATTCCTTTGAGCAATGTCTAGAGTTTTACTAGCATAATGAATAACATTTAGTTTCTTATCAATTCTTTGTCCTAGAACAGCACCAACAGCATAATCACTAGCATCACACATAATTTCCAAAGGCAAGTTCCAATCAGGTGGTTGAACAATAGGTGCAGAAATTAAGGCTTTCTTGAGTGTTTCAAAGGCTTCAAGACAATCATCATCAAACACAAAAGGAATATCCTTTTGCAAAAGATTAGTAAGAGGCCTAGATGTAACGCCCTCGATGCGGCTATATCTCCCACGTGTCGAAGCACGACTTAGAGGCATAACCGCATTGAAAGCAATGTCGCAAGTGAGGTAATCTTCACACAACCCTGTAATACATAAGGGAAAGAGATACATAGTTGGCTTACAGTCGCCATTTCACACAATACATAAATAAACATCCATCATCCAAATTACACTAAAGGTCCGACTACGGAACCAAAATAAAAGAAGACTACCCCAAATGCTACACAGATCCCCGAATCCTCCCGACTGGGCTCCACTACTGATCATCAGGAAAAGATACATAGTAACGACCACGTTCCTCGTCGAACTCCCACGTGAGCTCGGTTGCATCATCTGCACTGGCATCGTTGGCACCTGAAACTGTTTGGTAGAATCTGTGAGTCACGGGGACTCAGCAATCTCACACCCGCGAGATCAAGACTATTTAAGCTTAAAGGTAGGATGGGGTTGTGAGCTGGAGCTGCAGCAAGCGACTAGCATATATGGTGGCTATCAACGCAAAAGAGAGCGAGAAGAGAAACAAGGCACGGTCGTGAAGCTAGTAGCGATCAAGAAGTGATCCTGGAACTACTTACGTCAAACATAACTCCAACACCGTGTTCACTTCCCGGACTCCGCCGAGAAGAGACCATCACGGTTACACACGCGGTTGATGTGTTTTAATTAAGATCAACTTCGGGTTTTCTACAAACGGACATTAACAAATTCCCATCTGCCTCATAACCGCGGGCACGGCTTTCGAAAGATAATACCCTGCAGGGGTGTCCCAACTTAGCCCATTATAAGCTCTCACGGTCAACGAAGGATATTCCTTCTACCGGGAAGACCCGATCAGTCTCGGAATCCCGGACTACAAGACATTTCGATAGTAATAAAACAAGACCAGCAAAGCCGCCCGATTGTGCCGACAAATCCTGATAGGAGCTGCACATATCTCGGTCTCAGGGCACATCCGGATGAGCTATCCGTACAACTAAAACCAGACCCCAAGTTTCCTTGAGGTGGCGCTGCAAAGCGCTCTAGTTTGGACCAGCAATCGAAGGAGAACTGGCCCGTGGGGGGGGGGGGTTAAAATAAAGATGACCATCGGGCTCGCGAAAACCCGGGGGAAAAAGGCTTAGGTGGCAAATGGTAAAACCAAAGTTGGGCCTTGCTGGAGGAGTCTTATTCAAAGCGAACTGTCAAGGGGGTCCCATAAATCATCCAACCGTGTAAGGAACGCAAAATCAAGGAACATAACACCGGTATGACGGAAACTAGGGTGGCAAGAGTGGAACAAAACACCAGGCATAAGGCCGAGCCTTCCACCCTTTACCGAGTATATAGATGCATTAATTAAAATAAGAGATATTGTGATATCACAAAATAATCATGTTCCAACATGGAACAAACTTCATTTTCACCTGCAACTAGCAACGCTATAAGAGGGATTGAGCAAAGCGGTAACATAGCCAATCAACGGTTTGCTAGGACATGGATGGTTAGAGGTTTGACATGGCAATATGGGTGGCATGATATAGCAAATGGTAGGTATCGCAGCATAGGCATAGCAAAAGAGCGAGCATCTAGCAAGCAAAGATAGAAGTGATTTCAAGGGTATGGTCATCTTGCCTGCAAGGTTCTCAGAGTTGTCGAAAACTTGATCCTCGTAAGCGTTCTCAACAGGTTCCTCGTTCACGTACTCGTCTCTCGGCTCTACCCAAGACAAGAATACAAGCAAAGGGGACAACCATCAATCACGATGCAATGCGCAAGCAACATGATGCAAAACATGGCATGATATGCGAGATGTGGTATGCAATGCATATGCGTGCTCCAGAAGGAAAAAGATGAACCAGACATAAAATCTTGGCAAACCAAGTATGCCACTGGAAAGGTGAGATGATTTCTGTTGAAATCGATATAAAGATCACCGGAATCGGATGCACGGTTTGCAAATGACAAGCAAAACAAGAATGACAAGATTCTGCCATTAACAGCATGATGCTACTTAGCAAGCAACAAGAAATTAAGCTACTGCACCCAAACATAGCAACAAAGCATATTACAGTGAACTACTCAAGATGCTTGACAAAAGATGAACACTAAGCTACGGCTAAATCACACCACAACAGGTTCAAACAAGCATGGCAATAGTGAAAAATATAACAGCTTCACAGACTTGGTGAAAATACTAACATGCCAGAAATCAACATCAGGAAGCCATGTTTAGAGCAAGGAAACAACCTGCTACAGGAACAGAACATAGCAAATTATGGCACGGCATGAATCTACTCAGAGAACTTAACAAAAGTCCCTTAATGATCATAAGCCAAAAAGGATCATAAAATATAATAACACCCATGTCAATTAAGCAAGTTTCGTTACAGTTTTCAGACTTGGCAGAAAACTGGACATGTCAAAAACAGATAACAAGTAGGCATGTTAACGAGCTCGATGCACTCACTACAGAGCATTGCATGATAAACTAAGCATACATACATCAATAAGACATGGAATAGAAGCTAGAAATGGCAAGAATTACATCATAGCATGCAAGGATCAACTACAACAAGCTTGGCAAAATCGAATAACATGTAAACAATCTGCCAGGAAACATTTTATAGCAAAAGTAGAGCTCGATTGACTCAAGCTATGGCACTCCATAATTTCAAACAAAGGCATGGATGGATAGATAACATCCATATGTTCAAAACACCCTTAGTGATAATGCTCAAAATATGCATGGATCTATCTGAATCAACATGAACACATGGCATAAAAATAACAGCAGGGAATGACTGTGGAATTACCAAGTCCCTGAAATCAGCAACATTAAGATCCCTAGTTTGCATGCTTGTGCTAGTCACCACAGAGATCACAAAAATACATGGCATACACCCCTGTAAAGATGGCATGGCATATTTCAAAACACATGTAGAGCTCAAGTTCATAGGGTGCACACATCAATCATGGCAAAAATGACAAAAGTGCATGTTCTGCTGAGAAACTGAATCTAACATCACATAGCCCGCTTCCAACAGCATTTCGGGCACCAAGATGAGCTCAAATGAAAATGATGCAATAAGATGAAATGATGTACCCAATGAGACGAACAATTTCTCATATTACACGCATGAAACGGAGCAACGGATACAGAGATATGATGCGTTGAACAGAGCATGATTATGCAAAAACTTGGGGACTTAGCAAGTTTTTACCCTCCGAGATCTAGGGTTTGCACGCACTCCCAGGTTGGTCTGGAGCTCGCCGGAGACGGAGGAAGGAGCCGGCGGGGAGGGAGCTCGCCGGAGACGGATCCGGCGCGGGCGGCGACCGGGGCGCGGGCGGTGACCGGGGCGCGGGCGGCGCGGCCAGGGACGACGGCCGACGGGCGGCGCGCGCGGCGAAGCTCGCCGGCGGGAGGCGCGGGCGGAGGGGCGCAGAGGCGGCGGGGCACGGGCGCTCGGCGGGCGGCGGAGCCGGGCGCGACCGCGGGGAGCCGGGCGGAGGGCGGCGGCGCGCGGGCCGGGAGGGCCCCGCCTGGGCCCCGGCGGGCCTGCGCGGGGGCGGCGCGGTACGGGCGGCGGCGGGCGCCACGTGTCACGTCCCGGTTGGCTGCGGCCGGTGCGTCCGGCCGGCGGCGGACGTGTCCGGCGCGGCGCGAGGAGCGGGGCTAGGGTTAGGGTAGGTTTGGACCCAAAAATGGAGGAGGGGGAGGTGTATTTATAGGTAGGAGGAGCTAGGAGGCTCCAAATTGAGCACGGTTTGCGGCCACACGATCGTGATCGAACGACGATGGACATGGGAGTGTCTTAGATGGGTTATTGGGCTATTTTGGAGGGGTTTTGGGCTGCAACCCAAAAGAGGCCTTCACGGTTACCCGGTTAACCGTTGGAGTATCAAACGACCTCCGAATAACCCGAAACTTGACAGGCGGTCTACCGGTGCTATACCAAGACCGCTTGGCAAACCTCGGTCCATTCCGAGAAGTTTTAATACCCGCTCACGGAAAAAGGTAAAAGGGGACGCCAGGGGACATAGGAGCACCGGATTGCAAAACGGACAACGGGGAAAATGCTCGGATTCATGAGATGAACACGTATGCGAATGCAATGCACATGATGACATGATATGGAATGCATGACATGAACAAAATGCAAAATGAAGGAAAACCCAACCACGGAGGGAATATCATATAACAATGCCGAAAATGGCAAGAGTTGGAGTTACAAATATGGCAAGTTACATCTGGGGTGTTACACTAGAAATTTTAGAAAAGTCTTTGATAAATCTCCTATAGAAACCAGCATGACCTAGGATACTACTGAAGGAAACATGCCCTAGAGGCAATAATAAAGTTATTATTTATTTCCTTATATCATGATAATGTTTATTATTCATGCTAGCATTGTATTAACCGGAAACTTAGTACATGTGTGAATACATAGACAAAACAGAGTGTTCCTAGTATGCCTCTACTTGACTAGCTTGTTTATCAAAGATGGTTATGTTTCCTAACCATAGACATGTGATGTCATTTGATGAACGGGATCACATCATTAGGAGAATGATGTGATGGACAAGACCCATTCGTTAGCTTAGCATTATGATCGTTATAGTTTCATTGCTACTGCTTTCTTCATGACTTATACATGTTCCTCTGACTATGAGATTATGCAACTCCCGAATACCGGAGGAATACTTAGTGTGGTCTCAAACGTCACAACGTAACTGGGTGATTATAAAGATGCTCCATAGGTGTCTCCGATGGCATTTGTTGGGTTGACATAGATCGAGATTAGGATTTGTCACTCCGTGTTTCGGAGAGGTATCTCTGGGCCCTCTCGATAATGCACATCACTATAAGCCTTGCAAGCAATGTGACTAATGAGTTAATCACGGGATGATGCATTACGGAACGAGTAAAGAGACTTTCCGGTAACGAGATTGAACTAGGTATTGAGATACCGACGATCGAATCTCAGGCAAGTAACATACTGATGACAAAGGGAACAACGTATGTTGTTATGCGGTTTGACCGATAAAGATCTTCATAGAATATGTAGGAGCCAATATGAGCATCCAGGTTCCGCTATTGGTTATTGAGCGAAGATGTGTTTTGGTCATGTCTACATAGTTCTCGAACCCATAGGGTCTGCACGCTTAATGTTCGATCATGATCGGTATTATGAGTTTATGTGTTTTGATATACCGAAGGTTGTTCAGATACCCGGATAAGATCACGGACATGATGAGGAGTCTCAAAATGGTCGAGACATAAAGATTGATATATTGGAAGGTTATATTCAGACACCGAAAAGGTTCCGGCGGTCACTGGGTAAATACCGGAGTACCGAGGAGTTAGCGGAACACCCGGGGGTCAATGGGCCATCATGGGCCTTAGTAGAAACAGAGGGCATCAAGGGAGCTGGGCCCCCCCAAGGCCCAAATCGAATTGGTTTAGGGCTTGGGGGGCCGGCCCCCTCTTTCCTTCTCCCCTCCTCCTCTTTCCTTCTCCCCTCCTCCTCTTTCCTTCCCCTCCTAGTTGGACTAGGAAAGGGGGAACCTACTCCTAGTAGGAGTAGGATTCCCCCCCTTGGGGCGCACCCTATGAGGCCGCCGGCTCCCTCCCCTTGCTCCTTTATATACGGGGGAGGGGGCCCCCTAGAAAACACAAGTTGTCAATTATTTTAGCCGTGCGCGGTGCCCCCCTCCACAGATTTCCACCTCGGTCATATCGTCGTAGTGCTTAGGCGAAGCCCTACGCCGATAACTTCATCATCACCGTCGCCATGTCGTCGTGCTGAAAAAACTCTCCCTCAGCCTCAACTGGATCAAGAGTACGAGGGACGTCATCAAGCTAAACGTGTGCTGAACACGGAGGTGCCGTACGTTCGGTGGTAGGATCGGTCGGGTCGTGAAGACGTACGACTACATCAACCGCGTTGTCATAACGCTTCCGCATTCGGTCTACGGGGGTGCGTAGACAACACTCTCCCCTCTCGTTGCTATGCATCACCTAGATAGATCTTGCGTGATCGTAGGAAAATTTTGAAACTACCGCGTTCCCCAACAGTGGCATCCGAGCCAGGTTTATGCGTAGATGTTATATGCACGAGTAGAACACAAAGAGTTGTGGGTGATAATAGTCATACTGCTTAGCAGCATGTCATACTTTGATTTGGCGGTATTGTTGGATGAAGCGGCCCAGACCGACATTACATGACCGCATTCATGAGACTGGTTCTACCGACGTGCTTCACACACAGGTGGTTAGTGGGTGTCTGTTTCTCCAACTTTAGTTGAATCGAGTGTGGCTACGCCCGATCCTTGTTGAAGGTTAAAACAACACACTTGACGGAAAATCATTGTGGTTTTGATGCGTAGGTAAGAACGGTTCTTGCTAAGCCCATAGTAGCCACGTAAAACTTGCAACAACAAAGAGAGGACGTCTAACTTGTTTTTGCAGGGCATGTTGTGATGTGATATGGTCAAGACGTGATGATATATAAATTGTTGTACGAGATGATCATGTTTTGTAACAGTTATCGGCAACTGGCAGGAGCCATATGGTTGTCGCTTTATTGTATGAAATGCAATAGCCATGTAATTGCTTTACTTTATCACTAAGCGTTAGTGATAGTCGTAGAAGCAATAGTTGGTGAGACGACAATGATGCTTTGATAGAGATCAAGGTGTCAAGCCGGTGACAATGGTGATCATGACGGTGCTTTGGAGATGGAGATCAAAGGCACAAGATGATGATGGCCATATCATATCACTTATATTGATTGCATGTGGTGTTTATCCTTTATGCATCTTATTTTGCTTAGTTCGGCGGTAGCATTATAAGATGATCTCTCATTAAATTTCAAGGTATAAGTGTTCTCCCTGAGTATGCACCGTTGCGACAGTTTGTCGTGCCGAGACACCACGTGATGATCGGGTGTGATAAGCTCTACGTTCACATACAACGGGTGCAAGCCAGTTTTGCACACGCATAATACTCGGGTTAAACTTGACGAGCCTAGCATATGCAGATATGGCCTCGAAACATTGGAGACCGAAATGTCGAGCGTGAATCATATAGTAGATATGATCAACATAGTTATGTTTACCATTGAAAACAACTCCATCTCACGTGATGATCGGACATGGTTTAGTTGATTTGGATCATGTGATCACTTAGATGATTAGAGGGATGTCTATCTAAGTGGGAGTTCTTAAGTAATATGATTGATTGAACCTTAATTTATCATGAACTTAATCCTGATAGTATTTGCATATCTATGTTGTAGATCAATTGCTTGGGAAGTAGCTCCCCGTTTATTTTTGATATGATCCTAGAGAAAAATAAGTTGAAAAATGATAGTAGCAATGATGCGGACTAGGTCTGTGATCTGAGGATTATCCTCATTGCTGCACAGAAGTATTATGTCCTTGATGCACCGCTAGGTGATAGACCTATTGCAGGAGCAGATACAGACGTTATGAACGTTTGGCATAGCTCGGTATGATGACTACTTGATAGTTTAGTGCACCATGCTTTACGGCTTAGAACCAGGACTTCAAAAACATTTTGAATGTCATGGAGCATATAAGATGTTCCAAGAGTTGAAATTAGTATTTCAGACTCATGCCCGTGTCGAGAAGTATGAGACCTCTGACAGTACTTTGCCTACAAGATGGAGGAGAATAGCTCAACCAGTGAGCATGTGCTCAGACTGTCTGGGTACTACAATCGCTTGAATCAAGTGGGAGTTAATCTTCCAGATAATATAGTGATTGATAGTATTCTATAGTCACTATCACCAAGCTACTAGAACTTCGTGATGAAATATAATATGCAAGGGATGACAAAAACGATTCCCGGGCTCTTCGTGATGGTGAAATCAGCGAAGGTAGAAATCAAGAAAAAGCATCAAGTGTTGATGGTTGACAAGACCACTAGTTTCAAGTAAAAGGGCAAAGGAAAAGAAAGGGAACTTCAAGAAGAATGGCAAGCAAGTTGCCACTCCCATGAAGAAACCCAAAGCTAGACCCAAGCCTGAAACTGAGTGCTTCTACTTCAAAGGAAATGGTCGCTGGAAGTGGAACTACCCTAGATACTTTGTGGATAAGAAGGATGGCAAAAGTGAACAAAGCTATATTTGATATACAGGTTATTGATGTGTACTTTACTAGTGTTTATAGCAACCCCTCGGTACTTGATACTGGTTCAGTTGCTAAGAGTAGTAACTCGAAACAGGAGTTGCAGAATGAACAGAGACTAGTTAAGGGTGAAGTGATGATGTGTGTTGGAAGTGGTTCCAAGATTGATATGATCATCATCGCACACTCCCTATACTTTCGGGATTAGTATTGAACCTAAATAAATGTTATTTGGTGTTTGCGTTGAGCATGAATATGATTTGATCATGTTTATTGCAATACGTTTATTCATTTAAAGTCAGAGAATAATTGTTGTTCTGTTTACATGAATAAAACCTTCGATGGTCATACACCCAATGAAAATAGTTTGTTGGATCTCGATCATAGTGATACACATATTTATAATATTGAATCCAAAAGATGCAAAGTTAATAATGATAGTGCAACTTATTTGTGGCACTGCCATTTAGGTCATATTAGTGTAAAGTGCATGAAGAAACTCCACGCTGATGGGCTTTTGGAATCACTTGATGCTTGTGAACCATGCCTCATGGGCAAGATGACTAAGACTCCGTTCCCCGGAACAATGGAGCGAGCAACTGACTTATTGGAAATAATACATACTGATGTATGCGTCCGATGAGTGTTAAGGCTCGCGGTGGGTATCATTATTTTCTGACCTTCATAGATGATTTGAGCAGATATGGGTATATCTACTCGATGAAACATAAGTCTGAAAAATTTGAAAAAGTTTAAAGAATTTCAGAGTGAAGTAGAAAATCATCGTAACAAGAAAATAAAGTTTCTACGATCTGATCGCGGAGATGAATATTTGAGTTATGAGTTTGGTCTTCATTTGAAATAATGTGGAATCGTTTCGCAACTCACGCCACCTGGAAGACCACAACATAATGGTGTGTCAGAACATCGTAACCGTACTTTATTAGATATGGTGCGATCTATGATGTCTCTTACCAGTTTACCACTATCGTTTTGGGGTTATGCATTAGAGACAACTGCATTCACGTTAAATAGGGCACCATATAAATCCGTTGAGACGACACCGTATGAATTGTGGTTTGGCAAGAAACCTAAGCTATTGTTTCTTAAATTTTGAGGTTGCGATGCTTATGTGAAAAAACTTCAACCTGATAAGCTTGAACCCAAATCAGAGAAATGCGTCTTCATAGGATACCCAAAAGAAACTGTCAGGTACACCTTCTATCACAGATCCTAAGGCAAGAACTTTGTTGATAAGAGTGGATCCTTTCTAGAGAAGGAGTTTCTCTCGAAAGAAGTGAGTGGGAGGAAAGTAGAACTAATGTGGTAATTGTACCTTCTCCCGAATTGGAAAGTAGTTCATCACTGAAATCAGTTCCAATGATTCCTACACCAATTAGTGAGGAAGCTAATGATGATGGTCATGAAACTTCAGATCAAGTTACCACTGAACCTCGTAGGTCAACCAGAGTAAGATCCGCACCAGAGTGGTACAGTAATCCTGTTCTGGAGGTCATGTTACTTGACCATGATGAACCTACGAACTATGAGGAAGCGATGATGAGCCCAGATTCCGCTAAATGGCTTGAGGCCATGAAATCTAAGATGGGATCCATGTATGAGAACAAAGTATGGAATTTGGTTGACTTGCCCGATGATCGGCAAGCAATAGAGAATAAATGGATCTTCAAGAGGAAGACATATGCTGATAGTAGTGTTACTATCTACAAAGCTCGAATTATCACAAAAATGTTTTCGACAAGTTCAAGGTGCTGACTACGATGAGATTTTCTCACTTGTACCAATGCTTAAAAGTCTGTCCGAATCATGTTAGCAATTGCCGCATTTTATGAAATTTGGCAAATGGATGTCAAACTTGCATTCCTTAATGGATTTCTTAAAGAAGAGTTGTATGTGATGCAACCAGAAGGTTTTGTCGATCCTAAAGGTGCTAACAAAGTGTGCAAAGCTCCAGCGATCCATCTATGGACTGGTGCAAGCATCTCAGAGTTGGGATATACGTTTTTATAGTGTGATCAAAGCATATAGTTTTATACAGACTTGCGGTGAAGCCTGTATTTACAAGAAAGTGAGTGGGAGCACTACAACCTTTCTGATAATTATATGTGAGTGACATATTGTTGATCATAAATGATGTAGAATTTCATGGAAAGCATAAAGGAGTGTTTGGAAGGAGTTTTTGAAAGAAAGACCTTAGTGAAGCTGCTTACACATTGAGGATCAAGATCTGTAGAGATAGATCATGACGCTTGATAAGATTTTTCAATGAGCACATACCTTGACAAGATTTTGAAGTAGTTCAAAATGGAATAGTCAAAGAAGGAGTTCTTGCCTATGTTGCAAGGTGTGAAGTTGAGTAAGACTCAAAACCCGACCACGGCAGAAAATAGAAAGAGAATGAAAAGTCATTCCCTATGCCTCAGTCATAGGTTCTATAAATTATGCTATGTTGTGTACCAGACATATTGTGTACCTTGCCATGAGTTTGGCAAGAGGGTACAATAGTGATCCAGGAGCGGATCACAGGACAGCGGTCAAAAATATCCTTAGTGGAATAAGGAAATGTTTCTCGGTTATAGAGTTGACAAAGAGTTAGTCGTAAAGAGTTACGTCGATGCAAGCTTTGACACCGATCTGGATGACTCTAAGTCTCGATCTAGATACATATTGAAATTGGGAGCAATTAGCTAGAGTAGTGATACGTATCAGTCGTATCTACTTTTCCAAACACTTTTGCCCTTGTTTGGACTCTAACTTGCATGATTTGAATGGAACTAACCCAGACTGACGTTGTTTTCAGCAGAATTGCCATGGTGTTATTTATGTGCAGAAACAAAAGTTCTCGGAATGACCTAAAACTTCACGGAGATTATTTTTGGAAATAATAAAAAATACCGGTGGAAGAATCAAGGCCAGGGCCCCACACCCTTTCCACGAGGGTGGGGGGCGTGCCCCTGCCTCGTGGGCCTCCTAGAGCTCCACCGACCTCAACTCAAACTCCATATATTCGTGTTCGGGGAGAAAAAAATCAAAGAGAAAGATTCATTGCGTTTTACGATACGGAGCCGCCGCCAAGCCCTAAACTCTCTCGGGAGGGCTGATCTGGAGTCCGTTCGGGGCTCCGGAGAGGGGAATCCGTCGCCATCGTCATCATCAACCATCCTCCATCACCAATTTCATGATGCTCACCGCCGTGCGTGAGTAATTCCATCATAGGCTTGCTGGACGGTGATGGGTTGGATGAGATTTATAATGTAATCGAGTTAGTTTTGTTAGGGTTTGATCTCTAGTATCCACTACGTTCCGAGATTGATGTTGCTATGACTTTGCTATGCTTAATGCTTGTCACTAGGGCCCGAGTGCCATGATTTGAGATCTGAACCTATTATGTTTTCATGAATATATGTGAGTTCTTGATCCTATCTTGCAAGTATATAGTCACCTACTATGTGTTATGATCCGGCAACCCCGAAGTGACAATAATCGGGACCACTCCCGGTGATGACCATAGTTTGAGGAGTTCATGTATTCACTATGTGTTAATGCTTTGGTCCAGTACTCTATTAAAAGGAGGCCTTAATATCCCTTAGTTTACAGTAGGACCCCGCTACCACAGGAGGGTAGGACAAAAGATGTCATGCAAGTTCTTTTCCATAAGCACGTATGACTATATTCGGAACACATGCCTACATTACATTGATGAATTGGAGCTAGTTCTCTGTCACCCTATGTTATGACTATTACATGATGAACCACATCCGACATAATTCTCCATCACCGATCCAATCCTACGAGATTTTCACATATTTTTCTCCGCTTATTTACTTTTTGTTGCTACTGTTATAATCACTACAAAACCCAAAAATATTACTTTTGCTACCGTTACCGTTACTTCCATATTACTTTGCTACTAAATACTTTGCTGCAGATACTAAGTTATCCAGGTGTGGTTGAATTGACAACTCAACTGCTAATACTTGAGAATATTCTTTGGCTCCCTTGTGTCGAATCAATAAATTTGGGTTGAATACTCTACCCTCGAAAACTGTTGCGATCCCCTATACTCGTGGGTTATCAAGACTATTTTCTGGCGCCGTTGCCGGGGAGCATAGCTCTATTCTTTGAGTCACTTGGGATTTATATCTGCTGGTCACTATGAAGAACTTTAAAGATGTGAAAACAAAAATTTATCCCTCAACTACGAGGGGAGGTAAGGAACTGCCATCTAGCTCTGCACTTGATTCACCTTCTGTTTTGAGTAAGCTTGCGACACCTAAAGCTGCTTCTGCTATTAATTCTGATATGTTGCATGTTATTGATGATGCCACTTCTGCTATGCATGATACTTATGATGAAACTACTTCTATGCTTGATACTACTGTGCCACTTGGTGAATTTCTTGATGAACAACTTGCTAGGGCTAGAGAGAATGAAATTATTGAAACTGATAATATTGATGAAAGTGATGATGAAGACTCTCCCAATACATATGAATTGCCTGTTGTGCCTGAGGGCTATGTTATGGATGAAGAAACTGCTAGAGACTTTCTTGCTTGCAATGATATAAGTGATCTTAAGAAATTATTAGCTAAGCTTAAACAAAAAACTCTGAATGCTAGAATGAAATATGATCCTGCTTATGCTACTTCACCTATCTTTGTTATTGATAAGGATTATAAATTCTCTGTTGATCCTGATATAATTACTTTGGTCGAATCTGATCCTTTCTATGGCTATGAATTTGAAACTGTTGTGGCACATCTTACTAAATTAAATGATATAGCCACCCTGTTCACTAATGATGAGAAATCTCTCTACTATTATATCCTTAAAATATTTCCGTTCTCATTAAACGGTGATGCTAAGATATGGTTTAATTCTCTTGATCCTGGTTGTGTGCGTAGTCCCCAGGATATGATTTATTACTTCTCTGCTAAATATTTCCCTGCTCATAAGAAACTAGCTGCTTTAAGGGAAATATATAATTTTGTGCAAATTGAAGAAGAGAGTCTCCCACAAGCTTGGGGGAGGCTTCTCCAATTACTTAATGCTTTGCCTGATCATCCCCTCAAGAGAAATGAAATACTTGATATCTTTTATAATGGACTAACTGATGCTTCCAGAGACCACGTGGATAGTTGTGCTGGTTCTGTTTTCAGGGAAAGAACACCAGATGAAGCTGAAATTCTATTGAATAAGATGTTGACAAATGAAAATAATTGGACACTTCCTGAGCCAACTCTTGAACCAACTCCTAAGCCAACTCCGAAGAAGAGGGGTGTTCTATTTCTCAGTCCTGAAGATATGCAAGAGGCAAAGAAATCTATGAAAGAAAAGGGTATTAAAGCTGAAGGTGCTAAGAATTTACCACCTATTGAAGAAATACATGGTCTTAATTTACCCCCTGTTGAAGAAATATATGGTCTTAATTCACCACCTATTGAAGAAACACATGGTCTTGATAACCCGACACAGGTAGTAAAGGTAAATTCTCTCTATAGATTTGATGAAGGTGATATTCCTTGTTATAAGTATGCTAGACAATGCTTAGATGAGTTTGACATTTTTATTGTTAAACAAGAAAACTTCAATGCTTGTTGGTAGACAATTGAAATAAAATTCCGATATGCCTGAACACTTGGGTGATTATATGGCTAGAGTTAAAGGTGAACTTAAACTCATTAGTAAACATGCTTCTATGGTTACCACTCAAGTAGAACAAGTACTTAAATCTCAGAATGATTTTCTCAATGAATTGAATAGTAAGAATAATGATTTTGTTGTTAGAGTGGATACTAGAACTGGTAAAATGACTCAGGAACCTTTGTATCCTGAAGGCCACCCTAAGAGAATTGAGCAAGATTCTCAGAGAAATAATTTATATGCACCTAGTCCTTCTAAAAAGAAGAAAAAAAAATGATAGGACTTTGCATGCTTCTAGTGAACCTGTTATAGACACACCTGAGAATCCCAATGATATTTATATTTCTGATGCTGAAACACAATCTGGTAATGAACATGAACCTAGTGATAATGTTAATGATGATGTTCATGTTGATGCTCAACCTAGCAATGATATTGATGTAGAAATTGAACCTGCTGTTGATCTTGATAACCCACAATCAAAGAATCAACGTTATGATAAGAGAGACTTTGTTGCTAGGAAGCACGGTAAGGAAAGAGAACCTTGGGTTCAGAAACCCATGCCTTTTCCTTCCAAACCATCCAAGAAAAAGGATGAGGAGGATTTTTGAGCGCTTTGCTGAAATGATTAGACCTATCTTCTTGCGTATGCATATGACTGATATGCTCAAAATGAATCCTTATGCTAAGTATAAGAAAGAATTTGTTACTAATAAAATAATGATACCGGAAGCTGAAATTTCCACCATGCTTGCCAATTATACTTTTAAGGGTGGAATACCTAAGAAACTTGGAGATCGAGGAGTACCCACTATACTATGCTTCATTAAAAGAAACTATATTAAAACTGCTTTATGTGATCTTGGAGCCGGTGTTAGTGTTATGCCTCTCTCTTTATATCGTAGACTTGATTTGAATAAGTTGACACCTACTGAAATATCTTTGCAAATGGCTGATAAATCAACTGCTATACCTGTCGGTATTTGTGAGGATGTGCCTGTTCTGGTTGCAAACGTTACTATTTTAACAGACTTTGTTATTCTTGATATTCCCGAGGATGATAGTATGTCTATTATTCTTGGAAGACCCTTTTTGAATATTGCAAGGGCTGTTATTGATTGCAACAAACGCAATGTCACTTTTCATGTTAATGGTAATGAGCATACGATACACTTTCCGAGGAAACAACCTCAAGTTCATAGTATCAATTCTATTGGAAAAGTTCCATCGATTACTATTGGAGGTTTTGAATTTCCTCTTCCTACTGTCAAAAAGAGATATGATATTCTTATTATTGGGGATGTGCATATCCCCGTTGAGGTAACATAGTGTTATTCAAAATTTCTTCGGTTCCATGTTATTCGGAAAGAGTTTGTTAATAAGACTTGATCAACCTTGTTAGTGGATTCCTTTTAATGAGCATGAGATGGATTAAGATAGAAAGCACAACCTTCTGTACCCTCTCTCTACTTTCTGTTATTTAGTTGAAATAAAGTAAAAATAGTATTTTTCTGTCTGTTTTCTGAATTATCCGTGCAATATAAAAATACCCTGAAAATAAAAGTTCTCCAAATGCCCTGAAATTGAAATATGATTTTTTCTAGAATATTTGAGAATATCAGGCACTGACAACACAACAGGGGGAGCAAGCACCTGGCCACGAGGGTCCAGGGCATGCCCACCCCCTAAGCGTGCCCCAGCCTCATGGGCCCATGGTGGCTCCCCTCCACTTATTCCTGCACCCACACACTCCTTCTTCCTCCAAAAAAACTCACCAACCAGCTCAAGCACGAGTTCTAGCTCATTTTGCTGCGATTTTTGATCTCCTTGCTCAAAGCACCACTCACAAAACTGCTTGGGGGGATTGTTCCTTGGTATGTGACTCCTCCATTGGTCCAATTAGTTTTTGTTCTAGTGTTTTATTCTTTGCAAATTTGTGCTGCCTAGGTTACCATGTTCTTGAGCTTGCATGTCAAATTTATATGGTTCCAAGTAGTTCTAATGCATGATATAGTCTCTAGTCACTTGTAGGAGTAGTTGCTATCAATTTTGTTGAGCTTGGTTCACTTTTATTTGAAGTTACTAAAAAAATTTCAGAAATTTTTCAGAGGAAGAAATATGTTTAGGAAAATGTACCAAGGTGGTCCTTCAAGGAAGCAAGGACCCAGGCTTGAAATGCGTGATGCTGATGATGAACCACCAAGGGATGATCCAGTACGGCCTTGTGAATGGCCTTCAGAGGACTTCATGGATCAAGCAGGAATTAAGGAAGAATTTAACGCATATTTGCATAACGCTGATCTTGCGAGCTTCGAGGCAGAAAAGTGCCGTTAGTACCACTATCTCACTAGTTCCTTTGTGAGGAGGTTTGAATTTTCATCTTCACGTAATTCTCAAATTGTCCTGTTTGATCTTTATGAAAATTCATATAGTATGGACTTAGAGGATTTTACCACTGCTTGCAAACTTCCACAATGGTGTAGTACTAGTGAACCTCGCAAATCTGAATTTAGAGATTTTCTTGCTAGTATAACTGTGGGGGAATCCAGAGACATAGCACAAGCTACCATAGGGAGCATTCATTTTCCTGCTATACATTATTTTGCTCTCTTCATAGGTAGGTGCATAAATGGTAAGGATGAAGCATGTCACATGTGTGTCCATGACCTTAGTATTCTCAGGAGTGCCGTGTTAGGGGATAAACATTATAATTTGGGAGCCATTGTTCCACGTAGGTTGCATAATAATAGATTTAATGGAGATTTCTTTGGTGGAATTTATGCAACCCGTTTAGATAATTTTCTTGGTGTAACCATACGTGAGGATGATATTAAGTTGCCTTCTGCTTACTTAGATTATGAGGTTATGGTTCGTCATCGTTTTGTTGAGAGGAACGATCAGTTCCTCCAGTACTGACTAATCTTTGACAGACGACGCACCTATCATGTCGCTCTTCCTGCTTCTACCTTCTTTGACTTTAAGGCAAAGGGGAGATATTACATAACCAGGGAGGAGGCGACCGAGTACGAGAGGAGGGCTGAGATAGCTCGCCTCCAAGCTGCAGCCCACGATGCAATGACTGCTGCATCTCAGTACGACCCCAACTACAACTTTGGGTATCCACCAGGCCATCCGTGGCAATAGACCAACTTAGGCCAAAAGCCTAAGCTTGGGGGAGTACGTATTTCTCACCGACATTACATTCATGTTCACACACTCATTGCTAGTTGTCGGTGCTCATACTCTTTCACTGTAATATCCATGCTAGTTCATTTTCTTTTTCTTGCTTTCTTCTTGTGTTTTTGATAAACCTTAAGAAAACCAAAAAAAATAGTTGTAGCGTTTAGCTAGTTTACCTTTCTTGCTGTAGTAGTAATAATTAAAAGAAAACCCCAAAATATTTCCTGTTCTTCTTTTGCTTGTTGGGAGCTTTCCCGTGTAAATAGTTTTATTTCTTTTCTTTTCTTTGGGGGTCGATAGGAGAAGACCATGATTAAATTGTTGAAGTGTCTCTTATATGCATTATTGTTGATTTAACCAAGAGCCCATATTGCCTTGTCTTCTCCTGTTTATTGAATGCTCGCAGATTCCAGCTTAGTCCAGTGCACGTGCACTATTATTATTATTATTATTATTATTATTATTATTATTATTATTATTATTATTATTATTATTATTATTATTATTATTATTCACATCGTTTGGTCGTGCAAGTGAAAGGCAATTATGACGATATATGATGGATTGATTGAGATGAGTGAAGTTGGTATGAACTCGACCTCTCTTGTTTTTGTAAATATGATTAGTTCATTGTTCCTGATTCAGCCTATTATGAATAAACATGTTTGCAATGACAATTAGAGATTATAGTTGCTCGTGTCATGCTTGATTAGCTATGAGTTATAATGGTTTACCTTGCGTGCCAACATGCTATTAAAATGGTTGTGATGTGGTATGATGGGGTGGTATCCTCCTTTGAATAATTCAAGTGACTTGACTTGGCACATGTTCACGCATGTAGTTGAAACAAATCATAATAGCCTTCACGATATTTATGTTCATGGTGGATTATATCCTACTCATGCTTGCACTCAATGTTTATTAATTTTAATGCATGTTCATGACTGTTGTTGCTCTCTAGTTGGTCGCTTCCCAGTCTATTGCTAGCCTTCACTTGTATTAAGCGGGAATACTGCTTGTGCATCCAATCCCTTAAACCCCAAAGTTATTCCATATGAGTCCACTATACCTTCCTATATGCGGTATCTACCTGCCGTTCCAAGTAAATTTGTATGTGCCAAACTCTAAACCTTCAAATGAAATTCTGTTTTGTATGCTCGAATAGCTCATGTGTCAACTAGGGATGTCCGTATCTTCCATGCTAGGCGGGTTATTCTCAAGAGGAGTGGACTCCGCTCCTCACTCACAAGAAAATGGCTGGTCACCGGGATGCCCAGTCCCATGCCTTCAGCAAATCAAATCAAAATAATTGCAAACAAAACTCCCCCGGGACTATTGTTAGTTGGAGGCACTCGTTGTTTCGAGCAAGCCATGAATTGATGCTTGTTGGTGGAGGGGGAGTATAAACTTTACCATTCTGTATGGGAACCGCCTATAATGTGTGTAGCATGGAAGATATCGCCATCTCTTGGTTATTATGTTGACAATGAAAGTATGCCGCTCAAAATATTATTTATCTCTGCTTTAAAATCGAGCTCTGGCACCTCTACAAATCCCTGCTTCCCTCTGCGAAGGGCCTATCTATTTACTTTTAAGTTGAGTCATCACCCTCTTATTAAAGGTGCTCTTTTACCATGAATTACATTGTTTAGTCAGTCCTTGATCTTTAAAGGTGCTCTGCATTTATGTTTTGCGGTCTCAGAAAGGGCTAGCGAGATACCATCTTGTTATATCATATTATGATTGTTTTGAGAAAGTGTTGTCATCCGAGATTTATTATTATTGCTTGCTAGTTTATTATGCCATTGACATGAGTAAACATGAGACATAAGTTTAAGCTTGGGGGAGTTGATACGTCTCCGTCGTATCTACTTTCCCAAACACTTTTGCCCTTGTTTTGGACTCTAACTTGCATGATTTGAATGGAACTAACCCGGACTGACGCTGTTTTCAGCAGAATTGCCATGGTGTTATTTTATGTGCAGAAACAAAAGTTCTCGGAATGACCTGAAGCTTCACGGAGATTATTTTTGGAAATAATAAAAAATACTGGCGAAAGAATCAAGGCCAGGGGCCCACACCCATTCCACGAGGGTGGGGGGCGCGCCAGCCCCTTGGGCACGCCCCCCTGCCTCGTGGGCCCCTGGAGCTCCACCGACCTCAATTCCAACTCCATATATTCGTGTTCAGGAAGAAAAAAATCAGAGAGAAAGATTCATCGCGTTTTACGATACGGAGCCGCCGCCAAGCCCTAAACTCTCTCGGGAGGGCTGATCTGGAGTCTGTTCGGGGCTCCGGAGAGGGGAATCCGTCGCCATCATCATCATCAACCATCCTCCATCACCAATTTCATGATGCTCACCGCCGTGCGTGAGTAATTCCATCGTAGGCTTGCTGGACGGTGATGGGTTGGACGAGATTTATCATGTAATTGAGTTAGTTTTGTTAGGGTTTGATCCCTAGTATCCACTATGTTCTGAGATTGATGTTGCTATGACTTTGCTATGCTTAATGCTTGTCACTAGGGCCCGAGTGCCATGATTTCAGATCTGAACCTATTATGTTTTCATGAATATATGTGAGTTCTTGATCCTATCTTGCAAGTATATAGTCACCTACTATGTGTTATGATCCGGCAACCCCGAAGTGACAATAATCGGGACCACTCCCGGTGATGACCATAGTTTGTGGAGTTCATGTATTCACTATGTGTTAATGCTTTGGTCCGGTACTCTATTAAAAGGAGGCCTTAATATCCCTTAGTTTCCACTAGGACCCCGCTTCCACGGGAGGGTAGGACAAAAGATGTCATGCAAGTTCTTTTCCATAAGCACGTATGACTATATTCGGAATACATGCCTACATTACATTGATGAATTGGAGCTAGTTCTCTGTCACCCTATGTTATGACTGTTACATGATGAACCACATCCGACATAATTCTCCATCACTGATCCAATCCTACGAGCTTTTCACATATTGTTCTCCGCTTATTTACTTTTCCGTTGCTACTGTTACGATCACTACAAAACCCAAAAATATTACTTTTGGTACCGTTACCGTTACTTCCATATTACTTTGCTACTAAATACTTTGCTACAGATACTAAATTATCCAGGTGTGGTTGAATTGACAACTCAACTGCTAATACTTGAGAATATTCTTTGGCTCCCCTTGTGTTGAATCAATAAATTTGGGTTGAATACTCTACCCTCGAAAACTGTTGCGATCCCCTATACTTGTGGGTTATCAAGTAGCTTCGTGTAGAGTTTGTAGACATAGAAATTTGCAAAATACATATGGATCTGAATGTTACAGACCCGTAGACTAAAAATTTCTCTCACATGCGAAATGTAACCATACCTTATTACTCTTGGGTGTTAATCACATAGTGATGTGAACTAGATTATTGACTCTAGTAAACCTTTTGAGTGTTGGTCACATGGCGATGTGAACTATGGGTGTTAATCACATAAAGATGTGAACTATTGGTGTTAAATCACATGGCCATGTGAACTAGATTATTGACTCTAGTGCAAGTGGGAGACTGAAGGAAATATGCCCAAAAGGCAATAATAAAGTTATTATTTATTTCCTTATATGATGATAAATGTTTATTATTCATGCTAGAATTGTATTAACCGGAAACTTAGTACATGTGTGAATACATAGATAAAACAGAGTGTCCCTAGTATGCCTCTACTTGACTAGCTTGTTTATCAAATATGGTTATGTTTCCTGATCATAGAGATGTGTTGTCATTTGATGAACGTGATCACATCATTAGGAGAATGATGTGATGGACAAGACCCATTCGTTAGCTTAGCATTATGATCGTTACAGTTTCATTGCTACTCTTTCTTCATGACTTATACATGTTCCTCTGACTATGAGATTATGCAACTCCCGATTACCGGAGGAACACTTCGTGTGCTATCAGACGTCACAACGTAACTGGGTGATTATAAATATGCTCTACAGGTGTCTCCGATGGTGTTTGTTGGGTTGGCATAGATCGAGATTAGGATTTGTCACTCCGTGTTTTGGAGATGTATCTCTCGGCCTCTCGATAATGCACATCACTATAAGCCTTGCAAGCAATGTGACTAATGAGCTAATCATGGGGTGATGCATCACGGAACGAGTAAAGAGACTTGCCGGTAACGAGATTGAACTAGGTATTGAGATACCGACGATCGAATCTCGTGCAAGTAACATACCGATGACAAAGGGAACAATGCATGTTGTTATGCGGTTTGACTGATAAAGATCTTCGTAGAATATGTAGGAGCCAATATGAGCATCCAGGTTCCGCTATTGGTTATTGACCAAAGATGTGTCTCGGTCATGTCTACATAGTTATCGAACCCGTAGGGTCCGCATGCTTAACATTCGATGATGATCGGTATTATGAGTTTATTTGTTTTGATGTACCGAAGGTTGTTCGGAGTCCCGGGTAAGATCACGGACATGACGAGGAGTCTCGAAATGGTCGAGACATAAAGATTGATATATTGGAAGGTTATATTCGAACACCGGAAAGGTTCCGGGGGTCACCGGATAAATACGGGAGTACCGGGGAGTTACCGGAACACCCCGGGGGGTCAATGGGCCTTCATGGGCCTTAGTGGAAATAGAGGGCAGCAAGGGAGCTGTGGGGCGCGCCCCCTAGGCCCAAACCGAATTGGTTTAGGGCTTGGGGGGCCGTCCCCCTCTTTCCTTCTCCCCTCCTAGTTGGACTAGGAAAGGGGGAACCTACTCCTAGTAGGAGTAGGATTCCCCCCTTGGGGCGCACCCTATGAGGCCGCCGGCCCCCTCCCCTTGCTCCTTTATATACGGAGGAGGGGGCACCCCTAGAACACACAAGTTGACAATTGTTTTAGCCATGTGCGGTGCCCCCCTCCACAGATTTCCACCTCGGTCATATCGCCGTAGTGCTTAGGCGAAGCCCTGGGCCGGTAACTTCATCATCACCGTCACCGTGCCGTCGTGCTGATGAAACTCTCCCTCGGCCTCAACTGGATCAAGAGTACGAGGGACGTCATCAAGCTGAACATGTGCTGAACACAGAGGTGCCGTACGTTCGGTGCTAGGATTGGTCGGATCGTGAAGATGTACGACTACATCAACCGCATTGTCATAATGCTTCCGCTTTTGGTCTACGAGGGTACGTAGACAAAACTCTCCCCTCTCATTGCTATGCATCACCTAGATACATCTTGCGTGATTGTAGGAAATTTTTGAAATTACCGCATTCCCCAATAACTACGAATACCTTTGATGTCCTTAGGACATGGCATTTTCTCAATGGCATCAACCTTAGCTTTATCCGCTTCAATACCCTTCTCAGAAATCTTATGACCAAAGACAATGCCTTCATTAACCATAAAGTGGCACTTCTCCCAATTCAAGACAAGATTTGTTTGTTCACATCTCTGCAAAACTCGATCAAGATTGCTTAAACAATCATCAAAAGACTTCCCATAAACAGAAAATTCATCCATGAAAACTTCAACAATCTTTCCACAAAAGTCAGAGAATATAGCAGTCATACATCTTTGAAAGGTAGTAGGTGCATTACATAAACCGGAAGGCATACGTCTATAAGCATAGGTTCCAAAAGGACAAGTAAAAGTGGTCTTTTCTTGATCAGGTTGAGAAACATGTATTTGTGAAAAGCCAGAGTATCCATCAAGGAAGCAAAAGTGTGTGTGCTTAGATAATCTTTCAAGCATTTGATCAATAAAAGGCAATGGGTAATTATCCTTTCTAGTTGCTTTATTTAGTTTACTAAAATCAATTACCATTCTATAGCCTGTAACAATTCTTTGTGGAATAAGCTCATTCTTATCATTAGGAACACCAGTAATACCTCCTTTCTTAGGGACACAGTGAACAGGACTTACCCATCTACTATCAGCTATAGGATAAATTATACCTGCTTCCAGAAGTTTTAATATTTCCGTTCTTACCACCTCTTTCATCTTCAGATTTAACCGACGTTGGTGATCAACAACTGGTTTAACATCGGGTTCCATATTAATTTTGTGCTGACATAGAGTGGGACTAATGCCCTTTAAATCATCAAGGTTATATCCAATAGCAGCTCGGTGCTTCCTTAGAACTTTCAATAATCTTTCTTCTTCATTTTCTGAAAGGTTAGCACTGATAATAACAGGATATATCTTCTTTTCATCAATATAAGCATATTTCAAAGTGTCTGGCAATTGTTTTAATTCAAACACAGGATCACCTTTAGGTGGAGGAGGACCTCCTAGAGTTTCAATAGGAAAATTGTGTTAAAGTAGAGGATGTTGTTCAAACAAAATCTTATCTATTTCATTTCTTTCATGCATATGTAAATCATTTTCATGGTCTAGCAAATATTGTTCTAAAGGATCAGTAAGTGGCACAACAATAGAAGCAAGACCAATTAATTCATCCTTACTACCTTTTCATGAAGATTTTTACTAAACTTGGAAAAATTAATATCACGAGACTCACCACCAAAGCTAACACCAACAGTTTGTTTCTTACAATCTATCTTAGCATTAACTGTGTTCAAGAAAGGTCTACCAAAAATAATGGGACCGAAGTCAACTTGTGGGGAACCAATAACAAGAAAATCAGTAGGATATTTTACTTTCCCACACAAGACTTCAACATCTCTAACAATCCCAATTGGTGATATGGTGTCTCTATTAGCAAGTTTAATAGTAACATCTATTTATTCTATCTCAGCAGGTGCTATGTCTTTCATAATTTCTTGATATAAAGTGTTAGGAATAGAATTCACACTAGCACCCATGTCACACAAACCATGATAACAATGATCTCCTATTTTAACTGAAATGACAGGCACGCCCACAACAGGTCTATGTTTATCCTTTTTATCAGGTTTAGAAATTCTAGCCGCTTCATCACAGAAGTAAATAACATGCTCATCCATATCTTCCTCTAGGAGATCTTTAACCATAGCTATGCTAGGTTCTACTTTAATTTGTTCATTAGGTTTAGGTGTTCTAACATAACTTTTGTCAACCACAGTTGAAACTTTGGCATGTTCCTTTGTCCTAACAGGGAAAGGTGGTTTCTCAATATAAGCAGAAGAAACAACTGGATCAACATTATAAATTATAGTTTCTTCTTTAACTGGTACCGATTCTTTAATTTCTTCTTTAATAGGTGGGTGATATTTAAACCACTTCTGTTTAGGGAGATCAACATCAGCAGCAAATGATCACAAAAGGAGGCTACTATCTCAGAGTCAAGTCCATATTTCGTGCTAAACTTCTGAAAAGCATCGGTATCCATAAAATATTTAACACAATCATACTTAAGTTTAATACTTGACTCTTTACCTTCGTTGAGTTCCGAATCTTCAGAGTGCATTTAATTCTTTCCAAAAGATCCCACTAGAATTCAATAGTCTTCTTCATAAAAGAACCAGCACAAGAAGTATCAATCATGGTTTGATCATTACGAGAAAGCCGAGCATAAAAGTTCTGGATGATAATTTCTCTTGAGAGCTCATGATTGGGGAATGAATAAAACATTGAATTAAGCCTCCCCCAAGCTAGAGCGATAATTTCTCCTTCACGAGGCCAAAAATTATATATATATAATTCCGATCACGATGAACTAGATGCATAGGATAATTTTTTTGGTGAAATTCCAATTTCAAGCGATTCTAATTCCATGATCCAATATCATCACATAGCCTATACCATGCCAATGCTTTTCCCTTCAAAGATAAAGGGAAAACCTTTTTCATCACCTCATCTCGGGGTAGACATGCAAGCTTAAACAATCCACTAATTTGTTCCACATATATCAAGTGCATATCAGGATGTTCTGTTCCATCTCCTGCCTAAGGATTAGCTAGCAGTTGTTCTATCATACCCGAACGAATTTCATATTCAATACTTTCAGTAGGTGCAGTAGGTTGAGGGGTAGCTAATTGTGGTCCCGGACGAGGTGAAGATACCCCGAACAAACCCCTCAAAGGATTGTTTTCCATAGTAACAAGTGACAATAAATTTCAGTACACTATATAAATGTTTCCTTACCGAATTCCACTTACCAAAGGTGCTTCACTCCCCGGCAATGGTGCCAGAAAATAGCCTTTATGACCCACAAGTATAGGGGATCAATTGTAGCTCTTCTCGATAAGTAAGAGTGTCGAACCCAACGAGGTGCAGAAGGAAATGACTAGTAGTTTTCAGTAAGGTAATGTCTGCAAGTGCTGGAATTGTAAGTAGTGTAGTAGTTTGATAGCAAGATAATCTGTAACGAGCAAGTAAGGATATTAGTAACAAAAGTGCAACAAGTTAGCTCAATCCTTTTGAGGCAAAGGGCAGGCCAAAACGGTCTCTTATGATAAGCAAAGCGTTCTTGAGGGTACACGGGAATTTCATCTAGTAACTTTCATCATGTTGGTTTAATTCGTGTTCGCTAATTTGATAATTTGATATGTGGGTGGACCAGTGCTTAGGTGATGTTCTTACTTGAACAAACCTCCTACTTATGATTAACCCTCCCGCAAGCATCCGCAACTACGAGAAAAGTATTAAGAATAAATTCTAACCACAACATTAAACTTTTGGATCCAATCGGTCCCTTACGGAATAGCGCATAAACTGGGGTTTAAGTTTCTGTCACTCTCGTAACCCATCATCTTATTGCTACAGCACAATGCATTCCCTTAGGCCCAAATATGGTGAAGTGTCTTGTAGTCGACATTCACATGACACCACTAAGGGAATAACAACATACATACTATCAAAATATTGAACACATATCAAATTCACATGATTACTTGCAACATGATTTCTCCCGTGACCTCAAGAACAAAAGTAACTACTCACAAATGATAAACATGCTCATGATCAGAGGTTTATTAAATAGCATAATGGATCTGAACATATAATCTTCCACCAAATAAACCATATAGTAATCAACTACAAGATGTAATCAACACTACTAGTCACCCACAAGCACCAATCTATAATTCCGGTAACAAGAGATGAACTAGGGTTTGAGATGAGATGGTGCTGTTGAATATGTTGATGGAGATTGCCCTCCCCAAGATGGGAGAGTTGTTGGTGATGATGAGGACGATGATTTCCCCCTCCGGGAGGGAAGTTCCCCCGGCGGAATCGCTCCGCCGGAGGGCAAAAGTGCTCCTGCCCAAGTTCCACCTCGAGACGGCGGCGCTCCTTCCCAAAAGTCCTCTTCTTATTTTTTCTAGGTCAAAATGACTTATATACCAGAAGATGGGCACCGGAGGTGGGCCAAGGAGGGCACAACCCACCAGGGCGCGCCTGGGCTCCTTGGCGCGCCCAGGTGGGTTGTGCCCACCTGGTGGGCCCCCTCTGGTAGTTATTTGCTCCAATATTTCTTAAATATTAGATAAAATTCTCCGTGAAGTTTCAGCTCATTTGGAGTTGCGCAGAATAGGTAGCCTGATGTAGCTTTTTCAGGTCCAGATTTCCAGCTGCCGGAATTCTCCCTCTTGGTGTGTACCTTACAAATTATGAGAGAAAAGACATTATAATTACTCCAAAAAGCATTATTATGGATAAAATTATCATAAATAACAGTAAGAAAACATGATGCAAAATGGATGTATCAAGACCCCCTAGAATCCCTCGCTGTGAAGGCAAAGATCTGATCCCTTCTGCTCCACTATATGATTTGCGAGGAAAATTGATTGCACAACCTGCTCCATCGAGATCCATATACGGATCCAAAGACTGCGCGCCTGCTAGGCAGGTCGGGTACCAGGCATGGCTCGATAAGCATGAAAGGGCTCGGGATAATACTTGTGCTCGAACAATAATGGATGTCCAACAAGCTGTAGCTCAGATCAGAGGAGGTATGCATCCGATGTGTTCCACAGAAGCGGTCATGCAGCATCAGTTCCCAGAGGGTTTAAACCCATCAATATGGAATGGTATGATGGAACGACTGGCCCAACTATGTGGATTGAATATTTCCTTCTCCACATCCATATGGCCTGAGGATATGACCTCCACGCCGTTAAATATTGATCGCTAAATCTTAAAGGACTAGGAAGGCACTGGCTCAATACCTTGCCCAAGAACTCTATCAGAAGCTAGGAAGAGCTTGATGATGCCTTCCAAGCTAACTTCCAGGGTACCTATGTTTGGCCCTGGATGCTGATGACCTAAGCCACATCATCCAACAGCCTAGCGAGTCTGCTAGGAAGTTTCGGAACATATTTTTGACCAAGAAGAACCAAATTGTCGATTGTCCCGATGCAGGAGCAATTAGTTCTTTACAGCACAACATCCATGACGAATGGCTAGTGCGAAAGCTCGGATAGGATAAGCCGATGATCATGGTGGCCCTCACCTCTCTCATACCCCGTTCTGCGTAGGAAAGGATAGCTGGCTAGCCCATAGTAGGCCACAACGGAGACCCCGAAACCTCAGTAGTATGCGATGATAACGAGAAGCCTCGACGCAATAAAAATAATAAGCATCACCATAAAGGCAACAACAGTGACACTCACGAGGTGACTGTAAATGCTAGATTCAACAGTCAACGCAATGGCCAGAAGAAAACACCCTTTAATGGGAACTGATATGGCCATTTATGTTAGACAAGATCCTCGACAAGCCTTTCCAAATTCGCGGCACTTTGGACAAACATGCTAATCACTCGAACCGGAACTACTGGGCCACAAAGCAGGCCGATAAGATTGCAGCCGAGAACCGGGTAAGAGCCAACCTCATAGTGAGGACGAGGATGAACCTCCTAGGCCAAGCAATGGAGGACAAAAATAGTTTCCTCCCAAAGTAAAGGATGTGAACATGATTTATGTTACCCACATCCCTAAAAAGGAGATAAAATGAGTACTACACGAAGTTTACGCCTTAGAGCCCGTAGCGCTTAAGTACAATCCATGGTCGGCTTGCCCAATCACTTTCGACCGACGAGATCATCCGACTAGTATCCATCATGGAGGAACTGTGGCCTTGGTACTCGATACCATAGTGGATGGTTTTCATCTCACACGGGTCCTTATGGTTGGAGGTAGTAGCCTCAACCTGATCTACGTTGACATGGTTAGGAAGATGGGCATCGATCCGTCAAGGATTAAACCCAGAAACACCACTTTCAAGGGTATCATACCAGGTGTTGAGCTGCAATGCTCCAGGACCTTAACCTTGGAAGTGGTCTTCAGCTCTCCCGAGAACTTCTAGAGTGAGAATTTAATCTTTGACATTGTTCCTTTCGGCAGTGGCTATCATGCACTTCTCAGGCAAACTTCTTTCGCTCGATTCAACGCCGCCCTGCATTATGCTTATCTAAATATAAAAATGCCGGGGCCCAAGGGCGTTATAACAGTTAATGTGAACACCTAATGCTCTCATCATACAGAGGAGCAAAGCGCGGCTCTCACATCCGAGGTTCAAGTCGCAGAGGATGCATCAAGGTCCACTACAAAAAAATACACTTCCGTGATGATACGTGTTTGTCAAAGTAGGTCATGTTTTCTGTCATGCATGTACATCCATGACAATTTTATGATAGAATCAAGATAGTCATACCTGTGCTGTCGTAGAAGTGTTCCATGACATTACCAAAATTATCATCACGGAAATGTGCACTTCCATGACGATAAATTGCGCGTCATAGAAGAGCTTTCGTCAAGGGTGACCGACACGTGGAATCCATCGTAACGGGACGCCGTTAAGCTATCGGGTCCGGTTTTGAATCCGATAACCCGCTAACAGCCCGGACCAATGAGAATTTTCCACGTGTAAAATTCTCATTGGCCGGAGGAAACACGTGTTTGGCTCACCGTTGGGACAGATGTCATCCATTCATTGGACAGGAGGCGCCTATGATACATCGACACGTGGCATGGCCCAACAGAGGCCCATTCCGGTGAAAAGGCCAGCCCGTTTGACTTGGTCAAACGGTAACGGGCCGGCCCACGGAAAGCCTGTTAATGGCCTGTTCGTATATAGCCCATTTATGGCCTGCTAACTCACGGCCATTTACGGCCTAACGGAATCACTACAAAAAAAAGACACATCCGTGACATTTTGGGCCGAACGAAATTTTTTCTGTCATACATACGACACTTCTATGACGATAATTGTGACAAAACCCGGTATCATCATAGATGTGGTGGGCTCCTACTTCTATGACAAAAAATCATGACAGAAAATGGGCTTTTCGTCCTGGGCGGGCCGGAGACGCAGCTGCATGACATTCTTTGGGCCGTCCATGACGGAAAAAACCATGGTAGAAGCGAGGGGGAGGAAAATTTTGGGGAGTTCCCGGTTACGGTGGGAGGTCGGGGGCCGAGCGATGCGCGTTTCTCTCGTACACGTACGCGTGTGTGTGCAAGGCGTTGGCTCTAACTGAACCCGAGCGAGGCGTTGGGCTCTAACTAAACCCGAGCGATTGCACTGCAGGCTACACATTTCTGAACCTGAGTGATCGATCGATGGCTGTTAACTGAACCCGATCGAGCAATTCCTTGGCTACTGCTGCTAACTGAAGCCGATCGATGGGATGAACAGTGAGCGTTGCGGGGGGGGGGGGGGTTGGATGAACAGTGAGCAGTGCGTTGCCTCTGGATGAACAGGACCCCGTGGTGTGGTGGAGGGCTGGATGAATAGTAGACGGTGGAGGGGTGCCCGTGGAGGGGTGGATGAACAGGACCCCGTGGTGTGGTGGAGGGCAGGATGAACAGTAGACGGTGGAGGGGTGCCCGTGGAGGGGTTGTTGAACAGGACCCCTTGGTGTGGAGGGCTGGATGAATAGTAGACGGTGGAGGGGTGGTTAAACAGTAGCCGGTGGAGTAGTGCACGGTGGAGGTTGGATGAACAGGAGCCCGTGGAGGCTGGAGGAGGTCGACGGTGGATGAACAGTAGCTCGTGGAGGCTAGAGGGGGTCGACGGTGGAGATGAACAGTATCCCGTGGAGTCCCGTTTTGCGGTATGCCACACCCCTCCTGATGAACAGGACCTTCGTTTCGACCGTAGCGCTCCAACACAAGTCCGTTTCCTCCGTTTTGCGGTACGCCACACCCCTCTCGATCAACAAGACCCCTGTTTCGACCGTAGGAGGTCCATTTCCTCCGTTTTGCGGTACGCCACACCCCTCCCGATCAGCAGGACCCCTGTTTCGACCGTAGGAGGTCCGTTTCCTCCGTTCTGCGGTACGCCACACCCCTCCCGATCAACAGGACCCCCGTTTCGACCGTAGGAGGTCCGTTTCCTCCATTGTGCGGCACGCCAGGCCTCGTTTCCATCGCCTCTTCCGTCCAAGCCCTCCCGATGAACACGACCACGCATTCCGTTCCGACCCATGAACACGACGACGACGATGTTTCTCCGTTCTGACCCAGCCATGTCAACGAGCACTCGCCGTACGTATGCGCGAGTAGGCATTCGAGACCCCGCCCGCATGTACACATACGTGGCCGTATTTTCTTTCTTGCACCCTAGCCACTGTACGTACGTCTACATGCTACGTGCACGCCTCTACTACGACACGTGCGCGCCTCTACTACGACACGTGTGCGCCTCTACATCGACCATTATATATGTACGTACACATTCGCGACCAGAATGACAACACTACGTACGCTTCGACCAGGTGGGTCCCGACTGTCAGGCACTTCCTTGCATGCGAAGATGTAGCTGGTGGGTCCCAGCAGTCAAGGGGGCGAATCGTTTTTTTTGCCTGGACGCACTTCCTTGCGTGCGAAGGTGTAGCTGGTGGGTCCCAGCAGTCAGGGGGAAAACATTTTTTTTGCGAAATACGGTGGCCCGTCCGGTGGGTCCCCGCTGTCAGGTGGAGGAATAATTATTTTGCATGTAATAAGGAGGCACTTCCTTGCTGCGGTCGTGGACCCAGCTGTCAGCCTCTCCACGTATAGTCCACGTCCGATGGAAGGCGTTCCTTGACCACGTTGACCACACCGCGCCGAGAGCACCAGGGTGGTGGACGGCGGCAAGGCCTAGGAAGGGGATGACGGGAAGCCGGGGAAGACGCGGCAGTGAAAGCCCCCCCGCGCGCGGAGAGGAGTACGAGGGTTCACTGGTTTGGCTGCGGTGTGAGGCTGCCGTTGCCGCAGGGCCTGGCCAGTGGTGGGAATAGTAGGGGGTGGTGAGGCCTCCGCGGCAGCACAGCCGGCCACGGGAGGCAGGAGCATGCGGCACGACCGGCGCTGCTTTGGGCGGCTGGAGCAAGAAGACCAGAGGTTGAAGAAGCACTACGGTCGTTGGATGGACATCGTACGGTCAGTGGAGCTAGAATCATTCATATTGACTAAAGTTGACAAAGGCCCCCGTCCCAGTCAACTTAGTAGGCCCACAAGTCAGCCTCCCACCATGGTGGGTCCCGGCTAGCAGGGGAAGTATTCATTTTTTTGTGCGTAATACGGAGGCACTTCCGGTGGGTCCGAGCTGACAGCCGGGGGAATGTTTTTTTCGTGAAATACGCTGGCCCGTCCGGTGGGTCCGAGCAGTCAGGGGGGGAAACTTTTTTTTTCGCGAAATAAGGTGGCCCGTCCGGTGGGTCCCTGCTATAAGGTGGAGGAATAATTATTTTCCGCGTAATAAGGAGGCACTTCCTTGCGGCTGCCTGGACCCAGCTGTCAGCCTCTCCACGTACAGTATTCTTCCGATGGAATTCGGTCGTTGATCACATTGACCACGGCGCGCCGACAGTACCACAACGGTGGACGACGGTGAGGCCTAGGAAGGGGACTACGCGGAGCCGGGGAAGACGCGGCAGTGGATGCCCACGCAGAGAGGAGTACGAGGGTTCACTGGTTTGGGTGCGCTGCTGTCGCCGCAGAATAACAGGGGGTGTTGGTGAGTGGAGTGGAGGGATGGCCTGGCCAGCGGTGGGAGTAGTATGGGGGTGGTGATGCCTCCGCGGCAGCACAGCGGGCCACGGGAGGCAGGAGCAGGCGGCACGACCGGCGCTGGTTTGGGCGGTTGGAGCAAGAAGACCAGAGGTTGAAGAAGCACTACGGCCGTTGGATGGACATCGTACGGTCAGTCGATCTAGAATCGTGCTTATTGACTAAGTTGACAAAGCCCTTCGTCCCTGTCAACTTAGTAGGCCCACTATGCTGGGTCCCAGCTAGCAGGGGGAGTATTCATTTTTTTGTGCGTAATAAGGAGGCACTTCCTTGCGTGCGAAGATATAGCTGGTGGGTCTGAGCTGTTAGCGGCGGTAACGTTTTTTTCGCGAAATACAGAGGCCGTTTCTGCGGGTCCCAGATGTCAGGTGGAGGAAATCATTATTTTGCGCGTAATAAGGAGGCATTTCCTTGCGTGCGACCGTGGACCCAGCTGTCAGCCTCTCCACGTACAGTCCACTTCAGATGCATGTCGGTCGTTGACCATGCTGACCACGCCACGCCGAGAGCACCAGGGCGGTGGACGACGGCGAGGCCTAGGAAGGGAACGACACGGAGGCAGGGAAGACTCGACCATTGTTTTTGTTTCCCACGCGGAGGGGAGTACGACTGTACGAGGGTTTACTGGTTCGTCTGCCGTCGCCGGGGAATAAGGCCGCGTTCGGTTTTCCTCTGCTCCATGGCTCTGCACCTGGAGCGGTAGTTAAAATACTTGGAGCCATCAAACAGCTGCTCTGCAGATTCTAGAATTTGAAGGAGTTGGTGGACTGCCGAACGCGCCCTAACAGCAGGTGTGGGTGAGTAGATGGATGGCTAGGCCAGCGATGGGAGTACGGTGGGGCGGTGAGGCCTACGCGGCAGCACAGCCGGCCGCGGGGAGGAGGGAGCAGGCAGTCCCGCCGGTGCTTGTTTGAGCGGCTGGAGCAGGAAGAGCAGAGATTGAAGAAGTAAGACGGCCGTTGGATGGACATCCAACAATACACAGGCCATCTGTGGAAAGCTTCAAATCTGTGGAAAACAACATACAACCCATCTGCCATTATTTCAAATAATTTACAGCCCATTTGCGAATTCTTACGGGTTTTTTTGGAGCCCATATTCTTTATGTTAGCATTACAGCCCATATTGTGGCCACGGTTAAAAAATTATACGAAATTTTGCATATGTCGGTGCGGTCTGAACTGTTTTTAATCCCGAAATTTCGAGTCACATTTAGACTAATTTTAAAAATAAAATGTGTATCAATATAAAATCCAATAAATTGTCCACGCATAAAAATTGATGCAATTTAAAATCTTGAAATGAAAAAAAATATTTGAAAATAATTGCCGGTTTTATGTGTTTTAAAAATGTACAACCCATTTCTCATTACTGATAGGCCACTCTCCTCGTCTTGAAAGATTTGCAGCCCAACAGGCCTGATAAAGCGACTAACTTGACAAATCACAAAAAAACTGGGCTAGCTATTTTCAGAAAGAAAAAAAACTACCGGGCTGGTGTGTGGTAAACATAAAAGAAAATGCTGTCTAGACAGGCCAGAGTGTCCCGCATAGCCCAGTTGACACCCTGCTTCCGTCTCAAAAACAAATTAGATAAATGCCACTCCAATTATGGCGATTCATAAAAATGCCACTGCAATTTCCAAACTTTAAAAAATGCCACTGCAATTTTCGCAAACTTTGAAAAACGCTACTCAGTTTGCAAACTTTGAAAAACGCCACTCCAGACTTCGAAAAATTCCACTAGAAATGGCATGAAATGGCATTTTTCAAAGTTTGGAAATTGCAGTGGAATTTCTCGGGTACACCAGATTTGGAGTGGCATTTATCAAATTAACCCAAAAAAATAACTGGGCGAGCTGCTGGGTCCCTGGTGTCAGCCACTCGTTGTGCAATTCTCTCGTTTATTGACTACGTTGACAATGGCATGGGACCCAGATGTCAGAAATCCACTAGGAGGAGCCATTTTTTTATTGGCTTGAAATAAGGAGGCACTTGCTTGCGTACTGCCATGACCTTGGCGGGTCCCTGCTGTCATCCTCTCCACGTACAATCATCTCCTGATTGTGTACGCGTCAACTTGCTTGCTAGGCCCACAAGTCAGCCTCTAAACCGTGGAGGACAAATACAACCCATTTAAAAAAAATAACAGCCCATTCCATACGTTCAAATGGAAAGTTCAACATTCAGAGTACACATATAGAGTACCGAACTTCCACGTTGACAACCATCATAACCAAGTGAACTATCTACTCCCACTAACACTCTAGTAGTAGCGTACAAGTACTAACTTACTCTTAGCTAACTAGACGATGCCGGCCGCCATCTACTGTCCATGCTAAACGCCGGCACCGGTGTCCTCCGCCTCGCCTCGGACTTGCCAGAGGTGCGATAGGGCGCGTTGCTCGCGCGCGTTGGCCCTTTCCATGCCGGCGTGGTCCACCGAAGCTTCGTCTTCCAAGCGGGAAACCCACTTGACGAGCTGGTAGTAAAAATCGGTGCCGCGAACGCGTGCGTGCCCGACAGCCTCCAAGGCTATTTGCCGGGCGCCGGCCTCCACGTAGTTGGCCCAGTTGCGGGCGCTCTGCTCGTGACTCAAAGCGTCGGTGCACTGCTGCTCCATGTCCCGCTGGCGGCGCAAGTCGACGATACGCTACTCCTCCGCCAGGCGGTCGCGCTCCAACAACTCCTGCTCCTCCGCCATGCGGTCGCGCTCCAACAACTCCTCGATCTCCGCATTGCCATCTAAAGACAGATAGAATGCCTCCTCCCTCCGTCTGCCTTCTGGTGAAAACCCGAACACTAGTTCCGGCGATGACCGCCTCCGGCGTCGCCTACCGCGGACGGGCGGGGGCATGGCGGACATGGCGAGCGACGTCGGGCCAGTGGGGGCTTATGAGGATATAGCGAGTTGGGTCACGGTGGCACCTGAGAAGGCCGGGAAACAGTACTTATAGGCGGAAGGTAGCGCGACGGTCATCGGAATTCAATGCATAATGGCTTAGTGCGCCAGCTTGTCGTGGAAAACTAGAGAAACTGAAATTATGACTGTGTCGTCCCGTCCCGTCTTGGTCGCACGCCGGCATGGCGGTCAAACGAGTGCACTTGAATCATCTCCCTCCTTGTCAATAATGATTCCATGGATTTAAAGCGTATCTTTTTTCGCATCAGTTAGCTGCCTTAATTACGGCCGGCTGCATGCAGGCACTCATAATCGCTCGCAGGCAGTACGCGAAGCAGCATGCAACCACTTAAATCGCTGGAATTAATTAGGCTTAAACTTCTGCATGCCGAGGGCACGCATGCAGCCACTTAAATCGCTGGAATTTATTAGGCTTAAACTTCTGCATGCCGTTAATTATTGCCATGCCTTGGTCTTGCTGCGTTGCTCACGGGACTAATAAATCCCGGACGAATGGAGTACCTTGGTTGGTGAGAGGTTTGAATTAAGCCCTGCAAACCGGAAAGGAGGTACTAGTACGTGCGTGATCCGCTATTTATTCGTGTAGGATCGAGTAGGTCATTTCTTGAATTGAGCCCTGCAAACCGGAAAGGAGGTAGTACGTGCGTGATCCGCTATTTATCCGTGTAGGATCGATAGTGTAGCTTGTCAGTTTCTTCAGAGGTAGGCATTTTTATTCAAAAAACTGCCACTTCACATCTTACGTCGCAAATAAAACTGCCAGGAGCGCATTTGTAGGCTAGCTAGTGATCGATCAGTAACTTGTAAACACTGAGCGAACAGAAATAAGTAACTGTTAATGCATCTCAATGATTCACAGATCATATACAAATATGTAGATCCAAAAGCAAAGATCAGCCACTTCGGATTTTGCGTCGCAACTAAAACTAACTAGTACGGTTCCCATACATAAGATCAACATGTTAATGCATCTCAATGACTCATAGATCATATACAAATATGTAGCTCCAAAAGCAAAGATCTAGAAAAAACATCTTTTCTTCCTACTAACATGGATGCTTCTATTAGCCAACATTCAGTACAGACTGAAAGACAAATTTGTTTGTGAAGTCTACAATTCCTCTTGCAAACGTAAGTGGTTTCACCAACAGCTGGAACCATGAGAATGAACCAGACATGATGGAGGAACATGCACTGCAATATGATTTGGTCTTCCCTCGATCACACTGCGAGACTATTTTTGGAATACAAACTTTAACTTAGGCAAAATGATGCCCATTGTATAATCAGACCAAAGCAATGAAGCACCTAGTGTTGGCCAATAGTACAGTACTACTTTTTGTGAATATCCAATCTTTCTGTGTCTATTTTCAAATGGCAGTGCATGCAGTGACTATACTATTATCTTGTGCAGTTCAACCAAAATTGCGGGCACTTTGTTTGTTTGCCAAATAGCAACGGGCAGACATCTCTTTCTGCACAAATATCAAGCAGCTAGTAAACATATACCACACCTTGTATTTTTGGTTTAAACATGTCTCTTCCGCTTAGCATCTGTCATGTTCTGCACTGGACAATCTGATACAGTTATGTTTTACCCTGGACAATTTCATACTGAATTGATTTGCTAGTTCAGAGCAGAAATATGGCGCCTATTCTTCATCAGACCAAGGATATCCATGTTCGCAGTGATGGAAGAGGTGAAATCGATACAACCGAAATTGAGCATCCAATCATTGAATCCTGTCCTGCACCTCCAATGTAGGTCCACCCTGCCAATAAATTCACATGCAAACCACTAGTGTTACTATCTAATGACAGTACAAAAAGAGTAGCAAGATAGTAGCAAACCATGTACCTTCGTAATGAAAAGCTCATAGTGCCACCAATTGGATATAAAGGTTGGGAAAAAAACATGCTCCTAATGTTGAATCAGTTGGACTTTTTGTGCAGTTCACCTAAAATCGAGCATCCCTGTTTGCATAGATATTGAAAGTGTGATTACTCTAAAAGTGGCACTAGTTGAAGCATAGACTCACAAATATAAGCATTCCAATTTCTTAATGGGAAAAGGTAGCAAGACTGTTTCTAACCACCTGTTTGAAGGAATAAATAAAGCAACAACGGCTGATGTCAAGAAGGCATACATACAGTAGTTTTTTCTGAAAAACTGAGCCATTCCTGACCTTTCCTCTTCTTTCAAGCAAATTTTGTGCAGTTCTACTAAAATAAAATGCCATCACCGCCTTGACAATTCAGTGACACTATACAAAACGAAATGACTTAACATTACATCATGATGTCAGGTATGTAGTCGACAGGCATTAGAGACAAACATACAGACCTCCTCAAGAGAACAGCCGGAGGAGGAGGTGCCCACTCTTAACCTTTCCTCTTGTCTTCATAATTGTCTGTGCAGTTTAACCAAAATAAAATGAAGTGGTGAGGGAGGTATGGTTGCCCAGAGCAACAAATATCCAGGCAGCATATGCGAGGACAACAAACTGATCGACCTGGTCATTCTCTATTGCGTTGTCATGCCTTTCTACCCTTCTTCAACCAAGAGACACGAGACTCGTTCCTTAGCTATTGATTTTCCCCTTTTCAACCTAGATGCGGGTTCGATGCCTACTCTCTTGGACAGTATAGTCTCCCTTCCTTTCCTTATTCAACCCAGACATGGATTAGTCTGCATGAAGTAGGGTTTCCTTTAATAGTGCAAATTATGGTTTTCGTCTGCGTGGCCAGCAGAGTAGAGGATAGCAAATTGGGAAGATGGTGGAGTGGAAAAAGATCCACATGCAACGACGTAGCAGATGGGGCAATAGAACAAGGTTATGGCTCGAAAAGAGGTAGCATACCTGAGGGTCGGCGGGAAGTGGCTTCGCTCGTGGTCGTCGTCCTCCGCACACACTACGACAACGAGCTTGGGGACGGAGGCCATCCCGCGCGGGCGCTAGGTCTGAGAGGACGGCCTTGTCGTCAGTGCGTGACCTCGCTCGCCGACGACGAGTTCGTCAACGCTGCACGTCGTTCTCTTCCCCGGCGGATCTATGACCACCGGTGAGGAGGGAGAGAGGGGCCGTCTTTTTAGATCTGGAGAGAGGGTGGTAGTGTGAGAAGCAAGTGGGCAGCCCTTAGCAAGAAAGCGCTGAACCTCCTGCCTATATATCTTTTTTATATTACTAGTAGTGGAGGTGGGGTAGTGGTAGAGTAGTTTTGTTTTCTCTGCGTATAGTACCAGTTAGTCATGCTTCAAAACTGATCGGCACGCCATTAAAAAAATAAAGGTCGATAACTAATGCGGCACCTCGGGCCAACGCGGCTAGATCGCATTTTGCACGAGAAATTACACACCATGTTTCGTTGACATGTGGTCCCGTTCCAACATATCAGTGAGACGACAGCGAGTAGTAGGAGTATTTCTGAACGGACGTGTAGGCCGGGGCGCCTCTTCGTGAACCATGGCAAACTCACAACCGTCCACCGACTCTTCGCCTTTCCCTCTCGATTTGGAACTGTTGTCGCACGCTCTTCCTCTCCCTCCTCCATTTTCCTTCAGCCCTTCACCCTTTCTTCTGCCATTGTTTGATCGTCTTCTCCATGGAGGGAACAGGCCAGAAACGACCCTGTTATTCTTGCCCCGATCTAAAAGATGACGTGGTGGAGGAACTCATTGATCAGTGCGACGTCATCACCTCGGCTAGCATGGCAGGTTCGTTCAAGCCCATTCTCGACTCAACTAATATCATCATTGCAAGGAACCCAAGGGTCCAGGAGCGGTTTGATCTCCCCTATCTTCTTCGCCATGACCCTGCTCGCTGGCGAGCGGACGACAGAGACCTCGCCTTGTGCAAGTAGATGCCGCTTGATAATCATACGTGTGATGTCAAGATGCCATTGCTTAAGGGTAAGTCCTGGGCTGGCGCAAATGGAGATTGGGTTGTTTATATTGGGTACAATTGGGAGTGGGAACTTGTGAATGTGTACACTCGTCAGCGGATTCCACTTCCAAAAATCTCTGAGTGCACTGAGATTGAGCACACAGATGATCTACGTACGTTCAAATACGATCATGGTGACTGTCGTCTACGGAAGATAGCAATTTGTCGAGTTCCCAATCGCTATTGGAATTACAAAACTATGATGTTGTTGCTATCTTCGACAAGCTTGTTGTCGTCCTTGATGGTTTCACTCGATGGATATTGCTCAAAAATCAGTTTCTGTACACGGATGAGTACTGTGATGCAATTCAATACGAGGGCTTTGTGTTTGCTGCCACTACTCGTGGCACTATTTTTGCATGGCATCCTCGTTGTTTCGGTACGTTTGTCTTCCACCGTAATTATAACTATTTCATCCACATGCATGTGGGTTAGCAAGTTTCCCTTTACCAATTAACCTTCTTCTTGTGTTTCCAAGGTCCTATGAACATCCCACCACCTATACTTGAAGATTTTTATAACCAAGGGGGAGCTGACGATGGTGATGGTCACGAGCATGAGGACGAGCAGCGCCGATATACTCTGTGGCGCCTGGCAACTAATTCCGATGGATCACCTCTTCCTGTGTGTATACATCCCACTGATGATGTTACTGCTAAGGAAGCAGGTGTAGTCTCCCATGGTCGCACTCTCCGGACCTATTCCAACACCCGTTGCATGGTATTCGGAATGGATACTAGTGTGCTAGCGCCAACTCCTTCTCCCTGGCACAGAATTGATTGTCTTGGAGAAAACTCGCTCTTCCTTGGATGAAACTATCCGATGATGGTGAAAGGCGATCCAACCGCTGCTGACACATTTATGAGACGCAACTGTGTCTATACCTTGGACATTTGTGTGGTTCCCTACCCTGGTACTGATATAGTAGGCCACTTCAGCCTGGATGATCAGTCCTGCGTTGGTCTCCAGATCGACAATGCATGGCCCGTCCCAGAGAATCACTTGTGGTTCAAAGCAAGCGTTTCCAACGCCGAGGAATGGTTGAGTTGAAGTTCATTTCATTGCTTGTTATTTGTTGTGTGGTGAAAACTTTAGTATTTATAATGTATCCTCGTTGTCGATGTGGGTTGATGACCTGTTGTTCTACGCAATAAAATGATATGCCCGTGATAAACTTACTAAATTTATGAATGGCTTTCAAGTCGCTTCTCTGAGTGAGTGGTGCGACAAGGCAACAAAACATTTTCCGAATAAATAATTGTACGTGCATTGCAACAGGTTATCGGATGAGGCCAATCAACAATAGTAGTACACTATTTGTACTAGCTTCACATGCTTCGCGCATCGGGCGGGTGTTTTACTGTAGCCATATGTTAATGTGTTCGTTGTACGTAACCAGCACCTCGAATCCTCGATACTACTAGTATACTATATAGTAGGAGTAAGTAGTAGGAGTAGTAGGGTGGCATGGGCCAGAACAAGCATTCACGTCCAAGAGTACGGCACACGCCACCACCACGACATCCATCTAACACCATATTATTTCTTGGAGTCCGTGCGAGAGCAATCTCTTCAACCTCGTCGTTTCTCTAACTTCAGCCATCGCGCGGCGGGTGAGGTGGGGGTTTGTCGATAGTCGGTTTCCTTAACTGCGGTCCCACTTGTAAGGCCAACTCCAACGCATGACCCCAAACGGACCTCCGTTTTGCACGAACTTCAACAATAATTTTGACTAGAAAAGCAAGACCAAAGAAAACAAGAACCACAAGAATACATTTTACTACTCCTGTAGTAAGTTGGATTAGTACCTTCTCGATGCACTCATTGTTGATCTACGGAGGCTCGATCTAGCGTGCTTCTTTCTTCTTCGAGTGTAAAGAAGTAGACGTTGCTTCCTCGCATCTAGTCTCACGTCTAGCCTCTATTCTATACTAGCTAAAAGTGATAGAACATCTACTAAATTGCGCTCTATCAATATATGGATGTACTCTTCTTCTCAATACAAAAACTTGCATCCATTCTTCCCTCCATTGCACAATACATGCCTTCTATTTGTCAATATATATATGTATCTAGACATGTCTTAGTATATAGCTAGGTACATCCATTCTACTCCCTCCGTTGCACAATACATGCCTTCTATTTGTCAAAAAATATATGTATCTAGACATGTCTTAGTATATAGGTACATCCATTTTTGGACAAATGGAAGTCAAGTATTTTGGAACGGAGGGAGTACACAATAATTTTTTTAAGTTAGCACAACTAGTCTAATCCGAGAGCAGAACCGAAGATTTGGTCGGGTTCTTCCTCCTTTTGCCGACACGTGGGACATCCAGCATCCAGGTGGTGTCATGAAAGGAAATAGAGTGGTAGTTGAAGCCACGAGATGTGCATCTTGGGTTAAACTGTAAATAGAATCTTACTACTCTTGAGTAACTCCAAAAGCGGCCACCGAAGATCTTTATTGGATTTGTTTTTCATCACCAGCGCATCGAGGTGAAAGATGTGTAGGTTCAGTGGGTCCTCTTGCGTTTTCACTGACATGTGGGGCTGCATGTGAGCAAACAGACGATGGGCGCCGCGCGTCCGCTGGCTGGCTGAGAAGAGAGATAGAGGAGGGCTGAGCACGGACTGCAGGAAATTTGTTCTACGTACCTCGATATAGGCTCGATATAGTGGGGTGGCATGGGCCATAATTAGCATTCACGTCTAGCAGTACGGCACATGCCACCCACACGAGTCCCATCCGACACCACTTTTCTTGGAGTCCGTGCTACATCCATCTCTTCTCCCTCCTATCCTCTTTTCTCAGCCATCGCGCGGTGGGCGGGGTGGGGGTTTGCCGATAGTCGGTTCGCTCAACTGCAGTCCCACTTGTAAGTGAAAATGCAACACCACACGCATTCCCGCTTGAGCGGCGCACTACTAGGGAAAAGGCTAGCAGCAGCACGGGTTTTAGGTGTATCAGTAGCGCGGGGACCGGCGCTACTACTAAGGCAGTACAGCTAACACGTAGCAGTAGCGCGTGCTCACCAGCGCTACTGCTACACAAGTGTAGCAGCAGCGTGCTTAACGGAAGCTCGCTACTGCTAATAGCTATAGCGCGCTTCTCCTGTGCGCTACTGCTATCCTAAATACTACTCCCTCCATCCCAGAAAAGTTGTCATCAGCTTAGTTCAAATGTAATTTTGCAAAAAGCCCCTTATCCTTTTAAAACTGGTGCTAATCAACCCAGTCTGCTTCTTCCACCTCCCGTCGCAGCTGCAACGCACGCCTCAGCCACCGCCGCCCGCGGGCACGGCGCTCCCCAGCCGCCGTAGGGCTTAGCCGGCGACGAAGGCCCACCTGCGCCGCCGCCCACCTGCACCGCGGCTGCCAATTTGCGCCGCCCCTGTTTACCTGCTCCATGGCTGACGGGCGGCGGCGACACGACTGACGGGCGGCGGCTCCACGGCTGAAGAGCGGCTCCTCCTTGTTGTGCTACTCGCGTCCCCGGCCCCTTGCTCGCGCCCGCAGCGGCCACCCACTCCGGTGCGGGAGTTGGGCAAGTTCCGGGCCGCCGCTGCTCCACCGCCGACCGCGGAGGTGACCAGCGCATCCATCTGTCGGGCCCAGCGCCGCCTCCCACTTGCGTAGCTCCCAAGACGAGTGCCGCCTCCCACCTCCGCTGCTGCCTCTGCTTCCCGCCTCCTCTCCTAACTTTGCTGGTACCACTCCATGTTTTCCTCCCGCCTCCTCTGCTGCCTCTGCAAAATTGATGTGAAATTACTCTCAAAGTGTATCATTGATGTGAAATTGAGCAGTGGAACAGGAATAGTTTGTTCAATTACTCCTCCTGTGAAATTGTGGAGTGGATCAGGAATAGTGTTTAATGATGCAAACTGTGATGATGCAGTACCTGACACTAAATTCAAATGTCAGTAATGATGCAAATTGTTTGATTTCGATAATGCTCATTCAAGCCAATGACAAGATTGCAAGATTTGGTATACCGGATAGATGAAACATAGCATACTTAATTGCTTCAAATAATCACCACTTCAAGACTACATACATAATTCAGTTCCAAACAAAATGCCTGTACAGTCAGACTGCAGAGTTACTAGACTACAGAGTTGCTAGATGGTGTTACAAAATGCATGTACAATCAGACAATCCCACTTCAAACATCTAATTTTCTCAATTTTACAAATTGAAATCAACTTAGCTGCTGTAAGTCCTTAAACTATGGCTGAAGGCTAGGAATAATATCCTCTGATTTATTATAAGAAGCCTGAGAATTTGTGTTGTGAAACTTACTTTGGTTCATGATAAGACTGTACTTGGTCCTTCTCCTCCTCCTTCTCCTCCTCCTTCTCCTTCTCCTTCTCCTTCTCCTTCTCCTTCTCCTTCTCCTTCTCCTTCTCCTCCTCCTCCTCCTCCTCCTCCTCCTTCTCCTTCTCCTTCTCCTTCTCCTTCTCCTTCTTATTCTCTTTCTTATTCTTATTCTTATGATTAACAGGAACATGGTGTAGTTTCAGAATTCAGATCCATTTTGCACTCTTGATAGCAGTGATTTTGGTAGGTGTACTCCAGAAACTAACAACAAATGAGATGGAGTATCAAGGGCATCTAAATACAGAAAAAATTCAGATACATCAAGAGAATCTATATGGAGTGTCAAGGGCATCTAGACACACACACACACACACACACACATACACACACACAATATTCATGTTCTGTAGATGCACAAACTGTACAGTGGAGTAAACTGTAGAAAAACAAGACTGAAATAGGGCAGTGTTGAACATTTCTGAATTACTAATTCAGTCTGAACATGTCACAACATTTATGAATTTTGTAAACTGAATTTTGTATTCTTCTTGCTTTACTTGAACAAGAGGGCCATCATGAATCAAAGAGAGTAAACTAATTTTTTGTACTCTTACTTCCATAATCCATCATGAATTGCTAGGTACTGTATCATCCTAGCCAGAACACTCGAAAACCAAAAGATTTGTCGCAACTACTCCAAAACACCGAACATTTACACTCCATTACAAAGACATGCACGCTTCAATAGACTTGTGAATGCTAGCAAAGTGATAAGTAAAAACTTGGATGTTCTCAGAAATATAGCACCAGAGGACATTAAGTGAACTGGCCTGTATGCTAAAGGCAAGGAAATGCTACCTTCTTTTCTTCTTCGAGCAGTTGATGAACTGGCCTGTATGCTGCAGCTACGCATAGGTTCTGCAGAAAATGCACCAAAAGAGTTACACACATGTGAAGTAAGTGGAAAGAAGCATTTAATCTCCACTTATTTTCTTTTGGTAGTGAAATTCAATCTGAATTTTGTAAGCACAGAAGCAATGTGGCTGTACTCCAAGAAAAGAAATACAGTACAGAAGATATCTTATTCTAAACACTTATGATTTGTGACACTGGAGTATCATTGTGCTGTATGTCAATCAGTTTCTAAGAAACAACATCAAATCCATACTCCAAGCATTTATTAACAGGACGACATCAAACATCAGCGACTGGGCAGCATATTGAGTATCATTGTGCTTGCAATGTTGTGAATTTACACAATACAGTACTCCATAAACAGAAAAAGAGCATAAATAGAGACCCATAAATGTGTGGATTGGTACTAAAGCTCCTTGTTATAACCACCTGAAAAGCAGTAAACTGAATTGTGCTCCGAATAGTGCACAATATGCAATAAACTGCAGTAAACTACAGTAGTTTATTCCTCTCAGAGTCAAAATTCAGTTAGCTGTGTGTGTGATGACTTGACATATCATCATATACATACAGTTTCAGTAGCCACAGTGCAGCAAACATTTACACAAACAGGATACACTAGATTACTCCATACAGTTTCAGTACCCACAATGGCCACTATCTACTCTTGATTGTAGCTAAAAATTGAAGTTTGCACCGAGAATTGACAGTACTCCAACAACATTAGCTACAGTCTTAGTAGCCACAACATTTTCATCAGCGAGAAGAGAGGAGAGAGCCGAGGAACTCACCTGCGGCGAGGGCGAGGCGGCGTACGGCGGTGAGGGCGAAGCGGTGTGGGCGAGGCGGCGTCCGGCATGGAGGAGTCGACCTCGAGCAACTAGGGATGGGGCGGAATCGGCCACTGGTCAGAAGCTGGGCGCGACCAGTGGTGAGAAGCTGAGCACGACGCCGCCGACACACCGTGGCTGCTCAGCTAGGGCTGGTCGCCCGAAACCCTCGCCGTTGTCACTGCGGGGCAAGGGGGGATTTTTAGGAGCTGTGCGGCACGGGGGAGCTAAGGGGGAACGCGGGACAGTGGCGCGCGGGGGGGGGGGGGGGGGGAACGGGGGGCTGTGCGGCGGCGCGGCGTGGCGGAGCTGTGCGGCGCGGCGCGGTGGCGCAGGGGAGCTGCTCGGCGCGGTTTCGCGAAGGAGCTGCGCAGCGCTGGAGTCAGCCGGTGTCGGAGCCTCGAAGGAAGATGGAGGGGGAGTGCGGGTTTGGTCGGGCAAACATGAAGGGTTTTTTTGAAAAAGTGCCGCGGAGACAACTTTTTTGGGACGAAGGGAGTAGTAGCGAGTTGTTGTTTCCCATGCTACTACTATGTAATTGCGAATTAAAAAAAATAAAAGTTAGATGCAGTTGCTTCCATCAGAGACACGTCCAATGAAAAATAAGCTCAGGTCACAGAACCATCTTTAACACTTGAAGCATTCATAGATACAATAGTGAACATCTGAACAGGAAGAAATCACGACATCCCATATCATACGCACACAACTATCATTGAAAGGTGGGTACTTTCCCTAGCTTTCCATCAACCTAAACATATCACTTCTCTAGATGTATCTACCAAGACTCGGAGTTTAGACGCAGGTGGACCTCCCCCGAACTGTGGCGTCAAGGTCCTCCTCCTCGGCGACCTCCGGCATCGAGATTACCTGGATGATCATCCGTGCGACGCGGTCGCCGGTCTTCACAACCAAGTCCACCTCCGAGTCGTTGAAGAGCACACTGCCCACCGGGCCGCGGTAGTCCGCGTCAATCAACCCTGCGCCCATGTCGGGAAAGTGAAAACTTGTTAGTACGCAAATTGCATCAGTTCAACTAAATGGTATATTCCAATTCACAAGACCCATTAATTAAGTTCAGATTCTTTCTCATCTAGCAATTTAAAAGGGCTCATGCCGAAAATATATGCTTAATTCCTCACTGGCTATTCAAACTAAATGGTCCAAGAACTTTGGGACAATCAACAACCTTTCCGCTTGATCTCCGCTAGCTACTTTGGATTAAACAAGAAAAGAAACATTTATTTGAACTGGAAAGAACAAGCAGGCAAGCATGCTATCAATCTTCTGGCTAGAATTTCACAAAATGCACCTGTCAGGTGTACTCTAACAATCGACGTGTCCCATCTCCTCATGATTAAGGACTCTAGCTGAGCCGACAGCATGGAGCAAGATGTAGTCGTTTCCGAGCATGAACCCTTGGCTGTCATCAATGAACCTGCAACATCCATCATGCCCATTGTAAAATATGTTAGTTTGAGATAAGAAAAGAACTGAACTCTGAACATATGATGTTATCTAAATCCTTACTTTATGGAGATGTCATCGGCAGCAAAAAAAGGAAATATATTTCACTGATTTTGGTGTTGCAACAACGTATATACTTTATCACATTATAAGTCCTCACACCATCAACTATGACAAAATCTGAGAGTATAAGTCTTGTTACATTCACCCAAGTCCAAACATAAAATTCTGTCCAACATAGTACAGCCCACTTTGATAATTTCATAGTATTTAATATAACGAACGAAACCTGACAAGTGATATGTGTTTAAGTATCTACAGAACAGCCTCTAAAATTTTCATGTTGTAACTTTATTTTAATACCACCTCTAACAGGGCCTAATCTCCCATATCAAAATACTGTACCCAGGAACATATATTCCAGGACAGCAAACTAAATTGATGGCTGCTCTCAAACCGTACATCCAAACGACACAAATAAATACTCTAAAGAAACCTTGGAACTTTATCTAAAACTTATGTAAAGGGGCCAACTCAAAATTCTAAGCCTAGCTAACTCATTTTTCAGATCTAAGCTTGCTGTCCAAATTGGACAGTGCAGTTTTTAACTGAACCAAGTTCAGTTTACAGCCATGATGCAGAACTAGATGCTAAAACTAACACCTTGTAGGGAGAGGCGATGCACCATTTTTACCTCGAATCAAAGGCTTCGCATATGCGCTTTGGCCGGATAAATAGATGATAACTCCCTTAACAGTATCCATGCCATGATGCAGAACTAGTATTTCCAAATTTCGCCAAAGCACCACTCAAGCATTTCTAGAGGAAATTAATTGATTCTCTACATAGCATCTGCCCTACAATAGCTAATCCTTAAACAGAAAATTGGGAAAAGCGAGCACCACACATGTTTAACTGGAGTACATGTACATCCAACAAGGACACAAAACTAAGTAAAACCGAATGAAGCAACTGAAGAGTACCTCTTCCACGCTAGCCTTAGCCGCCGTCTCGCTGCTCACGCACAGACACTCCGTCCGCCAGAGCTTGAATATCTGCAGAACCAGAAACATTACTCCTCCAAACCCATAGCAGAGAATTCGAGCCCGACCACACCCGGGCCACTACCACATATTTCATCATCAGGTAACTTCTGTCAGTGCCAAAACTTCATTTACGACGGTAAAGAATTCAACACGACTGACAGCTAGGAAATCTTCTGCAGCTACATGGATTGTTGACTCTCACATACGAAGATAGAGAGGGTTATGACAGCAGCATACAACTGCAGGTCCATGACCATGTGTATCTAGACAGCCAAAACATTTACCAGGAGGACAACAACATCTTGTTGATGAGCAGCTAACCACGTCCATACGCGGCATGTCTGACTATGAACAACAACCAACAACATTACACTCCACTCTTTTTGGCTTCACTTCTCAGATCAGATCAGATTAGATTGAACCAGGTGGTGGTGGTGGCCATGCACAATTTAAACACAGCAAAGTACAGCAGTCAGTCAGTGCCTCAGCCTTCCCATTCGCACATGTAACTATTCATGCAAGGCGGTTGCTTAGAGGGGTGCTTGCTTGTAAAAATAAAACCCGTCCTATTTTCAGTTAAGCACCGCACCAGACAGAGGTGCTAAGTAAGTAAGTAAGCGGCTGTGCTATACAAATAAGGACCGGTGGAGCTTACAGAAAAAACAACCGCTTCGGTTTTACGGGCACCTTGCACAATTGTACAAGAATTACTACACCGGATAATCATCATGTTATACGCGATAGCAAGAAACAACGATGAACCAAGAAATCAACCAACGGGGACACGAGATTTTAACGTGGAAAACCCTTGCGGGAAAAAACCACGGGCGCCAACCAGCAAGACTTCACTATATCGCGGGTGAGGTTACAAATGCCGGGGAAATTTCTCAATGCAACTTCTCCCTTACGGCGGCTTACAAGAGGTATTTATAATAGGTGAACCCTAGTCCAACTCGGTAACAACTCGTACCGTACCGGCTTACGGCGGCTCAAGCCTCTCGGCGACGGGCCTCGCTTCGCTCGGGCCGAAGTTGCCTTTATCTTTATTTCTTCTAGGAATTTGGATCACCACAAAAATAACACATCATTACGTAAAAAGGACACATGGATGCAAGAACAGACCCAGGACCAAACAACCTTCTACTATCCTACAATTATATCCATGCATTACCGAATAAATACTTTAGCTGCAGAGTAAGCATCAAAGAAACCTTAAATTCATCGACTGGTCCTCCTCCTCCTCCCCCTACATTACATATCTACATAGATCCATCCATCCATTTGCAGTTTCAGTATCTATTATGTATTACTAGTATTAAAAAGAAAGAAAGAAAGATGCAGATGCAGGTTGCTTTGCTTGCCTTGTGGAGGTGGAGGAGGTCCTTGAGGGGAACCTGAGGGCCCAACGCCATCTTCACCGCAGCCATGTCATCCTCCTCTTCTTGCTCTTCTTCTTCCTCCTCCTCCGGCGGCAAAGAGGAAGGAACGGTGACGGTGACGCTGACGGAGACGGACGCTTCCTCCTCCTGCTGATCCATCTTCCTTCCTGTATCGCCCCTTCCCTTCCTTCCCCTCCCCTAAAGATTTAGAAGCAAAATCAAATCTTGGAGGGGATGCCCTGCCCTGCCCGCGTGATTGATGGAGGGAGGGAGGGATTGATTGATTGATTTGGGAGAAAAGGGAAGGGCGTCTTCTTCGCCAGGGCCCTCCGCTTCTCCTTGCGGCGGCGGCGCCTCTCGGCGTCCTCCTCCGGCGCGCGCGTGCGGGCGCCCTCCGCGGCCGCGGCCGCGAGCTGCCGCCCCAGGTACACGTCGCCCCGCATCGGCGCCGTGGGGCTGACCCCGTCCGCCGGAGGAGACGGCGAGGGGGACGGGGCGCTGGGGGAGGCGGCGCGCATGGGTGGAGAGGGAGAGGGACGGGTGGTGCTTGGTGGGGACGGCGGGCGGCGGCGCCGGGGACTTAAGAAAAAGGAGAGAAAGAGCGGGCGGAGTGGTCAGGCGAGGCGGAGGGGAATTTGGGCTTTGGCCTCCGCGAGCTATAGTAGTAGCACTGGGTTTAGGGGCTGTTTGGTTCCTTTCCTGGACATTGTGCCTGGTAAAAACGGCTGCCTGAATTGAGCCTGGGATGGTGAGCTTTTTCTGCCTGACCAGGCTACCTGGGCTCATGTGTTTGGTTCCTTTCCTGGATGGCCATTTTGTCATTTTGTGCTTAAAGATATTTTACTCAATGAACAGTACCGCTCATGGCTGGTCGTTACTTCCAGGCAGATGGCCAGGCGGAGGAAAAAGTACGCCTCGGCCAGGCTAATCATGTTGCCTGGGCTGAGTATTGTACTTTCTTCTATTTTTTAGTCTAGGGCCAGGCTAATCATATTGATAGGAGTCCCAGGCCAGGCAGACACCTTGTTTTTCAGGATACAATCCAAACAAATACCAGGCAGGTTTCAGGCAGAGCCCAGGCCAGGCGTGCAGCGGCCAGGCCACTAACCAAACACGCCCTTATACCCGAAGCTGCTACTGCCGTCTGTTATCCTACAAAAACGAAAAGGTCCCTTCGTAACCAGTCATCCATAGTATCAAATAGATCATTTTCTTCTTTAGGAATTCTACCAAGGGCTATAGTCATAGTGATCCTCCTATTCAATTACTTCAACCATTTCCGAGCACCTCATATCACTTTCCAAGGCATATGATAGTTTTATTATCTGTGGACGATTTCTTTGTCGTTCAATGCCCTTTTTCAATGGTCTCGAAGAGAGAAATTTCCCATTTTTATCTATGGAGTCACAGTCACAACCGAGGTCGTGGTAAATCCATGAATTTGATTCGATTTGTTTTTCTTATACTATTTGTTTTTCTTATACTATAGAAAGAAATAAATTGTTTTTCTTATACTATAGAAAGAAATAAACCTTTGAATTCAGCATTATTCCAAGACTCCTATTTCAAAGTCTATCTTTTAAGGGAAAAATGAAAATAAAAGTAACCCTTCTTTTCCCATTCCCTCTCTATTGCATGGGTGGAAGAACTAAAATAGAGGATTCTGAAAAAAAAATGGACCTTCGAAATCCAATTTTATGTGTAGCGCAAAGGAGTTGCGATTTCTTCTTATTCCTATAGAACATCTAGTAACAAGAATACGAAATCGTAAATAGCGAAAAATTCTTGTCTTGAGCGGTCTAAGTCTAAGGAAATAAAAAAAATTCGCTTATACAATTTCATCTACATCGAATTTATATATCAGAATAGCGGATAGAGGCATCATTAAAGGAGTCAGGTCTACTTACTTTATGCTTCTTTCCAATTTTATGGTGGATTTGATAATAACCCTTTTTGCTTTCTTGATAAATAATCGACAAAAAAAGCGTTTTTTATATAACCTGCTTGTTTTATTATAATTATAACAAGTCCTATATGGAAATGCCCGCTAAAGAGAAAATCTATTTGATTGTCTCTCGGCCAATATCGATTTTTAGAAAGAAAAAACAAGAATTTTCTTCTTTTTTTTATTAACATTAAGAAAAAAGAATATAATTAAAATGGAATTGGCAATATAATTTTTATAGACTTTTGAAAGAAAAAAAGGGGATGAGGACTATAGCAGTAGCGTGGGGTTTATACACCGCGCTACTACTATCAACTTAGTAGTAGCGTGGGTTTATATCCCGCGCTACTACTATTGCTTGTTCCAGTTAGCACGGTGGAAACCACTTAGTAGTAGCGTGGTTTTATACCCCGCACTACTACTATTAACTTAGTAGCAGCGTGTTTTTCTTAACCGCGCTACTGCTAATTAGCAGTAGCGCTTCTTTTTGTGCCGCTCTGCTGCTAAGATTCTGTGTATAAGGTTTTTCCTAGTAGTGGCGTGCCGGACCAACCGTGTGGGGGTGCGACACGAACACTGCATGCTTTTCCTTTTGAACTCGTAACTTGTAAAATTTGGTTTTGCTCCATAGCGCGAACAATAGATAGAAAATAACGATTTTGCCTAGAGTAATGAGAAGTTTGGTTCTGGCGCCGTTCATGCATGGAGTACGTACGAAAATTATGAAGTTGATGCGAAATGTAAGATAATTATGTCTTGCTACGCCAGGCGCTGCGCGGCGAGCGCGACCTCGAGGTGGACATTCTCCGGCGCGACGGCGGGCAGTCGCAGGGCCACCAGTGCGTCGAAGAGGTTGTTACCCTAGTGGCCGTTGAGGGTGGCGGGCATCGCAGAGCCTGGGCGCGTTGGCTGGAGGCTTACGTCAAAGTCGTCCGCAAGCTTCTTGACGACGGTGAACTTGTCGAGGAAACTGACGAGGACCTCGTCAAATAAGAAGACGAAGCTGTCGTCCAAGCGGCCCCTCGCCCTGGCGGCCTCAAGCAATACTACCTGCCGGGCCGCAGGCCGGCGTCGTGGACATCGCGCTCATCGCCTCCATGGGTCTAGCGTAGCTTCTAGTCAACTGATCTTGCAATTTGAGTGATCACTCAGCCCTTGGTTAGCATGCGTGGGTGCGTAGGATTTCGTACTACTCCTCGGCCCTCTACTACACCTGCCTTTGGCTGTATGATAGGTGGGCCAGCCACCCCCTGGGGCCATGTGTCATTCACCCAAAGGCAGTTGCCGTAAGTCAATGAAGCTGCGTCCCCCTCCGTGCCGGTGCAGTATAGTCATCTCACCGGACCTCTAGTTGGGGCCAAACGAGAGAAGTTTGATGTTTACTGGTTTATTGGTCCCCTTTGCATTTTGCGCCAAGTTTTGACCTTTGATTTAACTAATAAAATGTTAATGCATGTAAACGAAAATGTTGTGTAAGTCACCTTACGAAAACCAAATAATCCCAAAATACTTAGGCACGGTGCATTAACTCCCTCCTTGTTTCTTATTTCGTGACATATCAACCAATGAGAGATGCGGGCCGTGCATGCTTTCAATGACTTGAGACTAGTACCAAACATGACATGCAGTGTTTAGTTCATTGCATGTAATCCTATTACGGTACTCTAGTTAGAGAAAAAACATTAAGTTGTCTCGCCGGTAGGAAGAAAACACCATGTATTTATTTACAGAGGGAGTAGTACATTTTTGGTGACATGCATTACTAGATATTGCTAGTCAATACTAAAATCCAGATGGACGTGGTAGTACTCCTAAATCCAGACGGTGGTGCTACTAGTACTAGTAGTAGTACTACCAATGTAGTAGTAGGAGTACTAGCACTATACTACCCGTTGGTCAAATTATTACATGCTGCTCCTCACAGTGAAGTGACAAGACCCTGCGCTGGAGATGAAACCTGAGTATAGGCGCCGTGTTTGGCATACCATAGTCAGCCTCACCGTCTGCAGTCAATATCATCATGGCTGTAGAGCTAGCCTGCTTACAACTAGCCCTGTTCGACATAATTTCCCGTGCGTAGATGCCCGTGCATTGCACGGAACACCAAGATTGGGGGTGGCTCCGGCAGCGGCCATCGCGCAAGATTTTTCCACGCCCTTCTACTCCTAGATGTGGTGGGGAGGAGATGGGTCTGATTGTGAGAGACAAGGAGTTGTTTGTAAATAGGGAACAAGTGCGGCATCTTTTTGCAAAAATGGAGAAGCTTGGTTTGTATGCGTCAGATCTAGATCTGACGGCTATTGGTGAAAGATGGGAGGCACAACATCATCACCAACTCAGGACCTGTTTGACTCGCAGGATTTTGAAAACGCAGGAATAGGACACGGCAATATTACTAGTTTCAAACTGATATTACAAATGTTAGGAGTAACGCTGCACCTACGAAGAGGGAATTACTAGGAAGTTTACGTAAGAACTTTCGTTACTTTAGGTGGATGCAGCATTATCGTACAAACTAAAATCCACCGCCCTGACAAGTCACTAATGGGCAAATAAGTTTTCGAGTCTCTGGCCACTTGATGTTTCAAAAACAAATTCAGCTTCTGCGGAGACTTTGTCATTTAGGCTTAGATGCTTGCGGTGATCAGCACGCCATTCATTGTTGCGCTGGAGAACGCCAAACCTCATTACCTTGAGCACACTTTCCTCCAGAACAAAGAACCTGGCTAATATAATCTCAGATGTGCTGCCTCGGTAGTGATCAAATCAATTTCTATAAGATGGAGATCAAGGCATTCGATGAGATTGTTATAGTGCAGCACATTTTTTACTTTCGGGTCTTTTTTTATCTGCAAAAGAAGAGAACATATTAGAGCAGCTGGCTGCATAAGATTGCCGTGTCATCAAGAGGTACCAATATCATTCGCTCATACGATAGGGTTGGTTGGCTAGTGATATTTTTTCACTCTCTCTCTCTATCTCTCTCTCTCTCTCTGTGTGTGTGTGTGTGTGTGTGTGTGTGTTTCCTCTCATTTAACTAGGAGCACGTGAAGAGCTTGGGCATTTGTTGCCTTCCACTACGTGGCCGATGCCATATTTCGCAAAAGTATGCCACATAATACGCATCGATGTCAAATCAAAAGATTTTAGCACCGCTCTCGCGATGTGAGAGAGTTGGCACCGCTGTGCACACAGACCCACATGTATAAACAAATCAATTAAACCAACTACACTAGCCTCTCACTCTCCCAAACAAGTGTTTTTTTATTGCCTCAGTCCTCTCTCTCTCCCACACAGTGTTTTTTCATTGCGTGAGTTAATTTGGCACCGGAGCAAAGTAGGTGATCCAGATTGGGACACCAGGTGAGCAATGGAGGGGCATCGATGCCAAATGCATCATAAGTGAATTTGGCACATGTTTTGGCCTACATAGCCCACTTTTGTAATACTACCTCGTATTTAGTATAAAATTTTGACCATAGATTTACCTAAGAAAATGCCAATGCATGTCGCTAAAAATTACACCATTTGAAATTATGTTCAAATACGAATCCAACGATATAGTTCTTAGTGACATGCATTAACATTTTGTCAGTTAAATCTATGGTCAAATTTTGATACTATAAAATTGGAAGAGTAAACCAGGACGAAGGTAGTACTTGCTCTTAGGGTAACCATAAGTTACTTTCCACTATGACTAGCCTAGGCTACTGTAACACCCTCGATGCGGCTATATCTCCCACGTGTCGAAGCACGACTTAGAGGCATAACCGCATTGAAAGCAATGTCGCAAGTGAGGTAATCTTCACACAACCCATGCAATACATAAAGGAAAGAGATACATAGTTGGCTTACAGTCGCCACTTCACACAATTACATGAATAAAGCATTACATCAACCAGATACAATCAAGGCCCGACTACGGAACCAAAATAAAAGAAGACTACCCCAAATGCTACACAGATCCCCGATCATCCCAACTGGGCTCCACTACTATTCAACTGAAACGAAACAACACAAAGAACAAGATCTTCATCGAGCTCCTCCTTGAGCTCGGATGCGTCACCTGCACGGTCTCATCGGCACCTGCAAACTGGTTTTGGAAGTATCTGTGAGTCACGAGGACTCAGCAATCTCACACCCGCGAGATCAAGACTATTTAAGCTTAAAGGTAGGACAGGGTAGTGAGGTGGAGCTGTAGCAAGCGACTAGCATATATGGTGGCTAACATACGCAAATGAGAGCGAGGAGAGAAGGCAAAAGCACGATCGAACAACTATGATCAAGAAGTGATCCTAAAACTACTTACGTCAAGCATAACTCCAACACCGTGTTCACTTCCCGGACTCCGCCGAGAAAAGACCATCACAGTTACACACGCGGTTGATGTATTTTAATTAAGATCAACTTCGGGTTTTCTATAACCGGACATTAACAAATTCCCATCTGCCACATAACCGCGGGCACAGCTCTCGAAAGTTTAAACCCTGTAGGCGTGTCCCAACTTAGCCCATGATAAGCTCTCGCGATCAACGAAGGATATTCCTTCTCCCCGGGAAGACCCGATCAGTCTCGGAATCCCGGCTACAAGACATTTCGACAGTAATAAAACAAGACCAGCAAAGCCGCCCGGATGTGCCGACAAATCCTGATAGGAGTCGCACGTACCTCGGTCTCAGGGCACACCGGATAAGTCAAGCTACGAGTTAAACCAGACTCCGAATTTCCTCGAGGTGGCCCCGCAGGCTGCTCGGTTCAGACCAACACTCGAAGGAGCACTGGCCCGGGGGGGGGGGGGGCTAAAATAAAGATGACCCTTGGGCTCCGGAAACCCAAGCGAAAAAGGGGATAGGTGAGGCAAATGGTAAAACCAATGTTGGGCCTTGCTGGAGGAGTCTTATTCAAAGCGAACTGTCAAGGGGGTCCCATAAATCACCCGACCGCGTTAGGGACGCAAAAATCCGGGAACATAATACCGATATGATGGAAACTAGGGCGGCAAGAGTGGAACAAAACACCAGGCATAAGGCCGAGCCTTCCACCCTTTACCAAGTATATAGATGCATTAATAATATAAGAGATATTGTGATATCCCAACCAGTAAACATGTTCCAGCAAGGAACAACATCTCCATGTTCCAACAAGGAACAAACTTCATCTTCACCTGCAACTAACAACGCTATAAGAGGGGCTGAGCAAAGCGGTAACATAGCCAAACAACGGTTTGCTAGGAAGGGTAACAAAGGTCAAAGGTTCATGGCAATATGGGAGGCATGATAAGCAAGTGGTAGGCATTGTGGCATAGGCATAGCAAAAGAGCGAGCATCTAGCAAGCAAAGATAGAAGTGATTTCGAGGGTATGGTCATCTTGCCTGAGATCCCGCAAGGAAGAAGAACGAGTCCATGAAGAAGACAAACGGACGAAGACGAACGAATCCTCACAACTCCGGAACGAAACCGAAGCTAACGAGAGAAGCAACCCGGAAAGAAACAAACAACATGGTAAACCAACAAGCACAATCATGGCATGATGCACAACCAAGTATGATGCATGTCCGTTTTAAATATGCATGGCAAAGTGCAACAAACAACACTACAAATTAAATGGAGCTCAATATGCAACGAGTTGCATATTGACGAAACACCACATCAAATATTTAGTTCTCTCTTGTTTAATCTACTCAACAAAATTAAATGTTATTAAACATGGCAAGGGATGAAGCAAATGAATACTACCTATCTAGGCAAGTTTAAATGAGGCCGGAACAACAAACAACAAGTCCGGAAAAACCTCATGTGCATATTTTAGATTTGGTACTGATCTGTCCTAACGCATATTTTAATGTTGTTAAACAGCAAAATAAAGTGCATCATGTTAAACTAGGCATTTTTCCACCCCATTTACATATATAATTTATTAAAATCTGAGTTACGGTTATTTAGTTATGAAATAAATCATTTTAACATGGCATTTATGCAAGTTTAAACAAACATCATTTTTAAGCATTTTAAATGTTGTTAACATGATGCAGATGATATCCACAAGTTTATGCAATTTTAAGAAAATGTTGACATGATAAGATAAGAGGCATTTGTCATCGTGGCGGGAACGAAAGGGGTGCCACGGCAATGATAACGAAACGGTGCCACGGCAACGTTCCGGTTCCGATAACTCGATTGAGTTGCCGGTGCAAAAGAGAAGTGTGCGGAAGCGAGTTGAGCATGATGGTGGGGTGATCCCGGATACCGGGTTCCCACGGGATGACGGCATGGCAAACGAGGAGGAACGTTCAAGGATCAACTTGGACACGGAGCAACCACGAGCATCTCGTACAACACATGCATTCGATCCACGGGTCATCGTCTCGGGGTTAGACCTTCCAAGGGAGCATTCTCGAGCGGTTCGAGTTCGTAGAGGAAGTAGTTGTTCCCGGACGTCGCGGGAAGTAGTGGTTCACGCGACGGTAGTCGAAGTAGTCATCCTATCGTTCATCGGCGATGGTAGGGGTACTCGTGAACTTGGCGGCGGTAGTCGTTCACGTTCGTTCGGCGAGGTACTTGATGACCCCAACGTCTACGGGGCGACGATAGTGGTAATCGTTTTCGTAGAGGAACTTGATGCCCACGGATATGTAGTCGTACACGTTCGGAGAGGAACTCGGCATTTCCATGTTCTTCGAAGACACTGAGTAGTCGTTTGTGTCGTAGTCGGACTTGACGAAAAATACACCGGCTGTAGTGGTACACGGCTCGTAGATGTTCGAATCACCAGAAGAGGTACTTGACGTCCACGGAAATTAGCAGCGGAGGCCACGGGTCTTGGTCTTGAACTTGCGGAGGTCGACGGTCGAAGCAGAGGAGGCCCGGCGGGCACGAGGACGAAGCAGGGGCGCGGTCAACATGCACGGTCGAGCGCTCGTCCTCCTGCTCGGAGCAGAGGATGTAGGGGGCGACGGCAGCGGGTCTCGGCGCCAGGTTGCAGGGGACGGAGGACGGAGGAGCTTGGGGACGAGGCGCCGAGGGCGAGGCAGGGAAACAGCGGCCTGGTGGCACTCCGGCGAACTTGGCGGCAGGAACGGCGGATTCGCGACGAGGACCACTGGATCCAGGCGGGGCGAGGCGAAACGGGGCCGGCGGGGTCGCGCACGAGGAGAGGCAGGGGTTGCGCGAGGCCATGGCAGGGAGGCGGCGAGCTTGGCGCGTCGGAGGTGGGGACGGGGCCCTGCCGGCGGGTTCCGGCCAGGAACGGGCCAGGGCGGCGGAGGCGGAGAGGATGAAGGGGAGATCTCGCGAGAGGAGGGGGGATCGAGCGAGTGGGCATCTCTCGCTCCTCTCTGGGTGTGCGGCGCAGGAGGAGGACGATGGGGAGAGAGGGGATCGGGCCGAGAGAGGTTGAGCGGGCTAGGGTTAGATAGGGAGCTGTTGGGCCTATGGCAGGTTGGGCCGGTCTGGGTGGAGGTCCAAGAGGCCGGCGTGGATGGATTGGGCCTAGAGAGGGTTGCTGGGCTATGCTCTCTCTTCCTCCAAACAGAAAAGGAGTAATAAGAAAAATGCAGGAAAGAAATACCAAAAGGGCTTGGCAAAAATATGCAACATTTATGTGGGACTTGCTGGAGCAACACCAAGCCAACCAAGACAGTTCCAACAATTTGGAAAAAAATGTTTAAATTCAATATTATTGAATTTAAACCAAATGAGTTAGAAGTGTCCAAAATGACGAACATTTGGCGGAGCTTGGGAAGGTGACAAAAGAATTTATAGCAAGGATGGAGGCCGGGAAATGAGAAGGAAAAGGCATGAACTTAAACTGTAAGTGTGTTATGGTTTATTCCTAAAGAACGGAATATTTTTATTATAGCTCTCTAATATTATTGAGAGGCTTTAATATGTTATAAAGAGATATCACAAGTGAATTCCCTCGATTTAAATAGATCAAAAGATCTATGCAATTTATTTAGTTGAGGTTTTTTTAGAAGGGGTTGCAAGAAGACATGATGCAATGCACATGATGCAAGAATGAATGCAACGAACAAAACAAATCACACGACGAAACTCAGAGTAGCTGGAAGTCTTATGGAGCATCGGTCTCGGGGCGTCACAACACTCCACCACTACGAGAGGATCTCGTCCCGAGATCTAGGATGGCACCGGAGGGAAAAAGGAAGAGGAAGAGAAGAGGTGAAACTAATTGCTTCTTTGACAAATGAGTGAAACCAATGAACCTTGATAGGTTGAACAGTTGAGAGAAAAGGAATACAATGAAGATGAACGAAGTGGAAAACACTCCGTTAGACAAGGAACCAGAAATACGGCGAAAAAGACGAGCTTAAATGACATGATTGACATTGAAGCCACTCCGGTCAAAACGAAATAGAGAAGGAATCAGAATGATATAATTTGGGCAGCACTCCGACTGAAAATGGAAGGAATTGAACATGAACTTGACAAGATGAGAGGATACTTGATGAAATCAACAACACACTGCCTCCGGGACTATTGAAAGAATGGCACAAGGGGTAAGAAAGATTTCCGACAGCACTCCGGTTGAGAAGGGGGCAAAACTTGATAAGATGAAAGAACTTGAATGAGATCACAACACTCCGGTTAAATGGATAAGCATGAAAATAATATGATCTTGGCAAAACGAGATGATGGGTGAAGAGAGCAACATCACAATGCCTCCGGAACGACAGAATGGAAGTTAGATGGTTGGAACAAAAGAACGGAGAAGATAATGACAACTTTAACCACAAATGAATTTGGAAAGCATCTTTCCAAGAAGGTTATAGCGGAGTTGTTGGAAAACCAACAACGAAAAGATAAGATCCTCGTGGGCTTATTGAGACATCTCAAAACTTGAGGTGAACTTCTGCCACTAACAAAAACAACTGCTTGCTTGAGATCAACGAAGAGATGAAAACTTGTTCCACCAAGAGGATAAAGAGCAAGCTTGGGTCATTGAGAAGCACCACAATAAGCAACATTCCTTAGGGAAGGCTTTAGGTGAAATCTAACACAAGATAAATCCAACGAGGAGATTGATGGATTTAAAATACCTCATTCTTGACAACATGTTAAACATGAAGCATGAAGGGAAATTGTCAAGAATGACATAACACCACCTCAAATGATAAGGTAGAACGCATTGCACTTCAAAATGCAAGAAGAAGAATACTTGAACTCCTTTGGAAAGAATCTCGATGAACACTTCGAGAAGGAATTAAATCCTTTGTGAATCATCATGTATCCTCCATAAAGAACTCCGGTAAAGAAAGGATGATAAAAAGAAAGGGAAGTTCAAAACACAAGGTGAAGCCTTGCAATGATTTAGATGGAGCTTCAGGACGATATAATGAGGAAACTTTGAACTCCGGGAAGAAAAGATGAACAACATATAACTGAGAAATGATATCATGAACAACTCCGGAATAAGGAATTGAGTTAACTCGATGAAACAAGAATAAGAATTACATTATGCTCATCCTTCACCAATTAAATTCATGACAAGCAATGGATTTGGCACACTACTTATTCTCGTAGAAAGGATCAAGAGAGATATAGCACAAACTTGGGAAGGTCTTCAACGATCCGCCGGTAGGATTTGGAAAGAACGAATGAATTAATATGAGAACATAGGAAGAGGAATCTTGAACGAACCACCGTAAGAATTGAAAATGAGCAAAGAAAAGATAAAGCAGCACCGGGAAGAATTAGAAAAAAAGAACGAAGATACTTGAGAGAATTTAGATACAAGAGAACGAAGAGATCCCGAGCTGATTACATAATACTTGAATGATGCACTGATATGATTTGGAGAACGAGAGCTGAAAGATGAGAATGAGGAATTATGAAATGATGGCCTTCGGGGAAAAGAAATGGAAACAACTCATGAAATGCTCCGGATGGGTATGAAAAGAATTCTCGCAATCGAAAACAATTATAGGAGGATGGCATAAAGCTAGAACCATGAATCTTCAAGAGAATGGACAAGATTTAAGGGAAACTCTTCTTCGGTCTTCAAATGTTGAGATTGACGATGAGAAACACCACCATGAGTTGTTGAGGCACTCCGGAATGAAAATTAGAAGGTTGAACCAACAATGAAAAGAATTTGGAAGATCTTGGAGAAAGACAAATGACTGATGATAATTCATTCTTACGTCAAACTTTTAAATGAATTTGAGAATAGCTCCGAGAAGAATAGAAGAGTCAGGTAAGATCCTGGGAAAAGACCTGTGGGTTAGGGCCCACTCAAAAGAATGGTTGAACGATTGCTTGAAAAGAGAGATTGCACCGATTGAGTAAAATGGCTTGAATGTGATAACAACCTCGAAATAGCTTGAATAGATTGATAATGGAGACACAAATCTTCTGAGATATCTTCAGCGCACCGAAACAAATGAAAAGCGAGAGGTGAATGATTAAGAGATGCATCGGCAAGAGAAAACATTTGCAACAAGGAAAGGAATATGATCAACACTAAAAGCTTGAGTTAAATCCACCGGAGAAGAAAAGAATGACGAATGATGAACTTGAAGCTTCGTTAGAATCTTGATGAGAAACACCAGATAAGAAACATGAAGGAGAAGAATGGATAGGCTTCCCATCAATAAAATGGATACTTGATTAAGAAATCTGCGTCCTTGAAAAAATAAGGGTGGGAGGGCGGGAAAACAAAGACAACTTGGAACGGATGAAGCAAACACCGTTGAGAAGAACTGATAACTGATCTTGCGAATGTTGAAGTGATCGGATCCACTTGAAGAGGGACACACCAGTTGTAAAAGAATTGGCATGACAATCTCGATGATCAAGAAGGATTAGTATTCACATCAGAGTATGAGAACACCGCTTAGGAAAGGTATGGAATCAACACTTGACTTCGAAGCAACTCGAATACCACAAATAAAACAAAACAAAGGATTGGCTTGCAGAATAAGCCAGAACAAACAGATGATAGATCCCATATCGTATCATGTGTCTGTTGGAAAGATATTCTAGGAGCTACTTGAATTCCCACCTATAAACTCCCGAAACTTTCCGGTTATGCAATCAGGTGTTGGGGATACAGGGGACACAAAATATATCACCCAAACTAATAATACCTAGATCCAGCTGTATCGATCCTTCAACACATAACCAAGAAACCTTCGGAAATCGTTGTCGGGGCGGACTGCGTCCCCCGCGAGCACCTATGGGGCCGGAGCCCCTTCTGTTGTCCGGTGAGGGGGGCGGAGGGAGCACAGAGAGCAGATCGAGGCGAGCACACGGGCGGTTTACCCAGGTTCGGGCCGCGATGGACGCGTAAAACCCTACTCCTGCTTGGTTGTATTGAACTGGGGAGCTCGGGAGCTTGGAGAGCTAGCTGCACCGAGCGTATGGCTGTCTGGATGCCGAATCTCCGAACCCCGGAACCCCCTCTACATTGCACACGGGCCTCCTTTTATAGCACAAAGGGGTCACCGACAGGTGTCAACGTAAGAGAAAGGGGTAAAAGTGTAAAAGGGGTGGTAGCTGTAACAGTGCGGGCACAGTGGCGCTACAGTGCGGCACAGTGTTATCATACCTACTTCTGACGGTAGGGGACAAGGGCATTAAATGCCCGTCACGGTCGCCCGGACAGCACCGAGGCGGACCGTTAGGTGCGCCACCGTTTGCCACGATGGCGGCTGCATGCCACCGCGCGCCCCAGGCTGCGCGGTGCCCCGCCACGTGCCCCTTGGGGGAAGCCCCGGAGCGACGCGTGGGCGGGCGAGCCGGAGCGCAGTCCTGAGGTGGCGATTTGCCGCGGCAAGTGGCTTGCCGCGGGGGTCGTCTTCCTGTGCCTGATAGCGCGCCAGCTATCAGGCCTTGCCGGGGCGCTTGGCGCGCCATGGCGGGCTTCTCTTGTGGTGCCTGGGTTCGGCCTTCCCGACAAGCTCCTCTTGTCGGGGTCTCGATCTTCTGTCTCGTATACTTTGTTCTTGGATGGCCTTACATGGGCTCAGCCGTCCCGGCAAGCTCCTCTTGCCGGGGTCTTGTCTTCTTGGCCCGACAAGCTCCTCTTGCCGGGGGCCTTGTCTTCTTGGCCCGGCAAGCTCCTCTTGCCGGGGGGCCTCGTCTTGAATGCTTGGTCTTCTCTGGGCGCTTCCTGGGCGGGCCTCGCCGCAGGGTGCTACAACTGCCCGTGCACAAGTCTGGGGTACTAAGGTACCCCTACTTTAGTACACCGACAGGAGCCCCCGGGTCTGGGCCACACACGGTGCCGAGCGTCGTTGGGCCAGGCCCTAACAGTGCACGGGCACGCATGGCCTTGGTCGCGCTGCTCCTTAACTCTGCACCCGCCGCGCCTTCCCCAGGCGGCGCGCGCTTATCGCGGCGTCGTGGGGGCGGGGCGTGCGGGGCGAGCGTGACGTGGGTGGCGTGCGCGGGGCTGAACCGCGCAGGCGCGCGTCACGTCGCGCACGATCTCTTGATTCGGAGAGGCGAAGCGTCCCCCCCCACCTCTTCCTCTTATAGCGGAGGAAAGTAGGGGCGGTTCGCCTTTCCCTTGGTTGCTACCTCTCTAAAACCTCTGCCACCTCCTTCTCCCAGAGGCAGCAGCGATCTGTCCTTGGAGCGCCCGGCGTCGTCAACTTCGACGATCCCCCTCCCCCCCCCCCGCGTCAGGGCCGAGCCGGTTTTCGACTATTCTGCGCTCAGCTCCGACGACGAGGAGGACGGAGAGTAAGTTCCCCATGGAGCTCATATCTTTTTCCCTGATGGTTTGTCCTGTTCGACAGCTCGTTCGCCCTTCCCTTAACCTGGTCCCCTTTTCAAGACCCTGGCTCAGAGGAGAGCGAAGAGATCGAGGATCCCGTGGGTCATCCTTGATGACGAATCTCCCCCGGCAAGCGAGGTCGTGTCGGAGGCGCCCTTACCGGACCCGGCAGGGGATCCTCAGGGCAGCCCGCAACGCAGCCCCCAGCGTGAGCACATGACTTGCTCCTGCTGCTTGGCGCGTACGCGAGCCCTCCTTCTTCTTGTTGTTGATGCGAAGTTGTTGCTTTTGGGCAGGAGCGGAGCAGCTCCGGCGGGCGCGTCCAGAGGGCGCCTCCGCCGTGCCGACCGAGTCTGCTACCCTGCCAAGGGAGAGATCCCCGGCAAGGGAGGACCTTCCGACAGGGGACGCGGCCGACGATCCCCTGGCCGCGGCGAGCGCGGCGCCCGCCTCGGATCCGATGGAGGCTGAGGTCGTCGTCGAGGAGGGCGCGCATGGTGATGCCGACGACGTTGCCGGCGCTCAGGAGGCGGACGGCGTTGATATCCCCGTGGGCGACGGGGAGGCCGAGGAGCAGCAGAGGCTTGCCGCCGCGGAGTTATCCGCGCGGGAAGGCGAGCTGGTGCTGAAAACGGCCAGCCTCGCCGACCACGAGGAGGAGGCTGCCGCGCGCGAGCGGGCGCTCAGCGGAGACCTGAAGAAGGCGCGGGACGCTGCCGCAGCCGCTGAGGTCACCAAGAAGGGGCTGGAGGCGAGGGTGGCGCAGCTTGATTCCGACCTCAAGGCGAAGGACGAGGAGCTCGCCGCGCTCCGGCAGGAGCGCGAGAAGGGTGCGCTCACCCTTGGTGAGCTTCAGGGTCGCTTCGCCGAGAAGATCCGGGAGCTTGACGCCGCCAAGAACTCCAACTCCACTCTGGAACTGAAATTGGAGGCGCTCAGCAAGGCGCTGGACAGCGCTAAGGAGCAGGAGGCGGCTTTACGGAAGGAGGTCGACGGCATCGAGGAGCTGCTGAGGCGCGCCGCCGTTTCCCAGAACACCTTCAGGGATACAGTGGAGCGGTGGACCGAGGGCCTCGTCGACATCGCCGCCACCATCGACAAGGAGCTGACGCTGCTGGGGATCGAGGGCCACCAGTCCCTCACCGACGAGGACGTCGCGCCCAGCGCCAAGCTCACTTCCTTCTTCCAGGGGGTGGTGCAGGCGCTCCAGCACCTCCGAACGTCGCTCCCGAAGGAGCGGGCCGACGAGACGCGGGAGGCCATCTCCGGGGCCCTCGAGAGGGTGCTGGTGAAGATCGTTTTCCGCAATCCCGACATCAGGCTTACCAACGTCCTCAGGCCCTTGCCGGAGAACGCAGACCTGACGGGGATCCAGGCCCTCATCGCCCCTATCGTCAAGAAGGCGGCCGGGGTCAAGAGGATCGAGGGCGACCGCGTGGATTAGGCCGCCTGCCCCTTTCTTTTATCTCCTTTCCCTGCCGCTGTTAAATATGCCATGGAAACGGCTGGTTAGAGCAGCAGTAAGGCATTTTGTAATATAACTTTTCATCTTAGGCTATGCATCGCACTGTTATCTCCTCTACTTGACCGGCGCCTTGTTTGTTTCCGCCCTACGCTTTCGGGGACTTGCCGGCGTAGGCCTCCGCCTTGCCACGGGCGCCGAGTGCGGGACGTCAGCGACCCGCTGGCGGGGCTACCACCGGCAAGAAACCTCGCCGCGGCTAGTTGCCACTCACTCAGATTGTTGAGCAGGCTCGAGGCAAAGTAAACGGTGCGACTGCGGTCGCAGCACGCTTAGGGTGCCGGGCGAGCTCGAAACAAAGTGAGGACACTACTCGGGGTGTAGCACACTCAAGTCGTTGAGCGGACTCGAAACGAAACGAGGGCGCAACCAGTCTCGTGCCGGTCCTTCCGCGCTCAGGCCTCTCAACCAAGGCTCGGTCGTTCGAGGGAGATAACTCTTTAAAAATTAATGGGGCAATTGCTCGAGCTCCGGCAACTTATCTTTTCTTATCGCTTGCCGCCCGGTAGGGTAAAACCTCCTCGGGCAGCATCCAGCTCATCCTGGGGGTAGGCAAAGGCGCATGGCCTCTCGACCCTCCGGAGCTAGGCGTAGCTATTCTTGGGGATCCGCACCCCTCTCTGCGCCAAGGATCACATGCAACTGCGGCAAGACTTGGGCAGAGAGGATGGTTGGCGGAAACGGGTTCCGGCAACCGCGCTGGAAAGACTCCTCCCACGGTCGGCGTCAACTCGTTCGGCACCCCGGCGGGCGAGGCGCGCCGGGGAACGAGGTCGCCTTTCTCGTGACTTCTGGCGCTAACTTCTGCGGCTACGAGAGCGGCGCAGAGTTCGCTGGAGGCGAATCGTTCGCCCAGCGGCCAGAAGGCGGTCCTCCTCAAGGAGCTGCTGCTTCTTGCCCCGTCTCTGCGCGAGTGGATACTCGAGGAGGGCCGCACACGAGCCCGTGGGAAGGAACGCCAAAGCTTGTCGGGAACCCCCGCTTCAACTGGACAGATCCTCGGATCCGCAGGAGCGGACTGTTCCTCGGCGTTCAGACTGCTGATCTGCTCGCCGGAGCAAGGCTTACCGGGGACACCTGCTTCGACTGGACGGATCCTGGGATCCGCAGGAGCGGGCTGTCCCCCGGCGTACGCCCCCTACCTGGCGCGCCAAAGATGTCGGGGCGGACTGCGTCCCCCGCGAGCACCTATGGGGCCGGAGCCCCTTCCGTTGTCCGGTGAGGGGGGCGGAGGGAGCACAGAGAGCAGATCGAGGCGAGCACACGGGCGGTTTACCCAGGTTCGGGCCGCGATGGACGCGTAAAACCCTACTCCTGCTTGGTTGTATTGAACTGGGGAGCTCGGGAGCTTGGAGAGCTAGCTGCACCGAGCGTATGGCTGTCTGGATGCCGAATCTCCGAACCCCGGAACCCCCTCTACATTGCACACGGGCCTCCTTTTATAGCGCAAAGGGGTCACCGACAGGTGTCAACGTAAGAGAAAGGGGTAAAAGTGTAAAAGGGGTGGTAGCTGTAACAGTGCGGGCACAGTGGCGCTACAGTGCGGCACAGTGTTATCATACCTACTTCTGACGGTAGGGGACAAGGGCATTAAATGCCCGTCACGGTCGCCCGGACAGCACCGAGGCGGACCGTTAGGTGCGCCACCGTTTGCCACGATGGCGGCTGCATGCCACCGCGCGCCCCAGGCTGCGCGGTGCCCCGCCACGTGCCCCTTGGGGGAAGCCCCGGAGCGACGCGTGGGCGGGCGAGCCGGAGCGCAGTCCTGAGGTGGCGATTTGCCGCGGCAAGTGGCTTGCCGCGGGGGTCGTCTTCCTGTGCCTGATAGCGCGCCAGCTATCAGGCCTTGCCGGGGCGCTTGGCGCGCCATGGCGGGCTTCTCTTGTGGTGCCTGGGTTCGGCCTTCCCGACAAGCTCCTCTTGTCGGGGTCTCGATCTTCTGTCTCGTATACTTTGTTCTTGGATGGCCTTACATGGGCTCAGCCGTCTCGGCAAGCTCCTCTTGCCGGGGTCTTGTCTTCTTGGCCCGGCAAGCTCCTCTTGCCGGGGGCCTTGTCTTCTTGGCCCGGCAAGCTCCTCTTGCCGGGGGGCCTCGTCTTGAATGCTTGGTCTTCTCTGGGCGCTTCCTGGGCGGGCCTCGCCGCAGGGTGCTACAACTGCCCGTGCACAAGTATGGGGTACTAAGGTACCCCTACTTTAGTACACCGACAATCGTCTACCTCAACCTTCGAAAAGCATCTGTTATACGAGTTATGGCAATACTCCCGCACTCGCCTCAGTACTGGGCTATCAGGATTATCTCACCAACAACTATACAAAAGAGATTTTCGATGTCGGCGTACTAAACTCAGGTATTCCAGAACTGCAACGATAAAATTATGACGACAACACCTCGGAGCTCAACTCCCCGGGACACCTCCACTAAACCCCTGCTGACAAGAGGCACCAAGACAATGTTGTCATCACAAAACCATCGGAACGATTCTAAGATACCCGCGTGATCCTAATTTTTTTTTGTGAAATTTGAGAAGAGAAGAGTCAAAACTCTATGTCAGGATGCCTTACCAGAGCGATGAGGAGACTGGGGAGTAAAAAGAATTCCTAAACTCTCCGATATATAATTCCTAAATGACTCAAAACATTTTTCTAGAACAACTCGGCCACTAAAAACGATCAAGCAGAGGGGGCTCCTAAGTCGGGGAAGGCTCTGATTACCAACTTGTAACGCCCTCGATGCGGCTATATCTCCCACGTGTCGAATCATGACTTAGAGGCATAACCGCATTGAAAGCAATGTCGCAAGTGAGGTAATCTTCACACAACCCATGTAATACATAAGGGAAAGAGATACATAGTTGGCTTACAGTCGCCACTTCACACAATTACATGAATAAAGCATTACATCAACCAGATACAATCAAGGCCCGACTACGGAACCAAAATAAAAGAAGACTACCCCAAATGCTACACAGATCCCCGATCGTCCCAACTGGGCTCCACTACTGATCAACTGAAACGAAACAACACAAAGAACAAGATCTTCATCGAGATCCTCCTTGAGCTCGGATGCGTCACTTGCACAGTCTCATCGGCACCTGCAAACTGGTTTTGGAAGTATCTGTGAGTCATGAGGACTCAGCAATCTCACACCCGCGAGATCAAGACTATTTAAGCTTAAAGGTAGGACAGGGTAGTGAGGTGGAGCTACAGCAAGCGACTAGCATATATGGTGGCTAACATACGCAAATGAGAGCGAGAAGAGAAGGCAAAAGCACGATCGAACAACTATGATCAAGAAGTGATCCTGAAACTACTTACGTCAAGCATAACTCCAACACCGTGTTCACTTCCCGGACTCCGCCGAGAAAAAGACCATCACGGTTACACACGCGGTTGATGTATTTTAATTAAGATCAACTTCGGGTTTTCTACAACCGGACATTAACAAATTCCCATCTACCACATAACCGCGGGCACGGCTCTTGAAAGTTTAAACCCTGCAGGGGTGTCCCAACTTAGCCCATGATAAGCTCTCGCGATCAACGAAGGATATTCCTTCTCCCCGGGAAGACCCGATCAGTCTCGGAATCCCGGCTACAAGACATTTCGACAGTAATAAAACAAGACCAGCAAAGCCGCCCGGATGTGCCGACAAATCCAGATAGGGGTCGCACGTACCTCGGTCTCAGGGCACACCGGATAAGTCAAGCTATGAGTAAAACCAGACTCCGAGTTTCCTCGAGGTGGCCCCGCAGGCTGCTCGGTTCGGACCAACACTCGAAGGAACACTGGCCCGGGGGGGGGGGGTAAAATAAAGATGACCCTTGGGCTCCGGAAACCCAAGGGAAAAAGGGGATAGGTGAGGCAAATGGTAAAACCAATGTTGGGCCTTGCTGGAGGAGTCTTATTCAAAGCAAACTGTCAAGGGGGTCCCATAAATCACCCGACCGCGTTAGGGACGCAAAAATCCGGGAACATAATACCGATATGACGGAAACTAGGGCGGCAAGAGTGGAACAAAACACCAGGCATAAGGCCGAGTCTTCCACCCTTTACCAAGTATATAGATGCATTAATAATATAAGAGATATTGTGATATCCCAACCAGTAAACATGTTCCAACAAGGAACAACATCTCCATGTTCCAACAAGGAACAAACTTCATCTTCACCTGCAACTAAGAACGCTATAAGAGGGGCTGAGCAAAGCGGTAACATAGCGAAACAACGGTTTGCTAGGAAGGGTAACAAAGGTCAGAGGTTCATGGCAATATGGGAGGCATGATAAGCAAGTGGTAGGCATCGTAGCATAGGCATAGCAAAAGAGCGAGCATCTAGCAAGCAAAGATAGAAGTGATTTCGAGGGTATGGTCATCTTGCCTGAGATCCCGCAAGGAAGAAGAACGAGTCCATGAAGAAGACAAACGGACGAAGACGAACAAATCCTCACAACTCCGGAACAAAACCGAAGCTAACGAGAGAAGCAACCCGGAAAGAAACAAACAACATGGTAAACCAACAAGCACAATCATGGCATGATGCACAACCAAGTATGATGCATGTCCGTTTTAAATATGCATGGCAAAGTGCAACAAACAACACTACAAATTAAGTGGAGCTCAATATGCAACGAGTTGCATATTGACGAAACACCACATCAAATATTTAGTTCTCTCTTGTTTAATTTACTCAACAAAATTAAATGTTATTAAACATGGCAAGGGATGAAGCAAATGAATACTACCTATCTAGGCAAGTTTAAATGAGGCCGGAACAACAAACAACAAGTCTGGAAAAACCTCATGTGCATATTTTAGATTTGGTACTGATCTGTCCTAACGCATATTTTAATGTTGTTAAACAGCAAAATAAAGTGCATCATGTTAAACTAGGCATTTTTCCACCCCATTTACATATATAATTTATTAAAATCCGAGTTACGGTTATTTAGTTATGAAATAAATCATTTTAACATGGCATTTATGCAAGTTTAAACAAGCATCATTTTTAAGCATTTTAAATGTTGTTAACATGATGCAGATGATATGCACAAGTTTATGCAATTTTAAGAAAATGTTGACATGATAAGATAAGAGGCATTTGTCATCGTGGCGGAAACGAAAGGGGTGCCACGGCAATGATAACGAAACGGTGCCACGGCAACGTTCCGGTTCCGGTTCCGGTTCCGGTTCCGGTGCAAAAGAGAAGTGTGCGGAAGCGAGTTGAGCATGATGGTGGGGTGATCCCGGATACCGGGTTCCCACGGGATGACGGCATGGCAAACGAGGAGGAATGTTCAAGGATCAACTTGGACACGGAGCAACCACGAGCATCTCGTACAACACATGCATTCGATCCACGGGTCATCGTCTCGGGGTTATACCTTCCAAGGGAGCATTCTCGAGCGGTTCGAGTTCGTAGAGGAAGTAGTTGTTCCCGGACGTCGAGGGAAGTAGTGGTTCACGCGACGGTAGTCGAAGTAGTCATCCTATCGTTCATCGGCGATGGTAGGGGTACTCGTGAACTTGGCGGCGGTAGTCGTTCACGTTCGTTCGGCGAGGTACTTGATGACTCCAACGTCTACGGGGCGATGGTAGTGGTACTCGTTTTCGTAGAGGAACTTGACGCCCACGGATATGTAGTCGTACACGTTCGGAGAGGAACTCGGCATTTCCATGTTCTTCGAAGACACTGAGTAGTCGTTTGTGTCGTAGTCGGACTTGACGAAAAATACACCGGCTGTAGTGGTACACGGCTCGTAGATGTTCGAATCACCGGAAGAGGTACTTGACGTCCACGGAAATTAGCAGCGGAGGCCACGGGTCTTGGTCCTGAACTTGCGGAGGTCGACGGTCGAAGCAGAGGAGGCCCGGCGGGCATGAGGACGAAGTAGGGGCGCGGTCAACACGCGCGGTCGAGCGCTCGTCCTCCTGCTCGGAGCAGAGGATGTAGGGGGCGACGGCAGCGGGTCTCGGCGCGAGGTTGCAGGGGACGGAGGACGGAGGAGCTTGGGGACGAGGCGCCGAGGGCGAGGCAGGGAAACAGCGGCCTGGTGGCACTCCGGCGAACTTGGCGGCAGGAACGGTGGATTCGCGACGAGGACCACCGGATCCGGGCGGGGCGAGGCGAAACGGGGCCGGCGGGGTCGCGCACGAGGAGAGGTAGGGGTCGCGCGAGGCCATGGCAGGAAGGCGGAGAGCTTGGCGTGTCGGAGGTGGGGACGGGGCCCTGCCGGCGGGTTCCGGCCGGGAACGGGCCAGGGCGGCGGAGGCGGAGAGGATGAAGGGGAGATCTCGCGAGAGGAGGGGGGATCGAGCGAGTGGGCATCTCTCGCTCCTCTCTGGGTGTGCGGCGCAGGAGGAGGACGATGGGGAGAGAGGGGATCGGGCGGAGAGAGGTTGAGCGGGCTAGGGTTAGATAGGGAGCTGTTGGGCCTATGGGGGGTTGGGCCGGTCTGGGTGGAGGTCCAAGAGGCCGGCGTGGATGGATTGGGCCTAGAGAGGGCTGCTGGGCTATGCTCTCTCTTCCTCCAAACAGAAAAGGAGTAATAAGAAAAAGGCAGAAAAGAAATACCAAAAGGGCTTGGCAAAAATATGCAACATTTATGTGGGACTTGCTGGAGCAACACCAAGCCAACCAAGACAGTTCCAACAATTTGGAAAAAAAATGTTTAAATTCAATATGATTGAATTTAAACCAAATGAGTTAGAAGTGTCCAAAATGACGAACATTTGGCGGAGCTTGGGAAGGTGACAAAAGAATTTATAGCAAGGATGGAGGCCGGGAAATGAGAAGGAAAAGGCATGAACTTAAACTGTAAGTGTGTTATGGTTTATTCCTAAAGAACGGAATATTTTTATTATAGCTCTCTAATATTATTGAGAGGCTTTAATATGTTATAAAGAGATATCACAAGTGAATTCCCTCGATTTAAATAGATCAAAAGATCTATGCAATTTATTTAGTTGAGGTTTTTTTAAAAAACGGGTTGCAAGATGACATGATGCAATGCACATGATGCAAGAATGAATGCAACGAACAAAGCAAATCACACGACGAAACTCGGAGTAGCTGGAAGTCTTCTGGAGCATCGGTCTCGGGGCGTCACAGCTACTATAGTAGTACAGCATAAAAATGATGCAGGTGATCACGTGAGAAAAAAAATACTAAAAACATTTCTTTTGGTGCAGTGCGTAGATGCAGTTTTGAACACTACACTTGTCATCATAATTTAGGAAAATTATGAAAGAATTGAGCTATGTTGTGATTACCGTTTACTTATAAGAAAGAAGTTTCACCTCGATGAGTAGCTTCTCCGTGCATGGAAAGCATGTAAGGAATCCAACAACTTGATCCAGATTGGGGCCGATAGATTTTAGTGCTAAGATCTTCACTGTGCGCATGGACTTGGTCAAGCTTGTGGGAATCATTTTCTGGAAGACGGTCGTAAATACATCAAGAAGATATTTAAAAATGTGAATTCCAAGAAGACGGAGAAGAAGATGAGTGCTGTACCTGAACGATTATGGATCCAATAAAGAGTTCGGAGAATTTGGCAGACGAGTACACCAACGTTGTCAATTTCGGCGCGTCAATGACCCTGATTTTTGTTTGACCTTCTAGATCCGATACAAGCAATCTCTCAAGGAAGGGCGCATTCTCAATGACCATAACGTGGAACAGCTAGAGCGATCTCTTCCCAATTGATGTCTTGTTGCGGGGCCAGCAAGACACATAAATCCATCGGAGATTCATCGAGGCGATGTGGAGGCTAATGAACCCGTGGATCTGCTCAAGACGAAGGTACTCGAGCGCAGTACAGCTGCGGAGCAGGTGCTCCATAGCCTTCTTCGAGATGACAACGTCAAAGAGGTTGAGCTGCTTGAGTTGAGGGAGAAGAAGAGCGGGCGCGGCATTAATCTGGGGAAGATAGCAGGAGCTGAAGCTAGCGCGGCGCAGCGTTGGCGTGAGGCGGAGCGTGGACGGCGGCAGAGAGTGACATCGTCCAGCTTCAAAGCTGAGCTCCTCGAGCTGAGCTAGGGCGGGGGATAAGAACCACTCGTCGAACTTGGGTTGGACCTTGCAGTTGGTACTGAACATGCGGATGTCAAGGCGTTTGGCTGGCCCAGGGTGCGATGAAAGGATCTTGGAGACTGCGGCCATGCATTTGCAATCCCCGTCGCAGAGGCAGCTGTCGACGGTGAGGTTGAGGGGGACGCAGTGCCAGAGGGGGCGCCACCGCCGGGAGAGCAGGGCGGTCCGCACGGCAGATTTGGTGGGGAAGAGGCCAATGATGACGAGCAGCGTGTCATCGGGGAGGCTACTGATGAAGTCCAGGCTCGTCGGATGCGGTTTTGGCTCGAGCCGCCTCCGCTTGTTGGCTGCCTCGCTGTCCATCTCAACTGGCGGCGACGCTGGTGTACACGTGTGCTGGTGTGTGTTGTGTGCTGGGTGTGCGCGAGTGTGTCCTTCTGTGCATGCCGCCACGCAGTGGTGAATTGTGCGCGAGTGCGTCCTTCCCGCGCAAAAAGTTTGTCCTCAATGTGCCCTCAATTTACTAGCGTGCGGGGTGCTCCCCCGAGTGGTTTCAACTTTGTTTACTTCACTGCGTGTCAGATGGGCCTCTAGTTTACTTATTTTCACCCACTGCCACATGGGCCAGCACACGAAGATACAGAACACGAGCTGACAAGGCAGCATGTGGATCGGTTGACCGGTCAACTAAACAATATATGGAGCTATACGCTGACACAGTGAGCGTATAATCCATCAGTATAGAGAGTTCGAGTGAGAGGGGAGGCCCGTGAGAGATAGCAGAGAGAGAGAGAGAGAGAGAAAGAGGTACTCCCTCCGTTCGATAGTGTAGTTCCAACATTTTTTTAAGTCAAACTTTTGAAACTTTGACCAAGTTTATAAAGAAATTACTTATATCTACAATACCAAAGATAAATGATAGTATGAAGTAAGTACATGTTGTGATGAATCTAATGATCGTTCCATATGTAAATGTTTTTCTCCACATATACCTGGTCAAACTTTTCTGAGGTTTGACTTTTCAAAACATCCATATGCTTATGGACGTGATAGAGTCCCTAACAAGAGAGAGAGAGAGAGAGAGAGAGAGAGAGAGAGAGAGAGAGTGAGTGAAAAAAGTGTGTGTGCGTGTGTGAAAGAGACATGGACAACACATGATAAAAGTAGACAAAAAAACCTGCGTGTCTTATGCAAACATATCACACATGTATCTTCGACAATGGAGGCAAGGTGAGGAGATAGTGTGTGGTTGTTTGGAACCGAGAGAGCAAAACCCCTAGCACGTGGCCAAGAGGGGTCTGACAAACAAGGGAGAGAGGTCGAGAGAGACGTACGGAGAAAATGCAGACATGGGGAGGACAGAGTGTATGTTTGTCATAGAGAGATCCCTTGGAGATCGTGATGGGACTACATGGGTGGGAGATCGAGTGACAAGGTGTGTGCATGATAGAAGATGCCCCGAGAGATATCGAGATAGACGTATGGATGGAAGGAGACAATACGTGTGTTCCTGATGGCTAGTAAGAGATAATCATACTTAGGATCGAGGGGGGGGGGGGGAGTGCTTGCGCCTATGATGGATTGAGGGATTATGGTACTTAGGGGGGTGCGTGTCACATGGAGAGAGAACAAGGGCGGAGAGTGTTGGATGGGTCTATATGTATAGCGCGAGCGAGACATGTGTATGTGTGAACCGGGAGATATAAGGCCAGTTTGGCTTGCGTCCTGAGCATCTTTTGCCTGGCCTGGGGTTGTGGCTGGATTTCATGCACGCTTGTTTGGTTGCTACCCTGTGAAAAAGAAAGCCCGCCTGTCCTGGGTTCCCTTGCACTTTAATTAGCCTGGCTGAACTCCAGACACTGCAAGTAGCCTGGCCCAGGCGATCGATTTCGAATGCCTGGCCGTGCCTGGTTGTGTGGCCACGAGGCTAACAGCAACATGGATGGATATTAGCATTAAATAATTGATGCATGGATTGATTGATGGGACGTTGATGCTTTGCCTGGCCCAGGCATGAACCAAATGCTTCAGCTCTACACAAGCCTGGCCAGGCAAAAATATTTTACATCTCACGTCCACACCAGGCAGTACCGGCCATCAAGGCATGAGGGTCAGGTCCCGAACCAAACTGACCAATAAAGTTTGAGAGAGATTGAGGAGCCCCGATAAGGCTGAGTGGTGCGTCAGATAGCTGAGAGGGGGAAAGAGATATTCCATCCGCTCGATAATGCAGTGCATGTAAATTTTTTAGAAGTCAAACTTTGGAAACTTTAATCAGGTTTACGCAAATGTTATTTATATCTACAATACCAAAGATACATCATACAAAACTACATCTCATGGTGAATCTAATGGTATATGTTTGCCGTACTAGATGTAATTCTTTTTCTCCACGTACATGGTCAAACTTTGTGATGTTTGACTTTTCAATAAATCTGTATGCTATGGACCAAGGAGAGTGCCTTAGTCGAGACAAATCAAGTGCGTGTGAAGGAGAATGAGTAAGCGTGCAAAAAGAGTATGTGTGTGAAAGAGAAAGTGACAACAAACGATAAATTAGAGAGAGTGTGTTTTTTCGTTTCTTATGCGAACATATCACGCATGCATCTCCGAGATGGAAAAGCGAGGCGAGGAGATACACGAAGATAGCTAGTGTGTGATTGTTTGCAACGGAGAGAGACACCCCTGTAGCACATGTCCAATAGAGGTGTGGCCAACAAGGAACAAAGGTTGAGAGGGACACATGGATGGCATGGACGCATGGGGAGGGAGAGAGGGTGTGTTTGTGATAGAGAGATCCCGTCGAGATCATGAGGGGACTATATGGGTGGGAGATCGAGGGAGTGCGTGCGCGATAGAAAGATGCTCCGAGAGAAATCGAGATAGACCATGCACATGTTTGTGATGGAGACTAAGATTAGCTAGTCATATACATATAGGGGGACTGCGTGTGCCTACAATTGAGTGAGAGACCATCATACTTGGCTAGCTGGGCATGATATTGTGTGTGTGCGCGTGTGAGATGGAGAGAGAACGAGGGGGAGAGATAGAGTTTTTGATGGGCCTATCGAGTGCGAGTGAGATATGCATGTGTATGTGTGACCCAGGTGGATGGAGAGTTTGAGAGAGGGGGGAAGAGCTCCGAGACGACATAGTGGTGCATGAGAGAGTTACAGGCAAAGAGCCAAGGAATCTGTGTGCGTACGATGAGTGCACCCAAGATATCTATCTTGGACTAGCTAGAGTATCATACATAGTGTGTGAGAGAGACCTATATATGGTGTATATATGCATGCGAACTAGAAAGACCCCCCCCACACACACAAAGAGAGAGAGAGAGATGGAGAGAAAGGGAGAGGGACCAACAAGGTTTTTGTGTCGAATGCGTGTGATAGAATTGAAGATTGTCGGAGAGAGAGAGAGAGAGAGAGAGAGAGAGAGAGAGAGAGAGAGGAGGTCGCGTTTTATGCATCAAAGACTGATATAAACCATGTTTCGATATAAACTTGCATTCAAATATTTAAATTGGAGAATATGTTGTCTGCAATCCACACATGAACGGATATATGCGTATATCAAACAAGTTCATTAATTTGATTTTCAACATGTTCATGGAGTACTATAATACTGTACAACATGCTACTCGATTGAGGTGTTCAATTTTGGATTTAGTTCACTATTTTGACCTACTGAATGAGCTATTTCATTGAATCGAGATATTTCATTTTGGGTTTGATTCGCGTTTTTGAGTGAGTCAACTATTTGTCATATAGTAAATCGCTAGCAACTAGCATGTAAAAACACATTACTCCCGAGCATCATCTCTCCATCTAAAAAAGAAGTGGCAAGCTAATATTTCAAAATTTGATCTGAATCGACTTGGTAAGGTAGAGGTGGATGCTCGTTCTCCCAAAATTTGAACAAACCATTAAACATCCTCTCTGCTCGGTGGAATTCCCCCGAGCAAATAAATGGGAGACACGAAATTACCGTCCTATGTGGGACACGCATCAATTGGCCCGTTGTACATCGAGGGTAGGTTCGTAACTTCATCCAAGCGCGCCTTCTCCTCGGCCGAAATGACATGTGCCGAATAATTCATAAACCATGGTCGGCAAAACACGCTCTCCTCGCCCGAAATAGCTCGCGCCCACTATTTCAAAACACGCTCTCCTCGCCCAAAATCGCTCGCGCCCACTATAGTTCAAAACACGCCCTCCTCGCCCGAAATCGCTCCCGCCCACTATTTGGGGAGAAGCAAAGTTACTCTACTATCCTCGACCCTCAGTACACAGACCCAAGCCGAGAAGCCTATAGGCAAGGGTAGAGCTGTAACTCCCCCTCACATTTCAGACAAATGCGTCCGTAAGACATGGTTCCACTCCCCTCCCAATCCCCCCCGCCTGCCCCCATTCATACCTCGTGGGCGCCAAATCACCTTCTCCCCGGGAAGCTCCCTTCTCCCGAGCCGCGAAACCTCAGCCCCACCTCCATGGCGCCCCCACCGCACCAATTTCACAGCCACCCTCCTCCCTAATGCCGGAGACGCTATCCATTTGCCGTCGTGCACTGGTCCGTGTGCCTCTTACTCCGTGCTGCTGGTGTTGCCTTGACGACGGCCGCGTGAACCGTACCGGAGCCGATTCAGCGCCGCCGTTGTTCACGGCGCTGGAGGGGCTCCAACTTCGGATCTGTCCAGAGTCCTGGCGCTGCTTCGGCGTAGCTGTCGACCGTCGCGACATCACTCTTTCCCTACCGCCGGTCGCCACCACAACCGCGCCGGCCTCACCGACTCGACAGCTGGACCTGCCTACTTCACCATGCCGCCAGATAGGTCGCACCCTCATCTCAAATCACTTTATTTAGGCGTCAGTTGTCTGAATTTTTATTCTGGGCCAATCGATTTGCAATGGCAAGCAGCACCCCTCGAGGCGGCGGAGCTCCTAGGCTGCCGGTTGGCTGGTGTCTAACGTAAGGGTGCGGGGCCGCAAGTTCGCCGCAGAAGCAGCGCTTAGATGGCTATCTTTTAGAGTTGCGTGGGTTAAAGGTACTGCCGCCGCCGGATCTGGATGACGCGGAGTCTTTGTGGATTGGCCCGGGGGCGGCACAACCATGGCAGTGCGGTGGGGCGGGGAGAGGGGTTTTGGCCGGGGCCACGGACGGTGGAGGCAGGCTGCTCTGCCGTTGGTCGCTGGCTCTTCGGGGAAGATTCCGAACAGTGTCAGCCGGGAGGCACAAGACGGCCTACCATCCGGCGTAGATTGGACAGTATCAAAATAAAATAAAAGCGTGTGACCCCAATTTAGTCTTGAGTCAACAGATGTGTGACCACTCTCGTACCTTGCTGTTGATCTCTTAGTGTATTTCTTCAAATCAAAGAGATATGTCGTTCTTAACATTATGCGTTATCTGCATGTTCAGACACACCGTCTTCCGACTCACCGCAGCTGCTCCAGCAAGGGAAGCATACACCAGAAGGGAGCTATAGTCCCCACTCAATAGTTCCCTGCATCGAATGCGCGTGCCCGACATGCACAACCACAACAACTGCAGGGCCATCGACAAGTCAGCACATGATGCTCACTCCTATGGATGGCAGCCCGATAGGTTGTACCCTCATCTTACTTGTGTGCAACATTTATGGCTTTGTTATTCATCTAAGCATGGAAAATAGATCATCACATTTCACTGTATATTCATGCTGATCTCTTACGGGTCTTGTTCAGGAGTTAACGCTGTTCCATAGTTCAGCTAAGATACTTGTTCTTTAGGTAACACTGTTCCATAGTTATCATCCATCAGCCAATGCTATCCCACAGGCTAGTGATTATAGTATTATACCACTTCTAGTATTTCCTATGTTGTTCTTTAATACTTTTGTGTGCCATCTAGTTAATCTCGAGTATAAATGATACATATTATGTAGCTTTCATTTGTGTTCTCCCTTTAGTTTATGAGACCTGTTGCTGCTAGTTAACCCCAGTCCCACTATTTATGTCATCTCCTACAGGCACTCATTACATAAATCTAACTACTAGTTGTCTTCCATGCATGTCAGATATAATTGCACACACTGACATATCCACAAGAACCTCATGGAGCAATGTAAAGGCCAATAAACTTGATGTCAATGATACCCCAATATGATGGAACATGTAAAGGAAATTCTTCAGAAGACTTGCGGAAAGATGATGAATCCTCTTCACCCCACAAGGTCCTTGCTCTAACTTGGTCTGTGATATGGGTACAACATGCATATAATGTCCTGGAGTGTATCTACTCTATTGCAATGCCATGTGCTTAGCATGCTGATCATGCATGTAAATATGTCATGCCTTCCTGTTTTTCAGTACCTATTCCATTCATGATAACATGTTTTCAAATTCAAGTATTGTCATTCTACTCTATCGCAATGCCATCTGCTTAATTTGGACATCATGCTTCTGAATATCTTATGCATTGTTATTCATCAGTATGTACTTCATCTGTCTACCATACCATGTTTTTTTACATTGAAGTGCTGTTCTAGTGCTCTGTTGCAATGCCATCTTATTTTCCCAATCATACACGTGTATGTTGCCTTAGTTATTTCTGTATGTATTCCGCTAGCATACAGTTTTACATTCAACTATTTTTTGCTGTGTTGTCTTGTCACATCCCTAGCTCTTACACCATACTCCCTCCGCCCAGATTACATGTTGCCGAAATGGATAAAAAAGGATGTATCTAGAACTGAAATACGCCTAGACCCATACATTTTTTTCCGGATGGAGGGAATACATGTCAATATGTCATGCCTTTCTATTCTTCAGTACCTATTCCATCTCTCTGCTGCCGCATGTTTTATAATTAAAGCACCATTCTTCTATACAAGGCATGCAAGGGGAAGATGACTATGTTAGAATCTGAAGGGTTACAAACAAGGCCTTTGCAAAAGATCCAAACGCTAGGAGATAATAAACCAACTATAGTTTTTATAGATACTGCTCCAGCACAGAGAAACCCAACTCCTACTGATAATAAGCAGATTCCAGTGGCTAAAGAACTAGTTCGCTCCAGTCCAGCAAAAATATGTCAACTCAATTCTAAGAAGCGTGTGCATATCCTTGCATCATGAAATTTTATAGCATGCTGATCATATTTTCTACATGTTTCTTACCCATCTCTCTTTTAGAAAATAAGCTTAACAGATAGAAGATTTTCTGCAATGGTATCGTTTATGAGGAAAGATTCTTGTAGGAATTCTATGTGCTCCAATGTAGATGTAAGTACCTATTGTATATCACTATATTTTTACATCAGCATGTATTTTGTTATTCGGCGTGAATCCAACCTTTATCTGATCTAAATATAGTTGTAGCAAAATGTATGATTAAAGGCCACAATGTTAATTTTTGCAAGGAAAACTGCCTGGTAGTTTTGCATCTTGAGCTGCATGAGTGTACTATCTCATATCAGTGGGTTTGAATACTTTGGTTCTGCAGTGGGTTTTTCAATGTTTTTTTACTGTGTTGTCCTGTTGTATCCCTAGCTCTTACATCATACTCCCTCCGTCCGGATTAAACGTCATAGAAATGGATAAAACTGGATGTATCTAGAACTGAAATACGCCTAGACCCATCCATTTATTTCCGAATGGAGTGAATACATGTCAATATGTCATGCCTTTCTATTCTTCAGTACCTATTCCATCTCTGCTGTAGCATGTTTTATAACTGAATCACCATTCTTCTATATAAGGCATGCAAGGGGAAGACGGCTATGTTAGAATCTGAAGGGTTACAAACCAGGTCTTTGCAAAAGATCCAAACACCAGGAGATAATAAACCAACTCCATTTTTCATAGATACTGCTCCAGCACAGAGAAACCCAACTCCCACTGATAATAAGTAGATTCCAGTGGCCAAAGAACTAGTCCGCTCCAGTCCAGCAAAAGAATGTCAACTCCATTCTAAGAAGCGTGTGCGTATCCTCGCATCATGAAACTTTATAGCATTCTGATCATATTTTCTACATGTTTCTTACCCGTCTCTCTTTTAGAAAATAAGGTTAAACGATAAAAGACTTCCTCCATTGGGATCGTATTCGAGGAAAATATCTTGCGGGAATTCTCTGTGCTCCAGTGCTGATGTAAGTACCTGTTGTATATCACTATATTTTTACATAAGCATGTATTTTGTTAATCGGCGTGAATCTAACCTTTATCTGATCTAAAATTAGATGTAGGAAAATGTTAAAGGCGCCAATGTTGATTTTTGTAAGGAAAACTACCTGGTAGTTTTGCGTACTGAGCTGCATGAATGTGCTATCTCATATCACGCACATTACTGAATTGTAGTGCTTCTCTGGTTGCCCATTCATTCATTGTGTCAATGTTGCTTTCGTATTACCTTACCTGGCTGATGATAGCTGTGCCATATTGTGTTAATTTGGTGTAGGCTAGTTGCCCAAACGTTCGTTGTGTCAATGTTGCTTTCCTATTATCTAACTTGGCCAATGATAGCAATGCTAGTGTGTTAATTTTGTGCAGGCTGCTGAAGATAAGAAGACAAACTCTGAAAACAGCAAGGCAACCCCATTGTTTCTTTCTAGTAAATCTAGGCCAGGTAATATGGCAATAACTCATGATTAATCTGTTTGGTTCCCGTCCTAATTTAGGTTATGATGCAGTGGTCAAGACACTCTCCACTATCAATAATACAAGCCTGCCAAAATCGCCACCTGAATCTGTTCAATATCCTCTGTCTCGAATGCAACAGAATAAATGTATGTTTGTGAACCAATTAATGGCTGAAGAAATGATGGAAATGGTGGATGAATCAGAGGTGCATAGTCGTGCGACACAACAACTCATCAATGTTTTTAGAGACAGTGTGGCAAAGCAGCAAGAACTTGCCCACATGCTTATGGGCGTCATCTGTGCTGAGGTTGCAGATTGTGACATTGTAGATGGTTAGGTTTTGCTCATTTATTTGCACTGGCATCAATCTTTGATTGCCCATTGGATGTAATTTCCTGTAATATATTCTGGATGTGCAACATTATTCCCTGTATGCCGTACCTTTGCTCGTCGTAATGGGCTCAAATTATCTAATTTAGCCTAAAGACATGAACGAACTTTAGTGGGCCCATTGAGTTAATGGGCCATTACTAGGACGAAAGTTAATGGTCGGCCCTCTTACCTCCCGGTTCATTAACATGCCAACATCAAAGCGGGCAACAGGTGGCCCCAATTTATTTCATGGGCCGGTAACAGGCAGTTACTAAGTTTGGGCTACATATGGCCCAACTATACTGTAGGCCTTTAGCAGGCCGAAAGAGACAGCGGGCTTGTATTGGACCATGAAGAGCATGGGCCGCTAAGAGGCCGAAAGTCAGGTCGTATTGTAAACGGCCCAACTGTGTTGTGGGCCTTTAGCAGGCCGAAGGAGAAACCGGGCTGGTAGTGGACCATGAAGGGCATGGGCCGTTAAGAGGCCAAAACTAAGGTCCGACTACAAATGGCCCAACTCATTTATGGTCCGTTAATAGGCCGAAAGGCACACAGGGCCGGGAATTGCCCCAACACTTAAATGGGTCGTTAAAAGGCCAAAACTCATGTCCGACTACAATTGGCCCAACTGATTTATGGGCCGTCAACAGGCTGAAAGTGACACCGGGCCAGAAATTGGTCCAACACTTAAATGGGCCACTAAAAGGCCGAAACTCAGGTCCGACTACAAATGGCCCATCAGATTTATGGGCGGTCAACAGGCTGAAGGACACACCGGGCCGGAAATTAGCCCAACATTTAAATGGGTCGCTAAAAGGCCGAAAGATGTACATCCTGAAAATTGGCCCATCCATTAAATGGGCCGTTAACAGGCCGAAATCTCATTGGGGCAATATTGAGCCCAAGTATATATCGGGATGTTAACGGGCTCGAACTGACGATGGGTTGCAATGGTGTCAAATCTTTAACGGGCCGAATTGGCACATCTCGCATGGGCCGTGGGCTTAAATGGACCTGACACAAGTAGGCCTTATATGGGCTGGCCTACTAATTTTTGCTGGGCCGACCTTTTTCATCGGAATGGGCCACTGTTGGTCCATGCCACGTGTCGACATATCATAGGCGCCTATCTGACCCACTGACGAGCTGACACGTGTTTCGTCCGGCCAATAAGAATTTTACACGTGGAAATTTCCCATTGGTCGGGGCTGTTAACGGGTTATCGGATCCAAGACCCGACCCAATAGCTTAACGGCGTTCTGTTATGGTGGATGCCACATGTCGGTCACCCTTGACGAAAGCTCTTCGGTGACGCGCGATTTATCGTCATGGAAGTGGACACTTCCGTGATGATAATTTTGGTAATGTCATGGAATACTTCTATGACAGCACAAGTATGACTATCTTGATTCTGTCATAAATTTGTCATGGATGTACATGCATGACAGAAAAAGTGACCTACTGTGACAAACACGTATCATCACATAAGTGTATTTTTTGTTGTGAATTATGCCCAGTAGCTTCATCTGGGCCATCCAATATGATTCTAACCCGTTGTAACTTCCTGCCCATGTATGACCCATGATGTCTTTTGGCCCATACGAGGCCATTTGTAACTCTTGGCCCATTAAAGGCTCGTGGTGAATTTGGCCCGCAATGAATAGTGTACCAGTTTATACCCATTAATGACCCATTATTCCATTGGGCCATTTTGAACCCGTGTTATCTTTCGGCCTTCTCAGGGCCCATTTATTCTTGGGCTTAGTTCCAGCATTCGGTTACTTACGGCCCGTTACTGGCCTTTTTTGCTTGTGGACCAAATTCAGCCCGTGGTTACAATCGGCCCATTTGCGGCCCGTTAATCCATTGGGCCATTTTCATAGCGTCATCAAATACAACAGATTAACAACGACCCATTATGGTCGGCCCACGAACGGACGATTCCAAATATAGCCTGTTTACGGCCCATAATGCGGTCTGTTATTGGCCCATGTTTGGCCGATCGATCATACGGCCCGTAGAAGGCCCATTGATGCTACGACATATAGAAGGCCCATCGTTTCTACGGCCATTTGAAGGCCCATTGTTTCTACGGCCAGTAGGAGGCCCATGGTAACTACAGTAAATATGTAGCCCATGGTTATTGTGGACTAGTTTTAAAAAAGAGGTTATTGCGGCCACTAGCAAACCACGGAAAAAGAAGTGCACTGACCACAAGCAAACAAATAAAAAAGACAATAAGGAAATAAATAAGCATGCAACTTACGCTAGGCTATCACGGCTATTACACATATTACATCCACCGGGCATCAAAGTTCGCCACCAGCGCAAATATAGGGAACAAAGCCGCATATCATATACACTGGTTGTCAAACTTGGCAACCAGTGCAAATAAACGCCGCAGCAAAACAAGTCCAGAACTGAAACCACTTCAGAAGAGCTCAAGAAACAATATCCTGGGTACCCATAATACTAGTAAGATGATTAGCAAGCTTATTAACTTTCTCTTGTTTGGCGCTTAAATCCTCCAGCACTTGCTGTTGCACAAGAAAGTATGCATCTGAATTCTGCAGGGACTTCCTCAGTCCTTTGGCTTCTTGCCGCAGCACAGCTGACAGATGCCTTTCAGCTTGTAGCTGAGACTGAAGAAGATGAAGTGATTTAGGCAACAAGTTCGAAGAGCTTGTGCCAGCTGTACTGGCCAGTAACTCAAACACTACATCAACACAGGACTATGGGGTTTTCTCACTGTCTACAAGATCGTTTTTATCACCTTTCTTGGAGACCAACAGGGTTGTCTCACGATCTTGAACCTTATCTGCATTAGTTTCTCTACCATTGCATAGTGGGGTGCTCTTCTCCAATATTCTGTTCGCATACTACAAGAGAAACAAGCAGACACATCACAGGTTTAGCATGTAGTATACGAAACTCATTTTGGTAAACCGGTTCAGTAGTAAGGTGGACAACATAATAACATGAAACAAACATATATCTATGTAGTATGTTCATTGTATTGTCCATATCATTCTAGTTCATGTTGCCAAATCAAGATAGAGACATAGTTCAACTCATATATTTTTAAGACATAGCAGCATAGACAGAATATAAGTGTGAGAAACTACACAACATTGGCAACACTTGTAATGTGCACCACATGAGAACACAACTATTTATACAACTGAAACTGAAATCAACATAGAGCAAGAAGTTAGAACAACAATCTAGTTAAAGAAATAGGTTTAAAACATACATGTTGCGCCATTGGAGTTTCAATTGGATCCTTCAAATTCGAAAGTAGTTGGTATGAGTAAATACAGTGATGCAACAGCAAAGGAGTATGGACCATAGCTATGGAATCTGACCTGAGAATAGTTGCTCTTCTGCTTTAAACGTGGAGTTTGGGTTCGCTGTGGTGGTCTTCGTGCTTTGGGCACTGTAGTTGCTTTACAAACTGCTCGTGTGGGGGTACTCTATGGTGGACATGGTGCTTTGTCAACTAGAAGTGGGTTACTATCCGCTGGGGCTGGGGTTAGATGAGTTGTAGCTGGTTCTCTACCCAACGGTGTAAGTGTGCAATCTGGAAGAGTCTCGATTATGTGTGGTGGGGCTAGTTTGTGGGCCAGTACAACCATGGTTCTATCTGCATCGACGGGTAGCACTGTCTTTTGTGAAGAACGAGTTTTTGCTCCCTTAGATACTGCCATCACCCCCTCTAATTCAAATGGCTGATAAACAAGAAAATAAATTGAACGTACAGACATTGCATGATAGACAGATGTGGTAATTCACATATATGTTGTCTAAGCAAACAGGACAACATGAAACATTTTCACATATATGATGCCTTACTAAACAGGATAGCATGACACAGTTTCAGATATATGATGGATAACTTAACAGGATATATTCAACATATGATGAGTATCTAAACAGGATGACATGACAAAACTATATGATGTCTTTCTAAAATAGGTTGGGATGAAATAATTCACATACATGTTGTCTAAGTATACAGGATGGCATGATACAGTTGACATAATTGATTCATATACTAAGCAGCTGGCACTCGCATGTATGATCTCTAAACTAAGCAGATGGAATTCAGTTGTGCATATGATGTCTAAACTAAGCAATGCAAGACACCATATGCATGATATGAGAAATATAAATATTGCAACTTAGAGCATACACCTCAGGTGGGATATAGGACCGGCCATCTGTCTCTGAATCCTCCTCTGAGGAGCTCCCTGTAACCATCGAGATATATGCTTCAACAGGTACCATTGCCTGCTCTGAATACCTTGTTTTCACTCCTGATTGTTTCATAACTGGCTCAAATGGCTGATACACATGAAGAGTAGTTCAATATACACAGATTGTCGACAAATGGAACACGTAATGAAAAAAAGATGGCATGAGATAATTCACATATATGATGCCTGGCTACATGGCGGTGCATAATTCACATATATGATAACTGGCTGAAAAACATGGCATTGCATACTTCACATATCTGATATAGAAAGCAAACAGGAGGCATTCACACAAGGCATGTCTAATCTAAGCAGATGGCATGACAATGCAAGACACCATATGCATGATATGAGCAATATAACCCTGCCAAGTTAGAGCATGCACCTCGAGGGGGGGGGATACGACTGGTAATCTGTCTCTGAATCCTCCTCTGAGGAGCTATCTGTAACCAACAAGAAATCTGCATCGACAGGTAGCAGTGACTGCTCAGAAGACCTTATTTTCACTCCAGATTTTCCCATGACCGACTCAAATGGCTGATGCACAGGAGGAGTAGATGAATGTATAAATGTTGTTGACAAATGGAATACATTATGAAAAAAAATATGGAACGATACAATTCACATATATGATGACTGGCTAAACAGGATGGCATTGCATGATTCACGTATATGATGCCTGGCTAAAGAAGATGGCATTTCATAATTCCCATATACTCCCTCCGTTCCTAAATATTTGTCTTTTTAGAGATTTCAAATGGACTACCACATATAGATGTATATAGACATATTTTAGAGTGTAGATTCACTCATTTTGCTCCGTATGTAGTCACTTGTTGAAATATCTAAAAAGAAAAATATTTATAAACGGTGGGAGTATGATATAGAAACCAAACAGGTGGCATTCACACAAAGCAAATCTAAACTAAGCTGATGACATATAAAATGTATAATGTAAGCAATGGGAGGCACCATATGCATGATATTACCAACATCAGCATGCTAGGTTAGAGCAAACACCCCGGGTGGTAAATAGGAGTGGTCGGCTCCCTCTAAATCCCTATCTGAATAGTTATCTTCCTCTGGAATATAATCTGGAATGGCGGGAGGGGGGGGGCACTTCGCCCACCATGGAGCGGCGTCTGCATGACATTATATTCCCACGCAATAGTCTTCTCGTTTTCTCTACATGTTCAATACGATTGTGTACAATAACTGACATGCATAATAAAACAATAGTTAGATTTTGCAAGGCTTAAGGGGTGCATGCAGAAATCAAGACTGATGGTAGCAAACGAGTGGATAGATCCAAAACTAATGATAGTAGGTAGATTATAGCTTCAGTTTTAAAAAGATAGAGAATGGATCATGTACTGTTTGTTGCCCACCCAACTCCTGTAGCCGCCGGAGGTCGTGCGCGAGCGAGAGCAAGAGCAGAGCAGCAGCACGAACGAGAGCAATAGTGGAGCATCAACGCGACTGATAGCAATAGCAAATAAGAGCATGTAGGATCGGAAGTATGTCTAGAGGGGGGGGTGATTAGACTACTTAACCAAATAAAAATCTACCCTTTTCCCAATTGTAGTTCTTGGCAGATTTTAGCAACTTAGCACAAGTTAAGCAATCGACCTACACATGCAATTCTAAGCATATACCAGCGGAATGTAAGACAATTGCATATGAAGGTAAAGGGATGAGTTTGAGGGAGCAAACACAATGTTGACACGGAGATTTTTTATCCATGGTTCCGATAGGTGGTGCTATCGTACATCCACGTTGATGGAGACTTCAACCCACGAAGGGTAACGGTTGCGCGAGTCCAAGGAGGGCTCCACCCACGAAGGGTCCACGAAGAAGCAACCTTGTCTATCCCACCATGGCCGTCTCCCACGAAGGACTTGACTCACTAGGGTAGATCTTCACGAAGTAGGCGATCTCCTTGCCCCTACAAACTCCTTGGTTCAACTCCACAATCTTGTCGGAGGCTCCCAAGTGACACCTAGCCAATCTAGGAGACACCACTTTCCAAGAAGTAACAAATGGTGTGGTGATGATGAACTCCTTGCTCTTGTGCTTCAAATGATAGTCTCCCCAACACTCAACTCTCTCTCATAGGATTGGATTTGGTAGAAAGAAGATTTGAGTGGAAAGCAACTTGGGGAAGGCTAGAGATCAAGATCTTATGTGGTTTGAATGGAATATCTTGACCTCAACACAAGTGTAGGTGGTTCTCTCTCAGAAAATATGTATTGCAAGTGTAGGCATGTTCTGATGGCTCTCTCCACGAATGAAGAGTGGGTGGAGGGTTATATGTAGCATCCACACAAAATCTAACCGTTACACACAAATCACCAAACTCGGCGGGACCGAATCATTAAACTCGGTCAGACCGTTTTAGTTCAAAATGTGAACGTTAGGATTCTCGGTGGGACCGACATGTCAACTCGGTGGGACCGATGTCATTAGGGTTAGGGCATAACGTAAATCTCGGTGAGACCGATTACACAAATTCGGTGAGACCGACTTTGGTAATAGCCAAACAAAGAGTTGGTCAGGCAAACTCGGTGGGACCGATTCACTCAGCTCGGTTGGACCAAAACGTTACGAAAAGGAAACAGAGAGTTTGCATTTTAATCTCGGTGGGACCGATCGCTCATCTCGTTTTGAACGAAACGTTACGAAGGGAAATAGAGAGTTTGCAATCCCATCTCGGTGAGACCGAGATCCCTATCGGTGAGACCGAATTGATTAGGGTTTCTGGCAGTGGCTATGTCAACTGAACTTGGTGGCTCTAGATGGAAAGAATCAATGGGGCCGAGTTGAACTTTTTGGTTTAGGACATATGTGGATATGAGAAAGTAGTGGAGGGTTTTGGAGCATATCACTAAGAATTTTGAGCAAGAATCTCATTAAGGAACACCTCATCCCTTCTTAATAGTATTGGCTTTCCCTATATACTCAATGTGATCTTGGATCACTAAAATAGAAAATGTAGAGTCTTGTGCTTTGAGCTTGAGCCAATCCTTTGTCCTTAGCATTTTGAAGGGTCCACTTTCTAATCCATGCCATGCCAATCATTGAGCTTTCCTGAAATATTTATCTTGGAATAACATTAGCTCAATGAGCTATATGTTGTTAGGAATTACCAAAACCACCCAGGGATAGTTGCACTTTCAATCTCCCCCTTTTTGGTAATTGATGACAACATATAGATCAAAGCTTCGACAAATGATAAATAAGATTGAAAAACATCATCGCTTTGAGAAGTATGTGATAAGCAAGAGCTCCCCCTAAATTTGTGCATTATTTAAGATTTGCTTTTGAATGAAAATGCACAATCAATTAGGATCATGGGTTACTCTTCCATGTCACATACATCTTGGTGGAGAGTACAAAATGATAGAGATTAAAAGCATGCACTCATCACCAAGCAAAGTGAATGATCATAATAGGATATGAAAGATAGCATTATCCAACAAGCATTAAGGGTAGCATATGATCAAACACTTGAACAAATAAGTATCTCACAAGGTCACAAAGTAGTATCACATAAGCACGTAGTAAAGTTTCAAACCAACCAAAAAGAGTGCAAATAGAGATAAAAACCAACACTCTCTCTCTCGAAGCCTATGATCTATACATTTTTCTCCCCCTTTGGCAACAAGTTACCAAAAAGTTTGAAAATACATAGTGCTATACGACTCTCAGGCTTGATCTTCGGGAGGTGGTGTTGAGAGAACGCCAAGGAAGAAAGCTTCTAATGAAATGGCCGGAGCTAGTGGAGTAGCTGCTAGAGTTGGAACTGGAGCTGTAGCTGCTGGTGCTGATGCTGTAGCTCTAGTGTTTGTCATTGGCACTGTAGCAGATCTCTGTCCTCTGGGCACTCTAGCAAATGCATCTGTGGTAGACTTTCCCTTCTTCTCCTCTGCTTCCTCCTGAAGTTGCTCAACTATAGTTTGGATCTCTGTGATCTTGACATCAAGGTCATAGAATTTTGTCTCAACAATCCTTTCCAAGCTCTCCTGGTTTTTGGTCAGGGTGGCCAGGCCCTGCTCAATCCTCAGAGTGGATTGGATCAGATATCCAAGCTGGTCTTGCTTGCTCTTCAAGAAGACCTGAGATGCCTCTTCCACAGTTGGCATCTTTGCAGCCTTCTCATCTTTAGCTTTGGCTTTCTTATCTTGTGCTTGCACAGATGATGTTTCATTCTCAGTCATGACAACTGTGTTGTCCTCAAATTCAGGATAGATGGGTAGATGCTCATTGTCCAAGATGTACCTGCCTTTGCCCATCTTTGAGTTGATGAGCTCCTGGATGTGTGGGGCATATCCACAACTTCTCTTCTGATCAGCTGCACTCCTCTTGATTGTTTCCACAATCAGGCTCATAACCTTGAACTTTTGTGGGACATCAAATATGCGCAGCAAGTTGATAGCATGTCCTCTGATCATCTTGTGATCACCTGACTTGGGTAGAAGTGTGTGCCTTAGAATCCAATTGATTGTTGGCAATCCAGACAAGAAATAGTGTACAGATCCAAACTTATGTGTGCCCAAAGCAGCATCAGGGATCTCTTTGTACATATTGGCCGTAGAGTTGTGGTCTTTCTTCTTCTTGGCATAGACATCCAAGTCATCCTCATGTTCCTCAGGAGCATTTATGAGTTTTGCCCATTCTTCAACTGTAGACTGGTACCTAGTACCCTCAGACATCCACACAATCCTTCCATCTGGATAGAAGTGTGCAGTGGAGTAAAATTGCATAATGAGCTCATCATTCCACTTGGTGAACTTCTGAGCCGCAAACTCATCAACTCCACATGCCTTGAAGCTGTCATATACCCCAGGGAAGTGATCCTCATTTTAGTTAATGAATTTCCAATCAACCCATCTCATGTCACACACTATGGGCTTCTTGTCAAGTAAAACAGTCTCATAGAAGTCCTGCTGTTCCTTAGTGTGGAATTTGTAGTCCACAACAGTCCTTCTCCTGGTGGCATATGGACCAGACTCTCTCCATAGCCTCAATCCAGAATCCTTCCTGATTTTCATATTCTCTGCAACTGGGTGTGCATCATTGTGATCAGGGATCTTGGGCTTCAGCTTCCTCAAAACAATAGAATCATCTTCCTCTTCTTCTTCAGCAGCTTGAGGCACTGGGCCTTGTTCTTCTCCTCAGCAGGGATGTTCTGAAGGAAATATGCCTTACAGGCAATAATAAAGTTATTATTTATTTCCTTACATATCATGATAAATGTTTATTATTCATGCTAGAATTGTATTAACTGGAAACATAATACATGTGTGAATACATAGGCAAACAGAGTGTCACTAGTATGCCTCTACTTGACTAGCTCATTAATCAAAGATGGTTATGTTTCCTAACCATGAACAAAGAGTTGTTATTTGATTAACGAGATCACATCATTAGTTGAATGATCTGATTGACATGACCCATTCCATTAGCATAGCACCCGATCGTTTAGTATGTTGCTATTGCTTTTATCCATGACTTATACATGTTCCTTTAACTATGAGATTATGCAACTCCCGTTTACCGTAGGAACACTTTGTGTGCTACCAAACGTCACAACGTAACTGAGTGATTATAAAGGTGCTCTACAGGTGTCTCCGAAAGTATTTGTTGGGTTGGCGTATTTCGAGATTAGGATTTGTCACTCCGAATGTCGGAGAGGTATCTCAGGGCCTTCTAGGTAATGCACATCACATAAAGCCTTGCAAGCATTGCAACCAATGAGTTAGTTGCCAGATGATGTATTACGGAACGAGTAAAGAGACTTTCCGGTAACGAGATTGAACTAGGTATTGGATACCGACGATCGAATCTCGGGCAAGTAACATACCGATGACAAAGGGAACAAACGTATGTTGTTATGCGATCTGACCGATAAAGATCTTCGTAGAATATGTAGGAGCCAATATGGGCATCCAGGTCCCGCTATTGGTTATTGACCGGAGATGTGTCTCGGTCATGTCTACATTGTTCTCGAACCATAGGGTCCGCACGCTTAACGTTACGATGACAGTTATTATGAGTTTATGCATTTTGATGTACCGAAGGAGTTCGGAGTCCCGGATGTGATCACGGACATGACGAGGAGTCTCGAAATGGTCGAGACGTAAAGAATGATATATTGGAAGCCTATGTTTGGACATCGGATGTGTTCCAGGTGAAATCAGGATTTTTACCGGAATACCGGGAGGGTTACCGGAACCCCCCGGGAGCATAATGGGCCAACATGGGCCTTGGTGGAGAGGTGAGAGGGCTGCCCTCATGGGCTGCGCGCCTCCCCCCTTCCCCTAGTCCTATTAGGACTAGGAGAGGTGGCCCGCCCCCTCTCTCTCTCTCTCTTCCCCTTGGAGAATCCTAGTCCAACTAGGATTGGGGGGGGGGGAATCCTACTCCCAGAGGGAGTAGGACTCTCCTGGCGCGCCAGGCTTGGCCGGCCAGCCCCTCCCCCTTGGCTCCTTTATATACGGAGGCAGGGGGCACCCCATAGACACACAATTGATCATTGAGATCTTTCCTTAGCCGTGTGCGGTGCCCCCTTCCACCAAATTCCACCTCGGTCATATCGTTGCAGTGCTTAGGCGAAGCCCTGCGCCGGTAACACATCAAGATCGTCACCACGCCGTCGTGCTGACGGAACTCTTCCCCGACGCTTTGCTGGATCGGAGCCCGGGGATCGTCATCAAGCTGAACGTGTGCCAAGAACTCGGAGGTGCCGGAGTAACGGTGCTGTGATCGGTTGGATCACGAGGAGAACGTACGACTACTTCCTCTACGTTGCGTCAACGCTTCCGCTTCGGTCTACGAGAGTACGTAGACAACACTCTCCCCTCTCGTTGCTATGCATCACCATGATCTTGCGTGTGCGTAGGAAATTTTTTGAAATTACTACGTTCCCCAACAGTGGCATCCGAGCCTAGGTTTTTATGGTTTGATGTTATTTGCACGAGTAGAACACAAGTGAGTTGTGGACGATACAAGTCATACTGCCTACCAGCATGTCATACTTTGGTTCAGCGGTATTGTTGGACGAGACGATCCGGACCAACCTTACGCGTACTCTTACGCGAGACCGGTTCCCTCGACGTGCTTTGCACATAGATGGCTTGCGGAAGACTGTCTCTCCAACTTTAGTTGAACCGAGTGTGGCTACGCCGGTCCTTGAGAAGGTTAAAACGGAGTCTATTTGACAAACTATCGTTGTGGTTTTGATGCGTAGGTAAGATGAGTTCTTGCTTAAAGCCCGTAGCAGCCACGTAAAACTTGCAACAACAAAGTAGAGGACGTCTAACTTGTTTTTGCAGGGCATGTTGTGATGTGATATGGTCAAGACATGATGCTAAATTTTATTGTATGAGATGATCATGTTTTGTAACCGAGTTATCGGCAACTGGCAGGAGCCATATGGTTGTCGCTTTATTGTATGCAATGCAATCACGATGTAATGCTTTACTTTATTACTAAGCGGTAGTGATAGTCGTGGAAGCATAAGATTGGCGAGACGACAACGATGCTACGATGGAGATCAAGGTGTCGCGCCGGTGACGATGGTGATCATGACGGTGCTTCGAAGATGGAGATCACAAGCACGAGATGATGATGGCCATATCATATCATTTATATTGATTGCATGTGATGTTTATCTTTTATGCATCTTATCTTGCTTTGATTGACGGTAGCATTATAAGATGATCTCTCACTAATTATCAAGAAGTGTTCTCCCTGAGTATGCACCGGTGCGAAAGTTCTTCGTGCTGAGACACCACGTGATGATCGGGTGTGATAGGCTCTACGTTCAAATACAACGGGTGCAAAACAGTTGCACACGCGGAATACTCAGGTTTAACTTGACGAGCCTAGCATATAACAGATATGGCCTCGGAACACGGAGACCGAAAGGTCGAGCGTGAATCATATAGTAGATATGATCAACATAGTGATGTTCACCATTGAAACTACTCCATCTCACGTGATGATCGGACATGGTTTAGTTGATTTGGATCACGTGATCACTTAGAGGATTAGAGGGATGTCTATCTAAGTGGGAGTTCTTAAGAAATATGATTAATTGAACTTAAATTTATCATGAACTTAGTACCTGATAGTATCTTGCTTGTCTATGTTGTGTAGATAGATGGCTCGTGCTGTTGTTCCGTTGAATTTTAACGCGTTCCTTGAGAAAGCAAAGTTGAAAGATGATGGTAGCAATTACACGGACTGGGTCCGTAACTTGAGGATTATCCTCATTGCTGCACAGAAGAATTACGTCCTGGAAGCACCGCTAGGTGCCAGGCCTGGTGCAAGAGCTACGCCAGATGTTGTGAACGTCTGGCAAAGCAAAGCTGATGACTACTCTATAGTTCAGTGTGCCATGCTTTACGGCTTAGAACCGGGACTTCAACGACGTTTTGAACACCATGGAGCATATGAGATGTTCCAGGAGTTGAAGTTAATATTTCAAGCAAATGCCCGGATTGAGAGATATGAAGTCTCCAATAAGTTCTATAGCTGTAAGATGGAGGAGAACGGTTCTGTCAGTGGGCATATACTCAGAATGTCTGGGTATAACAATCACTTGATTCAACTGGGAGTTAATCTTCCGGATGATTGCGTCATTGACAGAATTCTCCAATCACTGCCACCAAGCTACAAGAGCTTCGTGATGAACTATAATATGCAAGGGATGACCAAAACTATGCCCGAGCTCTTCGCGATGCTGAAAGCCGCGGAGGTAGAAATCAAAAAGGAGCATCAAGTGTTGATGGTTAACAAAACCACTAGTTTCAAGAAAAAGGGCAAAGGGAAGAAAAAGGGGAACTTCAAAAGAACAGCAAGCAAGTTGCTAATCAAGAGAAGAAACCCAAGTCTGGACCTAAGCCTGAAACTGAGTGCTTCTATTGCAAGCAGACTGGTCACTGGAAGCGGAACTGCCCCAAGTATTTGGCGGATAAGAAGGATGGCAAGGTTAACAAAGGTATATATGATATACATGTTATTGATGTATACCTTACTAATTCTTGCAGTAGCACCTGGGTATTTGATACTGGTTCTGTTGCTAATATTTGCAACTCAAAACAGGGGCTACGGATTAAGCGAAGATTGGCTAAGGACGAGGTGACGATGTGCGTGGGAAATGGTTCCAAAGTCGATGTGATCGCGGTCGGCACGCTACCTCTACATCTACCTTCGGGATTAATATTAGATCTAAATAATTGTTATTTAGTACCAGCGTTGAGCATGAACATTATATCTGGATCTTGTTTGATGCGAGACGGTTATTCATTTAAATCAGAGAATAATGGTTGTTCTATTTATATGAGTAATATCTTTTATGGTCATGCACCATTAAAGAATGGTTTGTTCTTACTTAATCTCGATAGTAGTGATACACATATTCATAATGTCGAAGCCAAAAGATGCAGAGTTGATAATGATAGTGCAACTTATTTGTGGCACTGCCGTTTAGGTCATATCGGTGTAAAACGCATGAAGAAACTCCATACTGATGGACTTTTGGAGTCACTTGATTATGAATCACTTGGCACTTGCGAACCGTGCCTTATGGGCAAGATGACTAAAACACCGTTCTCCGGTACTATGGAGAGAGCAACAGATTTATTGGAAATCATACATACTGATGTATGTGGTCCAATGAATGTTGAGGCTCGTGGCAGATATCATTATTTTCTCACCTTCACTGATGATTTAAGCAGATATGGGTATATCTACTTAATGATACACAAGTCTGAAACATTTGAAAAGTTCAAAGAATTTCAGAGTGAAGTGGAAAATCATCGTAACAAGAAAATAAAGTTTCTACGATCTGATCGTGGAGGAGAATATTTGAGTTACGAGTTTGGTCTACATTTGAAACAATGCGGAATAGTTTCGCAACTCACGCCACCCGGAACACCACAACGTAATGGTGTGTCCGAACGTCGTAATCGTACTTTACTGGATATGGTGCGATCTATGATGTCTCTTACCGATTTACCGCTATCGTTTTGGGGTTATGCTTTAGAGACGGCCGCATTCACGTTAAATAGGGCACCATCAAAATCCATTGAGACGACGCCTTATGAACTGTGGTTTGGCAAGAAACCAAAGTTGTCGTTTCTTAAAGTTTGGGGCTGCGATGCTTATGTGAAAAAGCTTCAACCTGATAAGCTCGAACCCAAATCGGAAAAATGTGTTTTCATAGGATACCCTAAGGAGACTGTTGGGTACACCTTCTATCACAGATCCGAAGGCAAGATTTTTGTTGCTAAATTCGGAAACTTTCTAGAGAAGGAGTTTCTCTCGAAAGAAGTGAGTGGGAGGAAAGTAGAACTTGATGAGATAACTGTATCTACTCCCTTATTGAGAAGTAGTACGTCACAGAAATCAGTTTCTGTGACACCTACACCAAATAGGGAGGAAGCTAATGATAATGATCATGAAACTTCAGATCAAGTTTCTACTGAACTTCGTAGATCAACCAGAGTAAGATCCGCACCAGAGTGGTACGGTAATCCTATTTTGGAAGTCATGTTACTAGACCATGATGAACCTACGAACTATGAAGAAGCGATGGTGAGCCCAGATTCCGCAAAGTGGCTTGAGGCCATGAAATCTGAGATGGGATCCATGTATGAGAACAAAGTGTGGACTTTGGTTGACTTGCCCGATGATCGGCAAGCAATTGAGAATAAATGGATTTTTAAGAAGAAGACTGACGCTGATGGTAATATTACTGTCTATAAAGCTCGACTTGTTGCGAAAGGTTTTCGACAAGTTCAAGGGATTGACTACGATGAGACTTTCTCACCCGTAGCGATGCTTAAGTCTGTCCGAATCATGTTAGCAGTTGCCGCATTTTATGATTATGAAATTTGGCAAATGGATGTCAAAACTGCATTCCTGAATGGATTTCTGGAAGAAGAGTTGTATATGATGCAACCAGAAGGTTTTGTCGATCCAAAGGGAGCTAACAAAGTGTGCAAGCTCCAGCGATCCATTTATGGACTGGTGCAAGCCTCTCGGAGTTGGAATAAACGCTTTGATAGTGTGATCAAAGCATTTGGTTTTATACAGACTTTTGGAGAAGCCTGTATTTACAAGAAAGTGAGTGGGAGCTCTGTAGCATTCTGATATTATATGTGGATGACATATTACTGATCGGAAATAATATAGAATTTCTGGATAGCATAAAGGGATACTTGAATAAGAGTTTTTCAATGAAAGACCTCGGTGAAGCTGCTTACATATTGGGCATTAAGATCTATAGAGATAGATCAAGACGCTTAATAGGACTTTCACAAAGCACATACCTTGACAAAGTTTTGAAGAAGTTCAAAATGGATCAGGCAAAGAAAGGGTTCTTGCCTGTGTTACAAGGTGTGAAGTTGAGTAAGACTCAATGCCCGACCACCGCAGAAGATAGAGAGAAAATGAAGAATGTTCCCTATGCTTCAACCATAGGCTCTATCATGTATGCAATGCTGTGTACCAGACCTGATGTGTGCCTTGCTGTAAGTTTAGCAGGCAGGTACCAAAGTAATCCAGGAGTGGATCACTGGACAGCGGTCAAGAACATCCTTAAGTACTTGAGAAGGACTAAGGATATGTTTCTCATTTATGGAGGTGACAAAGAGCTCGTCGTAAACGGTTACGTCGATGCAAGCTTTGACACTGATCTAGACGATTCTAAATCGCAAACCGGATACGTATTTACATTAAACGGTGGAGCTGTCAGTTGGTGCAGTTCTAAACAAAGCGTCGTGGCGGGATCTACAAGTGAAGCTGAGTACATAGCCGCTTCGGAAGCAGCTAATGAAGGAGTCTGGATGAAGGAGTTCATATCTGATCTAGGTGTTGTACCTAGCATATCGGGTCCAATGAAAATCTTTTGTGACAATACTGGTGCAATTGCCTTGGCAAAGGAATCCAGATTTCAGAAAAAGAACCAAACACATCAAAAGACGCTTCAACTCCATCCGGGATTTAGTCCAGGTGGGAGACATAGAGATATGCAAGATACATACGGATCTGAATGTTGCAGACCCGTTGACTAAGCCTCTTCCACGAGCAAAACATGATCAGCACCAAGACTCCATGGGTGTTAGAATCATTACTTTGTAATCTAGATTATTGACTCTAGTGCAAGTGGGAGACTGAAGGAAATATGCCCTAGAGGCAATAATAAAGTTATTATTTATTTCCTTACATATCATGATAAATGTTTATTATTCATGCTAGAATTGTATTAACTGGAAACATAATACATGTGTGAATACATAGGCAAACAGAGTGTCACTAGTATGCCTCTACTTGACTAGCTCATTAATCAAAGATGGTTATGTTTCCTAACCATGAACAAAGAGTTGTTATTTGATTAACGAGATCACATCATTAGTTGAATGATCTGATTGACATGACCCATTCCATTAGCATAGCACCCGATCGTTTAGTATGTTGCTATTGCTTTTATCCATGACTTATACATGTTCCTTTAACTATGAGATTATGCAACTCCCGTTTACCGTAGGAACACTTTGTGTGCTACCAAACGTCACAACGTAACTGAGTGATTATAAAGGTGCTCTACAGGTGTCTCCGAAAGTATTTGTTGGGTTGGCGTATTTCGAGATTAGGATTTGTCACTCCGAATGTCGGAGAGGTATCTCAGGGCCTTCTCGGTAATGCACATCACATAAAGCCTTGCAAGCATTGCAACCAATGAGTTAGTTGCCAGATGATGTATTACGGAACGAGTAAAGAGACTTGCCGGTAACGAGATTGAACTAGGTATTGGATACCGACGATCGAATCTCGGGCAAGTAACATACCGATGACAAAGGGAACAAACGTATGTTGTTATGCGGTCTGACCGATAAAGATCTTCGTAGAATATGTAGGAGCCAATATGGGCATCCAGGTCCCGCTATTGGTTATTGACCGGAGACGTGTCTCGGTCATGTCTACATTGTTCTCGAACCGTAGGGTCCGCACGCTTAACGTTACGATGACAGTTATTATGAGTTTATGCATTTTGATGTACCGAAGGAGTTCGGAGTCCCGGATGTGATCACGGACATGACGAGGAGTCTCAAAATGGTCGAGACGTAAAGAATGATATATTGGAAGCCTATGTTTGGACATCGGATGTGTTCCAGGTGAAATCAGGATTTTTACCGGAATACCGGGAGGGTTACCGGAACCCCCCGGGAGCATAATGGGCCAACATGGGCCTTGGTGGAGAGGTGAGAGGGCTGCCCTCATGGGCTGCGCGCCTCCCCCCTTCCCCTAGTCCTATTAGGACTAGGAGAGGTGGCCCGCCCCCTCTCTCTCTCTCTTCCCCTTGGAGAATCCTAGTCCAACTAGGATTGGGGGGGGGGGGGGAATCCTACTCCTAGAGGGAGTAGGACTCTCCTGGCGCGCCAGGCTTGGCCGGCCAGCCCCTCCCCCTTGGCTCCTTTATATACGGAGGCAGGGGGCACCCCATAGACACACAATTGATCATTGAGATCTTTCCTTAGCCGTGTGCGGTGCCCCCTTCCACCAAATTCCACCTCGGTCATATCGTTGCAGTGCTTAGGCGAAGCCCTGCGCCGGTAACACATCAAGATCGTTACCACGCCGTCGTGCTGATGGAACTCTTCCCCGACGCTTTGCTGGATCGGAGCCCGGGGATCGTCATCGAGCTGAACGTGTGCCAAGAACTCGGAGGTGCCGGAGTAACGGTGCTGTGATCGGTTGGATCGCGAGGAGAACGTACGACTACTTCCTCTATGTTGCGTCAACGCTTCCGCTTCGGTCTACGAGGGTACGTAGACAACACTCTCCCCTCTCGTTGCTATGCATCACCATGATATTGCGTGTGCGTAGGAAATTTTTTGAAATTACTACGTTCCCCAACATGTTCCTGGTGCTCCTCTTAGGTTTTGGCTTTGGAGCTGGAGCAGCAGTCTTAGGAGCAGTTTTGGGCTTAGATGGAGCATCCCCTGCCTTAATTGCATCTCCCATAAGCTTTTGAGCTTTGGGTGCTGGTGCTGCATCCTCTTCCTCTTCCTCTTCTTCAGAATCTCTCACCATTGAAGGTTTACTAATAACTCTGGCAATGGTTGAGGGAGTCCTGGATTAGGGGGTGTCCGGATGGCTGGACTATACCATCAGCCGGACTCCAGGACTATGAAGATACAAGATTGAAGACTTCGTCCCGTGTCCGGATGGGACTTTCCTTGGCGTGGAAGGCAAGCTTGGCGATGCGGATATTCAAGATCTCCTACCATTGTAACCGACTTTGTGTAACCCTAACCCTCTCCGGTGTATATATAAACCGGAGGGTTTTAGTCCGTAGGACAACATCATCATACAACAATCATACCATAGGCTAGCTTGTAGGGTTTAGCCGCCTTGATCTCGTGGTAGATCTACTCTTATACTACCCATATCATCAATATTAATCAAGCAGGACGTAGGGTTTTACCTCCATCACGAGGGCCCGAACCTGGGTAAAACTTCGTATGCCTTGTCTCCTGTTACCATCCGGCCTAGACGCACAGTTCGGGACCCCCTACCCGAGATCCGCCGGTTTTGACACCGACATTGGTGCTTTCAATGAGAGTTCCTCTGTGTTGTCACTTTTGGGCTCGATGGCTCCTTCGATCATCTATAACGGTGAAGTCCAGGGTGAGACTTTTCGCCCCGGACAGATCTTCGTCTTCGGCGGCTTCGCACTGCGTGCCAATTCGCTTGGCCACCTGGAGCAGATCGAAAGCTACGCCCCTGGCCATCAGGTCAGGTTTGGAAGCTTAAACTACACGGCTGACATCCGCGGGGATTTGATCTTCGACGGATTCGAGCCACAGCCGAGCATGCCGCACTGTCTCGAGGGGCATGATCTAGCTCTGCCGCCGAACAGTACCCTGGAGGCCGCACACGCACCGGTTCCGACCCTTAATTCGGAGCCTATTGTGCCAATCGAGGATGAGCGGCTGGACGTCACCTTGGGGGCTGCAATCTCAAAGGCGATTGAGCCGAACGCCAGCCCCGCGCTCCGCACGGCCCGTGACTCCGAGGAGCCGGATTGCTCTCCGAACACCGAGCCCCCCGCACCCCTGCCGATCGAATCCGATTGGGCGCCGATAATGGAGTTCACCGCCGCGGACATCTTTCAGCACTCGCCCTTCGGCGACATCCTGAATTCTCTAAAGTCTCTCTCTTTATCAGGAGAGCCCTGGCCGGACTACGGTCAGCAAGGATGGGATACGGACAATGAAGAAATTCAAAGCCCACCCACCACCCACTTGGTAGACACTGTCGATGATCTAACCGACGTGCTCGATTTCGACTTCGAAGACATCGACGGTATGGACGCCGATGCAGGAGACGATCAAGAACAAGCGCCTATAGGGCACTGGAAAGCCACCTCGTCATATGACATATACATGGTGGATACTCCAAAAGATGGAGATGGCGATGGAACAACGGGGGATGACACCTCCAAGAAACAGCCAAAGCGCCGGCGTCAGCGGTGCCGCTCTAAATCCCGCCAAAGCAAAAATGGTGATTCCGGCACGGGAGATAATACTACCCCGGATAGCGCCGAAGAACACCCCCCCAGCAAGATTCGGCACAGGAAGATGGCAAAACCAGCCCTCACAAGAGAGCGGCAGACAGAGAGGTTGAGGATGATCATTATATGCCTCCCTCCGAAGACGAGGTGAGCCTCCATCAAATCCTGCCGAACAAGAGCGTTTCAAACGCAAGCTTATAGCCACGGCAAGCAGCCTCAAGAAAAAGCAGCAACAACTTAGAGCTGATCAAGATTTGCTAGCTGACAGATGGACTGAAGTCCTTGCGGCTGAAGAGTATGAACTCGAACGCCCCTCCAAGAGTTACCCAAAGCGCAGGCCGCTACCCCGATCAGAGGAGGAAGCACCTACATCACCAGCGCACGACATGGCTGATCGGCCACCTCGCGGCCGCGACAGAGAGGCCTCACGGCCCTCCACCCAAGCCATGCGCCGGCGCCGTTCAACTAAGGCACGGGAAAATGCGCCAGACCTGCGAGACGTACTGGAGGACAAGGCAAGGCAAACAAGATCGATCTACGGATCGCGCAGGCGCCCCACGACACGTGATCTTCATTCTGGATACAATAAATCCGGCCAGGCCGAACACAACAGACATAGCTCCTTCGAGCTGCGTCGTGATATAGCCCAGTATAGAGGCGCCGCACACCCACTATGCTTCACAAACGAAGTAATGGATCATAAAATCCCCGAGGATTTCAAACCTGTAAACATCGAATCATATGATGGCACAACAGATCCTGCGGTATGGATCGAGGATTATCTCCTTCATATCCACATGGCCCGTGGCGATGATCTACACGCCATCAAATACCTCCCGCTCAAACTTAAGGGACCGGCCCGACATTTCCTTAACAGCTTGCCAGCAGACTCAATCGGTTCTTGGTAGGACCTGGAAGCTGCATTCCTCGACAACTTCCAAGGCACTTATCTGCGACCACCGGATGCCGATGACTTAAGCCACATAATTCAGCAGCCGGAGGAATCGGCCAGGCAATTTTGGACACGGTTCCTAACAAAGAAAAACCAGATAGTCGACTGTCCGGACGCAGAGGCCCTAGCAGCCTTCAAGCATAATATCCGCGACGAGTAGCTTTCCCGGCACCTGGGATAGGAAAAGCCGAAGTCCATGGCAGCCCTCACGACACTCATGACCCGCTTTTGCGCGGGAGAAGACATCTGGCTAGCTCGCAGTAACAACTTAGCGAAGAACCCTGGTAATTCGGATACCAAGGACAAAAGTGGCAGGACACGTCGGAACAAGCAAAAGCGCCGCGTTAGTAGTGACAGCAACAAGGACACGATAGTTAATGCCGGATTCAGAGGCTACTAATCCGGTCAGCGGAAAAAGCCATTCAAAAAGAATACTCAGGGCCCGTCCAGTTTGGACCGAATACTCGATCGCTTGTGCCAGATACATGGCACCCCCGAAAAGCCAGCCAATCACACCAACAGGGATTGTTGGGTGTTCAAGCAGGCAGGCAAGCTAAGAGGCGAAAATAAAGACAAGGGGCTGCATAGCGATGACGAGGAGGAGCCCAGGCCGCCAAACAACAGTGGACAGAAGGGTTTTCCCCCACAAGTGCGGACGGTGAACATGATATACGCAACCCACATTGCCAAGAGGGAGCGGAAGCGTGCGCTACGGGACGTATACGCGATGGAGCCAGTCGCCCCAAAGTTCAACCCATGGTCCTCCTGCCCGATCACTTTCGATTGAAGGGACCACCCCACTAGCATCCGTCATGGCGGCTTCACCGCATTGGTTCTCAACCCAATTATCGACGGATTTCATCTCACAAGAGTCCTCATGGACGGCGGAAGCAGCCTGAACCTGCTTTACCAGGATACAGTGTGGAAAATGGGCATAGATCCCTCGAGGATTAAGCCCACAAAAATGACCTTTAAAGGCATTATACCAGGTGTAGAGGCCAACTACACAGGCTCAGTAACACTTGAAGTGGTCTTCGGATCTCCGGAGAATTTCCAAAGCGAAGAGTTAATCTTCGATATAGTCCCATTTCGCAGTGGCTATCATGCCCTGCTCGGGCGAACCGCATTTGCAAAGTTCAATGCGGTGCCGCACTATGCATATCTCAAGCTCAAGATGCCAGGCCCTCGAGGAGTAATTACGGTCAATGGAAACACCGAGCGCTCCCTCCGAACGGAGGAGCACACGGCAGCCCTCGCAGTGGAAGTACAAAGCAGCCTTTTTAGGCAATTCTCCAGTCCGGCCGTTAAAAAGCCGGACACTGCCAAGCGCGCCCGGAGTAACCTACAACAAGACCGCCTGGCATGTTCTGAGCAGGCGCAGCAATGCGGCCCCAACCCCATCCCTCGCGACATAGCGAAACCAGTTCTTCGCGTACATAACTACTTGAAATACCATGGGCGCAGGGGAAGGGGCACAATCACGGCAAGCCCAAAACACGGCTTAAACCATACTAGGGGCTGCTGAATTCTTTTTTAATTTTTTCTTACTTTCAGGACTCCATACTTCGGACGACCTGTTCGGCAATTCAACTGCCGCACAAACGATGCAAGACCCAGGAAAGCAGACAAGCCATGCCGCATTATAGAACTCCCAGGTGGTCTCTATTACAAGCAGTATACCTGACTTGCATACAATTCCGCGGCCTGCCCCTGGACAGGACATGTTAAACAGCCCAACCTTTTGCTTATCGCACTATTTGTATCGTTCTGCTTTGATCATAGCCTTTATATAAACAATGCATAGCTTTTGTCTATTCTCTGCATTACTCTCTTTTATATATGTTTGTTAATGACATGTTGCACCCGTACACTGTGGTACGGCAAAATACGCCAGGGGCTTCAGTACCCATAAATATGGCGTGAGAAGTCCGTACACTTTCACAAGTGCGGCACCCCGAACTTATAGCACTATATGCATCGGCTCCGAATCATGATTTGGGTCAATAGTTGGGTTTGCCCGGCTCCTATGTTTTGGTGCCTTACGTTCCGCTATATCGACTAAGGTAGCACTAGGAGAACCACTGCGATTGTGCCCCAGTTGAGCTGGGCTGAGCACCTTAGTGGAGAAAGCTAAAACTGACTGTCATGATGAGGCGAGAGACCGGTCGCTGTTCGAGAGGTTTTTCGAGTCCCTAAAGACTTATGCCGCTTCGAGCGAGGAGCCGGCTTTGTTCGGCCAAGGCGTGGATAGCGCCCGAACTCGGTCTTCCGAACTAGGGGCTTCGCCGAAATTTAAAATTATAAAGTTCTATGGATAAGTGGGAGTGTTCAAGCATTATAGTCTGATTGCCTGGTTCGTTGTGCTGAGCGCCTCCCTCGAAGGACCCAAATATGGGAAAAAGAGCGCTTATGTTTATCCCGAACACCCCAGCACTAGTGGCATGGGGGCAGAAGCCGACGACTAGCCATCTCTCAATTTTTGATAAACGACCGCACAGAAAGTAATATTTTAAATTCAATAAGAATTGCTTAGCGCATATGAACATGTTTTCAGCGCACAGGATAAAACGAGCGAGTTCATTCAAAAATTACATCCTTGGTACATTCATCCACCATAAGGCGGGCTCCCGGCAGAACATCCTTATAATAGTTCTCGGGCTTGCGATGCTCCTTCACCGGCGGCGGCCCATCCCTCACAAGCTTCTCACCGTCCAGCTTACCCCAGTGCACCTTTGCACGGGCAAGGGCCCTACGGGCGCCTTCGATGCAGACGGAGCGCTTGATGACCTCGAGCCTTGGACAGGCCTCCACCAGCCGCCACACCAGCCCGAAGTAGCTCCCTGGCAGGGCCTCTCCAGGCCACAACCGAACTATGAAGCCCTTCATAGCCTGTTCGGCCGCCTTGTGAAGCTCAACCAGCTGCTTTAGCTGGCCGCTCAAAGGCACAGGGTGTCCGGCCTCAGCATACCGGGACCAGAACACCTTCTCCATTGAGCTGCCCTCTTCGGCTCGGTAGAATGCGGCGGCATCGGATACGCTACGGGGAAGATCTGCGAATGCCCCTGGAGAGCTCCGGATTCGGGTAAGTAAAGGCAACTTGGAACGGGGAACAGACGAATAACTTGAAGAGAAAAGCACCGGTTGAAATGATTTAGTGAAGAATGCAAAGACTTTGCACGAGTAGAATGGATACTCGATTATAGACTCCGGTTTTGTCGTGGGTTTGTCACAATAGATGTCCTAGCGAAAGGACTTAGTCGTGGAGCCATCGCAACGGGTTAGCTTGAAGGGGTTAAAGCGGACACAGGGACGCAGAGAGTTTTATACTAGTTCGGCCCCTTCGATGAAGGTAAAAGCCTACTTCTAGTTGTGATGGCATTGATGTGGTTTCGACGACTAGGGAGCAAATAAGCTTCGCCTAAGTCTCGAGTTGTTGTTGTCCCCTAAACCGTCATCGGGTCGTCCCCTTATATACACGGGTGACGCCCGTCGGTTTACAGAGTCCCAATCTCCGGTTCATATTCGTATCCGGGTTGGTCTCTTTACTTCTAACTTACAATACAAGTTTATACATCATGCCGGTTTACGGCTACAGAACCTAAACCAACTATAGGCCTTGGGCCTTCTTCTGCCTCTTTGGGCTTTAACATCTTGGGACTACTGATGAAGTTAACCCGAGCCATGTAGGTCGGTTTACGCCCAGTAGTAATATCCCCAACATTAGGCCCCAGATTGATTTGAACGGGTTCATGTCAATCCTTAGCAAAAATCTCCGTCTTCAATATCTTCTGGTAGTTGTTAAACCGTAGTGTCATCATCTTCTCTGGTTACTGTAAACCAGTATGATGTCATCACGAATATACCTTCTTTGTTTAATAGGTCTGCAATAATTAAGGCGACAGCTCTACTTCCGAAATCCGCGGCTCCTGGATTCGCGCGCCTGACGCATGGATTCTGCCTCATAAATAGGACCGAAGGGTCATTTTCTTTTTCTCCCCTTCGTTCCTTCCCTCTTTGTCTTCCTCGCGCCGCTAACCTCGGAGCTCCACCGCCGTCGCTGACCTCTGCACCAACCTGGGCCGCTGCATCGACCTGATCGCACCAGAGAATCGCGGCGGCTTTCCACGTCTCCTAGATCTCTGGTAAGACTTCTGCTTCATCGTTCCAGATATCTTCTAGGTTTTCCTGTTCTTGCCCTGTTCTTGCTCACTGTTCATATCCATGGCGGGACCTCTAGATAGATCCTCAAACTGTACTGTGATTATCAGCTGCTTTTTAGCATTCGTCTGTAAACTTCTTATTCGACCCCATAGATCTCCTCCATTTTCCTGCTTGTTGAATCAATATGGTTCTGCTGTAAGTTTAGCCATAGTTTAATTCTTTTCTTAACTGGCTTTAGATCCGCCACCATAAAGAATTTATGCGAAACCTGTTTCTGTCCACTTATAAGACCTCAATTGCTTTCAGTGCTTAGATCCGGCGGTTTAACTTGGCGTAGCAAATCGTACGAACCAGTATATACCATTAGTCCCCTTATTGAACCGCCAAATGCTGTCACATTAGATAACCCCGGTTTAGACAGAACTACCTCCGTTTTAAATAGATGCGTCTTCGGTTTATACAATTGCGCCGTCGGTTTAAGATTATCCATACCAGTATAACTGAACAAACATACTCTTAAACCGGAATAACTTTGTCTTGTAGATTTCATCATGGCCAAGCAGATATATGAGTTCAACTGGGTTCCCTCTCGTGTCACAGAGACACAACTGAACAATTTAGTTCTGACCGGTGCCTTAAGCAGTAAGAATGCCATTCACTGGAGAGTTCCAGGTGAAGAGTGTCCTCCCACACCACAAGAAGGAGAAGTTGTTGTTTTTGCGGATCACTTGGCCCGGGGCTTTAATCCGCCCGGTTCAAAATTTTATTCGGATGTCTTGGCCAACTTTCAATTGCGCCCGCAAGATACCGGTCCCAATTCTGTTACCAATATATGTCACTTCCAAGTGCTTTGCGAAGTATATTTCCAGGAGGAACCCACAGTTGAGCTGTTCCGAGACTGTTTCCACTTGAACCGCCGTACAGAATTTACTAATGGTCCCAACATGGAACTGGGTGGTATGGCAATTCAAAAAAGGAAAGAAGTCACTTATCCTCATGCCAAGTTGCACAGTCATCCCCAGGAATGGAATCACTCATGGTTCTATTGCAAAGATACCTCCCCTGCTGACCAAAATCCTCTGCCTGGCTTCCGTCCGGAAAGACTTAGTAATACACACCCCTTCCCACCAAGGCTAACTGCCAAAGAGAGAAGTAAATATGCTCCTCAACTGTCCAAGCTCAGAGCTTTCATGGCCAACGGTTTGACAGGAGTTGATCTTGCCCGCTGTTGGATTTCATGGAGCATACTGCCTCTTAGCATACGCTCCGGTTTGATGTGCGAGTACACCGGCCGGGTTAGTGACCCACTAAGGCACTGCGACATCCAGATGACTGATGACGAAGTCACAGAAGCTGTGAAAAAGATGCTGAATGAACCGGAATATGCTTGTGCCCGAACCGGTCTGCTTCCCTTCTGCGCCACCAACAAACTGCCTGCTGTAAGAGTCTGGCTTTGTTCTTATTGAATTTGTAATTGCTGCACTTTATCTTGTTAATTCCAATATTCTTTGAAACAGGGAGATGATCCATTTTGGAGTAAGAAACTTCCTCAAGAAAAACCGGAGAAGATAAACCGACCAAAGACAAGGGTTGTGAAGAAACCCGCCCACAAGAAGAAAACCACCGCCTCTTCCAATCCGGGGGCTGATGATGATGTGGGTAATTCGGACCTTGAGGTAGAGCTTGATTCAGTAGGCTTACTTTTCATACGCCTTATTGATGATGCTATTTGTCAGGATGATGCTGAAGCCAGCAACGCTAATGTCCCAGAGGTAACTATTCTTTCTTCCGATTCAGATCCTTTGCCTTTGCCAAAACTTCGCCAAGCAAACCGGAAAGTTAAATTTTCTCATCCTCTTGCTTACTTGGATCCCAAATTTCTTGTGAAGACTCAGCAACATGAAGCTCGTCGCACAACCCGGCACAGTGGTCAGGTAGTTACCTCCGCCGGTTTACCGAACAGTCCAGTTCAGAAACGCCGCTCTGAGGTCTCCAACCTACTCGTTAGCTTTCGTCCTAAAACGGGTTTTATCCGTCAACCTCTTAATCCGTCTGATTCCGATTATCAGGTCACATCTCATTCATCCTCTGGTGAATCATTGGCCACTCAACTGCCACCGCTAAAAACGGTTCTTGGGTAAGCGGGGCTGATCATGATACTTCCGGCATATGGCTTTGCAACTTATACTGCCCTTTGACTCTTTCTTTCTCTTTTAGGGCTAAACCTAGACCGAGCAAGAAAGCTCGTTTGGATAACACGGCCGAGGGAAGTGCTGCCCCTGAACCGGATAAAGCACCCGACGTTGACGTGCTTGTTCATGAAGATGTTCCCAATGATCCACCCCTGCAAGATGATGTACATATTGAAGAAAGGCCTACTGATACTTCTGGCCCTGTTGACCAGCCAGCCAGCCCCATTCGAATTGAGAAATCCAGCGATCCTTCCAAACCCGCTGATAAACCGACCGCGCCAGTGCAAACCGGCGAGTCCAAAGATGATGATGTTATAATCACTGGCATTGGTCGCTCTGAGCCAGGGAATCCTGTCGCTTTGGCCAAACATTCTGCCAAAGAAGAGTTCTCTGCCATGAACAAAGGCAAATGGGTTATCGATTTGACGGCGTACGCTGCTTTGAATGCCCAAGACCTTCACTCTGGTTATTTGAACCGGCTATATACTAGCCGTGATTATGAAGCTGGTCTGGTAAAGATGATGAAGGAAAAACTTGAGGTAACTTCCTACTTGCTTCTTTCCGCTTCAATTACTGCAATTTGATTAACCCATGTAGCCCCCAAGGGTCGGTTTGTAACCTTCTTCAAACCGGGACTTGTAATACAGACTACACTTGGAAATCCATTGATGTAGCCCTCAAGGGCCGGTTCAACTTAGTAAAGTTAAACCGGGACTCCAATAAAGATCTTAGCATCAGAACATATTGAACAAATAGCCATTAGCCCCCAAGTGCCAAGTTGAATACCTGTATTGAGCTTGGGACTTTGCAAATTTAATAAGAGATGAAGATCAAATATGCATTAGCCCCCAAGTATCAAGTACATAACTTGTTATGTGGTTGGTACTTCCAAGTCTTGTACTGTTTGTTTAAATCATATCACTGTCTTTATGCAGGCTGAACTGAGGACCAAAGAAAACCAAGTCACTGACCTTCAAGAGATCCTGAAAACCCAACAAGCTGAAACTTCTAAGGCCAAGGAAGAATTAACCAGTGCTTTAGGTATCATGGAACAGCTGAAGGAAGGTTTCAAGAAAGAGCAAACTAATTGGGCCATTGAGAAGGCCACTTTAACGAAAAGGGCTGAAAGTGCTGAAGCTGCTCTTAAACCGGTGCTAGATGAACTAACCGCCGTAAAGCGGCAAGTGCATGCCATGACTTCTGCTATCTTTGGTAAGCTTCCTTCAATTTCTCTGATAACTTTGGCCTTCTTATAATAGTTCCGGTTTGTAACCTTCTTGTAATGCTGCAGGCACACACATTGGCCACTTGGGGTTAGATGTTCAGAAAAAGCTGAAAGCTGCCTATACCCTGATCGAACAGCTATACACTGGAGCGCAGCGAATAATCACCACTGCATCACATAACAATCCGGCACCCACCTTAATCCAAGATACTCTGAAAAGGTTGTCAATGCTTCCTGCTTGGATTGAAGAGCTAAAGAGATCTGCTGCTCGAACCGGAGCTATTAATGCCTTGATCCGGGCAAAAGCATGGGTGCCAGATTTCGATCCCATTGAAGCAGCTCAAGGCTATCCCAGCCTGAACGAAGACGGCTCAGATTTCAGTGAAGATGATCTGAGGATGATAAACCGGGCAGTGCGCCCTCTGGCTTGTCAATTGGCTGAAGAGGCAGATCTGTCGCATTACCAAGCCCAATACGATAATCAGAACAAATGAGTGGCTGCACCAATCCCCGAAGCGGATAATCTGATTCCTCCAATCCGTAAGCACACTTATGCTCCTGATATTGAACTGTCTTCACTGATTCATGAAGAGGCTGTCTTTCAAGCTTTAATGGGAATCGACTAGACCACTATTGATTTCTAGCCAATGGGTAGTCATGAGGAAGCTGAAGCGGCGCAGGATGACCCACAACCGTCAAACCGGGGCGGCGAGCAGGCGTGAACCGGAAGCCGGTTTAACTAGCTGGCTTATGTTATTCCGCCAAGAGAACAATTATCTTATTTGGGCACCGTGCTGCCTTGTAATAGAGTAGCCAACACTTCTGCTTTAAATATGCCTTCGTGCATAGGTGCTGATACTTTGCTTGAAATCTTCAATTTATGTTTCCTGCAATCACAAAATCTTAAAACTGCCACGGTGGTTGTACCGCCAGCCGGTTTATGATCTTTTTATATATAGTCAATGAAATTGCGGCATATGATCAAATATGTGATACAAAATACCTGCCATCGTTGGGCATGAAGTTGGCTTAGCCAATCTTGAAACGGAGGTTTTGGAAACCATCATCGTCACAGGAAAAATAACTCCTGTATTTTTAGAATGCCGGTTTACCATGTAAACCGTGATGGGTCATTGTAAGCCCTCTGTTACTCCATGAGTTTAACAGGAAAGTCAAACCGGGCAAATTGTCTCCGGATTAAAAATGGATCAAGCTGTGTCAGCTGAACCGGTTTAAATAGTGTTGTCGGTTCAAAGAAAACACAACAAAAATCGGATAATTGTCAAAAAATACGGAAGCAAAGGCAATGATAAACTGTTTGCAAAAACGAGGCTATTCTGAGCCGATCAGATGGCATTACCATGGTCAGGCATGACCAAGGCCCCAATAGGCATAGCTATGGTTCAAGTCAACCAGGTACCCAGCTGACACCGTGGCATATATGCCGGCCAAGTGGCATTGCATTGGTTCGGGTTCGGACAAGCCCCCAAGTGACTCTGTGGCCTTAGGCCGATCAAGAGGCGTGACTGGTTCAGACGTGACCATGTCCCCAAGTGATCTGGTGGCTTTCGCCTATCAAGAGGTGTTGCATTGGTTCGGACACGACCAAGCCCCCAAGTGATATTATAAAGCTTTTTGGAAAGCGAACTCAAGGGGTAAACCGGAGGTCGCTTTAAGACAAATCAACTCCGTGTAACCACGCATGATGTAAAGAACAGAGACCCCGCTTTAGCCGAGGCTCCGGTTTATTGTATTGATCATAATATATACATTGTCATAATATGTACATAAGCAGAGCCGATGGCTCAGGTATAATAAGGCCGAAGATGAGCTATGTTCCACGGCCTGTTGGTCTCCTCCTCTGACGTGCGTGAGTCATTATGCTCTCGAATATCAATCAGATAGTATGACCCGTTGTGCAGATTCTTGCTGACCACGAAAGGTCCTTCCCAAGGTGGGGATAGCTTGTGCATATCGGTCTGGTCTTGGATGAGCCGAAGCACCAAATCTCCTTCTTGAAAAGTTCTGGTTCTGACCCAGTGGCTGTGGTAACGACGAAGATCCTGTTGGTAAATCGCCGAGCGGGCAGCTGCTATGTCACGCTCCTCATCCAACAGGTCCAAAGCGTCCTACCGCGTTGTCTCGTTGTCCGCTTCAACATAAGCTGCCACACGAGGTGAGTCATGACGGATGTCACTGGGGAGAACCGCTTCTGCTCCATAGACCATGAAGAACGGTGTGTATCCTGTGGATCTGTTGGGCGTTGTATTGATACTCCATAATACAGATGGTAGCTCTTCAACCTAGCAACCCGGCGTCCTCTGCAAAGGGACCAAAAGCCGGGGCTTGATGCCTCTCAAGATCTCTTGATTAGCCCGTTCTGCCTGACCATTGGACTGTGGGTGGGCTACCGATGAGACATCAAGTCGTATATGTTCACGTTCACAGAACTCCTTCATGGCCCCTTTGGATAGATTGGTACCATTATCTATGATGATGCTGTGTGGAAAGCCAAACCGGAAAATCACTTTTTTGATGAATTGAACCGCCGTGGCCACGTCACACTTGCTAACAGGTTCTGCCTCCACCCACTTTGTAAACTTGTCAACCGCCACCAGTAGGTGGGTCTTCTTGTCCTTGGACCTTTTGAAAGGCCCAACCATATCCAGCCCCCATGTTGCAAACGGCCAAGTGATTGGAATCATCCTCAATTCTTGGGCCGGTATATGAGCGCGTCTGGAAAATTTTTGGCAACCGTCACAAAGCCTGACCAGATCTTCCGCATCAGCATGAGCGGTCAACCAATAGAAACTGTGGCGGAACGCTTTAGCCACTAGGGACTTTGAACCGGCGTGGTGACCACAATCTCCTTCGTGGATCTCACACAGTATTTCACAGCCTTCCTCTGGGGACACACACCGTTGGAACGCCCCTGATACACTGCAATGATGTAATTCGCCATTGATAATGGTCATAGACTTGGACCGCCGAACTATCTGCCGAGCCAACGTCTCATCTTCTGGTAACTCGCCCCGGTTCATGTATGCAAGATAAGGGAGCATCCAATCCGGAGTGATGTGAAGAGCCGCCACCAACTGAGCATCCGGATCAGGAATAGCCAAATCCGCTTCACCAGGGAGTCTGACCGACGGGTTGTATAGCACGTCCAGAAAGACATTAGGTGGGACCGGATTACGCTGAGATCCCAACCGGCTTAAAGCGTCCGCCGCTTCATTCTTCCGACGGTCCACGTGGTCCACCTGGTAGCCTTTGAAATGACCTGCAATAATATCCACTTCACGACGATAAGCAGCCATGAGTGGGTCCTTGGAATCCCAAGTACCAGATACTTGCTGAGCCACTAGGTCCGAGTCACCGAAGCACTTAACCCGGCTTAGATTCATCTCCTTAGACATCCGGAGACCATGGAGTAAGGCTTCATACTCAGCTGCATTGTTAGTACAAGGGAACATTAAGCGGAGAACATAACAAAACTTGTCACCTCGTGGGGAAGTTAATACGACTCCAGCCCTCGAGCCCTCCAATTGCCTGGATCCATCAAAATGGATGGTCCAATATGTGTGGTCCGGCTTCTCCTCAGGCGCCTGCAACTCCGTCCAATCATTAATGAAATCGACAAGTGCTTGCGACTTCACCGCCGTCCGGGGCACGTATTTCAAACCGTGCGGCCCAAGCTCTATAGCCCACTTGGCAATCTGGCCAGTCGCCTCCCGGTTCTGTATGATATCGCCCAAGGGAGCAGAACTAACCACAGTGATGGGGTGCCCTTGGAAATACTGTTTCAGCTTCCGGCTTGCCATAAAAACTCCATATACCAGCTTCTGCCAATGCGGATACCTTTGCTTGGACTCAATAAGTACCTCGCTGATATAGTAAACCGGACGTTGAACTAGATGCTCTTTCCCTGCTTCCTTCCGTTCCACCACAATTGCCACACTCACCGCCCTAGCATTAGCAGCAACATATAACAGGAGCGGTTCCTTGTCAATGGGAGCGGCGAGCATAGGCGGATTAGCCAACTACCGCTTTAAGTCCTCAAACACTTTATCAGCCTCAGGACTCCAGACAAATTGATCCGTCTTCTTCAACATTTGATACAAAGGAATCGCCTTCTCACCGAGGCGGCTGATAAACCGACTCAACGCGGCAATCCGGCCGGCCACACGTTGAACATCATTGATACACTTCGGTTTAGCCAGGGAGGTGATGGCTGTGATCTTTTCCGGGTTAGCCTCAGTTCCTCTGTTGGACACCAAGAAACCCAATAATTTGCCTGCTGGCACACCAAAAACGCATTTAGCCGGATTGAGCATCATTTTGTATGTCCTCAGGTTGTCAAAGGTTTCCTTTAAATCGTCAACCAGAGTCTCCTTCTTCCGTGATTTAACCACAATATCATCCACATAAGCATGTACATTGCGACCAATTTGCTCCTGAAGGCAATTTTGCACACATCGTTGGTAGGTTGCCTGGGCGCTCTTGAGCCCAAAAGGCATAGAAACATAGCAGAAGGCTCCAAAGGGAGTAATGAACGCCGTCTTCTCCTGGTCCTTAACCGCCATTTTGATCTGATGATAACCAGAATACGCATCCAGAAAACTTAAACGCTCGCAACCCGCCGTAGCATCGATGATCTGATCAATACGGGGGAGGGCAAAAGGATCTGCTGGACAAGCTTTATTCAGGTCTGTGTAATCCACACACATGCGCCAGGTGCCGTTTTTCTTAAGAACCAGCACCGGATTAGCAAGCCACTCTAGGTGAAAAACTTCAACAATAAAGCCAGCTGCCAAGAGCCTGGCTACTTCCTCACCGATAGCTTTACGTCTTTCCTCGTTAAACCGGCGAAGGAACTGTTTTACCGGTTTGTATTTAGGATCCACATTAAGAGTGTGCTCAGCGAGTCGCCTCGGTACACCTGGCATGTCAGAAGGCTTCCATGCAAAGATGTCCCGATTCTCACGGATGAACTCGATGAGCGCGCTTTCCTATTTCGGATCCAAGTTGGCGCTGATACTGAACTGCTTGGACGAATCGCCGGGCACGAAGTCAACAAGCTTAGTCTCAGCTGCCGATTTGAACTTGAGGGCCGGATCATGCTCTGTAGTTGGCTTCTTCAACGGAGTCATGTCCGCCGGATCAACATTATCCTTGTAATACTTTAGCTCCTCGGTAGCACAAACCGATTCTGCGTAGGCCACATCTCCTTCTTCGCACTCCAAAGCGACCCTACGGCTTCCGTGAACCGTTATGGTCCCCTTGTGACCCGGCATTTTGAGCTGTAAGTACACATAACAAGGTCGTGCCATAAATTTGGCATAAGCCGGCCGCCCGAACAAAGCGTGATATGGACTCTGGATTTTGACCACTTCAAATGTCAATGTCTCCGATCTGGAATCATAATCATCTCCAAAGGCCACTTCCATGGCGATCTTACCAACAGGATATGCTGATTTGCCAGGTACTACACCATGGAACACCGTATTGGACGGTCTGAGATCTTTATCAGCTAGCCCCATACGACGAAAGGTCTCATAATACAGGATGTTAATGCTTTCCTCCATCCATGAGCACTTTGGTGAACTTATAACCTCCCACCTGAGGTGCCACCACCAACGCCAACTGACCCGGATTGTCAACCCGGGGGGGGGGGGTGATCCTCTCGACTCCATGTGATAGGCTGCTCCGACCAGCGCAGGTAATTGGGCACGACCGGTTCAACAGCGTTGATTGACCGTTCTTGAATTTTCCTGTCTCGCTTATCCAAGCTGGTGGTGAAAACGTGGTACTGCCCACTATTCAACTGCTTCGGGTTGCTCTGATAACCCGATTGCTGCTGCTGCTGGTTGTAACCACCTTGGTTATTTTGATTGTTTTGATTATTCTGCCCGCTCGGATTACCATTGAACCCTGAACCGGAATTTCCACCTCTGTAACCCGACCCGGATCCTGAACCACCACCAGGGCCGTGGTCATACCGGAAAACATTAGAACTCTTGAATTCCTTCATAATGTAGCAATCCTTCCAAAGGTGGTTTGTTGGCTCCTCCTTTGTCCCGTGCTTCGGACAGTGCTGGTTTAATAGATAGTTCAAGCGTTCCGGATTGGGACTAGGCCCTCCATTCTGGTTCGGCTGTTTACCCTTGCGTCGCTGGCCCTTGAAGTTGCCGTTCTGCATGCTAGTATTAGCCACAAAGTCCATGCTTCCATCCGCTTTACGCTTGCCTCCGCCACCATTACCTGCTGATTGATGCTGCTGGCCCTTGGAGTTGCTGTTCTTCTTTCCCTTTCCTGCCTTGTCATCGTCAGATTCTGGATCTTTGGTATTATCAGAATCAACATACTTCACCAGAGCAGCCATGAGAGTTCCCATATCAATGCAATGGCGCTTCATCCGACCCAACTTCAATTTCAGAGGGCCAAACCGGCAGTTGCCTTCTAAAGTTATAATGGCTGTGTCAGCATTGATGCGGTCTGATAAATGCAGAACTTGGGATACCCGGCGCACCCAATGAGTTGTTGACTCTCCTTCTTGCTGGACACAAGCAGCTAGATCAACTATTGACATTGGCTGCTTACATGTGTCTTTGAAATTGTTGATAAACCGGGCTCGCAACTGGGCCCATGAGCTGATAGAATTAGGCGGCAGGCTTTTCAACCAAGTACGGGCCGTTCCCTCCAACATCATAGTGAAGTACTTTGCACACGCCATGTCATCCACATCAAGCATCTCCATGGCCATCTCGTAGCTCTCCACCCATGTCTCCGGAGGCTGATCCGCCGTGTAGTTTGGTACCTTGTGCGGGCCCTTGAAATCCTTGGGCAGGCGCACATTGCGTAAAGCGGGGACGAGGCAAGGCACCCCCAAGGAACTAGAGGTAACTCCAGGCTCAACCGATGTGGTTGGGCGAACCAGAGTAAGCTGACGAGCTTGAACCTGTGCTGCTAACTCGGCCTCCCTGCGTGGTCGGGCCCGGTCCACCACCTCCTGAGCGTTATCAACACCTCCCGCCGGGTTGTTGCCATGGGGCGCTTCTCGTCGTGCATTGGTTGACACGGCCGGTTCGTCCATGCGCCTACTATAGCTCCGGCTTGGGCACGGGTTAGAGTGGATCCGATCGCGGTTGTGCGAATATGCTTCCTGTTGGACCAAAGCAGTCCTAAGGAGCTCCTTAACCCGGCGCGTCTCTACGGCATGCGGTGAATCACCTTCAATCGGAATAGCTTCCAGCCGTGCTGCTGCTGCAACAAAGTTATCCATCGGGTTGGAATAATGATCCGGTGGTGTTTGCACTGCTTGAGGCACACCAGTGTTATGACGAGGCAAATCCGTTACACGGGGTTGGACCGGCACGCCCGTCCCAAGTGCATTCGCCCGGTTCACCACCGGCGGATTACTGGTTCCTGCTCCAGGGGTGTTAAAGAGGTCTCTGGCGTCGAAGACCGAAGGCAAATGGGACTTGTATTTCCTCTTCAAGACTTCATGTGATGCATTCTGATCCAACATGAGCCTATAAGCCTGTGCGTCCAAAGCGGCCCGCTCTGCAACCATCCTGGCGTCTTCTACTGCCAGATCCGCTTTAGCTTGAGTGATCTGCTCCTTCACCTTTGCAATCTTCGCATTATGAACCTCCTGATCCGTCGGGTTAGCCTCTGCCATAAGTACAGCCAACGCATCAAACAGATCTGACAAAACTTGAGCCGGCGGGTGCACAGGGCCTCCTGCCCCGGCAGCCGCCGCCGCCGTTGAACGGAGACCATTGCCGCTGCGGTTGAAGAGTGAAGCGCTGCTTGCATTCCAGCCATGAATATTCCAACTCGATTGGGCAGATCAGAGGGGTCCGGAATACTGTCGCCATCGGAATAGCCCCCAATCCGGCCATCTTGCAATTGATATAGAGACTCAGTTTCCCCGGTTGACGATTCATCGCCGGAATAGACGGCGGTTTCACCACCAGATTCTGATCCCTCATGATTTCCCCCGTGGATGACTCCCATAAAGGCACGCTTCACGTCCGGTTTAACTTGGGCAGATCGCGCACACTGAGCTGTCTCGACGAGGTCGGTGCAGGTGTCCAGCTCAGGGCCCGGTTCACCGATTTTGCCGATGAAAACGTGTATGCCACCAAAGGGGATCCGGTACCCGTACTCAATCGAGCCGGCGTCGGGGCCCCAGCCTTCGTTGTCGATGTAGAGCTTGCCGTGACGACTCTTGGTCATCCGGCTCACAGCATAGCCCACGAGTCCTTCGAAGCGGCCCTCCAAGCACTTGAAACCATCGTGCGATAGCCCCACGGTGGGCACCAACTGTCGTGGGTTTGTCACGGCAGATGTCCTAGCGAAAGGACTTAGTCGTGGAGCCATCGCAACAGGTTAGCTTGAAGGGGTTAAAGTGGACACAGGGACGCAGAGAGTTTTATACTAGTTCGGCCCCTTCGATGAAGGTGAAAGCCTACTTCTAGTTGTGATGGGATTGATGTGGTTTCGACGACTAGGGAGCAAATAAGCTTCGCCTAAGTCTCGAGTTGTTGTTGTTGTCCCCTAAACCGTCGTCGGGTCGTCCCCTTATATACACGGGTGACGCCCGTCGGTTTACAGAGTCCCAATCTCCGGTTCATATTCGTATCCGGGTTGGTCTCTTTACTTCTAACTTACAATACAAGTTTATACATCATGCCGGTTTACGGCTACAGACCCTAAACCAACTATAGGCCTTGGGCCTTCTTTTGCCTCTTTGGGCTTTAACATCTTGGGACTACTAATGAAGTTAACCCGAGCCATGTAGGCCGGTTTGTTGGAAATATGCCCTAGAGGCAATAATAAAAGCATTATTATTATATTTCCTTGTTCATGATAATTGTCTTTATTCGTGCTATAATTGTGTTATCCGGAAATCGTAATACATGTGTGAATAACAGACAACAATATGTCCCTAGTGAGCCTCTAGTTGACTAGCTCGTTGATCGACAGATAGTCATGGTTTCCTGACTATGGACATTGGATGTCATCGATAACGGGATCACATCATTAGGAGAATGATGTGATGGACAAGACCCAATCCTAAACATAGCATAAGATCGCATAGTTCGTTTGCTAGAGTTTTCCAATGTCAAGTATCCTTTCCTTAGACCATGAGATCGTGTAACTCCCGGATACCGTAGGAGTGCTTTGGGTGTGCCAAACATCACAACGTAACTGGGTGACTATAAAGGTATACTACGGGTATCTCTGAAAGTGTCTGTTGGGTTGACATGGATCGAGACTGGGATTTGTCACTCCGCTTGACGGAGAGGTATCACCGGGCCCTCTCAGTAATGCATCATCATAATGAGCTCAGTGTGATCAAAGTGTTTGATCATGGGATCATGCATTACGGTACGAGAAAAGTGACTTGCCGGTAACGAGATTGAACGAGGTACTGGGATACCGACGATCGAATCTCGGGCAAGTAAAATACCGATTGACAAAGGGAATCGTATACGGGATTAATTGAATCCTCGACATCGTGGTTCATCCGATGAGATCATCGTGGAGTATGTGGGAGCCAACATGGGTATCCAGATCCCGCTGTTGGTTATTGCCTGAGAATCGTCTCGGTCATGTCTGCATGTCTCCCGAACCCGTAGGGTCTACACACTTAAGGTTCGGTGACGCTAGGGTTGTATGAATATGAGTATGCAGCAAAACGAATGTTGCTCGGAGTCCCGGATGAGATCCTGGATGTCACGAGGAGTTTCGGAATGGTCCGGAGGTAAAGATTTATATATAGGAAGTCTTGTTTTGGTCGCCGGAAAAGTTTCACACTTTATCGGTATTGTACCGGGAGTGCCGAAAGGGGTCCGGGGTCCACCGGGGGGGTCCACCTGCCCCGGGGGCCACATGGGCTATAGGGGGTGCTCCTGGCCAATATGGGCCAAGGGCACCAGCCCCAAGAGGCCCATGCGCCAAGAAGACTTGGAGAGGGAAGAGTCCAAAGAGGGGAAGGCACCTCCGAGGTGCCTTGGGGAGGATGGACTCCTCCCCCCTCTTGGCCGCACCCCTTCCTTGGAGGAAGGGGCAAGGCTGAGCCCTCCCCCCCTCTCATGCGCCTATATAAAGGGAGGGGAGGGAGGGGTGGCCGCACCCATAAGCCCTGGCACCTCCCTCCTCCCTGCAACACCTCCTCCTCCTCCCGTAGTTGCTTAGCGAAGCCCTGCCGGAGTTCTGCTGCATCCACCACCACGCCGTCGTGCTGCTGGATCTTCATCAACCTCTCCTTCCCCCTTGCTGGATCGAGAAGAAGGAGATGTTACGCTGACCGTACGTGTGTTGAACACGGAGGTGCCGTGCTTTCGGTGCTAGGATCTCCGGTGATTTGGATCACGGTGTGTACGACTACTTCATCCCCGTTCGTTGAACGCTTCCGCTCGCGATCTACAAAGTGGTATGTAGATGCAATCTCTCTCTCCCATGACTCGTTGCTAGATGAACTCATAGATGGATCTTGGTGAAACCGTAGGAAAAATTTTAATTTTCTGCAACGTTCCCCAACAGTGGCATCATGAGCTAGGTCTATGCGTAGTTCTCTATTGCACGAGTAGAACACAATTTGTTGTGGGCGTAGATGTTGTCAATTTTTCTTGCCGTTACTAGTCTTATCTTGCTTCAGCGGTATTGTGGGATGAAGCGGCCCGGACTAACCTTACACGTACGCTTACGTGAGACCGGTTCCACCGACTAACATGCACTAGTTGCTTAAGGTGGCTGGCGGGTGTCTGTCTCTCCCACTTTAGTTGGAGCGGATTCGATGAAAAGGGTCCTTATGAAGGGTAAATAGAAGTTGACAAATCACGTTGTGGTTTTCACGTAGGTAAGAAAACGTTCTTGCTAGAACCCTAATTCAGCCACGTAAAAACTTGCAACAACAATTAGAGGACGTCTAACTTGTTTTTGCAGCAAGTGCTTTGTGATATGATATGGCCAAAGTTGTGATGAATGATGAATGATCTATATGTGATGTATGAGATGCTCATGCTATTGTAATAGGAATCATGACTTGCATGTCGATGAGTATGACAACCGGCAGGAGCCATAGGAGTTGTCTTTATTTTTGTATGACCTGCGTGTCATTGAGAAACGCCATGTAAATTACTTTACTTTATTGCTAAACGCGTTAGCCATAGTAGTAGAAGTAATAGTTGGTGAGCAACTTCATGGAGACACGATGATGAAGATCATGATGATGAAGATCATGGTGTCAAGCCGGTGACAAGATGATCATGGAGCCCCAAGATGGAGATCGAAGGAGCTATGTGATATTGGCCATATCATGTCACGTTTATTATTTGATTGCATGTGATGTTTATCATGTTTTGCATCTTGTTTACTTAGAACGACGGTAGTAAATAAGATGATCCCTCATAATAATTTCAAGAAAGTGTTCTCCCTAACTGTGCACCGTTGCGACAGTTCGTTGTTTCGAAGCACCACGTGATGATCGGGTGTGATAGATTCTAACGTTCACATACAACGGGTGTAAGACAGATTTACACACGCAAAACACTTAGGTTGACTTGACGAGCCTAGCATGTACAGACATGGCCTCGGAACACAGAAGACCGAAAGGTCGAGCATGAGTCGTATAGAAGATACGATCAACATGAAGATGTTCACCGATGTTGACTAGTCCGTCTCACGTGATGATCGGACACGGCCTAGTTGACTCGGATCATGTAATACTTAGATGACTAGAAGAGGGATGTCTATCTAAGTGGGAGTTCATTAAATAATTGATTAAATGAACTTTATTATCATGAACTTAGTCTAAATATTTACAATATGTCTTGTAGATCAAATGGCCAACGTAGTCCTCAACTTCAACGCGTTCCTAGAGAAAACCAAGCTGAAAGACGATGGTAGCAACTATACGGACTGGGTCCGGAACCTGAGGATCATCCTCATAGCTGCCAAGAAAGATTATGTCCTACGAGCACCGCTGGGTGACGCACCTACTCTCCCTGCAGAACAAGACGTTATGAACGCTTGGCAGTCACGCTGCGATGATTACTCCCTCGTTCAGTGCGGCATGCTTTACAGCTTAGAGCCGGGGCTCCAAAAGCGTTTTGAGAGACATGGAGCATATGAGATGTTCGAAGAGCTGAAAATGGTTTTCCAAGCTCATGCCCGGGTTGAGAGATATGAAGTCTCCGACAAATTCTTTAGCTGTAAGATGGAGGAAAATGGCTCTGTCAGTGAGCACATACTCAAAATGTCTGGGTTGCACAACCGCTTGACTCAACTGGAAGTTAATCTCCCGGATGAAGCGGTCATTGACAGAATCCTCCAGTCGCTTCCACCTAGCTACAAGAGCTTTGTGATGAACTACAATATGCAGGGGATGGTAAAGACCATTCCTGAGGTATATGCTATGCTGAAATCAGCAGAGGTAGAAATAAAGAAGGAGCATCAAGTGTTGATGGTGAATAAAATCACTAAGGTCAAGAAGGGCAAGGGTAAAAAGAACTTCAAGAAGGACGACAAAGAAGTTGCCGCGCCCGGTAAGCAAGTTGCCGGGAAGAAGCCAAAGAATGGACCCAAGCCCGAGACTGAGTGTTTTTATTGCAAGGGAAGTGGTCACTGGAAGCGGAACTGCCCCAAATACTTAACGGACAAGAAGGCCGGCAAAACCAAAGGTATATGTGATATACATGTAATTGATGTGTACCTTACCAGTACTCGTAGTAGCTCTTGGGTATTTGATATCGGTGCAGTTGCTCACATTTGTAACTCAAAGCAGGAGCTGCGGAATAAACGGAGACTGGCGAAGGACGAGGTGACGATGCGCATTGGGAATGGTTCCAAGGTCGATGTGATCGCCGTCGGCATGCTGCCTCTACATTTACCTACGGGATTAGTTTTAAACCTCAATAATTGTTATTTAGTGCCAAGTTTGAGCATGAACATTGTGTCTGGATCTCGTTTAATTCGAGATGGCTACTCATTTAAATCCGAGAATAATGGTTGTTCTATTTATATGAGAGATATGTTTTATGGTCATGCTCCGATGGTTAATGGTTTATTCTTAATGAATCTCGTATGTGATAATACACATATTCATAGTGTGAATACCAAAAGAGTTAAAGTTGATAACAATAGTCCCACATATTTGTGGCACTGCCGCCTTGGTCACATAGGTGTCAAACGCATGAAGAAGCTCCATGCAGATGGACTTTTAGAGTCTCTTGATTATGAATCATTTGACACGTGCGAACCATGCCTCATGGGTAAAATGACCAAGACTCCGTTCTCAGGAACAATGGAGCGAGCAACCAACTTATTGGAAATCATACATACCGATGTGTGCGGTCCAATGAGTGTTGAGGCTCGTGGTGGCTATCGTTATGTTCTCACCCTCACTGATGACTTGAGTAGATATGGGTATATCTACTTAATGAAACACAAGTCTGAAACCTTTGAAAAGTTCAAGGAATTTCAGAGTGAGGTTGAAAATCAACGTGATAAAAAGATCAAGTTTCTACGATCAGATCGTGGAGGAGAATACTTGAGTCACGAATTTGGCACACACTTAAGAAAATGTGGAATAGTTTCACAACTCACGCCGCCTGGAACACCTCAGCGTAATGGTGTGTCCGAACGTCGTAATCGCACTCTATTAGATATGGTGCGATCTATGATGTCTCTTACCGACTTGCCGCTATCTTTTGGGGCTATGCTTTAGAGACTGCCGCATTCATTTTAAATAGGGCTCCGTCGAAATCCGTTGAGACGACACCGTATGAATTATGGTTTGGGAAGAAACCTAAGCTGTCGTTTCTAAAAGTATGGGGATGCGATGCTTATGTCAAGAAACTTCAACCTGAGAAGCTCGAACCCAAGTCGGAAAAATGCGTCTTCATAGGATACCCGAAAGAAACTGTTGGGTATACTTTCTACCTCAGATCCGAAGGCAAGATCTTTGTTGCCAAGAATGGATCCTTTCTAGAGAAAGAGTTTCTCTCGAAAGAAGTAAGTGGGAGGAAAGTAGAACTTGATGAAGTGTTACCTCTTGAACCGGAAAATGGCGAAGCTCAAGAAAACGTTTCTGAGGTGCCTGCACCGACTGGAGAGTAAATTAATGATGATGATCAAGATGCTTCTAATCAAGCTCCTACTGAAATTCGAAGGTCCACAAGGACACGTTCCGCACCAGAGTGGTACGGCAACCCTGTCTTGGAAATCATGCTGTTAGACAACGGTGAACCTTCGAACTATGAGGAAGCAATGGCGGGCCCGGATTCCGACAAATGGCTGGAAGCCATGAAATCCGAGATAGGATCCATGTATGAAAACGAAGTATGGACTTTGACTGACTTGCCCGTTGAACGGCGAGCGATAGAAAATAAATGGATCTTTAAGAAGAAGGCGGACGCAGATGGTAATGTGACCATCTATAAAGCTCGGCTTGTCGCTAAGGGTTATCGACAAGTTCAAGGGGTTGACTACGATGAGACTTTCTCACCGGTAGCGAAGCTGAAGTCCGTCCGAATCATGTTAGCAATTGCCGCATTCTATGATTATGAAATATGGCAAATGGACGTCAAAACGGCATTCCTTAATGGTTTCCTTAAGGAGGAATTGTATATGATGCAACCGGAAGGTTTTGTCGATCCTAAGAATGCTGACAAGGTGTGCAAGCTCCAACGCTCGATTTATGGGCTGGTGCAAGCATCTCGGAGTTGGAACATTCGCTTTGATGAGATGATCAAAGCGTTTGGGTTTACACAGACTTATGGAGAAGCATGTGTTTACAAGAAAGTGAGTGGGAGCTCTGTAGCATTTCTCATATTATATGTAGATGACATACTTTTGATGGGAAATGATATAGAACTCTTGGACAACATTAAGGCATACTTGAATAAGAGTTTTTCAATGAAGGACCTTGGAGAAGCTGCTTATATATTAGGCATCAAGATCTATAGAGATAGATCGAGACGCCTCATAGGTCTTTCACAAAGCACATACCTTGATAAGATATTGAAGAAATTCAATATGGATCAATCTAAGAAAGGGTTCTTACCTGTGTTACAAGGTGTGAAATTGAGCTCAACTCAATGTCCGACCACGGCAGAAGATATAGAAGAGATGAGCGTCATCCCCTATGCCTCAGCCATAGGTTCTATTATGTATGCCATGCTGTGTACCAGACCTGATATAAACCTTGCCGTAAGTTTGGTAGGTAGGTACCAAAGTAATCCCGGCAAGGAACACTGGACAGCGGTCAAGAATATCATGAAGTACCTGAAAAGGACCAAGGAAATGTTTCTCGTTTATGGAGGTGACGAAGAGCTCGTCGTAAAGGGTTACGTCGACGCTAGCTTCGACACAGATCTGGATGACTCTAAGTCACAAACCGGATACGTGTATATTTTGAATGGTGGGGAAGTAAGCTGGTGCAGTTGCAAGCGGAGTACATGGCAGCCTCGGAGGCAGCCTCGGAGGCAGCACATGAAGCAATTTGGGTGAAGGAGTTCATCACCGACCTCGGAGTCATACCCAATGCGTCGGGGCCAATCAAACTCTTCTGTGACAACACTGGAGCTATTGCACTTGCCAAGGAGCCCAGGTTTCACAAGAAGACAAGGCATATCAAGCATCGCATCAACTCCATTCGTGAAAATGTTCAAGATGGAGACATAGAGATTTGTAAAGTGCACACGGATCTGAATGTCGCAGATTCGTTGACTAAACCTCTCCCTAAGGCAAAACATGATCAGCACCAGAACTCTATGGGTGTTCGATTCATCACAATGTAACTAGATTATTGACTCTAGTGCAAGTGGGAGACTGTTGGAAATATGCCCTAGAGGCAATAATAAAAGCATTATTATTATATTTCCTTGTTCATGATAATTTTCTTTATTCGTGCTATAATTGTGTTATCCGGAAATCGTAATACATGTGTGAATAACAGACAACAATATGTCCCTAGTGAGCCTCTAGTTGACTAGCTCGTTGATCGACAGATAGTCATGGTTTCCTGACTATGGACATTGGATGTCATTTATAACGGGATCACATCATTAGGAGAATGATGTGATGGACAAGACCCAATCCTAAACATAGCATAAGATCGCATAGTTCGTTTGCTAGAGTTTTCCAATGTCAAGTATCCTTTCCTTAGACCATGAGATCGTGTAACTCCCGGATACCGTAGGAGTGCTTTGGGTGTGCCAAACGTCACAACGTAACTGGGTGACTATAAAGGTATACTACGGGTATCTCTGAAAGTGTCTGTTGGGTTGACATGGATCGAGACTGGGATTTGTCACTCCGCTTGACGGAGAGGTATCACCGGGCCCTCTCAGTAATGCATCATCATAATGAGCTCAGTGTGATCAAAGTGTTTGATCACGGGATCATGATATACGGTACGAGAAAAGTGACTTGCCGGTAACGAGATTGAACGAGGTACTGGGATACCGACGATCGAATCTCGGGCAAGTAAAATACCGATTGACAAAGGGAATCGTATACGGGATTAATTGAATCCTCGACATCGTGGTTCATCCGATGAGATCATCGTGGAGTATGTGGGAGCCAACATGGGTATCCAGATCCCGCTATTGGTTATTGCCCGAGAATCGTCTCGGTCATGTCTGCATGTCTCCCGAACCCGTAGGGTCTACACACTTAAGGTTCGGTGACGCTAGGGTTGTATGAATATGAGTATGCAGCAAAACGAATGTTGTTCGGAGTCCCGGATGAGATCCTGGATGTCACGAGGAGTTTCGGAATGGTCCGGAGGTAAAGATTTATATATAGGAAGTCTTGTTTTGGTCGCCGGAAAAGTTTCACACTTTATCGGTATTGTACCGGGAGTGCCGAAAGGGGTCCGGGGTCCACCGGGGGGGTCCACCTGCCCCGGGGGCCACATGGGCTATAGGGGGTGCGCCCTGGCCTATATGGGCCAAGGGCACCAGCCCCAAGAGGCCCATGCGCCAAGAAGACGTGGAGAGGGAAGAGTCCAAAGAGGGGAAGGCACCTCCGAGGTGCCTTGGGGAGGATGGACTCCTCCCCCCTCTTGGCCGCACCCCTTCCTTGGAGGAAGGGGCAAGGCTGCGCCCTCCCCCCTCTCATGCGCCTATATAAAGGGAGGGGAGGGAGGGGTGGCCGCACCCATAAGCCCTGGCGCCTCCCTCCTCCCTGCAACACCTCCTCCTCCTCCCGTAGTTGCTTAGCGAAGCCCTGCCGGAGTTCTGCTGCATCCACCACCACGCCGTCGTGCTGCTGGATCTTCACCAACCTCTCCTTCCCCCTTGCTGGATCAAGAAGAAGGAGACGTTACGCTGACCGTACGTGTGTTGAACACGGAGGTGCCGTGCTTTCGGTGCTAGGATCTCCGGTGATTTGGATCACGGTGTGTACGACTACTTCATCCCCGTTCGTTGAATGCTTCCGCTCGCGATCTACAAAGTGGTATGTAGATGCAATCTCTCTCTCCCATGACTCGTTGCTAGATGAACTCATAGATGGATCTTGGTGAAACCGTAGGAAAAATTTTAATTTTCTGCAACGTTCCCCAACACGGTTTACGCCCAGTAGTAATATCCCCAACAGGTTCCGAGAAGAAGAAGGGTGGGCGGGCGGGAAAAACAAGGACAACTTCGGATGGGGAAAACAACGTCGGAAGAGAAAGAACTGAGGGTTGATCTCCCAAAATACAAAGAGGATCGGGTCGACTTGGCGAGAAAAGCACCGGACAAAAGAGGAAGGACAACGAGCGAAAACTATTCGCGTGATCCTAAGAAAAATTTGAAGTGGAAGAGGAGTAGTTCAAAACACCTACGTCAGGATTTCTCACCAGAGTGACGAAGGGGGCTGAGGAGTAAAAAGAAATCCTACTCTCCGATATAACTAGACTCCAAAAAAAAGTTTTCCTTCTAGACTCAACTGTGGCCAAACTACACGATCAAACAAGGGGGCTCCTAGGGTCGGTCGAGGCTCTGATACGAACTTGTCACGCCCAATATGCGATACTATCCTAAAGAGACTCGAAGGCCCCACCAAGGATAGAACCGCATATTGAAACGCTTTTGCAAGGTGGATATCATTACATCAACATTACATAATAGATGGGGATACATACATAAGGCACAAATGCCACAAGAATACATCAACATCATACATGATAGCAACATCCGACTATGGATGTGACATAAACAGAAACTCAAACGACATCCACCCTGCTAGCCCAGTCTGCCGACCTGGAACCTATCCCCTGATCGACAAAGAAGAAGAAGAACTCCAACACAAGAAACATCGATCTCGCGTCATGATCATCGCAACCTGCACCTGCACCTGGTGTTGTAGTAAGGACTCAGCAATCCCATTACCATGGGTATCAAGACTAGCAAAGCTTAATGGGTAAGGAAGGGGGTAAAGTGGTGAGGTTGCAGCGGCGACTAAGCATGTATGGTGGCTAGCATACGCAAAAGAGAGCGGGAAGAGGAGGCAAAAGCACGGTTGAACAACTATGATCAAGAAGTGATCCTAGAACAACGTACGTCAGGCATAACTCCAACACCGTGTTCTCCTCTCGATCAACCCCGAAAAGAGACACTCACGGTTACGCACACGGTTGGTGTATTTTAGAAGAGTTTATTTCAAGTTTACTACAACCGTACATTAACAAATTCCCATCTGCCACATAACCGCGGGCACGGCTTTCGAAAGTTCAAACCCTTCAGGGGTGTCCTAACTTAGCCCATTATAAGCTCTCGCAATCAACAAAGGATATTCCTTCTCCCCGGGAAGACCCGATCAGTCTCGGAATCCCGACTACAAGACATTTCGACAGTAATAAAACAAGACCAGCAAAGCCGCCGGGATGTGCCGACAAATCCCGATAGGAGTCGCACGTACCTCGTTCTCAGGGCACACCGGATAAGTCAAGCTACGAGTAAAACCAGGCCTCGAGTTTCCCCGTGGTGGCTCCGCAGGTTGCTTGGTTCGGACCAACACTCGAAGGAGCACTGGCCCGGGGGGGCTAAAATAAAGATGACCCTTGGGCTCCGGAAACCCGAGGGAAAAAGGGCATAGGTGAGGCAAATGGTAAAACCAATGTTGGGCCTTGCTGGAGGAGTCTTATTCAAAGCGAACTATCAAGGGGGTCCCATAAATCACCCAACCGCGTTAGGGACGCAAAATCCGGGAACATAACACCGATATGACGGAAACTAGGGCGGCAAGAGTGGAACAAAACACCACGCATAAGGCCGAGCCTTCCACCCTTTACCAAGTATATAGATGCATTAATAATATAAGAGATATTGTGATATCCCAACATAAACATAATCCAACATGGAGCAATCTTCATCTTCACTTGCAACTAGCAACGCTATAAGAGGGGCTAAGCAAAAGCGGTAATATAGCCAAACAACGGTTTGCTAGGAAGGGTGACAAAGGTTAGAGGTTCATGGCAATTTGGGAGGCTTGAGCAGCAAGTGGTAGGTAATGCAGCATAGCGATAGAACGAAGCAACTGGCATAGCAATGTTAGTAATGAGATCCAAGGTGACGGTCATCTTGCCTGAAATCCCGCAAGGAAAAAGAACGAGTCGATGAAGAAGATGAAGCCACGAAGACGAACAAGCGTAGACGAACGAATCCTCATGATCGCAACAAAACGGGAACTATCGAGAAGAAGCACACAACAAGGTAAACACACCACACATGAACAAGGCATGATGCTCAACCAAGTATGATGCATGAGGAGGCTACATGAAGATACTCATGGCAAGAGATGATGCAAACAAGAGCAACACCACAAAGCAAGTTTAAATGAGGCCGGAAACAACATAGAACAAATCCGGTAAGTCCTCATATGCAAATTTCGAAATTGGACCAGATCTGAATAAACCTTATGTTCAAGTTGTTAAATAGCAAGTTAATATGCACCAAGATGATCTACACGAAATTCTAGTCAAGTTACATATAAAGTTCATTAGGTTCGGAGCTACGGCCTAGAAGATATGAGCAAAACAAGGTAAGCATGGCATTGATGAAAAATGCATTCAAGCATCAAGCAAACACACCAAAACAAGGATGCAACATGATAATATGAAGATACATGCAAAACCAAGCAAGTTTCATATAGAGCATGTTCAAAATGGAGCAACGGTTCAACACATACACCCTATACAAGTCATAACAACAATCTGTCCAAAACAGCAACGTGGCATCTAGCAAGCATCAAAACAACATCCTACAGCACCATAACATGATAACAAAAGGCATGGACATGAAGTACAGGTAAAGCATGACAAAACATGAACAGTGAGCTATCTCCAGAAACTACGAGAACATGCTCAAAACGACATGGCAAGATTGCAATTAATAACAGGTTCACAGACTTGGCAGAATTTCAGGACATGGCAGAAATAACATCAGATTGCAATATTTAGAGCTATCAAACAACATCTTACAGCAAGCTATCATTTCAAAATAGAGCATGGTGTGAATCTACTCAAAGCATATAACAAAAGTCCCTTATTGACCATAAGCCAAAAGGGATCAGAAAATACAATTGCAAGCATGTGAACATAGCAAAAACATAAACAGATTCAGACTTAGTGAAAAACTGGAGCATGGCAAAACAGATAACAAGTAGGCATGTTGGTGAGCTTGAATCACTCACCACAAAGCATTTCATGACAAACAAAGCATACACCCAGCAACTAAACATGGCATAGAAGCTATACATTGCAAGAACAACAACATAGCATGCAAGCATCAAATACAACATCCTTGGCAAAATCGAATAACATGCAAACAATCTGCCAGGAACATTTTATAGCAAAAGTAGAGCTTGATTGAGTCAAGCTAGGGTGCTCCATAAATGCAAACAGAGGCATGGATGGATAGAGCATAAGCATATTTCCAAAACATTCTTACTGAACATACTCAGAAGATGCATGGATCTCACTGTAGCAACATGAATACATGGCATAAAAATAACAGCAGACAAAGACGGTGAAATTCCAAGTCTCTGTAATCAGCAACATCACGGAGGCTACTTTGCAAGCTTGAAACAAACAATACATATCAATTCATGAATATTGGGTTGCACCAAATCAAAGATGGCATGGCATATCTAATAAGTCATGTAGACATCATGCTAAAAAAAATCACACATAAAGATACAAAAATGACAAATGAGCATATTCTATTAACAGGCAGCAGTTAACATCATATAGCAGTTTTGCAACGATGATTAGGGCATCAAGATGGCTTCAAACAAACATGGCACAATGTAACACAATGAAGAGCACATCTAGATGAACATTTCGATATGCTACACGCACGAATCGGAGCAACAGGTGATGAGTTATGATGCGACGAAAATGCCAAAAAAATACTGGTGGAAAAGGACTTGGGAGATATTTTACCCAGCCGGATCTAGGGTTCTGCACGTTCTACGAGGATCGCCGCAGATGCTCACCGGAGGATCCTCGCGCGGCGGCCAGGGATGAGGGAGAGGGCGCTGGAGGGATGGGGCCGGCCAGATCTGGTGGCAGGGGTGACGGATCCGGCCGGCGGTGTCCTTCCCCGGCCGGGATCTGCTGGCGGCGAGTGAGACGAAGGGCGGCGGGGCTGGGGAGCAAGGAGCGGCTCGGGGCGGCGGGCTCCGGTGTAGTGGCGCGCGGGGCGCGGGGTCCGAGGCGGCGGCAGGGCCCTCTGGTTGCCGGCGCGGTGGCGCGGAGGGTCGGCGGCGAGGGCGAGGCGGCGGCGCTGGAGGCGCAGGCGGCGGGGGCGCGGGCTCGCGCGACGGCGCTGGATGGGCCCCGCGGGCCGGGCCCCGGCGGGTCCGCGCGGGAGGCGGGGAAGTGGGGCGCGGCCCGGGCTGAGGTGGCAACGCCCGAGTGGCTGAGGCGGCGGGGAAGCTGACGTGGCGCGCCCCGATTGGTCCGGGCGATGTGGCGGCGGACGGTGGACGTGTCCGACGCGCCGAGGTGGAAGAGGCTAAGGTTTGCACCGCGAATTTCGGAGGGGAAGGTGTATTTATAGGTAGAAGGAGCTAGGAGGCTCCAAATGGAGTGCGGTTTTCGCCCACACGATCGTGATGGAACGACCGAGAAGATGGAGGGGGTTTGGATGGGTTTTGGGACACTTTGAAGGGGTGTTGGGCTGCATGCAAATGAGGCTTTTACGGTACCCCAGTTAACCGTTGGAGCATCAAACGACCTCCAAATGGCACGAAACTTGACATACGGTCTACCGGTGCTATACCAAGGCTGCTTGGCAAACCTCGGTCCATTCTGAGACCGTTTAACACCCGCACACGAAAAGAGGCAAGAGGGGGCGCCGGGTGACATAGGAGTGCCGGATTGGAAAATGGACAACGGGGAAAATGCTCGGATGCATGAGACGAACATGTATGCAACATGAGATGCAAAAGATGACATGATATGAAATGCAGATGATGACATGGAAAAATGCAACACGCAAGCAGCTGACATGGCAAAGACGGCGAATAACTGGCGGACACCTGGCGCATCGAATCCGGGGCGTTACAGTCGGGTAGTTTGTGCAGGACTAGATTTGTCGCCCTCACATAGGAAGAAGGTTCAAAGAGAACAAATATGGGACCAGCGCATATATGCTGCTTGGCTACATACTCTGCATCACCCATTTATACGTGTGGACGCACATGGTGCTGGCATGTCCCATACAACTATTTTGCTGTTGTTAATCTAAGAATGCCGCCGGAAAATTGAAGCAATGCCACTGTTAAAAGTAAATTACATTTTTTAACGAATGTTGTTTCAAGAGAATGTCTCTGTTAATATGAATCAATGCAACCGTTTTAGAAATGCTACTGTCCTACTTTGTTATCCATCCAAGATAAGTTAGATGCTTCTTTCTGTCACCGTTTGTTTCATCCTCCTTTATCGGCAAATAATTGTTTCCTTTTTTGCCTCTGTTAAAACAGGGCTATCGATTCAACTTGTTTCTATTGCGACATTTTTCTTCGCTACTCGAAACACTTATGTTTTAAGAGTGTTTTGTGCAGTTCAACTTGAATGTCACACTTGTGACTTTGCTTAATTCTGGTGGAACTGCACAGAAGGAGATCGAGATTTGTTTCCAGTCTTCGTGGCGAGTTGTTTCAAATCTTGGTCTCAACCACATGATGTGCAGTGTGCTTTGAGATGTTGTACTACTTGTTTTGGTACTGTTTTAAATAAATGTTGAATTGAAGCTATTGTATTGCTGTCTTTTCCCATTAAGTAGTGAACAAAAATGGGACCAACCCAGACATGATGCTTGTTGCTTTGTTACAACAAATTCAGCATCACCCCCTTTATAAGCCAGTAATTGATGCACCTCTCAGAATTAACTACTGAATCTTATTTCAAAACTGCAACACTTGTTAGGGATTGGCGGGATTACCATTTTTGTGGCCGCATGTTTCATCCTCCTTTATTAGCCAGTAATTGATTCCTTTTTTGCCTCTGTTTAAACAAGGATATCTATTCAACTTGTTGCTATTGCGACATTTTGCTTCGCTATGCGATACACTTTGCTTGATTTCAGTGCAACTGCACAAGAAGAGATTGGATTTCCTATTCGTGTTGGCAGATTCGTATTTATTTTGTCCGTCTCATGAAAGGTCAGTACAGGCCTTCGTCCACATGATTGTGCAGTGTGCTTTGAGATGTTGTGCTACTTGTATTGGTACTGTTTTAAATAATTTTTGAATTGAAGCTATTGTATTGCTGTCTTTTCCAATTAAGTAGTGAACAAAAATGGGACCAACCCAGACATGATGCTTGTTGCTTTGTTACAACAAACTCTGCATCACCCCTTTATAAGTAGATGGAAGCACATACTGTTGTTGCTCCCACTCTCCCCTGGAACTGTTTATGTTTTACGTTAATCTAATGCCACTGGCAAAATTAAGCAATGCCACTCTCAGAATTAACTACTGAATCTTAGTTCAAAACTGCAACACTTGTTAGGAATGGTACTATCCTGCTTTGTAGTTCTTTCTACATGTTTAACCAAGGTATTGTTAAGATAATGTCTCTGTTAAAATGAATAAGTTGCATTGTTTTAGGAATGGTACTTTTATTCTTTGTCATTCTTTATACATGTTGAAACAAGGCATTGTAAAGATAATGTATCAGTCAATAAGAATGAATCACACTGATGGAGAATTGCTACTCTCCTGCTTTGTTTCCCATTAAGATAAAGTAGATCAGTAGATGCTTTTCTTCTGGGAGTACAAGTCATCAACCGTTATTTCTCAGCAATTGTTTCCCTTATACCTATTGTTGCTTACAGGGATATCAAAATTAAATCTCGGTTTTATTCCGACTTTGATTTTAGTTGAACTGCACAAAAGGAGCCAATGTGTCCAAGGCAAACTACTGCATTACTGGTTACAGTTGGTCATTCCACTTTGCAGAAAGAAGCAGTCACTGTTTGCGCTACATTACAGAAGGAATGGCCGAGAAGCTTTTACAGAGTATTATTAGACACCGGTGACATGACTAGTCTGCAGAGACCATTGGCAATTTAAAAACACGTGGAGTGCCCTGGGCAAAAAGTGCCCAAACAAGTACAAGAAGCGGCATGACTCCATGATCATAGGCATTACATATTTTGTATGGGAAAAGTTTGTCAAAGTTTAATCATTGATGTTAGCAAGAAGACATTAGTTTAATATATTGGAATTGGAAAACCTTGTCAAAATTTGCTCATTGATGTTAGCCAGAAGACATGCATTTGATATTTTTGAGTGGGACGCCCTTGTTGTGAGCAACACCGAGTGTTTTTTCCTATTCCTGTGTTCAGTTTAGAAGTAAATAGTTACTCTACTGAGATATTCCTGTGTTAAGAGTTTGTTCTTAATATTTTCTATGTAATGCCAGGCCTTGTGTTTGATTGCAAAGTTGAGCTTGGCATGTTGTGGCATGCGTCATCACGAGTTGTTCACCGTGCCTCCTGAGAATAATGCTTCACATTGTTTTGCATGTCGATCTAATGCCAGTGATTTGCTTGTTAAGAAGATCATCCTCTTCTGTTGTTTCCGTGCTTAAGAAGTTCATCGTCTGATGTTTCATTCATAGCCTATACGACAAGTCGGGTAGGTTAGACGTGAAACCATATGATCTTCCGACCAACTCATGATATTAGGCCGTGATTGGATTGTCGTTTTAGAACCAAAACCGCTTGTAAAACTGAGGCTTGTAAATTAAAGCAGATGGTCTCGGGCGAAGGCGCTTGGTTGGTCGATTTCGACTAGTAAAATATCGGAAGTACTTCACACACGATAAAAACGGTGAACGACACTCGGACGATTGCTAATCCAGCCGTGAGCTGCTGTTTGAGCCTTGCCCATGGATGGCATGATACGCACGTCGTGCATGTATCGTCTGGTAATGTCGTCCATATAGCAGTGCTCATAAAATATACAGTGGTCTCTCAAATTACATGTGTAACCCGCCGGTTTTACTTAAAGACCTTGGGCCCTCGGTTTCATTACGCCTGTATTTTAAGCATTGTTTCCAATGACGAGTAAATTACACTTGTATGTTAATACAGGTTTGAAATAAACCAAAGCTCCAAAGCGCGGCCTTACCGTTTCATGCCGTCTCAGTTTCTCGAAGGTGCTCATAGGTGTCCGATGATCCTGGCTTCCTAAATGAGCAGTGGGCGCTGTATTAGACCATCCGTAGGGCCCGCGAGGCCCTCTCCGTTGTCCTTCCAGTTTTTGCGCTCGCCGTGGCGCCGAGCATTGTTAACATCGTCAACGAACATGAGGATTCAGGAGATAACTTTATTTTGACTGGATGACACTAGGGACCCACTAGGGCCATAGCCGTATGTACACAAGTGCCTCCTTATTATGTACAACTATTTTTTTTTGCTTTCTCCTGGTTTCCTGACATCACGGTCCCACACCATTGTCAACCTATGTAGTCAATATAAATGAGAGAATTGCACAAGGTGCGGCCGATAGCTGGGACCAAGCAGCTCAAGCAGCATTTGTGTTTTTGAGGCGTGAACACTGCAGAGTTTTTCTTGGCGATGATTTCATTGTTGTTCAGAGGAGAGCAGGGTATTAACTGGGAGGGCTGTGGCCCGTCTAGCCCAGGCCAGATATCCAGCCCAGATACTAATTTTTTCAAGATGAAAATGGCTAGCCCAGCTCTACGTCTTTTTGAGGAATACTTAGGCAAGGTCAAGTTGTTATTCTCCGCCCCGCTGGGCTGCAAATCTTTCCTAGGAGGGATGCATTAGGCTTAACAGGAAAATGGGCTTTAAAAAATAATAAATGGGATGTAATTATAAAAACTGGGTAGTAACTATAAAAATGCACCAAACACAAAATTAGTTTATAAAATATTATTTATGGATTTTGAAAATCTTAAATTTTCATTGTTGCGTGCACAATGTTTCGTTGGATTTTTACGTAATACAAATTTATATTTAATCTGACTAGAAATTTCGGGATAAAAATATTTCGAATCCCATCAAAATGTGGGAAATTTTATTGAATTCTGTCTTCAACGGTTGGTTTAAATTATTAATCGTTGTCCTAGCTAGAAAATGGGCTATACTTTTAACAAACTGTAAATGGGTTGCTGTAAATTCCGTTAGAATTCAAAAATGGGCTGTACATTCTTACAAAACGCAAATGGGCTATAAGTTCTATGCCACACACTTGTGGGCCTACTAAGTGACGCGTTCCCTAAAAAAATAAGTTGACGCGTATGCAAGGCTTTGTCAACTTATTATAGTCAACACATGGTTCTAGAAGCAGTGGCCGTTGGATGTCTATCCAACTGATGTCGTGCTTCTTCTTCAATCTCGGATATTCTTAGCTTCGGCCGCCCAAAAAATGATTCCTCCCCCTGACATCTGGGGCGCACCGTTTCGGAGGCTGACCTGTTGGCCTACTAAGTTGGAGCGTACCAAGGGCTTTGTCAACTTAGTCAATATAAACGATTCTAGCTTCAGTGACCGTATGATGTCCATCCAACGCCCGTGGTGCTTCTTCAACCTCTGGTCTTCTTGGTCCAGCCGCCCAAAGCAGCGCCGGTCGTTCCGCCTGCTCCTGCCTCCCGTGGCCGGCTGTGCTGCCGCGGAGGCCTCACCACCCCCATACTACTCCCACCACTGGCCACGCCATCCCTCCACTCACCCACACCCCCTGTTATTCTGCGGCGACGGCAGCCTCACACCGCAGCAGAACCAGTGAACCCTCGTACTCCTCTCCGCGCGGGCTTCCACTGCTGCGTCTTCCCCGGTTCCGTGTCGTCCCCTTCCTAGGCCTCGCTGTCATCCACCGCCCTGGTGCTCTCGGCGCGGCGTTGTCAATATGGTCAACGACCGACTTCCATCGGAAGAGTACTGTACGTGGAGAGGCTGACAGCTGGGTCCATGGCGGCCGCAAGGAAGTGCCTCCTTATTACGCGCAAAATAATAATTCCTCCACCTGACAGTGGGGACCCACCGGACGGGCCTCCTTATTTCGTGAAAAAACTTTTCCCCCCTGACTGCTGGGACCCACCGGACGGGCCACCGTATTTTGCGAAAAAATGCCCCCCACCCCCCGCTGTCAGCTCGGACCCACCGGAAGTGCCTCCTTATTACGCATAACAAAATGAATACTCCCCCTGCTAGCTGGGACCCACCTTGGTGGGAGGCTGACTTGTGGGCCTACTAAGTTGACGGGGACGGAGGGCTTTGTCAACTTAGTCAATATGAACGATTCTAGCTCCAGTGACCGTACGATGTCCAACCAATGGCCGTAGTGCTTCTTCAACCTCTCGTGTTCTTGCTCCAGCCGCCAAAAGCAGCGCCGGTCGTGCCGCCTGCTCTTGCCTCCCGTGGCCGGCTGTGCTGCCGTGGAGGCCTCATCGCCCCCTACTATTCCCACCGCTGGCCAGGCCCTACAGCGACGGTAGCCTCACACCGCAGCCGAACGAGTGAACCCTCATACTCCTCTCCGCGTGGGCATCCACTGCCGCCTCTTCACCAGCTCCGCGTCGTCCCCTTCCTAGGCCTCGCCGTTGTCCACCGCCCTGGTGCTCTCGGCGCGGCGTGGTCAACATGGTCAAGGAACGACTTCCATCGGACGTGGACTGTACGTGGAGAGGCTGACAGTTGGGTCCACGGCGGCAGCAAGGAAGTGCCTCATTATTACGCGGAAAATAATGATTCCTTCACCTGACAGCAGGGACCCACCGGACGAGCCACCGTATTTAGCGAAAAAAACATTTCCCCCTTGACTGCTGGGACCCACCAGCTACACCTTCGCACGCAAGGAAGTGCGTTCAGGCAAAAAAAAACCATTCGCCCCCCTGACTGCTGGGACCCACCAGCTACATCTTCGCACGCAAGGAAGTGCGTCCGGGCAAAAAAAAACCAAAACAATTCGCCCCCCTGACTGCTGGGACCCACAAGCCACATCTTCGCAGGAAAGGAAGTGCCTAACAGTCGGGACCCACCTGGTCGAAGCATACGTAGCGTTCTCATTCTGGCCGCGAACGTGTACGTACATATATACTGGTCGATGCAGAGGCGCGCACATGTCATAGTAGAGGCGCGTACCTGTTGTAGTAGAGGCGCGCACGTAGCATGTACACGTACGTACAGCGGCCAGGGTGCAAGAAAGAAATTGCGGCCACGTACGTACATATGGGCAGGGTCTCGAACGCCTACTCGCGCATACGTACGGTGAGGGCTCGTGTACATGGCTGGGTCGGAACGGAGAAACAGTGTTGTCGTCGTGTTCGTGGGGAGGCAACGAAATGCGTCGTGTTCATCGGGAGGCAATGGAATTGGTCATGTTCATCGGGAGCGCTTGGACGGAACAGGGGATGGAAACGAGGCCTGGCGTACCGCACAACGGAGGAAACGGACCTCCTACGTTTAGAACGGGGTCCTGTTGATCGGGAGTGGTGTGGCGTACCGCAAAACGGAGGAAACGGACCTCCTCTGGTCGAAACGGGGGTCCTGTTGATCGGGAGGGGTGTGGCGTACCGCAAAATGGATGAAACGGACCTCCTACGGTCGAAACGGGGGTCCTGTTCATCGGGAAGGGTCTGGCGTACCGCAACGCGGATGAAACGGACCTCCTACGGTCGAAATGGGGGTCCTGTTCATCGCGAGTGGTGTGCCGTACCGCAAAACGGGACTCCACGGGATACTGTTCATCTCCACCGTTAACCTCCTCAAGCCTCCACGGGCTACCGTCGACCTCCTCCAGCCTCCACGAGCTCCTGTTCATCCAGCCTCCACCGCGCGCTACTCCACCGGCTACTGTTCAACCACCCCTCCACCGTCTAATGTTCATCCAGCCCTCCACACCACGGGGTCCTGTTCAACCACCCCTCCACGAGCACCCCTCCACCTTCTACTGTTCATCCAGCCCTCCACCACACCAGGGGTCCTGTTCATCCAGAGGCAACGCCACCGCTCACTGTTCATCCAAACCCCCCGCAACGCTCACTGTTCATCCCAGAGGTATCATCGATCGGCTTCAGTTAGCAGCAGTAGCGAAGGAATCGCTCGATCGGGTTAAGTTAACAGCCATCGATCGATCGCTCGGGTTCAGTAACGCATAGCCTGCAGTGCAATCGTTCGGGTTCAGTTAGAGCCCAACGCCTCGCTCGAGTTCCGTTAGAGCCAACACCTCGCACACACGCGCGTACGTGTACGAGAGAAACGCGCATCGCTCGGCCCCCAACCTCCCACCGTAACCGGGAACTCCCCAAAATTTTCCTCGCCCTCGCTTCTACCATGGTTTTCTCCATCATGGACAGCCCAAAGAATGTCATGCAGCTGCGTCTTCGGCCTGCCCAGGATGAAAAGCCCATTTTCTGTCATGATTTTTTGTCATTGAAGTAGGAGCCCACCACATCTATGATGACATCGGGTTTTCTCACAATTATCATCATAGAAGTGTCCTATGTATGACAGAAAAAAATTTCGTTCGGCCCAAAATGTCACGGATGTGTCTTTTTTTTGTAGTGTAAGGACCTCTACGGTGGTAATTTCCCTCACTAGACGCCATACTCTCCTAGGTTGTGAAACTAAGGCTGTGATCACCAAAGCTATGGAATTCAAGGCAAATGGAGACCAAAGCTCTGATACCACTTGTAGGATCGAAAGTAGGTCTAGAGGGGGTGATTAGACTACTTGACCAAATAAAAATCTAGCCTTTTCCAATTTTAAGTCTTGGCAGATTTTAACAACTTAGCACAAGTCAAGCAATCAACCTACACATGCAATTCTAAGAGTATAGCAGCGGAATGTAAAACATTGCATATGAAGGTAAAGGGAGGGGTTTGGAAGAGTAAACGCAAAGTAGACACGGAGATTTTTGGCGTGGTTCCGATAGGTGGTGCTATCGTACATCCACGTTGATGGAGACTTCAACCCACGAAGGGTAACGGTTGCGCGAGTCCAAGGAGGGCTCCACCCACGAAGGGTCCACGAAGAAGCAACCTTGTCTATCCCACCATGGCCGTCTCCCACGAAGGACTTGACTCACTAGGGTAGATCTTCACGAAGTAGGCGATCTCCTTGCCCCTACAAACTCCTTGGTTCAACTCCACAATCTTGTCGGAGGCTCCCAAGTGACACCTGGCCAATCTAGGAGACACCACTCTCCAAGAAGTAACAAATGGTGTGGTGATGATGAACTCCTTGCTCTTGTGCTTCAAATGATAGTCTCCCCAACACTTAACTTTCTCTCTTACAGATTTGGCTATGGTGGAAAGATGATTTGAGTGGAAAGCAACTTGGGGAAGCCTAGAGAAGATTCTTGTGGTTGGATTGGAATGTCTTGGTCTCAACACATGAGTAGGTGGTTCTCTCTCAGAAAATGAATGCTGGAAGTGTAGGCACATTCTGATGGCTCTCTCACTTATGGAGAGGAGGGTGGAGGGGTATATATAGCCTCCACACAAAATCTAACCGTTACACACAAAAGAGCCAACTCGGTCAGACCGAATATGTGAACTCGGTGAGACCGGTTCAGTTCAAAATATGAACGTTAGGATTTTCGGTGGGAACGACATGATCAACTTGGTGGGACCGATGAGCTAGGGTTAGGGAAAAACTTGATCTCGGTTTGATGGATTACTTCAACTCGGTGAGACCGATTTCAGTAACAAGCAAACAGAGAGTTGGTCTGGCAAACTTGGTGGGACCGATCGCTCCTTTCGGTGATATAGAAACGTTACGGAAGAGAAACAGAGAGTTTGCATTGCGAACTCAGTGGGACAGATCGCTCATTTCTATGAGACCGAAACGTTACGAAGGGAAACAGAGAGTTTGCAATCCCATCTCGGTGAGACCGAGATCCCTATCGATGAGACCAAACTGATTAGGGTTTCTGGCTATGGCTATGTCAGGTGAACTCAGTGGCGCTGGATGAATCAAATCGGTGGGGCCGAGTTCGACTTTAGGTTTAGGACATATTTGGATTTGAGAAGATGGTTGAGGGCTTTGGAGCATATCACTAAGCATTTTGAGCAAGTGGACCATTAAGCAACACCTCATCCCCTTTTAATAGTATTTGCTTTCCTATGGACTCAATGTGATCTTGGATCACTAAAATAGAAATGAAGAGTCCTGAGCTTTTGCCAATATTTGTCCTTAGCATTTTGAGGGGTCATCATCTCTAGTCCATGCCATGCCAATCATTGAACTTTCTGAAATATTTAACTTGAAAGGATATTAGTTCAATGAGCTATATGTTGTTATAAATTACCAAAACCACCCAGGGATTAGTTGCACTTTCACGATCGCGTATCCCGCCTTCGGACAGTGCTCCCTTTCGTTCTCACGGTAGCTTAGTGCTCTACGCTGACAGGACCCAGTCCCCAGGCAGGCTTCAGCCGTCGCTGGTATGCCAGGTCGTGATGCAGTGGTCAAGGCTAGGAAGTGAGTAGCCCGAGGTCCAGTAAGAACCCCTGAGGCGCGATGCTCAGGGGGTCCCCTATAGCACGCAAGTGGCTCCCTGAAGGCCGAAAGGGAAACGTCCCTGCCGAGCGAGATCGCGAGAGTCAAAACGCTAAATCGTGAGGTTTACGCCGGCGCGAATGGAGTGACTTATCTTGGCGAGCCTGCAGTGATTCCATCGCTGTGAGGAAAGCTTTTGTGTGACACCTATCCGTGTCATGGTGGCGGTGCTTCTAGGTAGGGCTCACGCCAACCCCGTCCTCCCCGCTCATCAGGGTGCTCTTTGTCCTCGGGTCCCGGCCCTCGAGTGAGGCTCAGCCGCTGCTAGTATGCTAGGTGATGATGCCGTGGTCAAGGCCAGGGGGTGAGGGCTCGTGAGCCGGTAAGAGCCCTTGAGGCACGATGCTCAGGTCCCCCCCCTTTAACATGCAAGCAATTTGCATGGGAAAAAAGGGTGGCTGCCCTTGTGTGGGGCTACGACTCGAGGCGCTGGCCCCTTATGTCCATGCGGGTTAGTAGAAGAAAGAAAGCGAAGCCGCGCTTGCTGTCCTGCCGGTGATCTTTCTGCAAGGAAACAATCGCACTAAGGACCCGATGAGGTGACGTGCACAGGGTCGGCCGCGAGCTAGAGCTCGGTCTCTCAAATTTATGAGCACTGCAGGGATGGACCCGAGCATAGGCGCCGTGCCAGTAGCCCCCATTCTAGGACGAGCAGGAGGCAAGTTAGCAACGCGTAGGGGCTGCGAGGGGCGGCTCCAAAAATAATGAAACAACAGGAGTAATGCTAAACACCCATAAGGACATAAGGCATGCAAACTAGTTCAGAGTACACGAATCAAAATGGTGCGGCTGCAGGACTGGCCCTGGCAGCTTGAGGAGGATGCAGCCCGTGGGGCGCCCTCAATTGAACATGACAAAAAAGGTCACCTGGCACTGTCACCGAAGAAGTGTTGGAGTTGCTGAAGACGCGTGCCGCAGAAGTCGCCCCTCATGAGTCATCTGGTTCCTGAGCTTGGTGAGGCTCCGGAGGCCTGGGGGGCTCGCGAGGGTCCGTCACCTCCTCCATCTAGACCATCCTGCGCCTGGCCTCGTGAGCCTCCAGGACGGCCAGCATGTGGCATTGGTGCGTAGCAGCTGCGTTCGACAGACCGAAAGGCATGCGAACGTAGCTATGAGCGGGGGCTTCACACCGGCCGACTACCAAAAGAGCTCCTGAGATGCCGCTCTATGGAGCCCTGGGATGTTGATGAACACACGCAGCTCGCTGCCCATGTCAGGGGCGGGAGCTACGCTGGGCGGTGTGGGGCGACGCTCGCCTCGCATGGCTCTCGCCTCCTGAAGCTCCTCGATCGCCTTGGTGATGAACTCCTGAGCACTTGGTGTCTCGCGCCCTGCGCTCTTCTCGCAGAAGCGCACGTTGAAGCACGCCTCCACATGGTGCTCGAACGCCTCCCTCGTGACGCTGGCCAGGTCTGAGGCCCTCTAGAGGAGAGCCCCCGAGCCCAACCTAAGAGGGGCACCGGGCGCGCCTCCCTATGCGAGAGGGGAAGGCGCCCCATCAGTGGGCGGGAGGCCTGAGGCACGATCGTCGGACGCCCCACCCTCTTGAGATCATCGGCGGAGCAGCTGCTTCTTCTTCTTGGGGATGACCTCAGGAGGGTAGATGGCACCTTCGTCATTTGGGTTCTCGACCGCCGCAGCCTGATAGGTGCGCCCGAGGGAGCACACTGCATCCTTTATGTCGCAGGCGACCGTGATGATGTCGCCGCTTCCTGGCATCTTGAGGACATTGTTGCCATGGTGAGTCGCAGCCACGAACTTGGCCAGGGCTGGATATCCAAGGATGGCATTGTACGGGAGGAGAATGTGGGTGACGTCAAATTCGATGAGCTCAGTGTGGTAGTTGTCGCGCTTGCCGAAGGTGACAGGGAGGCGGATCTGCCCTATGGGGACGGTGGAGCCATCGATCACCCCCAAAGGCTTGGTAGGCTGAAGCTGGTCGTACGGCAAATGGAGCGTGCCGAACGTCTCGACGGAGAGGACGTTGAGCCCCGCACCACCATTGGTGAGTGTCTTGGTGACGAGGACGTTCCCGATGGTGGGCAAGCAGAGCATCGGAAGCACGTCGGCAGTGGCCGCACACTTGAGCTGATCAGCAGTGTCGAAGGTGACAGCGCACTAGGACCACCTGAGTGGACACGACGCCTCGAGCTTGGGGAGGGCTGCATTCACCTCATGAGCAAACTTCTTGAAGATGCGATGGGAGGTGGGGGCCTGAGCGCCACCTAGGATGCAAGCAATGGCACGAGGCTCTTGGAAGCCCCCCGCCCCATCATCTTGGCGGTGGTCATCATTCCTCCTTAGCTGCGGCGGCAGCGAAGGAAGGTTAGCGTTGCCCTGACGACGATCCTTACGAGGATGATCCCTCCATGGGCCTTCACAAGGCTGGCCCTGCCAGTGACTCTCATGAGTCTGATCGCGCCAGTCCTGGTGGGGGTCGCGGTTGTCCCAGTGTCCCCCACCTCGGCCTCCTCCACGGCCATAGCCGCGATTGTTGCGCTCAGGGCAGCGGCCAAGGCGCCTGTCTCGGATGGCCCTGAGTTCTTGGCAGTCGTTGGTGTTGTGGTTGTGTACATTGTGGAAGACGCAGAATGGGCGGCTTCCCTTTGAAGACTCAGGGTGGTCGCAGCCACACTTCATCTCAGGTTCGGCCGCGAGCACAACCGGGCCATTGCGCTTCACGTCCTTGGCCTTGGCCTTGTTATCTTCAGGATCGGCCTCCGGGAGCTCAAGGAGGCAGAGGCGACCTTCCTCAGCCCTCGCGCATCTGGTTTCCATATTGAAGATCTCTAGAGCCGAGCACAGGTCCTCGTGTATGGCGAGCTCTTCCTTCATATTGACATCCATACGCCATAAGTGAATGCCGAAATGATGGCCTCATCTGACACCTTGGGGATCTTGAGGCGAACGTTGGTGAAGCGTTGGATGTATTTGTGCAAGGTCTCCCCTAGCTGTTGGTTGATGCGCCGCAGGTCGCCCGTAGCAGGGCCGCGGTCGCGAGTGCCCTGGAAGTTGGCGATGAAACGCTCTTGCATTTCATCCGAGGAGGAGATTGATCCTGTGGGGAGGTTCAGGAGCCATGAGCATGCGCCATCCTTGAGGGCCATGGAAACCAGTTCGCCATGACCTTCTCGTCGCCGTTCGCCGCCTCGATGCTCAACTCGTAGAGCTGGAGGATCTCGGTAGGGTCAGGGATGCCGTCATAGCACGGAGGCAGGTCCGGCTTGAACTTCCTAGGCCAGACGATGCGGCGAAGCTCCGAGGTGAATGCTCGGCAGCCTGCCGTGCTCACTAGAGCCCGCTGCAGAGGGAGAGCCTGGTCTTGGCGCTCGCGGGCCGCTGCCTTGGGCAGCATGTTGTCTTGGCGCGGCTGTGCTGGGAGCGCATGTGCCTCTCCTTGAGGCCGCTGCACCACTTGGCAGTTTACTTCGTCGCGCGCCGGCACCCTGCACGGCGGGTCGCGCCGAGGGGCCTCATGCCTTGGCTTGAGGGCGACATCTTGCTGGGGAGCTGGAGGAGGCGCACCATGGGCCAAGTCGCCCGCATGAGGCGGCGGGGGAGGCAGCAAGGGAGATGGTGCAGAGGCCTCTCCAGCGGCGCTGACGAGCTCGTAGAGGTCGTCGGTCGGACGATAGCACAGAAGCTCACATGCCATGAGCAAGGCAGCCTGCGCGTTCGTCGGCCCACGACGAGCATGGGAAGACGAAGCAACAACCAGAGTCGGCGACGGAGTGGCGGTGCATCCATCACGCCGCACAGAAGGCTGCAGCGACGAGGCCTGCTGCTCGTGGGCCGCGGGGTCGATGGTAGCGTTAGCCGCAGGCGATGGGGAATGACGGGGGGCGTCGTCGCCCGCAGGCGCTGTCTAGGCGGCGAGGGAAGCTCAACGCTCAGCACAAACTCGACAAGCGTCAGCCATGAGAATGGTGGAATGGTGGCTAATCGACCAATGGGTGAGAGGCTCCGACGCACCCCTACCTGGTGCGCCAAATGTCGGATTCAGGGCTCCGCATACCCAAGAAAGTTTCGAACTCTATAGCGCGTGCAAAGAACTCAACCTCCCCAGCCTACCAACTTGCCGCTCTCACAGCCTAGCTCAATGAACGGGAAAGGAATGAGACACAACAGTTTACCCAGGTTCGGGCCACCTTGTGTAAGACCCTACTCCTACTTTTGGTGTGGATTAGCCTGATGAGGGGCTGAGGATGAACTAGTACAGAGGAAGAACAAGCTCTTGAGGCTTGGGTGTGTGTGGTGAGGCTCCGGATTGGATTGCCCCTTCTATGGTGGTAGCTAACCTATATATACAGAGGCCTCAGTCCTCCTCCCCCAAAATGTAGGCGGGAAGGGATTCCACAATGCCAGTTTGAAAGGGGACAAGAAGTACATCCTATCCTAAGGAAAGGTGGTCTTCACCTGCAAAGCTCCTGCTAGTGATGCCATGGTGGGCTCGGCAATGAGATTTGTCCTGCCGCCCTGCCGGTCTTGTTCTTGTAGCATGGGAATGGAAACCTTTGGCTGATTCCTTGGGACTCCGCGCCTTGCTTGCCTCCTTGGCACCAAAGAGGAAACTTGCTGCTTTGCGCCCGCTGGCACCCGCCTGGCCTTGGTCGTCATGGCTTGCGTCATGTGGACCTCATGAGATGGGCGCTTGCATAGGAATCTCCACTCCTCAGGAGCCAGCCTGACGAGGCCGCTCCCTCTGGAGGTCTTGGCGTCGTCCGCCTCGCAATGGTCTTGTCTTGTTGATTAAGATGGGCCGTACCGGGCCACTGATGGAGCCACACTGTGGGCCGCAGGCAGGCAAGTCTGGGTACCCTGGTTCCCAGAATGCCGACAGTGGCACATGCAAATTTACTTGGAACGACATGGTAATACCACATATAGGTCGATATGGCAAACTCATCTGGAGTAACTTGGGATTTAGGATTTTGATGCACAAGCAGTATTCCCGCTTAGTACAGGTGAAGGCTAGCAAATAGGTTGGGAATTCAGGTGTAAAGAGCGTACTGTTACATACGTTGACCGCCAGTGTATTTTTCTCGTTTCAAATTAAGCCATATTAATCGGAAAGGGCGCAGTATGGACTACTACTACTAGTACTAGTACTGCTTTGTTGTGTCCCGTGAACTCGCCGAACGAGGAGAAGCTTGCTTACTATGCCTCTCCCTCGCCCACGTGCGCGGTGGTTCGCAGGACGAGGAGAGGGTTTTGACTACAGCGCCCTCTCCCTCTCCCTCGCCCTCGCCCTTGCGGTGGACGTGCAGCAGTTCAATCGGTGTCAGATTGCCAGAAGCATATTGTACTGTAGTATCATCATTTTCGGACCTTCCGAAGAGGCGAAGAGCCAAGTGCAAGGTTCACACGAGTACGAACTGTTGAACCTCCCAAAGAGGCAAAGAGCCAAGCGCAAGGTTTTATAGGAGTTGTCGTCCTAGTAGGCGTCTACTAGTACAACTATAGCGAACGATGCTACTGTATGATGCCGCCACCACTACTAGGAAAAGGCATGCTAGTGGCACACCGGATTTGCCTTCTAATGGCGCACTGCTGGTGCGCCACTGGCATCACGCCATTAGAATTAAATTCTAATGGCGCACCACTGGTGCGCCATTAGTATCTTGTGTTCTAATGGCGCACCACTGGTGCGCCATTAGAGTGCCTCCCAGGGGGCCATATGTACCCATGTGCTTTCGCGTTCTAATGGCGCACCGGTAGCTAATGCGCCATTAGTGTGATGATCACAGTGCGCCATTAGTGTCTTGTGTGGTGCGCCATTAGTGTCGTGTGTGGTGCGCCATTAGTGTGAATATTAGGTTTTTTTGCTTTTCTGATTTTTGCACAGGTTACAAAATATATTATGAGATAGAACATAGACAGCAGCACACAGCAACATCAGATTCATCAAATACAATAGAAGATTAGTCTCCGAATACAATTCATCATATTAGTCTCCAAATTCAAAAGACCGGACAAAGATAAAACATTACAAGTCTCAAGACCGCGAGTACCGAGTTTGCCTTCACATTACAAGTCGATATCGATCATCTAAACTACCATCACATAGAAGAGAGCCGTGGTCATCACGATGAGCATCATCGTGATCAAACTGGTCTTCATCCGGTTCCTCCAACGCTCCCTCCTCTCTCCCGCTAGATAGCGGGCGTATCTAGATTCGGCCTCCGCCCTAGTGGTGTACCCTTTTTAACTGTTGCCGCTGAAATGGTGAACCTGTCTCCGACACTCTTCCCAGTCATCGTAGACTCCGGGAACCTTACCCTTGTACACGACATACGACGGCATCTCTATGCACAAGCCAAACAGCAGACAATACATAAGCAATATGTAAGTATGCAACAAAAAGAACGGAAGAGAAAAGAAGACATTAATAGCACGATTCATGGTCCTACTAATAAATAGCATCGATTACATCTAAGTTGAACAACTGTCCAAACCAAAGAGACATACGAATTCATTAAAGTTTAATTACAACATGAGCCAATCAATGTTTCAGAACTACACATCACTACTTTCGACTCGACTCATCGGACAGGAGCGTGGGTGAAGCCGCCGTCTGTCGTGATGGTCATGAAATCACGGGCGTTGTCACCCTGCATTTGTAGCATTTCATCTATCTCACTATTGGACGGTTGATATCTGAGGAAGAACTGCCCCGCGCTATGAAGGACATCTTGATGGATGATGTCCGCAAACTCCGACTGGATGCGGAAGAATTCTTGTCTGAGGTCCGTGTCCTGGACTGCTGACAAGCTCGCGGCCCAATCTTTGAGATTATCTGGTAGTAGAAGGTGATGATGGTCCCTTACGATCGCCTGCATGTGATGGAGGGCGTAGTAGGCATCCTTCTGACCGCCAGGCGGCTGCTTAACGCAGCAGAACTTCGTATTGTGTGAGAACATGTGCTTGCCGTACTTACGAACTGCCCTGGTGAAGGTGCCTCCAGATTTGGCGTAGCCGGGGAGAACATCATCAAGAACTTTCTTGACATTTGTGTAGTCTATCTTGGAGTTACGGTTCGGGTCTAAATACGTGGCCATGGAATATGTCGGGCTTAAGAGGATGGGTGTGCAATGTGTGTCACTGCACAGAACACGGAATGTTAGAAAAAAAAAGAACGATCGAAATCTAAGAATCATATCAAACGGGGCGGTTAAGGGATGACTTACTCGGGAAAGTAAGGCACAAGGAAGTTATCCTTATCTGCGTTTGCTAGAATGATGCCTTCGAGGTGTGAACTCGCAACTTGGCGGTCCCCAGCGCTGCTCAAGTGCTTGGCATGCATGTAGAAGGGGTCGACTATCACGATGTCCGGGGTCTTGTCTCTAATGATCCGCATCTGCATGCTAAGCGAAAACAGCCGAACGAAGGTGTAGTGCAGCGGATGAAGGTTAAACATAGCAAAGATGTCATCAAACCGCAGGACGATCGTACCCCCGATGTCGCCATCCACAAAGCCCTTGCCCTCTGGCACCTTGGCCACGAAAACTGGGTATGCCACATCCTTCTCTCTGAGACGCCGCTTCTCCAAAGAAAGAACACTATCGTGCAGACTCCGCATAGCACCGGTTGCAGCATTCAGCATATTTGGCGGTAGCATCGCCCTACCCACCACATGCACCCTCCTCGAGATATCCTTAGGTGAAGGTGGCCCGTCCTGAGCATGGATCGAACTCGGTGTCGGCTGGCTCGCACCGGCTCCCTTGTTAGTCTTTCGTTTCCGTCCCTTCTTCTTGATCTCCTCTAATGGGACCGAGTTCTGCTCACAGACCACCTTCTTGAGCGTGTTGGGGCTGATAATATTTCGCACCTCAGCTCTCTGAGGCTCGGTGAAGGCGGGAGCCGGAGGCATGTCCTGAGAACTGAACGTCAGACAACGCCTGTTGCAGTTGGATTTCTTTGCTGTACTAGCTAGATCGCGGTCGTCTTGGTTGGGTTCTTGAGAAAGAGGCCCGCAGAACTCGTCAGCGTACCCATGTTCGGCAAAGTAGTTATCAACTTTGGTAAATGTACCGTCGTTGTTGTCGTCGCCGTCCGGATCATGTGCCATAGGGCTGTCCGGATCCTGTGCCATAGGGATGTACGGCAGGTCCGGTAGCGTTGCGGCGTTCTTGCCATGGCTTGGCGCCGGCACGATTGGCGGTCTTGTCTGTGGGGTGGTGTCCCACGCCCCCAAACGAATCTGGCTCTTCGGCCAAAGCGGGGGCCAGTTTACGCAGGTGCTGAGGGTCATCTCATCTTCTTCGTTGGCCCAAGCGGGTCGAATCGGAGGTAACAGCTCGTCGCAGCCTGGCAGCACCCGAACCACTTCAACCCTATACATTGTGGGTGGCATCGGATTACCGTGGAACATGGGGTTGCCCGGTTGAATGATTCTGCCCTTGGCGACATCGACCAACTCGGCGCCCACGAAGTGCAGAAGAGTGCAAGGAACGTCGGCGGTGCCCTGCGAAAACATGTACATGGCGTCAGGGATGCCCAGTCAAAGGCAAGGAGATGAATTCATCGGCCGAGAGGCTTAGTTACCGTGATGCCGTCGAGCTCGGCTAATGTCGAGGCACTGCCAACGGCGGGCGTGCAACTGACGGAGGGGGCGCTTGCTGGCGAGGTGCCGGCCGGCGTACACCCGGGTGCATTAAGCTCCAATGCCCGTGCCGGCGCCGGAGATACGAATACCACCTCCGTCGGAGACACCAATGGCGCCGCCGCCGGAGACACCAATGGCGCCGCCTGAGACACCAATGGCGACGCCTGCGCGGTGTGCGAGTTGCTAGCTGTGAAGCTGGGAACCGGGGGAGGCCCATGTTGGCCGCCCGCAATCCACGTCGTCAGCCCATGAATCAACGTAGGCACCATGGCGTTGAGTGTTGTTCCAAGTTGTTGTTGCACTTGCTCTTGGACAAGCTCCGGAATCCGCGCCACTTGTGCCTTGAGTTGTTCAACCTCGCGCGTCTGGCTTTCCGAGCTGGTCTTTTTCTCCTCCCGCACACCAGCAGTATAGTATGACCCCCATTTTGTGGACAAGCCTTTGCCGGCCACACGACCAGCTGACGTTGGCTTAGTGAGCTTATCCTTGTTTTTCATTACGTTCAACGCCCTATTTAAAGGGGTGTCGAAAGGGGAGCTCTGAGACGACCCCGCGCTACTGCTTTCATTGTCCTGCGAAAGGAACGTGAACCATTTAGAAATATTGGGGATTAATTAGAGTGCCACCATATGGAGCTAATTACGCGGGGGTGTATTCCTTACCAGAAGAAGCTCAAGCGCCCCGGTCTTCGGATCCGTGGTAAGCTCCTTTGTTATCGGGTCCTCCTTGTACCGGGCCCTAACTTAGTTCCTGGTCTGCTTGTCACCGCTGTATTTCTCAAAGCGGGGCGGTAGGCCTTGCTCGGCACGCTCCGCATCCTCCTTGTACCATATAGGCTCCGCCACTCTGTAACCACCGGGACCAAGTTTGTGTTCCCCTAAGTTCAACTCCCGCATTTCTTTCCCCAACTGACTTGATTTGGAGGTTGCGGGGCTCTGGCACTTGATCTTGAACACCTTGTACTCATCTTCGCTCATCAAAGGATATTTCGCCTTGATCTTGTCATAACTATCACCTTTATCAATCATTCTCTTCACCGCGCTTCTCCAAGTAGACAGGGCCGTGCTCATCTTCGTGAGGGCGGCACTGTTCACTTTATTCCCTGAGAGGCGTGTGTTTTCAAATTCGGCGGGGAACTTGTATCGTTCGTGCAGCTTCGTGAAGAGGAGGTTGCGCAAATTCCCTCGGTCCTTATGCCTAAGGTTCTCGGTGTTGATCGAGACGGTGCTCCGGAGAATGCACCCGAGCTGAACCGAGTACCCCTTGACTATATGTTTGGGCTCCGTTGGATTCCCGTCGGAGTCCACTTAAGTGAATTCCTCCTTGACGGTGTGGAGCGCATTCGGGCGCCGGTCCTTCCTTTGCTTCTTCGGTTGGCTGACATCTGTGTGTGCGCCGCCATCATCAGTGGTGGCATCCTCGGCGGCACCATCAGTGGTGTCATCCCCGACGCCACTAGGGGTTGTGTAATCAGGATCGCTGTCTTCCGCGGCGTCCTCATAGCGGTGAGGTTGTTCCTCCATCTCCTGGGACAGCTCCCAGAATTGCTTGCCGCCCGAACCACCTGCCTCATCGTTGTGGGCCATGTTTCGCTCTAAATAGGAAAAAAAATGGTCAAAAAGTTGGTTATTGTCAAGGAACAATATCATGGTCTCATCATTTAGGGTTTTTCGACACCGAGGCACCCTAAAAGCTTAAGCATACATCATTTAGGTTCTCATCGACACCGAGGCATCCGGGGCAGCCAAGTTAAGTTTTCATCATTTAGGGTTTATCGATGCCGAGGCACCCTAGGTTGGGCCTAATCACTTGGCACTAATCACTTGGCTCTATTTCCACCTATGTTGGGTTTATCATCTAGGGTTTATCGATGCTAAGGAGAATTCTAAGTTGGGCCTAATCACTTGGCTCTATTGCCACCTATGGTTTAATGCAGCAAGAATGGCAGGGCAGTTGATCCTACTTAACTAAGTACTAAGATACCCCGGCCCATGCATTAGTCGCAAGTACCCCATATGTCCTATTTTTATCAAATTCATGCTAAAATTCACGGAAAATTTCAGCATGACCTTTGCTGAAAATAGGACATATGGAGTACCCGAATTTGCTGCAACGGAAGTTAATCGACATTCCGGCAAACTCAAGGGCCTCTCGGGGTACAGCAGCAGCATCACAAGTTGACAAAATTTCCAAGTAGTACAGCAGCAGCATCACAAGTAGTACCAATGAACATATAGTCCAGCACATTCTGAATTTATATAAATGACAGCAAGTTAACTCATGCTGACAGCAACAAACTTATAACAACATAAATGAAATTGCAGTTCCAAGTGGGTATGCGAAATAATAAAACCAGATAAAAGATTTTGTTCGCTCCACTTAACAAAAATAAAGAAATGATTTCTTTCAATACATCTGGTAAGCTGCACACTGTCTAATAGGTGTCATAAATGACAAAGCTGCACACTGTCTAATATGTGTCATAAATGACACTAAGATCTCATTACACTCTACATATGCATCATCTATAGAAAGAGGCCATCCGTAATATTCGGGTACTGTCACAAAAATCAGTGTTAGGCATGCAAAGATCCCCCACCACATCCTCGAGCCAGCTACCATAGCACGGTACTGTTCTGGAGATTGTAGGTACAGTTACATGGATATTGCTCTTCATGATTTATACTCAAACATCAATGATCAATGATTAATGATTTATACTCCAGCAATTCCAGGAATGATTTTAGGATATTAGTCTAGATTAGGAGTTTTAAATCGAGTACTCCATCAGATTGGGATACTACTCTAGATCAGTGTAGCCACTATCTAACAAAAAAATTTAGAACTGAATTTCAGAGTACTCTAAATGTTGTGTGCCCTAGTATTTCTGTGTTCCCTTGCATTTCTATAACATTTAGTAGCATGACAATTTTATCATGTTGAAAAAAATTCAGTAACATGAATTTGATCATTGAGTACTCAGTGTAAGGATTAAATGCACACAATTTGGGTATTAGCTTCCCATTCAACATTTGCAAAAATTTCAAATACGCTAAGTACCATTGCTAGTGGTTGGCTGACTAGAGAAGAGAAGACAGTTTAGTTGGCATGGTTCAGACTAGTAATTTGAGTTCAAGAATGTTCCTGTTCTCTCATTGTTACCAAGCATGATTTGGCTAAGCCAAGCATGATCTTGCTTGCATTGCCGCCTTTGCTACATGAAGCAATAGGGTAGGTTCAGTTTCACTGAATTTTTGAAACTATACATCATTTGCTGAATTTTTGCTCTACATCACTTGCTCTTTGTAAATTATTGCATATATCCAGTGACTGAATTTTTGAAACTATAGGTGAACCTCTTCCGGAAACGCAAAACAGTTAACTGAAACCGTCTAAAATAGTTAAATCCACTTGATGCTTAGCTAATGCAAGCCAACAGAATGAAATGAACTACGAATTTGTTCTCTGAAATACATGCAGGCCAACAGAGAGGATGTTCTTACAAGGGAGCAAGAAGCCTGCCGCCATGGCCCTAGGGTTTGCAGGTGAGGGGGTGGAGGAGAAGGGAGGAATCACCTGGGGGAGGGGATGGAGGAATGGAGGAAGACGCCGACGTTGAAGCTCCGGCAGCAGCTGGGCGTTGAAGCTCCGGTGACACGCGGTGGGCTCCTCCACTCGTCTGTCTCTGCATCTCGGCTTGGGCGGAGGATGTCGAGGGCGCGGGCGCGGGCGGAGGGGGGACGGCGAGGTAGGCGGCGCTCGGCTCGGCGTCGCGTGGCCTGGCTGAGCTGAGGTAGAGGCGGTCGTCGTCTCCTCCGGCTCGGGGTGCGGGGGCGCGGGGGCAACGGCGCGGGGGGCGGCGGAGCGGGGGAGCAAGGCAAAGTTAATTAGGTCGAGTGGGGGATCTGGCGAGGGAGGGAGAGAGGCCAGAGGGGAATAGGTGGAGGGAAGCTTTCTAATGGCGCACCACCCCCGGTGCGCCATAAGTGAGACTATTCTAATGGCGCACCACCCCTCGGTGCGCCATTAGAATTTTGTTTTAATCTAGCCCGCCAGCCATATCTACAACCTAACCCTATTTACAATAGAACCCACCCACTAGCCCGACTGGTCAGCATGCAGCACACACACCAGGAGGTCCTGGGTTCGATTCCCAGGCTCCCCAATATTTTTTTTGCATTTTAAATGCTGTTTTTTATATTTATTTGTGTTTAAATATGTTCAAACTTGTTTAAATCATAACATTAATATTTTTTATAAAAACAGTAATAATTTTTTAAAAAATATGTTCAAATATGTTACTTGAAAATATCATCGGCGTCGGCGGTGGAGCGGGGGAGGGTTGCGGTGGGTGGAGCTAGCGGGGGAGGGTGAGGGTGCGATCGAGATGGAGGTAGGTATCAAAAAGTGCCCATGAAATTTAAAAATATTCATGATATCAAAAAGTGCCCATGAAATACAATCGAGAAATGAAGACTAGGATTTAAATACAATCGATCTTAGCTAGCTATCTGTTCACAATCTTCTTGCCCTTCTTTTTTGCAAACGGAGTTCTTCTGTGGAACGGACGTCCTTTAGGTAGGGTGGTCCTACTTCTTCTTGTGGTGTGTGCTGCTACTTCATCGTCGTCGTCATGTTCGATCTTCGGGTCGCCGTACTTGTCAAAGTCTTGCTCATTGGCTACTCCATCCATTCCGATGATCTTTGTTTTGCCTCTCCTCATGACAACACGACTGGGATTTGACGGGTCGGTAATGAAGAAGCATTGGTCCACTTGGGAAGCCAGTACCCATGGCTCATTTTTTGCGGTGACGTTTGCGCCCGCGGTCCTGGATTTGGCTTCGGGTATAACCATGGTGGTGAAATACCGGTCTTCTTTTAGGACGCTCTTGGCCCATCTGACACGGAACATCGGGACTGTCGGGGATATACCCCGCAGTGTAAACCGGCCGGAAGTTAAACCGGCCGGACTTGAAGGTTTAGCTGAAGACCCGCCCTGACCTTGGCGGTTTACAAGCAACCCGCTTGGACGTTGTAACTCAATGGTAACCCGACGGACGGGTCAGAGGAGCGACAAGACCCGGTGGCCCATCTGGCGGTTCATGAAGGCCGGTTCAACTATTGTGGGCCGGTTTAACAGGAAAGGAATATTTGCCTTACAAGGAGTTAAAGCCAGGACTTGTATCCGGTTTGTATTAGAGATAGACTAGTCCTAATCCCAATAGGACTCCACATGTAAACCGCCCCTTCAACATATATAAGGAGGGGCAGGGCTCCCTAAAGAGGGGGAGGTTAGAAGTTAGAAGCGACAAGCTACAAACAATCAATAATCTCTAGGGCTAGACACAAGAGCCGGTTTACGGCGTCTCCCTCGTGATGATAATGAGACCTAGCCTCAAACAACATGTAGGGTTATTACCGGATGATGTTTCCCGGGGCCCGAAGCTGTCTAAATATTTGTCTTGCGTGTTGATCCGCCCTGCGTCTCTCGTCCTACTCAACCCCTCTCAAGCTACCACATAGATGCGTTGGGCTCGCGACTAAGTCCTGACACTAAGGACATCTGCCGTGACAAATCCACGACAGTTGGCACCCACCGTGGGGCCTGCGCACGGTGGTGTTGAGTTCTTGCAGGGATCTTTTCCAGAGTCTCGAGAAGTTCGCAATTGGCCGGATGAAGAAAGTTCGGCAGGAAATAGTCTTTGGCAGAGCCGGCAAATCCCACGTTTGTGATCAGAATTGTTATTAACGTTAGAGCTGTCAATATGAGTTTTTTGATCTGAAGACAAGTTAGGGTTCGAAGATTTGCTGTGCGCCGCCGACGAAAAGTGATCCGTCGAATCCGATTTGGTAACTAGCAATAAAGTTTGGCGGATTTTTTCGGAGGAAGGACACCCGAGCCGGACACCCAAATCGGGTCGGATCTGACAAGGAACCGCGCGTGCAGCGGGCTCGCGTACAAGCAACAGCGCCCAGAGGTAGTATTGACATACCTGTCCAGACTACAAAGCAAACAGTGACAGCAGGAGAAGCATCACATCAATCGTCAGTCAGGAATCAAACAAGACTTGCATTATGTCATAGTTTGGTTGGTTTTTTCCGATCTCACAGCGCCACTGCTAATCGGAACCAACGGATGCCAGAATAATACGTATCCAAGGAGTACCACTTCTCCTGAGCAGCTCAAGTCCCAAAGGAAATCACCGCATGAAAAGGCAGGCTACATGCATGGCTATGTGGAAAAAAAACATTAATTAACTGGATCGGCTACAGGACAAGGAAAATACCCGGTTTACTACTACTTGTTGAAACAAGCGTGGAGTCCAAATTAAAGAAAAAAAATATAGAAAAGGGAAGCCACGACCGGGGGAGGACAATAGACATGGACTCGGTTTCGTCTCACCGGCTCAACGCACCGTCCCGTCTGTGAGCCGCCGGCCTTACTTCTTCCAACAAGAGCCGCCGCGGCCCCTGCCGGGGCAGGCCTTGAGCCACCCCTGCTTGTGGGTTGCTGCCTCCACTGGCATTGCTTCCGTAGCCGCGCCAAGCCGTTGCGACCCGCCGCGCCTTAAACCGCTTTACCTCCGTATCAATAAGCTGCCTCGGCCGCTCCCTCGACCTCAGGCTGATCTGCTCGCCTCTGCTGGACTACGCCCCTGCGGCCGGTGACAGGCCGCTGCCCTGCTGAGCTGCCGTCTGTCTGAGTCACCGCTCTGAACTCGTCAACTGTCGAGTCAAAGGAGGAAAGGACGGACAGGTACCTCGCACATGGATCAATCTACAACTTGATATTATCCAACGATGCATAGCATGGTTCCCTGGATAAACAGAGGAAGCCAGAGGAATCATACTGATACGTTCGCCCGACAAAACATCAGGTGATATCCATCTAAATTTCTCTTATTAATACTTATTGCTTTTGTCAAAAGAACAATTACTTTGCACTGTAAATATTTTTAGGCAGGATAATTACTTATGACAAAGGTATTGTTATACCGCGGACATGGAGCGCGTGCCAGTATAGTTTTGCAGTGGCGTTCTTTCGGGCCATGCTGCTCGACAGATACACATGCAAATCGCCGCCCCGCTGTTCGGTTTACATCCGTCCAACGCATGCGGATGATTCATTGTCCGCGCCGGTTTACAAACATCATGGCCGACTCACCCGTCAGCACCGGTTTACCACAATGAGGCTGGTTCACCCGTGGTTAATTTCAGCTTCATACAGTTATCATCAACTTCATGGCGGGTTATTTCCGGCCTAAACACATCAGCTGATATCCATCTAAGATATATTTTATTAGCACATATCAAAGAGCAGTTTATCTTTGCCTTGGTCTGCAATATTGTTTATGCAGGACAATTGTTCATTACAAATGAGGCGCTATGTTACGGGCACGGAGCACGCGCTAGCAATATTCTGCATCGGCGTTTCGTCCGTGTCATACCACCCGATGAATGAGCATGCGCAAGTCGCCGTCCCTGTGGTCCGGTTTACATCAGCTTACCGGGACCGCGCCCGCAATTAGCCCGTCCGTGCGGTTTACCACACTTGCGATTGACTCGACCATCTGTGCCGGCTTATAGCGTTGTAACCGACTCTCGCGATCGCACCGGTTTACAACACCGTGGCCGTCTCCCGCGACCGCGCTGGTTTGCGGCGCGGAGGACTACTTGCTCCGCACTGGTTTACAATGCCGCGACCGGTTCATCTGTCTGTTCGCATGGCTGACTTGCCATGATTGATTTCAGTTTCACTGTGGTGATCGTCAACTCCGCGGTGGATATTTTCCGGCTAACATATCAGGACAAATTGTCTGTTGCAAAAAGGGGATTAGTATATCACTGAGCTATTGGATAACCCGTGCCGGTTTATATCGCGATCCAGATCGCGTCAACTCGTCAGGACCATGCGAATTACCCAATAGCGCATGCACAGGCTGCCATCCCCCGCAGTCCGGTCTACATCAACATACCGGGCCGCACCTGTCTGCGCGAGCCATTTATTGAGTATGAACAAGTCACAGCTTGGGTAGCCCGGTTTTCTTTCAAATTGGAGGCAAATTATCATCAACCGCCGTCTGCACTGGATGGCAATGGGCAGGCGCACAAGTCACCGCCGCTACAGTTTGGTTAACTTCAAATCACCCGTTGGAAGGAACCATTGGCCAAGTTGCTCACACGGTTCATACGGGATCATTTACAACCCGCCGCAGTCACCTCAACCTTCTGTGGATTCACATCGTGCTATCAACACCAATGATATACAAGTTATGCCGGTTTATATCACGGTCAAATATGGAGAATCTCAAGCCAACTCCTCGAGTCACCTTGAGACTTGGGGGCTACGATGATACGACGCAGCAAGTCTTGCAAGTTTCAGCCAGTTTAAGAACCCGAGGACGATGGAGGGAAAGATAACCCGATCCCGGAGGCTACTGATATGTTGATGAAAATTTAAAGGCCGTCAGAAAATTTCCGGCTTAGAAAGTATATGACAGTTACAAAATCCCGGCTCAATGAAGAAGTTTCGGATCATCAGAAAGGATTCCGGTTTGAAACCTGGCTGAAGGGAAATCAGTATCACTGAAGCTCTCAAATATCCGGTTTACAATCCGGTTCAAGAGAAATTTATTCTCCCACAAAGTTCTGAAGCGCTCAGATCCGGTTTACCCATGTCCGGTTCAAAAAGGAATTAACTTCTCGCAAGTTCGAGTTTAAAGGCCGTCAGAAAATTTCCGGCTGAAAATGAAGATTTCGGTTTAAAATCCAATTCAAGGGAAAGATGTCTCCAACAAAGCTTTGAAGCTCTTAATATCCGGTTCAAGATCCCGGTTCAAGAAGAATTTATCTCTTTCAAAAAGGTTAAAAATCACTGAAGAGGACCTGCTGCCATGATGCGCGGTTCAAACATGGGGCTTCCTGTTCAAACATAGGTCGTATTCGAACCAAAGAGAACATAGCCATCCTTACAAAGTCAGTTGGGGACCTAGTCGACTTGAACCGTAGCTACACCTCCTGGGAGCTTGGTCATGTCTTGACGACGGTAATGCCTTCTGGCTGGCACATTTGCCACTAAGTCAGTTGGGGACCTAATCGACTTGAACCGTAGTTACACCTTATGGGAGCTCGGTCATGTCTTGATGATGGTAATGCCTTCTGATCGGCTTTTAAACAGCCAATAAGTCATTTGGGGGCTTGGTCGTGTCCGAACCAATGCAATGCCACTTGATCGGCCCTAGGCCACTGAGTCACTTGGGGGCTTGGTCGAATCCGAACCAATGCAATGCCACTTGGCCGGCGTAACGCCACGCGTCATTTTGGGGTCCTGGCTGACTGGCACCATCGCTACGCCTTCGGGGGGCTTGGTTGGGTCTGACCATGGTAATTCCATCTGACCAAGCTCAGTAGAGCTCTTCTTTTGCAAAAAATTGTTGCCATTGCTTTTGCTTTAATAGCCTTTCTTGAGAAGTTGCTATTTTATTTGCGTTTTTTAAACCGACAGTATTTTGTACCGGTTCAAATAGCTAAATTGGCAGAACACGGTCCATTTTTAGACCGGAGATTATCTGCCCATTTTGATTTTCTGTTACCATCCTATTATGGAGTAAACCGGTGTTTATCAACCCGGCTCGGCTTTCAACTACAAGTTTTCAGTACACGATCAAGTTATAATCCGGAGACTATCAGCCCGGTCTGGTTTGACTACAAGTCACCAGTATATACATGGTTAATCCGGTGTTTATCACAACCCGGTACGGTTTTATCATAAAATCGGCGCAATATGGAAGGAGTTATCATTACTCAAGATTGGGGTTATCACTCTTAGTACAAAAAGTTGGTAAACCAACGATGTGATTCAATGTCACAGGTATGATATATTTCATATTTGATTATTCTTAAGCGCAACCTTGGTTATAAACCTGGGTTATATGTTGGGCGTTATGACCCATCCAGCGGTAAACCGCCAGGACACTTTAAACTTGTTGTATGCAGAAACAGGTTGAATAAAGCATGATTATAAATCACCGGTGTTTATTAAACCGGCCTGGCTTTAAGACGATAAGTTGCCAATATATGATGAGAAATTATCCGGTATTTATTAAACCGGTCTGGCTTTGGACTATAAGTCGCCAGTATATATTTGGATTGCGCCATTGGAATCTTGCGCTTATAAATTATTGGATTATATTATTCAAATAGCCAAACTTGGCTGAATTTTCATTATGATATTGGATGAATAAGGTTTTTCATACCAGATTATATTATCTTGAATAGCCATCATGGCTGGATTTTTATTATGGTTATCAATAACCAGTATTATAATTAAGGTTTTGAAAGTCGCTTTAGCGCAATGGCTATCATATTATCAATGGATACGATTTATTCTACAATTGAAGGAATAGTCCCGAGTCGCTGCAGGCTTACTACCCGGCACTTGGGGGCTACATTGTTCAAAGTTGATATTCAAAAATGCAAGTCTCATGTTGCTGCAAGCATGCACCATGACACTTGGGGGATAATGCAAGGTCATTTTTGCTCATCTTATTGAAGACCCAACTCATCACATCATAATGAGCTGGCCCTTGGGGGCTACCAATTGCTCCTGTCAACTACTCAAGGTACAAAGATTTTTATCTATTATATTGAAGGGTCTACTGCTCAGTTGGTAAAGCACAAAGCTCTTAACCTTGTGGACGTGGATTCAAGCCCCATGATGGGGGGTTACATCATATGATGTTATTTTCATAGAAGTATATATCAAAGTCCCAACTCAATATTATCTTACTGAGCCGGCCCTTGGGGGCTACACATTGCTGTTCAAAGTTTACAAGATTATATTTACAAAGTCCCTGCTGCTTATTACATAATGACCCGGCCCTTGGGGGCTACATTGGTTGAAGTTTTATGGGCATCAGTCAATTACAAATCCCAGGTTGCTGTAAGCATGACAACCCGGCACTTGGGGGCTACAGGTATTATATATTATTATCGAAGAAAGATTTCCAAGTTCTCTGTTGAGCAAATCAGATTGACCCGGCGTCACCAATCATAAATGGATGTTGGCAACAATCATGAACCGGTGTATGCAACAATCATAATCCGGGGTCATCAGTTTTATAACCCGGCCATTTGGTAATGTTAAACTGGCAAGTTTTCAAAGACCGGGATCATCTTCAAACCGGCTGAATATCAGATGAATATTTCAAGACCAATATTTCTTAAACCGGCGTTTGGGAGCCGATTCAAGTGGATTATTCTTTACAATATATTTTCTATGAGAAACCAATGTCAACAAGTTGAATATGAAGCTGGTTATTGACCCGGATTTTCTAGAAGGTGGAAATGACAAAGACTAAGGATGATCAGATGCCGGTTTACAAGAATTTTTAATCTGGAGCACAACCTGTCAAATTTGTTCTGGTGTTTATTTGCAGCATAAGTTTACCATGGATAAATCCAAGCTAAACTTGGGGGCTAATGTCGGGGATATACCCCGCGGTGTAAACCGGCCGGAAGTTAAACCGGCCGGACTTGAAGGTTTAGCTGAAGACCCGCCCTGACCTTGGCGGTTTACAAGCAACCCGCTTGGACGTTGTAACTCAATGGTAACCCGACGGACGGGTCAGAGGAGCGACAAGACCCGGTGGCCCGTCTGGCGGTTCATGAAGGCCGGTTCAACTATTGTGGGCCGGTTTAACAGGAAAGGAATATTTGCCTTACAAGGAGTTAAAGCCAGGACTTGTATCCGGTTTGTATTAGAGATAGACTAGTCCTAATCCCAATAGGACTCCACATGTAAACCGCCCCTTCAACATGTATAAGGAGGGGCAGGGCTCCCTAAAGAGGGGGAGGTTAGAAGTTAGAAGCGACAAGCTACAAACAATCAATAATCTCTAGGGCTAGACACAAGAGCCGGTTTACGGCGTCTCCCTCGTGATGATAATGAGACCTAGCCTCAAACAGCATGTAGGGTTATTACCGGATGATGTTTCCCGGGGCCCGAAGCTGTCTAAATCTTTGTCTTGCGTGTTGATCCGCCCTGCGTCTCTCGTCCTACTCAACCCCTCTCAAGCTACCACATAGATGCGTTGGGCTCGCGACTAAGTCCTGACACTAAGGACATCTGCCATGACAAATCCACGACAGGGACCTTATCTCCAGCGTAGCTCAGCTCCCAGATCTCCTTGATCCTTCCGTAGTATCTGTCCTTGTCGTTACCGGTGTAGGATTCCATCGTTACCCCGGAGTTCTGATAACCATCGCTCTTCATGTCCTTGTCCTCGGTGTAGAATGTGTAGCCGTTGATATCGTATGCCTTATAGGTCATCAGGTTGTGCTCGGCGCCCTGTGACAAGGCGAATATGAGTTGTTCTTCCGCGGAAGAATCCTCATGTAAAGGGTACGACAGAAGCTTCTGCTTGAACCAACGCGTGAAACATGAGTTGTGCTCTTTGAGTATATCTCCGTCCGTCCTCTGTTGGCCTCGGTCATTGTACGTCTTCTTAATAAAGGTTTTGTGCTCTACCACCCAAGGACCGACCACGTCTATGTGTTGTAGCACGACTAGGTTTTCTCTTTCAAAGTCGGTGAGTCGACCCTCGAAGTCGAGATGCATTTCACGGCGACCCTCACGGTGATCCCATCCAGCGAGCCTGCCGAGGTGCCTGTTGACAGGCAGACCAACGGGGTTCTCGATGCCTAGATAATTCGTGCAGTAGGAGATGCACTCTTCGGTCAAAAAGCCCTTGGCTATACTTCCCTCTGGACGTGACATGTGGCGAACGTATCCTTTGATGACACCATTCATCCTGTCGAACGGCATCATGCTGTGCAAGAACGTCGGCCCGAGTTGGATGATATCCTCCACTATATGGACCAGCAGATGCACCATAACGTCGAAGAATGCGGGCGGGAAGTACATCTCAAGCTCACATAGTATCACCACGATCTCTTCCTGTAGCCTTCTGAGTTGCCTCACGCCAATCGACTTCCGAGAGATGACGTCAAAAAAGTTGCTTAGGCCAAATAGCGTTTCACGGACGTGCGCGTCCATGATCCCACGGATTGCAACTGGATGTATCTGCGTCATCAGCACGTGACAGTCGTGAGACTTCATCCCGCTGAACTTCTGCTTCGCTGGTTCTAGGTATCTGCTTATCTTCCCCGCGTAACCGTAAGGAAGTTTTACTCCTAGGAGGCAGGTGAAAAACTGCTCGATCTCCTCCTGACTTAGAGTGAAGCACGCGGGAGGGTAGTCATTTCCGGTCTTCTTGGCCTTTTTGCCTTTGCGACGACTTTCTGTGTCCTGCTTCGCCTCATCATCATCATCATCATCATCATCATCATCATCATCATCATCATCATCATCATCATTAGCGTGAAGCTCCTGCCTGATGCCCATTTATTTCAAGTCTGCCCTTGCTTTCGGCCCATCTTTGGTCCTCTCTGGCATGTTGAGCAGGGTACCAAGCAGACTCTCGCACACGTTCTTCGTGATATGCATGACATCAAGGCTGTGAGGCACACGGTGGATCTTCCAGTACGCAAGTCCCAGAAAACAGACCTCGTTTTCCATACCTTCAGCAGCAGCTCTGGCGCCTTTCGCTTCTTGACCGGCTCTGGCGCCTTTTGCTTCTTTCCTGGCAGTGGGTAGTCTTTCCAATTTTTCGACAGCTCGTCTATTTCCTCGCCGCTCCTCGTACACGGGCGTTTTCGGGGTTCGGTTTCACCATCGAACAGATCCTTGCGTTTCCTCCACGGGTCATCATCGCGAAGCCACCTTTGATGTCCCATGAACACGGTTTTCGAAGACCCGGGATCTCTATCTAGCTGGCGATATGTTGTGTCATCCATGCACCTTACGCATCCAGAAAATCCGTGGACTACCTGCCCCGCGAGATATCCGTAACCGAGATAGTCGTGCACCGTCATGAGCAGTGCGGCTCTCATAGGGAAATATTCTTTCTCTGCCGCGTCCCACGTATTGGCTGGCGTTTTCCACAGTGTGTCTAGCTCCTCCTTCAGCAGCCCCAGATACAGATTGATGTCGTTCCCTGGTTGTTTCGGCCCTTCAATTAGCATACTCATGTGAAGGTACTTCCTCTTCATGCACAACCACGGGGGAAGGTTGTAGATCGACACAAACACAGGCCAGGTGCTATGTGTGCTTCTCTGCCTGCCAAACGGATTGACTCCATCCGTGCTCGCGCCCAGCACGATGTTCCTTGGATCCTTCCCAAATTCTGGGTATTCGAAGTTCAACGCTTGCCACTGGCTCGCATCCTTAGGGTGACTTAGCATCTTGTCTTTTTTATTTATCTCCAGATCATTTCCGTCATCTTCCCGCTTCTTCTCCTCCCTATCCGCGTGCCAACGCAGGAGCTTTGCTACCTTAGGGTCCGCAAAATACCGCTGCAGGCGAGGAGTGATCGGAAAGTACCACACCGATTTTCGAGGAGCTTTCTTCCTCTTCTTGTATCGAGTGACGCCGCACACCAGACATATGGTAGACTCCGCGTGCTCGTCCCGATAAATGATACAATTGTTCATGCACACATGGTATTTCACGTGCGGTAAATCCAGAGGACACACGATTTTCTTCGCCTCCTCGAAACTGGTCGGGCACTTGTTCCCCTTGGGAAGACGTTCGTGCCAGAATGACATGTTCTCGTCGAAGCATGCGTCGGTCATTTTGTGTTTTACCTTCATCTCCAGAGCCATGAGCATTACTTTCAGGCGGGTATCCTCGGGCCTGCATCCTTCATACAATGGAGTAACCGCGTCTATCTCCAGTTGATCCATCTTGGCTTTCTCTCGGGCGGCAGCTCTTGCGTTATCCCTCTGCTTGAGAAGCAGCTCTTGAATATGAGGGTCCTACACCCAGCCTCCATTGTTGTCTGCTCCGGCATCTTCATCTTCATGATCATGCCCTTCGTCTTGATCTTCCTCATCATCATGTACGACATCTTCTACATGATGACTGTGTACAGCATCACCATCGTGATCACGTCCTGGAGATTCTTCATCTTCTCACCCGCCCTCGCCACGGTGGTACTTGTCTTGTTGCCCTTCCTCATTTCTTGCCCGGCCCCGGCCATGGACGACTTCATAGTCATATTCATCACCTTGCCACCGATAGCCATCCATGGAACCACGCAAGAGCAGGTGGTCCCGCACCTGCCCGGAATCTGGGTCCGCAATAAGGCTCTTCAGCTTGCATCTTCGACACAGACATCTTATCTCCGTCTCGTTCTTTTGAAGCATCTCGGCCGTCGCGGAGCTCAAAAACCTATTCACGATGCCTTCAGTCATCGTGCGGATCATGGTCGCCTGCGAGGTAGAGCAAAACGATATTTTAGAACCAAGAAAAAGTTTGGCATGACCTTCCCTAAAAATAGGACCAAAAAGAATGCATAGTGCCAAAATTCTCGCCGAAACGGAAATGAATCAAAACATTCCGGCAAAATATTGGCAACTATCGCATTTGAAATACCGGTACGTTCAAACACAAACATATATATATGCAACACCACAAACACATGCAACACCACAAACATACATAGATCTAGCTAGCTGGGCCACAAAAAGTGCATGTGCATGTTGTTGGAGCGAGCTAGGGAGAAAAAAATTAGATCTACATCATGAAGATAGCTTTCCCTTATTTACCTATCAAAAAAAGATAATTTCGCCACTTAATTTTGATGAATCTATGGTGGAAATGAGGTGAGGAGGAGGAGATGGCCGAAAGCTTGGAGAAGGAGGTGGAGGGAAAGTGGGGAAAGTGAGTGGGTAGGTGTGGGGCTGTCCAAAATATCTTGTTGGGGTCCCAGGTTACTAATGGCGCACCACCAGAAAAATGCGCCCTGGTTACTAATGGCGCACCAGCAGGTGGTGCGCCATTAGTAGTTTTGCAAAAAAAGTAAAAAAAGTAAATATATATACTAATGGCGCACCCTGTACTAGTGCGCCATTACTAGTTTAAACTAGTAATGGCGCACTGTGAGAAGATGTGCCATTAGTAGTGTTGCAAAAAAAAGAATAAAAAAAATTGCAGTAATGGCGCACTGGCTGCTCGGTGCGCCATTAGTACTTATAACTAGTAATGGCGCATTGGAGGCCTGATGCGCTATTAGTATGTTTGGAAAAACGAAAAAAAAATAATATTAGTGGCGCACCCTATTTCTGGTGCGCCATTAGTGTCATCCACACTAATGGCGCATCACAAGCAGGTGCGCCATTAGTATATAGTAGTGGCGCACTACTTTACTGCTGCGCCATTAGTATCAATCCAATCTATAGCCCTTTTCCTAGTAGTGCACGTCACGTATATCCAAAGCTGTGCCACCTTTTTTTCTCAAAGAGCGTGTTGGAGCCCGTGCAACAACCACACAAGTTGCACGTAGACATAACACATTTACTAGTAATAAATTCTAAAGGACAAATACAAGTATGCCTCTTAAGTTCATCTCCAACTCATGTGATAAATTTGTGCACAACTAGTCTACATATATTCACAGCACTACCGTTCACAATTACCGTACTCCACTTACACGTAATAGATGGGCTACATGTCCTCCTCCAGGTTCCAGTCCCAGGTGTTCTTCATGGATGGCACGATCCATAGCGGTGGGCAACAGGAATCATTGTCGCAGCTTTCTAGTCCGGTTCCACGCGATGGAGACTCATCCAAGCTGAAGCGGCATAAATCAGGGATAGCGTGTCCCAGCAAGTCGTTCATCCGGCGGTGCGCACTGAAGACACAACCATGCTTCATGAACGGCAGGCCTTCCGTGTCATGTACGGAAGGTGGCATCCGCTTCACAATGGGGTAGCTGTCCCCGATGCAAAGCGAGTACTCTCCAAGAGTGTTCCTCGGCACCCACGTAGCATCACGGGGGTCGAACTCGGTGCGGTTCATCTGGTACACGCAGCATCCCAGATCTGGACACGTGGTGACGTACATAGTCAAGGTCCATGCATAATAATGTTGTGCTCAAATGTGGTGGTCAGTAATACTGTGCAGCAAATCGTACTACTCCGGTATAGAGGAAGTAAAATAACCAGCTTATTATATATAGCCACCCTTGGCTACATGGATGAGATAGTAAGACATGGAAAAACAAAAATGGTGGCAGCTAGTGGGTTCAAGTCTTCAAGGGCCTAGCTAGCTATACGCGTCCTCCAAGGTAAAAAGTACTACTAGTACTACAAAGTATACTACTAGTACAACAATGAAAGAGAAGGCGAGAGGGTTAAAAAATGGAATACCTGGGTAGATGGTGACGGTCCAATCAAGGTAGATTATGTGACCATGTTGCACATCAGTGGTACCATGGGTAACGACTGCTAAGATAGTTGATCCCAATATGCCAAAGTCAGCTACAAGGTTCCAGGTTAGACCGAATCACGGATGGAATTGCACATCCAGGATCGGTTATCTTATTTTGATCGGGGGATGACTGGTCCCTGCAAAATAATGGAGTACCGTTAGGGATGCAAATGATGGTTTGTGCATTCCGTGTTTAATCTCCCGTACCATAGGATGTCAACCAGATGAAACAAGTCCCCTGGCTTGTCACCGCGAAGATGCGGCCTAGATGGCGCACGGCGTCTTCGAACGTGTAGGGGTACAAATATGCCGCTGCCAACATGCGCCAGCCTCTCCCGTTACTACCTCCTGCATTGATGGCAATCCTTATGTCGAACACCGCGATGAGATAGTCATCGCCGTAGCCGCGTCGCTTTGTCGGCGGGTCCGCAATTGCTATCTTCTTCAATCTCATGTAGGCATCATCATAAGTATTCTTGCCCAGCCAGTCCGGAAGGCCGATCCTAATGGTGGAGAAGGGGTCTACCGGAACGACCGCACTCCTGTGGATGTTGTGCAAAATCATGGTGGTATCTGGCCGGAGGTATGCAAGCCAATCTTCGTTGGCACCGACCCAGACCCATATATAAGATGGTGTGCAGTGGAGAAATTACGGGATGGAAACGGAATAACTAAGTACTACATGATCAAAATCCATTACTGACTTGCTCATCGGACAAAATCCGACTACCTCTCAACGTCGTCAAGTCTAGCGGAGTCAACGTGCAACCATGGCCAGGGAGCGGTGGACCGTTCGAAGAATTGTACCATAGAAGAACCTTCTCCTCGAGGACGCATGGAAGACCAACAAGCATGGCCTTTTCCCAAGCCTGTTTAAGCAGCATCTTGAAAAAGTTGGTGCAGGAAGCACCGAGTCTTGCGGCGGTGAGGACGTCGGAGCGGCGTGCGATTTCTCCCAGAGAATCGTCGTCCAAGGTCTCCCAGCCCCGACGAGGAGGAGAACTGCCTGGCGAATCCATGGGAGCAGGGAAGAACTGCCTTCTCTTCGGGGGGGAGGGGAACTGGCGAGGAGGAGATAAGAACGTAGTAACCGCAGGGCCTCGTCCCTTCCAACTGTAGATCGTTCCTTAGCGAAGGGGTGAGGCTATTATTTACTACTCTAAATAATAGCACTAGTAAGAAATTTTTGGCACTACGTAGTAGTTTTTGGTACCATGGAGTACTCGTACTAGCATTATGGAACGTTATGGGATTGCATTATACTGTAAATAGCACTAGTAAGAAATTTTTGGCACTAGGTAGTAGTTTTTGGCGTGGATTAAGAAATTTTGGGTATGTTTTTGCCATTTTTTGTACACGCCAACTAGTGTCAAAAAAAGTCGTACATTATGTGACGGAGGAGTACGTACTCGTACTGTAGCAGTACTAGTACTATTTTTCTCAACTACTCCTCAAAAAAGCACCCAGTTAATGCTCTTGTTTTCCTCAAAAAAGTATGTTTACCAATGCATTAATTGCAATGCATGCATGCATAAATTACATTCATTGGTCAATTTTCTCTTAATACTTGCATGCAATGATTTAATGCACCTTGGAATCTGAACAAGTGATGGGAAACAACCAAATTGAGCCTTATAAAATGGAAAAACTAAAATTTTGAGATGAGCCCTATAAACCGGAAAGGAGGGAGTACTGTACTTCTAGTCTAGTCTTGTATAGTGCACCAGTTTTGAACTCTTGAATCTCAGGGCCAAGGAGCTACAGTTGGAAATGGAGGGTACTACTGTTCTCTAGAACCATCGCTGTACTATCAATGCAGGGGAAGTACACCTGCGTACTGGCCTAGTGGGTACTCTCAGTGCTCTATTCAGCCGCTCCTCTCATGTAGCTGGCCTACTCAGCCGCTCCTCTCACGCACACACTAGCAGCTTGTTTATCAGCGACGGTTACTGCGGGGGCAGAACATTTGAGTTATTTGATTCAACGAGACTAGGCTTTTCGCTTCCATTTGTGGAGGTGTAATGGATCTCATTGAACTTTGTTAGTAGTTCCTTCTTTATGAATGAGATGAAGCAAAGCTTTTGCCTCCGTTTAAAAAAAACACGTCAAGAGGAATTTCTTTTATAGTAGAGCCGATAATGGAGTGAAGTCCATGCGTGCAATTGCACAAGCTGCAGAGTAGTAGTAGAGCACTTTACGTATAGATCCATATTGCACAGTTCCCAATGCCCCACCAGGCTTTTCCGGCTCCCCGGGCTTAATTGGGAGGCGCTAGTTTAAATATGCTACTAGCTGGAAGTTGCAAGCGAGGTGCGGCTAGGGCGAGCACGCGAGCCACGGGATGCTGGGAAGGAAAACCCGTTCACGTGGCTAGGCTGTCCAGTGCACCAAGATTGTGGGGCCGCACGTCCGTTTGACTTCAAAACTCAAACTACCCGTGTAAAATATTGGCTCGCGGCGAAGTGTAGTAGTATACTATTTTTTTAAAAAGGCCGCCGTGCGTTCGGCCGGGATCGAACCCACAAAACGAGGTATACACTCCCGCGACCACTAGTAGTACTCGTTGGAGTACAACGCAACCTAGAATCGCCTTTTGTCGCTAGTAGTACGTACATTGTTCCTTACAAGAAACCCCTAAGAGCATGGTTAATAGTATAGCCAGCTGCTGGCTATAAGCCAATGCCATGTCATCTACAGCCCATCTTATAGCCAACATGTAGTAGTAGTTTATTTCTTATAGCCCACTGACTCAGCTCTATTGTACTTGCTCTAATCATTCAAGAAACCACTAAAATGCCAAGAAACTACTACCACTTGCATACGTGGCAGACTTAAGATAAGACTACCTTATCAACCATTGTACATGCTCTTACCAACAAAAATCCTCGAGTGACCTCCTACCTCCGGCCCGTCCACCTAGTCATCCTCAGCCATGGGACGCAGCTACCGCCGCCGGCAGAAGGCGAGGTCAAAACCGCCGGCAGTGCGGAGACCATGTTGCGGCAGCCCGGATGCCAGCTCCGTCCGGCGCTCGCGGCCGCTAGCTAGCCAAGATAGCTCCGTCCAGCTGCTTGTCTGCAAGGTTTGCTAGCTAGATTGGCACGGCAGCGCGGCGGCTTGCTCGCGCGCGCCGCGCTAAGGCCAGCCATCTGGCTCGAGCGAAGGCCAGCGCGGCGGCTTGCTCGCTCGTGAGTCACGCTCGGGCCAGCCTGCCAACCCGTGCGGAGGCCAGCGCGGCGTCCGGCCCGTCCGGAGGAGCGGCGGCCAACTCGCTCATCACCGGCGCCACCGACGAACACGCATCAGTACTATTTGAAGTAATGTTCAGGAAAAATAATGATTTGAGGGGGAATAATAGGATAGAAGGTCAGATGTGGGTCCCTCGTGTCAACGGTCAACAAAATGTGTTGGTTTAAGCTGCCTCGTCAGCACGGACATGTGGGCCAACCCTGTCATAAATGGGTTAAAACGAACCTAATCGGTAGGAGTACTAGGTAGTTTTTGGCATGGATTAAGAAATTTTGGGTATGTTTTTGCTATTTTTTGTACAATAGATTCCTCCTAGGGCTGGTTCAAAGTGGTAGTTTTGTTAAATACTCTACATATTGTAAGTAGGAGTGAAAGTTAAGCTTTGGAAGCCAATAAGCAAGGCTAGTTACATAGTGCATATGTGTACATGATTGAAAGTAAATATCTACCATGAGTGACTAATATCTTGATGGAAAACTCGAAACTATGGAATACTAGGAAAAGAAATGCATGGTTGGAAATACTAGCAATGTTCATGTCAGTTGCAACGAATCATAATTATAATAATACTTGTTCACAAACTTGGTACAAAACACTCTAATTTTGATATACATATGTCACTAGAGATATATTATGTTTCAATTAGAATATATTCCTTGGGCTGTTTTGGTGAGGTCAGGGAGGGATGTGGTTGGTTTTAAGATACTAATTATGGGTTTTTATGCAAATTGGTAGACAAGTGGGATGTTGGTGAGAAAAGGCAACAACTTACCTCACAATCATTAGATGTAGATCTAATGGTCAGAAACGACGGATGGCAGACACACCAACATCACCAACTTAGTCTTGTGTAGGAGTACTAGCAAGATCCGTGCATTGCACGGAACATCAAGATGCATTCTTTTATAAAACACTTGTTGTGATTGACCCTTGCGGGAGTAATCCCATGTGTAAAAAGTAATGATATCTCGAGAAATATGAGATAAGGTGAAGAGGAGTGGGGTGTGGTGGTGGTTGGTGGTCGGACTGACCGAAGGCATGGGGATTGACGATGCCGGCAGCGGCCACCAGGCCAGTTTGTTCCAGAGGCTTCCTTTATTAATTGCTCAACAATGAGGTTTGTTGGAGATAAGGATGAACGAGGGAAGGCCTTGTATGCAAATGTGGAGAGGGGTGCGGGTATATTTGAGTTTAATTTCCATCTGTCAGATATAGATCGGACGGTCTATATTGCAAGATGGCACACGTACCATCATCACCAACTCAGTTTTTTATAAGAGAAGAAATATAAGTATGGAGATACAAACGTATTATCGATACTTGCTTCCGTAAACTAGCATCTACATTCTATTCAACGCCTCGGCATGTGGGGCCTTAGCACAATGACTTCTCGACTGTGTAAAACGAAGATTTTCCCATCGCCGACAAGGACGGGGTGACGGTGGCGCGCTTTTTGGCTTGCTCTAGTCCTAGTAGTCATACTAGGTGGTCTAAGCACGTGTAGATTTATTCTTTTTCACGTCTCGTGTTCGCCGTACTGCCATGACTATTCATGAATAGACGGTAAGTTATTCACGGGGAAACCCTTGTTGAGCGTGCTTGCGAGAGAGAGAGAGAGAGAGAGAGAGAGAGAGAGAGTGCGTGTGTGATATGTTAGAGACTGAGGCAATGATAACAGATTCTTTGTGTCTATGTGTGTGGAGGATAGAGAGAGACATGTACATGGGACTTTGTGTTGTGTAACGTGGAGACACATATACATAATTAGAGAGTAAGTGTGTGAGATACACATGAGGACATAACGAGAGATGAGGATCCAGGTAAATGGGTGTTTGTGCGTGTCTGTGTGTGTTTGTGCACGCGTTTGTGTGTGAGAGGCAGAGAGTGTATGTGGAGTAGAGAGACCACTGATGATGTAAACCTAGTATAAGGGAAGGGGGATGGTGTGACATGTGTAGTAGCGAGATAGCACGGGTGCGGGCGGGGGGAGCAGACTATTTGGAAGAGACATCGAGTGTGTGTGTGGGAGAGGGGTGTGAGAGCGAGACAAAAAGAGAGCTAGCGACGAAGAGAGAGAGAGAGAGAGAGAGAGAGAGAGAGAGAGAGAGGAAGAGAGGGGGAGAGAGGGGTCGTTTGTGTCCATAAATGGCGTATAGATAGGGAGACAATGTTGATGTTGTCCGAAATTGGCCTATGAACGGAGACGCAAGGGAAGCAAGTCATCGTGTGTGTGATAGGGACTTCATGGGAGATCTAGAATAGATGGTGTAGAGAACAATGTGCGTAATCGAGAATGATTATACATTAGGGAGCTATGCAAAGATTCACGACATATATGTATACAGGGAAAGATCTGGGGCGGGTCCGCATGTGGGAGAGATAGAAAGAGGAGAGTGGTGCACAAGGAGACAAAGTGTGCTTGTTTGCAGTGGGGGTGGTGTGTGAGGTGAGTGCGCGAGAACCACATAACTACGGAGATAGACGTTTGGGGTGACGTTTTGTGTGTATGGGAAATATACACTCTTCATAGTGCGTGTGCTTGGGTAAGAGAGATAGCGGGAGACCTAGAGAGTGAGGGAAGAGATGTGTGCATGCCCGAGAAACAAAGTGATAGAGACCTATGTTGGGGTACGGACTTTACAAGAGAGAGGGGTGTTGATGTGCTCGTGTGTTGGTGTTTGGGGGAGAGAACGACTTCTCTCTCTCTCTCTGTGTGTGTGTGTGTGTGTGTGTGTGGTGGTGGGAGGGGGGGTTGACTTCAGAATAAGAGTGAGGTGTCTATATTTGAGGGACTTTAGCGTAATTGAGATATTGTGCACTCATGGTTGATCAATTTGTTTCACAGTTTGTACTATGAGATAACGATACTTTTGAACATGCGTGATATACCTTGATGTACCAGAATTACAAACCTAAGATTGGAATTTTGGAATTCGACTCCATCATTAGCTTTTGTAATTCATTTAAACGGAGGTACATTTTTAGCCGGGATTTCATGATTTCAAATTCATATATCAAACCTAGAGATATACACATACGGGCATGTTCAAACTTTATAATCGTCCACTTTATTCATACACATACACATTTTTGCTTTTGTCATCATATTTATGATAAACACATTTGGAATTTCATTTGAATTGGACCGTATGATGGTATTTTCTTGTAGTAGCTCAATGATCCATATTTGAATTGAATGGACAATCTAAGTTTCGAGTTGGAGACATTGATTTTCAAAACTTGCACATTTTTTTGCATGCAAAACAAACAAATTGTCGGCCATGATATCATAGTCGGCCGTATAAGAGCAGAATACTTATAATTGTAGGCGCCAAAAGCTTTCAAACTTCCCGCTCACATCGAAATATCACGCGCCCAGAAGTTTAGCCCTGCGATATTCCTGTTTTACCCCTGCCACATGAACGAAAAAGGGCTGCTTTGGTAACTCCATTGTTTTCCCCTCTTTGCCCCAACATTCTTCCCCAGAGCCCCTCCCCTTCCCCTCCCCAACCCCCCAACCACGGCAAGCCGCCGAATCTAGTCCTCCATCGCAGCGGTGGACCTCACACCCCGCCGGATCTACCTTCCGCACCTTGGAACCCCCAACTGCCAACTCACCACTTCACCGGAGACGCTTCAGTGACTAGCTTGTCCACCGCTCCAGATCTCCTTGACCGCCATCATGGTCCACTGCACCGGATCTGCTTAACCGGCGCCCTCGTCCACCACAGTGTAGGCCCTTCACTGACTCCTCGTCCACCCCTTCGCTGGCCCTTCATACAAGCCCTCGCCCGCCGCAACAGATCCGCCTCACCGAAAGCGATGTACAACGCGCCCGCCGAAGCCTTCGTCCACTGCACCGGACCCGCTCCACGGACGCCATATTCAACTCCACCGGCCCTGCTTTAGCACGCCGTAGCCTCATCAGGTTATTTCGATTTGTACTCCTTCTGTTTTTCTCTTTATCGTGCAACTGTTCACTTACCACAGATCAGCTTTCTTGTATGTCGACAGGCGCCGCAACCGTAGCACCGGAGCCGCTTCAGCGACGGCGACAGCCGGCCCAAACTCAACCGCAACACGAGCACCATCGACGATCCTTAGCTATCAAGTATGACAATGATAACCATACGCCGCCGAGAATCAGGTACTATTATCCAATGGCCGGCGCCTCCGTTCACTTTTCTAGCATAAGCAGCGCACCTTTGAATTTCTTCAAGGCATCATTCAGTTGTTCATGAGACGCGTTATTCTGCTTGCACCTGTAGGGCCATACTTCTGGCAGCGAACATGTTACATGTGCTAAATTACATACCAGTGCACATATAGTTAATGTGCTTTAGTTTTGTTCTAATGCCACCTGTTGGTTCCATCAGACTGCTTAATGTTCTCTATGCTTAATTACACATCAGCAAACTAGCATGTGGTTCTGCTGCTTTTTGTTCGTTTTACCCTACATTTTCTGATGCTAGCTATTACATCACTACTCCGAGCCTCTGTTCATTACTTGTTTGTGTGTTCTTGATCTTCCCAAGTTGCATGACTAATTTGATGCTTCTATTAATTATGGAGCTGCCAATCCCATCAAGAAAAATATTTGTTCTTTTGGGGCTGGCACCTCGAACAAGCATAAAAATAGAGGGAAGCAGATATACTCCCTCTGATTCTATTTACTCTGCGCATAACTCTTGACCCGCATACCAAGGAGGGCACTGGTTTAATTTTTCTGGACTAATTTGCCAATTAATTAGGGCAGAGGCGGATGGGGCGGGGCACAAAAGGAAACTAGCGCTAGGAATCTGCAACGTGCAGACTAATACAAGAAAACTGAGAAAAAGTTATACGCAAAGTAAAAAGAATCGGAGGGAGTACTGTCGTGTATGCACACACCCTTCTTTCATTAGATTAGATGAACCATTGATGATCAATTCGGACCAGTGCATGCGACTAAAATTAATTTTACCTAAATAGATGGTACAGAATAAACTACAACAACTAGATTTGCAACCACGGGATGCTGACGATATCTTCAAAGAACATTGCAACAGCAGCTAGGATTCATAGCAACATATGGTAAGCTAGTGTGTTTTAGTACATGTGAAATGTAATGCGAGTGGGCTGCTTTCTTGGCTTGTGCCCTCAACGTGTAATCCTACCGAATTACAAATAGTTCAGTTGTCTGCTTTGCTATATTGCTTGATTCGAATGATTATTTGTTGCTACGCTATACCTGAGTTGGCCAATATGTCAGCAGTGCCTGCTGTACTATCATAAAGAAAAGCATGCCTATTTCATTTGAGTCCTTAACTTTTCCTCTCAACTTCATCACAAGACTGTCTTCGTAGTTTACATGAGGCCACACTGTTAAGTGCTTTCTCAGATTATTTCAACTGCTTAGATGCCTTGGCAACTTAAATATAGCGGCTGTACACTCCCTTTCAACTAGGGATGTCAATTGGGTCCGGTTTAATCCCGATTAAAGTCCACTAGTGGTATGAAAGTTCAAAAGAGTTTTTGTTTTTTTGAGGAAAATGAACTAGGGAGGTAGCAAAAACTAACTAGATGGGACTGGCGGATTTCGTTTATTTGGCACTTACATCCCTAGTTTCATCTTACCATTTTAATTTCTTTTCGGCTGATGTTGCTTCGAACCATTTAAATATAGTTTGCCATGCTCGGCAATAATTCGTCCGTCGTTTACCATCTAAGCTTACTGCCTGGATCATACGATAACTATCTCTTACTGATGTCCAGCGGAAACCTTTCAGGATGCCATTCACACTAGGACACAATGTACAACCCCAGAATCTATTTGTGGAAGCAGTACGCCATCCATGTTATCAGATGGTAGCAGTTCACAGGCAACACCGCCGGAGAGCAGTCTGAGCACAGATATTGTAGTGCTTGAGGCTCTACTAGAGGCAGAAAGAGATGGTGTGGCTGCAATGAATGAGGTAATCTTTATCTTGAGGCTGGAAATTACAAAATTAGCGGCACGCATTATGCAAGCAACCCAAGAATTGGAGGAAGTAAGAATGTTGCATTTGAAGACGGAGGAGGTCCTGCTGTTTTGGCTATCTGAAGCCCAAGATAATCCCGGTTCTTCTTTAGATACCAGTTGAAATTTTCATTAGATTATTTTACTTGCATGTTGTGTCATGTCTCTGAATGGATTATGTTGCAAGACCCCCTATGTTTTCCATGTGTTGTGATGATCTGAATTTTTTAGGCGAGGTAATCCTCAGTACTTGTATGGTTGACATAAGGTGAACTGTTTTTCGTGTGAGCATATTGTATTGGATGAAATAACTGTTTGACTCAGAGTGTATCCAACCTACTGAATTCGAAGATCACGGCATTTCTAAATCATAATCATATATAAAGGTGGAATAAATCTTTGTTGTGGTTTTGAAGAAATAAATAACAAAACGTATAATTATCTGTGGATATTCATAATCGAATACAAATTGGATTTGAATTTAGTTTGCCGGGTCCCAGGGCAAACGTGAATGCTAATTCTCCCAAGTTTTGAATGAAGCGGCTAAACACCCACTATAATTTGTGGGCTGCCCGAAGCAGTGTTTGCGAGATGGAAATTACTGTCTACCCCTGACACTTGACATCCTTATCGACAAGATTTACACTGCTGACGATAGGGGTAGACTAGTAACTTCAATCAGACGTGACACGACGGCCTCTGAGCCCATTCAGACACGGTGGGCGCCAAACATGGGCGGAAAAACACATTTGATTCAAGCTCTTCCGAAAGACATGTGTCTCTTCCTCCATTTCCCCATTCATACACGGTGGGCGGCAAAACAAACTCTCCTCGTCCGAAATCGATGTAGGCTTATTTTTTAAATAGGGGCAGATGTGTAACTTTCATCAGACGTGACACAACCGCCCTACCTGTCAGCCCCATTCATACACCATGGGCGCCAACCGTGGGCGGCAAAACACCCTCTCCTTGCCCAAAATAGTTACCGGCAAATATTTGGGAGATGCGAGATTACTGTCCTATCCCCAACCAACGCGATGTCTGAAATTTTAAACGGGGGATAAGTTCGTAACTTTCCCCCATTTCAGAGAAGCGCGTCCCAAAGTTTGAGATCCCCCTCCCCTCCATTTCCCCATTCATACACTATCGGCGGCACGACAACCTCCACACTGCGGCCAACCTCCTCCGTCCGCCACCCCATCCTCCACCTTGCTGGAGCCGCTACCCCTACCCCGTCGTCCACTGCAAGAGATGTACGTCTCTCATCCACGACACTGGACCAGGATCCTTTCATCGCCTCCTCTCGCTTCATCGGCACCGTCATCCACCTTGTCGTTGCCGCTCCTATGACCGCCTCGTCCATGGCAACAGGATATATCCCCCGACCCGTCCGTCTGCCGTCTAAAGTCTTCTTCCCCGCCACCGACAGCCATCGCACCCGCAGCACCCTCAACATATCAGCATAGGCCTACACGGCGTCGCAAGAGAGCTGGTACTCTTCCATATGTGCTTAAGTTATTGATCTCACCCGGAAAATAGATCGTAATTTGTTTACTGTACTTTTCTTGTCCGTACCAAATCGTAGTGGCTAGTTGAAAGCAAACATTGTTTGCGAAGTAGCTTTGTCAGGTTTGCACCTTTAGATCCGCCATGGCACGAGCACTATACTCGTAAAGCTTATGGTTTCCCCCCTTTATATTCACTACCATCATCGTAGGTGCTTCTTGTCATTCTAGCACTCCTCCTCAAGACCTCAACCCAAAGCTTACGTGTTGAAATACGAATCTAATATGATGCTCATATCACTAAAACAGAGAACATTTAATTGGTCACCTAATGTTCCTATATTCGTTTCGAAAAGCATGTGCGCCACACACTGGTCCAGCTAGTTCCACTTTCCTGATTTTTCTCTTGATGCTTAGGGTTTTCCCCTTTTATCTACTCTACTATGATCTGCGTAGGTGCTTTCTGTCGTACTAGCATTACTCCACCCTTCAAGCTGAACAACACAACACTCAGAATTCTAAAGCTTAGTTGTTCAAATATGATTGTGATATGATACTGATATTAGTTAACCGACACATTTAATTGGTTAGCTAAAGGTCCCACTTGAGTTTCCAAATGCATGTCGCGACATATAGAGAGACAGCATAATTGTATTTCTTTGTCACTTGTTGACCGTACTTTCTTGTCCATACCAAATCTTAGTTGTTATTTCAAAGCAAACATTGGTTGCTAACTACCCTTTGCGCGGTTTGCAGCTTCAGATCAGCCATCCCACTACCACGGTCAACACTGTACTCATCATGCTTATGTTTTCCCCATTTTATGATGACCACAATCAGCCTACGTGGTTCAAGTCGTAATAGCACTGCTCCACCCATCGAGCTAAACAAGCTTAGTTGTACAAATTCATATATGATATTATTGCTGATATTAGTAAAACTGAGAGATGTTTAATTGGTTAGCTAAATGTTCCTACTTTAGTTTCGAAATGCATGTGAGCCACATATGGAGAGAACGGAAAGAATAGTATTTCTCTGTGCGCTCTGGTTCATCATGGGTGGCCAACCGACATTGTATTAAAAGAATTGTAATATCTTCAATCTGCTTGCTCTTCTGCTCTTCTTTAAGATGATACTCTTCTCTTGCGGTCGACTGGTCAGGCCGAGTTGTTCTCCCTTAGTATATTTTGAATCTGTCAGGTCAGGTCGACTTGTTCTTCTTTACTATATGTTGAAGCTATCATCTGCGAAGTGTCATCACTTCTGGAGCTCTCATATTTTGAGTAGTAGGCCACATTATATTAATGCACACAACAAATTACAGCATGCATGGCATCTTTTAAAAGAATTGCAGAGATAGCACAAAGGGGTTTACAGGGAGGCTGTATTGGATTAGAATCACTTCTGCATTACAAAGAAAATCTCACTTGTTTTTATGTTTTCATGCATGTCAGATATTGAACATTATCAAAATGAATATGAGAATGGGCACACGAGAGGAATATTGCGGAACGATCCACTGGCTATCAAACTTGGCATGGTGGAGGATGGCCTATCTTATTCACCCATCAAGGTGCTTGCTCTAACTTTGCAAAGTTGAATTGGTCGCACATATTTTGCATGTGACCTCTTGCATTACTTCTACTTTGTTACACCATCTGCTTAGTTTAAGCATCATATATGAGTATATGCCATACCTATCCATTTTCTGTACCTATTCCATGTGTCGTCACACTATGTTTTTCGAGTCAGATGTTGTTCTTTCGTAATAGGTGTCCAAAAGGAAGAGGGTGAGTGCAGGTCGTCAAGGAGTACAAACTAGGTATTTGGAAAAGGTAGTGATACCTGTTAAATCAGATAGATCAGCAGCTACAGAAAACACAGGCCCAACTGTACCACACTTTACCCCTACTCCAATGGCCAAACCCCTATTAGAACTGCTGGGAGCCCAGCGTCAGGTATTGTCTATGATATCAATTCAAAATTTGAACTCCTAAATTTCTGCTTGTGCCTTACCTTCTCTCTTGTATGAAAACTAATTTCAAACGAATCTCCTTGCTCAAAGGATCATACGATCTCAAAACAATAATTGGCTCTGCATTGCTCTTGTCAGTACCTCTCTCCCTTTTGCCTTGTAACGCTGTACTTAATTAATTGCTATTTGATTATGTATCATCAGTCTGCACTTGAGCTTCATTATCCTCTGTTTCTTCCAATATTATTTGATCTATATATACTCTATGCAAAATGTAGAATAATGGCAACGCTTATAAAGAATTTTCTTTGGGGAATTTATTGAATTATCCTTCCATCAACATGGAGAAGGGCTTTGTCCAGCCCGTGTTAACATGTAATGTAAGTTCATCCTTCTCAAGCCTTCAAACTTTGTTCTAGTATAGATTAGTATAGGCATCATTTCCTCCACTGCTGTTTCATTTGCTGTTTACATCTGATTGGATGTTTGCAACAACTACCAATTTCAAATTGTAGTTGTAAAAACATGTTCCTTATGCAGAACAGGTCCATTTATTTGCTTATATAATTGTGAAACCTGTTACGTGTCTCCTTGTTTCTCTTTCAGACTCATATCTCTTACGCCAGGCAGAACTTTAGGGAAGATAGTGAGCCAAACCATTTTGAGGACAGCGAGATGAACCCAAGGTCCTGTCTTGATGAAGACAGTGAGTTGAAGCTACTCACTAGCAGGTGTGAGACAACCTCTATGCAGTCGCTGCTTCAATCAGTTCGACTTTTTCAGTCTCAACTTAAAGCGGAAAGGCTTGCTTCAGCTCAGCTCCGCCTTGAAGTCAAAGATGCAATGAAGATGTCAGAGGACTGCCGTGTGCACCATCATGCCTTAAATCTAGTGTTGATGCATCTATCGTTGACACAACTGAGGTCTACTCAGCTTCTTCAGCTGTTTGGAGGGGCCCGACCTGGCCAGGCCTAGTGCCTTCTGAAGTGATCTCAGTTTTGTATATTGTTTTGTCGGCGCGTTTATTTGCAATGGTGGCAAACTTTGATGCCCAGTGGATGTAATATGTGTGATAGCCGTGATAGCCTAGCGTAAGTTGCTTGCTTATTTATTTCCTTTTTGTCTTGTTTATTTGTTTGCTTCTAGTCATTGCAGTTCTTTTTCGCGGTTTGCTAGTGGCTGCATTAACCTATTTTTTAAAACTAGGCCACAATAACCATGGGCTAATATTTACTGTAGTGACACTGGGCCTCCTACGGGCCGTAGAAACAGTGGGCCTTCTACGGGCCGTAGAAACAATGGGCCTTCTACGGGCCGTATCATCAATGGGCCTTATACGGGCAGTATGATCGATGGACAAACATGGGCCAATAACAAGCCGCATTATGGCCGTAAACAGGGTAGAGTTGGAATCGTCCGTTCATGGGCCAACCATAACGGGCCATCGTTAATAGGCCGTATTTGATGACGCAATGAAAACGGCCCAACGTATTAACGGACCACAAACGGGCCGAGTGTAACCACGGGCTGAATTTGGCCCACAAGTAGAAAATGACAGTAACGGGCCGTAAGTAAATGAATGCTGGAAATGAGCCCAAGAATAAATGGGCTCTGAGAAGGCCGAAAGATAACATGGGCTGGAAACGGCCCAACGGAATAACGGGCCGTTAATGGGTATAAAGTGATACACTGTTCATCACGGGCCAGTTTCACCATGGGCCGTTAATGTGTGTAAAGTGATACACTATTCATTACGGGCCAGTTTCACCATGGGCCGTTAGTAGGCCAAGAGTTACATAGGGCCTCATATGGGCCGAAATACGTCATGGGCCATACATGGGCTAGAAGTGAAAACGGGCTGGAATCATATTGGATGGCCCAGATGATGCTACTGGGCCTAATTCGGATAGGGCGTAACGGGCCTTGGGTTAGCGGGCTGTAAATGGGTTATATTCGAACAGGCCGTTAACAAGCTTTCCATGGGCCGGCCCGCCAGCTTTTGACCAAGTCAATCAGGCCGGCCTTTACACAGGAATGGGCCTCTGTTGGGCCGTGCCACATGTCGACGTATCATAGGCGCCTATCTGACCCACTGACGAGCTGACACGTGTTTCGTCCGGCCAATGATGATTTTACACGTGGAAAATCCCCATTGGTCGGGGCTGTTAACGGGTTATCGAATCCAAAACCCGACCCGATAGCTTAACGGCGTTCCATTACGGTGGATGCCACGTGTCGGTCACCCTTGACGAAAGCACTTTTGTGACGCACGATTTATCATCATGGAAGTGGACACTTCCATGATGATAATTTTGGTAATGTCATGGAACACTTCTACGACAGCACAGGTATGACTATCTTGATTCTGTCTTAAATTTGTCATGGATGTACATGCATGACAAAAAAGCGACCTACTGTGACAAACGCGTATCATCACGGAAGTGTATTTTTTTTGTAGTGACCTGAGCGTCCCACTCCTGAGGCTCCTCCTATGCCACTGCTTGGGTGTTCCGGTAGGCAATGATGTCATCTAGCATGATCTTGTATCCGCCCCTAGCAATAGGATCAAACAAAGCAGGTCCATGCAACGGAATAATATCACGAGTATCTACACTGAAAAACAGGTTGTAAGGAATATTATTAATAGTGTCCTCGCCATCAATAAACTGATGAGCTGCCATCGCCTCACGATCTAAGTAAACCTTGGGCAAACAATGATCATGTTGGCGAATCTGAATATTAAAGTGACCCGCTAAGCAAGTAGCGTAAATACCGCCATGAATTTTACCCTTGGTCCTGTTAAGGTGTAGACGATGTGCAATAATAGCCCTTAGGCTAAAGGTGTTATCGTCGTGTAGTGCTCGGCATAGGACAGCGAAATCAGGGGCACTAAGTGCACCAACCTTCTCTCTAGCAAGTAAACACTTCGCAGTAAATAGAGCAAAATAATGCACAAAAGGAAACTGCAAGCTAGTGGCAGTTTCACACGATACTCCTCTCTCATCTCCCACTGACAGAGTACGATAAAAGTCCTCAAAGTCTATAGGCCTGGGCTCTCTTATTTCCTCATCGGAAGGGATCAAGCATATATCACAAAAGTCAGTGAATGTATCTGACGGGTTTCACCATATAAATTAAACTGCACCTCAGGGGGATTATTCCTACTCAAAAAATGAATTTTTTGCACAAAGGAATTTGTAAGGAGATGGTATTGTTCACACTTAGCTAGGATGAAGGTAGTTAGTCCAGCATTTGTAGCGAACTGGGCAAACTCTTGGTGAATCCTGGCCCCCTCCATGAAGGGATTATACGGCCATTCGCACAGCCACACCTCCGCCCTTCTACGAGTATGGAGGTCATTGTCGGATGACTCCCCAATGACTCCTTTAGCATTCTTCTTGGAGGCAAACTTCCTAAAGAAACTCATCTTATTCCTATAAATAAAATTCTGAAATTTTTAGTCCACAAAACTTTTGTCAACAAAACTACACAAGATTGATAGCAACTACTCATAAGCATGCATAGAGGCTATGTTGAGCATTCAAACTACTTAGAACTCTAAGAATTCAACATGCAAGATCATCTACAGTAGCACCAAGAGTAGCTAATTATTCAAAATATAAATGCTAAAGCAAAAACTAATTGGACCAATGGAGGAGTCACATACAAAGTAGCAATCCCCCAAAAGAGTTTTGGGAACAGAGCTTTGAGCAAAGAGATTGACATCCGCGGGTTCGAGAGTAAGAACACGAGAGATGGAGCAATGGTGATTTTTCTGGAGGTAGGTGATGACATGGGCTAAAGAGATAAATGAGGGGGCCACATGGGGACCACAACCCACCAAGGCGCGCCTGGGGCTGCTAGCGCGCCCAGGTGGGTTGTGCCCACCTGGTGCACCCTCTTGTGTTATTTGCACTAAAAATTCAGAAATATTAAGAAAAAATTGTATTAAATTTTCAGGGACATTTTGAGAACTTTTATTTTTTGGTCATTTTTATTGCACGGAAAATCAAGAAAACAGGATAAACATGGCATTTTATTTCATTTAACTAATAAAATCAGAAAACAATAGATAAGGATAGAAGGTAGTGCCTACTAAATTCATCAACTTCATACCTCTAAAAAATTGATCCATTAATAAGGTTGATCGAGTATTATTAACAACCACCTTCAAATAGCATGAAACCGATGAACTTTCATAAAACACTAAGTTACCTCAACAGGGATATCCATGTCCCCAACAATAAGTATATCATATTTCTTTTGGCAGTAGGTAGAGGTAGTTGAAAACTTACAATAGTGAGTGTCGGAGATATTTCAATGACATTAATACCATTCACTTGGAATTGTTTCTTCGGAAAGTGCACCGTATGCTCATTACCATTGATATGAAAAGTGACCTTGCTTTTATTGCAATCAAAACAGCCCTTGCAGTATTCAAAAAGGTTCTACCAAGGATAATAGACATGTTCTCGTCCTCAGGCATCTCAAGTATAACAAAGTCTGCTAAGATAGTAACATTTGCAACAACAACGGGCACATCCTCACAAATACCGATTGGTACGGCTTTCGATTTTTCAACCATTTGCAAAGATATGTCAATAGGAGTGAGTTTATTCAAGTAGATTCTATTATATAAGGAGAAAGGCATAACACTAACACCAGCTCCTAAATCACACAAAGCAGTTTTCACATAGATTCTTTTGATGGAGCAAGGTATAGTTGGTATTCCCAGATCCCCATGTTTTTAGGTACTCCATCCTTCAAAGAATAATTAGCAAGCATGGTGGATATTTCATCTTTAGGTATTTTCCTTTTACTAGTGATGATGTCTTTCATATATTTTGCATAAGGGGCCAACTTTAAAATATCAGTCAAGCGAGTGCGCAAAAAGACTGGCCTAATTATTTTAGCAAAGCGTTCAAATTCTACATTATCTTTCTACTTAGTTGATTTAGGTGGAAAGGGCATGGGTTTTTGAACCCATGGTTCTCTTTCCCTTCCATGTTTCGAGCAACAAAGCCTCTTTTATCATATCTTTTATTTTTGGGTTGTGGGTTATCAAGACCAACAACTGGTTCTATTTCAACATCATTGTCTCGTTCTTTCTCTTTGTCTAGTTGAGTGTCTTCGTGAACATGATCATTATCTTTTTCATTATCACTAGATGAATGTTCATTACCAGATTGTTTTCGGCATCAGAAATAGAAACATCATTATTAGCTTCAAGAGGTTTTTCTATTTTAGGTTCACTAGAGGTATGCAAAATCCTATTATTTTAATTTCTCCTCTTCTTTTTAGAAGGACTAGGTGCATTAGCGTTAATTCTTTGAGAGTCTTGTTCAATTCTTTTAGGATGTCCCTCAGGATAAAGTGGTTTCTGAGTCATTTTACCTCCTCTAGTCGCTACTCTAACAACAAAGTCATTTATATTATTGTTCATTTCATCAAGCGATTCTTATTTAGATTTAGCAACTTGTTGTAACTGGGTATGAACCATAGAGGCATGTTTTCCTACACTTCTAACATCATTAGTGATTCTAAATAAAATGTTAGTCAAGCGAGCAATCATATCAGAATTGTATTTCAATTGTTTCATAAAATTTGCATTCAAGTGATGTTGTTTTCTAATGTAGTTATCAAACTCATAAAGGCATTGACTAGGATGTTTATTGTAAGGTATGTCACTTTCATCAAATTTCTTTAAAGAGTTTACCTCTACCACCTGTGGTAGTGGTGTGTCAGGTCCATGGATTTCTTCAATAGGAGGTAAATTTTTGACATCTTCAGCTTTAATACCTTTTTCCTTCTTACATTTCTTTGCCTCTTGCATATCTTCAGGACTGAGATATAAGATACCCCTCTTCTTCGGAGTGGGTTTAGGCGGTGGTTCAGGAAGAGTCCAATCATCATAATTTTTCAATATGTTATTCAACAATTCCTTAGCTTGTTCAACAATTCGTTCACTAAAAACACAACCAGCACAACTAATTAGGTTAGTCCATTATAGAAGATATCAACTATTTCATTTTTCTTAAGAGGATGATCAGGCAAAGCATTCAGCAATTGGAGAAGCCTCCCCCAAGCTTATGGGAGACTCTCTTCTTCAATTTGCACAAAGTTAAATATTTCCTGTAAGGCAGATTGTTTCTTATGAGCAGGAATTCTTTTCCAGAGAAGTAGTAAATCATATCCTGGGGACTACGCACACAACTAGGAGCAAGAGTATTATACAATGTCTTAGCATCACCCTTTAGTGAGAACGGAAATAACTTGAGAATATAATAATAGTGAATTTTTTCATCATGGGCAAATGGGTCACTACTGCAGAATGCTGCTAGTGCGACACTATGATCAGAGACCCTTCGACGAAACTGTGTGCGATGCAATAATCGCAAATAGTGGTGTAAAAAACCGTCAAAAAAGGTGCAAAACGTTTGCGATGGAGGATGCATCAAACATGTTTCAGATTTTAGTTGCGTGTGCGATGCAGGGCATACGGTTCAGTTCAATTAACTATTTGCGGTGAGGAGGAACAAAGAAACGAGCAGCTAGATGAAGGTGTGTGCGATATACAGCATACGGTTCACTCGGATGAACTGTTTGTGATTAGGCAACACAAAAGAAACAGTCAGCCAGATCAAGGTGTGTGCGATATACGGCATGCGGTAAACTCGGATGAACTGTTTGTGTTGAGACAAGAGAACAGAAACGGTTCAATATAACATGATGTGTGTGATACACGGCAAATAGGTCTGTAATCATAAATGTGTGTGAAGACCGATAATAACACAGAGGTTGCTGCTAATAAGACATGTGTGTTGTGTGATAGGATTTCATATAGAACAACAACATATATATATACACACTTATAAGGACATGGTTGTATAACCAAATTAAACATCCACTTACATAGGTGGCTACTACAACCATGGCATTTGCACACACCAAAGTAAACTATTATATGCATAATTACATAGGTGTCTACTACACACATGACATTTCCACACACCAATAAAGTAAACTATATATTACATGCATGATTAACTATCATAAACCATCATCTGATCATCATCTATTTCTTGTGACGCTTGCTCTGCTTGTGGCTCGATCCGGGCACGTCGATTTGGGTAACGAGGCACTTCCTCATATCAACGATCCGCCAGTGCATCTCGTAGCATGTGTACACGCTCTTGGCCGCGAATCTGAGGTGAGGTTCATCCAGTTGCCGCATCCAGGCCTTGTGCCAGGATACGGGAATTATTCTCAGGGTATCCAGCTTCATCTTTTTGTAGTAGGGGTCGATGATGGCCGAGGCGAGTTCGACCAGGGAGTCCTTCTTCGCACTGCCCCAGACCCTGTAGTGGTCACGGATTTCAACAAGGTTCTTGCAGGCCAAGCCCGTAACACTGAGCGCTTTTACATCGTCTTTGGTTTCCACCGTGGCGAACTTGTAGTCGGTGCTGTTGACACACCTATTGGAATGGTCGCAAGGCTCTGTGGCCATGCAGTAGTGGTAGATGAGGACATGATGGCGCACGCACAACTGGGCGATGGCAACCTTCTGATCTATGTCAGGACGACCGATGGTGTACCGGAGGTCGATGCCGACCACCTAGTACTTGTCTCGGGCAAGCAACTGCTCAACGCTGTTGATGTAGTCGTCCACCACGGCCGGGTCGATGGTGTACACCATCGAGAGATCCGTCTCCCTCGCGTGGGTCTCCACTCTATGCTCGCCGAACTCCATTGGAGCACCGCTAGACATCCCCTCTCTATGTGTCGTCGTGGGTGTGCTTGTTGTGTTGTGGGGCGCGATCGAAAGGTTGAAGAGACTAAGGTTATAATGGCCGCGGGAATTGAAGGGGAAGCCGAACGGCCAGGAATATCAGCTGGCCCAGATGGCAGTTCTAATTTGCAGCGCGTAACTCCATCGTGCTGCACGTAACTGCATCGCGTAGCAACACGGGCGGCGCAACCGCATGCATATGGGGCCCCTGACATGATCATGCGCACGCCCAACCGCTGGCAGAGCACGCGCGGAGGGACGTGAGCAGAGCGCTCCCCGGTCGCCTCAACGGCGAGCAACCATATATATATATATATATGCATATAACAGTTGAACACGCAAGGAAAAGGTGTCCACAAGCCCAGCGCGTCGACGGACGCTAGCAGAGCGCGCCGGCGGACGCGAGCAGAGCGCGCCAATGGACGTGAGCAGAGCGCGTCGCGGTGCCTAACGGCAAGCACAGCATGTCGCGACGCCTAACGGCGAGCAGAGCTTGCCGAGGGACGCGAGCAGAGGCCGGCACAGTGATAGGTGGCAAATAAGACGAACTGTGCGAGCGACGTCGGAGACATCAAGCACGAATGAGATTAGAGTTGCGTGTGTAATACATGGCATACAGTTGATCCATCTGAGTTGTTTTTGATGGAATAAGTCGTGTGTGTTGCGGGCAAATGCTTGCTGGTTTATAACCTTAAATTTTACCAAAAATGTGTTAATGCATGTTACAAAAATTGTATAGCTGGAAACTATGTTCAATACGAATCCAACGATATAATCTTTGGCGACATGCATTCGTATTTTATTAGTTAAATCCTACTTATTAGTTACAAAAATTAGATAGTGCTAGTGATTTTTAGCTGCATACTCTGACAAATCGCAGTGTCACAAGGATTGACAGATGGCAGTGTTACTAGATCAACAAATGTCAATCTTTCCAGTTTGACAAATGGCAACATACCCAATATGACAGATGCAAATCTTACCAAATAGTTTGTACGTGGTTGCACACGGGTCATCCAAAACAACCGTTTGCGTTGAAGGGATGCACAAATCCTGCGCTGCGAATTTTCCCTCGACTTAAGGGGGAAGACCATAGCTCTCACTTTATATACAGGTGTTCTATCTAAAACGTTTACGATCAAGAGCTGCAGAAATCCTGCTCGGCACATTTTCTCTTAGCTTCCTGGCGAAGCTGTTGGTTTGCATACGAGTGTTCTAACTAAAACGTTTCCGATCAAGAGCTGCACAAATCCTGCTAGGCACATTTTTCCTAGGCTTCTAGGGGAAGTGGTCGGTTTTTCATACGGGTGTTCTAACTAAAACATTTTGCGATGAGTGTTTTATATTTAAAAACCGTATTAAATTGCGTCTTGGGCGCCATTAATGGAGGGGATGCAAGCAAGGCGGGCGGCCATGGAAGTCAAAGGGCTCGCTTTCCGGTGAGCCTGCGCATTGGAGTACAGCTCGCATGCCTCCCGTTTAGTCAAGCACTCCAGCACCTGTCCGCACGGCACCTCCTAGCCATTAAAAGAGTGAGGCGTGGCGTCACGTGAATTGTTAATAGAACGCACACAATTTATATGCACTCGATCATGTGCATGTAGTTAAAATTTTAATTATGCACCTGAAATTCCTACAAAACCACGTTAATGTATAAAAATGTCCAAACGAACCCCGAAAAATTCAAAAATTAAACACAACACTCTTGTTGTTCTATGTTGGCACTAGAAAATTTTTGAAAGCAATAAGAGGGAACATATATCATTTCGTCCTCAAAGGTGGCATGTTCCCTACCGAAACCATCACGCTTATGGTGAGAAGCTCTGGTTTGTGAGACTCTTATACCCAAACCTGCCCCAAATGGGACAAAAAAATTACCACGGCATGTTGATGCCGCTCCATGATAGCATGCCAAGTTTCATGAATTTCAGAAAAGTTTTGGATTTACTAGAATTTAAAAACCAGGTATCTCAATGTTTGCGGCCGAGTGACGGTGGCAGGATGTTTGCAATTCATTCCCATTTCTTGCATGGGACCTAAGCATGCAACCAAGGACACATATTTGATTTTTTAACCACATTATATGCACTTGAGCATGTGCATGTAGTTCAAATTTGACTTATGCACCTGAAATGCCTACAAAACCGAGTTAATGTATAAAAATGTCCCAATGAACCCTGAAAAATTCAAAAAATAAATACAACACTCCTGTTGTTCTATGTTGACACTAGAAAAATTTTGAAAGCAATAAGAGGCAATGGATATTGTTTCGTCCCCAAAGGTGGCACGTTCCCTACCGAAACCATTACGCTTGTTCTGAGAAGCTCTGGTTTTGGGAGACGCTTATACCCAAACCTGCCCCAAATGGGACAAAAAGTTTACCATGGCATGTTGATGCCGCTCCATGATAGCATGCCAAGTTTCATGAATTTCAGACGAGTTTTGGATTTACTAGATTTTAAAAACCAGGTATCTCAATGTTTGCGGATGATTGAAATTCATTCCCATTTGTTGCATGGGACCTAGGCATGCAACCAAGTACACATATTTGATTTTTCAACCAGTTTATATGCACTGGAGCATGTGCATGTAGTTCAAATTTGAATTATGCACCTGAAATGCCTACAAAACCACGTTAATGTATAAAAATGTCCAAACGAACCCCGAAAAATTCAAAAAATTGAACATAACACTCCTGTTGTTCTATGTTGACACTAGAAATTTTTTGAAAGCAATAAGATGCAAAGGATATGGTTTCGTCCCCAAAGGTGGCACATTCCCTACCAAAACCATCACGCTAGCTCTGAGAAGCTCTGGTTTGTGAGATGCTTATACCCAAACCTTCCCCAAATGGGACAAAAAAATTACCACGACATGTTGATGTCGCTCCATGATAGCATGCCAAGTTTCATGAATTTCAGACGAGTTTTGGATTTACTAGGATTTAAAAAAGAAGTATCTCAATGTTTGCGGCCGAGTGACGGTGGCAGGGTGTTTGAAATTCTTTCCCATTTCTTGCATGGGACCTAAGCATGCACCGAAGGACACATATTTGATTTTTCGACCAATTTATATGCACTGGAGCATGTGCATGTAGTTCAAATTTGTATTATGCACCTGAAATGCCTACAAAACCAAGTTAATGTATAAAAATGTCCCAACGAACCCCGGAAAATTCAAAAATTAAACACAACACTCTTGTTGTTCTATGTTGACACTAGAAAAAAAAATTGAAAGCAATAAGAGGCAACAGATATCGTTTCGTCCCCAAAGGTGGCACGTTCCCTACCGAAACCATCATGCTTGTTCTGAGAAGCTCTGGTTTGTGAGACGCTTATACCTAAACCTGCCCCAAATGGGACAAATTTTTTACCACGACATATTGATGCCGCTCCATGATAGCATGCCAAGTTTCATCCATTTTAGACTAGTTTTGAATTTACTAGGATTTAAAAAACGAAGTATCTCAATGTTTGTGGCCGAGTGACGGTGGCAGGGTGTTTAAAATTCATTCTCATTTCTTGCATGGGACCTAAGCATGCAACCAAGGACACACATTTGATTTTTCAACCAGTTTATATGCACTGGAGCATGTGCATGTAGTTCAAATTTGAATTCTGCACGTGAAATGCCTACAAAACCAAGTTAATATATGCAAATGTCCCAACGAACCCCGAAAAATTCAAAAAATAAACACAACACTCATGTTGTTCTATGTTGACATTAGAATTTTTTTGAAAGCAATAAGAGGCAACGGATATCGTTTCATCCCCAAAGGTGGCACATTCCCTACCAAAACCATCACGCTTATTCTCAGAAGCTCTGGTTTTGTGAGACGCTTATACCCAAACCTGCCCCAAATGGGATAAAAAATTTACCACGACATGTTGATGCTGCTCCATGATAGCATGCCTAGTTTCATGAATTTCAGACGAGTTTTGGATTTACTAGAATTTAAAAACCAAGTATCTCAATGTTTACGGTCGAGTGACGGTGGCAGGGTGTTCGACATTCATTCCCATTTCTTGCATGGGACCTAAGCATGCAACCAAGGACGCATGTTTGATTTTTCAACCCGTTTATATGCACTAGAGCTTGTGCATGTAGTTCAATTTTGAATTATGCACCTGAAATGCCTGCAAAACCAAGTTAATGTATAAAAACGTCCAAACGAACCCTGAATAATTCCATTTTTTATGACACACCTATAGTTGCATGTTCACTACAGATAAAGTTCTAGCAATTCAAACACCATCCTTTGCAGCTATGACCCCATTACGTAATTCAAATCAAGACGAAAATCAAGTAGATCACACACGGTTTATTATCACCAACCGTGTGAGATGCAGCACAACATATCTTGGAGCACCGTCGAAGTGTCAAGAACACTAGCCCGCTCCTCAAATATTATTTCACTATTCAACCGTTGTCGGTGAAAGATGGGGACGTGGACCCTCATCGTGAGGGAAACTTCGGCGGCCCACTCCGGCAAGAGTGCGGCCGCAGGCGCCAGGCGCATGCTAATAAGCTTTGTGAGGGCGACCGGAATCTGCGTCCGGGCGGCCAAGGCAGCCCAAATGGCCGATGTTGATTCTCACGCAGCGGTAGCAGCATCTGCCTCGGGTATAGCAACTGGTGAGAGCGGCACAGTAGCTATCCGTTCCGCAGTGGCGGCCTTAGCCCTGATGGAGGCCGCCCACGACCATGTCGAGGCCATCCATGCCCGGCTCGTGGCGGTCACCGCCAAAATCAAATGAAGCTTCTCCGACAACGGTCGGCAACCCACAGCCAAAGAGTTGGCAATCGCTGAGAGAGTTCGAGCAGCCGTCCGTTCCTGTGCGGAATACCTTGCCACAATGGAGCCCACCAAAGCCGAGATCGCGGCCGCCCATGCCCAGCTCGTGACGGCCTAATCCAAAGATATGGCGGATGCGGATGGCGAGATGCTTGCGGAGTATGGTGCGATTGATGCCATGTAGCCCCTTCCCTAGGAGACCGTCAGGCGCGAGCTGGACATGGAGGCGGTGGCAGAGATCGACGAGCACCAGCCGTATTAGTACTCTTTGTTTTGTTTAATTAAGAGTGCCAGTCTTTAATTTGTTAGATTAATGTTTAGGTCAGCTAGCTTTGTTTAATTGCTGAACTTGCTCGATTAAGAAGTGTGGGTGTGCTGTAGTCTCCTTTGTGTACCCAAATTATGCAATGACGTGGATGGCCACTTTAACCAGGGAAATTCGAACCAAAATTTTTGACGTTCAAACTCATCACACACGGGTTAAGCTATCTAAATCGTTTGTGATGTTCACATATTGTACACAGTTCTGAATAAGGGACCATGTCTGATGACACTTTGCGTGCCAGTTTTCTCGCTGAAGCGATTCCAAATTTTCGGCTTCCGCGGAAATATCTACCTCCCCACCCCCTCACCCTTACCAAAATCCATCCTGTTTTTGCCTTCCTTTCCAAGTTGAAACCTTCACTCCTTGCTTGCAGTGCCGCCTCCTAACCAGCAACCCTCCTTCACGCTGCTCGGCCTCGCCTATCCAGGCAGGTAATCCACACCCGACCCCCCATCCTCCTCCTCCTTCCACATCCCACATGCCCCGACCGCCGGCGCGAGAGCGACACCTTCCACCCAAATCACCGACCCCTCCACCAAATAAGCGCCGCCCTAAGTCATGGTCCACGCAGTATAGCCAAGATCTCAAGGAGCATTTGGTAGCAGAGAAGAAAATCGCAGCCGCACACGCGGATGAGGTTGTGATGGCTGCCATTCGTGCCGACCCCCAGGTCTTGGAGGAGCACCTTGCCATTTGCTAGCTAGGCCACTTAAGCATGCTCGGTTTACCCGTTGCGTGTGCTGCTCCTGCCTTTCCTTCACAAATTCTAGTGAATTGTGCTATCTAACTTTACCATGCAATCTGTTGCTCCAGTGTATGTGTTCTATATGTCGTGCAGTGTGGTGCTCACTTATTAACTGCTTTGTTAATTAGTTGTCGTCTTTAGTTAACTGTTTGGTTTAATTCTGCAAATGTGATGTTCAATTCTTCAGGCTGCAATTTTGTATTGTCTTCCATCTGAGAAATAAATCGAATTTATCTTTAAAAAATACATGAGAAACGAATACAATTGCTATATTTCCAAGTTGTCAAGCATGCTTGGTTTGGTTATACATTGTGCAATGTGGTGCTCAGTTAACGTTTGGTCCGTTTGTGTTGTGGTGTTTAGTTAACTGTTTGGTTCAATTCTGCAATGCGATGTTCAATAGTTGTGGGTGCATTCTATTATTGTATACCATGTGAGGAATAAATTGAATTTGGCTGTAGTAAATACATGAGAAACACATACAATTGCTATATTTCCAAGTTGTTAAGCATGCTTGGTTTGGTTAACTGTCTGATCTTCTATTAGGAGTATGTTATATTGTGCAATGTGGTGCTCAGTTAATGTTTAGTTCATTTGTTGTGGTGTTTAGTTAACTGCTTGGTTCAATTCTGCAATGCGATATCTAATTGTCGTGGGTAGAATTTTGTATTGTTGTGCACATGAGGAATAAATCAAATTTGGCTACACTTAATACATGAGAAACATATACAAGTGCTATATTTCCTAGTTCTTAATCATGCTTGGTTTGGACAAATGGGTTTTCCATGTGGCTTGAATTAATCTGATGAATCTGCAATGTGCTTATTTTTCATCAACATATTTTACTGATAGCATGCGAACCCTTACTTAACCTGATGACTAACTACCTTATATGTGTTGCAGGGAAACAATGGGAAGCACTAAGGTTTACAACACTACTAGGAAAAGGGCTAAAGATGAAATTGACACTAATGGCGCACCAGAGAAGTGGTGCGCCACTACTATATTCTAATGGCGCACCACGTGGAGATACGCCATTAGTGTGGAAGACACTAATGGCGCACCAGGCAAAAGGTGCGCCACTAGTAATTTTTTTTTCATTTTTTCAAACATACTAATGGCACATCCGGGCAAAGTGCGCCATTAGTAGTTAGAACTACGAATGGCGCACCGGTGACACAGTGCGCCACTACTTTTTCTTTTTTCTTACTTTTTTGCAAAACTACTAATGGCGCACCGTGGCACAGTGCGCCATTACTAGTTTAAACTAGTAATGGCGCACTGTGCCACGGTGCGCCATTAGTATAAAAATTAATATTTTTTACTTTTTTGCAAAACTACTAATGGCGCATGTCTCTGTGGTGCGCCATTAGTATGTTGGGTTAATAATGGCGCATGGCTTAGTGGTGCGCCATTAGTAACCTGGGACCAGCTAGATATTTTTGGACAGCCACACCTACACACTCACTTTCCCCACTTCATTCCCCCCACCTCCTTATCTAAGCTTGTCGGCTGCCTCCTCCTCCTCACCTCATTTGCACCATAGATTCATCAAAATTAAGTGGAAAGCTATCTTCATGTTGTAGATCTAATTTTTTTCTCCCTAGCTCGCTCCAACAACGTGCACATGCACTTTTTGTGGCCTAGCTAGATCTATGTATGTTTGTGGTCTTGCATATGTTTGTGGTGTTGCATATATGTTTGTGGTGTTGCATATATGTTTGTGTTTGCAGGTACCTGTATTTGAAATGGGATAGTTGCCAATATTTTGCCGGAATGTTGATTCATTTCCGTTTCGGCAAAATTTTTGGCACTATGCATTCTTTTTGGTCCTATTTTTAGGGAAAGTCATGCCAAATTTTTTCTTGGTTCTAAAAATATCGTTTTGCTCTACCCCGCAGGCGACCATGGTCCGCACGATGACCGAAGGCATCGTGAATAGGTTTTTGAGCTCCGCGAAGGCCGAGATGCTTCAAAAGAACAAGACGGAGATAAGATGTCCGTGTCGAAGATGCAAGCTGAAGAGCCTTATTGCGGACCCGGATTCTGGGCAGGTGCGGGACCACCGGCTCTTGCGTTGTTTCATGGATGGCTATCGGTGGCAAGGTGATGAAGATGACTATGAAGTCGTCCATGGGGGCCGGGCAAGAAATGAGGAAGGGCAGCAAGACAACCACCGCGGATCGGGCGGGCGAGAAGACGAAGAATCTCCAGAACAAGATCACGACGGTGATGTTGTACACAGTCATCATGTAGAAGATACCGGACATGATGATGAGGAAGATGCCGGAGCAGACGAAGGGCATGATCATGAAGATCAAGATGCCGGAGGAGCAGACGACGATGGACCATCGATGGGCTGGGTGCAGGACCCTCATATTCAAGAGCTGTTTCTCAAGCAGACGGATAACGCAAGAGCTGCCGCCCAAGAGAAAGCCAAGCTGGATCAACTAGAGATAGACGCGGTTACTCCATTGTATGAAGGATGCAGACCCGAGGATACCCGCCTGAAAGTAACGCTCATGGCTTTGGAGATGAAGGTAAAACACAAAATGATCGATGCATGCTTCGACGAGAACATGTCATTCTGGCACAAACGTCTTCCCAAGGGGAACAAGTGCCCGACCAGTTTTGAGGAGGCGAAGAAAGTCGTGTGTCCTCTGGATTTACCGCACGTGAAATACCATGTGTGCATGAACAATTGCATCATTTATCGGGGCGAGCACGCGGAGTCTACCATATGTCCGGTGTGTGGCGTCACTCGATACAAGAAGAGGAAGAAAGCACCTCAAAAAGTGGTGTGGTACTTTCCGATCACTCCTCGTCTGCAGCGGTATTTCGCAGACCCTAAGGTAGCAAAGCTCCTGCGTTGGCACGTGGATAGGGAGGAGAAGAAGGGAGAAGATGACGCAAATGATCCAGAGATAAATAAAAAAGACAAGATGCTGAGTCACCCTAAGGATGTACAACCTTCCCCCCTGGTTGTGCATGAAGAGAAAGTACATTCACATGAGTATGCTAATTGAAGGGCCGAAACAACCAGGGAACGACATCAATCTGTACCTGGGGCTGCTAAAAGAGGAGCTAGACATGCTGTGGAAAACGCCAGCCAATACGTGGGACGCCGCAGACAAAGAATATTTCCCTATGAGAGCCGCACTGCTCACGAGAGTGCACGACTATCTCGGTTACGGATATCTCGCGGGGCAGGTGGTCCACGGATTTTCTGGATGCGTCAGCAGCTAGGTAGAGATCCCGGGTCTTCGAAAACCGTGTTCATGGGACATCGAAGGTGGCTTCGCGACGATGACCAGTGGAGGAAACGCAAGGATCTATTCGATGGTGAAACCGAACTCCGAAGACGCCCGCGTACGAGGAAAGGCGAGGAAATAGACGGGCCGTTGAAAAATTATAAAGATTGCCCACTGCCGAGAAAGAAGCAAAAGGCGCCAGAGCCGGGAAAGAAGCGAAAGGCGCTAGAGCCGCTGCTAAAGGTATGGAAAACAAGGTCTGTTTTCTGGGACATGCCGTACTGGAAGATCCACCGTGTGCCTCACAGCCTTGATGCCATGCATATGACGAAGAACGTGTGCGAGAGTCTGCTTGGTACCCTGCTCAACATGCCAGAGAGGACCAAAGATGGGCCGAAAGCAAGGGCAGACTTGAAATCAATGGGCATCAGGCAGGAGCTTCACGCTAATGATGATGATGATGATGTTCATGATGATGATGAGGCGAAGCAGGACACAGAAAGTCGTCGCAAAGGCAAAAAGGCCAAGAAGACCGGAAATGACTACCCTCCCGCCATAGTCAATCCTACTTTCGATAGGAGTGCTTCACTCTAAGTCAGGAGGAGATCGAGCAGTTTTTCACCTGCCTCATAGGAGTAAGACTTCCTTACGGTTACGTGGGGAAGATAAGAAGATACCTAGACCCAGCAAAGCAGAAGTTCAGCGGGATGAAGTCTCACGACTGTCATGTGCTGATGATGCAGATACTTCCAGTTGCAATCCGTGGGATCATGGACGCGCACGTCCGTGAAACGCTATTTGGCCTATGCAACTTTTTTGACGTCATCTCTCAGAAGTCGGTTGGCGTGAGGCAACTCAGAAGGCTAAAGGAAGAGATCGTGGTGATACTATGCGAGCTTGAGATGTACTTCCCGCCCGCATTCTTCGACGTTATGGTGCATCTGCTGGTCCATATCGTGGAGGATATCATCCAACTCGGGCCGATGTTCCTGCACAGCATGATGCCGTTCGAAAGGATGAATGGTGTCATCAAAGGATACGTTCGCAACATGTCACGTCAAGAGGGAAGTATAGCCAGGGGCTTTCTGACCGAAGAGTGCACCTCCTACTTCACGAATTATCTAGGCATCGAGAACCCCATTGGTCTGCCTGTCAACAGGCACCTCGGCAGGCTCGCTGGATGGGGTCACCGTGAGGGTCGCCGCGAAATGCATGTCGACTTTGAGGGTCGACTCGCCGACTTTGAAAGAGCAAACCTAGTCGCGCTACAACACATAGACGTAGTCGATCCTTGGGTGGTAGAGCATAAAATCTTTATTGAGAAGACGTACAATGACCGAGGCCAACAGAGGACGGACGGAGATATAATCAAAGAGCACAACTCATGTTTCACGCATTGGTTCAAGCAGTAGCTTCTGTCGTACCCTTTACATGAGGATTCTTCCACGGAAGAACAACTCATATTCGCCTTGTCACAGGGCGCCGAGCACAACCTGATGACCTATGAGGCGTACGATATCAACGGCTACACATTCTACACCGACGACAAGGACATGAAGAGCAATGGTTATCAGAACTCCGGGGTAACGATGGAATCCTACACCGGTAACGACAAGGACAGATACTACGGAACGATCGAGGAGATCTGGGAGCTGAGTTACGCTGGAGAGAAGGTCCTGATGTTCCGTGTCAGATGGGCCAAGAGCGTCCTAAAAGAAGACCGGTATTTCACCACCATGGTTATACCCGAAGCCAAATCCAAAACCGCGGGCGCAAACGTCACCGCGAAAAATGAGCCATGGGTACTGGCTTCACAAGTGGACCAATGCTTCTTCATTACCGATCTGTCAAAGCCCAGTCGTGTTGTCGTGAGGAGAGGCAAAAGGAAGATCATCGGATTGGATGGAGTAGCCAATGAGCAAGACTTCGACAAGTACGGCGACCCGAAGATCGAACATGACGACGACGATGAAGTAGCAGCATACACCACAAGAAGAAGCAGGACCACCCTACCTAAAGTACGTTCGTTCCACAGAAGAACTCCATTTGCGAAAAAGAAGGGCAAGAAGATTATGAACAGATAGCTAGCTAAGATCGATTGTATTTGAATTGTAGCCTTCATTTCTCGGGCACTTTTTGATATCATGAATATTTCACAGGCACTTTTTGATTTCATGAATATTTTTTCAAATTTGATGATATTTTTTCATATTCAATATTTTCCCCCGCTCCACCGCCGCCGCCGACCCCCCGCACCCTCCCCCACTCCACCGCCGCCGACGACCCACCGCACCCTCCCCCGCTCCACCGCCGCCGCCGACACCCAGCACCTTCCCCCGGCCCGCTCCACCGCCGCCGCCGACACCCGCACCCCTCCCCCACTTTTTGAAGATATTTTCAACAAAAAAATTGATGATATATTCTGTTCTAGTCCTCATGAAAATAACAAATTTGATAAAAAACAAATTATTAAATGCAACAAGAAATAGTGAATTTTTTTTACTAATGGCGCACCAGAGGAGGGTACGCCATTGCTGTCGAAAAAAGTTACTAATGGCGCACCGTAGGAGGGTGCGCCATTGCTATCAGAAAAAAAATACTAATGGCGCACCAGAGGGTGGTGCGCCATTGCTATAGTGTCTAGCTGGATACCCCTTCGCCCGATCCCCCCTTCCCTCTCCCTCGCCAGATCCCCTTTCCCTCCCCCGCCGCCACACCCGCTCCAACGACCCCCGCGCCTGCTCCACACCCACTCCGGCTCCCCCGCACCTGCTCCTACGACCCCCGCGCCCGCTCCACACCCCCGCACCTCCCCACTTCCCCTCCCCTCGCGCTGCTTCACCCGACTAGGTCGTCCCCGCCGACACCGCATCGTCCCCGCGACCACCGTCGTCCCCGCACCCCACCAAGGAGTCCAGGAGCTCTGCAGTGTTCTTCTACGTCATCTACAGCCTGCCGTTCGAACTTGACGACTCTGCATTGTGCGGATCGAGGTCTTCTTCCACCTCCGGCCACTGCGTCCTCACCGTCGATCCGCGTCACCTCATCAACCCCGGCCCCGCACGAGCTCGCCATCGTCTTCCTCTCGGTGAGCTGCACCGGTTCCCCTTCCCCCCCTTCGATTTCGTCACCGTAGACTATCGCACCACCGCGCCCCAGCTCCTGGTTGCCGCCCCCCGTTGCCGTGCTTCCCTTGGCCCCTGGCCGCGCCCTGGCCCTGCCCAGGCGCGCTCACAGCACCGCGACCGCTACTCACTGTCATGTGCTGCCGTGACTTGCTAACCAAATTGGTTTGTGTCAATTTCATAAACTGTCATGGGCTTTCTATTATTAGTCAATTAGTATGCTTAGAATTTTGGACATATATCAAGTCTCACCAAGACATCTTCATTACAACACTCAGCTTATCCAAGACATCTTCATTACATTCTAGACAGGATAGAAGCCTACTTTGTTTAGAAACAGATTCAGAATTTGAAAAGGAAAACCCTTAAGCCAAACATACAACAAGCATTGACAACATAAGTGGAGACACTAATTTTCTCTGACTTGTGGAGGCTCTAATCCTCAGGGATCATGGCTAAAATAATTTTCCATGCCTGATTAGTGATTATCTGAATTAGTTTCTAAACTGTAGAGGTGGTCAGGCTCTGGTTAAAAATAAAAACAATAATAGAAGTTTTGTATTTTCTAAGTAAAAAACCCCACATATGCACCAGGATGTGATCTGTCAGAACCAAAGTAGACCTAGCTCTGCATTAGTTGTTTTGTGCTTCAAGTGTCCCAGTCAAGGACAAACTGAGTGGTTGCAAAATAATATTATGTGGTCAATGTGGATTTACTATTTTTTGGTGATAGTTCTGAACTAGTAAATAAATTAACATGCGTAAGTGAGACTTGGCATTTTAAAGCTTAGGGTCTTCAACTTCAACCATGAATTGGGATGATAATGTTATTTTGCCTTCTTAACAGAATGGTGTCATAATCAGAACAAAGCTGCTGCAAATGCACACCTTTTTTTTACAAGTGCATCTGCACCTTCTGATTCATTTAGAGTTATCATAAATATATTTCCAAGGTTTTTTCATTTCACTGTGGAGTCTTTTCTTCTGGACTCAATGCACATTCATCAGTCATAAGAGATAAATACTAGTAAGTCAAGGGCACCCGAATTTGATCATGCCTCTTTTGAGAAGTATGTCTATTGATTCAAAATTGCCATGGCAAAAATATGTTTCAGAAAATGACATGGACTAAAATGTTCTATAGATCATGATCCATAGACAAAAAAAATGCCATGATCCATACAGTATAAATTCCATGATGCATAGGCTATATTTTCCATGGGAGATGGCAATTTTGTTGGATCATGATCCAGGGATTAAAAAATGCATAGACTATAATTTCCTAGCATGATCCATAGGATAAAAATGTAGAATAAAAAAATGCCATGATCCATACACTATAATTTTCATAATGCATAGACTATATTTGCCATGGCCCGGTGCAAAAGAAATTTGCCATGTTGCAAAAAGAAAAGAAATTTGCCATGGTGCATATAGTAAAAACAATGCCATGATCTGTAAAATACATTTGTCATTCTCTTTGTGTTTGTACAGACTTGCTAAACTATTGATGATTTTTTGTTGGGTGACATATTATATCTGGAATGGAAGCTCACATAAGTTTTGCTGATTTTTGTCCATATGAAAGCAGAGGACCATATGGTCTGTGGCTGGGTTTTGTCTCCGACCATTGTGTCGTGATGAATTTGCAGGTACCCCGAGAGGCCCTTGAGTTTGCCGGAATGTCGATTAACTTCTGTTCCGGCAAATTCGGGTACTCCATATGTCCTATTTTCAGCAAAGGTCATGCTGAAATTTTCCGTGAATTTTAGCATGACTTTGCAAAAAATAGGACTTAGTTAAGTAGGATCAACTTCCCCGCCATTCTTGCTGCATAAAACCATAGGTGGCAATAGAGCCAAGTGATTAGGCCCAACTTTGAATTCTCCTTAGCATCGATAAACCCTAGATGATAAACCCAACATGATGATAAACCCTAGAATTCGCTTTTAGGATGCCTCGGTGTCGACAAACCCTAAATGATGAGACCATGATCTTGTTCCTTGACAATAACCAACTTTTTGACCAAACTTTTTTCCTATTTAGAGCGAAACATGGCCCACAACGATGAGGCCGGCGGTTCGGGCGGCAAGCCATTCTGGGAGCTGTCCCAGGAGTTGGGGGAAGAACCTCACCGCTATGAGGACGCCACGGAAGACACCGATCCTGACTACACAACCACTAGTGGCGTTGGGGATGACACCACTGATGGCGCCGCCGAGGATGCCACCACTGATGATGGCGGCGCATGCACAGATGGCAGCCAACCAAAGAGGCAATGGTGCCCGAGCGTGCTCGCCACCGTCAGGGAGGAATTTACTGAAGTGAACTCCGACGGGCAACCGACGGCGCCCAAACAAGTAGTCAAGGGGTACTCGGTTCAGCTCGGGTGCATTCTCCGGAGCACCGCCTCGATCAACACCGAGAACCTAAGGCATAAGGACCGAGGGAATTTGCGCAGCCTCCTCTTCATGAAGCTGCACTAACGATACAAGTTCCCCGCTGAGTTTGCAAACACACGCCTCTCAGGGAATAAAGTGAACAATGCCGCCCTCACGAAGATGAGCATGGCCCTGTCTACTTGGAGAAGCACGGTGAAGGCAATGATTGATAAAGGTGATAGTTATGACAAGATCAAGGAGAAATATCCTTTGATGAGCGAAGATGACTACAAGGAGTTCAAGATCAAGTGCAAGAGCCCCGCAACCACCGAATCAAGCCAGTGGGGGAAAGAAATGCGGCAGTTGAACTTAGGGGTCCACCAACTTGGTCCCGACGGTTACAGAGTGGCGGAGCCTGTATGGGACAAGGAGGACGCGGAGCGTGCCGAGCAAGGCCTACCGCCCCGTTTCAAGAAATACAGTGACAAGCAGACTAGGAACTTTCTCAGGGCCCGGTACAAGGAGGACCCGGTAACAAAGGAGCTTACCACGGATCCGAAGACCAAGGAGCTTGAGCTTGTTCTGGTAAGGAATACACCCCCGCGTAATTAGCTCCATATGGTTGCATTCTAATTAATCCCCAATATTTCTAAATGGTTCACGTTCCTTCCGCAGGACAAAGAAAGCAGTAGCGGGGGGTCATCTCAGAGCTCCCCTTTCGACACCCCTTTGAATAGGGCGCTGAACGTAATGAAAAACAGGGATAAGCTTGATAAGTCGACGTCAGCTGGTCGTGTGGCCGGCAAAGGCTTGTCCACAAAATGGTCGTCATACTATACCGCTGGTGGGCGAAAGGAGAAAAGGACCAGCTCGGAAAGCCAGTCGTACGAGGTTGAAGCACTCAAGGCACTAGTGGTGTGGATTCCGGAGCTTGTCCAAGAGAAAGTGCAACAACAACTTGGAACGACGCTCAACGCCATGGTGCCTATGTTGATTCATGGGCTGACGATGTGGATTGCGGGCGGCCAACAGGGGCCTCCCCCGGTTCCCAGCTTCACGGCCAGCAACTCACACAGCGCGCAGGCGGCACCATTGGTGTCTCCGGCGGCGCCATTGGTGTCTTCGGCGGAGGCGGTATTCATGTCTCTGGCGCCGGCACGGGCATTGGAGCTTAATGCACCTGGGTGTTCGCCGGCCGACACCTCGCCAGCAAGCGGCCCCTTCGTCGGTTGCACGCCCGCCGTTGGTGGTGCCTCGACATTAGCCGAGCTCGACGGCATCACGGTACCTAAGCCTCTCGGCCAATGACTTCATCTCCTTGCCTTTGACTGGGCATCCCTGACGCCCTACATGTTTTCGCAGGGCGCCGCTGACGTTCCTTGAAGTCTCCTGCACTTCGTGGGCGGCGAGTTGGTCGATGTCGCCAAGGGCAGAATCATTCAACCGGGCAACCCCGTGTTCCACGGTAATCCGATGCCACCCACAATGTATAGGGTTGAAGTGGTTCGGGTGCTGCCAGGCTGCGATGTGTTGTTACCTCCGATTAGACCCGCTGGGGCCGACGAAGAAGATGAGATGACCCTCAGCGCCTGCGTAAGCTGGCCCCTGCTTTGGCCGAATAGCTAGATTCGTTTGGGGGCGGGGGACACCACCCCTCAGACAAGACCGCCAGTCGTGCCAGCGCCAAGCCATGGCATGAACGCCGCGATGCTACCGGAGATGCCGGACATCCCTATGGCACAGGATCCGGACATGCATATGGCACAGGATCCGGACGACGACAATGGTACATTTACCAACGTCAATAAGTACTTTGAAGAACATGGGTACGATGACGAGTTCTGCGGGCCTCCTTCTCAAGAACCCAACCAAGACGGCCGCGAGCTAGCTGGTACATCGGAGAAACCCAGTTGCAACAGGCGTCGTCTGGCGTTCAGTTCTCAGGAGACGCCTCCAGCTGCCGCCTTCACCGAGCCTCAGATAGCTAAGGTGTGAAATATTATCAACCCCAACACGTTCAAGAAGGCGGTCTGTGAGCAGAACTCGGTCCCATTACAACAGATCAAGAAGAAGAGCCGGAAACGGAAGCCTAAAAAGGGCGCCGGTGCGAGCCAGCCGGCACCGAGTATGATCCGTGCTTAGGACGGGCCACCTTCACCTAAGGATATCTTGAGGAGGGTGCATGTGGTGGGTAGGGCGATGCTACCGACAAATATGCTCAATGCTGCAACCGGTGCTATGCGGAGTCTGCACGACAGTGTTCTTTCTTTGGAGAAGCGGCGTCTAAGAGAGAATGATGTGGCATACCCGGTTTTCGTGGCCAAGGTGCTAGAGGGCAAGGGCTTTGTGGATGGCGACATCGGGGGTACGACCGTCCTGCAGTTTGATGACATCTTTGCTATGTTTAATCTTCATCTGTTGCACTACACCTTCGTTCGGCTGTTTTCGCTGAGTATGGAGATGCGGATCATTAGAGACAAGACCCTGGACATCGTGATAGTCGACCCCTTCTACATGCGTGCCAAGCTCTTGAGCAGCGCTGGGGACCGCCAAGTCGCGAGTTCACACCTCGAAAGTGTCATTCTGGCAAACCCAGATAGGGATAACTTCCTTGTGGCTTACTTCCCCGAGTAAGTCATCCCATAACCGCCCCGTAACATATGATTTCTTAGATTTCGATCGTTCTTTTTTTCTAACATTCTGTGTTCTGTGCAGTGACACACATTGCACACTCATCCTCTTAAGCCCCAAATATTCCGTGGCCACATATTTCTACCCGAACCGTGACTCCAAGAAAGACTACACAAATATCAAGAATGTTCTTGATGATGTTCTCTCCGGCTACGCCAGATCTGGAGGCACCTTCACCAGGGCAGTTCATAAGTACGGCAAGCACGTGTTTGCCCACAATACAACGTTCCGCTGCGTCAAGCAGCCGCCTGGCGGTCAGAAGGATGCCTACTACTGTGACGCCCCGATTCAATCGTACACTAATCATGCACGCAAATGTGTACGATAAAGATCAGGGACTCAAGGGAAGATATCACAACACAACTCTAAAACATAAATAAGTCATACAAGCATCATAATACAAGCCAGGGGCCTTGAGGGCTCGAATACAAGTGCTCTATCATAGACGAGTCAGCGGAAGCAACAATATCTGAGTACAGACATAAGTTAAACAAGTCTGCCATAAGATGGCTAGCACAAACTGGGATACAGATCGAACGAGGCGCATGCCTCCTACCTGGGATCCTCCTAACTACTCCTGGTCGTCGTCGGCAGGCAACACGTAGTAGTAGGCACCTCCAGTGTAGTAGTCATCATCGAAGGTGGCGTCTGGATCCTGGGCTCCATTGTCTGGTTGCAGCAATCGGGTAGAGGAATGGGGAAAAAGGGGGAAAAGGCAACCGTGAGTACTCATCTAAAGTACTCGCAAGCAAGGAGCTACACTACATATGCATGGAGTGGACTGAACTGCAGAAAGCCAGAATAAGAGGGGGATAGCTAGTCTTATCGAAGACTACGCTTCTGGTCGCCTCCGTCTTGCAGAAGATAGAAGAGAGTAGACTGAAGTCCTCCAAGTAGCATCGCCTAGCATAATCCTACCCGGCGATCCCCTCCTTGTCGCCCTGTTAGAGAGCGACCACCGGGTTGTATCTGGCACTTGGAAGGGTGTGTTTTATTAAGTATCCGGTTCTAGTTGTCATAAGGTCAAGGTACAACTCCGGGTCGTCCTTTTACCGAGGGACACGGCTATTCGAATAGATTAACTTCCCTGTAGGGGTGCACCACATAACCCAACACGCTTGATCCCATTTGGCCGGACACACTTTTCTGGGTCATGCCCGCCGCGGAAGATCAACACGTCGTAGCCCCACCTAGGCACGACAGAGCAGTCAGCACGCCGGTCTAAATCCTATGCGCGCAGGGGTCTGGGCCCATCGCCCATTGCACACCTGCACGTTGCGAACGCGGCCATAAGTAGACCTAGCCTAGTGGCGTTCCAGTCCAATCCGGCGCGCGCCACTCAGTCGCTGACGTCACAAAGGCTTCGGCTGATACCACAACGCCGAGTGCCCATATCTTTCCCGCGTAGATGGTTAGTGCGTATAGACCAAATGGCCAGACTCAGATCAAATACCCAGATCTCGTTAAGCGTGTTAAGTATCCGCAAACGCCGAACAGGGCCAGGCCACCTCTCTCCTAGGTGGCCCCAACCTGCCCTGTCGCTCCGCCACAAAGATCCACTCGCGGGTGCTCCTACGAGCCGACCCGTCTTTAGTCACCACATGTATCATGTATAGTATATAGTATATACCCGCGATCACCTCCCGAGTGATCACGACCCGATAGTATAGCACAGCAGACGGACATGAATGTAGGGCCACAGATGGACATACTAGCATCCTATACTAAGCAAATAGGATTGCAGGTAAAGGTATCAACAGTAATAGCAAGGACAGGCTATGCATCAGGATAGGAATAACGAAAGTAGTAACATGCTACACTACTCTAATGCAAGCAGTATGGAGGAGAGTAGGCGATATCTAGTGATCAAGGGGGGGCTTGCGTGGTTGCTCTGGCAAGAGAGAGGTGTCGTCAACACCATAGTCGAACGGGGCAGCAGCAGCGTCGGTCCCGGTGTCTATCGAGAGAAGAGGGGGGAGAAACAATAAATTTTTAAGCAAGCAGATGCATAGTGATGCATGACATGACAAGTAACGACGTTAGAGGTGCCCTAACGCGGTATGAGGTGATACCGGTGAAGGGGGGAAACATTCGGGAAAGTATCCCCGGGGTTCCGCGTTTTCGGGCAGAGGAGCTGGAGGGGGAAAGTTGCGAGTTTGATATGTTAGGGGTGTGTGGCGGATGAACGGGCTGCGTATCCAGGTTCGTCTCGTCGTTCTGAGAAATTTCATGTTGAAAATATTTTAATCCGAGTTACGGATTAAAAGATATGATTTTCTAAAGATTTTATTAATTTCTGGAATTTAATTAATTAAATAAGTCCAACATTATCCAAAACAGTGTTTGCTGACGTCATCATGATGTCAACATGACATCAGCAGTCAACAGAGGTGTTGACTGGTCAACTGACGTGTGGGTCCCACTGGTCATTGACTGTTTAGCCTAATCAGTGTTTAACTAAACTAACTACTGTTTAATTAAACTAATTAGTTAATTAGTTAATCTAATTATGATTAATTAACTTAATTAATTCATTAATTATTAATTAATTTATTAATTATTATTTAATTATTATTATTATTATTATTATTTACCTTTTTAATTCTTTTCCTCTTTTTTTATAAACGTTCTGGGGGCAAGGGCCCCACATGTCATAGGGTCAGGGAGGATAGCGGGTGTGGGGGGTTCACGGGCGTCGGGCGCAGGCGTTGCGGGCGCCCGACCCAGGAGAGGGCCGAGCGGGCGCCGAGGGCGCCGGCGTCGGGCAGTCGCCGGAGTGGGCGCGGGGCATGGCGGAGGACGGTGAGGGCGGGGCGGAGCCAGGGAACGGCCAGGCGCGGCCAGGACGGCGAGGGCGGGGCGGAACCAGGGAACGACCAGGCGTGGTGGGGGGCCACGACGGCAGCGGCGAGGTCGCGAGCGGGCGAGCAGAGGGACGCCCCAGGGCGCAGCGGCTGTGTCGAGACGGGCGCGAGCGAGGCAGCAGTTACAGGGCTCCATGAGCGTGCTAGGGCGGACGACGAGGCCGTAGTGGCTCGGGAGCGTGGTGCTCACAGCCATGACGGCGGCTGGAACATGGCCACGCGACGGAGTTAGCTACGGGGCTCTGGCGAGCTCGACGAGAGGAAGAGGAGGACGGAGGCCGTGGCCTCACCGGGCTTTGTAGGGGTTCGGGCAGTGGGCGCGGTGAAGGTCGGGGAGGTCCGTTGTGGACGAGGACGGGGACGACGGCGATGGGGTAGTAGTCCGGCGGGGAGGGAGCCGGCGAGGCGGCGTCCAACAGCGACGGCGAGGCGCGTGGTGGCCTCCTCTCGATCCCGATCCAGATCGGGAGAGAGGAGGGGAGGGGATATTTTGCGGGGGGAGGGGGAGGAGTGTCGGTGGAGTGAGGGGTTCGGTCGTGGGGGGGGGGGACGGGTATAAGGGAGTGGGGTGGGCCATGGCCCAGTTGGGCAGGAGCCCAGTGGGGGGTGTCCGGCCGGGCCCGTGGGCCGTGGGGAGGGAGGTCCCCCTCTTTTTTTGTTTGAATCTATTTGTTTTCTAATTTTGTAGTTTCTTTTCTCTTTTAAATCATTTTAAATTATTTAGGCATTTTACAAAAATGTGTTTGCCTTTTTTATAGTTACCTAGGCATTTAACTACACACCCCGAACATTTTAGTTTTAATTTTTTTTTAAACCTTTGTTGTTTGACTTGTTTATAATTTTAAATTTGAAATGGTTTCAGATCATTGCAAGGTTAGCAACAGTAATCATAGATGACATGGCATCATTAGGAGAGTTTTACTGTAGCCAAATTATCCAAGCGTTACAAATCTCCTCCACTACAAGAAATCTCGTCCCGAGATTTAGGAGGTAGAAGGAAACAGTGTGGGGTATTCATCACGTAGACGATCCTCGCGTTCCCAGGTGGCTTCGTCTTCAGAGTGATTCGACCACTGGACCTTGAGGAACTTGATCGCCTTCTGACGGGTACGGCATTCAGCTTGGTCGAGAATGCGGACCGGATGCTCTTTATAGGAGAGGTCCTGTTGCAATTCGAGCACTTCATGATCCACTGCTCGGATTGGGTCCTTGAAGCAACGACGGAGCTGTGACACATGGAACACATCGTGAACCTGAGAAAGGTTCGGCGGAAGCTCCAGTTGATATGCCACTTTTCCACGCCTCTCAAGAACAGTGAAAGGACCAATATAGCGGGGAGCTAGCTTTCCTTTGATCCCGAAGCGGTGAGCACCCTTCATTGGTGTAACTCGAAGATAGGCCTTTTCGCCAGGTTGATAGACCATGTCTTTATGATGACGGTCATAATTACTCTTTTGGCGTGACTGAGCAGTCTTGAGATTCTCGCGAATAATGCGGACTTGATCTTCGGCATGTTGGATAATATCCGGACCAAAGAGTGCACGTTCCCCAGTTTCTGACCAGTTCAGAGGGGTTCGGCACTTTCGTCCATATAACACTTCGAAGGGGGCCATCTTCAGACTAGCTTGGTAGCTATTATTATAAGAGAACTCAGCATACAGGAGAGATTCCTCCCATTTCTTGCCGAAGGAAATAACACAAGCTCGAAGCATGTCTTCGAGAACTTGGTTGACACGTTCAACTTGCCCTTGTGACTGCGGATGAAACACAGTACTGAAAGATAAGTGAGTTCCCATAGCTTCTTGGAAACTTGCCCAGAATCTTGAAGTGAATAAGCTGCCACGGTCCAAACTAATAACTAGCGGAATACCGTGAAGTGAAACAATTCTGGACATGTAGAGAGTTGCAAGCTGGCTAGCAGTGATCGTTTCTTTGACCGCCAGAAAATGTGCAACTTTAGAAAGCCGGCCAATGACGACAAAAATAGCATCATTACCTTTCTGCGATTTGGGAAATCCAGTGACGAAGTCCATCTCGACATGGTCCCATTTCCATTCAGGAATAGAGATAGGTTGCAGAGTTCCAGCAGGCCTTTGATGCTATGCTTTAATACGACGGCAAACGTCACATTCAGCAACATAACGAGCAATGTCTTGCTTCATATTAGACCACCAGAATCTCTGACGAATGTCTTGGTACATCTTTGTACTACCAGGATGGATACATAGGGGCGTATCATGAGCTTCTTCCATAACTTTCTGAGTCATATCCAGATTTTCCCTCTTACTCGGAACTACTAGGCGACCTTTGAAGAATAAGGTGCCATCATCAGCAACAGTGAAGAATGAGGGCCTTCCATCTGCGAGAAAGCGTTTAATCCTCTCCACTTCATCGTCACAATTCTGTATCCATTTGATGGTGTCCACAAGATCTGGTTTCGCAACCAGGGTATTGAGAGAACCCCTGGGAACAACATGGAGGTTCATCTTGCGAAACTCCTTAGGAGGGGGAGTGAGTGCACCCGGAGGAACAATATGGAGGTTCAGCTTTCTGAATTCTTCAACGAGTGAGGGCTGAACTTTGTGAACCTAGAGGTGGTTGCAGTAAGACTTGCGGCTCAAGGCATCAGCCATTACATTAGCCTTGCCTGGTGTATAGGAAATACCCAAGTCAAAGTCGGCAACAATCTCCATCCATCGCTGCTGATGGAGGTTCAGGTGTGGCTGGGTAAACAGATACTTCAGACTTTGATGGTCAGTGAAGATCTCGCAATGATTACCGAGAAGATAATGTCGTCACTGCTTCAGTGCATGAATGACAACAGCAAGCTCGAGGTCGTGAACTAGGTAGTTCTCTTCGTGAGGGCGCAATTGCCGAGAGGCATAAGCAATAACTTTGCGATCTTGCATTAGGACACAGCCTAACCCTTGACGGGAAGCGTCGCATTAAATGACGAAGTCCTTCTTAGTATCAGGTGGATCTAGCACTGGGGCAGAAGTCAACTTGTCTTTGAGTGCCTGGAAGCTTTCCTGACATTTGTCTGTCCATTGGAACTTGACGCCCTTATGCAACAGGTTAGTCAGAGGCCTGGCAATCTTGGAGTTCTCGATGAATCGACGGCAATAGCTGGCGAGACCAAGAAAACTTCTGACTTGCTTGACATTCTTCGGCGGAGTCCAATCGAGAATAGCCTGAACTCGTTCAGGGTTAACGGCAATACCATCCTTAGAGATGACATGTCCAAGATAGGTTACTTCGGGAAGCCAGAATTCACATTTGGAGAACTTGGCGTATAGTTGATGCTCTCGTAGCTTTTCCAGCACAAGACGAAGATGTTCAGCATGTTCTTCTTCGTTCTTGGAAAATACCAGGATATCATCCAGATAAACCACGACGAACTTGTCGAGGTAATCCATGAATATATAGTTCATCAGGCGAGAGAAAGTGACTGGAGCATTGGTTAAGCCGAATGACATGATCGTGTATTCGTATGATCCATATCGAGTCACAAAGGCGGTCTTTGGGATATCCTCTTCACGAACACGGATCTGGTGGTAACCCAACCTCAAGTCGAGTTTAGAGAATACTGACGAACTAGCCAGTTGATCATACAGATCATTGATCCGAGGAAGAGGATACTTGTTCTAAATGGTAGCTTGGTTAATAGGGCGGTAATCTTGTACCAGTCGGTTTGTCCCATCCTTCTTCTTAACAAAGAGAGAAGGTGCTCCCCAAGGAGAGCAACTTGGGCGAATGAAACCACTTCGAAGAGACTTGTCGATTTCCTCCTTAAGCTCAAGGAGCTCATGCGGCGGCATCTTGTAGGGTCGCTTGGCTATAGGAGTGGTGCCTGGTTTCAAGTCGATGACGAATTCGACAGCTCTAGCAGGGGGAATCCCTGGAAGTTCTTCAGGAAAGACATCAAGGAAGTCACGCACGATGGGAATGTTTTCAATGCCCTCGAGTGGTGCAGCATTCAATGCATTCAAGGCATAAAGCCGTGCCTCAGCATTTTGCACCAGATGAGCTTGGTAGGTAACTATTTCGTCTGAAGGGTGTATCAGATGGACGGTCTTAGTGGCGCAAACTATAGAAGCAGTATGCGCTTTCAACAAATCCGTCCCCAAAATGAGGTCGATGTTAGACGTCTTCAGGAAAATGGGCGAGGCATAGAATTCCAGCCCTTCGATTTCCATAGGGACGTCGACGCCAACCATGGAGGTTTAACACTGTCCCACGGGGGTTTTTACCACTACCGAAGTGTTCATCTCCTCGTATTTAATGCCATGCTTGAATGCAAAATCTTCTGACATGAATAAATGTGATGCTCTTGAATCGAATAAAATAGATGCAGGTACTGAATTTACGAGGAGTGTACCCATCACAGTAGCAGGCTGGTCTTGAGCTTCGTTCAGATCAACATGGTTGGCATGAACACGACCATAGGACTTGGCATTGTTGTTCTGGTTCTGGTTATTTCCACGGCCAGTTGCTGGAAGGGCCAGTTGATTCTGTTTCTGGTTGCACTCCCTAGCACGGTGCCCTGGTTGTCCACACCTGAAGCACAAACCATTCTCAGGAGTAGGAACAGGAGCTTGGGGTGGTGGAGCTGGAAGCCTTCGCTGCCTAGTTGGAGCAGCAGGCAGACGAGGTGCAGCATAGGACTGCCTTGGGGCAGGTGCACTCGGCTGGTACATGCTGTTGGGGATCCATATCTTGCGCTTCTGCGAGGACGGGCCCGAAGATGAGCCCGTGTCACGGCTACGCCTGTGGGAGCTCTGGTATTCCTGCAGACCAGTTTCGACGTTGATGGCTTTGTTCACCAAGGTGGCGAAATCAGTAAAGTCATGCACTAGAAGTGCGAGCTTGATGTCAGCTTGAAGGCCATCATGGAACTTCTCCTGCCTGCGTGCATCAGTTGCAACGTCCTCTTCAGCATAGCGAGACAAGTCCAGAAATTCTCGCTGATAAGCATCAACTGTCATGTTTCCTTGGGTGAGGCTGTGGAACTCACGCTTCTTCCGGTCCATGACTCCTTGAGGAATGAAGCAGGCACGGAAAGCAGCTTGGAAGTCTGGCCAGGTGATGATTGTTCCAACAGGCAGAGTGCGCCTGTGGCTGTCCCACCATTGAGCTGCGGGTCCCTTCAGGAAGAAGGAAGCAAAGGTGACATAGCTGGCAGGGGCTACATCAGCAGACTCCATCTCATAGGTGATGTCATGGAGCCAGTCATCAACATCCAGGGGCTTAGTTGAGCTCCGGTACACGCTTGGGTTGAGGCGGATGAAATCCTGCAGAGTTACTGTGTTTGGCTGCTGGTTCATATTGGGGCGAGGAAACTGAGCCATCATGTTCTCCATGAACTGGCGATTCATCTCAAGCTGTTGGATCATCCCAGCCATGTACTCAGGCGGTGGTGGGAAGTTGCCACCACGACCACGACCACCTGGTCTAACCATCCTGCTAATATATAACAGGGGTAGTTCAGCATTTGAGAATATTTGCGAAGACAAGAATCATTCAAGATGAAACATGCATAATGAAAGCAGCACGATAGATACCACATAATAATTGGCATATCTTACAAAAGAGATCATGCATAGAGTTCGGTACACAGAGTTCAGTACATAGACTAAGACATCATAGGCGGCACGCAGGCTCACGGCGAATGCATCTAACACTAATAAGCAAGTCTACATCAGTCCCACGCGGTACTGCGGAGGTAGCTGTAGCCTGAAAGCTGGTAGTGTGGCATCGGGTACACCACATCGGCAACCTGGGGTCCGCGGGTGCTCTGGTGCTGAACCCGACGCTCAGGCAGCAGAAGAGGACCAAGTGCGGGAGAGTAGCCTCCCACCTCTGGCCAACCGACACCCTGAGGCATGACGGTCCTGGCGGGGTAGATAGCAGAACGCAGCAGCTCCCCAGATCCAACGAAGGGGTGCAACATCGTCAGAGCACGGTACAGGTGCTGACGAGTGGTGTACAACTCGTGGTGAAGAGCTCGGTTAGCTCGATCCAGCCCATCAGCATGCAGAACCAGGTTCTGATGGTAGAAGGGCTCTCGGGTGACAGTGGAGTAGGCAGCAGTGTAGTAACCCTCCGCACCAATATCAGATGCGATAGCGATGTGCCTGAAGGGGGAGGTGTCCAACTCCCGGTACTCCCAACGAAGGCGTGTCAGAGCAGCATAGGCAGCATGGTGAACTGCCATATCGATGGTCACTCCAACACCATAAGCGGTGTGCAGCACAGTAGTGGAGTCATACTCCCGAGAGTAGATGTGGACGGTGGCACGGTACTGCTCCTGGTTAAAGTCCTGGTACTCCTCGGAGACGGTGTACTCGGGGTGCCAGCGATAACCCAGATAGGTCATCATATCAGCTAGCACAGCTGGTGATCCCGAGGCAACCATGGCCGTCGTGTGGCGCACAACCTGCCTCGTGGGTTCCATCTGAAAAACAAAGATGTTTCAAAGGAGTCAAATGATAGTGTGGAAATTTTCCAAAATACTATACTAAGGAATAGCTATGGCTTTTATCCAACTTTGGGGTGAATGTCGTAACGGGATCCTAGTGTCAGAGTTAGTAAATTCGTTTAGCCCGAGTAGAAGAGAGTTTAGAGTCCCAGAGTAAGGGTCGAGAAGTAAAAGATCCTAGTACCACCCGATGGCGACATGGGCCCGTAAGGCACACAGCCAAGTTAGTAAAAGTTTTTGCAATGTCTAGACTCGACTTCAGCCAAGGAGTGTGGAAGGGGGATTCCTACAGGCAGTCGGCTCTGATACCAACTTGTGACGCCCCGATTCAATCATACACTAATCATGCACGCAAATGTGTACGATCAAGATCAGGGACTCACGGGAAGATATCACAACACAACTCTAAAACATAAATAAGTCATACAAGCATCATAATACAAGCCAGGGGCCTCGAGGGCTTGAATACAAGTGCTCGATCATAGACAAGTCAGCGGAAGCAACAATATCTGATTACAGACATAAGTTAAACAAGTCTGCCATAAGATGGCTAGCACAAACTGGGATACAGATCGAACGAGGCTCAGGCCTCCTTCCTGGGATCCTCCTAACTACTCCTGGTCGTCGTCGGCAGGCAGCACGTAGTAGTAGGCACCTCCAGTGTAGTAGTCGTCATCGAAGGTGGCGTCTGGATCCTGGTACCAACCTGGGGAGATTTATGTTGTAATCGAAGGAGCATCGAACGGACTCCTCGTGAGAATCTTATGTTGTAATTTTCTTCCTAGTACCAACCTGGGGAGTGCCCAACCCACTATACATGCCTAGGCCGCCCAGAACACATGGCAACGCCACGGTCACGCGGTGACCACGCGGCGGGCATGCGAGTTTACGCGCTCTAGAGTTGGGGCCCTCGGCCACCGCCCAAATCTCGATGTATCGCCACCAAACCATGTATTTATGATTAAATAGGTCCTTATGTAACTAGAAATGATTTTTGGAAAAAATAAATAGCAAACTATGAGGCAGCTGCAGTTCAAATTTGACCCGCTTCCAATTGAATCGGCGGAAATTTGTCTTCTTCACGAGAGGTGGATCAAAAAAAATTACACCCAACCATTTTGTCAATTGTGCATTAAATATGGCCTAGTATTTTATAAAATGATTTGGTCCAATTTTGCAACAATTATTTGGTAGTTCCTTCACAAAAAAACCCTCCTTTCGGGCATTCGAAAAATGGAAAATGGTTTTTTTCGTCCAACGAAAATGAAAACTTCCTTAGGCAACATTGTTTTCCATTCCAATATGCACCCTTGTGCACAATATGAGATCATTTGAACAAACTATGCCATGAATGTGGCCATAAGATTGATCATTTGGCTTGAAAGCCATGAATCTTCACACATGATAGCTCATTTCTGAGAACACTTTTTTAAAAGAATTATCGTATTACAAGTTTATTATTTTTCCCGGAAACTTGGTCACATATAATGAGACAATGCGAAGGTTTTCCAATTTTTTGATTTTTTTTTTTTGAATTTCTTATGCCCGTTTCAAAATGTGGTCAAAACAGCGGGCTTGACCGTTCCTAGCTAGCGGTTGAATCTTGGAATTTTTTTGGTGTTTCTCTGATTAAATAGATACTTATGTACCTATAAATGATTTTTGGAAAAAATAAAGAGCAAACTACGAGGTAGCTGCAGTTCAAATTTGACCCGTTTCCAACTGGATCGGCGGAAATTTGTCTTTTTCACCAGAGGTGGATAAAAACTTTTTACACCCAACCATTTTGTCAATTGTGCATTAAATATGGCCTAGTATTTTAGAAAATTTATTTTGTCCAAGTTTGCAACAATTATTTGGGAGGTCCTTCACAAAAAAACCTCCTTTTGGGCACTCGAAAAATGGAAAATGGTTCTTTCGTCCGAAGAAAAAGAAAACTTCCTTAGGCAACATTTTTTGGAATTCCAAGATGCACCCTTGTGCACAATATGAGATCATTCGAACAAACTATGCCATGAATGTGGCCATAAGATTGATCATTTGGCTTCAAAGCCATGAATCTTCACACGTGATAGCTCATTTCTGAGAACACTTTTTTAAAATAATTATCGTATTGCAAGTTTATTTTTTTCCCGGAAACTTGGTCACATATAATGAGACAATGCGAAGGTTTTCCGTTTTGTTGAATTTTTTATGCCCGTTTCAAAATGCGGTCAAAACGGTGGGAATGACCGTTCCTAGCTAGTAGTTGAATCTTTGAATTTTTTTATGTTTCTCTGATTAAATGATACCTATGTACCTATAAATGATTTTTGGAAAAAATAAAGAGCAAACTACGAGGTAGCTACAGTTCAAATTTGACCCGCTTCCAACTGAATCAGCGGGAATTTGTCTTTTTCACCAGAGGTGGATAAAAACTTTTTACACCCAACCATTTTGTCAATTGTGTATTAAATATGGCCTAGTATTTTAGAAAATTGATTTGGTCCAATTTTGCAACAATTATTTGGGAGGTCCTTCACAAAAAAACCTCCTTTTGGGCACTTGAAAAACGGAAAATGGTTTTTTCGTCCAAAGAAAATGAAAACTTCCTTAAGCAACATTGTTTGCCATTCCAGTATGCACCCTTGTGCACAATATGAGATCATTCAAACAAGCTATGCCATGAATGTGGCCATAAGATTGATCATTTGACATGAAAGCCATGAATCTTCACACATGATAGCTCATTTCTGAGAACATTTTTTTAAAAGAATTGCCATATTACAAGTTTATTATTTTTACTGGTAACTTGGTCACATATAGTGACACAATCCGAAGGTTTTCCAATTTTCTGATATTTTTTGAATTTTTTATGCCCGTTTCAAAATGCGGTCAAAACGGCGGTAATGACCGTTCCTATCTAGTAGTTGAATCTTCGAATTTTTTTGATGTTTCTTTGATTAAATAGATACTTATGTACCAAAAAATGATTTTTGAAAAAATAAATAACAAACTGTAAGGTAGCTGCAGTTCAAATTTGTCTTTTTCATGAGAGGTGAATCAAAAGTTTCGACACCCAAGTATTTGGTCAATTATACATTAAGTATGTTCTAATATTTTATATAAATGAGTTGGCCTAATTTTGCTATAAATATATGGTAGATCCTTCACAAAAAAATCATTTTCGCCACTTGAAAAATGGAAAATGAATTTTTAATCAACCATGACCAATTTTTTAGTCAACTACGACCAATTTAATTGGTCATGACATTGTACCCGTGTGCTGCATTTTGATTGGTCTGTGGGTGTTTCACGTGGATCATGGATTGAACACCGTCGGATGCTCGTGGATCCAACGGCAGTCCTCACCCCAAGCCCACCTAAGCCGAAACCCTAGTCCTCGTGGACATTTTCCATCCACCCCCCGCCTCCTTTCTTTCTCCCTCCCTCCTGCGGCCCGAACCCCTCCCTCCCGCGGCCTCCTCTCCCCCGATCCCATCGGCCGGCGCGACCTCCGCTCCACATCCTCCGGCCCCGCCAGCGACCTCATACCCCAACGCCGGCGCGCGGCAGATCCAACCCAGCAGCCGCCCCTTCTCCCCCGTCTCCTCCTCCCATCAGATCCATCACCGCCGCCACCTCCTCATCTCCTCCTCCCTTCAGATCCATGCACCCGCTGCCGCCCCTTCTCCCCCGTCTCCTCCTCCCATCAGATCCATCGCCGCCGCCACCTCCTCTTCTCCTCCTCCCTTCAGATCCATCCACCCGCTGTCGCCCCTTCTCCCCCAGACCAAGAACCTCCTCTCCTCATGCAACGGAGACAACAACGTTGCGGCTGGCTTGCTCGCCGGCGCGCGCGTGCGTGCTTCGAGGCGCGGCGCTCCGTCGAGCTGGCCGGACCATGGCGCGCGCGTGGCTTGCCTAGGGTTCGCCATGGCAGCGCAGCATGCCGTGTCTCTGGCCACCAGGACGGCGACGACGTGAATCTAAAAGACCTCTCGGCCTCTCCCAGCCTCAAACACTCACCCTTAGCCCTCCCCGTGGCTAGGGCGGCGGCGCCTCCATCGTCAGCACGGCTTCGGCGACATTGGCGGCTCCTCCCCGACATCTGCCGCGCCCCCACACGCGGCTCAGCCCCTGGATGGTACTCGAGCTCCAACCCCTCCTATCTTTCTCTCTCTCTAATGTCTGCTCTGTTCTTTAACTGTAGGTATGCAGGAGGAAGTTGTAGATAAACTGGACGGCAAGGATGGATGGCGCCTGAGGAGGGGGTGCTGGACGACAAGGAGGAAGTTGTAGGTGAGCTCGTCCCCTCCTCCTCTCTGCTCTATTAATTTACTAGTACTAGGATTGGCCATTGCTTCTCTGGTGTTAGAATTTGGCACTGAACTTCGTGTGGGTTGGATTGCTTTTGCCCAAAGAGCCTAACAGCATATCAGAACTGAATCAACTTTTTAGGTTCGCTAGAATGCATCAGTATAGCAAACCGAACACATCACGCATCACAACAAAGAGCCTAACAGAAATTTTTCTCTACTCCTTGCTAGTTCTGTAATTAGATGCATTTTGTAGATAAATTGTTGGCCATCTATGATGGATTTACAGTGCTAATTTGGTTGTACAGCCTTTCCGAGAACCGGCAAGGATACTTCAAACATTATTTTTCTATTACAATGGTTTCATTAATCTGGTATCGAAGTTCAGTTTAGTTGGTTCAATTTTGTAGTTTAACTGATCTCATTTGCCACATGCACTGTCTTACAATGATTTACAATTCACCGATATGCTCACAAATGGACAACATCAATGATATGCTCTCAAAATTTCTTTCCAAAATATTGACAGGAGCATTGCTCTTTCTGTTAGTAGAAAAGAGGAAGTTTAAATACAATTTCAGTACAGGGGCCAACCCCTAGCACCTTGGTACACAACCCAGATCATCAATGAGTATTCTGCTCACATTTTGACTTGCATAAATGACCTGCTCTTAAATTGATAACATAAAGTTACGATCTCAGATAAATTTGAGTTCTGCATGTTTGCTTCATCTTTATTTTAGTATTTCTTGCTTGCATGTTTGCTTCTTCTTTCTGCTGAAGCAGGTGAGTTGATTTTCTGCTCTTAGTTTCTGTAGCAATTAGAGGAGGAGTTGGTGCCGAGAACTGGACCGGATGTGCTTTGATTCGTGATCTACATTGCCCTTGATCTCAGGTGCGTGATCTACAGCGACCTAGCTTGTTTGTTCTGACTAAATTCAGTTAGAACAAGTTAAGCTTCAGACTGCATATAAGAAAAGAATAAAAACAGACTCCTAAATTCAGTTAGAACAAGTTGAGTACTTGGAGTATATTCAGCGCCCTTGCTTGTTTGTTCTGACTAAATTCTGTTGCCTCGCATGGCCATGAGGGGAGGCTGGAGCAGATCCGGAGGGGGTTCCAGGGCCTCTAGGGCGCCCACGTCTGTCCCTTCCAGGTCAAGCCTCACTTTGCTGTTTGTTTCTCCTGTAGTGTACATTATATTACTTGGTTTGTTGTTTGCAACGCTGCCTGCGTGCTACTGTTTAGTTTGCTGCTGCTTTTCGTGCTTCACTGAATTTCAGGATTGGGGTGTTTTTTCTGAATTTTTGTGCTTGTTATGATGCAGTATGCTTCGACGGGATTGAGATGGAGGCCAGCAGCTAGGAGCTGAGCAGCTGTACAGAGCCGGAGGTAAGATTGAGGTGGACCAGATTGCTAATTTCTACCCAGTACAATACATGTTCGTTGTTTGCTACAGAGCTGAGAGCTACCTAGTGCAAAGATGATGAATCCCAGCTTGTACAAATAAATGAATGATAAGCAGGCTAAGCAACATAATAACAAGGATTCAGTTGTCTCCTAATTGCTATCTAGTACAGTACATGAACAGATTTACATATTTGTTGAACTTCTCAATGCATGTACTATGTAGGCTTGAGACTGAGTTGCTGCTCATGGTCAAGCTGGTGGGAGGGGTTTAGTGCATCCATGGTACTTGATATTAGATGTAATTTTTGTTATGATTATTAAGGAATGGGCAGCTAGTGATCTGTGTGGTTCTAGTGAATGGGCAGCTGCAGATGTAGACTATGATGATGCGCACCGATAGTACTGCAGTAGTAGCAACAGACTAGCCCAGCTCTGAAGAAAAGCTTGTAACAAAATTGATGCATATGATTAAACTGATGTGTTATTTGTTGTCCGCCTAATAATATGAAAACAACAACAATAGAGCTAGTGATGCAATACCTGTATAATATGCAAACAACAACAGAGCTAGTGATGTTATGCTAAAATTAATGCTTACCTGTCAAACTCAAGATTACGCATGTTAAAAGTTTCAAATGTCCTTTTTTATTAAATTTAAAGAGTCCTTCTAGCTTGTGTAGGTGTCTTATGATCCTGTTCTAATTAATGTGTATAGTGCAAGCTCTTGTTTTTGTCTAAATGCATGCACATAAGTTCAATTACCTTCTGAGAAATTGTTGATGTAATTTTTTTCCGTTTCTCAAATACAAAATAGCTTGCTCCTCCTAGTTGTGGCATCCCCGCTGTTAATCTTTATGATGTTGTTCCTCACTAATATAATATTTACTGATTATTTGTAGTCACTAGTATTCACTGATAACTATGCCTTGTTTTGATTGTTCTATTGTTATTTACGCCAAAAGGTTAACATGTTCGAATTTATTTTGTTCCTGACCATTTTGTTTTATAACATGCAGATTGTGGCTTCTATTCATGATTCGTCGTGAGCTCTAGGCATGCATGGTGGATGAAGAAGTTGGAAGAAGCAATGCATGCTGGATCTAGGCATGCATGCATGCTCTAGTATCCCTGCTTCTGAACCTAGCTAGGGAGGTGCAAGATTTTGTTGTAACGCTGATTTTTCTGGGAATTTTGTTGTACTGGTGATTTTGCTGAGAGTTTGGTGTATATTTGCTTGCCACTATGTTTACTTGAAATTTATTTTTGGATTGGAAAATATATTGGCATTGAATCTGGGCTGAATGTATATCTATGATGTAAATATTATTTGACTTGAAGAGGCACAACCCAAATCAAGAAGTGGATGAAATGTGGGAACAAAGGCTGAAAATTAAAAAAATATTGGATTGTAAAATGACCGAGGCCCAAAAAGGAAATGGCATGTGAAAGGCCATGACCCAGAAAATAAAAAGGCTGAATTATTGGGCCAGGCCCATGTAGCTAGTGAAAATTGACAGAAAATATATATAAAAAAGGTTGAATTAATGGGCTCGGCCCATATAAACACCGAATTGGACCGGGTTGATTCTTGTGCCACATCAGATTGCCACGTCGGATGCCTACGTTGCCTGGGGAGGCTGCTAGTGACCAAAACACAACAGTAGGCATATTTTGGTCGTAAACGTCCACGACCAGTTTACGGCCGCCAGCGTTTGACCTTCTGTTTTTGGTCAAAAAAAGGTAGCAAATGAAAAACAATGACCTTTCAGTGACCAATAGTCAAGGTCACAAGTTGACATATTTCTTGTAGTGTGTCTCCTCATCCATAACATAAGCTTCAGGTATCTTAGGCAATTCATATCTAGGAGACATAGGTCTAATAGGTGTTTCAAGACTTTCAGTTTCAAGTACTTCACCAGTTTCAATAATTTCATCAGTTTCAGCATTCTCAATATCTTTAGCTCTAGCAAGTTGTTCATCCAGAAATTCACCTAGTGGCAGATTATCATCACGCAAGGTACTAGCATCATCATGAGTGTCGTTCATATCAGAATTAGCATCATCAATTACTAGCGACGTATTAGGATTAATAGCATGTGGTGGTGTTTCAAGTCTACTCAAAACAGAAGTGAATCAAGTTCAGAGTGTGATGGCAGTTCCTTAGCTCCCCTCGTCCTAGAGGGAATGATCTTGGTTTTAGTATCCTTCAGATTCTTCATAGTGATAAATAGATAATAATCCCAAGTGACTCAACAAATATAGCTATGCTCCCCGACAACGGCACCAGAAAAAGGTCTTGATAACCTACAAGTATAGGGGATCGCAACAGTTTTTGAGGGTAAAGTATTCAACCCAAATTTATAGATTCGACACAAGGGGAGCCAAAGAATTTTTGCAAGTATTAGCAGCTATGTTGTCAATTCAACCACACCTAGAGATTAAATATCTGCAGCAAAGTGATTAGTAGCATAGTAGTATGATAGTTTTGATAGTAGTGGTAACAACAATAGTAACGGTAACAGTGATAGCAATGATTTTGTAGCAAGTGTAATGGTAACATCAGTAGTAATAACTTAGCAAGAACAATATATGAGAAATTGGTAGGCATTGGATCGGTGAATTCGTTGGATGATATTCATCATATAACAGTCATAACCTAGGGCAATACAAAACTAGCTCTAGTTCATAAATATAATGTAGTCATGTATTCCATAAATAGTCATACGTGCTTTTGGAAAGAACTTGTATGACATCTTTTGTCCTACCCTCCCATGGCAGTGGGGTCCATAAGGAAACTAAGGGATATTAAGGCCTCCTTTAATAGAGAACGACAACAAAGCATTAACACATAGTGAATACATGAACTCCTCAAATTACGGTCATCATCGGAAAGTATCCCGACTATTGTCACTCCGGGGTTTACGGATCATAACATGTAATGGGTGAATATGACTTGCAAGATCGGATCTAGGACATAGATATAATGGTAAAAACATAAATGGTTCAGATCTGAAATTGTCGGCATTCTGGGAACGGGGGTCCCCAGACTTGCCTGCCTGTGAACTGCGGCGTGGCTCAAATGGGGGCCCAGCGCGGCCCAGCTTCATCAACACGAGACTCAAGACCCTCGCGAGGGGCCAAGCCTCGCGAGGCGGACGACACGACGCTCCCTCAAACACGGCCTCCTCAGGCTGGCTCGCGAGGAGGCGGAGAGATCAAGGTGGGGTACCTCACGAGGTGCCAATGACGCAAGCCATGATGACCAAGGGTGCCAGGCGGGCGCCAGCCCGCGCAGCGTCTCCCTTTCCTCTTTGGTGCAAAGGGGGCAAGCACAGGCGAGAGGATCAAGCAAAGGCACCCATTTCGGTGCAACAAGACCAAGACCAGTCCACCGGTGGGAAGGAGGGCACCATGGAGCCCAAGACGGCGTCACCACAGGGCCTTTGGCAGGCAAAGACCAACTTTAGTCAGGATAAGTGTACTAGATGTTCCCCTTTGAATTGGCCAATTGTTGGCGCTCTTCCCGCTCAAATATTCGGGGAGAGGCCCAGGGCCTTTGCCTATAAATAGAACTAGCCACAACCAGGGTAGGGAGAGGGGATCCAGCATCTAGAATCGAGCAGCAAGTAGAGAGAGAGAGAAGGGCGATCAAACTACCCCTAGCAGTTCATCCCCCTAGCCAAGAACAGGCCCTCGCGAGGCTGTTCTTCCTTGTACTGTTCTTCCTCATAAGCCCAAGAGGCAATCCACCCACCACAAACTAGAGTAGGGTATTACACCACAATGGTGGCCCGAACTAGTATAAACCCTGTGTCTTTTGTGTTGCTCTTGCAGTAGTTAGATCCTGGCGAGACGGAGAGGTAGAGGGCACGATCCTCGCACGCACCCCAGAGTTCGAACCTTAAGGGTCTGCCGGAACCCGTGATCCGACATTTGGCGCGCCAGGTAGGGGTGTGCCGGAATCTGCCTCCCTATCGCTTCGTCTCCCGCTGCGTCGTCGTCACCATGTCCGGCGACCAGGCGGGCAACCAAGGCCCATGGGCGACATGGCCCATCTGCGCGGAGCCTCCCGCTCCGGGCGACTCCGCGCCGCAGGCAGCTCGCGGTCCGCAGAGCGCTGCAGGCCGCGGGCGACGCGGGCAAACTGTTGCGACCCTCACACCGCGGCAGGCGCGGTCAGCGGCGAGGGCCTCCAATCACGCCGCAACAACGACACCGTACACTCGCCGGGAGCAGGCGAACTCGAGGGCTGCGCTCACAGTAGCACGGGAGCTACTGCAGTGCAGGCTACTGGAGGGCGGCCGCGACGTGCTGCTGGAGTGGGTCGCCGAACTCCTGGGCTTCGCCGCTTCGGGGGCTCACCCCTTCTGCGTCCAGCTTCTGCCTCAAGCTCAGGGTGGCGCGCGAGGAGGCCCCGCGCTCCCCCGCGGGCCTCCAGACTACCCCAGCACCGGTGAATCCGCCGGCGCCAGACTGGCGGTGGCGTTACCCCCGCCCCCGACGCGCGAAGGAGAGGGGCCTGGTGCGGCCCATGGCGCCAACGGGCAACCGCGCTACCACCCCGCAGTGGGCACAACAAGCAACGCCACATGGCTCACGGAGCACTACAGCACAGCGTTCGGGGTGGCGGCGCCAGAAGAATACGTACCTCACATGATGGATCAAGGGCACGCTCACGAGGGCGAGCATGGCTCACTCTTCAGCCACAGCTGGGGAGGCGAGACGCCAGAGGCCGAGCCCTTCCAGGAGCCCCAGGACGGCTCCGTCGGCCACGCTGGAGGCAATGACTATCGGGTACCGCTAATTCCTCAAGAGCAGGTGTACGCTAATCATGGGTCGCAGGAGGTGCAGGTCACCGCAGCGAGCAGCTGCCCCGCTCCCGCGGCCTCCTACCCCTCGGGAGGAGGGCGCAGGGGGCTGCAGGAGAGGGGCAGGGATCCTACATCACCACCGCGGTGTTCGGAGCAAGGCGTTCTTAGAAGGTAGGCCCTCCGCTGGGGAGGCGCCTGAGGGCCTGCCCCTGGCGGAGGACCCGTGGTCGTCGGGGGAACCGCGCGACCGCTCTACCCCACCGGCGGCGTCCTGGTTTCCGGTCGTCGTTGGTGGCACTAGATTGTGGCGCAAGGCGGGGCCCTTGTCTGGCGATATGAAGCAAGGTCGGTTCCTGTGAAGAAGGCCCAGTGCCTGTGAAGCTCGCCGCCCCGTGACACTCTCACGTAATAATGAGTGGCGCTATACATGCCCCGGAGTCTCAGGGGTGCCGGCCTCAGGCCCTGGGGATCCCTCCCATGCCCAGTGGACAACACTTAGCTCCGCGCTGGTGAGAAGACGTCGAAGACTAGATTAGGTGCCGGACGCGGCCTTTCTGTTTGCTTTCATTGCCTTCTTCCGTTGGTTGTAACCTTTTCCCCGCTGGGTTTAAGTTGAATTCGAATTCGAGCTTTGCGTGTGTTCGGGAAAGGGGTGCTTGGTCTCGTTTAAACCGTTTTTCGCGTTTGGTCACCACCTCACCATAGCTGCCTCCCCTCGCGAGCCCCTCGCGAGCCGGGCTAGGCCTAGCTCAAGCACGGCCCAGACTGCCGCTGTCGCTCCCTCGCGAGGTGACCTTTGGTGCTTGCGGAGATTGTTTCCTCATGAAAAGGCCCGGAGCCTGTGAAGAAGGCGAATGCCTGTGAAGCTATCGCGTTTGCGAAAAGGCCCGGAGCCTGTGAAGAAGGCAAATGCCTGTGAAGCTATCGCGTTTGCGAAAAGGCCCGGAGCCTGTGAAGAAGGCGAATGCCTGTGAAGCTATCGCGTTTGCGAAAAGGCCCGGAGCCTGTGAAGAAGGCGAATGCCTGTGAAGCCATCGCGTTTGCAAAAAGGCCCGGAGCCTGTTAAGAAGGCGAATGCCTGTGAAGCCATCGCGTTTGCAAAAAGGCACGGAGCCTGTGAAGAAGGCGAATGCCTGTGAAGCTATCGCGTTTGCGGAAAGGCCCGAAGCCTGTGAAGAAGGCGAATGCCTGTGAAGCCATCGCGTTTGCAAAAAGGCCCGGAGCCTGTGAAGAAGGCGAATGCCTGTGAAGCCATCACGTTTGCAAAAAGGCCCGGGGCCTGTGAAGAAGGAGAATGCCTGTGAAGCTATCACGTTCGAGAAAAGGCCCAGAGCCTGTGAAGAAGGCGAACGCCTGTGAAGCTATCGCGTTTGGGAAAAGGCCCGGAGCCTGTGAAGAAGGCCAGCGCCTGTGAAGCCCTCTGCCAGCGGCACCCGCACATTCAACTAGGGAACACACGGGACACCCCATCCCCACACAGGCCGCTTCCGGGCCAGCACGAAACAAAGGTAAACCGCCCAACCACCGGGCGCGGGTGCTCGCGCAAAATAATAGTTGCCAAGTACGACGAATACAGGTTTTTACATGAGGGGCTTCCCCTCCCAAAATGCTCTCACAGCCATCGGGCCAAACACCTGAGTTCTATTCATGCAGGGTAAAAAGGATAGGGGCTGTACAAGCTCAGTCGGATAAATCCCCCAATGCATCCTCAGAAGCACCTCCCGAGCCGCCGCTGGCGTTGCTAGGTTCGCCGTCACTGCCTGCGTCGCCACCAGCAACATCAAGGCCATTCACCGCGCCACCCTCGTCAGCGGCCACGATCACACCATCATCGTCCGAAGCAAAGGCTCTAACAAGAGCGTCCACGTTGTCCTCCACCCAGTCCGCCAGGTCACCTCAGACGGCCTGAGGGACTGGGGCAATGGCGGCGTCGAAGTCGAAGTGGGGGTCCGCGTTCTGGAGATGGCTGAATACACGAGAGAAGGCGCGTTTGAGCAAGGCGCGGCTCCTCTCCTCCACCAACCTGCCTGCCCTGGCCGACCGCTCCTCCAGCTGCGTCACCACGGCGGTGAAGAACTGTAGGTTGCCGGCGTAGTTGATCGTGCGCGGCTCGTCACCAGCCGCCTCACAGATGTTTCCCAGGGCCGCGTTGGCCCGCACCCTGAGTGCGGCAAGCATGGGGGCGTGCACATGCTCCAGGACCTGCCGCTGGCGTATCTTGTCGGCATTCTAGCGCCCGACAGCCTCAGCCTCCTCCACAAGCTGACGAAGGTGGAGCACCTCAGCTTGGGAAGCAGCCGACTCCTTTTGTGCCGCCTCGCGAACGGCCCAGGAGGCGTCGGCCCGCTGCATCACCTCATCCCGTTGGATCCTCAGGGCCGCGGTTCTCCCCTCGGCCTCGATCCGGATCAGCTCCAGCCTCCCCTCAAACTCAAGCTCGATGCTCTGACGCGTCGTCGCTACCCGACGGCCAACTTCCTCCAGGAGAAGCACTTCCCGTGCGGCAACATCATCTTCCGCCCGTGTCACCAGGCGTTCCCTCGTCTCCAGCCGCTCGTACTCGCGGGCGCGTTCGGCGGCTTCCAGCATCAACGTTTCCTCGCGCCTCTGGAGCTCAGCGGGGTCTCCGGCGGCCACCTTCATCGAGGCAAGGGCCGCCTCGCGCAGCTCCACTTGCTTCTCCATTAAGTGGCACCGGGCCAAGAGCTCCCGAGCCCATTCATCTGCTGCTTCTCGCCGCCGGTCAGCTCCACGGCCTCCTCAATGGCCTGGGATCGGGCCGCCCGACAAGCTTCCAGCGTCGCCTTCGCCTCTTCGTCATCAAGATCGTGCTGACGGCGCGCGAGGGTGATTGCTGCCTCTAGCTCGCGCCTCTCTGCGACTAGACGCAGGCCCTCGGCCTCCAGGCGCGCGTCCTCATCGGCGAGCTCCTCCCCGAGAAACTCCACCGCGTCGGTCGCCCTTCGAAGAAACTCTCGACGGCGAGCTTGGCGTTCTCAGGCGCGCCCGAGCACGTCTTCCACATCATCGTCTGCCCCGAGCAGGCGCCGGGAGCCATGGATCATCGCTCCCCCTCCGGGCATGGGGCTGGGGGATGGCGCTCTCGTGATGGCTGGGCGCGCCGTACCAGAAGCCTGGCCTTGGGCCAGCCCGTCTCCAGAAGAAGGGCGCATGGGGCTTCCCGGCCAGCCGCAGCCCGCAGCCAGGCGGGAGGCCCACGGCAGGCTGGCTATGCTGAAGAAGGGCCCGCGGAGGAAGATCGCAGGAGGAGGAGGACTGCGGCGCGCCTCAGGACGATCTCCCCCCTCGTTCGCCCTCACCACCAGGGCAGTGCTACTCAGAGCGCTTGGGGACGGCGAAGGAGACAAAACCAAAGGAGGCGGCACCTCAACAACTCCCACGAGCTCGGCCGGAAGAGGCCTGTGGAGTAAGGATCAGTATACGCAACGATGGGACCAGGAGCAAGGAAAAAGAGAGCTTACTCGTCGATGGCGAAGTATTTCTGGCGCTTCAGCAAGGGACAAGAGAAGTCATCACCCAGGGCCTCCCTTTTTCTCCGGAGGGCCTCGAAGTCCACACGGAAGCGGCCCAAGAGAAGAGTGCAGGGATCAACCTGCGATGAAGACGGATTATCGAGGCAATTCGCCTTGGGAGCGCCTTCCTCCCGCGCGCCGTCAATAGCCACGCCAGAAGACGCGACCAGGGCCTCAGGAGCCTCGGTCCCAGGTGCCAAGAGCATCTACACGCTGCCCTCAGCCTCAGCAGCGCGGGCCTCAGGAGCTACCCCCTCAGGAGCATCACCAGGCACAGCCACCTCATCGGGAACCCTCTCGGCCTCTGCGATCTCCTGCCTCCCGGCTCCACCACTCGAGGAGGATTCGCCCTGGCCGACAGGAAGGACGGTCACCACCACAGGATTCTTGCGGGGCCCTAGGAAGCCAGCAGGGCGCAACCCCCATTCATCAAAGGAAGGCATCTACCTCACGAAGTCGTCCCTGTTATGGCAGAGATACATCAGGGCCCCTCCATGCTGAATGCTGCCCGGGTTGGGGTCTCCAGTCAAGGCCAAAAGCACCGTTCTTAGCGCCCAGGGCGTCAGGTTTTCCTCCTGAAGCCTCATACGATCACCAAGCCCACTGAAGGCCCACATTCGGCGGGGGTGACGTTGGAGAGGAGCAATGTGATGCAGCAAGAACTCCTTCACCACCTTGTGCGCTGTCACGCCGAGTGATTTCAGGAACGCGAAGCGGCGCCAGACGAAGGCGAGCCAGGGGCTCACGAGCGTCTCCTGGCCCCAGCCCGAATTGGGCATAGCGGGCGAAGTTGGCTTCACCAGCAGGGGGCTGGGCACCCTGACATCGACGTATAACCATCGCTCCCGGAACCCGGGTGAAGGCGAAGGAAGCTCGAAATCAATCCCTGAGGCCGTTGTTTCAGACGCGGCGATGAAGCTCACACACGCTAAACATTTAGTGGGGTCAGCTAGGCGAAGGGAGAAGAAGTGGCGCATCAAGGCAACGGAGGGGGCGATGCCCATCATCGCCTCGCAGACGAAAGCAAAGACTGAGAGAAGTACGATGGATTCAGGACCCAGATGCATCATATGGATCTGATAATGGGAGAGGACGGCATTGAAGAAATCAAAAAAGGGGGCAACCAGACCCCCCAACAAGGCGTCGGCAAAGCAATGGACCTCAGTGATTATCTGGTCCGTGGGGAAGCGAGACATAGGCCAGGCCGTCGTCCTCCCACACTCGTTGAAAGTGGTGGCCAGAGCCGGGCTGAGCTTACCCAGGCACTCCAGATTGAGTATGGTCGACCGCCCGACAGCAGGGGCCGCCAACAGCAGCGGGCTAGATGGAGGCAAGGGTTTCTTCCCTTTCTCCTCCTTCGTCGTAGCCATGGCGATGGAAAGGAGGAGGGAGATGCGAGATTGGATTGAAGGCAAGAGCCGGAGTCAGAGTTCGGAGGGAGGAAGAGCAGGAGACGGTCCAGCAACAGGAAAGGGGGGGCAGTTGTGTACAATTGCGGGACGACCTAGCACGGCACAGAATAAGGGAGCGTGGGTGAACAACACCGCCCACGTCCAATCAAGCCGCCATGCGGCGCCCAAGGCCGCCGGCTATTAGGGCCCGCGGCGCTTCGCCCTTGCCCTTTCGCCTCTCGGCACGGCCAAGTCCGTGCGCGCCTTGGGCCCGGGGGCTACTGTCGGCGTTCCGGGAACGGGGGTCCCCAGACTTGCCTGCCTGCGGCCTGCGGCGTGGCTCAAATGGGGGCCCAGCGTGGCCCAGCTTCATCAACACGAGACTCAAGACCCTCGCGAGGGGCCAAGCCTCGCGACGCGGACGACACGACGCTCCCTCAAACACGGCCTCCTCAGGCTGGCTCGCGAGGAGGCGGAGAGATCAAGGCGGGGTACCTCACGAGGTGCCAATGACGCAAGCCATGACGACCAAGGGTGCCAGGCGGGCGCCAGCCCGCACAGCGTCTCCCTTTCCTCTTTGGTGCAAAGGGGGCAAGCGCAGGCGAGAGGATCAAGCAAAGGCAACCATTTCGGTGCAACAAGACCAAGACCAGTCCAACGGTGGGAAGGAGGTCACCATGGATCCCAAGACGGCGCCACCACAGGGCCTTTGGCAGGCGAAGACCAACTTTAGTCAGGATAAGTGTACCAGATGTTCCCCTTCGAATTGGCCAATTGTTGGCGCCCTTCCCGCTCAAATATTCGGGAGAGGCCCAGGGCCTTTGCCTATAAATAGAACTAGCCACACCCAGGGTAGGGAGAGGGGATCCAACATCTAGAATCGAGCAGCAAGTAGAGAGAGAGAAGGGCGATCGAACTACCCCTAGCAGTTCATCCCCCCAGCCAAGAACAGGCCCTCGCGAGGCTGTTCTTACTTGTACTGTTCTTCCTCATCAGCCCAAGAGGTAATCCACCCACCACAAACTAGCGTAGGGTATTACACCACAATGGTGGCCTGAACTAGTATAAACCCTGTGTCTTTTGTGTTGCTCTTGCAGTAGTTAGTTCCTTGCGAGACGGAGAGGTAGAGGGCACGATCCCCGCGCGCACCCCAGAGTTCAAACCTTAAGGGTCTGCCGGAACCCGTGATCCGACAGAAATCATGGCACCCGGGCCCAAAGTGACAAGCATGCATGGCAAAGTCATATCAACATCAATCTCAGAACATCGTGGATACTAGCGATCAAGCCCTAACCAAACTAACTCGATTACATGACGAATCTCATCCAAATCTTCACCGACCAACGAGCCTATGAAGGAATTGCTCACTCCCGGTGGGGAGCATCATGGGATTGGCGATGACGGAGGGTTGGTGATGACGAAGATCGAAGATCCCCCTCTCCGAAGCCTGAACGGACTCCAGATTTGGCCTCCTGATGAAGAACAGGAGGTGGCGGCGGCTTCGTATCATGAAACGAGATAATTCTTCCTCCCTGATTTTTTCTCCAAATATAGGTATTTAAGGAGTCGGAGATAGGGTATGCGGGGCCACCAGGTTGGCACAACCCACCTGGGCGCGCCTGGAGGGGGGGCACGCCCTGGTGGATTTTGCTCACCCAGGGGGCCCCCTCCGATGGTTCTTGGCTCCAATATTTTTCTTTTATTCTGATATAAATCTCCAAAAAGTTTCATTCCATTCTGAGAACTTTTATTTCTGCACAAAAACAACACCATGGTAGTTCTGCTAAAAATAGCATCACTCCGGATAAGTTTCACTCAAATCATGCAAATTAGAGTCCAAAACAAGAGGAAAAGCATTAGGAAAAGTAGATACAACAGAGACGTATCAGGTGATGTCATAATTGTCTCTGGAATTAAATTAAATCAGAAAATGATTTATGAATTTCAAAAAATGTCCTAATCTTCTAAAAATCATAGAAAATCAACCTTAGCTTAGAATGAAATAATTTGTCGATGAAAAATTATCAGAAAAATATGAAGAAACTGCTTATGGCATTTTCATGCTTGTTTGAAGAAATTAAAGCTGATGTATATGACAACTTGAAAAAATGGCATTTGAAATGTCTTACATGGAGTTTGAATTTGAACCTTTGGTTCAAACCAACTTCATTTAAATTGTTGATAGTTGGATTAGCATGAATCACAGCAGGTTGCCTTGTCATGATCATGCATCATATTGTTGCATTGCATTGATTGAGTTCCCACTGGTTTGTCGGTGTTTGTTCCCCCTCATCAGACGTTGTTCCGACATTGAGATCGATGACACTGATGAAGACACGATACCATCTTGAGAAGTGCCAGGAAAGCAATCCCCCTTGATCACTATGATACAATCCCACGCTCTCGCTCCTGCTCTCTTTTACTGCATTAGGACAACAACAATTCAAATGTTACATGTTTTGATAGTTGAACCCATTCCTCTGCATGACCTTTCTTTGCCACCGCAAATACTTGAAATGCAATAGCATGAGTAGGAGTTGTTTGAGCCAATGTGTGCCTACTCATTCATGCTTGCTTGTGATGCTTGTTATGCCTAGAGTTGTGTCAGGTCTGATTCATCTGGGATGGTGGTGAACATGTCCTACTGTTGAGAGCTAAGTGTGTGAACACGATTTGGAAAAGGTACCTATGGGAGGCCATGTAAGAGTACATGGTGGGTTGTCTCATTGAAACCATCCTCGAGAACTAAGTTATGTGTTTGTGATCCAAGAACAGCTTCTACCACACATTGGGCACTAAAATATGACCTCGCTCGACTTATTGACCGCCATGTCCTCTGTCCCGGAGTTGCAATTAGTTTTAAGTGTTTGTAGGATATGTGTTGGAGATTGTTCATAGCACTGACCCTAGGGGTTGGCTATGATGCGGCATAGAAACTGATGCATGGTGTACCGAGGAACCGTTTGGTGGGCTTAGGAACCCTGCACACATCGTTTGGGGCCATAGTGGAAACCTTGGCCGGACTTCCTTGCGGGTGGAACTCAAATTCACGATAAAGCTAGACTACAGTCTTGTGTGGTTAGTCAGGATGGTCTACACCCACTCCGGCTTTCAATTGAAGTCTGCCGAGCACATGACGTATGCAGGCGCTAAGTGGTGGACACATGTGTGAACAAGTACACCCCTGCAGGGTTATAAATGATCTATTCCCATAGCCGTGTCCGCGGATATGGACTACTTGGAAAGCTTATTTGGTTCATAGATAACTGGAATTGGATACTCTAAAATGCGCAAAATAAGCCTCAGTGCTATGGATGGCCTTCCCGTAGGGAGACAGGAGCGGATCCATAGTGGTGTATTGATATGGTGAATATGTGGACTCATGTGCGCTTCCTCACCTCAAAGGAAAATACTCATAGACGTAGTTCGGGATAGACACTGAGTCAAAGTTGGCTTGCTGCAGTTAAACTCCACAACCCCCTTGTCGATACTGATGCATATCTAGTTAGTTCTGATGTAAGTCTTGCTGAGTATATTTGTACTCACGTTTGCTTAATTTATGTTTTTGCAGAGGAGCCGTTAGTCTCACTAGTGGTTCCAACTGAAGGAAATATTCCCTAGAGGCAATAACAAAGTTATTATTTATTTCCTTATTTCATGATAAATGTTTATTATTTATCCTAGAATTGTATTAACCGGAAACTTAGTACATGTGTGAATACATAGACAAACAGAGTGTCACTAGTATGCCTCTACTTGACTAGCTCGTTGAATCGAAGATGGTTAAGTTTCCTAGCCATAGACATGAGTTGTCATTTGATTAACGGGATCACATCATTAGAAAATGATGTGATTGACTTGACCCATTCCGTTAGATTAGCACTTGATCGTTTAGTATGTTGCTATTGCTTTCTTCATGACTTATACATGTTCCTATGACTATGAGATTATGCAACTCTCGAATACCGAAGGAACACTTTGTGTGCTATCAAACATCACAACGTAACTTGGTGATCATAAAGGTGCTCTACAGGTGTCTCCGATGGTACTTGTTGAGTTGGCATAGATCAAGATTAGGATTTGTCACTCCGATTGTCGAAGAGGTATCTCTGGGCCCTCTCGATAATGCACACCACTATAAGCCTTGCAAGCAATGCAACTAATGATTTAATCATGGGATGATGCATTACAGAACGAGTAAAGAGACTTGCCGGTAACGAGATTGAACTAAGTATTGAGATACCGATGATCGAATCTCGGGCAAGTAACATACCGATGACAAAGGGAACAACGTATGTTGTTATGCGGTTTCACCGATAAAGATCTTCGTAGAATATGTAGGAACCAATATGAGCATCCAGGTTCCGCTATTGGTTATTGAACGGATATGAGTCTCGGTCATGTCTACATAGTTCTCGAACCCGTAGGGCCGCATGCTTAACGTTCGGTGACGATCGGTATTAGGAGTTTATGTGTTTTGATGTACCGAAGGTAGTTCGGAGTCCCAGATATGATCACGGACACGACGAAGACTCTCGAAATGGTCGAGACATAAGAGTGCCGCAGGGTTATCGGAACCCCCGCGGAGTGTAATGGGCCTCATGGGCCTTGGTGGAGAGAGGAAGGGGCGGCCAGGGCAGGCCGCGCGCCCCCTCCCCCTCTAGTCCGAATATGACAAGGAAGGGGGGCGGCGCCCCCCTTTTTCCTTCCCCCTCTCTCCTCCTTCCTTCCCTCCTACTCCTACTCTTGGAAGGGGTGGAACCCTACTCCCGGTGGGAGTAGGACTCCCCTTGGGGCACGCCTAGGAGGCCGGCCTCCTCCCCCTCCTCCACTCCTTTATATACAGGGGAGGAGGGCACCCCATAGACACACAAGTTGATCATTGATCTCTTAGCTGTGTGCGGTGCCCCCCTCCACCATAATCCACCTCGGTCATATCATTGATGTGCTTAGGCGAAGCCCTGCGCCGGTAGCTTCATCATCACTGTCATCACGCCGCCGTGCTGACGAAACTCTCCCTCGACACTCTGTTGGATCGTGAGTTCGTGGGACGTCACCGAGCTGAACGTGTGCAGATCGCGGAGGTGCCGTACCTTTGGTACTAGTATTGGTCGATCATGAAGACGTATGACTACATCAACCGTGTTGTCATAACGCTTCCGCTTATGGTCTACGAGGGTACGTGGACAACACTCTCCCCTCTCGTTGCTATGCATCACCATGATCTTGCGTGTGTGTAGGGATTTTTTTTGAAATTACTACATTCCCCAACAGTGGCATCCGAGCCAGGTCTATGCGTAGATGTTATATGCACGAGTAGAACACAAAGAGTTGTGGGCGATAATAGTCATACTGCTTACCAGCATGTCATACTTTGATTTGGCGGTATTGTTGGATGAAGCGGCCCGGACCGACATTACGAGTACGCTTACGCGAGACTGGTTCTACCGACGTGCTTCGCACACAGGTGGCTGGCGGGTGTCAGTTTCTCCAATTTTAGTTGAATCGAGTGTGGCTATGCCCGATCCTTGTTGAAGGTTAAAACATCACATACTTGACGAAAAATCGTTGTGGTTTTGATGCGTAGGTAAGAACGGTTCTTACTAAGCCCGTAGAAGCCACGTAAAACTTGTAACAACAAAGTAGAGGACGTCTAACTTGTTTTTGCAGGGCATGTTGTGATGTGATATGATCAAGATGTGATGAGATATAAATTGTTGTATGAGATGATCATGTTTTGTTAAACTTATCGGCAACTGGCAGTAGCCTTATGGTTGTCTCTTTATTGCATAAGATGCAAGCAGCATATAATTGCTTTACTTTATCGCTATGCGATCGCAGTAGTTGCAAAAGCAATAGTTGGCGAGACGACCATGTGACGACACATTGATTGAGATCAAGATGATGGAGATCATGGTGTCATGCCAGTGACGATGGAGATCATGATAGTACTTTGCCTACAAGATGGAGGAGAATAGCTCAACAAGTGAGCATGTGCTCAGATTGTCTGGGTACTACAATCACTTGAATCGAGTGGGAGTTAATCTTCCAGATAAGATAGTGATTGACAGAATTCTCTAGTCACTATCACCAAGTTACTAGAACTTCGTGATGAACTATAACATGCAAGGGATGACGAAAATAGTTCCCGAGCTCTTCGTGATGCTGCAATCGACGAAGGTAGAAATCAAGAAAGAGCATCAAGTGTTTATGGTGAACAAGACCACTAGTTTCAAGAAAAGGGCAAAGGGATAGAAGGGGAACTTCGAGAAGAACGGCAAGCAATTTGCTACTTGCTACCTCTTGAGCACTGTGTTGGTTTTCCCTTGAAGAGGAAAGGGTGATGCAGTAAAGTAGCGTAAGTATTTCCCTTACTTTTTGAGAACCAAGGTATCAATCCAGTAGGAGGCCACACTCAAGTCCCTCGCACCTACACAAACAAATAAAAACCTCGCAACCAACGCAATAAAGGGGTTGTCAATCCCTTCACCATCACTTACGATAGTGAAATCTGATAGATATGATAGGATAATATTTTTGGTATTTTCATAATAAAGATGCAAAGTAAAATAAAAGGCAATAAAAATAGCTAAGTGTTGGAAGATTAATATGATGGAAAATAGACCCGGGGGGCATAGGTTTCACGGTGGGTGAACAAATTACTGTTGAGCAACTGATAGAATTGAGCAGAGTTATTAGAATATCTAGGTATGATCATGTATATAGGCATCCCGTCCATGACAAGTAGACCGACTCCTTCCTGCATCTACTACTATTACTCCACACAACGACCGCTATCTAGCATGCATCTAGAGTATTAAGTTCAAAAGAACAGAGTAATGCTTTAAGTAAGATGACATGATGTAGAGGGATAAACTCATGCAATATGATATAAACCCCATATTGTTATCCTAGATGGCAACAATACAATACGTGCCTTGCTGCCCCTGCCATCACTGGGAAAGGACACCGCAAGATTGAACCCAAAGCTAAGCACATATCCCATTGCAAGAAAGATCAATCTTGTAGGCCAAACCAAACTGATAATTCGAAGAGACTTGCAAAGATAACCAATCATACATAAAAGAATTCACAGAAGATTCCAATATTGTTCATAGATAAACTTGATCATAAACCCACAATTCATCGGTCTCAACAAACACACCGCAAAAGAAGATTACATTGAATAGATCTCCACGAGAATCGTGGAGAACTTTGTATTGAGATCCAAAGAGAGATAAGAAGGCATCTAGATAATAACTATGGACCCGAAGGTTTGAGGTAAACTACTCACACATCATCGAAGAGGCTATGCTGTTGATGTAGAAACCCTCCGTGATCAATGCCCCCTCCGGCAGGACGCCGGAAAAGGCCCCAAGATGGGATCTCACGGGTACAGAAGGTTGCGGCGGTGGAATTAGGTTTTCGTGGATGCTTCTGTTGGTTTGGGGGTACATATGTATATATAGGAGGAAGACGTACGTCGGTGGAGCAACGTGGGCCCCACGAGGGTGGAGGGCATGCCTAGGGGGGTAGGCGCGCCCCCTGCCTCGTGCTCTCCTGGTTGATTTCTTGACATAGACTCCAAGTCCTCTGGATCACGTTTGTTCCGAAAATCACATTCCGAAGGTTTCATTCTGTTTGGACTCCGTTTGATATTCTTTTTCTGTGAAACTCTGAAATAGGCAAAAAACAACAATTTTAGGCTGGGCCTCCGGTTAATAGGTTAGTCCCAAAAATAATATAGAAGTGTATAACAAAGCCCATTAATCATCCAAAACATAATATAATATAGCATGAAGCAATAAAAAATTATAGATACTTTGGAGACGTATCAAGCATCCCCTAGATTAATTCCTGCTCGTCCTCGAGTAGGTAAATGATAAAAACAGAATTTTTGATGCGGAATGCTACTTTGCATAATTTTTTAATGTAACCCTCTTAATTGTGTTATGAATATTCAGATCCGAAAGATTCAAGATAAAAGTTTAATATTGACATAAAAGTAATAATACTTCAAGCATAATAACTAAGCAATTATGTCTTCTCAAAATAACATGGCCAAAGAAAGTTCATCCCCACAAAATCATATTAGTTTAGTCATGCTCCATTTTCATCACACAATAATGGTCTCATCATGCACAACCCCAATGACAAGCCAAGCAATTGTTTCATACTTTAGTAATCTCAAACTTTTTCAACCTTCACGCAATACATGAGCGTGAGCCATGGATATAACACTATGGGTGGAATAGAATATAATAATGGGGGTTATGTGGAGAAGACAAAAAAAGGAGAAAGTCTCACATCAACGAGGCTAATTAATGGGCTATGGAGATGCCCATTGATTGATGTTAATGCAAGGAGTAGGGATTGCCATGCAACGGATGCACTAGAGCTATAAATGCATGAAAACTCAACAAAAGAAACTAAGTGGGTGTGCATCCAACTTGATTGCTCACAAAGACCTAAGGCAGTTGAGGAAGCCCATTTTTGGAATATACAAGCCAAGTTCTATAATGACAAATTCCCACTAGTATATGAAAGTGACAAAACAAGAGACTCTCTATCATGAAAATCATGGTGCTACTTTGAAGCACAAGTGCAAAAAAAAGGATAGTAGCATTGCCCCCTTTTTTGGGCCTCACCTTTTTTTATTTGGCCTTTCTCTTTTTTTATTGGGACAATGCTCTATGAATGATGATCATCACACTCTTATTTATTTACAACTCAATGATTACAACTCAATACTAGAACAAAGTATGAATCTATATGAATGCTTCCGGCGGTATACCGGGATAGGCAATGAATCAAGAGTGACATTTATGAAAAATTATGAACGGTGGCTTTGCCACAAATATGATGTCAACTACATGATCATGCAAAGCAATATGACAATGATGAATGTGTCATGATAAACGGAACGGTGGAAAGCTGCATGGCAATATATCTCGGAATGGCTATGGAAATGCCATAATAGGTAGGTATGGTGGCTGTTTTGAGGAAGATATAAGGAGGTTTATGTGTGAAAGAGCGTATCATATCACGGGGTTTGGATGCACCGGCGAAGTTTGCACCAACTCTCAATGTGAGAAAGGGCAATGCACGGTACCGAAGAGGCTAGCAATGATGAAAGGGTAAGAGTGCGTATAATCCATGAACTCAACATTAGTCGTAAAGAACTCACATACTTATTGCAAAAATCTATAAGTCATCAAAAACCAAGCACTACGCGCATGCTCCTAGGGGGATGGATTGGTAGGAAAAGACCATCGCTCGTCCCCGACCGCCACTCATAAGGAAGACAATCAAAGAACACCTCATGTTTCAAATTTCTTACATAACGTTTACCATAAGTGCATGCTACGGGACTTGCAAACTTCAACACAAGTATTTATCAATTTCACAACTACTCAACTAGCACAACTTTAATATCACTACCTCCATATCTCAAAACAATCATCAAGCATCAAACTTCTCTTAGTATTCAGCACACTCATAAGAAAGTTTCTACTAGTCTTGAATACTTAGCATATTAGGATTAATTTCCCTATCTAAGCAAATTACCATGCTTTTTAAGACTCTCAAAATAATATAAGTGAACCATGAGAGAATAATAGTTTCTATAAAACAAAACCACCATCGTGCTCTAAAATATATAAGTGAAGCACTAGAGCAAAAACTATATAGCTCAAAAGATATAAGCGAAGCGCATAGATTATTCTAATAAATTCCGAATCATGTGTGTGTCTCTCAAAAGGTGTGTACATCAAAGATGATTGTGGTAAACTAAAAATCAAAGACTCAAATCATACAAGACGCTCCAAGCAAAACACATATCATGTGGTGAATAAAAATATAGCTCCAAGTAAAGTTACCGATGGAAGTAGACGAAAGAGGGGATGCCTTCCGGGGCATCCCCAAGCTTTGGCTCTTTGGTGTCCTTAGATTATCTTGGGGTGCCATGGGCATACCCAAGCTTAGGCTCTTTCCACTCCTTGTTCCATAATCCATCAAATCTTTTACCCAAAACTTGAAAACTTCACAACACAAAACTTAACAGAAAATCTCGTGAGCTCCGTTAGCGAAAGAAAACAAAACACCACTTCAAGGTACTGTAATGAACTCATTCTTTATTTATATAGGTGTTAAACCTACTTTATTCCAACTTCTCTATGGTTTATAAACTATTTTACTAGCCATAGATTCATTAAACTAAGCAAACAACACACGAAAAACAGAATCTGTCAAAAACAGAACAGTCTGTAGTAATCTGTAACTAACGCAAACTTATGGAACTCCAAAAAATCTACCAAAATAGGAAGGCCTAGACAATTTGTTTATTGATCTGATGCCATTGGAATAAATATTTTATCACGTTCTGGTGATCTTTAACAATTGTTTTCGTGAACACAAAGTTTCTGGAATTTTCGGCAAGGTCAAATAACTATCATCCAAGAAGTTCCTATGGGTTAAACTTGGCACAAACACTAATTAAAACATAAAATAATCTAACCAGACGCTAGATCAAAGATTTATTCCTAAACAGAAGCAAAAATCTAAAAATAAAAATAAAATTGGGTTGCCTCCCAACAAGCACTATCGTTTAACGCCCCTAGCTAGGCTTAAAAGTACGGATAGATCTAGGTATTGTCATATTTGGTAGGCAATCCATAAGTGGCTCTCATAATAGATTCATAAGATAATTTTATTTTCTTTCTAGGGAAGTGTTCCATGCCTTTCCTTAACGGAAATTGGAATCTAATATTCCCTTCCTTCATATCAATGATTGCACCAATCGTTCTAAGGAAAGGTCTACCAAGAATAATAAGACATGAAGGATTGCAATCTATATCAAGAAAATTAAAATCTAAGGGCACATAATTCCTATTTGCAACAATAAGAACATCATTAATTCTTCCCATAGTTTTTTTAATGGTGTAATCCGCAAGGTGCAAGTTCAAAGAACAATCATCAAATTCATGGAAACCTAGCAAATCACACAAAGTTTTTGGAATCGTGGAAACACTAGCACCCAAATCACACAAAGCATAGCATTCATGATCTTTAATTTTAATTTTAGTATTAGGTTCCCACTCACCATAAAGTTTTCTAGGCATAGAAAGTTCCAACTCAAGTTTTTCTTCATAAGATTGCATTAAAGCATCCACGTTATGTTTAGTAAAAGCTTTATGTTGACTATAAGCATGTGGATAATTTAGCATGGATTGCAACAAGGAAATACAATCTATCAAAGAGCAATTATGATAATTAAATTCCTTGAAATCCAAAATAGTGGGTTCATTAATATCTAGAGTTTTGATCTCTTCAATCCCACTTTTACCAATTTTTGCATCAAGATCTAAAAACTCTGAATTTTTGGAACGCCTTCTAGGTAAAGGTGGATCATATTCAGTCCCATCATTATCAAGATTCATATTGGAAAACAAATAATTAATAGGGGATACATCAATAACTATTAGATCTTCATCTTTATTCTCATAAAAATTAGAAGAACACGCCTTCATAAAACAATCTTTCTTAGCACGCATCCTAGCGGTTCTTTCCTTGCACTTATCAATGGAAATTCTCATGGCCTTGAGAGACTCATTGATATCAGGATTAGGTGGGATAGATCTAAGTTTCAAGGAATCAACATCAACAGAAATTCTGTCAACGTTCCTAGCCAATTCATCAATCTTACGCAACTTTTCTTCAAGCAAAGCATTGAAATTCTTTTGTGAATTAATAAATTCTTTAACACTAGTCTCAAATTGAGAGGGTATATTATTAAAATTTCCATAAGAATTTTTGTAGGAATTACCATAATTATTAAAGTGATTACTAGGATACGGCCTAGGATTAAAGTTTCCTCTATACGCGTTGTTACCAAAATTATTCCTACCAACAAAATTCACATCCATAGATTCATTATTATTTTCAATCAAAGTAGACAAAGGCATACCATTAGGATCAAAAGAAACACTTTTATTAGCAAATAATTTCATAAGTTCATCCATCTTTCCACTCAAAACATTAATTTCTTCTATCGTATGCACTTTTTTATTAGTAGATCTTTCAGTGTGCCATTGAGAATAATTAACCATAATATTATCTAGGAGTTTAGTAGCCTCTCATAAAGTGATTTCCATAAAAGTGCCTCCAGCGGCCGAATCTAAAAGATTTCTAGAAGCAAAATTCAATCCGGCATAAATTTTTTGTATAATCATCCACAAATTCAAACTATGTGGAGGGCAATTACGTATCATTAATTTCATCCTCTCCCAAGCTTGTGCAACATGTTCATGATAAAGTTGCTTAAAATTCATAATATCATTTCTAAGAGCTTAGCGGGAGGAAAATACTTAGAGATAAAAGCATCTTTACACTTATTCCATGAATCAATACTATTTTTAGGCAAAGACGAAAACCAAGCTTTAGCACAATCTCTAAGCAAAAAAGGAAATAGCTTCAATTTAACAATATCATTGTCCACATCTTTCTTCTTTTGCATATCACAAACCAACGAACCTATTTAGATGGGTAGCGGCATCTTCACTATGAAGGCCGGTGAATTGATCTTTTTGTTGAGAGAAAGACTGTAAGGGAGACCCCTACAGTATAATTGATGCAACAACCCAAACTACAAGTACCATGCCTTGAACCTGGTGAATTGATCTTTCATGACAAGATTCAACAAAGCAACATTAATTTCACATGATTCAGTATTGGTAAGAGGAGCAATCGGAGTGGTAAGAAAATCATTGTTGTTGGTATTGGTAAAGTCACACAATTTAGTATTATCTTGATCCATCGTCACAAGCAAGCAATCCAACACACGAGCAAACAAGAAGCAAGTGGAAAAGAGGAGAACGGAAAGGCGAGGGCAAAAGAGGGCGAATAAAACGGCAAGGGTGAAGTGGGAGAGAGTTAAACGAGAGGCAAATGGCAAATAATGTAATGCGGGAGATAAGAGTTTGTGATGGGTACTTGGTATGTTGACTTTTGCGTAGACTCCCCGGCAACGGCGCCAGAAATCCTTCTTGCTACCTCTTGACCACTGCGTTGTTTTTTCCTTGAAGAGGAAAGGGTGATGCAGTAAAGTAGCGTAAGTATTTCCCTCAGTTTTTGAGAACCAAGGTATCAATCCATTAGGAGGCCATGCTCAAGTCCCTCGCACCTACACAAACAAATAAAAACCTCGCAACCAATGCAAGAAAGGGGTTGTTAATCCCTTCAGGTCACTTACAATAGTGAGATCTGATAGATATGATAAGATAATATTTTTGGTATTTTTATAATAAAGATGCAAAGTAAATAAAAGGCAATAAAAATAGCTAAGTGTTGGAATATTAATATGATGGAAAATAGACCCGGGGGCCATAGGTTTCACTAGTGGCTTCTCTCAAGAGCATAAGTATTACAGTGGGTGAACAAATTACTGTTGAGCAATTGATAGAATTGAGCATAGTTATGAGAATATCTAGGTATGATCATGTATATAGGCATCACGTCCGTGACAAGTAGACTGACTCCTACCTGCATCTACTACTATTACTCCACACATCGACCGCTATCCAGCATGCATCTAGAGTATTAAGTTCAAAAGAACAGAGTAATGCTTTAAGTAAGATGACATGATGTAGAGGGATAAACTCATGCAATATGATATAAACCCCATCTTGTTATCCTCGATGGCAACAATACAATACGTGCCTTGCTGCCCCTGCTGTCACTGGGAAAGGAGACCGCAATATTGAACCCAAAGCTAAGAACTTCTCCCATTGCAAGAAAGATCAATCTAGTAGGCCAAACCAAATTGATAATTCGAAGAGACTTGCAAAGATAACTAATCATACATAAAAGAATTCAGAGAAGATTCAAATATTGTTCATAGATAAACTTGATCATAAATCCACAATTCATCGGTCTCAAGAAACACACCGCAAAAGAAGATTACATCGAATAGATCTCCACGAGAATCGTGGAGAACTTTGTATTGAGATCCAAAGAGAGAGAAGAAGCCATCTAACTAATAACTATGGACCCGAAGGTCTGAGGTAAACTAATCACACATCATCGGAGAGGCTATGGTGTTTATGTAGAAGCCCTCCATGATCAATGCCCCCTCCGACAGGACGCCAGAAAAGGCCCCAAGATGGGATCTCGCGGGTACAGAAGGTTGCGGCGATGGAATTAGGTTTTCATGGATGCTTCTGTTGGTTTGGGGGTATGTAGGTATATATAGGAGGAAGAAGTACGTCGGTGGAGCAACATGGGCCCCACGAGGGTGGAGGGCACGCCCAGGGGGTAGGCGCGCCCCCTGCCTTGTGCTCTCCTGGTTGGTTTCTTGACATAGAATCCAAGTCCTCTGGATCACGTTTGTTCTGAAAATCACGTTCCCGAAGGTTTCTTTCCGTTTGGACTCTATTTGATATTCTTTTTCTGCGAAACACTGAAATAGGCAAAAAAACATTAATTTTGGGCTAGGCCTACGGTTAATAGGTTAGTCCCAAAAATAATATAAAAGTGTATAACAAAGCACATTAATCACCCAAACAGAATATAATATAGCATGAAGCAATCAAAAATTATAGATACGTTGGAGACGTATCACTGCTCAAGTGAAGAAGCCCAAGTCTGGACCTAAGCCTGAGACTGAGTGCTTCTACTGCAATGGAAATGGTCACTGGAAGTGGAACTGCCTTAGATACTTGGCGGATAATAAGGATGGAAAAGTGAACAAAGGTATATTTGATATACATGTTATTTATGTGTACTTTACTAGTGTTTATAGCAATCCCTCGGCATTTGATACTGGTTTAGTTGCTAAGAGTAGTAACTCGAAACGAGAGTTGCAGAATGAATAGAGACTATTTAAGGGTGAAGTGACGATGTGTGTTGGAAGTGGTTCCAAGATTAATATGATCATCATCGCACACTCCCTATACTTTCTGGATTAGTGTTGAACCTAAATAAATGTTATTTGGTGTTTGCGCTGAGCATGGATATGATTTGATCATTTTATTGCAATACGGTTATTCATTTAAGTCAGAGAATAATTGTTGTTCTGTTTACATGAATAGAACCTTCTATGGTCATACACCCAATGAAAATGGTTTATTGGATCTTGATCATAGTGATGTACATCTTCATAATTGAAGCCAAAAGATACAAGTTTAATAATGATAGTGTAACTTATTTGTGGAACTGCCATTCGAGTCATATTGGTGTAAAGCACATGAGGAAACTCCATGCTGATGGGCTTTTGGAATCACTTGATTATGAATCACTTGATGCTTGCGAACCATGCCTCATGGGCAAGATGACTAAGACTTCGTTCTCCGGAACAATGGAGCGAGCAACTAACTTATTGGAAATAATACATACCAATGTATGCAGTCCAATAAGTGTTGAGGCTCACGACGGGTATAATTGTTTTCTGGCTTTCACAGTTGATTTGAGAAGATATGTGTATATCTACTTGATGAAACACAAGTCTGAAACACTTGAAAAGTTCAAAGTTTTTCAGAGTGAAGTAGAGAATCATCGTAACAAGAAAATAAAGTTTCTACGATCTGATCACAGAGGCAAATATTTGAGATACGAGTTTGGCCTTCAATTAAAACAATGTGGAATAGTTTCACGAACTCATGCCACCTGGAACACCACAGCATAATGGTGTGTCCGAACGTCATAACTGTACTTTATTGGATATAGTGCAATCTATGATGTCTCTTACCGATTTACCACTATTGTTTTGGGGTTATGCATTAGAGACAGCTACATTCACGTTAAATAGGGCACCGTCTAAACCGTTGAGACGACATCGTATGAACTATGGTTTGGCAAGAAACCTAAGCTGTCGTTTCTTAAAGTTTGAGGTTGCAATGCTTATGTGAAAAAGTTTCAACCTCATAAGCTCAAACCCAAATTGGAGAAGTGTGTCTTCATAGGATACCCAAAAGAAAATGTTGGGTACATCTTCTATCACAAATCCGAAGGCAAGATCTTTGTTGCTGAGAATGGTTCCGTTCTAGAGAAGGAGTTTCTCTCGAAAGAAGTGAGTGGGAGGAAAGTAGAACTTGATAAGGTAATTGTACCTTCTCCTGAATTGGAAAATAGTTCTCACAGAAATTAGTTTGACTGATTCCTACACCAATTAGTGAGGAAGATTAATGATGATGGTCATGAAACTTCAGATTACTATCGAACCTCGTAGGTCAACCAGAGTACGTTCCGCTCCAGAGTGGTACGGTAATCTAGTTCTGGAAGTCATGTTACTAGACCATGATGAACCTACGAACTATGAGGAAGCGATGATGAGCCCAGATTCCGCAAAATGGTTTAAGGCCATGAAATCTGAGATAGGATCCATGTATGAAAACAAAGTATGGACTTTGGTGGAATTGCTCGATGATCGACAAGCCATTGAGAATAAATGGATCTTCAAGAGGAATACGGACGATGATGGTAGTGTTACTATCTACAAAGCTCGACTTGTCGCGAAATTAAGGTTTTCGACAAGTTCAAGGTGTTGACTACGATGAGTTTTTCTCACTCGTAGCGATGCTTAAGTCTGTCCGAATCATGTTAGCAATTGCCGCATTTTATGAAGTCAGGAAAACAGATAAACAAAACTACAGTCCTTAATGGATTTCTTAAAGAGTTGTATATGATGCAACTAGAAGGTTTTGTCGATCCTAAATGTGCTAACAAAATGTGCAAGCTCCAGCGATCCATCTATGGACTGGTGCAAGCATCTCGGAGTTGGAATATACGCTTTGATGAGTTGATCAAAGCATATAGTTTTATACAGACTTGCGATGAAGCCTATACTTACAAGAAAGTGAGTGGGAGCACTATAGCATTTCTGATAAGTATATGTGAATGACATATTGTTGATCTGAACTAATGTAGAATTTTCTGGAAAGCATAAAGAGTGTCTGAAAGAAGTTTTTCAAATAAATACCTCTATGAAGCTCCTTACATATTGAGCATCAAGATTTATAGAGATATATCTAGACGCTTGATAAGTTTTTTCAATGAGTACATACCTTGACAAATTTTTTTGAAGTAGTTTAACATGGAACAATCAAAGAAGGAGTTCTTGCCTGTATTGCATGGTGTGAAATTGAGTAAGACTCAAAGCCCGACCATGACAGAAGATAGAAAGAGAATGAAAGTCACTCCCTATGCCTCAGCCATAGGTTCTATAAAGTATGCCATGATGTGTACCAGATCTATTGTATACCCTACACTGAGTTTGGCAAGGGAGTACAATAGTGATATAGGAGTAGATCACTGGACATCGGTCAAAATTATCCTTAGTGGAATAAGGATATGTTTCTCGATTATGGAGGTGACAAAAGGTTTGTCGTAAAGGGTTACGTCGATGAAAGTTTTGACACTGACCCAGATGAATCTAAGTCTCAATCTGGATACATATTGAAAGTGGGAGAAATTAGCTAGAGTAGCTCCATGCAGAGCATTGTTGATAAATAAATTTGCAATATACACACGGATCTGAATATGGCAGACCCATTGACTAAACTTCTCTCACAAGCAAAACATGATCACACCTTAGTACTCTTTGGGTGTTAATCACATGGCGATGTGAACTAAGATTACTGACTCTAGTAAACCCTTTGAGTGTTGGTCACATGGCGATGTAAACTATGGCTGTTAATCACATGGTGATATGAACTATTGGTGTTAAATCACATGGCGATGTGAACTAGATTATTGACTCCAGTGCAAGTGGGAGACCGAAGGAAATATGCCCTAGAGGCAATAATAAAGTTATTATTCATTTCCTTATTTCATGATAAATGTTTATTATTCATGCTAGAATTGTATTAATCGGAAACTTAGTACATGTGTGAATACATAGACAAACAGAGTGTCACTAGTATGCCTCTACTTGACTAGCTCGTTGAATCAAAGATGGTTAAGTTTCCTAGCCATAGACATGAGTTGTCATTTGATTAACGGGATCACGTCATTAGAAAATGATGTGATTGACTTGACCCATTCCGTTAGCATAGCACTTGATCGTTTAGTATGTTGCTATTGCTTTCTTCATGACTTATACATGTTCCTATGACCATGAGATTATGCAACTTCCGAATAACGGAGGAACAGTTTGTGTGCTATCAAACGTCACAACATAACTGGGTGATCATGAAGGTTATCTACAGGTGTCTCCGATGGTACTTGTTGAGTTGGCATAGATCAAGATTAGGATTTGTCACTCCGATTGTCGGAGAGGTATCTCTGGGCTCTCTTGGTAATGCACATCACCATAAGCCCTGCAAGTTAGTTGAGGGATGATGTATTACGGAACGAATAAAGAGACTTGCCGGTAACGAGATTGAACTAGGTATTGAGATACCGACGATCGAATCGCGGGCAAGTAACGTACCGATGACAAAGGGAACAACGTATGTTGTTATGCGGTTTGACCGATAAAGATCTTCATAGAATATGTAGGAACCAATATGAGCATCCAGGTTCCGCTATTGGTTATTGACCGGAGATGAGTCTCGGTCATGTCTACATAGTTCTCGAACCCGTAGGGTCCGCACGCTTAACTTTTGGTGACGATCGGTATTATGAGTTTATGTGTTTTGATGTACCGAAGGTAGTTCGGAGTCCCGGATATGATCACGGACATGACGAAGAGTCTCGAAATGGTTGACACATAAAGATCGATATATTGGGTTCCAAGTGAGTTTGGACGAATACCGGAGTACCGGGGGGTTACCGGAACCCCCGCGGAGTGTAATGGGCCTCATGGGCCTTGGTGGAGAGAGGAAGGGGCGGCCAGGGCAGGCCGCGCGCCCCCTTCCCCCTCTCTCCTCCTTGCTTCCCTCCTACTCCAATTCTTGGAAGGGGTGGAATCCTACTCCCGGTGGGAGTAGGACTCCCCTTGGGGCGCGCCTAGGAGGCTGGCCTCCTCCCCCTCCTCCACTCCTTTATATACGGGGGAGGGGGCACCCCATAGAAACACAAGTTGATCATTGATCTCTTAGCCGTGTGCGGTGCCCCCCTCCACCAAAATTAACCTCGGTCATATCGCTGCATTGCTTAGGCGAAGCCCTGCACCAGTAGCTTCATCATCACCGTTGAGGGAGTCCTGGATTAGGGGTTCCTCGGACAGCCGGACTATGTACTTTGGTCAGACTGTTGGACTATGAAGATACAAGATTGAAGACTTCGACCCGTGTCCGGATGGGACTTTCCTTGGCATGGAAGGCAAGCTTGGCAATACGGATATGTAGATCTCCTCCCTTGTAACCGACTCTGTGTAACCCTAGCCCCCTCCGATGTCTATATAAACCGGAGGGTTTAGTCCGTAGGACAGCAACAATCATACCATATGCTAGCTTCTAGGGTTTAGCCTCTACTTATATCATCAAGATCAATCAAGCAGGAAGTAGGGTATTACCTCCATCGAGAGGGCTCGAACCTGGGTAAACATTGTGTCCCCCGCCTCCTATTACCATCCTTCTTAGATGCACAATTCGGGACCCCCTACCTGAGATCCGCCGGTTTTGACTCCGACATTGGTGCTTTCATTGAGAGTTCCACTGTGCCATCACCATAAGGCTTGATGGCTCCTTCGATCATCGGTAACGATGCGATCCAGGGTGAGGTTTTCCTCCCCGGACAGATCTTCGTATTCGGCGGCTTTGCACTGCGGGGCAACTCGCTTGGCCATCTGGACCAGATCGAGAGCTACGCTCCTGGCCACCAGGTCAGGTTCGGAAACTTGAACTACACTGCCGACATCCGCGGAGACTTGATCTTCGACGGATTCGAGCCCATGTCAGGTGCGCCGCACGATCACGATAAGCATGATTTAGCTCTGCCATCGGACAATGTTCGGAGATCACAACTGCAACTACTCCGGCCGTTAACCTGGAGCAAATTGCGCCATCCGAGGATGGGTGGATAAACCCCGCCATGGAGGCCGCACTCTTAGTGGCGATAGAGCCGAATACTGACTTCACCCCTTACGAGAGCCATGTTGCCAAATCATTGGATTCATCCCCGGCCACAGACTCCGAGTCGCCTGCGTCCGTGCCTATCGAATCCAATTGGGCGCCGATCATGGAGTTTACCTCCGCGGATATCTTTTAGCCCTCGCCTTTCGGCGACATGCTAAATTCATTAAGGTCTCTCTCCATGTCAGGAGAACCTTGGCCGAACTATGTCCGGCTAGAATGGGATGCGGACGACGAAGAAATTCGCTCCCCACCCACCACCCACTTAGTAGCCACTGTCAACGATTTAACCGACATGCTCGACTTCGACTCTGAAGACATCGACGGTATGGACGACGATGTAGGAGACGAACAGGAACCACCGCCCACAGGGCGCTGAACCGCCACCTCATCATATGATATATACATGGTGGATACCCCCAAAGAAGGCAATGGCGACAAGACAACGGAGGATGACCCCTCCAAGAAGCAACCCAAGCATCGGCGTCAGTGGCGCCGCTCTAAGTCCCGCCATAGCAAAAGTAGTGATACCGGCACAAGATACAATAACACTCCGGATAGTGTCGAAGACGACAATCCCCACCAGCCAGATTTAGAGCGGGAGGGTGAACAAGCTAGCCCTCCGGAACAGGCAGTAGATGGAAAAACGAAGGATGACAATTACATGCCTCTCTCCGAAGACGAGGTGAGCCTCGGCAACAAAGAATTTATCGTGCCTGAGGATCCCGTCGAGCAGGAGCGCTTCAAGTGCCGGCTTATAGCCACAGCAAATGGCCTGAAGAAAAAGCAACAACAGCTTCGAGCTAATCAAGATTTGCTAGCAGACAGATGGACTGAAGTCCTTGTGGCCGAGGAATACAAACTCGAATGCCCCTCCATGAGTTACCCAAAGCGCAGGTTGCTACCCGGACTCGAGGAGGAAGCATTGAAACCTACATCACTAGCGTACGATGCGGCTGACCGGCCACCTCGTGGCCGAGACAGAGAAGCATTTCAGCCTGAAGTTCAGCCTACACCCCGCCGCCACTCAAACAAAAATACCAAGGCCCGGGGCAACACGCAGGACCAGCGAGACGTATTGGAAAGTAGGGCAAAACATGCAAGATCGAAATACGGATCACGGGGGCGCGCACCAACGGGGGACGGTGATCGTCACGCCGGATACACTAAAAGTAAATCTGGCTGGGCCGAACACAGCAGAAAAGACTCATTTGAACTGCGTCGTGATATACCCCAGCACAGAGGCGCCACACACCCCCTATGCTTTACTGATGAAGTAATGGATCACGAATTCCCGGAGGATTTTAAAGCCATAAATATCGAATCGTATGATGGTACAACAGATCCCACGGTATGGATTGAGGATTTCCTCCTCCACGTCCATATGGCTCACGGTGATGATCTACATGCCATCAAGTACCTCCCACTAAAGCTCAAAGGACCAGCTCGGCATTGGCTGAATAGCTTGCCAGCAGACTCCGTTGGCAGTTGGGAGGATTTGGAAGATGCATTCCTTGACAACTTCCAGGGCACTTATGTGCGACGACCGGATGCTGATGACTTGAGTCATATAACTCAGCAGCCAGGGGAATCGGCCAGGCAATTCTGGACACGGTTCCTAAGTAAGAAAAATCAAATAGTCGATTGTCCGGATGCAGAGGCGTTAGCGGCATTTAAGCATAACATCCATGACGAATGGCTCGCCCGGCACCTCGGCCAAGAGAAACCAAAATCTATGGCAGCCCTCATGACACTCATGACCCGCTTTTGCGCGGGAGAAGATAGCTGGCTGGCTCACAGCAACAACACACCAAGAAATCTTGGCACTTCAGATACCAAAGATGCTAACGGCAAACCACGTCGTAACCGACACAAGCACCGCAACAACAGCGATTACGCCGAAGATACGGCAATCAATGCCAGATTCGGAGGCTCTAGATCCGGTCAGCGGAAAAAGCCATTCAAAAGAAGTACTCTCTGGGCCCGTCTAGTTTGGATCGCATACTTGATCGCTCATGTCAAATCTACGACACCCCCGATAAGACAGCCAATCACACCAATAGAGAATGTTGGGTGTTCAAGCAGGCCGGCAAGTTGAATGCTGAAAACAAGGACAAGGGGTTGCATAGTGATGACGAGGAGGAGTCCCGACCGCTGAACACGGGAGGACAGAAGAGGTTCCCCCCACAAGTGAAGACGGTGAACATGATATACGCAACCCACATTCCCAAGTGGGAATGGAAGCGTGCACTAAGGGACGTCTATGCGATGGAGCCTGTCGCCCCAAAGTTCAACCCATGGTCCTCTTGTCCGATCACCTTCGATCGCAGGGACCACCCCACTAGTATCCATCATGGTGGATCCGCCGCATTGGTCCTAGACCCCATCATTGACGGATTTCAATGCGGTACCGCATTACGCATACCTCAAGCTCAAGATGCCAGGACCTAGGGGGGTCATAACAGTCAATGGAAACACAGAACGCTCGCTCCGCACGGAGGAGCACACTGCGGCCCTCGCAGCAGAAGCACAAAGTAGCCTTTTAAGGCAAACCGCCAATTCGGCGATAAAGCCCCCCGACACCGTCAAGCGAGTCCGGAGTAACCTGCAACAGGATCGCCTGGCATGTTCAGAGCTCGCCTAGCAATTCGGCCCCCGTCCTAGTCCCAGTCAAGCGATGAAATCCATGCCGCGCGTACATAATTACGCACTGAAAATACCATGGGCATAGGCGGGGGCACGATCAGGGCACTGTCACAGCCCTAGCTTAGCCTTTGTTTGTCCTTGCAGGATCATCATGTCATCATGTTAGATTTTCTCATAAAGTTGAAATGGGGATGACAGAAACCCCAGCACCACTTAAACCAAATAGGGTTACTAAAATACTCTTTCAATGAACCTGAAATGCACTTCTAAAATGTTCATCATCTTTGCCTTGGGTTAGAACCTCTGCAAAAAATGGTGCACACTTTTCTAGGACAGTCTGGGTTTTTGAATTAAATCATAAGTATTTGAATTTGGACATTTAAATTATATGAAATATCTTAAATGTCCAAATAATCTTGAAAGCATTTGAGGGCTGTTGGAAATATTTTCAAAAGTGCCCACAATTATTTTCAGGATTTTACAAAATGAATTAGTATTTTTACTAATTCAAAACAGAGAAATAAAATAGAAAACTGAAACAGAATAAAGGAGAGAGACAGAGAAACCCACCTAGGCCTCACCTGTGCTGGCCCAGCCCACCTGGCCTAGTGCCAGACATCCCTAACCTCTGCCAGTAGGCAGAGGTGGGACGGCACACACGCGCGCGAGGTGCCATGCCTCCTCCTGCTTGTCGCCGAGCCTCTAGACGCGTGGGTGAACGCCTCGGCGTCGTCCCGATCCACCCGACCTCTGTCACTCTCCCCCTGCTCTCTCCCTCGCCTCCGCACCTCGGACCCGAACACGTCCGTCGCCGCCGCTCACTGCCACCGCGCTCACCGCCCGTCCCTCGACCAATCGCCGTGTTCATCGGCTCCGCCTCGTCGTCCGCATCATCCTAGACGAGCCACGCATCCTTGGTGCTCTACAACGTCGCCACCATTGTCGTCTTCGTCATCGGCCATCGCGGTTCGTCGCCGTCGATCCGCCTCAATCAAAGCTACCCCGATCCATTGAGCTGCTCTACGAGTACGTCGTGAGCCCATCTTCCTCTCCCCTCCTATCTCAAGCTCGCGCTCGTCCCTCGCTCCATTTCCCACTGTGGCCGAGAGCTTCTCGCCGCCGGCCATGGCGCAGCTGTGGCCACAGCCGCGCAAGCTTACAACAGAGCGCCTCACCGTGCTCAGGAAGCCCCCAGGAGCCTAACACACACACACCCACTCGCTCTGCTATGCACTGTAGCACCAATCCCGACCTCGCCCGAACCCCGGCCACCGCCGCGAGCTTCGTTCCGGCGAGCTCCGGCGCCCCCGTGGCCACCCACCTACTCTTCTGGATGAGGGAGAGCACAGGCTACGCCCCGGTGGTCTCCGCGAGTCCAGCCGCCGCCTGTAGCTCATGTCCGGCGAGCCTTCGCCGTTGTTTTGGTCGCCGGCGGCTTAACTCCGGTTGTGTCGACGTGGCACCATCATTAGTGGCTAATGACGCCACTAAACTAACCCCTAGCTCACTGACGGATGGACCCCACACCTAATTAACCCCGGGTTTACTTTCTTGCTTAGATTAGTTCTAACCTAGTGAGACACACACGTCGGCATTGACTTTGCTGACGCGGCAGTTGACCAGGCCCACCTGTCAGCCACACAAACCAGCCCTAGGTCACTGACCAGTGGGCCCCAATGGTCAGGTTTGACCCAGACCAGCCCTGTTGACTTGCTGACATCATTATGACATCAGGCTGACGCAGTAATTATTTTCTGGGATTTTGAAATAAATCGGAAATGATTTATTTATTTCAAAAAATATCCAGAACTTCTAAAATTCATAGAAAATCAACCGTAGATCCAAATCAAATAAATTATATATGAAAAATGATCAGAAAAATCCAATATATTCACTAGTACTGGTTTCATGCATGTTAAAGCTACTTAACCCTGCTGTTTAGATAAAACATGATAATGCACTCTTTTGAATTCATAACTTGAGTTAGTATTTGAATCTTTGATTCAAATAAGCTCAAACCACCCTGGTTGTAGTTGCATTAGCCCAACACACTCATATTACCTTGTCACATTCATGCATCATATTGTTGCATTACATTGATTGTGCTTTCTCTCTGTTGCCGGTAATTGTCCCCTCTCAGTAGACGTGTGTTTCGACGATGAATTCGATGACACCGATGAAGAGCTATACTATCTTCAGAAGTGCCAGTCAAACATAACCCCCTTGTTCATTCTGATATAATCCCAATCCCTCGCTCCTGCTCTCTTTTACTGCATTAGGAAAACAACGATTCAACTATTACTTGCTACGATAGTTGAACCCCTTATCCTCTGCATGACCTGTCATTGCCACAGTAAATAGATGAAACCCACTAGCATGAGTAGGAGTTGTTTGAGCCATGATGTGCCTACTCATCCATGCTTGTTTGTCATGCCTGCTATTGCTTAGAGTTGAGTCAGGTCTGATTCATCGGGGATGAATTGGAATGGTGATGAACATGTCCTACTGTGTGTGAGCTAAGTGTGTGAACACGATTTGGTAAAGGTAGCGGTGACAGGCCATGTAGGAGTACATGGCGGGTTGTCTCATTGAAACCGTCCTTAGGAACTGAGTTCTGTGTTTATGATCCATGAACAGCTACTACCACGCGTTGGGCCTGAAACCAATGGACCCTCTTGACTTATTAACCGCCTTGATCTTTGTCCAGGAGTTGCAACTAGTTTCTGGTGTTTGTAGGATATGTGTTGGAGGCCGTGCGTAGCGCTGACCCTAGGGGTGGGCTATGATGCGGTAGATACACCGTGGCACGGTGTACCGGGCGCCCGTTTGGTGTCTCGGGAACCCTGCACACATCATTTGGGGCTGAGAGCGAAACCCCGGCCGGATCTCCTCACGGATGGAACCCGAATAGGCGATAAACCTGGACTAGAGACTTGTGTGGTTAGTCAGGTCGTGGCCGACTCCCTCGCCAGGCTTCCGCTTGAAGGTTGCTGAGATACACGACGTGTACATGGTGGTAAGTGGCGAGAGCGTGTGTGAAGAAGTACACCCCTGCAGGGTTATAAATGATCTATTCGAATAGCCATTTCCGCGATAAAGGACTTCTGGGTTGCCTGTACAGTTCATTGACAAGTGAAAGTGGATACTCTAAAACTCGCAAGATAAGCGTGAGTGCTATGGATGGCCTTCTCGTAGGGAGACGGGAGCGGACCCATAGTAGTGTATTGATATGGTGATTATGTGGACTCGTGTGCACCACCTCAAAAGAGTTACTTGCAGTCATAGTTTATGTTAGCCATTGAGTCAAATCTGGCTTGCTGCAGTTAAACTCCACTACCCCCTTTGTTGATACCGATGCATATGTAGTTAGTTCTGATGTAAGTCTTGCTGGGTACATTTGTACTCACGTTTTCTTGTTTTATGTTTTGCAGAGAGATGTCAGTCTCGCTAGTAGTTCCGCGTGGACTTCGACGTTTAGCTTGTTACCTCAGCTACGATCTTGTGCCCTCGGCAGGATCTGGTAGATAGTCAGGCTTCTCAGCATTTTCATTTGTAGATGTCTGTACTCAGACATGTTAAGCTTCCGCGTGTGCTTTGACCTGTATGCTCTGAATGTTGGGTCATGAGACCCATGTTTGTAATATCTCACTCCTCGTAGCCTAATGAATAAATTCTTGAGTCATAGAGTTATGGTGTGATGCCATGTTGTATTTACACATATCGAGCATATTGTGTGTATGATTGAAATGCTTGGTATGTGTGGGATCTGACAACCTAGTTGTTTATCCTTGGTAGCCTCTCTTATGGGGAAATGTAGTCTTGTGCTTCCATGAGCCATAGTAGTCCGCTACAGCCCGGTTCACCGTAGTCCTGCTAGCCCAGCACTACTGCTCCGGAACACTTGACTGGCCGGCATGTGATTCACTTCGTTCATGTGTCTGTCCCTTCAGGGAAATGTCACGTGGTGACATCCAGAGTCCTGCCTAGCCTGCTACAGCCCGGCTCACCGGAGTCCTGTTAGCCCAGTGCTACAGCCCGAATTCGCACGCTGCTGACCGACATGCTCGAGGTTGATTCATGTATGCCTCTCCCAGTAAGTTAGTGCCACTTTGGGTTCACGACTAGTCATGTCGGCCCGGGTTCACTGTCATATGGATGCTAGCGACAATATCATATACGTGAGTCAAAAGACGCAAATGGTCCCGGGCCATGGTAAGGCGACACCCGTGGGAATACCATGCGTGAGGCCACAAAGTGATATGAGGTGTTACCGGCTAGATCGATGTGACTTGGAATCGGGGTCCTGAAAGCGTTGGTATTAGAGCCTGACTGCTTGAAGGATTACCAAGCCAAACTGGTCGAAGTTGAGTCTAGAAATGCTTTAGCTATATAAGGGAATCGATTGTGGAAGGGAACGTAAGGCTCTTTTTACTCCTTATACCTTATGCCTTCTGATCTGAGTCACCCTCTTCTATTCTACGGGGATTAAGAACTAGACCTTCTCATCTATCTATTAGGATGACGAGTAACTATGGTAGAGACTTATAGGATTGTTGGTTCCAGGCCTCAATTCAGTTTCTACAACTTTTAGTATGTTGTCAGCTGAACCTGAACCTTGATATGATGATGCTAAGTGGTTATGCCACCATTTTTGCAGAATGTCCCAAATCTTTTGAGCATTTGCAGCCGTTACGTTGTCCGAGTCATCCTAGGTCTCTATATAGTCTGATGCATTTGCTTATCCTTTCTTACCATTCCCGATGTCCTTTTTTGTCAGAATAAGCACACTAACCGGTGCGTTGAGGTACTCTAATGCCTCATTATATATGTTGGAGCTATTATTATGACCCTAGGTGTTTTTGGGAGTCACCTAGTAATCTAGCCATGTTTTGTGTTCCCGGTGTGATGATTCTGGCCACCATTCTCAAAAGCATCTCGTGATGCCATTTAGTAGTAGGTATTCTACTCTTGGGTTCTTGACCCAAGATTCACTCTACTTACCTTATGTTGATAGTGTTGCTCGTACCTTTAATATATTAGTAACCTTTGTGATAGTCCTCGATGTCCGTGGTATTTGTTTCTTCCAAATACCATGAACTGCTTATGGCAGAAGTTCCTTTGAACCAAAAGATCACAACTAGGGTGCTCTTGAGGAGTACTCCATTCATATTGTGACTCTGCCAGTTCTATCATTCTGCATGGGTTATCCGGAAGAAATATGTTGAACTCGTTTGACATACTAACCCATGAATCCACAACTCAGAAAGTTATATGTTCCTTGAGTTGTTCTCTTTAGTTGTATTCTGACCCCCGTCTATCATTTGATACTCAAGAGTATGCGTGCATTCGCTGTCGATGCCTATTATTCTTGTGGTCTGTCAAGCCATTATGTTCCGGAATGACTAGGAGAATCAAACTCCAGTACCTCATCCATATCTAGGATTGGGTCAAAGCAGTTGTATTCCACAGATCAAAGTGCCCATGCAACTTTTGATTATGTTCCACCTGGAGTGTTACCATCTTTATGTCAACAATGTCATGAGAATTGCACCACCTCTTATGGATTCTTGATGCAGTGATACTTCTCGCTATCATTATTCATTCCTCGGTTCCGTGTTGTTGTAACCGGAATGCCGACAAGTGAACTGTGATGTGTGAAATCGATACTCCTAGCAACCTCGTTGCTTGGTAGTTAATGGACAATATTCTCATTCTTAGCGTGTTGGTTATTGAATCATCATTCTAAGATATATTGTGCTATCTTGTCCTTATTTCTGGTGCACTCTTCGATCAATGAGTTGGGATTATTCAATCCCTTGCTTATTTGATCATATCCTCTTGCTCTGAAAAGCAAGATTGTTCTCGAGCTTAGTAACATATAGGTGGTTCGTGATGTTCCGAATATCCTCTCAGAAGTATTACCAGGTTGTCACGTGACCGCTATGTTGAGATCGTGATCATGTTGGTTTTCCTCCAAACCACCCATTCTCCAAGAATCTGTGTTGGATACCCCTGAGCTAGTTGGTTAAGCTAAACAACAACTTGGAGAGTTGGAAAATGAAAGTCTGTCTGACTTAGTTCATCACTAAGGGATATCCTTGTGTGTGTGTGTGTGTGTGTGTGTGTGTGTCTGTGTGTTGAAGAAAGATGATATATTCATCGATTGGTCATCGTGACCAGCTGTTGGATCTATTGCCTTGTCAAAACTTTGACTTGAGTATGGGCTATCATCAAGTCAAATCAGAACCAACGATGTTCGTAATGTTATCTTACTCGTGGTTGTTCCCTCGAGCATACACCATTACATCTTTTGGTCTGACCAATGCTATCACCGTGTTCACATGATGGTGGAAGTCCAGTGATATGGAAATTCTGATGAGTTGCTATTGAGCCCATCAGTAGCATCTTGTCTCCTCCTTGATTCATGTTGAACATCAAGCTAGTGTTGGAAACTTTTGTAAGCATTATCTTCATGTCCCGTATATGAAATATATGTTTGGATGAAAGTAGTGACTTCCTCTAAGTTCACATGCATTAGGTGCAAGTTTCCACCATGAATTTGAGAAAGTTAGTTTTGCCTCCCCTGGAATCGTCCCAAGACAGTCATGCATGTGCGAAGTATTCTGTGGTTTGGTAGATTAATTACCTCCACTCCATGTGTAATACCTAGCACCCCAAGCCACTGGTTGATTTGTTCAAGGAAAAGAAGTCTAGCGCGCGTAAAGACTTCGAAATCCTTGATGATGGATCCTAACCTGAACTCGATAGTGTTTTATTATAAGACTTCTACGTGGTCATGCTTGTCTTGGACAACGTGCTCACATGTATGTAGCAGAACCAGCTCATGTTTTGTAGCTTACTATCGTAGTTCACTCCCCGAGATTCTCGCAACGTCATCTTGTTGATTTGTGTTGTAAACTTTCATTTTCTTTCTAGACTTGATGAGTATGGAATATTCTGACACCAACCAGATCTGAATCTCAGGCATATATGATGGTTGGAACATTCCCGACATTTGCATTTTGTTCCCAGCTTGCACTGCCTTGTGCCAATCTCCCTTGGACTGCCCTTCTCAGCAATTGTTGTTCTGGATCATCTTCAGAAGTGGTCCTACCATGGGTCCCATCCATTTCCGATGATAAGCAAATCATCCATCGCGTTGTCTTCAACAAGGTAGTCCACATCATCCATTCTAGCCTGAGTATGCCATCCTTTCGAACTTCTTCAAACGATCATTTGTTAATTGACTTAGGCTGGTATAGAGACTATCAATGAACTCTGTATCAGAAGTAATTCTTTTTGCCACTTAAGGGAATAATTCTATGAGTCACCTTCCCTAAGGTGCCCCGTTATGGAATCATGGCGATTTTTCCTGGCTACTTTGAAACCCCGTCGTTTGTTCTTCCATCCCTCTCGATGTGTTTTGTGTCTCAACTCGAGATGTTTCAACATCTCATTCCACGAGTTGATCTTGAATAGCTCGATCTTCGAGAAGATCAATCCTAGAAGAGTTTCTTTCCGTCGTCATCGCATGGATGGAGATCTCAAAAGCCAGGATGTCAAGATCAACGTATGCAGCAAATCAACAACCTTATGAGGTGCAACCTAGATCGTGAAGATTGTGTTGGTCTTGTGTCCCCTCTGCCTTCTTACCTCACGTCTTGAATTTCGGGACGAGATATTGGTGAGTGGGGGTGAGTTGTCACAGCCCTAGCTTAACCTTTGCTTGTCCTTGCATGATCATCATGTCATCATGTTAGATTTTCTCAGAAAGTTGAAATGGGGATGACAGAAACCCTAGCACCACTTAAACCAAATAGGGTTACTAAAATACTTTTTCAATGAACCTGAAATGCCCTTCTAAAATGTTCATCATCTTTGACTTGGGTTAGAACCTCTGCAAAAAATGGTGCACACTTTTCTACGACAGTCTGCGTTTTTGAATGAAATCATAAGTATTTGAATTTGGACATTTAAATTCTATAAAATATTTTAAATGTCCAAATAATCTTGAAAGCATTTGAGGGCTATTGGAAATATTTTCAAAAGTGCCCACTGTCGGTGTCAAAACCGGCGGATCTCGGGTAGGGGGTCCCGAACTGTGCGTTTAAGCCGGATGGTAATAGGAGGCAGGGGACATGATGTTTACCCAGGTTCTGGCCCTCTCGATGGAGGTAATACCCTACTTCCTGCTTGAGTGATCTTGATGAGATGAGTATTACAAGAGTTGATCTACCACGAGATCGTAGAGGCTAAACCCTAGAAGCTAGCCTATGGTATGATTGTTGTTGTCCTACGGAATAAACCCTCCAGTTTATATAGACACTGGAGGGGGCTAGGGTTACACAGAGTCGGTTACAAGGGAGGAGATCTACATATCCATATTACCAAGCTTGCCTTCCACGCCAAGGAGAGTCCCATCCGGACACGGGACGAAGTCTTCAATCTTGTATCTTCATAGTCCAACAGTCCGGCCAAAGGATATAGTCCGGCTGTCCGGATTCCCCCTAATCCAGGACTCCCTCAGTAGCCCCTGAACCAGGCTTCAATGATGATGAGTCCAGCGCGCTGTTTGTCTTCGGCATTGCAAGGCGGGTTCCTCCTCCGAATACTCCATAGAAGATTTTGAACACAAGGATAGTGTCCGGCTCTGCAAAACAAATTCCACGTACCACCGTAGAGAGAATAATACTTCCAGAAATCTAATCTGCTGACACACTCGGTAGCATGACATCACACCACGGCCCGGTCATTATCCGAACCATTTTTTGCAACCAGCCTCGGCGCATATTGCGAGGCGGTTTCCTTGGCACGTCTTGTCGAAGCAGAGATCGTGTCCCCTTATCACGGGATTCTCATCAATACGGACATGGGTAACCCAACCACGCCATTAATTACGGCGCTTGGGGAATAAGCGAGTTTACTAGGCAGGTGGGGGCGTATAGTTTCATCCGCCCTTATAAAGGGATAAGGGTTCACCCTTTTCACCCACGCCTTCTTCCTCCTTGCTCATCCATTCTCGCGCACTCGAGCTCCAACTCCCAAGTTTGCGTCCTTCTCCTCAAACCGTTCCAAGCATGTCCGGAGCGGGAAGCAAGTGGATGAAATCCTCCGTCACGGAGGAGGACATCAAAAAGCTGCGGGGAGCCGGATACTTGGCCGCGGATATCGCGTATCGGCTGCCCAACGCAGGGCAGATCGTCCCTACCCCAGAATCTCATGAGAAGGTAGTTTTTCTCACCCATTTCGTCCGCGGACTAGGATTTCCCCTCCACCCGTTCGTCCGCGGCCTCATGTTCTACTACGGGCTGGATTTCCATGATCTGGCCCCAAACTTTATCCTCAACATCTCGGCGTTTATCGTCGTGTGCGAGGCCTTCCTTCGCATGCGGCCCCATTTCAGCCTGTGGCTGAAGACCTTCACTGTTAAACCGAAGGTAGTAGGTGGCCAGCAAGCGGAATGCGGAGGCGCCATGGTGGGAAAATGCCCAACGTCACATGGCTCGAGGGCTCCTATGTGGAGACCATAAAGGGGTGGCAATCGGGGTGGTTCTACATCACCGAGCCGCATGACTCCAACTGGGTGGCGGCCCCTGAGTTTCGATCTAGAATCCCCATGCGGCTCACCTCCTGGAAAGAGAAGGGCCTGTCCTGGGGTAAGCCGGTAGAGCCGATCGGACAAGAGACCTGCATCAAGAACATGATGAACAAGAAAATCAAGCTCGTCAACTTGGTCCAGGTCATGCTCTTCCACCAGATTCTCCCGTGTCAACAACGGGCATTCAATTTGTGGGAGTTCAACCCGGCCAAGCACCAGACTCTGCTCGAGCTCTTTGACACGACGCACAAGGATGTCTGGAAGGTGCTGTTCAAGGGTGCCGAGGTGCCTCCTTCCCTTACCAAATACCGCAGACTCAGCGCACAGCGCCATGCCAGTCCGGTAAGTTCTTTATACCTTATAGGGAATTTATTTTCCCTAGTTTAATCATGTGCGAGATCTAAGCTTCCATGCCTTTAACAGGACTGGGTGGAGACAGCGGAGCAGATTGACTGTCTAGCCCCCCTTCCCGAAGATCTAGCGGATGCTCTCCTAACGGAGATGCTGGTTCCGGCACCTTATGAGGTGCCGGAGAAGAAGACCAAGAAGACCACGGGGACCCGAAAGGGTCTCCGGCGCGCGGTCGTGTCAGACTCATCGTCGGAACACTCCGAGGCGCACTCCTCCCACGAAAACGAGGAGGAGGAAAGTTCTCCCCCCCCACCAATCGGGGGAGATAAGAAAAGGAAGGCCACCCCAACCAGGGAGGCCGAAGGGTCCAAGAAGAGAAGGACCCTCCTTTCGGACTGCTCCACGACCGCCGCCTACAGCGACGACGAGTGGTTGCCCAGGGACAAGCCCCTGGCGAAGTCGTAAGTATCCGGATACCATAGTAATTCGATATGTTTCTATTGCACTGCTTCACCTTACGCCCAACATGATTATGCAGTCCGTCTCGAGCCCGTATTGACATATCTTCGTCGGACGGTTCTTTGGACCCGTCGGATATGAGTAGCGGTTCTCTTTCGACCGCCTCCACCCCTCGCCCTACGGACAACATTGAGGTGTTGTCTCAAAAGGCACCGGGCCGAGGGGAGGTAGTCCTGGAGGCGCCTCAAGGCGACCTTCCGGACCCTGGGCGCAAAGGGAGCAAGACTCCCAAGGGTTCCAAGTTCGGCCCCCAGCCGAACACTGTGCCGAAATGTCACGACCGGTTTTCCAATAAAAATATTTATTGAGAAACCGATCTGTTGAGTCCAGTATGAGGAAAAATCCATCATACTAGTAGACAAAATTCTTGATACAATGAGCCAGTAGCATGAAATACATTACATGGGTCGAGCTAGGATGCTCAATGATTATTACAAGCACGCCAATAATTATACATAAAGGCGGATATGACACAATGGTGTGGTGGCATACTACTGACTCGAGGTGGAAGTGATGGTGGAATGACACAATGTGGAGTGGATAGCACAACTCGTAAACTGGCATCCCATCGAGCGTCGAGGTGAGGCTCGATGAATTTATTCGGGTAGCGGAAGCGGATATAATACAGTGACCAAATCCATGGTCGCACGAGACTGACTGGGGATCCTCTAGGCGTCGGACTCGCTATCGAACTCTTCATCCATGAGATCGCCTTCGTCAGCATCTGGCCAAATCAACAAGCCAGGTGAGTACTTTGAAAGTACTCGCAAGACAGTTCGGACGTAAGATATAACAAATGCATGCATGAATGCGTCATGATTAATTTACCAATGCACAATCAAAATTTAGCAAGCAAGGTAAGTAAAAAGGGAATCAGCGGTAGTCCGCCTGAAAACCCAACAAAAATAAATGGAAACCGATCGGGTGTCTGAAGCGACGCCTCGAAAGGTGAACCAATAAATAAAGATCATGCCACAGTCGGGCGTCTAAGCGACACCACGTAAAGGGCTTAAACTGAAAATAAAAGACATGCGTGCCACAGTCGGACGTCGGGGCGAAATCACAGAAAGGGCTTTTATCGAAAGTAAATAACAATGCCACAGTCGGACATCGGAGCGACATCACAGAAAGGGCTTTTATCGAAAGTAAATAACAATGCAAAAGTCTGACGTCAGAGCGACATCACAGAAAGGGCTTTTATCGAAAGTAAATAACAATGCCACAGTCGGACGTCGGAGTGACATCACAGAAAGGGCTTTTATTGAAAATAAATAATAACAATGCCACAGTCGGACGTCTGAGCGACATCGCAGAAAGGGCTTTCTTCACAAGGAAAATAATACTCATAAATAAATAATCAACTCATGATGATAAACGGGTTAGTCCATCCACAGGAATAAACATTTAACCGGACTTAGCACTCATGTGATTCACCAGAGTCTCTGTCACCAAAACTGACGCTTGTCAGGATAAGATAATATAGAACTTAGACATGGATAAGATGATTTGAGGATTCATGACTCTGCAGAGTTTGTACTAAAATTACCCACAGCCAACGGATTTCCGTAGTCCTGAAGGACTAGTTCCGTCTATGGTATTTCGGAAGAAACACGGCTAACCAGTACACACCCATCCTACCTCACGATACCAGGAATCACCCTAGACATCGTCCAAGAAAAACTTTTGAGACGGGGAGATCACAATCTCGAATAGCATGGGATCAAATTTATATACGCGCGCTCTAAGGGGTGCCCCCCTCTCGGTCCCAACCGGAAACACCCATGCCCCCTGACCGGATGACTGGCTTTAATCCAGGGCCATGGAACCACCATCACGGCCTCTCCATTTTGGTGTGTACCAAGAAAGCGGTTTGCAACTTACTAAGCCGTATTCCTTGCGGAAAGGATGTGGTAGTACAGGGAAGGAAAAATGGAAGGAACTGGACTGATACAGGTTGACACTGAAGTCAGATAGTCTGGCATAAGACTGGCATGCTACGACACTGCCATCTTACCCATCCTCATGCCAACACATGGCCATGCATGCTCACATCCATCCACTTATGGATTTTCGAAACTCACTTGCCTCAATGTTGCATGAAACATGACATTCGTCGGTATGCCCATCAACATGCCATGAAACTACTTAATGCAAACATGCCAAAACAATCATCATATCAAAAGTTCAAACATGCTTGCCTGGTTCAGAGTAGTCGGAGCCTAGCTCATTGAAGTTCGCGGTTCCGTCACCTCCTTCGGTATCTACGGTATAAAGAAAACATACGCGCTAACGTAAATACCGTGAGGTGCACAAAACTTACTCCAAATATTTTTCAAATAAATCTGATAAAAAACTAGACAAAATTTCAAAGAGGACAGAAAAAGAATCAATCAAAAATACTCTTCTGTTTAAAAGTTATAAAGGTTTTTGTCCAGGGACCTTTCTGTAATGAAACAAAAAGTTCTCAGGGGCTAACTTATAAAAACAGAAAACTCTTCGACTGAGAATACGCCAGCCCAGAGGGAAAACGCATTTTGGCAGAAGACGCCTTCAGAAAATGGTTCGTTTAAAAAGAACAGAGAGGCTGCTAGGCGGGTCCCACCCGTCAGTTTTAAAAATTCAAAAGAGGCGGCAGAGCTCGACGGTGCCCGAGAGCCGCGGTGGTCGCCGGCGGCGATCCATGGCGAAGCAGGGGGATCGGAGGTTTCCACCGTGTTCACCGTGTCCTTCCGCGTTGGTGGGTGGTGGTGGCGGTCGCCGGCGAGCACCACGTCGACGGCGGCCCTTGCTCCAGCGAACGGTGGTTCGGGCGTTGATGGAGCTCGCCGAGGAGGGCTGCAAGGATCAAATTGAAGTGGGGGTTAGCCCTCTGGTTGCTCGAGGAGGTCACTGACGAGGTTTGGGCGCCGGGGATGGCCTCACCGGAGTGGATCAAGACGGAGGCCGAGGAGGAACGGGGCGGCCGGAGTCGAGGAAGAAAGGCCCCTCGAGGCCCTTCAAGTTGCTGGGCGGGGTCTAGTGAGGTGGTGGAGGTGTGCGGGAGCGAGAGTGAGCTTGGGAGCGCTATATATAGCCGGCCCGAGGCGGTTGCCGTGAACGGGATAAGTCCGGCGAGTGATTACGGCGGCGCTGTGGTTGGGCAGTTGGATTAGGGGCTTGAGCATCGACTAGATGGAGTAAAGAGTCCATCCTGGTGCCTAACTCAGCAAGGAGGAGGAGGTTACGGCCTGTCCCAACAGAACGGCCGTGCGGCACGTCGGCGGCAGGGAGCGCGCCCTGTGCGCGCCAGGCCACGGCGACGGTGCTGCATGCGTGCACTGGCAAGGGAGACGTCCACGCGGAGCTCCCAGGTGGCTTGGGCGGTGCAGAACGGCGTTGTGCCGTAGGGTGCCTTCTGTCGGCCGCCACGGGAGGTCCCGAAGCCGCAGAAGACACCGACGTGTGGGGACCCCGACTCATAAGTCGAGATCACCGAATGCACGTGTACAGTGATCCCAGAGATCAATGCTCACTGAACACACAGAAGCTGAATAACAAGAGTCTTAGATCCATACATACCGTCTTACACAAATTATGACCATTATGGTTAAGTCTTACATAGATAAAGCCTTAAGGGCTGAACATCAAATGAAACACAAGCAGCGGAAATCTTCATCGATAAGTAGAACCCATGCCATCTGCCTTAACCCTACAGGCATTCTTACTGGGAAGCGTCCTAGTTCGCATGATCGTCTCCCAAGAATTCTTCTTCGAACTCCTGTTCTTCCATGTCTGGCCAATTAAATAACCAGTGGCAAGGCAATGAGTACTTTGAATGTACTTGCAAGCAACCCATGTTTGGTTCAAGGCACAATAATGCATGATATAGGTAAATTTTGCGGAAAGCTAATTTTGAGTGCAATGACATGTTCAGTAACTTGCAAGACATGCATCAAGAGAAATCAAGTAACCATGAGGACAGGTTACAGATATTAACATAAATAGAGTGGGCACCAACCCAACTCAATCATGTCAAGTCCTTGACTTGACCCAAGTAGTTTCATCAACACACACACACACACACGGTTTGTAAACATGTGGACGTAGCCCAAGAGCGGTTACCCAACTGTCCTTGACCGTGGACACGGCTATTCGAATAGTTTTACACTCTGCAGAGGTTGCACACTTTACCCACAAGATCCGGGGAACTTCCGTGTCATCCACGACCTGCGGTACCTCAAGTACCCGGGTTAAGCACCCGATCACTATCTTTCCCTAGACGACACTAACAAGGAGTCCACTCGTTGTTCCATATCCTCACGATGTACATCATACGAGACTCACTCGAGATCATAACACCCGAGAGGGGACACAATGGTGTATCCGGTGCCCTGTAAAGACAGTCATGGTCGCCCTACCTGGCACGAGCCCGTCCCGAGAGAGAGCACCAACTCTCCCCCGTCACTAGTAATGCGGGCTCCAAGCTAGTATCGTCCTAGGTAATCAATAATGCCCTTTCCCATATAAGGGTAGAGTGGTTGCGCATGTAAGGTTGGAATAACGGTCGCAACTTAAACCAATCCGTTTTGAAAAACAACACACACACTTGCCTCGGTACACCACTTCGTCATCAAGTGGCTACCCAACTCATCATCTCCCTCGGGCATAAGTGGCACCCGACGGGGTTTTCGACAAGTCCTTTGAAAATACTTTGTCCCCATCACCATGCATATTCCCGTCCCTTTTTGCGTAGCACTACTATAGCATCCTATCTACTCCCACCGGCATAACCCTCATAGAAAGTAGGGTCATGCATAATGCAGGTATCAACGAGAAAGTAACGAAGGCAACCCACCAAGGTGGTTACCCTACCATCATGATTTCGAAGCAACACCAATAAAGTGCTATATGGCATGCATAGAAATGTATTCATAGACATGGTCAAAGGGCTGCTTGCCTGGATCAACAAAGTCTTCTGGGTCTTCAAAGTCTTCTGGTCCAACTCCTTCGTCAGCAACGCAATCAATCGTCACAAAAATAATAACGGAGAGATAAGGCAATAATAAAACAGAAAAACCAAAGTGCTGAGAAAAATGTCAACTTATTTTTGTAAAATACTAGGTTGAAAACTAAGAAGGGGAAAATTCTTAGTTTTGGATTTGGTGCATTAGAATAGGAGCAATGGATTTTCAGAGGGGAATTTAAATGCTCAAATTTCAATTTAAATTTGAACAGTGAAGAAAAGTTTGACGGACATGTATGAAAGTTACACCATTAAATAGGTGGGAATTTATGACAGTGGATAAATAATTAATCCTGTGTAATTTTTGTAAGACAGAAAGAAAAAGAAAAAGAAAAGGGGCACTCTGCCTGCTGGGCCAGATCGGCCGCAGGGCAGCAGGCCCAGCCAGCGGGGCGGCCCAGCGCGCCGGTGCACGCGCGCGCGCCAGGTTCAAACCTGACGGGCGGGCCCCACGGCCATCGTCGTCAACCCTAGGCCAGAGGGGACAGCGAGCTCACCGGCGACGGCGTAGGCCACGGCGAGGTCGGGCGAGTGCACGGCTGGACTCAGCGCTGCGTTGCCGATCGGGTGGAGGTGGCGGGCGTCACCGGAGTTGCCTGGTTCGCCGGCGACGAGGTCCCGAGGCGGAGGAGCTTCAGGCGTCGATGGCTCCGGCCGTTTCCGGCCGCAAACGAGGCGGGAAAGAAAGGGGAAACGATCAGGGAGGTGAGGGGAGTCCAGATCGAGAGAGAGGAGGGGCGGAGGAAGCCCGTACCCTGAGATCGACGGCGATCCGAGGCGGCGGAGCTCCGGTCGATCCTGAGCACATAGGCTCTCCGGGGGTGATTGGGTGATGCGGGCGTGCTCCTGGGGGTGTGAGAAGGGGGCGAATGCCACTGGAGCGGCCCGGGGCGGGCTTATATAGCCGCACGGTGGTCCACCGTGGACCTGTGCGCCGGCGAGCTCGTTGCCGTCGCCACGGGTCACGGGGGCCTGTTGGGTTGTGTCTAGGGTGTTCGTGGGGGTCGACTACGCCCAGGGGAAGAAGAGAGAGAGGGAGCAGGGGGCCAGAGGCTTCGCGCGTGTGAGCATGCTCACTGGTGCCCTCGGGCGGTCGTCGCGCGTGCGAGCTGGGGCGAGAGGAGGGAGAAGGAGGAGGGGCCCAGGGGCGTGGCGTGCTGCGGACGTCGAGGCACCTCGTCGGGCGCGCTGGGGAGGCCCGAGGTGGTCGGGGGCATTGGGCAGAGGGCGTCTACAGTGCGGGAGCGCACTGTAGCGCGCTCCAGAGCGCGGCCATTGCATGCCATGGCATAAAGAAAGGGGAGTGGGCGCGGCCACTTGTGTCTGGGAGCTTTAGGGTGGAGTAAACAAAGTGGCAAAGGCATTGGATGCCATGGAGGGCCACTGGAATGAGGAGAGAGGTTGAGGGAGAGAGAGAAAGGGGCTGTCCAGAGAGAGAAAAAGGTGGTTTCACCCCTCAATTATTGAGCTGGGATGCAACCATTGTTACTGGAAGTAGAGGAGGTCTAGGAGGGGTTGTGGTAAAAAGCTTAGCTCAAGGAGAATAGTTTTAGTGGTCAAAAGAGGGATTTTTGGAAAATGGCAGAAGGTGTTTGATAAGGGTTTTGGCAAGCAAATGATCTCCAATATCCATGATACTCCACAGGGTGAAATGACACACATAATTAGAGTCTTCCACCAATTTGGAGCTCTATTGGGCAAAGTTGCCAATGCAACTTTTGTAAACCCTAGAATTTGGCAGAATTGGACTTGAGTAGACCTAGTTGAGCAAATCACTTCTCCTTGATGCATCACTTGGTGTAGTGGCCTCATTTGGTCATGTGAACATGCTCACAAAAGTTGGGGTCAAGGAGAGAAAGTTGGTAGTACAAACTTGTTCAAATTTGGTTCTGGTCAGAGAGGGTTTTGGGCATTTTGGTGGACCAAAATGGCCTTGATTGACATGAGGCTTTGCAAGATCATCACAATATGCATTTGTGACTTTCTGGATTTTTCTTGGATTTTTATGAAAATATTTCCTGTTGAAATATTTGAAATCCTTGAAATGGGCAGAAATGGTTTTGGGAGGTTTTGTCCAGTATCTGATCATAGCCATGTGTTGAAACTCATATATATGGAAAATATATGTCCACTGAGTTTCCCTGATTTTTGTCAAATATTTTTAAAACAATAAAAAAAATTCCCTATTAAAGACCATTTCTGGCCTCAAGAAAAGGCTTTTAAATAAAATAGGTAAATAACTTTTAAAATTATATTTTTGTGGTTTCTGGGTATCATATATCTAGTAGGTTTCAAATATACCTTTGAAAATATTTTTCACACCTTAAATCAAGTACTTGCAGTGCAATTCTCAATCCAAGGGTTTTTGGGAAACTAATTTTAGAAAATACTTTTTGGCCAAATTATTTTTGTAGGAAAATTCTATATTGCTTTATACACATGGCATGATCATTGGGCAGAATCTTGGGGCAAGGAGATGGAATATAGGAGGTGAAGTAGTTGACCAATGGAATATATTGCTTTATTAATGCAAATGATCATGTTACAAAATGCAGGGTGTGACACGGCGAGGGCGGGCCAGTGTGCCACCGACGCCAGGAAACGGCCAAGCGTGCATGCGGTGCTCGGGACAGGGAGGAGGGGCTGTGCGCAACGCGCCAGGCGCACTGTCGACGCGTGACTGAACTCTGATGAAGGAAAAATGACACTGAACTCTGAAACTCTAAACTTTTCTGAAAATGTAGGGAAACAGTGCCGGCCAGGTGTTCTATAGAATGATTTTGGTATGCAGGGGTTTCTCCTTGAGCTGAAACTTGGTGGGGTGGCCTCTCATTGCACCAGGAGGCTACCTGAATTTTGGTAGAATTTTTGGAGAAGAGGAGATATGAATTTCAGCAAATCTGGCAAATCTGGTCCAATTTTGCAAAGGCTGAAATTTGAAAAATTTGAAAAGAGGAGGAGTATTTCAAGATGGTTCTAGTTATGGATGCTAAGGTCAATCCAATGGAGTTGGTTTGAGATCAAAACTCAAGGGCAATAAGGTACTTGCTTTGAAAATTACTTAGGCTCATAATAAAAGACAGAATTGTTTTTGGAGATAAAATAAATGAAATAAAATTCAAAAGTGGTTTGGACTTGATGAGATAGAGAGTTTAGATTGTTCCAAAGTGGAGGGAGATGTTTTGGGAGGTCTTTCCACATGGGGCAAAAATAAAATTATGGGTGGTTCCAAAAATGAGAGAAGCCCCAAAAACTCCTAGGGTTTTCTTTTTAAATGAAAAATAATCTAATTCAAAAATACATTTGAGAGGAAAAGTATCAGAAGAAAAGTTTCCATAATTCAAACACCAAATTTGCAAGGGATGAAAAATAAAAATCCTAGCCAAGGGTGAAAGTGTTTTTTTAAGAGAGAGGTTTTCTGGAAAAAATTTAAATGGCCTCTTTCAAAATCCAATAAAGTTTTTGTTGAAAAACCAAAGGAAGATTTTTGGAGTGTCACAACACCTACCCCATTAGGAAAAATCTCGTCCCCGAGATTTCAGTTGATCCTCAAATAAGTGTGGATGCTCTGCCCGAAGGAAATCCTCTCTTTCCCAAGTTGCTTCACTTTCGGTGTGATGGCTCCACTGAACTTTGAAAAACTTGATGGTTTTCTGTCGGGTCCTCCTTTCAGACTCCTCTAATATTTTTACTGGACGTTCCCGATAGGTGAGGTCTCATTGAACATCGATGTTCTCGTGGGATACTTGCTTCTCTGGGTTGCTTACGCGAGACGTGGAACACGTCATGGACATCGGATAATTCTTTGGGTAATTCTAGCTGGTAGGCTACCGTGCCTCTTCGTGCCACTATACAGAATGGTCCGATGAATCTTGATGCTAGCTTTCCTTTAATCTTGAATCGTTGCAATCCCCTCATAGGGGATACTCGTAGGTACACGAACTCACCGGGTTCGAAGCTGACCCCACGATGTTTCTGATCATAATAACTCTTCTGTCGACTCCGAGCGGTCTTAAGTCGGTCTCTGATTAGTTTGACCTTTTCCTCGGCCTCTTTGAGCATGTCTGGGCCAAAAATGCGGCTGTCTCCGGTCTCTGACCAATTTAGCGGGGTACGACATCTTCATCCGTATAAAGCTTCAAATGGTGCCATTTGCAGGCTGGCCTGGTAACTATTGTTGTATGCGAACTCGGCACATGGTAGGCTATCTTCCCAACTGGTTCCATAGGTGAGGATACATGCTCTCAGCATGTCTTCTAAAATTTGGTTTACGCGTTCGGTTTGTCCATCCGTTTGGGGATGGTATGCTGTACTGAAGGCCAGTTGAGTTCCCAGAGCCTGTTGTAAATGATCCCAGAACCTCGAGATGAACTGGGTTCCTCTGTCGGATATTATAGGCTCCGGAACTCCATGCAGACAAACTATACGGGAGAGGTAAATCCTGGCAAGTTTCTGAGTGGTGTGGGTTGTCTTCACTAGAATAAAATGTGCCACCTTGGTTAATCTGTCGGTGATGACCCATATGGCATCATTCCCGTGTCATGACCGAGGTAGTCCGACAATGAAATCCATCCCTATTTCATCCCATTTCCATTCAGGTATTTTGTTCGGTTGCAGTAATCCGGCTGGTCTCTGATGCTCAGCTTTTATGCGTTGACAAGAGTCACAACATGCAACAAAAGTGGCTATGTTCCTCTTCATACCGTGCCACCAAAATCTTTCCTGAATATCCTTATACATTTTGGTTCCTCCAGGGTGGATCGAATATGGGGTGGTGTGGGCTTCAGCTAGAATTTGCTGTTTGAAGTCTTCTGTGTTTGGCACGCAGAGTCTATCTCCGTACCATAATATTCCTCCATCGTCTATGACGAACTCCGAGGCTTTGCCCATACTCACCTTTCTTTTAATGCATTCGATGCTGGGGTGACCAGGCTGAGCTTCTTTGATTCTCTCCACAAGGTTGGGTTGTATTTCCAAGTTCGTTATGGTGCCTTCTGCGACCATTAACAAGTTGAGTTTGGCAAATTCTTGTTGGAATTCAGGTCTCAAGCTTTGCAGACTGTTTTCGTCAGAGTTGGGGTTCCTACTAAGAGCATCTGCCACTACATTGGCTTTTCCTGGATGGTAGTGGATACTAACATCATAACCCTTTACCAATTCCAACCAGCATCATTGCCGTAAGTTTAGTTCTGGCTGTGTGAAAATAGATTTGAGACTTTTATGGTCCGTATATATTTCACACCAATTTCCAAGTAAGAAATGCCTCCATTCCTTGAGTTCATGAATGACTGCAGCCATTTCTAAGTCATGAGTAGGATAATTTTCCTCATACTTGCGAAGTTGCCTTGAAGCGTATGCGACACCCTTGCCTTCTTGCATCAACATGCATCCGAGACCCTTTCTGTATGCGTCACAATACACTTCGAAATTCTTGTGTATGTCTGGCACAATTAATACTGGTGCTGTCGTTAATTTCCGTTTTAGCTCTTGGAAACTTTTCTCGCAGGCTTCTATCCATTCAAACTTCTTGTCTTTCTTGAGTAGCTGCGTCATTGGCTTGGCTATGGTGGAGAATCCTTCAATAAATCTGCGGTAATATCCTGCCATTCCCAAGAAACTCCGTATGTCTGTTACGCTGGCTGGAGACTTCCAGCCAAGTACGGCCCTGACTTTTTTCGGGTCCACTGCGATACCTTCTTGGGTCAGTACGTGGCCTAGAAAGCCTACTTGTCTTTGCCAAAATTCGCACTTGCTGAACTTGGCATACAATTGATGTTTCTTGAGTTCTCCTAGCACAATTCTGAGATGTTCCGCGTGCTCTTCTGGTGTCTTGGAGTATACCAGAATATCGTCGATGAATACCACAACGAACTTGTCCATAAACTTCATAAATACTTTGTTCATGAGGTGGACAAAATATGCGGGGGCTTTCGTTAATCCAAATGGCATTACTGTGAACTCATACAGTCCATATCTGGAGGTGAAGGCTGTCTTGGGGATATCTTCTGTTCGCACCTTTAATTGATGGTACCCTGACCTTAAGTCAATTTTCGAGAATACCTTGGCTTGAGCGAGTTGATCAAACAAATCGTTTATCCGTGGCATCTGGTATTTGTTCTTGACTGTGACAATGTTAAGTGCTCGGTAGTCTATGCACAATCTCAGTGTTCCATCCTTCTTTTGGCAAATAAAATTGGTGATCCCCAATGGGAGGAGCTGGCTCGAATGTATCCTTTGTCCAACAATTCCTTTACTTGTTTCTTCAACTCAACCAACTCGGATGGTGCCATTCTGTATGGTTTCTTGTATATGGGGGTGGTTCCTGGTGCTAGCTCAATGCTGAATTCTATCTCTTGGTCTGGTGGCATTCCTGGTAGTTCTTCGGGAAATACGTCTGGAAATTCACACACTACTGGAACCTTGCTTAATTCAGAAATGTCCACCTTGTTTAATCTCGGTTGCCGGGGTATTTTTCTTTCTTTGGCTAATATTCTTATTGTCTTTCCGTGGTGGTGTGTGAGAATTACGGTCCGATTGAAGCAGTCAATAAAACCTTTGTTGGTGGTTAACCAGTCCATCCCTAGGATGACGTCCAGTCCTTTATTTTCCAATACAATAAGGTTGGCGTGAAACTTCAATCCTTCAAACTCAATAACCGTACCTTGGCAGTAACTCTGAGTAACTTGCTGAATCGCAGGGGACTTGATGATCATGGATTTTTCCAAAGGAAGCATCGAAAAACTATTTTGCAAAGCAAAACTTTTCGAAATGAAAGAGTGAGAAGCTCCAGAATCAAACAAAACCATTGCAGGTATTGTGTTGACCGGAAACGTACCGAGTATGATATCCGGAGCATTCCGTGCCTCTTATTTGGTTACGTGGTTCAGATGATCCTTCCTGTGGTTGTTGTTGGGATTGAAATTGTTTCGCTTGGGTGCTGAATTATTGCCACTATTGTTTGGCCTTGGGGTTGAGTTCCTTGGCTTGGGGCACTGCTTGGCATAGTGCCCTTCTTCTCCACAAGCGTAACAAGTAACGCCTGGGCGATATGTGAACTCCTTGTCCCTTGCATGAAAATTCTTGATTGTGCGTGAAACCTTGGACGAGGATTTGTGTGTCCCACCCTTTTGAAAATCTGTCTTGCTTCGGTGATTGCGAGCATGGTTAGTCTGGTCCCTTTTTCGCTTGCCGAAATCTTCGAGGCTGCGTCTCTCATTTTCCAGAGTAATGGCTTTGTCCACTAGTGTTTTAAAATCTAGAAAAGTGTGTACCACCAGTTGGCATTTAAGCGCGGGCGCCAGACCGTCAAGGAATTTTTCCATCTTCTTGCTTTCAGTCATACGCTCTTCACTGGCATAGCGAGACAATAGAGTAAATTGACCGTTATAATCTGACACTGTCATGTTCCTTTGTTTGAGGTCATCGAACTCTCTTTTCTTGATTTTCATAATACTCTTAGGAATGTGTGCACCACGGAAACCTTCCTTGAAATCATCCCAAGTTATATCATTTTCGTTGGGATGCATGTGCAGGAAATTCTCCCACCATGATGCAGCTGCTCCTGTGAGATAGTGCGGAGCATATAGTACCTTTTCGGGGTCCGAACATTTTGCAATAATTAATTTCCTCTCCATGTCTCGAAGCCAGTCTTCGGCCTCAAGAGGCTTGTCAGTATGAGAAAATGTTTGGGGACGTGTCTTCTGTAGCTCAGATAACTTGGAATGCTGCTGATACTGCCCATGGTGATTTCCCATGTTGATGACTTGGTTCATCATTTCCCGATGTTGTTGCTGACTCTATTCATAAAGGCGGCACATTTGGGAAAGTGTCGTTTCACTGTCCTATTGACTCGACTGCCCTTGTGTGAAATTGTTGCCTGGTTGATTGTCATAACTTTGACTTGACTGCCCTCGTGTGAAATTGTTGCCCGGCTGAGTGCCATAATTTTCCTCTGGCGGAGTAGGCATGGAGCGAGTCCAAGGAGGAGACATTTTTCACTCTGGGGATATATTTTATAAAACCCATAAGAAAAGCAAAAAGGGTCGCAACAATAAATCCATAAATGCACAAGGCTGGCATATAAATTAAATAGCCAAGATTACTTAAGGAAAACAAATCGATTTGCGCACGGAGAAGGACTGCTCATCACGTATCTTACACGCGGGCGATAAATATACAATACATCACTCAGGATATGCGTACATAATCCTGACATGTTATTTAGGCTAGTGCACTTCTCCAGTTCCTACATTATGCGCAAACAAGCTACTTCTCACAACCTATGTACATATCTTACAAGGTGGTACATCGCATGACGGCTAAGCGTACTCAGTCGGAGACGTTGATGATCTCCTTGGCCCTGCCAAGGGTGAGGCGCAGCGAGGCTGGGGACTCGACTTCCTCTTCGCTAATAGGCTCCATACGTGTAGTGCTGTGCCGAGTAGATGGAGCGGGTGCCAGGGGCGGAACCACACGAATGGGAGTGGGCGCAAAGGGTGGTGCAGTGTGAGCTGGAGTAGGCGCGATGACTAGGTTGAACTCTTCGGTGGTAGGCAGGCGACGAGTAGGTGCATAAGATGCTGAGGACGAGACAAAATTTAGTGGCGGTGCGGTGTGCAGGAGCTCCCTCCTGTTGGCGGCACAGCCATGGACTGAGTCCATGCGGGTAGCCACGAAGTTGTCCACCAGGTTGTCGAAGGCTGCCTCCAGAGCTCAGAGGTACTCGATAAGCATCTCAAATGCCTCGTCTCGTTCTCCTCTCGGGCAAGAAAACGCGTAGTGACAGGTGTATGGCACATGGCATGGAAGATAGCGGTAACGACGAGTCTTCATCGAGGGGAGGACATCCCTGAGGGGAGCTATCGCCTCGCGGGCTGCCATCTGCGTAGCATGCCTCTCCGTGGGCATGGCTCTTCCCACGAACCGGAAGCGGCGTAACTCACCACGCCCTCCCTTGAATTGCACCGAGGCCTGGTGCATGGTCAGATTGTCGTTGACTTTGTGCTGGTAAAGTGAGAAGACTGGGCGCACGGATGGCCCCATCGCGACCTGAACGATGAAGGAGAGTAGTTTGACGAACCCATCGGGCACGTTGGCGAAGGTATGAGACTCGCAGCTGTTGTCGGCCATCTACAAAAGTAGGCAAAATTCTGACTGGTTAGATCATAAATATATGCTGACTGTCAGAAAATGACTATATTTGCAAAAATAAGAAACAACTCTATGATGCTAATAACCGATTAGCGATCGCACCTAGTGGCTTCCTACAGTCAGCCTGGCTCTGGTACCAAGCTTGTCACGACCGGTTTTCCAATAAAAATATTTATTGAGAAACGATCTGTTGAGTCCAGTATGAGGAAAAATCCATCAAACTGGTAGACAAAATTCTTGATACAATGAGCTAGTAGCATGAAATACATTACATGGGTCGAGCTAGGATGCTCAACGATTATTACAAGCACACCAATAATTATACATAAAGGCGGATATGACACAATGGTGTGGTGGCATACTACTGACTCGAGGTGGAAGTGATGGTGGAATGACACAATGGGGAGTGGATAGCACAACTCGTAAACTGGCATCCCATCGAGCGTCGAGGTGAGGCTCGATGAATTTATTCGGGTAGCGGAAGCGGATATAATACAGTGACCTAATCCAGGGTCGCACGAGACTGACTGGGGCTCCTCTAGGCGTCGGACTCGCTATCGAACTCTTCATCCATGAGATCGCCTTCGTCAGCATCTGGCCAAATCAACAAGCCAGGTGAGTACTTTGAAAGTACTCGCAAGACAGTTCGGACGTAAGATATAACAAATGCATGCATGAATGCGTCATGATTAATTTACCAATGCACAATCAATTTTTAGCAAGCAAGGTAAGTAAAAAGGGAATCGGCGGTAGTCCGCCTGAAAACCCAACATAAATAGATGGGAACCGATCGGTTGTCTGAAGCGACGCCTCGAAAGGTTAACCAATAAATAAAGATCACGCCACAGTCGGGCGTCTAAGCGACACCACGTAAAGGGCTTAAACTGAAAATAAAAGACATGCGTGCCACAGTCGGACGTCGGGGCGACATCACAGAAAGGGCTTTTATCGAAATTAAATAACAATGTCATAGTCGGACGTCGGAGCGACATCACAGAAAGGGATTTTATCGAAAGTAAATAACAATGCCACAGTCGGACGTCGGAGCGACATCACAGAAAGGGCTTTTACCGAAAGTAAATAACAATGCCACAGTCGAACGTCGGAGCGACATCACAGAAAGGGCTTTTATTGAAAATAAATAATAACAATGCCACAGTCGGACGTCGGAGCGACATCACAGAAAGGGCTTTTATTGAAAATAAATAATAACAATGCCACAGTCGGTCTGAGTGACATCGCAAAAAGGGCTTTCTTCACAAGGAAAATAATACTCATAAATAAATAATCAACTCATGATAATAAACGGGTTAGTCCATCCATAGGAATAAACATTTAACCGAACTTAGCACTCATGTGATTCACCAGAGTCTCTGTCATCAAAACTGACGCTTGTCAGGATAAGATAATATAGAACTTAGACATGGATAAGATGATTTGAGGATTCATGACTCTGCAGAGTTTGTACTAAAATTACCCACAGCCAACGGATTTTCGTAGTCCCGAAGGACTAGTTTCGTCTATGGTATTTTGGAAGAAACACGGCTAACCAGTACACACCCATCCTACCTCTCGATGCCAGGAATCACCCTAGACATCGTCCAAGAAAAACTTTTGAGACGGGGAGATCACAATCTCGAATAGCATGGGATCAAATTTATATACGCGCGCTCTAAGGGGTGCCCCCCTCTCGGTCCCAACCGGAAACACCCATGCCCCCTGACCGGATGACTGGCTTTAATCCAATGCCATGGAACCATCATCACGGCCTCTCCTTTTTGGTGTGTACCTAGAAAGCGGTTTGCAACTTACTAAGCCATATTCCTTGCGGAAAGCATGTGGTAGTACAGGGAAGGAAAAATGGAAGGAACTGGACTGATACGGGTTGACACTGAAGTCAGATAGTCTGGCATAAGACTGGCATGCTACGAGACTACCATCTTACCCATCCTCATGCCAACACATGGCCATGCATGCTCACAACCATCCACTTATGGATTTTCGAAACTCACTTTCCTCAACGTTGCATGAAACATGACATTTGTCGGTATGCCCATCAACATGCCATGAAACTACTTAATGCAAACATGCCAAAACAATCATCATATCAAAAGTTCAAACATGCTTGCCTGGTTCAAAGTAGTCGGAGCCTAGCTCGGTGAAGTTTGCGGTTCCGTCACCTCCTTCGGTATCTACGGTATAAAGCAAACATACGCGCTAACATAAATACCGTGAGGTGCACAAAAATTTCTCCAAATATTTTTGAAACAAATCTGATAAAAAACAAGACAAATTTTCAAAGAGGACAGAAAAAGAATCAATCAAATATACTCTTCTATTTAAAAGTTATAAAGGTTTTTGTCCAGGGACCTTTCTGTAATGAAACAGAAAGTTCTCAGGGGCTAAGTTATGAAAATAGAAAACGCTTCGACTGAGAATACGCCGGCCCAGAGGGAAAACGCATTTTGGCAGAAGACGGTTCGTTTAAAAAGAACAGAGAGGCTAACAGGCGGGTCCCACCCGTCAGGTTTAAAAATTCAAAAGAGGCGGCAGAGCTCAACGGTGCCCGAGAGCCGCGGTGTTCGCCGGCGGCGATCCACGGCGAGGCAGGGGGATCGGAGGTTACCAACGTGTTCACCGTGTCCTTCCGCGTTGGTGGGTGGTGGTGGCGGTCGCCGGCGAGCACCACGTCGACGGCGGCCCTTGCTTCGGCGGACGGTGGTTCGGGCGTTAATGGAGCTCGCCGAGGAGGGCTGCAAGGATTGAATTGAAGTGGGGGTTAGCCCTCTGGTTGATCGAGGAGGTCATTGACGAGGTTTGGGCGCCGGGGATGGCCTCACCGGAGTGGATCGAGACGGAGGCTGAGGCGGAACAGGGCGGCCGGTGTCGAGGAAGAAAGGCCCCTCGAGGCCCTTCCAGTTGCTGGGCGGGGTCTAGTGAGGTGGTGGAGGTGTGCGGGAGCGAGAGTGAGCTTGGGAGCGCTATATATAGCCGGCCCGAGGCGGTTGCCGTGAACGGGATAAGTCCGGCGAGTGATTACGGCGGCGCTGTGGTTGGGCAGTTGGATTAGGGGCTTGAGCATCGACTAGACGGGGTAAAGAGTCCATCCCGGTGCCTAACTCAGCAAGGAGGAGGAGGTTACGGCCTGTCCCAACAGAACGGCCATGCGGCACGTCGGCGGCAGGGAGCGCGCCCTGTGCGCGCCAGGCCACGGCGACGGTGCTGCATGCGTGTGCTGGCAAGGGAGACGGCCACGCGGAGCTCCCAGGTGGCTTGGGCGGTGCAAAACGGCGTTGTGCCGTAGGGTGCCCTCTGTCGGCCTCCACGGGAGGTCCCGACGCCGCAGAACTCTGATGAAGGAAAAACGGCACTGAACTCTGAAACTCTGAACTTTTCTGAAAATGCAGGGAAACAGTGCCGGCCAGGTGTTCGATAGAATGATTTTGGTATGCAGGGGTTTCTCCATGAGCTGAAACTTGGTGGGGTGGCCTCTCATTGCACCAGGAGGCTGCCTGAATTTTGGTAGAATTTTTGGAGAAGAGGAGATATGAATTTCACCAAATTTGGCAAATCTGGTCCAATTTTGCAGAGGCTGAAATTTGAAAAATTTGAAAAGAGGAGGAGTATTTCAAGATGGTTCTGGTTATGGATGCTAAGGTCAATCTAGTGGAGTTGGTTCGAGATCAAAACTCAAGGGCAATAAGGTACTTGCTTTGAAAATTACTTAGGCTCATAATAAAAGACAGAATTGTTTTTGGAGATAAAATAAATGAAATAAAATTCAAAAGTGGTTTGGACTTGATGAGACAGAGAGTTAAGATTGTTCCAAAGTGGAGGGAGAGGTTTTGGGAGGTCTTTCCACATGGGGCAAAAATAAAATTATGGGTGGTTCCAAAAATGAGAGAAGCCCCAAAAACTCCTAGGGTTTTCTTTTTAAATGAAAAATAATCAAATTCAAAAATACATTTGAGAGGAAAAGAATTAGAAGAAAAGTTTCCATCATTCAAACACCAAATTTGCAAGGGATGAAAAATAAAAATCCTTGCCAAGGGTGAAAGTTTTTTTTAAGAGAGAGGTTTTCTGGAAAAAATTTAAATGGCCTCTTTCAAAAACCAATAAAGTTTTTGCTGAAAAACCAAAGGAAGATTTTTGGAGTGTCACACGAAACCTCCGGTGGTTCCTGACTCCGGCAGGCGACCCCCTATTAAGAGGGGCAAGCCGCCCGTGCCGGTGACCTCTGTCCATCCAGAGGCACCGGACAACTTGTTGGAATCGCTTCACGGCGCTTCCATCAACGAAGAGCACCGCACTATCATGAGTGCGGTGATCGAGAAGGTTCAGTCCGCCAAAAGTGGACTAACTGATGCTTGTGCCAGCCTCCTAACAGGCTTTCAGGTAAGTGACTAGATTGTAGGAAAATAGTACTGTATAGATAGTAGCCCCTGATGCTCTGTTTGGCGTTCGCGGAGAAAAGACGAATAGAGGATCGAATAATAATCACAGGAGTCTAATCATAATATGTCTATGTGAATATGCAGGCTTCACTACTGGCCGCTGCCGCACGTACTGCAGAGGTCGCTGCACTGAAGCAGGACCTTGAGCGGTCCGAGGAAGAGCTTAGCCTTTCCAAGAGGCAGCTCAGGGAGAGCAAAGGTAAGCAATACCTTGTCTATATGAAAAAAGATTTGGTTGCAGAATAATAGGATCATCATGAATGTGCCAGGGGCCGCGACCGACGTGGCGGCCCTGAAGAAGGCGCTGTCCGAGGCTGAAAACAAAGCGGCCTAGGAGCGTATCAAGCGAGAAAAACAAGGGGCCCAAGTAGGTGAAGTGCAGCAAGAGCTCCAAGCTCTCTTCAAGAAGCACGAGGCCTTGGATCTTGACTCTAAGATGCAAGAGTCCTAGCTTACAAAGGCGCTCGACAGCGCGAAACATGCCAAGGCCGAAGCCCAAAAGGCCCTCCAGGAAATTGAGGCGGTTAAGAAGATAGCGGCGGGTAAGGCATTCATTATGCAAAGAAAGCATGTGAAAGAAAATTTCTTTTTACTTACCCGAGTTTGGAGTTCGCTAGGAGCGTTCGCAGATCTTCCCTGCAGTGTGTCTGATGCCGCAGAGTTCTACCGGGCCGAGGAGGGGAGCTTGACGGAGAAGTTGTTCTGGTCTCAGTATACCGGGACCGAACACCCGATGCCCTTGAGCGACCAGCTGAAGCAACTGGTCGAGCTTCACAAGGCGGGCGAACAGGCCATGAAGGGCCTTATAGTCCGGATGTGGCCTGGCGATCCCCTGCCCAACAGCTACTTCGGTCTGGTGAGGCGGCTTGTGAATGCCTGCCCTCGGTTTGAAGTCATCAAGCGGTCCGTCTGCATCAAAGGTGCAAGCAGGGCTTTTGCCCGTGCGAAAGTGCATTGGGCGAAGATGGACGCCGAGAAGCTGGTGAAGGAGGGGCCGCCGCAGGGCAAAGAGCATTGCCACCCCGAAATGTATTATGACGGTGTCCTGAAGGGAGCCCGCCTTGTGGCGGAGGAATGCACCAAAGTTGTAATTTTTGAATGAACGTGCTCATGTGATCATGTGATGTGAAAACTAGTTCATTTATGCTATGCAACGCTTTTTGAATTTAAAATATTACCTTCTCACTACAAAAAAAAGACACATCCGTGACATTTTGGGACGAACGAATTTTTTCTGTCATACATATGACACTTCTATGACGATAATTGTGACAAAACCCGGTATCATCATAGATGTGGTGGGCTCCTACTTCTATGACAAAAAATCATGACAGAGAATGGGCTTTTCTTCCTGGGCGGGCCGGAGACGCAGCAGCATGACATTCTTTGGGCCGTCCATGACGGAAAAAACCGTGGTAGAACCGAGGGCAAGGAAAACTTCGGGGAGTTCCCGGTTACGGTGGGAGGTCAGGGGACGAGCGATGCGTGTTTCTCTCGTACACGTACGCGTGGGTGTGCGAGGCGTTGGCTCTAACTAAACCCGAGCGAGGCATTGGGCTCTAATAGAACCCGAGTGATTGCACTGTAGGCTACGCGTTACTGAACCTGAGCGATCGATCGATGGCTGTTAACTGAACCTGATCGAGTGATTCCTTCGCTACTGTTGCTAACTGAAGCCGATCAATGCTGCCTCTGGGATGAACAGTGAGTGTTGCGGGGGGTGGGGGTTTGGATGAACAGTGAGCGGTGGCGTTGCCTCTGGATGAACAGGACCCCGTGGTGTGGTGGAGGGCTGGATGAAGAGTAGACGGTGGAGGGGTACCCGTGGAGGGGTGGTTGAACAGGACCCCGTGGTGTGGAGGGCTGGATGAACAGTAGACGTTGGAGGGGTGCCCGTGGAGGGGTGGTTGAACAGGACCCCGTGATGTGGAGGGCTGGATGAATAGTAGACGGTGGAGGGGTGGTTGAACAGTAGCTGGTGGAGTAGCGCGTGATGGAGGCTAGATGAACAGGAGCCCGTGGAGGCTGGAGGAGGTCGACGGTAGCACGTGGAGGCTGGAGGAGGTCGACGGTGGAGAGGAACAGTATCCCGTGGAGTCCCGTTTTGCGGTACGCCACACCCCTCCCGATGAACAGGACCCCCGTTTCGACCGTAGCGCTCCAACACAAGTCTGTTTCGACCGTTTTGCGGTACGCCACACCCCTCCCGATCAACAGGACCCCCATTTCGACCGTAGGATGTCCGTTTCGTCCATTTTGCGGTACGCCACACCCCTCCCGATCAATAGGACCCCCGTTTTGACCGTAGGAGGTCCGTTTCCTCCGTTTTGCGGTACGCCACACCCCTGCCGATCAACAGGACCCCGTGGTCCATTTCCTCCGTTGTGTGGTACGCCAAGCCTCGTTTCCATCGCTTGTTCCGTCCATCCCGATGAACATGACCACACATTCCGTTCTGACCCAGCCGGTTAGCTCCCACGCATTCCGTTGCCTCCCGATGAACACGACGCATTCCGTTGCCTCCCCATGAACACGACGCATTTCGTTGCCTCTCCATGAACACGACGACACTGTTTCTCCGTTCCGACCCAGCCATGTACACGAGGCCTGGCCGTATGTATGCGTGAGTACGCGTTCGAGACCCCGCCTGTATGTACACATATGTGGCCGTATTTTCTTTCTTGCACCCTGGCCGCTGTACGTACGTGTACATGCTACGTGCGCGCCTCTACTACGACACGTACACGCCTATACTACGACACATGCGCGCCTCTACATCCACCAGTGTATATGTATGTGCACGTTCGTGCCCTGAATGACAATGCTACGTACGCTTCGACCAGGTGGGTCCCGACTGTTAGGCACTTCCTTGCCTGCGAAGATGTAGCTGGTGGGTCCCAGCAGTCAGGGGGCGAATCTTTTAGTTTTCCCGAACGCACTTCCTTGCATGCGAAGATGTAGCTGGTAGGTCCCAGCAGTCAGGGGGGCGAATCGTTTTTTTGCCCGGACGCACTTCCTTGCGTGCGAAGATGTAGCTGGTGGGTCCCAGCAGTCGGGGGGCCAATCGTTTTTTTGCCAGGACGCACTTCCTTGCATGCGAAGATGTAGCTGGTGGGTCCCAGCAGTCAGGGGCAAATGTTTTTTCGCGAAATACGGTGGCCCGTCCGGTGGGTCCCCGCTGTCAGGTGGAGGAATAATTATTTTGCATGTAATAAGGAGGCACTTCCTTGCTGCGGCCATGGACCCAGCTCTCAGCCTCTCCACGTACAGTCCATGTCCGATGGAAGCCGTTCCTTGACCATGTTGACCACGCCGCGCCGAGAGCACCAGGGCAGTGGACGACGGCGAGGCCTAGGAAGGGGATGACGCGGAGCCGGGGAAGACGCGGCAGTGGATGCCCACGCGTAGAGGAGTACGAGGGTTCACTGGTTCGCTGCGGTGTTTGGCTACCGTCGCCGCAGAATAACAGGGGGTGTGGGTGAGTAGAGGGATGGCCTGGCTAGCGGTGGGAGTAGTAGGGGCGGTGAGGCCTCCGCCGCATCGCAGCCGGCCACGGGAGGAAGGAGCACGAGGCACGACCGGCGCTGGTTTGGGCGGCTGGAGCAAGAAGACCAGAGGTTGAAGAAGCACTACGGCCATTGGATGGACATCGTACGGTCATTGGAGTTAGAATCATGCATATTGACTAAGTTGACAAAGCCCTCCGTCCCCATCAACTTAGTAGGCCCACAAGTCAGCCGCCACTATACTGGGTCCCAGCTAACAGGGGGATTATTCATATTTTTGTGCGTAATAAGGAGGCACTTCTTTGCGTGCGAAGTTATAGCTGGTGGGTCCGAGCTGTCAGCGGCGGTAACGTTTTTTTCGTGAAATACAGAGAGGCCCTTTCAGTGGGTCCCTGATGTCAGGTGGAGGATTCATTATTTTGCGCGTAATAAGGAGGCATTTCCTTGCATGAAGCCGTGGACCCAGCTGTCGGCCTCTCCATATACAGTCCACTTTAGATGCATCTTGGTCGTTGACCACGTTGACCAGGCCACAGCGAGAGCACCTGGGCGGTTGACGACGATGAGGCCTAGGAAGGGAACGACATGGAGGCAGGGAAGACTCGGCAGTTGTTTCCCACGTGGAGGGGAGTACGACTGTACGAGGGTTTACTTGTTCGTCTGCCATCGCCGGAGAGTAACAGCAGGTGTGGGTGAGTAGAGGGATGGCTAGGCGAGCGATGGGAGTACGGTGGGGCGGTGAGGCCTGCGCGGCAGCAGAGCCGGCCGCAGGGAGGAGGGAGCAGGCAGTCCCGCTGGCGTTTGTTTGAGCGGCTGGAGTAGGAAGAGCAGAGATTGAAGAAGCACGACAACCATTCGATGGACATCCAACAGTCACTGCTTGTGCGTCAACCTTTTTTTAGTAAAGCCTGAAATTTGTGGAAAATAGCATGCATCCCATCTGCCATTATTTCTAATAATTTACAGCCCATTTGCTAATTCTTAAGGTTTTTTTGGAGCCCATATTATTTTTGTTAGCATTACAGCCCATATTGTGGCCCCGGTTAAAAAATTATACGAAATTTTGCATATTTCGGTGCTGTTCGAACTGTTTTTAATCCCGAAATTTCGGCTCACATTCAAACTGATTTTAAAAATAAATGTATATCAATATAAAATCCAACAAATTCTCCACGCATAAAAATTAATGTATTTTAAAATCTCGAAATGAAAAAAAGATATTTAAAACTAATTGCCGGTTTGATGTGTTTTAAAAATGTACATCCCACTTCTCATTACTGATAGGCTATTTTCTCGGCCAGCCGAATGAAGCTCTCCTCGTCTTGAAAGATTTGCAGCCCAACAGGCTTGACAAAGCGACTTACTTGGCAAATCACAAAAAAACTGGGCTGCGGCCGTGGACCAAGCTGTCAGCCTCTCCACGTACAGTACTCTTCCGATGGAAGTCGGTCGTTGACCACATTGACCACGCCGCGCCGAGAGCACCACGACGGTGGACGACGGCGAGGCCTAGGAAGGGAACAACACGGAGCCGGGGAAGACGCGGCAGTGGATGCCCATGCGGAGAGGAGTACGAGGGTTCACTGGTTCGGCTGCGGTGTGAGGCTGCCGTCGCCGTAGAATAACAGGGGGAGTGGGTGAGTAGAGGGATGGCCTGGCCTGCGGTGGGAGTAGTATGGGGACGGTGAGGCCTCTGCGGCAGCACAGCCGACCACGGGAGGCAGGAGCATGCGGCACGACCGGCGCTGCTTTGGGAGGCTGGGGCAAGAAGACTAGAGGTTGAAGAAGCACTACGGCCGTTGGATGGACATCGTTGACCACACCGCGCCAAGAGCAGCAGGGCGGTGGACGGCGGTGAGGCCTATGAAGGGAACAACACGGAGCCGGGGAACACACGACAGTGGATGCCCATGCGGTGGAGAGTACGAGGGTTGGCTGGTTCGGCTGCCGTCGCTGAAAAATAACAGGAGGTGTGGGTGAGTAGAGGGATAGACATGCCAGGGATGCGAGTATGATGGGGCCGTGAGGCCTGCCTGGCAGCACTGTCGGCCACGGGAGGCGGGAGCAGGCGGTTCCGACGGTGCTGGTTTGGGCGGCTGGGGCAGGAATATCAGAGACTGAAGAAGCACGATTGCCGTTAGATTGACATCTAACGGTCTGATGCTGGTAGAGTCGATTGTTGACTAAGTTTCTTTTTTGAGAAACCTAGTGTACGCATGAACTTAGTAGGCCCACAAGTCAGCCTCCAAATCTGTGGCAGACAACATAAAGCCCATTTGCTTTTTTTATAATTTGCAGCCCATTTGCTAATTCTTAAGTAATTTATTACAGCCCATATTCTGCCCAGGACCACGGTCAAAAAGTTCAACCTTATTTTGCATATTTCGGTGGAGTCCGAACTGTTGTAATCCCGAAATGATAAACATTTTTTAAGAACTTATTGATTTGCCAAAAAAAATTGTTTTGTTTTTGTAAGCAAATAAGACGTGGGGCAATTGAGTTGATTTAAGGGAAAACCAGTGGTAAAAAAATCAGTGCTGGGTGGGAAAAAACAACAAAAATAAGGATGTAAATATGAAAAGGGAATTATATGTGTTTTCTATATAATGATACGTGTATATGAACTAGTAAAACTATAGGTAGAGATTAGAAAACGGATGTAGGACATGCGTTTCAATAGGAAAATAGAACTGGGATGTGTGTTTGATTCAGTAAAAAAACTGCATGCAGATGTTGTAAGACAAAATATAACTAATGCTGGCGGGCCAGAGGCCAGTAGATACTAGCTGGATCTTTGTGCCCCATTGTCGTCATGGGCTGGGCCTGTTAAAAACAAAACCAACCCTGGGCAGTCTACAACCCAGTTGAAACTTGCTCGACCTGAGAAAACAATATATGTGCTCAATAAACGAGAGAATTCTGCAAGTACAGACTGATAACTGGGATGCAGCATGGATATTGTTTTTTATCATGATAATAAGTGCATGCACTTGTTTCGAAAAAATTGGAGAACTGGGAATTTGAACGGCAGGTGCTTATGCTACGCATCAAATAAAAATCAGGTGCCTGAAAATTCGTTTCGAAACAAATGATTCAGCTTTATATCCACGCCAACCCTTGGCATGATGGTTGGAAGCAAATGCAAGTTCATACCACACTACAAGAATCTTGTTAATCCATGACAGATTCAATCTGTCACAGAACAGTGGAATACTGTCATGGAGGGAGGCCTGTGACGGATTAAGATTCCGTCATGTATATCGCGTCATAATTTGACAACTGCACCATCATGTGTCACGACCGGTTTTCCAATAAAAATATTTATTGAGAAACTGATCTTTTGAGTCCAGTATGAGGAAAAATCCTCCTTACTGGTAGATAAAACTCTTGATACAACAAGCCAGTAGCATAAAATATAATACAAGGTTAAGCTAAGACTGCTCAACAAGTTATTACAAGCACGCCAATAATTATACATAATGGCGGATCTAACACAATGGGGTGGTGGCATACTACTGACTCGAGAATAAGGTGGTGGTGGAATAACACAGTGGAGAGTGGATAACACGACTCTTAAACTGGCATATCATCGAGCGTCGAGGTGAGGCTCGATATATTTATTTGGGTAGCGGAAGCGGATATAATACGGTGACCAAAACCAGGGTCGCACGAGACTGACTGGGACTCCTCTAGCCGTCGAACTCTTCATCCATGAGATCGCCTTCGTCAGCATCTGGCCAAATCAACAAGCCAGGTGAGTACTTAGAAAGTACTCACAAGACAGTTCGGACGTAAGATATAACAAATGAATGCCTGAATGCAACATGATTAATTTATCAATGCAAATCCAATTTAGTAAACGAGTTAAACAAAAGGGAGTTGGCGGTGGTCCGCCTGGAAATCCCAACAAAATAACTGAAAACCGATCGGGTGTCTGGAGCGACGCCTCGAAAGTGGAACATATAAATAATATCTCGCCGCGGTCGGGCGTCTGAGCGACACCACGGAAAGGGCTTAAACTGAATATAAAAGGCATACGCGCCATAGTCGGACGTCTGAGCGACATCACAGAAAGGGCTTATAATAAAAATAAATGATAACAATGCCACAGTCGGACGTCTGAGCGACATCGCAGAAAGGGCGTATGATAAAGATAAATGATGACAATGCCACAGTCGGATGTCTGAGCGACATCGCAGAAAGGGCTTATAATGGAAATAAAAGATAACAATGCCATAGTCAGACGTCTGAGCGACATCGCAGAAAGGGCTTATAATGGAAATAAAAGATAACAATGCCACAGTCGGACGTCTGAGCGACATCGCAGAAAGGGCTTTCATCACGAAGATATAATACTCATGATAAATATTCAATATCTGATAACAAACGGTTTAGCCCATCCACAAGAATAATCAAATAACTGGACTTAGCACTCATGTGATTTATCGGAGTTTATGCCACTAAGACTGACATTTGACGAGATAGGTTGAATACAAGATCTTGAACGTGGATACTATGATTCAAGGATTTTTGACTCTGCAGAGTTTGTACTAGAATTACCCACAGCCAACGAATTTCCGTAGTCACGAAGGACTAGTTCCGTTTACGGTATTTCGGAAGAAAACATAGCAATCCAGTACACACCCATCCCACCTCACGATGTCAGGAATCACCCTAGACAACGTACAAGAAAAACTTTGAGACGGGGAGATCACAATCTCGAATAGCATGGGATCAAATTTATATACGCGCGCTCTAAGGGGTGCCCCCCTCTCGGTCCCAACCGGAAACACCCATGTCATCTGACCGGATGACTGGCTTTAATCCAGGGCCATGGAACCAGCATCACGGCCTCTCCTTTTGGTGTGTACCAGGAAGGCGGTTTGCAACTTACTAAGCCATATTCCTTGCGGAAAGCATGTGGTAGTACATGGAGGGAAAATGAATGGAAATAGGACCGATACGGTCTGACACTAACGTCAAATAGTCTGGCATAAGACTGGCATGCTACAACACTGACATCTCATCCATTCACATGCCAACCCATGGCCATGCAAACTCACATCCATCCACTTATGGATTTTCGAAACTTCACTTGCCTCAACTTTGCATGTAATATGACATTTATCGGTATGTCATAAACATGCCATGAAACTACTTAATGCAATCATGCCAAACCACTCATCATATCAAAAGTTCAAACATACTTGCCTGGTTCAGAATAGTCGGAGCCTAGCTCGGTGAAGTTCGCGGCTCTGTCACCTCCTTCGATATCTATAGTATAAAGAAAAATACGCGCTAATGTAAATACCGTGGGGTGCACAAAAATATTCCAAATATTTTCAAATAAATCTAATAAAAAACTAGACCAAATTTTAGAGAGAATAGAAAAATAATCAATCAAAAATACTTTTCTGTTTAAAAGTTATAAAGGTTTTGGTCTATGGACTCATCTGTAATGAAACAAAAAGTTTCCAGGGGCTAACTTATAAAAACAAAAAACGATTTGATTGAGAATACGCCGGCCCAGAGGGGAGACGTATTTTGGCAGAAGGCGCCTTCAGAAAACGGTTCGTTTAAAACGAACTGAGAGGCTGACGGGTGGGTCCCACCCGTCAGGTTTGAATTTTCAAACGAGGGAGTCGGGGCTCGTCGGCGCCCGAGAGCCGCGGTGGTCGCCGGCGGCGATCCACGGCGAGGTCGAAAGATCGGAAGGTACCTCCGTGTTCAGGGCATGATTCCGCGTCGGTTGGTGGTGGTGGTGGTGGTCACCGGCGAGCACCACGTCAACGGCAACTCCAGCTCCGGCAGACGGCGGTTCGAGTGGTCGTGGGCCTCGTCGGATAGTGCTGCGGAGGGCAAATTGAGGAGGGGGTTAGACCTCTAGTAGCTAGAGGGGGTAGCTGACGGGATTTGGGCGCCGGGGACGGCCTCACCGGAGTGAATCGAGGTGGAGGCCTAGGTGGAACGGGGCGGCCGGAGCTGGGGGAGGAGACCTCCTCGAGGTTCCCCTGGTGGCCTGGCGGGGTGTTGGTGAGGTGCAGAGGGGGTGTGTGCTCGAGGGCGAGCTCGGGAGCCCTTTTTATAGGCGGTCTGAGGCGGTGGCCGAGAACGGGGTTCTTCGGCGACGTTTACGGCGGTGTAGGGCATTGGTCGGGGTGGTTTAGGAGTTGAGCGCCGTCGTGGGGGTTTACTGGTTCCGTTTAGGTGCTAAACGAGCCGGGAGTTGAAGCTTTGGGTGGGCTCGACGGAACGGGGCGGCGCGGGCCCGTCGGCGGCAGGAATCACGCCCTGTGCTTGCCCGGCCACGGCGACGGTGCAACGGGAGTGTGCTGGCATACCAGGGCCACACGGAGAGCTAGGGAGCGATGGGTGGCACCGGGTGGCGTGGCGAGCGGGCTCAGGCCCTCTCTGGCCGCCACGGGTGCCGCAGCCACCGCAGAAACCTCCAACGCCGGCGAGGCTCGCCGCCACCGGCACCAGGAATCGGCCAAGCGTGCATGCGAGGTGCTGGCTAGGGAGAAGAGGCTGCGTGCAACGCGCTAGGGTACACTGTGGCCGCGTGACCGAAATCTAACGAAGATAAGCGACACTGAAACCTGAAGTTCTCTGAATTTTCTGAATGTGCAAAGGAGCAGTGCAGATCAGGTGTTCGACAGAATGTTTTTGGTATGAGGGAGGCTCTGCTTGAGCTGATTTTTGGTGGAGTGGCTTCTCAATGCAACAGGGGGTTGCCTGAATTTTTGTGGAATTTTTGGAGCAGAGAAGATATGAATTTCACCAAATTTGGCAAATCTGGTCCAAACTTGCAGAAACTGAAATTTGAAATATTTGAAAGGAAGAGGAGTGAATCATGATGGTTCTAGGTTGTGGGTACCAAGGACAATCCAGGGGAGTTGGTTTGAGGTCAAAACTCAAATGCATCTTGGTAGTTGCTTTGAAAATCACTTAGGCTCAAAATAAGTGACAGAAAAAGATTTGTGAGATAAAAATAATTGAAATAAAATCCAAAAATGGTTTGGACTTGATGGGACAGAGAATTTAGATTGTTCCAAGGTGGGGGAGGGATTTTGGAGGGGTTTTACCACATGGGACATGGTAAACCTTGGGTGGTTTCAAAAAGAGAGAAGTCCCAAAACTCCTATGGTTTCCTCTTTAAATGAAAGTAATTAAATCCAAAAATATATTTGAGAGAGGAACAAATCAGAAGGAAAGTTTTTCATAATTCAAACACGAGAGTTGAAGAAGAAAAAAATCCTTGCCAAGGGTGAAAGTTTTTGAGAGAGAGGTTTTCTGGAAAAGTTTTAAATGGTCCTTTTCAAAACCAACAAAGTTTTTGCTGAAAATCGCAAGAAAATTTCTTGGAATGTCACAACACCTAACCCCTTAGGAAAAATCTCGTCCCTGAGATTTCAGCTGATCCTCAAATAAGTGTGGATGTTCTGTTCGAAGAAAATCCTCTCTTTCCCAAGTTGCTTCACTCTCGGTGTGATTGCTCCACTGAACTCTGAAAAACTTGATGGTTTTCTGTCGGGTCCTCCTTTCAGACTCCTCTAATATTTTCACTAGATGTTCCCGATAGGTGAGGTCTGGTTGCACGTCAATGTCCTCGTGGGATATTTGCTTCTCTGGGTTGCTTACGCACTTCCTCAATTGCGAGACGTGGAACACGTTGTGGACATCGGATAATTCCTCGGGTAAGTCTAGCTGGTAGGCTACAGTGCCCCTTCGTGCCACTATACAGAATGGTCCGATGAATCTCAGTGCTAGCTTTCCCTTAATCTTGAACCGTTGTAGGCCCCTCATAAGGGATACCCATAGGTACACATAATCACCGGGTTCGAATCTGACCCCACGATGTTTCCGATCGTAATAACTCTTCTGTCGGCTTTGATCGGTCTTGAGTCGGTCTCTGATTAGCTTGACCTTTTCCGCGGCTTCTTTGAGCATGTCTGGGCCGAAGATGCGGTTGTCTCCAGTGTCTGACCAATTTAACGGGGTACGACATCTCCGTCTGTACAGAGCTTCAAATGGTGCCATTTGTAGGCTGGCCTGGTAGCTGTTGTTGTATGCGAACTCGGCATATGGCAGGCTTTCTTCCCAACTGGTTCCATAGGTGAGGACGCAGGCCCTCAGCATGTCCTATAGAATCTGGTTTACGCGTTCAGTTTGTCCATCAGTCTGGGGATGATATGCTGTACTGAAGGCTAGCTGAGTTCCCAGAGCCTGTTGTAAATGATCCCAAAATCTCGAGACGAACTGAGTGCCTCTGTCGGATATTATAGTCTTCGGGACTCCATGTAGACAAACTATACAGGAGACATAAATCCTGGCAAGCCTCTGAGTGGTGTGGGTTGTCTTCACTGGAATGAAATGTGCCACCTTGGTTAACCTATCGGTGATGACCCATATGGCATCATTCCCGCGTCGTGACCGAGGTAGTCCGACAATGAAATCCATACCTATTTCATCCCATTTCCACTCAGGTATTTTGTTTGGTTGCAGTAGCCCGGCTGGTCTTTGATGTTCAGCTTTTATGCGCTGACAAGAATCGCAACATGCAATGAAACTGGCTATATCCCTTTTCATACCATGCCACCAAAATCTTTCCTGAATATCCTTATACATTTTGGTTCCTCCAGGGTGGATCAAATAGGGAGCGGTGTGGGCTTCAGCTAGAATTTGCTGTTTGAGGTCTTCTATGTTTGGCACGCAGAGTCTGTCTCTGTACCATAATGTTCCCTCATCGTCTCCGTTGAATTTCGAGGCCTTGCCCATGCTCATCTTTCTTTTAATGCCTTCGATGCTTGGATGTCCCTACTGATCTCCTTTAATTTTCTCCATAAGGTTGGGTTGCACTACCAAATTTGTCATGGTGCCTCCTGCGACCATTATCAAGTTGAGTTTGGCAAATTCTTGTTGGAATTCAGGTCTCAAGCTTTGCAGACCGTTGTTGTCCGTGCTGGGGTTCCGACTAAGAGCATCTACCACTACATTTGCTTTTCCTGGATGATAGTGGATACCCACATCATAATCTTTTACCAATTCCAACCAGCGTCGTTGCCGTAAATTTAGTTCCGGCTGTGTGAAAATATATTTGAGGCTTTTATGGTCCGTATATATTTCACAACGATTTCCCAGTAAGAAATGCCTCCACTCCTTGAGTGCGTGAATGACTGCTGCCAATTCTATGTCATGAGTGGGATAATTTTCCTCATGTTTGCGAAGTTGCCTTGAAGCGTAAGCGACGACTTTGCCTTCTTGCATCAACACACATCCGAGACCCTTTCGGGACGCGTCACAATATACTTCAAAATTCTTGTGTATGTCTGGCACAATTAACACCGGTGCTGTCATTAATTTCCTTTTTAATTCTTGGAAACTTTTCTCGCAAGCTTCTGTCCATTCAAACTTCTTGTCTTTCTTGAGTAATTGCTTCATTGGCTTGGCTATGGTGGAGAATCCTTCAATAAATCTGCGGTAGTATCCTGCCATTCCCAAGAAACTTCGTATGTCCGTTACGCTGGCTGGTGGTCTCCAGCCAAGTACGGCCTTGACTTTTTCCGGGTCTACTGAAATGCCTTCTTGGGTCAGTACGTGGCCTAGAAAACCTACTTGTCTTAGCCAAAATTCACACTTGCTAAACTTGGCATATAGTTGATGTTTCCTGAGTTCTCCCAGCACAATTCTGAGGTGCTCAGCGTGTTCTTCTGGTGTCTTGGAATATATCAGAATATCATCGATGAATACCACAACAAACTTGTCCATAAACTTCATAAACACTTTGTTCATAAGGTGAACAAAATATGCGGGGGCGTTCGTTAGTCCAAATGGCATTACTGTGAACTCATACAGTCCATATCTGGAGGTGAAGGCTGTCTTGGGGATATCCTCTGTTCGTACTTTTAATTGATGGTATCGCAACCTTAAGTCAATCTTTTAGAATACCTTGGCCTGAGTGAGCTGATCGAATAAATCATTTATTCGTGGCATCGGGTATTTGTTCTTGACTGTGACCATGTTAAGTGCTCGATAGTCTATACACAGTCTCAAGGTTCCATCCTTCTTTTTGGCAAATAAAATTGGTGAACCCCAAGGTGAGGAGCTGGCGCGAATATATCCCTTGCCCAGCAATTCCTTTATTTGCTTCTTCAATTCCACCAATTCGGATGGTGCCATTCGGTATGGCTTCTTGTATATGGGGGTGGTACCGGGTGCTAGCTCAATGCTGAATTCTATCTCTCGATCTGGTGGCATGCCTTGTAGTTCTTCGAGAAATACGTCTGGAAATTCACACACTACTGGAACTTTGCTTAATTCAGAAATGTCCACCTTATTTAATCTCGGTTGCCGGGATATTTTTCTTTCTTTGGCTGAAACTCTTATTGTCTTTCCGTGGTGGTGGGTAAGAATTACTGTCCGGTTGAAGCAGTCAATAAAACCTTTGTTGGTGGTTAACCAGTCCATCCCTAGGATGACATCCAGTCCTTTATTTTCCAATACAATAAGATTGGCGTGAAACTTCAATCCTTCAAACTCAATAACCACACCTTGGCAGTAACTCTGAGTAACTTGCTGAATCCCAGGGGATTTGATGATCATGGATTTTTCCAAAGGAAGCATCGAAAAATTATTTTGCAAAGCAAAACTTTTCGAAATGAAAGAGTGAGAAGCTCCCGAATCAAACAAAACCATGGCAGGTATTGTGTTGACAGGAAACGTACCGAGTACGATGTCCGAAGCATTCTGTGCCTCCTCTTGGGTTACGTGGTTCAGATGACCCTTCCTGTGGTTGTTGTTTGGATTGAAATTATTGCGCTTGGGTGTTGGGTTATTGCCACCTTTGTTCGGCTTTGGGGCTGAGTTCCTTGGCTTGGGGCACTCTTTGGCATAGTGTCCTTCCTCTCCACAAGCTTAACAAGTAACGCCTGGGTGATATGTGAACTCCTTGTCCCTTGCATGGAAACTCTTGATTGGGCGTGAAGTGTTTGACGTGGATTTATGTGTCCCACCTTTCTGAAAATCTGTCTTGCTTCGGTGATTACGAGTATGGTTAGTCTGGTCCCTTTTTCGCTTGCGGAAATCTTCCAAGCTGCGTCTCTCATTTTCCAAGGTAATGGCCTTATCCACTAGTGTTTTAAAATCTGGAAAAGTGTGCACGACTAGTTGACATTTAAGCATGGGCGCCAGACCGTCAAGGAATTTCTCCATCTTCTTGCTTTCAGTCATACGCTCTTCATTGGCGTAGCGAGACAATAGAGTAAATTGACCGTTGTAGTCTGACACTGTCATGTTCCTTTGTTTGAGGTCATCGAACTCTCTCTTCTTGATTTTCATAATACTCTTAGGAATGTGTGCACCACGGAAACCTTCTTTGAAGTCTTCCCAGGTTATATCATTTGCGTTGGGGTGGATGTGCAGGAAATTCTCCCACCAAGATGCAGCTGCTCCTGTGAGATAGTGCGGAGCATAGAGTACTTTTTCGGGGTCTGAACATTTCGCAATAATTAATTTCCTCTCCATATCTCAAAGCCAGTCCTCGGCCTCAAGAGGCTTGTCAGTATGAGAAAATGTTTGGGGACGTGTCTTCTGTAGCTCAGATAACTTGGAATGCTGCTGATACTGTCCATGGTGATTTCCCATGTTGATGACTTGGTTCATCATTTCCCGATGTTGTTGCTGACTCTACTCATAAAGGCGGCACATTTGGGAAAGTGTCATTTCACTGTCCTGTTGACTCGACTGTCCTTGTGTGAAATTGTTGCTTGGTTGAGTGCCATAATTTTCCTCAGGCGGAGTTGGCATGGAGCGAGTCCAAGGACGAGACATTTTTCACTCTGGGATATATTTTGTAAAACCCATAAGAAAGTGAACGAAGTTGTAAAAATAAGTCCATAAATGCATAAGGATGGCAAATAAATTAAAAGCCCAAGATTTTTCAAGGAAACAAGACGATTGCGCATGGAGAAGGACTGCTCATTACATATCTTACACGCAGGCGGTAATTATACAGTACATCACTCAGGATATGCGTACATAATCCTGACATGTTATTTAGGCTAGTGCACTTCTCCCAGTTCCTACATGATGCGCAACCAAGCTACTTCTCACAACCTATGTACATATAAACATATCGTACAAAGCAGTACAACGCATGACGGCTAAGCGTACTCAGTCGGAGATGTTGATGACCTCCTCAGCCCTGCCAAGGGTGAGGCGCAGTGAGGCTGGGGACTCGACCTCCTCCTCGCTAATAGGATCCAGACGTGTAGTGATGCGTCGTGTAGAAGGAGCGGGCGCCAGAGGTGGAGCCACACGAACAGGAGTGGGCGCAAAGGGTGGTGCAGTGCGAGTTGGAGTGGGCGCGATGACTTGGTTGAACTCTTCGGTGGTAGGCAGGCGACGAGTAGGTGCATAAGATGCTGAGGACGAGACGAAAGTTTAGTGGCGGTGCGGTGTGCAGGAGCTCCCTCCTGTTGGCGTCACAGCCATGGACGGAGTCCATGCGGGTAGCCACGAAGTCGTCCACCAGGTTGTCGAAGGCTGCCTCTAGAGCATGGAGGTACTCAATAAGCATCTCAAAAGCCTCGTCCCGTTCTCCTCTGGGGAAAGAGAACGCGTTGTGACAGGTGAATGGCACGTGGCATGGAAGGTAGCGGTAACGACGAGTCTTCATCGAGGGAAGGACATCCCTGAGACGAGCTATCGCCTCGCGGGATGCCATCTGCGTAGCATGCCTCTCCGTGGGCATGGCTCTTCCCACGTACCGGAAGCGGCGTAACTCACCACGCCCTCCCTTGAATTGCACCGCGGCCTGGTGCATGGTCAGACTGTCGTTGACCTTGTGCTGGTAGAGAGTGAAGACCGGGCGCACAGATGGCCCCATCGCGACTTGAACGATGAAGGACAGGAGCTTGACGAACTAATCGGGCACGTTGGCGAAGGTCTGAGACTCGTAGCTGTTGTCGGCCATCTACAAAAGTAGGCAAAAATTCTGCACGGTCAGATCATAAATATATGCTGACGGTCAGAAAATGACTACATTTGCCAAAAATAAGAATTAGCTCGGTTATGCTTATAACCGATTAGCGATCGCCCCTAGTGGCTTCCTAAAGCCAGCCTGGCTCTGGTACCAAGCTTGTCACGACCGGTTTTCCAATAAAAATATTTATTGAGAAACTGATCTTTTGAGTCCAGTATGAGGAAAAATCCTCCTTACTGGTAGACAAAACTCTTGATACAACAAGCCAGTAGCATAAAATATAATACAAGGTTGAGCTAAGACTGCTCAACAAGTTATTACAAGCACGCCAATAATTATACAAAATGGCGGATATAACACAATGGGGTGGTGGCATACTACTGACTCGAGAATAAGGTGGTGGTGGAATAACACAGTGGAGAGTGGATAACACGACTCTTAAACTGGCATATCACCGAGTGTCGAGGTGAGGCTCGATGAATTTATTCGGGCAGCGGAAGCGGATATAATACAGTGACCAAAACCAGGGTCGCACGAGACTGACTGGGACTCCTCTAGGCGTCGGACTCGCTATTGAACTCTTCATCCATGAGATCGCCTTCGTCAGCATCTGGCCAAATCAATAAGCCAGGTGAGTACTTAGAAAGTACTCGCAAGACAGTTCGGACGCAAGATATAACAAATGAATGCCTGAATGCAACATGATTAATTTATCAATGCAAATCCAATTTAGTAAACGAGTTAAACAAAAGGGAGTTGGCGGTAGTCCGCCTGGAAATCCCAACAAATTAACTGAAAACCGATCGGGTGTCTGGAGCGACGCCTCGAAAGGGGAACATATAAATAATATCTCGCCGCGGTCGGGCGTCTGAGCGACACCACGGAAAGGGCTTAACCTGAATATAAAAGGCGTACGTGCCACAGTCGGACGTCTGAGCGACATCACAGAAAGGGCTTATAATAAAAATAAATGATAACAATGCCACAGTCGGACGTCTGAGCGACATCGCAGAAAGGGCTTATGATAAAGATAAATGATGACAATGCCACAGTCGGACGTCTGAGCGACATCGCAGAAAGGGCTTATAATGGAAATAAAAGATAACAATGCCATAGTCGGACGTCTGAGCGACATCGCAGAAAGGGCTTATAATGGAAATAAAAGATAACAATGCCATAGTCGGACGTCTGAGCGACATCGCATAAAGGGCTTTCATCACGAAGATATAATACACATGATAAATATTCAACATCTGATAACAAACGGGTTAGCCCATCCACAAGAATAATCAAATAACTGGACTTAGCACTCATGTGATTTATCGGAGTTTATGCCACTGAGACTGACATTTGATGAGATAGGTTGAATACAAGATCTTGAACGTGGATACGATGATTCAAGGATTTTTGACTCTGCAGAGTTTGTACTAGAATTACCCACAGCCAACGAATTTCCGTAGTCACGAAGGACTAGTTCCGTTTACGGTATTTCAGAAGAAAACACAGCAATCCAGTACACACCCATCCCACCTCACGATGTTAGGAATCACCCTAGACAACGTACAAGAAAAACTTTGAGACAGGGAGATCACAATCTCGAATAGCATGGGATCAAATTTATATACGCACGCTCTAACGGGTGCCCCCCTCTCGGTCCCAACCGGAAACACCCATGCCCCCTGACCGGATGACTGGCTTTAATCCAGGGCCATGGAACCAGCATCACGGCCTCTCCTTTTGGTGTGTACCAGGAAGGCAGTTTGCAACTTACTAAGCCATATTCCTTACGGAAAGCATGTGGTAGTACAGGGAGGGAAAATGAATGGAAATAGGACCGATACGGTCTGACACTAACGTCAAATAGTCTGGCATAAGACTGTCATGCTACAACACTGCCATCTCATCCATTCACATGCCAACCCATGGCCATGCAAACTCACATCCATCCACTTATGGATTTTCGAAACTACACTTGCCTCAACTTTGCATGTAATATGACATTTATCGGTATGCTCATAAACATGCCATGAAACTACTTAATGCAATCATGCCAAACCACTCATCATATCAAAAGTTCAAACATGCTTGCCTGGTTCAGAGTAGTCGGAGCCTAGCTCGGTGAAGTTCGCGGCTCCGTCACCTCCTTCGATATCTACGGTATAAAGAAAAATACGCGCTAACGTAAATACCGAGGGGTGCACAAAAAATATTCCAAATATTTTTCAAATAAATCTGGTAAAAAATAGACAAAATTTTAGAGAGAACAGAAAATGAATCAATCAAAAATACTTTTCTGTTTAAAAGTTATAAAGGTTTTGGTCTAGGGACTCATCTGTAATGAAACAAAAAGTTTCCAGGGGCTAACTTATAAAAACAGAAAACGATTCGATTGAGAATACGCCGTCCCAGAGGGGAGACGTATTTTGGCAGAAGGCGCCTTCAGAAAACGGTTCGTTTAAAACAAACTGAGAGGCTGACGGGCGGGTCCCACCCGTCGGCGCCCGAGAGCCGCGGTGGTCGTCGGCGGCGATCCACGGCGAGGTAGAAAGATCGGAAGGTACCTCCGTGTTCAGGGCGTGATTCCGCGTTGGTTGGTGGTGGTGGTGGTCACCGGCGAGCACCACGTCGACGGCGGCTCCTGCTCCGGCGGACGGCGGTTCGGGTGGTCGTGGGCCTCGTCGGAGAGAGCTGCGGAGGGCAAATTGAGGAGGGGGTTAGACCTCTGGTGGCTAGAGGGGGTAGCTGAGGGGATTTGGGCGCCGGGGACGGCCTCATTGGAGTGAATCGAGGTGGGGGCCGAGGCGGAACGGGGCGGCCGGAGCTGGGGGAGGAGACCTCCTCGAGGTTCCCCTGGTGGCCTGGCGGGGTGCTGGTGAGGTGCAGAGGGGGTGTGTGCTCGAGGGCGACCTCGGGAGCCCTTTTTATAGGCGGTCCGAGGTGGTGGGTGAGAACGGGGTTCTCCGGCGACGTTTACGGCGGTGCAGGGCATTGGTCAGGGTGGTTTAGGAGTTGAGCGCCGTCGTGGGGGTTTACTGGTTCCGTTTAGGTGCTAAACGAGCCGGGACTTGAAGCTTTGGGTGGGCTCGACGGAACGGGGCGGTGTGGGCCCGTCGGCGGCAGGGAGCACGGCCTGTGCTTGCCAGGCCACAGCGACGGTGCAACGGGAGTGTGCTGGCATACCAGGGCCACGCGGAGAACCAGGGAGCGATGGGTGGCGCCGGGTGGCGTGGCGAGCGGGCTCAGGCCCTCTCTGGCCGCCACGGGTGGCGCAGCCACCACAGAAACCTCCAACACCGGCGAGGCTCGCCGCCACCGACGCCAGGAATCGGCCAAGCATGCGTGCGGGGTGCTGGCCAGGGAGAAGAGGCTGCGTGCAACGCGCCAGGGTACACTGTGGCCGCGTGACCGAAATCTGACGAAGAGAAGCGACACTGAAACCTGAAGTTCTCTGAATTTTCTGAATGTGCAAAGGAACAGTGCAGATCAGGTGTTCGACAGAATGTTTTTGGTATGAGGGAGGCTCTGCTTGAGCTGATTTTTGGTGGAGTGGCTTCTCAATGCAATAGGGGGTTGCCTGAATTTTTGTGGAATTTTTGGAGCAGAGAAGATATGAATTTCACCAAATTTGGCAAATCTGGTCAAAACTTGCAGAGACTGAAATTTGAAATATTTGAAAAGAAGAGAAGTGAATCATGATGTTTCTAGGTTGTGGGTACCAAGGACTATCCATGGGAGTTGGTTTGAGGTCAAAACTCAAATGCATCTTGGTACTTGCTTTGAAAATCACTTAGGCTCAAAATAAGTGACAGAAAAAGATTTGTGAGATAAAAATAATTGAAATAAAATCCAAAAATGGTTTGGACTTGATGGGACAGATAATTTAGATTGTTCCAAGGTGGGGGAGGGATATTGGAGGGGTATTACCACATGGGACATGGTAAACCTTGGGTGGTTTCAAAAAGAGAGAAGTCCCAAAACTCCTATGGTTTCCTCTTTAAATGGAAGTAATTAAATTCAAAAATATATTTGAGAGAGGAACAAATCAGAAGGAAAGTTTTTCATAATTCAAACACCAGAGTTGAAGAAGAAAAAAATCCTTGCCAAGGGTGAAAGTTTTTGAGAGAGAGTTTTTTTGGAAAAGTTTTAAATGGTCCTTTTCAAAACCAACAAAGTTTTTGCTGAAAATCACAAGAAATTTTTTTGGAGTGTCACATCATGACGGCTCCTGACCGTCACCGATTAGTACACAAGCCTGTCCCAGGACCGGGCCTCTGTGAAGGACTATTCCGTCAAGGATTGACATGATGTGGCAGCAACATGGTTCTGACATGGCATCTGCGTGGCGCCAGCATGGGTCTAACGTGGCATCTACCTGGCGCCAACATGGCAACTACGTGGCACAAGCGTGGCCTCAAGCCCAATAATGTTTTGGCCCACTTATTTCTATCTAGCCCGGCCCAATATCCTATTTTTGCTGGCCTAATATGGCCCGACATGAAAATCTGGGCTTATGATATTGACCCAATTAAAAAACAATCCATTCCATCCATCAGCCAAACTAGCACAACAAACTTAGACAACTCAATTATTTTGATGTCCCAGGCACATAATTTGGCCCAGTTCACAAATTCCCAGTTGTTTCATCCATTATCCTTTCTAACAAAATATTCCGTCCATTACAACAAGGATCCTAGATGACATCACTAAAGCCACACTAGAAACATTTACAAACATATATATAGAGATACAAATTCATCCAGGAGTACAACAAGTATGTATTGGCCTTTTGTGAAGAGCGAGGTGAGCCTCTCTACAAGTTCTTCCGTCACATCTGCAAGAATCAATCTTCCTGCAAACAACAATTAACAAAAACAATCAATTAATTTGTTGAGGAAAGGAAAAAAAGAACAAGTGCACAGAATTCTTGTCTGCTTGGGTGGTGTCAAACCGCCAACGAAAACAATGTCAAAATTACATAGTTGTATGTTATTTTGGGTCTCTATTTCATATGACCTGGGTTAAGTCTCTGAATATGTTGCCATCACATGGTAATGCGTACTCATCTTAATCAAGCAATATACCATTCGATTCCCTTCTCATGAGATGGCATATAAATAATCAAACTTGGGTTCAAGGCATTCGATTCAGTTATGTTTGTTTCTTCAACTATGAGGTAGGAGTATTAAGTATTAGCATAGGAATACCATAAATTGTGTTATTCTAGTGCAGGAGACGCATCTTGCCGTGCACCCGCAGACGAGAAGTTAAGCTACCGACTTACTCATGCTCAATCAGCCTGCTGGAGTGCCTGAGCCAAGTGTGGAAGCTTGACGTGTGTCCGCGCACAAGTTGTCTGTCGCTAGGCTTAGGGAGCTATGTATGTGGATGTGATGTATTTCTGTCTTTGTTTTTGTCAGCAAGGCGCACAATTTTGGACACTCCAAGCAACTCAGTGTTTTTTTAACTAAAGACACGACCTGATAGGAGAAAACACTATTTGGATGCTCTATGAACCCTACACTGTAGAACTACTTAAGAAACAACCCAAGCAAATACAATGAACCAAACCACCATGGCTGGAAAGAGCAGGGAAAAAAGATGGGTGCAGAGAGTTAAAAGGTAGGAAAAAAACAAACCTCAACTGGAGGATTCCATGTCAGGCAAGTCTGGAAGCACCGGCGCATGCAATCCCCATGTTCTTCCTGTATGAGACCAAGCACAAAGCATACAAACAAATTTTCAGAGAAAGCAGAGAGATGCTAAGGCATTAACCAAAATACTGAAACAAACTCATCTAAATAATTGAACCTAGGCAGGGTGATTTCTTAATAGCCAAAGGACCAAATAAAATATTGATTGAGAGAAATTGTATGCGGCGAGGGAAGCCGCCGCTGACAGCAGCAATATTATGATCACATACTTCCTTGCCAAATCGCACATGTGAGCACCATCGCATGTGCCGCTGCCAACAATCTTCGTACCTAAAGCCCCTTAGTTCCACCTCACAACTCATTCTTTAAGTTTCATGGGAAAAGTTTATCTCCAACAAATTCTGTGTAATTCCATACCTACAAACACAATTAAGTACATGAGAAAATAAGAATACCTGGCACATTTGTTTGGCATCTAGAATTCAGAATATATGGTACATATGTGAATCGCATGAAGCATCAAGGGAACTGGATTAGAAAGGAAAACATCAAAGAGGAACACACACCTTATAAATCAGATGCAAGCTTCACATCATGTCCTAGAATTAGGAAATAGGTCTCATGCTACTGCACGCTTGCATCATATCCTAGATATGCATATAGTTTACTGTCGTGGAAACGATCAGTATGGATAAATTTCCTGAAAGTTTCTTAGCATTAGATTAGATGTGATATCAGGTTTAGTTAGATTTCAATCATATGCACAAGCAAATTGAACATCCAAAGTTGTGTATTGAATCAAACTGAACCAGTATGTAGTGCACACTAATAAAAATTGAACATCAAGTTTCAGTCAAAGCTGTACAATTGCAAGTGTCAGCCAGATTTACATCAAGCTAATTATCTCTTACAAAAAAGGTTTTCGTTGTAGAATCAGTGGCGTTGCATGGATGGATGCACACTACTTGATGTGTTAACCATCTAGTGATGAAGGTGCCTGCATATATGGTCATACATGTATGTAAAAGAAATGAACCCCTTTTACAGGAACATTCCGTGCTTGGTTACTAACTGAACGTGCAGCTTCATACTTCACTACTACTCATCTCTGAAACTGCGCATGTGTATCTTTAAAACATTTTGTGCTTTGTTTTCTTCTACGTTCCAGAAAGTGCAGAGATTGTGCTGGTGCTTGAACCATACAGAGATGCCCCAGTTACAATTGTATCAAGCAATTTGCTTGAACCAAGTACTGCATACTAATGAAAATCGAACATCCAAACGTGATGCTTCGGTTTCAGTCAAGGTTCAACCAAATCGACACATACAAACTGAACCAAGACCTGATTTATTTCATATATAGCTGCACAACTTCAAGTATCATCCAGATCCAGGGTAGGGGGGAGAGGGGAAGCTCACCATGCTAGGAGAGTAGGAGGACGCAGCCGTCGGTCCACGCGCTGGAGGATAGGAGGCCTTGCTGCTCCACCTTCTGCGACCAAGAGAGCTCGTCGAGGACGGCCGTGCCAAGGAGGACGACATCCAGCACGCTGTTGGATGGGTGGAGAATGGGGTTCAGGGGCATTGCCTGCGCATTAACAAACTTTTAAACAACCTCAAAAAACATCAAATGCGTTGAGCATGGCACATACCCCAGCGACATGTGCTCATGTCTAATGTATGAACTATTCTTCAATTATTTCTATGGAATATTTATTCTTTAATTAGTTTATCATTACATAGTGTTTTCCAATTACCATGCTCACTAATGGAAAATTACATCTTAAAAGTTAATTGTACAAGCAAATCGGTTCAGGTTTCTGTACGAACAACACCATGGCCAGGGTCTCTGAGCTACAATTATCCTATGATATTAAATACTTCTGTTATAGTAAAAACATATTCTCTTGATGGACTACATAGTGAATCTTGGGATTAATCCTTTTTATTAATTGATCAACTATTTTGTTAATATTTATGGACTACACATGGACAAAAACATGACAAGGATTTATTTGTTTGCAGATTGAGGACACGACAGTGACATACAGACTTGCATTCTCTAATATGACATATCTTCAAGGTCCAGAGTACCAAGAAACATAACCTATCTAGTGCACATGTACCCAAAAATAAGTAAACCAATAACCACTGACATCACCAACGTACTTTGACAGAATACAAATGAAGCGCCGACCAATCGACTAACCCTGCCGTAGGTAAGATTAGAGCTTACAGTGGAGGAGCCCACCCACGGAGATGATGACGAGGAGCAGCACATAAACACAGGGCAGGACGGCCCTGGCAAAGCAGAGGAGGCAGCGCCCGTCACGGCAGGCAGAAGTCGGTGGCCAGCTCCATGGCGCGGCGCTCCTGTACACTGTATCTATCAGTGCCATGTGTACCTCACCATAGCTCGCCGCCGACTGAAGATGGACCCGTGGCTACCGCACAGGACATTAGAGACTTCTCGTCGGCGTCGATCTAGTTTAGATGCGGCCAAAGCATCATGGGGATCACCGCGGCACGTGCGCTGCTCGACTGCGACCCAGAAAGGCGGACTGATCTGCGCCGGGAGGTAGTGGACGGCGTCGACCATCGTCCAGCCGCAGCAGTCGGACCCGCCGCCACCACTGTCGCCGCAGCTCGAGGGCGTGATCTGGAATCGGGGTGGGGGCTACGGGCTGGTGGCTGTGGCGGTGGGAAATATGGGGAGGGGGCGACGCATATAGAGGGGAGAAGAGAGGGCATCGATGGATCGACACAGGTAAGGCCTGCTCTGCGGCGGCGGCGGCGTGGAGCGGGCGAAGGAAGATTGATGGAGTGGTGGCGGCTGAGGGGGCGGTAGGAGAGAATGGGGAATTAGGGTTAGGTGTGTGTGGACTGTGGAGCTAAATGGGTTGGCTCGAAATTTTGCCAGCCTGGCGCGTTGGCCACTTGAAATTTTGCATCTCTGTGCCCTCTCTCAAACTTCAGGCGCGCCTTTTCTTTCCAATGTCTATATATCGTACCGTTGAATGGCTCACTGACAAGTGGGCTAGATAAGTGGGCACAACCGACACATCAGCAGAAGCCATCCATGACGATTCGGATGGCATATAAAGAAATAAAAAAGGAAGGTAGCTGGTCGATACGTGACAGTTTCCATGATGATCCCTCAATGTCCGTCATCCAGGGGCTACCATTTTGTGGGTCATCCGAATCTTGCTAGTCCATGGCGGTTTCCATGACAGTTTCCAAGATCGTCACCCGAAATCTGTCACGGATTAATAGATTTCTTGTAGTGCCAAAAGATCGTTAACAACAATACCAACTTGCGGACGACAAGGTAGTACAACTACCAATACCAAACTAACTTATAATCTTTTTACTCATGGCCCTAGTGTTCGTTTGGTAGAAAATCTTGTAGAGGGCTAGCTCCCGCTCCTTCTCTTGCTCCAGGTCCCTGAGGTGGTACTGGTGCATCACCCAGTTGGTCCTCTGCTGGTCAAAGTTCTTGTTGGTGTGCAGCACCAGAACCTTTTTTGCTGCCCGTCTGCCGGCCGTTGACCATCACCGGCAAGGTATTGCTGGTCTTGTGCCACATCGCGTGCATGCCGCACTCCGACTGTATCTTGAACGCCCTGGAATTCCGCTAGAAGAAATGCCTCCTTAGGCCACTCAGTGTGATACCTGCAGTATTGTAGAATACAGGTTTTAGTGTACCTAGTTGGCATTTTCATAACATCTTTGGCATGTTGCAGTCACTTGTTTCACTTTTTATTAATTGTCAAATTGTAATTGCTTCACCAGGTCTGCGTCTAAAAAGAAAAATACAGCTATAAACAAAGGAATATGTTTGTGCAAGTAGACGGCCAATCGGTGTCTTACATGGAAGTTTCTCAGGTTGGGTGTAGCATATGCCGTGCTCGCTGTCGATGGTTGGTATGAACAAATCGATGAGAGACTGAAATCTCGCACTGTCAGCACTCACTTTGTCCTCAAGGTGCTCGATAAGCTCCTGATCCATGGGATCGAACTTGATGCCAGCCGGCAGCACCGACCAATCCTTCTTCGACTTGCATTGGTAATTCCATTTATATGGTACCCAATGTATGATCAATCGACTGTTTTAAGTGAATGATGAAAGATTTCGACAGATAAGTGCTACTCCAAATCTGAAGTCCAGAATACCCGAACACGCCGTCGGGATTCTTGTGTCACCTCACACGCAGCATGTTGTCACGTCAATTCAATGTGTGGACATGACGAATAATTTGACCGACGTATACTAGTACTACTACTGTGCTACTTACTAGTCGTATTTAGTGTCACAATTTATATATTGGTTTAACTAACAAGTACGCACTTGAAGCCTAACTGATATATATATATATATATATATATATATATATATATATATATATATATATATATATATATGGCTTTTGCACATCATCTCCATCATCATTATCAGTACATCCTACGTAGGTGAGTTAGGATGCACTTGATCCCAGGAAGGTATCTATCCTTCAAACCAGAGGAGTGGTTCAAACTAACAACAATACATAATATCCAACAAAAGAGGGTCGTGCTACAGCAGCAGAATACATGGCTCAGTCTAGATATCAGCACGAATCAAGTTGTGCATATTTGCTGTTGGCATGAACCACATCGCCGCATGTCGGGTTTGCAAAAGCCATCCATCGCATGGAAGCTTGATGCCTTTCACACACTGAAGATTATCTGGCAACAAGTTGTGTCGACGAATCTCTGGATATGGTGATTCATGAAACCCATGGTATGATGTGTAAACACAGCCCCCCTTGCGAGTGGAAGTTGCATAGCACAGTAATCATCGCCGGTGATATGATCGATGATTGGTTGGATGATCGGATAATTGAGCCCGAGGAACAAGGAGTGGTTGCCGAGGCTGTAAACCCGCCTCCAGTTGAATACGCCTGGCCCAACGGAGTTGGTATCTTTCTCGAACACAAAGCAGCCATAGCCATCAATGTCACGAATGCCCCACGCATTGTACTGCATTTTGTTTGATGTAATGGTTTGGTCAATTTGGTACGTGCGAATGAGCATCAAATGACCGCCGTTAGCTGAAAGAGCGATAAACCACCACCCATCAGCTGGTATGATTCCAGGTCCTGGAATCATGACGGCCAGCGCATTTGCGTCTGCTGCAACAATTCAAATTGGGGACCAAAAGGACAAAAATAAACAATCATGTTCAGAGTATGTATGGAATTAATATTATTATAACAGTGACACATATTATAGACAGAGAATTGCAATGCCGTGGTCACAATCATATCCAAGTTAAAAAAATAAGCAAATGGCTTTCATATTCTAGCAATATGTCATGGTTCAAACATCATGTAACAATGAGAGGAAAACAGCTATGACTGCGCCTACTCATATTCTACCATATCACTTACTACTACTGTTCTCATATCAACTCTAAGCAATAACATGCGTTGTTATAAAAATCTTGTAAACGAGAGTAACATATAGCAATCATGATGTTATGCTCATAATATGTATTCTAACAAACATTAGATGCCAATTTTTCTCATATCAACTCTAACAATAACATGTGTGGTCATAAAAATCTAGGAAATGAGAGGAACATATAGCAATGATGTGGTTATAGACATGCTATGCATTCTAAATTTGTAACAAATGAACAGGCAGTCGTATTCATAAGGCAAAGATGAGATGAGATAGAACAATTACACGACGATAGATCCCACCAGTATAGGCAGCCAATCTGTGCGTCGACCGCGTAAACGATGCTATCATGCACTATAGCATCAGACAGAAATGTTGCCTCAACAGGATTGATGATGAGCCATAACCATGTATGGCAACCGGATTCCAGATAGACTAATCTCATGTTGAACAAGGCAATGAGCTTGTAATCCATGTAGGCTTCTGATGGTGTGGGCACTTCGCATATTACAACTTTCTGCAAACAGAGGTCGAGCCAAAAGCTTGACGCCTCTGGTGCGTAGTAGGCAGGAGTGCTCGACGGGCCGCGAGGCTCGATGGTGGCGGTATCCAACAATTGAACGGTGATCTCTTGCTGGGTGTAGATATCCACGAGACGCCACGGACTACCGGTGTGGTGGATGAGGATGATCCAGTTGGCCTTCATGCCCGCCCAGTAGTGGCCGCGCATGAAGGACAGGTGGACGGGTAGTGGTAGTATGTCGAGGGGCACCACGGCAACCTCCGTAGGATCGTCAAGTCGGTGTCTGGGCCACCTGCGAGGATCGGGCATCAGCAAGAAGGGTGTCTTGGAAAGAGCCGGCAGGTTGCAGACGAGTAGATGGTACGAAGACACCGAGCATGGGACCAGACGAACGGTGCTGAGTAGGTCCATACGACTACAGATCTGCTCCAAGAGAACATTAGGGAGGGAATTCCAATCACGGCTCTGCGTGTCAGTCGGTTCTGCCATTGGGGTTTTCGGTGCCTGCGAGCCAGCATGGAAGTGGATTCGGGCGGGCGAGTGAAGAAGCTTCTCCTCGTGTGGCCGAGCAGTGAGCGGGGGGATATATATGGTACGCGCGAGCTACCAAGGAAGATGGTGCGGGCGGGCGAGCAGTGAGTGAGGGTAAATGGTGTGCCACCGACGATGGGGAAGAGAGGAGGAAGAAGAAGAGAGGAAGAAGAAGAGTGGAAGACGAGGAACAAAGTGCATTCAATCTCAATTCTACTAGTACTACTACCAGGATATACCGTCCTTCGAAGTGTAAATAGTTACACCGATGACATGTGGGTCTACCACAACATGGCCCATATGTCAGTTAATGGAGGACAGAGTTGCGTAGGCGTATTTGCGGAAGCGTGCTCTACTGGCAAACATGATGGCAGTACTGGGTTAGGCTGATTTAGTAACACCAACACACTGGTTCAGCTTATTAATTACGTGTCCCATCTGCTGCAGCGTGTATTGTCACTTCACTGCGAAGAGTAGTTGAATAGTTCTCTCTGACCGAGATGGGGAATAATGGATCGCGAGGACTTCCTTTCTACAGTATCCCTATGCCTCTACGCCGACTTCACTCATTTTGCTCCGTACCTAGTCACTTGTTGAAATCTGTAGAAAGACAAATACTCCGTCTTTGGGAACAGAGGGAGGCTTTTACTCCATACTATTTGGGAACATAGGGAGTATCACCATATGGAGGGAACAGAGGAAGCTTGAAATATGAACATGTCAATGGGAGGGAGTAAGCCCCATGCATGCATGCATGCATGCAACATGCAACACTCACACGTACACATGGACGCACGCAACACTCACGCACCCATGCGGCGCACAACACACGACGCAACACACACGCTCACGCTCAAGTGCTCAACCTACTCCCTACGTCCATGAAAGACTGTACATTTAGAGATTTACACATTGACCAGGGCATAATTAATGCCCAAAAGTAACAGACTTATGTGTGCATGCGACCATTGAAATAAGAAGATTAAATGAAGGCCGTTGCATGTTGTAATTAAGGATAGACATGTAGCCTATACCTACATCAAAAGTTGGTGCATTAGTCAATCAATATCGATTTAGATTAAAGGCTAAATGCATTGGAAGTGTAGATGTACATCATGTACTACACTCTTTGTTTTATAGCCAATGTAGAGTCTTTGTTGGAAGGCCGAGGGAGGACACGTGCATGCACTCACATACACAGCCAAGGCGGTTCGTGCGCAAGGGTTGGACTCATGTCGCGCCTGCGTAAAGTTTTGTTTAACTGATTTCTTTGCTCTACCAACTTACAGGTGGGACCCAGAAACCAGGTGTCAATTTAACCAGTCAACAAAGTGCCACGTCGACTATGTGGCCGGTCAGTAGGGTGGAATACGATGCTCTATGATGAGCTAGTGATTGTATAATCGCCGCAAAACTATATATAGTGACTATAAAGAGCGTATTGTTACATACGTTGACCGCTAGTGTATTTTTCTCGTTTCAAATTAAGCCATATTAATCGGAAAGGACACAGTATGGAATACTACTAGTACTAGTACTGCTTTGATGTGTCCCGTCAACTCGCGAACAAGGAGAAGCTTGCTTACTACGCCTCTCCCTCGCCCACGCTCGCAGTGGTTCACAGGACAAGGAGAGGGTTTTGACTATAGAGCCCTCTCCCTCTCCCTATCCCTCTCCCTCGCCCTCGCCCTCGCCCTCGCGGTGGACGTCCAGCTGTTCAATCGGTGTAAGATTTCCAGAAGCATATTGTACTGTAGTATCATCATTATTGGACCTTCCGAAGAGGCGAAGAGCCAAGTGCAAGGTTCACACGAGTACGAAGTGTTGAACCTCCCGAAGAGGCAAAGATCCAAGCGCAAGGTTTTATAGGAGTTGTCGTCCTAGTAGGAGTGTACTAGTACAACTATAGCGAACGATGCTACTTTATGATGCCGCCACATCACGTATATCCTAAGCTGTGCCACCTTTTTTTGTCAAAGAGCGTGTTGGAGCCCGTGCAACAACCACACAAGTTGCACGTACACATAACACATTTACTAGCAATAAATTCTAAAGGACAAATGCCAGTATGCCACACAAGTTCATCTCCAATTCATTTGATAAATTTGTGCACGACTAGTCTACATATATTCACAGCGCTACCGTTCACAGTTACCGTACTCCACTTACACGTTATAGATGGGCTACATGTCTTCCTCCAGGTTCTAGTCCCAGGTGTTCTTCATGGATGGCATGATCCATAGCGGTGGGCAACGGGAATCACTGTTGTAGCTTTCTAGTCTGGTTCCACACGATGGAGACTCATCCAAGCTGAAGCGGCATAAATCAAGGATAGCGTGTCCCAACATGTCTTTCATCCGGCGGTGCACACTGAAGACACAACCATGCTTCATGAACGGCTGGCCTTCCGTGTCGTGCACGGAAGGTGGCATCCGCTTCACAATGGGGTAGCTGTCCTGATGAAAAGCGAGTACTCTCCAAGAGTGTTCCTCGGCACCCACGTAGCATCACGGGGGTCGAACTCGGCGCCGTTCATCTGGTACACGCGGCATCCCAGATCTGGACACATCGTGACGTACATAGTCAAGGTCCATGCATAATAATGTTGTGCTCAAATATGGCGGTCAGTAATACTGTGCAGTAAATAGTACTACTCCGGTATAGAGGAAGTAAAATAACCGGCTTATTATATATAGCCACTCTTGGCTACATGGATGAGATAGTAAGACATGGAAAAACAAAAATGGTGGCAGCTAGTGGGTTCAAGTCTTCAAGGGCCTAGCTAGCTATACGCGTCATCCAAGGTAAAAAGTACTCCTACTAGTACTAAAAAGTATACTATTAGTACAACAATGAAAGAGAAGGCAAGAGGGTTAAAAAATGGAATACCTGGGTAGATGGTGACGGTCCGATCGTGGTAGATTGTGTGACCATGTTGCACATCAGTGGTACCATGGGTAACGACTACTAAGATAGTTGATCCCAATAAGCCAAAGTCAGATACAAGATTCTAGGTTAGACCGAATCGTGGATGCAAATGCACATCCAGGATCGGCGATCTTATTTTGATCAGGGGATGACTGGTCCTTGCAAAATAATGGACTACCGTTAGGGATGCAAATGATGGTTTGTGCATTCCGTTTGTAATCTCCCGTACCGTAGGATGTCAACCAGATGAAACAAGTCTCCTGGCTTGTCACCACGAAGATACGACCTAGATGGTGCACGGCGTCTTTGAACGTGTCGGGGTACAAATCTGTCGCCGCCAACATGCGCCAGCCTCTGCCGTTACTGCCTCCTGCATTGATGGCAATCCTTATGTCAAACACCGCGATGAGATAGTAATCGTCGTAGCCGCCTTGCTTTGTCGGCGGGTCCGCAATTGCTATCTTCTTCAATCTGATGTAGGCATCATCATACGTATTCTTGCCCAGCCAGTCCGGAAGGCCGATCCCAATGGTGGAGAAGGGGTCTACCGGAACGGCCACACTGTTGTGGATGTTGTGCAAAATCATGCTGGTATTCGTCCAGAGGTTTGCAAGCCAATCTTCATTGGCACCGACCCAGACCTATATATAATACGGTGGGCAGCGGAGAAATTACGGAATGGAAATGGAATAACTAAGTACTACATGATCAAACTCCATTACTGACCTGCTCATCGGACAAAATCCGACTACCTCTCAACGTTGTCAACTGTAGCGGAGTCAACGTGCAACCATGGCCAGGGAGCGGTGGACTGTTCGAAGAATTGTCCCATAGAAGAACCTTCTCCTCGAGGACACATGGAAAACCAACAAGCATGGCCTTTTCCCAAGCCTGTTTAAGCAGCGTCTTGAAAAAGTTGGTACAGGAAGCACCGAGTCTTGCGGCGGTGAGGACGTCGGAGCGGCTTGCGATTTCTCCCAGAGGATCGTCGTCCAAGGTCTCCCAGCCCGATGAGGAGGAGAACCGCCTGGCGAATCCATGGGAGCAGCGACGAACTGCCTTCTCTTCGGGGGGAGGGGAACTGGCGAGGAGGAGATAAGAGCGTAGTAACCGCAGGGCCTCATCCCTTCCAACTGTAGATCGTTCCTCAGCGAAGGGGTGAGGCTATTATTTACTACTAGTACTAAGATTATGGAATGTTATGGGATTGCATTATACTGTAAATAATAGAAGTAGTAAGAATTTTTTGGCACTAGGTAGTAGTTTTTGGCGTGGATTAAGAAATTTTGGGTATGTTTTTGCGATTTTTTGTACACGCCAACTAGTGTCAAAAAACGTCTTACATTATGTGACGGAGGAGTACGTACTCATACTGTAGCAGTACTAGTACTAATTTTCTCAACTAGTAGTGCGATGTACTATACTTCTAGTCTAGTCTAGTATAGTGCACCAGTTTTGAACTCTTGAATCTCAGGCCCAAGGAGCTACAGTTGGAAGTGGAGGGTACTACTGTTCTCTAGAACCATCGCTGTACTATCAATGTAGGGGAAGTACACCTGCGTAGTGGCCTACTGGGTACTCTCGGTGCTCTATTCAGCCGCTCCTCTCACGTAGTTGGCCTACTCAGTCGCTCCTCTCACGCACACACTAGCAGCCTATTTATCAGTGAAAGTTCTGCGGGGGTAGAACAGTTGAGTTATTTCATACAGCGAGACTAGGCTTTTCGCTTCCATTTGTGGAGGTGTAATGGATCTCGTCGAACTTTGTTAGTAGTTCCTTCTTTATGAATGAGATGAAGCAAAGCTTTTGCCTCCATTTCAAAAAAAGACGTCAAGAGGAATTTCTTTTATAGTAGAGCCGATAATGGAGTGACGTCCATGCGTGCAACGCCACAAGCTACAGAGTAGTAGTAGAGCACTTTATGTACAGAGCCATATTGCACAGTTCCCAATGCCCCGCCAGGATTTTCCGGCTCCTCGGGCTTAATTGGGAGGCGCTAGTTTAAATATGCCACTAGCTGGAAGCTGCAAGCGAGGTGCGGCTTGGGCGAGCACGCGAGCCACGGGATGCTGGGAAGGAAAACCCGCTCACGTGGCTAGGCTGTCCAGTGCACCCAGATTGTGGGGCCGCACGTCCGTTTGACTTCAAAACTCAAACTACCCATGTAAAACATTGGCTCACAACAAAGTGTAGTAGTACTATTTAAAAAAAAGGCCGCCGTGTGTTTGACCGGGATCGAACCCACAAAACGAGGTATACACTCCCGCGACCACTAGTAGTACTCGTTGGAGTACAACGCAACCTAGAATCGCCTTTTGTCGCTAGTAGTACGTACATTGTTCCTTACAAGAAACCCCTAAGAGGATGGTTAATAGTATAGCCAGCTACTGGCTATAAGCCAGTGCCATGTCATCTACAGCCCATCTTATAGCCAACATGTACAATAATAGATCAAAAGAGTTTACTATTTTTTATTATGTGGCCCCCTTCTCATTCTCACAAAGTGCCTAGGAGCACGTGCTAGAGCTGGCTCTTCACAAAGAGCCCGCTTACCTTCTCTCTCCTCTTCTCTTTCCTCCAACTAAGCAGAAATATACTACTCACCATATTTCTTATAGCCCGCTGACTCAGCTCTATTGTACTTGCTCTAATAATGCAAGAAACCACTAAAATGCCAAGAAACTACTACCACTTGCATACATGGCAGACTTAAGAAGACTACCTTATCAACCACTGTACATGCTCTTACCAACAAAAATCCTCGAGTGACCTCCTACCTCCGGCCCGTCCACCTAGTCATCCTCGGCCATGGGATGCAGCTACTGCCGCCGGCAGAAGGCGAGGTCAAAACCGCCGGCGGTGCGGAGCCCATGTTGCGGCAGCCCGGATGCCAGCTCTGTCCAACGCTTGCGGCCGCTAGCTAGCCAAGACAGTTCCGTCCAGCTGCTTTTCTGCAAGGTTTGCTAGCTAGATTGGCACGGCAGCGCGGCGGCTTGCTCGCGCACGTCGTGCTAAGGCCAGCCATCTGGCTCGAGCGAAGGCCAGCGTGGCGGCTTGCTCGCTGGTGAGTCATGCTCGGGCCAGCCTACCAACCCGTGCGGAGGCCAGCGCGGCGTCCGGCCCGTCCGGTGGAGCGGCGGCCAACTCGCTCATCACCGGCGGCACCGACGAACACGCATCAGTACTATTTAAAGTAATGTTCAGGAAAAATAATGATTTGAGGGGGAATAAAAGGATAGAAGGTTAGATGTGGGTCCCTTGTGTCAACGGTCAAACAAAATGTGTTGGTTTAAGCTACCTTGTCAGCACGGACGTGTGGGCCAACCCTGTCATAAATGGGTTTAAACGAACCTAATCGGTAGGAGTACTAGGTAGTTTTTGGCGTGGATTAAGAAATTTTGGGTATTGTTTTGTTATTTTTTGTACAATAGGTTCTTCCTAGTGTTGGTTGAAAGTGGTAGTTTTTTGTTAAATACTCTACATATTGTAAGTAGGAGTGAAAGTTAAGCTTTGGAAGCCAATAACCAAGGCTAGTTACATAGTGCATATGTGTACATGATTGAAAGTAAATATCAACCATGAGTGACTAATATCTTGATGGAAAACTCGAAACTATGGAATACTAGGAAAAAAATTCATGGTTGGAAATACTAGCAATGTTCATGTCCGTTACAACGAATCATAATTAGAATAATACTTATTCACAAACTTGATACAAAACACTCTAATTTTGATATACATATGTCACTAGAGATATATTATGTTTCAATTAGAATATATTCCTTGGGCTATTTTGGTGGGGTCAGGGAGGGATGTGGTTGGTTTTAAGATACTAATTATGGGTTTTTCTGCAAATTGGTAGACAGGTGGGATGTTGGTAAGAAAAGGCAACAACTTACCTCACAATCATTAGATGTAGATCTAATGGTCAGAAATGACGGATGGCAGACACACCAGCATCACCAACTTAGTCTTGTGTAGGAGTACTAGCAAGATCCGTGCATTGCACGGAACATCAAGATGCAATTTTTTATAAAACACTTGTTGTGATTGACCCTTGCGTGAGTAATCCCATGTGTAAAAACTAATGATATCTCGAGAAATATGAGATAAGGTGAAGAGGAGTGGGGTGTGGTGGTGGTTGGTGTTTGGACTGAGTGGTGGCATGGGGATTGACGACGCCGGCAGCGGCCACCAGGCCAGTTTGTTCCAGAGGCTTCCTTTCTTAATTGCTCAACAATGAGGTTTGTTGGAGATAAGGATGAACGAGGGAAGGCCTTGTCTGCAAATGTGGAGAGGGGTGCGGGTATCTTTTAGTTTAATTTCCATCCGTCAGATATAGATCAGACGGTTTATATTGCGAGATGGCACACATACCATCATCACCAACTCGGTTTTTTATAAGAGAAGAAATATAAGTATGGAGATACAAACGTATTATCGATACTTGCTTCCGTAAACAAGCATCTACATTCTATTCAACACTTTGGCATGTGGGGCCTTAGCATAACAACATATAGCTCATTGAGCTAATGCTATTCCAAGATGATTATTTCAGGAAAGCTCAATGATTGGCATGGCATGGATGATGAAAGTGGATCCCTCAAAATGCTAAGGACAAAGGATTGGCTCAAGCTCAAAAGCTCAAGACTCTTCATTTTATATTTTAGTGATCCAAGATCACATTGAGTGTTTAGGAAAAGCCAATACTATCAAGGAGGGATGAGGTGTTTCTTAATGAGCCTCTTGCTTCATATGCTTAGTGATATGCTCCAAAACCCTCAGCTACTTTCCCATATCCACACTTGACCTAAACCCAAAGCCAAACTCGGACCTACCGATTCTTTCAATCCGGCGCCACCGAGTTTCACATGTCATAGCCACTGCCAAACCCTAATTAAATCGGTTCTACCGATAGGGATCTCGGTCTCACCGAGATGGGATTGCAATTTCTCTGTTTCCTTTTCGTAACTTTTCGGTCTTACCAAAAGAGCGGATCGGTCCCACCGAGATTGCAATGTAAACTCTCTGTTTCCTTTTTGTAACATTTCGGTCTCACCGAAAGAGCAAATTAGTCCCACCGAGTTTACCTGACCAACTCTCTGGTTAGCTTATTACCAAATCGGTCTCACCGAGTTTGTGTAATCGGTCTCGCCGAGATTACGTTATGCCCTAACCCTAACCATATCGGTCCTACTGAGTTGCATGTCAGTCCCACCGAAAATCACTAACGGTCACTAGGTTTACTAAATCGGTCCGACCGAGTTTGTTGATTCGGTCCCACGGAGATTGGTAATTTGTGTGTAACGGTTAGATTCTGTGTGGAGGCTATATATACCCCTCCACCTCCTCTTCATTCGTGGAGAGAGCCATCAGAACACATCTACACTTCCAACTCACATGTTCTAAGAGAGAACCACCTACCCTTGTGTTGAGCTCAAGATATTCCATTCCTACCATATGAATCTTGATCTCTAGCCTTCCCAAGTTGCTTTCCACTCAAATCTTCTTTCCACCAGATCCAAATCCTATGAGAGAGAGTTGAGTGTTGGGGAGACTATCATTTGAAGCACAAGAGCAGGGAGTTCATCATCAACACACCATTTGTTACTTCTTGGAGAGTGGTGTCTCCTAGATTGGCTAGGTATCACTTGGGAGCCTCCCACAAGATTGTGGAGTTGAACCAAGGAGTTTTTATGGGCAAGGAGATCGCCTACTTCGTGAAGATCTACCGCTAGTGAGGCAAGTCCTTCGTGGGCGACGGCCATGGTGGGATAGACAAGGTTGCTTCTTCGTGGACCCTTCGTGGGTGGAGCCCTCCGTGGACTCGAGCAACCGTTAACCTTCGTGGGTTGAAGTATCCATCAACGTGGATGTAGGATAGCACCACCTATCCGAACCACGCCAAAAACATCTGTGTCTCCAATTGCGTTTGAATTCTCCAAACCCTTCCCTTTACATTCTTGCAAGTTGCATGCTTTACTTTCCGCTGCCTATATACTCTTTGCATGCTTGCTTGAATTGTGTGATGATTGCTTGAATTGTCCTAAAGTAGCTAAAATCTGCCAAACTCTAAAATTCGGAAAAGGTTAAGTTTTTATTGGTCAAGTAGTCTAATCACCCCCCCTCTAGACATACTTCAAGGTCCTACAAGTGGTATCAGAGCTTTGGTATCCATTTGCTTTGGTTTCCATAGCTTTTGGTGGTCATAACCTTGGCTTCACAACCTAGGAGAGTGTGGCGTCTAGCGAGGGAAATTATCACCGTAGAGGTCCTTACTTTGATGGTACTAATTTTGCTAGTTGGAAGCATAAGATGAAAATGCATATTCTCGAACATAACCCCGCCGTTTGGGCTATTGTGTGTGTTGGTTTGCAAGGTGAATTCTTTGATGGGAAAGAACCAAACCGTGAAGCTACCGCGGAAGAGTTGAAGATGCTGCAATACAATGCTCAAGCTTGTGATATTCTCTTCAACGGATTGTGCCCCGAAGAATTAACCAAAATCAGCCGTCTTGAGAATGCAAAGGAAATTTGGGATACTTTGATTGATATGCACGTAGGTATCGACTCCGTCAAGGAATCCAAATTGGATGTGCTTCAAAGTCAACTTGACAAGTTCAAAATGAAGGATGGTGAAGGTGTCGCTGAAATGTACTCTAGGCTTGCTCTCATCACAAATGAGATTGCCGGCTTAGGGAGTGAAGAGATGACCGATTGTCGGGGGAAATCGGCCTCCACGAGCACCTATGGGGACGGAGCCCCTTGTCGGTTCGGCGGGGGGCGGAGGTTGCACAAAGAGCAGATCGAGGCAACACACACACACAACGATTTTACCCAGCTTCGGGCCGCACGGATGCGTAAAACCCTACTGTTGCTTGTCTGATTGATTCGAGTTCTTGCTCTGGAGCGCAAGAAGCTACAGTAAGTTGGAGCTGGACGTAGACGAGGGTCTACTGGGTGTCCTCCTTCGGGTTCCTCCCGTTTCTCTCCTCTTGGTTGCCGTCCCCTTCCTTACGTGCGCATGGGCCTCCATTTATATGCTAAGGGGCTTCCCACAGGTAGCGACGCAGGTGAGGGTAAAAATGGCAAGAAACTGTGCGAACAGTGGCCGCACAGTGCTATCGCACCTAACTCTGACGGCGGGGGACAAAGGCATTAAATGCCCATATGGATCGCCCGAACAGTGCCGAGGCGGACCGTTAGGGGTGCCTCCGCTTGCCACGGGGGCGACTCCGCCAACGTCGCATGCCACCGTGCGCCCCAGGTTGCGCGGCGCCCCGCCACGTGCCTCTAGGGAAGCTCCAGTGTGACGCGTTGGCAGGTGAGCTGGAGCGCATGCTTGAGGTGGTGGTTTGCCGCGGCAAGTGGCTTGCCGCGGTGGCTGTCTTGCCACACCTGAAAGCTTGCCGCTCGTCAGGCCTTGCCGGGGCGCGCGGCACGCCGCGGCGGGCTTCTCTTGGGGTGCCTTGGCTTGGCCGTCCCGGCGAGCTCCTCCCGCCGGGGCCTTGGTGCTTCGGTTTAGTCGTCCCGGCAAGCTCCTCTTGTCGGGGCCTTGTCGCCTTGGCCCGGCAAGCTCCTCTTGCCGGACCTCGCCTCCTTGGCCCGGCAAGCTCCTCTTGCCGGGGCCTGGTCTTCTAGGCTCGATCACTTGGCCTTCGTACGGCCCAGAAAGGGCCGTGGAGACTCTTGTCGCTCCCCTGGCAAGCCTTGCCGCGGGACGCTACTACTGCCCGTGCACAAGTTCGGGGTACTAAGGTACCCCTACTTTAGTACACCGACAGGAGCCCCGGGTCTGGGCCATACACGGTGCCGAGCATTGTTGGGCCAGGCCCTAACAGTGCACGGGCACGCGTGGCCTGGGTTGCGCTGCTCCTTAACTCCGTGCCCGTCGCGCCCTCCCCAAGTGGCGCGCGCTTATCGCGGCGTCTTGGGGGGGGGGGGGGCGAGGCGTGCGAGGCGTGCGTGACGTGGGTGGCGTGCGCGGGGCTTGAGGCCCGCAGGCATGCGTCACGTCGGGCACGATTCCTTTATTTGGAAAGGCGAAACGTCCGCCCCCACTTTCAAGTGGGGGGGGGGGAGACGTGGAGGCGCGGCTTGGTGAACGAACGGGGTCGAGGCGCGGCTTTCGGGGCGCCCGCCCCCACGATCACGGGGTGGGGGGAGGTCGCCTCATCTGTCGCCTCGGCCGTGCTCGCCCGCCACGCGTCCTCCATGCGCTTGGGGTTGCGGTGGTGGAGGCAGGAAACCGGGCCGACGCGGGTCGGAGTAGAGGGTCGGCCCCGTCGCCTGCCCTCCCTCTGCTTTGATTGGTTGGGCGGGGCGGCCGAGCCCCCACTCCGCCCCTTTATAAGGAGCGGAAGGGGGTGATGAGGGTCCGCACTCCTTCCTTCTTTCTTCTCTTAGATCCTTGGTCCCCTCCCCCCAACTGTCATGGAGAAAGGGAACCCTGGTCCTTCTTCGGTGGCGGCAAGGGTTGCCGCCAGGCAGTGCACCCCTCCTCCCCTTGCACCCGTGGTGACGGAGCCAACCGTAAGGGGAAGGGGGAGGGGGCGAGGTCGTGGACGAGGCCGTGGATGGGGCCGAGGCGCTCGAGGCGGGCGGGGCGGCGCGCCGGCCTCGCCTCCGCCGGCGGCTCCGTTTCTCCCGGCGGTTCATCTCGGGGACGACCCCTGCGAGTTCATCATCAGGCTGCGCCGGGCGCCTCGCCGTCGCCTCCGCCTCCCGGCTCCCTTTGTGGACGTCCTGGAAGCGGAGCAACACGAGACGCTGAGACTGCGCATGAGGGGCTGCGGGATCAGTGGTACGCGAGTCCACGTCGAATCCCGAGCCCCCTGCGTGATGTGTCTTGGCCGAGGGTGGAAGTCGTTCGCCCGGATCCACAGCTTGACGGAGGGGTTCACCCTCCATTTTAAGCTGATGGAGGGTGATCTCCTCTCCGTCAAGGTCTTCGGGGACCTCGGCACCCGGGCCCGGTGCTGCGTGGATAGCTCCTCCGACAGCGAAGGCTCCTCCTCGAGCGAGAGTGACGAGGAGGGGAGCGACAGCGACGACGAGGGGAGCGGCCGCCGGGATGACGGGTCCGACTAGGTGCCGGTCGCAGCTCCGCGTGGCACCGGCGACCCCCATCGTCCGCGCCGCTGGCGCCGTGAACTCCCCGGGGTCGTCTCCTTGGGCGGCTGGCGTAGAGAGGCTGCGGAAGAGGAAGAGGGCGGGCGGCAAGGCCGCTGCCTCGTCTTCCAGCTTCGCCCCAGACGCCGTCACCACCCCTGCTCGCGGCGACGACCACCGGGGCCTTCTCTCCGGCCCGACAAGCTCCTCTTGCCGGGGCTTCGTCTTCTCGGGCGGCCGGAGTAGCGAGGCTGCGGAAGAGGCCGGCGGCAAGGCCGTCAACTCGGAGTACGAGGGCTAGATGCCCTCGACAGCGTGTTGACGTCCCGCAGCCTCCTTTTCGAGCTCCGCTTCCGGCGTCGCCGTCTCCATTCGGCCTCCGGAGCCCCCGGGCGGAGCCCCGGATGCTCTCTTGGCGTCTTCTGCCACCCGTAGCTCGTCTAGGCGCCCCTTTTGCCCTTCTCGCCTCCTTGCCCTACCTCCTGAGGAGAGAGACAAGAAAGGGATTACGGGCACCTTATCTCTTTTTATCTTGTAAGCCCTCGGGCCTTAATTGTGTTTAAATCTGGTAATCCCATCTTTCATGTTTTTCATTCTCTCTGAGCTGTACCTGAGTGGAATGTTTTTAATGAAAAGGGAGTGTTTGCCGGACCATTCGTCTCGCGGGTACATCCCGCGGCAAGGAGCGAACCCTTTGCATCGTTAAGATAGACACTTCCCTGCCCGGCAACGGACCCCGCCGTTTCCCCGCGCCCCTTGGCCCTCCTCACGCTCTTGGCGGAGGCAGGGAGAAGGCGGGTTCTGGCCCTTCGCTTCCTCCTCTTGCCGCCGCGGCTACTATCAGAAGCGGGCCCCGGGAACGCGCTCCGGGGTTTGTCGCCTAAGAGAGCACGGCAGCTTTTAGGAGGAAGCAAGGTTTTCGCATTCCGCAGCTCACGAGAGAATGCATGATAAGGGATGTAAAGACTTATCTTAGGTTGCAACCCCCGGCAACTCTGGCTTGCCGGGGCGCGGGTGCTGACTCGCCCTTCTCCCCTTCTTCGTCCTTGAGCGGCTCGGCAAGGGTATGCAATTCCTGCGAGCCAAAAAGGGGAAGGACGGGAAAAAGACGCGGACTCGACCTCTAAGTTAGGGGTTAGCGACTGTTAGGCACTACCAACCCTAACCAAGGACGAGACTCGACTCAGCATGCATGCTAAAACTTGGGGGCGCCAGCGCTTCATTGCTGCAAGGGTCTGCGCCTGGCTTTGTACAAAGGATTACATGCAACTGCGGCAAGACTTTTGTACAAAGAGTTGGTTGCCGGACGGGGTCCGACAACCGCGCCTTATGGGTAAAACTTGCGAAGATGCTCAATGTTCCAGGAATTGCTCACCGGAGTACCATCTTCGGTCTCGAGGCGGACGACGCCCGGCCTCGTGACTCGTTTCACCCGGTAAGGGCCTTCCCACTTCGGCGTCAACTTGTTGTGTATCTTGGCCGACTGAACGCGCCGAAGAACAAGGTCGCCTTCCTCGAGGCTCCTGGATTTAACTTTGCGGCTATGATAGCGACGCAGAGCTTGCTGGTAGCGAGCGGATCGCACAACAGCCTGGAGACGATCCTCCTCGAGGAGCAGTGCGTCATCTTCACGCGACCGCTCTTGCTCAAGCTCATCATAAGCGAGCACTCGAGGTGACCCGTATATGAGTTCCGTGGGGGTAACTGCTTCTTCTCCATAGACTAGAGCAAATGGTGTCTGGCCGGTGGCTCGATTTGGCGTCGTTCTGACCGACCAAAGAACCGCCGGCAGCTCCTCGATCCAGTTCCGTCCGCGCTTGAGCAGCCTGTCAAAACTTCTGGTCTTGAGCCCGCGTAGTACCTCGGCGTTGGCCCTTTCCGCTTGACCGTTGCTCCGGGGATGAGCAACAGAAGCGAAGCAGACCTTGGTGCCAAGGTCTTGGGTGTACTGCATGAAAGCGTGGCTTGTGAACTGTGTACCGTTGTCGGTGATGATCCTGTTGGGGACCCCGAAGCGGCAAACAATCGACCTGAAGAATTTGATCGCGGACTGGGCTGTCACCTTCCTCACCGGTTCCACTTCTGGCCACTTTGTGAACTTGTCGATGGCAACGAAGAAGTACTCAAAGCCCCCGACGGCTCGGGGGAAAGGGCCGAGGATATCGAGCCCCCAGACCGAGAAGGGCCAGGACAAAGGGATCGTCTGGAGAGCTTGAGCTGGCTGGTGTATCTTCTTGGAATGGAACTGGCACGCTTCACACTTGGTTACTTGTGCAGTTGCATCCTGGAGGGCTGTTGGCCAGAAGAAACTTTGCCGGAACGCTTTGCCGGCAAGTGCTCTGGCGCCAATGTGGTGTCCACATATGCCTCCGTGTATCTCCGCCAACAGCTCCCGTCCGTCTTCCCGGTGAATGCACTTCAATTTCACCCCATTGCGTCCTCTTCTGTATAGTGCGCCGTCGACGAACTGGTACATACTGGACTGCCGGGCTACTCTTTCCGCTTCTTCTTGTTCTTAGGGAAGTTCTCTTGTCTGGAGGAAACGGACGATCTGCTGTGCCCACGTCGGAGCCTGTGGCTCGACGACGAGGACTAAAGGCATGTCGGCGGCTGCGGGAACATCAGCTTCTACGGCGAGGACTTGGGGCTCAGCCGGAGCTTGACGTTCCCCGGCAAGCTTGCCGGGGCATGGCTTGCCGGGAGCGCCTGCTTCGTCGGGACAAACCCTGGGGCTTGCCGGAGCGGGCAGCTCGTCAGCACTCTTGGCGTCGATCTTGGGGACTCTCTTGGCGGCGGCTTCGGGAAGCTCTGCCGGGAGATAGTCACCGGAGACCTATTTTCTCTTCTTGCTTGGCCCCGTCGATGGTGTCACGGATGGCTGAGTCAGCTTGAGCACAAAAGTCCCTGGTTCCACAGGTAGCTTTAGTGCGGCGCATTTTGACAGGCCGTCGGCGATGTCGTTCTCTGCTCTTGGAACGTATTCCATTTGCAGGCCGTCAAAGCGCTCTTCCAGCTTCCTCACTTCATCAACGTAAGCCTCCATCAACGGACACTGGTAATCCTTGTTCACTTGGCGGACGACGAGCTGCGAGTCACCCCTGACAGTGAGCTTCTTGATCCCAAGTTCCGCCGCGATCCTGAGACCGGCGAGCAAACCTTCATACTCTGCCGTATTGTTGGTTGCTTGCTCCTTGGGAAAGTGCATCTGGACGATGTACTTGAGGTGCTCTCCGGTGGGCGCGATGAGCAGCACGCCGGCACCGGCGCCTTCCAGCGAAAAGGCACCATCAAAGTACATCAGCCACTCTTTGGTTGCTTCCTTGCTGGGGATGCTCGTCTCTGGATTTTCTTCGTCCGGTGTCGGCGTCCACTCTGCTATGAACTCTGCCAATGCTCTGCTCTAGATGGTCGATGTGCTCTCGAACTTGAGGCCAAAGTTTGACAGTTCTAGTGCCCACTCGACAATCCTGCCTGTTGCTTCGAGATTCTGCAGTATCCTCTTAAGCGGAAAGCGAGTGACCACTGTGATCTCGTGTGCTTGGAAGTAATGGCGCAACTTCCTCGAGGCCATGAGGAGGCCGAAGAGCAATTTCTGCACACCAGAGTACCTCGACCTAGCCCCCTGCAGGAGGGAACTGATGAAGTAAACTGGGCGCTGCACCATCCTCTTCTTCTGCACTTCCCCTTGCGCTTGCGCGGATCCGCCTTTGCTGGGGCCAGAGCTTGTCGGGGAAGCCCCCTGCTTGTCGTCGGACGCGCTTGCCGTGGTTGCTGGCTCGTCATCAGCTTCCCTCTCCGCTACTAATGCAGCACTAACCACTTGATTGGTTGTCGCTAGGTAGAGCAGCAACTTCTCTTGCGGTCTAGGCGCGACAAGTATAGGAGCGGAGGACAGGTATTTCTTCAAGTCTTGCAGCGCAGCCTCCGCTTCCGGTGTCCATTTTACTGGACCTGCCTTTTTCAAGATTTTGAAAAACGGCAGGGCGCGTTCCGCAGACCTGGAAATAAACCTGCTGAGAGCCGCCACGTAGCCGGCAAGTCTTCGCACGTCCTTGACACGCGTTGGTGCTTCAATCTGCTCGATGGCCTTGATCTTGTCGGGGTTGGCTTTGATCCCACGCTAAGACACGAAGAACCCGAGAAGCTTGCCGGAGGGGACTCCGAACACGCACTTCTCGGGGTTGAGCTTGAGGCTGATCTTGCGCAAGTTCGCAAAGGTCTCTTCCAAGTCTTGAACCAAGGTTGCCTTGTCTCTGCTCTTGACCACAATGTCGTCCATGTAGGCCTCCACATTTCTGTGGATCTGTGGCTCGAAAGCAGTGTGGACAACCCTCGCAAACGTCGAGCCTGCGTTCTTCAGTCCAAAAGGCATCCGCACAAAACAGTACGTGCCGCATGGAGTGATGAACGCAGTCTTCTCTTCATCTTCTTTGGTCATGAAAATCTGGTGGTACCCGGAGTAGGCGTCGAGGAATGAAAGCAGGCCACATCCGGCCGTGGAGTCAACAATCTGGTCGATGTGCGGCAAGGGAAATGGATCTTTAGGGCAAGCTCTGTTGACATCGGTGAAATCGATGCAAAGCCTCCACTTCCCGTTTGCTTTGCGTACGACAACAGGATTGGCCAACCACGTAGGATGGAGCACGCCTCTGACGAGGCCTGCCACTTCCAACTTCCTGATCTCCTCCGCGATAAACTCTTGGCGCTCCACCGCTTGTTTCCTGACTTTTTGCTTGACGGGCCGCGGATGAGGACAGACGGCAAGGCGGTGCTCAATCACTTCCCTGGGAACGCCGGGGATGTCAGATGGTTGCCAGGCAAACACATCGACATTCGCCCGCAGGAAAGCAACGAGCGCGCTTTCCTATTTGGGGTCGAGAGTGGCACTGATGGTGAAGGTACCACCAGTGCCGTCCTCCTTGGCGGGCACCTTCTTGGTCGCTGGTGGGTCAGCCGTCGTCTTCTCGTGTTTACCGGCGGGGCTCGATGGTGCGTCCTCAACGGCAGCGCAACGCTCCAAAGAGGTGCGCTTGCCGGAGTGGGCGCCAGAGCATTCGCCGGGCTTGGCCTTCTCGCCAGGAGAGCTCGATGGCGCGTCCTCGACGGCAGCGCAGCACTCCGAGGAGGCGCGCTTGCCGGAGTGGGCGCCAGAGCACTTGCCGGGCTTGGTCTTCTTGCCGGCGGGGCTCGATGGCACGTCCTCGACGGCAGCGCAGCACTCCGAAGAGGTGCGCTTGCCGGAGTGGGCGCCAGAGCACTTGCCGGGCTTGGTCTTCTTGCCGGCGGGGCTCGATGGCACGTCCTCGACGGCAGCGCAGCACTCCGAAGAGGTGCGCTTGCCGGAGTGGGTGCCAGAGCACTTGCCGGGCTTGGTCTTCTTGCCGGCGGGGCTCGATGGCACGTCCTCGACGGCAGCGTAGTACTCCGAAGAGGTGGGCTTGCCGGAGTGGGCGCCAGAGCACTTGTCGGGCTTCTTCTTTCCCCTGGAAGCTCCAGCGGCAAGTGGGCCGCGGGCCGTTGCTGCTGTTGCGTCCTGGTATATTTGGTTGGCGCAGATAAGGGCATCCTTCTTGTCGCCGGGGACAGAAATGACGCTTAGCGGGCCAGGCATCTTGAGCATGTTATACGCGTAGTGAGAGGCCGCCATGAACTTGGCGAGCGCTGGTCGGCCGAGGATCCCGTTGTAAGGCAACGGAAAGTCGGCGACGTCAAAGGTGACCTTCTCAGTTCTGAAATTCAGCTCGCTGCCAAATTTTACCGGCAGCGTGATCTTTCCCTTCGGCTTGCTCCTTCCCGGGTTGATTCCTTGGAATGTGCCGGTTTCTTCGAGCTCGCTGTCGGGAACTTGGAGTCTCCGGAGAACAGCAGAGGAGATCGGATTCAAGCCGGCCCCACCGTCAACTAGCATCTTTGTGACCTTGAGGTTGCGGACCGTTGGGGAAACCAACATCGGCAAGCACCCGACAGCGGTCGTGCGATCAGGGTGGTCCTCAATGTCGAAGATGATAGGCGTGCTGGACCATTTCAGGGGTCTGCGTGACTCGACGGGTGGCTCCGCTGCATTGACCTCCCGCACCCACCGTTTAAGCTGGTGGTGGGAAGCGTGCAGGGAGGCACCGCCGTCCACACACAAGACCTCAGTGGCTTTCTGAAACTCCTGCTCGCTGGTCTCAGGGTCTTCCATGTCTTCATCGTCTTCATCGTCTTCGTCCTTGTCGCGTCCCCGGGGAGGTCTGTCTGCTTGCCGCTGCTTGTCCTTGCCGCGGCGCTCCCCCGGGCCGGGACGCTTCGTGCCGGACCCCCCGCCGCCTGCTTGGGCTCTCTCCTTGTATCGTCGTGCGTACTCGGCCTTCTGCAACTCGACGAGTCGCTCGACTTGCTTGCCACTCTGGAGGTCGTGGCCCCTGGTACGGTGGATCTTGCAGTACTTCTTGTCGGTACCGTCCCGCTTATCGGCAGCAGCCACCGCCCGGTAGTTGGCACACCCGGCAACCTCCTTGCCGGGGCCTCCCGCCTGGGCTTTCTTGGCGGAGCCCTTGCTGCCGGACTTCTCGACAACCAGTACCTCTGGGTTTTTCTTCTTTTTGCCGTTCCGCCGCCGGCCTCTCCTTGCCGGGGCGGTACCTTCACTGTCGGATTCTCCTTCTCCAACACTTTCTCCGGGGAGCTTCCTCCCCTCCTCAGCGCGTGCACACTTGTCGGCCAGGGCGTAAAGCTCGCTGACCTCCTTGATTTTGCACATCGCCATTTCCTCCCGCATCCTGCGGTTGCGCACGTTCTGGTGGAACGCGCTGATCACCGCGGCGGGGTGGACGTCTGGGATGTTGTAGTGCACACGGCTGAACCTCTGGATGAACTTGCGCAAAGGCTCCCCCTCCTTCTGAACAAGCAGATGAAGGTCGCTTGCCTGGCCATGGGGTTTGTGGCCGCCCGTGAAGGCGCCAACGAACTGATGGCATAGATCTGGCCAGGAGGAGATGGAGCCGTCCGGCAAGTGCATGAGCGAGGATCTGACGTTGGGCTTGAGCACCAGCGGGAAGTAGTTGGCAAGGATCTTGTCGTCCCGTCCCCCGGCAGCCTGCACCGCAATGGTGTAGATGCTGAGGAACTCTGACGGGTGCGACTTGCCGTCGTACTTCTCGGGCACGTCGGGCTTGAAGTTCTTCGTGCAGGGCCACTGGACTTGCCGCAGCTCACGGGTGAACGCGGGGCAGCCTACCGAATACGGCAGTTCGCCTGGTTCCAGAGGGCTCAACGCGCTGGTCTGATTGACGCCGCGCCTCTCTTCTGCGCTCGATGCGGGTTCGAGCGTCTTCTTCCCTTCGTTCGTGAAGGACTTGGCGTTGGTCGCGGCGAGTTCGCGGGTTCGACGACGCGGTGGAGTCGTTGTCGAGGTGAGCCCGGCGAGTCGGCGACCGCGGCTTCTGGGGCGGGGAGTGCACGGTGGTCGCACCCCCGCCGTTCTTGGCGCCATCGGTTCTCGCCTGGGTGCCTGGCCGCGGCTGCGACACGCTGTGCTGCCGCGGAGTGTCGCCGTTGGCGAAACCGATGAGGCTCTGGATGGTTGCCCTCCAGTCGTCGAACTTGTCCGCCGTCGGAGGGTAGTCTAGGAGTAGCTGAGCTCGCACGAGAGCTTCCGCTGGGGTGGCGGGCAGAGGCGGCGTACGGCGCGAGGAGCGGGACGTGCTCGAACTCCTAACTATGTTAGAAGGAGCAGCACCCGGTCCAGGCAGCCGCGCGATGCTCGTTCCGGCACGCTGGATCGCATGCTGGTCCTGAGTGCCTTGGGACCCACCAGCACGGTCTGGGTCCAGCGAGCGTATGGTACCATGGGTACCATGACGCGGCTGGTTTCGCGCCTCCTGCGAGGGGCGCGGGGCGAGCTCGGACGTCGCGGGACCAAGAACTGGTTTGACGGCGCCCGTTCCTCTGCCGGCGTCCTCCCCACCACCCGTCTGCTCCATGGGTGGTGGGTTCGACGCTGACGGACCGGTCACCTCCGGAGCTTTCTTCTTCGGCGCCATGCCGGCGCAAACAATGAGGGTCTGGCTCGCGCGGACGCCGGATCTGGTTCACACAACCTCGACACGCCCCCTACCTGGCGCGCCAAAGATGTCGGGGGAAATCGGCCTCCACAAGCACCTATGGGGACGGAGCCCCTTGTCGGTTCGGCGGGGGGCGGAGGTTGCACAAAGAGCAGATAGAGGCGACACACACACACAACGATTTTACCCAGCTTCGGGTCGCACGGATGCGTAAAACCCTACTGCTGCTTGTCTGATTGATTCGAGTTCTTGCTCTGGAGCGCAAGAAGCTACAGTAAGTTGGAGCTGGACGTAGACGAGGGTCTACTGGGTGTCCTCCTTCGGGGTCCTCCCGTTTCTCTCCTCTTGGTTGCCGTCCCCTTCCTTACGTGCGCATGGGCCTCCTTTTATATGCTAAGGGGTTTCCCACAGGTAGCGACGCAGGTGAGGGTAAAAATGGCAAGAAACTGAGCGAAGAGTGGCCGCACAGTGCTATCGCACCTAACTCTGACGGCGGGGGACAAAGGCATTAAATATCCGTCAGGATCACCCGAACAGTGCCGAGGCAGACCGTTAGGGGTGCCTCCGCTTGCCACGGGGGCGACTCCGCCAACGTCGCATGCCACCGTGCGCCCCAGGTTGCGCGGCACCCCGCCACGTGCCTCTGGGGAAGCTCCAGTGTGACGCGTTGGCAGGTGAGCTGGAGCGCATGCTTGAGGTGGTGGTTTGCCGCGGCAAGTGGCTTGCCGCGGTGGCTGTCTTGCCACACCTGAAAGCTTGCCGCTCGTCAGGCCTTGCCGGGGCGCGCGGCACGCCGCGGCGGGCTTCTCTTGGGGTGCCTTGGCTTGGCCGTCCCGGCGAGCTCCTCCCGCCGGGGCCTTGGTGCTTCGGTTTAGTCGTCCCGGCAAGCTCCTCTTGCCGGGGCCTTGTCGCCTTGGCCCGGCAAGCTCCTCTTGCCGGACCTCGCCTCCTTGGCCCGGCAAGCTCCTCTTGCCGGGGCCTGGTCTTCTAGGCTCGATCACTTGGCCTTCGTACGGACCAGAAAGGGTCGTGGAGACTCTTGTCGCTCCCCTGGCAAGCCTTGCCGCGGGACGCTACTACTTCCCGTGCACAAGTTCGGGGTACTAAGGTACCCCTACTTTAGTACACCGACACCGATAGATTCATCATCAAGAAGATCCTAAGAGCCTTGGATGGAAAATATGATACCGTGTGCACATTGACCCAAATGATGCCCAATTACAAAGATCTCAAGCCAACGGAGGTCATTGGAAGAATTGTTGCTCATGAGATGTCACTCAAGGATAAAGAGGAACTTCACAACAAATCAAGTGGAGCTTACAAAGCCTCATGTGAAGCCCCCACATCATCAAGTGAGAAACAAACCTTCAATGAAGAATTGAGCTTAATGGTGAAGAACTTCAACAAGTTCTACAAGAGTAGAAGCAAATATAGAAGCTCCAAGTCAAGGTCCTACAATGACAAAAGATCTTCTAGTCGAGAGCGAAACTGCTACAATTGTGGAAGACCGGGACACTACTCCAATGTGTGTACGACACCCTACAAAAGAAAAGAAGATTCTCCAAAAAGAAGAAGCAAAAGAGAAGAATCACCACCAAGAGAGAGAAGGAGTAGAGATGATCGTTATGAACGAAGATACTCACGAAGAAGCAAGGATTCAGAAAGAAAGGAAAAGTCATCAAGGAGCTACACAAAACGAAGACATCAACCTCATATTGGTGAATGGGTATCCGGCTCCGACTCCGACAACCACTCCGAGAGAAGTTATCACTCTGATTCCGAATATACTCAAGATGAAGGTGTTGCCGGTCTAGCACTTGTGCCAACCGACTCCTACGACATATTTGACTCACCAAATGAAGGAGTTGGAAGATGCTTCATGGCCAAAGGTCCTAAGGTAACACACCCCGAGTATGTTGATTTCAATAGTGATGAAGATGACTTTTTAGGTGATGATGATTTACTTGTTGACAACTCTAGTGATGAATACTATGATGAAACGTCAATTAATCATGCTAATCAAGATAAAACAAATGTCAATGATAAGGAGAAGATTGAGGATCTAACTAAAGAACTAAACACTCTTAAGTTAGCTCATGAAACTATCTTCGAAGATCATCGAGAACTTTTAAGAGCTCATGAGAAGTTACGCTTTGAAAAGCTCAATCTTGAGCAAGAGCATGAGTTTTTAAAGGCAATCAATGATGATCTCCGCAAGAAAAGTTCTTCTTACATTGCCAAGCGTTTACTCTTATCCACTTACATGCCTCAAGTCAAATCTAGTAACAATATCAAGAAAGATTCTTCCTCTAGTAGTAACAATGATCATACTAAATCCAATATTATTGCTTCTAGTAGTTCTCTTGATTCCACTAATGATTCTCTTAGCCAAGTTACACTTGAGCAAGAAAATAGCTTATTGAAGGGAATTATAGAGAAAGGAGTCTACAAGAGCCTTGCCTGAAGTAAGCAATTCGAGGAAATTGTATGCAAGCAAGGAAGGCACCGGAAGAATCAAGGTGTTGGTTTTGAACGAAAGTTCAACGCCAATTGAGTTGAGTGGGAAGAAGATCAATACCCCAAGACGAAGTTTGTTCATCAACAAGAGAAGTATGATCCTACTTCCTTCAAGGGAACACAAGCTCAATATGATCTTCCACCACAAGACTACAAGCAAAAAGGCAAGGACAAGCTTCAAGAGGAAATTGATGCATTTGAATAAGCTCCTAAGACCTTAGTCAAGTGGATTCCCAAGACTACTTCAAGTTCCACTTCATCAAGTACGACTACAACTCCAAGGATTCCCATCAAGATGGTGTGGATCCAAAAGAAGAAGAACTAGAGAGTTCTTGAGGGTGACTCCGCCAACATACTTCACTCTTATCATTTTGGCAAGAACAAGTGCAATCAACTTCCACATCTTGCACTAGTTCAAGGAGTCACAAACCCTCTTGTTGGTAAGTCAAGGGACAAGGTAACCTAAAAGCTTTCATGGACATCATCTTGTGTGTGAATCACTCTATGTCTATGGATATTCTTGTTTGTTCCTTGTGGGACTAACCCATGTAGGAATTGAAAGTGCAATTCACTCCAATGGATAGCTCCAATTGTTCTACATAAACATTGAGCATCCACATCTTCAACATCTACATGAAGTCATCATCGACAAAACCCAAGGTTAGTTCATCCCTCTTAGGGGGGATATCATATCTAGGGGGAGCTTTACTCTAAGACTTGAGCTAAAGCAACTCTAATGATGTGAACACCACAATGCTTTATGTAAAAGTGGTAACCCCACTTGTGCTTAAACGATGAGTACGACCTATGATCAAATGTTCTCATTTGACTCCTATGTCAATATACTCATATATAGATGACCTAGTCATCGCAAATTGCTTGATAGATGCTAGAATTGGTTGTGCATGCTTTGCCACATATTTCAATTGCCATTTTATTGTGTGAGCATGTTGGTTGCATATTTTAGTCATTCGAGGACATCCACTTGTTGTTTTGATTGTTTGGTTTTCTTTTCTCTTGCCAAGTGGATGGACAAGAATGCCTAAGAACCTCCTCTAGCTATCTATGCTTTTCTCATCTCAAACTCTATTCATGCTACATCACAAAATTTGATCAAGTCAGATTCGAACCACTCGGAGTCCCCGATTCGTCATAGACTTAAACTTCCAAAACTTCTTTGTCATTCTCGGTCTGACCGATATCTTCTTTTCGGTCTTACCGAGATCACCAAGTCGATCTATGTTTTCGATCTCGGTGCAACCGATTTGAACCATTCGGTCACACCAAGTTGCAATAACTGTATACAGTTTTGCAACTTGGTGCCACCGAGTTGTTCCACTCGGTCACACCGACAGGGTCGGGCTATATATTGACATGGGCAAAAATTTGAAAATTTCTCCGAACTCCTTCGCTCGCGTGATAGCTCGCTCTGCCTACGTGGTCTCCGGATCGTCTTCTCGCCGCCAGCCGCCTCCAGTCGCCGGTCTCCATCGCCATCAAAGGAATTCAACCCCGCCGTTGCCGCCGTAGCTAGTCTCCGCCGAACTAGGGTATGGACTCGATATTTGTGCTATTCCCCATCTGATTCCTAGCACATTGTGATCTTATTGATTCTAGCCACGATTGAAATACTCCTGTCCAGTCAATGCAATTCGTAGAATAGGTTTTATTCAAAAAATTTAGGGTTAGGTTTCCGCTGAAACCATCTCAGACCCACCGAGTTGAAAAACTCGATCCCACCGATTTGGCTCATGCCATTGCACAAGTGAGACTCGGTCTGACCAAGAATTACTAATCGGTGTGACTGATTTTGGAACTTTGTGAAACCCTAGCAGTCTCGGTGCCACTGAACTGTGACTCGGTCTGACTGAGTTCACTAGTTTAGGTTCCAAAACTGTTTCGGTATCACCGAGTTTAAAAATCGGTAGATCTGAAATGATTTCTGTGGGAAACTAAAAGTAAGATTTTGAATCATTCTTTTGCAAAAATCTCTGCATTTTGTGATGCTCATCTACTCTACCTCATCTATAAACTCTTCACAGGGTCAGTAGTCAGCTTTTACATCATGTCTGATCAGAGTGACAGCCAGAACATGTCAGAAGAGCAAGTGCACATGATTGAGGGCACTAGTCCCTCTAGTTCTTCAGATGAAGGCAGCAGGAGCACCCCTAGCAATTTGCCAAAAGCTGCCACCAGACAAAGGAAGAAGAGAACCTCAAACTCAGAGGATGAGGATTATGTGGCAGAGGAAGAGGAAGCTACTTCAAATAAACTAGTGCTCAAGAAGGAGTATGGCTCAGCACAGAGCACAAAGCCAGGTATGCAGAAGAAGGCACCTGCAAGGAGAGTTCCTACTTCCAAGCCTAGGAAGGCTGTACCTGAAGAAACCATGAAGCTCACCATGGAATCAGAAGAGGAAGCAAGTGGCCAGGATAAGAAAAAGAAGAGAGTCAGAACTACCATACAGAGTTATTGGCAAACCCTCTATGAGGAGAGACTCTGAAGAAGATGAAGAAGAAGAGGTTACTGCACCAACACCAAAGCTTATGGGTGATGCTATAAAATCAGGGGCTACTACATCCAAGCCCAAAGAAGCACCCAAAGCTGCCTCCAAGGCCAAGTCAGCTCCAAAGAGAAATACAAGGAGCATACCAGCTGCTGAGAAGAACAAGGCCCCAGTGCCTGAAACTGCTGAAGAAGATGAAGAAGGACAAGTTCTAAGAAAACTCAAGCCCAAGATTCCAGACCACAATGATGCTCATCCTGTGGCTGAGAACATAAAAATCAGAAGAGACTCAGGGTTAAGAAAGTGGAGAGGCACAGATCCATATGCTTCAAGGAGAAGAACTGATGTTGACTACAGGTTCCACACAAAGGAACAGCAGGACTTCTATGAGACAGTTTTGCTTGATAAGAAGCCCATAGTTTGTGACATGAGATGGGTAGATTAGGAGTACATCAAGGACAATGAACAACACTATCCTGGAGTGCAAGACAGCTTCAAGGGTTGTGGAGTTGCAGACTTTGTCGGGCAGAAGCTCACAAAAGTGGAACGAGGAGCTCATTATGCAATTCTACTCCACAGCACACTTCTACCCAGATGGAAGGATAACATGGATGTCTGAAGGTACAAGGTACCAATCAACTGTTGAGGAATGGGCAAAGTTGATCAATGCCCCAGAGGAAAATGAAGATGACTTGGATGTCTATGCCAAGAAAAAGATGGATCATAACTCAATGGCAAATATGTACAAGGAGATTCCAGTAGATGATCTTGACATTCACCAGCTTGGGTCCGTAAAACACTTGTTATCAGGACTGCCTATGATCAACTGGATCCTTAGGCACACACTCTTGTCCAAGTCTGGAGATCACAGAATGATCAGAGGTCATGCCATTAACTTGCAACATATATTGGATGTGCCTCAGTTATTCAAGGTCATGAGCCTCATAGTAGAGACTATGAAGAGGACTGCAGCAGATCAGAAGAGGAGTTGTGGTTATGCCCCTCAGATCCAAGAGTTAATTAACTCAAAAATGGGCACATGCACATACTTGTTGGACAAGGAACACTTGCCTATTTATCCAGATTTCGAGGACAATCAAGTTGTGATGAATAACAATGAACCATCATCAGCTCAAGCTCAAGCAAAGAAAGAGAAGGCAAGGAAGGAGAAAGCTGCCAAGATGCCAACTCAAGAGGAGGCATCTGAGTATTTCTTGAAAACCAAGTAGGAGCAGCTTAGTTACTTGATTACATCTACACTGAGGATTGATAAAGGACTGGCCACCCTCACTCAGAATCAGGAGAGCTTAGAGAGAATCGTGGAACAAAAGTTCTATGACTTGGATGTAAAAGTAACATAGATTCAGTCAGCAGTGGAGCAACTTCAAGATGACATGCAGGAGAGGAAGGGGAAGACTACAACTGATGCATTTGCCAGAGTGCCACGAGCTCAGAGGTCTACTGCAGTGCCAGTTCCTGACACCAGAGCCACCACATCAGCTCCAGCTACAACACCAGCCCAACCAGCTCCAGCATTCACCTCAGCTCCAGCTCCAACCACTTCTACAGAAGCCTTCGTCCTTGGAGTGATCCAGACTCCACCACCACCAGAAGATCAAGCCTGAGAGTCGATCTAGCACTATGCATTTTCTAGGAACTTTTTGGTAATTTATTGCCAAAGGGGGAGAAAAATGTATAGATCATAGGCTTCGAGAGAGAGTGTTGCCTTTATTCTCTCTTGCTTTATTTGGTGGTTTTTCAAACTTTGTTTGCTTTTGGTTGAGATACTATGATATGCTTGTGAGACATTGATGATCATGTGTTTGATCATAAGCTACACTTATGCATGCTTGATATTATCCTATCTATCTTGTGTGATCATTCACTTTTCTTGGTGATGAGTGCATGTAATCAATTCTTATCATTTTGAGCGCTCCACCAAGATGTATGTGACATGGAAGAGTAACCTATGATTCTACCTCTTTGTGCATTTGCAGTCCAAACCAAATTTTAAAATATGCACAAATTTAGGGGGAGATCTTGCTTTTCACATACCTCTCAAAGCGACAATGTTCTAAATCTTATTATCATTTATCGAAGCTTTGATCTATATGTTGTTATTAATTACCAAAAGGGGGAGATTGAAAGTGCAACTATCCCTAGGTGGTTTTGGTAATTCACAACAACATATAGCTCATTGAGCTAATGCTATTCCAAGATGATTATTTCTGGAAAGCTCAATGATTGGCATGGCATGGATGATGAAAGTGGATCCCTCAAAATGCTAAGGACAAAGGATTGGCTCAAGCTCAAAAGCTCAAGACTCTTCATTTTATATTTTAGTGATCCAAGATCACATTGAGTCTTTAGGAAAAGCCAATACTATCAAGGAGGGATGAGGTGTTGCTTAATGAGCCTCTTGCTTCATGTGCTTAGTGATATGCTCCAAAACCCTCAGCTACTTTCCATATCCACACTTGACCTAAACCCAAAGCCAAACTCAGACCTACCGATTCTTTCAATCCGGCGCCACCGAGTTTCACATGTCATAACCACTGCCAAACCCTAAGCAAATCGGTTATACCGATAGGGATCTCGGTCTCACCGAGATGGGATTGCAATTTCTCTGTTTCCTTTTCGTAACTTTTCGGTCTCACCGAAAGAGTGGATCGGTCCCACCGAGATTGCAATGTAAACTCTTTGTTTCCTTTTTGTAACATTTCGGTCTCACCGAAAGAGCAAATCGATCCCACCGAGTTTACCTGACCAACTCTCTGGTTAGCTTATTACCAAATCGGTCTCACCGAGTTTGTGTAATCGGTCTCACCGAGATTATGTTATGCCCTAACCCTAACCATATTGGTCCTACCGAGTTGCATGTCAGTCCCACCGAAAATCTCTAACGGTCACTAGGTTTACTAAATCGGTCCGACCGAGTTTGTTGATTCGGTCTCACCGAGATTGGTAAATTGTGTGTAACGGTTAGATTTTGTGTGGAGGCTATATATACCCCTCCACCTCCTCTTCATTCGTGGAGGGAGCCATCAGAACACATCTACACTTCCAACTCACATGTTCTGAGAGAGAACCACCTACCCTTGTGTTGAGCTCAAGATATTCCATTCCTACCATATGAATCTTGATCTCTAGCCTTCCCCAAGTTGCTTTCCACTCAAATCTTCTTTCCACCAGATCCAAATCCTATGAGAGAGAGTTGAGTGTTGGGGAGACTATCATTTGAAGCACAAGAGCAAGGAGTTCATCATCAACACACCATTTGTTACTTCTTGGAGAGTGGTGTCTCCTAGATTGGCTAGGTGTCACTTGGGAGCCTCCGACAAGATTGTGGAGTTGAACCAAGGAGTTTGTAAGGGCAAGGAGATCGCCTACTTCGTGAAGATCTACCGCTAGTTAGGCAAGTCCTTCGTGGGCGATGGCCATGGTGGGATAGACAAGGTTGCTTCTTCGTGGACCCTTCGTGGGTGGAGCCCTCCGTGGACTCGCGCAACTGTTACCCTTCGTGGGTTGAAGTCTCCATCAACATGGATGTAGGATAGCACCACCTATCCGAACCACGCCAAAAACATCTATGTCTCCAATTGCGTTTGAATCCTCCAAACCCTTCCCTTTACATTCTTGCAAGTTGCATGCTTTACTTTCCGCTGCCTATATACTCTTTGCATGCTTGCTTGAATAGTGCGATGATTGCTTGACTTGTCCTAAAGTAGCTAAAATCTGCCAAACTCTAAAATTGGGAAAAGCTTAAGTTTTTATTGGTCAAGTAGTCTAATCACCCCCCCTCTAGACATACTTCAAGGTCCTACAAATGATAATAGATTCTTTATGTCTATGTGTGTGGAGGATAGAGAGAGACATGTACATGGGGCTTTGTGTTCTGTAACGTGGAGACACATATACATAATTAGAGAGTGAGTGTGTGAGATACACATGCGGACATGATGAGAGAGGAGGATCCAGATAAATGGGTGTTTGTGCGTGTGTGTGTGTTTGTGCACGCATTTGTGTGTGAGAGGGAGAGAGTGTATGTGGAGTAGAGAGACCATTGATGATGTAAACCTAGTACAAGGGAAGGGGGAATGGTGTGACATGTGTAGTAGCGAGATAGCACGGGTGCGGGCGGGGGGAGAAGACTATTTGGAAGAGACATCGAGTGTGTGTGGGGGAGAGGGGTGTGAGAGCGAGAGAAAGAGAGAGCTAGCGACGGAGAGAGAGAGAGAGAGAGAGAGAGAGAGAGAGAGAGAGAGAGAGAGAGAGAGAGAGAGAGAGGGGGGCGAGAGGGGACGTTTGTGTCCATAAATGGCGTATAGATAGGGATACAATGTTGATGTTGTCCGAAATTGGCCTATGAACGGAGATGCAAGGGAAGCGAGTCATCGTGTGTGTGATAGGGACTTCATGAGAGATATAGAATAGATGGTGTAGAGAACAATGTGCGAAATCGAGAACGATTATACATTAGGGAGCTATGCAAAGAGTCACAACATATATGTATACAGGGAAGGAGCTGGGGTGGGTCCACATGTGGGAGAGATAGAAAGAGGAGAGTGGTGCACAGGGAGACAAAGTGTGCTTGTTTGCAGTGGGGGTGGTGTGTGAGGTGAGTGCGCGAGAACCACATAACTAGGGAGATAGACGTTTGGGGGTGACGGTTTGTGTGTATGGGAAATATACACTCTACATAGTGCGTGTGCTTGGGTAAGAGAGATAGCGGGATACCTAGAGAGTGAGGGAAGAGATTTGTGCATGCCCGAGAGACAAAGTGATAGAGACCTATGTTGGGGTCCAGACTTTACAAGAGAGAGGGGTGTTAACGTTCTCGTGTGTTGGTGTTTGGGGGAGAGAACGACGTCTCTATGTGTGTGTGTGGTGGGGGGGAGGGGTGGGTTGACTTCAGATAAAGAGTGAGGTGTCTATATTTGAGGGACTTTAGCGTAATTGAGATATTGTGCACTCATGGTTGATCAATTTGTTTCATAGTTTGTACTATGAGATAACGATACTTTTGAATATGCGTGATATACCTTGATGTACCAGAATTACAAACCTAAGATTGGAATTTTGGAATTCGACTCCATCATTAGCTTTTGTAATTCATTTAAATGGATGTGCATTTTTTAAGCCGGGATTTCATGATTTCAAATTTATATATCAAACCTAGAGATATACACATACGTGCATGTTCAAACTTTATAATCATCCACTTTATTCATACACATACACATTTTTGCTTTTGTCAACATATTTAGGATAAACACATTTGGAATTTCATTTGAATTGGACCGGATGATGGTATTTTCTTGTAGTACCTCAATGATCCATATTTGAATTGAATGGACAATCTAAGTTTCGAGTTCGAGACATTGATTTTCAAAACTTGCACATTTTTTTGCGTGCAAAACAAACAAATTGTCGGCCATGATATCATAGTCGGCCGTACGAGAGCAGAATACTTATAATTTTAGGCGCCAAAAGCTTTCAAACTTCCCGCTCACATCAAAATATCACGCGCCCGAAAGTTTAGCCCTGTGATATTCCTGTTTTACCCTGCCACATGAACGGAAAAGGGCTGCTTTGGTAACTCCATTTTCTTTCCCCTCTTTGCCCCCAACATTCTTCCCCAGAGCCCCTCCCCTTCCCCTCCCCGACCCCCCCAACCACGGCAAGCCACCGAATCTAGTCCTCCGCCGCAGCAGTGGACCTCACACCCTGCCGGATCTACCTTCCGGACCTTGGAACACCCAACTGCCAACTCACCACTTCACTGGAGCCGCTTCAGCGACTGGCTTGTGCACCGCTCCAGATCTCCTTGACCGCCATCATGGTCCACCGCATCGGATCTGCTTAACCGGCACTGTCGGGGATATACCCCGCGGTGTAAACCGGCCGGAAGTTAAACCGGCCGGACTTGACGGTTTAGCTAAGGACCCGCCCTGACCTTGGCAGTTTACAAGCAACCCGCTTGGACGTTGTAACTCAATGGTAACCCGACGGACGGGTCAGAGGAGCGACAAGACCCGGTGGCTCGTCTGACGGTTCATGAAGGCCGGTTCAACTATTGCGGGCCGGTTTAACAGGAAAGGAATATTTATCTTACAAGGAGTTAAGACCGAGACTTGTACCCGGTTTGTATTAGAGATAGACTAGTCCTAATCCTAATAGGACTCCACATGTAAACCGCCCCTTCAACATATATAAGGAGGGGCGGGGCTCCCCAAAGAGGGACAGGTTAAAAGTTAGAAGCTACAAGCTACAAGCAATCAATAATCTCTAGGGCTAGACACAAGAGCCGGTTTACGGCGTCTCCCTCGGGATGATAATGAGACCTAGCCTCAAACAACATGTAGGGTTTTTACCGGATGATGTTTCCCGGGGCCCGAAGCTGTCTAAACCCTTGCCTTGCGTGTTGATCCGCCCTGCGTCTCTCGTCCCACTCAACCCCTCTCAAGCTACCACATAGATGCGTTGGCCTCGCGACTAAGTCCTGACACTAAGGACATCTGCTGTGACAATTCCACGACAGTTGGCGCCCACCGTGGGGCCTGCGCACGGTGGTGTTGAGTTCTTGAAGGGATCTCGTTTTGGGATCGAGAAGCTGCGACCCGCTGAATCAGCAAGAGCCAGCGTGGAAGAATTAATATCAACGACGAAGATCATCAATCAAGATCGAAGAAATTTTCAACAGCAAATTCATTGTTCTGCAGTCTGGATCATAATTAACTTTGGAATTGGCAGTATAAAGTTTCATGGAAAACTAGGGTTGCGTTCTGTGCAGCGGACATGACCTGACGATCCGTCAAATCAGAAGACAGGTCAACACCTGTTGCAGCGGTTGTCGTACAAACCGAGATAATATCTGGCCTAGCAAGTTATTAGCCGTGTCTGGCCGGACTCTTTGGTACTCGCCGAATAAACAAAGGCAACAAGCAGCGACGGGAGCAGCTCCCAAGAAAATTGGATTGATCATTGATATTACTGCACTCACGGAAAATTCACGGTCAAGGACTAGTGCTAGTTGCATGTTTTACGAGGTCTGTTTTTGGAGTAGTACTACTGCTAATTCTAGCGCAGGAGCTCTAATCAGAACAAAGATCACAATCCTATCCATCATGTGAAGACATCAGAGGAAGGTTTCAGCGTGCCATGATTGAGCAAGCCACTTCCGAGTCACCTTGCCTCGTCGCTGTTGAAAGAAAAAAAATCGCTGCCTACGGACGCAATCAGCACTAAAACCACCAGCTGCTATCACCAGATCCGCCCGTTCGCTGGTTTCACTCCGCTACGCTGGACACGTGCCGACGAAGTTCATGAAGAACCGGCACGATGGGATCTACATCATCAATTAACAGCCGGCTGTTTGAGCATGCACAAAATTATGAGCAAGCGATTTTTTAGGGTTACGTGTTATGCGACCACTACACGCACCAGAGATCCGCCGAGTCTGAGTCAAAAACAATTTCGACTGCGTCGCTACAAGTCCCAAGGAAATTCTACAGCAGCGATGGCAGGTAAAGCCGAAAGCGTTTCGTTGTTGTTATTTTTTATGGGAAGACAAGGTTGAACCATCAAGACGAGAGGGAAGTGCTAGTCCAACCATCTCAAGACAATCAATCGCGGGTTGATGTCATCGGCCGTTCGTGCCGTTGTTCCAAGCTAAAGCTGCTACTCCATACCACGTGATCTACTGAGATACGGCCTTACTACTGTCATTACAAGCAACTATAGGACCAAGTTCCCGAGAAGAAAAATCCATTGGCTGTGGCCGCTGTTCTACACGTGGAGGGCAACCATGGAAAAGTCAATCATCATATACCCAGTCAAAAAAAAAAGATTGGTCAAAGCAACTAGTACGACCCGGAGACAGGAACTCGGGTGAGTCTTCGCCGTGGTCTCTGCCTCCGCTGCAGCCGCGACTGCACCCTGACCCGCCAGGTTTGCCTTGGACGTTGACCCGCTGAAGACTGCCGTATCTGCACGTGAAATTCAACGCGGCAGTGGATAAAGGAACATGGGCTACGGCGCTAGGGCTACATCAGATTATGTTTTTGATCCTAGTATCCACGTTCATCTGACAAATAATATCAGACACGAGTATCGCGGTCCGGTTTACATAAACACGCCGGTTGACTCACCCGTCCGTCCTCGCCGCCGGTTCATGCGTCCGCGCCGGTTTACAACACGGAGGCCGACTCACCCGTCCGCATCGGTTTACCACACCGCGGCCGGTTCACCCGTGATTGATTTCAGCTTCATACAGTTATCATCAACTTCATGACGGGTTATTTCCGGCCCAAACGAATCAGGTGATATCCATCTAAATCTATTTTTCGACATATTTTGTTTTTGTAAAGAGAACAATTACGTTGGTTTTGCATATTTTTATATGCAGGATAATTATTCGCCACAACATTGGTGTTACACCATGCGTATGGAGCGTGCACCGACGTCATTATATACTGGCTTTGACCATTCCACACTGCTAACGGACGCGCGCAAACCGCCGGTGGTCCGGTTTACGTCAACGCGCGGCCGGTTCTCCATCTGCGCCGGCCTACAATACCTAAGTTTCACTATGGTGATCATCAAATCCACGGTGGATATTTTTTGGCTAATATATCAGGGATTATTAAAACGCTGAGCTATTGGATAACCCGTGCCGGTTTATATCGCGATCCTGTCTGCGTCAACTCGTCAGGACCATGCGAATTACCCAATAGTGCGTGCACAGGCTGCCATCTCCCGCAGTCCGGTCCACATCAACATACCGGGCCGCACCTGTCTGCATTGAGCCATTTATTGAGTATGAACAAGTCACAGCTTGGGTAGCCCGGTTTTCTTTCAAATTGGAGGAAAATTATCATCAACCGCCGTCTGCACTGGATGGATCAATGGGCAGGCGCACAAGTCACCGCCGCTACAGTTTGGCTAACTACAAATCACCAGTTGGAAAGAACCATTGGCCGAGTTGCTGACACGGTTCATACGGGATCATTTACAACCCGCCGCAGTCACCTCAACCTTCTGTGTATTCACATCGTGTTATCAACGCCAAAAATATACAAGTTATACCGGTTTATATCACGGTCAAATATGGAGAATCTCAAGCCAACTCCTCGAGTCACCTTGAGACTTGGGGGCTACGATGATAGGACGCAGCAAGTCTTGCCAGTTTCAGCCGGTTTGAGAACCCAAGGACGATGGAGGGAAAGATAACCCGATCCCGGAGGCTACTGATATGTTGATGAAAATTTAAAGGCCGTCAGAAAATTTCCGGTGTAGAAAGTATATGACAGTTACAAAATCCCGGCTCAATGAAGAAGTTTCGGATCATCAGAAAGGATTCCGGTTTGAAACCTGGCTGAAGAGAAATCAGTATCACTGAAGCTCTCAAATATCCGATTTACAATCCGGTTCAAGAGAAATTTGTTCTCCCACAAAGTTCTGAAGCGCTCAGATCCGGTTTACCCATGTCCGGTTCAAAAAGGAATTAACTTCTCGCAAGTTCGAGCTTAAAGGCCGTCAGAAAAATTCCGGCTGGAAATGAAGATTCCGGTTTAAAATCCGGTTCAAGGGAAAGATGTCTCCAACAAAGCTTTGAAGCTCTTAAATATCCGGCTCAAGATCCCGGTTCAAGAAGAATTTATCTCTTGCAAAAAGGTTAAAAAATCACTGAAGAGGACCTGCTGCCATGATGCGCGGTTCAAACATGGGGCTTCCTGTTCAAACATAGGTCATATTCGAACCAAAGAGAACATAGCCATTCAAACATGGGGCTTCCTGTTCAAACATAGGTCGTATTCGAACCAAAGAGAACATAGCCATTCAAACATGGGGCTTCCTGTTCAAACATAGGTCGTATTCAAACCAAAGAGAACATAGCTATTCAAACATGGGGCTTCCTGTTCAAACATAGGTCGTTCGAGCCAAAGAGAACATAGCTATCCTTACAAAGTCAGTTGGGGACCTAGTCGACTTGAACCGTAGCTACACCTCCCGGGGGCTTGGTCATGTCTTGACGACGGTAATGCCTTCTGGCTGGCGTATTTGCCACTGAATCAGTTGGGGACCTAATCGACTTGAACCGTAGTTACACCTTATGGGAGCTCGGTCATGTCTTGATGATGGTAATGCCTTCTGGTCGGCTTTTTAGCCAATGAATCATTTGGGGGCTTGGTCGTGTCCGAACCAATGCAATGCCACTTGATCGGCCCTAGGCCACTGAGTCACTTGGGGGCTTGGTCGAATCCGAACCAATGCAATGCCACTTGGCCGGCGTAATGCCACGAGTCTTTTGGGGACCTGGCCGACTGGCACCATCGCTACGCCTTCAGGGAGCTTGGTTGCGTCTGACCATGGTAACACCATCTGACCAGCTCAGTAGAGTTTTTCTTTTTGCAAATGGTTTTATCATTGCCTTTGCTTGAAATTTCGTTTTTATAAGTATTTCTTTTGTTGCGATTTTAAACCGACAATTCTTGGACCGGTTCGATTGTCAAATTATAAATTGACGGAACACGATCAAAATCTTAATCCGGAGGCCATCTGCCCGGTTTGATTTTCTATTACCATCATGGAGTAAACCGGTGTTTATCAACCCGGCTCGGTTTTCAACTACAAGTTCCCGAAACAGGTTGAATAACGCATGGTTATAAATTATCCGGTGTTTGTTAAACCGGCCTGGCTTTAAGACGATAAGTCGCCAGTATGATGATAACTTATCCGGTGTTTGTTGAACCGGCCTGGCTTTGAAGACGATAAAATTGCCAGTATATGATGAGAAATTATCCGGTGTTTATTAAACCGGACTGGCTTTGGACTATAAGTCGCCAGTATATATTTGGATTGCGCCATTGGAATCATGCGCTTATATATTATTGGATCACATTATTCAAATAGCCAAACTTGGCTGAATTTTCATTATGATATTGGATGAATAAGGTTTTCCTACCAGATTATGTTTTCTTGAATAGCCAACATGGCTGGATTTTTATTATGGTTATTAATGTTATGATTAAGGTTTTCAAAGTCGCTTTAGCGCAATGGTCATCATTTTCTACAATTGAAGGAATAGTCCCGAGTTGCTGCAGGCTTACAACCCGGCACTTGGGGGCTACATTATTCAAAATTGAGATTACATCAAATATGCAAGGTCATTTTTGCTCATATTATTGAAGACCCAACTCATCACATCGTAATGAGCTGGCCTTTGGGGGCTACCAATTGCTCCTGTAAACTACTAAAGGTACAAAGCTTTTTATCTATTATATTGAAGGGTCTACTGCTCAGTTGGTAAAGCACAAAGCTCTTAACCTTGTGGACGTGGATTCAAGCCCCATGATGGGGGGATACATCATTTGATGTTATTTTCATAGAAGCATATATCAAAGTCCCAGCTCAACATTATCTTGCTGAGCCAGCCCTTGGGGGATACAGGTATTATATATTAAGAAAGATTTCCAAGTTCTCTGTTGAGCAAATCAGATTGACCCGGCGTCACCAATCATAAACCGATGTTGGCAACAATCATGAACCGGTGTATGCAACAATCATAATCCGGGGTCATCAGTTTTATAACCCGACCATTTGGTATTGTTAAACCGACAAGTTTTTCAAGACCGGGATCATCTTCAAACCGGCTGAATATCAGATGAATATTTCAAGACCAATATTTCTTAAACCGGCGTTGTGGAAGCCGGCTCAAATGGATTATTTCTTCACAATATTTTTCTGTCAGCAAATTGAGTATGACGCTGGCTTATTGACCTGGATTTTCTAGAAGGAGGAAATGGCAAAGACTAAGGATGATCAGATGCCGGTTTACAAGAATTTTTTAATCCGGAGCACAACCTGTCAAATTTGTTCTGGTGTTTATTTGCAGCATAAGTTTACCATGGATAAATCCAAGATAAACTTGGGGGCTAATGTCGGGGATATACCCCGCGGTGTAAACCGGCCGGAAGTTAAACCGGCCGGACTTGACGGTTTAGCTAAGGACCCGCCCTGACCTTGGCGGTTTACAAGCAACCCGCTTGGACGTTGTAACTCAATGGTAACCCGACGGACGGGTCAGAGGAGCGACAAGACCCGGTGGCTCGTCTGGCGGTTCATGAAGGCCGGTTCAACTATTGCGGGCCGGTTTAACAGGAAAGGAATATTTATCTTACAAGGAGTTAAGACCGAGACTTGTACCCGGTTTGTATTAGAGATAGACTAGTCCTAATCCTAATAGGACTCCACATGTAAACCGCCCCTTCAACATATATAAGGAGGGGCGGGGCTCCCCAAAGAGGGACAGGTTAAAAGTTAGAAGCTACAAGCTACAAGCAATCAATAATCTCTAGGGCTAGACACAAGAGCCGGTTTACGGCGTCTCCCTCGGGATGATAATGAGACCTAGCCTCAAACAGCATGTAGGGTTTTTACCGGATGATGTTTCCCGGGGCCCGAAGCTGTCTAAACCCTTGCCTTGTGTGTTGATCCGCCCTGCGTCTCTCGTCCCACTCAACCCCTCTCAAGCTACCACATAGATGCGTTGGCCTCGCGACTAAGTCCTGACACTAAGGACATCTGCTGTGACAATTCCACGACAGGCACACTCGTCCACCACAGCGTAGGCCCTTCACTGACTCCCTCGTCCGCCCCTTCGCTGGCCCTTCACACAAGCCCTTGTCCGCCGCAACAGATCCGCCTCACCGAAAGCACTGTACAACGCGCCCGCCGAAGCCTTCGTCCACTACACCGGACCCGCTCCACGGACGCCATATTCAACTCCACTGGCCCTGCTTTACCGACGCCACAGCCTCATCAGGTTATTTCTATTTGTACTCCTTCGGTTTTTCTCTTTATCGTGCAACTGTTCACTTACCAAAGATGAGCTTTCTTGTATGTCGACAGGCGCCGCAACCGTAGCACCAGAGCCGCTTCAGCAATGGCGACAGCCGGCCCAAACTCAGCCGCAACACAAGCACCATCGACGATCCTTAGCTATCAAGTATGACAACGATACCCATACGCCGCCGAGAATCAGGTACTATTATCCAACGATCGGCGCCTACGTTCACTTTCCTAGCATAAGCACCGCACCTTTGAATTTCTTCAGGGCATCATTCAGTTTTTCATGAGACACGTTATTCTGCTTGCACCTGTAAGGCCATACTTCTGGCAGTGAACATGTTACATGTGCTAAATAACATACCATTGCACATATAGTTAATATGCTTTAGTTTTGTTCTGATGCCACCTATTGGTTCCATCAGACTGCTTAATGTTCTCTATGCTTAATTACACATCAGCAAACTAGCATGTGGTTCCGCTGCTTTTTGTTCGTTCTACTCTACATTTTCTGATGCTAGCTAGTACATCACTGCTCCGAGCCTCTGTTCGTTACTTGTTTGTGTGTTCTTGATCTTCCCATGTTACATGACTAATTTGATGCTTCTATTAATTATGGAGCTGCCAACCCCATCAAGCAAAATATTTGTTCTTTTGAGGCTGGCACCTCGAACAAGCATAAAAATAGAGGGAAGCAGATATATTGTCGTGTATGCACACACCCTTCTTTCATTATTTTAGATCAACCATTGATGATCAATTCGGACCAGTGCACGCGATTAAAATTAATTTTACCTAAATAGATGGTGCAGAACAAACTACAACAACTAGATTTGCAACCACGGGATGCTGACGATATCTTCAAAGAACATTACAACAGCAACTAGGCTTCACAGCAACATATGGTAAGCCAGTGTGTTTTAGTACATGTGAAATGTAATGCGAGTGGGATGCTTTCTTGGCTTGTGCCCTCAATGTGTAATCCTACCGAATTACCAATAGTTCAGTTGTCTGTTTTGTTGTATTGCTTGATTCGAATGCTTATTTGTTGTTACGCTATACCTGAGTTGGCCAATATGTCAGCAGTGCCTGTTGTACTATCGTAAAGAAATGCATGCCTATTTCATTTGAGTCCTTAACTTTTCCTCTCAACTTCATCACAAGACTGTCTTCGTAGTTTATATGAGGCCACACTGTTAAGTGCTTTCTCAGATTATTTCAACTGTTTAGATGCCTTGGCAACTTAAATATAGCGGTTGTACACTCCCTTTCAACTAGGGATGTCAACTGGGTCCGGTTTAATCCCGATTAAAGTCCACTAGTGGTATGATAATTCAAAAGAGTTTTTGTTTTTTGAGGAAAATCAACTAGGGAGGTAGCAAAAACTAACTAGATGGGACTGGCGGATGTCGTTTATTTGCCACTTACATCCCTAGTTTCATCTTACCATTTTAATTTCTTTTCGGTTGATGCTGCTTCGAACCATTTAAATATAGTTTGCCATGCTCGGCAATAATTCGTCTGTCGTTTACCATGTAAGCTTACTGCCTGGATCATACAATAACTATTTCTTACTCATGTCCAGCGGAAACCTTTCAGGATGCCGTTCACACTAGGAAACAATGTACAACCCCAGAATTTATTTGTGGAAGCAGTGCGCCATCCATGTTACCAGATGGTAGCAGTTCAGAGGCAACACCGCCGGAGAGCAGTCTGAGCACAGATATTATAGTGCTTGAGGCTCTGCTAGAGGCAGAAAGAGATGGTGTGGCTGCCATGAATGAGGTAATCTTTATCTTGAGGCTGGAAATTACGGAATTAGTGGCACGCATTATGCAAGCAACCCAAGAATTGGAGGAAGTAAGAATGTTGCATTTGAAGATGGAGGAGGTCCCGCTGTTTCTGCTATCTGAAGCCCAATGTAATCCTGGTTCTTCTTTAGATACCAGTTGAAATTGTCATTAGATTTTTGTACTTGCATCTTGTGTCATGTCTCTGAATGGATTATGTTGCAAGACCTCCTATGTTGTCCATGTGTTGTAATGATCCGAAATTTTTAGGCGAGGTAATCCTCAGTACTTGTATGATTGACATAAGGTGAACTGTTTTTCGTGTGAGCATATTGTATTCGATGAAATAACTGTTTGACTCAGAGTGTATCCAACCTATTGAATTCAAAGATCACGGCATTTCTAAATCATAATCATATATAAAGGTGGAATAAATCTTTGTTTTGGTTTTGAAGAAATAAATTAAAAATATATAATTATCTATGCATATTCGTAATCGAATACAAAGTGGATTTGAATTTAGTTTGGCAGGTCTGAGGGCAAACGTGAATGCTAATTGTCCCAAGTTTTGAAGGAAGCGGCTAAACACCCACTATAATTTGTGGGCTGCCCGGAGCAAGTGTTTTTGCTAGATGGAAATTACTGTCTACCCCTGACACTTCACATCCTTATCGACCGGATTTACATTGCTGTCGATAGGGGTAGACTAGTAACTTCAATCAGACGTGACACGACGGCTTCTGAGCCCATTCAGACACGGCGGGCGCCAAACGTGGGCGGCAAAACACATTTGATTCAAGGTCGTCCGAAAGACATGTGTCTATTCCTCCATTTCCCCATTCATACACGGTGGGCGGCAAAACAAACTCTCCTCGTCCGAAATCGATGTAGGCTAATATTTTAAATAGGGGCAGATGTGTAACTTCCGTCAGACGTGACACAACCGCCCTACCTAACAGCCCTGTTCATACACCGTGGGCGCCAACCGTGGGCGGCAAAACACCCTCTCCTCGCTCAAAATAGTTACCGTCAAATATTTGGGAGATGCGAGATTACCGTCCTATCCCCAACTGACGCGATGTCCGAAATTTTAAATGGGGGATAAGTTCGTAACTTTCCCCCATTTCAGAGAAGCGCATCCCAAAGTTTGAGATCCCCCCTCCCCTCCATTTCCCCATTCATACACCGTCGGTGGCATGGCAACCTACGCACTACGGCCAGTCTCCTCCGTCCGCCACCCCATCCTCCACCTTGCCGGAGCCGCTACCCCTACCCCGTCGTCCACTGCAAGAGATGGACGTCTCTCATCCACGACGTTGGACCAGGATCCTTTCATCACCTCCTCTCGCTTCATCGGTGCCGTCCTCCACCTTGCTGTTGCTGCTCCTATGACCGCCTCCTCCACGGCAACAGGATATATCCCCAGGCACCGCCGTCTGCCGTCTAAAGTCTTCTTCCCCGCCGCTGACAGCCATCGCACCTGCAGCACCCTCAACGTATCAGCATAGGCCTACATGATGTCGCAAGAGAGGTGGTACTCTTCCATATGTGCTTAAGTTATTGATCTCACCCAGAAAATAGATCGTAATTTGTTTACTGTACTTTTCTTGTCCGTACCAAATCGTAGTGGCTAGTTGAAAGCAAACATTGGCTGCGAAGTAGCTTTGTCCGGTTTGCACCTTCAGATCTACCATGGCACGGGCACTATACTCGTAAAGCTTATGGTTTCCCCCCTTTATATTCACTACCATCATCGTAGGTGCTTCGTGTCATGCTAGCGCTGCTCCTCAAGACCTCAACCCAAAGCTTACGTGTTGAAATACGTATCTTATATGATTCTCATATCACTAAAATAGAGAATGTTTAATTGGTCACCTAATGTTCCTATATTCGTTTCGAAAAGCATGTGTGCCACCCACTGGTCCTGCTAGTTCCACTTTCCTGATTTTTCTCTTGATGCTTAGGGTTTCCCCCTTTTATCTACTCTACTATGATCTGCGTAGGTGCTTTCTGTCGTACTAGCATTACTCCACCCTTCAAGCTAAACAACACAACACTCAGAATTCTAAAGCTTAGTTGTTCAAATATGATTGTGATATGATACTGATATTAGTTAACCGACACATTTAATTGGTTAGCTAAATGTCCCACTTGAGTTCCCAAATGCATGTCGCGACATATAGAGAGACAGCATAATTGCATTTCTTTGTCACTTGTTGACCGTAATTTCTTGTCATATAGAGAGACAACATAATACCAAATCTTAGTTGTTATTTCAAAGCAAACATCGGTTGCTAACTACCCTTTGCGTGGTTTGCAGCTTCAGATCTGCCATCCCACTGCCACGGTCAACACTGTACTCATCATGCTTATGTTTTCCCCATTTTATGATGACCACAATCAGCCTACGTGGTTCATGTCGTAATAGCACTGCTCCACCCATCGAGCTAAACAAGCTTAGTTGTACAAATTCATATCTGATATTATTGCTGATATTAGCAAAAATGAGAGATGTTTAATTGGTTAGCTAAATGTTCCTACGTTAGTTTTGAAATTCATGTGAGCCACATATGGAGAGACCAGAAAGAATTGTATTTCTCTGTGCGCTCTGGTTCATCATGGGTGGCCAACCGACATTGTATTGAAAGACTTGTAATATCTTCAATCTGCTTGCTCTTCTGCTTTAATTTTAAGATGATACTCTTCTCTTGCGGTCGACTGGTCAGGTCGAGTTGTTCTCCCTTAGTATATTTTGAATCTGTCAGGTCAGGTCGACTTGTTCTTCTTTACTATATGTTGAAGTTATATCTGCGCTTCTGGAGCTCTCATATTTTGAGTAGTAGGCCACATTATATTAATGCACACATCAAATTACAGCATGCATGGCATCTTTTAAAAGAATTGCAGAGATAGCACAAAGGGGTTTACAGGGAGGCAGTATTGGATTAGAATCACTTCTGCATTACAAAGAAAATCTCACTTGTTTTTATGTTTTCATGCATGTCAGATATTGAACCTTACCGAAATGAATATGAGAATGGGCGCACAAGAGGAATATTGCAGAGCGATCCACTGGCTAACAAACTTGGCATGGTGGAGGATGGCCTATCTTATTCACCCATCAAGTGCTTGCTCTAACTTTGCAAAGTTGTATTGGTCGCACATATTTTGCATCTGACCTCTTGCATTACTTCTACTTTGTTACACCATTTTCTTAGTTTAAGCATCATATATGAGTATATGCCATACCTATCCATTTTCTATACCTATTCCATGTGTCGTCACACTATGTTTTTCCAGTCAAATGTTGTTCTTACGTAATAGATGTCCAAAATGAAGAGGGTGAGTGCAGGTCCTCAAGGAGTACAAACTAGGTATTTGGAAAAGGTAGTGATACCTGTTAAATTAGATAGATCAGTAGCCACAGAAAACACAGGCCCAACTGTACCACACTTTACCCCTACTCCAGTGGCCAAACCCCTATTAGAACTGCTGGGAGCCTAGCGTCAGGTACTATCTATGATATCAATTCAAAATTTGAACTCCTAAATTTCTGCTTGTGCCTTACCTTCTCTCTTGTATGAAAACTAATTTCAGATGAATCTCCTTGCTCAAAGGATCATACGATCTTAAAACAATAATGGGCTCTGCATTGCTCTTGTCAGTACCTCTCTCCCTTTTGCCTTCTAACGTTGTACTTAATTAATTGCTATTTGATTGTATCATCAGTCTGCACCTGAGCTTCATTATCCTCTGTTTCTTCCAATATTATTTGATCTATATTTACTCTTTGCAAAATGTAGAATAATGGAAACGCTTATAAAGAATTTTCTTTGGGGAATTTATTGAATTATCCTTCCATCAACATGGAGAAGGGCTTTGTCGAGCCCGTGTTAACATGTAATGTAAGTTCATCCTTCTCAAGACTTCAAACTTTGTTCTAGTATAAATTTGGATAGGCATCATTTCCACCATTGTTGTTTGCTTGCAGTTTACATTTGATTGGATGTTTGCAACAACTACCAGTTTCAAATTGTAGTTGTAAAAACATGTTCCTTATGTAGAATAGATCCATTTATTTGCTTATATAATTGTGAAACCTGTTACGTGTCTCCTTATTTCTCTTTCAAACTCGTATCTCTTACGCCAGGCAGAACTTTAGGGAAGATAGTGAGCCAAACCATCTTGAGGACAGGGAGATGACCCCAAGGTCCTGTCTTGATGAAGACAGTGAGTTGAAGCTACTCACCAGCAGGTGTGAGACAACCTCTGTGCAGTCGCTGCCTCAATCAGTTCAACTTCTTAAGTGTTAACTTAAAGCGGAAAGGCTTGCTTCAGCTCAGCTCCGACTTGAAGTCAAAGATGCAATGAAGATGTCAGAGGACTGCCGTGCGCACCATCATGCCTTAAATCTAGTGTTGATGCATCTATCGTTGACACAACTGAGGTCTACTAAGCTTCTTCAGCTGTTTGGGAGGCCCGACCTGGCCAGGCCTAGTGCATTCTGCAGTGCTCTCAGTTTTGTATATTCTTTTGTCGGCGCGTTTATTTGCACTGGTGGCGAACTTTGATGCCCAATGGATGTAATATGTGTGATAGCCGTGATAGCCTAGCGTAAGTTGCTTGCTTATTTATTTCCTTGTTGTCTTGTTTATTTGTTTGCTTGTAGTCATTGAAGTTCTTTTTCTGCGGTTTGCTAGTGGCTGCAATAACCTATTTTTTAAAACTAGGCCACAATAACCATGGGCTAATACTTACTGTAGTGACACTGGGCCTCCTACGGGCCGTAGAAACAGTGGGCCTTCTATGGGCCATAGAAACAGTGGGCCTTCTACGAGCCATAGAAACAATGGGCCTTCTATGGGCCGTATCATCAATGGGCCTTATACGGGCAGTATGATCGATTGGCCAAACATGAGACAATAACATGCCGCATTATGGCCGTAAACGGGCTAGAGTTGGAATCGACCGTTCATGGGCCGACCATAACGGGCCATCGTTAATAGGCCGTATTTGATGACGCTATGAAAGCGGCCCAACATATTAACAGACCACAAACGGGCCGACTGTAACCACGGGCTGAATTTGGCCCACAAGCAGAAAATGACAGTAACAGGCCGTAAGTAAATGAATGCTGGAAATGAACCCAAGAATAAATGGGCTCTGAGAAGGCCGAAAGATAACATGGGCTGGAAACGGCCCAACGGAATAACGGGTCGTTAATGGGTATAAAGTGATACACTGTTCATTACGGGCCAGTTTCACCACGGGCCGTTAATGGGTGTAAAGTGATACACTGTTCATTACGGGCTAGTTTCACCACGGGCCGTTAATAGGCCAAGAGTTACATAGGGCATCATATGGGCCGAAAGACGTCATGGGTCATATATGGGCTAGAAATGAAAATGGGCTGGAAACATATTGGGTGGCCCAGATGACGCTACTGGGCCTAATTTGGATAGGGCGTAACGGGCCTTAGGTTAGCGGGCTGTAAATGGGCTATATGCGAACAGGCCGTTAACAGGCTTTATATAGGCTGGCCCGCACCTTTTGACCAAGTCAAACGGGCCGACCTTTTCACAGGAATGGGCCTCTATTGGGCCGTGCCACGTGTCGACGTATCATAGGCGCCTTCTGTCCAATGAGTGGATGACATCTGTCCCAACGATGAGCCGACACGTGTTTCCTCCAGCCAATGATGATTTTACACGTGGAAAATCCCCATTAGCCGGGGCTGTTAACGGGTTATCGGATCCAAAACCTGACCTGATAGCTTAACGGCATTCCGTTCCGGTGGATGCCACGTGTCGGTCACCCTTGACGAAAGCACTTCTGTGACGCACGATTTATCGTCATGGAAGTGGACACTTCCGTTATGATAATTTTGGTAATGTCATGGAACACTTATACGACATCACAGGTATGACTATCTTGATTTTGTCATAAATTTGTCATGGATGTACATGCATGACAAAAAACATGACCTACTGCGACAAACACGTATCATCACGGAAGTGTTTTTTTTTTGTAGTGTATATGCGGCCGTTTATCAAATATGAGAGTTGGCCAGTCATCGGCTTCTGCCCCCATGCAGCTAGTACTGGGGTGTTCGGGATAAATATGAGCACTCTTTTTCCCATTTTTGGGTCCTCCGAGGGAGGTGCTCAGCGCAACGAACCAGGCAATCGGACTATAATGCTTTATCACTCTCACTTAGCCATACAAGTCTACAATTTTAAATTTCGGTGAAGCCCCTAGTATTCGGAAGGCCAAATTCGGGGCGCTATATACGCCTAAGTCGGATAAGGCCGACTCCTCTCCCGAAGCGAAAAAAGTCTTTAAGGACTTGAGACCTCTCGAACAGCGACCAGCTCTCGCCTCATCATGACAGTCAGTTTTGGCTTTCTCGACTGAGGTGTTTGTCCGGAAGAACTGGGACACAATCGCAGTAGTTCTCCCAGTGCTACCTTAGCTGATATAGAAGAACGTAAGGTACCAAAACATGGGAGCCAGGCAAACCCAACTATTGACCAAAGACATGATTCGGAGCTGATGCATATAATGCTATAAGTTCGGGGTGCCGCACTGTCGAAAGTGTTCGGTCTTTTCACGCCGTATTATGGGGTATACGAAAGCCCCTGGCGTACTGGCCGTACCAGAATGTACGGGTGTTGATCGTCGTAAATAAATATATATAAAAATGAATAGATAATGCAATAATAGACTAATGTTGTGCATTGTTATTTAAAGAATACGTCAAAGCGTACTGATACAAGTAGTGCAATAAGCAAAAATTAGGACTATTTGACATGTCCTATCCAAGGGCAAGCTGCGGACTAGTATTTAAAGCAGGTATTTCGCTTGTTATCAGAGACCACCTGGGGATTCCATTGTACGACGTAGCTTCCTGCCTCTTTGGTTGTTGTATTATGTGTCCGGCAATCGCACTGCTAGGTAGGGCTTCCGGAGAGTAAGGTCCTGAAAGAGAGAAAATGATAAAAGTATTCAGCCCCTAGGGCGGTTGAGCCGCACTGTTGGACGTGCCATGGTCGTGCCCCCGCCTATGCCCATGGTATTTTCAATGCGTAATTATGTACGCGTGGCACGGATTTCGCCATTTGACTGGGACTAGGGAGGGGGCCGAATTGCTAGGCGAGCACTGAATGTGCCAGGCGATCCTGTTGCAGGTTGCTCCGGACTCGCTTGACGGTGTCCGGGGGCTTTATCGCCGAATTGGTGGATTGCCTTAAGAGGCTGCTTTGTGCTTCTGCTGCGAGGGCCGCAGTGTGCTCCTCCGTGCGGAGCGAGCGCTCTGTGTTTCCATTAACTATTATGACCCCCTAGGTCCTGGCATCTTGAGCTTCAGGTATGCGTAGTGCGGTACCGCATTGAATCTTGCAAATGCGGTTCGCCCGAGCAGTGCGTGATAGCCGCTGCAGAACGGGACGATATCGAAGATTAACTCCTCGCTTCGGGAGTTGTCCGGAGATCCGAAGACCACTTCCAGTGTGATTGAGCCCATGCAATGGGCCTCTACACCTGGTATGACGCCTTTCAAGGTCGTTTTTGTGGGTTTGATCCTCGAGGGGTCTATACCCATTTTGTGCACTGTATCCTGATAGAGGAGGTTCAGGCTACTGCCGCCGTCCATAAGGACTCGAGTGAGGTGAAATCCATCGATGATGGGGTCTAGGACCAGTGTGGCAGATCCGCCATGACGGATACTAGTAGGGTGGTCCCTGCGATTGAAGGTGATCGAACAAGAGGACCATGGGTTGAACTTTGGAGCGACGGGCTCCATCGCATAGACGTCCCTTAGTGCACGCTTCCGTTCCCTCTTGGGGATGTGGGTTGCGTATATCATGTTCACCGTCCTCACTTGTGGGGGGAAATTCTTCTGTCCTCCCGTGTTCGGCGGCCGAGGCTCCTCCTCGTCATCACTATGCAGCCCCTTGTCCTTGTTTTCGGCATTTAGCTTGCTGGCCTACTTGAATACCCAGCATTCTCTGTTGGTGTGATTGGCGGGCTTGTCGGCGGTGCCGTGTATTTGACACGAGCGATCGAGTATGCGGTCCAAACTGGACGGGCCCGGAGTACTTCTTTTGAATGGCTTTTTCCACTGACCGGATTTAGAGCCACTGAATCCGGCATTGACTGCCGTATCCTCGGCGTTATCGCCGTTGTTGCGGCACTTGTGTCTGCTATGACGTGGTCTGCCCTTACTATCCTTGGTATCTGAAGTGCCAAGATTCCTTGATATGTTGTTGCTGCGAGCCAGCTAGCTATCCTGTCCCGCGCAAAAGTGGATCATGAGTGTCGTGAGGGACGCCATAGACTTCGGCTTCTCCTGGCCGTGGTGCCGGGCGAGCCACTCGTCACAGATGTTATGCTTAAATGTCACTAAGACCTCTACATCCGTACAGTCGACAATTTGATTTTTCTTGGTTAGGAACCGTGTCCAGAATTGCCTGGCCGATTCCCGCGGCTGCTGAGTTATATGGCTCAAGTCATCGGCATCCGGTGGTCGCACATAAGTGCCCTTGAAGTTGTCAAGGAATGCATCTTCCAGATCCTCCCAACAGCTGGCAAGCTATTCAGCCAATGCCAAGCTGGTCCTTTGAGTTTTAGTGGGAGGTACTTGGTGGCATGTAGATCATCACTACGGGCCATGTGGATGTGGAGGAGGAAACCCTCAATCCATACCACGGGAACTGTTGTACCATCATATGATTCGATATTTACGGGTTAAAAACCCTCTGGGAATTCATGATCCATTACTTCGTCAGTGAAGCATAGGGGGCGTGCGGCACCTCTGTGCTGGGATATATCACGACGCAGTTCATATGAGTCTTGTCTGCTGTGTTCAGCCCGGCCGGAATTAGTTTTAGTGTATCCAGCGTGACGGTCATTGTCCCGCGTAGGTGCGCATCCCCGTGATCCGTAGATCGATCTTGCGTGTTTTGCCCTATTTTCCAATACGTCTCGCAGGTCCCGTGTGTTGCCCCGGGCCTTGGTATTTTTGTTTGAGTGGCGGCGGGGTGCAGGCTGAGTTTCAGGCTGAAATGCCTCTCTGTCTAGGCCACGAGGTGGCCGATTAGCCGCATCAGATGCGGGTGATGTAGGTCTCAATGCTTCCTCCTCGAGTTGTTGTAGCAACCTGCGCTTTGGGTAACCCTTTTAGGGGCGTTCGATTTCATATTCCTCGGCCGCAAGGACTTCAGTCCAGCTGTCTGCTAGCAAATCTTGATCAGCTCGAAGCTGTTGTTGCTTTTTCTTCAGGCTATTTGCTGTGGCTATAAGCCGGCGCTTAAAGCGCTCCTCCTTGACGAGATCCTCAGGCACGATAAATTCTTCGTCGCCGAGGCTTACCTCGTCTTCGGAGAGAGGCATGTAATTGTCATCCTCCGCTTCTCCGTCTGCTGGCCGCTCAGGAGGGTTGGCGTGTTCATCCTCCAACTCTAAATCTTGCTGGAGGGGATTGTCGTCATCTTCGGCACTATCCGGAGTGCTATTGTCTCTTGTGCCAGTATCACTACTTTTTCTAGGGCGAGACTTAGAGCAGCGCCGCTGACGTCGGCGCTTGGATTGCTTCTTGGAGGGGTCATCTTCCGCTATCTTATCACCATTGCCTTCTTTGGGTGTATCCACCATGTATATATCATATGATGAGGTGACAGTCCAGTGCCCTATGAGCAGTGGTTCCTGTTCGTCTTCTACATCATCTTCCATACCATCGATGTCTTCAGAGTCGAAGTCGAGCATGTTGGTTAAATCATCGACAGTGGCTAATAAGTGGGTGGTGGGTGGGGAACGAATTTCTTCGTCATCCGCATCCCATCCTAGCCGGACATAGTTCAACCAAGGTTCTTCTGACAAGGAGAGGACCTTAACGAATTTAGCACATCACCAAATGGTGAGTGCTGAAAGATATCCGCGGAGGTAAACTCCATGATCGGTGCCCAATCGGATTTGATAGGCACGGACGCAGGCGGTTCGGAGCCCGTGGCTGGGGACGAATCAAATGGTTCAGCAGCACGGCTCTCGCGAGGGGTGAAATCAGTATTCGGCTCTATCGCCACTGAGAGTGCGGCCTCCAAGGCGGGGTCTATCCACCCGTCCTCGGATGGCACAATTTGCTCCAGAGCAAGGGCGAGAGTAGTTGCAGGTGTGATCTTCCGAAAACTGTCCGACGGCAGAGCTATATCTTGCTCGTCGTGATCGTGTGGCTCACCTGGCAAGGGTTCGAATCCGTCTAAGATCAAGTCTCCCCGGATGTCGGTGGTGTTTTTCAAGTTTCCGAACCTGACCTGGTGGCCAGGGGTGTAGCTCCCGATATGCTCCAGATGACCAAGCGAGTTGGCCCGCAGTGCGAAGCCGCCGAAAACAAAGATCTGTCCGGGGAGGAAGACCTCACCCTGGACCGCATCATTACCGATGAACGAAGGAGCCATCAAGCTTTACAGTGACGACACAGTGGAACTCTCAATGAAAGCACCAATGTCGGTGTCAAAACCGGCGGATCTCGGGTAGGGGGTCCCGAACTATGCGTGTAAGGCGGATGGTAATAGGAGGCTGGGACACGATGTTTACCCAGGTTCGGGCCCTCTCGATGGAGGTAATACCCTACTTCCTGCTTGATTGATCTTGATGATATGAGTATTACAAGAGTTGATCTACCACGAGATCATAGAGGCTAAACCCTAGAAGCTAGTCTATGGTATGATTGTTGTTGTCCTACGGAATAAACCCTCCGGTTTATATAGACACCGAAGGGGGCTAGGGTTACACAGAGTCTGTTACAATGGAGGAGATCTACATATCCGTATTACCAAGCTTGCCTTCCACGCCAAGGAGAGTCCCATCCGGACACGGGATGAAGTCTTCAATCTTGTATCTTCATAGTCTAACAGTCCGGCTGTCCGGATACCCCCTAATCCAGGACTCCATCACCCACAATTATTTTCAGGATTTTACAAAATGAATTAGTATTTTTACTAATTCAAAATAGAAAAAAAATAGAAAACTGAAACAGAATAAAGGAGAGAGAGAGAGAGAAACCCACCTGGGCCTCATCTGTGCTGGCCCAGCCCACCTGGCCTGGTGCCGGTCATCCCTAACCTTTGCCCGTAGTCAGAGGCGGGACAGCGCACGCGCGCGCGAGGCACCACGCCTCCTCCAGCTTGCCGCCGAGCCTCTGGACGTGTGGGTGAACGCCCCGACGTCGTCCCGATCTGCCTGACCTCTCTCACTCTCCCCCTGCACTCTCCCTCGCCTCCGCCTCACCTCTCTCACTCAATCAAAGCTACCCCGAGCCATTGAGCTACTCTGCGAGTACGCCGTGAGCCTCTCTTCCTCTCCCCTCCTCTCTCAAGCTCGCGCTCATCCCCTAACTCCATTTCCCACCGCGACCGATAGCTTCTCGCCGCCGGCCATGGTGCATCCGTGGCCACAGCCGCGCAAGCTCAGAGCGGAGCGCCTCACCGTGCTCAGGAAGCCCCCAGGAGCCTAACGCAAACACCCACTGGCCCTCCCGTGCACCGTAACACCAATCCTGACCTCGCCCGAACCCCGGCCACCGTCGCGAGCTTCGTTCCGGCGAGCTCCGGCGCCCCCACGGCCATCCACCTGCTCCTCTGGATGCGGGAGAGAACTGGCTACGCCCCTCCGCGAGTCCAGCCGCCGCCTGTAGCTCAAGTCCGACGAGCCACCGCCGTTGTTTTGGTCGACGGCGGCTTAACTCCGGCCGTGCCGACGTGGCACCATCATTAGTGGCTAATGACGCCACTAAACTAACCCCTAGCTCACTAACGGATGGACCCACACCTAATTAACCACGGGTTTACTTTCCTTCTTAGATTACTTATAACCTAGCGGGACCCACACATCGCATTGACTTTGCTGACGCGGCAGCTGACCAGGCCCACCTGTCAGGCACACAAACCAGCCCTGGGTCACTGACCAATGGGCCCCACTGGTCAGGTTTGAACCAGACCAGCCCTGTTGACTTGCTAACATCATTATGACATCAGGCTGATGCAGTACTTATTTTCTGGGATTTTAAAATAAATCGGAAATGATTTATTTATTTCAGAAAATATCCAAAACTTCTAAAATTCGTAGAAAATCAACTGTAGCTCCAAATCAAATAAATTACATATGAAAAATTATCAGAAAAATCCAATCTATTCATTGGTACTAGTTTCATGCATGTTAAAGCAACTTAACCGTGATATTTAGATCAAACATGATAATGCACTCTTTTGAATTCATAAGTTGAGTTAGTATTTGAATCTTTGATTCAAATAAGCTCAAACCACCCTGGTTGTAGTTGCATTAGCCCAACACACTCATATTACCTTGTCACATTCATGCATGATATTGTTGCATTGCATTGATTGTGCTTTCTCTCTGTTGCCGGTAATTGTCCCCTCTTAGTAGACGTGTGTTTCGACGATGAATTCGACGACACCGATGAAGAGCTATACTATCTTCAGAAGTGTCAGGCAAGCAAAACCCCCTTGTTCATTATGATACAATCCCACTCCCTCGCTCCTGATCTCTTTTACTTTATTAGGACAACAATGATTCAAATGTTACTTGCCGCGGTAGTTGAACCCCTTATCCTCTACATGACCTGTCATTGCCACAGTAAATAGATGAAACCCTATGAGTAGGGGTTGTTTGAGCCCTGATGTGCCTACTCATCCATGCTTGTTTGTCATGCCTGCTATTGCTTAGAGTTGAGTCAGGTTTGATTCATCGGGGATGAATTGGAATGGTGATGAACATGTCCTACGGTGTGTGAGCTAAGTGTGTGAACACGATTTGGTAAAGGTAGCGGTGAGAGGCCATGTAGGAGTACATGTTGGGTTATCTCATTGAAACCGTCCTTAGGAACTGAGTTCTGTGTTTGTGATCCATGAACAGCTACTACCACGCGTTGGGCCAGAAACCAATGGACCCTCTCGACTTATTAACCGCCTTGATCTCTGTCCAGTTGTTGCAACTAGTTTCTGGTGTTTGTAGGATATGTGTTGGAGGCCATGCGTAGCGCTGACCCTAGGGCTTGGCTATGATGCGGTAGATACACCGTGGCACGGTGTACCAGGCGCCCGTTTGGTGTCTCGGGAACCCTGCACACATCGTTTGGAGCTGTGAGATAATCCTCGGCCGGATCTCCTCGCTGATGGAACCCGAATAGGCGATAAACCTGGACTAGAGACTTGTGTGGTTAGCCAGGTCATGGTCGACTCCCTCGCCAGGCTTCCGCTTGAAGGTTGCCGAGATACACGACGTGTACATGGTTGTAAGTGCCGAGAGCGTGTGTGAAGAAGTACACCCCTCCAAGGTTATAAATGATCTATTCGAATAGCTGTGTCCGTGGTAAAGGACTTATGGGTTGCCTGTACAGTTCATAGACAAGTGAAAGTGGATACTCTAAAACTCACAACATAAGCATGCGTGCTATGATGGCCCTCTCGTAGGAAGACGGGAGCGGAGCCATAGTGGTGTATTGATATGGTGATTATGTGGAATCGTGTGCACCACCTTAAAAGGGTTACTTGCAGTCATAGTTTAGGTTAGCCACTGAGTCATAGCTGGTGTGCTGCATGTCGGTGTCAAAACCGGTGGATCTCGGGTAGGGGGTCCCGAACTGTGCGTCAAGGTCGGATGGTAACAGGAGACAAGGGACACTTTATTTTACCCAGGTTCGGGCCCTCTCGATGGAGGTAAAACCCTACTCCTGCTTGATTAATATTGATGATATGGGTAGTACAAGAGTAGATCTACCACGAGATCAAGGAGGCTAAACCCTAGAAGCTAGCCTATGCTATGATTGTGTATGATGATGGTTGTCCTACGGACTACATCCCTCCGGTTTATATAGACCCCGGATAGGGTTAGGGTTACACAGAGTCGGTTACAATGGTAGGAGATCTTGAATATCCGCATCGCCTAGCTTGCCTTCCACGCCAAGGAAAGTTCCTTCCGGACATGGGACGAAGTCTTCAATCTTGTATCTTCATAGTCCTGGAGTCCGGCAAAGGTATAGTCCGGCTACCCGAACACCCCCTAATCCAGGATTCCCTCAGTAGCCCCTGAACCAGGCTTCAATGACGACGAGTCCGGCGCGTAGATTGTCTTTGGCATCGCAAGGCGGGTTCCTCCTCCAAGTTCTTCATAGAAGATCGTAAACACCAGGAATAGTGTCCGGCTCTGGAAAACAAGTTTCCACATATTGCCATAGAGAGAATAATATTAACACAAATCAAATCTGCTGACGTATTCCGCAGTGCATCATAACACTTGCGGCCAAGCTCCTTATACAAATTGTTTTCACTTTTCCACCTCAGCGCGTTTTAGCGAGGCGGTTTCCTTGGCACGTCTTGTCAAAGCAGAGATCGTGTGCCCCTTTTAACGGGATTCTCATCAATACGGACGTGGGTAACCCAACCGCGCCATTTACCACGGCGCTTGGGAGGCAAGCGAGTTTTATTAGGTAGGTGGGGACGCACAACCGCATCCGCCCATATAAGGGGATAAGGATCCACCTTTTCACCTATGCCTTCTTCCTCCTTTGCCAATCCATCTCTTGCACAGTCAAGCTCCAGCACCCGAGCCCGCTCTCCCCACCTCAACCTTCTCCAGCAATGTCCAGAGCGGGAGGCAAGTGGATGGTCTCCTCCGTTACGGAGGCTCAAGTAAAAAAGCTAAGGAAAGCCGGATACCTGTCCAAGGACATCCCGCACCGGCTTCCTGAGGAGGGGCAGCTTCTGCCTACCCCAAGGCCCCATGAGAGGCTAGTTTTCCTTCCCCACTTCCTCCGCGGACTAGGTTTTCCACTTCACCCATTTGTCCGGGGACTCATGTTCTACTACGGCCTAGATTTCCACGATCTGGCCCCGAACTTCCTCCTCAACATCTCGGCGTTTATCGTCGTGTGTGAGGCCTTCCTCCGCATCCGCCCCCATTTCGGCCTTTGGCTCAAGACTTTCAACGTCAAGCCCAAGGTGGTGTGCGGCACCCAAGCGGAGTGCGGAGGTGCTATGGCTGGCAAGATGGCCAACGTCCTCTGGTTCGAGGGCTCCTTTGTGGAATCCCTAAAGGGGTGGCAAGCCGGGTGGTTTTACATCACCGAGCCACGCGATTCAAAATGGGTCGCAGCCCCCGAGTTCAGATCCGGACCCCCCACGCGGCTTATGTCCTGGAAAGAGACGGGCCTGTCGTGGGGCAACGAGGAAGAAGTGACCGGATTGCAGACATGCATCCAGTCCCTGGTGAACAAGCCAATCAAGCTTGTCAATGTAATCCAGGTTATGCTCGTCCGCCGGATCCTCCTGTGCCGACAACGGGATTTTACTTTGTGGGAATTCGACCCGGCGCAGCACCAAACCCTCAACAGGCTCTTCGACACGACGTATGAAGACGTCTGGAAGGTGCTAACCAAAGGCGCCGATTCCCCCGCATCCGCTTCCGAGGACCGAGGATACAGCTCGCAGCGTCACACCAGCGAGGTAAGCTATCTATGCCTTTGACAGGATTATTAAGCTCTTTTTCATAGATTAACTCTACGCGGGATCTAAACTCCCTTACCTTTGACAGGCTTGGAAGGAAAAGTCCGGACCAATTAGCTCTCCGGCACCTCTGCCCGAAGACCCAGCCCCAGCTCTCCTGGTGAAGCTGCTGACTCCGGCACCTTACGTGGTGCCGGTGAAGAAGGTCAAGAAGAAGAAGACCACCGGGACTCGAAAGAGTTCCCGTAATATGGTGGTGCCGGACTCGTCATCTTACGAGTCCGAGGCGCCCTCCTCTCGTGAAAACGAGGAGGAGGAACGAGAAAGCTCTTCCCCCCCAGTGGGGGGAGAAAAGAAGAAGAAAGCCGCCCTATCGGGGGAGGCCGAGGGGTCCAGGAAGAGGAAAACCCCTCCGCCGGATTACTCCCCCGACGCCGACGAGGACGAGGAGGAGTGGCCGAATAGGGCCAAGCGTCCGGCGAAATCGTAAGTTCAGATATCATAGTAACTCATGACGTTCCTTTATTGCACAGCTTTCCCTAATGTCGAATATAATTATGCAGCCCGCCCCGGGCCGAACTCGACAATTCGTCGAGCGGCTCCCTAGATTCGTCGGACGTGAACTCAGTTCTGCCCACGGTCTCCCCCCGCAATGCGGACGACGCCGAAGTGGTGTCGCAACAAGCTCCGGGGCAGGAGGAGGTGATCCTGGAGGGGCCGCAAGGAAACCCTCCGGACCCCAGGAGTAAACGGGACAAGACCCCCCAGTGCTCCAAGTCCGGGTTTGTGCCGGACGCCGCGCCCGACTCTTCAACAGTCCCTGTCCGCGGCGGGCGAACTCCTTCCAAGAGGAGCAAGCCTTCTGAGCCGGCAGCCTCCGTCCAACCGGAGGCACCGGACAATCTGCTGGAGGTGCCTGACGGCGCCTCCATCGACGAGGAACACCGTACTGTTATGAGTATGGTGATCCAAAGGGTTCAGTCCGCCTAGAGCGGACTGACTGAAGCTTGCGCTAGCCTTCTGACAGGCTTCAAGGTAAGTAAAAATATGTCAAAATATTACCGCATAGACAGTAGCCCCTGATGCTCTGTTCGGCGTTCAGAAAGAAAAGCCGAATAGAGGATCTATTAATTTTTGCAGGAGTCTAACAATAAAGAGTCAATATGCATATGCAGGCTTCGCTGCTATCCACCGCCGCACTGACTGCACAGGTGGATGTCCTTAAAAAGGACCTCGGGCGGACCGAGCAAGAGCTCGGCCTTGGCAAACGGCAGCTCGAGGAGAAAGAAGGTAAGAAATACCCTACAAAAAAGAAAAAAGGTGCCTATAGAGAGGCGTGATTGCAAAGAATAACAGGATCGTACTACTTATTGTAGGGGCCACAACTGAGGTGGCGACCCTCAAGTAGGCGCTATCTGAGGCCGGAAAGAAAACGGCCGAGGAGCGCGCCGAGCGAGAAAGACTTGGGGCTCAGGTTGGCGAGGTGCAGCAAGAGCTGCAGGCTCTCATGAAAAAACATGAGAGCTTGGAGCTTGAGTCAAAAGCGCAAGCATCCGAGCTCGCGTCGGCCCTTGAGACCGCCAAGAGTGCCAAGGCCGAAGCCCAAAAGGCCCTCCAAGAGTTGGAGGAGATGAAAAAGATAGCAGCGGGTAAGGCATTCTTAATGCAAAGTAGGAATATAAAAGTAAACTACTTGTCACTTACCCGAATCCGGAGTTCTCCAGGGGCGTTCGCAGATCTTCCCCGCAGCGTATCCGATGCTGCCGCATTCTACCGAGACGAAGAGGGCAGCTCGACGGAGAGTGTGTTCTGGTCTCAGTATTCTGAGGCCGGACACCCTGTGCCTTTGAGCGATCAGCTGAAACAGCTGGTCGAGCTCCACAAGGCGGCCGAACAAGCCATGAAGGGCTTGCTAGTTCGGCTGTGGCCCGGAGAGGCCCTACCTGGGAGCTATTTCGGGCTGGTGCGGTGGCTGGTGGAGGCTTGTCCATGGCTTGAGGTCATCAAGCGCTCCGTCTGCATTGAAGGTGCCCGGAGGGCCCTTGCCCGTGTAAGGGTGCACTGGGGTAAGCTTGACGGAGAGAAGCTGGTGAAGGACGGGCCGCCGCCGGGGAAGGAGCATCGCAAGCCCGAGAACTACAACAAGGATTTTCTTGCCGGTGCCCGCCTTGTTGCGGATGAATGTACCAAAGATGTAATATTTGAACGAACTCGCTCGTGTTTATCCTGTGCGCTGAAAACTTGTTCATATGCGCTAAGCAATGCTTATGGAATTTAAAATATTATTTTCTGTGCGGCCGTTTATCAAAAATTGAGAGATGGCCAGTCGTCGGCTTCTTCCCCCATGCCGCTAGTGCTGGGGTGTTCGGGATAAACCTGAGCACTCTTTTTCCCATAGTTGGGTCCTTCGAGGGAGGCGCTCAGCACAACGAACCAGGCAATCGGACTATAATACTTGAACACTCTCACTTAGCCATAGAACTTTATAATTTTAAATTTCGGCGAAGCCCCTAGTTCGGAAGACCGAATTCGGGGCGCTATCCACGCCTTTGGCCGGACATAGCCAGCTCCTCGCTCGAAGCGGCATAAGTCTTTAGGGACTCGAAAAACCTCTCGAACAGCGACCGGTCTCTCGCCTTATCATGACAGTCAGTTTTAGCTTTCTCCACTGAGGTGCTTAACCCAGCTGAACCGGGGCACAATCGCAGTGGTTCTCCTAGTGCTACCTTAGCCGATATAGCAGAACGTAAGGCACCAAAACATAGGAGCCGGGCAAACCCAACTATTGACCCAAATCATGATTCAGAGACGATGCATATAGTGCTATAAGTTCGGGGTGCCGCACTTGTGAAAGTGTACGGACTTCTCACACCAGATCAGAGGGTAATGAAGCCCCTGGCGTGTTTGCCGTACCATGGTGTACGGGTGCGATCATGTTATTTAGTAAACATACATATTAAAAAAGAATAATGCAAAAAGTAGATAAAAATCTATGCACTATTTATAAAGAGGCTATTTATCAAAGCTGAACGATACAAGTAGTGCGATAAGCAAAAAGATATTGGACTATTTAACATGTCCTGGCCAGGGGCAGGCCGCGGAATTGTGTTTGAGACAGGTATACCGCTCGAAATAGAGACCACCTAAGAGTTCCATAATGCGGAAGCGGTTGGCCTTCGCAGTCGCCTCCTCGCGCTTGGTTGCGGCGGCCGCCCCTTTGAATCTCTTTGGCCGGCTGCCAAGCGAGCTCAGCGCGCCCCGGCGTTTCTTCTCACCGACCTGACCAGTCGGGCCGGCGGAGGAACTCGCGCCTGGGCGGCTGTCTCTCGATTGATGGCGCAGGGCGGCGTCTCTCCTGCCCTCGCCCTCCGGCCAGTCGGCGAAAGTCGCCGAGGGTTGGGGACCACCTTCCGCCCCTCCGCCTCCGCCTTCGGCGTCGGTTTCCATCGCCGCCGCCCCCAAGTCGGGGTCATCGAAGTCGCTCTCCGAGCGGTCAGGGATGAACTTGCGGGGAAGCCCTATCACGCCGGCCGCGGGCTGCATAAGGGGGTTCTAAGTTCAAAAGAAACCAAAAAGAAAAATTAAAGTCGAATTCGGCTATGAAGAGAAGCACAAAGGAGCAAAGGTCCGACTTACCACTGGTGGTGGGTTGGCGCGCGAGTACGGCTCCATGCTGAACTCCCAATCCGCCGAGAGCTCGCAGTTCGCGATGTGGTTCACCATGTGAGCCACCTCCGAGCGGGGCATCTCCTTGGTGCACATTCGGCTTGGATCTCGGTGGTCGCTCATCTGACAGATCATATGAGGGCAACCTTGGAGCGGGAGGACTCGGCGCGCCACGAAGGCGGCCAACAAGTCAGCTCCGACTAGGCCCTCCATCTGAGTCAGGATTCAGAGTCAGGAGACGGCGGCGTTGCCGGCAAGAGTCAGCGTCCGGGCTCGAAAGGACCAGCTGGGAAGCCTCCCAGCCGGAGCGCCGGCCACGTATTCCGGCAGATTAACCCAGTCGCCCTCTGGGGCGACGTTCTTCACATAGAAGTACGACCGCTGCCACATCCTCACCGACTTGATCAATGCGATGGAGGGGAAGGGGTTGTCAGTCGTCGATTGTCGCAGCGCGATGAAGGCGCCGCACTGGGCCGGCACGCCGGTGATGTGCGTGCCGAGCTTGGAGGAGAAGAATTCCCCCCACAACTCCATGGTGGGGAGAATGCCAAGGAAACCCTCGCACAGGGTGGCGAAAGCAGCCAGCAGCACCACCGTATTTGGGGTGAGGTGGTGCGGCTGGAGTCCGTTGAAATCAAGAAACGAGCGGAAGAATCCGCTCGCCGGCAGGCCGAGGCCGCGCATGAGGTGAGAGCGGAATATCACCCGCTCGCCCTCCTCCGTCGCCGGCACAATTTCCCCCGCCGGCGGGGCGCGGGCGCGCACTAGGTTCGCGCCGGGGAGCCGGCGCGTCCTGCGAAGGTGCGCGATGGTGTCGTCGTCCACTACGGAGCCGTCCCATACGCCGGAGCGCACGACGGGAGCCGCAGCGGCGGAGGAAGAGCTCATCGCTACGGTGGCGGCGGGGCGAGGTGCGGCGGACGCGAGAAGAAGAGGAAGAAACAAGAGGATTCAAGGAGGCTGGGAGGAGTGGGCGCGCGTGCTTCGCCGTCTCGCTCCCCACGCCTTATTATAAGCCTATGGGCTAAGAAGCCGAGGGGGCTGCGCGGGATTAACTGCACACGAGGCCCCATGACCCCCATAACTTCACCCACGAAGTTACTGCGCGCAGTAACGACGTAGGGAGCCCAACCGCCCGCACGACCGCAACAGATCCGTTCATGGGCCGAGGCGCGGCGATGGCGGGCCCCACCTGACGACCTATCCCGTCGCGCGCGTGGGTGGGCAGACTGCCCCAGCCACGTGGCGCCACGCGCCGGGGCAGCGGCGGGCGAACCGCAGGAAGCGTATTGATCACACCACCGGATTCCCGCTGCGACGTTCAAACCTCTCGGAGGGCAAGACTGTTCTCGTTGGGACCGATTCCAGCTGGCAGGCTTCAGCAGGACAGCTCACGGAGAATCCGACTCCGGCCAAACGGGGCGATGGAAGACGACGGATGAGGGCCTGAGTCCTGCAGATCAGATGAGGGAAACTGTTGAGGCCCATGACTCGCCACCCTTAGGGCCTCACCAGCTTCGGGGACTACTGTCGGAGTAATGGGCCACGGGTAGGCTAACCCAAGTCCCAGGACCTTCTAAGGCATCGGGGCCAACTACGCCCCTCAAGTCCCAGAAGCGACTCCAAGGCCAACCGAGTCCCAGAAGCGACTCCAAGGCGAACCGAGTCCCAGAGGCGACACCAAGGCAAACCGAGTCCCAGAGGCGACTCCAAGATGAACCGAGTCCCAGAGGCGACTCCAAGATGAAACGAGTCCCAGAGGCGGCTCTAAGATGAACCGAGTCCTAGTGGCGACTCCCTAGAAGCCCATCGCGGGAGTCGGCCTGCGGTCCCAACCACCCAGTGATCAAGGGGCAGGTATGGCCATAGTATCCCACACCCACGGGTCCCCAGAGACATTAATCAGACATGACGGAAGGGTGGCAACAGTGATCGCCCACCGGGCGGCGGCCTTGCCGCCATGGCCACGACCGAGCCTGCGTCATTAGAAGCACGGCTACAGTGATCTGCAGCCGACAGGGTCCGCTCGCGGCGGGCGCGGTGTGACGCCCCCGCGCCGGGCCAGTCAGCGGGACCCACCAATCGGTGGGTCCCCAGGAGTCGGCAGAGAAGACGGAGCCTGAGAGACAGACGGCTGGGCCCCACTCCAGTCGGTTTTTACCATTGTACCCCTAGGGGGTAGGACTATATAAACCCCCTAGGGCACCCATGCAAAGGGTTAGAATCCAGAAGTATTAGATACACAACATAGGAAGAAGAGAGCTAGCCTTGCCCTCTCCTACCACCCGAAACAGCTCTAGGAGCAACCTTGTAACCTTTCCACCTTAGTGATCATGCGGAGACCCCGCAGAGCAGCAGTAGGGGTGTTATCTCCTCGGAGAGCCCCGAAGCTGGGTAAGATTCGTCGGCGTGCATGTCTAGGCCTCATCCCGTTTCCAGGCACCAGCGACGTTCTACTCGCCCCCACCATGATAAGCCATCCTTTGGCATATGTCGCACCCAACTCCCGACAGTGAGCCATGTGGGGATTCCGGATCGGAATTCGGGGGCCGCCACCCAGTTGGTGTCGCGTGGCTCGGTGATGTAGAACCACCCCGATTGCCACCCCTTTATGGTCTCCACATAGGAGCCTTCAAGCCAAGTGACATTAGGCATTTTGCCCACCATGGCGCCTCCGCACTCCGCTTGCTGGCCAACCGCCACCTTTGGTTTAACATTGAAGGTCTTCAGCCACAGGACGTAGTGGGGCCTGATGCGGAGGAAGGTCTCACACATGACGATAAACGCCAAGATGTTGAGGATGAAATTGGGGGCCAGATCGTGAAAATCCAGCCCGTAGTAGAACATGAGCCCGCGGACAAACGGGTGAAGGGGAAATCCCAGTCCATGGACAAAGTGTTTAAGGAAAACCACCCTCTCATGGGGTTCAAGCGTAGGGATGATCTGCCCCGCATCTGGCAGCCGGTGTGCAATGTCCGCAACCAAATATCCGGCCTCCCGTAGCTTTGTGATGTTCTCCTCCGTGACGGAGGAGACCATCCACTTGCCTCCCGCTTCGGACATGCTTGCAGTGGTTTGAGGAGAAAGACGCGAACTTGGGCGCTGGAGCTTGAGTGCGCAAGAATGGATAAGCAAGGAGGAAGAAGGCGTGGGTAAAAAGGGTGAATCCTTGTCCCTTTATAAGGGCGGAAGAGGCGATGCGCCTCTCCACTTACCCGGTAAAATCGCTTATTCCCCAAGAGCCTTAATTGATGGCGTGGTTGGGTTACCCACACCCGTATTGATGAGAATCCCGTGATAAGGGGACACGATCTCTTCTTCGACAAGACATGCCAAGAAAATTGCCTCGCGATATGTGCAGTGGCTGGTTGAGAAAAAAGGTTTGAATAATGGCCGGGTCGTGGTATGATATCATGCTGCCAAACGTGTCAGCACATTAGATTTGTGGAAATGTTATTCTCTCTACGGTGGTATGTGGAACTTGTTTTGCAAAGCCGGACACTATCGTTGTGTTCAAAATCTTCTATGGAGTATTCGGAGGAAGAACCCGCCTAGCAATGCCGAGGACAAATCTGCGCGCCGGACTCATCGTCATTGAAGCCTGGTTTAGGGGCTATTGAGGGAGTCCTGGATTAGGGGGTCCTCGGACAGCCGGACTATGTACTTTGGCCGGACTGTTGGACTATGAAGATACAAGATTGAAGACTTCGACCCGTGTCGGGATGGGACTTTTGTTGGCGTGGAAGGCAAGCTTGGCAATACGGATATGTAGATCTCCTCCCTTGTAACCGACTCTGTGTAACCCTAGCCCCCTCCGGTGTCTATATAAACTAGAGGGTTTAGTCCGTAGGACAACAACAATCATACCATAGGCTAGCTTCTAGGGTTTAGCGTCTACGATCTCGTGGTAGATCAACTCTTGTAATACTCATATCATCAAGATCAATCAAGCAGGAAATAGGGTATTGCCTCCATTGAGAGGGCCCGAACCTGGGTAAACATCGTGTCCCCCGCCTCCTGTTACCATCCGCCTTAGACGCACAGTTCGGGACCCCTACCCGAGATCCACCGGTTTTGACACCGACAACCGTCATCACGCCGTCGTGCTGACAAAACTCTCCCTCGACACTCTGCTGGATCGTGAGTTCGTGGGACGTCACCGAGATGAACGTGTGCAGATCGCGGAGGTGTCGTACCTTTGGTACTAGGATCGGTCGATCGTGAAGACATACGACTACATCAACCGCGTTGTCATATCGCTTCTGATTACGGTCTATGAGGGTATGTGGATAACACTCTCCCCTCTCGTTGCTATGCATGACCATGATCTTGCGTGTGCTTAGGATTTTTTTTGAAATTACTATGTTCCCCAACACCATTGTTGAGTTCGAAGTTGACCGTTTATCTTGGGAATCCCAAACAGAGGTCTGGTTCCTTTGGAGGGTCTTGTAGATAGACATGCTTTCTAGCTTTGTTTCTTTTCAGCTGTCTGTACTCAGACATGATAAGCTTCTGCATGTGCTTCTTGCTTGTATGACTTTGTATGTTGGGTCATGAGACCCATGTTTGTAATATCATGTTATGTATGGCTCTCCAGAACCTCTTAAATAAATACTTCGAGTCAAAGAGTTTTTTTGTGATGCCATGTTGTATTTACACATGTCAAGCATATTGTGTGTATGTTATTGAAATGCTTGGTATGTGTGGGATCCGACACCTAGTTGTTTATTCTTGGTAGCCTTCCTTATGGGGAAATGCCTCCTAGTGCTTCCACTGAGTCATGGTAGCTTGCTACTGCTCCGGAACACATGGATTGACCGGCATGTGTCCTTCTTTGCTCCAATGTATGTCCCTACGGGGAAATGTCACGCGATGTTTACCGGAATCCTGATAGCTTGCTACAGCCTGGTAACACTCGTTGCTGATCGGCACGTGCATTGTTGGGTATTGTATGCCTATCCCTGTAAGTTTGTGCCACCTTGGTTTTACGACTAGTCATGTTGGACCGGGTTCTCTGTCATACGGATGCTAGCGAAACTATCATAGTCGTGAGCCAAAAGGCGCAAACGGTCCCGACCCAGGTAAAGGAGGCAGCAGTGGGTTACCGTGCGTGAGGCCGCAAAGTGATGTGATGTGTTACATGCTATACCAGTGTGACTTAGGATAGGGGTCCCGACACCATCGGTTACTTCTTCGTTGAACTTGAGCAACAAACGCGTGTGAGTGTAAGATTTAGGCGTGCTATGGCACCGTTCTTTGAGGTCTTGCTCGATCGAGAGTATTTCGACCGACATATCGTTTAGTGTGTCCTCATTGGCTTGCAGCTATTGTTGCTTCCGTTTCATGCTTTAGGCGCTGACCACGAGGCGTCGCCGAAACCGTTCTTCCTCAAAGGGGTCTTCAAGGACTATAAAGTCCTCGGTGCCGAGGCTCTCATCCTCCTTGGATTGAGGTAAGTTGTTGTTGTCAGCCCCTTCGAAGAGGTCATCAGCGTCTATGTCCTCGAGGATTCCTTCAGTACTGTCGTGTCATCCTAGGGAGGCTTGGAAATCCTCTTCTGGCTTGCCAGCCTCATCTGCTGCCGCGTTGTCATTGGTGGCAGTGGCGTCATGCCCAATGGGGTCCCCGCTAGTGCCCCTCCCGCGTCTTTGTTGATGTCTTGAAGGGTTCTCCGGGGTATCCACCGTATATATGTCGTAGGTGGATGGGGCGTAGTAGTTTTTGGAGTCAAAACCTTCATCCATGTCGGTAGCCTCCTCGTAGTCTAACACGTCCATTAAATCATCGATCATGGAGACTAGGTGGGTGGTGGGTGGGACATAAATTTCGCGATCACCGACTTTAAATTCGGTCTTGTCATAAACCAAGGTCTAGCCATCTGAGATTGATAAGATCTGGATACGGTCAAGCATCTCATTCAAGTGAGATAGTTCCTTGGAGTCCATGGTCTGGCTATAAGCCAAGCCGACTTGAAGTATGATTGGCGGGTAGCTTGACGCACTTTCTGCCTTGTAAGGGGCCGGAGTTGATTCCAGATCTAGTACCAGATCCAATTCTAAACCCGATGTAGTATCTGAAGTCGTGCCCAGACCAGTGTTGGGGCTTGACGCCAAGATGAGGTTACATGCGACAGGGGGATGGACTCCTCTGCACGATGTTGTGGTGCTAGGGGGCCTGGCCCGACGTCCTTGAGGGAGGTCGGTTCCGAGGTCGAGCCCCCGATGTCAGATAGGCCCTTGATCTGGCCTGGCATCTATCCTGAGAGGACAAGCTCACCGTGGGAATCAGCGGTGTATTCCAAGCCTCCGAAAGTCATGATCTGATTTGGGGCGTAGTTCTCGACGGGAGCCAGATGGCCCGCCGAGTCAGCGCAAAAGATCATGTTGTCAAATACGAAAAGTTGGGCGAGGACATATACCCGCAGCCGGTGCCACGGTTAACCTGCAGATAAGCTATCGATATTTTCGTTGATCTCACAACGGAACTCTCAATGAAAGCACCAATGTCGGTGTCAAAACCGGAAGATCTCGGGGTAGGGGGTCCTGATCTATCGATCCTAGGTCGGTGGTAACAGGAACGATGAAGACAGGTATTTACCGAGGTACGGGCCCTCTCAAGGAGGTGATACCCTACGTCCTGCTTTGATTATAATGATGATGGTGTATTGAGTACAAGATTCATCTACCTCTAGATCGTAAGAAAATATCTAACTCTAGGGCTAGGTGAATGTAATTGTGATTTGGTCCCCTCTATGGGCTAAACCCTCTGGCTTATATACACGCCGGGTAGACCATCTAGGGTTACATGGCCGGTATCCAGGGCGCGTATGGAGGCGCTAGGATATGTCTTGGAGTATACGTCAAGTGTTTGGTGGATGTGGTGTTGATCAAGTCTAGGCGTGTAGCTTCCGGAATCCACCCGAATGAGGATGATGGCCTGCAGGCCCAGCCCGAAGACTATGGTCCGACTAGGTTGGCACCCCTTAGTCCAGGACACTCTCAATAGTGTTTAATTTTTTCCACATAACCAGCATCGTGGAATTTAGGAGGTTCCCCATCTCCATGAGTAGGTACAACTAATTTTTTGTGTGTTTCGTGTTCCATATCCATAACTAAAGATATAAAACAACTTAGAACGGAAAATAAAATCTACTTAGGGATAAAGCCAACAAGCGCACATGAGAACCCTGCGCTATTGCTCCTCGACAATGGTGCCAGAAAAAGGTCTTGATAACCCACAAGTATAGGGGATCATTTGTGGCCTTTTTTGATAAGTAAGAGTGTCGAACCCAATGAGGATCTAAAGGTAGATTTATATTCTCTTCAAGTTCTATCGACCACCGATCCAACTCTATGCACATGAGCGTTTCCTTTTCCTAGAACTAGGATGGCACTAATTTGCAAGAATAAAACTAAGAGTACCTTGTGAGGTAATAAAAGTAAATTGTTTAGTAGAGAGCTTTTGTAGAACAATGAGAAAGATTGTCCCTTGGCAATTGAATATAACATAGTAGATACTTATCATATGCAATGAGGAGAGGCGTAAGCTAACACACTTTCTGTACATGGATCATATGCACTTATAATTGGAACTCTAGCAAGCATCCTCAACAACAAAAGATTATTAAGGTAAAACCCAGCCATAGCACATTAAGTGTAAGTCCCCTTAAATCCCATACGCAACAATCCTCTTACTCGGGTTTAGGCTGCCTTCACCCCTGCAACCCACTATAAGCGAATCATGAACATATTGCAACACCCTACAATGGAAATTCCACACGCTTGCGCGACATGGAGGGCACCATAGGACATCACCATATCAACATACAACTCATAACAATCCACCATACCAAAATTAACCTGTAGGACAAAAATAAATCTACTCAAACTTTGTAGGATGGCAACAGATAATTGGATAATAATATGTGGCATAAAGCACTACATTTTAGTAGAGATTACAACGGGAATAGAGAGGTTACATAGCTACCTAGATGGGGAGAGAGTTAGTGATGACGGTAGTGAAGTTGTTGTTGTAGATCACCATCATGATGATTCCTCCGGTGGCACTCCAGCACCACCTGGTGAGGGGGGGGGGAGATCCCCCCTCCTTCTTATTCTTCTTCCTTGGCCTCCCCCGTGGATGGGAGGACGGTTTCCCCTCTGGTCCTTGGCCTCCATGGATCCTAGAGGGCGGGAGCCCCTCCGAGATTGGATCTCTCACTGTTTCGCATTCCTGTTTCTGGCCCTTCGCCGTTTCTTATATTCCTAGAGATTGTAACTCTGAATGGGATGCAATTTCTAGGGGATTTTTATCTGTATATTATCTTCCTTGTGGCAGAAGGACACCCCCAACCACCTTAAAGGTGGCCACAAGCATGCTAGGCAAGCCCAGGGTAGGGGGCGCGCCATGTGAGCTTGTGGGCTCCTCGAGCATTATCTTGCATTCATTTTTTTTCCAACTATCACATATATTCCCAAAAAAATCTCCATAAAAGTTTATCGGGTTTGGACTCGTTTGATATGGATTTTCTGTGAACAAAAAGCATGCAAAAACCACAAACTTGCACTAGGCACTAAATCATTATGTTAGTCCAAGAAAATCATATAAATTGTTGCCAAAAATATGTGGAAGTTGTTTGAATCCAAGGACTTTTATATGAGTATTGTGGCAGGCAAATGGGCATGATTTGAATCTGATCCTTCGGTCTAAAGCCGATGACGGCTAAAAGCGTGTAATAATTGTATCATGAAAAGTTGTCTTCGGCGCACAGTTAAGAACGAATAGAGTAGGAGGTATTACACATAAAATGGAAACCGACCATGTAGGTCTTCTCTTATTTTATTGATAGGGTTAAGACAAATAATTTAGTCTTATAGAAGAAATTACTAAAGATACATAAAAAAATATAAGAGGGAAGGTTTATGCAGAGCATATGTCATTAGGTTTAGCATCCTGTCTTGGCCCTGGCGCACGTCTGCGCCTTCATACTATGTACCAGTGAGTCCTTGTCAACTCCAAGGTTCAACAATGCTGCCTGCTACGTCGTTGTTGCTATGCTTACAATGCATTCGAGTGGCGGGTCCTTTGATGAGGTCATACAAATTAGCGGTAGTATATCATCTTAATGTTGATTTTATAAAATCCTGGTGGTCATTTGAAAGTGCTCTTTGAATAACCGGGATTTAATTTAGCCACTATTTGGCTGAGTCGAACAGTGTGCCTTGTGGTCGTGCTCCATAGCCTCCCATTATATCTTAAGTTCAAAGGTATGTATCTGATACGTCTCCAACATATCTATAATTTTTTATTGTTCCAAGCAATTTTAGTATCAATATTGGATGTATTATACGTCATTAAATATTATTTTATATCATTTTTTTGGAAATAACATATTAACCTTGTTCCAAGTCCCTGTTGTTGTTTTTTGCCTATTTCTGGTTTTCAAGTAAATCAGTACCAAACGAAGTCCAAACGCTATGAAACTTTTTAACGATTTTTTCTGGATAAGAGAGACTCTAGAAGCTTTGGGTGGAGACCAAACGGCAACCGAGGAGACTGCAATGCAACAGGAGGCGACTAGGGGGTAGGCATGCTATTACCTTGAGGGCCCCACGAGGCTCCGTTCGACCTAATTCAACCTCTATAAATTCTCTAAAATTTGGAAATCAACGGAGAGCCACCCAAAACACTCCTTCTGCAGCTGCAAGCTTCTATTCTTTCGCGATCCCATCTGGAGGCCTTTTCCGGTACTTTACCATAGGGGAATCGATCACGGAGGGCTTGTACATCATCCTTGCTGCCTTCCGATGATGCGTGAGTAGTTTACCACAGACCTATGGGTCCATAGCTAGTAGCTAGATGGCTTCTTCTCTCTTTGATCTTCAATACAATGTTCTCCTTGATGTTCTTGGAGTTGTATTCGATGTAATCTTCTTTTGCGGTGTGTTCATTGGGATCTAATGAATTGTTGGTTACGATCAGATTATCCATAAGAAATCTTTGAGACTTTTCTGAATTATTTTATGCATGATTATTATAGCTTTGTATTTCTCTCCGATTTATCTGTTTGGTTTGGCCAACTAGATTGATTTATTTTGCGATGGGAGAGGTGCTTTGTAATAGGTTCAATCTTGCGGTGCTCTATATCCTAGTGACAAAGTAGGGGACAAGACACGTATTTGTATTGTTGCCATTAATGAGAAAATGATGGGGTTTATTCATACTGCTTAAGGCGTTACTCCATTTTTATTAACTTAATGCCTTAGATGCATGCTGGATAGCGGTCGATGGGTGGAGTAATAGTAGTAGATGTAGGTAGGAGTCGGTCTACTTGGCTGGACGTTATGCCTATATAGATGATTATTGCCTTGAATATCGTCATAACTATGCGCTTTCTATCAATTGCCCAACAGAAAGTTGTCTACCCATCGTATGCTTTTTGTTCGAGAGGGAAGCCTCTAATGATAACTATGGCCCCGGGTGTACTTTTATCATATATAAAATCCATAAATACCTTTCTCAAATTTATTTATCGTTATTTCATTTTGTCTTTTATTTTATCTATCTATCACTACGGGATTTGATCCTTGCAAATAACCGACCAGGGGATTGACAACCCCCTTGATCGCGTTGGGTGCAAGTATTTTCCTTTTGTGTGTAGGTACTTCTAACGAGGTTATACGTGGTTCTCCTAATGGATTGATAACCTTGGTTCTTAACTGAGGGAAATACTTATCTCTACTTACTGCTACATCATCTCCTTTTCGAGAACTCCCAATGCCGCTCACAAGTAGCAGTATCCGAGGCACATAGTCCTCAGTTAGGCAGGGAGAGCCATGGAGTGTAGACCCCTATTTGAGATTGCCACTTCACTGCATGGAGGCAAATGTGACAACCCGGAAGTGCTTGACAGAGCTCCATGTGTTTGGTGCCTTAAAGTACCACTACAAAAAAAGACACATACGTGACATTTTGGGCCGAACGGTGGGGGGGTGGATGAACAGGACCCCGTGGTAGTAGAGGCCGTTGCCGCTGGATGAACAGGACCCCGATCGATCGAGCTGGTTGGGGAGTGGATGAACAGGACCCCGTCGAGGGCTGGATGAACAGGACCCCGTGGAGGGCTGGTTGAACAGTAGCCGGTGGTCTATGTGGTGACTAGCACAAGCATGCAAACTAGGGTACTTGATGTTGCTGATTTCAGAGACTTAGTAATTTCACTAAGTCCCTGACTGCTGTTATTTTCATGCCATGTGTTCATGTTGTTTCCGGGAGATCTATGCATAATTTGAGAATGATCTGTAAGGGTATTTTGAACTTGAGGATTTGCTATATCCATCCATGCCTTTGTTGGTATTTATGGAGTGCCATAGCTTGAGTCAATCGAGCTCTACTTTTGCTATAAATTGTTGCTGGCAGATTGTTTACGTGTTATTCGATTTTGCCAAGCTTGTTGTAGGTGATCCTTGCATGATATGATGTTATGCTTGCCATGTATTGTTACTATTCCATGTCTTCTTGATGTATGTATGCTTATTTTATCATGCAATGCTCTGTAGTGAGTGCATCGAGCTCACGAACATGCCTAGTCGTTATCTGTTTTTGACATGTCCAGTTTTCTGCCAAGTCTGAAACCTGTAACGAAACTTGCTTAATTGACATGGGTGTAATCATATTTTCTGCTCCTTTTTGGCTTATGGTCATTAAGGGACTTTTGTCAAGTGCTTTGAGTAGATTCATTCCATGCCTTACTTTGCTATGTTCTGATCCTGTAGCGTGTTGTTTCATTGCTCTAAACATGTCATCCTGATGTTAATTTCCGCTATGCTGTTATTTTCACTAAGTCTGTGAACCTGTTATCTTTTACACTTTTGCCATGCTTGTTTGAACCTGTTGTGATGTGATTTAGCCGTAGCTCAGTGTTCATCTTTTGTGAAGCATCTTGAGTAGATTACTGTCATATGCTTTGTTGATATGTTTGGGTGCAGTAGCTTAATTTCTTGGTGCTCGCTAAGTAGCATCATGCTGTTAATGGCAGATTATTGTCATTCTTGTTTTGCTTGTCATTTGCAAACCGTGCATCCGATTTCAGAGATCTTTATATCGATTTCAACCGAAATCATCTCACCTATCCAGTGGCATACTAGGTTTGCCAAGGTTATTCCTTGTTCATCTTTTCCCTTCCGTGCATGCATATGCATTGCATACCACATCTCGCATATCATGCCATGTTTATGTGGTGGTTGTTTACTTTGTTGCTTGCTTCTTTCCGGGTTGCTTCTCTCGTTAGCTTCGGTTTCGTTCCGGAGTTGTGAGGATTCGTTCGACTTCGTCCGTTTGTCTTCTTCATGGACTCGTTCTTCTTCCTAGCGGGATCTCAGGCAAGATGACCATACCCTCGAAATCACTTGTATCTTTGCTCGCTAGATTGCTTGCTCTTTTGCTATGCCTATGCTGCGATACCTACCACTTGCTTATCATGCCTCCCATATTGTTAAACCAAGCCTCTAACCCACGATGTCCTAGCAAACCGTTGTTTGGCTATGTTACCGCTTTGCTCAGCCCCTCTTATAGCGTTGTTAGTTGCAGGTGAAGATGAAGTTTGTTCCTTGTTGGAACATGGAGATGTTGTTCCTTGATTGGAACATGTTTACTTGTTGGGATATCACAATATATCTTATTTAATTAATGCATCTATATACTTGGTAAAGGGTGGAAGGCTCAGCCTTATGCCTGGTGTTTTGTTCCACTCTTGCCGCCCTAGTTTCCGTCATATCGGTGTTATGTTCCCGGATTTTGCGTCCCTAACGCGGTCGGGTGATTTATGGGACCCCCTTGACAGTTCGCTTTGAATAAGAATTTTCCAGCAGGCCCAACATTGGTTTTACCATTTGCCATCACCTATACCTTTCCCTTGGGAGTAGCTAACCCGAGGGTCATCTTTATTTAGCCCCCCCCCCCGGGCCAATGCTTGTCTAAGTGTTGGTCCGAATCGAGCAGCCTGCGGGGCCCCTCGTGGAAACTCGAGGCCTGGTTTTACTCGTAGCTTGACTTATCCGGTGTTGCCCTGAGAACGAGATATGTGCAGCTCCTATCAGGATGTTGGCGCATCGGGCGGCTTTGCTGGACTTGTTTTATTACTGTCGAAATGTCTTGTAGCCGGGATTCCGAGACTGATCGGGTCTTCCCTGGGAGAAGGAATATCCTTCGTTGATCGCGAGAGCTTATCATGGGCTAAGTTGGGACACCCCTGCAGGGTTTGATCTTTCGAAAGCCGTGCCCGCGGTTATGTGGCAGATGGGAATTTGTTAATGTCCGGTTGTAGAGAACCCGAAGTTGATCTTAATTAAAATACACCAACCGCGTGTGTAACCGTGATGGTCTCTTCTCGGCGGGGTCCGGGAAGTGAACACGGTTGTTGGAGTTATGTCTGACGTAAGTAGTACAGGATCACTTATTGATCATAGTTGTTCGACCGTGCTTTGCCTTCTCTTCTCGCTCTCTTTTGCGTTGTTAGCCACCATATATGCTAGTCGCTTGCTGCAGCTCCACCTCATACCTTTTACCCTACCTATAAGCTTAAATAGTCTTGATCTCGCGGGTGTGAGATTGCTGAGTCCTCGTGACTCACCAGATACTTCCAAAACTAGTTTGCAGGTGCCGAGAAGACCGAGCAGGTGACGCATCCAAGCTCAAGGAGGATCTTGATGAAGATCTTGTCCTTCTTGTTGTTTCGTTCTAGTCGATCAGTAGTGGAGCCCAGTTGGGGTCGATCTTGGACCTTTGTCGCTTTTGGGGTTTCTTCTTTTATTTTGGCTCCGTAGTTGGGCCCTGATTGTAACGGTATGATGTTATGTTTTATTCATGTATTTGTGTGAAGTGGCGATTGTAAGCCAACTATGTATCTTTTCCCTTATTTATTACATGGGTTGTGTGAAGATTACCTCACTTGTGACATTGCTTTCAATGCGGTTATGCCTCTAAGTCGTGCTTCGACACGTGGGAGATATAGCCGCATCAAGGGCGTGACAAGTTGGTAATCAGAGCCTTCCCCGACCTTAGGAGCCCCCACTGATTGATCGTTTTTAGCGACCGAGTTGTGTCTAGAAAAAATGTTTTGAGTCAATTAGGAATTATATATCGGAGAGTTTAGGAATTCTTTTTACTTCCCAGTCTCCTCATCGCTCTGGTAAGGCATCCTGACGTAGAGTTTTGACTTTTCTCTTCTCAAATTTCACTAAAAAAAATTAAAGATCACGCGGGTATCTTAGAATCGTTCCGATGGTTTTGTGATGACAACATTGTCTTGGTTGCCTCCCGTCAGCAGGGGTTTTATTGGAGGTGTCCCGGGGAGTTGAGCTCCGAGGTGTTGTCGTCATAATTTTATCGTTGCAGTTCTGGAATACCTGAGTTTAGTACGCCGACATCCAAAATCTCTTCTGTACAGTTGTTGGTGAGATAACCCCGATAGCCCAGTACTGAGGCGAGTGCGGGAGTATTGCCATGACTCGTATAACCGATGCTTTTCGAAGGTTGAGGTAAATGATTTCCGAAGGTTTCTTGGTTATGTGTTGAAGGATGGATACAGCTGGATCTAGGTATTGTTAGTTTGGGTGATATATTTTGTGTCCCCTGTATCCCCAACACCTGATTGCATAACCAGAAAGTTTCGGGAGTTTATAGGTGGGAATTCAAGTAGCTCCTGGAATATCTCTCCGACAGATGCATGATATGGGATTGGGTAAATCTCTATCATATGTATTTGTTTCCGGCTTATTTCCAGAGCCAATCCTTTGTTTTGTTTTGTGGTATTCGAGTTGCTTCGTTGTCAAGTGTTGAATCCATACCTTTCCTAAACGGTGTTCTCATATTTCTATGTGAATACTAATCCTTCTTGATCATCAAGATTATCATGCCAATTCTTTTTCAACCGGTGTGTCCCTCTTCAAGTGGATCCGATCGCTTCAACATTCGCAAGATCAAATATCAGTTCTTCTCATCGGTGTTTGCTTCATCCGTTCCAAGTTGTCGTTGTTTTCCCGCCCTCCCACCCTTATTTCTTCAAGGATGCAGATTTCTTGATCAAGGATCCATCTTATTGAGGTGAAGCCTCTCCATTCTTCTCCTTCATGTTCTTATCTGGTGATTTTCTATGAAGATGCTCAACAACTTCAAGTTCATCATTCTTTGTTCTTTATCTTCCCCGGTGTGTTCAATGAAATCTTTCGATGGTGATCACATCTTTTCCTCGTTGCAACACCTTCTCATACCGGTGCACCTCGTGGTAATTCACTTCTCACTATTCATTTGTTCCGGAGTGATGAAGTTATCTCAGAAGATTCAAGTTTCCTTTCTCAATTCACTCAATTTCTTTTGAGGATGTTATCTCATTCTAGCCATTTAAATCAACCGGTGCAATCTCTCTTTTCAAGCAATCGTTCAACGGTGTTTCTTTTGAGTGGGCCCTAACCCACAGGTCTTTTCCCAGGATCTTACCTGACTCTTCTAATTTTCCCGGAGCTATTCCCAAATTCTTTTGAAGTTTGATGTAAGAATGTATTATCATCAGTCAAATGTCTTTCTCCAAGATCCTTCAATTCTTTCATCGTTGGTTCAACCTTTCAAATTTTCATTCCGGAGTGTCTCAACAATTCATGGTGGTGTTTCTCCTCGTCATTCTCAGCATTTGAAGACCGAAGAAGAGTTTCTCTTAAATCTTGGCCCGTTTTATTAAAGATTCATGGTTCTAGCTTGTTGCCATCCTCTCATACCTATTTTCGATTGTGAGATTTCTTTTCACCCATCCGGAGCAATTCAGGAGTCTTTTCAGTTTGATTCTCCAAAGCCCATCACCTCAGAATTATTCATTCTCAGTTTTCAGCTCTCGTTCTCCAAATAATACTGGTGCATCATTCAAGTATTATCTAATCAGTTCATGATCTCTTCGTTCTCATGTATCTAAATCCTAGCAAGCATCTTCGTTCATTTGCTAACTCTTCCCGGTGTTTCTTTATCTTTTCTTCGTCCATTTTAAATTTTTTTACGGTGGTTCATTCAAGAGTTCTCTTTCTTCGTTATCATGGAGATTCATTCGTTCTTTCCAGATCCTACCGGTGGTTCATTGAAGACCTTCCCAAGTTTGCGCCATATCTATCTTAATCCTTCCTACGAGAATAAGTAGTATGCCAAATCCACTGCTTGTCATCAATTTAAATTGGTGAAGGATAAGCATAATGTAATTCTTATTCTTGTTTCATCGAGTAAATTCAATTCCCTATTCTGGAAGTTCTTCAAATTCTTGATTTCAATTGTTTCACCTTATCTTCCTCGGAGTTCCAAGCTCTCATCACCACGGAGATCCATCTAATCTTTGCAAGGCTTCAATCTTATTCTTTTCATCCTACATTTCTTTGTGATCACTCTTTTCTTACCGGAGTTCTTCATGGAGGCTCTACATGGTGGTTCATCAAGGATTTAATTCCTTCTCGAAGTGTTCATCGAGATTCTTTTCAGAGGAGCTCGAGTACTCTTTATCTTACATTTTAAAGTGCAATCCTTTCAACTGTATCATTCGAGGTGGTATTATGTCATTCTTGATAACTTGAGTTCACGTCTCATGATTCACATGTTGTCAAGAATGAGGTATTTTAAATCCATCAATTTCTTCATTGGAGTTATCTTGGGTTATATTTCACCTAAAGCTTTCCCTAAGGATTGTTGCTATTTATGGTGCTTATAAATGACCCAAGTTCTTCGTTTGTTCTCCCGGTGAAACAAGTTTCTCGTCTCCTTGTTCTTATCAATCCAATTCTTTTCTCGTTAGTGGCCGGTTGTCACCTCATCATTTTGAGATGTTTGCCATAAGCCCACTACAAGCTTATTCGTTTCATTGCGGGTTTTCCGACAACTCCGTTCGATCCTTCTTTTTAAGGAGGCTCTTTTGTGATAGAAGATGTTGTTCTCTTATCTGTTCTCTTGATTCCACTCTTTCATTCGTCCCGAAGGCATTGTGATGTTGCTCTCTTCACACATCATCTCAAATTGTGAGGATCGAGTCCTTTTTCTTGCTTATCGATTTAACCGGAGTGTGTGTCTATCATTCCTTTTTCAACCGGAGTCTCTTCCAAGTGCGTTCATTTTGCCAAGTTCAAACGCTATTCCTCCATTCCCAACCGGAGTTTTGTATCATCTCTTCAAGCTCTTTTCATCTTATCAAGTTTTTCCTTCTTCTTTCAGTCGGAGTGCTGCCCAAATTATATCATTCTTATTCCTTCTCTATCTTGTTTTAACCGGAGTGGTTTCAATTTCTATCTTATCACTAAACCACTTGGTTCTCGTCGTATCCCTTGTTCCTCTTTTCTGATGCAGTGTTTTCGACTTGTTCATCCCTGTTGTATTCGTTCTTTCAAATTAGTCAACCTCTCAAGGTTCTTTGGTTTCACTCGTTTGTCAAAGAAGCAACTTAGCTTTACCTCTTCTCTTTCTCTTCCGTTTTCCCCTCCGGTGCCATTCTAGATCTCGGGACGAGATCCTCTCGTAGTGGTGGAGTGTTGTAACGCCCCGAGACCGATGTGCCAGTTGTCCTCCCATTATTCGTCGCCGTTGCCATGTCTTGTGCTTGTGTGTTGCACTTTGCCATGTCATCATCTGCATTTCATATCATGTCATCATTTGCATCGCATTCGCATACGTGTTCGTCTCATGCATCCGAGCATTTTCCCCGTTGTACGTTTTGCAATCCGGCGCTCCGTTGTTCCCCGGCGTCCTCTTTTACCTTTTTTCTGTGTGCGGGTATGAAACTTTCTCGGAATGGACCGAGGTTTGCCAAGCGGCCTTGGTATTGCACCAGTAGACCGCGTGTCAAGTTTCGGGTCAATCGGAGGTCGTTTGATACTCCAACGGTTAACTGGGTAACCGCAAAGGCCTCTTTTGGTGCAGCCCAACACCCCCTTCAAAGTGGCCCAAAACCCACTTAAGTCACCTCCATCATCTCGGTCGTCGGATCACGATCGCGTGGCCGAAAATCGCACTCCATTTGGAGCTTCCTAGCCCCCTCTACCTATAAATATGTGATCCCCTCCCGAAATTCGCGCAGATCAAACCCTAACCCGCTCCTCTCGCGCCGCCGGAAATGTCCGCTCCCGCGCCGGACGTGTCCACCCCGCCGCCACGTCGCAGCGGCCAATCGGAGGCCGCCACGTCAGCGCACCGCCTCCCGCGCCCAACCCCGCGCCACCACGTGGCCTCCCCGGCCCCCTCCTCTCTCCTCCGCCGCCGCGGCCCGCGGGGCCCAAGGCCGGCCCGCCTGGGCCCGCGCGCGCCCCCGCGCCGCCCGCTCTCCCGCCGCCCGGCTGCCGCGCCGCCCGCCTGCGCGCCACTCCGAGCTGCCGCCCGAGCGCCGGCCTGCTCCGCCGCCCACCGCCATCCAGCGCCGCCGCCGTCCAGCGCGTCGCCCGCGCCTTGCTCCGCCGCCTTCGCGCGACGCCTCGCCGCACGTCCGCCGCCCGGCTCCCGCCGCCTCCTGCGCTGGCGAAGCGGCCGCCGCCCACGCCCTTCCCGTCCGCCGCCGCCGTTCGCCCGCGGCTCCGGCGCCGCCGCGCCTGCCCTGCCCCGCGCCGCCCTGCCTCCGCCGTGCCGCGCCCGGATCCGGCGGCCCTGAGCCCAGCTCCGCCTGCCCCCGCCGGCCCTTCTTCCCCGAGCTCCTCCGGCGAACCTCGGGCTCCGAGCCCCTAGATCCGATCTGAGAAGGTTGACTTCTTCCCCCCTCGTTTTTCTCCAAGTCCCCGGATCTGCCACAATATCATGCCATCTTCATCATGTCATAACTCTCTGCATATAGCTCCATTTTGGGCGTACAATATGTCAAATTGTTCGTCTCAAAGAGTAAATCATTCCGTTACATTGCATCATTCTCATTTGAGCTCATTTTGATGCCCGAAATGCTGTTAGAACAGGGGTATGTGATGTTTATTTTCTGATTCTTATCAGAACATGCACTTTTGTCATTCTTGCCATGATTGATGTGTACCTCCTATGAAGTTGAGTCCTACATGTGTTTTATAATATGCCATGTTACCTTTCCAGAGAATTATGCCATGTATTTTTGTGATCTATGTGGTGACTAGCACAAGCGTGCAAAATAGGGTACTTGATGTTGCTGATTTCAGAGACTTTGTAATTTCACCAAGTCCCTGACTGCTGTTATTTTCATGCCATGTGTTCATGTTGTTTCTGAAAGATCTATGCATAATTTGAGCATTATCAGTAAGGGTGTTTTGAACTTTAGGATTTTCTCTACCCATCCATGCCTTTATTGGTATTTATGGAGTGCCATAGCTTGAGACAATCGAGCTCTACTTTTGCTATAAATTGTTGCTGACAGATTGTTTACGTGTTATTCGATTTTGCCAAGCTTGTTGTAGTCGATCCTTGCACGATATGATGTTATTCTTGCCATGTATTGTTACTATGCCATGTCTTCTTGATGTATGTATGCTTATTTTATCATGCAATGCTCTGTAGTGAGTGCATCGAGCTCACGAATATGCCTAGTCGTTATCTGTTTTTGACATGTCCAGTTTTCTGCTAAGTCTGAAACCTGTAATGAAACTTGCTTAATTGACATGGGTGTAATCATATTTTGTGATCCTTTTTGGCTTATGGTCAGTAAGGAACTTTTGTCAAGTGCTTTGATTAGATCCCTGCCATGCCTTTCTTTGCTATGTCCTGATCCTGTAGCATGCTGTTATTTTCACTAAGTCTGTGAACCTGTTATCTTTTGCAGTTTTGCCATGCTTGTTTGAACCTGTTGTGGTGTGATTTAGCCATAGCTCAGTGTTCATCTTTTGTCAAGCATCTTGAGTAGATTAATGTCATATGCTTTGTTGATATGTTTGGGTGCATTAGCTTAACTTCTTGTTGCTTGCTAAGTAGCATCATGCTGTTAATGGCAGATTATTGTCATTCTTGTTTTGCTTGTCATTTGCAAACCGTGCATCCGATTTCGGAGATCTTTATATCGATTTCAACCGAAATCATCTCACCTATCCAGTGGCATACTTGGTTTTCCAAGATTATGCCTTGTTCATCTTTTCCCTTCCGTGCATGCATATGCATTGCATACCACATCTCGCATATCATGCCATGTTTATGTGATGGTTGTTTACTTTGTTGCTTGCTTCTTTCCGGGTTGCTTCTCTCGTTAGCTTCGGTTTCGTTCCGGAGTTGTGAGGATTCATTCGACTTCGTCCGTTTGTCTTCTTCATGGACTCGTTCTTCTTCCTAGCGGGATCTCAGGCAAGATGACCATACCCTCGAAATCACTTCTATCTTTGCTTGCTAGATTGCTCGCTCTTTTGCTATGCCTATGCTGCGATACCTACCATTTGCTTATCATGCCTCCCATATTGTTAAACCAAGCCTCTAACCCACGATGTCCTAGCAAACCGTTGTTTGGCTATGTTACCGCTTTGCTCAGCCCCTCTTATAGCGTTGTTAGTTGCAGGTGAAGATGAAGTTTGTTCCTTGTTGGAACATGGAGATGTTGTTCCTTGATTGGAACATGTTTACTTGTTGGGATATCACAATATATCTTATTTAATTAATGCATCTATATACTTGGTAAAGGGTGGAAGGCTCGGCCTTATGCCTGGTGTTTTGTTCCACTCTTGCCGCCCTAGTTTCCGTCATATCGGTGTTATGTTCCCGGATTTTGCGTCCCTAACGCGGTCGGGTGATTTATGGGACCCACTTGACAGTTCGCTTTGAATAAGACTTTTCCAGCGGGCCCAACATTGGTTTTACCATTTGCCATCACCTATACCTTTCCCTTGGGAGTAGCTAACCCGAGGGTCATCTTTATTTAGCCCCCCCGGGCCAATGCTTGTCTAAGTGTTGGTCCGAACCGAGCAGCCTGCGGGGCCCCCTCGTGGAAACTCGAGGCCTGGTTTTACTCGTAGCTTGACTTATCCGGTGTTGCCCTGAGAACGAGATATGTGCAGCTCCTATCAGGATGTCGGCGCATCGGGCGGCTTTGCTGGACTTGTTTTATTATTGTCGAAATGTCTTGTAGCTGGGATTCCGAGACTGATCGGGTCTTCCCGGGGAGAAGGAATATCCTTCGTTGATCGCGAGAGCTTATCATGGGCTAAGTTGGGACACCCCTGCAGGGTTTGATCTTTCGAAAGCCATGCCCGCGGTTATGTGGCAGATGGGAATTTGTTAATGTCCGGTTGTAGAGAACCCGAAGTTGATCTTAATTAAAATACACCAACCGCGTGTGTAACCGTGATGGTCTCTTCTCAGCGGGGTCCGGGAAGTGAACACGGTTGTTGGAGTTATGTCTGACGTAAGTAGTACAGGATCACTTATTGATCATAGTTGTTCAACCATGCTTTGCCTTCTCTTCTCGCTCTCTTTTGCGTTGTTAGCCACCATATATGCTAGTCGCTTGCTGCAGCTCCACCTCATACCTTTTACCCTACCTATAATCTTAAATAATCTTGATCTCGCGGGTGTGAGATTGCTTAGTCCTCGTGACTCACCAGATACTTCCAAAACCAGTTTGCAGGTGCCGAGGAGACCGAGCAGGTGACGCATCCAAGCTCAAGGAGGAGCTTGATGACGATCTTGTCCTTCTTGTTGTTTCGTTCTATTCGATCAGTAGTGGAGCCCAGTTGGGGTCGATCTTGGACCTTTGTCGCTTTTGGGGTTTCTTCTTTTATTTTGGCTCCGTAGTCGGGCCCTGATTGTAACGGTATGATGTTATGTTTTATTCATGTATTTGTGTGAAGTGGCGATTGTAAGCCAACTATGTATCTTTTTCCCTTATTTATTACATGGGTTGTGTGAAGATTACCTCACTTGTGACATTGCTTTCAATGTGGTTATGCCTCTAAGTCGTGCTTCGACACGTGGGAGATATAGCCGCATCGAGGGCGTGACAGTCATGCAAAGGAAAAGGGGTTCAACTACCGCAGCAAGTAACAGATGAATCATTGTTGTCCTAATGTAGTAAGAGAGAGAAGGAGCGAGGGAGTGGGATTGTATCGGAATGAACAAGGGGGGTTTTGCTTGCCTGACAGAGTGGTAGTGGGATACTTCCCTTCAGTCGGATAATCGTGGGTATCCTCGGAGGCAGAACCTACCACGAAAGATACATCGAACACAATCAGCACATGACGATATGCAACAATATGATGCATGCTATGACATGGCAATATGAATGTGTTTTGGGCTAATGCAAGCTAGAACAGATTGAAATGAGTCCATTTGAACCAAAGATTCAAATGCAAACCCATTTTATGAAGTCATAAAGGTGCATTAACTTGTTTCACTTGAACAGCAAGGTTAACGTGTTCTGACATGCATGAAACCATTACAGATGGATAGATTGAATTTTTCTGTTCAAATTACATGTATAAATCTTTGCATTTGGAGTTACAGATTAATTTCTATGAATTTTTGAAGTTTGCAACAATTTATGGAATTTCCTATATAAGAATAAATCCAGTAAATGCTTTATTGCATCAGCACTGCGTCAGGGTGACGTAAGCATTCAACAAGGACGGTCCAGGTCAAACCTGACCAGTGGGTCCCGCGTGTCAATGTCATTAGTCTAACTAATTTTTATTTAGTCCTAATCATAACTTAATTAGCAGGCGGGTCCCACTTGTCATAGACCCAGAGGGGTCAAACTGGGCCCACCCAGGGTCAACTCGGTCAGTAGGGACAACTCCTAGTCAGCAAGGTCAAACCCGCTGGCGTTGAGTCGCCAGCGAGGCTGAGACGGCGGAGAGCGTCAGAAATGCTGCTCCGACCACAGTTCGATGCGCGGATGGGTGCTACGGGTAGCTGTCGGTGTGGCGCATCCAACGATGGCGGTGGGTCGTGTTGGGGTGGCTGTAAACGACGACGGCGATGAGCTGGGCGGCGGCCAGAGCTCGGGTGTTCGCGGGATCGGTGCTGAGGTGTGCAAACGAGCGCAACATGGCGCTGGGGAGACTACGCGCGGCGGTGAGCATGTTGGGCGCACGCTCGGGACCAAATGGTCATTGAAGCGTCACCGCGACGAGCGCTGGCGGCGACATGTTTCGGCCGCGGTGGGGAACAGAGCTAGGGGACGAGGGCGAACGCTAAAGAAGAGGGGAAAGATAGAGGAGCTCACGGCGGAGTCGATGAGCAGGTCAGTAGCTCGGGGAGGCGTAGGAGCGAGCGGGGCGGTGAGAGCGATCTCCAGTGGGTGCGGTGAAGATGAGCTCGAAGATGATGTTGCAGATATCCCGTGGTTCAACGGGTTGGCGTAGACGATGCAGGAGTGGGCGACGGTTCTTCTGGACGCATCGACAAGACAAGGGGTGGACGGTGGCTATGGCTACGGCGAGCAGCGGCGACGGTGGCGTTCGGCCGTGCGCGTGAGAGAGAGACAGAGGGGAGGAGGAGCACGGGGAGAGTGAGAGAGGGCTAGAGGGGTTGTGTGGCGCCCTTAGCCAGCTCCAGGCGGTCGGCGGCAAGCAGGAGGGGCGAGCTACGGGCGCGCGCGTCAAGCACACGCTGCGCGTCCGACTGGCACGAGGTGGAAGACGCCTCTGCCCATGGTGGGCTGGGCCGGCCTACTGGGCCGCCAGGTGGGCTGCAACAGATAGGCCAGGTAAGCCCGCTCTCTCTTCTGTGTTTTCTAATTTTGTTTTGTTTTCTATTTATGCAAATTTGTTTTAATTTTGTTTTCAAACCAAATCACTTTTAAAAATTCTGAAAATAGTTATGGGCACTAAATGAATTATTCCAGAGGCCCTCAACTAATTCCAAAATTGTTGGAGCATTTAAAAAATATTTATAGTATTTAAATGCCCCAATTCAAATACAATATGAGTTAAATCAAAAATCCAGAATGGCCTAAAATGTGTGCATCATTTTTGACAGAGGTTCTAGACCATTTCAAAAATGATGGACATTTATGAAGGGCATTTTGGGTTCGTTGATAAGATTTAATTTTGACCCTAGTTGAATTCATTTAGTGCTAGGGTTTCAACAATCCCCATTTCAAGTTTTTGAGAAATTTAAACATGATGCACACAAGAAGGGCTAGCCTAGTGCATACTAGAACTAGGGATGTGACAACTCACCACTACTAAACAAGAATCTCATCCCGAGATTCAAGACATGAGGTAAGAAGACAGAGGGGTCACAAAGCTAACATGATCTTCATGATCCGATTTGCCCTTCTCGAAGATGTTGATTCATTGCTCCAATTGATCTTGACGTCTTTGCTTTTGAAATCTTCTTCCAACATGATGACGACAGAAGGAAACTCTACAGGAATCGATCTTCTTGAAGATCGAGCAACTCAAAATCAACTCATGAAGTGAGACATTCGAAACATCTCTTGAGATGAGGCACAAAACGCACATCAAGACGGATGGAAAGAAACTGATAACAAAGGTTCAATTTGGTAGGCAACATTTCCACGCTTAAGAAGATGGTGCATGTGTTTCAAGTAGCGAGGAGTTAAGTTGCCCTTCATGTCAAACGGGGCACCTTAGAGGAGGTCACTTGTAGAGCTATTCCCTTAAGTGGCAAAAAGAATTACTTTTGATACGTAGATCATTTGAACTCTTCTTACCAGCCTAAGGCAATTTACAAACGTTCATTTGAAGGAGCTCGAAGGAATGACATACTCGGACTAGGATGGATGATGTGGACTACCTTGTTGAAGACAACGCAATGGGTGATTTTTTTGCATATCATTGGAGATGGATGGGACCAATGGTAAGTTCACTTTTGAAAATGGTCTTGGACAACAACTGCTGAGAAGGCAGCCCATGGGAAATTGGCACAATGGCGATGCAAGCTGGGAACAAAATGCAAATGTCGAGAATGTTCCAACCATCATATCTGCCTGAGATTCAGATCTGGTTGGTGTCAGGATATTCCAGACTCATCAAGTCTGGAAAGAAAAATGAAAGTTTGCAACACAAATCGATGAGATGGTGTTGCGAGATTCTCGGAGAACAAACTATGATAGCAAGCTCAAAAACATGAGCCGGTTCTGCTACACACATGTGAACACGCTGTCCCAGACAAGCATGACCACGTAGTAGTCTTACAACAAAACACTATCGAGTTCTGGCTAGGAACCATCATCGAGGATATTGGAGTCTTGTGCATGATCTAGAATTAACACAACAAACTCCTTTTCCTTGAGCAAATCAATCAGTGGCTTGGGGTGCTAGGGAATACATATGGAATGAAGGTTGCAAGTCTCCAAACCACAGAATACTTTGCACATATGCATGACTAACTTGGGATGATTCCAGAGGAAGCAAGACTAACTTTGTCGAATTCAAGGCCGCAACTTTCACCAAATGCACATGAATCAGAGGTAGTCACTTCTTTCATCCAAACATATGCTTCATGAACGAAACACAAAGAAATGCTTACACAAGTTTTCAACACTAGCTTGATGTCCGATAAAATCATGGAGAATATAAGGATGTTGTCGATGGCTCACCAACAATTTATCGAGATTTCCATAAGATGGAATTCCACGACTATGTGAACAAGGTGATAGCATTGGTCAGACCAAAAGATGTAATGGTGTATGATCGAGGGATCAACCACAAGTAAGACAACATTACGAACATCGTTGGTTATGAGTTGATTTGACAATAGCCCACACTCAAATCAAAGTTTTGATAAGGCAATAGGTCCAACAACTGATCACAGAGACCAATCGATGAAGATATCATCTTACTTCAACACAAACACACAAGGATATCCCTTTGGAATGAACTGAGCCGGATAAGCTTTCATCTTCCAACTCTCCAAGTTGTTGTTCAGCTTAACCAACTAGCTCAGGGGTATCCAACACAGATTCTTGGAGAAGGGGTGGTTTACAAGAAACAAACTTGATCACGAGCTCAACATAACAGTCAGGGGACAACCTGGTGATACTTCCGACAAAATATTCAGAAAATCATGAACCACCGATATGTTACTAAGCTTGGGAACAATCTTGCTTTTCAAGGAAAGACGAGATGATCATAAGAGCAAGGGATTCAATCCTAATTCAAAGATCGAAGAGTGAACCAGAAATAAGGACAAGGTAGCACGATCAATCCTAGTATAGTGATTCGATAACCAACACGCTAAGAATGATATTAATGTCCATTAACTACCAAGCAACACGGTTGCTAGGAGTATTGATTTCACACATCATGGTTCACTTGTCGGTATTCCAGTTGCGACAACACGAAACCGAGGAATGAAAAATGATGGAAAGAAGTATCACTGCGTCAAGAGTTCATAAGAGGTGGTGCAATTTGTCACAGCCCTAGAATTGCTAGTGGTTAGTTGCAGCTGTGAGCATCCATGCATCATGTTAAATTCAATTAATTTGAAATGGGGATGACCAAGCCCTAGCACTAAAACAATTCAAATAGGCTCAACTTCAAAATATTTTCAAAGAACCCAAACTGGGTTGCAAAAATGTTCATGATTAATGGAAAAAGGTGAAAACCATATCCAGAGATGATGAATATTTTTCCATGACCATTTGGGCTCTGATTTAAATCATATCCTATTTGAATTTGGGCACTTTAATACTATAAAATATTTAAATTGCTCAAATAAACATAAACTAAAATGTTTACTATTGAATATATTATAAACAGTATCCATGTTTAGTTCTATGATTTTTGGAAATGCTCTGGCATTTTTAATAAAGCCCTAAAGACTACAGAATAATAGAAACAGGAACTAAATAAGAAAAGCAGAGAGAGAGAGATAGTACCTGGCTAACTCACCTGCTCGGCCCAGCACTGCAGCTGACTGGCCCAGCTGGCGGCCCAGCCCGCCACCGCCTCCCTCCCCGTCGTCTTCCTCCTCGGACAGTAGGACAGGGCGCGTGGACGGCGCGCGCAGCCACACGCCGGCCACCTCCTCCCTGCCTGGCTGCCTCCTCCTCCCCTGGACGTTCCCCCCGCAACGCCACGCGCCCCCCTGGAACCGTTCACTCTCTCCCGATCTCTCCCTCCCCTCTCTGCTCTCCTCCCGAGCGGAGCCCGTCGCCGCCGACGATGATTACCGCAGCCACCATGCTCCTCTCGCCTCCCCGTGTAGTCCACAAGCTCCGCCATCATCCTCCGCTCCGCCCCACCCTAGCCCCGAGCGCTGGGACGGCCTACATCGCCGGCTGCATCATCCTCTTCCTCGCCGGTCGCCGGAGATCCTCCTCGCCGCCCCGACCGCTCCGGTGCCTCCCCGGGCTCGCTGACCCTCCCATTCGACTCGCTGTGAGCTCCTCCACCAATCCCCCTCCTTCCCGCACTCGTTCCCGCACTCTAGCCACCCTTTCGCCGGGGCCGTGAGCTCCTCGCCGCCGGCGATGACGCAGACGAGGCCAGAGTCACCATAGCTAACTCCCGAGCACGGCAACGTGCTCCACACTTCACCAGGAGCCTAACACACACACTAGCTTCCCCTCCCGTGCACTACAACGCCAAACCCCGCAATCACCGAACTCCGGCGCCGCCACGAGCTCGACTCCGGCAAGTTCGTTCCACCCCAGCCCCTCCCCCTTGGCTCTCTGGATGCGCAAGAGCGCGGCCTACCTCCTGGTGCCCTCAGCGCGCCAACCCGACGCCTCTAGCGCAAGTCCGGCGAGCCTCCACCGTTGTTTTGGTCCCCGCCGGCCAACTCCGGCGACAGCTGACGTGGCGATGTCATTAGCCTCTAATGACGCCTTAACTAACACTCTAGTGACACTGCCATGTGGGCCCCGGCGCAAATAAAATTAATTAGTTTAATTTCTGTTTAGATTAGTGTTAATCTTGCGGGTCCCACGTGTCAACTTTGACTTGGTCAAGTCAACGTTGACTGGTCCCACATGTCATCCACCCAGACCAGCCCTGTTACACTGTCTCGTGGGTCCCAGCCGTCTGGTTTGACCCTGGTCAATCCTGTTGACCTGCTGACGTCACTGTTGACCCTGCTGACGCAATAACTCATATTCTGGATTTATTCTTATTCAGGAAATTCCAGAAAATCCTATAAACTTTGAAAAATCATAGAAAATAATCTATAGCTCAGAATGAAATAATTTATATATGAAAAATTATCAGAAAAATTCAAGGAATCCATCTGTACCATTTTCATGCATGTTTGAACAACTTAAAGTTGCTGGTTAAGGCAATTTGCATAAATGGCATTTAAACTCTCACATATGGAGTTTGAATTTGAACCTAAGGTTCAAACCCACTCCATTTAACATGTTGCTAGTTGCATTAGCTCAACCACAACATATTGCCATGTCATGATCATGCATCATATTGTGCATTGCATTGATTGTGTTTCCTCCTCAGTTGCCGGTGGTTGTTCCCCCTCGGTAGACGTATGTTCCGACGATGAGATCGTTGACACTGATGAAGACTCAATGTTATCTTCAGAAGTGCCAGGCAAGCAAAACCACCTTGTTCATTCCGATACAATCCCACTCTCTCGCTCCTGCTCTCTTTTACTGCATTAGGACAACAACGATTCAACTGTTACATGCTGCGGTAGCTGAACCCCTTTATCCTCTGCATGACCTGTCATTCCACAGTAAATAGATGAAACCCACTAGTATGAGTAGGAGTTGTTTGAGCCCTGTTGTGCCTACTCATTCATGCTTGTTTGTCATGCCTGCTACTGCTTAGAGTTGAGTCGGGTCTGATTCATCGGGAATGAATTGGAATAGTGATGAACATGTCCTACTGTGTGAGAGCTAAGTGTGTGAACATGATTTGGTAAAGGTAGCGGTGAGAGGCCATGTAGGAGTACATGGTGGGTTGTCTCATTGCAGCCATCCTCAGGAACTGAGTTCTATGTTTGTGATCCATGAACAGTTACTACCACACATTGGGATCCTTAATTGACTCTCTCGGCTTCTTGATCACCCTTGTCCTCTGTCCAGGAGTTGCAAGTAGTTTCTGGTGTTTGTAGTATGCTGGGGGCCGCACGCAGTGCTGACCGTAGGGGTGGGCTGTGTTGCGGTAGGCACGTGGCACGGTGTACCGGGCGCCCGTTTGGTGTTCCGGGAACCCTGTACACATCGTTTGGGGCTGTGAGCGAAACTCCGGCCGGATCTCCTCATGGATGGAACCCGAATAGGCGATAAACCTGGACTAGAGACTTGAGTGTTTAGGTAGGCTGTGGCCGACACCCTCGCCCGGCTTCCGCTTGAAGGTTGCCGAGGTACATGACGTGTACAGGGCGGTAAGTGGCGAGAGCGTGTGTGAAGAAGTACACCCCTGCAGGGTTAACATCGTCTATTCGAATAGCCGGATTCCTCGGATATGGAAACTTGGACCCCTTGCATAGTTCATAGACAAGTGAAAATGGATACTCTAAAATGCGCAAGATAAGCGTGAGTGCTATGGATGGCGTTCTCGTAGGGAGACGGGAGTGGATCCATAGTGGTGTATTGATATGGTGAATATGTGGACTCGTGTGCGCCACCTCAAAGGAGTTACTTGCAGTCGTAGTTCAGGATAGCCACCGGGTCAAAGCTGGCTTGCTGCAGTTAAACTCCACCACCCCCTTTTGATACTGATGCATATGTAGCTAGTTCTGATGTAAGTCTTGCTGAGTACAATTGTACTCACGTTTGCCTATTTTATGTTTTTGCAGAGAGACTTCAGTCTCGCTAGTAGTACCGCTTGGACTTCGACGTTAGCTTGTTACCTCAGCTACGATCTTGTGCCCTCGGCAGGATCTGGTAGATAGTCAGGCTTCTCAGCCTTTTTCATTTGTAGTTGTCTGTACTCAGACAAGTTAAGCTTCCGCATGTGCTTGTTGCTTGTATGCTCTGTATGTTGGGTCATGAGACCCATGTTTGTAATATCTCGCTCCTCGGAGCCTAATGAATAAATACTTTGAGTCGTAGAGTTATGTGGTGATGCCATGTTGTATCTACTCATATCGGGCATATTGTGTGTATGATTGAAATGCTTGGTATGGGTGGGATCCGACTATCTAGTTGTTTATCCTTGGCAGCCTATCATATGGGGAAATGTAGTCTAGTGCTTCTGAGCTATAGTAGTCCGCTACAGCCCGGTTCACCGGAGTCCTGCTAGCCCAGCACTACTGCTCGGAACACTTGGCTGGCCGGCATGTGTTTCACGTCGTTCCTGTGTCTGTCCCCTCGGGGAAATGTCACGCGGTGACATCCGGAGTCCTGCCTAGCCTGCTACAGCCCGGGTTACCGGAGTCCTGTTAGCCCAGTGCTACAGCCCGGATTCACACGTTGATGACCGACATGCTCGATGTGATTCATGTATGCCTGTCCTCATAGGTTAGCGCCGCTTTGGGTTCACGACTAGCCATGTCGGCCCGGGTTCTTTGTCATATGGATGCTAGCGACACTATCATATACGTGAGCCAAAAGGCGCAAACGGTCCCGGGCCAGGTAAGGTGGCACCCGTGGGAATACCGTGCGTGAGGCCGCAAAGTGATATGATGTGTTACATGCTAGATCGGTGTGACCTAGAATCGGGGTCCTGACAGCGTTGGTATCAGAGCCTGACTGCCTGTAGGATTACCAAGCCAAACTGGTCGAAGTTGAGTCTAGAAATGCTTTAGTTATATAAGGGAATTGATTGTGGAAGGGAACGTAAGGCTCTTTTTACTCCTTATACCTCATGGCCTTCTGATCTGAGTCAACCTCTTCTCTTCTACGGGGTTAAGAACTAGGCTTCTCTTCTATCTCTCAGGATGACGTGTTACTAAACCATAGTTGCCTAGGATTGTTGAGTTCAAGCCTCAGTTCAGTTCCTACTACCTCCATATGTTCATAGCTGGCCTCAGAACCTTGATATTGTGATGTTGAGTGGCTATGCCACCATTTTTGCAGGATGTCTCAAATATTTTTGAGCATTTACAGCCGTTATGCTGTCCGAGTCATCCCAGGTTTCTAAATAATCCGATGCATTTGCAAAACCTTTCTCTCAGTTCCCGATATCCTTTTGGTCGGAATAAGCACATTAATCGGTCTGTTGAGGTACCCCATTGCCTTGACATATATGTTGGAACTATTATTATGACCCTAGGTGTCTTAGGGGTTCATCTAGTAATCTAGCAATGATATGTGTTCCCGGTGTGATGATTCTGGCCACCATTCTTGAAAGCATCCCGTGATGCCATTTAGTAGTAGGGATTCTACTCCTGGGTTTCTGAACCCGAGATTCACCCTACTTACCTCATGTCGATAGTGTTTGCTAGTTCCTTTAGGACATTAGTAACCTTTGCGATAGTCATCGAGGTCCGTGGTAATTCCTTCTTCCAAATACCATGAACCATCCTTGGCAGGAGTTCTTTTGAACCAAAAGCTCACAAACAGAGTACTCTTGAGGAGTTCTCCATTCATAATTGTGACTCTGCCAGTTCTACCTTTCTGCATGGATTATCTGGAAGAAATATGTTGGACTTGGTTCGACATACTAGCCCATGCATCCACAACTCAGAAAGTTATATGTTCCTTGAGTTGACCCTCCTCAGCTGTATTCCGACCCTAGTCTATCAATTCATAGTCAGGAATAGTTGTGCATTCGTGTTCATCGATGCCTACTATTCTTGTGGTCCGTCAAGCCATTCTTATTCCGGAATGACTAGGAGAAACAAACTCCAGTACCTCATCCATATCTCGGATTGGGTCAAAGCAATTGTATCCCGCAGATCAAAATGCCAATCCAGCTTCTGCTCTGCTCTACCTTGGAGTGTTACCATCTTTATGTCAAGAGTGTCATGAGAATTGCACCACCTCTTATGAATTCTTGACGCAGTAATACTTATCACCATCATTATTCATTCCTCGGTTTCGTGTTATTGTAACCGGAATGCCGACAAGTGAATCGTGTTGTGTGAAATCAATACTCCTAGCAACTGTGTTGCTTGGTAGTTAAAGGACAATAAACTCATTCTTAGCGTGTTGGTTACTGAACCATCATTCTAAGATGGATCGTGCTACCTAGTCCTTATTTCTGGTGCACTCTTCGATCAATGAGTTAGGATTGTGTCAACCCCTCACTCTTTTAATCATATCGTCTTGCCCTGAGAAGCAAGATTGATCTCGAGTTTAGCATCATATCGGTGGTTCGTGATTTTCCGAAGATCTTCTCGGAAGTATTACCAGGTTGTTCCCTGACCGTTATGTTGAGCTCGTGATCAAGATGGTTTCGTGCAAACCACCCCTTCTCCAAGGATCTGTGTTGGATACCTTTGAGCTAGTTGGTTGAGCTAAACAACAACTTGGAGAGTTGGAAGATAAAAGCTTAATCCATCTAGTTCATCTCTAATGGATATCCTTGTGTGTGTGTGTTGAAGAAAGATGATATCTTCCTCGATTGACCCTCGTAGTCAGTTGTTGAACCTATTGTCTTACCCAATCTTTGATTTGAGTATGGGCTATCATCAAGTCAAATCAGTACCAACGATGTTCGTAATGTTGTCTTACCCGTGGTTGATCCCTCGAGCATACACCATTATATCATTTGGTCTGACCAATGCTATCACCGTGTTCACATGATGGTGGAAGTCCAGTGATATGGAAATTCCGATGAGTTGTTGTTGATCCCATCAGCAGCATTTTGTCTCCCACATGATTCATGTGGAACGCTACACTAGTATTGGAAGCTTTATAAGCATTGTCTTCGTGTTTCCTTCATGAAGTATATGTTTGGATGAAAGCAGATACTTCCTCTAATTCACGTGCACTTGGTGCAAGTTGCCGCCGTGAGTTTGAGAAAGGTTTGTTTTGTATTCCTTGGAATCATCCCAAATCAGTCATGCACACGTGCAAAGTATTCTATGGTTTGGTAGATTAATTACCTCCACTCCATATGTGTTCCTAGCACACCAAGCCACTGATTAATTTGTTCAAGGTGAAGAAGTTTCTTCTTAAGAATCATGACTTATACTAGGACTTCGTTATCCTCGATGATGGTTCCCCACCTGAACTCGGTAGTGCTTGATTATAAGACTGCCACGTGGTCACGCTTGTCTAGGACAGTGTGTTCACATGTGTGTAGCAAAAACCCGCTCATGTTTTGGAGCTTGCTATCGTAGTTTATTTTCCCGAGAATCTCGCAACGTCATCTCGTCGATTTGTGTTGCAAACTTTCATTTTCTTTCTAGACTTGATGAGTCTGGAATATCCTGACACCAACCAGATCTGAATCTCAGGCGGATATGATGGCTGGAACGTTCTCAAGGACTATAATATTGGCCTCTCTATACCCGGTAAAGTGGATGTTGTGGCCAACACACCCAACCGGAAGGGTTATTATTGTAGTATCTTGATTGAGAAAGATGGCCACTTCCCCATAAGGATCTCGTAGAATTTATTCTAATAGTTGTTCCTTATGGATTTTTGTGCTCCCGAAGTCCGACCTTTACTTGATGGCCATGTTGATGCTTTTAAGCATTGATCGTGGTACCTAGTACATCAAGGAGAACATTAGAAGCGGAGTGCTAAATGTCTCTCGGTCGATCATCCAGATTTCGTTCCCTTGGCCTCGCTAAGGTGAAATCTGGGAAAGTGGTGTCTTTCTATGCATCTGCATTGTCCATCACTATTCGTCAAGGTAGTAAGATGTGTTGCCAGGATCCTCGACGCGGATGTTGGTAGAACTTTGATGAATATGGAAATGCTCAAGTTCTTGAAAGCACGCACACGCAGAATCATCCATTGCGTTGTCTTCAACAAGGTAGTCCACATCATCCATCCTAGTCCGAGTATGTCATTCTTTCGAACTCCCTCGAACGGTCGGTTGTGATTGCCTTAGGCTGACATAAAGAGTTTCAATGGTATTTATATCAAAAGTAATTCTTTTTGCCACTTAAGGGAATAGTTCTTCGAGTCACCTCCCCCAAGGTGCCCCGTTTTGGAATCATAGCAATTCATCTCCTTGCTACTCATGCACCTTCTTTCTAAGCGTGGATTTGTTGCCCACCAAATCAAACCTCGTCGATTGTTCTTCCATCCCTCTCGATGTGTGTGTTGTGTCTCAACTCGAGATGTTTCAACATCTCATTCCACGAATTGATCTTGAATGCTCGATTTTCGAGGAGATCGTTTTCTATAGAGTTTCCTTCTGTCGCCATCGTGTTGGATGAAGATCTCAAAGCGAGGATGTCAAGACCAAAGTTCATTTGAAGTGCAACCTGGATCGTGAAGATTGTGTTAGCTTGCGACCCCTCTGTCTTCTTACCTCACGTCTTGAATCTCGGGCCGAGATTCTTGTTTAGTGGGGGTGAGTTGTCACAGCCCTAGAATTGCTAGTGGTTAGTTGCAGCTGTGAGCATCCATGCATCATGTTAAATTCAATTAATTTGAAATGGGGATGACCAAGCCCTAGCACTAAAACAATTCAAATAGGCTCAACTTCAAAATATTTTCAAAGAACCCAAACTGGGTTGCAAAAATGTTCATGATTAATGGAAAAAGGTGAAAACCATATCCAGAGATGATGAATATTTTTCCATGACCATTTGGGCTCTGATTTAAATCATATCCTATTTGAATTTGGGCACTTTAATACTATAAAATATTTAAATTGCTCAAATAAACATAAACTAAAATGTTTACTGTTGAATATATTATAAACAGTATCCATGTTTAGTTCTATGATTTTTGGAAATGCTCTGGCATTTTTAATAAAGCCCTAAAGACTACAGAATAATAGAAACAGGAACTAAATAAGAAAAGCAGAGAGAGAGAGATAGTACCTGGCTAACTCACCTGCTCGGCCCAACACTGCAGCTGACTGGCCCAGCTGGCGGCCCAGCCCGCCATCGCCTCCCTCCCCGTCGTCTTCCTCCTCGGACAGTAGGACAGGGCGCGTGGACGGCGCGCGCAGCCACACGCCGGCCACCTCCTCCCTGCCTGGCTGCCTCCTCCTCCCCTGGACGTTCCCCCCGCAACGCCACGCGCCCCCCTGGAACCGTTCACTCTCTCCCGATCTCTCCCTCCCCTCTCTGCTCTCCTCCCGAGCGGAGCCCGTCGCCGCCGACGATGATTACCGCAGCCACCATGCTCCTCTCGCCTCCCCGTGTAGTCCACAAGCTCCGCCATCATCCTCCGCTCCGCCCCACCCTAGCCCCGAGCGCTGGGACGGCCTACATCGCCGGCTGCATCATCCTCTTCCTCGCCGGTCGCCGGAGATCCTCCTCGCCGCCCCGACCGCTCCGGTGCCTCCCCGGGCTCGCTGACCCTCCCATTCGACTCGCTGTGAGCTCCTCCACCAATCCCCCTCCTTCCCGCACTCGTTCCCGCACTCTAGCCACCCTTTCGCCGGGGCCGTGAGCTCCTCGCCGCCGGCGATGACGCAGACGAGGCCAGAGTCACCATAGCTAACTCCCGAGCACGGCAACGTGCTCCACACTTCACCAGGAGCCTAACACACACACTAGCTTCCCCTCCCGTGCACTACAACGCCAAACCCCGCAATCACCGAACTCCGGCGCCGCCACGAGCTCGACTCCGGCAAGTTCGTTCCACCCCAGCCCCTCCCCCTTGGCTCTCTGGATGCGCAAGAGCGCGGCCTACCTCCTGGTGCCCTCAGCGCGCCAACCCGACGCCTCTAGCGCAAGTCCGGCGAGCCTCCGCCGTTGTTTTGGTCCCCGCTGGCCAACTCCGGCGACAGCTGACGTGGCGATGTCATTAGCCTCTAATGACGCCTTAACTAACACTCTAGTGACACTGCCATGTGGGCCCCGGCGCAAATAAAATTAATTAGTTTAATTTCTGTTTAGATTAGTGTTAATCTTGCGGGTCCCACGTGTCAACTTTGACTTGGTCAAGTCAACGTTGACTGGTCCCACATGTCATCCACCGAGACCAGCCCTGTTACACTGTCTCGTGGGTCCCAGCCGTCTGGTTTGACCCTGGTCAATCCTGTTGACCTGCTGACGTCACTGTTGACCCTGCTGACGCAATAACTCATATTCTGGATTTATTCTTATTCAGGAAATTCCAGAAAATCCTATAAACTTTGAAAAATCATAGAAAATAATCTATAGCTCAGAATGAAATAATTTATATATGAAAAATTATCAGAAAAATTCAAGGAATCCATCTGTACCATTTTCATGCATGTTTGAACAACTCAAAGTTGCTGGTTAAGGCAATTTGCATAAATGGCATTTAAACTCTCACATATGGAGTTTGAATTTGAACCTAAGGTTCAAACCCACTCCATTTAACATGTTGCTAGTTGCATTAGCTCAACCACAACATATTGCCATGTCATGATCATGCATCATATTGTGCGTTGCATTGATTGTGTTTCCTCCTCAGTTGCCGGTGGTTGTTCCCCCTCGGTAGACGTATGTTCCGACGATGAGATCGTTGACACTGATGAAGACTCAATGTTATCTTCAGAAGTGCCAGGCAAGCAAAACCACCTTGTTCATTCCGATACAATCCCACTCTCTCGCTCCTGCTCTCTTTTACTGCATTAGGACAACAACGATTCAACTGTTACATGCTGCGGTAGCTGAACCCCTTTATCCTCTGCATGACCTGTCATTCCACAGTAAATAGATGAAACCCACTAGTATGAGTAGGAGTTGTTTGAGCCCTGTTGTGCCTACTCATTCATGCTTGTTTGTCATGCCTGCTACTGCTTAGAGTTGAGTCGGGTCTGATTCATCGGGAATGAATTGGAATAGTGATGAACATGTCCTACTGTGTGAGAGCTAAGTGTGTGAACATGATTTGGTAAAGGTAGCGGTGAGAGGCCATGTAGGAGTACATGGTGGGTTGTCTCATTGCAGCCATCCTCAGGAACTGAGTTCTATGTTTGTGATCCATGAACAGTTACTACCACACATTGGGATCCTTAATTGACTCTCTCGGCTTCTTGATCACCCTTGTCCTCTGTCCAGGAGTTGCAAGTAGTTTCTGGTGTTTGTAGTATGCTGGGGGCCGCACGCAGTGCTGACCGTAGGGGTGGGCTGTGTTGCGGTAGGCACGTGGCACGGTGTACCGGGCGCCCGTTTGGTGTTCCGGGAACCCTGTACACATCGTTTGGGGCTGTGAGCGAAACTCCGGCCGGATCTCCTCATGGATGGAACCCGAATAGGCGATAAACCTGGACTAGAGACTTGAGTGTTTAGGTAGGCTGTGGCCGACACCCTCGCCCGGCTTCCGCTTGAAGGTTGCCGAGGTACATGACGTGTACAGGGCGGTAAGTGGCGAGAGCGTGTGTGAAGAAGTACACCCCTGCAGGGTTAACATCGTCTATTCGAATAGCCGGGTTCCTCGGATATGGAAACTTGGACCCCTTGCATAGTTCATAGACAAGTGAAAATGGATACTCTAAAATGCGCAAGATAAGCGTGAGTGCTATGGATGGCGTTCTCGTAGGGAGACGGGAGTGGATCCATAGTGGTGTATTGATATGGTGAATATGTGGACTCGTGTGCGCCACCTCAAAGGAGTTACTTGCAGTCGTAGTTCAGGATAGCCACCGGGTCAAAGCTGGCTTGCTGCAGTTAAACTCCACCACCCCCTTTTGATACTGATGCATATGTAGCTAGTTCTGATGTAAGTCTTGCTGAGTACAATTGTACTCACGTTTGCCTATTTTATGTTTTTGCAGAGAGACTTCAGTCTCGCTAGTAGTACCGCTTGGACTTCAACGTTAGCTTGTTACCTCAGCTACGATCTTGTGCCCTCGGCAGGATCTGGTAGATAGTCAGGCTTCTCAGCCTTTTTCATTTGTAGTTGTCTGTACTCAGACAAGTTAAGCTTCCGCATGTGCTTGTTGCTTGTATGCTCTGTATGTTGGGTCATGAGACCCATGTTTGTAATATCTCGCTCCTCGGAGCCTAATGAATAAATACTTTGAGTCGTAGAGTTATGTGGTGATGCCATGTTGTATCTACTCATATCGGGCATATTGTGTGTATGATTGAAATGCTTGGTATGGGTGGGATCCGACTATCTAGTTGTTTATCCTTGGCAGCCTATCATATGGGGAAATGTAGTCTAGTGCTTCTGAGCGATAGTAGTCCGCTACAGCCCGGTTCACCGGAGTCCTGCTAGCCCAACACTACTGCTCGGAACACTTGACTGGCCGGCATGTGTTTCACGTCGTTCCTGTGTCTGTCCCCTCGGGGAAATGTCACGCGGTGACATCCGGAGTCCTGCCTAGCCTGCTACAGCCCGGGTTACCGGAGTCCTGTTAGCCCAGTGCTACAGCCCGGATTCACACGTTGATGACCAACATGCTCGATGTGATTCATGTATGCCTGTCCTCATAGGTTAGCGCCGCTTTGGGTTCACGACTAGCCATGTCGGCCCGGGTTCTTTGTCATATGGATGCTAGCGACACTATCATATACGTGAGCCAAAAGGCGCAAACGGTCCCGGGCCAGGTAAGGTGGCACCCGTGGGAATACCGTGCGTGAGGCCGCAAAGTGATATGATGTGTTACATGCTAGATCGGTGTGACCTAGAATCGGGGTCCTGACACAATTCTCATGACAATCCTGACATAAAGATGGCAATACCCCAAGGTAGAATAGATCAAAGGCTGGTGGCAATTTGATCTGCGGAATACAACTACTTTGACCCAATCCTCGAAATGGACAAGGTACTGGAGTTTATTTCTCCTAGTCATTCCCGAATAGAATGGCTTGACAGACCACGGGAATATGAGGTATCGATGAGCATGAATGCATGACATGCTCTTGGCTATCAAATGATAGACAAAGGTCAGATAACAACTAAAAAGGGACAACTCAAAGGAACATATATCTTTCTGAGTTATGGATGCATAGATTAGTATGTCGAACCAAGTTCAATAGGTTTATTCCGGATAACCCATGAAGAGAAGGTAGAACTAACAGAGCCACAACATAGAATCGAGAACTAGTCAAGAGCACTCTGGTTGTGATCTTTCGGTTCTGCGAGGAACTTCTGCCATAAGCAGTTCATGATATTTGGAAGAAGGATATACCATGAACCTCGAGGACTATCGCAAAGCTTACTAATGTCGTGAAGGAACTAGCAAACACTATCATCATGAAGTAAGTAGGTTGAATCTCGGGTTCAAGAACCCAGGAATAGAATGCCTACTAACTAAATGGCATCACGGGATGCTTTCAATAATGATGTCCAGAATCATCACACTATGTCGGTGGGAACGACACCTATGGGATCACAAGAATCCCTACTACGGTTGCGGGGCGCGTGGTCGTGAGAAGAGCGGATCAAACAGATAGCACGTGGTTCGTTTACCCAGGTTAGGGCTGTGAGGATGCGTAAAACCCTACTCCTGCTTTGGTGGATAGTATATCTGTGTTCTTGAGCTAGCTATGGGGCGTGAGGAGCTCCAAAAAGCCGAATCCTCCTCCCGGTCGCCTCGGGCCTCCTTTTACAGGAAAGGGGTTGCCACAGTGGCACACAGGAGGTGGAAAGGGTATAGTGATGCGAGGTTATCCCTCGCATTACATGACAAGGTGCATTTAATGCGTCTTGCTTAGGTGTCCTTGCTTTATCGGGGATGGGGGAGAGCCATGTCTCGTCCGTTGCCGCTCCCTCTCGTGTCGAGACGCGCCCTGGCCAGCGGTGCCCACGGTGCATGTAGGCAGGCAGGCAGCTGAGGTGGCGCAGTGGTGGGTCTCCACGAAGATCCGCATGCCGCCACGCAGGTGCCTGCCCAGCTGGTTGGGTCGGCAGCTGCATGCGAACGGCGGTGGAGGTTTAATTGGCGTGGGCCTGATGGTGGCCCTACGGGCGTTCTTGGCAAGGGCCTTGCCGGGGCACCGGCAAGAGTCTTCCCGTGGCGCCTGCTGTCATCCCAGGCAAGGCTTTTGCCGGGGGCCTTGTGGTCCTCCTTGGCTGGGATCCCGTCAAGGATCATCATCTTCTAAAGTGTGTATCTGATCTTGAATCTCTTCACAAAGATCTGCTTGCCACCACGGGGATGTCTCCCGAATCCTTGCCCCATGGGGGCAGTGGAATCAAGTGTGACTCGCTCCGTAGGTGTGGGGTGAGCTGCCACGGCAAGGGTCTTGCCGGGTTTGCTAAAATCACCTCCCGGCAAGGATCTTGCCGGGGGAGTCCGCTTCGTCCCCTTTGCTCTTTATGGTCTTGGTCTTGGCGTCGTTCTGCTTCTCTCGAGCTTTGGTCTTACCTTGGCTCACCTCCCTTGCCTTGCTCAGTGTGGTGGTGCCCGTGGCTCAGACTGCCCGTGCACAGTCATAGGGGTACAAAAAGTGTACCCCTCTTTTTGTACACCGACAGGAGCCCCCGGGCCTGGGCCATACGTAAGCGCAATCGCGTCGTTGGGCTAGGCCCAAAAACGGTGCGCGGGCAGGCGGGGCGGTTTTTACCGCGGTAAGTCTCTTTGCGCGTTGCGCTTCCCACGCTTCCCGCGCGTGGCGTGGCGTGGGGAGGCGTGTGTGACGTGGGCGGCATGCGTGGGGCTGAGCTCTGCACGCATGCGTCACTTCGTAGTAAAGGGGGCGGTTCTCGCCTTGCCCATAAACGGAGGGAGGCGTGGAGGCGCGGCCCATTTACTGAATGGGGCCGAGCCGTGGTCTTCAAGGCGTCCACTCCCCATGATCACGGGGTGGGCAAGTCGCCTCACCCGTCGCCTCTGTCCTGCACGCCTGCCATGTGGCTCTCATGCGCTTGGGGTGGCGAACGGTGGAGGCGGGAAACCGGGCTGCCGCGGGCTGGGGCAGCGGGTCGGTCCCAGTTCCCTGCGTCTTCCACGTCTTGATTGGCTGAGCGGGGCGGCCGAGCCCCTACCACGTTCCTTTATAAAGAGCGGGAGGGGGATGTCGTCCCACATTCTTTCACCTCCTCCTTCCTTCAGCTTCTGCTCCCCCTTTCCATCCGCCATGGAGAGATGGAATCCTGGTCCTTCGACGGTGGCGGCGAGGGTCGCCGCTCGACAACGCGTCCCTCCTTCTCCTGCACCTGCGGTGGCAGAGCCAGCCGCGAGGGGAAGGGGGAGGGGGCAAGGCCGTGGGCGAGGCCGAGGCGCTCGAGGAAGAGGAGGACGGGGCGGTGCACCGGCCTCGCCTCCGCCAGCAGTTCCTCCCCCCATGGAGGGCCACGTTGGGGATGACCCTTGCGAGTTCTTCATCAGGCTGCGCCGGCCGCCTCCCCGTCGCCTTCGTCTCCCGACTCCATTCGCACGGGAGATGGAGCTGGATCCGCCGGAGTCATTGCGGCTGCACATGAGGGGCTGTGGGATTAGCGGCACGCGGGTTCGCGTCGACTTCCCAGCCCCTCACGTGATGTATCTTCGTCGGGGATGGAAGACGTTCGCTCATATCCACCGCTTGACGGAGGGGCTCACTCTCCATTTCAAGCTGATGGAGGGCGGCCTCCTCTACGTCAAGGTCTTCGGGCTCTTCGGGACCCGTGCAAGGTGCTGCGTGGAGAGCTCTTCTGATAGCGAAGACTCCTCCTAGGGCGGGAGTGACGAGGAGGACAGCGGCAGCGACGACGAGGGTAGTAGGCGGCAGGATGATGGGTCCGACTAGCTGTCGGGAGTCGCTCCGTGCGGCACCTGCGACCCCATCATCCGTGTCGCCGGCTCCCTAAACTTCTCGAGGTCGTCTCCTTTGGCGGCTGGCATTGGGAGGCTGCGGAAGAGGAAGAGGGCGGGCGGCAAGGCCGTCAAATCGGAGTACGCGGGCACCGACGCCTTCGACGTGTGCTGACGTCCTGCCGCCTCGTCTTCGAGCTCTGCTTCCGGCGCTGCCATCACCATCCAGCCTTCGGACGGCCACCTAGATGTTCTCTTGGTGTCTTTTGCCACCCGTAGCTCGACTAGGCGCCCCTTTTGCCCTTTTCGCCTCCTTGACCTACCTCCTTAGGGGAGGGACAAGAAAGGGGTTACGGGCACCTTATCTCTTTTTAGTTTGTAAGCCTTCGGGCCTTAGCTGAATTTAAAACTTGTAATCCCATCATTCATGTTTTTCATTCCCTATGGATTGTACCTGAGTGGACTATTTTTAATGAAAAAGGGGTGCTTGCCGGGTCATTTGTTTGTGGGTAGAACCCACGACAAGGAGTAAATCCTTGGTATCTTTAAGATAAACATTTCCTTGCCCGGCAACAGGCCTTGCCGTCTCCCCACTTGGCTCGACCTTTCTCACGCCTTTGGCGGAAGCAGGGATGAGGCGGGTTCAGGCTCCTTGTTTCATCCTTTCGCTGCCGCGACTACGACCAAACCTGGCCCCAGGAACGAGCCCTAGGGCCTAGAGTTAGGGGAGCACGGTAGCTTTAGGGAAAAACGAGGTTTCACATGCCTCAGTCCATAAGGGAATGCATGATAAGGAATGAAGAACTTATCTAAAGCTGTAGCCCCTGGCAACTCTGGTTTGCCGTGGGTGAATCTTTGCTCTTGCAGCCCCCGGCAATACTGGCTTGCCGGGGTCTAGATGCTGGTATGTCCCTCTTCTCTTTTTCGTCCTCAAGTGATCCAGCAAGGATATCTGTGAGTCCTGCGAACCAAAGAAAACGAAAGAACGGCAAAGAGACGCACACTCGACCTCTAAGCTAGGGGTTAGTCGCCGCTAAGCACTATCAACCCTAACCAAGGACGAGACTCGACCTAGCATGCATGCTATTACTTAGGGTGTCAGCGCTTCATTTATTTATGCTCAGGGTCTGCACCTGGCTTTGTACAAAGGGTTACATGCATCATCCGCAATGCTTGTACAAAAGGTGCTCAATGTTCCAGGAGTTACTCACCAGAACGACATCTTCGGTCTCCACGCGGACTGCGCCGGGCCTAGTGAGTCGTATTACCCGATAAGGGCCTTCCCACTTTGGCGTCAACTTGTTGGAATTCTTGGCCAATTAAACGCGCCGAAGGACAAGGTCGCCTTCCTCAAGGCTTCGGGCATGAACCTTGCGGCTATGGTAGCGGCGCAAGGCTTGCTGGTAGCGTGCTGCTCTCACAGCCGCCCGAAGACGATCTTCCTCAAGGAGCATTGCGTCATCTTGCCGCAGTTGCTCTTGCTCAAGCTCATCGTAAGCGAGCACTCGAGGTGACCCGTATATGAGTTCAGTGGGGGGAACTGCTTCTGCCCCATATAGTAGGGCAAAGGGTGTCTGGCCGGTGGCTCGATTTGGCGTCGTCCTGATTGACCAAAGAACCGTCGGCAACTCACCAATCAAGCGCCTTCCACTCTTGTGCAGCCTGTCAAAGGTCTTGGTCCTTGAGCCTCGCAGTACTTCAACATTTGCCCTCTCAGCTTGACCATTGCTTCTTGGGTGAGCAACGGAAGCGAAACCGACTTTGCTGCCGAGGTCTTGGGTATATTGCATGAAGGTGCCGCTTGTGAACTGTGTGCCGTTGTCGGTGATGACCCTGTTGGGTACACCAAAACGGCACACTAGTCCCTTGAAGAACTGGACGGTTGACTGAGCTATGACCTTCCTCATTGCCTCCACCTCCGGCTACTTTGTGAACTTGTCGATTGCAACGTACAAGTACTCAAAGCCCCCGACAGCGCGGGGGAAAGGGCCCAGTATGTTGAGCCCCCAGACCGAGAAGGGCTAGGAGAGAGGAATGGTTTGAAGGGCTTGAGCTGGCTGATGAAGCTTATTTGAATGGAACTAACACGCTTCACACCTGGTGACTAGTGTCGTCGCATCCTGGAGGGCGGTGGGCCAGAAGAAGCCTTGCCGAAATGCCTTGCTGGCAAGGGCCCTTGACCCAATGTGGGATCCACATATGCCACCGTGTATCTCCGCCAACAGCTCCAGTCCTTCCTCTCGAGGGATACACTTCAATTTCACACTGTTTGGCCTCTTTCTGTATAGGATGTCATCGACGAACTGGTACATGGTAGAGCGACGGGCTACCTTTTTCGCTTCTTCCTGCTCCTTAGGAAGTTCCCTTGTTTGGAGGAATCGGACGGTATGCTATGCCCACGCTGGAGCCTGGGGCTCGACGACGAGGACTAAAGGCATTTCCTCCGCTATAGGAGCGGATCTCTCGACGGCAAGAGCTTGACGCTCCGCCGGAGCTAGCCGTCCCGTGGCGGGCTTCGTGTCCCCGGCAACATCCTTGCCGGCGGCTCCGGGGAGCTCGGCGGGAAAGTACTTGCCGGGCCCTGATTTCCTCCTCTTGTTCTGCTGTGTTGATGGATCAATGGATGGCTGAGTTAGCTGAAGCACAAAGGTACCTGTTTCCACAGGTAGCTTGAGGGCAGCGCGTTTTGACAGGTAATCGGCGATATCGTTCTCCGCTCGGGGAACATATTCAACATGTATACCGTCGAAACGCTCTCCCAGCTTTCTCACTTCATCGACATAGGCCTTCATCAACGGGCTCTGGTAATCCTTGTTGACTTGCTTGATGACAAGCTGCGAGTCGCCCCTGACGATGAGTTTCTTGATTCCGAGGTCCGCCGCGATCCTAAGACCGGCAAGCAGCCCTTCGTACTCTGCCGTATTGTTTGTTGACACCTCCCTGGGGAAGTGCATCTGGATCACATACTTGAGGTGCTCTCCTGTGGGTGCGACAAGCAGTACGCCAGCCCCGGCGCATTGTAAGGAGAAAGCTCCATCAAAGTACATGATCCAACGGCAACTTGCCTCCTTGCCGGGGAGAGCAGTCTCTTGGGCTTCTTCGTCAGGCGTTGCGGTCCATTCTGCAATGAACTCCACCAGGACTCGGCTCTGAATCGTCGAAGTACTTTCAAACTTGAGGCCAAAGCTGGACAGCTCCAGTGCCCATTCCACAATTCTTCCCGTTGCATCTGGATTGTGCAATATCCGTTGCAGATTGAGGCGAGTGATGACAGCGATCTTGTGTGCCTGGAAGTAGTGACGCAGCTTCCTCGAGGCCATAAGAAGGCCGAAGAGCAGTTTCTGCACGCCGGAGTACCTTGATCTAGCTCCCTGCAGGAGGGAACTAACAAAGTAGACCGGGTGCTGCATCATTTTCTTCTTCGGCGGCACTTCAACTGGTTGTGTCGTCTCTGCATTGGTGGTGTCGGGCTCTGTCGCTGCCATTACCTCGTCGTCAACCTCTCTCTGCGCCACTAGTGCGGTGCTGACCACCTGGTTCGTTGCCGCCAGGTATAGCAGCAACGGCTCATGAGGCCTAGGCGCAACTAGTATTGGCGCGGAGGAGAGGTACTTCTTCAAATCTTGCAATGCTGCTTCGTCTTCTGGCGTCCACTCCATCGGGCCTTCCTTTTTCAGGATCTTGAAAAAGGGAAGGGCGCGCTTGGTAGACTTGGAAATGAACCTGCCCATGGCGGCCACGCAACCAGCAAGCCGACGCACATCCTTGATTCGCTTGGGTGCTTCAGTCTTCTCTATAGCTTTGATCTTGTCCGGATTGGCCTCTATCCCACGCTGTGACACAAAGAACCCAAGAAGCTTGCCGGACGGGACGCGAAAGACGCACTTCTCAGGGTTCAGCTTGAGATTGATCTTGCGCAGGTTTGCAAATGTTTCTTGCAAATCTGGTATGAGGGTTGCCCTGTCCTTGGTTTTGACCACTATGTCATCCATATAAGCTTCCATATTTCTATGGAGCTGGGGTTCAAAACCAATCTGGACCGCCCTTGCAAACATCGAACTAGCACTCTTCAACTTGAAAGGCATCCGCATGAAACAATACATACCACATGGGGTGATGAATGCTGTTTTCTCTTCGTCTTCTCTTGTCATGAAGATCTGGTGGTAGCCAGAGTAGGCATCGAGGAATGACAACAGATCACACCCAGCTGTGGAGTCAACAATCTGGTCGATGTGCGGCAACGGGAAGGGGTCTTTAGGACAAGCCTTATTGATATATGTGTAATCAATACACAGCCTCCACTTCCCATTTGCCTTGCGCACTACGACCGGATTGGCCAACCACGTTGGATGGAGCACTCCTCTTACCAAACCCGCTGCTTCCAGTTTCCGGATCTCTTCTGTGATGAACTCTTGTCGTTCCAAAGCTTGCTTTCTGACCTTCTGCTTGATAGGCCGCGCATGAGGACAGACAACAAGGTGGTGCTCAATCACCTCCCTGGGAACGCTGGGGATGTCGGAAGCTTGCCATGCAAACACATCGACATTCGCCCGCAGGAAGGTGATGAGCGCGTCTTCCTATTTGTCGTCAAGGGTGGAGCTTATGGTAAAAGCTCCTCCCGTGTCGTCCTCATTGACAGAAACCTTCTTGGTTCCCGGCGGTATGGCCCTGGACTTCTTGTTTCCGCCGGTGGAGCTCTCTGGCACGTCCTCGACGGGAGCGCTACACTCCGAAGAGGTGCGCTTGCCGGAGTGGGTGTCCGAGGTCTCACCGGTCTTCTTCTTCTTCTTCCCTCCCGGGGTCCCAGCGGCAGGAGCAAGTGCCCTAGTGGCGGCAGCTGCTGCAACTCCTTGCTGGTATAGTTGGTCAGCGCAAATCATCGCATCTTTCTTATCAGAGGGGATGGTGATGATCGTCACAGGTCCTGGCATCTTCAGGGTGTTGTAGGCGTAGTGTGACGCTGCCATGAACTTGGCCAGCGCTGGGCGGCCAAGGATCCCGTTGTAGGGCAAGGGGATCCTGGCAACATCAAACAAGATCCTCTCCGTCCTGTAGTTCAGATCGCTTCCAAAAGTCACGGGCAGCGTGACCTTTCCCTTGGGTTGGCTTGTTCCCGGGTTGACCCCCTGAAACATGCCCGTCTCTTCGAGGTCTCCATCAGGAATCTGCAGTTTCTCGATCACAGCAGGCGAGATCAAGTTCAGACCGGCCCCGCCATCAACTAGCATCTTTGTCACCTTGAGGTTGCGTATTGTCGGTGAAACCAACAATGGCAAGTACCCGACCGCAGTAGTGCGATCAGGGTGAACCTCATTGTAAAAAATGATAGGTGTGCTGGACCACTTTAGCGGCCTTTGGGCATCAAACGACGGCGCCGCTGCTGTAATCTCACGCGCCCACTGTTTAAGTTGGCGGTGAGAAGAATGCAGTGAGGCGCCGCCATCGACGCACATGGCCTCTGTAGCTTTCTGAAACTCTTGGTCACCGAACTCGTCGTCCTCTTCGTGATCATCGTCTTCTGGCTTTCTGTCATGACCCCGGGCGGGCCTCTCCTGTTGTTTATCCTTGTCGCGACGGCCCACCTGGCCTTCATGTTTCTTGCCGGACCCCTCAGCACCGTCTTGACCTTTCTCTTTGTCCCACCTCTCATATTCAGCCCTCTACTTCTCAGCGAGGAGCTTAACCTGTCGGCAGTTCTGGAGATCATAGCCTTTGGTGCGATGGATCTTCTAGTATCGCTTGTCGGAGTTTCCTGGCTTCTCGGCAGCCGCCAAGGCCCGGCAGGTGACACATCCAGCAATTTCCTTGTCGGGGTCATCTGCCTTGGTTTTCTTGGTGGAGCCGGTGTCATCAGATCCCTCGACGGCAAGCATGACCTTTCCCTTGCGCTTCCTGTTGTGGCGCTGGCCTTTCTTCGCCGGGGCGGCAGCATCCTCATCTGAGGAGTCAGTTTCCATGCGGGCATCTTCGCCGGGGTACTTCCTCCCATCTTCAGCCCGGGCACATCTGTCAGCAAGAAAATAGAGTTCTGCCACATCTTTCACCTTGTTCATTGCCAGTTCTTCACGCATCTTGCGGTTATGCACGTTCTGATGGAACACGCTGATGATGGCGGCAGGGTGAACATCAGGAATATTGTACTGTATCCGGCTGAACCTCTGTATATACTTGCGGAGACTCTCGCCTCCCTTCTGGGGAATGACGTGCAGGTCGCTCGCTTGGCCATGGGCTTGGTGACCTCTAGTAAAGGCGCCCACGAACTCATGGCACAAATCTGACCAGGAGGAAATGGAGTCTACTGGCAAGTGCATCAACCATGACATGGCATTGGGTTTAAGGGCCAACGGAAAGTAATTCGCAAGCACCTTATCGTCGCGGGCTCCGGCAGCTTGCATCTCGATGGTGTAGATGCTGAGGAACTCGGATGGGTGGGTCTTGCCATTGTACTTTTCGCCACGTCAGGTTTGAAGGTGCGGTGAGTGGGCCACTGGAACTGCCGCAGCTCACGGGTAAAAGTCGGACAGCCTACCTTGTAAGGTAGGCCTCCAGGGCTCTCCGGTGCCGGGTGGTTCATAGCAGGCCCTGCTCGCCTGTCTGACTAGTGGCGCGCTGCGCGCCGGCGCTCGATAGTGGTTCGAGCGTCTTTATGTTCTCGTTCCCAAAGGACTTGGCACTACTCACAGTGGGTTCGCGGGTCAGATGACGCTATGGAGATTTCGTCGCCCGTAACGTCGCGACGGGCTGGCGTCCGCGGTACCGGGCGAGGAGGAGGCGAGTGCACCATGGTTGCGGCGCCGCCGGCTTTCCTTCCATTGGTGTGTGGGCCTCCGTCGGAATGTCGACCCGGGGGCTCTACCGGACTTGGTTCGTCTTTGTTGGCCACCGCAACCAGGCTTCGTATAGTGGCTCTCCATTCGTCGAGTTCCCCGTAGTGGGAGGAAAATCGAGGAGCAACTACGCGTGCGCCAGGGCTTCTGCTGGCGTTGGTGGCAGCGAAACCTGCACTTATCGCGACGCGCTTTGACTTCTGACCATGTCAGAAGGAGCTCTATCACGACCCCGCGGTCGCATGCCATCTTCACCAGCGCCTCGGCGAGCGGGCAGGTCTTCTACATCCCGGGAGTGGCGCTCGGGGCTCTTCCCGCAGCGACGCCCGGGGTCTTCGGCGTGATTACGCCGTTCGTCGTGCGCCGCTTGAGAGGAGCGCGCCGTCGGCGTCGTCGTGGGAGTCTTGGAAGCCCTCGCGTCGCCTTCGGGCGGGGTGGCAGCGATCTTGGAAGGCCCCGCGCCACCTGCGGAGGGTTCGGCTCCGTCTTTGGATTTGGCGGCGTGCGGCCCGTTACCAGGCACACGAACATCACCGCCTCCCAAACTCCGGCTGCTGGGATGGTGTTGGTGTTCGCGAACGGCGCCCCAGGTCCTTTCTGCGACCGGTCCGCTGCTCGCCCGCGTTGGGACGGGATGTCCGGCTTCCGACGGGCCAACCGCCACCATCGTCTTCTTCTTGGGCGCCATGACGATGAAGAAGCGTCGAACTAACTGCTAAAGCCAATTCCCACAACTGTGCCCCCTACCTGGCGTGCCAAAGATGTCGGTGGGAACGACACCTATGGGATCACAAGAATGACTACTACGGTTGCGGGGCACGGGGTCGTGAGAAGTGCGGATCAAACAGACAGCACGCGGTTCGTTTATCCAGGTTTAGGCCGCGAGGATGCGTAAAACCCTACTCCTGCTTTGGTGGATTGTATATCTGTGTTCTTGAGCTAGCTATGGGGCGTGAGGAGCTCCAAAAAGCCGAATCCTCCTCCTTGTCACCTCGGGCCTCCTTTTATAGGAAAGGGGTTGCCACAGTGGCACACAGGAGGTGGAAAGGGTACAGTGACGCGAGGTTATCCCTCGCATTACATGACAAGGCGCATTTAATGCGTCTTGCTTTGGTGTCCTTGCTTTATCGGGGACGGGGGAGAGCCCTATCTCGTCCGTCGCCACTCCCTCTCGTGTCGACACGCGCCCTGGCCAGCAGTGCCTGCGGTGCCATTTAGGCAGGCAGGCAGCTGAGGTGGCGAAGTGGTTCGTCTCCATGAAGATCTGCATGCCGCCACGCACGTGCCTACCCAGCTGGTTGGGTCGGCAGCTGCATGCGAACGACGGTGGAGGTTTGATTGGCGTGGGCCTGATGGTGGCCCTACGGGTGTTCTTGGCAAGGGCCTTGCCGGGGCCCCGGCAAGGGTCTTGCCGTGGCACCTGTTGTCATCCCCGACAATGCTCTTGCCGGGGGCCTTGTGGTCCTCCTTGGCTGGGATCCCGCCAAGGATCATCATCTTCTATAGTGTGTATCTGATCTTGAATGTCTTCACAAAGATCTGCATGCCACCACGGGGATGTCTCCCGAATCCTTGCCCCATGGGGGCAGTGGACTCAAGGGTGACTCGCTCCGTAGGTGTGGGGCGAGCTGCCAAGGCAAGGGTCTTGTCGGGTTTGCTAAAATCGCCTCCCGGCAAGGATCTTGTCGGGGGAGTCCGCTTCGTCCCCTTTGTTCTTTGTGGTCTTGGTCTTGGTGTCGTTCTACTTCTCTCGAGCTTCGGACTTACCTTGGCTCACCTCCCTTGCCTTGCTCAGTGTGGTGGTGCCCGTGGCTCAGACTGCCCGTGCACAGTCATAGGGGTACAAAAAGTGTACCCCTCTTTTTGTACACCGACACACTGGGACAAAAAACATGGCTAGGTTACTAGATGATCCCCTAAGATACCTAGGGTCATAATAATAACTCCAACAAATATGTCGAGGCAATAGAGTACCTCAAATCAGCAATTAGTGTGATTAACCTGGCCTAAAGGAACATCGAAACCAGAGGGAAAGGATTTTGCAAATGCATCAGATTGTTTAGAAACCTGGGATGACTCGGACAGCAAAACGGCTGTAAATGCTCAAAGGATTTGAGACAATCTGGAAAAATGGTGGCATAACCACTCAAAAGCACAATATCAAGGTTCCGAGACCAACTATGATCACACGGAAAGTAGTAGAAACTGAACTGGGGCTTAAATCCAACAATCTTATAAGTCTATGGATTAGTAACACGTCATCCTGATAGATAGATGACAAGGCCTAGTTCTAAATCCCCGTAGGAAAGGTAAGATGACTCGGATCAAAGGGCTTGAGGTATAAGGAGTAAAAAGAGCCTTACGTTCCATCCCACAATCAATTCCCCTACATATAACTAAAGCATTTCTAGACTCAACTTCGACCAATTTGGCTTCGTAATCCTACAAGCAGTCAGGCTCTGATACCAAAGCTGTCAGGACCCCGTTTCCAAGTCACATCGATCTAGCTGGTAACAACTCATATCACTTTGCGGCCTCACGCATGGTATTCCCATGGGTGTCACCTTACCATGGCCCGGGACCCTTTGCGCCTTTTGGCTCAGGTATATGATAGGGTCGCTAGCATCCATATGATAGAGAACTGGGCCGACATGACTAGTCGTGAACCCAAAGTGGCACTAACTTATGGGGACAGGCATACATGAATCAACAACGAGCATGTCGGTCAGCAGCGTGCGAATCCGGGCTGTAGCACTGGGCTAACAGGACTCCGATGAACTTGGCTGTAGCAGGCTAGCCAGGACTCCGGATGTCACCACGTGACATTTCCTTGAAGGGACAGACACAGGAACAAAGTGAATCACATGTCGGCCAGTCAAGTGTTCTGGAGCAGTAGTGCTGGGCTAGCAGGACTCCGGTGAACCGGGGTGTAGCGGACTACTATGGCTCATGGAAGCACAAGACTACATTTCCCCATAAGAGAGGCTACCAAGGATAAACAGCTATGTTGTCGGATCCCACACATACCAAGCATTTCAATCATACACACAATATGCTCGATATGTGTAAATACAACATGGCATCACAACAAAACTCTACGACTCAAGTATTTATTCATTAGGCTCCGAGGAGCGAGATATTACAAACATGGGTCTCATGACCCAACATTCAGAGCATACAAGTCAAAGCACATGCGGAAGCTTAACATGTCTGAGTTCAGACATCTAGAAATGAAAAAGGCTGAGAAGCCTGACTATCTACCAGATCCTGCCGAGGGCACAAGATCGTAGCTGAGATATCGAGCTAAACGTCGAAGTCCACACGGAACTACTAGCGAGACTGACGTCTCTCTGCAAAACATAAAATAGGCAAACATGAGTACAAATGTACCCAGCAAGACTTACATCAGAACTAGCTACATATGCATCAGTATCAACAAAGGGGGTGGTGGAGTTTAACTGCAGCAAGCCAGCTTTGACTCAGTGGCTATCCTAAACTACGAGTGAAAGTAACTCTTTTGAGGTGGCACACATGAGTCCACATATTCACCATATCAATACACCATTATGGATCCGCTCCCGTCTCCCTACGAGAACGCCATCCATAGCACTCACGCTTATCTTGCACATTTTAGAGTATCCACTTTCACTTATCTATGAACTGTACAGGCAACCCAGAAGTCCTTTACCGCGGACATGGATATTCGAATAGATCATTTATAACCCTGCAGGGGTGTACTTCTTCACACATGTTTCCACCACTTAGCGTCTGCACACGACATGTGCTCGGCAGACTTCAAGCGAAAGCCGACGTGGGTGTAGACCACGACCTACCTAAACACTCAAGTCTCTAGTCTAGGTTTATCGCCTATCCAGGTTCCATCCACAGGGAGTCCGACTGAGGTTTCCACATACAGCCCCGAACAATGTGTGCAGGGTTCCCGAGACACCAAACGGGCGCCCGGTACACCGTGCCATGTGCCTACCGCATCACAGCCCACCCCTCGGGTCAGCGCTGCGCATGGCCTCCAGCATACTACAAACACCAGAAACTACTTGCAACTCCTGGACAGAGGACTAGGGTGGTTAAGAAGTTGAGCGGGGTCATATTTCAGAGCCCAACGTGTGGTAGTAGTTGTTTCATGGATCACAAACACAGAACTCAGTTCCTGAGGACAGCTTCAGTGAGACAACACACCATGTACTCCTACATGGCCTCTCACCACTACTTTTACCAAATCGTGTTCACACACTTAGCTCACACACAGTAGGACATGTTCACAACTTATCAATTCATCCCCGATGAATCAGACCTTACACAACTCTAAGCAATAGCAGGCATGACAAACAAGCATGAATGAGTAGGCACATCAGGGCTCAAACAAGTCCTACTCATGCTAGTGGGTTTCATCTATTTACTGTGGCAATGACAAGTCATGCAAAGGAAAAGTGGTTCAACTACAGCAGCAAGTAACAGATGAATCATTGTTTGTCCTAATGCAGTAAAAGAGAGAAGGAGCAAGGGAGTGGGATTGTATCGGAATGAACCAGGGAGGTTTTGCTTGCCTGACAGAGTGGTAGTGGGATACTGCCCTTCAGTCGGATAATCGTGGGTATCCTCGGAGGCAGAACCTACCACGAAAGATACATCGAACACAATCAACACATGACGATATGCAAAAATATGATGCATGCTATGACATGGCAATATGAATGTGTTTTGGGCTAATGCAAGCTAGAACAGATTGAAATGAGTCCATTTGAACCAAAGATTCAAATGCAAAATCATTTTATGAAGTCATAAAGGTGCATTAACTTGTTTCACTTGAACAGCAAGGTTAACGTGTTCTGACATGCATGAAACCATTACAGATGAATAGATTGGATTTTTCTGATCAAATTTCATGTATAAATCTTTGCATTTGGACTTACAAATTAATTTCTATGGATTTTTGAAGTTTGCAATAATTTCTGGAACTTCCTATATAAGAATGAATCCAGTAAATGCTTTATTGCGTCAGTAGTGCGTCATGGTGATGTCAGCAGTCAACGGGGACGGTCCAGGTCAAACCTAACCAGTCGGTCCCGCGTGTCAGTGTCATTAGTCTAACTAATTTTTAGTTAGTCCTAATCCTAACTTAATTAGCAGGCGGGTCCCATTTGTCATAGACCCAGAGGGGTCAAACTGGGCCCACCCGAGATCAACTTGGTCAGCGGGGTCAAACCCCTGGTCAGCAGGATCAAACCCGCCCGCGTGGAGTCGCCGGCAAGGCCGACACGGCGGAGAGCGTCGGAAACGCTGCTCCGGCCACGGTTCGATGCGCGGGAGGGTGCTACGGGTAACTGGCAGTGTGGCGCATCCAACGGTGGCGGTGGGTGGTGTTGGGGTGGCCGGAACGACGACGGCGATGAGCCGGGCGGCGGCCGGAGCTCGGGTGTTCATGGCATCAGCACTACGTTGTGCAAACGAGCGTGCTGTAGCGCTGGGGAGACTCTACGCGCGGCGGTGAGCATCTTGGGCGCACGCCCGGGACCGAATGGTCACCGAAGCGTCACCGGCGACGAGCGCAGGCGGCGGCAAGTTTCGGCCGCGGTGGGGAACGGAGCTAGGGGATGAGGGCGAACGCTATAGAAGAGGGGAAAGAGAGAGGAGCTCATGGCGGAGTCGATGAGCAGGTTAGTAGCTCGGGGCAGGCGTCGGAGCGAGTGGGGCGGCGAGAGCGATCTCCGGCAGGCGCGGTGAAGATGAGCTCAAAGACGTCGTTGCAGAGCTCCTGCGGTTGAACGGTTGGTGTAGACGATGCAGGAGTGGACAACGGTTCTTCTAGACGCATCGACAAGACGAGGGGTGGACGGTGGCTGTGGCTACGGCGAGCGGCGGCGACGGTGGCGTTCGGCCGTGCGCGTGAGAGAGAGACATATGGGAGAAGGAGCACGGGGAGAGTGAGAGAGGGATAGAGGAGTTGCGTGGCCCCTTAGCCAGCTCTAGGCGGTCGGCAGCAAGCATGAGGTGGTGAGCTACGGGCGCGCGCGCGTCGGGCACATGCTCTGCGTCCGACTGGCGCGAGGTGGAAGACGCATCTGCCACTGGTGGGCTGGGCTGGCCTACTGGGCCGCCACGCGGGCTGCAACAGATAGGCCAGGTAAGCCCGCTCTCTCTTCTGTGTTTTCTAATTTTGTTTTGTTTTCTATCTATGTAAATTTGTTTTAATTTGGTTTTCAAACCAAATCACTTTTAAAAATTCTGAAAATAGTTATGGACACTAAATGAATTATTCCAAAGGCCCTCAACTAATTCCAAAATTGTTGGAGCATTTAAAAAATATTTATAGTATTTAAATGCCCGAATTCAAATACAATATGAGTTAAATCAAAAATCCAGAATGGCCTAAAATGTGTGCATCATTTTTGACAGAGGTTCTATAACAAAAATGATGGACATTTATGAAGGGCATTTTGGGTTCATTGACAAGATTTAATTTTGACCCTAGTTGAATTCATTTGGTGCTAGGGTTTCAACAATCCCCATTTCAAGTTTCTGAGAAATTTAAACATGATGACACAAGAAGGGCTAGCCTAGTGCATACTAGAACTAGGGATGTGACACGTCCCCTCTTTGGGGAGCCCTGCCCCTCCTTATATAAGTTGAAGGGGCGGGTTACATGTAGAGTCCAACTCGGACTTAAGACTTAACTATTCTGACTTCTCTTCATGGGGTTCTTAACATCTTGGGCTTCATAACATCTCGGGCTTCATAACCCCTGGCAACCCAATTATCACTGTCTGTCGGGCTATGACTGGTGCCGGTTTATGATGGTCTGCCGGTTTATGACTGGTGTCGGTTTATGATGGACTGCCAATTTATGATGGTCTGTCGGTTTATGATGGTCTGCCGGTTTATGACTGGTGTCGGTTTATGATGGTCTGCCAATTTATGATGGTCTGTCGGTTTATGATGGTCTGCCGGTTTATGTGAAGGAAATATGCCCTAGAGGCAATAATAAAGTTATTATTTATTTTCTTATTTCATGATAAATGTTTATTATTCATGCTAGAATTGTATTAACCGGAAACATGATACATGTGTGAATACATAGACAAACAGAGTGTCACTAGTATGCCTCTACTTTACTAGCTCGTTGATCAAAGATGGTTATGTTTCCTAACCACAGACATGAGTTATCGTTTGATTAACGGGATCACATCATTAGGAGAATGACGTGATTGACATGACCCATTCTGTTAGCTTAGCACACGATCGTTTAGTATGTTGCTATTGCTTTCTTCATGACTTATACATGTTCCTATGACTATGAGATTATGCAACTCCCGTTTACCGGAGAAACTTTTTGTGTGCTACCAAACGTCACAACATAACTGGGTGATTATAAAGGAGCTCTATAGGTGTCTCCGAAGGTACATGTTGGGTTGGCGTATTTCGAGATCAGGATTTGTCACTCCGATTGTCGAAGAGGTATCTCTGGGCCCTCTCGGTAATGCACATCACTTAAGCCTTGCAAGCATTGCAACTAATGAGCTAGTTGCGGGATGATGTATTACGGAACGAGTAAAGAGACTTGCCGGTAACGAGATTGAACTAGGTATTGAGATACCGACGATCGAATCTCGGGCAAGTAACATACCGATGACCAAGGGAACAACGTATGTTGTTATGCGGTTTGACCGATAAAGATCTTCGTAGAATATGTGGGAGCCAATATGAGCATCCAGGTTCCGCTATTGGTTATTGACCGGAGACGTGTCTCGGTCATGTCTACATAGTTCTCGAACCCGTAGGTCCGCACGCTTAAAGTTTCGATGACAGTTATATTATGAGTTTATATGTATTGATGTACCGAAGGTAGTTCGGAGTCCCGGATGAGATCGGGGACATAACAAGGAGTCTCGAAATGGTCGAGATGTAAAGATCGATATATTCGACAACTATATTCGGACATCGGAAAGGTTCCGAGAGATTCGGGTATTTTTCGGAGTACCGGAGAGTTACGGGAATTCGCCGGGGAGTATATGGGCCTTATTGGGCTTTAGGGGAAAGAGAGAGAAGAGGTTGGGCGCCCCCCCAAGGCCTAGTCCGAATTGGACTAGGGGGAGGGGCTGCGCCCCCTCTTTCCTTCTCTTCTCTCTCCCCTTTCCTTGACTCCTACTCCTACTAAATGGAAGGGGGGAATCCTACTCCCGGTGGGAGTAGGACTCCTCCAGGGCGCGCCATAGCTAGGCGGCCCTCCCCCTCCTCCACTCCTTTATATACGAGGAGAGGGGCACCCCTTGGGGTCACAACAATTGATCGTTTGATCTTTTAGCTGTGTGCGGTGCCCCCCTCCACCATAGTCCACCTCGATAATACAGTGGCGGTGCTTAGGCAAAGCCCTGCGTCGGTAGAACATCATCATCATCACCACGCCGTCGTGCTGATGAAACACTCCCTCAACACTTGGCTGGATCGGAGTTCGAGGGACGTCATCGGGCTGAATGTGTGCTGAACTCGTAGGTGCCGTGCGTTCGGTACTTGATCGGTCGGATCGTGAAGACGTACGACTACATCAACCGCGTTGTCATAACGCTTCCGCTATCGGTCTATGAGGGTACGTGGACAACACTCTCCCCTCTCGTTGCTATGTATCACCATGATCTTGCGTGTGCGTAGGAAATTTTTGAAATTACTACGTTCCCAACATTATGATTGTCTGCTGAGTTAACATCTGACTTAACTCCTGCTGGGTTATCATCTGACTTAACTCCTGCCGGTTTAGCAAGTACCAGCCGGGTCATAACTCCGGCCGGGTCATACCGCGGGGTATATCCCCGACATTAGCTCCCAGTTTAATTTGGATTTATCCATGTTAAACTGATCCTGAGCATCCTTAAATCCTTGTCATTTCCTTCTAGAAAATCCGGGTCAATAGGCCTATTTCATAATCAATTTGCTGACATTGGTTTGTCACAGAAAAATATTGTGAAGAATAACTCCTTTGACTCAGCTCCCAATGCTTATCAAAAATATTGGTCTTTGAAATACTCATCTGATCTTCATCTGTTTAAGGGTGTAGAACTTGCCGGTTTACAAATATTGATGTCACCGGGTCATAATTGTAGTTAACATCAAGCTTGAAAATATACCTCTTATATGCCTATTACTTGTAGCCACCAAGTCTTCAGAAGGGAACGTAGTAACTGCTTAAGACTTGCTTCAATATGAATGTCAGAAGCTTCAAGAAATCCAGTTTGTTCATCACTGGTCATAAACTGAGTATTCCATATATGTAGCCCCCAAGTGCTGGGTTGTCATGCTTGCAGCAACCTGGGACTTGTAATTGCTTTAGGCATATAAAAACTTCAACCAATGTAGCCCCCAAGGGCCGGGTCATTATGCAATAATGAGCTGGGACTTTATAGATATGATCACGTAGATTTGAACAGCAATGTGTAGCCCCCAAGGGTCGGCTTAGTAAGATAATACCGAGCTGGGACTTTATGTATACTTCATTGAAAATAACATCATATGATGTAACTCTCATCACGGGGCTTGAACCCACGTCCAAAAGGTTAAGAGCTTTGTGCTTTACCAAATGAGCAATGAATCTTTCAATATAATGGATTAAGGCTTGTGTACCTTGAATTTTGGTAGGAGCAATTGGTAGCCGGGTCATTACAATGTGATGAGCTAGGTCTTCAATAAAGTGAGCAAAGAATGACTTTGCATTAGCCCCCGAGTGTCATGGTGCGTGCTGGCAGTGACATGGGACTTGCATATTTGATGTAATCTCAACTTTGAATAATGTAGCCCCCAAGTGTCGGGTCGTAAGCCTGCAGTGACTCGGGACTATTCCTTCAACTGTAGAACATATCATATTCATTGAGTAAATAATATCCATTGCGCTAAACCTCAATTGCAATACTGGTTATTAATAACCATAATAAAAATCCAGCCATGTTGGCTATTAAAGATTTGAATAATATACCCAATGATTTATAAGCGCATGATTCCAATGGCGCAATCCAAATATATACTGGCGACTTATAGTCCAAAGCCAGGCTGGGTTAATAAACACCGGATAATTTATCATCATATACTGGCGACTTATAGTCGAAAACCAGGCTGGGTTAATAAACGCCGATGATTTATAATCATGCTTTATTCAACCTGTTTCTGCATACAACAAATTTAAAGTGTCCTAGCGGTTTACCGTCGGACGGGTCATAATGCCCAACATATAGCCCGGGTTTATAACCAAGGCTGCACTTAAGAATAATCAAATATGGAATATATCATACCTGTGACATTGAATCACATCATTGGTTTACCAACTTTTTGTAGTAAGGGTGATAACCAAAATTTTGAGTACTGATAACTCCTTTCATACTGTGCCGGTTTATGATAAAACTGTACCGGGTTGTGATAAACACCGGTTTATCCATATTCAATACTGGCGACTTATAGTCGAAACTAGACCGGGTTAATAAACTCCGGATTACAAGTGATGATGTACTGACAAATTTGTAGTTGAAAGCTGAACTGGGTTAATGAACGTCGGTTTATCAAAAACATCATAAATCTCATCAAAGGAGAAAAAACTTGGCAAATAAAAGCATATGAAAACTTGTAGTCAAGGCTTTTCGCGGGCTGCCAGGCCCCAAATTCGAGGCTTTTCATGGGCTGCCAGACCACTGAGTTAAACCATTTCACAAAGCCTTTTAAGATGGTCCTCCATCCTTAACCAACTGTTGTTTTAACTTTGACAAGTTTAGGGTCTTATGAGATTGACTTGTCGAAGTTCGGCGGGTCATACCAAGTTTACCTGGACGGAGTGACTTACTTTAAAAAGGCAGGCTAACCCGGGGTTTTAGGTGTATACACCAGGCTTCCAAGCCGTGGCTTGATAGCCTATTACAAGTGTAGATTCTTTGTTCGTTGCGATAGCAAAGAATCCCCAAGCAATATTTTTGAGTTGTGCTCAGTAGGTGCCTATGCTTGAGTTGTTCTTGTGCAACACTCTCTTTGGCCCCTAAGTAATTTGGTGGCATTACGCCGATCAATAGGTGTAGCTATGGTTCAATTATGACCAAGCCCCCAAATGATCAATAATATGATAAGCCAATAAGGCAGGATACCCATGTTTGAACCATGCATCATGGCAACAGGTCCTCTTCGGCAACCTTTAATTTTTTGCAAGAGATAAATTCTTCTTGAACCGGGATTTTGAACCGGATATTGAGAGCATCTGAGCTTTGCAAGAGATAGTTTCTTCTTAAACCGGATTTGAACAAGATACTAAGGGCTTCAGTGCTGTGTGGGAGACGGGATTTCCCTTAAATCGGACTATAAACCGGAAGCATCATTGTGAGCCGGAATATTTCTGACGGCCTTTAAATTTTCATCAATATAACATTAGCCTATAGGACCGGGATATCTTTACCTTCAACTTCCTGGGGCACTTGAATTTGCTGAAACTGGCAAGACTTGCTGAGTCATATCATCGTAGCCCGCGAGTCTTAAGATGACTCAAGGAGTTGTCTTGAGATTCTCCATACTTCACCATAGCAGAAGGTATATATCATTGTTGTTGATAACGCGATGTAAATCCACAGAAGGTTGAGGTGACTGCGACGGGTTATATATGATCTCGTATGAGCCGTGTCAGCAACTTGGCCAATGGTTCCTTCCAACTGGTTGTTTGAAGTTGGCCAAACTGTAGTGGCAGCGATTTGTGCGCATGTCCATTGAACCATCCAGCACAGACGACAGCTGATGAAAATTTGCCTCCAATTTGTTGGAAGAAAACCGGGCTACCCAAGCAGTGACTTGCTCATACTCAATAGACAGCTCATGCAGACAGGTGCAGCCCGGTGTGTTGATGTAGACCAGATCACAAGGGCGGTAGCGTAAGCACTTTCGTTGAGCACGGTAGCATGGATAAATGTTAGTGCGAAATGACGATGCTATGCACTCCATATCCAAGATATAACTCCACTTCGGTGGTGAATAATTGTCCTGATGTATTTGGATGACAGATGATATTGTCGTCTCTGCCATGATCATGGAACAAAAAATATTAAAGGGAGGACAATTGTTCCCGGAGGAACTTAAAGTATATTGTAAAAATAAATAAGGTGGATAGCACCTGATCTTTTTCGTCGATTCAAGCAGACGAATTCCGCGTGTGACAATAAATAAGAAGATTTTTGAGTTGTGCTGTATTAGTACTAATGTTCCATTGAATCTTTGGATCCTTCTTTTGCGCACCAGAAAAGTAACAATTGATGGGACTTCGACTGGCAGCATGCGCCCTCCTTTTGTTTCTTATTAACCGTCCCAAACTTCTCTTTGCGGGCGGCCTGAGGCAAGCCCGCTGGTATGTCGGCAACAGTAGCAAAGGCCGGGCCGGTTTAAGGCAGGCGAAGCAGAGGGTAGAGGAGGCGATGACTTGCGGGTATCTCAAGGTTACTTGTGTTAACCGTCCCTGAATTTAACTGTAACTGTAACTGATTTGTAGCTCGAGTACTTCACATGTACTGGGAATTCAACTTCTTTTGATTCTTTTAGATTAGGTAGACAAGAAAACATGAAATGCCTGCTGTAGCACCATCAGTGTGGTAAGTTCCTCAAATACCGGTTGGTACCTCAATAACTGAATCTCTGAAAGTGCAGTCGAAAGTCCTGAAGCCTCTTCTCTGTTCTCACACTTGGAGTCAAAGGTGAATTTGAGAAGGTTGACCATACACAAGCTGCACTCCTTTTCTGATCATCTCACACAGCCTACGTAACTCAATGAATTTTTGTACTGCTTGCCAAAACTGAATGACCTTGCGCACAGCCATGTCATACAGTGCTTCGAGCACCTCCAGCAATTGTAGAGGCTCGTCAACGGCTGTGGCATCAAAAATCAGTAGACCGGCTTGGCGTGCACCCGCTGATACAGCAAGGGCGGTTCAAAGCATGGCGATAGGGGCGGCGGCTCGGTAGTTTGTAAGCCGGTTCACCAGCGGAGGCAGAGTCGCGGTCACAGTAGCGAGTCCCGGCGGCGGTTTAGAGCAAGACAAGACGTGGCTCGGTGTCTAACTCGCTGTAGAAATATCGCCCCATTGACGACCCGGCCTCTGCGGACATGGCACTCGAAGTCAGTGGCTGAGGCGACAACTGAGGCTTGGTGACGCGGCGGTTCAGAGCCGAGGGGATAGACCGGCAAAGCGTCTGCGATTCGACATAGACGGCCCAAGGCAGACATCGAAGTGGGCGAAGGCGACGGTAGCTCGGAGCGGCGACTCAGAGGCGGGGTCATGTGCAGATGGTTTGGAGGCGGAGAACGGCAGTGACTCGGCTCACCGGCTCGACGAAGACCTGAAAGTGCAACTATCCCTAGGTGGTTTTGGTAATTCATAACAACATATAGCTCATTAAGCTAATGCTATTCCAAGACAATTATTTCAGGAAAGCTCAATGATTGGCATGGCATGGATGGTGAAAGTGGAACCCTCAAAATGCTAAGGACAAAGGATTGGCTCAAGCTCAAAAGCTCAAGACTCTTCATGTTACATTTTAGTGATCCAAGATCACATTGAGTCCATAGGAAAAGCCAATACTATCAAGGAGGGATGAGGTGTTGCTTAATGAGCCTTTTGCTTCATGTGCTTAATGATATGCTCCAAAACCCTCAGCTACTTTCCCACTTCCACATATGACCTAAACCAAAAGTCAAACTCAGACCTACCGATTCTTTCTATCCGGCGCCACCGAGTTCCACATGTCATAAGCCACTGCCGAACCCTAGCAAATCGGTTCTACCGATAGGGATCTCGGTCTCACCGAGATGGGATTGCAATCTCTCTGTTTCCTTTTTGTAACTTTTCGGTCTCACCGAAAGAGCGGATCGGTCCCACCGAGATTGCAATGTAAACTCTCTGTTTCCCTTTTGTAACTTTTCGGTGTCACCGAAAGAGGAAATCGGTCCCACCGAGTTTACCTGACCAACTCTCTGGTTAGCTAATTACCAAATCGGTCTCACCGAGTTTGTGTAATCGGTCTCACCGATATTACGTTATGCCCAAACCCTAATCATATTGGTCTTACCGAGTTGCATGTCAGTCCCACCTAAAATCTCTAACGGTCACAATGTTTACTATTTCGGTCCGACCGAGTTTGTTGATTCGGTCCCACCGAGATTGGTAAGTTGTGTGTAACGATTGGATTTTGTGTGGAGGCTATATATACCCCTCCACCTCCTCTTCACTCGTTGAGAGAGCCATCAGAACACATCTACACTTCCAACTCATATGTTCTGAGAGAGAACCACCTACCCTTGTGTTGAGGCCAAGATATTCCATTCCTACCATATGAATCTTGATCTCTAGCCTTCCCCAAGTTGCTTTCCACTCAAATCTTCTTTCCACCAAATCCAAATCCTGTGAGAGAGATTTGAGTGTTGGGGAGACTATCATTTGAAGCACAAGAGCAAGGAGTTCATTATCAACACACCATTTGTTACTTCTTGGAGAGTGGTGTCTCCTAGATTGGCTAGGTGTCACTTGGGAGCCTCCGACAAGATTGTGGAGTTGAACCAAGGAGTTTGTAAGGGCAAGGAGATCGCCTACTTCATGAAGATCTACCGCTAGTGAGGCAAGTCCTTCGTGGGCGATGGCCATGGTGGGATAGACAAGGTTGCTTCTTCGTGGACCCTTCATGGGTGGAGCCCTCCGTGGACTCGCGCAACCGTTACCCTTCGTGGGTTGAAGTCTCCGTCAACGTGGTTGTAGGATAGCACCACCTATCCGAACCACGGGAAAAACATCTGTGTCTCCAATTGCGTTTGAATTCTCCAAACCCTTCCCTTTACATTCTTGCAAGTTGCATGCTTTACTTTCCGGTGCCTATATACTCTTTGCATGCTTGCTTGAATTGTGTGATGATTGCTTTACTTGTCCTAAAGTTGCTAAAATCTGCCAAGAACTAAAATTGGGAAAAGGTTAAGTTTTTATTTGGTCAAGTAGTCTAATCACCCCCCCTCTAGACATACTTTCGATCCTACAAGTGGTATCAAAGCTTCGGTCTCCATTTGCTTTGATTTCCATAGCTTTTGGTGGTCACAGCCTTGGTTTCACAACCTAGGAGAGTATGGCGTCTAGCGAGGGAAATTATCACCGTAGAGGTCCTTACTTTGATGGTACTAATTTTGCTAGTTGGAAGCATAAAATGAAAATGCATATTCTTGGACATAACCCCGCCGTTTGGGCTATTGTGTGTGTTGGTTTGCAAGGTGACTTCTTTAATGGGAAAGAACCAAACCGTGAAGCTACCGCGGATGAGTTGAAGATGCTTAAATACAACGCTCAAGCTTGTGATATTCTCTTCAACGGATTGTGCCCCGAAGAATTCAACAAAATTAGCCGTCTTGAGAATGCAAAGGAAATTTGGGATACTTTGACTGATATGCACGAAGGTACCGACTCCGTCAAGGAATCCAAATTGGATGTGCTTCAAAGTCAACTTGACAAGTTCAAAATGAAGGATGGTGAAGGTGTCGCTGAAATGTACTCTAGGCTTGCTCTCATCACAAACGAGATTGCCGGCTTAGGGAGTGAAGAGATGAGCGACAGATTCATCATCAAGAAGATCCTAAGAGCCTTGGATGGAAAATATGATACCGTGTGCACATTGCTCCAAATGATGCCCAATTACAAAGATCTCAAGCCAACAGAGGTCATTGGAAGAATTATTGCTCATGAGATGTCGCTCAAGGATAAAGAGGAACTTCACAACAAATCAAGTGGTGCCTATAAAGCCTCATGTGAAGCCCCCACATCATCAAGTGAGAAACAAAACTTCAACGAAGAATTGAGCTTAATGGTGAAGAACTTCAACAAGTTCTACAAGAGTAGAAGCAAAGATAGAAGCTCCAAGCCAAGGTCCTACAATGACAAAAGATCTTCTAGTCGAGAGCGAAACTGCTACAATTGTGGAAGACCCGGACACTACGGCTCCCTACAAAAGAAGAGAAGATTCTCCAAAAAGAAGAAGCAAAAGAGAAGAATCACCATCAAGAGAGAGAAGGAGTAGAGATGATCGTTATGAACGAAGATACTCACGGAGAAGCAAGGATTCGGAAAGAAAGGAAAAATCATCAAGGAGCTACACAAAACGAAGACATCAAGCTCATGTTAGTGAATGGGTATCCGGCTCCGACTCCGAAAACCACTCCGAGAGAAGTTATCACTCCGATTCCGAATATACTCAAGATGAAGGTGTTGCCGGTCTAGCACTTGTGTCAACCAACTCCTACGACATATTTGACTGACCAAATGAAGGAATTGGAAGATGCTTCATGGCCAAAGGTCCTAAGGTAACTCATCCTGAGTAAGTTGATTTTAATAGTGATGAAGATGACTTGTTAGGTGATGATGATTTACTTGTTGACAACTCTAGTGATGAATACTATGATGAAACGTCAATTAATCATGCTAAAACGAATGATAATGATAAGGAGAAAATTGAGGCTCTAACTAAAGAACTAAACACTCTGAGCAAGTTACGCTTTGAAAAGCTCAATCCTGAGCAAGAGCATGAGTTTTTAAGAGCTCATGAGAAGTTACGCTTTGAAAAGCTCAATCTTGAGCAAGAGCATGAGTTTTTAAAGGCAATCAATGATGATCTCCGCAAGAAAAGTTCTTCTTACATTGCCAATCGTTTACTCTTATCTACTTACATTCCTCAAGTCAAATCTAGTAACAAGAACAAGAAAGATTCTTCCTCTAGTAGTAACAATGATTATGTTAAATCCTATATTGTTGCTTCTAGTAGTTCCCTTGATTCCACTAATGATTCTCTTAGCCAAGTTACACTTGAGCAAGAAAATAGCTTATTGAAGGGAATCATAGAGAAAGGAATGTACAAAAGCCTTGCCGGAAGTAAGCAATTCGAGGAGATTGTACGCAAGCAAGGAAGGCACCGGAAGAATCAAGGTGTTGGTTTTGAACAAAAGTTCAATGCCAATGGAGTTGAGTGGGAATAAGATCAATACCCCAAGACAAAGTTTGTTCCTCAACAAGAGAAGTATGATCCTACTTCTTTCAAGGGGACACAAACTCAAGATGATCTTCCACCACAAGACTACAAGCAGAAAGGCAAGGACAAGCTTCAAGAGGAAATTGATGCATTTGAAGAAGCTCCTAATACCTTAGTCAAGTGGATTCCCAAGACTACTTAAAGTTCCACTTCATCAAGTACGACTACAACTCCAAGGATTCCCATCAAGATGGTGTGGATCCAAAAGAAGAAGAACTAGAGAGTTCTTGAGGGTGACTCCGCCAACATATTTCACTCTTATCATTTTGGCAAGAACAAGTGCAATCAACTTCCACATCTTGCACTAGTTCAAGGAGTCACAAACCCTCTTGTTGGTAACACAAGGGACAAGGTAACCTAAAACTTTTCATAGACATCATCTTGTGTGTGCATCACTCTATGTCTATGGATATCCTTGTTTGTTCCTTGTGGGACTAACCCATGTAGGTATTGAAAGTGCAATTCACTCAAAAGGATAGCTCCAAGTGATCTACACCAACATTGAGCATCCACATCTTCAACATCTACATGAAGTCATCATCGACAAAACCCAAGGTTAGTTCATCCCTCTTAGGGGGGATATCACATCTAGGGGGAGCTTTACTATAAGACTTGAATTAAAGCAACTCTAATGATGTGAACACAACAATGCTTTATGTAAAAGTGGTAACCCCACTTGTGCTTAAACGATGAGTATGACCTATGATCAAATGTTCTCATTTGACTCCTAAGTCAATATACTCATATATAGATGACCTAGTCATCGCCAATTACTTGATAGATGCTAGAATTGGTTGTGCATGCTTTGTCACATATTTCAATTGCCATTTTATTGTGTGAGCATGTTGGTTGCATATTTTACTCATTCGAGGACATCCACTTGTTGTTTTGATTGTTTGGCTTTATTTCTCTTTTGCCAAGTGGATGGACAAGAATGCCTAAGAACCTTCTCTAGCTATCTATGCTTTTCTCGTCTCAAAATCTATTCATGATACATCACAAAGTTGATCAAGTCAGATTCGAACGACTTCTGTGTGAGGAGCACTCGGAGTCCCCGATTCGTCATAGACTTTAACTTCCAAAACCTCTTTGTGATTCTCAGTTTGACCGATACCCCACTTTCGGTCTTACCGAGATCATTAAGTTGATCTATGTTTTCGATCTCGGTGCAACTGATTTGAACCTTTCGGTCACACCGAGTTGCAATAACTGTATACAGTTTTGCATCTCGGTGCCACCGAGTTGTTCCACTCGGTCACACCGACAGGGTCGGGCTATATATAGACACGGGCAAAAATTTGGAAATTTTACCGAACCCCTTCGCCCGAGCGATAGCTCGCTCTGCCAAAGTGGTCTCCGGATCGTCTCCTCGCCGCCAGCCGCCTCCAGTCGCTGGTCTCCATCGCCGTCAACGGGATTTAACCCCGCCGTTGCCACCGTAGCGAGTCTCCGCCGAACTAGGGTATGGACTCGGTCTTTGTGCTATTCCCCAATCCGATTCCTAGCACATTGTGATCATATTGAATCTAGCCACGTTTGATAAACTCCTATCCAGTCAATGAACTCATAGAATAGGTTTGATTCGAAAATTTTAGGGTTAGGTTTCCGCCGAAACCATCTCGGACCCACCGAGTTGAAAAACTCGGTCCCACCGATTTGGCTTATGCCATTGCACAAGTGAGACTCGGTCTGACCGAGTATTGCTCATCGGTGTGACCGATTTTGGAACTTTGTGAAACCCTAGCAGTCTCAGTGCCACCGAACTGTGACTCGGTCTGACCGAGTTCACTAGTTTAGGTTCCAAAAACTGCTTCGGTATCACCGAGTTTAAAAATCGGTAGATCCGAAATGCTTTCTGTGGGAAACTAAAACTAAGTTTTGAATCATTCTTTTGCAAAAATCTCTGCATTTTGTGATGCTCATCCACTCTACCTCATCTATAAACTATTCACAAGGTCAACAGTCAGCTTGTTCATCATGTCAGACCAGAGTGATAGCCAGAACATGTCAGAATAGCCAGTGCAGATGAGTGAGGGCACTAGTCCCTCCAGTTCTTCAGATGAAGGCAGCAGGAGCACCCCCAGCAACCTGCCAAAAGCTGCCACAAGACAAAGGAAGAAGAGAACCTCAGAATCAGATGATGAGGACTATGTGGCAGAGGAGGAAACAACTTCCAAGAAAGTTGAACTCAAAAAGGAGCATGGCTCAAGACAGAGCACCAAGCCAGGCTTAAAGGTCAAAAGGCCAGCAGGCAGGCAGCCCATGCCAAAGGCCAGAGCCTCAACAAAGATTCCTGAGAAGCCTGCACCCAAAGAGCCAGTTGCTGCTGAAGGGAAGAAGGAAAGGAAAAGAGGCAGATGGTGCAAGAAGGTTGATCCCATGGCTGAATTTGAACAGCATTCTTCTGATGAGGAAGAAGAAGAAGAGGTTGCTGCACCAGCACCTAAAGCACCCAAGCTGATGGGTGATGCTATAAGATCAGGGGCTACTGCATCTAAGCCCAAGGAAGCCCCCAAGGCTGCATCAAAGGCCAAGACAGCTCCGAAGAGAAATACTAGGAGCATCCCAGCTGCTGAGAAGAATAAGGCCCCAGTGCCTGACACTGTAGAAGAAGAGGAAGGCCAAGTGCTGAGAAAGTTAAAGCCCAAGATCCCAGACCACAATGATGCTCATCCTGTGGCTGAGGATATGAAGATCAGAAGAGATTCAGGGCTCAGAAAGTGGAGAGAAGCTGATCCATATGCTACAAGGAGAAGAACTGTTGTAGACTACAGATTTCACACTAAGGAACAGCAGGACTTCTATGAGACAGTCTTCCTGGACAAGAAGCCCATTGTTTGTGATATGAGATGGGTTGACTGGGAATACATCAAGGACAATGAAGAACACTATCCTGGAGTGCAAGACAGCTTCATTGCTTGTGGAGTTGCTAACTTTGTTGGGCAGAAGCTCACAAAGTGGAATGAAGAGCTGATCATGCAATTCTACTCCACAGCACACTTCTATCCAGATGGAAGGAATGTATGGATGTCAGAAGGAACAAGGTACCAATCAACTGTTGAGGAATGGGCAAAGTTGATCAATGCCCTAGAGGAGAATGAAGATGACCTGGATGTCTATGCCAAGAAAAAGATGGATCATAACTCAATGGCTCACATGTACAAGGAGATCCCAAACAAGGCACTTGATACTTTCAAGTTTGGATCAGTACACTATCTTCTGACAGGGCTGCCAACTATCAATTGGATTCTGAGGCACACCTTGTTGCCCAAGTCAGGTGATCACAAGATGATCAGAGGTCATGCAATCAACTTGCTTCATATCTTTGATGTGCCACAAAAATTCAAAGTCATGAGCCTCATGGTAGAAACAATCAAGAGGACTGCAGCAGACCAGAAGAGGAGCTGTGGATATGCCCCTCACATCCAGGAGCTGTTTAACTCCAAGATGGGCACAGGCATATACCACTGATGACATGTAGGAGAGGAAAGGGAAGACTACCACTGATGCATTTGCCAGAGTGCCATGAGCTCTGAGGTCCAGTGTAGTGCCAGTTCCTGACACAAGAGCCACCGCCTCAGCTCCAGCCACAGCACCAGCCTAACCAGCTCCAGCATCTACTTCAACTCCAGCTCCAACCACGTCTACGGAAGCCTTCGTCCTTGGAGTGATCCAGACTCCTCCACCACCAGAAGATAAAGCCTGAGTGTCGATCTAGCACTATGCATTTTCTAGGAACTTTTTGGTAACTTGTTGCCAAAGGGGGAGAAAAATGTATAGATCATAGGCTTCGAGAGAGAGAGAGAGTGTGTGTTATTTTTTTCTCTCTTGCTTTATTTGGTGGTTTTTCAAACATTGTTTGCTTTTGGTCGAGATACTTTGATATGCTTGTGAGACATTAATGATCATGTGTTTGATCATAAGCTACACTTATGCATGCTTGATATATCTTATCTATCTTATGTGGTCATTCACTTTTCCTTGGTGATGAGTGCATGTATTTCATTATTATCATTTTGAGCGCTCCACCAAGATGTATGTGACATGGAAGAGTAACCCATAATTCTATCTCTTTGTGCATTTGCAGTCCAAAGCAAATTTTAAATATGCACAAATTTAGGGGGAGCTCTTACTTATCACATACTTCTCGAAGCGACAATATAATTCATTCTTATCATCATTTGTCGAAGCTTTGATCTATATGTTGTCATCAATTACCAAAAAGGGGGAGATTTAAAGTGCAACTATCCCTAGGTGGTTTTGGTAATTCATAACAACATATAGCTCATTGAGCTAATGCTATTCCAAGAAAATTATTTCAGGAAAGCTCAATGATTGGCATGGCAGGGATGGTGAAAGTGGAACCCTCAAAATGCTAAGGACAAAGGATTGGCTCAAGCTCAAAATCTCAAGACTCTTCATTTTACAATTTAGTGATCCAAGATCACATTGAGTCCATAGGAAAAGCCAATACTATCAAGGAGGGATGAGGTGTTGCTTAATGAGCCTTTTTATTCATGTGCTTAATGATATGCTCCAAAACCCTCAGCTACTTTCGCACATGCACATATGACCTAAACCCAAAGTCAAACTCGGACCTACCGATTCTTTCTATCCGGCGCCACCGAGTTTCACATGTCATAAGCCACTGCCAAACCCTAGCAAATCGGTTCTACTGATGGGATCTCGGTCTCACCGAGATGGGATTGCAATCTCTCTGTTTCCTTTTTGTAACTTTTCGGTCTCACTGAAAGAGCGGATCGGTCCCACCAAGATTGCAATGTAAACTCTCTGTTTCCCTTTTATAACTTTTCGGTCTCAATGAAAGAGCAAATCGGTCCCACCGAGTTTACCTGACCAACTCTCTGGTTAGCTAATTACCAAATCGGTCTCACCGAGTTTGTGTAATCGGTCTCACCGAGATTACGTTATGCCCAAACCCTAATCATATCGGTCCTACCGAGTTGCATGTCAGTCCCACCGAAAATCTCTAACGGTCACTAGGTTTACTATTTCGGTCCGACCGAGTTTGTTGATTCGGTCCCACCAAGATTGGTAAATTGTGTGTAACGGTTTGATTTTGTGTGGAGGCTATATATACCCATCCACCTCCTCTTCACTCGCGGAGAGAGCCATCAGAACACATCTACACTTCCAACTCATATGTTCTGAGAGAGAACCACCTACCCTTGTGTTGAGGCCAAGATATTCCATTCCTACCATATGAATCTTGATCTCTAGCCTTCCCCAAGTTGCTTTCCACTCAAATCTTCTTTCCACCAAATCCAAATCCTATGAGAGAGAGTTGAGTGTTGGGGAGACTATCATTTGAAGCACGAGAGCAAGGATTTCATTATCAACACACCATTTGTTACTTCTTGGAGAGTGGTGTCTCCTAGATTGGCTAGGTGTCACTTGGGAGCCTCCGACAAGATTGTGGAGTTGAACCAAGGAGTTTGTAAGGGCAAGGAGATCGCCTACTTCGTGAAGACCTACTGCTAGTGAGGCAAGTCCTTCGTGGGCGATGGCCATGGTGGGATAGACAAGGTTTCTTCTTCATGGACCCTTCATGGGTGGAGCCCTCCGTGGACTCGCGCAACCGTTACCCTTTGTGGGTTGAAGTCTCCATCAACGTGGATGTAGGATAGCACCACCTATCCGAACCACGGGAAAAACATCCTTGTCTCCAATTGCGTTTGAATTCTCCAAACCCTTCCCTTTACATTCTTGCAAGTTGCATGCTTTACTTTCTGCTGCCTATATACTCTTTGCATGCTTGCTTGAATTGTGTGATGATTGCTTGATGTGACTCTCCAATAATCTTCCTTTGGTTTTTCAGCAAAATCTTTATTGGTTTTTGAAAGAGGCCATATAAAATTTTCCAGAAAACCTCTCTCTTAAAAAAACTTTCACCCTTGGCAAGGATTTCTATTTTTCATCCCTTCCAAATTTGGTGTTTGAATTATGGAAACGTTTCTTCTGATTCTTTTCCTCTCAAATGTATTTTTGAATATGATTATTTTTCATTTAAAAAGAAAACCCTAGGAGTTTTTGGGGCTTCTCTCATTTTTGGAACCACCCATAATTTTATTTTTGCCCCATGTGGAAAGACCTCCCAAAACCTCTCCCTCCACTTTGGAACAATCTAAACTCTCTGTCTCATCAAGTCCAAACCACTTTTGAATTTTATTTCATTTATTTTATCTCCAAAAACAATTCTGTCTTTTATTATGAGCCTAAGTAATTTTCAAAGCAAGTACCTTATTGCCCTTGAGTTTTGATCTCAAACCAACTCCACTGGATTGTCCTTAGCATCCATAACCCAGAACCATCTTGAACCACTCCTCCTCTTTTCAAAATTTTCAAATTTCAGCCTCTGCAAAATTGGACAAGATTTGCCAAATTTGGTGAAATTCGTATCTCCTCTTCTCCAAAAATTCTACCAAAATTCAGGCAGCCTCCTGGTGCAATGAGAGGCCACCCCACCAAGTTTCAGCTCAAGGAGAAACCCCTGCATACCAAAATCATTCTGTTGAACACCTAGGCGACACTGTTTCCCTGCATTTTCAGAAAAGTTCAGAGTTTCAGAGTTCGGTGTCGTTTTTCCTTCGTCAGAGTTCAGTCACGCGTCGACAGTGCGCCTGGCGCGTTGCGCACAGCCCCTCCTCCCTGTTTGGAGCACCGCACACACGCTTGGCCGTTTCCTGGCGACGGTGGCACACTGGCCCGCCCTCGCCGGCGTCTTCTACGGCGTCGGGACCTCCCGTGGCGGCCGACAGAAGGCACCCTACGGCACAACGCCGTTCTGCACCGCCCAAGCCACCTGGGAGCTCTGCGTGGCCGTCTCCCTTGCCAGCGCATGCATGAAGCATCGTCGCCGTGGACTGGCGCGCACAGGGCGCGCTCCCTGCCACTGACATGTCGCATGGCCGTTCTGTTGGGACAGGCCGTAACCTCCTCCTCCTTGCTGAGTTAGGCACCCGGATGGACTCTTTACTCCATCTAGTCGATGCTCAAGCCCCTAATCCAACTGCCCAACCACAGTGCCGCCGTAATCACTCGCCGAACTTATCCCGTTCACGGCAACCGCCTCGGGCTGGCTATATATAGAGCTCCCAAGCTCACTCTCGCTCCCGCACACCTCCACCACCTCACTAGACCCCGCCCAGCAACTGGAAGGGCCTCGAGGGGCCTTTCTTCCTCGACTCCGGCCGCCCCGTTCCGCCTCAGCCTCCATCTTGATCCACTCCGATGAGGCCATCCCCGGCGCCCAAACCTCATCAGTGACCTCCTCGAGCAACAAGAGGGCTAACCCCCACTTCAATTCGATCCTTGCAGCCCTCCTCGGCGAGCTCCATCAACGCCCGAACCACCGTCCGCCGGAGCAAGGGCCGCCGTCGACGTGGTGCTCGCCGGCGACCGCCACCACCACCCACCGACGCGGAAGGACACGGTGAACACGTTGGTAACCTCCGATCCCCCTGCCTCGCCGTGGATCGCCGCCGGCGACCACCGCGGCTCTCGGGCACCGTCGAGCTCTGCCGCCTCTTTTGAATTTTTAAACTTGACGGGTGGGACCCGCCTGTCAGCCTCTCTGTTCTTTTTAAACGAACCGTTTTCTGAAGGCGTCTTCTGCCAAAGTGCATTTTCCCTCTGGGCCGGCGTATTCTCAGTCGAAGCGTTTTCTGTTTTTATAAGTTAGCCCCTGAGACCTTTCTGTTTCATTACAGAAAGGTCCCTGGACAAAAACCTTTATAACTTTTAAACAGAAGAGTATTTTTGATTGATTCTTTTTCTGTCATCTTTGAAATTTTGTCTGGTTTTTTATCAGATTTATTTGAAAAATATTTGGAGAAATTTTGGTGCACCTCACGGTATTTACATTAGCACGTATGTTTTCTTTATACCATAGATACCGAAGGAGGTGACGGAACCGCGAACTTCACCGAGCTAGGCTCCGACTACTCTGAACCAGGCAAGAATGTTTGAAATTTTGATATGATGATTGTTTTGGCATGTTTGCATTAAGTAGTTTCATGGCATGTTGATGGGCATACCGACGAATGTCATGTTTCATGCAACGTTGAGGCAAGTGAGTTTCGAAAATCCATAAGTGGATGGATGTGAGTATGCATGGCCATGTGTTGGCATGAGGATGGGTAAGATGGCAGTGTCATAGCATGCCAGTCTTATGCCAGACTATCTGACTTCAGTGTCAACCCATATCAGTACAGTTCCTTCGATTTTTCCTTCCCTGTACTACCACATGCTTTCCGCAAGGAATACGGCTTAGTAAGTTGCAATCCGCTTTCTTGGTACACACCAAAAAGGAGAGGCTGTGATGATGGTTCCATGGCCCTGGATTAAAGCCAGTCATCCGGTCAGGGGGCATGGGTGGTTCCGGTTGGGACCGAGAGGGGGGCACCCCTTAGAGCGCGCGTATATAAATTTGATCCCATGCTATTCGAGATTGTGATCTCCCCATCTCAAAAGTTTTTCTTGGACGATGTCTAGGGTGATTCCTGGCATCGAGGTAGGATGGGCGTGTACTGGTTAGCCGTGTTTCTTCCGAAATACCATAGACGGAACTAGTCCTTCGGGACTACGGAAATCAGTTGGCTGTGGGTAATTTTAGTACAAACTCTGCAGAGTCGTGAATCCTCAAATCATCTTATCCATGTCCAAGTTCTATATTATCTTATCCTGACAAGCGTCAGTTTTGATGACAGAGACTCCGGTGAATCACATGAGTGCTAAGTCCGGTTAAATGTTTATTCCTGTGGATGGACTAACCCGTTTATTATCATGAGTTGATTATTTATTTATGAGTATTATTTTCCTTGTGAAGAAAGACCTTTCTGCGATGTCGCTCAGACGTCCGACTGTGGCATTGTTATTATTTATTTTCAATAAAAGCCCTTTCTGTGATGTCGCTCCGACATTCGACTGTGGCATTGTTATTTACTTTCGATAAAAGCCCTTTCTGTGATGTCGCTCCGACGTCCGACTGTGGCATTGTTATTTACTTTCGATAAGATCCCTTTCTGTGATGTCGCTCCGACGTCCGACTGTGGCATTGTTATTTACTTTCGATAAAAGCCCTTTCTGTGATGTCGCCCCGACGTCCGACTATGGCACGCATGTCTTTTATTTTCAGTTTAAGCCCTTTACGTGGTGTCGCTTAGAAGCCCGACTGTGGCATGATCTTTATTTTTTGGTTCACCTTTCGAGGCGTCGCTTCAGACACCCGATCGGTTTCCATTTATTTTTGTTGGGTTTTCAGGTGGACTATCACCGATTCCCTTTTTACTTACCTTGCTTGCTAAATTTTGATTGTGCATTGGTAAATTAATCATGACGCATTCATCCATGCATTTGTTATATCTTACGTCCGAACTGTCTTGCGAGTACTTTCAAAGTACTCACCTGGCTTGTTGATTTGGCCAGATGCTGACGAAGGCGATCTCATGGATGAAGAGTTCGATAGCGAGTCCGACGCCTAGAGGAGTCCCAGTCAGTCTCGTGCGACCCTGGATTTGGTCACTGTATTATATCTGCTTCCGCTACCCGAATAAATTCATCGAGCCTCACCTCGACGCTCGATGGGATGCCAGTTTACGAGTTGTGCTATCCACTCCCCATTGTGTCATTCCACCATCACTTCCACCTCGAGTCAGTAGTATGCCACCACACCATTGTGTCATATCCGCCTTTATGTATAATTATTGGCGTGCTTGTAATAATCGTTGAGCATCCTAGCTCGACCCATGTAATGTATTTCATGCTACTGGCTCATTGTATAAAGAATTTTGTCTACCAGTATGATGGATTTTCCTCATACTGGACTCACACAGATCGGTTTCTCAATAAATATTTTTATTGGAAAACCGGTCGTGACACTTGACTTCTCCTAAAGTTGCTAAAATCTGCCAAGAACTAAAATTGGGAAAAGGTTAAGTTTTTATTTGGTCAAGTAGTCTAATCACCCCCCCCCCTCTAGACATACTTTCGATCCTACAAGACCAGCAACTCAGCCACGGAGTCACGCGACCGATAGCGATGGAGTCCGAATCCATCCCCTGTCCGGCGGCGGTTTAGCACAGCACAATGAGGCAGAGGCCGCCACGGAGGCGACAACACCGACTGGCGGCGGTTTAGCGCAACACAACAAAGCGGCAGAAGTGGCCGACACAAGTGGATCGGGCCGGTTTGGTGCGGCGAAGTAGCTGAATCAGGGGCTGTTGACGGCGGCTCATCGCAGCTTCGGCTTATGATGCGGCCGGGCGGTTTGTCGAGCCGGCGATGAGACGAGGTGGCGCCGGCAAGTTGGAGGCGCAAACCGAAAAGTACGGAGGCACCGTAACTCAACGAGGCAAGTCACCTGAGCAACCCAAGCCCGCGGACCATCCGTGTCCGGGTCGAGGCGAGTTACAGGCGAGGCCACGGGGCCGCGGCGCACTGATACGTCCATTTTGCATCATGCTTTTATATTGATATTTATTGCATTGTGGGCTGTTATTACACATTATGTTACAATACTTATGCCTATTCTCTCTTATTTTACAAGGTTTACATAAGGAGGGAGAATGCCGGTAGCTGGAATTCTGGGCCGGAAAAGGAGCATATATTAGAGACCTATTCTGCATAACTCCAAAAGTCCTGAAACACCACGAAAGTCATTTTTGGAAATAATGAAAAATATTGAGCAGAAGAAGTTCACCAGAGGGGGGCCCACCTGTCCACGAGGGTGGGGGGCGCGCCCTACCCCCCAGGGCGTGCCCCCTACCTCATGGGCCCCCTGCTGGCTCTCCGATGGCCATATTTTGCTATATGAGGTCTTTCGTCGAGGAAAAAATCATAAGCAACCTTTCGGGACAAAACTCCACCGCCACGAGGCGGAACCTTGGCAGAACCAATCTAGTGCTCCGGCGGAGCTGTTCTGCCGGGGACACTTCCCTCCGGGAGGGGGAAATCATCGACATCGTCATCACCAACACTCCTCTCATCGGGAGAGGGCAATCTCCATCAACATCTTCACCAGCACCATCTCATCTCAAAACCCTAGTTCATCTCTTGTATCCAATTCTTGTCTCCAAGTCCGGGATTGGTACTAGTAGTGTTGATTACTCTTTGTAGTTGATGCTAGTTGGTTTATTTGGTGGAAGATCATATGTTTAGATCCTTTATGCATATTAATACCCCTCTGATTATGAACATGAATATGCTTTGTGAGAAGTTACATTTGTTCCTGGGGACATGGGAGAAGTCTTGCTATTAGTAGTCATGTGAATTTGGTATTCGTTCGATATTTTGATGAGATGTATGTTGTCTAGCCTCTAGTGGTGCTATGTGAACGTCGACTACATAACACTTCACCATTATTTGGGCCTAGAGGAAGGCACTGGGAAGTAATAAGTAAATGATGGGTTGCTAGAGTGATAGAAGCTTAAACCATAGTTTATGCGTTGCTTCGTAAGGGGCTGATTTGGATCCATATATTTCATGCTATGGTTAGGTTTACCTTAATACTTTTGTTTTAGTTGCGGATGCTTGCAATAGAGGTTAATCATAAGTGGGATGCTTGTTCAAGTAAGAACAACACCCAAGCACCGGTCCACCCACATATCAAACTATCAAAGTACCGAACGCGAATCATATGAACGTGATGAAAACTAGCTTGATGATATTCCGATGTGTCCTCGGGAGCGCCTTTCTCTATATAAGAGTTTGTCCAAGCTTGTCCTTTGCTACAAAAAGGATTGGGCCATCTTGCTGCACTTTATTTATTTTTGTTACTTGTTGCTCGTAACAAATTATCTTATCACAAAACTATCTGTTACCACTTATTTCAGTACTTGCAGAGAATACCTTGCTGAAAACCGCTTATCATTTCCTTCTGCTCCTCGTTGGGTTCGACACTCTTACTTATCGAAAGGACTACGATAGATCCCCTATACTTGTGGGTCATCAAGACTCTTTTCTGGCGCAGTTGCCGGGGAGTGAAGCGCCTTTGGTAGGTGGAATTTGGTAAGGAAAATTTTATATAGTGTGCTGATATTTACTATCACTTGTTACTATGGAAAGTAATGCACTGAGGGGCTTGTTCGGTGTATCTTCACCCCGACCAGTAGAGCAAAGAATTGCTCCTCAACCTACTGAACCTATTCAAAATGAAATTATTCCCTTTGAAGTTCCTTCGGGCATGTTAGAAAAACTGCTTGATAATCCTTTTACAGGAGATGGAACAAAGCATCCTGATGACATCTACTCTATGTGGATGAAGTTTGTGGATTATTTAAGCTTGCAGGTACACCCGATGGTGTTGTTAAGAATAAGGTCTTTGAAAGTGCAACTATCCCTAGGTGGTTTTGGTAATTCATAACAACATATAGCTCATTGAGCTAATGCTATTCCAAGACAATTATTTCAGGAAAGCTCAATGATTGGCATGGCAGGGATGGTGAAAGTGGAACCCTCAAAATGCTAAGGACAAAGTATTGGCTCAAGCTCAAAAGCTCAAGACTCTTCATTTTACATTTTAGTGATCCAAGATCACATTGAGTCCGTAGGAAAAGCCAATACTATCAAGGAGGGATGAGGTGTTGCTTAATGAGCCTTTTGCTTCATGTGCTTAATGATATGCTCCAAAATCCTCAGCTACTTTCCCATATCCACAAATGACCTAAATCCTAAGCCAAACTCGGTCCTACCAATTCTTTCTATCCGGCGCCACCGAGTTTCACATGTCATAAGCTACTGCCAAACCCTAGCAAATCGGTTCTACCGATAGGGATCTCGGTCTCACTGAGTTCGGATTGCAATCTCTCTGTTTCCTTTTCGTAACTTTTCGGTCTCACCAAAAGAGTGGATCGGTCCCACCGAGATTGCAATGTAAACTCTCTGTTTCCCTTCTGTAACTTTTCGGTCTCACCGAAAGAGCAAATCGGGCCCATCGAGTTTACCTGACCAACTCTCTGGTTAGCTAATTACCAAATCGGTCTCACCGAGTTTGTGTAATCGATCTCACCGAGATTACGTTATGCCCAAACCCTAATCATATCGGTCCTACCGAGTTGCATGTCAGTCCCACCGAAAATCTCTAACGGTCACTAGGTTTACTATTTCGGTCCGACCGAGTTTGTTGATTCGGTCCCACTGAGATTGGTAAATTGTGTGTAACGGTTGGATTTTGTGTGGAGGCTATATATACCCCTCCACCTCCTCTTCACTCGTGGAGAGAGCCATCAGAACACATCTACACTTCCAACTCATATGTTCTGAGAGAGAACTTCATACCCTTGTGTGGAGGCCAAGATATTCCATTCCTACCATATGAATCTTGATCTCTAGCCTTCCCCAAGTTGTTTTCCACTCAAATCTTCTTTCCACCAAATCCAAATCCTGTGAGAGAGAGTTGAGTGTTGGGGAGACTATCATTTGAAGCACAAGAGCAAGGAGTTCATCATCAATACACCATTTGTTACTTCTTGGAGAGTGGTGTCTCCTAGATTGGCTAGGTGTCACTTGGGAGCCTCCGACAAGATTGTGGAGTTGAACCAAGGAGTTTGTAAGGGCAAGGAGATCGCCTACTTCGTGAAGATCTACCGCTAGTGAGGCAAGTCCTTCATGGGCGATGACCATGGTGGGATAGACAAGGTTCCTTCTTCGTGGACCCTTCGTGGGTGGAGCCCTCCCTGGACTCGCGCAACCGTTACCCTTCGTGGGTTGAAGTCTCCATCAACGTGGATGTAGGATAGCACCACCTATCCTTACCACGGGAAAAATATCTGTGTCTCCAATTGCGTTTGAATTCTCCAAACCCTTCCCTTTACATTCTCGCAAGTTGCATGCTTTACTTTCCGCTGCCTATATACTCTTTGCACGCTTGCTTGAATTGTGTGATGATTTCTTGACTTGTCCTAAAGTTGCTAAAATCTGCCAAGAACTAAAATTGGGAAAAGGTTAAGTTTTTATTTCGTCAAGTAGTCTAATCACCCCCTCTAGACATACTTTCGATCCTACAAGTGGTATTAGAGCTTTGGTCTCCATTTGCTTTGATTTCCATAGCTTTTGGTGGTCATAGCCTTGGTTTCACAACCTAGGAGAGTATCTAGCGAGGGAAATTATCACCATAGAGGTCCTTACTTTGATGGTACTAATTTTGCTAGTTGGAAGCATAAAATGAAAATGCATATTCTTGGACATAACACCGCCGTTTGGGCTATTGTGTGTGTTGGTTTGCAAGGTGACTTCTTTGATGGGAAAGAACCAAACCGTGAAGCTACCGCGGATGAGTTGAAGATGCTACAATACAACGCTCAAGCTTGTGATATTCTCTTCAACGGATTGTGCCCCGAAGAATTCAACAAAATCAGTCGTCTTGAGAACACAAAGGAAATTTGGGATACTTTGATTGATATGCACGAAGGTACCGACTGCGTCAAGGAATCCAAATTGGATGTGCTTCAAAGTCAACTTGACAAGTTCAAAATGAAGGATGGAGAATGTGTCGCTAAAATGTACTCTAGGCTTGCTCTCATCACAAACGAGATTGCCGGCTTAGGGAGTGAAGAGATGACCGACAGATTCATCATCAAGAAGATCCTAAGAGCCTTGGATGGAAAATATGATACCGTGTGCACATTGATCCAAATGATGCCCAATTACAAAGATCTCAAGCCAACGGAGGTCATTGGAAGAATTGTTGCTCATGAGATGTCGCTCAAGGATAAAGAGGAACTTCACAACAAATCAAGTGGTGCCTACAAAGCCTCATGTGAACCCCCCACATCATCAAGTGAGAAACAAAACTTCAACGAAGAATTGAGCTTAATGGTGAAGAACTTCAACAAGTTCTACAAGAGTAGAAGCAAAGATAGAAGCTCCAAGTCAAGGTCCTACAATGACAAAAGATCTTCTAGTCGAGAGCGAAACTACTACAATTGTGGAAGACCCGGACACTATTCCAATGAGTGTACGGCTCCCTACAAAAGAAGAGAAGATTCTCCAAAAAGAAGAAGCAAAAGAGAAGAATCACCATCAAGAGAGAGAAGGAGTAGAGATGATCGTTATGAACGAAGATACTCACGGAGAAGCAAGGATTCGGAAAGAAAGGAAAAATCATCAAGGAGCTACACAAAACAAAGACATCAAGCTCATGTTGGTGAATGGGTATCCAGCTCCGACTCCGAAAACCACTCCGAGAGAAGTTATCACTCCGATTCCGAATATACTCAAGATGAAGGTGTTGCCAGTCTAGCACTTGTGTCAACCAACTCCTACGACATATTTGACTCACCAAATGAAGGAACTGGAAGATGCTTCATGGCCAAAGGTCCTAAGGTAACTCATCCTGAGTATGTTGATTTTAATAGTGATGAAGATGACTTGTTAGGTGATGATGATTTACTTGTTGACAACTCTAGTGATGAATACTATGATGAAACGTCAATTAATCATGCTAAAACGAATGACAATGTTAAGGAGAAAATTGAAGCTCTAACTAAAGAACTAAACACTCTTAAGTTAGCTCATGAAACTATCTTCGAAGATCATCGAGAACTTTTAAGAGCTCTTGAGAAGTTACGGTTTGAAAAGCTCAATCTTGAGCAAGAGCATGAGTTTTTAAAGGCAATCAATGATGATCTCCGCAAGAAAAGTTCTTCTTACATTGCCAAGCATTTACTCTTATCTACTTACATGCCCCAAGTCAAGTCTAGTAACAAGAACAAGAAAGATTCTTCCTCTAGTAGTAACAATGATTATGTTAAATCCAATATTGTTGCTTCTAGTAGTTCTCTTGATTCCACTAATGATTCTCTTAGCCAAGTTACACTTGAGCAAGAAAATAGCTTATTGAAGGGAATCATAGAGAAAGGAGTGTACAAAAGCCTTGCCGGAAGTAAGCAATTCGAGGAGATTGTACGCAAGCAAGGAAGGCACCGGAAGAATCAAGGTGTTGGTTTTGAACGAAAGTTCAATGCCAATGGAGTTGAGTGGGAAGAAGATAAATACCCCAAGACAAAGTTTGTTCCTCAAAAAGAGAAGTATGATCCTACTTCTTTCAAGGGGACACAAACTCAAGATGATCTTCCACCACAAGACTACAAGCATAAAGGCAAGGACAAGCTTCAAGAGGAAATTGATGCATTTGAAGAAGCTCCTAATACCTTAGTCAAGTGGATTCCCAAGACTACTTCAAGTTCCACTTCATCAAGTACGACTACAACTCCAAGGATTCCCATCAAGATGGTGTGGATCCAAAAGAAGAAGAACTAGAGAGTTCTTGAGGGTGACTCCGCCAACATACTTCACTCTTATCATTTTGGCAAGAACAAGTGCAATCAACTTCCACATCTTGCACTAGTTCAAGGAGTCACAAACCCTCTTGTTGGTAAGACAAGGGACAAGGTAATCTAAAAGTTTTCATAGACATCATCTTGTGTGTGCATCATTCTATGTCTATAGATATCCTTGTTTGTTCCTTGTGGGACTAACCCATGTAGGTATTAAAGTGCAATTCAGTCAAAAGGATAGCTCCAAGTGATCTATATCAACATTGAGCATCCACATCTTCAACATCTACATGAAGTCATCATCGACAAAACCCAAGGTTAGTTCATCCCTCTTAGGGGGGATATCACATCTAGGGGGAGATTTACTCTAAGACTTGAGTTAAAGCAACTCTAATGATGTGAACACAACAATGCTTTATGTAAAAGTGGTAACCCCACTTGTGCTTAAACGATGAGTATGACCTATGATCAAATGTTCTCAATTGACTCCTAAGTCAATATACTCATATATAGATGACCTAGTCATCGCCAATTGCTTGATAGATGCTAGAATTGGTTGTGCATGCTTTGTCACATATTTCAATTGCCATTTTATTGTGTGAGCATGTTGGCTGCATATTTTACTCATTCGAGGACATCCACTTGTTGTTTTGATTTTGGCTTTATTTTTCTTTTGCCAAGTGGATGGACAAGAATGCCTAAGAACCTTCTCTAGCTATCTATGCTTTTCTCGTCTCAAACTCTATTCATGCTACAACACAAAATTGATCAAGTCAGATTTGAACCACTCTGTGTGAGGAGCACTTGGAGTCCCCGGTTCGTCATAGACTTAAACTTCCAAAACCTCTTTGTGATTCTCGGTCTAACCGATACCCCACTTTCGTTCTTACCGAGATCATTAAGTTGATCTATGTTTTCGATCTCGGTGCAACCGATTTGAACCATTTGGTCACACCGAGTTGCAATAACCGTATACAGTTTTGCATCTCGGTGCCACCGACTTGTTCCACTCGGTCACACCGACAGGGTCGGGCTACATATAGACACGGGCAAAAATTTGGAAATTTCTCCGAACCCCTTTGCCCGCACGATAGCTCGCTCTGCCAAAGTGGTCTCTGGATCGTCTCCTCGCCGCCAGCCGCCTCCAGTCGCTGGTCTCCGTCGCCGTCAACGGGATTCAACCTCGCCGTTGCCGCCGTAGCGAGTCTCCGTCGAACTAGGGTATGGACTCGATCTTTGTGCTATTCCCCAATCCGATTCCTAGCACATTGTGATCATATTGATTCTAGCCACGTTTGATAAACTCCTATCCAGTCAATGAACTTGTAGAATAGGTTTAATTCGAAAATTTTAGGGTTAGGTTTCCGCCGAAACCATCTCGGACCCACCGAGTTGAAAAACTCGGTCCCACCGATTTGGCTTATGCCATTGCACAAGTGAGACTCGGTCTGACCGAGTATTGCTCATCGGTGTGACCGATTTTGGAACTTTGTGAAACCCTAGCAGTCTCAGTGCCACCGAACTGTGACTCGGTCTGACCGAGTTCACTAGTTTAGGTTCCAAAAACTGCTTCGGTATCACCGAGTTTAAAAATCGGTAGATCCGAAATGCTTTCTGTGGGAAACTAAAACTAAGTTTTGAATCATTCTTTTGCAAAAATCTCTGCATTTTGTGATGCTCATCCACTCTACCTCATCTATAAACTATTCACAAGGTCAGCAGTCAGCTTGTTCATCATGTCAGACCAGAGTGATAGCCAGAACATGTCAGAATAGCCAGTGCAGATGAGTGAGGGCACTAGTCCGTCCAGTTCTTCAGATGAAGGCAGCAGGAGCACCCCCAGCAACCTGCCAAAAGCTGCCACAAGACAAAGGAAGAAGAGAACCTCAGAATCAGAGGATGAGGACTATGTGGCAGAGGAGGAAACAACTTCCAAGAAAGTTGAACTCAAAAAGGAGCATGGCTCAAGACAGAGCACCAAGCCAGGCTTAAAGGTCAAAAGGCTAGCAGGCAGGCAGCCCATGCCAAAGGCCAGAGCCTCAACAAAGATTCCTGAGAAGCCTGCACCCAAAGAGCCAGTTGCTGCTGAAGGGAAGAAGGAAAGGAAAAGAGGCAGATGGTGCAAGAAGGTTGATCCCATGGATGAATTTGAACAGCATTCTTCTGATGAGGAAGAAGAAGAAGAGGTTGCTGCACCAGCACCTAAAGCACCCAAGCTGATGGGTGATGCTATAAGATCAGGGGCTACTGCATCTAAGCCCAAGGAAGCCCCCAAGGCTGCATCAAAGGCCAAGACAGCTCCGAAGAGAAATACTAGGAGCATCCCAGCTGCTGAGAAGAATAAGGCCCCAGTGCCTGACACTGTAGAAGAAGAGGAAGGCCAAGTGCTGAGAAAGTTAAAGCCCAAGATCCCAGACCACAATGATGCCCATCCTGTGGCTGAGGATATGAAGATCAGAAGAGATTCAGGGCTCAGAAAGTGGAGAGAAGCTGATCCATATGCTACAAGGAGAAGAACTGTTGTAGACTACAGATTTCACACTAAGGAACAGCAGGACTTCTATGAGACAGTCTTCCTGGACAAGAAGCCCATTGTTTGTGATATGAGATGGGTTGACCGGGAATACATCAAGGACAATGAAGAACACTATCCTGGAGTGCAAGACAGCTTCATTGCTTGTGGAGTTGCTAACTTTGTTGGGCAGAAGCTCACAAAGTGGAATGAAGAGCTGATCATGCAATTCTACTCCACAGCACACTTTTATCTAGATGGAAGGATTGTATGGATGTCAGAAGGAACAAGGTACCAATCAACTGTTGAGGAATGGGCAAAGTTGATCAATGCCCCAGAGGAGAATGAAGATGACTTGGACATATATGCCAAGAAGAAGATGGACCACAACTCCATGTCCCACATGTACAGAGAGATCCCAAACAAGGCACTTGACACTTTCAAGTTTGGCTCAGTACACTATCTTCTGTCAGGGCTTCCAACCATCAGTTGGATATTGAGGCACACCTTGTTGCCCAAGTCAGGTGATCACAACATGATCAGAGGCCATGCAATCAACTTGCTTCATATCTTTGATGTGCCACAAAAATTCAAAGTCATGAGCCTCATGGTCGAAACAATCAAGAGGAGTGCAGCAGACCAGAAGAGGAGCTGTGGATATGCCCCTCAGATCCAGGAGCTGATTAGCTCCAAGATGGGCACATGCATATACCTATTGGATAAGGAACATCTGCCTATTCATCCAGATTTTGAAGATAATGAAGTTGTGATGAACAAGGATGAACCATCTTCAGCCCATGCACAAGCACAGAAGGAGAAGGCAAGGAAGGAGAAAGCTGCAAAGATGCCAACTCAAGAGGAGGCATCTGAATACTTCTTGAAAACCAAGCAAGAGCAACTCAGTTACTTGATTGCATCCACCCTGAGGATAGAGAAAGGACTGGCCACCCTCACTCGGAACCAGGAGAGCTTAGAGAGGATCGTAGAACAAAAGTTCTATGACTTGGATGTTAAAGTAACAGAGATTCAGTCTGAAGTGGAGCAACTTCAAGATGACATGCGCGAGAGGAAGGGCAAGACTACAACTGATGCATTTGCCAGAGTGCCACGAGCTTAGAGGTCCAGTGCAGTGCCAGTTCCTGACAAAAGAGCCACCACCTCAGCTCCAGCCACAGCACCAGCCCAACCAGCTCCAACATCTACTTCAGCTCTAGCTCCAACCACGTCTACGGAAGCCTTCGTCCTTGGAGTGATCCAGACTCCTCCACCACCAGAAGATCAAGCCTGAGTGTCGATCTAGCACTATGCATTTTCTAGGAACTTTTTGGCAACTTGTTGCCAAAGGGGGAGAAAAATGTATAGATCATAGGCTTCGAGAGAGAGAGTGTGTTTTTCTCTCTCTTTGTCGGGACCCCGATCCTAAGCCACATCGATCCAGCATGTAACACATCATATCACTTTGGGCCTCACGCACGGTACTCCCACGGGTGCCACCTTACCTGGCCCGGAACCGTTTGCTCCTTTTGGCTCACGTATATGATAGTGTCGCTAGCATCCATATGACAGAGAACCCGTGCCGACATGGCTAGTAGTGAACCCAAGGCGGCACTAACCCATGAGGACAGGCATACATGAATCACATCGAGCATGTCGGTCAACAACGTATAAATCTGGGCTGTAGCACTGGGCTAACAGGACTCCGGTAACCCGGGCTGTAGCAGGCTAGGCAGGACTCCGGATAACACCGCGTGACATTTCCCCAAAGGGACAGACACAGGAACGAGGTGAAACACATGCCGGCCAGTCAAGTGTTCCAAGCAGCAGTGCTGGGCTAGCAGGACTCCGGTGAACCGGGCTGTAGCGGACTACTATCGCTCAGAAAGCACTAGACTACATTTCCCCATATGATAGGCTGCCAAGGATAAACAACTAGAATGTCGGATCCCACACATAGCAATACACATTACACGTACGCATAACATGCAAGTATGTGCTGTACAACATGGCATCACAACATAACGCAAACTCATATAGATAAAGGCTCAGAAGAGCCACATAGCATTAAATACAAACAGGGGTCACATGACCCATCATTCAGAGCATACAAGCAACAAGCGGAAGCATTACATGTCTGAGTACAGACAACTACAAAAGAAAAAGGCCTAAACACCTGACTATCTACAACCTCCGATCAAGATCGTAGCTGAGGTACAAGCTACTCGTCGAAGTCCAAGCGGAACTACTAGTGAGACAGATGTCTCATCTGCAAAACATAAATAAACAAACGTGAGTACAAAGGTACTCAGCAAGACTTACATCAGATCCTATCATACATGCAGTAGTATCAAGGAGGTAATGTGGGGTTTAGTTGCAGCAAGCCAGCTTTGACTCTGTGGCTATCCTGTTCTACGACTGCTGGTAACTCTTTTGAAATGGCGCACACGAGTCCACTAATCACCACATCAATACACTACTATGGATCCATCCCCGTCTCACTACGAGAAGGCCATCCATAGCACTCACACTTATCTTGAGCATTTTAGGGTATCCACTTTAAGTTGTCTATGTACCACGTAAGCATCCAAGAAGTCCATAACCGAGGACATGGCTATTCGAATAGATCATGTTAACCCTGCAGGGGTGTACTTCTTCACACACGCTCTCACGACTTATCACCATGTACACGTCATGTATCTCGGCAACCTTCAAGCGGAAGCCTGGCGAGGGTGTCGGCCACGACCTGACTAACCACACCAGACTCTAGTCCAGGTTTATCTCCTATTCGGGTTCCATCCGCAAGGAGATCCGGCCGGGGTGTCGCTCACGGCCCCAAACGATGTGTACAGGGTTCCCGAGCCCACCATCCGGGTGCCACTCGGTACACCGGGCCATGTGTGCCTAGTCTGTCCCAAGCCCACCCTGCCGGGTGCCACTCGGTAGAAAAATAGCACAACCTACAAACACCAGAAACTAGTTGCAACTCCTGGACAGAGATCGAGTTGGTTAATAAGTCGAGAGGGGCACTTAAGCATTCCAATGTGTGGTAGTAGCTAGTCATTGGATAACATACACAGAACTCAGTGCTTAAGGACGGTTCCAGTGAGACAACCCACCATGTACTCCTACATGGCCTCTCACCGCTACCTTTACCAAATCGTGTTCACACGCTTAACTCTCAGCATCAGAACATATCATATTACTCCAATCCATTCCCAATGAATCAGACCTGACACAACTCTAAGCAATAGCAGGCATGGCATGGTAGAAGCACAACATGGCTCAATCAACTCCTACACATGCTAGTGGGTTTCAACTATTTACTGTGGCAATGACAGGTCATGCAGAGGAATGGGTTCAACTACCGCAGCATAAAGTAGCAGTTGAATCGTTGTTGTCCTAATGCAATAAAAGAGAGCAGGAGCGAGAGTGGGATCATATCAGAATGAACAAGGGGATTTTGCTTGCCTGGTAGTTCAACAAAGGAGGCACTGCTTCACGGACAGGTACTCTGGAAACGGTCTCCGGAGCAGGACCTATCAAGAAGGAACGGTGCCAACAATCAATACACAAGCATATGCAACAATATGATGCATAAACATGGCATGAAGATGTGATGCTGCTTGAGCTAATGCAACTAGTATTCAAATTGAGTGAAGTCCATTTGAACCAAAGGTTCAAATGCAACTCCAATTTAAGCTCTTATAAATGCCATATATATGTTTTCACCTATACAGAAGGTTTAGGTTGGTTTGTCATGCATGAAACTGGTACAGATGGATAGATTGAATTTTTCTGATAATTTTTCATATATAAATCATTTCAATCCGAGCTACGGTTGAATTGATATGAATTTTTGAAGTTTAGAATATTTTCTGGAATTTCCTGTTTAAAAACAATTCCAAAAATAAATAATTGCGTCAGCATGACGTCATGCCTGCGTCAGCAGTCAGCGGCGCTGACCAGGTCAACCTGACGTGTGGGGGCCACACGTCAGTGACACAGGGGCTAAACCCGGTCAAACCCGCGCTGACCGGGGTTTGACTTGGCCCTGGGGCCCACGGTCAGTGGCTTAGGGGGTGGTTTAGGTGGCAGGGTTAGCAGCTAATCACGCCACGTCAGCCTCGCTGGAGTTTCGCCGGCGACGACCAAAAACCACGGCGGCGACTCGCCGGACTTGCGCTGCGAGCGGCGTTTGGACGCGCGAAGACCACCGGGGCGTAGCCCGTCGTCGTCCGCATCCAGGGGAGCTGGTGAGAGGCTGCGGGGGCGCCGGAGCTCGCCGGAGCAGAGCTCGCGGCGGCGGCCGGAGCACGGCTTCGAACGGGAGCGAGCTACGGGGCACGACGGGGGCTGGGGAGGGCATCTACGGCCTCCTGGTGTCACCAGGAGCACGGTGACGCGCGTGGAAGTGGCTGCCTTGGGCTCTGGCCACCGTGGCGCCATGGCCGGCGGCGTGGAGCTCGCGGGCGCGGTGGTTGAGCTAGCTGGACGGGGCAAACGAGCACGGGGAGGAGGGGGAAACGGAGTAGAGCTCACGGCGGATCCAGCGGAGGCGTCAACGAGCTCGGGGAAGCACTGGTGCGGCCGGAGCGTCGTCGGCGATCTCGGGCAGTCGGTGACGAAGAAGATGATGGTGGCGGCGATGTAGTGCGTCCCTGGTCACTTGACTCGTCGAGGACGATGCGGGCGACGAGGCGGAGCACCCGGACTCGGAGAGAGGGCGAGGGGACGGCGGGGAGCGCGTCGGCGGTGAGCTGCGGCAACGGCCCGTTCGGTGGTGGGGAGAGGGAGGATTCCAGGGGAGGAGGGAGAGCGAGGGAGAGGGAAAGAGGTCCGGGGCGAGAGCGAAAGCGGCGCGGGGCGTCGTGGCGACGTCCGGGGCGTCCAGGGCGACGAGGGGGAGAAGCAGGAGGTGGCGGGGGACGTGGCCCCGGCAGGACGCGTGGCAGCGCGCGCCGGCGCGTGCCCCTGCCTTCTGTCGTCGCCAGGAGGACGACGGTTGGCGGCTGGGCCGGCCTGTTGGCCACTGGGCCAGGCCAGGCCTCAGCGAGGTAAGTGCAGGTAAGCTTTTTCCTTTTTTTGTTTTCTATTTTCTGACATTTGTTTTGGTTTAATAAAAATACTAAACCATTTTATTTTATTATGCCAATTTTTGTAGGGGCTAATGGTATTATTCCAGAGCTCCTCAACAAATGGCACAATTTTGGACATAATATATATATATATATATATATATATATATATATATATATATATATATATATATATATATATATATATACATTTATATATCCAATGCAGATAATTATTGCATTAATTCCAAATGCCCAAAATAAAATACTTATGAGGTCCTGAAAATATTGGTTTGATTTTTATCTCTGTCCAATATTTTCAGAGAGCAACATGAGCATTTCTTTGGACCCTTTTGGAGCAATTTTTATCTGGGTCATTTCCAGAAATGATTTCTTAGGGTTTTACAATCCCCATTTAAAATTTAAATGAAATTTAAACATGATGCACACATGACTAGCTAGCCTTGAGCATACCAGAACTAGGGATGTGACAACTCGCCCCCACTCGAAAGAATCTCGTCTCGAGATTCAGGGGTCGATGGAAAGAAGGTGGGGTACTCCAGTCGAAGACGATCTTCACGCTCCCAGGTAGCTTCTCTCTCGGAATGATGAGACCACTGAACCTTGAGAAACTTGATGTTCTGACATCGCGTAACATGCTCTGCTTGATGAAGAATGCGAACAGGGTACTCTCGATAGGTGAGGTTATCTTGGAGATCAAGCGTTTCATGGTCCACTCCGCGGATGGGATCCGAGAAGCAACGCCTGAGTTGAGAGACGTGGAAGACATTATGTACTCGAGAAAGGTGTGCGGTAGTTCCAACTGGTAGGCAACCTCTCCTCGTTTAGCGAGAATGAGAAAGGGACCAATATAACGAGGAGCCAACTTGCCCTTGATACCGAATCGATGGGTACCCTTCAAGGGAGTAACCCGAAGGTAAGCTTTGTCGCCAACTTCATAAGCCACTTCCTTATGACGACGGTCATACTGGCTCTTTTGACGAGATTGGGCTGTTTTTAAATTCTCACGAATGATGCGAACTTGCTCTTCTGCCTCCTGGATCATGTCCGGTCCAAAGAATTGTCTTTCACCGGTTTCTGACCAGTTCAAAGGTGTTCGACATCTTCGTCCATACATAATCTCAAAAGGAGCTTTCTTGAGACTGGATTGGTAGCTATTGTTATAAGCAAACTCGGCGAAAGGAAGGCACTTCTCCCAATCCATACCGAATGAGATAACGCAAGCTCTAAGCATGTCTTCGAGGATTTGGTTGACCCTTTCCACCTGACCACTTGATTGAGGGTGGAAAGCGGTACTGAAGGAAAGATGGGTGCCCATGGCAGTTTGGAAACTCTCCCAGAAATGAGAAGTGAAAAGACTTCCACGGTCTGAATTGATCTCTAGTGGAACACCATGAAGTGACACTATTCGAGAAATATATAAGTCAGCGAGCTGACTAGCAGTGATATTCTCTCGAACAGGTAGGAAGTGATCCACTTTGGAAAGACGATCAATGACTATGAAGATAGCATTATTCCCTTTCTTGGTCCTGGGAAAGCCGGTGATGAAGTCCATACCAACTTTATCCCATTTCCACTCAGGAATAGCTAAAGGCTGGAGGGTGCCAGCAGGCCTTTGATGCTCTGCCTTAACGCGACGACAAACGTCACAATTAGCAACGAAGTCGGCGATTTCTCTCTTCATCCTAGTCCACCAGAACCTCTGGCGTAGGTCCTGATACATCTTAGTACTACCGGGATGAATCATGAGAGGAGATTCATGAGCCTCCTTAAGGATCAGTTGTCGCAGATGTTGATTCTTGGGAACTACCAAGCGATTCTCAAAGAAAACAACACCTCGATCATCTATAGAGAAACTTCCACCAACTCCCTTCTTAATGTTTCTCTTAATGCGGATAACACCCTTATCAAACTTCTGGTCAGAGATGATCTGATCCTCAAGGGTAGGTTTCGCCACCAAGGTAGAAAGGAATCCGTGAGGAGCAATGTGAAGGTTAAGCTTATAGAATTCCTCATGGAGAAGTGGTTGGCCCTGCTGCAACATGAGATTGTTGCAATAGGACTTACGACTTAGCGCATCAGCCATGACATTACCCTTGCCTGGGGTGTAGGTATTACCTAAGTCGTAGTATGAGATCAACTCCAACCAACGTCTTTGCCTAAGGTTCAAATCTGGTTGGGTGAAGATATACCTGAGACTCTGGTGATCGGTGTAAATCTCGCAACGTTTACCAAGAAGGTAATGTCGCCATGTCTTAAGTGCATAGACTACGGCTTCAAGCTCTAGATCATGTGTAGGATAATTATCCTCATGTGGATGCAACTGTCGAGATGCATAGGCAATCACATGGCGATCCTGCATAAGAATGCAACCTAGTCCCTGTCGTGAGGCATCACAATAGATAACAAAGTCCTTAGTGAAATCCGGTGGCACAAGTATGGGAGCAGAAGTCAGGCGTCTTTTCAGTTCCTGAAAACTGTACTCACACTGTGGGGACCACTCAAACTTTTTATCTTTCTTGAGAAGTTCCGTGAGAGGTTTGGCCACTTTAGAGAAGTTTTCAACAAAGCGGCGACAATAACTGGCTAGACCAAGGAAACTTCTAACTTGCTTAACGGTTTCAGGTGGAGTCCAATCAAGAACGGCCTGAACTCTCTCGGGATTGACAGCAATGCCCTTACCAGAGATCACGTGACCTAGGTAGGTCACTTCTGGCAACCAAAATTCGCACTTGGAGAACTTGGCATAAAGGCGGTGCTCTCTGAGTTTTTCTAACACAAGTCTAAGATGTTCGGCATGCTCTTCCTCGTTCTTCGAGTAAATAAGAATGTCATCGAGGTAAACCACGACGAACTTATCTAAGTACTCCATGAAGATCGAGTTCATCAAGCGGGAAAATGTAGCTGGAGCGTTGGTTAGACCAAAGGACATGACGGTGTACTCGTACTGTCCATAACGAGTGACAAACGCCGTCTTAGGAATGTCCCCGTTTCATATCTTGATTTGGTGATAGCCTAACCTCAAATCCATCTTGGAAAAGACTGAGGATCCAGCGAGCTGATCATACAGGTCGTTGATCCTAGGGAGAGGATACTTGTTCTTTATCGTGACCAAATTAACGGGACGATAATCTACAACCATCCGGTCCGTACCATCCTTCTTCTTAACGAAGAGAACGGGGCAAGCCCAGGGAGAAGAACTAGGACGGATGAAACCCTTTTGTAAGGACTCGTCAAGTTGTTTGTTAAGCTCGGCTAGTTCTAAGGGTGCCATCTTGTAAGGTCTCCTAGAGATTGGAGCAGTTCCTGGGATAATATCTATGACGAACTCTACATCCTTGTCAGGTGGAATACCTGGCAGTTCTTCTGGAAAGACATCCGGAAAGTCACGGACTACCGGGATATCTTCAAGGTCTGGAAGAGGGCTGGCATTAAGAGAATAGAGTTGACGCTTTGCAACTCTAGTAGAGACAGTGACTATCTTGCCAGATGGGTGTGTAAGTTGAACAGACCTGGTATAACAATCAATCTTGGCATAATGAGCTTTCATCCAGTCCATACCCAAGATGATGTTAATATCTGTAGACTTGAGGGCTATAAGTGACGCAAGGAATACAAGTCTATCGACAAGGATTTCATTACCATGGCTTATTCTGGTAGTTTGCCATCTAGACCCTGGAGTTTGGATTTCAAGTGGAGTTGGCATATCACAAAATGATATGTCGTGCAAATGAGCATAGCCTTTAGAGATGAAGGAATGAGATGCTCCGGTATCGAAAAGAACCGAAGCTGGATGACAGTTGACAAGGAGTGTACCAAGAACGACATCTGGATCATCATGAGTGTCTTTGGCTGAGACGTGATGCACACGTCCACGTTCAGTGGGAGCTGTCTTGACACTGATCGTCTTGCATGATGGCCTACCGCAGCCAACAGACTTCTCGGGCGGGGGTGGAGCATAGCTGGCTTGAGAGCAGTCACGTGCATAGTGTCCTGGCTCTCCGCATGTGAAGCAAGTCCCTGAAGATGGACGTGGACCCGCATTGGCAGGCGGTCCACCAATAGGCCTGGGTGGAGCATGTAACTGAACTGGGTGGGGCGCCACATAAGATGGCCTCGGTGTATAACCGGGTGGAAGAGCGGAGTTTCGAATCCAAATCCGGCGCTTCTGCGAACTAGAACCGGAGTAAGAAACCAAATCACGGGTGTGCTTACGAGACTCCTCGTAAGTGAGCTGAGCTGTCTCCGCATTAATGGCCTTGTTCACAAGAGCCTGGAATGTATTGCAATGGTGCAAGTGGAGATCACGACGCAACTTGGGGTTGAGACCCTTCCGGAACCTAGCCTGCTTCTTGGCGTCCGTGGACACTTCTTCTGTAGCATAGCGGGCGAGGTTCTCAAACTCTCTACTGTAAGCATCAACAGCCATCTTACCCTGGGTGAAACTACAGAACTCTTCTCTCTCGCGATCGATGAGGGCTTCAGGAATGTGATGCTCGCGAAAAGCCTCAGTGAAATCTCTCCAGGTAGGAATCTGGCCAGCTGGAAGCATAGCCTCATAGTTCTGCCACCAAATACTAGCAGGACCTTCCAGATGATATGCAGCATAAGTGACCTTGTCTCCTTCAGCCACGTTCGCGGAACGTAACTTATGAGTGATGCTATGGAGCCAGTCATCTGCATCGAGTGGTTCAATGGAATGATGGAAGGTAGGTGGTTTTAGACGAATGAAATCATAGATGGTCGCTGACTCTTTGCATTGTTGTGCGGTGTTCTCCTCAATACGTGCTAACAAGCGGTTAGACTCATGCTTGTTCATCTCAACCTCTAACATGAACTTTGTCAACGAAGGTTGGTCGGGAGGATCCTCCTCATCCCTACCATCTCCGTGGTTCAGGCAACGAGCAACAGAACTTCGGTTAACTGACGACATCCTGAGAGGCAGAACCAAGGACGTGGTCAACAACAACTATAGAATGCAACATGTAGCACACGGAAATTTAGTATCTCTCAAACTCCTAGGATACTTCTGGCAGCATAACGGCAGTAAAATGCTCAGAATGAGACATCCTGCTAAAATGGGGTAGTAACATAATCAGCATCATCACTCAAGGTTCTGAAATATTACTAAACAGACTACACCGGAAGTACTAGAAAACTGGATTATGACTCTGATCAACCAATCCTAAGAGACTACGGGGTAGTAACACATGATCCTGATAGACAGAAGAGAAAGCCTAGTTCCTTAACCCCGTAGGAAAGATAGGATGACTCAGATCAGAAGGGCATGAGGTATAAGGTGTAAAAAGAGCCTTACGTTCCCTTCCACAATCAATTCCCCTACATAACTAAAGCATTTCTAGACTCAACTTCGACCAGGCTGGCTTGGAAATCCTACAGGCAGTCAGGCTCTGATACCAAAGCTGTCGGGACCCCGATCCTAAGCCACATCGATCCAGCATGTAACACATCATATCACTTCGCGGCCTCACGCACGGTACTCCCACGGGTGCCACCTTACCTGGCCCGGGACCGTTTGCGCCTTTTGGCTCATGTATATGATAGTGTCGCTAGCATCCATATGACAGAGAACCCGGGCCGACATGGCTAGTAGTGAACCCAAGGCGGCACTAACCCATGAGGACAGGCATACATGAATCACATCGAGCATGTCGGTCAACAACGTATAAATCTGGGCTGTAGCACTGGGCTAACAGGACTCCGGTAACCCGGGCTGTAGCAGGCTAGGCAGGACTCCGGATAACACCGCGTGACATTTCCCCAAAGGGACAGACACAGGAACAAGGTGAAACACATGCCGGCCAGTCAAGTGTTCCAAGCAGCAGTGCTGGGCTAGCAGGACTCCGGTGAACCGGGCTGTAGCGGACTACTATCGCTCAGAAAGCACTAGACTACATTGCCCCATATGATAGGCTGCCAAGGATAAACAACTAGAATGTCGGATCCCACACATAGCAATACACATTACACGTACGCATAACATGCAAGTATGTGTTGTACAACATGGCATCACAACATAACGCAAACTCATATAGATAAAGGCTCAGAAGAGCCACATAGCATTAAATACAAACAGGGGTCACATGACCCATCATTCAGAGCATACAAGCAACAAGCGGAAGCATTACATGTCTGAGTACAGACAACTACAAAAGAAAAAGGCCTAAACGCCTGACTATCTACAACCTCCGATCAAGATCGTAGCTGAGGTACAAGCTACTCGTCGAAGTCCAAGCGGAACTACTAGTGAGACAGATGTCTCATCTACAAAACATAAATAAACAAACGTGAGTACAAAGGTACTCAGCAAGACTTACATCAGATCCTATCATACATGCAGTAGTATCAAGGAGGTAATGTGGGGTTTAGTTGCAGCAAGCCAGCTTTAACTCTGTGGCTATCCTGTTCTACGACTGCTGGTAACTCTTTTGAAATGGCGCACATGAGTCCACTAATCACCACATCAATACACTACTATGGATCCATCCCCGTCTCACTACGAGAAGGCCATCCATAGCACTCACACTTATCTTGAGCATTTTAGGGTATCCACTTTAAGTTGTCTATGTACCACGTAAGCATCCAAGAAGTCCATAACCGAGGACATGGCTATTCGAATAGATCATGTTAACCCTGCAGGGGTGTACTTCTTCACACACGCTCTCACCACTTATCACCATGTACACGTCATGTATCTCGGCAACCTTCAAGCGGAAGCCTGGCGAGGGTGTCGGCCACGACCTGACTAACCACACCAGACTCTAGTCCAGGTTTATCGCCTATTCGGGTTCCATCCGCAAGGAGATCCGGCCGGGGTGTCGCTCACGGCCCCAAACGATGTGTACAGGGTTCCCGAGCCCACCATCCGGGTGCCACTCGGTACACCGGGCCATGTGTGCCTAGTCTGTCCCAAGCCCACCCTGCCGGGTGCCACTCGGTAGAAAAATAGCACAACCTACAAACACCAGAAACTAGTTGCAACTCCTGGACAGAGATCGAGTTGGTTAATAAGTCGAGAGGGGCACTTAAGCATTCCAATGTGTGGTAGTAGCTAGTCATTGGATAACATACACAGAACTCAGTGCTTAAGGACGGTTCCAGTGAGACAACCCACCATGTACTCCTACATGGCCTCTCACCGCTACCTTTACCAAATCGTGTTCACACGCTTAACTCTCAGCATCAGAACATATCATATTACTCCAATCCATTCCCAATGAATCAGACCTGACACAACTCTAAGCAATAGCAGGCATGGCATGGTAGAAGCACAACATGGCTCAATCAACTCCTACACATGCTAGTGGGTTTCAACTATTTACTGTGGCAATGACAGGTCATGCAGAGGAATGGGTTCAACTACCGCAGCATAAAGTAGCAGTTGAATCGTTGTTGTCCTAATGCAATAAAAGAGAGCAGGAGCGAGACTGGGATCATATCGGAATGAACAAGGGGGTTTTGCTTGCCTGGTAGTTCAACAAAGGAGGCACTGCTTCACGGATAGGTACTCTGGAAACGGTCTCCGGAGCAGGACCTATCGAGAAGGAACGGTGCCAACAATCAATACACAAGCATATGCAACAATATGATGCATAAACATGGCATGAAGATGTGATGCTGCTTGAGCTAATGCAACTAGTATTCAAATTGAGTGAAGTCCATTTGAACCAAAGGTTCAAATGCAACTCCAATTTAAGCTCTTATAAATGCCATATATACGTTTTCACCTATACAGCAGGTTTAGGTTGGTTTGTCATGCATGAAACTGGTACAGATGGATAGATTGAATTTTTCTGATAATTTTTCATATATAAATCATTTCAATCCGAGCTACGGTTGAATTGATATGAATTTTTGAAGTTTAGAATATTTTCTGGAATTTCCTGTTTAAAAACAATTCCAGAAAATAAATAATTGCGTCAGCATGACGTCATGCCTGCGTCAGCAGTCAACGGTGCTGATCAGGTCAACCTGACGTGTGGGGGCCACACGTTAGTGACACAGGGGCTAAACCCGATCAAACCCGCGCTGACCGGGGTTTGACTTGGCCCTGGGGCCCACGGTCAGTGGCTTAGGGGGTAGTTTAGGTGGCAGGGTTAGCAGCTAATCACGCCACGTCAGCCTCACCGGAATTTCACCGGCGACGACCAAAAACCGCAGCGGCGACTTGTCGGACTTGCGCTGCGAGTAGCGTTTGGACGCGCGAAGACCACCGGGGCATAGCCCGTCATCGTCCGCATCCAGGGGAGCTGGTGAGAGGCTGCGGGGGCGCCGGAGCTCGCCGGAGCAGAGCTCGCGGCGGCGGCCGGAGCACGGCTTCGAACGGGAGCGAGCTACGGGGCACGGCGGGGGCTGCGGAGGGCATCTACGGCCTCCTGGCGTCACCAGGAGCACGGTGACGTGCGTGGAAGTGGCTGCCTTGGGCTCTGGCCACCGTGGCGCCATGGCCGGCGGCGTGGAGCTCGCGGGCACGGTGGTTGAGCTAGCTGGACGGGGCAAACGAGCACGGGGAGGAGGGGGAAACGGAGTAGAGCTCACGGCGGATCCAGCGGAGGCGTCAACGAGCTCGGGGAAGCACTGGTTTGGCCGGAGCATCGTCGGCGATCTCGGGCAGTCGGTGACGAAGACGATGATGGTGGCGGCGATGCAGCGCGTCCCTGGTCGCTTGGCTCGTCGAGGACGATGCGGGTGACGAGGCGGAGCACCCGGACTCGGAGAGAGGGCGAGGGGACGGCGGGGAGCGCGTCGGCGGTGAGCTACGGCGACGGCCCGTTCGGTGGTGGGGAGAGGGAGGATTCCAGGGAAGGAGGGAGAGCGAGGGAGAGGGAAAGAGGTCCGGGGCGAGAGCGAAAGCGGCGCGGGGCGTCATGGCGACGTCCGGGGCGTCCAGGGCGACGAGGGGGAGAAGCAGGAGGTGGCGGGGGACGTGGCCCCGGCCGGACGCGTGGCCGCGCGCGCCGGCGCGTGCCCCTGCCTTCTGTCGTCGCCAGGAGGACGACGGTTGGCGGCTGGGCCGGCCTGTTGGCCACTGGGCCAGGCCAGGCCTCAGGGAGGTAAGTGCAGGTAAGCTTTTTCCTTTTTTTGTTTTCTATTTTCTGACATTTGTTTTGGTTTAATAAAAATACTAAGCCATTTTATTTTATTATGCCAATTTTTGTAGGGGCTAATGGTATTATTCCAGAGCTCCTCAACAAATGGCACAATTTTGGACATATAATATATATATATATATATATATATATATATATATATATATATATATATATTTATATATCCAATGCAGATAATTATTGCATTAATTCCAAATGCCTAAAATAAAATACTTATGAGGTCCTGAAAATATTGGTTTGATTTTTATCTCTGTCCAATATTTTCAGAGAGCAACATGAGCATTTCTTTGGACCCTTTTGGAGCAATTTTTATCTGGGTCATTTCCAGAAATGATTTCTGAGGGTTTTACAATCCCCATTTCAAATTTAAATGAAATTTAAACATGATGCACACATGACTAGCTAGCCTTGAGCATACCAGAACTAGGGATGTGACACTCTTGCTTTATTTGGTGGTTTTACAAACATTGTTTGCTTTTGGTCGAGATACTTTGATATGCTTGTGAGACATTGATGATCATGTGTTTGATCATAAGATACACTTATGCATGCTTGATATATCTTATCTATCTGATGTGGTCATTCACTTTTCCTTGGTGATGAGTGCATGTATTTCATTATTATCATTTGGAGCGCTCCACCAAGATGTATGTGACATGGAAGAGTAACCCATAATTCTAACTCTTTGTGCATTTGCAGTCCAAAGCAAATTTTAAATATGCACAAATTTAGGGGGAGCTCTTACTTATCACATATTTCTCAAAGCGACGATATAATTCATTCTTATTATCATTTGTCGAAGCTTTGATCTATATGTTGTCATCAATTACCAAAAAGGGGGAGATTGAAAGTGCAACTATCCCTAGGTGGTTTTGGTAATTCATAACAACAAATAGCTCATTGAGCTAATGCTATTCCAAGACAATTATTTCAGGAAAGCTCAATGATTGGCATGGCATGGATGGTGAAAGTGGAACCCTCAAAATGATAAGGACAAAGGATTGGCTCAAGCTCAAAATCTCAAGACTCTTCATTTTACATTTTAGTGATCCAAGATCACATTGAGTCCATAGGAAAAGCCAATACTATCAAGGAGGGATGAGGTGTTTCTTAATGAGCCTTTTGCTTCATGTGCTTAATGATATGCTCCAAAATCCTCAGCTACTTTCCCATATCCACAAATGACCTAAATCCTAAGCCAAACTCGGTCCTACCGATTCTTTCTATCCGGCGCCACCGAGTTTCACATGTCATAAGCCACTGCCAAACCCTAGCAAATCAGTTCTACCGATAGGGATCTCGGTCTCACCGAGATGGGATTGTAATCTCTCTGTTTCCTTTTCGTAACTTTTCTGTCTCATCGAGAGAGCAGATCGGTCCCACTGAGATTGCAATGTAAACTCTCTGTTTCCCTTTTGTAACTTTTCGGTCTCACCGAAAGAGCAAATCGGTCCCATCGAGTTTACCTGACCAACTCTCTGGTTAGCTAATTACCAAATCAGTCTCACCGAGTTTGTGTAATCGGTCTCACCGAGATTACGTTATGCCCAAACCCTAATCATATCGGTCCTACCGAGTTGCATGTCAGTCCCACCGAAAATCTCTAACGGTCACTAGGTTTACTATTTCGGTCCGACCGAGTTTGTTGATTCGGTCCCACTGAGATTGGTAAATTGTGTGTAACGGTTGGATTTTGTGTGGAGGCTATATATACCCCTCCACCTCCTCTTCACTCGTGGAGAGAGCCATCAGAACACATCTACACTTCCAACTCATATGTTCTGAGAGAGAACTTCATACCCTTGTGTGGAGGCCAAGATATTCCATTCCTACCATATGAATCTTGATCTCTAGCCTTCCCCAAGTTGCTTTCCACTCAAATCTTCTTTCCACCAAATCCAAATCCTGTGAGAGAGAGTTGAGTGTTGGGGAGACTATCATTTGAAGCACAAGAGCAAGGAGTTCATCATCAACACACCATTTGTTACATCTAGGAGAGTGGTGTCTCCTAGATTGGCTAGGTGTCACTTGGGAGCCTCGGATAAGATTGTGGAGTTGAACCAAGGAGTTTGTAAGGGCAAGGAGATCGCCTACTTCGTGAAGATCTACCGCTAGTGAGGCAAGTCCTTCGTGGGCGACAGCCATGGTGGGATAGACAAGGTTGCTTCTTCGTGGACACTTCGTGGGTGGATCCCTCCGTGGACTCGCGCAACCGTTACCCTTCGTGGGTTGAAGTCTCCATCAACGTGGACGTAGGATAGCACCACCTATCCGAACCACGGGAAAAACATCCATGTCTCCAATTGCGTTAAATTCTCCAAACCCTTCCCTTTACATTCTTGCAAGTTGCATGCTTTACTTTCCGCTGCCTATATACTCTTTGCATGCTTGCTTGAATTGTGTGATGATTGCTTGACTTGTCCTAAAGTTGCTAAAATCTACCAAGAACTAACATTGGGAAAAGGTTAAGTTTTTATTTGGTCAGGTAGTCTAATCACCCCCCCTCTAGACATACTTTCGATCCTACAGTCTTCCCTTTATCTTTGAAGCGAGATGCATCGACATGGTATAGGCTATGTGATGATATGACATGATGGAACTATAAACGAATGAAGTTGGAATTTCATCAAAAGTATTATCCTATGCATCTTGTTCATCGTGATCGCAATTATATATATAATTTTTGGCCTCGCGAAGGAGAAAGCATCGCTCAAGCTTGGGGAAGGCTTAAATCAATGTTATATTCATGCCTCAATCATGAGCTCTCAAGAGAAATAATTCTTCAAAAAAAATTTGCTCGGCTTTCTGAAAACAATCGCATCATGCTCGATACTTCTTGTGCTGGCTCTTTTATGATGAAGACTATTGAATCCAAATGGAATTTATTGGATAGAATTAAACACAACTCTAAAGATTGGGATCTCGACGAAGGTAAGGAGTCAGGTATGACACCTATGTTTGATTGTGTTAAATCTTTTATGGATACCGATGTTTTCCGTAAATTTAGCACTAAATATGGACTTGACTATGAGATAGTAGCTTCTTTCTGTGAATCTTTTGCTACTTATGTTGATCTCCCCAAGGAGAAGTGGTTTAAATATCATCCTCCCATAGAAGTAAAAGTAGCTGCACCTATTAAAGTTGAAGAAAAGACTGTCACTTATAATGATCCTATTGTTCCTACTTCTTATGTTGAGAAACCACCTTTACCTGTTAGCATAAAGGATTATGCTAAAGCTTCAACTGTGATTCGTAAAAGCAATATTAGAACTTATACAACTCATGAGCAAGTTAAATTTGAACCTAATATTTCTATTATTAAAGATCTCTTGTCTGATAATATTGATGGGCATGTTATTCATTTCTGCGATGAAACCGCTAGAATTGCCAAACCTGGTGCAAAAGATAAACATAGACCTATGGTAGGCGTGCCTGTTATTTCTGTTAAAATAGGAGATCATTATTATCATGTCTTATGTGATATGGGTGCTAGTGCTAGTGTTATACCGCATACTTTAAACGAAGAAATTAAGCATGAAATTGCACCTGCTGAGTTAGAAGGAATTAATGTTACAATTAAACTTGCCAATAGAGATACTATATCACCAATGGGAATTGTTAGAGATGTTGAAGTCTTCTGTGGGAAAACTAAATATCCTGCTGATTTTCTTGTTCTTGGTTCCCCACAAGATAGCTTTTGTCCCATTATATTTGGTAGACCCTTCTTGAATACTGTTAATGCTAAGATAGACTGTGGAAAGAATGTTGTTACTATTGGTTTGGGTGAGATGTCTCATGAGTTTAATTTCTCTAAATTTAGTAGACAACACCGTGAAGAAGAATTGCCTAGTAAGGATGAAATTATTGATCTTGCTTCTATTATCGTACCTCCTAGTGATCGTTTAGAACAATATTTGCTAGACCATGAAAATCATATGTTTATGAATGAAAGAAGGGAAATAGATGAAGTATTCTTTATGCAGGAACCTATTCTGAAACACAATTTGCATGTTGAAATCCTAGGGGATCCCCCTCCACCCAAGGGTGATCCCGTGTTTGAGCTTAAACTGTTGCCTGATAATCTTAAATATGCTTATCTTGATGAAAATAAGATATATCATGTTATTATTAGTGCAAACCTTTCAGAACATGAAGAAGAGAGATTATTGAAAACTCTGAAGAAGCACCGTGCTGCTATTGGATATACTCTTGATGATCTTAAGGGCATTTGTCCCACTCTATGTCAACATAAAATAAATTTGGAGGAAGATGTCAAATAGTCTGTGATCATCAACGAAGGCTTAATCCTAAGATGAAAGAAGTGGTAAGAAAACAAATACTAAAGCTTCTGGAGGCAGGTATAATTTATCCCGTTGCTGATAGCCAGTGGGTAAGCCCTGTCCATTATGTCCCTAAGAAGGGAGGTGTTACTGTTGGTCCTAATGATAAAGATGAATTGATTGCACAAAGAATTATTACAGGTTATAGGATGGTAATTGATTTCCATAAATTAAATAAGGCTACTAAAAAGGATCATTACCCCTTACCTTTTATCCATCAAATGCTAGAAAGATTATGCAAACATACACATTATTGCTTTCTAGATGGTTATTCTGGTTTCTCTCAAATACCTGTGTCAGCTAAAGATCAATCAAAGACCACTTTTACTTGCCCTTTTGGTACTTTTGCTTATAGACGTATGCCTTTTGGTTTATGTAATGCACCTGCTACCTTTCAAAGATGTATGATGGCTATATTCTCGACTTTTGTGAAAAGATTTGTGAGGTTTTCATGGACGATTTTTCCGTCTATGGATCTTCTTTTGATGATTGCTTGAGCAATCTTGATCAAGTTTTGCAGAGATGTGAAGAAACTAATCTTTTCTTGAATTGGGGAAAGTGCCACTTTATGGTTAATGAAGGTATTGTCATGGGGCATAAAGTTTCTGAAAGAGGTATTGAAGTTGGTAAGGCCAAGGTTGATGCTATTGAAAAGATTCCATGTCCCAAGGACATCAAAGGTATAAGAAGTTTCCTTGGTCACGCCGGATTTTATAGGAGGTTCATTAAGGACTTCTCAAAAATTTCTCGGCATCTGACTAATTTATTACAAAAAGATATACCATTTGTCTTTGATGATGATTGTGTAGAAGCATTTGAAATACTTAAGAAAGCATTGATCTCTGCACCTATTGTTCAGCCACCTGATTGGAATTTACCCTTTGAAATTATGTGTGATGCTAGTGATTGTGTTGTACGTGCTGTTCTAGGGCAAAGATTTGATAACAAATTAAATGTTATCCATTATGTTAGTAAGACTCTAGACAATGCTCAAAGAAATTATGCTACTACTAAAAAGAACTGTTAGCAGTTGTATTTGCTTGTGGTAAGTTCAGACCTTATATTGTTGATTCTAAAGTAACTATTCACACTGATCATGCTGCTATTAAATATCTTATGGAGAAGAAAGATGCTAAACCTAGACTTATTAGATGGGTTCTCCTGCTACAAGAATTTGATTTGCATATTGTTGATAGAGAAGGAGCGGAGAACCCCGTTGCAGACAACCTGTCTAGGTTAGAAAATGTTCTTGATGACCCACTACCTATTGATGATAGCTTTCCTGATGAGCAATTAAATGTCATAAATACTTCTCGTAGTACTCCTTGGTATGCTGATAATGCTAATTACATTGTTGCCAAATTTATACCACCTAGTTTCACATACCAGCAAAAGAAAAAGTTTTTCTATGATTTGAGACATTACTTTTGGGATGACCCACATCTTTATAAGGAAGGAGTAGATGGTGTTATTAGACGTTGTGTGCCTGAGCATGAATAGGAACAGATCCTATGCAAGTGCCACTCCAAAGCTTATGGAGGACACCACGCTTGAGATAGAACTACACACAAGGTATTGCAATCCGGTTTTTATTGGCCTACTCTCTTCAAGGATGCCCGTAAGTTTGTATTATCTTGTGATTAATGCCAAAGAATTGGTAATATTAGTAAATTTCAAGAAATGCCTATGAATTATTCACTTGTTATTGAACCATTTGATGTTTGGGGCTTTGATTATATGGGACCTTTTCCTGCCTCTAATGGATACACACATATTTTAGTTGTTGTTGATTACGTTACTAAGTGGGTAGAAGCTATTCCAACTAGTAGTGCTGATCATAACACTTCTATTAAAATGGTTAAAGAAGTTATTTTTCCGAGGTTTGGAGTCCCTAGATATTTAATGACTGATGGTGGTTCACATTATATTCATTGTGCTTTCCGTAAAATGCTTGCTAAATATGATGTTAATCATAGAATTGCATCTCCTTATCACCCACAGTCTAGTGGTCAAGTAGAATTGAGTAATAGAGAGCTCAAATTAATTTTGCAAAAGACTGTTAATAGGCCTAGAAAGAATTGGTCCAAGAAACTTGATGATGCATTATGGGCCTATAGAACTGCATATGAAAATCCTATGGGTATGTGTCTGTATAAAATGGTTTATGGAAAAGCATGTCATTTACCTCTCGAACTAGAACATAAGGCATATTGGGCTATTAAAGAGCTCAACTATGATTTCAAACTTGCCGGTGAGAAGAGGTTATTTGATATTAGCTCACTTGTTGAATGGAGAACCCAAGCTTATGAAAATGCCAAGTTGTTTAAAGAAAAAGTGAAAAGATGGCATGGCAAAAGGATACAAAAGCGTGAGTTTAATGTAGGTGATTATGTATTGCTATACAACTCTCGTTTAAGATTTTTTGCAGGAAAACTTCTCTCTAAATGGGAGGCCCTTACGTTATCAAGGAGGTCTATCGTTCCGGTCCCATAAAAATCAACAACTTTGTAGGCACAAATCCAAAGGTGGTGCACGGTCAAAGAATCAAACATTATATCTCAGGTAATCCTATAAATGTTGAAACCAATGTTATTGAAACCGTAACCCCGGAGGAATACATAAGGGACACTTTCCAGAACGTTTTAGACTCTGAAAAGGAATAGGTATGGGGTACAGTCAGTAAAACGACTCTAAAACAGTTTTTAAGGCAATATTTCTCTGTTTTGGAATATTTAGAAAAATAAGTAGCAGTCCGGGAAGGACACGAGGGCCCCACGAGGGTGGAGGGCGCGCCCTACCCCCTGGGCGCGCTCCCTACCTCGTGGGCACCTCTTGTGCCTTTCGGACTCTGTTTTCTAGCACGATACGTATTTTGGTCGGTAAAAATTCATTATATATTTTCCCGAAGGTTTTGACTCATGTATCACGCAATTATCCTCTGTTTTCGTTTCGAGCTATTTTTCTGACAGATCTAGGTTACCAATGACATCCCCAAGCGCCTCCAAGGATAAGTTCTTCGATAAGGTCATCAACCTTACCTCGCGGAGGTGCTGCGACACCCTCAAACCATTGAGATGCGTGATGGGTTGCTGCACATCCACGATGCTGAGGGACTGAAGGGGACCGGAAGCATGGAGGCGAGGCTCGAAGCAATGGAGCAACAAGTTTTCAAGTGCCAGGGGATGGTGGAACGTGGACTCAACTCCAACCACATGATGATCGCGGAGTTCACTAGCAACCACAAGCTGGATGCCGACAACATCGAGGAGGACATCTTCAAGCTTCATGAGAAGATCGAGCACCTTCAAGCCCAAATCTATGACCTGCAAAACCAAAACTGCGAGTATGACTATAGATTCAAAAGGATGAGTTTGGCTGCAGATTTGAGGATCCCGGAGACTCGATCATCCTTCTATGATGGTGAGCCTATGCCTTGGAAGATGGATGACAAGCCCGCATCATCGACAACACCTCCACCTTCTTCACGAGCAAAGGAGATATAATCACATGGGTATGGGCACTCCCCTTGGCAACTGCCAAGCTTGGGGGAGGTGCCCCGGTATCGTATCACCATCACACTCCTATCTTTACCGTTTTTCTTAGTTCGATCCTATTAGTAGTATCTTGATCTAGTAGAATAATATTTATGGCATGATCTAGTTTTGAGTTTTGCTTTATGATCTCTCTATGTAATTGTCGGATCACAGGTTCCGGCAGACCCTTAAGGTTCGAACTCTGGGGTGCGCGCGGAGATCGTGCCCTCTACCTCTCCGCTTCGCAAGGATCTAAACTACTCACAGAACAACACAAGAGACACGGGGTTTATACTGGTTCAGGCCACCATGCTGGTGTAATACCCTACTCCAGTGTGTGGTGGATGGATTGCCTCTTGGGCTGATAAGGAAGAACGGTACAGGGAAGAACAGCCTCGCGAGGGCTTGTTCTTGGCTGAGGGGATGAACTGCTAGGGGGAGTTTGATCGCCCTTCTCTCTTTCTCTCTCTCTACTTGCTGCCCTCTTGTGCGGTCAGGTCAGTATCAAGATCAAGATGCCTCTACCCTGGGGGTGGCTAGTCCTATTTATAGGCAAAGGCCCTTGGCCTCTTCTCAAATATTTGAGCGGGAAGGGCGCCAACAGTTGGCCAATTCGAAGGGGAACATCTGGTACACTTATCCTGACTAAAGTTGGTTTTCGCCTGCCAAAGGCCCTGTGGTGACGCCGTCTTGGGCTCCATGGTGACCTTCTTCCCACCATTGGACTGGTCTTGGTCTCGTTGCACCGAAATGGATGCCTTTGCTTGATCCTCTCGCCTGCGCTTGCCCCCTTTGCACCAAAGAGGAAAGGGAGACGCTGCGCGGGCTGGCGCTCGCCTGGCACCCTTGGTTGTCATGGCTTGCGTCATTGGCACCTCGTGAGGTACCCCGCCTTGATCTCTCCGCCTCCTCACGAGCCAGCCTGAGGAGGCCGTGCCTGAGGAAGCGCTGTGTCGTCCGCCCCGCGAGGCTTGGCCCCTCGCGAGGGTCTTGAGTTTCGTGTTGATGAAGCTGGGCCATGCTGGGCCCCCACTTTAGCCACGCCGCAGGCCGCAGGCAGGCAAGTCTAGGGACCCCCGTTCCCAGAACGCCGACAGTAGCCCCCGGGCCCAAGGTGCGCACGGACTTGGCCATGCCGAGAGGCGAAAGGGCAAGGGCGAAGCGTCGCGGGCCCTAACAGCCTGCGGACTTCGGCGCCGCGTGGCGGTTGATTGGACGTGGGCGTCTCCACTTCCCACGACGCATTGGTGACCGCGCGGATTTGACAAGTCCCTGCATGCAAGTTGCGTCATGATTACCAGCGATCGTGGAGGCCGATGGTTGGTCTCCGTCGGCTATAAGTACGGCATCGGGCGTGCCCTTCCATTCCATCTCTCCTTGCTCCATCTTCCTCCTTAGTTCTTGCTCCATCTTGGCGCGATGTCTCCGTCGAGGAAGTACTCGGCCGCGGAGAAAGGGAAGGGCCTTCAGGTCGGCCCTGCCTCTCCTCCGCCTAAGCGTGGTTGTGGGCGCCCCCAGAAGCTCCCAGTGGCCGCCCCGGTAGCGTCCGATGGCTACGGGGACGGCTCTCGGCGTGGTGGTGGTCGAGCCGTTGCGGCTGAGGGCCACACCTGGGGCACGCGCTCCCCCAGGCCGCGCTTCCGCGCAGCGCAAGTGCTGCCTGAGTTCGTCGTTTGGTCGGCGGAGCCTACTGGCGCCTGGCTCCAGCTCCCTCGCTTCTTCCTCGACGAACTCCCGGCCGGGGCTCTTAGGGGCCTTTGGCTTCAGGCGGAGGGCTACTGCAGCAGGCCCTCGTGGGTCGCGCTGGAGGTCTCCGCCAGTGGGGGTTTGGCGCTAACCCATGGCTGGCAGGCAGTCGCCCGCGCCCGCGGCTGGCAGGCATTCGCCCGCGCCCGCGGCATGGGCCGCCGGTGCACCCTACATTTCAGGTTTGATGGCGACGCCACCCTCTACGTGAGGGTGGTTGGAGAAGACGGTCGTCGCGCGGGGTGTTGCCCCGAGGAGGGCGACCGCGGCTGGGGGCCTCGCCTCGACGGCGATAGGGAAGACAGCGCCCGCGTGGATGGCGGCGGCCACGACTCCCCGAGCTTCGTCGGCCCTTCCTCGAGGGATTCCTCCAGTGGCGGCCGGAGTCAGCCCCCACGCCGTCGGGCCTGCTTGGGGGGCGGAGGCTCGTCCGCCCGCCCTCGCGACCCGGTGAAGCACGAGAGGAAGTCCTCCTGAGGTCCAGAGATGCTTAGGGTTGCTTCCGCAGGCTGTCGTTGGGCGAGCCACGCCGGGCCCGTCCTCCCTTTTTCTTTTGTTCCCTGTGTAAGACAGAACAGCTGCGTGGAGCCCCGTCGGGGGTGAGTCAAGAATTATTATCGTTTTTGTTTTGGCCCTCTTTGCTTGGTTTTTAACTATGCGCCCGTGCGTAAATAATTTTCATCCCCTGCTGGGGGGCGACCGACCCAGGCCCTGCGTAGACGCGTCGCGGTGCCCGAGGGGCACGGACTGGAGGGGTGCTCCTGCGGCATGCCTGATTCATTGCCCACTTCCCGCGGCTAGAGCAAAAAGGCTCGCGAGATCGTGTGAATCATCCCTCACAAGGTCGCTTATGAGAGAAATTTAAGTGAGGAGAGGGAATCAACGAATCGCAAATCAACGGTGGTGACAACTCCAATAAGACTTCAAATGCGAATAAAACACGCCAAATACATAAAGCAAATGGGAAAGCCGCGTCCGGTATCTAGTCTAGTCTTCGACGTATTCTCACCAGCGCGGAGCTAAGTGCTGCCACTGGGCGTGGGAGGGAGCCCCAAGGCCTGAGGCCGGCACTCCTGAGACTCCAGGGCGTGTGCAGCCCCACTCATTATTACGTGAGAGTGTCACGGGGCGGCGAGCTTCACAGGCATTGGCCTTCTTCACAGGCTCCGGGCCTTTCTTCTCACGGGCAAGGGGCTTCACAGGCACTTGCCCTCTTCACAGGCACCGGGCCTTTTCCAAAAGCGATGGTCTTCACAGGCGTTCGCCTTCTTCACAGGCTCTGGGCCTTTTCAGGAGAGGGAGGATCTTCACAGGCATTCTCCTTCTTCACAGGCTCTGGGCCTTTTCCAAAAGGGATAATCTTCACAGGCATTTGCCTTCTTCATAGGCTCTGGGCCTTTTCCAAAAAGGATAATCTTCACAGGCATTTGCCTTCTTCACAGGCTCTGGGCCTTTTCCAAAAAGGATAATCTTCACAGGCATTTGCCTTCTTCACAAGCTCTGGGCCTTTTCCAAAAAGGATAATCTTCACAGGCATTTTCCTACTTCACAGGCTCTGGGCCTTTTAGGGGTAAAACCTCCGGATGTGCTGGATGTTCCACGCGTTTTGGATCGGCTCCCCCTCCTGGGTCTCCAAGCGTACGGAGCCTGGCCTAGAAACATGAACAACCTTGAACGGGCCCTCCCACATGGGGAGAGCTTGTGCAGCCCCTCCCTGGAGAGAACCCGCCTGAGCACGAGGTCTCCTACCTCGAGAGTCCTGGGGCGGATGTTGCGGCAGTGATATCGTCGTAGTGCTTGTTGGTATCTTGCCGCTCGCATGGCAGCTTCTCGACAGCGTTCCTCCCCCAGCACAAGGTCCATCCCCCGCATGGTGTCCTGCTGCGCCTCGTCGAATGCCAGGACCCGTGCGGAGCGACGCCTGACCTCGTGAGGGAGGACTGCTTCAGCTCCGTAGACCAGGAAGAACGGGGTCTCCCCGGTAGGCTTGGTCGCGGTTGTGCCGATGGACCACAGCACGGATTGGAGCTTGTCGTACCAACCCCTGCCGCAGGCCTCCAGCTTCTTCTTGAATGTTATGGTCTTGAGGCCCCTCAGGACCTCTGCATTGTCCCGCTCGGCCTGGCCGTTGCTTCGGGGGTGCGCCACCGAAGCGTAACATATCTGCGTTCCAAGGTTAGCACAATATGTTTTGAAGAGGTTACTGGTGAACTGCGAACCGTTGTCAGTGATGATGCGGTTTGGCACCCCAAACCGGCTCACGATGCCTCTGATGAACTTGACTGCGGAGCCTGCGGGATCGTGCGGACAGCCTCCACCTCTGCCCACTTGGTGAACTTGTCTATGGCGACGTAGAGGTAGCGGTAGCCCCCTGGCGCCCAAGGAAACAGGCCCAGAATATCCAGCCCCCAGACTGCGAATGGCCATGAGAGGGGGATGGTCTGTAGGCCTCCAGCTGGCTGGTGAATCTGCTTGGCGTGGAACTGGCAGGCCTCGCAAGCCTTTACCAGTTCGATGGCATCGTTGAGTGCGGTAGGCCAGTAAAACCCACTACGGAACGCCTTGCCGACGAGGGTCCGTGATGACGAGTGGTGCCCGCAGTCCCCTCCGTGTATGTCCTCCAATAGTTCCTTTCCTTGCTCCCTGGAAATGCAGCGCAGGGATACATCGTTCGGCCGCTTCTGATAGAGTTCTCCATCTCTGATGCAGTATGCCGTGGCCTGCCGCACCACATGTTCTGCTTCCTCCTCCTTCTTCGGTAGGGCCCCTTGCGTTAGATAACTCTGAAGCTCTGTGATCCAACACTCTTCCTCAGGTTCCATGGTCAGGAGCAGGCGCGCTCCTGAGGTCGGTCCACAGGCTGGGGATCCCGAGGCTGGCGGCTGAGGGAGCTCCTCTCGAGGCTGAGTCATGTTTGACAGCGTCGGCTGTGCTGAAGGTTTGAAGAGCCGCTCTTCAAAGACGTCGGGCTCCTGCGGCAGCCGCCGGGACGCCCGGCCGGCTATGTCATCAGCTTCCAGGTTGGTGCCGCAGGGCACGTGCTTCAACTCTAGCCCCCAGAACTACTTCTCCATCCTACGGACCTCTGCTAGATAAGCCTCCATATGCTCGTCCTTCGGCTCGTATACCTTGTTGGAGAAGTTGACTAGGAGCTGCGAATCTCCCTTGACTGTTAGGCGCTTCACCCCCAGGGCCGCCGCGGCCTTCAACCCAGCTATCAGTCCCTCATATTCTGCTATGTTGTTGGAGACCTTCTCGCCATGCTTAAAACAAAGCTGCACAACATAGTAGAGCTTATCCTGAGTGGGCGATATCATTACCGCGCCAGCCCCCGCGCCATGCCAGGAAAATGCCCCATCGAAGTACATGACCCAGCCTTCCGGAGCTTCACTCCCTGGGGAGAGGGACCGATCCTCGTCAACTCTGAGGCCTGGCGCCTCTGTCCATTCTGCCACGAAATCCGCCAATGTTGCCCCTTTGATGACCCTAGTGGTGCTGAACTCGAGCTGAAACGCCTGCAGCTCTATGTTCCATTCGGCGACCCTCCCAGCCGAGTTAGGGCTCCTGAGTACCCGCTCCAGGGGGTACGACGAGACGACTTTGATTGGATGCGCTTGGAAGTAATGACGCAGCTTGCGCGAGGCATCGGGTATCGCGCCCTCGCGTCTCGTAGCACCGTGCTAACAAAGTAGACCGGGTGCTCCACAAGGCTGAGAGTATCTTGGGCCGCGGTGTCCTCGGGAGGTGAGGGCACCTCATGAGGCGCCGTGGTCTCCGGAGGTGGACCATCCTGGCGTGCAGCGTCTCCTGCCCCTAGCGCGTTCCTTGGCAGCTGAACCCCTTCATCCGTAGTCCTGGCTTCCTCGTGTTCTCCCAGCTCCTGCTTCGTCTTGCCTCGGGTTGCCGTTGCGGTCTTGACCTGGCGCTCTTCCCTGACCGCCACCAGGGCTGCGCTGGTAGAGTAAGGGGTGGCGGCGAGGTAAAGCAGTAGGGGCTCCCGAGGGCGCGGAACTACCATGACTGGGGGACTAGTTAGGTACCTCTTGAGATCTTGAAACGCCTTGTCCGCCTCCTCTGTCCACTCAAAGGGCCCTTTTTTCTTCATGAGCTGAAAGAAAGGCAGCGCTCGCTCCCCTAACTTGTAGATGAAGCGCCCCAGTGCAGTCACACGCCCGGTAAGCTTTTGCATTTCTCTGAGGGTCTTTGGCGGGCTCATGTCCTCGACCGCCTTGACCTTCTCGGGGTTGGCCTCGATGCCGCGATGGGATACGAGGAATCCCAAGATCTTGCCCGAGGGGACACCAAACACGCATTTCTCTGGGTTGAGCCGTAGCTTTACTGCGTCGAGGCTCGCGAAGGTCTCCTCCAGATCTTGTATCAGGGTCTTAGCCTATCACGATTTCACCACAATGTCATCAACATAGGCTTCGACGTTCTTCCCGAGCTGCGGACCCAAGGTGATGTGCATCAACCGCTGAAAGGTAGCCCCCGTGTTACGCAATCCAAATGGCATGCATGTGTAGTAGTATACCCCGCACGGGGTCAGGAAAGCAGTCTTCTCAACGTCCTCTACCGCCATCTTGATCTGGTGATATCCGGAGAAGGCATCCAAAAAGCACAGCAGGTCGCACTTAGCGGTGGAATCGACAATCTGGTCGATGCGGGGGAGCGGAAACGGATCTTGTGGGCACGCCTTGTTGAGGTTGGTGAAGTCGACACACATGCGCTCCTTCCCCCCTTTCTTGGGCACAACGATAGGGTTAGCCAGCCAGTCTGGGTACCGGACCTCGCGAACGACCCCAGTAGCTTCCAGCTTGCGGGTCTCTTGGACGATGAAGGCCTGCTTCTCGGCGGACTGCCGCCTGGCCTTCTGCTTCACGGGGCGCACGTTTGGGCATACGTTGAGGTGATGCTCAATGACATCCCTGGGAATCCCCGCCAGCTGATCGGGCTCCCAAGCAAACACTTTCTTGTTCGCACGCAGGAACTTGACGAGGGCCTCCTCCTGCTCAGGCTCCAGGTTGGCTCCGATGGTGAAAGTTGCGCTGGAGGACCCGTCCTCGTCGACGGGTATCTGCTTGGTTTCTGCTTTGTCTTGGGTGAACAATGGCTTCTTCTTGGTGGGCGCAGCCCCCTTGGGCTCCGGGGCCTCCGTGTCGATGGGCCGCGCCGGCGTCGCCGTCTTGTTGGCGAGCTTGAGCGCTCGCAGGGCGTCCCTGGTGTCTCCGTGCACGGTGAGGGTGCCGCTGCTCCCGGGCATCTTCATGAGGTTGTACGCCGGGTGCGTAGCGGCCATGAACTGAGCCAGTGCCGGGTAGCCGAGGATGGCGTTGTAAGGGAGGCCGATGGGAGCGGTGTCGAAGTCGACCATCTCCGTGCGGAAGTTGTCGTAGGTGCCGAAGGTTACCGGGAGCCGGATCTGTACCAAGGAGTCGGACGATCTGCCCCCGATGCCCGAGAAAGGTCGGCTGGGTAACAGCCGCTCTCGGGGTATGCAGAGGAGGTTGAAGGCCTCGACCGAAAGCACGTTGAGGCCCGCACCGCCGTCGATGAGGGTCCTGGTGACGGCCACCTGAGAGATGGTGGGGGTGCACAACAGGGGGAGCGCGCCCGAGCCGGCCGAGTTAGCGGGGTGATCCTCTGAGCTGAAGGTCAGATCAGACCCGCGCGCCACCCGGCCCCCGGGAGCCCCCTGCCGTGCGGAAGCGGCACTGATCTGGCGGGTGAACGGCTTGATGTGTCGGCTCGTGGGTGGCGCCTGCGAGCCACCCAGGAGGGCCGCGGTGACCGGGGGCGCCGCCGCGGCGGCGCGGTCGCCCAGTCGCATAGGCAGAGACTGGTGTGGTGCTTGCTGCTCGCCTCCCGCCGGGTCGACGGTGATGTTGACGGCGGGGGACGCGGGACGGCGAGAACGTCCACCAGCGAAGGCCGCCGGCGTGGCGCCAGCTCGACGAGCGCCATACATGGATGCGGTAGCTGAAGGAGGATGGGGCGGTGGAAAGCCGATTCCGGCGCACCCCTACCTGGCACGCCAAATGTCGGATCATGGGTTCCGGCAGACCCTTAAGGTTCGAACTATGGGGTGCGTGCAGAGATCGTGCCCTCTACCTCTCCGCCTCGCAAGGATCTAAACTACTCAAAGAACAACACAAGAGACACGGGGTTTATACTGGTTCAGGCCACCATGGTGGTGTAATACCCTACTCCAGTGTGTGGTGGATGGATTGCCTCTTGGGCTGATAAGGAAGAACGGTACAGGGAAGAACAGCCTCGCGAGGGCTTGTTCTTGGCTGAGGGGATGAACTGCTAGGGGGAGTTCGATCGCCCTTCTCTCTTTCTCTCTCTCTACTTGCTGCCCTCTTGTGCGGTCAGGTCAGTATCAAGATCAAGATGCCTCTACCCTGGAGGTGGCTAGTCCTATTTATAGGCAAAGGCCCTAGGCCTCTTCCCAAATATTTGAGCGGGAAGGGAACCAACAGTTGGCCAATTCGAAGGGGAACATCTGGTACACTTATCCTGACTAAAGTTGGTCTTCGCCTGCCAAAGGCCCTGTGGTGACGCCGTCTTGGGCTCCATGGTGACCTCCTTCCCACCGTTGGACTGGTCTTGGTCTCGTTGCACCGAAATGGATGCCTTTGCTTGATCCTCTCGCCTGCGCTTGCCCCCTTTGCACCAAAGAGGAAAGGGAGACGCTGCGCGGGCTGGCGCCCGCCTGGCACCCTTGGTCGTCAAGGCTTGCGTCATTGGCACCTCGTGAGGTACCCCGCCTTGATCTCTCCGCCTCCTCGCGAGCCAGCCTGAGGAGGCCGTGCCTGAGGAAGCGCTGTGTCGTCCGCCCCGCGAGGCTTGGCCCCTCGCGAGGGTCTTGAGTTTCGTGTTGATGAAGCTGGGCCATGCTGGGCCCCCACTTTAGCCACGCCGCAGGCCGCAGGCAGGCAAGTCTGGGGACCCCCGTTCCCAGAACGCCGACAGTAATCGAGTCCGTGTGCTATATATAATAAAGATTAGTGTTGAGTCAAGGGCTTAATTATTTTGCTATGATCTTGAGTGAATAAAAGAAAAGAGAACATGAATAAAAGGGAATAAAGAGTTCATATTGATCTTATTGAGAGTAATGACTTCACATAGAAAGAGTATGATGATTAAAACGTTGTTGGGAGTTAGCAAACATAGCTTTGGTCATCGTTGCAATTAATAGGAAGTAATAAGGAAAGAGAGGTTTCACATATAAATATATTATCATTGACATCTTTTATGATTGGGAGCACTCATTAAAATATGACCAAGTAGAAATACTACTTGTGCTTCCAAATACCCTTAAACCAGTTTTGCCATGAGAGTCTACTATACCTACCTATGGATTGAGTAACATCCTTAAAGTAAGTTGTCATCGATGCAAAGCAATAAAAATTGCTCTCTAAATATGTATGATTGATTGGTGTGGAGGAAATAAGCTTTATACAATCTTGTGATGTGGCAATATAAAGTGACGTTCTTTCTCATTAAGATTTTGTGCATCCAACCCTAAAAGCGCATGGCAACCTCTGCTTCCCTCTGCGAAGGGCCTATCTGTTACTATTATCTTCTACTTTATGCAAGAGTCATGGTGATCTTCACCTTTCCTTTTTCATTTTATCCTTTGGCAAGCACAGTATGTTTGAAAAGATCCTGATAGATATATCTAATTGGATGTAGGGGAGCATGAGTTATTATTGTTGACATTACCCTTGAGGTAAAAGGTTGGGAGGCGAAACTATAAGCCCCTATCTTTCTCTGTGTCCGATTAAAACTCCGTAACCACAAGTATCGCGTGAGTGTTAGCACTTATGAAAGACTAAATGATAGTTGAGTATGTGGACTTGCTATTAAGCTCTAACATAGACTCTTTCTGATGTTATGATAAATTGCAATTGTTTCAATGACTGAGATTATAGTTTGTTGGTTCTCAATAAAGTTTATGATTCGTACTTTGCATTGTGAATAGATTATTACTTGAGCATAAGAAATCATATGACAATATCTATATATGTTGGTTATGAAAATAATCATGATGCCTTCATGTTCGTATTTTATTTTTATCGGCACCTCTATCTCTAAACATGGGGACATATTTATCGTTATCGGCTTTCGCTTGAGGACAAGCAAGGTCTAAGCTTGGGGGAGTTGATACGTCCATTTTGCATCATGCTTTTATATTGATATTTATTGCATTATGGGCTGTTATTACACATTATGTTACAATACTTATGCCTATTCTCTCTTATTTTACAAGGTTTACATAAGGAGGGAGAATGCCGGCAGCTGGAATTCTGGGCTGGAAAAGGAGCAAATATTAGAGACCTATTCTGCACAACTCCAAAAGTCCTGAAACTCGACGAAAGTCATTTTTGGAAATAATGAAAAATATTGAGTGGAAGAAGTTCACCAGAGGGGGGCCCACCTGTCCACGAGGGTGGGGGCGCGCCCTAGCCCCCAGGGCACGCCCCCTACCTCGTGGGCCCCCTGCTGGCTCTCTGATGGTCATCTTCTGCTATATGAGGTCTTTCGTCGAGGAAAAAATCATAAGCAACCTTTCGGGACGAAACTCCGCCACCACGAGGCGGAACCTTGGCGGAACCAATCTAGGGCTCCAGCAGAGCTGTTCTGCTGGGGACACTTCCCTCCGGAGGGGGAAATCATTGCCATCGTCATCACCAACGCTCCTCTCATCGGGAGAGGGCAATCTCCATCAACATCTTCACCAGCACCATCTCATCTCAAAACCCTAGTTCATCTCTCGTATCCAATTCTTGTCTCCAAGTCCGGGATTGGTACTAGTAGGTTGCTAGTAGTGTTGATTACTCTTTGTAGTTGATGCTAGTTGGTTTATTTGGTGGAAGATCATATGTTCAGATCCTTTATGCATATTTATACCCCTCTGATTATGAACATGAATATGCTTTGTGAGTAGTTACGTTTGTTCCTGGGGACATGGGAGAAGTCTTGCTATTAGTAGTCATGTGAATTTGGTATTCGTTCGATATTTTGATGAGATGTATGTTGTGTAGCCTCTAGTGGTGTTATGTGAACTTCGACTACATAACAATTCACCATTATTTGGGCCTAGAGGAAGGCATTGGGAAGTAATAAGTAGATGATGGGTTGCTAGAGTGACAAAAGCTTAAACCTTAGCTTATGCGTTGCTTAGTAAGTGGCTGATTTGGATCCATATGTTTCATTCTTTGGTTTGGTTTACCTTAATACTTTTGTCGTAGTTGCAAATGCTTGCAATAGAGTTTAATCATAAGTGGGATGCTTGTTCAAGTAAGAACAGCACCCAAGCACCGGTCCACCCACATATCAAATTATCAAAGTATCGAACGCAAATCATATGAACGTGATGCAAACTAGTTTGACGATATTCCCATGTGTCCTCGGGAGCTCTTTTCTCTATATAAGAGTTTGTCCAAGCTTGTCCTTTGCAACAAAAAGGATTGGGCCACCTTGCTGCACTTTATTTACTTTTGTTACTTGTTGCTCCTTACAAATTATCTTATCACAAAACTATCTGTTACCACTTATTTCAGTACTTGCAGAAAATACCTTGCTGAAAACAGCTTATCAATTCCTTCTGCTCCTCGTTGGGTTCGACACTCTTACTTATCTAAAGGACTACGATAGATCCCCTATACTTGTGGGTCATCATGCACGAGGCAACCTATTGCGGCGGTGGCGTAAACCGGCTTGGCACGACAAAGTACGACTCGCCTGCCGGAGGGAAAGCGGAGGCTCGAGGGCGTGAACCGGCGGCGGCCCTCGGCCGGGGTGCGTTGACGGCAGCAGGAAACTCCGGGGTGATGCGGCACCACAGCGGCCGACTTGGTGGAGGCTAGGGCGGTAGAGACCAGCGACCACAGCAGCGTAATCCACGCCAGTGTTCCGGCGCCTCAGGCCGGAGCTAACTCGGAAACGGCTGGCTATCGGAGTCGGTTCAAACGGCAGAGACGAGGTCAGCGCGACGGCGGTTTAGCATTGGAGGCGATTCGGACCGCAGGTGAGGGAAGTCCGTGGCCGCGGCGGAGGCCCCGTCACGGGAGGCGGCGATTTTAAAAGACGTGGAAGTGGAGATGGCCGGCGGTGTGGCGGCTCTCCTGCTGCAGCTGAGAGGCAGACCAGCATTGACTCGCCGCGAGGGCAAACCGGCCTGGAGCAGTGAACTTGGGCAACTTGAGGTGAAGGCGGAGTAAACCGGCGGAGGTAACTCGAGGTGAGGCGGAGTAAACCGGCGGAGACCAGGCCGGACTAAGGCCGGGGCGGCCTCGCGCGGAGGCCGGCGGCTTTGTGCAGCGGCCGCAGCTAGGTGGACTGACAGGGTGCAACAGCGGAAGGAGTGGTTCGCGGTGGCGACGGAGTCCAGCGGTGACTCGGCACAGGAGCGGATCGTGGAGGAATCCGGTTTGTTGACCCGCCTCCGTTTCCTCCTCCGAGTCGTGACCTTCCTTCCCTTTTTTTCTTTTTCAATCAGGATGACTCGGTAGTAGCTCGCAGCATCACAATCGATCTATCCATCAAATCTCTGTGATCATGCATGTACTAGTATTCTGCTCGGCATTGAGTAAATCTCACTTAGAGTAGAAAAGATAGTCTCCAGGACTAGTACTCCAGTACTTTTAGCGAGTAGTAGTTCCTGATTTCCTCGGAGCTTGAATCGGTGACCCAGCAGCAGCAACTTGTGAAACTCGGCGGATCAGACAAAAAATAACCGCGATTTGATCGCCTGATGTAGACGCGCTGGTAACTTTTGGCAGATTGATTGCATAGGAAATCAAGTTGAGGTTGACATATACCCTGATGACTCGGCCAGACTGATTTTTGTGGCAACCGCCTAAAAGTAATCGGACCCGGCTATTGAATCTGTAGCAAAATTCACCAATGACTGCGGAAACGCTCTTGTTGATCTTGGCGACTTACGGAAACGAATATGTCGCAGCCTTACTCTTCTTGAATTTTAAATCTCAGACTACAAATATGGACCGATGAGCTCAATACTGATATAGATCCTTCCACACCGGTTCTTCCTCCGGCACCTCCCCGATGAACAGGATCCCATTTCGACCATGGCCGGTCGAACACAAGGTCGTTACCTCAGTTCTGTGGTATGCCAGGCCTCATTTCCATCAGTTGTTCCGTCCAAGCAGGTTGGCACCCGATGAACACGACGACGCATTCCGTTCCGACCCAGCCGGTTGTCTTCCCATGAACACGATGACAACGCAGTTTCTCCGTTCCGACCCAGCCATGTACACAAGCCCTGGCCGTATGTATGCGCAAGTAGGCGTTCGAGACCCCGCCCGTACGTATGTACGAGGCCGTAATTTTTGGCTTGTGCTTGTATGTACGTGTACACAGTTTAGATGGGACAGCCTGAACTACTACATGGGGGGGCTCTACTATGACATGTGCCGCTACTTACTCGGCCACGGTTCATCGTTGCGAAGCGACCGAACGACCAGTATGTAAGTACATGTTCGCGACCAGAATGACAACGCTACGTACGCTTCGACCAGGTGGGTTCCGACTGTCAGGCACTTCCTTGCGTGCGAAGATGTAGCTGGTGGGTCCATGCAGTCAGGGGACGAAACATTTTTTTTCCCGTAATATAGACGCACTTCCTTGTGTGCGAAGATGTAGCTGGTGGGTCCCAGCAGTTAGGGGGAGAAAACAATATTTTTTAGGGTAAAAAGGATGCAGTTGCATGCATGCGTCCATGGGCGTGGTGCGTCCCCATTGTCAGCCTCTCACGTATAGTCATCTTCCGATGACTCTCGGTTGTTGACCACACCGCGCCGAGCGCAGTGAGGCGGTGGACGACGACGAGGCCCCAGACTAGAACGACCCGGAGATGGGGAAGAAGCAGCAGTGGAGTCGCAGACGGAGAGGAGTGGGAAACTTGACTGGTTCGGGTGTGGGGTGGGCCTACACTCGGCAGAGAATAACAGGAGGTGCGGAGTGGAGGGATGGCTTGGCCGTCGGGGGGTAGCGTTTTGCTGAGGCGTGCAAAACAACGCCGCTGGAAGCCGGAGGCTGGAGCAGGCGGTCCCGGCAGCCCTGGGGGAAGAAGACGAGAGATTGAAGAAGAATGTCGGTCGTTGGATGTAAATCCAACGCCTTCTTAGGCTTCGACCTACTGGCCCACATGTCAGCTAGTCCATTTGTTTCTTTTAGTCCATTTGGTGGGCTGGGTGAAACAATGATGTAGCATCTATGCAGCTCGTTTATATATATGGTAGAGTTTAAAGCCCATTTGCATTTTTCCCGAAATCCGCGGACTTGCTGTGCTGGGTGAAAATACCATGTTGGGCTGGACGGAGAAATGTTATAAAAACATATACACATGATTGCACGTCTATTACTGCATTGGTCAGTAAAATCTTTGCAAGCTTATGTACGCAATCGCTAGGAGTTAACTTGCCAAGTTATATATAAACAATTATTATTATTATTTTGTAAGAACTTTCAACTTACGAAATAAAATATCATTCTAATTTGATGAGTTAATAGGACATTGGGTATTATTCTTTTTTAGGGTAGACGTGGGACAGTTGAGTTGGTTCTAGGGAAAAGTACTGAGAGAAAACTCAGTTTACACCGAAAAAGAAAGTGGGAGAAAATTCAGATATAGGATTAATGAAAACGAAAAATAAAGGAAGTGGGAAGGTCTATAGAATGGTTGGACGAACGACAGGTTTAACGAAACCTTATGTTGTTTCTATTATATATATGTAATAAAATAAGAGATGAATATAAGTATATATACTATTATAGAAAGGTAAACATAGGTTCAGTTTTGCATTCTTATAGAAAAGTAGAACTGAGCTGTGCGTCGTCTTGAAAAAACAAACATAACTTGGGCTACTGATGTTATAGACAAGCTAGGATGGGAGGCCCAGAGGCCGATTGATACCGGGTGGATCCAAAAAAATTGAAACATGTTGTGGGCTGCCCATGTTAAACAACAAAACCTAGGTCGTGGACCTGGAGGGCCCGGGACTATCAGCCTCTTGACGAACAGACGTCTCCCGATTCCTCTTGTTTTGCTGACCATGTTGAGAATGACAGACGGCGGCACCGCGGCGAGAGTACCAAGGTGGAGAACGATATCGAGACCTTGGACCGAACAAACCGGAGCAGGGGAAGACGCAGGCGGAGGGGAGTACGAGGGTTGACTTGTTCGGGTGTAGGGTGAGCCGGTGGAGCTGCCGCCGCTGGACAATGTGTGGGAGTAGAGGGATGGCCTGGCCAATGCCATAGGCTATGATGGGTCACCGAGGCATGCGCAGCAACGCCGCCAGAAGCTGTATACGAAGAGTACAAAAGATTGAACTATATAAAGAAATACAAATGGATAGGTGGTTGGTCCCAGATGTCTGAGTACGAGACCTGCTGGGTCCACTTGAGACGGGGAATATGTTGGGAGGAAGGAGATTCAAAGCACGGCAACCGAGTGAACTAGTTACATACATAAGCAAATAGCCACAAAAATAAAAGCAAACAGGTTAATGGGTTCTTAGAAGAAATATTTCGGACAAAACAGATAATTACGACACATAGGCTAATGCATGAAACACTCAGATGATGAAGGTGCTTAAACAGATAAAGTACAACATCTAGACCTTCCTGGCATGCTTGATCATGATGTTGCGGCTATCCGTGTACTCATCGGTTATGGGAAGCAGACACGCCCTCATGTCCAAGATGTGCCTGTACATGTCGTATCATGTGTATGCTTCCTTGGTCACGTAGGTTATGTAGGCTAGGTTCAGAGGTACCTCCCACGTGTTCAGGTCCTTGCTATCACCGTCTTCTTTCATGTTAGCGTAGCAAGGGTCGATGATGGTCTCGGCAAGGTCAACTGCAGAGTCCTTCTCCCGCTCGTTGCCGATGATCTTGTATTGCTTCTGGATGTCGACAAGCTTGTTGCACTAGATGGCCGAATCATCGCATTCTTCCTTCTCTCCACCATAGCGAAGGTGCAGTCGGCGCTACCGATGAAACGGCCGAATGCTCCAGAACTTCTGATGGCCCTACAGAAGTGGTAGACGAGAAACTCATCCCGCACGCATACCTAGGCGAAGGTGATCCGCTGGTCCCTGATAGGAGACAAATGGATGGGCACAAGGTCTAGTCCTGTGACCTTGTGCTTTCTCGTCCTGTAGGTACTGCTTGAACTCGGCGAGGCAGAGCTTCACCGAGTCCGGATCGTTGGTGTACATTACATTCAACTTGGTGCAGCCATGGGACTAAACGGCAAACTAAAAGGTGAACTCCTTGCTGAAGTCCATATCCAGCAGGCTCACCCCTCGGATCGCCATTGGAGTCTCTTCAGGCAAACAAGTGGGTAGGCAAAATGAGTGAATCTACACTCTAAAATATGTCTACATACATCTGTATGTTGTAGTCAATTTGAAATATCTAAAAAGACTTATATTTAGGAACAGAGGGAGTAGTAGTACTACTACTCACGTCGGAGGAGTGTGAACCACGGCAGCCCAGTGAATCAGTAGTAGAAAACAATGTGCTGATCTGGCCATAAAAAACAATGTGCCACGGTCCAGACTGTAGCATGTACAGTACTACTACTCTTTGTTTGGATCCCAGAGTTAGAGCTAGTTTGGGTTGAAATAGCCTCAAATTATCCAAACAGGAGGGGTTAGTTTGAGCTAGTTTGCTCTAACCCAGCTAAAAAAAATAGCCCGGTGGAGAGGTTCTAATTGGGTTAGTTCTCTTCAGGCCCACTAAAAGAGAACAAAAAAATCTCCCCTTCCCGCACAAGATCGCTCCCTCCCCCCCCATCGGGCCGCCCGCCCAAGCGCCGCTCCGCCGCTTGCCCTCTCTCTCCTCCGGCCGGCCTCTCCCTCCGGCCTCTGCCGCCCTCTCCCTCCGGTCTTCGAAGCTCGCCCTGCTCCCCCTTCACCGGTCATTTTTCTCCCTCTGTCTTGCGCGGCTGTCGGAGTAATTGGCCACGGGTAGGCCAACCCAAAGCCTAGAACCTTTCAAGACATCGCGGCAGGCTACGCCCCTCAGGAACCCCGGGACGGAGGGTCGTCTCTGGAAGTCGGCAGCAGCATTGCCGACTATCCACTCGCGGCCGAGTCCCAGGGACGACTACAAGAAGAGCCGACTCCTAACTGGCGGCTTCCAGAGAAGCCGGCCATGCGGAGTCGGCCCGTGACTCCAACCACCCTCTGCGTTCGTAAGAAGGGACGGGACGGGGAAAGGCCGCAGTACGGCCCGCTCCCGCCCCGATTACCGAGGGCAGGCATGGCCACAGTGCGTCGTACCAATGGAGATCTCTGTCCAGCGCGGCACTGTTGCCATGCCAGCCCTGACATCAGCCCCAGTGGCGGAACCCTCTACCCACGTCGGCCCGCCTGTACGGCCCAGACACGGCGGGCCCCGCCGGTCAGCGGGGGTACAGAAGACGGCGAGAGCGCCACAAGACGGACCCCGTGGGAGTCGGCCTCTGAGAGTCGGTCGGCCCCTCCCACGGGCCCCGCACGCCATTAACCAGACAAGACGGGGAATGGCAACAGTGATCGCCCGTCAGGCGGCGGCGCTGTTGCCACGATCCCATGACCAAGCCAGAGTCATCAGAGGCACGGCTACAGTAATCCGCAGCCGGCAAGACCCGCCCGGGGCGGACAAGGCCTGTCGGCTCCGTACCGGGCCAGTCGGTGGGGCCCACCAGCCGGCGGGCCCCAGTAGTCGGCGGAGAAGACGGCGGCCTGAGAGACAGACGGCTAGGACCTGTGCCCAGCCGGATTACCATTGTACCCCCGGGGGGTAGGCCTATATAAACCCCCCGGGGCACCCATGCAAAGGGTTCGATTCTATTAGCACTAGACCGGAGAGTATAGGAAGGAGAGACCTAGCCTTGCCTTCTCCTACCTCCAGGAAACAGTTCAAGGAGCAACATTGTACACACTTTGCCATAGTGATCATGCGGAGACCCCGCAGAGCAGCAGTAGGGGTGTTATCTCCTCGGAGAGCCCTGAAGCTGGGTAATATTCACCGGCGTGCATGCCTACGCTTCATCCCGCTTCCAGGCACCAGCGACGTTCTACTCGCCCCCACCATGATAAGCCATCCCTTGGCATATGTCACACCAAACCCCCGACATTTGGCGCCCACCGTGGGGCGAGGTGCACCGTCGTCCGGAGACCTGCTCTGGACGGGAACCCTTTTCCTCCCTGGCAAGCGCAGCCAGCCCGGCACGCCAGATGGAGTTTGCGCCGACGCACTGCACGGCGTTGAGATCGCCGGCGCGGCCAGCTGCCTCGCCGAACTCGTCGGCGAGGTTCGCCTCTCCAATGCAGGCACAGGCGGCCCCGAGAGCCTCCTCGCGGGCCTCCTTGACCAACTCCATGTCGCCGGCAAGCCTGCCGTGGACTTGGAGTCCGTAGGCTCCACCGACCCGATACTGGTCGACTCCGACACCGCGTCGCTCGACGCGTTCCCTACCAACGTGGTGGTCTACGACGAGACGCTCCCTCGCGTGGAGAGCGGCGGAAGCACCGTTACAGAAGTGCTCGTCATCGGTCATGGCGAGCACTCTGATGGCGGGGCTCACGACCCGCTCGATGTGGCTCTGCAAGACCTGTCCGCACCTATCCCGGAAGACGCTGACGCCGAGGCACTGGAGGCACGCCGCCTCCAGCTCGTCGAAGGCGCGAAGAAGCTGGCGAGCATGAGGCGCTTGTCAGAAGCCTACCGGCGCGAGATGGATCGCGCTGTGGGTGGCTCGCCCGCTCCAACTGGGCCCAGCCGCCTAGGTGCGGTCCAGCAGCGCGGCGTTGTCATCTCCATCCTATTTGGGGCGGATCGCCCTGTATACGCCACGCCTGCAGAGAACATCCGAGCCGCCCAAGCAGCGACAGACGAGCTGGACAACTTCGAAGGCGAATAGCGCCGCCTGATGACGGAGCGAGTCCAGCGGCTCCTCGACGCGGCTGCCGCGCAGAACGAAGCCGGCTGCCGCACAGAGGCGCCGCAACGACAAAATGATGACCCGCCTCCCCGCCGAGATCAAGGGGCGACGTCTCAAACGCCGACTGGCGGGGTCCGCGGAAGAAAAGACAAGGATCCGGTTGTCAGCCACAGTCGGACTCGCATCACCATCGAACGCGACCAAGACGGCCGCCCGAGAGCAGTGGAACGATGGGACGACTGTCCGCCTCCTCCTCCTCGCAAGGAAAGGCGAGTCTCCCCGCTGCCTGTAGACCATCCGACTCTCGGCGACCGCCTCGGCCGCCGAGAAGGAGTCGGAGAGAATGACGCCCGCCACGGGATCGACCGACTTCACCGATCCCTGGCGTTGGAACAAGAAGACGAGTTGGGCCCGCCCTGTTTCGGACCCCGCATCCGAGATGAGCCCTTTCCCAAAGGGTTCACGCTCCCCCGAGATACACCCAAGTACACCGGCTCCGTGAAGCCGGAAGATTGGCTGGTTGACTACGCCACGGGCGTCGACATAGCGAGCGGCAACAAGCGTGTCGCCGTGAAGTATGTTCCGCTCATGCTCCAGGGCACGACCCGGACATGGCTGAACATCCTGAAGCCCCGTAGCATCAACATCTGGGTTGACTTCACCGAGGCCTTCGTCCGCAACTTTACGAGCACATACAAGCGACCAACCAAGCCTCGCCAGCTCTCCTTGTGCGTGCAGGGTCCCAACGAGTCGACTCGCAACTACCTCACGCATTGGGCCGAGCTTTGGAACTCCTGCGAGGGCGTGCACGAGGTGCAGGCTATCGAGTACTTCACTGCCTGGTGCAGAGAAGGCACCCTCCTCAAGCACAAGCTCCTCTGCGACGAGCCTGAAACCCTCGATGAGCTGCTGATCATAGCAGACAAGTATGCCATAGCCGACTCCTCCATGAAGGCGGAGATTCAAGTTAGTGCGACTGGCAAGGTGGCCCCTCAGGCTCCCAGGACTCTGACTGGAGATGCCAGTCGGCGATAACAGTAGAGCGATCACAAGCGCAAGGCCCCCCAACCGGCTTCCAGTAGCCGGCAGGTGGCGACAGTCGAAGACCAGCAGCCAGAAGGGCACCCTCCGTCCAAGCGACCGAAAGGCGGCAAGTCCAACTGGTTGCCGACTTTCTCTTACGAGCAGACTCTAGATGGTCCCTGCAAGTTCCACAGCAGCGCAAAGCCGTCAAACCACACCACCCGGAAGTGCCACTAGCTCACCAAGATCGCCAAGGGAGACGGCCTCCTGCCTCCCCCACCTGCTCGGCAGCCGCCTCCGCCTCCACCCCAGCAGCCGGCTGTCAGGCCAGTCAGCGCAGTACAAGATGAGTACCCAGAAGAGCATGGGGCCTATGTGGTGTTCACCAGTGTGCCTGATGATAGACGCAGCAAGCGGCTGCAGCGGCAAGAGGTGAATGAAGTGGCGTCAGATACTCCAGAGTTCATGCACTGGTCCGAGAAGCCTATCAGTTGGAGCAGAGCTGATCACCCAGAGGTAATGCCAAATCCGGGCTCGTACGCCCTGGTCTTGGATGCCACCTTTGCCACAGATAGGCGGGCCACTCGCTTCTCGCGAGTGCTGATAGACGGAGGCAGTAGCATCAACATCCTGTACAAGGATACCATGGAGAAGTTAGGAATCAAGCAAAGACAGCTTCAGAACAGCCGGACTATGTTCCACGGCATTGTCCCTGGCCTTTCCTGCTCACCAATCGGCAAGATTTTGATAGATGTCCTCTTTGGAGACAAAGATCATTTCCACTGAGAGCTAGTCTGGTTTGAAGTGGTGGACCTTGAGAGCCTGTACCATGCGTTGCTTGGACCACCTTCCTTGGCCAAGTTCATGGCGGTCCCCCACTATGCCTACCTCAAGATGAAGATGCCAAGTTCCAAGGGGATTCTGACCATAGCCGGCGACTGCAGAAAGTTGTCTGCTTGCGCGGCTGAGAGCAGTCGGCTGGCCGAGTCCCTGGTAATTGCAGCTTAGAAGCAGCTTCTTGATCGGGTTGTGGCGATGGCCGGCAAGCAGCCAGAGATGTCGCCCAACCCCAAGGAGTCAGAAGCTGAGGGCTCGTTCAAGCCGGCCAAAGAGACGAAGAAGATACCCTTGGACCCGGAGCACCCAGAGAGGTACACTGTCATAGGTGCAAACCTTGACAGCAAATAGGAAGGTGAGCTCGTCGATTTCCTCCGTGAGAATCGGGACATCTTCGCATGGTCACCCAAAGACATGCCAGGTGTACCGACGGAATTCGCCGAGCACAAGTTACATGTCCGATCTGATGTGAAGCCCGTCAGGCAGCCCTTGCGCCGCCTATCAGAAGAGAAAAGAAGAGTTGTTGGAGAAGAGATAGCCCGACTCCTTGCAGCTGGCTTTGTTATGGAAGTGTTTTTTTCCAGAATGTCTAGCAAACCCTGTCTTGGTGCTGAAGAAGAACAAGCAGTGGCGGATGTGTATTGACTACACAAGCCTCAACAAAGCTTGCCCCAAGGACCCGTTTGCTCTACCGAGAATTTATCAGGTGATAGACTGCACAGCCGGATGCGAGCTGTTGAGCTTCTTAGATGCATATTCAGGATATCACCAGATCAAGCTGAACCCGGCAGACGGACTGAAGACCGCCTTCATCACGCCGTTTGGAGCCTTCTGCTACCTGACCATGACGTTCGGCTTGAGGAATGCCAGCGCCACCTTTCAGCGTTGAATGCAGAAGTGCCTCCTCAAGCAACTTGGCAGAAACGCCCACGTCTATGTGGATGATGTGGTGGTGAAGACGGAAAAATGTGGAACACTGCTGGGAGACCTCAAGGAGACCTTTGAGAACCTGCGCCAATTCCAGTTCAAGCTCAACCCTGAAAAGTGCGTCTTCTGATTACCAGCCGGCCAGCTTCTCGGATTCCTGGTCTTCGAATGCGGTATAGAGTGCAACCCTGTGAAGATCAAGGCCATTGAGAGGATGGAGGTAGCTGGATGTGCAAAAGTTCACTGGCTGCTTGGCGTCCATCAGCCGATTCATCAGTCGGCTGGGCGAGAAAGCTCTCCCCTTGTACCAGCTCATGAAGAAGACAACTTTTTTCGAGTGGAACCACAAGGCGGATGAGGCTTTTCTCCAGCTGAAGAAGATGTTGGTTAGTCCCCCTGTGTTGGAGGCTCTGACTCCCAAAGAGCCCATGCTCCTGTACATTGCCGTCAACAGTCGGGTAGTCAGCACAGTCATCGTAGTTGAACGCAAGGAGGAAGGCAAGGCACTACCTGTCCAGAGACCGGTATATTACCTAAGCGAAGTGCTGTCGACCTCCAAGCAGAACTACCCCCACTACCAGAAGATGTGCTACGGCGTGCACTTTGCCGCCAAGAAGCTGAAGCCTTACTTTCAAGAGCATCCAATCACTGTGGTCTGCACAACCCCACTAGCCGAGATCATCGGAAGCCGAGATGCGTCTGGCCGAGTGGCCAAATGGGCCATAGAGTTGGCCCCCTACACGATCTACTATCAGCCCCGCACCGCCATTAAGTCGCAAGCACTGGCCGACTTCCTCGTCAACTGGGCCGAGACCCAGTACCTGCCGCCAGCGCCCGATTCCACCCATTGGCAGATGCATTTCGATGGCTCGAAGATGCGCACTCACTTGGGAGCCGGCGTTGTCCTCACTTCTCCTAAAGGCAACAAGCTCAAGTATGCACTGCAGATCCATTTCGCCGCCTCCAACAATGTCGCCGAATACGAGGCGCTCATTCACGGGCTCCGGCTTGCCAAAGAACTTGGCATTCTCCGGATCCTATGTTATGGCGACTCCGACTTGGTGGTCCAGCAGTCATCTGGCGACTGGGACGCCAAGGATGCAAACATGGCAGGCTACCGCTTCCTCGTGCAGCAACTCAGTGGATATTTCGAGGGGTGCGAGTTCCTCCACATGCCAAGAAACGACAACGACCAAGCAGATACCCTGGCACGAATCGGCTCCACCCGCCAAGCAATACCATCCGGCGTCGCCCTTCAGCGCTTCCTCAAGCCGTCTATTAAGCCTTCACCGGAGTCAGACTCCATCTTTGTGCCGGCTCCCCCTGAAGAAGTCGGATCCGACTCAAGAGCCCCAGCAGACGGCACAAGGACCCTCGCAGACTCGTCCAAGAATGCCACAGTCGAAACCGGCCCGGGGACTTCAGAACCCAGCCCGGGAACTGCGACGGCCAGAACAAAGACTCCAGAGCTCATCCCGGGGACTGCACCAGTCGGCCCGGGGACTTCATCGATCCAGCAAGCGGCCGCGGACTCCAGCCCGCCGCCTCCCAGCCCAGTCGCCCTCGTCCAAGTCGCAGTTCTGGCAGTCGAAGAAATAGCAGCACCCTCATGGGCGCAGCCCATCCTCAAGTTCCTAGTGAGCAAAGAGCAATGAGCAAAGAGCAAAGAGCAAAGAGCTTGACCAGCCGATCACCTCCGTCGAGTCCTTGTTGTAGTCCGGGTTCATCCCAAACCACTCCGGCGGTGCCTCCTCGCCGTCTTCAGCCCGCTCAGGAATGAAGACGCTGGTATCGGCATACTCGGCGATCGCCGCGGCGCGCTTGACAAGGGCGTCTTCCGCGGCTGCGAGCTTCGGCTGGGCCTCTGCCCAGAGCGTGGCCAGCTGGTCCAGGTCCATCCCCGAATACCACGCCTTGACGAATTCCAAGGCCTGGGGCGCCCCAGCCCAGGTCGAGGAGCCCTTCCAAGCCTCAAGACGGCCAGCTGCCACCTCCAGCCAGTCGGCAGTCCGACTAGGAGTACGCAGAAGCAGCATGTCTAGCCATAAGGCAGCAATCGCGTGGGCGCCGACACGTTGAAGCCGGCGCAGCATCCGGTGGGCCGGCCGCGGACGAGCCTCGACGCTTAGAAGCTGCTCATCAAGGGTCCGGGGGGCGTCGGCGGCAATCTCCTCACCATTTACCCTCCGCGCCTCGCGATCAGCCTGGCTTGAGTGGCAGCTTGCGTGTGGCCAGGGAAGAAGTCTGCCAAGACGAAAAAGAAGCAAGTCAAAAAATCAGGAGTCAGCCCAACATGTAGTCGGCGGCTCAAAGAAAAAGAGTAAAGAAAACTCACCATCGATGATATCCTCAATCTCATGGAAGCCGGAGGTCAGCATTGCCTCCTTGTCGGTCCAGGAGGAGCGCTCGGTCTCGAACTCGGCCAGGAGTGCAGTCTCTTTCTTCTCCGCCTCTTCCTGCACCTTCTTGAGCAGCTCCTTCTGCTCCGCCAGCTGCGTAGCCAGCAGGTCGAGCTCTGCGACGAGCTTGCTGCACTCCTCCCCCTTGGCACGCAAGGCGGTGTTGGCTTCGCCCGGCTGCTGCTGAAGAACGGCGTTGGCCTCTAAAAAAAGAAGAAGAAGACGCTAAGTCATCAACAAAGAAGGTCGCCAGGAAGATCCGGCCCGACTGCTCAGCAGTCGGCCTGAATCTCGGGGACTACAGCCCGCGGGTGCGCCAGTGCGCCCCCGCGAAGAAGAATGAGGACTCACTCTGGCTCTCCGACAAGTCGGCAGTCCGCTTGCCCAGCTCCTCAACATTGCGGTTGAAGGCGGTGACCCGGAGGTTGTGATAATCCTGTGATAAGTATTTCAAAAAAGAGTAAGTACTCAGAACTCGCCAGTAGAGTTTCGCGCCGCCTGCTCAGCAGCCGACCCGGAACTCGGGGACTACACCCAGTGGGTGCACTGGCGCGCCCACACGGAGAAGAACAAGAAAAACAAAGTCAGAAGAAAACATACCCGGACTGCTGCTCGCGACGCCAGATGCGCCTTGGTGCAGTTATGGATGGCGTCGCCCTCAGCTCGCAGCTTCGCCTGGACATCTAGAAGCGCCTGGTTCAGCGGGCCTGTGCCGCCTCCTCGCACCCACCCGACGGGCACGACGCTCGTTGCCTCGACGTCTGGGATGGCCGAGCTGGCGGCGCCGGTCTCCAGGGGGCATGGCGGCGCCGGTCTCCAGGGGGCATGGCGCCGAAATCGCCTTCTCAAGACGGCGGCGCGCTGGCGAGGCGACTTGGAGGAGCAGCTTCACCACGGCCTCGTCATTAGTCGGCGGCACCGGCGGGTCCGCCGGCTGTTCGCCTCGCACGCTCCCAGACGGTGGCGGAGGCGGCGGCACGGCCATGTCAAACATGGAGGCCTCGCCACCTTCCCTCTCCATGATGGGGTTCTCGCCGCCGGCTTCCCCAGTCTGCTCCGAGAAATCTGGAGGCCGTGCCGAGTTCACCAGGATGACGAACAATGCCGACTGGCGGTGTGCGGCTTCCTCGGCCTACCGCTTTGCCGCGACGGCGGCTTCGGCATCATCCAGTCTCTTTTGGGCGGAGGCAGCCACCTTCTCGGCCTCCGCCTTCTCTCGGCGGGTGGCTTCTTCCTCGTCGCGCTTCTTCTGCGTGTTCCGCTCCGTCGCCTCCCGGAGGTCGGTGGCGGTGTCAATCCGCCGAGTGGTGGCGGACATCTCTGCCGACCCCATGATGGAGGCGGCGGTAACCCTCCCAAGGGTGAGGGGAGCTCTGGAACAGGGAAAGCATGTAAAAGATTTGGACAAAATCCACCAGAAGAAAAGACAAAGGAAGGAAGCACTTACGTAGAGACCAGTGGCGGCTTCTTCACTTCCTTGCGGAAGCGGTTGGCCTTTGCGACCGCCTCTTCCCGATTGGTCGCGGCGGCCGCCCCCTTGAATTTCTTCTCCCGGCCGCCAAGAGAGCTCGGCCCGGCCGGGCGCTTCCTCGCACCGCCTAGACCACCCAAGGCGGCGGACGAACTCGCGCCATGGTGGCTGGCTCTTGGTTGGTGGCGCGGGGCGACTTCCCCCTCAAAGTTGTCATCAGGCAAGTCGGCAAAGGTGGCCGAGGGCCTGAGGCCGCCTCCACCTCCTCCGCCTCCTCCTCCTTCGGCGTCGGCCTCCATCGCCGCCGCCCCCAAGTCGGGGTCGTCGACGTCGCTCTCCGCTCGATCGGGGACAAATTGGCGGGCCGGCCCCATGGTGCCGACTGAGGGCTGGATGAGAGGGTTTTGATCCAACGACTAAAAAAGATTAGAAGTAGGATTCGGCTGAAAAAGGAAAGCATAATAAGAAGATAAGCGACTTACAATAGGCAGGGGGTTGGCGCGCGAGTACGGCTCCATGCCGAACTGCCAATCCTCCGAGAGACCGCGGTTCGCAATATAATTCATCGTGTCCGCCACCTCCGCGTGGGGCGTGTCCTTGGAGCACATCCGACTTGGGTCCCGGTGGCCACTCATCTGACATATCATATGAGGCCGGCCTTGGAGTGGAAGGACTCGGCGCACCACGAAGGCCGCCAGCAAGTCGGCCACAGTCAGACCCTCCGGCTGCGTCAGCACTCGGAGTCGCGCGACGGCGGCGGCACCAGCAGGAGTCAGCGTCTTGGCCCGGTGGGACCAGCTGGGGAGCCTTCCAGCCGGCGCGCCGGCTTCGTAAGGAGGCAGGTTGACCCAGTCGCCTTTCGGGGCGATGTTCTTCACATAAAAATAAGATCACTGCCACATCTTCACCGATTTGATCAGCGAGATGGTGGGGAACGGGTTGTCGGGCACCAACCTCCGCATTGCGATGAAGGCACCTGTCGGTGTACTAAAGTAGGGGTACCTTAGTACCCCAGACTTGTGCACGGGCAGTCGTAGCACCCTGCGGCAAGGCCCGCCCCGGAAGCGCCAAGAGAAGATCAAGCATTCAAGACAAGGCCCCCGGCAAGAGGAGCTTGCCGGGCCAAGAAGGCAAGACCCCGGCAAGAGGAGCTTGCCGGGACGACTGGGCCCATGTAAGGCCATCCAGGAACAAAGTATACGAGACAGAAGATCGAGCCCCCGACAAGAGGAGCTTGTCGGGAAGGCCGAACCCAGGCACCACAAGAGAAGCCCGCCGTGGCGCGCCAAGCGCCCCGGCAAGGCCTGATAGCTGGCGCGCTATCAGGCACAGGAAGACGACCCCCGCGGCAAGCCACTTGCCGCGGCAAGATCGCCACCTCAAGACTGCGCTCCAGCTCGCCCGCCACGCGTCGCTCTGGGGCTTCCCCCGAGGGCACGTGGCGAGGCACCGCGCAGCCTGGGGCATGCGGTGGCATGCAGCCGCCATCGTGGCGAACGGTGGCGCACCTAACGGTCCGCCTCGGTGCTGTCCGGGCGACCGTGACGGGCATTTAATGCCCTTGTCCCCTACCGTCAGAAGTAGGTATGATAACACTGTGCCGCACTGTAGCGCCACCGTTCCCACACTATTACAGCTACCACCCCTTTTACACTTTTACCCCTTTCTCTTACGTTGACACCTGTCGGTGACCCCTTTGCGCTATAAAAGGAGGCCCGTGTGCAACGTAGAGGGGGTTGGGGTTCCGGGGTTCGGTTCGGAGATTCGGCATCCAGACAGCCATACGCTCGGTGCAGCTAGCGCCCCAAGCTCCCGAGCTCCCCAGTTCAATACAACCAAGCAGGAGTAGGGTTTTACGCGTCCATCGCGGCCCGAACCTGGGTAAACCGCTCGTGTGCCCGCCTCGATCTGCTCTCTGTGCTCCCTCCGCCCCCCTCGCCGGACAACGAAAGGGGCTCCGGCCCCATAGGTGCTCGCGGGGGGACGCCCGTCCGCCCCGACATCTTTGGCGCGCCAGGTAGGGGGACGCGCCGAGGGACAGCCCGCTCCTGCGGATCCCAGGGTCCGTCCAGTTGAAGCAGGTGTCCCCGGTGAGCCTTGCTCCGGCGAGCAGACCAGCAATCTGAACGCCGAGGAACAGTCCGCTCCTGCGGATCCGAGGATCTGTCCAGTTGAAGCGGGGGTTCCCGACGAGCTTTGGCATTCCTTCCCGCGGGCTCGTGCGCGGCCCTCCTCGAGTATCCACTCGCGCAGAGACTGGGCAAGAAGCAGCTGCTCCTTGAGGAGGACCGCCTTCTGGCCGCTGGGCGAACGATTCGCCTCCAGCGAACTCTGCGCCGCTCCCGTAGCCGCAGAAGTTAGCGCCAGAAGTCACGAGAAAGGCGACCTCGTTCCCCGGCGCGCCTCGTCCGCCGGGGTGCCGAACGAGTTGACGCCGACCGTGGGAGGAATCTCGCCAGCGCGGTTGCCGGAACCCGTTCCGCCAACCATCCTCTCTGCCCGAGTCTTGCCGCAGTTGCATGTGATCGTTGGCGCAGAGAGGGGCGCGGATCCCCAAGCATATCTACGCCTAGCTCCGGAGGGTCGTGAGGCCCTGCGCCTTGCTTACCCCCAGGATGGGCTGGATGCTGCCCAAGGAGGTTCTACCCTACCGGGCGGCGAGCAATAAGAAAAGATAAGTTGCCGGAGCTCGAGCAATTGCTCCTTTAATTATTAAGAGTTATCTCCCTCGAACGACCGAGCCTGGGTTGAGAGGCCTGAGCGCGGAAGGACCGGCACGAGACTGGTTGCGCCCTCGTTTCGTTTCGAGTCCGCTCAACGACTCGAGTGTGCTACACCCCGAGTAGCGTCCTCACTTTGTTTCGAGCTCGCCCGGCACCCTAAGCGTGCTGCGACCGCAGTCGCACCGTTTACTTTGCCTCGAGCCTGCTCAACAATCTGAGTGAGCGGCAACCAGCCGCGGCGAGGTTTCTTGCCGGTGGCAGCCCCGCCAGCGGGTCGCTGACGTCCCGCACTCGGCACCCGTGGCAAGGCGGAGGCCTACGCCGGCAAGTCCCCGAAAGCGTAGGGCGGAAACAAACAAGGCGTCGGTCGAGTAGAGGGGATGACAGTGCGATGCATAGCCTAAGATGAAAAGCTATATTACAAAATGCCTTACTGCTGCCCTAACCAGCCGTTTCCGTGGCGTATTTAACAGCGGCAGGGCAAGGAAGATAAAAGAAAGGAGCAGCGCGACCAAGGCCATGCGTGCCCGTGCACCGTTAGGGCCTGGCCCAACGACGCTCGGCACCGTGCGTGGCCCAGGCCCGGGGGCTCCTGTCGGTGTACTAAAGTAGGGGTACCTTAGTACCCCAGACTTGTGCACGGGCAGTCGTAGCACCCTGCGGCAAGGCCCGCCCCGGAAGCGCCAAGAGAAGATCAAGCATTCAAGACAAGGCCCCCGGCAAGAGGAGCTTGCCGGGCCAAGAAGGCAAGACCCCGGCAAGAGGAGCTTGCCGGGACGACTGGGCCCATGTAAGGCCATCCAGGAACAAAGTATACGAGACAGAAGATCGAGCCCCCGACAAGAGGAGCTTGTCGGGAAGGCCGAACCCAGGCACCACAAGAGAAGCCCGCCGTGGCGCGCCAAGCGCCCCGGCAAGGCCTGATAGCTGGCGCGCTATCAGGCACAGGAAGACGACCCCCGCGGCAAGCCACTTGCCGCGGCAAGATCGCCACCTCAAGACTGCGCTCCAGCTCGCCCGCCACGCGTCGCTCCGGGGCTTCCCCCGAGGGCACGTGGCGAGGCACCGCGCAGCCTGGGGCATGCGGTGGCATGCAGCCGCCATCGTGGCGAACGGTGGCGCACCTAACGGTCCGCCTCGGTGCTGTCCGGGCGACCGTGACGGGCATTTAATGCCCTTGTCCCCTACCGTCAGAAGTAGGTATGATAACACTGTGCCGCACTGTAGCGCCACCGTTCCCACACTATTACAGCTACCACCCCTTTTACACTTTTACCCCTTTCTCTTACGTTGACACCTGTCGGTGACCCCTTTGCGCTATAAAAGGAGGCCCGTGTGCAACGTAGAGGGGGTTGGGGTTCCGGGGTTCGGTTCGGAGATTCGGCATCCAGACAGCCATACGCTCGGTGCAGCTAGCGCCCCAAGCTCCCGAGCTCCCCAGTTCAATACAACCAAGCAGGAGTAGGGTTTTACGCGTCCATCGCGGCCCGAACCTGGGTAAACCGCTCGTGTGCCCGCCTCGATCTGCTCTCTGTGCTCCCTCCGCCCCCCTCGCCGGACAACGAAAGGGGCTCCGGCCCCATAGGTGCTCGCGGGGGGACGCCCGTCCGCCCCGACAGCACCGCACTGGGCTGGCACGCCGACGACGTGCGTGCCGAGCTTGGATTGGAAGAATTCCCCCCACAACTCGGTAGTGGGGAGAACGCCGAGGAAGCCTTCGCACAGGGTGGCGAAGGCAGCCAGCAGCACCACCGTGTTTGGTGTGAGGTGGTGCGGCTGGAGCCCGTGGAACTCCAAGAAGGAGTGGAAGAAGCCACTCGCCGGCAGCCCTAGGCCGCGCATGAGGTGCGAGCGGAATATGACCCGCTCGCCCTCCTCCGGCGCCGGCGATACCTCCCTCGCCGGCGCGGTGCGGGCTCGCACTAGGTCTTTGCCGGGGAGGCGACATGTCTTGCGGAGGAACTCGATGTGGTCGTCGTCGACCTCAGAGCCGTCCCACACGCCGGAGTGCATGGTGGCGGGCGCGGCGGCAGAATAAGAGCTCATCGCCGCGGGCGTGATGAGGTTCGACGCGGCAGCAGCAAAGGAAGGGAGAAGGAAGAGGAAGCAGAGGAATGAGCGTGCGTGCTTCGCCGCCCCACTCCGTTCGCCTACTTATAGGCTCATAGGCTGAGAAGCCGATGGGGCATCGTGGGATTAACTGCTCCCAGGACCCCATGACCCCCACGATTTACCGCACGAAGTTACTGCGTGCAGTTACTACGCAGGAATCCCAACCGTCCGCACAGACGCAACGGATCCGTTCGAAGGCCAAGGCGCGGTAGTGGTGGGCCCCCCTGCGGGCCTGTCCCGTCGCGCGCGTGGGTGCGCAGACTGGCCCAGCCACGTGGCGCCACACGGCGGGTCCTCAACGGGCAGCAACCTGGAAGCTTATCAGGCACGCCGTCTGGATCCCACTACGACTTTCAAACTCTTCAAGAGACGAGACGGCCTCCGGCGAGTCTGGCTCCCGAGAGCCGGCACGAGACAAGACGGCCTCCAGCGAGCCCGACTCCCGATAGTCGGCCTGAAGGAAGACGGCGGGCGAAACCCAGATCCAACCATTGGAAGGAAGAAACTGTTGAGGCTCCTCGACATGTCTCCCTTGGCGCCTCACCAGCTTCGGGGACTACTGTCGGAGTAATGGGTCACGGGTAGGCCAACCTGAAGCCCAGAACCTTTCAAGACATCGGGGCAGGCTACGCCCCTCAGGAACCCCGGGACGGAGGGCCATCTCTGGGAGTCAGCAACAGCGCTGCCGACTATCCACTCGCGGCCGAGTCCCAGGGACGACTACAAGAAGAGTGGACTCCTAACTGGCGGCTTCCAGAGAAGCCGGCCATGCAGAGTCGGCCCGCGACTCCAACCACCCTCTGCCTTCGTAAGAAGGGACGGGACGGGGAACGGTCGCAGTACGGCCCACTCCCGCCCCGATTACCGAGGGCAGGCATGGCCACAGTGCACCGTACCAATGGAGATCTCCGTCCGGCGCGGCACTGTTGCCATGCCCGCCCTGACATCAGCTCTAGTGGCGGAACCCTGTACCCACGTCGGCCCGCCTGTACGGCCTAGAGACGGCGGGCCCCGCCGGTCAGCGGGGGTACAGAAGACGGCGAGAGCACCAGAAGACGGACCACGTGGGAGTCGGCCGGCCCCTCCCACGGACCCCACACGCCATTAACCAGACAAGACGGGGAATGGCAACAGTGATCGCCCGTCAGGCGGCGGCGCTGTTGCCACGATCCCATGACCAAGCCAGCGTCATCAAAGGCACGGCTACAGTAATCCGATGCTGGCAAGACCCGCCCGCGGTGGACAAGGCATGTCGGCTCCGTACCGGGCCAGTCGGTGGGGCCCACCAGCCGGCGGGCCCCAGTAGTCGGCGCAGAAGACGGCGGCCTGAGAGACAAATGGCTGGGACCCGTGCCTAGCCGGATTACCATTATACCCCCGGGGGGTAGGCCTATATAAACCCCCTGGGGCACCCATGCAAAGGGTTCGATTCTTTTAGCACTAGACCGGAGATTATAGGAAGGAAAGAGCTAGCCTTGCCTTCTCCTACCTCCAGGAAACAGCTCAAGGAGCAACCTTGTACACACTTTGCCATAGTGATCATGCGGAGACCCCGCAGAGCAGCAGTAGGGGTGTCATCTCCTTGGAGAGCCCTGAAGCTGGGTAAGATTCGCCGGCGTGCATGCCTACGCCTCATCCCGCTTCCAGGCACCGGCGACATTCTACTTGCCCCCACCATGATAAGCCATCCCTTGGCATATGTTGCACCAAACCCCCGACAACGGCGGCGGCGCATCTACCAGGGAGGTCGCGACAGGGGTGAGTTTGTTCGTTCCTTCTCTGTCTCACATCCATATCATTGATCTTTCTCGCTCTAGCGCTAATTTTGATTTGCAAGAGTAGATCCTGATTAAACTTGGTACAGATTTGTGGTGCACACATGGAATTGTTTGATGCTGCTTGAGGAGGTAATAAATCTTTCTAGAGGCCCAAAGATTCAGTTCACCTTTCTAGGTATTTTAGTTTCAGGCTTGCATTATTTCTAGAGGCCCAAATAATCAGTTCATTTCTAGGTATTTCAGTTCCAGGCTTGCATTGTTTATAGAGGCCCAAAGATTCAGTTCACCTTTCTAGGTATTTCAGTCTCAGGCTTGCATATTTCTAGAGGCCCAAAGATCCAGTTCACCTTTCTAGGTATTCCAGTTTCAGGCTTGCATTATTTCTAGAGGCCGAAGATTCGATTCGCAGTCGTCGGCAAGTGGCCCTGCTACCCATGCCGGTGTCGACCTCAACTCACAAGCACTGTCATCAGAGCCTTCCGCCAGAGCGACGATGACGAGCTCCTCCCTAGGTGCCTGAGGGGCTCCGGGCTCCCTCCCTATCATGAATGACTTCCGTGATGAGTTAGCTCATGCTTTGTTTCATGGAGTGTGTCGGCGTTCTGGGAACGGGGGTCCCCAGACTTGCCTGCCTGCGGCCTGCGGCGTGGCTCATAAGGGGCCCAGCACGGCCCATCTTCATCGACACGAGACCCAAGACCCTCGCGAGGGGCCAAGCCTCGCGGGCGGACGACACGGCGCTTCCTTAGGCGCGGCCTCATCAGGCTAGCTCACGAGGAGGCGGAGAGATCAAGGCGGGGTACCTCACGAGGTGCCCATGACGCAAGCCATGACGACCAAGGGTGCCAGGCGGGCGCCAGCCCGCGCAGCGTCTCCCTTTCCTCTTTGGTGCAAAGGGGGCAAGCGCAGGCGAGACGATCAAGCAAAGGCATCCATTTCGGTGCAACGAGACCAAGACCAGTCCAACGGTGGGAAGGAGGTCATCGTGGAGCCCAGGACGGCGTCACCACAGAGCCTTTGGCAGGCGAGGACCAACTTTAGTCAGGATAAGTGTACCAGATGTTCCCCTTCAAATTGGCCAATTGTTGGCGCCCTTCCCGCTCAATATTTGGGAAGAGGCCCAGGGCCTTTGCCTGTAAATAGGACTAGCCAGCCCCAGGGTAAGGGGATCGATCGATCGATCGATCGGGTCGATCAAGAAACCAGTTAGAAAGATACAGGCAACAAAGAGAGAGAGAGAGAGAGAGAGAGAGAGAGAGAGAGAAGGGCGGCTGAACTTCCTTGTATTGTTCATCATCATCAGCCCAAGAGGCAATGCACCCACCACAGAGTAGGGTATTACACCACAACGGTGGCCCGAACTAGTATAAACCTTGCGTCTCTTGTATTGTTCTTTCAGTAGTTTAGATCTTTGCAAGACGGAGAGGTAGAGGGCGAAGTCTCCGCGCGCACCCCAGAGTTCGAACCTCAAGGGTCTGCCGGAACCCAAAATCCGACAGAGTGTATTCCTTCTGTGAAGCTTGATTGAGGACTTGTATGTTTAAGTGGGATATCTCAATTGTATGGAAAAAGTAAAATTTATCATGTTTTGCATGCTTGATTTGTAAAGATGGTTCGTTTATGCCAATTGTGAGCGGGAGGAGGCCACACAAGAGCCGACCACACCAAATCCGACAGGAAATAGGGTCCAAAGTAGTCAAATGATTGAGAAAGAACATTTATTGTCAATCTAACCCTGCCATCCATACACCTCTTTGGTTTAGAGTTAGTTCAGGGTTAGAATCTAACTCTAACCTCTAACTGAGTTAGAGTTCTCCTCGTCTCGGTTCATCGCCATCATACTTTCCCCATTTCTGTGTTTTTAGTATCCTGCGAATTAAAGAGGCCCTTAGACTGGTTTAGGTCCAGTAGTTTTTTTTATAAATGTGTTATGTCCAAAACTTAATGAACGTGCTCCGGTTTCTACGAAAATAATGCAGTTTCATGTAGTAATTCATTTATTTATTTATTCTTCTATGGGGGGTTTGCATGTAATTCGTGAGGTCTGAAATGTAAAGTACCCCGGCATATGCTCTGAGTCGTGCATGCACTATGACCCAGATGCTCTATGTCCCACATGTCGGCGAAAGGGAGCACGTGGAAATAGCCTAGGAGTACATATAGGAGGATAAATGCATGAAAAAATATGTAAGGTGAAGTGTAGCTGCGGTTTGAAAAGGAGACCTAAAGTGACAGGTATAGGTCGCACGCACCCAACTAGTGGTAGTACTAGACATACGACTGCTTTTTCCCTAAAAAATAGAGGTACTAGTGCTCAGTACTCCTATTCTATCAACGCTAGTCCCATCTGACAATAGCGTTCGTGCTACAGCTAGCTCTTCTCCCTCGTTTCTCTCTTCTAATTCTAAACTCAGCCTACGCCCGGTGGGCGGGGTGGGGATTTGCCGATGGTCGGTTTGCTCAACTGCAGCCCCACCTCACAGTGAAAACGTTACGACTGGAATAAAAATGCAATATACTCCTATACTAATAGAACATTAAGGCCACGAGGCGATGCAGTGCTGGTTACAGGAGGCAAGAAGAAGAGATGCATCCATCGATGACGTCCACCTCCTCAACTCAGGGCGCCGGCCCACCGAACGGCGGCTAAGTAGCAGCGGCTTTCGTGGCCAGGTCGATGTGCTTCTGAACAATGGCGTCCAAAGATTCCAGCCGCTGGAAGAAGGCCAACGTCTTTCTGTCCTTGCTGGCCTTGTAGTGGCCTATGTAGACGATTTCCTCGTAGACGTGGATGTGCAGGTCGACAGTTTCTTGCATGGCGAGGTGATGCGCGACGAGCATGGCCTTGAGGTGCACATTCTTCGTCGCGATCTCCAGCACCTGCAGGGCCACCAGGGCTTGAAAGAGTTCGTCACCATGGAGGCCGATGAGGGTGGCAGGCAATGAGGATCCTAGGTGCACGGGCTGGAGCAGTACGGAAAGGTCGTCCGCGTGCTTCTTGACGACGGTGAACTTGCGGATGGAGTTGACTATCATGTCATCCATGCGAGAGGCGAAGCCGGCGTCGGCGAGGGCTATGACTCTGGCGATCGCCAGCACCATCTAGAAATGATGCGCGGTGCAGGGCTGCAGGCCGGCGCCTTGGATGATTTGGCACAGCCGATCGACTGCCGCTCGCGTCCATCGCCTCCATAGGTGCTTCTGGCTTCTGGTCACTTGGTCTTGGATTGGAGTGAGCAGTGTTGTGCAGAGACTAGGAGTAGATCGATTGGAGTGGTGGGGCGCCTTTATATGAGAATCCAAACTCTATTGCATTCACATCGTGCTGGCTCTATTCTGCTTCTCCAATTAATTCCCTCTGCATGTAATTTGAGGATGCATCATTGATTGTTCAACGTCTCAGGAACCGCTACCCTCTCCCTCCTTGGCATTCAAGCACCTATGGAGGCAACTGCCGCTCGTGTCTATCGTGTGTTAGGAGACGTTCCCGTCGAAGACAAGGTGCTTATGGTGACTTCGTAAATTTCAAGATGATAGTACTAGTATACTCAATATTGTGCACCGCGTCCAAAGCGGAGAGGAAAACGAGAGAACTACGTATTTATTTACGGTGTAGATGCACTCATTTTGCTCCATATGTACTCCGTCTCGGTGTAGTCTAGTCACTTGTTGAAATCTCTAGAAAGGCAAATACTCCTTTCTGGTTTACAGGGCTATACTAGCAAGTAATAGTGGGCTCACATAGCAATTTTGTCTCATGCAAGAGCCTGCCGATATGCGTGCTCCAAGGTTCGCAACTACCATGTTTGGGTTGCACTTGGCTCTTCGTATCTTCGAGAAGATGAACAATGATGTTACTACTACTGCTTCTGCAGTATCGAATCCATTGCTGCATGTTCGTCCATCACGAGTGGGAGGGATAGCTTGTTGTAGTACTATAAGCAAAAACCTGTCCTCGTCTGCGAGCCACCGCGCGCATGGGTGAGGGAGAAGGCGTGTAGTAGTAAAATCAAGCTTCTCCTCGTTATACGAGTTGACGCGACACATCATAGCACTGGCCCCACATGCTTGCCTCTAAAGTTGGCTGAATGACCCGCAGTGTACAATACTCCATTTGCTGCAACCTCTAACATTTACCCCACCACAAATTAAAATATATATTCCTGTCTTGACTAGATGAGCATGCAAACTACAATCACCAGGATGACAGGTAGGTCCACAAGATTATTTTGATCAAAAGAAAGCATGGAGCCGACCCCAATGATTTTAAGCTTACAGGCACATACACGCTATCCTAGACTACTCTACACATGAAACTGCCACACGAGCGTCCGAGCTGCGCTTGGCTCTTCGCCTCTTCGGGAAGTCGAACAATGATGGAGTACTACTGCAGTGGAGGAGTACTACAGTATGCTACTGGCCACCTGATACCGATTGAACTGCTGCATGTCCACCGCGTGCGGTAGGGAGAGAGTGTAGCGAACGAAAGCTTCTCCTAGTCCTTCCAGCCACCATGCTCATGGGCGAGGGAGGGACGCAACTTCATTAACTTACTGCTCCTGCCTTTGCGTCTATGACAGGTGGGCCCAACAAGTGGGTGGCTCACCTGTCATGCAGCCAAAGCCAGGTGCAGTTAAGGCGAGAGGGCGTTGTAGTAATCAAACTTCTCGGTCTTGTATGAGTTGACGCGACACATCAAAGCACTACACTCGATATATTTCAATAATTTGTGTTAACCGATGCATTAATTACAATGCATGCATGCATGCCGCGACTCTCCTTTTGATACTTGCACGTGTTCATTTAATGCACCTTGAAGTAGTATGAATATGTGACGGTAAAGCTATGTAATGCCCCGGCCCTAATAAAACGAGAGATGGTTGTGCACGAGGAGGGCGAGATCATGCAGATGGAACAGGACCCGACGATGGAGCTCTCTATGGTCTCAATGGACCTCGCCTTGCTCCACTTCCCCTTGTGCCTCCGCCCCTTGAAGCCTCTAGTGTATGAGGTTCGAATACACCTCCTCCGTTTGGCTGATCGAGCAAGGTGCAGGTTTCTTGATTGACGTGATGTTCGATTGATTTGTGCAGTGCAAGGGAGGGCACCTGGCCTGTGCGGACTGCTGTGTCAAGCGCCTCGGGAACTAGCAGCAATGCTAGAAGTGTGAGCGTGGCGGTGGCTTCGACATGCGGAACATGGCGGTGGACGCCGTCCTCTCCTCGGTGAGGGTGGAGTGCTCGCACGAAGGCTATGGGCTCTACGTCACTTACCACAAGCTCGCCGATCACCAGAGCATGTGTCCGCTCGTGCCCTGCAAATGCCCCATGCCCGTCTGCGGCTACGAAGGCCCGCCGCCAGCGCTCTCCCACCACATCCGCACCGTCCATCCCATGCGCGTGCACAGGATCCAGTACGGCAAGGTGCTCCAGCTGCAAGTGCCACTGTCGGAGCCACGACTCTTGCTATTCATGGAGGAGGACGGCCGCGCGTTTTTCTTGGTCGGCGGTGTGCTCGACATCGGTGTGCCTATCGCCGAGTCGGTCGTCTGCATCAGAGCGGGGTCGTCCCCACTACCGCACTACGTGGCCAAGGTGTGGGTGAATGGCCCGCCGGGGGAGCCCAAAGGCAGGACCGACGTCGTCAAGGTGGAAATGGAGGTGACAAGCAGCAAGGATCCCGGCGACGTCGCCGTGCACGAGCTGACCTTCTTCACAGTTCCGCCCAAGCTGCTAGCCGGGGCTAAACTGGTGTCCCTCGACATTCAGATTGATAAGCTCATGTCCTAAATGATTCTACAGTGCCTTCTGTTTATCTTAGTAATATGCTAATATAGGGGTTAGCTCGGTCTACTTTAGCTTAAGAGATGGTGGGCTTTGGTGGCGATGCAGCAATTACTTTGACATCAGATCAGCAATTAAAGTAATTTCCAACAGTCGAGCGAATATTTTGTGTCTGTTGGATATAAAGATCCTTTGCATAAGAATTATAATAGCTTATAAGAAGTAAGTATAACAGCTTATATGCTTGTTTGTTCAAGAAGTGTTGCATACTTCTGCGAGTTGACGCGACACATCAAAGTAGTACGACTACTAGTGTCGGCGTTCTGGGAACGGGGGTCCCCAGACTTGCCTGCCTGCGGCCTGCAGCGTGGCTCAAAAGGGGGCCCGGCACGGCCCATCTTCATCAACACAGACTCAAGACCCTCGCGAGGGGCCAAGCCTCGCGGGGCGGACGACACGGAGCTTCCTCAGGCACGGCCTCATCAGGCTGGCTCGTGAGGAGGCGGAGAGATCAAGGTGGGGTACCTCACGAGGTGCCCGTGACGCAAGCCATGACGACCAAGGGCGTCAGGCGGGCGCCAGCCCGCGCAGTGTCCTCCTTTCCTCTTTGGTGCAAAGGGAGCAAGCGCAGGCAAGAGCATCAAGAAAAGGCACCCATTTCGGTGCAACGAGACCAAGACCAGTCCAACGGCAGGGAGGAAGTCACTGTGGAGCCCAAGCCAGCGTCACCACCAGAGCCTTTGGCAGGCGAGGACCAACTTTAGTCAGGATAAGTGTAACAGATGTTCCCCTTCAAAATCGCCAATTGTTGGCGCCCTTCCCGCTCAATATTTGGGAAGATGCTCAGGGCCTTTGCCTATAAATAGGACTAGCCACCCCCAGGGTAGAGCGAGATTGGAATCGACCAGGATCCAGAGAATCAATCAGAGAGAGAGAGAGAGAGAAGGGCGACTGAACTCCTCCTAGCAGTTCATCGTCCCACCCAAGAACAGACCCTCGCGAGGCTGTTCTTCCTTGTATTGCTTATCATCATCAGCCCAAGAGGCAATCCACCAGACCACACACTAGAGTAGGGTATTACACCACATCGGTGGCCTGAACCAGTATAAACCATGTGTCTCTTGTGCTGTTCTTTCCATAGCTTAGATCTTTGTGAGGCGGAGGGGCAGGTAGGTTGAAGGCATAATCTCCGCGCACACCCCAGAGTTTGAACCTCAAGGGTCTGCCGGAACCCAAAATCCGACATTTGGCGCGCCAGGTAGGGGTGCGCCGGAATTCGTCTTCCATCGCTCCGCTCTCCTCCGACCATCGCGTCCATGTCTGACGCTCGTCGGGCCCGTGCCGAGCGCCGAGCCGCTATCGCTTCCCACGTCGCCCAGACGGCTCCCGTCGGCGGGCGTCCTCGTCGTTCCCCGTCACCTGCTGTCAACGCCGCCACCGGCCCGGCGGGGAACGAGCAGCAAGCGTCGTCTCAGCATCCGTCTATGCGGCAAGACGGCCGCACCGCTACTCCCTCGCTCACCCCAGCTGGTTCTTCGTCCCGCGCGCTCCGCGCACCCATGGAGGCTCGAGCTGCACTCATCGCGGCAAATGAGCTCCTGCGCTACCGTCCCGTCGACGACGTCTACGAAGAATGTGTCGACCGCGTCGCCGAGCTTGTCCGCGCCGCAGGAGCCTCTCCTGCGTCGTCTTTTCTGCTGCACCGAACCCCGCCCCGCGCGGGCGACGAAGCTCCGAGGGCGCCCAGCCGCCTCCTCCTCAAGAAGACGCCCTGGCTCCAAGGCGCGTGGCCCCTAGGCGGAACCCTCTCCGTCAGGTGCCAGCGCGGCAAGAGCAAAGCTGCCAAGAAGTCCCTCGCCCGCAAGAAGCTGCCAGGGCGCTCCTCGCTCCGGCACGTCGCGACCATGCTCCTGCTCCCGCACGTCAAGACCCCGCGCTGCTCCCAGCTGCAGCGCATGGGGACCCGCAAGACCAATCTCTAAGTCACCCAAGGCCTCCCGTGGCCACAGCAGGCTGCCGTGCCTTCACCACCGAGCTACGTAGCGTCGCGTGGCCCGGCAAGTTCAAGTCAGACCTGCCTCCTCGTTACGACGGCACGGCCGACCCTGCGGAGTTCCTCCAGCTCTATGAGCTGGGCATCGAAGCTGTCAACGGAGACGAGAAGGTCATGGCGAACTGGTTTCCCATGGCGCTCAAGGATGGGGCCCGCACCTGGCTCCTGAACCTGGCTCTAGGCACGATCTCCTCCTGGGACCAGATGCGCACCCGCTTCATCGCCAACTTCCAAGGTACTCGCGACAGGCCACCCGCCGTGAGCGACATGCGCCGCATCAAGCAACAACCCGGACAGACCCTGCAAAAGTACATTCAGTGCTTCAATAACACACGCCTCAAGATTCCCAAGGTGTCCGAGGAGGCCATCATCTCAGCCTTCTCCGACGGCGTGCGCGACGTCAAGATGAAGGAGGAGCTGGTGATGCATGAAGACCTGTGCACTTCCTTGGAGTTGTTCAACTTGGCGACCAAGTGCGCCAGGGCTGAGGAAGGGCGTCTCTGCCTCCTCGAGCTGCCTGCCGCAGACCCAGAAGAGAAGAAGCCCAAGGCCAAGGATGTGAAGCGCAAGGGGGCTGCCGTGCTCGCGGCAGAACCAGACACCAAGCGGGGCAGAGATCAGCCCGAACCTTCCAAGGGTAGTCGGTAATGCGTGTACCACGACCTCCACACCCACAACACCAACGAGTGTCAAGAGCTCCGAGCCGTGCGAGAAGGAAGGATCGGCCATCGCCCTGACCGTGGTGACCGGGGCTACGGTCGAGGAGGAGGAAGAAACGCAGGACTCTGGGAAGACCGCGGCCCGCGCCAAGGGTGGCGCGATCAACCTCGTGAGGATCGCTGGCGAGACCCGCCTCGCGAGGGGGACTGGAGGGATCAGCCTCGCGAGGATCGCCCACAAGGCAACGCAGGCCTCCCTCCGCTGCCGCCTCAGCCAAGGAGAAACGAGGACTGCCATCAAGACGAGGGGGCTGGAGGCTTCCAGGAGCCGTGCGCGATCGCCTGCATCCTGGGCGGAGCTCAAGCCCCAGCCTCTCAGCGCATCTTCAAGTAGTTCGCCCGCGAGGTGAACGCAATCCTCCCCAAGCTCGACGCCACGCGCCCTCTCAGGTGGTCGGCGTGCGCCATCACGTTCAGCTCAGCGGATCAGCTCAAGTGTGCGGCCACAGCCGGAGTCCTCCCGATGCTTTGTTCCCCAATCATCAGCAACGTGGTGGTCACCAGGACCCTCATCGATGGCGGGGCAGGGCTCAACCACCTGTCTGGGAAACATTCAACAATCTCCAAGTGCCCTACAACCAGCTTCAGCCAACCAAGCCTTTCTCCGGAGTCACAGACGGCTCCACAGTCCCGATTGGGCAGGCCCGCCTCCCTGTCACCTTCGGGGCACGCGACAACTACCGCACCGAGCTCATCGACTTCGGTGTCGCTCACATCTGCCTGCCGTACAACGCCATCCTTGGGTACCCAGCGCTGGCCAAGTTCATGGCCGTAACTCACCACGGCTACAACGTCCTCAAGATGCCAGGGAGTGGCGGAGTCATCACGGTGCCCTATGAAGAGAAGGACGTGGTGTGTTCCCTGGAACGAGCCTTTCAGGCCGCATCACTGGAAGACCCGGATCGCGGAAGCAGGAGGCTTTCCGAGACCACCCCCAAGAAGAAAAAGACATGGTCCGGCCCAGCCCCTCACGAGGCAGGCCCCTCAGGGCCCGCGCCTGCCCAGGGGGGACCTCCTTCCATCTCATAGGAAAGCACGCCCGGCGCCCTCCTCAGGCAGGGCTCGGGGGCTCTCCCCTGGAGGGCCACCGACCTGGCTAAGGTCACGAGGGAGGTGCTTGGGCACCACATGGAGGCGTGTTTCGAAGCACGTTTCCCTCAAGAAGGAGCAAGGCAAGGAGGGCCAGACCCTCAGGAGTTCGTCAGCAACGCCATTCAGGAGCTATAGGAGTCAAGAGTCATGAAAGGCGGCCGCCGCCTACCAGCTGTGGCTCCCCATCCAGGCGAGGATGGTGGGCTGCGCGTCTGCATCGACATACCAGGGCTCAATCGAGTCGCCTCTCTGGAGCGCCTCTGGCTCTCGCGAGTGGGGCGCTGCGAAGGTCCACCCCACAGCTACGTTTGCATGCCTTACGGCTTGCCGAACACGGCTGCCACGTACCAGTGCCTCATGAGGGGCATCATGGAGGCTCAAGAGGCCAGGCGTTCCGCAGCCTTGGTGGAGATGGATACGGTCCGCGAGGAGCCACCAGCGCCTCCGGAGCCTCCCGAGGCTCCTGGGCCTGGGGGCTCGTGAGGATCGGCTTTCGCAGCCCACCGAGTCTGCTACACCAACACTCCTTCGTCCTCAGCATCATCAGGTGACATCTTTCAAGTTTCATTTCCAGCTGGGAGCGCCCCCCAGGGCTGCATTATTCCCAGGCCTCGTGGGTTCGTCCCTGCGGCATGTATCCCTTTTATTTCATGTTATTAGCTTACTTTGTTGGGGGCGCCCCTCGGGCTGCATCATCCCCAAGTCGCTCGGGCCTGACCCAGTGACGTCCGCCTTCCCAGCACCTATTTGGATGAATCCACTCCTTCGCGGATAACGTGTTTGATCTAGTTGCCCGCTCAACTGACGCCAACTGACGGAGCTGCTCCCAAAATGGCACGACGCTTGCGCATGGGTCCGTCCTTGTGACGCCGACAAACCTGAATGGCTGAGCTCTAGCCACGGCAGCCCCGCATGGCGCCACCTCGTCAAGCCTTCAGTGCCTCATCACCCCTCGGAAGCAACCAACGGCTGACTGTCTATTGTCATGGCAACCCCTCATTCTTTCTATGTTGGGTTTACAGGATCTCCTAAAGGAGCTGCGCCAGGCGAGGCCCTTGCGGTGTCTCCTTCACTCTCGTCTGCACGAACCGCTTGCACGTTAAAGGGGGGTGCCTGAGCATCGCGACTCAGGGCTCCTACTGGCTCTCCAGCCCTCACCCTCTGGCCCTGTCCACAGCATCGCGACCTGGCATACCAGCGACGGCTGAGACTCGCTCAAGGGCCGGGACCCGAGGACGTAGAGCACAAAGGGGAGCGAAGGCGAGAGGGGAGGGACACGCGAGGACCTCGCCGAGCAACCTCACGCTTGCCGATGCATGGACCCGGTGACTCACCAAGAAGCGGTCCCGGATTCTCGAGATAAGTCACCACCCGGAAGCGCCAGCTACCGTGGCACCATCCCCGCACCTAATGCAATCCCGTGTTAGCGACGCCGCTCTCCTTTCTCACCGAACGACGGCTTCTTGAGCGCCAAAGGGGACCTCCTGAGCATCGCGACTCAGGGTCTCTTACCGGACCCCGGGTCGCTCACCTCCTGGCCTTAACCAAGACATCGCGACCTGGCATACCAGCGATGGCTGAAGCCGCCTTGGGACTGGGACCTGTCGGCGCAAAGCACCAAGCCCTCGTGAGGTTCGAAAGGGAGAACTGAGCTAAGACGGAATGAGCAACTCGCACAATTCTACGACAAGGGTTATATTAACAAATAGTATCACAGGCACCTTACAAGCCCCCACGGGGCACGTCTATGATTCCTCGCAGGGAAGAGATCCTAAAAGGACGCCAACTACACGCGCCCCTGCAAAAGACGCCATCATCAACAATGGGCCGTCAACCACCGGCGCCAACCCCATCCAAATCAGAGTCGGCGACGGCCTGACGAGCCCGCCCTGCTCTAGGAGCGGCGGCAACTCAGGGGCTCGTAGCTGTCGTCGCTCGTCTCCGGGGTCGCGAAGGGCTCGCTGAAGTCGCTGGATCCTCCGACGCCTCCACCGCCTGAGGAGTCGCCAAGGGAGCGGTCGGCGGGCCTAGTCCTCGCCGTAGCAGGGTCCTGACCACCTCTCCCGGGGCAGCACTCCAACCGGCGCCGGTTCGCATCGAAGACCTTGAAGAACATCACCAAAGCACCGTCGTACTCCAGGTGGATCACAAAGGCGCCTCTTGTCCTGCAAGCCCGGGCGATTTCGCCCCAGCCTCGAGTCATGAAGACCTCACCCGGGGCAACGACCGCGACCTCTGCCTCGGTCGCGAGGGTGATGCAGCCGGCGTGCTGCAGCCAAAGCTCCAAGAGTTGTCCCTGCGGGATGATGTAGGCAAAGAAGGGAGGAAGGCGAATCCAAGACTGAGGAGGCATGGCAACGTGGAGCGCGAACTCTCGGGAGGAGCCCTCGGTGTGGACCCCAGGGGGGACGACCAACACCTTCGTGACCCGTCGGCGTTGACGGCGGCGCCGCCCGTGGCGATCAACATCGACTCCGTCAGAGCCCTCGATGTGGGCGTACAAGGGAAGCGGGAACCTCGGCGGTGGCCGCTCGCACCCGGGCCTCGACACCACCTGATGGGCCTCCTCGTCCCGGCCGCGGAGGGCGAGCCGTTTCTTCGGCGGGAGCGGGTCTGGTTCCTCTCGGGGAGCCTTTCCCTTCTCCGCCGCAGAGAACCGGCGGATCGGAACCATCACAGCAAGACGGAGCAAGGACCGGGAAGAAGGAGAAGCAAGGAGAGATGGACTAGAAGGGCGCGCACCGTTCCGTACTTATAGCCGGCGAAGGCCAACCGTCAGCCTCCATGATCGCAGGTAATCATGACCCGTTTTGCATGCAGGGACTTGTCCAATCCGTGCAGATGTCGAGCCATCGTGGGGAAGTGGAGGCTCCCACGTCCAATCAACCGCCACGCGGCGCCCAACGCCGCAGGCCGTTAGGGCCCACGGCGCTTCACCCTTGCCCTTTCGCCTCTCTGCACAGCCAAGTCCGGGCGTGCCTTGGGCCCGGGGGCTACTGTCGGCGTTCTGGGAACGAGGGTCCCCAGACTTGCCTGCCTGCGGCGTGGCTCAAAAGGGGGCCCAGCACAGCCCATCTTCATCAACACAGACTCAAGACCCTCGCGAGGGGCCAAGCCTCGCGGGGCGGACGACACGGAGCTTCCTCAGGCACGACCTCATCAGGCTGGCTCGCGAGGAGGCAGAGAGATCAAGGTGGGGTACCTCACGAGGTGCCCATGACGCAAGCCATGACGACCAAGGGCGCCAGGCGGGCGCCAGCCCGCGCAGTGTCCTCCTTTCCTCTTTGGTGCAAAGGGAGCAAGCACAGGCGAGAGCATCAAGCAAAGGCACCCGTTTCGGTGCAACGAGACCAAGACCAGTCCAACGGCAGGGAGGAAGTCATTGTGGAGCCCAAGCCAGCGTCACCACCAGAGCCTTTGGCAGGCGAGGACCAACTTTAGTCAGGATAAGTGTACCAGATGTTCCCCTTCAAAATGGCCAATTGTTGGCACCCTTCCCGCTCAATATTTGGGAAGAGGCCCAGGGCCTTTACCTATAAATAGGACTAGCCACCCCCAGGGTAGAGCGAGATTGGAATCGACCAGGATCAAGAGAATCAATCAGAGAAAGAGAGAGAGAAGGGCGACTGAACTCCTCCTAGCAGTTCATCATCCCACCCAAGAAAAGACCCTCGCGAGGCTGTTCTTCCTTGTATTGCTTATCATCATCAGCCGAAGAGGCAATCGACCACACCACACACTGGTATAGGGTATTACACCACATCGGTGGCCCGAACCAGTATAAACCATGTGTCTCTTGTGATGTTCTTTCCATAGCTTAGATCTTTGCGAGGCGGAGGGGTGCAGGTAGGTAGAAGGCGTAATCTCCGTGTGCACCCTAGACTTTGAACCTCAAGGGTCTGTTGGAACCCGAAATCCGACAACTAGTAGTACTCCCTCCGATCCTATTTTCTCTGCGCATAAGGCTGGTCATAGTGGGAGTAACATAGGTAGTAACATAGATGCCACATAAGCAAAAATGATAAGGTGGCAAGTAATTAATGAGGTGAGAGGCAAATAGAGTAACATAATATGTTACCATCACATAGCGCTTTCCAATGCAAAATTGAGTCTAAAAGTAATAAATGAAGACATCTAGTACTATCTCAAGGCCAAGGAGCAACGTGAAACCTATGATAGAGCCAATCGGATGGTTGAGAACACTACAATTCGTAGCTACAGATGCGTGTGTGGGAGAGGACGAGTGCGTGCGTGCACCTCTTCTCTTCCTGTATAATGTACTAAACTCAGAGTACAAGTGTATGTGGACGGCACCGACCTAGGGAGCTAGAGATGGTGCATGCGAGAAGTCCTGAGAGATAGGTGTAATGCGTCTAAAAAAGACTAGTCTATAGCTCGCCACGAAGCTATTCCTGTCGAACGCACCAGTAAGCATAAGATATGTATCCGACGGTGCCAGTTATTGCACGTACACAGTAGTAGAAAAAGAACTAGTACCATGGCATATGCTACACCACGGATGAGAACACGTGCCCACGTTACGCCATCCGGGAATAGTGCCACACTTAATAGCATTGCATGCAATGAACTAACCACTGCATGTCGTGTTTGGTAGTCTCAAGTCATTAAAAGCATGCACACCCACATCTCTTATTGGTTGGTATGTCAAGAAACAAGAAATGAGGTAGAAGTTAATGCATCGCGCCTAAGTGTTTTGGGATTATTTGGTTTTCGTAAGATGACTTACACGCCTAGACGGAGGGAGTAAACGGTTTCCCACTTAAGAGCGTATTAGTATTCGGATATAAACACTACTATGCCAAGATGACTCCACATTCCTCCTCAACTCCTCATCCACAAAAACAAACAAGTCATTCAGCATCCTTCCCTTGTGTCTGCCATGGCCAGTGTGAGTTCTGGGTCGAGAGATTACCACTAGGGAGAGGCGAGCATGGAAGCGGAAGCGTGAGAAATGTCCCGCCTCACCTCGAAAGCAGCCGACATGTCCTGTCGCGCGGAAGTATCAGCACAGAGGTCCTGCCGTGCCGCCGAAGCAGCATGGAGGTCCCGCCGCACCATCGATGTAGCAGACTGCTTCGGCCGCACCGCGGAAGCAGCCGATATGTGCCGCCGCGCCGCAAATGTACCAGAGATGTCCCGCCGCGCCGTGGCAGCCTGGGAAAATGTCTCGTGAGCAGGCAACGACTCTTACAGGCCCATGCATGCGATCGTCCATAGCCAGATGGATCAGATCTCCGGCTGGGCGAGGTTGCAGGACGACATGAAAGCCTCGTTTGAACAGGCTACCGGCGTCATCCGGCAACTAAGGGAGGGCAACGGGCCGAGCGCGACCTTCTGAGGGCGAAGATCATCCGAAGTGCAGAGCAGCAGGAGGAGACCAGTGCGTTGTTGAAGAGGACCGGCGTCATCATCAAGAAACTTCTGGACGAGAATGACATGCTCCGCATCGAGCGCCAAAGGCTGGTGGAGGAATCCATGGATGTTCTCAAGCAGCATCTTGAGGACACGACAGAGCTCATCGCCGCTCGCCGCGGAGACTAGTTCCCGCGGCCTGCAGCAACGCATCAAGAAAGTAGAGATGAGTGAGCCAGATCGTTGTCTTCCTTCTTCTTTTGCCCTTCGGGCGTAGTCGCATGTGGCCTTTTAAATTATCTTCCTAATTATTTAAGACAATTATTATCCACTGTCGTCGTCCTTATATATTCATCAGTCTTGCTATAAGTCGCAGTAGATGCTATATAGGTCTGTCGGATCTTACATCAAGATCCGTGCAGAAATTTCTTTTTAGATTTTCTTTTTTCTCTCTTAAATCTCAGTCGAGGGAGACATAGCCACGCCATTAAACAAAGGCTCGGGCGCCATTAGTGGAGACCTTGGGAGAGAGGTGGATGGCAGATGGAGGTCAAAGGGTTGTCCTCCCGATAAGCACGCGCAGGGGTCTGATCGCACGCCTCCCGTACTCAAATAGCTACCCTGCATGGCGCCTCCTAGCTAATAAAAAAGGGGATGCGTGGCTGCACGTAAATGGTAAATAGAACGCCCACGGTTTCAATAATACTTGTGTTTCCGATTGTAACGTGAGCACTTGTTCCAAAATGACTTTGTTGATTGTTAATGTGTGCACCTTCGCAAATCGGACAGCAAAATTACCACAGCATGTTGGTGCCATGTCATCACACCAAGCCAAGTTTCATGATTTTCATGCGTGTTTTGGATTTACAGGAATTAAAAAACCAAGTTTCTCAATGTTTCCAGCCGAGACACGATGCCCATATGTTTGAATTTCATTCCCATTTCTTGCATGGGACCTAGATATTTACCCGAGGACACACATGTGATTTTTCAACCAACTTTGGTGCATTGGAGCATGTGCTTGTATTTCAAATTTGATTTATGCACACAAAGGTGACATGTTCCCTCTCAGAACCACGAGCCTTCTTGAGAGAAGCTCCGGTTTGCAAGAAGCTTATACCAAAACTTGTTCCTATTCGGCCAATTTTTTTACCACAACATGGTAGTACCATGACATGACACCATGCCGAGTTTCATGATTTTCAGGCGTGTTTTCGATTTACAAGAATTTTAAAACCAAGTTTCTCAATGTTCTCGGCCGAGCCACGATGCCCAGATGTTTGAATTTCATTCCCATTTCTTGCATGGGACCTAGAAATTCACCTGAGGACACACATGTGATTTTTCAACCAACTTTGGTGCACGGGAGCATGTGCTTGTAGTTAAAATTTGAATTATGCACATTAAATGACCAAAAACTCAATTAATGTATAAAAAAGGCTAAACGAACCCGGAATAATTCCAAAATTTAACCGGGCACTCATGTAGTTCTATGTTGCCTCAATAAAGAAACTCAAGGGGGGCAGCGTATATCGTTCCGCACTCCAAGGTGACACGTTCCCTCTCTGAACCACGAGCCATCTTGAGAGAAGCTCAGGTTTGCAAGAGGCTTATACCAGACCTTGTTAATATTGGGCCAATTTTTTTACCACGGCATGGTAGTACCATGACATGACACCATGCCAAGTTTCATGATTTTCAGGCGTGTTTTCGATTTACAAGAATTTTAAAACCATGTTTCTCAATGTTCTCAGCCGTGCCACAATGCCCAGATGTTTGAATTTCATTCACGTTTCTTGCATGGGACCTAGAAATTCACCCAAGGACACACATGTGATTTTTGAACCAACTTTCGTGCACGGGAGCATGTGCTTGTAGTTCGAATTTGAATTATGCACATTAAATGACAAGAAACTCAATTAATGTATAAAAATGCCAAACGAACCTGGAATAATTCCAAAATTTAACAGGGCACTCATGTAGTTCTATGTTGCCTCTGTAAAGAAACTCAAGGGGGGCAGCATATATCGTTTCACACTCAAAGGTGACACGTTCCCTCTCAGAACCACGAGACTTCTTGAGAGAAGCTCCGGTTTGCAAGAAGCTTATACCAAAACTTGTTCCAAATCATACAATTTTTACCACAACATGTTAGTGCCATGACATGACGCCATGCTAAGTTTCATGATTTCCACGCGAGTTTTGGATTTACATGAATTTTAAAACCAAGTTTCTCGATGTTCTCGGCTGAGTCACGACGCCAAGATGTTTGAATTTGATTCCCATTTCTTGCATGCGACCTAGAAATTCACCCAAGGACACACATGTGATTTTTCAACCAACTTGGTGCGGGAGCATGTGCTTGTAGTTCAAATTTGGATTATGCACATTAAATGTCCAAAAACTCAATTAATGTATAAAAAGGCCAAACAAACCCGGAATAATTCCAAAATTTAATAGGGCACTCATATAGTTCTATGTTGCCTCTGTAAAGAAAATCATGAGGGAGGCAGCGTATATCGTTTCACACACAAAGGTGACACGTTCCCTCTCGGAACCATGAGGCTTGTTGAGAGAATCTCCAGTTTTGCAAGAAGCTTATACCAAAACTTGTCCCAATTCAGCCAAAAAATATACATATGAAAACAGGGTTTAGATTATCCTGAACATCTCGCTACCTAGACCAATGTACTCTTATTTGAATTCAACATAAAATGGATACAAATATTTGAATTGGAGATCGTATGGTACATGTAGTTCATATGAAATATGATTACTGCTATATGCATGTTTTTTGTTATCAAGATAATATTTAAATGATTGTATAACTTCACAACAATCGTATTCACATAAGGAAAATTGATTCAAATTCAGTCCATATGGTAGACGACAATATATATGTTCATAGGGTGGAGTAAAATGTTCATATATGATGGAAGATGAAAATGTAGGACTACATCCATTATAAACCGCAAGTTCACCTAACGATATATTCGAATTCAACATAACGTGGATTCAAAAATTGAAATTAGAGATCCTGGCATTTGTAATCATATAAAAAGGGACATGAATCTTTCTTTTGGTGGGAATTGATTTGTTTCTTGTTGTTGTTGAGGGAAGTGTGAATCGATTTGGTACTGTACAGAGTAATCTTGTTCTCCTGATATTTTTTTACATTTTTCTTGTAGTTTTTTCAGTGACATCAATAGCAATATAGTAAAAGGGGACATGACTCTCTTGTGTCTTGTATGAATTGTTTTTTGTACATGTTAAGTTTGTTCTGCCGAACAAGGAATCCGTGCCTTGTTATACCGAAATTTTCAAGCTCGAGTATCTTTTGTCTCATCTGCTTTGAAAATCCCACCTCTTCAACCCGCTCCGCACCTTGTTATCTTGAAATTTCGATACCCGCAAAAACTCCCTCCTCATCCAAAATCTGTCCCGCAGCCTAGACACGCGAAATCCCCTTCTACCCCACAGTCGGAAATGCCGGCTCGACGTCGCGGTGTCAAAACCGGTGGGGCTATGCTGGTAACTTGCCCTACATTTCGGACAAGCGCGTCCCTAAGCCATGGCTCCCCCTACCTTCCCCTTCGTCCCCCCCATTCATACACCGAGGCCGCCAAAATCCGCGAAACCCCATGCTCCTCGTCGGCCTCCCGACCGCCGCCCAGCCAAAGACTCTTCCCCGATGACGTCGTCCACCGCAACAACTCGCCGTCCTTATCCACCGCACCGGATGAGTATCCATCGTCGATCTTGTCGTCCCGCCGGATCAGCCGCCCCGTCCTCCACCTCCAACGAGCTACCCCGACGTTCACCTCGTCTATCGCGCCACCTCCATCCACAAAGCACTGTCTTGACCTGCCCCACCAGAATCGAAGCACCCTCACCAATTCCTCCGATGAAGCCGAGGCCCACTCGACGCCACCAAGGAGGTTCTGCACTCACCGCTACATTTTATCTTTTATTCAATCTAACGGGGCTGCTGGTGCTCGATACCGAGCAGCCATGGCAGGTCTCCATTGACGGCGCCGTCGCCGGCCACTTCATCCACGGCGTCTCTCCCACATGTCATTGCTTCCTCGGCGGCGACTTCCACACCGGCACTAGCTGCAGCTGCTCCGGCGCTCGCTCGCACTATGGCTCTTTTGTTGTTGTCGGTCGCGCTACTGCACTGCTCTTGCTTTCGTTCATGCTGCTGCTCTGAAAGTGCAACTATCCCTGGGTGGTTTTGGTAATTCCTAACAACATATAGCTCATTGAGCTAATGTTATTCAAAGATAAATATTTCAAGAAAGCTCAATGATTGGCATGACATGGATTAGAAAGTGGACCCTTCAAAATGCTAAGGACAAAGGATTGGCTCAAGCTCAAAGCACAAGACTCTACATTTTCTATTTTAGTGATCCAAGATCAAATTGAGTCTATAGGAAAAGCCAATACTATTAAGAAGGGATGAGGTGATGCTAATGAGATTCTTGCTCAAAATGCTTAGTGATATGCTCCAAAACCCTCCACTACTTTCTCATATCCACATATGTCCTAAACCAAAAAGTTCAACTCGGCCCCACCGATTCTTTCCATCCGGAGCCACCGAGTTTAGTTGACATAGCCACTGCCAGAAACCCTAATCAATTAGGTCTCACCGATAGGGATCTCGGTCTCACCGAGATGGGATTGCAAACTCTCTGTTTCCCTTCGTAACGTTTCGTCAAACCGATATGACTGATCGATCCCACCGAGATTGCAATGCAAACTCTCTGTTTCCTTTTCGTAACGTTTCGGTCCAACCGAGATGAGCGAATCGGTCCCACCGAATTTGCCTGACCAACTCTCTGTTTGGCTATTAACAAAATCGGTCTCACCGAGTTTGTGTAATCGGTCTCACCGATATTACGTTATGCCCTAACCCTAATGATATCGGTCCCACCGAGTTGACATGTCAGTCCCACCGAGAATCCTAACGTTCACATTTAAACTAAATCGGTTGGGCCGAGTTTAATGATTCGGTCCCACCGAGTTTGATGATTTGTGTGTAACGGTTAGATTTTGTGTGGAGGATACATATACCCCTCCACCCACTCTTCATTCATGGAGAGAGCCATCAGAACATGCCTACACTTCCAATACATATTTTCTGATAGAGAACCACCTACACTTGTGTTGAGGTTAAGATACTCCATTCCAACCACATAAATCTTGATCTCTAGCCTTCCCCAAGTTGCTTTCCACTCAAATCCTCTTTCTACCAAATCCAATCCTATGAGAGAGAGTTGAGTGTTGGGGAGACTATCATTTGAAGCACAAGAGCAAGGAGTTCATCATCAACACACCATTTGTTACTTCCTGGAGAGTGGTGTGTCCTAGATTGGCTAGGTGTCACTTGGGAACCTCCGACAAGATTGTGGAGTTGAACCAAGGAGTTTGTAAGGGCAAGGAGATTGCCTACTTCGTGAAGATCTACCCTAGTGAGGCAAGTCCTTCGTGGGCGACGAACATGGTAGGATAGACAAGGTTGCTTCTTCGTGGACCCTTCGTGGGTGGAGCCCTCCGTGGACTCGCGCAACCGTTACCCTTCATGGGTTGAAGTCTCCGTCAACACGGATGTACGATAGCACCACCTATTGGATCCACGGATAAAAAATCTCCATGTCAACATTGCGTTTGCTCCCTCAAACTCATCCCTTTACCTTCATATGCAATTGTTTTACATTCCGCTGCTATACTCTTAGAATTGCATGTGTAGGTTGATTGCTTGACTTGTGCTAAGTTGCTAAAATCAGCTAAGAACTAAAATTGGGAAAAGGGTAGATTTTTATTTGGTCAAGTAGTCTAATCACCCCCCCCCCTCTAGACATACTTCCGATCCTACAAGTGGTGTCTGTCATGGTTCTAGGTCTGACAGTAGTGTAGGGGGGTAGGAATGGAGAGGCAAGATCCTAGCTATGGAGTAGTTGTAAGCACACGAGGTTTACGAGTTCAGGCCCTTCTCGGAGGAAGTAATAGCCCTACGTCTCGGAGCCCGGAGGCGGTCGACTAGATTATGTGTGTATGAATTACAGGGGTGCGAACCCTTTACACTGAGGAGGGGGGTGGCTTATATAGAGTTTGCCAGACCCCTCCGGCCCTCAGTTATGCTGGGTTTAAGGTACATTAAGGCCAGGCGTTACTGGTAACGCCGCTCATAAAGTGCCATGATGGCCATAAAAGCTACTTAATGCTCGACCGTTAGCGTGCGGAGTGACTTTAGATCTCCTGGTCGTCGAGTGGTTGAATCTTGGTCGAGTGGTTGGCATCACGGTCGAGTGTCTTTGAGTCCGTCGAGTGGAACACCTCCAAGTCGATTGAAAGGTGATTTCTTCTAGGGATGTCCTTGGGGAGGGTAGCTTTGACAGGTCCATGACCCTACCCTAGGTACATAGCTTCATCATTAGCCCCCGAATGGATCGTGGTTTGAGTGGAGAAGGAGTTGAGAATTCTTCCAACCCATTCTTCGTGCCATGAGTATATCTTGTTTCGGATCAATGAACCTGGGTGACGTCACCAACTTCTTTTTTGGTCACCTTGATCCATTCTAGGTTGTTTTTGTCGACTGATTTTCTTTGCTTGAAGATCCCCGAGTGATAGTGTGGAGGAGATCTTCCGTCTGACAAGTTGTTCTGCTGCCCGCGGATTTCGCGAGGTTCTAATTTTGGGAAGCGCGCGAGGCGGAGGAGGCCGCAGTAATCAGATGGAATAGGGCGGAACCGCCTCGATCTCCATGCCACCTTTTTCGCCATGTATCGCGTGCGCGACTGTTGCGGGATTTGACAGGATCGCCCTGGGCCTACAGGTCAGTAGCTCAGAAGCAACCTCATATAAGGCACCGGGTTGGGGGTTTTTTAATAGTGCGCATTTGCTCCTCTTCTCCTCAGACTTCACCACCGCGTTCGCTCTCGTCCCAGCGTCGCCGTTCTGTGCGCACCTCGTCGGCGACGATGGGGAAAGACAAGACAGTGGCCCTGGAGCGGGCGAAGAAGGCGACAGCAAAGGCGAAGAAGTCCACTGGAGGTGGATCTTCCTCGAGGGCTGGCCTGCCGCAGGGCTGGATCCAGGGCGACTGGATCCACTCGGCGATTCGTCAGGTGGACATTGACGACCTGGTTGATGGAGGGTTGATTCCTCATGGATCGCCACGACTTCCGGGGGAGGAGGCCGAGCCACGACCTCAGGAGGGTGAGCGTGTCCTCCTCACCACTCGCGTCGACCGTGGGTTTTCTTTGCCTCCCCGTCCTTTCTTTCGGGGATTTCTGAATTTCTTTGGGGCACAACTCCACCATTTCACTCCCAACACAATCGTGTATCTTGCTGCTTCCGTGTCTTTGTGCGAGAATTTCCTAGGTTGTCGACCTCATTAGGGTCTTTTCAAACACATCTTCACCTGTCGATCCCAGACAGTGAAAAAGGCTAACCCGAGTGACGAAAGAACTCGAGTGATCCAGATGTGCGGGGGCCTTGGGATTCAGATGAGAGGTAAGAGTGCCTTTCCAGCAATGGTTCTTCCCGACTAGGTCCGTGGATGGCAGTCGACCTGGTTCTATTATAAGGACCAGCCGACGCCAGGGCAGTCGACTGGACTGCCTCCTTTTACCATGGACCGAGTGAGGAAGCCTTCCTCTTTGAAGGTGATCCCGGAGGAAAAGGTGCAGGTTAAGGTGCTTGTAGAACGGGTAGTTCAGCTTATCCGCGACGGGGTGACCGGTATGGATCTGTTGGAGGTCTTCCTCCGGCGACACATCCAACCACTTCAAGCTCGAGACCATTCGATGTGGATGTATTCGGGCACGGAGGACACCACTCGGATCCACCCGGAGGAGGTCGAGGATGCCACGTTGGAGGGATAGCTGACGAGCATCACGGGAAACAAGGATAACCCCAGGGGAGCCAGGAGAATTCCTCCATTCGACCAGTCCCATGTGCCAGACAAGGTCTAATTCTGAGCTTCCGACTGTAATTAAAACTCAATCCAGCAGTTTTTATGCTTCGTCGACTGACTTTTGTTCTGCTTGTTTCCTTCCAGGCCCTTATCGAAATGTACTCAATGCCCAACGGAGAACAGGAGCAAGACCCGGAGGGGGAAGCGAGCGGAGGCAAAAGTGGCGAGTGGCATTCTGATGGAGAGGGAGACGAGGAGAGCGATGACTCAAGCAACAGAGAAGAAGTCAAGTCGCCACTGTAACGCCCCGAGACCGACGCTTCAGAAGACTTCCAGCTATTCTGAGCTTTGCCGTGTGTTTTATTTGTTTGTTGCATTGCATCATGTCATCATGCCATCATGTCATTTAATTTTTTGCTACTCATCTAAATAAATTGTATGGATCCTCGGTCCATTTAAATCGAGGGATATTCACAATAGTGATTTCTCTTTATAACATATCCTCCCAATATTTAGGGAGCTATATTAAACCATTCCATAACACATTTGTACGGTTCTTCAAATTTCCTTTTTACACAACTCAACTTCTTTTCTTCCTTTGGTGCCTTTTTAGTAAAATTGAGTTGCAATTTTACTTTATCCACAAATGTTCCAAATCTGCCCATAAATCACATCTGGTGTGTAGGGTCACCCCTTATGATTTCAACCCATTTGGAGTTCATTCGAATGGGTTTCAAAATTCAAACTTTTCTGAGTTAAACCCAACATGTGTGGATTTTACTTCCTCTTAAAAAAATCCTCAGTCTATTTTTGTCCAATTCCTCACATTTTTATGAGTCCGTGGAAATTATCCCCTTGCGCATATTCTTTCCCTAACCCCTTTCTTTCTTTCCTTCTCTCTAATTCTTTTCTGTTAAGGTCTAGTTCTTTTTTGTTAAGGAATATATGAGAGAAAGGGAGAGAGAGAGCCTGCACCCGCCGGCCTCTTGGGCCTAACCAACCAGGCCGGCCCAACCATCCCCCGCAGCCCACCTAAACCCTATCTAACCCTAGCCTCCCCTCGCTCTCTCCCTCTCGTTCCCGTGCCCGCCGCCAGAACCCATCGCTCGATCCCCTCTCCCCCTCGACCTCCTCCACCGCGTCGCCAGGCCGCTGCCCGCTCCTCCCTCGACCCCGCCAGAAGCGAGCGCCGCCGAGCAGCTCCTTCGCCTCCGCTTCGTCGCCGTCCTCCATGGCATCGCCTCCCCAAGATCCGCCCCGCCGGATCCACGTCGTCGCCCCGCCTGCCTCACCGTTCGACGCGCCGGCTGGAGAGCCTCATCTCCGTCCAGCACCCGCGCCCGACCTCCTTCCCCTGCGTGACTCCTTCCACCGCGACCAAGGTCGCTGTCTCCCCGTCGACCTTCCTCTCCTGCTTCGCCTCGCCCGCGCCTCCTTCTACCGGCCATCCCCATGGCCTCGAGATCCTGCACCGACATCCTCTGTTGCACCTCCACCGGCCGGCGACCTCACCTGAACCTCACCGGCAAGCAGCCGACCTTGCCGCCCGTCGCCATCAACCCCTCCACCTGCGTCCTGCACACCACTTCCCGGAGCGCCCCTGTCCTCGAGCACGTGTTGAGAACGGTTCCTGTCAAGTGCTCTGACCCGCTGCTGCCATGGCCTTGCACCCATCTGGCCCTGTTGTGTTCATGGAGCCACTGTAACATGGCCAAGTCCGAGACCCCATCATCGTCAAGTTCCACTTGGACAAGTGTACCTCTACGTCCTGGACTGCCAAGTACATGGATACGCCAAGTTCCGCTTCGAACGTGTACGATTACACCCGGTGATGCGACAAGTACCCCGACAATGTGTACATCTACACCGCCAAGACCGGACCGACAAGTAGCCCGACGTCGTGTGTACCACTACCGTTGCCCCGAAGACGTTGGATTATTCAAGTACCTCTCCGAAAACGAACATGAACACCTACTTCCACGATGACCGTCCCGAGAACGTCTACTTCCTCTACGAACCGGTCCGCTTTGAAAATACACGCTTCAAAGGTATAACTGCTGAGAACGATGACCCGTGGACGAATGTGTGTTGTCTGAGATGAACCATAAGTTTGCACCGTGCCCGTTTGCTTCATGCACGTTCCTCCTCGTTAGCCATGCCGTCGTCCCGTGGGAACCCGGTAGTCGGGAGCACCCCACCATCTCTAGCATGTTTCGCACATCTCCTTTTGCACCGGTAACTCCATGAGCTACTGGAACCGATATGTTGCCGTGGCATCATTTTCGGATTATTTGCCGTGGCACCCCTTTCTTTCTACCACGGTGACAAATGCTTCATAAAATGCTTTTATCAACATTTTCATAAATATTGCATAAAACTTGCTCATGTCATCTGCATCATGATAACAACTTCAAGTATGGTTAATTTGTTGTCTCCATAATTTGCTTAAATGCCATGGTAAAATGATTTATTCCATAACTAAATAACCGTAGCTCCGATTTAAATAAACTTTATATGTAAATGGGGTAGAAAAATGCATAGATTAACTTGGTGCACTTTGTTTTACTGCTTAACAACAATAAAATATGCTTTAGGACAGAACAGTACCAAACCTAATATAGGCATATGGGGATTTACCGGATTTGTTGTTTGTTATATCCGGCCCCATTTAATTTGTTTAGGTGGTATAGTTTTGTTATGCTTCACCCTCTTGCCATGTTTAACAACATTTAATATTGTTGGGTACATAAACGGGAGAAAACTAAATATTTGATGTGGGGTTTCGTCAATATGCAACTCGTTGCATATTGAGCTCCACTTAACTTGTAGTATTGTTTGTTGCACTTTGCCATGCCATGCATATTTAAACCGGACATGCATCATAATTGTTTGTGCATCATGCCATGTGTATGTGGTGGTTGTTTACTATGTTGTTTGTTTGTTTCCGGGTTGCTTCGCTCGTTAGCTTCGGTTTCGTTCCGGAGTCGTGAGGATTTGTTCGACTACGTTCGTTTGTCTTCTTCATGGACTCATTCTTCTTCCTTGCGGGATTTCAGGCAAGATGACCATACCCTCAAAATCACTTCTATCTTTGCTTGCTAGATGCTCGCTCTTTTGCTATGCCTATGCTATGATGCCTACCACTTGCTTATCATGCCTCCCTTAATGCCATGTCAAGCCTTTAACCATCCTTTCCTAGCAAACCGTTGTTTGGCTATGTTACCGCATTGCTCAGCCCCTCTTATAGCGTTGTTAGTTGCAGGTGAAGATGAAGTTTGTTCCTTGTTGGAACATGGAGATGTTGTTCCTTGTGGGAACATGTTTACTTGTTGGGATATCACAATATCTCTTATATTATTAATGCATCTATATACTTGGTAAAGGGTGGAAGGCTTGGCCTCATGCCTGGTGTTTTGTTCCACTCTTGCCGCCCTAGTTTCCGTCATATCGGTATTATGTTCCTGGATTTTGCGTCCCTAACGCGGTTGGGTGATTTATGGGACCCCCTTGACAGTTCGCTTTGAATAAGACTCCTCCAGCAAGGCCCAACATTGGTTTTACCTTTTTCCTCACCTATGCCCTTTTTCCCTTGGGTTTCCGGAGCCCAAGGGTCATCTTTATTTTAGCCCCCCCCGGGCCAGTGCTCCTTCGAGTGTTGGTCCGAACCGAGCAACCTGCGAGGCCACCTTGGGGAAACTCGGAGTCTGGTTTTACTCGTAGCTTGACTTATCCGGTGTGCCTTGAGACCGAGGTACGTGCGACTCCTATCAGGATTTGTGGCGGCTTTGCTGGTCTTGTTTTATTACTGTCGAAATGTCTTGTAGCCGGGATTCCGAGGCTGATCGGGTCTTCCCGGGGAGAAGGAATATCCTTCGTTGATCGCGAGAGCTTATAATGGGCTAAGTTGGGACACCCCTGCAGGGTTTGATCTTTCGAAAGCCGTGCCCGCGGTTATGGGCAGATGGGAATTTCTTAATGTCCGGTTGTAGAAAACCCGAAGTTGACCTTAATTAAAGTACATCAACCGCGTGTGTAACCATGATGGTCTCTTCTCGGCGGAGTCTGGGAAGTGAACACGGTGTTGGAGTTATGCTTGACGTAGGTAGTACTAGGATCACTTCTTGATCATAGTTGTTCGACCGTGCTTTTGCCTCCTCTTCTCGCTCTCTTTTGCGTATGTTAGCCACCATATATGCTAGTCGCTTGCTGTAGCTCCACCACACTACCCTGTCCTACCTTTAAGCTTAAATAGTCTTGATCTCGCGGGTGTGAGATTGCTGAGTCCTCGTGACTCACAGATACTTCCAAAACCATTTTGCAGGTGCCGATGATACCAGTACAGGTGACGCAACCCAGCTCAGGAGGATCTCGATGAAGATCTTATTCATGGGGTTGTTTCGTTTCAGTTGATCAGTAGTGGAGCCCAGTTGGGACGATCGGGGATCTGTGTAGCATTTGGGGTAGTCTTCTTTTATTTTGATACCGTAGCCGGACCTTGATTGTATCTGGTTGATGTAATGCTTTATTCATGTATTGTGTGAAGTGGCGATTGTAAGCCAACTATGTATCTATTTCCCTTATGTATTACATGCGTTGTGTGAAGATTACCTCACTTGCGACATTGCTTTCAATGCGGTTATGCCTCTAAGTCGTGCTTCGACACGTGGGAGATATAGCCGCATCGAGGGCGTTACAGCCACCTCGCAGGGACAGGCGATCCAAGGTCGACCCAGACCAGCCGAGCGTTCGTCAAAAGGCGACTGCTCAGACTGGCCAATCTTCAAAGCGCCCTCGGACGTCCTCGCCAGCCCCGACTGAAAAAGCGTCAAAGCATCCCAAAGTTGTAGTGCAGAAGCCTCGGAAGGCGCTGCCAAATATTAAGATTGACATCCCCGTTGCTTCAGCGTAAGTGTCTTCCTTTGTATTCACTCGACATTCTGTGTTGTTTGTTCTTCCCTTGATTTGACCAGAGAAAACTTTGGGACTAGCAGCGCTGCTACTTCTGGGACTTCGGCTTACAGGGATGAGGATGAGGCAATGGAGGATGTGTGTCGGTGTCAAAACCGGCGGATCTCGGGTAGGGGGTCCCGAACTATGCGTCAAGGTCGGATGGTAACAGGAGACAAGGGACACGATGTTTACCCAGGTTCGGGCCCTCTCGATGGAGGTAAAACCCTACTCCCGCTTGATTAATATTGATGATATGGGTAGTACAAGAGTAGATCTACCACGAGATCAAGGAGGCTAAACCCTAGAAGCTAGCCTATGGTATGATTGTGTACGATGATGTTCTACGGAATAGAACCCTCCGGTTTATATAGACACCGGATAGGGTTAGGGTTACACAGAGTCGGTTACAATGGTAGGAGATCTTGAATATCCACATCGCCAAGCTTGCCTTCCATGCCAAGGAAAGTCCCATCCGGACACGGGACAAAGTCTTCGATCTTGTATCTTCATAGTCCTGGAGTCCGGCGAAGGTATAGTCTGGCTATCCGAACACCCCCTAATCCAGGACTCCCTCAGTAGCCCCTGAACCAGGCTTCAATGACGACGAGTCCCGCGCGCAGATTGTCTTCGGCATTGCAAGGCGGGTTCCTCCTCCAAGTTCTTCAAGAAGATTTTTAAACACCAAGAATAGTGTCCGGCTCTGCAAAACAAGTTTCCACATATTGCCATAGAGATAATAATACGAACACAAATCCAATCTGCTGACGTATTCCGCAGCGTGACATCACACCACGGCCAAGTCCTTTACTCAAATCGTTTTTATTTTTCCATCTCAGCACGTTTTGCGAGGTGGTTTCCTTGGCACGTCCTGTCAGAGCAGAGATCGTGTTACCCCCCTTTATGGGATTCTCATCAATACGGACGTGGGTAACCCAATCATGCCCGTTAGCACGTTTCCTTAATTAAAGGCTAGTCCCAAACGGTTACGGGGAGGGCTCTTGGTATTCAACCTCTTATAAAGAGACCAAGGCCTCGCTCCTTTTCTTAATCTCAAACGAGTTCGACTGTCGCCTCGAGTTCCAACACCCTAGGCTCCAGATTCCAGGCACATCGGACCTTCGACAATGTCCGGTTTCGACCTTCAAGGCCGATGGATGCCCTCCTCCGTCACAGAGGAGGACATGCTGAAGCTGAGAGAGGCTAAGTTCTTGACCGAAGAAATTCCGCATAGGTTGCCTGCTCAAGGGCAGGCTATTCCCGATCCTCAGCCTGGTGAGAGCATGGTGTTCATATCCCACTTCCTTCGGGGGTTAGGCTTCCCAATGGATCCCTTTGTGAGAGGGCTGCTATTTTATTATGGGCTGGAATTTCATGACTTAGCTCCGGAGTCCATCCTCCATATCTCCTCATTCATCGTCGCATGTGAAGCGTTCCTCCGTGTCACTCCTCACTTCGGATTATGGCTCAAGACTTTCAACGTGGAGCCGAAGATGATCGAGGGACAGCACGCAGAGTGTGGAGGCGCTGTTATAAGCAAGAATGCTGATGCTCCATGGCCCGAGGGCTCTTTTCAAGAGGAGTTCGGCTTGTGGCAACAAGAGTGGTTCTATATCACCGCTCCAAGGGGCACCAAATGGGTGGCGCCTCCTGCCTTTCGCTCGGGTCCCCCACCACGGCTAGCATCATGGGTCAGCAAAGGGTTAGATTGGGGATTACCAAGGACGTGCCTTTGTTGCAAGGCCGCATTAGGAATATCTTAAAAGGAGACCTCCACCTGGTTAAAGTGACGCAGGTCATGCTGATTCGCCGAATATTGCCCGACAAACGTCGCTCCCTTCGCCTGTGGGAGTTTAATCCGGAGGGACCACGGGCTCTCCAACATTTCATGGGCGCAACGCCCGTAGAGATGTATAAATTGTTCTTCGGATCACAAGTGATGTGTCCAAACTTGACCGAGGATGCAGACCTAAGCTGCAATCGCTCGGATTCTCAAGTAAGTAACCTTGTGCCCGGACCTGCTATCCGCATAATTGTCATGAATTTGCCCCTAAAGAGCTGTCCTTTTAAATAGGAGTGGATAGCGACAGCAAAGCTGATCAGGTGTCCGGCTCCCCTTCCCGAAACCAGGCCGTATCCCGTACTTGCCAGGATGCTGAAGATAATGCCTTTGGAGGGAAGTAAAGGGGAGGACAAGGAGACTATGGCTTCCTTGAAGGAGGCCACTCTGAAGGGAGGAACCGACAATTCCTCTCCTAAGGGAAAGAAAAGGGCCGCCTCTGATGACCCGGAGACCATGGCCTCGAAGCGGGGGGGGGGGGGGGGAAATCCTTGTCAGAGGGTCCGACGCCGGGGAGCTCCTCGGCCGAACTACGTCCTTAAAGGGACCAGCTCTCCAGCGAGCCGTAAGTAGGAAAAGATTTTCCTTTTGAGAGAAATCCTTGATTTATATCTGAGGAGATTTAACCGAAATCTTACCTTGTAGTTCGGACCTCAGCCCTTCTCAGCAGAGCTCATCCTCGGGGCATCTTCTTCCGGAGATGATGGAGAGCGGGACGCCTCCCCCTTCCGTACCGCCTAGCGAAGCGGGCGACCCTGAGGTGTCGTCGCAAAGGGTTTCCCCGAATCCGGCAGGGGGGGAAGATAGCCATGCGCCCCCCCCCCCAAGGTTCTCCGCGTCCGGCCTTCGAAAGAGGCCATAGGACAAGTCCGGCACCATCTGGTGCTCGGCCGGAGGAGCTAAAAATTCTGCTGGGGCGAGCCTCTATCTCAGAGGAGCACCGTGCATTGATGGGCATGTTGATTGAAAGGATTTCATCCGCAGAAAGCGGATTGCATGAGGCCGTCAAAAGTTTACTGACGGGTTTTGAGGTACGTTAGATAATGTACATTTGTGTCAGTTGTGCATAAGTAAGGTGCGCCCTGTGTAGATAGTAGCTCCTGAGACTCTGTGCATCGTCAAAATTGACGGCGCGCAGAGGATCTTAATCCCAGGTCCTTTAAGTGGCACCTTTATATATAGGTGGCTAATTGTCCGGAGTCAAGCCGTATTGGTGATATTGCTGAACTGAAGCGGCAACTTGATGTGGTAGATGCCGACATCGCGCTTGTCAACAAGCGGCTTGATGATGCTCAAGGTATGTAATTCATCGGGCGGCGGCTAGTAAGAGGAGATTTATGTCAATATCTTACTGTGTGTGTGCTTGACGCAGATGGTGCGGTCGCCGTGGAGGGTCTTAGGGCCTAACTCGCCCGAGCAAAGGAACAAGCCAGAAAAAGCAATGCGGCCGCCGGAAAAGCCCTTGAAGAGCTGAAAGCCGAACAGGCTGCCCACTACTGAAGCAAGGAGGAGATGGCCGATATGGCCGTAAAGTTAAAGAGTGCTGCTGACCGTTGCAAGCTTCTTGAGGAAGAAGGCCGAGCGAGGCAAACGGGCTTAGAGAAGTCTGTTGCTGATGCCAAGGATGCTCTCTCTACGATGAGAGCAGCAAAGGAAGAGCTGCGTCAAGCTGGACAGATTGCGGATGGAAAGCCCTTTACGCTGCGGAGGAAATTTTGTGATCCGAAGTTCGCTCCGTTGGACCGGATGTGGAGTGTGGAGGACACCTATCTGGATTTGGCGGCGAGTGCTGTTGATGCGACCGAACACTTTCGAGATCAAAAAGATCACGAAGTGGAAAAGCTTTTCTGGTCGCAGTTCCTCAATCCAGAGCGTCCACTAGCAGTGGATGATCGCCTGGCTCAATGGGCCGAACTGAATAGGTTATCCGGACTCGCCATGAAGTACGTCATGGGTCATCTGTGGCCGGGGAGATCGGAGCCGAAGAGTTATTTCAGCTTGGTGCAGCAATTTCTTGACGTGGTGCCACGTGTCAATGCGATGAAGTGGTCAGCATGCATAGAGGGCGCACGGATGGCTCTTGCCCGTCTCAAGACATACTGGGCAGATATGGAGACCACCGTTGTTGAGTCCCAAGATTCGGACAAAAGCCGAGTACCCTTCGAGCACTATTTTCAGGAAGTCCTTGAAGGCGCTCGTGTAATAGAGAGCAGTGCTCGAAGGATGCTATTTTATGATAGCATATGTAATCATAAAGCAGTATTTTGATAAATTCTAGTGGCATTTTTAAACTTGTGCCTTCAAGTATTAGGAACACCTCCTGTGCGGCCGTTGAAATATATATATATATATATATATATATATATATATATATATATATATATATATATATATATATATATATATATATATAAAATCTGAAAGATGGCAGTCGTTGGCTTCAGCCCCCACGCACATAGTGCGGGGGTGCGCGCAGAAGACGCATTTTCACACTTAACCCAACGTCTTGGTCCTACAAAGGAGGCGATAGCGCAGCGGGCTAGGCAACCGGACTATAATGCTTTAACACTTTCACTTAGCCATAGGAGCTTGACAGTGGGACTATTTAGGTAGCCCCTTAGTGGCGACTGCACTCGCCCAAATTCGGGGTGCGTACGTGCCTGGCCGGGAAACGGCCCTTCGTCAGAGCGGAGGAATCCGATAAATTCCGATAAGTCATCGAGTGGCTGACTAGTCTCACGCTACATCATGACAGTCAGTTTTCGGCTTTCTCTACTGAGGTGCTCGCCCGGCCGAACCGAGGCACAATCGCAGTAGTTCTCCTGGTGCTACCTTAGCCGATAGAGCGGAACGTAAGGTAGCCGAACTCAGGAGCCGGGCAACCCAACATTTGACCAAAGACATGATTCAGAGCTGATGCATATAGTGCCAAAACTCGCGACGCCGAACACTCCCTAAGGTGTTCGGTCTTCTATGAGTGCGGGCGAAACAACACTCTTTATTATTTAAAAAAGCCCCTAGTGTCCAGGTACGCGCAAAAATTCTGGCGTGGCCACATGCCAAGACGCCAGCCTCCTCCTTGGTTATAGCAGAAGAAACCAGGGGATGTATAGCAGCAAGAGACAGTAAAAAAAGGTTTACGCAGGGTCTTAATCTAAAAAGAATCCTTAGGACGGGTCCCTACTGCACGTCTGTGCCTGTGTCTCCGCTGTGCCGTATCCTGGACGGGCGCCGCACGACGTTCATCTGTAAGAGAGAGGAACTGAATTGAAAATGGGTCGTGCGGAACAAAAAGTTGATAAAAAACAAAGTATAAAGTAAAATATATAAAATTGAGCTCTATTGTCTCTGCGTATAGCCCCTAGTATGGGGTTATATGGCCTCTAAGCCTGAGTTGATGATGGACTTGTGCCGAACTCGTCTACTCCGGGTCCGTGGCCTTTAATGACCTATGTTGAAAAGTCTTTTGGCTGGTGAGGCCATTTTATTGTGCGGCTGTCTAAGCGGCCGCACAGTCCTCCGTTTAGGGGAGCCGTACTCTAGTGCGTCCCCTTCAAAGAGATGATGCCTCGTGGACTGGGCATCTTAAGCGTGAGAGATGCATAGTGCGGTATTGCGTTAAAGCGAGCGAAAGCTCCGCGTCCCAATAGTGCTTGATAGCGACTTGAAAACGAGACGACATGGAAGGTCAGCTTTTCGCGACGGAAGTTATAGGCAGAGCCGAATATAACTTCGAGCCGGAGAAAACCCATACAATGGGTGTCCGGGCCAGGTGCTACCCCTTGAAAGGAGGTTTTGCTGCGGCGGCTTCTTGCTGGGTTTATCCCCATGCGATGGATTGTATCCTGATATATCAGGTTTAGTCCACTGCCGCCGTCCATAAGGACATTTGTAAACTGGAATCCGCCAATTATTGGATCGAGTATCAGGGCAGTCCAGCTTGAGTTTTTGATACTTCTAGAATAGTCTAGCTGATCGAAAGTGATTGCTTTTAATAACCAGTGGCGGGACTCCTTAGGGATAGGTTGTATTGTGCGTACCTTTATGGGTGCCACACGTTTTGTTACGTGAAGTAATTTCACTATTTTTACTTCTTGTGGGAAGTTCTTTTGTTTCCTGGTGCTCTTCTTCTTGTGTTCGGCGTTGAGTCTTCCGGATTGTTTAAAAACCCAACAATCTCTATGGGTATGGTTAGCAGGTTTCCCAGGAGTACTGTGTATCTGACATATCCTGTCCAGGATTCTGTTTAAGTTGGACGGATCATCCCTATTATCCTGGAGAGGTGGTTTTGTCTGATTTTGTTGCGAGCCTTTGAATCCGGCATTGACTGCCGTGCTCTTCGGACTTTTTTCTTTAGTTCGGCGACGATCCTTGTTGCGTCGCGGTTTTCCGTTTCCATCCCTGATTTCGGATGTACTTGGGTCGCTGGGGCTGGATCCTGCCAACCAGCTGTCCTCTCCTGCGCAAAAGCGGGTCATGAGGCTTGTGAGTGCGGCCATTGTTCTTGGCTTTTCCTGGCCGAGGTGTCTGGCGAGCCATTCGTCTCGAACATTATTCCTGAAAGCTGCTAAGGCTTCGGCGTCCGGACAATCCACTATCTGATTCTTTTTAGTAAGGAATCTATTCTAGAACTGCCGAGCTGATTCTCCGGGCTGTTGAGTTATGTGACTGAGATCGTCTGCATCCGGGGGGCAGACATAGGTCCCTTGAAAAATTGCTCGGAAAGCCTCCTCGAGCTCTTCCCAACTTCCAATTGTGTTTTCGGGAAGGCTTTTAAGCCAGTGCCGGGCTGGCCCTTTAAGCTTAAGGGGTTGATATTTGATGGCGTGGAGATCATCTCCTCTAGCCATATGTATGTGGAGGATATAATCCTCAATCCAGACTCCGGGGTCTGTTGTTCCATCATACGCCTCTATGTTGACGGGTTTGAATCCCTCTGGAAATTCATAGTCCAGAACCTCATCGGTGAAGCATAGGGGGTGTGCGGCGCCCCTGTATTTGGGTGTGCCGGATTCTGATGATAGCTTTTTTATATTGCTTGCAAGAGCTTGCTTTCTTGGCCCATAAATGGACCTGGCTGGGCCATGATGCGACTCCTTAGGTGGGTCGCATACCTATTTGGGTGCGATGCCACTTGCAGCCTTATTGGGTCGTCTATCCGACCGTATGGCTTTTTTATTTTTTGAATGCGAGGGATCTAGGGCCTCTTCGTCGAATTCGGGCAGTAGCTTTCTCTTTGGATAGCTTTTGGTACGGCGACCGTTGTCGTATCTGTCTGCGGTGTTGATTACTTTGTTCCATTTAGTACGGAGTGCATCTTCCGCTGTCTTTAGCTTCCGCTTCTACTTTTTCAGGCTTCGTGCGGTTACAACGAGCCTCTTGTGGAGACTTTTCTGCTCCATGGATTTATCCGGCGTAAGGTCGTCCGGAAATCTGTTATGGCCGGGGGCGGGACGTTCGGTTTCTCTATCCGAGTTTCCCTGTTCGGACGGTTGCTCTAAGGCATGCTCGTCGTCTACCGGCTCATCCTGCTCTATGGCTGGGTCTTTATCGAGGCGGGGCTTGGGTCGGCGTTTGCGCCGACGCTTTGATTTCTTATCAAGGGATCGATCCCCTGTTTCGTCCCCTTTTTCCTCGTTGTCATTTCCTTTAGGGGTATCCACCATGTACACATCGTGAGATGGGGTGGCTGTCCAATGCCCTATGGGCGTTGATTCATCTGTATCTCCTGCATCGTCGTCCATGCTGTCGATGTCTGTGGAGTCGAAGTTGAGCACGTCGTTTAAATTGTCGACAGTAGCTACTAAGTGGGTGGTGGGTGGTCTTTGAATTTATTCGTCGTCCGAATCCCAACCTTGCTGACTATAGTCCGGCCAGGGCTCTCCTGATAAAGAGAGAGACTTTAGAGAGTTTAGGATATCGCCGAAAGGCGAGTGCTGAAAGATGTCCGCGGCGGTGAACTCCATTATAGGCGCCCAATCGGATTCGATCGGCGGGGGCGCGGGAGACTCGGAGTTCGGAGAAGAATCCGGCTCCTCGGAGTCATGGGTCGTGCAGAGTGCGGGGCTGATGTTCGGCTTGATTGCCTTTGAGATCGCAGCCCCTGAGGTGACGTCCAACCGCTCATCCTCGAATGGCGTGATAGGCTCCGAGCTAAGGGTCGGAACTGGTGCGTGTGCGGCCACCAGGACACTGTTCGGAGGCAGAGCTAGATCATGCCCCTCGAGATAGTGCGGCGTGCTTGGCTGTGGCTCAAACCCGTTGAAGATCAAGTCTCCACGGATATCCGCCGTGTAGTTTAAGCTTCCAAACCTGACTTGATGGCCAGGGGCGTAGCTTTCGGTCTGCTCCAGATGACCTAGCGAATTGGCCCGCAGAGCGAAGCTGCCGAAGACGAAGATCTGTACGAGGAGAGTCTCACCCTGGACCTCATCGTTGTTGATGATCAAAGGAGCCATCGGGCCTAAAGGCGACGACACAGAGGAACTCTCAATGAAAGCACCAATGTCGGTGTCAAAACCGGCGGATCTCGGGTAGGGGGTCCCGAACTGTGCGTCAAGGTCGGATGGTAATAGGAGACAAGGGACACGATGTTTACCCAGGTTCGGGCCCTCTCGATGGAGGTAAAACCCTACTCCTGCTTGATTAATATTGATGATATGGGTAGTACAAGAGTAGATCTACCACGAGATCAAGGAGGCTAAACCCTAGAAGCTAGCCTATGGTATGATTGTGTATGATGATGTTCTACGGACTAGAACCCTCCGGTTTATATAGACACCGAATAGGGTTAGGGTTACACAAAGTCGGTTACAATGGTAGGAGATCTTGAATATCCACATCGCCAAGCTTGCCTTCCACGCCAAGGAAAGTCCCATCCGGACACGGGACAAAGTCTTCAATCTTGTATCTTCATAGTCCTGGAGTCCGGCGAAGGTATAGTCCGGCTATCCGAACACCCCCTAATCCAGGACTCCCTCAATGTGGTCACCTCCAATCTGGGTATGGCCTCCGTCGTTTTGTCTTTTACTTGGTCGATTCAGCTGTGGTATATGTAAATTTTGTCGATTGATCTTTGGACAGCTCCTCATGTTATTGACCTCCCCGACAATGACGATGAAGAGCCAGAGAGGCCTTTGACGAGGAAAAACAAGAAAGCTCCTGCAGGCAAGGTGCCCCGGTCGACTCAGATAACGGAGCCAGTCGTCCAGGACGCTGGTGATGCCAATCGGGCTTCTGTTACCTTCGCCGTACCTCTGTCGAGTGCTCTGCCTTCTTCGTCGACTGCTTAAGCCCCTGCCAATCCACCTTCAGTTTTTGCCACCCATCACATCCCAGAGGACGAAGTGACTGCTCCCAAGGAAGCCATACGCCAAGTAGGTATTATGATGGGAAAAATGAAGATGGTGCGGGATGCCAGTCAGGCCGCCTATGATGCCAGCTCGGCTCTCCAAAGTAATGTTCAGGTTAGCAGCACATCGACTGATTTTCCTGGCTTGCTCTGTTAGGATATGGCACCTGAAAACTCTCTCTTTCCAAGGATCTTTGCATCTGTACACCCACCGGGTGTTTCGAATTGTCGCTGAGCGAATCTATATTTTGAACTGAATTTTTGTTATTGAACTTCTGGACTAGTGGGGGCATGCTGAGTGCACCCACTGGGTGTAGTCCCCGAGACTATGGTGGACTGCGGGCAGTCGACTGTAGTCTTGAATTTTGAACTCCTTTACTCGGTCTTGTCTGGCCATGTCGAGTGTTGATTGAACCAGTGGGGGCACGCTAAGTGCACCCACTGGGTGTAGTCCCCGAGACCGTGGTCGACTGCTGGTAGTCGACTATGGTCTAAGCAACCTGTTTTTTTGTACACACTCGCGTCGAAAGGTTCTTGTCGAGTGTTAACTGAACCAGTGGGGGCATGCTAAGTGCACCCACTGGGTGTAGTCCCCGAGACTACGGTGGACTGTGGGTTGTCGACCATAGTCTTAGTACTTATTGTCTTTGTCGTTTTTCTCTGTAAAATAATTCCTCTTCCCTGATTGCAGAAATCTTGTGATCTTGGAGCTCGCTTTGCTGACTTGGAGAAACAGCAGATCCAGCTCAACCTTGACTTGGAATTGGCCAAGACGGAGCTGCAGAAGGCCAAGGACGACGCCAATGGTATGACGATTTTGTCGACTGGTTTGTCTTAGACTTGGGTTCCTTTCTGCTCTTTCTGAATCAAGCATCATTTCTTTTCAGAAAAACTAAACCAAGCTCTGGCGAAGAAGGATCAAGATCTGGCTGCTGCCTAGAAGAAGGCTGAGGACAAGACTGCTCTGGCTGAACAGAAACTGGCTTCAGTCGGCCAACTGGAAAAAGAGAATGCAAAGATAAAATCTGCTCTGGATGAAGCCAACAAGGAGGTAACCCGCTTGAAGAAGGACAAGGTCAGCCCGAACGAAAAGATCGAAGGCATTGCCCGCAGGAGGGATGATCTGGAAGGCTATCTAAGGAGTCTTGCCAAGAAGTTGTTCATCAAGCTTGAAGGTACGTACTTTGTTCCGACTGGATTATCGTTGTTGACTTGGCACACCAATATTGACTTGTTCTCGGGGCGTGAACATAGAATTCTGTCGAGACTTCGAGGAGGAGATCGGGCGAATTAAACCAAGCTTGGATCCCATCAACTCTCCTGTGAAAGACGAAGCTGCTATGAACCTGCTCCGACTGGAATCCCGGATCGACGGCGCTATGGAATATTTGGCGCGACTGAAAGTTGCCATATCACGGATCGACACAGCGCTTTGGCCAGGGGCGACGCTCCAAAATGACCTCGAGTCTCTGATGGCTCGACTCAACGAGATTCCCGGTCGAGTGCAGGAGTGGAAGAAATCTTCTGCCCGGTGTGGTGCTGATGTGGCTCTGTCTTTGGTTCGTGTCCACTGCAAGGAGGCGCGAGAAGATAAGCTGGCAGCAATCAAGGCCGCCAACACCAAGAAGCATGACTTCTGATCTTTAATGGAGACTTTCATTGCTGCAGCCACTTGAATTGCCGACGGCGTCGACCTGCACGAGTTCGTCGAGCCTGCCAGTCCTCCTCCTGTGGAGTGAACAAACTTTTATGCCTCACCTTAAATTTGCCTCGGTATGCCGAGTGGTTTTTGTAACTGTTAAACTCTTTCGGGCTGAATGCTCGAGTACTTTGATCTGCGGTCTGGAACCTTTAGGATTTATCTGAACTTGGTTTATTTCCGAATATACTTGCATTTGCCTTTGAGTGAATTTTGTTCTCCACTCGGAATATACTTTGTACTTGTGACGTAGTTTCGAAGGAGAGGAAGCAGTCGACCTGCACATCGTCGTCCTTACGGATCGGGACCAAGCGCACGTCATACTTGCGGCGTAGTTCCGAAGGAGAAGGAAGCAGTCGACCTGCACCTCGTCGTCCTTGCGGATCGGAATCGAGCACACGTCGTACTTGCGGCGTAGTTCCGAAGGAGAAGGAAGCAGTCAACCTGCACCTCGTCGTCCTTGCAGATTAGGATGTGTTTCAAACTTAGGCGAGTACTGGACTGCAGCTAAGTCCCCGAGTGGGAGGATTGCTCTCCACTCGGTAGGATTTTTTCAAACTTAGGCGAGTACTGGACTACAGCTAAGCCCCCGAGTGGGAGGATTGCTCTCCACTCGGTAGGATTTTTTTTTCAAACTTAGGCGAGTACTGGACTGCAGCTAAGCCCCCGAGTGGGAGGATTGCTCTCCACTCGTTAGGATTTGTTTCAAACTTAGGCGAGTACTGGACTGCAGCTAAGCCCCCGAGTGGGAGGATTGCTCTCCACTCGGTAGGATTATTTCAAACTTAGGCGAGTACTGGACTGCAGCTAAGCCCCCGAGTGGGAGGATTTCTCTCCACTCGGTAGGATTTTTTCGAACTTAGGCGAGTACTGGACTGTAGCTAAGCACCCGAGTGGGAGGATTGCTCTCCACTCGGTAGGATTTTTTTTAACTTAGGCGAGTACTGGACTGCAGCTAAGCCCCCGAGTGGGAGGATTGCTCTCCACTCGGTAGGATTTTTTCAAACTTAGGCGAGTACTGGACTGCAGCTAAGCCCCCGAGTGGGAGGATTGCTCTCCACTCGGTAGGATTTTCAAACACTTAGGCGAGTACTGGACTGCAGCTAAGCCCCCGAGTGGGAGGATTGCTCTCCACTCGGTAGGATTTTTTTCAAACTTAGGCGAGTACTGGACTGCAGCGAAGCCCCCGAGTGGGAGGATTGCTCTCCACTCGGTAGGATTTTTTAACACTTAGGCGAGTACCGGACTGCAGCTAAGCCCCCTAGTGGGAGGTTGGCTCACCACTCGGTAGGATTTTCAAACACTTAGGCGAGTACCGGACTGCAGCTAAGCCCTCGAGTGGGAGGCTAGCTCACCACTCGGTAGGATTTTCAAACACTTAGGCGAGTACCGGACTACAGCTAAGCCCCCGAGTGGGAAGATTGCTCTCCACTAGGTAGGATTTTCAAACACTTAGGCGAAACAGGTTCGCAGCTAAGCCTCCGAGTGAGAGACTTGCTCACCACTCGGTAGGAATTTTTTTTACAAACTTAGGCGAAATGGATTCGCAGCTAAGCCACCCACTGGGGGATTTCTCACGCAAAAAAAAGCAATAACAATCACTGGTAAAATTATAACTCTCTTGTCTTTGATAAATAAACTATAGAAGTATTTCTTATTACATCTCATCCGAGTGAGAATTCAAGTATAAAAGGGGTGGAGCAGCTCCGCATTCCAAGCTCATGGCTCGTCAATCTGTCGATCGACATTTTAAAGATGGTATGCTTCGTTCTGGAGAACTCTAGTGACGATGAAGGGGCCTTCCCAAGTAGGAGCGAGCTTGTGTGGTTTCTGTTGATCCACTCGAAGGACTAAGTCTCCTTCTTGAAAGGCTCGACTCTTCACATTTCTGGCATGGAATCAACGCAAATCTTGCTGATAGATAGTCGATCGGATCATGGCCATCTCTCTTTCCTCTTCCAGAAGGTCGACTGCGTCCTGCCGGGCTTGTTCTGGTTCATCTTCGGAGTATAGCTCGACTTGAGGTGCATTGTGAAGCAAGTCACTCAGCAAAACTGCTTCAGTTCCATAGACCAGAAAGAATGGAGTTCGTCCAGTCGATCGATTAGGAGTGGTCCTCAATTCCCAAAGAACTGATGGAAGTTCGTCAACCATGCGCCTGTTGCGTGCCTGAGATCGCGCATCAGTCGGGGTTTCAATCCTTTGAGAATTAGGTCGTTTGCTCTTTCTGCTTGTCCATTCGACTGGGGGTGAGCGACTGAAGCGTAGTCGACTCGTGTGCCTTGAGATGCGCAAAAGGCCCTGAACTTGTCGGAATCGAAGTTTGACCCATTATCAGTGATGATGCTATGCGGAACTCCGTATCTGAATATCAACTCTTTGATGAAACTGATAGCAGTGCAAGCATCAAGATTCTTGATAGGCTTAGCTTCAATCCATTTGGTGAACATGTCGACTGCCACTAGCACATGACTGAAGCCACTCCTGCCCGTTCTCAGTGGACCAACCATATCTAATCCCCAAACAGCGAAGGGCCAGACGAGTGGAATGGTCTTCAGGGCTGACGCGGGCTTGTGCGACATATTGGACTAGAACTGACACCCTTCGCATTTGTCGACTATCTCTTTTGCCATTTCATTTGCTCTTGGCCGGTAAAATCCCGCTCGGTATGCTTTAGCCACAATGGTCCGAGAGTACGCATGATGGCCATAGGTCCCCGAGTGGATATCATCAAGAATTATCTGACCTTTCTCTGGCGTTATGCATTTCTGACTGACTCCAGTCGCGCTTTCTCTGTATAACTGTCCTTTTATCACAGTAAAGGCTTTGGATCGACGGACGATCTCTCGAGCCTCTTCTTCATTCTCTCGTAGTTCTTTCCTTAAGATGTACGCAATGTACGGCACCGTCCAATCGGGAGTGATGACCAAAACTTCCATGATCAAGTCGACCACCGCTGGAACATCAACTTCAGTCGGATCCATGGCACTCTTTGGCTGCGGGGCTTCTTCAGTGAAAGGATCCTCTTGAACTGATGGAGCGTGGATGTGTTCCAAGAACACATTGCTGGGAATGGCTTCTCTCTTGGAACCTATTTTTGCCAAATCATCAGTTGCTTCATTTTTCAGTCGGGGTATATGATGAAGCTCTAACCACTCGAATTTCTTCTATAGCTTTCTCACCGCATTGCAGTAACCAGTCATGGCCGGACTTCTGACGTCCCACTCCTTCATCACTTGATTAACCACCAAATCTGAGTCGCCATAGACCATGAGGCGATGGACGCTGAGTGAAATGGCCATCCGCAACCCATACAGAAGTGCTTCATATTCTGCTTCATTATTGGAGGAATCAAAGTGAATTTGGAGAACATATCTGAGCTTATCTCCTCGAGGGGAAACTAACACTACCCCAGCAGCGGAACCATTCAACATCTTAGAGCCATCAAAGAACTTGGTCCAGTGCTCCGAGTGAACTTGAGTCGACAGTTGCTGTTCAATCCACTCGGCAACGAAATCTACTGTTGCTTGGGACTTGATGGCTTTCTTTCCCTCAAACTTGATATCTAGGGGAAGAAGTTCAATCGCCCATTTTGCCACTTGACCAGTTGCATCTCTGTTGTGCAGAATCTCTGACAATGGAGCATCGCTGACGACTGTAATGGAATGGTCAGAGAAGTAATGTGCAACCTTCTTCGTGGTCATGTAAATCCCATATACAAGCTTCTGATAATGGGGATATCTTTGCTTTGATGGAGTCAAAAATTCAGAAACATAATATACTGGGCGCTGAACTTTAAAGGCCTTTCCTTCTTCTTCCCGCTCAACCGTAAGTACTATACTGACAACTTGTCCTGTGGCTGCAATGTAAAGCAGTAAAGGCTCTTTGCTGATTGGAGCAGCAAGCACCGGCTGGGTGGAGAGCAGGGCTTTTAGCTCTGCAAACGCTGCATCAGCTTCAGGAGTCCACTCGAACTTGTCTGACTTCTTCATCAGTCGGTAAAGAGGCAATGCATTTTCACCGAGGCGAGAAATGAATCGACTTAAAGCGGCCAAGCAACCAGTAAGATTCTGGACATCATGCACACGCACAGGACGTTTCATTCGGAGTATAGTACCAACTTTCTCTGGGTTGGCATCGATCCCTCGTTCGGAAACGAGAAAACCGAGTAACTTTCCGCCAGGAACTCCGAATGTGCACTTTGATGGATTAAGCTTGATATCATACCTCCTGAGGTTGGAAAGGTTTCAGCAAGGTCAGTCAGTAGGTCGGAACCTTTCCGTGACTTAACCACAATATCATCCATGTATGCTTCCACATTCCGACTGATTTGAGTGAGCAAACACTTCTGAATCATCCTCATGAACGTGGCTCCGGCATTCTTGAGGCCGAATGGCATGGTAACATAACAGAAGCACCCAAATGGAGTGATGAAAGCTGTTTTGATCTCATAAGGCCCATACAGACGGATCTGATGGTAACCGGAGTAGGCGTCCAAAAAAGACAGACGCTCTCATCCCGCAGTCGAGTCGACTGTCGATGCGGGGGAGAGGAAAATGATCTTTCGGGCAGGCCCGATTGATATGTTTAAAGTCAATGCACATGCGAAGTGACTTGTCCTTCTTGGGGACCATGACAACAATGGCGAGCCACTCAGAGTGGTAAATTTCTCAAATAAACTCTGCTGCTAAGAGCCGAGCCACCTCCTCACCAATGGCCTTTCTCTTCTGGACGGCAGACCGTCGAATATGTTCTTTGACAGGTTTAACTTTTGGGTCGACTCGTGATGGTGCTCAGCCAGCCCCCTGGGAACACCCGGCATGTCAGGAGGCTTCCATGCAAAGATGTCCCAGTTCTCACAGAGGAACTGGATGAGCGCTTCTTCCTATTTGGAGTCGAGTGTTGTTGCGATATGGGTCGGAGCAGCATTGGGATCGGTCGGGTGAATATGAATCGGCTTTGTTTCACCGGACGACTGAAACGCTGATTCCGTAGCGGGCTTCTTGGCTTGCAACAAATCACTCAGGTCTGCAGTTTTCTGGTATTCCTGCAACTCTACCACTGCCATCTGAGCATCGGTGATTTTTGAGCCTTTCTGAAAGCACTCTTCCGCCTTCTTCCAATTGCCAGTTAAAGTGATCACACCTTTGGGGCCAGGCATCTTCAATTTGATGTATACGTAACATGGTCGAGCCATGAAACGTGCATAAGCTGGCCTGCCCAAAATAGCATGATAAGCACTCTGGAAATCTACAACTTCAAACGTCAACTTTTCTTTGCGGTAATTCTTGGAATCACCAAAAACCACATCAAGGGCAATTTGGCCGAGTGACTCAGCCTTCTTCCCAAGAATGACTCCATGGAAACTCATGTTGCTGGTACTGAGTCTGGAAATCAGAATGCCCATCCCTTTCAACGTCTCTGCATACAGTATGTTCAAACCACTGCCACCATCCATCAAGACTTTGGTCAGTCGAGTGCCTTTGACAATTGGGTCGACCACCAAAGCTTGCCTCCCAGGGGTGGCAATGTGCGTTGGGTGATCGGACTGGTCGAATGTGATGGTAGTCTGAGACCACTTCAAATAACTGGGTGTCGCCGGAGCAACCATATTCACCTCTCGGTTGATAACTTTCAGTCGACTTTTGCTTTCAACATCAGCAAAAATCATCAGGGTGGAATTGACCTGGGGGTATCCATCATCACTATCTTCCTTGTCTTCGACTTTTTCTGACTCCTTTTATTTATCTTTGGGCTGTTTGCCCTGGAACTGCTGGATCAAGAGCCGACACTGTCGAGTAGTATATTTCGGGTAAATGAGTTTACCCTCTTCATCTTTCTTTGTGTGGATGTGACATGGCAAATCCAACACATCCTTTCCGTATTAGTCTTTAACTTTCTTAGGGTTCCCAGGCCCTTTGGGTTTCCCCTTAAACTTTCCTTGAGTCACAGCCAAGGCTTCTCCAGGAGCAGCTGGCTCGGCTTTCCGCTTCTGTTTCCGATTGGAATTTCCTCCTCCGGTTTCTTGGGCGACTGACTTGAGATTGCCACTCCGGAGTCGATCCTCATCTTCACCATTAGCGTACTTAGTAGCAATCTCCATCATTCGACTCAGAGACATGTCTCTGGTTTGACCGAATTTCAGATTCAGCTCTCTGTATTTGACACCTTCCTTGAAGGCACGGACTGCTTCGCGATCAGACACATTCTCCACTGTGTGATGCAACGTGATCCATCTCTGGATGTAATCCCTCAAAGTTTCATTCAACTTCTGCACGCAAGACCGAAGTTCGGTTAGCCCTACTAGTCGCTTGCATGTTCCTTCAAATGTTGTGACAAACAATCGGGCAAGATTTTCCCAAGTGTAAATGCTGTTGGGTGCTAACTGATTCAGCCACGCTCTGGTCGAGCCTTCCAACATGAGAGGCAGGTGCTTCATGGCCACTTCATCATTGCCGCCGCCAATCTGAACAGTCACTCGATAGTGTTCAAGCCAAGTATCAGGCTTGGACTCACCGGCAAACTTACTAACACCAGTCGCCAAGCTGAAGTTGGGAGGAATCACCGCGGCCCTGATGGCTCTGCTAAAGCATTCTGGCCCTGAAACGTGCGCTCTACTACTGGTGGGTGCATCTCTGTCATGACCTTCTCGGTGAGCTCTATTCCTGTCGACCAAACCTTGAACGAGAATGGATCTCGCATCAAAGCCTGGTTCCCTGGGGTCGACCGGAATCCTTCGCCCAACACTGTGAGGGCACCTGTCATCCTGCTGTCGAGGCACATACGACCCACTCCTCGGGGGAGGGGTGGGCACTCGACGTCGATCATCACGATCGAATCGGTGATCATACTGCTCACGGTTCCTGTACTGATCACGCCGGTCTCCACGCCCCTCACGCCTCGGGCGCGATCTTGGGTTGTGGGCCGACTGGACTGTATCTGCAGCAACGGATCTGCTGTGGATCCTGTTTCGCGACTGTGAAACAGCGGAATTCTGGTCTCCTGCTGCCCGGAGTAACGCTCTGATCTGCAACAAGCCTCTACCAGACTCTAACTGGGAAGGCTGGATCGACTCTGCGATACGAGCCGCAGCTGCTAAATTCTGAATCAAAGTTCAATATACCTGCGGGGGTGGAAAGAGCTCACGTCGACTGGATTCTGGAACCCATTGTCGCGCACGCTCGTCGAGTACTCGCTGGAGGTTCTCCAGTCGAGTGCGCTCAGCCAAGTTGGCCAAGCGCGCGTCTTCTAAGGCCCGGGCCTCAGGGGTTTGTCCAACGATAGGAGTATGCAGCGCATCCATGTTCCGGCAGCGAAGTTCTTCTCTCTGCAGCGAAGTGAGGGGCTCGGGGAGATAATCCTCATCGGCATGCGACAGGTCGCCTCTGCCATCGCCTCCGTCTGTGCGGGGAAAGTCGGGAGGACTGCGTGGTCCATCGACCATCAGGACTTCCGCCGCTGGATCACTGCTGTCGCACTCGGATGCGGTCTCTGCGGAGCCAGTCAACAGGTCAAACAGGCCGTAGAGAGATTCGTCGGGCTCGATCGCCGCGACTTGGGGGGTGGCTGACTGGCGAGCCACCACGTGCCTCACCCACCGCTGCAGCCTCGACCGTCCAGAGCGCTTGCGCCGGCGGGAAACAGGGAGGGGGGCCGACCGATAATGGGTCGACGCTTGCCGCAAGAGGACACCACGGACGCACGCGCAAAAGTGCGTAGCCCCGCGTACAGGAAGCGCGTTGACGTCGAGCGGAGCCTCCTGAAGCCAAGCGGAGTCGTCGGTGATGAACGTGAGCGCGCCGAGACGGATCTCGCGGCCCTCCACCAAAACTCCGCTCGAAACCATGATGAAGGGGATCGGAAAATCGCAACTTCTCCAACAAGTCGCTAAGACACCTGCCCCATGGTGGGCGCCAACTGTCATGGTTCTAAGTCTGACAATAGTGTAGGGGGGTAGGAATGGAGAGGCAAGATCCTAGCTATGGAGTAGTTGTAAGCACACGAGGTTTACGAGTTCAGGCCCTTCACGGAGGAAGTAATAGCCCTACGTCTCGGAGCCGGGAGGCGGTCGACTAGATTATGTTGAGGAGGGGGGTGGCTTATATAGAGTTCGCCAGACCCCTCCGGCTCTCAGTTATGCTAGGTTTAAGGTACATTAAGGCCAGGCGTTACTGGTAACACCGCTCATAAAGTGCCATGATGGCCATAAAAGCTACTTAATGCTCGATCGTTAGCGTGCGGAGTGACTTTAGATCTCCTTGTCGTCGAGTGGTTGAATCTTGGTCGAGTGGTTGGCATCACGGTCGAGTGTCTTTGAGTCCGTCGAGTGGAACACCTCCAAGTCGATTGAAAGGTGATTTCTTCTCGGGATGTCCTTGGGGAGGGTAGCTTGGACAGGACAATGACCCTACCCTAGGTACATAGCTTCATCAGTATCAGAGCTTTGGTCTCCATTTGCTTTGATTTCCATAGCTTTTGGTGGTCATAGCCTTTGTTTCACAACCTAGGAGAGTATGACGTCTAGTGAGGGAAATTACCACCTTAGAGGTCCTTACTTTGATGGCACTAATTTTGCTAGTTGGAAGCATAAGATGAAAATGCATATACTTGTTCATAACCCCGCCGTTTGGTCTATTGTGTGTATTGGCTTGCAAGGTGAATTTTTTGATGGGAGAGAACTGAACCGTGAAGCTACCGCGGAAGAGTTGAAGATGCTACAATAGAATGCTCAAGCTTGTGATATTCTCTTCAATGGATGTGCCTCGAAGAATTCAACAAAATCAGCCGTCTTGAGAATGCAAAGGAAATTTGGGATACTTTGATTGATATGCACGAAGGTACTGACTCCGTCAAGGAATCCAAATTGGATGTGCTTCAAAGTCAACTTGACAAGTTCAAAATGAAGGATGGTGAAGGTGTCGCTAAAATGTACTCCAGGCTTGCTCTCATCACAAATGAGATTGTCGGCTTAGGAAGTGAAGAGATGTCCGACAAATTCATCGTTAAGAAGATCCTAAGAGTCTTGGATGGAAAATATGATACCGTGTGCACATTGATCCAAATGATGCCCAATTACAAAGATCCCAAGCCAACAGAAGTCATTGGAAGAATTGTTGTTCATGAGATGTCACTCAAGGATAAGGAAGATCTTCACAACAAGTCAAGTGGTGCTTACAAAGCCTCATGTGATACTCCCACATCTTCAAGTGAGAAACAAAACTTCAATGAAGAATTGAGCCTAATGGTAAAGAACTTCAGCAAGTTCTACAAGAGTAGAAGCAAAGAAAGAAGTTCCAAGTCAAGGTCCTACAATGAAAAAAGATCTTCTAGTCGTGAGCGTAATTGCTACAATTGTGGAAGACCCGGACACTACTCCAATGAGTATACGGCCCCCTACAAAAGAAGAGAAGATTCTCCCAAAAGAATAAGTAGAAGAGAAGAATCACCACCAAGAGAAATAAGGAGTAGAGATGATCGTTATGAACGAAGACCCTCTCGAAGAAGCAAGGATTCGGAAAGAAAGGAAAAGGCATCAAGGAGCTACACAAAAAGAAGACATCAAGCTCATGTTGGTGAATGGGTATCCGGCTCCGACTCCGACAATCACTCTGAAAGAAGTTATCACTCCGACTCCGAATATACTCAAGATGAAGGTGTTGCCGGTCTAGCACTTGTGTCAACCAACTCCTATGACATATTTGACTCGCCAAATGAAGGAATTGGAAGATGCTTCATGGCCAAAGGTCCAAAGGTAACACATCCCGAGTATGTTGATTTCAATAGTGATGAAGATGATTTGCTAGGTGATGATGATTTACTTGTTGACAACTCTAGTGATGAGAACTATGATGAAACGTCAATTAAACATGCTAATCAAGATAAAACGAATGACGATGATAAGAAGGAGATTGAGCGTCTAACCAAAGAACTAAACACTCTTAAGTTAGCTCATGAAACTACCTTGGAAAATCATCGAGAACTTTTAAAGATTCATGATAAGCTATGCCTTAAAAAGATCAACCTTGAGCAAGAGCATGAGTTTTTAAAGGCAATCAATGATGATCTTCACAAGAAAAGTTCTTCTTACATTGCCAAGCATTTACTCTTGTCTACTTACATGCCACAAGTTAAATCTAGCAACAAGAACAAGAAAGATTCTTCATCTAGTAGTAAAAACAATCATGCTAAATCTAGTGTTGATGCTTCTAGTAGTTCTCTCGATTCCACTCATGATTCTCTTAGCCAAGTTACACTTGAGCAAGAAAATAGCTTATTGAAGGGAATCATAGACAAAGGTGTTTACAAGAGTCTTGCCGAAAGTAAGCAATTTGAGAAAATTATGCGCAAGCAAGGAAGACACCGGAAGAATCAAGGTGTTGGTTTTGAACGGAAGTTCGATGCCAATGGAGTTGAGTGGGAAGAAGATCAATACCCCAAGACGAAGTTTGTTCCTCAATAAGAGAAGTATGATCCTACTTCTTTCAAAGCAACACAAGCTCAAGATGATCTTCCACCACAAGACCAAAAGCAAAAAGGCAAGGATAAGCTTCAAGGGGGAATTGATGCATTTGAAGAAGCAACTAAGGCCTCAACTGGGTTCCCAAGACTACATCAAGTTCCACTTCATCAAGTATAACTACGACTCCAAGGTTTCCCATCAAGTTGGTGTGTATCCAGAAGAAGAAGAACTAGAGAGTTCTTGAGGGTGACTCTGCCAACATACTTTACTCCTATCATTTTGGCAAGGACAAGTGCAAACAAATTCCATATCTTGCACTAGTTCAAGGAGTCACAAACCCTCTTGTTGGTAAGACAAGGGACAAGGTAACCTAATGACTTCATGGACATCATCTTGTGTATGCATCACTCTATGTCTATGGATATCCTTGTTTGTTCCTTGTGGGACTAACTCGTGTAGGTATTGAAACTGCAACTCACTCCAAAGGATTGCTCCAAATGATCTACATCAACATTGAGCATCTACATCTTCAACACCTACATGAAGTCATCATCGACAAAACACAAGGTTAGTTCATTCCCTTTAGGGGGGATATCACATCTAGGGGGAGCTTTACTCAAATCAATGAGCTAAAGCAACTCTAATGGTGTGAACACAGCAATGCTTTATGTAAAAGTGGTAACCCCACTCATGCTTAAACGATGAGTATGACTTATGATCAAATGTTCTCATTTGACTCCTAAGTCAATATACTCATATATAGATGACCTAGTCATTGCCAAATTGCTTGATAGATGCTAGAGTGTTTGTGCATGCTTTGACACATATTTCATTTGCCATTTTAATTGTGTGAGCATGTTGTATGCATATTTTACTCATTTGAGGACATCCATTTGTTGCTATGATTGTTTGGCTCTTTCTCTTTTGCCAAATGGATGGACAAGAATGCCTAAGAACACCCTCTAGCTATCTATGCTTTTATCATCTCAAACTCTATTCATGCTACATCACAAAGTTTGATCTAGTCAGATTCGAACCACTCTGTGTGAGGAGCACTCGGAGATCCCAATTCGTCATAGACTTAAACCTCCAAAACCTCTTTGTGCATCTCGGTCTGACCAATTCATCCTTTTCGGTCCTACTAAGTCACCAAGTTGATCTAGGGTTTTCAATATCAGTGTAACTGATTAGAACTTTTCGGCCACACCGAGTTGCAGTAACTGCTTGCAGTTTTGCATCTCGGTGCCACCGAGTCGTTACACTCGGTCACACCGACAGGGTCAGGTTATATATATTGCTAGGTCAAAATTTGGAAATTTCTTCGAACCCCTTCGCCCGCGCGTAACCTACTCTGCCTCCTCTGGTCTCCGGATCGTCCTCTCGTTGCCAGCGACCTCCCGCCGCTGGTCCCGCCGCCGTCAACGGAAATCTTCTCCGCCATTGTCGCCGTAGCAAGTTCGTCGCCGCACTAGGGTACGGACTTGATCATTGTGCTAATATTTAACTCCGATTCTTAGCACATTGCTTTGCCATGTTTCTTGCCATAATTGAAATCATCCTGTCCAGCGAAAACATCTCGTAGATTAGTTTTGATTTGAAAATTTAGGGTTAGGTCTCCGCCGAATTCATCTCGGATCGACCGAGTTGTAGAAATCAGTCTCACCGATTTTGGCTTAGGCCAGAGCACACGCATTTTTGGTTAGACCGAGTTCGATTCTCTATGAACCCCTAGCAGTCTCGATACCACCGAACTGTGACTCGTTCTGACCGAGTTCACTAGTTCAGGTTCCAAAAGCTGCTTCGGTATCACCGAGTTTACAAATCGGTAGATCCGAAATGCATTCTGTGAAGAACTAAAACTAAGTTTTTAAGTCATTTGTTTTGCAAAAACTCATGTACTTTGTGATGCTCATCTACTCTACCTCATCTACAACCTATTCACAGGGTCTGCTGACACTGTACTTGCAAGATGTCTGACCAAAGTTACAGCCAGAACAAGTTAGAGGAACAGGTTCAGTTAAGTGAGGGCACTAGTCCCTCTAGCAGCTATGATGAAGGTAGCAGGAGCACTCCAAGCAATCTGCCAAAGGCTGCTACCAGAACAAGGAAGAAGAGGACTTCTGACTCTGAAGATGAAGATTATGTGGCTATTGAAGATGAAGCCACTTCTAAGAAGAAAGTTCTGAAGAAAGAGTATGGTTCAGCTGCTGCAACTAAGCCAGGTCTATAAACTAAGATGCCAACAAGAAGACATCCCATGTCTAAGCCAAGGAAGTTGCCACAGGACAAACAATGGAGTTCACTCTTGAACCCAAGGAAACGGGAGATGGTAAGAAAAGGAAAGAAAGGGTCAAGAAGACCATTGTCGGTGTCAGAACCGGCGGATCTCGGGTAGGGGGTCCCGAACTGTGCATCTAGGCCGGATGGTAACAGGAGACAAGGGACACAAAGTTTTACCCAGGTTCGGGCCCTTGTGATGGAGGTAAAACCCTACGTCCTGCTTGATTAATATTGATGATATGGGTAGTACAAGAGTAGATCTACCACGAGATCAAGGAGGCTAAACCCTAGAAGCTAGCCTATGGTATGATTGTTGTATGATGATGTTGTCCTACGGACTAAAACCCTCCGGTTTATATAGACACCGGAGAGGGTTAGGGTTACACAAAGTCGGTTACAGTGGTAGGAGATCTTGAATATCCGCATCGTCAAGCTTGCCTTCCACGCCAAGGAAAGTCCCATCCGGACACGGGACGAAGTCTTCAATCTTGTATCTTCATAGTCCTGGAGTCCGGCTGATGGTATATTCCGGCCATTCGGATACCCCCTAATCCAGGACTCCCTCAGTAGCCCCTGAACCAGGCTTCAATGACGACGAGTCCGGCGCGCAGATTGTCTTCGGCATTGCAAGGCGGGTTCCTCCTCCAAATTCCTCAAGAAGATTTTAAACACTAAGGATAGTGTCCGGCTCTGCAAAAAAGCTTCCACATATTGCCATAGATAGAATAATATTAACACAAATCTAATCTGCTGACGTATTCCGTAGTGTGACATCACACTACGGCCAAGTCTTTTACTCGAATCATTTTTACTTTTCCACCTCAGCACGCTTTGCGAGGCGGTTTCCTTGGCACGTCTTGTCAAAGCAGAGATTGTGTCCCCCATTTACGGGATTCTCATCAATACGGACATGGGTAACCCAACCGCGCCATTTATCATGGCGCTTGGGAGGCAAGCGAGTTTTACTAGGCTGGTGGGGACGCATAGCCGCATCCGCCCATATAAGGGGATAAGGATCCACCTTTTTACCTACGCCTTCTTCCTCCTTTGCCTATCCATCTTCCGCGCACTCGAGCTCCAGCGCCCAAGCCTGCACTTCCCACCTCAACCTTCTCCAGCAATGTCCGGAGCGGGAGGCAAGTGGATGGTCTCCTCCGTCACGGAGGGCCATGTCAAAGCTAAGGAAGGCCGGATACTTGTCCAAAGACATCACGCACCAGCTTCCTGAGGAGGGGCAGCTTCTCCCCACCCCAAGGCCCCACGAGAGGGTAGTATTCCTTCCCCACTTTCTCCGCGGACTAGGTTTTCCACTCCACCCATTTTTCCGGGGGCTCATGTTCTACTATGGCCTGGATTTCCATGATCTGGCCCCGAACTTCGTCCTCAACATCTTGGCGTTTATCGTTGTGTGCGAGGCTTTCCTCCGCATCCGCCCCCATTTCGGCCTCTGTCTCAAGACCTTCAACGGCAAGCCCAAGGTGGTGCGCGGCAGCCAGGTGGAGTGCGGAGGCGCCATGGCGGGCAAGATGGCCAACGTCCTATGGCTCGAGGGCTCCTTCGTGGAAACCCTGAAGGGGTGGCAATCTGGGTGGTTTGACATCACCGAGCCACGCGATCCGAAATGGATCGCGGCCCCTAAGTTCCGATCCGGACCCCCACGCGGCTTGTGTCCTGGAAAGAGACGGGCCTGTCGTGGGGTGACGAAAAAGAGGTGACTGGATTGCAGACATGCATCCAGTCCCTGGTGAACAAGCCGCTCAAGATCGTTAATGTAGTCCAGGTTATGCTTGTCCGCCGGATCCTCCCGTGTCAACAACAGGACTTTAATCTATGGGAGTTCGACCCGGCGCAGCACCAAACCCTTAACAGGCTCTTCGACACGACGTATGAAGACATATGGAGGGTGCTAACCAAAGGCACCGAGGCTCCCGCATCCGCTTCCGAGGACCGCGGATACAGCTCGCAGCGTCACGCTAGTGAGGTAAGCTACTTTCACCTTTTACAGGATGTTTAAGTTTTTCCATAGTTTGACTCTATGTGGGATCTAAACTCCCTCACCTTTGACAGGCTTGGCAGGCGAAGTCCGGACAGATTAACTGTCCGGCTCCCTTGCCCGAAGACCCAGCCCCCGCTCGCTTAGCGAAGCTGCTGGCTCCGGCACCTTATGTGGTGCCGGAGAAGAAGGCCAAGAAGAAGAAGGCCACGGGGACTCAAAAGAGTGCCCGGCATATGGTGGTGTCGGACTCGTCATCCGACGAATCCAAGACGCATTCCTCCCGTGAAGACGAGGAGGAGGAAGAAGAAACCTCTCCCCCTCCAGCGGGGGGAGGAAAGAAGAGGAAGGCCGCCCCAACGGGGGAGGCCGAAGGGTCCAAGAAGAGGAAGACCCCTCCGCCGGACTACTCCCCCGACGCCGACGAGGACGATGAGGAGTGGCCGGACAGGGTCAAGTGTCCGGCGGCATCGTAAGTATTCGGATTCCAGAGCAACTCATGATATTCCTTTGTTGCACAGCTTTCCCTAACGTCGAATATAATCATGTAGCCCGCCCAAGGACGGGCTCGACGAGTGGTCGAGTGGCTCCCTGGATTCATCGGACGTGAATTCAGTTCCGCCCGCTGTCACCCCCCGCACGGCGGACGACGCTGAAATGGCGTCGCGACAAGCTCAGGGGCAAGAGGAGGTGGTCTTGGAGGAGCCGCGAGGCGACCTCCCAGACTCCAGGAGTAAAGGGGACAAGACCCCCCAGGGCTCGATGTCCGGCTTTGAGCCGGACACCGCGCCGGAATCTTCAACGGTTCCGGACCGCGGCAGGCGAACTCCTGCCAAGAGGAGCAAGCCTATTGAGCCGATGGCCTCCGTCCAACCGAAGGCGCCGGATAATCTCCTGGAGGTGCTTAAGGGCGCCTCCATCGACGAGGAGCACCGTACTATCATGAGTACGGTGGTCAGAACGTCCAGGTTGCCAAAAGCGGACTGACTGAAGCTTGTGCTAGCCTTCTAACAGGCTTCGAGGTAAGTAAAAATATGTAAAAAAATATTACCACATAGACAGTAGCCCCTGATGCTCTGTTTGGCGTTCGGAAAGAAAAGACGAATAGAGAATCTATCAAATTTCGCAGGAGTCTAATAAAAAAATTCAATATGTGTATGCAGGCATCGCTGCTAGCCACCGCCGCACTGACTGCGGAGGTGGGTGCCCTGAAACAGGGCCTCGAGCGGACCGAGCAAGAGCTCGGCCTTGCCCAACGGCGGCTCGAGGAGAAAGAAGGTAAGAGATACCTTAAAGAAAACGTATAAAAAAGATGCAATTGCAAAAAATGACAGGATTGTAATGCTTATTGTAGGTGCCACGACTGAGGTGGCGACCCGCAAGCAGGCGCTGTCCGAGGCCAAAAAGAAAGCGGCCGCGGAGCGCACCGAGCGAGAGAAATTTGAGGCCCAAGTCGGCAAGGTGCAGCAAGAGCTTCAGGCTCTCATGAAAAAACATGAGAGTTTGGATCTTGAGTCAAAGACGCAAGCGTCTGAGCTCGTGGCGGCCCTTGAAACTGCCAAGGCCGAAGCCCAAAAGGCCCTCCAGGAGTTGGATGCAGTGAAAAAGATAGCGGCGGGTAAGGCATTCTTTATGCAAAGCAGAAATATAAAAGTAAACTACTTGTTACTTACCCGAATCCGGAGCTCTCCAGGGGCATTCGCAGATCTTCCCCGTAGCATATCCGATGCCGCCGCATTCTACCGAGCCGAAGAGGGCAGCTCGATGGAGAAGGTGTTCTGGTCCCGGTATGCTGAGGCCGGACACCCTGTGCCTTTGAGCGACCAGCTAAAGCAGCTGGTTGAGCTTCACAAGGCGGCCGAACAGGCCATGAAGGGCTTCATAGTTCGGTTGCGGCCTGGAGAGGCCCTGCCAGGGAGCTACTTCGGGCTGGTGCGGCGGCTGGTGGAGGCCTGTCCAAGGCTCGAGGTCATCAAGCGCTCCATCTGCATCGAAGGCGCCCGTAGGGCCCTTGCCCGTGCAAAGGTGCACTGGGGTAAGCTGGACGGTGAGAAGCTTGTGAGGGATGGGCCGCCGCCGGGGAAGGAGCATCGCAAGCCCGAGAACTATTATAAGGATGTTCTGCCGGGAGCCCGCCTTATGGTGGATGAATGTACCAAGGATGTAATTTTTGAATGAACTCGCTCGTTTTATCCTGTGCGCTGAAAACATGTTCATATGCGCTAAGCAATTCTTATTGAATTTAAAATATTACTTTCTGTGCGGTCGTTTATCAAAAATTGAGAGATGGCTAGTCGTCGGCTTCTGCCCCCATGCCACTAGTGCTGGGGTGTTCGGGATAAACCTGAGCGCTCTTTTTCCTATATTTGGGTCCTTCGAGGGAGGCGCTCAGCACAACGAACCAGGCAATCAGACTATAATGCTTGAACACTCCCACTTATCCATAGAACTCTATAATTTTAAATTTCGGCGAAGCCCCTAGTTCGGAAGACCGAGTTCAGGGCGCTATCCACGCCTTGGCCGGACAAAGCCGGCTCCTCGCTCGAAGCGGCATAAGTCTTTAGGGACTCGAAAAACCTCTCGAACAGCGACCGGTCTCTCGCCTCATCATGACAGTCAGTTTTAGCTTTCTCCACTGAGGTGCTCAGCCCAGCTCAACTGGGGCACAATCGTAGTGGTTCTCCTAGTGCTACCTTAGCCGATATAGCGGAACGTAACGCACCAAAACATAGGAGTCGGGCAAACCCAACTATTGACCCAAATCATGATTCGGAGCCGATGCATATAGTGCTATAAGTTCGGGGTGCCGCACTTGTGAAAGTGTACGGACTTCTCACGCCATATTTATGGGTACTGAAGCCCCTGGCGTATTTTGCCGTACCACAGTGTACGGGTGCAACATGTCATTAACAAACATATATAAAAGAGAGTAATGCAGAGAATAGACAAAAGCTATGCATTGTTTATATAAAGGCTATGATCAAAGCAGAACGATACAAATAGTGCGATAAGCAAAAGGTTGGGATGTTTAACCTGTCCAGGGGCAGGCCGCGGAATTGTATGCATGTCAGGTATACTGCTCGTAATAGAGACCACCTAGGAGTTCTATAATGCGGCATGGCTTGTCTGCTTTCCTGGGTCTTGCATCGTTTGTGCGGCAGTTGAATTGCCGAACAGGTCATCCGAAGTATGGAGTCCTGAAAGTAAGAAAAAATTAAAAAAGAATTCGGCAGCCCCTAGTACGGTTTAAGCCGTGTTTTGGGCTTGCCGTGATTGTGCCCCTTCCCCTGCGCCCATGGTATTTCAAGAGCGTAGTTATGTACGCGAAGCACTGGTTTCGCTATGTCGCGAGGGCTGGGGTTGGGGCCGCATTGCTACGCCTGCTCAGAACGTGCCAGGCGGTCTTATTGTAGGTTACTCCGGGCGCGCTTGGCAGTGTCCGGCTCTTTAACGACCGGACTAGAGAATTGCCTAAAAAGGCTGCTTTGTACTTCCGCTGCGAGGGCCGCCGTGTGCTCCTCCGTTCGGAGGGAGCGCTAGGTGTTTCCATTGACCGTAATTACTCCTCGAGGGCCTGGCATCTTGAGCTTGAGATATGCGTAGTGCGGCACCGCATTGAACTTTGCAAATGCGGTTCGCCCGAGCAGGGCATGATAGCCACTGTGAAATGGGACTATATCAAAGATTAACTCTTCGCTTCCGAAATTGTCCGGAGATCCGAAGACCACTTCAAGTGTTACTGAGCCTGTGCAGTTGGCCTCTACACCTGGTATAACGCCTTTAAAGGTCGTTTTTGTGGGCTTAGTCCTCGAGGGATCTATGCCCATTTTCCGCACTGTATCCTGGTAAAGCAGGTTCAGGCTGCTTCCGCCGTCCATGAGGACTCTTGTCAGATGAAATCCGTCGATAATTGGGTCGAGAACCAATGCGGCGAAGCCGCCGTGACGGATGCTAGTGGGGTGGTCCCTTCGAGGCGACTGGCTCCATCGCGTATACGTCCCGTAGCGCACGCTTCCGCTCCCTCTTGGCAATATGGGTTGCGTATATCATGTTCACCGTCCGCACTTGTGGGGGAAAACCCTTCTGTCCACTTTTGTTCGGCGGCCTCGGCTCCTCCTCGTCATCGCTATGCAGCCCCTTGTCTTTATTTTCGGCTCTTAGCTTGCCTGCCTGCTTGAACACCCAACAATCCCTGTTGGTGTGATTGGGTGGCTTTTCGGGGGTGCCATGTATATGGCAAAAGCGATCGAGTATTCGGTCCAAACTGGACGGGCCCTGAGTATTCTTTTTGAATGGCTTTTTCCACTGACCGGATTAGTAGCCTCTGAATCCGGCATTAACTATCGTGTCCTCGTTGCTGTCACTACTAACGCGGCGCTTTTGCTTGTTCCGACGTGTCCTGCCACTTTTGTCCTTGGTATCCGAATTACCAGGGTTCTTCACTAAGTTGTTACTGCGAGCTAGCCAGCTGTCTTCTCCCGCGTAAAAGCGGGTCATGAGTGTCGTGAGGGCCGCCATGGACTTCAGCTTTTCCTGTCCCAGATGCCGGGCAAGCCACTCGTCGCGGATATTATGCTTGAAGGCTGCTAGGGCCTCTGCGTCCGGACAGTCGACTATCTGGTTTTTCTTTGTTAGGAACCGAGTCCAGAATTGCCTGGCCGATTCCTCCGGCTGCTGAATTATGTGGCTTAAGTCATCGGCATCCGGTGGTCGCACATAAGTGCCCTAGAAGTTGTCGAGGAATGCGGCTTCCAGGTCCTCCCAAGAACCGATTAAGTCTGCTGGCAAGCTGTTAAGGCAATGCTGGGCCGGTCCCTTAAGTTTGAGCGGGAGGTATTTGATGGCGTGTAGATCATCGCCGCGGGCCATGTGGATATGAAGGAGATAATCCTCGATCCATACCGCAGGATCTGTTGTGCCATCATATGATTCGATGTTTACGGGCTTGAAATCCTCGGGGATTTTATGATCCATTACTTCGTTTGTGAAGCATAGTGGGTGTGCGGTGCCTCTATACTGGGCTATATCACGACGCAGCTCGAAGGAGCTATGTCTGTTGTGTTCGGCACGGCCGGATTTATTGTATCCGGAATGAAGATCACGTGCCGTGGGGCGCCTGTACGATCCGTAGATCGATCTTGTTTGCCTTGCCTTGTCCTCCAGTACGTCTCGCAGGTCTGGCGCATTTTCTCGTGCCTTAGTTGAACGGCGCCGGGGCATGGCTTGGGTGGAGGGACGTGAGGCCTCTCTGTCGCGGCCGCGAGGTAGCCGATCAGCCATGTCGTGCGCTGGTGATGTAGGTGCTTCCTCCTCTGATCGGGGTAGCGGCCTGCGCTTTGGGTAACTCTTGGAGGGGCGTTCGAGTTCATACTCTTCAACCGCAAGGACTTCATTCCATATGTCAGCTAGCAAATCTTGATCAGCTCTAAGCTGTTGCTGCTTTTTCTTGAGGCTGCTTGCCATGGCTATAAGCTTGCATTTAAAACGCTCTTGTTCGGCAGGATTTGATGGCACGAAGAATTCGTCATCGTCGAGGCTCACCTCGTCTTCGGAGGGAGGCATATAATGATCATCCTCAACCTCTCTGTCTGCCTCTCTCTCGTGAGGGCTAGTTTTGCCATCTTCCTGTGACGAATCTTGGTGGGGGGGGTGTTCTTCGGCGCTATCCGGGGTAGTATTATCTCCCGTGCCGGAATCACCGTTTTTGCTTTGGCGGGATTTAGAGCGGCGCCGCTGACACCGGCGCTTTGGCTGTTTCTTGGAGGTGTCATCCCCCGTTGTTCCATCGCCATCTCCATCTTTTGGAGTATCCACCATGTATATGTCATATGACGAGGTGGCTTTCCAGTGCCCTATAGGCGCTTGTTCTTGATCGTCTCCTGCATCGGCGTCCATACCGTCGATGTCTTCGAAGTCGAAATCGAGCACGTCGGTTAGATCATCGACAGTGGCTACAAAGTGGGTGGTGGGTGGGCTTTGAATTTCTTCATTGTCCGTATCCCATCCTTGCTGACCGTAGTCCCGCCAGGGCTCTCCTGATAAAGAGAGAGACTTTAGAGAATTCAGGATGTCGCAGAAGGGCGAGTGCTGAAAGATGTCCGCGGTGGTGAACTCCATTATCGGCGCCCAAATCGGATTCGATCGGCAGGGGCGCGGGGGTCTCGGTGTTCGGAGAGGAATCCGGCTCCTCGGAGTCACGGGCCGTGCGGAGTGCGGGGCTGGCGTTCGGCTCAATCGCCTTTGAGATCGCAGCCCCCAAGGTGACGTCCAACCTCTCATCCTCGATTGGCGCAATAGGCTCCGAATTAAGGGTCGGAACCGGTGCGTGTGCGGCCTCCAGGGTACTATTCGGCAGCAGAGCTAGATCATGCCCCTCGAGACAGTGCGGCACGCTCGGCTGTGGCTCGAATACGTTGAAGATCAAATCCCCGCGGATGTCAGTCGTGTAGTTTAAGCTTCCAAACCTGACCTGATGGCCAGGGGCGTAGCTTTCGATCTGCTCCAGGTGGCCAAGCGAATTGGCCCGCAGTGCGAAGCCGCCGAAGACAAAGATCTGTCCGGGGTGAAAAGTCTCACCCTGGACTTCACCGTTATAGATGATCGAAGGAGCCATCGAGCCCAAAAGTGACGACATAGAGGAACTCTCAATGAAAGCACCAATGTCGGTGTCAAAACCGGCGGATCTCGGGTAGGGGGTCCCGAACTGTGCGTCTAGGCCGGATGGTAATAGGAGACGAGGGACACGAAGTTTTACCCAGGTTCGGGCCCTCGTGATGGAGGTAAAACCCTACGTACTGCTTGATTAATATTGATGATATGGGTAGTACAAGAGTAGATCTACCACAAGATCAAGGCGGCTAAATCCTAGAAGCTAGCCTATGGTATGATTGTTGTATGATGATGTTGTCCTACGGACTAAAGCCCTCCGGTTTATATATACACCGGAGAGGGTTAGGGTTACACAAAGTCGGTTACAATGGTAGGAGATCTTGAATATCCGCATCTCCAAGCTTGCCTTCCACGCCAAGGAAAGTCCCATCCGGACACGGGACAAAGTCTTCAATCTTGTATCTTCATAGTCCTGGAGTCCGGCTAATGGTATAGTCCGGCCATCCAGACACCCCCTAATCCAGGACTCCCTCAACCATTGCCAGAGTTATTGGTAAACCTTCAATGATGTGAGATTCTGAAGAAGAGGAAGAGGATGCAGCACCAGCACCCAAAGCTCAAAAGCTTATGGGAGATGCAATTAAGGCAGGGGATGCTCCATCTAAGCCCAAAACTGCTCCTAAGACTGCTGCTCCAGCTCCAAAGCCAAAACCTAAGAGGAGCACCAGGAACATCCCTGCTGAGGAGAAGAACAAGGCCCCAGTGCCTCAAGCTGCTGAAGAAGAAGAGGAAGATGATTCTATTGTTTTGAGGAAGCTGAAGCCCAAGATCCCTGATCACAATGATGCACACCCAGTTGCAGAGAATATGAAAATCAGGAAGGATTCTGGATTGAGGCTATGGAGAGAGTCTGGTCCATATGCCACCAGGAGAAGGACTGTTGTGGACTACAAATTCCACACTAAGGAACAGCAGGACTTCTATGAGACTGTTTTACTTGACAAGAAGCCCATAGTGTGTGACATGAGATGGGTTGATTGGAAATTCATTAACTAAAATGAGGATCACTTCCCTGGGGTATATGACAGCTTCAAGGCATGTGGAGTTGATGAGTTTGCGGCTCAGAAGTTCACCAAGTGGAATGATGAGCTCATTATGCAATTTTACTCCACTGCACACTTCTATCCAGATGGAAGGATTGTGTGGATGTCTGAGGGTACTAGGTACCAGTCTACAGTTGAAGAATGGGCAAAACTCATAAATGCTCCTGAGGAACATGAGGATGACTTGGATGTCTATGCCAAGAAGAAGAAAGACCACAACTCTACGGCCAATATGTACAAAGAGATCCCTGATGCTGCTTTGGGCACACATAAGTTTGGATCCATACACTATTTCTTGTCTGGATTGCCAACAATCAATTGGATTCTGAGGCACACACTTCTACCCAAGTCAGGTGATAACAAGATGATCAGAGGACATGCTATCAACTTGCTGCGCATATTTGATGTCCCACAAAAGTTCAAGGTTATGAGCCTGATTGTGGAAACAATCAAGAGGACTGCAGCTGATCAGAAGAGAAGTTGTAGATATGCCCCACACATCCAGGAGCTCATCAACTCAAAGATGGGCAAAGGCAGGTACATCTTGGATAAGGAGCATCTACCCATCTATCCTGAATTTGAGGACAACACAGTTGTCATGACTGAGAATGAAACATCATCTGTGCAAGCACAAGATAAGAAAGCCAAAGCTAAAGATGAGAAGGCTGCAAAGATGCCAACTGTGGAAGAGGCATCTCAGGTCTTCTTGAAGAGCAAGCAAGACCAGCTTGGATATCTGATCCAATCCACTCTGAGGATTGAGTAGGTCCTGGCCACCCTGACCAAAAACCAGGAGAGCTTGGAAAGGATTGTTGAGACAAAATTCTATGACCTTGATGTCAAGATCACAAAGATCCAAACTATAGTTGAGCAACTTCAGGAGGAAGCAGAGGAGAAGAAGGGCAAGTCTACCACAGATGCATTTGCTAGAGTGCCCAGAGGACAGAGATCTGCTACAGTGCCAATGACAAACACTAGAGCTACAGCATCAGCACCAGCAGCAACAGCTCCAGTTCCAACTCCAGCAGCTACTCCACCAGCTCCAGCCACTTCATCAGAAGCTTTCGTCCTTGGCGTTCTCTCAACACCACCTCCCGAAGATCAAGCCTGAGAGTCGTTTAGCACTATGTATTTTCAAACTTTTTGGTAACTTGTTGCCAAAGGGGGAGAAAAATGTATAGATCATAGGCTTCGAGAGAGAGAGAGAGTGTTGGTTTTTATCTCTATCTGCACTCTTTTTGGTTGGTTTGAAACTTTACTACGTGCTTGTGTGATACTAGTTTGTGACCTTGTGAGATACTTATTTGGTCAAGTGTTTGATCATATGCTACCCTTAATGCTTGTTGGATAATGCTATCTTTCATATCCTATTATGATCATTCACTTTGCTTGGTGATGAGTGCATGCTTTTAATCTCTATCATTTTGTACGCTCCACCAAGATGTATGTGACATGGAAGAGTAACCCATGATCCTAATTGATTGTGCATTTTCATTCAAAAGCAAATCTTAAATAATGCACAAATTTAGGGGGAGCTCTTGCTTATCACATACTTCTCAAAGCGACAATGTTTTTCAATCTTATTTATCATTTGTCAAAGCTTTGATCTATATGTTGTCATCAATTACCAAAAAAGGGGAGATTGAAAGTGCAACTATCCCTGGGTGGTTTTGGTAATTCCTAACAATATATAGCTCATTGAGCTAATGTTATTCCAAGATAAATATTTCAGGAAAGCTCAATGATTGGCATGGCATGGATTAGAAAGTGGACCCTTCAAAATGCTAAGGACAAAGGATTGGCTCGAGCTCAAAGCACAAGACTCTACATTTTCTATTTTAGTGATCCAAGATCACATTGAGTATATAGGGAAAGCCAATACTATTAAGAAGGGATGAGGTGTTCCTTAATGAGATTCTTGCTCAAAATTCTTAGTGATATGCTCCAAAACCCTCCACTACTTTCTCATATCCACATATGTCCTAAACCAAAAAGTTCAACTCGGCCCCATTGATTCTTTCCATCTAGAGCCACCGAGTTCAGTTGACATAGCCACTGCCAGAGACCCTAATCAATTCGGTCTCACTGATAGGGATCTCGGTCTCACCGAGATGGCATTGCAAACTCTCTATTTCCCTTCGTAACTTTTAGGTCAAAACGAGATGAGCGATCGGTCCCACCGAGATTAAAATGCAAACTCTCTGTTTTCTTTTTGTAACGTTTCGTTCCAACCGAGCTGAGTGAATCGGTCCCACCGAGTTTGCCTGACCAACTCTCTGTTTGGCTATTACCAAAGTCGGTCTCACCGAGTTTGTGTAATCGGTCTCACCGAGATTACGTTATGCCCTAACCCTAATGACATCGGTCCCACCGAGTTGACATGTCGGTCCCACCGAGAATCCTAACATTCACATTTTGAACTAAATCGGTCCAACCGAGTTTAATGATTCGGTCCCACCGAGTTTGGTGATTTGTGTGTAATGGTTAGATTTTGTGTGGATGCTATATATACCCCTCCACCCACTCTTCATTCGTGGAGAGAGCCATCAGAACATGCCTACACTTGCAATACATATTTTCTGAGAGAGAACCACCTACACTTGTGTTGAGGTCAAGATATTCCATTCCAACCACATAAGATCTTGATCTCTAGCCTTCCCCAAGTTGTATTCCACTCAAATCTTCTTTCTACCAAATCCAATCCTATGAGAGAGAGTTGAGTGTTGGGGAGACTATCATTTGAAGCACAAGAGCAAGGAGTTCATCATCAACACACCATTTGTTACTTCTTGGAGAGTGGTGTCTCCTAGATTGGCCAGGTGTCACTTGGGAGCCTCCGACAAGATTGTGGAGTTGAACCAAGGAGTTTGTAGGGGCAAGGAGATCGCCTACTTCGTGAAGATATACCCTAGTGAGTCAAGTCCTTCATGGGAGACGGCCATGGTGGGATAGACAAGGTTGCTTCTTCATGGACCCTTCATGGGTGGAGCCCTCCTTGGACTCGCGCAACCGTTACCCTTCGTGGGTTGAAGTCTCCATCAACGTGGATGTACGATAGCACCACCTATCGGAACCATGGATAAAAAATCTCCGTGTCAACATTGTGTTTGCTCCCTCAAACTCATCCCTTTACCTTCATATGCAATTGTCTTACATTCCACTGGTATACTCTTAGAATTGCATGTGTAGGTCGATTGCTTGACTTATGCTAAGTTGCTAAAATCTGCCAAGAACTACAATTGGGAAAAGGGTAGATTTTTTATTTGGTCAAGTAGTCTAATCACCCCCCTCTAGACATACTTCCGATCCTACATGCTCTTATTTGCTATTGCTATCAGTCGCGCTGCTACTCCGCTATTGCTCTCGTTCGTGCTGCTGCTCTGCTCTTGCTCTCGCTCGCGCACGACCTCCGGCGGCTACAGGAGTTGGGTGGGCAACAAACAGTACGTGATCCATTCTCTATCTTTTTAAAACTGAAGCTATAATCTACCTACTATCATTAGTTTTGGATCTATCCACTCGTTTGCTACCATCAGTCTTGATTTCTGCATGCACCCCTTAAGCCTTGCAAAATCTAACTATTGTTTTATTATGCATGTCAGTTATTGTACACAATCGTATTGAACATGTAGAGAAAAAGAGAAGACCGTTGCGTGGGAATATAATGTCATGCAGACGCTGCTCCATGGTGGGCGAAGTGCCCCCCCCCTCCCGCCATTCCAGATTATATTCCAGAGGAAGATAACTATTTAGATGGGGATTCAGAGGGAGCCGACCACTACTATTTACCACCCGGGGTGTTTGCTCTAACCTAGCATGCTGATGTTGGTAATATCATGCATATGGTGCCTCCCATTGCTTACATTATACATTTTATATGTCATCAGCTTAGTTTAGATTTGCTTTGTGTGAATGCCACCTGTTTGGTTTCTATATCATACTCCCACCGTTTATAAATATTTTTCTTTTTAGATATTTCAACAAGTGACTACATACGGAGCAAAATGAGTGAATCTACACTCTAAAATATGTCTATATACATCTATATGTGGTAGTCCATTTGAAATCTCTAAAAAGACAAATATTTAGGAACGGAGGGAGTATATGGGAATTATGAAATGCCATCTTCTTTAGCCAGGCATCATATACGTGAATCATGCAATGCCATCCTGTTTAGCCAGTCATCGTATATGTGAATTGTATCGTGCCATATTTTTTTCATAATGTATTCCATTTGTCAACAACATTTATACATTCATCTACTCTTCCTATGCATCAGCCATTTGAGTCGGTCATGGGAAAATCTGGAGTGAAAACAAGGTCTTCTGAGCAGTCACTGCTACCTCTCGATGCAGATTTCTTGCTGGTTACAGATAGCTCCTCAGAGGAGGATTCAGAGACAGATTACCAGTCGTATCCCCCCCCTCGAGGTGCATGCTCTAACTTGGCAGGGTTATATTGCTCATATCATGCATATGGTGTCTTGCATTGTCATGCCATCTGCTTAGATTAGACATGCCTTGTGTGAATGCCTCCTGTTTGCTTTCTATATCAGATATGTGAAGTATGCAATGCCATGTTTTTTAGCCGGTTATCATATATGTGAATTATGCACCGCCATGTAGCCAGGCATCATATATGTGAATTATCTCATGCCATCTTTTTTTCATTACGTGTTCCATTTGTCGACAATCCGTGTATATTGAACTACTCTTCATGTGTATCAGCCATTTGAGCCAGTTATGAAAAAATCAGGAGTGAAAACAAGGTATTCAGAGAAGGCAATGGTACCTGTTGAAGCATATATCTCGATGGTTACAGGGAGCTCCTCAGAGGAGGATTCAGAGACAGATGACCGGTCCTATATCCCACCTGAGGTGTATGCTCTAAGTTGCAATGTTTATATTTCTCATATCATGCATATGGTGTCTTGCATTGCTTAGTTTAGACATCATATGCACAACTGAATTCCATCTTCTTAGTTTAGAGATCATACATGCGAGTGCCAGCTGCTTAGTATATGAATCAATTATGTCAATTGTATCATGCCATCCTGTATACTTAGACAACATGTATGTGAATTATTTCATCCCAACCTATTTTAGAAAGACATCATATAGTTTTGTCATGTCATCCTGTTTAGATACTCATCATATGTTGAATATATCAAGTTAAGTTATCCATCATATATCTGAAACTGTGTCATGCTATCTTGTTTAGTTAGGCATCATATATGTGAAAATGTGTCATGTTGTCCTGTTTGCTTAGACAACATATATGTGAATTACCACATCTGTCTATCATGCAATGTTTGTATGTTCAATTTATTTTCTTGTTTATCAGCCATTTGAATTAGAGGGGGTGATGGCAGTATCTAAGGGAGCAAAAACCCGTTCTTCACAAAAGACAGTGCTACCCGTCGATGCAGATAGAACCATGGTTGTACTGGCCCACAAACTAGCCCCACCACACATAATCGAGACTCTTCCAGATTGCACACTTACACCGTTGGGTAGAGAACCAGCTACAACTCATCTAACCCCAACCTCAGCGGATAGTAACCCACTTCTAGTTGACAAAGCACCATGTCCACCATAGAGTACCCCCACACGAGCAGTTTGTAAAGCAACTACAGTGCCCAAAGCACGAAGACCACCACAGCGAACCCAAACTCCACGTTTAAAGCAGAAGAGCAACTATACTCAGGTCAGATTCCATAGCTATGGTCCATACTCCTTTGCTGTTGCATCACTGTATTTACTCATACCAACTACTTTCGAATTTGAAGGATCCAATTGAAACTCCAATGGCGCAACAGGTATGTTTTAAACCTATTTCTATAACTAGATTGTTGTTCTAACTTCTTGCTCTATGTTGATTTCAGTTTCAGTTGTATAAACAGTTGTGTTCTCATGTGATGCACATTACAAGTGTTGCCAATGTTGTGTAGTTTCTCACACTTATATTCTGTCTATGTTGCTATGTCTTAAAAATATATGAGTTGAACTATGTCTCTATCTTGATTTGGCAACATGAACTAGAATGATATGGACAATACAATGAACATACTACATAGATATATGTTTGTTTCATGTTATTATGTTGTCCACCTTACTACTGAACCGGTTTACCAAAATGAGTTTCGTATACTACATGCTAAACCTGTGATGTGTCTGCTTGTTTCTCTTGTAGTATGCGAACAGAATATTGGAGAAGAGCACCCCACTATGCAATGGTAGAGAAAGTAATGCAGATAAGGTTCAAGATAGTGAGACAACCCTATTGGTCTCCAAGAAAGGTGATAAAAACGATCTTGTAGACAGTGAGAAAACCCCATAGTCATGTGTTGATGTAGTGTTTGAGTTACTGGCCAGTACCGCTGGCACAAGCTCTTCGAACTTGTTGCCTGAATCACTTCATCTTCTTCAGTCTCAGCTACAAGCTGAAAGGCATCAGTCAGCTGTGCTGCGGCAAGAAGCCGAAGGACTGAGGAAGTCACTGCAGAATTCAGATGCATACTTTCTTGTGCAACAGCAAGTGCTGGAGGATTTAAGCGCCAAACAACAGAAAGTTAATAAGCTTGCTAATCATCTTACTAGTATTATGGGTACCCAAGATATTGTTTCTTGATCTGTTCTGAAGTGGTTTCAGTTCTGGACTTGTTTTGCTGCGGCGTTTATTTGTACTGGTTGCCAAGTTTGACAACCAGTGTATATGATATGCGGCTTTGTTCCCTATATTTGCACTGGTGGCGAACTTTGATGCCCGGTGGATGTAATATGTGTAATAGCCGTGATAGCCTAGCGTAAGTTGCATGCTTATTTATTTCCTTATTGTCTTTTTTATTTGTTTGCTTGTGGTCAGTGCACTTCTTTTTCCGTGGTTTGCTAGTGGCCGCAATAACCTATTTTTTAAAACTAGTTCACAATAACCATGGGCTACATATTTACTGTAGTTACCATGGGCCTCCTACTGGCCGTAGAAACAATGGGCCTTCAAAGGGCCGTAAAAACGATGGGCCTTCTATATGCCGTAGCATCAATGGGCCTTCTACGGGCCGTATGATCAATCGGCCAAACATGGGCCAATAACAGACCGCATTATGGGCCGTAAACAGGCTATATTTGGAATCGTCCGGTCATGGGCCGACCATAACGGGTCGTTGCTAATCTGTTGTATTTGATGACGCTACGAAAACGGCCCAATGGATTAACGGGCCACAAATGGGCCGATTGTAACCACGGGCTGAATTTGGCCCACAAGCAAAAAAGGCCAGTAACGGGCCGTAAGTAACCGAATGCTGGAACTAAGCCCAAGAATAAATGGGCCCTGAGAAGGCCGAAAGATAACACGGGTTCGAAATGGCCCAATGGAATAATGGGTCATTAATGGGTATAAACTGGTACACTATTCATTGCAGGCTAGATTCACCACGAGCCTTTAATGGGCCAAGAGTTACAAATGGCCTCGTATGGGCGAAAAGACATCATGGGTCATACATGGGCAGGAAGTTACAACGGGCTAGAATCATATTGGACGGCCCAGATGAAGCTACTGGGCATAATTCACAACAAAAAAATACACTTCTGTGATGATACGTGTTTGTCACAGTAGGTCACTTTTTCTGTCATGCATGTACATCCATGACAAATTTATGACAGAATCAAGATAGTCATACCTGTGCTGTCGTAGAAGTATTCCATGACATTACCAAAATTATCATCACGGAAGTGTCCACTTCCATGACGATAAATCGCGCGTCACAGAAGAGCTTTCGTCAAGGGTGACCGACATGTGGCATCCACCATAACGGAACGCCGTTAAGCTATTGGGTCGGGTCTTGGATCCGATAACCCATTAACAGCCCCGACCAATGGGAAATTTCCATGTGTAAAATTCTTATTGGCCGGACGAAACACGTGTCAGCTCGTCAGTGGGTCAGATAGGCGCCTATGATATGTCGACACGTGGCATGGCCCAACAGTGGCCCATTCCGATGAAAAAGGTCGGCCCAGTAAAAATTAGTAGGCCAGCCCATATAAGGCCTACTTGTGTGAGGTCCATTTAAGCCCACGGCCCATACGAGATGTGCCAATTCGGCCCGTTAAAGATTTGAAACCATTGCAGCCCATCGTCAGTTCGAGCCCGTTAACAACCCGCTATATACTTGGGCTCAATATCGGCCCGATGAGATTTTGGCTTGTTAACGGCCCATTTAATGGATGGGCCAATTTTCAGGATGTACATCTTTCAGCCCTTTAGCGACCCATTTAAATGTTGGGCTAATTTTCGGCCCGGTGTGTCTTACAGCCTGTTGACCGCCCATAAATCTGATGGGCCATTTGTAGTCGGACCTGAGTTTCAGCCTTTTAGTGGCCCATTTAAGTGTTGGACCAATTTCTGGCCCGGTGTCACTTTCAGCCTGTTGACGGCCCATAAATCAGTTGGGCCAATTGTAGTCGGACCTGAGTTTTGGCCTTTTAGCGAACCATTTAAGTGTTGGGGCAATTCCCGGCCATGTGTGCCTTTCGGCCTGTTAACGGACCATAAATGAGTTGGTCCATTTGTAGTCGGACCTTAGTTTTGGCCTCTTAACGGCCCATGCCCTTCATGGTCCACTACCAGCCCGGTTTCTCCTTCGGCCTGCTAAAGGCCCACAACACAGTTGGGCCGTTTACAATACGACCTGACTTTCGGCCTCTTAGCGGCCCATGCTCTTCATGGTCCAATACAAGCCCGCTGTCTCTTTCGGCCTGCTAAAGGCCTACAGTATAGTTGGGCCATATGTAGCCCAAACTTAGTAACGGCCTGTTACCGGCCCATGAAATAAATTGGGGCCACCTATTGCCCGCTTTGATGTCGGCCTGTTAACGAACCGGGAGGTAAGAGGGCCGACCATTAACTTTCGGCCTAGTTACAGCCCACTAACTCAATGGGCCCACTAAAGTTCGTTCATGTCTTTAGGCCAAATTAGATAATTTGAGCCCATTACGACGAGCAAAGGTACGGCATACAGGGAATAATGTTGCACATCCAGAATATATTACAAGAAATTACATCCACTGGGCAATCAAAGATTGATGCCAGTGCAAATAAATGAGCAGAACCTAACCATCTACAACGTCACAATCTGCAACCTCAGCACAGATGACGCCCATAAGCATGTGGGCAAGTTCTTACTGCTTTTCCACACTGTCTCCAAAAACATTGATCAGCTGTTGTGTCGCACGACTATGCACCTCTGATTCATCCACCATTTCCATCATTTCTTCAGCCATTAATTGGTTCACAAACATACATTTATTCCGTTGCATTCGAGACAGAGGATACTGAACAGATTCAGGTGGCAATTTTGGCAGGCTTGTATTATTGATAGTGGAGAGTGTCTTGACCACTACATCATAACCTAAATTAGGACGGGAACCAAAGAGATTAATCATGAGTTATTGCCATATTACCTGGCCTAGATTTACTGGAAAGAAACAATGGGGTTGCCTTGCTGTTTTTAGAGTTTGTCTTCTTATCTTCAGCAGCCTGCACAAAACTAACACACTAGCATTGCTATCATTGGCCAAGTTAGATAATAGGAAAGCAACATTGACACAACGAACGTTTGGGCAACTAGCCTACACCAAATTAACACAATATGGCACAGCTATCATCAGCCAGGTAAGGTAATACGAAAGCAACATTGACAGAATGAATGAATGGGCAACCAGAGAAGCACTACAATTCAGTAATGTGCGTGATATGAGATAGCACATTCATGCAGCTCAGTAGGCAAAACTACCAGGCAGTTTTCCTTACAAAAATCAACATTGGCGCCTTTAACATTTTCCTACATCTAATTTTAGATCAGATAATGGTTAGATTCATGCCGATTAACAAAATACATGCTTATGTAAAAATATAGTGATATACAACAGGTACTTACATCAGCACTGGAGCACAGAGAATTCCTGCAAGATATTTTCCTCGAATACGATCCCAATGGAGGAAGTCTTTTATCGTTTAACCTTATTTTCTAAAAGAGAGACGGGTAAGAAACATGTAGAAAATATGATCAGAATGCTATAAAGTTTCATGATGCGAGGATACGCACACGCTTCTTAGAATGGAGTTGACATTCTTTTGCTGGACTGGAGCGGACTAGTTCTTTGGCCACTGGAATCTGCTTATTATCAGTGGGAGTTGGGTTTCTCTGTGCTGGAGCAGTATCTATGAAAAATGGAGTTGGTTTATTATCTCCTGACGTTTGGATCTTTTGCAAAGACCTGGTTTGTAACCCTTCAGATTCTAACATAGCCGTCTTCCCCTTGCATGCCTTATATAGAAGAATGGTGATTCAGTTATAAAACATGCTACAGCAGAGATGGAATAGGTACTGAAGAATAGAAAGGCATGACATATTGACATGTATTCACTCCATTCGGAAATAAATGGATGGGTCTAGGCGTATTTCAGTTCTAGATACATCCAGTTTTATCCATTTCTATGACATTTAATCCGGACGGAGGGAGTACGATGTAAGAGCTAGGGATACAACAGGACAACACAGTAAAAAAACATTGAAAAATCCACTGCAGAACCAAAGTATTCAAACCCATTGATATGAGATAGTACACTCATGTAGCTCAAGATGCAAAACTACCAGGCAGTCTTCCTTGCAAAAATTAACATTGTGGCCTTTAATCATACATTTTGCTACAACTATATTTAGATCAGATAAAGGTTGGATTCACGCCGAATAACAAAATACATGCTGATGTAAAAATATAGTGATATACAATAGGTACTTACATCTACATTGGAGCACAGAGAATTCCTACAAGAATCTTTCCTCATAAACGATACCATTGCAGAAAATCTTCTATCTGTTAAGCTTATTTTCTAAAAGAGAGATGGGTAAGAAACATGTAGAAAATATGATCAGCATGCTATAAAATTTCATGATGCAAGGATATGCACACGCTTCTTAGAATTGAGTTGACATATTTTTGCTGGACTGGAGCGGACTAGTTCTTTAGCCACTGGAATCTGCTTATTATCAGTAGGAGTTGGGTTTCTTTGTGCTGGAGCAGTATCTATAAAAACTATAGTTGGTTTATTATCTCCTAGCGTTTGGATCTTTTTCAAAGGCCTTGTTTGTAACCCTTCAGATTCTAACATAGTCGTCTTCCCCTTGCATGCCTTGTATAGAAGAATGGTGCTTTAATTATAAAACATGCGGCAGCAGAGAGATGGAATAGGTACTGAAGAATAGAAAGGCATGACATATTGACATGTATTCCCTCCATCCGGAAAAAAATGTATGGGTCTAGGCGTATTTCAGTTCTAGATACATCCTTTTTTATCCATTTCGGCAACATGTAATCCGGGCAGAGGGAGTATGGTGTAAGAGCTAGGGATGCGACAAGACAACACAGCAAAAAAATAGTTGAATGTAAAACTGTATGCTAGTGGAATACATACAGAAATAACTAAGGCAACATACAAGTGTATGATTGGGAAAATAAGATGGCATTACAACAGAGCACTAGAACAGCACTTCAATGTAAAAAACATGGTATGGTAGACAGATGAAGTACATACTGATGAATAACAATGCATAAGATATTTAGAAGCATGATGTCCAAATTAAGCAGATGGCATTGCGATAGAGTAGAATGACAGTACTTGAATTTGAAAACATGTTATCATGAATGGAATAGGTACTGAAAAACAAGAAGGCATGACATATTTACATGCATGATTAGCATGCTAAGCACATGGCATTGCAATAGAGTAGATACACTCCAGGATATTATATGCATGTTGTACCCATATCACAGACCAAGTTAGAGCAAGGACCTTGTGGGGTGAAGAGGATTCATCATCTTTCCGCAAGTCTTCTGAAGAATTTCCTTTACATGTTCCATCATATTGGGTATCATTGATATCAAGTTTATTGGCCTTTACATTGCTCCGTGAGGTTCTTGTGGATATATCAGTGTGTGCAATTATATCTGACATGCATGGAAGACAACTAGTAGTTAGATTTATGTAATGACTGCCTGTAGGAGATGACATAAATAGTGGGACTGGGGTTAACTAGCAGCAACAGGTCTCATAAACTAAAGGGAGAACACAAATGAAAGCTACATAATATGTATCGTTTATACTCGAGATTAACTAGATGGCACACAAAAGTATTAAAGAACAACATAGGAAATACTAGAAGTGGTATAATACTATAATCACCAGCATGTGGGATAGCATTGGCTGATGGATGATAACTATGGAACAGTGTTACCTAAAGAACAAGTATCTTAGCTGAACTATGGAACAACGTTAACTCCTGAACAAGACCCGTAAAAGATCAGCATGAATATACAGTGAAATGTGATGATCTATTTTCCATGCTTAGATGAATAACAAAGCCATAAATGTTGCACACAAGTAAGATGAGGGTACAACCTATCGGGCTGCCATCCATAGGAGTGAGCATCATGTGCTGACTTGTCGATGGCCCTGCAGTTGTTGTGGTTGTGCATGTCGGGCACGCGCATTCGATGTAGGGAACTGTTGGGTGGGGACTATAGCTCCCTTCTGGTGTATGCTTCCCTTACTGGAGCAGCTGCGGTGAGTCGGAAGACGGTGTGTCTGAACATGCAGATAACGCATAATGTTAAGAATGACATATCTCTTTGATTTGAAGAAATACACTAAGAGATCAACAGCAAGGTACGAGAGTGGTCACACGTCTGTTGACTCAAGACTAAATTGGGGTCACACGATTTTATTTTATTTTGATACTGTCCAATCTACGCCGGATGGCAGGCCGTCTTGTGCCTCCCGGCTGACACTGTTCGGAATCTTCCCCGAAGAGCCAGCGACCAACGGCAGAGCAGCCTGCCTCCGCCGTCCGTGGCCCCGGCCAAAACCCCTCTCCCCGCCCCACCGCACTGCCATGGTTGTGCCGCCCCCGGGCCAATCCACAAAGACTCCCCGTCATCCAGATCCGGCGGCGGCAGTACCTTCAACCCACACAGCTCTAAAAGATAGCCATCTAAGCGTTGCTTCCGCGGCGAACTTGCGGCCCCGCACCCTTACGTTAGACACCAGCCAACCGGCAGCCTAGGAGCTCCGCCGCCTCGAGGGGTGCTGCTTCCCATTGCAAATCAATTGGCCCAGAATAAAAATTCAGACAACTGACGCCTAAATAAAGTGATTTGAGATGAGGGTGCGACCTATCTGGTGGCATGGTGAAGTAGGCAGGTCCAGCTGCCGAGTCAGTGAGGCCAGCGCGGTTGTGGTGGCGACCGGCGGCAGGGAAACAGCGATGTCGCGACGGTCGACGGCTACGCCGAAGCAGCGCCAGGACTCTGGATGGATCCGAAGTTGGAGCCGCTCCAGCGCCGTGAACAACGGCTGCGCTGAATCGGCTCCAGTACGGTTCACGCGGCCGTCGTCGAGGCAGCACCAGCAGCACGGAGTAAGAGGCACACGGCCCAGTGCATGACGGCAAATGGACAGCGTCTCCGGCATTAGGGAGGAGGGCGGCTGTGAAATTGGTGCGGTGGGGGCGCCATGGAGGTGGGGCTGAGGTTTCGCGGCTCGGGAGAAGGGAGCTTCCCGGGGAGAAGGTGATTTGGCGCCCACGAGGTATGAATGGGGGCAGGCGGGGGGGATTGGGAGGGGAGTGGAACCATGTCTTACGGACGCATTTGTCTGAAATGTGAGGGGGAGTTACAGCTCTACCCTTGCCTATAGGCTTCTCGGCTTGGGTCTGTGTACTGAGGGTCGGGGATAGTAGAGTAACTTTGCTTCTCCCCAAATAGTGGGCGGGAGCGATTTCGGGCGAGGAGGGCGTGTTTTGAACTATAGTGGGCGCGAGCAATTTCGGGCGAGGAGAGCGTGTTTTGAAATAGTGGGCGCGAGCTATTTCGGGCGAGGAGAGCGTGTTTTGCCGAGCATGGTTTATGAATTATTCGGCACATGTCATTTTGGTCGAGGAGAAGGCGCGCTTGGATGAAGTTACGAACCTACGCTCGATGTACAACGGGCCAATTGATGCGTGTCCCACATAGGACGGTAATTTCGCGTCTCCCATTTATTTGCTCGGGGGAATTCCATCGAGCAGAGAGGATGTTTAATGGTTTGTTTAAATTTTGGGAGAACGAGCATCCACCTCTACCTTACCAAGTCGATTCGGATCAAATTTTGAAATATTAGCTTGCCACTTCTTTTTTAGATGGAGAGATGATGCTCGGGAGTAATGTGTTTTTACATGCTAGTTGCTAGCGATTTACTATATGACAAATAGTTGACTCACTCAAAAACGCGAATCAAACCCAAAATGAAATATCTCGCTTCAATGAAATAGCTCGTTCAGTAGGTCAAAATAGTGAACTAAATCCAAAATTGAACACCTCAATCGAGTAGCATGTTGTACAGTATTATAGTACTCCATGAACATGTTTAAGGTCAAATTAATGAACTTGTTTGATATACGCATATATCCGTTCATGTGTGGATTGCAGACAACATATTCTCCAATTTAAATATTTGAATGCAAGTTTATATCGAAACATGGTTTATATCAGTCTTTGATGCATAAAACGCGACCTCCCCCTCTCCCGGACTCCTGTTCTCTCTCTCTCTCTCTCTCTCTCTCTCTCTCTCTCTCTCTCTCTCTCTCTCTCTCTCTCTCTCTCTCTCTCTCTCTCTCTTCGACAATCTTCAATTCTATCACACGCATCCAACACAAAAACCTTGTTGGTCCCTCTCCCTTTCTCTCCATCTCTCTCTCTCTCTTTGTGTGTGTGTGGGGGGGGGTCTTTCTAGTTCGCATGCATATATACACCATATATAGGTCTCTCTCACACACTATGTATGATACTCTAGCTAGTCCAAGATAGATATCTTGGGTGCACTCATCGTACGCACACAGATTCCTTGGCTCTTTGCCTGTAACTCTCTCATGCACCACTATGACGTCTCGGAGCTCTTCCCCCCTCTCTCAAACTCTCCATCCACCTGGGTCACACATACACATGCATATCTCACTCGCACTCGATAGGCCCATCAAAAACTCTATCTCTCCCCCTCGTTCTCTCTCCATCTCACACGCGCACACACACAATCTCATGCCCAGCTAGCCAAGTATGATGGTCTCTCACTCAATTGTAGGCACACGCAGTCCCCCCTATATGTATATGACTAGCTAATCTTAGTCCCCATCACAAACATGTGCATGGTCTATCTCGATTTCTCTCGGAGCATCTTTCTATCGCGCACGCACTCCCTCGATCTCCCACCCATATAGTCCCCTCATGATCTCGACGGGATCTCTCTATCACAAACACACCCTCTCTCCCTCCCCATGCGTCCATGCCATCCATGTGTCCCTCTCGACCTTTGTTCCTTGTTGGCCACACCTCTATTGGACATGTGCTACAGGGATGTCTCTCTCCGTTGCAAACAATCACACACTAGCTATCTTTGTGTATCTCCTCGCCTCGCTTTTCCATCTCGGAGATGCATGCGTGATATGTTCGCATAAGAAACGAAAAAACACACTCTCTCTAATTTATCATTTGTTGTCACTTTCTCTTTCACACACATACTCTTTTTGCACGCTTACTCATTCTCCTTCACACGCACTTGATCTGTCTCGACTAAGGCACTCTCCTTGGTCCATAGCATACAGATTTATTGAAAAGTCAAACATCACAAAGTTTGACCATGTACGTGGAGAAAAAGAATTACATCTAGTACGGCAAACATATACCATTAGATTCACCATGAGATGTAGTTTTGTATGATGTATCTTTGGTATTGTAGATATAAATAACATTTGCGTAAACCTGATCAAAGTTTCCAAAGTTTGACTTCTAAAAAATTTACATGCACTGCATTATCGAGCGGCTGGAATATCTCTTTCCCCCTCTCAGCTATCTGATGCACCACTCAGCCTTATCGGGGCTCCTCAATCTCTCTCAAAATTTATTAGTCAGTTTGGTTCGGGACCTGACCCTCATGCCTTGATGGCCGGTACTGCCTGGTGTGGACGTGAGATGTAAAATATTTCTGCCTGGCCAGGCTTGTGTAGAGCTGAAGCGTTTGGTTCATGCCTGGGCCAGGCAAAGCATCAATGTCCCATCAATCAATCCATGTATCAATTATTTAATGCTAATATCCATCCATGTTGTTGTTAGCCTCGTGGCCACACGACCAGGCACGGCCAGGCATTCGAAATCGGTCGCCTGGGCCAGGCTACTTGTAGTGTCTGGAGTTCAGCCAGGCTAATTAAAGTGCAAGGGAACCCAGGCCAGGCGGGCTTTCTTTTTCACAGGGTAGCAACCAAACAAGCGTGCATGAAATCCAGCCACAACCCCAGGCCAGGCAAAAGATGCTCAAGACGCAAGCCAAACTGGCCTTATATCTCCCTGGTTCACACATACACATGTCTCGCTCGCGCTATACATATAGACCCATCCAACACTCTCCGCCCTTGTTCTCTCTCCATGTGACACGCACCCCCCTAAGTACCATAATCCATCAATCCATCATAGGCGCAAGCACTCCCCCCCCCCCCTCGATCCTAAGTATGATTATCTCTTACTAGCCATCAGGAACACACGTATTGTCTCCTTCCATCCATACGTCTATCTCAATATCTCTCGGGGCATCTTCTATCATGCACACACCTTGTCACTCGATCTCCCACCCATGTAGTCCCATCATGATCTCCAGGGGATCTCTCTATGACAAACATACACTCTGTCCTCCCCATGTCTGCATTTTCTTCGTACGTCTCTCTCGACCTCTCTCCCTTGTTTGTCAGACCCCTCTTGGCCACGTGCTAGGGGTCTTGCTCTCTCGGTTCCAAACAACCACACACTATCTCCTCACCTTGCCTCCGTTGTCGAAGATACATGTGTGATATGTTTGCATAAGACACGCATGCTTTTTCTCTACTTTTATCGTGTGTTGTCCATGTCTCTTTCACACACGCACACACACTTTTTTCACTCTCTCTCTCTCTCTCTCTCTCTCTCTCTCTCTTGTTAGGGACTCTGTCACGTCCATAAGCATATGGATGTTTTGGAAAGTCAAACCTCAGAAAAGTTTGACCAGGTATATGTGGAGAAAAACATTTACATCTGGAACGATCATTAGATTCATCACAACATGTACTTACTTCATACTATCATTTATCTTTGGTATTGTAGATATAAGTAATTTCTTTATAAACTTGGTCAAAGTTTCAAAAGTTTGACTTAAAAAATGTTGGAACTACACTATCAACGGAGGGAGTACCTCTTTCTCTCTCTCTCTCTGCTATCTCTCACGGGCCTCCCCTCTCACTCGAACTCTCTATACCGATGGATTATACACTCACCATGTCAGCGTATAGCTCCATATATTGTTTAGTTGACCGGTCAACCGATCCACATGCTGCCTTGTCAGCTCGTGTTCTGTATCTTCGTGTGCTGGCCCATGTGGCAGTGGGTGAAAATAAGTAAACTAGAGGCCCATCTGACACGCGATGAAGTAAACAAAGTTGAAACCACTCGGGGTAGCACCCCGCACGCTAGTAAATTGAGGGCGCATTGAGGACAAACTTCTTGCGCGGGAAGGACGCACTCGCGCACAATTCACCACTGCGTGGCGGCATGCACAGAAGGACACACTCACGCACACCCAGCACACAACACACACCAGCACACGTGTAAACCAGCGTCGCCGCCGGTTGAGATGGACGGCAAGGCAGCCAACAAGCGGAGGCGGCTCGAGCCAAAACCGCATCCGGCGAGCCTGGACTTCATCAGCAGCCTCCCTGATGACACGCTGCTCGTCATCATTGGCCTCCTCCCCACCAAATCTGCCGTGCGGACCGCCCTACTCTCCCGGCGGTGGCGCCCCCTCTGGCACTGCATCCCCCTCAACCTCGCCGTCGACAGCTGCCTCTGCGACGGTGATTGCAAACGCATGGCCGCAGTCTCCAAGATCCTTTCATCACACCCTGGGCCAGCCAAACGCCTTGACATCCGCATGTTCAGTACCAACTGCAAGTTCCAACCCAAGTTCGACGAGTGGTTCTTATCCCCCGCCCAAGATCAGCTCGAGGAGCTCAGCTTTGAAGCTGGACGATGTCACTCTCTGTCGCCGTCCACGCTCCGCCTCACACCAACGCTGCGCCGCGCCAGCTTCAGCTCCTGCTATCTTCCCCAGATTAATGCCGCGCCCGCTCTTCTTCTCCCTCAACTCAAGCTGCTCAACCTCTTCGACGTTGTCATCTCGAAGAAGGCCATGGAGCACCTGCTCCGCAGCTGTACTGCGCTCGAGTACCTTCGTCTTGAGCAGATCCACAGGTTCATTAGCCTCCACATCGCCTCGACGAATCTCCGATGGATTTATGTGTCTTGCTGGCCCTGCAACAAGACATCAATTGGGAAGAGATCGCTCCAGCTGTTCCACATTATGGTCATTGAGAATGCGCCTTTCCTTGAGAGATTGCTTGTATCGGATCTAGAAGGTCAAACAAAAATCAGGGTCATGGACGCGCCGAAATTGACAACGTTGGTGTACTCATCTGCAAAATTCTCCGAACTCTTTATTGGATCCGTAATCGTTCAGGTACAGCACTCATCTTCTTCTCCGTCTTCTTGAAATTCACATTTTTAAATATCTTCTTGATGTATTTACGACCGTCTTCCAGAAAATGATTCCCACAGGCTTGACCAAGTCCATGCGCACAGTGAAGATCTTAGCACTAAAATCTATCGGCCCCAATCTGGATCAAGTTGTTGGATTCCTTACATGCTTTCCATGCACGGAGAAGCTACTCATCGAGGTGAAACTTCTTTCCTATAAGTAAACGGTAATCACAACATAGCTCAATTTTTTTGTAATTTTCCTAAATTATGATGACAAGTGTAGTGTTCAAAACTGCATCTACGCACTGCACCAAAAGAAATGTTTTTAGTATTTTTTTCTCACGTGATCACCTGCATCGTTTTTATGCTGTACTACTATAGTAGCCTAGGCTAGTCATAGTGGAAAGTAACTTATGGTTACCCTAAGAGCAAGTACTACCTTCGTCCTGGTTTACTCTTCCAATTTTATAGTATCAAAATTTGACCATAGATTTAACTGACAAAATGTTAATGCATGTCACTAAGAACTATATCGTTGGATTCATATTTGAACATAATTTCAAATGGTGTAATTTTTAGTGACATGCATTGGCATTTTCTTAGGTAAATCTATGGTCAAAATTTTATACTAAATACGAGGTAGTATTACAAAAGTGGGCTATGTAGGCCAAAACATGTGCCAAATTCACTTGTTATGCATTTGGCATCGATGCCCCTCCATTGCTCACCTGGTGTCCCAATCTGGATCACCTACTTTGCTCCGGTGCCAAATTAACTCACGCAATGAAAAAACAGTGTGTGGGAGAGAGAGAGGACTGAGGCAATAAAAAAACACTTGTTTGGGAGAGTGAGAGGCTAGTGTAGTTGGTTTAATTGATTTGTTTATACATGTGGGTCTGTGTGCACAGCGGTGCCAACTCTCTCACATCGCGAGAGCGGTGCCAAAATCTTTTGATTTGACATCGATGCGTATTATGTGGCATACTTTTGCGAAATATGGCATCGGCCACATAGTGGAAGGCAACAAATGCCCAAGCTCTTCACGTGCTCCTAGTTAAATGAGAGGAAACAGAGAGAGAGAGAGAGAGAGAGAGAGAGAGAGAGAGATAGAGAGAGAGATAGAGAGAGAGATAGAGAGAGATAGAGAGAGAGAGTGAAAAAATATCACTAGCCAACCAACCCTACCGTATGAGCGAATGATATTGGTACCTCTTGATGACACGACAATCTTATGCAGCCAACTGCTCTAACATGTTCTCTTCTTTTGCAGATAAAAAAAGACCCGAAAGTAAAAAATGTGCTGCACTATAACAATCTCATCGAATGCCTTGATCTCCATCTTACAGAAATTGATTTGATCACTACCGAGCCAGCACATCTGAGATTATATTAGCCAGGTTCTTTGTTCTGGAGGAAAGTGTGCTCAAGGTAATGAGGTTTGGCGTTCTCTGGCGCAACAATGAATGGCGTGCTGATCACCGCAAGCATCTAAGCCTAAATGACAAAGTCTCCGCAGAAGCTGAATTTGTTTTTGAAACATCAAGTGGCCAGAGACTCGAAAACTTATTTGCCCATTAGTGACTTGTCAGGGCGGTGGATTTTAGTTTGTACGATAATGCTACATCCACCTAAAGTAACGAAAGTTCTTACGTAAACTTCCTAGTAATTCCCTCTTCGTAGGTGCAGCGTTACTCCTAACATTTGTAATATCAGTTTGAAACTTGTAATGTTGCCGTGTCCTATTCCTGCGTTTTCAAAATCCTGCGAGTCAAACAGGTCCTGAGTTGGTGATGATGTTGTGCCTCCCATCTTTCACCAATAGCCGTCAGATCTAGATCTGACGCATACAAACCAAGCTTCTCCATTTTTGCAAAAGGATGCCCGCACTTGTTCCCTATTTACAAACAACTCCTTGTCTCTCACAATCAGCCTCATCTCCTCCCCACCACATCTAGGAGTAGAAGGGCGTGGAAAAATCTTGCACGATGGCCGCTGCCGGAGCCACCCCCAATCTTGGTGTTCCGTGCAATGCACGGGCATCTACGCACGGGAAATTATGTCGAACAGGGCTAGTTGTAAGCAGGCTAGCTCTACAGCCATGATGATATTGACTGCAGACGGTGAGGCTGACTATGGTATGCCAAACACGGCGCCTATACTCAGGTTTCATCTCCGGCGCAGGGTCTTGTCACTTCACTGTGAGGAGCAGCACGTAATAATTTGACCAACGGGTAGTATAGTGCTAGTACTCCTACTACTACATTGGTAGTACTACTACTAGTACTAGTAGCACCACCGTCTGGATTTAGGAGTACTACCACGTCCATCTGGATTTTAGTATTGACTAGCAATATCTAGTAATGCATGTCACCAAAAATGTACTACTCCCTCTGTAAATAAATACATGGTGTTTTATTCCTACCGGCGAGACAACTTAATGTTTTCTCTCTAACTAGAGTACTGTAATAGGATTACATGCAATGAACTAAACACTGCATGTCATGTTTGGTACTAGTCTCAAGTCACTGAAAGCATGCACGGCCCACATCTCTCATTGGTTGATATGTCACGAAATAAGAAACAAGGAGGGAGTTAATGCACCGTGCCTAAGTATTTTGGGATTATTTGGTTTTCGTAAGGTGACTTACACAACATTTTTGTTTACATGCATTAACATTTTATTAGTTAAATCAAAGGTCAAAACTTGATGCAAAATGCAAAGGGGACCAATAAACCAGTAAATATCAAACTTCTCTCGTTTGGCCCCAACTAGAGGTCCGGTGAGATGACTATACTGCACCGGCACGGAGGGGGACGCAGCTTCATTGACTTACGGCAACTGCCTTTGGGTGAATGACACATGGCCCCAGGGGGTGGCTGGCCCACCTATCATACAGCCAAAGGCAGGTGTAGTAGAGGGCCGAGGAGTAGTACGAAATCCTACGCACCCACGCATGCTAACCAAGGGCTGAGTGATCACTCAAATTGCAAGATCAGTTGACTAGAAGCTACGCTAGACCCATGGAGGCGATGAGCGCGATGTCCACGACGCCGGCCTACGGCCTGGCAGGTAGTGTTGCTTGAGGCCGCCAGGGCAAGGGGCCGCTTGGACGACACCTTCGTCTCCTTATTCGACGAGGTCCTCGTCGGTTTCCTCGACAAGTTCACCGTCGTCAAGAAGTTTGTGGACGACTTTGACGTAAGCCTCCAGCCGACGCGCCCAGGCTCTGCGATGCCCGCCACCCTCAACGGCCACTAGGGTAACAACCTCTTCGACGCACTGGTGGCCCTGGGACTGCCCGCCGCCGCGCCGGAGAATGTCCACCTCGAGGTCGCGCTCGCCGCGCAGCGCCTGGCGCAGCAAGACATAATTATCTTACCTTTCGCATCAACTTCATAATTTTCGTACGTACTCCATGCATGAACGGCGCCAGAACCAAACTTCTCATTACTCTAGGCAAAATCGTTATTTTCTATCTATCGGTCGCGCTATGGAGCGGAACCAAATTTTACAAGTTACGAATTCAAAAGGAAAAGCATGCAGTGTTCGTGTCGCATCCCCACACGGTTGGTCCGGCACGCCACTACTAGGGAAAACCTTATACACAGAATCTTAGCAGCAGCGCGGCACAAAAAGAAGCGTTACTGCTAATTAGCAGTAGCGCGGTTAAGAAAAACACGCTGCTACTAAGTTAATAGTAGTAGCGCGGGGTATAAAACCACGCTACTACTAAGTGGTTTCCACCAGGCTAACCGGAACAAGCAATAGTAGTAGCGCAGGATATAAACCCACGCTACTACTAAGTTGATAGTAGTAGCGCGGTGTATAAACCCCACGCTACTGCTATATATAGTCCTCATCGTGCCCTCCCGCGACAGACCGCAGTAGCAGCGTCGGGTATAAACCCAGCGCTACTACTATAGCTCGCGAAGGCCAAAGCCCAAATTCCCCTCCGCCTCGCCTGACCACTCCGCCCGCTCTTCCTCTCCTTTTTCCTAAGTCCCCGGCGCCGCCGCCCGCCGTCCCCACCAAGCACCACCTGTCCCTCTCCCTCTCCACCCATGCGCGCCGCCTCCCCCAGCGCCCCGTCCCCCTCGCCGTCCCCTCCGGCGGACGGGGTCGGCCCCACGGCGCCGATGCGGGGCGACGTGTACCTGGGGCTGCAGCTCGCGGCCGCGGCCGCGGAGGGCGCCCGCACGCGCACGCCGGAGGAGGACGCCGAGAGGCGCCGCCGCCGCAAGGAGAAGCGGAGGGCCCTGGCGAAGAAGACGCCCTTCCCTTTTCTCCCAAATCAATCAATCAATCAATCCCTCCATCAATCACGCGGGCAGGGCAGGGCATCCCCTCCAAGATTTGATTTTGCTTCTAAATCTTTAGGGGAGGGGAAGGAAGGGAAGGGGCGATACAGGAAGGAAGATGGATCAGCAGGAGGAGGAAGCGTCCGTCTCCGTCAGCGTCACCGTCACCGTTCCTTCCTCTTTGCCGCCGGAGGAGGAGGAAGAAGAAGAGCAAGAAGAGGAGGATGACATGGCTGCGGTGAAGATGGCGTTGGGCCCTCAGGTTCCCCTCAAGGAGCTCCACCTCCACAAGGCAAGCAAAGCAACCTGCATCTGCATCTTTCTTTCTTTCTTTTTAATACTAGTAATACATAATAGATACTGAAACTGCAAATGGATGGATGGATCTATGTAAATATGTAATGTAGGGGGAGGAGGAGGAGGACCAGTCGATGAATTTAAGGTTTCTTTGATGCTTACTCTGCAGCTAAAGTATTTATTCGGTAATGCATGGGTATAATTGTAGGATAGTAGAAGGTTGTTTGGTCCTGGGTCTGTTCTTGCATCCATGTGTCCTTTTTACGTAATGATGATTATCCGGTGTAGTAATTCTTGTACAATTGTGCAAGGTGCCCGTAAAACCGAAGCGGTTGTTTTTTCTGTAAGCTCCACCGGTCCTTATTTGTATAGCACAGCCGCTTACTTACTTACTTAGCACCTCTGTCTGGTGCGGTGCTTAACTGAAAACAGGACGGGTTTTATTTTTACAAGCAAGCACACCTCTAAGCAACCGCCTTGCATGAATAGTTACATGTGCGAATGGGAAGGCTGAGGCACTGACTGACTGTTGTACTTTGCTGTGTTTAAATTGTGCAGGGCCACCACCACCACCTGGTTCAATATAATCTGATCTGATCTGAGAAGTGAAGCCAAAAAGAGTGGAGTGTAATGTTGTTGGTTGTTGTTCATAGTCAAACATGCCGCGTATGGACGTGGTTAGCTGCTCATCAACAAGATGTTGTTGTCCTCCTGGTAAATGTTTTGGCTGTCTAGATACACATGGTCATGGACCTGCAGTTGTATGCTACTGTCATAACCCTCTCTATCTTCATATGTGAGAGTCAACAATTCATGTAGCTGCAGAAGATTTCCTAGCTGTCAGTCGTGTTGAATTCTTTACCGTCGTAAATGAAGTTTTGGCACTGACAGAAGTTACCTGATGATGAAATATGTGGTAGTGGACCGGGTGTGGTAGGGCTCGAATTCTCTGCTATGGGTTTGGAGGAGTAATGTTTCTGGTTCTGCAGATATTCAAGCTCTGGCGGACGGAGTGTCTGTGCGTGAGCAGCGAGACGGCGGCTAAGGCTAGCGTGGAAGAGGTACTCTTCAGTTGCTTCATTTGATTTTACTTAGTTTTGTGTCCTTGTTGGATGTACATGTACTCTAGTTAAACATGTGTGGTGCTCGCTTTGCCCAATTTTCTGTTTCAGGATTAGCTATTGTAGGGCAGATGCTATGTAGAGAATCAATTAATTTCCTCTAGAAATGCTCGAGTGGTGCTTTGGCGAAATTTGGAAATACTAGTTCTGCATCATGGCATGGATACTGTTAAGGGAGATATCATCTATTTATCCGTCCAAAGCGCATATGCGAAGCCTTTGATTCGAGGTAAAAATGGTGCATCGCCTCTCCCTACAAGGTGTTAGTTTTAGCATCTAGTTCTGCATCATGGCTGTAAACTGAACTTGGTTCAGTTAAAAACTGCACTGTCCAATTTGGACAGCAAGCTTAGATCTGAAAAATGAGTTAGCTAGGCTTAGAATTTTGAGTTGGCCCCTTTACATAAGTTTTAGATAAAGTTCCAAGGTTTCTTTAGAGTATTTATTTGTGTCGTTTGGATGTACGGTTTGAGAGCAGCCATCAATTTAGTTTGCTGTCCCGAAATATATGTTCCTGGGTACAGTATTTTGATATGGGAGATTAGGCCCTGTTAGAGGTGGTATTAAAATAAATTTACAACATGAAAATTTTAGAGGCTGTTCTGTAGATACTTAAACACATATCACTTGTCAGGTTCCGTTCGTTATATTAAATACTATGAAATTATCAAAGTGGGTTGTACTATGTTGGACAGAATTTTATGTTTGGACTTGGGTGAATGTAACAAGACTTATACTCTCAGATTTTGTCATAGTTGATGGTGTGAGGACTTATAATGTGATAAAGTATATACGTTGTTGCAACACCAAAATCAGTGAAATATATTTCCTTTTTTGCTGCCAATGACATCTCCATAAAGTAAGGATTTAGATAACATCATATGTTCAGAGTTCAGTTCTTTTCTTATCTCAAACTAACATATTTTACAATGGGCATGATGGATGTTGCAGGTTCATTGATGACAGCCAAGGGTTCATGCTCGGAAACGACTACATCTTGCTCCATGCTGTCGGCTCAGCTAGAGTCCTTAATCATGAGGAGATGGGACACGTCGATTGTTAGAGTACACTTGACAGGTGCATTTTGTGAAATTCTAGCCAGAAGATTGATAGCATGCTTGCCTGCTTGTTCTTTTCAGTTCAAATAAATGTTTCTTTTCTTGTTGAATCCAAAGTAGCTAGCGGAGATCAAGCGGAAAGGTTGTTGATTGTCCCAAAGTTCTTGGACCATTTAGTTTGAATAGCCAGTGAGGAATTAAGCATATATTTTCGGCATGAGCCCCTTTAAATTGCTAGATGAGAAAGAATCTTAACTTAATTAATGGGTCTTGTGAATTGGAATATACCATTTAGTTCAACTGAAGCAATTTGCGTACTAACAAGTTTTCACTTTCCCGACATGGGCGCAGGGTTGATTGACGCGGACTACCGCGGCCCGGTGGGCAGTGTGCTCTTCAACGACTCGGAGGTGGACTTGGTTGTGAAGACCGGCGACCGCGTCGCATGGATGATCATCCAGGTAATCTCGATGCCGGAGGTCGCCGAGGAGGAGGACCTCGACGCCACAGTTCGGGGGGAGGTCCACCTGCGTCTAAACTCCGAGTCTTGGTAGATACATCTAGAGAAGTGATCTATTTAGGTTGATGGAAAGCTAGGGAAAGTACCCACCTTTCAATGATAGTTGTGTGCGTATGATATGGGATGTCGTGATTTCTTCCTGTTCAGATGTTCACTATTGTATCTATGAATGCTTCAAGTGTTAAAGATAGTTCTGTGACCTGAGCTTATTTTTCATTGGACGTGTCTCTGATGGAAGCAACTGCATCTAACTTTTATTTTTTTTAATTCGCAATTACATAGTAGTAGCATGGGAAACAACAACTCGTTACTAGTATTTAGGATAGCAGTAGCGCACAGGAGAAGCGCGCTATAGCTATTAGCAGTAGCGAGCTTCCATTAAGCGCGCTGCTGCTACACTTGTGTAGCAGTAGCGCTGGTGAGCACGCGCTACTGCTACGTGTTAGCTGTAGCGCCTTATTAGTAGCGCTGGTCCCCGCGCTACTGATACACCTAAAACTCGCGCTGCTGCTAGCCTTTTCCCTAGTAGTGCGCCGCTCAAGCGGGAATGCGTGTGGTGTTGCATTTTCACTTACAAGTGGGACCGCAGTTGAGCAAACCGACTATCGGCAAACCCCCACCCCGCCCACCGCGCGATGGCTGAGAAAAGAGGACAGGAGGGAGAAGAGATGTATGTAGCACGGACTCCAAGAAAATTGGTGTCGGATGGGACTCGTGTGGGTGGCGTGTGTCGTACTGCTAGACGTGAATGCTAATTATGGCCCATGCCACCCCACTATATCGAGCCTATATCGAGGTACGTAGAACAAATTTCCTGCAGTCTATGCTCAACCCTCCTCTATCTCTCTTCTCAGCCAGCCAACGGACGCGTGGAGCCCATCGTCTGTTTGCTCACATGCAGCCCCACATGTCAGTGAAAACGCAAGAGGACCCACTGAACCTACACATCTTTCACCTCGATGCGCTGGTGATGAAAAACAAATCCAATAAAGATCTTCGGTGGCCGCTTTTGGAGTTACTCAAGAGTAGTAAGATTCTATTTACAGTTTAACCCAAGATGCACATCTCGTGGCTTCAACTACCACTCTATTTCCTTTCATGACACGACCTGGATGCTGGATGTCCCACGTGTCGGCAAAAGGAGGAAGAACCCGACCAAATCTTCGGTTCTGCTCTCGGATTAGACTAGTTGTGCTAACTTAAAAAAATTATTGTGTACTCCCTCCGTTCCAAAATACTTGACTTCCATTTGTCCAAAAATGGATGTACCTATATACTAAGACATGTCTAGATACATATATATTTTGACAAATAGAAGGCATGTATTGTGCAACGGAGGGAGTAGAATGGATGTACCTAGCTATATACTAAGACATGTCTAGATACATATATATTTTGACAAATAGAAGGCATGTATTGTGCAACGGAGGGAAGAATGGATGCAAGTTTTTGTATTGAGAAGAAGAGTACATCCGTATATTGATAGAGCGCAATTTAGTAGATGTTCTATCACTTTTAGCTAGTATAGAATAGAGGCTAGACGTGAGACTAGATGCGAGGAAGCAACGTCTACTTCTTTACACTCGAAGAAGAAAGAAGCACGCTAGATCGAGCCTCTGTAGATCAACAATGAATGCATCGAGAAGGCACTAATCCAACTTACTACAGGAGTAGTAAAATGTATTCTTGTGGTTCTTGTTTTCTTTGGTCTTGCTTTTCTAGTCAAAATTATTGTTGAAGTTCGTGCAAAACGGAGGTCCATTTGGGGTCATGCGTTGGAGTTGGCCTTACAAGTGGGACCGCAGTTAAGGAAACCGACTATCGACAAACCCCCACCTCGCCCACCGCGCGATGGCTGAAGTTAGAGAAACGACAAGGTTGAAGAGATTGCTCTCGCACGGACTCCAAGAAATAATATGGTGTCAGATGGATGTCATGGTGGTGGCGTGTGCCGTACTCTTGGACGTGAATGCTTGTTCTGGCCCATGCCACCCTACTACTCCTACTATTACTCCTACTATATAGTATACTAGTAGTATCGAGGATTCGAGGTGCTGGTTACGTACAACGAACACATTAACATATGGCTACAGTAAAAACACCCGCCCGACGCGTGAAGCATGTGAAGCTAGTACAAATAGTGTACTACTATTGTTGATTGGCCTCATCCGATAACCTGTTGCAATGCACGTATAATTATTTATTCGGAAAATATTTTGTTGCCTCGTCGCACCACTCACTCAGAGAAGCGACTTGAAAGCCATTCATAAATTTAGTAAGTTTATCACAGGCATATCATTTTATTACATAGAACAACAGGTCATCAACCCACATCAACAACGAGGATACATTATAAATACTAAAGTTTTCACCACACAACAAATAACAAGCAATGAAATGAACTTCAACTCAACCATTCCTCGGCGTTGGAAACGCTTGCTTTGAACCACAAGTGATTCTCTGGGACGGGCCATGCATTGTCGATCTGGAGACCAACGCAGGACTGATCATCCAGGCTGAAGCGGCCTACTATATCAGTACCAGGGTAGGGAACCACGCAAATGTCCGAGGTATAGACACAGTTGCGTCTCATAAATGTGTCAGCAGCGGTTGGATCGCCTTTCACCATCATCGGATAGTTTCGTCCAAGGAAGAGCGAGTTTTCTCCAAGACTATCAATTCTGTGCCAGGGAGAAGGAGTTGGCGCTAGCACACTAGTATCCATCCCGAATACCATGCAACGGGTGTTGGAATAGGTCCGGAGAGTGCGACCATGGGAGACTACACCTGCTTCCTTAGCAGTAACATCATCAGTGGGATGTATACACACAAGAAGAGGTGATCCATCGGAATTAGTTGCCAGGCGCCACAGAATATATCAGCGCTGCTTGTCCTCATGCTCGTGATCATCACCATCGTCAGCTCCCCCTTGGTTATAAAAATCTTCAAGTATAGGTGGTGGGATGTTCACAGGACCTTGGAAACACAAGAAGAAGGTTAATTGGTAAAGGGAAATTTGCTAACCCGCATGCATGTGGATGAAACAATTATAATTACGGTGGAAGACAAACGTACTGAAACAACGAGGATGCCATGCAAAAACAGTGCCACGAGTAGTGGAAGCAAACACAAAGCCCTCGTATTGAATTGCATCACAGTACACATCCGTGTACAGAAACTAATTTTTGAGCAATATCCATCGAGTGAAACCATCAAGGACGACAACAAGCTTGTCGAAGATAGCAACAACATCATAGTTTTGTAATTCCAAGAGCGATTGGGAACTCGACAAATTGCTATCTTCCATAGACGACAGTCACCATGATCGTATTTGAACGTACGTAGATCATCTGTGTGCTCAATCTCAGTGCACTCGGAGATATTTGTAAGTGGAATCCGCTGATGAGTGTACACATTCACAAGTTCCCACTCGCAATTGTACCCAATATAAACAACCCAATCTCCATTTGCGCCAGCCCAGGACTTACCCTTAAGCGATGGCATCTTGACATCACACGTATGATTATCAAGCGGCATCTACTTGCACAAGGTGAGGTCTCTGTCGTCCGCTCGCCAGCGAGCAGGGTCATGGCGAAGAAGATAGGGGAGATCAAACCGCTCCTGGACCCTTGGGTTCCTTGCAATGATGATATTAGTTGAGTCGAGAATGGGCTTGAACGAACCTGCCATGCTAGCCGAGGTGATGACGTCGCACCGATCAATGAGTTCCTCCACCACGTCATCTTTTAGATCGGGGCAAGAATAACGGGGTCGTTTCTGGCCTGTTCCCTCCATGGAGAAGACAATCAAACAATGGCAGAAGAAAGGGTGAAGGGCTGAAGGAAAATGGAGGAGGGAGAGGAAGAGCGTGCGATAACAGTTCCAAATAGAGAGGGAAAGGCGAAGAGTTGGTGGACGGTTGTGAGTTTGCCACGGTTCACGAAGAGGCGCCCCGGCCTACACGTCCGTTCAGAAATACTCCTACTACTCGCTGTCGTCTCACTGATATGTTGGAACGGGACCACATGTCAACGAAACATGGTGTGTAATTTCTCGTGCAAAATGCGATCTGGCCGCATTGGCCCAAGGTGCCGCATTAGTTATCGACCTTTATTTTTTTAATGGCGTGCCGATCAGTTTTGAAGCATGACTAGCTGGTACTGTACGCAGAGAAAACAAAACTACTCTACCACTACCCCACCTCCACTACTAGTAGTATAAAAAAGACATATAGGCTGGAGGTTCAGCGCTTTCTTGCTAAGGGCTGCCCACTTTCTTCTCACACTACCACCCTCTCTCCAGATCTAAAAAGACGGCCCCTCTCTCCCTCCTCACCGGTGGTCACAGATCCGCCGGGGAAGGGAAGGACATGCAGCGTTGACGCACTCGTCGTCGGCGAGTGAGGTCACGCACTGACGACAAGGCCGTCCTCTCAGACCTAGCGCCCACGCGGGATGGCCTCCGTCCCCAAGCTCGTTGTCGTAGTGTGTGCGGAGGACGACGACCACGAGCGAAGCCACTTCCCGCTGACCCTCAGGTATGCTACCTCTTTTCGAGCCATAACCTTGTTCTATTGCCCCATCTGCTACGTCGTTGCATGTGGATCTTTTTCCACTCCACCATCTTCCCAATTTGCTATCCTCTACTCTGCTGGCCACGCAGACGAAAACCATAATTTGCACTATTAAAGGAAACCCTACTTCATGCAGACTAAACCATGTCTGGGTTGAATAAGGAAAGGAAGGGAGACTATACTGTCCAAGAGAGTAGGCATCGAACCCGCATCTAGGTTGAAAAGGGGAAAATCAGTAGCTAAGGAACGAGTCTCGTGTCTCTTGGTTGAAGAAGGGTAGAAAGGCATGACAACGCAATAGAGAATGACCATCTCGATCGGTTTGTTGTCCTCGCATAGGAAAAAGGTGGCTAAAGAGAACAAAAATGGGACCGTAATCCACATATGCTGCCTGGATATTTGTTGCTCTGGGCAACCATACCTCCCTCACCACTCTGCGTTTGTGGAGGTACATCGTACTGGTGCGCCCATCGTCCGAATGGGCCTCCCATGCTCTTATTGCCATTTTTTTGCTGTTAGTATAACGCCAGCAGTCAAGTCAAGCAATGCTACTGCTAAAGTGATGCCACATTTAACTAATGCCGCTCTCAGTCTAATGCCACCCATAAATTTAAGCAATGCCATTTAATGTCACTGGATTACTTCAGGGTTAGCTGTTGATTGTGGATGTATTAAAGATTTTTCAGCTATAAGGCATTCTAATGTTGTTGCATAGCCAGTATACCGACGATGAAACTTGTTACTCCCGTCAGATTTTTGCACTGTTAATGCTTATAGATTACATACCTCACTTTCATGAGATAAGTTAATTTTTTGTACAGTGTCACCAAAATGCCAAGGCACTGATGTCATTTTATTTTGGTTAAACTGCACAGACAATTATGAAGACAAGAGGAAAGCTCAAGAGTGGGCACCTCCTCCTCCGGCTGTTCTCTTGAGGAGGTCTGTATGTTTGCCTCTAATGCCTGTCGACTACATACCTGACATCATGATGTAATGTTAAGTCATTTCCTTTTCTACAGTGTCACTGAATTGTCAAGGCGGTGATGGCATTTTATTTTAGTAGAACTGCACAAAATTTGCTTAAAAGAAGAGGAAAGGTCAGGAATGGCTTAGTTTTTCAGAAAAAACTACTGTATGTATGCCTTCCTGACATCAGCCGTTGTTGCTTTATTTATTCCTTCAAACAGGTGGTTAGAAACAGTCTTGCTACCTTTTCCCATTAAGAAATTGGAATGCTTATATTTGTGAGTCTATGCTTCAACTAGTGCCACTTTTAGAGTAATCACACTTTCAATATCTATGCAAACAGGGATGCTCGATTTTAGGTGAACTGCACAAAAAGTCCAACTGGTTCAACATTAGGAGCATGTTTTTTCCCCAACCTTTATATCCAATTGGTGGCACTATGAGCTGTTCATTACAAAGGTACATGGTTTGCTACTATCTTGCTACTCTTTTTGTACTGTCATTAGATAGTAACACTAGTGTTTTGCATGTGAATTTATTTGCAGGGTGGACCTACATTGGAGGTGCAGGACACGATTCAATGATTGGATGCTCAATTTCGGTTGTATCGATTTCACCTCTTCCATCACTGCGAACATGGATATCCTTGGTCTGATGAAGAATAGGCGCCATATTTCTGCTCTGAACTAGCAAATCAATTCAGTATGAAATTGTCCAGAGTAAAACATAACTGTATCAGATTGTCCAGTGCAGAACATGACAGATGCTAAGTGGAAGAGACATGTTTAAACCGAAAATACAAGGTGTGGTATATGTTTACTAGCTGCTTGATATTTGTGCAGAAAGAGATGTCTGCCCGTTGCTATTTGGCAAACAAACAAAGTGCCCGCAATTTTAGTTGAATTGCACAAGAGAATAGTATAGTCACTGCATGTAGTGCCATTTGAAAATAGACATAGAAAGATTGGATATTCACTAAAAGTAGTATTGTACTATTTATTGGCCAACACTAGGTGCTTCATTGCTTTGGTCTGATTATACAATGGGCATCATTTTGCCTAAGTTAAAGTTTGTATTCCAAAAATAGTCTCGCAGTGTGATCGAGGGAAGACCAAATCATATTGTAGTGCATGTTCCTCCATCATGTCTAGTTCATTCTCATGGTTCCAGCTGTTGGTGAAACCACTTACGTTTGCAAGAGGAATTGTAGACTTCACAAACAAATTTGTCTTTCAGTATGTACTGAATGTTGGCTAATAGAAGCATCCATGTTAGTAGGAAGAACAGATGTTTTTTCTAGATCTTTGCTTTTGGAGCTACATATTTGTATATGATCTGTGAGTCATTGAGATGCATTAACATGTTGATCTTATGTATGGGAATTGTACTAGTTAGTTTTAGTTGCGACGCAAGATCCGAAGTGGCTGATCTTTGCTTTTGGAGCTACATATTTGTATATGATCTGTGAATCATTGAGATGCATTAATAGTTACTTATTTCTGTTCGCTCAGTGTTTACAAGTTACTGATCGATCACTAGCTAGCCTACAAATGCGCTCCTGGCAGTTTTATTTGCGACGTAAGATGCGAAGTGGCAGTTTTTTGAATAAAAATGCCTACCTCTGAAGAAACTGACAAGCTACACTATCGATCCTACACGGATAAATAGCGAATCACGCACGTACTACCTCCTTTCCGGTTTGCAGGGCTCAATTCAAGAAATGACCTACTCGATCCTACACGAATAAATAGCGGATCACGCATGTACTAGTACCTCCTTCCCGGTTTGCAGGGCTTAATTCAAACCTCTCACCAACCAAGGTACTCCCTCCGTCCGGGATTTATTAGTCCCGTGAGCAAAGCAGCAAGACCAAGGCATGGCAATAATTAACGACATGCGGAAGTTTAAGCCTGATAAATTCCAGCGATTTAAGTGGCTGCATGCGTGCCCTTGGCATGCAGAAGTTTAAGCCTAATTAATTCCAGCGATTTAAGTGGTTGCATGCTGCTTCGCGTACTGCCTGCGAGCGATTCTGAGTGCCTGCATGCAGCCGGCCGTAATTAAGGCAGCTAACTGATGCGGAAAAAGATACGCTTTAAATCCGTGGAATCATTATTGACAAGGAGGGAGATGATTCGAGTGCACTCGTTTGACCGCCATGCCGGCGTGCGACCAAGACGGGACGGGACGACACAGTCATAATTTCAGTTTCTCTAGTTTTCCACGGCAAGCTGGCGCACTAAGCCATTATGCATTGAATTCCGATGACCGTCGCGCTACCTTCCGCCTATAAGTACTGTTTCCCGGCCTTCTCAGGTGCCACCGTGACCCAACTCGCCATATCCTCATAAGCCCCCACTGGCCCGACGTCGCTCGCCACGTCCTCCATGCCCCCGCCCGTCCGCGGTAGGCGATGCCGGAGGCGGTCATCGCCGGAACTAGTGTTCGGGTTTTCACCAGAAGGCAGACGGAGGGAGGAGGCATTCTATCTGTCTTTAGAGGGCAATGCGAAGATCGAGGAGTTGTTGGAGTGCGACCGCATGGCGGAGGAGCAAGAGTTGTTGGAGCGCGACCGCCTGGCGGAGGAATAGCGTATCGTCGACTTGCGCCGCCAGCGGGACATGGAGCAGCAGTGCACCGATGCTTTGAGTCGCGAGCAGAGCGCCCGCAATTGGGCCGACTACGTGGAGGACGGCACCCAGCAAATAGCCCTGGAGGCTGTCTGGCACGCACGCGTTCGCGGCGCCGATTTTTACTACCAGCTCGTCAAGTGGGTTTCCCGCTTGGAAGCCGAAGCTTCGGTGGACCACACCGGCATGGAAAGGGCCAACGCGCGCGAGCAACGCGCCCTATCGCACCTCTGGAAAGTCCGAGGCGAGGCGGAGGACGCCGGTGCCGGCGTTTAGCATGGACAGTAGATGGCGGCCGGCATCGTCTAGTTAGCTAAGAGTAAGTTAGTACTTGTACGCTACTACTAGAGTGTTAGTGGGAGTAGATAGTTCACTTGGCTATGATGGTTGTCAACGTGGAAGTTCAGTACTCTATATGTGTACTCTGAATGTTGAACTTTCCATTTGAACGTATGGAATGGGCTGTTATTTTTTTAGATGGGTTGTATTTGTCCTCCACGGTTTAGAGGCTGACTTGTGGGCCTAGCAAGCAAGTTGACGCGTACACAATCAGGAGATGATTGTACGTGGAGAGGATGATAGCAGGGACCCGCCAAGGTCATGGCAGTACGCAAGCAAGTGCCTCCTTATTTCAAGCCAATAAAAAAATGGCTCCTCCTAGTGGATTTCTGACATCCGGGTCCCATGCCATTGTCAACGTAGTCAATAAACGAGAGAATTGCACAACGAGCGGCTGACACCAGGGACCCAGCAGCTCGCCCAGTTATTTTTTTTGGGTTAATTTGATAAATGCCACTCCAAATCTGGTGTATCCGAGAAATGCCACTGCAATTTCCAAACTTTGAAAAATGCCATTTCATGCCATTTCTAGTGGAATTTTTCGAAGTCTGGAGTGGCATTTTTCAAAGTTTGCAAACTGAGTAGCGTTTTTCAAAGTTTGCAAAAATTGCAGTGGCATTTTTTAAAGTTTGGAAATTGCAGTGGCATTTTTATGAATCGCCATAATTGGAGTGGCATTTATCGAATTTGTTTTTGAGACGGAAGCAGGGTGTCAACTGGGCTGTGCGGGACACTCTGGCCTGTCTAGACAGCATTTTCTTTTATGTTTACCACACACCAGCCCGGTAGTTTTTTTCTTTCTGAAAATAGCTAGCCCAGTTTTTTTGTGATTTGTCAAGTTAGTCGCTTTATCAGGCCTGTTGGGCTGCAAATCTTTCAAGACGAGGAGAGTGGCCTATCAGTAATGAGAAATGGGCTGTACATTTTTAAAACACATCAAACCGGCAATTATTTTCAAATATATTTTTTTCATTTCAAGATTTTAAATTGCATCAATTTTTATGCGTGGACAATTTATTGGATTTTATATTGATATACATTTATTTTTAAAATTAGTCTGAATGTGACTCGAAATTTCGGGATTAAAAACAGTTCAGACCGCACCGACATATGCAAAATTTCGTATAATTTTTTAACCGTGGACACAATATGGGCTGTAATGCTAACATAAAGAATATGGGCTCCAAAAAAACCCATAAGAATTCGCAAATGGGCTGTAAATTATTTGAAATAATGGCAGATGGGTTGTATGTTGTTTTCCACATATTTGAAGCTTTCCACAGATGGCCTGTGTACTGTTGGATGTCCATCCAACGGCCGTCTTACTTCTTCAATCTCTGCTCTTCCTGCTCCAGCCGCTCAAACAAGCGCCGGCGGGACTGCCTGCTCCCTCCTCCCCGCGGCCGGCTGTGCTGCCGCGTAGGCCTCACCGCCCCACCGTACTCCCATCGCTGGCCTAGCCATCCATCTACTCACCCACACCTGCTATTAGGGCGCGTTCGGCAGTCCACCAACTCCTTCAAATTCTAGAATCTGCAGAGCAACTGTTTGATGGCTCCAAGTATTTTAACTACCGCTCTAGGTGCGGAGCCATGGAGCAGAGGAAAACCGAATGCGGCCTTATTCTCCGGCGACGGCAGACAAACCAGTAAACCCTCGTACAGTCGTACTCCCCTCCACGTGGGAAACAAAAACAATGGTCGAGTCTTCCCTGCCTCCGTGTCGTTCCCTTCCTAGGACTCGCCGTCATCCACCGCCCTGGTGCTCTCGGCGTGGCGTGGTCAGCATGGTCAACGACCGACATGCATCTGAAGTGGACTGTACGTGGAGAGGCTGACAGCTGGGTCCACGGTCGCACGCAAGGAAATGCCTCCTTATTACGCGCAAAATAATGATTTCCTCCACCTGACATCTGGGACCCACCGAAACGACCTTTGTATTTCGCGAAAAAAACGTTACCGCCGCTGACAGCTCAGACCCACCAGCTATATCTTCGCACGCAAGGAAGTGCCTCCTTATTACGCACAAAAAAATGAATACTCCCCCTACTAGTTGGGACCCAGTATAGTGGGCCTACTAAGTTGACAGGGACGAAGGGCTTTGTCAACTTAGTCAATAAGCACGATTCTAGCTCGACTGACCGTACGATGTCCATCCAACGGCCATAGTGCTTCTTCAACCTCTGGTCTTCTTGCTCCAGCCGCCCAAACCAGCGCCGGTCGTGTCGCCTGCTCCTGCCTCCCATGGCCCGCTGTGCTGCCGCGGAGGCCTCACCGCCCCCATACTACTCCCACCGCTGGCCAGGCCATCCCTCCACTCCACTCACCAACACCCCCTGTTATTCTGCGGCGACGGCAGCGCACCCGAACCAGTGAACCCTCGTACTCCTCTCTGCGTGGGCATCCACTGCCGCGTCTTCCCCGGCTCCACGTCGTCCCCTTCCTAGGCCTCGCTGTCGTCCACCGTTGTGGTGCTGTCGGCGCGCCGTGGTCAATGTGATCAACGACCGAATTCCATCGGAAGAATACTGTACGTGGAGACGCTGACATCTGGGTCCAGGCAGCCGCAAGGAAGTGCCTCCTTATTACGCGGAAAATAATTATTCCTCCACCTTATAGCAGGGACCCACCGGACGGGCCACCTTATTTCGCGAAAAAAAGTTCCCCCCCCCCCCTGACTGCTCGGACCCACCGGATGGGCCAGCGTATTTCACGAAAAAAACATTCCCCCGGCTGTCAGCTCGGACCCACCAGAAGTGCCTCCTTATTACGCACAAAAAATGAATACTTCCCCTGCTAGCCGGGACCCACCATGGTGGGAGGCTGACTTGTGGGCCTACTAAGTTGACTGGGACGGGGGCCTTTGTCAACTTTAGTCAATATGAACGATTCTAGATCCACTGACCGTACGATGTCCATCCAACGGCCGTAGTGCTTCTTCAACCTCTGGTCTTCTTGCTCCAACAGCCCAAAGCAGCGCCGGTCGTGCCGCATGCTCCTGCCTCCCGTGGCCGGCTGTGCTGCCGTGGAGGCCTCACCACCCCCTACTATTCCCACCACTGGCCAGGCCCTGCGGCAACGGCAGCCTCACACCGCAGCCGAACCAGTGAACCCTCGTACTCCTCTCCGCGCGCGCGCGGGCTTCCGCTGCCGCGTCTTACCCGGCTCCCCGTCGTCCCCTTCCTAGGCCTCGCCGTCGTCCACCACCCTGGTGCTCTCGGCGCGGCGTGGTCAACGTGGTCAAGGAACGCCTTCCATCGGACGTGGACTGTACGTGGAGAGGCTGACAGCTGGGTCCATGGCCGCAGCAAGGAAGTGCCTCCTTATTACGTGCAAAATAATTATTCCTCCACCTGACAGCGGGGACCCACCGGACGGGCCACCGTATTCCGCAAAAAAAAAGTTTCCCCCCTGACTGCTGGGACCCACCAGCTACACCTTCGCACGCAAGGAAGTGCGTCCAGGCAAAAAAACGATTCGCCCCCCTGACTGCTGGGACCCACCAGCTACATCTTCGCACACAAGGAAGTGCCTGACAGTCGGGACCCACCTGGTCGAAGCATACGTAGTGTTGTCATTCTGGTCGCGAAAGTGTACGTACATATATACTGGTCGATGTAGAGGCGCGCACGTGTCGTAGTAGAGGCGCGCACGTAGCATGTACATGTACGTACAGTGGCCAGGGTGCAAGAAAGAAAATACGGCCACGTATGTGTACATACGGGCGAGGTCTCGAACGCCTACTCGCGCATACGTACGGCGAGTGCTCGTTGACATGGCTGGGTCAGAACGGAGAAACAGCGTCGTCGTCGTGTTCATGGGTCAGAACGGAATGCGTGGTCGTGTTCATTGGGAGGGCTTGGACGGAAGAGGCGATGGAAACGAGGCCTGGCGTACCGCACAACGGAGGAAACGGACCTCCTACGGTCGAAACGGGGGTCCTGTTGATCGGGAGGGGTGTGGCGTACTGCAGAACGGAGGAAACGGACCTCCTACGGTCAAAACAGGGGTCCTGCTGATCGGGAGGGGTGTGGCATACCGCAAAACGGAGGAAACGGACCTCCTACGGTCGAAACGGGGGTCCTGTTGATCGGGAGGGGTGTGGCGTACCGCAAAACGGAGGAAACGGACTTGTGTTGGAGCGCTACGGTCGAAACGAAGGTCCTATTCATCGGGAGGGGTGTGGCGTACCGCAAAACGGGACTCCACGGGATACTGTTCATCTCCACCGTCGACCCCCTCTAGCCTCCACGAGCTATTGTTCATCCACCGTCGACCTCCTCCAGCCTCCACGGGCTCCTGTTCATCCAGCCTCCACCGCGCACTACTCCACCGGCTACTGTTTAACCACCCTTCCACCGTCTACTGTTCATCCAGCCCTCCACACCAAGGGGTCCTGTTCAACCACCCATCCACAGGCACCCCTCCACCGTCTACTGTTCATCCTTCCCTCCACCACACCACGGGGTCCTGTTCATCCACCCCTCCACGGGCACCCCCTCCACCGTCTACTATTCATCCAGCCCTCCACCACACCACGGGGTCCTGTTCATCCAGAGGCAACGCCACCGCTCACTGTTCATCCAACCCCCCCCCCCCCCCCCCGCAACGCTCACTGTTCATCCCATCGATCGGCTTCAGTTAGCAGCAGTAGCCAAGGAATTGCTCGATCGGGTTCAGTTAACAGCCATCGATCGATCACTCAGGTTCAGAAACGCGTAGCCTGCAGTGCAATCACTCGGGTTCAGTTAGAGCCCAACGCCTCGCTCGGGTTCAGTTAGAGCCAACGCCTCGCACACACGCGCGTACGTGTACGAGAGAAACGCGCATCGCTCGGCCCCGGACCTCCCACCGTAATCGGGAACTCCCCAAAATTTTCCTCCCCCTCGCTTCTACCATGGTTTTTTCCGTCATGGACGGCCCAAAGAATGTCGTGCAGCTGCGTCTCTGGCCCGCCCAGGACGAAAAGCCCATTTTCTGTCATGATTTTTTGTCATAGAAGTAGGAGCCCACCACATCTATGATGATACCAGGTTTTGTCACAATTATCGTCATAGAAGTGTCATATGTATGACAGAAAAAATTTCGTTCGGCCAAAATGTCACGGATGTGTCTTTTTTTTGTAGTGATTCCGTTAGGCCGTAAATGGTCGTGAGTTAGCAGGCCATAAATGGGCTATATATGAACAGGCCGTTAACAGGCTTTCCGTGGGCCGGCCCGTTACCGTTTGACCAAGTCAAACGGGCTGGTCTTTTCACCGGAATGGGCCTCTGTTGGGCCATGCCATGTGTCGAGGTATCATAGGCGCCTCCTGTCCAATGAATGGATGACATCTGTCCCAACGGTGAGCCAAACACGTGTTTCCTCCGGCCAATGAGAATTTTACACGTGGAAAATTCTCATTAGTACGGGCTGTTAGCGGGTTATTGGATTCCACGTGTCGGTCACCCTTGACGAAAGCTCTTCTATGACGCGTGATTTATCGTCATGGAAGTGGACATTTCTGTGATGATAATTTTGGTAATGTCATGGAACACTTCTACGACAGCACAGGTATGACTATCTTGATTCTGTCATAAAATTGTCATGGATGTACATGCATGACAGAAAACGTGACCTACTTTGACAAACACGTACCATCACGGAAGTGTATTTTTTTGTAGTGGACCTTGATGCATCCTCTGCGACTTGAACCTCGGATGTGAGAGCCACGCTTTGCTCCTCTGTACGATGAGAGCATTAGGTGTTCACATTAACTGTTATAACGCCCTTGGGCCCCGACATTTTTATATTTAGATAAGCATAATGCAGGGCGGCGTTGAATCGAGCGAAAGAAGTTCGCCTGAGAAGTGCATGATAGCCACTGCCGAAAGGAACAATGTCAAAGATTAAATTCTCACTCTAGAAGTTCTCGGGAGAGCCGAAGACCACTTCCAGGGTTAAGGTCCTGGAGCATTGCACCTCAACACCTGGTATGACACCCTTGAAAGTGGTGTTTCTGGGTTTAATCCTTGACGGATTGATGCCCATCTTCCTAACCATGTCAACGTAGATCAGGTTGAGGCTGCTACCTCCTACCATAAGGACCCGTGTGAGATGAAAACCATCCACTATGGTATCGAGTACCAAGGCCACAGTTCCTCCATGATGGATACTAGTCGGATGATCTCGTCGGTCGAAAGTGATTGGGCAAGCCGACCATGGATTGTACTTAAGCGCTACGGGCTCTAAGGCGTAAACTTCGTGTAGTACTAAATCATGTTCACATCCTTTACTTTGGGAGGAAACTATTTTTGTCCTCCATTGCTTGGCCTAGGAGGTTCATCCTCGTCCTCACTATGAGGTTGGCTCTTGCCCGGTTCTCGGCTGCAATCTTATCGGCCTGCTTTGTGGCCCAGTAGTTCCGGTTCGAGTGATTAGCATGTTTGTCCAAAGTGCCGTGAATTTGGAAAGGCTTGTCGAGGATCTTGTCTAACATAAATGGCCATATCAGTTCCCATTAAACGGTGTTTTCTTCTGGCCATTGTGTTGACTGTTGAATCTAGCATTTATAGTCACCTCGTGAGTGTCACTATTATTGCCCTTATGGCGATGCTTATTATTTTTATTGCGTCGAGGCTTCTCGTTATCATCGCATACTACTGAGGTTTCGGGGTCTCCGTTGTGGTCTACTATGGGCTAGCCAGTTATCCTTTCCTACGCAGAACGGGGTATGAGAGAGGTGAGGGCCACCATGATCCTCGGCTTATCCTATCCGAGCTTTCGCACTAGCCATTCGTCATGGATGTTGTGCTGTAAAGAACTAATTGCTCCTGCATCGGGACAATCGACAATTTGGTTCTTCTTGGTCAAAAATATCTTCCGAAACTTCCTAGCAGACTCGCTAGGCTATTGGATGATGTGGCTTAGGTCATCAGCATCCAGGGGCCAAACATAGGTACCCTGGAAGTTAGCTTGGAAGGCATCATCAAGCTCTTCCTAGCTTCTGATAGAGTTCTTGGGCAAGGTATTGAGCCAGTGCCTTGCTAGTCCTTTAAGATTTAGCGATCAATATTTAACAGCGTGGAGGTCATATCCTCAGGCCATATGGATGTGGAGAAGGAAGTATTCAATCCACACAGTTGGGCCAGTCGTTCCATAATACCATTCCATATTGATGGGTTTAAACCCTCTGGGAACTGATGCTGCATGACCGCGTCTGTGGAACACATCGGATGCGTACCTCCTCTGATCTGAGCTACAGCTTGTTGGACATCCATTATTGTTCGAGCACAAGTATTATCCCGAGCCCTTTCATGCTTATCGAGCCATGCCTGGTACCCGGCCTGCCTAGCAGGCGCGCAGTCTCTGGATCCGTATATGGATCTAGATGGAGCAGGTTGTGCGATCAATTTTCCTCGCAAATCATATAGTGGAGCAGAAGGGATCGGATCTTTGCCTTCACAGCGAGGGATTCTAGGTTGTCTTGATACATCCATTTTGCATCATGTTTTCTTACTGTTATTTATGATAATTTTATCCATAATAATGCTTTTTGGAGAAATTATAATGTCTTTTCTCTCATAATTTGCAAGGTACACACCAAGAGGGAGAATTCCGGCAGCTGGAAATCTGGACCTGAAAAAGCTACGTCAGGCTACCTATTCTGCGCAACTCCAAATGAGCTGAAACTTCACGAAGAATTTTATCTAATATTTAAGAAATAATTGAGCAAATAACTACCAGAGGGGGCCCACCAGGTGGGCACAACCCACCTGGGTGCGCCAAGGAGCCCAGGCGCGCCCTGGTGGGTTGTGCCCTCCTTGGCCCACCTCCGGTGCCCATCTTCTGGTATATAAGTCATTTTGACCTAGAAAAAATAAGAAGAGGACTTTTCGGAAGGAGCTCCGCCATCTCGAGGTGGAACTTGGGCAGGAGCACTTTTGCCCTCCGGCGGAGCGATTCTGCCGGGGGAACTTCCCTCCCGGAGGGGGAAATCATCGTCCTCATCATCACCAACAACTCTCCCTTCTTGGGGAGGGCAATCTCCATCAACATATTCAACAACACCATCTCATCTCAAACCCTAGTTCATCTCTTGTGTTCAATCTTGTTACCGGAATTATAGATTGGTGCTTGTGGGTGACTAGTAGTGTTGATTACATCTTGTAGTTGATTACTATATGGTTTATTTGGTGGAAGATTATATGTTCAGATCCATTATGCTATTTAATAAACCTCTGATCATGAGCATCTTTATCATTTGTGAGTAGTTACTTTTGTTCTTGAGGTCACGGGAGAAATCATGTTGCAAGTAATCATGTGAATTTGATATGTGTTCAATATTTTTATAGTATGTATGTTGTTATTCCCTTAGTGGTGTCATGTGAATGTCGACTACAAGACACTTCACCATATTTGGGCCTAAGGGAATGCATTGTGCTGTAGCAATTAGATGATGGGTTACGAGAGTGACAGAAACTTAAACCCCAGTTTATGCGCTATTCTGTAAGGGACCGATTGGATCCAAAAGTTTAATGTTGTGGTTAGAATTTATTCTTAATACTTTTCTCGTAGTTGCGGAAGCTTGCGGGAGGGTTAATCATAAGTAGGAGGTTTGTTCAAGTAAGAACAGCACCTAAGCACTGGTCCACCCACATATCAAATTATCAAAGTAGCGAACACGAATTAAACCAACATGATGAAAGTTACTAGATGAAATTCCCGTGTACCCACAAGAACGCTTTGCTTATCATAAGAGACCATTTTGGCCTGTCCTTTGCCTCAAAAGGATTGAGCTAACTTGTTGCACTTTTGTTACTACTATCCTTACTTGCTCGTTACAGATTATCTTGCTATCAAACTACTACACTACTTACAATTCCAGCACTTGCAGACATTACCTTACTGAAAACTACTAGTCATTTCCTTCTGCTCCTCGTTGGGTTCGACACTCTTACTTATCGAGAAGAGCTACAATTGATCCCCTATACTTGTGGGTCATAAAGGCTATTTTCTGGCACCGTTGCCGGGGAGTGAAGCACCTTTGGTAAGTGGAATTCGGTAAGGAAACATTTATATATTGTACTGAAATTTATTGTCACTTGTTACTATGGAAAACAATCCTTTGAGGGGTTTGTTCGGGGTATCTTCACCTCGTCCGGGACCACAATTAGCTACCCCTCAACCTACTGCACCTACTGAAAGTATTGAATATGAAATTCGTTCGGGTATGATAGAACAACTCCTAGCTAATCCTTATGCAGGAGATGGAACAGAACATCCTGATATGCACTTGATATATGTGGAACAAATTAGTGGATTGTTTAAGCTTGCAGGTCTACCCCGAGATGAGGTGATGAAAAAGGTTTTCCCTTTATCTTTGAAGGGAAAAGCATTGGCATGGTATAGGCTATGTGATGATATTGGATCATGGAATTGGAATCGCTTGAAATTGGAATTTCACCAAAAAAATATCCTATGCATCTAGTTCATCGTGATCGGAATTATATATATATAATTTTTGGCCTCGTGAAGGAGAAATTAGCGCTCTAGCTTGGGGGAGGCTTAATTCAATGTTTTATTCATTCCCCAATCATGAGCTCTCAAGAGAAATTATCATCCAGAACTTTTATGCTCGGCTTTCTCGTAATGATCAAACCATGATTGATACTTCGTGTGCTGGTTCTTTTATGAAGAAGACTATTGAATTCTAGTGGGATCTTTTGGAAAGAATTAAACGCAACTCTGAAGATTGGGAACTCGACGAAGGTAAAGAGTCAGGTATTAAACTTAAGTATGATTGTGTTAAATATTTTATGGATACCGATGCTTTTCAGAAGTTTAGCACTAAATATGGACTTGACTCTGAGATAGTAGCCTCCTTTTGTGATCATTTGCTACTGATGTTGATCTCCCTAAACAGAAGTGGTTTAAATATCACCCACCTATCAAAGAAGAAATTAAAGAATCGGTACCAGTTAAATAAGAAACTATAATTTATAATGTTGATCCAGTTGTTCCTTCTGCTTATATTGAGAAACCACCTTTCCCTGTTAGGACAAAGGAACATGCCAAAGTTTCAACTGTGGTTGACAAAAGTTATGTTAGAACACCTAAACCTAATGAACAAATTAAAGTAGAACCTAGCATAGCTATGGTTAAAGATCTCCTAGAGGAAGATATGGATGAGCATGTTATTTACTTCTGTGATGAAGCGGCTAGAATTGCTAAACCTGATAAAAAGGATAAACATAGACCTGTTGTGGGCATGCCTGTCATTTCAGTTAAAATAGGAGATCATTGTTATCATGGTTTGTGTGACATGGGTTCTAGTGTGAATTCTATTCCTAACACTTTATATCAAGAAATTATGAAAGACATAGCACCTGCTGAGATAGAAGAAATAGATGTTACTATTAAACTTGCTAATAGAGACACCATATCACCAATTGGGATTGTTAGAGATGTTGAAGTCTTGTGTGGGAAAGTAAAATATCCTGCTGGTTTTCTTGTTCTTGGTTCCCCACAAGTTGACTTCTGTCCCATTATTTTTGGTAGACCTTTCTTGAACACAGTTAATGCTAAGATAGATTGTAAGAAACAAACTGTTGGTGTTAGCTTTGGTGGTGAGTCTCATGATTTTAATTTTTCCAAGTTTAGTAAAAATCTTCATGAAAAGGTAGTAAGGATGAATTAATTGGTCTTGCTTCTATTGTTGTGCCGCTTACTGATCCTTTAGAACAATATTTGCTAGACCATGAAAATGATTTACATATGCATGAAAGAAATGAAATAGATAAGATTTTGTTTGAACAACATCCTCTACTTTAACACAATTTGCCTATTGAAACTCTAGGAGGTCCTCCTCCACCTAAAGGTGATCCTGTGTTTGAATTAAAACAATTGCCAGACACTTTGAAATATGCTTATATTGATGAAAAGAAGATATATCCTGTTATTATCAGTGCTAACCTTTCAGAAAATGAAGAAGAAAGATTATTGAAAGTTCTAAGGAAGCATTGAGCTGCTATTGGATATAACCTTGATGATTTAAAGGGCATTAGTCCCACTCTATGTCAGCACAAAATTAATATGGAACCCGATGTTAAACTAGTTGTTGATCACCAACGTTGGTTAAATCTGAAGATGAAAGAGGTGGTAAGAACGGAAATATTAAAACTTCTGGAAGCAGGTATAATTTATCCTATAGCTGATAGTAGATGGGTAAGTCCTGTTCACTGTGTCCCTAAGAAAGGAGGTATTAGTGTTGTTCCTAATGATAAGAATGAGCTTATTCCACAAAGAATTGTTACAGGCTATAGAATGGTAATTGATTTTAGAAAACTAAATAAAGCAACTAGAAAGGATAATTACCCATTGCCTTTTATTGATCAAATGCTTGAAAGATTATCTAAGCACGCACACTTTTGCTTCCTTGATGGATACTCTAGCTTTTCACAAATACATGTTTCTCAACCTGGTCAAGAAAAGACCACTTTTACTTGTCCTTTGGGAACCTATGCTTATAGACGTATGCCTTCTGGTTTATGTAATGCACCTACTACCTTTCAAAGATGTATGACTGCTATATTCTCCGACTTTTGTGGAAAGATTGTTGAAGTTTTCATGGATGAATTTTCTGTTTATGGGAAGTCTTTTGATGATTGTTTAAGCAATCTTGATCGAGTTTTGCAGAGATGTGAACAAACAAATCTTGTCTTGAATTGGGATAAGTGCCACTTTATGGTTAATGAAGGCATTGTCTTTGGTCATAAGATTTCTGAGAAGGGTATTGAAGCGGATAAAGCTAAGGTTGATGCCATTGAGAAAATGCCATGTCCTAAGGACATCAAAGGTATTCATAGTTATTGGGGAATGCGGTAATTTCAAAAATTTCCTACAATCACGCAAGATGTATCTAGGTGATGCATAGCAATGAGAGGGGAGAGTTTTGTCTACGTACCCTCGTAGACCAAAAGCGGAAGCATTATGACAATGCGGTTGATGTAGTCGTACATCTTCACGATCCGACCAATCCTAGCATCGAACGTACGGCACCTCTGTGTTCAGCACATGTTCAGCTCGATGACGTCCCTCGTACTCTTGATCCAGTTGAGGCCGAGGGAGAGTTTCATCAGCACGACGGCACGGTGACGGTGATGATGAAGTTACCGGCCCAGGGCTTCGCCTAAGCACTACGACGATATGACCGAGGTGGAAATCTATGGAGGGGGGCACCGCACATGGCTAAAACAATTGTCAACTTGTGTGTTCTAGGGGTGCCCCCTCCCCCGTATATAAAGGAGCAAGGGGAGGGGGCCGGCGGCCTCATAGGGTGCGCCCCAAGGGGGGAATCCTACTCCTACTAGGAGTAGGTTCCCCCTTTCCTAGTCCAACTAGGAGGGGAGAAGGAAAGAGGGGGACGGTCCCCCAAGCCCTAAACCAATTCGGTTTGGGCCTAGGGGGCGCGCCCCACAGCTCCCTTGCTGCCCTCTATTTCCACTAAGGCCCATGAAGGCCCATTGACCCCCCGGGGTGTTCCGGTAACTCCCCGGTACTCCCGTATTTATCCGGTGACCCCCGGAACCTTTCCAGTGTTCGAATATAACCTTCCAATATATCAATCTTTATGTCTCGACCATTTCGAGACTCCTCGTCATGTCCGTGATCTTATGCGGGACTCCGAACAACCTTCGGTACATCAAAACAAATAAACTCATAATACCGATCATCATCGAATGTTAAGCATGCGGACCCTACGGGTTCGATAACTATGTAGACATGACCGAGACACATCTTTGGTCAATAACCAATAGCGGAACCTGGATGCTCATATTGGCTCCTACATATTCTATGAAGATCTTTATCAGTCAAACCGCATAACAACATGCGTTGTTCCCTTTGTCATCGGTATGTTACTTGCACGAGATTCGAACGTCGGTATCTCAATACCTAGTTCAATCTCGTTACCGGCAAGTCTCTTTACTCGTTCCGTGATGCATCACCCCATGATTAACTCATTAGTCACATTGCTTGCAAGGCTTATAGTGATGTGCATTATCGAGAGGCCGAGAGATACCTCTCCGAAACACGGAGTGACAAATCCTAATCTCGATCTATGCCAACCAAACAAACACCATCGGAGACACCTGTAGAGCATCTTTATAATCACCCAGTTATGTTGTGACGTCTGATAGCACACGAAGTGTTCCTCCGGTAATCGGGAGTTGCATAATCTCATAGTCAGAGGAACATGTATAAGTCATGAAGAAAGAGTATCAATGAAACTGTAACGATCATAATGCTAAGCTAACGAATGGGTCTTGTCCATCACATCATTCTCCTAATGATGTGATCACGTTCATCAAATGACAACACATCTCTATGATCAGGAAACATAACCATATTTGATAAACAAGCTAGTCAAGTAGAGGCATACTAGGGACACTCTGTTTTATCTATGTATTCACACATGTACTAAGTTTCCGGTTAATACAATTCTAGCATGAATAATAAACATTTATCATCATATAAGGAAATAAATAATAACTTTATTATTGCCTTTTGGGCATATTTCCTTCAGTCTCCCACTTGCACTAGAGTCAATAATCTAGTTCACATGGCCATGTGATTTAACACCAATAGTTCACATCTTTATGTGATTAACACCCATAGTTCACATCGCCATGTGACCAACAATCAAAAGGTTTACTAGAGTCAATAATCTAGTTCACATCACTATGTGATAAACACCCAAGAGTAATAAGGTATGGTTACATTTTGCATGTGAGAGAAATTTTTAGTCTACGGGTCTGTAACATTCAGATCCATATGTATTTTGCAAATTTCTATGTCTACAATACTCTACACGGAGCTACTTGATAACCCACAAGTATAGGGGATCGCAACAGTTTTCGAGGCTAGAGTATTCAACCCAAATTTATTGATTCAACACAAGGGGAGCCAAAGAATATTCTCAAGTATTAGCAGTTGAGTTGTCAATTCAACCACACCTGGATAATTTAGTATCTACAGCAAAGTATTTAGTAGCAAAGTAATATGGAAGTAACGGTAACGGTAGCAAAAGTAATATTTTTGGGTTTTGTAGTGATCGTAATAGTAGCAACGAAAAAGTAAATAAGTGGAGAACAATATGTGAAAAGCTCGTAGGATTGGATCAGTGATGGAGAATTATGCCGGATGTGGTTCATCATGTAACAGTCATAACATAGGGTGATAGAGAACTAGCTCCAATTCATCAATGTAATGTAGGCATGTATTCCGAATATAGTCATACGTGCTTATGGAAAAGAACTTGCATGACATCTTTTGTCCTACCCTCCCGTGGAAGCAGGGTCCTAGTGGAAACTAAGGGATATTAAGGCCTCCTTTTAATAGAGTACCGGACCAAAGCATTCACACATAGTGAATACATGAACTCCTCAAACTATGGTCATCACCGGGAATGGTCCCGATTATTGTCACTTCGGGGTTGCCGGATCATAACACATAGTAGGTGACTATAGACTTGCAAGATAGGATCAAGAACTCACATATATTCATGAAAACATAATAGGTTCAGGTCTGAAATCATGGCACTCGGGCCCTAGTGACAAGCATTAAGCATAGCAAAGTCATAGCAACATCAATCTCAGAACATAGTGGATACTAGGGATCAAACCCTAACAAAACTAACTCAATTACATGATAAATCTCATCCAACCCATCACTGTCCAGCAAGCCTATGATGGAATTACTCACGCACGGCGGTGAGCATCATGAAATTGGTGATGGAGGATGGTTGATGATGATGATGGCGATGGATTCCCCTCTCCGGAGCCCCGAACGGACTCCAGATCAGCCCTCCCGAGAGAGTTTAGGGCTTGGCGGCGGCTCCGTATCGTAAAATGCGATGAATCTTTCTCTCTGATTTTTTCTTCCTGAACACGAATATACGGAGTTGGAGTTGAGGTCGGTGGAGCTCCAGGGGGCCCACGAGGCAGGGGGCGTGCCCAGGGGGCTGGCGCGCCCCCCACCCTCGTGGAAAGGGTGTGGGCCCCTGGCCTTGATTCTTTCGCCAGTATTTTTTATTATTTCCAAAAATAATCTTCGTGAAGCTTCAGGTCATTCCGAGAACTTTTGTTTCTGCACATAAAATAACACCATGGCAATTCTGCTGAAAACAGCGTCAGTCCGGGTTAGTTCCATTCAAATCATGCAAGTTAGAGTCCAAAACAAGGGCAAAAGTGTTTGGGAAAGTAGATACGACGGAGACGTATCAACTCCCCCAAGCTTAAACATAGGTCTCATGTTTACTCATGTCAATGGCATAATAAACTAGCAGGCAATAATAATAAATCTCGGATGACAACACTTTCTCAAAACAATCATAATATGATATAACAAGATGGTATCTCGCTAGCCCTTTCTGAGACCGCAAAACATAAATGCAGAGCACCTTTAAAGATCAAGGACTGACTAAACAATGTAATTCATGGTAAAAGAGATCCAGTCATAGTCATACCCAATATAAATTAATAGTAATGGATGCAAATGGCAGCGGTGCTCTCCAGCTGGTGCTTTTTAATAAGAGGGTGATGACTCAACTTAAAAGTAAATAGATAGGCCCTTCGCAGAGGGAAGCAGGGATTTGTAGAGGTGCCAGAGCTCGATTTTAAAGCAGAGATAAATAATATTTTGAGCAGCATACTTTCATTGTCAACATAATAACCAAGAGATGGCGATATCTTCCATGCTACACACATTGTAGGCAGTTCCCAAACAGAATGGTAAAGTTTATACTCCCCCTCCACCAACAAGCATCAATTCATGGCTTGCTCGAAACAACGAGTGCCTCCAACTAACAACAGTCCCGGGGGAGTTTTGTTTGCAATTATTTTGATTTGATTTGCTTAAGGCATGGGACTGGGCATCCCGGTGACCAGCCATTTTCTTGTGAGTGAGGAGCGGAGTCCACTCCTCTTGAGAACAACCCGCCTAGCATGGAAGATACGGACATCCCTAGTTGATACATGAGCTATTCGAGCATACAAAACAGAATTTCATTTGAAGGTTTAGAGTTTGGCACATACAAATTTACTTGGAACGGCAGGTAGATACCGCATATAGGAAGGTATAGTGGACTCATATGGAATAACTTTGGGGTTTAAGGGATTGGATGCACAAGCAGTATTCTCGCTTAATACAAGTGAAGGCTAGCAAAAGACTGGGAAGCGACCAACTAGAGAGCAACAACAGTCATGAGCATGCATTAAAATTAATAAACATTGAGTGCAAGCATGAGCAGGATATAATCCACCATGAACATAAATATCGTGAAGGCTATTATGATTTGTTTCAACTACATGCGTGAACATGTGCCAAGTCAAGTCACTTGAATCATTCAAAGGAGGATACCACCCCATCATACCACATCACAACCATTTTAATAGCATGTTGGCACGCAAGGTAAACCATTATAACTCATAGCTAATCAAGCATGGCACGAGCAACTATAATCTCTAATTGTCATTGCAAACATGTTTATTCATAATAGGCTGAATCAGGAACGATGAACTAATCATATTTACAAAAACAAGAGAGGTCGAGTTCATACCAGCTTCACTCATCTCAATCAGTCCATCATATATCGTCATAATTGCCTTTCACTTGCACGACCAAACGATGTGAATAATAATAATAATAATAATAATAATAATAATAATAATAATAATAATAATAATAATAATAATAATAATAATAATAATAATAATAATAATAATAGTGCACGTGCACTGGACTAAGCTGGAATCTGCGAGCATTCAATAAACAGGAGAAGACAAGGCAATATGGGCTCTTGGTTAAATAAAAAATAATGCATATAAGAGCCACTTCAACAATTTAATCATGGTCTTCTCCTATCGACCCCCAAAGAAAAGAAAAGAAATAAAACTATTTACACGGGAAAGCTCCCAACAAGCAAAAGAAGAACAGGAAATATTTTGGGGTTTTCTTTTAATTATTACTACTACAGCAAGAAAGGTAAACTAGCTAAACGCTACAACTATTTTTTTTTTTGGTTTTCTTAAGGTTTATCAAAAACACAAGAAGAAAGCAAGAAAAAGAAAATAAACTAGCATGGATATTACAGTGAAAGAGTATGAGCACCGACAACTAGCAATGAGTGTGTGAACATGAATGTAATGTCGGTGAGAAATACGTACTCCCCCAAGCTTAGGCTTTTGGCCTAAGTTGGTCTATTGCCACGGATGGCCTGGTGGATACCCAAAGTTGTAGTTGGGGTCGTACTGAGATGCAGCAGTCATTGCATCGTGGGTTGCGGCTTGGAGGCGAGCTATCTCAGCCCTCCTCTCGTACTCGGTCGCCTCCTCCCTGGTTATGTAATATCTCCCCTTTGCCTTAAAGTCAAAGAAGGTAGAAGCAGGAAGAGCGACATGATAGGTGCGTCGTCTGTCAAAGATTAGTCGGTACTGGAGGAACTGATCGTTCCTCTCAAAAAAACAATGACGAACCATAGCCTCATAATCTAAGTAAGCAGAAGGCAACTTAATATCATCCTCACGTATGGTTACACCAAGAAAATTATCTAAACGGGTTGCATAAATTCCACCAAAGAAATCTCCATTAAATCTATTATTATGCAACCTACGTGGAACAATGGCTCCCAAATTATAATGTTTATCCCCTAACACGGCACTCCTGAGAATACTAAGGTCATGGACACACATGTGACATGCTTCATCCTTACCATTTATGCACCTACCTATGAAGAGAGCAAAATAATGTATAGCAGGAAAATGAATGCTCCCTATGGTAGCTTGTGTTATGTCTCTGGATTCCCCCACAGTTATACTAGCAAGAAAATCTCTAAATTCAGATTTGCGAGGTTCACTAGTACTACACCATTGTGGAAGTTTGCAAGCAGTGGTAAAATCCTCTAAGTCCATACTATATGAATTTTCATAAAGATCAAACAGGACAATTTAAGAATTGTGTGAAGATGAAAATTCAAACCTCCTCACAAAGGAACTAGTGAGATAGTGGTACTGACGGCACTTTTCTGCCTCGAAGCTCGCAAGATCAGCGTTATGCAAATATGCGTTAAATTCTTCCTTAATTCCTGCTTGATCCATGAAGTCCTCTAAAGGCCATTCACAAGGCCGTACTGGATCATCCCTTGGTGGTTCATCATCAGCATCACGCATTTCAAGCCTGGGTCCTTGCTTCCTTGAAGGACCACCTTGGTACATTTTCCTAAACATATTTCTTCCTCTGAAAAATTTCTGAAATTTTTTTAGTAACTTCAAATAAAAGTGAACCAAGCTCAACAAAATTGATAGCAACTACTCCTACAAGCTCCTAGAGACTATATCATGCATTAGAACTACTTGGAACCATATAAATTTGACATGCAAGCTCAAGAACATGGTAACCTAGGCAGCACAAATTTGCAAAGAATAAAGCACTAGAACAAAAACTAATTGGACCAATGGAGGAGTCACATACCAAGGAACAATCCCCCCAAGCAGTTTTGTGAGTGGTGCTTTGAGCAAGGAGACCGAAAATCGCAGCAAAATAAGCTAGAACTCGTGCTTGAGCTGGTTGGTGAGTTTTTTTGGAGGAAGAAGGAGTGTGTGGGTGCAGGAATAAGTGGAGGGGAGCCACCATGGGCCCATGAGGCTGGGGCGCGCCTAGGGGGTGGGCACCCCCTGGACCCTCGTGGCCAGGTGCTTGCTCCCCCTGCTGTGTTCTCAGTGCCAGATATTCTCAAATATTCTAGAAAAAATCATATTTCAATTTCAGGGCATTTGGAGAACTTTTATTTTTGGGGTATTTTTATATTGCACGGATAATTCAGAAAACAGACAGAAAAATACTATTTTTACTTTATTTCAACTAAATAACAGAAAGTAGAGAGAGGGTACAGAAGGTTGTGCTTTCTATCTTCATCCATCTCATGCTCATTAAAAGGAATCCACTAACAAGGTTGATCAAGTCTTGTTAACAAACTCTTTCCGAATAACATGGAACCGAAGATATTTTGAATAACACTATGTTACCTCAACGGGGATATGCACATCCCCAATGATAAGAATATCATATCTCTTTTTGACAGTAAGAAGAGGAAATTCAAAACCTCCAATAATAATCGATGGAACTTTTCCAATAGAATTGATACTATGAACTTGAGGTTGTTTCCTCGGAAAGTGTATCATATGCTCATTACCATTAACATGAAAAGTGACATTGCGTTTGTTGCAATCAATAACAGCCCTTGCAATATTCAAAAAGGGTCTTCCAAGAATAATAGACATACTATCGTCCTCGGGAATATCAAGAATAACAAAGTCTGTTAAAATAGTAACGTTTGCAACCACAACAGGCACATCCTCACAAATACCGACAGGTATAGCAGTTGATTTATCAGCCATTTGCAAAGATATTTCAGTAGGTGTCAACTTATTCAAATCAAGTCTACGATATAAAGAGAGGCATAACACTAACACCGACTCCAAGATCACATAAAGCAGTTTTAACATAGTTTCTTTTAATGAAGCATAGTATAGTGGGTACTCCTCGATCTCCAAGTTTCTTAGGTATTCCACCCTTAAAAGTATAATTGGCAAGCATGGTGGAAATTTCAGCTTCCGGTATCTTTATTTTATTAGTAACAAATTCTTTCATATACTTAGCATAAGGATTCATTTTGAGCATATCAGTCATATGCATACGCAAGAAGATAGGTCTAATCATTTCAGCAAAGCGCCAAAAAATCCTCATCATCCTTTTTCTTGGATGGTTTGGAAGGAAAAGGCATGGGTTTCTGAACCCAAGGTTCTCTTTCCTTACTGTGCTTCCTAGCAACAAAGTCTCTCTTATCATAACGTTGATTCTTTGATTGTGGGTTATCAAGATCAACAGCAGGTTCAATTTCTACATCATTATCATTGCTAGGTTGAGCATCAACATGAACATCATCATTAACATTATCACTAGGTTCATGTTCATTACCAGATTGTGTTTCAGCATCAGAAATATAAATATCATTGGGATTCTCAGGTGTGTCTATAACAGGTTCACTAGAAGCATGCAGAGTCCTATCATTTTTCTTTTTCTTCTTTTTAGAAGGACTAGGTGCATCTAAATTATTTCTCTGAGAATCTTGCTCAATTCTCTTAGGGTGGCCTTCAGGATACAAAGGTTCCTGAGTCATTTTACCAGTTCTAGTATCCACTCTAACAGCAAAATCATTATTCTTACTATTCAATTCATTGAGAAAATCATTCTGAGATTTAAGTACTTGTTCTACTTGAGTGGTAACCATAGAAGCATGTTTACTAATGAGTTTAAGTTCACCTTTAACTCTAGCCATATAATCACCCAAGTGTTCAAGCATATCGGAATTTTATTTCAATTGTCTACCAACATAAGCATTGAAGTTTTCTTGTTTAACAATAAAATTGTCAAACTCATCTAAGCATTGTCTAGCATACTTATAATGAGGAATATCACCTTCATCAAATCTATAGAGAGAATTTACCTTTACTACCTGTGTCGGGTTATCAAGACCATGTGTTTCTTCAATAGGTGGTGAATTAAGACCATATATTTCTTCAACAGGGGGTAAATTAAGACCATGTATTTCTTCAATAGGTGGTAAATTCTTAGCACCTTCAGCTTTAATACCCTTTTCTTTCATAGATTTCTTTGCCTCTTTCATATCTTCAGGACTGAGAAATAGAACACCCCTCTTCTTCGGAGTTGGCTTAGGAGTTGGTTCAAGAGTTGGCTCAGGAAGTGTCCAATTATTTTCATTTGTCAACATCTTATTCAATAGAATTTCAGCTTCATCTGGTGTTCTTTCCCTGAAAACAGAACCAGCACAACTATCCACGTGGTCTCTGGAAGCATCGGTTAGTCCATTATAAAAGATATCAAGTATTTCATTTCTCTTGAGGGGATGATCAGGCAAAGCATTAAGTAATTGGAGAAGCCTCCCCCAAGCTTGTGGGAGACTCTCTTCTTCAATTTGCACAAAATTATATATTTCCCTTAAAGCAGCTAGTTTCTTATGAGCAGGGAAATATTTAGCAGATAAGTAATAAATCATATCCTGGGGACTACGCACACAACCAGGATCAAGAGAATTAAACCATATCTTAGCATCACCGTTTAATGAGAACGGAAATATTTTAAGGATATAATAGTAGACAGATTTCTCACCATTAGTGAACAGGGTGGCTATATCATTTAATTTAGTAAGATGTGCCACAACAGTTTCAAATTCATAGCCATAGAAAGGATCAGATTCGACCAAAGTAATTATATCAGGATCAACAGACAATTCATAATCCTTATCAGTAACAAAGATAGGTGAAGTAGCATAAGCAGGATCATATTTCATTCTAGCATTCAGAGTTTGTTGTTTAAGCTTAGCTAATAATTTCTTAAGATCACTTATATCATTGCAAGCAAGAAAGTCTCTAGCAGTTTCTTCATCCATAACATAGCCCTCAGGCACAACAGGCAATTCATATGTATTGGGAGAGTCTTCATCATCACTTTCATCAATATTATCAATTTCAATAATTTCATTCTCTCTAGCCCTAGCAAGTTGTTCATCAAGAAATTCACCAAGTGGCACAGTAGTATCAAGCATAGAAGTAGTTTCATCATAAGTATCATGCATAGCAGAAGTGGCATCATCAATAACATGCAACATATCAGAATTAATAGCAGAAGCAGCTTTAGGTGTCGCAAGCTTACTCAAAACAGAAGGTGAATCAAGTGCAGAGCTAGATGGCAGTTCCTTACCTCCCCTCGTAGTTGAGGGATAAATTTTTGTTTTCACGTCTTTAAAGTTCTTCATAGTGAGCAGCAGATATAAATCCCAAGTGACTCAAAGAATAGAGCTATGCTCCCCGGCAACGGCGCCAGAAAATAGTCTTGATAACCCACGAGTATAGGGGATCGCAACAGTTTTCGAGGGTAGAGTATTCAACCCAAATTTATTGATTCGACACAAGGGAGCCAAAGAATATTCTCAAGTATTAGCAGTTGAGTTGTCAATTCAACCACACCTGGATAACTTAGTATCTGCAGCAAAGTATTTAGTAGCAAAGTAATATTGGAGTAACGGTAACGGTAGCAAAAGTAATATTTTTGGGTTTTGTAGTGATTATAACAGTAGCAACGAAAAAGTAAATAAGCGGAGAAAAATATGTGAAAAGCTCGTAGGATTGGATCGGTGATGGAGAATTATGCCGGATGTGGTTCATCATGTAACAGTCATAACATAGGGTGACAGAGAACTAGCTCCAATTCATCAATGTAATGTAGGCATGTGTTCCGAATATAGACATACGTGCTTATGGAAAAGAACTTGCATGACATCTTTTGTCCTACCCTCCTGTGGTAGCGGGGTCCTACTGTAAACTAAGGGATATTAAGGCCTCCTTTTAATAGAGTACCGGACCAAAGCATTAACACATAGTGAATACTTGAACTCCTCAAACTATGGTCATCACCGGGAGTGGTCCCGATTATTGTCACTTCGGGGTTGCCGGATCATAACACATAGTAGGTGACTATAGACTTGCAAGATAGGATCAAGAACTCACATATATTCATGAAAACATAATAGGTTCAGATCTAAAATCATGGCACTCGGGCCCTAGTGACAAGCATTAAGCATAGCAAAGTCATAGCAACATCAATCTCGGAACATAGTGGATACTAGGGATCAAACCCTAACAAAACTAACTCGATTACATTATAAATCTCATCCAACCCATCACCGTCCAGCAAGCCTACGATGGAATTACTCATGCACGACGGTGAGCATCATGAAATTGGTGATGGAGGATGGTTGATGATGACGATGGCGACGGATTCCCCTCTCCGGAGCCCCGAACGGACTCCAGATCAGCCCTCTCGAGAGAGTTTAGGGCTTGGCGGCGGCTCCGTATCGTAAAACGCGATGAATCTTTCTCTTTGATTTTTTTCTCCCCGAACACGAATATATGGAGTTTGAGTTAAGGTCGGTGGAGCTCTAGGAGGCCCACGAGGCAGGGGCGCGCCCCCCACCCTCGTGGAAAGGGTGCGGGCCCCTGGCCTTGATTCTTTCACCGGTATTTTTTATTATTTCCAAAAATAATCTCCGTGAAGTTTTAGGTCATTCCGAGAACTGTTGTTTCTGCACATAAATAACGCCATGGCAATTCTGCTGAAAACAGCGTTAGTCTGGGTTAGTTCCATTCAAATCATGCAAGTTAGAGTCCAAAATAAGGGCAAAAGTGTTTGGAAAAGTAGATACGACGGAGACGTATCACTACTCTAGCTAATTTCTCCCACTTTCAATATGTATCTAGATCGAGACTTAGAGTCATATAGATCGGTGTCAAAGCTTGCATCGACGTAACTCTTTACGACTAACTCTTTGTCAACTCTATAACCGAGAAACATTTCCTTATTCCACTAAGGATATTTCTGACCGCTGTCCTGTGATCCGCTCCTAGATCACTATTGTACCCTCTTGCCAAACTCATGGCGCGGTACACAATAGGTCTGGTACACAACATAGCATAATTTATAGAACCTATGACTGAGGCATAGGGAATGACTTTTCATTCTCTTTCTATTTTCTGCCGTGGTCGGGTTTTGAGTCTTACTCAACTTCACACCTTGCAACATAGGCAAGAACTCCTTCTTTGACTATTCCATTTTGAACTACTTCAAAATCTTGTCAAGGTATGTGCTCATTGAAAAATCTTATCAAGCATCATGATCTATCTCTACAGATCTTGATGCTCAATGTGTAAGCAGCTTCACTAAGGTCTTTCTTTCAAAAACTCCTTCCAAACACTCCTTTATGCTTTCCATGAAATTCTACATCATTTATGATCAACAATATGTCACTCACATATACTTATCAGAAAGGTTGTAGTGCTCCCACTCACTTTCTTGTAAATACAGGCTTCACCGCAAGTCTGTATAAAACTATATGCTTTGATCACACTATCAAAACGTATATCCCAACTCTGAGATGCTTGCACCAGTCCATAGATGGATCGCTGGAGCTTTGCACACTTTGTTAGCACCTTTAGGATTGACAAAACCTTCTGGTTGCATCACATACAACTCTTCTTTAAGAAATCAATTAAGGAATGCAAGTTTGACATCCATTTGCCAAATTTCATAAAATGCGGCAATTGCTAACATGATTCAGACAGACTTTTAAGCATCGATACAAGTGAGAAAATCTCATCGTAGTCAGCACCTTGAACTTGTCGAAAAAAAATTTGTGATAATTCGAGCTTTGTAGATAGTAACACTACTCTCAGCATATGTCTTCCTCTTGAAGATCCATTTATTCTCTATTGCTTGCCGATCATCGAGCAAGTCAACCAAATTCCATACTTTGTTCTCATACATGGATCCCGTCTTAGATTTCATGGCCTCAAGCCATTTAGCGGAATCTGGGGTCATCATCGCTTCCTCATAGTTCGTAGGTTCGTCATGGTCAAGTAACATGACCTCCAGAACAGGATTACTGTACCACTCTGGTGCGGATCTTACTCTGGTTGACCTACGAGGTTCAGTGGTAACTTGATCTGAAGTTTAATGACCATCATCATTAGCTTCCTCACTAATTGGTGTAGGAATCATTGGAACTGATTTCAGTGATGAACTATTTTCCAATTCGGGAGAAGGTACAATTACCACATTAGTTCTACTTTCCTCCCACTCACTTCTTTCGAGAGAAACTCCTTCTATAGAAAGGATCCACTCTTATCAACAAAGATCTTGCCTTAGGATCTGTGATAAAAGGTGTACCTAACAGTTTCTTTTGGGTATCCTATGAAGACGCATTTCTCTGATTTGGGTTTGAGCTTATCAGGTTGAAGTTTTTTCACATAAGCATCGCAACCTCAAAATTTAAGAAACAATAGCTTAGGTTTCTTGCCAAACCATAGTTCATACGGTGTTGTCTCAACGGATTTAGATGGTGCCCTATTTAACGTGAATGCAGTTGTCTCTAATGCATAACCCCAAAACAATAGTGGTAAACTGGTAAGAGACATCATAGATCGCACCATATCTAATAAAGTACGGTTACGACGTTCTGACACACCATTATGTTGTGGTCTTCCAGGTGGCGTGAGTTGCGAAACGATTCCACATTGTTTCAAATGAAGACCAAACTCATAACTCAAATATTCATCTCCGCGATCAGATCGTAGAAACTTTATTTTCTTGTTACGATGATTTTCTACTTCACTCTGAAATTCTTTGAACTTTTTCAAATGTTTCAGACTTATGTTTCATCGAGTAGATATACCCATATCTGCTCAAATCATCTGTGAAGGTCAGAAAATAATGATACCCGTCGCGAGCCTTAACACTCATCGGACCGCATACATCAGTATGTATTATTTCCAATAAGTCAGTTGCTCGCTCCATTGTTCTGGGGAATGGAGTCTTAGTCATCTTGCCCATGAGGCATGGTTTGCAAGCATCAAGTGATTCCAAAAGCCCATCAGCGTGGAGTTTCTTCATGCACTTTACACCAATATGACCTAAATGGCAGTGCCACAAATAAGTTGCACTATCATTATTAACTTTGCATCTTTTGGATTCAATATTATAAATATGTGTATCACTATGATCGAGATCCAACAAACTATTTTCATTGGGTGTATGACCATCGAAGGTTTTATTCATGTAAACAGAACAACAATTATTCTCTAACTTTAAATGAATAAACGTATTGCAATAAACATGATCAAATCATATTCATGCTCAACGCAAACACCAAATAACATTTATTTAGGATCAACACTAATCCCGAAAGTATAGGGAGTGTGCGATGATGATCATATCAATCTTGGAACCACTTCCAACACACATCATCACTTCACCCTTAACTAGTCTCTGTTCATTCTGCAACTCCTGTTTCGAGTTACTACTCTTAGCAACTGAACCAGTATCAAGTACTGAGGGATTGCTATAAACACTAGTAAAGTACACATCAATAACATGTATATCAAATATAGCTTTATTCACTTTGCCATCCTTCTTATCCACCAAGTATCTAGGGTAGTTCCACTTCCAGCGACCATTTCCTTTGAAGTAGAAGCACTCAGTTTCAGGCTTGGGTCTAGCTTTGGGTTTCTTCATGGGAGTGGCAACTTGCTTGCCATTCTTCTTGAAGTTCCCTTTCTTTTCCTTTGCCCTTTTACTTGAAACTAGTGGTCTTCTCAACCATCAACACTTGATGCTTTTTCTTGATTTCTACCTTCGCCGATTTCAGCATCACGAAGAGCCCGGGAATCGTTTTTGTCATCCCTTGCATATTATATTTCATCACGAAGTTCTAGTAGCTTGGTGATAGTGACTATAGAATACTATCAATCACTATATTATCTGGAAGATTAACTCCCACTTGATTCAAGCGATTGTAGTACCCAGACAGTCTGAGCACATGCTCACTGGTTGAGCTATTCTCCTCCATCTTGTAGGCAAATTACTGTCAGAGGTGTCATACCTCTCGACACGGGCATGAGTTTGAAATACTAATTTCAACTCTTGGAACATCTTATATGCTCCATGACATTCAAAATGTTTTTGAAGTCCTGGTTCTAAGCCGTAAAGCATGGTGCACTAAACTATCAAGTAGTCATCATACCGAGCTATGCCAAACGTTCATAACGTCTGTATCTGCTCCTGCAATAGGTCTATCACCTAGCGGTGCATCAAGGACATAATACTTCTGTGCAGCAATGAGGATAATCCTCAGATCACAGACCTAGTCCGCATCAATGCTACTATCATTTTTCAACTTATTTTTCTCTAGGATCATATCAAAAATAAACGGGGAGCTACTTCCCAAGCAATTGATCTACAACATAGATATGCAAATACTATCAGGATTAAGTTCATGATAAATTAAGGTTCAATCAATCATATTACTTAAGAACTCCCACTTAGATAGACATCCCTCTAATCATCTAAGTGATCACATGATCCAAATCAACTAAACCATGTCCGATCATCACGTGAGATGGAGTTGTTTTCAATGGTAAACATAACTATGTTGATCATATCTACTATATGATTCACGCTCGACATTTCGGTCTCCAATGTTTCGAGGCCATATCTGCATATGCTAGGCTCGTCAAGTTTAACCCAAGTATTATGCGTGTGCAAAACTGGCTTGCACCCGTTGTATGTGAACGTAGAGCTTATCACACCCGATCATCACATGGTGTCTCGGCACGACAAACTGTTGCAACGGTGCATACTCAGGGAGAACACTTATACCTTGAAATTTAATGAGAGATCATCGTATAATGCTACCGCCGAACTAAGCAAAATAAGATGCATAAAGGATAAACACCACATGCAATCAATATAAGTGATATGATATGGCCATCATCATCTTGTGCCTTTGATCTCCATCTCCAAAGCACCGTCATGATCACCATTGTCACCGGCTTGACACCTTGATCTCTATCAAAGCATCGTTGTCGTCTCGCCAACTATTGCTTCTACGACTATCGCTACCGCTTAGTGATAAAGTAAAGCAATTACATGGCTATTGCATTTCATACAATAAAGCGACAACCATATGGCTCCTGCCAGTTGCCGATAACTGTTACAAAACATGATCATCTCGTACAACAATTTATATATCATCACGTCTTGACCATATCACATCACAACATGCCCTGCAAAAACAAGTTAGACGTCCTCTCTTTGTTGTTGCAAGTTTTACATGGCTACTACGGGCTTAGCAAGAACCGTTCTTACCTACGCATCAAAACCACAACGATTTTTCGTCAAGTGTGTTGTTTTAACCTTCAACAAGGATCGGGCGTAGCCACACTCGATTCAACTAAAGTTGGAGAAACAGACACCCACTAACCACCTGTGTGTGAAGCACGTCGGTAGAACCAGTCTCATGAATGCGGTCATGTAATGTTGGTCTGGGCTGCTTCATCCAACAATACTGCCAAATCAAAGTATGACATGCTGCTAAGCAGTATGACTATTATCACCCACAACTCTTTGTGTTCTACTCGTGCATATAACATCTACGCATAAACCTGGCTCGGATGCCACTGTTGGGGAACGCGGTAGTTTCAAAAATTTCCTACGATCACGCAAGATCTATCTAGGTGATGCATAGCAATGAGAGGGGAGAGTGTTGTCTACGTACCCTCGTAGACCGAATGCGGAAGCGTTATGACAACGCGGTTGATGTAGTCGTATGTCTTCACGATCCGACCGATCCTAGCACCGAACGTACGGCACCTCCGTGTTCAGCACACGTTTAGCTTGATGACGTCCCTCGTACTCTTGATCCAGTTGAGGCTGAGGGAGAGTTTTGTCAGCACGACGACGTGGCGACGGTGATGATGAAGTTATCGGCGTAGGGCTTCGCCTAAGCACTACGACGATATGACCGAGGTGGAAATCTGTGGAGGGGGGCACCGCGCACGGCTAAAATAATTGACAACTTGTGTTTTCTAGGGGGGCCCCCTCCCCCGTATATAAAGGAGCAAGGGGAGGGAGCCGGTGGCCTCATAGGGTGCGCCCCAAGGGGGGGAATCCTACTCCTACTAGGAGTAGGTTCCCCCTTTCCTAGTCCAACTAGGAGGGGAAGGAAAGAGGAGGAGGGGAGAAGGAAAGAGGGGGCCCGCCCCCCAAGCCCTAAACCAATTCGATTTGGGCCTAGGGGGGCGCCCCCAGCTCCCTTGATGCCCTCTGTTTCTACTAAGGCCCATGATGGCCCATTGACCCCCGGGTGTTCCGCTAACTCCTCGGTACTCCGGTATTTATCCGGTGACCCCCGGAACCTTTTCGGTGTCTGAATATAACCTTCCAATATATCAATCTTTATGTCTCGACCATTTTGAGACTCCTCATCATGTCCGTGATCTTATCCGGGTATCCGAACAACCTTCGGTACATAAAAAAACATAAACTCATAATACCGATCATGATCGAACATTAAGCGTGCGGACCCTACGGGTTCGAGAACTATGTAGACATGACCAAAACACATCTTCGCTCAATAACCAATAGCGGAACCTGGATGCTCATATTGGCTCCTACATATTCTATGAAGATCTTTATCGGTCAAACCGCATAACAACATACGTTGTTCCCTTTGTCATCAGTATGTTACTTGCCCGAGATTCGATCGTCGGTATCTCAATACCTAGTTCAATCTCGTTACCGGCAAGTCTCTTTACTCGTTCCGTAATGCATCATCCCGTGATTAACTCATTAGTCACATTGCTTGCAAGGCTTATAGTGATGTGCATTATCGAGAGGGCCCAGAGATACCTCTCCGAAACACGGAGTGACAAATCCTAATCTCGATCTATGTCAACCCAACAAACGCCATCGGAGACACCTATAGAGCATCTTTATAATCACCTAGTTACGTTGTGACGTTTGAGACCACACTAAGTATTCCTCCGGTATTCGGGAGTTGCATAATCTCATAGTCAGAGGAACATGTATAAGTCATGAAGAAAGCAGTAGCAATGAAACTATAACGATCATAATGCTAAGCTAACGAATGGGTCTTGTCCATCACATCATTCTCCTAATGATGTGATCCCGTTCATCAAATGACATCACATGTCTATGGTTAGGAAACATAACCATCTTTGATAAACAAGCTAGTCAAGTAGAGGCATACTAGGAACACTCTGTTTTGTCTATGTATTCACACATGTACTAAGTTTCCAGTTAATACAATGCTAGCATGAATAATAAACATTATCATGATATAAGGAAATAAATAATAACTTTATTATTGCCTCTAGGGCATATTTCCTTCAGTAGTTTCCTAGGTCATGCTGGTTTATATAGGAGATTTATCAAAGACTTTTCTAAAATTTCTAGGCCTCTTACTAATCTTTTGCAAAAGGATATTCCTTTTGTGTTTGATGATGATTGTCTTGAAGCCTTTGAAACACTCAAGAAAGCCTTAATTTCTACACCTATTGTTCAACCACCTGATTGGAACTTGCCTTTGGAAATTATGTGTGATGCTAGTGATTATGCTGTTGGTGCTGTTCTAGGACAAAGAATTGATAAGAAACTAAATGTTATTCATTATGCTAGTAAAACTCTAGACAGTGCTCAAAGTGAAGGAAATATGCCCTAGAGGCAATAATAAAGTTATTATTTATTTCCTTATATCATGATAAATGTTTATTATTCATGCTAGAATTGTATTAACTGGAAACATAATACATGTGTGAATACATAGACAAACAGAGTGTCACTAGTATGCCTCTACTTGACTAGCTCATTAATCAAAGATGGTTATGTTTCCTAGCCATGAACAAAGAGTTGTTATTTGATTAACGAGATCACATCATTAGTTGAATGATCTGATTGACATGACCCATTCCATTAGCATAGCACCCGATCGTTTAGTATGTTGCTATTGCTTTTATCCATGACTTATACATGTTCCTTTAACTATGAGATTATGCAACTCCCGTTTACCGTAGGAACACTTTGTGTGCTACCAAACGTCACAACGTAACTGGGTGATTATAAAGGTGCTCTACAGGTGTCTCCGAAGGTACATGTTGGGTTGGTGTATTTCGAGATTAGGATTTGTCACTCCAATTGTCGGAGAGGTATCTCAGGGCCTTCTCGGTAATACACATCACATAAGCCTTGCAAGCATTGCAACCAATGAGTTAGTTGCGAGATGATGTATTACGGAACGAGAAAAGAGACTTGCCGGTAACGAGATTGAACTAGGTATTGGATACCGACGATCGAATCTCGGGCAAGTAACATACCGATGACAAAGGGAACAAACGTATGTTGTTATGCGGTCTGACCGATAAAGATCTTCGTAGAATATGTAGGAGCCAATATGGGCATCCAGGTCCCGCTATTGGTTATTGACTGGAGACATGTCTCGGTCATGTCTACATTGTTCTCGAACCCGTAGGGTCCGCACGCTTAAGGTTTCGATGACAGTTATATTATGAGTTTATGAGTTTTGATGTACCGAAGGAGTTCGGAGTCCCGGATGAGATCGGGGACATGACGAGGAGTCTCGAAATGGTCGAGACGTAAAGATCGATATATTGGACGACTATATTCGGACATCGGAAGGGTTCTGAGTGATTCGGGTATTTTCGGGAGTACCGGGAAGTTACGGGATTACGGGAGAAGTAATGGGCCTTGATGGGCTTTAGTGGGAAGAGGAAAAGGCTGCTGCGCCCCCCCTCCCCTTTGGTCCGAATTGGACTAGGGAAAAGGGGGCCGGCCACCTTTCCTACTCCTCCTATTCCTTCTCCCTTCCTCCCCTTTTGGTGGACTCCTACTAGGACTTGGAGTCCTAGTAGGACTCCACACCCTGGCCGCACCTTTTGCCTTGGCCGGCCTCCTCCTCCTCCATCCTTTATATACAGGGGCAGGGGGCACCCCATAGACACACAAGTTGATCTACGGATCGTTCCTTAGCCGTGTGCGGTGCCCCCTTCCACCAAATTCCACCTCGATCATATCGTTGCAGTGCTTAGGCGAAGCCCTGCGCCGGTAACACATCAAGATCGTCACCACGCCGTCGTGCTGACGGAACTCTTCCCCGACGCTTTGCTGGATCGGAGCCCGGGGATCGTCATCGAGCTGAACGTGTGCAGAACTCGGAGGTGCCGTACTTTCGGTGCTTAGATCGGTTGGATCGCGAGGAGAACGTACGACTACTTCCTCTACGTACGACTACTTCCTCTACGTTGTGTCAACGCTTCCGCTTCGGTCTACGAGGGTACGTAGACAAACACTCTCCCCTCTCGTTGCTATGCATCACCATGATCTTGCGTGTGCGTAGGAAAAAATTTGAATTTACTGCGTTCCCCAACAGTGGCATCCGAGCCTAGGTTTTATGGTTGATGTTATTTGCACGAGTAGAACACAAGTGAGTTGTGGACGATACAAGTCATACTGCCTACCAGCATGTCATACTTTGGTTCAGCGGTATTGTTGGATGAGACGATCCGGACCAACCTTACGCGTACGCTTACGCGAGACCGGTTCCCTCGACGTGCTTTGCACAGAGATGGCTTGCGGAAGACTGTCTCTCCAACTTTAGTTGAACCGAGTGTGGCTACGCCCGGTCCTTGAGAAGGTTAAAACGGAGTCTATTTGGCAAACTATCGTTGTGGTTTTGATGCGTAGGTAAGATGAGTTCTTGCTTAAAGCCCGTAGCAGCCACGTAAAACTTGCAACAACAAAGTAGAGAACGTCTAACTTGTTTTTGCAGGGCATGTTGTGATGTGATATGGTCAAGACGTGATGCTAAATTTTATTGTATGAGATGATCATGTTTTGTAACCGAGTTATCGGCAACTGGCAGGAGCCATATGGTTGTCGCTTTATTGTATGCAATGCAATCGCGATGTAATGCTTTACTTTATTGCTAAACGGTAGTGATAGTCGTAGAAGCATAAGATTAGCGACACGACAACGATGCTGCGATGAAGATCAAGGTGTCGCGCCGGTGACGATGGTGATCATGACGGTGCTTCGAAGATGGAGATCACAAGCACAAGATGATGATGGCCATATCATATCACTTATATTGATTGCATGTGATGTTTATCCTTTTTATGCATCTTATCTTGCTTTGATTGACGGTAGCATTATAAGATGATCTCTCACTAAATTATCAAGAAGTGTTCTCCCTGAGTATGCACCGTTGCGAAAGTTCTTCGTGCTGAGACACCACGTGATGATCGGGTGTGATAGGCTCTACGTTCAAATACAACGGGTGCAAAACAGTTGCACATGCGGAATACTCAGGTTTAACTTGACGAGCCTAGCATATACAGATATGGCCTCGGAACACAGAGACCGAAAGGTCGAGCGTGAATCATATAGTAGATATGATCAACATAATGATGTTCACCATTGAAACTACTCCATCTCACGTGATGATCGGACATGGTTTAGTTGATTTGGATCACGTGATCACTTAGAGGATTAGAGAGATGTCTATCTAAGTGGGAGTTCTTAAGTAATATGATTAATTGAACTTTAATTTATCATGAACTTAGTCCTGGTAGTATTAGCATATCTATGTTGTAGATCAATAGCTCGCATTGTTGCTTCCCTGTGTTTATTTTGATATGTTCCTAGAGAAAATGTTGAAAAATGTTAGTAGCAATGATGCGGATTGGATCCGTGATCTGAGGTTTATCCTCATTGCTGCACAGAAGAATTATGTCCTTGATGCACCGCTAGGTGACGGACCTATTGCAGGAGCAGATGCAGGCGTTATGAACGTTATGCTAGCTCAATGTGATGACTACTTAATAGTTTAGTGCACCATGCTTAACTGCTTAGAATCGGGACTTCAAAGACGTTTTGAACGTCATGGACCACATGAGATGTTCCAGGAGTTGAAGTTAATATTTCAAGCAAATACCCGAGTTGAGAGATATGAAGTCTCCAACAAGTTCTATAGCTAAAAGATGGAGGAGAATCGCTCAACTAGTGAGCATGTGCTCAGATTGTCTGGGTACTACAATCGCTTGAATCAAGTGGGAGTTAATCTTCCAGATAAGATAGTGATTGACAGAATTCTCTAGTCACCATCACCAAGTTAGTAGAACTTCGTGATGAACTATAATATGCAAGGGATAACGGAAAATATTCCCAAGCTCTTCGCGATGTTAAAATCGGCGAAGGTAGAAATCAAAGAAAAACATCAAGTGTTGATGATTGACAAGATCACTAGTTTCAAGAAAAGGGCAAAAGGAAAGAAGGGGAACTTCAAGAAGAACGGCAAGCAAGTTGCTGCTCAAGTGAAAAAGCCCAAGTCTAGTCCTAAGCCTGAGACTAAGTGCTTCTACTGCAAAGGGACTGGTCACTGGAAGCGGAACTACCCCAAGTGATTGGCGGATAAGAAGGATGGCAAAGTGAACATAAGTATATTTGATATACATGTTATTGATGTGTACTTTACTAGTGTTCATAGCAACCCCTCAGTCTTTGGTACTAGTTCAAGTTGCTAAAATTTAGTAACTCGAAACGGGAGTTGCAGAATGAACAAAGACTAGTTAAAGGGCAAGGTGACGATGTGTGTTGGAAGTGGTTCCAAGATTGATATGATCATCATCACACACTCCCTATAATTTCGGGATTAGTGTTGAAACTAAATAAGTGTTATTTGGTGTTTGCGTTGAGCATGAATATGATTTGATCATGTTAATTGCAAAACGGTTATTCATGTAAATTAGAGAATAATTGTTGTTCCGTTTACATGAATAAAAACCTTCTATGGTAATACACACCAATGAAAACAGTTCATTGGATCTCGATCGTAGTGATACACATATTCATAATATTGAAACCAAAAGATGCGAAGTTAATAATGATAGTGCAACCTATTTGTGGCACTGCCGTTTAGGTCATATTGGTGTAAAGCGCATGAAGAAACTCCATGCTGATGGGATTTTGGAATCACTTGATTATGAATCACTTGATGCTTGCGAACCATGCCTCTTGGGCAAGATGACTAAAACGCCGTTCTCCGGAACAATGGAGCAAGCAACAGATTTGTTGGAAATCATACATACTGATGTATGTGGTCCGATGAATATTAAGGCTCGCGACAAGTATCATTATTTTCAGAGCTTCATAGATGATTTAAGCAGATATGGGTATATCGACTTAATGAAACATAAGTCTGAAACGTTTGAAAAGTTCAAAGAATTTCAGAGTGAAGTGGAAAATCATCGTGACAAGAAAATAAAGTTTCTACGATCTGATCGCAGAGACGAATATTTGAGTTACGAGTTTGGTATTCAATTAAAACAATGTGGAATAGTTTCACAAACTCATGCCACCTGGAACACCACAGCATAATGGTGCGTCCGAACGTCATAACCGTACTTTATTAGATATAGTACAATCTATGATGTATCTTACCGATCTACCACTATCGTTTTTGGGATTATGCATTAGAGACAGCTGCATTCACATTAAATAGGGCACCATCTAAATCCGTTGAGACGACACCGTATGAACTATGGTTTAGCAATAAATCTAAGCTGTCGTTTCTTAAAGTTTGGGGCTGCGATGCTTATGTGAAAAAGCTTCAACCTGATAAGCTCGAACCCAAATCGGAGAAATGTGTCTTCATAGGATATCCAAAGGAAACTGTTGGATACACCTTCTATCACAGATCCGAAGGCAAGACTTTTGTTGCTAAGTTCGGAAACTTTCTAGAGAAAGAGTTTCTTTCGAAAGAAGTGAGTGGGAGGAAAGTAGAACTTGATAAGGTAATTGTACCTTCTCCCTTATTGGAAAGTAGTTCATCACAGAAAACTGTTCCTGTGACTACTACACCAATTAGTGAGGAAGCTAATGATGATGATCATGTAACTTCAAGATCAAGTTACTACCGAATCTCGTAAGTAAACCTGAGTGAGATCCGCACCAGAGTGGTACGGTAATCCTGTTCTGGAAGTCATGTTACTAGACCATGACGAACTTGCGAACTATGAGGAAGCGATGATGAGCCCAGATTCCGCAAAATGGTTAGAGGCCATGAAATCTGAGATATGATCCATGTATGAGAACAAAGTATGGACTTTGATGGATTTGCCCGATGATCGGCAAGCCAAAGAAAATAAATGGATCCTGAAGAGGAAGACGGACACTGATAGTAGTGTTACTATCTACAAAGCTAGAATTGTCGCAAAAGGTTTTTCGACAAGTTCAAGGTGTTGACTACGATGAGAGTTTCTCACTCGTATCTATGCTTAAGTCTGTCCGAATCATGTTAGCAATTGCCGCATTTTATGAAATCCGGCAAATGGATAAACAAAACTACATTCCTTAATGGATTTATTAAATAAGAGTTGTATACGATGCAACTAGAAGGTTTTGTCGATCCTAAAGGTGTTAACAAAATATGCAAGCTCCAGCGATCCATCTATGGACTGGTGCAAGCATCTCGGAGTTGGAATATACGCTTTGATAAGTTGATCAAAGCATATAGTTTTATACAGACTTGCGGTGAAGCCTGTATTTACAAGAAAGTGAGTGGGAGCACTACAGCATTTCTGATAAGTATATGTAAATGACATATTATTGATCGGAAATAATGTAGAATTATTCTGTAAAGCATAAAGGAGTATTTGAAAGGAGTTTTTCGAAGAAGGACCTCAGTGAAGCTGCTTACATATTGAGCATCAAGATCTATAAGAGATAGATCAAGACGCTTGATAAAGTTTTTCAATAAATACATACCTTGAAAAGATTTTTGAAGTAGTTCAAAATGGAACAGTCAAAGAAAGAGTTCTTGCCTGTATTACAAGGTGTGAAAGACTCAAAGCCCGACCACGGCAGAAGATAGAAAGAGAATGAAAGTCATTCCCTATGCCTCAGCCATAGGTTCTATAAAGTATGCCATGCTGTATACCAGACCTATTGTATACCCTACCCTGAGATTGGCACGGGAGTACAATAGTGATCTAGGAGTAGATCACTGGACGGCGGTCAAAATTATCCTTAGTGGAATAAGGATATGTTTCTCGATTATGGAGGTGACAAAAAGGGTTCGTCGTAAAAGGTTACGTCGATGCAAGCTTTGACACTAATCTGGATGACTGTAAGTCTCAATCTAGATACATATTGAAAGTGGGAGCAATTAGCTAAAGTAGCTCCATGCAGAGCATTGTAGACATAGAAAAATGCAAAATACATAACGGATCTGAATGTTGCAGACCCGTTGACTAAACTTCTCTCACAAGTCACACTACAGTACTCTTTGGGTGTTAATCACATAGCAATGTGAACTAGATTACTGAATCTAGTAAACCCTTTGGGTGTTGGTCACATATCGATGTGAACAATTGCTGATAAATCACATGGCGATGTGAACTAGATTATTGACTCTAGTGCAAGTGGGAGACTGAAGGAAATATGCCCTAGAGGCAATAATAAAGTTATTATTTATTTCCTTATATCATGATAAATGTTTATTATTCATGCTAGAATTGTATTAACTGGAAACATAATACATGTGTGAATACATAGACAAACAGAGTGTCACTAGTATGCCTCTACTTGACTAGCTCATTAATCAAAGATGGTTATGTTTCCTAGCCATGAACAAAGAGTTGTTATTTGATTAACGAGATCACATCATTAGTTGAATGATCTGATTGACATGACCCATTCCATTAGCATAGCACCCGATCGTTTAGTATGTTGCTATTGCTTTTATCCATGACTTATACATGTTCCTTTAACTATGAGATTATGCAACTCCCGTTTACCGTAGGAACACTTTGTGTGCTACCAAACGTCACAACGTAACTGGGTGATTATAAAGGTGCTCTACAGGTGTCTCCGAAGGTACATGTTGGGTTGGTGTATTTCGAGATTAGGATTTGTCACTCCAATTGTCGGAGAGGTATCTCAGGGCCTTCTCGGTAATACACATCACATAAGCCTTGCAAGCATTGCAACCAATGAGTTAGTTGCGAGATGATGTATTACGGAACGAGAAAAGAGACTTGCCGGTAACGAGATTGAACTAGGTATTGGATACCGACGATCGAATCTCGGGCAAGTAACATACCGATGACAAAGGGAACAAACGTATGTTGTTATGCGGTCTGACCGATAAAGATCTTCGTAGAATATGTAGGAGCCAATATGGGCATCCAGGTCCCGCTATTGGTTATTGACTGGAGACATGTCTCGGTCATGTCTACATTGTTCTCGAACCCGTAGGGTCCGCACGCTTAAGGTTTCGATGACAGTTATATTATGAGTTTATGAGTTTTGATGTACCGAAGGAGTTCGGAGTCCCGGATGAGATCGGGGACATGACGAGGAGTCTCGAAATGGTCGAGACGTAAAGATCGATATATTGGACGACTATATTCGGACATCGGAAGGGTTCTGAGTGATTCGGGTATTTTCGGGAGTACCGGGAAGTTACGGGATTACGGGAGAAGTAATGGGCCTTGATGGGCTTTAGTGGGAAGAGGAAAAGGCTGCTGCGCCCCCCCTCCCCTTTGGTCCGAATTGGACTAGGGAAAAGGGGGCCGGCCACCTTTCCTACTCCTCCTATTCCTTCTCCCTTCCTCCCCTTTTGGTGGACTCCTACTAGGACTTGGAGTCCTAGTAGGACTCCACACCCTGGCCGCACCTTTTGCCTTGGCCGGCCTCCTCCTCCTCCATCCTTTATATACAGGGGCAGGGGGCACCCCATAGACACACAAGTTGATCTACGGATCGTTCCTTAGCCGTGTGCGGTGCCCCCTTCCACCAAATTCCACCTCGATCATATCGTTGCAGTGCTTAGGCGAAGCCCTGCGCCGGTAACACATCAAGATCGTCACCACGCCGTCGTGCTGACGGAACTCTTCCCCGACGCTTTGCTGGATCGGAGCCCGGGGATCGTCATCGAGCTGAACGTGTGCAGAACTCGGAGGTGCCGTACTTTCGGTGCTTAGATCGGTTGGATCGCGAGGAGAACGTACGACTACTTCCTCTACGTACGACTACTTCCTCTACGTTGTGTCAACGCTTCCGCTTCGGTCTACGAGGGTACGTAGACAAACACTCTCCCCTCTCGTTGCTATGCATCACCATGATCTTGCGTGTGCGTAGGAAAAATTTTGAATTTACTGCGTTCCCCAACACAAAGGAATTATGCTACTACTGAAAACGAATTCTTAGCAGTCGTGTTTTGGTGTGATAAATTTAGATCTTACATTGTTGACTCTAAAGTAATTGTTCACACAGACCATGCTGCTATTAAATATCTTATGGCAAAGAAAGATGCTAAACCTAGACTTATTCATTGGGTTCTCTTGTTACAAGATTTTATTTACATATCATTGATAGAAAAGGAGCTGAGAACCCCGCAGCTGATAACTTGTCTAGGCTTGAAAATGTGCTTGATGACCCACTACCTATTGATGATAGTTTTCCTGATGAGCAGTTAGCTGCAATAAATGTTGCTAATAGTACTCCTTGGTATGCTGATTATGCTAATTACATTGTTGCTAAATATTTACCACCTAGCTTTACATACCAACAAAATAAAAAATTCTTCTATGATTTACGACATTACTTTTGGGATGACCCACATCTTTATAAAGAAGGAGTAGATGGTATTATTAGACGTTGTGTACCTGAGCATGGACAGGGACAAATACTACGGAAATGTCACTCCGAGGCTTATGGAGGGCATCATGTTGGAGATAGAACTGCTCACAAGGTACTGCAGTCTGGATTTTATTGGCCTACTCTCTTCATGGATGCCCGTAAGTACGTCTCATCTTGTGCTGAATGCCAAAGAATAGGTAATATCTGTAAGCGTCAGGAAATGCCTATGAATTATCCACTTTCTGTTGAACCATTAGATGCTTGGGGATTTGATTAGATGGGACCTTTTCCTTCCTCTAATGGGTATACACATATTTTGGTTGCTGTTGATTATGTTACTAAATGGATAGAAGCTATTCCAACCAGTAGTGCTGATCACAACACCTCTATTAAAATGCTTAAGGAAGTTATTTTCCCAAGGTTTGGAGTCCCTAGATATTTGATGACTGATGGTGGTTCACACTTTATTCATGGTGCTTTTCGTAAAGTGCTTGCCAAGTATGATGTTAACCATAGAATTGCATCACCCTATCATCCTCAGTCTAGTGGTCAAATTGAACTTAGCAATAGAGAAATAAAACTAATTTTGCAAAAGACTGTCAATAGGTCCATGAAGAATTGGTCTAAGAAATTAGAAGATGCACTTTGGGCTTATAGAACAGCATATAAAAATCCTATGGGTATGTCTCCTTATAAAATGGTTTATGGAAAAGCTTGTCATTTGCCTCTTGAGTTAGAACATAAAGCTTATTGGGCAGTCAAAGAACTCAATTATGATTTCAAACTTGCTGGGGAAAATAGGTTATTTGATATAAGCTCATTAGATGAATGCAGAACCCAAGCTTATGAAAATGCAAAATTATTCAAAGAAAAAGTTAAAAGATGGCATGATAGGAGAATCCAAAAGCGTGAGTTTAAAGTTGGAGAATATGTTCTTTTGTACAACTCTTGTTTCAGATTCTTTGCAGGAAAGCTCCTCTCGAAATGGGAAGGCCCATATGTCATCAAGGAGGTTTACCGATCTTGAGCAATCTAAATAATTCCGAAGGTACTAACCCGAGGGTTGTCAGTGGGCAATGAATAAGGCATTATATCTCAGGTACGCCCATTAATGTTGAAAGTAATATTATCCAAACTTTGACACCGGAAGAACACATAAAAGAGTCCTTCCAGAACACTCCAGAATCATGGAAATAAGGAGGTACGTGATACGATAAGTAAACGGACTCCGAAAAATACGCAAAAATATTTTTTGTTAGTTTTGGAATATTTTAAAATTTTGGAAATAAAGAACTACCAGGAAGCGTCCCCTGGTGGGCACAAGACACCAGGGCGCGCCAAGCTGCCTGGCGCGCCCAGGTGGGTTGTGCCCACCTGGGACACCTCCCGTACTCCGTTTTTCTTCTGTATGCTTGTCCTCCAAGATTATATATATATATATATATATATATATATATATATATATATATATATATATATATATATATATATATATATATATATATATATATACTTCCTAAACCTGTTGATCACCATATCGCGGAAAAATCCTCTGTTCTCTTTTCTTGTTGTTTTCTTGACAGATCTGAAATATGTCATCCCAAGACTCTGAGGGGGAGAGCTATGCTACTGATTTCATCGTGAACCCCAAGTCCTACGGGGATGTGGAGCACTATGGCTGGACTACGGAGGAGGAGGAAGACTATTATCCTAGGGAAAATGAGGAGACGAGCTCAGAGGAAGACGAAACCCTGCTGCCTCAACCTGGGGACATGCATGTGGAATTCAAGAAGTCAAGCCTCCCGAATAAACCAAAAAGGCCTAAGATTCAGTTTATACCCTTTCTCCTTTTGCAGGAAAATAAGCAGGAATTATGCAAAAAGGTACTGGAGCTTGAACAGGAGATCAGAGAGTTGAAGGAGGAAAATTCTATCCTCAAGCGTAAGCTGGGGAAGAAGGGCAAGACCTCTTCTACATCACCACCACTATCTTCTTCACCACCAAAGGATAATTGAGTATCGGGTATGGGAACTCCCCTTGGCTTCCGCCAAGCTTGGGGGAGGTGCCCCGGTATCGTATCATCCCACTATCTTTTTGCTTTTACTTATCTTAGTTTGATCCTTTTGCTTTAGATGAAATAAAGTTTAGTTCGATCCTTTCTTTTCGAGAGTTTGCTTAGTGATCAATCATTGTAATCATGTGCAAGTTATATAATAAACTTTAGTTTGAGTTTTTGCTTTCTTTACCTTCTTGTTGCAAATAAAGAAAAGAAATAAGAAAGAAAAGGTGAATGAATAAAAGAAAGGAAACAAATCAATAGATCATATACTAATCCTATGGTAGGTGATGGCACCACATAAGGAAAAGTATAAGTAGAAAATTTTATTAGAGATTGACAAACATAGCCTTAGTCAATGATGCAACTCATGAAAGAATTAATAAGGGAAGAGAAGATTCACATATAAATATACTATCCTATAAATCTTTTGTGATTGTGAGCCCTCATCAAAATATTATATGCCAAAATTGTTGACGTTGGACAAGGAAGACAACTTAATGATTTATGTTTGTTTATATTCACATAGAAGTCATATTGTCATAGATCCTTCAACATGTGGTGCTTGCCCTTATCTTTGCTAGCCAAAACTTCTGCACTAAGTAGAGATACTACTTGTGCATCCAAAAACCCTTAAACCCAAATCTTTTTCAAGTGTCCACCATACCTACCTAGGGATTGAGCAAGATCCCTCAAGTAAGTTGTCATCGGTGCAAAAAGGCAATAAAAATTGCTTCTAAATATGTGAGATCATTTAGGGTAAGAGAAAATCGAGCGTTGTATGAACTTGGATGACAAAGAATAAAAGCGACAGACTGCATAATAAAGGTTTTCATCTTAAGGGGCAATACAACATGACGTTCTCTTGCAGTAAGGGATTGAGCATGCAAACAAATAAGCGCATGGCAACCTCTGCTTCCCTCTATGGAGGGCCTATCTTTTACTTTCATGTATTTACTTTTATGCAAACAGTCAAAGTTTACCTTCTATTCCCTTTTATTTTTCTCTTTTGGCAAGCATGATGTGGTGAGGAAAGATCTAGGCACATATGTCCAGTTGAATATAGATAGCATGAGTTATTATTGTTGACATCACCTATCTTTCTATGTGTCCGGTTGAAACGTTTTGATCATGTGTACAAGGTGAGTGTTAGCAATCATAGAAGAACTATATGATGGTTGAGTATGTGGACTTGCCTAAAGTCTCCCACACGCGACTCTTCCTGAAAAGATGATGAATTGTAGTTGCAAAGTTGACTGAGAACATAGTTTGTTGGTTTCTAATAGAGTTTTTGCTTTATACTTCGATTGTGTGATGAACTGTTACTTATTCATGAGAAGTGTATGATAAAAGTCCTATGTTTAATTTTCTTGTTGTTATAATAATCAACATGATGCTTCTATGTCCGTATTTTGTTTTTATCGACACCTCCCTCTCAAAGCGTGCGGACATGTTTTTTGATTTCGGTTTTTGCTTAAGGACAAGCGAGGTCTAAGCTTGGGGGAGTTGATACGTCCATTTTGAATCATGTTTTCTTATTGTTATTTATGATGTTTTTATCCATAATAATGCTTTTTTGAGTATTTCTAATGTCTTTTCTCTCATAATTTGCAAGGTACACACCAAGAGGGAGAATTCCGGCAGGTGGATATCTGGACCTGAAAAAGCTACGTCAGGCTACCTATTCTGCACAACTCCAAATGAGCTGAAACTTCATGGAGAATTTTTATGGAATATTTAAGAAATATTGGAGAAAATAACTACCAGAGGGGGCCCACCAGGTGGGCACAACCCACCTGGGCGCGCCCGTGAGCCCAGGCGTGCCCTGGTGGGTTGTGCCCTCCTCGGCCCACCTCCGGTGCCCATCTTCTGGTATATAAATCATTTTTACCTAGAAAAAATAAGAAGAGGACTTTTAGGACGGAGCGCCGCCGACTCAAGGCGGAACTTGGGCAGGAGCACTTTTGCCCTCCGGCGGAGCAATTCCGTCAGGGGAACCTCCCTCCCGGAGGGGGAAATAATTGTCCTCGTCATCACCAACAACTCTCCCATCTTGGGGAGGGCAATCTCCAACAACATCTTCAACGGCACCATCTCATCTCAAACCCTAGTTCATCTCTTGTGTTCAATCTTGTTACCGGAATTATAGATTGGTGCTTGTGGGTGACTAGTAGTGTTGATTACATCTTGTAGTTGATTACTATATGGTTTATTTGGTGGAAGATTATATGTTTAGATCCATTATGCTATTTAATACTCCTCTGATCATGAGCATGTTTATCATTTGTGAGTAGTTACTTTTGTTCTTGAGGTCACGGGAGAAATCATGTTGCAAGTAATCATGTGAATTTGATATGTGTTCAATATTTTGATAGTATGTATGTTGTTATTCCCTTAGTGGTGTCATGTGAACGTCGACTACATGACACTTCACCATATTTGGGCCTAAGGTAATGCATTGTGGAGTAGCAATTAGATGATGGGTTGCGAGAGTGACAGAAACTTAAACCCCAGTTTATGCGCTATTCCATAAGGGACCGATTGGATCCAAAAGTTTAATGCTATGGTTAGAATTTATTTTTAATACTTTTCTCATAGTTGTGGATGCTTGCGAGAGGGTTAATCATAAGTAGGATGTTTCTCATAGTTATCAAAGTAGCGAACACGAATTAAACCAACATGATGAAAGTGACTAGATGAAATTCCCGTGTACCCTCAAGAACGCTTTGCTTATCATAAGAGACCGTTTTGGCCTGTCCTTTGCCTCAAAAGGATTGGCCTACCTTGCTGCACTTTTGTTACTACTATCGTTACTTGCTCATTACAAATTATCTTGCTATCAAACTACTACGCTACTTACAATTTCAGCATTTGCAAACATTACCTTATTGAAAACTACTAGTCATTTCCTTCTCCTCCTCGTTGGGTTCGACACTCCTACGTATAGAAAAGAGCTACAATTGATCCCCTATACTTGTGGGTCATCAGGTCTCAAAGCCCTCCTTTTGGTCTATCCTGCCCCTAAGGAGGACGGTCGAGCTGATCGGTTCGATCATGCTTATATAGCAAATTACCGTCAACTTTGTCATCGAATGCCAAAAGCAAATGCCGTCGTGGGTAGGACTTTGGTTGGTCCGCGAGTCTTTGCTCGAGGTATTGCTCGGCTGCGAGGACCTCCGTCCACTTATCATTGAGTGTGTCCTGATCAGCTTTAAGCTTCTCACACCCTCTTTTAATACTTTGGGCAATATTAATGAGCCGTCATCGGAAGGTTTCTAGATCGAGGAAGTCCTCGGGGAGGTTGAATTCATCAGGTCTGTGGCTTATGTCCTCTTCCAATTCTGGCATGTAGTTGTTGTAATCAGGATCATCGAGGTCCTCTATGCCGGCAACACCGTCGATCTGGCCAGACACGATGTCTTCGCCATTGTATTGGTCCCCGACACTGTCTGAGGTGACATTGTTACCGCAGGTGCCATTCTCGGTGTTGTTGTAGTTGTTGGCGTTCTCTTTACCGGCATGTTTGGAGCGCTTACCACTCCGTCGGGGTTTGGGGCATCCCTTTTCTCCTCCTCCTTGTCCTAGGGGGTTGATACGTCCATTTTGCATCATGCTTTTATATCGATATTTATTGCATTATGGGCTGTTATTACACATTATGTCACAATACTTATGCCTATTCTCTCTTATTTTACAAGGTTTACATAAGGAGGGAGAATGCCGACAGCTGGAATTCTGGGCTGGAAAAGGAGCAAATATTAGAGACCTATTTTGCACAACTCCAAAAGTCCTGAAACTCCACGAAAGTCAATTTTGGAAATAATAAAAAATATTGAGCGGAAGAAGTTCACCAGAGGGGGGCCCACCTGGCCACGAGGGTGGGGGGCGCGCCCTACCCCCCAGGGTGCGCCCCCTGCCTCGTGGGCCCCCTGTTGGCTCTCTGATGGCCATCTTCTTCTATATGAGGTCTTTCGTCGAGAAAAAATCAAAAGCAACCTTTCGGGACGAGACTCCGCCGCCACGAGGCGGAACCAATCTAGGGCTCCGGCAGAGCTGTTCTGCCGGGGACACTTCCCTCCGAGAGGGGGAAATCATCATCATCGTCATCACCAACGCTCCTCTCATCGGGAGAGGGCAATCTCCATCAACATCTTCACCAGCACCATCTCCTCTCAAAACCCTAGTTCATCTCTTGTATCCAATTCCTGTCTCCAAGTCCGGGATTGGTACTAGTAGGTTGGTAGTAGTGTTGATTACTCATTGTAGTTGATGCTAGTTGGTTTATTTGGTGGAAGATCATATGTTCAGATCCTTTATGCATATTAATACCCCTCTGATTATGAACATGAATATGCTTTGTGAGTAGTTACGTTTGTTCCTGAGGACATGGGAGAAGTCTTGCTATTAGTAGTCATGTGGATTTGGTATTCGTTCGATATTTTGATGAGATGTATGTTGTCTAGCCTCTAGTGGTGTTATGTGAACGTCTACAACATAACACTTCACCATTATTTGGGCCTAGAGGAAGGCATTGGGAAGTAATAAGTAGATGATGGGTTGCTAGAGTGATAGAAGCTTAAACCCTAGTTTATGCGTTGCTTCGTAAGGGGCTGATTTGGATCCATATGTTTCATGCTATGGTTAGGTTTACCTTAATACTTTTGTTGTAGTTGCGGATGCTTGCAATAGAGGTTAATTATAAGTGGGATGCTTGTTCAAGTAAGAACAGCACCCAAGCACCGGTCCACCCACATAACAAATTATCAAAGTACCGAACGCGAATCATATGAATGTGATGAAAACTAGCTTGACGATATTTCCATGTGTCCTCGGGAGCGCTTTTCCTTATATAAGAGTTTGTCCAGGCTTGTCCTTTGCTACAAAAAGGATTGGGCCACCTTGCTGCACTTTATTTACTTTTGTTACTTGTTCCTCTTTACAAATTATCCTATCACAAAACTATCTGTTACCACTTATTTCAGTACTTGCAGAGAATACCTTGCTGAAAACCGCTTATCATTTCCTTCTGCTCCTCGTTGGGTTCGACACTCTTACTTATCGAAAGGACTATGATAGATCCCCTATACTTGTGGGTCATCAAGACTCTTTTCTGGCGCCGTTGCCGGGGAGTGAAGCGCCTTTGGTAGGTGGAATTTGGTAAGGAAAATTTTATATAGTGTGCTGAAATTTACTGTTACTATTGAAAGTAATCCTCTGAGGGGTTTGTTCGGCGTATCTTCACCCCGACCAGTAGAGAAAAGAATTGCTCCTCAACCTACTGAACCTATTGAAAATGAAATTATTCCCTTCAAAGTTCCTTCGGGTATGTTAGAAAAACTGCTAGATAATCCTTTTACAGGAGATGGAACAAAGCATCGTGATGAGCACCTAATATATGTGGATGAAGTTTGTGGATTATTTAAGTTTGCAGGTATACCCGATGATGTTGTTAAGAAGAAGGTCTTCCCTTTATCTTTGAAGGGAGATGCATCGACATGGTATAGGCTATGTTATGATACGGGATCATGGAACTGTAAATGAATGAATTTGGAATTTCATCAAAAGTATTATCCTATGCATCTTGTTCATCGTGATCGCAATTATATATATAATTTTTGGCCTCGCGAAGGAGAAAGCATTGCTCAAGCTTGGGGGAGGCTTAAATCAATGTTATATTCATGCCCCAATCATGAGCTCTCAAGAGAAATAATTCTTCAAAAAAATTATGCTTGGCTTTCTCATAATAATCAATCCATGCTCGATACTTCTTGTGCTGGCTCTTTTATGATGAAGACTATTGAATTCAAATGGAATTTATTGGATAGAATTAAATGCAACTCTGAAGATTGGGATATCGACAAAGGTAAGGAGTCAGGTATGACACCTAAGTTTGATTGTGTTAAGTCTTTTATGGATACCGATGTTTTCCGTAATTTTAGCACTAAATATGGACTTGACTCTGAGATAGTAGCTTCATTCTGCGAATCTTTTGCTACTTATGTTGATCTCCCCAAGGAGAAGTGGTTTAAATATCATCCTCCCATAGAAGTAAAAGTAGCTGCACCTACTAAAGTTGAAGAAAAGAATGTCACTTATAATGATCCTATTGTCCCTACTTCTTATGTTGAGAAACCACCTTTCCCTGTTAGAATAAAGCATCATGCTAAAGCTTCAATTGTGGTTCGTAAAAGCAATATTAGAACTTATACACCTCCTGAGCAAGTTAAAGTTGAACCTAATATTGCTATTTTTAAAGATCTCTTGTCTGATAATATTGATGGGCATGTTATTCATTTCTGCGGTGAAACCGCTAGAATTGCCAAACCTTGTGCTAAAGATAAACATAGTCCTGTGGTAGGTGTGCCTATTATTTCTGTTAAAATAGGAGATCATTGTTATCATGGCTTATGTGATATGGGTGCTAGTGCTAGTGTTATACCGCATACTTTGTACGAAGAAATTAAGCATGAAATTGCACCTGCTGAGTTAGAAGGTATTGATGTTACAATTAAACTTGCCAATAGAGATACTATATCAGCAATGGGAATTGTTAGAGATGTTGAAGTCTTGTGTGGGAAAACTAAATACCCTGCTGATTTTCTTGTTCTTGGTTCCCCACAAGATAGCTTTTGTCCCATTATTTTTGGTAGACCCTTCTTGAACACCGTTAATGCTAAGATAGACTGCGAAAAGAATGTTGTTACTATTGGCTTGGGTGATATGTATCATGAGTTTAATTTCTCTAAATTTAGTAGACAACACCGTGAAGAAGAATTTCCTAGTAAGGATGATATTATTGTTCTTGCTTCTATTGCCGTACCTCCTAACGATGCTTTAGAACAATATTTGCTAGACCATGAAAATGATATGTTTATGAATGAAAGAAGAGAAATAGATGAGGTATTCTTTAAACAGGAACCTATTCTGAAACACAATTTGCCTGTTGAAATCCTAGGGGATCCTCCTCCACCCAAGGGTGATCCCGTGTTTGAGCTTAAACCATTGCCTGATAATCTTAAATATGCTTATCTTGATGAAAAGAAGATATATCCTGTTATTATTAGTGATAACCTTTCAGAACATGAAGAAGAGAGATTATTGAAAACTCTGAAGAAGCACCGTGCTGCTATTGGATATACTCTTGATGATCTTAAGGGCATTAGTCCCACTTTATGTCAACATAAAATAAATTTGGAGAAGGATGCCAAACCAGTAATTGATCATCAACGACTACTGAATCCTAAAATGAAAGAAGTGGTAAGGAAAGAAATACTAAAGCTTCTGGAGGCAGGTATAATTTATCCAATTGCTGATAGTCAGTGGGTAAGTCTGGTCCATTGTGTCCCTAAGAAGGGAGGTATTACTATTGTCCCTAATGATAAAATGAATTGATTCCACAAAGAATTATTACAGGTTATAGGATGGTATTGATTTCCGCAAATTAAATAAGGCTACTAAAAAGGATCATTACCCCTTACCTTTTATCGATCAAATGCTAGAAAGATTATCTAAACATACACATTTTTGCTTTCTAGATGGTTATTCTGGTTTCTCTCAAATACCTGTGTCAGCCAATGATCAATAAAAGACTACTTTTACATGCCCTTTTGGTACTTTTGCTTATAGACGTATGCCTTTTGGTCTATGTAATGCACCTGCTACCTTTCAAAGATGCATGATGGCTATATTCTCTGACTTTTGTGAAAAGATTTGTGAGGTTTTCATGGACGACTTTTCCATCTATGGATCTTCGTTTGATGATTGCTTGAGCAACCTTGATCGAGTTTTGCAGAGATGTGAAGAAACTAATCTTGTCTTGAATTGGGAAAAGTGCCACTTTATGGTCAATGAAGGTATTGTCTTGGGGCATAAAGTTTCTGAAAGAGGTATTGAAGTTGATAAAGCAAAAGTTGATGCTATTGAAAAGATGCCATGTCCCAAGGACATCAAAGGTATACGAAGGACTTCTCAAAAATTTCTCGGCCTCTGACTAATTTATTACAAAAAGATATACCATTTGTCTTTGATGATGATTGTGTAGAAGCATTTGAAATACTTAAGAAAGCATTGATCTCTGCACCTATTGTTCAGCCACCTGATTGGAATTTACCCTTTGAAATTATGTGTGCTGCTAGTGATTATGCTGTAGGTGCTGTTCTAGGGCAAAGAGTTGATAAGAAATTGAATGTTATCCATTATGCTAGTAAAACTCTAGACAATGCTCAATGAAATTATGCTACTACAGAAAAAGAATTCTTAGCAGTTGTATTTGCTTGTGATAAGTTCAGACCTTATATTGTTGATTCTAAAGTAACTATTCACACTGATCATGCTGCTATTAAATATCTTATGTAGAAGAAAGATGCTAAACCTAGACTTATTAGATGGGTTCTCTTTGTACAAGAATTTGATTTGCATATTGTTGATACAAAGGGAGCTGAGAACCCCATTGCAGACAACTTGTCTAGGTTAGAAAATGTTCTTGATGACCCACTACCTATTGATGATAGCTTTCCTGATGAGCAATTAAATGTCATAAATACTTCTCGTAGTACTCCGTGGTATGCTGATTATGCTAATTACATTGTTGCTAAATTCATACCACCTAGTTTCACATACCAGCAAAAGAAAAAGTTTTTCTATGATTTGAGACATTACTTTTGGGATGACCCACATCTTTATAAAGAACGAGTAGATGGTGTTATTAGACGTTGTGTACCTGAGCATGAACAGGGACAGATCCTACGCAAGTGCCACTCCGAAGCTTATGGAGGACACCACGCTGGAGATGGAACTGCACATAAGGTATTGCAATCCGTCTTTTATTGGCCTACTCTCTTCAAGGATGCTCGTAAGTTTGTCTTGTCATGTGATGAATGCCAAAGAATTGGTAATATTAGTAGATGTCAAGAAATTCCTATGAATTATTCACTTGTTATTGAACCATTTGATGTTTGGGGCTTTGATTATATGGGACCTTTTCCTGCCTCTAATGGATATACACATATTTTAGTTGCTGTTGATTACGTTACTAAGTGGGTAGAAGCTATTCCGACTAGTAGTGCTGATCATAACACTTCTATTAAAATGCTTAAGGAAGTTATTTTTCCGAGGTTTGGAGTCCCTAGATATTTAATGACTGATGGTGGTTCACATTTTATTCATGGTGCTTTCCGTAAAATGCTTGCTAAGTATGATGTTAATCATAGAATTGCATCTCCTTATCACCCACAGTCTAGTGGTCAAGTAGAATTGAGTAATAGAGAGCTCAAATTAATTTTGCAAAAGACTGTTGATAGGTCTAGAAAGAATTGGTCCAAGAAACTTGATGATGCATTATGGGCCTATAGAAGTGCATATAAAAATCCTATGGGTATGTCTCCGTATAAAATGGTTTATGGAAAAGCATGTCATTTACCTCTCGAACTAGAACATAAGGCATATTGGGCTGTTAAAGAGCTCAACTATGATTTCAAACTTGCCAGTGAGAAGAGGTTATTTGATATTAGCTCACTTGATGAATGGAGAACCCAAGCTTATGAAAATGCCAAGTTGTTTAAAGAAAAAGTTAAAAGATGGCATGATAAGAGGATACAAAAGCGTGAGTTTAATGTAGGTGATTATGTATTGCTATACAACTCTCGTTTAAGATTTTTTGCAGGAAAACTTCTCGCTAAATGGGAAGGCCCTTACGTTATCGAGGAGGTCTATTGTTCCGGTGCCATAAAAACCAACAACTTCGAAGGCACAAATCCGAAGGTGGTGAACGGTCAAAGAATCAAACATTATATCTCAGGTAATCCTATAAATGTTGAAACCAATGTTATTGAAACCGTAACCCCGGAGGAATACATAAGAGACACTTTCCAGAACGTTTCAAACTCCGAAAAGGAATAGGTATGTGGTACGGTAAGTACACCGACTCCAAAATAGTTTTTAAGGCAATATTTCTCCGTTTTGGAATATTTAGAAAAATAGAAAAATAAGAAGCAGTCCGGGAAGGACACGAGGGCCCCACGAGGGTGGAGGGCGCGCCCTACCCCCTGGGCACGCCCCCCTACCTCGTGGGCACATCGTGTGCCTTCCGGACTCCGTTTTCTTGCATGATACGTAGTTTGGTCGGTAAAAATTCATTATATATTCTCTCGAAGGTTTTGACTCCTGTATCATGCAATTATCCTCTGTTCTTGTTTCAAGTTGTTGCTGCTGCAGATTAGAGCAAGATGTTTTCTCAAGAGTCAGTCGGGGAGAGCCGGGTGTCTCATCCGGCATCGGAACCAAGGGCAAACAGCGACGCTGACCACTTCGGGCCAGCAACGGAGGAAGAGATGGAGGCTGACTTGATGAGGGTAGATGCCATGGAGGATCAAGAAGTCACTTCTCGCTTTCGAGCTGGGTTCACGATGGGGGAACTACAGAGCTCAGCTATTCCAAACTCGGTTATCCCTTCCAATGTTAGATTTCTTTCTTATGAAAATATGAAGAGGAGTGTCACTTGTTCTCCCGCAGCTATGCAGCACCCTTGGGTGCAAGGAGCCTTAGCAGTTACAGGAAAGCTTCGTAAAGAAATAATGGACCTCAAGCAACAAGTCAATAAGCTTGAGGAGGAGAATCGTATCCTGAGGAGCATCATCGCCAAGAATATTTTACCAACAACAAAGAAAGAGAGATAATCACATGGGTATGGGCACTCCCCTTGGCAACTGCCAAGCTTGGGGGAGGTGCCCCGGTATCGTATCACAATCACACTCATATCTTTACCATTTTTCTTAGTTCGATCCTATTAGTAGTATCTTGATCTAGTAGAATAAAGTTTATGGCATGATCTAGTTTTGAGTTTTGCTTTATGATCTCTCTATGTAATCGAGTCCGTGAGCTATATATAATAAAGATTAGTGTTGAGTTAAGGGCTTGAGTATTTTTCCATGATCTTGAGTGAATAAAAGGAAATAGAAAAAGAATAAAAAGAAATAAAGAGTTCATATTGATCTTATTGAGAGTAATGACTTCACATAGAAAGAGTATGATGATTAAAAGTTGTTGGGAGTTGGCAAGCATAGCCTTGGTCATCGTTGCAATTAATAGGAAGTAATAAAGAAAGAGAGATTTCACATATAAATATACTATTATTGACATCTTTTATGATAGGGAGCACTCATTAAAATATGACATGCTAAGGAGTTGACGTTGGACAAGGAAGACAACGTAATGGGTTATGTTTTCTTATATCTGAGATAAAGTATGTTGTCATGGATCATCCAACATGTTGAGCTTGCCTTTCCCCCTCATGCTAGCCAAATTCTCAGCACCAAGTAGAGATACTACTTGTGCTTCCAAATACCCTTAAACCAGTCTTGCCATGAGAGTCCACTATACCTACCTATGGATTGAGTAAGATCCTTCAAGTAAGTTTTCATCGGTGCAAGCAATAAAAATTGCTCTCTAAATATGTATGACTTATTAGTGTGGGTGAAAATAAGCTTTATACGATCTTGTGATGTGGAAGAAATAAAAGCGACGGATTGCATAATAAAGTTTCATATCACAAGGGGCAATATAAAGTCACGTTCTTTCGCATTAAGATTTTGTGCATCCAACCATAAAAGCACATGGAAACCTCTGCTTCCATCTGCGAAGGGCGTGTCTTTTATTATTATCCTCTACCTTATGCAAGAGTCATGGTGATCTTCACCTTTCCTTTTTCATTTATCCTTTGGCAAGCACAGTATGTTGGAAAGATCCTGATAGATATATCTAATTGGATGTAGGGGAGCATGAGTTATTATTGTTGACATTACCCTTGAGGTAAAAGGTTGGGAGGCGAAACTATAAGCCCCTATCTTTCTCTGTGTCCGATTAAAACTCCGTAACCACAAGTATTGCGTGAGTGTTAGCAATTATGAAAGACTAAATGATAGTTGAGTATGTGGACTTGTTATAGAGCTATGACATAGACTCTTTCTGATGTTATGATAAATTGCAATTGCTTCAATGACTAAGATTATAGTTTGTTAGTTCTCAATAAAGTTTATGATTCGTACTTTGCATTGTGAATAGATTATTACTTGAGCATAAGAAATCATATGAAAATATCTATTTATGCTGCTGTTATGAGAATAATCATGATGCCTTCATGTCCGTATTTTATTTTTATCGACACCTCTACCTCTAAACATGGGGACATATTTATCGTTATCGGCTTCCGCTTGAGGACAAGCGAGGTCTAAGCTTGGGGGAGTTGATACGTCCATTTTGCATCATGCTTTTATATCGATATTTATTGCATTATGGGTTGTTATTACACATTATGTCACAATACTTATGCCTATTCTTTCTTATTTTACAAGGTTTACATAAGGAGGGAGAATGCCGGCAGCTGGAATTCTGGGCTGGAAAAGGAGCAAATATTAGAGACCTATTCTGCACAACTCCAAAAGTCCTGAAACTCCACGAAAGTCATTTTTGGAAATAATAAAAAATATTGAGCGGAAGAAGTTCACCAGAGGGGGCCCACCTAGCCACGAGGGTGGGGGCGCGCCAAGGGAGCCCCCCTGCCTCGTGGGCCCCCTGTTGGCTCTCCGATGGCCATCTTCTACTATATGAGGTCTTTCGTCGAGAAAAAATCAAAAGCAACCTTTCGGGACGAGACTCCGCCGCCACGAGGCAGAACCTTGGCGGAACCAATCTAGGGCTCCGGCAGAGCTGTTCTGCCGGGGACACTTCCCTCCGGGAGGGGGAAATCATCATCATCGTCATCACCAACGCTCCTCTCATCGGGAGAGGGCAATCTCCATCAACATCTTCACCAGCACCATCTCCTCTCAAAACCCTAGTTCATCTCTTGTATCCAATTCTTGTCTCCAAGTCCGGGATTGGTACTAGTAGGTTGCTAGTAGTGTCGATTACTCCTTGTAGTTGATGCTAGTTGGTTTATTTGGTGGAAGATCATATGTTCAGATCCTTTATGCATATTAATACCCCTCTGATTATGAACATGAATATGCTTTCTGAGTAGTTACGTTTGCTCCTGAGGACATGGGAGAAGTCTTGCTATTAGTAGTCATGTGAATTTGGTATTCGTTCGATATTTTGATGAGATGTATGTTGTCTAGCCTCTAGTGGTGTTATGTGAACGTCTACAACATAACACTTCACCATTATTTGGGCCTAGAGGAAGGCATTGGGAAGTAATAAGTAGATGATGGGTTGCTAGAGTGACAGAAGCTTAAACCCTAGTTTATGCGTTGCTTCGTAAGGGGCTGATTTGGATCCATATGTTTCATGCTATGGTTAGGTTTACCTTAATACTTTTGTTGTAGTTGCAGATGCTTGCAATAGAGGTTAATCATAAGTAGGATGCTTGTTCAAGTAAGAACAGCACCCAAGCACCGGTCAACCCACATATCAAATTATCAAAGTACCGAACGCGAATCATATGAACATGATGAAAACTAGCTTGACGATATTCCCATGTGTCCTCGGGAGCCTTTTTACTTATATAAGAGTTTGTCCAGGCTTGTCCTTTGCTACAAAAAGGATTGGGCCACCTTGCTGCACTTTATTTACTTTTGTTACTTGTTGCTCTTTACAAATTATCCTATCACAAAACTATCTGTTACCACTTATTTCAGTACTTGTAGAGAATACCTTGCTGAAAACCGCTTATCATTTCCTTCTGCTCCTCGTTGGGTTTGACACTCTTACTTATCGAAAGGACTACGATAGATCCCCTATACTTGTGGGTCGTCAGGGGTATCCACCATGTAGACATTGTAGGTGGAGGTTGTCGTCGGCGCCAGGCAAATCGCCAACATCTTCATCCATGTCGGTTGCCTCCTCGGAGGCGTAGTCCAGTACATCAGTTAAATCCTCGATTGTAGCGACTACATGGGTGGTGGGTGGGATGCAAATTTCCCTCTCATCGGCTTTACATCCGATCTGGTCATACACCAAGGACTGACCGTATTAAATCTCGGGATTCTAGATTCGGTCTAGCATCTCGTTTAAAAGCGAGAGGTCTCCTGGGCCCATCTCTTGATAGTACGCAAGGCTAACTTGTAGTATGCTCGATGAAGCGTGCGACGTGACTTTGGAGCGCAAATCAGCCAGGGCGAGGGCCTGGTCTGATGGTGAGGAGCTCGGATCCGAACTCGAGGTTGGTTCCGAGGTGAGACCTGGTATGAGGTCGGGTCCTGGCTAAGGCCACTGCATCCATGGAGTTCTCCAGCCGATCTTGCGCCCAGCCAGAGAGGCGAGATCACCACGGGAGTCGACAGTGTATTCCAAACTTCCAAATCTAATGATTTGATCTGGGTGAAGCTTTCAACGCGGTCGAGGTGTCCGGTCGGATCAGCCTGCACGACGATGCTGCCGAACGCGAAAAGTTGGTCGGGGACGAAGACGTCGCCGCAGCCGATGTCGTTGTTGATCTGAAGACGACCCATTGATCCTTTTATACCACACAGTGGGGCCTGCATGGGCCACCAATGTCAGTGCTAAAATCAGCGAATCTGGGGTAGGCGGTCCCGAGCTGTAGGTCTAGGAACAATGGTAACAGGGTACGAAGGGAGACGATATTTACCCATCTTCGGGCCCTCTCGAAGAGGTAAAACCCTACGCCCTACTTTAGTTGTATTGATGTGACGAAGTACAAAGTACAAAATGATCTACCTCAAGATCATATGATTGCATTCTAAACCCTAAGGCTGGTAATCATGCCTCTAAAGACTAAACCTCTCGGCTTATATATGCACCGGGGGTACCTAGGTTATACACATGGTCGGTTGTCAATGTGTCGGCCATAGAGCAATCCTTGAAGTACACGCTAAGATGTCGGAGGTTTCCATCTCAGTTACGCCGAGGTTCATAGCTTCGGTAGTCCTTCCTTCTAGTGATCGGCGGGCCATAAGCCCGGCCCATGGACTGTGGGTCCTATAGGTTAGTACCCCTTACTCTATGACACCGTCAGCGTGCAAGAGGGCACATGCAAGCGTGACGAAATGTACCGCAAAGAGGTGGCCCTGACGTGCCCGCAGCCCACGATTCATGGACCTCCGAGGAAAATGGTCTGGTGTGTGGCGTCCACGCAGATCGGACGGTCATGACCACGCCGGGCAGCCAACGGCGCAAGGTCCTCGCCAAATGGACAGCGCGGAGGGCACTCTCACGCACGGAGGCTATGAGGTGGCGGATACTCCAACATCGTTTAGGGGTAATTACCTCCATTAATCTCCTCCACTTAGTCCCTTATAATTTACACATTGGTGCTCGATTCGAGATAAGCTCTACATGAATAAGATGCACATCTACGTTGTGGTTCCATTCAGATGGTCGGTTCTTAGTTTCGTAGACTGTAAATGTTCAATTTCGAATTCATGCTTGGAGCTATTTTGAACAAATATTATCAAAAAAAGTGCACATGGTCTATCATTTGAAATTTCCTCCCATTAGGAGTTCATCCGACTTTCGTGTTGTATGTTTTCTGTTTCGATGGCCGTTGGCGAGTAGATCTACATCTCCCTAATGGACTATACAAATGCATATATATGGTCTATTTCAGTATAATTCATTCCCTTCTCATCTACACAACGATGCTTCGATTCAGACATTTGTTGTACACGAAAAAGATGCATATCGACATTGTTGCCCATTCAGCCGATCGATTCGTAGTGTCTTTGACAGTAAATGTTTAACTTGAGGTTCATGTTTGGGCTATTTTGGAAGGATTTTGTCAAACTCATCGTGCAGAGTCAACTATTTGAAATTTCATTTGACCCTCGCTGTTTCACACGAATTTGGTGTTGTATATTTTTCTGTTTCGACGGTCGTAGAGGAGTATATATGTATCTCCCTCTTATACCGTACCAAGTGGTTCATGTGGTGGTTTCGAGGAAATTCAACAAATCCATCACACACGTCGTTTGAAATTTACTTTGACCACTAGTTTCATCTTATTGTTTCACAAAACTTTCCGAGTATATCTGTATCTCGCTCTTATACCGTACTAAGTGGTTCATGTGATGGTTTCGAGGAAATTCGACAAATCCAGGGCACACGCTTGACCGTTTGAAACGGATAGATCTATACCTATCTACTGTACTGTAACTTTGTGCTACCAAATTATATGCACATCAGTTTTTGCCTGTATCCACTCAGACTGTACTGTAACTTTGTGCTACCAAATTATATGCACATCAGTTTTTGTCTGTATCCCCTCAGACTGCCCAGTTGAACCACAGATGCATGGAGACAAAAACCAACGAAAGTAACGAAACACATCACCAGCGTTGCTCTCATATGTTTTTTATTGTAAGACGCGAGGTGCATAGAGTAAGCAATTGAGTCTGTAAGCACACAACCTGGTATACTTTCAGCCCTTTATAAGAAGGGTGAAAACCCACTTCTGAAAGTTGAAAAAGTGACAGTGTTATACGAGTAGAGGTCCACATCATGAATCTGAAACATTACACGAGTTGAATTATACAAAAAAAAAAAGGGTGACATGTGAACACAAACACCATAGCGACATGGACACTTGATTGGAAGTCCTCAAAATAATAGAATTCCGAACATATTTGGTGCAATAACAAGTGATAAGCCTGTCAAATTTCACTTGAAAAATATAACCAACTGTGTGCCACACATTGATCATATATTCTTGTTGGGGCATTACATGCATGTTCACATGTTATAGCAGAAGTACATTGGGCCCGAAGGTGGGTGTCGGTGCTCACAGAGCCCAGCCGTGCACTGCGTCGGGGAACTTGTAACGGGTGGAAGCCCCTCTGATCATTTTGAGCTCGCCTGTGTTGGCATCAAGTCTCATTTCGAGAGCCGACATGACAGCAACATTGCTCAGAGGAATGCACCAGTCATCCCATTCACGCCTAGTGTCATAGAACCTTGTAACGCAGAACTTGCCCTCACCAAGATAGGTGAGGTAAGAATGGGCCAAATGCCAACCCTCACCAACGTAAACATCAACATTGTCCCATACTTGCTTGTGCACCGGGGGCTCCGAGGCCTTAGCTCCAGCGATCATCTCAGCCGAGCACAGCTTGTTCAATCTCTTGGAGAATCCAAAGTAGATGCCATACTCAGGTATATATTGCACTCGGCCTTCAAAAGGCAGCGTCCAGTCACCTTCTTTGCACCATGTGGCAGTAGCGGCATCGAAGGTGTAGGTGCCTCTGCCCAATGTTGATATCCACATCTTCTCTTCATCCCCGGCTGCTTAACACTGTATGGTGTTATCACTCCTGAACGGCTCGTCAAAGAAGGGCGGTGAGGGGAGCAGATCCCACAGCCAATCCTCAAGCTTGTCGTCGAAACGCAGTGCCTCTAAACAGGGCTTGCCGTAGTTGTGTGGCAACATGTTGGTGATGTAGAGCTTGCCTCGTATTGCTGCCCAGGCAGGGTGGACGAACTTACAATGCCGCAGGTCAGGTCCACCAGATATACCCGAAGTCAAACTGTCATACAAGACTGTGCGCCGGTTCATGTTGACACTAACAATTTTGCTGCCGAGGAGGAAAAACTCTGTGTGATTGTTATTGTCCGTGTTAGCATACTCAAAGAAGGCAGCTGGGCGTGGTAATCGAGTAGTGACTGCCATACTCGTGCTGCCACCACCAATACCCGCAAAGAGCGGCTTGGTATCAATGTTCCGCAGGGCGTAACCACCACCACCAGCCCCACCCTTGACATCGTGAACAATTAGATGGACAAACCTTCGGATCATGGAGCACATCTTCGTTCTGAATTTAATCTATCCCAACCTGATCTGCTTAGTGTTTCCCAGTCTTGTGGGGGAAGAGAGAAACAAGATAAACCAATATTGCGGCAGATTTATAATATTACAATATGCTGAAATTTCACAAGAACCCAAAGGACAGTAGTTGGAACCTAAAATTCGCCCAAATTTGGCAGCAACAGTGTGCGGAAGAAACTGTCCCAGGGAGAGGGTAAGAACTTACCAGGGCGACGGAAAACAGTCAGGTATGGTTTGGCACGGCGGCAGCTGTACAACGGCGATGGCGGAGACGACGAACGAGGCGGCGCCGACCTCAGAGAGAAGAGATCTAGGCAAGGCGGTACCGCCGTGCTCGTCAGAGACGCTTTTGTACTTCTTGGCTGGCCGTGGTGGCCGGCAGCCAGCAGCCACGCACGGCGGCGCACCTAGGAAGTCTCGGGGCGAGGCAGAAAAGGACAGGAGGCGGCGGCGGTAGTGACAGGGAGAGTAGAAGAAACATACTCCTACACAAGATGGACTAGGGTTTGGGAGCACTCTTTTTTCTTTTGAGACATGGGTGTGGGAGCACTTGGATTTGGAGTTTTGGTCTTGGGCCGCCTGAGTGTCTCTGTGTTTCATCAGTTTGTGGCCCATCTGTACTCCAGGGGCTTCAGGAACCCTTCTCCGTTAGCCCAGGCGAAGAGAGGTTTTAGAGCAGCCCACAAAAAAACATGGTTGTCATATCCACAGGGAGTCGCGGCGACTATTAATCGCATTAATCGAGACAGGTAACTGAAGGAAATATGCCCTAAAGGCAATAATAAAGTTGTTATTTATATTTCCTTGTATCATGATATATGTTTATTATTCATGCTATTAATCGGAAACTTAGTACATGTGTGAATACATAGACAAACAAAGTGTCCCTAGTATGCCTCTACTTGACTAGCTCGTTAATCAAAGATGGTTAAGTTTCCTAGCCATAGACATGTGTTCTCATTTGATGAACGGGATCACATCATTAGAGAATGATGTGATGACAAGACCCACCCGTTAGCTTAGCATTATGATTGTTTAGTTTTATTGCTATTGCTTTCTTCATGACTTATACATGTTCCTCTGACTATGAGAATACGCAACTCCCGAATACCGGAGGAACACCTTGTGTGCTATCAAACGTCACAACGTAAAATGGGTGATTATAAATATGCTCTACAGGTGTCTCCGAAGGTGTTTCTTGGGTTGGCATAGATCGAGATTAGGATTTGTCACTCCGTGTATCGGAGAGGTATCTCTGGGCCCTCTTGGTAATGCACATCACTATAAGCCTTGCAAGCAATGTGACTAATGAGTTAGTTACGGGATGATGCATTACGGAACGAGTAAAGAGACTTGCCGGTAACGAGATTCAACTAGGTATGATGATACCGACGATCGAATCTCGGGCAAGTAACATACCGATGACAAAGGGAACAATGTATGTTGTTATGCGGTTTGACCGATAAAGATCTTCGTAAAATATGTAGGAGCTAATATGAGCGTCCAGGTTCCGCTATTGGTTATTGACCGGAGATGTGTCCCGGTCATGTCTACATAGTTCTCGAACCCGTAGGGTCCGCACGCTTAACGTTCGATGCTGATTTGTATTATGAGTTATGTGATTTGATGACCGAAGTTTGTTCAGAGTCCCGGATGAGATAACGGACATGACGAGGAGTCTCGGAATGGTCGAGAAGTAAATATTGATATATTGGAAGGTTATATTCGGACATCGGAATGGTTCCGAAGTGATTCGGGTATTTTTTAGAGTATCGGGAGGTTACCGGAACCCCCCGGGGAAGTATTGGGCCTTAGTGGGCTTTAGTGGAAAGGAGAGAAGGGTCGCAAGTGGCAAGTCCGAATTGGACCAGGGAGGGGCGGCGTCTCCTCCTCCTTCCCTCTCTCCCCCTCTTGGAAAAGGAAGGGGACTCCAATTAGGATTTGAAATCCTAGTTGGACTCCCACTATGGCGCGCCCTCCCTGGCCGCCAGCCTCCTCCTCCCCTCCTTTATATACGAGGGCAGGGGGCACCCTAAAGCACAACGGACAATCGTTTAGCCGTGTGCGGTGCCCCCCTCCACAATTTAACACCTCAGTCATATCGTCGTAGTGATTAGGCGAAGCCCTGCGCCGGTAACTTCATCATCATCGTCACCATGCCGTCGTGCTGACGAAACTCTCCCTCGTTCTCAACTGGATCAAGAGCTCGACGGACGTCATCGTGCTGAACGTGTGCTGAACACGGAGGTGCCGTGCGTTCGTTACTTGAATCAGTTGGATCGCGAAGACGTTCGACTACATCAACCGCGTTACTAAACGCTTCCGCTTTCGGTCTACGAGGGTACATGGACACACTCTCCCCGCTCGTTGCTATGCTTCTCCTAGATAGATCTTGCGTGATCGTAGGAAATTTTTTGAATTACTACGTTCCCCAACAGTAACAGCTTTCACTGAAGCTCCCCCCTTGTGCCGTATTGGCCGGCCCATTCACGCGCGTATGGTCGTAAAATGAGTAGAGGAAATGCGAGGAGGAGGGATCGATACCTGGTCTCTAAGGAGAAAGCCCACTCTGCCCAAGTTCCTTTCATGGTAAGAACTAAGGGCGCGTCCTACTTGAGGCTGCGCCAGCCATTTTCTTCGGATTTTTTCCTTTTTGTTTTATTTTTTTCTTTTATTTTTCTTCTATTTTTGCATTTTGTTTCTTTTTTTATTTACTCTCTTATTTTGTTTATTTCGTTTCTATTTTTGGTTTTCCTTGTTCTTTTGATTATTATTCTACATTCTTTGTATATGTCTATAACATCTTTCTAATACACCTCTAACATTTTTTCAATACAAATCATACCTTTTTTTACATGGTCAACATTTTTCTATACCCAATTTATTTTAAAAAATCAAATAAAAGATTAACATTTTTCCAATACATGGTCACCATTTTTCTATACATTTTTAACATTTTATTAATGCATGGACAACATTTTTTGTATACATTATTAACATTTTTTGAAATGCTTGATTAATAGTTTTCCAATAAAAATATTATCATGTTTTGAATATAAGGTCAACATTTTTTCTATGCACATTTAATATTTTTGAACCGCTTGATTAATATTTTCAAAATTTTGATCAACATTTATTTTTCGAATGCTTGATTAACATTTTATATACATGATCAAAATAATTCGTCATTTATTTAATACAGGCTCAACATTTTTCTATACACATTTAACATTTCTCAAATGCTTGATTAACATTTTTCAAATAATTTTTTGAAAAAAAATCCAAATGATTAATTAACATTTTTATACACATGATAAAAGATCCATCAGTTTTTTAATAAGTGATCAACATTTTTTGTATAGACGTTCAACATTGTTTGAACGCTTGTTCAACATTTTTCAAATACTTGTTCAACATTTTTTAATACTTATTAAATATTTTCAAATACTTGTTCAACATTTTTCAAATACATGTTCAACAGTTTCCAAATGTTTTTTGTAGAGTGTTTTTTGTAATATATATTTAAAATATTTTAAAGTATAAACAAGTGTACAAAAATAAAGCAAAAAACTAAAACAGAAAAAAAAAGCCTGTGGAAACAGAAAAGAAACAAAAAACTAAACTAGCGCGTGTGTACTCGATGTTTTGAACTGTTCCATCTGTTTCAGTTTCATCAAGTTGAATGTAAAACGTTCTCTTCACGAGTAAAACAGTTGGGCAGTTGTAAAAACTTAGACTTAGACTGTGGACTCAGTTCATCTCTTTCTTGTCTTTGAATGAAAAACTTAGACACTGAACTGTGTAGTGCAAAAGAACCTTCTCTTTTAGAAAGACAAAATTCATTACAAACTGAAACTATCTCTGTACTTCATGAAAGCAAGCACGAAAGTATCACTGGAGCACAAAAAATTCCATTGAATAAGTACGGGGGCAACATGAAAACATATTATATCGTTGACCCGGATTAAACTTGAAGAAACATTTTTCCATGGAACTCTTTCTTTGAGTTGAAAATTGTTGTTTACAGTGGAATTTTCAATGAAGTTGAAAGTAATAATAGCGATGAAACCGTATAGAATAAATAAGAAATAAGTTCGTTGGAAATAGAAAAAAATATTTGGACAGGTAAATTGTTAAGATAAAAAGGTGAAAATGTATGTTCCTTCAAAGAAAAATACATGTGCAAATATTTTTGCATTGGAATTATTTAGGTGAAAACAGTTACACTATCCACAGTTATTTAGTAAAAAAAACTATGGATCTTAAAATTACCTAAACTTATGAGCTCATATGCAGAACAAAAATTATTAGCCTTGAAAGCTTCACTTGAATATACGAAAAACCTCTTGAAGAACAAGTGTGATTACAGAAAATTATTTGCACTGCTCAATACAAAGAACAAAGTCTAAGAAAGTAGCATTTCCATCCCATCTACGGCTGAAAAGAACTAGAGAACTTACATGTCGCTGGAGGAAAGAAGTTACCAATGGCAACTCAATTTCATTGTCCTTGCAAGTGACAATGTCAAACAGAAATTTCTCACGAAGAGCATGTAGATCGTCCTTGGGTATTTAAAAAAATTGCAGTTTTTTTAGTGCTAATGCTTTGGTTATGTTTCGAAGAATGTTAAAAAGGAAAAAAAAGTGCCTCCATTGGAGAAATTGGTAGGTAATTACATTGGAGGAACCCTCCATATTGATACCTTTGTAGTTGCTAATGTATTGAAGAATGAAAATTCCTAAGTCATACCTGCAAATAAAGCCGTGATGAAAATTTCACTACTGCAGGATGCTGCTAACGCGACACTACGATCAGAGACCCTTCGACGAAACTGTATGCGATGCAATAATCGCAAACGATGATGTAAAAAGACCGTCAAAAAGATGCAAAAAGTTTGTGATGACGGATGCATCAAACACGATTCAGAATTTAGTTGCGTGTGCGATGAGGGGCATACGGTTCGGTTCAATGAACTGTTTGCGATGAGGCAGAAAAACAGAAACGGGCAGCCAGATGAAGGTGTTTGCGATATACGTTATACGGTTCACTCGGACGAACTGTTTGTGATTAGGCAGAACAAAAAAACGTCAGCCAGATCAAGGTGTGTGCGATAAAGGGCAAATAATTCACTCAGATGAACTGTTTGCGTTGAGCAAAGATAACAGAAACGGTTCAATTTAACAAGATATGTGTGATACGCGACAAACAGGTCTGTAATCAGAAATGTGTGCGAAGACCGATAATAACACAGACGATTGCTGCTAATAAGACGTGTGTGTTGTGCGTTGGGATTGCATACAGAACAACAACATACATATATATACACACTTATAAGGACATGGTTGCATAACCAAATTAAACATCCAATTACATAGGTGGCTACTACACACATGCCATTTGCACACACCAAAGTAAACTATTACATGCATAATTACATAGGTGGCTACTACACACATGACATTTCCACACACCAAAGTCAACTTATATTACATGCATAATAACTAGGATAAACGATCATCTGATCATCATCTACTTCTTATGACGCTTGCGGCTACTGCTCTGCTTGTGGCTCGATCCAGCCTCATCGATTTCGGTAACGAGGCACTTCCTCATGTCAATGATCCACCTGTGCATCTCGTAGCATGTGTACACGCTCTTGGCCGCGAACCTGAGGTGAGGTTCATCCAGTTGCCGCATATAGGCCCTGTGCCAAAATACGGGCATGTTCTGTTGGCATCCTGCTTCATCTTTTCGTAGTATGGGTCGATGATGGTCGAGGCGAGTTCAACCAGGGAGTCCTTCTTCATGCTGCCCCAAACCCTATAGTGCTCACGGATTTCGACAAGGTTCTTGCAGGCCAAGCCCGTAACCCTGAGCACTTTTACATCGTCGGTGGTTTCCACCGTAGCGAACTTGTAGTCGGCTCTGTTGACAAACCTGGTGAAATGGTCGCAAGGCTCTGTGGCCATGCAGTAGTGATAGATGAGGACATGATGGTACACGCACAACTGGGCGACGATAACGTTCTGATCTATGTTGGGACGACCGCTAGTGTACTGGAGGTCGATGCCGACCACCTTGTACTTGTCTCGAGCAAGCAACTGCTCAACGGTGTTGATGTAGTCGTCCACCACGGTCGGGTCGATGGTGTACACCACCGAGAGATCTCTCTCCCTCGCGTGGGTATCCACTTTATACTCGCCGAACTCCATTGGAGCACCGCTAGACATCCCCTCTCTATGTGTCGTCGTGGGTGTGCTTGTTGTGTTGTCGGGCGCGATTGAAAGGTTGAAGAGACTAAGGTTATGATGGCCGCGGGAATTAAAGGGGAAGCCTGACAGCCTGGAATATCGGCATGCCCGGATGACAGTTCTAATTTGCAACGTGTAACTCCATCGTGTCGCACGTAACTGCATCGTGGCGACGCACCCGGCGCAACCGCATGCATATGGGCCCCCCAACGTGATTGTGCGCAGGCCCAACCGCTGGCAGAGCGTGCGTGGAGGGACACGAGCAGAGCGCTCCGTGGTCGCCTAAACGGCAAGCAACCATATATATGAATATAGCAGTTGAACACGCAAGGAAAAGTTGTCCACAAGCCGAGCGCATGGAGGTACGCGAGCAGAGCGCGCCGATAGACGCGAGCAGAGCGTGTCGCGGCGCCTAACGGTGAGCACAACACGCCGAGGGACGCGAGCAGAGGCCAGCACAGTGATACGTGGCAAATAAGACGAATTGTGCGAGCGATGGCAGAGACATCAAGCAGGAATAAGATTAGAGTTGCGTGTGCGATACGTGGCATAAAGTTGATCCATTCGAGCTGTTTGTGATGGAATAAGTCGTGTGTGTCGTGGGCAAACGCTTGCTGGTATATAACCGTTTGTGATTGATGAATTCATCACCAACGGGTTACCTAGTGTGGTCCGTGTGCGATGTGATTGATGTCTACTACGCAACCTTTCTTCTTGTAGACATTCTTGGGCCTCCAAGTGCAGAGTTTTGTAGGACAGTAGCAAATTTCCCTCAAGTGGATGACCTAAGGTTTATCAATCCGTGGGAGGCGTAGGATGAAAATGGTCTGTCTCAAACAACCCTGCAACCAAATAACAAAGAGTCTATTGTGTCCCCAACACACCCAATACAATGGTAAATTGTATAGGTGCACTAGTTCGGCGAAGAGATGGTGATACAAGTGTAATATGGATAGTAGATATAGGTTTTTGTAATCTGAAAATATAAAAACAGCAAGGTAGCAAGTAACAAAAGTGAGCAAAAACGGTATTGGAATGCTTGGAAACAAGGCCTAGGGTTCATACTTTCACTAGTGCAAGTTCTCTCAACAATGATAACATAATTAGGTCATATGGCAATCCCTCAACGTGAAGGAACTATGCCCTAGAGGCAATAATAAAGTTGTTACTTTATATTTCCTTATTCATGATAAAGGTTTATTATTCATGCTAGAATTTTATTGATCGGAAACTTAAAGACATGTGTGAATACATAAACAAATACTGTGTCCCTAGTAAGCCTCTACTAGACTAGCTCGTTGATCAAATATGGTTAAGGTTTCCTAACCAGGGACATGTGTTGTCATTTGATAACAGGATCACATCATTAGGAGAATGATGTGATGGACAAGACCGATCCGTTAGCTTAGCATATTGATCATTCAGTTTATTGTTATTGCTTTCTTCATGTCAAATACATATTCCTTCGACTATGAGATTAAGCAACTCCCGGATACCGGAGGAATACCTTGTGTGCTATCAAACATCACAACATAACTGGGTGATCATAAAGATGCTCTACAGGTATCTCCGAAGGTGTTTGTTGACTTGGCATAGATCGAGATTAGTATTTGTCACTCCAAATATTGAAGAGGTATCTCTGGGCCCTCTCGGTAATACACATCATAAGCTTGCAAGCAAATGACTAAGGTGTTAGTCATGAGGTGATGTATTACAGAATGAGTAAAGAGACTTGATGGTAATGAGATTGAACTAGGTATAGAGATACCGACGATAGAATCTCGGGCTAGTAACATACCGGTGAGAAAGGGAATTACGTATGTTGTCATAACGGTTCGACCGATAAAGATCTTCATAGAATATGTAGGAGCCAATATGGGCATCCAGGTTCCATTATTGGTTATTGACCAGAGAGGTGTCTCGGTTATGTCTACATAGTCCTCGAACCCGCAGGTTCCGCACGCTTAACGCTCGTTGACGATATAGTATTACTATATGAGTTATGTGATTTGGTGACCGAATGTTGTTCAGAGTCCCGGATGAGATCATGGACATGAAGAGGAGTCTCAAAATGGTTGAGAGGTAAAGCTTGATATATAGGACGACGGTATTTCGACACCGGAAGTGTTTCGGGTGGTACCGGGTACTTATCGGGTCACCGGAAGGGGTTCCGGGCAGCCCCGATAGGTTTTTGGGCCTTATGGGCCAAAAGGGGAAGAGCCACCAATCCACAAGGGGCTGGTGCGCCCCTCTACCCCCTGCCCATGCACCAAAGGAGGGAGGGAAGGAAAGGGGAGGCGCCCTAAGGCAGCCATCTCCCTTTCCTTCCCCCTCATGTCCAAATAAGGAAAGGCGGGCGCAAGGCAAGGCACCAGCCCTAGGGCTGCCACCAGGTCTCTTGGGGCGCCCTAGGGCTGCCTCCTCCCCTCCCACCTATATATATGTGTGGAGGGGGCGCCACACAAGGATACAACATTGTCTCAGCCGTGTGCGGCGCCCCCGTCCACCGTTTACTCCCTCGGTCATATTTTCGTAGTGCTTAGGCGAAGCCCTATGGAGATCACATCACCATCACCACCACCACGCCGTTGTTCTACCGGAACTCATCCACTACCTCACTGTCTTGCTGGATCAAGAAGGCGGAGGACATCACCGAGCTGAATGTGTGCAGAATGCAGAGGTGCCGTGCGTTCGGTACTAGATCAGTTGGAGCACGAAGAAAGTTCGGCTACATCAACCGCGTTGTGAAACCCTTCCGCTTACAGTCTACAAGGGTACGTAGACACACTCTCCCCCTCTCATTGCTATGCATCTCCATGGATAGATCTTGCCAGTGCTTAGATTTTTTTTTTGTTTTCCATGCAACGTTTCCCAACAGTGGCATCCGAGCCAGGTCTATGCGTAGATGATATGCACGAGTAGAACACAAAGAGTTGTGGGCGGTGATAGTCATACTGCTTACCACCAATGTCTTATTTTGATTCGGCGGTATTGTGGGATGAAGCGGCCCGGACCAACCTTACATGTCCACGCACATGAGACCGGTTCCACCGACTAACATGCAACTAGTTTTGCATAAAAGGTGGCTGGCGGGTGTCTGTTTCTCCTACTTTAGTTGAATCAAATTTGACTACATCTGGTCCTTGAAGAAGGTTAAAATAGCAAACTTGACGAATCACCGTTGTGGTTTTTGCCGTAGGTAAGAACAGTTCTTGCTAGAAACCCGTAGCAGCCATGTAAAACTTGCAACAACAAAGTAGAGGACATCTAACTTGTTTTTGCAGGGTATGATGTGATGTGATATGGTCAAGACATGATGTGATATACGTTATGTATGATATGATCATGTTTTGTAAGATATCAATAAACCGGTAGGAGCCTTATGGTTGTCTCTTTATTGTATGAAATGCAAATGCCATGTAATTTCTTTACTTTATCGCTATGAGTTAGCAATAGTTGTAGAAGAAATAGTTGGCAAGACGACCACGACGCAACGATGGAGATCAAGGTGTCGAGCCGGTGACGATGGAAATCATGACGATGCTTTGGAGATGGAGATCAAAAGCACAAGATGATGATGGGCATATCATGCCACATATTTTGATTGCATGTGATGTTTATCTTATATGCATCTTATTTTTCTTAGAACGACGATAGCATTATAAGATGATCCCTTGGCCAAATTTCAAGGTAAAAGTGTTCTCCCTGATTATGCACTATTGCGAAAGTTCATCGTTTCGAGACACCACGTGATGATCGGGTGTGATAGACTCTACGTTCACATAGAACGTGTGTAAGACAATTTTACACATGCATAATACTTGGGTTAAACTTGACGAGCCTAGCATGTTCGACATGGCCTCGGAACACTGAAGACCGAAAGGTCGAACGTGAATCATATAGTAGATATGATCAACATAGAGATGTTTACCATTGATGACTACCACATCTCACGTGATGATCGGACATGGGTTAGTTGATTTGGATCACATATCACTTAGATGACTTGAGGGATGTCTATTTAAGGGGGAGTTCTTAAGTAATTTTATTAATTGAACTTAATTTATCATGAACTTAGTCCTAATAGTATTTGTAGATCTATGTTGTAGATCAATAGCTCAAGATATAGCTCCCCTATTTTTGATATATTCCTAGAGAAAAATAAGTTGAAAGATGATAGTAGCAATGATGCGGACTGGGTCCGTGATCTGAGGATTATCCTCATTGCTGCATAGAAGAATTATGTCCTTGACGCACCGCTAGGTGACAAACCTATTGCAGGAACAGAAGCAGACATTATGAAAGTTTGACAAGCTTGGTATGATGACTAACAATTTTTAGCTTTTCTTTACCAAATTAAATTTAGCATCAAAATAGGTTGTCCAGATATGCAACTAGGTGAGCAACCTATATGATGCAACAACAACAAGTACACAAGCAAGCAAGGGATGCAACACAATATAAGCTTGCACAAGTAAAGGTAAGAGATAACCAAAAGTGGACCTAGTGGAGATGAGGATGTGTTACCGAAGTTCCTTCCCTTTGAGAGGAAGTACGTCTCCGTTGGAGTAGTGTGGAGGCACAATGCTCCCCAAGAAGCCACTAGGGCCACCGTATTCTCCTCACGCCCTCACACAATGCGAGATGATGTGATTCCACTATTGGTGCCCTTGGAGGCGGCGACCGAACCTTTACAAACAAGGTTGGGGCTATCTCCACAACTTAATTGGAGGCTCCCAACGACACCACGAAGCTTCACCACAATGGAATATGGCTCCGCGGTGACCTCAACCATCTAGGGTGCTCCCAAGAGTAACAAGATCCGCAAGCGATTAGTGGGGGGAATCAAATTTCTCTTGGTGGAAGTGTAGATCGGGGCCTTCTCAACCAATCCCTAGAAAATCAACAAGTTTGATTGGCTAGGGAGAGAGATCGGGCGAAAATGGAGGTTTGAGCAACAATGGAGCTTGGGGAGAGAAGAGGTGATCTTCTTGGGGAAGAAGACCCCCTTTATATAGTGGGGGAAAAGATCCAACCATTACCCCCTCACTCAGCCCGCGAGACGCGGTACTACCACACACGGCCGCAGTACTACCGCAAGGGGCTGCGGTACTACTGCTGCTGGTGTGGTACTACCGCTCGTGCGGTATAGGCCAAATGAGGCCCTATTGCACAGGGCAACGGGCGGTAGAACCACCGGAGCGGTACTACCGCTCGTGCGGTATAGGCCAGATGAGGCCCTGTTGCACAGGGCAACGAGCGGTAGAACCACCGGAGCGGTACTACCGCGCGCCCTTACGGTACTACCGTAAGGCAGGGCTCACTGGCTCTCGAAAATGCACGGAAGAAATAAATTGCTTTCGTAGCTACTTCCGCTGAGGTTGGAGCTGTGCAAAAATCCTACATGGTACTACCGCTCACAGGGAGCGGTACTACCGCGTAGGAGCAGAAGTAAAAAATTACATCCGCGCCTACTTTCGTATGCGGCAGTGTCAGGGCTGGAGGCAGCGGTACTACCGCTCACCGGGAGCGGTACTACCGCTGGTCCCTGCGGTACTACCGCTCCCTTGAGCGGTACTACCGCAAGCCCCTGCAGTACTACTGCTCCCTTGAGCAGTATTACCGCACGCCACAGTCACTTTAGCATTTGGCAGCCTTTGTTTCGCAAAGAATAGGATAAACGGACGATGCTCCATTGAAGCGAAGGAAAGGTGGTGCACAGGAACAAATGTGTACGTGTTGATTCCACCCTAACCTTTTTGAAGCGGACCCCCTCTTAATAGTACGGCTTTCCTACGACTCAAATCCACCAAAAAAGAAACGTAGAGAACCGCCGTCTTCGATAGGCTCCGAGGGGCACCGAATCGTCTTATGCCTAGACATGATATATCTGAAATGCTCAATGCACATGATTAGTCCCCAAAGCACTGTCATCAATCACCAAAACCACTTAGGGAGACATATGCCCTTATAATCTCCCCCTTTTTGGTGGATTGATGACAATACGGGATTTGCATATAGAGATATAAAATGATCATAAGCAAACCTAAAATCTATAAAATATAGACAGGCTCCCCCTAGATGTGTGCATTCTACAGATATGCTTGGGACTGCACAACACACACATTAGGATCAACACTCCCCCTATATTTTATAGGCAAGGCAATCCTTGCAACAATATAAGTGACATAAAGCATGGAAGCAAGGTATAGCAAGTGAGCATGATGATAAGGGCACAATATAGAATAACCTCACAAGCTACTAATCATACTAGACAATAATAGGATAAGAGTGAAGGCATATGTCTTACACCATATGATAGAATAAGTCTCCTGGTCTCACACACAAAACACAAACCAAAGCAACGAAGGTCCAACGAAATGAAAGCAAAGAAAACACGCAAATCCTACACTCTCTCCCCCTTTGGCATCGAGACACCAAAAGGCAGAGAGGACACCTAAGACATAGGTGGTAGCTCCCACTGAAGTGATCACCCAACAATCTCCTCATCTGTCTCGACAGCAGTAATGGACTCCTCATCTGACTCAGCCCACTGATAGCCTTGCTTCGTCATCCAGGCAGCCTTAGTAGTGATGTTCTTCTCCGACCCGCTCGAGACGTGCTCGCCAAGCTTCCTCAAGATCCGCTTGTCGCGCTGGCGACTCTCCTTCTGAGCAGCATGTGTCTGGTACTGCCCCTTGGCCTACATGCAGAACAAAGTCTTGACCTTGGCCTTGAGCTTCTTAGCCCAAGATGGCTCGGCAGAGGGAGGTGCATACCCCTCAGAACCATCCTCAACATCCTCCTCCTCAATCTCCTCATCATCAACATCCATGCGGGCAACCTCAGCCCAGGTAGTGGTGTTAGCCCACTTGTTCTTCTGGCGGAGCCTAATGGGCTCATGGCAAATCCAGTTGGGAGCCAGAAACTCTTCACCCGGAAAGAGCTTCTCCCAAGTCTTCGAGATCAAGAGGTGCAAATAAGGTCCATAGATGGGCACCTTGCGATGGAACACAGCAAACTGAAGCTCACACCACATGATATGAGAGACATCAAGTGGTCCAGGTTGTTGAAGATGGGCTTCCTCACAAATAAGCATCATGTCCACAAGATAGGAATGCACCTTGTCCTTGTCGCCTATGCGAGGAAAAAGAGAGTTGCGGAAGATCCGGTGCATGATGTCAAGAAACGGGTTCAGCACAAAAGACTTCTTTCCATTGGGTAGAGTCTTCTCAACAAGGTAGGGTTGAAGCTTGTTCTTGGAAGCAGACTCGGGGTTGGCATGCGGGTGGACACCACCGGGCACATTTAGCCCCTCATCACGAACGTGCAACAGATCCATGAACTCCTTCCACTCAGCAGTCATCCTCTTTCCATTGGTCATCCAAGTCATGCTCCACTTCTCATCTGTGTGGAAGTGGACAGAAGCAAAGAACTAAGCCACAAGCTCTGGGTCAAAGTCAAGGTGGAACGCGAGGATCCCCTCAATATCAAACTGCTCCACCAAATCCAGAGGTTCACCAAAATATGCCTGGTTCTTCCTCAAATGGTCCATGTCAATCCACTGAACGGGTACATAGATGTTCTGCTTGGCCTTGATCACATCTAGGAAGATGAGGTTTTGTTGCTTGGTCCACAACAAGTCATTGCCCCTTATGAGTTCCCAAGGCTTGATGTAGGCGTTTAGCTTCCTTCGAATCATAAACTCTGCTCGAGGCATTTCATCCAAGCCGACAACTGGCTCCTTGATCTTCGTAGTTGTGGTCTTGACGTGGCGTTGTTCAGCATTGGACCCCTTAGGAGCTTCTTGGTTGCGAAGGCGCTTGGAGCTCATATCACGACCCGGGTTCGAGCGCCTAGCGCCGGAACCGGAGCCACCACCTATGACACACAACACAAACAAACGAGTGAAGCGAGAAGAATTATTGCAAAGACCAAGGCCAAAACCGAAAGAAACAAATAGAAATGAGATTAGGTGTGACAAAACAAAGCTATTTTAAGTCAAGCAGTAGTACTTTGATAGGATGCGGAAGTAAAAATTTACTTCTGCTCTGACCGCGGTAGTACAGTGCCGGGTTGGCGCGGTAGTACCGCGCTTAGGGCGGAAGTAATTTTTTACGTCCGCGCACCAAGCGGTAGTACCGCTCGAGGGTAGCGGTAGTACTGTACGGGGACCGCAACGGGCAGTAGTACCACTCCAGGGGAGCAGTAGTACTGCACGGGGTGGATCTGGCAGGAACGCATCTAAGAACATCTGTGAAGATGAATTGGTACTACCGTTGATCAAAACAACTTAGTTGTATCACACTAGATAGAATATCTACTTCACAAGCACTCTCCAACAATCTCCTCTTGCAAAGATTTAGCCAAAAATCACAAGAGCGACACATGAATCTCCCAAAACCTAGAAGCACAAGAACGAGGCAAAGAGAGAGGGAAAAGGGGAGATACCGGGTCCATGGAAAGAGGGCGAGGTGGGGATCGATCCCACCGGTTGAAATGGAAGGAGAGTGGCCAGAGACGGAGATCCGGTGAGGTCCTCCGGTGTCGTTCTTGGGTAGGAGAGAGAGACGCTGTGAGGGGAAGTGATGAATGGGTCGGACGCGCTTAACCCCCTGCCCGCGCTTAACCCCCACGCAGCCTCAACAGCGTGGTAGTATCGTAGATCATTGCGGTAGTACCGCCTGGGCGGAAGTATCGCCCGGGCGGAAGTATCGCCCGGGCGGAAGTATCGCCCGGGCGGAAGTACCGCACATTGGGCGGTAGTACTGCTCCTCGAGCGACAGTAAAAAAAATTACTGTCGCGTGGAAGCGGTAGTATCACGCCGTGGGTGCAGTTGTGCAAGCACAGGAGCCACCCAGCTCCAGCGGTACTACCGTGGCGTGCCACGATAGTACCGTACACCCAAGAAAGTGCAAGTTTCGACATGAGAGAAACAAGAGGCCTTTGCAACACACACTCCAAGCGAAAGACACACAAAAGAGCACAAAAAAACAACTAAACCATGACACTAGGTCCAAAAGAGTGACCAAACAACAAACCAAAACCTCCCATGAAGAGAGGGCGGTGGCCGGAGCCACCTATGTTTGAGTCAATTGGTATGGCACCGCGAAGAATTATCCTTGGGCCCATGACCAAAACTCGTCTTTGAAGCACAAGTACCATCAACAAGGGCTAATGTGAAAGAGTTGATCAATTTATGCATAATGGGGGAGGGAGAGTTCATTGAGAGAACAACACTCCCCCTATGTCTATGCCTACACCTAAACAAGACATCAAGATGAGTATGGTGGGGTGTGCAAAGGTTCAAGCCACATTGCTCAAATCAATGATATTTAGCTCATGCCTTAACTCGCAAAATCTTGCTCCATCCAAAGGCTTCATGAAAATATATGCAAGGTTATCATGAGTGTTGGCATAGTTGAGATCAATCTCCCGTCGCCTAATGTGATCCCGGATGAAGTGATATCGAATCTCAATATGCTTCGTCTTGAAGTGTTGCACCGGGTTGAGAGAAATCTTGATGGCACTTTCATTGTCACACCAAAGAGGCACTTTGTCACAAATGACACCGTAATCCTTTAAAGTTCGCCTCATCCATAGGAGTTGAGCACAACAACTATCGGCAGCCACATACTCGGCTTCGGTGGAGGAGAGAGACACACAACTTTGCTTCTTAGAAGACCAACTCACCAAAGAGCAACCAAGAAATTAGCACCCTCCAGAAGTTCACTTCCTATCCACTTTGTCTCCCGCCCAATCTGAATCTGAAAAACCCATGAGATTGAAGTTTGCTCCTCTAGGGTACCATAAGCCAAAGTTTGGTGTATGTGCCAAATATCGAAAGATTCGCTTGACCGCCACATAGTGGCTTTCCTTAGGTGAGGCTTGAAACTATGCACAAATTCCCACACTCAACATGATATTCAGTCTAGATGCACAAAGGTAAAGCAATGAGCCAATCATAGAACGATATACTTTTTGATCCACCGCTTTACCATTGGGATCTATGTCAAGTTGGCATTTGATGGGCATTGGAGTAGAAGCCGGCTTGACATCACTTAGCTTGAATCTCTTGAGCATGTCTTGAGTGTATTTGGATTGGTTGATGAAGGTTCCTTCTCTTATTTATTTGATTTTGAAACCAAGAAAGAACTTCAACTCTCCCATCATGGACATCTTGAACTTTGAGGTCATGAGAGCGGCAAACTCCTCATTGAAAGCTTTGTTAGGAGAACCAAAGATAATATCATCAACATATAGTTGGCCTACAAACAACTCCCCTTTAACCTTCTTAGTAAAAAGAGTGGGGTCGATTTTCCCAATTTCAAACCCACGATCTTGCAACAACTCGGTAAGATGCTCATACCACGCACGTGGGGCTTGTTTAAGGCCATAGACTGCCTTATCGAGTTGGTACACATGATTGGGGAACTCGGGATCCTCAAACCCCGGGGGTTGTTTGACACGCACCAACTCATTAATAGGACCATTAAGAAAAGCACTCTTCACATCCATTTGTTGCAACTTGAAGTTATGATGAGAAGCATAAGCAATCAACGAACGAATAGATTCAAGGCGGGCAATAGGAGCAAAGTTTTCACCATAGTCGATACCCTCGACTTGGGAGTAGCATTGTGCCACCAAACAGGCCTTGTTGCGAACGATAATCCCATGAGCATCTTGCTTTTTCTTGAATATCCACTTGGTTCCAATAACATTATGGTTCTCCTTTGGCCTTGGCGCCAATCTCCACACCTTGTTGTGCTCAAAGTTGTTCAGTTCTTCATGCATGGCATTAAGCCAATCCGGATCCTCGAGCGCCTCATAGACCTTTTGGGGTTCAACACAAGAAACAAACGCATGATGTTCACAATAGTTTGCTAATTGTCTATGAGTGCTTACCCCCTTTCTTATGCTTCCAAGCACATTCTTCATGAGATGATCTTTGGTAGTGAGCTTGGACGCAATCTTGGCGGCACGACGATCCAATTCCTCCTCAAGAGAGAGTTGAGGAGCGGTAACTTGATCATATTGAGCATCGTCTTGAGCTTGTTCTTAATGTTGAGCTTGCTCTTGATCTTGAACTTGCTCGGTGGTAAGAACTTGACCTTGGGCATCACTTGGTGGTTCACCACCATCTTGAGGTTGATCCTGCCCTTGGTCTTGTTCATTTGGTTGAGGGCCTTCACTTTGTTCTTCGGAAGCGTGTGGGTCTTGGGTTGGTGATGGTTCCACTTGAGTGGAACATTGTCCTTCTCCTTCGGCCACAAGGGGTTCCTCAATGGGTAGGATATGACCAACACCCATTCTTCTTATGGCTTGGGGAGGAATTTCATCACCTACATCACAAGTACCACTTTGCTCCTCTCGGGAGCCATTATTCTCATCAAACTCCACATTACACGTCTCCTAAATGAGTTTCGTGGACTTGTTGAGGACACGATAAGCATGAGAGTTTGTAGCATAACCAACAAATATGCCCTCATGAGCTCTAGCCTCAAATTTAGACAAACGAACACCTATCTTGAGAATGAAACACTTATAACCGAACACCCGAAAGTACTTGAGGTTGGGCTTGTTGCCGGTGAGTATCTCATATGGAGTCTTGTTCAACCCTTTGCGGAGATAGAGCCGATTGGATGCATGACAAGCGGTGTTTGTCGGATCACGGATTCCAGAAAAACCCTTAAGGTTCGAACTCTAGGGTGCACGCGAAGTTCTCCCCCTACCGATCAACGTCCTAGCTTGCTAAGATATCAAGAACGAACTAAACGAACTCACAACACAAGGGACACAAGATTTATACTGGTTAGGGCCACCGTTGTGGTGTAATACCTTACTCCAGTGTGGTGGTGGTGGATTGCCTCTTGGGCTGATGATGAACAGTACAAGGGGAAGAACAACCTCCTGAGGTTGAGGTGTTCTTGTTCTTGGTGTGTGGCTAAGGATCAGCTAAAGATCAGATGCCTCTGAATGAGTTATCCCCTACGGTGATGGCTAGTTCTACTTATATAGGCCCTGGTCCTCTCCCCAAATATTGAGCGGGAAGGGAGCCAACAACGGCCAATTTGAAAGGGGACAGCTAGTACAACTTATCCTGACAAAAGCGGTCTTCGCCTGCAAAAGGCTTTGGTGGTGACACCGCCTTGGGCTCCATGGTGCCCTCTGTCTTGCCGTCCTGCTGGTCTTGGTCTCGTTGCACTGATACAGAAACCTTTGCATGATGCCTCGGTACTCCGCGCCTGCGCTTGCCTCCTTAGCAACAAAGAGGAAACAAGGACACTGCGCGCGCTGGCGCTTGCCTGGCGCCCGCCTGATCTCGATCGTCATGGCTCACGTCACGAGAACCTCGAAAGGTTTGCCTTGCCTTGATCTCCCCGCTCCTCGCGAGCCAACCTGGCGAGGCCGCTCCTGAGGAGGTCTTGCGTCGTCCACCTTGCAAGGCTTGGCCCCTCGCGAGGGTCTTGGATGCCTTGTTGGTGAAGATGGGTCGTACAGGCCTGCTAGCAAAGCCACGCCGTGGGCCGCAGGCAGGCAAGTCTGGGGACCCCCGTTCCCAGAACGCCGACAGTAGCCCCAGGGCCCAAGGCGCGCTCGGGCTTGGCTTTGAGGCGAAACCAAAGGTCAAGTACGGAGCATCACGGGCCCCAACAGCCCGCGGCCTTGGTCGACGGCATCTCCGCTTCCCCACGCTGCCTTGGAGTCCGCCTGGCTATGCGGCCCCCGCTACCTGCACAGTTATTCTTCCATCGTCCACGCCTTACTTCCCTGATTCCTCTGCTTCCCCGAGACTCTGCTCCTCCTCTCCAATCTAACATGTGCTCCGCCCGCTTCTTCGCCATCGCACCGAAACAAGCAGACAATGGGAAGAAGCCTCTGTCTTCGCCAAGTGCACCTCTAGCCGTCGAGTCCGCAATTGGCCGATCGCTGGTGCTCAACGATGAGGCCATGGGCAAGGTGCGTCCCATGCTCTCCACCAGCTTCAATGAGTGGGGAAAGATGGTGGCTTGGCCTGCGTCTCACGCTCGCATTGACCGGGTAGCCACCGAGGTCCCAATCTTCATCGATGCCCTTTGGGCCGGCCTGATTCCCCCTTTCTCCGTCTTCTTTAAAGCGGTGTTTGAACATTAGCAGATCCACATGTTGCATCTCGACTCCCAATCCGTGACTCTCCTCGCCGTCTTCGCCTTTGTGTGTGAGGCCATGGTGGGCATTGCCCCTTCCGTGGCCCTTCTCTGTCATTTCTTCTCTTTGCATCTGATGGATCCTAGGCAAAGCTCGGGGGTGCGTGAGCTTCCAGGCCGTGGCTGCGACGGCAGGCGTGGGGATCGACTTCGAGCTTCCTCCATCCATGAGCGAGTTTCGGAGACGGTGGGTGTTTGTTGATGCCGGCGCGCTCAACCCTCTGCTCCATTCTTCGTCAGCACCCGCCGTTCCCAACTCCGGCTGGGGCCACGAGAGGCTCGCGAGCTCCTGTCTTGTCCTCGTCTAGCTCAGGCTGAGGAGGTTGAAGGACCGCGGCGTGACTGCGCCCATGGTGGTGAAGGAGTTCGTCAGGCGCCGAGTCGCTCCTCTTCAGCGCCATTCTCGCCCGGTGTGGGCTTTGCTCAGCAGTCAGGACCATATGAGGCTTCAGGAGTCCAGGAACCCTCTAGTTCAGGCCCCTCGCGATGCCCGGCTAGCGCCTGAGGCAGCGCCAGCCCCCAGCCCCCTACTGAGAGGGGGCGCACTGCTCCAGGCCTCGCCCACAACCCCCGTGCCAGAGGACGAGGTGGGCCGTGCGCTTGAGTTCAAGCACGGGCGGAGCATTGTTCGTCATGAGCTCTTCCAGGAGGCGATGGGCGCGATGAACCGACTCGGTGAAGAGCTTGCGGATGTCGACGCGCACCTTGAGGCCGAGGGTCTTCAGTTGGCTGAGGAATGGCACAAGTTGAAGGTGGCTATCAACCTTGGCCGTCGTCAGCGTGATCTTGACAATGCGAAGGCCGAGGCGTCTCTTAAGGTCTCTCATGAGGCTTGCTCCAGAGCTTTGGAGGAAGCTCGCGAGGCTGACCATCGTCACGAGGTTGCGGAGAAACGCGCGTGGGAGCTCCAGGCCTGGAGCGTGTCTCTGGAGCAGTAGGTGGAGGCGCGCAAAGCCGCCCTTGCATTGCTGAGGGGGACGCCCGCCGAGGAAGAAGAGGTCCGGAGGCGCGAGGAGGCGTTGGCACTGGAGGCTGTGGAGCGTAGCCTTGAGCTTGAGCGGCTGGAGACGAGGGAGCGTCAAGTCGCCCAAGCGGAAAGATGCCGTTGGCGCATGCGAGGCCAAGGCTCAGGAGGAGGTCGATCGCCGGGTGGCCGAAGTTCGCGCGGGTCTTGAGGGTAGGCACGACCTGAAGCTGCAGCCTGCGGAGACTGAGGCTGCAGGCAGGGCCGCTGCCCTTGGGCCCGGGCTTGCTGAGGTAGAGAGGCGTGAGGAGGCCACAGCGGCCCCCTGGTTACGGCGCAGGCGGAGTTGGCTTCCGCCCGTTGATACGTCTCCAATGTATCTATAATTTTTGATTGCTCCATGCTATATTATCTACTGTTTTGGACCATATTGGGCTTTATTTTTCACTTTTATATTACTTTTGGGACTAACCTATTAACCGGAGGCCTATCCTAGAAATGCCATTTTTTTGCCTATTTCAGTGTTTCAAAGAAACGGAATATCAAACGGAGTCCAAACGGAATGAAACCTTCGGGAACGTGATTTTCTCATCGAACATGATCCAGGAGACTTGGACCCCACGTCAAGAAAGAAGGGAGGTGGCCACGAGGGTGGGGGGCGCGCCCCCCTGCCTCGTGGGCCCCCCGTTGCTCCACCAACATACTCCTTCCTCCTATATATACCTACGTACCCCCAAACAATCAGATACGGAGCCCAAAACCTAATTCCACCGCCGCAACATTCTGTATCCACGAGAGCTCATCTTGGGGCCTGTTCCAGAGCTCCACCGGAAGGGGAATCCACCATGAAGGGCTTCTACATCATCACCATAGCCCCTCTGATGAAGTGTGAGTAGTTTACCTCAGACCTTCGGGTCCATACTTAGTAGCGAGATGGCTTCTTCTCTCTTTTTGGATCTCAATACAATGTTCTCCCCCTCTCTCGTGGAGATCTATTCGATGTAATCTTCTTTTTGCGGTGTGTTTGTTGAGACCGATGAATTGTGGGTTTATGATCAAGATTATCTATGAACAATATTTGAATCTTCTCTGAATTCTTTTATGTATGATTGGTTATCTTTGCAAGTCTCTTCGGATTATCAGCTTGGTTTGGCCTACTAGATTGGTTTTTCTTGCAATGGGAGAAGTGCTTAGCTTTGGGTTCAATCTTGCGGTGTCCTTTCCCAGTGACAGTAGGGGAAGCAAGGCACGTATTGTATTGTTGCCATCGAGGATAACAAGATGGGGTTTTTATCATATTGCATGAATTTATCCCTCTACATCATGTCATTTTGCTTAAGGCGTTACTCTGTTTTCTTGAACTTAATACTCTAGATGCATGCTGGATAGCGGTCGATGAGTGGAGTAATAGTAGTAGATGCAGGCAGGAGTCGGTCTACTTGTCTCGGACGTGATGCCTATATACATGATCATACCTAGATATTCTCATAACTATGCTCAATTCTGTCAATTTCTCAACAATAATTTGTTCACCCACCGTAGAATACTTATGCTCTTGAGAGAAGCCACTATTGAAACCTATGGCCCCCTGGTCTATCTTCATCATATTAATCTTCCATCACTTTACTATTGCTTTGTTTTTTTACTTTGCCTTTTATTTTACGTTGCATCTCTATACCAAAAATACCAAAAATATTATCTATCATATCTATCAGATCTCACTCTCGTAAGTGACCGTGAAGGGATTTACAACCCCTATTCGCGTTGGTTGCGAGGAGTTATTTGCTTTGTGTAGGTACGAGGGTGTCGGTGTACTAGAGTAGGGGTACCCTAGTATCCCGAACTTGTGCACGGGCAGTCGTAGCGTCCCGCGGCAAGGCTTGCCGAGTGACCACCAAGGTCCTCCGTGGTTCCTTTGGAGCCATTCAAGAACAAAGTATTCAAGCCAAGGAGACAAGGCCCCGGCAAGAGGAGCTTGCCGGGAAGACCAACCAAGGCCCCGGCAAGAGGAGCTTGCCGGGAAGGCCAACCAAGGCCCTGGCAAGAGGAGCTTGCCGGGAAGGACAGCCAAGGCCCGGTGAGCGACAAGCTTCCGGACGCGACAAGGCAACGACCGCCGCAAGGCGCTTGCCGCGGCAAGCAACCACTCTGTACCCGCGCTCCAGCACATCCACCAGCGTGTCGCTCTGGGACCTTTCCAGGCGCACATGGCAGGAGGCTGTGCAGCCAGCGGTGAGCGGTGGCAAGCGGCGCTGACAAGATTGCCATCGTGGAAAGCGGTGGCGTCCCTGACGGTCCCTTTTTGCACTGTTTGGGCGACGCAGACGGGCATTTAATGCCGTTGTCCCCTGCCGTCAGGGTTAGGTATGATACACTTTACAAGTAGCTGTACCAACCGCAACACATTTTCCTCTTTTACCCTTGCCTACGTTGCCACCTGTCGGTGACCCCTTGAGCATATAAAAGGAGGCCCACGCGCAACGTAGAGTGGGGGGTTAGACATTCGAAGAACACTCACGCTCGGTCTCGTTAGCTGCTGGTGTGTACTGTAGCACCCAGCGCTCCCGAGCAAGAACTCAATACAAACCACAAAGCAGCAGTAGGGTTTTACACATCCGTGCGGCCCGAAGCTGGGTAAACCGCTCGTGTGCTTCGCCTCGATCTGCTCTTCGTGCGACCTCCGCCCCCCGCCGAACCGAAAGGGGCTCGGTCCGCCGGTCCCATAGGTGTTCGAGGAGCAGTTTCCCCAACATCTTTGGCGCGCCAGGTAGGGGGCGTCGAGGTTGTGTGAACCTGATCCGGCATTCACACGGGCTAGATCTTCATCTTCTTCATAGACATGCCGCCGAAGAAGAAGGCTTCGGAGGCGGCTGCTCCGTCCGCGTCGAACCCGCCACCCCCGGAGCAAACGGGTGGTGGGGTAGACGCCGGCGGAAGAACGGGCGTCGACGAGGGAGCTCACGGTGCTGCCAGGTCCAAGGACAAGGCTGCGCAAACCTCGGCGTCCGTACATGCACCGCGCCCATCTCAGGAGGCGCGGGACCGATAGCGTCATGGTACTCACGGTGCCATACGCATGCTGGACCGGCAAGGGTAAAAGGAGGCCCACACGCAACGTAGAGTGGGGGGTTAGACATTCGAAGAACACTCACGCTCGGTCTCGTTAGCTGTTGGTGTGTACTGTAGCACCCAGCGCTCCCGAGCAAGAACTCAATACAAACCACAAAGCAGCAGTAGGGTTTTACACATCCGTGTGGCCCGAAGCTGGGTAAACCGCTCGTGTGCTTTGCCTCGATCTGCTCTTCGTGCGACCTCCGCCCCCCGCCGAACCGAAAGGGGCTCGGTCCGCCGGTCCCATAGGTGTTCGAGGAGCAGTTTCCCCAACATCTTTGGCGCGCCAGGTAGGGGGCATCGAGGTTGTGTGAACCTGATCCGGCGTTCACACGGGCTAGATCTTCATCTTCTTCATAGACATGCCGCCGAAGAAGAAGGCTTCGGAGGCGGCTGCTCCGTCCGCGTCGAACCCGCCACCCCCGGAGCAAACGGGTGGTGGGGTAGACGCCGGCGGAAGAACGGGCGTCGACGAGGGAGCTCACGGTGCTGCCAGGTCCAAGGACAAGGCTGCGCAGACCTCGGCGTCCGTACATGCAACGCGCCCATCTCAGGAGGCGCGGGACCGATAGCGTCATGGTACTCACGGTGCCATACGCATGCTGGACCGGCAAGGGTAAAAGGAGGCCCACGCGCAACGTAGAGTGGGGGGTTAGACATTCGAAGAACACTCACGCTCGGTCTCGTTAGCTGTTGGTGTGTACTGTAGCACCCAGCGCTCTCGAGCAAGAACTCAATACAAACCACAAAGCAGCAGTAGGGTTTTACGCATCGGTGCGGCCCGAAGCTGGGTAAACTGCTCATGTGCTTCGCCTCGATCTGCTCTTCGTGTGACCTCCGCCCCCCGCCGAACCGAAAGGGGCTCGGTCCGCCGGTCCCATAGGTGTTCGAGGAGCAGTTTCCCCGACAGAGGGACTCACGTGTAGCCCCCTACTGGATTGATACCTTGGTTCTAAAAAACTGAGGGAAATACTTATGCTAATTTGCTGCACCATCCTTTCCTCTTCGGGGAAATCCGACGCAGTGCTCAAGAGTTAGCAAGAAGCATTTCTGGTGCCGTTGCTGGGGAGTCTACACAAAAGTCAACATACCAAGTACCCATCACAATCCCTTATCTCTCGCATTACATTATTTGCCATTTGCCTCTCGTTTTCCTCTCCCCCACTTCACCCTTGCCGTTTTATTCGCCCTCTCTTTTCCGTTTGCCTTTTTCTCGCTTGCCTTTTTGTTTGCTCGTGTGTTGGATTGCTTGCTTGTCACGATGGCTCAAGATAATACCAAATTGTGTGACTTTACCAATACCAACAATAATGATTTCCTTAGCACTCCGATTGCTCCTCTTACCAACACTGAATCTTGTGAAATCAATACTGCTTTGTTGAATCTTGTTATGAAAGATCAATTCGCCGGCCTTCCTTGTGAAGATGCCGCTACTCATCTAAATAGCTTCGTGGATTTATGTGATATGCAAAAGAAGAAAGATGTTGATAATGATATTGTTAAATTGAAGCTATTTCCTTTTTCGCTTAGAGATCGTGCTAAAGCTTGGTTTTCGTCTTTGCCTAAAAATAGTATTGATTCTTGGAACAAGTGTAAAGATGCTTTTATCTCTAAGTATTTTCCTCCCATCTCTCTTAGAAACGACATTATGAATTTTAAGCAACTTGATCATGAACATGTTGCACAAGCTTGGGAGAGAATGAAATTAATGATACGTAATTGCCCTACTCATGGTTTGAACTTGTGGATGATTATACAAAAAATTTATGCCGGATTGAATTTTGCTTCTAGAAATCTTTTGGATTCTGCCGCGGGAGGCACTTTTATGGAAATCACTTTAGGAGATGCTACTAAACTCCTAGATAATATTATGGTTAATTATTCTCAATGGCACACTGAAAGATCTACTAATAAAAAAGTGCATGCGATAGAAGAAATTAATGTTTTGAGTGGAAAGATGGATGAACTTATGAAATTATTTGCTACTAAGAGTGTTTCTTCCGATCCTAATGATATGCCTTTGTCTACTTTGATTGAGAATAATAATGAATCTATGGATGTGAATTTTGTTGGTAGGAATAATTTTGGTAACAACGCGTATAGAGGGAACTTTAATCCTAGGCCTTATCCTATTAATCCTTCTAATAATTATGGAAATTCCTACAACAACTCTTATGGAAATTTTAATAAGATGCCCTCTGAATTTGAGACTAGTGTTAAAGAGTTTATGAATTCACAAAAGAATTTTAATGCTTTGCTTGAAGAGAAATTACTTAAAGTTGATGAATTGGCTAGGAACGTTGATTGAATTTCTCTTGATGTTGATTCTTTAAAGCTTAGATCTATTCCTCCTAAGCATGATATCAATGAGTCTCTCAAAGCCATGAGAATTTCCATTGATGAGTGCAAGGAAAGAACCGCTAGGATGCGTGCTACAAAAGATGCCTTTATTAAAGCGTGTTCTTCCAATTCCTATGAAAATAAAGATGAAGATCTAAAAATTATTGATGTGTCCCCTTGTCGGTGTCAAAACCGGCGGATCTCGGGTAGGGGGTCCCGAACTGTGCGTCTAGGCGGATGGTAAAAGGAGACAAGGGACACGATGTTTTTACCTAGGTTCGGGCCCTCTCGATGGAGGTAAAACCCTACTCTTGCTTAATTAATATTGATGATATGGGTAGTACAAGAGTAGATCTACCATGAGATCAGAGAGGCTAAACCCTAGAAGCTAGCCTATGGTATGATTGTATGTTGTCCTACGGACTAAAACCCTCCGGTTTATATAGACACCAAAGAGGGCTAGGGTTACACAGAGTCGGTTACAATGGGAGGAGATATACATATCCGTATTGCCAAGATTGCCTTACACGCCAAGGAAAGTCCCATCCGGACACGGGACGAAGTCTTCAATCTTGTATCTTCATAGTCCAATGGTCCGGCCAAAGGTTATAGTCCGGCTATCTGGACACCCCCTAATCCAGGACACCTCAGTAGCCCCTGAACCAGGCTTCAATGACGACGAGTCCGACACGCAAATTGTCTTTGACATTGCAAGGCGGGTTCCTCCTCCGAATACTCCATAGAAGATTTTGAACACGAGGATCGTGTCCGGCTCTGCAAAAGAAGTTCCACATACCATCATAGAGAGAGAGTATCGTTCTCACAAGTCCAATCTGCTGACGTATTCTGTAGCATGTCAACACACCGCAGCCAAGCTTTCATTCGAATCGTTTTTCACTGTCCTACCTCAGCGCGTTTTGCGAGGCGGTTTCCTTGGCACGTCTTGTCGAAGCAGAGATCGTGTCCCCTTATCACATGATTCTCATCAATACGGGTGTGGGTAACCCAACCACGCCATTGATTATGGCGCTTGGGGGATAAGCGAGTTTTACCAGGCTGGTGGGGACGCATAGTTTCGTCCGCCCATGTAAAGAGATAAGGATTCACCTTTTCATCCATGCCTTCTTCCTCCTTTGCTCATCCACTTTCGCACACTCGAGCTCCAGCGCCCATGTCCGCGTTTCCCACCTCAACCTTCTCCAACCATGTCCGGAGCGGGAGGCAGGTGGATGGTTTCCTCCGTCACGGAGGGACACATCAAGAAGCTGAGGAGAGCCGGATACCTGTCCTATGACATCGCGCACCGGCTCCCAGATGAGGGACAGCTGATCCCCACCCCCAGGCCCTATGAAAGGGTAGTGTTCCTTACCCATTTCCTCCGCGGACCGGGATTCCCTCTTCACCTATTCGTCCAGGGGCTCATGTTCTACTACGTCCTGGATTTCCACGATCTGGCCCCGAACTTCATCCTCAACATCTCGGCGTTTATCGTCGTGTGCGAGGCCTTCCTCCGCATCAAGCCCCACTTTGGCTTATGGCTGAAGACCTTTAATGTCAAGCCGAAGGTAGTGAGCGGCCGCCAGGCGGAGTGCGGAGGCGCCATGGTGGGCAAGATGCCCAATGTCACATGGCTCGAGGGCTCCTTTGTGGAGACCATAAAGGGGTGGCAATCGGGGTGGTTCTACATCACCGAGCCGCGCAACCCTGAATGGACAGTGGCCCCCGAGTTCCGATCTGGCATCCCCACGCGACTCACCTCCTGGCAAGAGAAGGGCCTGTCCTGGGGTAGTTCGGGAGAGCTGACCGGACTCCAAACATGTATCCAAAACATGGTGAGCAAGAAGCTCAAACTCGTCAATGTAGTCCAGGTCATGCTCATCCGCCGGATCCTCCCGTGTCAACGGCGGGTTTCTGTCTTTTTCAGCAAGATCAAATAATTATCATCCAAGAAGATCCTATATGTCTTACTTGGCACAAAACACTAATTAAAACATAAAACCACATCTAAACAGAATCTAGATGGATTATTTATTACTAAACAGAACCAAAAAGCAAGAAACTAAAATAAAATTGGGTTGCCTCCCAACAAGCGCTATCGTTTAACGCCCCTAGTTAGGCATGAGGATTTCAATGATGCTCACATAGAAGATAAGAATTGAAACATAAAGAGAGCATCTTGAAGAATATGACTAGCACATTTAAGTCTAACCCACTTCCTATGCATAGGGATTTCGTGAGCAAACAACTTATGGGAACAATAATCAACTAGCATAGGAAGGCAAAACAAGCATAACTTCAAAACTTTAAGCACATAGAGAGGAAACTTGATATTATTACAATTCCTACAAGCATACGTTACTCCCTCATAAAATATTTCAGTAGCATCATGAATGAATTCAACAATATAACCAGCACCTAAAGCATTCTTTTCATGATCTACAAGTATAGAATTTTTACTACTCTCCACATAAGCAAATTTATTCTCATCAACAATAGTGGGAGCAAACTAAACAAAATAACTATCATGTGATTGAAAACTAAGATCAAGATGACAAGTTTCATGGTTATTATTATTCTTTAAAGCATACATGTCATCACAATAATCATCATAGATAGGAGTCATGCTTTCATCATAGTAAATTTGCTCATCAAAGCTTGGGGGACAAAAAATATCATCTTCATCAAACATAACTTCCCCAAGCTTGTGGCTTTGCATATCATTAGCATCATGGGTATTCAAGGAATTTATACTAACAACATTGCAATCATGCTCATCATTCAAAGATTTAGTGCCAAACATTTTAATGCATTCTTCTTCTAACACTTTGGCACAATTTTCCTTTCCATCATACTCACGAAAGATATTAAAAAGATGAAGCGTATGAAGCAAACTCAGTTCCATTTTTTGTAGTTTTCTTTTATAAACTAAACTAGTGATAAAACAAGAAACTAAAAGATTCGATTGCAAGATCTAAAGATATACCTTCAAGCACTCACCTCCCCAGCAACGGCGCCTGAAAAGAGCTTAGTTGACGGGGTGTGAGTGCCGCTTACCTAGCCACCCCGGCAACAGCGCCAGAAAAGAGCTTGATGTCTACTACACAACCTTATTCTTGTAGACGTTGTTGGGCCTCCAAGTGTAGAGGTTTGTAGGATAATAGCAAATTTCCCTCAAGTGGATGACCTAAGGTTTATCAATCCGTGGGAGGCGTAGGATGAAGATGGTCTTTCTCAAGCAACCCTGCAACCAAATAACAAAGAGTCTCTTGTGTCCCCAACACACCCAATACAATGGTAAATTGTATAGGTGCACTAGTTTGGTGAAGAGATGGTGATACAAGTGCAATATGGATGGTAGATATAGGTTTTTGTAATCTGAAAAATATAAAAACAGCAAGGTAACTAATGATAAAAGTGAGCACAAACGGTATTGCAATGCTAGGAAACAAGGCCTAGGGTTCATACTTTCACTAGTGCAAGTTCTCTCAACAATAATAACATAATTGGATCATATAACTATCCCTCAACATGCAACAAAGAGTCACTCCAAAGTCACTAATAGCGGAGAACAAACGAAGAGATTATGGTAGGGTACGAAACCACCTCAAAGTTATTCTTTCCGGTCAATCCATTGGGCTATTCCTATAAGTGTCACAAACAGCCCTAGTTCGTAGTAAAATAACACCTTAAGACACACATCAACTAAAACCCTAATGTCACCTAGATACTCCAATGTCACCTCAAGTATCCGTGGGTATGATTATACGATATGCCTCACACAATCTTAAATTCATCTATTCAACCAACACATAGAACCTCAAAGAGTGCCCCAAAGTTTCTACCGGAGAATCAAGACAAAAACGTGTGCCAACCCCTATGCATAGGTTCATGGGCGGAACCCGCAAGTTGATCACCAAAACATACATCAACTGGATCAATAGAATAGCCCATTGTCACCACGGGTATCCCACGCAAGACATACATCAAGTGTTCTCAAATCATTAAAAGACTCAGTCCGATAAGATAACTTCAAAGGGAAAACTCAATCCATTACAAGAGAGTAGAGGGGGAGAAACATCATAAGATCCAACTATAATAGCAAAGCTCACGATACATCAAGATCGTGCCAAATCAAGAACACGAGAGAGAGAGAGAGAGAGAGAGAGAGAGAGAGAGAGAGAGAGAGAGAGAGAGAGAGAGAGAGATCAAACACATAGCTAATGGTACATACCCTTAGCCCCGAGGGTGAACTACACCCTCCTCGTCATGGAGTGCGCTGGGATGATGAAGATGGCCACCGGTGAGGGTTCCCCCCCTCCGGCAGGGTGCCGGAACAGGGTCCCGATTGGTTTTTGGTGGCTACAGAGGCTTGCGGCGGTGGAACTCCCGATCTATTCTGTTCCCCGATGGTTCGAGGGTATATTGGTATATATAGGAGGAAGAAATATGTCAGGGGAGCCACGAGGGGCCTATGAGGGGGGTGGGCGCGCCCAGGGGGGTGGGCGCGCCCCCTGCCTCTTGGCTTCCTCGTTGCTTCCCTTACATATACTCTAAGTCTTCTGGATTGCTTCCGTTCCCAAAATAACTTTCTCGAAGGTGTCATTCCATTTGGACTCCATTTGATATTCCATTTCTGCGAAACACTGAAACAAGGGAAAAAATATGAACTGGCACTAGGCTCTGGGTTAATAGGCTAGTCCCAAAAATAATATAAAAGTGTAAAATAAAGCCCATAAACATCCAAAACAGATAATATAATAGCATGGAATAATAAAAAATTATAGATACGTTGGAGACGTATCAGTGGAGGACAACTTGGATGCTCTGGTCAGGGCCTTCGCTTCTGAGGACGACGCGCTGGTGGTTGCTGCAGACGAAGGCGACGTGGTTGACGACGGCGATGCCGGCGCCGATGAAGGTGGAGGCGATGCCAACGACGGCAACAACGACGCTAGTGGTGCGTCCGAATATGACATGGGGGATGCGGCAAGGGACATATCCGGCTGATCTCGCGTTTCCCTGCTGTTTACCCTGTAAAAACTTGGGCACGACCCCTAAAGGATGTGAGAGCATTTTGAGAGGGGGAGCCCCTCATGTAAGCAAATCGCAGTTTTTATTCTTCTATGTCAAGTTGGATATGCGTCTTTGCGTGACCATGAGTCCGATGGAGAGTCTTTGGTACGGCTTACCTTAGCCAGCGCATGTCCAGCGCTCGGCGGCCTCCCTCGGCCACCATTGGGGGCGATCGGAAACCAGGACGCCACCAAAGGGGCAAAGGGGACTCTAGCGGCGCCCTCGGTGACCATGGGTCCTCTGCCGGGGGTAGGCTTTTCAGCACCTCCCCAGCAGAGGGCCTACCTTCGGGGGGCGCCTTGCTCTGTGCGACATGGGGAGGGATCTGGCTCCCGACCCTTGTCCTGCAGCCCCCAGCGCGATCCCCCTGGCGGAAGGGAGGCCATCGAGCTGGGGCCGCCAACCGTTGTGGTGACCTGATCTCCCTGCGACTCATGGTTAGCGTAAGCTTGTTTCTGAGGGATTAGTGGTACCTTGTGTCTGTTGTCGACGGCGCGGTTGGTGGGGCTCTCTGGTGGATCCTGGAAGGCTTCTGCTCCTAACGCCTCCTCCTCCCAACCTAGCCAGAGGAACGAGCCAGGGTCGTCCTCCGGCGTGTACTCCTGGTCCATCATGCGGGGCACATAGGCCTCCGAGGCCGCTGCCCCGAAGACCTCGCTGAAGTGCCCCATGCTCCATGTTGCCTGGCCTGTCATGCCGTCCTGAGGATGGCAGGGTGGTGCTCCGATGGGGCCGTACATGGCAACACTTGAGCCCGCACCCATCTGGGGTGGTGCTGGCGCGGCAGGGCGCCCTCCTCCACCGCGGGTCATGTTGATGTCGACGAGGCCCCCGGGCGCATCCGGGAGCACGCGAGGATGACGAGGCCCACCGTGGGACCCAACCGCCGCCTGAGGCGTGAGCTGATAGCAGAAGGGCGGCGCTCCCATGGCTGCCGCGTCCAGTAGCTCGGCGACGCGTTCCAACAGCGCATCTTGGCCGCTCTCCATCAGTCGGCACTGCAGTAGCTCCCGCACCACTTTGAGTGCGGCCCACATGTTCGCCTACTCCCGCCGGGTGTGTGGTGCCGTTGCTGCAGCGTGGCTTGTGGCCCTGCAGCAGCTCGCGCTTGTCGTGGAGTAAGGGTGGACGGCGCCTGGCCGCTCCCAGCAGCATTAGGTGGCGCCCGTGCCGCCTGGAGCGCGGGGTTGAGGTCTTCCTGGGCAGGCGACGTCGCCCGGGCAGGCCAGACTGCCTAGCGGTCGGCCTCGGCCCTCGGGTTGCCTGACATCGAAACCGTGGAGCGTCGGCAGATCGACTGGTGGGGAAGAGGCTCCGACGCACCCCTACCTGGCGCGCCAAATGTTGGATCACGGGTTCTGGCAAAACCCTTAAGGTTCGAACTCTGGGGTGCGCGCGAAGTTCTCCCCCTACCGATCCACGTCCTAGCTTGCTAAGATCTCAAGAACGAACTAAACGAACTCACAACACAAGGGACACAAGATTTATACTGGTTCGGGCCACCGTTGTGGTGTAATACCCTACTCCAGTGTGGTGGTGGTGGATTGCCTCTTGGGCTGATGATGAACAGTACAAGGGGAAGAACAACCTCCTGAGGTTGAGGTGTTCTTGTGCTTGGTGTGTGGCTAAGGATCAGCTAAAGATCAGATGCCTCTTAATGAGTTATCCCCTACAGTGATGGCTAGTTCTACTTATATAGGCCCTGGTCCTGTCCCCAAATATTGAGCGGGAAGGGAGCCAACAATGGCCAATTTGAAAGGGGACAACTAGTACAACTTATCCTAACAAAAGCGGTCTTTGCCTGCAAAAGGCTCTGGTGGTGACACCGCCTTGGGCTCCATGGTGACCTCCGTCTTGTCGTTCTGCTGGTCTTGGTCCCGTTGCACTGATACGGAAACCTTTGCTTGATGCCTCGATACTCCGTGCATGCGCTTACCTCCTTAGCACCAAAGAGGAAACAAGGACACTGCACGCACTGGTGCCCACGTGGTCTCGATCGTCATGGCTCACGTCACGAGAACCTCGCGAGGTTTGCCTTGCCTTGATCTCTCCGCTTCTCATGAGCCAACCTGGCAAGGCCGCTCCTGAGGAGGTCTTGCGTCGTCCGCCTCGCGAGGCTTGGCCCCTCGCGAGGGTCTTGGATGCCTTGTTGATGAAGATGGGTCGTATAGGCCTGCTAGCAAAGCCACGGAGTGGGCCACAGGCAGGCAAGTCTGGGGACCCCCATTCCCAGAACACCGACAATGTTGATGGCTTCGGCCCAAAAGTTGTATAGAGACTTGAGCTTCGCCATCATGGTTCCTGCCGCATCCATCAAAGTCCAGTTCTTCCTCTCCGCTACACCATTTTGTTGCATTACAAAAAAGACACATCCGTGACATTTTGGGCTGAACAAAATGCTTTTCTGTCATACTTATGACACTTCTGTGATGATAATTGTGACAAAACCCGGTATCACCATAGATGTGGTGGGGTCCTACTTCTATGACAAAAAATCATGACATAAAATGGGTTTTTCGTCCTAGGCGGGCCGGAGACGTAGCTGCATGACATTCTTTGGGCCATCCATGACGGAAAAAACCGTGGTAGAAGCGAGGGCGTTGAAAATATCAGGGAGTTCCCGGTTACGGTGGGTGGTCGGGAGCCGAGCGAGGCATTGGGCTCTAACTGAACCCGAGCGATTGCACTGCACGCTACGCGTTTCTGAACCCGAGCGATCGATCGATCCCTTCCTGTTAACTGAATTCGAGTGATTCCTTCGCTACTACTGCTAACTGAAGCCGATCCATGCTGCCTCTAGATGAACAGTGAGTGTTGTTGGGTGGTGGGGGGGGGGGGGGTTTGATGAACAGTTCCCGTTGGGGGTTGGATGAATAGGACCCCTTGGTGTTGCTGCTGGATGAATAGGAGCCCGATCGATCAAGCCGGTTGGGGGTGGATGAACAGGACCCCGTGGAGGGCTGGATGAACAGGACCCCATGGAGGGCTGGTTGAACAGTAGTTGGTGGAGGGCTGGATGAATAGTAGCCCGTGGAGGGGTGGTTGAACAGGACCCCGTGGAGAGGGCTGGTTGAACAGTAGCCGGTGGAGGAGCGCGCGGTGGAGGCTGGATGAACAGGAGCCCGTGGATGAACAGTCGCAAGTGGAGGCTGGAGGAGATCGACGTTGGATGAACAGTAGCCCGTGGAGGCTGGAGGAGGTCGACGGTGGAGATGAACAGTATCTCGTGGAGTCCCGTTTTGCGGTACGCCACACCCCTCCCGATGAACAGGACCCCCGTTTCGACCGTAGCGCTGCAACACAAATCCGTTTCCTCCGTTTTGCGGTACGCCACACCCCTCCCGATTAACAGGACCCCGTTTCGATCGTAGGAGGTCCAACAGAAGTCCGTTTCCTCCATTTTGCGGTATGCCAGACCCCTCCCGATGAACAGGATCCCTTTTCGACCGTGGCCGGTCGAACACAAGGTTGTTTCCTCCATTCTGCGGTATGCCAGGCCTCGTTTCCATTGGTTGTTCCGTCCAAGCCGGTTGGCTCCCGATGAACACGACGACGCATTCCGTTCTGACCCAGCCGGTTGGCTCCCCATGAACACGACGATGACACAGTTTCTCCATTCCGACCCAGCCATGTACACGAGCCCTGGCCGTACGTATGCACGAGTAGGTGTTTGAGACCCCGCCCGTATGTATGTACGTGGCTGTATTTTCTTTCTTGCACACTGGCCGATGTACGTATGTGTACAAGCTACGTGCGCGCCTCTACTACGACACGTGCCCTTCCTTACACGACCACAGTTCATCACTGCAGCCTGCTGGCAGACCGATCGACCAGTATGTACATACACGTTCGCGACCAGAATGATAATGCTACGTACGCTTTGACCGGGTGGGTCTCGACTGTCAGGCACTTCCTTGCGTGCGAAGATGCAGCTGGTGGGTCCCAGCAGTCATGGGGGCGAATCTTTTTTTTGCCCGTAATATGGAGGCACTTCCTTGCGTGCGAAGATGTAGCTGGTGGGTCCCAGCAGTCAGGGGGAGAAAACATTATTTTTCAGGGTAAAAAGGATGCACTTGCATGCATGCGTCCATGGGCGTGGTGCGTCCCCACTGTCAGCCTCTCACGTACAGTAATCTTCCGATGACTCTCGACTATTGACCACGTTGACCACACCGTGCCGAGCGCACCAAGGATGGTGGACGATGGCGAGGCCCTAGACTGGAACGACCAGGAGATGGGGAAGACGTGGCAGTGGAGTTGCAGATGGAGAGGAGTGGGAAACTTGACTAGTTGGGGTGCGTGGCAGCACTGTCGCCCACGGGAGACAGGAGCAAGGATAGAGGTTGAAGAAGGAGCACGACTGTTGGATTAACATCCAACGGTCCAGCTACTAGAATCATTTGTTGATTAAGTTGACAAAGCCCTGCGTACACGTCTGCTTAGTTGGCCCACAAGTCAGCCACCAAATCTGCCGAGTACCAGCTGTCATCAGGAGGACTGGTTTTTTTTCGCATAACAAGGAGACACTTCCTTCCGTGCAAAGATACAGCCGGTGGGTCCCAGCAGTCAGGGGGAGGAAACAGCTTAATAAGGAGGAACTTTCCTTGTGTGCGACCATGGACCTCGTGGGTCCCAGCCGTCAGGCTCTCCACGTACAGTCCTCTTCTGATGACTCTTGTATGTTGACCACGCCACTCCAGGCGTACCGAGGCGATGGACGACGGCGAGGGCCCCAGACTGGAACGACCCGGAGATGGGGAAGACGCGGCAGTGGAGTCGCAAACGGAGAGGAGTGGGAAACTTGACCGGTTCGGGTGCGGGGTGGGCCTACACTCGGCAGAGAATAACAGGAGGTGCGGAGCGAAGGGATGGCCTAGCCATCGGCGGGGTAGCGTTTCGCTGAGGCGTGCAAAACAACGCCACTGGACGCCGGAGGCTAGAGCAGGCGGTCCCGGCAGCGCTGGGGGAAGAAGACGGGAGATTGAAGAAGAATGACGGTCGTTGGATGTAAATCCAACGCCTTCTTAGGCTTCGACGTACTGGCCGACATGTCAGCCAGTCCATTTGTTTTTTTAGTCCATTTGGTGGGCTGGGTGAAACAATGATGTAGCATCTATGCAGCCCGTTTATATATATGGTAGAATTTAAAGCCAATTTGCATTTTTCTCGAAATCCGTGGACTTGCTGGGCTGGGTGAAAATATCATGTTGGGCTGGACGGAGAAATGTTATAAAAACATAAACACATGATTGCACGTCCATTACTGCATTGGTCAGTAAAATCTTTGCAAGCTTATGTACGCAATCACTAAGAGTTAACTTGCCAAGTTATATATAAACAATTATTATTATTATTTTGTAAGAACTTTCAACTTACGAAATAAAATATCATTTTAATTTGATGAGTTAATAGAACGTGGGGTATTATTATTATTTAGGCTAGACGTGGGACAAATGAGTTGGTTCCAGGGAAAAGTACTGGGAGAAAACTCAGCTTACATAAAAAAAGAAAGTGGGAGAAAATTCAGATATAGGATTAATGAAAACGAAAAATAAAGGAAGTGGGAAGGTCTATAAAATGGTTGGACGAACGATAGGTTTAACAGAACCTTATGTTGTTTCTATTATATATATATATATAATAAAATAAGATATAAATATAGGTTCAGTTTTGCATTCTTATAGAAAACATAGGTTCAGTTTTGCATTCTTATAGAAAAATAGAACTGAGCTGTGCGTCGTCTTGAAAAAACAAACATAACTTGGGCTACTGATGTTGTAGACAAGCTAGGTTGGGAGGCCTAGAGGCCTCTTGATACCTGTTGGATCCAAAAAATGTTGAAACATGTTGTGGGCTGCCCATGTTAAACAACAAAACCTAGGCCATGGACCTGGTGGGCCCGAGACTGTCAGCCTCTTGACGAACAGTTGTCTCCCGATTCCTCTTGTTTTGCTGACCATGTTGGGAACGACAGACGGCGGCGCCGTGGCGAGAGCACCAAGGCGGAGGATGACGTCGAGATCTCGGACCGAACGAACCAGAGCGGGGGAAGACGCAGGCGGAGGGGAGTACCAGGGTTGACTTGTTTGGGTGCACGGTGGGCCGGTGGAGCTGCCTCTGCCGGACAATGTGTTGGAGTAGAGGGATGGCCTGGCGAACGCCATAGGCTATGATGGCCAGCCGCTGTATAGGAAGAGGATGAAAGATTGAACAAAATACAGAAATACAAATGGATAGGTGGTTGGTCCCATATGTCTGTGTACGAGACCTGCTGGGTCCACTTGAGAAGGGGAATATGTTGGGAGGAAGGAGATTCAAAGCACGACAGCCGAGTGAACTATTTTTTTATCGGACAAGTGAACTAGTTACATACATAAGCAAATAGCCACTAGAAAAAGCAAACAGGTTAATGGGTTCTTAAAAGAAATATTTTGGACAAAACAGATAGTTACGACACATAGGCTAATGCATGAAACACTCAGATGATAAAGGTGCTTATAAACAGATAAAGTACAACATCTAGACCTTCCTGGCACACTTGATCATGACGTTGCGGCTGTCCGTGTACTCGTCGGTTACGAGAAGCAGACACGTCCTCATGTCCAAGATCCGCCTATACATGTCGTAGCATGTGTATGCGTCCTTGGCCGCGTAGGTTATGTAGGCTAGATTTAGAGGTACCTCCCACGTGTTCAGGTCCTTGGTATCGTTGTCTTCTTTCATGTTGGCGTACCAGGGGTTGATGATGGTCTCGGCAAGGTCAACCACGGAGTCCTTCTCCTGCCTGTTCCCGATGATCTTGTATTGCTTCTGGATGTCGACAAGCTTGTTGCACCAGATGGCCGAATCGTCACGTTCTTCCTTCTCTCCACTGTAGCGAAGGTGCAGTCGGCTCTGCGGATGAAACGGGCGAATGCTCCAGAACCTCTGATGGCCCTACACCAGTGGTAGACGAGAACCTCGTCCCGCACACATACCTGGGCGACGGTGATCCGCTGGTCCCTGTCAGGAGACGAATGGATGGGCACAAGGTCTAGTCCTGCGACCTTGTGCTTTCTTGACCTGTAGGTACTACTTGAACTCAGCGAGGCAGAGCTTCACCGAGTCCGGATCGTTGGTGTACATCACATTCAACTTGGTGCAACCATAGGACTGAATGACAAACTCAAAGGGGAACTCCTTGCTGAAGTCCATATCCAGCAGGCTCACCCCTCAGATCGCCATTGGAGTCTCTTCAGGTGAACGAGTGGGTAGGCGGCGACAGCAGTTCATTTTTCAGCTCTTGGGGAACTGGATTCAATAGTAAACTGAGTGTGTACATGCGACAGCAGTTACTACCCCTCCCTCGCCCACTGCACGCTTGATAGAAGATGCACCCTCGACGCATTCAAACGCCTTCATTAAGAAACCTACTCCGGCCACATATCGGTTCACGAGCGGGTCTATATTGGTATTGTAATAACAAGAGTTAGTGGTCAGTTTACTTAAATTTAATTAGCTTGAATAGAAATTTATACTTAAACAAGCAATTCATTGGCTCGTTCTATCAGTGCCACAGGATGAACATGCACAACAATTAGAATTATTATTCTCAGGACGCACACGATCAGCACATCTGTCGCACTTTCACACAGATAATACTACCAAGTTTGAACTGTTTATTATGGTTGTTGTCCTATGCATCATCATGTCGTGTTTCCCAGCTTGCAAGATTCAGAACTAACAAATAAGATCCAAATAATAAGTACAACAAAGATGCCTACACATCTCATTGATTCCTAGCTTGCAAGATTCATAACCAACAAATAAGATTCAAATAATAAGTACAACAAATATGCCTACACATCTCATTGATTCCCAGCTTGCAAGATTCAGAACCAACCCATTAGAGCCTTTTGATAAAGTGAATATCGGGATTAAATCCATCTTGGCTAGCCATGTCATACAACCGAAGAACTTGGCGAATGCTCTTGACCGTCACAACATCTGTAGTTGAGTATTCCTATTTGCACAACACAAACAAGAAGAACATGATTACTTTAATAATGACACTCCTTGAATTCAACCTGCAGCTCCACTCAGATGAGGCCTGCCTGGAGTTCCATGATTCAATTCATGCTCATTTTTCTGCAGTTCACCTGAAATGGAGCAAAGATTGTATCATTCAGCTAGCAAGAAGTACTTGCTCTCGTGAGCTGGCAGGTTCTTCTTTAGTAGTTGCACTAAAATTGAGGAACATTAAGGTTGGCTGTCCGGCTCATGTAAGGTGCAACTATAATTTGCTTATCCTTTTGTGCAGTTCCACTAAAATAAAGTGCCATTGTGGTGACAGTGATGGCTCATCTTGCAAAGGCTAATAAAATGTTGCACGAGATTACCAGCAGAACTTGACGGAGATTTTGGAAACTCCAATCACCATTTTGTGCAGTTCCACCAAAATTGAGAGATGTTGCCCACATGACATTTTACTTGAACTGCACAAGACACTCATTCCAAAAAAAGTGTTTTGTGTAGTTCACCAAAAGGTCACAATAGCAACAAGGTGAAATGGATATCCCTATCTGCAAAAAAAGATAGAAAGTAAACAGTTGCTGGTCAATAAGAATATACGAAACAAACATGAAATGAAAAGAAGCATCTTATTATGTTCATGGCAATCACGCAAGGACAGTAGAAATTTTAAAACATCGGCAATGCTTCATGTTGCCGGAAGCATTACGATCAACAATGAAATTCGTCAAATATGGGATTACATTAATGGTGGCATTGCTCGTTTACGAGATACAGTAAATCAACAGTAGCTAAAGAGTTTGTTTAAGGGCATGGGGCCGTGGGGAGACCAGGACACTCAGCAGTGTAAAGGAGCAACTTACTTATCATACTGTGGAAAACAGCAGGAGTACCATTTGTAACACGGTTTAATTGCATCTTATCACTGGAGGCATTATATTAACAACAACACTGGTTAGACATGTCCCTAAGGTAACAGTGTGATTGCTTCATTTTACATGCGCCCTTACATTAACAATAGCAAAAGGTTGGTATAAGGACATGCAACAGTGGATGCATCAGCACAATGTACCTACAAGGAGGCATAAAGTGGTGATGCCGAGTTTGTTCATGCTATGTGAGGGCAGCAAATCTAATCCTGGAGACCTTTTACTATGTGAAGGCAGCAAATCTAATCCTGGAGACCTTTTACTATGTGAGGGCAGCAAATCTAATCCTGGAGACCTTTTACTATGTGAGGGCAGCAAATCTAATCCTGGAGACCTTTTACTATGCGAGGGCAGCAAATCTAATCCTGGAGACCTTTTACTATGTGAGGGCAGCAAATCTAATCATGGAGACCTTTTACTATGTGAGGGCAGCAAATCTAATCCTGGAGACCTTTTACTATGCGAGGGCAGCAAATCTAATCCTGGAGACCTTTTACTATGTGAGGGCAGCAAATCTAATCCTGGAGACCTTTTACTATGTGAGGGCAACAAATCTAATCCGGAGACCTTTTACTATGTGAGGGCAGCAATTCTAATACTGGAGACCTTTTACTATGTGAGGGCAACAAATCTAATCCTGGACATACTCTGTTGACTTGTCCACCAACCGCCACTTTCTATCCTTTTTTGAACCAATAATAGATCTATTCCTTATCCAGTTTGTATTGCGTTTTCCCATTATTTCCCTTTTAAACCAAGAGACTGGTTGGGTATATGGTCTCTACTACTTTCACCATATTATTTCCTCTTTGAATCAAGTCCTCGATTCGTGCTACAACTTCCCCCCTTTCTTCGTTCTTTGAACCAAGTCCTAGATTCGAATGCATGAAGTAGCTTTACCTCTAATAATACTAAAAGTTTAGGTGGCTTTGGAAGAGCTGATGGGAGTAGAAAAAGATGCACATGCAAGCACGTGGGGAGCTAGGGCAGTAGAGCAAGGCCTCTTTCTAAGAACTTATACCTGAGGGTCGCCGGGATGTCGGCGACGGCAGGCCAGATCTGCGCACAATACGGCAGGGTGGAAGAAGGGTCGGAGGACCTCCCGAGCCAGAGCTGTGTCGGAGAGAACGACACGGGTAGAGGATTGGGCCCCTCTAGTAGTTGTGGGTTTCCTCCCTCGCCGGTGATGACCGCGTGAACGATGCACCTAGTCCTCTACACACACCAGCTGAAGGGATCCGACCGGATTTGTGACCAGCGGTGAGCAGAGAGAAAATGTCGCTACATATAGTCAAAAATAAAATAAAAATATAGTAAAAAAATGTCGCTACCGTTTTCTTGTTTATATCTGGAGAGGATGAGAGAATGAAGAGAGCAACCCTAGTAAAGCAAGCGCTCAGGCCCCTGCGTACATATATAGTGGAGTGATTATCTTTTTCTATCCACAACAAGCGTTTCAATTTGTGTACGTGGCATTATAGAAAAGAAACTCTCTATTTAAGGTGACTAACTGTACGACTCCTACTTACTACTACTAGTAGTAGTATTGTTCACTTGTGCTCCCCGGCCCTCCATTCATTGAACAACCCCACGGGTGAATAAACATACAGTACTAGTATTTATACAGAACGGACAAGCTCGAACTATTTTTGCATAGTTAAAAGTTGAGGGCGGGGCTTTTCTCGGGCAGTATGCGCGACAGTTTTCGCATAGGCGGTTTGACAGAGAGGCGAGGAGGGTGAGGGAGTAGCTGATTCAACTTACTTAGTTCTAGAAAGGTCGGGTTGTGCGATTTGACGACGTGTTACTGCTGGAAAGACTTGTGATATGACTACTCATTATAGTCATGAATTACTGGCGGTACGATCGGGGTGATGCCCCCCTTCCGTTCCGCACTCTAATCTAGTGCATGACACGTATTACGTCGACCCAGATGCTGCTGGCTCTCCCACATGTTGGCGAAGTAGTACGTAGTAGTAAGAAGGAGCAAATAATCATGCGGTATATACTACTCCTTCCGTTCCTAAATATAAGTCTTTCTAGAGATTCCAACAAGTGACTACATACGGAGCAAAATGAGTGAATCTACACTCTAAAATATGTCTACATGCATCCGTATGTTGTAGTCATTTTGAAATGTGTAAAAAAACTTATATGCAGGAACGGAGGGAGTAGTAGTACTACTACTCACGTCGGAGGAGTGCGAACCACGACAGCCCAGTGAATCAGCAGTAGAAAACAATGTGCTGATATGGCCATAAAAAACAATGTGCCACGGTCCAGACTGTAGACTGTACAGTACTACTCCTCTTTGTTTGGATCCCTAAGTTAGAGCTAGTTTGGGTTGAAATAGCCTCAAATTATCCAAACAGGAGGGGTTAGTTTGAGGTAGTTTGCTCTAACCCAGCTAAAAAAACTAGCCTGGTGGAGAGGTTCTAATTGGGTTAGTTCTCCTCGGGCCCACTAAAAGAGAACCAAAAAAATCTCCCCTGCCCGCACCAGATCGCTCCCTCCGCCCCCTCGCACGACTCCTCTCTGTTCCCCATCGGGCGCCCGCCCAAGCGCCGCTCAACCGCTCGCCCTCTCTCTCCTCCGGCCGCCCTCTCCCTCCAGCCTTCGAAGCTCGCCCCACTCCCCCTTCACCGATCGTTTTTCTCCTTCTGTCTTGCGCGGCGGCGGCACATCTACCAGGGAGTTCGCGAGAGGGGTGAGTTTGTTCGTTCCTTCTCTGTCTCACAGCCATATCATTGATCTTGCTCGCTTTAGCGCTAATTCTGATTTGGAAAAGTAGATCCTGATTAAACTTGGTATAGATTAGTGGTGCACGCATGGAATTGTTTGATGCTGCTTGAGGAGGTAATAAATCTTTCTAGAGGCCCAAAGATTCAGTTCACGTTTCTACGTATTTCAGATTCAGGCTTGCATTATTTCTAGAGGCCCAAAGAATCAGTTCACCTTTCAAGGTATTTCAGTTCCAGGCTTGCATTGTTTCTAGAGGCTCAAAGATTCAGTTCACCTTTCTAGGTATTTTAGTTTCAGGCTTGCATTATTTCTAGAGGCCCAAAGATTCAGTTCACCTTTCTAGGTATTTCAGTTTCAGGCTTGCATTATTTCTAGAGGCCCAAAGATTCAGTTCGCAGTCATCGGTAAGTGGCCCTGCTACCCATGCCGGTGTCGACCTCAACTCGCAAGCGCCGGTGTCGGAGCGGTTCCCGGGGCTTGGGCTCTACAGAGCCTTCCTCCAGAGTGACGATGACGAGCTCCTCCCGGGGTGTGTGAGGGGCTCCGGGCTCCCTCCCTATTGTGAATGACTTCCGTGATGAGTTAGCTCATGCTTTGTTTCATGGAGTGTATTTTTTTGTGAAGCTTGATTGAGGACTTGTATGTTTACGTGGGATATCTCAATTGTATGGACAAAGTAAAATTTATCATGTTTTGCATGCTTGATTTGTAAAGATGGTTCATTTATGTTAATTATGAGCGGGAGGAGGCCACACAAGAGTCGGCCACACCAAATCCGGCAGGAAATTGGGTCCAAAGTAGTCAAATGATTGAGAAAGAACATTTATTGTCAATCTAACCCTGCCATCCATACACCTCCTTGGTTTAGAGTTAGTTCAGGGTTATAATCTAACTCTAACCTCTAACTGAGTTAGAGTTCTCCTCGTCTCGGTTCATCACCATCATACTTTCCCTATTTCTGTGTTTTCAGTATCCTGTGAATCAAAGAGGCCCTTAGACTGGTTTAGGTCCGATAGTTTTTTATAAACATGTTATGTCCAAAATTTAATGAATGTGCTCTGGTTCCTATGAAAATAATCCGGTTTCATGTAGTAATTCATTCATTTATTTATTCTTCTGCGGGGGGTTTGCATGTAATTCATGAGGTCTGAAATGTAAAATACCCCGGCATATGCTCCGAGTCGTGCATGCACTACGACCCAGATGCTCTATGTCCCACATGTCGGTGAAAGGGAGCATGTGGAAATAGCCTAGGTGTACACATAGGAGGATAAATCCGTGAAAAAATATGTACGATGAAGCGTAGCTGCGGTTCAAAAAGGAGACCTAAAGTGATGACAGGTATAGGTCGCACGCACCCAACTAGTGGTAGTACTAGACATACGACTGCTTTTTCCCCTAAAAAAAGAGGTACGAGTGCTCAGTACACCTATTCTATCAACGCGAGTCCCATGACAACAGCGTCCGTGCTACAGCTAGCTCTTCTCCCTCGTTTCTCTCTTCTAATTCTAAACTCAGCCGACACCCGGTGGGCAGGGTGGGGATTTGCCGATGGTCGGTTTGGTCAACTGCGGCCCCACCCACAGTGAAAACGTTATGACTGGAATAAAAATGCCATATACTCCTATACTAATAAAACATTAAGGCCACGAGGCGATGCAGCTGGTTACAGGAGGCAAGAAGAAGAGATGCATCCACCGACGATGTCTACCTCCTCGACTCAGGGCGCCGGCCCACCGAACAGCGGCTAAGTAGCAGTGGCTTTCGTGGCCAGGTCGACGTGCTTCTGAACAATGGCATCCAAAGATTCCAACCGCTGGAAGAAGGCTAACGTCTTTCTATCACCGCTGGCCTTGTAGTGGCCTATGTAGACGATTCCCTCGTAGATGTGTATGTGCAGGTCGACGATCTCTTGCATGGCGAGGCGATGCGTGACGAGCACGGCCTCGAGATGCATATTCTTCATTGCGACCTCCAGCACTTGCTGGGCCACCAGGGCTTGAAAGAGTTTGTCACCATGGAGGCCGATGAGTGTGGCAGGCAATGAGGAGCCTAGGTGCGCGGGCTGGAGCAGTATGACAAGGTCGTCCGCGTTCTTCTTGACAGCGGTGAACTTGCGGATGGAGTTGACCATCATGTCGTCCATGCGAGAGGCGAAGCCGGCGTCGGCGAGGGCTACGATGCCGATGGTCGCCAGCACCGTCTGGAAATGCTCCACGGTGCGGGGCCGCAGGTGTAGCGATCCGACCTCAGACGGTCAAATCTCTGTGCATAAGTGTCACCCCTGGATCGGCAATGCTGACACACACAATACTTGAAGGATTTATAACAGAGTGCAATCACACACTTATTACATCGAATGTCTCAAACGAGAACTTATTACAATAATATGGCTTAAGGCCATGTAAATAAGATAACTGCGGAAGCATCAAAGGTAAATGAGTCCGTCAACTCCAACGGCATAGCTGAGTGTGTCGGGGTTCTAGGAACGGGGGTCCCCAGACTTGCCTACGTGCGGCCCACGACATGGCTCCACCAGCGGCCCCGTACGGCCCGCCTTCACCAACAAGCACTGAAGACCTTCGCGAGGGGCCAAGCCTCGCAAGGCGGACGACACAAGACCTCCTCAGGAGCGGCCTCACCAGGCTGGACCGTGAGGGACAGAGAGATCAAGGCAAGGGACACATTGCGAGGTTCCAGTGACGCAAGGCATGACGACTGGAGCCAGGCGGGCGCCAGCGTGCGCAGTGTCCTAGTTTCCTCTTTGGTGCTAAAGGGGCAAGCGCAGGCAAGGAGTCCCAAAGCATCATGCAAAGGTTTCCATATCCGTGCAACGAGACCAAGACCAGCAGGGCGGCAGGACGAAGGTCACCATGGAGCCCAAGACGACGTCACTCCCAGAGCCTTTGGCAGGCGAAGACTACTTTTGTCAGGATAGCTTGTACTAGCTGTGCCCCATCAAATTGGCCATTGTGGCATCCCTTCTCGCTCAATATTTGGTAAGAGGATCAAGGCCCCTATAAATAGGACTAGCCACCACAGTAGGAGGTAACTGAACGGAACTGGTCTGAGACGAACTAATCTTGGACTAGATCATCCTCACCCACACAAGTTCACCAGGCATAAGAACACCTCACCTCAGGAGGCTGTTCTTCCCTTGTACTGTTCATCCTCAGCCCAAGAGGCAATCCACCACACCACACTGGAGTAGGGTATTACACCACAACGTTGGCCCAAACCATTATAAATCTCGTGTCTCCTGTGTTGCGGGTTCGTCGAGCTAGCCTTTGATCGCGGTGAGGCTAAGGGTGTGATTAGGTAGGGAGAGATCTTCGTGCGCACCCCAGTGTTCGAACCTCAATGGTTTTGCCGGAACCCGAAATCTGACATTTGGCGCGCCAGGTAGGGGTGCGCCGAAGGTTTCTTTCCGCCGATCCTCGTCCGGTCGCTTCGTCGTCTCCATGGCAGACACTCGTCGAGCTCGTGCTGAGCGTCGGGCTGCCCTCGCAGCCCGCGTTGCTCAGACGGCCCTTGCCGGCGGGCCTCCCCGTCGTTCTCCATCACCTGCCGCCAATGCCGCCACTGGCCCAACGAGAAACAAGCAGCAAGCATCCTCGCTGTACCCATCGATGCGGCGAGACGGCCGCACCGCCACTCCGTCGCTGACCCCGGCCGGCTCGTCATCTCACGCTCGTCGCGCTCCCACAGACGCGCAGGCCGCGCTGCTCATGGCACGCGAGCTCCTGGGCTACCGCCCCGTCGATGACCTATACAAGGACTGGCTGGACCGCATCGCCGAGCTCGTCAGTGCTACAGGGGGCTCCCCCACGCCATCCCTCTCGCTGCCTCGCCCTCTGCCAGCTGCAGGCGACGTGGCTCATGGAGCACCACCACCACGGCCTCCGCACCAAGACGGCGTTCTGGTGCCAAGGCACGCGCCCCCCCGGTGTGACCCGCCGCGTCGGGCGCCCGTGCGCGAAGAAGGAAGCTGCGAAGAAGTTCCTCGTCCGCAAGGAAACGCTCCCACACTCCCAGGACCACTATGACAAGACCGTGCGCCACCTGCGGTGGTGGCGCGCGGATATCAAGGGCAGGCTCCACATCAACAAAGGGTACCAGTGGCCACCGCGGGCTTCCGTGCTTTCACCCCTGAGCTGCGTAGCGTCGCGTGGCCGGGCAAGTTCAAGCCAGACCTGCCTCCTCATTATGACGGCACCCCCGACCCCGCAGACTTCCTGTAGCTCTACGAGCTGAGCATCGAGGCGGCCAACGGCGACGAAAAATTCATGGCAAACTGGTTCCCCATGGCTCTTAAGGTTGGCGCTCATTCGTGGCTCCTAAACCTGCCTCCAGGCTCCATCTCCTCCTGGAACTAGATGCGCGACCGCTTCGTCGCCAACTTCTAGGGCGCGACCGCCCTCCGGCCGCGGGTGACCTGCGCCACGTCAAGCAGCCGCCAGGAGAGACCCTCCAGAAGTACATCCAGCGCTTCAACAATGTTCGCCTCAAGATACCCAAGGTGACGGACGAGGCCATCATCTCCGCGTTTTCCGATGGTGTCCGCAACGTCAAGATGAAGGAGGAGCTCGCCATCCACGAGGAGCTATGCACGTCCTTGGAGTTGTTCAACATGGCGACCAAGTGCGCAAGGGCAGAGTAAGGGCGCCTTTCCCTCCTCGAGCTCCCAGCTGTAGACCCCGAGGAGAAGAAAGCCAAGGTCAAGGACGTGAAGCGCAAGGGAGTGGCCGTGCTTGCAGCGCAGCCGGAGACGAAGCGCGGCCGAGACATTCCCGAGTCATCCAAGAGCAGCCATCCGTTCTGCGCCTTCCACAACGTCCACAGCCACAACACCAACGACTGTTAAGAGCTCAGTGCCATTCGAGATGGACGTCTTGGTCGACGCCCCGAGCACAACGACCGGGGCTACGGCCAAGGAGGAGGATGTGGCGGAGGACGCTGGGACGATCGCGGCCCACGCCAGGAGTGGGGCGACCGGCCTCACGAGGACCGCTGGCAGGACCAACCTAGCGAGGGTGTCTGGAGGGATCAGCCTCGCGAGGACCGCCCTCAGGGCAATGCTGGACTTCCACCACTACCGCCACCACCAAGAAGGAACGACGACCACCATCAGGATGAAGGGGCTAGGGGCTTCCAGGAGCCGCATGCTATCGCCTGCATCTTGGGCGGAGCTCAGGCCCCAGCCTCTCAGCGTATCTTCAAATAGTTTGCTCGCGAGGTGAACGCAGTCCTCCCCAGGCTCAAGGCCACACACCCTCTTAGGTGGTCTAACTGCGCCATCACCTTCAGCTCCGCTGATCAGCTTAAGTGCGCGGCCACCACCGGCGCCCTCCCGATGCTTTGCTCACCCGTCATCAGCAACGTGCAAGTCACCAAGACCCTCATCGACGGCGGCGTACGGCTTAATGTCCTATACGTCGGGACGTTCGACAGCCTTCAAGTGCCATACGGCCAGCTTTAGCCTACCAAGCCCTTCTCAGGAGTAACCAACGGTTCCACCATTCCGATAGGGCAGGTCCGCCTCCCTGTCACCTCGGGCAGCGCGACAACTACCGCACCGAGCTCATCGACTTCGACGTTGCCCACATCCGTCTGCCATACAATGCCATCCTCGGGTATCCGGCCCTGTCCAAGTTCATGGCGGTGACACACCACAGCTACAACGTCCTCAAGATGCCAGGGAGCGGCGGGATCATCACAGTCCCTTGCGAAGAAAGAGATGCGGTGTGCTCCCTCGAGCGCGCCTTCCAAGCAGCGACAATCGAAGACCCCGATAGCAATACAGCACAGTACCCTCCTGAGGTCATCCCCAAGAAGAAGACGTAGCTACTCCGCGTAGGACCTCAGGAGAGCGGCACCGCAAGTGGTGCCTCGTCAGGATCGCCGCCCACGCCTAGGGCGCCTCCCTCCCTTGCATAGGAAGGCGCGCCCGGCGCCCTCCTCGGGCAGGGCTCGAGGGCTCTCTTCTGGAGGGCCTCCGACCTTGCCAACATCATGAGGGAGGCGCTCGGGCACCATGTGGAGGCATGCTTCGCAGCACATTTCCCTCAGGAGGACACTAGACGAGGAGCGCTCGGCGCTCAGGAGTTCATTGCCAAGACCACTCAGGAACTGTAGGACGCAAGAGCCATGCGCGGCGACCGCCGCTCACCTGGCGCGGCTCCCCATCCAGGCGAGGATGGCGGGCTGCGCGTCTGCATTGACGTCCCAGGGCTCAACAGGGCAGCATCTCAGGAGCTTTTCTAGCCTTCGCGCGTGGGACGCTGTGAGGGCCCACCTCACAGCTACGTTCGCATGCCTTTTGGCCTGCCGAGCGTGGCGTCTACCTTCTAGCGCAACCTGTGGAGCATCCTGGCGGCTTAGAAGGCCAGGCACCACGCAGTACTGACAGAGATGGAGACGGTCCTCAAGGAACCGCCTGGACCCCGAGAGCCCCCTAAGGCTCAATGCCCCGGTGGCTCGTGAGGAGCAACCCCTTCGTCACGCTTCTTCAGCTGCCTCAACACCCCTTCGACAACAGAACCAGGTGACATTTTCCAAGTTTATTTAGCTGGGAGCGCCCCTCAGGCTGCATCATTCCCAGTCCGCATGGGTCCATCCCTGCGGCATGTATCCTTTTATGCCTTTAGCTTACTCTGCTAGGGGCACCCCTCGGGCTTCATCATCCCCAAGCCGCTCGGGTCTGGCCCAGTAGCATGTATCGTTGTTGCATTTACCTAAGCTAGTTTGCTTCTCATGCATGATCTACCTATGGCTATCACCTGCCTGATTGCCACCCACCACGGGAGCTACACACTCTAGCACGACGCCTGTGCTCGGATCCGTCCCTGTAGCGCCGACAAATCTGAGTGGTCGAGCTTTGGCTCGCGGCACACCCCGCGCACGTCACCTCACCAGGCCCTCAGTGCCTTCATCTTCTTGCAGGGCGACCTACGGAAGACCGGCAATCATCGTGGCAATTTGTGTTTTCCCTCGTGCTGACCTGCAGGAACCTCCCGAGACTACAACGGGCGGTACCAAAGGATCCTACTTCTTCTCCCATGTGATTCGCTTGCGCATTAAAAGGGGGGCTCCTGAGCATCGCGACTCAGGAGCTCCTACTGGCTCTCCAGCCCTCACCCCGTGGCCTTGACCACGACATCATGACCTGGCATACCAGCGGCGGCTGAGCTCGCTCGAGGGCCAGGACCTGAGGACGTAGAGCACAAGGAGAGCATGGGGAAGAAGGGGAAGCATGCACGGGCCTAACCTAGCTGTGCCACAACCGGAGTCTGGCGCAACACGAGGAAATGACTCCAGACTACCAAGATAAGTTTCGCGCTCGGATTCCACCAATCGCTACGACATGGGATTCTCACTTGCTGCAGCTCTATCACGGCAACGTTGCCTCCCTTTCATACCTCTCGGTGGCCACTTGCGCGCTAAAGGGGACCTCCTGAGCATCGCATCTCAGGAGCTCTTACTGGACCCTGGGCCTTTCACCTCCTGGCCTTGGCCACGGCATCGCGACCTGGCATACCAGCGACGGCTGCAGCCTGCCTAGGGACCGGGACCTGTCAGCGTAGAGCATCAAGCCGTCGCGAGGATAGAAAGGGGAGACTGAACCGAGACAGGACATGCGCCCGCGCAATTTCATAATAAGGATAATAGCACACAAAAGACATTGCAGGCTCTTTATGCACCCCCACGGGGTTCATTTCGATTCCTCGCAGGGAACAAAAGAGGGGAGTTCCTGGGAGACCTATCTACACACGCCAGCGCAGCCGACGTCATCATCAACGGTGGGCCATGGGAGGCCGGCGCCAACCCCATCCAGATCAGCGACGGCAACGGCTGGACGCCGCGGCCTTGCTCCGAGCCTGGCGAGAGCTCGGAGGCACGTAGCTGTCGTTGCTCATTTTCGCAGTCTCGTAGGGCTCGGGAGAGTCGCTGGACTCCCAAGCGTCGCTGTTGCTACGGGAGGAACCGCTGGCGAGGCAGTCCTGACGGCCCTGTCTGGGGCAACACTCCAAGCGGCGGCGTTCCGCGTTGAATACCTTGAAGAACATGGTGGAGGTACCATCGTACTCGAAGTGGATCACAAGGGCACCTTCTGCACGGCAAACCCGAGCGACCTCACCCCAGCCCCGAGTCATGAAGATCTTGCCCGGGGAGACGGTATCAACCTCTGCTCAGTCGCCGGGGCGTCGCAGTCGGCGTGCTGCAGCGAAAGCTCCAAGGGGCCCCTCGGCGGCATCTCAGTGGGGAAGAAGCGAGCAGAGCAGGAAGATATGAGTGACAGGGGCTCTGCCCCCCTCCTCATTTATAGCAGGAGGAGGCCAACCGTCGACCTCCACGATCATAGATAATGATAACCCTTTTTGCATGCAGCAGGGACTCGTCAAGTCAGGCAGTTGCCGAGGCAGCATGGGGAAGTGGAGACGCCCACGTCCAATCAATCACCACACGTCAACCAAGGCCGCAGACTGTTGGGGCCCGCCGCGCTCCGCACTTGCCCTTTGGCTTCGCCTCAAAGCCAAGTCCGAGCGCGCCTTGGGCCCGGGGGCTACTGTCGGCGTTCTAGGAATGGGGGTCCCCAGACTTGCCTGCCTGCAGCCCACAGCGTGGCTCCACCAGCGGCCCTGTACGACCAACCTTCACTAACAAGCACTCAAGACCTTCGCGAGGGGCCAAGCCTCGCGAGGCGGACGACACAAGACATCCTCAGGAGCGGCCTCAGGAACAGACGTAACTACTCACAAAGCATATACATGTTCATAATCAGAGGGGTAATAATATGCATAAAGGATTTGACCGTACGATCTTCCACCAAATAAACCAACTAGCATCAACTACAAGGAGTAATCAACACTACTAGCAACCTACTAGCACCAATCCCGGACTTGGAGACAATAATTGGATACAAGAGATGAACTAGGGTTTTGAGAGGAGATGGTGCTGGTGAAGATGTTGATTGAGATTGCCCTGTCCCGATGAGAGGAGCGTTGGTGATGACGATGGCGATGATTTCCCCCTCCTGGAGGAAAGTGTCCCCGGCAGAATAGTTGTCGGCGTTCTGGGAATGGGGGTCCCCAGACTTGCCTGCCCGCGGCCTGCGGCGTGGCTCGAGTGGGGGCCCAGCGCAGCCCAGCTTCATCAGCTCAAGCTCAAGACCCTCGTGAGGGGCCAAGCCTCGTGGGGCGGACGACAGGAAGCTTCCTCAGAGATAGCCTCATCAGGTAGGCTCGCGAGAAGGCGGAGAGATCCAGGCAGGGGCACCTCGCGAGGAGCCCATGACGCAAGCCATGACGATCGAGACCAGGCGGGCGCCGGCCTGCACAGTGTCCTTGTTTCCCCTTCGGTGCAAAGGGGGCAAGCACAGGCCAAGGCATCGGGTAAAGGTTACCATTCCGGTGCAACGAGACCAAGACTAGCAGGGCGGCAGGACCGAGGTCACCGTGGAGCCCAAGACGACATCATCACCAGTGCTTTTGGCAACTGAAGACCACCTTCGGCCAGGATAACTTGTACTAGATGTTCCCCTTCAAAATGGCCAATTGTTGGCGCCCTTCTCGCTCATTATTTGGGAAGAGGACCAGGGCCTCTATAAATAGGACTAGCCACCAAGTAGAAAGGGAGAGACCCGGACCAAGTAGAACACACCGCATCGGTTCGAGAACACCTCTCGCGAGGCTGTTCTTCCCCTGTACTGTTCATCATCAGCCCCTAAGGCAATCCACCACACCACACACTGGAGTAGGGTATTACACCACATCGGTGGCCTGAACCAGTATAAATCTCGTGTCCTTTATGTTGTTCGTCGTTTCCAGCTTAGATCACATGAGGAGATCGGACATAGACCGGTAGGGGAGAGATCTCCGCGCGCACCCCAGAGTTCGAACCTTAAGGGTCTGCCGGAACCCGAAATCTGACATTTGGCGCGCCAGGTAGGGGTGCGCCGGAGTTCTCCCTCCCGACGACCCGCTCTCCACCAACATCGCGTTCCACCCTCACGGCGGACAACACGCCGCCCGCTCCGGCAACAGATGCCGGCACTGGGGCCAGGGGGCTCCGGCCCTTGGCCCCCACCTTGCGACAGGTGCAGTGGCCGCGCAAGTTCAAGCCCGAGATGCCGCCACGCTACAACAGCGCGACGGATCCGCTGGTTTTCCTGCTGGCGTACGAGGAGGCCGTCCTCAGAGCCGGGGGCGACGACCGTGTGATGGCCAACTGGTTACCCATGGCCCTCACCGGCGACCCGCGCATGTGGCTCCTCCACCTGCCGACGGCTTCTGTGACCTCCTGGGAGGAGCTGCACGACCTCTTCCTCGCCCGTTATGCCGCACCAGCACCGCCCGTCGTCGTAGCTCTTCTGGGTGGCTCCCAGGCACCACCCTCGAGCCATCACGTCAAGCCGTTCACCCGCCGGATCAGCACCGCCTCCAAGCGCCTCCAAACCCCCCAGGATGGGTGGCGCCCGAGGCCGATCTAACCTTCGACTCGGATGATCACCCCTTCAACCCCATTGGTTCGAGCGCGCTCCCGATGCTGTGCACCCCCACCATCTGCCAAGTGGCCATCACCAGGACCCTCATCGACGGTGGTGCCGGCCTCAACATGGTCTCAGTGGAGGCCTTCAGCCTCTTCCACATGCCACTGGAGCGGATCCAACCCAGCAGGCCTTTCTCGGGCGTCGGAGTCGGTTCCACTGCCTCCTTGGGACAGATCCGCCTCCCAGTGACCTTCGGCACCTACGACAACTTCCGCACGGAGCTGTTCAACTTTGACATCGCCCCCATCGGCCTCCCCTACAACGCCATCTTCGGCTATCCGGCCTTGGCCCGGTTCATGGCAGCAACTCACCCGGCGTACAACCTCATGAAGATGCCCGGGAGCAGAGGTGCCCTTACCGTGTCAGGAGACACAAGGGATGCGCTGCAGGTGCTCCATCTTTTTTTCAGGGCGGCCGCGGTGGCGCAGCCCACTAGCACCGACGCCCTTGAGCCCAAGGGGGCTGCGCCGGCCAAAAAGAAGCAGCTATTCACCCAAGACAAGGTGGAAACCAAGCAGGTACCAGTCGACGAGGACGGGTCCACTGACGCCACCTTCACCATAGGGGCCAACCTCGAGCTCGAGCAGGAGAAGGCCCTGGTGAGTTTCCTGCGTGCGAACAAGAAGGTGTTCGCGTGGGAACCTGATCAGTTAGCAGGGGTCCCGATGGATGTGATTGAGCACCACCTCAACGTGTGCCCCAACGTTTGCCCCGTGAAATAGAAGGCGAGGCGACAGTCCACTGAGAAACAGGCTTTCATCGTTCAAGAGACCCGGAAGCTAGAGGCGGCAGGAGTTATCCGCGAGGTCCGCTACCCTGATTGGCTGGCTAATCCGGTCGTCGTGCCGAAAAAGGGGGGAAAGGAGCATATGTGTGTCGACTTCACCAACCTCAACAAAGCCTGCCCACAGGATCCATTTTCCGCTCCCCCACATTGACCAGATAGTTGACTCCACCGCAGAGTGTGACCTATTGTGCTTCCTGGATGCCTTCTCGGGCTATCACCAAATCAAGATGGCAGTAGAAGATGTGGAGAAAACGGCTTTCCTGACCCCATGCGGAGTGTACTGCTATACGTGCATGCCATTTGGGTTGCGCAACGCAGGCGCAACCTTTCAGCGGCTGATGCACATCGCCTTGGGCCGACAGCTCGGGAGGAACGCTGAAGCTTACGTCGACGACATTGTGGTGAAGTCTCGGGAGGCAAGAACCCTGATACAGGAACTGGAAGAAACCTTTGCGAGCCTCAATGAAGTGGACCTGCGGCTCAACCCGTAAAAGTGTGTGTTTGGAGTCCCCTCGGGCAAGCTCCTGGGTTTCCTCATGTCCCACAGGGGCATCGAGGCCAACCCGGAGAAGGTCAAAGCAGTCGAAGACATGAGCCCACCAAGGACCCTCAGAGAAATGCAGAAGCTCACTGGGCGTGTAACCGCGCTAGGGCGCTTCATCTCCAAGCTGGGGGAACGAGCACTGCCCTTCTTCAAGCTGATGAAGAAGAAGGGCCCCTTCGAATGGACTGAAGAGGCCGACAAGGCATTCCAAGATCTCAAGAGGTACCTTACCAGCCCACTAGTGATGGTAGCTCCGCGTCCTCGGGAGCCCCTGGTGCTCTACCTTGCGGCCACCCCCTACTCCGCTAGCGCAGCCCTGGTGGCGGTCAGGGAGGAGCGCCGTGCCAAGGCCGCATCGACCGTCTCGACTGAAGCAAAGCAGAGCCAGGAGGGCCTCGCGAAGACCACAACCGCAGCCGGAAAGAAACAGCCGCAGCAGGAGAACGCACCCGGAGCAGGAGAGGCCTCTTTAGGCGACCAAGCACTGGGGGCTCCGTCGTATCAGGAGACGCCTGACCTCTGGGGGACGCAAGCTGCGCCAGCACCCTCAACCTCGTCGAGCATCCCGTGTATGTCGGATCACGGGTTCCGGCAGACCCTTAAGGTTCGAACTCTGGGGTGCGTGCGGAAATCGAGCCCTCTACCTCTCCGTCTCGCAAAGATCTAACTATTGCGAGAACAACACAAAGGACACATGGTTTATACTAGTTCGGGCCACCATTGTGGTGTAATACCCTACTCTAGTTTGTGGTGGGTGGATTGCCTCTTGGGCTGATGAGGAAGAACAGTACAAGGAAGAACAGCCTCGTGAGGGCCTGTTCTTGGCTGGGGACGAACTGCTAGGGGAAGTTCAATCGCCCTTCTTTCTCTCTCTCTCTCTCTCTCTACTTGCTGCTCGGTTCTAGGTGCTCGGTCAGATCTGGATGCCTCTACCCTGGGGGTGGCTAGTCCTATTTATAGGCAAAGGCCCTGGGCCTCTCCCCAAATATTTGAGCGGGAAGGGTGCCAACAATTGGCCAATTCGAAGGGGAACATCGGGTACACTTATCCTGACTAAAGTTGGTCTTCGCCTGCCAAAGGTCCTGTGGTGACGCCGTCTTGGGTTCCATGGTGACCTCCTTCCCACCGTTGGACTGGTCTTGGTCTCGTTGCACCGAAATGGGTGCCTTTGCTTGATCCTCTCGCCTGCGCTTGCCCCCCTTTGCACCAAAGAGGAAAGGGAGACGCTGCGCGGGCTGGCGCCCGCCTGGCACCCTTGGTCGTCATTGCTTGCGTCATTGGCGCCTCGTGAGGTACCCCGCCTTGATCTCTCCGCCTCCTCGTGAGCCAGCCTTAGGAGGCCGCGCCTGAGGAAGCGCCGTGTCGTCCGCCCCGCGAGGCTTGGTCCCTCGCGAGGGTCTTGAGTCTCGTGTTGATGAAGCTGGGCCGCGCTGGGCCCCCATTCGAGCCATGCCGCAGGCCGCAGGCAAGCAAGTCCGGGGACCCCCGTTCCCAGAACACCGACAGTAGCCCCCGAGCCCAAGGCACGCACGGACTTGGCCGTGCCGAGAGGCGAAAGGGCAAGGGCGAAGCGCCGCGGGCCCTAACAGCCTGCGGCCTTGGGCGCCGCGTGGCGGTTGATTGGACGTGGGCGTCTCCACTTCCCCACGATGCCTTGGTGACCGCGCGGATTTGACAAGTCCCTGCATGCGAATCGTGTCATGATTACCTGCGATCGTGGAGGCCGACGGTTGGCATTTGTCGGCTATATGTACGGCACCGGGCGTGCCCTTCCAGTCCATCTCTCCTTGCTTCTTCCTCTACCTCAGTTCTTGCTCCGTCTTGGTGTGATGGCTCCGTCGAGGAAGTACTCGGCTGCGGAGAAGGGGAAGGGCCTTCAGGTTGGTCCTGCCTCTCCCCCGCCCAAGCGTGGCCGTGGGCGCCCTCGGAAGCACCCGGTGGCCGCCCAGGTAGCGTCTGATGGCCACGAGGATGGCTCCCGGCGTGGTGGTGGTCGAGCCGCTATGGCCGGGGGTCACGTCTGGGGCACGCGCTCCCTCAGGCCGCGCTTCCGCGCAGCGCAGGTGCTGCCGGAGTTCGTCGTTTGGTCTGCGGAGCCTGCTAGTGCCCGGCTCCAACTCCCTCGCTTCCTCCTCGGCGAACTCCCGGCCGGAGCTCCAGGGGGCATCTGGCTCCAGGCGGAAGGCTGCTGCAGCAGGTCTTCATGGGCCACGCTGGAGGTCTCCGCCAGTGGGGGCTTGGCTCTAACCCGTGGCTGGCAGGCATTCGCCCGCGCCCGCGGCCTGGGGCGCCGGTGCACCCTGCATTTCAGGTTTGATGGCGACGCTACCCTCTATGTGAGGGTGTTCGGAGAAGACGGTCGCCGCGCGGGGTGTTGCCCTGAGGAGGATGAGCGCGGTTGGGGGCCTCGCCCTTATGGTGATGGGGGAGACAGCGCCCGCGCAGGTGGCGGCGGCCACGACTCCCCAAGCTTCGTCGGCTCTTCTTCAAGCGACTCCTCCAGTGGCGGGCGCAGTCAGCCCCCACGCCGTCGGGCCTGCTTGGGAGACGGAGGTGCGTCCGCTCGCCCTCGCGCTCCGGTGAAGCACGAGAGGGAGTCCACCTGAGGTCCAGAGGTGGTCAGGGTCGCCTCCGCAGGCTGTCGTTAGGTGGGCCGCGCCGGGCTCGTCCTCTCCTTTCCTTTTGTTTCCTGTGTAAGACAAAGCAGCTGCGTGGAGCCCCGTTGAGGGTGTGTTAAGAATTATTACCGTTTTCGCCTTGGCCTCCTTTACGCGCTTCTTAACTACATGCCTGCGCGTAAATAGTTTTCAACGCCTGCCAGGGGGCGACCGACCCAGGCCCTGTGTGTACGCGTCACGGTGCCCGTGGGGCACGGACTAGAGGGGTGCTCCTGTGGCGTGCCTGGGCCATTGCAAACTTCCCGCGGCTAGAGCAGAAAAGCTCGCGAGATCGTGTGAATCATCCCTCACTAGGTCACTTTCGAGAAAATCAAAGTGAGGAGCGAGAATCGGCGAATCACAAATCAACGACGGTGATAACTTCAATAAGACTTCAAATGCGAATAAACACGCCAAATACGGAAAGCAAATGGGAAAGCCGCGTCCGGCACCTAGTCTAGTCTTCGACATCTTCTCACCAGCGCGGAGCTAAGTGCTGCCACTGGGCGTGGGAGGGAGCCCCAGGGCCTGAGGCCGGCACTCCTGAGACTCCGGGGCGTGTACAGCCCCACTCATTATTACGTGAGAGTGTCACGGGGCGACGAGCTTCACAGGCATTGGCCTTCTTCACAGGCTCCGGGCCTTTCTCCTCAGGGGAAATGAGCTTCACAGGCACTCGCCTTCTTCATAGGCTCCGGGTCTTTTCCAAAAAGGGATGACCTTCACAGGCGTTTGCCTTCTTCACAGGCTCCGGGCCTTTTCCAAAACGCGACAGCTTCACAGGCATTCGCCTTCTTCATAGGCTCTGGGCCTTTTCCAAAAAGGATGATCTTCACAGGCATTCGCCTTCTTCACAGGCTCTGGGCCTTTTCCAAAAAGGATGATCTTCACAGGCGTTCACCTTCTTCACAGGCTCTGGGCCTTTTCCAAAAAGGATGATCTTCACAGGCATTCGCCTTTTTCACAGGCTCTGGGCCTTTTCCAAAAAGGATGATCTTCACAGGCATTCGCCTTCTTCACAGGCTCTGGGCCTTTTAGGGGTAGAACCTCCGGAGGTGCTGGATGTTCCACGCGTTCTGGATCGGCTCCCCCTCTCGAGTCTCCAAGCGCACGGAGCCTGGCCTGGAAACATGAACAACCTTGAACGGGCCCTCCCACATGGGAGAGAGCTTGTGCAGCCCCTCCCTGGAGAGGACCCGCCTGAGCACGAGGTCTCCTACCTCGAGGGTCCTGGGGCAGATGTTGCGGCAGTGATACCGTCGTAGCGCCTGTTGATACCTCGCTGCCCGCAGCGCAGCTTCCCGGCGGCGTTCCTCCCCCAGCACGAGGTCCATCCCCCGCATGGCGTCCTGCTGCGCCTCATCGAACGCCAGGACCCGTGCGGAGCGACGCCTGACCTCGTGAGGAAGGACTGCTTCAGCTCCATAGACCAGGAAGAACGGGGTCTCCCCGGTAGGCTTGGTCACGGTTGTGTGGATGGACCACAACACGGATTGGAGCTCGTCGTACCAACCCCTGCCGCAGGCCTCCAGCTTCTTCTTGAATGTTCTGGTCTTGAGGCCTCTCAGGACCTCCGCGTTGGCTCGTTCGGCCTGCCCATTGCTTTGCGGGTGTGCCACCGAAGCGTAGCAAATCTGCGTTCCAAGGTTAGCACAATATGTTTTGAAGAAATTACTGGTGAACTGCGAACCATTGTCTGTGATGATGAGGTTTGGCACCCCAAACCGGCTCACGATGCCCCTGATGAACTTGACTGCTGAACCCGCGGGGATGGTACGGACGGCCTCCACCTCTGCCCACTTGGTGAACTTGTCGATGGCGACGTAGAGGTAACGGTAGCCCCCTGGCGCCCGAGGGAACGGGCCCAGAATATCTAACCCCCAAACTGCGAATGGCCACGAGAGGGGTATCGTCTGCAGGCCTCCCGCTGGTTGATGGATCTGCTTGGAGTGGAACTGGCAGGCTTCACAAGCCTTTACCAATTCGACTGCGTCGTTGAGCGCGGTGGGCCAATAGAACCCACTACGGAATGCCTTGCCGACGAGGGTCCGTGATGATGAGTGGTGCCCGCAGTCTCCACCGTGTATGTCCTTCAGTAGTTCCTTTCCTTGCTCCCTGGAGATGCAGCGCAGAGATACATCGTTCAGCCGCTTCCGGTAGAGTTCCCCATCTCTGATGCAGTATGCCGTGGCCTGCCGCACCACACGTTCTGCTTCCTCCTCCTTCTCCGGTAGGGCCCCTTGTGTTAGATAACTCCTAAGCTCTGTGATCCAGCACTCCTCCTGAGGTTCCATTGTCAGGAGCAGGCATGCTCCTGAGGTCGGCCCACAGGCCGGGGCTCCTCAGGCTGGCGGCTGAGGGAGCTCCTCTCGAGGCTGAGTCGTGTTTGATAACATCGGCTGTGCTGAAGGTCTGAAGAGCCGTTCTTCAAAGACACCGGGCTCCTGCGGCAGCCACCTGGATGCCCGGCCGGCTATGTCGTCAGCTCCCTGGTTGGTGCCACGGGGTACGTGCTTCAGCTCCAGCCCCCAGAACTGCTTTTCCATCCTACGGACCTCTGCTAGATAGGCCTCCATGTGCTCGTCCTTCGGCTCGTACACCTTGTTGGAGAAGTTGACTAGGAGCTGCGAATCGCCCTTGACGGTGAGGCGCTTCACCCCCTGGGCCGCTGAGGCCTTCAACCCGGCTATCAGTCCCTCATATTCTGCTATGTTGTTGGAGACCTTTTCACCTTGCTGAAAACAAAGTTGTACAACATAGTAGAGCTTATCCTGAGTGGGCGATATCAGTACCGCGCCAGCCCCGCGCCATGCCTGGAGAATGCCCCATCGAAGTACATGACCAAGCCTTCCGGCGCTTCACTCCCTAGGGAGAGGGACCGATCCTCGTCATCCTTGAGACCTGGCGTCTCTGTCCAGTCTGCCATGAAATCTGCCAATGCTGCCCCTTTGATGACCCTAGTGGTGCTGAACTCGAGCTGAAACGCCTGCAGCTCTATGTTCCATTCGGCGACCCTCCCGGCTGAGTTCGGGCTCCTGAGCACCCTCTCCAGGGGGTACGATGAGACGACTTTGATTGGATGTGCTTGGAAGTAGTGACGCAGCTTGCGCGAGGCTACTAGCAGCGCGAGGAGGAGCTTCTGAGGCATCGGGTATCGTGCCCTCGCGTCCCGTAGCACCGTGCTGACAAAGTAGACCGGGTGCTCAACAGGGCTGAGAGTGTCTTGGGTTGCGGCGCCCTCGGGGGGTGAGGGCACCTCATGAGGTGTTGTGACCTCGGGAGGTGGACCATCCTGGCGTGCAGCCTCTTCTGTCCCTAGTGTGTTCCTCGGCAACTGAACCTCCTCATCTGCAGTTCCGGCTTCCCCGAGCTCTCCTAGCTCCTGCTTTGTCTTGCCTCGGGCTGCCGCTGCGGTCTTGACCTGGCGCTCTTCCCTAACCGCCACCAGGGCTGCGCTGGCAGAGTAAGGGGTGGCGGCGAGGTAAAGCAGCAGGGGCTCTCGAGGGCGCGGAGCCACCATGACTGGGGGACTGGTTAGGTACCTCTTGAGATCTTGAAACGCCTTATCCGCCTCTTCTGTCCATTCAAAGGGCCCCTTTTTCTTCATCAGCTGAAAGAAAGGCAGCGCTCGCTCCCCTAATTTGGAGATGAAGCTCCCTAGTGCAGTCACACGCCCAGTAAGCTTCTGCATTTCTCTAAGGGTCTTCGGCGGGCTCATGTCCTCGACTGCCTTGACCTTCTCGGGGTTGGCCTCGATGCCGCGGTGGGACACGAGGAATCCCAAGAGCTTGCCCGGGGGGACACCAAACACACATTTCTCCGGGTTGAGCCGTAGGTTTACCGTGTCGAGGCTCCCGAAGGTTTCCTCCAAATCTTTTATCAGGGTCTTAGCCTCTCGTGATTTCACCACAATGTCATCAACGTAGGCTTCGACGTTCTTTCCAAGCTGCGGACCCGAGGTGATGTGCATGAGCCGCTGAAAGGTCGCCCCCGCGTTACACAATCCAAATGGCATGCATGTGTAGCAGTATACCCCGCACGGGGTTATGAAGGCGGTCTTCTCAACGTCTTCTACCGCCATCTTGATTTGGTTATATCCGGAGAAGGCATCTAGGAAGCACAGCAGGTCCCACTCGGCGGTGGAATCGACGATCTGGTCAATTCGGGGGAGCGGAAACGGATCCTGCGGGCACGCCTTGTTGAGGTTGGTGAAGTCGACACACATGCGTTCCTTCCCCCCTTTCTTGGGCACAACGACAGGGTTGGCCAGCCAATCTGGGTACCGGACCTCGCGAATGACCCCAACAGCTTCTAGCTTGCGGGTCTCTTGGACGATGAAGGCCTGCTTCTCTGCGGACTGCCGCCTGGCCTTCTGCTTCACGGGGCGCACATTTGGGCACATATTGAGGTGATGCTCGATGACGTCCCTGGGGATCCCTGCCAACTAATTGGGCTCCCAAGCAAACACTTTCTTGTTTGCACGCAAGAACTTGACCAGTGCCTCCTCCTGCTCTGGCTCCAGGTTGGCACCAATGGTGAAAGTGGCGCTGGAGGACCCATCCTCGTTGACGGGTATTTGCTTGGTTTCTGCCTTGTCTTGGGTGAACAACGGCTTCTTGTTGGTGGGCGCAGCCCCCTTGTGCTCTGGGGTTTCCGCGCCGATGGGCTGCGCCGGCGCCGCCGTCTTGTAGGCGAGCTTGAGCGCTCGCAAGGCATCCCCGGTGTCTCCGTGCACGGTGAGGGTGCCGCTGCTCCCGGGCATCTTCATGAGGTTGTACGCCGGGTGCGTAGCGGCCATGAACTGAGCCAGCACCGGGTAGCCGAGGATGGCATTGTAAGGGAGGTCGATGGGGGCGATGTCGAAGTCGACCATCTCCGTGCGGAAGTTGTCATAGGTGCCGAAGGTTACTGGGAGTCGGATCTGTCCCAAGGAGTCGGACGATCCGCCCCTGATGCCCGAGAAAGGTCGGCTCCATTGCAGCCGCTCTCGGGGTATGCAGAGGAGGTTGAAGGCCTCGACCAAAAGCACGCTGAGGCCCGCGCCGCCATCGATGAGGGTCCTGGTGACGGCCACTTGGCAGATGGTGGGGGTGCACAACAGGGGGAGCGCGCCCGAGCCAGCCGAGTTAGTGGGGTGGTCCTATGAGCTGAAGGTCAGATCAGACCCGCGCGCCACCCAGCCCCCGGGAGCCCCCTGCCGTGTGGAAGCGGCGCTGATCTGGCGGGCGAACGGCTTGACGTGGCGGCTCTGGGTGGCGCCTGCGAGCCACCCAGGAGGGCCGCAACGACCGGGAGCATCGATGTGGCAGCGCGGTCACCCAGTCGCATAGGCAGACACTAGGGTGGTGCTTGCTGCCCGCCTCCCGCCGGGTCGGTGGTGGTGTTGACGGCGGGCGACGCGGGACGGTGAGGACGCCCACCAGCGAAGGCCGCCGGCGTGACGCGAGCTCGATGAGCGCCGTACATGGACGCGGCAGCTGAAGGAGGGCGGGGCGATGGAAAGCCGATTCCGGCGCACCCCTACCTGGCGCGCCAAATGTCGGATCACGGGTTCCGGCAGACCCTTAAGGTTCGAACTCTGGGGTGCACGCGGAGATCGAGCCCTCTACCTCTTCGTCTCGCAAAGATCTAACTACTGCGAGAACAACACAAAGGACACAGGGTTTATACTAGTTTGGGCCACCATTGTGGTGTAATACCCTACTCTAGTTTGTGGTGGGTGGATTGCCTCTTGGGCTGATGAGGAAGAACAGTACAAGGAAGAACAACCTCGCGAGGGCCTGTTCTTGGCTGGGGGACGAACTGCTAGGGGGAGTTCGATCTCCCTTCTCTCTCTCTCTCTACTTGCTGCTCGGTTCTAGCTACTCGGTCAGATCTGGATGCCTCTACCCTGGGGGTGGCTAGTCCTATTTATAGGCAAAGGCCCTGGGCCCCTCCCCAAATATTTGAGCGGGAAGGGCGCCAACAATTGGCCAATTCGAAGGGGAACATCGGGTACACTTATCCTGACTAAAGTTGGTCTTCGCCTGCCAAAGGCCCTATGGTGACGCCGTCTTGGGCTCCATGGTGACCTCCTTCCCACCGTTGGACTGGTCTTGGTCTCGTTGCACCGAAATGGGTGCCTTTGCTTGATCCTCTCCCCTGCGCTTGCCCCCTTTGCACCAAAGAGGAAAGGGAGACGCTGCGCGGGCTGGCGCCCGCCTGGCACCCTTGGTCGTCATTGCTTGCGTCATTTGCGCCTCGTGAGGTACCCCGCCTTGATCTCTCCGCCTCCTCGCGAGCCAGCCTGAGGAGGCCGCGCCTGAGGAAGCTCCGTGTCGTCCGCCCCGCGAGGCTCGGTCCCTCGCGAGGGTCTTGAGTCTCGTGTTGATGAAGCTGGGCCGCGCTGGGCCCCCATTCGAGCCACGTCGCAGGCCGCAGGCAGGCAAGTCTGGTGACCCCCATTCCTAGAATGCAGACAGTGTACTTCGTCAGCATGATGCTACGGGACGCAAGGGCACGGTACCCCATGCCTCAAAAACTCCTCCTCGCGCTATTAGTGGCCTCACGCAAGCTACAACACTACTTCCAAGGCCATCCCATCAAAGTCATCTCAGCGTATCCCTTGGAAAGAGTACTCAGGAGCCCGAACTCAGCTGGGAGAGTCGTTGAACTACAAGCATTTCAGCTAGAATTCAGTATGACCAGAGTCATCAAGGGAGCCGCACTGGCAGATTTCATGGCAGAGTGGATAGAAGCACCGGGTCTCGAGGCAGGCGAGGACCGATCACTTTCCCCGGGAAGCGAGGCCCCGGACGGTTGGGTCATGTACTTCGACGGGGCATTCTCCCGGCATGGCGCGGGAGCCGGCGCAGTGCTCGTATCCCCTACCCCGGACAAACTCTACTACGCCGTACAAATCTGCTTCCAGCACGGAGAAAAGGTGTCCAACAACATAGCAGAGTATGAAGGCCTGATAGCCGGCTTGAAAGCCGCAGCTGCCTTAGGGGTAAAGCGCATCATCATCAAGGGCGATTCGCAGCTCCTCGTCAACTTCTCCAACAAGATATACAAGCCAAAGGACGAGCACATGGAAGCCTACCTCGCTGAGGTTCGCAAGATGGAGAAACAGTTCTGGGGGCTGGAGTTGCAGCATGTGCCTCGCGGCACCAATCAGGAGGCTGATAGCATTGCCAAGAGGGCATCTAGGCGGCTTCCTCAGGAGCCTAGCGTATTCAAGGAGCGGTTGTTCAGACCCTCGGCGGCGCCGTCACTCTCGAGCACGGTGCAACCAAGGGAGGAGCTCCCTCAGCCGCCTACCTCAGGAGCTCCGGTCTGCGGCCCGGGCTCAGGGGCACGCCTGCTCCTGGCGTTGGAGCCTCATGAAGGATGTTGGATCGCACAGCTCAAGAGCTACTTGATGCAAGGGACCCTGCCAGAGAACGAGGAGGAGGCGGAGCATGTAGCGCGGCAGGCCACTGCTTATTGCATCAGGGATGGAGAGCTCTACCGGAAGTGACCGAATGACGTGTCCCTGCGTTGCATCTCCAGAGAGCAAGGGAAGGAGCTACTGGCGGACATACACGGCGGAGACTGTGGGCACCACTCATCATCATGAACCCTCGTCGACAAGGCATTCTGTAGTGGATTCTACTGGCCCACAGCACTCAGCGACGCCGTTGAGCTGGTGAAGGCTTGTGAGGCATGCCAGTTTCACGCTAAGCAGATCCATCAGCCTACGGGCGGTCTACAGACTATACCCCTCTCATGGCCGTTCGTAGTTTGGGGACTGGACATTCTGGGCCCGTTTCCTCGGGCACCAGGGGGCTATCGCTACCTCTACGTCGCCGTGGACAAGTTCACCAAGTGGGCTGAGGTGGAAGCTGTCCGCACAATCCTGGCAGGCTCCACAGTCAGGTTCATCAAGGGCCTCGTGAGCCGATTTGGGGTGCCTAACCGCATCATCACCGACAATGGTTCGCAATTCACCAGTAATCTCTTCAAAACATACTGTGCTAACATTGGAACGCAGATATGCTACGCTTCGGTAGCATACCCCCGGAGCAACGGCCAGGCCGAGCGAGCCAACGCGGAGGTCCTGAGGGGCCTCAAAGCCAGGACCTTCAAGAAGAAGTTGGAGGCCTGTGGCAGGGGCTGGTATGACGAGCTCCAGTCCGTGCTGTGGTCAATCCGCACAACTGCGACCAAGCCGACTGGCGAGACCCCGTTCTTCCTCGTCTATGGAGCAGAGGCTATTCTCCCTCACGAGGTCAAGCGTCGCTCCGCACGGTTCCTCGCATTCGACGAGGTGCAGCAGGACGCCATGCGGGGGACGGATCTCGTGCTGGGGGAGGAACGCCGTCAAGAAGCCGTGCTGTGAGCGGCAAGGTATCAACAGGCGCTGTGACGATACCACTGCCGCAACATCCGCCCCAGAACTCTTGAGGTAGGGGATCTTGTGCTCAGACGGGTTCTCTCCAGGGAGGGGCTGCACAAGCTCTCTCCCATGTGGGAGGGCCCATTCAAGGTTGTTCATGTTTCCAGGCCTGGCTCCACGCGCTTGGAGACCCTGGAGGGGGTACCCATCCAGAACGTATGGAACATTCAACATCTCCAGAGGTTCTATGCCTGAGCGAGGCCTAGCGCCTATAAAAGGCCAGGTGCCTATGAAGAAGGCCAATGCCTGTGAAGCTGCCGCATTCTGGGAAAGGCCCGGTGCCTGTGAAGAAGGCCAATGCCTGTGAAGCTGCCGCATTTTGGAAAAGGCCCGGTGCCTGTGAAGAAGGCCAATGTCTGTGAAGCTGCCGCATTTTGGGAAAGGCCCGGTGCCTGTGAAGAAGGCCAATGCCTGTGAAGCTGCCACATTTTGGGAAAGGCCCGGTGCCTGTGAAGAAGGCAAATGCCTGTGAAGCTCGCCGCCCGCACATAATAATGAGTGGGGCTGTACACGCCTCGGAGTCTCCGGAGTGCCGCCCTCAGGCCTCGGGGGCTCCCGCCCACGCCCAGTGGCAGCACTTAGCTCCGCGCTGGTGAGAAGATGTCGAAGACTATAATAGGTGCCGGACGCGGCTTTTTCATTTGCTTTCTGTAGTTGGCTTGTTTATTCCCGTTTGAAGTTTTTTTGGAGCTGTTGACGTTCTTGGCTTATGACTCTTTCTCTTTTTCACTTGTTTGCCTCGTTTTCTCTCGCACAAGTCTCGCGAGGGAGGTTCGCGGGCGCCCTCGTGAGTGTTTTCTTCCCTGATCGTTTGGAGCTTTCCTATCCGAGTCCTCTGCGGGAGCACCCCTCCCAGTCTGTGCCCCACGGGCATCGCGACATGAGCACAGGACCTGGGCCGATCGCCCCCACAACCAAGACCGAAAGTTACCCCTCCTTCTAATCCTTGCAGGGCATGAAGCGCACGGCGAGGCCTCGGCCTCGGGAGGCGAGGACCGCGTCAAGCCCCACCGAGCTAAAATAATTCCCGCACATGGGCACACGGCGTGAATACATAGCGCAGAAATAGCGGAAGCGGCGCGATGATTAACATCAACAGTTCTAACACGCCCCGCGGGGCCCTATACTACCTTCTTTTTCTGCATAGAAAAAGAAGGAAAACAAAATGGGTGCGACTCGTCCGGCACCAACCCACGGCGAAAGTTCGAGCTGCTCCTGGGGCTCAGGCGGATCCCTCCTCTCGCTTCACCAGGGCGCGACGGCGCGCTGACCCGCTACCTTCACCCAGGCAGGCGCGACGGCGCGGGGTCTGGTCGCGGCGACCATTGGAGGAGCTGCCGCCTAAGAGAGAGTCGCCGAAGCTTAGCGAACCCCGAGCACCGCCGCCTGTATGCCTGTCGCCGTCTTCATCCTGGTCAGTACCGGGGCTGGGCAGGCGGCCGCGGTCATCATCTTCGGGGCAGCACCCAGCACGGCGACTGTCTTCCCCGAACACCCTCACGTAGAGGGTAGCGTCGCCATCGAACTTGAAGTGCATGGTGCACCGCCGGTTCAGGACGCGCGCGCGGGCAAACGTTTGCCAGCCGCGGGTCAGGGCCCCATCCCCAGAAACGGAGACCTCCAGCGAAGCCCAGGAGGCCCTGCTGCAGCAGCCATCTGCCTGAAGCCAGAGGCCGCACCGGGCGCTGGCCGGCAGTTCACTTACGAAGAAACGGGGAGCTGGAGCCGGGTGCTGGTTGGGTCCGCCGACCACACGACGAACTCCGCAGCACCTCCGCCGAGCGAAAACGCGGCCTGGGGGGCCACGCGGCCACGACATGCCTTCCGTTGGCAACCGGGCGCTCATCACCGCGCAGAGAACCGCCTCCATGGCCACGGGGAGCCACTGCGGGGACCGCGGAGTGCTTGCGAGGACAGCCCCGGCCGCGCTTGGTCGGTGGGGAGTCAGGCCCTGCTTGACGAGCCTTTCCTTTCTCCGCGGCCGTGAATCTCTTCGGCGGAGCCATGGGAATGGCGAGTAGCCAAGAAGAAGGAAAGGAGCAGCAGGAAGGGATGGACTGAAGGGGCTCATGCAGTCCCGTACTTATAGCCGGAGAAGGCCAACCACCGGCCACCACGATCGCAGGTAATCATGACCCATTTCTTTGCACGCAGGGACTTGTCAAGTCGTGCGATCGCCGAGGCGTCATGGGGAAGCGCAGGCACCCACGTCCAATCAATCGCCATGCGGCGCCCAAGGCCGCAGGCTATTGGGGCCCGCGGTGCTTCGTGCTTGCCCCTTCGCTTCTCTGCTAAGCCAAACCCAGGCGCGCCTTGGGCCCGGGGGCTACTGTCGGCGTTCTGGGAACGGGGGTCCCCAGACTTGCCTGCCTGCGGCCTGCGGCGTGGCTCGAGTGGGGCCCCAGCGCGACCCAGCTTCATCAGCTCAAGCTCAAGACACTCGCGAGGGGCCAAGCCTCGCGGGGCGGACGACAGGAAGCTTCCTCAGAGACAATCTCATCAGGCAAGCTTGCGAGGAGGCGGAGAGATCAAGGCAGGGGCACCTCGCGAGGAGCCCGTGATGCAAGGCATGACGATCGAGACCAGGCGGGCGCCAGGCGGGCGCCGCCTGCGCAGTGTCCTTGTTTCCCCTTCGGTGCAAAGGGGGCAAGCGCAGGCCAAGGCATCGGGCAAAGGTTACCATTCCGGTGCAACGAGATCAAGACCAGCAGGACGGCAGGACGGAGGTCACCGTGGAGCCCAAGATGGCGTCATCACCAGTGCTTTTGGCAGCCGAAGACCAACTTTGGTCAGGATAACTTGCACTAGATGTTCCCCTTCAAAATGGCCAATAGTTGGCGCCCTTCCCGCTCATTATTTGGGAAGAGGACCAGGGCCTCTATAAATAGGACTAGCCACCAAGTAGAATGGGAGAGACCCGGACCAAGTAGAACACACCGCATCAGTTCAAGAACACCTCTCACGAGGCTGTTCGTCCCCTGTACTGTTCATCATCAGCCCCTGAGGCAATCCACCACACCACACACTGGAGTAGGGTATTACACCACATCGGTGGCCCGAACTAGTATAAATCTCGTGTCCTTTATGTTGTTCATCGTTTCCAGCTTAGATCACACGAGGAGATCAGACGTAGACCGGTAGGGGAGAGATCTCCGCGCGCACCCCAGAGTTCGAACCTTAAGGGTCTGCCGGAACCCGAAATCCGACAACAGCTCTGCCGGAGCCCTAGATTGGTTCCGCCAAGGTTCCGCCTCGTGGCAGCGGAGTCTCGTCCCGAAAGGTTGCTTATTATTTTTTTCCCCGACGAAAGACCTCATATAGCAGAAGATGGGCATCGGAGAGCCACCAGGGGGCCCACGAGGTAGGGGGGCGCGCCCTATGGGGGCGCTCCCCACCCTCGTGGACAGGGTGTGGGCCCCCTGGTCTTCATCTTTGGCAAGGATTTTTCATTATTTTTAACTAGATGTTCCATGGAGTTTCAGGACTTTTGGAGTTGTGCAGAATAGGTCTCTAATATTTGCTCCTTTCCCAGCCCAGAATTCCAGCTGCCGGCATTCTCCCTCCTTATGTAAACCTTGTAAAATAAGATTGAATAGCCATAAGCAATGTGACATAATGCATAATAACAGCCCATAATGCGATAAATATCGATATAAAAGCATGATGTAAAATGGATGTATCACATCCCTTCCCGCTCAATATTTGGGAAGAGGACCAAGGCCCCTATAAATAGAACTAGCCACCACAGTAGGAGGTAACTGAATGGAACTGGTCTGAGACGAACTGATCTTGGACTAGATCATGCTCACCCACAAAAGTTCACCAGGGACAAGAACACCTCACCTCAGGAGGCTGTTCTTCCCTTGTACTGTTCATTCTCAGCCCAAGAGGCAATCCACCACACCACACTGGAGTAGGGCATTACACCACAACGGTGGCCCGAACTAGTATAAATCTCGTGTCTCTTGTGTTGCTGGTTCGTCGAGCTAGGCTTTGAGATCGCGGTGAGGCTAAGGGCGTGATTAGGTAGGGAGAGATCTTCGTGCGCACCCGAGTGTTTGAACCTCAAGGGTTTTGCCGGAACCCTAAATCTGACAGAGTGCATGACAACGACCTAGCGCACCTTACTCTTCGTCTGAAAAGTCTGCAACATAATACATTGCAGCCGAAAAATGGGTCAGCACATGGAATATGCTGGCAAAATAACAGTGTGGAGCAATGAACAAGATAAATGGTAAACTACATGCATATAAGGCAGGTGGAGGCTCTATGGTTATCATATTTTTGCGTAAAGCCAATTTTTCCCTACTACAAAGGAATATATTTTATTTAACTACGAAGTTGGTTGATAAACACTAAGAATGGAAACCCCATCTCAATCCCAATTAAACAGTAATTAACAACCCAACAAAATTAATTAAGAGTGATGAGATCAAATCAATAATTCAAGAACCAGATACTCAAGATGTCCATAATCGGGGACATGGCTAACCATGATTAGTTTGTACACTTTGCAGAGGTTTGCGCACTTTTCCCCACAAGACTCGACCTCCTCCGTTGAATTTCTCGCACTACATGATGTTTGAGAAACGGATGACCGAGACACAATCTTTCAGAAGCATTAACTCCTTCGACGGGTAAACCGTACCACCTACATCCCCTACATCTGCTAGTTTACCACTGAAAGAGGTCACACAACATACTCAACTATGCCAGAGCCCATAATGTCTTGTGGCTGCACACGTAAGTTTCTAGCATGAATAATCTTATGATCCCTTTGAGCCTGGGTGGCAAACCATAGGATGATCACACGGATTCCCCGGGATCTTCGTGGACAACACTGGATTCCCCAGGTGCCCACAAACAATCCACCTAGATGTGTATTAGAGTAGCCACCTTAAACAAACCCTTAGTGCATAATAATCTCTCACATCTGTAATGAATCACTCAAACCAATCCACGTCTACAAGCATAGCATAGTAGTATAAGCATAACGTAGAAGTAACTCCCAAGGTTTGTGTCGGTGTCAAAACCGGAGGATCTCGGGTAGGGGGTCCATAACTATGCGTCTAAGGCGGATGGTAACAGGAGGCGGGGGACTCAATGTTTACCCAGGTTCGGGCCCTCTCGATGGAGGTAATACCCTACTTCCTGCTTGATTGATATTGATGATATGAGTATTACAAGACTTGATCTACCACGAGATCGTAGAGGCTAAACCCTAGAAACTAGCCTATGGTATGATTGTTGTTGTCCTACGGACTAAATCCTCCGGTTTATATAGACACCGGAGGGGGCTAGGGTTACAGAGAGTCGGTTACATGGGAGGAGATCTACATATCCGTATTGCCAAGCTTGCCTTCCACGCCAAGGAGAGTCCCATCCGGACACGGGACAAAGTCTTCAATCTTGTATCTTCATAGTCCAACAGTCTGGCCAAAAGATATAGCACGGCTGTCCGGAGACCCCCTAATCCAGGACTCCCTCAGTAGCCCCTGAACCAGGCTTCAATGACGATGACTCCAGCGCACAGATTTGTCTTCGGCATTGCAAGGCGGGTTCTTCCTCCGAATACTCCATAGAAGATCTTGAACACCAGGATAGTGTCTGGCTCTGCAAAACAAGTTCCACATACCACCGTAGAGAGAATGATATTTCCACGAATCTAATCTGCTGACGCATTTCGCACCATGACATCACACCACGGCCCGGTCATCATTCGAACTGTTTTTCACAACCAGCCCCCGCACATATCGCGAGGCGGTTTCCCTGGCACGTCTTGTCGAAGCAGAGATCGTGTCCCCTTATCATGGGATTCTCATCAATACGGGCATGGGTAACCCAACCGCGCCATCAATTACAGCGTTTGGGGAATAAGCGATTTTACCAGGCCAGTGGGGAGGCGCATCTCCTCCTCTGCCCTTATATAGGGACAAGGATTCCCCCTTTTTACCCACGCCTTCTCCCCCCTTGCTTATCCATTCTTGCGCACTCGAGCTCCAACGCCCAAGTTATCGCCTTTCTCCTCAAACCACTCCAAGCATTTCCGGAGCGGGAGGCAAGTGGATGGTCTCCTCCGTCACGGAGGAGAACATCACAAAGCAATGGGAGGCCGGATATCTGGCCGCGGACATCGCACACCGACTGCCAGATGTGGATTTCCCCTCCACCCGTTCGTCCGCGGGCTCATGTTCTACTACGGGCTGGATTATCACGACCTGGCCCCTAATTTCATCCTCAACATCTCGGCGTTTATCGTCGTATGCGAGGCCTTCCTCCGCATCAAGCCCCACTTCGGCCTGTGGCTGAAGACCTTCAATGTCAAACCAAAGGTGGTGGTTGGCCAGCAAGCGGAGTGCGGAGGCGCCATGGTGGGCAAAATGCCTAATGTCACCTGGCTTGAAGGCTCCTATGTGGAGACCATAAAGGGGTGGCAATCGGGGTGGTTCTACATCAACGAGTCGCGCGACACCAACTAGGTGGCGGCCCCCGAGTTTCGATCCGGAATCCCCACGTGGCTCACCTCCTGGAAGAGAAGGGCCTGTCCTGGGGTTCCCCGGTAGAGTTGACCGGACTCCAGACCTGCATCAAGAACATGATGAGCAAAAATCAAGCTCGTCAACGTGGTCCAGGTCATGCTCTTCTGCCGGATCCTCCCGTGTCAACAATGGGCATTCAATTTGTGGGAGTTCGGCCCGGCCCAGCACCAGACTCTGCGAGAGCTCTTCGACACGATGCACAAGGATGTCTGGAGGGTGCTGTTCAAGGGTGCCGAGGTGCCTCCTCACCTTACCGAGGACCGTGGACTTAGCGCACAGCGCCATGCCAGTCCGGTAAGTTCTTCATATGTCATAGGGTGTTTATTTTCCACGGTTTAATCATATGCGAGATCTAAGCTTCCATGCCTTTAATAGGACTGGGTGGAGACAGTGGAGCAGATTGATTGCCCAACCCCCCCTGCCTGAAGATCCTGCAGACGCTCTCCTAACGGAGATGCTGGTAACGGCGCCTTACGAGGTGACGGTGAAGAAGGCCAAGAAGAAGGCTACGGGGACCCGAAAGGGTCTCCGGCGCAAGGCTATATCAGACTCATCGTCCGATAACTCCGAAGCACACTCCTCCCACGAAAACGAGGAGGAGGAAGAGGAAAGTTCTCCCCCCCAGCCGGGGGAGACAAGAAAAGAAAGGCCGCCCCAACCGGGGAGGCCGAAGGGTCCAAGAAGGGGAGGACCCTCCTTCCGGACTGCTCCACGACCGCCGCCTATAGTGACGACGAGTGGTTGCCCAGGGAAAAGCCTCTGGCGAAGTCATAAGTATCCGGATAGCAAAGTAATTCATGGTATGCTTCTATTGCACTGCTTCTCCTTACGCCGAATATGATTATGCAGTCCGTCCCGAACTCGTATTGACGTATCTTCGTCGGACGGTTCTTTGGACTCGTCGGATATGAATAGCAATTCACTTACAACCGCCTCCACCCCTTGCCCTACGGACAACGCCGAGGTGTTGTCTCAAAAGGCACCAAGCCGAGGGGAGGTAGTCCTGGAGGCGCATCAAGGCGACCTTCCAGACCCTGGCCGTAAAGGGAGCAAGACTCCCATGGGCTCCAAGTTCGACACTTAGCCGAACACTGCGCCGGAACCTACAGTGGTTCCGGACTCCGGCAGGCGACCCCCCATTAAGAGGGGCAAGCCTCCCGTGCTGGTGACCTCTGTCCATCCAGGTGTCGGTCTACTAAAGTAGGGGTACCTTAGTATCCCGAACTTGTGCACGGGCAGTCGCAGCGCCCCGCGGCAAAGCTTGCCGAGCGACCGCCAAGATTTTCCTTTAAATCCATTCAAGAACAAAATATTCAAGTAAAGGAAACAAGGCCCCGGCAAGAGGAGCTTGCCGGGAAGATTTACCAAGGCCCCGGCAAGAGGAGCTTGCCGGGAAGGACAACCCATGCCCCGGCAAGAGGCGCTTGCCGGGCGCGACGAGACCGAGACCGCGGCAAGGCACTTGCCGCGACAGACAGCCACTCTGTACCTGCGCTCCAGCTCACCCACCCACGTGTCGCCCTGGGGCTCTTCCCGGGCGCACGTGGCGAGCGGCTGTGCAGCCAGGGGTACGTGGTGGCCAGCGGCGATGGCAAGGCAGCCATCGTGGCGAACGGAGACGTCCCTGACGGTCCCTTTTCACACTGTTTGGGCGACACAGACGGGCATTTAATGCCCTTGTCCCCTACCGTCAGAGTTAGGTATAATACACTATGCAAACAACTGTACCAACTACACCACTTTTTACGCTTTTACCCTCACCTGCGTTGCCACCTGTTGGAGACCCCTTGAGCGTATAAAAGGAGGCCCATGCGCAACGTAGAAGGGGTTAGACATTCTGAGGCTAAACACTCCATAGCTCTCAGGCCCGGTTCAACAGCTCCCATAGCTCCCGAGCAAGAAACGAATACAATCACAAGTAGCAGTTGGGTTTTACGCGTTCGTACGGCCCGAAGCTGGGTAAAATCGCTCGTGTGTGTTGCCTCGATCTGCTCTTTGTGCGATCTCCGCCCCCCGCCGAACCGAAAGGGACCACGGTCCCATAGGTGTTCGTGGAGCGAGCTTCCCCGACATCTTTGGCGCGCCAGGTAGGGGGCGTCGAGGTTGTGCGAACCTGATTCGGCATCTGCACGAGCTAGATCTTCACCATCTTCGTCAACATGCCACCAAAGAAGAAGGCTTCGGGCATGATCGCACCGTCTGCGTCGGACCCACCGCCTCCGGAGCAACTAGGTGGTGGGGAAGGCGCTGTCGGAGGAGCAGGCGTCGTCGAAGGAGCTAATGCTGCCGCCAAATCCAAGGACAAGGCCGCGCAGACTTCGGCGTCCGTACATGCCCCACGTCCATCTCAGGACGTGCGAGACCCGCAGCGTCATGGTGCTCCCAGTACCATACGCGTGCCGGATCAAGATCGAGACGGTGGGCCTCAGGGCGCTCAAGGCCAACATGCCGGCACGAGCGGGGCACGGTCGCCTGGACGAGGTGCTGCTCCTTCTAACACAGTTAGGAGTCCGAGCACATCCCGCTACTCGCACCGTTCACCACTACCACCCTCCACTCCAGCAGAAGCTCTGGCGAGAGCTCAACTGCTTCTAGATTTCCCTCCAGCGGCGGACAAAATCGACGAATGGAGGGCCACCATTCAGAGCCTCATCGGCTTCGCCAACGGCGACACCCCAAGGCAGCCGAGCGCGTCGCAGCCACGGCAGGATCGCCAGGTGCGAGCCGATGGAGACAAGACCGGTGGGGGTGCCACTACCGTGCACTCTCCGCCCCGAAGGCTAAGATCGCCGACTCGCCGGGTCAACAACGACGCCGACTCCACCGCGTCATCGGATCCGCGAACCCGTCGCGATCAGCGCCAAGTTCTCCATGAGCGACAACAAGAAGACGCTCGCACTCGCATCGAGCACTGTAGAGAGACGCGGCGTCAATCTGACCTGCGCGCTGGGCCCGCTGTCGACATGCATGCGCCAGGGGAACCAGGCGACCTGCCGTACGCGGTAGGTTGTCCTGCGTTTACCCGTGAGCTGCGGCAAGTCCAGTGGCCCAGCACAAAGAACTTCAAGCCCGACGTACCAGAGAAGTACGACGGCAGGTCGCACCCGTCAGAGTTTCTCAGCATCTACACCATCGCGGTGCAAGCTGCTGGGGGGCGAGACGACAAGATCCTCGCCAACTACTTCCCGCTGGTACTCAAGTCCAACGTCAGATCCTGGCTCATGCACTTGCCGGACAACTCCATATCCTCCTGGGCAGAGCTATGCCATCAGTTTGTCGGCGCCTTCACTGGCGGCCACAAACCTCATGGCCAAGAAAGTGACCTCCACTTGCTCGCCCAGAAGCAGGGAGAAACCCTGCGCAAGTACATTCAGAGATTCAGCCGTGTACACTACAACATCCCGGATGTCCACCCAGCCACAGTCATCAGCGCGTTCCATCAGAACGTGCGTAACCGCAGGATGCGGGAGGAGATGGCAATGTGCAAGGTTAAGGACGTCAGTGAGCTATACGCTCTAGCTGACAAGTGTGCACGCGCTGAGGAGGGAAGGAAACTTCCCGGAGAAAGCGCAGGAGCAGGAGGATCTGACAGTGATGATTCCGCCCCGGCAAAGAAAAACCGGCAACGGAACAACAAAAAGAGGCAAGGCAAAGAAGTGTTAGCTGTTGAGCAGTCCGGCGACGGAGGTGGCGCCAAGACAGTCAAGGATGGTAGCTCCGGCAAGGAGGTTGCCGCGTGCAACAATTGCCAGGCTGTGACGGCCGCCGACAAGCAGGACGGCACCAACAAACAGTATTGCAAGATCCACCACACCAAGGGCCACGACCTCCAGAGCTGCAAGAAGGTCGAGCAGCTTGTCCAGTTGCAGAGGACTGAGTACGAGCGGCGCGACAAGGAGAAGGCCCAAGGAGATGCTGGTGGGTCCGGCACAAAGCGTCCCGGCCGGGGAGGGCGCCGCGGCAAGGCCAAGCAGCGGCAAGGGGACAGACCTCCCCGCGGCCGCGACAAGGATGAAGACGACGATGACAGCAAAGAGATGGATGATGATGAGACCAGCGAGCAGGAGTTCCAGAAAGCCACAGAGGTACTGTGCGTTGACGGCGGGGCTTCTCTGCATGCTTCGCACCGCCAACTCAAACAGTGGGTGCGGGAAGTTAATGCGGCAGAACCCCCTGTCGAATCGCGCAGGCCTCTGAAATGGTCCAGCACGCCTATCGTCTTTGACATTGAGGACCACCCTGACCGCACAACTGCGGTCGGGTGCTTGCCGATGTTGGTTTCACCAACTATCCGCAACCTCAAGGTCACTAAGATGCTAGTTGACGGCGGGGCCGGCTTAAATGTGATCTCCTCCGCCTTGCTTTAGAAGCTCCAGATCCCTGACAGCGAGCTCGAAGAGACCGGCACATTTCAAGGAATCAACCCGGGAAGGAGCAAGCCGAAAGGGAAGATCACGTTGCCGGTGACATTTGGCAGCGAGCTGAACTACAGGACTGAGAGGGTCACCTTTGACGTTGCTGATTTCCCCTTGCCATAAAATGGGATACTTGGCCGTCTAGCGCTCGCCAAGTTCATGGCAGCCTCTCATTATGAATACAATATTCTCAAGATGCCTGGCCCGATAAGCGTCATCACTGTCCATGGCGACAAGAAAGATGCTCTTATCTGTGCCGACAAGATCTACCGGGAAGCAGCAGCCGTAGCGGACAGCAAGTCACTTGCCGCTGAAGCTCCCGGGGGAAAGAAGAAGACCAAGTCCGGCAAGAGCTCTGGTACCCACTCCGGCAAGCGCACCTCTTCGGAGTGCTGCGCTACCGTTGAGGACGCACCATCGAGCTCCACCGGCAAGTGCAAGAAGACGCTGGCAGCTCCACCAGAGACCAAGGAGGTGCCCGCCAAGGAGGACGGCATTGGTGGTACCTTCACCATCAGTGCCACGCTTGACCCTAAATAGGAAAGCGCGCTCGTTGCTTTCCTGCGGGCAAATGTCGACGTGTTTGCATGGCAACCGTCCGACATCCCCGGTGTTCCCAGGGAAGTAATTGAGCACCACCTTGCCGTTTGTCCTCACGCGCGGCCCGTCAAGCAAAGAGTTAGGAAACAAGCAGTGGAGCGCCAAGAGTTCATAGCAGAAGAAATCAAGAAGTTGGAAGCAGCAGGCCTTGTCAGAGGAGTGCTCCACCCTACGTGGCTGGCCAACCCTGTTGTCATGCGCAAAGCCAACGGGAAATGGAGGCTTTGCATTGGCTTCACTGATGTCAATAAAGCTTGTCCCAAAGATCCATTCCCCTTGCCGCGCACTGACCTCATTGTTGACTCCATAGCTGGGTGTGACTTGCTTTCATTTCTTGACGCATACTCAGGATACCATCAGATTTTCATGGCGGAAGAAGATGAGGAGAAGACTGTGTTTATCACTCCGTGTGGCACATACTGTTTCGTACGGATGCCTTTCGGTTTGAAGAATGCTGGTTCAACGTTTGCAAGGGTAGTCCACACTGCTTTTGAGCCACAGATACACAGAAATGTGGAAGCCTACATGGATGACATAGTAGTCAAGAGCAAGGACAGGGCTACCGTGGTTCAAGACATGGACGAGACCTTTGCGAGTCTGCGCAAGATCAACCTCAAGCTCAACCCCGAGAAGTGTGTGTTCGGAGTTCCCTCCGGCAAGGTTCTCGGGTTCTTTGTGTCTCAGCGGGGAATTGAAGCCAACCCCGACAAGATCAAGGCCATCGAGCAGATTGAAGCCCCAAAGCGCGTCAAGGATGTAAGGAAACTTGCCGGTTGTGTGGCTGCTCTCAGCAGGTTCATTTCTAGGTCCGCTGAGCGCGCCCTGCCATTTTCAAAATTTTGAAAAAGGCAGGTCCGATGCAATGGACTCCGGAAGCGGAGGCTGCGCTACAGGACCTGAAGAGATACCTGTCCTCCACTCCAACACTTGTCGCACCTAAACCACAAGAGAAGTTGCTGCTGTATCTAGCGGCAACCAATCAAGTGGTTAGTGCTGCGTTGGTAGCGGAGAGGGAGGCGGACGTCGAGCCAGCGACCGCGGCAAGCGCGTCCAGCGACAAGCAGGGGGCTTCGCCGACAAGCTCTGGTCCCGACAAGGATGGATCTGCGCAGGAGGAGGTGCAGAAGAAAATGGTGCAGCGCCCAGTTTACTTTGTGAGTTCCCTTTTACAGGGGGATAGATCAAGGTACTCTGGTGTGCAGAAATTGCTTTTCGGCCTCCTCATGGCCTCGAGAAAGCTGCGCCATTACTTCCAAGCACATGAGATCACAATGGTCACTCGCTTTCCACTGAAGAGGATACTGCAGAATCCAGAAGCAACAGGCAGGATTGTTGAGTGGGCACTGGAACTGTCAAGCTTTGGTCTCAAGTTTGAAAGCACTTCAACTATCCAGAGCAGAGCATTGGCAGAGTTCATAGCAGAGTGGACACCGACACCAGATGAAGAAACCCCAGAGATGAGCATCCCCATCAAGGAAGCAAGTAAAGAATGGTTGATGTACTTTGATGGCTCTTTCTCGCTGCAAGGCGCCAGTGCGGGCGTGCTGCTTGTCACACCCACCGGGGAGCACCTCAAGTACGTCGTCCAGATGCACTTTCCCAGGGAGCAAGCAACGAACAATACTGCAGAGTATGAAGGATTGCTTGTCGGCCTCAGAATTGCGGCAGACCTTGGGATCAAGAAGCTCATTATCAGGGGTGACTCGCAGCTTGTCGTCCGCCAAGTGAACAAGGATTACCAGAGTCCCTTGATGGAAGCATACGTTGATGAAGTGAGGAAGCTAGAAGAGCGCTTTGACGGCCTGCAAATGGAGCATATTCCGAGGTCCGAGAACGACATTGCAGATGGCCTGTCAAGGTGCGCTGCACTAAAGCTACCTGTGGAACCAGGGATCTTTGTGCTCAAACTGACTCAGCCATCCGTAACACCATCAACCGGACAGAGCAAGAAGAGGAAGTTGGTTTTGGGTGATCACTTTCCGGCAGAGCTCCCCGAAGCCGCCGCCAAGAAAATCCCCAAAGTCAACAACAAGATTGCTGAGGAGCAGTCTGCTCCGGCAGACCCAAGGGTCTGTTCCGTCGAAGCAAACGCTCCCGACAAGTTTTGCTCCGGCAAGCTTGCCGGGGAACGCCAAGCTCCGGCAGGACCACCGGTCCTTGCCGTAGTAGCGGGCGTTCCCGCAGCAGCAGATATGCCTTTAGTCCTTGTCGTCGAGCCACAGGCTCCGACATGGGCGCAGCAGATTGTCCGTTTCCTTCAGACAGGAGATCTTCCCGAAGAGCCAGAAGAAGCTGAAAGAGTAGCCCGGCAGGCAAGTATGTACCAGTTTTTCGACAACGAGCTGTACAGAAGGAGACTCAATGGTGTGAAATTGAAGTGTATTCCCCGGGAAGACGGACATAAGCTGTTGGCAGAGATACATGGAGGCATATGTGGTCACCACATTGGCGCAAGAGCACTTGCTGGCAAAGCGTTCCGGCAAGGCTTCTTTTGGCCGAGAGCCCTCCAGGATGCAACTGCACAAGTAACCAAGTGTGAAGCGTGCCAGTTCCATTCCAAACAGATACACCAGCCAGCTCAAGCTCTCCAAACGATCCCTTTATCCTGGCCATTTTCGGTCTGGGGGCTCGACATCCTCGGCCCCTTTCCCTGATCCGTCGGGGGCTTTGAGTACTTGTACGTCGCAATCAACAAGTTCACAAAGTGGCCGGAAGTGGAACCAGTGAGGAAGGTGACAGCACAGTCAGCAGTCAAGTTCTTCAGGTCGATTGTTTGCCGCTTCGGAATCCCTAACAGGATCATCACCGACAATGGCACTCAATTCACGAGCCGCACCTTCATGCAGTATGTCCAAGACCTTGGCGCCAAGGTCTGCTTCGCTTCTGTTGCTCACCCGAGAAGCAACGGTCAAGCAGAAAGGGCAAACGCTGAAGTGCTGCGTGGACTCAAGACCAGAACTTTCGACAGGCTACACAAGTGCGGAAGAAAATGTATCGAGGAGCTGCCGGTGGTTCTTTGGTCGACCAGGACGACGCCAAATCGAGCCACTGGCCAGACACCCTTCGCTCTAGTCTATGGAGTGGAGGCAGTTACCCCCACGGAACTCGTATACGGGTCACCTCGAGTACTCGCTTATGATGAGCTTGAGCAAGAGCGGCTGCGTGAAGATGACGCGCTGCTCCTCGAGGAGGATCATCTTCAGGCTGCTGTACGAGCTGCTCGATACCAGCAAGCTTTGCGCCGCTACCATAGCCGCAAAGTTAATGCCAGAAGTCTCGAGGAAGGCGACCTTGTTCTTAGGCGCACTCAGTCCGCCAAGAATTCCAACAAGTTGACGCCGAAGTGGGAAGGCCCTTACCGGGTGAAACGAGTCACTAGGCCTGGCGCTGTCCGCCTTGAGACCGAAGATGGCACTCCAGTGAGCAACTCCTGGAATATTGAGCATCTTCGCAAGTTTTACCCGTAAGGCGCGGTTGTCGGGCCCTGCTCCGGCAACCACCTTTTTGTACAAGTCTTGCCGCTGTTGCATGTAATCCTTTGTACAAAGCCGGGCGCAGACCCCGTGCATAAGTGAAGCGCTGGAGCCCTAAGCTATAGCATGCATGCTAGTTTGAGTCTCGTCCTTGGTTAGGGTTGATAGTGCCTAACAGCGGCTAACCCCTAACTAGAGGTCGGGTGTGTGTCCCTTTGCCATTCTTTTGTTTCCCTTGGTTCGCAGGTTTCACATATCCTGGTCGGAACACTTGAGGGCGAAAAAAAAGGAGAGGGGCAGATCAGCATCCAGGCCCCGGCAAGCCAGTGTTGCCGGGGGCTGCAAGCACAAGAATTCGGGTCCCGGCAAGCCAGAGTTGCCGGGGGCTGCAATATCAGATAAGTTTTTCATCCCTTATCATGCATTCTCTTACGGACTGAGGAATGCGAAACCTCTCTTCCTCCCAAAAAGCTGCCGTGCTCCCTTAAACACCAGGCCCTAGAGCGCGTTCCTAGGGCCAAGTTTGGTCAAAGACGCGGCAGCGAGGGGGGCGAAGCGAGGAGCCCGAACCCACCTCATCCTTCCCTCCGCCAAGAGCGTGAGAAGGGTCGAGTGATGCGGGAGACGGCAGGGCCTGTTGCCGGGCAAAGAGTGTCTGTCTCAAGATAAATAGGATTCGCTCCTTGACGCGGGTCCTACCCGCAAGACAAATGACCCGGCAAGCATCCCCTTTTCATTAAAAACATTCCGCTTAGGTACAGTTTAAAAGATGGGATTACAAGCTTTAAATGCAGCTAATGCCCGAGGGCTTACAAGTTGAAAAAAGATAAGATGCCCGTAATCCTTTTCCTGTCCCTCTCTTCAGGAGGTAGGACAAGGAGGCGAAAAGGGCAAAAGGGGCGCCTAGGCGAGCTACGGGTGTCAGAAGACACCAAGAGAACGTCCCGGGGTAGGTGGCGGTGGCGACGCCGGAAGTGGAGCTCGAAGATGAGGCAGCGGGACGTCAGCACGCTGTCGAGGGCACCATGCCCTCGTACTCCGAGTTGACGTCCTTGCCGCCCGCCCTCTTCCTCTTCTGCAACCTCCCTACGCCAGCCGCCCAAGGAGACGGCCCCGAGGATTCCAAGGAGACGGCGACGCGGATGATGGGGTCGCCGGTGCCCCCTCGGAGCGGCACCCGACACCTAGTCGGACACGTCATCGTGCTGCCCGCCGCTGCTGCCCTCCTCGTCGCTCTCGCTCGAGGAGGAGCCTTCGCTATCGGAGGAGCTCTCGACGCAGCACCTTGCGCGAGTCCCGAAGCACCCGAAGACCTTGACGGAGAGGAGACCGCCCTCCATCAGCTTAAAATGGAGGGTGAGTCCCTCCGTCAAGCTGTGGATACGGTCGAACGTCTTCCACCCTCGACCAAGATACATCACATTAGGGGCTGGGAAATCAACGCGGACTCGCGTACCGCTGATCCCACAGCCCCTCATGTGCAACCTCAGAGTTTCGGGCGGATCCAACCCCATTTCGCTCGCAAACGGAGTCGGAAGTCGGAGGCGACGACGAGGTGGCCAACGCAGCCTGACGAAGACCTCGCCTGGATCGTCTTCGATGTGTACCGCCGCGGGAAGAGGAGCCGCCGGCGGAGGTGAAGCCGGCGCGCCGCCCTGTCCGCCTCTTCCCCGAGCGCCTCGGCCTCGCCCTCAACCTCGCCCACGGCCACGCCCCCTTCCTCTTCCCCTTACGGCTGGCTCTGCCGCCGCGGGGGGAGGAGGGGCGCGCTGCCTAGCGGCGACCCTCGCCGCCACCGTCGAAGGACCAGGAGTTCCCCTCTCCATGGCGACTGAGAGAGGGGGGGGGGAGCAGAAGTTAAAGGAGGAAGGAGATGTGGGCTTCCGTAACCCCCCTCCCGCTCCTTATAAAGGAGCGGGGTGGGGGCTCGGCCGCCCCGCTCGACCAATCAAGACGCATGGGGAGCAGGGAATCGGGACCGACCCGCTGCCTCGAACCGCGATGGCCCGGATTCCCGCCTCCACCATCGCCACCCCAAGTGCATGGGAGCCGCGTGGTGGGCGTGCAGAACTGAGGCGACGGATGAGGCGACCTCTCCCCACCCCGTGGTCGTGTGGAGTGGACGCCTCGAAAACCGCGCCCCGGCCCCATCCAGTAAATAAACCACGCCTCCACGCCTCCCTCCGTTTATGGTGAAGGTGCAAACCGCCCACGATCTCCCCCATGACGCCGCACTTAGCGCGCGGTGTTCGGGGAGGGAGCGGGGGTACGAAGTAAGGATGCGGCGTCGCCTGGGCCGCGCGTGCCCGTGCACTGTTTTGGGCCTGGCCCAACAACGCTCGGCACCGTGTGTGGCCCAGGCCCGGGGGCTCCTGTCGGTGTACTAAAGTAGGGGTACCTTAGTATCCCGAACTTGTGCACGGGCAGTCGCAGCGCCCCACAGCAAAGCTTGTCGAGCGACCGCCAAGATCTTCCTTTAAAGCCATTCAAGAACAAAATATTCAAGTAAAGGAAACAAGGCCCCGGCAAGAGGAGCTTGCCGGGAAGATTTACTAAGGCCCCGACAAGAGGAGCTTGCCGGGAAGGACAACCCATGCCCCGGCAAGAGGCGCTTGCCGGGCGCGACGAGACCGAGACCGCGGCAAGGCACTTGCCGCGACAGACAGCCACTCTGTACCTGCGCTCCAGCTCACCCACCCACGTGTCACCCTGGGGCTCTTCCCGGGCGAACGTGGCGAGCGGCTGTGCAGCCAGGGGTATGTGGTGGCCAGCGGCGATGGCAAGGCAGCCATCATGGCGAACGGAGACGTCCCTGACGGTCCCTTTTCACACTATTTGAGCGACACAGACGGGCATTTAATTCCCTTGTCCCCTGCCGTCAGAGTTAGGTATAATACACTATGCAAACAACTGTACCAACTACAACACTTTTTACGCTTTTACCCTCACCTGCGTTGCCACGTGTTGGAGACCCCTTGAGCGTATAAAAGGAGGCCCATGCGCAACGTAGAAGGGGTTAGACATTCTAAGGCTAAACACTCCATAGCTCTCAGGCCCGGTTCGACAGCTCCCATAGCTCCCGAGCAAGAAACGAATACAATCACAAGCAGCAGTAGGGTTTTACGCATCCGTGCGGCCCGAAGCTGGGTAAAATCGCTCGTGTGTGTTGCCTCGATCTGCTCTTTGTGCGATCTCCGCCCCCCGCCGAACCGAAAGGGACCACGGTCCCATAGGTGTTCGTGGAGCGAGCTTCCCCGACACCAGGGTTACCGGACAACTTGCTGGAAGCGCTTCGCGGCGCTTCCATCGAAGAAGAGCACCGCACTATCATGAGTGCGGTGATCGAGAAGGGTCAGTCCGCCAAGAACGGACTAACTGAAGCTTGTGCCAGCCTCCTAACAGGCTTTGAGGTAAGTTAAAAAAATATAAGAAAATATTACCGCATAGACAGTAGCCCCTGATGCTCTGTTTGGCGTTCACGAAGAAAGGCCAAATAGAGGATCAAATCATGACTCAAGAGCTTAATTAGAATATGTCTATGTGCATATGCAGGCTTCGCTGCTGGCCGCCGCCGCACATACTGCGGAGGTCTCTGCACTGAAGCAGGACCTTGAGCGGTCCGAGGAAGAGCTCGGCCTTGCCAAGAGGCAGGTCGAGGAGAGCAAAAGTAAGCAATACCTTGTCAATATATTAAAAAGGAAGTTGGTTGGAAAATAATAGGATCATCATGAATTTGCCAGGGGCCACGACCGAAGTGGCAACCCTGAAGAAGGCACTGTCCAAGGCCGAAAGCAAAGCGGCCAGGGAGCGCACTGAGCGAGAAAAGCAAGAAGCCTGGGTAGGCGAGGTGCAGCAAGAGCTCAAGGCTCTCGCCAAAAAATACGAGTCCTTGGAGCTTGACTCTAAGACGCGAGAGTCCGAGCTTGCGACGGTGCTCGAAAGCGCAAAAAACGCCAAGGCTGAAGCCCACAAGGCCCTCCAGGAGATTGATGCGGTAAAGAAGATAGCAGCGGGTAAGGCAGTCATTATGCAAAGCAAGCATGTGAAGAAAACTTTCCTTTTACTTACCCGAGTTCGGAGCTCTCCAGGAGCATTCGCAGATCTTCCCCGCAGTGTGATGGACGCCGTGGAGTTTTACCGAGCTGAGGAGGGGAGCTCGAAGGAAAAGTTGTTCTGGTCTCAGTATACTGGTACCGAACACCCAATGCCCTTGGGCAACCAGCTGAAGAAACTAGTCGAGCTTCACAAGGCGGCCGAGCAGGCCATGAAGGGTCTTATAGTCCAGATGTGGCCTGGCGATCCCCTTCCTAACAGCTACTTCGGTCTGGTGAGGTAGCTTGTGAATGCCTGCCCATGGCTTGAACTCATCAAGCGGTCCGTCTACATCGAGGGTGCGCGCATGGCTTTTACCCGGGTGAAGGTGCACTGGGCGAAGCTGGACGCCGTGAAGCTGGTGAAGGAGGGACCTCCGAAGGGCAAGGAGCATCGCCACCCCGAAATGTATTATGAAAGTGTACTGAAGGGTTCCCGCCTTGTGGCGGAGGAATGTTCTAAAGATGTAATTTTTGAATGAACATGCTCATGTGATCCTGTAATGTGAAACTAGTTCATTTGCACTATGCAACGCCTTTTGAATTTAAAACATTACCTTCTGTGCGGCCGTTTATAAAATCTAAGAGTTGGCCAGTCGTCGGCTTTTGCCCCCATGTAACTAGTACTGGGGTGTTCCGGATAAACCTGAGCACTCTTTTTCCCAATTTTGGGTCCTTCGAGGGAGGTGTTCAGCACAACGAACCAGTCAATCGAACTTTAAAGCTTTATCACTCTCACTTAGCCATAGAAATCTACAATTTTAAATTTTGGCGAAGCCCCTAGTATTTGGAAGGCCGAATTTGGGGCACTATATACGCCTAAGTCGGGCAAGGCCGACTCCTCGCCCGAAGCGAAATAAGTCTTTAAGGACTTGAGACCTCTCAAACAGCGACCAACTCTCGCTTTATCATGACAGTCAGTTTTCGGCTTTCTCTATTGAGGTGCTCGTCCGGGAGCCCCGAGACACAATCGCAGTAGTTCTCCTAGCGCTACCTTAGCTGATATAGCGGAACGTAAGGTACCAAAACATAGGAGTCGGGCAAACACAACTATTGACCCAAGACATGATTCAGAGCTGATCCATATAATGCTATAAGTTCGGGGTGCCGCACTGTCGAAAGTGTTCGGACTTCTCACGCTGTATTATGGGGTATACGAAAGCCCCTGGTGTACTGGCCATACTAGGATGTACGGGTGCAAGTCATATAAGAAAAAGGATGGATAATGCAATAATAAACTAACACTTTGCATTGTTATTTAAATAATACGTCGAAGCGTACTGATACAAGTAGTGCAATAAGCAAAAAATAGGACTATTTGACATGTCCTATCCAAGGGTAGGCTACGTATGGGTATTAAAAAACAGATATGTCGATTATTATTAGAGGCCACCTATGGGTTCCCTTGTACGACTTTTGTCTTCGTGCCTCCTTGGTTGTTCCTTCCCGTGATGTGTCCGGCAATCATACTGCCGGAAAGGGCTTCCAGAGAGTAAGGTCCTCAAAGGGTAAAAAATGATAAAGGTATGCAGCCCCTAGGGTGGTTGAGCCGTATTGCGGGACGTGCCCTGATCGTGCCCCCGCCTATGCCCATGGTATTTTTAGTGCGTAATTATGTACGCGCGACACATATTTCGTCGCTTGACTGGGACTAGGACGGGGGCCGAATTGCTATGCGAGCTCTGAACATGCCAGGCGGTCCTGCTGCAGGTTATTCTGGACTCGCTTGACGGTGTCCGGGGGCTGTATCGCCACATTAGCGCTTTGCCTTAAAAGGATGCTTTGTGCTTCTACTGCGAGGGCCGCAGTGTGCTCCTCCGTGCGGAGCGAGCGCTTTGTGTTTCCATTGACTGTTATGACCCCCTAGGTCCTGGCATCTTGAGCTTGAGGTATGCGTAATGCGGTATCGCATTGAATTTTGCAAATGCGGTTCGCCCGAGCAGTGTGTGATAGCCACTACGGAATGGGACGATATTGAAGATTAACTCCTTGCTTCGGAAGTTGTCCGGAGATCCGAAGACCACTTCCAGTGTGATTGAGCCCGTGCAATGGGCCTCTACACCTGAGATGACACCCTTAAAGGTGGTTTTGGTGGGTTTGATCCTTGAGGAATCTATACCCATTTTGTGCACTGTATCCTGATAGAGCAGGTTCAGGCTGCTGCCGCCGTCCATGAGGACTCGAGTCAGGTGAAATCCGTCAATGATGGGGTCTAGGACCAATGCGGCGGATCCGCCATGACGGATACTAGTGGGGTGGTCCCTGCGATCGAAGGTGATCGGACAAGAGGACCATGTGTTGAACTTTGGGGCGACAGGCTCCATCGCATAGACGTCCCTTAGTGCACGCTTCCGTTCCTTCTTGGGAATGTGGGTTGCGTATATCATGTTCACCGTTTTCACTTGTGGGGGGAACCTCTTCTGTCCTCTCGTGTTTGGCGGTCGGGGCTCCTCCTCGTCATCACTATGTAGCACCTTATCCTTGTTTTCGGCATTCAACTTGCCGGCCTGCTTGAACACCCAGCACTCTTTGTTGGTGTGATTGGCTGGCTTATCGGGGGTGCCGTGGATTTGACACGAGTGATCAAGTATTCGATCCAATCTGGACGGGCCCGGAGTACTTCTTTTGAATGGCTTTTTCCGCTGACCGGATCTAGAGCCTCTGAATCCGGCGTGGACTACTGTATCTTCGGCGTTATCGCCGTTGCTGCGGCGCTTGTGTCTGTTATGACATGGTCTGCAGTTAGCATGTTTAGCATCTGAAGTGCTCAGATTCCATGATGTGTTGTTGCTGCGAGCTAGCCAAGTATCCTCACCTACACAAAAGCGGGTCATGAGTGTCGTGAGGGCTGCCATAGACCTCGGATTCTCCTGGCCGAGGTGCCGGGCGAGCGACTCGTCACAGATGTTATGCTTGAATGCCGCTAAGGCCTCTTCATCCGGACAGTCGACAATTTGATTTTTCTTAGTTAGGAACCGTGTCAGAATTGCCTGGCCGATTCCCCTGGCTATTAAGTTATATGGCTCAAGTCATCGGCATCTGGTGGTCACACATAAGTGCCCTGGAAGTTGTCAAGGAATGCATCTTCCAAATCCTCCCCACTGCCGACGGAGTCTACTGGCAAGCTATTCAGCCAATGCCGAGCTGGTCCTTTGAGTTTTAATGGGAGGTACTTGATGGCATGTAGATCGTCACCGCGAGCCATGTGGATGTGGAGGAGGAAATCCTCAATCCATACTGTCGGATCACGGGTTTCGGCAGACCCTTAAGGTTCGAACTCTGGGGTGCGCGCGGAGATTATGCCCTCTACCTCTCCGTCTCGCAGGGATCTAAACTACTAAAAGAACAACACAAGAGACACATAGTTTATACTGGTTTGGGCCACCATCGTGGTGTAATACCCTACTCCAGTGTGCGGTGGGTGGATTGCCTCTAGGGCTGATGATGATGAACAATACAGGGAAGAACAGCCTCGCGAGGGTCTGCTCTTAGCTCGAACGATGAACTACAAGGGGAGTTCAACCGCCCTTCTCTCTCTCTGCTTCTTGAGCCTTTCTAGCTAGTTTCTTGATGATTGACCAACTTCCCCATTGTCCCTCCCCTGGGGGTGGCTAGTCCTATTTATAGGCAAAGGCCCTGGGCCTCTCCCCAAATATTGAGCGGGAAGGGCGCCAACAATTGGCCAATTCGAAGGGGAACATCTGGTACACTTATCCTGACTAAAGTCGGTCCTCGCCTGCCAAAGGTCCTGTGGTGACGACGTCCTGGGCTCCACGATGACCTCCTTCCCACCGTTGGACTGGTCTTGGTCTCGTTGCACCGAAATGGGTGCCTTTGCTTGATCCTCTCACCTGCGCTTGCCCCCTTTGCACCAAAGAGGAAAGGGGAGGCACTGCGCGGGCTGGCGCCCGCCTGGCACCCTTGGTCGTCATGGCTTGCGTCATGGGCACCTCGTGAGGTACCCCACCTTGATCTCTCCGCCTCCTCATGAGCCAGCCTGATGAGGCCGCGCCTGAGGAAGAGCCGTGTCGTCCGCCCCGCGAGGCCTGGCCCCTCGCGAGGGTCTTGGGTCCCGTGCTGATGAAGCTGGGCCGTCCTGGGCCCCCTTTTGAGCCACGCCGCAGGCCGCAGGCAGGCAAGTCTGGGGATCCCCGTTCCCAGAACGCCCACAGTAGCCCCCGGGCCCAAGGCGCGCTCGGACTTGGCCGTGCCGAGAGGCGAAAGGGCAAGGGCGGAGCACCGTGGGCCCTAACAGCCTGCGACCTTGGGCGCCGCGTGGCGGTTGACGGGACATGGGCGCCTCCGCTTCCCCATGATGCCTCGATGATCGCGTAGATTGGACAAGTCCCTGCATGCAAACAATGTCATGATTACCTGTGATCGTGGAGGCTGACGGTTGGCCTTCGCCAGCTATAAGTACGGCACCGCGCGTGCCCTTCCAATCCATCTCTCTCTGCTTCCTCCTTCGCCCTGTTTCTTGTTCCGTCTTGCTGTGATGGCTCCGATCCGCCGGTTCTCTGCAGCGGAGAAGGGAATGGCTCCTCGAGAAGAACCAGACCCGCTCCCGCCGAAGATGCGGCTGGCCCTTCGCAGCCGAGACGAGGAAGACCATCAGGTGGTGTCGAGGCCTTGGTACGAGCGGCCTCCGCCGGGGTTCCCGCTTCCTTTGCACGCCCACGCTGAGGGCCTCGAAGGTGGCAACGCCGATCCCCGCGGCCAGCACCGTCGCCGGCGCCGACGGGATATGAAGGTGTGGGTCGTTCCTCCTGGCGTCCATGCCGAGGGCTCCTCCCGCAAGCTCGTGCTCCACGCCGCCATGCCTCCTCGAACTTGGATTCGTTTTCCTCCTTTCTTCGCCTCCGTATTCCCGTAGGGAAGACTTCTGGAGCTGTGGCTGCAGCACGCGGACTGCAGCACTCTCGCAACCGAGGCAGAGGTCGCTGTCCTCGCCTTGGGCGAGATCTTCATGATCCATGGCTGGGGCGAGATCGCTCGGGGCTGCAGAGCGAGGGGCGCCCTCACGATCCACCTGGAGTATGATGGCGCTTCGGTGATGTTTTTCAAGGTCTTCGACACAAGCGGGCGCCGACTGGAGTGCTGTCTCGGGAGAGGCGGCCAGGGCCTGGCCATGGTGAGGGCTAGGCCCGCCGACCGCTCCCTGGACAGCTCCACAAGCGACGGGAGCGCCGGAGGGTCCAGCGACTCTGGCGAGGTCTTCACGACTCCGGAGACGACCGACGACAGCTACGAGCCCACGAGCCTGTGCCGCTCCCAGAGCAGGGCGGGCTCGCTTGGCCGTCGCCGACCCTGATCTGGATGGGGTTGGCGCCGGCGCTTGATGGCCCACTGTTGATGATGGCATCCCTCGTGAGGCGCGAGTAGTTAGCATTCCTTAGGATCTGTTCCCTGCGAGGAATCATACTGCGCCCAATGGGGGGCTTGTAAGGTGCTTGTGATCCTTTTGTCAGCATGTAACTTTTGCTATGGAATCGTGCGAGTCGACAACTCCGTTGTAGTTCCGTTTTCCCTTTCGAACCTCGCGAGGGCTTGGTGCTATACGCCGACAGGTCCCAGTCCCAAGGTGGCATCAGCCGTCGCTGGTATGCCAGGTCGCGATGCCGTGGTCAAGGCCAGGAGTGAGCGATCCGGTGTCCGGTAAGAGTCCCTGAGTTGCGATGCTCAGGAGGTCCCCTTTGGCGCTCAAGCAGCCGTCGCTCGGTGAGAAAGGGGAGCGACGTCTCTAATACGGAATTGCGTTAGGTACAGGGGTAGTGCTACGGTGGCCGGTGCTTTCGAGGAGTGACTTATCTTGATAGTGAGAGACGATCCCAGGCGTGTCGTCGGGTCTGCGCGCCCACAGGAGTGGTGCTGCTTGGCGAGGCACTCACGTGCCCCTTCCTCCCTCACCTTTGCTCCCCTTTCTGCTCTACGTCCTCGGGTCCCGACCCTCGAGCTTGTCTCAGCCGTCGCTGGTATGCCAGGTCGCGATGCCGTGGACAAGGCCAGAGGGTGAGGGCTGGAGAGCCAGTAAGAGCCCTGAGTCGCAATGCTCAGGCGCCCCCCCTTTAACGTGCAAGCGGTTTGCACGGACGAGGGTGAAAGGAACTCCGTGAGGGCCTCGGCAGGCGCAATTCCTTCGGGCAATCCTGAAAACTTATCATAGAAAGAAGAAGGGGTTGCCATGACGAATATCAGTTGACCGTTAGTTGCTCATGGGCTTGCTGGTTGGCGTAGGTGAGGTGTACTTGGGCGCCCGTGAGCCAGCGCGGGACTCACGAGGCCCTACCTCTAGGCGGGTTGTGCCTAGCACTGGGCCGTATCTTGAGATGTGTTCCTGCAAATTTGGTTAGATGCCGGCACTCTACGTCCTCGGGTCCCGGCCCTCGAGCTTGTCTCAGCCGTCGCTGGTATGCCAGGTCGCGATGCCGTGGACAAGGCCAGAGGGTGAGGGCTGGAGAGCTAGTAAGAGCCCTGAGTCGCGATGCTCAGGTACCCCCCTTTAACGTGCAAGTGGTCGACATGGAGAAGAAGAGGTGCCGTGGACAGGCATCAAGTAATCAAGCATGATAGGCGGATGCATAGCTGGAAATAAATGCAAAGGAGATACACGCCACTGGGCCTGACCCGAGTGGCTTGGGGATGATGCAGCCCGAGGGGCGCCCCCAACAAAGCAAGCTAATGACCGAAAAATAAAAAGGGATACATGCCATAGGGACGGACCCACGCGGCCTGGGAATGATGCAGCCCTGGGAGGGCGTTCCCAGCTGGGAATGAAACTTGAAAGATGTCACCTGAAGATGTCGAAGACGGAGTGGTGTTGGTGCAGCAGACTCGGTGGGCTGCGGAAGCCGATCCTCACGAGCCCCCAGGCCCAGGGGCCTCGGGAGGCTCCGGAGGCGTTGGTGGCTCCTCGCGAATCATCTCCATCTCCGCCAGGGCTGCGGAACGCCTGTCTTCCTGAGCTTCCATGATGCCCCTCATGAGGCGCTGGTACGCCGCAGCCATGCTCGGCAAGCCGTAAGGCATGCGAACATAGCTATGGGGTGGACCTCCACAACACCCCACTTGTGAGGGCCAGAGGCGCTCCGTCGTGGCGACCTGATTGAGCCCTGGTACGTCGATGCAGACGCGCAGCCCACCATCCTCGCCTGGATGGGGGGCCACAGCCGGTGGACGGCGGCAACCTCTCATGATTCTTGACTCCTGTAGTCCTTGAACGGCCTTGTTGACAAACCCCCGCTGGTTTGGCCTTCCTTGCCTTGCTCCTTCTTGGGGGAAACGTGCTTCGAAGCATGCCTCCACGTGGTGCCCAAGCGCCTCCCTCGTGACCCTGGCGAGGTCGGTGGCCCTCCAGGTGAGGGCCCCCGAGCCCTGCCTGAGGAGGGCGCCGGGCGCGCTTTCCTATGCGATGGAAGGAGGTTCCCCCTGGACAGACGCGGGCCCTGAGGGGCCTGCCTCCTGAGGGGCTGGTCCGGACAATGTCTTCTTCTTCTTGGGAGTGGCCTCGGGAAGCCTCCTACTTCCGCGATCTGGGTCTTCTAGTGACGCGGCCTGAAAGGCTCTCTCTAGGGAACACACTGCATCCTTCTCTTCACATGGCACCGTGATGACTCCGCCACTTCCTGGCATTTTGAGGACGTTGTAGCCATGATGGGTTACGGCCATGAACTTGGCCAGCGCTGGGTACCCGAGGATGGCGTTGTACGGCAGGCGGATGTGGGCGACGTCGAAGTCGATGAGCTCGGTGCGGTAGTTGCCGCGGCAGCCTGCAGTGGCCACGGGAGGTTTTGGTCGAGGGAGAGCTTGGCCTTGCGGGTCCCCATGCGCTGCAGCCGGGAGCAGCGCGGGGTCTTGACGTGCCGGGGTTGGGGCAGGGAGCGCCCGAGCGGCTTCTTGCGGTCGAGGGACTTCTTGGCAGCTCCGTTCTTGCTGGGCCGGCACCTGACGGAGCGGGTTCCGCGCAGGGGCCGCGCGCCTTGGAGCCACGGCGTCTTCTTGGAGAGGAGGCGGCTGGTACGCCCCCGGAGCTTCGTTACCCGCGCGAGGCGGGGTGCGACGCAGCGGGGCGGATGGCGCAGGAGAGTCCCCTGCGGCGCGTACGAGTTCGGCGACGCGGTCGAGCCACTCCGCGTATACGTCGTCGATGGGACGGTAGCGCCGGAGCTCGTTTGCCGCGATGAGCGCAGCCCGAGCCTCCAAGGGTGCGCGGAGCGCGCGGTACGAAGAGCCCGCTGGTGTGAGCGACGGAGTAGCGGTGCGGCCATCCTGCCGCACAGACGGGTGCTGAGACGACGCTTGCTGCTCATTCCCCGCAGGGCCGGTGGTGGCGTTGACGGCGGGCGACGGGGAACGATGAGGACGCCCGCCGACGGGAGCCGTCTGGGCGACGCTGGAAGCGATGGCGGCCCGGCGCTCGGCGCGGGCCCGACGAGCGTCGGACATGGATGCGACGGTTGGAGGAGAGCGGAGCGGTGGAAGACAAATTTTGGCGCACCCCTACCTGGCGCGCCAAATGTCGGATCACGGGTTCCGGCAGACCCTTAAGGTTCGAACTCTGGGGTGCGCGCGGAGATTATGCCCTCTACCTCTCCGTCTTGCAGGGATCTAAACTACTAAAAGAACAACACAAGAGACACAGAGTTTATACTGGTTCGGGCCACCATCGTGGTGTAATACCCTATTCCAGGGTGCGGTGGGTGGATTGCCTCTAGGGCTGATGATGATGAACGATACAGGGAAGAACAGCCTCGCGAGGGTCTGCTCTTAGCTCGGACGATGAAATACAAGGGGAGTTCAACTGCCCTTCTCTCTCTCTCTCTCTCTCTCTCTGCTGCTTGAGCCTTTCTAGCTGGTTTCTTGATGATTGACCAGCTTCCCCGCTGTCCCTCCCCTGGGGGTGGCTAGTCCTATTTATAGGCAAAGGCCCTGGGCCTCTCCCCAAATATTGAGCGGGAAGGGCGCCAACAATTGGCCAATTCGAAGGGGAACATCTGGTACACTTATCCTGACTAAAGTCGGTCCTCGCCTGACAAAGGTCCTGTGGTGACGCCGTCCTGGGCTCCACGATGACCTCCTTCCCACCGTTGGACTGGTCTTGGTCTCGTTGCACAGAAATGGGTGCCTTTGCTTGATCCTCTCTCCTGCGCTTGCCCCCTTTGCACCAAAGAGGAAAGGGGAGGCACTGCGCGGGCTGGCGCCCGCCTGGCACCCTTGGTCGTCATGGCTTGCGTCATGGGCACCTCGTGAGGTACCCCACCTTGATCTCTCCGCCTCCTTGTGATCCAGCCTGATGAGGCCGCGCCTGAGGAAGAGCCGTGTCGTCCGCCCCGCGAGGCCTGGCCCCTCGCGAGGGTCTTGGGTCTCGAGCTGATGAAGCTGGGCCGTGCTGGGCCCCCTTTTGAGCCACGCCGCAGGCCGCAGGTAGGCAAGTCTGGGGACCCCCGTTCCCAGAACGCCGACACATACCGCGGGATCTGTTGTACCATCATACGATTCGATATTTACGGGTTTGAAACCCTCCGGGAATTCGTGATTCATAACTTCATCAGTGAAGCATAGGGGGCTTTGCGGTGCCTCTGTGCAGGGCTATATTGCGACACAGTTCATATGAGTCTTGTCTGCTGTATTCGGCCCAGCCGGATTTACTTTGAGTGTAACCGGCGTGACGGTCATCGTCTCGTGTTGGTGCGCACCCCCGTGACCCGTATATCAATCTGGCATGTTTTGCCCTGCTATCCAATACGTCTCGCAGGTCCCGTGTGTTGCCCCGGGCCTTGATATTTTTGTTTGAGTAGCGGCGGGGTGCAGGCTGATCTTCAGGCTGAAACGCCTCTTTGTCTCGGCCACGGGGTGGCCGGTCAGCCGCATCGTACGCTGGTGATGTAGGTTTCAATGCTTCCTCCCTGAGTCGGGGTAGCGACAAGCGCTTTGGGTAACTCTTGGAGGGGCGTTCGAGTTTGTATTCCTCGGCCGCAAGGACTTTGGTCCATCTGTCTGCTAGCAAATCTTGATCAGCTCGAAGCTGTTGTTGCTTTTTCTTCAGACTATTTGTTGTGGCTATAAGCCGGTGCTTGAAGCGCTCCTGCTCGACGGGATCCTCAGGCACGATAAATTCTTTGTTGCCGAGGCTCACCTCGTCTTCAGAGAGAGGCATGTAATTGTCATCCTCCGCCTCTTCATCTGCTGCCCGTTCTGGAGGGCTAGCTTGTTCATCTTCCCGCTCTAAATCTTGCTGGAGGGGATTGCCATCGTCTTCGTCACTATCCGGAGTGTTATTGTCTCTTGTGCCGGTATCACTACTTTTGCTATGGCGGGACTTAGAGCGGTGCCCCTGACGTTGGCTCTTGGGTTGCTTCTTGGAGGGGTCATCCTCCGCTGTCTCATCGCCATTGCCTTCTTTGGGGGTATCCACCATGTATATATCATATGATGAGGTGGCGGTCCAGCGCCCTGTGGGTGGTGGTTCCAATTCGTTTCCTACATCGTCGTCCATACCGTCGATGTCTTCGGAGCCGAAGTCAAGCATGTTAGTTAAATCGTCGATAGTGGCTACTAAGTGGGTGGTGGGGAGCGAATTTCTTTGTCGTCCACATCCCATTCTAGCCGGGTATAGTCCGGCCAAGGTTCTCCTGACATGGAGAGAGATCTTAATGAATTGAGCACATCACCGAAAGGCGGGTGCTGAAAGATATCTGCGGAGGTAAACTCCATGATCGGCGCCCAATCGGATTTGATAGGCATGGACGCAGGCGGCTCGGAGTCCATGGCCGGGGACGAATCCAGTAGTTCGGCAACACGGCTCTCGTAAGGGGTGAAGTCAGTATCTGGCTCTGTCGCCGCTGAGAGTACGGCCTCCATGGCGGGGTATATCCACGAAACGCCCTCGATGCGACTATATCTCCCACGTGTCGAGGCACGACTTAGAGGCATAACCGCATTGAAAGCAATGTCGCAAGTGAGGTAATCTTCACACAATCCATGTAATAAATAAAGGGGAAAGATACATAGTTGGCTTACAATCGCCACTTCACACAAGTACATAAATAACATCCATCATACAGATTACACTCAAGGTCCGACCACGGTACCAAAATGAAAGAAGACTACCCCAAATGCTAAACAGATCCCCGGATCACCCAACTTGGCTCCACTACTGATCATCTGGAAAAGAAACATAGTAACGGCCACGTTCCTCGTCGAACTCCCAAGTGAGCTCGGTCGCGTCAACTGCACTGGCATCGTTGGTAACTGCAACTGTGGTGATAATATCTGTGAGTCACGGGGACTCAGCAATCTCACACCCGCGAGATCAAGACTATTTAAGCTTAAAGGTAGGAAAGGGGTTTGTGAGGTGGAGCTGCAGCAAGCGACTAGCATATGGTGGCTACAGCGCAAAAGAGAGCGAGAAGAGAAGGCAAAGCACAGTCGTGAAGCTAGAAGTGATCAAGAAGTGATCCTGAAACGACCTACGTCAGACATTACTCCAACACCGTGTTCACTTCCCAGACCCCGCCGAGAAGAGACCATCACGGTTACACACGCGGTTGATGTGTTTTAGTTAAGGTCAACTTCGGGTTTTCTACAACCGGACATCAACAAATTCCCATCTGCCTCATAACCGCGGGCACGGCTTTCGAAAGTTAATACCCTGCAGGGGTGTCCCAACTTAGCCCATTATAAGCTCTCACGGTCAACGAAGGATATTCCTTCTACCGGGAAGACCCGATCAGTCTCGGAATCCCGGACTACAAGACATCTCGGCAGTAATAAAACAAGTCCAGCAAAACCGCCCGATTGTGCCGACAAATCCTGATAGGAGCTGCACATATCTCGGTCTCAGGGCACATCCGGATAAGTCAAGCTACGAGTAAAACCAGGCCTCGAGTTGCCACGAGGTGGCCCCGTAGGTTGCTCGGTTCGGGCCAGCACTTAGAGAAGCACTGGTCCGGGGGGGGGGGGGCTAAAATAAAGATGACCCTCGGGCTCGCGAAAACCCGGGGGAAAAAGGGGTAGGTGGTGGCAAATCGTAAAACCAATGTTGGGCCTTGCTGGAAAAGTCTTATTCAAAGCGAACTGTCAAGGGGGTCCCATAAATCACCCAACCGTGTAAGGAACGCAAACTCCGGGAACATAACACCGGTATGACGGATACTAGGGTGGCAAGAGTGGAACAAAACACCAGGCATAAGGCCGAGCCTTCTACCCTTTACCAAGTATATAGATGCATTAATTAAATAAGAGGTATTGTGATATCCCAACAAGTAAACATGTTCCAACAAGGAACAACAAGTCCATGTTCCAACAAGGAACAAACTTCATCTTCACCTGCAACTAGCAACGCTATAAGAGGGGCTGAGCAAAAGCGGTAATATAGCCAAAACAACGGTTTGCTAGGACATGGATGGTTAGGGGCTGACATGGCAATATGGGTGGCATGATATAGCAAGTGGTAGGTATCGCAGCATAGGCATAGCAAAAGAGCGAGCAATCTAACAAGCAAAGATAGAAGTGATTTCGAGGGTATGGTCATCTTGCCTGCAAGAGTCTCAGAGTTGTCGAAAGCTTGGTCCTCTAAAGCGTTCTCAACGGAATCCTCGTTCACGTACTCGTCTCCCAGCTCTACCCAAGACAAGAGAACAAGCAAAGGAACCAATATCAACCACGATGCAATGCGCAAGCAACATGATGCAAAACATGGCATGATATGCGAGAGGTGATATGCAATGCGCATGCATGCTTCGGAAGGACAAGATGAACAAGGCATAATCTTGGCAAACCAAGCATGCCACTGGATAGATGAAGTGATTTCGGTTGAAATTCGATAGAAAGAACTCCGGAATCGGATGCACGGTTTGCAAATGGCAAGCAATACAAGAATGACACCAATCTGCCATAAACAGCATGATGCTACTTAGCAAGCAACAATTAATTAAGCTACTGCACCCAAACATGGCAACAAAGCATATGACAGTAATCTACACAAGATGCACGATAAAAGATGGACACTGAGCTACGGCTCAATCCCATTATAACAGGTCCAAACAATCATGGCAAAAGTGCAAACAATAACAAGTTCTCAGACTTAGTGAAAATATCAATGTAGCAGAAACTAACATCAGGTTGACATGTTCAGAGCAATGAAACAACATGCTACAGGTTCAGAAAGTAGCAAAGTAAGGCATGGCATGAATATAAACAAAGCACTTGACAAAAGTCCCTTACTGGCCATAAGTCAAAAAGGACCAGAAAATATGATTACACCCATGTCAACTAAGCAAGTTTCGTTACAGGTTACAGAATTAGCAGAAAACTGGACATGTCAAAAACAGATAACGACTAGGCATGTTCGTGAGCTCGACGCACTCCCTACATAGCATTTCATGATAAACTAAGAATACATACATCAATAAGACATGGCATAGGAACTAGACATGGCAAGAACAACATCATATCATGTAAGGATCAACTACACCAAGCTTGGCAAAATCGAATAACATGTAAACAATCTGCCAGCAACATTTTGAAGCAAAAGTAGAGCTCGATTGACTCAAGCTATGGCACTCCATAATTGCAAACAAAGGCATTTGTTGATTGAACAAATCCTAAAGTTCAAAACACCCTTACTGATCATGCTCAAATTATGCCTAGATCTCTCAGAAACAACATGAATACATGGCATGAAAATAACAGCAGTCAGGGATTTCACGAAGTCTCTGAAATCAGTAACATCAAGTGACCTAGTTTGCATGCTTGTGCTAGTCACCACAAGTATCACAAAAATACATGGAAAAATTCTCTGGAAAGTTACCATGGCATGTTTCAAAACTCATGTAGAACTCAACTTCATAGAAGGTACACATCAATCATGGCAAAAATAACAAAAGTGCATGTTCAGATAAGATCGAGCAACTAACATCAACTAGCCCTCTTCTAACAACATTTCGGGCGTCAAGGTGACCTCAAATGAAAATCATGCAATGGAGCAAAATGATGTACCCTTCGAGGCGAACAAATATAAATCTTATACGCACGAAACGGAGCTACGGATGCAAAGTTACGACACCGGGAACATGTGATGATGATGCAACATATTGAGGACTTAGCAAAATTTCGGGAGAGGGAAATAAGTCAACCGTGGCACGGTCGCCGGAGATCGCCGGAGATGGGGCGCGGGGCGGCCGGAGGGGAACGCCGGCGGGTCGGGGAGGGCGGATCCGGCCGGGCCCTCGCCGGATCCGGCACCGGCGGAGGCCGGGGAGGCGCTGGAGAGGCGCGGGCGGCGGGGAGGCAGCGGCGGCGACGGAGTGCGGGCGGCGGCGCGGGAACGGCGGCGGAGGTGGCGAGGCAACGCCGGGCGCGGGCGGCGGGGCGCCAGGCGGCGACGGGCGCGGGAGCGGCGCCCTGGCGCGGGAAGGCGGCGGCCTGGGCCGGGGAGGGCCCCGCCTGGGCCCAGCGGGCCGGCGGCGCGCGGGTGCTGTACGGGCGGCGAGGCGACACGTGTCACGCCCTGACTGGTGCGGTGCGGGCGGCGGACTTTGTCCGGCCGGCGGATTTTTGTCCGGCGACGGCGGGAGGAAAAATGGCTAGGGTTTGTACCCGGATTTGAGGGAGGGGTGCACGTATTTATAGGTAGGAGGAGCTAGGAGGCTCCAAATGGAGAGCGGTTTTCTGCCACGCGATCGTGATCGAACGGCGAAGGACATGGGTGTGCCTTAGATGGGTTATTGGGCTGTTTTGAAGGAGTGTTGGGCTGCAACACACATGAGGCCTTCACGGTTACCCGGTTAACCGTTGGAGTACCAAACGAACTCCGATTGACCCGAAACTTGACAGACGGTCTTCCGGTGCTATACCGAGGCCACATGTCAAACCTCGGTCCATTCCGAGAATGTTTAATACCCGCTCAAGAAGAAATGTAAACGGGGACGCCGGGAGACATAGGAGCGTCGTATTGCAAAACGAACAACGGGGAAAATGCTCGAATTCATGAGACGAACACGTATGCGAATGCGATGCACATGATGACATGATATGAAATGCATGACATGAACAAAATACACAACGAAGGGAAACCCAACCACGGAGGAAATATCATAACACATAGCCGAAAATGGCAAGAGTTGGTACAAATATGGCAAGTTACATCTGGGGCGTTACAACACACCACCACTACGAGAGGATCTCGTCCCGAGATCTAGGACTGAAAGAACTCCGGATACTCGGAACGTAGGTGGTCCTCACGCTCCCAGGTGGCTTCTCGGTCTGAGTGGTGTGACCATTTCACTTTGAGGAATTTGATTGACTTGTTGCGAGTCTTGCGCTCAGTTGTCTCAAGAATGGCAACTGGATGCTCATGATAGGACAAATCTTCTTGAAGATCAATATCTTCGAAGTTGATGGTGCGCTCCGGCGTTTTGAAGCACTTGCGAAGCTGTGACACGTGGAAGACATCGTGCACATTTGCAAAGTTGGAGGGAAGCTCAAGTTGATAGGCTAGATCGCCTCGTTTCCCGATGATCTTGAAGGGGCCCACGTATCGCGGAGCAAGTTTCCCCTTGATACCGAAGCGACGAGTTCCTTTCATTGGCGAGACACGGAGGTAAACAAGGTCTCCGATCTCGAATGCCACATCACGGTGTTTGCTATTGTAATAGCTCTTCTGGCGCGATTGCGCGGCTTTGAGGTTCTCACGAATCACCTTGCACATAGCCTCAGCCTCTGAGATCAAATCATTGCCGAGCAATTGGCGTTCACCGGTTTCAGACCAGTTGAGAGGAGTACGGCACTTTCTGCCATAGAGAATCTCGAATGGGGCTTTGCCCGAGCTGGCTTGAAAGCTGTTGTTGTAAGAGAATTCAGCGTAAGGAAGGCAATCCTCCCACTTCATGCCAAAAGAGATAACACAGGCTCTGAGCATATCTTCCAGAATTTGGTTGACACGCTCGACTTGTCCACTAGTCTGAGGGTGGAAAGCTGTGCTGAAGCGGATGTTGGTGCCCATGGCCTTCTGAAAAGAATCCCAGAACTTGGAGGTAAAGATGTTGCCACGGTCTGAAGAAATCAATTGTGGAATGCCGTGCAAGGAGACAATTCTGGAGGTGTAGAGCTCTGCCAGCTGCGCTGCTGTGATAGACTCTTTGATAGGAAGAAAGTGAGCCACTTTGGTGAGCTTGTCGATGACGACGAAGATAGCATCATTTCCACGCTTGGACTTGGGAAAAGCAGTCACGAAGTCCATTTCGATATGATCGAACTTCCATTCTGAAATAGCAAGAGGTTGGAGAAGACCAGCTGGTCGTTGGTGTTCTGCTTTCACCCTTCTGCAGACATCACACTCATTCACGAATTGAGCGATCTCACGCTTCATACGAGTCCACCAATACGACTGCTTGAGGTCATGGTACATCTTCGAACTTCCAGGATGAATTGACAGAAGAGAATTGTGCGCTTCGTTCATAATGACTTTACGAAGATCACCCTTTGGAACCACAATCCGGTCCTCGAAGAAAAGAGTATCTCTGTCATCAACTCGATAGCACTTGTATTTGGATATGCCCTTGTCAATACCACGTTTCACCTTCTTCACCATGGTATCCAACAATTGTGCCTCACGAATCTGATCTTCCAAAGTAGGAGAGACGATGAGGTTGGCAAGAACACCTTGAGGGACAACTTGGAGATTCAACTTGCGGAAAGCCTCACAAAGATCCGGTTGAAATGGCTTGAGGATTAAGCTGTTGCAGTAAGCCTTTCTGCTCAAAGCGTCTGCAATCACATTAGCCTTGCCTGGAGTGTATTCAATACTCGGATTATACTCTTGAATCATTTCGACCCATCGAGTTTGCCTGAGGTTGAGATGAGGCTGAGTGAAGATATACTTGAGACTCTTGTGATCTGTGAATATGTCCACTTTCCTTCCCAACAGGAGATGTCTCCATGTTATTAGTGCGTGGACAACTGCCGCCAACTCAAGATAATGAGTGGGGTAGTTCCTTTCATTGGGCTTCAACTGGCGAGAGGTATAGGCAACAACCTTCTTCTCTTGCATTAAGACGGCACCGAGGCCCTGAAGAGAAGCATCACAGAATACTTCATAAGGCTTGGATTCGTCAGGAGGAGTCAGAACTGGAGCTGTGACGAGTTTCTCTTTGAGAGTGTTGAAAGCAACGTCACACTCAGGAGACCAGACATATTTCGCATGCTTCTGGAGGAGGTTGGAAAGAGGCTTAGCAATCTTTGAGAAATTCTCAACGAATCTTCTGCAATAGCTTGCAAGTCCAAGAAAACTGCGAAGCTGCTTGACATTCTGAGGAGGTTGCCAATTCAAAACTGCAGACACCCTCTCTGGATTAATAGCAATGCCCTTGGCAGAGATGATATAACCAAGATAAAGAACTTCATCAAGCCAGAATTCACATTTGGAGAACTTCGCATATAATTGATACTCTCTGAGCTTGTCGAGTACCAATCGCAAATGTTTGGCATGATCCTTCTTATTCTTGGAGAAGACCAAAATATCATCGAGATAGACCAAGACAAACTCGTTGATGTAGGGGTTGAAGATGAAATTCATCAAGCGAGTGAAATACGGAGGAGCATTGACAAGGCCGAAAGACATGACAGTATATTCATAAGAACCAAAGCTTGTTCTGAATGCTGTCTTGGGAATATCTTCTTTACGAATGCGAATCTGATGATAACCCATACGAAGGTCAAGCTTGGAGAACACCTTAGAACCTTTGAGTTGCTCAAATAGCTCATTGATGTTGGGAAGTGGGTACTTGTTCTTGATAGTCTTCTTGTTCAATAGACGGTAATCGACGCAAAGTCGGTCCGTGCCATCCTTCTTCTTGACAAAAAGAACACCACAACCCCATGGAGAAGAACTCGGTCTGATCAGACCCAGACGTTCTTGTTTATCGAGTTGAATCTTCAATTCCTTGAGCTCATCTGGTCCAAGCTTGTAAGGACGCTTGCAAACGGGTTCCGTGCCAGGCTCAAGATCAATAACGAATTCAACTGGCTGACGGGGAGGCATACCCGGAAGCTCTTCTGGAAAAACATCTTGGTACTCACAAACGACTGGAATCTGAGAGATAGCCTCCAATTCATCATTCTCATTGAGAGAAAACAACCGAATGGTATCATCACGAGAAGCATAGATGATCACATCTTTAGAAGAGTGAGTCAATTTGATTTCCCTGGCAGCACACTCAAGCTGAGCCTTGTGCTTAGAAAGCCAGTCCATCCCGAGAATAAGATCAATATCAGAATCACCAAGAACAATTGGTTTAGACAAGAATTTGTAGTCACCCATCTTGATGGAAACATTGGGAACCACCAAACTAGAGCTCAAACGTTTACCAGGAGAAATGACAGGCATGGGTCTATCCAAATTTGAAGAAGTGAACTCATGCTTGGCGAAAAATGGTCTTGACATGAAACAATGCGATGCACCAGTATCAAATAAGACTTTTGCAGGAATATCATTAACAGGAAGATTACCCATGATCACTTCAGAAGAATCCTCTGCTTGAGCTGCATTCATCATGTTCACCTTGGCGTGCTTAGGATTATGCTTGACCATTGCATTGCTGGAAGATTTCACAGGAGGAGGAGGCGGAAGGCGCCTTTGGTTGAAGCACTTGTTTGCATAGTGACCCTTCTGCTGGCATTTGTTACAAGTCACCTCTGAGAGCGGACGATGGTAAGGAGCACTTGGCCTTGGAGCTTGATTCTGAGACTTGTTCTGATAGACAGGGTTGGGTGGGTGGGAAGATCCACGACCACTCGAGTTCTTCTGTTGAAAAGGCTGACGGAACGGAGGAGGAGGAGGCAACCAGAACTTCTGTTGCTTAGCTGCCACAAGTGAAGAAGAAGAAGACTGAACTGCGTCTCTAACTCTCTTCTTAGATGCCTCACACTTGAGCTGAGCAGCTTCTTGTTTCAGTGCCATGTTGTAGAATTCATCATACTTTAATGGCTCGAAAAGCACGAGAGCAAGTTGCAGATCTTCTCTGAGACCACGCCTGAATTGGTAGATCATACTCTTCTCATCAAGAATGTCTTGCCTTGCAAAGCGAGAGAGCTTCTGGAACTGAGTGTTGTATTGATAGACAGACATGTTGCCTTGCTTGAGATTGCGGAATTCCTCACGCTTAAACTCAACAACACTTTCTGGAATGTGGTGCGCTTTGAAATCACGGCGGAAATCATCCCAAGTAATGACACGACCTCCTCTGGAATCTTTGTATTGCTGGAACCATTCAGCAGCTTGATCTTTGAGTTGAAAAGAGGCAAACTTGACAAAGTCCTCAGGTCTGACATTGCTGCACTCGAAATGCTTGCTGATGTCCACGAGCCAATCATCTGCGTCTGTGGCCTCGTCACAGTAGCTGAAGGTCTTTGGCTGATTAGCAAGGAACTGGTTCAGTGAAGCGAAATGCGGCTGATTGTTCCCTTGGCCTTGATTCTCTTGATTAGCTTGCCCTTGGTTGCGATCTTGCAAGAGCTGAATCAGAATCTGAGCATTGGCATTTGTGGCAGTCATCAAGGCTTGCCAAGCTTCCGGAGGCGGAGGGTTAGCCTGATTCCCTTCATTGCGTTCCGGATTCTGACGCGTTGGCGGAGCCATCCTGAAGAGGGTGACATCCATTAGCATCTTGACAGATATATATTGAAGCTGAATCAAAGGAACGAAATTGCAACATATAGTCTTCACAATTAACATCCGAACAAGAATGAACGAATGAATTCCACTGTAAATCATCACACTTCCAAAGCTGAGAAGCCACTTAGAACATGGTATGGAATAAAATCAACAAGGTACGGATGTGAACAAATACTTGGTAAGGATTACCCAATCACAAACCAAATATCTACGGAAGAAATACTAGAGCTACATGAATTCCCACTTATAAACTCCCGAAACTTTCTGGTTATGCAATCAGGTGTTGGGGATACAGGGGACACAAAATATATCACCCAAACTAACAATACCTAGATCCAACTGTATCCATCCTTCAACACATAACCAAGAAATCCTTGGAAATCATCTACCACAACCTTCGAAAACACATCCGTTATACAAGTCATGGCAATATTCCCGCACTCGCCTCGGTACTGGGCTATCAGGGTTATCTCACCAACAACTGTACAAAAGAGATTTTCGATGTCGGCGTACTAAACTCAGGTATTCCAAAACCGCAACGATAAAATTATGACAACAACACCTCGGAGCTCAACTCCCCGGGACACTGCCACAACCCCTAAATGTCAGGAGGCAACCAAGACAATGTTGTCATCATAAAACCATCGGAACGATTGTAATATACTCGCGTGATCCTAAAAAAAATTTAGTGAGATTTGAGAAGAGAAGAGTCAAAACTCTACGTCAGGATGCCTTACCAGAAGGTCGAAGGGACTGGGGAGTAAAAAATATTCCTAAACTCTCCGATATATAATTCCTAAATGACTCAAAACATTTTTTTTCTAGACACAACTCGGCCACTAAAGACGATCAAACAGTGGGGGCTCCTAAGGTCGGGGAAAGGCTCTGATTACCAACTTGAAACGCCCTCGATGCGAGTATATCTCCCACGTGTCGAGGCACGACTTAGAGGCATAACCGCATTGAAAGCAATGTCGCAAGTGAGGTAATCTTCACACAATCCATGTAATAAATAAAGGGGAAAGATACATAGTTGGCTTACAATCGCCACTTCACACAAGTACATAAATAACATCCATCATACAGATTACACTCAAGGTCCTATCACGGTACCAAAATGAAAGAAGACTACCCCAAATGCTAAACAGATCCCCGGATCACCCAACTGGGCTCCACTACTGATCATCTGGAAAAGAAACATAGTAACGGCCACGTTCCTCGTCGAACTCCCAAGTGAGCTCGGTTGCGTCAACTGCACTGGCATCGTTGGTACCTGCAACTGTGGTGATAATATCTGTGAGTCACGGGGACTCAGCAATCTCACACCCGCGAGATCAAGACTATTTAAGCTTAAAGGTGGGAAAGGGGTTTGTGAGGTGGAGCTGCAGCAAGCAACTAGCATATGGTGGCTACAGCGCAAAAGAGAGCGAGAAGAGAAGGCAAAGCATGGTCGTGAAGCTAGAAGTGATCAAGAAGTGATCCTGAAACGACCTACGTCAGACATTACTCCAACACCGTGTTCACTTCCCGGACCCCGCCGAGACGAGACCATCACGGTTACACACGCGGTTGATGTTTTTTAGTTAAGGTCAACTTCGGGTTTTCTACAACCGGACATCAACAAATTCCCATCTTCCTCATAACCGCGGGCACGGCTTTCGAAAGTTAATACCCTGCAGGGGTGTCCCAACTTAGCCCATTATAAGCTCTCACGGTCAACGAAGGATATTCCTTCTACCGGGAAGACCCGATCAGTCTCGGAATCCCGGACTACAAGACATCTCAGCAGTAATAAAACAAGTCCAGCAAAACCGCCCGATTGTGCCGACAAATCCTGATAGGAGCTGCACATATCTCGGTCTCAGGGCACATCCGGATAAGTCAAGCTACGAGTAAAACCAGGCCTCGAGTTGCCACGAGGTGGCCCCGTAGGTTGCTCGGTTTGGGCCAGCACTTAGAGAAGCACTGGTCCGGGGGGGGGGGGGGGGCTAAAATAAAGATGACCCTCGGGCTCGCGAAAACCCGGGGGAAAAAGGGGTAGGTGGTGGCAAATGGTAAAACCAATGTTGGGCCTTGCTGGAAAAGTCTTATTCAAAGCGAACTATCAAGGGGGTCCCATAAATCACCCAACCGTGTAAGGAACGCAAACTTCGGGAACATAACACCAGTATGACGGAAACTAGGGTGGCAAGAGTGGAACAAAACACCAGGCATAAGGCCGAGCCTTCTACCCTTTACCAAGTATATAGATGCATTAATTAAATAAGAGGTATTGTGATATCCCAAAAAGTAAACATGTTCCAACAAGGAACAACAAGTCCATGTTCCAACAAGGAACAAACTTCATCTTCACCTGCAACTAGCAACGCTATAAGAGGGGCTGAGCAAAAGCGGTAACATAGCCAAAACAACGGTTTGCTAGGACATGGATGGTTAGGGGCTGACATGGCAATATGGGTGGCATGATCTAGCAAGTGGTAGGTATCGCAGCATAGGCATAGCAAAAGAGCGAGCAATCTAACAAGCAAATATAGAAGTGATTTCGAGGGTATGGTCATCTTGCCTGCAAGAGTCTCAGAGTTGTCGAAAGCTTGGTCCTCTAAAGCGTTCTCAACGGAATCCTCGTTCACGTACTCGTCTCCCGGCTCTACCCAAGACAAGAGAACAAGCAAAGGAACCAATATCAACCACGATGCAATGCGCAAGCAACATGATGCAAAACATGGCATGATATGCGAGAGGTGATATGCAATGCGCATGCATGCTTCGGAAGGACAAGATGAACAAGGCATAATCTTGGCAAACCAAGCATGCCACTAGATAGATGAAGTGATTTCGGTTGAAATTCGATATAAAGAACTCCGGAATCGGATGCACAGTTTGCAAATGGCAAGCAATACAAGAATGACACCAATCTGCCATAAACAGCATGATGCTACTTAGCAAGCAACAATTAATTAAGCTACTACACCCAAACATGGCAACAAAGCATATGACAGTAATCTACACAAGATGCACGATAAAAGATGAACACTGAGCTATGGCTCAATCCCATCATAACAGGTCCAAACAATCATGGAAAAAGTGCAAACAATAACAAGTTCTCAGACTTGGTGAAAATATCAATGTAGCAGAAACTAACATCAGGATGACATGTTCAGAGCAATGAAACAACATGCTACAGGTTCAGAAAGTAGCAAAGTAAGGCATGGCATGAATATAAACAAAGCACTTGACAAAAGTCCCTTACTGGCCATAAGTCAAAAAGGACCAGAAAATATGATTACACCCATGTCAACTAAGCAAGTTTCGTTACAGGTTACAGACTTAGCAGAAAACTGGACATGTCAAAAACAGATAACGACTAGGCAAGTTCGTGAGCTCGATGCACTCCCTACAGAGCATTGCATGATAAACTAAGCATACATACATCAAGAAGACATGGCATAGGAACTACACATGGCAAGAACAACATCATATCATGTAAGAATCAACTACACCAAGATTGGCAAAATCGAATAACATGTAAACAATCTGCCAGCAACATTTTGAAGCAAAAGTAGAGCTCGATTGACTCAAGCTATAGCACTCCATAATTGCAAACAAAGGCACGGATTGATTGGGAAAATCCTAAAGTTCAAAACACCCTTACTGATCATGCTCAAATTATGCTTAGATCTCTCAGAAACAACATGAATAGATGGCATGAAAATAACAACAGTCAGGGATTTCACGAAGTCTCTGAAATCAGCAACATCAAGTGACCTAGTTTGCATGCTTGTGCTAGTCACCACAAGTATCACAAAAATACATGGAAAAATTCTATAGAAAGTTAACATGGCATATTTCAAAACTCATGTAGAACTCAACTTCATATAAGGTACACATCAATCATGGAAAAAATAACAAAAGTGCATGTTCAGATAAGATCGAGCAACTAACATCAACTAGCACTCTTCTAACAGCATTTCGGGCATCAAGGTGACCTCAAATGAAAATCATGCAATGGAGCAAAATGATGTACCCTTCGAGTCGAACAAATTGAAATCTTAGATGCACGAAACGGAGCTACGGATGCAAAGTTACGACACTGGGAACATGTGATGATGATGCAACATATTGAGGACTTAGCAAAATTTCGGGAGAGGGAAATAAGTCAACCGTGGCACGGTCGCCGGAGATCGCCGGAGATGGGGCGCGGGGCGGCCGGAGGGGAACGCCGGCGGGTCGGGGAGGGCGGATCCGGCCGGGCCCTCGCCGGATCCGACACCGGCGGAGGCCGGGGAGGCGCTGGAGAGGCGCGGGCGGCGGGGAGGCAGCGCCGGCGACGGAGTGCGGGCGGCGGCGCGGGAACGGCGGCGGAGGCGGCGAGGCAACGCCGGGCGCGGGCGGCGGGGCGCCAGGCGGCGACGACGGCGGGGACGGGCGCGGGGAGGCGGCGGCCTGGGCCGGGGAGGGCCCAGCCTGGGCCCAGCGGGCCGGCGCCGCGCGGGCGCTGTACGGGCGGCGAGGCGACATGTGTCACGCCCTGACTGGTGCGGCGCGGGCGACGGACTTTGTCCGGCCGGCAGATTTTTGTCCGGCGGCGGCGGGAGGAAAAATGGCTAGGGTTTGTACCCGGATTTGAGGGAGGGGTGCACGTATTTATAGGTAGGAGGAGCTAGGAGGCTCCAAATGGAGAGCAGTTTTCGGCCACGCGATCGTGATCGAACGGCGGAGGACATGGGAGTGCCTTAGATGGGTTATTGGGCTGTTTTGAAGGGGTGTTGGGCTGCAACACACACGAGGCCTTCACGGTTACCCGGTAAACCGTTGGAGTACCAAACGAACTCCGATTGACCTGAAACTTGACAGACGGTCTTCCGGTGCTATACCGAGGCCACATGTCAAACCTCGGTCCATTCCGAGAATGTTTAATACCCGCTCAAGAAGAAATGTAAATGGGGACGCCGGGAGACATAGGAGCGCCGGATTGCAAAACGGACAACGGGGAAAATGCTCGAATTCATGAGACGAACACGCATGCGAATGCGATGCACATGATGACATGATATGAAATGCATGACATGAACAAAATACACAACGAAGGGAAACCCAACCACGGAGGAAATATCATAACACAACCGAAAATGGCAAGAGTTGGGTTACAAATATGGCAAGTTACATTTGGGGCGTTACAATCCACCCATCCTCGGATGGCGCAATTTGCTCCGGATTGAGGGCCGTAGTAGATGCAGGTGTGATCATCCGAACACGGTTCGACGACAAAGCTAAATCATGCTTGTCATGATCGTGTGGCGCACCTGGCATGGGCTCGAATCCATTGAAGATCAAGTCTCCGCGGATGTCGGCAGTGTAGTTCAAGTTTTCCGAATCTGACCTGGTGGCCAGGGGCGTAGCTCTCGATCTGCTCCAGATGGCCAAGCGAGTTAGCCCGCAGTGCGAAGCCGCCGAATACGAAGATCTGTCCGGGGAGGAAAACCTCCTCCTGGACCGCATCGTTATCGATGATCGAAGGAGCCATCAAGCCCTATGGTGACGGCACAGTGGAACTCTCAATGAAAGCACCAATGTCGGTGCCAAAACTGGTGGATCTCGGGTAGGGGGTCCTGAACTGTGCGTCTAAGGAGGATGGTAACAGGAGGCGGGGGACAAAATGTTTACCCAGGTTTGGGTCCTCTCGATGGAGGTAATACCCTACTTCCTGCTTGATTGATCTTGATGATATGAGTATTACAAGAGTTGATCTACCACGAGATCGTAGAGGCTAAACCCTAGAAGCTAGCCTATGGTATGATTATTGTTGTCCGACGGACTAAACCCTCCAGTTTATATGGACACCGGAGGGGGCTAGGGTTACAAAGAGTCGGTTACAGGGGAGGAGATCTACGTATCCGTATTGCCAAGCTTGCCTTCCACGCCAAGGAGAGTCCCATCCGGACACGGGACGAAGTCTTCAATCTTGTATCTTCATAGTCCAACAGCCCAGCCAAAGGATATAGTTCGGCTGTCCGGAGACCCCCTAATCCAGGACTCCCTCAGTTTGAAATAAAGGACAATAGGTTCTACCTCATCAACTAATTCCCAACACCCACATGTTAACAAATCCTACTCATGCAATGTTTGAGGGTTGAAACTAATGCATAAAACTGGGAATAAAGGGGTATGATCAAAGTGTTACTTGCCTTGCTGACGATCTGCAAACCCTAGAGACTCGTAGTAGCATGCTTCGCACTCCGGAAATTCTACGCAAACAAACCGATCTAACCGATCCAAAACGAAAAACAAAAAAAACTAGGGCGACGGCGACGGTTTTTACCGGTTCTTCACGAAAAACTGGGACGTCGGCGGCGAGGCGAGATCCGAAGAGGGGGGGCTGCGGCGGGGCGACGGCTTGGGGCGGCGGTGCAGCATCGGCGAGGTGTGGCGACGGCGCGGCGGAGCAGCGGCGACGGCAGCAGCAGGCGGCGACGGTGGCTGCGGCGGCTCGGGATGGGGTGGAGAGGCACCGGGGCGGCGCGGTATTTAAGGAGGGGGGGCGGCTCGCGGCTTGGGGAGGGGGCCGGCGCGAGCGGGAGTTTGGATCGAACTCTCCTCGGCGTCCGCGCCACGCACGGCGGCGGCGGGAGGAAGGCGGCAGTGCTGTGGGCTTCGGCCCGGCTCGGCTGGGCCTTTGGCCCAGTCAGGCGTGAAACTTTTTTTTAAATAAATTCCGCCGAAGAAAAGTCCTAATAAAATGTAAAAAGAAATTCTAAAAATGCCAAACACAATTTTCACCGTCTAAATATAATATCTAGAACAAAGTGAACATTTTTCTAGCCTAAAAATGCAATTTTCAAAATGCATATTTTTCTAATTAAATAAAATCTCAAATAAAATCAAATTAAAATTTATATTTGATTTTAAAAAAATTCCTCCAATATTCCTCTCGTTTTAAGAAATCATATTATCTTCGCTCTTTTATTTTTAATATTAGAAATATTTGGGGAGAAAAATATTAACACCAAATTGATCCTCTTTTCAAATTTGAGAAAAATCAAATATGAAAATTTATGAAGTCTCCAACTCTCTCCTTGGGTCCTTGAGTTGCTTAAGATTTCTAGGATCACAACCCAAAATGCAAATAAAATATGATATGCATATGATGTCCTATGTATAACATCCAAATTGAATATTGGGATGTTACAGCAGGCCGACGCTTTGGATGATTTGGCACAGCCGACTGCCGCTCGCGTCCATCGCCTCCATTGGTGCTTCTAGCTTCTGGTCACTTGGTCTTGGACTGGAGTGAGCAGTGTTGCGCAGAGACTAGGAGTAGATGGATTGGAGTGGTGGGGCGCCTTTATATGAGAATCCAAACTCTGTTGCATTCACATCGTGCTGGCTCTATTCTGCTTCTCCAATTAAATCCCTCTGCATGTAACTTGAGGATGCATTATTGACCGTTCAATGTCTCGGGAACCGCTACCCTCTCCCTCCTTGGCATTCAAGCACCTATGGAGGCAACTGCCGCTCGCGTCTATCGCGTGTCAGGAGACGTTCCCATCGACGACGAGGTGCCTATGGTGACTTCGTAAATTTCAAGATGATAGTACTAGTATACTCAATATTTTGCACCGCGACCAAGGCGGAGAGGAAAACGAGAGAACTACGTATTTATTTACGATGTAGATTCACTCATTTTGCTCCATATGTACTCCGTCTCGGTGTAGTCTAGTCACTTGTTGAAATCTTTAGAAAGGCAAATACTCCTTTCTGGTTTACAGGGCTATACTAGCAAGTAATAGTGGGCTCACATAGCAATTTTGTCTCATGTATATGCATGCTCCAAGGTTCGCAACTGCCACGTTCGGGTTGCGCTTGGCTCTTCACCTCTTCGAGAAGATGAACAATGATGTTACTACTACTGCTTCTACAATATAGAATCCACTGTTGCATGTCCGTCCACCGCGAGTGGGAGGGATAGCTTGTTGTAGTACTATAAGCAAAATCCTGTCCTAGTCTGCGAGCCACCGCTCGCATGGGCGAGGGAGAAGGCGTGTAGTAGTGAAATCAAGCTTCTCCTCGTTGTATGAGTTGACGCGACACATCATAGCACTGGCCCCACATGGTTGCCTCTAAACTTGGCTGAAAGACCCGCAGTATACAATACTCCATTTGTTGCAACCTCTAACATTTACCCCACCACAAATTAAAATACATATTCTTGTCTTGACCAGATGAGCGTACTACAATCACCAGGATGACAGGTAGGGCCAGAAGATTATTTTAAACAAAAAAAGCATGGAGCCGACCCCAGCGATTTTAAGCTTACAGGCACGATACACGCTATCCTAGACTACGCTACACATGAAACTGCCACACGAGCGTCCGGGCTGCGCTTGGCTCTTCGCCTCTTCGGGAAGTCGAACAAATGATGGAGTACTACTGCAGTGGAGGAGTACTACAGTATGCTTCTGGCCATCTGACACCGATTGAACTGCTGCATGTCCACCGTGTGCGGGAGGGAGAGCGTGTAGCGAATGAAAGCTTCTCCTAGTCCTGCCAGCCACCACGCTCATGGGCGAGGGAGGGACGCAACTTCGTTGACTTACTGCTCCTGCCTTTGCGTCTATGACAGGTGGGCCAAACAGGTGGGTGGCCCACCTGTCATGCAGCCAAAGGCAGGTGCGGTTAAGGCGAGAGGGCATTGTAGTAGTCAAACTTCTCGGTCTTGTACGAGTTGACGCGACACATCAAAGCACTACACTCGATATATTTCAATAATTTGTGTTTACCAATGCATTAATTACAACGCATGCATGTCGTGACTCTCATTTTGATACTTGCATGTGTTGATTTAATGCACCTTGAAGTAGTATGAATATGTGACGGTAAAGCTTTGTAATGCCCTGGCCCTAATAAAGCGAGAGATGGTTGTGCACGAGGAGGGTGAGATCATGTAGATGGAACAGGACCCGACGATGGATCTCTCTATGGTCTCGATGGACCTCACCTTGCTCCACTTCCCCTTGTGCCTCCGCCCCTTGAATCCTCCAGTGTATAAGGTTTGAATACACCTCCTCCGTCTGGTTGATCGAGCAAGGTGCAGGTTTCTTGATTGATGTGTTGTTCGATTGATTTATGTAGTGCAAGGGAGGGCACTTGGCCTGCACGGACTGCCGTGTCGAGCACCCCGGGAACCAGCGGCAGTGCCAGAAGTGCGAGCGTGGCGGTGGCTTCGACGTGCGGAACACGGCGGTGGACGCCGTCCTCTCCTCGGTGAGGGTGGAGTGCCTGCACGAAGGCTCTAGGCTCTACGTCACTTACCACAAGCTCGTCGATCACCAGAGTGTGTGTCCACTCGCGCCCTGCAAATGCCCCGTGCCCGTCTGCGGCTAAGAAGGCCCGCCGCCAGTGCTCTCCCACGACATCAGCACCGTGCATCCAAAGCCCATGCACAGGATCCAGTACGGCAAGGTGCTCCAGCAGCAAGTGCCACTATCGGAGCCACGACTCTTGCTGTTTGGGAGGAGGACGGCCGCGCGTTTTTCTTGGTCAGCGGCGTGCTCGACTTTGGTGCGCCTATCGCCGTGTCGGTCGTCTACATCAGAGCAGGGTTGTCCCCACTGCCACACTACATGGCCAAGCTATGGGCGAACGGCCCGCCGGGGAGCCCAAAGGCTGGACCGACGCCGTCAAGGTGGAAATGGAGGTGACAAGTAGCAAGGATCCCCGTGACGTCACCGTGCACGAGCTGACCTTCTTCACAGTTCCGCCCAAGCTGCTGGCCGGGGCTAAGCTAGTGTCCCTCCACATTCGGATTGACAAGCTCACATCCTAAATGATTCTACAGTGCCTTCTGTTTATCTTAGTAATATGCTAATATAGGGGTTAGATCGGTCTACTTTAGCTTAAGAGATGGTGGGCTTTGGTGGCGATTCAGCAATTACATCGACATCAGATCAGTAGTTGAAGTAATTTCCAACAGTCGAATAGAGTAACATAATATGTTACCATCACATAGCGCTTTCCAATGCAAAATGAGTCTACAAAGTAATAAATGAAGACATCTAGTACTATCTCAAGATAGAGCCAATCGGATGGTTGAGAACACTACAATTCGTAGCTACAGACGCGTGTGTGAGAGAGGACGAGTGCGTGCGCTCACCTCTTCTCTTCCTGTATAACGTAGTAAACTCAGAGTACAAGTGTATGTGGGTGGCATCGACCTAGGGAGCTAGAGATGGTGCGTGCGAGAAGTCCCGAGAGATAGGTGTAATGCGTTTGAAAAAATGAATAGTCTATAGCTCGCCACGAGGCTATTCCTGTCGAACGCCCCAATAAGCATAAGATATGCATCTGACGGTGCCAGTTATTGCACGTACACATCAGTAGAAAAAGAACTAGTACCATGGCATATGCTACACCACAGCCGAGAGCACGTGCCCACGTTATGCCATCCGGGAATAGTGTCGCACTTCGAAACTAAACCGTCAATAAATTTTGAGCGTGTCTCGTCACATTCCAAATTAGTACTACTACCACGTTATATTTAATTGCAAACCTATTCACACTGATCACAACCTACTCCCTCTGTCGTTACCGTGACCAAGGAGGAGGGGAAACGAGAGAACTTAATGTTTATTTGCTAATTAATAGCATTGCATGCAATGAACTAACCACTGCATGTCGTGTTTGGTAATCTCAAGTCATTAAAAGCATGCACACCCACATCTCTTATTGGTTGATATGTCAAGAAACAAGAAACGAGGTAGAAGTGAATGCATCACGCCTAAGTTTTTTGGGATTCTTTGGTTTCCCACTTAGGAGCATATTAGTACTCGGTTATAAACACTACTATGCCAAGATGACTGCGCATTCCTCCTCAACTCCTCATCCACAAAAACAAACAAGTCATTCAGCATCCTTCCCTTGCGTCTGCCATGGCCAGCGTGAGTTCTGGGTCGAGAGATTACCACCTGGGAGAGGCGAGCATGGAAGCGGAAGCACGAGAGATGTCCCACCTCGCCTCGAAAGCAGCCGACATGTCCCGCCACGCGGAAGTAGCATCACAGAGGTCCTGCCGTGCCGCCGAAGCAGCACAGAGGTCCCGCCGTGCCGTCGATGCAACAGACTGCTCTGGCCGCGCCGCGGAAGTAGCAGATATGTCCGCCACACCACGAATGCAGCAAAGATGTCCCGCCGCGCCGCGACGCTTTTGAAAATGTCTCACGGGCAGGCGACGACTCTTACAGGCGCATGCATGCGATCGTCCATAGCCAGATGGATCAGATCTCCGGCTGGGCGAGGTTGCAGGATGACATGAAATCCTCGTTTGAACAGGCTACCGGCATCATCCAACAACTAAGGGAGGGCAATAAGAGGCTCCGGGCCGAGCGCGACCTGCTGAGGGCGAAGATCGCCGAAGTGCAGAGCAGCAGGAGGAGACCAGTGCGTTGTTGAAGAGGACTGGCGTCATCGTCAAGAAACTTCTGGACGAGAATGAAATGCTCCGCATCGAGCGCCAAAGGCTGGTGGAGGAATCCGTGGATGCTCTCAAGCAGCGTCTTGAGGACACGATAGAGCTCATCGCCTCTCGCCGCGGATTCTAGTTCCCGCGGCCTGCAACAACGCATCAAGAAAGTAGAGATCAGCAAGCCAGATCGTTGTCTTCTTCTTTTGCCCTTCGGGCGTAGCCGCATGTGGCTTTTTAATTATCTTCCTAATTATGTAAGACAATTATTCTCCACTGTCATCATCCTTATATATTCATCAGTCTTGCTATAAGTCGCAGTAGATGCTATATAGGTCCGTCGGATCTTACATCAAGATCCGTGCAAAATTTTCTTTTCAGATTTTCTTTTTTCTCTCTTAAATCTCAGTCGAGCGAGACGTAGCCACGCCATTAAACAGAGGCTCGGGCACCATTAATGGATACCTTGGGAGAGAGGTGGACGACAGATGGAGGTCAAAGGGCTCTTCTCCCGATAAGCACGCGCAGGGGTCTGATCGCACGCCTCCCGTACTCAAATAGCTAACCTGCACGGCGCCTCCTAGCTAATAAAAAAAGGGGACGCGTGGCTGCACGTAAATGGTAAATAGAACGCCCACGGTTTCAATAATACTTGTGTTTCCGATTGTAACATGACAACACTTGTTCCAAAATGACTTTGTTGATTGTTAATGTGTGCGCCTTCGCAAATCAGACATCAAAGTTACCGCAGCATGTTGGTGCCATGTCATGACACAAGCAAAGTTTCATGATTTTCATGCGTGTTTTGGATTTACAGGAATTAAAAAACCAAGTTTCTCAATGTTTCCAGCCGAGCCACGACGCCCGGATGTTTGAATTTCATTCCCATTTCTTGCATGCATGGGACCTAGAAATTTACCCGAGGACACACATGTGATTTTTCAACCAACTTTGGTGCACTGGAGCATGTGCTTGTATTTCAAATTTGAATTATGCACACAAAGGTGACACGTTCCCTCTTAGAACCACGAGCCTTCTTGAGAGAAGCTCCGGTTTGCAACAAGCTTATACCAAAACTTGTTCCTATTCGGCCAATTTTTTTACCACGGCATGGTAGTACCATGACATGACACCATGCCAAATTTCATGATTTTCAGGCGTGTTTTGGATTTACAAAAATTTTAAAACCAAGTTTCTCAATGTTCTTGGCCAAGCCACGATGGCCATATGTTTGAATTTCATTCCCGTTTCTTGCATGGGACCTAGAAATTCACCTGAGGACACACATGTGATTTTTCAACCAACTTTGGTGCACGGGAGCATGTGTTTGTAGTTCAAATTTGAATTATGCACATTAAATGACCAGACACTCAATTAATGTATAAAAAAGGCCAAACGAACCCGGAATAATTCCAAAATTTAATAGGGCACTCATGTAGTTCTATGTTGCCTCTATAAAGAAACTCAAGGGGGGAAGCGTATATCGTTCCACACTCAAAGGTGGCATGTTCCCTCTCAGAACCACGAGCCTTCTTGAGAGAAGCTCCGGTTTGCAAGAGGCTTATACCAAAACTTGTTCCTATTCGGCCAATTTTTTTACCACAGCATGGTAGTACCATGACAAGACACCATGCCAAGTTTCGTGATTTTCAGGCATGTTTTGGATTGACAAGAATTTTAAAACCAAGTTTCTCAATGTTCTCGGCCGAGCCACGATGCCCAGATGTTTGAATTCCATTCCCATTTCTTGCATGGGACCTAGAAATTCACCCGAGGACACACATGTGATTTTTGAACCAACTTTGGTGCACGGGAGCATGTGCTTGTAGTTCAAATTTGAATTATGCACATTAAATGACCACAAACTCAATTAACGTATAAAAAGGCCAAACGAACCTGGAATAATTCCAAAATTTAACAGGGCAGTCATGTAGTTCTATGTTGCCTCTGTAAAGAAGCTCAAGGGGGGGGGGCAGTGTATATCGTTTCACACTCAAAGGTGAGACGTTCCCTCTCAGAACCACGAGCCTTCTTGAGAGAAGCTACGGTTTGCAAGAAGCTTATACCAAAACTTGTTCCAAATCGTACAATTTTTTAACACAACATGTTAGTGCCATGACATGACACCATGCCAAGTTTCATGATTTCCAGGCGAGTTTTGGATTTACATGAATTTTAAAACCAAGTTTCTCGATGTTCTCAGCCGAGTCACGATGCCAAGATGTTTGAAGTTGATTCCCATTTCTTGCATGGGACCTAGAAATTCACCCAAGGACACACATGTGATTTTTCAACCAACGTTGGTGCATCGGAGCATGTGCTTGCAGTTCAAATTTGGATTATGCACATTAAATGTTCAAAAACTCAATTAATGTATAAAAAAGGCCAAATGAACCGAAATAATTACAAAATTTAACAGGGCACTCATATAGTTCTATGTTGCCTCTGTAAAGAAAATCACGGGGGAGGCAGCATATATCGTTTCGCACACAAAGGTGACACGTTCCCTCTCGGAACCACGAGGCTTGTTGAGAGAATCTCCGGTTTTGCAAGAAGCTTATACCAAAACTTGTCCCAATTCAGCCAAGAAATATACATATGAAAACAGGGTTTAGATTATCCTGAACATCTCGCTACCTAGACCAGTGTACTCTTATTTGAATTCAACATAAAATGGATACAAATATTTGGATTGGAGATCGTATGGTACATGTAGTTCATAGTGAAATATGATTACTGCTATATGCATGTTTTTTGTTATCAAGATAATATTTAAATGATTGTATAACTTGACAACAATCGTATTCAAATAAGGAAAATTGATTCAAATTTAGTCCATATGGTAGATGACAATATATATGTTCATAGGGTGGAGTAAAATGTTCATATACGATGGAAGATCAAAATGTAGGACTACATCCATTATAAGCCGCAAGGTCACCTAACGATATATTCGAATTCAACATAACGTGGATTCAAAAATTGAAATTCGAGATCCTAGCGTTTGTAATCATATAAAAAGGGACATGACTCTTTCTTTGGTGGGAATTGATTTGTTTTTTGTTGTTGTTGAGGGAAGTCGAATTGATTTGGTACTGTACAGGGTAATCTTGTTCTCCCGATTTTTTTTACATTTCTTGTAGTTTTTTCAATGACATCTATAGCAATATAGTAAAAGGGGACATGACTCTCTTGTGTCTTGTATGAACTGTTTCTTTGTACACGTTAAGTTTGTTCTGCCGAACAAGGAATCCGCGCCTTGTTATCCCAAAATTTTCAAGCTCGAGTATCTTTTGACTCATCTGCTTTGAAACTCCCGCCTCTTCAACCCGCTCCAGGACTTGTTATCCCGAAATTTCAACGCGCACAAAAAATCTCTCCTCATTCGAAATCAGTCCCGCAGCCCAGAGACGCGAAATCCCCCTTCTACCCCTCAGCTGGAAATGCCGGCTTGACGTCGCGGTGTCAAAACCGGTGGGGGTACGCTGGTAACTTCCCTACATTTTGGACTAGAGTGTCCCTAAGCCATGGCTCCCCCAACCTTCCCCTTCACCCCCATTCATACACCGAGGCCGCCAAAACCCGCGAAACCTCACGCTCCTCCGTCGGCCTCCCGATCGCCACCCAGCCAAAGACTCTTCCCCGACGATGTCGTCCACCATAACAGCTCGTCGTCCCTCATCCACCGCACTGGATGAGGATCCGTTGTCGATCTCAGCGTCCCGCCGGATCAGCCACCCCGTCCTCCACCTCCAAGGAGCTGCCCCGACGTTCGCCTCGTCTATCGCGCCACCTCCATCCCCACAGCGCCGTCTTGACCTGCCCCACCGAAACCGCAGCACCCTCACCAATTCCTCCGATGAAGCCGAGACCCACTTGGCGCCACCAAGGAGGTTCTGCACTCACTGCTGCATTTTATCTTTTATTCGATCTCACGGGGCTGCTGGTGCTCGATACCGAGCAACGATGGCGGGTCTCAATCGATGGCACTGTCGCCGACCACTTCATCCGCGGCGTCTCTCCCCCATGCCGTTGCTTCCTCGGCGGCGACTTCCACACCGGCACTAGCTGCAGCTGCTCCGGCTCTCGCTCGCGCTGCTGTTGCTGCTCCGGCTCTCATTAGTTTTGGATCTATCCACTCGTTTGCTACCATCATTCTTGATTTCTGCATGCACCCCTTAGGCCTTACAAAATCTAACTATTTTTTTTATTATGCATGTCAGTTATTGTACACAATCGTATTGAACATATAGACAAAAAGAGAAGACCGTTACGTGGGAATATAATGTCATGCAGACACCGCTCCATGGTGGATGAAGTGCCCCCCTCCCGCCATACCAAATTGTATTCCAGAGGAAGATAACTATTCTGATGGGGATCCAGAGGGAGCCGACCACTCCTATTTACCACCTGAGGTGTTTGCTCTAACCTGGCATGCTGATGTTGGTCATATCATGCATATGGCGCCTCGTATTGCTTACATTATACATCTTATATGTCATCAGCTTAGTTTAGATTTGCTTTGTGTGAATGCTACCTGTTTGGTTTCTATATCATACTCCCACCGTTTCTAAATATTTGTCTTTTTAGAGATTTCAACAAGTGACTACATACGGAGAAAAATGAGTGAATCTACACTCTAAAATATATCTATATACATCTGTATGTGGTAGTCCATTTGAAATCTCTAAAAAGACAAATATTTAGGAACAGAGGGGGTATATGGGAATTATGCAATGCCATCTTCTTTAGCCAGGCATCATATATGTGAATCATGCAATGCCATCCTGTTTAACCAGTCATCGTATATGTGAATTGTGTTCTGCCACTTTTTTCATAATGTATTCCATTTGTCAACAATGTTTATACATTCATCTACTCTTCCTGTGCATCAGCCATTTTAGTCGGTCATGGGAAAATATGGAGTGAAAACAAGGTCTTCTGAGCAGTTAGTGCTACATGTCGATGAAGATTTCTTGCTTGTTACAGGTAGCTCCTCAGAGGAGGATTCAGAGACAGATGACCAGTCATACCCCCCCCCCCCCCGAGGTGCATGCTCTAACTTGGCAGGGTTATATTGCTCATATCATGCATATGGTGTCTTGCATTGCCATGCCATCTGCTTAGATTAGACATGCTTTGTGTGAATGCCTCCTGTTTGCTTTCTATATCAGATATGTGAATTATGCAATGCCATGCTTTTTAGCCAGTTATCATATATGTGAATTATGCAACGCCATATAGCCAGGCATCATATATGTGAATTATCTCATGCCATCTTTTTTTCATTATGTATTCCATTTGTTGACAATCTGTGTATATTGAACTACTCTTCATGCGTATCAGCCATTTGAGCCGGTTATGGAAAAATCAGGAGTGAAAACTAGGTCTTTAGAGCAGGCAATGGTACCTGTTGAAGCATATATCTCGATGGTTACAGGGAGCTCCTCAGAGGAGGGTTCAGAGACAGATGACCAGTCCTATATCCCACCTGAGGTGTATGCTCTAAGTTGCAGCATATGGTGTCTTGCATTGCTTAGTTTAGACACCATATGCACAATATTGAATTCCATCTGCTTAGTTTAGAGATCATACATGTGAGTGCCAGCTGCTTAGTATATGAATCAATTATGCCAATTGTATCATGCCATCCTGTATACCTAGACGGCATGTATGTAAATTATTTCATCCCAACGTATTTTAGAAAGACACCATATAATTTTGCCAAGTCATCCTGTTTAGATATTCATCATATGTTGAATTATGCCATTATATCCTGTTAAGTTACCCATCATATATCTGAAACGGTGCCATGCTATCCTGCTTAGTTAGGCATCATATATGTGAAATTGTGTCATGCTATCCTGTTTGGTTAGACAACATATATGTGAATTACCACATCTGTCTATCATACAATGTCTTTACGTTCAATTTCTTTTCTTGTTTATCAGCCATTTGAATTGGAGGGGTGATGCCAGTATCTAAGGGAGCAAAAACCCGTTCCTCACAAAAGACAGTGCTACCCGTCGATGCAGATAGAACCATGGTTGTACTGGCCCACAAACTAGCCCCACCACACATAATCGAGACTCTTCCAGATTGCACACTTACACCGTTGGGCAGAGAACCAGCTACAATCCATCTAACCCCAACCCCAGCGGATAGTAACCCACTTCTAGTTGACAAAGCACCATGTCCACCATAGAGTACCCCCACATGAGAAGTTTGTAAAGTAACTGCAGTGCCCAAAGCACGAAGACTACCAGAGCGAATCCAAACTCCATGTTTAAAGCAAAAGAGCAATTGTTCTCAGGTCAAATTCTGTAGCTATGGTCCATACTCCTTTGCTATTGCATCACTGTATTACCTCATACCAACTACTTTTGAATTTGAAGGATCCAATTGGAACTCCAATGGCGCAACAGTTATGTTTTAAACCTATTTCTTTAACTGGATTGCTGTTCTAACTTCTTGCTCTCTGTTGATTTCAGTTTAAGTTGTATAAACAATTATGTTCTCATGTGATGCACATTACAAGTGTTGCCAATGTTGTGTAGTTTCTCACACTTATATTCTATCTATCCTGCTGTGTCTTAAAAATATATGAGTTGAACTGTGTCTCTATCTTGATTAGGCAACATAAACTAGAATGATATGGACAATACAGTGACCATAGTACATAGATAGATGTTTGTTTCATGCTGTTATCCTATCCACATTACTACTAAACCGGTTACCAAAATGAGTTCCGTATACTACATGCTAAACCTATGATGTGTCTGCTTGTTTCTCTTGTAGTATGCGAACAGAATATTGGAGAAGAGCACCCCACTATGCAATGGTAGAGAAAGTAATGCATATAAGGTTCAAGTTAGTGAGACAGCCCTGTTGGTCTCCAAGAAAGGTGATAAAAATGATCTTGTAGACAGTGAGAAAACCCCATAGTCCTGCGTTGATGTAGTGTTCGAGTTACTGGCCAGTACCGCTGGCACAAGATCTTTCAACTCGCTGCCTGAATCACTTCGGCTTCTTCAGTCTCAGCTACAAGCTGAGAGGCATCAGTCAACTGTGCTGCGGCAAGAAGCTGAAGGACTAAGGAAGTCCCTGCAGAATTCAGATGCATACTTTGTTGTGCAACAGCAAGTGCTGGAGGATTTAAGCGCCAAACAAGAGAAAGTTAATAAGCTTGCTAAGCATCTTGCCAGCATTATGGGTACCCAGGATATTGTTTCTTGAGCTCTTCTGAAGTGGTTTCAGTTCTGGACTTGTTTTGCTCGGTGTCTATTTGCACTGGTCGCCAAGTTTGACAACCAGTGTATATGATATGCGGCTTTGTTCCCTATATTTGCACTGGTGGCGAACTTTGATGCCCAGTGGATGTAATATGTGTAATATCCGTGATAGCCTAGCATAAGTTGCTTGCTTATTTATTTCCTTGTTGTCTTGTTTATTTGTTTGCTTGTGGTCAGTGCAGTTCTTTTTTCGCAGTTTGCTAGTGGCCGCCATAACCTATTTTTAAAAACTAGTCCACAATAACCATGGGCTACATATTTACTGTAGTTACCATGGGCCTCCTACTGGTCGTAGAAACAATGGTCCTTCTAAGGGCCGTAGAAACGATGGGCCTTCTATGGGCCGTAGCATCAATGAGCCTTCTATGGGCCGTATGATCGATCGGCGAAACATGGGCCAATAACAGACCGCATTATGGGCCATAAACGGGCTATATTTGGAATCGTCCGTTCATGGACCGACCATAATGGGCCGTCATTAATCTGCCGTATTTGATGACGCTACGAAAACGACCCAACGGATTAACGGGCCGTAAACGGGCCGATTGTAACCACGGGCTGAATTTGGCCCACAAGCAGAAAAGGTCAGCAACGGGCCGTAAGTAACAGAATGCTGGAACTAAGCCCAAGAATAAATGGGCCCTGAGAAGGTCGAAACATAACACAGGTTGGAAATGGCCCAATGGAATAAAGGGCCATTAATGGGTATAAAGCGGTACACTGTTCGTTGTGGGCCAGATTCACCACGGGCCTTTAATGGGCCAAGAGTTACAAATGGCCTCGTATGGGCTGAAAGACATGACGGGCCATACATGGGCCGGAAGTTACAACAGGCTGGAATCATATTGGAAGGCCCAGACGAAGCTACTGGGCTTAATTCTGGTAGGCCGTAATGGGCCGTGAGTTAGCGGGTTGTAAATGGTCTATATACGAATAGGCCGTTAACAGGCTTTCCGTGGGCCGACCCATTACCGTTTGACCAAGTCAAATGGGCCGGCTTTTTCATCGGAATGGGCCTCTATTGGGTCATGCCACGTGTCGACGTATCATAGGCGCCTCTAGTCCAATGAATGGATGACATCTATCCAAACGGTGAGCCAACACGTGTTTCCTCCGGCCAATGAGAATTTTACACATGGAAAATCCTCATTGGTCTGGGCTGTTAGCTGGTTATCGGATCCAAAACCGGACCCGATAGCTTAACGGCCTCCCGTTATGGTGGATGCCACGTGCCGGTCACCCTTGACGAAAGCACTTCTATGACGCGCGATTTATTGTCATGGAAGTGGACACTTTCGTGATGATAATTTTGGTAATGTAATGGAACACTTCTACGATAGCACAGGTATGACTATCTTGGTTCTGTCATAAAATTGTCATGGATGTACATGCATGACAGAAAATGTGAGGGGTGTAAGGTGCGGAATATTGATGCTTGATCCCCTCATCAGTAAGAAACTCATCCAAGGTGTAGTTCTTGAACTCGGTGCCATTATCACTTCTTATCATCAAGATCTTTGAATTGTGTTGACGTTGAGCTTCATTTGCAAAGTCGATGACGGTTTGTTGGGTCTTACTCTTCCTCTTGAAGAAATATACCCAAGTGTATCTTGAATAATCATCCACAATCACCAAGCAATACTTTCTACCCCAAGACTATCAAAGGATGGAGGCCCAAAGAGATCCATGTGAAGGATCTCCAAGGGCCTCTTCGAGTAGATGATAGTCGTGGGTGGGTGAGCCTTCTCATGTAGCTTTCCTTCGATACAAGCACTGCAAGCACGATATTTGGCAAAAGTACCATTTGTTGGTCCACGGACATGGTCCCCCTTGAGAAGACTTTGCAAAGATCTCATATTCACGTGGGCTAAATGGTGATGCCAAAGCCATCCCACGTCAACTTTAGCCATTAGGCATGTCGCGGTCTTAGTGGGTCACTCCAAAAATTTAATCACATAAAGACCGTTCTCGACATGCCCAACAAAGGCTACTTTAAGAGTCTTGCTCCACAAGAGGGCCACGATATCAATATAAAAGAAAGTGGCAAAGCCCATGAGTGCAAGTTGACGAACGGAAAGTAATTTGTATGCAAGGGACTCAACAAGCATGACTTTCTCGATCATGAGATCATGAGAAATTACAACCTTGTCAAGACCCAATACCTTAGAAGATGAAGCATCACCCCCCATTCGACATTGGTGGGCATAGATGAAACTTTGTGCATGTCCACCACCAAGTCCTTGCTTCCAGTAATATGATTTGTGGCTCCACTATCGAGCAACCATGATCCCCCACCGTAAGCAAACACCTTGTTGGTGGCTTTGGCTATGAGGCACTTGGCGGTGATATTCTCGTTGGGTGAATCGAAGAGGGACACCCGTGGAGTTGTTGCAATGGCAACGGAGGCCATGGCAACCGTCTCACCATCTTCATCATCATCATCATCTTCAATGTACTCTTCTTGTGCCACCAACCCCTTGGGAGGAGTCTTCTTGGTGAATATGTTATTGTTGGGGAAGGACTTTGCCTTGTCTTTTTAGATAAGCTTGCCACCATTGTCTTTACTCTTCTCGTACGGGCAATCCACAATAAAGTGACTCACATTGCCACAATTATAGAATGTCCTCACACGTTTCGTGCCCTTGGTGCCACTTGTTGTTCTTGTTGAAATTGGGCCTTGAGTTCTTCTAGGTCCAAAATTGTCGTGAAGCAAGAGCCATGTGCTCATGATATGCATATTTGGTATCTTCAGGGCAACACTCCTCTTCTTCCTCTTCACCCTCTTCTTCCACACTAGCCTTGGCCTTCATAGCAAGGTTGGGCTTCTTTGATCACTGAGAACGCAACAACGCATTGTTGGCGGTCTTGTCCAAGATCCTCATTGCAACAAACTCATCCAACACTTCACTTGAGGACAAGGTGTGAAAGTCCGGCCTTTGACGGATGACGGAGGACATGGCCTTATGGTAAGGCATCATGGCCTTGAGAAACTTGCGCTTTATCCAATTGTCATCCGTATCCTTGCTCCCATGATCATGGAGTGAGACCGAGAGAGTGGTTAATCTTCGGTAAAGCTCTCGAGGTTCTTCATCTTCAATCATTGCAAACTCATCGGCTTCATCTTGCACCACTTCAAAGTTTGACCGTTGAATGCTTGCGCTTACCTTGTAAATGGAAACAACATGTTGTCATGCTTCCTTGGCCACGGTGAAAGGTCGGAGGTGCGCAATATCTTCGGGAGGAATTGCTTCTTGGAGAATGAATAGAGCAGACTCGTTGAATTGATGATCCGCAGCTTCTCTAGGAGTGAAGGTTCTTGGGTCGTGTGGTTAGAAACCTTGCTCAATAATTCTCCAAAGATTAGTAGAACTATGATTTAAATGACGTTTAAAGCGATACACCCAAGAGGCTGATGTCGCTTGAAGCTATGTCAGTATTTCCCCAAAGAGGAAGGGATGATGCAGCATAGCGGCGGTAGGTATTTCCCTCAGATATGAAACCAAGGTTATCGAACCAGTAGGAGAACCAAGCAACACAACGTAAACAACCCCTGCACACAGATAACAATTCTTCGCAACCCGACGTGTTAAAGGGGTTGTCAATCCCTTCCGGGGTACGGCGCCTCAAGATAGGCAAAACGAACATGAGGAAATTGTAGTAGATTGATAGATCGAACGCCAAACAAAATAAATAAGAAAAAATGCAGCAAGGTATTTTTGTATTTTTGGTTTAATAGATCTGAAAATAAAAGCAAGGAAAAAGTAGATCGCAAAGGCAAATATATGAGAAACAAGACCCGGGGCCCGTAGATTTCACTAGTGGCTTCTCTCGACAAAAATAACAAACGATGGGTAAACAAAATACTGTTGGGCAATTGATGGAACTTCAAATAATTATGATGATATCCAGGCAATGATCATTATATAGGCATCACATCCAAGATTAGTAGACCGACTCCTGCCTGCCTCTACTACTAATACTCCACACATCGACCGCTATCCAGCATGCATCTGTCAACGTTCTGGGAACGGGGGTCCCTAGACTTGCCTGCCTACGGCCCACGGTGTGGCTCCGCCAGCGGCCCTGTACGACCCATCTTCACCAGCAAACACTCAAGACCCTCGCGAGGTGCCAAGCCTCGCAGGCAGACGACACAAGACCTCCTCAAGGGCGGCCTCACCAGGCTGGCTCGCGAGGAGCGGAGAGATCAAGGCAAGGGGCACCTCGCGAGGTTCCTTGAGACGCAAGCCATAAAGACCATGACCAGGCGGGCGCCAGCGCGCACAACATCCTCATTTCCTCTTTGGTGCTAAAGAGGCAAGCGTAGGCGAGGAGTCCCGAGGCATCAGGCAAAGGTTTCCATATCGGTGCAACGAGACCAAGACCAGAAGGATGGCAAGACGGAGGTCACTGTGGAGCCCAAGATGGCATCACCACCAGAGCCTTTGGCAGGCGAAGACAACTTTTGTCAGGATAACTTGTACTAATTGTCCCCCTTCAAACTTGGCCGTTGTGGGATCCCTTCCCGCTCAATATTTGGGAAGAGGACCAGGGCCTCTATATATAGGACTAGCCACCACCTTAGTAGGGGAGAGGATCATTCAGATCACCCTTGACCACACCAGCTCACCAAGCACAAGAACACCTCTCCTCGGGAGGCTGTTCTTCCCTTGTAACTGTTCATCCTCAGCCCAAGAGGCAATCCACCACACCACACTGGAGTAGGGTATTACACCACAATGGTGGCCCGAACCAGTATAAATCTTGTGTCCCTTTGTTCTTTGGGTTCGTCGAGCTAGGCCGTGAGATCATGGCGTGCGTGAGCTAGGGGGAGGAGAGATCTTCGTGCGCACCCAAGTGTTCAAACCTCAAGGGTTTTGCCGGAACCCGAAATCCGACATTTGGCGCGCCCCGTAGGGGTGTGCTGAAGCTTTCCTCTCGTCGATCCGCGCTTCGCCACTCCACCAAGTTCATGGCTGACGCTCGTCGGGCCCGCACTGAGCGCCGGGCCGCCCTCGCTGCCCCTGTCGGTGGGCCTCCCCGTCATTCTCCGTCACCTGCCACCAACGCCGCCACCGGTCCAGCGGGAAACAAGCAGCAAGCGCCCTCTCTGCACCCCTCTGTGTGGTGGGATGGCCGCACCGCCACTCCGTTGCTGACGCCAGCCGGTTCATCATCTCACGCTCGTCGCGCGCCCATGGACGCGCAGGCTGCGCTGCTCATGGCATGCGAGGTCCTACGCTACCGCCCGGTCGACGACCTCTATGAGGACTGGTTGGACCGCATCGCCGATCTCGTCAGCGCTGCAAGGGGCTCCCCCGCACCCTCCCTCTCGCTGCCTCGCCCTCCGCCAGCCGCAGGCGACGTAGCTCACAGAGCACCTCCGCCACCTCTACACCAAGACGGCGCCCTGGCGCCAAGATGCGTGGCCCCCGGCACGACCCGCTGCTCCGGGCACCCGCGCGAGAAGAAGGAAGCTGTCGGCGTTCTGGGAACGGGGGTCCCCAGACTTGCCTGCCTGCGACTTGCGGCATGGCTCAAAGGGGGGCCCAGCATGGCCCATCTTCATCAACACGGACCCAAGACCCTCACGAGGGGCCAAGCCTCGCGGGGCGGACGACGCGGAGCTTCCTCAGGCACGGCCTCATCAGGCTGGCTCGCGAGGAGGCGGAGAGATCAAGGCGGGGTACCTCACGAGGTGCCCATGAAGCAAGCCATGACGACCAAGGGCGCCAGGCGGGCGCCAGCCCGTGTAGTGTCCTCCTTTCCTCTTTGGTGCAAAGGGAGCAAGCGCAGGAGAGAGCATCAAGTAAAGGCACCCGTTTCGGTGCAACAAGACCAAGACCAGCCCAACGGCAGGGAGGAAGTCATTGTGGAGCCCAAGCCAGTGTCACCACCAGAGCCTTTGGCAGGCAAGGACCAACTTTAGTCAGGATAAGTGTACCAGATGTTCCCCTTCAAAATGGCCAATTGTTGGCGCCCTTCCCGCTCAATATTGGGGAAGATGCCCAGGGCCTTTGCCTATAAATAGGACTAGCCACCCCCAGGGTAGAGGGGATCGAATCGGAGAGATAGAGAGAAGCAATCGGCCAATCCAGAAATAAGCTGGGATCGGATCGAGTAGCATCACACACAGAGAGAGAGAAGGGTGACTGAACTTCTCCTAGCAGTTCATCCCCCCAGCCAAGAACTGACCCTCGCGAGGCTGTTCTTCCTTGTATTGCTCACCATCATTAGCCCAAGAGGCAATCCACCACACCACACTGGAGTAGGGTATTACACCACATCGGTGGCCCGAACCAGTATAAACCCTGTGTCTCTTGTGTTGTTCTTTCCATAGCTTAGATCTTAGTGAGGTGGTGGGGCGCAGGTAGGTAGAAGGCGAAATCTCCGCGCGCACCCCAGTGTTCGAACCTTAAGGGTCTGCTGGAACCCGAATCTGACATTTGGCACGCCAGGTAGGGGTGCACCGGAGTTTTCCCTTCCGCCACCGCCACGACCTGCCTCGCGATGAGTAGCGCGTCGCCCGCTCCGGCCGCCGGCGGCAGCACGGGGGCCAGGGGGCTCCGAGCCCTGGCCCCAGCCCTGCAACGGGTATGGTGGCCGGACAAGTTCAAGCCAACGACGCCGCCGCGCTACAGCAGCACGACTGATCCGCTGGCCTTCTTGCTGGCCTACGAGGAGGCCATCCTCGAAGCTGGAGGTGATGATAGGGTCATGGCCAACTGGCTTCCCATGGCCCTCACCGGCGCCCCGCGCGCATGGCTGCTCCACCTGCCGGCAGCCTCTGTGGCCTCTTGGGAAGAGCTCCACAGCCTCTTCCTCGCCCACCATGCTACACCAACACCCCCGGTCGTCGCGGCCCTCCTGGGCGGCTCGCAGGCGCCGCCTACAAGTCACCACGTCAAGCCGTTCATCCGCCGGGTCAGCGCCGCTTCCACGCGGAAGGGGCTCCGCCGGACCAGGCGGCGCCCAAGGCCGGCCTGACCTTCAGCTCGGAGGACCACCCCTCCAACTCGGCCTGCTCGGGTGCGCTCCCCATGCTGTGCACCCCCACCATCTGCCAGGTGGCCGTCACCAGAACTCTCATCGATGGCGGCGCGGGCCTCAGCATGCTCTCGGTTGAGGCCTTCAACCTCCTCTGGATACCCCTGGAACGGCTGCAACTCAGCCGGCCCTTCTCAGTTGTTGGGGGTGGGTCATCCAGCTCCTTGGGACAGATCCGGCTCCCAGTAACCTTCGACACCTACGACAACTTCCGCACCGAGCTGGTCGACTTCGACATCGCCCCCATCAGCCTCCCCTACAACGCCATCCTCGGCTATCCAGTGCTGGCCCAGTTCATGGCCGCGACGCACCCGACGTACAACCTCATGAAGATGCCCGGGAGCAGCGGTGTCCTCACCGTGCACGAGGACACCGGAGACGCGTTGCGAGTGCTCAAGCTCGCCTTCAAGACGGCGGCGTCGGCACAGCCCGCCGACTCGGAGACCCCCGAGCCCAAGGGGGCTGCACCCTCCAAGAAGAAACAGTTGTTCACCCAAGACAAGGCAGAAACCAAGCAGATACCTGTCGATGAGGACAGGTCCACCAATGCCACTTTCACCATAGGCGCCAACCTCGAGCCCGAGCAGGAGGAGGCCCTGGTCAGGTTCCTGCATGCGAACAAGAAGGTATTCGCTTGGGAGCCTGACCAGTTCGCGGGGATCCCTAGGAGCGTAATCGAGCATCACCTCAGCGTGTGCCCCAACGTGCGCCCTGTGAAGCAGAAGGCAAGGCAGCAGTCCACAGAAAAGTAGGCCTTCATCGTGCAAGAGACCCGCAAACTAGAAGCCGCTGGGGTCATTCGCGAGGTCCGATACCCGGATTGGTTGGCCAACCCTGTCGTTGTACCAAAGAAGGGAGGGAAGGAGCGCATGTCTGTCGACTTCACCATCCTCAACAAGGCATGCCCGCAAGATCCGTTCCCGCTCCACCGCATCGACCAGATCGTCGATTCCACCGCAGAATGCGACCTGCTATGCTTCTTGGATGCCTTCTCTGGGTATCACCAGATCAAGATGGCGGTAGAAGACGTCGAAAAGACAGCCTTCCTAACCCCGTGTGGGGTGTACTGCTACACATGCATGCCATTTGGGCTGCGTGACGCAGGGGCGACCTCTCAGCGGCTGATGCACATCACCTTGGGCCCACAGCTCGGGAAGAACGTCGAGGCTTACGTCGATGACATTGTGGTGAGGTCTCGGGAGGCCAGGACCCTGATACAAGACTTGGAGGAAACCTTCGTGAGCCTCGACGTAGTGAACCTGCGGCTCAACCCGGAGAAGTGTGTGTTCGGAGTCCCCTCGGGTAAGCTCTTGGGTTTCCTCGTGTCCCACCGAGGTATCGAGGCTAACCCGGAAAAGGTCAAGGCGGTCGAGGACATGAGCCCGCCAAAGACCCTCAGAGAAGTGTAGAAGCTCACTGGGCGCGTGACCGCGCTAGGGCGCTTCATCTCCAAGTTGGGGGAGCGAGCGCTGCCCTTCTTCCAGCTAATGAAGAAAAAGGTGCCCTTTGAATGGACTGAAGAGGCCGACAAGGCGTTCCAAGATCTCAAGAGATACCTGACCAGCCCTCCGGTCATGGTGGCTCCGCGCCCTCAAGAGCCCCTGGTGCTTTACCTTGCCGCCACTCCCTACTCCGCCAGCGCAGCCCTGGTGGTGGTTAGGGAGGAGTGTCGAATCAAAACCACAGCAGCAGCCCGGGACAAGGCAAAACAGGAACAAGGAAGGCCCACAGAAACCGCCACCACGGCTAAGGAGGATCAGCCGCCGCAGAGGAGTGCACCGGAGGCGGAAGAGGCCCCTCTCCGAGATGGCCAGCCTCCGGAGGCCTCATCGCCTCAGGAGGCGCCATGGTCTCCGGAGGGCGTCACCGGCACTGACGCACCCAACCTCGTCGAGCACCCAGTGTACTTCGTCAGCACGGTGTTGCAGGACACGAGGGCACGGTACCCCATGCCCCAGAAGCTCCTCCTCGTGCTACTGGTGGCCTCGCGCAAGCTGCGGCACTATTTTCAGGGTCACCCCATCAAGGTCGTCTCGTCATACCCCTTGGAGAGAGTGCTCAGGAGCCCTAACTCAGCTGGAAGGGTCGCTGAGTGGAACATAGAACTGCAAGCATTTCAGCTCGAATTCAGCACGACCAGAGTCATCAAGGGAGCAACATTAGCGGATTTTGTGGCAGAATGGATGGAGGCACCAGGCCTCAAGGCCGACGAGGATCGGTCCCTCTCCCCAGGAAGCGAGGCGCCAGAAGGCTGGGTCATGTACTTCGATGGGGCGTTCTCCAGGCATGGCGCTAGGGCTGGGGCGGTGCTCATATCGCCCACTAAGGACAAACTCTACTACGCTGTACAGCTCTGTTTCCAGCAAGGTGAAAAGGTCTCCAACAACATAGCGGAGTATGAAGGTCTAATAGTGGGCTTGAAGGACGCAGCTGCCCTGGGGGTGAAACGCCTCACCATCAAGGGCGATTCGCAGATCCTTGTCAATTTCTCCAACAAGGTGTACGAGCCGAAAGATGAGGACATGGAAGCCTACCTTGTGGAGGTCCGCAGGATGGAGAAGCAGTTCTAGGGGTTGGAGTTGCAGCATGTGCCCCGTGGCACCACTCAGGAGGCCGACGACATCACCAAACAGGCGTCCAGGCGGTTACCTCAGGAGCCTGGCGTCTTCGAGGAGCGTCTCTTCAAGCCCTCAGCCCTGCCGTCATTGTCAAACACGGCTCAGCCTCGGGAGGAGCTCCCCCAGCCACCTGCCTCACGAGCCCCGGTCTGTGGCCCGGCCTCAGGAGCACACCTGCTCTTGACGATGGAACCCCAGGAGGGGTGCTGGATCACGGAGCTCCGGAGTTACTTAACACGAGGGACCCTAGCGGAGAAGGAGGAGGAAGCGGAGCGTGTGGCACGGCTGGCCACGGCATACTGCATCAAGGATGGAGAGATCTACCGGAAGCGACCAAACGATGTATCCCTGCGCTGCATCTCCAGGGAGCAAGGAAAGGAACTTCTGGAAGATATACACGGCGGAGATTGTGGACATCATTCATCATCACGGACCCGCGTCGGCAAGGTGTTCTGCAGTGGGTTTTATTGGCCCACCGCACTCATTGACGCCGTCGAACTGGTGAAGGCTTGTGAGGCCTGCCGGTTCCACGCCAAGCAGATCCATCAGCCGGCAGGAGGCCTGCAGACTATACCCCTTTCGTGGCCGTTCGCAGTCTGGGGGCTGGACATCCTGGGCCCGTTTCCTCGGGCGCCAGGGGGCTACCGCTACCTCTACGTCGCCGTGGACAAGTTCACCAAGTGGGCTGAAGTAGAGGCCGTCCGCACCATCCTTGCGGGTTCCGCGGTCAAGTTCATCAGGGGCATCGTGAGCCGGTTCGGGGTGCCGAACCGCATCATCACAGACAACGGTTCGCAGTTCACCAGTAACCTCTTCAAAACATATTGTCCTAACCTTGGAACGTGGATATGCTACGCTTCGGTGGTGCACCCCCGAAGCAACGGCCAGGACGAGCGAGCCAACGCGGAGGTCCTGAGGGGCCTCAAGACCAGGACGTTCAAGAAGAAGCTGGAGGCCTGCGGCAGAGGTTGGTATGACGAGCTTCAGTCCGTGTTGTGGTCCATCCGCACAACCGCGACCAAGCCGACTGGAGAGACCCCGTTCTTCCTGGTCTACGGAGCCGAAGCGGTCCTCCCTCACGAGGTCAGACGTCGCTCCGCACGGGTCCTGGCGTTCGACGAGGCGCAGCAGGACGCCATGCGGGGGATGGACCTCGTGCTGGGGGAGGAACGTCGCCGAGAAGCCGCGCTGCGAGCAACGAGGTACCAACAAGCACTGCGACGATATCAGTACCGCAACATCCGCCCCAGAACTCTTGAGGTAGGAGACCTCGTGCTTAGGCGGGTTCTCTCCAGGGAGGGACGGCACAAGCTCTCTCCCATGTGGGAGGGCCCGTTCAAGGTTGTTCATGTTTCCATGCCTGGCTCCGCGCACTTGGAGACTCAGGAGGGGGTGCCGGTCCAGAACGCATGGAACATCCAGCACCTCCGGAGGTTCTACCCCTAAAAAGGCCCAGAGCCTGTGAAGAAGGCGAATGCCTATGAAGATTATCCTTTTTGGAAAAGGCCCAGAGCCTGTGAAGAAGGCGAATGCCTGTGAAGATTATCCTTTTTGGAAAAGGCCCAGAGCCTGTGAAGAAGGCGAATGCCTGTGAAGATTACCCTTTTTGGGAAAGGCCCGGAGCCTGTGAAGAAGGCGAATGCCTGTGAAGATTACCCTTTTTGGGAAAGGCCCAGATCTTGTGAAGAAGGCGAATGCCTGTGAAGCTATCGCATTTTGGAAAAGGTCCGGAGCCTGTGAAGAGGGCAAATGCCCGTGAAGCCTGCTTCCCCCAAGAAAGGCCCGGAGCCTGTGAAGAAGGCCAACGCATGTGAAGCTCGCCGCCCGTGACACTCTCACGTAATAATGAGTTGGGGCTGTACACGCCCCGGAGTCTCAGGAGCGCCGGCCTCAGGCCCTGGGGCTCCCTCCCATGCCCAGTGGTAGCACTTAGCTCCGCGCTGGTGAGAACACGTCGAAGACTAGATTAGGTGCCGGACGCGGCTTTTTCATTTGCTTTCCGCAGTTGGCTTGTTCATTCTCATTCGAAGTTTTATTGAAGCTGTTGCCGTCTTTGACTTATGGTTCTTCGTGTTTCCGTCCTAGTCATTCAAAGGTTTCACGACCTGGGTCCATTAGAGGAGCACCCCCCCAGTCCGTGCCCCACGGGCACCGCGACACGAACACAGGGCCTGGGTCGGTCGCCCCCCAACGGCTGGGGCCGGGAACTATCCACGCGCGGGCATGTAGCCGGAAGGCACGATAATGGAAGCAAAGCTATGATTAACAGCAATAACACAAACACGCCCCCGCGGGGCTCCACACTACTGTCTTTTTACGCAAGAAAAAGGAAAAGAAAGAACAAATCAGGCGCAGCACGCCTCACACTAGCCTATAGGGAAGACTCGAGCTGCCTCCGGGGCTCAGGCAGACTCCTTCTCGCGCTTCACCGAGGCGCGACGGCGGGCAGACACGCCACCACCTCCCAAGTAGGTACGACGGCGTGGAGGCTGACCGCGGCCACCGCTAGAAGAGTCGCCGCCTGAAGAAGAACCGGTGAAGCTTGGGGAACCCTGAGCGCCGCCAATCACGCGAGTGCTGTCCTCTCCATCATCGCTGGGGCTAGGCCCCCGGCCGCGGTCGTCGTCCTCAGGGCAGCACCCTGCGCGGCGACCGTCTTCCCCAAACACCCTCACGTAGAGGGTGGCATCACCGTCAAACTTGAAGTGCAGGGTGCACCGACGGCTCAGGCCACGTGCGCGGGCAAACGTCTGCCAACCGCGGGTCAAGGCCAGGCTCCCGGCTGCGGAGACCTCCAGTGAAGCGCATGAGGCCCGGCTGCAGCAGCCGTCTGCCTGAAGCCAGAGGCCGCCCGGGGCGCCGGCCGGGAGCTCGCCGAGGAGGAAGCGAGGAAGTTGAAGCCGGGTGCTAGTCGGCTCCGCCGACCACACAACGAACGCCGGCAACACCTCTGCAGCGCGAAAGCGCGGCCTAGGGGAACGCGCGACTGAAGCGCGCCCCTCGGCCACAGCAGTCCGCCCGTCACCATGCTGGAAATCATCTCCATGGCCGCGGGAAGCTGCCGTGGTGGCCACAGGATGTTTGCGAGGGCACCCTCGGCCGCGCTTGGGCGGGGGAGAGGCAGGCTCAACCTGGAGAACCTTCCCCTTCTCTGTGGCCGAGAACCTCCTGGACGGAGCCATGAAGAAGAAGGAGAAGCAAGGGGGGATGAACTGGAAGGGCGCGCGCTGCTCCGTACTTATAGCCGGTGAGGGCCAACCGTCGGCCCCCACGATCGCAGGTAATCATGACCTGCTTTACATGCAGGGACTTGTCCAATCCGTGCAGTTGCCGAGGCGTCATGGGGAAGTGGAGACGCCCACGTCCAATCAACCTCCACGCGGTTCCCAAGGCCACAGGCTGTTAGGGCCCGCGGCGCTTCGCCCTTGCCCTTTCGCCTCCCTGCACGGCCAAGTCCGGGCGCGCCTTGGGCCCGGGGGCTACTGTCGGCGTTCTGGGAACAGGGGTCCCCAGACTTGCCTGCCTGCGACCTGCGGCGTGGCTCAAAGGGGGGCCCAGCATGGACCATCTTCATCAACATGGACCTAAGACCCTCGCGAGGGGCCAAGCCTCGCGGGGCGGACGACGCGGAGCTTCCTCAGGCACGACCTCATCAGGCTGGCTCACGAGGATGCGGAGAGATCAAGGCGGGGTACCTCACGAGGTGCCCATGACGCAAGCCATGACGACCAAGGGCGCCAGGCGGGCGCCAGCCCGCGTAGTGTCCTCCTTTCCTATTTGGTGCAAAGGGAGCAAGCGCAAGCGAGAGCATCAAGCAAAGGCACCCGTTTTGGTGCAACGAGACCAAGACCAGCCCAACGGCAGGGAGGAACTCATTGTGGAGCCCAAGCCAGCGTCACCACCAGAGCCTTTGGCAGGCGAGGACCAACTTTAGTCAGGATAAGTGTACCAGATGTTCCCCTTCAAAATGGCCAATTGTTGGCGCCCTTCCTGCTCAATATTTGGGAAGAGGCCCAGGGCCTTTGCCTGTAAATAGGACTAGCCACCCCCAGGGTAGAGGGGATCGAATCGGAGAGATAGAGAGAAGCAATTGGCCAATCCAGAAATAAGCTGGGATCGGATCGAGTAGCATCACACACAGAGAGAGAGAGAGAAGGGTGACTGAACTTCTCCTAGCAGTTCATCCCCCCAGCCAAGAACTGACCCTCGCGAGGCTGTTCTTCCTTGTATTGCTCACCATCATTAGCCCAAGAGGCAATCCACCACACCACACTGGAGTAGGGTATTACACCACATTGGTGGCCCGAACCAGTATAAACCCTGTGTCTCTTGTGTTGTTCTTTCCATAGCTTAGATCTTAGCGAGGCGGTGGGGCGCATGTAGGTAGAAGGCGAAATCTCCGCGCGCACCCTAGTGTTCGAACCTCAAGGGTCTGCCGGAACCCGAAATCCGACAGAAGCTGCCAAGAAGTCCCCGACCGCGAGAAAACGCTCCACCGCTCCCAGCACCGCTACGTCAGGATCGCTTGCCGCGGCAGGGCCATGCGCCACTTGCCGTGGCGGCACGGGGACACCAAGATCAAGCTCCGCCTCCACGACGGGCCCCGGTGGCCACGGCCGGCTGCCGCGCCTTCACTCCTAAGCTGCGTGGCATCGTCTGGCCAGGAAAGTTCAAGCCGGATCTGCCTCCTTGCTATGACGGCACGCCCGACCCTGCGGAGTTCTTGCAGCTCTACGATCTAAGCATCGAGGCGGCCATCGGCGACGAAAAGGTCATGACGAACTAGTTCCCCATGGCTCTCAAGGACGGTGCCCGCTCGTGGCTCCTGAACCTGCCCCCGGGCTCGATCTCCTCCTGGGATGAGATGCGCGACTGCTTCGTCGCCAACTTCCAGGGCACTCGCGACCGCCCTCCGGCAGCGGGTGACCCGCGCCACATCAAGCAACAGCCAAGAGAGACCCCGCAGAGGTACATCCAGCGCTTCAACAGCGTTCGTCTCAAGATCGCCAAGGTGACGGACGAGGCCATCATTTCTGTGTTTTCCGATGGCATCCGCGACGTCAAGATGAAGGAGGAGCTCGCCATCCACGAGGAGCCATGCACGGCTCTGGGACTGTTCAACCTGGCGACCAAGTGCGCGAGAGCTGAGGAGGGGTGCCATTCCCTCCTCGAGCTCCCTGCTATCGACCCAGAGGAGAAGAAAGCCAAGGCCAAGGACGTGAAGCACAAAGGAGTGGTTGTGCTTGCGGCAGAGCCTGACACGAAGCGCGGCCGGGACCATCCCGAGTCGTCCAAGAGCAGCCGACCGTTCTGCGCCTTCCACAACGTACACAGCCACAACACCAGCGACTTTTAGGAGCTCAGGGCCATTCGAGATGGATGCTTCAGTCGACGCCGTCAGCGCAACGACCGGGGATATGGCCGAGGAGGAGGACGAGGCGGAGGTCGCTGGGACGATCGCAGCCCACGCTAGGAGTGGCGCAACCGGCCTCGCGAGGACCGCTGGCAGGACCAGCCTCGTGAAGTAGCCTAGAGGGATCAGCCACGCGAGGACCGCCCTTAGGGTAATGCCGGTCTTCCTCCGCTGCCGCCACCACCAAGAAGGAATGACAACCACCATCAGGACGAAGGAGTTGGGGGCTTCCAGGAACCACGCGCTATCGCCTGCATCTTGGGTGGAGCTCAGGCCCCAGCGTCTCAGCGTATCTTCAAGCAGTTTGCTCGCGAGGCGAACGCGGCCCTTCCCAAGCTCGAGGCCACACGCCCGCTCAGGTGGTCCAAGTACGCCATCACTTTCAGGTCGGCGGACCAGCTCAAGTGTGCCGTGACCGCCGATGCTCTCCCAATGCTCTGCTCGCTTGTCATCAGCAATGTCCAAGTCACCTATACCCTCATCGATGGCGGTGCGGGGCTTAACGTCCTGTCCATCGACACGTTCGATCGCCTTCAAGTACCCTATGATTAGCTACAACCGACCAAGCCCTTCTCAAGAGTGACCGATGGTTCCACCTGAAGGAAATATGCCCTAGAGGCAATAATAAAGTTATTATTTATTTCCTTATATCATGATAAATTTATATTATTCATGCTATATTTGTATTAACCGGAAACATAATACACGTGTGAATACATAGACAAACAGAGTGTCACTAGTATGCCTCTAATTGACTAGCTTGTTGATCAAAGATGGTTATGTTTCCTAGCCATAGACATGAGTTGTCATTTGATTATAGGGATCACATCATTAGGAGAATGATGCGATTGACATGACCCATTCCGTTAGCTTAGCACACGATCGTTTAGTATGTTGCTATTGCTTTCTTCATGACTTATACATGTTCCTATGACTATGAGATTATGCAACTCCCGTTTACTGGAGGAACACTTTGTGTGCTACCAAACGTCACAACATAACTGGGTGATTATAAATGGGCTGTACAGGTGTCTCCGAAGGTACATGTTGGGTTGGCGTATTTCGAGATTAGGATTTGTCACTCCGATTGTCGGAGAGGTATCTCTGGGCCCTCTCGGTAATGCACATAACTTAAGCCTTGCAAGCATTGCAACTAATGAATTAGTTGCGGGATGATGTATTACGGAACGAGTAAAGAGACTTGCCGGTAATGAGATTGAACTAGGTATTAAGATACCAATGATCAAATATCGGGCAAGTAACATAACGATAACAAAGTGAACAACGTATGTTGTTATGCGGTCTGACCGATAAAGATCTTCGTAGAATATGTGGGAGCCAATATGAGCATCTAGGTTCCGCTATTGGTTATTGACCGGAGACGTGTCTCGGTCATGTCTACATAGTTCTCGAACCCGTAGGGTCCGCACGCTTAACGTTACGATGACAGTTTCATTATGAGTTTATATGTTTTGATGTACCGAAGGTTGTTCGGAGTCCCGGATGTGACCACGGACATGACGAGGAGTCTCGAAATGGTCGAGACATGAAGATTGATATACTGGAAGCCTATGTTTGGACATCGGAAGTGTTCCGGGTGAAATCGTCATTTTACCGGAGTACCGTGAGGTTACCGGAACTCCCCGGTAACTTAATGGGTCTAATGGGCCTAGTGGAGGAAGAGGAGAGGAGGCCAAGGGGCATCCGCGTGCACCTTCCCCCATGTCCGAACTGGACAAGGAGGGGGGCGGCGCCCCCCCCCTTTCCTTTCCCCTCTCTCTCTCTCCTTCCCCCAAGTCCTAGTCCAACATGGAAAAGGGGGGAGTCGTACTCCCGGTAGGAGTAGGACTCCTCCTGGCGCGCCCCTTGCCTGGCCGCACCTCCTCCCCCTTGCTCCTCTATATATGGGGGCAGGCGGGCACCCCATAGACACAACAATTGATCATTGATCTCTTAGCCGTGTGCGGTGCCCCCTCCACCATAATCCTCGATAATATTGTAGCGGTGCTTAGGCGAAGCCCTGCGATGGTAGAACATCAAGATCTTCACCACGCCGTCGTGCTGACGGAACTCTTCCCCGACATTCTGCTGAATCGGAGTCCGGGGATCGTCATCGAGCTGAACGTGTGCTAGAACTCGGAGGTGCCATAGTTTCGGTGCTTGATCGGTCGGGCCGTGAAGACGTACGACTACATCAACCGCGTTGTTATAACGCTTCCGCTTTTGGTCTACGAGGGTACGTGGAGAACACTCTCCCCTCTCGTTGCTTTGCATCACCATGATCTTGCGTGTGCGTAGGAATTTTTTTGAAATTACTACGTTCCCCAACAGTGGCATCCGAGCCTGGTTTTATGCGTAGATGTCATATGCACGAGTAGAACACAAGTGAGTTGTGGGCGATATAAGTCATACTGCTTACCAGCATGTCATACTTTGGTTCGGCGGTATTGTTGGATGAAGCGGCCTGGACCGACATTATGCGTACGCTTACGCGAGACTGGTTCTACCGACGTGCTTTGCACACATGTGCCTGGCGGGTGTCAGTTTCTCCAACTTTAGTTCAACCGAGTGTGGCTACGCCCGGTCCTTGCGATGGTTAAAACAACACCAACTTGACAAACTATCGTTGTGGTTTCGATGCGTAGGTAAGAACGGTTCTTGCTAAGCCCGTAGCAGCCACGTAAAACTTGCAACAACTAAGTAGAGGACGTCTAACTTATTTTCGCAGGGCATGTTGTGATGTGATATGGTCAAGACATGATGCTAAATTTTATTGTATGAGATGATCATGTTTTGTAACCGAGTTATCGTCAACTGGCAGGAGCCATATGGTTGTCGCTTTATTGTATGCAATGCAGTCGCGCTGTAATGCTTTACTTTATCACTAAGCTGTAGCGATAGTCGTAGAAGCATAAGATTGGCGAGACGACAACGATGCTACGATGGAGATCAAGGTGTCATGCCGGTGACGATGGTGATCATGACGGTGCTTCGAAGATGGAGATCACAAGCACAAGATGATGATGGCCATATCATATCACTTATATTGATTGCATGTGATGTTTATCTTTTATGCATCTTATCTTGCTTTGATTGACGGTAGCATTATAAGATGATCCCTCACTAAATTATCAAAGTATAAGTGTTCTCCCTGAGTATGCACCGTTGCGAAAATTCTTCGTGCTGAGGCACCACGTGATGATCGGGTGTGATAGGCTCTACGTTCAAATACAACGGGTGCAAAATAGTTGCACACGCGGAATACTTAGGTTAAACTTGACAAGACTGGCATATAACAGATATAGCCTCGGGACACGGAGACCGAAAGGTCGAGCGTGAATCATATAGTAGATATGATCAACATAGTGATGTTCACCATTGAAACTACTCCATCTCACGTGATGATCGGACATGGTTTAGTTGATTTGGATCATGTGATCACTTAGAGGATTAGAGGGACGTCTATCTAAGTGAGAGTTCTTAAGTAATCTTATATTTACTAATTGGAAGCATCATTAGAGCTCTCACGTTAATCCTAGGAGGTAAGAATAATTAATTGTTGATTTGATTTGGAAACAAACTGGAGCCACTGGATCATAATAATTATGGAGCAGGTATCTACACGCAAGGTAAAGAGTCCATGTATACTTCAAACTCAAAAAAAAGAGTCCATGTATGCTACGCTTTTTTATTGGCAGATGTGGTACAAGTCAAACGTAATTTTGGAGTGCAACGTGATAGAACAGACAATACTACTCCAGCATGTTACCATCCAATGCAACGTGGTCCAGAGAAAAAAAAAGATACCAGAGACAAAATAAAATCATCTACCTGATATTGCATCGTTGGGATGTTTTATGCGCATGTAGAAACAAAGAACAGAGACATGGAAAGAGGTATATATTTGATCGGATAAGAGATAACTCCTACTATCTTTTTATGGAAATAAATTTCTAAATTCAGATTGGAAAAGAAGATCCCTTCAATCTCCAACTGTGTACCTCCAGGCCACGCCCTACACTCTTGGCTGTAGGACACCGGGCCTTTAATCATGTAGTATAGGAGGTGTGTCCAAGGTTGGCTGATGCAGATCAGCAATGTCGGTTCTTTCTCAATCCAGTTTCTCTAGCGATCCAGCGGTCGTCATCTCAGCAGAGAACGCGGGCAGGTGTTTCTCCTGGGGCAAGCGTTTCCTCTACAACTGTGTATCTGCAGAACCATGACCTACCCTCTGGCTGTAGGACACCAGGCCCTTAATCATGTCTTTAGTACGGCCCGAAGAAGAACCACTGGCGGATGTTAGATAATAACAAGAATAAATGAGACAGAAAGACACATATTTTTACGTGGAAACCCTTGCGGGAGAAAACCACGGACGCACGAAGGCGCAATCACTATGAGGAGGAGTATTACAAGCACGAGACGACAGGCCGTCTGAGGTGCGACTACATGGGGGTATATAAGAGGGCAATACATGAGAGTCCTTGGAGGACAAGTAAACGAGTTGTACTCGTACGCGTCGACGCCAACGCAAAAGCCCACACCGGTTGTACTAAGTCTAGTTCAACCCGGTACTAGAATTTGGATCACAATTTAACAATCTCCACCTTGAGCCAAATTCCCTCCAGTAGTCGAAGAAAGTGAATAACTCCATCCAAATCAGCATAAACACCTTGTGCGTCAAAGTCCATAGGACTAGTGAGAAATACCAACTAAGCCTGAGCAAAGCTCAAACTTATTGGTCGGAACTGGCTTTGTCATCATATCAGCAGGATTATCATCAGTACTTATCTTGCATACCTTCAAATTGCCTTCAGCAACAACATCTCGAATATAATGAAATCTGACATCAATGTGCTTTGTCCTCTCATGATACATTGGATTCTTTGTAAGATATATGGCACTTTGACTGTCACTAAATACGGTAGGGCAAGATGAGTCTCCACAAAGCTCAGTGTACAAACCTCTCAACCAGATAGCTTCTTTGCATGCCTCAGAAATAGCCATATACTCGGCATCAGTAGTGGAACAAGCCACAATAGACTGCAAAGTTGCTCTCCAACTCACAACACAACCACCAATGGTGAAAACATAACCTGTGAGTGATCTTCTCTTATCCAAATCACCAGCAAAATCAGAATCAACAAAACCAACAAGTCCATCTCTAGTTTTCCCAAACTGTAAATAAGCATTAGAAGTACCACGCAGGTATCTGAAAATCCACTGAACTGCTCTCCAATGCTCTTTTCTAGGATTAGCCATGTATCTACTGACAACACTCAGTGCATAAGATAAATCCGGACGAGAACAAACCATGGCATACATAAGTGAACCAACTGCACTTGAATACGGAACTCTAGACATGTACTCAATATCGGCATCTGACTTAGGACATAAGGCTGATGATAACTTGAAGTGTGCAGCTAATGGAGTACTTACTTGCTTGGCATTATGCATATTAAAGCGACGAAGAACTTTATCAATATATCCCTTCTGACTTAGATACACTTTTCCAGATGGTCTATCTCTGGATATTTCCATGCCAAGTATTTTCTTTGCTGCACCCAAATCCTTCATCTCAAATTCATTACTCAATTGCTTCTTTAGTTCATTAATCTATGACATACTCTTTGCAGCAATTAGCATATCATCAACATAAAGGAGCAAATAAATAGTTGAACCTTTGACAGTTTTCAAATAAACACAACTATCATAATTAGACCTTTTGAAACCTTGAGAGAGCATAAAGGTGTCAAATCTCTTGTACCACTGTCTCGGGGATTGCTTCAATCCATAAAGAGATTTCATTAACTTATAGACAAGCTTTTCTTTTCCAGGAATAACAAAACCTTCAGGTTGTTCCATATAAATATCCTCTTCTAATTCTCCATGTAAAAATGCAGTTTTAACATCCAATTGTTCAAGCTCAAGATCATGCATGGCAACAATACTGAGTAAAGTGCGAATAGAGCTATCCTTCACAACAGGAGAAAAGACTTTGTTATAGTCAATACCTGGAATTTAACTGTAACCTTTAGCAACTAACCTTGCTTTATATCTTGTCTCATCATTAGGAGAAACACCTTCTTTCCTCTTGAAAACCCACTTGCAATGAATAGGTTTCTTCTCTCTAGGTAATCTTACTAAATCCCAAGTGCCATTCTTTACAAGTGATTCCATCTCATCATGCATAGCGGTCATCCACTTATTACTATCACCAGAAATAATAGCCTCGGAATATGAAGAAGGCTCAGAATTACCTTCAATTTCTTCTGCAACAGATAAAGCAAAAGAAACAATATTGCACTCTTCAATTAACCTGTCAGGTTTATTAATACCCCGTCTAACTCTATCACGTGGAAGATTCCAACTGGGTGGAACAATAGGCTGATTTGGAGTGGGAGTGACATTATCATCATTAACGACGGGTTCATCATGTGCATCAACAATTTCATTACCAGATGTATCACCTGAATCAATAACATGCTCCACCTGAACAGTAGGCTCCTGAACAATAGGCTGCTGTTCACTCTCAACGGGAACATTAGTAGATGAAACATCATGTAACATAGCAGATTCATTAAAGATAACATTTCTTCTAATAACAACCTTCTGGGTTTCAGGATTCCATAATTTAAAACCTTTAACACCAGACTTATAACCAAGAAAGATGCACTTAACAGCCCTAGGCTCCAAGTTTCCATTATCAACATGAGCATAAGCAGTGCAACCAAAAACTCTCAACTGTGAATAATCAGCAGGTAAACCAGACCATACCTCAATTGGAGTTTTCTTATTAAGAGCAATAGATGGTGAACGGTTAAAGAGATAACAAGCAGAGGAAGCGGCCTCAGCCCAAAAACGCCTATGCAAACCTGCATTGGACAACATGCAACGGGCTCTGGAAATAATGGTCCTGTTCATACGCTCAGCAACACCGTTTTGTTGAGGAGTATAAGGAACGGTGTAATGTCTGACAATGCCTTCAAACTTGCAATAATTCTTAAATTGCTTAGAACAGAATTCCATACCATTATCAGTGCAAAGTATCTTTACCTTCTTTTCAGTTTGTCTATCAATCATAATCTTCCACTCCTTAAATGCTGAGAATGCTTCATATTTATGCTTCAAGAAATAAGGCCAAACTTTTCTCGAATAATCATCAATAATAGTCAGCATGTAAATAGCACCACCTAGTGACTTCTTGCGAGATGGTCCCCATAAATCAGAATGCACATAATCAAGAATACCTTCGGTTGTATGAGTCGAAGTGTTGAACTTCACCCTCTTGTGTTTGCCGAAGATACAATGCTCACAAAATTTCAATTTACCAGGTTCATATCCATCAAGAAGACCTCTCTTATTTAACTCTGCCAAACCAAGTTCACTCATATGTCCAAGACGCATATGCCAAAGGTTAGCAGCATCACAATCAAAATTCTTTGAAATAGCTGGAGTAGCGTTACCTGAAACGGTAGAACCTCGAAGGTAATAAAGACCATTGGTCGAACTTAAATCACCTTTCATCACAATAAGGGAACCTTTGGTGACTTTCAAAACACTATCTCCACCTGAATACTTGTATCCCTTTGCATCAAGGGCACTCATAGAAATAAGATTTCTCTTCATCTTCGGAATATACCGAACATCTGTTAAAGTTCTGATTATGCCATCAAACATCTTGATTCGAATAGAACCTATGCCTTCAATCTTGCATGGTGAATTATCAAAACCCAAAACGGAACCAGCAGAAGTAGTGGAATCAAAAGTATTAAACCAATCTCAATGTGGACACATATGAAAAGTACATGCAGTATCAAGTACCCACTCATCATTGGTCTCGGCACATCCAGCAATAACGACAAGAGCATCATCGGAACTATCATCACGAGCAACATTAGCAGAACTTTCACCTTGTTTGTTACCTTTCCTCTTTTCTTTATTTTGCAACTTGAAACACTCTGAGATGTCATGCCCGTCTCTCTTGCAATACCTGCAATACTTCTTGTCTCTGGATTGCGACCGGCCCCTGTAGCCGTTTTTACTTTTGCCTCTGTTTCCATTATTGGAGTTCTTCTCCTTTGTCCTGCCACGAACAGATAATCCCTCTGCTTGGGATGAACTTGAACCATCATGAGGCACCATTAATTTCATCTTCTCCTTAGAGTTCAAAGCTTCATAAACTTCACTAAGTGTGAGAGTATCACGACTGTATAATATGGTGTCTCTAAAATTGGTATAAGAACTTGGCAGTGAACAAAGTAACATTAAAGCAGTATCTTCCTCTTCATACTTAACCTCCATTGCAGCTAGATCAGATATGATCTCTTTAAATTCTGAAATATGATTCAAAACATTACCTCCCTCGGGTAACCTGTGCAGGAATAATTTTTGCTTCAGATGCATCTTGCTGGTGAGATCTTTAGTCATGCAAATCCCTTCCAGCTTTAACCATAGAGCGGCGGCAGTTTTCTCGCTCAAAACTTCCTGCAAAATATTATTATGCAAATGGAGTTGAATTTGTGACAAAGCCTTACAATCAATTCTTTTCTCCTCATCAGTCCAGTCCTGAATTCTGTTCTTCCCAAAACTATCTAGTGCTTCATCATAGTCGAACTGTGCCAACAACGCCCGCATCTTAACTTGCCATAGGGTAAACCTTGTGTCACGGTCCAGCAGCGGAAGATCGTACTTCATGGATGCCATGAGTCGAACAAATCTGTGTACACAAAGTAGTACAAGCCGGTAGAAAAATCCTTGATAGAATTAATTTGGGGAGCAAAGAACAAAAAAGATAGCACCTGGTAGCTTTTCGTGTGGACGTAGCAGTAAGATGAGAAAATAAATCTGATCTACTAGTACTCAATAGTACTAGCCTTCACGTGAGTGGATGGATATCTCCACGGTACTGTAGCAGTACATGAACTCCGATCTGATGCTTGACACGAGTAGTACTAGGGCTGCCTCGGGACTTGATGTTGTACGTAGAGCAGCAGCGGAACTCGGCGGCTCGCGTGATGTACGCCGTACGAACGGTTCTGTCGTTCTCGGTAGAACTGACTATAGCCCCGTCTAACTCTGTCACGTGCAAGATTCCAACTGGGTGGAACAATAGGCTGATTTGGAGTGGGAGTGACATTATCATCATTAACGACGGGTTCATCATGTGCATCAACAATTTCATTACCAGATGTATCACCTGAATCAATAACAGCGGACAACATGACTACTTCAAACAAAGCATGCACTTCTCTTGGACCAGGGAAAAGAAGAGAACTAGAGAAAGTTGATTTGTTAGTATTCTCTATAATCTCAACGCATGTTTGCTCTTATGAAAATTTTCTCCTTTTGTCGAAATTCATCAATCTAGGACGAGTTTGATCCTCTGTTTACAATTTATGTCAGACTAGCAAACTTATCTTACTTTTTTTTGCAGAACAAATTTATCTTAATTACTCCCTCCGTAAAGAAATATAAGAGTGTTTAGATCACTACTTTAGTGATCTAAATGCTCTCATAATTCTTTATGGAAGGAGTACTCTATTTTTCGCCAACAACATGTGTCAGTATGCTTTGAACAAAGTCCACGTACGTGTGTTGCTTTCCTGTAGGTGCATGGCTCTAATCATGTGCTAAAGGAGAAATGTCTTTCATAAGTTTAATAAGAAACTAAATCCATTCCATAATTCATAATTTGGAATATACAAGGCACTGATTTTGAATAAATATGCTATGCTGACATATAGTAGTTTAGGATGTCTACAGTTCTGCATAGAAATTTATTAGTTTCGGTTCAATTATGTGTGGTGTTACCAGTTTTGCAGAAACACAACGATATAGCTCTGAATTTGGGTCCTCAAGAATTTTTTAACTTAAGAACAATTTAATCTTTTTCTCACGCTGTGGGGAAATTTCTTTGGTTATCAATAACTGATACTGAGTTTGATTCACTAACGGACATTGAATGAAATGGAGACTACATGTATTTTTCCTAAATTATTCTTGGAGGGCATGTTATATGTTGCTCAAAGAATTCTCTGTCAAAGTATAACAAAACCCTGCATGTATGCTTTTTTACATGTTTTTCAAGTATAATGAGCGGCATGCATACTTTGATCGCCATGGTCATGCCATGATTAATTCATATGTAAGTATGTGCTCTTAGAGATTGTGTTCATTAATGATTTGCCTGATAACCAAACAAATGGTAAGTCTTTTACTACTGCTATCAGTAAATCACCTGTAATTTTCCATAGAGAAATCTAATTTTTTTCCTAACGATCATCGGCCTTCCGCGTATGCGTGGGTGGCTACCAGGATAGCCAATAGCGGTCAGCGGTGCATGGTCGGACTGTCAACGTTGCGTATCCTTTCGACAAGCCTGAATTTCCGATCACTACAGGTATCACATCAGATCTAATTCGCCATGCCCCTGGACCTGCCTTTTGTCCACTATACTCTTCTAACAATCTGCATGGGACGTATGTCACATATCCATCATCGATAGCGGCGGTCAATTAAGCCTGTTGCCTGCTGTGCTAGCCAGTTGCTTCCAGTTGACCTACGTATTGGCATGTCATATGTGCTACAGCTAATCACCGTAATGTGTTCTTCATCGTGGCTCACTTTTTTTCTTTTACTTGCATTGCTTCATAGCAGCTCCTATCAGCTAATCTGCCAACCGGAGCAGCAGCCCTATCCATGTTCAGTGGTGACAGCAGCGAGCAGCCTGCTACAAGGTAGCAACTACGTACCATTGAAAATTAACAGGGTTTATCAAATGTTTTGGTATGATGGAATTCCAGACTTCCGCTTCATATAGATTACACTATTAATTAGTCCATGGTCGGAATTTTTATATTCAAAGAGTAGCATACTTTACGAACCTGGCTTATTTCTAAACACGCTACAAATTGCAATCCATGAACCACGTTCTAATTGCCGAAACAATATAAAATATTGTAGGCCTGCTTTGGAACACACAATTCTAAAAAGCTAATTAAAAATGTAGTACCATAATGTTATCATCGATTCACGGGAAAATTTGTAGATGGTCTGCTGTTTATTATATTTGTAGATGATCAATGGTTGTGTACACTACATTACGCATCATATATTAAAGAGATCTCTATATTAAAATGTTTATTTGTTTGAAAAGATACATTTGGCAAGATAAAAAAAGGTTATAGAGTCAAGATAATATACTCCTTCCTCTCTCTATATATATTTTCCAAGTCAAAACTAAAGAACAAAAGCAGCTTAGTTATCAAACCTCACCTTCTTCGAAAGAGAGACTGCATACAAATCCTAATGTCACTAAAATAAATATTTGATGATGCACACAATTATAAAACACACGCACGCACGCATAAAAAATAAACCTAAATTCTTAGGACGTGACATAACTGGAGAGTGTCAAACTGTAAACTTGATGCAACAAATTTTTTTTGCCCAAATAAAAACATGTGTTCTCAAAAGATATCTCAAAACTGAATTTTGTGCTTTCATATAACTGTTAACAAACTTATTATTCCAAATTTACTTTGTTTCTAGCCCGTGCAGCTGCACGGGTTGATGGCTAGTATGATTAATTGAACTTAAATTTATCATGAACTTAGTACCTGATAGTATCTTGCTTGTCTATGTTGATTGTAGATAGATGGCCCGTGTTGTTGTTCCGTTGAATTTTAATGCGTTCCTTGAGAAAGCAAAGTTGAAAGATGATGGTAGCAATTACACGGACTGGGTCCGTAACTTGAGGATTATCCTCATTGCTGCACAGAAGAATTACATCCTGGAAGCACCGCTAGGTGCCAGGCCTGCTGCAGGAGCATCACCAGATGTTATGAACGTCTGGCAGAGCAAAGCTAATGACTACTCGATAGTTTAGTGTGCCATGATTTACGGCTTAGAACAACGTCTTCAACGACGTTTCGAACGTCATGGAGCATATGAGATGTTTCAGGAGTTGAAGTTAATATTTCAAGCAAATGCCCGGATTGAGAGATATGAAGTCTCCAATAAGTTCTACAGCTGCAAGATGGAAGAGAATAGTTCTGTCAGTGAGCATATACTCAAGATGCAGACTAAGGCATAGCCTAGTGGTGGGAAGGGGCTGATGCCTTCCCGCCCACCCAGGTTCAAGGCATGGTACTTGCAATTTGGGTTTGTTGCACCAATTATACTGTAGGGGGTTCCCTTACAGTCTTTCTGTCAAAAAAAAATAATCACTTGATTCAACTGCGAGTTAATCTTCCGGATGATAGCGTCATTGACAGAATTCTCCAATCACTGCCACCAAGCTACAAGAGCTTCGTGATGAACTATAATATGCAAGGGATGGAGAAGACAATTCCCGAGCTCTTCGCGATGCTAAAAGCTGCAGAGGTAGAAATCAAGAAGGAGCATCAAGTGTTGATGGTCAACAAGACCACTAGTTTCAAGAAAAATGGCAAAGGGAAGAAGAAGGGGAACTTCAAGAAGAACAGCAAGCAAGTTACTGCTCAGGAGAAGAAACCCAAGTCTGGACCTAAGCCTGAAACTGAGTGCTTCTACTGCAAGCAGATTGGTCACTGGAAGCGTAACTACCCCAAGTATTTGGCGGATAAGAAGGATGGCAAGGTGAACAAAGGTATATGTGATATACATGTTATTGATGTGTACCTTACTAATGCTTGCAATAGCACCTGGGTATTTGATACTGGTTCTGTTGCTAATATTTGCAACTCGAAACAGGGGCTACGGATTAAGCGAAGATTGGCTAAGGACGAGGTGACGATGCGCGTGGGAAATGGTTCCAAAGTCGATGTGATCGCGGTCGGCACACTACCTCTACATCTACCTTCGGGATTAGTTTTAGACCTAAATAATTGTTATTTGGTGCCAACGTGGAGCATGAACATTATATCTGGATCTTGTTTGATGCAAGACGGTTATTCATTTAAATCAGAGAATAATGGTTGTTCTATTTATGTGAGTAATATCTTTTATGGTCATGCACCCTTGAAGAGTGGTCTATTCTTATTGAATCTCGATAGTAGTGACACACATATTCATAATGTTGAAGCCAAAAGATGCAGAGTTGATAATGATAGTGCAACTTATTTGTGGCACTACCGTTTAGGTCATATCGGTATAAAGCGCATGAAGAAACTCCATACTGATGGACTTTTGGAACCACTTGATTATGAATCACTTGGTACTTGCGAACCGTGCCTTATGGGCAAGATGACTAAAACGCCGTTCTCCGGTACTATGGAGAGAGCAACAGATTTGTTGGAAATCATACATACAGATGTATGTGGTCCAATGAATATTGAGGCTCGTGGCAGATATCGTTATTCTCTCACCTTCACAGATGACTTAAGCAGATATGGGTATATCTACTTAATGAAACATAAGTCTGAAACATTTGAAAAGTTCAAAGAATTTCAGAGTGAAGTTCAAAATCATCGTAACAAGAAAATAAAGTTTCTACGATCTGATCGTGGAGGAGAATATTTGAGTACGAGTTTGGTGTACATTTGAAACAATGTGGAATAGTTTTGCAACTCACGCCACCCGGAACACCACAGCGTAATGGTGTGTCCGAACGTCGTAATCGCGCTTTACTTGATATTGTGCGATCTATGATATCTCTTACTGATTTACCGCTATCATTTTGGGGTTATGCTTTAGAGACAGCTGCATTCATGTTAAATAGGGGACCATCAAAATCCGTTGAGACGACGCCTTATGAACTATGGTTTGGCAAGAAAACAAAGTTGTCGTTTCTTAAAGTATGGGGCTGCGATGCTTATGTGAAAAAGCTTCAACCTATAAGCTCGAACCCAAATCGGAGAAATGTGTCTTCATAGGATACCCAAAGGAGACAATTGGGTACACCTTCTATCACAGATTCGAAGGCAAGACTTTTGTTGCTAAATTCGGAAACTTTCTAGAGAAGGAGTTTCTCTCGAAAGAAATGAGTGGGAGGAAAGTGGAACTTGATGAGGTAATTGTACCTGCTCCCTTATTGGAAAGTAGTCCATAGAAGAAACCAGTTTCTGTGTCACCTACACCAATTAGTGAGGAAGTTAATGATGATGGTCATGAAACTTCAGATCAAGTTGTTACTGAGCCTCATAGATCAACCAGAGTAAGATCCGCACCAGAGTGGTACGGTAATCCTGTTCTGGAAGTCATGCTGCTAGATCATGATGAACCTACGAACTATGAAGAAGTGATGGTGAGCCCAGATTCCGCAAAATGGCTTGAAGCCATGAAATCTGAGATGGGATCCATGTATGAGAACAAAGTGTGGACTTTGGTTGACTTGCCCGATGATCGGCAAGCAATTGAGAATAAATGGATCTTCAAGAAGAAGACTGACGCTGACGGTAATGTTACTGTCTACAAAGCTTGACTTGTTGGGAAAGATTTTCGACAAGTTCAAGGGATTGACTAGGATGAGACCTTCTCACCCGTAGCTATGCTTAAGTCTGTCCAAATCATGTTAGCAATTGCCGCATTTTATGATTATGAAATTTGATAGATGGATGTCAAAACTGCATTCCTGAATGGATTTCTAGAAGAAGAGTTGTATATGATGCAACCGGAAGGTTTTGTCGATCCAAAGGGAGCTAACAAAGTGTGCAAGCTCCAGTGATCCATTTATGGACTGGTGCAAGCCTCTCAAAGTTGGAATAAACGCTTTGATAGTGTGGTCAAAGCATTTGGTTTTGTACAGACTTTTGGAGAAGCCTGTATCTACAAGAAAGTGAGTGGGAGCTCTGTAGCATTTCTAATATTATATGTGGATGATATATTGCTGATTGGAAATGATATATAATTTCTGGATAGCATAAAAGGATACTTGAATAAGATTTTTCAATGAAAGACCTCGGTGAAGCTGCTTACATATTAGGCATTAAGATCTATAGAGACAGATCAAGACGCTTAATTGGACTTTCACAAAGCACATACCTTGACAAAGTTTTGAAGAAGTTCAAAATGGATCAAGCAAAGAAAGGGTTCTTGCCTGTGTTACAAGGTGTGAAGTTGAGTAAGACTCAATGCCCGACCACTGCAGAAGATAGAGAGAAAATGAAAGATGTTCCCTATGCTTCAGCCATAGGCTCTATCATGTATGCAATGCTGTGTACCAGACCTGATGTGTGCCTTGCTATAAGTCTAGCAGGGAGGTACCAAAGTAATCCAAGAGTGGATCATTGGACAGCGGTCAAGAACATCCTGAAATACCTGAAAAGTACTAAGGATATGTTTCTCGTTTATGGAGGTGACAAAGAGCTCATCGTAAATGGTTACGTTGATGCAAGCTTTGACACTGATCTGGACGATTCTAAATCGCAAACCGGATACGTGTTTACATTGAACGGTGGTGCTGTCAGTTGGTGCAGTTCTAAACAAAGCGTCGTGGCGGGATCTACGTGTGAAGCGGAATACATAGTTGCTTCGGAAGCAGCAAATGAAGGAGTCTAGATGAAGGAGTTCATATCCGATCTAGGTGTCATACCTAGTGCATCGGGTCCAATGAAAATCTTTTGTGACAATACTGGTGCAATTGCCTTGGCAAAGGAATCCAGATTTAACAAGAGAACCAAGCACATCAAGAGACGCTTCAATTCCATTCGGGATTTAGTCCAAGTGGGAGACATAGAAATTTGCAAGATACATACGGATCTAAATGTTGCAGACCCGCTGACTAAGCCTCTTCCACGAGCAAAACATGATCAGCACCAAGGCTCCATGGGTGTTAGAATCATTAATGTGTAATCTAGATTATTGACTCTAGTGCAAGTGGGAGACTGAAGGAAATATGCCCTAGAGGCAATAATAAAGTTATTATTTATTTCCTTGTATCATGATAAATGTTTATTATTCATGCTAGAATTGTATTAACCGGAAACATAATACATGTGTGAATACATAGACAAACAGAGTGTCACTAGTATGCCTCTAATTGACTAGCTTGTTGATCAAAGATGGTTATGTTTCCTAGCCATAGACATCAGTTGTCATTGGATTAACGGGATCACATCTTTAGGAGAATGATGTGATTGACATAACCCATTCCGTTAGCTTAGCACACGATCGTTTAGTATGTTGCTATTGCTTTCTTCATGACTTATACATGTTCCTATGACTATGAGATTATGCAACTCCCGTTTACCGGAGGAACACTTTGTGTGCTACCAAACGTCACAACATAACCGGGTGATTATAAAGGAGCTCCAGGTGTCTCCGAAGGTACAAGTTGGGTTGGCGTATTTCGAGATTAGGATTTGTCACTCCGATTGTCGGAGAGGTATCTCTGGGACCTCTCGGTAATGCACATCACTTAAGCCTTGCAAGCATTGCAACTAATGAGTTAGTTGCGGGATGATGTATTATGGAACGAGTAAAGAGACTTGCCGGTAACGAGATTGAACTAGGTATTAAGATACCGACGATCGAATCTCGGGCAAGTAACATACCGATGACAAAGGGAACAACATATGTTGTTATGCGGTCTGACTGATAAAGATCTTCGTAGAATATGTGGGAGCCAATATGAGCATCCAGGTTCCGCTATTGGTTATTCACCGGAGACGTGTCTCGGTCATGTCTACATTGTTCTCGAACCCGTAGGGTCCGCACACTTAACGTTACGATGACAATCTCATTATGAGTTTATATGTTTTGATATACCGAAGGTTGTTCGGAGTCCTGGATGTGATCACGGACATGACGAGGAGTCTCGAAATGGTCGAGACATGAAGATTGATATATTGGAAGCCTATGTTTGGACATCAGAGTGTTCCGGGTGAAATCGGCATTTTACCGGAGTACCGGGAGGTTACCGGAACCCCCCCGGTAACTTGATGGGCCTAATGGGACTAGTGGAGGAAGAGGAGAGGAGGCCAAGTGGCAGCCGCGCGCCCCTCCCCCCCCCCCCCAAGTCCGAATTGGACAAGGAGGGGGGGCGGCGCCCCCCCCCCTTTCCTTTCCCCTCTCTCTCTCCTTCCCCCCAAGTCCTAGTCCAACATGGAAAAGGGGGGAGTCCTACTCCCGGTAGGAGTAGGACTCCTCCTGGCGCGCCCCTTTCCTGGCAGCACCTCCTCTCCCTTGCTCCTTTATATATGGGGGTAGGGGCACCCCATAGAGACAACAATTGATCATTGATCTCTTAGCCATGTGCGGTGCCCCCCTCCACCATAATCCTCGATAATATTGTAGCGGTGCTTAGGTGAAGCCCTGCGATGATAGAACATCAAGATCGTCACCACGCCATCGTGCTGACGGAACTCTTCCCCGACATTCTGCTGGATCGGAGTCCAGGGATCGTCATCGAGCTGAATGTGTGCTAGAACTCGGAGGTGCCGTAGTTTCGGTGCTTGATCGGTCGGGCCATGAAGACGTACGACTACATCAACCGCGTTGTTATAACACTTCCGCTTTCGGTCTACGAGGGTACGTGGACAACACTCTCCCCTCTCGTTGCTATGCATCACCATGATCTTGCGTGTGCGTAGGAAATTTTTTAAAATTACTACGTTCCCCAACACCACCACCCCGATTGGGCAGGTCCATCTCCCTGTCACCTTCGGTGGCGCGACAACTACCACACCAAGCTTATCGACTTCGAGGTCACCCACATTCGTCTGCCATACAACGCCATCCTCGGGTACACAGCATTGGCCAAGTTCATGGCAGTGACCTGTTGGAAATATGCCCTAGAGGCAATAATAAAATGATTATTATATTTCCCTGTTCATGATAATTGTCTATTATTCATGCTATAATTGTGATATCCGGAAATCGTAATACATGTGTGAATACATAGACCACAATGTGTCCCTAGTGAGCCTCTAGCTGACTAGCTCGTTGATCAACAGATAGTCATGGTTTCCTAACTATGGACATTGGATGTCATTGATAATGGGATCACATCATTAGGAGAATGATGTGATGGACAAGACCCAATCTTAAGCATAGCACAAAAGATAGTGTAGTTCGTTTGCTAGAGCTTTTCCAATGTCAAGTATCATTTCCTTAGACCATGAGATTGTGCAACTCCCGGATACCGTAGGAGTGCTTTGGGTGTGCCAAACGTCACAACGTAACTAGGTGGCCATAAAGGTGCACTACGGGTATCTCTGAAAGTGTCTGTTGGGTTGGCGCGAATCGATACTGGGATTTGTCACTCCGTATGACGGAGAGGTATCTCTGGGCCCACTCGGTAATACATCATCATAATGAGCTCAATGTGACCAATGGGTTGGTCACGGGATCATGCATTACGGTACGAGTAAAGTGACTTGCCGGCAACGAGATTGAACGAGGTATTGGGATACCGACGATCGAGTCTCGGGCAAGTAACGTACCGATTGACAAAGGGAATTGTATACGGGATTGATTGAATCCTCGACATCGTGGTTCATCCGATGAGATCATCGTGGAGCATGTGGGAGCCAACATGGGTATCCAGATCCCGTTGTTGGTTATTGACCGGAGAGTCGTATCGGTCATGTCTGCATGTCTCCCGAACCCGTAGGGTGTACACACTTAAGGTTCGGTGACGCTAGGGTTGTAGAGATATTAGTATGCAGTAACCTGAAAGTTGTTCGGAGTCCCGGATGAGATCCCGGACGTCACGAGGAGTTCCGGAATGGTACGGAGGTAAAGCTTTATATATAGGAAGTCCAGTTTCGGCCATCGGGAAGGTTTCGGGGGTCACCGGTATTGTATCGGGACCACTGGAAGGGTCCCGGGGGTCCACCTGGTGGGGCCACCTATCCCGGAGGGCCCCATGGACTGAAGTGGGAGGGGAACCAGCCCCTGGTGGGCTGGTGCGCCCCCCTTGGGCCTCCCCTGCGCCTAGGGTTGGGAAACCCTAGGGGTGGGGGTGCCCCACTTGGTTTGGTGGGCAAGCCACCCCCCTTGGCCGCCGCCCCCCCCCTCTAGATGGGATTTAGAGGGGCCGGCGCCCCCCAGGGCCCCTATATAAAGAGGGGGAGGGAGGGCTGCACAACCTAGCCCCTAGCGCCTCCCTCTCGCTCCCGTAACACCTCTCCCTCTCGTTGGTGCTTGGCAAAGCCCTGCAGAGACCCTGCTGCATCCACCACCATGCCGTCGTGCTGCTGGATCTCCATCAATCTCTCCTTCCCCTTGCTAGATCAAGAAGGAGGAGACGTCTGCCCCAACCGTACGTGTGTTGAACGCGGAGGTGCCGTCCGTTCGGCACTAGGATCATCAGTGATTTGGATCACGACGAGTACGACTCCATCAACCCCGTTCACTTGAAGGCTTCCGCTCGTGATCTACAAGGGTATGTAGATGCACTCCTATTCTTCTCGTTGCTAGAATACTCCATAGATTGATCTTGGTGATGCGTAGAAAATTTTAAATTCTGCTACGATCCCCTACAGTGGCATCATGAGCTAGGTCTATGCGTAGTTTCTATGCATGAGTAGAACACAAAGCAGTTGTGGGCGTCGATATTGTCAATTTACTTGCCGTTACTAGTCTTATCTTGATTCGGGAGCATCGTGGAATGAAGCGGCCCGGACCGACCTTACACGTACGCTTACGTGAGACTGGTTCCACCGACTGACATGCACTAGTTGCATAAGGTGGCTAGCAGGTGTCTGTCTCTCCCACTTTAGTCGGATCGGATTTGATGAAAAGGGTCCTTATGAAGGGTAAATAGAAGTTGGCATATCACGTTGTGGTTTTGGCGTAGGTAAGAAACGTTCTTGCTAAGAAACCTATAGCAGTCACGTAAAATTTGCAACAACAATTAGAGGACGTCTAACTTGTTTTTGCAGCATGTGCCGTGTGATGTGATATGGCCAAAAGGATGTGATGAATGATATATGTGATGTATGAGATTGATCATGTTCTTGTAATAGGAATCACGACCTGCATGTCGATGAGTATGACAACCGGCAGGAGCCATAGGAGTTGTCTTGATTTATTTATGACCTGCGTGTCAACATATAATGTCATGTAATTACTTTACTTTATTGCTAAACCGTTAGCCATAGTAGTAGAAGTAATAGACGACGAGACAACTTCATGAAGACACGGTGATGGAGATCATGATGATGGAGATCATGGTGTCATGCCGGTGACGACGATGATCATGGCGCCCCGAAGATGGAGATCAAAAGGAGCAAAATGATATTGGCCATATCATGTCACTATTTGATTGCATGTGATGTTTATCATGTTTTACATCTTATTTTCTTAGAACTGCGGTAGCTTAAATAAGATGATCCCTCATGATAATTTCAAGAAAGTGTTCCCCCTAACCGTGCACCGTTGCGAAGGTTCGTTGTTTCGAAGCACCACATGATGATCGGGTGTGATAGATTCTAACGTTCGAATACAACGGGTGTAAGCCAGATTTACACACGCAATTCACTTAGGTTGACTTGACAAGCCTAGCATGTACAGGCATGGCGTCGGAACATGGAAGACCGAAAGGTCGAGCATGAGTCGTATAGAAGATACGATCAACATGGAGATTTTCACCGATGATGACTAGTCCGTCTCACGTGCTGATCGGACACGGCCTAGTTGACTCGGATCATGTTTCACTTAGATGACTAGAGGGATGTCTATATGAGTGGGAGTTCATTAAATAATTTGATTAGATGAACTTAATTATCATGAACTTAGTCTAAAATCTTTACAATATGTCTTGTAGATCAAATGGCCCACGCTAATGTTGCCCTCAACTTGAACGCGTTCCTAGAGAAAATCAAGCTGAAAGATGATGGCAGCAACTATACAGACTGAGTCCAGAACCTGAGGATCATCCTCATAGCTGCCAACAAAGATTATGTCCTAGAAGCACCGCTAGGTGAAGCACCATTCCCAGCAAACCAAGATGTTATGAACGCTTGGCAGTCACGTGCTGATGATTACTCCCTCGTTCAGTGCGGCATGCTTTACAGCTTAGAACCGGGGCTCCAAAAGCGTTTTGAGCAACATGGAGCATATGAGATGTTCGAGGAGCTGAAAATGGTTTTCCAAGCTCATGCCCGGGTCGAGAGATATGAAGTCTCCGACAAGTTCTTCAGTTGTAAGATGGAGGAAAATAGTTCTGTAAGTGAGCACATACTCAAAATGTCTGGGTTGCACAACCGCCTGACTCAGCTGGGAGTTAATCTCTCGGATGACGCGGTCATTGACAGAATCCTTCAGTCGCTTCCACCGAGCTACAAGAGCTTTGTGATGAACTTCAATATGCAGGGGATGGAAAAGACCATTCCTGAGGTATATTCAATGCTGAAATCAGCGGAGGTGGAGATCAAAAAGGAACATCAAGTGTTGATGGTGAATAAAACCACTAAGTTCAAGAAAGCCAAGGGCAAGAAGAACTTCAAGAAGGACGGCAAGGGAGTTGCCGCGCCCGGTAAGCCAGTTGCTGGGAAGAAGCCAAAGAATGGACCCAAGCCTGAGACAGAGTGATTTTATTGCAAGGGAAGTGGTCACTGGAAGCGGAACTGCCCCAAATACTTAGCGGACAAGAAGGCCGGCAACACCAAAGGTATAAGTGATATACATATTATTGATGTGTACCTTACCAACACTTGTAGTAGCTCCTGGGTATTTGATACCGGTGCGGTTGCTCATATTTGTAACTCAAAGCAGGAGCTGCGGAATAAGAGGAGACTAGCGAAGGACGAGGTGACGATGCGCGTCAGAAATGGTTCCAAGGTCGATGTGATCGCCGTCGGCACGCTACCTCTACATTTACCTACGGGATTAGTTTTAAACCTAAATAATTGTTATTTAGTTCCAACTTTGAGCATGAACATTGTATCAGGATCTCGTTTAATTCGAGATGGCTACTCATTTAAATCCGAGAATAATGGTTGTTCTATTTATATGAGAGATATGTTTTATGGTCATGCCCTGCTGGTGAATGGTTTATTCTTGATGAATCTCGAGCGTAATGTTACACATATTCATAGTGTGAATACCAAAAGATGTAAGGTTGACAATGATAGTCCCACATACTTGTGGCACTACTGCCTTGGTCACATAGGTGTCAAACGCATGAAGAAGCTCCATACAGATGGACTTTTAGAGTCTCTTGATTACGAATCATTTGACACGTACGAACCATGCCTCATGGGTAAAATGACCAAGACTCCATTCTCCGGAACAATGGAGCGAGCAACCAACTTATTGGAAATCATACATACTGATGTGTGCGGTCCAATGAGTGTTGAGGCTCGCCGTGGCTATCGTTATGTTCTCACCCTCACTGATGACTTGAGTAGATATGGGTATGTCTACTTAATGAAACACAAGTCTGAGACATTTGAAAATTTCAAGGAATTTCAGAGTGAGGTTGAGAATCAACGTGACAGAAAAATAAAATTCTTACGATCAGATCGTGGGGGAGAATATTTGAGTCACGAATTTGGCACACACTTAAGGAAATGTGGAATCGTTTCAGAACTCACGCCGCCTGGAACACCTCAGCGTAACGGTGTGTCCGAACGTTGTAATCGCACTCTATTGGATATGTGCGATCTATGATGTCTCTTACCGATCTACCGCTCTCATTTTGGGGCTATGCTTTAGAGATTGCCGCATTCACTTTAAATAGGGCTCCGTCGAAATCCGTTGAGACGACACCATATGAATTATGGTTTGGGAAGAAACCTAAGCTGTCGTTTCTAAAAGTTTGGGGATGCGATGCTTATGTCAAGAAACTTCAACCTAAAAAGCTCGAACCCAAGTCGGAAAAATGCATCTTCATAGGATACCCTAAGGAAACCATTGGGTATACCTTCTACCTCAGATCCGAAGGCAAGATCTTCGTTGCCAAGAATGGATCCTTTCTAGAGAAAGAGTTTCTCTCGAAAGAAGTAAGTGGGAGGAAAGTAGAGCTTGATGAAGTATTGCCTCTTGAAGCGGAGAGTAGCGCAGCTCAAGAAAATGTTCCTGTGCTGCCTGCACCGATTAGGGAGGAAGTTAATGATGATGATCAAGATACTTCGGATCAAGCTCCTACTGAACTTCGTAGGTCCACAAGGACACGTTCCGCACCAGAGTGGTATGGCAACCCTCTCTTGGAAATCATGTTGTTAGACAACGGTGAACCTTCGAACTATGAAGAAGCAATGGCGGGCCCAGATTCCGACAAATGGCTAGAAGCCATGAAATCCGAGATAGGATCCATGTATGAAAACGAAGTATGGACTTTGGCTGACTTGCCCGATGATCGGCGAGCCATAGAAAATAAATGGATCTTTAAGAAGAAGACATACGCGGATGGTAATGTGACCATCTATAAGGCTCGACTTGTCGCTAAGGGTTATCGACAAGTTCAAGGGGTTGACTACGATGAGACTTTCTCACCCGTAGTGAAGCTGAAGTCCGTCCGAATCATGTTAGCAATTGCCGCATTCTATGATAATGAGATATGGCAAATGGACGTCAAAACGACATTCCTTAACAGCTTTCTTAAGGAAGAATTGTATATGATGCAGCCGGAAGGTTTTGTCGATCCTAAGAATGCTAACAAGGTGTGCAAGCTCCAACGCTCAATCTATGGGCTGGTGCAAGCATCTCGGAGTTGGAACATCCGATTTGATGAGATGATCAAAGCGTTTGGGTTTACACAGACTTATGGAGAAGCCTGTGTTTACAAGAAAGTGAGTGGGAGCTCTGTAGCATTTCCCATATTATATGTGGATGACATACTGTTGATGGGAAATGACATAGAATTCTTGGAAAGCATAAAGGCCTACTTGAACAAGTGTTTTTCAATGAAGGACCTTGGAGAAGCTGCTTATATATTAGGCATCAAGATCTGTAGAGATAGATCGAGACGCCTCATTGGTCTTTCCCAGAGTACGTACCTTGACAAGATATTGAAGAAGTTCAATATGGATCAGTCCAAGAAGGGGTTCTTGCCTGTATTGCAAGGTGTGCAATTGAGCACGGCTCAATGCCCGACCATGGCAGAAGATAGAGAAAAGATGAGTGTCATCCCCTATGGCTCGGCCATAGGGCCTATTATGTATGCCATGCTGTGTACCAGACCTGATGTAAACCTTGCCGTAAGTTTGGTAGGAAGGTACCAAAGTAATCCCGACATGGAACACTGGACATCGGTCAAGAATATCCTAAAGTACCTAAAGAGGACTAAGGATATGTTACTCGTTTATGGAGGTGACGAAGAGCTCATCGTAAAGGGTTACGTCGATGCTAGCTTCGACACAGATCTGGATGACTCTAAGTCACAAACAGGATACGTGTATATTTTGAATGGTGGGGTAGTAAGCTGGTGCAGTTGCAAGCAAAGCGTTGTGGCGGGATCTACATGTGAAGTGGAGTACATGGCGGCCTCGGAGGCAGCACAAGAAGCAATCTGGATGAAGGAGTTCATCACCGACCTAGGAGTCATACCCAATGCGTCGGGGCCAATGACTCTCTTCTGTGACAACACTGGAGCTATTGCCCTTGCCAAGGAGCCCAGGTTTCACAGGAAGACCAGGCATATCAAGCGTCGCTTCAACTCCATTCGTGGAAGTGTTGAAAATGGAGACATAGAAATTTGTAAAGTACATACGGACCTGAATGTAGAAGATCAGTTGACTAAACCTCTCCCTAGAGCAAAACATGATCAACACCAGAATTCCACGGGTGTTCGATTCATCACAATGTAACTAGATTATTGACTCTATTGCAAGTGGGAGACTGTTGGAAATATGCCCTAGAGGCAATAATAAAATGATTATTATATTTCCCTGTTCATGATAATTGTCTATTATTCATGCTATAATTGTGTTATCCGGAAATCGTAATACATGTGTGAATACATAGACCACAACGTGTCCCTAGTGAGCCTCTAGTTGACTAGCTCGTTGATCAACATATAGTCATGGTTTCTTGACTATGGACATTGGATGTCATTGAAAACAGGATCACATCATTAGGAGAGTGATGTGATGGACAAGACCCAATCTTAAGCATAGCACAAAAGATCGTGTAGTTCGTTTGCTAGAGCTTTTCCAATGTCAAGTATCATTTCCTTAGACCATGAGATTGTGCAACTCCCAGATACCGTAGGAGTGCTTTGGGTGTTCCAAACGTCACAACATAACTGGGTGGCTATAAAGGTGCACTACGGGTATCTCCGAAAGTGTCTGTTAGGTTGGCGTGAATCCAGAGTGGGATTTGTCACTCCGTATGACGGAGAGGTATCTCTGGGCCCACTCGGTAATGCATCATCATAATGAGCTCAATGTGACCAAGGGGTTGGTCATGGGATCATGCATTACGGTACGAGTAAAGTGACTTGCCGTCAATGAGATTGAACGAGGTATTGGGATACCGACGATCGAGTCTCGGGCAAGTAACGTACCGATTGACAAACGGAATTGTATACGGGATTGATTGAATCCTCGACATCGTGGTTCATCTGATGAGATCATCATGGAGCATGTGGGAGCCAACATGGGTATCCAGATCCCGCTATTTGTTATTGACCGGAGAGTCGTCTCGGTCATGTCTGCATGTCTCCCGAACCCGTAGGGTCTACACACTTAAGGTTCAGTGATGCTAGGGTTGTAGAGATATTAGTATGCAGTAAGCCGAAAGTTGTTCGGAGTCCCGATGAGATCCCGGATGTCACGAGGAGTTTCGGAATGGTCCGGAGGTAAAGATTTATATATAGGAAGTCCAGTTTCGGCCATCGGGAAGGTTTCGGGGGTCACCGGTATTGTACCGGGACCACCGGAAGGGTCCCGGGGGTCCACCGGGTGGGGCCACCTATCCCGGAAGGCCCCATGGGCTGAAGTGGGTGCAGAACCAACCCCTGGTGGGCTGGTGCGCCCCCTTGGGCCTCCCCTGCGCCTAGGGTTGGGAAACCCTAGGGGTGGGGGCGTCCCACTTGGCTTGGGGGGCAAGCCACCCCCTTGGCCGCCGCCCCCCTCTAGATGGGATCTAGAGGGGCCGGCGCCCCCCAGGGCCCCTATATAAAGAGGGGGGAGGGAGGGCTGCGCAACCTAGCCCCTGGCGCCTCCCTCTCCCTCCCGTAACACCTCTCCCTCTCGTTGGTGCTTGGCAAAGCCCTGTCGAGACCCTGCTGCATCCACCACCACGCTGTCGTGCTGCTGGATCTCCATCAATCTCTCCTTCCCCCTTGCTGGATCAAGAAGGAGGAGACGTCTTCCCCAACCGTACGTGTGTTGAACGCGGAGGTGCCTTCTGTTTGACACTAGGATCATCGGTGATTTGGATCACGACGAGTACGACTCCATCAACCCCGTTCACTTGAACGCTTCCGCTCGCGATCTACAAGGGTATGTAGATGCACTCCTATTCCCCTCGTTGCTAGAATACTCCATAGATTGATCTTGGTGATGCGTAGAAAATTTTAAATTCTGCTACGATCCCCTACATGACCCACCACGGCTACAACGTCCTCAAGTAGCCAGGAACCGGTGGAATCATCGCAGTCGCTTGTGAGGAGAAGGATGCGGTGTGCTCCCTTGAGCGCACCTTCCAGGCCGCAGCAATCGAAGACCCCGACAACGAAGGAACCCTCTACCCTCCTGAGGAGATCCCCAAGAAGAAGAAGCAGTTGCTCCGTACAGGGCCTCAGGAGAGCGGCGTCACCAGCAGTACCACCTCAAGACCTGCGCCCTCAGATGGGGCGCCTCCCTCCCGCGCATAAGAAGGCGCGCCCGGCGCCCTCCTCGGGCAGGGCTCGGGGGCTCTCTTGTGGAGGGCCTCAGACCTAGCCAACATCATGAGGGAGGCTCTCGGGCACCACAAGGCGGGATGCTTTGCGGCACATTTCCCTTAGGAGGACACTGGGCGAGGAGCGCTTGGTGCTCATGAGTTCATCACCAAGACCACTCAGGAGCTTCAAGAAGCAAGAGCCATGCGCAGCGACCGCTGCCCACCTGGTACAGCTCCCCATTCGGGCGAGGATGGTGGGTTGCACGTCTAAATCGACATCCCAGGGCTCAACAGGGCCGCATCTCAAGATCTCTTATGGCCTTCGCGCGTGGGACGTTGCGGAGGGCCCACCTCACAGCTATGTTCGCATGCCATTCGGCCTGCCGAGCATGACAGCCGCCTTCCAGCGCAACATGCGGAGCATCCTGGCCGCTCAGGAGGCCAAGCATCACGCGGTCCTGGCGGAGATGGAGACGGTCCTCGAGGAACCGCCTGGACCCCCAGAGCCTCCCGAGGCTCAGGGCCCCGGTGGCTCGTGAGGAGCAACCCCTTCGCCACGCATCTTCAGCTACCTCAACATCCCTTCGACAATGGAACCAGGTGACATTTTCCAAGTTTGTGTAGCTCAGAGCGCCCCCGGGCTGCATCATTCCCAGGCCGCGTGGGCCCGTCCCTGTGGCATGTATCCTTTACATCATTAGTTTACTTTGTTGGGGGCGCCCCTCGGGCTGCATCATCCCAGGCCGCTCGGGTCCGACCCAGTGGCATGTATCGTTCTTGCATTTACCTAAGCTAGTTCGCTTTCCATGCATGACCTATCTATGGTTATCACGTGCTTGATTGTCACCCACCGCGGGAGCCGCGCGCCGATCGTGTGTTCTTCGGGATCCTTCGCATAGGAAGGCTAGGCACGACGTCTATGCTCGGGCCCGTCCCTGCAGCGTCTATAAATCCAACGGCTGAGCTCTGTCTGGCGGGCCCGGCCCCGTTCATGTCACCTCCTAGGGTCGTTGGTGCTTGGCATTCTCATGCGATAACCTCAGGAAATTCATTTGGCGCAGGTTTCCTAACCATCTCGCAGGAACACCACAACCATCAAGAACCAAGACTAGGTGCAACCCGCCTTGAGGTAGGGCCTTGTGAGTCCCGCGCTAGCTCACGGGTGCCCAGACACACCTCGTCTAGCCCTGTCTTGCAAGCCATGTGTCAGGGCGGGGTTGTACACGCCCCGGGGGCTCTCCATAGTAGGGAGTCCCCTCCCACGTGCCAGTGGAAGCACCATGCTCCGTGCTAGCAATCGACACTGCCGAGGAGCGGCTATGCCCATGCAAGTGCGGAAGCGCTATGCTCCACGCTGGTGAGAAACAACTGAGGGTGGCCCCATGGCCGTATCAACCTCAAGGAGCCCTTGAGCTCAGTGTCTGGCCTCATCGCAACACCTCCCCTTGGGAGAGTCGCGCTAGGGGGCTGGACACGGGGGCTACGCTCGGGTCATGCCCAAGCGTACGCCACCCTACCAGGTCTCTCGGACCTAGTCGTCGCGCGCCCTCCCGAGCTGAGCCAAGGTATGAAGGTCATTTGCACGTTAAGGGGACTCCTGAGCATCGCGACTTAGGAGCCTAACTGGCCACATAGCCCCTTACTCCTTGGTCCTGTCCTAGCGATCCGGATGGCCCAATGGCGGCTGAGGTATGCGCGGGGTCGGGCCCTGCTGACATAGAACACTAAGGCATATTCCTGCATCTCCTTTCTGTAAGCTGTTTGCGCGTCAAGGGGGACTCCTGAGCATCGCGACTCAGGAGCCTAACTGGCCACGTAGCCCCTCACTCCTTGGTCTTGTCCTGGTGATCCGGACGACCCAACGGCGGCTAAGGTATGCGCAGGGTCAGGCCCTGCCGACGTAGAACATAAAGCAAATGGAAAGGAAATCGCAAAATCTCGAACAAATAATACAAGAGATATTGTTCTCCCAGTACCAAACGCAAGTTTAAACGCCTCCACAAGGCATGGTGCATGTTGCAGGAGCTAAACAGGAAAGGAGCCACCAGCAAATCACCTCATCATACCCCGGACGCCACCGTCACCTACAAGGGACGCTTCTTCCACAGCGGCGTTGCCCTCACCTGCACCTCCCGTCGGAGTTGCAGGTTTGGCAGCACCACCAGTCGAAGGCGCAGGATCGAAGGTGCGGAACTTCTTTAGCAGGGCCTCCACTTGGCCCTTCACGGCTTTGGCAGCAGCTGCGCAGCGCTCGTCATCCAAAGGCTCCAGCAGGTCGTTGAGGTTGGCTGCGGGATCACGAAGATGGAGGTGGTTGAAGATGCGCGTCAATGCGGCTGAGGAAAGAACGCGAGCTTCTTCCTCTGCCACGGGGCCGATGCCGCTCACGACTTCCTCAAGCGCCTCGACCAGGTAGGGAAGTAGCTGGATGGGGCCCTCATCGCCGGCGGCCAGTGGCTCCTCCAAGCCCTTCTCGTAGAGTGACCGCAGCGCCGTGCGAGATCTCTCCTCGAGGAGCTTGAAGGCCACGCGGTCCTTAGCTAGGACCTTCGCCTTGGCTTCAAGCTCGGCCTTTTCCGCCTTCAGCTTCTGCTCCAGCTCCTCCAGCCGGCTACGCTCCATGGCCTACGCCTTCGCCAACTGCTCCAGCTCGGCGTAGCGATCCCTGATGGCGTCCTCTCGGGCCTTCATCTTTTGCTCCTCCGCCTTGCGGCCTCGGGCTTCTTTTGCACGCTCCGTCCACATGGTCTCCAGCTCGGCCTCCAGCGACAGGCAGCGGTCCTGGGCAGCTTCGGCATGCTTCAGCGCCACCTCGCGGGCCGCTGTAGCTTGGGTGACGGCCTTCCTGTCCTTCTCGAAGTCCAGAGCAGCCTGGCTCAGCGCCGCTCGGACGGTCACGTCGGAATGGAGCCAGCCAGAGACCAGATCTAGGCGCCCGGCCACCAAGCGAGGGTCAGCGCACCGAAGGTCCTCTCGCAGCAGGGTCATCGAAGAAAGAGAGCGCTCCAGAGTGTCAGGTGAGCCGAAAGGACCCGGAGATAGCAGTGCGGCAGAAGGGGGAAGAGGCGACATTGTCACCATGGCCTGGGAGGCCGGAAGCTCCTGATCTTGGGGGACCTCGTCAACTGATCCGGGCGTTGGCACCTCTGGAGCCAGCGGGGCCACGGGGGCTGACTCCTCCCGAGGATGCTCCCCCAAGCCTCACGAGGATGACCGGGCCGGAGAAGCGTGAGCGCCATCGCTGCCCTTATCCATGGAGAGGGGTGCGGCTGTCGTAGGCGGTTTTGTCACGAGTAGTACCACCTCTTCCTCCTTCCTCTTCTTCGCCGCGGGCGTCGGCCTAATTACACAACGGAGAAGCGTCAAGGATAAGCAGCAGAAGCAAGATCAAGGCAGGACAACAACACTTACTGCTCTACCGTGGTGTAGTCCCTCCGCTTCTTAAGCTTGAAGCCTGAGCCTCGCAGCCTGAGGCGCAGGCGCGTGAGCTCCAGGAGCGGAAGAGGGGGCAGCAGATGGGCCGGAAGCAGCTCCAGGTGGTGTCAAGGCTGGAGCGTCGTCTTGGGAAATCAGCGTCGACCTGCCCCTCGTCGGAACCGTGGTCGGCGACCCCTTGTGGGGGCTGTCCCTGGACACCGTGGCGACCCCAGTTGATGGCGGTTCTTTCCTCTCCATGTGGGCATCAGCATCATCGTCATCGTCAGGCAGGGAGCAGAGGATGTCAGCCTTGCGTGGGGGAGAGGTTTCTCCTGTCTCCTCGTGGGTCGCCTCCGAGTCGTGCACCTCACCTTCCTCCTCCCCTCCCTCCTCGCGGGACTCGCCGGAAGATATGTCCACAGGCGCCGTTACCACTGGAGCCCCGGAGGGCGCCAATGGCACTAGCTCGCGCCCATCAAAGGTGGGCATGGCGGCCGCGTCCTACGCCCCATCCTTGCGAAGGAACAGGGGAACGAAGGCACTCGGCGGATACTCCTGGTCGTCCCCAACCAGGAGGCGGAGAGCCACAACCAACTCTTCTTTAGACAAGGCTTCCAAGCTCAAGTGAAGCTTATCCTCTTCACCCCCAAGCATCCATAAGGGGCGTGAGCGCGCCTGGAGCAGAGCCACACAGAGCGTCAGGAATTCCCTCAGGAGCATGGCCCCCATCAGCTTCGCTGCCTATGCGTTGCCCGGCTTCAGGTCGGCGGTCATCTTCTCCAGCATCGGCTTCGCCCGGTCGTCAGTAAGCTTCGCGCAGAGCCACCCTTCATTGGACTGGGGCATCTCCGTCGGCAGCGTCAACCGTGGGTGGACGCACTTGGCATCCATCATGACCCACTTGCTCCTGAAACCCTCGGCCTTCTTTCCGACCTTCGAGATCGCGTTGGCCTTGCCGGCCGCGACGAAGTTGGCGCACCCTGAGGTGTGGCCGTCATTGATCCGGAGGAAGAAGAAGTGGCGCAGCAGAGCCACAGACATCACCCCGACGTACGCCTCACAGTAGAAGGCGAAGATTGATAGGAGAAGGACATAGTTGGGATGAAGATGGAGGGTCTGCAACTTGTAATGGCTGAGGACGGCATAGAAGAAGTCGGAGAAGGGAGGAACCAGCCCAGCAACAATGCTGCTCATAAAGAAGGTGTAGAAGGTGCTGCCCTCAGCCTCCGGCTCAGCAGAGCCAGCCCGGAGCTCGGTCTTCCCCTTCTCGTTGTTCTCCCCCGCCGTCAGCAGACGCGTGGCGGTGAGGTTCTTCTCTGAGACATTGGGCGCATCCAGGACCAGCTCGTACCAGGCAGGCGGCGAAGCATCCTTGACCTTTCGGGGCGCCATTGGTCGCTGGCTCGGAAGGGAATTGGAGCAGATCTGGAGATTTCAGAAGCAAGGAGCGAGAAAGGGGATCTGGAGCAAGACGAAGGAAAGCAATGAAGACAAGCGCTGCCCGCGCCCGTCTTTTGTCAGATGGGTAGATGGCGAGGCAGTGTGGCGAAGCGAAGGCGCCCACGTCCAATCAATCGTCATGCATCAAGTGAGGCCGCAGGCTGTTGGGGCCCGCGGCGCTCCGCACTTGCCCCTTGGCTTCACCCCGAAGCCAAGTCCGAGCGCGCCTTGGGCCCGAGGGCTACTGTCGGCGTTCTGGGAACGGGGGTCCCCAGACTTGCCTGCCTGCAGCCCACAGCGTGGCTCCACCAGCGGCCCCGTACGGCCCATCTTCACCAGCAAACACACAATACCCTCGCGAGGCAGACGACACAAGACCTCCTCAAAGGCAGCCTTACCTGGCTGGCTCGCGAGGAGCGGAGAGATCAAGGCAAGGGGCACCTCGTGAGGTTCCTTGTGACGCAAGCCATGACGACCACGACTAGGCGGGCGCCAGTGCGCACAGTGTCCTCGGTTCCTCTTTGGTGCTAAAGAGGCAAGCGCAGGCGAGGAGTCCTGAGGCATCAGGCAAAGGTTTCCATATTGGTGCAACGAGACCAAGACCAGAAGGACGGCAAGACGGAGGTCACCATGGAGCCCAAGATGGCATCACCACCAGAGCCTTTGGCAGGCGAAGACTACTTTTGTCAGTAGAACTTGTACTAGTTGTCCCCCTTCAAACCTGGCCGTTGTGGGATCCTTTCTCGCTCAATATTTGGGAAGAGGACTAGGGCCTCTATAAATAGGACTAGCCACCACCTTAGCAGGGGAGAGGATCATTCAGATCACGCTTGAGCACACCAGCTCACCAAGCACAAGAACACCTCTCCTCAGGAGGCTGTTCTTTCCCTTGTAACTGTTCATCCTCAACCTAAGAGGCAATCCACCACACCACACTGGAGTAGGGTATTACACCACAATGGTGGCCCGAACCAGCATAAATCTTGTGTCCCTTTGTTCTTTGGGTTGGTCGAGCTAGGCTGTGAGATCGTGGCGTGCGTGAGCTAGGGGGAGGAGAGATATTCGTGCGCACCCCAGTGTTCGAACCTCAAGGGTTTTGCCGGAAGCCGAAATCCGACAGCATCTAGTTTATTAAGTTCATGGAAAAACGGAGTAATGCAATAAGAACGATGACATGAGGTAGACAAGATCTATCTATGTGGACAAAGACTCCATCGTTTTATCCTTAGTAGCAACTATACATACGTGTCGGTTCCCTTTCTGTCACTGGGATCAAGCATCGTAAGATCGAACCCACTACAAAGCACCTCTTCCCATTGCAATATAAATAGATCAAGTTGGCCAAAACAAAATCCAAATATCGGAGAAGAAATACGAAGCTATAAGTAATCATGCATATAAGAGATCAAAGAAACTCAAATAATTTTCATGGATATAAAAAGATATAACTGATCATAAACTCGAAGTTCATCAGATCCCAACAAGCACACCGCAAAAGAGTTACATCATATGGATCTCCAAGAGACCCGTATTGAGAATTCAGCGAGAGAGAGAGGAAGCCATCTAGCTACTAACTACGGACCCGTAGGTCTATAAAGAACTACTCATGCATCATCGGAGAGGCACCAATGGAGGTGGTGAACCCCATCCGAGATGGTTTCTAGATTGGATCTGGTGGTTCTGGACTCTACGGCGGCTGGATGGATATTTCGTCCACTCCCCTAGGGTTTCTGGAATATTGGGGTATTTATAAAGCAAAGAGGTGGTCCAGGGCACCCGAGGTGGGCACAACCCATCAGGGCACGCCTGGGCCTCCTGGCGCGCCCTGGTGTGTTGTGCCTCCCTCGAGGCACCCCCAGGTGTAACCAGGGCCCGTTGTGTTCCTTCTGGCCCATAAAATTCTCCGTAAAGTTTCGGGGCATTTGGACTTCGTTTGATATTGAATTCCCGCGATGTAAAAAATATGCAGAAAACATCAACTGGCACTTGGCACTATGTCAGTAGGTTAGTACCAAACAATGATATAAAATGACTATAAAATGATTATAAAACATCCAAGATTGATAATATAACAGCGTGGAACAATAAAAAATAATAGATACGTTGGAGAGGTATCAGCATCCCCAAGCTTAACTCCTACTCGTCCTCGAGTAGGTAAGTGATAAAAACAGAATTTTTGATGTGGAATGCTGCCTAACATGTCATATCATATTCTTTTCCTTATAGCATGGACAAGTGGACTTTTATGTGATTCAAAGCAATAGTCTAGTTTTGACATGATAATTTAAATACTCAAGCATATCAACAAGCAACCATGTCTTTCAGAATATCAACGCTAAAATAAGTTATCCCTAGCCCATCATGCTCAACCATTGATCCATTCATGAAACACACTCGAATATACGCTAAAATAAGTTATCCCTAGCCCATCATATTGCCTTCTAGTTGGTACTTTTATAAGAGAAGATGGGACTCAAATTCAAAATAAAAATTGCATAAAGTAAAAGAAAGGCCCTTAGCAGAGGGAAGTAGGGATTTGTAGAGCTGCCAGAGCTGAACGCAAAAAATTAGAGATAAAAACATTTTGGGAGGTATATCCATCCCACCAACGAGAACGACTTAGAGTTCCCAACACTTTCCATGCTAGATATATCATAGGCAGTTCCCAAATAGAAAATAAAGTTTATTCCTTTTTCCACCATACTTTCACTTTTCATGGCTAGCCGTATCCACGGTTTCCCTCCATACCAACCATTTCCAAGGAATTTATTATTTGACAACATAAAGTAAATTCATTTTCGCACTTCAGGACTGCGCATCCCTAAAACCTTTGCCTTACTCTCGTGTAATGGCAAGTGAATAAACACTCATCATGAGAATAACACATCCATCATGGAAAATATTAGCCACCCCTCACCGCTCCGCGAGCGAAACAAACACACAAAAGAGAAGTTTATTTTGAAAATTAGAGATGGCACATGCAAAATTTCTTAGAACGGAAAATGAATACAGCATATAGGTAGATATACTGGACTCATGTGGCAAAAGTTGGTTTAAAGGATTTTGGATGCACAAGTAGAGATCATACTTAATGCAAAATGAAGGCTAGAAAAAAGATTGAGAAGCGACCAACCAAGAAACGAATAATCTCATAAGCAAGCATTAAGCATAATTAACACCGAATAATGCACCACAAGTAGGATATGATTTCATTGCATGATTATTGACTTCCGTACTTGCATAGGGAATCACAAACCTTAACACCAATATTCTTACTAAAGCATAATTACTCATCAACATAACTCACATATCACATCATCATATCTCAAAACTATTACTAGGAATCAAGTTTATTTTGTCCAATGATCTTCTTGAAAGTTTTTATTATATCCTTCTTGGATATCTATCACTTTGGAACTAATTTCCATGTGTTGCTTTTCATAAGCTCAAACAAATATAAGTGAAGATCATCAGCATAATATTTCTCTTTCTCTCAAAATAATTTAAGTGAAGCAAGAGAGAATTTCTTGAAAATTTTACTAACTCTCGGATAAATCTAAGTGAAGCAAGAGAGCATTTCTTCAAAAATACTAAAGCACACCGTGCTAAAAGAGATATAAGTTAAGCACTAGAGCAAGTCCATAGCTCATAAAAATTTAAGTGAAGCATAGAGAGCAATTCTAATAAGTCATGACATAATTTTGGCTCTCTCACAAAGGTGTGTCCAACAAGGATTGATGACTCAAAACACAAAATAAAACAAGCAAAGACTTATATCATACAAGACGCTCCAAGCAAAACACATATCATGTGACGAACAAAAATATAGCTTCGAGTAAAATACCGATAGTTGTGGGAAGAAAGCGGGGATGCCACTCGGGGGCATCCCCAAGCCTAGTTGGTTGCTCATTTCTGGATAATAGCTTGGGATGCCGGGGCATCCCCAAGCTTAGGCTCTTCCATCCTTCCTTCATCCATCGTAAGATAACCCAAAACATAAAAACTTCAATCACACAAAACTCAACAAAACCTTCCTGAGATCCGTTAGTATAAGAAAGCAAACCACTACTATAAGTACTGTATCAAACCAATTCATATTTTGTTTTTGTATTATATCTACTGTATTCCAACTTTTCTATGGCAAAAACTTCATGAAAGAAAACCATAGAGCCATCAAAATAAGCACACAACACAAAGAAAACAGAATCTGTTAAAACAGAACAGTCTGTAGCAATCTGACTATTTAAAATACTTCTGTAACTCCAAAAATTCTAAAAAATTAGGAAGACTAGGGAAATTTGTATATTAGTCTTCTAAAAAACAATAAGGGCAAAAGCACTTTTCTGTGATTTATGAAAAATATTTTCGTGAGTGCATAAGTTTCTGTTTTTTCAGCAATATCAAACAACTATCACCCAAGAAGATCCTAAAGCCTTTACTTGGCACAAACACTAATTAAAACACAAAAAACACAATCATAACAGTAGCATAATTGTGCAAACACTCAAGAACAGAAAGAAAAAATAAAAAATAAAACTTATTCATTGGGTTGCCTCCCAACAAGCGCTATAGTTTTAAGCCCTTAGCTAGGCATAAAGCAAGGATCTAAGTTTTGTCATCCTTCTTCTTCTTAATTTACTTAGAAGAATTTTCATCTTGGGGTTTTGTAAACACAACATAAAACATATTATCCAAGGAGACTTTAGCATTCCTTAGTTGATTCTCATCATAACCCCTTTGATTTCCCGCAACAATCCAAGAGTAGTGTTGATTAACATTATTGAAAACTTGTTGGATTATCTCTAGAATAGGGAATTCCTTTTTAAGATTTACATCAAAGATCTTATTATCCCCAAGAAAATGCCTTATTTCATAGTCACTATTGTAAACAATTTCATCTATCACTAGTGTTTCACGATTCATACCATAAAAATCAAAGATTTCCCTAGCTTCCCGTATTATGTAGTCAAACTCATTCATGAGAATGAGAGTGGCCAACTTTTTAGCCCTAGGATTCTTTATTTTGGGAAGCTCAAAGAACAACCTTTGCAAAGTAGAATGAGTGCGAAAAAAATTGCTTTCAAGTTTCAGAACTAGTGCTGAAATAGCATCCGCGTAAGATCTAGTAGTTTTAAGTATAGGAGCATCATCAAGACTTAAATTCCCAACACAATTGAAAAAATCTTGGATAGGTTCTTTTCCCATAACGTTCTTGTCAGGACCCCGATTCCAAGTCACATCGACCCAGCCGGTAACACCTCATATCACTTTGCGGCCTCACGCATGGTAATCCCACGGGTGTCGCCTTACCATGGCCCGGGACCTTTTGCACCTTTTGGCTCACGTATATGATAGTGTCTCTAGCATCCATATGACAGAGAACCCGGGCCGACATGGCTAGTCGTGAACCCAAGGCGGCACTAACCCATGGGGACAGGCATACATGAATCACATCGAGCATGTCGGTCATCAACGTGAGAATCCGGGCTATAGCACTGGGCTAACAGGACTCCGGATGTCACCGCGTGACATTTCCCCGAAGGGACTGACACAGGAACGAAGTGAAACACATGCCGGCCAGTCAAGGGTTCAGAGCAGTAGTGCTGGGCTAGCAGGACTCCGGTGAACCGGGCTGTAGCGGACTACTATCGCTCAGGAAGCACTAGACTACATTTCCCCATATGAGAGGCTGCCAAGGATAAACAACTAGATTGTCGGATCCCACTCATACCAAGCATTTCAATCATACACACAATATGCCCGATATGAGTACATACAACATGGCATCACAACAAAACTCTACAACTCAAGCACTTTATTTAAAAGGCTCTGGGGAGCCATACATAACATAACCATACAGATAGGGGTCACATGGCCCGACACTCAAGTCACACAAACATAGAAGCACATGCGGAAGCAAACTAGTCTGAGTACAGACACTAGAAAGAAAGAAGGCTTGACGAAGCCTGTCTATCTACATCGACCCTTCACAAATCTTGGATCACCACCTGGGTGGCTAGTGACTCGTAAACTTCGAGGTCTACATAGAACCCATCAGAGGGGGCGGTGTTGTCGTCTGAAAACATTAATTAAAGCAACATGAGTATGGAGGTACTCAGCAAGTCTTACAACAGAATCCTACTATACATGCACATTCTCAAGAAGGTAGTGGAGTTATTGCAGCAATCCAGCTTTGACTCATGGCTAAGCTATCCTACGATAGACACACTTGTAAAGCATTTGTCGCACACGAGTCCACTAATCACCAACACAATACTCCACCGTGGATCCTCTCCCGTCAACCTACGAGAGGGCCATCCGCGATACTCACACTTATCTTGAGATCTTTAATAGTATCCATTTACTTGTCTATGAACTGCATAAGCGACCGAGTAGTCCTTTACCGCGGACGCGGCTATTCGAATAGTTTTATACCCTGCAGGGGTGTACTTCGTCACACATGTTTCCACCACTTAGCGTCTGGACACGATATGTGCTCGGCAGACTTCAAGCGAAAGCCGACATGGGTGTAGACCACGACCTGACCAACCACACAAGTGTCTAGTCCAGGTTTATCGCCTATTCGGGTTCCATCCGCAGGGAGTCCGGCCGAGGTTTCCACTAACGGCCCCGAACGATGTGTGCAGGGTTCCCGAGACACCAAACGGGCGAATCGGTACACTGGGCAACGTGCCTACCGCAACACAGCCCACCCATATGGTCAGCGCTGCGTGCGGCCCCCAGCATACTACAAACACCAAAAACTACTTGCAACTCCTGGACAGAGGACGAGGGGGGTCGGTAAGTCGAGCGGGGTCATATTTCAAGGCCCAATGTGTGGTAGTAGCTGATCTTAAATCACACATACAGATCTCAGTTCTTAGGGACGGCCTCAATGAAACAACCCACCATGTACTCCTACATGGACTCTCATCGATTCCTTTACCAAATCATATTCAACACTTTCACTCTCGAAACCGACACAACCTTACACTCTAGTTCATCATCCCAATGAGCCAGACCTGACACAACTCTAAGCATAGCAAGCATAGCATGGTAGGAACACAAATATGGCTCAATCAGCTCCTACACATGCTAGTGGGTTTCATCTAGTTACTGTGGCAATGACAGGTCATGCAAAGGAAATGGGTTCAACTACCGCAACACACAGCAGTTTGAATCGCGTTGTCTTAATGCAGTAAACAAGAGCAGAAGCGAGAACATGGGTTTGTATCAGAATGATCAATGGGTTGCTTGCCTGATGTAGTGGTAGTAGGGTACTGCCCTTCAGACGGATATTCGGGGTTATCCTCGGAGGCAGAACCTACCACGAAAGACATACCGAACATAATCAACACATGGCGATATGCAATAATATGATGCATGCTATGATATGGCAATATGAATGTGTCTTGTCCTAATGCAAGCTAAAACAGAAAGGAACGAACTCATTTGAATCAAGGATTCAAATGTTAGTTCATTTAACATAGCCATATTAGTGCATTATCTTAATTTTCTTAAACAGCAAGGTTAACTTGTTCTGTCATGCATGAAATCAGTACCAATGGATAGATTGAATTTTTCTGATCAAAATTCATATGTAAATCTTTCCATTTGGAGTTACAGATTAATTTCTATGAATTTTTGAAGTTTGCAACAATTTCTGGAATTTCCTATATAAGAATAATTCCAGTAATTGGATTAATGCGTCAGCATTGCGTCAGGGTGATGTCAGTGGTCAGCGGGGACGTCCAGGTCAACCTGACCAGTGGGTTTCGCGTGTCAGCAATTAATTAAACTATGTAAATTTAGTTAAAACTAATCTGGTTAGTTAGCAGAGGGGGCCCCCACTTGTCATAGAGTCAGGGGAGTCAACTTGGGCCCACCCAGTCAAGGTCAACGGGTCAAACACGTCGGCGTTTAGCCGCCGGCGAGGCCAGACGCGGCGGTGAGAGTGCGTTAGCACGTTCCGGCTACCAAATGGATGGCGGAGACCATCTACGGGTAGCTAGGAGCAAGCCGCGGTGTTTAGTGGTGGTGGTTGAGCTCGGGGTGGCCGGGAACGTCGCCGGCGACGAGCTAGGCGATTGCCGGAGTCGAGTGAAGACGAACCCGAGGCTACGGGGCACGGCGAGGTGCGTGGAGCGGTGCTACGGGTTCCTGCGGGTGTGGTGAGGGCGCTGGACAAGGTGGTGTGGAAAGTGGTTGGCCGGAGATACGTCGGCGACGAGCTCGGCGCTGGCGCATGCGGTGTGCTTCGTGCAGTTGCTATGGTGCACGAGAAGGCAAATGGAGAGGATGGGGAGGTAGCTGAGCTCACGGCGGTCACGCAGAAACGGACGGCACGGTCGGGGACGAGCTGATGCGGTGACGATGTCGAAGGGGATCTCCGGCGGTGGTCGACGAAGACAGGGTTGGTGGAGCTGTTGCAGAGCGTGCGAGTGCTCGGGGCTCGGCCTGCTCGATGTAGTCGACGATGGCGGAGCGAACGGATATGGTGGCGCAGCACGGGGACGATGGAGGGCGCGACTACGTCGGCGGTGCGGCGGCAGGTGCGTCGGCCATGGTGCGGGAGAGCGAAGGAGAGAGGCAGGGGCGAGTGAGGTGTCCACGGGGTCGGGGCGGCGACATGGATCCTGACCAGCGTCCAGGCGCGTGAAGCGGCAAGCTGCTGGCGCTGTGGCGAGCTCGCGCTCGCCAGCGTCAGCTCTCTGCCTGCCTGGCGGGGACGAAGCAGCTGGCTGGCATGGGCCAGCACAGCGCTGGGTCGCCAGGTGGGCCGGCTGATGGGCTGCGGCCAGGTAAGTTCTCTCCCTCTCTTTTAATTTCTGTTTTCTATTTTTCTGTAGTTTTGTGGCTTTATTAAAAATAGCTAGGCACTTCTAAAAATCCTGAAAATAATCAGAGGCTCTGTTTAGAATATATCCAACAACCCACACTTATTTTCAGAATTATTTGAGCATCTAAAATATTTACTAGCATTTAAATGCCCAAATGGAACTTACATATGATTTAATTCAATGACCTTCTGTTGACTTAGAAAATTGTGCACCAATTTTGCCAGAGGTTCTAACCCAAGACAAAGAGAGTGAACTTTTTAGAAGGGCATTTCATGTTCATTGAAAATATTTTTAGTGAACCTTAGTTGATTTCAGGGGGGTTCTGGGGGTTCTGTCTTCCCCAATTCAAGTTTCTGATGAAAGGTAGACATGATGCAACACTCTAATGCATGACTAGCTAGGATGTGACAGTTCCCTTGCCCCAAGATAAAAGTTTTAGCATCCAAATTGCCCGTACGTCAAATTTTAGGAGTTAGGCCATCATCTGTTGGTGCCATACCAAAATCACTCATGGTTGCAAGCAAAGGATAGATTTGACAAGAAAACAGCGAATGGAAAAAGAGAGGCGAATAAAACGGCAAATTTTTGTGAAGTGGGGAGAGGAAAATGGGAGGCAAATGGCAAATAATGTAAATTGCGAGGAGATGAGATTTGTGATTAGGAACCTGGTATATGTTGAAGATCCTCCCCGGCAACGGCGCCAGAAATTCCTTTTGATGTCGCTTGAAGTTACGTCGGTATTTCCCCAAAGAGGAAGGGATGATGCAGCACAGCGGCGGTAGGTATTTCTTAGATATGAAACCAAGGTTATCGAACCAGTAGGAGAATCAAGCAACACAACGTAAATAGCCCCTGCAAACAGATAACAAATCCTCGCAACCCGACATGTTAAAGGGGTTGTCAATCCCTTCCGGGGTACGGCGCCTCAAGATAGGCAAAACGAACATGAGGAAATTGTAGTAGATTGATAGATCGAACGCCAAACAAAATAAATAAGAATAAATTACAGCAAGGTATTTTTGTATTTTTGGTTTAATAGATATGAAAATAAAAGCAAGTAAAAAGTAGATCGCAAAGGCAAATATATGAGAAAGAAGACCCGGGGGCCGTAGATTTCACTAGAGGCTTCTCTCGAGAAAAATAGCAAATGGTGGGTAAACAAATTACTGCTGGGCAATTGATAGAACTTCAAATAATTATGACGATATCCAGGCAATGATCATTATATAGGCATCACATCCAAGATTAGTAGACCGACTCCTGCCTGCATCTACTAGTATTACTCCACACATCGACCGCTATCCAGCATGCATCTAGTGTATTAAGTTCATGGGAAAACGGAGTAATGCAATAAGAACGATGACATGATGTAGACAAGATCTATCTATGTAGAGATAGACCCCATCGTTTTGTCCTTAGTAGCAACATACATACGTGTCGGTTCCCTTTCTATCACCGGGATCAAGCACCGTAAGATCGAACCCACTACAAAGCACCTCTTCCCATTGCAAGATAAATAGATCAAGTTGGCCAAACAAAACTCAAATATCAGAGAAGGAAGACGAGGCTATAAGTAATCATGCATATAAGAGATCAAAGAAACTCAAATAATTTTCATGGATATAAAAAGATATAACTGATCATAAACTCGAAGTTCATCAGATCCCAACAAACACTCCACAAAAGAGTCACATCATATGGATCTCCAAGAGACCATTGTATTGAGAATTTAGCGAGAGAGAGGAAGCCATCTAGCTACTAACTACGGACCCGTAGGTCTACAAAGAACTACTCACGCATCATTGCAGAGGCACCAATGGAGGTGGTGAACCCCATCTGAGATGGTGTCTAGATTGGATCTGGTGGTTCTGGACTCTGCGGCGGCTGGATGAATATTTCGTCGACTCCCCTAGGGTTTCTGGAATATTGGGGTATTTATAGAGCAAAGAGGCAGTCCGGGGGGCACCCGAGGTGGGCACAACCCACCTGGGCATGCTTGGGCCTCCTGGCGCGTCCTGGTGGGTTGTGCCTCCCTCGAGGCACCCCCAAGCGCAGCCAGGGCCCATTGTTTTCCTTCTGGCCCATAAGAATTCTCCATAAAGTTTCGGGGCATTTGGACTTCGTCTGATATTGATTTCCTGCAATGTAAAAAACATGCAGAAAACAGCAACTGGCACTTGGCACTATGTCAATAGGTTAGTACAAAAAATGATATAAAATGACTATAAAATGATTATAAAACATCCAAGATTGATAATATAACAGCATGGAACAATCAAAAATTATAGATACGTTGGAGATGTATCAGAGGCAAAATCCTCATTTTTCACAAGCATAGGAGGAGGACCAACATGATTCATTTGCGTGGAGGGAACCGGTCCTCCATAAGTAAGTGGAGGTTCAACATGGGCAAAGATGCCACTCGCACTTCTACCACTAGGCAAAGGAACTTGGTCACTAGTAGCTTCCCCCTGATTGGAGTTAGCATCCGTCACCTTGTTAGCAGGGTCAACCACTTCCAACGGTGCGCTGGATGATTTAAGACCATCAAGAAAATCCTTAAACATGCCTTTGACCTCGGTCGTCATGGAGGTTTTCACTGTGTCCAAAGCCACATTGAACTCCTCATGAAAGACCGAGGATCCCCCATCGGCCGCAGACAAGGTAGGACTCGCACCGGAGTGCTCCTCCACCTCATATGTGGTGCCAACCATACTCCTTGAACGACAAAGTCCTTAATAAAGAGACAAAGGCTCTGATACCAATTGAAAGGATCAATATGGTTGAAAAGGGGGGTGAATGGCAACTAACAATTTTTAGCTTTTCTTTACCAAATTAAACTTAGCATCAGAATAGTTTGTCTAGATATGCAACTAGGTGAGCAACCTATATGATGCAACAACAACAAGTACACAAGCAAGCAAGGGATGCAACACAATATAAGCTTGCACAAGTAAAGGTAAGAGATAACCAACAGTGTACCCGATGGAGACGAGGATGTGTTACCGAAGTTCCTTCCCTTTGAGAGGAAGTACGTCTCCGTTGGAGCGGTGTGGAGGCACAATGCTCCCCAAGAAGCCACTAGGGCCACCGTATTCTCCTTACGCCCTCACACAATGCGAGATGCCGTGATTCCACTATTGGTGCCCTTGGAGGCGGCGACCGAACCTTTACAAACAAGGTTGGGGCTATCTCCACAACTTAATTGGAGGATCCCAACGACACCACGAAGCTTCACCACAATGGAATATGGCTCCGCGGTGACCTCAACCGTCTAGGGCGCTCAAACACCCAAGAGTAAGAAGATCCGCAAGGGATTAGTGGGGGAATCAAATTTCTCTTAGTGGAAGTGTAGATCAGGGCCTTCTCAACCAATCCCTAGAAAATCAACAAGTTTGATTGGCTAGGGAGAGAGATCAGGCGAAAATGGAGGTTTGATCAACAATGGAGCTTGGCGAGAGAAGAGGTGATCTTCTTGGGGAAGAAGACCCCCTTTATATAGTGGGATAAAAGATCCAACCATTACCCCCTCACTCAGCCCGCGAGACGCGGTACTACCGCACACGGCTGCGATACTACCGCAAGGGGTTGCGGTACTACTGCTGCAAGGTGCGGTACTACAGCTCGTGCGGTATAGGCCAGATGAGGCCATATTGCATAGGGCAACGGGCGGTAGAACCACCGGAGCGGTACTACCGCAGGCTCACTAGCTCTGGAAAATGCACGGAAGAAAGAAATTGCTTTCGTAGCTACTTCCACTGAGGTTGGAGATCTGGAAAAATCCGGCACGGTATTACCACTCATAGGGAGCGGTACTACTGCGTAGGAGCAGAAGTAAAAAATTACATCCGCGCCTACTTCCGTATGCGGCAGTGTCAGGGCTGGAGGCAGCGGTACCACCGCTCACCGGGAGTGGTACTACCGCTGGTCCCTGCGGTACTACCGCTCCCTTGAGCGGTACTACCGCAAGCCCCTGCCCGCGCTTAACCCACATGCAGCCCCAACAGCGTGGTAGTATCATAGATCATTGCGTTAGTACCGCCCGGGCAGGAGTATCGCACACTGGGCGGTAGTACTGCTCCTCCAGCGGCAGTAAAAAAATTACTGTCGCGTGGAAGCGGTAGTATCGTGCCATGGGCGCAGCTGTGGAAGCACAGAAGCCACCCAGCTCCAGCAGTACTACCGTGGCGTGCCACGGTAGTACCGTACACCCAAGAAAGTGCAAGTTTCGACACGAGAGAAACAAGAGGCCTTTGCAACACACACTCGAAGCGAAAGGACACACAAAGAGCACACAAAAACAACTAAACCATGACACTAGGTCCAAAAGAGTGACCAAACAACAAACCAAAACCTCCCATGAAGAGAGGGCGGTGGCCGGAGCCACCTATGTTTGAGTCAACTGGTATGGCACCGCGAAGAATTATCCTTGGGCCCATGACCAAAACTCGTCTTCGAAGCACAAGTACCATCAACAAGGGCTAATGTGAAAGAGTTGATCAATTTATGCATAATAGGGGAGGAGAGTGTCGGATTCGGGGGTTCCGGCAGACCCTTAAGGTTTGAACTCTGGGGAGATCGTGCTCTCTACCTCCCCGTCTCGCAAGGATCTAAACTACTAAAAGACCAACACAAGAGACATAGAGTTTATACTGGTTCAGGCCACCAATGTGGTGTAATACCCTACTCCAGTGTGTGTGGGTGGATTGCCTCTTGGGCTGATGAGGAAGAACAGTACAGGGAAGAACAGCCTCGCGAGGGCTTGTTCTTGGCTGGGGGGACGAACTGCTGGGGGGAGTTCGATCGCCTTTCTCTCTCTATATATATATATATACTTGCTACTTCTTCCCGATACTCGATCCGATGCCTCTACCTTGGGGGTGGCTAGTCCTATTTATAGGCAAAGACCCTGGGCCTCTTCCCAAATATTTGAGCAGGAAGGGCGCCAACAATTGGCCAATTCGAAGGGGAACATCTGGTACACTTATCCTGACTAAAGTTGGTCTTCGCCTGCGAAAGGCCCTGTGGTGACGCCGTCTTGGGCTCCATGGTGACCTCCTTCCCACCGTTGGACTGGTATTGGTCTTGTTGCACCGAAATGGGTGCCTTTGCTTGATCCTCTCGCCTGTGCTTGCCCCCTTTGCACCAAAGAGGAAAGGGAGACGCTGCGCGGGCTGGCGCCCGCCTGGCACCCTTGGTCGTCATGGCTTGTGTCATTGGCACCTTGTGAGGTACCCTGCCTTGATCTCTCTGCCTCCTCGTGAGCCAGCTTGAGGAGGTCGCGCCTGAGGAAGCGCCGTGTCGTTCGCCCCGCGAGGCTTGGCCCCTCGCGAGGGTCTTGACTCTCGTGTTGATGAAGCTGGGCCGCGCTGGGCCCCCATTTGAGCCACGCCGCAGGCCGCAGGCAGGCAAGTCTGGGGACCCCCGTTCCCAGAATGCCGACAGTAGCCCCCGGGCCCAAGGCGCGCACGGACTTGGCCGTGCCGAGAGGTGAAAGGGCAAGGGCGAAGCGCTGCGGGCCCTAACAGCCTGCGGCCTTGGGCGCCACGTGGCGGCTTGATTGGACGTGGGCGGTACTGTTCACCCGTGCTCCCTTATTCTGCGCCGTGCTAGGTTGCCCCACAGTTGTACACAACTCCCCCCTTTCCTGTTGCTGGACCGTCTCCTGCACTTCCTCCCTCTGAACTGTGACTCCAGCTCCTGCCTTCAATCCAATCTCGCATCTCCCTCCTCCTTTCCATCGCCATGGCTCCGACGAAGGAGGAGAAAGGGAAGAAACCCTTGCCTCCATCTAGCCCGCTGCCGCTGGTGGCCCCCGCCGTCGGGCGGTCGACCATACTCAATCTGGAGTGCTTGGATAAGCTCAGCCCGGCTCTGGCCACCACTTTCAACGAGTGTGGGTGGACGACGGCCTGGCCTACTTCTTGTTTCCCCACGGACCGGATAATCACTAAGGTCCATTGCTTTGCCGATGCCTTGTGGGCGGGTCTGGTTCCCCCCTTTTCTGATTTCTTCAATGCCGTCCTCTCCCATTACCAGATCCATATGATGCATCTGGGTCCTGAATCCATCGTACTTCTCTCAGTCTTTGCTTTCGTCTGCAAGGCGATGATGGGCATCGCCCCCTCCGTTGCCTTGCTGCGCCACTTCTTCTCCCTACGCCTAGCTGACCCCACTGAATGTTCAGCATGTGTGAGCTTCGTCGCCGCGTCCGAAACAGAGGCCTCAGGGATTGATTTCGAGCTTCCTTCGCCTTCGCCCGGGTTCCGGGAGCGATGGTTATACATCGATGTCGGGGTGCCCAGCCCCCTGCTGGTGAAGCCAACTTCGCCCGCCGTGCCCAATTCGGGCTGGGGCCAGGAGACGCTCGTGAGCCCCCGGCTCGCCTTCGTCTGGCGCCGCTTCGCGTTCCTGAAAACGCTCGAAGTGACAGCGCGCAAGGTGGTGAAGGAGTTCCTGCTGCGTTGCATTGCTCCTCTCCAGCGTCACTCCCGCCGAATGTGGGCCTTCAGTGGGACTGGTGATCGTATGAGGCTTCAGGAGGAAGACCTGACGCCCCGGGCGCTAAGAACGGTGCTTCTGGCCTTGACTGGCGACCCCAACCCGGGCAGCGTTCAGCATGGAGGGGCCCTGTTGTATCTCTGCCATAACAGGGACGACTTCGTGAGGCAGATGCCTTCCTTTGATGAATGGGGGCTGCGCCCTCCTGGCTCCCTAGGGCCCCGCGAGAATCCTGTGGTGGTGACCGTCCTTCCTGTTGGCCAAAGCGAATCCTCCTCGAGTGGTGGAGCCGGGAGGCAGGAGATCGCAGAGGACGAGAGGGTTCCCGATGAGGTGGCTGTGCCTGGTGACGCTCCTGAGGGGGCAGCTCCCGAGGCCCGCGCCGCTGAGGCTGAGGGCAGCGTGCAGCTGCTCTTGGCACATGGGACCGAGGCTCCTGAGGCCCCGGTCGCGTCTTCTGGCGTGGCTATTGACGGCGCGCGGGAGGAAGGCGCTCCTGAGGCGAATTGCCTCGATAATACGTCTTCATCGCAGGTTGATCCCTGCACCCTTCTCTTGGGCCGCTTCCGTGTGGACTTCGAGGCCCTCCGGAGAAAAAGGGAGGCCCTAGGTACTGACTTCTCATGTCCCTTGATGAAGCGCCGGAAATACTTCGCCATCGACGAGTAAGCTCTCTTTTTCCTGGCTCCTGGTCCCATCGTTGCGTATACTGATCCTTATTCCACATGCCTCTTCCGGCCGAGCTCGTGGGAGTTGTTGAGGTGCCGCCTCCTTTGGTTTCGTCTCCTCCACCGTCCCCAAGCGCTCCGAGCAGCACTGCCCTGGTGGTGAGGGCGAACGAGGGGGGAGATCGTCTTGAGGCGCGCCGCAGTCCTTCTCCTCCTGCGATCTTCCTCCGCGAGCCCTTCTTCAGCATAGCCAGCCTGCCGTGGGCCTCCCGCCTGGCTGCGGGCTGCGGCTGGCCGGGAAGCCCCATGGGCCCTTCTTCTGGAGGCGGGCTGGCCCGAGGCCGGGCTTCTGGTACGGTGCACCCAGCCATCGCGAGGGCGCCAGCCCCCAGCCCCCTGCCCGGAGGGGGAGCGATGGTCCATGGCTCCCGGCGCCAGCTAGGGGCAGACGATGATGATGTGGAAGACATGCTCGGGCGCGCCCGAGAACGCCATGCTCGCCTCCAAGAGTTTCTTCGAAGGGCGACCGACGCGGTGGAGTTGCTCGGGGAGGAGCTCGCCGATAAGGACGCGCGCCTGGAGGCCGAGGGCCTGCGTCTAGTCGTAGAGAGGCGTGAGCTAGAGGCATCCAGCACCCTCGCGCGCCGTCAGCGCGACCTTGATGACGAAGAGGTGAAGGCGGCGCTGGAAGCTTCTCGGGCGGCCCGATCACAGGCCGTTGAGGAGGCCCGGGGAGCTGACCGGCAGCGAGAAGCAGCAGATGAACGGGCTCGGGAGCTCCTGGCCCGGTGCCACTTACTGGAGGAGCAGGTGGAGCTGCGCGAGGCGGCCCTTGCCTCGATGAAGGTGGCCTCCGGAGACCCCACTGAGCTTCAGAGGCACGAGGAAACGTTGATGCTGGAAGCCGCCGAACACGCTCGCGAGTGCGAGCGGCTGGAGACGAGGGAGCGCCTGGTGACACGGGTGGAAGATGATGTTGCCGCACTAGAAGTGCGTCTCCTGGAGGAAGTGAGAATCGAGCGTGAGTTCGAGGGGAGGCTGGAGCTGATCCGGATCGAGGCCGAGGGGAGAACCATGGCCCTGAGGATCCAACGGGATGAGGCGACGCAGCGGGCTGATGCCTCCCGGGCCGCTCCCGAAGCGGCACAAAAGGAGTCGGCTGCTTCCCAAGCCGAGGTGCTCCACCTTCGTCAGCGTGTGGAGGAGGCTGAGGATGTCGGGCGCCAGAATGCCGACGAGGTACGCCAGCAGCAGGTCCTGGAGCATGTGCACGCCCCCATGCTTGCCGCACTCAGGGTGCGGGCCAACGCGGCCCTGGGCAACATCTGCGAGGCGGCTGTTGACGAGCCGCGCACGATCAACTACGCCGGCAACCTGCAGTTCTTCACCGCCGTGGTGACGCAGCTGGAGGAGCGATCGGCCAGGGCAGGCAGGTTGGTGGAGGAGAGGAGCCGCGCCTTGCTCAAGCGCGCCTTCTCTCGTGTCTTCAGCCATCTCTAGAACGCGGACCCCCACTTCGATTTCGACGCCGCCATTGCCCCAGTCCCCCAGGCCGTCCGAGGTGACCTGGCAGACTGGGTGGAGGACAACGTGGACGCTCTTGTCCGGGCCTTCACTTCAGATGATAACGACGTGATCGTGGGTGCCGACGAAGGTGGCGTGGTGGATGACCCCAACGCCATTGACGGTGGCGCGGACAACGAAGGCGAGTTTAGCGACGCCAGCGATAGCTCGGGAGGCGCCCCCGTAGATGCATTGGGGGATTTATCCGACTGAGCTTGTACCGCCCCTATCCTTTTTACCCTTTGTTTCATGCAGGCCCGGAAGTGGCCTGTGTGGGGATGGGGTGTCCCGTGTGTTCCCTAGCTGAATGTGCGGGCGCCGCTCGCAGAGGGCTTCATAGGCACTAGCCTTCTTCACAGGCTCCGGGCCTTTTCGCAAACGCAATAGCTTCACAGGCATTCGCCTTCTTCACAGGCTCCGGGCCTTTTCGCAAACGTGATAGCTTCACAGGCATTTGCCTTCTTCACAGGCTCCGGGCCTTTTCGCAAACGCGATAGCTTCACAGGCATTTGCCTTCTTCACAGGCTCCGGGCCTTTTCACAAACGCGATAGCTTCACAGGCATTCGCCTTCTTCACAGGCTCTTAGCCTTTTTATGAGGAAACAATCTCCGCAAGTACCAAAGGTCACCTCGCGAGGTAGCGACAGCGGCAGCCTGGGCCGTGCTCGAGCTAGGCCTGGACTGGCTCGCGAGGGGCTCGTGAGGGGAGGCAGTTGTGGTGAGGTGGTGACCAAAACGTGAGAAACGGTTTAAACGAGACCAAGCACCCCTTCCCCGAACACACGCAAAGCTCAAATTCGAATCCAACTTAAATCCAGCAGGGGAAAAGTTACAACCAAAGAAGAAGTCAATGAAAATAGGCAAAAGGCCGCGTCCGGCACCTAATCTAGTCTTGGACGTCTTCTCACCAGTGCGGAGCTAAGTGCTGCTACTAGGCGTAGGAGGGAGCCCCAGGGCCTGAGGCCGGCACCCCTGAGACTCCGGGGCGTGTACAGCCCCACTCATTATTACGTGAGAGTGTCATGGGGCGACGAGCTTCACAGGCACTGGGCTTCTTCACAGGAACCGGCCTTGCTTCATATCGCCAGACGAGGGCCCCGCCTTGCGCCACACTCTAGTGCCACCAACGACGACCGGAAACCAGGACGCCGCCGGTGGGGTAGAGCGGTCGCCAGCGGATCCCCCGACGACCACGGGTCCTCCGCCAGGGGCAAGCCCTCAGGCGCCTCCCCAGCGGAGGGCCTACCTTTTAGGAACGCCATGCTCCGAACGCCGCGGTGGTGATGTAGGATCCCTGCCCCTCTCCTGCAGCCCCCTGCGTCCTCCTCCCGAGGGGTAGGAGGCCGCGGGAGCGGGGCAGCTGCTCGCTGCGGCGACCTGCACCTCCTGCGACCCATGATTAGCGTACACCTGCTCTTGAGGAATTAACGGTACCCGATAGTTGTTGCCTCCAGCGTGGCCGACGGAGCCGTCCTGGGGCACCTGGAAGGGCTCGGTCTCTGGCGTCTCGTCTCCCCAGCTGAGGCTGAAGAGTGAGCCCTGCTCGCCCTCGTGAGCGTGCCCTTGATCCATCATGTGAGGTACGTATTCTTCTGACGCCGCCACCCCGAACGCTGTGCTGTAGTGCTCCGTGCGCCATGTGGCGTTGCATGTTGTGCCCACCGCGGGGTGGTAGCGCGGTTGCCCGTTGGCGCCACGGGCCGCACCAGGCCCCTCTCCTTCGCGCGCCAGGGGCGGGGGTAACGCCACCGCTAATCTGGCGCCGGCGGGTTCGCTGGTGCTGGGGTAGTCATGAGGCCCGCGGGGGTGCGCGGGGCCTCCTCGCGCGCCGCCCTGAGCTTGAGGCGGAAGCTGGACGCAGAAGGGGTGAGCCCCCGAAGCGGCAAAGCCCAGGAGTTCGGCGACCCGCTCCAGCAGCACGTCGCGGCCGCCCTCCAGTAGCCTGCACTGCAGCAGCTCCCGTGCTACTGTGAGCGCTGCCCTCGAGTTCGCCTGCTCCCGGCGAGTGTATGGCGTCGTGGTTGCGGCGTGATTGGAGGCCCTCGCTGCCGACCGCGTCTGCCGTGGCGTGAGGGTCGCAGCAGCTTGCCCGCGTTTCCCGCGGCCCGCAGCACCCTACGGACTGCGAGCTGCCTGTGGCGCGGAGTCGCCCGGAGTGGGAGGCTCCGCACAGATAGCCCATGTCGCCCATGGGCCTTGGTTGCCCGCCTGGTCGCCGGACATGGTGTCGACGACGCAGCGATAGACGAAGCGATAGGGTAGCAGATTCCGGCGCATCCCTACCTGGCGCGCCAAATGTCGGATTCGGGTGTTCCGGCAGACCCTTAAGGTTCGAACTCTGGGGAGATCGTGCTCTCTACCTCCCTGTCTCGCAAGGATCTAAACTACTAAAAGAACAACACAAGAGACACAGAGTTTATACTGGTTCAGGCCACCAATGTGGTGTAATACCCTACTCCAGTGTGTGTGGGTGGATTGCCTCTTGGGCTGATGAGGAAGAACAGTACAGGGAAGAACAGCCTCGCGAGGGCTTGTTCTTGGCTGGGGGGACGAACTGCTGGGGGGAGTTCGATCGCCTTTCTCTCTCTATATATATATACTTGCTACTTCTTCCCGATACTCGATCCGATGCCTCTACCCTAGGGGTGGCTAGTCCTATTTATAGGCAAAGGCCCTGGGCCTCTTCCCAAATATTTGAGCGGGAAGGGCGCCAACAGTTGGCCAATTCGTAGGGCAACATCTGGTACACTTATCCTGACTAAATTTGGTCTTCGCCTGCCAAAGGCCCTGTGGTGACGCCGTCTTGGGCTCCATGGTGACCTCCTTCCCACCGTTGGACTGGTCTTGGTCTTGTTGCACCGAAATGGGTGCCTTTGCTTTATCCTCTCGCCTGCGCTTGCCCCTTTGCACCAAAGAGGAAAGGGAGACACTGCGCGGGCTGGCGCCCGCCTGGCACCCTTGGTCGTCATGGCTTGCGTCATTGGCACCTCATGAGGTACCCTGCCTTGATCTCTCCGCCTCCTCGTGAACCAGCCTGAGGAGGCCGCGCCTGACGAAGCGCCGTGTCGTCCGCCCCGCGAGGCTTGGCCCCTCGCGAGGGTCTTGAGTCTCGTGTTGATGAAGCTGGGCCGCGCTGGGCCCCCATTTGAGCCACGCCGCAGGCCGCAGGCAGGCAAGTCTGGGGACCCCCGTTCCCAGAACGCCGATAGAGAGTTCATTGAGAGAACAACACTCCCCCTATGTCTATGCCTACACCTAAACAAGACATCAAGATGAGTATGGTGGGGTGTGCAAAGGTTCAAGCCACATTGCTCAAATCAATGATATTTAGCTCATGCCTTAACTCGCAAAATCTTGCTCCATCCAAAGCCTTCATGAAAATATATGCAAGGTTATCATGAGTGTTGACATAGTTGAGCTCAATCTCCCCTCGGCTAATGTGATCCCAGATGAAGTGATATCGAATCTCAATATGCTTTGTCTTGAAGTGTTGCACCGGGTTGAGAGAAATCTTGATGGCACTTTCATTGTCACACCAAAGAGGCACTTTGTCACAAATGACACCATAATCCTTTAAAGTTTGCCTCATCCATAGGAGTTGAGCACAACAACTACCGGCAGCCACATACTCGGCTTTGGTGGAGGAGGGAGACACACAACTTTGCTTCTTAGAAGACCAACTCACCAAAGAGCAACCAAGAAATTAGCACCCTCCGGAAGCTCACTTCCTATCCACTTTGTCTCCTGCCCAATCCGAATCTGAAAAACCCATGAGATTGAAGTTTGCTCCTCTAGGGTACCATAAGCCAAAGTTTGGGGTATGTGCCATATATCGAAAGATTCGCTTGACTGCCACATAGTGGCTTTCCTTAGGTGAGGCTTGAAACTGTGCACAAATTCCCACACTCAACATGATATTCAGTCTAGATGCACAAAGGTAAAGCAAGGAGCCAATCATAGAACGATATACCTTTTGATCCACCGCTTTACCATTGGGATCTATGTCAAGTTGGCATTTGATGGGCATTGGAGTAGAAGCCGGCTTGGAATACATCACTTAGCTTGAATCTCTTGAGCATGTCTTGAGTGTATTTGGATTGGTTGATGAAGGTTCCTTCTCTTATTTATTTGATTTCGAAACCAAGAAAGAACTTCAACTCTCCCATCATGGACATCTTGAACTTTGAGGTCATGAGAGCGGCAAACTCCTCATTGAAAGCTTTGTTACGAGAACCAAAGAAAATATCATCAACATATAGTTGGCCTACAAACAACTCCCCTTTGACCTTCTTAGTAAAAAGAGTGGGGTCGATTTTCCCAGTTTCAAACCCACGATCTTGCAACAACTCGGTAAGATGCTCATACCGCGCACGTGGGGCTTGTTTAAGGCCATAGACTGCCTTATCGAGTTGGTACACATGATTGGGGAACTCGGGATCCTCAAACCCCGGGGGTTGTTTGACACACACCAACTCATTAATAGGACCTTTAAGAAAACCACTCTTCACATCCATTTGTTGCAACTTGAAGTTATGATGAGAAGCATAAGCAATCAACAAACGAATAGATTCAAGGCAGGCAACGGGAGCAAAGTTTTCACCATAGTCGATACCCTCGACTTGGGAGTAGCATTGTGCCACCAAACAAGCCTTGTTGCGAACGATAATCCTATGAGCACCTTGCTTGTTCTTGAATATCCACTTGGTTCCAATAACATTATGGTTCTCCTTTGGCCTTGGCACCAATCTCCACACCTTGTTGTGCTCGAAGTTGTTGAGTTCTTCATGCATGGCATTAAGCCAATCCGGATCCTCGAGCGCCTCATAGACCTTTTGGGGTTCAACACAAGAAACAAACGCATGATGTTCACAATAGTTTGCTAATTGTCTATGAGTGCTTACCCCCTTTCTTATGCTTCCAAGCACATTCTTCATGAGATGATCTTTGGTAGTGAGCTTGGACGCAATCTTGGCGGCACGACGATCCAATTCCTCTCCTCAAGAGAGAGTTGAGGAGCGGTAACTTGATCATATTGAGCGTCGTCTTGAGCTTGTTCTTAATCTTGAGGTTGCTCTTGATCTTGAACTTTCACGGTGGTAAGAACATGACCTTGGGCATCACTTGGTGGTTCACTACCATCTTGAGGTTGATCCTACCCTTGATCTTGTTCATTTGGTTGAGGGCCTTCACTTTGTTCTTCGGAAGCGTGTGGGTCTTGGGTTTGTGATGGTTCCACCTAAGTGGAACATTGTCCTTCTTCTTCGGCCACAAGGGGTTCCTCAATGGGTAGGATATGACCAACACCCATTATTCTTATGCCTTGGGGAGGAATTTCATCACCTACATCACATGTACCACTTTGCTCCACTCTGGAGCCATTATTCTCATCAAACTCCATGTTACACGTCTCCTCAATGAGTTCCGTGGACTTGTTGAGGACACGATAAGCATGAGAGTTTGTAGCATAACCAACAAATATGCCCTCATGAGCTCTAGCCTCAAATTTAGACAAACGAACACCTATCTTGAGAATGAAACACTTACAGCCGAACACCCAAAAGTACTTGAGGTTGGGCTTGTTGCCGCTGAGTATCTCATATGGAGTCTTGTTCAACCCTTTGCGGAGATAGAGCTGATTGGATGCATGACAAGCGGTGTTTGTCGGATCACGGATTCTGGCAAAACCCTTAAGGTTCAAACTCTAGGGTGCACGCGAAGTTCTCCCCCTACCGATCAACGTCCTAGCTTGCTAAGATCTCAAGAACGAACTAAACGAACTCACAACACAAGGGACACAAGATTTATACTCGTAGGGCCACCGTTGTGGTGTAATACCTTACTCCAGTGTGATGGTGGTGGATTGCCTCTTGGGCTGATGATGAACAGTACAAGGGGAAGAACAACCTCCTGAGGTTGAGGTGTTCTTGTGCTTGGTGTGTGGCTAAGGATCAGCTAAAGATCAGATGCCTCTGAATGAGTTATCCCCTACGGTGATGGCTAGTTCTACTTATATAGGCCCTGGTCCTCTCCCCAAATATTGAGCGGGAAGGGAGCCAACAACGGCCAATTTGAAAGGGGACAGCTAGTACAGCTTATCCTGACAAAAGCGGTCTTTGCCTGCAAAAGGCTCTGGTGGTGACACCGCCTTGGGCTCCATGGTGACCTCCGTCTTGCCGTCCTGCTGGTCTTGGTCTCGTTGCACTGATACGGAAACCTTTGCTTGATGCCTCGGTACTCCGCGCCTGCGCTTGCCTCCTTAGAACCAAAGAGGAAACAAGGACACTGTGCGCTGGCGCTCGCCTGGCGCCCGCATGATCTCGACCGTCATGGCTCACGTCACGAGAACCTCGAAAGGTTTGCCTTGCCTTGATCTCCCCGCTCCTCGCGAGCCAACCTGGCGAGGCCGCTCCTAAGGAGGTCTTGCGTCGTCCACCTCGCGAGGCTTGGCCCCTCGCGAGGGTATTGGATGCCTTGTTGATGAAGATGGGCCGTACAGGCCTGCTAGCAAAGCCATGCCATGGGCCGCAGGCAGGCAAGTCTGGGGACCCTGGTTCCCAGAACGCCGACAGTAGCCCCCGGGCCCATGGCGCGCTCGGGCTTGGCTTCAAGGCGAAGCCAAAGGTCAAGTACGGAGCGCCACAGGCCCCAACAGCATGCGGCCTTGGTCGACGCGTGGCGGTTGATTGGACGTGGGCATCTCCGCTTCCCCATGCTGCCTTGGAGTCCACCTGGCTATGCAGCCCCCGCTACCTACACAGTTATTCTTCCATTGCCCACGCCTTACTTCCCTGATTCCTCTGCTTCCCTGAGACTCTGCTCCTCCTCTCGAATCAGACATGTGCTCCGCCCGCTTCTTCGCCATGCCGCCGAAACAAGCAGACAAGGGGAAGAAGCCTCTATCTTCGCCAAGTGCACCTCTAGCCGTCGAGTCCGCAATTGGCCGATCGCTGGTGCTCAATCATGAGGCCATGGGCAAGGTACGTCCCATGCTCTCCACCAGCTTCAATGAATGGGGAAAGATGGTGGCTTGGCCTGCGTCTCACGCTCGCATTGACCGGGCAGCCACCGAGGTCCCAATCTTCATCGATGCCCTTTGGGCCGGCCTGATTCCCCTTTCTCCGTCTTCTTCAACGCGGTGCTTGAACATTAGAAGATCCACATATTGCATCTCCACCCCCAATCCGTGACTCTCCTCGCCATCTTCGCCTTTGTGTGTGAGGCCATGGTGGGCATTGCCCCTTTCGTGGCCCTTCTCCGTCATTTCTTCTATTTGCATCTGATGGATCCTCGGCAAAGCTCGGGGTGCGTGAGCTTCCAGGCCGTGGCTGCGACGACAGGCGCGGGGATCAACTTCGAGCTTCCTCCATCCATGAGCGAGTTTCGGACATGGTGGGTGTTTGTCGATGCCGGCGCGCTCAGCCCTCTGCTCCATTCTCCGTCAGCACCTGCCGTTCCCAACTCCGGTTGTGGCCACGAGAGGCTCGCGAGCTCCTGTCTTGTCCCCGTCTGGCTTAGGCTGAGGAGGTTGAAGGACCGCGGCGTGACTGCACCCATGGTGGTGAAGGAGTTCATCAGGCGCCGAGTCGCTCCTCTTCAGCGCCATCCTCGCCCGATGTGGGCTTTGCTCAGCAGTCAGGACCATATGAGGCTTCAGGAGTCCGGGCTCCCTCTAGTTTGGGCCCCTCGCGAGGCCCGGCTAGCGCCTGAGGCAGCGCCAGCCCCCAGCCCCCTGCTGAGATGGGGTGCACCGCTCCAGGCCTCGCCCATAGCCCCCGTGCCGGAGGATGAGGTGGGCCATGCACTTGAGTTCGAGCACGGGCGGAGCGTTGTTCGTCATGAGCTCTTCCAGGAGGCGATGTGCGCGATGAACCGACTCGGTGAAGAGCTTGCGGATGTCGACGCACGCCTTGAGGCCGAGGGTCTTCGGTTGGCTGAGGAGTGGCACAAGTTGAAGGTGGCTATCAACCTCGGCCGTCGTCAGCGTGATCTTGACAATGCGAAGGCCAAGGCGTCTCTTAAGGTCTCTCGTGAGGCTTGCTCCAGAGCTTTGGAGGAAGCTCGCGAGGCTGCGGAGAAACCCGCGTGGGATCTCCAGGCCTGGAGCGCGTCTCTGGAGCAACAGGTGGAGGCGTGCAAAGCCGCCCCTGCGTCGTTGAGGGGGACGCCCGCCGAGGAAGAAGAGGTCCGGAGGCGCGAGGAGGCATTAGCATTGGAGGCCGTGGAGCGCAGCCTTGAGCTTGAGCGGCTGGAGACGAGGGAGCGTCAAGTCGCCCAAGCGGAAGATGTCGTTGGCGCGTGCGAGGACAAGGCTCAGGAGGAGGTCGATCGCCGGGTGGCCGAAGTTCGCGCGGGTCTTGATGGTAGGCACGACCTGAAGCTGCAGCCTGCGAAGACTGAGACTGCAGGCAGGGCCGCTGCCCTTGGGCCCAGGCTTGCTGAGGTAGAGAGGCACGAGGAGGCCACAGCAGCCCCCCTGGTTACGGCGCAGGCGGAGTTGGCTTCTGCCCGTTGACACGTCTCCAACGTATCTATAATTTTTGATTGCTCCATGCTATATTATCTACTGTTTTCGACCATATTGGGCTTTATTTTCCACTTTTATATTACTTTTGGGACTAACCTATTAACCGGAGGCCCAGCCCAGAATTGCTATTTTTTTTTGCCTATTTCAGTGTTTCGAAGAAACGGAATATCAAATGGAGTCCAAACGGAATGAAACCTTCGGGAACATGATTTTCTCACCGAACATGATCTAGGAGACTTGGACCCCACGTCAAGAAAGAAGGGAGGTGGCCACGAGGGTGGGGGCGCGCCCACCCCCCTAGGACGCGCCCCCTGCCTCATGGGCCCCCTGTTGCTCCACCGACGTACTCCTTCCTCCTATATATACCTACGTACCCCCAAACAATCAGATACGGAATGAAAAACCTAATTCCACCGCCGCAATTTTCTGTATCCACGAGATCCCTTCTTTGGGCCTGTTCTGGAGCTCCGCGGAAGGGGAATCCACCTTGGAGGGCTTCTACATCATCACCATAGCCCGTACGATGAAGTGTGAGTAGTTTAACTCAGACCTTCGGGTCCATAGTTAGTAGCTAGATGGCTTCTTCTCTCTTTTTGGATCTCAATACAATATTCTCCCCCTCTCTCGTGGAGATCTATTCGATGGAATCTTCTTTTTGCGGTGTGTTTGTTGAGACCGATGAATTGTGGGTTTATGATCAAGATTATCTATGAACAATATTTGAATCTTCTCTGAATTCTTTTATGTATGATTGGTTATCTTTGCAAGTCTCTTCGAATTATTAGTTTGGTTTGGCCTACTAGATTGGTTTTCTTGCAATGGGAGAAGTGCTTAGCTTTGGGTTCAATCTTGCGGTGTACTTTCCCAGTGACAGTAGGGGCAGCAAGGCACGTATTGTATTGTTGCCATTGAGGATAACAAGATGGGGTTTTTATCATATTGCATGAATTTATCCCTCTACATCATGTCATCTTGCTTAAGGCGTTACTCTGTTTTCTTGAACTTAATACTCTAGATGCATGCTGGATAGCGGTCGATGAGTGGAGTAATAGTAGTAGATGCAGTCAGGAGTCGGTCTACTTGTCTTGGACGTGATGCCTATATACATGATCGTACCTAGATATTCTCATAACTATGCTCAATTCTGTCAGTTGCTCAACAGTAATTTGTTCACCCACCGTAGAATACTTATGCTCTTGAGAGAAGCCACTAGTGAAACCTATGGCCCCCGGGTCTATCTTCATCATATTAATCTTCCATCACTTTATTATTGCTTTGTTTTTTTACTTTGCCTTTTATTTTACATTGCATCTCTATACCAAAAATACCAAAAATATTATCTATCATATCTATCAGATCTCACTCTCGTAAGTGACCATGAAGGGATTGACAACCCCTATTCGCGTTGGTTGCAAGGAGTTTTTTCTTTGTGTAGGTACGACGGACTCGCGCGTAGCCTCCTACTGGATTGATACCTTGGTTCTCAAAAACTGAGGGAAATACTTACGCTACTTTTCTGCATCATCCTTTCCTCTTCGGGGAAATCCAACGCAGTGCTCAAGAGGTAGCAAGAAGAATTTCTGGCGCCATTGCCGAGGAGTCTACGCAAAAGTCAACATACCAAGTACCCATCACAATCCCTTATCTCTCGCATTACATTATTTGCCGTTTGCCTCTTGTTTTCCTCTCCCCCACTTCACCCTTGCCGTTTTATTCGCCCTCTCTTTTCCGTTTGCCTTTTTATCGCTTGCCTTTTTGTTTGCTCGTGTGTTGGATTGCTTGCTTGTCAAAATGGCTCAAGATAATACCAAATTGTGTGACTTTACCAATACCAACAATAATGATTTCCTTAGCACTCCGATTGGTCCTCTTACCAACACTGAATCTTGTGAAATCAATACTGCTTTGTTGAATCTTGTTATGAAAGATCAATTCGCCGGCCTTCCTAGTGAAGATGCCGCTACTCATCTAAATAACTTCGTGGATTTATGTGATATGCAAAAGAAGAAAGATGTTGATAATGATATTGTTAAATTGAAGCTATTTCCTTTTTCTCTTAGAGATCGTGCTAAAGCTTGGTTTTCGTCTTTTCCTAAAAATAGTATTGATTCTTGAAACAAGTGTAAAGATGCTTTTACCTCTAAGTATTTTCCTCTCGCTAAGATCATCTCTCTTAGAAACAACATTATGAATTTTAAGCAACTTGATCATGAACATGCTGGACAAGCTTGGGAGAGAATGAAATTAATGATACTTAATTGCCCTACTCATGGTTTGAACTTGTGGATGATTATACAAAAAATTTATGCCGGATTGAATTTTGCTACTATAAATCTTTTGGATTCTGCCGCGGGAGGCACTTTTATGGAAATCAATTTAGGAGATGCTACTAAACTCCTAGATAATATTATGGTTAATTATTCTCAATGGCACACTGAAAGATCTAATAATAAAAAAGTGCATGCGATAGAAGAAATTAATGTTTTGAGTGGAAAGATGGATGAACTTATGAAATTATTTGCTACTAAGAGTGTTTCTTCTGATCCGAATGATATGCCTTTGTCTACCTTGATTGAGAATAATAATGAATCTATGGATGTGAATTTTGTTGGTAGGAATAATTTTGGTAACAACGCGTATAGAGGGAACTTTAATCCTAGGCCTTATCCTATTAATCCTTCTAATAATTATGGAAATTCCTACAACAAATCTTATGGAAATTTTAATAAGATGCCCTCTGAATTTGAGACTAGTGTTGAAGAGTTTATGAATTCACAAAAGAATTTTAATGCTTTGCTTGAAGAGAAATTACTTAAAGTTGATGAATTGGCTAGGAACGTTGATAGAATTTCTCTTGATGTTGATTCTTTAAAGCTTAGATCTATTCCTCCTAAGCATGATATCAATGAGTCTCTCAAAGCCATGAGAATTTCCATTGATGAGTGCAAGGAAAGAACCGCTAGGATGCATGCTACAAAAGATGCCTTTAATAAAGCGTGTTCTTCCAATTCCTATGAAAATAAAGATTAAGATCTGAAAATTATTTGTGTCCCCTATTAAATCTTTGTTTTGTAAGATGAATCTTGATAATGATGGGACTGAATATGATCCACCTTTACCTAGAAGGCGTTCCAAGAATTCGGAGTATTTAGATCTTGATGATGAAATTGATAAAAGTGGGATTAAAGAAAGCAAAACCCTAGATGTTGCTAAACCCACTATCTTGGACTTCAAGGAATTTAATGAAAGTTGCTCTTTAGTTGATTGTATTTCCTTGTTGCAATATGTGCTAAATTCTCCTCATGCTTATAGTCAAAATAAAGCGTTTACTAAACATATCGTTGATGCCTTGATGCAATCTTATGAAGAAAAACTTGAGTTGGAAGTTTCCATCCCTAGAAAACTTTATGATGAGTGGGAACCAACTATTAAAATTAAGATTAAGGATCATGAATTTTATGTCTTAAGTGATTTGGGTGCTAGTGTTTCCACTATTCCCAAAACTTTGTGTGATTTGCTAGATTTCCGTGATTTTGATGATTGCTCTATAAAATTGCACCTTACGGATCCACAATTAAGAAACCTATGGGAAGAATTAATGATGTTCTTATTGTTGCAAATAGGAATTATGTTCCCGTAGATTTTATCGTTCTTGATATAGATTGTAATCCTTCTTGTCCTATTATTCTTGGTAGACCTTTCCTTAGAATGATTGGTGCAATTATTGATATGAAGGAAGGGAATATTAGATTCCAATTTCCATTAAAGAAAGGTATGGAACACTTCACTAGGAAGAAAATGAAATTACCATATGAGTCTATCATGAGATCTACTTATGGATTGCCTACCAAAGATGGCAATACCTAGATCCATCCTTACTTTTATGCCTAGCTAGGGGCGTTAAACGATAGCGCTTGTTGGGAGGCAACCCAATTTTATTTTTAGTTTTTATGCTTTTGCTTCTGTTTAGGAATAAATAATCCATCTACCTTCTGTTTAGATGTGGTTTTATGTTTTAATTAGTGTTTGTGCCAAGTTAAACCTATAGGATCTTCTTGGATGATAGTTATTTGATCTTGCTGTAATTTCCAGAAACTTTCTGTTCACGAGAACAATTGTTAAAAATCACCAGAACGTGATAAAATGATTCCAATTGCTGCTGATCAATAAAAAAATTGCCTAGGTCTTCCTATTTTGTATGAATTTTTGGAGTTCCGGAAGTTTGCGTTAGTTACAGATTACTACAGACTGTTCTGTTTTTGACAGATTCTGTTTTTTGTGTGTTGTTTGCTTATTTTGATGAATCTATGGCTAGTAAAATAGTTTATAAACCATAGAGAAGTTGGAATACAGTAGGTTTAACACAAATATAAATAAATAATGAGTTCATTACAGTACCTTGAAGTGTTCTTTTGTTTTCTTTCGCTAACGGAGCTCACGAGATTTCTGTTGAGTTTTGTGTTGTGAAGTTTTCAAGTTTTGGGTGAAATCTTTTGATGGATTATGGTACAAGGAGTGGCAAGAGCCTAAGATTGGGGATTCCCATGGCACCCCCAAGATAATCTAAGGAGACCAAAATTCAAAGCTTGGGGATGCCCCGGAAGGCATCCCCTCTTTCATCTACTTCCATCGGTAACTTTACTTGGAGCTATATTTTTATTCACCACATGATATGTGTTTTGCTTGGAGCGTCTTGTATGATTCCTTGTTGTACACACCTTTTGATAGAGCCATACATGATTTGGAATTTGATAGAATACTCTATGTGCTTAACTTATACCTTTTGAGCTATATAGTTTTGCTCTAGTGCTTCACTTATACCTTCTTAGAGCACAGTGGTGGATTTGTTTTATAGAAAGTATTGATCTCTCATGCTTCACTTAGATTATTTTGAGAGTCTTCAATAGCATGGTAATTTGCTTAATAATAATAATATGCTTGGTATTCAAGATTTGTAAAACTTTCTTTTGAGTGCGTTGAATACTAAGAAAAGTTTGATGCTTGATAATTGTTTTGAGATATGGAGGTGATGATATCAAAGTCGTGCTAGTTGAGTAGTTTTGAATTTGAGAAATGCTTGTGTTGAAGTTTGCAAGTCCCGTAGCATGCACGTATGGTAAACGTTATGTAACAAATTTGAAACATGAGGTGTTCTTTGATTGTCCTCCTTATGAGTGGCGGTCGAGGACGAGCGATGGTCTTTTCCTACCAATCTATCCCCCTAGGAGCATGCACGTAGTGCTTCGGTTTTCGATGGCTTGTAGATTTTTGCGATAAGTATGTGAGTTCTTTATGACTAATGTTGAGTCCATGGATTATACACACTCTCACCCTTCCATCAATGCTAGCCTCTTCGGTACCGTGCATTGCCCTTTCTCACATTGAGAGTTGGTGCAAACTTCACCGGTGCATCCAAACCCCGTGATATGATACGCTCTTTCACACATAAACCTCCTTATATCTTCCTAAAACAGCCACCATACCTACCTATTATGGCATTTCCATAGCAGTTCCGAGATATATTGCCATGCAACTTTCCACCATTCCGTTTATCATGACACATTCATCATTGTCATATTGCTTAGCATGATCATGTAGTTGACATAGTATTTGTGGCAAAGACACCGTTCATAATTCTTTCATACATGTCACTCTTGATTCATTGCATATCCCCGTACACCGCCGGAGGCATTCATATAGAGTCATACTTTGTTCTAGTATCGAGTTGTAATCATTGAGTTGTAAATAAATAGAAGTGTGAGGATCATCATTTTCCAGAGCATTGTCCCATGTGAGGTTATAAAAAAAAGAGGCCAAAGAAGCCCACAAAAAAATGAAAAATGAGAGAAAAAGAGAGAAGGGACAATGCTACTATCCTTTGCCACACTTGTGCTTCAAAGTAGCACCATGATCTTCATGATAGAGAGTCTCTTGTTTTGTCACTTTCATATACTAGTGGGAATTTTTCATTATAGAACTTGGCTTGTATATTCCAACAATGGGCCTCCTCAAGTGCCCTAGATCTTCGTGAGCAAGCAAGTTGGATGCACACCCACTTAGTTTGTTTTGTTGAGCTTTCATACATTTATAGCTCTAGTGCATCTGTTGCATGGCAATCCCTACTCCTTCCATTAATATCAATCGATGGGCATCTCCATAGCCTATTGATTAGCCTCGTTGATGTGAGACTTTCTCCTTTTTTGTCTTCTCCACATAACCCCCAGCATCATATTCTATTCCACCCATAGTGCTATGTCTATGGCTCACGCTCATGTATTGCGTGAAGGTTTATAAGTTTGAGATTACTAAAGTATGAAACAATTGCTTGGCTTGTCATCGGGGTTGTGCATGATGAGAGCATTCTTGTGTGACGAAAATGGAGCATGACTAAACTATATGATTTTGTAGGGATGAACTTTCTTTGGCCATGTTATTTTTAGAGGACATAATTGCTTAGTTAGTATGCTTGAAGTATTATTATTTTTATGTCAGTATGAACTTTTGTCTTGAATCTTTCGGATCTGAATATTCATACCACAATTAAGAAGAATTACATTGAAATTATGCCAAGTAGCACTCCACATCAAATATTTCTTTTATCATTTACCTACTCAAGGACGAGCAGGAATTAAACTTGGGGATGCCTGATACGTCTCCAATGTATCTATAATTTTTTATTGCTCCATGCTATATTGTCTACTGTTTTGGACCATATTGGGCTTTATTTTCCACTTTTATATTACTTTTGGGACTAACCTATTAATCGGAGGCCCAGCCCAGAATTGCTGTTTTTTTGCCTATTTCAGTGTTTCGAAGAAACGGAATATCAAACAGAGTCCAAGCGGAATGAAACCTTCGGGAACGTGATTTTCTCACCGAACATGATCCAGGAGACTTGGACCCCACGTCAAGAAATAAGGTAGGTGGCCACGAGGGTGGGGGCGCGCCCCCTGCCTCCTGCCCCCCCCCCCCCCCCCCCGTTGCTCCACCGACGTACTCCTTCCTCCTACATATACCTACGTACCCCCAAACGATCAGATATGGAGCCAAAAACCTAATTCCACTGTCGCAACTTTCTGTATCCACGAGATCCCATCTTGGGGCCTGTTCCGGAGCTCCGCTGAAAGGGGAATCCACCACGGAGGGCTTCTACATCATCATCATAGCCCCTCCGATGAAGTGTGAGTAGTTTACCTCAGACCTTCGGGTCCATAGTTAGTAGCTAGATGGCATCTTCTCTCTTTTTGGTTCTCAATTCAATGTTCTCCCCCTCTCTCGTGGAGATCTATTCGATGTAATCTTCTTTTTGCGGTGTGTTTGTTGAGACCGATGAATTTTGGGTTTATGATCAAGATTATCTATGAGCAATATTTGAATCTTCTCTGAATTCTTTTATGTATGATTGGTTATCTTTGCAAGTCTCTTCGAATTATCAGTTTTGTTTGGCCTACTAGATTGGTTTTTCTTGCAATGGGAGAAGTGCTTAGCTTTGGGTTCAATCTTGCGGTGTCCTTTCCCAGTGACAGTAGGGGCAGCAAGACACGTATTGTATTTTTGCCATCGAGGATAACAAGATGGGGTTTTTATCATATTGCATGAATTTATCCCTCTACATCATGTCATCTTTCTTAAGGCATTACTCTGTTTTCTTGAACTTAATACTCTAGATGCATGCTGGATAGTTGTCGATGAGTGGAGTAATAGTAGTAGATGCAGGCAGGAGTCGGTCTACTTGTCTCGGACGTGATGCCTATATACATGATCATACCTAGATATTCTCATAACTATGCTCAATTCTGTCAATTGCTCGACAGTAATTTGTTCACCCACCGTATAATACTTATGCTCTTGAGAGAAGCCACTAGTGAAACCTATGGCCCCTGGGTCTATCTTCATCATATTAATCTTCCATCACTTTATTATTGCTTTGTTTTTTTACTTTGCCTTTTATTTTACCTTGCATCTCAATACCAAAAATACAAAAAAATATTATCTATCAGATCTCACTCTCGTAAGTGACCGTGAAGGGATTGACAACCCCTATTCGCGTTGGTTGCAAGGAGTTATTTGCTTTGTGTAGGTACGAGGGACTCCCGCGTAGCCTCCTACTGGATTGATACCTTGGTTCTCAAAAACTGAGGGAAATACTTACGCTACTTTGCTGAATCATCCTTTCCTCTGCGGGGAAATCCAACGCAGTGCTCAAGAGGTAGCACCCGTGTCGAGCTGCTCTCTCTTTAGAAACGGGTTGATGACGCCGAGGCCGTCACGCGACAAAACAGGGAAGAAGTGCTTCAGCGGCGGACATTGGAGGGCGAGCACGCCCCCATGCTCCAGGACGTCAGGGTCCGGCGCTAGGCCACGTCTGTGACGAGAATGTACCACATCCCCACTCGGATGACTACGCCAGTCACCTGCCCTTCTTCGCTGATGCGGTGATGCGCCTGGAAGCCCGATCTGATAGAGCTCGCCAGCTTGTGGAAGAAAGAAGTCGGGGCCTGCTCGGGCGCGCATTTTCCTGTGTTTTCAGCCATCTTCGGAACACCTTCCCTGACTTTGACTTCGACGCCGCCATTGCTCCCGTACCGCAGGCCATCCGGGGTGACCTGGCGCGGTGGGTGGATGATGTCTACTACACAACCTTCTTCTTGTAGACATTGTTGGGCCTCCAAGTGCAGAGGTTTGTAGGATAGTAGCAAATTTCCCTCAAGTGGATGACCTAAGGTTTATCAATCCATGGGAGGCGTAGGATGAAGATGGTCTCTCTCAAGCAACCCTGCAACCAAATAACAAAGAGTCTCTTGTATCCCCAACACACCCAATACAATGGTAAATTGTATAGGTGCACTAGTTCGGCGAAGAGATGGTGATACAAGTGCAATATGGATGGTAGATATAGGTTTTTGTAATCTGAAAATATAGAAACAACAAGGTAATCAATGAGAAAAGTGAGCACAAACGGTATTGCAATGATGGAAACAAGGCATAGGGTTCATACTTTCACTAGTGCAAGTTCTCTCAACAATAATAACATAACTAGATCATATAACTATCCCTCAACGTGCAACAAAGAGTCACTCCAAAGTCACTAATAGCGGAGAACAAACGAAGAGATTATGGTAGGGTACGAAACCACCTCAAAGTTATTCTTTCCGATCAATCCGTTGGGCTATTCCTATAAGTGTCACAAACAACCCTAGAGTTCGTAGTACAATAACACCTTAAGACACACATCAACCAAAACCCTAATGTCACCTAGATACTCCAATGTCACCTCAAGTATCCGTGGGTATGATTATACGATATGCATCACACAATCTTAGATTCATCTATTTAACCAACACATAGAACCTCAAAGAGTGCCCCAAAGTTTCTACCGGAGAATCAAGACGAAAACGTGTGCTAACCCCTATGCATAGGTTCATGGGCGGAACCCGCAAGTTGATCACCAAAACATACATCAAGTGGATCAATAGAATACCCGATTGTCACCACGGGTATCCCACGCAAGACATACATCAAGTGTTCTCAAATCATTAAAAGACTCAATCCGATAAGATAACTTGAAAGGGAAAACTCAATCCATTACAAGAGAGTAGAGGGAGAGAAACATCATAAGATCCAACTATAATAGAAAAGCTCGCGATACATCATGATCATGCCAAATGAATAACATGAGAGAGAGAGAGAGAGATCAAACACATAGCTAATGGTACATACCCTCAGCCCCGAGGGTGAACTACTCCCTCCTCGTCATGGAGAGCGCCAAGATGATGAAGATGGCCAATGATGAGGGTTCCCCCCCTCCGGCAGGGTGCCGGAACAGGGTCTCGATTGGTTTTTGGTGGCTACAGAGGCTTGTGGCCGCGGAACTCCCGATCTATTATGTTCCCCGATGGTTTTAGGGTATATTGGTATATATAGGAGGAAGAAATACGTCAGGGGAGCCATGAGGGGCCCACGAGGGTGGAGGGCATGCCCAGGGGGGTGGGCGAGCCCCCTGCCTCGTGCCTTCCTCGTTGCTTCCCTGACGTATACTCCAAGTCTTCTGGATTGCTTCCGTTCCAAAAATAACTTTCCCGAAGGTTTCATTCCGTTTGAACTCCGTTTGATATTCCTTTTCTGCGAAACACTGAAACAAGGGAAAAAACAGGAACTGGCACTGGGCTCTGGGTTAATAGGTTAGTCCCAAAAATAATATAAAAGTGTAAAATAAAGCCCATAAACATCCAAAACAGATAATATAATAGCATGGAATAATAAAAAATTATAGATAATTGGAGACGTATCAGCATCCCCAAGCTTAATTCCTGCTCGTCCTCTAGTAGGTAAATGATAAAAACAGAATTTTTGATGTGGAATGCTACCTAACATATTTATCAATGTAATCTTCTTTATTGTGGCAAGAATATTCAGATCCATAAGATTCAAAACAAAAGTTTAATATTGACATGAAAATAATAATACTTCAAGCATACTAACAAAGCAATCATGTCTTCCCAAAATAACATTGCCAAAGCAAGCTATCCCTACAAAATCATATAGTCTGGCTATGCTCTATCTTCATCACACAAAAAGAGGAGAAGATACTCTTCATATAGTCTGGCTATGCTCTATTTAAATCATGCACAACCCCGATGACAAGCCAAGCAATTGTTTCATACTTTTGATGTTCTCAAACCTTTTCAATCTTCATGGAATACATAAGCATGAGCCATGGACATAGCACTATAGGTGGAATAGAATGGTGGTTGTGGAGAAGACAAAAAGAGGAGAAGATAGTCTCACATCAACTAGGCGTATCAATGGGCTATGGAGATCCCCATAAATAGATATCAATGTGAGTGACTATGGATTGCCATGCAACAGATGCACTAGAGCTATAAGTGTATGAAAGCTCAAAAAGAAACTAAGTGGGTGTGCATCCAACTCGCTTGCTCACGAAGACCTAGGGCATTTTGAGGAAGCCCATCATTGAAATATACAAGCCAAGTTCTATAATGAAAATTTCCCAGTAGTATATGAAAGTGACAATATAGGAGACTCTCTATCATGAAGATCATGGTGCTACTTTGAAGCACAAGTGTGGTAAAAGGATAGTAACATTGTCCCTTGTCTCTTTTTCTCTCATCATTTTTTTATTTGGGCCTTTTCTCTTTTTTATGGCCTCTTTTTTTTCTTTTTTTTAAATTTTTCGTCCGGAGTCTCATCCCGACTTGTGGGGGAATCATAGTCTCCATCATCCTTTCCTCACTGGGACAATGCTCTAATAATGATGATCATCACACTTTTATTTTCTTACAACTCAAGAATTAAAACTCAATACTTAGAACAACAATATGACTCTATGTGAATGCCTCCGGCTGTGTACCGGGATGTGCAATGACTCATGAGTGACATGTATGAAAGAATTATGAACGGTGGCTTTGCCACAAATACAATGTCAATTACATGATCATGCAAAGCAATATGACAATGATGGAGTGTGTCGTAATAAACGGAACGGTGGAAAGTTGCATGGCAATATATCTCGGAATGGCTATGGAAATGCCATAATAGGTAGGTATGGTGGCTGTTTTGAGGAAGGTATATGGTGGGTGTATGATACCGGTGAAAGGTGCGCGGTATTAGAGAGGCTAGCAATGGTGGAAGGGTGAGAGTGCGTACAATCCATGGACTCAACATTAGTCATAAAGAACTCATATCCTTATTGCAAAAATCTATTAGTTATCGAAACGGAGTACTACACGCATGCTCCTAGGGGGATAGATTGGTAGGAGAAGACCATCGTTCGTCCCCAACCGCCACTCATAAGGAAGACAATCAATAAATAAATCATGCTCCAACTTCATCACATAACGGTTCACCATACGTGCATGCTACGGGAATCACAAACTTTAACACAAGTATCTCTCAAATTCACAACTACTCAACTAGCATGACTCTAATATCACCATCTTCATATCTCAAAACAATCATAAGGAATCAAACTTCTCATAGTATTCAATGCACTTTATATGAAAGTTTTTATTATATCCCTCTTGGATGCCCATCATATTAGGACTAAATTTATAACCAAAGAAAATTACCATGCTGTTCTAAAGACTCTCAAAATAATATAAGTGAAGAATGAGAGTTCATATATTTCTTGAAAATAAATCCACCGTCGTGCTCTAAAAGATATAAGTGAAGCTCTAGAGCAAACAACAAACTACTCCGAAAGATATAAGTGAAGATCAACGAGTAGTCGAATGATTATGCAACTATGTGAAGACTCTCCCGTTTAATAATTTCAGATCATGATATTTTATTCAAACAACAAGCAAAACAACAGAAAGCAAAGCTAAAGCAAATAAAATGATGCTCCAAGCAAAACACATATCATGTGGTGAATAAAAATATAGCTCCAAGTAAAGTTACCGATGAACAAAGACAAAAGAGGGGATGCCTTCCGGGGCATACCCAACCTTAGGCTCTTGGTTATCCTTGAATGTTACCTTGGGGTGCCTTGGGCATCCCCAAGCTTAGGCTCTTGCCACTCCTTATTCCTTAGTCCATCGAATCTTTACCCAAAACTTGAAAACTTCACAACACAAAACTTAACAGAAAATCTCGTGAGCTCCGTTAGCAAAAGAAAACAAAACACCACTTCAAGGTACTGTAATGAACTCATTCTTTATTTATATTGGTGTTAAACCTACTGTATTCCAACTTCTATATGGTTTATATACAATTTTACTAGCCATAGATTCATCAGAATAAGCAAGCAACACAATGAAAACAGAATCTGTCAAAAACAGAACAGACTGTAGTAATCTGTATCAAACGTATACTTCTGGAACTCCAAAACTTCTACCAAAATTGGAAGACCTAGATAATTTTATTATTGATCTACTGCAATTGGAATCAGTATTTTATCACTTTCTGGTGATTTTTAACAATTGTTTTTGTGAGCAGAAAGTTTCTGTCTTTTTCAGCAAGATCAAATAATTATCATCCAAGAAGATCCTATAGGTCTTACTTGGCACAAACACTAATTAAAACATAAAACCACATCTAAACAGAAGCTAGATGGATTATTTATTACTAAACAGAACCAAAAAGCAAGAATCTAAAATAAAATTGGGTTGCCTCCCAACAAGCGATATCGTTTAACGCCCCTAGTTAGGCATGATGATTTCAATGATGCTCACATAAAAGATAAGAATTGAAACATAAAGAGAGCATCTTGAAGAATATGACTAGCACATTTAAGTCTAACCCACTTCCTATGCATAGGGATTTTGTGAGCAAACAACTTATGGGAACAATAATCAACTAGCATAGGAAGGCAAAACAAGCATAACTTCAAAACTTTAAGCACATAGAGAGGAAACTTGATATTATTGCAATTCCTACAAGCATATGTTCCTCCCTCATAAATTTTTTCAGTAGCATCATGAATAAATTCAACAATATAACCAGCACCTAAAGCATTCTTTTCATTATCTACAAGTATAGAATTTTTACTACTCTCCACATAAGCAAATTTATTCTCATCAACAATAGTGGGAGCAAACTCAACAAAATAACTATCAAGTGATTGAAAATTAAGATCAAAATGACAAGTTTCATGGTTATCATTATTCTTTAAAGCATATGTGTCATCACAATAATCATCATAGATAGGAGGCATGCTTTCATCATAGTAAATTTTCTCATCAAAGCTTGGGGGAGAAAAAATATCATCTTCATCAAACATAGCTTCCCCAAGCTTGTGGCTTTGCACATCATTAGCATCATGGGTATTCAAGGTATTTATACTAACAACATTGCAATCATGCTCATCATTCAAAGATTTAGTGCCAAACATTTTAATGCATTCTTCTTCTAACACTTTGGCACAATTTTCCTTTCCATCATACTCACGAAAGATATTAAAAAGATGAAGCGTATAAAGCAAACTTAGTTCCATTTTTTTTGTAGTTTTCTTTTATAAACTAAACTAGTGATAAAACAAGAAACTAAAATATTCGATTGCAAGATATAAAGATATACCTTCAAGCACTCACCTACCTGGCAACGGCGCCTGAAAAGAGCTTAGTTGACGGGGTGTGAGTGCCGCTTACCTAGCCTCCCTGGCAACGGCGCCAAAAAAGAGCTTGATGTCTACTACACAACCTTCTTCTTGTAGACGTTGTTGGGCCTCCAAGTGCAGAGGTTTGTAGGACAGCAGCAAATTTCCCTCAAGTGGATGACCTAAGGTTTATCAATCAGTGGGAGGCGTAGGATGAAGATGGTCTCTCTCAAGCAACCCTGCAACCAAATAACAAAGAGTCTTTTGTGTCCACAACACACTCAATACAATGGTAAATTGTATAGGTGCACTAGTTCGGCGAAGAGATGGTGATACAAGTGCAATATGGATGGTAGATATAGGTTTTTGTAATCTGAAAATATAAAAACAGCAAGGTAACTAATGATAAAAGTGAGCACAAACGGTATTGCAATGCTAGGAAACAAGGCATAGGGTTCATACTTTCACTAGTGCAAGTTCTCTCAACAATAATAACATAACTGGATCATATAACTATCCCTCAACATGCAACAAAGAGTCACTCCAAAGTCACTAATAGCGGAGAACAAATGAAGAGATTATGGTAGGGTATGAAACCACCTCAAAGTTATTCTTTCCGGTCAATCCATTGGGCTATTCCTATAAGTGTCACAAACCGCCCTAGAGTTCGTAGTAAAATAACACCTTAAGACACACATCAACCTAAACCCTAATGTCACCTAGATACTCCAATGTCACCTCAAGTATCCGTGGGTATGATTATACGATATGCATCACACAATCTCAGATTCATCTATTCAACCAACAACTAGAACCTCAAAGAGTGCCCCAAAGTTTCTACCGGAGAATCAAGACGAAAACGTGTGCCAACCCCTATGCATAGGTTCATGGGCGGAACCCGCAAGTTGATCACCAAAACATACATCAAGTGGATCAATAGAATACCCCATTGTCACCACAGGTATCCCATGCAAGACATACATCAAGTGTTCTCAAATCATTAAAAGACTCAATCCGATAAGATAACTTCAAAGGGAAAACTCAATCCATTACAAGAGAGTAGAGGGGGAGAAACATCATAAGATCCAACTATAATAGCAAAGCTCGCGATACATCAAGATCGTGCCAAATCAAGAACACGAGAGAGAGAGAGAGAGAGAGAGAGAGAGAGAGAGAGATCAAACACATAGCTAATGGTACATACCCTCAGCCCCGAGGGTGAACAACTCCCTCCTCATCATGGAGAGCGCTGGAATGATGAAGATGGCCACCGGTGAGGGTTCCCCCCCTCCGGCATGGTGCCGGAACAGGGTCCCGATTGGTTTTTGGTGGCTACAGAGTCTTGCAGCGACAGTACTCCCGATCTATTCTGTTCCCCGATGGTTTTAGGGTATATTGGTATATATAGGAGGAAAAATACGTCAGGGGAGCCACGAGGGGCCCACGAGGGTGGAGGGCGCGCCCAGGGGGGTGGGTGCGCCCCCCTGCATCGTGCCTTCCTCGTTGCTTCCCTTACGTATACTCCAAATCTTCTGGATTTCTTCCGTTCCAAAAATAACTTTCCCGAAGGTTTCATTCCATTTGGACTCCGTTTTATATTCCTTTTCTGCGAAACACTGAAACAAGGGAAAAAACAGGAACTGGCACTGAGCTCTGGGTTAATAGGTTAGTCCCAAAAATAATATAAAAGTGTAAAATAAAGCCCATAAACATCCAAAACAGATAATATAATAGCATGGAATAATCAAAAATTATAGATACATTGGAGACGTACCAGTGGAGGACAATGTGGATGCGCTGGTTAGAGCCTTCGCTTCTGAGGACGACGCGGTGGTGGTTGCTGCAGACGAAGGCGACGTGGTTGACGACGGCGATGCCGGCGCCGGTGAAGGTGGAGGCGACGCCAATGACGGCGACAGCGACGCTAGCGGTGCGTCCGAATATGACATGGGGGATGTGGCAAGCGACATATCCGGCTGATCTCGCGTTTCCCTGTTGTTTACCCTGTAAAAACTTAGGCACGACCCCTAAAGGTTGTGAGAGCATTTGGAGAGGGGGAGCCCCTCATGTAAGCAAATCGCAGTTTTTATTCTTCTATGTCAAGTTGGATATGCGTCTTTGTGTGACCATGAGTCCAATGAAGAGTCTTTGGTACGGCTTACCTTAGCGAGCGCATGTCCGGAGCTGGGTCGTGGGGTCGTGCATTTCCGAGGCTCCTGAGGGGCCTGCCAATCCATCCGAGGGGGCCTCGTGAGAGTTAAGCATCTGTTGTGACGCTGGCGCGTGCGTGGCACCCGTGTGCCTCGCCTAGTCCCGCTCGCGAGGGGTTCGTGAGGGGAGGCAACTGGTGTGAGCTCCAAATAAGGCAAGAACCGGAAAGCAAGAAATCGCTCGAGCGAGAAAAAGGCAACCCCCCCCCCCCGTGCGCACCAATGAAAATTCAACTTCAACTTAGATCCAAATCCAGAAGGCAAGGCTACAAAAAGGGATTCAAAGCAAATGGCCACATCTGGCACCTAGTCTAGTCTTCTTATCTTCAAGTCTTCTCACTAGTGGGGAGCTAAGTGCTGCCACTAGACGTGGGGGGAACCCCCGAGGCCCGAGGGCGGCTCTCCTGAGGCTCCGGGGCGTGTACAGCCGCACTCATTATTACGTGAGAGTGTCACGGGCGGAGATCTTCACAAGCGTGAGCCTTACTTCATATCGCCAGACGAGGGCCCCGCCTTGCGCCTCCCTCGGCCACCATTGGGGGCGACCGGAAACCAGGACGCCACCAAAGGGGCAAAGGGGATGCTAGCGGCGCCCTCGGCGACCACGGGTCCTCTGCCGGGGGTAGGCTTTTAAGCACCTCCCCAGCAGAGGGCCTACCTCCGGGGGGCGCCTTGCTCCGTGCGACGCGGGGAGGGATCTGGCCCACGACCCCTCTCCTGCAGCCCCCAGCGCGATCCCCCTGGCAGAAGGGAGGCCGCCGAGCTGGGGCCGCCAACCGTTGCGGTGACCTGATCCCCCTGCGACTCATGGTTAGCGTAAGCTTGTTTCTGAGGGATTAGTGGTACCCTATATCTGTTGTCGATGGCGCGGTTGTTGGGGCTCTCTGGCGGATCCTGGAAGGCTTCAGCTCCTAACGCCTCCTCCTCCCAACCTGGCCAGAGGAACGAGCCAGGGTCGTCCTCCGGCATGTACTCCTGGTCCATCATGCGTGGCACATAGGCCTCCGAGGCCGCTGCCCCGAAGACCTCGCCGAAGTGCCCCATGCTCCATGTTGCCCGGCCTGTCATGCAGTCCTGAGGATGCCAGGGTGGTGCTCTAATGGGGGCGTATGTGGCAATACTTGTGCCCGCACCCATCTGGGGTGGTGCTCCGATGGGGCCGTATGTGGCAACACTTGTGCCCGCACCCATCTAGGGTGGTGCTAGCGCGGCAGGGCGCCCTCCATCGCGGGTCATGTTGACGTCGACGAGGCCCCTAGGCGCATCCGGGAGCACGCGGGCATGATGAGGCCCGCCGTGGGACCCAGCCGCCGCCAGAGGCGTGAGCTGATAGTAGAAGGGCGGCGCTCCCGTGGCCGCCGCGTCCAGTAGCTCGGCGACGCGTTCCAGCAGCGCATCCCGGCCGCTCTCCATCAGTCAGCACCGCAGCAGCTCCCGCGCCACAGTGAGTGCGGCCTGCATGTTCTCCTGCTCCCGCCGGGTGTGTGGCGTCGTTGTTGTGGCGTGGCTTGCGGCCCTTGCAGCGGCTCGCGCTTGTCGTGGAGTAATGGTGGAAGGCGCCTGGCCGCGCACAGTAGCATTAGGTGGCGCCCGTGCCGCCTGGAGCGCGGGGTTGAGGTCTTCCTGGGCAGGCGACACCGCCCGGGCAGGCCAGGCTGCCCAGCGGTCGACCTCAGCCCTCGGGTCACCGGACATCGGAACCGCGGAGCGTCGGCGGATCGACTGGTGGGGAAGAGGCTCTGGCGCAACCCTACCTGGCGCGCCAAATGTCGGATCACGGGTTTCGGCAAAACCCTTAAGGTTCGAACTCTGGGGTGCGTGCGAAGTTCTCCCCCTATCGATCCATGTCCTAGCTTGCTAATATCTCAAGAACGAACTAAACGAACTCACAACACAAGGGACACAAGATTTATACTGGTCCGGGCCACCGTTGTGGTGTAATACCCTACTCCAGTGTGGTGGTGGTGGATTGCCTCTTGGGCTGATGATGAACAGTACAAGGGGAAGAACAACCTCCTGAGGTTGAGGTGTTCTTGTGCTTGGTGTGTGGCTAAGGATCAGCTAAAGATCATATGCCTCTTAATGAGTTATCCCCTACGGTGATGGCTAGTTCTACTTAGATAGGCCCTGGTCCTCTCCCCAAATATTGAGAGGGAAGGGAGCCAACAACGGCCAATTTGAAAGGGGACAGCTAGTACAGCGTATCCTGACAAAAGCGGTCTTTGCCTGCAAAAGGCTCTGGTGGTGACACTGCCTTGGGCTCCATGGTGACCTCCGTCTTGCCGTCCTGCTGGTCTTGGTCCCGTTGCACTGATACGGAAACCTTGGCTTGATGCCTCGGTACTTGTCGGGGGTTGGGTGCGACATATGCCAAGGGATGGCTTATCATGGTGGGGGCGAGTAGAACATCGCCGGTGCCTGGAAACGGGATAAGGCGAAGACATACACGCCGGCGGATCTTACCCAGCTTCAGGGCTCTCCGTGGAGATAACACCCCTACTGCTGCTCTGCGGGGTCTCCACATGATCACTATGGCAAGGTGTGTACAAGGTTGCTCCTTGAGCTGTTTCCTGGAGGTAGAAGAAGGCAAGGCTAGCTCTCTTCTTCCTATATGATCTGGTCAAGTGCTAATGGATTCGAACCCTTTGCATGGGTGCCCCGAGGGGTTTATATAGGCCTACCCCCCCGGGGTACAATGGTAATCCGGCTGGGCGCGGGTCCCAGCCGTCTATCTCTCAGGCCGCCGTCTTCTCCGCCGACTGCTGGGGCCCGCCGACTTGTGGGCCCCACCGACTGGCTCGGTACGGAGCCAACAGGCCGTGTCCGCCGCGGGCGGGTCTTGCCGGCTGCGGATTACTATAGCCATGCTTCTAGTGACGCGGGCTTGGTCGTGGGGTCGTGGCAACAGTACCGCCGCCTGACGGGCGATCACTGTTGCCATTCCCCGTCTTGTCTGGTTAATGGCGCGCGGGGCCCATGGGAGGGGCGAGCCGACTCCTGAGGGCCGACTCCTACCGGGTCCGACTGGTGGCACTCTTGCCGTCTTCTGGACTCCCGCTGACTGGTGGGACCCGTCGTCTCTGGGTCATACAGACAGGCCGACGTGGGCACAGGGTTCCGCTCGCTGGGGCTGATGTCAAGGTCGGCATGGCAACAGTGCTGCGCTGGACGGAAATCTCCGTGGGTACGGCGCACTGTGGCCACGCCTGCCCTTGGAAAGAGGAGGGAGTGGGCTTCACTGTAGCCACTCCCGGTCCCGTCCCTCTTGATGAGGGTACGGACATTCGTTGGTGCCGCGGGCCAACTCCCTGTGGTCGGCCGGTCTTGATCTCGCCTCCGAGACTCGGCCGCGTGCGAGCAATCGGCTGCCTCGCAGCCGGATTCCAGAAGGCGGCTCTTTGTCTTGGGGTCTTGAGGGGTGCAGCCTGCACCGATGTCTTGAAAGGTTCTGGGCCTCGGGTTAGCCTACCCGTGGCCCATTACTCCGACAGTACTCCGTGAATGCGCTTACCTCCTTAGCACCAAAGAGGAAACAAGTACACTGCGCGCGCTGGCGCCCGCCTGGTCTTGATCGTCATGGCTCACGTCACTAGAACCTCACGAGGTTTGCCTTGCCTTGATCTCTCCGCTCCTCATGAGCCAACCTGGCAAGGCCGCTCCTAAGGAGGTCTTGTGTCGTCCGCCTCGCGAGGCTTGGCCCCTCGCGAGGGTCTTGGATGCCTTGTTGATGAAGATGGGTCGTATAGGCCTACTTGCAAAGCCACGGCGTGGGCCGCAGGCAGGCAAGTCTGGGGACCCCCGTTCCCAGAACTCCGACAGTGTTGATGGCTTCGGCCCAAAAGTTGTATAGAGACTTGAGCTCCGCCATCATGGTTCTTGCCGTATCCATCAAAGTCTGGTTCTTCCTCTCCGCTACACCATTTTGTTGCATTGCAAGAAAAGACACATCCGTGACATTTTGGGCCGAACGAAATGTTTTTCTGTCATACTTATGACACTTCTATGATGATAACTGTGACAAAACCTGGTATCATCATACATGTGGTGGGGTCCTACTTCTATGACAAAAAATCATGACAAAAAATGGGCTTTTCGTCCTAGGCGGGCCGAAGACGCATCTGCATGACATTCTTTGGGCCATCCATGACAGAAAAAACCGTGGTAGAAGCGAGGACGAGGAAAATATCAGGGAGTTCCTTGTTATAGTGGGTGGTCGGGGGCTAAGCGATGCGCGTTTCTCCCGTACGTACACATGTGTGTGCGAGGCGTTGGGCTCTAACTGAACCCGAGCGAGGCGTTGGGCTCTAACTGAACCCGAGCGATTGCACTGCACGCTACGCGTTTCTAAACCCGAGCGATCGATCGACCCCTTGCTGTTAACTGAACCCGAGTGATTCCTTCGCTACTGCTGCTAACTGAAGCCGATCCATGTTGCCTCTGGATGAATAGTGAGCGTTGTTGTGTGTGGGGGGGGGGGGGGTTGGATGAACAGTTCCCGGTGGGGGGTTGGATGAATAGGACCCCTTGGTGTTGCCGCTGGATGAATAGGAGCCCGATCGATCGAGCCGGTTGGGGGTGGATGAACAGGACCCTGTGGAGGGCTGGATGAACAAGACCCCATGGAGGGCTGGTTGAACAGTAGCCAGTGGAGGGCTGGATGAACAGTAGCCCATGGAGGGCTGGTTGAACAGGACCCCGTGGAGAGGGCTGGTTGAACTGTAGCCGGTGGAGGAGCGCGCCGTGGAGGCTGGATGAACATGAGCCCGTGGATGAACAGTCGCAAGTAGAGGCTGGAGGAGGTCGACGGTGGATGAGTAATAGCCCGTGGAGGCTGGAGGAGTTCGACGGTGGAGATGAACAGTATCCCATGGAGTCCCGTTTTGCGGTACGCCACACCCTCCCCGATGAACAGGACCCCCGTTTCGACTGTAGCGCTCCAACACAAATCCGTTTCCTCCATTTTGCGGTACGCCACACCCCTCCCGTTAACAGGACCCCGTTTCGACCGTAGGAGGTCAAACAAAAGTCTGTTTCCTCCGTTTTGCGGTACGCCAGACCCCTCCCGATGAACAGGATCCCTTTTCGACCGTGGCCGGTCGAACACATGGTTGTTTCCTCCATTCTGCGGTATGCCAGGCCTCGTTTCCATCGGCTGTTCCGTCCAAGCTGGTTGGCTCCCGATGAACACGATGACGCATTCCATTCCGACCCAGCCGGTTGGCTCCCCATGAACACGACGATGATGCAGTTTCTTCGTTCCGACCCAGCCATGTACACGAGCCCTGGCCGTACGTATGCACGAGTAGGTGTTCGAGACCCCGCCCGTATGTATGTATGTGGTTGTATTTTCTTTCTTGCACCCTGGCCGATGTACGCACGTATACATGCTATGTGCACGCCTCTACTACGACACGTGCCCTTCCTTACACGACCACGGTTCATCACTGCAGCCTGCTGGCAGACCGATCGACCAGTATGTACATACACGTTTGCGACCAGAATGACAATGCAACGTACGCTTTGACCGGGTGGGTCCCGACTGTCAGGCACTTCCTTGCGTGCGAAGATGTAGCTAGTGGGTCCCAGCAGTCATGGGGGCGAATCTTTTTTTTTTGTCCGTAATATGGACGCACTTCCTTGCGTGCGAAGATGTAGCTGGTGGGTCCCAACAGTCAGGGGGAGAAAACATTATTTTTCAGGGTAAAAAGGATGCACTTGCATGCATGCGTCCATGAGCGTGGTGCATCCCCACTGTCAGCATCTCATGTACAGTAATCTTCCGATGACTCTCGGTTGTTGACCACGTTGACCACACCGTGCCGAGCGCACCAAGGCCGGTGGACGACGGCGAGGCCCCAGACTGGAACGACCAGGAGATGGGGAAGACGCGGTAGTGGAGTTGCAGATGGAGAGGAGTGGGAAACTTGACTGGTTCGGGTGCACGGCAGCACTGCCGCCCACGGGAGATAGGAGCAAGAACAGAGGTTGAAGAAGGAGCACGACTGTTGGATTAACATCCAACGGTCCAGCTACTAGAATCATTTGTTGATTAAATTGACAAAGCCATGTGTACACGTCTGCTTAGTAGGCCCACAAGTCAGCCACCAAATCTACCGGGTACCAGCTGTCATCGGGAGAAATGGTTTTTTTTGCATAACAAGGAGACACTTCCTTCCGTGCAAAGATACAGCCGGTGGGTCCCAGCTGTCAGGGGGAGGAAATAGCTTAATAAGGAGGAACCTTCCTTGTGTGCGACCATGGACCTCGTGGGTCCCAGCCGTCAGGCTCTCGACGTACAGTCCTCTTTCGATGACTCTCGTATGTTGACCACGCCACGCCAAGCGCACCGAGGCGGTGGACAACGGCGAGGGCCCCAGACTGGAACGACCCGGAGATGGGGAAGACGTGGCAGTGGAGTCGCAGACGGAGAGGAGTGGGAAACTTGACTGGTTCGGGTGCGGGGTGGGCCTACACTCGGCAGAGAATAACAGGAGGTGCGGAGCGGAGGGATGGCCTAGCCATCGGCGGGGTAGCATTTCGCTGAGGCGCGCAAAACAACGTCGCTGGACGCCGGAGGCTAGAGCAGGCGGTCCCGGCAGCGCTGGGGGAAGAAGACGGGAGATTAAAGAAGAATGACGGTCGTTGGATGTAAATCCAACGCCTTCTTAGGCTTCAACCTATTGGCCGACATGTCAGCCAGTCCATTTGTTTTTTAAGTCCATTTGGTGGGCTGGGTGAAACAATGATGTAGCATCTATGCAGGCCGTTTATATATATGGTAGAATTTAAAGCCCATTTGCATTTTTCTCGAAATCCGTGGACTTGCTGGGCTGGGTGAAAATATCATGTTGGGCTGGATGGAGAAATGTTATAAAAACATAAACACATGATTGCACGTCCATTACTGCATTGGTCAGTAAAATCTTTGCAAGCTTATGTATGAAATCACTAGGAGTTAACTTGCCAAGTTATATATAAACAATTATTATTATTATTTTGTAAGAACTTTCAACTTACGAAATAAAATATCATTTTAATTTGATGAGTTAATAGAACGTGGGGTATTATTATTATTTAGGCTAGACGTGGGATAGTTGAGTTGGTTCTAGGGAAAAGTACTGGGAGAAAACTCAGCTTACATGAAAAAAGAAAGTGGGAGAAAATTCAGATATAGGATTAATGAAAACTAAAATAAAGGAAGTGGGAAGGTCTATAAAATGGTTGGACGAACGACAGGTTTAACGGAACCTTATGTTGTTTCTATTATATATATATATATATATATATATATATATATATATATATATATATATATATATATATATATGTATATATATGTGTGTGTGTGTGTGTGTGTAATAAAATAAGATATAAATATAGGTTCAGTTTTGCATTCTTATAGAAAACATAGGTTCAGTTCTGCATTCTTATAGAAAAATAGAACTGAGCTATGCGTCGTCTTGAAACATCAAACATAACTTGGGCTGCTGATGTTATAGACAAGCTAGGTTGGGAGGCCTAGAGGCCGCTTGATACCTGCTGGATCCAAAAAATGTTGAAACATGTCGTGGGCTTCCCGTGTTAAACAACAAAACCTAGGCCATGGACCTGGTGGGCCCGGGACTGTCAGCCTCTTGATGAACAGTTGTCTCCCAATTCCTCTTGTTTTGCTGACCATGTTGGTAACAACAGACGGCGGCGCCGTGGCGAGAGCACCAAGGCGGAGGATGACATCGAGACCTCGGACCGAATGAACCGGAGCGGGGGAAGACGCAGGCGGAGGGGAGTACCAGGGTTGACTTGTTTGGGTGCAGGGTGGGCCGGTGGAGCTGCCGCCACCGGACAATGTGTGGGAGTAGAGGGATGACCTGGCCAACGCCATAGGCTATGATGGCCAGCCGCTGTATAGGAAGAGTACGAAAGATTGAACAAAATAAAGAAATACAAATGGATAGGTGGTTGGTCCCATATGTCTGTGTACGAGACGTGCTGGGTCCACCTGAGAAGGGGAATATGTTGGGAGGAAGGAGATTCAAAGCAAGACAGCTGAGTGAACTAGTTTTTTTAACGGACAAGTGAACTAGTTACATACATAAGCAAATAGCCACTAGAAAAAGCAAACAGGTTAATGGGTTCTTGAAAGAAATATTTCGGACAAAACAGATAATTACGACACATAGGCTAATGCATGAAACACTCAGATGATAAAGGTGCTTATAAACAGATAAAGTACAACATCTAGACCTTCCTCGCACACTTGATCATGACGCTGCGGCTGTCCATGTACTCGTCGGTTACGGGAAGCAGACACGCCCTCATGTCCAAGATCCGCCTGTACATGTCGTAGCATGTGTATGCGTCCTTGGCCGCATAGGTTATGTAGGCTAGATTTAGAGATACCTCCCACGTGTTCAGGTCCTTGGTATCGTTGTCTTCTTTCATGTTGGCATACCAGGGGTCAATGATGGTCTCGGCAAGGTCAACCACGGAGTCCTTCTCCTGCCCGTTGCCGATGATCTTGTATTGCTTCTAGATGTCGACAAGCTTGTTGCACCAGATGGCCGAATCGTCACGTTCTTCCTTCTCTCCACCGTAGCGAAGGTGCAGTCGGAGCTGCCGATGAAACGGGCGAATGCTCCAGAACCTCTGATGGCCCTACACCAATGGTAGACGAGAACCTCGTCTCGCACACATACCTGGGCGACGGCGATCCGCTGGTCCCTGTCAGGAGACGAAAGGATGGGCACAAGGTCTAGTCCTGCGACCTTGTGCTTTCTCGACCTGTAGGTACTGCTTGAACTCAGCGAGGCAGAGCTTCACCGAGTCCGGATCGTTGGTGTACATCACATTCAACTTGGTGCAACCATAGGACTGAACGACAAAATCAAAGGGGAACTCCTTGCTGAAGTCCATATCCAGCAGGCTCACCCCTCATATCTCCATTGGAGTCTCTTCAAGTGAACGAGTGGGTAGGCGGTGGCAACAGTTCGTTCTTCAGCTCTTGGGGAACTGGATTCAATGGTAAACTTAGTGTGTACAAGCGACAACAGTTACACCCCTCCCTCTCCCACTGCATGCCCGGCAGAAGATGCACCCTCGGTGCATTCAAACGCCTTCATTAAGAAACCTACTCCAGCCACATATCGGTTCACGAACGGGTCTGTATTGGTACTGTAATAACAAGAGTTAGTGGTCACTTTACTTAAATTTAATTAGCTTTAATAGAAATTTATACTTAAACAAGCAATTCCTTGGCTCGTTCTATCAGTGCCACAGGATCAACATGCACAACAATTAGAATTATTATTCTCAGGACGCACACGATCAGCACATTTGTCGCACTTTCACACAGATAATACTACCAAGTTTGAACTGTTTGTTATGGTTGTTGTCCTATGCATCATCATGCCGTGTTTCCCAGTTTGCAAGATTCAGAACTAACAAATAAGATCCAAGTAACTACAACAAAGATGCCTACACATCTCATTGATTCCCAGCTTGCAAGATTCATAACCAACAAATAAGATTCAAATAATACAACAAATATGCCTACACTTCTCATTGATTCCCAACTTGCAAGATTCAGAACCAACCTATTAGGGCCTTTTGATAAAGTGAATATCGGGATTAAATCCATCTTGGCTAGCCGTGTCATACAACCGAAGAACTTGGCGAATGCTCTTGGCCGTCACAACATCTGTAGTTGAGTATTCCTATTTGCACAACACAAAGAAGAAGAACATGATTACTATAATAATGGCACTCCTTGAATTCAACCTGCAGCTCCACTTGGATGAGGCTTGCCTGGAGTTCCATGATTCAATTCATGCTCCTTCTTCTGCAGTTCACCTGAAATAGAGCAAAGATTGTATCATTCAGCTAGCAGGAAGTACTTGCTCTCGTGAGCTGGTAGGTTCTTCTTTAGTAGTTGCACTAAAATTGAGGAACATTAAGGTTGGTTGTCCGGCTCATGTAAGCACTACTAGGGAAAAGGCTAGCAGAAGCGCGGGTTTTAGGCCTATCAGTAGCGCGGGGATACGCGCTACTGATAAGGCGCTACAGCTATTCCTTAGCAGTAGCGCGTGTTACACGCGCTACTGCTAGGACAAGTAGCTGCAGCGTTTGTTCAATCCCACGCTACTGCTAATGTAACTACTGGCAGCGCGTTTTTCGTCCATCGCTACTAGTATTCTTTTTTTTATTTTTTATTTTTAGTGTATTTATCATACAAATATTGGTACAATACCAGTTATGAGGTTTACATCATTATGTCCATAACAGTGTGTCAAATGAAGGTGGATTAGTTTCAAGTGGAGGCAATATGTGGTGCATGTCAAAAGTATACTCCAAATCCAAACTTGATCTAGTTTGGACTAGTAGTACTTCCGATGTGCACCACGTGTTGCATCCACTTGAATCTAAACACAAGCTATTTAATCATCATCATAGTCATTACCACCAACATTAGCTATTTAATCATCATAGTCATAGTGTAGCACACATCATCATTTTCAAACTCTCATTCTAGCTAGCTAATCACCAGCAACACTAGCTAATAATAATCATCATAGTCATTACCACCACTAGCTATTTTATCATCATAGTAATAGTGTAGCACATCATCATCCTCAAACTCATTTCTAGCTAGCTAATCACTCCTATTGCTCTCTCTTAGGTAAAATAACATAAAACATGTGTAGCTCTCCTCCTTGATCAAGTTGGAGCATGCAGATGAACCTGTCTCCTAATTTTGGGTAGCACATCTGTTTGCTGCCCCCTAATACTTCTCTGCGCTCCCCCATCACATATCTGGTCCAGTATTGCACTATTAAGCATTCATCGCTGATCTTGAATGCACTAAAGTAACATGTTGGATATCTTGGCCATAAGCTAATAATACTCATGGTACCTTTAGTCTCGATCCCATAAGGCACAACATTCATCGGGAGTCCCTATTGAAAAAACATCGTTTGGTAACATACTTAGCAATGAAGTTTAGCTTCACAAATAATGTATGTAAAAGATGCACTGAGGACAAATAGTAAAAATCTTACCATCCTTCCTAAATAGATGTGACCGTAGTTCATTACGAACACTATTGGTCGCACGTTTTCAGTACTAACATTTCTAAGTCCAGGAAGAAAATTTGTCTTGACAGTATCAAGATCCTCAAGCCATGAAACATAATGACTTAGCTCCTCGCAGTTTAGTTCAGCCTCGGGACAGTAGTAGGTCCTGTCTACCAAGCGCTGGACATGTTTGCTTGCACCGAAATAAGCTGACAATACAAATTAGTTGTCAACTATTTTTGGATAAACAATATCAAAGATATAAATATGGTTGAGAAACTTACATAATAGTGTAACTGGAGGCGTCTGCACATTGACCCAGATGTTGGTATTACCTTCAATATCATCTTCCGGACGAATATCAAAGGTGATAACCATATCAGGCTCAAATGCATATGTCTTGCATAGTGCTCGCCATGTTTTGCATCCAAAATAGGTGTAGTCGTCTGAATTGTATAATTTTGCATGGAAAATATAACCATGCTCGGTCTTCAAGTAAACTTTCTTTACCTCCATAGTATGACTGAAACCTATCTTATCCAATACAAAAACTCTTGCATGGCAGGGGATACGCTAGTAGAATAGTAAAAAATATAAGTTGAAGCAGATGTCATGCTTAATTACAAAAAAAAGACTTGTCGTTGTGACTCACTGTATCCACTTCGAAGTTCTCGTCCAGCTTGATGCTGAAGCGCCTATCATCATCTAGGAAGATTCCGTCGCATAGGCCGCGCTCGTCTTCGCAGTATTTGCAAATACCGAAATCCTTTTTGTCGTCAGACATTTCCTATGTTCATAGTTAAAACATTAATTGAAAATTGATAGAAGACAACTACCAGGATACTCAACACACAAATCCGGGGCACTCGATATTTCCTACATATTTTGGCAAAAGTCATTCCAAAATTCACGGAAAAATCCGGCATGACCTTTGCTAAAATAGGACACATCGAGCGCCTGAAATTTGCCGGAATGGAAATGAATCAACACTCCGGCAAAACATAGGCCACTCGGAGGTGTAACCTGCAAACATGACCGACCACTTGGATATTGAGCAACACAAGATATACATTTCAAAATATCTTATAGGACTCAAATTAGCATGCATTCAATAAGCAAAAGTAAATCATCTCATGCGTTCGTACATCGTCGAATATTATCACTAATACATCCCGAATAGTGTCTTACATATAACATCACTAGTACAACTAAAACCCTAGCACACGACGGGTACCGGCGCGGGCGGTGGACACCCACAGAGAAGGAACCATCACGGGATCATAGCTCCAGTGAGATCGCTGGAGAACCTGCTAGGTATTGGAGAATCAGTGCTCCAACGCAAAGAAGTAGCAACGGACGTGCGCATCCTCCTCACTAACACGGTGACGCACCACCTCCGCGGAGTCCTCGAGCCTCTGGACCGTCACTGGCCCACGCGACCGCCACCAAAGAAGGTTCGGGTCAACGACAGGCTGGCTCCTCACCAACCTGCGCCTCCCGGTAGGTAGCGCCTCCCAGTACCACCCCGGCGGAGCCCAGTCCCGGACATGGCCCATCTGGTCAAGCAGGTGTCGTCCTCCGCCGACTCGACGACGAGGATGCGTGATAGGCATGGTCCACGTCAATGCGAGAAAAATTGCTTTAACTAAAAAAATAGCAACAAGTTCTTACTAACTAGTTCTATTAATTCAACTAGTTCTTACTAAAAATAAACTTACTATAAATAAAAATAGCAACAAGTTCTTACTAACTAATTAGTACCTAGGAACTACTACCCTAATTACCATCTAATTTGATAAACCTAGGGGTGGAAAGTGGTAGCGGATATTCCAATTATCCAACTATAAAGTGAAATAAGTGGTCAAGTTTTACTCGTTTTATGATTCATCTTAGAAATTTGATTCGTTTCCACCCTTACATGAACCCTGACTCATTTGAGCCGCATCCGCATCCGATTCGTTTCAACCCTTACATGAACCCTAACTAATTTATTGCAACTAAAAAATAAAGAAACCCTAGGCAGAGGTAGGGGAGAGGGAGGAGCAGGCTTGCTCACCTCTGGTGCCTGCGACGAGCAAGGGGCAGGCAGCGTCGAGGTCGGGGTCGGGGCTCGGGCGCGCGGCGGATGGCGGCGTCGAGGTCGGGGTCAGGGGCGGCGTCTGGGGCGGCGTTGAAGGTCGGGGGTGGGGGCGGCGTTGAATCTGGGGTCTGGGCGGCGTAGAGGGTGTGCGGAGAGCGCGCGGCAGCCGACGAGCGACGGTGGTGGCGAGAGTGGAGAGTTGGATTTGGGGGAAGTGGTCGTGCGAAAGGACGAACCCCGTGGTTAAGTCAGAAGTAGCAGTAGCGCGTTCCAGAAAGCGCGCTGCAGCTACGTTAGCTACAGCGCGTTCTGGGATACACGCTACTGCTACTCCTTTCTCTTTTTTTCCTTTTTCATTTATTTTTCTTCACATTTTATTTTTTTCCTTTCACCTTATTCTATTTCTTTCATTTTCAATTACCTTTCTATTTGCTTTCCATTTAATTTTATATCCTTTAGCAGTAGCGAGTTTATAATAAAATGCGCTGCTACAAAGAAAGTAGCGGCAGCGCGGTTCGTTTTAGGTTGCTACTATTATGTGTAGCCTATCGGCTAAGCCGTGGGAATTGTAGTAGTAACGTGTTTAGGACGAGACGCGCTACTGGTAGAACTTTATCTACAGCGCGGTTTGCAGGGGGGCGCTACTGCTACTTAGCACCAGCGTGCTTTTTTGACCATCGCTAGTGCTAAAGTTCTGTGTATAAGGTTTTCCCTAGTAGTGAAGGTGCAACTATAATTTGCTTATCCTTTTGTGCGGTTCCACTAATATAAAGTGCCATTATGGTGACAGTGATGGCTCATCTTGCAAAGGCTAATAAAATGTTGCACGAGATTACCAGCAGAACTTGACGGAGATGTTGGAAACTCCAATCACCATTTTGTGCAGTTCCACCAAAATTGAGAGATGTTGCCCACGTGACATTTTAGTTGAACTGCACAAGACACTCATTCCAAAAAAAGTGTTTTGTGTAGTTCACCAAAAGGTCACAATAGCAACAAGGTGAAATGGATATCCCTATCTACAAAAAAAGATAGAAAGTAAACAATTGCTGGTCAATAAGAATATACGAAACATACACGAAATGAAAAGAAGCAACTTAATTATGTTCATGGCAATCACGCAAGGACAGCAGAAATTTTAAAACGTCAGCAATGCTTCATGTTACCAGAAGCATTACGATCAACAATGAAATTCGTCAAATATGGGATTACTTTAATGGTGGCATTGCTCATTTACCAGATACAGTAAATTAACAGCAGCTAAAGAGTTTGTTTAAGGGCATGGGGCCGTGGGGACACCAGGACACTCAGCAGCGTAAAGGAGCAACTTACTTATCATACTGGGGAAAACAGCAGGAGTACCATTTGTAACACGGTTTAATTGCATCTTATCACTTGAGGCATTAGATTAACAATAACACTTGTTAGACATGTCCCTAAGGTAACAGTGTGATCGGTTCATTTTACATGCGCCCTTAGATTAACAACAGCAAAAGGTTGGTATAAGGACATGCGGCAGTGGTTGCGTCAGCACAATGTACCTACAAGGAGGCATAAAGTGGTGATGCCGAGTTTGTTCATGCTATGTGAGGGCAGCAAATCTAATCCTGGAGACCTTTTACTATGTGAAGGCAGCAAATCTAATCCTGGAGACCTTTTACTGAGGGCAGCAAATCTAATCCTGGAGATCTTTTACTATGTGAGGGCAGCAAATCTAATCCTGGAGACATTTTACTATGTGAGGGCAGCAAATCTAATCCTGGAGACCTTTTACTATGCGAGGGCAGCAAATCTAATCCTGGAGACCTTTTACTATGTGAGGGCAGCAAATCTAATCCTGGAGACCTTTTACTATGTGAGGGCAGCAAATCTAATTCGGAGACCTTTTACTATGTGAGGGCAGCAATTCTAATACTGGAGACATTTTACTATGTGAGGGAAACAAATCTAATCCTGGACATACTCTGTTGACTTGTCCACCAGCCGCCACTTTCTATCCTTTTTTCAACCAATAATAGATCTGTTCCTTATCTAGTTTGTACTGCATTTTCCCATTATTTCCCTTTTAAACCAAGAGACTGGTTGGGTATCTAGTCTCTACTACTTTCACCATATTATTTCCTCTTTGAATCAAGTCCTAGATTCATGCTACAACTTCCCCCCCCCTTTCTTCCTTCTTTGAACCAAGTCCTAGATTCGAATGCATGAAGTAGCTTTACCTCTAATAATACTTAAAATTTAGGTGGCTTTAGAAGAGCTGATGGGAGTAGAAAAAGATGCACATGCAAACACGTGGGGAGCTAGGGTAGTAGAGCAAGGCCTCTTTCGAAGAACTTATACCTGAGGGTCACTGGGATGTCGGCGGCGGCAGGTCGGATCTGCGCACAATACGACAGGGTGGAAGAAGGGTCGGAGGACCTCCCGAGCCGAAGCTGTGTTGGAGAGAATGACACAGGCAGAGGATTGGGCCCCTCCGGCAATTGTGGGTTTCCTCCCTCGCCGGTGATGACCGCGTGAACGATGCACCTAGTCCTCTACACACACCAGCCGAAGGGATCTGACCGGATCTGTGACCAGCAGTGAGCAGAGAGAAAATGTCGCTACCGTCGTCTTGTTTATATCTAGAGAGGATGAGAGAATGAAGAGAGCAACCCTAGTAAAGCAAGCGCTCAGGCCCCTGCGTACATATATAGTGGAGTGATTATCTTTTTCTATCCACAACAAGCGTTTCAATTTGTGTACGTGGCATTAAAGAAAAGAAACTCTCTATTTAAGGTGACTAACTGTACGACTCCTACTTACTACTACTAGTAGTAGTATTGTTCACTTGTGCTCCCCGGCCCTCCATTCATTGAACAACCCCACGGGTGAATAAACATACAATACTAGTATTTATATAGAACGAACAAGCTCAAACTATTTTTGCATAGTTAAAAGTTGAGGGCGGGGCTTTTCTCGGGCAGTATGCGCGACAGTTTTCGCGTAGGCGGTTTGACAGAGAGGCGAGGAGGGTGAGGGAGTAGCGGATTCAACTTACTTAGTGCTGGAAAGGTCGGGCTGTGCGATTTGACGACGCGTTACTGCTGCAAAGACTTGTGATATGACTACTCATTATAGTCATGAATTACTGGCGGTACGATCGGGGTGATGCCCCCCTTCCGTTTCGCACTCTAATCTGGTGCATGACACGTATTACGTCGACCCGGATGCTGCTGGCTCTCCCACATGTCGGCGAAGTAGTGCGTAGTAGTAAGAAGGAGCAAATAATCATGGGGTATATACTACTCCCTCCGTTCCTAAATATAAGTCTTTCTAGAGATTCCATCAAGTGACTACATACGGAGCAAAATGAGTGAATCTACACTCTAAAATATGTCTACATGCATCCGTATGTTGTAGTCAATTTGAAATGTATAAAAAGACTTATATTTAGGAATGGAGGGAGTAGTAGTACTACTACTCACGTCGGAGGAGTGCGAACCACGGCAGCCCAGTGAATCAACAGTAGAAAACAATGTGCTGATATGGCCATAAAAAACAATGTGCCACGGTCCAAGCTGTAGCATGTACAGTACTACTCCTCTTTGTTTGGATCCCTAAGTTAGAGCTAGTTTGGGTTGAAATAGCTTCAAATTATCCAAACAGGAGGGGTTAGTTTGAGCTAGTTTGCTCTAACCCAGCTAAAAAAACTAGCCTGGTGGAGAGGTTCTAATTGGATTAGTTCTCCTCGGGCCCACTAAAAGAGAACTAAAAAAATCTCCCCTGCCCGCACTAGATCGCTACCTCCGCCTCCTCGCACGACTCCTCTCTATTCCCCATCGGGCCGCCCACCCAAGCGCCGCTCCATCGCTCGCCCTCTCTCTCCTCCGGCCGCCCTCTCCCTCCGGCCTTCGAAGCTTGCCCCGCTCCCCCTTCACCGGTCGTTTTTCTCCCTGTCTTGCGTGGCGGCGGCACATCTACCAGGGAGTTTGTGAGAGGGGTGAGTTTGTTCGTTCCTTCTCTGTCTCACAGCCATATCATTGATCTTGCTCGCTCAAGCGCTAATTCTGATTTGGAAAAGTAGATCCTGATTTAACTTGGTATAGATTTGTGGTGCACGCATGGAATTGTTTGATGCTGCTTGAGGAGGTAATAAATCTTTCTAGAGGCCCAAAGATTCAGTTCACCTTTCTAGGTATTTCAGATTCAAGCTTGCATTTTTTCTAGAGGCCCAAAGAATCAGTTCACCTTTCAAGGTATTTCAGTTCCAGGCTTGCATTGTTTCTAGAGGCCCAAAGATATAGTTCACCTTTCTAGGTATTTCTGTTTCAGGCTTGCATTATTTCTAGAGGCCCAAAGATTCAGTTCACCTTTCTAGGTATTTCAGTTTCAAGCTTGCATTATTTCTAGAGGCCCAAAGATTCGGTTCGCAGTCGTCGGCAAGTGGCCCTGCTACCCATGCCGGTGTCGACCTCAACTCGCAAGCGCCGGCGTCGGAGCGGTTCCCGGGGCTTGGGCTCTACAGAGCCTTGCTCCAGAGTGACGATGATGAGCTCCTCCCTGGGTGTGTGAGGGGCTCCGGGCTCCCTCCCTATCGTGAATGAGTTCCGTGATGAGTTAGCTCATGCTTTGTTTCATGGAGTGTATTTTTTTGTGAAGCTTGATTGAGGACTTGTATGTTTATGTGGGATATCTCAATTGTATGGACAAAGTAAAATTTATCATGTTTTGCATGCTTGATTTGTAAAGATGGTTCGTTTGTGTTAATTGTGACACAAGAGTCGGCCACAATAAATCCGGCAGGAAATAGGGCTCAAAGTAGTCAAATGATTGAGAAAGAACATTTATTGTCAATCTAACCCTGCCATCCATACACCTCTTTGGTTTAGAGTTAGTTCAGGGTTAGAATCTAACTCTAACCTCTAACGGAGTTAGAGTTCTCCTCGTCTCGGTTCATCACCATCATACTTTAACTATTTCTGTGTTTTCAGTATCCTGTGAATCAAAGAGGCCCTTAGACTGGTTTAGGTCCTGTAGTTTTTTATAAACGTGTTATGTCCAAAATTTAATGAATGTGCTCCGGTTTCTACGAAAATAATTCGGTTTCATGTAGTAATTCATTCATTTATTTATTCTTCTGCGGGGGGTTTGCATGTAATTCGTGAGGTCTGAAATGTAAAGTACCCCAGCATATGCTCCGAGTCGTGCATGCACTACGACCCAGATGCTCTATGTCCCACATGTCGGTGAAAGGGAGCATGTGGAAATAGCCTAGGCGTACACATAGGAGGATAAATGCGTGAAAAAATATGTACGGTGAAGCGTAGCTGTGGTTCAAAAAGGAGACCGAAAGTGATGACAGGTATAGGTCGCACACACCCAAGTAGTGGTAGTACTAGACATACGACTGCTTTTTCCCTAAAAAAGAGGTACGAGTGCTGAGTACTCCTATTCTATCAACGCGAGTCCCATCTGACAACAGCGTCCGTGCTACGGCTAGCTCTTCTCCCTGGTTTCTTTCTTCTAATTCTAAGCTCGGCTGACGCCCGGTGGGCGTGGTGGGGATTTGCCTATGGTCGGTTTGCTCAACTGCGGCCCCACCCACAGTGAAAACATTACGACTGGAATAAAAATGCCATATACTCCTATACTAATAAAACATTAAGGCCACGAGACGATGCAGCTGGTTACAGGAGGCAAGAAGAAGAGATGCATCCATCGACGACGTGCACCTCCTAGACTCAGGGCACCAGCCCACCGAACAGCGGCTAAGTAGCAGCGGCTTTCGTGGCCAGGTCGACGTGCTTCTGAACAATGGCGTCCAAAGATTCCAGCCGCTGGAAGAAGGCCAACGTCTTTCTGTCATCGCTGGCCTTGTAGTGCCCTATGTAGACGATTTCCTCGTAGATGTGAATGTGCAGGTCGACGGTTTCTTGCATGGCGAGGCGATGCGCGGCCTCGAGATGCACATTCTTCGTCGCGACCTCTGGCACCTGCAGGGCCACCAGGGCTTGAAAGAGTTTGTCACCATGGAGGCCGATGAGGGTGGCAGGCAATGAGGAGCCTGGGTGCGCGGGCTGGAGCAGTACGGCAAGGTTGTCCGCGCGCTTCTTGACAGCGGTGAACTTGCGGATGAAGTTGACCATCATGTCGTCCATGCGAGAGGTGAAGCCGGCGTCGGCGAGCGCTACGACGCCGGTGGTCGCCAGCACCGTCTGGAAACGCTGCGCGGTGCGGGCCGCAGGTGTAGCGATCCGACCTCAGACGGTCAAATCTCTGTGCATAAGTGTCATCCCTGGATCAGCAATGCTGACACACACACAATACTTGAAGGATTTATAACAGAGTGCAATCACACACTTATTACATCGAATGTCTCAAAAGAGAACTTATTACAATAATATGGCTTAAGGCCATCTAAATAAGATAACTGTGGAAGCATCGAAGGTAAATGAGTCCGTCAACTCCAACGGCATAGCTGAGTGTGTCGGCATTCTAGGAACGGGGGTCCCCAGACTTGCCTGCCTGCGGCCCACGGCGTGGCTCCACCAGCGGCCCCGTACGGCCCGCCTTCACCAACAAGCACTGAAGACCTTCGCGAGGGGCCAAGCCTCGCGAGGCGGATGACACAAGACCTCCTCAGGAGCAGCCTCACCAGGCTGGCTCGTGAGGGGCGGAGAGATCAAGGCAAGGGACACCTCGCGAGGTTCCAGTGACGCAAGCCATGACGATTGGAGCCAGGCGGGCGCTAGCGCCCGCAGTGTCCTAGTTTCCTCTTTGGTGCTAAAGGGGGCAAGCGCAGGCAAGGAGTCCTGAGGCATCATGCAAAGGTTTTCATATCTGTGCAACGAGACCAAGACAAGCAGGGCGGCAGGACGAAGGTCACCGTGGAGCCCAATACGGCGTCACCCCCAGAGCCTTTGGCAGGCGAAGACTACTTTTGTCAGGATAGCTTGTACTAGCTGTCCCCCATCAAATTGGACATTGTGGCATCCCTTCCTGCTCAATATTTGGGAAGAGGACCAAGGCCCCTATAAATAGGACTAGCCACCACAATAGGAGGTAACTGAACGGAACTGGTCTGAGACGAACTAATCTTGGACTAGATCATCCTCACCCACACAAGTTCACCAGGCACAAGAACACCTCACCTCAGGAGGCTGTTCTTCCCTTGTACTGTTCATCCTCAGCCCAAGAGGCAATCCACCACACCACACTGGAGTAGGGTATTACACCACAACGGTGGTCCCAACCAGTATAAATCTCGTGTCTCTTGTGTTGCGGGTTCGTTGAGCTAGGCTTTGAGATCGCGGTGAGGCTAAGGGCGTGATTAGGTAGGGAGAGATCTTCGTGCGCACCCCAGTGTTCGAACCTCAATGGTTTTGCCGGAACCCGAAATCTGACATTTGGCACGCCAGGTAGGGGTGCGCCGAAGCTTTCTTTCCGCCGATCCTCGACCCGTCGCTTCGTCGTCTCCATGGCAGACGCTCGTCGAGCTCGTGCTGAGCGTCGGGCCGCCCTCGCAGCCTGCGTTGCTCAGACGGCCCCCGTTGGCGGGCCTCCCCGTCGTTCTCCGTCACCTGCCGCCAACGCCGCCACTTGCTAGGCGGGAAACAAGCAGCAAGCATCCTTGCTGCACTCATCGGTGCGGCGGGACGACCGCACCGCCACTCCATCGTTGACCCTGGCCGGCTCGTCGTCTCATGCTCGTCGCGCTCCCACGGACGCGCAGGCCGCGCTGCTCATGGCACGCGAGCTCCTGCGCTACCGCCCCGTCGACGAGCTATACGAGGACTGGCTGGACCGCATCGCCGAGCTCATCAGTGCTACAGGGGGCTCCCCCACGCCATCCCTCTCGCTGCCTCGCCCTCCGCCAGCTGCGGGCGACATGGCTCATGGAGCACCACCACCACCGCCTCCGCACCAAGACGGCATTCTGGCGCCAAGGCGCGCGGCCCCCCGGCGCGACCCGCCGCGTCGGGCGCCCGTGCGTGAAGAAGGAAGCTGCCAAGAAGTTCCTCGTCCGCAAGGAAACGCTCCCACGCTCCCAGCACCACTACGACAAGACCATGCGCCAACTGCAGTGGCGGCGCACGGATATCAACGGCAGGCTCCACATCAGCAAAGGGTCCCAGTGGCCACCGCGGGCTGCCGTGCTTTCACCCCTGAGCTGTGTCCTCATTATGATGGCACCCGCGACCCCGCAGACTTCCTGCAGCTCTACGAGCTGAGCATCGAGGTGGCCAACAGCGACGAAAAAGTCATGGCGAACTGGTTCCCCATGGCTCTCAAGGATGGCGCTCATTCGTGGCTCCTGAACCTGCCTCCAGGCTCCATCTCCTCCTGGAACGAGATGCGCGACCGCTTCGTCGCCAACTTCCAGGGCACTCGCGACCGCCCTCCGGCCACGGGTGACCTGCGCCACCTCAAGCAGCAGCCAGGAGAGACCCTCCACAAGTACATTCAGCGCTTCAACAATGTTCGCCTTAAGATCCCCAAGGTGACGGATGAGGCCATCATCTCCGCGTTTTCCGATGGCGTCCGCAACATCAAGATGAAGGAGGAGCTCGCCATCCACGAGGAGCTATGCACGTCTGAGGGAGTCCTGGATTAGGGGGTATCCGGACAGTCGGACTATACTCTTTGGCCGGACTGTTGGACTATGAACATACAAGATTGAAGACTTCGTCTCGTGTCCGGATGGGACTCTCCTTGGCGTGGAAGGCAAGCTTGGCGATACGGATATGTAGATCTCCTCCCATTGTAACCGACTCTATGTAACTCAGCCCCCTCCGATGTCTATATAAACCGGAGAGTTTAGTCCGTAGGACAACAACAATCATACCATAGGCTAGCTTCTAGGGTTTAGCCTCTACGATCTCGTGGTAGATCAACTCTTGTACTACTCATATCATCAAGATCAATCAAGCAGGAAGTAGGGTATTACCTCCATAGAGAGGGCCCGAACCTGGGTAAACATCGTGTCCCCTGCCTCCTATTACCATCCGCCTTAGACACACAGTTCGGGACCCCCTACCCGAGATCCGCCGGTTTTGACATCGACATTGGTGCTTTCGTTGAGAGTTCCACTTTGTCGTCACCATAAGGCCTGATGGCTCCTTCGATCATCGGTAGCGATTCGGTCCAGGGTGAGGTTTTCCTCCCCGGACAGATCTTCATATTCGGCGGCCTCGCACTGCGGGCCAACTCGCATGGCCATCTGGAGCAGATCGAAAGCTACCCCCTGGCCACTAGGTCAGGTCTAGAAACTTGAACTACACGGCCGACATCCGCGGAGACTTGATCTTTGATGGATTCGAGCCCATGCCAGGTGCGCCGCACGATCACGACGAGCACGATTTAGCTCTGCCGTCGGACGACATTCAAGAGATCGCACCAGCAACAACTCCGGCCTTCAATCCGGAACAAATTGCGCCATCCGAGGATGGGCGGATAGACCCCGCCATGGAGGCCGCACTCTCAGCGGTGATAGAGCCAGATACTGACCCTACCCCTCACGAGAGCCGTGATGTTGAACCTATAGACTCGTCTCCGGCCACAGACTCTGAACTGCCTGCGCCCGTGCCTGTCGAATCCGACTGGGCGCCGGTCATGGAGTTCACCTCCGCGGATATCTTTCAGCACTCGCCCTTTGGCGATGTACTAAACTCGTTAAGGTCTCTCTCTCTTTGTCAGGAGAACCTTGGCCGAACTATGTCCGGCTAGAATGTGATGCGGATGATGAAGAAATTCACGCCCCACCCACCACCCACTTAGTAACCACTGTCGATGATCTAACCGACATGCTCGACTTTGACTCCGAAGACATCGATGGTATGGACAACGATGAAGGAGATGAACCGGAACCACTGCCCACGGGGCACTGGACCGCCAGCTCATCATATGATATATAGATGGTGGATACACCCAAAGAAGGCAATGGTGACAAGACAACGGAGGATGACCCCTCCAAGAAGCAGCCTAAGCGCCGACGTCAGCGGCGTCGCTCTAAGTCTCGCCACAGCAAAAGCGGTGATAATGGCACAGGAGATAACAGTACTCTGGACAGTGCCGAAGACGATGACAATCCCCTCCAGCAGGATCCAAAGCCGGAGGATGAACAAGCCAGCCCTCCGGAGCGAGTGGCAGAGGGAGAGGAGGACAATTACATGCCTCCCTCCGAAGACGAAGTGAGCCTCGAAGACGAAGAATTTGTCGTACATGAGGATCCCGTCGAGCAGGAGCGCTTCAAGCGCCGGCTTATAGCCACAGCGAATAGCCTGAAGAAAAAACAGCAACAGCTTCGAGCTGATCAGGACTTGCTAGCAGATAGATGGACTGAAGTCCTTGCGGCCGAGGAATACGAACTCGAACGCCCCTCCGAGGGTCACCCAAAGCGCAGGTTGCTACCCCGACTTGAGGAGGAAGCATTAAAACCTACATCACCAGCATACGACGCAGCTGATCGGCCACCTCGTGGCTGAGACAGAGAGGCATTTCAGCCTGAAGTTCAACCCGCACCCCGCCGCCACTCAAACAAAAATACCAAGGCACTGGGAAACATGCGAGACCTGCGAGATGTATTGGAAGACAGGGCAAAACACGCAAGATCGATCTATGGATCACGAGGGCGCGCCCCGACGCGGGACGGTGACCGTCACGCCGGATACAGTAAAAGTAAATCCGGCCGTGCCGAATACAGTAGGCAAGACTCATATGAGTTGCGCCGCGATATAGCCCAGCACAGAGGCGCCGCACACCCCCTATGCTTCACTGATGAAGTAATGGATCACGAATTCCCAGAGGGTTTTAAACTGTCAGGACCCCGACTCCAAGTCACATCGACCCAGCCAGTAACACCTCATATCACTTTGCGGCCTCACGCATGGTAATCCCACGGGTGTCGCCTTACCATGGTCCGGGACCGTTTGCGCCTTTTGGCTCACGTATATGATAGTGTCGCTAGCATCCATATGATAGAGAACCCGGGCCGACATGGCTAGTCGTGAACATTCTAGTTAATCAATGAAAATGGCAAGTCTTTTTCCTTGTTTCAAAAAAAAGGATGCCACTTGGCCTATTCTGGTTTAGTAGGAGAAAATGTGGCAAAATAATGCTTTTTGTACGTGAATTCAAATATAGAACAGTAGTTTATTTTATTTTATTTAAGTTCAATTTAACTCTCTAGAACATCGATGCTCTGCGAATAGTTGATACTACAAATTTCGTTGTTACAACAAAAACCTTTAAAACAAGAAAAGAAGCATTGATTTCGCAAAAAATAAGAGGAAAAGAGGCATTTTTATTTATTTCTGAAAGCAGATATGTAAAGAAGAAAAGAGTAGGACCAGTGAGAACTAATCAAAGTGGACGGAATTCTTTTTTGTCATATACAAATATCTTAAGAGTAAAAGAGATAAGTTTGGCGGAAAAAGAAAATGTGTTGAACATCTTATGTTACAGAAAAATAATAAATAACAAATACCTTGGAGACAAACAATGATGATTAATAATAAAGTAGTTATTTTATCAACCAAACAAATATATATATATATATGTGTGTGTGTGTGTGTGTGTGTGTGTGTGTGTGTGTAGCGAAAGAATTAGAAACTATGAAAAAGAAAGGGTTACCAAAAAATTGAAAATTATTGAATAGTTCGAAGGTGCGTTTTCAACAAATGGGCCGGCCCACAGTCCTGGTAGCTCATCCGAGCTGAACCCTGCTACTCTTCCCCAATTCCTAAAAAAAGCTCGCCATCTCTTCATGAAAAAAGTCCCCTTTTCGAGAGCTCCCACCCAACGCCATGTCCACCCTACCATCGCTGCCGCCGGCAAGACCCCCACCGCCCGCTCAAACCACCATCATTGCTCTCTATGATGACCTGCTCCACAAGATCTTCTCCCGCGTCCCCGACCTCCCGAACCTCGCCCGCACTGCCTTCTCCTGCCGCGCCTTCCTCCGTGCTGTCCGCTTGGACCCCGCCTTCCGCCGCCGCTTCCGCTCACTCCGCCCGCCGCCCCTCCTCGTGTTCTTCCTCGAAATGTACATGGATCTGGTCCCGGTCTACCCCTCCCCCTGGCGCCCCTACGACACGGGCCTCGCCGACGCCTTCCGCGGCACCGATTTCTTCAAGACCCGCCGCATGCACGACCTCAAGCACGTCGACGACTCCGAGTGGGAGTACTACATGTTGGGCGACGAGATTCAAATCGCCCACCGGAAGCAGCGAGCCAGCTACAGCCCGCTGAGGCAGGCCCTGTCCCTTTACCCCGACAGGTAAGTTTTGAAGGACAACAGCTTCCTTGAGTTCCACACGCTCTCCTACCAGGAGGATCAGGGGCTGCAGCCTGTGGTCTGCATCCGCCGTGACCGCTATTGGGCGCGGGCAAGTGTCGCTCTCTTCTCATCCAACACCATGGAGTGGCAAATTTTCCCTTGGGTGGAAACAAAGGCCCTGGTCCTGGTGCCCAAGAATGCCAGAAGCTCTATAAACCCTGGTAAGGTGGTTGATGGATTCATATACTGGATATTTCCGAAGGGAGCCGGTATGCTCGTGCTCAATGCGGCGACATCTCAGTTTTCACCACCAAGTTTCCATTTTTCTTACCATGAGGTTTTGTGCAGATTAAGCACATGGCACTTGGTGATATTTTTAGTTTGAAATTTTATACACTAAAAAGACTCCATGATAATTGGTAACTACCATGAGATGGTTACTGTGGAGCATTTTACTTTTGTTGCTTGTGTTGTGTCAAATGCTCCACACTAACCATCTCATGGTAGTTACCAATTATCATGGAGTCTTTTTAGTGTATAAAATTTCAAACTACAAATATCAGCAAGTGCCATGTGCTTAATCTGCACAAAACCTCATGGTACGAAAAATGGAAACTTGGTGGTGACAACTGAGATGTCGCCGCATTAAGCACGAGCATACTGGCTCCCTTCGGAAATATCCAGTATATGAATCCATCAACCACCTTCCCAGGGTTTATAGAGCTTCTGGCATTCTTGGGCACTAGGCCCAGGGCCTTTGTTTCCACCCAAGGGAAAATTTGCCACTCCATGGTGTTGGATGAGAAGAGAGCAACACTTGCCCGCGCCCAATAGTGGTAACGGCAGATGCAGACCACACGCTGCAGCCCCTGATCCTCCTGGTAGGAGAGCGTGTGGAACTCAAGGAAGCTGCTGTCCTTCAAAACTTGCCTGTCGGGGTAAAGGGACAGGGCCTACCTCAGCGGGCTATAGCTGGCTCGCTGCTTCCGGTGGGCGATTTGAATCTCGTCGCCCAACATGTAGTACTCCCACTCGGAGTCGTCGACGTGCTTGAGGCCGTGCATGCGGTGGGTCTTGAAGAAATCGGTGCTGCGGAAGGCGTCGACGAGGCCCGTGTCGGAGGGGCGCTAGGGGGAGGGGTAGACCGGGACCAGATCCATGTACATTTCAAGGAAGAACACGAGGAGGGGCGGCGGGCGGAGCGAGCGGAAGCGGCGGCGGAAGGCGGGGTCCGAGCGGACGGCACGGAGGAAGGCGCGGCAGGAGAAGGCGGCGCGGGCGAGGTTCAGGAGTTCGGGGACGCGGGCGAAGATCTTGCGGAGCAAGTCATCGCAGAGAGCGATGATGGTGGTTTGAGCGGGCGATGGAGGTCTCGCCGGCGGCGGCGATGGTAGGCTGGACATGGCGTGGGGTGGGAGCTCTCAGAAAAGGGGACTTTTTTCATGAAGAAATGGCGAGCTTTTTTTAGGAGTTGGGGAAGAGCAGTAGGGTTCAGCCCGGATGAGCTACCAGGACTGTCGGCCGGCCCATTTGTTGAAAACACACCTTCAAACTATTCAACGATTTTCAATTTTTTTGGTAACCCTTTCTTTTTCATAGTTTCTAATTCTTTTGCTACACACACACACACACACACACACACACACATATATATATATATATATATAATATATATATATATATATATATATATATATTTGTTTGGTTGATAAAAAACAACTTTATTATTAACCATCATTGTTTGTCTCCAAGGTATTTGTTATTTATTATTTTTCTATAACATAAGATGTTCAACACATTTTCTTTTTCCTCCAAACTTATCTCTTTTACTCTTAAGATATTTGCATATGACAAAAAAGAATGCCGTCCACTTTTATTAGTTCTCACAGGTCCTACTCTTTTCTTCTTTAGATATCTGCTTTCAGAAATAAATAAAAATGCCTCTTTTCTTCTTATTTTTTTGCGAAATCAATGCTTCTTTTCTTGTTTTCATGGCTTTTGTTGTAACAACGGAATTTGTAGTATCAACTATTCACAGAGCATTGATGTTCTAGAGAGTTAAATTGAACTTAAATAAAATAAAATAAACTACTGTTCTATATTTGAATTCACGTACAAAAAGCATTATTTTGCCACATTTTCTCCTACTAAACCAGAAGTGTCGGGGAAACTGATCCACGAACACCTATGGGACCGGCGGACCGAGCCCCTTTCGGTTCGGCGGGGGGCGGAGACCGCGCGAAGAGCAGATCGAGGCGAAGCACACGAGCAGTTTACCCAGGTTCGGGCCGCACGGATGCGTAAAACCCTACTCCTGCATTGTGGATTGTATTGAGTTCTTGCTCGGGAGCGCTGAGTGCTACAGTACACACCAGCAGCTAACGAGACCGAGCGTGAGTGTTCTCTGCTTTCCAACCCCCCTCTACGTTGTGCATGGGCCTCCTTTTATATGCTCAAGGGGTCACCGACAGGTGGCAACGTAGGCAAGGGTAAAAATGGAAAGGTGTTGCGGTTGGTACAACTACCTATACAGTGCATCATACCTAACCCTGACGGCAGGGGACAAAGGCATTAAATGCCCGTCTGCATCGCCCAAATAGTGCTAAAAGGGACTGTCAGGGACGCCACCACTTGCCACGATGGCAATCTTGTCAGCGCCGCTTGCCACCGCTCACCGCTGGCTGCACAGCCTCCTGCCACGTGCGCCTGGAAAGGTCCCAGAGCGACACGTTGGTGGATGTGCTGGAGCACGGGTACAGAGTGATTGCTTGCCGCGGCAAGCGCCTTGCCGCGGTCGTCGCCTTGTCGCGTCCGGAAGCTTGTCGCTCTCCAGGCCTTGCCGGGATGCGTGGCGCGTCGCGGCAAGTTCCTTGAGATGCCTTGGTTGGCCTTCCCGGCAAGATCCTCTTGCCGGGGCCTTGGTTGGCCTTCCCGGCAAGCTCCTCTTGCCGGGGCCTTGGTTGGCCTTCCCGGCAAGCTCCTCTTGTCGGGGCCTTGTCTCCTTGGCTTGAATACTTTGTTCTTGAATGGCTCCAAAGGAACCACGGAGGACCTTGGCGGTCACCCGGCAAGCCTTGCCGCGGGGCGCTGCGACTGCCCGTGCACAAGTTCGGGATACTAGGGTACCCCTACTCTAGTACACCGACAGGAGCCCCCGGGCCTGGGCCACACACGGTGTCGAGCGCTGTTGGGGCAGGCCCAAAACCGGGCACGGGCACGCGCGGCCTGGGTTACGCCGTATCTCACTCCGTATCCACCGCGCCCTCCCCAAACGGCACGCGTCGAATGCGGCGTCATGGGAGAGATCGTGGGTGGTTTCTTTATTTGGAAAGGCGGAACGTCCGCCCCCTCCCTCTTTATAAGCAGGGGAAACAGGGGCAGTTCGCTCATTCCGCCGATTGCTACTCCAATCTCAAAAACCTCCGCCACTCCCCCTTCTTCCCAAAGCTGAAAGAGAGCAGCGCTCCGCCCCCCATCGCCACCAGCACCACCAACGCCGTCGATCTCCCCCACCACCTCCGCCATGGCTCCGAAAGACGACAAGGTGAAGGTCGTGAAGTCGGCCGAGGCGCAGCGGCTCGCGGCGCTGCGAAAGGAGCGGGCAATCTTCCCCCCCAAGCTCGCCGCGGAGGAGCTGAGGGAGTATTACTACCTCTTCTGGTCGACGGAGACGCGAGCGCATCCACGCACGAAGGTACTCCCAGCCGTCGCTTGGAAACTGGCTCCAAACGGATATCCCTTCTTCGCGTTGTTCTTCTACTGCGGGCTCTGCCCGCCTTTCTCTGAGTTTTTCTGCGACATTATGAACACCTACGGGTTCCGCCTCCTTGACTTCACCCCAAATGTCGTTCTGACCATGGCAGTTTTCGCACATCTCTGCGAAAACTTTGTCGGAGTCTATCCAAATGTAGCTCTTTTTCGCCACTTCTTTATGCCCCGAGTTGAGAGAGGCCTTTATCCGGCGGAATCGCCTGGATCTCGAGAGCTGGCAAGAAGGAAGCTTATCTGGAGGGAGAGCTCCGCAGCAAGTGGGAGGAATGGAGAGCAAACTGGTGTTGGATTGTCGAGGAGAATCCACAGCCGTTTACCGCCCGGCGCCAAGCCCCAGTAACGCGCGGCAGCGATTGGAGCGACGTGGCCTCGGAAGACGATAGGCTGAAGATTGCCGTCACCCGGATCCAATGCCTCAGGCTTGCCGGGCTCACTGTAGGCGCCGTTGGCGCAGATTTTCTTCGCCGCCGCATCGCCCCCCTGTAGGAGAGGAGGAGACCCGCCTGGGAGTTCAAGAATGCGGCGGACATCATGAGGCTGCGCCCGGGCCTCAACTTCAACCTCACTGTCTTGGAACTTGACGTGATGCTCCATGAGCTGTTCAAGTACGACCCTCAACATCCCTAAGTGTTCAGGTTGCTGCAGGGTGTCGTTCCGCTGTGCAACAACTCCTCGCTTGACCGCATCCGTGCAATGATGCCGCTGTGCGATTCGCATGGAATTGTCCCAACTTGGCAAGAGCCTGCAGACAACGTCGTGCAGGAGTTCTTTGACGGCTTGGTAGAAGTGCCGGTCCGCCCCGATGAAAAGAGAAGCCTTACTCGCGACACCATCGATGCGGAGATGGCGCGCATCGCCACTAGGCTGGAAGAGGCGGCGGCAGCTGCTGCCGCGGGCGAGTTTGGATTCACCGTGGAGGAGGCAGAGGCAGTAGAGGCGGCAAGCCTTGCCGAGCGATAGGGGCTTGTCGGCGAGGGAGAGCTTGCCAGGCCTGATGTCGGGTCGAGCGAGCCCGCCGAGGACACGGGCGGCTCGTTGGAGATCAACTCCTCTTCCTCCTCATCCTCAGACAGCTCGCCGCAAGCAGAGCCCCCAGCTCCACCAAGAAGGCGTCTCCGCAAGGCCGAGGACATAGCGGAGCGGCAGACGAGTCAACAGCCGCCGCGCCGCACGACACGCTCCACCGCGGCAAGCACTATTGCCGCGGGAGCACCTCACGCTGTTGCGGCAACTAGAGCGGGGTCCTCCCGGACCACCGCTTCTGCTCCTGCTGCTTCTCATGCCGCGGCGGCGGCCGGAGCGGGGTTGTCTCAGACCACCGCCACTGCCCCCGCCAAGCGGCCAAGGGAACCTACTTCTCCGCCTCGTCGCGCCGGAGGTGTGCCGGACTTCGACTTCTCCACGTTCAGCTCCGACGAGGAAGAAGAAGAGTAAGATTCTTTGCTGTACTTGTAGTTCTTCAATTCTTGCTGTTTCGTCTTGTATCTGATTTGCTTCACTCCGAACTCATTCCTTTTTAGGACTCTGGCCCAGAGAGCGGCGAAGAGAGCCAAGGTCCCGGTGATTGTCATCGAGGACAAACCCACCGCGACAGCAGGGGGTGCGTCCGAGACCACCTTGCCGGACCCGGCAACTATTCCTCAAAGCAGCCCCCAGCGCAGCCCCCAGCGTAAGTATCTGGTTTACTTCTCGCTGTTAGGCGCGCATGGGTGCTCTTTCTTTGCTAACATCTGACTATTGGTTTGTGTAGGAGCAGAGCAACCACACCAGGAGCGCCTGGAGGCCGCCCCCGACATGCCATCTGCTTCGACTACGCCGCCAAGGGAGAGTTCCCCGGCAAGGGAGAAGTCTTCGGCAAGGGAGAGTTCTCCGGCAAGGGACAGCACCAGCGGGCCCCCGGCGGCGGAGACCATGACTGCAGAACCCGGTACTGGTAATCCTCTCGCTTGAAAACTTCCCTTGGGTTCTTCTTCTTTTGATCTTCTTTTTGGATTTTTACTTGACTTTTCTCCCTTTTCCGGCCGTCAGACCCATCTGCCACGGAGCTGATGGAGACCGAGGTCGTCGGCGAGGAGAACGCGCGCGGCAACACCGACGACGCCGCTGCCACCGAAGAAGCAGCCGGCGCTGATGATCCCGCCGGCGAAGAGGCCGCCAAGGCTGCCGCCGAAAAAGCTGGCGAGGGGTCTGGCGATCGCACTGATGGCCCCGAGGCCGCAGGAGCGCCAGGCGCTACGCCGACCGCCGATCCCTCCGCCGCTGCCGCAGCGTCAGGCTCCGAAGAGCCCCAGCCGGGCGCCAATTTGAAGGCCAGCGATGGCGTCTTCATCAAGCTCCCCTGGGAGTCGAGCTCCAGGGCGCCGGTCGAAGGAGAAATCTTGGATGGAGAAGTGCTCGCCTCCGCTGGACTGATGCTGGTTGATGCGCCAAGCAGCAGCAGCAGCGAGCCTGAAGAGGAGCGGCTGCTGCAGAAGCTGGTGTCGCTCTACCGCGCTCGGCAGGCCAAGCTGGAATCCCGAGAAGCGCTTGTCGCGAAGGCGGGAGTGGACATCGAGAAGCGCGCGGAGGAGCTCCAGGGTCTTAACCAGGAAGCTCTCCGGTCCCTGGCAGAGGAGCGGGAGCAACTCGCCGAGGAGCAGAAAGCCTTCCTCCTTGAGAAGGCTGAAGTTGAAGAGCAACAGCGGCTTGCCGCCGAAAAGCTGTCTGCGTAGGAGGGCGAGTTGGCGCAGCTGAAGGTCAGCCTTGACAGCCACGAGGAGGAGCTTGCTGCGTGCGAGCAAACATTCGGCGGGGCTCTCAAGCAAGCAGAGGATGCTGCCGCAGCTGCCGAGGCCGCCAAGAAGGAGATGGAGACGAAGGTGGTGCGGCTGGAGGCCGATCTCAAGGCGAGCGGTGAAGAGCTTGCCGCGCTCAAGCATGAGCGCGAGAAGGACGCCTACAGCTTTGGCGAGCTGCAGGGTCTTCTCGCCGAGAGGGGAAAGGAGCTTAGCGCCGCCAAGGACTCCAACGCAGATCTTGAGTTGAAGCTGACTACTTTGACCAAGACGCTGGACGGCGCCAGGGAGCAGGATGTGGCCTTGAAGGAGAAGATCAAGGCCGACGAGGCGCTGCTGGCGAGTGCTGCTGCCGCCCAGAACACTTTTAAGGAGAATGTGGAGCACTGGATGGAGGGTCTCGTGGATGTTGCCGCAGCCATCGACAGGGAGCTGGCGCAGCTGGGGATGGAGGATCTCGGGTATCCCACTGATGAGAACCTCCAACCCAGCGCCAAGCTTACTTTGTTCTTCAAAGGCGTGGCGACGGCCCTCCAGCGACTCCGGGAGAAGATTCCAAAGCAGCTGGCCAACGAGTCACGCAAGATTTGCGCGGGAGCTCTTCAAAAGGTGTTGGTGAAGGTGGCCTTCCGCAACCCGGGCCTCAACCTCACCAACGTCCCCAGGACCCTGCCGCCGGATGCTGATCTAGAAGTGCTCAAGACCCTTGTCGCACCCATTGTGGACAACGTGAGCGGGATCAAGAGGGTTGAGGGCAATCGCGTAGATTAGGCCTCCTGTTTTCTCCTTTTCTTGTCGCTGCTGGTCATGTTATGAGAACAATCTGTTAGAGCTGCGACAAGCTATCATGTAATATAACTCTATTTTGGGTAGCGATTGCTATGTTATTTCCTTTACTTGATTCCTTCCTTTGTATGTTTTTGCCCTACGCTTTTAGGGAACTTGCCGGCGCAGGCACCTTAGCCGCGAGCGCTGAGTGCGGGACGTCAGCAGCCTGCTGGCGGTGCCGCTACCGACAAGAAACCTTGTCGCAACTAGTCGCAGCTCACTTAAGTTGTTGAGCGGACTCGAAACAAAGTAAGGGCGCAACTAGCTACGAGTTGGTTCCTCCGCGCACAGGTTTTCCATACAAAGCACAGTCATTCGAGGAAGATAACTTAAAATTTAAAAAAATCTGATTGCTCAAACTTTGGCAACTTAGCTTTTCTGTTGTTTGCTTCCCGGTAAGGCGAAACTTTCTTGAACGACACCTGGTCCACACCATTATCTTCTCCTTTCCCCCCGGCAAACTTGTGGGCGAGGGAACCTTCCTTTCCTTGAGAAAAAGAAAGAAGAGAAAATAAAGAAATGGAGCCTTACGGCTCGTTATTGCTTACCGGGGGTAGGCGCTGCACAAAGTGTCAGATAACACATGCAAAAAATAGGAAGCATGAAATTGACAAGATGTGCGGAGCACGTGAGCTTTATTTATGCACGGGGTCTGCGCCCGGCTTTGTACAAAGGATTACATGCAATAGCGGCAAGACTTGTACAAAAGGTGGTTGCCGGAACAAGTTCCGGCAACCGCGCCTTACGAGTAAAACTTACGAAGATGCTCTATGTTCCAGGAGTTGCTCATCGGAGTGCCATCTTCGGTCTCAAGGCGGACAGCGCCAGGCCTAGTGACTCGTTTCACCTGGTAAGGGCCTTCCACTTCGGCGTCAACTTGTTGGAATTCTTGGTGGACTGAACGCGCCGAAGAACAAGGTCGCCTTCCTCGAGACTTCTGGCATTAACTTTGCGGCTATGGTAGCGGCGCAAAGCTTGCTGGTAGCAAGCAGCTCGTACAGCAGCCTGAAGACGGTCTTCCTCAAGGAGCAGCGCGTCATCTTGTCGCAGCTGCTCTTGCTCAAGCTCATCATAAGAGAGCACTCGAGGCGACCCGTATACGAGTTCCGTGGGGAGAACTGCCTCTGCTCCATAGACTAGAGCGAAAGGTGTCTGGCTAGTGGCTTGATTTGGCGTCGTCCTGATCGACCAAAGAACCACCGGAAGCTCCTCAATCCAGTTCTTTCCGCACTTGTGCAGCCTGTCGAAAGTCCTGGTCTTGAGCCCGCGCAGCACTTTAGCATTTGCCCTCTCCGCTTGACCGTTGCTTCTCGGGTGAGCAACACAAGCGAAGCAGACCTTGGCGCCAAGATCTTGGACGTACTGCATGAAGGTGCGGCTCATGAATTGCGTGCCGTTGTCGGTGATGATCCTGTTAGGGATCCCGAAGCAGCAAACAATCGACCTGAAGAACTTAACTGCTGACTGTGCTGTCACCTTCCTCACTGCTTCCACTTCCGGCCACTTTGTGAACTTGTCGATTGCAACGTACAAGTACTCAAAGCCCCCGACAGCTCGGGGAAAGGGGCCGAGGATGTCGAGCCCCCAGACCGAAAATGGCCAGGATAAAGGGATCGTCTGGAGAGCTTGAGCTGGCTGGTGTATCTGCTTGGAATGGAACTGGCACGCTTCACACTTGGTTACTTGTGCAGTTGCATCCTGGAGGGCTGTCGGCCAAAAGAAACCTTGCCGAAATGCTTTGCCGGCAAGTGCTCTTGCACCAATGTGGTGACCACATATGCCTCCATGTATCTCTGCCAACAGCTTTTGTCCGTCTTCCCGTGGATACACTTCAATTTCACACCGTTGAGTCTTCTTCTGTAGAGTGTGTTGTCGACAAACTGGTACATACTTGACTGTCGGGCTACTCTTTCCACTTCTTCTTGCTTTTCGGGAAGTTCTCCTGTCTGAAAGAAACGGACAATTTGCTGTGCCCATGCTGGAGCTTGTGGCTCGACAACAAGGACTAAAGGCACATCTGCTGCTGCGGGAACATCCGCTTCTACGGCGAGAACTTGCGGCTCAGCCGGAGCTTGACGTTCCCCGGCAAGCTTGCCGGGGCAAAACTTGTCGGGAGCGTCTGCTTCAACGGAACAAACCCTAGGGCTTGCCGGAGCAGACTGCTCCTCAGCACCCTTGGTGTTGATCTTGGGGACCTTCTTGGCGGCGGCTTCGGGGAGCTCTGCCGGAAAATAGTCACCAGAAATCAACTTCCTCTTCTTGCTCTATCCAGTTGATGGCGTTACAGACGGTTGAGTCAGCTTGAGCACAAAGATCCCTGGTTCCACAGGTAACTTAAGTGCGGCGCACTTCGACAGGCCATCGGCAACGTCGTTCTGATCTCTTGGAACATGCTCCATCTGTAGGCCGTCAAAGTGCTCTTCTAGCTTTCTCACTTCATCAACGTAGGCTTCCATCAATGGACTCTGATAATTCTTGTTCACTTGGCGAACGACAAGCTGCGAGTCACCCCTGACAATGAGCTTCTTGATCCCAAGGTCTGCTGTGATCCTGAGACCGGCAAGCAAACCTTCATACTCTGCGGTATTGTTCGTTGCTTGCTCCTTGGGAAAGTGCATCTGGACTACGTACTTGAGGTGCTCTCTGGTGGGTGCAACAAGTAGCACGCTCGCACCGGTGCCTTGCAGCGAGAAGGCACCATCAAAGTACATCAGCCACTCTTTGCTTGCTTCCTTGACGGGGATGCTCATTTCTGGAATTTCTTCATCTGGTGTTGGCATCCACTCTGCTATGAATTCTGCCAATGCTCTGCTTTGGATAGTTGAAGTACTCTCAAACTTGAGGCCAAAGCTTGACAGTTCCAGTGCCCACTCGACAATCCTGCCTGTTGCTTCTGGATTCTGCAGTATCCTCTTCAGCGGAAAACGAGTGACAACTGTGATCTCATGTGCTTGGAAGTAATGGCGCAGCTTTCTCGAGGCCATGAGAAGGCCGAAAAGCAATTTCTGCACACCAGAGTACCTTGACCTAGCCCCCTGCAGAAGGGAACTGACAAAGTAAACTGGGCGCTGCACCATTCTCTTCTGTATCTCCTCACGCGCCTGCGCAGATCCATCTTTGTCGGGACCAGAGCTTGTCGGTGAAGTCCCCTGCTTGTCGCTGGATGTATCTGTCGTGGTTGCTAGCTCATCATCCGCCTCCCTCTCCGCTACTAACGCAGCACTAACCACTTGATTGGTTGCCGCTATATACAGCAGCAACTTCTCTTGTGGCTTAGGTGCAACAAGTGTTGGAGCGGAGGACAGGTATCTCTTCAAGTCTTGCAGCGCAGCCTCCACTTCCGGAGTCCATTTCATTGGACCTGCCTTTTTCAATATTTTGAAAAACGGCAGGGCGCACTCAGCAGACCTAGAGATAAACCTGCTGAGAGCAGCCACGCAACCGGCAAGTCTTCGTACATCCTTGACGCGCTTTGGTGCTTCAATCTGCTCAATGGCCTTGATCTTGTCGAGATTGGCTTCAATTCCCCGCTGAGACACGAAGAACTCGAGAAGCTTGCCGGAGGGGACTCCAAACACACACTTCTCGGGGTTAAGCTTGAGGTTGATCTTGCGCGGATTTGCAAAGGTTTCGTCTTAATCTTGAATCAGAGTTGCTTTGTCTTTGCTCTTGACCACTATGTCATCCATGTAGGCTTCCACATTTCTGTGTATTTGTGGCTCAAAAGCGACATGGACTACCCTCGCAAATGTTGAACCAGCATTCTTTAAACCAAAAGGCATCCGTTTGAAACAGTACGTGCCACATGGAGTGATGAATGCAGTCTTCTGCTCATCCTCTTCTGCCATGAAGATCTGATGGTATCCTGAGTATGCGTCAAGAAATGAAAGCAAGTCACATCCGGCCGTGGAGTCAACAATCTGGTCAATGCGCGGCAAGGGAAATGGGTCTTTGGGACAAGCTTTATTGACATCGGTAAAGTCGATACAAAGCCTCCATTTCCCGGTTGCCTTGCGCATGACTACAGGATTGGCCAACCACGTAGGATGGAGCACTCCTCTAACAAGGCCTGCTGCTTCCAACTTCTTGATTTCTTCTGCGATGAATTCTTGGCGCTCCACTGCTTGTTTCCTGACCTTCTGCTTGACGGGCCGCGCATGAGGACAGATGGCAAGATGGTGCTCGATTACTTTCTTGGGAACATGTCACGACCGGTTTTTCCGGGCTTTAATTTCCAGAAAAAGGGCCGTTGTGCTCACCAGCCCCAGGATTACTGTTAGCTGATGAGGCAACAACTTGTTACAGAAATTCCAAGCAAAGGTACAAATATGTAGTACAAGACCATTGTGGCCTATGAGTACATCAAATGGTTTCTAGTGGTTGAGGGCGGAAGCGGTTTGTGGATCACCACGGTCTGTGGGGCTCCATTTCCCACGGGAACAGCTGACCAGGTTAACTCCTATCTTCGCGAGGCTGCTATCACCGCTGCTTAGGTTCTGAGGCTGTCGTCGCAACGCTCCTCTCCAAGCAAGCAATCTGGCCAAGACAATAGCCAGGGACAAGCCAGTGAGTACTTTGAATGTACTCGCAAACATTATGAACATAGGTATAATATAACAATGATGTGCTGGAAATATATTATACTCATGACGTCAGTCACAAAAGATAAATATAACTCTGATGTGTGTAAGCATGTAATATATGAATATGCAGTGTCATAGAAGTATTAAAAATTGTGAAATAAATAACAAGCATGCCACAGTCGGGCGTCTGGGCGACACCACATAAAGGGCTTTAAAAGAAATGCCACAATCGGGCGTCTGAGCGACACCACATAAAGGGCTTTGAAAGAAATGCCATAGTCGGGCGTCTGAGCGACACCACATAAAGGGCTTTAAAAGAAATGCCACAGTCGGGCGTCTGAGCGACACCACATAAAGGGCTTTAAAAGAAATGCCACAGTCGGGCGTCTGAGCGACACCACATAAAGGGCTTTAAAAGAAATGCCACAGTCGGGCGTCTGAGCGACACCACATAAAGGGCTTTAAAAGAAATGCCACAGTCGGGCGTCTGAGCGACACCACATAAAGGGCTTTAAAAGAAATGCCACAGTCGGGCGTCTGAGCGACACCACATAAAGGGCCTTAAAAGAAACAATCATAGTGAATATCCCGGAGGTAGAACCATCCCAGAGATACTCGATTGATAGCAATAATATCATGGGTTAGTTAACAATAATAATAATCATAATCATCACAAGTCACAAGTAGTAGTTCCTGTTTTGGTATAACAGTTTCTCCTCCGAAGACCGACTCTAAGACCGACACTTGGCCCATCCCAGACTGTAGTCCTTAACCATGGACACGGCTATTCGAATAGGTTTAATCTCTGCAGAGGATGTACTCTTTACCCATGAGTAACGGATTCCTTTAGTCCATCGGGACTAATTCCGTCTACGGTCTTTTAATTGAAAACACACCTGACTTGCACACACCAGCTTAACTCACCGGTGTCTGGAATCACCCACGACACCTGTCAAGCAAACTCTAAGTGGGGAGGCTACAACCTCGACATAGCATGGGATCACAAAATTTATACCGCGCGCAAACTAGGGGAGCTACCCCCTTCGGCTACAACCGAAACACCCATGCCCCCGGACCAGGTGGCATGCCTACCGGATGCAGCCGGTATCTTCCACCATGGCCTCTCTGTACGGTGTGTGCCAAGACAAGGGTTAACAACTTACTGAACCATACCCCACCTACGGTGGGGACCTGTGGCAGTACGAAACAAGTATGGGGGTTACTGGCACAAGACTCGATCTACGGCCGACTCAGGAGGTTTTAGGTATTCCCTGCATGATTAGCATAACGAAAATATTGCATTATACAGACAGACTCACCACTCATCGTATCCTTCATGCCATACCAGACACACTCGTCTCGACGAGGAACTAGGGACAAGCTCGGGTCTACCCAAGGCAGAGACTTTCCCGTTTTCCTTCCGGTAAGCATGAACGGCATACGAGGGTGATCATCGTTACCAACCTGTCCATTTCCAACAGCAAGGAAATCACAATAATGCATCCATGCAAATGATCATATCACATGGAATAACAACATTCCGAATTAAGGTGGTGTTATAAACGTGTTATCGAACACACATAAATATTATGCCGGGGTTCAGAATGCTTGCCTTCAGGTCATGGGAAAACAGGGTGAAACCCAACTCTTGAAATAATTCTCCTCTCTTCAAAAATCCTATTTTGGAAATATAAATGAATTAACACACAAAATAAAAACAGCACAAAAAATTGTTTTGAAAATTTTTCAAATAAATCTTAAAATAAACTAGACAATATTTGAGAGAGGTAGGAAAAAGAATTAATTTATTTGGAGCTGTATTTAAAAAGATACAGCTGGTCAAAGTTTGGTCAAAATCTGTTATTTAAAACAAAATAGAAAATAAAACGTTTCGGGAAGAATACGCCTTCGAACAGGGGAGACGTACTCGGGGTTTTGCGCTTCCACTTAAACACGTGGAGGCGGGGCTGGGTCTCTGACAGTGGGTCCAGGGGCCCACTGGTCAGGTTTGACCAGTCCCCACTCCCTCCTCTTCTCTGCCCGAGCAGAGGCGGGGCGTCCGGCGATCGCCGCCGGCGAACGGCGGTCCTTCGCGGGCATCCGAGTGCAGGGATGGATCCGCCACTCCTAGGCAGTCCTCTCGGTGGTCGAGGGAGTGATGGGGACGGAGGGAGCCGTCGGCGACGAGCTCCGCGGCGTAGGAGGCTCCGGGGACAAAGTGAATTTGGGGTTGCGGTGGTCTCCGGCCAAAATTGAGCGTGGGGTGGTACTCGCGAGAGGGAGGGAGAGCTCTTGGTGGAGAGAGTGGAGAGGGAGAGGCACCGGTGGCGATGGAATCGGCCGGAGCTTGGCGGCGACCGAACCGGCCGAACTCAGGGAAGGAGACCTTCCCTTGCTCGTCTGATGGCCAAGGTAGCACTAGGGGTATCACCTGGGGTTGCTCCTGGACTCGAGTGAGCTCCGGGGTCCTTATATAGGCAGTGGAGGTCGGTTCCGAGGCGACCGGCGATAAGGACGACGGCGAACCGCCTCCCTGTGCTGCAGGGTGACGTGGCGGCGACGAGCGCTAGTGGACAAGGCTGCGGATGAGCTCGTGCAGCTCCAAGGGGCAGGTGGCGAGCGCTGGGGGCTTGGGCGGCGCTGCCGTGGCAGGGGCGTACTGCCGACGCCGGCATGCCGCCAAGAGTGCCCTGACGGCGGCGCTGTAGGGCGCCAGGGAGCGGTCGGGGCCTTTGGCGTGACGCGGTGAGGAGGGTAGTGTGTGGCGTGGCGCTGCAGAGCGGCCAAAACCAGGGGGGCCAGCGTTTTGGCTCGGGCATGGTTCGTGCAATACGCGCGCTCTGGGCGCGTCCAGTGCATGCACGGAAGGTGTTCGATACAATGCCGTGGCATGCTACAGGTCACAGGTGAGGTTGGCACGCAACAGGACTAGGTTGGAGATGGAGGGAAACTCAAGGGACAAGGTGGTTTGGTCAGGTGGTCAAGTTCATAGTGCAAACAAAATCTCATGTCAAAACTGATCATGTCCACAGGGTGTTTGACAAAATGCCACAGGCACCTAGGCATTTCTTGGAGGGGCCAAATCTTCCAGATCAATGTCTCTTTGGATGCACAAGAGGGTGGTGAGGTTAGTTGGTGGAAAGCACAAACTTGCTCGTGCAAGTTTTGCAGAACTCCAATTTTGGACAGAAAATAAATGGCCTGGTTACATGAACCAAAAGTGATCCAATAGGTGCATGCTCCTAGACTTAAGGGTTTTGCAGGGTTGGCTATAAATAGAAAAAGGAATCAAAAGCCAAGGGGCAAGCAAAAGAAGGGTTGTAGTACAATCCAGCAAGTTGGGCCAGAAAGAAGATGAGGTTGATTCACTCAAATTTTTCAAAGAACAACCCGGGATTATTGCATATAATGGAATGATATGCTCCTACTGACATCCCAAAATTTTGGTGGAAGCTAGAAACAAATATCTAAAAGGGTTGTAGTGCAAAACTGCCCACTGGACCAGAGAAGGAAAACAGGTGTAGCACTCAAAATATGCAATTAATTAAATATATTATTGCACAAAAGTGATTTAGAGACATCACATGACATCTCCAATTTTTGGTTAGATTTTTAAGTGAATTTAACAAATGGTTGTAGTTCAAATATGGTCATTTTAACCTTGAAAAACCATTTTCAAGAAAATAAAAATCAAGGAACTTAATTATCTAATTAGTTCTAATAATACAAGAAAAGTTTTTTTTTCTTGAGGTGTTTAAACAAGTCCAAAAACATATTTGAAAAGTCTTCACTATGGGGGAAATTCCATAATAACCAAGTTCAAAAATCAGAAGGAAGCTCAGAAAAATAAAAGTTTTAATTTCTGGCAAAATTTCAATTAATAAAACAAGGTCAAAAATTTTGGGGTGTCACAGAACACCGGGGATGTCAGACGGTTGCCACGCAAACACGTCGACGTTCGCCCGCAGGAAAGCAACGAGCGCGCTTTCCTATTTAGGGTCGAGAGTGGCACTGATGGTGAAGGTACCACTAGTGCCGTCCTCCTTGGCGGACACCTTCTTGGTCTCTGGCGGAGCTGCCATTGTCTTCTTACACTTGCCGGTGGAGCTCGATGGTGCGTCCTCGATGGTAGCGCAGCACTCCGAAGAGGTGGGCTTGCCGGAGTGGGCACCAGAACTCTTGCTGGACTTGGTCTTCTTCTTCCCCCCGGGAGCTTCAACGACAGGTGACTTGCGATCTGTTGCGGCTTCCGCTTCCCGGTAGATCTTGTCGGCGCAGATAAGAGCATCCTTCTTGTCGCCAGGGACAGAGATGACACTGATCGGGCCTGGCATCTTCAGCATGTTGTATGCGTAGTGAGAGGCTGCCATGAATTTGGCGAGTGCTGGACGGCCGAGTATCCCATTGTAAGGCAATGGAAAGTCAACAACGTCAAAAGTGACCCTCTCAGTCCTGAAGTTCAACTCGCTGCCAAATGTCACTGGCAACGTGATCTTTCCCTTCGGCTTGCTCCTTCCCGGATTGATTCCTTGGAATGTGCCGGTCTCTTCGAGCTCGCTGTCAGGGATTTGGAGTTTCTGGAGTACCACGGAGGAGATCAGGTTCAAGCCGGCCCCGCCGTCAACTAGCATCTTAGTGACCTTGAGGTTGCGGATAGTTGGTGAAACCAACATCGGCAAGCACCCGACCGCAGTTATGCGATCAGGGTGGTCCTCAATATCAAAGATGATAGGTGTGCTGGACCATTTTAGAGGCTTGCGTGACTCGACAGGTGGTTCTGCCGCATTGACTTCCCGCACCCACTGCTTGAGTTGGCGGTGTGAAGTATGCAGAGAAGCACCGCCGTCAACCCATAGGACCTTTGTAGCTTTCTGGAACTCTTGCTCACTGGTCTCGTCATCATCCATTTCTTCATCGTCGTCGTCATCTTCATCCTTGTCGCAGCCGCGGGGAGGTCTGTCTCCTTGCCGCTGCTTGGCCTTGCCGCGGTGTCCTCCCCGGCCAGGGCGCTTCTTGACGGATGCTCCAGCATCTCCTTGGGCCTTCTCCTTGTCGCGTCGCTCGTATTCAGCCTTTTGCTGCTCGACAAGCTGCTCGACCTTCTTGCAGCTCTGGAGGTCATGGCCCTTGGTGCGGTGGATCTTGCAGTACTGCTTGTTGGTGTCGTCCTCCTTGTCGGCGATCGCCACAGCCTGGCAGTTGGTGCATGCGGCAATCTCCTTGCCGGAGCTACCAGCTTTGGCTTTCTTGGCGCCACCTCCGTTGCCGGACTGCTCAACGACTAGCACATCTTTGCCTTTCTTCTTCATGTTGTTCCGCCGTCGGTTTTTCTTTGCCGGGGCAGCATCCTCGCTGTCAGATCCTCCTGCTCCTGTATTCTCTCCAGGGAGTTTCCTCCCTTCCTCAGCACGTGCACACTTGTCGGCCAGGGCATATAGCTCACTGACGTCTTTGATCTTGCACATCGCCATCTCCTCCCGCATCCTGCGGTTACGCACGTTCTGATGGAACGCGCTGATGACCGTGGCAGGGTGGACATCTGGGATGTTGTGTTGTACACGGCTGAATCTCTGAATGTACTTGCGCAGGGGCTCTCCTTCCTTCTGGGCGAGCAGATGAAGGTCGCTCTCTTGGCCATGAGGTTTGTGGCCGCCTGTAAAGGCGCCAACAAACTGATGGCACAGGTCTGCCCAGGAGGATATGGAGTTATCCGGCAAGTGCATGAGCCAGGACCTGACGTTGGGCTTGAGCACCAGCGGGAAGTAGTTGGCAAGGATCTTGTCGTCCCGCCCCCCGGCAGCTTGCACCGTGATGGTGTAGATGCTGAGGAACTCCAACAGATGCGACTTGTCTTCGTACTTCTCTGGTACGTCTGGCTTGAAATTTTTCGTGCTGGGCCACTGGACTTGCCGCAGCTCACGAGTAAACGCAGGGCAACCTACCGCGTACGGCAAGTCACCTGGTTCCCCTGGCGCATGCATGTCGACAGAGGGCCCAGCGCGCTGGTCCAATTGACGTCGCGCTTCTCTTCGGCGCTCGATGCGAGTACGAGCGTCTTCTTGCTGTCGTTCGTGAAGAACTTGGCGCTGATCGCGACGAGCTCGTGGATCTGATGATGCGGTGGAGTCGCTGTCGAGGTAGATCCGGCGAGTCGGCGATCTTGGCCTTCGGGGCGGAGAGTGCATGGTGGTTGCACCCCCACCGGTCTTGTCGCCATCGGCTCGTGCCCGGCAGTCTTGCCGCGACTGCGATGTGCTCGGCTGCCGTGGAGTGTCGCCGTTGGCGAAGCCGATGAGACTCTGAATGGTGGCCCTCCATTCGTCGATCTTGTCTGCCGTTGGAGGGTAATCCAGGAGCAGTTGAGCTCACGCTAAAGCTTCTGCTGAAGTGGTGGGTGGCGGTGGCGAATGGTGTGAGGAGCGGGATATGCTCGGACTTCTAACTATGTTAGAAGGAGCAGTATCCCGTCCAGGCGACCGTGCCTCGCTCGTGCCAGCATGTTGGCGTGCATGCTGGTCTTGAGCACCCCGAGATCCACCAGCTCGATCTTGGTCCAACATACGTATGGTACCATGAGTACCATGACGCTGCTGGTCCCGCGCCTCCTGAGATGAGCGTGGTGCATGTTCGGACGTCGAGGTCTTGGAGTGCGTCCGGTCGTTGTGGGAGTCGACTGCGCCGCAGATGGGCAGCGCAGCCTTGTCCTTGGACCTGGCAGCACCGTGAGCTCCCTCGTCGACGCCCGTTCTTCCGCCGGCGTGTACCCCACCACCCATTTGCTCCGGTGGTGGTGGGATCGACGAGGACGGAGCAGCCGCCTCCGAAGCCTTCTTCTTCGGCGGCATGTCGATGAAGAAGATGAAGATCTAGCTCGTGTGAACGCCGGATCAGGTTCACACAACCTCGACGCCCCCTACCTGGCGCGCTAAAGATGTCGGGGGAACTGATCCACGAACACCTATGGGACCGGCGGACCGAGCCCCTTTCGGTTCGGCGGGGGGCGGAGACCGCGCGAAGAGCAGATCAAGGCGAAGCACACGAGCAGTTTACCCAGGTTCGGGCCGCACGGATGCGTAAAACCCTACTCCTGCATTGTGGATTGTATTGAGTTCTTACTCGGGAGCGCTGAGTGCTACAGTACACACCAGCAGCTAACGAGACCGAGCGTGAGTGTTCTCTGCTTTCCAACCCCCCTCTACGTTGCGCATGGGCCTCCTTTTATATGCTCAAGGGGTCACCGACAGGTGGCAACGTAGGCAAGGGTAAAAATGGAAAGGTGTTGTGGTTGGTACAACTACCTATATAGTGCATCATACCTAACCCTGACGGCAGGGGACAAAAAGCATTAAATGCCCGTCTGCGTCGCCCAAATAGTGCTAAAAGGGACCGTCAGGGACGCCACCGCTTGCCATGATGGCAATCTTGTCAGCGCCACTTGCCACCGCTCACCACTGGCTGCACAGCCTCCTGCCACGTGCGCCTGGAAAGGTCCCAGAGCGACACGTTGGTGGATGTGCTGGAGCGTGGGTACAGAGTGGTTGCTTGCCGCGGTCGTCGCCTTGTCGCGTCCGGAAGCTTGTCGCTCTCCGGGCCTTGCCGGGACGCGTGGTGCGTCGCGGCAAGTTCCTTGAGATGCCTTGGTTGGCCTTCCCGGCAAGCTCCTCTTGTTGGGGCCTTGGTTGGCCTTCCCGGCAAGCTCCTCTTGCCGGGGCCTTGTCTCCTTGGCTTGAATACTTTGTTCTTGAATGGCTCCAAAGGAACCACGGAGGACCTTGGCGGTCACCCGGCAAGCCTTGCCGCGGGGCGCTGCGACTGCCCGTGCACAAGTTCGGGATACTAGGGTACCCCTACTCTAGTACACCGACAAGAAGAGGCCAAGTGGCATCCATTTTTTTGAAACATGGAAAAAAGACTTGCCATTTTCATTGATTAACTATAACTTTTTATCTTTCTTGAGGAGTTCAGTTAGAGGTTTAGCAACCTTGGAAAAATACTCGACGAAGCGGCGACAGTAGCTCGCTAGGCCAAGGAAACTTCGAACTTGCTTGACCGTTTCAGGTGGAGTCCAATCAAGGACGGCTTGAACTCGCTCGGGATTGGCAGAAATACCTTTACCAGAGATTACATATCCTAGATAGGTCACTTCTGACAACCAGAATTCGCACTTGGAGAATTTGGCATAAAGGCGATGCTCTCGAAGTTTCATCAACACTAGCCTTAGGTGTTAAACATGTTCTTCCTCATTCTTGGAGTAGATGAGTATATCATTGAGGTATACCACGACGAATTTATCCAAATACTCCATGAAGATCGAGTTCATTAACCGAGAAAAAGTGGGTGGAGCATTGGTTAAACCCAAGGACATGATGGTGTACTCGTATTGGCCATAACGAGTAACAAAGGCCGTTTTGGGAATGTCCCCGTTCTTGATTTTGATTTGATGGTAGCCCAACCTCAAATCCATTTTGGAAAAGACTGAGGATCCACCGAGCTGGTCATATAGATCGTTGATCCTGGGGAGCGGATACTTGTTCTTGATGGTGACCAAGTTGATAGGTCGGTAATCTACAACAATCTGATCCGTTCCATCCTTCTTCTTGATGAAGAGTACGGGGCAAGCCCATGGAGAAGAACTAGGACGGATGAAACCCTTTTGCAAGGACTCATCGAGTTGTTTCTTAAGCTCGGCTAGTTCTAGGGGTGCCATCTTATAAGGTCTTCTAGAGATTGGGACGGTTCCTGGAACAAGGTCTATCACGAACTCGACATCTCTGTCAGGTGGAACACCTGACAGTTCCTCTGGAAAGACATCCGGGAAGTCACGGACTACCGGAATATCTTGAAGGTCTGGAAGGGGGTTGGCATTTAGAGAGTAGAGCTGACGCTTAGACACTCGAGTCAAAACATTGATTGTCTTGCCCGATGGATGGGTGAGTTGAACAGTTCTAGTAGAGCAATCAATCTTAGCGTAATGGGCTGACATCCAGTCCATACCCAAGATGATGTTTATGTCCGAGGACTTGAGTGCTATTAGTGATGCAAGGAAGACTAATCTGTCGACAAGGATTACATTCCCATGACTTATTCTAGAGGTTTGCCATCTAGAATCAGGAGTCTGAATTTCCATGATGGTGGGCATGTCACTAAATGTGGTGTTGTGCAATCGAGCATAGCTCTCAGAAATAAATGAATGAGATGCTCCAGTATCAAAGAGAACAGTTGCCGGATGGCAATTAACAAGGAGCGTACCGAGAACAATGTTGGGGTCCTCATGAGTTTCCTCAGCTGAGACATAGTTGACATGGCCACGAGCAGTGGTGGCTGGCTTGGCGTACAACACCTTTCCTGCTAGCTTGCCACGGCCAACAAACTTTCCGAACTGGTTGGGGTTGTTGTTCTGCGGACACTCGCGGATGTAGTGACCCGTCTCCCCATACTTGAAACAAGTTATCACATTGGGGCGTGGAGCAGCACTAGCAGCGGGGCCACCATAATTCTTGGGCGGTACATACTGCCGGTTGGGGCGAGGCGCCTCGAAGGATGGCCTCGGAGTGAACCTGGGTGGCAGAGCAGTGTTTGGAATCCAGACCCAGCGCTTCTGAGATCCAGAGCCGGATGAAGATCCAAAGTCACAGGAGTGCTTGCGTGAAGCTTCAAAGTCAGTCTGACCTGTCTTAGCACTGATGGCCTTATTGACTAGCTTCTGAAAGGAGGTGCACTCATGCAGACGAAGATCACGGCGAAGCTCGGGGATAAGTCCCTTGCGGAACCTTGCCTGCTTCTTGGCATCAGTGGATACCTCTTCAGGAGCATAACGTGCTAGATTTCCGAACTCACGACTGTATGCATCCACAGTCAGTCTACCCTGGGTGAAATTGCAGAACTCTTCCCTCTTACGATCCATGAGACCTTCCGAGATGTGATGCTCACGGAAAGCCGCACTGAATTCAGCCCAGGTAGTGATTTGGCCAACCGGGCGCATAGCCTCATAATTTTCCCGCCAAAGGCTAGCAGGGCCTTCGAGGTGATAGGCAGCAAAGATAACCTTATCAGCTTCGGCTACGTTGGCAGAACGTAGCTTGTGGGTGATACTGCGAAGCCAGTCATCCGCATCAAGAGGCTCGGCGAAATGATTAAACTTCGGTGGATACAACTTGACAAAGTCATTGATTGACACCAGATCGTTCCTCTGCAGGCGTGCGGTATTCTGCTCAATCCGCTCCAGCAAGCGATTGGTCTCACGCTTGTTTCGTTCTGCCTCCAGCATAACTTCGTCCAGAGAAGGCGGTTGAGGCAGATTTTCATTCCTAGTTGCGGTAGCTTCACCCTGCTCCGGAGCAGCAGGGTTGTTGCGGGTGTTGACCATCCTAGGAAAACAAGACAACGGTTTAGACAAGGATGGCAAAATCTGGGCAAGGAAGTGCGGAATGTAATGGATAACACGAAATGCAGAGATGTTCATCCGTATGACATGGTAATATAGAAACTGCCATATATATACCAACAGTCATACACACCATACATAGTTTAGTACAAGCCCAGGCTAAAGTACAAATACGGTGAAAGATGTTACATCTCATCGGAGGCATTCCAAGCTGCTATACATTATTTTTCTACACCTCCGGAATTGATACACACTAAGTCATATTCCACAGGTCACGCAGGACGGTGGAAATACAACTATTACATTACTAGTGATACTACTACTAACTCAGAAATCTCCGTAGTAGTACTCATAGAAGTCACCTCCATAGACTGGAAGTTCAACGTGACCATCCGGGAACAGACGGTCCTAAGGAGCTTGTGGACCATAGGGGCTAGGATGAGGTCTTGGACCAACAAACGGTGGCCTGCGGGGACCACGGGGTGGGGTGATGCCTCCCACATCACACCAATCCACCATGTCTGGCAGAGCAGATCTCACAGGATACAGATCCCTCGTATCCATACATCCAGCTTGCACAGCCTGTGCAAACCGAGTCAAAGGGGCCCAATGATCAGCACGGGTGCTGAAAAGCTCCAGTCTCAAGGCCCAATTCTCTCGGTCCTTATCCTCGAGCATCTCGGCAGTGGTGCGAGTTAGTGAGTCCTCATGTGTGGAGTCAGCATAGATAGCCTGGAGATACCCTTGCGCTCCCGGGAGTGAAGCTGGCATATAACGGAAGTCGGTGTTCCGAAGCAGACCAATCCTGACTCGCATGATGGTCATCATGGAATAGGCAGCATCCTGCACAGCCATCTCAATAGTGACCCCGAGTCCATAGGAACAGTGGAGGGGCTCGGTAGATCCAGGATAAGAAGGAAATATCCTGACAGTGCAGAAATATTGGCTTTAATTAAAGTCTCGGAATTGCTCTTCAACGGTGTATTTGGGATACCAACGGTAACCCGTCTCGATCATTACCCGGACTAAGATAGCAGTATGACCGGGCATATCGAGGCACCGGGTCAGGCGAACCACTTGGTTTTGCGCACAAGTGGCCATCTGAAAGCACAACCACAATGCAAAGACATTAGAATTTCTAGGGGAAATCGGACAGCATAACAGCTGTAAATGCTCAGAAACAGAGTTGAGACATTCACAACAGTTTGCAAAACCACTCAACAACATCATATCAAGGTTCTGGTTCAACTGATAACATACTAAAAGTAGTAGAAACTGTACTGAGTCTGGTAATCAATAATCCTATAAGTTACTACGGATTAGTAATACGTGAACCTGATAGAGAGAAGAGAGCCTAGTCCTTAACCCACGTAGAATGAGAAGAGAATGACACAGATCAGAGGGCATAAGGTAGATGAGTAAAATGAGCCTTACGTTCCCTCCCACAATCCATTCCCCTACAGATAACTAAAGCATTTCTAGACTCGACATCGACCAGTTTGGCTTAGCGAACCTACAGGCAGTCCGGCTCTGATGCCAACGCTGTCAGGACCCCGATTCCAAGTCACATCGACCCAGCCGGTAACACCTCATATCACTTTGCGGCCTCACGCACGGTAATCCCATGGGTGTCGCCTTACCATGGTCCGGGACAGTTTGCGCCTTTTGGCTCACGTATATGATAGTGTCGCTAGCATCCATATGACAAAGAACCCGGGCCGACATGGCTAGTCGTGAACCCAAAGCGGCACTAACCCATGGGGACAGGCATACATGAATCACATCGAGCATGTCGGTCATGAACGTGTGAATCCGGGCTGTAGCACTGGGCTAACAGGACTCCGGTATCCGAGGCTGTAGTAGGCTAGGCAGGACTCCGGATGTCACCGCGTGACATTTTCCCGAAGGGACAGACACAGGAACGAAGTGAAACACATGCCGGCCAGTCAAGTGTTCAGAGCAGTAGTGTTGGGCTAGCAGGACTCCGGTGAACGGGGCTGTAGCGGACTACTATCGCTCAAAAAGCATTAGACTACATTTCCCCATATGATAGGCTGCCAAGGATAAACAACTAGATTGTCGGATCTCACTCATACCAAGCATTTCAATCATACACACGATATGCCCGATATGAGTACATACAACATGGCATCACAACAAAACTCTACAACTCAAGTACTTTATTTAAAAGGCTCCGAGGAGCCATACATAACATGTTCATACAGATAGGGGTCACACGACCCGACACTCAAGTCATACAATCAAGCACATGCGGAAGCAACATAGTCTGAGTACACACACTAGAAAGAAAGAAGGCTTGATGAAGCCTTTCTATCTCACCAGAAGAATCCTGTTAATACATGACGGTTTCAATCTGTCACAGACGCCTGCAAAACTGTCAACGAAGGGTAGCCGTGACGAATTTGAATTCCGTCATGTATATCGCGTCATAATTTGACCACTGGACATTCCACGACGGTAACTAGAAACCGTCACTGATCTGTGACAGTTCTTGACCGTCATGAATGCCACTTAACAGATGTGCTCACAACGACGTTAACTTGTCTGCCACATCATCATCTGATGTGGCAGCCCATGAACTAATTAGCCCAACTAGAATTTCGGCCCACTAACACGTCAGCCCATGAACTAAGTAGCCCAAGTAAAATTTCGGACCACTAAATTTCAACTCAGTCTTAGACCGATAGCCCATGTAATCAACCCGATTGAAATTTTGGCCCATTAAAATTCAAGGTAGTGCAAGGCCCAACTAATTAAATTCAAGCAGAGAGATTAACCCATCTCACGTTTCAATTGGTATATCAAAATTTATAGCACTTTCTCAAAAAATCAAAAATTATAGCCAAAATTTTACACAAACACACTAGAAAATAACATTTTACATAAAAGAAAAAACATCACAAAAAATTAAAATTACATATATTTTCAGCCAATACGAGGAGCAAAACGCTAGAAATCCAAACAAACAAAGTCCTGGAGATTCTCCGAGCTGAGAACAAACTATCCTACTTTGCAGCCACCACCCTGCTCAGCACTCGACGGACAACTAATAATATTTTGAGTAGCCGATCTTGACCGACGAGGACGCTCCAACACCATTCCAGACAACAAATTTGTGCTACTAACAATTTATGTACAGAAAGATTTTATGCTGCACATTCACGTGCCCTTCTGGACGTAGATCTACCCATCTTCTTCGACGGCATCGAAGGGAGATGCCATATCCTCCACCATATCGCCCAGATCCATGCTACTGAGTAAGCGGATCCATGCTCATCGGAGGGAGAACCATATCAGCCAGTATCTTGCCTCAACACATGCTCGACGTTGCCTGCGCGTCGACAGTCCTTAGGGAAGCCGGAAAAAAATCAAAAGTAGTAGAAGGTAGGGAGGGAGGGACCTGGTGGGGCATGCGGCTCACAGCCCGTCGAGGTCGATGGAGAAGACAACGTCGAGGACGGCGTATGCGGCGGACACGGGCCCCTCGGTGAAGAAGGGGCACAGCGCATCCCCTGGCGGCTTGGGACCGACAGCGACTGGGCACAGCTCCTCAGCCACCGCGGCGCGACTCCACTAGACGCCTTGATGCGGCCCGCTCGGTGGCTCTGCGCGGCACCACCAGATGGATAAGGGGAGGTCTGGATCGTCGCTGAGCTGTTGCTGCCTTGGTCTGTGCTTCCTCCATCTTCAGACGATGTGGTGGAGTGATTGGGGAAAGAAAGTAGCAGCTAGGGGTGAGCGGCTCGGAGGGTGGTTGGGGAAGGATCTAGAGATGTGGCGGCCGCTGGGGAAGATCTGGAGAGAAGTCGACGGCTGGGTAGGTGGAAGAAGACGAGAGAGAGGGGCAGGGGTGTGCCAGCCATTGGATCAAGAGGAGCGAACGGTTTGGATGCTCGATCCGTGGGAGGATTGGATGGACCAATCACAACGTGGTATTTGCCTCGCACGGGATCGCCACTGGGTCGCACGTACACCGCTTAATGCAAATGTTAAAATCGCTGTTGGCCTCCTGCTGCGACGTTGGTGCTTTTTTTTAGTTGCACGTTGGTGCATTCTAGCAAAAGTGTCCTTTGGTAAACACAAAGCAGTCCATCCCGGCCATTCGTTGCCTTTTGGATCGATGCTAGGATAGGATTGGCGTTAGTAGAATGTGAAAAATATTAGAACCATTCAAAAAATTGTTCTCTCTTTTACAAAAAAAAGTTCATCTTTATCAATACAAGATGTTCACCCTAGTAAGAAAATAGTTCTTCTATTTTATAAAATATGTTGACCTAGATATTTTAAAATGTTTAACTCTCTAAAGGTAAATGTTTGAACCATTCAAAAATGATTTGATATATATTGTTTTGTAAGACTTTATATAATTTCTGAGCTAATTTAATATTTCTATAGCTTAAATGAATGTACGCATGTTCATCAAAAATTAAATTCAATTTGAACTACTCCCTCCGTTCATTTTTGTAAGACCTTTTAGACATTTAAGACAACACCTAAAAAATTTCAATTTCGGCTGTTTTAAACGACTTACAGAAGTGAACCGAGGGAGCCCATGTTTCTCAAATAATATTGAAAGTTTTCCAAAAAAATATGTTTGACGACATGTTTTAATTTAACTCATAGCCGGAAACAAGATGAAAAGATCAGGTTTGTTGGGAATAATCAAACATCTATTTGTGATCTATCATGGGGAAACCTCATGTTTGGAATTGCTTTTTCTTTTATTGGATAAGGCCAAAACATAGACTCGCTAACATAAATATGATTTTGCAAACTAACTTTGATAAATTTTTCGTGCACTTGCAGTTCAAAATTGAATTATATTCATTAAATACCTAAAATGCACTAAATGACTTAAATATAAAAAACGGATACCGAAAAATGCCAAAACTTTGACATGGATCATGTAATGTTCAAGGGCAACGGATGAAGCAGCGGTCACTTCACCATCAAACATGACCCGTTCCCTCTCGAAACCCAGATTCTTCCTCGAACACCATCCGGTTTAGAAGCAGTGTACTTCACAACTTTTGCGAAGCCTTCTCAAAAAGTTACCACGGCCTCCAGGTGTCATATGAGGGCATCACACCAAGTTTCATGATTTTTGGACTTCATTTTTGTTTTTTAAATTATTTTTTAATAAACTTCATGTTCGGGGTTGAGTCTTGGCACCTTCATGTTTGGAATTCCTTTTCTTTTCTTTGATAAGGCCAAGACATAGACTCACTAACATATGATTTTCCAGACTAATTTTGATAACATTTTCATGCACTTGCAGTTCAAAATTAAATTATATTCATTATATGCCTAAAAATGCACCAAATGACTTAAATATATCAAACGGACACCGAAAAATGCCAAATTTTGACATGGATCATGTAATGGTGTATGTTGATTGTAGAAAAAAAATCAAGGGCAACGGTTGAAGCAACGGTCACTTCACCATCAAACCTGACTCGTTCCCTCTCAAAACCTATATTCTTCCTCAAAGATCATCTGGTTTCTAAGCAGTGTACGTCACAAATTTTGCGAAGCCTTCTCAAAACTTTACCACGGCCTCCAGGTGTTGGCACACTCATGTTTGGAATTCCTTTCCTTTTCTTGGATAAGATCTAAACATAAATTCGTCAACACAAATATGCTTTTTCAAACCAATTTTGCCACCTTTTCGTGCAATTGCAGTTCAAAATTGAATTATATTCGTTAAATGCCAAGAAATACATGAAATGACTTAAATATAGCAAACAGAGCACGAAAAATACCAAAATTTGATATGGATCATGTAGTGGTTTATGCTAATGTAGAAAAAATTGCAAGGTCAAACATGCAGCAATTGTTGCTTCGCCTTGAACCTGACACATTCCCTCTCGTAACCACGATTTTTTTCTCGGGGATGCTTCGGTTTCTAAGTAACGTATGTCACAACATTTGTTCTTGATCATGCTAATTACTTCATATATAAATTATTTACACGTTGTGCAGAAAGCACACTTTTTTGACAAAGGGAAACACACAATCTTTGTGCTTGATGCCAATTGGTTAAGACACGTGTCCATGGATTGATGATGTGACCTTTATCTAGTCTCAAGAAAACACCCGTCCATGCGAAGGTAAAAGATCTCCTTTTCTAACTCGAGGCGCTGGACACACGCTCCTCACTGGTATAGTCAAAAGTGTTATTTAGTTCATGCGCTATGCACGTGCTGCTATGCACAGTTGGGCTAAGGACTCCCGTTTCCACTTTTTTGAAGGTTCTAGAACCTTCCCAAAAAGTTTTTTCTAATTTTTTTTTATTTTTTTCATTTTCACCATTTTTAACTCACGAACATTTATTCAAATCCAAGAATACCTTTCTAATTTTATGAACATTCTTTTTAATTTCATAACATTTTTTTGAATTAGAAAATTTATTTGAATTGCACTAACATTTTTTAATCCAGACACAATTTTTTGAAATTAGTGAACATTTTCTGAAATTCGAGAACATTTTTGAAATATGTGAACATTTTTTAAATTCACGAACACATTTGAAACTTTTTGAACTTATTTTCTGAAATCGTGAATATTGTCGTAATGGCGAACATTTTATGAATTCACGAACAAATTTTGAAATCACTAAGATTTTTCATATTCGCAAATATTTTTTAATTCATGATTTTTTTGAATTCACGGTCATTTTTTGAATTCACGAACAATGGTCGCTTCACCTTCAAACTGGACCAGTTGCCTCTCGAAACCTAGATTTTTTTCTCGAACATTGAATTCACGAACATTTCTAAGCAGCTTATGTCACAACTTTTGCCAAAGCTTCTTGAATTTCCCACATAGCCTCTAGATGTCTTAAGTGAGCAGCATGCTAAATTTCATGTTTTTCAGACTCCATTTGCATTTTTTAGAATTGAAAAGGGGGTAACTCCATGGTCGGGGTCATGTCTTGGCACCCTCATGTTTAGAATTCCTTCCTTTTCTTGGATAAGGCCTAAACATAGACTTGCTAACACAAATATGATTTTTCAAACCAATTTTCAAACTTTTTCATGCAGCTGCAATTCAAAATTAAATTATATTTGGGTATTTTTTTTGAAATCATTTCTTATTATTTTGGTAATAAATGAATTTCTAGCTGTAATCATTAAGTTGATGCCTTTCAGAGTATTCTTTTTGGGTTGCTCATGTTCAACTTCATTTATTGATAAAGTTTCGTTGATGTCATGTGTTTCGTTTTGCTTTAAATCAATTTATACACTTTTATTTATTGAAAAAGGATTCCCATACAATCGGGCTGAAATTCCCAGGCCCAAGCTCATGATTTTCTTTTACTTCTTTTATGTGTTTTTCTGTAGGTTTTCATCGATGTTTTTTGGTTTTTTTCCTGCTTGTTTTTTCTTTTTTATTCTTTTTCCTTTTTTTTCATTTCCTTTTTTTTCAAATACATGTCAACTTTATACAATAGACATTCTACATTTTTTTGTATACACATGTAACATTTTTTGATAAACTTTGAACATTTTTCAAATACACGATGAACATTTTTTTTCAAAACATGTTTGAACATTTTTTGAACAAATGTTAAACATTTTTAAAGTATAAGTTGGAAATTTTATTAATCATACAAAATATTCTTTATCACAAATATGATTTTTCAAAGCTACCGGCCTTGGTTTGATCCACTGCCTTAAAAGTGTGGTTGTATATACTTTACTAATTAAAAAAAATCTCACTCATATAGCAACAACATAGTTGCACAGTGGGAAGGAGCGAGTCGTTTAAAAATCATGTCTTGGGTTCGAGTTCCATTCATGTGTGGTTCTTATAATTGGGCATGGAACAATATTATTGATTCATAAGATTGGCATAAATTTGTTAGGAGGTTTTGCGAATGTTTGATATCAATATACATTGACGTACATAACTATTGTTATTTTTCCGCAAAAAAAACCATTGTTGCATGCGTGTGCAAATTACTAAAACAATCACGTTCAGGTATGGTCAGTCTATGAACTGTAGCCGACCTGGCAAAAGAACATATAAATGGTTCGACTCCCAGTTCGATCTCTTTTTTTTACTAAAATGTCGGCCGATCGTATGTAAGAACTTAGAAAGGCATTTAACACAAACGTAGAAATTGCCTAGTGGTAGCGACCAAGGCATATAAGTGGTAAGTCCCTAGTTCGATCGTCTCTTGCAGCTTCTATTTTTTTATTAAAAAAATAGATAGTTTTTCTTTGTAAACATAGACCTTACAGCGCCCCAAGTTCGGTACGATACAACAGCAGCAGTCCGTTTTTTCCTTAAAAAAAGCAACGTCGGGAAAAGCTAAGCCTGATCAGTGTGGGTCGCATGCATGGCACGTCAGCACGAGTCATCCATGACGGTCTGGGTGGTGTACAGCTGGTCGATTCGTGACGGTATCCGTGACAGTCCGTCCTATGGGAGCCATTGTCGTTGGGCTTGTTCTCATCTCACTGACCCGTGACGGTTTTCATGATGAGCCAGACAAATCCGTCATCGATAGTGACGGATCCTGGGAATGTCACCAGAAATCCGTCATGGATTAACGTATTTTTTGTAGTATCTACATCGGCCCTTCACAAGCTTGGATCACCACCTGGGTGACAAGTCACTCATCAACGTCGAGATCTACATAGAACCCATCGGAGGGGGCGGTGTTGTCGTCTGTAAACATTAATTAAAGCAACATGAGTATGGAGGTACGCAACAAGTCTTACAACAGAACCTATTATACATGCACATTCTCACGAAGGTAGTGGAGTTATTGCAGCAAGCCAGCTTTGACTCTTGGCTAAGCTAACCTACGATAATCACAACTTGTAAAGCATTTGTCGCACACGAGTCAACTAATCACCAACTCAATACTCCACCGTGGATCCTCTCTCGTCAACCTACGAGAGGGCCATCCGCGGTACTCACACTTATCTTGAGGCTTTTAGTAGTATCCATTTGCTTGTCTATGAACTGCCTAGGCGACGAAGTAGTCCTTTACCGCAGACGTGGCTATTCGAATAGTTTATACCTTGCAGGGGTGTACTTGGTCACACATGTTTCCACCACTTAGCGTCTGCACACGATATGTGCTCGGCAGACTTCAAGCGAAAGCCGACGTGGGTGTAGATGTCAGGACCCCGATCCTAAGCCACATCGATCCAGCATGTAACACTTCATATCACTTTGCGGCCTCACGCACGGTACTCCCACGGGTGCCACCTTACCTGGCCCGGGACCGTTTGCGCCTTTTGGCTCACGTATATGATAATGTCGCTAGCATCCATATGACAGAGAACCCGGGCCGACATGGCTAGTCGTGAACCCAAAGCGGCGCTAGCCTATGAGGACAGGCAAACATGAATCACATCGAGCATGTCGGTCATCAACGTATCTATTCGGGCTGTAGCACTGGGCTAGCAGGACTCCGAATATCAGCGCGTGACATTTCCCCGAAGGGACAGACATAGGAACGACGCGAAACACATGCCGGCCAGTCAAGTGTCCAAGCAGTAGTGCTGGGCTAGCAGGACTCCGGTGAACCGGGCTGTAGCGGACTACTATCGCTCAGAAGCACAAGACTTACATTTCTCCATATGAAAGGCTGCCAAGGATAAACAACTAGATAGTCGGATCCCACTCATACCAAGCATTTCAATCATACACACAATATGCCCGATATGAGTAAATACAACATGGCATCACAACAGTACTCTACGACTCAAGTACTTTATTTAGAAGGCTCCGAGGAGCCATACATATCATCCATACAGATAGGGGTCACATGACCCAACACTCAAGTCATACAAACATACAAGCACATGCGGAAGCAAACTAGTCTGAGTACAGACACTAGAAAGAAAGAAGGCTTGATGTAGCCTGTCTATCTACAACGACCCTTCACAAGTCTTGGATCACCACCTGGGTGATAAGTCACTCGTCAACGTCGAGGTCTACATAGAACCCATCAGAAGGGTTGGTGCAGTCGTCTGAAAAACATGATTAAAGCAACATGAGTACGGAGGATACTCAGCAAGTCTTACAACAGGAACCTACTATATATGCACATTCTCAAGAAGGTGGTGGGGTTATTGCAGCAAGCCAGCTTTGACTCTTGGCTAAGCTATCCTACGATAGACACCACTTGTAAATCATTTGTCGCACACGAGTCCACTAACACCAACACAATACTCCACCGTGGATCCTCTCTCGCCATCCCACAAGAGGGCCATCCGCGGTACTCACACTTATCTTGAGATTTTTAGTAGTATCCATTTAACTTGTCTATGAACTGATATGAGCGAACCAGAAGTCCATTACCGCGGACACGGCTATTCGAATAGATCATTTATAACCCTGCAGGGGTGTACTTCTTCACACATGTTTCCACCACTTAGCGTCTGCACACGACATGTGCTCGGCAGACTTCAAGCGAAAGCCGACGTGGGTGTAGACCACGACCTACCTAAACACTCAAGTCTCTAGTCCAGGTTTATCGCCTATTCGGGTTCCATCCGCAGGGAGTCCGGCCGAGGTTTCCACTAACGGCCCCGAACGATGTGAACAGGGTTCCGAGACACCAAACGGGCGCCCGGTTGACCCGGCCACGTGCCTACCGCAACACAGCCCACCCCGATGGTCAGCGCCGCGTGCGGCCCCCAGCATACTACAAACACCAGAAACTACTTGCAACTCCTGGACAGAGAACAAGGGTGGATAAGAAGTCGAGCGGGGTCATATTTCAGGGCCCAATGTGTGGTAGTAACTGTATCATGGATCACAAACACAGATCTCAGTTCTTAAGGACGGCCTCAATGAAACAACCCACCATGTACTCCTACATGGCCTCTCATCGATTCCTTTACCAAATCGTGTTCAACACTTCACTCTTGTCACCGACACAACCTTTCACTCCAGTTCATCATCCCGATGAGCCAGACCTGACACAACTCTAAGCATAGCAAGCATAGCATGGTAGGAACACACACACATGTAATGGCTCAATCAACTCCTACACATGCTAGTGGGTTTCATCTAGTTACTGTGGCAATGACAGGTCATGCAAAGGAGGTGGGTTCAACTACCGCAACACACAGCAGTTTGAAACGCGTTGTCTTAATGCAGTAAACAAGGGCAGAAGCGAGAACATGGGTTTGTATCGGAATGATCAATGGGTTGCTTGCCTGATGGAGTGGTCGTGGGATACTGCCCTTCAGTTGGATACTCGGAGATATCCTCGGAGGCAGAACCTACCACGATGAACACGTCGGAACACAATCAATACATGGCAATATGCAACAATATGATGCATGCTATGACATGGCAATATGGATGTGCCCTGACCTAGTGTAAGTCAAGTCAGAAGGAAATGACCCCATTTGAACCAAAGACTCAAATGGTAGTGCATTTATAAGATCATATTAGTGCAAAATCTCATAATGCCTAAACAGTGGGCTTAACTTGTTTTAACATGCATGAAACCAGTACCAATGGATAGATTGGATTTTTTTGATAATTTTTCATATATAAAACTTTGCATTTGGAGTTATAGATAATTTTCTATGAATTTTTGAAGTTTGAACTATTTTCTGGATTTTCCTGTAAAAAAATAAATCCAGCAAAATAGATTACTGCGTCAGCCTGAAGTCATGCTGACCTCAGCAGTCAAACCAGCTGGCTGGTCAAACCTGACGTGTGGGGACCACACGTCAGTGACACAGGGCTAATCCCGGTCAAACCCGCGCTGACTGGGGTTTGACTGGACCCTAGGGCCCACTGTCAGTGACCCAGGGTGGTTATTAGCTGGTGGGGTTAGTTGCTAATGACAGCCACGTCGACTCGCCGGAGTTTCGCCGGCGGCGACCATCCAGTGCGGCGGAGGAAAGTGCAAAATCGCGCTCCGGTGACCAAAAGAGCGGCGGAGGACATCTACAGCTAGCCAAGGGCAAGCCGCGTCTATTGGTGGCGGTGGTTTGTCTCGGGGTCGCCGGAAACAACGCCGGCGACGTGTTTGGCGGCGCCGGAGCTCGGGTCGAAGTGCGAAACGAGCTACGGGGCACGGCGAGGTGCGTGCGGTAGTGCGTTGGCCTCCTAGGGTTGCGGGGAGGCCGTTGGACAAGGTGGGGTGGCCAGTGGTTAGCCGGAGACACGTCGGCGACGTGCTCCGCGGCGGTGCGTGCGGGTGAGCATCGTGCGCTCGCTGTGGTGCACGAGGAAGAGAAAGGAGAGGATGGGGAGGTAGCTGAGCTCACCGCGGTCTCGGAGAAGTGGACGTCGGGGTCGGGGACGAGCTGGTGCGGCGGTGAGGTCGAAGGGGATCTCCGGCGGCCAGAGGTTGAAGAAGAGCTCGGGGAAGCGCTGTAGAGCGAGCGAGCGCTCGGGGCTCAGCTAGCTCGAAGAAGAGGAGGGCGGTGGAGCTGCTGGACAGGTCGGAGCGGCGCAAGGACGACGGGGAGCGCGACTACGGCGACGGTGCAGCTGCGGTGGCGTCGGCCATGGCGTGGAGGTGCGTGGGAGAGAGGCAGAGGGGCGAATGGCGTGTCCAGGGCGTCGGGGGCGCGACGTGGAGGCCGTCCAGGACAACGGGGCGGCGAAGCGGCGAGCAGGGAGGCAGGGCGCTGCGTGGCGAGCTCCTGCTCCGGCGTCGAGCACCTGCCTGCCTGGCTGGCGAGGCGAAGCAGCTTGCTGGCGCGGCTGGTGGGCTGGGCCGGCCAGGTGGGCCGCCAGGTAAGTCAGTTGGCTTTCTGCTTTTGGTTTTTCTTTTTCTATTTCTTCTGCAACTTTGTGGAGTTATTTAAAATACCTAGACCACTCCAAAAATCCTCAAACTGCACATGCTTGCTATTTAAAATATAGACAACATGAAACATTTCTGTTTGAGAATATTTGAACATTTAAAATATTTTTATAAATTTTAAATGCCCAAATTCAAATACTTATGTGTTAATTCAAAAACCTTCTGTTGACCTAGAAAATTGTGCACCACTTTTGTCAAAGGTTTAAACCCAAAACAAAGGGGGTGAACATTTCAGAAGGGCATTTCAGGTTCATTGAAAAAGATTTTAGTAAACCCTAGTTATTTCCAGGGGGGGGGGGAAGTGTGTGTTGGGGGTTCTGGCATTTCCCATTTCAAAATTAAATAGAATTTAAACATGATGCACACTCTAATGCATGGCCTAGCTGGGATGTGACAACTCACCCCTACTCAAAAGAATCTCGTCCCGAGATTTAGGTTCCTCCGGAAAGAAGGCGGGATACTCAAGTCGAAGACGATCCTCCCTTTCCCATGTAGCTTCTTGCTCGGAATGGTGTGACCATTGAACCTTGAGAAACTTGATATTGTGGCGTCGAGTGGTACGCTCGGCTTGATCAAGGATACGAATGGGGTATTCCCGATAGGTGAGGCTATCTTGGAGATCAAGCGTTTCGTGGTCCACTCCACGGATAGGATCCGCGAAGCAACGCCTGAGTTGAGAAACGTGGAAGACATCATGAACTCTGGAGAGATGCGGAGGTAGTTCCAGTTGGTAGGCAACTTCCCCTCGTTGGGCAAGAATGCGAAAGGGTCCAATGTAGCGAGGAGCCAATTTGCCTTTGATACCGAATCGATGGGTTCCCTTTAAAGGTGTAACCCGAAGGTAAGCCATCTCGCCGACTTCATAAGCCATGGGCTTATGCTTGCGGTCATACTGACTCTTTTGTCGAGATTGGGCGGTTTTCAACTTCTCACGAATAATACGAACCTGCTCTTCTGCATCCTGGATCATGTCCGGGCCAAAGAGTTGTCTCTCGCCGGTTTCTGACCAGTTAAGAGGCGTTCGACATTTTCGTCCATAGAGAACTTCGAAAGGGGCTTTGCCCAAGCTAGCTTGATAACTGTTGTTATAAGCGAACTCGGCGGATGGAAGGCACTTCTCCCAATTCATACCGAAAGAGATGACAGAAGCTCGGAGCATATCCTCCAGAATTTGATTGACTCGTTCTACTTGACCACTTGACTGAGGATGGAAGGCGGTGCTAAAGGAGAGTCGAGTTCCCAAAGCATTTTGGAAACTTTCCCAAAATCGAGAGGTGAAAAGACTTCCACGGTCTGAATTAATTTCCACTGGAACACCATGGAGAGATACTATTCGAGAGATGTACAAATCAGCTAGCTGGCTAGCGGTTATACTCTCGCGAACAGGTAAGAAGTGGGCTACTTTGGAGAGACGATCGACAACAACGAGGATAGCATTATTCCCTCTTTTGGTTCTGGGAAACCCGGTAATGAAATCCATACCGATTTTATCCCATTTCCATTCAGGAATCTCCAAAGGTTGAAGGGTGCCAGCAGGCCGTTGATGCTCTGCTTTAACACGACGACAGACGTCGCAAGTTGCAATGTATTGAGCGATTTCTCTCTTCATCCTAGTCCACCAAAACCTCTGGCGTAGGTCTTGATACATCTTAGTGCTACCGGGATGAATGGTGAGAGGGGATTCGTGAGCTTCCTTAAGGATCAATTGACGTAAATGTTGCTTCTTGGGAACCACCAAGCGGTTCTCAAAGAAGACAACACCTCGTTCATCCATGGAAAAACAATTAGCAACTCCGCTAGCGATGTTTTCCTTAATCCGAGATATGCCTTTATCGCGCTTCTGGGCAGCTATGACTTGATCCATAAGGTTAGGTTTCGCCACCAGGGTGGAAAGGAATCCTCGAGGAACAATGTGAAGGTTAAGCTTATGAAATTCCTCGTGGAGAAGTGGTTGACCTTGTTGTAACATCAGGTTGTTACAATAAGATTTACGACTTAGCGCATCAGCCATGACATTGGCTTTGCCTGGGGTGTAAGTTATTCCTAAGTCGTAATCCGAGATCAACTCGACCCAACGTCTTTGCCTGAGATTCAAATCCGGTTGGGTGAAGATATATTTCAAACTTTGGTGATCAGTGTAGATTTCGCAACGATTACCCAGAAGGTAATGTCGCCAGGTTTTGAGTGCATGGACTACCGCTGCAAGCTCTAGATCATGAGTGGGATAATTATCCTCATGTGGACGCAACTGTCGAGATGCGTAGGCAATCACATGACGATCTTGCATGAGTATGCAACCTAGTCCTTGTCGCGAGGCGTCGCAATAGATAACAAAGTCCTTAGAGAAGTCTGGTGGTACCAGTACGGGAGCAGATGTCAGGCGTCTTTTCAGTTCCTGAAAGCTGAACTCGCACTGTGGGGTCCACTCGAACTTTTTATCTTTCTTAAGGAGTTCAGTTAGAGGCTTAGCAACCTTGGAGAAATTCTCGACGAAGCGGCGGCAATAGCTCGCTAAACCAAGAAAACTCCGAACTTGCTTGACCGTCTCAGGTGGAGTCCAGTCAAGGACAGCTTGAACTCGCTCGGGATTGACAGCAATGCCCTTGCCAGAGATTACATGGCCCAGATAGGTCACTTCTGGCAACCAGAATTCGCACTTGGAGAATTTGGCATAAAGGCGATGCTCTCGAAGTTTCATCAATACTAGCCTTAGATGTTCGGCATGTTCTTCCTCATTCTTGGAGTAGATGAGTATATCATCGAGGTATACCACGACGAATTTATCCAAGTACTCCATGAAGATCGAGTTCATTAACCGAGAGAAGGTGGCTGGAGCATTGGTTAAACCGAAGGACATGACGGTGTACTCGTATTGGCCGTAACGAGTAACGAAGGCCGTTTTGGGAATGTCCCCGTTCTTGATTTTGATTTGATGGTAGCCCAACCTCAAATCCATCTTGGAAAAGACTGAGGATCCAGCGAGCTGGTCATACAGGTCGTTGATCCTGGGGAGCGGATACTTGTTCTTGATAGTGACCAGATTGACAGGTCGGTAATCTACAACCATCCGATCCGTTCCATCCTTCTTCTTGACGAAGAGGACGGGGCAAGCCCATGGAGATGAACTAGGACGGATGAAACCTTTTTGCAAGGACTCATCGAGTTGTTTCTTAAGCTCAGCTAGTTCTAGGGGTGCCATCTTATAAGGTCTCCTAGAGATTGGAACGGTTCCTGGAACAAGGTCTATCACGAATTCGACATCTCTGTCAGGTGGAACACCTGGCAGTTCCTCTGGAAAAACATCCGGGAAGTCACGGACTACCGGAACATCTTCGAGGTCTGGAAGGGGATTGGCATTTAGAGAGTAGAGCTGACGCTCCGATACTCGGGTCAAAACATTGACTGTCTTGCCCGATGGATGAGTAAGTTGAACAGTTCTAGTTGAGCAATCAATCTTGGCGTAATGAGCTGACATCCAGTCCATACCCAAGATGATATTTATGTCTGAAGACTTGAGAGCTATTAGTGACGCAAGGAAAACCAATCTGTCCACAAGAATTTCATTTCCATGGCTGATCCTAGAGGTTTGCCATCTAGAACCGGGAGTTTGAATTTCCATGGAGGTGGGCATGTCACTAAAGGTAGTGTTGTGCAATCGAGCATAGCTCTCAGAAATAAATGAATGAGATGCTCCAGTATCAAAGAGAACAGTTGCCGGATGGCAATTAACAAGGAGCGTACCGAGAACGACGTTGGGGTCCTCTTGAGTTTCTTCAGCTGAAACGTAGTTGACATGGCCACGAGCAGTGGTGGCTGGCTTGGCGACAAGCACTTTTGCTGTTGACTTACCACGGCCAACAGACTTTCCGAACTGGCCGGGGTTGTTCTGGGGACACTCACGGATGTAGTGGCCCGGCTCACCACACTTGAAACAAGTTGTTATATTGGGACGTGGAGCAGCATTGGCAGTGGGGCCACCAAAAGTCTTGGGCGGCACATACTGTTGATTGGGGCGAGGCGCCTCAAAGGATGGCCTCGGGGTATACCTGGGTGGCATAGCAGAATTTGGAATCCAGACCCGGCGCTTCTGAGATCCAGAGCCGGATGAAGATCCATAGTCATGGGAGTGCTTGCGTGAAGCTTCAAAATCATTCTGCCCCGTCTCGGCACTGATGGCCTTATTGACTAGCTTCGGAAAAGAAATGCATTCATGCAGACGAAGGTCACGTCGGAGCTCAGGGCTAAGTCCCTTGCGGAACCTTGCCTGCTTCTTGGCATCGGTGGATACCTCTTCGGGAGCATAGCGTGCAAGCTTCCCAAACTCGCGACTGTATGCATCCACAGTCAGCTTCCCCTGGGTGAAGTTACAGAACTCCTCCCTCTTGCGATCCATAAGACCTTCCGGGATATGATGCTCACGGAAAGCGGCACTGAAATCATCCCAAGTAGTGAGTTGGCCGACCGGACGCATAGCTTCATAATTCTCCCACCAAAGGCTGGCAGGGCCTTCGAGGTGGTAGGCAGCAAAGGTAACTTTATCATCTTCAGCTACGTTGGCAGAACGTAGCTTGTGGGCGATGCTGCGGAGCCAGTCATCCGCATCGAGAGGTTCGATGGAATGATTGAACTTTGGCGGGTACAGCTTGACAAAGTCATTGATGGACACCGAATTGATCCTCTGCTGACGTGCAGTGTTCTGCTCAATCCGCTCTAACAAGCGATTGGTGTCGCGCCTGTTGCGCTCTGCCTCCAGCATCACTTCGGCCAGAGAAGGTGGTTGAGGAAGACTTTCCTCTCTAGGTGCACTAGCTTCCCCCTGCTCCGGAACAGCAGGGTTGCTGCGGGTGTTGACCATCCTGGGAAAACAAAACAACGATTTAAACCAGGATGGCAAAATCTGGTCAAGGAAGTGCGGAATGTAATGGATAACAAGGAATGCAGAGATGATCATCCGTATGACATGGTAATATAGAAACTGCCATATATATACCAACGGTCATACACATCATACATAGTTTAGCTGAAGTACAACTAAGACGAGAGACGTTACATCTCATCGAAGGCATTCCAAGCTCCTATACATTATTTTTCTACACCTCCGGAATTGATACACACTAAGTTATATTCCACAATCACGCAGGACGGTGGACATACAACTATTACAATACTAGCGAGACTGCTACTAGCTCAGACAGCTCCGTAGAAGTCCTCATAGAAGTCACCACCCAGACCTGGAAGCGGAACATGGTCATCTGGGAACAGACGGTCCTGCGGTGCTTGTGGACCATAGGGACTTGGGTGCGGCCTCGGTCCAACAGATGGCGGCAGAAGAGGCCCACGAGGAGGGGTGATGCCTCCCACCTCACGCCATTCCATGAAGTCTGGCAGACTAGCCCGCACAGGGTACAAGTCTCTCGTGTCCATGTATCCGGCTTGCACAGCAGGTGCAAACCTCGTCAAGGTGGCCCAATGATCAGCACGAGCATTAAAAAGCTCCATACGCAAGGCCCGGTTTTCACGGTCCTTATCTTCCAACATCTCAGTAGTGGTGCAAAGGAGTGAGTCCTCATGGGATGCATCACTGTACATGCCCTGAAGGTAGCCATGCGCCCCAGGGAGGGATGCTGGCATGTAGCGAAATTCAGTGTTGCTCAACAAGGCAGTTCTAGCTCGCATAATGGTCATCATCGAGTAGGCTGCATCTTGAACGGACATCCCAATGGTGATCCCGAGTCCATAAGAACGGTGGAGTGGTTCCGTGGCTCCGGGATAAGACGGATATATTCTGACCGTGCACAGATATTGGCTCTGGTTGAAATCTCTAAACTGCTCTTCGACGGTGTATTCAGGGTACCATCGGTAACCTGCCTCAACCATCACTCGAACCAACATGGCGGTATGACCACATACACCGATGCAACGGGTCAGACGAACCACTTGGTTTTGGGGACGGGTAGCCATCTGAAAGCACAAAATAGTGCAAAGGCCTTAGAATTTCTGGATGAAATTGGACAGCATAACGGCTGTAAATGCTCAGGAAAGGAATTGAGACATCCACAACAGTTTGCGAAACCACTCAACAACAACATATCAAGGTTCTGGTTCAATTGGCAACATACTAGACTTTAGTAGAGCTGAACTGGGTTGTAACCAACAATACTATAAGTTACTACGGATTTAGTAACACGTGAACCTGATAGAGAGAAGAGAGCCTAGTTCCTTAACCCACGTAGAATGAGAAGAGAATGACTCAGAATAGAGGGCATAAGGTAAAGGAGTAAAAGAGCCTTACGTTCCCTCCCACAATCAATTCCCCTACATATAACTAAAGCATTTCTAGACTCGACATCGACCAGTTTGGCTTAGCGAACCTACAGGCAGTCCGGCTCTGATACCAACGCTGTCAGGACCCCGATCCTAAGCCACATCGATCCAGCATGTAACACTTCATATCACTTTGCGGCCTCACGCACGGTACTCCCACGGGTGCCACCTTACCTGGCCCGGGACCGTTTGCGCCTTTTGGCTCACGTATATGATAATGTCGCTAGCATCCATATGACAGAGAACCCGGGCCGACATGGCTAGTCGTGAACCCAAAGCGGCGCTAGCCTATGAGGACAGGCAAACATGAATCACATCGAGCATGTCGGTCATCAACGTATCTATTCGGGCTGTAGCACTGGGCTAGCAGGACTCCGAATATCAGCGCGTGACATTTCCTCGAAGGGACAGACATAGGAACGACGCGAAACACATGCCGGCCAGTCAAGTGTCCAAGCAGTAGTGCTGGGCTAGCAGGACTCCGGTGAACCGGGCTGTAGCGGACTACTATCGCTCAGAAGCACAAGACTTACATTTCTCCATATGAAAGGCTGCCAAGGATAAACAACTAGATAGTCGGATCCCACTCATACCAAGCATTTCAATCATACACACAATATGCCCGATATGAGTAAATACAACATGGCATCACAACAGTACTCTACGACTCAAGTACTTTATTTAGAAGGCTCCGAGGAGCCATACATATCATCCATACAGATAGGGGTCACATGACCCAACACTCAAGTCATACAAACATACAAGCACATGCGGAAGCAAACTAGTCTGAGTACAGACACTAGAAAGAAAGAAGGCTTGATGTAGCCTGTCTATCTACAACGACCCTTCACAAGTCTTGGATCACCACCTGGGTGATAAGTCACTCGTCAACGTCGAGGTCTACATAGAACCCATCAGAAGGGTTGGTGCAGTCGTCTGAAAAACATGATTAAAGCAACATGAGTACGGAGGATACTCAGCAAGTCTTACAACAGGAACCTACTATATATGCACATTCTCAAGAAGGTGGTGGGGTTATTGCAGCAAGCCAGCTTTGACTCTTGGCTAAGCTATCCTACGATAGACACCACTTGTAAATCATTTGTCGCACACGAGTCCACTAACACCAACACAATACTCCACCGTGGATCCTCTCTCGCCATCCCACAAGAGGGCCATCCGCGGTACTCACACTTATCTTGAGATTTTTAGTAGTATCCATTTAACTTGTCTATGAACTGATATGAGCGAACCAGAAGTCCATTACCGCGGACACGGCTATTCGAATAGATCATTTATAACCCTGCAGGGGTGTACTTCTTCACACATGTTTCCACCACTTAGCGTCTGCACACGACATGTGCTCGGCAGACTTCAAGCGAAAGCCGACGTGGGTGTAGACCACGACCTACCTAAACACTCAAGTCTCTAGTCCAGGTTTATCGCCTATTCGGGTTCCATCCGCAGGGAGTCCGGCCGAGGTTTCCACTAACGGCCCCGAACGATGTGAACAGGGTTCCGAGACACCAAACGGGCGCCCGGTTGACCCGGCCACGTGCCTACCGCAACACAGCCCACCCCGATGGTCAGCGCCGCGTGCGGCCCCCAGCATACTACAAACACCAGAAACTACTTGCAACTCCTGGACAGAGAACAAGGGTGGATAAGAAGTCGAGCGGGGTCATATTTCAGGGCCCAATGTGTGGTAGTAACTGTATCATGGATCACAAACACAGATCTCAGTTCTTAAGGACGGCCTCAATGAAACAACCCACCATGTACTCCTACATGGCCTCTCATCGATTCCTTTACCAAATCGTGTTCAACACTTCACTCTTGTCACCGACACAACCTTTCACTCCAGTTCATCATCCCGATGAGCCAGACCTGACACAACTCTAAGCATAGCAAGCATAGCATGGTAGGAACACACACACATGTAATGGCTCAATCAACTCCTACACATGCTAGTGGGTTTCATCTAGTTACTGTGGCAATGACAGGTCATGCAAAGGAGGTGGGTTCAACTACCGCAACACACAGCAGTTTGAAACGCGTTGTCTTAATGCAGTAAACAAGGGCAGAAGCGAGAACATGGGTTTGTATCGGAATGATCAATGGGTTGCTTGCCTGATGGAGTGGTCGTGGGATACTGCCCTTCAGTTGGATACTCGGAGATATCCTCGGAGGCAGAACCTACCACGATGAACACGTCGGAACACAATCAATACATGGCAATATGCAACAATATGATGCATGCTATGACATGGCAATATGGATGTGCCCTGACCTAGTGTAAGTCAAGTCAGAAGGAAATGACCCCATTTGAACCAAAGACTCAAATGGTAGTGCATTTATAAGATCATATTAGTGCAAAATCTCATAATGCCTAAACAGTGGGTTTAACTTGTTTTAACATGCATGAAACCAGTACCAATGGATAGATTGGATTTTTCTGATAATTTTTCATATATAAAACTTTGCATTTGGAGTTATAGATAATTTTCTATGAATTTTTGAAGTTTGAACTATTTTCTGGATTTTCCTGTAAAAAAATAAATCCAGCAAAATAGATTACTGCGTCAGCCTGAAGTCATGCTGACCTCAGCAGTCAAACCAGCTGGCTGGTCAAACCTGACGTGTGGGGACCACACGTCAGTGACACAGGGCTAATCCCGGTCAAACCCGCGCTGACTGGGGTTTGACTGGACCCTAGGGCCCACTGTCAGTGACCCAGGGTGGTTATTAGCTGGTGGGGTTAGTTGCTAATGACAGCCACGTCGACTCGCCGGAGTTTCGCCGGCGGCGACCATCCAGTGCGGCGGAGGAAAGTGCAAAATCGCGCTCCGGTGACCAAAAGAGCGGCGGAGGACATCTACAGCTAGCCAAGGGCAAGCCGCGTCTATTGGTGGCGGTGGTTTGTCTCGGGGTCGCCGGAAACAACGCCGGCGACGTGTTTGGCGGCGCCGGAGCTCGGGTCGAAGTGCGAAACGAGCTACGGGGCACGGCGAGGTGCGTGCGGTAGTGCGTTGGCCTCCTAGGGTTGCGGGGAGGCCGTTGGACAAGGTGGGGTGGCCAGTGGTTAGCCGGAGACACGTCGGCGACGTGCTCCGCGGCGGTGCGTGCGGGTGAGCATCGTGCGCTCGCTGTGGTGCACGAGGAAGAGAAAGGAGAGGATGGGGAGGTAGCTGAGCTCACCGCGGTCTCGGAGAAGTGGACGTCGGGGTCGGGGACGAGCTGGTGCGGCGGTGAGGTCGAAGGGGATCTCCGGCGGCCAGAGGTTGAAGAAGAGCTCGGGGAAGCGCTGTAGAGCGAGCGAGCGCTCGGGGCTCAGCTAGCTCGAAGAAGAGGAGGGCGGTGGAGCTGCTGGACAGGTCGGAGCGGCGCAAGGACGACGGGGAGCGCGACTACGGCGACGGTGCAGCTGCGGTGGCGTCGGCCATGGCGTGGAGGTGCGTGGGAGAGAGGCAGAGGGGCGAATGGCGTGTCCAGGGCGTCGGGGGCGCGACGTGGAGGCCGTCCAGGACAGCGGGGCGGCGAAGCGGCGAGCAGGGAGGCAGGGCGCTGCGTGGCGAGCTCCTGCTCCGGCGTCGAGCACCTGCCTGCCTGGCTGGCGAGGCGAAGCAGCTTGCTGGCGCGGCTGGTGGGCTGGGCCGGCCAGGTGGGCCGCCAGGTAAGTCAGTTGGCTTTCTGCTTTTGGTTTTTCTTTTTCTATTTCTTCTGCAACTTTGTGGAGTTATTTAAAATACCTAGACCACTCCAAAAATCCTCAAACTGCACATGCTTGCTATTTAAAATATAGACAACATGAAACATTTCTGTTTGAGAATATTTGAACATTTAAAATATTTTTATAAATTTTAAATGCCCAAATTCAAATACTTATGTGTTAATTCAAAAACCTTCTGTTGACCTAGAAAATTGTGCACCACTTTTGTCAAAGGTTTAAACCCAAAACAAAGGGGGTGAACATTTCAGAAGGGCATTTCAGGTTCATTGAAAAAGATTTTAGTAAACCCTAGTTATTTCCAGGGGGGGGGGAAGTGTGTGTTGGGGGTTCTGGCATTTCCCATTTCAAAATTAAATAGAATTTAAACATGATGCACACTCTAATGCATGGCCTAGCTGGGATGTGACAGTAGACCACGACCTGACCAACCACACAAGTCTCTAGTCCAGGTTTATTGCCTATTCGGGTTCCATCCGCAGGGAGTCCGGCCGAGGTTTCCACTATCGGTCCCGAACGATGTGTGCAGGGTTCCCGAGACACCAAATGGGCGATTCGGTACACTGGGCCACGTGCCTACCGCAACACAGCCCACCCCTATGGTCAGCGCTGCGTGCGGCCCCCAGCATACTACAAACACCAGAAACTACTTGCAACTCCTGGACAGAGGACGAGAGGGGTCAGTAAGTCGAGCGGGGTCATATTTCAGGGCCCAATGCGTGGTAGTAGCTGATCTCAAATCACACATACAGATCTCAGTTCTTAGGGACGGCCTCAATGAAACAACCCACCATGTACTCCTACATGGCCTCTCATCGATACCTTTACCAAATCATGTTCAACACTTCACTCTCGTTACCGACACAACGTTTCACTCTGGTTCATCACCCCGATGAGCCTGACCTGACACAACTCTAAGCATAGCAAGCATAGCATGGTAGGAAACACAAATATGGCTCAATCAACTCCTACACATGCTAGTGGGTTTCATCTAGTTACTGTGGCAATGACATGTCATGCAAAGGAAGTGGGTTCAACTACCGCAACACACAACAGTTTGAATTGCGTTGTCTTAATGCAGTAAACAAGAGCAGAAGCGAGAACATGGGTTTGTATCAGAATGATCAATGGGTTGCTTGCCTGATGTAGTGGTAGTAGGGTACTGCCCTTCAGACGGATATTCGGGGTTATCCTCGGAGGCAGAACCTACCACGAAAGACACACCGAACATAATCAACACATGACGATAGGCAACAATATGATGCATGCTATGACATGGCAATATGAATGTGTCTTGGCCTAATGCAAGCTAAAACAGAAGGGAATGAACTCATTTGAATCAAAGATTCAAATGTTAGTTCATTTAACATAGCCATATTAGTGCATTATCCTAATTGCCTAAACAGCAAGGTTAACTTGTTCTCTCATGCGTGAAACCATTACCAATTGATAGATTGAATTTTTCTGATCAAAATTCATATATAAATCTTTGCATTTGGAGTTACAGATTAATTTCTATGAATTTTTGAAGTTTGCAACAATTTTCGGAATTCTCTATATAAAAATAAATCCAGAAATTAGTTATTGCGTTAGCAGTGCGTCAGGATGATGTCAGTGGTCAACGGGGACGTCCAGGTCAACCTGACCAGTGGGTCCCGCGTGCCAGTAGTTATTTAAACTAACTAAATTTAGTTAAAACTAATCTAGGTTAATTAGCAGAGGTGGGCCCACTGTCATAGACTCAGGGAGTCAACCTGGGCCCACCCAGTCAAGGTCAACGGGTCAAACCCACCGGCGTTTAGCCGCCGGCGAGGCCAGACGTGGCGGTGGAAGTGCATTAGTGCGTTCCAGCGACCAAATGAGCGGCGGAGGGCATCTACGCGTAGCTAGGAGCAAGCCATGGCGTTTGGTGGCAGTGGTTGGGCTCGGGGTGGCCGGAAACGTCGCCGGCGATGAGCTTGGCGGTCGCCGGAGTCGGGTGAAGATGAGCCCGAGGCTACGGGGCACGGCGAGGCGCGTGGTGAGGTGCGTTGGGCTCCTGGGGATGCAGTGAGGGTGTTGGACACGGTGGTGTGGCCGGTGGTTGGCCGGAGACACGTCGGCGACGAGCTCGGCGATGGCACGTGCGGTGAAGCTTCGTGCAGTTGCTACGGTGCACGAGAAGGCAAACGGAGAGGATGGGGAGGTAGCTGAGCTCACGGCGGTCATGTAGGGTCAGACGGCGCGGTCGGGGACGAGCTGATGCGGTGGCGACGACGAAGGGGATCTCCGGCGGTGGCGTAGTCGGGCGAGGTTGTTGCAGAGGCTGCGGGGCAAGCGAGCGCTCGGGGCTCGGCTTGCTCGAAGGAGGCGGCGACAGTGGAGCTTCTGGACACGATGGCACGGCGTGGGGATGACGGAGAACGCGACTACGGCGGCGGTGCGGTGGCAAGTGCGTCGGCCATGGTGCGGGAGAGCGAGGGAGAGAGGCTGGGGGGCGAGTGAGGTGTCTACGGGGTCAGGACAGCGACGTGGAGCCTGCCAGGGTCCAGGCGCACGAAGCGGCAAGCTGCTGGCGCCGTGGCGAGCTCGCGCTCGCCGGCGTCATCTCTCTGCCTGCCTGGCATAGACGAAGCAGCTGGCTGGCATGGGCCAGCACAGTGCTGGGCCGCCAGGTGGGCCGGCTGATGGGCTACGGCCAGGTAAGTTCTCTCCCTCTCTTTTAATTTCTGTTTTCTATTTTTCTGTAGGTTTGTGGCTTTATTAAAAATAGCTAGGCACTTCTAAAAATCCTGAAAATAATCAGAGGCTCTGTTTAGAATATTTCCAACGGCCCACACTTATCTTCAGAATTATTTGAGCATCTAAATATTTACTAGAATTTAAATGCCCAAATGCAACTTACATATGATTTAATTCAATGACCTTCTGTTGACCTAGAAAATTGTGCACCAAGTTTGCCAGAGGTTCTAACCCAAGACAAAGAGGGTGAACATTTTAGGAGGGCATTTCAGGTTCATTGAAAATATTTTTAGTAAACCTTAGTTGATTCCAGGGGGGGTGCTCGGGGTTCTGTCTTCCCCAATTCAAGTTTCTGATGAAAAGTAGACATGATGCAACACTCTAATGCATGGACTATCTGTCGGATCACGGGTTCCGGCAGACCCTTAAGGTTCGAACTCTGGGGTGCGCGCGGAGATTATGCCCTCTACCTCTCCGTCTCGCAAGGATCTAAACTACTGAAAGAACAACACAAGAGACACAGAGTTTATACTGGTTCGGGCCACCATCGTGGTGTAATACCCTACTCCAGTGTGCGGTGGGTGGATTGCCTCTTGGGCTGATGATGATGAACAATACAGGGAAGAACAGCCTCGCGAGGGTCTGCTCTTAGCTCGGACGATGAACTGCAAGGGGAGTTCAACCGCCCTTCTCCTCTCTCTCTCTCACTTATTCTCTGCTTGCTCAGATTCTAGATACCCAATTCTCGATGCCAGCTAGGTAGGTAGTTCGTTTTTTCTACCCTGGGGGTGGCTAGTCCTATTTATAGGAAAAGGCCCTGGGCCTCTTCCCAAATATTGAGCGGGAAGGGCGCCAACAATTGGCCAATTCGAAGGGGAACATTTGGTACACTTATCCTGACTAAAGTTGGTCTTCGCCTGCCAAAGGCCCTGTGGTGACGCCATTCTAGGCTCCACGATGACCTCCTTCCCACCGTTGGACTGGTCTTGGTCTCGTTGCACCGAAATGGGTGCCTTTGCTAGATCCTCCCGCCTGTGCTTGCCCCCTTTGCACCAAAGAGGAAAGGGAAGGCACTGCGCGGCCTGCCGCCCGCCTGGCACCCTTGGTCGTCATGTCTTGCGTCATGGGCACCTTGTGAGGTACCCCGCCTTGATCTCTCCGCCTCCTCGTGAGCCAGCCTGATGAGGCCGCGCCTGAGGAAGAGCCGTGTCGTCCGCCCCGCGAGGCCTGGCCCCTCGCGAGGGTCTTGGGTCTCGTGCTGATGAAGTTGGGCCATGTTGGGCCCCCTTTTGAGCCATGCCGCAGGCCGCAGGCAGGCAAGTCTGTGGACCCCCGTTCCCAGAACGCCGACAGTAGCCCCCGGGCCAAGGCGCGCTTGGACTTGGCCGTGCTGAGAGGCGAAAGGGCAAGGGCGGAGCGCCATGGGCCCTAACAGCCTGCGGCCTTGGGCTCCACGTGGCGGTTGATTGGACATGGGCGCCTCCGCTTCCCCATGACGCCTCGATGATCGCGCGGATTGGACAAGTCCCTGCATGCAAATCGTGTCATGATTACCTGTGATCGTGGAGGCCGACAGTTGGCCTTCGCCAGCTATATGTACGGCATTGTGCGTGCCCTTCCAATCCATCTCTCCTCACTTTCTCCTTCGCCTTGTTTCTTGCTCCGTCTTGCTGTGATGGCTCCGATCCGCCGGTTCCCTACAGCGGAGAAAGGAAAGACTCCTCGAGAGAAACCAGACCCGCTCCCGCCGAAGAAGCGGCCTGCCCTTCGCGGCCGGGGCAAGGAAGACCATCAGGTGGTGTCGAGGCCTTGGTACGAGCGGCTTCCGCCGGGGTTCCCGCTTCCTTTGCATTCCCACGCTGAGGGCCTCGAAGGTGGCGACGCCGATCCCCGCGGCCAGCACCGTCGTCGGCGCCGACGGGTCACGAAGGTGTGGGTCGTTCCTCCTGGCGTCCATGCCGAAGGCTCCTCCCGTGAGCTCGTGCTCCACGCCGCCATGCCTCCTCGAACTTGGATTGGTTTTCCTCCCTTCTTCGCCTCCGTCTTCCCGCAGGGAAGACTTCTAGAGCTATGGCTGCAGCACGTCGTCTGCAGCACTCCCGCAACCGAGGCAGAGGTCACGGTCCTCGCCTCGGGCGAGGTCTTCATGACCCATGGCTGGGGCAAGATCGCTCGGGGCTGCAGAGCAAGGGGCGCCCTCACGATCCACCTGGAGTATGATGGCGCTTCGGTGATGTTTTTCAAGGTCTTCGACGCAAGCGGGCGCCGGCTGGAGTGCTGCCCCGGGAGAGGCGGCCAGGACCTGGCCATGGTGAGGGCTAGGCTCGCCGACCGCTCCCTGGACAGCTCCACAAGCGACGGGAGCGCCGGAGGGTCCAAAGACTTTGGCGAGGTCTTCATAAGCGACAGGAGCGCCGGAGGGTCCAAAGACTCCGTGAGGGCCTCGGCAGGCGCAATTCCTTCGGGGAATCCTGAAAACTTATCATAGAAAGAAGAAGGGGTTGCCATGACGACTATCAGTTGACCGTTAGCTGCTCAGGGGCTTGCTGGTTGGCGTAGGTGAGGTGTACTTGGGCACCTGTGAGACAGCGCGGGACTCACGAGGCCCTACCTCTAGGCGGGTTGCGCCTGGCACTGGGCCGTATCTTGAGATGTGTTCCTACAAATTTGGTTAGCCGGCACTCTACGTCCTCAGGTCCCGGCCCTCGAGCTTGTCTAAGCTGTCGCTGGTATGCCAGGTCGCGATGCCGTGGACAAGGCCAGAGGGTGAGGGCTGGAGAGCCAGTAAGAGCCCTGAGTCGTGATGCTCAGGTACCCCCTTTAACGTGCAAGTGGTCGACATGGAGAAGAAGAGGTGCCGTGGACAGACATCAAGTAATCAAGCATGATAGGCGAATGCATAGCTGGAAATAAATGCAAGAGAGATACACGCCACTGGGCCTGACCCGAGTGGCTTGGGGATGATGCAGCCCGAGGGGCGCCCCCAACAAAGCAAGCTAATGACCGAAAAATAAAAAAGGATACATGCCGCAGGGACGGACCCATGCGGCATGGGAATGATGCAGCCCTGGGAGGGCGCTCCCAGCTGGGAATGAAACTTGAAAGATGTCACATGAAGATGTCGAAGACGAAGCGGTGTTGGTGCAGTAGACTCGGTGGGCTGCGGAAGCCGATCCTCACGAGCCCCCAGGCCCAGGGGCCTCGGGAGGCTCTGGAGGCGTTAGTGGCTCCTCGCGAATCATCTCCATCTCCGCCAGGGATGCGGAACGCCTGTCTTCCTAAGCTTCCATGATGCCCCTCATGAGGCGCTGGTACGCCGCAGCCACGCTCGGCAAGCCGTAAGGCATGCGAACATAGCTGTGGGGTGGACCTCCACAACGCCCCACTTGCGAGGGCCAGAGGCGCTCCGTTGTGGCAACCTTATTGAGGCCTGGTACGTCGATGCAGACACGCAGCCCACCATCCTCGCCTGGATGGGGGGCCACAGCCGGTGGACGGCGGCAACCTCTCATGATTCTTGACTCCTGTAGTTCTTGAACAGCCTTGTTGACAAACTCCTGCTGGTCTGGCCTTCCTTGCCTTGCTCCTTTTTTGGGGAAACGTGGTTCGAAGCACGTCTCCATGTGGCGCCCAAGATCCTCCCGCGTGACCCTGGCGAGGTCAGTGGCCCTCCAGGCGAGAGCCCCCGAGCCCTGCCTGAGGAGGGCGCCGGACGCACTTTCCTATGCGATGGAAGGAGGTTCCCCTCGGACAGACGTGGGCCCTAAGGGGCCTGCCTCCTGAGGTGCTGGCCTGGATGACACCTTCTTCTTCTTGGGGGTGGCCTCGGGAAGCCTCCTGCTTCCGCGATCTGGGTCTTCTAGCGACGCGGCCTGAAAGGCTCGCTCCAGGGAACACATTGCATCCTTCTCTTCACATGGCACCGTGATGACTCCGCCACTTCCTGGTATTTTGAGGACGTTGTAACCATGATGGGTTACGGCCATGAACTTGGCCAGCGCTGGGTACCCGAGGATGGCGTTGAACGGCAGGCGGATGTGGGCGACGTCGAAGTCGATGAGCTCGGTGCGGTAGTTGCTGCGGGCCCCGAAGGTGATAGGGAGGCGGACCTGCCCGATCGGGATCATGGAACCGTCGGTGACTCCGGAGAAAGGCTTGGTTGGCTGAAGCTGGTCATAGGGCACTTGGAGATTGTTGAATGTTTCCACGGACAGGACGTTGAGCCCTGCTCCACCATCGATGAGGGTCCTGGTGACCAGTACGTTGCTGATGACCGGGGAGCAAAGCATCGGGAGGACGCCGGCTGTGGCCGCGCACTTGAGCTGATCCGCCGAGCTGAACATGATGGCACAGGCCGACCACTTGAGAGGGCGCGTTGCTTCGAGCTTGGGGAGGACTGCATTCACTTCGCGGGCAAACTTCTTGAAGATGCGTTGGGAGGCTGGGGCTTGAGCTCCGCCCAGGATACAGGCGATTGCGCGTGGCTCCTGGAAGCCCCCAGCCCCCTCGTCTTGATGGCGGTCCTCGTTCCTCCTTGCTTGAGGCGGCAGTGGAGGAAGGCCTGCGTTGCCCTGCAGGCGATCCTCGCGAGGCTGGTCCCGCCAATCCCCCTCGCGAGGCGGGTCTCGCCAGCGGTCCTCGCGAGGTTGATCATGCCACCCTTGGCGCGGGCCGTGGTCTTCCCAGCGTCCTGCGTTTCTTCCTCCCCCTCGGCCGTAGCCCCGGTCGTCGCGATCAGGGCGACAGCCGATTCTTCCTTCACGCATGGCGCGGAGCTCTTGGCATTCATTGGTGTTGTGGGTGTGGAGGTCGTGGTACACACAGTTCCGGCTGCCCTTGGAGGATTCGGGCAGATCCTTGCCCCGCTTGGTGTCTGGTTCCGCCGCGAGCACAACAACCCCCTTGCGTTTCACGTCCTTGGCCTTGGGCTTCTTCTCTTCTAGGTCCGCGGCAGGCATCTCGAGGAGGGAGAGACGCCCTTCCTCAGCCCTGGCGCATTTGGTCGCCAAGTTGAACAGCTCCAGGGAGGTGCACAGGTCTTCATGCATTGCCAGCTCCTCCTTCATCTTGACGTCGCGCACACCATCAGAGAAGGCCCAGATGATGGCTTCCTCGGACACCTTGGGGATCTTGAGGCGCGCACTGTTGAAGCGGTGGATGTACTTTTGCAGGGTCTCTCCGGGTTGCTGCTTGATGCGGCGCATGTCGCTCACGGCGGGCGGCCGATCGCGAGTACCTTGGAAGTTGGCGATGAAGCGGGTGCGCATCTGGTCCCAGGATGAGATCGTGCCTGGGGCCAGATTCAGGAGCCAGGTGCGAGCTCCTTCCTTGAGCGCCATGGGGAACCAGTTCGCCATGACCTTCTCATCCCCGCTGGCGGCTTCGATGCCCAGCTCATAGAGCCGGAGGAACTCGGCAGGGTCGGTCGTACCGTCGTAGCGAGGAGGCAGGTCCGGCTTGAACTTGCCGGGCCACGTGACGCTGCGCAGCTCGGTGGTGTAGGCGCGGCAGCCAGCGGTGGCCACGGGAGGCTTTGGTCGAGGGAGAGCTTGGCCTTGCGGGTCCCCATGCGCTGCAGCCGGGAGCAGCGCGGGGTCATGACGTGCCGGGGCTGGAGCAGGGAGCGCCCGAGTGGCTTCTTGCGGTCGAGGGACTTCTTGGCAGCTCCGTTCTTGCTGGGCCGGCACCTGACAGAGCGGGTTCCGCGCATGGGCCGCGCGCCTTGGAGCCACGGCATCTTCTTGGAGAGGGGGCGGCTGGTACGCCCCCGGAGCTTCGTTGCCCGCGCGAGGCGGGGTGCGGCGCAGCGGGGCGGATGGCGCTGGAGAGCCCCCTGCGGCGCGGACGAGCTCGGCGACGTGGTCGAGCCACTCCTCGTAGACATCATCGACAGGATGGTAGCGAAGGAGCTCGTTTGCCGCGATGAGCGCAGCTCGAGCCTCCAAGGGTGCGCAGAGCACGCAGGACAAAGAGCACGCCGGTGTGAGCGACGGAGTAGCGGTGCGGCCATCCTGCCGCACGGACGGGTGCTGAGACGACGCCTCCTGCTCGTTCCCCACCGGGCCGGTGGCGGCATTGACGGCGGGCGACGGGGAACGACGAGGACGCCCGCCGACGGGAGCCGTCTGGGCGACGCGGGAAGTGATGGCGGCCCGGCGCTCGGCGCGGGCCCGACGAGCGTCGGACATGGATGCGACGGCCGGAGGAGAGCGGAGCGGTGGAAGACAAATTCCGGCGCACCCCTACCTGGCACGCCAAATGTCGGATCACGGGTTCTGGCAGACCCTTAAGGTTCGAACTCTGGGGTGCGCGCGGAGATTATGCCCTCTACCTCTCCGTCTCGCAAGGATCTAAACTACTGAAAGAACAACACAAGAGACACAGAGTATATAATGGTTCGGGCCACCATCGTGGTGTAATACCCTACTCCAGTGTGCGGTGGGTGGATTGCCTCTTGGGCTGATGATGATGAACAATACAGGGAAGAACAGCCTCGCGAGGGTCTGCTCTTAGATCGGACGATGAACTGCAAGGGGAGTTCAACCGCCCTTCTCTCTCTCTCTCTCACTTATTCTCTGCTTGCTCAGATTCTAGATACCCAATTCTCGATGCCAGCTAGGTAGGTAGTTCGTTTTTTCTACCCCGGGGGTGGCTAGTCCTATTTATAGGAAAAGGCCCTGGGCCTCTTCCCAAATATTGAGCGGGAAGGGCGCCAACAATTGGCCAATTCGAAGGGGAACATCTGGTACACTTATCCTGACTAAAGTTGGTGTTCGCCTGCCAAAGGCCTTGTGGTGACGCCGTTCTGGGCTCCACGATGACCTCCTTCCCACCGTTGGACTGGTCTTGGTCTCGTTGCACCGCACTGAAGAGGAAAGGGGAGGCACTGCGCGGCCTGGCGCCCGCCTGGCACCCTTGGTCGTCATGGCTTGCGTCATGGGCACCTCGTGAGGTACCCCGCCTTGATCTCTCCGCCTCCTCGTGAGCCAGCCTGATGAGGCCGCGCCTGAGGAAGAGCCGTGTCGTCCGCCCCGCGAGGCCTGGCCCCTCGCGAGGGTCTTGGGTCTCGTGCTGATGAAGCTGGGCCGTGCTGGGCCCCCTTTTGAGCCACGCCGCAGGCCGCAGGCAGGCAAGTCTGGGGACCCCCGTTCCCAGAACGCCGACACTATCTAGGATGTGACATAAACCCATAAATATCGAATCATATAATGGTACAACTGATCCCGCGGTATGGATCGAGGACTTCCTCCTCCACATCCACATGGCTCGCGGTAGTGATCTACACTCCATCTAGTACCTCCCGTTAAAACTTAAAGGACCAGCTCGGCATTGGCTGAATAGCTTGCCAGCAGACTCCGTCGGCTGTTGGGAGGATCTGGAAGATGCATTCCTTGACAATTTCCAGGGCACTTATGTGCGACCACCAGATGCCGATGACTTGAGCCACATAATTCAGCAGCCAGGGGAATCGGCCAGGCAATTCTGGACGCCGTTTTTAACCAAGAAGAATCAAATTGTCGACTATCCGGATGGAGAGGCCTTAGCGGAATTTAACCACAACATGTGTGATGAGTGGCTCGCTCGGCACCTCGGCCAGGAAAAGCTGAAATCGATGGCAGCTGTCGGTGTCAAAACCGGCGGATCTCGGGTAGGGGGTCCCGAACTGTGCGTCAAGGTCGGATGGTAACAGGAGACAAGGGACATTTTATTTTACCCAGGTTTGGGCCCTCTTGATGGAGGTAAAACCCTACTCCTGCTAGATTAATATCGATGATATGGGTAGTACAAGAGTAGATCTACCACAAGATCAAGGAGGCTAAACCCTATAAGCTAGCCTATGGTTTGATTGTATACGATGATGGTTGTCCTATGGACTACAACCCTCCGGTTTATATAGGCACCGGATAGGGTTAGGGTTACACAGAGTCAGTTTACAATGGTAGGAGATCTTGAATATCCGCACACCTAGCTTGCCTTCCACGCCAAGGAAAGATCCTTCTAGACACGGGATGAAGTCTTCAATCTTGTATCTTCATAGTCCTGGAGTCCGGTGAAGGTATAGTCCGGCTATCCGAACACCCCCTAATCCAGGACTCCCTCAGTAGCCCCTGAACCAGGCTTCAATGACGACGAGTCCGGCGCGCAGATTGTCTTCGGCATTGCAAGGCGGGTTCCTCCTCCAAGTCCTTCATAGAAGATTATAGACACCAAGAATAGTGTCCGGCTCTGCAAAACAAGTTTCCACATATTGCCATAGAGAGAATAATATTAACACAAATCAAATCTGCTGACGTATTCCGCAGTGCGTCATAACACTGCGACCAAGCTCTTTATACGGATTGTTTTCTGTTCCACCTAAGCGTGTTTAGCGAGGCGGTTTCCTTGGCACGTCTTGTCAAAGCAGAGATCGTGTGCCCCCTTTTAACGGGATTCTCATCAATACGGTCGCGGGTAACCGGATCGTGCCCGTTAGCACGTTTGCCTTAATTAAAGGCTAGTCCCAGACGGTCACGGGGAGGGCTCTTGGTATTCAACCTCCTATAAAGAGACCAAGGCCCCGCCCCTTTCTTTTACCCTCAAAACGAGTTCGCCCGTCGCCTCGAGTTCCAACACCCTAGGCCTCCGATTCCAGGCGCATAGGACCTTCGACAATGTCCGGTTTCGACCTTCAAGGCCGATGGATGCCCTCCTCCATCACGGAGGAGGACGTATTAAGGTTGAGGGAGGCTAAGCTCCTGACCGGCAAGATTTCGCACAGATTGCCTGCTCAAGGACAGGCTATTCCCAGTCCCCAGCCCGGTGAAAGTGTGGTGTTCATATCCCACTTCCTTCGGGGGTTAGGTTTCCCGATGGATCCCTTCGTGAGGGGGCTGCTTTTTTATTATGGACTGGAATTCCATGACTTAGCTCCGGAGTCCATCCTCCACATCTCCTCATTCATCGTCGTGTGTGAAGCGTTCCTCCGTATTACCCCTCACTTCGGGTTATGGCTCGAGACTTTCAGTGTGGAGCCAAAGATGATAGAGGGACAGCACGCAGAGTGTGGAGGCGCTGTTATAAGCAAGAATGCCGACGCTCCATGGCCCGAAGGCACTTTTCAAGAGGAGTCCGACTCATGGCAACAAGAGTGGTTCTATATAACTGCTCCGAGGGGCACCAAATGGGTGGCGCCTCCTGCCTTTCGCTCGGGTTCCCCACCACGGCTAGCGTCGTGGGTCAACAATGGGTTAGATTGGGGATTACCCAAAGACGTGCCTCTATTGCAAGGCCGAATTAAGGATCTCTTAAAAGAAGATCTCCACCTGGTCAAAGTGACACAAGTCATGCTGATTCGCCGGATATTACCTGGCAAACGTCACTCCCTTTGCCTGTGGGAATTCAATCCGGAAGGACCACGGGCTCTCCAGCATTTCATGGGCGCAACGCCCGCGGAGATGTATAAACTGTTCTTCGGACCACAAGTAAAGTGTCCGGACTTGACCGAGGATGCAGGTCTAAACTGCAATCGCCCGGACTCCCAAGTAAGTAACCCTGTACCCGGACTTGCTATTCGCATAATTATCATAAATCTGCCCCTAAAGAGTTGTCCTTTTAAACAGGAGTGGATAGCGACAACGAAGCTGATCAGGTGTCCGGCTCCCCTTCCCGAATCCAGGCCGGATCCCGTACTTGTCAGGATGCTGATGATAATGCCTTTGGAGGGAAACAAAGGGGAGGACAAGGAGATTATGGTTTCTTCGAAGGAGACCACTCCGAAGGGAGGAATCGACAATTCCTCCCCTAAGGGAAAGAAAAGGGACACCTCTGACGATCCGGAGGCCATGGCCTCGAAGCGGGGGAAGAAATCTTTGTCAGAGGGTCCGACGCCGGGGAGCCCCTCGGCCGAACTATACCTCCAAAGGGACCAGCTTTCCAGCGAGCCGTAAGTAGGAAAAGAGTTTTTCCTTTTGAGAGAAATCCTTGTTTCATATCTAAGACGTTTTTATCCGAAACCTTTCCTTGTAGTTCGGACCTCAGCCCTTCTCAGCAGAGATCGTCTTCAGGGGATCTTCTTCCAGAGATGATGGAGAGTGGAATGCCTCCTCCTTTCGTACCGCCTAGCAAGGCGGGCGACGTTGAGGTGTCGTCGCGAAGGGCTTCTCCGAGTCCGGCCGGGGCAGAAAGTAGCCATGGCCCCCCCCCCCCCGAGGTTCTCCACGTCCGGCCTTTGAGAGAGGCCAGGGGACAAGTCCGACACCATCTGGTGTTCGGCCAGAGGAGCTAAGGATTCTGCTGGGGCGAGCCTATGTCTCAGAGGAACATCGTGCATTAATGAGCACGGTGATTGAAAGGATTTCGTCCGCAGAAAGCGGTTTGCACGAGGCCGTCAAAAGTTTGATGACGGGTTTTGAGGTACGTTAAATAATGTACACTTGTGTTAGTTGCGCACAAGTAAATTGCACCCTGTATAGATAGTAGCCCCTAGGACTCTGTGTGTCGTCGAAATCGACGGTGCGCAGAGGATCTTATTCCCAGGTCCTTTAAATGGCACTCTTATACGTGTAGGTGGCTAATTGTCCGGAGTCAAGCCGGATCAGTGATTTTGCCGAACTGAAGCGGCAACTTGATGTGGCAGATGCTGATATCGCGCTTGTCAACAAGCGGCTTGATGATGCTCAAGGTATGTAATTCCACAGGCGGCGGATAGTAAGAGAAGCTTTATGTCAATATCTTACCGTGTGTGTGCTTAATGCAGATGGTGCGGCCGCCGTGGAGGATCTGAGGGCCGAACTGGCCCGAGCGAAGGAACAGGCCAGAAGAAGCGATGCGGCCGCCAAGAAAGCCCAGGAGGAGCGAAAAGCCGAACAGGCTGCCCACTGCCAAAGCAGGGAGGAGATGGCCAGTATGGCCGTAAAGTTGGAGAGTGCTACTGACCGTTGCAAGCTTCTTGAAGAAGAGGGCCGGGCGAAGCAAACGAGTTTGGAGAAAGCTGTTGCTGATGCCAAGGATGCCCGCTCTATGATGAGAGCGGCAAAGGAAGAACTGCGTCAAGCCGGACAAATCGCGGATGGAAAGCCCTTCACGCTGCGGAGGAAGTTTTGTGATCCGAAGTTTGCTCCTTTGGACCGGATGTGGAGCGTGGAGGACACCTATCTGGATTTGGCGGCTAGTGCTGCTGATGCGACCGAACACTTTCGAGATAAAAAGGATCATGAAGTGGAGAAACTCTTCTGGTCGCAATTCCTCAATCTAGAGCGTCCACTTGCAGTGGACGATCGCCTGGCTCAATGGGCCGAGCTGAATAGGTTGTCTGGACTTGCCATGAAATACGTCATGGGTCATCTATGGCCAGGGAGGTCGGAGCCGAAGAGTTATTTCAGCTTGGTGCAGCAATTTCTTGACGTGGTGCCCCGTGTCGATGCAATGAAGAGGTCAGCGTGCATAGAGGGCGCACGGATGGCCCTTGCCCATGTCAAGACATACTGGGTAGATATGGAGGCCACCGCTGTTGCATCCTAGGATTCGGACAGAAGCCGAGTGACCTCCGAGCACTTTTTTCAGGAAGTCCTTGAGGGCGCTCGCGTAGTAGAGACGCAGTGCTCGAAGGATGCCATGTTATGATAGCATATGTAATCGAAAAGTAGTATTTTTGTAGATTGTAGTGGCATTTTTAGACTTGTGCCTTCAAGTATTAAAAACACCTCCTGTGCGGCCGTTTTGATATATATAGATATAAATTCTGAAAGATTGCAGTCGTTGGCTTCAGCCCCCACGCACATGGTGTGGGGGTGCGCGCAGAAGACGCATTTTCACACTTAACCCAACGTCTTGGTCCTACAAAGGAGGTGATAGCGCAGCGGGCTAGGCAACCGGACTATAATGCTTTAACACTTTCACTTAGCCATAGGAGCTTGACAGTGGGACTCTTTAGGTAGCCCCTTAGTGGCGAATGCGTTCGTCCGAATTCGGGGCGCGTACGTGCCTGGCCGGGAAACGGCCCTTCGACAAATTCCGATAAGTCATCGAGTGGCGACCAGTCTCGCGCTATATCATGACACTCAGTTTTCGGCTTTCTCTACTGAGGTGCTCGCCCGGCCGAACCGGGGCACAATCGCTGTAGTTCTCCTGGTGCTACCTTAGCCGATAGAATGGAACATAAGGTAGCCGAACTCAGGAGCCGGGCAACCCAACATTTGAACAAAGACATGATTCGGAGCTGATGCATATAATGCCAAAACTCGCGACGCCGAACACTCCCTAAGGTGTTCGGTCTTTATGAGTGCGGGCGAAACGATGCCCTTTATTATTAAAAAAGCCCCTGGTGTCCAGGTACGGGCAAGAATTCTGACGTGGCCATATGCCAAGACGCCAGCCTCCTCCTTGGTTATAACAGAAAAAACCAGGGGATGTATAGCAGCAAGAGACAGTAAAAAAGGTTTACGCAGGGTCTTAATCTAAAGAGAATCCTTAAGACGGGTCCCTACTGCACGTCTGCGCCTGTGTCTCCGCTGTGCCGTGTCCTGGACGGGCGCCGCATGTCGTTCATCTGTAAAAGAGAAGAACCGAATTTGAAAAAATGGGTCGTGCGGAACAACAAAGTTGGTAATAAACAAAGTATGAAGTAAAATATATAAAATGGAGCTTTATTGTCTCTGTGTACAACCCCTAGCACGGGGGTACATGGCCTCTAATCTTGCGTTGATGAGGGACTTGTGCCGAACTCGTTTACTCCGGGTTCGTGGCCTTTAATGGCCTATGCTGAAAGGTCCTTTGGCTGGTGAGGCCATTTTGTTGTGCGGCTGTTTATAGCGGCCGCACTGTCCTCCGTTAGGGGAGGCATACTTTTAGTGCTTCCCTTTCAAGGATATGATGCCTCGTGGACCGGGCATCTTGAGCGTGAGGGATGCATAGTGCGGTATTGCGTTAAAGCGGGCAAAAGCTCCGCGTCCCAATAGTGCTTGATAGCGACTTGAAAATGGGACGACATGGAAGGTCAGCTTTTCGCGACGAAAGTTGTCGGCAGAGCCGAATATGACTTCGAGCCGGATAAAACCCATGCAGTGGGTGTCCTGGCCGGGTGCTACCCCTTGAAATGAGGTTGTGCTGCGGCGGATTCTTGCTGGGTTTATCCCCATGCGATGGATTGTATCCTGATATATCAGGTTTAGTCCACTGCCACCGTCCATGAGGACATTTGTAATCTGGAATCCGCCAATAATTGGGTCAAGTATCAGGGCAGTCCAGCCTACATTTTTGATGTTTCTAGAATAATCTAGTTTATCGAAAATGATTGGTTTTGACAACCAGTGGCGAGGCTCCTGGGGGATAAGTCGTATTGTGCGTACCTTTATGGGTGCCACGGGTTTTGTTACGTGAAGTGAGTTCACTGTTTTAACTTCTTGTGGGAAGTTCTTTTGTTTCTTGGTGCTCTGCTTCTGGGGTTCATACTCATCTTCGCTTGGTGTGTCGAGCCCCTTGTGTTCGGCATTTAGCCTTCCGGATTGTTTAAAAACCCAACAGTCTCTGTGGGTATGGTTAGCAGGCTTCCCAGGAGTACTGTGTATCTGACATATTCTGTCCAGGATTCTGTTTAAGCTGGACGGATCATCCCTATTGTCCTGGAGGGGTGGTTTTGTCTGATTCTGCCGCGAGCCTTTGAATCCGGCATTGACAGCCGTGCTCTTCGGACTTTTTTCTTTGGTTCGGCGACGATCCTTATTGCGTCGCGGTTTTCCGTTTCCATCCCTGATTTTGGATGTACTTGGGTCGCTGGGATTGCATCTTGCCAGCCAGCTGTCCTCTCCTGCGCAAAAGCGGGTCATGAGACTTGTGAGTGCGGCCATTTTTCTTGGATTTTCCTGGCCGAGGTGTCTGGCGAGCCATTCATCTCGGACATTATGCCTGAAAGCTGCTAAGGCTTCGGCGTCCGGACAATCCACTATCTGATTCTTTTTAATAAGGAATCTATTCCAGATCTGCCGAGCTGATTCTCCAGGCTGTTGAGTTATGTGACTGAGATCATCTGCTGTAACGCCCTCGATGCGGCTATATCTCCCACGTGTCGAGGCACGACTTAGAGGCATAACCGCATTGAAAGCAATGTCGCAAGTGAGGTAATCTTCACACAATCCATGTAATAAATAAAGGGGAAAGATACATAGTTGGCTTACAATCGCCACTTCACACAAGTACATAAATAACATCCATCATACAGATTACACTCAAGGTCCGGCTACGGTACCAAAATGAAAGAAGACTACCCCAAATGCTAAACAGATCCCCGGATCACCCAACTGGGCTCCACTACTGATCATCTGGAAAAGAAACATAGTAACGGCCACGTTCCTCGTCGAACTCCCAAGTGAGCTCGGTCGCGTCATCTGCACTGGCATCGTTGGTACCTGCAACTGTGGTGATAATATCTGTGAGTCACGGGGACTCAGCAATCTCACACCCGCGAGATCAAGACTATTTAAGCTTAAAGGTGGGAAAGGGGTTTGTGAGGTGGAGCTGCAGCAAGCGACTAGCATATGGTGGCTACGACGCAAAAGAGAGCGAGAAGAGAAGGCAAATCACGATCGTAAAACTAGTAGTGATCAAGAAGTGATCCTGAAACGACCTACGTCAGACACAACTCCAACAACCGTGTTCACTTCCCGGACCCCGCCGAGAAGAGACCATCACGGTTACACACGCGGTTGATGTGTTTTAGTTAAGGTCAACTTCGGGTTTTTCTACAACCGGACATCAACAAATTCCCATCTGCCTCATAACCGCGGGCACGGCTTTCGAAATATAATACCCTGCAGGGGAGTCCCAACTTAGCCCATTATAAGCTCTCACGGTCAACGAAGGATATTCCTTCTACCGGGAAGACCCGATCAATCTCGGAATCCCGGACTACAAGACATTTCGACAGCAACAAAACAAGTCCAGCAAAGCCGCCCGATTGTGCCGACAAATCCTGATAGGAGCTGCACATATCTCGGTCTCAGGGCACATCCAGATAAGCGAAGCGTACAGGTACCAACATAACCCAAGTTGCCAAGGGACGGTCCTTCATCTTCACCTGCAACTAGCAACGCTATAAGAGGGGCTGAGCAAAGCAGTAACATAGCCAAACAACGGTTTGCTAGGACATGGATGGTTAGGGGCTGACATGGCAATATAGGAGGCATGATATAGCAAGTGGTAGGTATCGCAGCATAGGCATAGCAAAAGAGCGAGCATCTAGCAAGCAAAGATAGAAGTCATTTCGAGGGTATGGTCATCTTGTCTGCAAGAGTCTCAGAGTTGTCGAAAGCTTGGTCCTCGAAAGCGTTCTCAACAGGTTCCTCGTTCACGTACTCGTCTCCCAGATCTACCCAAGACAAGAGAAGACGCAAAGGAACCAATATCAACCACGATGCAATGCGCAAGCAATATGATGCAAAACATGGCAATGATATGCGAGAGGTGATATGCAATGCGTATGCATGCTCCGGAAGGACAAGGATGAACAGGGCATAATCTTGGCAAACCAAGCATGCCACTGGATAGGTGAGGTGATTTCGGTTGAAATCGATATAAAGATCACCGGAATCGGATGCACGGTTTGCAAATGGCAAGCAATACAAGAATGACACGAATCTGCCGTAAACAGCATGATGCTACTTAGCAAGCAACAATTAATTAAGCTACTGCACCCAAACATGGCAACAAAGTATATGACAGTAATCTACACAAGATGCACGACAAAAGATGAACACTGAGCTACGGCTCAATCCCATCATAACAGGCCCAAACCATCATGGCAAAAGTGCACAAGATAACAGGTTCTCAGACTTAGTGAAATTAACAACATAGCAGAAAACTAACATCAGGATGGCATGTTCAGAGCAATGACACAACATGCTACAGGATCAGAACATAGCAAAGTAAGGCATGGCATGAATCTATTTATAGCACTTGACAAAAGTCCCTTACTAACCATAAGCCAAAAGGATCAGAAAATATGATTACACCCATGTCAAATAAGCAAGTTTCATTACAGGTTTCAGACTTGGCAGAAAACTGGACATGTCAAAAACAGATAACGAGTAGGCATGTTTACGAGCTCGATGCACTCACTACAGAGCATTTCATGATAAACTAAGCATATATCCATCAAGAAGACATGGCATAGTAACTATACATGGCAATAACAACATCATAGCATGCAACGATCAACTACACTAAGCTTGGCAAAATCGAATAACATGTAAACAATCTGCCAGCAACCTTTTGAAGCAAAAGTAGAGTTCGATTGACTCAAGCTATAGCACTCCATAATTGCAAACAAATGCATGGATGGATAAATCAAATACTCAAGTTCAAAACTCCCTTACTGATCATGCTCAAATTATGCATAGATCTCTCAGAAACAACATGAATACATGGCATGAAAATAACAGCAGTTAGGGACTTAGTGAAATCACCAAGTCTCTGAAATCAGCAACATCAAGTGACCTAGTTTGCATGCTTGTGCTAGTCACCACATAGATCACAAAAATACATGGCAAAATACTATGGTTAGGTAACATGGCATATTACAAAACTCATGTAGGACTCAACTTCATAGGAGATACACATCAATCATGGCAAAAATGACAAAAGTGCATGTTCAGATAAGATCCAGCAACTAACTTCAACTAGCCCTCTACTAACAGCATTTCTGGCATCAAGTTGACTTCAAATGAAAATGATGCAATAGAGCTAAATGAGGTACTCTTCGAGGCGAACAATTTGACATATAATACGCGCGAAACGGTGCTACGGATGCCAAGTTATGGCAGGTCGAACATGAGATGATAATGTAAAAATACTGGGACTTAGAGATATTTTGAGAGGGGGAAAGTCAACCAGGGCACGGATGCCGGAGTTCGCCGGCGCGGGCCGCCGGAGAAGTGCCGGAGAGGGAGCTGCGGCGGCGGGGTTCGTCCGGATCCGGGCCGGGATGGCCGGATCTGGCACCGGGAGGGCGCGGGGCGCCGGACCCGGCGGAGGAGGCGGCGACGGGGCGATGAGCGGGTGGCGCGGCGCCGGCGGCCGGCGACGGAGAGGAGGCGGCGGCGTGAGCGGTAACGCGGCGGCGCGGCGAAGCGCGCGGGCGGCGCGGTCTCTAGGGCGCGGCAGGGCGGCGGTGGCGCGGAACGGGCCCCGCGGGCCAGACGCGGGCTCGCGGGCCGGCGGCGGAGACGGCGGCGGAGAGGACACGTGTCGCGCTGCTGTTGGCTGCGGGCGGCGGCGGGTTTCGTCCGGCGCGGACCGGACGTGTCCGGCGCGCGGAGGGAGCGGGGCTAGGGTTTTGGACCCGGATTTGACGGAGGGGTGCACATATTTATAGCTAGAGGGGGCTAGGAAGCTCCAAATGGAGTGCGGTTTTCGGCCACGCGATCGTGATCGAACGGCGGAGGACATGGGAGTGACTTAGATGGATTATTGGGCTGTTTTGAAGGGGTGTTGGGCTGCAACACACACGAGGCCTTCACGGTTACCCGGTTAACCGTTGGAGTACCAAACGAACTCCGATTGACCCGAAACTTGACAGGCGGTCTACCGGTGCTATACCGAGGCCACATGTCAAACCTCGGTCCATTCCGAGAATGTTTAATACCCGCTCAAAAAGAAATGTAAACGGGGACGCCGGGAGACATAGGAGCGCCGGATTGCAAAACGGACAACGGGAAAGATGCTCGGATTTAAGAGACGAACATATATGCGAATGCGATGCACATGATGACATGATATGAAATGCATGACATGACCAAAATGCAAAACGAGGGGAAACCCAACACGGATGAAATATCATAACACATAGCCAGAAATGGCAAGAGTTGGATTACAAATATGGAAAGTTACATCTGGGGCGTTACAACACACCACCACTACGAGAGGATCTCGTCCCGAGATCTAGGACTGAAAGAACTACGGATACTCAGAACGTAGGTGGTCTTCACGCTCCCAGGTGGCTTCTCGGTCTGAATGATGTGACCATTTCACTTTGAGGAATTTGATTGACTTGTTGCGAGTCTTGCGCTCAGTTGTCTCAAGAATGGCAACTGGATGCTCATGATAGGACAAATCTTCTTGAAGATCAATCTCTTCGAAGTTGAAGGTGCGCTCAGGCGTCTTGAAGCACTTGCGAAGCTGTGACACGTGGAAGACATCGTGCACATTTGCAAAGTTGGAGGGAAGCTCAAGTTGATAGGCGAGATCGCCTCGTTTGCCGATGATCTTGAAAGGACCGACGTATCTAGGGGCAAGTTTTCCCTTGATACCGAAGCGACGAGTCCCTTTCATTGGAGAGACGCGGAGGTAGACATGGTCTCCGATCTCGAATGCCACATCTCGGTGTTTGCTATCGTAATAGCTCTTCTAGCGCGATTGCGCGGCTTTGAGGTTCTCACGAATGACCTTGCACATAGCCTCAGCCTCTGAGATCAAATCATTGCCGAGCAATTGGCGTTCACCAGTTTCAGACCAGTTGAGAGGAGTACGGCACTTTCTGCCATAGAGAATCTCGAATGGGGCTTTGCCCGAGCTGGCTTGAAAACTGTTGTTGTAAGAGAATTCAGCATAAGGAAGACAATCCTCCCACTTCATGCCAAAAGAGATAACACAGGCTCTGAGCATATCTTCAAGAATTTGGTTGACACGCTCGACTTGTCCACTAGTCTGAGGGTGGAAAGCTGTGCTGAATCGAATATTGGTGCCCATGGCCTTCTGAAAAGAATCCCAAAATTTGGAGGTAAAGATGCTGCCACGGTCTGAAGAGATCAATTGCGGAATGCCGTGCAAAGAGACAATTCTGGAGGTGTAGAGCTCTGCCAGCTGCGCTGCTGTGATAGACTCTTTGATAGGAAGAAAATGAGCCACTTTGGTGAGCTTGTCGATGACGACGAAGATAACATCATTTCCACGCTTGGACTTAGGAAAACCAGTCACGAAGTCCATTTCGATATGATCAAACTTCCATTCTGGAATAGCAAGAGGTTGGAGAAGTCCAGCTGGTCGTTGGTGTTCTGCTTTCACCCTTCTGCAGACATCACACTCATTCACGAATTGAGCGATCTCACGCTTCATTCGAGTCCACCAATACGACTGCTTGAGGTCATGGTACATCTTCGAACTTCCAGGATGAATTGACAGAAGAGAATTGTGCGCTTCATTCATAATGACTTTACGAAGATCACCCTTTGGAACCACGATCCGGTCCTCGAAGAAAAGAGTATCTCTGTCACCAACTCGATAGCACTTGTATTTGGGGATGCTCTTTTCAATACCACGTTTCACCTTCTTCACCATGGTATCCAACAATTGTGCCTCACGAATCTGATCTTCCAACGTAGGAGAGACGATGAGGTTGGCAAGCAAACCTTGAGGAAGAACTTGAAGATTCAACTTGCGGAAAGCCTCACAGAGATCCGGTTGGAATGGCTTGAGGATTAAGCTGTTGCAGTAAGCCTTTCTGCTCAAAGCGTCTGCAATCACATTAGCCTTGCCTGGAGTGTATTCAATACTCGGATTATACTCTTGAATCATTTCGACCCATCGAGTTTGTCTGAGGTTGAGGTGAGGCTGAGTGAAGATATACTTGAGACTCTTGTGATCGGTGAAGATGTCCACTTTCCTTCCCAACAGGAGATGTCTCCATGTTATTAGTGCGTGGACAACTGCCGCCAACTCAAGATCGTGAGTGGGGTAGTTCCTTTCATTGGGCTTCAACTGGCGAGAGGTATAGGCAACAACCTTCTTCTCTTGCATTAACACAGCACCGAGGCCCTGAAGAGAAGCATCACAGAATACTTCATAAGGCTTGGATTCGTCAGGAGGAGTCAAAACTGGAGCAGTGACAAGTTTCTCTTTGAGAGTGTTGAAAGCAACGTCACACTCAGGAGACCAGACATATTTCACATGCTTCTGGAGGAGGTTGGAAAGAGGCTTTGCAATCTTTGAGAAATTCTCAACGAATCTTCGGCAATAGCTTGCAAGTCCCAGAAAACTGCGAAGCTGCTTGACATTCTGAGGGGGTTGCCAATTCAAAACTGCAGACACCCTCTCTGGATTAATAGCAATGCCCTTGGCAGAGATGATATGGCCAAGATAAAGAACTTCATCAAGCCAGAATTCACATTTGGAGAACTTCGCATATAATTGATACTCTCTGAGCTTGTCAAGTACCAAACGCAAATGCTTGGCATGATCCTCCTTATTCTTGGAGAAGACCAAAATATCATCGAGATAGACCAAGACAAATTCGTTGATGTAGGGGTTGAAGATGAAATTCATCAAGCGAGTGAAATACGGAGGAGCATTGACAAGGCCGAAAGACATGACAGTATATTCATAAGAACAAAAGCTTGTTCTGAATGCTGTCTTGGGAACGGTCCGTGCCATCCTTCTTCTTGACAAAAAGAACACCACAACCCCACGGAGAAGAACTTGGTCTGATCAGACCCAGACGTTCTTGTTTATCGAGTTGTTTCTTCAATTCCTTGAGCTCATCTGGTCCAAGCTTGTAAGGACGCTTGCAAACGGGTTCCGTGCCAGGCTCGAGATCAATCACGAATTCAACTGGCCGTCGGGGAGGCATACCCGGAAGCTCTTCTGGAAAAACATCTTGGTACTCACAAACAACTGGAATCTGAGAGATAGCCTCCAATTCATCATTCTCATTGAGAGAAAACAACCGAATGGTATCATCACGAGAAGCATAGATGATCACATCGTTCGAAGTGTGAGTCAATTTGATTTCCCTGGCAGCACACTCAAGCTGAGCCTTGTGCTTAGAAAGCCAGTCCATCCCGAGAATAAGATCAATATCAGAATCACCAAGCACCAATGGAGAAGACAGAAATTTATAGTCGCCCATCTTGATAGAGACATCAGGAACTATCGAGTTTGCTCTCATTGACTTTCCCGGAGAAATAACACCCAAAGGTTTATCCAGGTAAGTCCAAGAAAAATCATTCTTTGTAAAGAACGATCTTGACATGAAACAATGCGATGCACCAGTATCAAATAAGACTTTGGCAGGAATATCATTAACAGGAAGATTACCCATGATCACTTCAGAAGAATCCTCTGCTTGAGCTGCGTTCATCATGTTCACCTTTGCAGACTTAGGATTATGCTTGACCACTGCATTGCTGGAAGATTTCACAGGAGGAGGAGGCGGAAGGCGCCTCTGGTTGAAGCACTTGTTCGCACAGTGACCCTTCTGCTGACATTTGTTACAAGTCACCTCTAAGAGCGGACGATGGTAAGGAGCACTTGGCCTTGGAGCTTGATTCTGAGACTTGTTCTGATAGCCAGGGTTGGGTGGGTGGGAAGATCCACGACCACTTGAATTCTTCTGTTGATAAGGCTGACGGAACGGAGGAGGAGGAGGCAACCAGAACTTCTGTTGCTTAGCTGCCACAAGTGAAGAAGAAGAAGACTGGACTGCGTCTCTGATTCTCTTCTTAGATGCCTCACACTTGAGCTAAGCAGCTTCTTGTTTCAGTGCCATGTTGTAGAATTCATCATACTTTAATGGCTCGAAAAGCACGAGAGCAAGTTGCAGATCTTCTCTGAGACCACGCCTGAACTGGTAGATCATACTCTTCTCATCAGGAATGTCTTGCCTTGCAAAACGAGAGAGCTTCTGGTACTGAGTGTTGTATTGATAGACAGACATGTCTTTGTTTGCAATGTTGCTTAGTTTATATCTCCTCATAATTATGCACAGAGCTTAGGAATTCTTTTTTACTTCCCAGTCTCCTCATCGCTTTGGTAAGGCATCCTGACGTAGAGTTTTGACTCTTCTCTTCTCAAATTTCACTAATTTTTTTTATAATCACGCGGGTATCTTAGAATCGTTCCAATGGTTTTATGATGACAACATTGTCTTGGTTGCCTCCCGTCAGCAGGGGTTTTAGTGGAGGTGTCCCGGGGAGTTGAGCTCCGAGGTGTTGTCGTCATAATTTTATCATTACAGTTCTGGAATACCTGAGTTTAGTACGCCGACATCGAAAATCTCTTTTGTACAGTTGTTGGTGAGATAACCCTGATAGCCCAGTACTGAGGCGAGTGTGGGAGTATTGCCATGACTCGTATAACGGATGCTTTTCGAAGGTTGAGGTAGATGATTTCCGAGGATTTCTTGGTTATGTGTTGAAGGATGGATACAACTGGATCTAGGTATTGTTAGTTTGGGTGATATATTTTTGTGTCCCCTGTATCCCCAACACCTGATTGCATAATCAGAAAGTTTCGGGAGTTTATAAGTGGGAATTCAAGTATCACATAGGAATTCTTTCCAACAGACACATGATACTATATGGGATCTATCATAGGTTTGTTTCCGGCTTATTCTGCAAGCCAAATCCCTTGTTTTGTTTTATTTGTGGTATTTGAGTTGCTTCGATGTCAAGTGTTGATCCATACCTTCCCTAAATGGTGTTCTCATATTGCTATGTGAATACTAATCCTTCTTGATCATCGAGGTTGTCATGTTAATTCCTTTTCAACCGGTGTGTCTCTCTTCAAGTGGATCCGATCACTTCAACATTCGCAAGATCAATTATCAGTTCTTCTCAATGGTGTTTGCTTCATCCGTTCCAAGTTGTCTTTGTTTTCCCGCCCTCCCACCCTTATTTCTTCAAGGACGCAGATTTCTTAATCAAGTATCCATTTTATTCTTGTGAAGCCTCTCCATTCTTCTCCTTCATGTTCTTACCCGGTGTTTCCATGAAGATACTAACGGAGCTTCAAGTTCATCATTCGTCATTCTTTTCTTCTCCGGTGGATTCAATTCAAGCTTTCGGTGTTGATCATATTCCTTTTCTTATTTCAAGTGCTTTCTTATGCCGGTTCACCTCTTAATCATTCACTTCTCGCTATTCAATTGTTCCGGAGTGATGAAGATATCTCAGAATATTCAAGTTTCCATTCTCAATTCACTCAAGTTCTTTTGAGGATGCTATCTCATTCAAGCCATTTAATTCAACCGGTGCAATCTCTCTTCCAAGTAATCTTTTCAACGGTGTTTCTTTTGAGTGGGCCCTAACCCACAGGTCTTTCCCAGGATCTTACCTGACTCTTCTTATTTCCCCGGAGCTATTCTCAAATTCATTTAAAAGTTTGACGTAAGAATGGATTATCATCAGTCAAATGTCTTTCTCCAAGTTCCTTCAATTCTTTCATCATTGGTTCAACCTTTCCAATTCTCATTCCAGAGTGCCTCAACAATTCATGGTGGTGTTTCTCATCATCATTCTCAACATTTGAAGACTGAAGAAGAGTTTCACTTTAATCTTGCTCCATCCTCTTCAAGATTAATGGTTCTAGCTTGATGCCATCCTCTCATAACTGTTTTTGCTTGTGAAAATAATTTTCACCCATCCGGAGCAATTCAGGAGTCTTTTCAGTTTGATTCTCCGAAGGCCATCATTTCAGAAGAATTATTCATTCCAGCTTTCAGCTCTCGTTCTCCAAATCTTACCGGTGGCTCGTTCAAGAGTTCTCTTCCTCCGTTATCATATAGATACATTCATTCTTTTTTTTTCCAATCCTACCGGTGGTTCGTTGAAGACCTTCCCAAGTTTGTGCTATATCTCTCTTCAATCCTTTTTCAACGAGAATAAGTAGTATGCCAAATCCGTTGCTTGTCATCAATTTAAATTGGTGAAGGATACGCATAACATAATTCTTGTTCTTGTTTCATCCAAGTGATCTAGTTTCTTCTTTCCAGAGTTGTTCATCATGTCACATTTCTCAGTTCGAGATGCTTCATCTTTTTCATTTCCGGAGTTCCAAGTTTTCCGCTTTATCTCGTCGCGAAGCTCCATCTAAATCATTGCAAGGATTCAATCTTATTCTTTTCATCATACATTTCTTTGTGATCATCCTTTTATTACCGGAGTTCTTTATGGAGGCTACATGTTGATTCACAAAGGATTTAATTCCTTCTCGAAGTGCTCATCGAGATTCTTTTCAGAAGAGCTCAAGCATTCTTTATCTTGCATTTTAAAGTGCAATTCTTTCGACCTTATCTTTTGAGGTGGTATTATGTCATTCTTGATAATTTGAGGTCATGTCTTATGATTCACATGTTGTTAAGAATGAGATATTTTAAATCCATCAATCTCTTCATTGGAGTTATCTTGGGTTATAGTTCACTTAAGGCTTTCCCTAAGGATTGTTGCTTTTTATGGTGCTTATAAATGACCCAAGTTCTTCGTTTGTTCTCCCGGTGAAACAAGTTTCTCATCTCCTTGTTGATATCAATCCAATCTATTGTTTTCGTTAGTGGCCGGTTGACACCTCATATTTTGAGATGTTTCCATAAGCCCGCTACAAGCTTATTCGTTTCGTTGTTGGTTTTCCAACAACTCCGTTCGAACCTTCTTGGAAGGGTGCTCTCCAAGATCATTTGCGGCAGAAGCTGTCATTTTCTTCTCCATTCTTTTATTCCGATGAGCTATTTTCTATTCTTTCTTCCGGAGGCATTGTGATGTTGTTCCCTTCTCTCTTCTTCTCGAATGGTGAGGATCATGTTCTTTGCTTTTGCTTATCCATTCAACAGGAGTGTGGTGTTCTCTTTTCAAGTTTTTTTCTTCATCTTATCAAGTCTTGCATCTCGTTTCGACCGGAGTGGTTGCATGTACTTCTCGTCCATTGTTCTCGTCATTCATAGCCTTGCAAACTCCAAGGTTCACATGGTGTTCCTTGTTTCTCTTTTCTACCGGTGTGGTCATATTCTTTTGGTTCGTTAAGCCCTTGTTTCATGTCTTTCAACCCACAAGGTTCTTGTAATGTTCCTTGTTCCTCTTTGATAACGGAGTGTTTGCAATTCTCCTCCTCTCCATGGTATTCTTTCTTTCATTTTGCTCAACCTCTCAAGGTTCTTTGGTTTCACTCTTTTGTCAAAGAAGCAACTTAGCGTTACCTCTTCTCTTTCTCTTCCGTTTTCCCCTCCGGTGCCATTCTAGATCTCGGGACGAGATCCTCTCGTAGTGGTGGAGTGTTGTAACGCCCCGGATCCGATGCGCAGGTGTCCGTCAGTTATTCGCCGTCCTTGCCATGTCATGTGCTTGCGTGTTGCACTTTGCCATGTCATCATCTGCATTTCATATCATGTCATCATGTGCATCGCATTCGCATACGTGTTCGTTTCATGAATCCGAGCATTTTCCTCGTTGTCCGTTTTGCAATCCGGCGCTCCCACGTCCTCCGGCGTCCCCTTTTGCCTTTCTCCGTGAGCGGGTATTAAACTTTCTCGGAATGGACCGAGGTTTGCCAAGCGGCCTTGGTATAGCATCGGTAGACCGCCTGTCAAGTTTCGGGTCATTCGGAGTCCGTTTGATACTCCAACGGTTAACCGGGTAACCGCAAAAGCCTCTTTTGGTGCAGCCCAACACCCCTTTCAAAGTGGCCCAAAACCCACCTAAGTCCCCTCCATCCTCTCGGTCGTTCGATCACGATCGCGTGGCCGAAAACCACACTCCATTTGGAGCTTCCTAGCCCCCTCTACCTATATAAACAGCTCCCCTCCCGAAATTCGCGGTGCAACCCTAGCCCCGCTCCCCGCGCGCCGCCGGACACGTCCGTCCGCGCCGGACGCGTCCAACCGCCGCGTCGCTCCGCCCCGCCAGCCGAGCTCGCCGCGCGCCGCGCTCCGCCTCCGTTCGTCGCCGCCAGCGCCGCCCTCCGCCGCCCTGCGCGCCCGCGCCCAGTCCCGCCGCTCACCGCGCCGGCGCCGCCGCCACCGCGCCGCCTCCCCGCGCCGGCCCCGTCCCGCCGTCGCGCCGCCGTCGCCAAGGCCGCGGGAGCCCGCGCCGGACCTCCTCCGCGCCGCCCCGCACCTCCCCGGCTCCGGATCCGCGCCTCCCCGGCTTCCCCCTCGTCGCCGGCCCCCTCCTCTGGCGTCCTTCTCCTCCAGCTCCGGCCCCGCCTCGTTATCCGTGCCGACGAACCCTAGATCTGGATCTCGGAGGTTGATTTTTTCCCTAAGTCCCCGACATTTGGACATTATCATGCCATGTTCATCACATCATATCTCTGTATCCGTAGCCCCGTTTTGGGTGTACAGTATGTCAAATTGTTCGCCCCGAAGAGTAAATCATTTCGTTCCATTGCATCATCTTCTTTTGTGTTCATCTTCATGCCCGAAATGCTGTTAGAAGAGGGCTATGTGATGTTAGTTTCTGATTCTTATCAGAACATGCACTTTTGTCATTTTTGCCATGATTGATGTGTGCATCCTATGATGTTGAGCTCTACATGTGTTTTGCAATATGCCATGTTACCTTTCCAGAGAATTATGCCATGTATTTTTGTGATCTATGTGGTGACTAGCACAAGCATGCAAACTAGGGTACTTAATGTTGCTGATTTCAGAGACTTAGTATTTTCACAAAGTCCCTGCCCGCTGTTATTTTTATGCCATGTGTTCATGTTGTTTCGGAGAGATCTATGCCTCTTTTGAGCATGATCAGTAAGGGCGTTTTGAGCATGTGGTCTTGCTCTATCCATCCATGCCTTTTTCGGTATTTATGGAGTAACATAGCTTGAGTCAATCGAGCTCTACTTTTGCTATAAAATGTTATTGGCAGATTGTTTACATGTTATTCGATTTTGCCAAGCTTGTTGTAGTTGATCCTTGCATGCTATGATGTTTTTCTTGCCATATTTAGCTTCTATGCCATGTATTCTTGATGTATGTATGCTTAGATTATGATGCAATACTCTGTAGTGAGTGCATCAAGCTCGTAAACATGCCTACTTGTTATCTGTTTTTGACATGTCCAGTTTTCTGCCAAGTCTGAAACCTGTAACGAAACTTGCTTAATTGACATGGGTGTTATTATATTTTCTAGTCCTTATTGGCTTATGGTCAGTAAGGAACTTTTGTTAAGTGCTTTGAGTAGATTCATGCCATGCCTTGCTTTGATATGTTCTGATCCTGTAGCATGTTGTTTCATTGCTCTAAACATGTCATCCTGATGTTAATTTCTGTCATGTTAGTATTTTCACTGTCTGTGAACCTGTTATCTTTTGCACTCTTGCCATGCTTGTTTGAACCTGTTGTGGTGTGATTTAGCCGTAGCTCAGTGTTCATCTTTTTTCAAGCATCTTGAGTAGATCACTATCATATTCCTTGTTGATATGTTTGGGTGCAGTAGTTTAGTTTCTTGTTGCTTGCTAAGTAGCATCATGCTGTTAATGGCAGATTCTTGTCATTCTTGTTTTACCTGACATCTGCAAACCGTGCATCCGATTCCGGTGATCTTTATATCGATTTCAACCGAAATCACCTCACCTATCCAGTGGCATACTTGGTTTGCCAAGATTATGCCTTGTTCATCTTTTCCTTCCGGGGCATGCATATGCATTGCATACCACATCTCGCATATCATGCCATGTTTATGTGGTGGTTGTTTACTTTGGTGTTTGCTTCTTTCCGGTGTTGCTTCTTCGAGTTAGTTCCGATAACGTTGCGATTGTGAGGATTCGTTCGTCTTCGTCCGTATGTCTTCTTCATGGACTCGTTCTTCTTCCTTGCGGGATCTCAGGCAAGATGACCATACCCTCGAAATCACTTCTATCTTTGCTTGCTAGTTTGCTCGCTCTTTTGCTATGCCTATGCTGCGATACCTACCACTTGCTTATCATGCCTCCCATATTGTTAAACCAATGCCTCTAACCCACCTTGTCCTAGCAAACCGTTGTTTTGCTATGTTACCGCTTTGCTCAGCCCCTCTTATAGCGTTGTTAGTTGCAGGTGAAGATGAAGTTTGTTCCTTGTTGGAACATGGAGATGTTGTTCCTTGTTGGAACATGTTTACTCGTTGGGATATCACAATATATCTTATTTAATTAATGCATCTATATACTTGGTAAAGGGTGGAAGGCTCGGCCTTATGCCTGGTGTTTTGTTCCACTCTTGCCGCCCTAGTTTCCGTCATATCGGTGTTATGTTCCCGGATTTTGCGTCCCTAACGCGGTCGGGTGATTTATGGGACCCCCTTGACAGTTCGCTTTGAATAAGACTTTTCCAGCAAGGCCCAACCTTGGTTTTACCATTTGCCTACCACCTATCCCTTTCCCTTGGGCCTGATCAGCCTGAGGGTCATCTTTATTTAGCCCCCCTGGGCCAATGCTTGTCTAAGTGTTGGTCCAAACCAGAGCCACTTGCGGTGCCACCCCGGGGCAACTTGGGGTATCATCGGTTGCCGTACGTAGTGTTCATCCGGTGTTGCCCTGAGAACGAGATATGTGCAGCTCCTATCAGGATGTCGGCGCATCGTGCAGCTTTGCTGGACTTGTTTTATTGCTGTCGAAATGTCTTGTAGCCGGGATTCCGAGACTGATCGGGTCTTCCCGGGGAGAAGGAATATCCTTCGTTGATCGCGAGAACTTATCATGGGCTAAGTTGGGACACCCCTGCAGGGTATTATCTTTCGAAAGCCGTGCCCGCGGTTATGTGGCAGATGGGAATTTGTTAATGTCCGGTTGTAGAAAACCCGAAGTTGATCTTAACTAAAATACACCAACCGCGTGTGTAACCGTGATGGTCTCTTCTCGGCGGGGTCCGGGAAGTGAACACGGTTGTTGGAGTTATACTTGACGTAAGTAGTTTCAGGATCACTTATTGATCATAGTTGTTCGACCGTGCTTTGCCTTCTCTTCTCGCTCTCATTTGCGTATGTTAGCCACCATACATGCTAGTCACTTGCTGCAGCTCCACCTCACTACCCTGTCCTACCTTTAAGCTTAAATAGTCTTGATCTCGCGGGTGTGAGATTGCTGAGTCCTCGTGACTCACCAGATACTTCCAAAACCAGTTTGCAGGTGCCGATGAGTCCGTGCAGGTGACACACCCGAGCTCAAGGAGGAGCCCGATGAAGACCTTGTTCATTGTGTTGCTTCGTTTTAGTCGATCAGTAGTGGAGCCCAGTTGGGGTCGATCGTGGACCTTTGTCGCTTTTGGGGTTTCTTCTTTTATTTTGGCTCCGTAGTCGGGCCCTGATTGTAACTGTATGATGTATTGTTTTATTCATGTAATTGTGTGAAGTGGCGATTGTAAGCCAACTATGTACCTCTTTCCCTTATGTATTACATGGGTTGTGTGAAGATTACCTCACTTGCGACATTGCTTTCAATGCGGTTATGCCTCTAAGTCGTGCTTCGACACGTAGGAGATATAGCCGCATCGAGGGCGTGACAAGTTGGTATCAGAGTCAGGTTATGAGAAGACCAACTAACTCGAGGTTGAGATATCCCGCGCGGGCTCCCGTCCCAGCCGCCGCACGGCTCGCCGGCGCTCGCCGCCTGCTGCCGCCGCCGCCATGCCTGCTTGCCGCCGTGCTCCCTCTGCCCCGCCTCCGCAGCCGCCTTGCGCCGCCGCCGCGCCCCCGCGTCTCGCCGCGCCGTCCGCCATGCGCGCCGCGCCCTTCGCCCGAGCTCGTCGCTGCCCGCCTCCAGCGCCCCGCCGCCGCGACCCGCGCCGTGCCCCGCAGGCCGCCTCCCGGCTCTGGCCCTCCTCGCCGGCCTTCGCCGCGCCCGGATCTGGCGAGCCGCTGCCCGATCCGGCCGGTCCCGACTCCCTCCGGCGCCGCCCCGTCCTCCGGCCGCCCCGGCGTCGTCCTCGCCGCCGTCACCGGCGTTGACTCCGCGTCGGGATACCTCCGTCCCGATCCGGCCTCATCCCCCCATCCAAACAATACACCTGCACGGCTCCGTCCCGATTTCGCGAGGTGGTTAATCTCCTCTAAGTCCCTGAATTTTGACAGTATCATGCCATAGTCATCATGCCATAACTCTGTGCATACTACTCCGTTTTGGGCGTACAGTATGTCATTGTTCACCTCGATGAGTACATCATTTCATTCCATTGCATCGTTTCCATTTGAGCTCATCTCTATGCCCGAAATGCTGTTAGAAAAGGGCTATGTGATGTTAGTTGCTGGATCTTATCTGAACATGCACTTTTGTCATTTTTGCCATGATTGATGTGTGCATCCTATGGAGTTGAGTCCTACATGAGTTTTGTAGTATGCCATGTTACCTTTCCAGAGAATTATGACATGTATTTTTGTGATCTATGTGGTGACTAGCACAAGTATGCAAACTAGGTTACTTGATGTTGCTGATTTCAGAGACTTAGTGATTTCACTAAGTCCCTGACTGTTGTTATTTTCATGCCATGTATTCATGTTGTTTCTGGGAGATCTGTGCATATTTTGAGCATGACCATTAAGGGTGTTTTGAACTTGAGGACTTGCTCTATCCATCCATACCTTTGTTTGTATTTATGGAGAGTCATAGCTTGAGTCAATCGAGCTCTACTTTTGCTTCAAAATGTTGCTGGCAGATTGTTTACATGTTATTCGATTTTGCCAAGCTTGCTGTAGTTGATCCTTGCATGTTATGATGTTGTTCTTGACACGTATAGTTACTATGCCATGTCTTCTTGACGTATGTATGCTTATTTTATCATGCAATGCTCTGTAGTGAGTGCATCGACCTCACGAACATGCCTAGTCGTTATCTGTTTTTGACATGTCCAGTTTTCTGCTAAGTCTGAAACCTGTAACGAAACTTGCTTATTTTACATGGGTGTAATCATATTTTCTGATCCTTTTTGGCTTATGGTCAGTAAGGGACTTTTGTCAAGTGCCTTGAGTAGATTCATGCCGTACCTTGATTTGCTATGTCCTGATCCTGTAGCATGTTGTTTCATTGCTCTGAACATGTCATCCTGATGTTGGTTTCTGCTAATGTTGTTATTTTCACCAAGTCTGCGAACCTGTTATCTTTTGCACTTTTGCCATGCTTGTTTGAACCTGTTATGATGTAAATTAGCCATAGCTCAGTGCTCATCTTTTGTCGAGCATCTTGAGTAGATTACTGTCATATGCTTTGTTGTTATGTTTTGGTGCAGTAGCTTAGTTTCTTGTTGCTTGCTAAGTAGCATCATGCTGTTTATGGCAGTTTCTTGTCATTCTTGTATTGCTCGTCATTTGCAAACCGTGCATCCGATTCCGGTGATCTTTATATCGATTTCAACCGAAATCACCTCACCTTTCCATTGTCATACTTGGTTTGCCAAGATTATGCATGGTTCATCTTTTTCCTTCCGAAGCATGCATATGAATTGCATACCACATCTCGCATACCATGCCATGTTTATGTGATGGTTGTTTTACTATGTTGTTTGTTTCTTTCCGGGTTGCTTCTCTCGTTAGCTTTGGTTTCGTTCCGGAGTTGTGAGGATTCGTTCGACTTCGTCCGTTTGTCTTCTTCATGGACTCGTTCTTCTTCCTTGCGGGATCTCAGGCAAGATGACCAGACCCTCGAAATCACTTCTATCTTTGCTTGCTGGATTGCTCGCTCTTTTGCTATGCCTATGCTGCGATACCTACCACTTGCTTATCATGCCTTCCATATTGTTAAACCAAGCCTCTAACCCACCATGTCCTAGCAAACCGTTGTTTGGCTATGTTACTGCTTTGCTCAGCCCCTATTATAGCGTTGTTAGTTGCAGGTGAAGATGAAGTTTGTTCCTTGTTGGAGCATGGACTTGTTGTTCCTTGTTGGAACATGTTTACTTGTTGGGATATCACAATATATCTTATTTAATTAATGCATCTATATACTTGGTAAAGGGTGGAAGGCTCGGCCTTATGCCTGGTGTTTTGTTCCACTCTTGCCGCCCTAGTTTCCGTCATATCGGTGTTATGTTCCCGGATTTTGCGTCCCTAACGCGGTCGGGTGATTTATGGGACCCCCTTGACAGTTCGCTTTGAATAAGACTTTTCCAGCGAGGCCCAACCTTGGTTTTACCATTTGCCTCACCACCACCTATTTTCCCTTGGGAGTAATTAACCCAAGGGTCATCTTTATTTAGCCCCCCCCGGGCCAATGCTTGTCTAAGTGTTGGTCCAAACTAGAGCACCGTGCGGGACCGTCCCTTGGCAACTTGGGTTATGTTGGTACCTGTACGCTTCGCTTATCCAGTGTTGCCCTGAGAACGAGATATGTGCAGCTCCTATCAGGATGTCGGCGCATCGGGCGGTTTTGCTGGACTTGTTTTATTGCTGTCGAAATGTCTTGTAGCCGGGATTCCGAGGCTGATCGGGTCTTCCCGGAGAGAAGGAATATCCTTCGTTGATCGCGAGAGCTTATAATGGGCTAAGTTGGGACACCCCTGCAGGGTTTTTGAACTTTCGAAAGCCGTGCCCGCGGTTATGTGGCAGATGGGAATTTGTTAATGTCCGGTTGTAGAAAACCCGAAGTTGATCTTAACTAAAATACACCAACGGCGTGTGTAACCGTGATGGTCTCTTCTCGGCGGGGTCCGGGAAGTGAACACGGTTGTTGGAGTTATGCTTGACGTAAGTAGTTCAGGATCACTTATTGATCATAGTTGTTCGACCGTGCTTTGCCGTCTCTTCTCGCTCTCATTTGCGTATGTTAGCCACCATATATGCTAGTCGCTTGCTGCAGCTCCACCTCATACCTTTTACCCTACCTATAAGCTTAAATAGTCTTGATCTCGCGGGTGTGAGATTGCTGAGTCCTCGTGACTCACCAGATACTTCCAAAACCAGCTTGCAGGTGTCGATGAGACCGTGCAGGTGACGCACCCGAGCTCAAGGAGGAGTTCGATGGAGATCTTATCCTTTGTGTTGTTTCGTTCTAGTCGATCAGTAGTGGAGCCCAGTTGGAGTCGATCGTGGACCTTTGTCGCTTTTGGGGTTTCTTCTTTTATTTTGGCTCCGTAGTCGGGCCCTGATTGTACCTGTTTGATGTAATGTTTTATTCATGTATTTGTGTGAAGTGGCGATTGTAAGCCAATTATGTAACTCTTTCCCTTATGTATTACATGGGTTGTGTGAAGATTACCACACTTGCGACATTGCTTTCAATGCGGTTATGCCTCTAAGTCGTGCTTCGACACGTGGGAGATATAGCCGCATCGAGGGCGTTACAGACACTCCATAAATACAAACAAAGGCATGGATGGATAGAGCAAATCCTCAAGTTCAAAACACCCTTACTGATCATGCTCAAAATATGCATAGATCTCTCAGAAACAACATGAATACATGGCATGAAAATAACAACAGTCAGGGACTTAGTGAAATCACTAAGTCTCTGAAATCAGCAACATCAAGTAACCTTGTTTGCATACTTGTGCTAGTCACCACATAGATCACAAAAATACATGGCATAATTCTCTGGAAAGGTAACATGGCATATTACAAAACTCATGTAGGAGTCAACTCCATAGGATGCACAGATCAATCATGGCAAAAATGACAAAAGTGCATGTTCAGATAAGATCCAGCAACTAACATCACATAGCCCTCTTCTAACAGCATTTCGGGCATAGAGATGAGCTCAAATGGAAACGATGCAATGGAATGAAATGATGTACTCATCGAGGCGAACAATTTGACATATTATACGCCCAAAACGGAGTAGTATGCACAGAGTTATGGCATGATGACTATGGCATGATACTGTCAAAATTCAGGGACTTAGAGGAGATTAACCACCTCGCGAAATCGGGACGGAGCCGTGCAGGCGTATTGTTTGGATGGGGGGATGAGGCCGGATCGGGACGGAGGTGTCTCGACGCGGAGTCAACGCCGGTGACGGCGGCGAGGACGACGCCGGGGCGGCCGGAGGACGGGGCGGCGCCGGAGGGAGTCGGGACCGGCCGGATCGGGCAGCGGCTCGCCAGATCCGGGCGCGGGGAAGGCCGGCGAGGAGGGCTGGAGCCGGGAGGCGGCCTGCGGGGCACGACGCGGGTCGCGGCGGCGGGGCGCTGGAGGCGGGCGGCGACGAGCTCGGGCGAAGGGCGCGGCGCGCCTGGCGGACGGCGCGGCGAGACGCGGGGGCGCGGCGGCGGCGCAAGGCGGCTGCGGAGGCGGGGCAGAGGGAGCGCGGCGGCGAGCGGGCATGGCGGCGGCGGCAGCAGGCGGCGAGCTCGGGCGGCGAGCGCCGGCGAGCCGTGCGGCGGCGAGGACGGGAGCCCGCGGGCGTGCGGCGGTGGGGTCGGGCCCGCGCGGGCTCCGCGGGCCGGTGGGCGCGGGGACGGCGGCGATGCCCACGTGGCAACCGCGGGTTGGCCGGCGAGGTGGCGAGGATGACGTGGCGGCCTGTGGTTGGTCGAGGCGACGTGGCGGGCGGACGCGTCCGGTGCGGGTGGACACGTCCAGCGGCGCGAGGGGAGCGGGTTAGGGTTTCATCTGCGAAATGATCCGGAATTTCGGGGAGGTGGACATATTTATAGGTGGAGGGGGCTAGGAAGCTCCAAATGAAGAGCGGTTTTCGACCACGCGATCGTGATCGAACGACCGAGATGATGGAGATGACTTAGGTGGGTTTTGGGCCACTTGGAAAGGTGTGTTGGGCTGCACCAAAAGAGGCCTTTGCGGATACCCGGTTAACCATTGGAGTATCAAACGAACTCCGATTGGCCCGAAACTTGACAGGCGGTCTACCGGTGCTATACCGAGGCCGCTTGGCAAACCTCGGTCCATTCCGAGAAAGTTTAATACCCGCACACGGAAAAAGGTAAAAGGGGACGCCGGGGGACATAGGAGCGCCGGATTGCAAAACGGACAACGGGGAAAATGCTCGGATGCATGAGACGAACACGTATGCAAATGCGATGCGCCTGATGACATGATATGAAATGCAGATGATGACATGGCAAAGAGCGACACGCAAGCACATGACATGGCAACGACGACGACGAATAACTGGCGCATCAGATCCGGGGCGTTACAACACTCCACCACTACGAGAGGATCTCGTCCCGAGATCTAGGATGGCACCGGATAGGAAAAGCGGAAGAGGAAGAGGAGAGGTAAAACTAGTTGCTTCTTTGACAAATGAGTGAAACCAAAGAACCTTGAGAGGTTGCAAAGCTTGAAGAAAAGACAGGACAGAGGTGAACAAAATTTAAAACACTCCGTTCAACAAGAGGAACAAGGAACATTGCGAGAACCTTGTAAGTTGAAGGACAAGAAACAAGAGATCAACGGGCCAAAACCATATGGAGCCACACCGGTATAACGAGATAGCCAAGGAACAGGAATGACATAATTTGGACAGCACTCCGGTAGAAAAGAGGAGGAAAACTTGATAAGATGGAAAAGAACTTGAAGAGATGACACAACACTCCGGTTGAGAAGGGAGGTAAAACTTGACAAAATGGGAAGAACTTGAAAAGAAGGCAAGACACTCCGGTTAAATGGATAAGCAAAAGCAAAGAATATGATCCTCACCATTCAAGAAGAAGAGTGAAGGGAGCAACATCACAATGCCTCCGGAAGAAGAAATAGAAGATAGATCATTGGAATAAAGGAATGGAGAAGAAAATGCCAACTTCTGCCACAAATGATCTTGGAAGCACCCTTCCAAGAAGGTTAGGATGGAGTTGTTGGAAAAAACCAACGACGAAAGGATAAGCTTGTAGTGGGCTTATGGAAAAGACCTCAAAATTATGAGTTGAGCTTCTGCCACCAACGGAAACAGATGATTGTACTGATATCAACAAAGAGACGCGAAACTATATCACCGGGAGGATAAGAGAAGAACTTGGGTTATTTATAAGCACCATAAATAGCAACAAACCTTAGGGACTGCTTTAGGTGAAATCTACCCCAAGATAACTCCAAGGAAGAAATTGATGGATTTAATATACCTCATTCTTGACAACATGTGAATCATGAGACATGAACTCAAGTTAACAAGAATGACATAATACCACCTCGAATGATACGGTTGAAAGAATTGCACTTTAAAATGCAAGATAAAGAATACTCGAGCTCCTCTGAAAAGAATCTCGATGAGCACTTCGAGAAGGAATTAAATCCTTGATGAACCATCATGTAAAGCCTCCATGAAGAACTCCGGTAAAAAAGGATGATAAAAAAATAACGAGAAGTTGAAAACACGAGGTGAAGCTTTGCAATGATAAGATGAAGCTTAGAAATGATATAACCGAGAAAACTTGGAACTCCGGAAAGAAAGATGAACATATGAAATCAAGAATTTTGATTGACTTTCGGAATAAGGAATGGAATTTACTTGATGAAAAAATAATAAGAATTACACTATGATTATCCTTCACCAATTAAATTAACGGCAAGCAATGGATTTGGCATACTACTTATTCTCGTAGAAAAGATTAAGATAGGTATGGCGCAAACTTGAGAAGGACTTCAATGAGCCACCGGTAAGGACGGAAGAGACTTTGGAAAGAATGGATGAATTGATATGATAACAACGGAAGTGTATTCTTGAACGAACCACCGTAAAAATTGAAAAATTAACGAAGAAAAGATAAGGAAACACCGGGAAGAATTAGCAAATGAACGAAGATGCTTGCTAGAATTTAGATACAAGTGAACGTAGAGATTATGAGCTGATTAGAGGATATTTGAACGAAGCACCGGTAAGATTTGGAGAACGATAGACGAAGCTGAGAATGAATAATTATGACATGATGGCCTTCGGATGAAATAAATGGAAACAAACTCATGAAATACTCCGTGTCGTGGAATTGTCACGGCAGATGTCCTTAGTGTCAGGACTTAGTCGCGAGGCCAACGCATCTATGTGGTAGCTTGAAAGGGGTTGAGTGGGACGAGAGATGCAGGGCGGATCAAGACGCAAGACAAGGATTTAGACAGCTTCGGGCCCCGGGAAACATCATCCGGTAATAACCCTACATGCTGTTTGAGGCTAGGTCTCATTATCATCACGAGGGAGACGCCGTAAACCGGCTCTTTGTGTCTAGCCCTAGAGATTATTGATTGTTCTCTCTAACTTCTAACTTGTCCCTCTTTGGGGAGCCCTGCCCCTCCTTATATATGTTGAAGGGGCAGTTTACATGTGGAGTCCTATTAGGATTAGGACTAGTCTATCTCTAATACAAACCGGATACAAGTCCTGGTCTTAACTCTTTGTAAGATAAATATTCCTTTCCTCTTAAACCGGCCCACCATAGTTGAACCGGCCTTCTAGGCCTTGGGTCTTGTCATCCGTCTGATCCGCCCGTCGGTTTACCAGTGAGTCATAACGACCAAGCGGATTGCTTGTAAACCGCCAAGGTCAGGGCGGGTCTTCAGATAAACCGCCAAGTCCGGCCGGGTTAACTTCCGGCCGGTTTACACCGCGGGGTATATCCCCGACATTAGCCCCCAAGTTTAGCTTGGATTCATCCATGGTAAACTTATGCTGCAAAATAAACATAAGAACGAATTTGACAGGTTGCGCTCCGGGTTAAGAATTCTTGTAAACCGGCACGTGATCATCCTTAAGTCCTTGTCATTCCTCCTAGAAAATCCAGGTTAATAACCAGCTTCATACTCAAATTGCTGACATTGGTTTCTCATAGAAAAATATTGTAAAGAATAATCCACTTGAGTTGGCTTCCAAAGCGCCGGTATAAGAAATATTGGTCTTGTAATACTCATCTGATATTCAGCCGGTTTGAAAATGTAGACTCGTCGGTTTATCATTGTCAAGATTGCCGGTTTATAAGAACTGAATTCCAGGTCATGATTATTTCCAATGCCGGTTCATGATTGTTGTAGACACCGGGTCATAATGATTGGCTCAAAACAGAAAATTGGAAGATATTTCTCCCTTATATCCATATTACCTGTAGCCCCCAAGTGTCGGGTTGTCATGCTTGCAGCAACCTGGGACTTGTAATTGACTGATGCCCATAAGACTTCAACCAATGTAGCCCCCAAGGGCCGGCTCATTATGTAATAATCAGCAGGGACTTTGTAAATATAATCTTTTAAACTTTGAACAGCAATGTGTAGCCCCCAAGGGCCGGCTCAGTAAGATAATATTGAGCTGGGACTTTGATATATACTTCTATGAAAATAACATCATATGATGTAACCCCCCATCATGGGGCTTGAATCCACGTCCACAAGGTTAAGAGCTTTGTGCTTTACCAACTGAGCAGTAGACCCTTCAATATAATAGATAAAAAGCTTTGTACCTTGAGTAGTTGACAGGAGCAATTGGTAGCCCCCAAGGGCCAGCTCATTACGATGTGATGAGTTGGGTCTTCAATAAGATGAGCAAAAATGACCTTGCATTAGCCCCCAAGTGTCATGGTGCATGCTTGCAGCAACATGAGACTTGCATATTTGATGTAATCTCAATTTTGAATAATGTAGCCCCCAAGTGCCGGGTTGTAAGCCTGCAGCGACTCGGGACTATTCCTTCAATTGTATAAAATGATAACCATTGCGCTAAAGCGACTTTGAAAACCTTAATCATAATATTAATAACCATAATAAAAATCCAGCCATGTTGGCTATTCAAGATAATATAATCCCGTATGAAAACCTTTATTCATCCAATATCATAATGAAAATTCAGCCAAGTTTGGCTATTTGAATAATATAATCCAATAATTTATAAGCGCATGATTCCAATGGCGCAATCCAAATATATACTGGCGACTTATAGTCCAAAGCCAGACCGGTTTAATAAACACTGGATAATTTATCATCATACTGGCGACTTATCGTCTTAAAGCCACGCCGGTTTAACAAACACCGGATAATTTATAATCATGCTTTATTCAACCTGTTTCTGCATACAACAAGTTTAAAGTGTCCTGGCGGTTTACCGCCGGACGGGTCATAATGCTCAACATATAACCTGGGTTTATAACCAGGGCTGCACTTAAAAATATGAAATATATCATACCTGTGACATTGAATCACATCGTTGGTTTACCAACTTTTTGTAGTAAGAGTGATAACCCCAATCTTGAGTAATGATAACTCCTTCCATATTGCGCCGATTTATGATAAAACCATACCGGGTTGTGATAAACGCCGGATTAACCATATATATACTGGTGACTTGTAGTCAAACCAGACCGGGCTGATAATCTCCGGATTATAATTTGATCATGCACTCACAACTTGTAGTTGAAAGCCGAGCCGGGTTGATAAACACCGGTTTACTCCGTAATAGGATGGTAACAGAAAATCAAACCGGGCAGATAATCTCCGGTCTAAAAGTGGACCGTGTTCCGCCAATTTAGCTGTTTGAACCGGTACAAAATACTGTCGGTTTAAAAAACGCAAATAAAATAGCAACTTCTCAAAAAAGGCTATTAAAGCAAAAGCAATGGCAACAACTTTTTGCAAAAGAAGAGCTCTACTGAGCTTGGTCAGATGGAATTACCATGGTCAGACGCAACCAAGCCCCCCGAAGGCGTAGCGATGGTGCCAGTCAGCCAGGACCCCAAAATGACGCGTGGCGTTTACGCCGGCCAAGTGGCATTGCATTGGTTCGGATTCGACCAAGCCCCCAAGTGACTCAGTGGCCTAGGGCCGATCAAGTGGCATTGCATTGGTTCGGACACGACCAAGCCCCCAAATGACTTATTGGCTGTTTAAAAGCCGATCAGAAGGCATTACCATCATCAAGACATGACCGAGCTCCCATAAGGTGTAACTACGGTTCAAGTCGATTAGGTCCCCAACTGACTTAGTGGCAAATGTGCCAGCCAGAAGGCATTACCGTCGTCAAGACATGACCAAGCTCCCAGGAGGTATAGCTACGGTTCAAGTCGACTAGGTCCCCAACTGACTTTGTTGTTCTTCTGTGAAGCGACCTCAAGGGGTAAACCGGAGGTTACCCTAAAGCGAATCAACTCCGTGTAACCACGCATGATATAAAGAATAGATACCCCGCTTTACAAAGCGGGAGCTCCCATGTGATAAATAATATGTCAAGCCAATAAGGCCGGATACCCATGTTTGAACCGCGCATCATGGCAGCAGGTCCTCTTCGGTAATTTTTAACTTTTTTGCAAGAGGTAAATTCTTCTTGAACCGGGATCTTGAACCGGATATTAAAAGCTTCAAAGCTGTGGGAGACATCTTTCCCTTGAACCGGATTTTAAACCGGAATCTTCATTTTCAGCCGGAAATTTTCTGACGGCCTTTAAACTCGAACTTGCGAGAAGTTAATCCCTTTTTGAACCGGACATTGTTAAACCGGATCTGAGCGCTTCAGAACTTTGTGGGAGAATAGATTTCTCTTGAACCGGATTGTAAACCGGATTTTTGAGAGCTTCAGTGATACTGACTTCCCTTCAGCCAGGTTTCAAACCGGAATCCTTTCTGACGATCCGAGACTTCTTCATTGAGTCGGGATTTTGTAACTGTCATATACTTTCTAAGCCGGAAATTTTCTGACAGCCTTTAAATTTTCATCAACATAACAGTAGCCTCCGGGATCGGGTTATCTTTCCCTCCATCGTCCTCGGGTTCTTAAACCGGCTGAAACTGGCAAGACTTGCTGCGTCATATCATCGTAGCCCCCAAGTCTCAAGGTGACTCGAGGAGTTGGCTTGAGATTCTCCATATTTGACCGTGATATAAACCGGCGTAACTTGTATATCATTGGTGTTGATAGCACGATGTGAATCCACAGAAGGTTGAGGTGACTGCGGTGGGTTATAAATGATCCTGTATGAGCCGTGTCAGCAACTCGGCCAATGGTTCCTTCTAACTGGTTATTTGAAGTTAACCAAACTGTAGCGGCGGCGACTTGTGCGCCTGCCCATTGATCCCTCTAGTGCAGACGGCGGTTGATGATAATTTGCCTCCAATTTGAAAGAAAACCGGGCTACCCAAGCTGTGACTTGTTCATACTCAAGAAACAGCTCATGCAGACAGGTGCGGCCTGGTGTGTTGACGTAGACCGGACCGCAAGGTCGGCAGCGTAAGCGCTTCTCGGCAGTGAATAATTGTCCCAATGTACCTGGATGACAGATGATCTTGTCGTCTCTGCCATCAACATGGAACAATTTGTCCTGCGCATAAAAACATTAAAGGTAGAATAATGTTTCTCGAAGGAATTTAATCATGCATTGATAATATAAATAAAATGGATAGCACCTGGCATTTCCCTGGGACGTCGAACCAGTCATATATGCTGACGGTGAGACCCAGAGGCTGCAGCAGCTCAGAACAGACCCACCGAGTCATATGCCATCTTTTTTTTAACCACCCTTGACTTTTCCTTTGTTTCCTTCTTTCCAGCCAGAGCGAGCGCAGGGGAAGTAGGGCCCCTTTGGAGGAGCAAGCGGCGAGAGCTAGCAAGGCTGGAGATAGAGCCGCAGAACAGGCACGGGGGTCACCAGAGCCGACCAGAGCGGCGACTCGGTCCGGGCTCGCGGCTGTGGAGATGGTCCGCGGGCGCAGACAGTGGAGTCCGGGTCGCAGTTGGCTTTTCAGCAACACAGCAGAGGCGGTTCATGACGAATCCATTGAGGGGAGATGGAGTGAAACTGTAGCATTATGTAACCGAAGCGGTTCAGCAGTGCAGCCGGATGCAGGCGCTCGAGGCTAGGTAGAAGCTGGAGGCGGGTTGCGGCGGGCGCAAGGGCGAAGGCACGTCCACGAGTGAAGTCGCGGGAGTGATTTAAAGCCAAGCGATATGGCCGCGACGACTTGTGGTAGCAAGACCGGCTCAACCCAATGGTAGTATTCAGGGGATGCGTCGACGCGGACGGGTCAGAGGCGGTGCTGGCCTGCGGAGGCGGCCGGCGACTCACGACGGCTCACTGGCGACTCATGGCGCAGGTGGAGAACGGCGGTTTGAAACTGGCCGGTTGTGGGCCTCGATGGCTAAGGCGGCAGACGCCCGAGCTGCGGGCCTCAGCACGGAGAAGGTCGGCCACGGCAATGGCTTTGAGGAGGGGCAGAGCTGCTCCATTGCGGCACCTCAGGGATGCCCCCGGCGAGGCGGAGCGACAAACCGGCAGAGGGCGGAGAAGTACTGCGCGCCGGGGTGGTTTAGCACGGCTCAAAGATGCATCAGCAGGGGCGCTCCGCGTCGATTTCGAGCAGCAGCGGCCAGTCAGGGTGACCCGGCAGGGCGGCTCACAGCGGCGAATTGAAGAGGTGTAGCTAAATCGGCAGCTGACGGCGTTGTAGAGGAGGCGGTGACACACGGTCGGCCCGAGACCGCGACTGTTTGCGGTGGCAGAGGACCGCGACGCGTCAAGGTAGCACCAAACCAGTGAAGGCGTGGTGGAGGTAAACCATGGCGGCAGCGGCGGAGCTGAATCAGTGAGCGGGCGGCTCTGGTATCTGTCGCAGCCACCGGTGGCGGATCATAATCGCACAAGGCAGTATAGGAGACCAGGCGTGAGCTTCGTGAGGCGATTTGACCAAAGAACGGCGACCCGGGGTGAAGGACGCGGAAGCGTAACCCGGCAGGCGAAGGGTACTCTCGGCAAGTAAAACCCATGGCAGAGACAGAGATGGGCGGGTCAAACAGCTAGCTCGGTGCAAGGAATCCGGATCGTGGTCTTCTTCTCTTTCAACTGCTAGTAATTAGGAAAGCCCAATTAATGGTGTTGGCTTTATCCCGTGAACGAGCAGCTCAAAATTTTAATTGGTCCTCAAAAGACGAGCTGCCACCAGTGCACACTGATTCATCCCGGCAACTTGATTTGTTGGCAACTTGATTTTGTCTCCCTGGTGATAGAGTGTGGTCGTTGCCACCGTGATTTAACGAGACAGAACCAACCCGGGGCGGTTCACCGGGGCGTTTTCCTCCAGGTCATTGACTTCCTTCTTCCGGGTTGCGGTGAACCAAAGCGAAACCCGAGTCCTCCTCTGGCTCCGGGTCTGCCGAGGTGGTCGACCATGGCAGAGCCGCGGCGGTTGCGGCGATTTACATCTGCAAGGTTTGATTCGGCAAGGCAAGGTCCGAGTTTGGAATCGCAGGCAGGCGGCGCCGGTGAGGTTGACTCGGACACATCTTTTTTAGAAAAAATCAGTTGATCCCGGCGACTCGAAATCCACCGAATAAGTTTATAGGATTGCAGTGTAATCCTAACTCCTCCCAGATCCGACTTGCAAAGGCGGCGACTCACGGGGCAGTCCTAAGTTTTCGTTTAATCTTTAAACCGCATCCATTCACAATTCTGATCCGACGAGCTTGAAGCTGATGCAGATCCTTTAAAACCAGCTCCTCTTCATCCGGAAAATCATGAACTCTCGATCCCTAGAAGAGATCCCTTCAAGAACTCAACACCACCGTGCGCAGGCCCCACGGTGGGCGCCAACTGTCGTGGAATTGTCATGGCAGATGTCCTTAGTGTCAGGACTTAGTCGCGAGGCCAACGCATCTATGTGGTAGCTTGAAAGGGGTTGAGTGGGACGAGAGACGCAGGGCGGATCAAGACGCAAGACAAGGATTTAGACAGCTTCGGGCCCCGGGAAACATCATCCGGTAATAACCCTACATGCTGTTTGAGGCTAGGTCTCATTATCATCACGAGGGAGACGCCGTAAACCGGCTCTTTGTGTCTAGCCCTAGAGATTATTGATTGTTCTCTCTAACTTCTAACTTGTCCCTCTTTGGGGAGCCCTGCCCCTCCTTATATATGTTGAAGGGGCGGTTTACATGTGGAGTCCTATTAGGATTAGGACTAGTCTATCTCTAATACAAACCGGATACAAGTCCTGGTCTTAACTCTTTGTAAGATAAATATTCCTTTCCTCTTAAACCGGCCCACCATAGTTGAACCGGCCTTCTAGGCCTTGGGTCTTGTCATCCGTATGATCCACCCGTCGGTTTACCAGTGAGTCATAACGACCAAGCGGATTGCTTGTAAACCGCCAAGGTCAGGGCGGGTCTTCAGATAAACCGCCAAGTCCGGCCGGGTTAACTTCCGGCCGGTTTACACCGCGGGGTATATCCCCGACACTCCGGATGGGTGAAAAGAATTCTCACAATCAAAAACAATTATGAGAGGATGGCATCAAGCTAGAACTATGATTCTTGAAGAGAATGGGGCAAGATTTAAGAGAAACTCTTCTTCGGTCTTCAAATGTTGAAAATGACGACGAAAACACCACCATGAATTGTTGAGGCACTCCGGAAAGAAAATTAGAAAGGTTGAACCAATAATGAAAAGAATTTGAAAGATCTTGGAGAAAGACATATGACTGATGACAATTCATTCTTACGTCAAACTTCGAAATGAATTTGGGAATCGCTCCGGGAAAATTAGAAGAGTCAGGTAAGATCTTGGTAAAAGACCTGTGGGTTAGGGCCCACTCAAAAGAACCACCGTTGAACGATTGCTTGAAAGGGAGATTGCACCAGTTGAATTAAATGGCTTGAAGGAGATAACATCCTCAAAAGAACTTGAGTGAATTGAAAATGGAAACTTGAATCTTCTGAGATAACTTCAACACTCCGGAACAAAAGAATAGCGAGAGGTGAATGATTAAGAGGTACACCGGCATAAGAAAGCATTTGAAACGAGAAAAGGAATACGATCAACACTGAAAGCTTGAATTGAATCCACCGGAGAAGAAAACAATGAAGAATGATAACTTGAAGAACATCTTCTTGAGAACCACCGGGTGAGAACATGAAGGAGAAGAATGGAGAGGCTTCACATCAATAAGATGGATACTTGATCAAGAAATCTGCGTCCTTGAAGAAAAATAAGGGCGGGAGGGCGGGAAAAACAAAGACAACTTGGAACGGATGAAGCAAACACCGTTGAGAAAAAAAAACTAATAATTTATTCGCAAGATCAATTATCATGAAGGATTGGTATCCACATAGGAATATGAGAACACCGTTTAGTAAAGGTATGGAATCAACACTTGACATTGAAGCAACTCGAATACCACAAAACAAAACAAAAACAAAAGGATTGGCTCGCAGAATAAGCCGGGAACAAACATGTGATAGATCCCATATCGTATCATGTGTCTGTTGGAAAGATATCCTATGAGATACTTGAATTCCCACTTATAAACTCCCGAAACTGCAACGATAAAATTATGACGACAACACCTCAGAGCTCAACTCCCCGGGACACCTCCACTAAAACCCCTGCAGACGGGAGGCAACCAAGACAATGTTGTCATCATAAAACCATCGGAACGATTCTAAGATACCCGCGTGATCCTAATTTTTTTTAGTGAAATTTGAGGAGAGAAGAGTCAAAACTCTACGTCAGGATGCCTTACCAGAGCGATGAGGAGACTGGGAAGTAAAAAGAATTCCTAAACTCTCCGATATATAATTCCTAAATGACTCAAAACATTTTTCTAGACACAACTCGGCCGCTAAAAACGATCAAACAGTGGGGGCTCCTATGGTCGGGGAAGGCTCTGATACCAACTTGTAACACCCTCGATGCGGCTATATCTCCCACGTGTCGAAGCACGACTTAGAGGCATAACCGCATTGAAAGCAATGTCGCAAGTGAGGTAATCTTCACACAACCCATGTAATACATAAGGGAAAGAGTTACATAATTGGCTTACAATCGCCACTTCACACAAATACATGAATAAAACATTACATCAAACAGGTACAATCAGGGCCCGACTACGGAGCCAAAATAAAAGAAGAAACCCCAAAAGCGACAAAGGTCCACGAACGACCCTAACTGGGCTCCACTACTGATCGACTAGAACGAAACAACATAAAGGATAAGATCTCCATCGAACTCCTCCTTGAGCTCGGGTGCGTCACCTGCACGGTCTCATCGACACCTGCAAGCTGGTTTTGGAAGTATCTGGTGAGTCACGAGGACTCAGCAATCTCACACCCGCGAGATCAAGACTATTTAAGCTTATAGGTAGGGTAAAAGGTATGAGGTGGAGCTGCAGCAAGCGACTAGCATATATGGTGGCTAACATACGCAAATGAGAGCGAGAAGAGACGGCAAAGCACGGTCGAACAACTATGATCAATAAGTGATCCTGAACTACTTACGTCAAGCATAACTCCAACAACCGTGTTCACTTCCCGGACCCCGCCGAGAAGAGACCATCACGGTTACACACGCGGTTGGTGTATTTTAGTTAAGATCAACTTCGGGTTTTCTACAACCGGACATTAACAAATTCCCATCTGCCACATAACCGCGGGCACGGCTTTCGGAAGTTCAAAAACCCTGCAGGGGTGTCCCAACTTAGCCCATTATAAGCTCTCGCGATCAACGAAGGATATTCCTTCTCTCCGGGAAGACCCGATCAGCCTCGGAATCCCGGCTACAAGACATTTCGACAGCAATAAAACAAGTCCAGCAAAACCGCCCGATGCGCCGACATCCTGATAGGAGCTGCACATATCTCGTTCTCAGGGCAACACCGGATAAGCGAAGCGTACAGGTACCAACATAACCCAAGTTGCCAAGGGACGGTCCCGCACGGTGCTCTAGTTTGGACCAACACTTAGACAAGCATTGGCCCGGGGGGGGGGCTAAATAAAGATGACCCTTGGGTTAATTACTCCCAAGGGAAAATAGGTGGTGGTGAGGCAAATGGTAAAACCAAGGTTGGGCCTCGCTGGAAAAGTCTTATTCAAAGCGAACTGTCAAGGGGGTCCCATAAATCACCCGACCGCGTTAGGGACGCAAAATCCGGGAACATAACACCGATATGACGGAAACTAGGGCGGCAAGAGTGGAACAAAACACCAGGCATAAGGCCGAGCCTTCCACCCTTTACCAAGTATATAGATGCATTAATTAAATAAGATATATTGTGATATCCCAACAAGTAAACATGTTCCAACAAGGAACAACAAGTCCATGCTCCAACAAGGAACAAACTTCATCTTCACCTGCAACTAACAACGCTATAAGAGGGGCTGAGCAAAGCGGTAACATAGCCAAACAACGTTTTGCTAGGACAAGGTGGGTTAGAGGCTTGGTTTAACAATATGGAAGGCATGATAAGCAAGTGGTAGGTATCGCAGCATAGGCATAGCAAAAGAGCGAGCAATCCAGCAAGCAAAGATAGAAGTGATTTCGAGGGTCTGGTCATCTTGCCTAACTTGTAACGCCCCGGACGCACCCGCCGGTGGACGTTACTCCTGGCGGGATCTAGACTGGCCCCACAGATCAATACTAGTCTTTTCTGCGCACTTTGTCCTCACTCGTGCGCACCCGGGAGCAACTTCCTGGTCGGTCACCCATCCTGACACTACTCCAAGCTGAGCACGCTTAACTTTGGAGTTCTGTCCGAATGGGCTCCCGGAAAAGAAGGAATTCCTTATTAATATGAGTAGTCTATCATCCCTAATAAGCCAGGCTATCACATATGTCAAGTATCGTGATCCATGTTTAAAGTTATGGCACGATCTTATTAAAGTTGGTATCGTGATCTTTTGCACAAGCATCCTGACGTACTTCTGGTAAGACATTCTTTTTAATCTCCTCTAAGTCCTTGAATTTTGACAGTATCATGCCATAGTCATCATGCCATAACTCTGTGCATACTACTCCGTTTTGGGCGTATAGTACGTCAAATTGTTCGCCTCGATGAGTACATCATTTCATTCCATTGCATCGTTTCCATTTGAGCTCATCTCTATGCCCGAAATGCTGTTAGAAGAGGGCTATGTGATGTTAGTTGCTGGATCTTATCTGAACATGCACTTTTGTCATTTTTGCCATGAGTGATGTGTGCATCCTATGGAGTTGAGTCCTACATGAGTTTTGTAATATTCCATGTTACCTTTCCAGGGAATTATGCCATGTATTTTTGTGATCTATGTGGTGACTAGCACAAGTATGCAAACTAGGTTACTTGATGTTGCTGATTTCAGAGACTTAGTGATTTCACTAAGTCCCTGACTGTTGTTATTTTGGTGCCATGTATTCATGTTGTTTATGAGAGATCTATGCATATTTTGAGCATGATCAGTAAGGGTGTTTTGAACTTGAGGATTTGCTCTATCCATCCATGCCTTTGTTTGTATTTATGGAGTGCCATAGATTGAGTCAACCGAGCTCTACTTTTGCTTCAAAATGTTGCTGGCAGATTGTTTACATGTTATTCGATTTTGCCAAGCTTGCTGTAGTTGATCCTTGCATGTTATGATGTTGTTCTTGCCACGTATAGTTACTATGCCATGTCTTCTTGATGTATGTATGCTTATTTTATCATGCAATGCTCTGTAGTGAGTGTTGGGGATATTGCTATTTGGGGTAAACCGGCCTACAGGGCCCGGGTTAGCTCCGTCAATGGACCCAAGATGTTAAAGCCCAAGGAGAAATAGAAGGGCCCAAGGCCTATAATCGGTTTAAAGGTTTATGGCCGTAAACCGGCCTGAGGTAAACTTGCATTGTAAGTTAGGAATAGAGAGACCAACCCGGGCACGTTTATGAACCGGAGGTTGGGATTTTGTAGATCGACGGGCGTCACCCGTGTATATAAGGGGACGACCCGACGACGGTTTAGGGACAGAGAACAACAACTCGAGGTTTAGGCGAAGCTTATCGCTCCCTAGCCCTCGAAACACATCAATCCCATCACAACTAGACGTAGGCTTTTACCTTCATCGAAGGGGCCGAACTAGTATAACACTGTGTCCTTGCGTCCGTTTTAACCCCTTCAAGTTAACCCGTTGCGATGGCTCCATGACTAAGTCCTTTCGCTAGGACATCTGCCGTGACAAATCCACGACAGTTGGCGCCCACCGTGGGGCTATCGCGAGATGGTTTCAAGTTCTTGGAGGGCCGCTTTGAAGGACTCAAGGGCTACGCTGTGGGCCGGATGACCAAAAGTCGTCGCGGAAAACTCTACATCGACAGCACAGGCTGGGGCCCCGACGCCGGCTCGATCGAGTACGGGTACCAGGTCCCTTTTGGCGGCATCCATGTTTTCATCGGCAAGATCGGTGAACCGGGCCCCGAGCTGGGCGTCTGCACCGACCTCGTCGAGACAGCTCAGTGCACGAGATCGACCCTGGTTAAACCGACCAGGAAGCGCGCCTTCATGGGAGTCATCCACGGAGGAAGCTACGAGGAAGGATCCGAATCCGGTGGCGAAACCGCCATCTACTCTGGCGATGAAATGTCAACCGAGGAAACCGAGTCTCTATACCAGCTGCAAGATGATCGGATTGGGGGCAGTTCCGATGGCGACAGTATTCCGGACCCCTCTGGTCTGCCCAATCGAGTTGGGATCTTCATGGCTGGAACACAGGCGGCGCCACATTCATCAACTGCGGCAGCAGTGATCTCCGGATCGGCAGCAGCAACAGCTGCGCGGGCAGGGGGCCCTACGGACTCACCAGCCCAAGTATTGTCAGATCTGTTTGACGCACTGGCAGCGCTCATGGCGGAAGCCAACCCGGTGGATCAGGAGGTTCACAATGCCGAGATTGCCAAAGTGAGAGAACAGATCACTCAAGCTAAAGCGGGGCTGGCAGCAGAAGAGGCCAGGATGACGACAGAGCGCGCCGCTTTAGATGCACAGGCTTACAGGCTCATGATGGACCAGAATGCGTCTCAGGAAGTCCTGAAGAGGAAATTCCGATCTCGATTACCCGCAGCCCTCGATGCCAGAAATCTCTTCAACACCCCGGGGGTAAACCGCGCGGAAGCGACAGTTGGCGCCCCGGTTCAGCACCGTATAATAAACCTGCCTCGTCACAACACTGGTACACCACAGGCCGTGCCAACACCATCGGGCCATTATTCCAACCCGATGGATAACCTCGTCGCGGCGGCAGCTCGGTTGGAAGCCATTCCGATCGAAGGCGATTCACCGCAGGATGTAGAGACACGCCGAGTCAAGGAGCTCCTTAGGACCGCTTTGGCCCAACAAGAAGCATATTCGCAAAGCCGTGATCGGATTCACTCCACCCCTCGCCCCAGCAGGAGCTATAGTAGGCGCATGGAGGAGCCGGCTGTTTCAAGTAATGCCAGGCGGGCAGTTAGTGCTGTTGAACCGGCCACGCCTCACTATCTGCGCTGGTCGGAACAACCAATCATATGGAGCCGAGAAGATCATCCTCCCAGGGTTTATAATCCGGGTCAGTTAGCATTGGTGGTGGCGCCTCAGGTGGGAGGTTATAAGCTCACCAAGGTACTCATGGACGGAGGGAGCAACATTAACATCTTGTATTATGAGACCTTCCGTCGCATGGGACTGGTGGATAAGGATCTCAAACCGACCAATACAGTGTTCCACGGGGTGGTGCCTGGCAAGTCTGCGTACCCTGTTGGTAAGATAGCCCTTGAAGTGGTCTTCGGCGATAGTCATGATTCCAGATCAGAGACGCTGACGTTTGAAGTGGTTAAAATCCAAAGTCCATACCACGCTTTGTTCGGACGGCCATCCTATGCAAAATTTATGGCACGGCCCTGCTATGTATATCTGCAACTCAAGATGCCGGGTTACAAGGGCACTATAACGGTTCATGGGAGCCATCAAATCGCTTTGGAATGCGAGGAAGGAGATGCGACTTATGCGGAATCGGTTTGTGCTACGGAGGAGCTAAAGCAGTACAAAGACAATGTTGATCCGGAGGACATGACGTCATTAAAGAAGCCAACTACGGACCACGATCCGGCCTTGAAGTTCAAATCAGCTGCCGAAACTAAGCTTGTTGACTTCGTACCTGGCGATTCGTCCAAGCAGTTCAGCATCAGTGCAAACTTGGATCCGAAATAGGAAAGCGCGCTCATCGAGTTCATCCGTGAGAATCGGGACATCTTTGCATGGAAGCCGTCTGACATGCCTGGTGTACCGAGGAGACTCGCTGAGCACACCCTTAATGTGGATCCTAAGTATAAACCGGTAAAACAGTTCCTACGCCGGTTTAACGAAGAAAGACGTAAAGCGATTGGTGAGGAAGTAGCCAGGCTCCTGGCAGCTGGTTTTATTATCGAGGTTTTTCATCCCGAGTGGCTTGCTAATCCGGTGCTGGTTCTTAAGAAAAACGGCACCTGGCGCATGTGTGTGGATTACACAGACTTGAATAAAGCTTGTCCAGTGGATCCTTTTGCTCTCCCCCGTATTGATCAAATCATTGATGCTACGGCAGGTTGCGAGCGCTTGAGTTTTTTGGATGCCTATTCGGGTTATCATCAGATCAAGATGGCAGTTAAGGACCAGGAGAAGACGGCGTTCATTACTCCCTTTGGAGCCTTCTGCTATGTTTCTATGCCCTTCGGGCTCAAGAGTGCGCAGGCTACTTATCAGCGGTGTGTGCAAAATTGCCTCCATGAACAGATTGGTCGTAATGTACATGCCTATGTGGATGATATTGTGGTCAAGTCACGAAAGAAGGAGACCCTGGTTGACGATTTGAAGGAAACCTTCGATAACTTGAGAGTGTACCAAATGATGCTCAACCCAGCAAAATGTGTTTTCGGTGTACTTGCAGGCAAATTGTTGGGATTCTTAGTGTCCCATAGAGGAATTGAGGCCAATCCGGAAAAGATCACAGCCATCACCTCCCTGGCCAAACCGAAATGCGTCAATGATGTTCAGCGCGTGGCCGGGCGGATTGCTGCGTTAAGCCAGTTTATCAGCCGCCTCGGTGAAAAGGCGATCCCCTTGTATCAAATGCTCAAGAAGACAGATCAATTTGTCTGGAGTCTGGAGGTTGATAAAGCGTTTGAGGACTTGAAGCGACAGTTAGTCAATCCGCCAGTGTTGGCAGCCCCCGTAGATAAAGAGCCACTCCTGTTATATGTTGCTGCGAACGCCAGAGCGGTCAGTGTGGCGATTGTGGTAGAACGCAAGGAGGCTGGGAAGGAGCATCCGGTTTACTATATCAGCGAAGTGCTTATCGAGTCCAAGCAAAGGTATCCGCATTGGCAGAAGCTGGTATATGGTGTTTTTATGGCAAGCCGGAAGCTGAAGCAATATTTTCAAGGGCACCCCATCACGGTGGTCAGTTCTGCTCCTTTGGGTGACATCATACAGAACTGGGAGGCGACCGGTCGGATTGCCAAGTGGGCTATCGAGCTTGGGCCGCACGGTTTAAGATACGTACCCCGGACGGCCATAAAGTCACAAGCACTTGTCCACTTCATAAACGATTGGACAGAGTTACAAGCACCTGAGGAGAAGCCAGATAACACATATTGGACTATTCATTTTGACGGATCCAGACAGTTGGAAGGCTCGGGGGCTGGAGTCGTTTTAACTTCCCCACGAGGAGACAAGTTTTGTTATGTCCTCCGTTTAATGTTCCCCTGTACAAACAATGCGGCTGAGTATGAAGCTTTGCTTCATGGTCTTCGGATGGCTAAAGAGATGAATCTGAGCCGCGTTAGGTGCTTTGGTGATTCGGATCTAGTGGCTCAGCAAGTATCTGGCACCTGGGATTCTAAGGACCCGCTCATGGCTGCATACCGTCGTGAAGTAGATATGGTGGCAGGGCATTTCAAAGGCTATCAAGTGGACCATGTGGACCGCAGAAAGAATGAGGCAGCGGACGCTTTAAGCCGCTTGGGCTCTCAGCGTAAACCGGTCCCACCCAATGTTTTCTTGGATGTATTGTATCGCCCATCGGTACAGCTACCCGGTGAGCTGGAGTTGGCTATTCCTGATCCGGAGGCTCAATTAGTGGCGGCTCTTCACGTCATCCCGGATTGGACGCTTCCTTATCTGGCATATATGAACCGGGGTGAGTTGCCAGAAGACGAAATCTTGGCTCAGCAGATAGTACGGCGGTCCAAGTCTATGACCATTCTCAAAGGGGAGCTACATCATCGCAGCGTGTCAGGAGCGCTGCAACGGTGCGTATCCCGTGAGGAGGGGTGCGAAATATTACGTGAAATACATGAAGGGGATTGCGGCCACCACGCCGGTTCAAAATCATTGGTGGCTAAAGCGTTCCGCCACGGTTTCTACTGGTTAACTGCTCATGCTGATGCAGAAGACCTGGTCAGGCTATGTGATGGTTGCCAGAAATTTTCTAGACGAGCGCACATACCGGCTCAAGAATTGAGGATGATTCCAATTACTTGGCCGTTTGCGACTTGGGGGCTCGATATGGTTGGGCCTTTTAAACATTCCAAAGATAAGAAGACCCACCTATTGGTGGCGGTTGACAAATTTACAAAGTGGGTGGAGGCAGAACCTGTCAGTAAATGTGATGCGGCCACGGCGGTTCGGTTTATAAAGAAGGTGATCTTCCGGTTTGGTTTTCCACACAGCATCATCACAGATAATGGTACCAATCTGTCCAAAGGTGCCATGAAAGAGTTCTGCACACGTGAGCATATACGGCTTGATGTTTCTTCGGTAGTTCACCCACAATCTAATGGTCAAGCAGAACGAGCGAATCAAGAGATCTTGAGAGGTATCAAACCCCGGCTTCTGGTCCCTTTGCAGAGGACGCCGGGTTGCTGGGTTGAGGAGCTACCGTCTGTATTATGGAGCATCAACACCACGCCTAACAGATCCACGGGGTTTACGCCGTTTTTTATGGTCTATGGAGCAGAGGCGGTTCTCCCAAGTGATATACGACATGATTCACCTCGTGTGGCAGCTTATGTTGAAGCGGACAACGAGCAGGCACGGCAGAACGCTCTTGACTTGTTGGATGAGGAACGTGACTTAGCAGCTGCCCGTTCAGCGATTTACCAGCAAGATCTTCGCTATTACCACAGCCGTCGGGTTAGAACCAGAACCTTTCAGGAGGGGGATTTGGTGCTCCGGCTCATCCAGGATCAGTCTGATATGCATAAATTATCCCCGCCTTGGGAAGGACCTTTTGTGGTCAGCAAGAATCTGAATAATGGGTCATACTACCTGATTGATATTCGAGAGCGCAAAGATTCACGCACATCAGAGGAGGAGACCAGCAGGCCGTGGAGCATAGCTCATCTTCGACCTTACTATACATGAGCCTTGGGCTCTGTTTATGTACATATCATGACCATGTATATATTATGATCAATATAATTAACCGGAGCCTCGAGTAAAGCGGGGTCTCTGTTTTTCTTCACATCATGCGTGGTTACACGGAGTTGATTCGCTTTAGGGCAACCTCCGGTTTACCCCTTGAGGTCGCTTCACAGAAGATCAACAAAGTCAGTTGGGGACCTAGTCGACCTGAACCGTAGCTACACCTCCGGGGAGCTTGGTCATGTCTTGACGAAGGTAATGCCTTCTAGATGGCACATTTGCCACTAAGTCAGTTGGGGACCTAATCGACTTGAACCGTAGTTACACCTTATGGGAGCTCGGTCATGTCTTGATGATGGTAAAGCCTTCTGATCGGCTTTTAAACAGCCAATAAGTCATTTGGGGGCTTGGTCGTGTCCGAACCAATGCAATGCCACTTGATTGGCCCTAGGCCACTGAGTCACTTGGGGGCTTGGTCGAATCCGAACCAATGCAATGCCATTTGACCGGCATATTTGCCACGATTCAGTTAGGAACCTAGTCGACTTAAACCGTAGCTACACCCCTTGGGGGCTTGGTTTTTTTTGTCTTGATGATGGTAACGCCTTCTGAACGGTTCATAGCAACCACCATTTGCATGCGTTTTACTATTGCGTTTCCTCTCGTATTTGGTTGTTTGTTATCTTCCTTCTTGTGGTGTTTTTGTTCTTTGGAACGACAAATACTTTTAAACCGATTCAGCTGACACAGCCTGGTCCGTTTTTTAACCCGGAGGCAAGTTGCCCGGTTTGGCAAAGGCGCAGCACGGTTCGTATGGTCGAAAGACCGTCCTTTGTACCCAGTAAAGACAGGAAACACAGGTTGGAAAAAGTCATGGCAAGGGCATCAGTACCCGTGCATAAAGGCGCATTCAAAGGCAAAGGTATTAACTATCTTATTACAAGGCAGCGTAGTGCCTGAATATATTGTTTTTTGATGGATTAACGTCACCAATTAAGGTGAACCGGAGCTTTGATTACGCCTGTTCGCCACCTCGGTTCGAAGGTTGTGGATCATCTTGCGCCGCTTCAGCCTTCTCATGGCTACCCATTGGCTGGAAATCAGCAGTGGTCCAGTCGATTCCCATTAATGCTTGAAAGACAGCTTCTTCATGAATCAGCAAAGACGGTTCAATGTCAGGGGCGTAGGTATGCTTACGGATTGGAGGAATAAGGTTTTCCGCTTCAGGGATCGGAGCAGCTACTCGCTTGTTCTGGTTATCATATTGGGCCTGATAATGTGTCAGATCTGCTTCTTCAGCCAATTGACAAGCTAGGGGGCGCACCGCCCGGTTTATCGCCCTCAAGTCATTTTCGCCGAAATCTGAACCGTCTTCTTTCAAGCTGGGGTATCCTTGGGCCGCTTCGACAGGATCAAAGTCTGGTACCCACGCTTTGGCCCGGATCAAGGCAGTGATGGCTCCGGTTCGGGCAGCTGATCTTTTTAACTCTTCAATCCGGGCAGGAAGCATGGATAACCTTTTTAACGTGTCCTGAATCAGAGACGGTGCGGGGTTGTTATGCGATCCAGTGGTGATAGCTCTCTGTGCTCCGGTATACAACTGTTCAATCAAAGTATAAGCAGCTTTGAGTTTCATCCGCACATCAGAACCCAAGTGTCCAATACGTGTGCCTGTAGTGTTTCAAGATGGATTACAAACCGGACATAGGATATAGCAGACAAGGTGCAAATTGGAGGAAGGGCATCGAAAGAAATTTACCAAAGACGGCAGAGGTCATGGAGTGTATTTGTCGCTTTACGATGGATAATTCATCAACCACCGGTTTGAGAGCAGCTTCGGCATTTTCAGCCCTTTTAATCAAAAGAGCCTTTTCAGTAGCCCAATCAGCTTGTTCCTTTTTGTGGTTTTCTTTCAGCTGTTCCATAATGTTTAAGGCATTGGTCAATTCTTCCTTCGCTTTTGCAGTTTCAGCCTGCTGGGTTTTTAGGATTTCCTGAAGGTCCGAGACTTGTTTCTCTTTGGTCTTCAGATCCCCCTGCAGCAGGTCATCAGCAGTGTTCAGAAAATATTGCACGGTTTGGAAGTATCAACCACACAAGCAAGTTATGTGCTCGATACTTGGGGGCTAATGCGTACTTGATCTTAACGCATGTTTTACATTACAAAAGTCCCAAGATTAATACAAGTATTTAAACTTGGCACTTGGGGGCTAATGGTTATTTGATGATTTTTTCTGGTTACGACCTATGTTGAAGCCCTGTTTTTTTTCAAACCGGACCTTGGTTGTCAAGGTAGCATGATTCGGATTACCATCTCGGATTGGAAGAAATTGAGAAGCTAAGTTGCAATAGAATGAAGCACAAGAGAGTTACCTCAAGTTTTTCTTTCATCATCCTGATCATGCCAGCTTCATAATCGCGACTGGTGTACAGTCGGTTCAGGTACCCAGAATAAAGATCTTGGGCGCCTAAAGCGGCATACGTTGAGGAATCAACGTCCCATTTGCCCTTTATGGCCGAGATTTCTTCCTTAGCAGTATGCTTGGCTAAGGTAGCAGAGTTCCCCGGTTCAGAGCGACCAATGCCGGTAATCACAACATCATCATCTTTGGAATCGCTGCTCTGCATTGGCACTGTCGGTTTATCAACAGTTCCAGAAGGGTGGATGGATTCGTCAACCCGAACAGGACTGGCAGGCTGATCGGTATGGCTGGCAGGATTGGTAGGCCTTTCTTCAGCATAGGCGTCATCTTGTGGAGGTAGATAATTCTGAATGTCTTCATGAACTAGAGCATCAGCAACAGGAGTTTTCTCTGATTCAGGAGCGGCAGTTCCTTCGGCCGGATTATCCAGACGAGCCTTCTTGCTCGGTCTAGGTTTAGCCCTGGGAGAGACCCAAAGATTGAAAGAACGGTGTAAGATGGATTAAGAAACCCGTATGGAAATATGTTGTGATCGGTCCAACTTACCCAATAACTGTCTTTAGCGGTGGCAGTTGAGTGGCTGAAGATTCACCAGAAGATGAATGGGAAGTGACCTGATAATCGGAGTCAGATGGATTAAAAGGATGACGAATTAAACCTGCTTTAGGAGGAAAGATAGCGCATAAATTGGAGACCTTTGAGCGGCGTTTCCGAACCAGGCTGTTCGGTAAACCGGCGGAGGTAACTACCTGGCCACTATGCCGGGTGGTGCGACGAGCTTCATGTTGCTGGGTCTTCACAAGAAATTTGGGATCCAAGTAAGCAAGAGGATGAGAAAATTTAACTTTCCAGTTTGCTTGGCGAGGTTTTTTCAAAGGCAAAGGAACTGTATCAGAAGAAAGAATAGTTACCTCTGGGCCTTCAGCATTACTCGCTTCAGCGTCGTCCTGACAAATGTCATCATCAATAAGACGTATAAAAAGTAAGCCAACTGAATCGAGGTCTACCTCAAGGTCCGGATTACCCACATCATCCTCATCCTATTCCGGGGTAGAGGAAGCGGTGTTCCTTTTCTTCTGAGCAGGTTTCTTCACCCTTGTTTTGGGTCGGGTTACCTTTTCTGTTGGCTCTTGGAGCTTCTTGCTCCAAAATGGATCATCTCCCTGTTTCAGAAAGGATTGGAGTTAACAGTATACATATAAGGAGATCATAAAGTCTATAACAAACAGAGGTGAGATGCTTACAGCAGGTGGTTTATTTGTAGCACAAAAGGGAAGCAGGCCAGTTCGGGCGCAAACATATTCCGGTTCATTCAGCATCTTTTTCACAGCTTCAGTAACTTCGTCTTCCGTCAGCTGAATGTTGCAGTGCCTCAAAGGATCATTAACCCGGCCCATGTATTTGCACGTTAAACCGGAGCGGATACTAAGGGGCAGGATGCTCCATGAAATCCAGCAACGGGCAAGATCTACTCCTGTTAAACCGTTAGCCATGAAGGCTCTGAGCTTAGACAGTTGAGGGGCATACTTACTCCTCTCTTTGGCGGTTAGCCTTGGGGGGAAGGGGTGTGTATTGCTAAGTCTCTCTGGACGGAAGCCAGGCAGAGGATTTTCTTCAGCAGGGGAAGTATCCTTGCAATAGAACCAAGTGTGATTCCATTCTTGCGGATGACTATGTAGCTTGGCGTGAGGATAATTCACTTCTTTCCTCTTTTGAATCGCCATACCACCCAGTTCCATATTAGGGCCGTCGGTGAATTCAGTACGTCGGTTCAAATGAAAACAATCTCGGAACAACTCTACAGTAGGTTCCTCCTGGAAGTACACCTCACAAAGCACTTGAAAATGGCAGATATTCGTGACTGAGTTTGGACCAACATCTTGTGGGCGCAACTTAAAATTAGCCAGGATGTCCCGGTAAAATTTTGAACCGGGTGGATTAAAGCCCCGGGCCAGGTGATCCGCAAACACAACAACTTCTCCTTCCTGTGGGGTAGGAGGACATTCATTCCCTGGAACCCTCCAATGGATGGCATTTTTGCTACTCAAGGCGCCAGTCAGAACTAAGTTGTTTAATTGGGTCTCGGTGATGCGAGAGGGAACCCAGTTGCATTCGTATACCTGTTTTGCCATGAGGAAATCTACAAGACAAAGGTATTCCGGTTTGAGAACAGGTGTGATTGTAAACCGAAGATGCTCTTATATAGACCGGAGTTATCTAGAATGATATCATCTGGCGGTTCATCAAGGGGACTAATGGATATATAGTTTGGGTTGTTCGCCCTGCTAAAAGTTAAACCGACCAGATCTAACAGTTATGAATATGAAAGCAAAAACAGATCCCGTACGGATTCTTTCAAAACAATGGATCTACAGCTAGGGCAAAAAAGAAGTAAAAATATGAGGTTTGGCTCGCAGCAGAACAGCACAAGTTTGACAAGCAGGGAAATGAGTGGGATCTAAGGAGATGAGTACAGATTTATGGCGAATACTGAGAGTGACTACAAATCACAATATAAGCATCATAATCTGTTCACAAAAACTTGCTATGGAGATGAACAATGAACAGTGGCAGGATAAGGATGACGAACCCTAGAACAGATCTAAAGCAAGAAGAACAGGAGCCTTACCGGGATCCAAGCGGATGCGGAGGGTCGCCACGGTACTCTGGTCCGGTCAGGTTGATGCAGCGGCCTGAGTTGATGCAGTAGCTGACGGCGGCGGCGGAGCTCCGAAGACTGAGTCGCGAGGAAGACGAAGAAGGGGACGAAAGGGAGGAAAGGAAGATGGCCTTCTAGTCCTATTTATAAGGCGCGGCGCGCGTGCCAGGCGCGCGAATCCAGGAGCCGGTGATTTCGGGAGCCCAGCTGTCGCCTTGATTATTGCGGATTTAGCAAAAAGAAACGTTAACTTTGTGCTGACGTCATATCGGTCTACAGCAGCAAGAGGAGACGACGAAACGGCGGTTTAGCAGTTACTGGAAGACATTTGAAGACAGAAATTCTTATTAAGGATTGACATGAACCTGTTCAAATCAATCTGGGGCCTAATGTTGGGGATATTGCTATTTGGGGTAAACCGGCCTACAGGGCCCGGGTTAGCTCCGTCAATGGACCCAAGATGTTAAAGCCCAAGGAGAAATAGAAGGGCCCAAGGCCTATAATCGGTTTAAAGGTTTATGGCCGTAAACCGGCCTGAGGTAAACTTGCATTGTAAGTTAGGAATAGAGAGACCAACCCGGGCACGTTTATGAACCGGAGGTTGGGATTTTGTAGATCGACGGGCGTCACCCGTGTATATAAGGGGACGACCCGACGACGGTTTAGGGACAGAGAACAACAACTCGAGGTTTAGGCGAAGCTTATCGCTCCCTAGCCCTCGAAACACATCAATCCCATCACAACTAGACGTAGGCTTTTACCTTCATCGAAGGGGCCGAACTAGTATAACACTGTGTCCTTGCGTCCGTTTTAACCCCTTCAAGTTAACCCGTTGCGATGGCTCCACGACTAAGTCCTTTCGCTAGGACATCTGCCGTTACAAATCCGCGACAGTGAGTGCATCGAGCTCACGAACATGCCTAGTCGTTATCTGTTTTTGACATGTCCAGTTTTCTGCTAAGTCTGAAACCTGTAACGAAACTTGCTTATTTTACATGGGTGTAATCATATTTTCTGATCCTTTTTGGCTTATGGTCAGTAAGGGACATTTGTCAAGTGCCTTGAGTAGATTCATGCCATACCTTGATTTGCTATGTCCTGATCCTGTAGCATGTTGTTTCATTGCTCTGAACATGTCATCCTGATGTTGGTTTCTGCTAATGTTATTTTCACCAAGTCTGCGAACCTGTTATCTTTTGCACTTTTGCCATGCTTGTTTGAACCTGTTATGATGTGAATTAGCCGTAGCTCAGTGTTCATCTTTTGTCGAGCATCTTGAGTAGATTACTGTCATATGCTTTGTTGTTATGTTTTGGTGAAGTAGCTTAGTTTCTTGTTGCTCGCTAAGTAGCATCATGCTGTTTATGGCAGTTTCTTGTCATTCTTGTATTGCTCGTCATTTGCAAACCGTGCATCCGATTCCGGTGATCTTTATATCGATTTCAACCGAAATCACCTCACCTTTCCAGTGTCATACTTGGTTTGCCAAGATTATGCCTGGTTCATCTTTTTCCTTCCGAAGCATGCATATGCATTGCATACCACATCTCGCATACCATGCCATGTTTATGTGATGGTTGTTTTACTATGTTGTTTGTTTCTTTCCGGGTTGCTTCTCTCGTTAGCTTTGGTTTCGTTCCGGAGTTGTGAGGATTTGTTCGAATTCGTCCGTTTGTCTTCTTCATGGACTCGTTCTTCTTCCTTGCGGGATCTCAGGCAAGATGACCAGACCCTCGAAATCACTTCTATCTTTGCTTGCTGGATTGCTCGCTCTTTTGCTATGCCTATGCTGCGATACCTACCACTTGCTTATCATGCCTTCCATATTGTTAAACCAAGCCTCTAACCCACCTTGTACTAGCAAACCGTTCTTTGGCTATGTTACCGCTTTGCTCATCCCCTCTTATAGCGTTGTTAGTTGCAGGTGAAGATGAAGTTTGTTCCTTGTTGGAGCATGGACTTGTTGTTCCTTGTTGGAACATGTTTACTTGTTGGGATATCACAATATATCTTATTTAATTAATGCATCTATATACTTGGTAAAGGGTGGAAGGCTCGGCCTTATGCCTGGTGTTTTGTTCCACTCTTGCCGCCCTAGTTTCCGTCATATCGGTGTTATGTTCCCGGATTTTGCGTCCCTAACGCGGTCGGGTGATTTATGGGACCCCCTTGACAGTTCGCTTTGAATAAGACTTTTCCAGCGAGGCCCAACCTTGGTTTTACCATTTGCCTCACCACCACCTATTTTCCCTTGGGAGTAATTAACCCAAGGGTCATCTTTATTTAGCCCCCCCGGGCCAATGCTTGTCTAAGTGTTGGTCCAAACTAGAGCACCGTGCGGGACCGTCCCTTGGCAACTTGGGTTATGTTGGTACCTGTACGCTTCGCTTATCCGGTGTTGCCCTGAGAACGAGATATGTGCAGCTCCTATCAGGATGTCGGCGCATCGGGCGGTTTTGCTGGACTTGTTTTATTGCTGTCGAAATGTCTTGTAGCCGGGATTCCGAGGCTGATCGGGTCTTCCCGGGGAGAAGGAATATCCTTCGTTGATCGCGAGAGCTTATAATGGGCTAAGTTGGGACACCCCTGCAGGGTTTTTGAACTTTCGAAAGCCGTGCCCGCGGTTATGTGGCAGATGGGAATTTGTTAATGTCCGGTTGTAGAAAACCCGAAGTTGATCTTAACTAAAATACACCAACGGCGTGTGTAACCGTGATGGTCTCTTCTCGGCGGGGTCCGGAAAGTGAACACGGTTGTTGGAGTTATGCTTGACGTAAGTAGTTCAGGATCACTTATTGATCATAGTTGTTCGACCGTGCTTTGCCGTCTCTTCTCGCTCTCATTTGCGTATGTTAGCCACCATATATGCTAGTCGCTTGCTGCAGCTCCACCTCATACCTTTTACCCTACCTATAAGCTTAAATAGTCTTGATCTCGCGGGTGTGAGATTGCTGAGTCCTCGTGACTCACCAGATACTTCCAAAACCAGCTTGCAGGTGTCGATGAGACCGTGCAGGTGACGCACCCGAGCTCAACGGAGGAGTTTGATGGAGATCTTATCCTTTATGTTGTTTCGTTCTAGTCGATCAGTAGTGGAGCCCAGTTGGGGTCGATCGTGGACCTTTGTCGCTTTTGGGGTTTCTTCTTTTATTTTGGCTCCGTAGTCGGGCCCTGATTGTACCTGTTTGATGTAATGTTTTATTCATGTATTTGTGTGAAGTGGCGATTGTAAGCCAATTATGTAACTCTTTCCCTTATGTATTACATGGGTTGTGTGAGATTAACTCACTTGCGACATTGCTTTCAATGCGGTTATGCCTCTAAGTCGTGCTTCGACACGTGGGAGATATAGCCGCATCGAGGGCGTTACAGACACTCCATAAATACAAACAAAGGCATGGATGGATAGAGCAAATCCTCAAGTTCAAAACACCCTTACTGATCATGCTCAAAATATGCATAGATCTCTCAGAAACAACATGAATACATGGCATGAAAATAACAACAGTCAGGGACTTAGTGAAATCACTAAGTCTCTGAAATCAGCAACATCAAGTAACCTTGTTTGCATACTTGTGCTAGTCACCACATAGATCACAAAAATACATGGCATAATTCTATGGAAAGGTAACATGGCATATTACAAAACTCATGTAGGAGTCAACTCCATAGGATGCACACATCAATCATGGCAAAAATGACAAAAGGGCATGTTCAGATAAGATCCAGCAACTAACATCACATAGCCCTCTTCTAACAGCATTTCGGGCATAGAGATGAGCCCAAATGAAAACGACGCAATGGAATGAAATGATGTACTCATCGAGGCGAACAATTTGACATATTATACGCCCAAAACGGAGTAGTATGCACAGAGTTATGGCATGATGACTATGGCATGATACTGTCAAAATTCAGGGACTTAGAGGAGATTAACCACCTCGCGAAATCAGGATGGAGCCGTGCAGGCGTATTGTTTGGATGGGGGGATGAGGCCGGATCGGGACGGAGGTGTCCCGACGCGGAGTCAACGCCGGTGACGGCGGCGAGGACGACGCCGGGGCGGCCGAAGGACGGGGCGGCGCCGGAGGGAGTCGGGACCGGCCGGATCGGGCAGCGGCTCGCCAGATCCGGGCACGGGGAAGGCCGGCGAGGAGGGCCGGAGCCGGGAGGCGGCCTGCGGGGCACGACGCGGGTCGCGGCGGCGGGGCGCTGGAGGCGGGCGGCGACGAGCTCGGGCGAAGGGCGCGGCGCGCCTGGCGGACGGCGCGGCGAGACGCGGTGGCGCGGCGGCGGCGCAAGGCGACTGCGGAGGCGGGGCAGAGGGAGCGCGGCGGCGGCAGCAGGCGGCGAGCTCGGGCGGCGAGCGCCGGCGAGCCGTGCGGCGGCGGGGACGGGAGCCCGCGGGCGTGCGGCGGTGGGGTCGGGCCCGCGTGGGCCCGCGACGGGCTCCGCGGGCCGGTGGGCGCGGGGACGGCGGCGATGCCCACGTGGCAACCGCGGGTTGGCCGGCGAGGTGGCGAGGATGACGTGGCGGCCTGTGGTTCGTCGAGGCGACGTGGCGGGCGGACGCGTCCGGTGCGGGCGGACACGTCCGGCGGCGCGAGGGGAGCGGGTTAGGGTTTCATCTGCGAAATGATCCGGAATTTCGGGGAGGTGGACATATTTATAGGTGGAGGGGGCTAGGAAGCTCCAAATGAAGAGCGGTTTTCGACCACGCGATCGTGATCGAACGACCGAGATGATGGAGATGACTTAGGTGGGTTTTGGGCCACTTGGAAAGGGGTGTTGGGCTGCACCAAAAGAGGCCTTTGCGGATACCCGGTTAACCGTTGGAGTATCAAACGAACTCCGATTGGCCCGAAACTTGACAGGCGGTCTACCGGTGCTATACCGAGGCCGCTTGGCAAACCTCGGTCCATTCCGAGAAAGTTTAATACCCGCACACGGAAAAAGGTAAAAGGGGACGCCGGGGGACATAGGAGCGCCGGATTGCAAAACGGACAACGGGGAAAATGCTCGGATGCATGAGACGAACACGTATGCAAATGCGATGCGCCTGATGACATGATATGAAATGCAGATGATGACATGGCAAAGAGCGACACGCAAGCACATGACATGGCAACGACGACGACGAATAACTGGTGGACAACTGGCGCATCAGATCCGGGGCGTTACAACACTCCACCACTACGAGAGGATCTCGTCCCGAGATCTAGGATGGCACCGGATAGGAAAAGCGGAAGAGGAAGAGGAGAGGTAAAACTAGTTGCTTCTTTGACAAATGAGTGAAACCAAAGAACCTTGAGAGGTTGCAAAGCTTGAAGAAAAGACAGGACAGAGGTGAACAAAATTTAAAACACTCCGTTCAACAAGAGGAACAAGGAACATTGCGAGAACCTTGTAAGTTGAAGGACAAGAAACAAGAGATCAACGGGCCAAAACCATATGGAGCCACACCGGTATAACAAGATAGCCAAGGAACAAGAATGACATAATTTGGACAGCACTCCGGTAGAAAAGAGGAGGAAAACTTGATAAGATGGAAAAGAACTTGAAGAGATGACACAACACTCCGGTTGAGAAGGGAGGTAAAACTTGACAAAATGGGAAGAACTTGAAAAGAAGGCAAGACACTCCGGTTAAATGGATAAGCAAAAGCAAAGAACATGATCCTCACCATTCAAGAAGAAGAGTGAAGGGAGCAACATCACAATGCCTCCGGAAGAAGAAATAGAAGATAGATCATTGGAATAAAGGAATGGAGAAGAAAATGCCAACTTCTGCCACAAATGATCTTGGAAGCACCCTTCCAAGAAGGTTAGGACGGAGTTGTTGGAAAAAACCAACGACGAAAGGATAAGCTTGTAGTGGGCTTATGGAAAAGACCTCAAAATTATGAGTTGAGCTTTTGCCACCAACGGAAACAGATGATTGTACTGATATCAACAAAGAGAAGCGAAACTATATCACCGGGAGGATAAGAGAAGAACTTGGGTTATTTATAAGCACCATAAATAGCAACAAACCTTAGGGACTGCTTTAGGTGAAATCTACCCCAAGATAACTCCAAGGAAGAAATTGATGGATTTAATATACCTCATTCTTGACAACATGTGAATCATGAGACATGAACTCAAGTTAACAAGAATGACATAATACCACCTCGAATGATATGGTTGAAAGAATTGCACTTTAAAATGCAAGATAAAGAATACTCGAGCTCCTCTGAAAAGAATCTCGATGAGCACTTCGAGAAGGAATTAAATCCTTGATGAACCATCATGTAAAGCCTCCATGAAGAACTCCGGTAAAAAAGGATGATAAAAAAATAACGAGAAGTTGAAAACACGAGGTGAAGCTTTGCAATGATAAGATGAAGCTTAGAAATGATATAACCGAGAAAACTTGGAACTCCGGAAAGAAAGATGAACATATGAAATCAAGAATTTTGATTGACTTTCGGAATAAGGAATGGAATTTACTCGATGAAAAAAGAATAAGAATTACACTATGCTTATCATTCACCAATTAAATTAACGGCAAGCAATGGATTTGGCATACTACTTATTCTCGTAGAAAAGATTAAGATAGGTATGGCGCAAACTTGAGAAGGACTTCAATGAGCCACCGGTAAGGACGGAAGAGACTTTGGAAAGAATGGATGAATTGATATGATAACAACGGAAGTGTATTCTTGAACGAACCACCGTAAAAATTGAAAAATTAACGAAGAAAAGATAAGGAAACACCGGGAAGAATTAGCAAATGAACGAAGATGCTTGCTAGAATTTAGATACAAGTGAACGTAGAGATTATGAGCTGATTAGAGGATATTTGAACGAAGCACCGGTAAGATTTGGAGAACGATAGACGAAGCTGAGAATGAATAATTATGACATGATGGCCTTCGGATAAAAGAAATGGAAACAAACTCATGAAATACTCCGGATGGGTGAAAAGAATTCTCACAATCAAAAACAAATATGAGAGGATGGCATCAAGCTAGAACTATGATTCTTGAAGAGAATGGGGCAAGATTTAAGAGAAACTCTTCTTCGGTCTTCAAATGTTGAGAATGACGACGAAAGCACCACCATGAATTGTTGAGGCACTCCGGAAAGAAAATTAGAAAGGTTGAACCAATAATGAAAAGAATTTGAAAGATCTTGGAGAAAGACATATGACTGATGACAATTCATTCTTACGTCAAACTTCGAAATGAATTTGGGAATCGCTCCGGGAAAATTAGAAGAGTCAGGTAAGATCCTGGTAAAAGACCTGTGGGTTAGGGCCCACTCAAAAGAACCACCGTTGAACGATTGCTTGAAAGGGAGATTGCACCGGTTGAATTAAATGGCTTGAAGGAGATAACATCCTCAAAAGAACTTGAGTGAATTGAAAATGGAAACTTGAATCTTCTGAGATAACTTCAACACTCCGGAACAAAAGAATAGCAAGAGGTGAATGATTAAGAGGTACACCGGCATAAGAAAGCATTTGAAACGAGAAAAGGAATACGATCAACACTGAAAGCTTGAATTGAATCCACCGGAGAAGAAAACAATGAAGAATGATAACTTGAAGAACATCTTCTTGAGAACCACCGGGTGAGAACATGAAGGAGAAGAATGGAGAGGCTTCACATCAATAAGATGGATACTTGATCAAGAAATCTGCGTCCTTGAAGAAAAATAAGGGTGGGAGGGCGGGAAAAACAAAGACAACTTGGAACGGATGAAGCAAACACCGTTGAGAAAAAAAACTGATAATTTATTCGCAAGATCAATTATCATGAAGGATTGGTATCCACATAGGAATATGAGAACACCATTTAGGAAAGGTATGGAATCAACACTTGACATTGAAGCAACTCAAATACCACAAAACAAAACAAAAACAAAAGGATTGGCTCGCAGAATAAGCCGGGAACAAACATATGATAGATCCCATATCGTATCATGTGTCTGTTGGAAAGATATCCTATGAGATACTTGAATTCCCACTTATAAACTCCCGAAACTGTAACGATAAAATTATGACGACAACACCTCGGAGCTCAACTCCCCGGGACACCTCCACTAAAACCCCTGCAGACGGGAGGCAACCAAGACAATGTTGTCATCATAAAACCATCGGAACGATTCTAAGATACCCGCGTGATCCTAAAATTTTTTTTAGTGAAATTTGAGGAGAGAAGAGTCAAAACTCTACGTCAGGATGCCTTACCAGAGTGATGAGGAGACTGGGAAGTAAAAAGAATTCCTAAACTCTTCGATATATAATTCCTAAATGACTCAAAACATTTTTCTAGACACAACTCGGCCGCTAAAAACGATCAAACAGTGGGGGCTCCTAAGGTCGGGGAAGGCTCTGATACCAACTTGTAACACCCTCGATGCGGCTATATCTCCCACGTGTCGAAGCACGACTTAGAGGCATAACCACATTGAAAGCAATGTCGCAAGTGAGGTAATCTTCACACAACCCATGTAATACATAAGGGAAAGAGTTACATAATTGGCTTACAATCGCCACTTCACACAAATACATGAATAAAACATTACATCAAACAGGTACAATCAGGGCCCGACTACGGAGCCAAAATAAAAGAAGAAACCCCAAAAGCGACAAAGGTCCACGAACGACCCTAACTGGGCTCCACTACTGATCGACTAGAACGAAACAACATAAAGGATAAGATCTCCATCGAACTCCTCCTTGAGCTCGGGTGCGTCACCTGCACGGTCTCATCGACACCTGCAAGCTGGTTTTGGAAGTATCTGGTGAGTCACGAGGACTCAGCAATCTCACACCCGCGAGATCAAGACTATTTAAGCTTATAGGTAGGGTAAAAGGTATGAGGTGGAGCTGCAGCAAGCGACTAGCATATATGGTGGCTAACATACGCAAATGAGAGCGAGAAGAGACGGCAAAGCACGGTCGAACAACTATGATCAATAAGTGATCCTGAACTACTTACGTCAAGCATAACTCCAACAACCGTGTTCACTTCCCGGACCCCGCCGAGAAGAGACCATCACGGTTACACACGCGGTTGGTGTATTTTAGTTAAGATCAACTTCGGGTTTTCTACAACCGGACATTAACAAATTTCCATCTGCCACATAACCGCGGGCACGGCTTTCGAAAGTTCAAAAACCCTGCAGGGGTGTCCCAACTTAGCCCATTATAAGCTCTCGCGATCAACGAAGGATATTCCTTCTCTCCGGGAAGACCCGATTAGCCTCAGAATCCCGGCTACAAGACATTTCGACAGCAATAAAACAAGTCCAGCAAAACCGCCTGATGCGCCGACACCCTGATAGGAGCTGCACATATCTCGTTCTCAGGGCAACACCGGATAAGCGAAGCGTACAGGTACCAACATAACCCAAGTTGCCAAGGAACGGTCCCGCACGGTGCTCTAGTTTGGACCAACACTTAGACAAGCATTGGCCCGGGGGGGCTAAATAAAGATGACCCTTGGGTTAATTACTCCCAAGGGAAAATAGGTGGTGGTGAGGCAAATGGTAAAACCAAGGTTGGGCCTCGCTGGAAAAGTCTTATTCAAAGCGAACTGTCAAGGGGGTCCCATAAATCACCCGACCGCGTTAGGGACGCAAAATCCGGGAACATAACACCGATATGACGGAAACTAGGGCGGCAAGAGTGGAACAAAACACCAGGCATAAGGCCGAGACTTCCACCCTTTACCAAGTATATAGATGCATTAATTAAATAAGATATATTGTGATATCCCAACAAGTAAACATGTTCCAACAAGGAACAACAAGTCCATGCTCCAACAAGGAACAAACTTCATCTTCACCTGCAACTAACAACGCTATAAGAGGGGCTGAGCAAAGCGGTAACATAGCCAAACAACGGTTTGCTAGGACAAGGTGGGTTAGAGGCTTGGTTTAACAATATGGAAGGCATGATAAGCAAGTGGTAGGTATCGCAGCATAGGCATAGCAAAAGAGCGAGCAATCCAGCAAGCAAAGATAGAAGTGATTTCGAGGGTCTGGTCATCTTGCCTAACTTGTAACGCCCCGGACGCACCCGCCGGTGGACGTTACTCCTGGCGGGATCTAGACTGGCCCCACAGATCAATACTAGTCTTTTCTGCGCACTTTGTCCTCACTCGTGCGCACCCGGGAGCAACTTCCCGGTCGGTCACCCATACTGACACTACTCCAAGCTGAGCACGCTTAACTTTGGAGTTCTGTCCGAATGGGCTCCCGGAAAAGAAGGAATTCCTTATTAATATGAGTAGTCTATCATCCCTAATAAGCCAGGCTATCACATACACCCCCACTCAGAGGAACCGACGTCCTCGTCGGGCCACAGGAACGTTCCCTCTTGGCACAAACGTCTGTGCTTCCAGTCCGGTACATGTGCCATGCCGGGTGCCACGACGGGTCACAAACATCATGAACAACATGACCACGCACCTGTCCGCAACCATCCGTGTAACCGCGAGGGTCGGCTCTGATACCAACTTGTAACGCCTCGGACACACCCGCCGGTGGACGTTACTCCTGGCGGGATCTAGACTGGCCCCACAGATCAATACTAGTCTTTTCTGCGCACTTTGTCCTCACTCGTGCGCACCCGGGAGCAACTTCCCGGTCGGTCACCCATCCTGACACTACTCCAAGCTGAGCACGCTTAACTTTGGAGTTCTGTCCGAATGGGCTCCTGGAAAAGAAGGAATTCCTTATTAATATGAGTAGTCTATCATCCCTAATAAGCCAGGCTATCACATATGTCAAGTATCGTGATCCATGTTTAAAGTTATGGCACGATCTTATTAAAGTTGGTATCGTGATCTTTTGCACAAGCATCCTGACGTACTTCTGGTAAGACATTCTTTTTAATCTCCTCTAAGTCCTTGAATTTTGACAGTATTATGCCATAGTCATCATGCCATAACTCTGTGCATACTACTCCGTTTTGGGCGTATAGTACGTCAAATTGTTCGCCTCGATGAGTACATAATTTCATTCCATTGCATCGTTTCCATTTGAGCTCATCCTGTGCCTGAAATGCTGTTAGAAGAGGGCTATGTGATGTTAGTTGCTGGATCTTATCTGAACATGCACTTTTGTCATTTTTGCCATGATTGATGTGTGCATCCTATGGAGTTGAGTCCTACATGAGTTTTGTAATATGCCATGTTACCTTTCCAGGGAATTATGCCATGTATTTTTGTGATCTATGTGGTGACTAGCACAAGTATGCAAACTAGGTTACTTGATGTTGCTGATTTCAGAGACTTAGTGATTTCACTAAGTCCCTGACTGTTGTTATTTTGGTGCCATGTATTCATGTTGTTTATGAGAGATCTATGCATATTTTGAGCATGATCAGTAAGGGTGTTTTGAACTTGAGGATTTGCTCTATCCATCCATGCCTTTGTTTGTATTTATGGAGTTCCATAGATTGAGTCAATCGAGCTCTACTTTTGCTTCAAAATGTTGCTGGCAGATTGTTTACATGTTATTCGATGTTGCCAAGCTTGCTGTTGTTTATCCTTGCATGTTATGATGTTGTTCTTGCCACGTATAGTTACTTTGCCATGTCTTCTTGATGTATGTATGATTATTTTATCATGAAATGCTCTGTAGTGAGTGCATCGAGCTCACGAACATGCCTAGTCGTTATCTGTTTTTGACATGTCCAGTTTTCTGCTAAGTCTGAAACCTGTAACGAAACTTGCTTATTTTACATGGGTGTAATCATATTTTATGATCCATTTTGGCTTATGGTCAGTAAGGGACTTTTGTCAAATGCCTTGAGTAGATTCATGCCTTACCTTGCTTTGCTATGTCCTGATCTTGTAGCATGTTGTTTCATTGCTCTGAACATGTCATCCTGATGTTGGTTTCTGCTAATGTTATTTTCACCAAGTCTGCGAACCTGTTATCTTTTGCACTTTTGCCATGCTTGCTTGAACCTGTTATGATGTGAATTAGCCGTAGCTCAGTGTTCATCTTTTGTCGAGCATCTTGAGTAGATTACTGTCATATGCTTTGTTGTTATGTTTTGGTGCAGTAGCTTAGTTTCTTGTTGCTTGCTAAGTAGCATCATGCTGTTTATGGCAGTTTCTTGTCATTCTTGTATTGCTCGTCATTTGCAAACCGTGCATCCGATTCTGGTGATTTTTATATCGATTTCAACCGAAATCACCTCACCTTTCCAGTGTCATACTTGGTTTGCCAAGATTATGCCTGGTTCATCTTTTTCCTTCCGAAGCATGCATATGCATTGCATACCACATCTCGCATACCATGCCATGTTTATGTGATGGTTGTTTTACTATGTTGTTTGTTTCTTTCCGGGTTGCTTCTCTCGTTAGCTTTGGTTTCATTCCGGAGTTGTGAGGATTTGTTCGACTTCGTCCGTTTGTCTTCTTCATGGACTCGTTCTTCTTCCTTGCGGGATCTCAGGCAAGATGACCAGACCCTCGAAATCACTTCTATCTTTGCTTGCTGGATTGCTCGCTCTTTTGCTATGCCTATGCTGCGATACCTACCACTTGCTTATCATGCCTTCCATATTGTTAAACCAAGCCTCTAACCCACCTTGTCCTAGCAAACCGTTGTTTGGCTATGTTACCGCTTTGCTCAGCCCCTCTTATAGCGTTGTTAGTTGCAGGTGAAGATGAAGTTTGTTCCTTGTTGGAGCATGGACTTGTTGTTCCTTGTTGGAACATGTTTACTTGTTGGGATATCACAATATATCTTATTTAATTAATGCATCTATATACTTGGTAAAGGGTGGAAGGCTCGGCCTTATGCCTGGTGTTTTGTTCCACTCTTGCCGCCCTAGTTTCCGTCATATCGGTGTTATGTTCCCGGATTTTGCGTCCCTAACGCGGTCGGGTGATTTATGGGACCCCCTTGACAGTTCGCTTTGAATAAGACTTTTCCAGCGAGGCCCAACCTTGGTTTTACCATTTGCCTCACCACCACCTATTTTCCCTTGGGAGTAATTAACCCAAGGGTCATCTTTATTTAGCCCCCCGGGCCAATGCTTGTCTAAGTGTTGGTCCAAACTAGAGCACCGTGCGGGACCGTCCCTTGGCAACTTGGGTTATGTTGGTACCTGTACGCTTCGCTTATCCGGTGTTGCCCTGAGAACGAGATATGTGCAGCTCCTATCAGGATGTCGGCGCATCGGGCGGTTTTGCTGGACTTGTTTTATTGCTGTCGAAATGTCTTGTAGCCGGGATTCCGAGGCTGATCGGGTCTTCCCGGGGAGAAGGAATATCCTTCGTTGATCGCGAGAGCTTATAATGGGCTAAGTTGGGACACCCCTGTAGGGTTTTTGAACTTTCGAAAGCCGTGCCCGCGGTTATGTGGCAGATGGGAATTTGTTAATGTCCGGTTGTAGAAAACCCGAAGTTGATCTTAACTAAAATACACCAACCGCGTGTGTAACCGTGATGGTCTCTTCTCGGCGGGGTCCGGGAAGTGAACACGGTTGTTGGAGTTATGCTTGACGTAAGTAGTTCAGGATCACTTATTGATCATAGTTGTTCGACCGTGCTTTGCCGTCTCTTCTCGCTCTCATTTGCGTATGTTAGCCACCATATATGCTAGTCGCTTGCTGCAGCTCCACCTCATACCTTTTACCCTACCTATAAGCTTAAATAGTCTTGATCTCGCGGGTGTGAGATTGCTGAGTCCTCGTGACTCACCAGATACTTCCAAAACCAGCTTGCAGGTGTCGATGAGACCGTGTAGGTGACGCACCCGAGCTCAGCGGAGGAGTTTGATGGAGATCTTATCCTTTATGTTGTTTCGTTCTAGTCGATCAGTAGTGGAGCCCAGTTGGGGTCGTTCGTGGACCTTTGTCGCTTTTGGGGTTTCTTCTTTTATTTTGGCTCCGTAGTCGGGCCCTGATTGTACCTGTTTGATGTAATGTTTTATTCATGTATTTGTGTGAAGTGGCGATTGTAAGCCAATTATGTAACTCTTTCCCTTATGTATTACATGGGTTGTGTGAAGATTACCTCAATTGCGACATTGCTTTCAATGCGGTTATGCCTCTAAGTCGTGCTTCGACACGTGGGAGATATAGCCGCATCGAGGGCGTTACAAGTTAGAAGAGACGTGCCAACTATGTATCCCACGATGCCCGCTATTGTAACGCCCTCGATGCGGCTATATCTCCCACGTGTCGAGGCACGACTTAGAGGCATAACCGCATTGAAAGCAATGTCGCAAGTGAGGTAATCTTCACACAATCCATGTAATAAATAAAGGGGAAAGATACATAGTTGGCTTACAATCGCCACTTCACACAAGTACATAAATAACATCCATCATACAGATTACACTCAAGGTCCGGCTACGGTACCAAAATGAAAGAAGACTACCCCAAATGCTAAACAGATCCCCGGATCACCCAACTGGGCTCCACTACTGATCATCTGGAAAAGAAACATAGTAACGGCCACGTTCCTCGTCGAACTCCCAAGTGAGCTCGGTCGCGTCATCTGCACTGGCATCGTTGGTACCTGCAACTGTGGTGATAATATCTGTGAGTCACGGGGACTCAGCAATCTCACACCTGCGAGATCAAGACTATTTAAGCTTAAAGGTGGGAAAGGGGTTTGTGAGGTGGAGCTGCAGCAAGCGACTAGCATATGGTGGCTACGACGCAAAAGAGAGCGAGAAGAGAAGGCGAAGCACGATCGTAAAACTAGTAGTGATCAAGAAGTGATCCTGAAACGACCTACGTCAGACACAACTCCAACAACCGTGTTCACTTCCCGGACCCCGCCGAGAAGAGACCATCACGGTTACACACGCGGTTGATGTATTTTAGTTAAGGTCAACTTTGGGTTTTTCTACAACCGGACATCAACAAATTCCCATCTGCCTCATAACCGCGGGCACGACTTTCGAAAGATAATACCCTGCAGGGGAGTCCCAACTTATCCCATTATAAGCTCTCACGGTTAACGAAGGATATTCCTTCTACCGGGAAGACCCGATCAGACTCGGAATCCCAGACTACAAGACATCTCGACAGTAATAAAGCAAGTCCAGCAAAGCCGCCCGATTGTGCTGACAAATCCTGATAGGAGCTGCACATATCTCGGTCTCAGGGCACATCCGGATAAGCGAAGCGTACAGGTACCAACATAACCCAAGTTGCCAAGGGACGGTCCCGCACGGTGCTCTAGGTTGGACCAGCAATCGAAGGAGAACTGGCCCGGGGGTTAAAATAAAGATGACCCTTGAGTCTGCAGAACCCAAGGGAAAAAGGCTTAGGTGGCAAATGGTAAAACCAATGTTGGGCCTTGCTGGAAAAGTCTTATTCAAGGCGAACTGTCAAGGGGGTCCCATAAATCACCCAACCGTGTAAGGAACACAAACCCCGGGAACATAACACCGGTATGACGGAAACTAGGGTGGCAAGAGTGGAACAAAACACCAGGCATAAGGCCGAGCCTTCCACCCTTTACCAAGTATATAGATGCATTAATTAAATAAGAGGTATTGTGATATCCCAACAAGTAAACATGTTCCAACAAGGAACAACAAGATCATGTCCCAACAAGGAACAAACTTCATCTTCACCTGCAACTAGCAACGCTATAAGAGGGGCTGAGCAAAGCAGTAACATAGCCAAACAACGGTTTGCTAGGACATGGATGGTTAGGGGCTGGCATGGCAATATAGGAGGCATGATATAGCAAGTGGTAGGTATCGCAGCATAGGCATAGCAAAAGAGCGAGCATCTAGCAAGCAAAGATAGAAGTGATTTCGAGGGTATGGTCATCTTGCCTGCAAGAGTCTCAGAGTTGTCGAAAGCTTGGTCCTCGAAAGCGTTCTCAACAGGTTCCTCGTTCACGTACTCGTCTCCCGGCTCTACCCAAGACAAAAGAACAAGCAAAGGAACCAATATCAACCACGATGCAATGCGCAAGCAATATGATGCAAAACATGGCAATGATATGCGAGAGGTGATATGCAATGCGTATGCATGCTCCGGAAGGACAAGGATGAACAGGGCATAATCTTGGCAAACCAAGCATGCCACTAGATAGGTGAGGTGATTTCGGTTGAAATCGATATAAAGATCACCGGAATCGGATGCACGGTTTGCAAATGGCAAGCAATACAAGAATGACACGAATCTGCCGTAAACAGCATGATGCTACTTAGCAAGCAACAATTAGTTAAGGTACTGCAGCCAAACATGGCAACAAAGCATATGAAAGTAATCTACACAAGATGCACGACAAAAGATGAACACTGAGCTACGGCTCAATCCCATCATAACAGGCCCAAACCATCATGGCAAAAGTGCACAAGATAACAGGTTCTCAGACTTAGTGAAATTAACAACATAGCAGAAAACTAACATCAGGATGGCATGTTCAGAGCAATGACACAACATGCTACAGGATCAGAACATAGCAAAGTAAGGCATGGTATGAATCTATTTATAGCACTTGACAAAAGTCCCTTACTAACCATAAGCCAAAAGGATCAGAAAATATGATTACACGCATGTCAAATAAGCAAGTTTCATTACAGGTTTCAGACTTAGCAGAAAACTGGACATGTCAAAAACAGATAACGAGTAGGCATGTTTACGAGCTCGATGCACTCACTACAGAGCATTTCATGATAAACTAAGCATATATCCATCAAGAAGACATGGCATAGTAACTATACATGGCAATAACAACATCATAGCATGCAACGATCAACTACACTAAGCTTGGCAAAATCGAATAACATGTAAACAATCTGCCAGCAACCTTTTGAAGCAAAATTAGAGCTCGATTGACTCAAGCTATAGCACTCCATAATTGCAAACAAACACATGGATGGATAGATCAGATACTCAAGTTCAAAACTCCCTTACTGATCATGCTCAAATTATGCATAGATCTCTCAGAAACAACATGAATACATGGCATGAAAATAAAAGCAGTCAGGGACTTGGTGAAATCACCAAGTCTCTGAAATCAGCAACATCAAGTGACCTAGTTTGCATGCTTGTGCTAGTCACCACATAGATCACAAAAATACATGGCAAAATACTCTGGATAGGTAACATGGCATATTACAAAACTCATGTAGGACTCAACTTCATAGGCGGTACACATCAATCATGGCAAAAATGACAAAAGTGCATGTTCAGATAAAATCCAGCAACTAACAGCAACTAGCCCTCTACTAACAGCATTTCGGGCATCAAGTTGACTTCAAATGAAAATGATTCAATGGAACAAAATGATGTACTCTTTGAGGCAAACAAACTGACATATTATACGCGCGAAACGGAGCTACGGATGCCAAGTTATGGCAGGTCGAACATGAGATGATAATGTAAAAATACTGGGACTTGGAGATATTTTGAGAGGGGGAAATTCAACCAGGGCACGGATGCCGGAGTTCGCCGGCGCGGGCCGCCGGAGAAGCGCCGGAGAGGGAGCTGCGGCAGCGGGGTTCGTCCGGATCCGGGCCGGGATGGCCGGATCTGGCACCGGGAGGGCGCGGGGCGCCGGACCCGGCGGAGGAGGCGGCGACAGGGTGATGAGCGGGCGGCGCGGCGCCGGCGGCCGGCGACGGAGAGGAGGCGGCGGCGCGAGCGGTAACGCGGCGGTGCGGCGAAGCACGCGGGCGGCGGCGGGTTTCGTCCGGCGCGGACCGGACGTGTCCGGCGCGCAGAGGGAGCGGGGCTAGGGTTTTGGACCCGGATTTGACGGAGGGGTGCACATATTTATAGCTAGAGGGGGCTAGGAAGCTCCAAATGGAGTGCGGTTTTCAGCCACGCGATCGTGATCGAATGGCGGAGGACATGGGAGTGACTTAGATGGATTATTGGGCTGTTTTGAAGGGGTGTTGGGCTGCAACACACACGAGGCCTTCACGGTTACCCGGTTAACCGTTGGAGTACCAAACGAACTCCGATTGACCCGAAACTTGACAGGCGGTCTACCGGTGCTATACCGAGGCCACATGTCAAACCTCGGTCCATTCCGAGAATGTTTAATACCCGCTCAAAAAGAAATGTAAACGGGGACGCCGGGAGACATAGGAGCGCCGGATTGCAAAACGGACAACGGGAAAGATGCTCGGATTTAAGAGACGAACATATATGCGAATGCGATGCACATGATGACATGATATGAAATGCATGACATGACCAAAATGCAAAACGAGGGGAAACCCAACACGCATGAAATATCATAACACATAACCGGAAATGGCAAGAGTTGGATTACAAATATGGCAAGTTACATCTGGGGCGTTACAACACACCACCACTACGAGAGGATCTCGTCCCGAGATCTAGGACTGAAAGAACTCCGGATACTCAGAATGTAGGTGGTCTTCACGCTCCCAGGTGGCTTCTCGGTCTGAATGATGTGACCATTTCACTTTGAGGAATTTGATTGACTTGTTGCGAGTCTTGCGCTCAGTTGTCTCAAGAATGGCAACTGGATGCTCATGATAGGACAAATCTTCTTGAAGATCAATCTCTTCGAAGTTGATGGTGCGCTCAGGCGTCTTGAAGCACTTGCGAAGCTGTGACACGTGGAAGACATCGTGCACATTTGCAAAGTTGGAGATAAGCTCAAGTTGATAGGCGAGATCGCCTCGTTTGCCGATGATCTTGAAAGGACCGACGTATCTAGGGGCAAGTTTTCCCTTGATACCGAAGCGACGAGTCCCTTTCATTGGAGAGACGCGGAGGTAGACATGGTCTACGATCTCGAATGCCACATCTCGGTGTTTGCTATCGTAATAGCTTTTCTAGCGCGATTGCGCGGCTTTGAGGTTCTCACGAATGACCTTGCACATAGCCTTAGCCTCTGAGATCAAATCATTGCCGAGCAATTGGCGTTCACCGGTTTCAGACCAGTTGAGAGGAGTACGGCACTTTCTGCCATAGAGAATCTCGAATGGGGCTTTGCCCGAGCTGGCTTGAAAACTGTTGTTGTAAGAGAATTCAGCATAAGGAAGACAATCCTCCCACTTCATGCCGAAAGAGATAACACAGGCTCTGAGCATATCTTCAAGAATTTGGTTGACACGCTCGACTTGTCCACTAGTCTGAGGGTGGAAAGCTGTGCTGAATCGAATATTGGTGCCCATGGCCTTCTGAAAAGAATCCCAAAATTTGGAGGTAAAGATGCTGCCACGGTCTAAAGAGATCAATTGCGGAATGCCGTGCAAAGAGACAATTCTGGAGGTGTAGAGCTCTGCCAGCTGCGCTGCTGTGATAGACTCTTTGATAGGAAGAAAATGAGCCACTTTGGTGAGCTTGTCGATGACGACGAAGATAGCATCATTTCCACGCTTGGACTTAGGAAAACCAGTCACGAAGTCCATTTCGATATGATCAAACTTCCATTCTGGAATAGCAAGAGGTTGGAGAAATCCAGCTGGTCGTTGGTGTTCTGCTTTCACCCTTCTACAAACATCACACTCATTCACGAATTGAGCGATCTCACGCTTCATTCGAGTCCACCAATACGACTGCTTGAGGTCATGGTACATCTTCGAACTTCCAGGATGAATTGACAGAAGAAAATTGTGCGCTTCGTTCATAATGACTTTACGAAGATCACCCTTTGGAACCACGATCCGGTCCTCGAAGAAAAGAGTATCTCTATCATCAACTCGATAGCACTTGTATTTGGGGATGCTCTTTTCAATACCACGTTTCACCTTCTTCACCATGGTATCCAACAATTGTGCCTCACGAATCTGATCTTCCAACGTAGGAGAGACGATGAGGTTGGCAAGCAAACCTTGAGGAACAACTTGAAGATTCAACTTGCGGAAAGCCTCACAGAGATCCGGTTGGAATGGCTTGAGGATTAAGCTGTTGCAGTAAGACTTTCTGCTCAAAGCGTCTGCAATCACATTAGCCTTGCCTGGAGTGTATTCAATACTCGGATTATACTCTTGAATCATTTCGACCCATCGAGTTTGTCTGAGGTTGAGGTGAGGCTGAGTGAAAATATACTTGAGACTCTTGTGATCGGTGAAGATGTCCACTTTCCTTCCCAACATGAGATGTCTCCATGTTATTAGTGCGTGGACAACTGCCGCCAACTCAAGATCGTGAGTGGGGTAGTTCCTTTCATTGGGCTTCAACTGGCGAGAGGTATAGGCAACAACCTTCTTCTCTTGCATTAACACAACACCGAGGCCCTGAAGAGAAACATCACAGAATACTTCATAAGGCTTGGATTCGTCAGGAGGAGTCAAAACTGGAGCAGTGACAAGTTTCTCTTTGTGAGTGTTGAAAGCAACGTCACACTCAGGAGACCAGACATATTTCACATGCTTCTGGAGGAGGATGGAAAGAGGCTTTGCAATCTTTGAGAAATTCTCAATGAATCTTCGGCAATAGCTTGCAAGTCCCAGAAAACTGCGAAGCTGCTTGACATTCTGAGGAGGATTCCAATTCAAAACTGCAGACACCCTCTCTGGATTAATAGCAATGCCCTTGGCAGAGATGATATGGCCAAGATAAAGAACTTCATCAAGCCAGAATTCACATTTGGAGAACTTCGCATATAATTGATACTCTCTGAGCTTGTCAAGTACCAAACGCAAATGCTTGGCATGATCCTCCTTATTCTTGGAGAAGACCAAAATATCATCGAGATAGACCAAGACAAATTCGTTGATGTAGGGGTTGAAGATGAAATTCATCAAGCGAGTGAAATACTGAGGAGCATTGACAAGGCCGAAAGACATGACAGTATATTCATAAGAACCAAAGCTTGTTCTGAATGCTGTCTTGGGAATATCTTCTTCACGAATGCGAATCTGGTGATAACCCATACGAAGGTCAAGCTTGGAGAACACCTTAGCACCTTTAAGTTGCTCAAAAAGCTCATTGATGTTGGGAAGTGGGTACTTGTTCTTGATAGTCTTCTTGTTCAATGGACGGTAATCGACGCAAAGTCGGTCCGTGCCATCCTTCTTCTTGACAAAAAGAACACCACAACCCCACGGAGAAGAACTCGGTCTGATCAGACCCAGACGTTCTTGCTTATCGAGTTGTTTCTTCAATTCCTTGAGCTCATCTGGTCCAAGCTTGTAAGGACGCTTGCAAATGGGTTCCGTGCCAGGCTCGAGATCAATCACGAATTCAACTGGCCGTCGGGGAGGCATACCCGGAAGCTCTTCTGGAAAAACATCTTGGTACTCACAAACAACTGGAATCTGAGAGATAGCCTCCAATTCATCATTCTCATTGAGAGAAAACAACCGAATGGTATCATCACGAGAAGCATAGATGATCACATCATTCGAAGTGTGAGTCAATTTGATTTCCCTGGCAGCACACTCAAGCTGAGCCTTGTGCTTAGAAAGCCAGTCCATCCCGAGAATAAGATCAATATCAGAATCACCAAGCACCAATGGAGAAGACAGAAATTTATAGTCGCCCATCTTGATAGAGACATCAGGAACTATCGAGTTTGCTCTCATTGACTTTCCCGGAGAAATAACACCCAAAGGTTTATCCAGGTAAGTCCAAGAAAAATCATTCTTTGCAAAGAACGATCTTGACATGAAACAATGCGATGCACCAGTATCAAATAAGACTTTGGCAGGAATATCATTAACAGGAAGATTACCCATGATCACTTCAGAAGAATCCTCTGCTTGAGCTGCGTTCATCATGTTCACCTTTGTAGACTTAGGATTATGCTTGACCACTGCATTGCTGGAAGATTTCACAGGAGGAGGAGGCGGAAGGCGCCTCTGGTTGAAGCACTTGTTCGCATAGTGACCCTTCTGCTGACATTTGTTACAAGTCACCTCTGAGAGCGGACAATGGTAAGGAGCACTTGGCCTTGGAGCTTGATTCTGAGACTTGTTCTGATAGCCAGGGTTGGGTGGGTGGGAAGATCCACGACCACTTGAATTCTTCTGTTGATAAGGCTGACGGAACGGAGGAGGAGGAGGCAACCAGAACTTCTGTTGCTTAGCTGCCACAAGTGAAGAAGAAGAAGACTGGACTACATCTCTGACTCTCTTCTTAGATGCCTCACACTTGAGCTGAGCAGCTTCTTGTTTCAGTGCCATGTTGTAGAATTCATCATACTTTAATGGCTCGAAAAGCACGAGAGCAAGTTGCAGATCTTCTCTGAGACCACGCCTGAACTGGTAGATCATACTCTTCTCATCAGGAATGTCTTGCCTTGCAAAACGAGAGAGCTTCTGGAACTGAGTGTTGTATTGATAGACAGACATGTTGCCTTGCTTGAGATTGCGGAATTCCCCACGCTTACTCTCAACAACACTTTCTGGAATGTGGTGAGCTTTGAAGTCACGGCGGAAATCATCCCAGGTAATCACACGATCTCCTCTGGAATCTTTGTATTGCTGGAACCACTCAGCAGCTTGATCTTTGAGTTGAAAAGAGGCAAACTTGACAAAGTCCTCAAGTCTGACATTGCTGCACTCGAAATGCTTGCTGATGTCCACGAGCCAATCATCGGCGTCTGTGGCCTCGACATAGTAGCTGAAGGTCTTTGGCTGATTAGCAAGGAACTGGTTCAGTGAAGCGAAATGCGGCTGATTGTTCCCTTGGCCTTGATTCTCTTGATTAGCTTGCCCTTGGTTGCGATCTTGCAAGAGCTGAATCAGAATCTGAGCATTGGCATTTGTGGCAGTCATCAGGGCCTGCCAAGCTTCCGGAGGCGGAGGTGGTGGCGGAGGGTTAGCCTGATTCCCTTCATTGCGTTCCGGATTCTGACGCGTTGGTGGAGCCATCCTGAAGAGGGTGACATCCATTAGCATCTTGACAGAGATATATTGAAGCTGAATCAAAGGAACGAAATTGCAACATATAGTCTTCACAATTAACATTCGAACAAGAATGAACGAATGAATTCCAATGTAAAACATCACACTCCCAAAGCTGAGAAGCCACTTAGAACATGGTATGGAATAAAACCAACAAGGTACGGATGTGAACAAATACTTGGTAAGGATTACCAATCACAAACCAAATATCTGCGGAAGAAATACTAGAGCTACAAGAATTCCCACTTATAAACTCCCGAAACTTTCTGGTTATGCAATTAGGTGTTGGGGATACAGGGGACACAAAATATATCACCCAAACTAACAATACCTAGATCCAGCTGTATCCATCCTTCAACACATAACCAAGAAATCCTCGGAAATCATCTACCTCAACCTTCGAAAAGCATCCGTTATACGAGTCATGGCAATACTCCCGCACTCGCCTCAGTACTGGGCTATCAGGGTTATCTCACCAACAACTGTACAAAAGAGATTTTCGATGTCGGCGTACTAAACTCAGGTATTCCAAAACCGCAACGATAATATTATGACGACAACACCTCAGAGCTCAACTCCCCGGGACACTGCCACAACCCCTAAATGTCAGGAGGCAACCAAGACAATGTTGTCATCATAAAACCATCGGAACGATTGTAATATACCCGCGTGATCCTAAATTTTTTTTAGTGAAATTTGAGAAGAGAAGAGTCAAAACTCTACGTCAGGATGCCTTACCAGAAGGTCGAAGGGACTGGGGAGTAAAAAGAATTCCTAAACTCTCCGATATATAATTCCTAAATGACTCAAAACATTTTTCTAGACACAACTCGGCCACTAAAGACAATCAAACAGTGGGGGCTGCTAAGGTCGGGGAAAGGCTCTGATTACCAACTTGTAACGCCCTCGATGCGGCTATATCTCCCATGTGTCGAGGCACGACTTAGAGGCATAACCGCATTGAAAGCAATGTCGCAAGTGAGGTAATCTTCACACAATCCATGTAATAAATAAAGGGGAAAGATACATAGTTGGCTTACAATCGCCACTTCACACAAGTACATAAATAACATCCATCATACAGATTACACTCAAGGTCCGGCTACGGTAACAAAATGAAAGAAGACTACCCCAAATGCTAAACAGATCCCCGGATCACCCAAATGGGCTCCACTACTGATCATCTGGAAAATAAACATAGTAACGACCACGTTCCTCGTCGAACTCCCAAGTGAGGTCGGTCGCGTCATCTGCACTGGCATCGTTGGTACCTGCAACTGTGGTGATAATATCTGTGAGTCACGGGGCTCAGCAATCTCACACCCGCGAGATCAAGACTATTTAAGCTTAAAGGTGGGAAAGGGGTTTGTGAGGTGGAGCTGCAGCAAGCGACTAGCATATGGTGGCTACGACGCAAAAGAGAGCGAGAAGATAAGGCAAAGCACGATCGTAAAACTAGTAGTGATCAAGAAGTGATCCTGAAACGACCTACGTCAGACACAACTTAGCGGGCATCGATTGACCTTAGGAGCCCCCACTGATTGGAGAGTTTATGAACTATATATCGGAGAGTTTAGGAATTCTTTTTTACTTCCCAGTCTCCTCATCGCTCTGGTAAGGCATCCTGACGTAGAATTTTGACTCTTCTCTTCTCAAATTTCACTAAATTTTTTTAGGATCACGCGGGTATCTTAGAATCGTTACGATGGTTTTATGATGACAACATTGTCTCGGTTGCCTCCCGTCAGCAGGGGTTTTAGTGGAGGTGTCCCGGGGAGTTGAGCTCCGAGGTGTTGTCGTCATAATTTTATCGTTGCAGTTCTGGAATACCTGAGTTTAGTACGTCGACATCGAAAATCTCTTTTGTACAGTTGTTGGTGAGATAACCCTGATAGCCCAGTACTGAGGCGAGTGCGGGAGTATTGCCATAACTCGTATAACGGATGCTTTTCGAAGGTTGAGGTAGACGATTTCCGAAGGTTTCTTGGTTATGTGTTGAAGGATGGATACAACTGGATCTAGGTATTGTTAGTTTGGGTGATATATTTTGTGTCCCCTGTATCCCCAACACCTGATTGCATAACCAGAAAGTTTCGGGAGTTTATAAGTGGGAATTCAAGTATCTCGTAGGATATCTTTCCAACAGACACATGATACGATATGGGATCTATCATATGTTTGTTCCCGGCTTATTCTGTGAGCCAATCCTTTTGTTTTTGTTTTGTTTTGTGGTATTCGAGTTGCTTCAATGTCAAGTGTTGATTCCATACCTTTCCTAAACGGTGTTCTCATATTCCTATGTGGATACCAATCCTTCATGATAACTGAGAGTGCCATGTCAATTCTTTTCCAACCGGTGTGTCCCTCTTCAAATGGATCCGATCACTTCAACATTCGCAAGATCAATTATCAGTTCTTCTCAACGGTGTTTGCTTCATCCGTTCCAAGTTGTCTTTGTTTTTCCCGCCCTCCCAACCTTATTTCTTCAAGGACGCATATTTCTTGATCAAGTATCCATCTTATTGATGTGAAGCCTCTCCATTCTTCTCCTTCAATGTTCTTATCCGGTGATTTCCATGAAGATACTAACGGAGCTTCAAGTTCATCATTCGTCATTCTTTTCTTCTCGGGTGGATTCAATTCAAGCTTTCAGTGTTGATCATATTCTTTTTCTTATTTCAAGTGCTTTCTTATGCCGGTGTATCTCTTAATCATTCACTTCTCGCTATTCAATTGTTCCGAAGTGCTAAAGATATCTCAGAAGATTTAAGTTTCCATTCTCAATTCACTCAAGTGTTTTTTTGAGGATGCTATTTCATTCAAGCCATTTAATTCAACCGGTACAATATCCCTTCCAAGCAATCTTTTCAACGGTGTTTCTTTTGAATGGGCCTTAACCCACAGGTCTTTTCCCAGGATCTTACCTGACTCTTCCAATCATCCCGAAGCTATTCCCAAATTCTTTTCGAAGTTTGATGTAAGAATGTATTATCATCAGTCAAATGTCTTTCTCCAAGATCTTTCAAATTCTTTTCATCGTTGGTTCAACTTTTCTATTCTTCATTATTCCGGAGTGCCTCAACAATTCGCGGTGGTGTTTTTCGTCGTCATTCTCAGATTTTGAAGAACGAAGAAGAGTTCCTCTTAAATCCTTACCCGTTCTTACAAAGTTGTGTGGTTCTAGCTTGTTGCCATCCTCTCATAATTGTTTTCGATTGTGAGAATTCTTTTCACCCATCCGGAGCATTTCAGGAGTCTTTTCAGTTTGATTCTCCGGAGCCTTTCATCTAAGAATTATTCACCCTCAGCTTTCAGCTCTCGTTCTTCAAATCGTACCGGTGCATCATTCAAGTATTCTCTAATCAGCTCGTGATCTATTCGTTCATTTGTATCTAAATACCCTCAAGCATCTTCGTTCATTTGCTAATTCTTCCGGTGTTTCTTTATCTTTTCTCAGTCCATTTTAAATTCTTACGGTGGTTCGTTCAAGATCTCTTCCTTCGTAATCATATCAATTCATTCGTTCTTCCCAAATCCTACCGGTGGTTCATTGAAGACCTTCCCAAGTTTGCGATATATCTCTCTTAATCCTTTCTACGAGAATAAGTAGTATGCCAAATCCGTTGCTGGTCATCAAATTTTAGTTGATGAAGGATAAGCATAATGTAATTCTTATTCGTGTTTCATCGAGTAAATTCAATCCCTTATTCCAGAGGTTCATCAAAATTCTTGATTTCATTTGTTCATCTTTCTTTCCGGAGTTCCAAGTTTTCTCGGTTATATCATTTCGGAGATCCATCTAATCATTGCAAGGCTTCAACCTTATTCTTTAAATCCTTCATTTCTTTGTGATCATTCTTTTATTACCGGAGTTCTTCATGGAGGCTCTACATGATGGTTCATCAAGGATTTAATTCCTTCTCGAAGTGTTCATCGAGATTCTTTTCTGAGCAGATCAAGTATTCTTTATCTTGCATTTTAAAGTGCAATTCTTTCAACCGTATCATTCGAGGTGGTATTATGTCATTCTTGATAATTGGAGTTCATGTCTCATGAATCACATGTTGTCAAGAATGAGGTATTTTAAATCCATCAATCTCTTCATTGGAGTTATCTTGGGTTATATTTCACTTAAGGCTTTCCCTAAGGATTGTTGTTTTTTATGGTGTTTATAAATGACCCTAGTTCTTCTTTTATCCTCCCGGTGAAATAAGTTTCTCGTCTCCTTGTTGATATCAGTCCAATCATTTGTTTCCGTTGGTGGCAGAAGCTCACCTCATAACGTTGAGAGTTTTCCTTAATCCCACCACAAGCTTGTTCTTTTCGTTGTTGGTTTTCCAACAACTCCATTCAATCCTTCTTTTTAAGGAGACCCTTTCAAATTCAATTGTGATAGAAGTTGTATTCTCTTCTCTGTTCTCTTGATCCCACTCTTTCATTTGTTTCGGAGTCAGTATGTTGTTGATCTCATCAAGTATCCTCTCATCTTGTCAAGTTCATGATTCTAATCCTTTCCATTTTCAGTCGGAGTGCTTCCCAAATCATGTCATTCTTATTCCTTCTCTATCTCTTTTCAACCGGAGTGGCTCCAACGTCTATCTTGTTACTTAAGCTCTTCGTTCTCGCCGTATTCCTTGCTCCTTGTCCAACGGAGTATTTCATTTCGTTCATCTCCATGTTATTCTTTCTTTCATTTTGCTCAACCTCTCAAGGTTCTTTGGTTTCACTCTTTTGTCAAAGAAGCAACTTAGCTTTACCTCTTCTCTTTCTCTTCCGTTTTTCCCTCCGGTGCCATCCTAGATCTCGGGACGAGATCCTCTCGTAGTGGTGGAGTGTTGTAACACCCCGGATCTGATGCGCCAGGTGTCCGTTAGTTATTCGCCGTCGTTGCCATGTCATGTGCTTGTGTGTCGCTCTTTGCCATGTCATCATCTACATTTCATGTCATGTCATCATGTGCATCGCATTCACATACGTGTTCGTCTCATGCATCCGAGCATTTTCCTCGTTGTCCGTTTTGCAATCCGGCGCTCCTATGTTCCCCGGCGTCCCCTTTTACCTTTTTCCGTGAGCGGGTATTAAACTTTCTCGGAATGGACCGAGGTTTGTCAAGCGGCCTTGGTTTAGCACCGGTAGACCGCCTGTCAAGTTTCGGCTCAATCGGAGGTCGTTTGATACTCCAACGGTTAACCGGGTATCCGTGAAGGCCTCTTTTGGTGCAGCCCAACATCCCCTTCTAAGTGGCCCAAAACCCACCTAAGTCACCTCCATCATCTCGGCCGTTCGATCATGATCGCGTGGCCGAAAACCGCACTCCATTTGGAGCTTCCTAGCCCCCTCTACCTATAAATATGTACCCCTCCCGGATTTTTCGCGCGGTCCAACCCTAGCCCCGCTCCCCGCGCGCCGCCGGACACGTCCGTCCGCGCCGGACGCGTCCAGCCTCCACATCACTCCAGCCAATGGGAGCTTGCCACGTCATCGCCGCCGCCTCCTCGCCCAACCGGCGCCCGCCACCTCACCGTCCCTCTCTCTCCTCCGCCGCCGGCCCGCGGAGCCCATCCGGGGCCCGTGCGGGTCCGATTCGCCGTCGCCTCTTGCCCGCGCGAGGCCCGCGCCACCGGCGCCCCGCGCCGCCCGCGACCCGCACCCCGCCGCCTCGCGCCGCCGCCGGCGAGCCGCACCCCGCCGCCTCGCCCCGCCGCCCGGCCGCGCCTCTTCCTCCACCGCCGAGCCGCCGCACTTGCTCCGCGCCGCGCCGCCCCGTTCCGCCGTCCGCCGCCGCGGCGCGCCTCCTCGCCGGCGTGCCTCGCGGCCGCCGCCTTCGTCGCCGTCCCTTGCCGCCCCTAGCGCGCCGCCGCCTTGCCCGCTCGCCGCCGCGTCCTCCTCGCCGGCGCGCGCCACCGCCGCCGCACCTCGCCGTCCCTTGCCGCCCCTAGCGCGCCGCCGCCTTGCCCGCTCGCCGCCGCGTCCTCCTCGCCGGCGCGCGCCACCGCCGCCGCACCTCGCCCTCCACCGCGCCGCCCCGCCCGCAACTCCGGCCACCTCCGTCGTCTCCGACGAGATCCGGTGGATCGGGACGAGATCCACCGGGATCTCAACCAAACGCCTCCCCGTCGCCCGGATCCCTCCGTCCCGGTTCCACCTCGTCCCGGTTTGACTTTTCCGGAGGTATAATTTTGGCCAAGTCCCCGACATTCTATCATTATCATGCCATGTTCATCATGCCATAACTCTCTGCATGTAGCTCTGTTTTGGGCGTATAATGTGTCAAAGTGTTCGCCTCGATGAGTACATCATTTCATATCATTGCATCATTTCCATTTGAGCTCATCTTGACGCCGAAATGCCGTTAGAAGAGGGCTATGTGATGTTAGTTGCTGGATCTTATCTGAACATGCACTTTTGTCATTTTTACCATGATTGATGTGTGCATCCTATGATGTTGAGCTCTACATGTGTTTTGTAATATGCCATGTTATCTTTCCAGAGGATTATGCCATGTATTTTTATGATCTATGTGGTGACTAGCACAAGCATGCAAACTAGGTAACTTAATGTTGCTGATTTCAGAGACTTAGTATTTTCACTAAGTCCCTGCCTGCTGTTATTTTTATGCCATGTGTTCATGTTGTTTCAGAGAGATCTATGCCTCTTTTGAGCATGATCAGTAAGAGTGTTTTGAGCATATGGATTTTCTCTATCCATACATGCCTTTGTAATTATGGAGTACCATAGCTTGATCCAATCTAGCTCTACTTTTGCTATAAAATGTTATTGGCAAATTGTTTACATGTTATTCGATTTTGCCAAGCTTGTTGTAGTTGATCCTTGCATGCTATGATGTTGTTCTTGCCATGTTTAGTTTCTATGCCATGTCTTCTTGATGTATGTATGCTTAGATTATCATGCAATGCTCTGTAGTGAGTGCATCAAGCTCGTAAACATGCCTACTTGTTATCTGTTTTTGACATGTCCAGTTTTCTGCAAAGTCTGAAACCTGTAACGAAACTTGCTTAATTGACATGGGTGTTATTATATTTTCTACTCCTTTTTGGCTTATGGTCAGTAAGGAACTTTTGTTAAGTGCTTCGAGTAGATTCATGGCACGCCTTGCTTTGATATGTTCTGATCCTGTAGCATGTTGTTTCATTGCGCTAAACATGTCATCCTGATGTTAATTCCTGGCATGTTAGTATTTTCACTAAGTGTGTGAACCTGTTATCTTTTGCACTTTTGCCATGCTTGTTTGAACCTGTTATGATGTGATTTAGTGGTAGCTCAGTGTTCATCTTTTGTCAAGCATCTTGAGTATATTACTTTCATATGCCTTGTTGATATGTTTGGGTGCAGTAGCTTAGTTTATTATTGCTTGCTAAGTAGCATCATGCTGTTAAGGGCAGATTCTTGTCATTCTTGTTTCGCTTGTCATTTGCAAACCGTGCATCCGATTCCGGTGATCTTTATATCGATTTCAACCGAAATCACCTCACCTTTCCAGTGGCATACTTGGTTTGCCAAGTTTATGCCTTGTTCATCCTTTTTCCTTCCGGAGCATGCATATGCATTGCATACCACATCTCGCATATCATGCCATGTTTATGTGGTGGTTGTTTACTTTGGTGTTTGCTTCTTTCCGGTGTTGCTTCTTCGAGTTAGTTCCGATAACGTTGCGATTGTGATGATTCGTTCGTCTTCGTCCGTATGTCTTCTTCATGGACTCGTTCTTCTTCCTTGCGGGATCTCAGGCAAGATGACCATACCCTCGAAATCACTTCTATCTTTGCTTGCTAGTTGCTCGCTCTTTTGCTATGCCTATGCTGCGATACCTACCACTTGCTTATCATGCCTCCCATATTGTTAAACCAAGCCTCTAACCCACCTTGTCCTAGCAAACCGTTGTTTGGCTATGTTACCGCTTTGCTCAGCCCCTCTTATAGCGTTGTTAGTTGCAGGTGAAGATGAAGTTTGTTCCTTGTTGGAACATGGAGATGTTGTTCCTTGTTTGGAACATGTTTACTTGTTGGGATATCACAATATATCTTATTTAATTAATGCATCTATATACTTGGTAAAGGGTGGAAGGCTCGGCCTTATGGCTGGTGTTTTGTTCCACTCTTGCCGCCCTAGTTTCCGTCATATCGGTGTTATGATCCCGGATTTTGCGTTCCTAACGCGGTCGGGTGATTTATGGGACCCCCTTGACAGTTCGCTTTGAATAAGACTTTTCCAGCAAGGCCCAACCTTGATTTTACCATTTGCCTACCACCTATCCCTTTCCCTTGGGTCTGATCAACCCGAGGGTCATCTTTATTTAGCCCCCCGGGGCCAATGCTTGTCTAAGTGTTGGTCCAAACTAGAGCACCGTGCGGACCGTCCCTTGGCAACTTGGGTTATGTTGGTTCCTGTACGCTTCGCTTATCCGGTGTTGCCCTGAGAACGAGATATGTGCAGCTCCTATCAGGATGTCGGCGCATCGGGCGGTTTTGCTGGACTTGTTTTATTGCTGTCGAAATTTCTTGTAGCCGGGATTCCGAGACTGATCGGGTCTTCCCGGGGAGAAGGAATATCCTTCGTTGATCGTGAGAGCTTATCATGGGCTAAGTTGGGACACCCCTGCAGGGTTTGAACTTTCGAAAGCCGTGCCCGCGGTTATGTGGCAGATGGGAATTTGTTAATGTCCGGTTGTAGAAAACCCGAAGTTGATCTTAACTAAAATACACCAACCGCGTGTGTAACCGTGATGGTCTCTTCTCGGCGGGGTCCGGGAAGTGAACACGGTTGTTGGAGTTATGTTTGACGTAAGTAGTTCAGGATCACTTATTGATCATAGTTGTTCGACCGTGCTTTGCCTTCTCTTCTCGCTCTCATTTGCGTATGTTAGCCACCATATATGCTAGTCGCTTGCTGCAGCTCCACCTCATACCTTTTACCCTACCTATAAGCTTAAATAGTCTTGATCTCGCGGGTGTGAGATTGCTGAGTCCCCGTGACTCACAGATACTTCCTAAACCAGTTTGCAGGTGCCGATGAAACCATGCAGGTGACGCACCCGAGCTCAAGGAGGAGTTCGATGGAGATCTTGCCCTTCATGTTGTTTCGTTCTAGTCGATCAGTAGTGGAGCCCAGTTGGGGTCGATCGTGGACCTTTGTCGCTTTTGGGGTTTCTTCTTTTATTTTGGCTCCGTAGTCGGGCCCTGATTGTAACTGTATTATGTAATGGTTTATTCATGTATTTGAGTGAAGTGGCGATTGTAAGCCAACTATGTATCTCTTTCCCTTATGTATTACATGGGTTGTGTGAAGACTACCTCAGTTGCGACATTGCTTTCAATGCGGTTATGCCTCTAAGTCGTGCTTCGACACGTGGGAGATATAGCCGCATCGAGGGCGTTGCAAGTTGGTAATCAGAGCCTTCCCCGACCTTTCCTCTTCTATTGTAACGCCCTCGATGCGGCTATATCTCCCACATGTCGAAGCACGACTTAGAGGCATAACCGCATTGAAAGCAATGTCGCAAGTGAGGTAGTCTTCACACAACCCATGTAATACATAAGGGAAAGAGATACATAGTTGGCTTACAATCGCCACTTCACTCAAATACATGAATAAAACATTACATCATACAGTTACAATCAGGGCCCGTCTACGGAGCCAAAATAAAAGAAGAAACCCCAAAAGCGACAAAGGTCCACGATCGACCCCAACTGGGCTCCACTACTGATCGACTAGAACGAAACAACATAAAGGATAAGATCTTCATCGAACTCCTCCTTGAGCTCGGGTGCGTCACCTGCACGGACTCAGCGGCACATGCAAACTGGTTTTGGAAGTATCTGGTGAGTCACGGGGACTCAACAATCTCACACCCGCGAGATCAAGACTATTTAAGCTTATAGGTAGGGTAAAAGGTATGAGGTGGAGCTGCAGCAAGCGACTAGCATATATGGTGGCTAACATACGCAAATGAGAGCGAGAAGAGAAGGCAAAGCACGGTCGAACAACTATGATCAATAAGTGATCCTGAACTACTTACGTCAAACATAACTCCAACAACCGTGTTCACTTCCCGGGCCCCGCCGAGAAGAGACTATCACGGTTACACACGCGGTTGATGTATTTTAATTAAGATCAACTTCAGGTTTTCTACAACCGGACATTAACAAATTCCCATCTGCCACATAACCGCGGGAACGGCTTTCGAAAGTTCAAACCCTGCAGTGGTGTCCCAACTTAGCCCATGATAAGCTCTCGCGATCAACGAAGGATATTCCTTCTCCCCGGGAAGACCCGATCAGTCTCGGAATCCCGGCTACAAGACATTTCGACAGTAATAAAACAAGTCCAGCAAAGCCGCCCGATGCGCCGACATCCTGATAGGAGCAGCACATATCTCGTTCTCAGGGCAACACCGGATGAGCAGTCCGTACAACTAAAACCAGCCCTCAAGTTTCCTTAAGGTGGCGCTGCAAAGGGCTCTAGTTCGGACCAACACTTAGACAAGCATTGGCCCGGGGGGGGGCTGAATAAAGATGACCCTCGGGTTGATCAGACCCAAGGGAAAAGGATAGGTGGTAGGCAAATGGTAAAACCAAGGTTGGGCCTTGCTGGAAAAGTCTTATTCAAAGCGAACTGTCAAGGGGGTCCCATAAATCACCCGACCGCGTTAGGGACGCAAAAATCCGGGAACATAACACCGATATGACGGAAACTAGGGCGGCAAGAGTGGAACAAAACACCAGGCATAAGGCCGAGCCTTCCACCCTTTACCAAGTATATAGATGCATTAATTAAATAAGATATATTGTGATATCCCAATAAATAAACACGTTCTAACAAGGAACGCAAGTCCCTGTTCCAACAAGGAACAAACTTCATCTTCACCTGCAACTAACAACGCTATAAGAGGGGCTGAGCAAAGCGGTAACATAGCCAAATAACGGTTTGCTAGGACAAGGTGGGTTAGATGCTTGGTTTAACAATATAGGAGGCATGATAAGCAAGTGGTAGGTATCGCAGCATAGGCATAGCAAAAGAGCGACCAATCTAGCAAGCAAAGATAGAAGTGATTTCGAGGGTATGGTCATCTTGCCTGAGATCCCGCAAGGAAGAAGAACGAGTCCATGAAGAAGACAAGTGGACGTAGATGAACAAATCCTCACAAACGCAACGTTATCGGAACCAACCCGAAGAAGCAACACCGGAAAGAAGTAAACACCAAAGTAAACAACCACCACATAAACATGGCATGATATGCGAGATGGTATGCAATGCATATGCATGCTCCGGAAGGACAAAGATGAACAAGGCATAATCTTGGCAAACCAAGCATTGCACTGGATAGATGAGGTGATTTCGGTTGAAATCGATATAAAGATCACCGGAATCGGATGCACGGTTTGCAAATGGCAAGCAAAACAAGAATGACAAGAATCTGCCATTAACAGCATGATGCTACTTAGCAAGCAACAAGAAACTAAGCTACTGCACCCAAACGTATCAAAAAAGCATATGAAAGTAATCTACTCAAGATTCTTGACAAAAGATGAACACTGAGCTACGGCTAAATCACACCAAAACAGGTTCAAACAAGCATGGAAAAAGTGCAAAAGATAACAGGTTCACAGACTTGGTGAAAATACTCTCATGCCAGAAATTAACATCAAGATGACATGTTTAGAGCAATGAAACAACATGCTACTGGAACAGGACATAGCAAAGCAAGGCATGGCATAAATCTACTCAAAGCACTTAACAAAAGCTCCTTACTGACCATAAACCAAAAAGGACTAGAAAATATAATTACACCCATGTCAAATAAGCAAGTTTCGTTACAGGTTTCAGACTTAGCAGAAAACTGGACATGTTAAAAACAGATAACGACTAGGCATGTTCGTGAGCTCGAAGCACTCACTACAGAGCATTGCATGATAAACTAAGCATACATACATCAAGAAGACATGGCATAGAAGCTATACATGGCAATAACAGCATCATAGCATGCAAGGATCGACTACAACAAGCTTGGCAAAATTGATTAACATGTAAACAAACTGCCAGCAACATTTTATAGCAAAAGTAGAGCTCGATTGACTCAATCTAAGGCACTCCATAATTACAAACAAAGGCATGGATGGGTAGAGCAAATCCATATGCTCAAAACACTCTTACTGATCATGCTCAAAAGAGGCATAGATCTCTCTGAAACAACATGAACACAAGGCATAAAAATAACAGCAGGCAGGGACTTAGTGAAATCACTAAGTCTCTGAAATCAGCAACATCAAGTGACCTAGTTTGCATGCTTGTGCTAGTCACCAAAAAGATCAAAAAAATACATGGAAAAATTATCTGGAAAGGTAACATGGCATATTACAAAACTCTTGTAGGACTCCACTTCATCGGAGGTACACATCAATCATGGCAAAAATGACAAAAGTGCATGTTCAGATAAGATCCAGCAACTAACATCAACTAGCCCCCTTCTAACAGCATTTCGGGCATCAAGATGAGCTCAAATGGAAATGATGCAATGGAATGAAATGATGTACTCTTCGAGGCGAACAATTTGACATTTTGTACGCCCAAAACGGAGCTACATGAAGAGAGTTATGGAATGATGAAGATAGCATGATATTGTTACAGATCCGAGGACTTAGAGGAAAATCACCTCGCGGAAAGTCAACCGGGACGGAGGGGTACGGGACGGAGGGATCCAGGGACGCGGGACGTTGTTTGGTTCGAAGGATGGGTGGATCTGGTCCGGCTCGACGGGATCCGGCGCGGGACGAACTCCGGCGAACCTCCGGCGAGGCGTGGAAGCCGAGGCGAGGCCGGAGCAGCGAGGCGGTGCCGTGGCGGAGACGGGCAGGGGCCGGCGAGGTCCGGCGAGGCGCGGAGTCGCGGGAGAAGAGGCGCGGCGCACGAGGAGGAGGAGCGGCACGGCGGCGCGCATGACGGCGGCGACGGGAGGTGCGGGAGGCGCGGGGCGACGGAGGCGCGAGACGGCGCGGCGCGGCGGAGCGGAGGTGCGCGCGAGGAGGCGCGGGGCGGCACCGGCTCGGGCGGCGCGAGGAGCGGCGGAGCGGAGGTGCGGCAGGCGGCGGGGCGGAGTTCGCCGGCGGGAGGAGGCGGCGCCGGCCGGCGAAGGGCGACGGCGGGCTCGAGCCGCGGCGGCGGAGGACCGGGCCTGCGCGAGCCCCGGATGGGCTCTGCGGGCCGCGACGCGGTGAGGTGGCGCGGGCGCTGAGGTGGCGGAGCAAGATTGGACGAGGCGGCGGCAGAGCTGACGTGGCACGCGCCTATTGGCTGGAGTGAGGTGGCGGATTTCGTCCGGCGGCGGACGGACACGTCCGGCTGCGCGCGGGGAGTTTCGCTAGGGTTTCATCTGCGCGAGGAATCGGGGGGGGAGCACTTATTTGTAGGTAGAGGGGGCTAGGAAGCTCCAAATGGAGTGCGGTTTTCGGCCACGCGATCGTGATCGAACGACCGAGATGATGGAGATGACTTAGGTGGGTTTTGGGCCAAAATGGAGGGGCGTTGGGCTGCAAAGAGAAGGAGGCCTTTGCAGATACCCGGTTAACCGTTGGAGTACCAAACGACCTCCGATTGACCCGAAACTTGACAGGCGGTCTACCGGTGCTATACCAAGGCCACATGTCAAGCCTCAGTCCATTCCGAGAAGGTTTAATACCCGCACACGGAAAAAGGTAAAAGAGGACGCCGGGGAACATAGGAGCGCCGGATTGCAAAACGGACAACGGGGAAAATGCTCGGATTCAGACGAACACGTATGCGAATGCGATGCACATGATGACATGATATGAAATGCAGATGATGACATGGCAAAGGGCGACACGCAAGCACATGACATGGCAACGACGGCGAATAATGAAGGAAATATGCCCTAGAGGCAATAATAAAGTTATTATTTATTTCCTTATATCATGATAAATGTTTATTATTCATGCTAGAATTGTATTAACTGGAAACATAATACATGTGTGAATACATAAACAAGCAGAGTGTCACTAGTATGCCTCTACTTGACTAGCTCATTAATCAAAGATGGTTATGTTTCCTGGCCATGAACAAAGAGTTGTTATTTGATTAACGAGATCACATCATTAGTTGAATGATCTGATTGACATGACCCATTCCATTAGCATAGCACCCGATCGTTTAGTATGTTGCTATTGCTTTTATCCATGACTTATACATGTTCCTTTAACTATGAGATTATGCAACTCCCGTTTACCGTAGGAACACTTTGTGTGCTACCAAACGTCACAACGTAACTGGGTGATTATAAAGGTGCTCTACAGGTGTCTCCGAAGGTACATGTTGGGTTGGCGTATTTCGAGATTAGGATTTGTCACTCCAATTGTCGGAGAGGTATCTCAGGGCCTTCTCGGTAATACACATCACATAAGCCTTGCAAGCATTGCAACCAATGAGTTAGTTGCGAGATGATGTATTACGGAACGAGAAAAGAGACTTGCCGGTAACGAGATTGAACTAGGTATTGGATACCGACGATCGAATCTCGGGCAAGTAACATACCGATGACAAAGGGAACAAACGTATGTTGTTATGCGGTCTGACCGATAAAGATCTTCGTAGAATATGTAGGAGCCAATATGGGCATCCAGGTCCCGCTATTGGTTATTGACTGGAGACGTGTCTCGGTCATGTCTACATTGTTCTCGAACCCGTAGGGTCCGCACGCTTAAGGTTTCGATGACAGTTATATTATGAGTTTATGAGTTTTGATGTACCGAAGGAGTTCGGAGTCCCGGATGAGATCGGGAACGTGACGAGGAGTCTCGAAATGGTCGAGACATAAAGAATTAAATATTGGAAGCCTATGTTTGGACATCGGATGCATTCCGGGTGAAATCAGGATTTTACCGGAATATCGGGAGGGTTACCGGAGCCCCCCGGAAGCATAATGGGCCAACATGGGCCTTGGAGGAAAGGTGAGAGGGCAGCCCTAGGGGCTGCGCGCCTCCCCCCCTTCCCTAGTCCTATTAGGACTAGGAGAGGTGGGCGCCCCCTCTCTCTCTCTCTCCCCCTTGGAGAATCCTAGTCCAACTAGGATTGGGGGGGGGGAATCCTACTCCCAGAGGGAGTAGGACTCTCTGGCGCGCCCTGGCTTGGCCGGCCAGCCCCTCCCCCTTGACTCCTTTATATACGGGGGCAGGGGGCACCCCAGAGACACACAAGTTGATCTACGGATCGTTCCTTAGCCGTGTGCGGTGCCCCCTTCCACCAAATTCCACCTCGATCATATCGTTGCAGTGCTTAGGCGAAGCCCTGCGCCGGTAACACATCAAGATCGTCACCACGCCGTCGTGCTGACGGAACTCTTCCTCGACGCTTTGCTGGATCGGAGCCCGGGGATCGTCATCGAGCTGAACGTGTGCAGAACTCGGAGGTGCCGTACGTTCGGTGCTTAGATCGGTTGGATCGCGAGGAGAACGTACGACTACTTCCTCTACGTACGACTACTTCCTCTACGTTGTGTCAACGCTTCCGCTTCGGTCTACGAGGGTACGTAGACAAACACTCTCCCCTCTCGTTGCTATGCATCACCATGATCTTGCGTGTGCGTAGGAAAAATTTTGAATTTACTGCGTTCCCCATCAGTGGCATCCGAGCCTAGGTTTTTATGGTTTGATGTTATTTGCACGAGTAGAACACAAGTAAGTTGTGGACGATACAAGTCATACTGCCTACCAGCATGTCATACTTTGGTTCAGCGGTATTGTTGGACGAGACGATCCGGACCAACCTTACGCGTACGCTTACGCGAGACCGGTTCCCTCGACGTGCTTTGCACATAGATGGCTTGCGGAAGACTGTCTCTCCAACTTTAGTTGAACCGAGTGTGGCTACGCCCGGTCCTTGAGAAGGTTAAAACGGAGTCTATTTGACAAACTATCGTTGTGGTTTTGATGCGTAGGTAAGATGAGTTCTTGCTTTAAGCCCGTAGCAGCCACGTAAAACTTGCAACAACAAAGTAGAGGACGTCTAACTTGTTTTTGCAGGGCATGTTGTGATGTGATATGGTCAAGACGTGATGCTAAATTTTATTGTATGAGATGATCATGTTTTGTAACCAAGTTATCGGCAACTGGCAGGAGCCATATGGTTGTCGCTTTATTGTATGCAATGCAATCGCGATGTAATGCTTTACTTTATTGCTAAACGGTAGTGATAGTCGTAGAAGCATAAGATTAGCGAGACGACAACGATGCTGCGATGAAGATCAAGGTGTCGCGCCGGTGACGATGGTGATCATGACGGTGCTTCGAAGATGGAGATCACAAGCACAAGATGATGATGGCCATATCATATCACTTATATTGATTGCATGTGATGTTTATCCTTTTTATGCATCTTATCTTGCTTTGATTGACGGTAGCATTATAAGATGATCTCTCACTAAATTATCAAGAAGTGTTCTCCCTGAGTATGCACCGTTGCGAAAGTTCTTCGTGCTGAGACACCACGTGATGATCGGGTGTGATAGGCTCTACGTTCAAATACAACGGGTGCAAAACAGTTGCACACGCGGAATACTCAGGTTTAACTTGACGAGCCTAGCATATACAGATATGGCCTCGGAACACGGAGACCGAAAGGTCGAGCGTGAATCATATAGTAGATATGATCAACATAGTGATGTTCACCATTGAAACTACTCCATCTCACGTGATGATCGGACATGGTTTAGTTGATTTGGATCACGTGATCACTTAGAGGATTAGAGGGATGTTCATCTAAGTGGGAGTTCTTAAGTAATATGATTAATTGAACTTTAATTTATCATGAACTTAGTACCTGATAGTATCTTGCTTGTCTATGTTGTGTAGATAGATGGCTCGTGCTGTTGTTCCGTTGAATTTTAATGCGTTCCTTGAGAAAGCAAAGTTGAAAGATGATGGTAGCAATTACACGGACTGGGTCCGTAACTTGAGGATTATCCTCATTGCTGCACAGAAGAATTACGTCCTGGAAGCACCGCTGGGTGCCAGGCCTGGTGCAAGAGCTACGCCAGATGTTATGAACGTCTGGCAAAGCAAAGCTGATGACTACTCTATAGTTCAGTGTGCCATGCTTTACGGCTTAGAACCGGGACTTCAACGACGTTTTGAACACCATGGAGCATATGAGATGTTCCAGGAGTTGAAGTTAATATTTCAAGCAAATGCCCGGATTGAGAGATATGAAGTCTCCAATAAGTTCTATAGCTGTAAAATGGAGGAGAATGGTTCTGTCAGTGAGCATATACTCAGAATGTCTGGGTATAACAATCACTTGATTCAACTGGGAGTTAATCTTCCAGATGATTGCGTCATTGACAGAATTCTCCAATCACTGCCACCAAGCTACAAGAGCTTCGTGATGAACTATAATATGCAAGGGATGACCAAAACTATGCCCGAGCTCTTCGCGATGCTAAAAGCCGCGGAGGTAGAAATCAAAAAGGAGCATCAAGTGTTGATGGTTAACAAAACCACTAGTTTCAAGAAAAAGGGCAAGAAAAAGGAGAACTTCAAAAAGAACAGCAAGCAAGTTGCTACTCAAGAGAAGAAACCCAAGTCTGGACCTAAGCCTGAAACTGAGTGCTTCTATTGCAAGCAGACTGGTCACTGGAAGCGGAACTGCCCCAAGTATTTGGCGGATAAGAAGGATGGCAAGGTTAACAAAGGTATATGTGATATACATGTTATTGATGTGTACCTTACTAATTCTCGCAGTAGCACCTGGGTATTTGATACTGGTTCTGTTGCTAATATTTGCAACTCAAAACAGGGACTACGGATTAAGCGAAGATTGGCTAAGGACGAGGTGACGATGCGCGTGGGAAATGGTTCCAAAGTCGATGTGATCGCGGTCGGCACGCTACCTCTACATCTACCTTCGGGATTAATATTAGATCTAAATAATTGTTATTTAGTACCAGCGTTGAGCATGAACATTATATCTGGATCTTGTTTGATGCGAGACGGTTATTCATTTAAATCAGAGAATAATGGTTGTTCTATTTATATGAGTAATATCTTTTATGGTCATGCGCCATTAAAGAGTGGTTTGTTCTTACTTAATCTCGATAGTAGTAACACACATATTCATAATGTTGAAACCAAAAGATGCAGAGTTAATAATGATAGTGCAACTTATTTGTGGCACTGCCGTTTAGGTCATATCGGTGTAAAACGCATGAAGAAACTCCATACTGATGGACTTTTGGAGTCACTTGATTATGAATCACTTGGCACTTGCGAACCGTGCCTTATGGGCAAGATGACTAAAACACCGTTCTCCGGTACTGTGGAGAGAGCAACAGATTTATTGGAAATCATACATACCGATGTATGTGGTCCAATGAATGTTGAGGCTCGTGGCGGATATCGTTATTTTCTCACCTTCACTGATGATTTAAGCAGATATGGGTATATCTACTTAATGAAACACAAGTCTGAAACATTTGAAAAGTTCAAAGAATTTCAGAGTGAAGTGGAAAATCATCGTAACAAGAAAATAAAGTTTCTACGATCTGATCGTGGAGGAGAATATTTGAGTTACGAGTTTGGTCTACATTTGAAACAATGCGGAATAGTTTCGCAACTCACGCCACCCGGAACACCACAACGTAATGGTGTGTCCGAACGTCGTAATCGTACTTTACTGGATATGGTGCGATCTATGATGTCTCTTACCGATTTACCGCTATCTTTTTGGGGTTATGCTCTAGAGACGGCCGCATTCACGTTAAATAGGGCACCATCAAAATCCGTTGAGACGACACCTTATGAACTGTGGTTTGGCAAGAAACCAAAGTTGTCATTTCTTAAAGTTTGGGGCTGCGATGCTTATGTGAAAAAGCTTCAACCTGATAAGCTCGAACCCAAATCGGAAAAATGTGTCTTCATAGGATACCCAAAGGAGACTATTGGGTATACCTTCTATCACAGATCCGAAGGCAAAATTTTTGTTGCTAAAGTCGGAAACTTTCTAGAGAAGGAGTTTCTCTCGAAAGAAGTGAGTGGGAGGAAAGTAGAACTTGATGAGATAACAGTATCTACTCCCTTATTGAGAAGTAGTACATCACAGAAATCTGTTTCTGTGACACCTACATCAAATAGGGAAGAAGCTAATGATAATGATCATGAAACTTCAGATCAAGTTTCTACTGAACTTCGTAGATCAACCAGAGTAAGATCCGCACCAGAGTGGTACGGTAATCCTATTTTGGAAGTCATGTTACTAGACCATGGTGAACCTACGAACTATGAAGAAGCGATGGTGAGCCCAGATTCCGCAAAGTGGCTTGAGGCCATGAAATCTGAGATGGGATCCATGTATGAAAACAAAGTGTGGACTTTGGTTGACTTGCCCGATGATCGGCAAGCAATTGAGAATAAATGGATTTTTAAGAAGAAGACTGACGCTGATGGTAATGTTACTGTCTATAAAGCTCGACTTGTTGCAAAGGGTTTTCGACAAGTTCAAGGAATTGACTACGATGAGACTTTCTCACCCGTAGCGATGCTTAAGTCTGTCCGAATCATGTTAGCAATTGCCGCATTTTATGATTATGAAATTTGGCAAATGGATGTCAAAACTGCATTCCTGAATGGATTTCTGGAAGAAGAGTTGTATATGATGCAACCAGAAGGTTTTGTCGATCCGAAGGGAGCTAACAAAGTGTGCAAGCTCCAGCGATCCATTTATGGACTGGTGCAAGCTTCTCGGAGTTGGAATAAACGCTTTGATAGTGTGATCAAAGCATATGGATTTATACAGACTTTTGGAGAAGCCTGTATTTACAAGAAAGTGAGTGGGAGCTCTGTAGCATTTCTGATATTATATGTGGATGACATATTGCTGATCGGAAATAATATAGAATTTCTGGATAGCATAAAGGGATACTTGAATAAGAGTTTTTCAATGAAAGACCTCGGTGAAGCTGCTTATATATTGGGCATTAAGATCTATAGAGATAGATCAAAACGCTTAATAGGACTTTCACAAAGCACATACCTTGACAAAGTTTTGAAAAAGTTCAAAATGGATCAGGCAAAGAAAGGGTTCTTGCCTGTGGCACAAGGTGTGAAGTTGAGTAAGACTCAATGCCCGACCACCGCAGAAGATAGAGAGGAAATGAAAAATGTTCCCTATGCTTCAGCCATAGGCTCTATCATGTATGCAATGCTGTGTACCAGACCTGATGTATGCCTTGCTGTGAGTTTAGCAGGAAGGTACCAAAGTAATCCAGGAATGGATCACTGGACAGCGGTCAAGAACATCCTTAAGTACTTAAGAAGGACTAAGGATATGATTCTCATTTATGGAGGTGACAAAGAGCTCGTCGTAAACGGTTATGTCGATGCAAGCTTTGACACTGATCCGGACGATTCTAAATCGCAAACCGGATACGTATTTACATTAAACGGTGGAGCTGTCAGTTGGTGCAGTTCAAAACAAAGCGTCGTGGCGGGATCTACATGTGAAGCTGAGTACATAGCCGCTTCGGAAGCAGCTAATGAAGGAGTCTGGATGAAAGAGTTCATATCCGATCTAGGTGTTGTACCTAGCGTATCGGGTCCAATGAAAATCTTTTGTGACAATACTGGTGCAATTGCCTTGGCAAAGGAATCCAGATTTCACAAAAGAACCAAACACATCAAGAGACGCTTCAACTCCATCCGGGATTTGGTCCAGGTGGGAGACATAGAGATATGCAAGATACATACGGAGCTGAATATTGCAGACCCGTTGACTAAGCCTCTTCCACGAGCAAAACATGATCAGCACCGAGACTCCATGGGTGTTAGAATCATTACTTTGTAATCTAGATTATTGACTCTAGTGCAAGTGGGAGACTGAAGGAAATATGCCCTAGAGGCAATAATAAAGTTATTATTTATTTCCTTATATCATGATAAATGTTTATTATTCATGCTAGAATTGTATTAACTGGAAACATAATACATGTGTGAATACATAAACAAGCAGAGTGTCACTAGTATGCCTCTACTTGACTAGCTCATTAATCAAAGATGGTTATGTTTCCTGGCCATGAACAAAGAGTTGTTATTTGATTAACGAGATCACATCATTAGTTGAATGATCTGATTGACATGACCCATTCCATTAGCATAGCACCCGATCGTTTAGTATGTTGCTATTGCTTTTATCCATGACTTATACATGTTCCTTTAACTATGAGATTATGCAACTCCCGTTTACCGTAGGAACACTTTGTGTGCTACCAAACGTCACAACGTAACTGGGTGATTATAAAGGTGCTCTACAGGTGTCTCCGAAGGTACATGTTGGGTTGGCGTATTTCGAGATTAGGATTTGTCACTCCAATTGTCGGAGAGGTATCTCAGGGCCTTCTCGGTAATACACATCACATAAGCCTTGCAAGCATTGCAACCAATGAGTTAGTTGCGAGATGATGTATTACGGAACGAGAAAAGAGACTTGCCGGTAACGAGATTGAACTAGGTATTGGATACCGACGATCGAATCTCGGGCAAGTAACATACCGATGACAAAGGGAACAAACGTATGTTGTTATGCGGTCTGACCGATAAAGATCTTCGTAGAATATGTAGGAGCCAATATGGGCATCCAGGTCCCGCTATTGGTTATTGACTGGAGACGTGTCTCGGTCATGTCTACATTGTTCTCGAACCCGTAGGGTCCGCACGCTTAAGGTTTCGATGACAGTTATATTATGAGTTTATGAGTTTTGATGTACCGAAGGAGTTCGGAGTCCCGGATGAGATCGGGAACGTGACGAGGAGTCTCGAAATGGTCGAGACATAAAGAATTAAATATTGGAAGCCTATGTTTGGACATCGGATGCATTCCGGGTGAAATCAGGATTTTACCGGAATATCGGGAGGGTTACCGGAGCCCCCCGGAAGCATAATGGGCCAACATGGGCCTTGGAGGAAAGGTGAGAGGGCAGCCCTAGGGGCTGCGCGCCTCCCCCCCTTCCCTAGTCCTATTAGGACTAGGAGAGGTGGGCGCCCCCTCTCTCTCTCTCTCCCCCTTGGAGAATCCTAGTCCAACTAGGATTGGGGGGGGGAATCCTACTCCCAGAGGGAGTAGGACTCTCTGGCGCGCCCTGGCTTGGCCGGCCAGCCCCTCCCCCTTGACTCCTTTATATACGGGGGCAGGGGGCACCCCAGAGACACACAAGTTGATCTACGGATCGTTCCTTAGCCGTGTGCGGTGCCCCCTTCCACCAAATTCCACCTCGATCATATCGTTGCAGTGCTTAGGCGAAGCCCTGCGCCGGTAACACATCAAGATCGTCACCACGCCGTCGTGCTGACGGAACTCTTCCTCGACGCTTTGCTGGATCGGAGCCCGGGGATCGTCATCGAGCTGAACGTGTGCAGAACTCGGAGGTGCCGTACGTTCGGTGCTTAGATCGGTTGGATCGCGAGGAGAACGTACGACTACTTCCTCTACGTACGACTACTTCCTCTACGTTGTGTCAACGCTTCCGCTTCGGTCTACGAGGGTACGTAGACAAACACTCTCCCCTCTCGTTGCTATGCATCACCATGATCTTGCGTGTGCGTAGGAAAATTTTTGAATTTACTGCGTTCCCCAACAAATAACTGGCGGGCAACTGGCACATCGGATCCGGGGCGTTACAACACTCCACCACTACGAGAGGATCTCGTCCCGAGATCTAGAATGGCACCGGAGGGAAAACGGAAGAACAAGAGGTAAAACAATGTTGCTTCTTTGACAAAAGAGTGAAACCAATGAACCTTGAGAGGTTGAACAAAATGAAAGAACGAAAACAATGAAGATGAACAAAGTTGAAAACACTCCGTTAGCAAAGAGGAACAAGTGATACGATGGGAACCAAGAGGTTTAGTGATAAGATAGATATTGAAATCACTCCAGTTAAAACAAGATAGGAAGGAATAAGAATGATATAATTTGGCAGCACTCCGACTGGAAAAGGAAGGGATTGAACATGATCTTGGCAAAATGAAAGCAGTTAGATGAGACTCCGGTTAGAAGAGGAATGATAGACATAACACTCCGGTTAAATCGATAAGCAAGCGAAAGGGCACGATCCTCACAATTTGAGATGATGTGCGAAGAGAGCAACATCACAATGCCTTCGGGACAAATGAAAGAGTGGAATCAAGAAAACAAAGAAGAGAACAACAACTTCTATCATAATTGAATTTGAAAGGGTCTCCTTAAAAGAAAGATTGAACGGAGTTGTTGGAAAACCAACAACGAAAAGAATAAACTTGTAGTGGGCTTATGGCAAACATCTCAAAATGATGAGGTGACAACCGGCCACTAACGAGAAAAGAATTGGATTGATAAGAACAAGGAGACGAGAAAGCTATCTCGCCGGGAGGACAAATGAAGAACTTGGGTCATTAATGAGCACCATAAGTAGCAACAATCCTTAGGGAAGGCTTTAGGTGAAATATAACCCAAGATAACTCCAATGAAGAGATTGATGGATTTAAAATACCTCATTCTTGACAACATGTGAGTCATGAGACATGAACTCCAATTATCAAGAATGACATAATACCACCTCGAATGATACGGTTGAAAGGATTGCACTTCGGGATGCAAGATGAAGAAATGCTTGAACTCCTCCAAACAAAACATGTGTTGAACACCATGTTTATTTTGGAGTATAACTTGGCGGATCTTAGCTCCGAGAGAAAACTTGAAGAACAATTGAAGAATGAAAAGTGTCCTTGATAAACCACCAAGTCGGGCCTCCATGAAGAAACTCCGGTAATAAACGGATGATAGGGAGAAAGAGAAGTTGAAAGAACAAGGTGAAGTCTTGCAATGATTTAGATGGAGCTTCGGGACGATATAATGAGAAAACTTTGCACTCCGGAAAAGAAAAGATGAAGCTATTGAAACCAAGAATTTGAAGAACCTCCGGAATAGGAAACTGAGTTAACTCGATGAAACAAGAATAAGAATTACATTATGCTTATCCTTCACCAATTTAGATTGATGACAAGCAATGGATTAGGCATACTACTTCTTCTCGTAGAAAATATTAAGAGAGATATAGTGCAGGCTTGAGAAGGTCTTCAATGAACCACCGGTAGGATTGGAAAGGACGAATGAATCTATATGATAACAAAGGGCGAAGGATCTTGAACGAACCACCGTAAGAATTCAAAATGGACGAAGAAAAGATAAAGAAACACCGGGAAGAATTAGCAAATGAACGAACATACTTGAGAGAATTTAGATACAAATGAACGAATAGATCACGAGCTGATTAGAGAAAACTTGAATGATGCACCGGTAAGATTTGGAGAACGAGAGCTGAAAGCTGAGAATGAAAATTATGACAAGATGGCCTTCGGAGGAAAGAAACGGAAACAACTCATGAAATGCTCCGGATGGGTGAAAAGAATTCTCATGTTTGAAAACAATTATGAGAGGATGGCATCAGGCTAGAACCATGAATCTTGAAGAGAATGGAGCAAGATTTAAGAGAAACTCTTCTTCAGTCTTCAGATGTTGAGAATGGCGACGAGAAACACCACCATGAATTGTTGAGATACACCGGGATGAAAATTAGAAAGGTTGAACCAATGATTAAAAGAATTTGGAAGATCTTGGAGAAGACAAATGACTGATGATAATTCATTCTTACGTCAAACTTTGGAAGAATTTTAGAAGGTCCGGGAAAATTAGAAGAGTCAGGTAAGATCCTGGGAAAAGACCTGTGGGTTAGGGCCCACTCAAAAGACACACCGTTGAAGTGATTGCTTGAAAGGGATATTGCACCGGTTGAATTAAATGGCTTGAATGAGATAGCATCCTCAAAAGAACATGAGTGAAATGAGAATGAAAACTTGAATCTTCTGAGATATTTTCATCACTCCGGAATAAATGAATAGCGAGAAGTGAAATATTGTGAGGTGCACCGGTATGAGAAAACATTAGAAACGGGGAAAAGATATGATCGATAAAGCTTGAATTGGAACCACCAGAGAAGAAAAGAATGACGAATGATGAACTTGAAACCGTTGAGCATCTTCATGGGAATCACCGGATAAGAACATTGAAGGAAAGAATGAAGAAGCTTCACATGAATAAAATGGACACTTGATTGAGAAATCTGAGTCGTTGGAGAAATAAGGGTGGGAGGGCGGGAAAAACAAAGACAACTTGGAACAGATGAAGCAAACACCGTAGAGAAGAACTGATAAATGATCTTGCAGATGTTGAAGTGATCGGATCCACTTGAAGAGAGACACACCGGTTGAAAAAGAATTGGCATGATAATCTTGATGATCAAGAAGGATTAGTATTCACATAGAAATATGAGAACACCGTTTAGGGAAGGTATGGATCAACACTTGACATCGAAGCAACTCGAATACCACAAAACAAAACAAAAACAAAGAATTGGCTCAGGAAATAAGCCGGAAATAAACATATGATAGATCCCATATCGTATCATGTGTCTGTTGGAAAGATATCCTACGAGATACTTGAATTCCCACTTATAAACTCCCGAAACTTTCTGATTATGCAATCAGGTGTTGGGGATACAGGGGACACAAAAATATATCACCCAAACTAACAATACCTAGATCCAGCTGTATCCATCCTTCAGCACATAACCAAGAAATCCTCGGAAATCATCTACCTCAACCTTTGAAAAGCATCCGTTATACGAGTCATGGCAATACTCCCGCACTCGCCTCAGTACTGGGCTATTAGGGTTATCTCACCAACAACTGTACAAAAGAGATTTTCGATGTCGGCGTGCTAAACTCAGGTATTCCAGAACTGTAACGATAAAATTATGACGACAACACCTCGGAGCTCAACTCCCCGGGACACCTCCACTAAAACCCCTGCTGACGGGAGGCAACCAAGACAATGTTGTCATCATAAAACCATCGGAACGATTCTAAGATACCCGCGTGACCCTAAAATTTTTTAGTGAAATTTGAGAAGAGAAAAGTCAAAACTCTACGTTAGGATGCCTTACCAGAGCGATGAGGAGACTGGGAAGTAAAAAGAATTCCTAAACTCTCCGATATATAATTCCTAAATGACTCGAAACATTTTTTTTAGACACAACTCGGCCGCTAAAGACGATCAAACAGTGGGGGCTCCTAAGGTCGGGGATGGCTCTGATACCAACTTGTAACGCCCTCGATGCGGCTATATCTCCCACGTGTCGAAGCACGACTTAGAGGCATAACCGCATTGAAAGCAATGTCGCAAGTGAGGTAGTCTTCACACAACCCATGTAATACATAAGGGAAAGAGATACATAGTTGGCTTACAATCGCCACTTCACTCAAATACATGAATAAAACATTACATCATACAGTTACAATCAGGGCCCGTCTACGGAGCCAAAATAAAAGAAGAAACCCCAAAAGCGACAAAGGTCCACGATCGACCCCAACTGGGCTCCAATACTGATCGACTAGAACGAAACAACATAAAGGATAAGATCTTCATCAAACTCCTCCTTGAGCTCGGGTGCGTCACCTGCACGGACTCAGCGGCACCTGCAAACTGGTTTTGGAAGTATCTGGTGAGTCACGGGGACTCAGCAATCTCACACCCGCGAGATCAAGACTATTTAAGCTTATAGGTAGGGTAAAAGGTATGAGGTGGAGCTGAAGCAAGCGACTAGCATATATGGTGGCTAACATACGCAAATGAGAGCGAGAAGAGAAGGCAAAGCACGGTCGAACAACTATGATCAATAAGTGATCCTGAACTACTTACATCAAACATAACTCCAACAACCGTGTTCACTTCCCGGACCCCGCCGAGAAGAGACCATCACGGTTACACACGCGGTTGATGTATTTTAATTAAGATCAACTTCAGGTTTTCTACAACCGGACATTAACAAATTCCCATCTGCCACATAACCGCGGGCACGGCTTTCGAAAGTTCAAACCCTGCAGGGGTGTCCCAACTTAGCCCATGATAAGCTCTCGCGATCAACGAAGGATATTCCTTCTCCCCGGGAAGACCCGATCAGTCTCGGAATCCCGGCTACAAGACATTTCGACAGTAATAAAACAAGTCCAGCAAAACCGCCCGATGCGCCGACATCCTGATAGGAGCTGCACATATCTCGTTCTCAGGGCAACACCGGATAAGCGAAGCGTACAGGAACCAACATAACCCAAGTTGCCAAGGGACGGTCCCGCACGGTGCTCTAGTTTGGACCAACACTTAGACAAGCATTGGCCCGGGGGGCTAAATAAAGATGACCCTCAGGCTGATCAGGCCCAAGGGAAAGGGATAGGTGGTAGGCAAATGGTAAAACCAAGGTTGGGCCTTGCTGGAAAAGTCTTATTCAAAGCGAACTGTCAAGGGGGTCCCATAAATCACCCGACCGCATTAGGGACGCAAAATCCAGGAACATAACACCGATATGACGGAAACTAGGGCGGCAAGAGTGGAACAAAACACCAGGCATAAGGCCGAGCCTTCCACCCTTTACCAAGTATATAGATGCATTAATTAAATAAGATATATTGTGATATCCCAACGAGTAAACATGTTCCAACAAGGAACAATATCTCCATGTTCCAACAAGGAACAAACTTCATCTTCACCTGCAACTAACAACGCTATAAGAGGGGCTGAGCAAAGCGGTAACATAGCCAAACAACGGTTTGCTAGGACAAGGTGGGTTAGAGGCATTGGTTTAACAATATGGGAGGCATGATAAGCAAGTGGTAGGTATCGCATCATAGGCATAGCAAAAGAGCGAGCAACTAGCAAGCAAAGATAGAAGTGATTTCGAGGGTATGGTCATCTTGCCTGAGATCCCGCAAGGAAGAAGAACGAGTCCATGAAGAAGACATACGGACGAAGACGAACGAATCCTCACAATCGCAACGTTATCGGAACTAACTCGAAGAAGCAACACCGGAAAGAAGCAAACACCAAAGTAAACAACCACCACATAAACATGGCATGATATGCGAGATGTGGTATGCAATGCATATGCATGCTCCGGAAGGAAAAAGGATGAACAAGGCATAAACTTGGCAAACCAAGTATGCCACTGGAAAGGTGAGGTGATTTCGGTTGAAATCGATATAAAGATCACCAGAATCAGATACACGGTTTGCAAATGACAAGCGAAACAAGAATGACAAGAATCTGCCCTTAACAGCATGATGCTACTTAGCAAGCAATAATAAACTAAGCTACTGCACCAAAACATATCAACAAGGCATATGACATGTAACAACCTGGCTCTGATACCAACTTGTAACGCTCCGGACACACCCGCCGGTGGTCGTTACTCCTGGCGGGATCTAGACTGGCCCCACAGATCAATACTAGTCTTTTCTGCGCACTTTGTCCTCACTCGTACGCACCCGGGAGCAACTTCCCGGTCGGTCACCCATCCTGACACTACTCCAAGCTGAGCACGCGTAACTTTGGAGTTCTGTCTGAATGGGCTCCCGGAAAAGAAGGAATTCCTTATTGATATGAGTAGTCTATCATCCCTAATAAGCCAGGCCATCACATACACCCCCACTCAGAGGAACCGACGTCCTCGTCGGGCCACAGGAACGTTCCCTCTTGGCACATACGTCTGTGCTTCCAGTAAGGTACATGGTAAAACCAATGTTGGGCCTTACTGGAAAAGTCTTATTCAAGGCGAACTGTCAAGGGGGTCCCATAAATCACCCAACCGTGTAAGGAACGCAAACTCCGGGAACATAACACCGGTATGACGGAAACTAGGGTGGCAAGAGTGGAACAAAACACCAGGCATAAGGCCGAGCCTTCCACCCTTTACCAAGTATATAGATGCATTAATTAAATAAGAGGTATTGTGATATCCCAACAAGTAAACATGTTCCAACAAGGAACAACAAGATCATGTCCCAACAAGGAACAAACTTCATCTTCACCTGCAACTAGCAACGCTATAAGAGGGGCTGAGCAAAGCAGTAACATAGCCAAACAACGGTTTGCTAGGACATGGATGGTTAGGGGCTGACATGGCAATATAGGAGGCATGATATAGCAAGTGGTAGGTATCGCAGCATAGGCATAGCAAAAGAGCGAGCATCTAGCAAGCAAAGATAGAAGTGATTTCGAGGGTATGGTCATCTTGCCTGCAAGAGTCTCAGAGTTGTCGAAAGCTTGGTCCTCGAAAGCGTTCTCAACAGGTTCCTCGTTCACGTACTCGTCTCCCGGCTCTACCCAAGACAAGAGAACAAGCAAAGGAACCAATATCAACCACGATGCAATGCGCAAGCAATATGATGCAAAACATGGCAATGATATGCGAGAGGTGATATGCAATGCGTATGCATGCTCCAGAAGGACAAGGATGAACAGGGCATAATCTTGGCAAACCAAGCATGTCACTGGATAGGTGAGGTGATTTCGGTTGAAATCGTTATAAAGATCACCGGAATCGGATGCGCGGTTTGCAAATGGCAAGCAATACAAGAATGACACGAATTTGCCGTAAACAGTATGATGCTACTTAGCAAGCAACAATTAATTAAGCTACTGCACCCAAACATGGCAACAAATCATATGAAAGTAATCTACACAAGATGCACGACAAAAAATGAACACTGAGCTACGGCTCAATCCCATCATAACAGGCCCGAACCATCATGGCAAAAGTGCACAAGATAACAGGTTCTCAGACTTAGTGAAATTAACAACATAGCAGAAAACTAACATCAGGATGGCATGTTCAGAGCAATGAAACTACATGCTATACGATCAGAACATAGCAAAGTAAGGCATGACGTGAATCTATTTATAGCATTTGACAAAATTCCCTTACTGACCATATGCCAAAAGGATCAGAAAATATGATTACACCCATGTCAAATAAGCAAGTTTCGTTACAGGTTTCAGACTTAGCAGAAAACTGGACATGTCAAAAACAGATAACGAGTAGGCATGTTTACGAGCTCGATGCACTCACTACAGAGTATTGCATGATAAACTAAGCATATATCCATCAAGAAGACATGGCATAGTAACTATACATGGCAAGAACAACATCATAGCATGCAAGGATCAACTACACCAAGCTTGGCAAAATCGAATAACATGTAAACAATCTGCCAGCAACCTTTTGAAGCAAAAGTAGAGCTCGATTGACTCAAGCTATGGAACTCCATAATTTCAAACAAAGGAATGGATGGATAGAGCAAATACTCAAGTTCAAAACTCCCTTAATGATCATGCTCAAATTATGCATAGATCTCTCAGAAACAACATGAATACATGGCATGAAAATAACAGCAGTCAGGGACTTAGTGAAATCACCAAGTCTCTGAAATCAGCAACATTAAGTGACCTAGTTTGCATGCTTGTGCTAGTCACCACATAGATCACGAAAATACATGGCAAAATACTATGGATAGTTAACATGGCATATTACAAAACTCATGTAGGACTCAACTTCATAGGCGGTACACATCAATCATGGCAAAAATGACAAAAGTGCATGTTCAGATAAAATCCAGTAACTAACAACAACTAGCCCTCTACTAACAGCATTTCGGGCATCAATATGACTTCAAATGAAAATGATGCAATGGAACAAAATGATTTAATCTTCGAGACGAACAAATTGACATATTATACGCGCGAAACGGAGCTATGGATGCCAAGTTATGGCAGGTCGAACATGAGATGATAATGTAAAAATACTGGGACTTAGAGATATTTTGAGAGGGGGAAAGTCAACCAAGGCACGGATGCCGGAGTTCGCCGGCGCGGGCCGCCGGAGAAGCGCCGGAGAGGGAGCTGCGGCGGCGGGGTTCGTCCGGATCCGGGCCGGGATGGCCGGATCTGGCACCGGGAGGGCGCGGGGCGCCGGACCCGGCGGAGGAGGCGGCGACGGGGCGATGAGCGGGCGGCGCGGCGCCGGCGGCCGGCGACGAAGAGGAGGTGGCGGCGCGAGCGGTAACGCGGCGGCGCAGCGAAGCGCGCGGGCGGCGCGGTCGCTAGGGCGCGGCAGGGCGGCGGTGGCGCGGAACGGGCCCCGCGGGCCTGACGCGGGCTCGCGGGCCGGCGGCGGAGACGGCGGCGGAGAGGACACGTGTCGCGCTGCTGTTGGCTGCGGGCGGCGGCGGGTTTCGTCCGGCGCGGACCGGACGTGTCCGGCGCGCGGAGGGAGCGGGGCTAGGGTTTTGGACCCGGATTTGACGGAGGGGTGCACATATTTATAGCTAGAGGGGGCTAGGAAGCTCCAAATGGAGTGCGGTTTCCGGCCACGCGATCGTGATCGAACGGCGGAGGACATGAGAGTGACTTAGATGGATTATTGGGCTGTTTTGAAGGGGTGTTGGGCTGCAACACACACGAGGCCTTCACGGTTACCCGGTTAACCGTTGGAGTACCAAACGAACTCCGATTGACCCGAAACTTGACAGGCGGTCTACCGGTGCTATACCGAGGCCACATGTCAAACCTCGGTCCATTCCGAGAATGTTTAATACCCGCTCAAAAAGAAATGTAAACGGGGACGCCGGGAGACATAGGAGCGCCGGATTGCAAAACGGACAACGGGAAAGATGCTCGGATTTAAGAGACGAACATATATGCGAATGCGATGCACATGATGACATGATATGAAATGCATGACATGACCAAAATGCAAAACGAGGGGAAAACCCAACACGGATGAAATATCATAACACATAGCCGGAAATGGCAAGAGTTGGATTAAAAATATGGCAAGTTACATCTGGGGCGTTACATCTGCGTCCGGGGGACGGACGTAGGTCCCTTGGAAATTTGCTCGGAAAGCATCCTCGAGCTCTTCCCAACTCCCAATTGTGTTTTCGGGAAGGCTTTTAAGCCAGTGCCGGGCTGGCCCTTTGAGCTTGAGGGGTAAATATTTAATGGCGTGGAGATCGTCTCCTCTAGCCATATGTATGTGGAGGATATAGTCCTTGATCCAGACTCCGGGGTCTGTTGTTACATCGTACGCCTCTATGTTGACGGGTTTGAATCCCTCTGGAAACTCGTAGTCCAGAACCTCATCGGTGAAACATAGGGGGTGTGTGGCGTCCCTGTACTTGGGTGTGCCGGATTCTGATGATGGTTTTTTGGCATTGCTTGGGAGAGCTTTTTTTCTTGGTCCATAAATGGACCTGGCTGGGCCATGATGCGAGTCCTTAACTGGGTCGCATGACGCTTTGAATGCGGTGTCGTTTGCAGTTTTATGCTGGCCGTGGGGTCGTCTATCCGATCGTACGGCTTTCTTATTTTTTGAGTGCGAGGGCTCTACGGCCTCTTCGTCGAATTCGGGCAGTAGTTTTCTCTTCGGATAGTTTTTGGTGCGGCGACTGCCGCCGTATTTATCTGTGGTCTTGATTATCTTGCTCCATCTGGTTCTGAGTGCATCTTCTGCCGTCTTTAGCTTCCGTTTCTGCTTCTTCAGGCTGCATGCGGTCGCAACAGGCGTTTCGTGGAGATTCTTCTGCTCCGTGGGTTTATCCGGCGTAAGGTCGCCCGGAGTTCCGTTATGGCCGGGGGAGGGCTGTCCGGCTTCTCTATCCGCATTGCCCCGTTCGGACGGGTGCTCTGAGGCGTTCTCGTCGTCTGCCGGCACATCCTGCTCTATGGCTGGGTCTTTATCGAGGCGGGGCTTGGGTCGGCACTTTCGCCGCCGCTTTGATTGCTTTTCGGGGGATTTGTCCCCTTTTCTATCCCCTTTTTCCTCGTTATCGTTCCCTTTAGGAGTGTCCACCATGTACACATCGTGAGATGGGGTGGCTGTCCAATGCCCTATAGGTGTTGGGTTCTATTCGTCTCCTTCTTCGTCGTCCATACTGTCGAAGTCTTCGAATCCGAAGTCAAGCATGTCGGTTAGATCGTCGACAGTGGCTATCAAGTGGGTGGTGGGAGGGCTTTGAATTTCTTCATCGTCCGTATCCCATCCTTGCAGATCGTAATCCGGCCTGGGCTCTCCTGACAAAGAGAGAGACTTGAGAGAATTCAGGATATCACCAAAAGGTGAGTGCTGAAAGATGTCCGCGGCGGAGAACTCCATTACAGGCGCCCAATCGGCAGGGGCGCGGGAGGATCGGAATTCGGAGAAGAATCCGGCTCCTCAGAGTCATGGGCCATGCGGAGTGCGGGGCTAGCGTTCGACTCGATCGTCTTTGAGATCGCAGCCCCCGAGGTGACGTCCAACCGTTCATCCTCAATTGGTGCAGCGGGCTCCGAGTTAAAGGTCGGAACCGGTGCATGTGCGTCCTCTAGGACACTGTTTGGAGGCAGAGCTAGATCATGCCCCTCGAGATAGTGCGGCACGCTTGGCTGTGGCTCAAACCCGTCGAATATCGAGTCTCTGCGTGCGTTGGCCGTGTAGTTTAAGCTTCCGTCCCTGACTTGATGGCCAGGGGCGTAGTTTTCGATCTGCTCTGGATGACCAAGCGAATTGCCCCGTGGAACGAAGCCGCCGGAGACAAGGATCTGTCTGGGGAGAAAAGTCTAAACCTGGACCTCATCGTTATTGATGATCAAAGGATCCATCGGGCCTAAAGGCGACGACACAGAGGAACTCTCAATGAAAGCACCAATGTCGGTGTCAAAACCGGCGGATCTCGGGTAGGGGGTCCTGTCGTGGATTTGTCACGGCAAATGTCCTTAGTGTCAGGACTTAGTCGCGAGGCCAACGCATCCATGTGATAGCTTGAGAGGGGTTGAGTGGGACGAGAGACGCAGGGCGGATCAACACGCAAGACAAGGGTTTAGACAGCTTCGGGCCCCGGGAAACATCATCCGGTAAAAACCCTACATGCTATTTGAGGCTAGGTCTCATTATCACCCCGAGGGAGACGCCGTAAACCGGCTCTTGTGTCTAGCCCTAGAGATTATTGATTGCTTGTAGCTTGTAGCTTCTAACCTGTCCCTCTTTGGGGAGCCCTGCCCCTCCTTATATATGTTGAAGGGGCGGTTTACATGTGGAGTCCTATTAGGATTAGGACTAGTCTATCTCTAATAGAAACCGGATACAAGTCCTGGTCTTAACTCTTTGTAAGATAAATATTCCTTTCCTCTTAAACCGGCCCACCATAGTTGAACCGGCCTTCTAGGCCTTGGGTCTTGTCATCCGTCTGATCCGCCCGTCGGTTTACCAGCGAGTCATAACGACCAAGCGGATTGCTTGTAAACCGCCAAGGTCAGGGCGGGTCTTCAGATAAACCGCCAAGTCCGGCCGGGTTAACTTCCGGCCGGTTTACACCGCGGGGTATATCCCCGACATTAGCCCCCAAGTTTAGCTTGGATTCATCCATGGTAAACTTATGCTGCAAAATAAACATAAGAACAAATTTGACAGGTTGCGCTCCGGGTTAAGAATTCTTGTAAACCGGCACCTGATCATCCTTAAGTCCTTGTCATTCCTCCTTCTAGAAAATCCAGGTTAATAACCAGCTTCATACTCAAATTGCTGACATTGGTTTCTCATAGAAAAATATTGTAAAGAATAATCCACTTGAGTTGGCTTCCAAAGCGCCGAGTTAAATAATTTTGGTCTTCAAATACTCATCTGATATTCAGCCGGCTTGAAGATGTAAAACTTACCGGTTTATCGTTACCAAAACTGTCGGATTATAAAACAGACGATGCCGGGTCATAATTGTTGTTGACACCGGGTTATGTAATTGATCTTCCTGATTTGCTCAAAACTGATAATTTGAAGATTTTTCTCCCTTATATCCATATTACCTGTAGCCCCCAAGTCTTGAGCAGAACAAAGTGATGGTCTAAGACTTGCTCCAATAAGTGTTGCAACCTTGAAGAAATCTGGTTTATTCATCTCAATCATATAAACTGAATATTCCACACATGTAGCCCCCAAGTGCCGGGGTGTCATGCTTGCAGCAACCTGGGACTTGTAATTGCTTTATGCTCATGAAAACTTCAACAAGTGTAGCCCCCAAGGGCCGGGTCATTATGCAATAATGAGCAGGGACTTTGTAGATATAACCATGTAAACTTGAACAACAATGTGTAGCCCCCAAGGGCCGGCTTAGTAAGATAATACTGAGCTGGGACTTTGATATACACTTCAATGAAAATAACATCATATGATGTAACCCCCATCATGGGGCTTGAATCCACGTCCACAAGGTTAAGAGCCTTGTGCTTTACCAACTGAGCAGTGGACCCTTCAATATAATGGATAAAAAGCTTTGTACCTTGAATAGTTGACGGGAGCAATTGGTAGCCCCCAAGTGTCATGGTGCATGCTTGCAGCGACATGAGACTTGCATATTTGATATAATCTCAACTTTGAATAATGTAGCCCCCAAGTGCCGGGTTGTAAGCCTGCAGCAACTCGGGACTATTCCTTCAATTGTAGAAAATGATAACCATTGCGCTAAAGCGACTTTGAAAACCTTAATCATAATATTAATAACCATAATAAAAATCCAGCCATGTTGGCTATTCAAGATAATATAATCTGGTATGAAAACCTTATTCATCCAATATCATAATGAAAATTCAGCCAAGTTTGGCTATTTGAATAATATAATCCAATAATTTATAAGCGCATGATTCCAATGGCGCAATCCAAATATATACTGGCGACTTATAGTCCAAAGCCAAACCGGTTTAATAAACACTGGATAATTTATCATCATACCGGCGACTTATCGTCTGAAAGCCAGGCCGGTTTAACAAACACCGGATAATTTATAATCATGCTTTATTCAACCTGTTTCTGCATACAACAAGTTTAAAGTGTCCTGGCGGTTTACCGCCGGACGGGTCATAATGCCCAATCATATAACCTGGGTTTATAACCAAGGCTGCACTAAAAAATATGAAATATATCATACCTGTGACATTGAATCACATCGTTGGTTTACCAACTTTTTGTAGTAAGAGTGATAACCCCAATCTTGAGTAATGATAACTCCTTCCATATTGCGCCGATTTATGATAAAACCGTACCGGGTTGTGATAAACACCGGATTAACCATATATATACTGGTGACTTGTAGTCAAACCAGACCGGGCTGATAATCTCCGGATTATAATTTGATCATGCACTCACAACTTGTAGTTGAAAACCGAGCTGGGTTGATAAACACCGGTTTACTCCATAATAGGATGGTAACAGAAAATCAAACCGGGCAGATAATCTCTGGTCTAAAAATGGACCGTGTTCCGCCAATTTAGCTGTTTGAACCGGTACAAAATACTGTCGGTTTAAAAAACGCAAATAAGATAGCAACTTCTCAAGAAAGGCTATTAAAGCAAAAGCAATGGCAACAATTTTTTGCAAAAGAAGAGCTCTACTGAGCTTGGTCAGATGGAATTACCATGGTCAGACGCAACCAAGCCCCCCGAAGGCGTAGCAATGGTGCCAGTCAGCCAGGACCCCAAAATGACGCGTGGCGTTACGCCGGCCAAGTGGCATTGCATTGGTTCGGATTCGACCAAGCCCCCAAGTGACTCAGTGGCCTAGGGCCGATCAAGTGGCATTGCGTTGGTTCGGACACGACCAAGCCCCCAAATGACTTATTGGCTGTTTAAAAGCCGATCAGAAGGCATTACCATCATCAAGACATGACCGAGCTCCCATAAGGTGTAACTACGGTTCAAGTCGATTAGGTCCCCAACTGACTTAGTGGCAAATGTGCCAGCCAGAAGGCATTACCGTCGTCAAGACATGACCAAGCTCCCAAGAGGTGTAGCTACGGTTCAAGTCGACTAGGTCCCCAACTGACTTTGTTGCTCTTCTGTGAAGCGACCTCAAGGGGTAAACCGGAGGTTGCCCTAAAGCGAATCCACTCCGTGTAACCACGCATGATATAAAGAATAGATACCCCGCTTTACAAAGCGGAAGCCCCCATGTGATAAATAATATGTCAAGCCAATAAGGCCGGATACCCATGTTTGAACCGCGCATCATGGCAGCAGGTCCTCTTCGGTAATCTTTAACTTTTTTGCAAGAGGTAAATTATTCTTGAACCGGGATCTTGAACCGGATATTGAAAGCTTCAAAGCTGTGGGAGACATCTTCCCCTTGAACCGGATTTTAAACCGGAATCTTCATTTTCAGCCAGAAATTTTCTGACGACCTTTAAACTCGAACTTGCGAGAAGTTAATTCCTTTTTGAACCGGACATTGTTAAACCGGATCTGAGCGCTTTAGAACTTTGTGGGAGAATAGATTTCTCTTGAACCGGATTGTAAACCGGATATTTGAGAGCTTCAGTGATACTGACTTCCCTTCAGCCAGGTTTCAACCCGGAATCCTTTCTGATGATCCGAAACTTCTTCATTGAGTCGGGATTTTGTAACTGTCATATACTTTCTAAGCCAGAAATTTTCTGACGGCCTTTAAATTTTCATCAACATAACAGTAGCCTCCAGGATCGGGTTATCTTTCCCTCCATCGTCCTCGGGTTCTTAAACCGGCTGAAACTGGCAAGACTTGCTGCGTCATATCATCGTAGCCCCCAAGTCTCAAGGTGACTTGAGGAGTTGGCTTGAGATTCTCCATATTTGACCGTGATATAAACCGGCATAACTTGTATATCATTGATGTTGATAGCATGATGTGAATCCACAGAAGGTCTAGGTGACTGCGGCGGGTTGTAAATGATCCCGTATGAACCGTGCCAGCAACTCGGCCAATGGTTCCTTCCAACTGGTGATTTGAAGTTTAACCAAACTGTAGCGGCGGCGACTTGTGCGCCTGCCCATTGATCCATCCAGTGCAGACGGCGGTTGATGATAATTTGCCTCCAATTTGAAAGAAAACCGGGCTACCCAAGCTGTGACTTGTTCATACTCAATAAATGGCTCATGCAGACAGGTGCGGCCCGGTATGTTGATGTAGACCGGACTGCGGGGGATGGTAGCCTGTGCACGCGCTATTGGGTAATTCGCATGGTCCTGACGAGTTGACGTGGACTGGATCGCGATATAAACCGGCACGGTTTATCCAATAGCTCAGCGATACAATAATCCCTTTTTGCAATAGACAATTTGTCCTGCATTGGAAAACTTTGCAAGCCAGAGTAATTGCTCTTTTTTAAGGAAAGCAATATATAATATAAAATGTACCGGATGGATTTCACCTGATATATCATGCCCGGGGTTATCCACCGTAGAGTTGATGATCACCATGGTGAAGCTGAAATTAATCACGGCCGAGTCGGCCACGGTGTAGTAATCCGGTATGGACGGGTGAGTCGGTCGTGACATCTGTAAGTCGGTGCGGACGGAGAATCGGCCGTGGCGTTGTAAGCCGGTGCGGGAGTCCGTTGAGTAACGACAACCACCTGTGTCAAAAAATATTGGCGTGCCTCCATCTCCCCGGCATAATATCACGTTTTGTCATAAATAACTGCCCTGCATAAACAATATTGCAGACCAAGGCAAAGACAAACTTATTTTTTGACAAAAACAACATGTGCTAATAAAATAAACTTGGATGGATATCACCTGATTTGTTTGGACGGCGGATGATCCGTTTATCACGACAAAAGTGGCTCAGGCAGACCAGCTACTCAATATAGTTCCGGCGGCTCATGGCAGACCGGCGACTTAATATAACCCCGGCGGCTCCGGCGGCTCAACGCGGCTCCGGCGGGTTGATGTAGATTAAGCTGCACGGGCGGCGACTTGCGCATCCCTGTTCCATCAGTAAGCGAGCGCAGACGCCGGTGTGTGATAGTGCTGACGTACTCTTCATAGGCACATCATGGCACCATCTTTGCTGATTTGTTAGGCCAGAAATCATCTACAACATATTTAATGATCCTGACGGTAAAGTTGAAATCAATCATGGGTGAATCGGCCATGACGATGTAAGCCGGTGCAGCCGGGCGAGTTAAACGCAACGTTTGTAAACCGGCGCGGATGCCTGAGCCGGCTGCTGGCGTGGACGGATGTAAACCGAACAACGGCGGTGACCTGCACATGTATGTGTCGAGTAGCATGGTACGGTCTTGGTGACTTGATATAGACCGGACCGCTGAGGCGGCGATTTGCGCATATCCATTAAGCAGCACGGCACGGACAGGTGCTAGTGCAAAAAATAATATTGGCACACGTCCCTTCGCACCACCCATGGCTCTAGAGTAGTACTACTCCCGTTGCTATCTCCTTGGGTATTGAGCTTTGATCACCGGTCCACACCAGCATCTACCGAAGAATACTCAAAATCGTTTGCAGCATACAGGAACATTCTCAACTTGCATGGCCACGCGGCGGCCCTGACGTGGAGGCAATGGCGACCAGCAGCGCTGATGCGAAGCGAGCATGGCACGGAGGCAGTGCCTCGGAAGCGTCGACAGCAGAAAACGGCACAACAGCTGCGACAGTTTTGACGAACGAAAACGGCAGCTGAAGCAGCTGGACACGGTGCGGTCGGAACTTCCAGCGGCGTCGGCGGCTCAAAGCATGGCGAGCCTCGGGGGAGGCGAGACCGCTCACCTGAGGCGTAGCATTTGCCTGAGGTGAGACTAGCGAGGCGCAGGCGGCGGCTTCTCAACAGAGGCAGAGCAGGGGCGTTCGGCGACTTTAACAGGGCTGCGGCCACGGGGCAGTGATTGGTCATGTAGTACGGGAGCGAGCCGGCATGTAGTAGCAAAGACACGACCGTGGCCGTGGTAGCGGAGGCGGGCGGCTTGCCAGCGGAGACAGTCGTTCGCGGCTGCAGAAACGGCCTTAGTAGGATCAACTCAAAGGCGGTCAACGAATGAGGCCGAGGCGGCAGCTCGATACATCAGTCCCAGGCAGCCACTTGAAACGAAGGCAAAGCCCAACCGGGGCTAGTAGCCCATGTGAACGGGCGTTGTGAGCCGCCGCTGATGGATTTTCCTTTGTCTTTTGTGACTAGGACCTGGACTTGGTCAATAGATTGAAAGTTGGAAAGTATATGGGACGTTGTAGCAGCAAACTCGGTGATGCGTACGCGTACAGAACTCTTCTCTGTCTCGGTCTCTTGCACGCGGTATTTGCAATATCGATCTGGCCTCGGATCATTGATGATTTGACGGATTGATGGATTGCTAGATGCCGCGCACAGTCGCCGCGAAAATTTGATCACGTCCCTCTGATTGCACAATGACGCGACGATTAAATTCCCGTTAGCCTGTTGTATCAGCAGATTGCTCGACGACGGCGAGGGACATGTTGTAACAGTAATTTTTCTAGAACCATAACCCTCACAGATCTAAAATCTGGGCTGGTGAACTTGAAATTGATGCACACCCTTTCAAACCGGCTCGTCTGGAAAATTGCAAACTTTCTCAAACCCTGAAGAGATCCCTCCAAGAACTCAACACCACCGTGCGCGGGCCCCACGGTGGGCGCCAACTGTCGTGGATTTGTCACAGCAGATGTCCTTAGTGACAGGACTTAGTCGCGAGGCCAACGCATCCATGTGATAGCTTGAGAGGGGTTGAGTGGGACGAGAGACGCAGGGCGGATCAACACGCAAGACAAGGGTTTAGACAGCTTCGGGCCCCGGGAAACATCATCCGGTAAAAACCCTACATGCTGTTTGAGGCTAGGTCTCATTATCATCCCGAGGGAGACGCCGTAAACCGGCTCTTGTGTCTAGCCCTAGAGATTATTGATTGCTTGTAGCTTGTAGCTTCTAACCTGTCCCTCTTTGGGGAGCCCTGCCCCTCCTTATATATGTTGAAGGGGCGGTTTACATGTGGAGTCCTATTAGGATTAGGACTAGTCTATCTCTAATACAAACCGGATACAAGTCCTGGTCTTAACTCTTTGTAAGATAAATATTCCTTTCCTCTTAAACCGGCCCACCATAGTTGAACCGGCCTTCTAGGCCTTGGGTCTTGTCATCCGTCTGATCCGCCCGTCGGTTTACCAGTGAGTCATAACGACCAAGCGGATTGCTTGTAAACCGCCAAGGTCAGGGTGGGTCTTTAGATAAACTGCCAAGTCCGGCCGGGTTAACTACCGGCCGGTTTACACCGCGGGGTATATCCCCGACAGGTCCCGAACTGTGCGTCAAGGTCGGATGGTAACAAGAGACAAGGGACACTTTATTTTACCCAGGTTCGGGCCCTCTCGATGGAGGTAAAACCCTACTCCTGCTAGATTAATATTGATGATATGGGTAGTACAAGAGTAGATCTATCACGAGATCAAGGAGGCTAAACCCTATAAGCTAGCCTATGGTTTGATTGTATACGATGATGGTTGTCCTATGGACTACAACCCTCCGGTTTATATAGGCACCGGATAGGGTTAGGGTTACACAGAGTCGGTTTACAATGGTAGGAGATCTTGAATATCCGCACACCTAGCTTGCCTTCCACGCCAAGGAAAGATCCTTCCGGACCCAGGACGAAGTCTTCAATCTTGTATCTTCATAGTCCTGGAGTCCGGCGAAGGTATAGTCTGGCTATCCGAACACCCCCTAATCCAGGACTCCCTCAGCATCCCTCACGACACTTGTCGGATTTCAGGTTCCGGCAGACCCTTGAGGTCCGAACTCTGGGGTGCGCGCGGAGACTTCGCCCTCTACCTCTCTGTCTCGCAAGGATCTAAACTACTGAAAGAACAACACAAGAGACACAAGGTTTATACTAGTTCGGGCCACCATTGTGGTGTAATACCCTACTCTAGTTTGTGGTGGGTGGATTGCCTCTTGGGCTGATGATGACGAACAATACAAGGAAGAATGGCCTCGCGAGGGTCTGCTCTTAGCTAGGATGATGAACTGCTAGGAGAAGTTCAGCTGCCATGTTCTCTCTCTCTCTCTCTCTCTCTCTCTCTCTCTCTCTCTTTGTTGCTTGTATCTTTCTAACTAGTTTCTCGATGCTAGGTTCTAGATGCTCGATGCCAGTTTTCGATCGCCCTCTACGCTGGGGGTGGCCAGTCCTATTTATAGGCAAAGGCCCTGGGCCTCTTCCCAAATACTGAGCGGGAAGGGCGCCAACAATTGGCCAATTTGAAGGGGAACATCTGGTACACTTATCCTGACTAAAGTTGGTCCTTGCCTGCCAAAGGCCCTGTGGTGACGCCGTTCTAGGCTCCACGATGACCTCCTTCCCACCGTTGGACTGGTCTTGGTCTCGTTGCACCGAAATGGATGCCTTTGCTTGATCCTCTCGCCTGCGCTTGCCCCCTTTGCACCAAAGAGGAAAGGGAGACACTGCGCGGGCTCGTGCCCGCCTGGCACCCTTGGTCGTCATGGCTTGCATCATGGGCACCTCGTGAGGTACCCCGCCTTGATCTCTCCGCCTCCTCGTGAGCCAGCCTGATGAGGCTGCGCCTGATGAAGCGCCGTGTCGTCCACCCCGCGAGGCTTGGCCCCTCGCGAGGGTCTTGGGTCTCGTGTTGATGAAGATGGGTCGTGCTGGGCCCCCTTTGAGCCACGTCGCAGGCCGCAGGCAGGCAAGTCTGGGGACCCCCATTCCCAGAACGCCGACAGTAGCCCCCGGGCCCAAGGCGCGCCCGGACTTGGCCGTGCCGAGAGGAGGAAGGGCGAGGGCTAAGCGCCGCGGGCCCTAACAGCCTGCGGCCTTGGGCGCCGCGTGGCGGTTGATTGGACGCGAGTGCTTCAGCAACCGTGTAGGTTATTAAAGGAGCAGCATCTGCCCAGGCTTTGCTTTTCTCTTTCTCCGGTTGCTGCTTAGATCCCCTTTCTTGCGCCTCTCCTCTCTTCCTTCAAGTTTCCAGATCTGCTTCATCTGCTTGACCTAGGCAGCCATGGCACCTCATTAGTCTCCGGCCGAGGCTTGGTACTCGCCTGCTCTGGACTCGCCGAACGTGTTGGAGGCGAGCTTCGCCCGGCTGCACCGGATGGTGGCGGCGCAGGGCATCGACGGGGCGCAGGTGTTCAAGGCCGGCTCCGCCACCCCTGAGGGCCGAGGGAGCACCTTTTACCCTCTCTTTGTAAGCTCCATTGCTACTGGCCTGGTGCCTCCCTTCTCCGAGTTCTTCTTCTCTGTCCTCCGCCATTACAACTTATAGGCTCTGCATCTCCACCCCAACTCCGTCCTTCTCCTGGAAATCTTCACCTACTACTGCGAGGCTCATGTGGGGGTGCAGTCCTCAGTGGCCTTGCTGCGTCACTACTTCTCTCTTCGGGTCACTCGCGGTTCTCCTTCTGCGTGTGCGAGCTTCGTTGTGTATGGCGGCACCATTGCCATTTCGAAGCCCGGGAAGAGGATCGAGGGCTTCAAGAGCAAGTGGGTCATGGCAGATGCCGGGCGCATCCACCCTCGGCTGATCTTGCCCGCGGAGCAGCCCGTGAGCTCCAGCGACTGGTGCCGAGCAGAGCTCGCGGACCCCCTCGCAAAACTGGTGTTGGAGAGGATGGACGCGGACCTGAGGCCGGCCAATATGGCGGCAGCGAAGCTGACCGGCGTGTCGCTGCTGAGGGAGTTCCTGGAGCACATGCTGGCTCCACTTCGGCAGTACTCACCTCCGATGTGGAGGCCTCATCCGAGCCCCGCGGCCTTGGGTGACAAAGATCTGGCCACGGTCCTCCAATCCCTGGTCGGGGGCGAGGTGGCAAGGTTGGAGGGTGCGCCTACGCCCTTGTTCCTCCGTGAAGACTGGAAGCAGGTGGTGGAGTCCATGCCCGTCTTCAATGGGGACGGACCCGTGCCCGTGGTGGCTCCTGAGGGACTGGTGGACGTATCCTCCGGCCACTCTGGCAAAGAGAAGGACGAAGGGGAGCGGGAGACGGGTCCTGACTCCGAGGCAACCGACGGAGAGTCGAGGGCTCCCCTCCCCCGGCGCAGACCCTGCTCTGTCCGCCTCTCTTCGAGCGACGATGACGAGGATGATGACGAGTAGGTCGGCGGGAGCTTGCCCCCGATCCCGAAGAAGGACAAGACCGGGCTGATCTCCCGCGGGTCTGTCCCTTTCCCAAGGCGTACTGCAGACACGCCTCCTGCTTCTGGGCTCCGTGAGGGCGATCCTTCTAGCCGGCTTTCTGGCTTCAAGTATGGCCGGAGGCTGCTTGAGCTCACCAGCGACGACCCGCAAGTGCTCGATCCTTGTCTTTATTTCTTGTTCTGCTGCTGAGGCTTGACGTCCGCCCCTTTTGAACAGGCTGGTGCCCGCGGCGAAGAAGCCGAAGGGGGCTCCTGAGGTTTCGGCCACGGCAGCGCCTTTGCCCGTGGGGAACGGTGACCGCGACGCACTGGCCTCTCCTGCCGGGTCGCCTTCGCAAGGCCTGGCTGAGCTGGCTGGGGCAAGCTCAGCCCCCACGGCCCAAGTGACTCCCGAGGTGCCCTTGCCTGCTGCCGCCACCACGACCGTCGGGGCGCAGCAGACTCCGCCTCGGGATGCTGTGGCTGTGCCGCCGCCGTTTTCTCCTCCTCCTCCTCCGACTGCTCTTTCTCCGTCCCCTCCTGCCGTTCTGGAGCGTGCTGTTGCTGAACTGGAGCGGATGCGGCAGGCTCTTCTTGTCGCCGACCCCCTCCTGGTTGCCGAGCGCTTGGAGCTGGCTTCAGGATGGATTCGCTCCAACGCCTCGATCCGGGCGGCGCTGGTTCAAGCCTCGACGGCCTGCGACGAGGAGAGGCAGGCCGTCCTTGAGACGAAGGCTGCTCGTGACGCGGCCCTGTGGGAGGTGGTTGAAGTCCGTGGTCGCTGCAAGGAGCTGGAGGACGAGCTGCAAGGCCTGCGGGACCAGCTCGCGAAGGAGGTCCGCCTTCGCCAAGAGCAGGAAGAAGGCGTGAAGGCTCGCGAGGCGGCCATCAAGGGCCGGGAGGCCAAGCTCAAGAAGCGCCGCGACCGTCTAGGCGCGCTGACGAAAGAGCTGGAGGTGACGAAGGCTGAGCTGGACAGCAAAGCCCAGGTTCTTGCCGAGGATCGCGTGGCCTTCGCGGACATGGAGAAGGAGGCTCGTGCTTCGCTGAAGACGCTTTACGAGAGCGGCCTGGAGAGCCCGCTGGCCGGCGCCGAGGACGGCCCCGCCAAGCTGCTTCCCTTCCTGGTTCGTGCCCTTGGGGATGTCACCCTTGGCCTTGGCCCCACGGCCGAGGCCGAGGCGCGTGTCCTGTCTTCTGCTGCGCTGACGCGGGTCTTCGCCCACATCTACCTTCGCGATCCCAGTGCCGACCTCGACAGCCTGTTGGAGCCGGTGAGTGGCGAGGGTGCTGCCGCCGCTGCCGAAGCCATGAAGGGTCGCGCGGAGGCTCTGCTGGGGAAGTTGTCGGCCTTTAGCGCCAAGCCGAAGCAAGGCGCTGCCGGCCCTGCTGCTCCGCGAGACGAAGCCACTCCGCGTTGCTCCACCGCCGACAAGTGACTCCGCTACTGCTCCTGTCCTGCTTTTAATTCCTGCACATGTATCATGCCTCGGGGAGGTATTTAAACTTGCGTTTGGTACTGAGACGACAGTATGGACTGTAATATTTGCTTTTAAATTTCTTGAATTTTATGCTTTCCCTCCCTACTTGCTTGTGTTCTACGCCGGCAGAGCCCGGCCCCGCGCGTACCTCACCCAGCATTAGCCCCGACTAGAAACCAGGACGAGACCAAAGGAGTGAGGCGCTACGTGACAAGTTAGGCTCCTGAGTCGCGATGCTCAGGAGTCCCCCTTGGCGCACGAATAACAAGCAGGGAGGTGTGATGTAGGTGGATCTTCCGTTCGACGTCTGCAGAGCCCGACTCCGCGCGTACCTCACCCAGCATTAGCCCCGACCGGAAACCAGGACGGGACCAAAGGAGTGAGGGGCTACGGAGCCAGTTAGGCCCCTAAGTCGCGGTGCTCAGGGGTCCCCCTTGACGCTCAAACAGCAAGTAAGGAGGTGCGATGCAAGCGTGTCTACCGTTCTACGTCTGCAGAACCCGGCCCCGCGCGTACCTCACCCAGCATAGCCTTTCGGAACTAAGGAGTGAGGGGCTACGGGACTAGTTAGGCCCCTGAGTCGCGATGCTCAAGGGTCCCCCTTGACGCTCAAACGGCCTTCATACCTTGGCTCTGCTCGGGGAGAGACGCGCGATGAACCAGGCCTAGGAGGCCTGGCTGGGTGGCGTATGTCTGGGCGTGGCCCAGGCACAGCCCCCGTGCCTAGCCCCCTCGCGCGGCACTCCCGAGGGGAGGCGTTGCGGCGAAGCTAGACACTGAGCTCTGGGTTCCCTGAGGTTAATGCGGCCCGGAGGCCACCCTCAGTTGTTTATCACCAGCGCGGAGCATAGCGCTTCCGCATGTGTACCGGCATAGCCGCTCCTCGGCAGTGTCGTCAGCCAGCGCGGAGCATGGTGCTTCCACTAGTACGTGGGAGGGGGCTCCACTCCGGGAGGAGCCCCCGGGGCGTGTATAGCCCCGCCCTGACACGTGGCCGGCACGGTAGGGCTAGGTGAGGTGTATCTGGGCACCCATGAGCCAGCGCGGGACTCACGGGGCCCTACCTCTAGGCGGGTTGCGCCTGGCACTGGGCCGTATCTTGAGTTGTGCTCCTGCAAATTTGGTTAGATGCCGGCACTCTACGTCCTCGGGTCCCGGCCCTTAAGCTGGTCTCAACCGTCGCTGGTATGCCAGGTCGCGATGCCGTGGACAAGGCCAGAGGGTGAGGGCTGGAGTGCCGGTAAGAGCCCTGAGTCGCGATGCTCAGGCACCCCCGCTTTAACGTGCAAGTGGTCGACATGGAGAAGAAGAGGTGCCATGGACAAGCATCAAGTAATCAAGCATGATAGGCGAATGCATAACCGGAAATAAACGCTAGGGAGATACATGCCGCTGGGCCTGGCCCGAGCGACTTGGGGATGATGCAGCCCGGAGGGCGCCCCCAACAAAGCAAGCTAACGACACGAAATAAAAGGAATACACGCCGCAGGGACGGACCCATGCAGCCTGGGAATGATGCAGCCCTGGGAGGGCGCTCCCAGCTGGAAACGAAACTTGAAAGATGTCACCTAAAGATGTCGAGGACGAAGGGGTGTTGGTGCAGCAGACTCGGTGGGCTGCGGAAGCCGATCCTCACGAGCCCCCAGGCCCAGGGGCCTCGGGAGGCTCCGGAGGCACTGGTGGCTCCTCGCGAATCATCTCCATCTCCGCCAGGGCTGCGGAATGCCTGTCTTCCTGAGCCTCCATGATGCCCCTCATGAGGCGTTGGTACGTAGCAGCCACGCTCAGCAAGCCGTAAGGCATGCGAACGTAGCTGTGGGGTGGACCTACACAACGCCCCACTTGCGAGGGCCAGAGGCGCTCCATCGTGGTTACCTGATTGAGCCCTGGTACATCGATGCAGACGCGCAACCCACCAACCTCGCCTGGATGGGGAGCCACAGCCGGTAGACGGCGACAACCTCTCATGATTCTTGACTCCTGTAGTTCTTGAACGGCCTTGTTGACGAAATCCTGCTGATCTGACCTTCCTTGCCTTGCCCCTTCCTGAGGGAAACGTGCTTTGAAACACGCCTCCACGTGGTGCCCAAGCGCCTCCCTCGCGACCTTGGCCAGGTCGGTGGCCCTCCAGGTGAGAGCCCCCGAGCCCTGCCTGAGGAGGGTGCCAGGCACACTTTCCTATGCGATGGAAGGAGGTTCCCCTTGGGCAGACGCAGGCCCTGAGGGGCCCGCCTCCTGAGGGGCCGGTCCGGACGATGCCTTCTTCTTCTTGGGGGTGGTCTCGGGAAGCCTCCTGCTTCCGCGCTCCGGGTCTTCCAGTGATGCGGCTTGAAAGGCTCGCTCCAGGGAACACACTGCATCCTTCTCTTCACAGGGCACCGTGATGACTCCGTCACTTCCTGGCATTTTGAGGACGTTGTAGCCATGGTGAGTTACGACACTACAACAAAAAACTCCATATAGCAACGCATGTCTAGCAACGAAGCTAAATGATGTGTTGTGTGGTTGAACCTCCCATATTCCCCACTTAGCGCTAACCTCCCCGTACCCACCTCCACCTCTTCCATCTATTGGTTAGCGCTCGCGCTCCACCTGCTCCCCCACATCCCTAATAAAAATCCCCACTGGCGCACAAAGCCTTATCTCCTAAAAAATTATCCTAAACGAACTGCATCGGCCGCCGTCCCATTGCCCTCGCCGCCGCCGTCCCCTTTGCCTTCACCGCCGCCGTCCCTTGTTCCTTCGCCGAGCCCGCGTCCCTTGCCACTTTCTCCACGCGTCGGAGACACACACTGCATCTTTGCCATCCTCCTCGCGTCGGGGACACACACGGCGTCGTCGCCATCCTCCTCGTGTCTGGGAAGGTGCCGCCGCCGCCGCTCCTACGCGCGACCTGAGATGCTGAGGCCGCCGTCCTCCTCCGCACAGCCAGGGACGACGCACGCACCGATGCCCCGTCCTCAACTGCATCATCTCAGCGGTACGCCCCCTGTCCTCGCTCGTCTTTGTTTGTTCCTTGCCGATGGCCGCCCACCGGCGCATAGCAGCCGACTGGTCGCAGCCCATTGACCCACGCAGCTCACAGCTTCCAGCCAGTGACTCAGCCCCAAAGGAAAGGAGCAACTCCTCTCGACCTCTCCAAAATCCCGAGTCCCTGCTAGTATTATTTGCGAGTTGCTCACTTGCTCTGCTGATTTGTATCGACTGTTCATATGTCTTGATAAAATTGCCCTTTTTCATGGAGATCATTTGCAACTGATGTGAGTACTACTTTTCTACAGGAGAGATTTGCAGGTGTAGTGATGTAAGTACTAAGTACTGCCAGCGTAAGGGGAAGATAACCTGCAAGACGGTGCAGGTAATTTCCTTTGATTCTTTCACATATCCCGAAATTTCACTTACAAGTCACAACATTGTCTATTAATCTAATTACTGATTTCTAGAGCTTTTATTGTATCCAGTAAAGAATTCTTGTTAACACTGGTTAGCATGACATCAATCTGAGTAAATTGTATCGAGTGAAGCATTGTTAACATGAGAACAATCTAACTGCGTGAAATTTCCAATCATATCCACAGTGCTTCAAAAGAAACTGTATCTAGTGAAAAATTGTTGTTAGGATGAGTGCATAACAACTTTCCTTCAGCCTGGCCTGGCCTGCTATTTGTTTGTATGTCCGCCGCAGAAACACCCTAAAGTATTTAAACCTATAGTATTTTTTAGAAACCACAGTATTTTCCAAATACTGAGAAAATACTTCACTACCTAACGGGCCCTTAGATTTACTGTTTCACATGCATCACTAAAGGTTACCGTTGACACATAAGTTTCTCAGTGAAATAAATGCAGGATTCTTCTACTCAAACATTGAACAAGAAGAATAGATGGTTTCTGTCGAGGGACGTCAAGTTGATGAACATGTCAAGAAGATCATTGAATTGAAATATAAGGTATTTTGCTTAGTGAGTCCCCTGCTCTTTATCTCTATCTCTCTCAGAAAATATTGTGCTCACTTGTTTCTATGACGTCCATGTTCTCTCAGGAAGTTACAATAATTTTGTGGTGATCAACCAGAAAAGCATTGGTCTTCCATCCATCGGTCTCCTAGCTAGAGTAGGGGTAACTAATTCACTTACATCTAACCTTGTGATCTTTTTGGGGTTCCAGTTTAGTTCAAAATGTCGGTCATGAACTCATGATGGCACCTGCTGAACTTAGAACTCAAAAGTTGTTTGACATTATACATAATGCTACTCCATAAGCCATGAACAACCAGTTATGTTTAAGACAAACCCATGTAGAAACCAGACTTCCTATGGTGGCTCAGTCTGGCACACTCATGTTTCCCTACTGCTAATGAATTATTATTTTTATGCCCTTTCTTGTTTATAATTAGGGTGCACTCTTGTCTATACTAATTAGACCCCGCACACCTTCAAGGTCAAGTCAGGGGCTTAGGTTGGCGTGACGATGAGCATACGTGGATTAGAGAGTTCGTAGTTCCTCCTGCTCCCCCCTTTCTGTTTCTTATTCATTATGCATGTATTCTTTCTATGCATCAGTTGATAACTCCTACTGTCCCAAGTTTGATGATTTTTTTCTCGTGTTGTTGCTTCTGTAGGTTCTGCAAATTTTATTCATAGATCAGGAAATTCTAATCTGTGACTTGGTAAATCTCTGGTAATTACATCTCTTGTGTGATGTAGATTATGTAAAGATTTTTGAGTTGTCGGCACTGAGGTTTCCCCTAATACATTATAACACGCATGACTAATATATAATCCCAAGCACAAGTAGTACAGGAGTAATTTGACGCAAAGCTAATTAATGCAGAGACCTCTCGAAAATGGAAATATTGAATTCAGTATATTCGGTATTATTAGTTACCAAATTGTCATTTAGTTGGTTGGTGAATTCATTTCATTGTTTATATAATATATTTTTTGGATTTGTTTAGTAGTATATGCAAGCTGATGGTTGTTCATTATGAACAACCACATCTCAAAGGTGCTTGTTGTATTAATATGCAGTTTCTTATCTAACGAGCCATGAACATTCAGAATATGTGCAAGGCAATTAAGATAAATGGTAGGTCCTCAGTTTACAAAGAATGGGACAAGAGTGAAGACTCAAAATCTGTGTGCTCAAAGATGTGTTTGTACTCCATAGCTAGTGTGTATTATTGTTATTTTTTACAGAGTGATGACACTGGCATTGCAAGTATGTGAACTTTCCACATCTGAATTTTGGTCTTTTTTAAGAGAAAATAGACTGGAACACTAAGAACATATAATGATAGTTCATATAGTTTTGAGTTGATGCAAGATGCAAATATAATTCGTACACGGATAGATTGCATAATCTGAGATGTTAGTTAATAAATTCATGTTCATTTTTTTGTATTCAGATTATTAATTATTCCCTTATCTATATAATAAATCTATTTCATGATAAATCACATTTGTAAGGTGCTCCTTTAAATCGCACTTCTCTATTAACCTGATTTCTATAATGTAAGTTGCTCATCTAATACTATTATTATTGTTGTTGCTGATGTAGATCACGAAGACAAATTGACAATGCATGGCTCACATGTTGATTGCAAGGTTAAGAATGAGGCTACAACAAGATAACTAGAATGTCATTTTTAGGATCAATGTTTCAGACATCATAGTTGATTGCAATGTCAAGAATCGGGCTATAGATAGATTAGTTTCACCTCTTGTAATATTTGGATCACGTTCTTTGTAATGCAACATAGTCAATTTAATACATGAGAAGTTTTTGTTTGTTATATTTTGCCTGCAACTGTCGACAATGCAAGGTCAAGAATTGTGCTACTAATCTGTTATGTCCATTTTAAAATCTGTTTGTCCATGATTGCCACCAACACATATCAAGCCATGGCCTATTATATCCATGGTCACCACCAACGCATATGAAGTGTTGTTGAGCTCTAGCTCTATATGTTGCTATCTACCAACGCATCTACATGCAGTTTACCAACGCATGCATATATGTTGTTGTAGACCATTGCAACACCACCAACGGCAACACATACTAATTCGTTGGTGTAGGCCTTGGCAACACATATATGGACATACAACAACGCATTGATGCGTTGCTGAAGGGGGGTTCTAGTTGTAGTGCGGCCATGAACTTGGCCAGCGCCGGGTACCCAAGGATGGCGTTGTACGGCAGACGGATGTGGGCGACGTCGAAGTCGATGAGCTCGGTGCGGTAGTTGTTGCGTGCCCCGAAGGTGACAGGGAGGCGGACCTGCCCGATCGGGATCGTGGAACCGTCGGTGACTCCGGAGAAAGGCTTGGTTGGCTGAAGCTGGTCATAGGGCACTTGGAGATTGTTGAATGTTTCCACAGATAGGACGTTGAGCCCTGATCCACCATCGATGAGGGTCCTGGTGACCAGTACGTTGCTGATGACTGGGTAGCAAAGCATCGGGAGGACTCCGGCTGTGGCCGCGCACTTGAGCTGATCCGCTGAGCTGAACATGATGGCGCACGCCGACCACCTGAGAGGGCAAGTTGCTTCGAGCTTGGGGAGGACTGCATTCACTTTGCGGGCAAACTGCTTGAAGATGCGCTGGGAGGCTGGGGCTTGAGCTCCGCCCAGGATGCAGGCGATCGCGCGTGGCTCCTGGAAGCCCCCAGCCCCCTCGTCTTGATGGTGGTCCTCGTTCCTCCATGGCTGAGGCGGCAGTGGGGGGAGGCCTGCGTTGCCTTGCGGGTGATCCTCACGAGGCTGATCCCGCCAGTCCCCCTCGTGAGGCAGGTCTCGCCAGCGGTCCTCACGAGGTTGATCACGCCACCCTTGGCGCGGGCCGCGGTCTTCCGAGCGTCCTGCGTTTCTTCCTCCTCCTCAGCCGTAGCCCTGGTCAGCACGGTCAGGACGACGATCGATCCTTCCTTCTCGCACGGCGCGGAGTTCTTGACATTCGTTGGTGTTGTGGGTGTGGAGGTCATGATACACACAGTATCGGCTGCCCCTGGAGGATTCGGGCAGATCCTTGCCCCGCTTGGTGTCTGGTTCTGCCGCGAGCACGGCAGCCCCCTTGCGCTTCACGTCCTTGGCCTTGGGCTTCTTCTCTTCTGGGTCCGTGGCAGGCAGCTCGAGGAGGGAGAGACATCCTTCCTCAGCCCTGGCGCACTTGGTCGCCAAGTTGAACAGCTCCAGGGAGGTGCACAGGTCTTCATGCATCACCAGCTCCTCCTTCATCATGACGTCGCGCACACCATCGGAGAAGGCTGAGATGATGGCTTCCTCGGACACCTTGGGGATCTTGAGGCGCGCACTGTTGAAGCGCTGGATGTACTTTTGCAGGGTCTCTCCGGGTTGTTGCTTGATGCGGCGCATGTCGCTCACGGCGGGCGGCTGGTCGTGAGTACCTTGGAAATTGGCGAAGAAGCGGGTGCGCATCTGGTCCTAGGAAGAGATCGTGCCTGGGACTAGGTTCAGGCGCCATGTGCGAGCTCCTTCCTTCAGTGCCATGGGGAACCAGTTCGCCATGACCTTCTCGTCTCCACTGGCGGCTTCGATGCCCAGCTCATAGAGCTGGAGGAACTCTGCGGGATCGGTTGTGCCGTCGTAGCAAGGAGGCAGGTCTGGCTTGAACTTGCCGGGCCAAGCGACGCTGCGCAGCTCGGTGGTGTAGGTGTGGCAGCCTGCTGTGGCCATGGGAGGCTTTGGCTGGTGGGGAGCTTGCCCTTGCGGGTCCCCATGCGCTGCAGCTGGAAGGAGTGTGGGGTCTTACGTGCCGGTGCTGGAGCAGGGTCGCGACGAGCCGGAGCAGGGAGCGCCCGGGCAGCCTCTTGCGGTCGAGGGACTTCTTGGCAGCTCCGTTCTTGCTGATCTGGCACCTGACGGAGCGTGTTCCGCCCAGGGGCCATGCGCCCTGGATCCATCGCGTCTTCTTGAAGAGGAGGCGGCTGGTACGCCCCCGGAGCTTCATTGCCCGCGCAGGGGGCGGGGTGCGGCGCAGCGGAACGGACGACGCAGGAGAGCCCCCTACGGCGCGGACGAGCTCGGTGACGCGGTCGAGCCACTCTTCGTAGAGGTCGTTGACGGGATGGTAGCGCAGGAGCTCGTTTGCCGCGATGAGCGCAGCTCGAGCCTCCAAGGGTGCAGGGAGCGCGCGGGACGAAGAACCAGCTGGTGTGAGCGATGCAGTAGTGGTGCGGCCGTCTTGCCGCACGGATGGATGCTGAGACGACGCTTGCTGCTCGTTCCCCGATGGGCCGGTGGCGGCGCTGATGGCGGGCGATGGGGAACGACGAGGACGCCCACCGACGGGAGCCGTCTGGGCGACGCAGGAAGCGATGGTGGCCTGGCGCTTGGCACGGGCCCGACGAGCGTCGGACATGGACGCGACGGTCGGAGGAGAACGGAGCGGTGGAAGACAAATTCCGGCGCACCCCTACCTGGCGTGCCAAATGTCGGATTTCGGGTTCCGGCAGTCCCTTGAGGTTCGAACTCTGGGGTGCACGCGGAGACTTCGCCCTCTACCTCTCCGTCTCGCAAAGATCTAAACTACTGAAAGAACAACACAAGAGACACAAGGTTTATACTAGTTCGGGCCACCATTGTGGTGTAATACCCTACACTAGTTTGTTGTGGGTGGATTGCCTCTTCGGCTGATGATGATGAACAATACAAGGAAGAACAACCTCGCGAGGGTCTGCTCTTAGCTAGGACGATGAACTGCTAGGAGAAGTTCAGCCGCCATGTTCTCTCTCTCTCTCTCTCTCTCTCTCTCTCTCTCTCTTTCTTTGATGCATGTATCTTTCTAACTGGTTTCTCGATGCTAGGTTCTAGATGCTCCATGCCAGTTTTCGATCGCCGTCTACCCTGGGGGTGGCTAGTCCTATTTATAGGCAAAGGCCCTAGGCCTTTTCTCAAATATTGAGCGGGAAGGGCACCAACAATTGGCCAATTTGAAGGGGAACATCTGGTACACTTATCCTGACTAAAGTTGGTCCACGCCTGCCAAAGGCCCTGTGGTGACGCCGTTCTGGGCTCCACGATGACCTCCTTCCCACCGTTGGACTGGTCTTGGTCTCGTTGCACCGAAATGGATGCCTTTGCTTGATCCTCTCGCCTGCGCTTGCCCCCTTTGCACCAAAGAGGAAAGGAAGACACTACGCGGGCTGGCGCCCGCCTGGCACCCTTTGTCGTCATGGCTTGCGTCATGGGCACCTCGTGAGGTACCCCACCTTGATCTCTCCGCCTCCTCGTGAGCCAACCTGATGAGGCCGCGCCCGAGGAAGCGCCGTGTCGTCCGCCCCGCAAGGCTTGGCCCCTCGTGAGGGTCTTGGATCTCGTGTTGATGAAGATGGGCCGTGATGGGCCCCCTTTGAGCCACGCCGCAGGCAGGCAAGTCTAGGGACCCCTGTTCCCAGAATGCCGACAACACTCATGACCCGCTTTTGCGCGGGAGAGGATAGCTGGCTGGCTCGCAGCAACAACATATCAAGGAACCTTGGCACTTTGGATACGAAGGATAGTAACAGCAGGCCACGTCGCCACAAACACAAATGCCGCAAGAACGGTGATAACGCCGAGGATACGACAGTTAATGCTGGATTCAGAGGCTCTAAAACCCGGTCAGTGTAAAAAGCCATTCAAAAGAAGCACTACGGGCCCGTCCAGTCTGGACCGCATACTCGATCGCTCATGCCAAATACACGGCACCCCCGACAAACCAGCCAATCACACCCACTACAAAAAAAATACACTTCCGTGATGATATGTGTTTGTCACAGTAGATCGCGTTTTTTGTCATGCATGTACATCCATGACAAATTTATGACAGAATCAAGATAGTCATACTTGTGCTGTCGTAGAAGTGTTCCATGACATTACCAAAATTATCATCACGGAAGTGTCCACTTCCATGACGATAAATCGCGCGTCACAGAAGTGCTTTCGTCAAGGGTGACCGACACGTGGCATCCACCGTAACGGAACGCCGTTAAGCTATCGGGTCGGGTTTTGGATCCGATAACCCGTTAACAGCCCGACCAATAGGAAATTTCCACGTGTAAAATTCTTATTGGCCGGACGAAACACATGTCAGCTCGTCAGTGGGTCACATAGGCACCTATGATATGTCGACACGTGGCACGGCCCAACAGTGGCCCGTTTAGCTTACAAAGACGGCCCGTTTGACTTGGTCAAAAGTTAACGGGCTGGCCCATGAAAAGCCTGTTAACGGTCTCTTTGCAAATAGCCCATTTTAGCCCGTTAACTCACGGCCCGTTAACTCATGGCCCGTTAGGCCCTAAAGGAAATCGGCCCAACAACGTCATGTGGGCCGTCGAATATAATACCAGCCCATTTCACTTTTGGCCCATGTATGGCCCACGACGTCTTTCGGCCCATATGAGGCCTTCGTATCTTTCGGCCCATTACAGGCCCACGGTGGCTCTAGCCCATAATGAATAGTAATTTTCTTTATACCTGCCAACGGCCCGTGATTTACATGGGCCGTTTCCAGCCCATGTTAGCTTTCGGCCTATTGACGGCCCATACGTTCTTGGGCTCCTTTTCGACCCTTGATTACTTCCGGCCCGTTACTGGCATGTTCCCCTAATGGGACAAATTCGGCCCATGGCAAGAGTCGGCCCATTACTGGCCTGTTCCACTAATGGGCCAAATTCGGCCCATGGCAAGAGTCGGCCCGTTACTGGCCTGTTAGGCTAATGGGCCAAATTCGGCCCATGGCAGGAGTCGGCCCGTTTCTGGCGTGTTAACCCGTTGCGCCGTTTCCAGCCTGTCCTATATTCTGGCCCATTAACGACCCGTGATGCCTGTGACAGAATTAAGCCTTCGCTGTCCTACGGCCTGTTAACGGCCTGTTACCGTGCTGGGCCAATACCAATTACGCCGGATTATGGCACATGTAGACCCATTTATCCAATGGCCCGAGGCCCACCGATTACAGGCCCATTTATCGACGGCCCATAGGAGACCCATGGATCCTACGGCCCATATATGGCCCATGGTAGTTGCGGCCGCTAGCAAACCAGGGAAAAAGAAGACTAGGTAATAAATAAGGCCGAAACTAACGCTAGGCTATTAAGGAGATTGCACAGATTACATCCACTCGGCATCAAACACTACTAGGAAAAGGCCTACTAATGGCGCACCGGTTTTGCCTACTAATGGCGCACTACCGGTGCGCCATTAGTATCACGCCACTAGAATTTTTTACTAATGGCGCACCACTGGTGCGCCATTAGTATCTGGTATGCTAATGGCGCACCAGGAAGTGCGCCATTAGTATGTAACACCATGCGCCATTAGTATGCTTTGTCATACTAATGGCGCACTCTGTCTTAATGCGCCATTAGTATCCTTTAGCATACTAATGGCGCACCTTGTGGTGATGCGCCATTAGTATGAATATTTGGTTTTCTTTTTTTTTACTTTTCTGATTTTTGCACAGGTTACAAAATATATTGTTGGACAAAATATAGACAACAGCACACAGGAACAGCAGATTCATCGAATACAATAGAAGATTAGTCTCCGAATACAATTATCATATTAGTCTCCGAATTCAAAAGACCGAACAAAGATAAAACATTACAAGTCTCAAGACCGCGATTATCGAGTTTGTCTTCACAATACAAGTCGATATCGATCATCTAAACTACCATCACATAGAAGAGAGCTGCGGTCATCACGATGAGCATCATCGCGATCAAACTGGTCTTCATCCGTCCCTCCTCTCTCCAGCTAGATAGCGGGCGTATCTAGATTCGGCCTCCGTCCTAGTGGTGTACCCTTTGTAACTGTTACCGCTGAAACGGTGAACCTGTCTCCGACACTCCTCCCAGTCGTCGTAGACTCCGGGAACCTTACCCTTGTACACGACATATGACGGCATCTCTATGCACAAGCCAAACAACAGACAATACATAAGCAATATGTAAGTATGCAACAAAAGGATCGGAAGAGAAAAGCAAGACATTAATAGCACGATTCATGGTCCTACTAATAAATAGCATCGATTACATCTAAGTTGAACAACTGTCCAAACCAAAGAGACATACGAATTCATTAAAGTTTAATTACAACATGAGCCGATCAATGTTTCAGAACTACACATCACTACTTTCGACTCGACTCATCGGACAGGAGCATGGGTGAAGCCGCCGTCTGTCGTGATGGTCATGAAATCGCGGGCGTTGTCACCCCGCATTTGTAGCGTTTCATCTATCTCACTATTGGACGATTCATAGCTGAGGAAGAACTTCCCCGAGGTATGAAGGACATCTTGATGGATGATGTCCGCAAACTCCGACTGGATGCGAAAGAATTCTTGTCTGAGGTCCGCGTCCTGGATTACCGACAAGCTCGCGGCCCAATCTTTGAGATTATCTGGTAGCAGAAGGTGATGATGGTCCCTTACGATCACCCGCATGTGATGGAGGGCGTAGTAGGCATCCTTCTGACCGCCAGGCGGCTGCTTGACGCAACAGAACTTCGTATTGTGTGAGAACATGTGCTTGCCGTACTTACGAACTGCCCTGGTGAAGGTGCCTCCAGATTTGGCGTAGACGGGGAGAACATCATCAAGAACTTTCTTGACAATTGTGTAGTCTATCTTGGAGTTACGGTTCGGGTCTAAATACGTGGCCATGGAATATTTCGGGCATAAGAGGATGAGTGTGCAATGTGTGTCACTGCATAGAACATGGAATGTTAGAAAAAAAAGAACGATCGAAATCTAAGAAATCATATGTTACGGGGCGGTTAAGGGATGACTTACTCGGGAAAGTAAGGCACAAGGAAGTTATCCTTATCTGCGTTTGCCAGAATGATGCCTTCGAGGTGTGAACTCGCAACTTGGCGGTCCCCAGCGCTGCTCAAGTGCTTGGCACACATGTAGAAGGGGTCGACTATCACGATGTCCGGGGTCTTGTCTCTAATGATCCGCATCTCCATACTCAGCGAAAACAGCCGAACGAAGGTGTAGTGCAGCGGATGAAGGTTAAACATAGCAAAGATGTCATCAAACCGCAGGACGATCGTACCCCCGATGTCGCCATCCACAAAGCCCTTGCCCTCTGGCACCTTGGCCATGAAAACCGGTTATGCCACATCCTTCTCTCTGAGATGACGCTTCTCCAAAGAAAGAACACTGTCGTGCAGACTCCGCATAGCACCGGTTGTAGCATTGAGCATATCTGGCGGTAGCATCGCCCTACCCGCCACAAGCACCCTCCTCGAGATATCCTTAGGTGAAGGTGGCCCGTCCTGAGCACGGATCGAACTCGGTGCCGATGGCTCGCACTGGCGCCCTTGTTAGTCTTTCGTTTCCGTCCCTTCTTCTTGATCTCCTGTAATGGGACTGAGTTCTGCTCACAGACCGCCTTCTTGAGCATGTTGGGGCTGATAATATTTCACACCTCAGCTATCTGAGGCTCGGTGAAGGCGGGAGCTGGAGGCGTGTCCTGAGAACTGAATGCCAGACGATGCCTGTTGCAATTGGATTTCTCCGCCGTACCAGCTAGATCGCGGTCGTCTTGGTTGGGTTCTTGAGAAAGAGGCCCGCAGAACTCGTCAGCTTACCCATGTTCGGCAAAGTACTTATCAACTTTGGTAAATGTACCATCGTCGTTGTCGTCGCCGTCCGGATCCTGTGCCATAGGGATGTCCGGCAGGTCCAGTAGCGTTGCGGCGTTCTTGCCATGGCTTGGCGCCGGCACGACTGGCGGTCTTGTCTGTGGAGTGGTGTTCCCCGCCCCCAAACGAATCTGGCTCTTCGGCCAAAGCAGGGGCAAGTTTATGCAGGCGCTGAGGGTCATCTCATCTTCTTCGTCGGCCCCAGCGGGTTGAATCGGAGGTAACAGCTCGTCGCAGCCTGGCAGCACCCGAACCACTTCAACCCTATACACTGTGGGTGGCGTCGGATTACCGTGGAACATGGGGTTGCCCGGTTGAACGTTTATGCCCTTGGCGACATCGACCAACTCGTCGCCCACGAAGTGCAGAGAGTGCAAGGAATGTCGGCGGCGCCCTGCGAAAACATGTAGGGCGTCAGGGATGCCCATTCAAAGGCAAGGAGATGAAGTCATCGGCCGAGAGGCTTAGTTACCGTGATACCGTCGAGCTTGGCTAATGTCGAGGCACCGCCAACGGCGGGCGTGCAATTGACGGAGGGGCCGCTTGCTGGCGAGGTGCCGGCCGACGAACACCCGGGTGCACTAAGCTCAAATGCCCGTGCCGGCGCCGGAGACATGAATACCGCCTCCGCTGGAGACACCAATGGCGCCGCCGGAGACACCAATGGCGCCACCTGTGCGCTGTGCGAGTTGCTGGCCGTGAAGCTGGGAACCGGGGGAGGCCCCTGTTGGCCGCCCGCAATCCACGTCGTCAGCCCATGAATCAACGTAGGCACCATGGCGTTGAGCGTCGTTCCAAGTTGTTGTTGCACTTGCTCTTGGACAAGCTCTGGAACCCGCGCCACTTGTCCCTTGAGTGCTTCAACCTCGTGCGACTGGCTTTCCGAGCTGGTCTTTTTCTCCTTTCGCCCACCAGCGGTATAGTATGATGACCATTTTGTGGACAAGCCTTTTCCGGCCACACGACCAGCTGACGTCGGCTTATCGAGCTTATCCCTGTTTTTAATTTCGTTCAGCGCCCTATTCAAAGGGGTGTCGAAAGGGGAGCTCTGAGACGACCCCGCGCTACTGCTTTCTTTGTCCTGCGGAAGGAACGTGAACCATTTAGAAATATTGGGGATTAATTAGAGTGCAACCATATGGAGCTAATTATGCGGGGGTGTATTCCTTACCAGAACAAGCTCAAGCTCCTTGGTCTTCGGATCCGTGGTAAGCTCCTTTGTTACCGGGTCCTCCTTGTACCGGGCCCTGAGAAAGTTCCTGGTATGCTTGCCACTGTATTTCTCGAAGCGGGGCGGTAGGCCTTGCTCGGCACGCTCCGCGTCCTCCTTGTCCCATACAGGCTCCGCCACTCTGTAACCGACGGAACCGAGTAAGTGGACCCCTAAGTTCAACTGCTGCATTTCTTTCCCCCACTAACTTGATTCGGAGGTCGCGGGGCTCTTGCACTTCATCTTGAACTCCTTGTAGTCATCTTCGCTCATCAAAGGATATTTCGCCTTGATCTTGTCATAACTATCACCTTTATCAATCATTGCCTTCACCGTGCTTCTCCAAGTAGACAGGGCCGTGCTCATCTTCATGAGGGCGGCATTGTTCACTTTATTCCCTGAGAGGCGTGTGTTTGCAAACTCAGCGGGGAACTTGTATCGTTCGTGCAGCTTCGTGAAGAGGAGGCTGCGCAAATTCTGCCAGATCACGGGTTCCGGCGGACCCATTAAGGTTCGAACTCTGGGGTGCGCACGGAGATTATGCCATCTACCTCTCCGTCTCGTAGGGATCTAAAACTACCGGAAGAACAACACAAGAGACGCAAGGTTTAAACTAGTTCGGGCCACCGTTGTGGTGTAATACCCTACTCTAGTTTGTGGTGGGTGGATTGCCTCTTGGGCTGATGATAATGAACAGTACAGGGAAGAACAGCCTCGCGAGGGCTTGTTCTTGGCTGGGGGGACGAACTGCTGGGGGGAGTTCGATCGCCTTTCTCTCTCTCTACTTCTTGAGCCTTTCTAGCTGGTTTCTTGATGATTAACCAACTCGCCAGATGCCTTTACCCTGGGGGTGGCTTGTCCTATTTATAGGCAAAGGCCCTGGGCCTCTTCCCAAATAATGAGCGGGAAGGGCGCCAACAATTGGCCAATTCGAAGGGGAACATCTGGTACACTTATCCTGACTAAAGTTGGTCCTCGCCTGCCAAAGGCCCTGTGGTGACGCCGTTCTGGGCTCCACGATGACCTCCTTCCCACCGTTGGACTGGTCTTGGTCTCGTTGCACCGAAATGGGTGCCTTTGCTTGATCCTCTCGCCCGCGCTCGCCCCCTTTGCACCAAACAGGAAAGGGGAGGCACTGTGCGGACTGGCGCCTGCCTGGCACCCTTGGTCGTCATGGCTTGCGTCATGGGCACCTCGTGAGGTACCCCGCCTTGATCTCTCCGCCTCCTCGTGAGCCAGCCTGATGAGGCCGTGCCTGAGGAAGGGCCGTGTCGTCCGCCCCGTGAGGCTTGGCCCCTCGCGAGGGTCTTGGGTCTCGTGCTGATGAAGCTGGGCCGTGCTAGGCCCCCTTTTGAGCCACGTCGCAGGCCGCAGGCAGGCAAGTCTGGGGACCCCCGTTCCCAGAACACCGACAGTAGCCCCCGGGCCTAAGGCACGCTTGGACTTGGCCGTGCTGAGAGGCGAAAGGGCAAGGGCGGGGCGCCGTGGGCCCTAACAGCCTGCGGCTTTGGGCGCCGCGTGTTGGTTGATTGGACGTGGGCACCTCCGCTTCCCCACGACGCCTCGACGATCGTGCGGATTGGACAAGTCCCTGCATGCAAATCGTGTCATGATTACCCGTGATCGTGGAGGCCGACGGTTGGCCTTCGCCAGCCATAAGTACATCATTGCGCGCGCCCTTCCAGTTCATCTCCCTTTACCTCTTCTTCTCTTCCATGGCTCCGTCGAGGAGGTTTTCGGCTGCGGAGAAGGGGAAGGCCCTCCAGGTCGAGCTTGCTTCTCCTCCACCAAAGCGCGGTCGCGGGCGCCCTCGGAAGCACCCCGTTGCCGCCTCGGCTGCGTCCCGCGGTCGTGGAGACGGTTCCCAGCATGGTGGTGGGCGAGCCGCCGCGACCGGGGGACGCGCCTTGGCCGCGCGTTCCCCTAGGCCGCGCTTTCGCGCCATGCATGTGCCGTCGGAGTTCATCGTTTGGTCGGAGGAGCCGACCAGCGCCCGGCTCCAGCTCCCTTGCTTCCTCCTTGGTGAGCTCCCGGTTGGTGCCCCAGGTGGCCTCTGGCTTCAGGTGGACGGCTGCTGTAGCCGGTCCTCGTGGGCTGCGCTGGAGGTCTCCGCCACCGGGAGCTTGGTCTTGACTCGTGGCTGGCAGGCGTTTGCCCGTGCTCGCGGCCTAGAGCGCCGGTGCACCCTGCACTCTAGGTTCGATGGCGATGCCACCCTCTACGTGAGGGTGTTCGGGGAAGATGGTCGCCACGCAGGGTGCTGCCCCGAAGACGACGACCGCGGTCGGGAACCCAGCCTAGACGACAATGGGGCGGCAACACCCGTGCGGCTGGTGGCACCCGAGGCTCCCCAAACTTCGTCGACTCTTCTTCAAGTGACTCCTCCAGTGGGGGCTGCAGCCAGCCCCCACGCCGCCGAGCCTGCTTGGGTGGAGCCTTCGTGTCCCGGTGAAGCGCGAGAGGGAGTCCACGTGAGCCCCGGAAGCCTCCTAAGTCGCCTCTGCCAGCCGGTGTGGGGCGAGCCACGCCGGACCCGTCTTTTCTTTTCTTTTGTTTCCTGCGCAATAGAAAACAACTGCTTGGAGCCCCTCGGGGGCGTGTTGGGAGTTGTTATTGCCTAATGTTACCTTGATTTCGTTTTCGCGCTTTCTGGCTGTGTGTCCGCACGTAAATAGTTCCCGGCTTCACCCGCGGGGGGGACCGACCCAGGCCCTGTGTATGTCGCGATGCCCGAGGGGCATGGATGGGAGGGGTGCTCCCGTAATGGACCCGGGTCGCGAAACCTTAGAACGATTCAGAACAGGAACCCTCGCGAGGGCGCTCGGCTGCCCTCACTCGAGAGGCCTTTCGCAAGAAGAATCAAAACAAGAGAGTGAAAATCGACAGAACACAAACCAACGTTGGCAAGAATTTCAACAAGACTTCGATTGCGAACAAAGCAAACCAACTGCGGAAAGCAAATGAAAAAGCCGCGTCCGGCACCTAATCTAGTCTTCGACGTCTTCTCACCAGCGCGGAGCTAAGTGCTGCCACTGGGCGTGGAAGGGAGCCCCAGGGCCTGAGGCCGACGCTCCTGAGACTCCGTGGCATGTACAGCCCCACTCATTATTACGTGAGAGTGTCACGGGCGGTGAGCTTCACAGGCGCTGGCCTTCTTCACAGGCTCCGGGCCTTTCTTCTGGGGGGCAAGGAGCTTCACAGGCGTTCGCCTTCTTCACAGGCACTGGGCCTTTTCCAAAAAGGGGTGGCTTCACAAGCGTTCTCCTTCTTCACAGGCACTAGGCCTTTTCCAAAAAGGGGTGGCTTCACAGGCGTTTGCCTTCTTCACAGGCTCTGGGCCTTTTCCAAAAAGGATAATCTTCACAGGCATTTGCCTTCTTCACAGGCTCTGGGCCTTTTCAAGAGAGGGAGGATCTTCACAGGTATTCGCCTTCTTCACAGGCTCTGGGCCTTTTCCAAAAAGGACAATCTTCACAGGCATTCGCCTTCTTCACAGGCTCTGGGCCTTTTCCAAAAAGGATAATCTTCACAGGCATTCGCCTTCTTCACAGGCTCTGGGCCTTTTAGGGGTAAAATCTCCGGAGGTGCTGGATGTTCCACGCGTTCTGGATCGGCTCCCCCTCCTGAGTCTCCAAGCGCACGGAGCCTGGCCTGGAAACATGAACAACCTTGAACGGGCCCTCCCACATGGCAGAGAGCTTGTGCAGCCCCTCCCTGGAGAGGACCCGCCTGAGCAGGAGGTCTCCTACCTCGAGAGTCCTGGGGTGGATGTTGCGGCAGTGATATCGTCGTAGTGCCTGTTGGTACCTCGCCGCTCGCAGCGCGGCTTCTCGGCGGTGCTCCTCCCCCAGTACGAGGTCCATCCCCCGCATGACGTCCTGCTGCGCCTCATCGAATGCTAGGACCCACGCGGAGCGACGTCTGACCTCGTGAGGGAGGACTGCTTCGGCTCCATAGACCAGGAAGAACGGGGTCTCCCCAGTTGGCTTGGTCTCCTGTGGGCCTTCCTTGTTCCTGCTTTGCCTTGTCTCGAGCTGCCACTGTGGTCCTGATTTGACATTCCTCCCTAACCGCCACCAGGGCTGCGTTGGCAGAGTAGGGAGTGGCGGCGAGGTAGAGTTGCAGGGGCTCTTGGGGATGCGGAGCCAACATGACTGGGGGACTAGTCAGGTACCTCTTGAGATCTTGAAATGCTTTATCCGCCTCTTCGGTCCATTCAAAGGGCCCCTTCTTCTTCATTAGTTGAAAGAACGGTAGCGCTCGCTCCCCCACTTTGGAGATGAAGCGCCCTAGCGCGGTCACACGCCTAGTGAGCTTCTGCATTTCCCTGAGGGTCTTCGGCGGGCTCATGTCCTCGACCGCCTTGACCTTTTCTGGGTTAGCCTCGATGCCACGATGGGACACGAGAAAGCCCAAGAGCTTGCCTGAGGGGACCCCGAACACACACTTCTCCGGGTTGAGCCGCAGGTTTACTGTGTCGAGGCTTGCGAAGATCTCCTCCAGGTCTTGTATCAGGGTCTTGGCCTCCCGAGACTTTACCACAATATCATCAATGTAAGCTTCGACATTCTTCCCGAGCTGCGGACCCATGGTGATGTGCATCAGCCGCTGAAAGGTTGCCCCTGCGTTCCGCAGCCTGAATGGCATGCATGTATAGCAGTACACCCCATAGGGAGTTAGGAAAGCGGTCTTCTCGACGTCCTCTACCACCATCTTGATCTGGTGATATCCAGAGAAGGCGTCCAGGAAGCATAGCAAGTTGCACTCCGCGGTGGAATCGATGATCTGGTCGATGCGGGGGAGCGGGAAAGGATCTTGCGGGCATGCCTTGTTGAGGTTGGTGAAGTCGACACACATGTGTTCCTTCCCCCCCTTCTTGGGCACGACGACAGGGTTGGCCAGCCAATCCGGGTACCGGACCTCACGAATGACTCCGGCGGCTTCTGACTTGCGGGTTTCTTGGATGATGAAGGCCTGCTTCTCTGTGGACTGCCGCCTGGCTTTCTGCTTCACGGGGCGCACGTTCGGGCACACGTTGAGGTGATGCTCGATGACGCCCCTGGGGATCCCCGCCAACTGGTCAGGCTCCCAAGCGAATACTTTCTTATTTGCGCACAGGAACCTGACCAGGGCCTCCTCTTGCTCAGGCTCGAGGTTGGCGCCTATGGTGAAAGTGGCACTGGAGGATCCGTCCTCATCGACGGGTATCTGCTTGGTTTCTACCTTGTCCTGGGTGAACAGCTGCTTCTTCTTGGCAGGCGCAGCCCCCTTGGGCTCGGGGGTCCCTGCGTCGGCGGGCTGTGCGGATGCCGCCATCTTGAAGGCGAGCCTGAGTGCCTGCAGAGCATCTCTGGTGTCCCCGCGCACGGTGAGGACACCACTGCTCCCAGACATCTTCATGAGGTTGTACGCCGGGTGCGTTGCGACCATGAACTGGGCCAGCGCTGGGTAGCCGAGGATGGCGTTGTATGGGAGGCCGATGGGGGCGATGTCGAAGTCGACCATATCCGTGCGGAAGTTGTCGTAGGTGCCAAAGGTTACTGGGAGCCGGATCTGTCCCAAGGAGTTGGATGATCCGCCCCCAACGCCCGAGAAAGGCCGACTGGGCTGCAGCCGCTCCCGGGGTATGCGGAGGAGGTTGAAGGTCTCAGCCGAAAGCACACTGAGGCCCACACCGCCGTCGACGAGGGTTCTGGTGATGGCCACCTGGAAGATGGTGGGGGTGCACAACATGGGGAGCGCGCCCGAGCCAGCCGAGTTCGCTGGGTGATCCTCCGAGCTGAATGTCAGACCGGCCTCGGGCGCGACCCGGCCTGTGGGAGCCCCCTGTCGTGCGGAAACGGCGCCTACCCGGCGGGCAAAAGGCTTGATGTGGCGACTTGTGGACGGGGCCTGCGAGCCGCCCAGGAGGGCCGCGACGACCGGAGGTGTTGATGTAGCGGTGCGGTCGTCCTGCCGCGCAGGCAGACGCTCGGATGGCGCTTGCTGCTCGTTCCCCACCGGGCCGTTGGCGGCGTTGATGGCGGGCGGTGGGGAACGACGAGGGTGCCCACCGACGGGAGCCGTCTGGACGACGCGGGAAGCGATGGCGGCCCGGCACTCGGCGCGGGCCCGACAAGCGTCGGACATGGATGCGACGGTCGGGGGAGAGCGGAGCAGCGGAAGACAAATTCCGGCGCACCCCTACCTGGCGCGCCAAATGTCGGATCACGGGTTCCGGCGGACCCTTAAGGTTCGAACTCTGGGGTGCGCGCGGAGATTATGCCCTCTACCTCTCCGTCTCGCAAGGATCTAAAACTACCGGAAGAACAACACAAGAGACGCAAGGTTTATACTAGTTCGGGCCACCGTTGTGGTGTAATACCCTACTCTAGTTTGTGGTGGGTGGATTGCCTCTTGGGCTGATGATAATAAATAGTACAGGGAAGAACAGCCTCGTGAGGATCTGCTCTTAGCTCGGACGATGAACTGCAAGGGGAGTTCAGCCGTCCTTCTCTCTTTCTACTTCTTGAGCCTTTCTAGCTGGTTTCTTGATGATTAACCAACTCGCCAGATGCCTCTACCCTGGGGGTGGCTAGTCCTATTTATAGGCAAAGTCCCTGGGCCTCTTCCCAAATAATGAGTGGGATGGGCGCCAACAATTGGCCAATTCAAAGGGGAGCATCTGGTACACTTATCCTGACTAAAGTTGGTCCTCGCCTGCCAATGGCCCTGTGGTGACGCCGTTTTGGGCTCCACAATGACCTCCTTCCCACCGTTGGACTGGTCTTGGTCTCGTTGCACCGAAATGGGTGCCTTTGCTTGATCCTCTCGCCTACGCTTGCCCCCTTTGCACCAAAGAGGAAATGGAGGCACTACGCGGCCTGGCGCCCGCCTGGCACCCTTGGTCGTCATGTCTTGCGTCATGGGCACCTTGTGAGGTACCCCGCCTTGATCTCTCCGCCTCCTCGTGAGCCAGCTTGATGAGGCTGCGCCTGAGGAAGGGCCGTGTCGTCCGCCCTGCGAGGCTTGGCCCCTCGCGAGGGTCTTGGGTCTCGTGCTGATGAAGCTGGGCCGTGCTGGGCCCCCTTTTGAGCCACGCCGCAGGCCGCAGGCAGGCAAGTATGGGGACCCCCGTTCCCAGAACGCCGACAAATTCCCTCGGTACTTATGCCTTAGGTTCTCGGTGTTGATCGAGGCGGTGCTCCAAAGAATGCACCCGAGCTGAACCGAGTACCCCTTGACTACTTGTTTGGGCGCCGTCAGTTGCCCGTCGGAGTTCACTTTAGTAAATTCCTCCTTGACGGTGCGGAGCGCGTTCGGGCGCCAGTCCTTCTGTTGCTTCTTCGGTTGGCTGCCATATGTGCGTGCGCCGCCATCATCAGTGGTGGCATCCTCGGCGGCACCATCAGTGGTGGCATCCTTGGCGGCACCATCAGTGGTGTCATCCCTGACGCCACTAGGGGTTGTGTAGTCAGGATCGGTGTCTTCCGCGGCGTCCTCATAGCGGTGAGGTTGTTCCTCCAACTCCTGGGATAGCTCCCAGAATTGCTTGCCGCCCGAACCGCCGGCCTCATCGTTGTGGGCCATGTTTCGCTCTAAATAGGAAAAAACTTTGGTCAAAAAGTTGGTTATTGTCAAGGAACAAGATCATGGTCTCATCATTTAGGGTTTGTCGACACCGAGGCATCCTAAAAGCTAAGCTTTTATCATTTAGGGTTTGTCGACGCCGAGGCACCCTAAAAGCCTAAGCGTACATCATTTAGGTTCTCATCGACACCGAGGCACCCTAAAAGCCAAGGTTTCATCATTTAGGGTTTGTCGACGCCGAGGCACCCTAAATGCTAAGTTTTCATCATTTAGGGTTTATTGATGCCGAGGCACCCTAGGTTGGGCCTAATCACTTGGCACTAATCAGTTGGCTCTATTGCCACCTATGTTGGGTTTATCATCTAGGGTTTATCGATGCTGAGGAGAATTTCTAAGTTGGGCCTCATCACTTGGCTCTATTGCCACCTATGGTTTAATGCGGCAAGAATAAAGGGGATGTTGATCCTACTTAATTAAGTACTAAGATACCCCGACCCATGCATTAGTAGCAAGTACCTCATATGTCCGATTTTTAGCAAAGTCATGCTAAAATTCATGGAAAATTTCAGCATGACCTTTGCTGAAAATAGGACATATGGAGTACCCGAATTTGCCGAAACGAAAGTTAATCGACATTCCGGCAAACTCAAGGGCCTCTCGGGGTACCTGCAAAATCATCACGACACGAAGGGCCTCTCAAGGGCCTCAAGCAGCAGCGGCGTCTCCCAGGACCCCATTTTTTTGCTAAATTTCTTTGAGCTACAATCAGAGCAGAAAATTCAGCATATTTCTATACATTTTTTTGGTATATATCAGGTTTTTGCTGCATTTGCAAATGCATTCCATGTACTGCAACCCTCGAGAATTCCTAGCATGAGGTTTGTCCATCACTTTTGGCTCACTTATTAATCTACTCATCCTATGTCAATATCCACAAGCTATGTCATCTGATGTTCCTGAATCATTGTAGTTTAGGCACCATACAAGATTGTTAGTTCAGTGTGCTTTATATCCTAGTTATACTACTGCAGGAAAGGAGGATCATCATACACATATATATGTATAGCAATTGACAGGAGTTTCATCATTTTTAGTAACAACAATACATATATAGCAATTGGAAGCAAACAGATGTACACATAAGATAGAAATGTACTGTTGAAAGTTTAATGCTTACAAAAGACTTGCTGAAATAGTGAAAAATATGGAGTCACCAAGCTGGCTAAGAAACTCCCAAAGTCCACTAGCAAATCCAAGATCTAATCATGTTACACACATCATAACCATTTAAGATAATTAGGATAAGGATAGTAGGAAATGAAAAAGAAAGAGCTCAAAAAACAATCACAACAGAAAAATAATAAAAACCTAGTCCTAGAAGAAAATAAATCCTAAAAGAAAAGAAATCCTAAAATCTGGAGCAAGTCCTAGCAGTAGTAGTCCAACTAGATGCCACCACTGCTACTCCTATTTCTGTTTAGCATCATCCACACGATAGTCCTAAGTCTGTGAATTTCAAAAATAAAATAGAAGTCATGTATATAGTTCAAAGTTTGAAACATAAGGCAAGATAGTCCCAATCTTTGAGACTTCTCTTATGGTATATATATACTGATTATTTACTAAATTTGAGTATGTTGTATCACCCGCAGACTATTACGCGGTCGCGATGACGGAGCTGGGAGTGCATGGCAAGCAAAGAGGAGAAGGTGATGTGAGATAAATAATAATCATGAGCAAATTGCAGGGCATATGAGTTGGCCATTGGAATTTTGTTTGACACAGCTGAAAACAAAGAAGGTGCCATAGAAGGAGCTGCTACTGCTAGCTCCACTACATACATACTAGCCACTCTAAAAATACATCAAAATCAATGGGAGATGTATTCATAAGCAAGTTAAGCCCTGGAAGGGCGGAAATGTACAGACAAGAACAAGGCATAACACATCAAAATCTTCATAAACAAGTCATATATCATAGGAGATCTATTAAGCCCTGGAACGGCGCAGACAGGGGCATGGAGAAACGCACCTTAGTGGAGAAGAACCGGGAGGGCCAAGGGGAGCGGGATGCAGAGATCTTAGGAGCAGATACCTCCACAGACGATGAGGCCGCCGTGGCCGGAGGTGGAAGAAGGCGCAGACGCCGTAGACGGTGGAGGCGTCGGTGTCGTAGATGTCGGCGTTCTGGGAACGGGGGTCCCCAGACTTGCCTGCCTGCGGCCTGCGGCGTGGCTCGAAAGGGGGCCCAGCACGAGCCATCTTCATCAACACAAGACCCAAGACCCTCGCGAGGGGCCAAGCCTCGCGGGGCGGACGACACGGCGCTTCCTCAGGCGCGGCCTCATCAGGCTGGCTCCCGAGGAGGCGGAGAGATCAAGGCGGGGTACCTCAAGAGGTGCCCATGACGCAAGCCATGACGACCAAGGATGCCAGGCGGGCGCCAGCCCGCGCAGTGTCTCCCTTTCCTCTTTGGTGCAAAGGGGGCAAGCGCAGGCGAGAGGATCAAGCAAAGGCACCCATTTCGGTGCAACGAGACCAAGACCAGTCCAACGGTGGGAAGGAGGTCATCGTGGAGCCTAGAACGGCGTCACCACAGGGCCTTTGGCAGGCGAGGACCAACTTTAGTCAGGATAAGTGTACCAGATGTTCCCCTTCGAATTGGCCAATTGTTGGCGCCCTTCCCGCTCAATATTTGGGAAGAGGCCCAGGGCCTTTGCCTATAAATAGGACTAGCCACCCCCAGGGTAGAGGCATCCCGGAGACATCATCGGGAAACCAGTTAGAAAGACTCAGGCAGCAGAGAGAGAGAAGGGCTGCTGAACTCCTCCTTGCAGTTCATCCCCCTAGCCAAGAACAGACCCTCGCGAGGCTGTTCTTCCTTGTATTGTTCATCATCATCAGCCCAAGAGGCAATCCACCCACCACAAACTAGAGTAGGGTATTACACCACAATGGTGGCCCGAACTAGTATAAACCCTGTGTCTCTTGTGTTGATCTTTCAGTAGTTAGATCTTTGCGAGACGGAGAGGTAGAGGGCATAGCCTCTGCACGCACCCCAGAGTTCGAACCTTAAGGGTCTGCCGGAACCCGGAATCCGACATTTGGCGCGCCAGGTAGGGGTGCGCCGGAATCCACCTTTCTACCGCTCCACGTCCAGTCGCATCGTCATCACCATGTCCGACGACCAGGCGGGCAACCAAGATCCATGGGCGGCGTGGCCCGCCCGCGTGGAGCCGCCCGCCTCGGGCGACCCCGCACCCCAGGCAGCTCGTGGTCTGCAGGGCGCTACGGGCCGCGGGCGGCGCGGACAGGCTTCAACAACCCTCACACCACGGCAAGCGCGGTCGGCGGCAAGGGCCTCCAAACACGCCGCGACCACGACACTGTACACCCGCCGGGAGCAAGCAAACTCGAGGGCCGCGCTCACGGTGGCCCGAGAGCTGCTGCAATGTAGGCTGCTGGAAGGCGGCCGCGAGATGCTGCTAGATCGGGTCGCCGAACTCTTGGGCTTTGCCGCCTTGGGGGCTCACCCCTTCTGCATCCAGCTCCCGTCTCAAGCCCAGGGCGGCATGCGCGGGGGCCCCGCACGCTCCCGCGAGCCCTAGGGCTACCCCAACACCAGCGAATCTGTCGGCGCCGGACTGATGGTGGCGCTACCCCCGCCCCCGGCACGTGAGGGAGAGGGGCTCGGCGCCCACGGCGCCAGCGGGCAGCCGCTCTACCACCCCGCGGTGGGCACGTCAAGCGGCGCTGCATGGCATATGGAGCACTACAGCACAGCCTTCGGGATGGCGGCGCCAGAAGAATACATGCCCCACATGATGGACCAAGGGCACGCTCATGAGGGTGAACAAGGCTCGCTTCTCAGCCCAAGCTGGGGAGACGAGACACCAGAAGCTGAACTCTTCCAGGAGCCCTGGGACGGCTCCACCGGCCACGTTGGAGGCGACAATTATCGGGTACCACTAATTCCTCAGGAGCAGGCGTACGCTAATCATGGATCGCAGGAGGTGCAGGTCGCCGCAGCAAGCAGCTGCCCCGCTCCCACAGTCTCCTACCCCTCGGGAGGAGGGTGCAGGGGGCTGCAGGAGAGGGGCAGAGATCCCACACCACCACCGCGGCGTTCGGAGCAAGGCGTTCTTAGGAGATAGGCCCTCCACTGGGGAGGCGCCTAAGGGCCTGCCCCTGGCGGAGGACCCGTGGTCATCGGGGGAACCGCTGGCGACCGCTCTACCCCACCGGCGGCGTCTTGGTTTCCGGTCGTTGTTGGTGGCACTAGAGTGTGGCGCAAGGCGGGGCCCTTGTCTGGCGATATGAAGCAAGGCCGGTACCTGTGAAGAAGGCCCAGTGCCTGTGAAGCTCGCTGCCCCGTGACACTCTCACATAATAATGAGTGGGGATGTACACGCCCCGGAGTCTCAGGGGTGCCGGCCTCAGGCCCTGGGGCTCCCTCCCACGCCCAGTGGACAGCACTTAGCTCCGCGCTGGTGAGAAGACGTCCAAGACTAGATTAGGTGCCGGACGCGGCCTTTTGTCTATTTTCATTGACTTCTTCTTTGGTTGTAACTTTTCCCCTGCTGGATTTAAGATGGATTCTAATTTGAGATTTGCGTGTGTTCGGGGAAGAGGTGCTTAGTCTCGTTCGAGCCATTTCTCGTGTTCTGGTTACCGCTTCGCCGCAGCTGCCCCCCTCACGAGCCCCTCGCGAGTCGGGTTGGGCCTAGCTCGTGCGCAGCCCAGGCTGCCGCTATTGCTCCTTCTCGGGAGGGCTTTCCGGTGCCTGCGGAGGATGCCCTTTCATGAAAAGGCCCAGAGCCTGTGAAGAAGGCAAATGCCTGTGAAGATCATACCTTTTAGGAAAAGGCCCAGAGCCTGTGAAGAAGGCGAACGCTTGTGAAGCTATCGCGTTTAGGAAAAGGCCCAGAGCCTGTGAAGAAGGCGAATGCCTGTGAAGCTACCGCGTTTAAGAAAAGGCCCAGGGCCTGTGAAGAAGGCGAATGCCTGTGAAGCCACCACATGCGGGAAAAGGCCCAGAGCCTGTGAAGAAGGCCAACGCCTGTGAAGCCCCCCGCCAGCGACCCTTGCGCGCCCTCCGAATTCAACTAGAGAACACTCAGGACAACACGTCCTCCCACGGGATGCCTCGGGGCCCGCGCGAAACAAAGGTAAAGCAGCCAGCTGCCAGGCGCGGGTGCTCGCGCAATATAGTAGCTGCTAATATGATGAATACAGGTTTTACATGAGGGGCTTCCCCTCCCAAAATGCTCTCACAGCCATCATGCCAAACACCTCAGCTCTACTCATGCAGGGTAAAAAGACATGAGCAATACATACTCACTTAGACAAATCCCCCAATGCGTCCTCAGGAGCACCCCCCGAGCCGCCGCTGGCATCGCTGAACTCGCCATCGCTGCCTGCTCGCCACCAGCGGCATCAGGGCCGTCCACCACACCGCCGTCGTCGGCAGCCACGATCACGTCGTCGTCATCCGAAGCGAAGGCTCTGACAACAGCGTCCACGTTGTCTTCCACCCAGTGCGCCAGGTCGCCTCGGACGGCCTGGGGGACTGGGCGATGGCGGCGTCAAAGTCGAAGTGGGGATCCATGTTCCGGAGATGGCTGAAGACACGAGAAAAGGCGCGCCCGATCAGGGCGGCTCCTCTCCTCCACCAACCTGTCGGCCCTGACCGACCGCGCCTCCAGCTGCTTCACCACGGCGGTGAAGAACCGCAGGTTGCCGGCATAGTTGATCGTGTGCGGCTCGCCGACAGCCGCCCCGCAGTGTTGCCCAAGGCTGTATTAGCCCTCTCCCTGAGCGTAGCAAGCATGGGGCCGTGCACGTGCTCCAGGACCTGCCGCTGGCGTATCTCATCAGCATTCTGGCGCTCGACAGCCTCAGCCTCCTCCACCCGCTGATGAAGGCGGAGCACCTTGGCCTGGGAGGCAGCCAACTCCTTTTGTGCTGCCTCAACGGCGACCCGAGAAGCGTCGGCGCGCCGCGTCACCTCATCCCGCTGGGCCCTCAAGGCTGCGGTTCTCCCCTCAGCCTCGACCCGGATCAACTCCAACCTCCCCTCGAACTCATGCTCGAGGCCTTGGCGCGCCGTCGCCACCCGACGACCAACTTCCTCCAGGACACGTGCTTCCCGTGCGGTGACATAATCTTCCGCCTGCGTCACCAGGCGCTCCCTCGTCTCCAGCCGCTCGTACTCGCAGGTGCGTTCGGCGGCTTCCAGCGTCAACGCTTCCTCACGCCTCTAGAGCCCAGCTGGGTCGCCAGAGGCCACCTTCATCGATGCAAGGGCCGCCTCGCGCAGTTTCACTTGCTCCTCCAATGAGTGGCACCAGGCCAGGAGCTCCCGAGCCCGCTCCTCCGCTGCTTCTCGCCATCGTTCAGCTTCCCGCGCCTCCTCAGCGGCCTGGGATCGGGCCGCCCGAGAGGACTCCAGCGACGCCTTCGCCTCTTCATCATCAAGGACGCGCTGATGGTGCGCAAGGGCGATGGCGGCCTCCAGCTCACGCCTCTCTGCGGCCAGGCGCAGGCCCTCGGCCTCCAGGCGCGCATCTTCATCGGCGAGCTCCTCCCCAAGCAGGTCCACCGCGCCGGTCGCCCTCCGAAGGAATTCGCGACGACAAGCACGATGCTCCCAAGCGCGCTCGAGCACGTCTTCCACACCATCATCTGCCCCAAGCAAGCGCTGGGGACTATGAATCATCGCTCCCCCTCCGGGCAGGGGGCTGGCGCCCTCACGATGGCCGAGCGCACCATACCAGAAGCCCGGCCTGGGGCCAGCCCGTCTCCAGAAGAAGGGCACAGGGGGCGCCTCAAAAAGTCGCGGCCCACGACCAGACGAGAAGCCCACGGCAGGCTGGCTATGCCCAGAGAGGGCCTGCGAAGGAAGATCGCGGGAAGAGAAGGGCCGCAGCGCGCCTCAGGATGGTCCACCCCTTCATTCGCCCTCGCCACAAGGGCAGTGCTGCTCGGAGCACTTGGGGGCGATGGAGGAGATGAAGCCAAAGGAGGCGACGCCTCAGCGACTTCCGCGAGCTCGGCCGGAAGAGGCCTGCGGAGTAAGGATCAGTAGACGCAACAAGTGGATCAGGAGCCAGAAAAGGAGAAGACTTACTTGTCAGTAGCAAAGTATTTCCGGCGCTTCAGCAAGCGACAAGATAAGTCATCACCCAGGGCCTCCCTTTTCCTCCGGAGGGCCTCAAAGTCCACACAGAAGCGACCCAAGAGAAGAGCGCAAGGATCAACCTGCGACGAAGACGGAGCATCAAAGCGACCCGTGTCAGGGGCGCCTGCCTGACGCGCGCTGTCAATCGCCTCGCCAGAAGTCGCGACTGGGGCCTTAGGAGCCTCGGCCCCAGGCGCTTGGAGCGGCTGCTTGTCACCCTCAGCCTCAACAGCACGGGTCTCAGGAGCTGCCCCCTCGAGGGCATCGCCAGGCGCAGTCACCTCATCGGGAGCCCTCTCGGCCTCAGCCGTCTCATGCCTCCTTGCTCCACCACGCGAGGAGGATTCGCCTTGACCGACCGGAAGGGCGGTCACCACCACAGGGTTCTCGCGAGGCCCTTGGAGGCCAGCAGGGCACAGCCCCCATTCATCAAAGGAGGGCATCTGCTTCACGAAGTCGTCCCTGTTCTGGCAGAGGTACAGCAGGGCCCCTCCCCGCTAGATGCTGCCCGGGTTGGGGTCACCAGTCAAGACCAAGAGCACTGTCCTTAGCGCCCCGGGCATCAGGTCTTCTCCCTGGAGCCTCATGCGATCACCATGCCCACTGAAGGCCCACATTCGGCGGGAGTGGCGTTGGAGAGGGGCAATGCGGCGCAACAGGAACTCCTTCACCACCTTGGGCGCTGTTGTAACGCCCCGGATGCAACTTTCCATATTCATAACTCCAACTCTTGCCTTTTTCGGAGATGTGATATGATATTTCCTTCGTGGTTGGGTTTTTGTTTTGTTTTGCATTTTTGTTTATGTCATGCATCCATCGTTGCATCATTTGCATTGCATCATGTCATCATGCAACCCCCTTTTTTTTAAAAAAAAACCTCAACTAAATAAATTGCATAGATCTTTTGATCTATTTAAATCGAGGGAAGCCACATGGTGATTTCTCTTTAAAACATATTCAAAGTCTCCTACTATTATTAGGGAGCTATAATAAATATTTCATTATTAGGAATTGATCATAACACACTTGCAAATAAATCCCAATGCCTTTGTTATCTCAATTCTTGGCCTCTAACCTTGCCCATAATTTCTTTCATCATTTTCCGGAGCTCTTCCTAAATGTTCAACATTTTTGGACCTTTCCAACCCTCACTTCCTATTCAAACCATTTGAATTAAATTCAAATGAATTTGAATTTATTCTTTCAATCTTGGTCTTTCCTAATTTTCTCGGACCTAACATATTTTTGCGAGTCCGGGAAAATTGTCTGCGTGTCCAACTTCTTCCTCTAACCCCTCTTTCTTTTCTTTCTTAATCTCTGTGTTTTTTTTCTTTCTTTTCTTAATTAGAGAGAGAGAGCCTAGCTGGGCCTCCCAGCCCAGCTGCTCCCTGCCACCCCTCTCCCGCGCAGGCCCACCTAAGCCCAGCCGCCGGCCTCCATTCCGGCCCAGTCCCTCCTAACCCTAACCCCCCTGCCCGATCCCCCTCTCCCTCTCGTTCCCTTCCACCCAGCGCCGTCAGCCACCCGCTCCCTCGATCCCATCTCCCTCCTCTCGCTCGCTCTCTCCCTCCCGATAGCGCCGCCACCTCCTCCCTTGGCCCCCCTTCGTCAGCTCCGCGCCCGGGCTCCTCTTCCTCCACGCGTGCCGCCGTGCTGCGCCGCACCTCCATGGCCGTCGCGCCCGGTCCTCGCCTCCATGCGCCATGCGCCGCGCGTCCAACCTCCTCCGTCCCCTGCGCCCCCATCTCTTCCTCGCCGCCGAACTCCTGCTTCAAGCCGCGTCGACGCCCCACTCGTTCTGCTCGGGAACGAGCACGCCCCAGCGCCTCTGCTTCGAACCAGGGGGCCGCGCCTCCGCTCGCCCGCATCGACCATGTCCAAGTCCCGGCCGCCCGCTCGCCCGTCGTTCTGCTTCGTTGGAGCAGAGAACCAGCGCCAACCTCTGCTTCCCTTCCGCTGCCATGGACAACCACCTCGCCTACATCCTCTCGTCGGCCCTCTCTGCCTGCTGCCGTTCTGCCATCTCCGGCCTCTGCGTAGACCGAGCGCGACGTCCCCGAACAGCAGCGCTGCTGCTGTGTATCTTTGCCGTTTCGTGAGCACAAGAATAACTGTCGCCAAGTTCGTCTACGTTGACCACACGGATGCTCGGCCGAGTACTGTACGAAACGCCAAGTACCACGACGACCATCGACATGTACCTCTACACCGCTTAGGATACGCCAAGTTTCCCCTACGAACCGTGTACGACTACCGGCACCGAAGTCCGCGAGTACCACTACAGCTGCGATGTACATCTACACCAAGACCCGGACCGACAAGTACCACGACGTCCGGAGCCCTCGGATCCGTCAAGTTCGACTACCCTCGTGTGTATCACTACCCTTGCCCCGAAGACGTTGGATTCTTCAAGTACCTCTCCAAAAACGAACGTGAACCCCTACTTCCCTCGACGCCCGAGAACGACTACTTCCTCTACTTCCCTCTACGAACTTGATCCGTTCCGAAAATGCACGCTTCAAAGGTATAATCCCGAGATCACGACCGCCCGTGAACGAATGCGTGTGTTATATGAGATGCCCATGTTTGCACCGTGCCCGTTTGCTTCATGCACGTTCCTCTTCGTTAACCATGCCGTCGTCCCGTGGGAACCCGGTATCCGGGATCACCCCACCATCTTGTCCATCTTGCATCCGCACGCTTCCTTTTGCACCGGTATCTCAATCGAGTTATCGGAACCGATATGTTGCCGTGGCACCATTTTCGGATTCGTTGCCGTGGCACCCCTTTCGTTCCGCCATGGTGACCAAATGCTTCATAAATATGCTCATGTTAACATTTTCATAAAATTGCTTAAAACTTGAAATTGTCATCCGCATCATGATAACAACATTTAATATGATTAAAAATCGTTGTTTGCATTTATTTTGCTAATTGCCATGTTAAAATGATTTATTTCATAACTAAATAACCGTAACTCCGAATTTAATAAACTTTATATGTAAATGGGGTAGAAAAATGCATAGATTAACATGTTGCACTTTATTTTCCTGTTTATCAACAATAAAATATGCTTTAGGTCAGAACAGCACCAAACCTAATATATGCATATGAGGAGTTTCCGGACTTGTTGTTTTGTTGTTCCGGCCTCATTTAAACTTGCCTAGATAGTTAGTTTACTTATGCTTCGCATCTTGCCATGTTAATCAACATTTAACATTGTTGGGTACTTAACCGAGAGAGAACTAAATAATTTATGTGGTGTTCCATCAATATGCAACTCATTGCATATTGAGCTCCACTTAATTTGTAGCGTTGTTTGTTGCATTTGCCATGCCATGAATCATTAAACCGGGCATGCATCATACTTGATTGTGCATTATGCCATGTTTATGTGATGGTTGTTTACTTTGTTGCTTGTTTCTTTCCGGGTTGCTCCTCTCGTTAGCTTCGGTTTCGTTCCGGAGTTGTGAGGATACGTTCGACTTCATCCTTTTGTCTTCTTCATGGACTCGTCCTTCTTCCTTGCGGGATTTCAGGCAAGATGACCATACCCTCGAAATCACTTCTATCTTTGCTCGCTAGATTGCTCGCTCTTTTGCTATGCCTATGCTGCGATACCGACCACTTGCTATATCATGCCACCCATATTGCCATGTCAGCCTCTAACCATCCATGTCCTAGCAAACCGTTGATTGGCTATGTTACCGCTTTGCTCAGCCCCTCTTATAGCGTTGTTAGTTGCAGGTGCCGATGAGACCGTGCAGGTGACACACCCGAGCTCAAGGAGGAGTTCGATGGAGATCTTGTGTTTTGTGTTGTTTCGTTCTAGTCGATCAGTAGTGGAGCCCAGTTGGGGTCGATCTTGGTCCTTTGTCGCTTTTGGGGTTTCTTCTTTTATTTTGGCTCCGTAGTCGGGCCCTGATTGTACTTGGTTGATGTAATGTTTTGTTCATGTAATTGTGTGAAGTGGCGATTGTAAGCCAACTATGTATCTCTTTCCCTTATGTATTACATGGGTTGTGTGAAGATTACCTCACTTGCGACAATGCTTTCAATGCGGTTATGCCTCTAAGTCGTGCTTCGACACGTGGGAGATATAGCCGCATCGAGGGCGTTACAAGTTGGTAATCAGAGCCTTCCCCGACTTTAGGAGCCCCCACTGATTGATCGTTTTTAGCGGCCGAGTTGTGTCTAGAAAAATGTTTCGAGTCATTTAGGAATTATATATCGGAGAGTTTAGGAATTCTTTTTACTTCCCAGTCCCTTCGACCTTCTGGTAAGGCTTCCTGACGTAGAGTTTTGACTCTTCTCTTCTCAAATTTCACTAAATTTTTTTTAGGATCACGCGGGTATATTACAATCGTTCCGATGGTTTTATGATGACTACATTGTCTTGGTTGCCTCCTGACATTTAGGGGTTGTGGCAGTGTCCCGGGGAGTTGAGCTCCGAGGTGTTGTCGTCATAATCTTATCGTTGCGGTTTTGGAATACCTGAGTTTAGTACGCCGACATCGAAAATCTCTTTTGTGCAGTTGTTGGTGAGATAACCCTGATAGCCCAGTACTGTGGCGAGTGCGGGAGTATTGCCATGACTTGTATAACGGATGCTTTTCGAAGGTTGAGGTAGACGATTTCCGAAGGTTTCTTGGTTATGTGTTGAAGGATGGATACAGCTGGTTGTAGGATTTGCTAGTTTGGGTGAGATATTATGCTTCCCCTGTATCCCCAACACCTGATTGCATAACCAGAAAGTTTCGGGAGTTTATAGGTGGGAATTCAAGTATCTCGTAGGATATCTTTCCAACAGACACATGATACGACATGGGATCTATCATATGTTTGTTTCCGGCTTATTTGACAAGCCAATCCTTTGTTTTGTTTTGAGTTTTGATATTCGAGTTGCTTCGAAGTCAAGTGTTGATTCCATACCTTTCCTAAACAGTGTTCTCATATTCCTATGTGGATACCAATCCTGCATGATAATTGATCTTGCGATTAAAATTATCAGTTTTTCTCAACGTTGCTTGTTTCATCCGACCCAAGTTGCCTTTGTTTTCCCGCCCTCCCACCCTTATTTTCTTCAAGGACTCAGATTTCTCAATCAAGTATCTTTTTATTGATGGAAGTTTCTTCATTCTTTCCTTCAATGTTCTTATCCGGTGATTATCATGAGGATGGTCAGGAGTTTCAAGTTTATCATTCTTCATTCTTTTCTACCCCGGTGGACTCCATTCAAGCTTTCGTTGTTGATCATATTCCTTTTTCTCATTTCAAGTGCTTTCTTGTGCCGGTGTATCTCTTAATCATTCACTTCTCGCTGTTCATTTGTTCGAGAGTGATGAAGATATCTCAGAAGATTCAACTTTCCATTCTCAATTCACTCAAGTTCTTTTGAGGATGTTATCTCATTCTAGCCATTTAAATCAACCGGTGCAATCTTACTTTCAAGTAATCGTTCAACGGTGTTTCTTTTGAGTGGGCCCTAACCCACAGGTTTTTTTTCCCAGGATCTTACCTGACTCTTCTAATCATCCCGAAGCTTTTCCCAAATTCTTTTCGAAGTTTGACGTAAGAATGTATTCCATCAGTCATAAGTCTTTCTCCAAGATCTTTCAAATTCTTTTAATCTTTGGTTCACCCTTTCCAATTTTCATTCCGGAGTGCCTCAACAATTCATGGTGATGTTTCTCGTCATCATTCTCAACAGTTGGAGACCAAAGAAGAGTTTCTCTTTAATCTTGCTCCATTCTCTTCAAGATTCATGGTTCTAGCTTGTTGCCATCCTCTTAATTGTTTTCGATTGTGAGAATTCTTTTCACCCATCCGGAGCCTTTCATATCAGAATTATTCATTCTCAGCTTCGTCTATCGTTCTCCAAATCTTACCGGCGCATCGTTCAAGTATTCTCTATTCAGCTCGTGATCTATTCGTTCATTTGTATCGAAATCCTAGCAAGCATCTTCGTTCATTTGCAAATTCTTCCCGGTGTTTCTTTATCTTTTCTTCGTTCATTTTCAATTCTTACGGTGGTTCGTTCAAGAGTTCTCTTCCTTCGATATCATATTAATTCATTCTTTCTTTCCTATCCTACCGGTGGTTCGTTGAAGACCTTCTCAAGTTTGTGTTATATCTCTCTTTACCTTTCCTATGAGAATAAGTAGTATGCCAAATCCATTGCTTGTCATCAAGTAATTGGTGAAGGATGATCATAATGTAATTCTTATTCTTGTTTCATCGAGTAAATTCCATTCCTTATTCCGGAGGTTCATCAAAAATTCTTGGTTTCAATTGCTCATCATTCTTTTCCGGAGTTCCAAGCTCTCGCAATTATATCACCACGGAGTTCCATCTAATCATTGCAAAGCTTCACCTTGTATTTCCAACTTCTCTTTCTTTCTATCATCCTTTTGTTTACCGGAGTTGTTAATGGAGGCTCTACATGGTGGTTCATCAAGGATTTAATTTCTTCTCGAAGTGTTCATCGAGATTGTTTTCAGAGGAGCTCAAGTATTCTTTATCTTGCCTTTTAAAGTGCAATCCTTTCAACCGTATCATTCGAGGTGGTATTATGTCATTCTTGATAATTGGAGTTCACGTCTCATGATTCACATGTTGTCAAGAATGAGGTATTTTAAATCCATCAATCTCTTCATTGGAGTTATCTTGGGTTATATTTCACCTAAAGCTTTCCCTAAGGATTGTTGCTATTTATGGTGCTTATCAATGACCCAAATTCTTCGTTTGTCCTCCCGGTGAAATAAGTTTCTCGTCTCCTTGTTGATATCAATCCAATCATTTGTTTTCGTTGGTGGCAGAAGCTCACCTTATAATTTTGAGATGTTTCCATAAGCCCACTACAAGCTTATTCGTTTCGTTGTTGGTTCTCCAACAGCTCCGATCAATCCTTATTTTAAGGAGGCTCTTTCAAATTCAATTGTGATAGAAGTTGTTGTTTTTTCTTCTCTGTTCTCTTGATTCCACTCTTTCTTTTGTCCCGAAGGCATTGTGATGTTGCTCTCTTCGCACATCATCTCAAATTGTGAGGATCGTGTCCTTTTCCTTGCTTAGCGATCTAACCGGAGTGTTATGTCTATCATTCCTCTTCTAACCGGAGTCTCATCTAACTGCTTTCATTTTGCCAAGATCATGTTCAATCCCTTCCATTTTCAGTCGGAGTGCTGCCCAAATTATACCATTCTTAATCCTTCTCTTCTTGTTTTAACCGGAGTGGTTTCATTATCTGTCGTGTCACTAAACCTTTTGGTTCTCGTCATATCCCATGTTCCTCTTTCCTAACGGAGTGTTTTCAACTTTGTTCATCTTCGTTGTTTTCGTTCTTTCATTTTGATTCAACCTCTCAAGGTTCATGGTTTCACTCGTTTGTCAAAGAAGCAACTTTGTTTTACCTATTCCTCTTCCGTTTCTCTTCGGTGCCATCCTAGATCTCGGGACGAGATCCTCTCGTAGTGGTGGAGTGTTGTAACGCCCCGGATGCAACTTTCCATATTCATAACTCCAACTCTTGCCTTTTTCAGAGATGTGATATGATATTTCCTTCGTGGTTGGGTTTTTGTTTTGTTTTGCATTTTTGTTTATGTCATGCATTCATCGTTGCATCATTTGCATTGCATCATGTCATCATGCAACCCCCTTTTTTTTAAAAAAAAACCTCAACTAAATAAATTGCATAGATCTTTTGATCTATTTAAATCGAGGGAAGCCACATGGTGATTTCTCTTTAAAACATATTCAAAGTCTCCTACTATTATTAGGGAGCTATAATAAATATTTCATTATTAGGAATTGATCATAACACACTTGCAAATAAATCCCAATGCCTTTGTTATCTCAATTCTTGGCCTCTAACCTTGCCCATAATTTCTTTCATCATTTTCCGGAGCTCTTCCTAAATGTTCAACATTTTTGGACCTTTCCAACCCTCACTTCCTATTCAAACCATTTGAATTAAATTCAAATGAATTTGAATTTATTCTTTCAATCTTGGTCTTTCCTAATTTTCTCGGACCTAACATATTTTTGCGAGTCCGGGAAAATTGTCTGCGTGTCCAACTTCTTCCTCTAACCCCTCTTTCTTTTCTTTCTTAATCTCTGTGTTTTTTTTCTTTCTTTTCTTTATTAGAGAGAGAGAGCCTAGCTGGGCCTCCCAGCCCAGCTGCTCCCTGCCACCCCTCTCCCGCGCAGGCCCACCTAAGCCCAGCCGCCGGCCTCCATTCCGGCCCAGTCCCTCCTAACCCTAACCCCCCTGCCCGATCCCTCCTCTCCCTCTCGTTCCCTTCCACCCAGCGCCGTCAGCCACCCGCTCCCTCGATCCCATCTCCCTCCTCTCGCTCGCTCTCTCCCTCCCGATAGCGCCGCCACCTCCTCCCTTGGCCCCCCTTCGTCAGCTCCGCGCCCAGGCTCCTCTTCCTCCATGCGTGCCGCCGTGCTGCGCCGCACCTCCATGGCCGTCGCGCCCGGTCCTCGCCTCCATGCGCCATGCGCCGCGCGTCCAACCTCCTCCGTCCCCTGCGCCCCCATCTCTTCCTCGCCGCCGAACTCCTGCTTCAAGCCGCGTCGGCGCCCCACTCGTTCTTCTCGGGAACGAGCACGCCCCAGCGCCTCTGCTTCGAACCAGGGGGCCGCGCCTCCGCTCGCCCGCATCGACCATGTCCAAGTCCCGGCCGCCCGCTCGCCCGTCGTTCTGCTTCGTTGGAGCAGAGAACCAGCGCCAACCTCTGCTTCCCTTCCGCTGCCATGGACAACCACCTCGCCTACATCCTCTCGTCGGCCCTCTCTGCCTGCTGCCGTTCTGCCATCTCCGGCCTCTGCGTAGACCGAGCGCGACGTCCCCGAACAGCAGCGCTGCTGCTGTGTCTCTTTGCCGTTTCGTGAGCACAAGAATAACTGTCGCCAAGTTCGTCTACGTTGACCACACGGATGCTCGGCTGAGTACTGTACGAAACGCCAAGTACCACGACGACCATCGACATGTACCTCTACACCGCTTAGGATACGCCAAGTTTCCCCTACGAACCGTGTACGACTACCGGCGCCGAAGTCCGCGAGTACCACTACGGTTGCGATGTACATCTACACCAAGACCCGGACCGACAAGTACCACGACGTCCGGAGCCCTCGGATCCGTCAAGTTCGACGACCCTCGTGTGTACCACTACCCTCGCCCCGAAGACGTTGGATTCTTCAAGTACCTCTCCAAAAACGAACGTGAACCCCTACTTCCCTCGACGCCCGAGAACGACTACTTCCTCTACTTCCCTCTACGAACTTGATCCGTTCCGAAAATGCACGCTTCAAAGGTATAATCCCGAGATGACGACCGCCCGTGAACGAATGCGTGTGTTATATGAGATGCCCATGTTTGCACCGTGCCTGTTTGCTTCATGCACGTTCCTCTTCGTTAACCATGCCGTCGTCCCGTGGGAACCCGGTATCCGGGATCACCCCACCATCTTGTCCATCTTGCATCCGCACGCTTCCTTTTGCACCGGTATCTCAATCGAGTTATCGGAACCGGTATGTTGCCGTGGCACCATTTTCGGATTCGTTGCCGTGGCACCCCTTTCGTTCTGCCATGGTGACCAAATGCTTCATAAATATGCTCATGTTAACATTTTCATAAAATTGCTTAAAACTTGAAATTGTCATCCGCATCATGATAACAACATTTAATATGATTAAAAATCGTTGTTTGCATTTATTTTGCTAATTGCCATGTTAAAATGATTTATTTCATAACTAAATAACCGTAACTCCGAATTTAATAAACTTTATATGTAAATGGGGTAGAAAAATGCATAGATTAACATGTTGCACTTTATTTTCCTGTTTAACAACAATAAAATATGCTTTAGGTCAGAACAGCACCAAACCTAATATATGCATATGAGGAGTTTCCGGACTTGTTGTTTTGTTGTTCCGGCCTCATTTAAACTTGCCTAGATAGTTAGTTTACTTATGCTTCGCATCTTGCCATGTTAATCAACATTTAACATTGTTGGGTACTTAACCGAGAGAGAACTAAATAATTTATGTGGTGTTCCATCAATATGCAACTCATTGCATATTGAGCTCCACTTAATTTGTAGCGTTGTTTGTTGCATTTGCCATGCCATGAATCATTAAACCGGGCATGCATCATACTTGATTGTGCATTATGCCATGTTTATGTGATGGTTGTTTACTTTGTTGCTTGTTTCTTTCCGGGTTGCTCCTCTCGTTAGCTTCGGTTTCGTTCCGGAGTTGTGAGGATACGTTCGACTTCATCCTTTTGTCTTCTTCATGGACTCGTCCTTCTTCCTTGCGGGATTTCAGGCAAGATGACCATACCCTCGAAATCACTTCTATCTTTGCTCGCTAGATTGCTCGCTCTTTTGCTATGCCTATGCTGCGATACCGACCACTTGCTATATCATGCCACCCATATTGCCATGTCAGCCTCTAACCATCCATGTCCTAGCAAACCGTTGATTGGCTATGTTACCGCTTTGCTCAGCCCCTCTTATAGCGTTGTTAGTTGCAGGTGCCGATGAGACCGTGCAGGTGACACACCCGAGCTCAAGGAGGAGTTCGATGGAGATCTTGTGTTTTGTGTTGTTTCGTTCTAGTCGATCAGTAGTGGAGCCCAGTTGGGGTCGATCTTGGTCCTTTGTCGCTTTTGGGGTTTCTTCTTTTATTTTGGCTCCGTAGTCGGGCCCTGATTGTACTTGGTTGATGTAATGTTTTGTTCATGTAATTGTGTGAAGTGGCGATTGTAAGCCAACTATGTATCTCTTTCCCTTATGTATTACATGGGTTGTGTGAAGATTACCTCACTTGCGACAATGCTTTCAGTGCGGTTATGCCTCTAAGTCATGCTTCGACACGTGGGAGATATAGCCGCATCAAGGGCGTTACAGCTGTCATGCCGAGTGATTTGAAGAACGTGAAGTGGTGCCAGACGAAGGCGAGCCGGGGGCTCTCGAGCGTCTCCTGGCCCCAGCCCGAATTGGGTACAGCGGGCGATGTTGGCTTCGCCAGCAGGGGGCTGGGCACCCCGACATCAACATACAACCACCATTCGCGGAACCCGGCTGAAGGCGAAGGAAGCTTGAAGTCGATCCCTGAGGCTGCAGTCTCAGGCACGGCGACGAAGTTCACACACGCTAAGCATTGAGTGGGGTCGGCAAGGCGCAAAGAGAAGAAGTGGCGCAGCAAGGCAACGGAAGGAGGGATGCCCATGATCGCCTCGCAAACGAAAGCGAAGACCGAAAGAAGGGTGATGGATTCAGGACCCAGATGCATCATGTGGATCTGGTAATTGGAGAGGACGACCTTGAAGAAATCGGAAAAGGGGAGAACCGGACCCGCCCACAAGGCATCGGCAAAATAATGAACCTCAGTGATTATCCTGTCAGTGGGGAAGTGAGACGTAGGCCAGGCCATCGTCCTCCCACACTCGTCGAAGATGGTGGCCAGAGCCGGGTTGAGCTTATCCAGGCACTCTAGATTGAGTATGATCGACTGGCCGATGGCGGGGGCCACCGACGGCGGCGGGCGAGATGGAGGCATGGGTTTCTTCCCTTTCTCTTTCTTCGTCGGAGCCATGGCAATGGAAAGGAGGGGGAAGATGTGAGATGGGATTGGAGGCAAGAGCCGGAGTTCGAAGGGAGCAAGAATAGGGGACAATCAAGCAACAGGAAGGGGAGCGGCTATGTACGACTGCGAGTCCACCTAGCAGGGCGCAAAATAAGGGAGTGTGGGGGAACAGTGCTGCCCACGTCTAATCAAACGCCACGCGACGCCCAAGGCTGTAGGCTGTTAGGGCCCGCGGCGCTTCGCCCTTGCCCTTTCGCCTCTCAGCATGGCCAAGTCCGTGCGCGCCTTGGGCCCGGGGGCTACTGTCGGCTTTCTGGGAACGGGGGTCCCCAGACTTGCCTGCCTGCGGCCTGCGGCGTGGTTCGAAAGGGGGCCCAGCACGGCCCATCTTCATCAACACAAGACCCAAGACCCTCGCGAGGGGCCAAGCCTCGCGGGGCGGACGACACGGCGGTTCCTCAGGCGCGGCCTCATCAGGCTGGCTCCCGAGGAGGCGGAGAGATCAAGGCGGGGTACCTCACGAGGTGCCCATGACGCAAGCCATGACGACCAAGGATGCCAGGCGGGTGCCAGCCCGCGCAGTGTCTCCCTTTCCTCTTTGGTGCAAAGGGGGCAAGCACAGGCGAGAGGATTAAGCAAAGGCACCCATTTCGGTGCAACGAGACCAAGACCAGTCCAACGGTGGGAAGGAGGTCAACGTGGAGCCCAGAATGGCGTCACCACAGGGCCTTTGGCAGGCGAGGACCAACTTTAGTCAGGATAAGTGTACCAGATGTTCCCCTTCGAATTGGCCAATTGTTGGCGCCCTTCCCGCTCAATATTTGGGAAGAGGCCCAGGGCCTTTGCCTATAAATAGGACTAGCCACCCCCAGGGTAGAGGCATCCCGGAGACATCATCGAGAAACCAGTTAGAAAGACTCAGGCAGCAGAGAGAGAGAAGGGCGGCTGAACTCCTCCTAGTAGTTCATCCCCCTAGTGTCAGGACCCCGATCCTAGGTCACACCGATCTAGCATGTAACACATAATATCACTTTGCGGCCTCACGCACGGTATTCCCATGGGTGCCACCTTACCTGGACCGGGACCATTTGCGCCTTTTGGCTCACGTATATGATAGTGCCGCTAGCATCCATATGACAAAGAACCCGAGCCGACATGGCTAGTCGTGAACCCAAAGCGGCACTAACCCATGGGGACAGGCATACATGAATCAACCTCGAGCATGTCGGTCAACAGCGTGTGAATCCGGGCTGTAGCACGGGGCTAACAGGACTCCGGTAACCCGGGCTGTAGCAGGCTAGGCAGGACTCCGGATGTCACCGCGTGACATTTCCCCAAAGGGACAGACAAAGGAATGAAGTGAAACACATGCCGGCCTGTCAAGTGTTCCGAGCAGTAGTGCTGGGCTAGCAGGACTCCGGTGAACCGGGATGTAGCGGACTACTATCGCTCAGAAAGCACTAGACTACATTTCCCCATATGATAGGTTGCCAAGGATAAGCAACTAGATTGTCGGATCCCACACATACCAAGCATTTCAATCATACACACAATATGCTCGATATGTGTAAATACAACATGGCATCACAACATAACTCTACAACTCAAAGTATTTATTCATTAGGCTCCGAGGAGCGAGATATTACAATCATGGGTCTCATGACCCAACATTCAGAGCATACAAATCAAACACATGCGGAAGCTTAACATGTCTGAGTACAAACATCTACAAATGAAAAAGGCTAAGAAGCCTGACTATCTACCAGATCCTGCCGAGGGCACAAGATCGTAGTTGAGGTATCAAGCTAAACGTCGAAGTCCACACGGAACTACTAGCAAGACTGACATCTCTCTGCAAAAACATAAAATAGGCAAACATGAGTACAAACGTACTCAGCAAGACTTACATCAGAACTAACTACATATGCATCAGTATCAATAAAGGGGGTGGTGGAGTTTGACTGCAGCAAGCCAGCTTTGACCCGGTGGCTATCCTGAACTACGACTGCAAGTAACTCTTTTGAGGTGGCGCACACGAGTCCAAATATTCACCATTTCAATACACCACTATGCATTTTAGAGTATCCAATTTCACTTGTCTATGAACTGTACAAGGGGTCCAAGTTTCCATATCCGAGGAATCCGGCTATTCGAATAGATAATGATAACCCTGCAGGGGTGTACTTCTTCACACACGCTTTCGCCACTTATCGCCCTGTACACGTCATGTACCTCGGCAACCTTCAAGCGGAAGCCGGGCGAGGGAGTCGGCCACGACCTGACTAACCACACAAGTCTCTAGTCCAGGTTTATCGCCTATTCGGGTTCCATCCGCAAGGAGATCTGGCCGGGGTGTCGCTCACGGCCCCAAACGATGTGTACAGGGTTCCAAGCACACCAAACGGGTGGCGGTTGGTCTACCCGGCCACGGTGCCTAGTCTGTCCCAAGCCCACCTGTACCGAGTGCCACTTGGTAGACTACTAACACTACCTACAAACACCAGAAACTAGTTGCAACTCCTGGACAGAGATCGAGTTGGTTAATAAGCCGAGAGGGGTCGAGTTACCAGAACCCAATGTGTGGTAGTAACTGTTCATGGATCACAATCACAGAACTCAGTTCCTAAGGACGGCTGCAATGAGACAACCCACCATGTACTCCTACATGGCCTCTCACCGCTACCTTTACCAAATCGTGTTCACACACTTAGCTCTCAACAGTATAGGACATGTTCACCACATTCCAATTCATTCCCGATGAATCAGACCTGACTCAACTCTAAGCAATAGCAGGCATGACAAACAAGCATCAATGAGTAGGCACATCAGGGCTCAAACAACTCCTACTCATGCTAGTGGGTTTCATCTATTTACTGTGGCAATGACAGGTCATGCAGAGGAAAGGGGTTCAACTACCGCAGCATATAACATTGAATCGTTGTTGTCCTAATGCAGTAAAAGAGAGCAGGAGCGAGAGAGTGGGTTTGTATCGGAATGAACAAGGGGTTTTTGCTTGCCTGGCACTTGTGAAGATAATATAGTTCTTCATCCGTGTCATCGAACTCATCGTCGGGACGTCGTCTACTGAGAGGGGACAAACACCGGCAAACAAGGAAGAACACAATCAATGCAATGCACAATATGATGCATGATCATGACATGGCAATGTGCTGTGATTTGAGCTAATGCAACTAGCAACAGATTAAATGAAGTTGGTTTGAATACAAGATTCAAATTCAAACTCCATATGTGATTATTCAAATGCCATTTAATTGATTTGACCAAAACAATGGACAAAAGTTGTTCTAACATGCATGAAAATGGTACAAATAGATAGATTGGATTTTTCTGATCATTTTTCATATATAATTTATTTCATTTGGAGTTGCGGTTGAATTTCTATGATTTTTAGAAGTTTATACTATTTTCTGAAATTTCCTGAATTATTTTAAATCCAGAAAATGGTTAATCAGCATGACGTCGGTGTGACGTCATGAAGTAAACAGGTGCTCTCCAGGTCAAATCTGACCAGTGGGACCCGCTGGTCAGTCTCAGAGTGATGGCTAGGGTCACAGACATGTGGGGTCAAGTCAACGCCCACATCAGCATAGTCAAATTGACACGTGGGCCCATTGTAATTAGATTAATCTTAATCTTACTTAGTTAGTCGGTTAGTTAGGCCGTGGGGCCCGGTTGTCAGTGGCTCTGGGGGTTAGCTGGCCGTAATTAACACTAATCACGCGGCCACGTCGGACACACCGGCGGTTAGCCGCCAGCGACCAAGCAGAGCGGCGGAGATGCTCGGGTTTGCATCTCCGGCAACTAAAGGGGCGGATGAGGGCACCTACGTGGAGCTGGGACTCGCCCGCATCCATCTGTGCAAACGGCAGGGGCTGAGGTGGCCCGAGCTCGCCGGAGGCAAGCTCGCGGCGGTGGCCGGAGTTCGGGCCAGCACGGGCGCGGGGCTACGCTTGGCGAGCGAGCGAGCTGAGAGGCTGGGCGGGCTCCTGGGAGATCCACGAGCTCGAGGTCGTGCTCGGACGCGAGTTCGGTGACCTGCAACAACGGCGGCGACAGGCGTGACGGCGGTGAGCTTCCGCCGCAGTGGCCAGGGGGGATAGAGGAGGGATTCGATGGCGGGGAGAGAGGGGTTGGGAGCAGGTGCTCACAGGGAGGTGGCGCAGTAGGTCAGTGGGCTCGGGGACGTCCTTGACGGCACGAATCGACGGCGAGGGGCCCGGGTGCCCGAGGTTGAAGATGACCGTGATGGCGGCGTTGCTGGCCTCCCGGGGTCGCGTGCTTTGGCTTGCGGCTCTACAGCGTCGAGGCGGAGCTCGTGGCATACCTGGAAGGGCGTGGGGAGGTCGGTGGTAGCGGCGAACGGCGACGGTGGCGGCGGCTCCATTCGGTGTCTGCGCGCAGGAGAGACAGAGGAGGGGGGAGGGTGCAGCGAGTGAGGGAGAAGCAAGAGGGGCATCGAGGCCTCTCCAGGCGCGGGATTGGGTTGACGGAGAGCGCGACACGGCGAAGCAGGAGGTGGCGCGGTCGGGTGCGTGCGCTGGCTGCCAGTGGGCACAAGGTTGAAGACAACCTTGCCCCTGGTGGGCTGGGCCAACAGTGCCAGGCCAGCTGGGCTGCCAGTTGAGCAACAGGTAGGTCTTCTGCTCTTTTTTTTAACTTTTCTTCTGTTTTGTTTAATTTACTTCCTTTTGCCACTGTTTCTAAATAAAACAAATTCAAAGACAGTGACAAAATTCCCCTGAACATTTTGTTTAGCACAATGGAATTATACCAAAGCACATAAAATTGTTTCAGTTATTCGAACATATATTCAGTATATATTTGAATATAAGTTCAAATTCAAAAATAGTATTGATTTAAATTCAAAGTCCCAAAATGATTCCTTAAAAAATGTTCCTAAATTTTGGTTTGATATATAGCTCTTGCCAAAATTCTCAAACATTGCAAAAGGACATCTTGGAACATAGAATGAGATTTCTAGGGTTCTTTGCCCTGCTTTTAATTCAGTTTTTGAGGCTTTCAGAATTCCTCAATTCAAGTTTCAAAAATATAGACATGATGCACACATTAAGCTAGCCTAGAGCACTACCAGAAGCTAGGGATGTGACAGCTTACCCCTACTAAACAAGAATCTCGTCCCGAGATTCAAGCGTAGGGTAAGATGATGGGGGAACGCAACTAACGCAATCTTCATGATCCAGGTTGCATCTCACAAGAACGTTGATTCGATCACCATCTTTGTCTCGACGTCTTGCTCTGAGAACTCCAGCTAACATGACAATGAGAGGATAAGGAGACTCTAGAAGGATCTATCTTCTCGAGGATCGAACAACTCAGGATTAACTCATGGAATGAGACATAGCAACATCTCTCGAGCTGAGACATGAAAAATACATCCAGAGTGATGGAGTGTAACAGATGACAAGATTCACTACGTAGACACAATTCCACACTTAAGAAGGTGGTGAACGGTTGTCCACGTAATGAGGAGTTGGGGTTCCATGATACCACAATGAGACACCTTAAGGAATTTGACTCGTAGAAATATTACCTTAAGTGGCAAAAAGAATTACTTTTGATCCATAGATCATTGAAACTCTTTAAACCAGCCTAAGGCAATCACAATCAATCGTTTGGCGGAGTTCAAAGGAATGGCATATCCGGATTCGAATGGATGATGTGGACTACCTTGTTGAAGACAACGCAATGGATTATTTTGCTTATTATCGAAAATCGATGGGACCCATGGTAGGACCACTTTTGATGATGATCCTAAACAGTAGTTAGTGAGGTGCAAGCTGGAAACAAAATGCAAATGCTGGGAATGATCCAACCATCATATTTGCCTGAGATTCAGATCTGGTTGGTGTTAGGATACTTCAGACTCAGCATGTCTGAAAAGAAAGTTTGCAACACAAATCGACGAAATGACGTTGCGAGATTCTCGGGAGATGGACTATGGTAGTAAGCTCCAAAAACAAGAGCGGGTTCCGTTACAAGCATGTGAAGACGCTGTCCCAGACAAGCATGACCACATGGTAGTCTTACAATGAAACACTACCAAGTTCTGGTTGGGAACCATCAACGAGGATATCGGAGTCTTGTGCAAGATCTAGAATTAACACAACAAACACCTTTTCCTTGAGCAAATCAATCAGTGGCTTGGTGTGCTAGGAACACATATGGAGTGGAGGTAATTAATCTACCAAACCACAGAATACTTCGCACGTATGCATGACTGATTTGGGATGATTCCAAGGGAAACAAAACAAACCTTCTCGAATTCACGGCGGCAACTTACACCAAATGCACATGATTTAGAGGAAGTCACTTCTTCCATCCAAAACATATACCTCATGAGCGGAACATGAAGGCATTGCTTACAAAGTTTCCAATACTATTGTAGCGTTCAACATGAATCATGGGGGAGACAAAATGCTGCTGATGGGCTCAACAGTAACTCATCGGAATTTCCATATCACTGAACTTCCGCCATCATGTGAACACGGTGATAGTATTGGTCAGACCAAAAGATGTAATGGTGTATGCTCGAGGGATCAACCACGAGTAAGACAACATTACGAATATCGTTGGTTCTAATTTGATTTGACGATAGCCCACACTCAAATAAAAGGATTGATAAGACAATAGGTCAAACAAGTGATCGCAGGGACCAATCGATGAAGATATCATCTTGCTTCAACACACACTACACAAGAATATCCCTTTGGAACGAACTAAGTTAGGCAAGATTTTATCTTCCAACTCTCCAAGTTGTTGTCTAGCTCAACCAACTAGCTCAGGGATATCCAACACAGATTCTTGGAGAATGGCTGGTTTACATGAAACCAACTTGATCACGAGCTCAACATAACAGTCGGGTGACGACCTGGTGATACTTTCGAGAAGATATTCGGAAAAATCACGAAACACTGATATGTTACTAAGCTCGAGAGCGATCTTGGTTTTCAGGCAAGACGACATGATCAGAAGAGTGAGGAATTGACACAGTCCTAACTCATTGATCAAAGAGTGCACCGGAAATAAGGACTAGGTAGCACAGACTATCTTAGAATGATGATTCAATACCAACACGCTAAGAACGAGATTATTGTCCATTAACTACCAAGCAACACAGTTGCTAGGAGTATTGATTTCACACACCACGATTCACTTGTCGGCATTCCGGTTGCAATATCACGGTAACCGAGGAATGGATAATGATGGCGAGAAGTATCACTACATCAAGAGTTCATAGAATGGTGGGCAAATCTCATGACGTTCCTGACATAAAGTGGGTAATACTTCAGGGTAGAACAGAATCAAAAGCTTGATTGTATTTGATCTGCGGAATACAACTGCTTTGACCCAATCCTAGAAATGGATGAGGTACTGGAGTTTTGTTTCTCCTAGTCATTCCGGAATAGAATGGCTTGACGGACCACAAGAATAATAGGCTTCGATGAACGAATGCTCAAATACTCTTGACTATCAATTGATAGACGAAGGTCAGAAGACAAACTGAAAGGGGGACAACTCAAAGGAACATACGATTTTCTGAGTTGTGGATGCATGGACTAGCATGTCGAACGAGTCCAAATTATTTCTTCCGGATAACCCATGCAGGAAGATAGAACTGGCAGATTCACAATTATGAATGGAGAACTCCTCAAGAGTACTCTGATTGTGATATTTTGGTTCAGAGAACATCTGCATTAATGGTTCATGGTATTTGGAAGAAGGAAATACCATGGACCTCGAGGACTAATGAAAAGGTTACTAATATCCTAAAGGAACTAGCAAACACTATCAACAGGAGGTAAGTAGGGTGAGTCTCGGGTTCAAGAACCCAGGAATAGAATACCTACTTACTAAGTGGCATCACGGGATGCTTTCGAGAATGATGGCCAGAGTCATCACACTTTAGGCACAGTTCATGGCTAGATTACTAGGTGACTCCCTAAACACCTAGGGTCATAATAATAGCTCCAACATATATGCCGAGGCAACAAAGTACCTCAACTCACCGATTAGTGTGCTTATTCTGACCAAAAGGACACCGAAACAGAGGGAAAGGATTTGCAAATGCATCAGATTGTTTAGAAACCTAGGACGACTCGGACAGCATAACGACAGTAAATGCTCAAAATGATTTGAGACATCCTGCAAAAATGGTGGCATAACCACTTAACATCACAATATCAAAGTTCTGAGGCCAGCTAAGAACACATGGAAGTAGTAGAAACTGAACAGAGGCTTGAACTCAATAATCCTAGGCAACAACGGTTTAGTAACACGTCATCCTGAGAGATAGAAGAGAAGCCTAGTTCTTAATCCCCGTAGAAAAGAAGAGGATGACTCATATCAGAAGGGCATAAGGTAAAGGAGTAAAAAGAGCCTTACGTTCCCTTCCACAATCAATTCCCCTACATAACTAAAGCATTTCTAGACACAACTTCGACTAGTTTGGCTTGGTAATCCTACAGGCAGTCAGGCTCTGATACCAACGCTGTCAGGACCCCGACCCTAGGTCACACCGATCTAGCATGTAACACATCATATTACTTTGCGGCCTCACGCACGGTATTCCCACGGGTGCCACCTTACCTGGCCCGCGACCGTTTGCGCCTTTTGGCTCACGTATATGATAGTGCCGCTAGCATCCATATGACAAAGAACCCAGGCCGACATGGCTAGTCGTGAACCCAAAGCGGCACTAACCCATGGTGACAGGCATACATGAATCAACATTGAGCATGTCGGTCAACAGCGTGTGAATCCGGGCTGTAGCACGGGGCTAACAGGACTCCGGTAACCCGGGCTGTAGCAGGCTAGGCAGGACTCCGGATGTCACCACGTGACATTTCCCCGAAGGGACAGACACAGGAACAAAGTGAAACACATGCCGGCCAGTCAAGTGTTCCGAGCAGTAGTGCTGGGCTAGCAGGACTCCGGTGAACCGGGCTGTAGCGGACTACTATCGCTCAGAAAGCACTAGACTACATTTCCCCATATGATAGGCTGCCAAGGATAAGCAACTAGATTGTCGGATCCCACACATACCAAGCATTTCAATCATACACACAATATGCTCGATATGTGTAAATACAACATGGCATCACAACATAACTCTACGACTCAAAGTATTTATTCATTAGGATCCGAGGAGCGAGATATTACAATCATGGTTCTCATGACCCAACATTCAGAGCATACAAATCAAACACATGCGGAAGCTTAACATGTCTGAGTACAGACATCTACAAATGAAAAAGGCTGAGAAGCCTGACTATCTACCAGATCCTGCCGAGGGCACAAGATCGTAGCTGAGGTATCAAGCTAAACGTCGAAGTCCACACGGAACTACTAGCGAGACTGACATCTCTCTGCAAAAACATAAAATAGGCAAACGTGAGTACAAACATACTCAGCAAGACTTACATCAGAACTAACTACATATGCATCAGTATCAATAAAGGGGGTGGTGGAGTTTGACTCGGTGGCTATCCTGAACTACGACTGCAAGTAACTCTTTTGAGGTGGCGCACACGAGTCCACATATTCACCATTTCAATACACCACTATGGATCCGCTCCATCTCCCTGCGGGGACGCCATCCATAGCACTCACGCTTATCTTGCGCATTTTAGAGTATCCACTTTCACTTGTCTATGAACTGTACAAGGGGTCCAAGTTTCCATATCCGAGGAATCCGGCTATTCGAATAGATAATGATAACCCTGCAGGGGTGTACTTCTTCACACACGCTTTCGCCACTTATCGCCCTATACACGTCATGTACCTCGGCAACCTTCAAGCGGAAGCCGGGCGAGGGAGTCGGCCACGACCTGACTAACCACACAAGTCTCTAGTCCAGGTTTATCGCCTATTCGGGTTCCATCCGCAAGGAGATCCGGCTGGGGTGTCGCTCACGGCCCCAAACGATGTGTACAGGGTTCCAAGCCCACCAAACGAGCGGCGCTTGGTCTACCCGGCCAAGGTGCCTAGTCTGTCCCAAGCCCACCTGTACCGGGTGCCACTTGGTAGACTACTAACACTACCTACAAACACCAGAAACTAGTTGCAACTCCTGGACAGAGATCGAGTTGGTTAATAAGCCGAGAGGGGTCGAGTTACCGGAACCCAATGTGTGGTAGTAACTGTTCATGGATCACAAACACAGAACTCAGTTCCTGAGGAAGGCTGCAATGAGACAACCCACCACGTACTCCTACATGGCCTCTCACCGCTACCTTTACCAAATCGTGTTCACACACTTAGCTCTCAATAGTATAGGACATGTTCACCACATTCCAATTCATTCCCGATGAATCAGACCCGACTCAACTCTAAGCAATAGTAGGCATGACAAACAAGCATCAATGAGTAGGCACATCAGGGCTCAAACAACTCCTACTCATGCTAGTGGGTTTCATCTATTTACTGTGGCAATGACAGGTCATGCAGAGGAAAGGGGTTCAACTACCGCAGCATATAACATTGAATCGTTGTTGTCCTAATGCAGTAAAAGAGAGCAGGAGCGAGAGAGTGGGTTTGTATCGGAATGAATAAGGGGGTTTTGCTTGCCTGGTACTTCTGAAGATAATATAGTTCTTCATCCGTGTCATCGAACTCATCGTCGGGACGTCGTCTACTGAGAGGGGACAAACACAGGCAAACAAGGAAGAACACAATCAATGCAATGCCCAATATGATGCATGATCATGACATGGCAATGTGCTGTGATTTGAGCTAATGCAACTAGCAACAGATTAAATGAAGTTGGTTTGAATACAAGATTCAAATTCAAACTCCATATGTGATTATTCAAATGCCATTTAATTGATTTGACCTAAACAGTGGACAAAAGTTGTTCTAACATGCATGAAAATGGTACAAATAGATAGATTGGATTTTTCTGCTCATTTTTCATATATAATTTATTTCATTTAGAGTTGCGGTTGAATTTCTATGATTTTTAGAAGTTTATACTATTTTCTGAAATTTCCTGAATTATTTTAAATCCAGAAAATGGTTAATCAGCATGACGTCGGTGTGACGTCATGAAGTCAACAGGTGCTCTCCAGGTCAAATCTGACCAGTGGGACCCGCTGGTCAGTCTCAGAGTGATGGCTAGGGTCACAGACATGTGGGGTCAAGTCAACGCCCACATCAGCATAGTCAAATTGACACGTGGGCCCACTGTAATTAGATTAATCTTAATCTTACTTAGTTAGTCGGTTAGTTAGGCCGTGGGGCCCGGCTGTCAGTGGCTCTGGGGGGGTAGCTGGCCGTAATTAACACTAATCATGCGGCCACGTCGGACACACCGGCGGTTAGCCGCCGGCGACCAAGCAGAGCGGCGGAGACGCTCGGGTTTGCATCTCCGGCGACCAAAGGGGAGGATGAGGGCACCTACGTGGAGCTGGGACTCGCCCGCATCCATCTGTGCAAACAGCAGGGGCTGAGGTGGCCAGAGCTCGCCGGAGGCAAGCTCGCGGCAGTGGCCGGAGTTCGGGACAGCACGGGCGCGGGGCTACGCTTGGCGAGCGAGCGAGCTGAGAGGCTGGGCGGGCTCCTGGGAGATCCACGAGCTCGAGGTCGTGCTCGGACGCGAGTTCGGTGACCTGCAACGGCGGCGGCGACAGGCGTGACGACGGTGAGCTTCCGCCGCGGTGGCAAGGGGGGATAGAGGAGGGATTCGATGGCGGGGAGAGAGGGGTTGGGAGCAGGAGCTCACAGGGAGGCGGCGCCATAGGTCAGTGGGCTCGGGGACGTCCTTGACGGCGCGAATCGACAGCGAGGAGCCCGGGTGCCTGAGGTTGAAGATGACCGCGATGGCGGCGTTGCTGGCCTCCCGGGGTCGCGTGCTTTGGCTTGCGGCTCTACAGCGTCGAGGCGGAGCTCGTCGCTTATCCGGAAGGGCGTGGGGAGGTCGGTGGTAGCGGCGAACGGCGACGGTGGCGGCGGCTCCGTTCGGTGGCTGCGCGCAGGAGAGGCAGAGGAGGGGGAGAGAGTGCAGCGAGTGAGGGAGAAGCGAGAGGGGCTTCGAGGCGTCTCCAGGCGCGGGATTGGGTTGACGGAGAGCGCGACACGGCGAAGCAGGAGCTGGCGCGGTCGGGTGCGTGCGCTGGCTGCCAGTGGGCACAAGGTTGAAGACAACCTTGCCCCTGGTGGGCTGGGCCAACAGTGCCAGGCCAGTTGGGCTGCCAGGTGAGCAACAGGTAGGTCTTCTGCTCTTTTTTAAATTTTCTTCTGTTTTGTTTAATTTACTTCCTTTTGCCACTGTTTCTAAATAAAACAAATTCAAAGACAGTGACAAAATTCCCCTGAACATTTTGTTTAGCACAATGGAATTATACCAAAGCACATAAAATTGTTTCAGTTATTTGAACATATATTCAGTTATTATTTGAATATAAGTTCAAATTCAAAAATAGTATTGATTTAAATTCAAAGTCCCAAAATAATTCCTTAAAAAATGTTCCTAAGTTTTGGTTTGATATATAGATCTTGCCAAAATTCTCAAACATTGCAAAAGGACATCTTGGAACATAGAATGAGATTTCTAGGGTTCTTTGCCCTGCTTTTAATTAAGTTTTTGAGGCTTTCAGAATTCCTCAATTCAAGTTTCAAAAATATAGACATGATGCACACATGAAGCTAGCCTAGAGCACTACCAGAAGCTAGGGATGTGACACCTAGCCAAGAACAGACCCTCGCGAGGCTGTTCTTCCTTGTATTGTTCATCATCATCAGCCCAAGAGGCAATCCACCCACCACAAACTAGACTAGGGTATTACACCACAATGGTGGCCCCAACTAGTATAAACCCTGTGTGTCTTGTGTTGATCTTTCAGTAGTTAGATCTTTGCGAGACGGAGAGGTAGAGGGCATAGTCTCCGCGCGCACCCCAGAGTTCGAACCTTAAGGGTCTGTCGGAACCCGAAATCCGACAGTAGAGGCACCGGAGACCTTGCCATGCGAGACAGAGAAGGGGCCATCAGCTGCGCAGGCGGGGGGCAGGGGGAGGAGGAGGAGGGGTAAGGGGAGGAGGAGGGTCGGGGGGCGTACGGTGCTGCGTCGCTGCTCGGCGCCGACGGCGATGAGGAGTCCGGCGAGGGTCGGGGCGGCGGGGGTGGGGGCGCGGGGCGCGGGGGCAGAGTCCGGTGAGGGTCGGGGCGGCGGCGTCGTGGTTCGGGGGCAGCGCGCGGGTGGATCTGGTGGTGAGGGAGAGAGGGTCGAAGGGGATCTGGCAAGGGAGAGGGAGGATAGCTAGGGGAAGCTTACTAATGGCGCACCACACCTCGGTGCGCCATTAGAAATCTTTTTTTAGATAGCGATGGCGCACCCCGCAGCGGTGCGTCATTAGAATGTTTTTTTATTACAGTTCGAGCACAGGTTATATTGCACCTAACCCAATCCACATCAGAACCCGCCCACTAGCCAGATTGGTCAGCACGCAGCACACACCAGGAGGTCCTGGGAATATTTTTTTTGCATTTTAAATGCTATTTGATATTTATTTGTGTTTAAATATGTTCAAACTTGTTTAAATCATAACAGTAATATTTTTTATAAAAACAGTAATATTTTTTTAAAAAATATGTTCAAATTTGTTACTTGAAAATATCATCGGCGGCGGCGGTGGAGCGGGGGAGGGTGCGGGGGGTGCCCGTTGGCGGCGGTGGAGTGGGGGAGGGTGCGGGGGGCCGGGTGCTCGTCAGCGGCGGTGGAGGGGGATCGAGATCGAGTGTCCTCATGAATTCAAAAAGTGCCCGTGAAATTTAAAAATATTCATGATATCAAAAAGTGCCCATGAAATACAATCGAGAAATGAAGACTACGATTTAAATACAATTGATCTTAGCTAGCTATCTGTTCACAATCTTCTTGCCCTTCTTTTTCGCAAATGGAGTTCTTCTGTGGAACAGACGTCCTTTAGGTAGGGTGGTCGTGCTTCTTCTTGTGGTGTGTGCTGCTACTTCATCATCGTCCTCATGTTCGATCTTCGGGTCGCCGTACTTGTTGAACTCTTGCTCATTGGCTACTCCATCCATTCCGATGATCTTCCTTTTGCCTCTCCTCACGACAACACGACTGGGCTTTGACGGGTCGGTAATGAAGAAGCATTGGTCCACTTGGGAAGCCAGTACCCATGGCTCATTTTTCGCGGTGACGTTTGCGCCCGCGGTCTTGGATTTGGATTCGGGTATAACCATGGTGGTGAAATACCGGTCTTCTTTTAGGACGCTCTTGGCCCATCTGACACGGAACATCGGGACCTTCTCTCCAGTGTAGCTCAGCTCCCAGATCTCCCCGATCCTTCCGTAGTATCTGTCCTTGTCGTTACCGGTGTAGGATTCCATCGTTACCCCGGAGTTCTGATAACCATCGCTCTTCATGTCCTTGTTCTTGGTGTAGAATGTGTAGCCGTTGATATCGTACGCCTCATAGGTCATCAGGTTGTGCTCGGCGCCCTGTGACAAGGCGAATATGAGTTGTTCTTCCGTGGAAGAATCCTCATGTAAAGGGTACGACAGAAGCTTCTGCTTGAACCAACGCGTGAAACATGAGTTGTGCTCTTTGATTATATCTCCGTTCGTCCTCTGTTGGCCTCGGTCATTGTACGTCTTCTCAATAAAGGTTTTGTGCCATACCACCCAAGGATCGACCACGTCTGTGTTGTAGCGCGACTAGGTTTGCTCTTTCAAAGTCGGCGAGTCGACCCTCGAAGTTGACATGCATTTCACGGCGACCCTCACGGTGACCCCATACAGCGAGCCTGCCGAGGTGCCTGTTGACGGGCAGACCAACGGGGTTATCGATGCCTAGATAATTCATGCAGTAGGAGATGCACTCTTCAGTCGGAAAGCCCCTGGCTATACTTCCCTCTGGACGTGACATGTTGCGAACGTATCCTTTGATGACACCATTCATCCTTTCGAATGGCATCATGCTGTGCAGGAACGTCGGCCCGAGTTGGATGATATCCTCCACGATATGGACCAGCAGATGCACCATAATGTCGAAGAATGCGGGCGGGAAGTACATCTCAAGCTCGTATAGTATCACCACGATCTCTTCCTGTAGCCTTCTGAGTTGCCTCATGCCAATCGACTTCCGAGAGATGACGTCGAAAAAGTTGCATAGGCCAAATAGCTTTTCACGGACAAGCGCGTCCATGATCCCACGGATTGCAACTGGAAGTACCTACGTCATCAGCACGTGACAGTCGTGAGACTTCATCCCGCTGAACTTCTGCTTCGCTGGGTCTAGGTATCTGCTTATCTTCCCCGTGTAACCGTAAGGAAGTTTTACTCCTACGAGGCAGGTGAAAAACTGCTCGATCTCCTCCTGACTTAGAGTGAAGCACGCGGGAGGGTAGTCACTTCCAGTCTTCTTGGCCTTTTTGCCATTGTGATGAGTTTCTGTGTCCTGCTTCGCCTCATCATCATCATCATCATCATCATCATCATCATCATTAGTGTGAAGCTCCTGCCTGATGCCCATGGATTTCAAGTCTGCCCTTGGTTTCGGCCCATCTTTGGTTCTCTCTGGCATGTTGAGCAGGGTACCAAGCAGACTCTCGCACACGTTCTTCGTGATATGCATGGCATCAAGGCTGTGAGGCACACGGTGGATCTTCCAGTACGGCAAGTCCCAGAAAGCAGACCTCGTTTTCCATACCTTCAGCAGCGGCTCTGGCGACTTTTGCTTCTTTCCCAGCAGTGGGCAATCTTTCCAATTTTTCAACAACTCGTCTATTTCCTCGCCGCTCCTCGTACGCGGGCGTTTTCGGGGTTCGGTTTCACCATCGAACAGATCCTTGCGTTTCCTCCACGGGTCATCGTTGTGAAGCCACCTTCGATGTCCCATGAACACGGTTTTCGAAGACCCGGGATCTCTATCTAGCTGGCGATACGTTGTGTCATCCATGCACCTTACGCATCCAGAAAACCCGTGGCCTACCTGCCCTGCGAGATATCCGTAACCGAGATAGTTGTGCACCGTCGTGAGCAGTGCGGCTCTCATAGGGAAATATTCTTTCTCTGCGGCGTCTCACATATTGGCTGGCGTTTTCCACAGCGTGTCTAGCTAGATCCTCTTTCAGCAGCCCTAGATACAGATTGATGTCGTTCCCTGCTTGTTTCGGCCCTTGAATTAGCATACTCATGTGAATGTACTTCCTCTTCATGCACAACCAGGGGGGAAGGTTGTACATCCACACAAACACAGGCCAGGTGCTATGTGTGCTTCTCTGGCTGCCAAATGGATTGACTCCATCGGTGCTTGCGCCCAGCACGATGTTCCTTGGATCCTTCCCAAATTCTGGGTATTCGAAGTTCAACGCTTGCCACTGGCTCGCATCCTTAGGGTGACTCAGCATCTTGTCCTTTTTATTTATCTCTGGATCATTTCCGTCATCTTCCTGCTTCTTCTCCTCCCTATCCGCGTGCCAATGCAGGAGCTTTGCTACCTTAGGGTCCGCGAGATACCGCTGCAGACGAGGAGTGATCGGAAAGTACCACACCGATTTTCGAGGAGCTTTCTTCCTCCTCTTGTATCGAGTGACGCCGCACACCGGACATATGGTAGACTCCGTGTGCTCGTCCCGATGAATGATGCAATTGTTCATGCACACATGGTATTTCACGTGCGGTAAATCCAGAGGACACACGATTTTCTTCGCCTCCTCGAAACTGGTCGGGCACTTGTTCCCCTTGGGAAGACGTTCGTGCCAGAATGACATGTTCTCGTTGAAGCATGCGTCGGTCATTTTGTGTTTTACCTTCATCTCCAGAGCCATGAGCGTTACTTTCAGGCGGGTATCCTCGGGCCTGCATCCTTCATACGATGGAGTAACCGCGTCTATCTCCAGTTGATCCAGCTTGGCTTTCTCTCGGGCGGCAGCTCTTGTGTTATCCGTCTGCTTGAGAAGAAGCTCTTGAATATGAGGGTCATGCACCTAGCCTCCATCATCGTCTGCTCCGGCATCTTCATCTTCATGATCATGCCCTTCGTCTTGATCTTCCGCATCATCATGTACGACATCTTCTACATGATGACTGTGTACAACATCACCGTCGTGATCATGTCCTGGAGAATCTTCGTCTTCTCGCCGGCCTCGCCGCAGTGGTACTTGTCTTGTTGCCCTTCCTCATTTCTTGCCCGGCCGCCATGGACGACTTCATAGTCATCTTCATCACCTTGCCACCGATAGCCATCCATGAAACCACGCAAGAGCAGGTGGTCCCGCACCTGCCCGAAATCCGGGTCCGCAATAAGGCTCTTCAGCTTGCATCTTCGACACGGACATCTTATCTCCGTCTCGTTCTTTCGAAGCGTCTCGGCCTTCGCGGAGCTCAAAAACCTATTCACGATGCCTTCGGTCATCGTGCGGACCATGGTCGCCTGCGGGGTAGAGCAAAACGATATTTTAGAACCAAGAAAAAATTTGGCACGACCTTCCCTAAAAATAGGACAAAAAAGAATGCATAGTGCCAAAATTCTCGCCGAAACGGAAATGAATCAACATTCCGGCAAAATATTGGCAACTATCGCATTTCAAATACTGGTAGCTGCAAACACAAACATATATGCAACACCACAAACACATGCAACCCCACAAACATACATAGATCTAGCTAGGCCATAAAAAGTGCATGTGCACGTTGTTGGAGCGAGCTAGGGAGAAAAAAAGTAGATCTACAACATGAAGATAGCTTTCCCCTTACTTACCTATCAAAAAAATGTAATTTCACCACTTAATTTTGATGAATCTATGGTGCAAATGAGGTGAGGAGGAGGAGGCAGCCGACAAGCTTAGAGAAGGAGGTGGGGGGAATGAAGTGGGGAAAGTGAGAGTGTAGGTGTGGCTATCCAAAAATATCTAGCTGGTCCCAGGTTACTAGTGGCGCACCACCAAGCCATGCGCCATTAGTAACCCAACATACTAATGGCGCACCACAGAGACATGCGCCATTAGTAGATTTACGAAAAAGTAAAAAAAATTACTGGCGCACTTTGTCGCCGGTGCGCCATTAGTAGTTCTAACTATTAATGGTGCACTTTGCCGGGATGCGCCATTAGTATGTTTGAAAAAATGATTTTTTTTTTACTATTGGCGCACCTTTTGCATGGTGCGCCATTAGTGTCTTCCACACTAATGGCGTATCTCCACCTGGTGCGCCATTAGTATATAGTAGTGGCGCACCACTTCTCTGGTGCGCCATTAGTTGCAATTTCATCTTTAGCCCTTTTCCTAGTAGTGAAAGATCGCCACCAGTGCAAATATAGGGAACACCCTACACTATACAAAAATGGCTTGCTGTTTTCTTCAGGCGGTGGCTGCATGTTAATAATAAATTTTGTATCGCACCAAAACAAATTACAACTATATAACAAAAGGAAGGTTGGCATAAAACTTAACAGTCTAGCAGATAAATGCACCACCAGAAGTTCAGAAGCTCAATTCATTTGACCTGACTGTTATGTTTTCATGCTGTATTGTCCGATGGAGCACCATAACCCTCGCCTTCATTTCCCCTAGGCTCCTGAACAACATAGCAAATGTTTGATAGTCTGGTTTCAAAACCATGCATATCTTGATGACACTGAGCAATGTTTCTCCTTGTTTCACAAAGGGTCTCTGTTAGGGAATGGACTTGTGTCTGGAGCGCAGATACAACATTGCTTTGAGCGTGCATATCTTGATAATGAGGCAGTTTGGAAAATATTGCCTTAACAACCAACCCAGTATTACGCAGGAACGTGCTTTTGGCACTCTCAGTGGACAGGTACTGACCCACTGCAGCAAGAGCTGACATTGCGGTTATAGTTGCCTCGCTACCTTCAGAAGGTGGCGGTTCCACCATTTTTTCCATAGCTCCCTGAAAAGTTGAGGTTTTACATCAGTAGTACCAGAACAGAAGATATTAAGGAGGTAGCAAAACCAAACAAAATAGCTTTGGTCTATATACAGAACTTATTCTGGTGAACCCATGTATAATATTAGTTGTATTTTATTGCAAAGTACATAATAAAACAGGTTCCAAACATATGACCATGTACCATCGCTAATGTATTGTCTATTTCTTCACATTGTATTGAGGGCTAAGGATAAAGAGACGAAGTTTGATGATCAAGCTTGATTTCACTAAGGCCTTTGATACTATTGAGCATGAGGCCATCCTCCAAATCCTACGATGCAAGGGTTTTGATTCTCGTTGGACTGGCTGGGTTAATAGTATTTTGTCCACGGGTTCCTCCTCTGTGCTTTTAAATGGTGTGCCAGGTAACCATTTTGTCTGCAAATCGGGTGTTCGTCAAGGTGACCCGCTATCTCCGCTATTATTCGTCATTGCGGTGGATTTGCTTCAGTCTGTAGTCAATGAGATCTGCTCTAGAGGAATTCTCACTTTACCAATTCCAACAAACTCCCATGACTACCCGATTGTTCAATACGCAGATGACACGCTTATTGTCTTGCCTGCGATTGATGATCAACAGATCGCCTTTAAGGAGATGCTCTCAACATTTGCAGCGTCAACTGGTTTACATGTCAACTTCAGTAAGTCATCCCTAATTCCTCTCAATATGACCGATGAAGAGGGCGCTAGGGTCGCCAGCCTGCTAGGTTGTGATGTAGGATCTATGCCTTTCACATACCTAGGGCTACCTATGAGCACTTCTCGGCCCACGATATATGATTTAATGCCACTTGTGGATCGCATCGAGCAAAGACTGTCTGCTTCCTTGTGTTTACTGAATCAAGGCAGTCGGATCCAGTTGCTTCAGTCCGTTCTTTGTTCAATGCCAAACTACTTCCTGTGCATGCTGTCTCTCCCTAAGGGGATCTTGCAACAGATTGAGAGAATCATGCGTCAATGTCTGTGGAGAGGCAACACTGATAATTCGAGACAATCCTTAGCTGCTTGGGATCGGGTCTGTAGACCTAAGAAGTGTGGTGGTTTGGGAGTGCTAAATTTGGGTCTTCAAAATGAAGCCTTGTTACTCAAGCATCTGTTCAAGTTCTTTAACAGAATGGACGTGCCTTGGGTCACATTAATTTGGGATACATATTATGCTGCTTCGCCGCCGCAGGTTACTCAAAGTTGTGGCTCTTTTTGGTGGAGGGATGTCATGAAATTGTACACCAACTTCTGCAAGTTAGCCGTCCCTGAAGTACATGCTGGTAACATGGTGACTTTCTGGCTTGATCGCTGGCAGCTGGGAAACAATGTCGTCCTTTTGTGCGACCAATTCCCTAGGCTCCATTCTTTTGTCATCAATGACGCAATAACTGTCAGGGAGTTTTTGGAGCTACCAAAGATCTCGGAGCACTTTTATCTGCCTCGATCACAAGAGGCATATAATGAGCTTCTTCAGCTTCAAGATTTGCTCACCTTAGTCAGCTTGAATGAGGAAGTTAAGGACATATGGAAGTGGCCATCCAAAACTGGGGAGTTCAAATCAAAGATATATTATGAGTCTTGCTTCTCACATTTGGTGGTTGATCCCATATTCAAATGGATTTGGAAGTGTGCTTGCACGCTAAAGTTTAAAGTGTTTGGCTGGCTTCTCTTAATGGACCGTTTAAACACCAGGGATATGATGCAACGTAGGAGCTGGATCATTCAGGATGATACGTGTGTTCTTTGCCTCTCTGCTACACATGAGGATCGTGAACACCTTTTCTTTGCTTGCAACTTCAGCCAGAGGGTTTGGAATTACCTTGGGATTTCTTGGAATGCTCAACACAACCAGAATACATATGACATGGCTCTTGCTGCCAGGAGGGATTTTGGTTATCCTTTCTTCACTGAGGTGGTTTTTACTGCTACTTGGAACATCTGGATTCAACGCAATGGGAAGATCTTTAGAAATGAGAGACCCACCTTCATTTCTTGGAGGAGGAACTTCATACATGATATTTCATTATTAGCTCATAGAATCAAATGTAAATATAGGAATAGCCTAACCTCCTGGATAGCCTCTCTCTCATAGGTCTCTTGTAAGTATTCCTCTCTTTGATTCTAGTTTCCCTGTAATTATGTACACTTTTGTTATCTAATAAAACACTGTGAGGCTGTTGCCTTGCAGTACATAGTCAAAAAAAAGAGACGAAGTTTATAATACGGTAAGCATAGTATGACGTCATTCATATCACAAAACAACTGAGAACAGACAAACAGGCAATTGTAACATTGTGTGGGCAAGTCCAGCACGGAACTAGATTACAGGTCAAGATCAAAGGAACATCACTCCTCTCTTTTAAACCTTGTAAGGAGCAATGATACGCTAAGACAATTGTGTATAAAATTGAAAAGAGTAATATACATTGGCTGCAAACCATGCAGTTCAAGGCACAAGTCAGAGTAAGTAGTAGTTAAAAGGCATGAGGATTAAGGACTTACAACAGTGGCTTTGACTGGTGTAGTCATGCCCTTCTTCTTGCTGGTGTGACAGTCCTTGAAGATTTCCACAACATTTGGTTCAGGTACTTTTTGGTCCTTGCGGGCTTTCCTCTAGATTTGTAACAAGTCAATATAGATCTGATAATATGGTACAGCGAAAAGAGTGAAATAGAAGCTAATTACAGGAGCCTCGCAGTGTGCAATATAGCTACAAGATCCTGTCGTCTGTTGGAATTTCACTTTTGTACGGTTGGCCTTGTTCTTTGAACAGTTCACCTACAAGAAGATAGATTTGTGTGGCACATGCATAAATAGGACTTCAACATGTGATCTGATGACATATATATAATGTACGTGATACTTCGGATCGGACCAGTGTCTAACGAGGCCTCTCCAGTCTTCATCAGATATATTTTCCACTGGAGATGTTTGGGTAAGTTCACTGTTAGCCTTGCCTTTAAAGTGAGTTTTCCTCAAGTTATACCGATACTGTCGCAGAGCAAACTTGAAAACATGGGTGCAAGCTTGTCTGGTTGCATCATCTTGGCTATCCAACTTGAACCTCATCTGTTGAAAATTATGGGAGTCTCATTATCAGCAACCTAGAAAGTATTGGACAGAGCAAGACGATATTACTAGTTTCGATACATAACCATACTTACAGATAAATGGTCGAGGAAGATGTTGAACTGGGTTTTGTCTTTGTCATTCCTGTACTGAATCCATGTTGGGAGGATACGTACATGACACCTAACAGCAACCGCTACCTCTGATACTCTTGGCTGACTCTATAGCATCACGTGTCCTTTTTAAACATGCGTCAAAACGGATCTCCATTCTTCCTCCTCTAGATTTAGTTAACCTATCGAGCATTATCCCTAATGTTTGTTTCCTCTTGTGCCTAGGTGCTAGCCCAACAACAAACATAGGAAGTGTTAGTGTACATCAAACTATGAGACTACATATAAAGAAGCATGCAACTGTAACTTGACTCCAGCAACTACCTTCTTGTTGTTGAAGCTCACAAGGTTCATCTGATATTGCCAACTCGTCTGGTGTCAAGAGTGCTTGGGAGGTAGTGTCAGGTGGCAAGGGAGCTTGGGAACGTGCTGCTAGCTCAGTTGACGCACGAGTACGTCGTGCAGCTGGTAGTACTGTGGTAGGTGTTGCAAGAACTAGGGCTGTCTCTGCTTGTTTGGTGGCAGCTATTTGTTTCTGTTTGTCTTTTTTGCAACTCGTGTAGCATGGGATGCCGTGTTTGTAGAATTTTCTGCTGGACTTTGACCTTCTATTGCACCATCAGTACTAGCAGAATCTGCAGGATTCATCCGCTTCTCATTCCCTGCCATTCTGTGTTTCTTCCTCTTTCTCTGTGCCATGTTAAGTTAAGCCGACAAGAAAAACGAATAGCAATTTAGTTCTTCAGAACAAATTGATGCGTGATGCAGATGAACTGAAGTTTGATGTTAGACAACCACATGATAGGAGGATGTAATATGTATGAAAAACAGGATGGAAGAGATAACCAGAACTATGATGTGTAAACTAAGAAGAAGACATTTCACCAAATTAGAAGCAATGCAATGGAAGGTAGACACCATATGAAAGATGCTACAAATATCGCTCTGCCAAGTTAACAGTGTCTCATCATATATGGCTTTTAACAAAATGTGAAGCAGTACAAGAAATAAATCGTATGCAAGATGCAAACAACATCACACTACCATGTTAGAGGTCTCTCGTCATTAGTGCCATTGCATATTCACAGCATTGCATATTCACAGCTTATGATGTGTAAACTAAGGAGAAGGCATTTTAATAAATTAGAAGCAATGAAAGCTAGACACCATATGAAAGATGCAACGAATATCACTCTACCAAGTTAAAACTGTCTCGTCATAAGTGCCATTTCAACAAATTAGTAGTACAAGCTAGAAAAGAATGTGAGATGTAACCTATATCACACTCCGAAGTCAAACATGTCTTATGATAAGTGATTGTTGCAGGTTACACAACAGTAGTAATTTGATGTAAGAACATGGTGTGATAGACAGATATTGTATGTTCTAGAAATAGGAACACGTGTTTTATTCAAGTATAATGTGTAAAGTAAGCAGATGGAATTCAACAAAATTAGAAGCAATACAAGCTAGACATCACACATAACATGCAACCACATATAACAGTGCCAAGTTAGAGGGAGCACCGGTGATGCTGCACTAGGGGAGACGTGCTCATCATAAACACAGCTTTGTTGAGTGTCTATGCATGTGTTGTCTTGGAAATCATCTTGGGGGTGTGGAGGAGTAGAAACTGTAGAGGCCCTCCATTCGGAAGGAGCACCTTTATCCGCTGCCTTCCTAACTTCCTTCCGCTTTATTGATTTTGAATTGTCAAGTAAAACAGACAAGAAAAAGCAATAAAATTCTCTCTTCAGAACTCATTCATGCATGATACTGACAATCACTACTTTGATGTAAGGCAAACACATGATACCAGGATGGAATATGTACAAAAAACAGGATGACATGGCATGTTCACAACTGTTGTGTAAACTAAGGAGAAACCATTCCAGCAAATAAGAAGCAATGCAAGCTATACAACACATGAAAGATGCAACCAATATGACTCTGCCAAGTTAAAAGCGTCCCATCATAAATGGAATTTCAACAAATTAGAAGCAGTGCATGCTATAAATCATATGAAAGATGCAACTAATATCACACTGCATATACTAAAGGTGTCTCGTCATGTTGATTGATGTGGGATACAAAAAACAATAGTTTTATGTAAGGACATGCTTAATAAACAGATGTACTATGTACTAAATACAGGAAGGCATGTCACATTAACAGGTATAATATAAGCTAAGCAGACTAGCACATGCAGTTTAACCAGATTGGAAGAATTACAATCTAGACACCATATGCAACATGCAACCACATATCACGCTGCCAAGTTAGAGCAAGCACCTGCGATGCTAGTGTAGGGGAAATGTTGTAATCAACTACAGAGCTACGTTCACTATCTTCATCTAGCAATTCTGTTTCTTGAGAATCATGTCGGGAGGCTGACGCTGCTTCTTTAAATGAGGAGTAGTCCCCTTGCCTGCCTGCCTCGTCATAAGTGATTGATGAGGGATACACAAGAACATTAGTTTGATGTAAGAACATGGTTAATACACAAATGTACTAGTATGTACCACAAACAGAAATGCATGTCATATTCAAAGGTATAATGTGTAAGCTAAGAAGATGCAATTTAACCAAATTGGAAGCAATACAAGCTAGACATCCGGCTAGAGTGGTGAGTATGATCATCTAGGACCTGAGAGCCTGGTGGGATGTCACGACCGGTTTTCCAATAAAAATGTTTATTGAGAAACCGATCTTTTGAGTCCAGTATGAGGAAAATCCTCCTTACTGGTAGACAAAATTCTTGATACAATAAGCCAGTAGCATAAAATATATTACAAGGTCGAGCTAAGGCTGCTCAACATTTATTACAAGAACGCCAATAACTATACATAATGGCGGATATGACACAATGGTGTCGTGGCATACTACTGACTCGAGATAAAAGTGGTGGTGGAATATCACAGTGGAGGATGGATAACACGACTCCTAGACTGACAGCTCATCGAGCGTCGAGGTGAGGCTCAATGAATTTTATTCGGGTAGCAGAAGCGGATCTAATACAGTGACCAAATCCAGGGTCGCACGAGACTGACTGGGACTCCTCTAGGCGTCGGACTCGCTATCGAACTCTTCATCCATGAGATCGCAAGACAGTTCAGACAAAAGATATAACAAATGCATGCATGAATGCATCATGATTAATTTATCAAGGCACATTCAATTTAGTAACAAGGTAAATAAAAAGGGAGACGGCGGTAGTCCGACTGAAAAACCCAACAAAAATAATTGAAAACCGATCGGGTGTCTAAAGCGACGCCTCGAAGGGTGAACGAATAAATAAAATCATGCCGCAGTCGGGCGTCTGAGCGACACCACGTAAGGGCTTAAACTGAAATTAAAGGACATGCGTGCCACAGTCGGACGTCGGGGTGACATCGCAGAAAGGGCTTATATTGAAAGTAAATAACAGTACTGCCATAGTCGGACGTCTGAGCGACATCGCAGAAGGGGCTTTCATCACAAAGATATAATACTGATAGTAAATATTCAACTCATGATAATAAACGGGTTAGTCCATCCACAGGAATAAACATTTAACGGACTTAACACTCATGTAGCTCACCGGAGTTTCTGTCACCAAAACTGACACTTTTCAGGATAAGTCAATACAATTCTTGGACATGGATAAGATGATTTATAGGATTTTTTTGACTCTATAGAGTTTGTACTAAAATTACCCACAACCAACGGATTTCTGTAGTCACGAAGGACTAGTTCCGTTTACGGTATTTCGAAAGAAAACACAGCTAACCAGTACACACCCATCCCACCTCACGATGCCAGGAATCACCCTAGACATCGTCCAAGAAAAACTTTGAGACGGGGAGATCACAATCTCGAATAGCATGGGATCAAATTTATATACGCGCGCTCTAAGGGGTGCCCCCCTCTCGGTCCCAACTAGAAACACCCATGCCCCCTGAACGGATGACTGGCTTTAATCCAGGGCCATGGAACCATCATCACGGCCTCTCCATTTGGTGTGTACCAGGAAAGCGGTCTGCAACTCACTAAGCCATATTCCTTTCGGAAAACATGTGGTAGTATGAGAAGGGAAAACGGATGGAAATTGACCGATACGGGTTGACACTGAAGTCAAATGGTCTGGCATAAGACTGGCATGCTACAACACTGCCATCTTACCCATTCTCATGCCATCACATGGCCATGCAAACTCACTTCCAACCACTCATGGATTTTCGAAACTTCACTTGCCTCAACTTGCATGAAATATGACATTCATCGAGATACTCATAAACATGCCATGAAACTACTTAATGCAAACATGCCAAAACAATCATCATATCAAAAGTTCAAACATGCTTGCCTGGTTCAGAGTAGTCGGAGCCTAGCTTGGTGAAGTTCGCGGTTCCGTCACCTCCTTCGGTATCTACGGTATAAAGAAACATATGCGCTAACGTAAATACCATGAGGTGCACAAAAATTATTCCAAATATTTTTCAAATAAATCTGATAAAAAACTAGACAAAATTTTAAAGAGGACAAAAAAGAATCAATCAAAAATACTTTTCTGTTGAAAAGTTATAAGTGTTTTTGTCCAGGGACCTTTCTGTAATGAAACAGAAACTTTGTAGGGTTTTCTTTATAAAAACAGAAAACGTTTCAGTCTCGAATACGTCAGTCTAGTGGGAAGACGTATTTTGCCCGAAGGCGTTTTCAGAAAACGTTTCAAAAAGAAGAAAAAACTTACGGGGAGGACCCACCCGTCGGGTTTGAAAACGGAAACAGAGTTTTGGCGCCCGAGGGCCGCGGTGGTCGCCGGCGGCGATCCACGGCGAGGCAGGAGGATCGGGGGTTACCAACGTGTTCACCGTGTCCTTCCGCACCTGCGGGTGGTGGAGTTGGTCGTTGGTGAGCACCACGTCGACGGCGACCTCAACTCCGGCGGACGGTGGTTCGGGCGTTGATGGATCTCGCCGAGGGCTGCGAAGATCGAATTAGAGCTCGGGTTAGCTCACTGGGTGCTCGAGGAGGTTACTGACGAGGTTTGAGCGCCGGGGATGGCGTCACCGGAGTGGATCAAGTTGGAGGCCGAGGCGGATCGGGGCCGCCAGAGTTGGGGAAGAAGGGCCCCTCGAGGCTCTTCCAGTGGCTGAGCGGGGTCTGGCGAGGTGGTGGAGGTGTGCGGTGTCAAGAGCGAGCTCGGGGGCGCTATTTATATCCGGCCCGAGGCGGTTGCCGTGAACGGGATAAGCCCGGCGAGTGATTATGGCGGCGCAGTGGCTGGACGGTTGGTTTAGGGCTTGAGCAACGACTAGACCGAGTACTTACTCCATCCTGGTGCTTAACTCCGCAAGGCAGGGGCGGTTACGACCTGTCCTCAACGGAACGGCCGTGCGACATGTCGGCGGCAGAGAGCGCGCCCTGTGCGTGCCAGGCCACGGCAACGGTGTAGCGGGGTGTGCTGGCGTGCATGAGGCCACGCGGAGAGCCAGGGAGCGTTGGGCGACGCTGAACGGCGTTGCGAGCATGCGCTGTCTCCCGTTGGCCACCACGGGTGGCGCTGCCGCCGCAGAAGACGCCGGCGCAGGCGGGCCAGGGTGCCACCGACGCCGGGAACCAGCCAAGTGCGCGTGCGGCACTTTGGACAAAGAGGAGGGGCCGTGCGCAACGCGCCACGACGCACTATGGAGCGTGACAACTCTCTGACGAAGAAACGACACCGAATTCTCTGAACTTTTCTAAAAGTGCATAGAAACAGTCCTGGCCAGGTGTTCGACAGAATGATTTTGGCATGCAGAGAATTTTACTTGAGCTGATTTTTGGTGGGGTGTCCTCTCATTGCATCTGAGTGCTGCCTGAATTTTGGCGGAATTTTTGGAGAAGAGAAGATATGAATTTCACCAAATTTGGCAAATCTGGTCCAAACTTGCAGAGGCTGAAATTTGAAAAATTTGAAAAGAGGAAGAGTGGATCTTGATGGTTCTAAGTTGTGGGTGCTAAGGACTATCCAGAGAAGTTGGTTTCAGATCAAAACTCAAAAGCAGGTACTTGCTTTGAAAATCACTTAAGCTCAAAATAAATGACAAAAATGGTTTGTGAGATAAAATAATTGAAATAAAATCCAAAAATGGTTTTGACTTGTTGGGAGAGAGAATTTAGATTGCTCCAAGGTGGAGGGAGGGATTTTTGAGAGGTTTTACCACATGAGGCATGGTAAAACCATGGATGGTTTCAAAATGAGAGAAGTCCCAAAACTCCTAGGATTTCTTTTTAAAGAAATAAATAAATAATTCCAAATATATATATTTGAGAAGATAATAATCAGAAGGGAGTTTTTCATACTTCAAACACCAAAGTTCAAGAAGATACAAAATAAAAATAAAATCCTTGCCAAGGGAAAAAGTTTTGAGAGAGAGGTTTTTGAAAGGATTTAAATGACCTTCTTCAAAACCAACAAAGTTTTTGCTGAAAACCAGTTGAAAATTTTTGGAGTGTCACATGGGAGGCGGGCTGCTTCGCCACCATCGCAGCTTTTTAGTTGGCTTCCAGGTGATGCCTATCTTTGCTGGGATTGCCACTGGCTCGGCCAGTGCCCTGACTAGCTATTTGTCTTCTGGTGCTCACGGGATGGTGGTTCATGTAAAAAAATATCTTTCCTTATCTTACCGACTTCGGCCTTTCGAATACAAGCTAGACACCATATGGAACATGCAACCACATATGACACCGCGAAGTTAAAGCAAGCACCTGGGATGGTGTTTCATTGCGAGAGAGGTCATCAACTCCAGAGGTACGTTCCCCATCTCCATCTGCTAACACTACACCCATTAAAGCGTTGAAACGTGTCTTGCCTAGCCCCACACCAAACTGGAGCGACTTCTCTCTTTTCTTTTTGGCTTCTCTGATGGCAGCAGATTCTGAAATACCCTTGCATAAAAACACAACAGTGAGAGTAAGGGTGAAGTGTGTGCAGAAATAGTGCACTTTAAAGTAGCAGATAGCAGGCGGCTGAAAAATAAATGACAGGAGACATATAATAGCTCTACAACATTGTATGGCAAACAAAATTAGATTCTACTCTGTATGATTTTGTAATATATGAGCACAGGAAATGCAGGTTATCCTCCAGCACACCACCACATGTGGTCATATCTAAGATAACAGTCGACTGAAAATAAATAGGTCAGTCGATTTTTTTAATGAACCGTCCGATCTATAAGGAACGGGCAGATGGCCTTCATCTACCTCCCGCCAGTCACTGTTGACGATCTTTCTCGAACCGCCAGTGACCACCGGCCCAGACCCCTGCCTCCGCTGCCCCGCCCTCCCATCGACCTCACACCACTGCCGTGCTTGGCAGCGCCCCCAGGCCATCCCTTTAATCCCGGCCGACCTCCAGATCGGGCGCCAGTAGCTCTAGGCTGCACACGCCCCTAAGATAAACACCAAGGCTCTGCTTCCCTGGTGTAATAGGCATACTAGCGCCTGTTATGCCGGGGAATGCTTCCGTTAATTGGGAATCAAGTGGCCGGAAATTGAAATTCAGGGGGGCGACGGACCTCTAGCTAAGGTGAAATAGTATATGAGGAGAAACCTTGTGCATCGCGAGTTACTAGGAACATCTAGTATCAAGAAGAAGCGGTCAACTAGTGTCTTCTGTGGGATGAATAACGTGCAAGCAAAGACGTAAGATTTGCACAAATAAGGGAAGAGGAGTACCTTTTTCGGTCGCCGGTGTGGTCACCTCCACATGTCGCGCTGATTTTCTTCTTTTTACCGGGGAAACCGATGTTCTGAAGGGTGCAGGCTTAGACGAACCCATGGCCAAATTGTTGACTGTGTTGCCGTGGCCGTATGTCGGCGGAGGGGAAGCAGGACGGCGTGGTTGAACTGGATCGGGTACGGACGACTCGTCCTCGGCTTCAACTACTAGCCGTGGAGGGCGTTGCGGTTGAGGTTGCGGTGGATGACGACGTCGGGGTATCGGCTCCGGCGTGATGGAGTAGGGCGGCGGTTGATGGGTGGGATGGGATGGCGGATGGAGGACGTCGGGGTTCCGCGGCTGGTGGAGAGGTAGTTTTGGCACCCACGGAGTACGAATGGGTAATCGGACGGGTGGGGGGAACCATGTTTCAGTCTGGGACGCGCTTGTTTTTGGCTTTTTTGAACAGAAGATGGGACGCGCTTGTTTGAAATTTGGGGAAAGTACAAACTTTGCCCCCCTCTTAAATTTCGGACCTACTGCGGGTCCGGGGTAGGATGGTAATCCAAGGTGTCCCAAATAGTGGGCGGGGGCGATTTCGGCCGCGCGCATGTGTGCTTAGGCGGCCATTGTGTATGAATGTTTTTCGGATGCAGTTGCGTTGTGTCTAGATGAAGCTACAAACCTACCCCGGTTTAGACCTTTGGACGTCGGGCCGGTAGGTTTCACGGGTCGGAGTTATTAGAAAAGTAATTCCCTTTTACTACCAAACATTGGTCTCACGCGGTTTCGGGCGAGTAGAGGCTCTTTTCGCGCTTCGTTCGAAATTGAAACACAAGCATTCACGTTTAGAGTACTCTTGAACTATGAGGATAGACCTAAATATACAACGTTATATTTGACCTTGTATGTTTGACAACCTCATTAAATTATCCGCTTCTTTTTGAAATTTTGACACTTGAAAATCCTATAACTACGATGATTTTGGAATGGAGGAGCTAAATTTGAATCTATTTTGTACATGACTACATATGCTATTATGTACAAAATTAGAGCAAAGATTGGTGCCCCCGTAATTTAGGTATGGTTTACAAATGCCATGCTATCAAATTCAAATAATTGAATGGACTTCATGTTGAATTCGATTTTTTTAAACCACCTTAAGTTGAATTCAAATGTATGCTAGTTCATAGGTAGTAGCTATTTATAATGTCCATTGTGTAATTTTGTATGTTTAATGTGCTTTACACACACACAACATGAACTATACTCACGTTTATATTCGATTGCTAAAGCGATGCATTGTCTGGAGTTCAAAATACTAACTATGTGGATCAATTGTGTCGAATAATAACATAGAAATGCTCAAATTCGATAGAATCTAGATGTTTGATGGATCAATGACCGCTCCTTACGCGAATTGCAAATATCACGATACCATCCTAATATTTGGATACAATTTATATGTTTAATCAATGTGTAGAGCAGTCTTTTACGTGAAGTTTCACTCTCCATCGGTGGTCTCTCACACATGCTCACACACTCTCTCCTGAGGTGTCTTTCTCGCACACATGCTCTAGGTATAACCCTCCCTCCCTCTCGTAACCATTTACAACTGTTTTCACTAACCTTTATAACAAGCACTCTTCCTCTCGCAAACATACACATGCACAATCCTCATCGACCCTTTCTATATACATGGACCTGCCTACGTGTCTCATGTATGCACATTATCTTTACGCCTGTCTCTCACGCATTGTCTCACACCTCTCTTCCTAATCGACGAGTATGATTCTAGCAGAGCATTCTGTAGGATGCCCCTTAAATTTAGGCTGGATGAATAGTAATATCAGAGATAAAGGGGTTACCTTAGTCCGAGAACCTAGGGTTACAAATCCTAGCCGGCTTTGTCAGTGGACACAGAGTCCTTCACAATTCTGCTATCTTTGTCTTGTACGACTAGTCATCCATGGGTCTTCCTAAATGCGTCACGGGCTGACCAATGTGGCGCAGGACGGAACAGAACAAAGGGCCTCACCTTGACCCACCGGACCTCACTCGGTGACACACCCTCTGCCCCCACGTCTCATTATCTTCTCACACCCACACATACCAACACAAACACCACACACACAGAAAATTTCTCCTGGTGCCTCTATTCCCGCCCCCCTTGCAGATACACACTCAAGGGAATGGAATCTCTTGTCGTGACATCATATTCGTCTCTCTCTCTGGACCACTATCATTTCTCGTGCTATCTCTCCCACGCCCCCCCGTCGGCCCCTCTCTAGGCCCCGCCAAATGCATCAACTACACATTCACACATGTTACATCACGTACCCCATTGATCTAAAAAGCCCTCTCTTCATGTTTATTTCGCATACAACATTCCTTTTGAATAAAGTGTGGCCAAAAAATTATTTTAGAGTTTCTACATATATACACCATTACAAAGTTATATGGAGGAGTACGAACGCTAATTTGCATTGCATGGTGCCCACAATGATATTTATTCCGCACTGTGAATTTGTATATTTTTATACTATATACAAATTTAGTCATAATAAAGAGAAACAAAGAGCATCTCTCTATCCATCGCATACCCCCCTGTACGCCCCTTTCACCTATGCACACAGAACTATCTCCAGGTCCTCTAAAAGTAAGCCCCCGGAAAATTCACGCATGTCTCATCTTTCTCTCGCGATATATGCAATGACGATCGTTGTATTTGAAGCAAAAGCACGATACGTACATTGGACTTCAGAATCCACTCATTAGGGTCACCATTTACGTTTAGTGGTTATTATGCAGTCACGGGCTCACCGTACAACTCTGTATTTTCTCATGACATGACTAGTTGACCAGTTAAACGCTCCGCGTGGCACCTCTAGTGTTGCATCACATTATCTCACTACCATCGTGCCCACCTGTCGACTTGTATCTACTCTACATCTAGACTCTTATAAAAAACATAAAATACACTCTTATAAAAAATAGAGTTGGTGATGATGGTGTGCCTGCCATCCTGCAATATAGGCCGTCCGATTTATATCTGACGGATAGGAAAGAAACTATGGCAATTTTGCAAAAAGGTACCCACACACCTCTCCACATTTGCAAATAAGGCCTTCCCTCGTTCATCCTTTTCTCTCACAATATAAACAAGTCATACAAATGCATCTTGATGTTATGTGCAACGCACGGGCATCTTGCTAGTAAGAATGAAAACAAACGACAAAAAAATATTTGGACGGTGGTTCGAAGTCATGACCGCGGGCACAGCGGACAAGGTGGCCTTGTATTGGTATGTTGAGCTGTCTGTTTTAACACACAAGAGCTGGTGTGGTGATTATACACACACGCACGCATGCACACGAACTGCATCCACGCAACACTCACACAAACACATGCACCCACGCACGCACGCAACACTCACACGTACACACGCAGCCACGCACGCAGGCAACACTCACACGCACGCACACAACACTCACACGCACACATGCAAGCATGCATGCACACACAAGTACACCACACGACCAACACACACTCTCACGCTCACGTGCTCAACCTACACGTGCATGCGCACACATCAGGCCGTGACAGACACATACACAACCAGGTGATTCCCTTGCACGGGTTGGAGCCTTGTCGCGCCTGCGTAAATTTGTGTTTATCTGACCTTTTGCCTATGCGAACTGACAGGTGGGACCCACAATGAACGTGGTAAATTTAACTAGTCAACAGATGGACAGGACTTGGATAACTTCTGCTCGAAGATTCTCCGCTGCATATGTCGAGGGGGTTGAAAACTTCATGAACTTTATCAGAGCTGAGTACGGTGGTCCAAAATCAGATGTGCTCTGCCCGTGCAGCAGTTGTATGAATTCAGTTACAAGACCCCATTCAACTGTGCAAAATAATCTACACTTGTATGGGATGTCGGTCACATATACTAGGTGGGTTCATCATGGTGAAGCTGTGAACGTCAATGTTATTGACTACGTGGAAGTAGTAGATCACCATCTTGATCTGCCTGATGCTCAGGTGGAAGAGGAGGAGGTGGTGGTGGCGGAGCTACTGAGTTTGACCAACATTGAAACAATGCTACGAAATGCTCGTGCATTCCGTGAACTTTCACCTGCAGAAGAAAAACGGTGGGCCCGCATGTTGGAACAATGCAACGTTGCTGTCACCCCAGGAAATAAGCTGTCAGTATTCTCAGCTATGGTCACCTATCTTCAGGTGAAGACATCTGAGCGGATGACCAACAAATCATTTGATGCGATGTTGGCTGGTTTCTGCGAATCTTTCCCAGATGCGTCTGAGCTGCTACTCACCTACAGTAAAATGAAGAATTTCCTTCATGCAGTTGGAATTGGATATGATATGATCCATGTTTGTAAGAATAATTGTGTTCTGTTCCGGAAGGATTATGCCAACTTAAGTGAATGCCCGAAATGCAAATCATCAAGATGGAAAGATGGCGATGCTGTGAAGAGGATTCCTCATAATGTACTGAGAAATTTTCCAATTACACCAAGATTGTAGATGTTGTTTCATGATGCTGAAACAAGAGAGGATTTACTATGGCATTCTAGGAACCAGGAGTACAGAGATCAAAATGTAATGAGCCATCCATCTCATGGTAGTGAGTGGAAAAGCTTCAATGATAAACCCAAAGAGTTTGCTGCTGACCCGAGAAACATTATACTTGGCTTAGCTTCAGATGGATTTAACCCATTTGGCCACCAGAGCGCCACATATAGCATGTGGCCAGTGCTTGTTATCCCTTACAACATACCTCCAAATGTGTGCACCGAAGAATCAAACTACATGATGGCCTTGCTCATCCCAGGTCCAAAAAGTCCTGGAAAGGATTTTGATTTGTTCATGGAGCCTCTTGTGGAGGAACTTCAACAGCTATGGAAGGGTGTTCTCACTCGAGACCTATATAGCAGCCCACCAGCTGATTTCTTTCTGCGTGCTGTTATAATTTGGTGCATCCATGATTATCCGGCTTTGGGCACTAGGTCAGGGCGAACTGTCGGGTTTCGGGTTCCGGCAGACCCTTGAGGTTCGAACTCTGGTGTGCACGTAGAGATTACGCCTTCTTCCTACCTGCACCCCACCGCCTCGCAAAGATCTAAGCTATGGAAAGAACAGCACGAGAGACACAAGGTTTATACTGGTTCGGGCCACCGATGTGGTGTAATACCCTACTCCAGTGTGGTGTGGTGGATTGCCTCTTGGGCTGATGATGATAAGCAATACAAGGAAGAACAGCCTCGCGAGGGTCTGTTCTTGGCTGGGGCGATGAACTGCGATGAGGAGTTCAGTCACCCTTCTCTCTCTCTCTCTCTCTCTCTCTCTCTGTTCTAGCTCCTCTCTGTCTGGTTAGGTTCCCATTGCCTCTCTATCTGGTTAGGTTCCCATTGCTCTACCCTGGGGGTGGCTAGTCCTATTTATAGGCAAAGGCCCTGGGCCTCTTCCCAAATATTGAGCGGGAAGGGTGCCAACAATTGGCCATTTTGAAGGGGAACATATGGTACACTTATCCTGACTAAAGTTGGTCCTCGCCTGCCAAAGGCTCTGGTGGTGACGCTGGCTTGGGCTCCACAATGACTTCCTCCCTGCCGTTGGACTGGTCTTGGTCTCGTTGCACCGAAACGGCTGCCCTTGCTTGATGCTCTCGCCTACGCTTGCTCCCTTTGCACCAAAGAGGAAAGGAGGACACTGCGGGGGCTGGCGCCCGCCTGGCGCCCTTGGTCATCATGGCTTGCGTCACAGGCACCTCGTGTGGCACCCCGCCTTGATCTCACCGCCTCCTCGCGAGCCAACCTGATGAGGCCGTGCCTGAGGAAGCTCCGTGTCGTCCGCCCCGCGAGGCTTGGCCCCTCGCGAGGGTCTTGGGTCTTGTGTTGATGAAGATGGGCCGTGCTGGGCCCCCCTTTGAGCCACGCCGCAGGCAGGCAAGTCTGGGGACCCCCGTTCCCAGAACGCCAACAGTAGCCCCCGGTCCCAAGGCGCGCCCGGACTTGGCCGTGCAGGGAGGCGAAAGGGCAAGGGCGAAACGCTGCTGGCCCTAACAGCCTGCGGCCTTGGGCGCCGCATGGCGGTTGATTGGACATGGGCGCCTCAGCAACCGCGCGAGTTGATAAAGGAGCGGCATCTACCTAGGCTTTGCTTTTTGCTTCCTCCGGTTGCTGCTCAGATCCCCTTTCTTGCGCCTCTCCTTCCTTCCTCCAAATTTTCTAGATCTACTCCGTCCGCGCGACCTAGGAAGCCATGGCGCCTCGTCAGTCCCCGGCCGGAGCTTGGTACTCATCTGCCCTGGAGTCGCCGAACGTGTAAGAGTCAAGCCTTGCCCGGTTGCGCCAGATGGCGACAACGCATGGCATCGATGGGGCGAAGGTGTTCAAGGCTGGCTCCACCACCCCTGAGGGCCGAGGGAGCACCTTTTATCCGCTCTTTGTAAGCTCCATTGCTCCTGGCCTGGTGCCTCCCTTCTCCGAGTTCTTCTTCTCTATCCTCCGCCATTATAAGCTACAGGCTCTGCATCTCCACCCCAACTCCGTCCTTCTCCTGGCGATCTTCTCCTATTACTGCGAGGCTCACGTAGGGGTGCACCCCTCTGTGGCCTTGCTGCACCACTACTTCTACCTCCGGACCTCTCGCGGTTCTGCTTCCGCGTGCGCGAGCTTCATCGCATACGGTGTCGCCATTGCCATTTTGAACCCCGGGAAAAGGATTGAGGGCTTTAGGAGCAAGTGGGTCTTGGTAGATGCTGGGCGCATCCACCCTCGGCTGATCTTGCCCACGGAGCATCCCACGAGCTCCAGCGATTGGGGTCGAGCGGAGCTCGCGGACCCCTGCGTGAAGCCTGTGTTGGAGAGGATGGACGCGGATCAGAGGCCGGCCAACATGGCGGCGGCGAAGCTGACCGGCGCGTCGCTGCTGAGGGAATTCCTGGAGCACCAGCTGACTCCGCTTCGGCAGTACTCACTTCCGATGTGGAGGCCCCATCCGAGCCCCACGACCTTGGCCAGCGAAGATCTGGCTGCGGTCCTCCAATCTCTGGTTGGGGGCGATGTGGTGAGGTTGGAGGGCGCTCCTACGCCCTTGTTCCTCCGCTACGACTGGGAGTCCATGCCCGTCTTCAACGGGGATGGGCCTGTGCCCACGGAAGCTCCCAGGGAACCGATGGACATGTCCTCCGATGACTCCGGCGAAGAGGAGGACGGAGGGGAGCGGGAGAAAGGGCCTGACTCCGAGGCGACTGACGGAGAGTCGAGGGATCCCCTCCCCCGGTGCAGGTCCCCCGCTCTCCACCTCTCTTCGAGCGATGACGACGAGGATGATGACGAGTAGGGCGGCGGGAGCTTGCCCCCGATCCCGAAGAAGGATAGGACCGGGCTGATCTCCCGCGGGTCCGCCCCGTCCCCAAGGCAGACCGCAGACGCGCCTTCCGCTTCCAAGCTTCCCGAGGTTGACCCTTCCAGCCGGCTTTCGGGCTTCAAATTTGGCCGGAGGCCGCTTGAGCTCACTGGCGACGACCCGTAAGCGCTTGATTCTTGTCTTTATTTCTTGTTCTGCTGCTGAGGCTTGACGTCCGCATCTCTTGGATAGGCTGGCGCCCGCGGCAAAGAAGCCGAAGGCAGCTCCTAAGGTTCCATCCGTGGCAGCGCCTCTGCCCGCGGAGGAAGGTGACCGCGACGCTCAGGCTTCTCCTGCCCGGTCGTCCTCGCGAGGCCTGGCTGAGCTGGCTGGGGAGAGCTCAGCCCCCATGGCCCAAGCGACTCCCGAGGTGCCTTTGCCTGCTGCCGCCACCACAGCCGTTGGGGCGCAGTAGACTCCGCCTCAGGATGCTGTGGTCATGTCGCCGCCTTCTCCTCCTACTCCACCGACTGCTGTCTCTCCGACTCCTCCTGCCATTCTGGATCGTGCTGCTGCTGAGCTGGACCGACTGCGGCAGGATCTTCTTGGTGCCGACCCTCGCTTAGTGGCCGGGCGCTTGGAGCTAGCTTCAGGATGGATTCGCTCCTACGCTTCGATTCGGGCGGCACTGGTCCAGGCCTCGACGGCTTGCGATGAGGAGAGGCAGGCCGTCCTTGAGGCGAAGGCTGCTCGTGACGCAGCCCTGGGGGAGGTGGTTGACGTCCGTGGTCGCTGCAAGGCGCTGGAGGACGAGCTGCAAGGTCTGCGGGACCAGCTCGCGAAAGAGGTCCGCCTTCGCCAAGAGCAGGAAGAAGGCGTGAAGGCTCGCGAGGCGACCGTCGAGGGCCGGGAGGCCAAGCTCAGGAAGCGCCGTGACCGCCTAGGCACGCTGGAGCAGGAGTTGGGGGCGTGGAAGGTCGAGCTGGACGACAAGGCCCGGGTTCTTGCCGAGGATCGCGCGGCCTTCGCAGAGATGGAGGCGAAGGATCGCTCCTCGCTGAAGACGCTTTACGACAGCGGCCTGGAGAGCCCGCTGGCCGGTGCCGAGGACGGCCCCGCCAAGCTGCTTCCCTTCCTGGTTCGTGCTCTTGAAGATGTCGCCCTTGGCCTTGGCCCCACGGTCGAGGCCGAGGCGCGTGTCCTGTCTTCTGCAGCGCTGACGCGGGTCTTCACCCACATCTACCTTCACGACCCCAGCGTCGACCTCGACAGCCTGCTGGAGCCAGTAAGCGGCGAGCGTGCCGCTGCCGAGGCCGTGAAGGGTCGCGCGGAGGCTCTACTGGGGAAGTTCCGGGCCTTCAGCACCAAGCCGAAGCGAGGCGCTGCCAACCCTGCTGCTCTGTGAGGCGAACCCACTCCACACTGCTCCACTGCCGACAAGTGACTCCGTTGTGGCTCCTGTCCTTCCTTTAGTTCCTGCACATGTATCATGCCTCGGGGAGGCGTTTAAACTTGCGTTTGGCATTGGGATAACAGTGTGGACTGTAATATTTGCTTTTGAATTCCTTGAAATTTACGCTTTTCCTTCCTAATTGCTTATGTTCTACGCCTGCAGAGCCCGGCCCCGCGCATACCTCAACCAGCATTAGCCCCGACCGGAAACTAGGACGGGACCAAGGAGTGAGGGGCTACGTGACAAGTTAGGCTCCTTAGTCGTGATGCTCAGGAGTCCCCCTTGGCGCACGAACAACAAGTAGGGAGGTGTGATGTGGGTGGATCTATCGTTCTATGTCTGCAGAGCCCAGCCCCGCGCATACCTCACCCGGCGTTAGCCTTTCGGAACTAAGAAGTGAGGGGCTACGTGACCAGTTAGGCTCCTGAGTCGCAATGCTCAAGAGTCCCCCTTGACACTGAAACGGCCTTTGTACCTTGGCTCCGCTCGGGGAGAGACGCGCGACGAACCAGGCCCGGGGGGCCTGGCTGGGTGGCGTGCATCTGGGCGTGACCCAGGCGCAGCCCCCGTGCCCAGCCCCCTCGCACTGAGGCTAGACACTGAGCTCTGGGCTCCCTGAGGGGAGGCGTTGCGATGAGGCTAGACACTAAGCTCTGGGCTCCCTGAGGTTGATGCGGCCCGGGGGCCACCCTCAGTTGTTTATCACTAGCGCAGAGCATAGCGCTTCCGTATGTGTACGGGCATAGCCGGTCCTCGGCAGTGTTGTCAGCCAGCGCGGAGCATGGTGCTTCCACTAGTACGTGGGAGGGGGCTCCCCTCCGGGAGGAGGCCCCGGGGCATGTACAACCCCGCCCTGACACGTGGCTAGCATGGTAGGGCCTGGAGAGGTGTATCTGGGCACCCGTGAGCCAGCGCGGGACTCACGGGGACCTACCTCTAGGAGCATTGCGCCTGGCACTGGGCCTTATCTTGTGATGTGTTCCTGCAAATTTGGTTAGATGCCGGCAGTCTGCGTCCTCGAGTCCCGGCCCTCGAGCTGGTCTCAGCCGTCGCTGGTATGCCAGGTCGCGATGCCGTGGACAAGGCCAGAGGGTGAGGGATGGAGAGCCAGTAAGAGCCCTGAGTCGCGATGCTTATGTACCCCCCTTTATAGTGCAAGTGGTCGATATGGATAAGAACAGGTGCCGTGGGCCGGCATCAAATAATCAAGCATGGTGGGTCGAACGCATAGCCGGAAATAAACGCAAAGAGGGTACATGCCGCTGGGTCTGGCCCGAGCGACTTGGGGATGATGCAGCCCGAGGGGCGCCCCCAACAAAGTAAGCTAACAACATGAAATAAAAGGGATACACGCCGCAGGGACGGACCCACGCGGCCTGGGAATAATGCAGCCCTGGGGGGCGCTCCCAGCTGGAAATGAAACTTGAAAGATGTCACCTGATGATGTTGAGGACGAAGGAGTGTTGGTGTAGCAGACTCGGCGGGCTGCGGAAGCCGATCCTCACGAGCCCCCAGGCCCAAGAGCCTCGGGAGGCTCCGGGGGCGCTGGTGGCTCCTTGCGGACCATCTCCATCTCCGCCAAGGCTGCGGAACGCCTGGCCTCTTGACCCTCCATGATGCCCCTCATGAGGCGCTGGTACGTGGCAGCCGCGTTCGACAAGCCATAAGGCATGCGAACGTAGCTGTGAGGTGGACCTTCGCAGCATCCCACTCGTGAGGGCCAGAGGCGCTCCAGGGAGGCGACTCGATTGAGCCCTGGTATGTCGATGCAGACGCGCAGTCCACCATCCTCGCCTGGATGGGGAGCCACAGCTGGTTGGCGGCGGCTGCCTCTCATGACTCTTGACTCCTGTAGCTCCTGAATGGCCTTGCTGACGAACTCCTGAAAGTCTGGCCCTCCTTGCCTTAATTCTTCTTGAGGGAAACGTGCTTTGAAACACGCCTCCATGTGGTGCCCAAGCGCCTCCCTCGTGACCTTAGCGAGGTCGGTGGTCCTCCAGGGGAGAGCCCCCGAGCCCTGCCTGAGGAGGGCGCCGGGCACGCTTTCCTATGCGATGGAAGGAGGTTCCCCCTGGGCAGGCGCGGGCCCTGAGGGGCCTGCCTCCTGAGGGTCCGGTCCTGACGATGTCTTCTTCTTCTTGGGGGTGGTCTCGGGAAGCCTCCTGCTTCCGTGATCCGGGTCTTCGAGTGATGCGGCCTAAAAGGCTCGTTCCAGGGAACACACTGCGTCCTTCTCTTCACAGGGCACCGTGATGACTCCGCCACTCCCCGGCATGTTGAGGACGTTGTAGCCGTGGTGAGTTACGGCCATGAACTTGGCCAGCGCTGGGTACCCAAGGATGGCGTTGTACGGCAGGCGAATGTGAGCGACGTCGAAGTCGATGAGCTCGGTGCGGTAGTTGTCGCGTGCCCCGAAGGTGACAGGGAGGCGGACCTGCCCAATCAGGACCGTGGAGCCGTCGGTGACTCCGGAGAAAGGCTTGGTTGGCTGAAGTGTTGGGGAACGTAGTAATTTCAAAATTTTCCTACGCACATGCAAGATCATGCTGATGCATAGCAACGAGGGGAGAGTATGATCTACGTACCCTTGTAGATCGCAACGGAAGCGTTTGACACAACGTAGAGGAAGTAGTCGTACGTCTTCTTCTCGGTCCGACCGATCCAAGCACCGTTACTCCCGCACCTCCGAGTTCTTAGCACACGTTCAGCTCGATGATGATCCTCGGGCTCCGATCCAGCAAAGCGTCGAGGAAGAGTTCCGTCAGCACGACGGCGTGGTGACGATCTTGATGTACTACTGACGCAGGGCTTCGCCTAAGCACTGTGACAATATGACCGAGGTGGAATTTGGTAGCAGGGGGCACCGCACACGGATAAGGAAAGATCTCAATGATCAATTGTGTGTCTAGAGGTGCCCCCTGCCCCCGTATATAAAGGGGCAAAGGGGGAGGGGCGCGGCAGCCATTGGAGGAGTCCTCCTCCCGCTGGGAGTAGGACTCCCCTCCAATCCTATTCCTAATAGGACTCCCCAAGTGGGGAAAGAGAGAGGGGCTGGCCGGCCACCTTCCCTAGTCCTAATAGGACTAGGGGAAGGGGGGAGGCGCGCGGCCCATGAGGGCAGCCCTTTCACCTTTCCACCAAGGCCCATGTTGGCCCATTTGGCTCCCGGGGGGTTCCGGTAACCCTCCCGGTATTCCGGTAAAATCCCGATTTCACCTGGAACACTTCCGATGTCCAAACATAGGCTTCCAATATATCAATATTTACGTCTCGACCATTTCGAGACTCCTCGTCATGTCCGTGATCACATCCGGGACTCCGAACAACCTTCGGTACATCAAAATGCATAAACTCATAATAACTGTCATCATAACGTTAAGCGTGCGGACCCTACGGTTCGAGAACAATGTAGACATGACCGAGACACATCTCCGGTCAATAACCAATAGCGGGACCTGGATGCCCATATTGGCTCCTACATATTCTACGAAGATCTTTATCAGTCAGACCGCATAACAACATACGTTGTTCCCTTTGTCATCGGTATGTTACTTGCCCGAGATTCGATCGTCAGTATCCAATACTTAGTTCAATCTCGTTACCGGCAAGTCTCTTTACTCGTTCCGTAATACATCATCCCGCTACTAACTCATTAGTTGCAATGCTTGCAAGGCTTAAGTTATGTGCATTACCGAGAGGGCCCAGAGATACCTCTCCGATGATCGGAGTGACAAATCCTAATCTCGAAATACGCCAACCCAACATCTACCATTGGAGACACCTGTAGTACTCCTTTATAATCACCCAGTTACGTTGTGACGTTTGGTAGTACCCAAAGTGTTCCTCCGGCAAACGGGAGTTGCATAATCTCATAGTCATAGGAACATGTATAAGTCATGGATAAAGCAATAGCAACATACTAAACGATCGGGTGCTAAGCTAATATAATGGGTCATGTCAATCAGATCATTCAACTAATTATGTGACCTCGTTAATCAAATAACAACTCTTTGTTCATGGTTAGGAAACATAACCATCTTTGATTAACGAGCTAGTCTAGTAGAGGCATACTAGTGACACTCTGTTTGTCTATGTATTCACACATGTATTATGTTTCCGGTTAATACAATTCTAGCATGAATAATAAACCTTTATCATGATATAAGGAAATAAATAATAACTTTATTATTGCCTCTAGGGCATATTTCCTTCAGTCTCCCACTTGCACTAGAGTCAATAATCTAGATTACACTGTAATGATCCTAACACCCATGGAGTCTTGGTGTTGATCATGTTTTGCTCGTGGAAGAGGCTTAGTCAACGGGTCTGCAACATTCAGATCCGTATGTATCTTGCAAATCTCTATGTCTCCCACCTGGACTAGATCCCGGATGGAGTTGAAGCGTCTCTTGATGTGTTTGGTCCTTTTGTGAAATCTGGATTCCTTTGCCAAGGCAATTGCACCAGTATTGTCACAAAAGATTTTCATTGGACCCGATGCACTAGGTATGACACCTAGATCGGATATGAACTCCTTCATCCAGACTCCTTCGTTTGCTGCTTCCGAAGCAGCTATGTACTCTGCTTCACATGTAGATCCCGCTACGACGCTTTGTTTAGAACTGCACCAACTGACAGCTCCACCGTTTAATGTAAACACGTATCCGGTTTGCGATTTAGAATCGCCCGAATCAGTGTCAAAGCTTGCATCAACGTAACCTCTTACGGTGAGCTCTTTGTCACCACCATATATGAGAAACGTATCCTTAGTCCTTTTCAGGTATTTCAGGATGTTTTTGACCGCTGTCCAGTGATCCACTCCTGGATTACTTTGGTACCTCCCTGCTAAACTTATAGCAAGGCACACATCAGGTCTGGTACACAGCATTGCATACATGATAGAGCCTATGGCTGAAGCATAGGGAACATCTTTCATTTTCTCTCTATCTTCTACAGTGGTCGGGCTTTGAGTCTTACTCAATCTCACACCTTGTAACACAGGCAAGAACCCTTTCTTTGCTTGATCCATTTTGAACTTCTTCAAAATCTTGTCAAGGTATGTGCTTTGTGAAAGTCCAATTAAGCGTCTTGATCTATCTCTATAGATCTTTATGCCTAATATGTAAGCAGCTTCTCCGAGGTCTTTCATTGAAAAACTTTTATTCAAGTATCCCTTTATGCTATCCAAAAATTCTATATCATTTCCAATCAGTAATATGTCATCCACATATAATATTAGAAATGCTACAGAGCTCCCACTCACTTTCTTGTAAATACAGGCTTCTCTGAAAGTCTGTATAAAACCAAATGCTTTGATCACACTATCAAAGCGTTTATTCCAACTCCGAGAGGCTTGCACCAGTCCATAAATGGATCGCTGGAGCTTGCACACTTTGTTAGCTCCCTTTGGATCGACAAAACCTTCCGGTTGCATCATATACAACTCTTCTTCCAGAAATCCATTCAGGAATGCAGTTTTGACATCCATCTGCCAAATTTCATAATCATAAAATGCGGCAATTGCTAACATGATTCAAACAGACTTAAGCATCGCTACGGGTGAGAAAGTCTCATCGTAGTCAATCCCTTGAACTTGTCGAAAACCTTTTGCGACAAGTCGAGCTTTGTAGACAGTAACATTACCATCAGCGTCAGTCTTCTTCTTAAAGATCCATTTCTTCTCAATTGCTTGCCGATCATCGGGCAAGTCAACCAAAGTCCATACTTTGTTCTCATACATGGATCCCATCTCAGATTTCATGGCTTCAAGCCACTTTGCGGAATCTGGGCTCACCATCGCTTCTTCATAGTTCGTAGGTTCATCATGATCTAATATCATGACCTCCAGAACAGGATTACCGTACCACTCTGGTGCGGATCTCACTCTGGTTGATCTACGAGGTTTAGTAGTATCTTGATCTAAAATTTCATGATCAGCATCATTAGCTTCCTCACTTATTGGTGTAGGTGTCGCAGAAACAGTTTTCTGTGATGTACTACTTCTCAATAAAGGAGTAGGTACAGTTACCTCGTCAAGTTCTACTTTCCTCCCACTCACTTCTTTCGAAAGAAACTCCTTCTCTAGAAAGTTTCCGAACTTAGCAACAAAAGTCTTGCCTTCGGATCTGTGATAGAAGGTGTATCCAACAGTTTCCTTTGGATATCCTATGAAGACACATTTCTCTGATTTGTGTTCGAGCTTATCAGGTTGAAGCTTTTTCACATAAGCATCGCAGCCCCAAACTTTAAGAAACGACAACTTTGGTTTCTTGCCAAACCATAGTTCATAAGGCGTCGTCTCAACGGATTTAGATGGTGCCCTATTTAACGTGAATGCGGCCGTCTCTAGAGCGTATCCCCAAAACGATAGCGGTAAATCAGTAAGAGACATCATAGATCGCACCATATCTAGTAAAGTACGATTACGACGTTCGGACACACCATTACGCTGTGGTGTTCCGGGTGGCGTGAGTTGCGAAACTATTCCACAATTTTTCAAATGTACACCAAACTCGTAACTCAAATATTCTCCTCCACGATCAGATCGTAGAAACTTTATTTTCTTGTTACGATGATTTTCAACTTCACTCTGAAATTCTTTGAACTTTTCAAATGTTTCAGACTTGTGTTTCATTAAGTAGATATACCCATATCTGCTTAAGTCATCTGTGAAGGTGAGGAAATAACGATATCCGCCACGAGCCTCAATATTCATCGGTCCACATACATCGGTATGTATGATTTCCAACAAATCTGTTGCTCTCTCCATAGTACCGGAGAACGGTGTTTTAGTCATCTTGCCCATGAGGCACGGTTCGCAAGTACCAAGTGATTCATAATCAAGTGGTTCCAAAAGTCCATCAGTATGGAGTTTCTTCATGCGCTTTACACCGATATGACCTAAACGACAGTGCCACAAATAAGTTGCACTTTCATTATCAACTCTGCATCTTTTGGCTTCAACATTATGAATATGTGTATCACTACTATCGAGATTCATCAAAAATAGACCACTCTTCAAAGGCGCATGACCATAAAAGATATTACTCATATAAATAGAACAACCATTATTCTCTGATTTAAATGAATAACCGTCTCGCATTAAACAAGATCCAGATATAATGTTCATGCTCAACGCTGGCACCAAATAACAATTATTTAGTTCTAATATTAATCCCGAAGGTAGATGTAGAGGTAGCGTGCTGACCGCGATCACATCGACTTTGGAACCGTTTCCCACGCGCATCGTCACCTCGTCCTTTGCTAGTGTCCGCTTATTCTGTAGTCCCTGTTTCGAGTTGCAAATATTAGCAACAGAACCAGTATCAAATACCCAGGTGCTACTGCGAGCATTAGTAAGGTACACATCAATAACATGTATATCACATATACCTTTGTTCACCTTGCCATCCTTCTTATCCGCCAAATACTTGGGGCAGTTCCGCTTCCAGTGACCAGTCTGCTTGCAGTAGAAGCACTCAGTTTTAGGCTTAGGTCCAGACTTGGGTTTCTTCTCTTGAGCAGCAACTCGCTTGCCGTTCTTCTTGAAGTTCCCCTTTTTCTTCCCTTTGCCCTTTTTCTTGAAACTAGTGGTTTTGTTAACCATCAACACTTGATGCTCCTTCTTGATTTCTACCTCCGCAACTTTTAGCATTGCGAAGAGCTCGGGAATAGTCTTGTTCATCCCTTGCATATTATAGTTCATCATGAAGCTCTTGTAGCTTGGTGGCAGTGATTGGAGAATTCTGTCAATGACGCAATCATCTGGAAGAGTAACTCCCAATTAAATCAAGTGATTATTATACCCAGACATTTTGAGTATATGCTCACTGACAGAACTGTTCTCCTCCATCTTGCAGCTATAGAACTTATTGGAGACTTCATATCTCTCAATTCGGGCATTTGCTTGAAATATTAACTTCAACTCCTGGAACATCTCATATGCTCCATGACGTTCAAAACGTCGTTGAAGTCATGGTTCTGAGCCGTAAAGCATGGCACACTGAACTATCGAGTAGTCATCAGCTTTGCTCTGCCAGACGTTCATAACTTCTGGTGTTGCTCTAGCAGCAGGCCTGGCACCTAGCGGTGCTTCCAGGACGTAATTCTTCTGTGCAGCAATGAGGATAATCCTCAAGTTACAGACCCAGTCCGTGTAATTGCTACCATCATCTTTCAACTTTGCTTTCTCAAGGAACGCATTAAAATTTAACGGAACAACAGCACGAGCCATCTATCTACAATCAACATAAACAAGCAAGATACTATCAGGTACTAAGTTCATGATAAGTTTATGTTCAGTTAATCAAATTAATTAAGAACTCCCACTTAGATAGACATCCCTCTAATCTTCTAAGTGATCACGTGATCCAAATCAACTAAACCATAACCGATCATCACGTGATATGGAGTAGTTTTCAATGGTGAACATCGTTATGTTGATCATATCTACTATATGATTCACGCTCAACCTTTCGGTCTCTATGTTCCGAGGCCATATCTGCATATGCTTGGCTCGTCAAGTATAACCTGAGTATTCCGCGTGTGCAACTGTTTTGCACCCGTTGTATTTGAATGTAGAGCCTATCACACCCGATCATCACGTGGTGTCTCAGCACGAAGAACTTTTGCAATGGTGCATACTCAGGGAGAACACTTCTTGATAATTTAGTGAGAGATCATCTTATAATGCTACCGTCAATCAAAGCAAGATAAGATGCATAAAAAGATAAACATCACATGCAATCAATATAAGTGATATGATATGGTCATCATCATCTTGTGCTTGTGATCTCCATCTCCGAAGCACCGTCATGATCACCATCGTCACCGGCGCGACACCTTGATCTCCATCGTAGCATCGTTGTTGTCTCACCAATCTTATGCTTCCACGACTATCACTACCGCTTAGTAATAAAGTAAACCATTACATCGCGATTGCATTGCATACAATAAAGCGACAACCATATGGCTCCTGCCAGTTGCCGATAACTCGGTTACAAAACATGATCATCTCATACAATAAAATTTAGCATCATGTCTTGACCATATCACATCACAACATGCCCTGCAAAAACAAGTTAGACGTCCTCTACTTTGTTGTTGCAAGTTTTACGTGGCTGCTACGGGCTTAAGCAAGAACTCATCTTACCTACGCATCAAAACCACAACGATAGTTTGTCAAATAGACTCCGTTTTAACCTTCTCAAGGACCGGGCATAGCCACACTCGGTTCAACTAAAGTTGGAGAGACAGTCTTCCGCAAGCCATCTATGTGCAAAGCACGTCGAGGGAACCGGTCTCGCGTAAGAGTACGCGTAAGGTTGGTCTGGATCGTCTCGTCCAACAATACCGCCGAACCAAAGTATGACATGCTGGTAGGCAGTATGACTTATATCGCCCACAACTCACTTGTGTTCTACTCGTGCAAATAACATCAAACCATAAAACCAGGATCGGATGCCACTGTTGGGGAACGTAGTAATTTCAAAAATTTCCTACGCACACGCAAGATCATGATGATGCATAGCAACGAGGGGAGAGTATGATCTACGTACCCTTCTAGATTGCAACGGAAGCGTTTGACACAACGTAGAGGAAGTAGTCGTACGTCTTCTTCCCGGTCCGACCGATCCAAGCACCGTTACTCCGGCACCTCCAAGTTCTTAGCACACGTTCAGCTCGATGATGATCCTCGGGCTCCGATCCAGCAAAGCGTCGAGGAAGAGTTCCGTCAGCACGACGGCGTGGTGACGATCTTGATGTACTACTGACGCAGGGCTTCGCCTAAGCACTGTGACAATATGACCGAGGTGGAATTTGGTGGCGGGGGCACCGCACACGGCTAAGGAAAGATCTCAATGATCAATTGTGTGTCTAGAGGTGCCCCCTGCCCCCATATATAAAGGTCTGTTGGGGAACGTAGTAATTTCAAAATTTTCCTACGCACACGTAAGATCATGGTGATGCATAGCAACGAGGGGAGAGTATGATCTACGTACCCTTGTAGATCGCAACGGAAGCGTTTGACACAACGTAGAGGAAGTAGTCATACGTCTTCTTCCCAGTCCGACCGATCCAAGCACCGTTACTCCGGCACCTCCGAGTTCTTAGCACACGTTCAGCTCGATGATGATCCTCGGGCTCCGATCCAGCAAAGCGTCGAGGAAGAGTTCCGTCATCACAACGGCGTGGTGACGATCTTGATGTACTACTGACGCAGGGCTTCGCCTAAGCACTGTGACAATATGACCGAGGTGGAATTTGGTGGCAGGGGGCACCGCACACGGCTAAGGAAAGATCTCAATGATCAATTGTGTGTCTAGAGGTGCCCCCTGCCCCCGTATATAAAGGGGCAAAGGGGGAGGGGCGCGGCAGCCATAGGAGGAGTCCTACTCCCGCTGGGAGTAGGACTCCCCTCCAATCCTATTCCTAATAGGACTCCCCAAGTGGGAAAAGAGAGAGGGGCTGGCCGGCCACCTTCCCTAGTCCTAATAGGACTAGGGGAAGGGGGGAGGCGCGCGGCCCATGAGGGCAGCCCTTTCACCTTTCCACCAAGGCCCATGTTGGCCCATTTGGCTCCCGGGGGGTTCCGGTAACCCTCCCGGTATGCCGGTAAAATCCCGATTTCACCTGGAACACTTCCGATGTACAAACATAGGCTTCCAATATATCAATCTTTACGTCTCGGCCATTTTGCGACTCCTCATCATGTCCGTGATCACGTCCGGGACTCCGAACATCCTTCGGTACATCAAATGCATAAACTCATAATAACTGTCATCGTAACGTTAAGCGTGCGGACCCTACGGTTCGAGAACAATGTAGACATGACCAAGACACATCTCCGGTCAATAACCAATAGTGGGACCTGGATGCCCATATTGGCTCCTACATATTCTAAGAAGATCTTTATCGGTCAGACCACATAACAACATACGTTGTTCCCTTTGTCATCGGTATGTTACTTGCCCGAGATTCGATCGTCAGTATCCAATACTTAGTTCAATCTCGTTACCGGCAAGTCTCTTTACTCGTTCCGTAATACATCATACCGCAACTAACTCATTAGTTGCAATGCTTGCAAGGCTTAAGTGATGTGCATTACCGAGAGGGCCCAGAGATACCTCTCCAACGATCGGAGTGACAAATCCTAATCTCGAAATACGCCAACCCAACATCTACCATTGGAGACACCTGTAGTACTCCTTTATAATCACCCAGTTACGTTGTGACGTTTGGTAGTACCCAAAGTGTTCCTCTGGCAAACGGGAGTTGCCTAATCTCATAGTCATAGGAACATGTATAAGTCATGGATAAAGCAATAGCAACATACTAAACGATCGGGTGCTAAGCTAATATAATGGGTCATGTCAATCAGATCATTCAACTAATGATGTGACCTCGTTAATCAAATAACAACTCTTTGTTCATGGTTAGGAAACATAACCATCTTTGATTAACGAGCTAGTCTAGTAGAGGCATACTAGTGACACTCTGTTTGTCTATGTATTCACACATGTATTATGTTTCCGGTTAATACAATTCTAGCATGAATAATAAACCTTTATCATGATATAAGGAAATAAATAATAACTTTATTATTGCCTCTAGGGCATATTTCCTTCATGAAGCTGGTTGTAGGGCACTTGGAGATTGTTGAATGTTCCCACGGACAGGACGTTGAGCCCTGCCCCGCCATCGATGAGGGTCCTGGTGACCACCATGTTGCTGATGATTGGGGAACAAAGCATCGGGAGGACTCCGGCTGTGGCCGCACACTTGAGCTGATCCGCTGAGCTGAACGTGATGGTGCACGCTGACCTCTTGAGAGGGCGTGTGGCTTCGAGCTTGGGGAGGACTGCATTCACTTCGCGGGCGAACTACTTGAAGATGCGCTGAGAGGCTGGGGCTTGAGCTCCGCCCAGGATGCAGGCGATCGCGTGCGGCTCCTGGAAGCCCCCAGCCCCACTACTAGGGAAAAGCCAATACACAGAATCTTACTAGCAGCGAGGGTTAAAAACCCTCGCTACTGCTACTTACTAGCAGCGCAGGTTTTTAAACCTTGCTGCTACTAAGTTGATAGCAGCAGCGCGGGTTTTAACCCTCGCTGCTACTAAGCGGTCTATACCGTGCCCCCCGGGACATGCCATAGTAGTAGCGCGGGTTTTTAACCCTCGCTACTACTAAGTTGATAGCAGTAGCGCTGGTTTTTAGCCCTCGCTACTACTAAGTTGATAGCAGTAGCGCTGGTTTTTAGCCATAGTAGTAGCGAGGGGTAAAAACCCGCGCTGCTACTAAAGGTCCCATTTTCAAACTCTACCCCCCGTGTGGATCGCCTTTTCAGTTTTAAAAAAAGTAAAAGAAAATGATGAAAATGTCAAAAAAAATAAAAGAAAATAAGTTTCCCATGTGATATGTGCTCTAGTTGTTGGGAAAATTTGCAAATATGAATTTTGACTTTATTTGCAAAATCTCTCGAGAATTTGTAAAAATGGGCATAACTTTTGCATACTAACTAGGATGAAAAAGTTTTTATATGAAAAATCATCTACTCGAAAAGTTACATCCAAATTTAACTAGGGGTACCCCGTTAAACATTTTCAAAATCCTCAAAAACGTAACAGAAAAAAAGTTACGGGGCTTTTAAGATCTGGAGGCAAAAAAAATCATCAAATTTCAGTTTTTTTTATTTTTGTTAAATCTGGTCAAACTATGGTCAAACTAATTATTCAAGAATATTAGTGTTACTAAATAATTATTTTAGTTTTTTGAATTTTGGTCAAATCTAGTCAAACTATGGTCAAATCTGGTCAAACTGTGGTCAAACAAATTATTCAAGAAATATTAGTGTTACTAATTTCTTAGAACAATAGTTTCAAACTCAAAAAGTGAAATGTGTGACTTCATGCTCAAGCTAAATTCCTGAGGTTAATAGGATTGACAACTTACTATTGTCAGGAAAACAACAAGTGCAGACTTGGAAACGAGGGAGAATAGAACCCGGAAGTTAAGCGTGCTCAGGCTGGAGTAGTGAGAGGATGGGTGACCGTCCGGGAAGTTAGATGATTTGGAATGATGAGGGGTGATTAGAGATTAAATTGAGCAGCGATGAGGGGTGATTAGAGATTTGAGGTTCAAATAATTCAGAAATTTGAAAATTAGGGAAAAGAATTGAATTTTTTTTTGGAACAAATTAAAAAAAAATCAGAGATTAGAGATTAGTAGTAGCGCGGGTTTTTACCCACGCTCCTACTATACGTTAGCTGTAGCGCGGGTTGCACCCGCGCTGTTGCTATACGTTAGCTGCAGAGCCTTATTAGTAGCGCCGGCCCCCGCGCTGCTAATAGGCCCAAAACCCGCGCTGTTGCTAGGCTTTTCCCTAGTAGTGCCCCCTCGTCTTGATGGCGGTCCTTGTTTCTCCTTAGCTGCGGCAGCAGCGGAGGGAGGCCTGCGTTGCCTTGTGGGCGATCCTAGCGAGGTTGATCCCTCCAGTCTCCCTCGCGAGGCGGGTATTGCCAGAGATCCTCGCGAGGTCGATCGCGCCACCCTTGGCGCGGGCAGCGGTCTTCCCTGCGTCCTGCGTTTCTTCCTCCTCCTCGACCGTAGCCCCGGTCACCGCGGTCGGGGCGACGGCCGATCCTTCCTTCTCGCACAGCTCGGAGCTCTTGACACTCGTTTGTGTTGTGGGTGTGGAGGTCGTGCTACGCACAGTACCGACTGCCCTTGGAAGATTCGGGCTGATCTCTGCCCTGCTTGGTGTCTGGTTCTGCCGCGAGCACGGCAGCCCCCTTGCGCTTCACACCCTTGGCCTTGGGCTTCTTCTCTTCTGGGTCTGCGGCAGGTAGCTCGATGAGGGAGAGACGCCCTTCCTCAGCCCTGGCGCACTTGGTCGCCAAGTTGAACAGCTCCAAGGATGGGTGACCGTCCGGGAAGTTAGATGATTTGGAAAGATGAGGGGTGATTAGAGATTAAATTGAGCAGCGATGAGGGGTGATTAGAGATTTGTGGTTCAAATAATTCAGAAATTTGAAAATTAGGGAAAAGAATTGAAATTTTTTTCGGAAAAAATTCAAAAAAAACCAGAGATTAGAGATTACTAGTAGCGCGGGTTTTTACCCACGCTGCTACTATACGTTAGCTGTAGCGCGGGTTGCACCCGCGCTGCTGCTATACGTTAGCTGCAGCGCCTTATTATTAGCGCCGGCCCCCACGCTGCTAATAGGACCGAAACCCGTGCTGCTGCTAGGCTTTTCCCTAGTAGTGCCCCCTCGTCTTGATGGCGGTCCTTGTTTCTCCTTAGCTGCGGCGGCAGCGGAGGGAGGCCTGCGTTGCCTTGTGGGCGATCCTCGCGAGGTTGATCCCTCCAGTCTCCCTCGCGAGGCGGGTCTTGCCAGAGATCCTCGCGAGGTCGATCGCGCCACCCTTGGCGCGGGCAGCGGTCTTCCTGGCGTCCTGGTACACACAGTACCGGTCACCGCGGTCGGGGCGACGGCTGAGCCTTCCTTCTCTCACGGCTCGGAGCTCTTGACACTCGTTGGTGTTGTGGGTGTGGAGGTCGTGGTACACACAGTACCGACTGCCCTTGGAAGATTCAGGCTGATCTCTGCCCCGCTTGGTGTCTGGTTCTGCCGCGAGCACGGCAGCCCCCTTGCGCTTCACATCCTTGGCCTTGGGCTTCTTCTCTTCTGGGTCTGCGGCAGGTAGCTCGATGAGGGAGATACGCCCTTACTCAGCCCTGGCACACTTGGTCGCCAAGTTGAACAGCTCGAAGGAAGTGCACAGGTCTTCATGCATCGCCAGCTCCTCGTTCATCTTGATGTCGCGCACGCCGTCGGAGAAGGCTGAGATGATGGCCTCCTCAGACACCTTGGGAATCTTGGGGCGTGCTTTGTTGAAGCGCTAAATGTACTTCTGCAGGGTCTCTCCGGGTTGTTTCTTGATGCGGCGCATGTCGCTCACGGCGGGTGGCCAGTCGTGAGTACCTTGGAAGTTGGCGATGAAGCGGGTGCGCATCTCGTCCTAGGAGGAGATCGTGCCTGAAGCCAGATTCAGGAGCCAGGTGCGGGCCCCGTCCTTGAGCGCCATGGGAAACCAGTTCGCCATGACCTTCTCGTCTCCGCTGGAAGCTTCGATGCCCAGCTCATAGAGCTGGAGGAACTCCGCAAGGTCGGTCGTGCCGTCATAACGAGGAGGCAGGTCTGGCTTGAACTTGTCGGGCCATGCGGCGCTGCGTAGCTCGGTGGTGAAGGAATGAGAGCCTGCTGTTGCAACGGGGGGCCTTGGGTGACGGAGAGCTTGGTCTTGCGGGTGCCGATGCGCTGCAGCTGGGAGCAGCGCGGGGTCTTGACGTGCGGGAGCAGGAGCATGGTCGTGACGTGCCGGAGCAGGGAGCGCCCGGGCAGCTTCCTGCGGGCGAGGGACTTCTTGGCAGCTTTGCTCTTGCCGCGCTGGCACCTGACAGAGCGGGTTCCGCCCAGGGGCCACGCGCCTTGGAGCCTGGGCGCCTTCTTTGAGGAGGAGGCGGCTGGGGCGCCCCCGGAGCTTCGTCGCCGGCGCGGGGCGGGGTGCGGTGCGGTGCAGCGGAACAGATGGTGCAGGAGAGGCCCCTGCGGCGCGACGAGCTCGGCGACGCGGTCGAGCCATTCTTCGTAGATGTCGTCGACGGGACAATAGCGTAGGAGCTCGTTTGCCGCGATGAGCGCAACTCGAGCCTCCATGGGTGCGCGGAGCGCGCGGGACGAAGAACCAGCTGGGGTGAGCGAGGGAGTAGCGGTGCGTCCGTCTTGCCACACGGACGGATGCTGAGACAACGCTTGCTGCTCGTTCCCCGCCGGGCCAGTGGCGGCGTTGACGGCAGGTGACGGGGAACGCGAGGACGCCCGCCGACAGGAGCCGTCTGGGCAACGCGGGAAGCGAGAGCGGCTCGGCGCGGGCCCGACGAGCGTCAGACATGGACGCGATGGTCGGAGGAGAACGGGGCGGTGGAAGACGAATTCCGGCGCACCCCTACCTGGCGCGCCAAATGTCAGATTTTGGGTTCCGGCAGACTCTTGAGGTTCGAACTCTGGGGTGCGCGCGGAGATTACGCCTTCTTTCTACCTGCACCCCATCGCCTCGCAAAGATCTAAGCTATGGAAAGAACAGCACAAGAGACATACGATTTATACTGGTTCGGGTACACCGATGTGGTGTAATACCCTACTCCAGTGTGGTGTGGTGGATTGCCTCTTGGGCTGATGATGATAAGCAATACAAGGAAGAACAGCCTCGCGAGGGTCTGTTCTTGGCTGGGGCGATGAACTGCTATGAGGAGTTCAGTCACCCTTCTCTCTCTCTCTCTCTCTCTCTCTCTCTCTCTCTCTCTCTCTCTGTTCTAGCTCCTCTCTATCTGGTTAGGTTCCCATTGCCTCTCTATCTAGTTTGGTTCCCATTGCCTCTACCCTGGGGTTAGCTAGTCCTATTTATAGGCAAAGGCCCTGGGCCTCTTCCCAAATATTGAGCGGGAAGGACGCCAACAATTGGCCATTTTGAAGGGGAACATCTGGTACACTTATCCTGACTAAAGTTGGTCCTCGCCTGCCAAAGGCTCTGGTGGTGACGCTGGCTTGGGCTCCACAATGACTTCCTCCCTGCCGTTGGACTGGTCTTGGTCTCGTTGCACCGAAACAAGTGCCTTTGCTTCATGCTCTCGCCTGCGCTTGCTCCCTTTGCACCAAAGAGAAAAGGAGGACACTGCGCGGGCAGGAGGACACTGCGCGGGCTGGCGCCCGCCTGGCGCCCTTGGTCGTCATGGCTTGCGTCACGGGCACCTCGTGAGGCACCCCGCCTTGATCTCTCCGCCTCCTCGCGAACCAACCTGATGTGGCCGTGCCTGAGGAAGCTCCGTGTCGTCCGCCCCGCGAGGCTTGGCCCCTCGCGAGGGTCTTGGGTCTTGTGTTGATGAAGATGGGCCGTGCTGGGCCCCCCTTTGAGCCACGCCACAGGCCGCAGGCAGGCAAGTCTGGGGACCCCCGTTCCCAGAACGCCGACACGAACGACACACAGTTACAATGCATGTGTTCGCTGTGACAGGAATCCGCTGTCATACGCAATACTTAGCAACATCTATTACATTGGACACCGCCGGTTCCTTGCCAAGGACAAGGCGCATCCTAGAAAATACCGAAGACATGTGTTCAATGCAAAGCATGAAAACCGTGATGTGCCAAAGAGGCTCACCGTTGCAAGTGGAATGAGAGAAGGTCAGGCATATTACACCAGGAAACCATCTTGGTAATGCTAGCGGGAAAAGGAAGCGTGGCAGGGTAGAAGAGAGATTATTGTTTACCCGCAGGTCCACTTTGTGGGACTTGGAGTATTGGAAAGATTTGGATCTGCGGCATAATCTTGATGTGATGCACATTGAGAAAAAATATATGTGACAACATTATCGGCACACTTCTTAATATTGAAGGAAAGACGTAAGATACCGTAAAATCTAGGATTGATTTGACACACCTGGGTATCAGAAAGGATTTGCAGGTGCAAGATGAAGGTAAACCATGGGATATGGCACTAGCTGTGTACGCCTTGGACAAGGTAAAAAGAAAAGAATTCTGCGAGGTCCTGGCACGTGTGAGATTCCCACATGGATTTGCTTCCGACCCTAAAAGGAGAGTCAGTGCAGATGGAAACAAGGTACAAGGGTTGAAAACTCATGACTGCCACGTCCTGCTTCAAATTGTTTTACCTGTTATCCAAAGAGGATTGGGCCGCCCTGATTTATACAGAGCAGTTGCAGAGTTGGGACAATTCTTCAGGGAACTCTGTAGTAGGAATATCAGGATAGATGCTTTGGAGAGTCTTAGAGACAAGATACCAACTATCCTATGCGACCTTGAGAAGATCTATCCTCCAGCTTTATTTGATGTGATGGTGCATTTGGATGTTCATCAACCTGATGAGGCACTACTTAGAGGTCCAGTATAGTATGGCTGGATGTACCCTATTGAAAGGCGGCTAGGCACTTTCAAGGGCTATGTTAGGAACAGAGCTAGACCCGAGGGTTCCATTGCAGAGGCCTACATTGCTACAGAAGCATTGACATTCTGCTCAAAATACATTGAAACAGCTGATCAGCCTAGCAAAGACGTGGGTGAAGACAATCCCGGGCTCAATGTTTTCGATTATTCTGTTCGAGTTACAGGGAAGAGTCGACAGGAGGACAAACCTAAAGATTTGGACAAAATGGTTTGGTATGTGTTGAATAACTGTCCTGAGATACTACCTTATATCAAGTAAGTGCAGTACTGCAGCTTATACATCATAATCTACTAAACTTGCATCACATTCTTATATATTTAGATGTTTGATGCGATCACTATGTTGTGCAGCATCTACAACAAGGAGTTACTGCCGCAAAATCCAAGAAACATTGACAAACTGGTTATGGCAGGATTTGCGAAATGCTTCAAGAACCATGTAAGCTTTTGAAGTGCACTATTAGTTTTTTTTAATATATTGAGTACATAAGATGATCAGCTTGTCTATTTTCTAACCATAGGTTAAGAAGATGCGGGAGGATGGGCAGGCAGTTGATGATGCCCTTTACTCACTAGCAATGGGTCCTCATACTCGGGTAAGACATTATGAATCTTGCGTTGTTGGAGATGTGCGCTACAACACCCTTGCATGAGACGAAGGCAGGAAGACACAAAACAGTGCCATCATGAGCACATATACATATGACAAAGAGACAACTGAAATGTATGCTAACATAACAGACATTATTCAGTTGCACTATATCTCCAGTTTCGAGGATCATCGGTGGTGTGGTTCTGTTATGCTGTCGTTGGTATAACCTGTTTTCCAGGATCGCAAAACCCAGAGCTGATGATTGTTTCAAATCCATCAATGTCAAGGCGGCGTACCTGACCAACGAGCCTTTTACTTTGGCAAATCAAGCAACAAAGATATTTTTCTTGGAAGACACATTTGCACGTAACGATGACTGGAGAGTATTGTAAAGGTTTGAGCAGAGGAATTCATTTAATGAAGTTGCACAACAAGATGATGCTTACACTGCTCCTGATGTACAAGATAACACAGATGTTCCTAATATCTTTGAGAACCATCACGTCAATGACGCTGATGAAAAGATTGCCTATCGTGCTGTGGATATACAAGAGTTGATCAAGAAGAAGCCAACGTTCGAGGACGTTGAGGACGAAGAAGAAGATGACACCGTGGGGAATTACAATTCAAACTGATACACATGGCGAAGATGTTGACGCTGCTACTGCGGATGATGATTACATTGCTTTTGTTGTATTTGCCTGTCAGAAGATGTTTTTTTATCTACTATGTGAAATTGTGTCTGCTATGACAACTGAAACCTGATGAACATGTTGTTTAGTATTTTGCTGTGAGAACATCACTTGTTATGTATGCTGATTTGTGTTTGGTGATTGTATGACAACTAAAACATGATGACATTGTTGTTTAGTTTTACTCATATTTGGCTGTGAAACTTGAATTTGATGACATAGTTTGCTGTTGGACTGCAATTTTCTCGACGTCTTTGAATGAGAACAAAGCTGACCCGACAGGGCCTTTGCTATTTATTTATTTATTTATATGAGCAAAAGGGTATACCCCCTGATTGCCGTTAATAGAAATCATTAGATGTTTACAACACTACGCCCAGCCTGCTACACAGGTTTCATTCATTACTAGTTTCAGCAAAGTGCTCATGTCGTAGCCACTGAATACATCACGAGTGCTACATACACTGCAAATAAAGAGACAATCATCCTACAGAGCACATCGATTTTGCCCATTATCTTCACAAGCTCTTTCATCTCCTCATTGCTGTTAAAGCCGTTCAGCAGTAGTTGCCCGACATGATCAGAGGAACTGCATCTTTAACCGTCTGCTCCGCATCTTCCTCTTCTGCCGTTCCTTCAGTTACTTGTCTAACACCCCAACCTGCTGGTATTGGGATTCCTCGGCTATCCAAATAATCAGCGTAGTTGCATTCCCCCACTTCAGCAACTTCCCAGGAATACAAATCACACGAATCTTCCCTTTTCTGCACAAATCAAATTGGTAGATCATAAACCAAACTATTAAAAAAATCAGCAACTAAAAGCAGCAGAACAACACTTAAACATATTATTACCCCATGATTCGGCTTGTAGAAGACTCGGCCAGGGTTGCGGATTGTGGTTGAGACGCGACGGATGACTCTGTGTGATTTGCAGAAGTGGCACCACACCAACGGCAGCGGGTTGCGATGAGCAATCGGCTGCAGTGCATGTGCCGGCGAGGGTGTGATGAGACCCACAGGTGATGGTACGGGTTGCGACCTGGCGCATATCTGGTTGTTGCCTGCTAAAGAGCAGGTGGACGAGCAGCCAGCGGACATGGTTACTGCGGTCAAAGCTTCTGATGCTAGGCAGAGTAAGTAGAGAAGAGGAGAAGCGAACGTTGGATATGTCAGTTTCATTACTTGCAGAAATATAGTCATAGTCTAGGTTTGGATTCGAACCAGCTACAGGAGCACGTCTTTCTTTTTTCTAAAACTCGACAACGTCTCTTTACTGGAACACTAGCTTGTTTTGTACGCCTTCCCAAGTCTTTGATTTTCTTTCCCTTTTTTTGCGAGGAAGGAAGGAGGACAAAATTGAGAGTTCCTGGCGCTCGAACCCAAGACCTCTCGGTTGAAAACCAAGGGTTCTAGTCACTTATGTGGAGAACGTTCCCTGTAAGGAGGACGGCAGACGAACGCATTTTCCTCGCAGTTTTCTTCCTATATATAAAAAAGTATGCTACTTGGTGTCCGCTTAGTCAACAAACAATTGTGCCAACCTTGACCGTTGGATTGACATTCAACGTGTGTCCCGTTTCTTCAGTCTCTTCTTCCTCGAGCCGCCAAAGCCAAACCAGCGCCGGGAGGACCGCCTGCTCCCGCCTCCCACGGCTGGCTGTGATCTGCCCCGGCTCCTATTCGTTCCCGTCCGAGGCCTCACCATCGTCCTCCGCCTTGGTTCGCTCGCCGTGGCGCCGCCCTCCGGTGTTGTCAACATGGTCGACAACCGAGAGGAATAAGGAGATGACTGTACATGGTGAGGATGACAGTAGGGACCCAGCAGCGCGCGCAGTAATTTTGTTTTTTCGGGACGGAGAAGGGTATCAACTGGGTTGTGTGGGACCCGTGGCCCGTCTAGCCCAGGCTTTTATTTCATATGTTTAGCACATGACCAGCCCAGTTTGTTTTTTCCTTTTCGAAAATTGCTAGCCAACTATTTTGTTTTTTGCAGAATAACCAATGTAGGCCTACTTGCTGTTCTACGCCCTGCTAGGCCGGAAATCTTTCAAGACGAGGAGGGATGCATTTTGCCCAGAAAATGGGCTACAAGTAATAATAAATGGGCTATAAGTAATAATAAATGGGCTGTAAAATGAAAAAGTACAACAAGCACACAATTAGTTCCAAAATACTGTTTTCTTTCGGATTTTGATATTTTAAATTTCATTGTTTTTTGTCCGGGTAAAATTTTATTGAATTTAAATTAAGGTATATTTAGATTTAAAATTAATTTGAATCTGGCTAGAAATTTCGGGCTGTATGCTGTTTGGGACAGATTTGGAGGCTGACTTGTGGGTCTACTAGGTTGACGTGTACTTTGCCTTTGTCAACTTAGTCCACAAACGATTCTAGCAGTATGGACCGTTGGATGTTAATCCAACGGCCGTGCTGCTTCTTCAATATCTGATCTTCTTGCTCCAGCCGCCCAAGCCAGCTCCGGTGGGACTGCCTACTCCCGCCTCCCATGGCCGGCTGTGCTGCCACACAGGCCGCACCGCCCCACCCTACTTCATTGCTGGCTAGGCCATTCCTCTACTCACCCACACCTCCTATTATTTTCCGGCGACGGCAGCCGGACCAGTAAACCCTCGTACTCCCCACCGCGTGGGCAACCATTGCCGAGTCTTCCCTGGCTCCATGTCGTTCCCTTCCTAGGCCTCGCCGTCGTCCACGGCCATGGTGCTCTCGGTGCGGCCTGGCCAACTTGGTCAACGAACGACATCCAATGGCTGTGGACTGTACGCGCAAAATAATGATTCCTCCACCTAACAGCTAGGACCCACAGGAAGGGCCTCTATATTTAGCTCATTGATGTTGGGAAGTGGGTATTGTTCTTGATTGTCTTCTTGTTCAATGGACGGTAATCGACACAAAGTCGGTCCGTGCCATCCTTCTTCTGGACAAAAAGAACTCCACAATCCCAAGGAGAAGAACTCGGTCTGATCAAACCCAGACGCTCTTGTTCATCGAGCTGTTTCTTCAATTCCTTCAGCTCTTTTGTCCCAAGCTTGTATGGACGCTTGCAAACGGGTTCCGTGCTAGGCTCAAGATCAATAACGAATTCAACTGGCCGGTGAGGAGGCATACCCGGAAGCTCTTCTGGAAAGACATCTTGGTACTCACAAACGACTGGAATTTGAGAGATAGCATCCAATTCACACTTCTCATTGAGAGAAAACAACCGAATGGTTTCATCACGAGCGGCATAGATGATCACATCGTCAGAAGAGTGAGTCAATTGAATTTCCCTGGCAGCATAATCAAGCTGAGCCTTGTGCTTAGAAAGCCAGTCCATCTCGAGAATAAGATCAATATCAGAGTCACCAAGAAAAATTGGTTTAGCCAAGAATTTATAATCGCCCATCTTGATACCGACATTCGGAACCATCATGCTAGAACTCAAACGCTTAGCCGGAGAAATAACTTGCATAGCTTTAGGTAATTCCTCTGTGTCAAAATTGTGCTTCGATGCAAAAGGATATGACATGAAAGAATGCGATGCACCAGTATCAAATAAGACTTTTGCAGGAATATCATTAACAGGAAGGTTACCCATGATCACATCAGTAGATTCCTCCGCTTGAGCTGCATTCATCATGTTCACCTTGGCATGCTTGGAATTATGCTTGACCATTGTATTGCTGGAAGATCTCACAGGAGGAGGAGGCGGAAGGCGCCTTTGGTTGAAGCACTTGTTCGCATAGTGACCCTTCTGCTGACATTTGTTACAAGTCACCTCTGAGAGTGGACGATGATAAGGAGCACTTGACCTTGGAGCTTGATTCTGAGACTTGTTATGATAGCCAGGGTTGGGTGGGTGGGAAGATCCATTGCCACATTTGTTCTTCTGCTGGTAAGGCTGACGGAACGGAGGAGGAGGAGGCAACCAAAACTTTTGTTGCTTAGTTGCCACAAGTGAGGAAGAAGAAGACTGAACTGCGTCTCTGACTCTCTTCTTAGAAGCATCACACTTGAGCTGAGCAGCCTCTTGTTTTAGTGCCATGTTGTAGAATTCATCATACTTTGTTGGCTCAAAAAGCACGAGAGCTAGTTGCAAATCTTCTCTGAGACCACGCCTGAATTGGTAGATCATACTCTTCTCACCAGGGATGTCCTGCTTAGCAAAGCGAGAGAGCTTCTGGAACTGAGTGTTGTATTGATACATAGACATATTGCCTTGCTTGAGATTGCGGAACTCCTCACGCTTACTCTCAACAACACTTTCTGGAATGTGATGAGCTTTGAAGTCACGGCGGAAATCATCCCAGGTAATCACACGACCTCCTCTAGAATCTTTGTATTGTTGGAACCATTCAGCAGCTTGATCTTTGAGTTGAAAAGAGGCAAACTTGACAAAGTCCTCAGGTTTGACATTACTGCACTCGAAATGCTTGCTGATATCCACGAGCCAATCATCCGCGTCTGTGGCCTCGACACAGTAGCTGAAGGTCTTTGGCTGATTAGCAAGGAACTGATTGAGGGTAGCGAAGTGCGGCTGATTGTTGCCTTGGCCTTGATTTCCTTGATTACCTTGCCCTTGGTTGCGATCTTGCAAGAGCTGAATCAGAATCTGAGCGTTGGCATTTGTGGCAGTCATCAGGGCTTGCCATGCCTCCGGAGGCGGAGGTGGTGGCGGAGGGTTAGCCTGACTTCCATCATTGCGTTCCCGATTCAGACGCGTTGGCGGAGCCATCCTGAAGAGAGGGTGGCATCCGTTAGCATCTTGAAAGAGATATATTCAAGCTGAATCAAAGGATCAAAATTGCAACATATAGTCTTCACAATAAACATTCGAACGAGAATGAACGAATGAATTCCAAAGTAAATCATCACACTTCCATAAGTTTAGAAGACACTTAGATAAAGGTATGGAATCTGCACTGGCATCGTTGGCACCTGAAACTCCCACGTGAGCTCGGTTGCATCATCTGCACTGGCATTGTTGGCACCTGAAACTGTTGTGATAGAATCTGTGAGTCACGGGGACTCAGCAATCTCACACCCGCGATATCAAGACTATTTAAGCTTATAGGAAGGATGGGGTAGTGAGGTGGAGCTGCAGCAAGCGACTAGCATATATGGTGGCTAACAACGCAAAAGAGAGCGAGAAGAGAAGCAAAGCACGGTCGTGAAACTAGTAGTGATCAAGAAGTGATCCTAAAACTACTTACGTCAAACATAACTCCAACACCGTGTTCACTTCCCAGACTCCGCCGAGAAGAGACCATCATGGTTACACACGCGGTTGATGTGTTTTAATTAAGATCAACTTCGGGTTTCCTACAACCGGACATTAACAAATTCCCATCTGCCTCATAACCGCGGGCACGGCTTTCGAAAGATAATACCCTGCAGGGGTGTCCCAACTTAGCCCATTATAAGCTCTCACGGTCAACGAAGGATATTCCTTCTATCGGGAAGACCCGATCAATCTCGAAATCCCGGACTACAAGACATTTCGACAGCAATAAAACAAGTCCAGCAAAGCCGCCCGATTGTGCCGACAAATCCTGATAGGAGCTGCACATATCTCGGTCTCAGGGCACATCCGGATGAGACTAGCTACGAGTAAAACCAAGCCTCGAGTTTCCACAAGGTGGCCCCGCAGGCAGCTCAGTTCGGGCCAGCACTCGAAGGAGCACTGGTCCGGGGGGGCTAAAATAAAGATGACCCTTGGGCTCGTGAAAACCCAAGGGAAAAAAGGTGGTAGGTGGTCAAATGGTAAGACCAATGTTGGGCCTTGCTGGAGGAGTCTTATTCAAAGCGAACTGTCAAGGGGGTCCCATAAATCACCCAACCGTGTAAGGAACGCAAAATCAAGGAACATAACACCGGTATGACGGAAACTAGGGTGTCAAGAGTGGAACACAACACCAGGCATAAGGCCGAGCCTTCCACCCTTTACATAGTATATAGATGCATTAATTAAAATAAGAGATATTGTGATATCCCAAAGTAATCGTGTTCCAACAAGGAACAAACTTCATCTTCACCTGCAACTAACAACGCTATAAGAAGGGCTGAGCAGAGCGGTAACATAGCCAATCAACGTTTTGCTAGGACATGGATGGTTAGAGGCTGACATGGCAGTATGAGTGGCATGATATAGCAAGTGGTAGGTATCGCAGCATAGGCATAGCAAAAGAGCGATCATCTAGCAAGCAAAGATAGAAGTGATTTCGAGGGTATGGTCATCTTGCCTGCAAGGTTCTCAGAGTTGTCGAAAGCTTGATCCTCGTAAGCGTTCTCAACAGGTTCCTCGTTCACGTACTCGTCTCCCGGCTCTACCCAAGGCAAGAACACAAGCAAAGAGGACAACCATCAATCACGATGCAATGCGCAAGCAACATGATGCAAAACAAGGCATGATATGCGAGATGTGGTATGCAATGCATATGCGTGCTCCGGAATGGAAAAGATGAACCAGGCATAATCTTGGCAAACCAAGTATGCCACTGGAAATATGAGATGATTTCGGTTGAAATCGATATAAAGATCACCGGAATCGGATGCACGGTTTGCAAATGACAAGCAAAACAAGAATGACAAGAATCTGCCATTAACAGCATGATGCTACTTAGCATGCAACAAGAAATTAAGCTACTGCACCCAAACATAGCAAAAAAGCATATGACAGTGATCTACTCAAGATGCTTGACAAAAGATGAACACTGAGCTACGGCTCAATCACAACAAAACAGGTTCAAACAAGCATGGCAAAAGTGCATATTATAACAGGTTCACAGACTTGGTGAAAATACTAACATGCCAGAAATTAACATCAGGAAGGCATGTCCAGAGCAAGGAAACTACATGCTACATTAATAGGACATAGCAAACTATCACATGGCATGAATCTACTCATAGCACTTAAAAAAGTCCCTTACTGATCATAAGCCAGAAAGGATCAGAAAATAAAATAACACCCATGTGAATTGAGCAAGTTTCGTTACAGGTTTCAAGTAGGCATGTTCGTGAGCTTGATGCACTCACTACAGAGCATTGCATGATAAACAGATAACAAGTAGGCATGTTCGTGAGCTTGATGCACTCACTACAGAGCATTGCATGATAAACTAAGCTTACACTCATCAAGAATACATGGCATAGAAGCTATACAAGGCAAGAATAACATCATATCATGCAAGTATTAACTACAACAAGCTTGGCAAAATCGAATAACAAGTAGACAATCTGCCAGGAAACATTTTATACCAAAAGTAGAGCTCGATTGACTCAAGCTATTGCACTCCATAATTACAAAAAAAAGGCATGGATGGATATAGAAAATCCATACTCTCAAAACATCCTTAGTGATCATACTCAAAATATGCATGGATCTCTCAGAAAAAACATGAACATATGGCATAAAAATAATAGCAGGGAATAACTTAGTGAAATTACTAAGTCCCTGAAATCAGCAACATTAAGTACCCTAGTTTGCATGCTTGTGCTAGTCACCACAGAGATCACAAAAATACATGGCATACACCTTTGGAAATATAGAATGGCATATTACAAAACACATGTAGAGCTCAAGTTCATAGGGTGCACACATCAATCATGGCAAAAATGACAAAAGTACATGTTCTGATAACAAACTGAAACTAACATCACATAGCCCTCTTCCAACAGCATTTCGGGCATCAAGATGAGCTCAAATGAAAATGATGCGATGAGATGAAATGATGTACTCATCGAGGCGAACAATTTGACATATTGTACGCACGAAACGGAGCTATTGATGCGGAGATATGATGCGTTGAACATGCGACAATAATGCAAAATATCCGGGACTTAGAGGAAAATTGAGAGGGGGAAGAAGCCAACCCAGATGCACGGATTTCGAGGACGACCGGAGACTCGCCGGAGTCGAGGAAGAGGATGGTTTGGGAAGTCGGCCCCGGCCCGGATCTCACCGGATCCGGCCGGCGACGAGGGGATCGGGCGCGGGGGCGCGGGATCCGGCGCGGGGCGCGGGACCCGGAGCGGCGGCGACCGCGGGAGGCGGAGACGGCGGCGGGGCGGCACGCGGCGGAGGACGGCGGCGAGGCGAGGGGGCGAGGCGGCGGTCGGCGAGGCAGGGCGCGGCGGCGCGGCAGAGGGGCGGCGCCGGGCGGAGAGGAGAAGCGGGCGTGGGCGGCGGTGCAGCTTCGGGCCGCGGGGGCCGGATCTGGGCCCCGCGGGCTTCGGCGGCGGCGACCGGCGGGGAGCGCCATGTGGCGGCTCGCGATAGGTCGGGCGGCGGCAGCGGACGCGTCCGGCTCCGCCCGGATGTGTCCGGCGGCGGCGAGAGGAGCGGGGCTAGGTTTTAGGGGGGATTGGACCCGGGATTTCGGAGGGGAGGTATATTTATAGGTAGGAGGAGCTAGGATGCTCAAAATGGAGTGCGGTTCGCGGCCACACGATCGTGATCGAACGGTGATGGACATGGGAGTGTCTTAGATGGGTTATTGGGCTGTTTTGGAGGGGTTTTGGGCTGCAACCCAAAAGAGGCTTTCACGTTACCCGGTTAACCGTTGGAGTATCAAACGACCTCCGAATGACCCGAAACTTGACAGGCGGTCTACCGGTGCTATACCAAGGCCGCTTGACAAACCTCGGTCCATTCCGAGAAAGTTTAATACCTGCTCACGGAAAAAGGTAAAAGGGGACGCCGGGGGACATAGGAGCGCCGGATTGCAAAACGGACAACGGGGAAAATGCTCGGATGCAAGAGGCGAACACGTATGCAAATGCGATGCACATGATGACATGATAAATAATGCATGACATGAACAAAATGCAAACTGAAGAAAACCCAACCACGGAGGGAATATCATATCACAATGCCGAAAATGGCAAGAGTTGGAGTTACAAATATGGCAAGTTACATCCGGGGTGTTACAACACTCCACCACTATGAGAGGATCTCGTCCCGAGATCTAGGACTGAAAGAACTCCGGATATTCGGAACGGAGGTGGTCCTCGTGTTCCCAGGTGGCTTCTCGGTCGGAATGATGTGACCACTTCACTTTCAGAAATTTGATTGACTTGGTGCGAGTCTTGCGCTCGATTTCTTCAAGAATAGCAATGGGATGCTCATGATAAGACAAATCTTCTTGAAGATCAATCTCTTCGAAGTTGAAGGTGCGCTCAGGCGTCTTGAAGCACTTGCGAAGCTGTGACACGTGGAACACATCGTGCACATTTGCAAAGTTGGGGGGAAGCTCAAGTTGATAGGCGAGATCACCTCTTTTGCCAATGACCTTGAAAGGACCCACGTATCTAGGGGCAAGTTTCCCTTTGATACCGAAGCGACGAGTGCCTTTCATTGGAGAGACGCGGAGGTAGACATGATCTCCGATCTCGAAAGCAAAATCACGGTGCTTGCTGTCATAATAGCTCTTCTGGCGCGATTTCGCGGCTTTGAGATTATCACGAATGACTTTGCACATCTCCTCAGCCTCTGAGATCAAATCGTTGCCAAGCAGTTGGCGTTCACCGGTTTCCGACCAATTAAGAGGAGTACGGCACTTTGTGCCATAGAGAATCTCGAATGGGGCTTTGCCCGAGCTGGCTTGGAAGCTGTTGTTATAAGAGAACTCGGCATATGGAATACAATCCTCCCACTTCATGCCGAAGGAGATAACACAAGCCCTGAGCATATCTTCAAGAATTTGGTTGACACGCTCGACTTGTCCACTAGTTTGAGGATGGAAAGCTGTGCTGAAGCGAATATTTGTGCCCATGGCCTTCTGAAAAGAATCCCAAAACTTGGAGGTAAAGATGCTACCACGGTCTGAAGAAATCAATTGTGGAATGCCGTGCAAGGAGACAATTCTGGAGGTGTAAAGCTCTGCCAGCTGCGCTGCTGTGATAGACTCTTTGATAGGAAGAAAATGAGCCACTTTAGTGAGCTTGTCGATGACGACGAAGATAGCATCATTTCCACGCTTGGACTTAGGAAAACCAGTCACGAAGTCCATTTCAATATGATCAAACTTCCATTCTGGAATAGCAAGAGGTTGGAGTAGACCAGCTGGTCGTTGGTGTTCTGCTTTCACCCTTCTGCAGACATCACATTCATTCACGAATTGAGCAATTTCTCGCTTCATTCGAGTCCACCAATATGACTGCTTGAGGTCATGGTACATCTTCGTACTTCCAGGATGAATGGATAGAAGAGAGTTGTGTGCCTCGTTCATAATGACTTTACGTAGATCACCCTTAGGAACCACAATCCGGTCCTTGAAGAAAAGAGTATCTCTGTCATCAACTCGATAGCACTTGTATTTGGAAATGCCCTTATCAATACCACGTTTCACTTTCTTCACCATGGAATCCAGGAGCTGAGCCTCATGAATTTGGTCTTCCAAAGTAGGAGAGACTAGTAGGTTTGCAAGAAAGCCTTGAGGAACAACTTGAAGATTCAACTTGTGGAAAGCTTCACAAAGGTCTGGTTGGAAGGGTTTGAGGATTAAACTGCTGCAATATGCCTTCCTGCTCAAGGCATCTGCAATGACATTGGCCTTGCCTGGAGTATATTCAATACTCGGGTTGTACTCTTGAATCATTTCGACCCATCGAGTCTGCCTGAGGTTGAGGTTGGGTTGAGTGAAAATATACTTGAGACTCTTGTGATCGGTGAATATGTCCACTTTCCTTCCCAACAAGAGATGTCTCCATGTTATTAATGCATGGACAACTGCCGCCAACTCAAGATCGTGAGTGGGGTAGTTCTTTTCGTTGGGCTTCAACTGCCGAGAGGTATAAGCCACAACTTTCTTCTATTGCATTAACACAGCACCGAGACCTTGAAGAGAAGCATCACAGAAAACTTCATAAGGCTTGGATTCGTCAGGAGGAGTCAAAACTGGAGCAGTGATGAGTTTCTCTTTGATAGTGTTGAAAGCCACGTCACATTCAGGAGACCAGACATACTTCACATGCTTCTGGAGGAGGTTGGAAAGAGGCTTAGCAATCTTTGAGAAATTCTCAACGAATCTTCGGCAATAGCTTGCAAGTCCAAGAAAACTGCGAAGCTGCTTGACATTCTGAGGAGGTTCCCAATTCACAACTGCAGACACCCTCTCAAGATTAACAGCGATGCCCTTGGCAGAGATGATATGACCAAGATAAAGAACTTCATCAAGCGAAAATTCACATTTGGAGAACTTCGCATAGAATTGATACTCTCTGAGCTTGTCGAGCACCAATCGCAAATGTTTGGCATGATCCTCTTTATTCTTGGAGAAGACCAAAATATCATCGAGATAGACCAAGACGAATTCATTGGTGTAGGGGTTGAAGATGAAATTCATCATGCGAGAGAATGTTGGAGGAGCATTGACAAGACCGAATGACATGACAGTATATTCATAAGAACGAAAGCTTGTTCTGAATGCTGTCTTGGGAATATCTTCTTCACGAATGCGAATTTGATGATAACCCATACGAAGGTCAAGCTTGGAGAACACTCTAGCACCTTTGAGTTGCTCGAATAGCTCATTGATGTTGGGAAGTGGGTATTGTTCTTGATTGTCTTCTTGTTCAATGGACGGTAATCGACACAAAGTCGGTCCGTGCCATCCTTCTTCTGGACAAAAAAAACTCCACAACCCCAAGGAGAAGAACTCGGTCTGATCAAACCCAGACGCTCTTGTTCATCGAGCTGTTTCTTCAATTCCTTCAGCTCTTTTGGCCCAAGCTTGTATGGACGCTTGCAAACGGGTTCCGTGCCAGGCTCAAGATCAATAACGAATTCAACTGGCCGGTGAGGAGGCATACCCAGAAGCTCTTCTGGAAAGACATCTTGGTACTCACAAACGATTGGAATTTGAGAGATAGCATCCAATTCACCCTTCTCATTGAGAGAAAACAACCGAATGGTTTCATCACGAGCGGCATAGATGATCACATCGTTAGAAGAGTGAGTCAATTGAATTTCCCTGGCAGCACAATCAAGCTGAGCCTTGTGCTTAGAAAGCCAGTCCATCCCGAGAAGAAGATCAATATCAGAGTCACCAAGAACAATTGGTTTAGCCAAGAATTTATAATCGCCCATCTTGATACCGACATTCGGAACCATCATGCTAGAACTCAAACGCTTAGCCGGAGAAATAACTTGCATAGCTTTAGGTAATTCCTCTGTGTCAAAATTGTGCTTCGATGCAAAAGGATATGACATGAAAGAATGCGATGCACCAGTATCAAATAAGACTTTTGCAGGAATATCATTAACAGGAAGGTTACCCATGATCACATCAGTAGATTCCTCCGCTTGAGCTGCATTCATCATGTTCACCTTGGCATGCTTGGAATTATGCTTGACCATTGTATTGCTGGAAGATCTCACAGGAGGAGGAGGCGGAAGGCGCCTTTGGTTGAAGCACTTGTTCGCATAGTGACCCTTCTGCTGACATTTGTTACAAGTCACCTCTGAGAGTGGACGATGATAAGGAGCACTTGACCTTGGAGCTTGATTCTGAGACTTGTTATGATAGCCAGGGTTGGGTGGGTGGGAAGATCCATTGCCACATTTGTTCTTCTGCTGGTAAGGCTGACGGAACGGAGGAGGAGGAGGCAACCAAAACTTTTGTTGCCTAGCTGCCACAAGTGAGGAAGAAGAAGACTGAACTGCGTCTCTGACTCTCTTCTTAGAAGCCTCACACTTGAGCTGAGCAGCCTCTTGTTTTAGTGCCATGTTGTAGAATTCATCATACTTTGTTGGCTCAAAAAGCACGAGAGCTAGTTGCAAATCTTCTCTGAGACCACGCCTGAATTGGTAGATCATACTCTTCTCACCAGGGATGTCCTGCTTAGCAAAGCGAGAGAGCTTCTGGAACTGAGTGTTGTATTGATACATAGACATATTGCCTTGCTTGAGATTGCGGAACTCCTCACGCTTACTCTCAACAACACTTTCTGGAATGTGATGAGCTTTGAAGTCACGGCGGAAATCATCCCAGGTAATCACACGACCTCCTCTGGAATCTTTGTATTGTTGGAACCATTCAGCAGCTTGATCTTTGAGTTGAAAAGAGGCAAACTTGACAAAGTCCTCAGGTTTGACATTACTGCACTCGAAATGCTTGCTGATATCCACGAGCCAATCATCCGCGTCTGTGGCCTCGACACAGTAGCTGAAGGTCTTTGGCTGATTAGCAAGGAACTGATTGAGGGTAGCGAAGTGCGGCTGATTGTTGCCTTGGCCTTGATTTCCTTGATTACCTTGCCCTTGGTTGCGATCTTGCAAGAGCTCAATCAGAATCTGAGCGTTGGCATTTGTGGCAGTCATCAGGGCTTGCCATGCCTCCGGAGGCGGAGGTGGTGGCGGAGGGTTAGCCTGACTTCCATCATTGCGTTCCGGATTCAGACGCGTTGGCGGAGCCATCCTGAAGAGAGGGTGACATCCGTTAGCATCTTGAAAGAGATATATTCAAGCTGAATCAAAGGATCGAAATTGCAACATATAGTCTTCACAATAAACATTCGAACGAGAATGAACGAATGAATTCCAAAGTAAATCATCACACTTCCATAAGTTGAGAAGCCACTTAGATAAAGGTATGGAATCTGCACTGGCATCGTTGGCACCTGAAACTCCCACGTGAGCTCGGTTGCATCATCTGCACTGGCATCGTTGGCACCTGAAACTGTTGTGATAGAATCTGTGAGTCACGGGGACTCAGCAATCTCACACCCGCGATATCAAGACTATTTAAGCTTATAGGAAGGATGGGGTAGTGACCCGCGATATCAAGACTCAGCAATCTCACACCCAGACTCCGCCGAGAAGAGACCATCATGGTTACACACGCGGTTGATGTGTTTTAATTAAGATCAACTTCGGGTTTCCTACAACTGGACATTAACAAATTCCCATCTGCCTCATAACCGCGGGCACGGCTTTCGAAAGATAATACCCTGCAGGGGTGTCCCAACTTAGCCCATTATAAGCTCTCACGGTCAACGAAGGATATTCCTTCTACCAGGAAGACCCGATCAATCTCGGAATCCCGGACTACAAGACATTTCGACAGCAATAAAACAAGTCCAGCAAAGCCGCCCGATTGTGCCGACAAATCCTGATAGGGGCTGCACATATCTCGGTCTCAGGGCACATCCGGATGAGACTAGTGTGACACCCGGGTATTTAAGCTACAGTAAAACTCTGCTAATGATGCCACGTCGCCTCGATTCACTGTTGCTAATCTCGCGTTAGTTTGAAACCGGTTCGAATTCAAGATTAAAATCAAGTCAAACTATAAAAAGATTTCGAATGTTAAAACTAAAATGTTCGGGTTGTGCCAAATAATGCATAGGTAATTATGGTGGTCAAACCACACCTTTATAAAATGTTTAAACACTCTAAAAGAAATAAAATAGTAGCAATAATAAATATATAAATGCTTTTAAAATAATAAACAATTTCAAAACTGTTTTATTTTAGTGCTCAGTTGTTTGTGGCTGTGGCATAAATTGTAACATGTACTTTGGGTGCCACTTTAGTATTTTTACTAAAACTAAAAATAAAAGATAAAATAAATAAAAAGAAAAGGGCAAAAGAGTAAATGAATAAAAAGAAAAGGCCCCCCCACTGGGCTTCGGCCCAGCAGGCTAGCCCAGTCGGCCAACCAGGCCAGCGGCCGGCTTACCCTCGCTACCCATTATCCCCGTAACCCTAACCCACCCCCGTAGCACCTCCCTTTCCCTTCCACACTCCCCTCGTCTCCCTCATCCACCGCCACCACACCAGGCACACAGGGGAGGAGCTCCCCGCATCTGTCCCCTGCGCGAGCGCCGCCTACCACCGCGAACGCCAGCCACTCCGGCGTGGCTCCGCTGCCTTGCCACCCACCGGCTCCCTTCCTACCCTTCCTCTGCGCCTTCCCGTCGCCCCTGCCCGACTGCCTCGTCCCAGGCGGCCCACGCCACGTCGCCCATCGGAGCAGCCATCCAGCACCAGCGGCACCTCCCGAGCGACGTCGCTACCCGAAGGCCCCTTCCATCGCCGGACCACCCGCTGTCGCTGCTCGTCGCCGCCGCCTGGAGCTCCTCTACCTCGCCCGTCGCCCTGTCCTCATCTCCCCCTCGACGGCTCCACCGAGCCACGCCGATCCCCTACCCGCCAACACCGGTGAGGGCCACGCCCTCCCCTCTCTCCTTTTCTCCTCAACGCGGTCACCGATGCCCCGCGCCACCCCGCCTCACCCTCGAGCGCCGATCCGTGCGCTCTCTCGCCCATGCTTGCAGCCCCCACTGTCGCGCCAGCGATCTCCCCCTTACTCCAGCCACGGCTCTGCTCTGCCAGGCGCAGCTCGCCTCCGCCCTCGCTCGTTGGCCTCTCCGACGCGGCCAATGCCTCCCCTGGCCACACCATGGCCATAGATGGCCCCCTGTGTGTGTGTGCCATAGCCTGGGCATGGCCTTGTGCCACTGACCACAAGGGCCCACCCCCTGTTTAGAACGAATTTTAATAACAGATAAAATTAATCAATTAATTAATTAGCAAATCAATAAATTAACCTAATTAACTCTGTTTAAATTAGCCTAACTACCTAATTTAGTTTATTAAAACTGGTAGTTTAGTTAGGTCTATGACAAAACGACCCCACATGTAAGTTTGACCCAGTCAACAGCCCTGTTGACTGCTTACATCATGCTGATGTCATGATGATGTCATAACCATGTTTTCTATTTAAATTAATTCTGTTTTTCCAAAATGATTCTAAAATTTAATAACTCATAGATAATAAACCGTATGTCGGATGAAAATAATTTGTACATGAAAGTTGCTCAGAACGACGAGACGAATCCGGATATGCAGTCCGTTCGTCCGCCACACATCCCTAGCATAGCAAACATGCAACTTTTCCCCTCCGGCTCCTTTGTCCGAAAATGCGAAACATCGGGGATACTTTCCCGGATATTTCCCCCTTTCGCCGGTACCACCTACTGCCGCGTTAGGGCACACCTAGCACCGCGTATTGCCATGTTACGCTTTGTGATGCTTTGATTGCTATGTTATTTATTGAGTTCCCCCCTCTTCTTCCCCGGTAGACCCGAGACCGGCGCTGATGCCACCGAGTACGACTACATCGATGACGAACCCTTCTCTTGCCAGAGCAACCAGGCAAGCCCCCCCCTTGATCACCAGATATCGCCTACTCTTCTCTATAATGCTTGCATTAGAGTAGTGTAGCATGTTACTGCTTTTCGTTAGTCCTATTCTGATGCATAGCCTGTCCTTGCTACTACTGTTGTTACCTTTACCTGCTATCCTACATGCTTAGTATAGGATGCTAGTGTTCCATCAGTGGCCCTACATTCTTGTCCGTCTGCCATGCTATACTACTGGGCCGTGATCACTTCGGGAGGTGATCATGGGAACATACTATACACCTTATACTGTTACATTACCTGTGATACTGTTCAGAGATGGGGGCTGAAGGGGCAGGTGGCTCCATCCCGGTAGAGGTTGGCCTGGGTTCCCGACGGCCCCCGACTGTTACTTTGAGGCGGAGCGACAGGGCAGGTTGAGACCACCTAGGAGAGAGGTGGCCTGGCCCTGGTCGGCGTTCGCGGATTCTTAACACGCTTAACGAGATCTGGGTATTTGATCTGAGTCTGGCCATTTGGTCTATATGCACTAACCATCTACGCGGGAGTAGTTATGGGTATCCCGGCGTCGTGGTATCAGCCGAAGCCTTCGTGACGTCAGCGACTGAGCGGCGCGCGCCGGATTGGACTGGAACGCCATTAGGCTAGGTCTGCTTCCGGCCGCCCTCGCAACGTGCAGGTGTGCTTAGGGCGATGGGCCCAGACCCCTGGGCGCTTAGGTTTAGACCGGCGTGCTGACCTCTCTGTTGTGCCTAGGTGGGGCTGCGACGTGTTGATCTTCCGCGGCCGGGCATGACCCCGAAAAGTGTGTCCGGCCAAATGGGATCAAGCGTGTTGGGTTATGTGGTGCACCCCTGCAGGGAAGTTTATCTATTCGAATAGCCGTGTCCCTCGGTAAAAGGACGACCCGGAGTTGTACCTTGACCTTATGACAACTAGAACCGGATACTTAATAAAACACACCCTTCCAAGTGCTAGATAGAACCCGATGATCGCTCTCTAACAGGGCATCGAGGAGGGGATCGCCGGGTAGGATTATGCTATGCGATGCTACTTGGAGGACTTCAGTCTACTCTCTTCTATATGCTGCAAGACGGAGGCTACCAGAAGCGTAGTCTTCGGTAAGACTAGCTATCCCCCTCTTATTCTGGCATTCTACAGTTCAGTCCACTGATATGGCCCTTTACACATATATCCATGCATATGTAGTGTAGCTCCTTGCTTGCGAGTACTTTGGATGAGTACTCACGGTTGCCTTGTTCCCCCCTTTTTTCCCCATACCTCTACCCGATTGCTGCGACCAGATGATGGAGTCCAGGAGCCAGACGCCATCGTCGATGACGACTACTACATTGGAGGTGCCTACTACTACATGCAGCCCGGTGACGACGACCAGGAGTAGTTAGGAGGATCCCAGGCAGGAGGCCTGCGCCTCTTTCGATCTGTATCCCAGTTTGTGCTAGCCATATTATGGCAACTTGTTTAACTTATGTCTGTACTCAGATATTGTTGCTTCCGCTGACTCGTCTATGATCGAGCACTTGTATTTGAGCCCTCGAGGCCCCTGGCTTGTATTATCATGCTTGTATGATTTATTTATGTTTTAGAGTTGTGTTGTGATATCTTCCCGTGAGTCCCTGATCTTGATCGTACACATTTGCGTGCATGATTAGTGTACGATTGAATCGGGGGCGTCACAAGTTGGTATCAGAGCCGACTGCCTATAGGAATCCCCCTTTCCAACTCCTTGGCCGAAGTCGAGTCTAGACATAGCAAAACTTTACTAACATGGTTGTGTGTCTTACGGGCACACGTCGCCATTGGGTGGTATTAGGATCTTTTACTCCTTGATCTATACTCTGGGACTCTGACATCTCTTCTATTCGGGATAAATGAATTTTTCTAAATCTAACATTAGGATCTCGTTATCGCTTTCACCCGGAGAGCCCCCTATTACTGTTGATCGTCTGCTGCACGTGAAGACCCTGAAGATACTCTCCGCCGTTAACCCGAGAACTTGTGTTCATCGCGTTTGCAATTTCCCTTCCACCGTCAACCCTTATGGATAACTACTTGCAGTTGTTATTCTTACATTCATCCCCAGTTGGTCTTGTTATTACAAGATACCCTGAAACACTCGTCGTTGTTTCGATAATCCTTTAAGCCTACTGCCTTGCAGTTCCTTGCCACCTGAATACCCCTACGGATAATTTGTCGCCCTTATCGAGTATTCGCTCATCCCCAGTTGTTCATGTGATTCACAATGGTCTTTGAAATACTTTTCGATCCTCCAAAATTCCTAAATAGCTTATTGCTCTGCAATACTTGTCTGCTTGCATTATGGATGCCTTCCATATGTCTAGCAAAATTCGTTAGTATCCTTAGACACCGTCATTTTGATCCTACCGATTCAACATGTGTGTGAAAGCACGCAATCATCAGTTGATCCTTGTAAATTAGCTTTCCGGCTCAGATGTCATTTTAAACATGAGCTGGTTCTCGACCAATCGGATTGCCATCGATTGTACCCCTAAGCTTACGCAACTTATCCATCCTTAATCAGAGTGTTTGCTTCTGATCCCTTGGTCGGAAATCATAATTCTTTTGCATTTGAGCTTTGAACTATTTAGTTGTTTCTATAGTCTGATCTCCTTGCATTGTTTCTTCCTCTAGTTGAGTACCGATGCTCACATCAGATCCTTTGAGGACCACCGGATCCTTTGTTGGATTTTATCTGATAGCGTCCTTCATATTCAATCCCTTTGGAAGTTCTTTCTCCATTGGTAAATCCTATCCTCTGATTGACCAACCATGCTCTGCTTTCGAGCTGGTGGTATTTACCATTAAAGCTTGTGGTATGTATTTCCACGATACCCTGATGGGTTGAACCTTTGCCTTCCTTAATATGTGTGAACTCGAAAGTTTTCACGAGTCATACTCTTCTGGTATTTTGCCAGATAAAATTTCACCAATACAACTTCATCGAACGCGAGAAGTGAATGAAAGGTTATGCATTGGAGAAGTGGGAGTCGACCTTGAACTTTGTGTTCATGCCCATGGACACGATGTAGATCCTATCATGGAAGCTTCTTGTAACTATTTACGTGATATAATACCCTTTGGTATCGGTGAATTGATCCTTTGCAATCATGGTTCTGACCATGTTCTCCTTTAAATACCATTTCCTGTGCAAGTTTAAGCACTTGTCTTCTATAGAGCAATACCCCAGTCCAACCTCTACTTTGATCTGTCGTCGAGTATTACCCCCTGGTATCTCAAGATTATCACGGAACTGCATAACTTCTTATGGGTTCTTCATCAAGTGCTACATTCTCATTGATTCCAATTTTTCACGGGCTCTAAGTTATTTAACACTCAAATACATCGATAACTGACTCGAGTCCGCATCACGATTAAACAATTCTTGGTAACCTTCATTACTTACGAGTTTGAACTCAATCACATCATTCCTAGCCTGTATGGCTATATCATTGTCGTGGTGATCTTAACTGTGCTACCTGGTCCTTATTCTCGGAGCACCACTTCGACGATGAGCTAAGCTTACGTCGATTTTCCTTGTCATATTATTTCACCTTGAAAAGCAAGCTTGATTTCAAGTTTGTGTCGTATCTGTGCTTCCATTGACCTCTTGATTCATCATTCCTTTGACTTGATGTCATCGCTGATCGATTACATCCTCATGAAATCTCTCGACAAAATTTGTCGTGATCATCATCAACATTTGACTCCTTTCAGGATATCGATCGAATTCATGATCATAAGTACCATCCTCGTCCCTTAGTAAATTGAGTTGCCATCGACAACATCCTTGATCCCTTTCATCACAAACTTGTTCATGTTATGGATGCAATTGCTTTCCAGCTTGTATTTTGTTCTACCTTGAAGTAGTAATGTCTTTTATGTCAAGGATGTTGTGAGGATTGCTCCACTACTCAAGAATTCTTGGTATAGGGATACTTCTCCCCATCATCATTCTTTCTTGGTCCTCGAGTTGATTCCAAACGGGGTACCAACAACTGAACGGTGCTGTTTGGATCCTGCCCTTCTAGCAATCCTATTGCTTTGAAGTTAATGGTCGGCCATTCATTCTTTGACTATTGATTATTGAATCACCATTCTGACATTGGTCGTGCAACCGAACCCATATTTCGGGCGCACCTTCAACCAATGTTTAATTGTGTGTGTTTTCCTCGAGCATACATCATTATATCAATTGATCCGGCAAAAGTTATCTCTTGGTTCACATAACTGTGTAAATCCACATTTTTGGAAATCTCGAGGATTGTCACTGACTCCATCAGCTACCCCGTCATCCTCTCCTTGATTTTATGGTGAACCCTTGTTCGAAACTCGCTTCCATAGTTCATTTCCCGAGAATCTTACGATGTCTTGTCGTCAATTTGTGTCGCACCTTTTCTTCTCGGGCATCCTGAGTCTGAGATATCCTGACACCGATCAGATCTGAATCTCGGTCAGATATGATGGTTGGAACATATTTCCAAGAGTTATAACAATGGTCTTTATGTGACCCGGTAAGGTGATGTCGTGCCTAGCACACCTGGCCGGAGGCCCTATTGTTATAGATTCCTTTTCAGCAAGGTTATCCATTCTTCCATGAGGAAATTGTAAGGCTTATCCTATAAGTTGTTTTCGATGAATCCTTTGTGTTTCCAAGTCTGATCTTCACCTGATGACCATGTCAATGCTATCTCGAAGCATGTCTATTGTACTCCGATTTTCAACAAGAACATTTGAAGCCCAATGCTAAATGTTTCCTGCTCAATTATCTAAACATCGTTGTATGGGTAATGTCATGAAATTTCTCTCCCCTACCTAAAGAGTTTTCTACATTATATCCTGACATGGATATCATGCTCTGCTTGTCCTTGGGAAGGATATACCCTTGAAATATGTGTTTAAACACATTTTCCTTTCCATTGTTCTGTTTAATTTGATAATCATATTTTCCTTTCCATTGGTTGGTTTAACGTTTCTTGTGATCTATATAATCTAAGCAGTAATATTCTCCTGCTTATGTAAACACCTCGGTGTACAATTCTCTCAGCAAGACCCTATTACTATTATTGGTGACATTCTGGTAGCCACATATGGACGAGAACTCTGCCTGATGGTCCGCCTCGTTCAACGAGCAGGAAAATGATTCTCTTCGTCCCTCGCCCTTGGTACCGACATTGTTGCCAACATAACTGATAGTCTACCCTCTGACATGTCTTGCTATCATGATCGTGCAAAGATGTCAATGCCCTTCTTACTTTAACCCACATGGTGGGCCCATAACCCACAGTTCAACAGGATCGAAACCTAACTCCCCTATACACCCTGTTTTCAAAGTTATTCCTCGCACTTGACTTTGTAAGTAATTCACGGGCCACCTGCCCAATGATCTATTCTGGTATCTCATGCAATGCTTATTCACATTGCTCTAAACCCCTTCAGCACTTCGTTTCAGGCATCGAACGATTGCCTGCCCGCTCGAAACTTCCCATGATACCTCCTTACTTTGCTCTCGATATTTTCTTAAAGTTTCAATTCGGGAGTTACTTTCCGCCACCTCCCCCGATGTTAGCTACCAGGTAATCTATCTTGCAGAGGTCCGTTCTTACAGAATACCCACCCTTTATTCTTTCGTAATTACGAGGGAGATCCCGAAGAAAGGATGCCGACTTCATCTTAATGAACTGGAGCAGAAAAATGAAGACATCAATATAATGGATCGACCACTTCGAGAAGAGCAACCAAGAACGAGAAGATTCGTTAGAATTCCGTAACCAGACCTTACCCCCTAGCTCCCCTCTTAAATCTCGGGACGAGATTTCTTGTAGTGGAGGAGAATTGTGACACCCGGGTATTTAAGCTACAGTAAAACTCTGCTAATGATGCCACGTCACCTCGATTCACTGTTACTAATCTCGTGTTAGTTCGAAACCGGTTCGAATTCAAGATTAAAATCAAGTCAAACTATAAAAAGATTTTGAATGTTAAAACTAAAATGTTCGGGTTGTGCCAAATAATGCATAGGTAATTATGGTGGTCAAACCACACCTTTATAAAATGTTTAAACACTCTAAAAGAAATAAAATAGCAGCAATAATAAATATATAAATGCTTTTAAAATAATAAACAATTTCAAAACTGTTTTATTTTAGTGCTCAGTTGTTTGTGGCTGTGGCATAAATTGTAACATCTACTTTGGGTGCCACTTTAGTATTTTTACTAAAACTAAAAATAAAAGATAAAATAAATAAAAAGAAAAAGGCAAAACAGTAAATGAATAAAAAGAAAAGGCCCCCCCACTGGGCTTCGGCCCAGCAGGCTGGCCCAGTCGGCCAACCAGGCCAGCGGCCGGCCCACCCTCGCTACCCATTATCCCCGTAACCCTAACCCACCCCCGCAGCACCTCCCTTTCCCTTCCCCACTCCCCTCGTCTCCCTCATCCGCCGCCACCACACCAGGCACACAGGGAAGGAGCTCCCCCCATCTGTCCCCTACGCGAGCGCCGCCTACCACCGCGAACGCCAGCCACTCCGGCGAGGCTCCGCTGCCTTGCCACCCACCGGCTCCCTTCCTACCACTACTAGGAAAAGGGCTATAGATGGAATTGACACTAATGGCGCACCAGACATGTGGTGCGCCATTACTATATACTAATGGCGCACCATGTGTTGGTACGCCATTAGTGTCCAAATACTAATGGCGCACCACATCCACGGTGCGCCATTAGTAAAAATATTTTTTTTATTTTTTTTTCAAAACTACTAATGGCGCACCGTGGCATGGTGCGCCATTACTAGTTGAACTAGTAATGGGGCACCACATCCACGGTGCGCCATTAGTAAAAAAAATTTGTAAAACTTTTTTTTGATTTTTTTTCCAAAACTACTAATGGCGCACCGTGGGGGTGGTGCGCCATTACTAGTTCAAACTAGTAATGGCGCACCATGCCACGGTGCGCCATTAGTAACTTGGCCACCACTTCCACCGAATGCACCCCCCCCCATGGATCGCCTTTTCAGTTTTAAAAAAAATAAAAGAAAATGATGAAAATGTCAAAAAAATAAAAGAAAATAAGTTTCCCATGTGATATGTGGTCTAGTTGTTGGGAAAATTTGCAAATATGAATTTCGACTTCATTTGCAAAATCTCGCGAGAATTTGTAAAAATGGGCATAACTTTTGCATACTAACTCGGATGAAAAAGTTTTTTATATGAAAAATCATCTACTCGAAAAGTTACATCCAAATTTAACTGGGGGAACCCCGTTAAACATTTCCAAAATCCTCAAAAACCTAACAGAAAAAAAGATACGGGGCTTTTAAGATCTCGAGAGGCAAAAAAATTCAAAAAAATTCAAACTTACTAATGGCGCACCTGCCCACGGTGCGCCATTAGTATCTTCCCGCCTTCAAAATTCAAAATAAGTCAACAAAATAAAAAAAAGTTACTAATGGCGCACCTGCCCATGGTGCGCCATTAGTATGTCGTATATATGGCTGGGCGCACCTCCTCCCCTCCACTCCACCTCTCCTCGACTCCATCTCCTCCTCTCCTCTCCTCCACTCCATCTCCTCCTCTCCTCCACTCCATCTTCCCTTACCCTCCTCCTCTCCTCTCCGGCGACCTCCTCCTCCTCCTCTCCGGCGACCTCTCCGGCGACCTCCTCCTCCTCTCCGGCGACCTCCTCCTCCCTCCTCTCCGGCGACCTCCTCCTCCCTCCTCTCCTCCCCTTCCCTCCCCTCACGGTTTCTTCTCCCTCCTCTCCGGTGAGCTCCTCCTCCCACCTCTCCGGTGAGCTCCACCTCCCTTCTCTCCGGTGAGCTCCTCCTCCCTCCTCTCCGGTGAGCTCCTCCTCCCTCCACTCCGGTGAGCTCCTCCTCCCTCCTCTCCGGTGAGCTCCTCCTCCCTCCTCTCCGGTGAGCTCCTCCTCCCTTCTCTCTGGCGAGCTCCTCCTCCCTCCTCTCCGGCAAAAGAACACGACAAAAGAACATACAAGATCCAAAAACAGGAACAAAATTTGAAATAATGTCGTGCCAAAAAACGAGCAAAAAAAACGAGCAAAAAATGGGCAAAAAATCACGATCCAGATCTAGATTCAAAATGGCGCATCACTAATGGCGCATCACTAAACAGTGCGCCATTAGTATGCGAAAGTTACTAATGGCGCATCTCGTTGTCGTGCGCCATTAGTATGCCAACGCACCTGGGTATACATGGCCCCTGGGAGGCGTACTAATGGCGCACCGTGGCCTATACTAATGGCGCACCACTGGTGCGCCATTAGTATACCAGATACTAATGGCGCACCAGTGGTGCGCCATTAGTAAAAATTACTAATGGCGTGCTAGTAATGGCGCACCGGTGATGCGCCATTAATGGCCAAAATAGGTGCGCCATTAGTAGCTGTTTTTCTAGTAGTGTACCCTTCCTCTGCGCCTTCCCGTCGCCCCTGCCCGACTGCCTCGTCCCCGGCGGCCCATGCCGCATCGCCCATCGGAGCAGCCATCCAGCACCACCGGCACCTCCCGAGCGACGTCGCTACCCGAAGGCCCCTTCCATCGCCGGACCACCCGCTGTCGCTGCTTGTCGCCGCCGCCTGGAGCTCCTCTGCCTCGTCCGTCGCCCCGTCCTCATCTCCCCCTCGACGGCTCCACCGAGCCACGCCGATCCCCTACATGCCAACGCCGGTGAGGGCCACGCCCTCCCCTCTCTCCTTTTCTCCTCGCCGCGGTCAATGTCAAACCGAAGGTGGTGGTTGGCCAGCAAGCGGAGTGCGGAGGCGCCATGGTGGGCAAAATGCCTAATGTCACCTGGCTTGAAGGCTCCTATGTGGAGACCATAAAGGGGTGGCAATCGGGGTGGTTCTACATCACCGAGTCACGCGATACCAACTGGGTGGCGGCCCCCGAGTTTCGATCCGAAATCCCCACGTGGCTCACCTCCTGGAAAGAGAAGGGCCTGTCTTGGGGTTCCCCGGTAGAGCTGATCGGACTCTAGACCTGCATCAAGAACATGATGAGAAAAAAATCAAGCTCGTCAACATGGTCCAGGTCATGCTCTTCCGCCGGATCCTCCCGTGTCAACAATGGGCATTCAATTTGTGGGAGTTCGACCCGGCCCAGCACCAGACTCTGCGAGAGCTCTTCGACACGACGCACAAGGACGTCTGGAGGGTGCTGTTCAAGGGCGCTGAGGTGCCTCCTCCCCTTACCGAGGACCGTGGACTTAGCGCACAGCGCCATGCCAGTCTGGTAAGTTCTTCATATCTCATAGGGTGTTTATTTTCCCCGGTTTAATCATATGCGGGATCTAAGCTTCCATGCCTTTAACAAGACTGGGTGGAGACAGCGAAGCAGATTGATTGCCCAGCCCCCCTGCCTGAAGATCCTACAGACGCTCTCCTAACAGAGATGCTGGTACCGGCGCCTTACGAGGTGCCGGTGAAGAAGGCCACGGGGACCCGAAAGGGTCTCTGGCGCAAGGCTATATCGGACTCATCGTCCGATAACTCCGAAGAGCACTCCTCCCACGAAAATGAGGAGGAGGAAGAGGAAAGTTCTCCCCCCCGGCCAGGGGAGATAAGAAAAGAAAGGCCGCCCCAACCGGGGAGGCCGAAGGGTCCAAGAAGGGGAGGACCCTCCTTTCGGACTGCTCCACGATCGCCGCCTGTAGTGACGACGAGTAGTTGCCCAGGGACAAGCCCGTGGTGAAGTCGTAAGTATCCGGATACCATAGTAATTCATGGTATTCTTCTATTACACTGCTTCTCCTTACGCCAAATATGATTATGCAGTCCATCCCGAACCCGTATCGACGTATCTTCGTCAGACGGTTCTTTGGACTCGTCAGATATGAATAGTGATTCACTTCCGACCGCCTCCACCCCTTGCCCCACGGACAACGCTGAGGTGTTGTCTCAGAAGGCACCAAGCCGAGGGGAGGTAGTCCTGGAGGCGCCTCGAGGCGACCTTCCGGACCCTGGGCATAAAGGGAGCAAGACTCCCATCGGCTCCAAGTTCGGCACTCAGCCAAACACTGCGACGGAACCTCCAGTAGTTCCGGACTCCAGCAGGCGACCCCCCATTAAGAGGGGCAAGCCGCCCGTGCTGGTGAACTCTGTCCATCCAGGGGTACCGGACAACTTGCTAGAAGCGCTTCGTGGCGCTTCCATCAAAGAAGAGCACCGCACTATCATGAGTGCGGTGATCGAGAAGGTTCAGTCCACCAAGAACGAACTAACTGAAGCTTGTGCCAGCCTCCTAACAGGCTTTGAGGTAAGTTAAAAAAATATAGGAAAATATTACCGCATAGACAGTAGCCCCTGATGCTCTGTTTGGCGTTCGGGAAGAAAGGCCGAATAGAGGATCAAATCATGACTCAGGAATTTAATCAGAATATGTCTATGAGCATATGCAGGCTTCGCTACTAGCCACCACCACACGTACTGCAGAGTTCTCTGCACTGAAGCAGGACCTTGAGCGGTCCGAGGAAGAGCTCGGCCTTGCCAAGAGGTAGGTCGAGGAGAGCAAAGGTAAGCAATACCTTGTCCATATATTAAAAAGGAAGTTGGTTGGAAAATAATAGGATCAACCTGAATTTGCCAGGGGCCACGACCGAAGTGGCAACCCTGAAGAAGCCGCTGTCCGAGGCCGAAAACAAAGTGGCCAGGGAGTGCACTGAGCGAGAAAAGCAAGAAGCCCTGGTAGGCGAGGTGTAGCAAGAGCTCAAGGCTCTCGCCAAAAAATACGACTCCTTGGAGTTTGACTCTAAGACGCGAGAGTCCAAGCTTGCGACGGCGCTTGAAAGCACAAAAATGCCAAGGCTGAAGCCCACAAGGCCCTCCAAGAGATTTATGCGGTAAAGAAGATAGCAGCGGGTAAGGCAGTCATTATGCAAAGCAAGCATGTGAAGGAAACTTTCCTTTTACTTACCCAAGTCCGGAGCTCTCCAGGAGGGTTCGCAGATCTTCCCCGCATTGTGCTGGACGTCGTGGAGTTTTACCAAGCTGAGGAGGGGAGCTCGGCGGAAAGTTTGTTCTGGTCTCAGTATACTAGGACCAAACACCCAATGCCCTTGAGCGACCAGCTGAAGCAAATGGTCGAGCTTCACAAGGCGGCCGAGCAGGCCATGAAGGGTCTTATAGTTCGGATGTGGCCTGGCGATCCCCTTCCTAACAGCTACTTCAGTCTGGTGAGGCAGCTTGTGGATGCCTGCCGACAGCTTGAAGTCATCAAGTGGTCCGTCTGCATCAAGGGTGCGCACAGGGCTTTTGCCCGAGCGAAGGTGCACTGGGCGAAGCTGGACGCCGTGAAGCTGGTGAAGGAGGGACCTCGAGAGGGCAAGGAGCATCGCCGCCCCGAAATGTATTATGACAGTGTCCTGAAGGGTTCCCGCCTTGTGGCGGAGGAATGTTCTAAATATGTAATTTTTGAATGAATGTGCTCATGTGATCCTGTAATGTGAAACTAGTTCATTTGCGCTATGCAACGCTTTTTGAATTTAAAACATTACCTTTTGTGTGGTCGTTTATAAAATCTGAGAGTTGGCCAGTCGTTGGCTTCTGCCCCCATGTAACTAGTACTAGGGTGTTCGGGATAAACCTGAGCACTCTTTTTCCCAATTTTGGGTCCTTCGAGGGAGGTGTTCAGCACAACGAACCAGGCAATCGGACTATAAGGCTTTATCACTCTCACTTAGCCATAGAAGTCTACAATTTTAAATTTTGGCGAAGCCCCTAGTATTTGGAAGGCCGAATTTGGGACGCTATATACGCCTAAGTCGGGCAAGGCCGACTCCTCACCCGAAGCGGAAGAAGTCTTTAACGACTTGAGACCTCTCGAACAGCGACCAACTCTCGCCTTATCATGACAGTCAGTTTTTGGCTTTCTCTACTGAGGTGCTCGTTCGGGAGAACCGGGACACAATAGCGGTAGTTCTCCTAGCGCTACCTTAGCCTATATAGCGTAACGTAAGGTACCAAAATATAGGAGCCGGGAAAACCCAACTATTGACCCAAGACATGATTCGGAGCTAATGCATATAATGCTATAAGTTCGGGTGCCGCACTGTCGAAAGTGTTTAGACTTCTCACGCCGTATTATGGGGTATACGAAAGACCCTGGCGTACTGGCCGTACCAGGATGTATGGGTGCAAATCATATAAGAAAAAGGATGGATAATGCAATAATAAACTAACGCTATGCATTGTTATTTAAATAATACGTTGAAGCGTACTGATACAAGTAGTGCAATAAGCAAAAAATAGGACTATTTGACATGTCCTATCCAAGGGCATGCTGCGTATGGGTATTAAAAGATGGATATTTTAATTATTATTGGAGGCCACATGTGGGTTCCCTTATACGACTTTTGTCTTCGCGCCTCCTTGGTTGTCCTTCCCGTGATGTGTCCGGCAATCATACTACCGGAAAGGGCTTCCAGAGAGTAAGGTCCAAAAAGGGTAAAAAATGATAAAGGTATGCAACCCCTAGGCGGTTGAGCCGTATTGCGGGACGTGCCCTGATCGTGCCCCCGCCTATGCCCATGGTATTTTCAGTGCGTAATTATGTACGCGCGGCACGTATTTCATCGCTTGACTGGGACTAGGATGGGGGCCGAATTGCTATGCGAGCTCTGAACGTGCCAGGTGATCCTGCTGCAGGTTATTCCAGACTCGCTTGACGGTGTCCGGGGGTTGTATCGCCAAATTAGCGTTTTGCCTTAAAAGGCTGCTTTGTGCTTCTGCTGCGAGGGCCGCAGTGTGCTCCACCGTGCGGAGCGAGTGCTCTGTGTTTCCATTGACTGTTATGACCCCCCTAGGTCCTGGCATCTTGAGCTTGAGGTATGCGTAATGCGGTACCGCATTGAATTTTCCAAATGCGGTTCGCCTGAGCAGTGCGTGATAGCCACTGTGGAATGGGACGATATTGAAGATTAACTCCTCGCTTCGGAAGTTTTCCAGAGATCCGAAGACCACTTCTAGTGTGATTGAGCCCGTACAATGGGCCTCTACACCTGGGATGACACCCTTAAAGGTGGTTTTGGTGGGTTTGATCCTCGAGGAATCTATACCCATTTTGCGCACTGTATCCTGATAGAGCAGGTTTAGGCTGCTGCCGCCGTCCATGAGGACTGAGTCAGGTGAAATCCGTCAGTGATGGGGTCTAGGACCAATGCGGCGGATCCGCCATGACGGATACTAGTGGGGTGGTCCCTGCGATCGAAGGTGATCGGACAAGAGGACCATGGGTTGAACTTTGGGGCGACAGGCTCCATCGCATAGACGTCCCTTAGTGCACGCTTCCGTTCCTTCTTGGGAATGTGGGTTGCGTATATCATGTTCACCGTTTTCACTTGTGGGGGGAACCTCTTCTGTCCTGCCATGTTCGGCGGCCGGGGCTCCTCCTCGTCATCACTATGCAACCCCTTGTCCTTGTTTTCGGTATTCAACTTGCCGGCCTGCTTGAACACCCAGCACTCTCTGTTGGTGTGATTGGTTGGCTTATCGGGGGTGTCGTGGATTTGACACGAGTGATCAAGTATTCGATCCAAACTGGACGGGCCCGGAGTACTTCTTTTGAATGGCTATTTTTGCTGACCGGATCTAGAGCCTCTGAATCCGGCGTTGATTGTCATATCTTCGGCGTTATCACCATTGTTGCGGCGTTTGTGTCTGTTAGGACGTGGTCTGCCGTTAGCATCTTTAGCATCTGAAGTGCTCAGATTCCATGATGTGTTGTTGCTGCGAGCCAGCCAGCTATCCTTGCCCGCACAAAAGCGGGTCATGAGTGTCGTGAGGGCTGCCACAGACATCGGCTTCTCCTGGCCGAGGTGTCGGGCGAGCCACTCGTCACGGATGTTATGCTTGAATGCCGCTAAGGCCTCTGTGTCCGGACAGTCGACAATTTGGTTTTTCTTAGTCAGGAACCATGTCCAGAATTGCCTGGCCGACTCCCCTGGCTGTTGAGTTATATGGCTCAAGTCATCGGCATCCGGTGGTCGCACATAAGTGCCCTGGAAGTAGTCAAGGAATGCATCTTCCAAATCCTCCCAACTGCCGACGGAGTCTGCTGGCAAGCTATTCAGCCAATGCCGAGCTGGTCCTTTGAGTTTTAATGGGAGGTACTTGATGGCATGTAGATCGTCACCGCGAGCCATGTGGATGTGGAGGAGGAAATCCTCAATCCATACCGCGGGATTTGTTGTACCATCATACGATTCGATATTTACTGGTTTGAAACCCTCCGAGAATTCGTGATTCATAACTTCATCAGTGAAGCATAGGGGGTGTGCGGCGCCTCTGTGCCGGGCTATATCGCGACGCAATTCATACGAGTCTTGTCTGCTGTATTCGTCCTGGCCGGATTTACTTTGTGTGTATCCGGCGTGACGGTCATCGTCTCGTGTTGGCCCGCACCCCCATGACCCGTATATCGATCTTGCATGTTTTGCCCGGCTTTCCAATACATCTCGCAGGTCTCGTGTGTTGCCCCGGGCCTTGATATTTTTGTTTGAGTAGCGGCGGTGCGCAGGCTGATCTTCAGGCAGAAACGCCTCTCTGTCTCGGCCACGGGGTGGCCGGTCAGCCGCATCGTATGCTGGTGATGTAGGTTTCAATGCTTCCTCCCCGAGTCGGGGTAGCGACCTGCGCTTTGGGTAACTCTTGGAGGGGCGTTCGAGTTTGTATTCCTCGGCCGAAAGGACTTCAGTCCATCTGTCTGCTAGCAAATCTTGATCAGCTCAAAGTTGTTGTTGTTTTTTCTTCAGACTATTTGCTGTGGCTATAAGCCAGTGCTTGAAGCGCTCCTGCTCGACGAGATCCTCAGGCATGTAATTCTTTGTCACCGAGGCTCACCTCGTCTTCATAGGGAGGCATGTAATTGTCATCCTCCGCCTCTTCATCTGCTGCCCGTTCTGGAGGGCTAGCTTGTTCATCTTCGTGCTCTAAATCTTGCTGGAGGGGACTGTCATCGTCTTCAGCACTATCCGAAGTGTTATTGTCTCTTGTGCCGGTAACACTACTTTTGCTATGGCGGGACTTAGAGCGGCGCCGCTGACGTCGGCGCTTGGGTTGCTTCTTGGAGGGGTCATCCTCCGCTATCTCATCGCCATTGCCTTCTTTGGGGTATCCACCATGTATATATCATATGATGAGGTGGCGGTCCAGCGCCCTGTGGGCGGTGGTTCCAATTCGTTACCTACATCGTCGTCCATACCGTCGATGTCTTCGGAGTTGAAGTCGAGCATGTCGGTTAAATCATCGACAGTGGCTAATAATGGGTGGTGGGTGGGGAGCGAATTTCTTCGTCGTCCACATCCCATTCTAGCCGGGCATAGCCCGACCAAGGTTCTCCTGACAGGGAGAGAGATCTTAATGAATTGAGCACATCGCCGAAAGGCGGGTGCTGAAAGATATCCGCGGAGGTAAACTCCATGATCGGCGCCCAATCGGATTTGATAGGCATGGACAGGAGTCCGTGGATGGGGAATAATCCAGTAGTTCGGCAACACGGCTCTCGTAAGGGGTGAAGTCAGTATCCGGCTCTGTCGCCGCTGAGAGTGTGGCCTCCATGGCGGGGTCTATCCACCCGTCCTCGAATGGTGCAATTTGCTCCGGATTGAGGGCCGGAGTAGATGCAGGTGTGATCTCCCGAACACGTTCCGACGACAAGGATAAATCATGCTTGTCGTGATCGTGTGGCGCACCTGGCATGGGCTCGAATCCGTCGAAGATCAAGTCTCCGCGGATGTCGACAGTGTAGTTCAAGTTTCCGAATCTGACTTGGTGGCCAGGGGCGTAGCTCTCGATCTGCTCCAGATGGCCAAGCGAGTTGGCCCGCAGTGCGAAGCCGCCGAATACGAAGAACTGTCCGGGGAGGAAAAGCTCCTCCTGGACCGCATCGTTACCGATGATCGAAGGAGCCATCAAGCCCTACGGTGACAGCGCAATGGAACTCTCAATGAAAGCACCAATGTCGGTGTCAAAACTGGCGGATCTCGGGTAGGGGGTCCCGAACTGTGCGTCTAAGGCGGATGGTAACAGGAGGCGGGGGACACAATGTTTACCCAGGTTCGGGCCCTCTCGATGGAGGTAATACCCTACTTCCTGCTTGATTGATCTTGATGATATGAGTATTACAAGAGTTGATCTACCACGAGATCGTAGATGCTAAACCCTGGAAGCTAGCCTATGGTATGATTGTTGTTGTCCGACGGACTAAACCCTCCGGAGGGGGCTAGGGTTACATAGAATCGGTTACAGGGGAGGAGATCTACATATCCGTATTGCCAAGCTTGCCTTCCACGCCAAGGAGAGTCCCATCTGGACACGGGACGAAGTCTTCAATCTTGTATCTTCATAGTCCAAAAGTCCGGCCAAAGGATATAGTCCGGCTGTCCGGAGACCACCTAATCCAGGACTCCCTCAGTTTGAAATAAAGGACAATAGGTTCTACCTCATCAACTACTTCCCAATACCCACATGTTAACAAATCCTACTCATGCAATGTTTGAGGATTGAAACTAATGCATAAAACTGGAAATAAAGGGGTATGATCAAAGTGTTACTTGCCTTGCTGACGATCTGCAAACCCTAGAGACTCGTAGTAGCACGCTTCACACACCGGAAATTCTACGCAAACAAACAATAGCATACATAAGCACTCAAGCATAGATGCAAGGGTACAACTCAGATGAGAAAGTCCAAACTGAAAGTTCAACTGAAGAACTTTGATTTGCAAAAAGGATCAATCAAATCGGAGCTACGAAACTCAAACTACAATCAAAAGAAGTTCGAAATAAATCTGCTTGAAACCAAATTTTAATTTGTCAAAACCATGTTCAAGTTGGTTAACCTGAAAGAGCGGTTCGAGACAAAGATTTTGGCGTTGGTTTCACTGGATTTGTACGAACGGTTAAAAAGTTGCGAGGGTTTGAAGATCAGGGGCTAATTTGTGATAAAAATAATCGCGGATAGTTCCCTGGCCGAAAATAAAATAAAAAGGAAAAAAACTAACGAACGAACGTTCGCTAATAGAGACAAATGAACGAAACTGTTCATTAAAACGAACTAACAGGTGAACGTTCACTAAAAAGCGAAACCAAAGAAAAACCAATCTAACCGATCCAAAACGAAAAACAAAAAAAACTAGGGCGACGGCGGCGGTTTTTACCGGTTCTTCGAGATAAACTAGGACGTCGGCGGCGAGGCAAGATCTGACGAGGGGGGCGGCAGTGCGGCGTCGGCGAGGTGGTGCGGCGTCAGCAAGGTAACGGCGGCGGGAGCAGCAGGCGGCGGCGGTGGCTGCGACGGCTCGGGACGGGGTGGATAGGCGTCGGGGCGGCGCGGTATTTAAGGAGGGGGTGGCTCACGGCTTGGGGAGGGGGCCGGCGCGAGCGGGAGTCTGGATCGAACTCTTCTCGGGGTCCGCGCCACGCACGGCGGCGGCGGGAGGAAGGCGGCAGTGCTGTGGGCTTCGGCCCGGCTCGGCTGGGCCTACGGCCCAGTCGGGCGTGAAACTTTTTTTAATTAAATTCTGCTGAAGAAAAATCCTAATAAAATATAAAAATAAATTCTAAAAATGCCAAACACAATTTTCACCGTCTACATAAAATATCTAGAACAAAGTGAACATTTTTCTGGCCTAAAAATGCAATTTTCAAAATGCATATTTTTCTAATTAAATGAAAATCTCAAATAAAATCCAATTAAAATTTATATTTTATTTTAAAAATGTCCTCCAATATTCTTCTCGTTTGAAGAAATCATATTATCTTCTCTCTTTTATTTTTAATATAAGAAATATTTGGAGAGATAAATATTAACACCAAATTGATCCTCTTTTCAAATTTGAGAAAATTCAAATATGAAAATTTATGAAATCTCCAACTCTCTCCTTCGGTCCTTGAGTTGCTTAAGATTTCTAGGATCACAACCCAAAATGCAAATAAAATATGATATGCATATGATGTCCTATGTATAACATCCAAATTGAATATTGGGATGTTACAGCAGGCCGACGCCTTGGATGATTTGGCACAGCCGACTGCCGCTCGTGTCCATCGCCTCCATTGGTGCTTCTAGCTTCTGGTCACTTGGTCTTGGTCTGGAGTGAGCAGTGTTGCACAGAGACTAGGAGTAGATGGATTGGAGTGGTGGGGCGCCTTTATATGAGAATCCAAACTCTGTTGCATTTAGATCGTGCTGGCTCTATTCTGCTTCTCCAATTAATTCCCTCTGCATGTAATTTGAGGATGCATCATTGACCGTTCAATGTCTCGGGAACCGCTACCCTCTCCCTCCTTGGCATTCAAGCACCTATGGAGGCGACTGTCGCTCGCGTCTATCGCGTGTCAGGAGACGTTCCCATCAACGACGAGGTGCCTATGGTGACTTCGTAAATTCCAAGATGATAGTACTAGTATACTCAATATTGTGCACCGCGACCAAGGCGGAGAGGAAAACGAGAGAACTACGTATTTACTTACGATGTAGATTCACTCATTTTGCTCCATATGTACTCTGTCTCGGTGTAGTCTAGTCACTTGTTGAAATCTTTAGAAAGGAAAATACTCCTTTCTGGTTTAGAGGGCTATACTAGCAAGTAATAGTGGGCTCACATAGCAATTTTATCTCATGTATATGCATGCTCCAAGGTTCGCAACTGCCACGTTCGGGTTGCGCTTGGCTCTTCGCCTCTTCGAGAAGACGAACAATGATGTTACTACTACTGCTTCTACAATATAGAATCCACTGTTGCATGTCCGTCCACCGCGAGCGGGTGGGATAGCTTGTTGTAGTACTATAAGCAAAAGCCTGTCCTAGTCTACAAGCCACTGCGAACATGGGCGAGGGAGAAGGCGTGTAGTAGTGAAATCAAGCATCTCCTCGTTGTATGAGTTGATGCGACACATCATAGCACTGGCCCCACATGGTTACCTCTAAACTTGGCTGAAATACCCGCAGTATACAATACTCCATTTGCTGCAACCTCTAACATTTACCCCACCACAAATTAAAATACATATTCCTATCTTGACCAGATGAGCGTGCAAACTACAATCACCAGGATGACAGGTAGGGCTAGAAGATTATTTTAAACAAAAAAAGCATGGAGCCGACCCCAACGATTTTAAGCTTACAGGCACGATACACGCTATCCTAGACTACGCTACACATGAAACTGCCACACGAGCGTCCAGGCTACGCTTGGCTCTGCGCCTCTTCGGGAAGTCGAACAAAACGATAGAGTACTACTACAGTGGACGAGTACTACAGTATGCTTCTGGCCATCTGACACCGATTGAACTGCTGCATGTCCAGCGTGTGCGGGAGGGAGAGCGTGTAGCGAACGAAAGCTTCTCCTAGTCCTGCCAGCCACCACGCTCATGGGCGAGGGAGGGATGCAACTTCATTGACTTACTGCTCCTGCCTTTGCATCTATGACAGGTGGGCCCAACAAGTGGGTGGCCCACCTGTCATGCAGCCAAAGGCAGGTGCGGTTAAGGCGAGAGGGCATTGTAGTAATCAAACTTCTCGGTCTTGTACGAGTTGACGCGACACATCAAAGCACTGCACTTGATATATTTCAATAATTTGTGTTTCTCAATGCATTAATTACAACGCATGCATGCATGCATGTCGTGACTCTCCTTTTGATACTTGCATGTGTTGATTTAATGCACCTTAAAGTAGTATGAATATGTGACAGTAAAGCTTTGTAATGCCCCAGCCCTAATAAAGAGAGAGATGGTTGCGCACGAGGAGGGTGAGATCATGCAGACGGAACAGGACCCGACGATGGATCTCTCTATGGTCTCGATGGACCTCACCTTGCTCCACTGCCCCTTGTGCCTCCGCCCCTTGAATCGTCCAGTATATAAGGTTCGAATACACCTCCTCCGTTAAGTTGATCGAGCAAAGGTGCAGGTTTCTTGATTGATGTGTTGTTCGATTGATTTGTGTAGTGCATGGGAGGCCACTTGGCCTGGACGGACAGCCGTATCGAGCGCCCCGGGAACTAGTGGCAGTGCCAGAAGTGCGAGCACGGCGGTGGCTTCGACGTGCGGAACACGATGGTGGATGTCATCCTCTCCTCGGTGAGGGTGGAGTGCCCGCACGAAGGCTGTGGGCTCAACGTCACTTACCACAAGCTCGTCGATCACCAGAGTGTGTGTCCACTCGCGCCCTGCAAATGCCCCGTGCCCGTCTGCGACTAAGAAGGCCCGCCGCCGGCGCTCTCCCACCACATCAGCATCGTGCATCCCATGCCCGTGCACAGGATCCAGTACGGCAAGGTGCTCCAGCTGCAAGTGCCACTGTCGGAGCCACGACTCTTGCCGTTCGGGAGGAGGACGGTCGCGCGTTTTTCTTGGTCGGCGGCGTGCTCGACGTTGGCGCTCCTATCGCTGTGTCGGTCGTCTGCATCAGAGCAGGGTCGTCCCCACTGCCGCACTACATGGCCAAGCTATGGGTGAACGGCCCGCCGGGGGAGCCCAAAGGCAGGACCGATGCCGTCAAGCTGGAAATGGAGGTGACAAGTAGCAAGGATCCCCGCAACGTCGCCGTGCACGAGCTGACCTTCTTCACAGTTCCGCCCAAGCTGCTGGCCAGGGCTAAGCTGGTGTCCCTCCACATTCAGATTGACAAGCTCACATCCTAAATGATTCTACAGTGCCTTCTGTTTATCTTAGTAATATGCTAATATAGGGGTTATATCTGTATACTTTAGCTTAAGAGATGGTGGGCTTTGGTGGCAATGTAGCAATTACAATGACATCAGATCAGTAGTTAAAGTAATTTCCAACAGTCGAATAGAGTAACATAATATGTTACCATCACATAGCGCTTTCCAATGCAAAATAAGTCTACAAAGTAATAAATGAAGACATCTAGTACTATCTCAAGATAGAGCCAATCAGATGGTTGAGAACACTATAATTTGTAGCTACAGATGCGTGTGTGAGAGAGGACGAGTGCATGCGCGCACCTCTTCTCTTCCTGTATTACGTAGTAAACTCAGAGTACAAGTGTATGTGGGTGGCATCGACCTAGGGAGATAGAGATGGTGCGTGCGAGAAGTCCTGAGAGATAGGTGTAATGCGTCTAAAAAAAGACTAGTCTATAGCTCGCCACGAGGCTATTCCTATCGAACGCCCCAATAAGCGTAAGATATGCATCTAACTGTGCCAGTTATTGCACGTACACATCAGTAGAAAAAGAACTAGTACCATGGCATATGCTACACCACAGCCGAGAACACGTGCCCACGTTACGCCATCCGGGAATAGTGCCGCACTTTGAAACTAAACCGTCAATAAATTTTGAGCGCGTCTTGTCACATTCCAAATTAGTACTACTACCACGCTATATTTAATTGCAAACCTATTCACACTGATCACAACCTACTCCCTTTGTCGTTACCATGACCAAGGAGGAGGGGAAAACGAGAGAACTCAATGTTTATTTGCTAATTAATAGCATTGCATGCAATGAACTAACCACTGCATGTCGTGTTTGGTAATCTCAAGTCATTAAAAGCATGCACACGCACATCTCTTATTGGTTGATATGTCAAGAAACAAGAAACGAGGTAGAAGTTAATGCACCGCACCTAAGTGTTTTGGGATTCTTTGGTTTCCCACTTAGGAGCATAGTAGTACTCGGTTATAAACACTACTATGCCAAGATGACTGCACATTCCTCCTCAACTCCTCATCCACAAAAACAAACAAGTCATTCAGCATCCTTCCCTTGCGTCTGCCATGGCCAGCGTGAGTTCTGGTCGAGAGATTACCACCAGGGAGAGGCGAGCATGGAAGCGGAAGCACGAGAGATGTCCTGCCTCACCTCGAAAGCAGCCGACATGTCCCGCCATGTGGAAGTAGCAGCACAGAGGTCCTGCCGTGCCACCAAAACAGCACGGATGTCCCGCCGTGCCGTCGATGCAGCAGACTGCTTCGGCCGCGCCGTGGAAACAGCAGAGATGTCCCGCCACGCCACGAATGCATCATAGATGTCCCGCCGCGCCGCGGCGCCTGGGAAAATGTCTCGCGGGCAGGCGGCGACTCTTACAGGCGCATGCATGCGATAGTCCATAGCCAGATGGATCAGATCTTCGGCTGGGCGAGGTTGCAGGACGACATGAAATCCTCGTTTGAACAGGCTACCGGCGTCATCTGACAACTAAGGGAGGGAAATGAGAGGCTCCAGGCCGAGCGTGACCTGCTGAGGGCGAAGATCGTCCGAAATGCAGAGCCGCAGGAGGAGACCAGTGCGTTGTTGAAGAGGAATGGCGTCATCGTCAAGAATCTTCTGGACGGGAATGAAATGCTCCGCGTCGAGTGCCAAAGGCTGGTGGAGGAATCCGTGGATGCTCTCAAGCAGCGTCTTGAGGACACGACAAAGCTCATCGCCTCTCGCTGCGGAGACTAGTTCCCACGGCCTGCAAGAACGCATCAAGAAAGTGTTGGGGAACGTTGCAGAAAATTAAAAATTTTCCTACGATTTCACAAAGATCCATCTATGAGTTCATCTAGCAACGAGTCATGGGAGAGAGAGGTTGCATCTACATACCACTTTGTAGATCGTGAGCGGAAGCGTTCAACGAACGGGGATGAAGTAGTCGTACACACCGTGATCCAAATCACCGGAGATCCTAGCACTGAAAGCACGGCACCTCCGCGTTCAACACACGTACGGTCAGCGTAACGTCTCCTTCTTCTTGATCCAGCAAGGGGGAAGGAGAGGTTGATGAAGATCCAGCAGCACGAAGGTGTGGTGGTGGATGCAGCAGAACTCTGGTAGGGCTTCGCTAAGCAACTACGGGAGGAGGAGGAGGTGTTGCAGGGAGGAGGGAGGCGCCAGGGCTTATCGGTGCGGCCACCCCTCCCTCCCCTCCCTTTATATAGGCGCATGAGAGGGGGGGAGGGCACAGCCTTTCCCCTTCCTCCAAGGAAGGGGTGCGGCCAAGAGGGGGGAGGAGTCCATCCTCCCCAAGGCACCTCGGAGGTGCCTTCCCCTCTTTGGTCTCTTCCCTCTCCAAGTCTTCTTGGCGCATGGGCCTCTTGGGGCTGGTGCCCTTGGCCCATATAGGCCAGGCCGCACCCCCTATAGCCCATGTGGCCCCCCGGGGCAGGTGGACCCCCCCGGTGGACCCCCGGACCCCTTTCGGCACTCCCGGTACAATACCAATAAAGTGTGAAACTTTTCCGGCGACCAAAACAAGACTTCCTATATATGAATCTTTACCTCCGGACCATTCCGGAACTCCTCGTGACATCCAGGATCTCATCTGGGACTCCGAACAACATTCGTTTTGCTACATACTCATATTCATACAACCCTAGCGTCACCGAACCTTAAGTGTGTAGACCCTATGGGTTCGGGAGACATGCAGACATGACCGAGACGATTCTCGGGCAATAACCAACAGCGGGATCTGGATACCCATGTTGGCTCCCACATACTCCACGATGATCTCATCGGATGAACCACGATGTCGAGGATTCAATTAATCCCGTATACGATTCCCTTTGTCAATCGGTATTTTACTTGCCCGAGATTCGATCGTCGGTATCCCAGTACCTCGTTCAATCTCGTTACCGGCAAGTCACTTTTCTCGTACCGTAATGCATGATCCCGTGATCAAACACTTTGATCACACTGAGCTCATTATGATGATGCATTACTGAGAGGGCCCGGTGATACCTCTCCTTCAAGCGGAGTGACAAATCCCAGTCTCGATCCATGTCAACCCAACAGACATTTTCAGAGATACCCGTAGTATACCTTTATAGTCACCCAGTTACGTTGTGACGTTTGGCACACCCAAAGCACTCCTACGGTATCCGGGAGTTACACGATCTCATGGTCTAAGGAAAGGATACTTGACATTGGAAAACTCTAGCAAACGAACTATGCGATCTTATGCTATGTTTAGGATTGGGTCTTGTCCATCACATCATTCTCCTAATGATGTGATCCCGTTATCGATGACATCCAATGTCCATAGTCAGGAAACCATGACTATCTGTCGATCAACGAGCTAGTCAACTAGAGGCTCACTAGGGACATATTGTTGTCTGTTATTCACACATGTATTACGATTTCCGGATAACACAATTATAGCACGAATAAAGACAATTATCATGAACAAGGAAATATAATAATAATGCTTTTATTATTGCCTCTAGGGCATATTTCCAACAGTCTCCCACTTGCACTAGAGTCAATAATCTAGTTACATTGTGATGAATCGAACACCCATAGAGTTCTGGTGCTGATCATGTTTTGCCTTAGGGAGAGGTTTAGTCAACGGATCTGCGACATTCAGATCCGTGTGCACTTTACAAATCTCTATGTCTCCATCTTGAACATTTTCACGAATGGAGTTGAAGCGACGCTTGATGTGCCTTGTCTTCTTGTGAAACCTGGGCTCCTTGGCAAGTGCAATAGCTCTAGTGTTGTCACAGAAGAGTTTGATTGGCCCCGACGCATTGGGTATGACTCCGAGGTCGGTGATGAACTCCTTCACCCAAATTGCTTCATGCGCTGCCTCTGAGGCTGCCATGTACTCCGCTTCACATGTAGATCCCGCCACTACGCTTTGCTTGCAACTGCACCAGCTTACTGCCCCACCATTCAAAATATACACGTATCCGGTTTGTGACTTAGAGTCATCCAGATCTGTGTCGAAGCTAGCGTCGACGTAACCCTTTACGACGAGCTCTTCGTCACCTCCATAAACGAGAAACATTTCCTTGGTCCTTTTCAGGTACTTCAGGATATTCTTGACCGCTGTCCAGTGTTCCTTGCCGGGATTACTTTGGTACCTACCTACCAAACTTACGGCAAGGTTTACATCAGGTCTGGTACACAGCATGGCATACATAATAGAACCTATGGCTGAGGCATAGGGGATGACGCTCATCTCTTCTATATCTTCTGCCGTGGTCGGACATTGAGCTGAGCTCAATTTCACACCTTGTAACACAGGTAAGAACCCTTTCTTAGATTGATCCATATTGAATTTCTTCAATATCTTATCAAGGTATGTGCTTTGTGAAAGACCTATGAGGCGTCTCGATCTATCTCTATAGATCTTGATGCCTAATATATAAGCAGCTTCTCCAAGGTCCTTCATTGAAAAACTCTTATTCAAGTAGGCCTTAATGCTTTCCAAGAGTTCTATATCATTTCCCATCAAAAGTATGTCGTCTACATATAATATGAGAAATGCTACAGAGCTCCCACTCACTTTCTTGTAAACACAGGCTTCTCCATAAGTTTGTGTAAACCCAAACGCTTTGATCATCTCATCAAAGCGAATGTTCCAACTCCGAGATGCTTGCACCAGCCCATAAATCGAGCGTTGGAGCTTGCACACCTTGTCAGCATTCTTAGGATCGACAAAACCTTCCGGTTGCATCATATACAATTCTTCCTTAAGGAAACCATTAAGGAATGCCGTTTTGACGTCCATTTGCCATATTTCATAGTCATAGAATGCGGCAATTGCTAACATGATTCAGACGGACTTCAGCTTCGCTACCGGTGAGAAAGTCTCATCGTAGTCAACCCCTTGAACTTGTCGATAACCCTTAGCGACAAGCCGAGCTTTATAGATGGTCACATTACCATCCGCGTCCGTCTTCTTCTTAAAGATCCATTTATTTTCTATCGCTCGCCGTTCAATGGGCAAGTCAGTCAAAGTCCATACTTCGTTTTCATACATGGATCCTATCTCGGATTTCATGGCTTCCAGCCATTTGTCAAAATCCGGGCCCGCCATTGCTTCCTCATAGTTCGAAGGTTCACCGTTGTCTAACAACATGATTTCCAAGACAGGGTTGCCGTACCACTCTGGTGCGGAACGTGTCCTTGTGGACCTTCGAATTTTAGTAGGAGCTTGATTAGAAGCATCTTGATCATCATCATTAATTTCCTCTCCAGTCGGTGCAGGCACCTCAGAAACGTTTTCTTGAGCTTCGCCATTTTCCGGTTCAAGAGGTAACACTTCATCAAGTTCTACTTTCCTCCCACTTACTTCTTTCGAGAGAAACTCTTTCTCTAGAAAGGATCCATTCTTGGCAACAAAGATCTTGCCTTCGGATCTGAGGTAGAAGGTATACCCAACAGTTTCTTTCGGGTATCCTATGAAGACGCATTTTTCCGACTTGGGTTCGAGCTTCTCAGGTTGAAGTTTCTTGACATAAGCATCGCATCCCCAAACTTTTAGAAACGACAGCTTAGGTTTCTTCCCAAACCATAATTCATATGGTGTCGTCTCAACGGATTTCGACGGAGCCCTATTTAAAGTGAATGCGGCAGTCTCTAAAGCATAGCCCCAAAAAGATAGCGGCAAGTCGGTAAGAGACATCATAGATCGCACCATATCTAATAGAGTGCGATTACAACGTTCGTACACACCATTACGTTGAGGTGTTCCAGGCGGCGTGAGTTGTGAAACTATTCCACATTTTCTTAAGTGCGTGCCAAATTCATGACTCAAGTATTCTCCTCCACGATCTGATCGTAGAAACTTGATCTTTTTATCACGTTGATTTTCAACCTCACTCTGAAATTCCTTGAACTTTTCAAAGGTTTCAGACTTGTGTTTCATTAAGTACATATAGCCATATCTACTCAAGTCATCAGTGAGGGTGAGAACATAACGATAGCCACCACGAGCCTCAACACTCATTGGACCGCACACATCGGTATGTATGATTTCCAATAAGTTGGTTGCTCGCTCCATTGTTCCTGAGAACGGAGTCTTGGTCATTTTACCCAAGAGGCATGGTTCGCACGTGTCAAATGATTCATAATCAAGAGACTCTAAAAGTCCATCTGCATGGAGCTTCTTCATGCGTTTGACACCTATGTGACCAAGGCGGCAGTGCCACAAATATGTGGGACTATTGTTATCAACTTTAACTCTTTTGGTCACACTATGAATATGTGTATTATCACGTACGAGATTCATTAAGAATAAACCATTAACCATCGGAGCATGACCATAAAACATATCTCTCATATAAATAGAACAACCATTATTCTCAGATTTAAATGAGTAGCCATCTCGAATTAAACGAGATCCAGACACAATGTTCATGCTCAAACTTGGCACTAAATAACAATTATTGAGGTTTAAAACTAATCCCGTAGGTAAATGTAGAGGCAGCGTGCCGACGGCGATCACATTGACCTTGGAACCATTCCCGACGCGCATCGTCACCTCGTCCTTCGCCAGTCTCCGTTTATTCCGCAGCTCCTACTTTGAGTTACAAATGTGAGCAACTACACCGGTATCAAATACCCAAGAGCTACTACGAGTATTGGTAAGGTACACATCAATTACATGTATATCACATATACCTTTGGTTTTGCCGGCCTTCTTGTCCGTTAAGTATTTGGGGCAGTTCCGCTTCCAGTGACCACTTCCCTTGCAATAAAAACACTCAGTCTCGGGCTTGGGTCCATTCTTTGGCTTCTTCCCGGCAACTTGCTTACCGGGCGTGGCAACTTCTTTGTCGTCCTTCTTGAAGTTCTTTTTACCCTTGCCCTTCTTGAACTTAGTGGTTTTATTCACCATCAACACTTGATGCTCCTTCTTGATTTCTACCTCTGCTGATTTCAGCATAGCATATACCTCAGGAATGGTCTTTACCATCCCCTGCATATTGTAGTTCATCACAAAGCTCTGGTAGCTAGGTGGAAGCGACTGGAGGATTCTGTCAATGACCGCTTCATCCGGGAGATTAACTTCCAGTTGAGTCAAGCGGTTGTGCAACCCAGACATTTTGAGTATGTGCTCACTGACAGAGCCATTTTCCTCCATCTTACAGCTAAAGAATTTGTCGGAGACTTCATATCTCTCGACCCGGGCATGATCTTGGAAAACCATTTTCAGCTCTTCGAACATCTCATATGCTCCATGTCTCTCAAAACGTTTTTTGGAGCCCGGGCTCTAAGCTGTAAAGCATGCCGCACTGAACGAGGGAGTAATCATCGCAGCATGACTGCCAAGCGTTCATAACGTCTTGTTCTGCAGGGAGAATAGGTGCGTCACCCAGCGGTGCTCGTAGGACATAATCTTTCTTGGCAGCTATAAGGATGATCCTCAGGTTCCGGACCCAGTCCGTATAGTTGCTGCCATCGTCTTTCAGCTTGGTTTTCTCTAGGAACGCGTTGAAGTTGAGGACTACGTTGGCCATTTGATCTACAAGACATATTGTAAATATTTAGACTAAGTTCATGATAATAAAGTTCATTTAATCAAATTATTTAATGAACTCCCACTTAGATAAACATCCCTCTTCTTGTCATCTAAGTATTACATGATCCGAGTCAACTAGGCCGTGTCCGATCATCACGTGAGACGGACTAGTCAACATCGGTGAACATCTTCATGTTGATCGTATCTTCTATACGACTCATGCTTGACCTTTCGGTCTTCTGTGTTCCGAGGCCATGTCTGTACATGCTAGGCTCGTCAAGTCAACCTAAGTGTTTCGCGTGTGTAAATCTGTCTTACACCCGTTGTATGTGAACGTTAGAATCTATCACACCCGATCATCACGTGGTGCTTCGAAACAACGAACTGTCGCAACGGTGCACAGTTAGGGAGAACACTTTCTTGAAATTATTATGAGGGATCATCTTATTTACTACCGTCGTTCTAAGTAAACAAGATGCAAAACATGATAAACATCACATGCAATCAAATAATAAACGTGACATGATATGGCCAATATCACATAGCTCCTTTGATCTCCATCTTGGGGCTCCATGATCATCTTGTCACCGGCTTGACACCATGATCTTCATCATCATGATCTTCATCATCGTGTCTCCATGAAGTTGCTCGCCAACTATTACTTCTACTACTATGGCTAACGCGTTTAGCAATAAAGTAAAGTAATTTACATGGCGTTTCTCAATGACACGCAGGTCATACAAAAAATAAAGACAACTCCTATGGCTCCTGCCGGTTGTCATACTCATCGACATGCAAGTCGTGATTCCTATTACAATAGCATGAACATCTCATACATCACATATAGATCATTCATCATTCATCACAACTTTGGCCATATCATATCACAAAGCACTCGCTGCAAAAACAAGTTAGACGTCCTCTAATTGTTGTTGCAAGTTTTTTACGTGGCTGAATTAGGGTTCTAGCAAGAACGTTTTCTTACCTACGTTAAAACCACAACGTGATTTGTCAACTTCTATTTACCCTTCATAAGGACCCTTTTCATCGAATCCGCTCCAACTAAAGTGGGAGAGACAGACACCCGCCAGCCACCTTATGCAACTAGTGCATGTTAGTCGGTGGAACCGGTCTCACGTAAGCGTACGTGTAAGGTTGGTCCGGGCCGCTTCATCCCACAATACCGCTGAAGCAAGATAAGACTAGTAACGGCAAGAAAAATTGACAACATCTACGCCCACAACAAATTGTGTTCTACTCGTGCAATAGAGAACTACGCATAGACGTAGCTCTGATACCACTGTTAGGGAACGTTGCAGAAAATTAAAATTTTTCCTACGGTTTCACCAAGATCCATCTATGAGTTCATCTAGCAACGAGTCATGGGAGAGAGAGATTGCATCTACATACCACTTTGTAGATCGTGAGCGGAAGCGTTCAACGAACGGGGATGAAGTAGTCGTACACACCGTGATCCAAATCACCGGAGATCCTAGCACCGAAAGCACGGCACCTCCGCGTTCAACACACGTACGGTCAGCATAACGTCTCCTTCTTCTTGATCCAGCAAGGGGGAAGGAGAGGTTGATGAAGATCCAGCGGCATGACGGCGTGGTGGTGGATGCAGCAGAACTCCGGCAGGGCTTCGCTAAGCAACTACGGGAGGAGGAGGAGGTGTTGCAGGGAGGAGGGAGGCGCCAGGGCTTATCGGTGCGGCCGCCCCTCCCTCCCCTCCCTTTATATAGGCGCATGAGAGGGGGGGAGGGCGCAGCCTTGCCCCTTCCTCCAAGGAAGGGGTGCGGCCAAGAGGGGGGAGGAGTCTATCCTCCCCAAGTCACCTCGGAGGTGCCTTCCCCTCTTTGGACTCTTCCCTCTCCAAGTCTTCTTGGCGCATGGGCCTCTTGGGGCTGGTGCCCTTGGCCCATATAGGCCAGGGCGCACCCCCTATAGCCCATGTGGCCCCCCGGGGCAGGTGGACCCCCCGGTGGACCCCCGGACCCCTTTTGGCACTCCCGGTACAATACCGATGAAGTGTGAAACTTTTCTGGCGACCAAAACAAGACTTCCTATATATAAATCTTTACCTCCGGACCATTCCGGAACTCCTCGTGACATCCAGGATCTCATCCGGGACTCCGAACAACATTCGTTTTGCTGCATACTCATATTCATACAACCCTAGCGTCACCGAACCTTAAGTGTGTAGACCCTACGGGTTCGGGAGACATGCAGACATGACCGAGACGATTCTCGGGCAATAACCAACAGCGGGATCTGGATACCCATGTTGGCTCCCACATACTCCACGATGATCTCATCGGATGAACCACGATGTCGAGGATTCAATTAATCCCGTATACGATTCCCTTTGTCAATCGGTATTTTACTTGCCCGAGATTCGAACGTCGGTATCCCAGTACCTCGTTCAATCTCGTTACCGGAAAGTCACTTTTCTCGTACCGTAATGCATGATCCCGTGATGAAACACTTTGATCACACTGAGCTCATTATGACGATGCATTACTAAGAGGGCCCGGTGATACCTCTCCGTCAAGCGGAGTGACAAATCCCAGTCTCGATCCATGTCAACCCAACAGACACTTTCAGAGATACCCGTAGTATACCTTTATAGTCACCCAGTTACGTTGTGACGTTTGGCACACCCACAACACTCCTACGGTATCCGGGAGTTACACGATCTCATGGTCTAAGGAAAGGATACTTGACATTGGAAAACTCTGGCAAACGAACTATGCGATCTTATGCTATGTTTAGGATTGGGTCTTGTCCATCACATCATTCTCCTAATGATGTGATCCCGTTATCGATGACATCCAATGTCCATAGTCAGGAAACCATGACTATCTGTCGATCAACGAGCTAGTCAACTAGAGGCTCACTAGGGACATATTGTTGTCTGTTATTCACACATATATTACGATTTCCGGATAACACAATTATAGCACGAATAAAGACAATTATCATGAACAAGGAAATATAATAATATTGCTTTTATTATTGCCTCTAGGGCATATTTCCAACAGAAAGTAGAGATCAGCAAGCCAGATCGTTGTCTTCTTCTTTTGCCCTTCGGGCGTAGCCGCATGTGGTTTTTTAATTATCTTCCTAATTATGTAAGACAATTATTATCCACTTTCATCGTCCTTATATATTCATCAGTCTTGCTATAAGTCGCAGTAGATGCTATATAGGTCCGTTGGATCTTACATCAAGATCCGTGCAAAATTTTCTTTTCAGATTTTCTTTTTTCTCTCTTAAATCTCAGTCGAGCGAGACATAGCCACACCATTAAACAGAGGCTCGGGCACCATTAATGGAGACCTTGGGAGAGAGGTGGACGACAAATGGAGGTCAAAGGGCTCTCCTCCTGATAAGCTCGCACAGGGGTCTGATCGCACGCCTCCCGTACTCAAATAGCTAACCTGCACGGCGCCTCCTAGGTAATAAAAAAAGGGGACGCGTGGCTGCACGTAAATGGTAGATAGAACGCCCACGATTTCAATAATACTTGTGTTTCCGATTGTAACATGACAACACTTGTTCCAAAATGACTTTGTTGATTGTTAATGTGTGCACCTTCGCAAATCGGACAGCAAAATTGCCGCAGCATGTTGGTGCCATGTCATGACACAAGCCAAGTTTCATGATTTTCATGCGTGTTTTGGATTTACAGGAATTAAAAAACCAAGTTTCTCAATGTTTCCAGCCGGGCCACGACGCCCAGATGTTTGAATTTCATTCCCATTTCTTACATGCATGGTACCTAGAAATTTACCCGAGGACACACATGTGATTTTTCAACCAGCTTTGGTGCACTGGAGCATGTGCTTGTATTTCAAATTTGAATTATGCACACAAGGGTGACACGTTCCCTCTCAGAACCACGAGCCTTCTTGAGAGAAGCTCCGGTTTGCAACAAGCTTATATCAAAACTTGTTCCTATTCGGCCAATTTTTTTACCACAGCATGGTAGTACCATGACATGACACCATGTCGAATTTCATGATTTTCAGGCATGTTTTGGATTTACAAGAATTTTAAAACCAAGTTCCTCAATGTTCTCGGCCGAGCCACGATGCCCAGATGTTTGAATTCCATTCCCATTTCTTGCATGGGACCTACAAATTCACCCGAGGACACATGTGATTTTTGAACCAACTTTGGTGCACGGGAGCATGTGCTTGTAGTTCAAATTTGAATTATGCACATTAAATGACCACAAACTCAATTAACGTATAAAAAGGCCAAATGAACCCGGAATAATTCCAAAATTTAACAGGGCAGTCATGTATTTCTATGTTGCCTCTATAAAGAAACTCAAGGGGGGCAGTGTATATCGTTTTACACTCAAAGGTGACACGTTCCCTCTCAGAACCACGAACCTTCTTGAGAGAAGTTGCGCTTTGCAAGAAGCTTATACCAAAACTTGTTCCAAATCGTAATTTTTTTTACCACAACATGTTAGTGCGATGACATGACATCATGCCAGGTTTCATGATTTCCAGGCGAGTTTTGGATTTACATGAATTTTAAAACCAAGTTTCTCGATGTTCTCGGCCAAGTCACGATGCCAAGATGTTTGAAGTTGATTCCCATTTCTTGCATGGGACCTAGAAATTCACCCAAGGACACACATGTGATTTTTCAACCAACGTTGGTGCACCGGACCATGTGCTTGCAGTTCAAATTTGGATTATGCACATTAAATGTCCAAAAACTCAATTAATGTATAAAAAAGGCCAAATGAACCCGGAATAATTCCAAAATTTAACAGGGCACTCGTATAGTTCTATGTTGCCTCTGTAAAGAAAATCACGGGGGAGGCAGCGTATATCATTTCACACACAAAGGTGACACATTCCCTCTCGGAACCATGAGGCTTGTTGAGAGAATCTCCGGTTTTGCAAGAAGCTTATACCAAAACTTGTCCCAATTCAGCCAAAAAATATACATATGAAAACATGGTTTAGATTATCCTGAACATCTCGTTACCTAGACCAATGTACTCTTATTTGAATTCAACATAAAATGGATACAAATATTTGGATTGGAGATCGTATGGTACATGTAGTTCATAGTGAAATATGAGTACTGCTATATGCATGTTTTTTGTTATCAAGATAATATTTAAATGATTGTATAACTTTACAACAATCGTATTCAAATAAGGAAAATTGATTCAAATTTAGTCCATATGGTAGACGACAATATATATGTTCATAGGGTGGAGTAAAATGTTCATATATGATGGAAGATCAAAATGTAGGACTCCATCCATTATAAACCGCAAGGTCACCTAACGATATATTCGAATTCAACATAACATGGATTCAAAAATTGAAATTCGAGATCCTGGCGTTTGTAATCATATAAAAAGGGACATGACTCTTTCTTTTGGTGGGAATTGATTTGTTTTTTGTTGTTGTTGAGGGAAGTGCGAATCGATTTGGTACTGTAGAGGGTAATCTTGTTCTCCCGCTTTTTTTACATTTCTTGTAGTTTTTTCAATGACATCTATAGCAATATAGTAAAAGGGGACATGACTCTCTTGTGTCTTGTATGAATTTTTTCTTTGTACACGTTAAGTTTGTTCTACCGAACAAGGAATACGCGCCTTGTTATCCCGAAATTTTCAAGCTCGAGTATCTTTTGTCTCATCTGCTTTGAAACTCCCGCCTCTTCAACCCACTCCAAGCCTTGTTATCCCGAAATTTCAACGCGCGCGAAAACTCTCTCCTCATTCGAAATCGGTCCTGCAGCTTAGACACGCGAAATCCCCCTTCTACCCGTCAGCCGGAAATGCCGGCTCAATGTCGTGGTGTCAAAACCGGTAGAGATACGCTGGTAACTTACCCTACATTTTGGACAAGCGTGTCTCTAAGCCATGGCTCCCCCTACCTTCCCCTTCATCCCCCCATTCGTACACCAAGGCCGCCAAAACCCGCGAAACCCCACGCTCCTCCGTCGGCCTCCCGACCGCCGCCCAGCCGGAGACTCTTCCCCGACGACGTCGTCCACCATAACAGCTCGCCATCCCTCATCCACCGCACCGGATGAGGATCCGTCGTCGATCTCAACGTCCCGCCGGATCAGCCGCCCCTTCCTCCACCTCCAAGGAGCTGCCCCGACATTCGCCTCGTCTATCGCGCCACCTCCATCCCCACAGCGCAGTCTTGACCAGCCCCCCGGAACCGCATCACCCTCACCAATTCCTCCGATGAAGCCGAGTCCCACTCGGCGCCACCAAGGAGGTTCTGCACTCACTGCTGCATTTTATCTTTTATTCGATCTCACGGGGCTGCCGGTGCTCGATACCGAGCAGCCATGGCGGATCTCAATCGACGGCACCATCGCTGACCACTTCATCTGCGGCATCTCTCCCCCATGTCGTTGCTTCCTCGACGACGAATTCCACACCGGCACTAGCTGCAGCTACTCCGGCTCTGGGTCGCACTGCTGCTGTTGCTCCGGCTTTCATTAGTTTTGGATCTATCCACTCGTTTGCTACCATCAGTCTTGATTTCTGCATGCACCCCTTAGGCCTTACAAAATCTAACTATTTTTTTATTATGCATGTCAATTATTGTACACAATCATACTGAACATGTAGACAAAAAGAGAAGACTATTGCGTGGGAATATAATGTCATGCAGATGCCGCTCCATGGTGGACGAAGTGCCCCCCTCCCGCCATTCCAGATAGTATTCCAGAGGAAGATAACTATTCAGATGGGGATCGAGAGGGAGACGACCACTCCTATTTACCACCTGAGGTGTTTGCTCTAACCTGGCATGCTGATGTTGGTGATATCATGCATATGGCGCCTCGCGTTGCTCACATTAAACATCTTATATGTCATCAGCTTAGTTTAGATTTGCTTTGTGTGAATGCTACCTGTTTGGTTTCTATATCATACTCCCACCGTTATGGAAAAATCAGGAGTGAAAACAAGGTCTTCAGAGCAGGCAATGGTACCTGTTGAAGCGTATATCTCGATGGTTACAGGGAGCTTCTCGGACGAGGATTCAGAGACAGATGACCAGTCCTATATCACACCTGAAGTGTATGCTCTAAGTTGCAATGTTTATATTTCTCATATCGTGCATATGGTGTCTTGCATTGCTTAGTTTAGACATCATATGCACAATATTGAATTCCATCTGCTTAGTTTAGAGATCATACATGCGAGTGCCAGCTGCTTAGTATATGAATCAATTATGTCAATTGTATCATGCCATCCTGTATACTTAGACGACATGTATGTGAATTATTTCATCCCAACCTATTTTAGAAAGACACCATATAGTTTTTTCATGTCATCCTGTTTACATATTCATCATATGTTGAATTATGCCATTATATCCTGTTAAGTTATCCATCAAATATCTGAAACGGTGTCATGCTATCCTGTTTAGTTAGGCATCATATATGTGAAATTGTGTCATGCTGTCCTGTTTGGTTAGACAACATATATGTGAATTACCACATCTGTCTATCGTACAATGTCTGTACGTTCAATTTCTTTTCTTGTTTATCAGCCATTTGAATTGGAGGGGGTGATGGCAGTATCTAAGGGAGCAAAAACCCGTTCTTCACAAAAGACAGTGCTACCCGTCGATGGAGATAGAACCATGGTTGTACTGGCCCACAAACTAGCCCCACCACACATAATCGAGACTCTTCCAGATTGCACACTTACACCGTTGGTCAAAGAACCCGCTACAATCCATCTAACCCCAACCCCACGGATAGTAACCTACTTCTACTTGACAAAGCACCATGTCCACCATAGAGTACCCCCACAAGAGCAGTTTGTAAAGCAACTGCAGTGCCCAAAGCACGAAGACCACCACAGCGAACCCAAAATCCATGTTTAAAGCAGAAGAGCAACTGTTCTCAGGTCAAATTCCGTAGCTATGGTCCATACTCCTTGGCTATTGCATCACTGTATTTACTCATACCAACTACTTTTGAATTTTAAGGATCCAATAGGAACTCCAATGGCGCAACAGGTATGTTTTAAACCTATTTCTTTAACTGGATTGCTGTTCTAACTTCTTGCTCTATGTTGATTTCAGTTTAAGTAGTATAAACAATTATGTTCTCATGTGATGCACATTACAAGTGTTGCCAATTCTGTGTAGTTTCTCACAATTATATTCTGTCTATGCTTCTGTGTCTTAAAAATATATGAGTTGAACTGTGTCTCTATCTTGATTAGGCAACATAAACTAGAATGATATGGACAATACAGTGACCATAGTACATAGATAGATGTTTGTTTCATGTTGTTATCCTATCCACATTACTACTGAACCGGTTACCAAAATGAGTTTCACATACTACATGCTAAATCCGTGATGTGTCTACTTGTTTCTCTTGTAGTATGCGAACAGAATATTGGAGAAGAGCACCCCACTATGCAATGGTAGAGAAAGCAATGCAGATAAGGTTCAAGATAGTGAGATAGCCCTGTTGGTCTCCAAGAAAGGTGATAAAAATGATCTTGTAGATAGTGAGAAAACCCCATAGTCCTGCGTTGATGTAGTGTTCGAGTTACTGGCCAATACCGCTGGCACAAGCTCTTCGAACTCGCTACCTGAATCACTTCGGCTTCTTCAGTCTCAGCTACAAGCTGAAAGGCATCAGTCAGCTGTGCTGCGACAAGAAGCCGAAGGACTGAGGAAGTCCCTGCAGAATTCAGATGCATACTTTGTTGTGCAACAGCAAGTGCTGGAGGATTTAAGCGCCAAACAAGATAAAGTTAATAAGCTTGCTAAGCATCTTGCCAGCATTATGGGTACCCAGGATATTGTTTCTTGAGCTCTCCTGAAGTGGTTTCAGTTCTGGACTTGTTTTGCTGTGGTGTTTATTTGCACTGGTCGCCATGTTTGACAACCAGTGTATATGATATGCGGCTTTGTTCCCTATATTTGCACTGGTGGCGAACTTTGATGCCCAGTGGATGTAATATGTGTAATAGCCGTGACAGCCTAGCGTAAGTTGCTTGTTTATTTATTTCCTTGTTGTCTTGTTTATTTGTTTGCTTGTGGTCAGTGCAGTTCTTTTTCCGCGGTTTGCTAGTGGCCACAATAACCTATTTTTAAAAACTAGTCCACAATAACCATGGGCTACATATTTACTGTAGTTACCATGGGCCTCCTACTGGCCATAGAAACAATGGGCCTTCTAAGGGCCGTAGAAACGATGGGCCTTCTATGGGCCATAGCATAAATGGGCATTCTATGGGCCGTATGATCGATCGGCAAAACATGGGCCAATAACAGACCACATTATGGGCCATAAACGGGCTATATTTGGAATCGTCCGTTCATGGGCCGACCATAATGGGTCGTCATTAATCTGCCGTATTTGATGACGTTACGAAAACGACCCAACGGATTAATGGACCGCAAACGGGCCGATTGTAACCACAGGCTAAATTTGGCCCACAAGCAGAAATGGCCAGCAACGGGCCGTAAGTAACCGAATGCTAGCTTGAACTAAGCCCAAGAATAAATGGGCCCCTGAGAAGGCCGAAACATAACACAAGATGGAAACGGCCCAATGGAATAATGGGCCGTCAATGGGTATAAAGTGGTGCACTGTTCATTGTGGGCCAGATTCACCACGGGCCTTTAATGGGCCAAGAGTTACAAATGGCCTCGTATGGGCTGAAAGACATGATGGGCCATACATGGGCCGGAAGTTACAACGGGCTGGAATCATATTGGAAGGCCCACATGAAGCTACTGGGCTTTATTCTGGTAGGCCGTAATGGGCCGTGAGTTAGCGGGTTGTAAATGGGCTATATACGAACAGGCCGTTAACAGGCTTTCCGTGGGTCGACCCATCACCGTTTGACCAAGTCAAATGGGCCGGCCTTTTCATCGGAATGGGCCTCTATTGGGACATGCCACATGTCGACATATCATAGGCGCCTCCAGTCCAATGAATGGATGAGATCTGTCCAGACGGTGAGCCAACACGTGTTTCCTCCGGCGAATGAGAATTTTACACATGGAAAATCCTCATTGGTCGGGGCTGTTAGCGGGTTATCGGATCCAAAACCGGACCCGATAGCTTAACGGCCTCCCGTTAGAGTGGATGCCACGTGCCAGTCACCCTTGACGAAAGCACTTCTATGACGCGCGATTTATTGTCATGGAAGTGGAAACTTCCGCGATGATAATTTTGGTAATGTCATGGAACACTTCTACGACAACACAGGTATGACTATCTTGGTTCTGTCATAAAATTGTCATGGATGTACATGCATGACAGAAAACGTGACCTACTGTGACAAACACGTATCATCATGGAAGTGTATTTTTTGTAGTGTTGAGGGGTGTAAGGTGCGGAATATTGATGCTTGATCCCCTCATCAGTAAGAAACTCATCCAAGGTGTAGTTCTTGAACTTGGTGCCATTTTCACTTCTTATCATCAAGATCTTTGCATTGTGTTGACATTGAGCTTCATTTGCAAAGTCGATGACGGTTTGTTGGGTCTTACTCTTCCTCTTGAAGAAATATACCCAAGTGTATCTTGAATAATCATCCACAATCACCAAGCAATACTTTCTACCCCCAAGACTATCAAAGGATGGAGGCCCAAAGAGATCCATGTGAAGGAGCTCCAAGGGCCTCTTCGAGTAGATGATAGTCGTGGGTGGGTGAGCCTTCTCATGTAGCTTTCCTTCGATGCAAGCACTGCAAGCACAATATTTGGCAAAAGTAACATTTGTTGGTCCATGGACATGGTCCCCCTTGAGAAGACTTTGCAAAGATCTCATATTGACGTGGGCTAAACGGCGATGCCAAAGCCATCCCACGTCAACTTTAGCCATTAGGCATGTCGCGGTCTTAGTCGGTCGCTCCAAAAAGTTAATCACATAAACACCATTCTCGACATGCCCAACAAAGGCTACTTTAAGAGTATTGCTCCACAAGAGGGCCACGGTATCAATATAAAAGAAAGTGGCAAAGCCCATGAGTGCAAGTTGACGAACGGAAAGTAAGTTGTATGCAAGGGACTCAACAAGCATGACTTTCTTGATTATGAGATCATGAGAAATTACAACCTTGCCAAGACCCAATACCTTAGAAGATGAAGCATCACCCCCCATTCGACATTGGTGAGCATAGATGAAACTTTGTTCACGTCCACCACCAAGTCCTTGCTTCCAGTCATATGATTTGTGGCTCCACTATCGAGCAACCATGATCCCCCACTGGAAGCAAACACCTTGTTGGTGGATTTGTCCATGAGGCACTTGGCGGTGATGTTCTCGTTGGGTGAATCGAAGAGGAACACCCGTGGAGTTGTTGCAATGGCAATGGAGGCCATGGCAACCGTCTCACCGTCTTCACCATCATCATCATCCTCATGGTACTCTTCTTGTGCCACCAACCCCTTAGGAGGAGTCTTCTTGGTGAAGTTGTTATTGTTGGGGAAGGACTTTGCCTTGTCTTTTCAGATAAGCTTGCCACCATTGTCTTCCCTCTTCTGGTACGGGCATTCCATAATAAAGTGACTCACGTTGCCACAATTATAGCATGTCCTCACACGTTGCTTGCCCTTAGTGCCACTTGTTGTTCTTGTTGAAATTGGGCCTTGAGTTCTTCTTGCTCCAAAATAGTTGTGAAGCGAGAGCCATGTGCTCATGATATGCATATTTGGTATCTTCAGGGCAACACTCCTGTTCTTCCTGTTCACCCTCTTCTTCCACATTAGCCATGGCCTTCATAGCAAGATTGGGCTTCTTTGATCGCTGAGAACGCAACACCGCATTGTTGGCGGTCTTGTCCAAGATCCTCATTGCAACAAACTCATCCAACACTTCACTTGAGGACAAGGTGTGAAAGTTCGGCCTTTGACGGATGACGGAGGACATGGCCTTATGGTAAGGCATCATGGCCTTGATAAACTTGTGCTTGATCCAATTGTCATCCGTATCCTTGCTCCCATGATCTTAGAGTGAGACCGAGAGAGTGGTTAATCTTCGGTAAAGCTCACGAGGTTCTTCATCTTCAATCATTGCAAACTCATCGGCTTCATCTTGCACCACTTCAAAGTTTGAGCGTTGAATGCTTGCGCTTACCTTGTAAATGGAAACAACATGTTGTCATGCTTCCTTGGACACGGTGAAAGGTCAGAGGTGCGCAATATCTTTGGGAGGAATTGCTTCTTGGAGAATGAACAGAGCGGACTCGTTGAATTGATGATCCGCAGCTTCTCTAGGAGTGAAGGTTCTTGGATCGTGTGGGTAGAAAGCTTGCTCAATAATTCTCCAAAGATTAGTAGAACTATGATTTAAATGAAGTTTAAAGCAATACACCCAAGAGGCTGATGTCGCTTGAAGCTACGTCAATATTTCCCCAAAGAGGAAGGGATGATGCAGCATAGCGGCGGTAGGTATTTCCCTCAGATATGAAACCAATGTTATCGAACCAGTAGGAGAACCAAGAAACACAACGTAAACAACCCCTGCACACAGATAACAAATCTTCGCAACCCAGCGTGTTAAAGGGGTTGTCAATCCCTTCCGTGGTACGTCGCCTCAAGATAGGCAAAACGAACATGAGGAAATTGTAGTAGATTGATAGATCGAACGCCAAACAAAATAAATAAGAAAAAAATGCAGCAAGGTATTTTTGTATTTTTGGTTTAATAGATCTGAAAATAAAAGCAAGGAAAAAGTAGATTGCAAAGGCAAATATATGAGAAACAAGACCTGGGGCCCGTAGATTTCACTAGTGGCTTCTCTCGAGAAAAATAGCAAACGATGGGTAAACAAATTACCGTTAGGCAATTGATAGAACTTCAAATAATTATGACGATATCCAGGCAATGATCATTATATAGGCATCACATCCAAGATTAGTAGACCGACTCCTGCCTGCCTCTACTACTATTACTCCACACATCAACCGCTATCCAGCGTGCATCTGTCGGTGTTCTAGGAACGGGGGTCCCCAGACTTGCCTGCCTGCGGCCCATGGTGTGGCTCCGCCTGCGGCCCCGTACGGCACATCTTCACCAGCAAACACTCAAGACCCTCGCGAGGGGCCAAGCCTCGGAAGCGGATGACGCAAGACCTCCTCAAGGGCGGCCTCACCAGGCTGGCTCGCGAGGAGCGGAGAGATCAAGGCAAGGGGCACCTCGCAAGGTTCCTTGTGACGCAAGCCATGAAGACCATGACCAGGCAGGCGCCAGCGCGCACATCGTCCTTGTTTCCTCTTTGGTGCTAAAGAGGCAAGCGTAGGCGAGGAGTCCCGAGGCATCAGGCAAAGGTTTCCATATCAGTGCAACGAGACGAAGACCAGAAGGACGGCAAGACGGAGGTCACCGTGGAGCCGAACACAGCATCACCACCAGAGCCTTTGGCACGCGAAGACAACTTTTGTCAGGATAACTTGTACTAGTTGTCCCCCTTCAAACTTGGCCGTTGTGGGATACCTTCCCCCTCAATATTTGGGAAGAGGACCAGGGCCTGTATAAATAGTACTAGACACCACCTTAGCAGGGGAGAGGATCATTCAGATCACCCTTTGTCGGTGTTCTGGGAACGGGTGTCCCCAGACTTGCCGGCCTGCGCCCTGCGGCGTGGCTCAAGTGGGGGCCCAGCGCGGCCCATCTTCATCAGCTCAAGCTCAAGACCCTCGCGAGGGGCCAAGCCTCGCGGGGTGGGCGACATGAAGCTTCCTCAGGGGCAGCCTCATCAAGCAGGCTCGCGAGGAGGCAGAGAGATCAAGGCAGGGGCACCTCGCGAGGAGCCCATGATGCAAGCCATGACGATAGAGACCAGGCGGCGCCAGGCGGGCGCCGGCCTGCACAGTGTCCTTGTTTCCCCTACGGTGCAAAGGGGGCAAGCACAGGCCAAGGCATCAGGCAAAAGTTACCATTCCGGGGCAACGAGACCAAGACCAGACGAGCGGCAGGACGGAGGTCACCGTGGAGCCCAAGCCGGCGTCATCACCAGCTCAAGAACACTTCTCGCGAGGCTGTTCTTCCTCTGTAATGTTCATCTGCATCCCTTGAGGCAATCCAGCACACCACACACTGGAGTAGGGTATTACACCACAACGGTAGCCCGAACCAGTATAAATCTCATGTCCTTTGTGTTGTTCATCATTTCCAACTTAGATAACATGAGGAGATCAGACGTAGATCGGTAGGAGAGAGATCTTCGCGCGCACCCCAGTGTTCGAACCTCAAGGGTCTGCTGGAACCCGAAATCCGACATTTGGCGCACCAGGTAGGGGTGCACCGGAGTTCTCCCTTCCGACGGCCCGCTCTCCACCAGCATCGCTTTCCGCCCTCATGGCGGACAATGCGCCGCCCGCTCCGGCGACAGATGCCGGCACTGGGGCCAGGGGGCTCCAGGCCTTGGCCCCCACCTTGCGGCAGGTGCGGTGGCTGCGCAAGTTCAAGCCCGAGATGCCGCCGCGCTAGAACAGCGCGACGGACCCGCTGGTCTTTCTGCTGGTGTATAAGGAGGCCGTCCTCAGAGCCGGGGGCGACGACCGGGTGATGGCCAACTGATTACACATGGCCCTCACCGGCGTCCCGCGCATGTGGCTCCTCCACCTGCCGACGACTTCTGTGACCTCTTGGGAGGAGCTGCGCGACCTCTCCCTCGCCCGTTATGGCGCACCAGCGCCGCCCGTCGTCGCGGCTCTCCTGGGTGGCTCCCAAGCACCACCCTCGAGCCATCATGTCAATCCGTTCACCCACCGGATCAGCACCGCCTCCAAGCGTCGAGAAGCCCCCCGGGCTGGGCGGCGCCCGAGGCCGATCTAACCTTCGACTCGGATGATCACCCTTTCAACCCCATCGGTTTGGGCGCGCTCCCGATGCTGTGCACCCCCACCATCTGCCAAGTGGCCATCACCAGGACCCTCATTGACGGTGGTGCCGGCCTCAATGTGCTCTCGGTGGAGTCCTTCAGCCTCCTGCACATGCCACTGGAGCGGATCTGACCCAGCAGGCCTTTCTCGGGCATCGGAGTCGGCTCCATCGCCTCCTTGGGACAGATCCGCCTCCCAGTGACCTTCGGCAGCTACGACAACTTCCGCACGGAGCTGATCGACTTCGACATCGCCCCCATCGGCCTCCCCTACAACGCCATCCTCGGCTACCCGGCCTTGGCCCGGTTCATGGCAGCAACTCACCCGGCGTACAACCTCATGAAGATGCCCGGGAGCAGCGGCGTCCTTGCCGTGTCAGGAGATACGAGGGATGTGCTGCAGGCGCTCCAGCTCGCTTTTAGGACAGCCGCAGTGGCACAGCCCGCCAACACCGACGCCCTTGAGCCCAAGTGGGCTGCGCCGGCTAAAAAGAAGCAGCTATTCACCCAAGACAAGGAGGAAACCAAGCAGGTACCAGTCGACGAGGACGGGTCCACTGACGCCACCTTCACCAAGGAGCCAACCTTGAGCCCGAGCAGGAGAAGGCTCTGGTGAGTTTCTTGCGCGCGAACAAGAAGGTGTTCGCGTGGGAACCTGATCAGTTAGCAGGGGTCCCGAGGAGTGTGATTGAGCATCACCTCAACGTGTGCCCCAACGTGCGCCCCGTGAAGCAGAAGGCGAGGTCACAGTCCACTAAGAAACAAGCTTTCATCGTTCAAGAGACCCAGAAACTAGAAGCGGCAGGGGTTATCCGCGAGGTCCGCTACCCTGATTGGCTGGCTAATCCGGTCGTTGTGCCAAAAAAGGGAGGAAAGGAGCGCATGTCTGTCGACTTCACCAACCTCAACAAAGCCTGCCCGCAGGATCCATTTCAGCTCCCCTGCATTGACCAGATAGTCGACTCCACCGCAGAGTGTGACCTATTGTGCTTCCTAGATGCCTTCTCGGGCTCTCACCAGATCAAGATGGCGGCAGAAGACGTGGAAAAGATGGCTTTCCTGACCCCATGAGGAGCGTACTGCTACACGTGCATGTCGTTTTGGTTGCGCAACGCAGGCGCAACCTTTCAGCGGCTGATGCACATCGCCTTAGGCCGGCAGCTCGCGAGGAATGCTGAGGCTTACGTCGATGACATTATGGTGAAGTATCAGGAGGCAAGAACCCTGATACAAGACCTGGAAGAAACCTTTGCAAGCCTCAACGAAGTGAACCTACGGCTCAACCTAGAGAAGTGCGTGTTTGGAGTCCCCTCGGGCAAGCTCCTGGGTTTCCTCGTGTCCCACAGGGGCATCGAGGCCAACCCGGAGAAGGTCAAAGCAGTCGAAGACATGAGCCTGCCAAAGAACCTCGGAGAAATGCAGAAGCTCACTGGGCGTGTAACTGCGCTGCGGCGCTTCATCTCCAAGCTAGGGGAATGAGCGTTGCCCTTCTTCAAGCTGATGAAGAAGAAGGGCCCCTTCGAATGGACTGAAGAGGCCGACAAGGCATTCCAAGATCTCAAGAGGTACCTTACCAGCCCACCAGTGATGGTAGCTCCGCGTCCTCAGGAGCCCCTGGTGCTCTACCTTGTGGCCACCCCCTACTCCGCTAGCGCGGCCCTAGTGGTGGTCAGGGAGGAGCGCCGAGCCAAGGCTGCATCGACCACCCGAACTGAAGCAGAGCAAATCCAGGAGGGCCTCGCGAAGGCCACGACCGCAGCCGGAAAGGAACAGCCGCAGCATGAGAGCGCACCCGGAGCAGGAGAGGCCTCATCAAACGACCAAGCGCTGGGGGCTCCGTCGTCTCGGGAGACATCTCGGCCTCAGGAGGACGCAAGCTACACCAGCACACTCAACCTCGTCGAGCATCCCGTGTACTTCGTCAGCACGATGCTACGGGACGCAAGGGCGCGGTACCCCATGCCTCAAAAACTCCTCCGCGCGCTATTAGTTGCCTCACGTAAGCTGCGACACTACTTCCAAGGCCATCTCATCAAAGTCGTCTCAGCATACCCCTTGGAAAGGGTACTCAAGAGCCCCAACTCAGCTGGAAGGGTCGCTGAATGGAACATCGAACTACAGGCATTTCAGCTAGAATTCAGTACGACCAGAGTCATCAAGGGAGCCGCACTTGCGGATTTCGTGGCAGAATGGGCAGAAGCACCGGGTCTCGAGGCAGGCAAAGACCGATCACTCTCCCCGGGAAGTGAAGCACCGGACGGCTGGATCATGTACTTCGATGGGGCGTTCTCCCGACACGGTGCGAGAGCTGGCGCAGTGCTCGTATCCCCTACCCAGGACAAACTCTACTACGCCGTACAACTCTGCTTTCAGCACGGAGAAAAGGTCTCCAACAACATAGCAGAGTACGAAGGCCTAATAGCGGGCTTGAAGGCCGCAATTGCCTTAGGGGTGAAGCGCCTCATCATCAAGGGAGATTCGTAGCTCCTCTTCAACTTCTCCAACAAGATATACGAGCCAAAGGATTAGCACATGGAAGCCTACCTCACTGAGGTTCACAAGATGGAGAAACAGTTCTAGGGGCTGGAGTTGCAGCATGTGCCTCGCGGCACCAATCAGGAGGCTGACGACATCGCCAAGAGGGCATCTAGGCGGCTACCTCAGGAGCCTGGCGTCTTGGAGGAGCGGCTCTTCAAACCCTCGACGGTGCCATCACTATCGAGCACGGCGCAACCAAGGGAGGAGCTGCCTCAGCCACCTGCCTCAGGAGCCCCGGTCTGCGGCCTGGCCTCAGGGGCACGTCTGCTCCTGGCATTGGAGCCTCAGGAAGGGTCTTGGATCCCGGAGCTCAAGAACTACCTAATGCAAGGGACTCTACTGGAGAACGAGTAGGAGGTGGAGCGTGTGGCGCGGCAGGCCATAGCTTATTGCATCAAGGATGGAGGGCTCTACAGGAAGCGACCGAATGACGTGTCCCTACGTTGCATCTCCCGGGAGCAAGGGAAGGAGCTGCTGGCGGACATACACGGCGGAGAATGTGGGCACCACTCGTCATCACGAGCCCTCGTCGGCAAGGCGTTCCGTAGTGGATTCTACTAGCCCATAGCGCTCAACAACACCGTTGAGCTGGTGAAGGCTTGCGAGGCCTGCCAGTTTCACGCTAAGCAGATCCATTAGCCTGCGGGGGGTCTACAGACTATACCTCTCTCATGGCCGTTCGCAGTTTCGGGGCTGGACATTGTCGGCCCGTTTCCTCGGGCGCCAGGGGGATATCGCTACCTCTACGTCGCTGTGGACAAGTTCACCAAGTGGGCTGAGGTGGATGCTGTCCGCACAATCCCGGCAGGCTCCGCATTCAAGTTCATCAAGGGCCTCATGAGCCGATTTGGGATGCCCAACCGCATCATCACCGACGACGGTTAGCAATTCACCAGTAATCTCTTCAAAACGTACTATGCTAACCTTGGAACACAGATATGCTATGCTTCGATAGCACACCCCCGGAGCAACGGCCAGGCTGAGCAAGCCAACGCGGAGGTCCTGAGGGGCCTCAAAGCCAGGACCTTCAAGAAGAAGCTGGAGGCCTGTGGCAGGGGCTGGTACGACGAGCTCCAGTCCGTGCTGTGGTCAATCCGCACAACTGCGACCAAGCCGACTGGCGAGACCCAGTTCTTCCTCGTCTATGGAGCAGAGGCTGTTCTCCCTCGCGAGGTCAGGCGTCGCTCCGCACGGGTCCTGGCGTTCGACGAGATGCAGCAGGATGCCATGCGGGGGATGGATCTCGTGCTGGGGGAGGAACGCCATCGAGAAGCCGCACTTCGAGCGGCAAGGTATCAACAGGCACTGCGAAGATACCACTGCCGCAACATCCGCCCCAGAACTCTTGAGGTAGGGGATCTCGTGCTTAGACGGGTCCTCTCCAGGGAGGGGCTGCACAAGCTCTCTCCCATGTGGGAGGGCCCATTCAAGGTTGTTCATGTTTCCAGGCTTGGCTCCGCGCGCTTGGAGACCCCGAAGGGGGTACCCATCCAGAACGCGTGGAACATTCAACATCTCCGGAGGTTCTATCCCTGAGCGAGGCCTAGCGCCTAGGAAAGGCCCGGTGCCTATGAAGAAGGCAAATGCCTGTGAAGCTGTCGCGTTTTGGGAAAGGCCCGGTGCCTGTGAAGAAGGCAAATGCATGTGAAGCTGCCGCGTTTTGAGAAAGGCCTGGTGCCTGTGAAGAAGGCAAATGCCTGTGAAGCTGCCACATTTTGGGAAAGGCCCGGTGCCTGTGAAGAAGGCAAATGCTTGTGAAGTTGCCGCATTTTCGGAAAGGCCCGGTGCCTGTGAAGAAGGCAAATGCCTGTGAAGCTGCCGCGTTTTGGGAAAGGCCCGGTGCCTGTGAAGAAGGCAAATGCCTGTGAAGCGGCCGCGTTTTGGGAAAGGCCCGGTGCCTGTGAAGAAGGCCAATGCCTGGGAAGCTCGCCGCCCGTGACACTCTCACGTAATAATGAGTGGGGTTGTACTAGCCCCGAAGTCTCCGGAGTGCCGCCCTCGGGCCTCGGGGGCTCCCGCCCACGCCCAGTGGTAGCACTTAGCTCTGCGCTGGTGAGAAGACGTCGAAGACTAGAATAGGTGGCGAACACGGCTTTTCCATTGGCTTTCCACAGTTGGCTTGTTTGTTCCCGTTTGAAGTTTTATTGGAGTTGTTGGCATTCCTGGCTTGTGGCTCTTTATCTTTTTTCGCTCGCTTGCCTCGTTTTATCTCGCACAAGTCTTGTGAGGGAGGTTCGCGGGCGCCCTCGCGAGTGTTTTCTGCCCCGATCATTTGGAGCTTTCCTATCTGAAGTCCTCCACGGGAGCACCCCTCCCAGTCCATGCCCCACGGGCATCGCAACACGAGCGCAGGACCTGGGCCGACCGCCCCCACAACCAAGACCGAAAGCTACCCCTCCTACTAATCCTTGCAGGGCATGGAGCGTACGGCATGGCCACGGCCTCGGGAGGCGAGGACCGCGTCAAGCCCCAACGAGCTAAAATAATCCCCGCAGATGGGCGCACAGTGCGGAAACATAGCGCGGAAATAGCAGAAACAGCACGATGGTTAACAACAACAGTTCTAACACGGCCCCGTGGGGCCCTATACTACCTTCTGTTTCTGCGCGGGAAAAGGAGAAAAAATGGGCACGACTAGTCCGGCACCAACCCACAGCGAAAGTTTGAGCTGCTCCTGAGGCTCAAGCGGATCCCTCCTCTCACTTCACCGGGGTGCGACGTCGGGCTGACCCACTACCTTCACCCAGGCGGGCGCAATGGCGCGGGGGCTGGTCGCGGCCACCGTTGGAGGAGCTGCTGCCTCAGAGGGAGTCGCCGAAGCTTGGCGAACCCCGAGCACCGCTGCTTGTAGACCTATCGCCGTCTTCATCCTGGTCGGTACCGGGGCTGGGCAAGCGGCCGCGGTCATCATCTTCGGGGCAGCACCCAGCACAGTGATCGTCTTCCACGAATACCCTCACATAGAGGGTAGCGTCGCCGTCGAACTTGAAGTGCAGGGTGCACCGCCGGTTCAGGCCGCGCGCGCGAGCAAACGTTTGCCAGCCGCGGGTCAGGGTCTCATTCCCAGAAACGGAGACCTCCAGCGAAGCCCAGGAGTCCCTGCAGTTCACCTACGAAGAAACAGGGGAGCCGGAGCCAAGTGCTGGTCGGGTCCGCCGACCACACGACGAACTCCGGCAGCACCTCCGCAGAGCGAAAGCGCGGCCTAGGGGGTCGCGCAGCCACGGGGCGCCTCCCGTCGGCAACCGGGCGCTCACCACCGCGCAGGTAACCGTCTCCATGGCCGCGGGAAGCCACTATGGGGACCGCGGGATGCTTGCGACGGCGGCCCCAGCCACGCTTGGTCGGGGGGAGCCAGGCCCTTCCTGGCGGGCCTTTCCTTTCTCCGCGGCCGAGAATCTTTTCGGAGCCATGGGAACAGCGAGTAGCCAAGAAGAAGAGAAGGAGTAGCAGGAAGGGATGGACTGAAGGGGCTCACGCATTCCCGTACTTATTGGCAGAGAAGGACAACCACCGAGCACCACGATCACAGGTAATCATGACCCATTTCTCTGCATGCAGGGACTTGTCAAGTCGTGCGGTTGCCAAGGCATCGTGGGAAACCGTAGACGCCAACGTCCAATCAATAGCCACGTGGCACCCAAGGCTGCAGGCTCTTGGGGCACGCGGCGCTTCGCGCTTGCCCCTTCGCTTCTCTGCTAGGCCAAGACCGGGCACGCCTTGGGCCCGGGGGCTACTGTCGGCGTTCTGGGAACGGGGGTCCCCAGACTTGCCTGCCTGCGGCCTGCGGCGTGGCTCAAGTGGGGGCCCAGCGCGACCCATCTTCATCAGCTCAAGCTCAAGACCCTCGCGAGGGGCCAAGCCTCGCGGGGCGGGCGACAGGAAGCTTCCTCAGGGGCAGCCTCATCAGGCAGGCTCGCAAGGAGGTGGAGAGATCAAGGCAGGGGCACCTAGCGAGGAGCCCGTGACGCAAGCCATGACGATCGAGACCAGGCGGGCGTCGGCCTGCACAGTGTCCTTGTTTCCCCTTTGGTGCAAAGGGGGCAAGCACAGGCCAAGGCATCAGGCAAAGGTTACCATTCCGGTGCAACGAGACCAAGACCAGCCGAGCGGCAGGAGTGGAGCCCAAGACGGCGTCATCACCAGTGCTTTTGGCAGCCGAAGACAACCTTTGGTCAGGATAACTTGTACTAGATGTTCCCCTTCAAAATGGCCAATTGTTGGCGCCCTTCCTGCACATTATTTGGGGAGAGGCCCAGGGCCTCTATAAATAGAGCTAGCCACCACAGAGTAGAGGCAACTGGTAGAGAGAGAGAGATCCATCGAATCGGATAGAGAGACCAAGTAGAACACACCGCACCAGCTCAAGAACACCTCTTGCGAGGCTGTTCTTCCTCTCCAGTGTTCATCTTCAGCCCCTGAGGCAATCCACCACACCACACACTGGAGTAGGGTATTACACCACAACGGTGGCCCGAACCAGTATAAATCTCGTGTCCTTTGTGTTGTTCATCGTTTCCAGCTTAGATCACACAAGGAGATCGGACGTAGATCGGTAGGGGAGAGATCTCCGCGCACACCCCAGTGTTCGAACCTCAAGGGTCTGCCGGAACCCGAAATCCGACAACCTTGACCACACCAGCTCACCAAGCACAAGAACACCTCTCCTTGGGAGTCTGTTCTTCCCTTGTAACTGTTCATCCTCAGCCCAAGAGGCAATCCACCACACCACACTGTAGTAGGGTATTACACCACAACGGTGGCCCGAACCAGTATAAATATTGTCTCCCTTTGTTCTTTGGGTTCGTCGCGCTAGGCCGTGAGATCGTGGCGCGCGTGAGCTAGGGGGAGGAGAGATCTTCGTGCGCACCCAAGTGTTCGAACCTCAAGGGTTTTGCCGGAACCCGAAATCCGACATTTGGCACGCCAGGTAGGGGTGTGTCGGATCACGGGTTCCGGCAGACCCTTAAGGTTCGAACTCTGGGGTGCGCGCGGAGATCGTGCTCTCTACCTCTCCGTCTCGCAAGGATCTAAACTACTAAAAGAACAACACAAGAGACACAAGGTTTATACTGGTTCAGGCCACCATTGTGGTGTAATACCCTACTCCAGTGTGTGGTGGATGGATTGCCTCTTGGGCTGATGAGGAAGAACAGTACAGGGAAGAACAGCCTCGCGAGGGTCTGCTCTTAGCTTGGGCGATGAACTGTAAGGAGAGTTCAGCCGCCCCTCTCTCTTTCTCTCTCTCTGGCTGTTGATGCCTGGTGTCCTTCTCTAGATACCTCTGGCTGCCCTACCCTGGGGGTGGCTAGTCCTATTTATAGGCAAAGGCCCTGGGCCTCTTCCCAAATATTTGAGCGGGAAGGGCGCCAACAGCTGGCTAATTCAAAGGGGAACATCTGGTACACCTATCCTGACTAAAGTTGGTCTTCGCCTGCCAAAGGCCCTGTGGTGACGCCGTCTTGGGCTCCATGCTGACCTCCTTCCCACCGTTGGACTGGTCTTGGTCTCGTTGCACCGAAATGGATGCCTTTGCTTGATCCTCTCGCCTGCGCTTGCCCCCTTTGCACCGAAGAGGAAAGGGAGACGTTGCGCAGGCTGGCGCCCGCCTGGCACCCTTGGTCGTCATGGCTTGCGTCATTGGCACCTCGTGAGGTACCCCGCCTTGATCTCTCCGCCTCCTCGCGAGCCAGCCTGAGGAGGCCGCGCTTGAGGAAGCACCGTGTCGTCCGCCCCGCGAGGCTTGGCCCCTCACGAGGGTCTTGAGTCTCGTGTTGATGAAACTAGGCCATGCTGGGCCCCCATTTGAGCCACACCGCAGGCCGCAGGCAGGCAAGTCTGGGGACCCCCATTCCCAGAACGCCGACAATAGCCTCCGGGCCCAAGGTGCGCGCGGACTTGGCCGTGCCGAGAGGCGAATGGGCAAGGGCGAAGCGTCGCGGGCCCTAAGAGCCTGCGGCCTTGGGCGCCGCGTGGCGGCTGATTGGACATGGGCGGCTCCACTTCCCCACGACGCCTTGGTGACCGCGTGGATTTGACAAGTCCCTGCATGCAAACCGTGTCATGATTACCTGCGATCGTGGAGGCCGACGGTTGGTCTTCGTCGGCTATAAGTACGGCATCGGGCGTGCCCTTCCAGTCCATCTCTCCTTGCCCCATACTCTGCCTCAGTTCTTGCTCCGTCTTGGCGTGATGGCTCCATCAAGGAAGTAATCGGCTGCGGAGAAGGGGAAGGGCCTTTAGGTCGGCCCTGCCTCTCCCCCGCCCAAGTGTGGCCATGGGTGCCCTCGGAAGCACCCGGTGGCCGCCCCGGTAGCGTCTAATGGCTACGGGGACGGCTCCCGGCGCGGTGGTGGTCGAGCCGCTGTGGCTGGGGGCCACGTCTGGGGCACGCGCTCCCCCAGGCCACGCTTCCGCGCGGCGTATGTGCTGCCAGAGTTCGTCGTTTGGTCGGCGGAGCCTGCTGGTGCCTGGCTCCAACTCCCTCGGTTCTTCCCCGGCGAGCTCCAGGCCGGGGCTCTAGGGGGCCTCTGGCTCCAGGCAGAAGGCTGCTGCAGCAGGCCCTCGTGGGTCGCGCTGGAGGTCTCCTCCAGTGGGGGTTTGGCCCTAACCCGCGGCTGGCAGCCATTCGCCCGCGCCCGCGGCATGGGGCGCCGGTGCACCCTGCATTTCAGGTTTGATGGCGACACTACCCTCTACGTTAGGGTGTTCGGAGAAGACGGTCGCCGCGCGGGGTGTTGCCCTGAGGAGGGCAACCGTGGCTGGGGGCCTCGCCCCGACGGTGACGGGGAAGACAGCGCCCGCGCGGATGGCGGCGGCCATGACTCCCCAAGCTTCGTCGGCCCTTCTTCAAGTGATTCCTCCAGTGGCGGCCGCAGTCAGCCCCCACGCCGTCGGGCCTGCTTGGGAGACGGAGGTTCGTCCGCCCGCCCTCGCGCCCCGGTGAAGCGCGAGAGGAAGTCCACCTGAGGTCCGGAGGTGGTTAGGGTCGCCTCCGCAGGCTGTCGTTAGGTGACCCGCGCCGGGCTCGTCCTCCCTTTTTCTTTTGTTACTTGTGTAAGACAAAGCAGCTGCGTGGAGCCCCGTCGGGGGCGTGTTAAGAATTATTACCGTTTTTTGCTTTGGCCTTCTTCGCGTGCTTTTTTAACTACATGCCTGTGCGTAAATAGTTTTCAACCCCTGCCGGGGGGCGACCGACCCAGGCCCTGTGTAGACGCGTCGCGGTGCCCGAGGGGCACGGACTGGAGGGGTGCTCCTGTGGCATGCCCGAGTCATTGCGAACTTCCCGCGGCTAGAGCAGAAAGGCTCGCGAGATCGTGTGAATCATCCCTCATGAGGTCGCTTACGAGAGAAATCAAAGTGAGGAACAGGAATCAGCGAATCGCAAATCAACGGCGGTGACAACTCCAATAAGACTTCAAATGCGAATAAACACTCCAAATACAGAAAGCAAATGGGAAAGGCGCGTCCGGCACCTAGTCTAGTCTTCGATGTCTTCTCACCAGCGCGGAGCTAAGTGCTGCCACTTGGCGTGGGAGGGATCCCCAGGGCGTGAGGCCGGCACTCCTAAGACTCCGGGGCGTGTACAGCCCCACTCATTATTACGTGAGAGTGTCACGGGGCGGCGAGCTTCACAGGCATTGGCCTTCTTCACAGGCTCCGGGCCTTTGTTCTTAGGGGCAAGGGGCTTCACAGGCACTTGCCCTCTTCACAGGCACTGGGCCTTTTCCAAAAAGAGATGGTCTTCACAGGCGTTCGCCTTCTTCACAGGCACCGGGCCTTTTCCAAGAAGAGATGGTCTTCACAGGCGTTCGCCTTCTTCACAGGCACCGGGCTTTTTCCAAAAAGAGATGGTCTTCACAGGCGTTCGCCTTCTTCACAGGCTCTGGGCCTTTTCAAGAGAGGGAGGATCTTCACAGGCATTCGCCTTCTTCAAAGGTTCTGGGCCTTTTCCAAAAAGGATAATCTTCACAGGCATTTGCCTTCTTCACAGGCTCTGGGCCTTTTCCAAAAAGGATAATATTCATAGGCACTTGCCTTCTTCATAGGCTCCAGGCCTTTTAGGGGTAAAACCTCCAGAGGTGCTGGATGTTCCACGCGTTCTGGATCGGCTCCCCCTCCTGAGTCTCCAAGCGCACGGAACCTGGCCTGGAAACATGAACAACCTTGAACGGGCCCTCCCACATGGGAGAGAGCTTGTGCAGCCCCTCCCTGGAGAGAACCCGCCTGAGCACAAGGTCTCCTACCTCGAGAGTCCTGGGGCGGATGTTGCGGCAGTGATATCGTCGTAGCGCTTGTTGGTATCTTGCCGCTCACAGTGCAGCTTCTCGACGGCGTTCCTCCCCCAGCACAAGGTCCATCCCCCGCATGGCGTCCTGCTGCGCCTCATCGAACGCCAGGACCCGTGCGGAGCGACGCCTGACCTTGTGAGGAAGGACTGCTTCAGCTCCAGAGACCAGGAAGAACGTGGTCTCCCCGGTAGGCTTGGTCGCGGTTGTGCGGATGGACCACAGCACGGATTGGAGCTCGTCGTACCAACCCCTGCCGCAGGACTCCAGCTTCTTCTTGAATGTTCTGGTCTTGAGGCCCCTCAGGACCTCCGCGTTGGCCCGCTCGGCCTGGCCGTTGCTTCAGGGGTGCGCCACCGAAGCGTAGCATATCTGCGTTCCAAGGTTAGCACAATATGTTTTGAAGAGATTACTGGTGAACTGCGAACCATTGTCTGTGATGATGCGGTTCGGCACCCCAAACCGGCTCACAATGCCTCTGATGAACTTGACGCGGAGCCTGCGGGGATCGTGCGGACAGCCTCCACCTCTGCCCACTTGGTGAACTTGTCTACAGCGACGTAGAGGTAGCGGTAGCCCCCTGGCGCCCGAGGAAATGGGCCTAGGATGTCCAGCCCCTAGACTGCGAATGGCCACGAGAGGGGGATGGTCTGCAGGCCTCCCGCTGGCTGATGAATCTGCTTGGCGTGGAACTGGCAGGCCTCACAAGCCTTTACCAGTTCGACAACATCATTGAGTGCGGTGGGCCAGTAAAACCCACTACGGAATGCCTTGCCGACGAGGGTCCGTGATGATGAGTGGTGCCCGCTGTCTCCACCGTGTATGTCCTCCAATAGTTCCTTTCCTTGCTCCCTGGAGATGCAGCGCAGAGATACATCGTTCGGCCGCTTCCGATAGAGTTCCCCATCTCTAATGCAGTATGCCGTGGCCTGCCGCACCACATGTTCTGCTTCCTCCTCCTTCTCCGGTAGGGCCCCTTGTGTTAGATAACTCCTGAGCTCTGTGACCCAACACTCCTCAGGTTCCATCGTCAAGAGCAGGCGTGCTCCTGAGGTCGGCCCACAGGCTGGGGCTCCCGAGGCTGGCGGCTGAGGGAGCTCCTCTCGAGGCTGAGTCGTGTTTGATAGCATCGGCTGTGCTGAATGTTTGAAGAGCCGTTCTTCAAAGACGCCGGGCTCCTGCGGCAGCCGCCGGGACGCCCGGCCGGCTATGTCATCAGCTTCCAGGTTGGTGCCACGGGGCACGTGCTTCAGCTCCAGCCCCCAGAACTACTTTTCCATCCTACGGACCTCTGCTAGATAGGCCTCCATATGCTCGTCCTTCGGCTCGTATACCTTGTTGGAGAAGTTGACTAGGAGCTGCGAATCGCCCTTGACTGTTAGGCGCTTCACCCTCAGGACCGCTGCGGCCTTCAACCCAGCTATCAGTCCCTCATATTCTGCTATGTTGTTGAGACCTTTTTGCCATGCTGAAAACAAAGCTGCACAACATAGTAGAGCTTATCCTGAGTGGGCGATATCAGTACCACGCCAGCCCCCGCGCCGTGCCTGGTGAATGCCCCATCGAAGTACATGACCCAGCCTTCCGGAGCCTCACTCCCTGGGGAGAGGGACCGATCCTCGTCATCTCTGAGGCCTAGCGCCTCTGTCCATTCTGCCATGAAATCCGCCAATGCTGCCCCTTTGATGACCCTAGTGGTGCTAAACTTGAGCTGAAACGCCTGCAGCTCTATGTTCCATTCGGCGACCCTCCCAGCCGAGTTCGGGCTCCTGAGCACCCTCTCCAGGCGGTACGATGAGACAACTTTGATTGGATGTGCTTGGAAGTAGTGATGCAGCTTGCGCGAGGCTACTAGCAGCGCGAGGAGGAGCTTCTGAGTCATTGGGTATCGCGCCCTCGCGTCCCGTAGCACCGTGCTGACAAAGTAGACCGGGTGCTCCACAAGGCTGAGAGTATCTTGGGTCGCGGTGCCCTCGGGGGGTGAGGGCACCTCATGAGATGTTGTGACCTCGGGAGGTGGACCATCCTGGCGTGCAGCATCTTCTGTCCCTAGTGTGTTCCTCGGCAGCTGAACCTCTTCATCCGTAGTCCTGGCTTCCTCGAGCTCTCCCAGCTCCTGCTTCGTCTTGCCTCAGGCTGCCGCTGCGGTCTTGACCTGGCGCTCTTCCCTAACCGCCACCAGGGCTGCGCTGGCAGAGTAAGGGGTGGCGGCGAGGTAAAGCAGCAGGGGCTCCCGAGGGCGCGGAGCAACCATGACTGGGGGACTGGTTAGGTACCTCTTGAGATCTTGAAACGCCTTATCCGCCTCTTCTGTCCACTAAAAGGGCCCCTTTTTCTTCATCAGCTGAAAGAAAGGCAGTGCTCGCTCCCCTAATTTGGAGATGAAGCGCCCTAGTGCGGTCACACGCCCAGTAAGCTTCTGCATTTCTCTGAGGGTCTTTGGCGGGCTCATGTCCTCGACCGCCTTGACCTTCTCGGGGTTGGCCTCAATGCCGCGATGGGACACGAGGAACCCCAAGAGCTTGCCCGAGGGGACACCAAACACACATTTCTCCGGGTTGAGCCGTAGCTTTACCGCGTCGAGGCTCGCGAAGGTCTCCTCCAGATCTTGTATCAGGGTCTTAGCCTCTCGTGATTTCACCACAATGTCATCAACGTAGGCTTCGACGTTCTTCCCAAGCTGCGGACCCAAGGTGATGTGCATCAATCGCTGAAAGGTCGCCCCTGCGTTACGCAATCCAAATGGCATGCATGTATAGCAGTATACCCCGCACGGGGTCAGGAAGGCAATCTTCTCAACATCTTCTACCGCCATCTTGATCTGGTGATATCCGGATAAAGCATCCAAAAAGCACAGCAGGTCGCACTCAGCGGTGGAATCGACGATCTGGTCGATGCGGGGGAGCGGAAACGGATCTTGCGGGCACGCCTTGTTGAGGTTGGTGAAGTCGACACACATGCACTCCTTCCCCCCTTTCTTGGGCACAACGACAGGGTTGGCCAGCCAGTCTGGGTACCGGATCTCGCGAATGACCCCAGCAGCTTCCAGCTTGCGGGTCTCTTGGACGATGAAGGCCTGCTTCTCTGCTGACTACCGCCTGGCCTTCTGCTTCACGGGGCGCACGTTCGGGCACACGTTGAGGTTATGCTCAATGACGTCCCTGGGAATCCCTGCCAACTTAACGGGCTCCCAAGCAAACACTTTCTTGTTTGCACGCAGGAACTTGGCAAGGGCCTCCTCCTGCTCAGGCTCCAGGTTGGCGCCAATGGTGAAGGTGGCGCTAGAGGACCCATCCTCGTCGACGGGTATTTGCTTGGTTTCTGCCTTGTCCTGGGTGAACAACGGCTTCTTCTTGGTGGGCGCAGCCCCCTTGGGGCCTGGGGTCTCCGCGCCGATGGGCTATGCCGGCGCCGTCGTCTTGTAGGCGTGCTTGAGTGCTCGCAGGGCGTCCCCGGTGTCTCCGTGCACGGTGAGGGTGCCGCTGCTCCCGGGCATCTTCAGGAGGTTGTACGCCGGGTGCGTAACGGCCATGAACTGGGCCAGCGCTGGGTAGCCGAGGATGGCATTGTAAGGGAGGCCGATGGGGGCGATGTCGAAGTCGACCATCTCCGTGCGGAAGTTGTCGTAGGTGCCGAAGGTTACTGGGAGCCGGATCTGTCTCAAGGAGTTGGACGATCCGCCCCCGACGCCCGAGAAAGGTCGGCTGGGTCGCAGCCGCTCTCGGGGTATGCAGAGGAGGTTGAAGGCCTCGCCCGACAGCACACTGAGGCCCGCGCCGCCGTCGACGAGGGTCCTGGTGACGGCCACCCTGCAGATGGTGGGGGTGCACAACAGGGGGAGCGCGCCCGAGACGGCCGAGTAAGCGGGGTGGTCCTCCATGCTGAAGGTCAGATCAGACCCGCGCGCCACCCAGCCGCCGGGAGCCCACTGCCGTGAGGAAGCGGCGCTGATCTGGCGGGCGAACGGCTTAATGTGGCGGCTCGTGGGTGGCGCCTGCGAACCACCCAGGAGGGCCGCAACGACCGGCAGCGTCGATGTGGCGGTGCGGTCGCCCAAGCGCATAGGCAGAGACTGGGGTGGTGCTTGCTGCTTGCCTCCCGCCGGGTCGGTGGTGGTGTTGACGGCGGGCGATGCGGGACGGCGGGGACGCCCACCGGCGAATGCCGCCGGCGCGGCGCGAGCTCGATGAGCGCCGTACATGGATGCGGCAACTGCAGGAGGACGGGGCGGTGGAGAGCCGATTCCGGCGCCCCCCTACCCGGCGCGCCAAATGTCGGATCACGGGTTCCGGCAGACCCTTAAGGTTCGAACTCTGGGGTGCGCGCGGAGATCGTGCTCTCTACCTCTCCGTCTCGCAAGGATCTAAACTACTAAAAGAACAACACAAGAGACACAAGGTTTATACTGGTTCAGGCCAACATTATGGTGTAATACCCTACTCTAGTGTGTGGTGGATGGATTGCCTCTTGGGCTGATGAGGAAGAACAGTACAGGGAAGAATAGCCTCGCAAGGGTCTGCTCTTAGCTTGGGCGATGAACTGTAAGGAGAGTTCAGCCGCCCCTCTCTCTTTCTCTCTCTCTGGCTATCGATGCGTGGTGTCCTTCTCTAGATACCTCTGGCTGCCCTACCCTGGGGGTGGCTAGTCCTATTTATATGCAAAGGCCCTGGGCCTCTTCCCAAATATTTGAGCAGGAAGGGCGCCAACAGCTGGCCAATTCGAAGGTGAACATCTTGTACACCTATCCTGACTAAAGTTGGTCTTCGCCTGCCAAAGGCCCTGTGGTGACGCCGTCTTGGGCTCCATGCTGACCTCCTTCCCACCGTTGGACTGGTCTTGGTCTCGTTGCACCGAAATGGATGCCTTTGCTTGATCCTCTCGCATGCGCTTGCCCCCTTTGCACCGAAGAGGAAAGGGAGACGCTGCGCGGGCTGGCGCCCGCCTGGCACCCTTGGTCGTCATGGCTTGCGTCATTGGCACCTCGTGAGGTACCCCGCCTTGATCTCTCCGCCTCCTCGCGAGCCAGCCAGAGGAGGCCGCGCCTGAGGAAGCACCGTGTCGTCTGCCCTGTGAGGCTTGGCCCCTCGCGAGGGTCTTGAGTCTCGTGTTGATGAAACTGGGCCATGCTAGGCCCCCATTTAAGCCACGCCGCAGGCCGCAGGCAGGCAAGTCTGGGGACCCCCGTTCCCAGAACGCCGACAGGGTGCACTGAAGCTTTCCTCTCGTCGATCCGCGCCTCGCCACTCCACCAAGTTTATGGCCGACGCTCGCCGGGCCCGCACTGAGCGCCGGGCCGCCCTCGCTGCCCGTGTCGCTCAGACAACCCCTGTCGGCGGGCCTCCCCGTCGTTCTCCGTCATCCGCCGCCAACGCCGCCACCGGTCTAGCGGGAAACAAGCAACAAGCATCCTCTTTGCACCCCCTCTGTGCGGTGGGATGGCCGCACCGCCACTCCGTCGCTGACCCTAGCTGGTTCGTCATGTCATGCTCACCGCGCGCCCATGGACGCGCAGGCTGCGCTGCGCATGGCACGCGAGCTCCTACGCTACCGCCCGGTCGACGACCTCTATGAGGACTGGTTGGACCACATCGCCGAGCTCGTCAGCGCTGCAGGGCCATTCGAGATGGACGCTTCGGTCGACGCCCTGAGTGCAACAACCTGGGTTGTGGCCGAGGAGGAGGATGAGGCGGAGGTCGCTGGGACGATCGTGGCCCACGCTAGGAGTGGCGCGACCGGACTAGCAAGGACCGCTAGCAGGACCAGCCTCGTGAGGTAGCCTATTGGGATCAGCCTCACGAGGAACGCCCTCAGGGTAATGCCGGTCTTCCTCCGCTGCCGCCACCACCAAGAAGGAACGAAGACCACCATCAGGACGAAGGAGCTGGGGGCTTCCAGGAACCGCGCGCTATTGCCTGCATCTTGGGTTGAGCTCAGGCCCCAGCGTCTTAGCATAACTTCAAGCAGTTTGCTCACGAGTCGAACGCGACCCTTCCCAAGCTTGAGGCCACACGCCCGCTCAGGTGGTCCAAGTACGCCATCACTTTCAGGTCGGTGGACTAGCTCAAGTGTGCCGTGACCGCCGATGCTCTCCCAATGCTCTGCTCGCCTATCATCAGCAACGTCCAAGTCACCAATACCCTCATCGATGGAGGTGCGGGGCTTAACGTCATGTCCGTCGACACGTTCGATCGCCTTCAAGTACCCTATGATCAGCTACAACTGACCAAGCCCTTATCAAGAGTGACCGATGGTTCCGCCACCCCGATCGGGCAGGTCCCTTCCCTGTCACCTTCGGTGGCGCGACAACTACCACACCGAGCTCATCGACTTCGACGTTGCCCACATTCGTCTGCCATACAACGCCATCCTCGGGTACCCAGCATTGGCCAAGTTCATGGCAGTGACCCACCACGGCTACAACGTCCTCAAGATGCCAGGAACCGGTGGAATCATCGCAGTCGCTTGTGAGGAGAAGGATGCGGTGTGCTCCCTTGAGCGCACCTTCCAGGCCACTGCAATCGAAGACCCCAAGAACGAAGGAATCCTCTACCCTCCAAAGGACATCCCCAAGAAGAAGAAGCAGCTGCTCCGTACAGGGCCGCAGGAGAGCGGCGTCACCAGCAGCACCACCTCAAGACCTGCGCCCTCAGATGGGGCGCCTCCCTCCCGTGCATAAGAAGGCGCACCCGACGCCCTCCTCGGGCAGGGTTCGGGGGCTCTCTTGTGGAGGGCCTCAGACCTAGCCAACATCACGAGGGAGGCGCTCGGGTACCACATGGAGGCATGCTTTGCGGCACATTTCCCTTAGGAGGACACTGGGCAAGGAGCGCTTGGTGCTCAGGAGTTCATCACCAAGACCACTCAGGAGCTTCAAGAAGCAAGAGCCATGCGCGGCGACTGCCGCCCACCTGGCACAGCTCCCCATCCGAGCGAGGATGGCGGGCTGCGCGCCTGCATCGACATCCCAGGGCTCAACAGGGCCGCATCTCAGGAGCTCATCTGGCCTTCGCGCGTGGGACATTGCGAGGGCCCACCTCACAGCAATGTTCGCATGCCATTCAGCCTGCAGAGCATGGCAGCCGCCTTCCAGCGCAACCTGCAGAGCATCCTGGCTGCTCAGGAGGCCAAGCATCACACGGTCCTGGCGGAGATGGAGACGGTCCTCGAGGAACCGCCTGGACCCCTAGAGCCACCCGAGGCTCAGGACCCCGATGGCTCATGAGGAGCAATCCCTTCGCCACGCATCTTCAGCTACCTCAACATCCCTTCGACAACGGAACCAGGTGACATTTTCTAAGTTTGTGTAGCCGGGAGTGCCCCCCGAGCTGCATCATTCCCAGGCCGCATGGACCCGTCCCTGCGGCAGGTATCCTTTACATTTTTAGTTTACTTTGCTGGGGGCGCCCCTCGGGCTGCATCATCCCATGCCGCTCGGGTCCGACCCAGTGGCATGTATAGTTCTTGCATTTACCTAACCTAGTTCGCTTTCCATGCATGACCTATCTATGGTTATCACCTGCTTGATTGTCACCCACCGTGGGAGCCGCGCGTTGATCGTCTGTTCTTCAGGATCCTTCGCGTAGGAAGGCTAGGCACGGTGTCTATGCTCGGGCTCGTCCCTGCAGCGTCGATATATCCAACGGCTGAGCTCTGTCTGGCGGGCCCGGCCCCGTTCATGTCACCTCCTGGGGTCGTTGGTGCTTGGCCTTCTCATGCGATAACCTCAGGAAATTCATTTGGCGCAGGTTGCCTAACCATCTCGCAGGGACACCACAGCTATCAAGAACTTAGACCAGGCGCAACCCGCCTTGAGGTAGGGCCTTGTGAGTCCCGCGCTGGCTCACGGGTGCCCAGACACACCTCATCTAGCCCTGTCTTGCAAGCCACGTGTCAGGGCGGGGTTGTACACGCCCCGGGGGTTCTCCGCAGTAGGGAGTCCCCTCCCACATGCCAGTGGAAGCACCATGCTTTGCGCTGGCAGTCGACACTACCAAGGAGCGGCTATGCCCGTGCAAGTGCGGAAGCGCTATGCTCCACGCTGGTGATAAACAACTGAGGGCGGCCCCATGGCCGTATCAACCTCAGGGAGCCCTTGAGCTCACTGTCTGGCCTCATCGCAACACCTCCCCTCGAGAGAGTCGCGCGAGGGGGCTGGGCATGGTGGCTACGCTCGGGTCACGCCCAAGCGTACGTCGCCCTACCAGGTCTCTTGGACCTAGTCGTCGCTCGCCCTCCCGAGCGGAGCCAAGGTATGAAGGTCATTTGCACGTCAAGGGGGACTCCTGACCATCGCGACATAGGAGCCTAACTGGACACGTAGCCCCTCACTCCTTGGTCCCGTCCTGGCGATCCGGACGGCCCAATGGCGGCTGAGGTATGCGCGGGGTCGGGCCTTGCCGACGTAGAACACTAAGGCCTATTACTGCATCTCCTTTCTGTAAGCTGTTTGCGCGTCAAGGGGGACTCCTGAGCATCGCGACTCAGGAGCCTAACTAGCCACGTAGCCCCTCACTCCTTGGTCTCGTCCTGGTGATCCAGACGACCCAACGACGCCTAAGGTATGCATAGGGTTGGGCCCTACCGACGTAGAACATAAAGCAAATGGAAAGGAAATCGCAAAATCTCGAACAAATAATACAAGACATATTGTTCTCCCAGTACCAAACGCAAGTTTAAATGCCTTCACGAGGCATGGTGCATGTTGCAGGAGATAAACAGGAAAGGAGCCGCCAGCAAATCACCTCGTCATACCCGGGCGCCACCGTCACTTACAAGGGACACTTCTTCCATAGCGGCATTGCCCTCACCTGCACCGCTTGTCGGAGTTGCAGGTTTGGCAGCACCACCTGTCGAAGGCGCGGGATCGAAGGTGCGGAACTTCTTCAGCAGGGCCTCCACATGGCCCTTCACGGCTTTGGCAGCAACTACGCAGCGCTCGTCATCCAAAGGCTCCAGCAGGTCGTGGAGGTTGGCGGCGGGATCACGAAGATGGAGGTGGTTGAGGATGCGTGTCAATGCGGTTGAGGAAAGAATGCGAGCTTCTTCCTCTGCCATGGGGCCGATGCCGCCCACGACTTCCTCAAGTGCCTCGACCAGGTAGGGAAGTAGCTGGGTGGGGCCCTCATCGCCGGCTCTAGTGGCTCCTCCAAGCCCTTCTCGTAGAGTGACCGCAGCGCCGTGCGAGACCTCTCCTCGAGGAGCTTGAAGGCCACACGGTCCTTAGCCAGGACCTTCGCCTTGGCTTCATGATCGGCCTTTTTCGCCTTCAGCTTCTGCTCCAGCTCCTCCAACCGGCTACGCTCCATGGCCTGCGCCTTCACCAACTGCTCCAGCTCGGCGTAGCGATCCCTGACGACGTCCTCTCGGGCCTTCATCTTCTCCTCCTCCGCCTTGCGGCCTCGGGCTTCTTTCGCACGCTCCCTCCTCATGGTCTCCAGCTCGGCCTCCAGCGACCGGCAGTGGCCCTTGGCGGCTCCGGCATGCTTTAGCACCACCTCGCGAGCCGCCGTAGCTTGGGTGACGGCCTCCCTGTCCTTCTCGGAGTCCACAACAGCCTGGCTCAGCGCCGCCCGGATGGCCATGTCGGAAGGAGCCAGCCAGAGACCAGCTCCAGGCGCCCGGCCACCAAGCGAGGGTCAGCGCCCCGAAGGTCCTCTCGTAGCAGGGTCATCGAAGAAAGAGCACGCTCCAGAGCGTTAGGGCAGGCGGAAGGACCCGGAGATAGCAGTGCGGCAGAAGGGGGAAGAGGCAACGTCATCACCATGGCCTGGGAGGCCGGATGCTCCTGTTCTTGGGGGACCTCGGCAACCGAGCCGGGCATTGGCACCTTCGGAGCCAGCGGGGCCACGGGGGCTGACTCCTCCCGAGGATGCTCCCCCAAGCCTCGCGAGGATGATCGGGCCGGAGAAGCGCGAGCACCGTTGCTTCCCTTATCCATGGAGAGGGGTGCGGCCGCCGTAGGCGGTCTGGTCACGAGCAGTACCACCTCTTCCTCCTTCCTCTTCTTTGCCGCGGGCGTCGGCCTAATTGCACAACATAGAAGCGTCAAGGATAAGCAGCAGAAGCAAGATCAAGGCAGCACAACAACACTTACTGCTCTACCGCGTTGTAGTCCCTCCGCTTCTTAAGCTTGAAGCCTGAGAGCCTCGCAGCCTGAGGCGCAGGCGCGCGGGCTCTAGGAGCAGAAGAGGGGACAGCAGATGGGCCGAAAGCAGGTCCAGGCGGTGTCAAGGCTGGAGCGTCGTCTTGGGAAATCAGCGCCGACCTGCCCCGTGTCGAAACCGTGGTCGGCGACCCCTTGTGGGGGCTGTCCCTGGACACCGTGGTGACCCCAGTTGCGGGAAGTTATTTCCTCTCCAAGCGGGCATCAGCATCATCATCATTGTCAGGCAGGGAGCAGAGGATGTCGGCCTTGCGTGGGGGAGAGGTTTCTCTTGTCTCCTCGCGGGTCGCCCCCGAGTCGTGCTCCTCATCTTCCTCCTCCCCTCCCTCCTCGCGGGACTCGCCGGAAGATACGTCCACCGGCGCCGTTACCACTGGGGCCCCGGAGGACGCCAACGGCACTAGCCCGCGCCCATCAAAGGTGGGCATGGTGGCCGTGTCTTGCGCCCCATCCTTGCAAAGGAACAGGGGAACGAAGGCACTCGGCGGATACTCCTGGTCGTCCCCAACCAGGAGGCGGAGAGCCACAACCAGCTCTTCTTCAGACAAGGCCTCCAAGCTCAAGTGAAGCTTATCTTCTTCACCCCCAAGCATCCATAAGGGGCGTGAATGCGCCTGGAGCGGAGCCACACACAGCGTCAGGAATTCACTCAGGAGCATGGCCCCCATCAGCTTCGCCGCCTTCGCGTTGCCCGGCTTCAGGTCGGCAGTCATCTTCTCCAGCACCGGCTTCGCCCGGTCATCAGTAAGCTTCGCGCAGAGCCACCCTTCATTGGACTGGGGCATCTCTGTCGGCAGGATCAACCGTGGGTGGACGCACTTGGCATCCATCATGACTCACTTGCTCCTGAAGCCCTCCGCCTTCTTTCCGACCTTCGAGATCACGTTGGCCTTGCCGGCCGCGACGAAGTTGGCGCACCCTGAGGTGTGGCCATCATTGATCTGGAGGAAGAAGAAGTGGTGCAACAGGGCCACAGACATCACCCCGATGTACGCCTCACAGTAGAAGGTGAAGCTTGATAGGAGAAGGACAGAGTTGGGATGAAGATGGAGGGCCTGCAACTTGTAATGGCTGAGGACGGCATAGAAGAAGTCGGAGAAGGGAGGAACCAGCCGAACAACAATGTTGCTCATAAAGAAGGGGTAGAAGGTGCTGCCCTCAGCCTCCGACTCGGTGGTGCCAGCCTGGAGCTCGGTCTTCCCCTTCTCGTTGTTCTCCCCCGCCATCAGCAGACGCGTGGCGATGAGGTTCTTCTCAGAGACATTGGGCGCATCCAGGACCGGCTCGTACCAGGCAGGCGGCGAAGCAGCATTGACCTTTCAGGGCACCATTGGTCGCTGGCTCGGAAGGGAATTGGAGCAGATCAGGAGATTTCAGAAGCAAGGAGCGAGAAAGGGGATCTGGAGCAAGAAGAAGGAAAGCAATGAAGACAAGCGTTTCCTGCGCCCGTCTTTTGTCAGGTGGGCAGTTGCCGAGGCAGCGTGGGGAAGCGGAGGCGCCCACGTCCAATCAATCGCCACGCATCAAGCGAGGCCGCAGGCTGTTGGGGCCCGCGGCGCTCCGCACTTGCCCCTTGGCTTCGCCCCGAAGCCAAGTCCGAGCGCACCTTGGGCCCGAGGGCTACTGTCGGTGTTCTGGGAACAGGGGTCCCAAGACTTGCCTGCCTACAGCCCACAGCGTGGCTCCACCAGCGGCCCCGTATGGCCAATTTCACCAGCAAACACTCAAGACCCTCGCGAGGGGCCAAGCCTCGCGAGGCAGACAACACAAGACCTCCTCAAAGGCGGCTTCACCAGGCTGGCTCGCAAGGAGCGGAGAGATCAAGGCAAGGGGCACCTCATGAGGTTCCTTGTGACGCAAGCCATGACGACCATGACTAGGCGGGCGCCAGCACGTACAGTGTCCTCGTTTCCTCTTTGGTGCTAAAGAGGCAAGCGCAGGCGAGGAGTCCTGAGGCATCAGGCAAAGGTTTCCAGATCGGTGCAATGAGACCAAGACCAGAAGGATGGCAAGACGGAGGTCACCATGGAGCCCAAGACGGCGTCACCACCAGAGCCTTTGGCAGGCGAAGACTACTTTTGTTAGGATAACTTGTACTAGCTGTCCCCCTTCAAACCTGGCCGTTGTGGGATCCTTTCCCGCTCAAATTTGGGAAGAGGACTAGTGCCTCTATAAATAGGACTAGCCACCACCTTAGCAGGGGAGAGGATCATTCAGATCACCCTTGACCACACCAGCTCACCAAGCACAAGAACACATCTCCTCAGGAGGCTGTTCTTTCCCTTGTAACTATTCATCCTCAGCCTAAGAGGCAATCCACCACACCATACTGGAGTAGGGTATTATACCACAACGGTGGCCCGAACCAACAAAAATATTGTGTACCTTTGTTCTTTGGGTTAGTTGAGCTAGGCTGTGAGATCGTGGCATGCGTCAGCTAGGGGGAGGAGAGATCTTCGTGTGCACCCCGGTGTTCGAACCTTAAGGGTTTTGCCGGAACCCGAAATCCGGCAGCATCTAGTGTATTAAGTCAATGGAAAAACAGAGTAATGCAATAAGAACGATGACATGATGTAGACAAGATCTATCTATGTGGACATAGCCCCATCGTTTTATCCTTAGTAGCAACGATACATACGTGTTAGTTCCCTTTCTATCACTAGGATCAAGCACCGTAAGTTCGAACCCACTACAAAGCACCTCTTCCCATTGCAAGATAAACAGATCAAGTTGGCCAAATAAAATCCAAATATCGGAGAAGAAATATGAGGATATAAGTAATCATGCATATAAGAGATCAAAGAAACTCAAATAACTTTCATGGATATAAAAAGATATACCTGATCATAAACTCGAAGTTCATCAGATCCCAACAAACACACCGCAAAAGAGTTACATCATATGGATCTCCAAGAGACCATTGTATTGAGAATTCAGCGAGAGAGAGAGAGAGGAAGCCATCTAGCTACTAACTACGGACCCGTAGGTCTACAAAGAACTACTCACGCATCATCGGAGAGGCACCAATGGAGGTGGTGAACCCCATCCGAGATGGTGTCTAGATTGGATCTGGTGGTTCTGGACTCTGCGGCGGCTGGATGAATATTTCATCGACTCCCCTAGGGTTTCTGGAAAATTGGGGTATTTATAGAGCAAAGAGGTGGTCCGGGGCACCCGAGGTGGGCACAACCCACCAGGGCGCGCCTGGGCCTCCTGGCGCGCCCTGGTGTGTTGTGCCTCCCTCGAGGCACCCCCAGGCGTAGCCAGGGCCCGTTGTGTTCCTTCTGGCCAATAAAATTCTCCATAAAGTTTCGAGGCATTTGGACTCCGTCTGATATTGAATTCCCGCGATGTTAAAAACATGCAGAAAACAACAACTGGCACTTGGCACTATGTCAATAGGTTAGTACCAAACAATTCCCTCGCCATTCCCCGTCACCCGCCGTCAACGCCGCCACCGGCCCGGCGGGGAACAAGCAGCAAGCGTCCTCTCAGCATCCGTCCGTGCGGCAAGATGGCCGCACCGCTACTCCCTCGCTCACCCCAGCTGGTTCGTCATCCCGCGCGCTCCGCGCACCCATGGAGGCTCGAGCTGCGCTCATCGCGGCAAACGAGCTCCTGCGCTACTGTCCCGTCGACGACGTCTACGAAGAATGGCTCGACCGCGTCGCCGAGCTCGTCCGCGCCGCAGGGGGCTCTCCCGCGCCGTCCGTTCCGCTGCACCGCACCCCGCCCCGCGCGGGCGACGAAGCTCCGGGGGCGTCCCAGCCGTCTCCTCATCAAGAAGACGCCATGGCTCCAAGGCGCACGGCCCCTGGGCGGAACCCGCTCCGTCAGGTGCCAGCGCGGCAAGAACAGAGCTGCCAAGAAGTCCCCCGCCCGCAAGCAGCTGCCCGGGCGCTCCCTGCTCCGCCACGTCGCGACCACGCTCCTGCTCCCGCATGTTAAGACCCCGCGCTGCTCCCAGCTGCAGCGCATGGGGACCCGCAAGACCAAGCTCCCCGACACCCAAGGCCTCCCGTGGCCACAGCAGCCTGCCGTGCCTTCACCGCCGAGCTGCGCAGCGTCGCGTGGACCTGCCTCCTCACTATGATGGCACGGCTGACCGTGCAGAGTTCCTCCAGCTCTATGAGCTGGGCATTGAAGCTACCAACGGAGACGAGAAGGTCATGGCGAACTGGTTTCCCATGGCGCTCAAGGAATGGGCCCGCACCTGGCTCCTGAACCTACCTCCCGGCACGATCTCCTCCTGGGACTAGATGTGCACCCGCTTCATCGCCAACTTCCAAGGTACTCGCAACCGGCCACCCGCCGTGAGCGACATGCGCCGCATCAAGCAACAACCCGGGGAGACCCTGCAGAAGTACATTCAGCGCTTCAACAGCGCGTGCCTCAAGATTCCCAAGGTGTCCGAGGAGGCCATCATCTCAGCTTTCTTCGACGGCGTGCGCGACGTCAAGATGAAGGAGGAGCTGGCGATGCATGAAGACCTGTGCACTTCCTTGGAGCTGTTCAACTTGGCGACGAAGTGCGCTAGGGATGAGGAAGGGCGTCTCTCCCACCTCGAGCTACCTGCCGCAGACCCAGAAGAGAAAAAGCCCAAGGCCAAGGACGTGAAGCGCAAAGGGGCTGCCGTGCTCGCGGCAGAACCAGACACCAAGCGGGGCAAAGATCTGCCCGAATCCTCCAGGGGCAGTCGGTACAGCGTGTACCACGACCTGCACACCCACAACACCAACGGATGCCAAGAGCTCCGAGCCGTGCGAGAAGGAAGGATCGGCCGTCGTCCCGACCGCGCTGACCGGGGCTACAACCGAGGAGGAGGAAGAAACGCAGGATGCTGGGAAGATCGCGGCCCGCGCCAAGGGTGGCGCGATCAAGCTTGCGAGGATCGCTGGCGAGACCCGCCTCGCGAGGGGGACTGGAGGGATCAGCCTCGCGAGGACCGCCCACAAGGCAACGCAGGCCTCCCTCCGCTGCCGCCTCAGCCAAGGAGAAACGAGGACTGTCACATCCTAGCTAGTCCATGCATTAGAGTGTTGCATCATGTCTTCTTTCAATAGAAACTTGAAATGGGGAAGGTAGAACCCCCAGCACCCCCCCTGAAATGAACTAGGGTTTACTAAAAATAATTTCAATGAACCTGAAATGCCCTTCTAAAATGTTCACCCTCTTTGTCTTGGGTTATAACCTCTGGCAAAATTGGTGCACAATTTTCTAGGTCAACAAAAGGTCACTGAATTAAATCATAAGTAATTTGTTTTTGGACATTGAAATGCTAGTAAATATTTTAAATGTTCAAATAATTCTGGAAATAAGTGTAGGCTGTTGGATATATTCTAAACATATCCCATGATTAAATCCAGGATTTTAGGAAGTACCTAGCTATTTTTATTAATGCCACAAACCTACAGCAAAATAGAAAAAACAGAAACTAAAAGAGAGAGAGGGGAAACTATCCAGGACGCAGCCCATCAGCCGGCCCACCTGGCGGCCCAGCGCTGTGCTAGCCCATGCCAGCCAGCTGCTTCGTCCCCGCCAGGCAGGCAGCCAGGTGCTCGACGGCGAGCTCAGCGCGTGCCACGCAGCTGGCCGCCCCCCTGCTTCCTCCCCTCGCCGCCTTGCTGGCCTGGACAGGCTCCATGTCGCCGCCCCGAACCGCTGGACACCTCCATTCGCCCCCTACCTCTCTCCCTCGCTCTCCCTCCGCCATGGCCGACGCTGCTATGCCCGCGCCACCGTGAAACAGCGTCCACCGTCATCCCTGTACCGAGCCACCGTGTCCAACAACTCCGCCGTCGTCGACTCCGTCGAGCAGCCCGAGCCCCGAGCGCTCGCGAGCCCTGCTTCGTCTTCTTCGACCTCATCTTCACCGAGCATCGCCGCAGACCCCCTTCGCCATCGCCGCCACATCCGCTCGTCCCCGACTGCGCAATCTGCTCCTATGTGACCACTGTGAGCTGTTGCACCTCCCCATCCTCTCCGTTTTCCCTCTCGTACACTGTAGCTACTCCACGAAGCTCACCCGCACGCATCGTCGCGGAGCTCGTCGCCGACGTGTCTCCGTCCAACCTCCGGCCACGCCACCTAGTCTAACGACTTCACCGCATCCCCAGGAGCACAACGCCCCACTCCACGCACCTCGCCGTGCCCCACAGCCTCGGGCCCGTCCTCACCCGACTCCGGCGACCGCCTAGCTCGTCGCCAACGACGTTTCCGGCTACCCCGAGCTTAACCACCACCACCAAACGCTGCTGCTCGTCCCCAGCTACCCGTAGGTGCCCTCCGCCGTCCATTTGGTTGCCGGAGTGCACTAATGCACTTCAACCACCGCGTCTGGCTTCGCCGGCAGCTAAACGCCGGCAGGTTTGACCATTGACGTGGACTGGGTGGGCCCAGGTTGACTCCTCTGAGTCAATGACAAGTGGGGCCCCCCTCTGCTAACTAAACATAATTAGTTTTAATTAAAATTAGTTAGTTTAATTAACTACTGACATGCAGGACCCACTGGTCAGTTGACCTGGACGACCCCGTTGACCTCTGACGTCATCCTGACGTAATGCTGACGCAGTAATTGATTTACTGGAATTATTCTTATACAGGAAATTCCAGAAAATAGTTCAAACTTCAAAAATTCATAGAAATTAATCTGTAACTCCAAATGCAAAGATTTATATATGAAATTTGATTAAAAAAATTCAATCTATCCACTGGTACTGGTTTCATGCATGTCGGAACAAGTTAACCTTGCTGTTTTAGCAATACAAGATGATGCACTTATATGGCTATGTTAAATGAGCTAACACTTCAACCTTTGGTTCAAATAAGCACTTTACTTTCTGTTTTAGCTTGCATTAGGCCAAGACACATCCGTATTGCCATGTCATAGCATGCATCATATTGTTGCATATCGACATGTGTTGATTGAGTTCCGATGTGTTCTTCGTGGTAGGTTCTGCCTTCGAGGATATTCACGAGTATCCAACTGAAGGGCAGTATCCCACCGCCACTCCATCAGGCAAGCAACCCATTGATCATTCCGATACAAACCCATGTTCTGGCTTCTGCTCTCGTTTACTGCATTAAGACAACACGATTCAAACTGCTGTGTGTTGCGGTAGATGAACCCAGTTCCTTTGCATGACCTGTCATTGCCACAGTAACTAGATGAAACCCACTAGCATGTGTAGGAGTTGATTGAGCCATATGTGTGTGTTTCCTACCATGCTATGCTTGCTATGCTTAGAGTTGTGTCAGGTCTGGCTCATCGGGATGAGGAACTAGAGTGAAAGGTTGTGTCGGTGTCGAGAGTGTGAAAGTGTTGAATACGATTTGGTAAAGGAATCGATGAGAGGCCATGTAGGAGTACATGGTGGGTTGTTTCATTGAGGCCGTCCCTAAGAACTGAGATCTGTGTGTGTGATTTAAGATTCAGTTACTACCACGCATTGGGCCCGAAATCAATGGACCCTCTCGGCTTATTAACCACACTTGTCCTCTGTCCGGGAGTTGCAAAGTAGTGTCTGGTGTTTGTAGTATGCTGGGGGCCGCACGCAGCGCTGCCCATAGGGGTTGGCTGTGTTGCGGTAGGCATGTGGCCCGGTGTACCGATTCGCCCATTTGGTGTCTCGGGAACCCTGCACACATCGTTCGGGGCCGTTAGTGGAAACCTCGGTCGGACTCCCTGCGGATGGAAGCCGAATAGGCGATAAACCTAGACTAGGGACTCGTGTGCTTAATCAGGTCGTGGCCGACACCCTCGCTGGGCTTTCGCTTGAAGATTGCCGAGTACATGTCGTGTAAATAGCGATAAGTGGTGAGAGCATGTGTGAAGAAGTACACCCCTGCAGGGTATAAAACTACTCGAATAGCCGCGTCCGCGGTAAAGGACTACTTGGTCACCTATACAGTTTATAGACAAGTAAATGGATACTACTAAAAGCCTCAAGATAAGTGTGAGTACCGTGGATGGATCTCTCGTAGGATGACGAGAGAGGATCCACGATGGAGTATTGTGTTGGTGATAGTGGACTCGTGTGCGACAAATGATTTACAAGTTGTGTCTGTCGTAGGATAGTTTAGCCAAGAGTCAAAGCTGGCTTGCTGCAATAACTCCACTACCTTCTTGAGAATGTGCATGTATTGTAGGATTCTGTTGTAAGACTTGCTGAGTACCTCCGTACTCATGTTGCTTTAATTAATGTTTTCAGACGACAACACCGCCCCCTCTGATGGATTCTATGTAGACCTCGACGTTGACGAGTGACTTATCACCCAGGTGGTGATCCCAAGACTTGTGAAGGGACGATGTAGATAGACAGGCTTCGTCAAGCCTTCTTTCTTTCTAGTGTCTGTACTCAGACTACTTTGCTTCCGCATGTGCTTTTATGTTTGTATGACTTGAGTGTCGGGTCATGTGACCCCTACCTGTATGGATGTTATGTATGGCTCTTCGGAGCCTTTTAAATAAAGTACTTGAGTTGTAGAGTTTTGTTGTGATGCCATGTTGTATTTACTCATATCGGGCATATTGTGTGTATGATTGAAATGCTTGGTATGAGTGGGATCCGACTATCTAGTTGTTTATCCTTGGCAGCCTATCATATGGGGAAATGTAGTCTAGTGCTTCTGAGCGATAGTAGTCCGCTACAGCCCGGTTCACCGAAGTCCTGCTAGCCCAACACTACTGCTCAGAACACTTGACTGGCCGGCATGTGATTCACTTCATTCCTATGTCTGTCCCTTCGGGGAAATGTCACGCGGTGACTTCCGGAGTCCTGCCTAGCCTGCTATAGCCCGGGTTACCGGAGTCCTGTTAGCCCAGTGCTACAGCCCGGATTAACACGTTGATGACCGACATGCTCGATGTGCTTCATGTATGCATGTCCTCATGGGTTAGTGCCGCTTTGGGTTCACGACTAGCCATGTCGGCCCGGGTTCTTTGTCATATGGATGCTAGCGACACTATCATATACGTGAGCCAAAAGGCGCAAACGGTCCCGGGCCAGGTAAGGTGGCACCCGTGGGAGTACCGTGCATGAGGCCGCAAAGTGATATGATGTGTTACATGCTAGATCGATGTGGCTTAGGATTGGGGTCCTGACAGTGTTGGCATCAGAGCCGGACTGCCTGTAGGTTCGCTAAGCCAAAATGGTCGATGTCGAGTCTAGAAATGCTTTAGTTATATGTAGGGGAATTGATTGTGGGAGGGAACGTAAGGCTCTTTTACTCCTTTACCTTATGCCCTCTATTCTAAGTCATTCTCTTCTCATTCTACGTGGGTTAAGGACTAGGCTCTCTTCTCTCTATCAGGTTCACGTGTTACTAATCCGTATTAACTTATAAGATTGTTGGATACAACCCAGTTCAGTTTCTACTAAATTTTAGTATGTTGCCGGTTGAACCAGAACCTTGATATGATGTTGTTGAGTGGTTTTGCAAACTGTTGTGGATCTCTCATCTCTTTTTCTAAGCATTTACGGCCGTTATGCTGTCCAATTTCTCCTAGAAAATTCTAATGCCTTTGCATTATTTCGTGCTTCCAGATGGCCACCCGTCCCCAGAACCAAGTGGTTCGCTTGACCCGTTGCATCGATGTATGTGGTCACACGGCCATGTTGGTTTGAGTGATGGTCCAGATAGGTTACCGATGGTATCTCGAATATACCGTCGAGGAGCAGTTTAGAGATTTTAATCAAAGCCAATATCTATGCACGGTCAGGATATATCCATGTTATTCCGGAGCTACTGAACCGCCCCACTGTTCTTATGGACTTGGGATCACTATTGGGATGTCCGTGCAGGATGCAGCCTACTCGATGATGACTATCATTCGAGCCAGAACTGCCTTGTTGAGCAACACCGATTTCCGCTACATGCCAGCATCCCTCCCTGGGGCGCATGGTTACCTCCAGGGTATGTACAGCGACGCATCCCATGAGGACTCACTCCTCCGCACCACTACTGAGATGCTGGAAGACAAGGACCGTGAAAATCGGGCCTTGCGTATGGAGCTCTTTAATGCTCGTTCTGATCACTGGGCCACTTTGACTCGGTTTGCCCCTGCAGTGCAAGCCGGATACATGGACATGAGGGACTTGTACCCTGTGCGGGCTGGTCTGCCAGATTTCATGGAGTGGCGTGAGGTGGGAGGCATCACCCCTCCTCGTGGACCTCGTCTGCCGCCGTTTGTTGGACCAAGGCCACACCCAAGTCCCTATGGTCCGCAAGCTCCACAGGACCGTCTGTTCCCAGATGATCATGTTCCGCTTCCAGGCTTGGGTGGTGACTTTTATGAGGATTACTACGGAGCTGTCTGAGCTAGTAGTAGTTTCGCTAGTATTGTAAGAGTTGTATGTCCACCGTTCTGCGTGACTTGTGGAATATGACTTAGTGTGTATCCATACCGGAGGTGTAGAAAAATAATGTATAGGAGCTTGGAATGCCTCCGATGAGATGTAACGTCTTTCATCATAGTTTTACTTTAGCCTGGGCTTGTACAAACTATGTATGGTGTGTATGACCGTTGGTATATATATGGCAGTTTATATATTACCATGTCATACGGATGATCATCTCTGCATTCTTTGTCATCCATTACATTCTGCACTTCCTTGCCCAGATTTTGCCATCCTGGTCTAAACAGTCGTTTTGTTTTCCTAGGATGGTCAACACCCGCAGCAACCCTGCTGCTCCGGAGCAGGGTGAAGCTAGTGCAGCTAGGGATGAAAATCTGCCTCAACCGCCTTCTCTGTCCGAAGTGATGCTGGAGGCAGAACGAAACAAGCGTGAGACTAACCGCTTGCTGGAGCGGATTGAGCAGAATACTACACGCCAGCAGAGGAACAACCTGGTGTCAATCAATGACTTTGTCAAGCTGTATCCACCGATGCGGATGACTGGCTTCGCAGCATCGCCCACAAGCTACGTTCTGCCAACGTAGCCGAAGATGATAAAGTCACCTTTGCTGCTTATCACCTCGAAGGCCCTGCTAGCCTTTGGTGGGAAAATTATAAGCCTATGCGCCCGGTCGGACAAATCACTACTTGGGCTGATTTCAGTACTGCTTTCCGTGAGCATCACATTCCGGAAGGCCTTATGGATCGCAAGAGGGAGGAGTTCTGTAAATTCACCCAGGGTAGACTGACTGTGGATGCATACAGTCGTGAGTTTGGAAATCTAGCACGTTATGCTCCCGAAGAGGTATCCACCGACGCCAAGAAGCAGGCAAGGTTCCGCAAGGGACTTAGCCCCGAGCTTCATCGTGACCTTCGTCTGCACGATTGCACCTCTTTCCCGAAGTTGGTCAACAAGGCCATCAGTGCCGAGACAGGGCAGACTGACTTTGAAGCTTCACGCAAGCACTCCCGGGACTTTGGATCTTCATCCGGCTCTGGATCTCAGAAGCGCCGGGTTTGGATTCCAAACACTGCACTGCAACCCAGGTTCACTCCGAGGCCATCCTTTGAGGCGCCTCGCCCCAACCAGCAGTATGTACCGCCCAAGACTTATGGTGGCCCCGCTGCTAATGCAGCACCACGCCCCAATATGATAACTTGTTTCAAGTGTGGTGAGCCGGGTCACTATATCCGTGAGTGTCCCCAGAACAACCCCAACCAGTTCGGAAAGTCAGTTGGCCGTGGCAAGCTAGCAGGAAAGGTACTCTACGCCAAGCCAGCCACCACTGCTCGTGGCCATGTCAACTACGTCTCAGCTAAGGAGACTCAGGAGGACCCCAACGTTGTTCTCGGTACGCTCCTTGTTAATTGCCATCCGGCAACTGTTCTCTTTGATACTGGAGCATCTCATTCATTTATTTCTGAGAGCTATGCTCGATTGCACAACACCACATTTAGTGACATGCCCACCTCCGTGGAAATTCAAACTCCTGGTTCTAGATGGCAAACCTCTAGAATCAGCCATGGAAATGAAATTCTTGTCGACAAATTGGTCTTCCTTGCGTCACTAATAGCTCTCAAGTCCTCGGACATAAACATCATCTTGAAGGAAATATGCCCTAGAGGCAATAATAAAGTTATTATTTATTTCCTTATATCATGATAAAGGTTTATTATTCATGCTAGAATTGTATTAACCGGAAACATAATACATGTGTGAATACATAGACAAACAGAGTGTCACTAGTATGCCTCTACTAGACTAGCTCGTTAATCAAAGATGGTTATGTTTCCTAACCATGAACAAAGAGTTGTTATTTGATTAACGAGGTCACATCATTAGTTGAATGATCTGATTGACATGACCCATTATAATAGCTTAGCACCCGATCGTTTAGTATGTTGCTATTGCTTTATCCATGACTTATACATGTTCCTATGACTATGAGATTATGCAACTCCCGTTTGCCGGAGGAACACTTTGGGTACTACCAAACGTCACAACGTAACTGGGTGATTATAAAGGAGTACTACAGGTCTCTCCAATGGTAGATGTTGGGTTGGCGTATTTCGAGATTAGGATTTGTCACTCCGATCGTCGGAAAGGTATCTCTGGGCCCTCTCGGTAATGCACATCACTTAAGCCTTGCAAGCATTGCAACTAATAAATTAGTTGTGGGATGATGTATTACGGAACGAGTAAAGAGACTTGCCGGTAACGAGATTGAACTAAGTATTGGATACTGACGATCGAATCTCGGGCAAGTAACATACCGATGACAAAGGGAACAACGTATGTCGTTATGCGGTCTGACCGATAAAGATCTTCGTAGAATATGTAGGAGCCAATATGGGCATCCAGGTCCCGCTATTGGTTATTGACCGGAGATGTGTCTCGGTCATGTCTACATTGTTCTCGAACCATAGGGTCCGCACGCTTAACGTTACGATGACAGTTATTATGAGTTTATGCATTTTGATGTACCGAAGGTTGCTTGGAGTGCCGTATGTGATCACGGACATGACGAGGAGTCTCGAAATGGTCGAGACGTAAAGATTGATATATTGGAAGCCTATGTTTGGACATCGGAAGTGTTCCAGGTGAAATCAGGATTTTACCGGAATACCGGGAGGGTTACCGGAACCCCCCGGGAGCCAAATGGGCCAACATGGGCCTTGGTGGAAAGGTGAAAGGGCTGCCCTCATGGGCTGCGCGCCTCCCCCCATCCCCTAGTCCTATTAGGACTAGGAGAGGTGGCCGGCCCCCCTCTCTCTCTCTCCCCCTTTAAGGAATCCGGTAACCTTTGGCCGGCCAGCCCCTCCCCCTTGGATCCTTTATATACGGAGGCAGGGGACACCCCAGAGACACGCAAGTTGATCCTTGCGATCGTTCCTTAGTCGTGTGCGGTGCCCCCTTCCACCAAATTCCACCTCGGTCATATTGTCGTAGTGCTTAGGCGAAGCCCTGCGTCAGTAGTACATCAAGATCGTCACCGCGCCGTCGTGCTGACCGAACTCTTCCCCGACGCTTTGCTGGATCGAAGCCCGGGGATCGTCATCGAGCTGAACGTGCACTAAGAACTCGGAGGTGCCGGAGTAACGGTGCTTGGATCGGTCGGACCGGGAAGAAGACGTACGACTACTTCCTCTACGTTGTGTCAAACGCTTCCGTTGCAATCTACAAGGGTACGTAGATCATACTCTCCTCTCGTTGCTATGCATCACCATGATCTTGCGTGTGCGTAGGAAATTTTTTGAAATTACTACGTTCCCAACAGTGGCATCCGAGCCAGGTTTTATGGTTTAATGTTATTTGCACGAGTAGAACACAAGTGAGTTCTGGGCGATATAAGTCATACTGCCTACCAGCATGTCATACTTTGGTTCGGCGGTATTGTTGGATGAGACGATCCGGACCAACCTTACGCGTACTCTTACGCGAGACCGGTTCCCTCGACGTGCTTTGCACATAGATGGCTTGCGGAAGACTGTCTCTCCAACTTTAGTTGAACCGAGTGTGGCTACGCCCGGTCCTTGAGAAGGTTAAAACGGAGTCTATTTGACAAACTATCGTTGTGGTTTTGATGCGTAGGTAAGATGAGTTCTTGCTTAAGCCCGTAGCAGCCACGTAAAACTTGCAACAACAAAGTAGAGGACGTCTAACTTGTTTTTGCAGGGCATGTTGTGATGTGATATGGTCAAGACATGATGCTAAATTTTATTGTATGAGATGATCATGTTTTTTAACCGAGTTATCGGCAACTGGCAGGAGCCATATGGTTGTCGCTTTATTGTATGCAATGCAATCGTGATGTAATGCTTTACTTTATTACTAAGCGGTAGTGATAGTCGTGGAAGCATAAGATTGGCGAGACGACAACAATGCTACGATGGAGATCAAGGTGTCGCGCCGGTGACGATGGTGATCATGACGGTGCTTCGGAGATGGAGATCACAAGCACAAGATGATGATGACCATATCATATCACTTATATTGATTGCATGTGATGTTTATCTTTTTATGCATCTTATCTTGCTTTGATTGACAGTAGCATTATAAGATGATCTCTCACTAAATTATCAAGAAGTGTTCTCCCTGAGTATGCACCGTTGCAAAAGTTCTTCGTGCTGAGACACCACGTGATGATCGGGTGTGATAGGCTCTACGTTCCAATACAACGGGTGCAAAACAGTTGCACACGCGGAATACTCAGGTTATACTTGACGAGCTATGCATATAAGATATGACCTCGGAACACAGAGACCGAAAGGTCGAGCGTGAATCATATAGTAGATATGATCAACATAACGATGTTCACCATTGAAAACTACTCCATATCACGTGATGATCGGTTATGGTTTAGTTGATTTGGATCACGTGATCACTTAGAGGATTAGAGGGATGTCTATCTAAGTGGGAGTTCTTAATTAATTTGATTAACTGAACATAAACTTATCATGAACTTAGTACCTGATAGTATCTTGCTTGTTTATGTTGATTGTAGATATATGGCTCGTGCTGTTGTTCCGTTAAATTTTAATGCGTTCCTTGAGAAAGCAAAGTTGAAAGATGATGGTAGCAATTACACGGACTGGGTCCGTAACTTGAGGATTATCCTCATTGCTGCACAGAAGAATTACGTCCTGGAAGCACCGCTAGGTGCCAGGCCTGCTGCTAGAGCAACACCAGAAGTTATGAACGTCTGGCAAAGCAAAGCTGATGACTACTCGATAGTTCAGTGTGCCATGCTTTACGGCTTAGAACCGGGACTTCAACGACGTTTTGAACGTCATGGAGCATATGAGATGTTCCAGGAGTTGAAGTTAATATTTCAAGCAAATGCCCGGATTGAGAGATATGAAGTCTCCAATAAGTTCTATAGCTGCAAGATGGAGGAGAACAGTTCTGTTAGTGAGCATATACTCAAAATGTCTGGGTATAATAATCACTTGATTCAATTGGGAGTTACTCTTCCAGATGATTGCGTCATTGACAGAATTCTCCAATCACTGCCACCAAGCTACAAGAGCTTCGTGATGAACTATAATATGCAAGGGATGAACAAGACTATTCCCGAGCTCTTGGCAATGCTAAAAGCTGCGGAGGTAGAAATCAAGAAGGAGCATCAAGTGTTGATGGTTAATAAAACCACTAGTTTCAAGAAAAAGGGCAAAGGGAAGAAAAAGGGGAACTTCAAGAAGAACGGCAAGCGAGTTGCTGCTCAAGAGAAGAAACCCAAGTCTTGACCTAAGCCTGAAACTGAGCGCTTCTACTGCAAGCAGACTGGTCACTGGAAGCGGAACTGCCCCAAGTATTTGGCGGATAAGAAGGATGGCAAGGTGAACAAAGGTATATGTGATATACATGTTATTGATGTGTACCTTACTAATGCTCGCAGTAGCACCTGGGTATTTGATACTGGTTCTGTTGCTAATATTTGCAACTCGAAACAGGGACTACAGAATAAGCAGACACTAGCAAAGGACGAGGTGACGATGCGCGTGGGAAACGGTTCCAAAGTCGATGTGATCGCGGTCGGCACGCTACCTCTACATCTACCTTCGGGATTAATATTAGACCTAAATAATTGTTATTTGGTGCCAGCGTTGAGCATGAACATTATACCTGGATCTTGTTTAATGCGAGACGGTTATTCATTTAAATCATAGAATAATGGTTGTTCTATTCATATGAGTAATATCTTTTATGGTCATGCACCTTTGAAGAGTGGTCTATTTTTGATGAATCTCGATAGTAGTGATACACATATTCACAATGTTGAAGCCAAAAGATGCAGAGTTGATAATGAAAGTGCAACTTATTTGTGGCACTGTTGTTTAGGTCATATCGGTGTAAAGCGCATGAAGAAACTCCATACTGATGGACTTTTGGAACCACTTGATTATGAATCACTTGGTACTTGCGAACCGTGCCTCTTGGGCAAGATGACTAAAACACCGTTCTCCGGTACTATGGAGAAAGCAACAGATTTGTTGGAAATCATACATACCGATGTATGTGGACCGATGAATATTGAGGCTCGTGGCGGATATCGTTATTTTCTCACCTTCACAGATGACTTAAGCAGATATGGGTATATCTACTTAATGAAACACAAGTATGAAACATTTGAAAAGTTCAAAGAATTTCAGAGTGAAGTTGAAAATCATCGTAACAAGAAAATAAAGTTTCTACGATCTGATCGTGGAGGAGAATATTTGAGTTATGAGTTTGGTGTACATTTGAAAAATTGTGGAATAGTTTCGCAACTCACGCCACCCGGAACACCACAGCGTAATGGTGTGTCCGAACGTCGTAATCGTACTTTACTAGATATGGTGCGATCTATGATGTCTCTTACTGATTTACCGCTATCGTTTTGGGGATACGCTCTAGAGACGGCCGCATTCACGTTAAATAGGGCACCATCTAAATCCGTTGAGACGACGCCTTATGAACTATGGTTTGGCAAGAAACCAAAGTTGTCGTTTCTTAAAGTTTGGGGCTGCGATGCTTATGTGAAAAAGCTTCAACCTGATAAGCTCGAACCCAAATCGGAGAAATGTGTCTTCATAGGATATCCAAAGGAAACTGTTGGATACACCTTCTATCACAGATCCGAAGGCAAGACTTTTGTTGCTAAGTTCGGAAACTTTCTAGAGAAGGAGTTTCTTTTGAAAGAAGTGAGTGGGAGGAAAGTAGAACTTGACGAGGTAACTGTACCTACTCCTTTATTGAGAAGTAGTACATCACAGAAAACTGTTTCTGCGACACCTACACCAATAAGTGAGGAAGCTAATGATGATGATCATGAAACTTTAGATCAAGATACTACTGAACCTCGTAGATCAACCAGAGTGAGATCCGCACTAGAATGGTACGGTAATCCTGTTCTGGAGGTCATGATATTAGATCATGATGAACCTACGAACTATGAAGAAGCGATGGTGAGCCCAGATTCTGCAAAGTGGCTTGAAGCCATGAAATCTGAGATGGGATCCATGTATGATAATAAAGTATGGACTTTGGTTGACTTGCCAGATGATCGGCAAGCAATTGAGAACAAATGGATCTTTAAGAGGAAGACTAACGCTGATGGTAATGTTACTGTCTACAAAGATTGACTTGTCGCGAAAGGTTTTCGACAAGTTCAAGGGATTGACTACGATGAGACTTTCTCACCCGTATTGATGCTTAAGTCTGTCCGAATCATGTTAGCAATTGCCGCATTTTATGATTATGAAATTTGGCAGATGGATGTCAAAACTACATTCCTGAATGGATTTCTGGAAGAAGAGTTGTATATGATGCAACCGGAAGGTTTTGTCGATCCAAAGGGAGCTAACAAAGTGTGCAAGCTCCAGCGATCCATTTATGGACTGGTGCAAGCCTCTCGGAGTTGGAATAAACGCTTTGATAGTGTGATCAAAGCATTTGGTTTTATACAGACTTTCGGAGAAGCCTGTATTTACAAGAAAGTGAGTGGGAGCTCTGTAGCATTTCTAATATTATATGTGGATGACATATTACTGATTGGAAATGATATAGAATTTCTGGATAGCATAAAGGGATACTTGAATAAAAGTTTTTCAATGAAAGACCTCGGAGAAGCTGCTTACATATTAGGCATAAAGATCTATAGAGATAGATCAAGACGCTTAATTGGACTTTCACAAAGCACATACATTGACAAGATTTTGAAGAAGTTCAAAATGGATCAAGCAAAGAAAGGGTTCTTGCCTGTGTTACAAGGTGTGAGATTGAGTAAGACTCAAAGCCCGACCACTGCAGAAGATAGAGAGAAAATGAAAGATGTTCCCTATGCTTCAGCCATAGGCTCTATCATGTATGCAATGCTGTGTACCAGGCCTGATGTGTGCCTTGCTATAAGTTTAGCAGGGAGGTACCAAAGTAATCCAGGAGTGGATCACTGGACAGCGGTCAAGAACATCCTGAAATAACTGAAAAGGACTAAGGATATGTTTCTCATATATGGAGGTGACAAAGAGCTCACCGTAAGAGGTTACGTTGATGCAAGCTTTGACACTGATCCGGATGATTCTAAATCACAAACCGGATACATGTTTACATTAAACGGTGGAGCTGTCAGTTGGTGCAGTTCTAAACAAAGCGTCGTAGCGGGATCTACATGTGAAGCGGAGTACATAGCTGCTTCGGAAGCAGCAAACGAAGGAGTCTGGATGAAAGAGTTCATATCCGATCTAGGTGTCATACCTAGTGCATCGGGTCCAATGAAAATATTTTGTGACAATACTGGTGCAATTGCCTTGGCAAAAGAATCCAGATTTCACAAAAGGAGCAAACACATCAAGAGACGCTTCAACTCCATTCGGGATCTAGTCCAGGTGGGAGACGTAGAGATTTGCAAGATACATACGGATCTGAATGTTGCAGACCCGTTGACTAAGCCTCTTCCACAAGCAAAACATGATCAGCACCAAGACTCCATGGGTGTTAGGATCATTACAGTGTAATCTAGATTATTGACTCTAGTGCAAGTGGGAGACTGAAGGAAATATGCCCTAGAGGCAATAATAAAGTTATTATTTATTTCCTTATATCATGATAAAGGTTTATTATTCATGCTAGAATTGTATTAACCGGAAACATAATACATGTGTGAATACATAGACAAACAGAGTGTCACTAGTATGCCTCTACTAGACTAGCTCGTTAATCAAAGATGGTTATGTTTCCTAACCATGAACAAAGAGTTGTTATTTGATTAACGAGGTCACATCATTAGTTGAATGATCTGATTGACATGACCCATTATATTAGCTTAGCACCCGATCGTTTAGTATGTTGCTATTGCTTTATCCATGACTTATACATGTTCCTATGACTATGAGATTATGCAACTCCCGTTTGCCGGAGGAACACTTTGGGTACTACCAAACGTCACAACGTAACTGGGTGATTATAAAGGTGTACTACAGGTGTCTCCAATGGTAGATGTTGGGTTGGCGTATTTCGAGATTAGGATTTGTCACTCCGATCGTCAGAAAGGTATCTCTGGGCCCTCTCGGTAATGCACATCACTTAAGCCTTGCAAGCATTGCAACTAATGAATTAGTTGTGGGATGATGTATTACGGAACGAGTAAAGAGACTTGCCGGTAACGAGATTGCACTAAGTATTGGATACTGACGATCGAATCTCGGGCAAGTAACATACCGATGACAAAGGGAACAACGTATTTTGTTATGCGGTCTGACCGATAAAGATCTTCGTAGAATATGTAGGAGCCAATATTGGCATCCAGGTCCCGCTATTGGTTATTGACCGGAGATGTGTCTTGGTCATGTCTACATTGTTCTCGAACCGTAGGGTCCGCACGCTTAACGTTACGATGACAGTTATTATGAGTTTATGCATTTTGATGTACGGAAGTTTGTTCGGAGCCCGGATGTGATCACGGACATGACGAGGAGTCTCGAAATGGTCGAGACGTAAAGATTGATATATTGGAAGCCTATGTTTGGACATCGGAAGTGTTCCAGGTGAAATCAGGATTTTACCGGAATACCGTGAGGGTTACCGGAACCCCCCGGGAGCCAAATGGGCTAACATGGGCCTTGGTGGAAAGGTGAAAGGGCTGCCCTCATGGGCTGCGCGCCTCCCCCCTCCCCTAGTCCTATTAGGACTAGGAGAGGTGGCCGGCCCCCCTCTCTCTCTCCCCCCCTTTGAGGAATCCCATTCCAACTAGGATTGGGGGGGGGGGAATCCTACTCCCGGAGGGAGTAGGACTCTCCTGGCTCGCCACCCTTGGTCGGCCAGCCCCTCCCCCTTGGATCCTTTATATACGGAGGCAGGGGACACCCCAGAGACACGCAAGTTGATCCTTGAGATCGTTCCTTAGCCGTCTGCGGTGCCCCCTTCCACCAAATTCCACCTCGGTCATATTGTCGCAGTGCTTAGGCGAAGCCCTGCGTCAGTAGTACATCAAGATCGTCACCACGCCGTCGTGTTGACGGAACTCTTCCCCGACGCTTTGCTGGATCGAAGCCCGGGGATCGTCATCGAGCTGAACGTGTGCTAAGAACTCGGAGGTGCCGGAGTAACGGTGCTTGGATCGGTCGGACCGGGAAGAAGACGTACAACTACTTCCTCTACGTTGTGTCAAACGCTTCCGTTGCAATCTACAAGGGTATGTAGATCATACTCTCCTCTCGTTGCTATGCATCACCATGATCTTGCGTGTGCGTAGGAATTTTTTTGAAATTACTATGTTCCCCAACACATCTTTGGTATGGACTGGATGTCAGCCCATTACGCTGAGATTGATTGCTCTACTAGAACTGTTCAACTCACCCATCCATAGGGCTAGACAGTCAAGGTTATGACCCGAGTGTCTGAGCGTCGGCTCTACTCTCTAAATGCCAACCCCTGCCAGGTGTTCCACCTGACAGAGATGTTGAGTTCGTGATAGACCTTGTTCCAGGAACCGTCCCAATCTCTAGAAGGCCTTATAAGATGGCACTCCTAGAACTAGCCGAGCTTAAGAAACAACTCGATGAGTCCTTGCAAAAGAGTTTCATCCGTCCTAGTTCTTCTCCATGGGCTCGCCCCATCCTCTTCGTCAAGAAGAAGGATGGAACGGATCGGATGGTTGTAGATTACCGACTTGTCAATCTGGTCACCATCAAGAACAAGTATCCGCTCCCCAGGATCAACGACCTGTATGATCAGCTCGCTGGATCCTCAGTCTTTTCCACGATGGATTTGAGGTTGGGCTACCATCAAATCAAAATCAAGAACGGGGACATTCCCAAAACGGCCTTTGTTACTCGTTATGGACAATACGAGTACACCGTCATGTCCTTCGGTTTAACCAATGCTCCAGCCACTTTCTCTCGGTTAATGAACTCGATCTTCATGGAGTACTTGGATAAATTCGTCGTGGTTTATCTCGATGATATACTCATCTACTCAAAGAATGAGGAAGAACATGCCGAACATCTAAGGCTAGTATTGATGAAACTTCGAGAGCATCGCCTTTATGCCAAATTCTCCAAGTGCGAATTTTGGTTGCCAGAAGTGACCTATCTGGGCCATGTAATCTCTGGTAAGGGCATTGCTGTCAATCCCGAGTGAGTTCAAGCCATCCTTGACTGGACTCCACCTGAGACGGTCAAGCAAGTTCGGAGTTTTCTTGGTTTAGCGAGCTATTGCCGCCGCTTCATCAAGAATTTCTCCAAAGTTGCTAAGCCTCTAACTGAACTCCTCAAGAAAGATAAAAAGTTCGAGTGGACCCCATAGTGCGAGTTCAGCTTTCAGGAACTGAAAAGACGCCTGACATCTGCTCCCGTACTGTCAGGACCCCGATCCTAAGCCACATCGATCTAACATGTAACACATCATATCACTTTGCGGCCTCACGCACGGTATTCCCACGGGTGCCACCTTACCTGGCCCGGGACCGTTTGCGCCTTTTGGCTCACGTATATGATAGTGTCGCTAGCATCCATATGACAGAGAACCCGGGCCGACATGGGGACAGGCATACATGAATCAACTTCGAGCATGTCGGTCAGCAGCGTGTGAATCCGGGCTGTAGCAGGCTAGGCAGGACCCCGGATGTCACCGCGTGACATTTCCCCGAAGGGATAGACACAGGAACGAAGTGAAACACATGCCGGCCAGTCAAGTACCCTGAGCAGTAGTGCTGGGCTAGCAGGACTCCGGTGAACGGGCTGTAGCAGACTACTATGGCTCAAGGAGGCACTAGACTACATTTCCCCATAAGAGAGGTTGCCAAGGATAAACAACTAGATTGTCGGATCCCACATATAGCAAGCATTTCAATCATACACACAATATGCTCGATATGTGTAAATACAACATGGCATCACAACATAACTCTACGACTCCTGTATTTATTCATTAGGCTCCGAGGAGCGAGATATTACAAACATGGGTCTCATGACCCAACATTCAGAGCATACAAGTCAAAGCACATGCGGAAGCTTAACAAGTCAAAGCCTGACTATCTATCAGATCCTGCGGAGGCACAAGATCGTAGCTGAGGTAACAAGCTAAACGTCGAAGTTCACACGGAACAACTAGCGAGACTGACGTCTCTCTGCAAAAACATAAAATAGGCAAACGTGAGTACAAATGTACCTAGCAAGACTTACATCAGAACTAACTACATATGCATCTGTATCAACAAAGGGGGTAGTGGAGTTTAACTACAGCAAGCCATCTTAGACTCGGTGGCTATCCTGAACTACGACTGCAAGCAACTCTTTTGAGGTGGCGCACACGAGTCCAAATATTCACCATAACAATACACCACTATGGATCCGCCCCCGTCTCCTTACGAGAACGCCATCCATAGCACTCACGCTTATCTTGCGCATTTTAGAGTATCCACTTCAAGTTATCTATGAACTGTTATAGGCAACCCAGAAGTCCATTACCGCGGACACAGCTATTCGAATAGATGATGTTAACCCTGCAGGGGTGTACTTCTTCACACACGCTCTCACCACTTATCGCTGTTTACACGACATGTACTCGGCAACCTTCAAGCGGAAGCCCAGCAAGGGTGTCGGCCACGGCCTACCTAAACACTCAAGTCTCTAGTCCAGGTTTATCGCCTATTCAGGTTCCATCCGCAGGGAGTCTGGCCGTGGTTTCCACATACGGCCCCGAATGATGTGTACAGGGTTTCGAGACACCAAACAGGCGCCCGGCTGGCCCGACCACGTGCCTACTGCAACACAGCCCACCCCTACGGTCAGCGCTGCGTGTGGCCCCCAGCATACTACAAACACCAGAAACTATTTGCAACTCCTGGACAGAGGACAAGGTGTTTAAGAAGCCGAGAGGGTCCATTGGTTTCGGGCCCAATGCGTGGTAGTAACTGTTTCATGGATCACAAGCACAGAACTCAGTTCCTGAGGACGGTTTCAATGAGACAACCCACCATGTACTCCTACATGGCCAGTCACCGCTACCTTTACCAAATCGTATTCATACACTTAGCTCTCAACAATAGGACATGTTTAACACTGTTCCAATTCATCCCCGATGAATCAGACCTGACACAACTCTAAGCATAGCAGGCATGACAAACAAGCATGAATGAGTAGGTACATCAGGGCTCAAACAACTCCTACTCATGCTAGTGGGTTTCATATATTTACTGTGGCAATGACAGGTCATGCAAAGGATAAAGGGGTTCAGCTACCACAGCAAGTAACAGATCAATCGTTGTTGTCCTAATGCAGAAAAATAGAGCAGGGGCGAGAGTGTGGGATTGTATCGGAATGAACAAGGGGGTTTTGCTTGCCTGGCACTTCTAAAGATAGTATAACTCTTCATTGGTGTCATCGCACAATCGTCGGAGCGTCGTCTACTGAGAGGGGACAGTCACCGGCAAACAAAGGAGAAACACAATCAATGCAATGCAACAATTATGATGCATGATAATGTCATGGCAATATGCTGTTGATTGAGCTAATGGAACTAGCAACCATATTAAATGAATTTGGTGTCGGAGTAATGGGCCACGGGTAGGCAAACCCAAGACCCAGAACCTTTCAAGACATCGGGGCTGGCTTCGCCCCTCAAAACCCTCAAGACGAAGGGCTGACTCTGGGAGTCGGCCGCAGCAGCACCGACTCCCTGCTCGACCGGCGAGTCCCAGAGGCGGCCGGGGCATAAGCCGACTCCCAGTTGGTAAAGCAGGCTATGGGAGTCGGCCAGTAACTCCAATCACCTTTTGCCTACGGAAAGAAGGATGAGAGCGGGGATGGCCGGAGTACGGCCTACCCCTACCCTGATGACTAGGGGCGGGCATGGCCACAGTGCGCCGTACCAGAGGAGACTCCCGTCCGGCGCGGCACTGTTGCCATGCTGCCCCTGATGCTCGCCCCAGCGGCGAAACCCTGTTCCCACGACGGCCTGCTCGTACGGCCCGGAGACGGCGGGCCCCGCTAGTCAGCGGGGGAACAAGAGACGGCAAGAGCGCCTGAAGATGGACCTCACGGGAGTCGGCCCCTGAGAGTCGGCCAGCCCCTCCCGCGGGACCCGCACGCCATTAACCAGATGAGACGGGGAGTGGCGACAGTGATCGCCCGCCAGGTGGCGGCACTGTTGCCACCGCCCCACGACCAAGCCAACGTAACCCAAGGCACGGCTACAGTAGCCACGTCAGTCGGCGGGGCCCACCAGCGGCGGGCCCCAGGAGTCAGCGGGAAGGACGGCGGCATGAGAGACAGACGGCTGGGACCCGCGCCCAGCCGGATTACCGTTGTACCCCCGGGGGGTAGGCCTATATAAGCCCCCCGGGGCACCCATGCAAAGGGTTCGATTCTTTTAGCACTAGACCAGAAGCGAAGGAGGGAGAGAGCTAGCCTTGCCCTCTCCTACCTCCAAAATACAGCTCGAGGAGCAACCTTGTACTGATATCCCCATAGTGATCATGCGGAGACCCCGCAGAGCAACAGTAGGGGTATTATCTCCTCGGAGAGCCCCGAAGCTGGGTAAGATTCGCCGGCGTGCATGTCTACGCCTCATCCCGTTTCCAGGCGCCGGCGACGTTCTACTCGCCCCCACCATGATAAGCCATCCTTTGGCATATGTCGCACCCAACCCCCGACATTTGGCGCCCACCGTGGGGCGAGGTGCACCGTCGTCCGGAGATCTGTTCTCGATGGGAACCCTTTTCCTTCCTGGCGAGCGCAGCCAGCCCGGCACGCCAGAGGGAGTTTGCGCCGATGCGCTGCACGGCGCTGAGATCGCCTGCGCGGCCAGCTGCCTCGCCGATCTTGTCGGCGAGGTTCGCCTCTCCGACGAGCCTGCATCCGACACAGGCACCGGCGGCCCCGAGGGCCTCCTCGCCTGCCTCCTCAACGAACTCCACGTTGCCGGCGAGCCCGCCGCTGACCTGGAGTCCGTAGGCTCCACCGACCCGATGCTGGTCGACTCCGACACCGCGTCGCTCGACGCCTTTCCCACCAACGTGGTGGTCTACGACGAGCCGCTCTCTTGTGCGGAGAGCGGCAGAAGCACCGTCACCGAAGTGCTCGTCATCGGCCATGGCGGGCACTCCGACGGGAGAACTCACGACCCGCTCGATGCGGCCATGCAAGACCTGGATGCACCCATTCCAGAGGACGCCGACGCCGAAATGCTGGAGGCACGCCGCCTCCAGCTCGTCGAAGGCGCGAAGAAGTTGGCAAGCATGCGACGCTTGTCAGAGGCCTACCAGCGCGAACTGGAGCGCGCTGTGGGCGGCTCGCCAGCCCAAGCAGGGCCGAGCCGCCTAGGCGCGGTCCGGAAGCGCGGCGCGGACATCGCCAGCATGTTTGGGGCCAGTCGCCCCGTATATGGCACGCCCGTTGAGAACATTCGAGCTGCCCAGGCGGCAGCGGATGAGCTGGACAACCTTGAGGGCGAAGAGCGCCTACTGATGACGGAGCGAGTCCAGCAGCTCCTCGACGCGGCTGGCGCGCAGAACGCGGCCGGTTGCCAAACTGAAGGGCCGCAGCGACAGCACGACGACCCGCCTCTCCGCCGAGACCAAGGCGCGACGTCCCAAATGCCGACTGGTGGCATCCGCATAAGAAAAGACAAGGAGCCGGCTGCGAGCCGCAGTCGGACTCACCTCACCATCGAGCGCGACCAAGACGGCCGCCCGAGAGAAGTCGAGCGGCGCGACGACTATGTGCCTCCTCCCCCGCGCAAGGAAAGACGAGTCTCCCCGCCGCCTGTCGAACATCCGACTCTCGGAGGTCGCCTCGGCCGCCGAGAGGGAGTCGGAGAGAATGATGCTCGGCACCGGATCGACCGACTCCACCGGTCCCTGGTGCTGGAAGAAGAAGACGAGTTGGGGCCGCCGTGCTTCGGCCCCCGCATCCGAGATGAGCCCTTCCCCAAAGGGTTCACTCTCCCTCGAGATACCCCCAAGTACACCGGCGCCGTGAAGCCGGAGGACTGGCTCGTGGATTACTCCACGGCCGTCAGCATAGCGAATGGCAACAAGAGAGTTGCCGTGAAGTACGTTCCCCTCATGCTTCAAGGGACTGCCCGGACGTGGCTGAACAGCCTAAGGCCGCGCAGCATCAATTGTTGGGCCGACTTCACCGACGCCTTCGTCTGCAACTTCACGAGCACATACAAGCGACCTCCCAAGCCTCGCCAACTGTCTTTGTGCGTGCAAGGCCCCGACGAATCCACTCGCGATTACCTCACGTGGTGGGCCGAGGTTCGGAACTCCTGCGAGGGCGTGCACGAGGTGCAGGCCATCGAGTACTTCACAGCTGGGTGCAGAGAAGGCACCCTCCTCAAGCACAAACTCCTCTGCGACGAGCCAGAGACCCTCGACGAGCTGCTGATCATAGCAGACAAGTACGCCACGGCCGACTCGTCCATGAAGATGGAGATTCGAGTTGGGGCGACTGGCAAGGCGGCTCCCATAGCCCCCAAGACTCCGACTGGCGACGCCAGTCGGCGGCAGCAACAGAACGACCAAAAGCGCAAGGCCCAGCAGCCAACTTCCAGCAGTCGGCAAGTCGCAGCGGTCGAAGATCAACAACCGGAGGAGAAGCATCCGACTAAGCGCCAGAAGGGCGGCAAGTCCAACTGGTTGCCGGCTTTCTCCTACGAGCGGACTCTGGATGGTCCCTGCAAGTTCCACAGCGGCGCGAAGCCGTCGAACCACACCACCAGAAAGTGTCACTGGCTCACCAGGATCGCCAAGGGAGAAGGCCTGCTGCCTCCTCCACCTGATGGACAACCGCCTCCGCCTCCGCCCCAGCAGCCGGCTGCCAGGCCAGTCAGCGCAGTGCAAGACGAGTACCCAGAAGAGCATGGAGCCTACGTGGTGTTCACCAGCGTGGCGGATGACAGGCGCAGCAGGCGGCAGCAGCAGCAAGAAGTCAACGCAGTAGCATCAGAAACTCCGGAATTCATGCATTGGTCCGAGAAGCCTATCAGTTGGAGCAGAGCTGATCACCCAGAGGTGATGCCGAACCCAGGTTCCTATGCCTTGGTCCTGGAGGCCACCTTTGCCACTGATAGGCGGGCGGCTCGCTTCTCGCGAGTTCTGATAGATGGAGGTAGCAGTATCAACATCCTGTACAAGGATACAATGGAGAAGCTTGGGATCAAGCAAAGACAGATCCAGAGCAGCCGAACCGTATTCCATGGGATTGTCCCTAGCCTTTCCTGCTCTCCGATCGGCAAGATTCTGATAGACGTCCTCTTCGGAGATAAGGAGCACTTCCGCCGAGAGCCGGTCTGGTTTGAGGTGGTGGACCTTGAAAGCCCTTACCACCGTTGCTTGGCCGACCTGCTTTGGCCAAGTTCATGGCGGTCCCCACTACGCCTACCTCAAGATGAAGATGCCGAGTACCAAGGGAATTCTGACTGTGGCCGGCGACTACAGGAAGTCGTCCGCTTGCGCTGCCGAGAGCAGTCGGTTGCCGAGTCCCTGGTTATTGCAGCAGAGAAGCGGCTTCTGGATCGGGTTGTGGCGATGGCCGGCAAGCAGCCTGAGTTGTCCCCCAACCCCAAGGAGTCGGAAGATGAGGGCTCGTTCAAGCCAGCGAAAGAAACAAAGAAGATACCCTTGGACCCGGAGCACCTGGAGAGGTTCGCTGTCATAGGTGCGAACCTTGACAGCAAATAGGAAGGCGAGCTCGTCGATTTCCTCTGTGAGAATTGGGACATCTTCGCATGGTCCCCCAAAGACATGCCGGGTGTACCGACGGAATTTACCGAGCACAAGTTACATGTCCGGTCCGATGTGAAGCCCGTCTGGCAGCCCTTGTGCCGCCTGTCAGAAGAGAAAAGAAGAGTTGTTGGTGAAGAGATAGCCCGGCTCCTTGCAGCCGGATTTATCATGGAAGTGTTTTTCCCAGAGTGGCTAGCAAACCCAGTTTTAGTGCTGAAAAAGAACAAGCAGTGGCGAATGTGTATTGACTACACCAGCCTTAACAAAGCTTGCCCCAAAGACCCATTTGCTTTGCCAAGGATCGATCAGGTGATAGACTCCACAGCTGGATGCGAGCTGTTGAGCTTCTTAGATGCCTATTCAGGATATCACCAGATCAAGCTGAGCCCGGCAGACAGATTAAAGACCGCCTTCATGTAACACCCCGGATGTAACTTGCCATATTTGTAACTCCAACTCTTGCCATTTTCGGCATTGTGATATGATATTCCCTCCGTGGTTGGGTTTTCCTTCTTTTGCATTTTGTCCTTGTCATGCATTTCATATCATGTCATCATGTGCATCGCATTTGCATACGTGTTCGTTTCATGCATCCGAGCATTTTCCCTGTTGTCCGTTTTGCAATCCGGCGCTCCTATGTCCCCCGGCGTCCCCTTAACCCTAGGAGTTTTTCTTTTGGGACTTCTTTCATTTTTGAGAACCCCATGTTTCCATCTTGCCTCAAGTGACATAACCACTCAAGACCCTTTCTTCCACCTTAGAACAATCTAAATTCTCTGTCCCAGCAAGTCCAAACCATTTTTGGATTTTAGTTCAATTAAATTATCTCTCAAATCTTTTCTGTCAATTATTTTGGACCTGATTGATTTTCAAAGCAAGTACCCCATTGCATTTGAGTTTTGACTTCAAACCAACTCTCCTGGATAGTCCTTTGTACCCACAACCCAGAACCATCTTGATCCACTCTTCTTCTTTTCAAATATTTCAAATTTCACTCCCTGCAAGTTTGGACCAGAGTTGCCAAATTTGGTGAAATTCATATCTACACTTCTCCAAAAATTCCACCAAAATTCAGGCAACCTCTAGTTGTAATGAGAGACCACTCCACCAAAAGTCAGCTCAAGGAAAAATCCTACATGCCTGGATCATTCTGTCGAACACCTTGCATGAACAGTTTCTGTTCATCTTTAGTTAAGTTCAGAGTTCAGTGTCAATTTTCGGCAGAGATTCAGTCACATGCTCACAGTGCCCTTGGCACGTTGCTCGCCGCCTGGCTTGCTTGTCCGGAGCCTCACACGCGCGCTTGGCACCTTCCTGGCGTCAGTGGCGCCCTGGCCCGCCTGCGCCGGCGTGTCTTGCGGCGGCCGAACCACCGTAGCGGCCGACAGGGAGCAGAACGGCGGCATAACGCCGTTCGGCGCCGCCCAAACCCCCTGCTGGCTCCGCGTGGCCATTTCCACGCCAGGCATGCATGCAGCACCGTCGCCGTGGCGTGGCACGTACAGAGCATGCTCTCTGCCGCCGACGGGCCCGCGCCTCCCTGTTCCGTCGAACTCCCCCTAAGCAACCAAATCCCGATGCGGTTAGCACCTAAACGGAACCAGGGAACACCCACGACGACGCTCAACCTCTAAACCCTCACGTGCAACCACAGCGCCGCCGTAATCAACTCGCCGGAGAACCCCGTTCTCGGCAACCGCCTCGGGGCAGCTATATATAGCACCCCGAGCCTGCTCTCGCCCCCGCACGACTCCACCACCTCACTAGACCCTGCCTGGCCACTAGAGGAGCCACGAGGAGCTCTCCTTCCCCGACTCCGGCCACTTTGTTCCGCCTCGGCCTCCACCGTGATTCACTCCGGTGAGGTCATCTCCGGCGCCCTAACCTCGTCAGATATCTTCTCATACTATCGCGAGTCTAACCCCCACTCCAATTCGATCCTTGCAGCCCTCCTCGGCGAGCTCCATCCGCGCCCGAACCACCGTTCGCCGGAGCAAGGGCCGCCGTCGACGTGGTACTCGCCGGCGACCAACACCACCACCAACCGACGCGGAATGGCGCCCTGAGCATGGAGGTACCCTCCGATCTCCCTGCCTCGCCGTGGATCGCCGCCGGCGACCACCGCGGCTCTCGGGCACCATCGAGCTCTGCCGCCCGTTTTGAATTTTAAACCTGACGGGTGGGACCCGCCTGTCAGACTCTCTGTCTTTTCTAAACGAACCGTTTTCTGAAAACGTCTTTTGCGAGAATACATTTTCCCTCTGGGCCGGCGTATTTGCTATCGAAACGTTTTTTGTTTTTATAAGTTAAACCCTGGAGAGTTTCTGTTTCATTACAGATGGGTCCTTGGACCAAAAATCTTATAACTTTTTAACAGAAAGTGATTTTTGATTGATTCCTTTTCTGTCATATTTGAAATTTTGTCTAGTTTTTTATCAGATTATTTGAAAATTGTTTGGAGAAATTTTTGTGCACCTCACGGTATTTACGTTAGCGCGTATGTTTTCTTTATACCGTAGATACCGAAGGAGGTGACGGAACTGCGAACTTCACCGAGCTAGGCTCCGACTACTCTGAACCAGGCAAGCATGTTTGTAATTTTGATATGATGAGTGTTTTGGCATGTTTGCACTTAGCAAGTTTCATGGCACGTTGATGAGCATGCCGATGAACGTTATTTCATGCATAGTTGAGGCAAGTGAGTTCGATGATCCATACGTGTTGGATGTGCATGTGCATGGCCATGTGTTGGCATGAAGATGGGTGAGATGGCAGTGTTGTAGCATGCCAGTCTTACACCATACCATTTGACTTCAGTATCAGCCCGTATCGGTTCGGTACCAATCCATTTCCCTTTCCGTACTACCACAAGTTTTCCGCAAGGGATATGGCTTAGTAGGTTGCAAACCGCTTTCCAGGTACACACCAAAAGGAGAGGCCGGGATGATGGTTCCATGGCCCTGGATTAAAGCCAGTCATCTGGTCAGGGGGCATGGGTGTTTCCGGTTGGGACCGAGAGGGGGGCACCCCTTAGAGCGCACGTATATAAATTTGACCCCATGCTATTCGAGATTGTGATCTCCCCGTCTCAAAGTTTTCTTGCACGTTGTCTAGGGTGATTCCTGACATCGTGGGGTGTGATGGGTGTGTACTGGATCACTGTGTTTTCTTCCGAAATACCGTAAATGGAACTAGTCCTTCGGGACTATGGAAATCCGTTAGCTGTGGGAAATTTTAGTACAAACTCTGCAGAGTCATGAATCCTCAAATTATCTTATCCATGTCCAAGTTCTATATCATCTTATCCTAACAAGTGTCATTTTTTGTGGCAGAAACTCCGGTGAATCACATGAGTGCTAAGTCTGGTTAAATGTTTATTCCTGTGGATGGACTAACCCGTTTATTATCATGAGTTGATTATTTACTTATGAGTATTATTTTCCTTGTGATAAAAGCCCTTTCTGCGATGTCGCTCAGACGTCCGACTGTGGCATTGTTGTTATTTACTTTCGATAAAAGCCCTTTCTGCAATGTCGCTCAGACGTCCGACTGCGGCATTGTTGTTATTTACTTTCGATAAAAGCCCTTTCTGCGATGTCGCTCAGACGTCCGACTGTGGCATTGTTGTTATTTACTTTTGATAAAATCCCTTTCTGCGATGTCGCTCAAACGTCCGATTGTGGCATTGTTATTATTTACTTTCGATAAAAGCCCTTTCTGCGATGTCGCTCAGACGTCCGACTGTGGCATTGTTATCATTTACTTTCAATAAAAGCCCTTTCTGTGATGTCGCCCCAACGTCCGACTGTGGCACACATGTCTTTTAGTTTCAATTTAAGCCCTTTACGTGGTGTCTCTTAGACGCCCGACTGTGGCATGATCTTTATTTATTTGTTCACCTTTCGAGGCGTCGCTCCAGACACCCGATCGGTTTCCATTTATTTTGTTGGGTTTTCAGGCGGACTACCGCCGATTCCCTTTTTACCTACCTTGCTTGGTAATTTTTTTATTGTGCGTTGATAAATTAATCATGACACATGCATGCATGCATTTGTTATATCTTACGTCCGAACTGTCTTGCGAATACTTTCAAAGTACTCACCTGGCTTGTTGATTTGGCCAGATGCTGACGAAGGCGATCTCATGGATGAAGAATTCGATAGCGAGTCTGACGCCTAGAGGAGTCCCAGTTAGTCTCGTGCGACCCTGGATTTGGTCACTGTATTATATCCGCTTCCGCTACCCAGATAAATCCATTGAGCCTCACCTCGACGCTCGATGACAGGCTAGTTTAAGAGTTGTGCTATCCACTCTCCACTGTGTCATTTCACCACCACTTTTATTCTCGAGTCAGTAGTATGCCACCCCACCAATGTGTTATATCCGCCATTATGTATAATTATTGGCGCGCTTGTAATAATCGTTGAGCATCCCAGCTCGACCCTTGTAATATATTTTCATGCTACTGGCTGTTTGTATCAAGAATGTTGTCTACCAGTATGATGGATTTTCCTCATATTGGCTCGATAGATCGGTTCCTAAATAAACATTTTTATTTGGAAAACCAGTCGTGACAGCGAGTCCACGGAGGACTCCACTCACAAAGGGTCCACGAAGAAGCAACCTTGTCTATCCCACCATGGCCATCGCCCACGAAGGACTTGCCTCACTAGGGTAGATCTTCACGAAGTAGGCGATCTTCTTGCCCGTACAAACTCCTTGGTTCAACTCCACAATCTTGACGGAGGCTCCCAAGTGACACCTAACCAATGTAGGAGACACCATTCTCCAAAAGGTAATAAATGGTGTGTTGATGATGAACTCCTTGCTGTTGTACTTCAAATGATAGTCTCCCCAACACTCAACTCTCTCTCACAGATTTGGATTTGGTGGAAAGATGATTTGAGTGGAAAGCAAGTTGGAGAAGTCTAGAGATAAACATTTATGTGGTTGGAATGGAATATCTTGACCTCGACACATGAGTAGGTGGTTCTCTCTCAGAAAATGTATGCTCGAAGTGTAGGCACGTTCTGATGGCTCTCTCCATGAATGGAGAGTGGGTGGAGGGGTATATATAGCCTCCACACAAAATCTAACCGTTACACACAATTCACCAAACTCGGCGGGACCGAATAATGAAACTCGGTCAGATCGATTTAGTTCAAAATGTGAACGTTAGGATATTTGGTGGGACCGACATGTCAACTCGGTGGGACCAATTTCACTAGGGTTAGGGCATAACGTAATCCCGGTGAGAATGATTACACAAACTCGGTGGGACCGATTTTGGTAATAAGCTAACCAGAGAGTTGGTCAGGCAAACTCGGTGGGACTGATTCGCTCATCTTGGTGAGACCAATTCGCTCATCTTGGTGAGACCAAGACGTTACGAAGGGGAAACAGAGAGTTTGCATTGCGAACTAGGTGGGACTGATCGCTCATCTCGCTTGGACCGAATTGTTATGAAGGGAAATAGAGAGTTTGCAATCCCATCTCGATGAGACCGATATCCCTATTGGTGAGACCGATGTGACTAGGGTTTGTGGCTATGGATATGTCAAGAGAACTTAGTTGCGCCGTATAGAATGTTTTGGTGGGGCCGAGTCTGACTTTTGGTTTGGGACATATGTGGATATGAGAAAGTGGTTGAGGGTTTTTAGAGCATATCACTAAGCATTTTGAGAAAGCAACCCATTAAGCAACACCTCATCCCCTTTTAATAGTACTGGCTTTTCCTATGGACTCAATGTGATCTTGGATCACTGAAAGTAAAATGTAGAGTCTTGAGCTTTAGAGAGCTTGAGCCAATCTTTTGTCCTTAGCATTTTGAGGGGTCCACATTCCTGATCCATGCCATGCCAATCATTGAACTTTCCTGAAATATTTATCTTGAAATAGCATTAACTCAATGAGCTATATGTTGTTAATAATTACCAAAACCACCCAGGGATAGTTGCACTTTCAATGATCACAAGTTCCAGGTCCAAAAGCCTGTTTACTATGTTTCTGAGGTCTTAACCCCATGCAAGACACGCTATCCTCACTATCAAAAGATAGCCTACACTGTTTTCATGGCGTCATGAAAACTTCGACACTACTTTCAACAGTGCTCGATAACGGTAGCATCCGATGTCCCACGGCATATAGCCAAATGGGCCATAGAGGTCCTACCCTTTGAAATCACTTACCGACCGTGTCGAGCTATTAAGTCTCAGGTGTTGGCCGACTTTGTGGCCAAATGGATGGAGGCCGAACTCCCTTGAGAATACAGCGCCTATTCGCATTGGACAATGTATTTCAATGGTTCCAAAATGCTTGCTGGCCTAGGGGCTGGCGCCGTGCTCACATCGCCACGGGAGATAGTATTCGATATGTGTTACAAATTATGTACACCGACTCCAACAACGTGGCCGAATACGAAGCTCTTTTACATGGACTCTAGTTAGTAGTATCCATGGGCGTCAAGCACCTAGAGGTCTGAGGTGATTCCAACCTCGCCATCTCACAAGTCAACGGTGAATTTTACATAAAGGACCCGAAGATGACAGCTTACTGGAATGACGTCCTAAAAATCGGGGCCAGGTTCGAGGGGCTCGAATTCCATCATATACCCCGAGACAGTAACCAGGCCACAGACATACTCGTCTGAATGGACACTAAGCAGGATAGAGTCCCAGACAACACCTTCCACAAACGGCTCTTCAAGCCATCCTTAGTCTCGCAAGATGACAAGGGAACATCGGAATCAAACGACGCCCGGCAACCTGCCCCACCCGAAGACAAAGAGGGGCAAGATATAGTGGGCGGCTTCGCTATCCAGGAAACAACTTCCGCACATTAAGTGGCAGTCATTGCACCATGGACCAGCCGCTCCTCACTTACCTCCTCCATAAAGAGCTCCCCGAGGACTAGACCAACGCACATCGGATTGTAAGGCAATCTAAAACCTATAAGGTTCATGAGGGAGAACTCTATAAGTTAAGCACTATGGGCGTCCTCCAGCGATGTATATCCGAAGAGGAAGGAAGAATATTACTTCAGGAGATACACTTCGGCATGAGCGGACATGACGCTGCTACTCGGACCTTGGTCGGCAAGGCTTTCTGGGCTGGTTTCTATTGGCCAACGGCGGGCGCTGATGCCTCCGCATTGGTATAGCGTTGCCCCGGGCTGTCAAGTGTTCGCCAAGCAAAGCCACATGCCCCCCGTGACTCTCTGCACTATCCCTATCACTTGGCCTTTCGCGGTCTGAGGGCTAGACATGGTCGGCCCACTCAAGGGCGGATCAAGAAAAAAAAATATCTCCTTGTCATGGTAGACAAGTTTACTAAGTGGATCGAAGCAAAGCCAGTTACCTCAGCTGGGGACATCCCTGTAATAGAATATATCTCAGGGGTAGTACACCGTTACGGTATCCCGCATAGTCTGATAATAGACAATGGGACAAACTTTACAACCAAAGAGGTTAACACATGGTGTGCTAAAATGGGCATTAAGCTCGACTACGCGTACCTATATCACCCACGGTCAAACGGGCAAGTGGAACGCGCCAATGGACTAATCCTCAGTGGCATCAAGCCTAGGCTAGTACGCGCTATTAAGGAGGCCGACTCCAAGTGGGTAGAGGAACTTGATTCCGTCCTATGGGGCTTGCACACCATGCTGAATAGATCCACCGGGTATACCCCGTTTTTCATGGTGTACGGCACCGAGGTAGTACTCCTTTGCGACATCATACATGACACACCTCAATTATGCATGTATGAAGAGCGGGAGGCCAAGCTAGATCGGCAGGACACCCAGGATGCCCTAGAAGAGGAGCGCAATATTGCTCGGGCATGATTCGCCATTTACCAGCAGCAAGCCCGATGCTATCATAGTCGGGAGGTTCGCGCAAAAAACTTCAAGGTAGGAGACCTAGTCAATGGCTTCATCCAGAGAAGCAGAAGCATAAACTCTCCCCTAAATGGGATGCGCCATTTATCATCGACCAGGTCATCATGGGAGGTGCCTATGAATTCGAGATCCAGTGGACATGCGTCTAGAACCCAACCCCTGGAATGTGGCCCTACTCTGACGTTTCTACCATTGAAACCCTGAACTCTTCTCATCCATATACATACACCACTGAAACTTTTCTCTTGTTTTTATGTTTTAGGCACCTCGAGGACATCCGTTCAATGACCTCAAGATAAAAAATACAACATGCTATTTTCAAAATGTGTGTCGTTCCACCTCTTACATACTATCATCTTTCAAGCCAAAATATGCATTGATTTGACATAAGGTTTTGCCAAGGTGGGTTGCCCGGCTCCTATGCTTGCCTCTTGCGTTCTCGATCATTCGGCTACATGTCAACTCTTTTTTTAGGGGAAGCGTCAACTTAGTAAGGCCACAGGTGTGTGGCAGAGAACTTATAGCCCATTTGAGATTTGTAAGAATGTGCAACCAAATTTTGAATTCTACTGGAATTTACTACAACCCATTTACAGCTTGTTAAAAGTACAACCCATTTCAACCAACCGTTCAAAACATAATTCAATAAAATTTCCCACATTTTGATGGGATCCGAAATATTTTTATCCCAAAATTTCTAGTCAGATTAAGTACAATTTCAATTTAAATTTATATTACGTAAAAATCCAACGAAATATTCCGCTCACAACAATTAATGAAATTAAAATTTTCAATATCCAAAAATAAGATTTTATAAAGTAATTACATGTTCGGTTCATTTTTTATAGTTACTGCCCAGTTTTTATAATTACATCCCATTTATTATTTCTTAAAGCCCATTTTCTTGTTAAGCCTAATGCATCCCTCCTAGGAAAGATTTGCAGCCCAACGGAGCGGAGAATAACAACTTGACCTTGCCTGGGTATTCCTAAAAAAAGTATAGCTCGACTAGCCATTTTCAGCTTGAAAAAATAATAATATCTGGGCTAGATATCTGGTCTGGGCTAGACGGGCCACAACCCGTCAAGTTAATAGCTGCAACGATGTTTTTGTTGTTGTTCAGAGGAGAAAAATTAATATCTGGGCCAAACATCGCTCAAGAAAAACTCTGCAGTGCTCACACCTCAAAAACACAAATACTGCTCGAGCTGCTTGGTCCCAGCTGTCGGCCGCTTCTTGTGCAATTCTCTCGTTTATTGACTACATAGGTTTACAATGGTGCGGGACCGTGATGTCAGGAAACTAGGAGGAAGCAAAAAAATATAGTTTTATATACTAATAAGGAGACACTTGCGTACGTGCGGCTATGGCCCTGGTGGGTTCCCTCTGTCATCCTCTCCAAGTAAAGTCATCTCCTTATCCTCATGTCCGTTGACCTTGTTGATAACGCGAGACAGCGGCGCCACGGCGAGCGCAACAACTCGAAGGATGACGGAGAGGGCCTCGCGGGCCCTATGGATGGTCTGATACAGTGCTCGCAGCTCATTCGGGAAACCAGGATCATAGGGCCACATGTCCGCGACAACATTGTCGTTCACTTGTTCACCGGGTTGCAGCACAGGTCCTCCTGCGCTGGCAGCTCTTCTGCCATTAGGGCGTCGAAGTGCGGCCGCACTTGCTCTATGGTGAACACGGCATGAACCGGCTTGGACAGTGGCGCCGGCTCCTGGTCGGAAGCTACGTCCATCGTCTGATTGTAGTCGCTCAGCTCGGCGAGGTAGCTGGCGAGCAAGCATGTCCGACTGCTGGACCGACCCGCTGCCAAGCATGAGTCTGACTGCCTGGCCCACCCAGACCGCCTCCCTCGCCCGTGCGCGCTTTCCGCCCGCCCTGCTTCCCGGTGCATGCAATTGCTCCGCCTTCAAACGACACAAGTGCCATCCGTCCATCCTTGTGAGGACCCCGATTCCAAGTCACATCGATCTAGCCGGTAACACCTCATATCACTTTGAGGCCTCACACACGGTATTCCCACGGGTGTTGCCTTACCATGGCCCGGGACCATTTGTGCCTTTTGGCTCACGTATATGATAGTGTCGCTAGCATCCATATGACAGAGAACCCGGGCCGACATGGCTAGTCGTGAACCCAAAGCGGCACTAACCCATGGGGACAAGCATACATGAATCAACTTCGAGCATGTCAGTCAGCAGCGTGTGAATCCGGGCTGTAGCACTGGGCTAACAGGACTCCAGTAACCCGGGTTGTAGCAGGCTAGGAAGGACTCCGGATGTCACCGCGTGACATTTCCCCGAAGGGACAGACACAGGAACGAAGTGAGACACATGCCGGCCAATCAAGTGTCCTGAACAGTAGTGCTGGGCTAGCAGGACTCCGGTGAACCGGGCTATAGCGGACTACTATGGCTCATGGAAGCACTAGACTACATTTCCCCATAAGAGAGGCTACCAAGGATAAACAACTAGATTGTCGGATCCCACACATACCAAGCATTTCAATCATACACACAATATGCTCGATATGTGTAAATACAACATGGCATCACAACAATACTCTACGACTCAGAGTATTTATTCATTAGGCTCCGAGGAGCGAGATATTACAAACATGGCTCTAATGACCCAACATACAAAGCATACAAGCAACAAGCACATGCGGAAGCTTAACTTGTCTGAGTACAGACAACTACAAAAGAAAAAGGCTGAGAAGCCTGACTAACTACAAGACCCTCCCAAGGTACAAGCTCGTAGCTGAGGTTACACGCTAAACGTCGATGTCCACACGGAACTACTAGTGAGACTGACGTCTCTCTGCAAAAACATAAAATAGGCAAACATGAGTACAAATGTACCCAGCAAGACTTACATCAGAACTATCTACATATGCATCAGTATCAAAAGGGGTGGTGGAGTTTGACTGCAGCAAGCCAGCTTAGACTCGGTGGCTAACCTGAACTACGACTGCAAGTAACTCTTTTGAGGTGGCGCACACGAGTCCACATATTCACCTTAACAATACACCACTATGGATCCGCTCCCGTCTCCCCACGAGAACGCCATCCATAGCACTCACGCTTATCTTGCGAGTTTTAGAGTATCCACTTGCACTTGTCTATGAACTGTATAGGCAACCCAGAAGTCCTTTACCGCGGACACGGCTATTCGAATAGATGACGTTAACCCTGCAGGGGTGTACTTGTTCACACACGCTCTAGCCACTTACCACCATGTACACATCGTGTATCTCGGCAACCTTCAGGCGGAAGCCTGGCGAGGGAGTCGGCCACGACCTGACTAACCACACAAGTCTCTAGTCTAGGTTTATCGCCTATTCGGGTTCCATCCGCAAGGAGATCCGGCCGGGGTGTCGCTCATGGCCCCAAATGATGTATGCAGGGTTCCCAAGCCCACCTCGACGGATGGATCTACGCTTGGTACACCGTGCCATGGTGCCTAGTCTGTCCCAAGCCCACCTGTATGGGATGCCACTTGGTAGACTACTAACACTACCTACAAACACCAGAAACTAGTTGCAACTCATGGACAGAGATCAGGTTGGTTAATAAGTCGAGAGGGGCACTTAAGCATTCCAATGCGTGGTAGTAACTCTTCATGGATCACAAACACAGAACTCAGTTCCTGAGGACGGCTGCAATGAGACAACCCAGCATGTACTCCTACATAGCCTCTCACCGCTACCTTTACCAAATCGTGTTCACACACTTAGCTCTCAACAGTAGGACATGTTCACAACTTTCCAATTCATCCACGATGAATCAGACCTGACACAACTCTAAGCAATAGCAGGCATGACAACAAGCATGAATGAGTAGGCACATCAGGGCTCAAACAACTCCTACTCATGCTTGTGGGTTTCATCTATTTACTGTGGCAATGACAGGTCATGCAGAGGAAAGGGGTTCAACTACCGCAACATGTAACAGTTGAATCGCTGTTGTCCTAATGCAATAAAAGAGAGTAGGAGCGGGAGAGTGGGATTGTATCAGGATGAACAAGGGGGTTTTGCTTGCCTGGCACTTATGAAGATATTATAGCTCTTCATTGGTGTCATCGAACTCATCGTCAGGATACGCCTACCGAGAGGGGACAAGCACCGGCAATAGAGAAGAACACAATCAATGCAAATGCGACAATATGATGCATGCTCATAACATGTCAATATTCTATGATTTGTACTAATGCATCTAGCAACAATTTAAATGAAGTCCATATGAACCAAGGGTTCATATGCAAACTCCATAAGGGGTATTTAAAATGCCATTATCATGTTTTCACTTATACAGGGGGTATAAGTTGGCTGAACATGCATGAAAGTAGCATACATGGATTGATTGGATTTTTCTGATAATTTTTCATATATAAAACTTTTCATTTAGCGTTATAGATTATTTTCTATGGTTTTTACAAGTTTTAAACATTTTCTGGAATTTCCTGAATTAGATTTAATCCAGAAATTCCTTTACTGCGTCAGCAATGTGTAAGCATGACATCAACAGGTCAAAGGGGCTGGTTCGGGTCAAACCTGACTAGTGGGTCCCACTGGTCAGTCTCACGGTGCTAGCTCGAGTCACAGACAGGTGGGACCGGTCAATGGCCACGTCAGCAGAGTCAATGCTGACGCGTGGGTCCAGCAGAATTAGACTAATTCTAACTAATTCCATTAACTGGTTAATTAAGCCGGTGGGGCCCGTCTTTCATTTGATGGTGGGGTTTAATTAGCGGCGTCATCAGGCTCTAATGATGGCCACATCGGCGCCACGTCGGCAATCGCCGGAGCCTGGCCGACGGTGACCCAAACGACGGCGGCGCGGCTCGGATTTGTGCCATGGGCGATTGTTTGGCGCGCGGTTTGCGGCTACGGATTGCTGGCACACGCGCGCATCCATTCCAGCAAGCGGCAGCAGCTGGGATGGCCAGAGCTCGCCGGAACAAAGCTCGCGGCGGTGACCGGAGTTCGTGTTTGAGCGGGCGCAAGGCTGCGGTGTGCTAGGAGGCCAGCTGAGGGTTGGGACGCCCCCGAGGAGTGCCCTAAGTGCGGTGACATGCTCGGGAGCGAGCTGCGGTGGCTAAAGCGGTGGCGGCGACATGGCCAGTGGCAGAAGCTCTCAGGCGCGGCGGGGGATGGGGCTATAGTCCACAAACGCGAGGGGAGGAAGAGGGGTTTGGAGCAGGGTCTCACGGTGAGGTGGGTGGTGCAGACGGCAGGGTCGGGGAAGCGATGGTTGTCGCGAATCGACGGCGGCGATCCACGGCGGCCGAGGGCGAAGACGACGATGGTGGCGATGAAGCAGGGCCTCCGGGCGTCGTGTAGCTCGGTGGAGAGGGCGAGGAAGACGCGGCGGAGCTTCTGGACCCAGCGGCAGGGCGAGGGGTGGCCGGTGGCCACGGGTATGGCGGTCGGCGTCGGCGAGCTCGCTCGGTCGAGCTCGTGTTCTTGCGGGAGAGAAGGAAAGCGGGTGAGAGTGAGAGAGTTGTGCACGGGGCATGCGTGGCGTCGTCCGGGAGGTCCAGAGGGAGGCGGCAAGAAGGAGGTGGCTGGGGCGCGTGCTTGCATGCGGTGGCCACGCGCCTCTCATCCTCCTGGCGGGAGGTTGAGGGTGACTGGCACTGCGTTGTGGGCTGGGCCGCACAGTAGCAGGCCGGCCAGCTGGACAGGTAAGCACCAGGTATGGTTTCCCTCTTTTCTGTTTTTTTATATTGTTCTGTTTGTTTTGATTTAGTTTAGGCACTAAATCATTTTAATAAATTCTAAAAATTATTGTGGATGTTAGATAAACTATTCCAGAGCTCCACAAATAACTTTAGAATATTTGGACCATTTAAAATATATATAGCATTTAAATGGCTCCAACTCAAATACTTTTGTGTTAATTCAAGAATCCAAAAGTGACCTAAAAATGTATTCATCATTTTTAGCAGAGGTTTGCACATTAACCAGAAATCATGAACTTTTCTTAGAGCATTTTGGGTTCATTGAAAAATATTTTATTTGAACCTATTTGAATTCATTTGGTGCCAGGGTTTATCACTCCCCAATTTAACTTTCAAAGAAATTTAGACATGATGCATGGATGCTTGTGCAACTATTTGGAATCAAATTCTAGGGCTGTGACAGTCCTTCTGCCGCCCACATTAATGATACGTGGTTGCCGAGGCGGCTACTCCGGTGCCACACGTCCGTCCCTCCGCCGCCCACCATTGCTATATAAACTGCTGCGCCGGCCATAGCCGCAGTCATCCACATCCGTTCCTATTCTCCTGTCCACACCACTACTGCCCACCATGGCTTCCTCGCGCTCCAGCGCTCTTCGGGACGGGCGGACGACGGACCACAAGGAGATGGCAGCCATTGTTGCCGACTGGCTGACCGGAGGCAGCCGGAGGATGACGACGTCCCAATGGAGAACATGGTAGTCGACGATCCGGCGCCAACCCCTCCTCCGTTCCATCCTCGCTGGTGCATTGCACCATGACCATCGGCGAGGCTCGTGCCCAATATATGGACACGATGAGGCAGAATCATGAGGAGCAGTTTCGGGAGGCGCAAGCCGATGCCGGCTACAACCACCATCTCCTCCAGGAGCACCTGCAGGCGTAGGAGCAGATCGCCACGGAGCGGGCGGAGCAGGAGGCGCTGCTAGACTCGTACCACTCCGCCCGCGAGGGTCGCCTCGAGCGCTGGCGGTACCGCATGCGGGTGCCGGAGGCGGCGGTCGCCTACAAAGAGGGCGATGAAGCGGGCGAGGCGCTGTTTGGCGAGACCGAGGACGAGGCAGAGGACAATGCCGACTCTGACGAGTCTCCACTCCGCTGGCTTTGATGAGGCCCTGCTCCGCCGAGGCCCCGCGGCGCCAACAACGAGGCAGAGGACACCGCCGGCTCTGCCGAGGCCGCACCCTGCCGGCAACGAGGGGGAGGATTTCCCCCGCTCCGCCGATGCGCCGCCCGCCGGCAACGAGACAAAGGACATCCCCGACTCCGCCGAGGCCCCGACCATCTGCCAACAAGGCCGCGCCACACAGAAAACGAGGAAGGGTAGAACACGGTAGGTCGCCGCCGCTCGGGTCCAAGTAAGGCCACCGCTGCTACCCTCCAGTTGCTGGCACTGAGCTGTACATCATGGAGCAATTCTATGATTACAGGATGATTGAAGAGCGCTCCGTGGTTGAGCAAGCTCATGAGATACAGTCATTTGCTAGAGAACTTGAGCACTTCAGTTGTATGCTACCAGACAAGTTTGTTGCCGGAGGTATCATCACTAAGCTTCCTCCTTCGTGGATCTCATTGGCACTCTTGATGTGGAAGGAAAGGTGAGAGAAAAGGACACACGTGCTCGAGGAATTGAGGGAGGATCTAGTGCCAATCTGGTACAGAAGAAGAACTTCCAGCCCCACAAGTTCAAGAATAAGGGCAAGTTTGATGGTAAAGCAAAGTTTGATGGGAAGAACAAGGCTGTGCAACACACGAACTTCAAGAAGAAGAATGACAAGAAGAAAGGTGTTTGTCATGTGGGGATCCTGATCATTGGGCTCCTTGTTTCCCTAATCGCTATGACAAGCTAGGCGGGTTGACCACTGACGGCTGGTTAGCTTCTTGGCGGCGACATGGAGTCAGAGAGCTATGTTGGAGAAGGACGCTGCTTCTACTTAACTGCTGGTACAGTAGGCTGACTGACACATGGGCCCAACAGGCATCTGGGCCACATGTCAGTTATGCAACTGCACCTGCAGTTAAGTCACTGAAGCTTCGGTTAATTAATTATACCTCTAGCGCACCGCTTTTTAGTTGAAGAATGTATGAAATGTAATGAAATCCGGCATGTTTATATGAAATCCGACCGTGTATGAATGAATTTATTTCGATTAGTTCAAATTCTTGTATCACTGGCATTGGATGAACATGCAAAACAATACGTACTAGCATTATTCCCAGGGTGATCACCTCGTTTGCAGCAGTTTCACATGTACTCCCTCCTGTCCTTTCTAGTCTGCATACAAGTTTTGTCTATAGTCAAAGTATCTCTACTTTGACCAATCTTATAGAAAAAAGTATGCACTTTCACAATGTGCGAAGTAAAAAGGAACAGAAGGAGTACAAAGAGTTTGAGCAGCTTTTTAGCGTTCCTGTACATTGCAATCAAACACATAGGCTTGGCAATTCATAGAGAACATTCAAAACAATCGATGATTATGCATCTCAGCGATTCACATGTCAGAGCCAATATTTACTTCACAACTAAAGAATAAACAAAAAATGGATCAATGCTGCTGACAGCAAAGGGCGTCCCATTCAAAAATATCAAACGCATGTCTTCTTGCTAAAATCAATGAGCAAAATTTGACAAGGTTTTCCCATTCCAAAATATCAAATGCCTACGATGTCGCGACCGGTTTTCCGGGTATTACTTTCCAGAAAATGGCCATCGTGCTCATCAGCCCCAGGATAACTGTTAGCTGATGAGGCATCAAGTTGATACAGATATTCCAAGCAAAATACATCATATGTAGTACAAGACCATTTTTGCCTGTGAGTACACCAAATGGTTTCTAGTGGTTGAGGGCGGAAGCGATTTGTGGATCGCCACGGTCTATGGGACTCCATTTCCCACAGGAACAGCTGACCAAGTTAACTCCTATCTTCGTGAGGCTGCTATCACCGTTGCTTAGTTTCTGGGGCTGTCATCGCAACGCTCCTCTCCAAGCAAGCAATCTGGCCAAGACAATAGCCAGGGACAAGCCAGTGAGTACTTTGAATGTACTCGCAAACATTAAGAACACGAGTATAATATAACCACTGATGGTCATGCTCTGAAATATCTTATGATCACTTCATCAATCATGAATAAAAATCTTTTATGCATGCAAGCAGGTTATATATGCAATAGGAATATGAAACGACAGAATAGTAATGAAATGCACCGATCGGATGTCTGAAGTGACGTCTCGAAAGGATAGAAAATGAGCATTTGCCTCAGTCGGGCGTCTTAGCGACACCACATAAAGGGCTTTTAAGGTAATTAAAATAACAAGCATGCCACAGTCGGGCGTCTAAGCGACGTCACATAAAGGGCTTATAAGGTAAATAAGATAACAAGCATGCCACAGTTGGGCGTCTAAGCGACGCCACATAAAGGGCTTATAAAGTAAATGAGATAACAAGCTTGCCACCGTCGGGTGTCTAAGCGACACCATAGAAAGGGCTTGTATAAAAGGGAAATAACAAACATGCCACAGTCGGACGTCTGAGCGACGCCACATAAAGGGCTTATAAAGTAAACGAGATAAAAAGCTTGCCACAGTCGGGCATCTAAGCGACACCACAGAAAGGGCCTGTAGGAAAGGGAAATAACAAACATGCCATAGTCGGGCGTCTGAGCGACGCCACATAAAGGGCTTTCAAAATAACATAATCATAGTGAATATCCAGGAGGTGGTATTGTCCCAGGGATATTCATTAATTCAAACAATGCAAACGGTTAGTCCACAATGATAATAACCATAGCCATCATATATCACAAATGTTCGGGTTTAGAAGTTTCTCCTCCGAAGACCGACACTAAGACCGACACTTGACCCATCCCAGACTATAATCCTTAACCAAGGACACCGCTATTCGAATAGGTTTAAACTCTGTAGAGGGTGTACTCTTTACCCACTAGTAATGGATTCCTCTAGCCCATCGGGACTAATTCCATCTACGGTCTTTTAATTGAAAACACACCTATCCGCACACACCAGCTGAACTTACCGGTGTCTGGAAATCACCCACGACACCCGTTAAGCAAAACTCTAAGTGGGGAGGCTACAACTTCGACGTAGCATGGGATCACAAAATTTATACCACGCGCAAACTAGAGGAGCTACCCCTTCGGCTACAACCAAAAACACCCATGCCCCCGGGTCAGGTGGCATGCCTACCGGATGCCTCCGGTATCTTCCACCATGGCCTCTCTGTACGGTGTGTGCTAGGAAAGGGGTTGACAACTTACTGAACCGTACCCTACCTGCGGCAGGGACAAGTGGTAGTACAAAACAAGCATGGGGGTTACCAGAACAAGACTCGATCTATGGTCGACTCAGGAGGTCTTAGGTATTCTCTGCATGATTAGCATAACGAAAATATTGCATTAAACAGATAGGCTCACCATTCATTGTACCCTTCATGCCATACCGGACACACTCGTCTTGACGAGGAACTAGGGACAAGCTCGGGTCTACCCAAGACAGAGACTTTCCTGTTTTCCTTCCGGTAAGCATGAACGGCATACGAGGGTGATCATCGTTACCAGCATGTCCATTTCCAACAACAAGGAAATTTCTGATAAGCCTTTATGCAAATGACCACATCACCACATAAAATAACGAGTCCCACGATTTGAGGTGATGTCACAAACGTGTCAAACAATGCATGCAAAATATTATGCCAGGGCTCAGGATGCTTGCCTTCAATATGAGGAAAGACAGGGTGCACTCCAAAACTTTTGAAAGCCTTCTCCAAAAATCACGTCGAAAGCGTATTTTGGGATTACGCTTTTCGTTCAGAGGAGGCGTACTTGAGGTATTACGTCTCCACTTATCCACGTGGACCGGCGCTGGGTCCCTGACAGTGGGCCCGCCTAGCCCACTAGTCAGGTTTGACCAGTCGCCCGCGTTGTTTCCCTCCTCTGCCCGAGCGGAGCGGGGCTCCGGCGATCGTCGCCGGCGAACGGTGGCTCTTCGCGGGCATCCGAGGGTGGAGATGGATCCGCATGACTGGGGCGGTTCTCCCGGTGGTTGTTTTGTCCTCTGGGGTGGACGGAGTTGCCGGCGGCGAGCTCCGCGGCGAGTCCCGATCAAGATTGAGTAGGGGAACGGGATCACGGGAGCATGTGGTGGTTCCTGGTGGAGAGAATGGAGAGGGGGAGGTCCTGGTGGCGCCGGAATGGCCGGGGCAATGGTGGCGGACGGAGCTGCCGGAGAGGAAGAAGACAACTCCCTCCCTTCGATTAACGGCTAAAGGGGCAAGAGTGGAGTGGTGTGAGGCTGCCTGCGTGCGGGTTTGAGCTCGGGGGCCTCTTTTATAGCACCACCAAGTCGGTTTGCGTCGGCCGTGGATAAGCTTGCCGGCGACCGCCGTTCTGTAGCTGCAGTGCATCATGGCGGCGACGAGCGCTAGTGGACATGGCTGAGGATGAGCTCATGCTGTTCCAGGGGCCAAGTGGCGAGCGGGGAAGGCTTGGGCGGCGTTGCTCATGGCGGTGGCGGATGCGGCCGCGGGCGTGCCGCCAAACGGCTTGCTGGCAACGCTGCAGAGGCGGTCGGGGTGTTTGGCGCGACGCAGCTAGAGGCCAAGTGAGTGGCGCGGCTCTTCAGTGTGGGCCAAGCCAGGGGCGCGCGACGCAGCGGCTCGTGCGCTCGCGGGTGCCAAACGCACGCTCTGGGCGCGCCCAGAGCACGCCCGGAACATGCTCGATGAAATGCCCAAGCATGCCAGGGGTCTCGGGTGAGGTTGGCAAGAAACAGGGCTAGTCTAGGGTTAGCAAGGGAATCAAGGGACATGGTGGATGGGTCAGGGGCTCAAGTTCACAATGTAAACTTGAAATCATGTCAAATCTGGCTATGCACTCAGGGTGTTTGACAGAATGCCAAAGGCACCTAGGTAGTTCTTGGAGTGGCCAAATTCTCCAGATCAGTGTCTCCTTAGATGAAAGAGAGGGTGGTAAGGTTAGTTTGCCAAAAGGAGAAATTTGTTAGTGCAAGTTTTGCAAAAACTCAATTATGGTTAGGAGACAAAAGGCATCATTACATGAACCAAAAATGATCCAATAGGTGCATGCTCCTGGACTTAAGGGTTTTGCAGGGTTGGCTATAAATAAAAAAAGAATCAAGAGCTAAGGGGCAAGCAAAAGTATGGTTGCTGTACAAACAAGCAAGTTGGGCCACAATGAAGATGAGGTTGATACACTTAGAATTTTCAAATAACATCATTGGGTTTTTGCATGAAGTTGAATCATAGGCTATTACCAACATCCCATAATTTTGGTGAAGGCTAGAAAGAATTATTTAAATAGGCTGTAGTGCAAATTTGCACTCTGGACCAGAGAAGAGAAATGGGTACAGAGCTCAAAATATTTTATGAATAAAAGTTATTTTTGCACAAAAGTGATTTAAAAACATCATCTGACATCTCCAAATTTTGGCTGGAATTTTAAATGAATTTATCAAATGGTTGTAGTTCAAATATGGCCAATTAACCTTGAAAAACCATTTTCAATAAAATAAAATCAAGCAACTTATATATTCAATTAGTTCTGCTAATAAAGGAAAAGTTTTCTTGAGAGATAAAATAAGTCCAATAGCATATTTGAAAAGTTTTCACTTTGGGGAAAAACTCCATAATAATAAGAGAGGAAATGGTTCAAAAATAAAAAGGGAGCCCAGAAAATAAAAAGTTTTAATTTCCTGGCAAAATTTTGATTAATAAAATAAGGTCAAAATTTTGGGGTTACACATACGATTGTGGAATGGGCAGGGTTTGCCATCAGTTCGGACATTGACATTGCACCTCGTGCTAAATAAACCATCTGTTATGTTTGTGTAGTTCCACCAAAATCAACCAAATTCGCGCGTAGCTTGTATGTTTCACCCTTATATGTTGCAACGCCTTGAACTTATCGGCACCTCATTTCTTGTGGTGGAAATGAATGATTCGGTGTATTCATGAACATTTTGTGGAATTCCCATTGAAATCAAGCTAAGCACCCCTATTTGCACAAATACGAAAAAAGTGATTAGTATAAAGCAAACTGTACTATGAGTTGACAGCTTAAACAGGCACCTACATGGTCCATGTAGAGCACACTTTAAAAAAATGGATCTCATTGGAAAGAATCCTAGAACAACATTGTAATCGCACATCACAACAAGAAATTGGAGATTTGTCAGTCCTTCTGAGCTGAAGTTAGTTTGGTCTTGTGGGGGGTAATGTAACTATCCTTCAACTGCTCCTTCTGATGAGAAGATAGACAGGGCTTCTTCATCCTGGCATAATCGAAACTAGTCACTTCACGTACTCCATATTCTTCTTCTTCAGAGGAGGATGATCCTGTTGTGCAAAGACAAGAGGATAACCAAATGGTAGCATCCCTGTTTGCTCGAAAAAAGGAAAGGAAATATTTAAAAAAACACAGATGAAGCACTTCTCAAGGACAATACCACTTTTTGATGACAGTATCTAAATAGTAGCACAACACCAATAGAGATGACAAAGATCAATCATATGAATGAAATCAGTGGGTGAGTACCAACCTTTGTCAGGAGGCTTATTTTGTAGGGCATACAGATGAAGCACTTCTCCGGAACCATCTGTTGCTATCTACTGTGGTGGCCATGCTTACTATATACTCCTCGATTAGATTAATGTTTCCAACATCTTCTTGTGCAGTTCCACTAAAATATATGGTATCTTCAAAGAAGATCCCTATTTGCACAAGTAGAGATAATTATGTATTACATTAAGAGTGGCATCAAACCAGTGGCAAAACAATTGCTCGTTCCAGCCATAGCAATAAATTAAGATGCAAAACTATATCATTACTTGTGTGATCATAGTTCTAGTGCTTCATTACAGCACCAGGAGTTGATTTTTGTTTTTCTTCCGCTTGTTCTTCCCCTTCATCACTTGGTTCAATAACAGACAAGCTTCGCCTTCAATGTAAGATTTGGCATGTCAATTTGGTTGCAAAAGTATAGCACTAAACAATGACATTAATTTTCTGATGAAAGTGGGAAAATACAGGCCAACAGTTGTGAAATATCCTTATCTTACCTCAATGGGATATTGCGGTGCACATACAGATTGGAAGTCTTGTCTCCATTTGTGCAGTTCACTAAAATCAAGCAACATTACCGTACAAGTAGCACAACATATGAAAGCACACTGCAGAATCATGTGAAAGAAGGCTAGTACTGACCTCTCATGACACGGAATTCAAACAACTCACAAGAAGAAGATCTGAACCAGATTTGCCAACACGGATAGGAAGTAAGATCTCCTCTTATGCAGTTCCACTAAGATCAAGCAATCAAGCAACGTTGTCAGTGTGACATTTTGGTTGAACTGCACAAAACACTCTTAAAACAGAAGTGTTTTGTGCAGTGCAACAAAAGGTCACGATGGCAACGAGGTGAAGTAGATAACCCTGTTTACACAAAGGTGCAAAGGAAACAACTAGTGGTTAATAACGGTGGATGACACAGAAGCCAACAAAAAGAAGCATCTACCTTATCTAAATGGGAAATAAAGAAAGATAGTAGCATTTCTCAAACGGTGGCATTGATTAATATTAACAGAGAGACTATATTAACAATAAAATTCATTAAACACGTAATTTGCTTTTAACTATGGCATTGCATCAATTTTCCAGCGACATTATTAGAGGGTGTTTGTTTACAGGGACATTTTGGTGGAGGGACTAAAAAAACTCCGTGTCAGTCCCATCTAAACCAAACAGGAGGGACTTTTAGGGACTAAAGGTGGGCATTTGGGACTAAAGAAAGAAGACCCCGAGGGAGAGTCTTTTTGGGACTTTTTCCAACAGTTGCCCTTGCCACGCATCGCACCTTGTCTCTATTAGTTCATTACTAGGGGTAACATGGTCTTTTAGCATGTCATTTAATAACCTCTAGTCCATGTTTAGTACCTGGAACCAAGCAGGTAGGGAATAGGGAGTTTTTAACCAAACAGGGCCTTAGATTAACAACAACTAAAGAGTTGAAGGGGCAGTGGACGCACCAGCACCATGTGCATCTACCGATGTACTGGGGTGATGCACAATCTGTTGCAACAAAGAACAAACAACCAAGGAGCATATTTGTGTTGGTACTAGTTTTGTTATCTTTAGACACCTTTCCCTATGTGAGCGCAGCAAATCTAGTGCTGCTCAGACTCTACAGCCTTGTTCCCCAAAACAAAAGATCAGTTCGTTACAGATGTGCGTACTGCGTTTGTCATTGTTCTCCCTTTTCGACCAACGTAGGTGCTGGATAGCCGGTCTGTACTAGTACTTTCCCCACTTCCTTTCCTCTATGAACCACGTCCTAGATTTATCCTATACAACTTTCCCCACTACTTTCCCCCATTCATGTCCTCTTTGAACCACGTCTTAGATTCATGCGAAACAACTTTCCCCACAACTTTCCCCCTTCCTTTCCTTTTTGAACCACGTCCTAGATTCATGCTATACAACTTTCCCACTACTTTCCCCCATTCCTTTCCTCTTTGAACCACGTCCTAGATTCATGGTATACAACTTTCCCCACTACTTTCCTGTTTGATCCAACACCTAGATTCGAGTGCAGAAGCGGAAAAAGCCCACATGCAGCTAGAGCAATGCATGTGGAATAAGTAAATTATACCTTAAGGTTCTTGGGGTGTGGTTTGGTGGGAAACCAGAGGCCGTTCGACCCACACTATATATGGCGGCGAAGAAGAAGGGGTCGGAGTCCCTCCCGTGCCGCCGCTGGGTGAAAGTGAACAACTGCGCCGGTAGTGGATTACCTCCCTCGCCGACGGTGACAGCGTTAAGCCTCCTTCCCTTCCCGGCGGACGGATCCCGCCGGCTCTTTGACCAGCAGTGAGGGGGGAGAGAGAGAGGGGCCAACAAAGTCTTGTTTAGATCTGGAGAGGGTGAGAGAGTGTGAAGAGAGCAACTACAAGCAGACCGACAGTGAGGGGAGAGAGAAACGAAGTCTTGTTTAGATCTGGAGATGGTGAGAGAGTGTGAAGAGAGAAACTACAAGCGCTGAGGCTCCAGCGTGTATATATATACTGGAGAGAGCATGAAGAGTTCAAACCCTAGAAAACAAGGGCCGAGGCTGCAGCTTATACATGATGAGGTGATTATACTGTCACTACGAGATCGTATAGCTCCGTATCCATCCATTTTGACCAGTCAAAGAATCCTCCTGGCACGAATTATGCTCAAGTGTAGTTATCGAACCCGAGACCTCAAGTTTGATGAGCGAACAGGCTAACCAGCTACACAACCCTCCCGTTATGTTCAACGAGAGCAAAATAACCTTTTATAGATTCCTGCATTCGTGTGACAAGCATGCCGTGCTTTTGTGTGTGTGTGGGAGTCATTGGGATTTAAATCATAATTGTGTCATGTGGCCTTGGTGGTAAGACTATCCACAGTGGTGCAGAAATAATGCAGCCTTAGTCACCTTACCTCTCTCCACGTAGTACGTTGGGTCCCACCAGTCAGAGTTGGAAACAAACAAATTAATAAGAAAAATTAATAGCGCCAGCGGTGTATCTTACCTCACACATCTCGCTACTGCTCGAGAACACTGTCGAATTGATCCCTCTGTTCGCTCATGTACTATTTTAAGTGAATCCTTATTATAACATGCACACAATTTTGGGCACTTGTATTCGACCTAAGTCAGTGTGCCACCGTATCTCGTACGACTCCCTCCGTCTAGGTGTAATAAGCCACGTTAGAAGGTGTAGCGGGACCAAGGTGCAAGCAGATTGGAGGAGAAGGAGAAACTTGACCGGACATTCCTCCAATCAAAGCCCTGATTTGTGTCTCTAAACGCAACAATTAATCCAAACAACTAAGAGATGCCGTTTTATCTACCATGCAGGGCCACGTATTAACTCGCATGCAAGCCGACTTTGATTTCTTGACTGATCAACGCGTAGTTGCGCTCCATGCATTGGGTTTCCGGGGGAGATAACAAGGTAGAGTAAGGAGCGTTTGGTTACATTGCTTAGGCTGGTCATAGTGGTGAGTAACTTGGACTAGCAACATGCATATGTTACTAGTCTATGTTACTACTATGCGAAGTTTGCCGTCGGAAGCGAGCCGATCTGGCTCTCCTGAGCTAGCAAGGTTTTTCTAGCCCACCCAAGCTAGCTGGCCCACAAAAGCTAACATATTTTAACAGTTCCAAACGCCTAACCTTGCTCGGCTATGCTATAAGCTGTTCTTGCTAAGGATCCAAACGCTCCCTAAGTAACAACGCTCGCTAGCAACGAGGCCAGGAGGGGATTGAGATGCGAAGTTAATGGACGACGCCTAAACATTTTGGGAATATCTGATTTCCGTAGGATGACTTAACACCTAGACGGAGGGGGTACTACTCCTCAGTCCAGGTTTGATGGAATATTCGTCACCTCTTCTCTTCTTGTACGTACTCCATTTGTATCTCACTTCCTGTGGCTTCGCACTCGCACAATTTTCCTATTCTATGAACCTGTCTGTGCCTGTGCGTGTGCGTGTGCGTGTGTGTGTTTAACAGCATGTGTGTGTTAGAGAGAGCGATAGATCGAGCTACTCCTACAGAGAGATGGTGCGTAGTGTATGATTTTAGCTGTGAGAGTCGGTGCATCCTCTCGTTTATGGGCATCCGGTAGGGACAGGCGGACAGCTACCACGCCCGCTCCTGACCACCCTGGCCCACCCAAGGCCCCTCCATCGCCCGCGCGCGCTTCCCGCCCAAAACGGTCTGCGCCGCTCCAAATAATCGGTGCTGCATTCATGCCCGGGCAGAGCGGACGCGACCTCTCACAGGCGCCTGCGTTGAAGGGAGAAGCAGATTCAAGAGTGATGCACTACAAAAAAATACACTTCCGTGATGTTACGTGTTTGTCACAGTAGGTCGCGTTTTTTGTCATGCATGTACATCCACGACGATTTTATGACAGAATCAAGATAGTCATACATGTGCTGTCGTAGAAGTGTTCCATGACATTACCAAAATTATCATCACGGAAGTGTGCACTTCCATGATGATAAATCGCGCATCACAAAAGTGCTTTCGTCAAGGGTGACCGACACGTGGCATCCACCGTAACGGAACGTCGTTAAGCTATCGGGTCTGGTTTTGGATCTGATAACCCGTTAATAGCCCCGACCAATGGGGATTTTCCACGTGTAAAATCATCATTGGTTGGAGGAAACACGTGTCGGCTCATTGTTAGGACAGATGTCATCCACTCATTGGACAGAAGGCGCCTACGATACGCCGACACGTGGCACAGCCCAACAGAGGCCCATTCCTATGAAAAGGCTGGCCCGTTTGACTTGGTCAAAAGGTGGCGGGCCAGCCCATGGAAAGCATGTTAATGGCCTATTCGCATATAGCCCATTTACAGCCCGCTAACCCAAGGCCCGTTACGCCCTATCCGAATTAGGCCCAGTAGCGTCATCAGGGCCATCCAATATGATTCCAGCCCATTTTCACTTCTGGCCCATGTATGGCCCATGACGTCTTTCGGCCCATATGAGGCCCTATGTAACTCTTGGCCTATTAACGGCCAATGGTGAAACTGGCCCGTAATGAACAGTGTATCACTTTACACCCATTAACGGCCCATGGTGAAACTGGCCCGTAATGAACAATGTATCACTTTATACCCATTAATGGCCCGTTATTCCGTTGGGCCGTTTCCATCCCATGTTATAAGGCTATTACACATACTACATCGATTGGGCATCAAAGTTCGCCACCAGTGCAAATATAGGGAACAAAGCAGCATATAAACGCCGTAGCAAAACAAGTCCAGAACTGAAACCACTTCAGAAAAGTTCAAGAAACAATATCCTGGGTACCCATAATGCTGGCAAGATGCTTAGCAAGCTTATTAACTTTCTCTTGTTTGGCGCTTAAATCCTCCAGCGCTTGTTGTTGCACAAGAAAGTACACATCTGAATTCTGCAGGGACTTCCTCAGTCCTTCGGCTTCTTGCCGCAGCATAGCTAACTGATGCCTTTCAGCTTGTAGCTGAGACTGAAGAAGCCGAAGTGATTCAGGCAGCGAGTTCGAAGAGCTTGTGCCAGCAGTACTGGCCAGTAACTCGAACACTACATCAACGCAGGACTCTGGGGTTTTCTCACTGTCTACAAGAATGTTTTTATCACCTTTCTTGGAGACCAACAGGGTTGTCTCACTATCTTGAACCTTATCTGCATTACTTTCTCTACCATTGCATAGTGGGGTGCTCTTCTCCAATATTCTGTTTGCATACTACAAGAGAAACAAGCAGACACATCACAGGTTTAGCTTGTAGTATACGAAACTCATTTTGGTAAACCGGTTCAGTAGTAAGGTGGACAGGATAACAACATGAAACAAACATATATCTATGTACTATGGTCACTATATTGTCCATATCATTCTAGTTTATGTTCCCTAATCAAGATAGGGACATAGTTCAACTCATATATTTCTAAGACACAGCAGCATAGACAGAATATAAGTGTGAGAAACTACACAGCATTGGCAGCACTTGTAATGTGCATCACATGAGAACATAACTGTTTATACAACTTAAACTGAAATCAACATAGAGCAAGAAGTTAGAACAACAATCCAGTTAAAGAAATAGGTTTTAAACATACCTGTTGCGCCATTGGAGTTTCAATTGGATCCTTCAAATTCGAAAGTAGTTGGTATGAGTAAATACAGTGATGCAACAGCAAAGGAGTATGGACCATAGCTACGGAATCTAACCTGAGAACAGTTGCTCTTCTGCTTTAAACGTGGAGTTTGGGTTAGCTGTGGTGGTTTTTGTGCTTTGGGCACTGCAATAGCTTTACAAACTACTCGTGTGGGGGTACTCTGTGGTGGACATGGTGCTTTGTCAACTATAAGTGGGTTACTATCCGCTGGGGTTGCGGTTAGATGGGTTGTAGTTGGTTCTCTGCCCAACGGTGTAAGTGTGCAATCTGGAAGAGTCTCGATTATGTGTGGTGGGGCTAGTTTGTGGGCCAGTACAACCATGGTTCTATCTGCATCGACGGGTAGCACTGTCTTTTATGAAGAACGAGTTTTTGCTCCCTTAGATACTGCAATCACCCCCTCCAATTCAAATGGCTGATAAACAACAAAAGAAATTGAACGTACATACATTGTATGATAGACAAATGTGGTAATTCACATATATGTTGTCTAACCAAACATGACAGCATGACACAATTTCACATATATGATGCCTAACTAAACAGGATAGCATGACACGGTTTCAAATATATGATGGATAACTTAACAGGATATAATGGCATAATTCAACATATGATGAGTACCTAAACAGGAGGACATGACAAAACTATATGATGTCTTTCTAAAATAGGTTGGGATGAAATAATTCACATACATGTGGTCTAAGTATACATGATGGCATGATATAATTGACATAATTGATTCATATACTAAGCAGCTGGCACTCGCATGTATGATCTCTAAACTAAGCAGATAGAATTCAATATTGTGCATATGATGTCTAAACTAAGCAATGCAAGACACCATATGCATCATATGAGAAATATAAACATTGCAACTTAGAGCATACACCTCAGGTGGGATATAGGACTGGTCATCTGTCTCTGAATCCTCCTCTTAGGAGCTCCCTGTAACCATCGAGATATATGCTTCAACATGTACCATTGCCTGCTCTGAAGACCTTGTTTTCACTCCAGATTTTTCCATAACCGGCTCAAATGGCTGATACACATGAAGAGTAGTTCAATATACACAGATTGTCGACAAATGGAATACGTAATGAAAAAAAAGATGGCATGAGATAATTAACATATATGATGCCTAGCTCCATGGTGGTGCATAATTCACATATATGATAACTAGCTGAAAAACATGGCATTGCATAATTCACATATCTGATATAGAAAGCAAACAAGAGGCATTCACACAAAGCATGTCTAATCTAAGCAGATGGCATGGCAATGCAAGACACCATATGCATGATATGAGCAATATAACCCAGCCAAGTTAGAGCATGCACCTCGGGGGGGGGGGGGATACGACTGGTCATCTCTCTCTGAATCCTCCTCTGAGGAGCTATCTGTAACCAGCAAGAAATCTGCATCGACATGTAGCATTGACTGCTCAGAAGACCTTGTTTTCACTCCAGATTTTCCCATGACCGACTCAAATGGCTGATGCACAGGAAGAGTAGATGAATGTATAAACATTGTTGACAAATGGAATACATTATGGAAAAAAATATGGCACGATACAATTCACATATACGATGACTGGCTAAACAAGATGGCATTGCATGATTCACGTATATGATGCATGGCTAAAGAAGATGGCATTGCATAATTCCCATATACTCCCTCCATTCCTAAATATTTGTCTTTTTATAGATTTCAAATGGACTACCACATACGGATGTATATAGACATATTTTAGAGTGTAGATTCACTCATTTTGTTCCTTATGTAGTCACTTGTTGAAATATCTAAAAAGACAAATATTTAGGAATGGTGGGAGTATGATATAGAAACCAAACAGGCGGCATTCACACAAAGCAAATCTAAACTAAGCTGATGACATATAAGATGTATAATGTAAGCAATGCAAGGCGCCATATGCATGATATGACCAACATCAGCATGCCAGGTTAGAGCAAACACCTCAGGTGGTAAACAGGCGTGGTCGGCTCCTTCTGAATCTCCATCTGAACAGTTATCTTCCTCTGGAATACAATCTGGAAATGCAGGAGGGGGGGCACTTCGCCCACCATGGAGCGGCGTCTGCATGACATTATATTCGCACGCAACGGTCTTCTCTTTTTCTCTACATGTTTAGTACGATTGTGTACAATATCTGACATGCATAATAAAAAAAATAGTTAGATTTTGTAAGGCCTAAGGGGTGCATGCAAAAATCAAGAATGATGGTAGCAAACGAGTGGATGGATCCAAAACTAATGATAGAGGTAGATTATAGCTTCAGTTTAAAAAGATACACAGTGGATCATCTATTGTTTGTTGCCCACCCAACATGAACCACATAGAAGACCCCAGATGAACCAGATAGTAGACAGATACTATTTGTTGCTGGCTCGATATGAGACCCATGGGCAATTCAAAACTCAAGATTGAACGATAAAGTAGCAGGTAATAATAACCGATGTATAACGTAAGCAAACATGAAAGACTGCGACCTCTCTTCCGGAACTGTGTAGTCCTCAGGTTCATCTTCTCAGCCGATGATGGTAATGCAGTTGGTGTGGCTGCCGGCAACGGGGAAGATGATCTGAGGCGGCAAACGGAAGTCTGCAGGGGGGATCTCTGCTGCAGTGAACACTTCTGTTGATGGTGCACCTCAGGTGGGGTGGATGACGACACGGCAGGAGCAAGACATAACACACAGAGTTTTCTTTGACGCCTATCTGAAAATGAAGTAAATCTGTAAGGGCTCATTAGAATTGGAGGATTCTATAAACGCGGGGACAGGAAAAACACAGGAATAGGATAGGAATGCACGTGCAAAACAGAGCATTTGGAAACACAGGATTTCAGTCAACCTGGGTGTTTGGCTCACATGAATTGGAAGAACAAAGGAATGGAGAAACAAAGTGATGTGATGAGTGTACAACCTCTTTGGCATAGCCTTATGGACCTCAGCATCATTGGGTTGGACGTGGAGGATGGTGATGATGCTGGTGTGACTGTCGGAGGCGGGGAAGAAGATCCGAGGCCTCTGGAAACGGCGCCGAGGGTACTGCTCCGCTGTGATGGACGGTCCCGTCGTTGGAGCAGCTCCGCTAAGGTGTACGGCGACGAGGCTGAAGCATGACAAGACAGGCAACATTAATCTGAAGTGGGACCCTAATATCATCTGCAATAGATGATGTAAAATACATCACCAAAAAGTGCTAGATGTAAAACGCATCAGCCGCGCCACCGCCGCTCCGACAGATGCTGTAAGTACTGTTCACTCTGAACTTAACTGAAGAAAATGAACTTCATAGTCGAAACTGAATATTACTGTCGAAACTGACTGAACTAGTAACAGAGCATTGCAATAGATGTTTAGGGCGTTCGAGCACTAGTAGCAGAGAAGCAGTGATCTAAATCAGCAGACGCTCGAGCAGGGAACGCACTAGCAGAGAGCAAGTCGTGCAGTAGCACCGTGAGCGAGTGCTAAAGCAGCAACTCCTGTAGCTGCCAGAGGTCGTGCAGCAGCAGCAGCAGCGCAAGCGAGAGCAAGAGCAGAGCAGTAGCACGAACGAAAGCAGGAGCAGTGCAGCAGCACGACCGACAGCAAGAATAGAGCCGCAGCGCGAGCGAGAGCCGGAGCAGCTCTAGCTAGTGCCGTTGTGGAAGTCGCCACCGAGGAAGCAACAACATCAGGGAGAGACGCCGTGGATGATGTGGCCGGTTACGGCACCGTCGATGGAGACACACCATGTCTGCTCGGTATCGAGCACCGGCAGCCCCGTGAGATCGAATAAAAGATAAAATGCCGCGGTGAGTGTAGAACCTCCTTGGTAGTGCCGAGTTGGCCTCAGCTTCATCGGAGGAATTGGTGAGGGTGCTGCGCTTCCGGTGGGGCAGGTCAAGATGGCGCTGTGGGGATTGAGGTGGCGCGATAGACAAGGCGAACATCGGGGCAGCTCCTTGGAGGTGGAGGACGGGGCGGCTGATCCGGCGGGACGACGAGATCGACAAAGGATCCTCATCCAGTGCGGTGGATGAGGGACGGCGAGCTGTTGCGGTGGACGATGTAGTCGGGGAAAAGTCTCCGGCTGGGCGGCGGTCGGGAGGCCGACGGAGGAGCGTGGGGTTTTGCGGGTTTTGGCGGCCACGTTCTACGAATGGGGGGGGCGAAGGGGGAGGGGGAGCCAATCTTAGGGACACGCTTGTCCAAAATGTAGGGTAAGTAACCAGCGTACCCCCACCAGTTTTGACACCGCGATGTGGAGCTTCATTTCCGGCTGAGGGGTAGAAGGGGGATTTCACGTGTCTCGGCTGCGGGAGCGATTTCGGATGAGGTGGGAGTTCTCGCGCGCGTCCAAATTTTGGGATAACAAGGTGCGGCGCAGGTTGAAGAAGCGGGAGTTTCAAAGCAGGTGAGACAAAAGATACTCGAGCTTGAAAATTTCGGGATAACAAGGTGCAGATTCCTTGTTCGGTAGAACAAACTTAACATGTAAAAAAAACAATTCATACAAGACACAAGAGAGTCATGTGCCCTTTTACTATATTGCTATAGATGCCATTGAAAAAACTACCAGAACAGTGTAAAAAAATGGAGAGAACAAGATTACCCTGCACAGTACCAAATCGATTCGGACTTCCCTCAACAACAACAAAAAACAAATCAATTCCCACCAAAGAAAGAGTAATGTTTTTATATGATTATAGATGCCATGATCTCGAATTTCAATTTTTGAATCCACGTTATGTTGAATTCGAATATATCGTTAGGTGACCTTGCGGTTTATAATTGATGTAGTCGTCCATTTTGATCTTCCATCATATATGAACATTTTACTCCACCATGTGAACATATATATTGTCATCTACCATATGGACTAAACTTGAATCAATTTCCCTTATTTGAATACGATTGTTGTCAAGTTATACAATAATTTAAATATTATCTTGATAACAAAAAACATACATATAGCAGTAATCATATTTCACTATGAACTACATGTGCCATACGCTCGCCAATTCAAACATTTGTATCCATTTTATGTTGAATTCAAATCATAGTACATTATTGGTCTAGGTAGCGAGATGTTTGGGATAATCTAAACCCTGTTTTCATGCGTATAATTTTTGGCTGAATTGGGACAACTTTTGGTATAAGCCTCTTGCAAAACCAGAGATTCTCTCAACAAGCCTCGTGGTTCCGAGAGGGAATGTGTCACCTTTGTGTGCGAAACGATATACGCTGCCTCCCCCCTGATTTTATTTACAGAGGCAACATAGAACTATATGAGTGCCCTGTTAAATTTTGGAATTATTTCGGGTTCATTTGACCTTTTTATACATTGATTGTGTTTCTGGACTTTTAATGTGCATAATCTAAATATGAATTGCATGCACATGCTCCGATGCACCAAAGTGGGTTGAAAAATCACATGTGTGTCCTTGGTTGAATTTCTAGGTCCCATGGAAGAAATGAGAATGAAATTCAAACATCTGGGCGTCATGACTCGGCCGAGAACATCGAGAAACTTTGATTTTAAATTCATGTAAATCCAAAACTCGCCTGGAAATCATGAAACTTGGCATGGTGTCATGTCATGGCACTAACATGTTGTGGTAAAAAATTGGGCCGATTTGGAAGCTCGTGGTTCTAAGAGGGAACGTGCCACCTTTGAGTGTGAAATGATATATGCTGCCCCCCTTGAGTTTCTTAACAAAGGCAACATAGAACTACATTAGTGCCTTGTTAAATTTTGGAATTATTTCGGGTTCGTTTGTCATTTTTTATACATTAATTGAGTTTCTGGTCATTTAATGTGCATAAGTCAAATTTGAACTACAAGCACATGCTCTCTTGCACCAAAGTTGGTTGAAAAATCACATTTGTGTCCTCGGGTGAATTTCTACTCTCTCCTTCCATCTATATAGGTCCTAATGCGTTTTTCGAGGCTAACTTTGACCAAACGTTAGAGCAATAATATATGACATGCAACTTACACAAAGCATACCTTCAAATTTATATGTCAAAGGAGCTTCCAATAATATAATTTTCATAGTATACATATCATGTGCTATTAATCTTGTCAATAGTCAAAGGCTGTCTTGAAAAACACATTAGGCCCTATATAGATGGAAGGAGGGAGTAGGTCCCATGCAAAAAATGAGAATAAAATTCAAACATCTGGGCATCGTGGCTCGGTAGAGAACATTGAGAAACTTGGTTTTAAAATCATGAAACTTGGCATGTTGTCATGTCATGGTAGTACCATGCCGTGGTAAATAAAATTGGCCGAATAGGAACAAATTTTGGTATAAGCTTCTTGCAAATCGGAGCTTCTCTCAAGAAGGCTCGTGGTTCTGGGAGGGAACGTGTCACCTTAGTGTGCATAATTCAAATTTGAAATACAAGAACATGTTCCAGTGCACCAAAGTTGGTTGAAAAATCACATGTGTGTCCTCGGGTAAATTTCTAGGTTCCATGCAAGAACTGGGAATGAAATTCAAAATTCTGGGCGTCGTGGCTGTGTTGGAAACATTGAGAAACTTAGTTTTTAATTCCTGTAAATCCAAAACACGCATGAAAATAATGAAACTTGGCTTGGTGCCATGACATGGCACCAACATGCTGTGGTAAATTTGCAGTTCGATTTGCGAAGGCGCACACATTAACAATCAACAAAGTCATTTTGGAACAAGTGCTATCACGTTACAATCGGAAACACAAGTATTATTGAAACCGTGGGCGTTCTACTTACTAGTACCATTTACATGCCGCCACACGTCCCCATTTTTTTTAGCTAGGAGGCGCCATGCAGGGTAGCTATTTGACTACGAGAGGCGTGCGATCAGACCCCTGCGCGTGCTTATCGGGAGGAGAGCCCTTTGACCTCCATCTGCCATCCACCTCTCTCCCAAGGTCTCCATTAATGGCGCCCGAGCCTCTGTTTAATGGCGTGGCTATGTCTCACTCGACTGATATTTAAGAGAGAAAAAAGAAAATCTGAAAGCACGGATCTTGATGTAAGATCCGACGGACCTATATAGCATCTACTGCGACTTATAGCAAGACTGATGAATATATAAGGACGATTATTATTTTTTGATCAAAGAAGGGCTTGCCCCTTCCGATTGTCATTACTGAAAACCACCACAATTCACAAGAAGTTCAGCACAACTCCAGCCTAACACGAAGGACTAAGAGCTACCAAATTGAAATCGCAACATCCCAAGAGGCCAACAAAGGCCAAACATCCGCGCTAGAACCCAACATTTCACAACCGACGACACAATCCACATCCTAAACCGATTATTACATCGAAAGAAACTAGGAAACTGAAGGAAGCCCAGCAGCAACTAGAAGAACAGCAACGCCAGCGTCGCCACAACAAGAGTTTTCTTCATTCCAACCTCGCAACATTGATCTTCCGTAGAAAGATAAGGACGATTAGTTGTCTTACATAATTAGAATGATAATTAAAAAAGCCACATGCGGCTACGCCCGAAATACACAAGGGCAAAAGAAGAAGGAAGACAAGGATCTGACTCGCTGATCTCTACTTTCTTGATGCGTTGCTGCAGGCCGTGGGAACTAGTCTCTGTAGCGAGTGGCGATGAGCTCTTTCGTGTCCTCAAGACGCTGCTTGAGAACATCCACAGATTCCTCCACCAGCCTTTGGCGCTCGTTGCGGAGCATGTCATTCTCGTCCATAAGTTTCTTGATGATGACGCCGGTCCTCTTCAACAAGGCACTGGTCTCCTCCTGCTGGTCTGCACTTCGGACGATCTTCTCCCTCAGTAGGTCGCGCTCGGCCCGGAGCCTCCCATTGCCCTCCCTTAGTTGCCGGATGACGCCGGTAGCCTGTTCAACAAGGCTTTCATGTCGTCCTGCAACCTTGCCCAGCCGGAGATCTGATCCATCTAGCTATGGACGATCGCATGCATGCACCTGTAACAGTCGTCGCCTGCCCGCGAGAAATTTTCCCAGGCCGCCGTGGCGCGGCGGGACATCTCTGCTGCATTCGTGGCGTGGCGGGACATCTCTGCTGCTTCCGGAGCGCGGCCAGACCAGTCTGCTGCATCGACGGTGCGGCGGGACCTCCGTGCTGCTTCAGCGGCGCGGCAGGACCTCTGTGCTGCTACTTCCGCGCGGCGGGACATGTCGGCTGCTCTCGCAGCGAGGCGGGACATCTCTCGTGCTTCCGCTTCCATGCTCGCCTCTCCCTGGTGGCAATCTCCCGACCCAGAACTCACGCCGGCCGTGGTAGACGCAAGGGAAGGATGCTGAATGACTTGTTTGTTTTTGTGGATGAGGAGTTGAGGAGGAATGTGCAGTCATCTTGGCATACTAGTATTTATAACCGAGTACTAATACACACCTAAGCGGGAAACCGTTTAGGTTGTGATCGGTGTGAACAGGTTTGCAATTCAATATAGCGTGGTACTAATACGCTCCTAAGTGGGAAACCGTTAGGTTGTGATCGGTGTGAACAAGTTTGCAATTCAATATAGCATGGAGTAATTTGGAATGTGACGAGACGCAAGCTCAAAATTTATTGACGGTTCTAGTTTCGAAGTGCGGCACTATTCCTGGATGGAGTACTTCTTTTTCTACTCCCTCCTTTTCGGTTTTATAGGGATTATCTCAAAATTTTAGTTTTTTCATTTTATAAGGCTCAATTTGGTTTTTCCCCAACACATGTTCAGATTCCAAGGTGCTTTAAATCATTGCATGCAAGTATTAAGAGAAAATTGACCAACGCATGTACTTTATGCATGCATGCATTGCAACTAATGCATTGATAAACATATTTTTTTGAGAAAAACAAGAGCATTAATTAGGTGCTTTTGCAAACTACAAAAAATATTCCACCACTCACCATCTTGGTTGGTGAGATTTTTGAATTAAGCCCTATAAACTGGAAAGGAGGGAGTACTGTTGTGTACGTGCAATAACTGGCACCGTCGTATACATATCTTACGGTTAATGGGGAGTTCGACAGGAATAGCCGCGTGGCGAGCTCTAGGCTAGTCTTTTTTTCAGACGCATTAAACTACTGATATGATGTCGAAGCAATTGCTGCATCGCCACCAAAACCCACCATTTCTTAAGCTAAAGTAGACCAAGGTAATCCCTATATTAGCATATTACTAAGAAAAACAGAAGGCACTATAGAAACATTTAGGACGTGAGCTTGTCAATCTGAATGTGGAGGGACACAAGCTTAGCCCCGACCAGCAGCTTGGGCGGAACTATCAAGAAGGTCAGCTCCTGCACGTCGACGTCATCGGGGTCCTTGCTGTTGTCACCTCCATTTCCACCTTGACGGCGTCGGTCGTGCCTTTGGGCTCCCCCGGCGGGCCGTTCGCCCACAGCTTGGCCACGTAGTGCGGCAGTGGGGACGCCCCCGCTCTGATTCAGACGACCGACACAACGATAGGCGCGCCGATGTCGAGCTCGCCGCTGTCGGCGTTCTGGGAACGGGGGTCCCCAGACTTGCCTGCCTGCGGCCTGCGGCGTGGCTCAAGTGGGGGGCCAGCGCGGCCCAGCTTCATCAACACGAGACTCAAGACCCTCGCGAGGGGCCAAGCCTCACGGGGTGGACGACACGGCGCTTCCTCAGGCACGGCCTCCTCAGGCTGGCTCGCGAGGAGGCGGAGAGATCAAGGCAGGGTACCTCACGAGGTGCCACTGACGCAAGCCATGATGACCAAGGGTGCCAGGCGGGCGCCAGCCCGCACAGCGTCTCCCTTTCCTCTTTGGTGCAAAGGGGGCAAGCGCAGGTGAGAGGATCAAGCAAAGGCATCTTTTTCAGTGCAACAAGACCAAGACCAGTCCAACGGTGGGAAGGAGGTCACCATGGAGCCCAGGACGGCGTCACCACAGGGCCTTTGGCAGGCAAAGACCAACTTTAGTCAGGATAAGTGTACCAGATGTTCCCCTTTGAATTGGCCGATTGTTGGCGCCCTTCCCGCTCAAATATTTGGGAAGAGGCCCAGGGCCTTTGCCTATAAATAGGACTAGCCACCCCTAGGGTAGAGGCATCTAGATCCTGATCTGACCAAGCGGCTAGAACCGTGCAACAAGTAGAGAGAGAGAGAGAGAAGGGCGATCGAACTCCCCCTAGCAGTTCATCCCCCAGCCAAGAACAAGCCCTCGCGAGGCTGTTCTTCCCTGTACTGTTCTTCCTCATCAGCCCAAGAGGCAATCCATCCACCACACACTGGAGTAGGGTATTACACCACAATGGTGGCCTGAACCGGTATAAACCCCGTGTCTCTTGCGTTGTTCTTTTAGTAGTTTAGATCCTTTGCAGTAGTTAGTTCCTTGCGAGACGGAGAGGTAGAGGGCACGATCTCCGCGCGCACCCCAGAGTTCGAACCTTAAGGGTCTGCCAGAACCCGGATCCGACATTTTGGCACGCCAGGTAGCGGTGCGCCGGAATCTGTTTTCCACCACTCCGTTCTCCTCCGACCGTCGCATCCATGTCCGACGCTCGTCGGGCCCGCGCTGAGCGCCGGGGCGCCATCGCTTCCCGCGTCGTCCAGATGGCCCCCGTTGGTGGGCGTCCCCGTCGTTCCCCGTCGCCCGCCGTTAACGCCACCACCGGCCCAGCGGGGAACGAGCAGCAGGCATCCTCTCAGCACCCGTCCGCGCGGCGAGATGGACGCACCGCTACTCCGTCGCTCACCCCGGCCGGCTCTTCGTCCCACGCGCTCCACGCGCCCTGGGAGGCTCGGGCTGCGCTCATCGCGGCGAACGATCTCCTCCGCTACCGCCCCATCGACGACGTCTACGAGGAGTGGCTCAACCGCGTCGCCGAGCTCGTCCGCGCCGCAGGGGGCTCCCCCGCGCCGTCCGCACCGCTGCGCCGCACTCCGCCCTACGTGGGCAAAGAAGCTCCAAGGGCGTTCCAGCCGCCCCCTCTCCAAGAAGACGCCATGGCCCCGAGGCGCGCAGCCCCTGGGCGGAACCCGCTCCGTCAAGCGCCGGCCCAGCAGGAACGAAGCTGCCAAGAAGTCCCGCGACCGCAAGAAGCCGCCCTAGCGCTCCCTGCTCTGGCTTGCCGAAACCCTGCTCCAGCTCCGGCACGTCAAGACCCCGCGCTGCTCCCCGCTGCAGCGCAAGGGGACCCACAAGGCCAAGCTCTCCCCCAACTGAAGCCTCCCGCGGCCACCGCAGGTTGCCGCGCCTACACCGCCGAGCTGCGAAACGTCGCATGGCCCGGCAAGTTCAAACCGGACCTGCCTCCTCGCTACGATGGCACGACCGACCCCACAGAGTTCCTTCAGCTCTACGAGCTGGGAATTGAAGCCGCCAGCGGAGACGAAAAGGTCATGGCCAACTGGTTCCCCACGGCGCTGAAGGAAGGTGCTCCCACCTGGCTCCTGAACCTGGCCCCATGCACGATCTCCTCTTGGGACCAGATGCGTACTCGCTTCATCGCCAACTTCCAAGGTACCCGCGACCGGCCTCCCGCCGTGAGCGACATGCGCCGCATCAAGCAGCAACCTGGGGAGACCCTGCAAAAGTACATCCAGCGCTTCATCAGTGCGCGCCTCAAGATCCCCAGGGTGTCCGAGGAAGCCATCATTTCAGCCTTCTCCGATGGCGTGCGCGACGTCAAGATGAAGGAGGAGCTGGCGATGCATGAAGGCCTCTGCACCTCCCTGGAGCTGTTCAGCTTGGCGACGAAGTGCGCCAGGGCTGAGGAGGGGCGCCTTTCCCTCCTCGACCTGCCTGCCGCAGACCCAAAAGAGAAGAAGCCAAAGGCCAAGGACGTGAAGCGCAAGGGGGCTGCCATGCTCGCGGCAGAACCGGACACCAAGTGGGGCAAGGATCTGCCCGAATCCTCCAGGGGCAGCCGGTACTGCGTGTACCACGACCTCCACACCCACAACACAAACGAATGCCAAGAACTCCGTGCCGTGCGAGAAGGAAGAGTCGGCCGACGCCCTGACCGTGCTGATCGGGGCTACGGCCGAGGAGGAGGAAGGAACCCAAGACGCTGGGAAGATCACGGCCCACGCCAAGGCTGGCGTGACCAACCTCGCGAGGACCGCTGGTGTGACCCGCCTCGCGAGGGGGACTGGAGGGACCATCCTCGTGAGGATTGCCCTCATGGCAACCCAGGCCTGCCGCCGCTGCCGCCTCATCCAAGGAGGAATGAAGGCCGTCATCAAGACGAGGGGGCTGGGGGCTTCCAAGAGCCGCGCGCAATCGCCTCCATCCTGGGCGGAGCCCAAGCCCCAGCCTCTCAGTGTATCTTCAAGCAGTTTGCTCGCGAAGTGAATGCAGTTCTCCCCAAGCTCGAAGCAACGCGTCCCCTCAGGTGGTCAGCCTGCGCCATCACGTTCAGCTCAGCAGACCTGCTCAAGTGCGCAGCCACGGCTGGAGTGCTCACGATGCTCTGTTCCCCAGTCATCAGCAATGTTCTAGTCACCAGGACCCTCATCGACGGAGGGGCAGGAATGTCTTGTCCGTGGAAACGTTCAACAACCTCCAAGTGCCCTGTGACCAGCTTCAGCCGACCAAGCCTTTATTCGGAGTCACCGACGGTTCCACAGTCCCGATTGGGCAGGTCCGCCTCCCAGTCACCTTTGGGAACCGCAGCAACTACCGCACCGAGCTCATCGACTTCGACGTCGCTCACATCCGCCTGCCGTACAACGCCATCCTCGGGTACCCAGCGCTGGCCAAGTTTATGGCCATGACTCACCACGGCTACAACGTCCTCAAGATGCCAGGAAGTGGTGGCGTCATCATGGTGCCCTGTGAAGAGAAGGATGCAGTGTGTTCCCTGGAGCGAGCTTTCCAGGGCGCATCACTAGAAGACCCAGATCGCGGAAGCAGGAGGCTTCCTGAGACCATCCCCAAGAAGAAGAAGACGTCGCCAGGCTCGGCCCCTCGGGAGGCAGGCCCTTCAGGGCCCGTGCCTGCCCAGGGGGACCCTCCTTCCATCGCATAGGAATGCGCGCCGCCCGCCCTCCTCAGGCAGGGCTCGGGGGCTCTCCCCTGGAGGGCCACCGACCTGGCCAAGGTCACGAGGGAGGCGTTAGGGCACCACGTGGAGGCGTGTTTCGAAGCACGTTTCCCTCAAGAAGGAGCAAGACAAGGAGGGTCAGACCAGCAGAAGTTCATCAACAAAGCCATTCAAGAACTACAGGAATAAAGAGTCGTGAGAGGCTGCCACCGCCTATCGACTATGGCTCCCCATCCAGGCGAGGATGGTGGGCTGCGCGTCTGCGTCGACGTACCAGGGCTCAATCAGATCGCCACGATGGAGCGCCTCTGGCCCTCCCGAGTGGGGCGCTGCGGAGGACCGCCCCACAGCTATGTTCGCATGCCTTACGGCCTGCCGAGCGTGGCTGCGGCGTACCAGCGCCTCATGAGGAGCATCTCGGAGGCACAAGAAGGCAAGCGTTCTGCGGCTCTGGCGGAGATGGAGACAGCTCAAGAGGAGTCACCAGTGCCTCCGGAGCCTCCCGAGGCCCCAGGGCCTGGGGGCTCGTGAGGATCAGCTTCCGCAGCCCACCGAGTCTGCTGCACCAACACTACTTCATCTTCGACATCTTCAGGTGACATCTTTCAAGTTTCATTCCCATCTGGGAGTGCCCTCCCAGGGCTGCATCATTCCCAGGCCGCATGGGTCCGTCCCTATGGCATGTATCCCTTTTTTATCTTTCAGTCATTAGCTTGCTTTGTTGGAGGCTCCCCTCAGGCTGCATCATCCCCAAGCCGCTCGGATCAGGCCTAGCGGCGTGTATCTCCTTTGCATTTGTTTCCGGCTATGCATTCGCCTACCATGCTTGATTACTTGATGCTTGTCCGCGGTACCTCTCTTTCTCCATGTCGACCACTTGCACGTTAAAGTGGGGGCGCCTGAGCATCGCGACTCAGGGCTCTTACTGGCTCTCCAGCCCTCACCCTCTGGTCTTGTCCACGGCATCGCGGCCTGGCATACCAGCGACGGCTGAGACAAGCTCGAGGGCCGGGACCCGGGACGTAGAGTGCCGGCATCTAACCAAATTTTGCAGGGACACATTTCAAGATACGGCCCAGTGCCAGGCACAACCCGCCTAGAGGTAGGGCCTCGTGAGTCCCACGCTGGCTCACGGGTGCCCAGATACACCTCACCTAGCTCTACCATGCCAGCCACGTGTCAGGGCGGGACTGTACACGCCCCGGGGGCTCCTCCCGGAGGGGAGCCCCCTCCCACGTACCAGTGGAAGCACCATGCTCCGCGCTGGCCGACGACACTGCCGAGGAGCGGCTATGCCCGTACACATACGGAAGCGCTATGCTCCGCGCTGGTGATAAACAACGGAGGGTGGCCTGCGAGCCGCGTTAACCTCAGGGAGCCCAGAGCTCAGTGGCCGGCCTCTTCGCAACGCCTCCCCCCGGGAGCGCCGCGCGAGGGGGCTGGGCACGGGGGCTATGACTGGCTCACGCTCAGCCGTACGCCCCAGCCAGGCCCCTCGGGCCTGGTTCGTCGCGCGTCTCTCCCCGAGCGGAGCCAAGGTATGAAAGCCATTTGCACGTCAAGGGGGACTCCTGAGCATCGCGACTCAGGAGCCTAACTGGCTCCGTAGCCCCTCACTCCTTAGTTCCGAAAGGCTATGCTGGGTGAGGTACGCGCGGAGTCGGGCTCTACAGACGTAGAACGGTAGCTCCGCCTACATTTCATCTCATCCCCTGCTGTTTGTGCGTCAAGGGGGACTCCTGAGCATTGCGACTCAGGAGCCTAACTGGCTCTGTAGCCCCTCACTCCTTAGTTCCGAAAGTCTATGCTGGGTGAGGTACGCGCGGAGTCGGTCTCTGCAGACGTAGAACAGAAGACCCACCTACATCGCGCTTCCCTACTTGTTGTTTGCGCGCCAAGGGGGACCCTTGAGCATCGCGACTCAGGGGCCTAACTTGCCACGTAGCCCCTCACTCCTTTGGTCCCGTCCTGGGCTGATGCTGGGTGAGGCACGCGCAGGGCCGGGCTCTGCCGGCGCAGAACACAAGCAAGTAGGGGAGGAGAACATAAAATCCAAGGAACTTAAAAGCAAATATTACAACCCATATTGTCACCTCAGTACCAAACGCAAATTTAAAGGCCTCCTCGAGGCGTCGTGCATGTGCAGGAATCAGAAGAAGAGCAGGAATGATAGCAAGGTCACTTGTCGGCGGAGGGGTTGCATGGAGTGGCTTCACCTAGCGGAGCAGCAGGGTCGGCAGCGCCTCGCTTTGGCTTGGTGCTGAAGGCCCGGAACTTCCCCAGCAGCGCCTCTGCACGTCCCTTCACGGCTTCGACAGCGGCGGCGGCGCCCTCGCCGCCCAACGGCTCCAGCAGGCTGTCGAGGTCGGTGCTGGGATCGCGAAGGTAGACGTGGGCGAAGACCCGCGTCAGCGCGGCAGAAGACAGGACACGCGCCTCGCCCTCAGCCGTGGGGGCGAGGGCAAGGGAGACGTCCCTAAGAGCCTTCACCAAGAAGGGAAGCAGCTTGGCGGGGCCGTCCCCGTCACCGGCTAGCGGGTCGTTCACGCCGCACTCGTAGAGTGTGTTCAGTGACGCGCGGGCATCCTTCTCCATGTCCGTGAAGGCCACGCGGTCCTCGGCGAGGACCTTGGCCTTGGCGTCTAGCTTGGCCTTCGTCACTGCCAGCTCCCTCTTCAGTGCGTCCGAGCGGACACGACGCTTCTTCAGTTTGGCCTCCCGCTCTTCGAGCGCCGCCTCGCGCACCTTCGCCTCCTTCTCCTGCTCTTGGTGAAGGCGGATCTCTTCCGCAAGCTGGCTTCGCAGGCCTTGCACCTCGTCCTCCAGCTCCTTGCAGCGGCCGCGGACTCCAACCACCTCCCTCAGGGCCGCATCTCGGGCAGCCTTCGCCTCGAGGGTGGTCTCTTTCTCTCTGTCGCAGGCCATGGAGGCCTGAACCAGCGCCGCCCGGATCGAGGCATTAGAGCGAATCCACCCCGAAGCCAGCTCCAGACGCCCGGCCACCAGGCGAGGGTCGGCGCCTTGAAGATCCTGCCGCAGCCGGTCCAGTTCAGCAACAGCTCGCTCCAGAACGGTGGGAGCAGGCGGAGAAGCATCAGTACGCTCCAAGGCGGCAGGAGGGGTCGCGGAAGCAGCGGCCGGTGGAACGGGAGGAGAAGATAGCGGCGGCGAGGCCGCAGTATCCTGAGGCGGAGTCTTCTGCCTCCCCAGCCGTAGCAGCAGCACCAGACAAAGGCACCTCGAAGGTCGCTCGAGTCATGGGGGCTGCGGCCTCAGCCAGATCAGCCAAGCCCTGCAAAGACGAGTGGACGGGCGAGGTCCGCGCGTCATGATCACCCTCCCCCGCAGGCGGAGGCGTCGCCGCAGTTGTGGCCTCAGGAGCTCCCTTCAGCTTCTTCGCCATGGGCGCCAGCCTACTCAACAGAAGTAATCGTCAGGCCTCGTCGGCGGAACAAGAAACCAAGAATCAAGGATCAAGCACTTACAGGTCGTCGCCAGAAAGCTCCAGTGGCCTCCTGCCAAACTTGAAGCCCGAGAGCCGGCTGGAAGGGTCGACCTCGGAAGCAGAAGGCGCGTCAGCGGTTCGCCCGGGAGTTAGGGCGGATCCGCGGGGAATCAACCCGGTCCAGCCCTTCTTCGGGACCGGACGTGAGCTCCCGCTGCCCAGCACGCCGTCATCATCATCATCGCTCGGCGAAAGGCGGAGAGCGTGGGGCTTGCGTCGGAGCGGGGGAGCCCTAGACTCTCCGTCAGTCGGCTCGGAGTCGAGGTCTCCCTCCCGCTCCTCTTCGCCCGCTCCTCCACTGGAGTCGCCGGAAGACACGTTCACGAGTTCCTCGGGAGCCGTCACGGGCACGGACCCGTCCCCGTTGAAGACAGGCATGGAGTCCACCACCTGCTCCCAGTCGTCGCGAAGGAACAAGGGCACGGGTGCGCCCTCCAGCCTCGCCACCTCGCCCCCGACCAGAGCTTGGAGGACCGCGGCCACCTCCTCCTCGCCCACAGCTGCGGGGCTTGGATGAGGCCTCCACATCGGAGGAGAGTACTGATGAAGCGGAGCCAGCTGGTGCTCCAGGAACTCCCTCAGCAGCGACGCCCCGGTCAGCTTCGCCGTCGCCATGCTGGATGGCCTTAGATCCGCGTCCATCTTCGCCAGCACCAGCTTCGCGCGGGGGTCCGTGAGCTCCGCTCGGCCCCAGTCGCCGGAGCTCGCAGGCTACTCCGCGGGCAAGATCAGCCGAGGGTGGATGCGCCTGACGACTACCAAGACCCACTTGCTCCTGAAGCCCTCAATCCTCTTCCCGAGATTCGAAATGGCAATGGCGCCGCCGTACGCGACGAAGCTCGCGCACGCAGAAGGAGAACCTTTGGAGGACCGGAGGTAGAAGTAGTGGCGCAACAAGGCTACTAAAGGCTGCACTCCTACGTGAGCCTCGCAGTAGTAGGCAAAGATCGCTAGAAGAAGGATGGAGTTGGGGTGGAGATGCAGAGCTTGCAGGTTGTAATGACGAAGGACGGCGAGGAAGAACTCAGAGAAAGGAGGCACCAAACCCGCAGTAATGGAGCTTACAAAGAGAGGGTAAAAGGTGCTCCCCCGGCCCTCAGGGGTAGCGGAGCCAGCCTTGAGCACCTGAGCCCCGTCGATGCCCTGCGCTGCCGCCATCCGGTGCAGTTGGGCGAGGCTCGCCTCCGACACGTTGGGCGAGTCCAAAGCAGGCGAAAACCAAGCTTCGGCCGGGGCCCAGCGAGGCGCCATGGCTACCTAGGTCGAGTTGATAGAGCAGATCTGGAAGCTAGGAGGAAGGAAGGAGAAGCGCGAGAAAGGGGATCTGAGCAGCGGATGAAGAAGGAGAAGGGCAAAGCCCGAGCGGATGCCACGCCTTTAGTAACCCGCGCAGTCGCGAAAGCACCCACGTCCAATCAACCGCCACGCGGCGCCCAAGGCCGCAGGCTGTTAGGGCCCGCGGCGCTTCGCCCTTGCCCTTTCGCCTCTTGGCACGGCCAAGTCCGTGCGCGCCTTGGGCCCGGGGGCTACTGTCGGCGTTCTGGGAACGGGGGTCCCCAGACTTGCCTGCCTGCGGCCTGCGGCGTGGCTCAAGTGGGGGCTCAGCGCGGCCCAGCTTCATCAACACGAGACTCAAGACCCTCGCTAGGGGCCAGGCCTCGCGGGGCGGACGACAAGGCGCTTCCTCAGGCACGGCCTCCTCGGGCTGGCTCGCGAGGAGGCGGAGAGATCAAGGCAGGGTACCTCACGAGGTGCCACTGACGCAAGCCATGACGGCCAAGGGTGCCAGGCGGGCGGCAGCCCGCGCAACGTCTCCCTTTCCTCTTTGGTGCAAAGGGGGCAAGCGCAGGCAAGAGGATCAAGCAAAGGTATCTATTTTGGTGCAACAAGACCAAGACCCGTCCAACTGTGGGAAGGAGGTCACCATGGAGCCCAGGACGGCGTCACCACAGGGCCTTTGGCAGGCGAAGATCAACTTTAGTCAGGATAAGTGTACCATATGTTCCCCTTCGAATTGGCCGATTGTTGGCGCCCTTCCCGCTTAAATATTTGGGAAGAGGCCCAGGGCCTTTACCTATAAATAGGTCTAGCCACCCCCAGGGTAGAGGCATCTAGATCCTGATCTGACCAAGCGGCTAGAACCGTGCAGCAAGTAGAGAGATACAGAGAGAAGGGCGATCGAACTCCCCCTAGCAGTTCATCCCCCCAGCCAAGAACAATCCCTCGCGAGGTTGTTCTTCCCTGTACTGTTCTTCCTCATCAGCCCAAGAGGCAATCCATCCACCACACACTTGAGTAGGGTATTACACCAGCCTGAACCAGTATAAACCCCGTGCCGCTTGCGTTGTTCTTTTATTAGTTTAGATCCTTTGCAGTAGTTAGTTCCTTGCAAGACGGAGAGGTAGAGGGCACGATCTCCGCGCGCACCCCAAAGTTCGAACCTTAAGGGTCTGCCGGAACCTGGATCCGATAGCCGCCGACCAAGAAAACCGTGCGGCAGTCCTTCTCCGCGAACAGCAAGAGCCGTGGCTCCGACAGTGGCACTTGCAGCTGGAGCACCTTGCCATACTGGATCCTGTGCACGGGCATGGGATGCGCGGTGCTGATGTAGTGGTAGAGCACCGACGGCGGTCCTTCGTAGCCGCAGACGAGCACGGGGCATTTGCAGGGCGCGAGCGGACACACGCTCTGGTGATCGGCGAGCTTGTGGTAAGTGACGTAGAGCCCACGACCTTCGTGCGGGCACTCCACCCTCACCGACGAAAGGATGGAGTCTCCACCGCCGTGTTCTGCACGTCGAAGCCACCGCCGCGCTCGCACTTCTGGCACTGCCGCTGGTTCCCGGGGCGCTCGACGCGGCAGTCCGCGCAGGCCAGGTGCCCTCCCTTGCACTGCAGAAATCAATCGAACAACACATCAATCAAGAAACCTGCACCTTGCTCAATCAGCCGAACAGAAGAGTTGTATTCGAACCTCATACACTGGAGGCGTCAAGGGGCGGAGGCACAAGGGGCAGTGGAGCATGATGAGGTTCATCGAGACCTTACAGAGCTCCATCGTTGGGTCCTGTTCGGTCTACATGATCTCGCCCTCCTCGTGCACAACCATCTCTCGACTTGGGCCAGGGTATTACAAAGCCTTACCGTCACATATTTTATACTACTTCAAGTGCATTAAATCAACACATGCAAGTATCCAAATGAGAGTCACGGCATGCATGCATGCGTTGTAATTAATGCATCGGTAACGCAAATTATTGAAATATATCGAGTGCAGTGCTTTGATGTGTCGCGTCAACTCGTACATCAACGAGAAGTTTGATTATCCTCTCCCTCGTGGACTTAACTGCACCTGCCTTTGGCTGTATGTCAGGTTGGCCACACACCCGTCGGGCCCACCTGTCATACACGCAAAGGTAGGAGTGTCCCTCCCTCGCCCATGAGCGTGGTGGATGGCAATACTAGGAGAAGCTTTCGCTACACGCTCTCCCTCCCGCACGCGGTGGACATGCAGCAGTTCAATCGGTGTCAGATGGCCAGAAGCGTACTGTAGTACTCCTCCAGTGCAGTATTACTCCATCATTGTTCGACTTCCCGAAGAGGCGAAGAGCCAAGCGCAGCCGGACGCTCGTGTGGCAGTTTCATGTGAAGAGTAGTCTAGGATAGCATGTACCGTGCCTGTAATCTTAAAATCATTGGGGTCGGCTCCATGCTATGTGGCCGTCTCGAAGTTTAAAAAAAATTAAAATAGTCTTATGGCCCTACCTGACACCCTGGTGATTGTAGTTTGCATGCTCATCTGGTCAAGACAGGAATATATATTTTAATTTTTTTTTTGAAAAGGGGGGACTCGCTGGCCTCTGCATCAGAGCGATGCATACGGCCACATATATTTTAATTTGTGGTGGGTAAATGTTAGAGGTTGCAGCAAATATATTGTACACTGCGGGTCTTTCAGCCAAGTTTAGAGGCAAGCATGTGGGGCCAGTGCTATGATGTGTCGCGTCGACATGTACAACGAGGAGAAGCTTGATTTTACTACATGCCTTCTCCCTCACCCATGAGCGCGGTTGCTTGCAAACGAGGATAGGCTTTTGCTTAGTAGTACTTCTACAACAAGCTATCCGTCCTGCTCGCGGTGGACGGACATGCAGCAGTGGATTCGACACTGTAGAAGCAGTAGTAGTAACACCATTGTTCGTCTTCTCGAAGAGGCGAAGAGCCAAGCGCAAACCGAATGTTGCAGTTGCGAACATTGGAGCACACATATAGCTAGGCTCTTGCATGAGACAAAGTTGCTATGTGAGCCCACTATTGTACTAGTACGTACAACTACTTGCTAGTATAGCCTTGTAAACCAGAAAGGAGTATTTTCCCTTCTAGAAATTTCAACAAGTGACTAGACTACACCGAGACGGAGTACATATGGAGCAAAATGAGAGAATCTGCACCGTAAATAAATACGTACTAGTTCTATCGTTTTCCTCTCCGAGGTGCACAATATTGAGTATACTGTCTAGTCTCTTTTTGACACACATTTATGTTTTTTACACAGTACAGACGCAAGTGCTCATATACACGCGCATACACTCACCCCTATGAATGCACACACGCACGGCACTATCATCTTGAAATTTACGAGGTCACCATAGGCACCTCGTCGTCGACGGGTCCATAGGTGCTTGAATGCCAAGGAGGGAGAGGTTAGCGGTTCCCGAGACGTTGAACGGTCAATGATGCATCCTCAATAACATGTAGAGGGAATTAATTGGAGAAGCAGAATAGAGCCAGCATGATGTGAATGCAACAGAGTTTGGACACTCATATAATAAAGGCGCCCCACCACTCCAATCCATCTACTCCCAAGTCTCTGTGCAACACTGCTCACTCCAATCCAAGACCAAGTGACCAGAAGCCACAAGCACCTATGGAGGCGATGGACGCGAGCGGCAATCGGCTGTGTTAAATCATCCAAGGCACCGGCCTGCGGCCCCGCACCGCGCAGCGTTTCCAGATGGTGCTGGCGACCGCAGGCATCGTAGCCCTTGCCGACGCCAGCTTCGCCTCTCGCATGGATGACATGATGGTCAACTCCATCCGCAAGTTCACCGCCGTCAAGAAGCGCGTGGACGACCTTGCCCTACTACTCCAGCCCACGCGCCCAGGATCCTCATTGCCTGCCACCCTCATCAGCCTCCATGGTGACGAACTCTTTCAATCCCTGGTGGCCCTGCAGGTGCCGGAGGTCGCGATGAAGAATGTGCACCTCGAGGCCGCGCTCGCCGCGCAGCGCCTCGCCATGCAAGAAACCGTCGACCTGCACATCCACGTCTACGAGGAAATCGTCTACATAGGCCACTACAAGGCAAGTGAGGACAGAAAGACGTTGGCCTTCTTCCAGCGGCTGGAATCTTTGGACGCCATTGTTCAGAAGCACGTCGACCTGGCCACGAAAGCCGCTGCTACTTAGGCGCCGTTCGGTGGGCCGGCGTCCTGAGTCGAGGAGGTGGATGTCGTCGATGGATGCATCTCTTCTTCTTACCTCCTGTAACCAGCACTGCATCGCCTCGTGGCCTTAATGTTTTATTAGTATAGTACTCCCTTCGTTCCCATATATAAGTCTTTCTAAAGATTCCAGCAAGTGACTACTACATACAGAGCAAAATGAGTGAATCTACACTCTAAACTATGTCTACATACATTTGTATGTTGTATTCCATTTGAAATAGTATCTAAAAAGGCTTATATTTATGAACGGAGGGAGTATATGGCATTTTTATTCCAGTCGTAAAGTTTTCACTGTGAGGTGGGGCCATAGTTGAGCAAACCCACCCCGCCCACCAGGCGTCGGCCGAGTTTAGAATTAGAAGAGAGAAACGAAGGAGGAGAGCTAGCTGTAGCATGGATGCTGTTTTCAGATGGGACTCGTGTTTATAGAATAGGAGTACTAAGCACTCGTGCCTCTTTTTTTTGAGGGAAAAATTAGTCGTATGTCTAGTACCACTAGTTGGGTGCATGCGACCTATAGCTGTCATCACTTTAGGTCTCCTTTTCGAGCCGCGACTACGCTTCACAGTACATATTATTGAAGGAAATATGCCCTAGAGGCAAAAATAAAGTTATTATTTATTTCCTTATATCATGATAAATGTTTATTATTCATGCTAAATTGTATTAACCGGAAACATAATACATGTGTGAATACATAGACAAACAGAGTGTCACTAGTATGCCTCTACTTGACTAGCTCGTTGATCAAAGATGGTTATGTTTCCTGACCATAGACATGAGTTGTCATTTGACTAATGGGATCACATCATTAGGAGAATGTTGCGATTGACATGACCCATTCCGTTAGCTTAGCACACGATCGTTTAGTATGTTGCTATTGCTTTCTTCATGACTTATACATGTTCCTGTGACTATGAGATTATGCAACTCCCGTTTGCTGGAGGAACACTTCGTGTGCTACCAAACGTCACAACGTAACTAGGTGATTATAAAGGAGCTCTACAGGTGTCACCAAAGTTACATGTTGGGTTGGCGTATTTCAAGATTGGGATTTGTTACTCCGATTGTCGGAGAGGTATCTCTGGGCCCTCTCGGTAATGCACATCACTTAAGCCTTGCAAGCATTGCAACTAATGAGTTAGTTGCGATATGATGTATTACAGAACGAGTAAAGAGACTTCCCGGTTACAAGATTGAACTAGGTATTTAGATACCGACGATCGAATCTCGGGCAAGTAACATACCGATGACAAAGGGAACAACGTATGTTGTTATGCGGTCTGACTGATAAAGATCTTCATAGAATATGTAGGAGCCAATATGAGCATCCAGCTTCCGCTATTAGTTATTGACCGGAGACGTGTCTCGGTCATGTCTACATAGTTCTCGAACCCATAAGGTCCGCACGCTTAACGTTACGATGATAGTTGAATTATGAGTTTATATGTTTTGATGTACCGAAGGTTGTTCAGAGTCCCGGATGTGATCACGGACATGACGAGGAGTCTCGAAATGGTCGAGACATGAAGATTGATATGTTGGAAGCCTATGTTTGGATATCGGAAGTGTTCCGGGTGTAATCGGGATTTTATCGGAGTACCGGGAGGTTACCAGAACGCCCCGGTAACTTAATGGGCCTTAGGTGGTCTAGGTGGAAGAGAGGAGAGGAGGCAAGGGCTGGCCGCGCGCCCCTCCCCCTAGTCCGAATAGGACAAGGAGAGGGGGCGGCGCCCCCCCTTCCTTCCTTCTCCTCCACTCCTTCCCCCTCCCCAAGTCCTAATCCAACTAGGAAAGGGGGGGGGATCCTACTCCCGGTTGGAGTTGGACTCCTCCTGGCGCGCCCCAAGGCTGGCCGCACCTCTCCCCCTTGCTCCTTTATATACGGGGGCAGGGGGCACCCCAGAGACACAACAATTGATCAAGTTGATCTTTTAGCCATGTGTGGTGTCCCCCTCCACCATAGTCCACCTCGATAATACTGTAGCGGTGCTTAGGCGAAGCCCTGCGTCGGTAGAACATCAACATCGTCACCACACCGTCGTGCTGACGAAACTCTCCCTCAACACTCACTAGATCGGAGTTCGAGGGACGTCATCGAGCTGAACGTGTGCTGAACTCGGAGGTGCCGTGCGTTCGGTACTTGATCGGTCAGATCGTGAAGACGTACGACTACATCAACCGCGTTGTGCTAACGCTTCCGCTTTCGTACTACGAGGGTACATGGACAACACTCTCCCCTCTCGTTGCTATGCATCACCATGGTATTGCGTGTGCGCAGGAATTTTTTTGAAATTACTACGTTCCCCAACTGTGGTATCAAATCCAGGTTTTATGCATAGATTTCATATGCACGAGTAGAACACAAGTGAGTTGTGGGCGATATAAGTCATACTGCTTACCAGCATGTCATACTTTGGTTCGGCGGTATTGTTTGATGAAGCGGCCCGGACCGACATTACGCGTATGCTTACGCGAGACTGGTTCTACCGACGTGCTTTGCACACAGGTGGCTGGCGGGTGTCAGTTTCTCCAACTTTAGTTGAACCGAGTGTGGCTATGCCCGGTCCTTGCGAAGGTTAAAATAGCACCAACTTGACAAACTATCGTTGTGGTTTTGATGTGTAGGTAAGAACGGTTCTTGCTCAGCCCGTAGCAGCCACGTAAAACTTGCAACAACAAAGTAGAGGACATCTAACTTGTTTTTGCAGGGCATGTTGTGATGTGATATGGTCAAGACATAATGCTAAATTTTATTGTATGAGATGATCATGTTTTGTAACCGAGTTATCGGCAACTGGCAGGAGCCATATGGTTGTCGCTTTATTGTATGCAATGCAATTGCCCTGTAATGCTTTACTTTATCACTAAGCGGTAGCGATAGTCGTAGAAGCATAAGTTTGGCGAGACAACAACGATGCTACGATGGAGATCAAGGTATCGCGCCGATGACGATGGTGATCATGGAGGTGCTTCGGAGATGGAGATCACAAGCACAAGATGACGATGGCCATATCATATCACTTATATTGATTGGATGTGATGTTTATCTTTTATGCATCTTATCTTGCTTTGATTGATGGTAGCATTATAAGATGATGCCTCGCTAAATTATCAAAGTATAAGTGTTCTCCCTGAGTATGCACCGTTGCGAAAGTTCTTCATGCTGAGACACCACGTGATGATCGGGTGTGATAGGCTCTACGTTCAAATACAACGGGTCCAAAACAGTTGCACACGCGGAATACTCAGGTTAAACTTGACGAGCCTAGCATATAACAGATATGGCCTCGGAACACGAAGACCGAAAGGTCGAGCGTGAATCATATAGTAGATATGATCAACATAATGATGTTCACCATTGAAACTACTCCATCTCACGTGATGATCGGACATGGTTTAGTTGATTTGGATCACGTGATCACTTAGAGGATTAGAGGGATGTCTATCTAAGTGGGAGTTCTTAAGTAATATGATTAATTGAACTTAAATTTATCATGAACTTAGTACCTGATAGTATCTTGCTTGTCTATGTTGATTGTAGATAGATGGCCCATGCTGTTGTTCCGTTGAATTTTCATGCGTTCCTTGAGAAAGCAAAGTTGAAAGATGATGGTAGCAATTACACGGACTGGGTCCGTAACTTGAGGATTATCCTCATTGCTGCATAGAAGAATTACGTCCTGGAAGCACCGCTAGGTGCGAGGCCTGCTGCAGGAGCAACACCAGATGTTATGAACGTCTGGCAGAGCAAAGCTGATGAGTACTCGATAGTTTAGTGTGCCATGCTTCACGGCTTAGAACCGGGACTTCAACAACGTTTTGAACGTCATGGAGCATATGAGATGTTCCAGGAGTTGAAGTTAATATTTCAAGCAAATGCCCGGATTGAGAGATATGAAGTCTCCAATAAGTTCTATAGATGCAAGATGGAGGAGAATTGTTCTGTCAGTGAGCATATACTCAAGATGTTTGGGAATAATAATCACTTGATTCAACTGGGAGTTAATCTTCCGGATGATAGCGTCATTGACAGAATTCTCCAATCACTGCCACCAAGCTACAAGAGCTTCGTGATGAACTATAACATGCAAGGGATGGAAAAGACGATTCCCGAGCTCTTCGCAATGCTAAAGGCTGAGGAGGTAGAAATCAAGAAGGAGCATCAAGTGTTGATGGTCAACAAGACCACTAGTTTCAAGAAAAAGGGAAAAGGGAAGAAGAAGGGGAACTTCAAGAAGAATAGCAAGCAAGTTGCTGCTCAAGAAAAGAAACCCAAGTCTGGACCTAAGCCTGAAACTGAGTGCTTCTACTTCAAGCAAACTGGTCACTGGAAGCGGAACTGCCCCAAGTATTTGGCGGATAAGAAGGATGGCAAGGTGAACAAAGGTATATGTGATATACATGTTATTGATGTGTACCTTACTAATGCTCGTAGTAGCACCTGGGTATTTGATACTGGTTCTGTTGCTAATTTTTGCAACTCGAGACAGGGGCTACGGATTAAGCGAAGATTGGCTAAGGGCAAGGTGAAGATGCGCGTGGGAAATGGTTCCAAAGTTGATGTGATCGCGGTCAGCACGCTACCTCTACATCTACCTTCGGGATTAGTATTAGACCTAAATAATTGTTATTTGGTGCCGGCGTTGAGCATGAACATTATATCTGGATCTTGTTTGATGCGAGATAGTTATTCATTTAAATCAGAGAATAATGGTTGTTCTATTATATGAGTAATATCTTTTATGGTCATGCACCCTTGAAGAGTGGTCTATTCTTATTGAATCTCGATAGTAGTGACACACATATTCATAATGTTGAAGCCAAAAGATGCAGAGTTGATAATGATAGTGCAACTTATTTGTGGCACTACCGTTTAGGTCATATCAGTGTAAAGCCCATGAAGAAACTCCATACTGATGGACTTTTGGAACCACTTGATTATGAATCACTTGGTACTTGCGAACCGTGCCTCATGGGCAAGATGACTAAAACACCATTCTCCGGTACTATGGAGAGAGCAACAGATTTGTTGGAAATCATACATACAGATGTATGTGGTCCGATGAATGTGGAGGCTCGTGGCGGATATCGTTATTTTCTCACCTTCATAGATGACTTAAGCATATATGGGTATATCTACTTAATGAAACATAAGTCTAAAACATTTGAAAAGTTCAAAGGATTTTAGAGTGAAGTTGAAAATCATCGTAACAAGAAAATAAAGTTTCTACGATCTGATCGTGGAGCAGAATATTTGAATTATGAGTTTGGTGTACATTTGAAATAATGCGGAATAGTTTCGCAACTCACGCCACCCGGAACACCACAACGTAATGGTGTGTATGAACGTCGTAATCGTACTTTACTAGATATGGTGCGGTCTATGATGTCTCTTACTGATTTACCGCTATCGTTTTGGGGTTATGCTTTAGAGACGGTCGCATTCACGTTAAATAGGGCACCATCAAAATCCGTTGAGACGACGCCTTATGAACTGTGGTTTGGCAAGAAACCAAAGTTGTCGTTTCTTAAAGTTTGGGGCTGCGATGCTTATGTGAAAGCTTCAACCTGATAAGCTCGAACCCAAATCGGAGAAATGTGTCTTCATGGGATACCCAAAGGATACTATTGGGTACACCTTCTATCACAGATCCGAAGGCAAGACTTTTGTTGCTAAATTCAGAAAATTTCTAGAGAAGGAGTTTCTCCCGAAAGAAGTAAGTGGGAGGAAAGTAGAACTTGATGAGGTAACTGTACCTGCTCCCTTATTGGAAAGTAGTTCATCACAGAAACCGATTTCTGTGACACCTACACCAATTAGTGAGGAAGTTAATGATGATGATCATGAAACTTTAGATCAAGTTACTACTGAACCTCGTAGATCAACCAGAGTAAGATCCGCACCAGAGCGGTACGGTAATCCTGTTCTGGAAGTCATGCTACTAGATCATGATGAACCTACGAACTATGAAGAAGCGATGGTGAGCCCAGATTCCGCAAAATGGCTTGAGGCCATGAAATATGAGATGGGATCCATGTATGAGAAGAAAGTATGGACTTTGGTTGACTTGCCCGATGATTGGCAAGCAATTGAGAATAAATGGATCTTCAAGAAGAAGACTAACGCTGACGGTAATGTTACTATCTACAAAGCTCGACTTGTTGCAAAAGGTTTTCGACAAGTTCAAGGGATTGACTATGATGAGACCTTCTCACCCGTAGCGATGCTTAAGTCTGTCTGAATCATGTTAGCGATTGTCGCATTTTATGATTATGAAATTTGGCAAATGGATGTCAAAACTGCATTCTTGAATGGATTTCTGGAAGAAGAGTTGTATATGATGCAACCGGAAGGTTTTGTCGATCCAAAGGGAGCTAACAAAGTGTGCAAGCTCCAGCGATCCATTTATGGACTGGTGCAAGCCTCTCGGAGTTGGAATAAACGCTTTGATAGTGTGATCAAAGCATTTGGTTTTGTACAAACTTTTGGAGAAGCCTGTATTTACAAGAAAGTGAGTGGGAGCTCTGTAGCATTTCTAATATTATATGTGGATGACATATTACTGATTGGAAATGATATAGAATTTCTGGATAGCATAAACGGATACTTGAATAAGAGTTTTTCAATGAAAGACCTCGGTGAAGCTGCTTATATATTTGGCATTAAGATCTATTGAGATAGATCGAGACGCTTAATTGGACTTTCACAAAGCACATACCTTGACAAAGTTTTGAAGAAGTTCAAAATGGATCAAGCAAAGAAAGGGTTCTTGCCTGTGTTACAAGGTGTGAAGTTGAGGAAGACTCAATGCCCGACCACTGCAGAAGATAGAGAGAAGATGAAAGATGTTCCCTATGCTTCAGCCATAGGCTCTATCATGTATGCAATGCTGTGTACCAGACCTGATGTGTGCCTTGCTATAAGTCTAGCAGGGAGGTACCAAAGTAATCCAGGAGTGGATCACTGGACAGCGGTCAAGAACATCCCGAAGTACCTGAAAAGGACTAAGGATATGTTTCTTGTATATAGAGGTGACAATGAGCTCATCGTAAATGGTTAGGTTGATGCAAGCTTTGACACTGATCTGGACGATTCTAAATCGCAAACCAGATACGTGTTTACATTGAACGGTGGAGCTGTCAGTTGGTGCAGTTCTAAACAAAGCGTTGTGGCGGGATCTACATGTGAAGCGGAGTACATAGCTGCTTCGGAAGCAGCAAACGAAGGAGTCTGGATGAAGGAGTTCATATCCGATCTAGGTGTCATACCTAGTGTATCGGGTCCAATGAAAATCTTTTGTGACAATACTGGTGCTATTGCCTTGGCGAAGGAATCCAGATTTGACAAGAGAACCAAGAACATCAATAGACGCTTCAATTCCATCCGGGATCTAGTCCAGGTGGGAGACATAGAAATTTGCAAGATACATACGGATCTGAATGTTGCAGACCCACTGACTAAGCCTCTTCGATGAGCAAAACATGATCAGCACCAAGACTCCATGGATGTTACAATCATTACTGTGTAATCTAGATTATTGACTCTAGTGCAAGTGGGAGACTGAAGGAAATATGCCCTAGAGGCAATAATAAAGTTATTATTTATTTCCTTATATCATGATAAATGTTCATTATTCATGCTAGAATTGTATTAACCGGAATCATAATACATGTGTGAATACATAGACAAACAGAGTGCCACTAGTATGCACTACTAGGGAAAAGGCTAGCAGCAACGCGGGTTTTAGGCCTATCAGTAGCGCGGGGATATGCGCTACTGATAAGGCGCTACAGCTATTCCTTAGTAGTAGCGCGTGTTACACGCGCTACTGCTAGGACAAGTAGCTGCAGTGTTTGTTCAATCCCACGCTACTGCTAATGTAACTACTGGCAACACGTTTTTCGTCCATCGCTACTAGTATTCTTTTTTTATTTTTTATTCTTAGTGTAATTATCGTACAAATATTGGTACAATACCAGTTATGAGGTTTACATCATTATGTCCATAACAGTGTGTCAAATGAAGGTGGATTAGTTTCAAGTGGAGGCAATATGTGATGCATGTCAAAAGTATACTACAAATCCAAACTTGATCTAGTTTGGACTAGTAGTACTTTCGATGTGCACCACATGTTGCCTCCAATTGAATCTAATCCGCCAACACAATCTATTTAATCATCATCATAGTCATTACCACCAACATTAGCTATTTGATCATCATAGTCATAGTGTCGGGGATATACCCCGCGGTGTAAACCGGCCGGAAGTTAACCCGGCCGGACTTGGCGGTTTATCTGAAGACCCGCCCTGACCTTGGCGGTTTACAAAGCAATCCGCTTGGTCGTTATGATTCACTTGTAAACCGACGGGCGGATCAGACGGATGACAAGACCCAAGGCCTAGAAGGCCGGTTCAACTATGGTGGGCCGGTTTAAGAGGAAAGGAATATTTATCTTACAAAGAGTTAAGACCAGGACTTGTATCCGGTTTGTATTAGAGATAGACTAGTCCTAATCCTAATAGGACTCCACATGTAAACCGCCCCTTCAGCATATATAAGGAGGGGCAGGGCTCCCCAAAGAGGGGGAGGTTACAAGTTAGAAGCTACAAGCTACAAGCAATCAATAATCTCTAGGGCTAGACACAAAGAGCCGGTTTACGGCGTCTCCCTCGGGATGATAATGAGACCTAGCCTCAAACAGCATGTAGGGTTATTACCGGATGATGTTTCCCGGGGCCCGAAGCTGTCTAAATCCTTGTCTTGCGTGTTGATCCGCCCTGCGTCTCTCGTCCCACTCAACCCCTCTCAAGCTACCACATAGATGCATTGGCCTCGCGACTAAGTCCTGACACTAAGGACATCTGCCGTGACAAATCCACGACAGTTGGCGCCCACCGTGGGGCCCGCGCACGGTGGTGTTGAGTTCTTGAAAGGATCTCTCCCAGGGATCGAGGAGCTCGTGATCATCTGGTGAATAAGAGTCATCATGCAAGTTTAAACTTGAGAGGTTAGGGTTTCGTACATGCAGCTGCACACGACCTGGAAGGCAGATAAATTTTTTGGTGCGCCACCGTCAAAGTCGTGTCATTGGTTTTCGGCGATCCAACAATCGCAAGCTGCGTCGAAACGGACAGGAAATCCACATCGCAGTTGTTCTGTCTAAAGTCAAGTTGTATTAGCTGCTTCATGCCTCCACTGATGGATCAAGTCCCGAAGAAAACAATGGTGCGGCTACTAGTACTTGCACGGTTTAAAGAAAAATCATCAATTACGATCCGGAAGTGGATACAACTACGACCTGGAAGTGGGGACAGCGTTGACCCGGCTTCCGTGATGCCTCCCTCTACTGGTTGCGTGACGTCTGAGTCGCCGTCAAATTAGCCCTGATTCAGCTACTTCGCCGCGACGAACCAGCCTTGAGCCGCCTGTGCTGGCCGCTTCTGCCGCCGCCTTATTGTGTTGCGTTAAACCGCCGCCGGTCGGCGTTGTCGCCTCTGCGGCCGCCAAACGCCTTGTTGTGCTGCGCTAAACCGCCACCGGACGGGGGATGGATCCGGACTCCTTCGCTCCTGGTTGCATGACTCCGCGGCCGAGTTGCTGGCCTCCATCGAGCCGGCAAGCCGAGTCACTGCCGCTCTCCAAACCGTCCGCACGCGACCCCGCTTCTGAGTCGCCGCCACCTCTGAACCGCCGAGTCGCTGATGCGTCCCCGCTTTTTTGCCTCCTCTCGAGACGCCACCGCCACCCTTCGAGCCAGCATTGCTTCTGCCACAAATCGCTGAGCCTCCGGGTTAAGCCCTGTGCCGGTTCACCGCATCCGTGTCCAATTGCTGGGTCGCCACGCTCGCCTGCTTTGCTTACGCTTCTCTGCTGCATTTTTTTTCTGAAGATGTTATGAGCACATGCTGCTGCTACTTCATGTTTGTTGAGGGACAGCGGCGGCCTCGTTTTCTGGTCTCTGCATTTATGTTGCGTGCAAAGCATTGGTGTTGCAAGTGCATTACTACTCATGCGTGGAGATCCAGGGCCACTGCCGTTTCTTTGTCACATTAAGACAAAAGACATCAATTACTGGTGCTATTTACTCCACGTAAGATCAAGGATACAATATGCTTTGGTTGCTGGTGCTACTAGATGGGCTGTGAATTGCTACGCCCACGGCACGACACTACCAGGTGCTATTTATCCTATTCAGTTTGATCCGGATATTAAATATTTCAAGAATTTTTTCTGCTATGACTTGTATTATTTGTGCACGCAGGTTTAACAGCCTATGGCATCCTGGAAAGTGTGATTTTCCGATGCTAGGCTTCTGTATATCCCAGTTAAAATTATGGGTGGAGCACACATCAACTAGCCGGGACCGTGTCTGTGATTGACACTCCATCCACACCGGCTTATGATGCCTGCGGCCGATTCTCGGTTTACGACGCCCGCGGCCGACCCTCCGTCTGCGCCGGTTTACCACGCCCGCGGCCGACCCTCCGCCCGCGCCGGTTTATGACGCCCGCGATTGACTCACCCGTCCGCATCGGCTTACAACGCCGCGGCCGGTTCGTCTGTCCGAGACACCTCCAATATTGTGGACGTCTTTACCGTCCGTCTCTCGCGGCCTGGTCTACATCAACGCACTGGGCCGCACCTGTCTGCATGAGCTGTTTATTGGGTATGAGCAAGTCACAGCTTGGGTAGCCCGGTTTTCTTTCAAATTGGAGACAAATCATCATCAACCACCATTTGCAATGGATGGTTCAATGGGCAGGCGCACAACTCGCCGCCACTACAGTTTTGATTAACTTGAAATCGCCAGTTGGAAGGAGCCATTGGCCGAGTTGCTGACACGGCTCATATGGGATCATTTACAACTAGCCGCAGTCACCTCAACCTTCTATGGATTCACATCGTGCTATCAACGCCAATGATATACAAGTTATGCCGGTTTATATCACGGTCAAATATGGAGAATCTCAAGCCAACTCCTCGAGTCACCTTGAGACTTGGGGGCTACGATGATATGACGCAACAAGTCTTGCCAGTTTCAGCCGGTTTAAGAACCCGAGGACGATGGAGGGAAAGATAACCCGATCCCGGAGGCTACTGTTATGTTGATGAAAATTTAAGGGCCGTCCGAAAATTTCCGGCTTAGAAAGTATATGACAGTTACAAAATCCTGGTTCAATGAAGAAGATCCGGGTCATCAGAAAGGATTTCGGTTCAAAATCCGGCTCAAGGGAAGCCAGTCTCACTGAAGCTCTCAAATATCCGGTTTACAATCCGGTTCAAGGGAATTTGTTCTCCAACAAAGCTCTGAAGCTCTCAAATCCGGTTTAACAATGTCCGGTTCAAAAAGGAATTAACTTCTCGAAAGTTCGAGTTTAAAGGCCGTCAGAAAATTTCCAGCTCAAAATGAAGATTCCAGTTTAAAATCCGGTTCAAGGGAAAGATGTCTCCCACAAAGCTTTGAAGCTCTTAAATATCCGGTTCAAGATCCCGGTTCAAGAAGAATTTATCCCTTGCAAAAAGGTTAAAAATTACTGAAGAGGACCTGCTGCCATGATGCGCGGTTCAAACATGGGGCTTCCTGTTCAAACATAGGTCGTATTCGAACCAAAGAGAACATAGCTATCCTTACAAAGTCAGTTGGGGACCTAGTCGACTTGAACCATAGATACACCTTATGGGAGCTTGGTCATGTCTTGACGACGGTAATGCCTTCTGGCTGGCACATTTGCCACTAAGTCAGTTGGGGACCTAATCGACTTGAACCGTAGTTACACCTTATGGGAGCTCGGTCATGTCTTGATGATGGTAATGCCTTCTGATCGGCTTTTAAACAGCCAATAAGTCATTTGGGGGCTTGGTTGTGTCCGAACCAATGCAATGCCACTTGATCAGCCCTAGGCCACTGAGTCACTTGGGGGCTTGGTCGAATCCGAACCAATGCAATGCCACTTGGCCGGCGTAACGCCACGCGTCATTTTGGGGTCCTGGCTGACTTGCACCATTGCTACGCCTTCGGGGGGCTTGGTTGCGTCTGACCATGGTAATTCCATCTGACCAAGCTCAGTAGAGCTCTTCTTTTGCAAAAAATTGTTGCCATTGCTTTTGCTTTAATAGCCTTTCTTGAGAAGTTGCTATTTTATTTGCGTTTTTTAAACCGACAGTATTTTGTACCGGTTCAAACAACTAAATTGGCGGAACACGGTCCATTTTTAGACCGGAGATTATCTGCCCGGTTTAATTTTCTGTTACCATCCTATTATGGAGTAAACCGGTGTTTATCAACCCGGCTCGGCTTTCAACTACACGTTGTGAGTGCATGATCAAATTATAATCCGGAGATTATCAGCCCGGTCTGGTTTGACTACAAGTCACCAGTATATACATGGTTAATCCGATGCTTATCACAACCCGGTACGGTTTTATCATAAAATCAGCGCAATATGGAAGGAGTTATCATTACTCAAGATTGGGGTTATCACTCTTACTACAAAAAGTTGGTAAACCGACTATATCATAGGTATGATATATTTCATATTTGATTATTCTTAAGCGCAGCCTTGGTTATAAACCTGGGTTATATGTTGGGCATTATGACCCGTCCAGCGGTAAACCGCCAGGACACTTTAAACTTGTTGTATGCAGAAACAGGTTGAATAAAGCATGATTATAAATCACCGGTGTTTATTAAACCGGCCTGGCTTTAAGACGATAAGTTGCCAGTATCTGATGAGAAATTATCCGGTGTTTATTAAACCGGCCTGTCCTTAAGACGATAAGTTGCCAATATACGATGAGAAATTATCCGGTGTTTATTAAACCGGTCTGGCTTTGGACTATAAGTCGCCACTATATATTTGGATTGCGCCATTGGAATCTTGCGCTTATAAATTATTGGATTATATTATTGAAATAGCCAAACTTGGCTGAATTTTCATTATGATATTGGAGGAATAAGGTTTTCATACCAGATTATATTATCTTGAATAGCCAACATGGCTGGATTTTTATTATTAATGTTATGATTAAGGTTTTTTCAAAGTCGCTTTAGCGCAATGGTTATTATTTTCTACGATTGAGGAAATAGTCCCGAGTTGCTGCAGGCTTACAACCCGTCATTTGGGGGCTACATTATTCGAAATTGAGATTACATCAAATATGCAAGTCTCATGTTGCTGCAAGCATGCACCACGACACTTGGGGGCTAATGCAAGGTCATTTTTGCTCATCTTATTGAAGACCCAACTCATCACATCGTAATGAGCTGGCCCTTGGGGGCTACCAATTGCTCCTGTCAACTATTCAAGGTACAAAGTTTTTTATCTTTTATATTGAAGGGTCTACTGCTCAGTTGGTAAAGCACAAGGCTCTTAACCTTGTGGACGTGGATTCAAGCCCCATGATGAGGGGTTACATCATATGATGTTATTTTCATTTGAAGTATATATCAAAATTCCAGCTCAATATTATCTTACTGAGCCGGTCCTTGGGGGCTACACGTTGCTGTTCAAAGTTTACAAGATTATATTTACAAAGTCCCTGCTGATTATTACATAATGACCCGGCCCTTGGGGGCTACATTGGTTGAAGTTTTATGGGCATCAGTCAATTACAAGTCCCAGGTTGCTGCAAGCATGACAACCCGGCACTTGGGGGCTACAGGTATTATATTATTATCGAAGAAATATTTTCAAATTCTCTGTTGAGCAAATTAGATTGACCCGCCGTCACCAATCATTATGACCCTGTGGCTGCAACCCGGTGTCATCAATAATCATAAACCGATGTTGGCAACAATCATGAACCGGTGTCTGCAACAATCATAATCCGGGGTCATCAGTTTTTATAACCCGGCCATTTGGTAATGTTAAACCGGCAAGTTTTCAAGACCGGGGTCATCTTCAAACCGGCTGAATATCAGATGAATATTTCAAGACCAATATTTCTTAAACCGGCGCTTTAGAAGCCGACTCAAGTGGATTATTCTTTACAATATTTTTCTATGAGAAACCAATGTCAGCAATTTGAGTATGAAGCTGGTTATTAACCTGGATTTTCTAGAAGGAGGAATGACAAGGACTTAAGGATGATCAGGTGCCGGTTTATAAGAATTCTTAACCCGGAGCGCAACCTATCAAATTTGTTCTTATGTTTATTTTGCAGCATAAGTTTACCATGGATGAATCGAAGCTAAACTTGGGGGCTAATGTCGGGGATATACCCCGCGGTGTAAACCGGCCGGAAGTTAACCCGACCGGACTTGGCGGTTTATCTGAAGACCCGCCCTGACCTTGGTGGTTTACAAAGCAATCCGCTTGGTCGTTATGATTCACTGGTAAACCGACGGGCGGATCAGACGGATGACAAGACCCAAGGCCTAGAAGCCCGGTTCAACTATGGTGGGCCGGTTTAAGAGGAAAGGAATATTTATCTTACAAAGAGTTAAGACCAGGACTTGTATCCGGTTTGTATTAGAGATAGACTAGTCCTAATCCTAATAGGACTCCACATGTAAACCACCCCTTCAGCATATATAAGGAGGGGCAGGGCTCCCCAAAGAGGGGGAGGTTACAAGTTAGAAGCTACAAGCTACAAGCAATCAATAATCTCTAGGGCTAGACACAAAGAGCCAGTTTACGGCGTCTCCCTCGGGATGATAATGAGACCTAGCCTCAAACAGCATGTAGGGTTATTACCGGATGATGTTTCCCGGGGCCCGAAGCTGTCTAAATCCTTGTCTTGCGTGTTGATCCGCCCTGCGTCTCTCGTCCCACTCAACCCCTCTCAAGCTACCACATAGATGCGTTGGCCTCGCGACTAAGTCCTGACACTAAGGACATCTGCCGTGACAAATCCACGACACATAGTGTAGCACAAATCATCATTTTCAAACTCTCGTTCTAGCTAGCTAATCACCAGCAACACTAGCTAATAATAATCATCATAGTCATTACCACCAACACTAGCTATTTTATCATCATAGTAATAGTGTAGCACATCATCATCCTCAAACTCATTTCTAGCTAGCTAACCACTCCTGCTGCTCTCTCTTAGATAACATAACATAAAACATGTGCAGCTCTCCTCCTTGATCAAGTTGGAGCATGCAGATGAACCTATCTCCTAATTATGGGTAGCACATCTCTTTGTTGCCCCCTAGTACTTCTCTGCGCTCCCCCATCACATATCTGGTCCAGTCTTGCACTATTAAGCATTCATCGCTGATCTTGAATGCACTAAAGTAGCATGTAGGATATCTTGTCCCTAAGCTAATAATTCTCATGGTACCTTTAGTCTCGATCCCATAAGGCACAATATTCATCGGGAGTCCCTGTTGAAAAAACATCGTATGGTAACATACTTAGCAATGAAGTTTAGCTTCACAAATAATGTATGGAAAAGATGCACTGAGGACAAATAGTAAAAATCTTACCATCCTTCCTAAATAGATGTGACCATAGTTCATTACGAACACTATTGGTCGCACGTTTTCAGTACTAACATTTCTAAGTCCAGGAAGAAAATTTGTCTTGACAGTATCAAGATCCTCAAGCCATGAAACATAATGACTTAGCTCCTCACAGTTTAGTTCAGCCCCGGGACAGTAGTAGGTCCTGTCTACCAAGCGCTGGACATGTTTGCTTGCACCGAAATAAGCTAACAATACAAACTAGTTGTCAACTATTTTTGAATAAACAATATCAAAGACATAAATATGGTTGAGAAACTTACATAATGGTGTAATTGGAGGTGTCTGCACATCGACCCAGATGTCGGTATTACCTTCAATATCATCTTCCAGACGAATATCAAAGGTGATAACCATATCAGGCTCAAATGCATAAGTCTTGCATAGTGCTCGCCATGTTTTGCATCCAAAATAGGTGTAGTCGTCTGAATTGTATAATTTTTCATGGAAAATATAACCATGCTCGGTCTTCAAGTAAACTTTCTTTACCTCCATAGTATGACTGAAACCTATCTTATCCAATACAAAAACTCTTGCATGGCAGGGGATACGCTAGTAGAATAGTAAAAAAATATATAACTTGAAGCAAATGAAGCAGATGTCATGCTTAATTACGAAAAAAGACTTGTCGTTGTGACTTACTGTATCCACTTCGAAGTTCTCGTCCAGCTTGATGCTGAAGCGCCTATCATCATCTAGGAAGATTCCGTTGCACAGGCCGCGCTCGTCTTCGCAGTATTTGCAAATACCGAAATACTTTTTGTCGTCAGACATATCCTATGTTCATAGTTAAAACATTAATTGAAAATCGATAGAAGAGAACTACCAGGATACTGAACACACAAATCTGGGGCACTCGATATTTCCTACATATTGTGGCAAAAGTCATGCCAAAATTCACGGAAAAATCCGGCATGACCTTTGCTAAAATAGGACATATCGAGCGCCTGAAATTTGCCGGAACGGAAATGAATCAACACTCCGGCAAAACATAGGCCACTCAGAGGTGTAACCTGCAAACATGACCGGCCACTTGGATATTGAGCAACACAAGATATACATTTCAAAATATCTTATAGGACTCAAATTAGCATGCATTCAATAAGAAAAAGTAAATCATCTCATGCGTCCGTACATCGTCGAATATTATCAGTAATACATCCTGAATAGTGTCTTACATATAACATCACTAGTACAACTAAAACCCTAGCACACGACGGGTATCGGCGCGGGCGGTGGACACCCACAGAGAAGGAACCATCACGGGATCATAGCTCGAGTGAGATCCCTGGAGAACCTGCCAGGTATTGGAGAACCTGTGCTCCAACGCAAACAAATAGCGATGGACGTGCGCGTCCTCCTCACTGACACGGTGACACACCACCTCTGCAGAGTCCTCGAGCCTCTGGACCGTCACTGGCCCACGCGACCGCCACCAAAGAAGGTTCGGGTCAACGACAGGCTGGCTCCTCACCAACCTGCGCCCCCCGGTAGGTAGCGCATCCCAGTACCACCCTGGCGGAGCCCAGTCCCGGACATGGCCCATCTGGTCAAGCAGGTGTCGTCCTCCGCCGACTCGACGACGAGGATGCGGGATAGGCATCGTCAACGTCGATGCGAGAAAAATTGCTTTAACTAAAAAAATAGCAATAAGTTCTTACTAACTAGTTCTATTAATTCAACTAGTTCTTACTAAAAATAAACTTACTATAAATAAAAATAGCAACAAGTTCTTACTAACTAATTAGTACCTAGGAACTACTACCCTAATTACAATCTAATTTGATAAACCTAGGGGTGGAAAGTGGTAACGGATATTCCAATTATCCAACTATAAAGTGAAATAAGTGGTCAAATGTTACTCATTTTATGATTCATCTTAGAAATTTGATTCGTTTCCACCCTTACATGAACCCTAACTCATTTGAGCCGCATCTGCATCCGATTCGTTTCAACCCTTACATGAACCCCAACTAATTTTACGCAACTAAAAAAATAAAGAAACCCTAGGCAGAGGTAGGGGAGAGGGAGGAGCAGGCTTGCTCACCTTGGGTGCCTGCGACGAGCGACGGGCAGGCGGCGTCGAGGTCGGGGTCGGGGCTCGAGCGTGCGGCGGATGGCGGCGTCGAGGGAGGGGTCGGGAGCGGCGTCCGAGGCGGCGTTGAAGGTCGGGGGTGGGGGCGGCGTTGAATCTGGGGGTCGGGGGCGGCGTAGAGGGTGTGCGGAGAGCGCGCGGCGGCCGACGGGCGACGGGGGCCGCGAGAGTGGAGAGTTGGATTTGGGGGAAGTGGCCGTGGGGAAGGACGAACCCAGTGGTTAAGTCAGAAGTAGCAGTAGCGCGTTCCAGAAAGCGCGCTGCGGCTACGTTAGCAACAACGCGTTCTGGGATACACGCTACTGCTACTCCTTTTTCTTTTTTTTCCTTTTATCATTTAGTTTTCTTTACATTTTATTTTTTTCCTTTCACCTTATTCTATTTCTTTCATTTTCAATTACCTTTCTATTTTATTTCCATTTAATTTTATATCCTTTAGCAGTAGCGAGTTTATAATAAAATGCGCTGCTACAAAGAAAGTAGCGGCAACACGGTTCGTTTTAGGTCACTACTACTATGTGTAGCCTATCGGCTAAGCCATGGGAATTGTAGTAGTAACGTGTTTAGGATGAGACGCGCTACTGGTAGAACTTTATCTTCAGCGCGGTTTGCAGGGGGGCGCTAATGCTACTTAGCACCAGTGTGCTTTTTTGACCCTCGCTACTGCTAAAGTTCTGTGTATAAGGTTTTCCCTAGTAGTGATGCCTCTACTTGACTAACTCGTTGATCAAATATGGTTTTGTTTCCTAACCATAGACATGAGTTGTCATTTGACTAACGGGATCACATCATTAGGAGAATGATGTGATTGACATGACCCATTCCGTTAGCTTAGCCCATGATCGTTTAGTATGTTGCTATTGCTTTCTTCATGACTTATACATGTTCCTATGACTATGAGATTATGCAACTCCCGTTTGCCGGAGGAACACTTTGTGTGCTACCAAATGCCACAACATAACTGGGTGATTATAAATGAGCTCTACAGGTGTCACCAAAGGTACATGTTGGGTTGGCGTATTTCGAGATTAGGATTTGTCACTCCGATTGTCGGAGAGGTACCTCTAGGCCCTCTAGATAATGCACATCACTTAAGCCTTGCAAGCATTGCAACTAATGAGTTAGTTGTGAGATGATGTATTGCGAAACGAGTAAAGAGACTTGCCGGTAACGAGATTGAACTAGGTATTGAGATACCGATGATCGAATCTCGGGCAAGTAACATACCGATGACAAAGGGAACAACGTATCTTGTTATGCGGTCTGACCGATAAAGATCTTCATAGAATATGTAGGAGCCAATATGAGCATCCATGTTCCGCTATTGGTTATTGACGGAGACGTGTCTCGGTCATGTCTATATAGTTCTCGAACCCGTAGGGTCCGCACGCTTAACGTTACCATGACAGTTGTATTATGAGTTTATATGTTTTGATGTACCGAAGTTTGTTCAGAGTCCCGGATGTGATCACGGACATGACGAGGAGTCTCGAAATGGTCGAGACATCAAGATTGATATATTGGAAGCCTATGTTTGGATATCGGAAGTGTTCCGGGTGAAATCGGGATTTTATCGGAGTACCGGGAGGTTACCGGAACCCCCCGGTAATTTAATTGGCCTTAGTGGGACTAGGTGGAAGAGAGGAGAGGATGCAAGGGCTGGCCGCGCGCCCCTCCCCCCTAGTCTGAATAGGACAAGGAGAGGGGGGCGGCGCCCCCCCCTTCCTTCCTTCTCCTCCACTCCTTCCCCCTCCCCAAGTCCTAATCCAACTAGGAAAGAGGGGGGGATCCTACTCCCGGTGGGAGTAGGACTCCTCTTGGTGCGCCCCAAGGCTGGCCACACCTCTCCCCCCTTGCTCCTTTATATACGGGGGCAGGGGGCACCCTAGAGACACAACAATTGATCAAGTTGATCTTTTAGCCGTGTGCGGTGCCCCCGTCCACCATAGTCCACCTCGATAATACTGTAGCAGTGCTTAGGCGAAGCCCTGCGTCGGTAGAACATCAACATCGTCACCACGCCGTTGTGCTAATGAAACTCTCCCTCAACACTCGGCTAGATCGGAGTTCGAGGGACATCATCGAGCTGAACGTGTGCTGAACTCGGAGGTGTCGTGCGTTCGGTACTTGATCAGTCGGATCGTTAAGACGTACGTCTACATCAACCGCATTGTGCTAACGCTTCCGCTTTCGGTCTACGAGGGTATGTGGACAACACTCTTCCCTCTCCTTGCTATGCGTCACCATGATCTTGCGTGTGCGTAGCATTTTTTTTGAAATTACTACGTTCCCTAACAATTATTTCACGTATTTATCCTCCTATATGTACTACTAGGCTACTTCCACGTGCTCCCATTCGCCGACATGTGGGACATGGAGCATCTGGGTCGTAGTGCATGCACGACTCGGAGCATATGCCGGGGTACTTTACATTTCAGAACTCACGAATTACATGCAAACCCCCCGTAGAAGAATAAATAAATGAATGAATTACTACATGAAACCGGATTATTTTCGTGGAAACCGGAGCACGTTCATTAAATTTTGGACATAACACGTTTATAAAAAATGACTGGACCGAAACCAGTCTAAGGGCCTCTTTGATTTTCCCGCAAAAAAGGGCCTCTTTGATTCGCAGGATACTAAAAACACAGGAATGGGGAAAGTATGATGGCGATGAACCGAGACGAGGAGAACTCTAACTCAGTTAGAGGTTAGAGTTAGATTCTAACCCTGAACTAACTCTAAACCAAAGAGGTGTATGGATGCCAGGGTTAGATTGACAATAAATGCTCTATCTCAATCATTTGACTACTTTGGACCCTATTTCTTGCCGGATTTGGAGGGTGCTTGGATACGTTTTAGTTCCATGACTAAAAGTAGTGGGACTAAAACTTGCTAGCCTCACCCATGCTTGGATCCAAATACTATAGAGACTAAAATCAAGTTAATGAGCATTTATTATCCTCCAAACCCTCCAATCCAGAACTCGCCTGTGTTAAAGGAGAGGAGTTAAATGAGGAGAGAGAGGACTAATCCACATTTTAGTAGGGGTACCCCTGACTAAAATTTTTTAGTCTCAAGACAAGTTTTAGCCCCTCTTTAGTCAGGGGTGCTTGGAACTTTAGCCTCTTAAAGAGACTATTTTTAGTCAGACTAAAATAAGTCCCTTGGATCCAAGCACCCTCTTGGTGTGGCCGGCTCTTCTGTGGCCTCCTCCCGCTCACAATTGACATAAACGAACCATCTATACAAATCAAGCATGCAAAACATGATAATTTTTACTTTGTCCATACAAATGAGATATCTCACTTAAACATACAAGTCGTCAATCAAGCTTCACAAAATAAAAAACACTTCATGAAACAAAGAATGAGCTAACTCATCACGGAAGTCATTCACGATAGGGAGGGAGCCCAGAGCCCCTTGCGCACCGAGGCAGGAGCTCGCCATCATCACTCTGGAGGAAGGCTCTGTAGAGCCCAAGCCCCGGGAACCCCTCCGACGCCGGCCCTTGCGAGCTGAGGTCGACACCGGCATGGGTAGCAGGGCCGCTTGCCGCCGACTGGGAACTTAATCTTTGGGCCTCTAGAAATAATGCAAGCCTGTAACTAAAATACCTAGAAAGGTGAACTGAATCTTTAGGCCTCTAGAAATAATGCTAGCCTGAAACTGAAATATCTAGAAAGGTGAACTGAATTTTGGGCCTCTAGAAATAATGCAAGCCTGAAAGTGAAATACCTAGAAAGGTGAACTGAATCATTGGGCCTCTAGAAATAATGCAAGCCTGAAACTGAAATACCTAGAAAGGTGAACTGAATCTTTGGGCCTCTAGAAATAATGCAAGCCTGAAATTGAAATACCTAGAAAGGTGAACTGAATCTTTGGGCCTCTGGAAATAATGCAAGCCTGAAATTGAAATACCTAGAAAGGTGACCTGAATCTTTGGGCCTCTAGAAAGATTTATTACGTCCTCAAGCAGCATCAAACAATTCCATGCATGCACCACAAATCTATACCAAGTTTGATCAGGATCTACTTTTCCAAATCAGAATTAGCGCTAGAGCAAGCAAGATCAATGATATGGCCGTGAGACAGAGATGGAACGAACAAACTAACCCCTCTCGCGACCTCCCTGGTAGATGCGCCGCCGCCGCGCACGATAGAGGGAGAAAAACGACTGGTGAAGGGGGAGCGGGGCGACCTTCAAAGGATGGAGGGAGAGGGCGGCCGGAGTAGGGCGGCGGAGGCCGGAGGGAGAGGGCGGCCGGAGGAGAGAGAGGGCGAGCGGCCCTATTGGGAACAGAGAGGAGTCGTGCGAGAGGGGGGGAGCAATCTGGTGCGGACAGGGGAGATTTTTTAGTTCTCTTTTGAGTGAAGTGCATCGTAGGTCCTCGAACTATTTCAGCGGTGTCATGTAGGTCCTCGAACTTTGAAAATCGTTATCCAGATCCTCGAAGTGCAGTAAGCGTGTCATTCAAGTCCAAAATCTACCTGACCCCATCTGATTGGCCAGCTCGAGTTGGAACTGGTCTACCAAATCATTATCTTCACCAAGCCAACTGGTTCTATTTCCTCAACTCTTTCATTTCCTCATTATTGTGTTGTGTGCTTGTCATATCTGTGTTTGAAGACTTTGACCGAAGACTTTCTCAATTTCCTCAGTTCAATTTCTTCAGTCTGTTTTTCTTCATCTTGTGTTATCCTGTGATTACGCTTTCTGTACTCTATGCTTGTCTTCATTTCATCATGATGACTATGCTGGTCTTCTATTATGTTTACTTCAGTACTTATTCCGCTGCAAGTAGTTCTTCGCTAAGGAATTTCCTCACCGGCAAATTCATAAAAATCGCCTATTCACCCCCCTCTAGTCGATATAATGCACTTTCGATTGGTATCAGAGCAAGGTACTCCCTTGTTCTGTGTGATTTAGTTTAACCGTCTGGAGTTTTAGTTATGTCGACCATAGGTATGATCAAGGTCTTTGCTGGGTGTCCTACCTTTGATGGGATGGACTACCCCTACTGGAAGAATAAGATGCGAATGCATCTTGAGGTAATTGATAACGATCTCTGGTATGTTGTGGAAAATGGTGTTCCTTCTGTCTCACCCTCACTGAACGCTACCGATGTGAAGAGATTCAAGCAACTAGATTCTCATGCGAAGAATATCATATGTGGCCATCTAAGCAAAGGATAGTATGGAAGAGTGAGTGCTTTGGAAACTGCTAAGCTTATCTGGGATAGGCTGTCCAAAGTGAATGAAGGAGTTTCAACTCAGCGTGACTCTCGAGTTGATGTTCTTCGCAATCTCTTCAACCGCTTCAAAAGACTCGACAATGAAAATGTTCAACAAACCTTCGATCGCCTCACTGACATCTCAAATGAGCTTCAAGCACTTGGTGCTACTGACATCACCGATCATGAGGTGGTGAAGAAATTGCTGAGATCGCTTGATTCCTCATTTGATACTCTGGCATTGATGATACAAGAACGTGCTGATTACAAGTCACTTGATCCCGCTGATATCCTCGAGAGGCTAAATACTCATGAGTTCCAGCTTGCTGAAAAGAGAGATCTCTATGGTTCGAGCTATGGCAGATCACGTGCACTGAAGGCCAAGGCAGTATCCGAGTCCGAAGATGAAGACTCTGGTAGCAGCCTTGGTGACCCTAAAGAACTGAGCCATGAGCTAGCACTGCTCATGAAGAAATTCCAGAAGTTCTCAAGACATGGTCACTTTGGAAGACCCTAAAGGAGCAATGATTCCTCATCCAGTGACTACAAGAAGAGGCTTTGTCACAAATGCAAGAAACCTGGACACTACATTCAAGATTGTCCTCAGTGGGAAAAGGAATGAAAGAAGACGAAATACAAGGATTATAGTTCGGACGATGCGAAGAAAAAGAAGAAATCCTCAAAATCTTCATCACCAAAATCCTCAAAATCTTCATATCACAAGAAGAGCAGCTCCAAGAAGGCTCGGGCATTCATTGGCAAGGAAATGGACTCTGAGGCTGAATCTAAAGAAAATGAGGAAGAGGAGGCATCTGAGGAGTCCGAGTCTGGTGTGGCGAGCTTGGCCCTCGCTACGGCATTCGTCAGCAAGTCTATCTTCAACTCTGAAGAAAATGACCTCACCAACAAGGCTGATGAAGGCAATGATTACTACGCTCCCACCTATTGCTTCATGGCAAAGGGTGCCAAGGTACTTAAATATACCTCCTCTGAATCAAGTGAGAATGAATATGATGAAAATCTTAAGCCTAGCTATTCTAAACTTGCTAAGATTGCTGTGAAACTACAAAGGGCTTTTGAAAAGGTTCAAAACATTCTAGACAAAAGTGATGATATGTTGGGTGAAGAAATGGATCGCACTAAAACCTTGACTGAAAATCTTCAGTCACTTCAGACCAGGTTTCACAACCTTCAGGGTCATCATAACACTCTCTTATCTGATCATGAGAAGCTTTCTTATGAATTTCTTCAAAGAAAGCAAGATCTTGAGAAGCTAAGAGTGAGTTATGAAGATCTTCAGAAGGAGCACGATTGATTAGTTGCTCAACAAATCAGCGCTGCTCAGGAAGAATTTGTTCCTCCATGTTTGAAATGCATTGAACGTGAATCTGCTAATTCTTCACCTGAATGTTCAAATGCTTCTAATGTTACAAATTCTTCACCTGCCTCTGCTAATTCCTCATCTGAGGACATTGCTAGTATCACTGACGATGCAGGGCTGAAGGAATTTTACATGACAGGCATGTACAAAAGCCTCAAAGGGCATCCGACTCTTAGTCATGTGCTTAAAAAGCAGATCCTCAACAGGAACCCTAGGAAAGAGGGTATTGCCTTTGAGAGGAAACTCAATGCTGATGGTACATATTGGAAGCCTGAGCAGTACCCCAAAACCTCACGGGTTGCTGCAAAGGGACCTCCAGTTGATCCATCTAATTTATCTGGCTTTACATGTGAATCTTCCCATTCTTCTAATGAGTCATTTGACTCGAACTATAAACTGTTCAAAAATCAAAATGGTGAAGTATTTGCTAGATATGTTGGCACTAACTGCAGGAACGGTTCCCCTATGAGGAAAATCTGGGTTCCCAAATGGTGCCTTGAAAGTCTTCAGGTGAATGTCCTCATGACACCACCTGTGAAGAATAGGAACCCCAGATCAAATTCTTCATATGGACCAAATTCTTCATATGGATCCAAGTCCTCATACGGACCAAATTCCTCATGTGGATCAAATTCCTCAAAAGGATCAAAGTCCTCCTATGAACATCATCGTGCTAACAACTCTGTTTTGCAGGGAAGAGCCAAGGGCTATGAAAATGAGCATTACTCTTTTAATCATTATGTTCATAAGCCCTCGAAAAATTTCTCTGCTTATTCATATGCTTACCCTAACTCCTCTTATGTGAAACAAAATGGATTGGCGTCTATGCCACCTTTCTCATATGGAGCTCGCAGAGTGATGAACTCTTTGCCACCCCTTCAGATGTGGGTTGTGAAGAAAAAGAACTAATCTATTATGTAGGGTGAGGTCTCCAGACGTGCTCAAACGTCTGAAGAATTTGCTGGAGACCTGAAAAATGCCTGAAAGGACGCAGGCTAATCATGAATGAACTTTCATTTCTCACATCCTGATACTGCTTTATCTGTTCTATTACATGATGAAATTGATCTGATGAATTTGATGTCATATTCTTCACTGATGAAGTATATGAGTTCCTAAGCTGCACTAATTCATCTGCAAGATGATCAACCCAAAGCCACTAAGTGGGCCCTCGATAGTGGATGTACAAATCACATGACTGGTGACAAGAATATATTGATGGATGCTCCCTTATCACCATCGCATCTAAAGCATATCATCTTCGCTGACAAAGGAAAAAGTCAGGTATTGGGTCTAGGTAAGGTTGCGATCACAAAGGATCGACACACGGACAAAGTCATGCTTGTTGAGTCCTTAGGATACAACCTTATGTCTGTCTCAATGCTTTGTGATCTTGATATGGTTGTTGTCTTTGGCAAGTATCGTTGTGTTGTGGTTATGGAAGCTGACAATTCCAAAGTCTTCAAAGGCTTTAGGAGAGGAGACTTGTATATTGTTGATTTCTCTACAGGACCGCAACCAGCCGTGTGCCTACTTGCAAAAGCTTCAGAAGGCTGGCTATGGAATCGACGACTTGGTCATGCAGGCATGAGGAATTTGCACATGCTTGCGAAGAAGAAGCATGTCATTGGCATTGAGAATGTCAAATTCCTCAAGGATCGCTTATGCGGAGCTTGTGAAGCTGGAAACATGACCAAGGCCAAGCATCCAGCGAAGACAATCATGACCACTACTCGTCCATTTGAATTGCTTCACATGGATCTCTTTGGTCCTAATCATTATTCTGCTGTTTCAAATGAAGCATCTCAATATGGCTTTGTTATTGTTGATGATTACTCTCGTTACACATGGGTACACCTTGTTACTTACAAACATGAAGTGCAGGAGGTCTTCAAACGATTTTCCTCGAGGGCTTCAACCAACTTTAGTGTGAAGATCAAGCACATCAGAAGTGACAATGGAACTGAGTTCAAGAATTCTGGTCTCGATGACTATCTTGATGAACTTGGTATTACTCATGAGTTATCTGCTCCTTATACTCCTCAATATAATGGCGTCGTGGAGCGCAAAAACAGGACTCTTGCTGAGATGCTCGCACTATGCTTGATGAATACAAAACGCCTCGTCGTTTCTGGATTGATGCAATTGATACTGTGTGCCACATCATCAACAGAGTATATCTTCACAAATTCCTCAAGAAGACTGCCTATGAACTCCTCACTCACAAGAAACCCAATGTGAGTTATTCAAAGTCTTCGGTGCTAAATGCTGGATTAGAGATCCTCATCACAACTCTAAATTTGCACCGAAAGCACATGAAGGTTTTATGCTTGGTTATGGAAAGGACTCGCACACCTACAGAGTTCAACAACGTTCTTCACAAGGTTGTTGAGACTGTAGATGTGCGGTTTGATGAAACTAATGGCTCGCTAAGAGAGCACCTACCTTTTGTGATAGATGAACCAGCACCTGAGGAAACTATCAAGTTCAAGGCTACTGAGGATGTCATTCCTATCGAAGAATCTGGTGAAGAATTCATTCCAGAGCATGAAGAACATCGAGCTAATGCACCTGAAGAAAATGCTGAAGAAAATGGTGCTGAAGATAATGGTGCTGAAGAAAATGCTGATCAAATTCCTCAACGACAACCAGCTCATCCTCGCGTTGCAAAAGAAGTGCAAGTTGAAAAGATCATCGATGACATCAAAGCACCAGGTCCTCTCACCCGCTCAAAAGTTTCACATTTGTCTAACTTTTGTGGGCACTATGATTTTGTCTGTATCACAGAGCCCACTAAGGTAGATGAAGCATTTCTAGAGCCTGAATGGATTCAGGCCATGCAAGAAGAATTACATCAATTCGAGCTCAACAACGTCTGGGAACTGGTCAAACGTCCAGATCCTCGCAAGCATAATATCATTGGCACAAAGTGGATCTACCGCAACAAGCAAGATGAAAATGGCCTTGTGGTGAGGAATAAGGCACGACTTGTAGCTCAATGCTACACACAGGTTGAAGGAATTGATTTCGATGAAACTTTTGCACCTGTTGCTAGACTTGAGGCTATTCGCATATTAGTTGCTTATGCTAACCATCATGATATCACTCTTTATCAAATGGATGTGAAAAGTGCATTCCTCAATGGTAAGCTTGAGGAAGAAGTATATGTCGCTCAACCCCCAGGTTTTGAAGATCCAAAGCATCCTAACAAAGTCTTCAGACTCAATAAGGACCTCTATGGCCTCAAGCAGGCCCCTCGGGCATGGTATGATACTATGAAGGAATTCCTCATGAAGAATGGCTTCACACCCTGGTTCACTCGATCCTACTCTCTTTACTAAATCTTATGATGGTGAACTATTTGTGTGCCAAATATATGTTGATGATATTATCTTTGGCTATACTGACCAACGTTATAGTGATGAATTTGCCTATATGATGAGTGAAGAATATCAAATGTCTATGATGGGAGAGTTAAAATTCTTCTTAGGTATTCAAATTCGTCAACAGCGCAACGACATATTCATATCTTAGGAGAAATACCTCAAGGATGTACTGAGGAAATTCGGCATGCAAGATTGCAAAGGCGTCAAAATTCCTATGCCCACAAATGGCCATTTGTGCACTGATGAAAACGGTATTGACTTCGATCATAAGGTATACCGCTCCATGATTGGTTCTTTATTGTACTTATGTGCATCTAGGCCAGATATAATGCTTAGTGTTTGCATGTGTGCCCGATTTCAAGCTACACCGAAGGAATCACACCATAAGGCTGTGAAGCATATTCTTCGATATCTAGCTCACACACCAACACTAGGATTATGGTACCCCAAGGGCTTGGCTTTTGATCTCATTGGATATTCTGACTCTGACTATGCTGGTGATCGTGTGGAACGCAAGTCAACATCTGGTACATGTCATTTCCTCGGACGATGTTTGGTCTGTTGGTCCTCGAAGAAACAGAACTGCGTATCACTATCTACTGCTGAAGCTGAGTACATTGCTACTGGTTCTTACTGTGCTCAACTGCTATGGATGAAGCAAACTCTCAAGGACTATGGCGTCAATGTGAAGAATGTGCCTGTCCTCTGTGACAATGAGAGTGCCATCAAGATTGCTCACAACCTAGTTCAGCACTCGAAGACAAAGCACATTCAGATTCGTCATCATTTTCTTCGCGATCATGTGTTGAAGGGCGACATTTCTATTGAGCATGTGAAGACTGAAGAACAGCTAGCCGATATCTTCACAAAGCCCTTGGGTGAAAAATGATTTAGCAGGTTGTGGTGTGAGCTAAATATCTTAGAATCTTCGAATGTTCTTTGAAAAGGACACTCATCCTAACACTTATGCAAAATTGATGACTTAGATGTGCATCACATGAAGAAACGTTTTTCTTCAATCAATGAAGAATAACACTCTAAGTGTGAAGAAATTAACGAAGAATTTGATTCTCAGAACCCTACGACAATTTTACGCGGTGTCTGAAATCATCATTCTTATATGGTGGGTCACGCCACCACCAAAGATGAAAATCTTCAACTTGAGTTTTCCCTCAGCTTTGAAATTCCTCAGTTGTTCATTTTCTTCAACTTTGCAAAATCTTCACTGTTTCCGTCTTTTTTCTTCATTGTCTATATATAATATGTGTGTGTTTATGTCCTCTACAACATTCACTTATGGCTAATTCTTCAAGTTGGTTTTTCTGCTAAGTGAATGTGATCGGACCCTTCCCCCTCTATGCTATACTCAACCCAATCTATTCACAAATTCTTCATGAGCGTTCTATTTGAAACTCGTTTAAAATCTTCACTGTGTCCTTGTCAGCTGAAGAATTTGCGAACGCAACATTAAAACTTATCTTATCCAAAATTTTCGGTTTTGCCGCTCAAACCGTTCCGCATCCCACGATATATTTTTCTATTCACCCACGATCTAACACAATCTCCACTTCTCAGTACGTGGGTGACACATGTCATGTGAAGGAGAAGGGTCAGGGGCACGTTCGTCCAAAATCTTTGGGCGAATAGTTTTTCACCATGACTATAATACCCCCTCTCCCCTTCCTCACTTCCTTTACTCCGCTCGACCTCTCTCTCCCACTCGAGCTTCTCAAACCCTAGCGCCGCCGCTACTCCATCGTCGCCGGTGAGGAAGAGCTTCACTACCTCGACCTTGTCGCCGTCGTACTCGCGCCAGCCGCAGAAATCTTCACTCCGTCGCCGCCATAGCCGTCTTCCTCCGCCGAGTTAGGGCGTGGAAGACCTACACAGACGAACTTCACTTCTCCACCTCACTGTTCGTCGTGTTCTTCATCCAGGGTAATTAAAAGTTACTTTTACTCCCCTCTTTGGTTTGAATGTTTTCTACAAAATCTTCAAAGGTGTTTTTCTTCAAATTCTCACACACTAAAACACCTCACAAGTCATCTGTTCTTGATTTGTTTCTCTAAGCATCTTTTTTCTTCAAGATTCCTCAATTGTGTGGATCTTCGATCTATACAACTCTGGAACCTAAGACAAAGAATGCTTAGTGAAATTCTTCAAGACTCATCTGGTCAAATTCCTCAAACTTGTTCCTTTTGAAAAACCGTCTGAGAACGCATATGACTTCTCCAAATTCCTCGCAACTATACTCTATTCACAGGTACTCATGTCCGCTGCTGAATCACTAGGTTCTCTTCAACTTAACTCATTTGCAGCGTTCCTCAAAGAAAAGTTGCATACTTCTTCATAGAATTTGATTGTTCAAATTCCTCAACTGAAGAATATGGCAGACGGTAAGAAGCCACAGAAAGGAGGAAAGAAGCCTAAGGTCATGACTGCTTTTGAGATCCCTGATGATATATACAAAGACTATTGCACTCCTGATGAGGCCAAGTTTGGTAAGGAGAACAAAAATCAGCGCAAGGTGCGCATCTAGAGGATTGAAAGGAGATGGGCAAGACAATGGAGGGAGTACAGGTATGTAAATCCAAAGTACATGAAGAAATTCACACTCAATCCTCCATGCCCAAGACCTCCATTGGCACCTGGCCAAGAAGCAGACCCCACCAGCATCAAGCGTGGTGAGGACTTTCCTGTAGAATGGGCCAAGCGCCAAGCCAAGTTGGCTAGACAAGCCAAAGAAGCAGTGAGGAAGTTCAATGAAGACTCTGCTGCTGCTGCTGCCACTGAGGCCCCTGTCAAGCCAAAGAAATCTATGGCAAAGAAGCCTGCACGCAAGCCAAGTGCTTCACCAACAGTGCCCTCAAGGCCAAGTTCCTTAGCTATGCCCTCGCGGCCAGAATCTTCAAAGTCCTCAAGACCAATCCCTCATGCTGCTCCTGCTCCTCCAAAATCCTCAGCTCCTCCAAAGTCCTCAGCTGTTCCGACAAAGTCCTCAGCACCTGTGCATCTTGCCTCATGCCAAAGGACTACTAGCATCTCCATTGCCTCAGGTGTCTCAGCTAGTTCCTCAGCTGCACCAAATTCTTCAACAGGACCCTCTCTGCTAAAGACAAAGGCAACTGCTGGACGAGGTCCTCGCCCTAGTCCTCAAAAGAAGCAAGTCGCCTTCCAAGTGCTGTCTGAAGAAGACGAAGCTAATGATGATGAACTTGCTGAAATCATCAGAGACAGGCAAGTCAGGGCCGCTAGAGCCAAAGTCACAAATGTGCCACTGCTTTTGGATCCGAGGTTGATCCTCAATTATATTGATCTCTGGCACAAGGACCCAAACACACCTATGCCTGACTTCAAGTTGACACCTGGTCAAAATCACATGCTGACTCATTTCATCCAAGAAGAAAAATGGAAATATGTGAAGGCCAGGCAGATCAAGAAGGCATAGTACAAGAAGGAGAAGTTTCTGAAGACGAACGTTGTCTCTATGACAACTGATGAACTTATAAAAATACCGTCTGAAATCAAAACCCTCAGCAATGATTTCGATGCCTACTATGCTGATTGGCAATGAGCCAAGGTCAGGTTTGTTAGACTGACTGGGAACTTCACCAATGTTGTAGCCCCATCGCAACAAGAAATTCCTCAAGCTGAAGCATCTGCTCAGCAAACTGAAGAACATGCCAGCACCACCGATGATTTTCAGGCTGCTGAAGAAAATGTAAGTTCCAGGGCTGATGACTGCATTGCAGCTGTTGAAGAAATTGCCAGGGCATCGACTAGTGGTGCGCCTGAAGAAACTAAAGAAGTCAGGGCAACTGCATCAGTTGTGACTGAAGAACATCAACCAGATTGCTCTGCTCCTCCTGCGCCTACACCAACTCCGATCCTTCCATCTGCATCTGATGTGAATAAGACCAAGGATGCAGAGCGAGCAGCAGTGAAGAAATGGAAAGCATCAGCTGCTTTAGATTCTTCAACTCCGAAGAATATGAAGCCTATGACAAGTTCATTTGCAAATCCAATTGATGTTGTTCCGACCTCAACCATGCCATCAAAGGACCTTGTTCCTTTTGGTGAAGAATATGTGATCCCCAGTGGATCTGATGAAGAAAATCATTCTGCTGCTTCGTCAGAGCAGATTGATGAAGAAATTGAAGTGGATACGATCCCTTCAACACCTGTTGTCTCCTCGCCCATGCCTCAGTTCACAGCTGAAGAGGCTGGCGTTGAAGAAATGGAAGATAAAGATGTGGACATTGGGAGTACTACACCAGTGATGAATGATTTCTTTTGGGAAAGTCAGCACCCTAATTCTCCACTCTTCACCCCTCTACAGCAAATTCCTCAGTCCCCTGCACCAACCGTTCAAATGGCTTTGAAGAGACTCACCCCACTTCATCTGTACATGAAGAAACTCCAGCCACTAGTGCTGAAGAAACTGCTGCTGCTGATCACTTGAACACGCAGACTGCCACTGAAGAGGAACCAGAAATTCCTCAGCCTGAAGAACCTGATATTGCAATTCCCGAGGCTGTGATGCAACTCACTGACACTCCTCTGCCCAAGCCAAAGGATCCATTCTCAAGGAAGCAAAAGTTCAAGGCTGAAGATTTCTTCGGCGAGCATGTATTCTTCACAGATTACAACCCCTATGATTCTGCTCGCATAAGGAAGAGGCGTTTCTGGACTGCCAGTCAGGCTAAGTTTTATTCCTTAGTGCTGTTCAACAAAGACAAAGTCTTCGATCATGCACACATTCCTCATGTGGATATGGAATCTCTGCCATGCTTTGAGCCAGTCCTCAGTGTTCTTCACGACGCCGGACTGTTAAATTTCTGCACTGACATATGTGATTGGAATGAAGAACTCATTCTTCAATTTTATGCGATGCTGCACATCATAGGAGATTCTGAAGATGTGAACTCATGGGTGTTGGACTGGATGTCTGAAAATACTCACTACAAGGCACCAGCTACTGAATTGCTTCGTGCCTTACCACTCAGTCCTCCCCTTGAAGCTGCTCGATGTGTCTACAGTGAACATGAGCTTACAAATCATTACATGCAAGTGCTGATGAAGCCTTTGAAGCCAGGGCAGGCCCCACGAACAAAATTCCTTGTTAAGGAATTACTATATGTGCCTCGGAATGTCTGTCGCATCCTGACGAAGACATTGAGTCCAATCAAGGGCCACGACTCAAATGAAGAAGAAGTCGTTGGCATCATGAAGAATCTACTCTTCAATATCATTCATGGCGTTCCCGTAAACTTCCATGATTTCTTCATGAGGACTCTGGCCAATGTCGCTATGTCACCTTTTGAGCTGAAGCCTTATGCACCTTGGATTATGAGATTCATCAGAACAAGGTCTTCACTCAACTACAAAGCTGATACACTGAACCACTGCAGCTACTTGCCTCCGATTGAAGTCCTCAAATGGACATTTTCCTCAGCTGATGACAAAGGCAATGCTGCTGCTGTTATAGATGAAGGCATTCGTCCATTGGATGGTCAATTTCGCAAGGCTGCATCCTACTCAACCAATGACGACTCTACCACCCATGACTCTGCCGCCAACACAGCCAAGCAAAATCCTCAAGGCACAACACCCAAGGTGATGACTGATCGTGAGCTACTCCTCAGTCTTCATCAGAAGGTTGATCGCAATCATAAATGGGTCAAGAGACAGTTTGGTTCAATTCTTCACAACATGACCTCAACCCATAATGCAGTGAAGAAAAATCAATACTACCTCCATGAAACCTTCAACCGTACCTGGGCTGTTTTGTCTCATGTCTACAGCGAAGAAGATCTGAAGAAAATGGGTCTCAAGGAAGACTTTGACTGGTCTGCACCTCCTCCGAAGAAATACAAGAAGGTCAAGGTTCCTTCTTTGGTGGCCAGCTCCTATTCTTCATCGCGCGACACTGATGAAAATGAAGACTTCGACGACACTGCAGCGGGCCGTACTACGACAAAACGACCCCGACAACGCTGGCGCTCCTTCATCAACTTGATAATTCTTCAGGGCTGTTAGTCCTCAGTTTCGATCCTTTTGGTCATTCGATGACAAAGGGGGAGAAAATTGAGTTAGTCTTCAAGCGGGTCTATTATATGGGCGTTTTTTTGCAAAGTTACAACTCTCGTTCTTCTGAAACTTTATTGGATCGAGTTGTAAACTTAAACCCAATGGTGCTTTGAAACTTTTGATGTGTTATTATGCATGCTTATTCCTCGTTAATATTATTGCACGCATGCTGAAATTCATCAGTCACCATATTTCATCATGCATTTCAAATTCTTCATAATATATGTCAAATGCGTGTATGAATTACAAGATATAGGGGGAGATCTCCATGATTCAACTCTTCAAGTGTGCATTGCTTCAAAAGCAAATTCCTCACTATGCACATCTTCAGGGGGAGTTCTTGTATATCTTGCAATCAAATTCCTCAATATTAGTATTTACACTTCATATGTTTATCCCCGTTGAAAACTTAACCTATATTGTCATCAATCACCAAAAACGGGGAGATTGTAAGTGCATCTAGTGCCCCTTAGAGATTTTGGTGTATTGAAGACTTATAGGTTAAGGGACTAATGCGTTTGTGAGTATACACAGGTCTATAAGTCTATGAGGAGTTTGATATTTACAGAGAAAGTCGACCCCTAAAAATGAAGTTCTTTCATCTGAAGACTTTTGTATTCTGAAGACTTTCTAAAGACTTTGAAAATGAAGAAATTGGTGTGACCCTGAAGACTTTGTATTCATTCGAGGAACATGAATCTTGAAGACTTTTGTTTTCGTAGTTTCATTTTCTCTTTCTTGAGTCATAGGAAACACCGTACTGTTAAGGGGGTCGAGGAAATACTAAGGAAAAATTTCGAAGTGATGCTCAACTCAAAATCCGACACCTACCAATCCCTTCGAGTGAAGCCATTCGAAATCTCATACAGTTCAGTCAATTTCTTCAGTGACAGAGACGAAGTTCTTCTGGTCTCTGAGGAATTTGTTCTAACTGAGGAGTTAGAAATTCGCCAGTGCGGATTGCCTACACAGTGAGGATCATGATAGCCCTAGGGAATTCGAACCTCAAAATTCTGACCGTTGCTGTGCTGTGCGCCAGCTGTCCCAAAATATCTTATCCACCTAACGGTCATATCATTTAAGGGCATTTATGTCTTATCATGTCGGGCTGCTCCCTAGGCTATAAATAGTCGCCCCCTACAACCACTAGCTGGTTGGTTGCTCTGAGAGAAACTGACACTTGTCAATTGAGAGCATCCCATCCTCCAAGGACTTCGAGCGAAAATCATCGAGTGAGGAAAACCAAAACCCAAACACCTACAAACCCGAAGTGATTGAGCATCACTGAAGAGATTGATCCTGGGTGGATCCGACGCTTGTTACCTTTGAAGACTGTGCTTCTTCCAGACGGTTAGGCGTCATGGTCTAGAGCATCCAAGAGGAATTGTGGATCGCCGAGTGACCGAGTTTGTGAAGGTTCGGAAGTCACCTGAAGACTTACCTCGAGTGATTGGGCGAGGTCTGTGTGACCTTAGCTCAAGGAGAATACGGTGAGGACTGTGTGTCTGGGACTGTGTGTCCTCAGGTTTAAATACCTAGCCGCTCCAACCAGATGTACAACTGAGACAGCAGTTGGAACTGGTCTACCAAATCATTGTCTTCACCAAGCCAACTGGTTCTATTTCCTCAACTCTTTCATTTCCTCATTACTGTGTTGTGTGCTTGTCATATATGTGTTTGAAGACTTTGACTGAAGACTTTCTCAATTTCCTCAGTTCAATTTCTTCAGTCTGTTTGTCTTCATCTTGTGTTATCCTGTGATTACGCTTTCTGTACTCTGTGCTTGTCTTCATTTCATCATGATGACTATGCTTGTCTTCTGTTATGTTTACTTCTGAGTACTTATTCTGCTGCAAGTAGTTCTTCGCTAAGGAAATTCCTCAACGGCAAATTTCTCAGTGAAGAATTCATAAAAATCGCCTATTCACCCCCCTCTAGTCGATATAACGCACTTTCAGGAGGGGCGGGGAGCACAAGTGAACAATACTGTAGTACTACTAGTAGTAAGTAGGAGTCGTATAGTAGTCACCTTAAATAGAGAGTTTCTTTTCTTTAATGCCACGTACATAAATTGAAATGCTTGTTGTGGAGAGAAAAAAGATAATCACTCCACTATATATGGACGCAGGGGCCTGGGCGCTTGCTTTACTAGGGTTGCTCTCTTCATTCTCTCATCCTCTCCAGATATAAACAATACAGCGGTAGAGACATTTTCTCTCTGCTCACCGCTGGTCACAGATCCGGCCGGATCCCTTCGGCCGGTGTGTGTAGAGGACTAAAAGGTGCATCGTTCACGCGGTTATCGCCGCCGAGGGAGGAAACCAACAGCTGCCGAAGGGGCCCGATCATCTACCCGTGTCGTTCTCTCCAACACAGCGCCGGCTCGGGAGGTCCTCCGACCCTTCTTCCTCCCTGCCGTATTGTCCGCAGATCTGACCTGCCGCCGTCGACATCCCGACGACCCTCAGGCATAAGTTCTTCGAAAGCGGCCTTGCTCTACTGCCCCAGCTCCCCACGTGTATGCATGTGCATCTTTTTCTACTCCCATCAGCTGTTCCAAAGCCACCTAAATTTTTAGTATTATTAGAGGTAAAGCTACTTCATGCATTAGAATCTAGGGCTTTGTTCAAACAACGGAGAAAGGGGGGAAAGTTGTAGCATGAATCTAGGACTTGATTCAAAGAGGAAATAATATGGTGAAAGTAGTAGAGACCGGATACCCAACCGGTCTCTTGGTTGAAAAGGGAAATAAATGGAAAACGCAGTACAAACTGGATAAGGAAAAGATCTATTATTGGTTAAAAAAGGATAGAAAGTGGCGGCTGGTGGACAAGTCAACAGAGTATGTCCAGGATTAGATTTGCTGCCATCACATAGTAAATGGTCTCCAGGATTAGATTAGCTGCCCTCACATAGTAAAAGGTCTCAGGATTAGATTTGCTGCCCTCACATAGTAAAAGGTCTCAGATTAGATTTGCTGCCCTCACATAATAAAAGGTCTCCAGGATTAGATTTGCTGCCCTCACATAGTAAAAGGTCTCTAGGATTAGATTTGCTGCCCTCACATAGTAAAAGGTCTCAAGGATTGGATTTGCTGCCTTCACATAGTACAAGGTCTCCAGGATTAGGTTTGCTGCCCTCACATAGCATGAACAAACTCGGCATCACCACTTTATGCCTCCTTGTAGGTACATTGTGCTGATGCGTCCACTGTCGCATGTCCTTATACCAACCTTTTGATGTTGTTAATGTAAGGGCGCATGTAAAATGAAGCGATCATACTGTTACCTTAGGGACATGTCTAACCAGTGTTATTGTTAATCTAATGCCTCCAGTGATAACATGCAATTAAACTATGTTACAAATGGCACTCCTACTGTTTTCCCCAGTATGATAAGTAAGTTGCTCCTTTACGCTACTGAGTGTCCTGGTGTCCCCACGGTCCCATGCCCTTAAACCAACTCTTTAGCTGCTGTTGATTTACCGTGTCTGGTAAACAAGCAATGCCACCATTAAAGTAATCCCATATTTGAGGAATCTCATTGTTGATCGTAATGCTTCTGGTAACATGAAGCATTGCTGATGTTTTAAAATTTCTACTGTCCTTGCATGATTGCCATGAACATAATTAAGATGCTTCTTTTCATTTTGTATATGTTTCGTATATTCTTATTGACCAGCAACTGTTTACTTTCTATCTTTTTGTGCAGATAGGGATATCTATTTCATCTTGTTGCTATTTTGACCTTTTGGTCAACTGCACAAAACACTTTTTTTGGAATGAGTGTCTTGTGCAATTCAACTCCTCTCCGTCTGCGACTCCACTGTCGCGTCTTCCCCATCTCCGGTCGTTCCAGTCTGGGGCCTCGCCGTCGTCCACGGCCTCGGTGCACTCGGCGCGGCGTGGTCAACATACGAGATTCATCGGAAGAGGACTGTACGTGGACAGCCTTACGGCTGGGACCCACGAGGTCCATGGTCGCATGCAAGGAAAGTTCCTCCTTATTACGCACTGTACGTGCACTGTACGTGGGAAGGTGTCGGTGTACAAAAAGAGGGGTACACTTTTTGTACCCCTATGACTGTGCACGGGCAGTCTGAGCCGTGGGCGCCGCCGCACCGAGCCCGACAAGGGAGGTAGAACCAAGGTAAGGCCGAAGCCAAAGAGGAGCATAACGACGCCGAGACCAAGACCACAAAGAGCAAAGGGGGCAAAGCGGGCCCCCCGGCAGGATCCTTGCCGGGAGGCGGTTTTCACCAACCCGGCAAGACCCTTGCCGTGGCAGCTCGCCCCACACCTACGGAGCGGGTCACCCTTGAGTCCACTGCCCCCATGGGGCAAGGATTCAGGAGGCATCCCCGTGGTGGTATGCAGATCTTTGTGAAGACATTCAAGATCGGATGCACACTTTAGAAGACGATGGCCCTTGGCGGGATCCCAGCCAAGGAGAACCACAAGGCCCCCGGCAAGAGCCTTGCCGGGGATGACAGCGGGAGCCACGGCAAGACCCTTGTCGGGACCCCGGCAAGACCCTTGCTGGGGTCGCGGCAAGGCCCTTGCCAAGGACACCCGCGAGGCCACCATTGGACCCGCGCCAGTCACACCTCCACCACCGTTCGCATGCAGCTGCCGACCCAACCAGCTGGGCAGGCACCTGCGTGGCGGCATGCAGATCCTCGTGGAGACCCACCGCTAGCCAAGGCGCATGTCGACGCGGGAGAAAGCGGCGACGGACGAGACAGGGCTCTCCCCCGCCCCCAATAAAGCAAGGACACCTAAGCAAGGCGCATTAAATGCGCCTTGTCATGTAATGCGAGGGATAACCTCGCAGCAATGTACCCTTTCCACCTCCTGTGTGCCACTGTGGCAGCCCCTTTCCCTATAAAAGGAGGCCCTTGGCGACCAGGAAGAGGATTCGCCTTTTTGGAGCTCCTCACGCCCCATAGCTAGCTCAAGAACACCAACATATAATCCACCAAAGCAGGAGTAGGGTTTTACACATCTTCGCGGCCTGAACCTGGGTAAAGGAATCGTGTACTGCCTGCTCGATCTGCTCTTCTCACGACCCCCGCGCCCCGCAACCACAGAAAGGGATTCTCGTGATCCCATAGGTGTCGTTTCCCACCGACATCTTTGGCGCGCCGGGTAGGGGGGTTGCGCAGTTGTGAGAATCGGCTTTAGCAGTTAGTTCGACGCTTCTTCATCGCCATGGCGCCCAAGAAGAAGACGACGGTGGCGGTTGGCCCGTCGGACGCCGGGCATCCCGTCCCGACGTGGGCGAGCAGCGGACCGGTCGCCGAAAGGACCCGGGGCGCTGTTCGCGAACACCAACACCGTCCCAGCAGCCGGAGTTTGGGAGGCGGCGATGTTCGTGCGCCCGGTAACGGGCCGCACGCCGCCAAATCCAAAGACGGAGCCGGGCCCCCCGCAGGTGGCGCGGGACCTTCCGAGGTCGCTGCTGCCCCGCCCGCTGGCAGCGCGAGGACCTCCAGGACTCCCACTCCGGCGCCGAAGCCGCGTTCGTCTCAAGCGGCGCGCGACGAGCGGCGTGATCACCCCTAGAGACACTCCCGGGATGTAGAAGACCTGCCCGCTCGCCGAGGCGGTGGTGAAGACGGCGTGCGACCACGCGGTCGTGGTAGAGCTCCTTCTTACATGGTCAGAAGTCGGAGCGCGTCGCGATTCGTGCAGGTTTCGCTGCTGCCAACGCCAGCAGAAGCTCTGACGCGCGCGCAGTTGCTCCTCGACTTTCCTCCCACTACGGGGAAACTCGACGAATGGAGAGCCACCATCCGAAGCCTTGTTGCGGTGGCCAACAAAGATGAGCCGACCCCGACGGAGCCCCCGGGTCGATGTTCCGACGGAGTCCCGCGTACCAGTGGCAGGAAGGCTGGCGGCGCCGCGACCACGGTGCACTCGCCTCCTCCTCGCCCGGTGCCACGGACACCTGCCCGTCGCGACGTTGCGGGCGATGAAATCTCCATAGCATCCTCCGACCCGCGGACCCACCAGGACCAACGCCATGTCCTTCGAGATCGGGAACATGAAGACGCTTGGACCACCATCGAGCGCCGACACGGAGCGCGCCACCAGTCAAATAGGCGAGCGGGGCCTGCTGTCGACCACCCAGCACCGGAGAGCCCTGGGATCCTGCCTTACGAGGTAGGATGCCCGGCTTTTACCCGTGAGCTGCAGCAGTTCCAGTGGCCCACTCACCGCACTTTCAAACTTGACGTGGGCGAGAAGTACGACGACAAGACCCACCCATCCGAGTTCCTCAGCATCTACACCATCGCGATGCAGGCTGCCGGAGCTCGTGATGATAAGGTGCGTGCAAATTACTTCCCATTGGCTCTTAAACCCAACGCCATGTCATGGTCGATGCACTTGCCGATAGACTCCATCTCCTCCCGGTCGGATTTGTGCCATGAATTCGTGGGCGCCTTCACTGGCGGTCACCAGGCTCATGGCCAAGCGAGTGATCTCCACGTCATTCCCCAGAAGGGAGGCGAGAGTCTCCGCAAGTACTTATAGAGGTTAAGCCGGGTACAGTACAATATTCCGGATGTTCACCCCGCCGCCATCATCAGTGCGTTCCATCAGAACGTTCAGAACCGGAAGATGCGCGAAGAGCTGGCAATGAACAAGGTGAAAGATGTCGCGGAACTCTATGTTCTCGCGGACAAATGTGCCCGGGCTGAAGAGGGGAGGAAGTACCCCGGCGAAGATGCCGGTGTGGAAACCGATTCCTCTAAAGAGGACACTGCCGCCCCGGCGAAGAAAGGTCGGCGCCGCAACAGGAAGCGCAAAGGGAAAGTTGTGCTTGCCGTCGAGGGGTCTGACGACACCGGCTCCACCAAGAAGACCAAGGCAGGTGACCCCGGCAAGGAAACTGCCGGATGTGTCGCCTGCCAGGCCTTGGCGGTTGCCGAGAAGCCAGGCAACTCCGGCAAGCGATACTGCAAGATCCATCGCACCAAAGGCCATGCTCTCCAAGACTGCCGGCAGGTTGAGCTCCTCGCTGAGAAGCAGAGGGCTGAATACGAGAGGCGGGACAAGGAGAAGGGCCAAGACGGTGCTGAGGGATCCAGCAAGAAACACGACGGCCAGGCGGGCCGTCACGGCAAGGATAAGCAACAAGAGAGGCCCGCTCGGGGCCATGACAGAAAGCCAGAAGATGACGATCACGAAGAGGACGACGAGTCCGGCGACCAAGAGTTTCAGAAAGCTATAGAGGCCATGTGCGTCGACGGCGGCGCTTCGCTGCATGCCTCTCGGCGCCGGCTTAAATAGTGGGCGCGGGAGATTACAGCAGTAGAGCCGTCGTTTGATGCCCAGAGGCCGCCGAAGTGGTCAAGCACACCTATCATTTTTGACTCTAAGGATCACCCTGATCGCACTACTGCGGTCGGGTGCTTGCCGTTGTTGGTTTCACCAACGATACGCAACCTCAAGTTGACAAAAATGTTAGTAGATGGCGGGGCCGGTCTGAACTTGATCTCGCTTGCCGTGGTCGAGAAGCTGCAGATCCCTGATGGAGACCACGAAGAAACGGGCACGTTTCAAGGGGTCAGCCCGGGGAGAAGCCAACCCAAGGAAAAGGTCACGTTGCCTGTAACTTTTGGGAGCGACCTGAACTTCAGGACGGAGAGGATTGTGTTTGATGTTGCCAAGATCCCCTTCCCCTACAACGGGATCCTTGGCTGCCCAGCGCTGGCCAAGTTCATGGCGGCGTCGCACTATGCCTACAATACCCTGAAGATGCCAGGGCCCATGACGGTCATCACCATCCCCTCCGACAAGAAGGATGTGCTGATTTGCGCTTACCAAGTGTACCAGCAAGCAGTCGCAGCGGCTGCCGCCGCTGGGGCACTCGCTCCTGCTGCCGGGACCCGGGGGGGAAAGAAGAAGAAGGCCGGTGAGACCTCGGACAACCACTTCGGCAAGCGCACCTCTTAGGAGTGTAGCGCTGCCGTCGAGGACGTGCCAGAGAGCTCCGTTGGCGGAGGCAAGAGGTCCAGGGCCACGCCGCCGGGAACCAAGAAGGTTTCCGTCAACGAGGACGGCACGGGAGGAGCTTTCACCATAAGCTCCACCCTTGACGACAAATAGGAAGACGCGCTCGTCACCTTCCTGCAGGCGAATGTCAATGTGTTTGCATGGCAAGCTTCCGACATCCCCGGCGTTCCCAGGGAGGTGATTGAGCACCACCTTGCTGTCTGTCCTCATGCGCGGCCCGTCAAGCAGAAGGTCAGAAAGCAAGCTTTGGAACGACAAGAATTTATCACAGAAGAAATCCGGAAGCTGGAGGCAGCGGGTCTGGTAAGAGGAGTGCTCCATCCGACGTGGTTCGCCAATCCGGTCGTAGTGCGCAAGGCAAATGGGAAGTGGAGGTTGTGTATTGATTACACAGATATCAATAAGGCTTGTCCTAAAGACCCCTTCCCGTTACCGCGCATCGACCAGATTGTTGACTCCACGGCTGGGTGTGATCTATTGTCATTCCTCGATGCCTACTCCGGCTACCACCAGATCTTCATGACGAAAGAAGACGAAGAGAAAATAGCATTCATCACCCCATGTGGTACGTATTGTTTCATACGGATGCCTTTCGGGTTGAAGAGTGCTGGATCGACGTTTGCGAGGGCGGTCCAGATTGGTTTTGAGCCCCAGCTCCATAGAAATATGGAAGCTTATATGGACGACATAGTGGTCAAAACCAAGGACATGGCCACCCTCATGTCAGATTTGCGGGAAACATTTGCAAATCTGCGCAAGATCAACCTCAAGCTGAACCCTGAGAAGTGCGTCTTTGGCTTCCCGTCCGGCAAGCTTCTCCGGTTCTTTGTGTCACAGCGGGGGATAGAGGCCAACCCGGACAAGATCAAAGCTATAGAGCAGATTGAAGCACCCAAGCGGATCAAGGATGTGGGCGGGCTCGCTGGTTGCGTCGCTGCCCTAGGCAGGTTCATATCCAAGTCCGCCGAGCGCGCCCTTCCCTTTTTCAAGATCCTGAAAAAGGCGGGCCCGGTGGAGTGGACACCAGAAGCCGAAGCGGCATTGCAAGATCTGAAGGAGTACCTCTCCTCCGCACCAATACTAGTTGTGCCCAGGCCCCAGGAGCCGTTGCTTCTATACTTAGCGGCAACGAACCAGGTGGTCAGCGCCGCACTAGTGGCGCAGAGGGAGGTCGACGACGAGGAAATGGCAGCAACAGAGCCCGACGCCACCAGTGCGGAGGCGACACAGTTGGTTGAGGTGCCACCAAAGAAGAAAGGGATGCAGCGCCCGGTCTACTTCGTTAGCTCCCTCTTGCAGGGGGCTAGGTCGAGGTACTCCGGTGTGCAGAAACTGCTCTTCGGCCTCCTTATGGCCTCGAGGAAGCTGCGTCACTACTTCCAGGCACACGAGATCACTGTCGTCACTCGCCTCCCTCAGCAGCGGATATTGCACAACCCAGATGCGACGGGGAGGATTGTGGAATGGGCGCTGGAGCTGTCCAGCTTTAGCCTCAAATTTGAAAGTACTTCGACGATCTAGAGCTGAGTCCTGGCGAAGTTCATTGCAGAATGGACCGCCACACCTGACGAAGAAGTCGAAGAGACTTCTCTCCCCGGCAAGGAGGCAAGTTGCGATTGGATTGTGTACTTTGATGGGGCTTTCTCCCTCCAGGGTGTTGGGGCTGGAGTACTACTCGTCGCCCCCACCGGAGAGCACCTCAAGTACGTGGTCCAGATGCACTTCCCCAGGGAGGCGTCCACGAACAACATGGCGGAATACGAAGGGCTGCTTGCCGGTCTTAGGATCGCGGCGGACCTCGGAATCAAAAAGCTCATCGTCAGGGGCGACTCACAGCTTGTCGTCAAGCAAGTCAATAAGGATTACCAGAGCCCATTGATGAAGGCCTACGTTGATGAAGTGAGAAAGCTGGAAGAGCGTTTCGACGGTATCCAGGCTGAATACGTTCCCCGAACGGAGAGCGATATTGCCGATTACCTGTCGAAGCGCGCTGCCCTCAAGCTACCTGTGGAACCAGGTACCTTTGTGCTTCAGCTAACTCAGCCATCCGTTGATCCATCAACAGAGCAGAACAAGAGAAGGAAATCAGGACCCGGCGAGTACTTTCCCGCCGAGCTCCCCAGAGCCGCCGGCAAAGATGTTGTCGAGGACACTGAACCCACCACGGGGCGGCTAGCTCTGGCAGGACGCCAAGCTCTTGCCGTCGAGACGGCTGCCCCTATAGCGGAGGAAATGCCTTTAGTCCTCGCCATCGAGCCTCAGGCTCCAGCGTGGGCACAACATACCGTCCGATTCCTCCAGACAGGGGAGCTTCCTGAGGAGCAGGAAGAAGCGGAAAAACTAGCCCGTCGCTTTGCCATGTACCAGTTCGTCGATGACGTCCTGTACAGGAAGAGACCGAACGGTGTGAAATTGAAGTGCATCCCTCGAGAGGAAGGACTGGAGCTGTTGGCAGAGATACACAGAGGCATATGTGGATCCACATTGGGTCGAGAGCCCTTGCCAGCAAGGCATTCCGGCAGGGTTTCTTCTGGCCCACCGCCCTCCAGGATGCAACGACACTCGTCACCGGTGTGAGGCGTGTCAGTTCCATTCAAGAAAGCTTCATCAACCAGCTCAAGCCCTTCAAACCATTCCTCTCTCCTGGCCCTTCTCGGTCTGGGGGCTCGACATACTGGGCCCTTTCTCCCGCGCTGTCGCGGGCTTTGAGTACTTGTACATAGCCATCGACAAGTTCACAAAGTGGCCAGAAGTGGAGGCAGTAAGGAAGGTCACAACTCAGTCAGCCGTCAAGTTCTTCAAGGGGCTAGTGTGCCGTTATGGTGTACCCAACCGGATCATCACCGACAATGGTACGCAGTTCACAAGCCGCACCTTCATGCAATATACTCAAGACCTCGGCAGCAAAGTCTGTTTCGCTTCCGTCGCTCACCCGCGGAGCAACTGGCAAGCTGAGAGGGAAAATGCTGGAGTGTTGCGAGGCTTAAAGACCAAGACCTTTGACAGACTACACAAGAGCGGAAGGCACTGGATTGATGAGTTGCCGATGGTTCTTTGGTCAATCAGGACGACACCAAATCGAGCCACCGGCCAGACACCCTTTGCCCTGGTATACGGGGCAGAAGCAGTTATCCCCTCTGAACTCATATACGGGTCACCTCGAGTGCTCGCTTATGATGAGCCTGAGCAAGAGCAACTGCGGCAAGTTGACGCACTGCTCCTTGAGGAAGATCGTCTTCGGGCGGCTTTGAGAGCAGCACGCTACCAGCAAGCCTTGCGCCGCTACCATAGCCGCAAGGTTCATGCCCGGAGCCTTGAGGAAGGCGATCTTGTTCTTCGGCGCATTCAATCGGCCAAAAATTACAACAAGTTGACGCCAAAGTGGGAAGGCCCTTATCGGGTAATACGAGTCACCAGGCCTGGCGCAGTCCGCCTGGAGACCGAAGATGCCGTTCCGGTGAGCAACTCCTGGAACATCGTGTTGGGGAACGTTGCAGAAAATTAAAATTTTTCCTACGGTTTCACCAAGATCCATCTATGAGTTCATCTAAGCAACGAGTCATGGGAGAGAGATTGCATCTACATACCACTTTGTAGATCGCGAGCGGAAGCGTTCAACGAACGGGGATGAGGTAGTCGTACACAACGTGATCCAAATCACCGGAGATCCTAGCACCGAACGGACGGCACCTCCGCGTTCAACACATGTAAGGTCAGCGTAACGTCTCCTCCTTCTTGATCCAGCAAGGGGAAAGGAGAGGTTGAGGAAGATGGCTCCAGCAGCAGCACGACGGTGTGGTGGTGATGGAGCTGCAGTACTCCGGCAGGGCTTCGCCGAGCTCTATGGAGGTGGAGGAGGTGTTGGAGACGGAGAGGGAGGCGCCAAGGCAAAGGGTGCGGCTGCCCCCCTCGCCTAACCCCTTTATATAGGCCCCTGGGGGGGCGCCGGCCCTGGGAGATTGGATCTCCCAAGGGCGGCGGCGGCCAAGGGCTGGAGTGGCCCCCAAGCCAAGGTGGGGCGCCCCCCACCCCTAGGGTTTGAACCCTAGGCGCATGGGGTGGGCCTAGGGGGGCGCACCGGCCCACTATGGGCTGGTTCCCCTCCCCACTTTGGCCCATGGGGCCCTCCGGGATAGGTGGCCCCACCCGGTGGACCCCCGGGACCCTTCTGGTGGTCCCGGTACAATACCGGTGACCCCGAAACTTGTCCCGATGGTCAAAACAACACTTCCTATATATAATTCTTTACCTCCGGACCATTCCAAAACTCCTCGTGACGTCCGGGATCTCATCCGGGACTCCGAACAACATTCGGGTTACTGCATATACATATCCCTACAACCCTAGCGTCACCGAACCTTAAGTGTGTAGACCCTACGGGTTCGGGAGACATGCAGACATGACCGAGACGGCTCTCGGGCAATATCCAACAGCGGGATCTGGATACCCATGTTGGCTCCCACATGCTCCGCGATGATCTCATCGGATGAACCACGATGTCGAGGATTCAATTAATCCCGTATACGATTCCCTTTGTCAATCGGTATTTTACTTGCCCGAGATTCGATCGTCGGTATCCCAATACCTCGTTCAATCTCGTTACCGGCAAGTCACTTTTCTCGTACCGTAATGCATGATCCCGTGATCAAAGACTTTTGATCACACTGAGCTCATTATGATGATGCATTACCGAGAGGGCCCGGTGATACCTCTCCATCAAGCGGAGTGACAAATCCCAGTCTCGATCCGTGTCAACCCAACAGACACTTTCGGAGATACCCGTAGTATACCTTTATAGTCACCCAGTTACGTTGTGACGTTTGGCACACCCAAAGCACTCCTACGGTATCCAGGAGTTACACGATCTCATGGTCTAAGGAAAGGATACTTGACATTGGAAAACTCTAGCAAACGAACTATGCAATCTTATGCTATGTTTAGATTTGGGTCTCGTCCATCACAACATTCTCCTAATGATGTGATCTCGTTATCAATGACATCAAATGTCCATAGTCAGGAAACCATGACTATCTATCAATCAACGAGCTAGTCAACTAGAGGCTTACTAGGGACATGTTGTTGTCTGTTATTCACACATGTATTACGATTTCCGGATAACACAATTATAGCACGAATAAAGACAATTATCATGAACAAGGAAATATAATAATAATGCTTTTATTATTGCCTCTAGGGCATATTTCCAACAGTCTCCCACTTGCACTAGAGTCAATAATCTAGTTACATTGTGATGAATCGAACACCCATAGAGTTCTGGTGTTGATCATGTTTTGCCTTAGGGAAAGGTTTAGTCAACGGATCTGCGACATTCAGATCCGTGTGCACTTTACAAATTTCTATGTCTCCATCTTGAACATTTTCACGAATGGAGTTGAAGCTACGCTTGATGTGCCTGGTCTTCTTGTGAAACCTGGGCTCCCTTGCAAGTGCAATAGCTCCAGTGTTGTCACAGAAGAGTTTGATTGGCCCCGACGCATTGGGTATGACTCCGAGGTCAGTGACGAACTCCTTCACCCAAATTGCTTCATGTGCTGCCTCCGAGGCTGCCATGTACTCCGCTTCACATGTAGATCCCGCCACGACGCTTTGCTTGCAACTGCACCAGCTTACTGCCCCACCATTCAAAATATACACGTATCCGGTTTGTGACTTAGAGTCATCCAGATCTGTGTTGAAGCTAGCGTCGACGTAACCCTTTACGACGAGCTCTTCGTCACCTCCATAAATGAGAAACATTTCCTTAGTCCTTTTCAGGTACTTCAGGATATTCTTGACCGCTGTCCAGTGTTCCTTGCCGGGATTATTTTGGTACCTTCCTACCAAACTTACGGCAAGGTTTACATCAGGTCTGGTACACAGCATGGCATACATAATAGAACCTATGGCTGAGGCATAGAGGATGACACTCATCTCTTCTATATCTTCTGCCGTGGTCGGACATTGAGCTGAGCTCAGTTTCACACCTTGTAACACAGGTAAGAAACCCTTCTTAGATTGATCCATATTGAACTTCTTCAATATCTTATCAAGGTATGTGCTTTGTGAAAGACCTATGAGGCGTCTCGATCTATCCCTATAGATCTTGATGCCTAATATATAAGCAGCTTCTCCAAGGTCCTTCATTGAAAAACTTTTATTCAAGTAGGCCTTAATGCTGTCCAAGAGTTCTATATCATTTCCCATCAAAAGTATGTCGTCTACATATAATATGAGAAATGCTACAGAGCTCCCACTCACTTTCTTGTAAACGCAGGCTTCTCCATAAGTCTGCGTAAACCCAAACGCTTTGATCATCTCATCAAAGCGAATGTTCCAACTCCGAGATGCTTGCACCAGCCCATAAATCGAGCGTTGGAGCTTGCACACCTTGTCAGCATTCTTAGGATCGACAAAACCTTCCGGCTGCATCATATACAATTCTTCCTTAAGGAAACCATTAAGGAATGCCATTTTGACGTCCATTTGCCATATTTCATAATCATAGAATGCGGCAATTGGTAACATGATTCGGACGGACTTCAGCTTCACTACCGGTGAGAAACTCTCATCGTAGTCAATTCCTTGAACTTGTCGATAACCCTTAGCGACAAGCCGAGCTTTATAGATGGTCACATTACCATCCGCGTCTGTCTTCTTCTTAAAGATCCATTTATTTTCTATGGCTCGCCGCTCAATCGGCAAGTCAGTCAAAGTCCATACTTCGTTTTCATACATGGATCCTATCTCGGATTTCATGGCTTCTAGCCATTTGTCGGAATCCGGGCCCGCCATTGCTTCCTCATAGTTCGAAGGTTCACCGTTGTCTAACAACATGATTTCCAAGACAGGGTTGCCGTACCACTCTGGTGCGGAACGTGTCCTTGTGGATCTTCGAATTTCAGTAGGAGCTTGATTAGAAGTATCTTGATCATTATCTTTAATTTCCTCTCTAGTCGGTGTAGGCACCTCAGGAACGTTTTCATGAGTTTCGCCATTTTCCGGTTCAAGAGGTAACACTTCATCAAGTTCTACTTTCCTCCCACTTACTTCTTTCGAGAGAAACTCTTTCTCTAGAAAGGATCCATTCTTGGCAACAAAGATCTTGCCTTCGGATCTGAGGTAGAAGGTATACCCAATAGTTTCTTTAGGGTATCCTATGAAGACGCATTTTTTGACTTGGGTTTGAGCTTTTCAGGTTGAAGTTTCTTCACATAAGCATCGCATCCCCAAACTTTTAGAAACGACAGCTTAGGTTTCTTCCCAAACCATAATTCATACGGTGTCGTCTCAACGGATTTCGACGGAGCCCTATTTAAAGTGAATGCGGCAGTCTCTAAAGCATAGCCCCAAAAAGATAGCGGTAAATCGGTAAAAGACATCATAGATCGTACCATATCTAATAGAGTGCGATTACGACGTTCGGACACACCATTACACTGAGGTGTTCCAGGCGGCGTGAGTTGTGAAACTATTCCACATTTTCTTAAGTGTGTGCCAAATTCGTGACTCAAGTATTCTCCTCCACGATCTGATCGTAGAAACTTGATCTTTCTATCACGTTGATTTTCAACTCCACTCTGAAATTCCTTGAACTTTTCAAAGGTCTCAGGCTTGTGTTTCATTAAGTAGATATACCCATATCTACTCAAGTCATCAGTGAGGGTGAGAACATAACGATAGCCACCGCGAGCCTCAACACTCATTGGACCGCACACATCGGTATGTATGATTTCCAATAAGTTGGTTGCTCGCTCCATTGTTCCTGAGAACGGAGTCTTGGTCATTTTACCCATGAGGCATGGTTCGCACGTGTCAAATGATTCATAATCAAGAGACTCTAAAAGTCCATCTGCATGGAGCTTCTTCATGCGTTTGACACCTATGTGACCAAGGCGGCAATGCCACAAATATGTGGGACTATTGTTATCAATTTTAACTCTTTTGGTATTCACACTATGAATATGTGTATCATCACGTACGAGATTCATTAAGAATAAACCATTAACCATCGGAGCATGACCATAAAACATATCTCTCATATAAATAGAACAACCATTATTCTTGGATTTAAATGAGTAGCCATCTCGAATTAAACGAGATCCAGACACAATGTTCATGCTCAAACTTGGCACTAAATAACAATTATTGAGGTTTAAAACTAATCCCGTAGGTAAATGTAGAGGTAGCGTGCCGACGGCGATCACATCGACCTTGGAACCATTCCCGACGCGCATCGTCACCTCGTCCTTTGCCAGTCTCCGTTTATTCCGCAGCTCCTGTTTTGAGTTACAAATGTGAGCAACTGCACCGGTATCAAATACCCAAGAGCTACTACGAGTACTGGTAAGGTACACATCAATTACATGTATATCACATATACCTTTTGTTTTGCCGGCCTTCTTGTCCGCTAAGTATTTGGGGCAATTCCGCTTCCAGTGACCACTTCCCTTGCAATAAAAGCACTCAGTCTCGGGCTTGGGTCCATTCTTTGGCTTCTTCCCGGCAACTTGCTTACCGGGCGCGGCAACTTCCTTGCCGTCCTTCTTGAAGTTCTTTTTACCCTTGCCCTTCTTGAACTTAGTGGTTTTATTCACCATCAACACTTGATGTTCCTTCTTGATTTCTACCTCTGCTGATTTCAGCATAGCATATACCTCAGGAATGGTCTTTACCTTCCCCTGCATGTTGTAGTTCATCACAAAGCTCTTGTAGCTAGGTGGAAACGACTGGATGATTCTGTCAATGACCGCTTCATCCGGGAGATTAACTTCCAGTTGAGTCAAGCGGTTGTGCAACCCAGACATCTTGAGTATGTGTTCACTGACAGAGCTATTTTCCTCCATCTTACAGCTAAAGAATTTGTCGGAGACTTCATATCTCTCGACCCGGGCATGAGCTTGGAAAACCATTTTCAGCTTTTCGAACATCTCATATGCTCCATGTCTCTCAAAACGCTTTTGGAGCCCCGGCTCTAAGCTGTAAAGCATGCCGCACTGAACGAGGGAGTAATCATCGGAACGTGACTGTCAAGCGTTCATAACGTCTTGTTCAGCAGGGAGAACAGGTGCGTCACCCAGCGGTGCTCGTAGGACATAATCTTTCTTGGCAGCTATGAGGATGATCCTCAGGTTCCGGACCCAGTCCGTATAGTTGCTGCCATCGTCTTTCAGCTTGGTTTTCTCTAGGAACGCGTTGAAGTTGAGGACTACGTTGGCCATTTGATCTACAAGACATATTGTAAATATTTAGACTAAGTTCATGATAATAAAGTTCATCTAATCAAATTATTTAATGAACTCCCACTTAGATAGACATCCCTCTTCTAGTCATCTAAGTATTACATGATCCGAGTCAACTAGGCCGTGTACGATCATCACGTGAGACGGACTAGTCAACATTGGTGAACATCTTCATGTTGATCGTATCTTCTATACGACTCATGCTCGAGCTTTCGGTCTTCTGTGTTCCGAGGCCATGTCTGTACATGCTAGGCTCGTCAAGTCAACCTAAGTGTTTGCATGTGTAAATCTGTCTTACACCCGTTGTATGTGAACGTTAGAAGCTATCACACCCGATCATCACGTGGTGCTTCGAAACAACGAACTGTCGCAACGGTGCACAGTTAGGGGGAACACTTCTTGAAATTATTATGAGGGATCATCTTATTTACTACCGTCGTTCTAAGTAAACAAGATGCAAAACATGATAAACATCACATGCAATCAAATAATAAATGTGACATGATATGGCCAATATCACATAGCTCCTTTGATCTCCATCTTGGGGCTCCATGATCATCTTGTCACCGGCTTGACACCATGATCTCCATCATCATGATCTCCATCATCGTGTCTCCATGAAGGTGCTCGCCAACTATTACTTCTACTACTATGGCTAACGCGTTTAGCAATAAAGTAAAGTAATTTACATGGCGTTTCTCAATGACACGCAGGTCATACAAAAAATAAAGACAACTCCTATGGCTCCTGCCGGTTGTCATACTCATCGACATGCAAGTCGTGATTCCTATTACAATAGAATGAACATCTCATACATCACATATAGATCATTCATCATTCATCACAACTTTGGCCATATCATATCACAAAGCACTTGCTGCAAAAACAAGTTAGACGTCCTCTAATTGTTGTTGCAAGTTTTACGTGGCTGAATTAGGGTTCTAGCAAGAACGTTTTCTTACCTACGTAAAAGCCACAACGTGATTTGTCAACTTCTATTTACCCTTCATAAGGACCCTTTTCATCGAATCCGCTCCAACTAAAGTGGGAGAGACAGACACCCGCCAGCCACCTTATGCAACTAGTGCATGTTAGTCGGTGGAACCGGTCTCACGTAAGCGTACGTGTAAGGTTGGTCCTGGCCGCTTCATCCAACAATACCGCCGAAGCAAGATAAGACTAGTAGTGGCAAGAAAGTTGACAACATCTACGCCCACAACAAATTGTGTTCTACTCGTGCAATAGAGAACTACGCATAGACCTAGCTCTGATACCACTGTTGGGGAACGTTGCAGAAAATTAAAATTTTTCCTACGGTTTCACCAAGATCCATCTATGAGTTCATCTAAGCAACGAGTCATGGGAGAGACATTGCATCTACATACCACTTTGTAGATCGCGAGCGGAAGCGTTCAACGAACGACGATGAGGTAGTCGTACACAACGTGATCCAAATCACCAGAGATCCTAGCACCGAACGGACGGCACCTCCGTGTTCAACACACGTACGGTCAGCGTAACGTCTCCTCCTTCTTGATCCAGCAAGGGGAGAGGAGAGGTTGAGGAAGATGGCTCCAGCAGCAGCACGACGGTGTGGTGGTGATGGAGCTGCAGTACTCCGGCAGGGCTTCGCCGAGCTCTATGGAGGAGGAGGAGGAGGTGTTGGAGACGGAGAGGGAGGCGCCAAGGCAAAGGGTGCGGCTGCCCCCCTCCCCTCCCCCTTTATATAGGCCCCTGGGGGGGCGCCGGCCCTGGGAGATTGGATCTCCCAAGGGGGGCGGCGGCCAAGGGCTGGAGTGGCCCCCAAGCCAAGGTGGGGCGCCCCCCCACCCCTAGGGTTTCAACCCTAGGCGCATGGGGTGGGCCTAGGGGGGCGCACCAGCCCACTATGGGCTGGTTCCCCTCCCCACTTTGGCCCATGGGGCCCTCCGGGATAGGTGGCCCCACCCGGTGGACCCCCGGGACCCTTCTGGTGGTCCCGGTACAATACCGGTGACCCCGAAACTTGTCCCGATGGCCAAAACAACACTTCCTATATATAATTCTTTACCTCCGGACCATTCCGAAACTCCTCGTGGCATCCGGGATCTCATCCGGGACTCCGAACAACATTCGGGTTACTGCATATACATATCCCTACAACCCTAGCGTCACCGAACCTTAAGTGTGTAGACCCTACGGGTTCGGGAGACATGCAGACATGACCGAGACGGCTCTCGGGCAATAACCAACAGCGGGATCTGGATACCCATGTTGGCTCCCACATGCTCCATGATGATCTCATCGGATGAACCACGATGTCGAGGATCCAATTAATCCCGTATACGATTCCCTTTGTCAATCGGTATTTTACTTGCCCGAGATTCGATCGTCGGTATCCCAATACCTCGTTCAATCTTGTTACCGGCAAGTCACTTTTCTCATACCGTAATGCATGATCCCATGATCAAACACTTTTGATCACATTGAGCTCATTATGATGATGCATTACCGAGAGGGCCCGGTGATACCTCTCCGTCAAGCGGAGTGACAAATCCCAGTCTCGATCCGTGTTAACCCAACAGACACTTTCGGAGATACCCGTAGTATACCTTTATAGTCACCCAGTTACGTTGTGACGTTTGGCACACCCAAAGCACTCCTACGGTATCCGGGAGTTACACGATCTCATGGTCTAAGGAAAGGATACTTGACATTGGAAAACTCTAGCAAACGAACTATGTGATCTTATGCTATGTTTAGATTTGGGTCTCGTCCATCACATCATTCTCCTAATGATGTGATCTCGTTATCAATGACATCCAATGTCCATAGTCAGGAAACCATGACTATCTATCGATCAACGAGCTAGTCAACTAGAGGCTTACTAGGGACATGTTGTTGTCTGTTATTCACACATGTATTACGATTTCCGGATAACACAATTATAGCACGAATAAAGACAGTTATCATGAACAAGGAAATATAATAATAATGCTTTTATTATTGCCTCTAGGGCATATTTCCAACACATCGAGCATCTTCAGAAGTTTTACCCATAAGGCACGGCTCGTTGGACCTCCCGGCAAGCCACCTTTTGTACAAGCATTGCCGATGATGCATATAACCCTTCGTACAAAGCCAGGCGCAGACCCTGAGCATAAATGAAGCGCTGGCGCCCTAAGTTATAGCATGCATGCTAGATCGAGTCTCGTCCTTGGTTAGGGTTGATAGTGCTTAGCGGCGGCTAACCCCTAGCTTAGAGGTCGAGTGTGCGTCTCTTTGCCGTTCTTTTGTCTCCTTTGGTTCGCAGGGCTCGGATATCCTTGCTGAATCACTTGAGGATGAAAAAAAGGGGGAGAAGAGGGACGGACTAGCATCTGGACCCCGGCAAACCAGTGTTGCCGGGGGATGCGAATACAACGATTCACCCACGGCGAACCAGAGTTGCCGGGGGCTGCAGTTTTAGATAAGTTCTTCATCCCTTATCATGCATTCTCCTATGCACTGGGGTATGCGAATCCTCGTTTCTTCCTAAAGCTACCATGCTCCCCTAACTCTAGGCCCTAGGGCTCGTTCCTGGGGCCAGGTTTGGTCGTAGTCGCGGCAGCGAAGGGACGAAACGAGGAGCCTGAACCCACCTCATCCCTGCCTCTGCCGAAAGCGTGAGAAAGGTCGAGCGACGTGGGAAGATGGCATGGCCTGCTGCCGGGCAAGGAAGTGTCTATCTTAAAGATATCAAGGATTTGCCTCTTGACGTGGGTTCCACCCGCAAGACAAGTGACCCGGCAAGCATCCCCTTTTTTCATTAAAAACATTCCACTCAGGTACAGTTCATGGAGAATGAAAAACATGAATGATGGGATTACAAGCTTTAAATTCAGCTAAGGCCCGAAGGCTTACAAACTAAAAAGAGATAAGGTGCCCGTAATCCCTTTCTTGTCCCTCTCTTCAGGAGGCAGGTCAAGGATGCGAAAAGGGCAAAAGGGGCGCCTAGGCGAGCTACAGGTGGCAGAAGACACCAAGAGAACATCTCGATGGTCGTCCAAAGGCTGGATGGTGATGGCAGCGCCGGAGGCAGAGCTCGAAGATGAGGCGGCAGGACGTCAGCACGCGTCGAAGGCGTCGTGCCCACGTACTCTGAGTTGACGGCCTTGCCGCCCGCCCTCTTCCTCTTCCGCAGCCTCCCAATGCAAAGCCACCCAAGGAGATGACCCTGAGAAGTTCAAGGAGTCGGCGACATTGATGATGGGGTCGCTGGTGCCGCACGGAGCGGCGCCCGACACCTAGTCGGACCCGTCATCCTGCCGCCCGCTACCCTCGTCGTCACTGCCGCTGTCCTCCTCGTCACTCCCGCTCGAGGAGGAGTCCTCACTATCGGAAGAGCTCTCCACGCAGCACCTTGCCCGAGTCCCGAAGCACCCGAAGACCTTGACGGAGAGGAGACCGCCCTCCATCGGCTTAAAGTGGAGGGTGAGCCCCCCCATCAGGCGGTGGATACGGGCGAACGTCTTCCACCCTCGACCAAGATACATCACATTGGGGGCTGGGAAGTCGACGCGGACTCGCGTACCGCTGATTCCACAGCCCCTCATGTGCAACCTTAGTGTCTCGGGCGAGTCCAGCTCCATCTCTCTCGTGAATGAAGTCAGGAGATGAAGACGACGGCGAGGCGGCCGCCGCAGCCTGACGAAGAACTCACAAGGGTCTTCCCCAACGTGGCCCTCCATGGGGAGAGGAACTGCTGGCGGAGGCGAAGCCGGCGCGCCGCCCCGTCCTCCTCTTCCCCGAGCGCCTCGGCCTCGCCCATGACCTCGCCCTCTCCCTCTTCCCCTCGCGGCTGGCTCCGCCACCACAGGTGCAGGAGGAGGAGGAACACGTTGTCGAGCGGCGACCCTCGTCGCCACCGTCGAAGGACCAGGGTTCCCTTTCTCCATGGCGAATGAGAGGGAGGGGAGCAGAAGCTGAAGAAGTGGGATGGAGGAATGCAGCGCACCGACCCCCCACCCGCTCCTTATAAAGGAGCAGGGTGGGGGCTCGACCGCCCCGTTCCGCCAATGAGGACGTGAATGGCGCAGGAGACCGGGGCCGATCCGCTGCCCCAGCGCGCGACGGCCCGGCTTCCCACTTCCACCAACTGCCACCCCAGGCGCATGAGCGCCGCGTGGCGAACGTGCAGGACCGAAGCGACGGGTGAGGTGACTTCTCCCCACCCCGTGACTAAAGGGAGTGGGCGCCTTGAAAGACCATGCCTCGGCCCCGTCCAGTAAATGGGTCGCGCCTCCACGCCTCCCTCCATTTATGGGGAAGACGCGATCCGCCCCCTTTTTTCTCTACGACGTGACGCATGCGTGCAGAGGTCAGCCTCACGCATGCCACCCCCATCACGCCCTCCTCCCCACGCCGCGCCACGCGCGGGAAGCATGGGAGGCGCAGCGCGCGAAGAAACTTACCGCGGTAAAAACCGCCCTGCCTGCCCGCGCACCGTTCTTGGGCCTAGCCCAACAACGCGTAGCGCTCATGTGTGGCCCAGACCCGGGGGCTCCTGTCAGTGTACAAAAAGAGGGGTACACTTTTTGTACCCCTATGACTGTGCATGGGCAGTCTGAGTCGCGGGCGCCGCCGCACCGAGCCCGGCAATGGAGGTAGAACAAAGGTAAGGCTGAAGCCAAAGAGGAGCAAAATGACGCCGAGACCAAGACCACAAAGATTAAAGGGGGCGAAGTGGCCCACCCGGCAAGATCCTTGCCGGGAGGCAGTTTTCACCAACCCGACAAGACCCTTGCCGTGCCAGCTCGCCCCACACCTATGGAGCGGGTCACCCTTGAGTCCACTGCCCCCATGGGGCAAGGATTCGGGAGGTATCCCCGTGGTGGTATGCAGATCTTTGTGAAGACATTCAAGATCGGATGCACACTTTAGAAGACGATGGCGCTTGGCGGGATCCCAGCCAAGGAGAACCACAAGGCCCCCGGCAAGAGCCTTGCCGGGGATGACAGCGGGCGCCACGGCAAGACCCTTGTCGGGACCCCGACAAGACCCTTGTCGGGACCGCGGCAAGGCCCTTGCCAAGGACACCCGCGGGGCCACCATTGGACCCGCGCCAGTCACACCTCCACCATCGTTCGCATGCAGCTACCGACCCAACCAGCTGGGCAGGCACCTGCGTGGCGGCATGCAGATCCTCGTGGAGACCCACCGCTGGCCAAGGCGTGTGTCGACGCGGGAGAAAGCGGCGACGGACGAGACAGGGCTCTCCCCCGCCCCCGATAAAGCAAGGACACCTAAGCAAGGAGCATTAAATGCACCTTGTCATGTAATGCGAGGGATAACCTTGCAACACTGTACCCTTTCCACCTCCTGTGTGCCACTGTGGCAGCCCCTTTCCCTATAAAAGGAGGCCCCTGGCGACCAGGAAGAGGATTCGGCTTTTTGGAGCTCCTCACGCCCCATAGCTAGCTCAATAACACCAACATATAATCCACCAAAGCAGGAGTAGGGTTTTACGCATCTTCGCGGCCCGAACCTGGGTAAAGGAATCGTGTACTGCCTGCTCGATCCGCTCTTCTCACGACCCCCGCGCCCGACAACCGCAGAAAGGGATTCTCGTGATCCCATAGGTGTCGTTTCCCACCGACAGAAGGGCTTCTGTATTTCGCAAAAAAACTTTCCCCCCGCTGACTGGTCGGACCCACCAGCTATATCTTCGCACGCAAGGAAGTGCCTCCTGATTACGTACCAAAAAATGAATACACCCTGCTAGCTCGGACCCACCATAGTAGGTGGCTGACTTGTGGGCCTACTAAGTTGACAAGGACGGAGGGCTTTGTCAAGTTAGTCAATATGAACGAATCTAGCTCCAGTGACCGTACGATGTCCATCCAACGGCCATAGTGCTTCTTCAACCTCTGGTCATCTTGCTCCGGCCGCCCAAAGCAGCACCGGTCGTGCCGCGTGCTCCTGCCTCTCGTGGCCGGCTGTGATGTGGCGGAGGCCTCACCGCCCCCTACTACTCCCACCGCTAGCCCAGGGTATCCCTCTACTCACCCACACCCTTGTTATTCTGCGGCGACGACAGCCTCACGCCGCAGCCGAACCAGTGAACCCTCGTACTCCTCTCGGCGTGGGCATCCACTGCGGCGTCTTCCCCGGCTCCGCGTCGTCCCCTTCCTAGGCCTCGCCGCAGTCCACCGCCTTGGTGCTCTCGGCGCGGCGTGGTCAATGTGGTCAACGACCGACTTCCATCGGAAGAGTACTGTACGTGGAGAGGCTGACAGCTGGGTCCACGGCCACAACCCAGTTTTTTTGTGATTTGCCAAGTAAGTCGCTTTGTCAGGCCTGTTGGGCTGCAAGTCTTTCAAGACGAGGAGAGCTTCATTTGGCTGGCCGAGAAAATGGCCTATCAGTAATGAGAAATGGGCTCTACATTTTTAAAACACATCAAACCGGCAATTAGTTTCAAATATCTTTTTTTCATTTCGAGATTTTAAATTACATTAATTTTTATGCACGGAGAATTTGTTGGATTTTATATTGATATACATTTATTTTTAAAATCAGTTTGAATGTGAGTCGAAATTTCGGGATTAAAAATAGTTCGGACCGCACAAAAATATGCAAAATTTCGTATAATTTTTTAACCGTGGCCACAATATGGGCTGTAATGCTAACAAAAAGAATATGGGCTCCAAAAAAACCTTAAGAATTAGCAAATGGGCTGTAAATTATTAGAAATAATGGCAGATGGGTTGTATGTTGTTTTCCACAGATTTGAGGCTTTCCTAAAAAAAGGTTGAAGCACAAGCAGTGACTGTTGCATGTCCATCGAACGGCTGTCGTGCTTCTTCAATCTCTGCTCTTCCTGCTCCAGCCGCTCAAACAAGCGCCGGCGGGACTGCCTGCTCCCTCCTCCCCGCGGCCGGCTGTGCTGCCGCGCAGGCCTCACCGCCCCACAGTACTCCCATCGCAGGCCTAGCCATCCCTCTACTCACCCACACCTGCTGTTATTCTCCGGCGACGGCAGAAGAACCAGTAAACCCTCGTACAGTCGTACTCCCTCCGCGTGGGAAACAACTACCGATTCTTCCCTGCCTCCGTGTCGTTCCCTTCCTAGGCCTCGCCGTCGTCCATCGCCCTGGTGCTCTCGGCGCGGCCTGGTCAACGTGGTCAACGACCTACATGCATCTGAAGTGGACTGTATGTGGAGAGGCCGACAACTGGGTCCACGGCCGCACGCAAGGAAATGCCTCCTTATTATGCGCAAAATAATGATTCCTCCACCTGACATCAGGGACCCACCGAGAGGGCCTCTATATTTCGGAAAAAAACGTTACCGCCGTTGATAGCTCGGACCCACCAGCTATATCTTCGCACACAAGGAAGTGCCTCCTTATTACGCACAAAAAAATGAATACTCCCCCTGTTAGATGGGACCCAGTATAGTGGCAGGCTGACTTGTGCGCCTACTATGTTGACGGGGATGGAGGGCTTTGTCAACTTAGTCAATATGCCGGATTCTAGCTCCACTGACCGTACGATGTCCATCCAACTGCCGTAGTGCTTCTTCAACCTCTGGTCTTCTTGATCGAGCCGCCCAAATTAGTGCCGGTCGTGCCTCGTGGTCCTGCCTCCCGTGGCCGGCTGCGATGCGGGGGAGGCCTCACCGCCCCCTACTACTCACACCGCAGCGAACCAGTGAACCCTCTTACTCCTCTATGCGTGGGCATCCACTGTTGCGTCTTCCCCGGCCTCGCGTCGTCCCGTTCCTAGGCCTCGTCGTCGTCCACCGCCCTGGTGCTCTCGGCGCGGCGTGGTCAACATGGTCAAGGAACGGCTTCCATCGGACGTGGACTGTACGTGGAGAGGCTGACAGCTGAGTCCATGGCCACAGCAAGGAAGTGCCTCATTATTACGTGCAAAATAATTATTCCTCCACCTGACAGCAAGGACCCACCGTACGGGCCATCGTATTTCGCAAAAAAAACGTTTGCCCCTCACTGCTGGGACCCACCAGCTACATATTCACATGCAAGGAAGTGCGTCCGGGTAAAAAAAAAGATTCGCCCCCCTGACTGCTGGAACCCACCAGCTACATCTTCGCAGGCAAGGAAGTGCCTGACACTCAGGACCCACCTGGTCGAAGCGTACGTAGCGTTGTCATTCTGGTCGCGAACGTGTATGTACATATATAGTGGTGGATGTAGAGGCGCGCACGTGTCGTAGTAGAGGCGCGTACGTGTCGTAGTAGAGGCCCGCACGTAGCATGTACACGTACGAACAGCGGCCAAGGTGTAAGAAAGAAAATACGGCCACGTATGTGTACATACGGGCGGGGTCTGGAACGCCTACTCGTGCATACATATGGCCAGGGCTCATGTACATGGCTAGGTCGGAACGGAGAAATCGCGTCGTCGACGTGTTCATGGGGAGGCAACGGAATGCGTCGTCTTCATCGGGAGGCAATGGAACGCATGGGAGCCAACCAGCTGGGTCGGAACGAAATGCTTGGTCGTGTTCATCGGGAGGGCTTGGACGGAACATGCGATGGAAACGAGGCCTAGCGTACCGCACACCGGAGGAAACGAACCTCCTATATTCGGAACGGGGTCCTGTTTATCGGGAGGGGTCTGGCGTACCGCAAAACGGAGGAAACGGACCTCCTACGGTCGAAACGGGGGTCCTGTTGATCGGGAGGGGTGTGGCATATCGCAAAACGGACGAAACAGACCTCCTACGGTCGAAACGGGGGTCCTGTTGATCGGGAGGGGTGTGGCGTACCGCAAAACATACGAAACGGACTTGTGTTGGAGCGCTACGGTCGAAAGGGAGTACTATTCATCATGAGGGGTGTGGCGTACCGCAAAACGGGACTCCACGGGATACTGTTCATCTCCACCGTCGACCTCCTCCAGCCTCCATGGGCTACCGTCGACCTCCTCCAGCCTCCACGGGCTCCTGTTCATCCGGCCTCCATCGCGCGCTACTCCACCGGCTACTGTTCAACCACCCCTCCACGGGCACCCCTCCGTCGTCTACTGTTCATCCAGCCCTCCACACCATGGGGTCCTGTTCAACCACCCCTCCACGGGCATCCCTCCACCGTCTACTATTCATCCAACCCTCCACCACACGACGGGGTCCTGTTCATCCAGATGCAACGCCACCGCTCACTGTTCATCCCAGAGGCAGCATCGATTGGCTTCAGTTAGCAGCAGTAGTGAAGGAATTGCTCGATCGGGGTCAGTTAACAGCCATCGATCGATCGCTCGGGTTCAGTAACGCGTAGCCTGCAGTGCAATAGCTCGGGTTCAGTTAGAGCCCAACGCCTCGCTTGGGTTCAGTTAGAGCCAACGCCTCGCACACACGCGCGTACGTGTACGAGGGAAACGCGCATCGCTCGGCCCCCGACCTCCCACCGTAACCGGGAACTCGCCGAAATTTTCCTTGCGCTCGCTTCTACCATGGTTTTTTCCGTCATGGACGGCCCAAAGAATGTCATGCAGCTGCGTCTCCGGCCCGCCCTGGACGAAAAGCTCATTTTCTGTCAAGATTTATTGTCATAGAAGAAGGAGCCCACCAAATCTATCATGATACCAGGTTTTGTCACAATTATCGTCATAGAAGTGTCATATGTATGACAGAAAAATTTCGTTCGGCCCAGAATGTCACGGACGTGTCTTTTTTTGTAGTGTAGTGAGTTGTTCTGGTTTGTGAGGGGTGTGTTTCCAAACTTTCGTCAAACATACCAATTTTTTAGCACATCATCTTGGTGGCATGACATTACATCAAGCAAGGTTTCATGTGTTTCTGATATTTTTTAATTTTTTGGAATAAAAATGTCATGGCACTCCATGCATACATATGCATGTGTCCATGCCGTGAGACCAATATGTTTGAAAATTTCTTCTAATTTACTGCACATGGAAATAACTCGCACAAAATACACAAATATCACTTTTCAAACCGTTATGGTTAGTCGTTGCATGTAGATGTAGTACAAATTTGAATTACAGTCGTTAAATCGCTAGAAAATCACTTAAATGTCTTTAAAAGGTCAATGACCGCTACAATTTTCCAAATTTTCACTGTACAGTTGTAGCACTGCACATTAAATGTAGAAAAAATTTGGAGGCCGTAAGAGGAAGCTATCTCCTGTTCATCATCAAATATGCATTGTTCCCTCTCGGAACCACGAGCTTTTCTAGTGAGTTGCTCCGGTTTGTGATGGGTGTGTGTCCAAACTTTCGTCAAACATGCCAATTTTTTTACCACATCATCTTGGTGGCATGATATTACATCAAGAAAGGTTTCATGTTTTTCTGATCATTTTTTAATTTTTTGGAATTAAAATGCCATGGCACTCCATGCATACATATGCATGTGTCCATGTCATGACACAAATATTTTTGAGAATTCCTTCTAATTTACTGCACATGGAATTAACTCGCACACAAGTACACAAATATAATTTTTCAAGGCGTTATGGTTAGGCGTTGAATGTAGATATAGTTCAAATTTGAATTACGGTCATTAAATGGCTAGAAAATCACTTAAATGTCTTTAAAAGGTCAAATGACCCCTAGAATTTTGCAAAATTTCACATTACAGTTGTAGTAGTGCACGTTAGACATAAAAAAATAGAAGGCCGTAAGTGGAAGCTACCTCTAGTTCGTCATCAAACATGCGTTGTTCCCTCTCAGAACCACGATCCTTCTAGAGAGTTGCTTCGGTTTATGAGGGGTGTTTGTCCAAACTTTCGTCAAAGATGTCAATTTTTTTACCACATCATCTTGGTGGCATGACATTAGATCAAGCAAGGTTTCATGTTTTTCTGATCATTTTTTAATTTTTTGGAATTAAAATGCCATGGCACTCCATGCATAAATATGCATGTGTCCATGTCGTGATACAAATATGTTTGAAAAATCCATCTAATTTACTGCACATGGAATTAACTCGCACACAGGTACACAAATATGATTTTTCAAACCATTATGGTTAGCCATTGCATGTAGATGTAGTTCAAATTTGACTTACGGTCATTAAATCACTACTAGAAAAAAGTCTATTAGTGGCGCACCCAATATTGCCATTAGTGGCGCACCATGGGTGGGCCACTAATACCACGCCACTAATAAGGAATACTAATGGCGCACCTCTGATGCGCCACTGTTAATCCAAATAACAGTGGCGCACCACTGGTGCGCCATTGGTATGCCACCTAGTGCGCCACTGGTATTGCAGCAGGGGTCCCTACTGATGCGCCACTGATATTCATATGGGTGCGCCACTGTTATTTAACAGGGTGCGCCACTAATGTGCAAGATGGTGCGCCACTGGTATTGCAGCAGGGGTCCCTACTGATGCGCCACTGATATCCATATGGGTGCGCCACTGTTATTTAACTGGGTGCGCCACTACTATTAATTCTAGGAATTTTTTTTTGCATTTCTGGTATTTGCACAGGTTACAAAATACAATACATCACAGAATATAAACAGCACATAATACAATTCATCACATTAGTCTCCGAATTCGAAATAGCGAACAAAGTTCAAATATTAGACAAGTTTAGGTCTCGAGACCGAGTAGCGAGTTTGTCGTCACATTACAAAGTTGATATCATCTAAACTACCATCACATAGAAGAGAGCTGCGGTCACGATGAGCATCATCGCGATGAAACTAGTCTTCATCCGGTTCCTCCTCCGCTCCCTCCTCTCTCCCTCTAGATAGCGCCAGTATCTAGCTTCCGCCTCCGCCCTAGTGGTGTACCCTTTGTAACTGTTACCGCTGAAACGGTGAACCTGTCTCCGACACTCCTCCCAGTCGTCATAGACTCCGGGAACCCTACCCTTGTACACGACATACGACGGCATCTCTATGCACTAGACAAACAAAACGTTAGTAGCAATTCACAGATAATATATAAGTATGCAACAAAAGGATCGGAAGAGAAAACAACACATTAATAGCACGGTTCATGGTCCTACTAATAAATAGCATCGATTACATATAAGTTGAACGACTCTCCAAACTAAAGAGACATACAAGTTCATTAAAGTTTAATTACAACACGAGCTAATCGACATTTCAGAACTACATACCATCAATACTTTCTTCGACTCGACTCAGGGACCGGAGCGTGGATGAAGCCGCCGTCATCCGTCGGCGTCATGAATGTGCGGTAGTTGTCAGCCTGCATTTGTAGCGTTGTTTCTATTTCCCTGTTGGACGGTTGATATTTGAGGTGGAACTGCCCCGAGGTACGAAGGACATCTTGACAGATGATTTCCGCAAACTCCGACTGGATGCGAAAGAATTCTTGTCTGATGTCCATGTCCTGGATTGCCGACAAGCGTGCGGCCCAATCTTGGAGACCCTTTGGTAGCATAAGGTGATTATGGTCCCGTACGATCGCCCGCATGTGATGGAGGGCGTAGTAGGCATCCTTCTGACTGCTAGGCGGCTGCTTAACTCAGGGGAACGTCGTTACGTGGGTGAACACGTGCTTGCCGTACCTACACATTTCCTTCCTGAAGGTGCCTCCAGATTTGGCGTAGCCGGGGAGAGCATCATCAAGAACTTTCTTGATATTTGTGTAGTCTTTCTTCGACTGACGGTCCGAGTCGAAATACGTGGCCGTGGAATATTTCGGGCTTAAGAGGATGAGTGTGCAACGTGTGTCACTGCACAAAACACGGAATGTTAGAAAAAAAAAGAACGATCGAAATCTAAGAAATCATATGTTACGGGGCGGTGAGGGGATGACTTACTCGGGAAAGTAAGGCACGAGGAAGGTATCCTTATCTTTGTTCGCCATAATGACGCCTTCGAGGTATGAACTCGCGATTTGCCGGTCCCCAGCGCTGTCCAAGTGCTTGGCACGCATGTAGAAGGGGTCGACTATCACGATGTCCGGGGTCTTGTCTCTAATGATCTGCATCTCCATATTGAGCGAAAATAGCCGAATGAAGGTGTAGTGCAGCGGATGAAGGTTAAACATAGCGAAGATGTCATCAAACCGCAGGACGATCATACTCCCGATGGTGCCATCGACAAAGCCCTTGCCCTCTAGCACCTTGGCCACGAAAACCGGGTATAAGTCATCTTTCTCGGAGAGACGCCGCTTCTCCATAGAAAGAACACTGTCATGCAGACTCCGCATAGCACCGGTTGCAGCCTTGAGCAGATTAGCCGGTAGCATCGGCCTACCCGCCACATGCACCGCCCTCATGATATCCTTAGGTATTGGTGGCCCGTCCTGAGCACGGATCGTACTCGGTGCCGGCTGGCTCTCACCCTTGTTAGTTTTTCTTTTCCGTCCCTTCTTTGGCTTCTGCTGATGTAATGGGATCGAGGTCTGCTCAGAGACCACCTTCTTGAGTGTGGTGGGGCTGATAATATTTCCCACCTCGGCTGTTTGAGTCTCGGTGAAGGCGGCAGCTGGAGGCGTCTCCTGAGAACCGAACAGACGACGCCTGTTGCAATTGGGTTTCTCCGCGGTACCAGCTAGATCGCGATCGACTTTTGCAGGGTTGGGTTCTTGAGAAGGAGGCGCCAAGAATTCGTCACCGTACCCACCATGTTCGTTGAAGTAGTCATCGACGTTGACAAATGTACCGTCGTCGACGTCTGGATCCTGTGCCATATGCATGCCCGGATCAACTGAAGGCGGTAGCGTTGCGGCGGTCTTGCCATGGCTTGGCGCCGGCAGGACTGGCGGTGTTGTCTGTGGGGTGGTGACCCCCGCCCCCAAACGAATCTGGCTCTTCGGCCAAAGCAATGGCCAGTTGAAGCAGGCGCCGAGGGTCATCACATCCTCTTCGTCGGCCCCATGGGGTCGATACGGAGGTAACAAGTCGTCGCAGCCCCGCAGCACCCGAACCAGTTGAACCCTATACACGGTGGGTGGCATCGGATTATGGTGGAACACGCGGTTGCCCGGTTCAACGATTTTGGCCTTGGCGACATCGATCAACTTGCCGTCCACGAAGTGCAGGAGAGTGCATGGAACTTCGTTGGCGGCGCCCTGCGAAAACATGTAGGGCGTCAGGGATGCCCAGTCAAAGGCAAGGAGATGAAGTCATCGGCCGAGGCTTAGTTACCGTGATGGCGTCGAGCTCGGCTAATGCCGGCGTATTCTTCCCACACCCGGGTGCATCAAGCTCCAATGCCGGCGCCGGCACCGGAGACACCAATGACGCCTCCGCCGGAGACACCACTGCCGGTGCGTTGTGCGAGTTGCTGCCCGTCAAGCTGGGAATCGGGGGCGGCCCCTATTGGCCGCCCACAAACCACCCCCGCAGCCCCTCAACCAAGGTAGGCATAATGGCGGTGATCGTCGCTCCCAGTTGGTCTCGCACTTGGTCTCGCACTTGCTCTTCGACTATCTGAGGAATCTGCGCCACTTTTGCCTTGAGTTCTTTAACCTCCTGGCTTTCCAAGCTGGTCTTTCTCTCCTTTCGACTAGTCTTATAGTATTCCGACCATTTCGTGGACAAGCCTTCGCCGGCCACACGACCAGCTGACGTCGGCTTAGTTAACTTATCCTTCTGTTTCATTACATTCAACGCCCTATTTAAAGTGGTGTCCCAAGGGGCAGACGGGGAGCTCTAAGACCCCGCGCTACTGCTTTCAGTTTCCTGCGGAAGGAACGTGAACCATTTAGAAATTTGGCTTCATTAATTAGAATGCAACCATATGGAGCTAATTACGCGGGGGTGTATTCCTTACCAGAACAAGCTCAAGTGCCTTCACCTTCGGATCCGTGGTAAGCTCCTTTGTTACCGGGTCCTCCTTGTACCGGGCTCTGATATAGTTCCTGGTCTGCTTTTCATGGCGGTATTTATCGAAGAGGGGCGGTAGGCCTTGCTCGACACGCTCCGCGTCCTCCTTGTCCCATTTAGGTTCCGCCACTCTGTAACCGCCGGGACCGAGTTTGTGGACCCCTAAGTTCAATTCCCGCATTTCTTTCCCCCACTGACTTGATTCCACGGATGCGTTGCTCTCGCACTTGGTCTTGAACTCCAGGTAGTCAGCTTTGCTGATCGAAGGATTTTTCTCCTTGATCTTCTCATAACTATCACCTCTTTCAATCATTTTCTTCACCCGGGCTCTCCAAGAAGCCAGGGCCGTGCTCATCTTCGTGAGGGCGGCACTGTTCACTTTATTCCCTGAGAGGCGTGTGTTTGCGAAGTCACCGGGGAACTTGTATCGTTCGTGCAGCTTCGTGAAGAGGAGGATCCGCAAATTCCCTCGTTCACGATGCCTTAGGTTCTCGGTGTTGATCGTGACGGTGCTCCGGACAATGCACCCGAGTTGTCCCGCGTACCCACTGACTAATTCTTTGGGCGCCGTTGGATGCCCACTGGAGGACACTTCAGTAAATTCCTCCTTGACGGTGCCGAGCACGTTCGGGCGCCGGTCCTTCCGTTGCCTCTTCGGTTGGCTGCCATCATCAGTGGTGGCATCCCCGGCGGCACCATCAATGGTGTCATCCCCGACGCCACTAGGGGTTGTGTAGTCGGGATCGGTGTCTTCTGCGGCGTCCTCATAGCGGTGAGGGTATTCCTCCATCTCCTGGGACAGCTCCCAGAATGGCTTGCCGCCCGAACCGCCGGCCTCATCGTTGTCGGCCATGTTCGCTCTAAATAGGAAAAAAGTTTGGTCAAAAAGTTGGTTATTGTCAAGGAACAAGATCTCATCATTTAGGGTTTGTGAGGAATTATCATGGTCTCATCACTTAGGGTTTGTCGACACCGAGGCATCCTAAAAGCTACGGTTTTATCATTTAGAGTGCCGTTGATAGAAGCTATTCAGAACTAGTCCTACTTAATTCTTGATCCTACTTAATTAAGTACTAAGATACCCCGGCCCATGCATTAGTCGCAAGTACCCCATATGTCCTATTTTTAGCAAAGTCATGCTAAAATTCACGGAAAATTTCAGCATGACCTTTGCTGAAAATAGGACATATGGAGTACCCGAACTTGCCGGAACGTAAGTTAATCGACATTCCGGCAAACTCAAGGGCCTCTCGGGGTACCTGCGAAATCATCACGACACGATGGTCGGAGACAAAACCCAGCAAACTAGCACCACAATGTGCCTCTACTTTCATATGGATGAAAAGGCCACAGACCATATGGTCCTCTGCTTTCATATGGACAAAAAAGGCCTACATATAGGCACAACAGAGCAGCAAGCCCATCACTCTTTTGGTGAACAGAAACTATGTTTGAATCTGTATAATAACAGAGCAGCAAGTCTATTGTCCAATACTGAAGCGGAATTCAGTTTGCCCTAGGACTTGGTGCTATTCTGAACAAGTGTACTTTCAGAACCATGATAATAATTTAAGTAAAGTAGTATAAGAACCTGTATAGGAACATGGCAGTAGCCATATAACTAGTGCTTATATACCTACAAGAGTGTAACAGGACCAACAGCATAACTGCATTTAAAGAAAATACAACAGTAGTATAAACCTACCAGTAGTATTGCAGTGTATATTTCCTTCTAATAGCTCACTGGTTTGACTAGAATTTTGATAAAACAGTAGCAATTCTTCTCGTAAAATATGACTATCAAGATGTGTATAGTTCACTAAGTTGACAATCAGTAGGAAATTCTACCAAGATAATACTTATTGTTAGGGTACTCTGCTTTCAGAGGTATGTACGTAGTAAATATTGGCTCTTTGCTGTTGAAATGAACAATCTAAAATACAGATGAAAGCTTTCTTCTTCTGTAGCATGGAGCAGTTGTCCAGCCAGAGAAAGTAAAGGTATCTGTCCTTGCTACATGACACATACAATGCTTACGACCTGGCAATTGATATCGGTGTAGAATGTGTAGCCGTTGATATCGTACGCCTCATAGGTCATCAGGTTGTGCTCGGCGCCCTATGACAAGGCGAATATGAGTTTTTCTTCCGCGGAAGAATCCTCATGTAAAGGGTACGACAGAAGCTTCTCCTTGAACCAACGCGTGAAACATGAGTTGTGCTCTTTGATTATAGCTCCCTCTGTCCTCTGTTGGCCTCGATCATTGTACGTCTTCTCAATAAAGATTTTGTGCTCTACCACCCAAGGATCGACCACGTCTATGTGTTGTAGCGCGACTAGGTTTGCTCTTTCAAAGTCGGCGAGTCGACCCATGAAGTCGACATGCATTTCGCGGCGACCCTCGCGGTGACCCCATCCAGCGAGCCTGCCGAGGTGCCTGTTGACGGGCAGACCAACGGGGTTCTCGATGCCTAGATAATTCATGCAGTACGAGATGCACTCTTCGGTCAGAAAGCCCCTGGCTATGCTTCCCTCTGGACGTGACATGTTGCGAACGTATCCTTTGATGACACCATTCATCCTTTCGAACGGCATCATGCTGTGCAGGAACGTCGGCCCGAGTTGGATGATATCCTCCACTATATGGACCAGCAGATGCACCATAACGTCGAAGAATGCGGGCGGGAAGTACATCTCAAGCTCGCATAGTATCACCACGATCTCTTCCTGTAGCCTTCTGAGTTGCCTCACGCCAACCGACTTCCGAGAGATGACGTCGAAAAAGTTGCATAGGCCAAATAGCGTGTCACGGACGTGCGCGTCCATGATCCCACGGATTGCAACTGGAAGTATCTGCGTCATCAGCACGTGACAGTCGTGAGACTTCATCCCGCTGAACTTCTGCTTCGCTGAGTCTAGGTATCTGCTTATCTTCCCCGCGTAACCGTAAGGAAGTTTTACTCCTACGAGGCAGGTGAAAAACTGCTCGATCTCCTTCTGACTTAGAGTGAAGCACGCGGGAGGGTAGTCATATTCGATCTTCTTGGCCTTTTTGCCTTTGCGATGACTTTCCGTGTCCTTCGCCTCATCATCATCATCATCATCATCATCATCATTAGGGCGCCAGAGCTCCTCCCTGATGCCCATTTTTTGCAAGTCTGCCCTTGCTTTCGGCCCATCTTTGGTCCTCTCTGGCATGTTGAGCAGGGTACCAAGCAGACTCTCGCACACGTTCTTCGTGATATGCATGACATCAAGGCTGTGAGGCACACGGAGGATCTTCCAGTACGGCAAGTCCCAGAAAACAGACCTCGTTTTCCATACCTTCAGCAGCGGCTCTGGCGCCTTTCGCTTCTTTCCCGGCGGTGGGCACTCTTTCCAATTTTTCAACAGCTCGTCTATTTCCTCGCCGCTCCTCGTACGTGGGGGTCTTCGGGGTTCAGTTTCACCATCGAACAGATCCTTGCGTTTTCTCCATGCGTCATCGTCGCGAAGCCACCTTCGATGTCCCATGAACACGGTTTTCGAAGACCCGGGATCTCTATCTAGCTGGCGATACGTTGTGTCATCCATGCACCGTACGCATCCAGAAAATCCATGGACTACCTGCCCCGCGAGATATCCGTAACCGAGATAGTCATGCACCGTCGTGAGCAGTGCGGCTCTCATAGGGAAATATTCTTTCTCTGCAGCGTCCCACGTATTGGCTGGCGTTTTCCACAGCGTGTCTAGCTCCTCCTTCAGCAGCCCCAGATACAGATTGATGTCGTTCCCTGGTTGTTTCGGCCCTTCAATTAGCATACTCATGTGAATGTACTTCCTCTTCATGCACAACCAGGGGGGAAGGTTGTACATCCACACAAACACAGGCCAGGTGCTATGTGTGCTTCTCTGGCTGCCAAACGGATTGACTCCATCGGTGCTCGCGCCGAGCACGATGTTCCTTGGATCCTTCCCAAATTCTGGGTATTCAAAATTCAACGCTTGCCACTGGCTCGCATCCTTAGGGTGACTCAGCATCTTGTGTTTTTTATCTATCTCCGGATCATTTGCGTCATCTTCTCGCTTCTTCTCCTCCCTATCCGCGTGCCAACGCAGGAGCTTTGCTACCTTAGGATCCGCGAAATACCGCTACAGACGAGGAGTGATCGGAAAGTACCACACCACTTTTCGAGGAGCTTTCTTCCTCTTCTTGTATCGAGTGACGCCGCACACCGGACATATGGTAGACTCCGCGTGCTCGCCCCGATAAATGATGCAATTGTTCATGCAGACATGGTATTTCACGTGCGGTAAATCCAGAGGACACATGATTTTCTTCGCCTCCTCCAAACTGGTCGGGCACTTGTTCCCCTTCGGAAGACGTTCGTGCCAGAATGACATGTTCTCGTCGAAGCATGCGTCCGTCATTTTGTGTTTTACCTTCATCTCCAGAGCCATGAGCGTTACTTTCAGGCGGGTATCCTCGGGCCTGCATCCTTCATACAATGGAGTAACCGCGTCTGTCTCCAGTTGATCCAGCTTGGCTTTCTCTCGGGCGGCAGCTCTTGCGTTACCCATCTGCTTGCGAAGCAGCTCTTGAATATGAGGGTCATGCACCCAGCCCATCGATGGTCCATCGTCGTCTGCTCCGGCATCTTCATCTTCATGATCATGCCCTTCGTCTTGATCTTCCTCATCATCATGTCTGGCATCTTCTACATGATGACCGTGTCCTGCATCTACTTCGTGATCATGTCCTGGAGATTCTTCGTCTTCTCGCCCGCCCTCGCCGCTATTGTCTTGCTGCCCTTCCTTTTTTCTGCTTGCCCGGCCCCCATGGATGACTTCATAGTCATCTTCACCACCTTGCCACCGATAGCCATCCATAAAACCACGCAAGAGCAAGTGGTCCCGCACCTGCCCGGAATCCGGGTCCGCAATAAGGCTCTTCAGCTTGCATCTTCGACACGGACATCTTATCTCCGTCTCGTTCTTTTGAAGCATCTCGGCCTTCGCAGAGCTCAAAAACCTATTTACGATGCCTTCGGTCATCGTGCGGACCATGGTCGCCTGCGGGGTAGAGCAAAATGATATTTTAGAACAAAAAAAAATTTGGCATGACTTTGCCTAAAAATAGGACCAAAAAGAATGCATATAGTGCCAAATTCTTGCCGAAACGGAAATGAATCAACATTCCGGCAAAATATTGGCAACTATCGCATTTCAAATACCGGTACTTGCAAACACAAACATATGCAACACCACAAACATACGTAGATCTCTAGGCCATAAAAAGTGTGTACGTTGTTGGAGACGGAAAGAAAAGTAGATCTAGAACATAAAGAAAGCTTTCCCCTTACTTACCTATCAAAAAAAGGAAATTTAACCACTTAATTTGGGTGAATCTATGGTGCAAATGAGGTGAGGAGGAGGAGCAAGACGACCAAATCTGTTTTGGTGGAGGGGGGAAAGTGAGTGTGTGGTAGGTGTGGCTGCCTAATTATAGCTACTGCTCCCAGGTTACTAGTGGCGCACCAGTGAAGGGGTGCGCCACTGCTATGTTTTTTTGGACCACCATGCCCAGCCTTACCAGTGGCGCACCACGGCAAGGTGCGCCACTACTATCAAAAATAGTAGTGGCGCACTTTGGCCTGGTGCGCCACTGGTAATCCTGGGCATGGCTGGCTACTGTTCAAAAAAATAGTAGTGGCGCACCAGGGCAAGGTGCGCCACTACTATCAAAAATAGTAGTGGCGCACCTTGTCCTGGTGCGCCACTGGTAAGCCTGGGCATGGCTGGTTACTGTTCAAAAAAATAGTAGTGGCGCACCCCACACCTGGTGCGCCACTAGTAATGTCACTATTAGTGGAGCACCTGTTTGTGGTGCGCCACTGCTATATAGTAGTGGCGCACCACATATCTGGTGCGCCACTAACAGTGATATTACCTATAGCCGTTTTTCTAGTAGTGAATGGCTAGAAAATCACTTAAATGCCTTTAAAAGGTCAAATGACCCCTAGAATTTTCCAAAATTTCACATTATAGTTGTAGTAGTGCACGTTAAACATAGAAACAATTTGAAGGCCGTAAGAGGAAGCTATCTCCCGTTCGTCATAAAACATGCATTGTTCCCTCTCGGAACCACGAGCCTTCTAATGAGTTGCTCCGGTGTGTGAGGGGTGTGTGTCCAAAATTTCGTCAAACATGCCAATTTTTTAACCACATCATCTTGGTGGCATGACATTACTTCAAGCAAGGTTTCATGTTTTTCTAACCAGTTTTTAATTTTTTGGAATTAAAATGCCATGGCACTCCATGCATGCATATGCATGTGTCCATACCGTGAGACCAATATGTTTGAAAAGTTCTTCTAATTTACTACACTTGGAATTAACTCCCACACAAGTAAATATGATTTTTCAAACCGTTATGGTTAGCCATTTCATGTAGATGTAGTTCAAATTTTAATTACGAATGTTAAATGGCTAGAAAATCACTTAAATGTCATTAAAAGGTCAAATGACTGCTAGAATTTTCCAAATTTTCACAGTGCAGTTGTAGTAGTGCACGTTAAACGTAGAACAAATTTGGAGGCCGTAAGAGGAAGCTATCTCTTGTTCATCATCAAACATGAATTGTCCCCTCTCGGAACCACGAGCATTTTAGTGAGTTGCTCCGGTTTGTGAGGGGTGTGTGTCCAAACTTTTGTCAAACATGCCAATTTTTTTACCACGTCATCTTGGTTGCATGACATTACATCGAGCGAGGTTTCATGTTTTTCTGATCATTTTTTAATTTTTTGGAATTAAAATGCGATGGCACTCCATGCATACATATGCATGTGTCCATGCCGTGAGACCAATATGTTTGAAAATTTCTTCTAATTTACTGCACTTGGAATTAACTCGCACACAAGTAAATAAGATTTTTCAAACCGTTATGGTTATCGTTGCATTTAGATGTAGTTCAAATTTGAATTACGATCGTTAAAATGGCTAGAAAATCACTTAAATGTCTTTAAAATGTTAAATGACTGCTAGAATTTTCCAAATTTTCACAGTACAGTTGTTGTAGTGCATGTTAAACGTAAAAAAATTGGGAGGTCGTAAAAGGAAGCAATCTCCTGTTCGTCATCAAACATGTATTGTTCCCTCTCGGAACCACGAGCCTTCTAGTGAGTTGCGACGGTTTGTGAGGGGTGTGTGTCCAAACTTTCGTCAAACATGCCAATTTTTTTACCACATCATCTTGGTGGAAAGACATTACATCAAGCAAGGTTTCATGTTTTCCTGATCATTTTTTAATTTTTTGGAATTAAAATGCCATGGCACTCCATGCATACATATGCATGTGTCCATGTAATGAGACAAATATGTTTGAAAATTCCTTCTAATTTACTGCACATGGAATTAACTCACACACAAGTACACAAATATAATTTTTCAAGCCGTTATGGTTAGGCGTTGCATCTAGATGTAGTTGAAATTTGAATTACGATCATTAAATGGCTAGAAAATCACTTAAATGTCTTTAAAATGTCAAATGACCCCTAGAATTTTCCAAATTTTCACATTACTGCTGTTGTAGGGCACGTTAAACATAGATAAAAAATTTGAAGGCCGTAAGGGGAAGCTATCTCCCGCTCGTCATAAAACGTGCATTGTTCCCTCTCGGAACCACGATCCTTCTAGTGAGTTGCTCCGGTTTGTGAGGGGTGTGTGTCCAAACTTTCGTCAAACATGTCAATTTTTTACCACATCATCTTGCTGGCATGACATTAGATCAAGCAAGGTTTCATGTTTTTCTGCTCATTTTTTAATTTTTTGGAATTAAAATGCCATGGCACTCCATGCACACATATGCATATGTCTATGTCGTGAGACAAATATGTTTGAAACTTCCTTCTAATTTACTGCACATGGAATTAACTCGCGCACAAGTAGACAAATATGATTTTTCAAACTGTTATGGTTAGCCGTTGCATGTAGATGTAGTTCAAATTTGACTTATTGTTAATAAATCGCTAGAGAATCACTTAAATGTCTTTAAAACGTCAAATGACTCCTAGAATTTTCCAAAATTTCACATTACAGTTGTTGTAGGGCACATTAAACATAGAAAAAAAATTGAAGGCCGTAAGAGGAAGCTATCTCAGGCTCGTCATAAAACGTGCATTGTTCCCTCTCGGAACCACGAGCCTTCTAGTGAGTTGCGACAGTTTGTGAGGGGTGTGTGTCTAAACTTTCGTCAAACATGCCAATTTTTTACCACATCATCTTGGTGGATTGACATTACATCAAGCAAGATTTCATGTTTTTCTGATCGTTTTTTAATTTTTTGGAATTAAAATGCCATGGCACTCCATGCATACATATGCATGTGTCCATGTCATGAGACAAATATGTCTGAAAATTCCTTCTAATTTATTGCACATGGAATTAACTCGCACACAAGTACACAAATATAATTTTTCAAGCCATTATGGTTAGGCGCTGCATGTAGATGAAGTTCAAATTTGAAATACGGTCATTAAATGGCTAGAAAATCACTTATATGTCTTTGAAAGGTCAAATGACCCCTTGAATCTTGCAAATTTTCACATTACAGTTGTAGTAGTGCACGTTAAACGTAAAAAAAATTTGAAGGCCGTAAGAGGAAGCTATCTCATGTTCATCATCAAACATGCATTGTTCCCTCTCGGAACCACGATCCTTCTAGTGAGTTGCTCCGGTTTGTGAGGGGTGTGTGTCCAAACTTTCGTCAAACATGTCAATTTTTTTACCACATCATCTTGCTGGAATGACATTAGATCAAGCAAGGTTTCATGTTTTTCTGCTCATTTTTTAATTTTTTGGAATTAAAATGCCATGGCACTCCATGCACACATATGCATGTGTCTATGTCGTGAGACAAATATGTTTGAAAATTCCTTTTAATTTACTCCACATGGAATTAACTCGCACACAAGTACACAAATATGATTTTTCAAACCGTTATGGTTAGCCGTTGCATGTAGATGTAGTTCAAATTTGACTTACGGTCATTAAATCGCTAGAAAATCACTTAAATGTCTTTAAAAGGTCAAATGACTCCTATAATTTTCCAAAATTTCACATTACAGTTGTTGTAGGGCACGTTAAACATAGAAAAAAAATTGAAGGCCGTAAGAGGAAGCTATCTCACGTTCGTCATAAAACGTGCATTTTTCCCTCTCGGAACCACGAGCCTTCTAGTGAGTTGCGGCGGTTTGTGAGGGGTGTGTGTCCAATCTTTTGTCAAACATGCCAATTTTTTTACCACATCATCTTGGTGGCTTGACATTACATCAAGCAAGGTTGCATGTTTTTCTGATCGTTTTTTAATTTTTTGGAATTAAAATGCCATGGCACTCCATGCATACATATGCATGTGTCCATGTCATGAGACAAATATGTCAGAAAATTCCTTCTAATTTATTGCACATGGAATTAACTCGCACATAAGTACACAAATATAAATTTTCAAGCCATTATGGTTAGGCGTTGCATTTAGATGAAGTTCAAATTTGAATAACGGTCATTAAATGGCTAGAAAATCACTTATATGTCTTTGAAAGGTCAAATGACCCCTTGAATTTTGCAAATTTTCACATTATAGTTGTAGTAGTGCACGTTAAATGTAAAAAATATTTGAAGGCCATAAGAGGAAGCTATCTCCTGTTCGTCATCAAACATGCATTGTTCCTTCTCGGAACCACGATCCTTCTAGTGAGTTGCTCCGGTTTGTGAGGGGTGTGTTTCCAAACTTTCGTCAAACATGTCAATTTTTTACCACATCATCTTGCTGGTATGACATTAGACCAAGCAAGGTTTCATGTTTTTCTGCTCATTTTTTAAATTTTTGGAATTAAAATGCCATGTCACTCCATGCACACATATGCATGTCTCTATGTCCTGAGTCAAATATGTTTGAAAATTCCTTCTAATTTACTCCACATGGAATTAACTCGCACACAAGTACACAAATATGATTTTTCAAACCGTTATGGTTAGCCGTTGCATGTAGATGTAGTTCAAATTTGACTTACAGTCATTAAATCGCTAGAAAATCACTTAAATGTCTTTAAAAGGTCAAATGACTCCTAGAATTTTCCAAAATTTCACATTACAGTTGTTGTAGGGCACGTTAAACATAGAAAAAAATTTGAAGTTCGTAAGAGGAAGCTATCTCACGTTCGTCATAAAACGTGCATTGTTCCCTCTCGGAACCACGAGCCTTCTAGTGAGTTGCGACGATTTGTGAGGGGTGTGTGTCCAAACTCTCGTCAAACATGCCAATTTTTTTACCACATCATCTTGGTGGCTTGACATTACATCAAGCAAGGTTTCATGTTTTTCTGATCGTTTTTTCATTTTTTGGAATTAAAATGCCATGGCACTCCATGCATACATATGCATGTGTCCATGTCATGAGACAAATATGTCTGAAAATTCCATCTAATTTATTGCACATGGAATTAACTCGCACACAAGTACGCAAATATAATTTTTCAAGCCATTATGGTTAGGCGTTGCATGTAGATGAAGTTCAAATTTGAATTACGGTCATTAAATGGCTAGAAAATCACTTCTATGTCTTTGAAAGGTCAAATGACCCCTTGAATTTTGCAAATTTTCACATTGCAGTTGTAGTAGTGCACGTTAAACGTAAAAAATTTTGAAGGCCGTAAGAGGAAGCTATCTCCTGTTCGTCATCAAACATGCATTGTTCCCTCCCGAAACCACGATCCTTCTAGTGAGTTGCCCCGGTTTGTGAGGGGTGTGTGTCCAAACTTTCGTCAAACATGTCAATTTTTTTACCACATCATCTTGCTGGCATGACATTAGATCAAGCAAGGTTTCATGTTTTTCTGCTCATTTTTTAATTTTTTGGAATTAAAATGCCATGGCACTCCATGCACACATATGCATGTGTCTATGTCGTGAGACAAATATGTTTGAAAATTCCTTCTAATTTACTCCACATGGAATTAACTCGCACACAAGTACACAAATATGATTTTTCAAACCGTTATGGTCAGCCATTGCATGTAGATGTAATTCAAATTTGACTTATGGTCATTAAATCGCTAGAAAATCACTTAAATGTCTTTAAAAGGTCAAATGACTCCTAGAATTTTCCAAAATTTCACATTACAGTTCTTGTAGGGCACGTTAAACATAGAAAAAATTTTGAAGGCCGTAAGAGGAAGCTATCTCACGTTCGTCATAAAACGTGCATTGTTCCCTCTCGGAACCACGAGCCTTCTAGTGAGTTGCGACGGTTTGTGAGGGGTGTGTGTCCAAACTTTCGTCAAACATGCCAATTTTTTTACCACATCATCTTGGTGGCTTGACATTACATCAAGCAAGGTTTCATGTTTTTCTGATCATTTTTTTCATTTTTTCGAATTAAAATGCCATGGCACTCCATGCATACATATGCATGTGTCCATGTCATGAGACAAATATGTCTGAAAATTCCATCTAATTTATTGCACATGGAATTAACTCGCACACAAGTACACAAATATAATTTTTCAAGCCATTATGGTTAGGCGTTGCATGTAGATGAAGTTCAAATTTGAATTACGGTCATTAAATGGCTAGAAAACCACTTATATGTCTTTGAAAGGTCAAATGACCCCTTGAATTTTGCAATTTTTCACATTACAGTTGTAGTAGTGCACGTTAAACGTAAAAACATTTGAAGGCCATAAGAGGAAGCTATCTCCTGTTCGTCATCAAACATGCATTGTTCCCTCCCAGAACCACGATCCTTCTAGTGAGTTGCCCCGGTTTGTGAGGGGTGTGTGTCCAAACTTTCGTCAAACATGTCAATTTTTTTACCACATCATCTTGCTGGCATGACATTAGATCAAGCAAGGTTTCATGTTTTTCTGCTCATTTTTTAATTTTTTAGAATTAAAATGCCATGGCACTCCATGCACACATATGCATGTGTCTATGTCATGAGACAAATATGTTTGAAAATTCCTTCTAATTTACACCACATGGAATTAACTCGCACACAAGTACACAAATATGATTTTTCAAACCGTTATGGTTAGCCGTTGCATGTAGATGTAGTTCAAATTTGACTTACGGTCATTAAATCGCTAGAAACTCACTTAAATGTCTTTAAAAGGTCAAATGACTCCTAGAATTTTCCAAAATTTCACATTACAGTTCTTCTAGGGCACGTTAAACATAGAAGAAAATTGAAGGCCGTAAGAGGAAGCTATCTCACGTTCGTCATAAAACGTGCATTGTTCCCTCTCGGAACCACGAGCCTTCTAGTGAGTTGCGACGGTTTGTGAGGGGTGTGTGTCCAAACTTTCTTCAAACATGCCAATTTTTTACCACATCATCTTGGTGGCTTGACATTACATCAAGCAAGGTTTCATGTTTTTCTAATCGTTTTTTAATATTTTGGAATTAAAATCCCATGGCACTCCATGCATACATATGCATGTGTCCATGTCATGAGACAAATATGTCTGAAAATTCCTTCTAATTTATTGCACATGGAATTGACTCGCACACAAGTACACAAATATAATTTTTCAAGCCATTATAGTTAGCCGTTGCATGTAGATGAAGTTCAAATTTGAATTACGGTCATTAAATGGCTAGAAAATCACTTATATGTCTTTGAAAGGTCAAATGACCCCTTGAATTTTGCAAATTTTCACATTACAGTTGTAGTAGTGCATGTTAAACGTAAAAAAATTGAAGGCCGTAAGAGGAAGCTATCTCCTGTTCGTCATCAAACATGCATTGTTCCCTCTCGGAACCACGATCCTTCTACTGAGTTGCTTCGGTTTGTGAGGGGTGTGTGTCCAAACTTTCGTCAAACATGTCAATTTTTTTACCACATCATCTTGCTGGCATGACATTAGATCAAGCAAGGTTTCATGTTTTTCTGCTCATTTTTTATTTTTTTGGAATTAAAATGCCATGGCACTCCATGCACACATATGCATGTGTCTATGTCGTGAGACAAATATGTTTGAAAATTCCTTCTAATTTACTCCACATGGAATTAACTCGCGCACAAGTACACAAATATGATTTTTCAAACCGTTATGGTTAGCCGTTCAAATTTGACTTACGGTCATTAAATCGCTAGAAAATCACTTAAATGTCTTTAAAAGGTCAAATGACTCCTAGCATTTTCCAAATTTTCATATTATAGTTGTTGTAGGGCACGTTAAACATAGAAAAAATTTGAAGGCCGTAAGAGTAAGCTATCTCACGTTCGTCATAAAACGTGCATTGTTCCCTCTCGGAACCACGAGCCTTCTAGTGAGTTGCGACGGTTTGTGAGGGGTGTGTGTCCAAACTTTCGTCAAACATGCCAATTTTTTTACCACATCATCTTGGTGGCTTGACATTACATCAAGCAAGGTTTCATGTTTTTCTGATCGTTTTTTAATTTTTTGGAATTAAAATGCCAGGGCACTCCATGCATACATATGCATGTGTCCATGTCATGAGACAAACATGTCTGAAAATTCCTTCTAATTTATTGCACATGGAATTGACTCGCACACAAGTACACAAATATAATTTTTCAAGCCATTATAGTTAGCCGTTGCATGTAGATGAAGTTCAAATTTGAATTACGGTCATTAAATGGCTAGAAAATCACTTATATGTCTTTGAAAGGTCAAATGACCCCTTGAATTTTGCAATTTTTCACATTACAGTTGTAGTAGTGCACGTTAAACGTAAAAAAAATTGAAGGCCGTAAGAGGAAGCTATCTCCTGTTCGTCATCAAACATGCATTGTTCCCTGTCGGAACCACGATCCTTCTAGTGAGTTGCTCCGGTTTGTGAGGGGTGTGTGTCCAAACTTTCGTTAAACATGTCAATTTTTTTACCACATCATCTTGGTGGCATGACATTAGACCAAGCAAGGTTTCATGTTTTTCTGCTCATTTTTTTTGGAATTAAAATGCCGTGGCACTCCATGCACACTGATGAGGACATCAATACATTGTTACACCCACGGCTCCTACTGTTACATATACTGGACCAATTACTAGAGTTCGTGCACGCCAATTGAATTATCAGGTACTTTCGTTTCTTGGTAATGATTCTAACGTTCATGAGAATATGATGCTGCCTAAATTGGATACATTTGTTTTGCTTACAAATGAAGGGCCAAGCTTGGAGAAGGATGAACATTGGAGCAAGAACACGCATGGAGTTGATGGCATGCGCAAGGGGATCAAGAACGGAGTTACAAGTGATGATTTCTGGACATTGAAGCCACCATAAGGAGTGCATGAAGCCTTGGACGAAATATATAAGATGCCACTTCATAATATTCGTCCATAGGCTATTCTAGGTGCTGCTTCACCTTATTATTGGGCCAGGCCCATGTAATTTCGAAATACTTAAGTATAGGCTATTTTTAGAGTTCGTATGTGTGGGGAAACAAGAGCTAGGGTTGGTTTCGGACCCCACCCTCTAGGGCCACAAATTCCCTCCTCTTCCTCCATATATACAGCCCTTAGGGCGTCGTTTAGACTTTGGGTTTTGTTTAGATCAAAAGTTCGCCATAGCTGCAACTTCGCGTAATTCGTTTGTGTTCAACGACCAGACCAAGGCGTCATAGAACCCCACCTTCATTAATAAAGCTTTCCTCTTTTATTCACAATATCCAGATTGCAATCTCAGTTTCTTGCTTGTTCTTCGTTTGCTCGCAAGGAAATAGACCCTCGTGGTCAGGTTGATCGTGCTTCGGTGTGGTCAATAACCTCTCGGAGTTGGTTTAGCGATTGCTAAGGCGCGACGTCCTCGCACGTTCATAGTCGGATCGTCAAAGTCGACTTCCTCCAAAACGATAGCCACCATCTCATCGAAAGACGGGACTCCTTTGCCTCTATCAAGTGGTATCCGATTTCCAGGTTGCTCGGTGAGATTTTACAGTTTTTCATAGTTTAGATCGAGTCTGTTCTTCATACCTATAGTCCACGAAAAAGCCAAAAAAAATTTTTAGGGTTAGTTCATCCCATCCGAACCAATCTGAGCCTTTGCATAATCTTTTCTGTATTTGCTTTGTTGAATTTGCGGTTGCATCGTCGTCTCAAGTTGCTGGTCTTAGCGTCTAGTCCTTTAGAGTTTCGAGTTCTGTTCACAGGTTGTCACGTCGCCGCTGCCATATATCACCACCGCATCATGATCATCACCGCTGCCATATACCACCACCACATATTCGCCGCCAATCTGAGTCTATCTACGCCACCACATATCCGCCACCATCACGCCAATCCGAGTACACCTGCAACATATATCCACCACCAGTCCGAGTTCCACCAGATTCGTCTCCGCCACCAGTCCGAGTTCCACCAGATTCATATCCGCCACCAGTACTTTTCCGAGTCCAGTATTTTGTTACTCTGTTTTGGATTTCCAGATCACGTGATACTCCGAGTCGTGACATAGAAGGACTCCTCAACTTTCGTGCTACCCGCAGAAGAAAAATAGTTCCATACTAAAAAAAACTAAGTCTGGAAAATTCTGGCTAGCCAGTTTTTAGGCCATTTGTAAACTTTTTCGAAAAAAATTTGTTGCGGAGCAAAAAAAGAGAGGAAAAAAAGTGCACAAAAAAAGTGCAAAAAAAAGAAAAAAAATTCAGAGTGTGCTCCTCCCTTGTTTAGGTGCAGCGCCGTGATTTTGTTAGTGTTCTAGGCTCGCGTCTCTAGTACGGTCTAGCCTAGGACCAGCACAGTACCGTCATTGAGCATTTATTCAACTTTGCATCTCTGAATTGATTATTTCTGACCCTTTTGCTACCATATTATAAGCCTTCCTAGCTCCACATACATCTACGTCGTGCGTTTGACTCTCCCTGGTAATCGCTCTATCCAAGCTTTGAGAGTTTTGACTACAACGGTTGCCGATCACCGCCTGCTGTTGGGTAAGAACAGGTAAGAATTTGAGATTTGCTTGACGGATTTGTGACTGTTCACCACACCACCACCACCACTTCCTAGTAGTCTGTAGAATCATATTCTTGTGTGTTTCTATTGCTGCTAACCATGGCAGGATCATAGGCCGACGAGACTGACTGGGAGAACATGACAAACAAAGCGTTACATGATAAGTTTCAGCAAATGATGAGTGGACAGGTGGAAGATGTGCTAAATAGATTTGAAGAGGCCACGAAGAAGATAGATGGCATTGAGAAGGCGTTCGAAACAAAGCTCGATAACAAGTTCAATGAATTGCTCGCGCGTCTACCACCACCACCGGCTGCACCTAACGCACCTCTACAACAGCAACAACGACTACCTCCACATCGCGAAACAGCCCTCCGCCGAGCGACCCGTGTCCCTCTTCAGCCTGGCCAAGCTGCTGGTGCTGCTGTTGATACTTCTGTGGCTCCTGCTGCTGATGTGGGGGAGGATGATTATGTGGGAGATTACGAGGATGAGGTTGATGACAATCAGAACTACGTGCAACCACCAGCACCACAACCACCAGGTCGTCCACATGCAAATAATGGTAATGTTAGGGCTCCCCCTCAGGTACGAGATCATGACCATCTCCCTAAACTGAAATTGAATATTCCACCATTTGAGGGTAGATATGTTCCTGATATATATCTTACTTGGGAGTTAGAAACTGAACAACGATTTACATGTTTACAATATCCTGAGGAGAGACGTGTTCCTGCTGCTTTTTGTGCTTTCACTAGCTTTGCATGTGTTTGGTGGTCTGAATATTGTAGATTATATCCTGTTCCAGCTACTTGGGCTGCTTTGAAAACTGCTATGCGTACTCGTTGGGTTCCACCATATTATCAACGTGAATTACTTCAAAAATTGCAGCGCTTAAGAAAAGGAAAAAATTCGGTAGAAGAATATTATCAAGAATTACAAACTGGCTTGATTAGATGTGGTATTGTTGAGGAGAATGAAGCTATGCTTGCATGTTTTCTGGGTGGATTAAATAGAGAGATTCAGACCATTCTAGACTACAAGGATTATAATAATATCACTCAATTATTCCATCTTGCTTGTAAAGCTGAACGTGAAGTGCAGGATCGACAGGCATTGGCGCGGACTAACTTTTCTGCAGGTCGACCTTCAGCATGGACACCACGTGCATCATCTACTTCCACACGTTCTACTACACCGGCACCTCCGTCGGCTGCCACCTCCAACCGTGATACAAGAAAGCAGGCACAACCACCACTATCTGCCAAGAGCACACCTGTTGGGCCTACACAGAGCTCTTCTTCTTCCATGGCGTCAACAGGGCACACAAGTGATATTATTTGTCATCGTTGTAAGGGAAGAGTACATTTTGCAAGAGAATGCCAATCTCAGCGTGTGATGATTGCTACTGAGGATGGTGGGTATGAGTCCGCTAGTGACTATGATGAAGAGACTTTGGCTCTTATTACACATGAACAACACGGTGGAGATGATTCTGATTATGAGACGCAATACATGGCTGCTGAAGATGCTGACAGGTATGAATGTTTAGTTGCGCAACGTGTTTTGAGTGTGCAGGTTACACAAGCTGAGCAAAATCAGAGGCATAATTTGTTCCATACAAAGGGAGTTGTGAAGGAACGTTCTATTCGCGTCATCATAGATGGAGGGAGCTGCAACAACTTGGCTAGCATGGATATGGTGGAGAAGCTTTCTCTCACCACAAGACCACATCCACATCCTTACTACATCCAATGGTTCAACAACAGCGGCAAAGGTTAAGGTAACACGTAATGTTCGTGTGTATTTTAGTATCTCTACATATGCTGATTATGTTGATTGTGATGTGGTACCTATGCAAGCATGTACCTTATTACTTGGTAGACCATGGCAATTTGATAAAAATTCTGTACACCATGGTAGAAACAATCAGTATACTCTTGTTCATAAGGATAAAAATATTACTTTGCTTCCTGTGACTCCTGATTCCATTTTGAAAGATGATATTAATAGAGCTAATAAAGCAAAACAGGAGAAAAATAAGAGTGAAAATCAGATTGTGGCAAAAGAATTTGAGCAACAAATGAAGCCTAATAATAAACCATCTAGTGTTGCTTATGAAATTAAATTGAAAAGTGCATGTTTACTTGCCACCAAATCTGATATTGATGAGCTAGATTGTAGCAAATCTGTTTGCTATGCTTTTGTTTGCAAAGAGGCATTATTTTCATTCGAGGACGTGCCTTCCTCTTTGCCCCCTGCTGTCACTAACATTTTGCAGGAATTCGCTGACGTCTTCCCACAAGACGTGCCACCGGGATTACCACCTATTCGAGGGATTGAGCATCAAATTGACTTAATTCCCGGTGCATCGCTACCCAACCGTGCACCATACCGTACCAATCTAGAGGAGACGAAGGAGATTATGTGTCAAGTACAGGAGCTCCTCGACAAAGGTTATATACGCGAATCTCTTAGTCCTTGTGCTGTTCCTATTATACTAGTGCCTAAAAAGGATGGTACGTCGCGTATGTGTGTTGATTGTAGAGGCATTAATAATATTACTATTCGTTATCGTCATCCTATTCCTAGGCTAGATGATATGCTTGATGAATCGAGTGGCTCTACAATATTCTCCAATGTTGATTTGCGTAGTGGATACCATCAAATTCGTATGAAATTGGGAGATGAATGGAAAACAACATTTAAAACTAAGTTTGGTTTATATGAGTGGTTAGTCCTGCCTTTTGGGTTAACTAATGCACCTAGTACTTTCATGAGACTAATGAACGAAGTTTTACGTGCTTTCATTGGATGATTTGTGGTAGTCTATTTTGATGATATACTGATTTATAGCAAATCTTTGGAAGAACATTTGGAACATTTACGTGCTGTTTTTAATGCTCTACGTGATGCACGTTTGTTTGGTAACCTTGGGAAGTGCACCTTTTGCACCGACCGAGTATCTTTTCTTGGATATGTTGTTACTCCACAGGGAATTGAAGTTGATAAAGCCAAGATTGAAGCTATTGAGAGTTGGCCGCAGCCCAAAACGGTCACACAAGTGAGGAGTTTTCTTGGACTCGCTGGTTTCTATAGGCGTTTTGTGAGAGATTTTAGCACCATTGCTGCACCTCTCAACGAGCTTACAAAGAAAGATGTGCCTTTTGTTTGGGGTACCGCACAGGAAGAAGCCTTCACGGTATTGAAAGATAAGTTGACACATGCTCCTTTACTCCAACTTCCTGATTTTAATAAGACTTTTGAGCTTGAATGTGATGCTAGTGGAATTGGATTAGGAGGTGTGTTTTTACAAGATGGCAAACCTGTTGCATACTTTTCTGAAAAATTGAGTGGGCCTAGTCTGAACTATTCTACTTATGATAAAGAATTATATGCTCTTGTTCGGACTTTAGAAACATGGCAACATTATTTATGGCCCAAAGAATTTGTTATACATTCTGATCATGAATCTTTGAAACACATTAAAAGTCAAGCAAAACTGAACCGTAGACATGCTAAATGGGTTGAATTCATTGAGACTTTCCCTTATGTCATTAAACACAAGAATGGTAAAGAAAATGTTATTGCTGATGCATTGTCTCGTCGTTATACTATGCTTTCACAACTTGACTTTAAAATATTTGGTTTGGAGACCATCAAAGATCAATATGTGCATGATGCTGAATTTAAAGATGTATTGCAGAATTGTAAAGAAGGTAGAACATGGAACATGTTCGTCGTTAATGATGGATTTGTGTTTCGTTCTAACAAGCTATGCATTCCAGCTAGCTCCGTTCGTCTTTTGTTGTTGCAGGAGGCGCATGTAGGAGGACTAATGGGACACTTTGGCGTGAAGAAGATGGAGGATATACTTGCTACACATTTCTTTTGGCCAAAGATGAGACGGGATGTTGAGCATTTTGTTGCTCGCTGCACTACATGTCAAAAAGCTAAGTCACGACTCAATCCTCATGGTTTATATATGCCTTTGCCTATACCTAGTGTTCCTTGGGAGGATATATCTATGGACTTTGTTCTAGGTTTACCTCGAACAAAGAAGGGAAGGGATAGTATATTTGTTGTTGTGGATAGATTCTCGATAATGGCACACTTTATACCATGTCATAAAAGCGATGATGCTGTTAATGTTGCTGATTTGTTCTTTCGTGAAATTATTTGCTTGCATGGTGTGCCAAATACTATTGTTTCATATCGTGATACTAAATTTCTTAGCCACTTTTGGAGATGTTTATGGGCTAAGTTGGGGACTAAAATGCTTTTTAGTACTACTTGTCACCCCCAAACTGATGGACAAACTGAAGTAGTCAATAGAACATTGTCTACTATGCTTAGGGCTGTTTTGAAGAATAATAAGAAAATGTGGGAAGAATGCTTGCCTCATATTGAATTTGCTTATAATCGTTCATTGCATTCTACTACTAAGATGTGCCCTTTTGAAATTGTGTATGGTTTCCTACCTCGTGCACCTATTGATTTGTTGTCTCTTCCATCCTCGGAGAAGGTTAATTTTGATGCTAAAGAATGTTCTGAATTGATTTTAAAAATGCATGAGTTAACTAAGGAAAACATTGGGCGTATGAATGCTAAATATAAACTTGCTGGAGATAAGGGTAGAAAACATGTTGTGTTTGCACCTGGAGATCTTGTTTGGTTACATTTGCGTAAAGATAGATTTCCTAATTTGCGCAAATCAAAGCTAATGCCTCGTGCTGATGGTCCTTTTAAGGTGTTAGAGAAAATAAATGATAATGCATATAAACTTGAGCTACCTGCAGATTTTGGGGTTAGTCCCACTTTTAACATTGCAGATTTGAAGCCTTATTTGGGTGAGGAAGATGAGCTTCCGTCGAGGACGACTTCATTTCAAGAAGGGGAGGATGATGAGGACATCAATACCATTGTTACACCCACAGCCCCTACTGTTACATATACTGGACCAATTACTAGAGCTCGCGCACGCCAATTGAATTATCAGGTACTTTCGTTTCTTGGTAATGATTCTAATGTTCATGAGAATATGATGCTGCCTAAATTGGATACATTTGTTTTGCTTACAAATGAAGGGCCTAGCTTGGAGAAGGATGAACATTGGAGCAAGAACACGCATGGAGTTGATGGCATGCGCAAGGGGATCAAGAACGGAGTTACAAGTGATGATTTCAGGACATTGAAGCCACCATAAGGAGTGCATGAAGCCTTGGACGAAATATACAAGATGCCACTTCATAATATTCGTCCATAGGCTATTCTAGGTGATGCGTCACCTTATTATTGGGCCAGGCCCATGTAATTTCCAAATACTTAAGTATAGGCTATTTTTAGAGTCCGTATGTGTGGGGAAACAAGAGTTAGGGTTGGTTTCGGACCCCACCCTCAAGGGCCACGAAATTCCCTCCTCTTCCTCCATATATACAGCCCTTAGGGCATCGTTTAGACTTTGAGTTTTGTTTAGATCAAAAGTTCGCCATAGCTGCAACTTCGTGTACTTCGTTTGTGTTCAACGACCAGAGCAAGGCGTCACAGAACCCCACCTTCATTAATAAAGCTTTCCTCTTTTATTCGCAATATCCAGATTGCAATCTCAGTTTCTTGCTTGTTCTTCGTTTGCTCCCAGGAAATAGACCCTCGTGGTCAGGTTGATCATGCTCCGGCGTGGTCAATAACCTCTCGGAGTTGGTTTAGCGATTGCTAAGGCGCGACGTCCTCGCACATTCGTAGTCGGATCGTCAAAGTCGACTTCCTCCAAAATGATAGCCACCATCTCATCGAAAGACGGGACACCTTTGCCTCTATCACACACATATGCATGTGTCCATGTCGTGAGACAAATATGTTTGAAAATTCCTTCTAATTTATTGTACATGGAATTTACGCGTACACAAGTACACAAATATGATTTTTCAAACCGTTATGGTTAGCCGTTGCATGTAGGTGTAGTTAAAAATTGACTTACAGTCATTAAATCGCTAGAAAATCACTTAAATGTCTTTAAAAGGTCAAATGACCCCTAGAATTTTCCAAATTTTCACATTACAGTTGTAATAGTGCACGTTAAATATAGAAAAAAATTGAAGGCCGTAAGAGGAAGCTATCTCCCATTCTTCATAAAACATGCACTGTTCCCTCTCGGAACCACGAGCCTTCTAGTGAGTTGCTCCAGTTTGTGAGGGGTGTGTGTCCAAACTTTCGTCAAACATGCCAATTTTTTACCACATCATCTTGGTGGCATGACATTACATCAAGCAAGGTTTCATGTGTTTCTCATTTTTTTTAAGTTTTTGGAATAAAAATGCCATGGCACTCCATGCATACATATGCATGAGTCCATGCCGTGAGAGCAATATGTTTGAAAATTTCTTCTAATTTACTGCACATGGAATTAACTCGCACATAAGTATCCAAATATGATTTTTCAAGCCGTTATGGTTTGCCGTTGCATGTAGATGTACTTCAAATTTTAATTACAGTCGTTAAATGGCCAGAAAATCACTTAATTGTCTTTAAAAGTTCAAATGACCACTTGAATTTTCCAAATTTTCACAGTATAGTAGAATTAGTGCATGTTAAACGTAGAAAAAATTTGGAGGCCGTAAGAGGAAGCTATCTCCTGTTCGTCATCAAACATGCATTGTTCCCTCTCGAAACCACGAGCCTTCTAGGGAGTTGCTCCGGTTCGTAAGGGGTGTGTGTCCAAACTTTCGTCAAACATGAAAAAAAATTTTACCACATCATCTTGGTGGCATGACATTACATCAAGCAAGGTTTCATTTTTTCTGATCATTTTTTAATTTTTTGGAATTAAAATGTCATGGCACTCCATGCATACATATGCATGTGTCCATGTCATGAGACTAATATGTTTGAAAATTCGTTCTAATTTACTGCACATGCAATTAACTTGCACACAAGTAAACAAATATAATTTTTCAAGCCGTTGTGGTTAGGCGTTGCATGTAGATGTAGTTCAAATTTGAAATATGTTCATTAAATGGCTAGAAAATTACTTAATTGTCTTTAAAAGGTCAAATGACCCCTAGAATTTTGTAAATTTTCACATTACAGTTGTAGTAGTGCACGTTAAAAATAGAAAAATTTGAAGGCCGTAAGTGGAAGCTATCTCCCGTTCGTCATCAAACATGCATTGTTCCCTCTCGGAACCACGATCCTGGTTAAATGGTTGAAAATCACTTAAATGTCTTTAAAAGGTCAAATGACTCCTAGAATTTTCCAAATTTTCACATTACAATGTAGTAGTGCACGTTAAAAATAGAAAAAAAAATGAAGGCCCTAAGAGGAAGCTATCTCCCATTCGTCAAAAAACATGCACTGTTCCCTCTCGGAAACACGAGCCTTCTAGTGAGTTGCTCCGATTTGTGAGGGGTGTGTGTCCAAACTTTCGTCAAACATGCCAATTTTTTAACCACATCATCTTGGTGGCATGACATTACATCAAGCAAGGTTTCATCTGTTTTTGATATTTTTTTTTATATATTGGAATAAAAATGCCATGGCACTCCATGCATACATATGCATGTGTCTATGCCGTGAGACCAATATGGTTGAAAATTTCATCTAATTTACTGCACATGGAATTAACTCGCAGACAAGTACACAAATATGATTTTTCAAACCGTTATGGTTAGCCGTTGCATGTAGATGTAGTACAAATTTGAATTACAGTCGTTAAATGGCTAGAAAATCACTAAAATGTCTTTAAAAGGTCAAATGACCGCTAGAATTTTACAAATTTTACAGTACAGTTGTAGTAGTGCAAGTTAAACGTAGAAAAAATTTGGAGGCCGTAAAAGGAAGCTATCTCCTGTTCGTCATCAAACATGCATTGTTCCCTCTCGAAACCACGAGGATTCTAGTGAGTTGCTCCGGTTTGTGAGGGGCGTGTGTCCAATTTTTTGTCAAACATGCCAGTTTTTTACCACATCATCTTGGTGGTATGACATTACATCAAGCAAAGTTTCATGTTTTTCTGATCATTTTCTTAATTTTTTGGAATTAAAATGCCATGGCACTCCATGCATACATATGCATGTGTCCATGTCGTGAGACAAATATGTTTGCAAATTCCTTCTAATTTACTGCACATGGAATTAACTCGCACACAAGTACACAAAAATGATTTTTCAAACCGTTATGGTTAGCCGTTGCATGTAGATGTAGTTCAAATTTGAATTACGGTCATTAAATGGCTAGAAAGTCACTTAAATGTCTTTGAAAGGACAAATGACCCCTAGAATTTTCCAAATTTTCACATTACAGTTGTAGTCGTGCACATTAAACATAGAAAAAATTTGATGGCCGTAACAGGAAGCTATCTCCCGTTCGTCATAAAACATGCATTGTTCCCTCTCAGAACCACGAGCCTTCTAGTGAGTTGCTCCGGTTTGTGAGGGGTGTGTGTCCAAAATTTCGTCAAACATGCTAATTTTTTACCACATCATCTTGGTGGCATGACATTACATCAAGCTAGGTTTCATGTTTTTCTAATCATTTTTTAATATTTTGGAATTAAAATGCAATGGCACTCCATGCATACATATGCATGTGTCCATGCCGTGAGACCAATATGTTTGAAAATTTCTTCTAATTTACTGCACATGGAATTAACACGCACACAAGTACACAAATATGATTTTTCAAACCGTTATGGTTAGCCGTTGCGTGTAGCTGTAGTTCAAATTTTAATTACAATCATTAAATGGCTAGAAAATCACTTAGATGTCTTTAAAAGGTCAAATGACCGCTAGAATTTACAAATTTTCATAGTACAGTTGTAGTAGTGCACGCTAAACGTAGAAAAAATTTGGAGGCCGTAAAAGGAAGATATCTCCTGTTCGTTATCAAACATGCATTGTTTCCTCTGGGAACCACGAGGCTTCTAGTTAGTTGCTCCGGTTTGTGAGGGGCGTGTGTCCAAATTTTCGTCAAACATGCCGATTTTTTTACCACATCATCTTGGTGGCATGACATTACATCAAGCAAAGTTTCATGTTTTTCTGATCATTTTTTAATTTTTTGGAATTAAAATGCCATGGCACTCCATGCATATATATGCATGTGTCCATGTCGTGAGACAATTATGTTTGAAAATTCCTTCTAATTTACTGCACATGGAATTAACTCGCACATAAGTACACAAAAATGATTTTTCAAACCGTTATGGTTAGCCGTTGCATGTAGATGTAGTTCAAATTTGAATTACGGTCATTAAATGGCTAAAAAATCACTTAAATGTCTTTGAAAGGAGAAATGACCCCTAGAATTTTCCAAATTTTCACATTACAGTTGTAGTAGTGCACGTTAAACATAGAAAAAATTTGTAGGCCGTAAGAGGAAGCTATCTCCCGTTCGTCATAAAACATGCATTGTTCCGTTTCGGAACCACGAGCCATCCAGTGAGTTGCTCCGGTTTGTGAGGGTTGCGTCTCCAAACTTTTGTCAAATATGCCAATTTCTTTACCACATAATCTTGGTGGCATGACATTACATCAAGCAAAGTTTCATGTTTTTCTAATCATTTTTTAATTTTTCGGAATGAAAATGCCATTGCACTCCATGCATACATATGCATGTGTCCATGTCGTGAGACAAATATATTTGAAAATTCCTTCTAATTTACTGCACATGGAATTAAATCGCACACAAGTACACAAAAATGATTTTTCAAACCGTTATGGTTAGCCGTTGCATGTAGATGTAGTTCAAATTTGAATTACAGTCATGAAATGGCTAGAAAATCACTTAAATGTCTTCGAAAGGACAAATGACCCCTGGAATTTTCCAAATTTTCACATTACAGTTTTAGTAGTGCACGTTAAACATAGAAAAAATTTGAAGGCCGTAAGAGGAAGCTATCTCCCGTTCGTCATAAAACATGCATTGTTCCCTCTCGGAACCACGAGCCTTCTATTGAGTTGCTCCGGTTTGTGAGGGGTGTGTGTCCAAACTTTTGTCAAACATGCCAATTTTTTTACCACATCACCTTGGTGGCATAACATTACATCAAGCAAGGTTTCATGCGTTTCTGATTTTTTTTAATTTTTTGGAATAAAAATGCCATGGCACTACATGCATACATATGCATGTGTCCATGCTATGAGACCAATATGTTTGAAAATTTCTTCTAATTTATTGCACATGGAATTAACTCGCACACAAGTACACGAATATGATTTTTCAAACCGTTATGGTTAGCCGTTGCATGTAGATGTAGTACAAATTTGAATTACAGTCGTTAAATGGCTAGAAAATCACTTAAATGTCTTTAAAAGGTCAAATGACCGCTAGAATTTTCCAAATTTTCACAGTACAGTTGTAGTAGTGCACGTTAAACGTAGAAAAAAATTTGGAGGCCGTAAGAGGAAGCTATCTCTTGTTTGTCATCAAACATGCATTGTTCCCTCTCGGAACCACGATCCTTCTAGTGAGTTGCTCCGGTTTGTGAGGGCCGTGTGTCCAAACTTTCGTCAAACATGTCAATTTTTTTACCACATGATCTTGGTGGCATGACATTAGATCAAGCAAGATTTCATGTTTTTCTGCTCATTTTTAATTTTTTGGTATTAAAATGCGATGGCACTCCATGCATACATATGCATGTGTCCAAGTCGTGAGACAAATATGTCTGAAAATTCCTTGATTTACTGCACATGGAATTAACTCGCACACAAGTACACAAATATGATTTTTCAAACCGTTATGGTTAGCCGTGCTACCTCTTGAGCACTGTGTTGGATTTCCCCGAAGAGGAGAGGATGATGCAGCAAAGTAGCGTAAGTATTTCCCTCAGTTTTTGAGAACCAAGGTATCAATCCAGTAGGAGGCTACACGCAAGTCCCTCGTACCTACACAAAAACAGTAGCTCAATGCAACCAACGCGATTAGGGGTTGTCAATCCCTTCACGGTCACTTACGGGAGTGAGATCTGATAGAGATGATAGATAATACTTTTGGTATCTCTGATATAGAGATGCAAAGTGAAAAGTAAAAGGCAAAGTAAAAAAAGCAAAGCAATAATAAAGTGATGGAGATTGATATGATGAGAATAGACCCGGGGGCATAGGTTTCACTAGTGGCTTCTCTCAAGAGCATAAGTATTCTACGGTGGGTGAACAAAGTACTGTTGAGCAATTGACAGAATTGAGCATAGTTATGAGAATATCTAGGTATGATCATGTATATAGGCATCACGTCCGAGACAAGTAGACCGACTCCTGCCTGCATCTACTATTATTACTCCACTCATCGACCGCTATCCAGCATGCATCTAGAGTATTAAGTTAAAAACAGAGTAACGCCTTAATCAAGATGACATGATGTAGAGGGATAGTTTCATGCAATATGATAAAAACCCCATCTTGTTATCGTTGATGGCAACGATACAATACATGCCTTGCTGCCCCTTCTGTCACTGGGAAAGGACACCGCAAGATCGAACCCAAAGCTAAGCACTTCTCCCATGGCAAGAAAAACCAATCTAGTAGGCCAAACCAAACTGATAATTCGAAGAGACTTGCAGAGATAACCAATCATACATAAAAGAATTCAGAGAAGATTCAAATATTATTCATAGATAGACTTGATCATAAACCCACAATTCATCGGTCTCAACAAAACACACCGCAAAAAGAAGATTACATCGAATAGATCTCCATGAGAGAGGGGGAGAACATTGTATTGAGATCCAAAAAGAGAGAAGAAGCCATCTAGCTAATAACGATGGACCCGAAGGTCTGAGGTAAACTACTCACACTTCATCGGAGAGGCTATGATGATGTAGAAGCCCTCCATGATGACGGCCCTCTCCGGCGGAGCTCCAGAATAGGCCCCAAGATGGGATCTCGTGGATACAGAAAGTAGCGGCGGTGGAATTAGGTTTTTGGCTCCGTATCTGATCGTTTGGGGGTACATAGGTATATATAGGAGGAAGGAGTACGTCGGTGGAGCACCGAGGGGCCCACGAGGTAGGGGGGTGCACGCTAGGGCGGGGGGGGGGGGGGGCGCCCTCCACCCTCGTGACCGCCTCTTTGCTTCCTTGGAGTACGGCCCAAGTCTCCTGGATCACGTTCGATGAGAAAATCACGTTCTCGGAGGTTTCATTCCGTTTGGACTCCGTTTAATATTCCATTTCTTCGAAACACTGAAATAGGCAAAAAACAGCAATTCTGGGCTGGGCCTCTAGTTAATAGGTTAGTCCCAAAAATAATATAGAAGTTGAAAATAAAGCCCAATATAGTCCAAAACAGTAGATAATATAGCATGGAGCAATCAAAAATTATAGATACGTTGGAGACGTATCAGGCCGTTGCATGTAGATGTAGTTCAAATTTGAATTACGGTCATTAAATGGCTAGGAAATAACTTAAATTTCTTTAAGAGGTCAAATGACCCCTGAATTTTTCCGAATTTTCACATGACAGTTGTATTAGTGCATGTTACACGTAGAAAAATTGTCACGACCGGTTTTCCAATAAAAATATTTATTGAGAAACCAAATCTTTAGAATCCAGTTTGAGATAAAACCTCCTCACTGGCAGACAAACTTTTGATACAATAAGCCAGTAGCATAAATATATTACAGGGTTGAGCTGACGATGCTCAACAATTTATTACAAGCGTGCCAATAATTATACATAAAGGCGATTAATGACACAAGGGAGGGGTGGCATACTACTGACTCACAAATAAGGTAGAGGTGGAGTAACACAGTGGGGAGTGGATATGGGATTCTCAAACTAACATCCCATCGAGCGTCGAGGTGAAGCTCGATGAATTTATTAGGGTAGCGGAAGCGGATATGAAACAATGACCAACTCCAGGGTTGCACGAGACTGACTGGGACTCCTCTAGGCGTCGGATTCGCTATCGAACTCTTCATCCATGAGATCACCTTCGTCAGCATCTGGCCAAATCAACAAGCCAGTGAGTACTTTGAAAGTACTCGCAAGACAGTCCGGATGTAAGATATAACAAATGCTAACATGAAATACATGGATAAGTTAACCAATACGATCAGACATAAAGGTAATAAACACTGGGTGCCAAGCGAGTGTCTGAAAGACTCCTCGAGCGGAAAATGCAGAATAATAAAGTTGTTGCCAAACGAGTGTCTGAAAGACTCCTCGACCGAAAAATGCGGAATGATAATACTGGTGCCAAACGAGTGTCTGAAAGACTCCTCGAGCGGAAAATGCGGAATGATAATACTGGAGCCAAACGAGTGTCTGAAAGACTCCTCGAGCGGAAAATGCGGAATGATAATACTGGTGCCAAACGAGTGTCTGAAAGGCTCCTCGAGCAGAAAAATGCGGAATAATAATGCCACAATCGGGCGTCTGAGCGACACCACATAAAGGACTTTAAAAGAAATGCCACAGTCGGGCGTCTGAGCGACACCACACAAAGGGCTTTAAAAGAAATGCCACAGTCGGGCGTCTGAGCGACACCACGTAAAGGACTTTAAAAGAAATGCCACAGTCGGGCGTCTGAGCGACACCACATAAAGGGCTTTAGAAGAAATGCCACAGTCGGGCGTCTGAGCGACACCACGTAAAGGGCTTTAAAAGAAATGCCACAGTCGGGCGTCTGAGCGACACCACGTAAAGGGCTTTAAAAGAAATGCCACAGTCGGGCGTCTGAGCGACACCACATAAAGGGCTTTTGACTGATAAGGAAATAATATATTCATCATAAATATATTCAACTCATGGAAATAAACGGGTTAGTATATCCACAAGGATAAACATTTAACCGGTCTTAGTGCCCATGTGTCCCACCGGGTAATCTGTCACCAAACTGGCACATGACTGTTAGCAGGGAACTTGGAAATAGATAAGATGATTTAAGGATATAGAGCTCTGCAGAGTTTGTACAAAAATTTCCCACAGTCGACGGATTCCCGTAGTCACCAGGACTAGTTCCGTTACGGTATTTCAGAAGAAAACACGGCTAACCAGTACACACCCATCCAACTCTTCGATGTTAGGAATCACCCTCAACATCGTCCAAGAAAAACTATTGATACGGGGAGATCACAATCTCGAATAGCATGGGATCAAATTTATATACGCACGCTCTAAGGCGTGCCCCCCTCTCGGTCCCAACCGGAAACTCCCATGCCCCCTGACCGGATGCCTGGCTTTAATCCAGGGCCATGGAACCAGCATCCCGGCCTCTCCTTTTTGGTGTGTACCAAGAAAGCGGTTTGCGACTTACTAAACCATATCCCTTTCGGGAAACATGTGGTAGTACAGGGAAGGGGAATGGATATGAACCAACCGATACGGGTTGGTACTGAAGATAACTTGCATGGCCTAAGACTGGCATGCTACAACACTGCCATCTTACCCATCTTCATGCCAACACATGGCCTTGCATACTCACGTCCAACGACGTGTGAAATCATCTGGCTTACTTGCCTCAACAATGCATAATGTACGGTTCATCGGTATGCTTCACGCATGCCATGAAACTATCTATATGCAAACATGCCAAGACACTCATCATATCAAAAGTTCGAACATGCTTGCCTGGTTCAGAGTAGTCGGAGCCTAGCTCGGTGAAGTTCGTGGCCCCGTCACCTTTGTCGGTATCTACGGTACAGAGCAAACATGTGCGCTAACGTGAATACCGAGAGGTGTAGAACAAGTATCGCAAATATTTTTCAAATAAATCTGATAAAAAAACTAGACAAAATTTTGAAGAGAACAGAAAAGGAATCAATCAAAAATATGCTTCTGATAAAAAGTTATAAAGGTTTTTGCCCAGGGACTTATCTATAATGAAACAGAAACTTCCCAGGGTTCTAACTGAGAAAACAGAAAACGGTTCGTTTGGAAATGCGCAAGCGCAAGAGGGAAAACGTATTTTGCCCGAAGGCGCCAACAAAAAACGTTTCGCGAATAAAAGAACAGAGGCTGACATGCGGGGTCCGCATGTCAGGTTTGAAAAGGCTCGCCGGCGCCCGAAGACGGCGGTGGACGCCAGCGTCAAACTACAGCGAATTAGGAGAAACGGAGGGTACCAAGAGCTTCAGTGTCTTCTTCCGCGTCGGTGGGTGGTAGACTCATCCAATGGGGAGCACCACGTCGACGGCGACACTAACTCCGGCGGGCGGCGGTTCGGGTGAGGATGGGGAACTCCGGTGGAGGGCTGCAAGCTTCAAACTGAAGTGCGGGTCAGAAAGAGGGATGCATGGTGAAGCTACTGGCAGGAGAATGGAGGTGGAGGAGCACACACGGGGGCGAATCGGGCTGGATCCAGTGGCGGGTCGCGGCGGTCGGAGTTGAGGAAGGAGACCTCCTCGGGGCTCTTCCAGAGGCCTGGCGTGCTCTTGGGGGAGTGCAGGGCTAGTGGGTGCTCGAGTTGAAGCTCGGGGCCCTTATTTATAGGCAGATCGACGGGGTGGCCGTAAACGGAGAATCTCCGGCGAGCGATTACGGCGGAGCAGTGGGTTAGAGGGTGGTTTGCGCGGTCGGGCAGCATCAGTGGAGGTTACTGAACTCGTTCCGCTACTAAACGGAGCTGGCCCCGGCGTAATGGCGTCTGTCCACGGTGAGGTGACCGCACGGGCTCAACGGCGGCAGAGAGCGCGCGCTGTGCGCGTTGCACCACGGCGACGGTGCTGCATGCGTGCGCTGGCGTGGAGATGGCCACGCGGAGCCATCAGCGGGTTTGGGCGGCGCGGAACAGCGTTGAGCCGCCGTTCTGCTCCCTGTTGGCTGCCACGGCGGTTCAGCCGCCGCGAGACACGCCGGCGTGGTCGGGTCAGAGCGCCACCGACGCCAGGAAGAAGCCAAGCGTGCGTGCGGGGCTCTGGACACGCAGACCAGGCGGCGAGCAACGTGCCAAGGGCACTGTGGGCGCGTGACTGAAGATGATCTGAAGAAATCAACACTGAAGACTGAATTTGCTGAATGTGTTCAAACAGTGCATGCAAGGTGTTCGACAAAATGATCCAGGCATGTAGGGATTTTTCCTTGGGCTGATTTTTCGTGGAGTGACTTCTCATTGTTCCAGTAGGCTGCCTGATTTTTGGTGGAATTTTTGGAGAAGTATAGATATGAATTTCACCAAATTTGACAAATCTGGTCCAAACTTGCAGGGAGTGTAAGTTGAAAAATTTGAAAAGAAGATGAGTGGATCAAGATGGTTCTGGGTTGTGGGTGCAAAGGACTAGCCAGTAGAGTTGGTTTGAAGTCAAATCTCAAATGAAAAAGGGTACTTGCTTTGAAAATCCATCAGGCTCAAAATAGTTGACAGAAAATATTTGAGAGAGAAAACAAAATCCAAAACTTGTTTGGATAAGTTGGGATAGGGAATTTGAGTTGTTGACAAGGAGGGGAGAAGATGTTGGAGTGGTTTTACCTCATGGGCAAAATATAAGGTCATGGATGGTTTTCAATAGAATGAAAATCCCAAATCTTTTTCATGGAGTTTTTCTTAAAAAGAAAAGACTAAACTCCCAAAAAGAAAATCTGAGAAGGGAAACAATAGAGAAGGAGTTTTCAAGAAGGTCAAACCCAAGGCTTGAAGGAGAAAACAGAAATAACAAACCCTAGTTAGGGAAAAGAAATTTTAAGAGGGTTGTTTCTCTGAAAGCCTCAAATCTCAAGGAAAATCCAGCAAGGATTTTGCAAAAACCCAAATGAAATTTTTGGAGTGTCACAACACCTACCCCCTTAGGAAAAATCTCGTCCCCGAGATTTCAGTTGATCCTTAAATAAGTGTGGATGCTCTGTTCGAAGAAAATCCTCTCTTTCCCATGTTGCTTCACTTTCGGTGTGATTACTCCACTGAACTTTGAAAAATTTGACGGTTTTATGTCGGGTCCTCCTTTCAGACTCCTCTAATATCTTTACTGGGTGTTCCCGATAAGTGAGGTCTGGCTGCACGTCTATGTTCTCATGGGATACTTTTTTCTCTGGGTTGCTCACACATCTCCTCAATTGTGAAACGTGGAATACATTGTGGATATCTGATAGTTCCTTAGGTAGGTCTAGCTGGTAGGCTACAGTGCCTCTCCGTGCCAATATACCGAACGGTCCGATGAACCTTGGCGCTAGCTTTCCCTTAATTTTGAATCGTTGCAAACCCCTCATAGGTGACACTCGTAGGTACACGAATTCACCGGGTTCGAAGTTGACCCCACGATGTTTCTGATCGTAATAACTCTTTTGTCAGCTTTGGGCGGTCTTGAGACGATCTCTGATTAATTGGACCTTTTCCTCGGCTTCCTTGAGCACGTCTGGGCCGAAGATACGGCTGTCTCCGGTCTCTGACCAATTTAACGGGGTACGACATCTTCGTCCATACAAGGCTTCAAATGGTGCTATTTGCAGGCTGGCCTGATGACTGTTGTTGTACGCGAACTCGGCGTATGGCAGGCTGTCTTCCCAACTGGCTCCATAGGTGAGGACACATGCTCTCAGCATGTCCTCCAAAATCTGGTTTACCCGTTCTGTTTGTCCATCTGTCTGGGGGTGGTATGCCGTACTGAAGGCTAGTTGAGTTCCTAGAGCCTGTTGTAACTGCTCCCAGAATCTCGAGACGAACTGTGTTCCTCTGTCAGATATTATAGTCTTCGGGACACTGTGCAGACAAACTATGCGAGAGAGATATATCTTGGCAAGCTTCTGAGTGGTGTGGGTCGTCTTTACTGGAATGAAATGTGCCACCTTAGTCAATCTGTCGGTGATAACCCATATGGCATCATTCCCGTGTCGTGATCGAGGTAGTCCGACAATGAAATCCATCCCTATTACATCCCATTTCCACTCAGGTATTTTATTTGGTTGCAGTAGTCCGGCTGGTCTCTGATGTTCGGCCTTTATACGTTGACAAGAGTCGCAGCATGCAATGAAGGTGGCTATGTCCCTTTTCATACCGTGCCACCAAAATCCTTCTTGGATATCCTTATACATCTTGGTTCCTCCAGGGTGGATTGAATATGGAGCGGTGTGGGCTTCAGCTAGAATTTGCCGTTTGAGGTCTTCTATGTCTGGCACGCAGAGTCTGTTTCCGTACCATAGTGTCCCTTCTTCGTCTATGATGAATTCCGAGGCCTTGCCCATACTCACCTTTCTTTTGATGCCTTCAATGCTGGGGTGACCCGGCTGGGCTTCTTTGATCCTTTTCACAAGGTTGGGTTGTATCTCCAAGTTTGTTATGGTGCCTTCTGCTACCATCAACAAGTTGAGTCTGGCAAATTCCCGTTGGAATTCGGGTCTTAAGTTGGGCAGACTGTTGTTGTCGGCGCTGGGGTTCCGACTAAGAGCATCGACTACTACATTTTCTTTTCCAGGATGATAGTGGATTCCGACATCATAATCCTTTACTAGCTCCAACCAGCGCCGTTGCCTTAAATTCAGTTCTGGCTGTGTGAAAATATATTTGAGACTTTTATGGTCCGTATATATTTCACATCGATTTCCAAGTAGGAAATGCCTCCTTTCCTTGAGTGCATGAATAACTGCTGCCATTTCTAAGTCATGAGTGGGATAGTTTTCCTCATGCTTGCGAAGTTGCCTTGAAGCGTATGCGACAACCTTGCCTTCTTGCATTAATACGCATCCGAGTCCCTTCCTAGACGCGTCACAATATACTTCAAAATTCTTGCGTATGTCTGGCACAATCAATACTGGTGCTGTTGTTAATTTCCGTTTTAGCTCTTGGAAACTTTTCTCACAGGCTTCTGTCCATTCAAATTTCTTATCTTTCTTGAGCAACTACGTCATTGGCTTGGCTATGGTGGAGAATCCTTCAATAAATCTGCGGTAATATCCTACCATTCCCAAGAAACTCCGTATGTCCGTTACGCTGGCTGGTGACTTCCATCCAAGTACGGCCTTGACTTTCTCTGGGTCCACGGCGATCCCGTCTTGGGTTAGCACGTGGCCTAGAAAGCCTACTTGCCTTAACCAAAATTCACACTTGCTGAACTTAGCGTATAATTGGTGTTTCCTGAGTTCTCCTAGTACAATTCTGAGATGTTCAGCGTGTTCTTCTGGTGTTTTGGAGTATACTAAAATATCGTCGATGAATACCACAACGAACTTGTCCATAAACTTCATAAATACTTTGTTCATGAGGTGAACAAAATATGCAGGGGCATTTGTTAATCCAAAAGGCATTACTGTGAACTCATACATTCCATATCTGGAGGTGAAGGCTGTCTTGGGGATATCTTCTGTTCGTACCTTTAATTGATGGTATCCTGACCTTAGGTCGATTTTTGAGAATACCTTGGCCTTAGCGAGTTGATCGAATAAATCATTTATTCTTGGCATCGGGTATTTGTTCTTGATCGTGACCATGTTGAGTGCTTGGTAGTCAATACACAATCGCAGTGTTCCATCTTTCTTTTTGGCAAACAAAATTGGTGATCCCCATGGTGAGGAACTGGCTCGAATGTATCCCTTGTCAAGCAATTCCTTTATTTGTTTCTTTAGTTCAACCAACTCGGATGGTGCCATTCTATATGGTTTCTTGTATATGGGGGTGGTCCCTGGTGCTAGCTCAATGCTGAATTCTATCTCTCGGTCGGGTGGCATGCCTGGTAGCTCTTCGGGAAATACGTCTGGAAATTCACGTACTACTGGAACCTTGTTTAATTCAGAAATGTCCACCTTGTTCAGTCTTGGTTGTCTGGGCATTTCTCTTCCTTTGGCGGATACTCTTATTGTCTTACCATGGTGGTGTGTGAGAATCACGGTCCGATTGAAACAATCAATGAAACCTTTGTTGGTGGTTAACCAGTCCAACCCTAGGATGACATCTAGTCCTTTATTTTCCAACACAATGAGATTGGCGTGAAACTTCAATCCTTTGAACTCAATATCACATCCTGACAGTAATTCTGAGTAATTTGCTGAATTCTAGGGGACTTGATGATCATGGATTTCTCCAAAGGAAGCATCGAAAAATTATTTTGCGAAGCAAAACTTTTCGAAATAAAAGAGTGAGAAGCTCCAGAATCAAACAAAACCATTGCGGGTATTGTGTTGACAGGGAACGTACCGAGTACGATATCCGGAGCATTTTGTGCCTCCTCTTTGGTCACGTGGTTCAGATGACCTTTCCTGTGGTTATTACTGGGATTGAAGTTGTTTCTCTTGGGTGCTGAATTATTGTTGCCGTTGTTCGGCTTTGGTGCTGAGCTTCTTGGCTTGGGACACTGCTTGGCATAGTGTCCTTCTTCTCCACAGGCGTAAAAAGTAACACCTGGGCGATATGTGAACTCCTTGTCCCTAGCATGAAAATTCTTTGTTGGGCGTGAGACGTTGGATGATGATTTGTGCGTCCCACCCTTCTGAAAATCTGTCTTACTTCGGTGATTGCGAGCATGGTTAGTCTAGTCCCTTTTTCGCTTGCGGATATCTTCCAAACTGCGTCTTTCATTTTCCAGAGTAATGGCTTTATCCACCAGCGTATTAAAATATGGGAAAGTGTGTATGACCAGTTGGCATTTAAGCGCGGGTGCTAGGCCGTCAAGGAACTTCTCCATTTTCTTGCTTTCAGTCATACGCTCTTCGTTGGCGTAGCGGGATAACAGAGTAAATTGGCTGTTGTAATCTGACACTGACATGTTTCTTTGCTTGAGGTCATCGAACTCTCTTTTCTTGATTTTCATAATACTCTTAGGAATATGCGCGCCACGGAAACCTTCTTTGAAATCATCCCAGGTTATATCATTTTCGTTGGGATGCATGTGCAGAAAATTCTGCCACCAGGATGCGGCTGCTCCCGTGAGATAATGCGGTGCGTATAGTACCTTTTCTGGGTCTGAGCACTTTGCAATAATTAACTTTCTCTCCATATCGCGAAGCCAGTCTTCGGCCTCAAGTGGCTTGTCAGTATGAGAAAATGTTGAGGGACGTGTCTTCTGTAGCTCAGATAACTTGGAATGCTGCGGATACTGCCCATGGTGATTTCCCATGTTAATGACTTGGTTCATCATTTCCCGATGTTGTTGCTGACTCTGTTCATAAAGGCGACACATTTGGGAAAGTGCCATTTCACTGTCCTGTTGACTTGTCTGACCTCGTGCAAAATTGTTGCCTGATTGAGTATTATAGTGTTGACTTGACTGCCCTTGTGCAAAATTGTTGCCCGGTTGATTGCCATAATCTTCCTCTGGTGGAGCTGGCATGGAGCGAGTCCAAGGACGAGACATTTTTCACTCTGGGGATGTATTGGTAAAACCCATAAGAAAAATGGAAGGGTTGTGAAGATAAAACCCAAAATGCACGAGGTTGACAAATAAATTTTTAAAGCCAAGATTACTCATGGGAAAACAAATCGATTTGCGCATAGAGAAGGACTGCATCATTACGCATCTTACACGCGGCGATAATTATACAATACACCACTCAGGACATGCGTACATAATCCTGACATGTTATTTAGGCTAGTGCACTTCTCCAGATCCTACATGATGCGCAAACAAGCTACTTCTCACAACATCTTACATGGCAATGCAACGCATGGCGGCTACGCGTACTAAGTCAGAGATGTTGATGACGTCCTTGGCCCTGCCAAGGGTGAGGCGTAGTGAAGCCGGGGACTCGACTTCTTCCTCGCTAATAGGCTCCATACGAGTAGTGCTGCGCCGAGCAGATGGAGCGGGTGCCAGGGGCGGAATCGCACGAACTGGAGTCAGCACGAAGGGTGGTGCAGTGCGCGCTGGAGTGGGCGCAAAGGCTCGGTTGAACTCCTCGGTGGTAGGCAGGCGACAAACAGGAGCATGGGATGCAGAGGACGAGACAAAAGTCAGTGGCGGTGCGGTGGGCAGGAGCTCCCTCCTATTGGCGGCACAACCGTGCACTGAGTCCATGCGGGCGGCCACAAAGTCGTCCACCAAGTTGTCGAAGGCTGCCTCCAAGGCCCAGAGATACTCAATAAGCATCTCAAAAGCCTCGTCTCGTTCTCCTCTCTGGCAGGAGAATGCGTAGTGACAGGTGTAGGGCACATAGCATGGAAGATAGCGGTAGCGACGAGCTTTCATCGCGGGAAGGGCATCTCTGAGACGAGCTATCGCCTCGCGGGCTGCCATCTGGATGGCATGCTTCTCCAAAGGCATGGCTCTACCCAAGAACCGGAAGCGGCGTAGATCACCACGCCCTCCCTTGAACTGCACCACGGCCTGGTGCATAGTCAGACTGTCGTTGACTGTGTGCTGACAGAGAGTGACGACTGGGCGCACAGACGACCCCATCGCGACCTGAACGACGAAGGAGAGAAGCTTGATGAACCCATCGGGTACGTTGGCGAAGGTCTGAGACTCGCAGCTGCGGTCGGCCATCTACAAAAGTAGGCAAAAATCCTGAATGGTCAGATCATAAATATATGCTGACTATCAGAAAAAATGACTACTATTGCAAGAACATGAATGAGATGCTGATAACCGATTAGCGATCGCACCTAGTGGCTTCCTACAGTTTTCCAAGCTTGTCACGACCGGTTTTCTAATAAAAATATTTATTGAGAAACCAAATCTTTAGAATCAAGTTTGAGATATAACCTCCTCACTGGCAGACAAACTTTTGATACAATAAGCCAGTAGCATAAATATATTACAGGGTTGAGCTGACGATGCTCAACAATTTATTACAAGCGTGCCAATAATTATACATAAAGGCGATTAATGACACAAGGGAGGGGTGGCATACTACTGACTCGCAAATAAGGTAGAGGTGGAGTAACACAGTGGGGAGTGGATATGGGATTCTCAAACTAACATCCCATCGAGCGTCGAGGTGAAGCTCGATGAATTTATTAGGGTAGCGGAAGCGGATATGAAACAATGACCAACTCCAGGGTTGCACGAGACTGACTGGGACTCCTCTAGGCGTCGGATTCGCTATCGAACTCTTCATCCATGAGATCACCTTCGTCAGCATCTGGCCAAATCAACAAGCCAGTGAGTACTTTGAAAGTACTCGCAAGACAGTTCGGACGTAAGATATAACAAATGCTAACATGAAATACATGGATAAGTTAACCAATACGATCAGACATAAAGGTAATAAACACTGGGTGCCAAGCGAGTGTCTGAAAGACTCCTCGAGCGGAAAATGCAGAATAATAAAGCTGTTGCCAAACGAGTGTCTGAAAGACTCCTCGACCGAAAAATGCGGAATGATAATACTGGTGCCAAACGAGTGTCTGAAAGACTCCTCGAGCGGAAAATGCGGAATGATAATACTGGTGCCAAACGAGTGTCTGAAAGACTCCTCAAGTGGAAAATGCAGAATGATAATACTGGTGCCAAACGAGTGTCTGAAAGACTCCTCGAGCGGAAAAATGCGGAATAATAATGCCACAATCGGGCGTCTGAGCGACACCACATAAAGGACTTTAAAAGAAATGCCACAGTCGGGCGTCTGAGCGACACCACATAAAGGGCTTTAAAAGAAATGCCACAGCCGGGCGTCTGAGCGACACCACGTAAAGGACTTTAAAAGAAATGCCACAGTCGGGCGTCTGAGCGACACCACATAAAGGGCTTTAAAAGAAATGCCACAGTCGGGCGTCTGAGCAACACCACGTAAAGGGCTTTAAAAGAAATGCCACAGTCGGGCGTCTGAGCGACACCACGTAAAGGGCTTTAAAAGAAATGCCACAGTCGGGCGTCTGAGCGACACCACATAAAGGGCTTTTGACTGACAAGGAAATAATATATTCATCATAAATATATTCAACTCATGGAAATAAACGGGTTAGTATATCCACAAGGATAAACATTTAACCGGTCTTAGTGCCCATGTGTCCCACCGGGTAATCTGTCACCAAACTGGCACATGACTGTTAGCAGGGAACTTGGAAATAGATAAGATGATTTAAGGATATAGAGCTCTGCAGAGTTTGTACAAAAATTTCCCACAGTCGACGGATTCCCGTAGTCACCAGGACTAGTTCCGTTACGGTATTTCAGAAGAAAACACGGCTAACCAGTACACACCCATCCAACTCTTCGATGTTACGAATCACCCTCAACATCGTCCAAGAAAAACTATTGATACGGGGAGATCACAATCTCGAATAGCATGGGATCAAATTTATATACGCACGCTCTAAGGCGTGCCCCCCTCTCGGTCCCAACCGGAAACTCCCATGCCCCCTGACCGGATGCCTGGCTTTAATCCAGGGCCATGGAACCAGCATCCCGGCCTCTCCTTTTTGGTGTGTACCAAGAAAGCGGTTTGCGACTTACTAAACCATATCCCTTTCGGGAAACATGTGGTAGTACAGGGAAGGGGAATGGATATGAACCAACCGATACGGGTTGGTACTGAAGATAACTTGCATGGCCTAAGACTGGCATGCTACAACACTGCCATCTTACCCATCTTCATGCCAACACATGGCCTTGCATACTCACGTCCAACGACGTGTGAAATCATCTGGCTTACTTGCCTCAACAATGCATAATGTACGGTTCATCGGTATGCTTCACGCATGCCATGAAACTATCTATATGCAAACATGCCAAGACACTCATCATATCAAAAGTTCGAACATGCTTGCCTGGTTCAGAGTAGTCGGAGCCTAGCTCGGTGAAGTTCGTGGCCCCGTCACCTTTGTCGGTATCTACGGTACAGAGCAAACATGTGCGCTAACGTGAATACCGAGAGGTGTAGAACAAGTATCGCAAATATTTTTCAAATAAATCTGATAAAAAACTAGACAAAATTTTGAAGAGAACAGAAAAGGAATCAATCAAAAATATGCTTCTGATAAAAAGTTATAAAGGTTTTTGCCCAGGGACTTATCTGTAATGAAACAGAAACTTCCCAGGGTTCTAACTGAGAAAACAGAAAACTGTTCGTTTGGAAATGCGCAAGCGCAAGAGAGAAAACGTATTTTGCCCGAAGGCGCCAACAAAAAACGTTTCGCGAATAAAAGAACAGAGGCTGACATGCGGGGTCCGCATGTCAGGTTTGAAAAGGCTCGCCGGCGCCCGAAGACGGCGGTGGACGCCGGCGTCGAACTACAGCGAATTAGGAGAAACGGAGGGTACCAAGAGCTTCAGTGTCTTCTTCCGCGTCGGTGGGTGGTGGACTCGTCCAATGGGGAGCACCACGTCGACGGCGACACTAACTCCGGCGGGCGGCGGTTCGGGTGAGGATGGGGAACTCCAGTGGAGGGCTGCAAGCTTCAAATTGAAGTGCGGGTCAGAAAGAGGGATGCATGGTGAAGCTACTGGCAGGAGAATGGAGGTGGAGGAGCACACACGGGGGCGAATCGGGCTGGATCCAGTGGCGGGTCGCGGCGGTCGGAGTCGAGGAAGGAGACCTCCTCGGGGCTCTTCCAGAGGCCTGGCGTGCTCTTGGGGGAGTGCAGGGCTAGTGGGTGCTCGAGTTGAAGCTCGGGGCCCTTATTTATAGGCAGATCGACGGGGTGGCCGTAAACGGAGAATCTCCGACGAGCGATTACGGCGGAGCAGTGGGTTAGAGGGTGGTTTGCGCGGTCGGGCAGCATCAGTGGAGGTTACTGAACTCGTTCCGCTACTAAACGGAGCTGGCCCCGGCGCAATGGCGTCTGTCCACGGTGAGGTGACCGCACGGGCTCAACGGCGGCAGAGAGCGCGCGCTGTGCGCGTTGCGCCACGGCGACGGTGCTGCATGCGTGTGCTGGCGTGGAGATGGCCACGCGGAGCCATCAGCGGGGTTGGGCGGCGCGGAACGGCGTTGAGCCGCCGTTCTGCTCCCTGTTGGCTGCCACGGCGGTTCAGCCGCCGCGAGACACGCCGGCGTGGTCAGGTCAGAGCGCCACCGACGCCAGGAAGAAGCCAAGCGCGCGTGCGGGGCTCTGGACACGCAGACCAGGCGGCGAGCAACGTGCCAAGGGTACTGTGGGCGCGTGACTGAAGATGATCTGAAGAAATCAACACTGAAGACTGAATTTGCTGAATGTGTTCGAACAGTGCTTGCAAGGTGTTCGACAGAATGATCCAGGCATGTAGGGATTTTTCCTTGGGCTGATTTTTGGTGGAGTGACTTCTCATTGTTCCAGTAGGCTGCCTGATTTTTGGTGGAATTTTTGGAGAAGTATAGATATGAATTTCACCAAATTTGACAAATCTGGTCCAAACTTGCAGGGAGTGTAAGTTGAAAAATTTGAAAAGAAGATGAGTGGATCAAGATGGTTCTGGGTTGTGGGTGCAAAGGACTAGCCAGTAGAGTTGGTTTGAAGTCAAATCTCAAATGAAAAAGGGTACTTGCTTTGAAAATCCATCAGGCTCAAAATAGTTGACAGAAAATATTTGAGAGAGAAAACAAAATCCAAAACTTGTTTGGATGAGTTGGGATAGGGAATTTGAGTTGTTGACAAGGAGGGGAGAAGATGTTGGAGTGGTTTTACCTCATGGGCAAAATATAAGGTCATGGATGGTTTTCAATAGAATGAAAATCCCAAATCTTTTTCATAGAGTTTTCCTTAAAAAGAAAAGACTAAACTCCCAAAAATAAAATCTGAGAAGGGAAACAATAGAGAAGGAGTTTTCAAGAAGGTCAAACCCAAGGCTTGAAGGAGAAAACAGAAATAACAAACCCTAGTCAAGGAAAAGAAATTTTAAGAGGGTTGTTTCTCTGAAAGCCTCAAATCTCAAGGAAAATCCAGCAAGGATTTTGCAAAAACCCAAATGAAATTTTAGGAGTGTCACAAAAATTTTGAAGGCTGTAAGAGGAAGCTATCTCCAGTTCGTCATCAAACATGCATTGTTCCCTCTCGGAACCACGAGCCTTCTAGTGAGTTGCTCCGGTTTGTGAGGGGTGTGAGTCCAAACTTTCGTCACACATGCCAATTTTTTTACCACATCATCTCGGTGGCATGACATTACATCAACCAAGGTTTCATGTGTTTCTGATATTTTTTTAATTTCTTGGAATTTAAATGCTATGGCACTCCACGCTTAATTGTGTCATTGCCGTTAGACCAATATGTTTGAAAATTCCTTCCAATTTACTTCACATGGAATTAAATCGCACACAGGTAGACGAAATATGAGCTTTCAAACCGTTATGGTTAGCTGTTGCATGTACATGTAGTTCAAATTTCAATTATGGTCATTAAATGGCTAGAAAACCACTTAAATGTCTTAGAAGGTCAAATGACCCCTGAAATTTTCCAAAATTTGGCATGACCGTTGTATTAGTACTACAAAATTTCTCGTACATTTAAAACACCATCCGTTTCCACTTTACTCCAAATTCGTCTTTCACAGCTAATAAAAATTATCTACAACATCACACACAGTTGTTTTCTAGGAAGGGTTTGCGATGAAAATATCTGGGTCTATTTAAGTCTCCCTCCTTAAGCTTCACCGGCTCGTCGGCTCCAGTGCCGGCAACCCCTGAATCCATGAATCCTGATCCCCTTTCCCGCACCCCCTTCTTGCAAAGATGACGCTGTGGAAACGCTTCATGAAGGCCCGTACGATGGCCGCGTCCCCCTCGAGCGCCGCTGCCTGCACCGAGAGCTTGGCCGCCTACGCCGAGAGTGCCGCCACATCTGCATTGAGCGTGGATGCTTCCGCCAAGAGGACGTCTGCGGCAGCCGACAGGGTAGCTGCAGTAGCCGAGACGACTGCAGCTACTGCTGTGACGTCGGCGGCAAACACTGAGAGCACTCGAGCTGCCATCCGTGCCGCCGATGTCGCCCTAGACCAGGTCGAGGCCATCCACGCCAAGATCGAGGATGCACACGCCAAGATATTTCAGGCCACCTCGGTCTCCAGCATGCAACCCACGTCTGAAAAGGCGGCGGTGGCCATGGAGCACCTGATTCCTCATGAGTTCACCGAGCGGTGGCGGGAGATGCAGGAGGCGGCGGAGATCGAGGAGCGCCAGGAGGAGGAGTTGCGTGTGGCCGAGGTCGAGGTAGAGAAGAGTCTGTCCATCGAGGAATCAGCGGTGGAGTACCAACGCGAGCTCTGGAGCAGCAACTACTACGAGTACTACAACCTTGAGGGCGGCACTGAGGACGAGGACGAGGACGAGGACACGGTCGACTTCAGCAGGGGGACGCGGAGTCCACCAACAGCGGCATGTCGCCAGGAGAAGTCATCGATGTCTCAGCTCACACCGGCGATGCATAGGCCCGCGCGGCGGCGGATTTGTCAAAATTATGCGTACTTAGGCTTTTTTATGCTGGTCTTTTGTTAGTGCAATGTTTAGGTCAGCTGGCTCTGTTTAATTACTAAAATTGCTCGATTCAGTAAGTGTGATCTGTCTGCTGTACGCTTTTTTGTGTGCCCAAATTAGCAAGCGATGTTAAATTATGCAATGACGTACCCGGGGAAATTTCCACCAAAATTTGAATTATCAAACTCATTCCATGCACGTAAAGCAGAAGAATCGTTTGCGATGCACACAATCGTTCAAAGTGAATGGTCCGGCAGCACCGCGCGCATAGTTTCTCTCCACATTTCCAAAATTTTGGCCTACCGCCAAAATATCTACCCCCACCCCCTCCCCCCTTCCCCACCCCCTCTCCCCGACCACAAGTCACATTTCCCCTGTTTCCTCCTTCCTTCCTTCCTTCCTAAGCTATAGCCGCTTCCTCGCTCTCGCCGTCTCGCATCCTACCGCCGGGGTCGCCATGGTCTTCTTCAAAGACCTCTCCAGCGGTTCCTCCTCCGGCGACGACTCCTTCACCACCCGGGTATGCCTCTCTTCTCTTTCTCTCTCGGGCTATGACTTGGAATGAAGGATTTTTACCCGACGGTCAATTTGTGTCATTTCTTCCTCTTGTAGCTCCCTAGGACCATCAGTGGCAACGAATGGAGAGGGGTGGCTGAAGATCTATCTACTTGTTGTCACCATCAATCTCCATGTGTGAAGCTAGTTGCGTTTGAATCTGTGGACAGTGGGAGGAAGTTTCTGGCATGTGCAGAGAAGGTTAGACCCTCTTTCGTTGTTACAAATCATCTGTTAGATGTGATTCAGACACTGTCACTGTCCCAACCCATTCATACCACACCTTCAACCAAATGCATCCTAAGACAGTGTCATAGTTCGTACCTAGTATCTAAAATTGTTGCCATCTCACCAGCGGTGCCATTAGAAAATTATTTGGCACCACTTCAGAAGTTTGTGCAGCCAACTTTCGTCCACACATCCGAGCAGCCAAGTAGTAAAATACTAAATCTTTATGGCACGAAGGAACTGGGCATCGGAGCAACTAGGTGCTCCGGAGTCCGGGTCCCTTATTTTTTCCGTTGCATCGGCTCGCCAGTGCAGGGCACCGATGCGAGATGTAGCAACAATTGTCTTTACACCAGTTTTGGCATACATCTTGGACGACCTTAGTTCTATTAGTTCTATGTTACTAAATTTGTGCATGTACACACTTGTTAATATCAATTTGTTGTCATCCAAACTCTGTCGCTATGCTGTTATAGTTACATTTACCTTCCTCATAAAATGTTCAATTTGTTATTTATTGTACATGAGTAAGAACTTGTAGCGTTGTTGTAGTTAATTATAGCTTCTGATGTTCTAGAATTTGGTTGTTGTCTCTATAGCAATTAATTCATTTGCACATTGATCTTTTTGAAAAGATATGTCATAATTAACATGTTTCTTCAGTTTTGCAAAATAAGCATAAGTGATTTTCTATGTTGCTGTAAATCCATTTCCCCTACAATTGTTACTGATCTAGTTTTAAATATTATAGAATGAATGGAAGTGTTCTTACTTGGAGTGGATTGATCAAGAGTAGCCACAGTCTTTGAAGATGTGCCTAGCGAAGCTCTGGAGCATGTATGAGGAAGAGAACAGACGTAGGCTTAGAGAAAGTGTTGTCAAAGCTGAAGAATATTTGAAGATGTGGGGTAAAAAGTGGAAGGTGGAGAATGAGCTCAGATTTTTTAAATCAGACTTTGCTAAGATGGTGTTGGCGAAGGAGGAGGCACTTTCCCAGTTGGCCAGTGCAAAACAGGTTCTTACTGAACTGAAAGAAGAGGTGGATAAGACGAGCCTGGATGATCTCGATTAGGGAAATGTATATATTGTTCTAATATTGTTCTTATGAAGTTGAACTAGCTATATGTTGTAATGTGTTGTTTTCATGTAGCTATCGTCCTGTGATGTTATAATATATTTATGTGGCTGATATGAAATTGGCAAACAGTTGTTCGATATGAAATGTGAATTTGCGTAATACTGGAATTATTAATTGTAAACTAATAAACCTGCTAAATATGTCATGGTACTTTGCAAACGGTTCTAGCAGTAAAAGCGCTTGTGATGGATAGCCCAATGCCACACGGTTTTCTTCATCAAATCGTGTGTGATGTAATTAATAAAAGCAAAAAGTTAACCAAGGAAGAGCGTGTGTGATAGTTAGACCTTTCACACATGAGCCTACACATTAAACTGTGTGGGATGTACATACGAACGAAAACATTTTCCCTAGATTGACTGTGTGAGATGTACAAAAGAACGGTAACATATTCCTTGGATTGACTGTGTGGGCTGTACATACGAACGGAAATGTTTTCCCTGGATTGACCGTATGGGATGTACATAAGAACAGACACATATTCCTTGGATTGGCTGTGTATGTATACATACAAACGGAAATGTATTCCCTAGATTGACTGTGTGTGTTATACATACGAACGGAAACGTATTCCCTGGATTCACCATGTGGGATGTACATACCTACGAAAATGTTTTTCTGGGATTCACCGTGTGGGATATACATACCTACAGAAATGATTGGGTTTCGATGCCTCGCCCGATCGCACACGAGCTCATTTGGTGTCCAAGAAGGGCCTATCCCCGACGATTTCTAGGTCGTGTGGGAAGGACCCCCCTATCGCCCACACTCACTTGGCGACGGTTCCAAATGCCGTCGCGGAAAGGGGTTAAAAACCATTTGTATAGCACCGACGCGTACTAGTGATTGGCTCTGTTGTGATGCTACCAATGTGCATGATATGAGAAGTCCACTATATACACAATTGAATTTGAAATAATAGAGCTATTTATAAGAGCAAACCTGTTAAAGAAACATGCGTAAACATACCTGTTGTGCCATTGGAGTTTCGATTGGATCCTTCAATTTGAAAATAAGTTTGTATGAGTAAATACAGTGATATAAGAGCAAAACAGTATGCACGATAGCAATGGAATCTTAAATGAGAACAATTGTTCTTTAGGTTTAAGCACTTGTTCTAGATGAACAGATTACAGTAAGATGCAAGCATATATCACTTAAAAAAATGACCTCATAGACATTCTTTATTCGGGACCAGTACAGAACAAGGCGTTCCCAGTCATCGTCCAGTAAATGTGTCTCAGGAGAACGTAAGGGAATTTGATGAGTTTCTTTGCCAGTGAAGTATGTTTTCTTCAGGTAATTCCGATACTGCCACCAAGCATTCTTGAAGATAGCAGAGGTACTAGCACAGGTTACCTCATCCTGAGTTTCCAAATTGGTCCTTGTCTACAGAGAAAAAATGGGAAAATTTGCTGTATTATAACCATCATGGAGGTAGAATGTATGGGACAAAGGAAAGTAATTGCCATGAATAACATTACTTACACATAACTCCTGGACAAACACCTACAACTGGCATTCTCCTTCATCTTCGGTATAATATTTCCATGATGGGAAGATATGCACATAGGATGTAACAACATCAAATGCGATAGATGCTAAACTACGAATGGCTGGTTGTGCTTCCTCCACAGAAATTTCAAATGGACATATTTTAGAGTGTAGATTCACTCATTTTGCTTCGTATGTAGTCACTCGTTGAAATCTCTATAAAGACAAATACTCCATAGAATTTAAGAATGGAGGGAGTAGTGCACAACCGCATGGGAGACTCAGCCAGGTCGTTGCGCCGCACTAATAGTGAGTAATGAGCAGTCAAATCATAAGCCCCACCTTTCCCACTTTAAGTTGCTCGGAAGAAGCAACCATGAATACACTCTTCTTTGAATCTGCTCATACTAATCTGTAACGCCCTCGATGCGGCTATATCTCCCACGTGTCGAGGCATGACTTAGAGGCATAACCGCATTGAAAGCAATGTCGCAAGTGAGGTAATCTTCACACAATCCATGTAATAAATAAAGGGGAAAGATACATAGTTGGCTTCCAATCGCCACTTCACACAAGTACATAAATAACATCCATCATACAGATTACACTCAAGGTCCGACTACGGTACCAAAATGAAAGAAGACTACCCCAAATGCTAAACAGATCCCCGGATCACCCAACTGGGCTCCACTACTAATCATCTGGAAAAGAAACATAGTAACGGCCACGTTCCTCGTCGAACTCCCAAGTGAGCTCGGTCGCGTCAGCTGCACTGGCATCATTGGTACCTGCAACTGTGGTGATAATATCTGTGAGTCACGGGGACTCAGCAATCTCACACCCGCGAGATCAAGACTATTTAAGCTTAAAGGTGGGAAAGGGGTTTGTGAGGTGGAGCTGCAGCAAGCGACTAGCATATGGTGGCTACGACGCAAAAGAGAGCAAGAAGAGAAGGCAAAGCACGATCGTAAAACTAGTAGTGATCAAGAAGTGATCCTGAAACGACCTACGTCAGACACAACTCCAACAACCGTGTTCACTTCCCGGACCCCGCCGAGAAGAGACCATCACGGTTACACACGCGGTTGATGTGTTTTAGTTAAGGTCAACTTCGGGTTTTTCTACAACTGGACATCAACAAATTCCCATCTGCCTCATAACTGCGGGCACGGCTTTCGAAAGATAATACCCTGCAGGGGTGTCCCAACTTAGCCCATGATAAGCTCTCACGGTCAACGAAGGATATTCCTTCTACCGGGAAGACCCGATCAATCTCGGAATCTCGGACTACAAGACATTTCGACAGCAACAAAACAAGTCCAGCAAAGCCGCCCGATTGTGCCGACAAATCCTGATAGGAGCTGCACATATCTCGGTCTCAGGGCACATCCGGATAAGCGAAGCATACAGGTACCAACATAACCCAAGTTGCCAAGGGACGGTCCCGCACGGTGCTCTAGGTTGGACCAGCAATCGAAGGAGAACTGGCCCGGGGGTTAAAATAAAGATGACCCTTGAGTCTGCAGAACCCAAGGGAAAAAGGCTTAGGTGGCAAATGGTAAAACCAATGTTGGGCCTTGCTGGAAAAGTCTTATTCAAGGCGAACTGTCAAGGGGGTCCCATAAATCACCCAACCGTGTAAGGAACGCAAACTCCGGGAACATAACACCGGTATGACGGAAACTAGGGTGGCAAGAGTGGAACAAAACACCAGGCATAAGGCCGAGCCTTCCACCCTTTACCAAGTATATAGATGCATTAATTAAATAAGAGGTATTGTGATATCCCAACAAGTAAACATGTTCCAACAAGGAACAACAAGATCATGTCCCAACAAGGAACAAACTTCATCTTCACCTGCAACTAGCAACGCTATAAGAGGGGCTGAGCAAAGCAGTAACATAGCCAAACAACGGTTTGCTAGGACATGGATGGTTAGGGGCTGACATGGCAATATAGGAGGCATGATATAGCAAGTGGTAGGTATCGCAGCATAGGCATAGCAAAAGAGCGAGCATCTAGCAAGCAAAGATAGAAGTGATTTCGAGGGTATGGTCATCTTGCCTGCAAGAGTCTCAGAGTTGTCGAAAGCTTGGTCCTCGAAAGCGTTCTCAACAGGTTCCTCGTTCACGTACTCGTCTCCCGGCTCTACCCAAGACAATAGAACAAGCAAAGGAACCAATATCAACCACGATGCAATGCGCAAGCAATATGATGCAAAACATGGCAATGATATGCGAGAGGTGATATGCAATGCGTATGCATGCTCCGGAAGGACAAGGATGAACAGGGCATAATCTTGGCAAACAAAGCACGCCGCTGGATAGGTGAGGTGATTTCGGTTGAAATCGATATAAAGATCACCGGAATCGGATGCACGGTTTGCAAATGGCAAGCAATACAAGAATGACACGAATCTGCCGTCAACAGCATGATGCTACTTAGCAAGCAACAATTAATTAAGCTACTGCAGCCAAACATTGCAACAATGCATATGACAGTAATCTACACAAGATGCACGATAAAAGATGAACACTGAGCTACGGCTAGTTCACATCATAACAGGTCCAAACAAGCATGGAAAAAGTGCACAAGATAACAGGTTCTCAGACTTGGTGAAATTAACAACATAGCAGAAAACTAACATCAGGATGACATGTTCAGAGCAACGAAACAACATGCTACAGGTTCAGAACATAGCAAAGACAGGCATGGCATGAATCTACTCATAGCACTTGACAAAAGTGCCTTACTGACCATAAGCCAAAAAGGATCAGAAAATATGATTACACCCATGACAATTAAGCAAGTTTCGTTACAGTTTCAGACTAAGCAGAAAACTGGACATGTAAAAAACAGATAACGAGTAGGCATGTTCGTGAGCTCGATGCACTCACTACAGAGAATTTCATGATAAACTAAGCATATATCCATCAAGAAGACATGGCATAGTAACTATAAATGGCAATAACAACATAATATCATGCAAGGATCAACTACACTAAGCTTGGCAAAATCGAAAAACATGTAAACAATCTGCCAGCAACCTTTTGAAGCAAAAGTAGAGCTCGATTTACTCAAGCTATGGCACTCCATAATTGCAAACAAAGGCATGGATGGATAGAGAAAATACTAAAGTTCAAAACTCCCTTACTGATCATGCTCAAATTATGCATAGATCTCTCAGAAACAACATGAATACATGGCATGAAAATAACAGCAGTCAGGGACATCACCAAGTCTCTGAAATCAGCAACATCAAGTGACCTAGTTTGCATGCTTGTGCTAGTCACCACATAGATCACAAAAATACATGGCAAAATACTCTGGATAGGTAAGATGGCATATTACAAAACTCATGTAGGACTCAACTTCATAGGCGGTACACATCAATCATGGCAAATATGACAAAAGTGCATGTTCAGATAAAATCCAGCAACTAACAGCAACTAGCCCTCTACTAACAGCATTTCGGGAATCTAGTTGACTTCAAAAGAAAATGATGCAATGGAACAAAGTGATGTACTCTTCGAGACGAACAATTTGACATATTATACACGCGAAACGGAGCTACGGATGCCAAGTTATGGCAGGTCGAACATGAGATGATAATGTAAAAATACTGGGACTTAGAGATATTTTGAGAGGGGGAAAGTCAACCAGGGCACGGATGCCGGAGTTCGCCGGCGCGGGCCGCCGGAGAAGCGCCGGAGAGGGAGCTGCGGCGGCGGGGTTCGTCCGGATCCGGGCCGGGATGGCCGGATCTGGCACCGGGAGGGCGCGGGGCGCCGGACCCGGCGGAGGAGGCGGCGACGGGGCGATGAGCGGGCGGCGCGGCGCCGGCGGCCGGCGACGGAGAGGAGGCGGCGGCGCGAGCGTTAACGCGGCGGCGCGGCGAAGTGCGCGGGCGGCGCGGTCGCTAGGGCGCGGCAGGGTGGCGGTGGCGCGGAACGGGCCCCGCGGGCCTGACGCGGGCTCGCGGGCCGGCGGCGGAGACGGCGGCGGAGAGGACACGTGTCGCGCTGCTGTTGGCTGCGGGCGGCGGCGGGTTTCGTCCGGCGCGGACAGGACGTGTCCGGCGCGCGGAGGGAGCGGGGCTAGGGTTTTGGATCCGGATTTGACGGAGGGGTGCACATATTTATAGCTAGAGGGGGCTAGGAAGCTCCAAATGGAGTGCGGTTTTCGGCCACGCGATCGTGATCGAACGGCGGAGGACATGGGAGTGACTTAGATGGATTATTGGTCTGTTTTGAAGGGGTGTTGGGCTGCAACACACACGAGGCCTTCACGGTTACCCGGTTAACCGTTGGAGTACCAAACGAACTCCGATTGACCCGAAACTTGACAGGCGGTCTACCGGTGCTATACCGAGGCCACATGTCAAACCTCGGTCCATTCCGAGAATGTTTAATGCCCGCTCAAAAAGAAATGTAAACGGGGACGCCGGGAGACATAGGAGCGCCAGATTGCAAAACGGACAACGGGAAAGATGCTCGGATTTAAGAGACGAACATATATGCGAATGCGATGCACATGATGACATGATATGAAATGCATGACATGACCAAAATGCAAAACAAGGGGAAACCCAACACGGATGAAATATCATAACACATAGCCGGAAATGGCAAGAGTTGGATTACAAATATGGCAAGTTACATCTGGAGCGTTACAACACACCACCACTACGAGAGGATCTCGTCCCGAGATCTAGGACTGAAAGAACTCCGGATACTCAGAACGTAGGTGGTCTTCACGCTCCCAGGCGGCTTCTCGGTCTGAATGATATGACCATTTCACTTTGAGGAATTTGATTGACTTGTTGCGAGTCTTGCGCTCAGTTGTCTCAAGAATGGCAACTGCATGCTCATGATAGGACAAATCTTCTTGAAGATCAATCTATTCGAAGTTGATGGTGCACTCAGGCGTCTCGAAGCCCTTGCAAAGCTGTGACACGTGGGAGACATCGTGCACATTTGCAAAGTTGGAGGGAAGCTCAAGTTGATAGGCTAGATCGCCTCGTTTGCCGATGACCTTGAAGGGACCCACGTATCGCGGAGCAAGTTTCCCCTTGATACCGAAGCGACGAGTTCCTTTTATTGGCGAGACACGGAGGTAAACATGGTCTCCGATCTCGAATGCCACATCACGATGTTTGCTGTCGTAATAGCTCTTCTGGCGTGACTGCGCGGCTTTGAGGTTCTCACGAATCACCTTGCACATAGCCTCAGCCTCTGAGATCAAATCATTGCCGAGCAATTGACGTTCACCGGTTTCAGACCAGTTGAGAGGAGTACGGCACTTCCTGCCATAGAGAATCTCGAATGGGGCTTTGCCCGAGCTGGCTTGAAAACTGTTGTTGTAAGAGAATTCAGCATAAGGAAGACAATCCTCCCACTTCATGCCGAAAGAGATAACACTGGCTCTGAGCATATCTTCAAGAATTTGGTTGACACGCTCGACTTGTCCACTAGTCTGAGGGTGGAAAGCTGTGCTGAATCGAATATTGGTGCCCATGGCCTTCTTAAAAGAATCCCAAAATTTGGAGGTAAAGATGCTGCCACGGTCTGAAGAGATCAATTGCGGAATGCCGTGCAAAGAGACAATTCTGGAGGTGTAGAGCTCTGCCAGCTGCGCTGCTGTGATAGACTCTTTGATAGGAAGAAAATGAGCCACTTTGGTGAGCTTGTCGATGACGACGAAGATAGCATCATTTCCACGCTTGGACTTAGGAAAACCAGTCACGAAGTCCATTTCGATATGATCAAACTTCCATTCTGGAATAGCAAGAGGTTGGAGAATTCCAGCTGGTCGTTGGTGTTCTTCTTTCACCCTTCCGCAGACATCACACTCATTCACGAATTGAGCGATCTCACGCTTCATTCGAGTCCACCAATACGACTGCTTGAGGTCATGGTACATCTTCGAACTTCCAGGATGAATTGACAGAAGAGAATTGTGCGCTTCGTTCATAATGACTTTACGAAGATCACCCTTTGGAACCACGATCCGGTCCTCGAAGAAAAGAGTATCTCTATCATCAACTCGATAGCACTTGTATTTGGGGATGCTCTTTTCAATACCACGTTTCACCTTCTTCACCATGGTATCCAACAATTGTGCCTCACGAATCTGATCTTCCAAAGTAGGAGAGACGATGAGGTTGGCAAGCAAACCTTGAGGAACAACTTGAAGATTCAACTTGCGGAAAGCCTCACAGAGATCCGGTTGGAATGGCTTGAGGATTAAGCTGTTGCAGTAACCCTTTCTGCTCAAAGCGTCTGCAATCACATTAGCCTTGCCTGGAGTGTATTCAATACTCGGATTATACTCTTGAATCATTTCGACCCATCGAGTTTGTCTGAGGTTGAGGTGAGGCTGAGTGAAGATATACTTGAGACTCTTGTGATCGGTGAAAATGTCCACTTTCCTTCCCAACAGGAGATGTCTCCATGTTATTAGTGCGTGGGCAACTGCCGCCAACTCAAGATCGTGAGTGGGGTAGTTCCTTTCATTGGGCTTCAACTGGCGAGAGGTATAGGCAACAACCTTCTTCTCTTGCATTAACACAGCACCGAGGCCCTGAAGAGAAGCATCACAGAATACTTCATAAGGCTTGGATTCGTCAGGAGGAGTCAAAACAGGAGCAGTGACAAGTTTCTCTTTGAGAGTGTTGAAAGCAACGTCACACTCAGAAGACCAGACATATTTCACATGCTTCTGGAGGAGGTTGGAAAGAGGCTTTGCAATCTTTGAGAAATTCTCAACGAATCTTCGGCAATAGCTTGCAAGTCCCAGAAAACTGCGAAGCTGCTTGACATTCTGAGGGGGTTGCCAATTCAAAACTGCAGACACCCTCTCTGGATTAATAGCAATGCCCTTGGCAGAGATGATATGGCCAAGATAAAGAACTTCATCAAGCCAGAATTCACATTTGGAGAACTTCGCATATAATTGATACTCTCTGAGCTTGTCAAGTACCAAACGCAAATGCTTGGCATGATCCTCCTTATTCTTGGAGAAGACCAAAATATCATCGAGATGGACCAAGACAAATTCGTTGATGTAGGGGTTGAAGATGAAATTCATCAAGCGAGTGAACTACGGAGGAGCATTGACAAGGCCGAAAGACATGACAGTATATTCATAAGAACCAAAGCTTGTTCTGAATGCTGTCTTGGGAATATCTTCTTCACGAATGCGAATCTGGTGATAACCCATACGAAGGTCAAGCTTGGAGAACACTTTAGCACCTTTGAGTTGCTCGAAAAGCTCATTGATGTTGGGTAGTGGGTACTTGTTCTTGATAGTCTTCTTGTTCAATGGACGGTAATCGACGCAAAGTCGGTCCGTGCCATCCTTCTTCTTGACAAAAAGAACACCACAACCCCACGGAGAAGAACTCGGTCTGATTAGACCCATACGCTCTTTTTTATCGAGTTGTTTCTTCAATTCCTTCAACTCATCTGGTCCAAGCTTGTAAGGACGCTTGCAAACGGGTTCTGTGCCAGGCTCGAGATCAATCACGAATTCAACTGGCCGACGGGGAGGCATACCCGGAAGCTCTTCTCGAAAAACATCTTGGTACTCACAAACGACTGGAATCTGAGAGATAGCCTCCAATTCATCATTCTCATTGAGAGAAAACAACCGAATGGTATCATCACGAGAAGCATAGATGATCACATCGTTCGAAGTGTGAGTCAATTTGATTTCCCTGGCAGCACACTCAAGCTGAGCCTTGTGCTTAGAAAGCCAGTCCATCCCGAGAATAAGATCAATATCAGAATCACCAAGCACCAATGGAGAAGACAGAAATTTATAGTCGCCCATCTTGATAGAGACATCAGGAACTATCGAGTTTGCTCTGATTGACTTTCCCGGAGAAATAACACCCAAAGGTTTATCCAGGTAAGTCCAAGAAAAATCATTCTTTGCAAAGAACGATCTTGACATGAAACAATGCGATGCACCAGTATCAAATAAGACTTTGGCAGGAATATCATTAACAGGAAGATTACCCATGATCACTTCAGAAGAATCCTCTGCTTGAGCTGCGTTTATCATGTTCACCTTTGCAGACTTAGGATTATGCTTGACCACTGCATTGCTGGAACATTTCACAGGAGGAGGAGGCGGAAGGCGCCTCTGGTTGAAGCACTTGTTCGCATAGTGACCCTTCTGCTGACATTTGTTACAAGTCACCTCTGAGAGCGGACGATGGTAAGGAGCACTTGGCCTTGGAGCTTGATTCTGAGACTTGTTCTGATAGCCAGGGTTGGGTGGGTGGGAAGATCCACGACCACTTGAATTCTTCTGTTGATAAGACTGACGGAACGGAGGAGGAGGAGGCAACCAGAACTTCTGTTGCTTAGCTGCCACAAGTGAAGAAGAAGAAGACTGGACTGCGTCTCTGACTCTCTTCTTAGATGCCTCACACTTGAGCTGAGCAGCTTCTTGTTTCAGTGCCATGTTGTAGAATTCATCATACTTTAATGGCTCGAAAAGCACGAGAGCAAGTTGCAGATCTTCTCTGAGACCACGCCTGAACTGGTAGATCATACTCTTCTCATCAGGAATGTCTTGCCTTGCAAAACGAGAAAGCTTCTGGAACTGAGTGTTGTATTGATAGACAGACATGTTGCCTTGCTTGAGATTGCGGAATTCCCCACGCTTACTCTCAACAACACTTTCTGGAATGTGGTGAGCTTTGAAGTCACGGCGGAAATCATCCCAGGTAATCACACGACCTCCTCTGGAATCTTTGTATTGCTGGAACCACTCAGCAGCTTGATCTTTGAGTTGAAAAGAGGCAAACTTGACAAAGTCCTCAGGTCTGACATTGCTGCACTCGAAATGCTTGCTGATGTCCACGAGCCAATCATCGGCGTCTGTGGCCTCGACACAGTAGCTGAAGGTCTTTGGCTGATTAGCAAGGAACTGGTTCAGTGAAGCGAAATGCGGCTGATTGTTCCCTTGGCCTTGATTCTCTTGATTAGCTTGCCCTTGGTTGCGATCTTGCAAGAGCTGAATCAGAATCTGAGCATTGGCATTTGTGGCAGTCATCAGGGCCTGCCAAGCTTCCGGAGGCGGAGGTGGTGGCGGAGGGTTAGCCTGATTCCCTTCATTGCGTTCCGGATTCTGACGCATTGGTGGAGCCATCCTGAAGAGGGTGACATCCATTAGCATCTTGACAGAGATATATTGAAGCTGAATCAAAGGAATGAAATTGCAACATATAGTCTTCACAATTAACATTCGAACAAGAATGAACGAATGAATTCCAATATAAAACATCACACTCCCAAAGCTGAGAAGCCACTTAGAACATGGTATGGAATAAAACCAACAAGGTACGGATGTGAACAAATACTTGGTAAGGATTACCCAATCACAAACCAAATATCTGCGGAAGAAATACTAGAGCTACAAGAATTCCCACTTATAAACTCCCGAAACTTTCTGGTTATGCAATCAGGTGTTGGGGATACAGGGGACACAAAATATATCACCCAAACTAACAATACCTAGATCCAGCTGTATCCATCCTTCAACACATAACCAAGAAATCCTCGGAAATCATGTACCTCAACCTTCGAAAAGCATCTGTTATACGAGTCATGGCAATACTCCCGCACTCGCCTCAGTACTGGGCTATCAGGGTTATCTCACCAACAACTGTACAAAAGAGATTTTCGATGTCGGCGTACTAAACTCAGGTATTCCAAAACCGCAACGATAATATTATGACGACAACACCTCGGAGCTCAACTCCCCGGGACACTGCCACAACCCCTAAATGTCAGGAGGCAACCAAGACAATGTTGTCATCATAAAACCATCGGAACGATTGTAATATACCCGCGTGATCCTAAAATTTTTTTAGTGAAATTTGAGAAGAGAAGAGTCAAAACTCTACGTCAGGATGCCTTACCAAAAGGTCGAAGGGACTGGGGAGTAAAAAGAATTCCTAAACTCTCCGATATATAATTCCTAAATGACTCAAAACATTTTTCTAGACACAACTCGGCCACTAAAGACGATCAAACAGTGGGGGCTCCTAAGGTCGGGGAAAGGCTCTGATACCAACTTGTAACGCCCTCGATGCGGCTATATCTCCCACGTGTCGAGGCACGACTTAGAGGCATAACCGCATTGAAAGCAATGTCGCAAGTGAGGTAATCTTCACACAATCCATGTAATAAATAAAGGGGAAAGATACATAGTTGGCTTACAATCGCCACTTCACACAAGTACATAAATAACATCCATCATACAGATTACACTCAAGGTCCGGCTACGGTACCAAAATGAAAGAAGACTACCCCAAATGCTAAACAGATCCCCGGATCACCCAACTGGGCTCCACTACTGATCATCTGGAAAAGAAACATAGTAACGGCCACGTTCCTTGTCGAACTCCCAAGTGAGCTCGGTCGCGTCATATGCACTGGCATCATTGGTACCTGCAACTGTGGTGATAATATCTGTGAGTCACGGGGACTCAGCAATCTCACACCCGCGAGATCAAGACTATTTAAGCTTAAAGGTGGGAAAGGGGTTTGTGAGGTGGAGCTGCAGCAAGCGACTAGCATATGGTGGCTACGACCCCAAAGAGAGCGAGAAGAGAAGGCAAAGCACGATCGTAAAACTAGTAGTGATCAAGAAGTGATCCTGAAACGACCTACGTCAGACACAACTCCAACAACCGTGTTCACTTCCCGGACCCCGCCGAGAAGAGACCATCACGGTTACACACGCGGTTGATGTGTTTTAGTTAAGGTCAACTTCGGGTTTTTCTACAACCGGACATCAACAAATTCCCATCTGCCTCATAACCGCGGGCACGGCTTTCGAAAGATAATACCCTGCAGGGGTGTCCCAACTTAGCCCATGATAAGCTCTCACGGTCAACGAAGGATATTCCTTCTACCGGGAAGACCCGATCTATCTCGGAATCCTGGACTACAAGACATTTCGACAGCAACAAAACAAGTCCAGCAAAGCCGCCCGATTGTGCCGACAAATCCTGATAGGAGCTGCACATATCTCGGTCTCAGGGCACATCCGGATAAGCGAAGCGTACAGGTACCAACATAACCCAAGTTGCCAAGGGACGGTCCCGCACGGTGCTCTAGGTTGGACCAGCAATCGAAGGAGAACTGGCCCGGGGGTTAAAATAAAGATGACCCTTGAGTCTGCAGAACCCAAGGGAAAAAGGCTTAGGTGGCAAATGGTAAAACCAATGTTGGGCCTTGCTGGAAAAGTCTTATTCAAGGCGAACTGTCAAGGGGGTCCCATAAATCACCCAACCGTGTAAGGAACGCAAACTCCGGGAACATAACACCGGTATGACGGAAACTAGGGTGGCAAGAGTGGAACAAAACACCAGGCATAAGGCCGAGCCTTCCACCCTTTACCAAGTATATAGATGCATTAATTAAATAAGAGGTATTGTGATATCCCAACAAGTAAACATGTTCCAACAAGGAACAACAAGATCATGTCCCAACAAGGAACAAACTTCATCTTCACCTGCAACTAGCAACGCTATAAGAGGGGCTGAGCAAAGCAGTAACATAGCCAAACAACGGTTTGCTAGGACATGGATGGTTAGGGGCTGACATGGCAATATAGGAGGCATGATATAGCAAGTGGTAGGTATCGCAGCATAGGCATAGCAAAAGAGCGAGCATCTAGCAAGCAAAGATAGAAGTGATTTCGAGGGTATGGTCATCTTGCCTGCAAGAGTCTCAGAGTTGTCGAAATCTTGGTCCTCGAAAGCGTTCTCAACAGGTTCCTCGTTCACGTACTCGTCTCCCGGCTCTACCCAAGATAAGAGAACAAGCAAAGGAACCAATATCAACCATGATGCAATGCGCAAGCAATATGATGCAAAACATGGCAATGATATGCGAGAGGTGATATGCAATGCGTATGCATGCTCCGGAAGGACAAGGATGAACAGGGCATAATCTTGGCAAACCAAGCACGCCACTGGATAGGTGAGGTGATTTCGGTTGAAATCGATATAAAGATCACCGGAATCGGATGCACGGTTTGCAAATGGCAAGCAATACCAGAATGACACGAATCTGCCGTCAACAGCATGATGCTACTTAGCAAGCAACAATTAATTAAGCTACTGCACCCAAACATGGCAACAAAGCATATTACAGTAATCTACACAAGATGCACGATAAAAGATGAACAGTGAGCTACGGCTAGTTCACATCATAACAGGTCCAAACAAGCATGGAAAAAGTGCACAAGATAACAGGTTCTCAGACTTAGTGAAATTAACAACATAGCAGAAAACTAACATCAGGATGACATGTTCAGAGCAACGAAACAACATGCTACAGGTTCAGAACATAGCAAAGAAAGGCATGGCATGAATCTATTCATAGCACTTGACAAAAGTCCCTTACTGACCATAAGCCAAAAAGGATCAGAAAATATGATTACACCCATGACAATTAAGCAAGTTTCGATACAGTTTCAGACTTAGCAGAAAACTGGACATGTCAAAAACAGATAACGAGTAGGCATGTTCGTGAGCTCGATGCACTCACTACAGAGCATTTCATGATAAACTAAGCATATATACATCAAGAAGACATGGCATAGTAACTATAAATGGCAAGAACAACATAATAGCATGCAAGGATCAACTACACTAAGCTTGGCAAAATCGAATAACATGTAAACAATCTGCCAGCAACCTTTTGAAGCAAAAGTAGAGCTTGATTGACTCAAGCTATGGCACCCCATAATTGCAAACAAAGACATGGTTGGATAGAGCAAATACTCAAGTTCAAAACTCCCTTAATGATCATTCTCAAATTATGCATAGATCTCTCAGAAACAACATGAATACATGGCATGAAAATAACAGCAGTCAGGGACTTAGTGAAATCACCAAGTCTCTGAAATCAGCAACATCAAGTGACCTAGTTTGCATGCTTGTGCTAGTCACCACATAGATCACAAAAATACATGGCAAAATACTCTGGATAGGTAAGATGGCATATTACAAAACTCATGTAGGACTCAACTTCATAGGTGGTACACATCAATCATGGCAAATATGACAAAAGTGCATGTTCAGATAAAATCCAGCAACTAACAGCAACTAGCCCTCTACTAACAGCATTTCGGGCATTAAGTTGACTTCAAAAGAAAATGATGAACAAAATGATGTACTCTTCGAGGCGAACAATTTGACATATTGTACACGCGAAACGGAGCTACGGATGCCAAGTTATGGCAGGTCGAACATGAGATGATAATGTAAAAATACTGGGACTTGGAGATATTTTGAGAGGGGGAAAGTCAACCAGGGCACGCATGCCGGAGTTCACCGGCGCGGGCCGCCGGAGAAGCGCCAGAGAGGGAGCTGCGGCGGCGGGGTTCGTCCGGATCCGAGCCGGGATGGCCGGATCTGGCACCGGGAGGGCGCGGGGCGCCGGACCCGGCGGAGGAGGCGGCGACGGGGCGATGAGCGGGCGGCGCGGCGCCGGCGGCCGGCGACGGAGAGGAGGCGGCGGCGCGAGCGGTAACGCGGCGGCGCGGCGAAGCGCGCGGGCGGCGCGGTTGCTAGGGCGCGGCAGGGCGGCGGTGGCGCGGAACGGGCCCCGCGGGCCTGACGCGGGCTCGCGGGCCGGCGGCGGAGACGGCGGCGGAGAGGACACGTGTCACGCTGCTGTTGGCTGCGGGCGGCGGCGGGTTTCGTCCGGCGCGGACCGGACGTGTCCGGCGCGCGGAGGGAGCGGGGCTAGGGTTTTGGACCCGGATTTGACGGAGTGGTGCACATATTTATAGCTAGAGGGGGCTAGGAAGCTCCAAATGGAGTGCGGTTTTCGGCCACGCGATCGTGATCGAACGGCGGAGGACATGGGAGTGACTTAGATGGATTATTGGTCTGTTTTGAAGGGGTGTTGGGCTGCAACACACACGAGGCCTTCACGGTTACCCGGTTAACCGTTGGAGTACCAAACGAACTCCGATTGACCCGAAACTTGACAGGCGGTCTACCGGTGCTATACCGAGGCCACATGTCAAACCTCGGTCCATTCCGAGAATGTTTAATGCCCGCTCAAAAAGAAATGTAAACGGGGACGCTGGGAGACATAGGAGCGCCGGATTGCAAAACGGACAACGGGAAAGATGCTCGGATTTAAGAGACGAACATATATGCGAATGCGATGCACATGATGACATGATATGAAATGCATGACATGACCAAAATGCAAAACGAGGGGAAACCCAACTCGGATGAAATATCATAACACATAGCCGGAAATGGCAAGAGTTGGATTACAAATATGGCCAGTTACATCTGGGGCGTTACATAATCCCTCCATCATTGTTTATAGAGGGTGCTTCAACAATCTCTGGGACCAAGGCGACTAGCAATCAGCCTGAAAAATAGCATTGGTAGTTATAGCACGGTGTCTATTACTAGAGGAATAATGCGTACACACATGCATGCAGTGCTTCTACCCCGGTACACACATGCATGCACTTACTCCACTACGCGTACACACCTAATACACCGAGAGAAAATTGTGGACTTGATTGCAGTTACCACGACCTAATTAATTGAGCATTAAACCAAATGCGTCTAAAGTCTCTCCTGTGGTGGAAATGCATGGAGAGAAATGTATGAGAATGAAGCATGCCCTATAAACTGTGACGGAGGGAGGAGTAGTATGAAGGTGCAAAACCAAGTACACGTATGGCCAGTCGGTCAACACACTTCCTCTTGGCATATCACTGACATGTGGGACCACAGTGTGAGCAAATCAATCTCAATTGACAGCAAAATGGCCAAGCCCCCGTTCCTTGATAGAGACGAGGAGCGAGAACACACAGACGGGCTCGCATGGAGGCCAAGACATATTCGAGCATGGTTGATCAAAATCATCATTACATGTTCGATGTTTTTTAATACTACTATTGGGCTGCCGTTTTCTGCACTTCTCCCGAATAAATGTGTACTTTATCAGAGGTTAAAATAAAATAAGAGTACATACACTCCACCATGCAGTTCTAGTAGTAGTACTACTCGTACTACTAAACCTTGCGCTTGGGTCTTCGCCTCTTCTTGAAGTCGAACAATAATGGTACTACAGTGTATGCCTCTGGATATCTGACACCGAATGAACTGTTGCATGTCCACCGCCTGGGCAAGGGTAGGTTGCATTAGTAAAAGCTTCTCCTCGTCCTGCGAGCCACCACGCTTGAGGTAGACGGAGTGGGCATAAGCGAGCTTCACCTAGTCCTGCGAGCTTCTCCTTGTTCTTCAAGTTGACGGGAAACACCAAAAAGTAGTTCTAGTCCATACTCCCTCCTTTCCAGTTAATATGGCTTAATCTTTTTTGCGGGTAAATGAGAGAGCTTTATTCATATATAAGCATTCTTAGGACGATCATCCAAGAGACTGGTCACTAGGAAGCGAGGTAGCCCACAAAAAAGAAGAAGGAAGCGAGGTGTTTCATCAAGCCAGCTCTCGGTCACATTCAAAGTGCAACAATCACTGTTCGCACAAAGATGCGCCGCAAGGTTTGCTGACCTGTTTACATGCTGAATAACAAAAAAAGAGAAAATATTACCGAGTGCTCCTATTTGTAACAGGATATGAGCCAAAATTAGGCGAGAATTGTGGCGACTGTTCCAGGCAATCAACTTCCATTATCACATGCGAGAACCCTCGAAGAGAACCAAATGTGTTGAAGATTGCTTTATCACATTTTAAAATTAAATAAGAGTGCAGACGCTCCACCATCCGGTTCCTAGTAGTAGTACATAGTACCTCTATACTAGTAGTAGTAGTACTAGTAAACTTTGCGCTTGGATGTTCGCCTCTTCGGGAAGTCGAACAATAATGGTACTAGTACAGTGTATGCTTCTGGCAATCTGACACTGAATTAACTGTTGCACGTCCACCGCCTGAGCGAGGGAGAGCTTGCATTAGTCGAAAGTTTCTCCTTGTCCTGCGAGCCACCACCCGCATGCTTCTCCCGTCCTGCAAGCTTCTCCACGTTCGACAAGTTGACGGGACACAACAAAGTAATGCTAGTCCATACTGCCTCCTTTCCGGTTAATATGGCTTAATTTGAAATGAGCTAAATACAATGTCAGTCACTGTATATTTGTAAAAATACGGTAGTGGACTTCATAATACGCTCATTGCGCTCAATATATACATTTTCCGGTGTTTATACAGTCACTAGCTCACCCTGGCTGAGTATGTGTGTGCATGCATGTGTAGGTTGAGAACTTGAGCGTGACCGTGTGTGTTCCGTCATGTGCTCGAACATGCATGCATTCTGGCGTCACGCGCGTTTTTGTGTCCATGTGTACATGTGACTGTTGCATGTATGCATGAGATTGTAGTCCCTCACATTCACATGTTCATAAGTCAATGCTTTGTCAAAACGTTGCATGCAAGGTTTAAAAATTCGTTGTTCACGCATGCATTCTCGATATTAATACCTTGGTAAAGACAATTTCTTGAGGAAAACAAGCCCATGAACTAAGTACAAAGGGGACCAATAAGCCAGGACGGAGGGAGTACT